>CM037586.1:111827278-121827278 GCA_021018995.1 Chloranthus sessilifolius
ATATGGAATTATCGGCGTACCTATTAGACTATCACTTTTGGGGATGTGTGCCATGTGGAATCAACATGTGATTATCTGATAGGTGCGTTGTGATCTCAAAATCTATTGAGTGGGAGATTGGGACAAAAAAGGATCTCTATCGTCGGATTCAAGACAATCAAAAGTTTTTTTAGAACTTGTGTTCTTCACAGGTTTAACGGGTGCAAATAACGCTACCCAAACATAAAAGGAAACGAGGTACCTCAACATAGGGTTATGCATTTTTGAACCGAACCGGATCGAACCGCCTGGTCTAGTCTGATTTGGGTACTAGTTTGGAAAAAAGGAAAACCAAAAAGTTTGGTTTGGTTTTGGTTCCAAGCATGGGTGAAAATATTAGACGATACCAATACGTATCATTTTTTAGGGTCCTTGATACGATAGAAATGATTTTATAGGGTACCCACCAAAATAACTTAATTATCGGACGATACATTGAAATTATCGTCTGATACGGACAATAATTTCACCCCATTTGGCCAAATTATTAGACGATACATTCAAATTATCGTCTGATAATTTGGTACACGAGTTTTTTTGAAAAAAAATAAATTTGTATCAAAACGATACATTTAATGTAGCGGATGATATGCGATACGTATTATCTTGGAGTTCAGGACGATACGTATCAGAATTCCGATATTTTGATCCATGGTTCCAAGCCTCCCCAAGCCGAAACAGACCGAATCGAACTGAATCTAGTTTGTAAGTATATATATATATACTTACAAACGAGAGAGAGAGAGAGAGAGAGAGAGAGAGAGAGAGAGAGAGAGAGAGAGAGGTGTAATAGTTCTACATCGGATAGGGAAAAGTTTTGACCCTAAGCTATATGTGATTACAGACGCTACATGTTATGACGTGTTTTGGGTAGGGACTTAAGCCTATGCCAGAAACAAAATCAGGGCGGAGACTTAAGCCCAGAACCGAACAATATTGTGGAATGTGAGTCTGGGTCTTCACAGAATGGCATCAGAGCCGAGGACGGGTCTTCTATAAGGTGGGGGGATTATAATAGTTTCACATCAGATAGGGAAAGCCTGAACCCTGGGCTATATGTGATTGCAGACGCTACATATCATGACGCATTTTGGGTGGGGAATTAAGCCCATGCTAAAGACAAAATCGCGGCAAAGACCTAAGCCCATAACCCGACAATATTGTGGCATGTGAGTCTGGGTCTTCACAATAGGTGGGGGTTTTGATTAATTTTAAAGGGCATTTAAATAAAATGCATATTTTTATATAAAACCCTATCCTTGTCTTTAGCCAATTCCTATATCCTAAGCGGTAAAGTAGAACTTATTGGAAAATCGGTTGAGAAGTTGAAATTTTTTTGATGTGGAAGTAGAAGTGATAGGAAAACCGAAATCGATCGAACCAAACCAAACCAAACCAAATTGAATCGGGTTGGTTTGGTTTAAGAGTTGGACGGTTTGACTTAGTTTGAAAATCTAGAAACTGATTATGACCGATTTGATTTGTGATTTTGGTCCAAAACCGACCAAACTGAACCGAATACACCCCTACCTCAACAAATAAAAGAGAGGCAATTGAAATAAAATTAAGATTTGGGAGCCATTACTAGATCTTGCCAAAGGATTAGCATGAAACACAATCTCTATCATATTAATAAACATAGTCAAAGGTCAACATCTTATTCAAGAGTTGATTGCATTGAATCATATAATAAAGATTGTTTCATGTCAATCTTTTATGCAAAGATAAATCAATCTCTCTGTTAGGACTCTGTCTAGATGTTAACTACTGTAACCGGATGTCAGGGGCTAGAAGGATAACATTCCAAATAAGTTCAGATTACAGCCTTTAAATCAAACGGCTTAGATGATGTTTTCAGATGGCGTAAGTCCTCAAAAAGGGCAACTACTTGCACACAAGATTTATTCCGTTGCAAAACAATTTAAAAGGAAGCCTTGGTAGTTTTGGACCCGTGTCACTTGAAACAAGGTTATGATGGGAAGATCTTTCTTCTCAAAGATCGGCACAAAAAAAAAAAAGATATGAGCCGATCCAATGCAGTCAACCTTTGAATTAGATGATGAGATTTGACTCTCTTGAACCATATGATAGAGATTGTGTTTCATGCCAATATTTTACACCAAGATGACTTGAGGAAAGGACTACCTGATGCCTCAAAGAGGGTGTCGGAGTGAGAGTCACCATAGAGTGGGCACTGCGGACGTCAGATATGGAGCATAGTGATGTGTTAAGACCCCAAAATAATAAGGAATTAAGTTCTCACTTTACTAATGGGAGCCATTACTTTGCACTCGCTTTTTAAGTGATTGCACCAAGGTTAAAAGAAGACTTTGTATTTTAGGGACATGTGATATGTGAAAACATAATTTGGGCCGTCTGATTTAAAGTTCATGATCTATAGATCCCTAGTGGATAAGATTGGCATGAAATATAATTTTCATCATGTGATTAAATATAGTCAAAGGCTATTATTTGATTCAACGATTGACAACAATAGATCATATGATAAATATCATGTTTTGCTCCAATCTTATCAACTAAGAATCTATAGATCATGAGCTTTAAATCAAACGGCCTAAATTGTGTTTTCACATGTCACATATCCCTAAAATACAAAGTCTTTTTTTAACCTTGGTGCAATCACTTAAAAAGCGTGTGCAAGTAATGACTCCCTTTACTAACACCTAAGTATTACTAACACCTAAGGATTTTTGGAGTATTAATTAGGACCTTAACTAAACAACATTTGGTGGCGTTTAAACAATCTTACACCATTAGGTTCGGATGTAAGCAATCTAAGCTATCAAAGGGCCTGAAAATAACAATTTTTAGGAGATTTGAGCTCTCCATACTGTGCATTCTAAAATCAACCACTCTTATTTTCGAATGGCCAAATTTTAAAGCTCACCGTTCTCACGGATTGCTTCTGCTTATTGGCATGATTCTTTGGTTGAGACATATTTTAATAATTAATTGCCACTTGAAACGTTTCAGATGACAGAACAATAAAGTATATGTTAACATTGTAAGATCATTTGAACCCCATTTTAGCGTTTACATGTCGATCCCACTATTTCAATAGATTAAGACTTTGTTTGGGATTGCTTTTTCGAGGCAAAGAGCAACTCTGCTCTGACTTAGAACACTTTATTATGAGAATGTATGTAGTTGTAAGTGCTCTTAACTCTCCCATTGAGTAAAAAAGATGAATTTAGATCTCTTTAAATAAAGAACTTAAACATGTTCTTTTAAACGGCTCCTCTTTGCCACCAAAGAGCAATCTCAAACTCAGCCTAACCTTCAAAACCAAAAAAAAACACATAAGAAAGAAAGCTGGCGAGTAGCTCAAATTATACCATCCATGCAAAAAAAAAAAGGGAAAAAAAATAGATCTAGACATAATGCTTATAATCTCATTTAACTAAAGAACAAAAAATAATTTTAATTTAAATAAAAGATAATAGATGCATGATAAAAACATAAAAATAAAAATAATATTCATTGATATATAAAACCATAAAGAGTTGGTATTAGATGCACGGGTAGGGCTCTCAATGGGCCGGGCTGGCCCGGATTTTGGCCCGCACCCAGCTTGAAAAACGCAATATATTTTATAAAGCCAACCCGGATTTTGGCTCGCAACCAATCCAAATAAAGCAATATATTTTATAAAGCCAACCTAACCCGGTACCCAGACCGGGCTTGGGTTGAATGTTCCAACACCCGGCCCGGATATATATATATATATATATATATATATATATATATATATATATATATATATATATATATATATATATATATAAAAGTTAAGAGCATTTTACTTAAATGTCATGAGATTAAACCATTGAACGATTTAAAATCAATGGCATTTAAGTAAAAATGTACTTGCAATCCCAATCGGTACTAGCTTCATAAATAGAAACCCTAAAAGAGGGTTTTCATTTTATCGCAATCTCTATTATCTCAAATCTAAGCAAGTCTTTTGATCCCTCAAGCAACTCATCCCAACCCCAGCCTGCTATGGGCTGGGGTTGAGATGAGTATATCGCAACCTGGGTTAAGGCCGGGCTAAAAAAATTTAGAACCCGACCCGACTAGGGCCGGGTTGAAGCCCCAACCCGGCCCATTGAGAACCCTATGCACGAGTCAATCTTTCTCTGCCAAATTGGTCAAACTTCACGATTGCAAAGGGTTGGAGGTTCAATCCTAATTTACCATTAAAAATATTTAAACAAAAATAAAAAGGAAGAGGCTAGTTACACCTGTTTTTGGAGTAAGTACCACACAGTTTTTAACCATCGACTAATTTGAATCAGACGATAGAGAATATTTTTTTCTAATCTTCCAATCTTTCCTAAAAGATGGTCAGATGTTGATTTTGCATAGCACACATTACCAAAAAGTGACTTAGATCATGAAAAAAAGAATTGACCTTCTCTTTATAGAGACATGTGCTATGTGAAATCAACATACGACCGACTCATAGGATCTCTATCTATCATGAAAAAGATTGGAGCAAAAAATAAAAAACAATTCATATCTATATCGTCTAATTCAAATCAGTTAACGGTTAAAATCTAAGAAAAATTATGGTACTTGCTCCAAAATCGGGTGTAAATGCCCGCTCCCCAATAAAAATAGAAATTTTTTCAAAATATGCACATATTTCTGCGCCGAACAATGGAAGTAGATTTTTAACCTTTCACTAAAAATATTTCATTCGGAGTGCCTCATCGACCATACAAAACACAAATTGCCTCTTCTACTTCACTCACTTTGCATAAATCCACTGTAAAATAATCTCCTTCCTTCTCCTTGTTTTTCACGTTTACTAAACTTGCATATATTTTGTATATTCATGAGAATTGGGACATTAGCCAAAAAAAAAACAGAAGCCCCGCTACCACCAGGGTGTCAGATCCCATCCAGTCAAAGATAAGGCAACGCTTAACTAACTTGCATTGATTTTAGGCATCTTTGATCATCTACTTAACGGCGGAAATGTATTGGTTATAACCTAAATTTTCTAACTGCATTATCCAAGTTGCCATTACACCAAATCCTCATGATTGATGCAACGTGGTGTCTGGTGGAAGCATTTTTGCTACCCTTGAGTGTACAGTACCAGGTCTCTTATACCGATTACCAAAGCTCTAAACTCTAAAACTGTTAGGGTTTAGTTCGATTTTTGGTTGCAACTAAAGTTATTTATTGGAACTTGGTTTGGTGGATTGTCAAAAGATCCCATATTAGTTTGCTTTTGTTTGAGGAAAGTTAATTATTTTGAAAACTTGTATTATTCTCTAATATAGAATCCTATTATATAGGATTTGAAAGATAGGGAATAATGGAGGGATTTTTGGATTTTATTTTTGGTAAGAGAGAGTTTGAATCTTGGATTTGAAAATGAGGGTTTTGGAGAAAGGGGTTTTGGTATTAGTTTTGTAAACCTTTTGGAAAACCCATTTAGGGTTTTTTGGGTCTCTCTTATGGAGAGAACTTGGGATTCGTTTTGGTTGTGTGACTCTCTTGTTAGGTTTTGGTGAGAGTACACTTGGGTATTTGTTTGGGAGAACCTTGGTATTTGTTTTGAACTTTGGGGTTTTGTATTTTGGGCTTAGATCTTTGTGGTTAATTTGGTTTGGGTAAGATTGGAGAATACGATCTCCATTGTTTTGTAGCCTTTGTGCATCTTTATCTTGATAGTGGAAACACTTTGTTTGACTGCCCGTGGACGTAAGTTCAGGCCGAATCACGTAAATCTTGTTCTTGTATGTGGTGTGATCTTTTTCTCTATCTCATATTTTATTTGTTATTTAATTTATTGATTGTCTTCTTCGCACGTGAAAGCCATCAGCGAGATTAGATGTGTAAAGGCCATCTAGAGGAGTTTTTACATAACAATTGGTATCAAAGCCTAGGTTTTGATTTGAGCATCGTTTTGCTTCCGCGAGAAATTTTTGCTTGTTGTTAGTATTTTTTTTTATGATTGGTTGTGTGAAAAGTTAGATGTGACGGAGAAAGATTGTGACAAGATTAATCGGTAGACTTTGTGGCACAAATCGATTGTGTTTTGTTAAAGATCAGAAATAGCTCGTGATGGACACTAGTTGTATAGAAGCACTGTGCTAGGTGGAGCAACCACCGTTGTTGATGTGAAGATTGATACTGTAAATAACCCTCCAGAAATTTATAATTTGGCACTTTCGGATGCGGTGGAGCCTACGAGCACATTTGACACTTTCGAGTGTATTGGTATTGACAATTTGACACTTTTGAGTGCATTGACAGTTTACACATTTATTAGCAATTTAGCACTTCGGGTGCATTGGTAATTTGGGCATTTTCGGGTGCGTTAGCAGTTTGGCACTTTCGGATGCGGTGGAGCCTACGAGCACATTTGACACTTTCGAGTGTATTGGTATTGACAATTTGACACTTTTGAGTGCATTGACAGTTTACACATTTATTAGCAATTTAGCACTTCGGGTGCATTGGTAATTTGGGCATTTTCGGGTGCGTTAGCAGTTTGGCACTTTCGGGTGCTTTGGCAGTTTGGCACATTCGGGTGCATTGGTAGTTTGGCACTTCGGGTGCATAAGTAATTTGGGCACTTTCGGGTGCGTTAGCAGTTTGGCACTTTCGAGTGTTTTGGTAGTTTGGCACATTCAGGTGCATTAGTAATTTGGCACTTCGGGGGTGCATTGGTAATTTGGGCACTTTCGGGTGTATTGACAGTTTAGCACATTCAGGTGCATTGGCAGCTTGACACTTTCAAGTACACTGATAGTTTGACACTTTCGGAGTGCATTGGTATCGGTGGGCAAGTTTGAGGGCAGTTTTGAAGTTGAAATTGAATATGCTTAATTTGTTTGAATGACATGAGATTTCATGTCGATGTGGAGAATTATTGTTGATTTGCAAATCTCGTCAAGGTGGAGATTGTTAGGGTAGCTCGATTTTCGGTTACAACTAATGTTATCTATTGAAACTTGGTTTGGTAGATTGTCAAAGAATCCCATATTAGTTTGCTTTTGTTCGAGGAAAGTCAATTGTTTTGAAAATTTGTATTATTTTCAAATATAGAATCTGAAAGATAAGGAAAAATGGAGAGATTTTTGAGTTTTGTTTTTAGTAAGAGAGTTTGAATCTTGGATTTAAAATTGAGGGTTTTGGAAACAGGAATTTTGGTATTGGTTTTGTAAACCCTTTGAAAAATTTATCTAGGGTTTTTTGGGTCTCTCTTATAGAGAGAACTTGAGATTCGTTTTCGTTGTGTGGCTCTCTTGTTAGGTTTCGATGAAAGTACACTTGGGTATTTGTTTGAGAGAACTTTGATGTTTGTTTTGAACTTTGAGGTTTTGTATTTTGGACTTTGATCTTTGTGATTCCTTTGATTTGGATAAGATTGGAGAATACGATCTCCATTGTTTTATAGCTTTTGTGCATCTTTATCTTGATAGTGAAAACATTTTGTTTGACTGCTTGTGGACATAAACTTATACCGAATTACGTAAATCTTATTCTTGTATATAGTGTAATCTCTTTCTCTATCTTGTATTTTATTTGTTATTTAGTTTATGTCTTCTTTGCACATAAAAGTCATCAACAAGATTAGACATGCAAAGGCCATCTAGAAGAGTTTTTGCACAACAAAAACTTTTATCAATAATTCCAACTGCTAATCTTAACTCAATTTCAGGTTTAGTCATATTTACTCCTTTATAGCAATTTTTTTATAAATTACCTAATAATAAAATGATGTTGAAACCAAAATAATTGTAAAAATATTTGATCCACATAAAAAGCAATTTATGAAAAAAAGAAAAGAACATTAAACCATGTGGTCATGATGTCCATTGCCCGACAAATGAGCGGCGACATCATAAGTGATTGCCAGTTCATTTTCTGCACATGGATTAGCAAGAAAGATTTGTTAGTTTTGGGACCTGTGCATAATCTCAATCATTTGATTTATCATAGTCAAGCATAAAAACAGATGATTGCCCTTAACTGTGTTGAATTAGATGATAGAGATATGTTTCGTACCTTTTGACATCAAAGATCTTTATAACATAACTTTCAAATCCAAACGGCTTAGATGATGCTTCAAGTGGTGCAAGTCCTAAGAAGGATGGAGGTTTAAGGGTGAGGGGGTTAAAACAATTGAACTCCTCCCTCCTTTGTGAGTTGCTATGGAAGGTGGGTGGTGGGAGTCAAATCACTTTGGGGATCTGTCATTGCCTCCAAATACAAGGTGAAGCGCAGAGGATGGGATTTCAATAGTAGGGGACTGAGAAATGCATCCGGGTGGTGGAAAGGTGTGATGGCTTGCCTTAACGACTTCTCCAGAGGCACAAAGTTCATCTTAAGAAATGGAAGACATTAAATTTTGGGATGATAAGGGGTTGGGTGAGACAACTCTCAAAGTGGCTTACCCTACTAAACACATTTTGGGTAAAAAGAAAAATGAGGTTATTGCGGCCTGCTCAGTGTCTGGCAGTGAGGAGTCCAGTTGGCTCCTTGATCTAAGAATGGATTTGAGAGAAGTCGAGGTATTCGAATATAAAAGGTTACAGGCTGATCTTCAAGATGCCCCACCTCTCAGGGAAACTCAAGATAAAAGAATATGACTAAGGAGGCAAGATGGTATTTTTTTAGTGAAATCGGCTTATGACTATATCTGGAGACAACCTTTGATCTTGTTCTCTTGAACTGGTATATGAAAAGTTAAAGCACCTCCTAGGCACATCTTATTTGCATGGTGCGCAATTCGGAATCAAATCAATATGATTGATACTTTAAACTGTTGAGGATTTATGTTCGTCAACAAATGCGTGCTATGTTACAAGGACGCAGAAACGGCAAATCACCTTCTCCTTTACTATGATTTCTCCTCCAAAGTATGGCATATTTTTCGGGAAAGATGGAGTGTCATAAGATGTATGCCGGGTAACTGTAGTGACGTTATCACTGAATTTTAGGCGCACAAACCAATCTAGAATTTTATGCTAGCGATCTTTGAAGCAATTTGGTGTGAAAGAAATGCCAAAATCTTCGAAGCAAAATCTAAAACTTGGGCTAGAGTCATTGAAGAGGTTATCTATTCACTCAATGTTTGGTCCACGATGCACAATGGATAAGGAGAGGTTCGCTGCTCGCATCCATTCTTTATTTTGACTAAAGTAGTTGTGATTGTCTTTTCTCACTCCTATTAGGGAGGGTGATGACATTGCCGAAGCTCTCTTTGTAGGGGTGCAGTGTTGCTTTGTTTTTTCATTGCTCTTTGTCGATCTTTTCGCTCGTTTCTTGCGTTGTATTTTCTTTTTGATAACATAATCTCATTTAAAAAAAAAAATAGAAAAAGTAGTACAAAGTCCTAAAAATACCAATTCTTTCTTTTTAACCCATATACCACGGTACAAATCACATGTGCAAGTTGTAACTATCTTGGAGAGAAATCAAGGGTTAAAGGAAAGACTTGTCCGCACGCGGCCTCACAACGAGGAGAAAGCTCATTGCAGACAATGAGCACGCGGCCCACTGACCTTGTGAAGTGCAAGGATGTATATATAGTTAGGGGTAAAAATGGTCGTCTCGACCTGGCAAGTTTTTTAAACCCAACCTTCTATGGACAGGTTCGGGTTTTAAATCTTCGAGCTGTAAGGTTGGGCCGGGTCAAAAGTCTCTCGACCTGTCACCCAAACAGGTCGGGTTGGGCCAAAATTCCCCTTCAGTTGAGTGGGAGGAACACCTTCAGGCTAGCATGTGTTCAGTTTACCATGTTCATCATTGGAATTAGAATTAGTTCTATTCTTAATATGCTGGTTAAGTTGTGTATATGGAAGTAAAGATTTCAAGGACCATGTTGCTAGTAATCTTGATCTCTTACAAGGACGAGTGGCATACATGTAGATTGATCCAAATCAATCACCTCGAAGGCCACCATGTCTATGATCCACAAACAAAAAAAATCACCCAAATCAGATGATCCTAACAATTTGAAAGAAACACCTTTAACGTTTCCCACCTATTCATAGCAGGATCTTGATCGGACGATCGGGATTATTAAATCTTTGATACATTTTTAACAAACTCTTGACGGAACGACAACCAGGATTATCACATGGGGTGATTTTTTGAACACTAGACCATACCACTCGGATAGTTAGGTACAATTTCGACCATTACAGATGAATAAGGAAAAGGAAGGGAGCGTACCTACTTACATCATTGCACCACAGAGAGGCTGCCATCCTGCATATTGTAGGATTATGATCAAATGGTGCAAATTTTTTGCTTCTGGATCATTATGACAGTGACAGAAACATGTTACTCTTTCTTTTATCGGGTACCTTTGTTAGCGCCTGCAGGTTTACTGAAAGTGCCTATGTCCGAAACGCGTTGACTATTTGGAATCATACGATTGAGATCATTTTTCACCCAATCTTCAATACAATGGATCTTGAGAGCATAAGCGTAACATCAAACGGTCATTTTTTTTTCCACGTGGCACAGATCCCCAAAATGTGGCCTTAAAATTATATGGTACACATCACGCTCAAACATGATTGTAGGGCCCTTTTTGGGACCTATGCCACGTGGTATAAAAAACAGACGTCTTATGGTAAGATCATGGTCTCAAGATCCATTTTGTAGAAGATTGGGGTGAAAAGTGATCCCAATCATTCGATTCCAAGCAGTCAATGGCTTTGAGTGGGTTTTGGACGTAGGAGTACCCTTCTTCTTAATATTCTTTTTCATCAGGGAGGGGAATGCCCTGATCGTTGGATGCCGAATTACTCTGGCAGGAGAGTGACCCCGAAGTTAAAAAGGAAGATGAACAAATTAGATGATACTATTTTTCTGTAAACTATTGACTTAAACCTAAACCTTCATTTGAGGCAGTTGAACAAAATCACTTTTTGTTTCTCTTGTCGCTGCAGCTTTTGAGTGTTTGGTTATGTGACCTCCACAGCAGCATTGGTCTACAGAAACAGAGAGGCTTGGCACTAGATGATTCTATCAATCAAAGGTTGCTTGACTTTGTAAACAGCTTCAGCATGTGCCTCCTCAAGCTGGCTCAATATGTCTCTCACAATACGTGCACTTGTCCCGTGAGTTATTCGCAGTATGTCAACAGCCTTGGTGAATGATTGTAGAGAATCCTCAGTATCGCCGAGTAACCTGTGAAAGCATTCTATTACTGATAAAGAAAAAGAAGTCAAAATTATCTGAAATTGCTCAAATAAAAGAGAATGAGAAATTAGTTTTTCTCAGTTCATAGTAATTTAACTAATATTGCAGCCTCTTTCGTCCCCTTTTGTGTACGTGATAGATTTGGTCACATGTTTGCCACTTCATTTATGAGCCATAATTCAAAATTCAGACTGACCAAATGTTTCCAACCATACGATCAGTGATCCTTTTCATACATTGTTGCTGATAACTTTACAGAGCCTCTAAACGGAGGCAATAAATCCAGTCATTTTGATTTTTGGGCTATAGCGCTTCCAATTGGTGGCAAGAAGAATGGATGATGATGCAGATTGGTTGGTAAGTGGGCCAAAAGATGGAGAAAAGAGACTGTTTTTCTATAAATGGCACTGGACTGTTTTGCAACCTTAATGATAAAATAATGACCATTTCCTAAAGCCCTTCAAGAATTAAGCTGCCAAACCACAGGGGCTAGCAATTAAAGAATATTAGAACCCGATACTGAGTCATTGCTAGAGAGCGTATCTTTATATTACGAAAACTTGTATCTCTTCATAAATAAGAAATATTATAAGGAGGCTCAAATGGGTTGTTTCATGTTTACAGAACCTGTGATATCTTTTTCAGTTCAATGGAAATATATCTGAGTTTTAGCAAGTGGGTGTGCTCAAGGTATCATGATTGGTATTGGGATCGGGTATCAGTCCAATCTTGGCCATGGTTTAAAATATCGGTTCCAAAACCGAAACGTATAGGCACCGGATGATACATTGGTATGTATCGTCCGATACATACCAATATATGTATATGCATGGCTACTATACATTCAAAGTATCGTACCAGTGACCTCCAAAACCAATACGTATCGTCTGGCACGTGCTGGTTTCAGACGAGATTTTGAATCATGACCGATACATCTCGGTGGATACAGACCCAAACACTGTTTTTTCTAGGAAAAAATTATATCGACCAGTATCAGCCGATACTGACCCGTATCAGCCCAATGCCAATGCTATGGTTGTATTGATGTGGTATCAGTATCGGTTCTCGGCAAAACCGATACGTATCGTTGATACAGATTGGGATCAGTCTGGTTTTGATCCCATGGTTGCTCTGCTTTCAGAGTCTCAACAACCACAGCAACAACTCAAAGTTAAAAAATCATCTATGCTAGCCCATTTAAATGTTCGAGATGTATTTCAAGTTATTGCCATTAGTTCACTACTCAGACTTTAAAACAAAGTACCAAATGAATGGATCAGGTGAATCAAGCATATTTAATCTTAAGGCTCTTATGAGAACTGTAAAAGGGTGAAATGAGAAAGAAGGATAGGATGTAACCATTCGAGTTTCCCGCACGTATAATATTGCAGCCCCAGTAGAGGATGCATCGCCGGATATACTCCTGCAGTGAAGCGGAATAGGATCAAAAGTCAAAACACTGAAAAGGACAACCCCATATTTCCAGTGTTCTTAGAAATCAAATCACCATATAAACAATTCTATGCTGACTTTTAAGTAAAAGGGATGAGCAGAATATGATAAAAACCCTGAAAAGGATACCCTCAAGTAAAAGGGATGAGCCACATGATTACCACATAAACACTTCTATGCTGACTTATAAGTAAACATTATTCATTTCTCTCACTATGATTTTCAGGCACTATGATCTTAGATCCTAAAAATTGAATTTTAGTCATCAAGTTTGAAATATGAACTATTTTAGTTTAAACTGCAAACGGATCTATTAGAATTTTCATCTAGTAAAGATACACTGTTCAAAGGTCTTCAGTGGTGTAAAGACAATTTATAAAGTGTGATAACATTCTTATGCTTGAGTTACAAAGAGCAAAACAAGCAAAAGGGATGAACATATATCGACACTACCCCACAAACTCATGAGCGCTTTCTTGACATGGAGAATTTGACCTTTCCAAATGCCTTTGCAAACATAGCGGTAATTTGGTCATCAAGATTTAAATCATCCCTTTCTCAATCTGATCTCCAATGACATCACAATCTATCTCAATGTGTTTTATAAGTTCATGAAACATAGGGTTGGATGCAATGAAAATTAAACTCTTGTGCCCCAAACACAGATTTAAAGTAGGGCTGTGAACGGGTCGGGTCAACCCGTTACCCGACCTGACCCGATATTTTGCTGGGTCGGACACATAAACATGACCCATCAGGTCAGGTCGGGCATGAGATATCCAACCTGACCTTCAGGTCAGTCGCGCCAGGTCAACCCGACTCGACCCGATACTTTATATACAAAAAACATGAAAAATAGGGGGTTTTACCGTGACAGGTCAGGTTTCCGGGTCAGGTATTTCCATTTTCCCATTGGGCAACAAAAATTTTGCCCCGAGCCGGCTCGACCCGTTGACCAGACTCGACCCTACTTTAAAGTTTAGAAATCTTAAGATAACTCTTCTAGGAGAGTATTACTCCACAATCATTTACTTGTTTCTATACTGCTTTGGTACTCAACTACTATGCTACATTTCATGCTCTTCAGCTTACAGGTCACCTCTACCCCCAAGAATATGCAGCAATCACATGCATGTCCTATCATTTGGACAACCTGCTCAATTGCATCACTGTATCTTGTTGCATCAAAACTTTCTGAGCCTCAACATAGATTTGCATGGCATTAACGAGACGGATAGGATTCATCATCTACATGTAGTCCAATAGAAGATAGAGCAGCAAAATGAACTGACGCAGGACAATACACTAATACTATCAATTTGGGATTAACTTTAGAATGAATTGAATAGCGAAAATATTCAAAATCATGCAACACATAAAATTAATTTAATGAAATTAATTAAACAATTAGATTAATCCATTTTAGCGTTCGGTGTGTGAGAATTTCCCGATCTAGAAAAACGGCTCCGATGAGGGAACTCAAGTTTCGCTCTAGTTTAGGGCATCAATCGACACTCGCAATATCGTCTCTTGACTCCTCGGAGATTTTAAATGAAACAAGGCTTAAAATAATTCAATAAAAAGAGAACAATTTGGGATTTTAATTTTTATCAACGGAAAGAAAGATAATACCTGACAACTAGAGAAAAGATAAAATAAAAGGATAGATTCCAAGGCTTCACACCACGGCTGTACGTCAGCTTTACACCAAGTCGCACGAGAAACGATTGCTCACTCCTTAAGGTTTGAAGGATTTACTCCTTCGGTTGAAAACTCTTCATAAGCTCTCTAGGGTTTGCACAAAAGCAACTCTCTTTTCATTCAATAATCAATCAACTAACTAATAAAGTGTTTACAATGCCTTTATATAGGCTAAGAAAACCCTAAACAACCTAAAACTCGCAATAAAAGAGTCCTAAAATAATAAAAGACTAAAATGACAATTAAAAAAATTTCCGTCGTTGAGGCAGTAAGTCCCACTGGTCTTGTTGTAGTACTTATTCACGATCTTGTTGTAGGAATGACATCTTGTCAGCACTATTCACTATCTGTTCTAGCGTCTTGTATCGTATTTTCTGCCTTCTCTTCTGGTTTCCTCTTTATGTTTTCATTTACCTTGTTTTGTTGGATGTCCTCATCAATACTCCCTGGGTGGGAAAAACTCATCTCTGATAAATTAGGGAACCCACGGATGCCACACTTCGGAAGCTCAACTCTTGGCTTGCATTTCCACGCTGTGAGATGCTTCTGATTCTTACCTTCATTGGCATGGAAGCTTGGAAATTCTATAACCTTCTCAATCGACCCTTTCTTATATTGGACAAGTAAAGTATGGGATAGAAACTGGGTAAATGGGTGTGGTTCGATTGGGTGCTCAAGAATGAATGGATAAAAGGGTGGGGTTGTGGGGTCTAGAATAGGCGTAAGATCCGTTACGACAACTATCGGATGGTTGCCCTTGTCTAGAGGAAGATATAGACCTCCATCATTACCTCTTTCCGAGATTGGGAAAGATTCCACATGCTTAGAACCATCAGGAATTAACACAAAACTGTTAGCATCAAATGCATCAAACATATTCAATGTGTTAGTAAGATCATGCGTATTTTCGATGCTCAATAAATTCAGACTGTTAATCCCATGTAGATCAGAATGATGATATGCTCCGACCAACTCTAATGACTCACTTGGGATTGACACACTATCTGTTAGAAAAAATTAGAAACAGAAATCTGAAAATGATCAATTGGGCAAGAGAAATTGGACTCGAAGCACGTTGTCGTTATCTTTAAAATGCTATTCGCTCCCTACTCGAGTAAATCCTCAAGTTTGCAAAAGAGTTCCAGCGAGACGTTTCCAGGATACAACGAGCCCAATCTCTTGGATGCGATCTGTTACTTTGCAACAGTAGAGGATCGCCCCAGAAAACTCAATCCGATGAAGTACCGACTAAAGGGAGAAAGCAAGAGATTTCTCAAATCTATATGCAAGGAATTCGATGGATTTCAGAGTGTTTGAAAACGAGTTTAGAGATCTGCTTATATAGATCTCAAGTGCCTTTTCAATATGACTGTTGAACCAACAGTCATATTTTGGACGGTTCAGATCTTTTAGAGATCTCAACCGCTCCATCCAATGGCTATATGAAAGGTGGCACATTTTCGAATTCAAATTCGAACGGTTGCACACCTTTATAAGCGGTTATGAAACGGTTGGGTCCAATGGTCAACATTTGACCAATCCGTTTGGCCCAATAGAACTGAATTGACCCATTGATTAGTGACCCATTAGGCCCGACCCATGAATAATCTGACCGTTGGATTTACTTGGTCAAAAAGTCAAACCTCTCCTTGCGACGATGCGCACGTCACGCAAAGTAAATGCGTCGCCTAAAGCGTAATCGCCAATGCACGCCACAGCGCACAAACACGTCTTGTGAGCGAAGCACACTCTTCTCTTCTTATTGTCAAACAATAATAGAAGGTGAAAGGTTCTATATATAGCCTATACACTTTTCACATTTACCAATGTGGGACTATTTATTTGCATACAAAAAATGAGAATATCCAATGCCTAAAAATTAACCCACAAAACTAAGAAATAAATCGAAGGAAGTTTTATTTTCTTTAAAAATATTTAATATATTCATTATATTCTAAACTAATAAATAAATATAACACTATCAACACTATCCTCGGTAATAGGAACTGTCCTAATGCAACGTACGGCTTTGACCGAAACTTCAACTTCATCATCACTTGGTGTTTCACACGATTCATACACTTCTTTGTGTAACTCATTGCCCTCTTTCTCGGCATGCTCCTGAATAATCAAGGATTGACCCTTACTGGGACATTGAGATGCAAAGTGACCAAAGCCTTGACACTTATAACATTGCTGCAGAACATGCCTAGAACTCTCGATCATTAGTCCCTTTCCTTTGTCAATCTGAGGAATTACGAATTTTGTGGATTGACTAGCGGCAGTACTTCCCTTTTCTGTAGGATTAGATCGACACTCAAATTTGGAGGACTTAGATTGGTCATTATTGGGGGTGTCAAGATACCTTTCTAATTCTCCAACCCTAGCGAAACATTCTTCTAGATCCGCAACGGGATAAGGAATGAGTTCCCTTTGTAACTCTGGGCAAAGACCCATTCGGAATCGGGAGAGGGTAACTTTCGCTGGCTCATTTACATCGGCCTGGGTCATCAGGTGTTCAAACCGATCGATGTACTCTGTGACTGGAGAATCTCCTTGATGCAATGACTGCCATTGATCAAGAATGCGTTCATCATATGATATGGGAACGTATTTTTCGTGCAGTTGGACTTTTATTTCAGCCCACGTGGAAATAGGACGAAGACCCTGGATTTGCCTACGACGCTCTACTCCCAACCAATAAAGTCTAACTTGACCCATAAGCTTGACTTTGGCAAATCTGACCTTGCGCTCTTCGGACATGGCATACCACTCGAAGTAGTTTTCCATGCTGGCGACCCACTCAAGAAAGACCTTGGGTTTTCTTTTCCCGTAAAAAATAGGGGCATCCATTTTCACTGATTTCATGACCTTATCGTCCAGCTTGGTTTGGACCTCACGTTGGGGAGGAACATCTCTCCTACGGTCACGGTTGTTGACTCTATTGTGATTCTCAGCGATGAGCTCATTGATCTCTTCAAAATGGGTCTCTAAAGCCTCATGTCGGGCTTGTTGATCAGCGATGTGCTCATCCATCCGGGTTTGACTAGCGGTCACTTTAGATGCAAGATCTTTAATCAGGGCTACTAAGCTACTGATATCCATAACGGAATTATGCAAGACTAGATGGTGTAAGACAAAGTATACTAAAATCAAGTGAACCCTAAAATCTATATGACACGGACAACCCTAAACTAAGACTGTGCTCTGATACCAAAATTGATGCGGGACGATACACTAAAACTCTAATATGCGAATTTGTGATTTACTTTAGAATGATTTGAATAGCGGAAATATTCAAAATCATGCAACACATAAAATTAATTTAATGAAATTAAAAAAATAATTAGATTAATTCATTTTAGCGTTTGCATGCGTGAAAATTTCCCGATCTAGAAAAACGGCTCCGATGAGGGAACTCGAGTTTCGCTTTAGTTTAGGGCATCAATCGACAATCGCAATATCGTCTCTTGACTCCTCGGCGATTTTAAATGAAATAAGGCTTAAAATAATTCAGTAAAAGGAGAACAATTTGGGATTTTGATTTTTATCAGCGGAATTAAAGAAAGATAATACCTGACAACAACTAGAGAAAAAATGAAATAAATGGATAGATTCAAAGGCTTCACACTAAGGGTTTTCCGAAGCTTCAAACCACGGCTGTACGTCGGCTTCGCACCAAGTCGCACGAGAAATGATTGCTCACTCAAAGTTTGAAGGATTCACTCCCTCGGTTGAAAACTCTTCACAAGCTCTCTAGGGTTTGCACAAAAGCAACTCTCTTTTCATTTAATAATCAATCAACTAACTAATAAAGTGTTTACAATGCCTCTATATAGGCTAAGAAACCCTAAACAACCTAAAACTCACAATAAAAGAGTTCTAAAATAATAAAAGACTAAAATGACAATTAAAAAAATTTACGTCGCTGGAGCGGAGTCGTCCACGGCACGCTGTGGTACTATTCACAGCGCGTTGTGGGACAACGTGCTGTGGTACTATTCACAGCGTGCTGTGGCACTGTTCACAAATGTCTTATGTCATATTTTCTGCCTTCTCTTTTGATTTTCCCTTTATGCTTTCATCTGCCTTGTTTTGTTAGATGTCCCCATCATGAACTCTACAAAAGTGGTCTCCTTGAGCCTCCGATATCAGTTCAAGTTCCAACTGAACAATCAAGAGTAATCAGTCCAATGATATACTTGCTACGTAAATTCTTACATATCTTTAGCCAGTGTAAACTGGGTCAAATTTGTAGCAATACTAGAATCAATGAAATTCAATATCCAGGTAATATTTTGTCAGTTACTGATCATTGAAGGAAATGACCAACCCTCCAGCAAGGGTGTCTTCAAGAAATGATCAACATAAATAATTTTTATTTTCAAACTGACAAAACAAGTTCTCTATATCAATTAATCGCATAATTGGAGATGTCAATTCTAACCTGTTTTCACATTGTACATGGTGTGGAGAGTTGTCTCTCGCTACTAAATTCAACCACCACTTTCAGCATGTAATAAACCAATCGGAGATTGTTTGTGAAAACTCATCTTTTACAATGGCAATAATGTTTGATTCTGCAACTAGACTCTAGGATTGAGAACATAAAGTGGAAACGAGTGTCACTTCGATTGAAGAGACATTTTATATAGTGGCGGTAAAACCTGCATTACTGTATAACGCTGCAAAAATTGCATAATAGCAGAATCTGAAGGGGTGGCAACTACAAGAATTGAATATTCTAAAGCATTAGCTTCTGAAATAATTTAAACTAATTGTACCACAATCAAGTGTTTGCGTCCAATTGCTACGTAGACACAATATAATGTCTCAATCCCAGAGGTGGCCCTTGGATTCATTTGTTGTTTAGTGCATAAGAGTTCCAAACCATTTGCTTGCAAAAAAATTAAAACTCCCTGTGCCATCGCAGAGGGTGTCCACAACAGATCCAGTGGGCTTGACAAAATTTCCTTTAATAGCAGTATAACTACCAAAGACAACAATATCTACATTCTCATTGTCAGATTCAATATTATTCCTTCCACACCGCTATCAAATTCCACCACTTCCCTAGCTTGAATCTCGTTCAATCCATAAACGCACGATCCCATCTCCAACTAAGATCACACAACCAATCTCATCCACTTGAAAATCCGTGAAAAGTGTGTCATTCTTCGGAGTCTTGAGTTCCACCTTCATGGGAGAAAATTTCATAGTTAATAAACAGATAGAAACAACGGAGAAATTCACTTTACTAAAGAAAAACCTAAAAAGGAATTTGTAACTGTGGATCGAGGAACTAGGGGCATTTCAAATACGAACAGCAGCTTCACCTGAAGTAATTGTAGCTGCTATAGCACCTATTGATTATGCACCTCAGATTTTTCACTTTGCTGAAGATTTTCTGATACTACATGGACACTTAAATGAGTAGCCATCGTGTTTAAGAGCAACAGAGATACAATGACAATTAGTGTGTAGCTTCAATTCTTTGACCTCAAGAATTGAACGTAGTAATATTGAATTGGACGTGCAACCATCAAACCACAAACCAAACAACTATATAGAAAAGATAGACACCTGATTGACTCATAGGGTTAGGGTTTGGTGGAGTACGGAGGAGAGAGAGTAAGAATAGAATGACTTAGGATTTAGGAGAGCCCTACTAACCTTTATACTAAGAATACTAAGAATAAGAATTACAACTCACACACCCCATAAGTAGCATGCTAATTTAGAATGGTAATCACACACCAATCATATAACCTGATATACCCACTACTACCCCTCAATCTGGTGCAAAGATATCTATCATCCCAAATTGACAATAATATCCTGAAGGTGTGAAGGACCAAGAGCTTTGGTGAAGACATGGGCAAGTTACTGAGCAGAAGAAACTTTAGGAGTCTCTATGAAGGCGGCCTGAATCTTCTCACGAATGAAGTGAATATCCACTTCAATATGCTTGGTTCTTCACAACCATCAAATCCTCAGCAATATCAATGGCAGCTTGGTTATTTCAATGAAGAGGCGTAGGAATGGATGGATGAGAACCAAGCTAGTTAGGAGAGAATGCAGCCAAAGAAGCTCCCAAGTCCCATGGGCCATAACCCTATAATTAGACTCCACATCATGCTTCTTACATTGCCACACCACAAGATTTCGACCAAGAAAGGCACAGTGCCCTGAAGTAAAGCGGTGATCAGTAGTAGCCCCAACATAGTCAACATCACTATAGCAACTAAGAAAGAAATGACCAGAATCACCATAGAATAGGCCTCACCAGGAGAGGCCTCAATGTAGCTAAAGATCCGATGAATAACAACCATATGAGGAGCACGAGGAGCTTGCATGAACTGAGCACAACCAAAGAGGCCAAAAATGCAACGTCAGAGCGAGTGTTGGTGTGGTAGATGAGCCTTCTAACAGGACTTTGATACTCCAAGGGATTGGGAAGTAGAACCTAACGTTGACATGAAGATAATGTTTGGGGTCCATAGGAGATTTGGCATGCTTGCATCAAGCATGCCAATGTCCCTCCACAAATCACGAGAATACCACCTCTGGGAGAGAGAAATGCCATGATCGGACCTCGCAATCTCCATGCCCAAGAAGAACCTGAGGATCCCCAAATCTTTCCCATCAAAATCTCTACTGAGGTCAGTGTTCACCTGAGTTATAAACGCAACATCATCTCCAGTGATAATGATATCATCCACATATACAAAAAGAACAGTGTGAAGTTCCTCTGAACTAGTGTGAATGAAGCACGTATTATCAGCATGGCTCCTCACAATGCCCATGGCAAGAACAACAGTACTGAAGCGATGGAACCAGGCCTTAGGTGACTGCTTCAGTCCCTAGATCGACTTGAGAAGCCGACACACTTTCTCTGAATTCAAGTTTCACCATCGAACCAGGCCTAGGGTTCGATGGTGAAACTTACAATGACAATCTTCTGATTCTCCTTAACTCACTGACATGATTAGCATGTGCAACGATATATGATACAACCTCGTGCGTCTAATGCTAGAACCAGAGAACTATGAAGGAAACAGAATACAGGTTAACGAAAGATGAAAAAGATGATTGTAGAACTTTTGAAGGCCCAATAGCAAGCCCAGTAACAAGGAACCTATTAAGGAATTTAATGGTGCAAGTAAAGGGGAATATTGGCCTCGATATAAGGCCCAATGAACAGGGTTACATGTGGCACATTTGATCAACGCCGTGACACGTCCAACAGGTCCACAAGTTCCCCGAGATCTTGATAGGGTTTCCAAGCGGGGAGAAAAAGAAGAAAATATTAAATAATTGGAAGAAAAGACTAATGGAAAGGAAAATATTATTTTTTTGATGAATAGACTCTGATTGGATGGTCACAGAGTCCTCAACTTCCAATGTCACCGCTTTTATGCTTAACTATTTTCTGTTTTCATTTTTTCTAATGTAATAAGGAAAACTTCCAAGGACACCGCTTTTATGCTTAACCTATTTTCCGTTTTCTTTTTTTCTAACGTAATAAGGAAAACTTAAATTAGAACAAAGGAGCGAAAAAAAAACCTGCATCACAAAGGCGATGGTGTGAGATCATTTAAACACAATTTTGGTGTTTAAATGACAGTCAAGAGAGTCGGTCCCCATTATTTAAAAGCCACGATGTCATTCTTTTTATAGTCCGCACTACATAAATGAGTTAGTAGACAATGGATGTCCACCCATCATGGGTCGACATGGCAGTCCACACGTCTGTGTGACTGCATGACGTTCACGGACTTTCAGTGCATGGAAGTCTGTGCACTTTACAGTCACACAAACGTGTGGACTGCTTCACTGCACGTGATTGGTGGACACACATTGAAGAGTAACTCTATATAAATTCAACAAAATAGGGGATTTTAATTGGGATAGGTGCGTTTTAGCGTCAGCTATCGAGTTGGTTGGGGTGCACCATTGGGTTGGGCCGCGTCGGCCTGACCAGACCCAAACCACTGGCAGCCCTAAGGGCCATGCCCGATACAATGAAAGTGCATCGTCCCAAACTTTTTTGGAGAAAATTTAAAACCATGAATAGAAGTCGGCTGTCAATGGGCAAGGTTAAGGCGGGGCCATGGTCATCCCTAGAAGCTGAACCAAAACACAAGAAGAAAGGCAACACATACCACAATGCTCCGACACAAAAAAGACAGAACAAGACAAACCACCAAGCCGGTGGGAGGACAAACAATCCCTCCCCCCCCCCCCCCCCGCTTAAAAAGCAGACCCAGTCAGAAAGATACGCTCATGGGACCCCTGTTCCGACATCATCCACTCTCCAAAAATCCATGATATCCTGAAACGACTCTGATCGCACCTCCTGCCTCACCCCTATCCATTCTATCAATAACATATTAACAGCCTTGATGACCAATTGTACACTTCTGTTATTTACGAAAATTCTCTCATTCCTATCGATCCGAATGACCCACCAAATAGCCCATAAGATCATCTCCAGAAGATATTTTCCATGCTTGTCCACTTAAATCAGCATCTCCCTGCAAGAACCGAGAAAGCACGAAAAGATAGCAAACACACTTTCGACACAAAAATTATATACAAACAAAAGGACAATGTATAAAGAGGTGTCGCACTCTCCTCTCTGCAACACATGACACAAATATTCCTCAAGTCCATTCCCCTTTTTAAAGATTTGATCCACAGTCAGCACCCTCTCTGAAGCCACTGTCAAAACAAAAAACAAAATTTTGGGAGGGATGCCAATTCTCCAGCTCCCTTTCCAACAACCACAGCACCCTTAAATCTAAGGCAATTGTAAATGGATCTTACTGAAAACATCCCCATTGTGTGCAACCTTGACCCTTCTATCCATCCTTCCATTATTAGGAGAAACATACTGCAACACCTCCCAGGCTGATATTTTCATCCAGCATATTCCCTCTAAACTGCGCATCTCTCCAGACCTGGCCACCATTAGATATAGCCCCCTCCAAGCAAGATCATAGCCCCTACTCACTTGCCATTCTATACAGGCTCGCAAAACTGTTAGCCAAAGTTTACTCCCCCACCCAATTATCCTCCCAAAATAGGATCCGGCTACCATCACTGCATTCCAACCTAACATACCACTGAAAGGAATCCAAACCGAACACTCACCCCTCCACCACGCTTAGGCCATTTTAGTCATGGCCCGGTTAATCTGCCAACCATACTCTCTACCCCATACTTAAGCCTCCAAAACTCTTACCCAGAACACCCTTCTTTCCTCACCAATTTGCTAAAGCCATTTACCAAAAGGGCCCGGTTCATGATTCTGAGAGCCTTGATCCCAATTCCCCCCTCCTCTTTAGGAAATTTGTACCCTTCCAATTACAAAAATGAAACAAACTCCCTTCACATAGGAAGCTCCTCTGAATCCTTTAAGAGTTGCCCGGTTGTGGTTCCCAGAAATACAGTGGTCTGTTTCCTGATGCCCCACTATTCGACATTTCACAAATGGGGCTCTTAAGGGTTGCCGGGTAGTGGTTTCCCAACATACAAAAGTGCGTTAGTACCTTAATTAGTACACCAGATGGGTAATGTCTACGGCCACCTTTGCGCTAGTGTGATGCTTCCAATACAAGGTTATCGAACTTCGAAATAAATTTCTGGATCATGGTCGGATGCTTGTTATTGGCACCATCTGTTTTATAAGACTTTAATAATAATTAAACCTCGAACCAACACTATGGCTCTGCAACTTAAAAAATTCACAACAGCTTATTCATAGAAGAGTATGAAGAAAATGGAAACCATTGTGTAGAATGTTGAAGTGCCTGAAAACATCCCTTTTGTGCTCATTAACTTGTATTCAAGTACCTTGTACGGAGTTTTATACACTTGCCTTTATCATGATTTAAATTGTATAGAACCATTGCCTGAAATTTATGTCTTTGGCTTAAATTTATATATCACTTGAAACTGAATAGTACTTATCTAGGTTTTACTTGGATCATATATTAGCCTGCTAAGTTCCACCACTCACGGTTGCTTTCATCTACTTCACAGAGCTATCGAACCAATCATAGACCACTCGAGCTATCGGACCAGAGCCTGGATAGAACCTTATGGGCTCATCTTGGGGGATGGACTTATTATTTTTTGGCTCATCTGACATTGTGGCTTGGACTTCGTGTTTTTCCTGATGTGGACCTTTATATATTTACAGAGCCATGACTGGGGCTCTAGAACATTTCTTTTCTTATGAGCCATGGGTTGGCACTTAGTTACTTTAATACAGTTTAGTTAACTTTTGCGGGTCGGACTTGGTGTGCACGGACGTAAATGTAATAGAATAGTTTCTTTTTTTTTTGCTCAGTAATGTAATAGAATGGTTACGACCCTCTTTTTGCAGGATGGACCTGGATCATATAGGTCTGAACTTATAGTCATTTATAAGATTAAGAAAAAATGGGGCCTTTATTGATCTTGAAATTTTAATTCTGCGGCTCTACTCTGATATATAAGTTAAACAAACTCAAGTTGATGTCAGCTCATGCTTCCGCTTTTGTAGTGCATGCTTAGTGACGACTGCTCGCGCACCAGAATACGCAAATGAGCGAAATTATAAGATAGTCTATCTTTAATGAGGTGAAAGAGCAAGCATACTAGGTTTCTTTGGCGGTGTCTTTCTCTGCACATACTGATGGCGGATTAGAGAGAGGCTTGCAGTCCTCTTCTACTAGATTTGGGGAAATGTGGCTTCCCCTCGAATGGGGATGAATATACTATAAAAATTAATCTTAATAAGAGCTAACAAAGGCAATCCCAGACCAACAGGGATTGGTGATATCTTGCATAATAATAAGTGGAAGGAGATCGACTCCTTTGCTAGATTAGTGGGCTATATGTTTTCCTCCTAAGTAGAAATCAAGGTGGTGTGTGTAGGCATTATTAAGTTACTCAAATGAGTCACTCCTTTGAGATTTTGGATTGGGAAGCTTACTTAGTAAAATTTGTTGACCTAGGTAAAAGGCGACTCCCTTGGAGACACTTCTGGGAGTTTACATAGTTGGATTGCTAACTTCAAGCAGTGGGAATTACGAGGAACACATGCACACAGGGAGGATAACGTGTGTCAACAAACTACAGAATGATGGTACTTCTCCAAAAGATCTTGCTTTAGCAGTGTTCTTCCCAATTGTGGGATAATGTTGATCTCATCATACATCTGTATCCAAGGTTCTTGACATTTTGAGACGAGGATTTTCAACAAGCAAGATTTTAAAGTAGAAGAACCACCTTTAGTTAAAATTTGATGCAAAAGTCAGCCTGGACAAAAAATATATCACCGCAATGATATGAAGAACTGGCAGGATCACAGTAAATACACTTCTAGAGGTTTTGTTTTCCTAAGTAGAAGAAAACCACTAATACAAGAGTTTAAAACATGGTTCATGGCCCTCAGTTTGAGAAAACATCCTACGTCTAACATAAATTTAACTTGATGAATGAGTAAGCTGATCAGGTACGTCTGTAATCTGCGTCATAAATTCTTTAACCATCAAATCAAAACGTGCTCGATAAATACTTTACCCCCCATAACCAGAGTCTGTCTATCTACGAAAAAGAAAGAAAGATAAGAGGGTTGGTAAGTCAAGTGTCCAGGTGACAAGTAGCATGATTACTGGGATATGTATATTTCAAACACTATTTCCCCAAGAGTCAAAAGCATATTGAAGTTGACTGTATTTATAAAAGACTAATAGAATCTGGGTATTAGCTAGATTTCTCACTTTACATATCGACATTGGATCATGGACTTGTTCACAAGCGATATTAGTGTATTGTTTGAAAACTGAGACTTTATTAATTTTATGCTGCAGCCAAGGTATGTTAACATGGGGGATGCATTAGCTCCTAGCATGGATCATAATCTCAGTTACGTATCGTCCGGTTCCAAAACCGGAACGTATCGGTTCCGGATGATACATTGATACGTATTGTGCGATACATTACAAATATATACGTAGTGCACCAGGACAATACTTTGAAAATATCGAACCGGTGACTTCCAAAACCGGTACGTATCGGTTTCGGACCAGATTTTAAACCATGGCTCCTAGTATCAGTCTCCACCATTATGCAATTATTTCTAAGGCTAATGTTGAGCATATGCAGTAAGTAGAGATAGTAGTCACTAGTAATCCATAGAGATGAATCATGAATATAGTCACTATTGGTACAGTACTTTAAACTTGCCACTTTAAAAGCACTCGCCAATGCAAAACAACGGAAATATTATCATAAACAAGTTAAACGCTGCTCAAAAAATCCAAGAGAACAGGAGAAAACAAATGCATAGCAAGCTAATAAGGAGTGATCCGAGGAACAATTGGCAGAAATAAAGAAACTAATGACTTTGAAGAAAACATAGATGAGCAATAAGCTGGAAACTTCCATATAAAAAGGCAAAATTTAGTTTGACATACTAAGAAATAAAGGTGAGAAGCATTTTACTCATGACACGCTACTTAAGTAAATCATAATACATAATCAAGTCCCATAACTCTCAAGCATTAGTGATCAGCACTCTGAAGTCAAACTCAGAATATGATAATAATAATAAAAATAAAGACAATGTATAGAATATTAAAACTTTGGTTTAAATAAAGTTAAAATGCGGATTACTTTGATAAAAGGAAATTGTCAATCGGCAACAAGTTAGTGCTCCTTTCCAATCTTTAAGCTCCAGTAAAATCTGCAGAGATGAACAGTTATAACTGTGAAAGTCATAAATTGTCAACAACTTAAAAATAATGTGATCACTAATAAATACTATATTATGAAACATTTTGCTCAGATTTCAAAGGAAATTTGAGTGCACCAAGTAGTAATCTATAACTGTGATAACTGATCCCTTTAAATAGAGAATTTGAATTGCTAGCATCAGATGTATTCAGAAAGGGGTATCATACTGTCTTTATTGACAAAAACTGAACTGTGTGGCAGTAAGATTCTGCCCCATATACATTTTAATGATATGTTGTACAGAAATGAGTGGAGAAATACGACTTAAAAATAAAAAAAGGGCTTCCCAAAGCCAATGTGTACCATAGTGTAGGGAAGAACAAGGTTCACAAAACATAAAATACAATAAAAAGTAGCAAACTAATAAATGGCACAGTTGGCACCTTCAAAAGGGCTTCTCGAGTCTGCATTAGACTGACAGAATACGAATGACATAATTTCAGTTGGAGTTGCTCGATGGTCTTATACATAGCACTCGCCTCACAGTAATCTGAATTCTGTCAAAGGATCAATCTATAGATGTTGTCACAAAGAAGATTTATTTTTATTCTTAAAATATACGCAGATTACAGGATACTTCCAGCGGATAGAGACATAGAAGCCTTGCCCGATACTTCTTCGACTTCCTTTGTAACCCTTTCTATTTCTTGTTGATTCCTAGAAAGCCCGCATTGTTGGCATACAAAGATTTTGTCATCTGCACAATTTTGACACATAACACATGACTAGTAGTACACAAAAAATTTGAAAATAAACCAAGAACCATTAATTTGGTCTGTTAATTTTTAATTAATACAAGAAACTATATAATGAGGACCGCTAATTTGGTCCCCGTGCATGGCGTACCAGGATTTAGTAACAAGAAACCATCACATTTCTTATCCTTGCATCTATAACCATCAAGAATAGCAGTTTCTTGGAGATCCTCAACCGAACCCTTCAATATATTACCTTCCAAGTTAAGTTGCAGCCATATGAAAAGAGAAATCTTTATGTAGCAAGAACCATAGTATAACGACACAATACTTGGTCCAGAAACTTAGTAAATACTCAAGCAATGGACCAAGTCTGAAGTAATAAAATATGGGTGGCAATGGGATGGGTACCCCTGCTCAGCTCGTTACGCCCGGCCCAGTTTAAGGAGGGTTTGGCCCAGACAAAGCCCACGGGTCAGGCTTGGGCTAGCTTTTTAAGCCCGAAATTTAAACAAGCCGGCTTGGGCTTAAGCTCTTACGTCTCTAATATATAATATGTATATTGAGTTTCACTTGTAATTTAAAAATTAAAAAAAAAAAGAAATATATATTTACTATTAGACTCTAGACTTTCTTGGAAATAGATATTAACTTACTATTAGGTCTCTATTTTCATTAATATGGAGCTAATTTTTTAAAATCAAATAAGTAATCTATAAATAAATGGGCCAGGTCGGGCTGGGCCAGGCTTGAGCTTTGAAAGTTTAGTAGGGACCGGGCTTGGGCTTGGAGCTATAACCCACCACGGGCTCGGGCCGGCCTTGGGCCGAGTTTCAATCTGCTGGGCTGGGCTTGGGCTTTACCTAGCACGGCCTAAGCCCGGACCATTGCCACCCCCAGTATTAAAGCAAGTTTCCTAAAAACTAGGCCAAGCAAATAGGAGATCTCCATGAAAATTTTCTAATCCAAGTTTAAGTACATGAAATATGGTTAGAACTAACAGGAAACAGGATAAACAACTATGTATCTACGGTAACTTGTCTGAACAATACCACTTTCACGCAGCGAGGACACATACAAGTGAAGTAATACTGCTCTCTCAGAGCTTTCTGCCGTGTTGTAGTACTTGCGGCAATTTCTATGTAATTTATCAGCACCTTCCAAACCATAAGCACATACATAACATTAGGCAACCACGAAAATATAAATGAGAAACCAACATAAAATAATATAAATATAGTAAAAGCATCAAACAGGGAAAGCTAATCTAACCTCAGTACCTCTGGCTATAGGTTCCACAGCACGAACCACACCTAACCTTCCTTCAAATACTAAAAGTGAATTTGGCAAGCAGCTGAAACTCCAGATCATTCAACAGAAAAACATAATTTCAAAATAATAATAATAAGCAAACTGAAAGAAAAAATGGATAAAACTTACTACCTGTGATTAATAATAGAAATCACAGGGTACAGTCCCGTCCCCAAGGGCCTTATATCACTGTCACAAATAGTATGAGCATTGCATGCCAGCTGCATAGGATAAAAGCAATCAACCAAGGTATAAAATATTGGTTATCAGTCTGGCTATTGGTGACACCGAGACATATCGTCTTGTTATCACTGGTACAAACTTCGCATGCGAAAAAGGAGGCCAAAATGAGTGAAGTTCGAAAAGTTTATAAAACGAGTGTTTATATAGGGCCTGAGACTTATGTATTTCTCGTGTCGGCCCCTTGCAGTGAAACATACTGTCCAATATTTCTCAGTATCGGATGAGATTTTGAACCATTGAGATAACAGCTATCATTAGAGGAACACCGTAAGGTCGGTTCATAGAAAACCTTTGAGAAGTTCTCGACAATCTCTTTAATGTTAATCTCCGGAAATTGAAGTACCAACTGGACAAGGTTAGACATCTGTGCATACAGAACCAGCTGTTTCTCATCGATGCCAGACATATCTTGGTTAAAACCCGTCGTCAAGAAAACAGTAACCGTGATAATCTAAATAAGAGATAAAGCATATCATCCACGGCAATGAAAACTGAATTAGGATACGAGCCACCAGTGCCTCAACCAGATTGTAATTATCTGTAGCAGTAGTTGGGATGACCTGAGAGTGGAAAAATTAAATGCAAATGACTTATTAATCATAAATTGCGCTAAATATATTGCCATGTATGTCATTGATGGAACAAGATATTGTACATGGAACCCAACAAGGCATGGATCAAAATTTTGTCTGAAAAGGTCACGTATCGCACGATACATTCCGGTATCGAACCACGACGGTACGATATATACAATATGTATCGTACCTCTTAAGTATCACCCAAAGTATCAGACAATACAAACTTGGTATCATTTTCATCGTCCGATATTTTGAATTAGTCAACATCTCGGATGATACATAGACCGTATCATCAGAGATTTTGAATTTTTTTCGGGGGTGCCACTTAAGTGATCCATATAGACACCCGAACTCTTATTCTTCTCTTCCTTGTCTCTCTTCTCTTCTCCCTAACCCCTCCCTCTCCACCCACATCATATTTCACCCTGGCAAACGCAATTTCAACGTAGTAGTTATGTTAAAAAAAGGGTAGATATGTTAAAAAATATTCAAAATATCTTTTTTTTTAGAGATTTTTAGGCATTTTTTTTATTTTAAAAAAAAAATGTATTAGCCGATACATTGAATCAATGTGTTGGCAATGCATTCAATGTCTCGGCCGGTACGGCGATACATATCGTCCAGGAGGCCTAGACGATACATATCGAAATTCCAAGATTTTGCAAGTCCTTTTCTCAAATCTTGGTTGATTTAGAGTCTCGGAATGGATTTGCCACTACCCATATTTGATCCTTGAGAAGTAGCAACTACAGTTTATTCCTGCCAACTAGGCCACCATAAATGTGTTAATATTAAGATTATTTTCCATTATATAAAAGATTTCTCAGGAGAGGACATGCATGATTTTTTTTATCGGTAATAAAGAAAATCTATTAAAAAAGATAGATAGTACAAAGCCAGCTTGCAATCTATCAGAACAATAGATACAAGATTTTTTACATTGGATTTTGTGTCCCAAAGAATGACAATAGGTGTTTGATGTATGTGGCTATTAGCAATCTGTCTGCTAGGCTTCAAGCAGATCCATGGGTCAAAATACCGGATTTCCGATACGTATCGTCCTGACCTCCAGGACGATACGTATCGGGTATCGTCCGATACATTCAATGTATCGGTTTGATACGTTCAAAAAAAAAAAAAATCTCAAAAAAATCTGAAAAAATACCAAAAAAATCTGAAAAATTATATTTATTTATTTTGTATTTATTTCAACTATTTTTGCTTTTATTTTTGACTTATTTGATACATTATTTAAATGAATATATAAGTAATATGCCTATTTTGTGACTTAACCCAAGTAACATGCCTATTTTGTGACTTAACCCAAGTCACATGCCTATTTTGTGACTTATTTTTTACTTAAGATTACATTTTTGACTTAATGTAATAGATCTTCTAACATTATTTTTGACCAACTGATCACATGCCTATTTTATTAACAATATTTCATAATTTGATCGACGCAGTCACGCATAAACTAAATTACAATGTATATTGACAAAAATAAATTATATATTATCAAAATTAATAGCTATGTTGATAAAAATAAATTTAATTGTATATGGAAAACTTACTTTAGAGTCACATTGAATTTCGTGGTGGTTCTTGGCCCTCATGATCATCATCATCATCGGTGCGCGAGCTTTCCGGCCTTTGCCTATAATGTTGGTCATATTGATACCCATGATCATATGTGCCCCCTTGAAACTGAGGTTGTAGCAACGAATATGGCTCAGTGTAGTACGTAAAGGCCGGTCCTCCAAAAATCTGACCAACGAAGTCATATGGCACCGGGTAGGTTTGTTGTGGCTGGTAGTATGGGTTACTAGTTGCTGAATCTTCGGTATTTTGCAAACTGAATCCCCCGAAGCTAGAAGTCATATAACTCATATCCGTATCATCTTGTGGACCTTGTGGTGGTGGTGGTGTTTGATATGATTCCGACGCTCCTCTTCCTTCAACCCCTCCCATTCTAAATGTAGGAGTGTCGAACTGTGTTAACGGTATCGAGTCATCGTCCCATGCCGCCATATCTCTATAAGGATCAGAGGTACCAGCATCCTCCCCTCCACCATCATCCTCACCACTCCCATCATCACTACCGGGCTGCGTTTCGTCATCAGATCCAACCACTAAATGACGATTCAATCTTCTTTTCCGCCTCGGTGGTTGGGAAGCCTGCTGCTCCGCTACTCTTTCAGCATTGTCCAGCCATTCAGTGCTCTCAGTATCCAAGACTGACTCTTCTCTCTCTCTTCGATCCATTGATTCAAAGGGTCATCCTCCTCGAATATATAATCCAACTGGATGGGATTAAAATATTCACTGTCTGCAAGGTAGAATATGATAGATGAATTAGTATAATATGTAAGTAAGACTTTATATAATTGAGGATCTAAGACTTCATATAATTGCTTACCACGGTTGGTCCTCTGTATATTCCTGACCCTTAATCGCATGTTGTAGTGGCAGTAGACTAACTTTTCCAATCGGTCCATAGTTAGTCTATTCCTTGTCTTAGTATGAATGAGAGAGAAAGTGCTCCAATTCCGCTCGCAGTTGGACGAGGAACATGTTTGCGACAATACCCTCATTGCTACCCGCCTCAATATCGGACCATCACCTCCATAATGCATCCACCAATCAGCGGGTTTGTCGTGTTTAATTTGGGATTGCGCCAATGGGGTCCCAAATGACCCATGTCTCTTGCGAAACATGTCAATCTATAAAGATGAAACATAGTAAGGTACATATCAATAAATAGATCATAATATCACATGACATTTGACTTATTAGTTATAAGGTATGATACTATGATTACTCACATCTCTTATGGCTTGACCTTGGTCCGCCAACTCAGAGAGCATTCTTTGGATTACATTGAGCAAACCGGTATACACTTCACTTCATCGTTGTCGCCATCGAAGCATCGCAGTATCAGTGTACTACACATCAAATATGAGCAATTTCATCAGTATATGAAAATAATGAATAAATAAATAAAAATCACTACATAAGCAGTTTAACATGTTATACCTGTTGCATGCAAGTACTGGTGAAATTGTGCATCCCACCTCTTGTCGATAATCACTCAGTATCGTTTATATTTTGTAGGGCATTTGGTTTTTATAGCCAATTTTGCCTTATCCATTGACTTATAAACGTACCCCATCGTTGGTTTCTCATCACCATCAACCAATCTCAACACTTGCACCAACGGGGTAGTGATTGATCGATCGTAGTCGACATCGCCCAAAGCTGCGTCGTCAGATCGATTCAACAACTTCCTCTTTGCTCTTTGCTCGTGGGAGTCCTATTTCATGTTTATTCCATTCTTCCGACGACACCATGCTTTTCAGCTCACGCCTATATCTACCCAAACTCTGTAGGGCTAAAAACTGTGTTGCAAAACGTGTAATCGCAGGTCGGAGCAACTCATTGTTCGTGAAGGCTCTCATTAAATTGACCAGCTTGTCACTGTTGTACAGGTAGGAAGTAATCGTTCTTCCCTTCTGAATAGTTGCCTGTGCCTTGCTTCTCTTTCCTAAATCCTCAAGAATGAGGTCCACGCAATGAGCGGCACGGTCCAAAGACAGTGGCGTCTCTTCATCATTAGTTTTAATCCAAATGGCTTTGTAATTTGCCGCATTATGCATTACCACCTGCGACAACACCTCTTGAACTACCTTATCCATTAGTTGAAAGAGGTAATCAGCAGTCTTTACGTGTCTAGAAGCATCAACTGACTTCAAAAATACTATCCCGGCATCGCTGTAAACTAAAAAGTTGATCAAACTTTTCTTTGTGGGACCAGTCCATCCATCGCACATAATTGTGCAACCTCTCTCATCCCATACATCCTCAAAGCTTTGTACATAGGCAGTTATCTCATCGTACTCATCGTTTAGTAAGGGCCCAAATATCTCGTATGCAGAAGGCTTTTTAACTCCTGGACCAACTTCTGCACTTGTATCAATCATGCTTTTGAAGTACGGCGACTCTACTACTTGGGTTGGAATGTGGTTGTATATAAAAAACTTAGCAATAGATTTTCCAAGCTTTTTCCCCATTTTTGTAAGTGAGATTGCACTCAATTTGGTTTGTTTGGAGCTTTCAGTGCGATACATGAATGGATCCATGGGGCCTGTAGTACAGCCTCTAGTAGACGGCCTATAATCCCTCCCGGATGCTGACCTACGCAACACGGCAGTCTGCTCAACATCCTCATCAACATTAACAACATGTGGCCTATGACTAGATCCACCACCGGTAGCAGGCATGGATGGGCCCCTCGACCTGGACCGAAATCGATAATCGGCTTCTTCCTGATCTAGCCGCTGTTGTGCTTCTCTGACACTCTCTCTCATAGCTCTCGCTATCTGCTCATCCTCATCCTCATCCTCATCCTCATCATCCTCAGGTCCAGGTGATGTAAACTTTGGATTTGCCCTCCTGATTCTCTCATACATTTCCCTATCACAATCGGCTTCAGCTTTTTTCTTTCCCTTTGTCACTTGTAAACTAGCTCTGATATTTTCTTTTACTTCTCTGGGTACAATGGGACACCCTTTTGTTTCTCCCTTTACGTGAGCCAGATGCTCCTTTAACCGTGTGATACCTCCTCTCAGCAGTTTTTTTCCACAAAGCTTACACTGTATCCGGAGTCTATCACCATCTATTGGTGTACCGTATTGCCATGATGGAGATCGTACCATATTTATTTATTTCACCTGCATGAATGAGCAAACAATTGCATTAAATTAAACATCTAATTTACACTTGAAAATAAAATTTATTTTTTAATTATTGCTATTTTAAAAATATTAGATTATATTTTATTAAATTTATTTGATATTATTCTAATTTTTAAAAGATTAGATTATATTTTACCAAATTTATTTGATATTATTATAATTTATGAATATTTATTTGATATTATTCTAATTTATGAATATTTATTTGATATTATTCTAATTTTTAAAATTTTATTTGCTATTATTCTAATTTTTAAAAATTTATTTGAAATTTATTTCTTTTTATTCTAATGTTTTATGGGACATATCCCATAATATTAATTATTTTAATTATATGTGACCCATAATTTTAAGGATACATGTGACTGATATTGACTCATATTGACCCATATTATTAATTATATTAATTATTTTGTGACTCATAATTTTAATTATGTAAATTATTTTGTGACCCATCATTTTAAGGGTATATGTGACCCATATTGACCCATATTATTAATTACATGTGACCCATAATTTTATTATGTAAATTATTTTGTGACCCATAATTTTAATTATATGTGACGGTCACATATAATTAATATGGGTCACATATAATTAAATTTATTATTAAAATTAATATGGGTCACATATAATTTAATATGTGACCCATAAATTGAATTATATGTGACCCATATTAATTTTAATTTTAATTATATGTGACCCATATTGACCCTATTATTTTATTAATTATATGTAACCCATATTATATGTGACCCATATTAATTTTAATTTTAATTATATGTGACCCATATTGACCCTATTATTTTATTAGTTATATTAATTGTTTTGTGGCCCATACTTTTAATTACATGTGACCCATAATTTTAATTATTTATATTATTTTTGACCCATAATTTTAATTATTTTAATTAATTTAATATCTACCATTAAATATGGTAGATCTTCCATATTTATAGGTAGATCTACCATTAAATATGATAGATCTACCAAATTTATGGCTACATCTACCCTTATATAAGGTAGATCTACCATATTTAATGGTAGATATTAAGATAATTTTAATAATTATAATAATTAAAATTATGGGTAAATGATAAAATTTAAGGGTAGATCTACCCTTATATAAGGTAGATCTACCTTATTTTAGCATTTAAAATGAAATAAAATGATGGTAAAATGATAAACATGTACCTTCCACGTTGATCCCGTATTTTTTTGTGCGATTCGGCGGTGATTTAGGGTGCAAATAACCAAAAAAGAAGAGAGGAAGAAGGAAGAAGAGAGAAGAGAGAAGATGCATAAAATGAGGAAAAAAACCCAAAACCCGAGCCTATAGTCGGCTGGGTCAAAGGGTGGGGCCCACAGACTTTTTGAAATTATCGTCTGATAATTTGAAATTATCGTTCGTATCGGACGATAATTTCAGTCCTTTCGAAAATTTTAAATTTTTTCCAAATTATCAGACGATAATATGAAATTATCATCCGATAATTTGATATTATCGTCCGATACGGACGATACGGGCGATACTTTGCCCGTATCGGACGATAATATGAGTAATTTATATAGGGTACGATGCATACCCTATGTATCGTACCGCTGACCTCCAAAACCGATATGTATCGTCCGATACGTATCGGTATCGGACGATATTTTGATCCATGAGCAGATCTCTTTTGCAGTTTTCTTAGAACTACGAAGTGGTGAGAATAAATAAGGGTGTAAATGTGTCAGGTCAACCCGAGACCTGACCAGATTAATCAGATACAGTTGGACCCAAATGGCTGGTTGGATCCATATCCTAGATCCGATTGCAAATCAGAACTATTTGGGTCACGAAAATTTGGACCTGATCCAACCCGCCCTGGACCAAGGTCAAGTTTGGGTAGGGTTTGCGTCTCTCATAATTGAACCCCCCAATATACATATGTTGTGTGACTAATATCCCAACCAATATGTTGTGTGACCAATATACATAAGTTGTGTGACTAATATCCAAAGAGGCAAGTTAAACTATAAATGCCTTCCATATAAAAAATTTAGTAGTCCATATTGCTGCTTGTTTTACTTCTGCTCTATAGAATTCATTATGTTACTTATAAGGACCCGATTTGAAACCAGGTCAAATATTTCATTTTTCTTTATCTATTTAATACAGTTAGGAGTTTGCATTTGTCTTAATCGATGGGTGTTTGGGCATTTAAGTGGTTGAAAGGGGGATAGATGGTAATTTAATTAATAAAAAGGGCCTTAGAGGCCTATAAGTGATTGTTCTGGGTATGAGAGTAATTTAACAGATTCAGGAACCAAATTTCTACACATTCAGGTATAACAGATTCAAGTAACATATTTCTATACATTTAGGTATAACAGGTATAACAGATTGAGATAACAAATTTCTACACATTCAGATATAACATGTATAACAGATTATATCAGCAAATTTCACATTATAAGGAACAGGGTCAATATATGATCTGATGTGGCTTCAAATTAGTTCACATATACGTGACGACACTAACAAAGATAGACCACAACTCAAAACCTGAGATTAAAGTGCTACTTTGTGTCAGATTTTCAACATATCGGTGTCAGGAAATTCCCAACTTCATGTCACTAAATGCATTTTTTCAATTTAAAACAATTCCCTATTCATTACTGTATCAGATCCGTAAAACCCCTAAAATTTGTTCAAACGGATATGGCGTGTATACACTAAAGAAGCACATTTGTACCAACAAGATATTTCATATTAGGGTTAAAACAATACAAATTAGAAGAGGAACTTAGTATTCGTGCTATTAGCTATAAAATATTCTCCAACGGAAATAAATTTGCTGTGGGAAGTTAAGTAAAAGATTCATTACTTATCTGTCTGAGTTAATATGTCTAATTTCTAGCTTGGGCAATGAGTTTTGCTGTAATACTGTTTTATGTGTTAATGCCACCCTGATTTCATTTAAAAGCCTGATCGTAATGTACCTTAATAAACCAAATTTGAAATTTTGTTGTTAGTGATTTAGTCATGATTCATTAGAATGGGTTACTTGCGGAGCATGTGGATTAGCTCTTACGGTGGTTTTAACCACCCTACAGGTTACGGAAAGGGATTGGAGAAAGATCAGTGGTCGGAGTTCTCAGCAGTGTTATCTGGTCCAGATCTCTGTGTCTGGTACGTAGTGTTTAAAGAATACATAACTAGTTGTTTGAGCCCGGCTGTTCTGAAGAATTGTATAGTTTAATGTACTGAGCTACTCTGACCTGTTTTATGTAAGAAAAGGAAAATTTTCTTTTCTTCTATTTATCTGAAATTTGGTTGTCAGGATATCTGTTTTCAATCCTAGGTTAGAAAGTTTTATTTCAGGTTTATTGTTTTCTTCTAATCTGTCTGGGTCGTGACTCAAGATCTAGGTGCGTGGATTTTGGGTCTTGACATTACTTAAGAACTAAAATAGGGTAAAGGTTAGGTAAGGTGATGAGGATGAGTGAAGGAAAGAAGAGAGGAGGGAGAGAGAGACAAATGACCTAGTTAGGGTGGGGGTCCCTACTGGCCTTATATTGATATCAAAAGACTAGCATTACAACTCACACAAACTCAATATTATGACAACACACCACTATTATACTGGTGCACAAATATATCCCAATACTCCCCCTCAAGCTAGTGCATATAATTCTATCATGGCCACCTTGACAAGAATAATCTGAAGTTATGAACGACCAATCGCCTTAGTGAAGATATCAGCCAATTGACTTGAAGAGGAAAGTTTAGTAGTGGCAATGATATGAGCTTGAATTTTTTCTCGAATGCAGTGGATGTCGATTTCCATGAGCTTCATTCTCTCATGAAGGACAGAGTCAATAGAATATTAATGGCACCCTGATCATCCCAATGCAGGGGCTCACACGTGCCATGGAGGAGATCTGAGCTCAGTGAGAAGGGAGTGAGCCATAAGTGCTCACACGTGCCATGTGTCATAGCTTTATACTCAAAATCTGCCCTTAATTTGCAAACTACATCCTTCTTACTTTTCCAAACTACCAGGATACCTCTAAGAAAAGCACAATCCACTGGAGGATCGACGATCAAAAGGAGCCCCTGCATAATCGGCATCATTGTAGCAACTGATGGAACTACTATCAGAGTAGAATAGTCCTCTTCCAGGAGAGGACTTAAAATATGCGTTGAAAAACATCAAGATGTGGCACCCGTGGTGCATGCATGAACTGAGCTACAACCGATACCACGAATGTAAGGTCTAGTCAAGTTACTCAGGTATTGGTAAGATAGATAAGACACCAAACAAGATGTTGACACTCAAACGGATCTGAAAGTCGCTCACCAAGATCATCATTAAGACGTCGTTTGGGACATTGGGTGACTCGGCAGGTCTACATCCAAGCATGTCAATATCCCGTAGCAAATCGATAGCATATTTCCTCTGAGAGAGAGAAATCCCTCAAGGAGAAGGAGCAATATCTATACCAAGAAAGAATCTATGGTGACTCAAGTCTTTTACATCAAATGCACGACTTATTTCTGCCTTTACATGAGGGATAAAGGCAAAGCCACTACCCGTGACTATAATATATCAACAGATACCGATAAGATAGTCCTCATTCCTCCTGATTCAGCATGGATAAACCATGTGTAGTCTGAGTGGCATCAGATGAAATAGTAAGCACAATAGCACTTAATCTCTTAAACCAAGCCTTAGGAGACTACTTCAGCCCATAAATAATTTGTGAAAGCTACAAACCTCATAGAATACCCCCCCTGAAGACGAAAGCTAGGTGAGGGACCATGTAGATCTCTTATGCCCATGAAGAAAGACTTGTTTAACATCTAGCTGATATAAGAGCTAATAATAACGAGCCGCTAAAGAGACTATGACTCGAAGTGAAGTGAGCTTAGTAGCCAGAGCATATGTCACAATAAAATCCAATCCTAACATCTGAGTAAAGGCGTTACCCACAAGGCGAGCTTCATAACGTTTTACAATATCCTCCTCTCAGTATTTAACTGCAAACACCCATCAACAACCAACTGATCGTTTGTCGGGAGGGAGATCAGCAAACTCCCATGTCCGATTTTTTTCAAAGAGCCTTCATTTCTTCATGTTTGGAAACAGGCCAATAGGGATGTTCAAGAGCCTTACCAACTGAGAGGGAAATAGAAACAATAGACGCTCTAACCAAGGAGGCACAATATGAAGGAGATAAAGACTGATAGGAAACATATTGAACAATAATGTGAGCAATAACAAAACTCTTTTAACCTTTACAAAGTGCAATAGGTAAGGAGAAGTCATCAATAATAGGGGAGTGAGGAACAACAATTGGAGAAGCTAAAGGAATCTATATAAAAAAGAAACAGCTAAATGAGAACATGGTGCAAGCATATATGAAGGTCTTGAGTCCAAATGATCAGGTGGCACAGGAGTTTGAGTGGGTTGTACAGACTTGTTGCGAGACTGATAGGATCAAATCAGGAGTTGTGGAAAGGACTGGAAACACTTTGTCTCCATAAATAGGATAGGATCTGGGTGCTCAGTCATTCCATATTGGATCGTGTACTTAAGAGGAAGACGACCACACGGAGATGTTGGAGGAACTAGAGAAGTACTTGCAGGAGGAGAAGATACAAGAAAAGAAAATCAACATATAGTTCCTTTCGAGTAGAGGATGAAGGAGTTAGCTGCAAATGAGAAACAATAAAAAAAATATGGAACATCCTCAAAAACTATAACATCCATAGAGATGAACAATTGTCTGGACTTAGGATCATAACACTTATCCTTTAGACATTACAAATACCCTAATAAAAACAAATAGCTTCGTCATCCAGTTTATGTCTCTGGGAATGAAGGTCATGGACAAAACAAGTGCACCCATAGACTTTGGGCTCAATCTGAAACAAGGTGGCGTTTGGCTTAAGAAGATGGAAAGGAGTTTTGCCATTCAAAATTCGACTTGGAGTATGATTAATCAGATGTGTGGCAGTAAGCAAAGCAACAGACCAATTTGGTTGGGGAACATGCATCCAGTGAAGAGATCTCGTAACATCTATAAGATGTCTATTCTTACGCCTCACAATAGCATTTTTTGAGGAGTGTAAGGACGGAAAGTTGATGCACGATTCCCATATTTCAAGATATGATTTGAAAGCATTAGAAGTGTGCTCTCCACCATTATCAGATCGTAGAACTTCAATAGACTTGTCAAACTGAGATAACACCATAGTAGCAAAACTGATAAAGGTGGAAAGCACATCCTCTCTAATCCTAAAAAGATATACCCAAGTACAACACGAGTAATAATCAATAAATGTGACATAATAATGAAAATTATCAAAAGAAGTGAGGGGCAGGTCCTCAAACATCACTATGACAATATCAAAAAAGTTATCACTACAATGCATATGAGGGAAGCAAGTACGAGGATGCTTTGAAAGTTCACAAGTTTGATACTGAAATTTAATAGTATTGCATGCACTTTTAAAATTTGTACTGCATGCACTTTTAAAAAATGGATATGATCTCTGGCAACAGAATTGATGATCAAAGTAGAGGAAGAGGGAAATACATGGTAGGGAATGCGGATGATGTAGGAGCAATGATGGTCCAATAGAAAGAGAAACAAGAAGTCTCCCCTTGAAATTGGCAAGTATGAAACGCAAAGAAACCAAATCTTTCATTAAATTGGAATTGATCTTAAATCCCATAGTAGAAACCAGAAACCAAAAAATTGAAGAAACATAAAGCTACCATGTGGGAAACACCTCCACAATAGGTAAACCAAAAAGAATCAATTTTAACAACAACCACAGTATGAAGAGTACAATGTTCTGAAAATAGCCCGGGGCGGCCGCCCGGGCACCTCGGTTTAGGCTTGGGCGGACTCCGGGGCGGACCGGATTTGGGGTGCCCGCCCCGGACTCACCCGGGGTCGCCCGGGTCCCCAATTTTATTTTATTTTTATCTCCTTTGTTTTTCTTCTTTTTCCTCAGTTTTTTTTCTTAGTTTTTTTCTTCTTCCTCAGTTTTTTATGATCTTGCACAACACTTGTTTTCGGCAATTGAGCAGTGAGCACAACTCTTTTTTTGTTATTCTTTTCTTTTTTTTCTTCCTCCTATTCTGGCAAGTGGCACATATATATATATATATATATATATATATATATATATATATATATATATAAATATAAATATATATATATAAATATATATATATATCGCCACCGGATCTTGGCGCCACTTGAGCATACCAAATATTCATGAATATCCCCCCGACCGATTTTTAGAACACTGGAATAGCAGAATTAATTTCTTTATGCATCAACCACAGTACCTATGCATCGGAAATCAGCCATAACAATGTTGCAGTTTCCCAAACAATCCAAAAATAATCAACTATGTCCAGACAGCCAATAAACCATCCACAAGAATAATAGGGTTCGTCAAATCTTAACCTAGCAGCAGCTGAGACAAACAATCCACAAAAAAGGCTACAAAAAATGATACAACTTCACCAATCTGATCCAAACAGCATGAGATCACAGGAAAACGAACGTAAAGATAACATCCTCCAGTATTGTTGCTCTACTTCTTTATATGGATGACATTATTCTTACTGAAGACTGCTGAAGTCCATAAAAGAAAACAAATATAGAAGTTTTGAGCTAAAGTTCTTTCTAGGAATAGAAATTGACTGAACACCTCAAGGCTTAATCCTGCCTTAGCACAAATATGCCAGAGACAGAGACCTTCTTAGAAAATCAACCAGTTGGCATATCAGGAGAGCAGAATGCTAAGATCTTATCTGATGAACGAGATCCTCTGCCTGATCCTACCAGATACTTCAGCCTAGTGGTAGGACTTTAGTATTTGATTTTTAGCAGATCTGATATAACTTATGCAGTCAACTCAGTCTTTCAGGCATGAACCACTTGCTTCAATCGAGTCTCAATTTCATTTCATTTTGTTCTCTCCACCTGGCCAGCTCTCTCTGGCCAACCCTTCTCAATAAATGTACGAAACCTGAAAACCATGAAAAAAGCAAAAACTGACAAGAATATGCTTCATCAAAGAAGCCATCAAATTTTTATGTACTTTTTTTTTTATCGGTATCGAATTTTGATGTACATAACACAAAACGGCTATCCTAGAAGATTCTAGGAAGAAAACTAATCCAAATTGAATACTATTACCTGATGGCGTGGGTGATCACAGAGGTTCAATGTCATGGAAAACCATGAAATACAAAAAACTCAAAGATGCCTTCAAAAACCCTCAAAAGACTGCTCAAAAGAAATCACATCGTTCATAATAAATAAAAAAAGACCAAGGTAATCTGATCAAAACCATGTCATTAATATTTGTCATATGAGGTCAAAGTTTTGACCTGGCTAATGTCAGCATGACTTCATGCTGATGTTAGCAAGGGCAGGATGATGTCAGCAACAACAGATTAGTCACGGAAGCAAGTATCAATATATTGGATATCGTTTCAGTTTCGGTCATGACTGAAACCGAAATTTTTTGAAATTTCGGCCGAAATCTTCCCCTGAGTACATTTGAGAACCGAAATTATGGTTCTCGGTTTTGGTTTAAGTAGGGACCGAAACCAAAACGTTTCGGCCGAACCATAGATGGAAGCAACAGGTGTTGGCTACTTGGCTTTGATAGCAACTTGCCTTTAGGAAGAAAATATGGTTAGAAATTAGGGTTAGGTAAGGTGATGGTCAGGTACCTGCCTCAGGAAGCGGGATTCGAATTCCCCTGAGGCCACCCTAGGGATTTTATCTTGTGCTGATCCAGCACGTGCTAACTTGGGGCAGGAACGTGCTCCTGGGATTAGCCGGGTACTCTAAGAGGCCAGAACACCCAGGTTTTCAAAAAAAAAGGAGATGAAGTTAAGTGTAGATGAAAGAGAAGAGAGAGAGAGAGAGAGAGAGAGAGAGAGAGAACAACAAATGACCTAGCTAGGGCTGGAGCCCCTACTGGCTTTTATACTAATACCGAAAGACAAGACTATCCTTACATCAATATCTTGGTAATGTCTTCTAGATTTTCCTTTCCCATATTTTGAGACAATGAGTGTGGGCTCATCTCTAATAGGCACCATCGAATCCGCCCATCCTCGAACACTGTCGAGTGGGAATGGAGACAGGTAGTGTCTTCCTCCATTCTCGCTTCCTCTCTATTGCCGCTTCCTCGTCAGGCTATGTATTTCCCCCTCCTACTTCATCCTTTGATAAAGATCAATCGGAACTATATTAGTTGGTGTAACTCTGATAGCTTTGATCTTGGCACTTCTTTGACTACAGGTATGCCATTTGAAATTGGTATAGAGGGAAAAACTTTTAAACGTTATCGTTGTTATGTTCACAGTGACCTAGTAAAAAACGTCAAGAATAGATACAGGGTTGCAGAAAACTAAGATGTGAAAAGGGAGAAAATGGAATCAAACTAATATACATCATAGTAAAGATCTTGAAGCAATGACAGTTTAACTATCATCTGCACCTCTGCACAAGAGGAAAAGAAAATGAAACAGAGAAGCAGGGCAGACCAAAAGGCAAGCAACGATTATGGCATTTCTTATAAGAGAGTCACCCCATTTTGAACATTTTCATAGGCAAATGAAGTGCAGCATTACTTGTTTAAACAAAGACAATAATTATACAATGGAAGAAAGGTAGCAAGAATATTAAATTGCAGTGGATCAAGCGATGTAACTTGTACCTTCTCGCTCTGCAGTTTTCTCCTCAGAAAAAGTTTCGCCATCAAACGTATAGTAGGAGTAAGCTTCTTTAGTCTGTCTTTACTTAGGTTTACAAGAGCTTGGCACTCAAGTTGATGTAATTTCCACTCGGATTTCTGAGAAGAATAGAGCATACCTCAAACAATGAAAGAATGAAATCATGAATCCTTCCAAAGATATCATTTTCTGAGAAAAATTAACTACAGCCACAACAGAACAACATTGAAGTGCAGAACAATGAACAGTAGGAGAAGAAAGTTGTTTTAACTTTTGATAGATCATAAATTTATATTAACATCTGCAAATCTTAAATACACGTACAGTAACTTAAAATAAATAAATAAATAAATAAATAAATAAATAAATAAAATGAAGAACCAAAACAATAATAGAGATATTTCTCTGGCATCTACCTCTCAAAACCATGCTTGGCCACAAGATCTTCATAGTAAGTTAGCCAAGTAAATTTCATTTTTTTTAATAGGTAACAAATGCCACATCATGGTAAAAGAAAAAAGAAACAAAAAAAAGGATGTTTCTGCAAAATCATGTTAGTATGCAAATCTTGGAAGACAGAGCACGATCATTAGATAACATTAATGACGCTCCTTAAACCATAGTCACAAAAGTCTCCAAAATTTATAAAAAAAAATAAAAAATAATAATAATAATAATAATAAATAAACAAACACTAAAAATCTTCAAGTTAAGGGTATGCCGAATTTTACCGAATTTAACTGAGATGAAACGTGCATATAGATTTATATGGGTACATGGATTATGTAATTAAAGATGTGTCTTGCAACGAACACCTTATAGCTATTTTGTTCATTAAATATTTCAAGTTTGAAATATATTATAGTGTATTTTGTATATTTTTTATTATTTTCTATTTTCCCGAATTTTTCTGAATTTTACTGCATTTTCCCGAATTGATGCGTTGGTGAGTTATTGCTGTATCCCGACTTTGTGATTATGCTTCAACCAACAACAGGAAGTCGAGAGCACCTCATAAAACCAGCTATTTCCCCCTCCCTCAAGTGCCTAAGCAATGATATACATCGAGATCAATTTTCAGCCAATGTACTTCGGCTTATTTGCGCCTAGAACGGATAGTTGGACGTATCCTAAAATGGTCACCATCAAGCTGAATTTTCAGCCAATGTGGAGGGACTCAGTATTTTGTAGCATTGAAAGATCCTAGAATACACCTAGATCCACTGCGTGATCCCAATGGGATATTTAAAGAGCATGTATAAGTCAGTACTCAACTATTGACTTAGAAAACGACTAGAGATACTTACAACGAATTATAGAGTCTGCGATAAATAGTTCAAGAAAGGGAATAAATATAAATTCCAACAGAGACACATCAATCAAGAATACAGTGAAAAAGAGTAGTAAAAACAGGATGCAAACGAGGAACCAATGATTGTCTTTTTGTCATACCCTTCCTCAAGTGGTCTGCAATATGAACTTGTAAAGCTACATGAAGAGGAAAATGTCATCCTAAACTAAAAAGTAATGAGAAATAATTTTAATGTGCTAGAAATGCTGTGGTTCAGATCAATCTAATAGCAAAAAGGATTATCACAATCCAGTGGTGATGGTGATGGTGATGGTGATTAATAAAGCAGTGTTCCATACCAGTCGTAGGACTGGAATATTTAGACCTTGGGTTCAAATCCAGCTTTGCATTGATTTCAATCTATTACTAAGAATATGAATCTCCAAAAGAAAATTATACACCGTCCTGCCACCTTGCAAAGGAAATTATATGTATATACACACATATATATTACATATATATATACACACACACATATACACATAAATATGTAGATAGAGAGAGAGAGAGAGACAGACAGAGAGGGAACGTAGAGACAGACACACACATACACAGAGAGGGAACGTAGAGACAGACACATACACACACAGAGAGGGAACGTAGAGACAGACACATACACACACAGAGTAGCACTGTACCATACGATGAGAACCGTGTAGATTAAAAGACAAATTAACGAGTGTAACAACCTATGACAACGGAGCGAGTGTGCAATATTTCTATGCATAAATAAGGCCACTTATTCATTCATAAGCATTAGGGGTTGGGCATTTTTTGTCATTTTCTAATAGGCACGACCAGCTTATAGTAATAAGAAAATATCACGGCCATTGTAAGGTGATTTTACTTATCAAAAGGAGAGTATTTCCCAATTGAACCTTGGACAAACTTGTGAACATGTATAAATATTAATGAAATATATAGACATGCGACTCCCATTAAGAGGTGTGCACGTCATTCTTATATCGATATTAGCAGCTAGGCTCTACTATATATCTGGATGTTGGGTTTGGGGACATCTTAAATAGGAGCAATGTCGAGTGAGCAAAGTGGAGACGACGTGTGGTGTTGTATGATCAATTATGACCACTTCGATTGAGAAGACTTTTTAAACGAAAGCAGTAGAACTTGGATTATTGTGTGGTACAAATTGCTAGGCTACAAAGAGGTAACAAGTACACTTAGAAAGGCCATTGAGAGTGTTATCTCTAATCCGCAAGGTGCTTTCATCCCGGGGAGGCAATTGATGGTTGTGGTTGTGACTGCTCATGAAGCTATTCACTCTCTACATAAAAGAAGGGACTTCAGAGTGATCTTCAAAATCGACATGGAAAAAGACTATGACATGGTTGATTGAAACTTCCTACAGTACTTAATGGGGAGGATGGGATTTGGGGGGAAGTGGATGAACTGGATGAAGGCCTGCTATGCCTCGGCCAGATCATGGTTCAAAATTTCGGTTTCAGTTTCCCCACTGAAACCGAAGCGAAAACTCAAATTTTCGGTTTTTAATGTATGGTGGGGAAGATTTCGGCCGAAATTTCGATTCAATTTCGGTCCCCACTGAAACGAAATCCCATTTTTTGATCCTTGGGCCAGATTCTCCATCCTGATCAATGGGTGTCCAAAAGGAGACTTCCGCATCTCTAGAGGCCTTAGACAGGGGAACCACTATTATCAATGCTCTTCAACATTGTTGGGGAGTCTCTGCACAGACTCTTACAAAGAGGTGCGGCGATTAACTCCTCTGGTTTTCGGGTTGCTGCTAATGGTTTGGCGGTGACACACCTTCAGTACGCCGACGACACCATTATTTTCTGTGGGAATCACAGTAATGAGGTTCAAGCGGTGAGGAATATCCTTACAGTTTATGAAGTTGTCTCAAATCAAAGAGTTAACCTCCACAAGGCCAACTTGGCTGGGATTAACATCAATCAGGAGACCTTATATGATCTTGCTGAGGGGGTTGGTTGCATGAAGGACAAATCACCTATCACTTACCTTGGCTTGCCCCTTGGGGTGGAAACCTTTAGAGCTCATATCTGGGAACCGGTGGTTCAAAAGAGACTTGCTACTTGGAAAAGTAAGTTGCTCAGTAATGGTGGTAGGCTTACCCATCAAATCTACGATTGTTACTGATGCGAACTTTAGATCCGCTTGTTTGAATCATGGTCGGATAAAGAGGAGACGTCAAAAGAGAAAGTGGACCTAGGAATAGGTTTTTAAAAAAGGCCCGTTAAAGACCCGTGTGCACATTAATTTAGGTAATATTTTATCTAGGTTTAGTTTCCTTATTAGGATTTTTTAATAAGTGACTTGTTTTAGGACTAGTTTCCTTATTTGAATTATTTAGGGGTCAGGCACATATATGTGATATGTGACTATTAATCCCGTCACTTTCTGTGGAACCATCGGAAAAGTAGTCATAAGTCTACCAATATGTGTCGAAATTGTGTGATTCTTGTATTGTTGGAAAGCTACTTCCATAAGCTTTCAAACAATACCAATTTCACATCAATCGGATATCGTTTGACCCTTCAAAAGTGATCGGGTAATAAAAAAATGGGATTAATAGTGAAATTAATTATGACCGTTAGATTAGAAAGTTTTAATAGTTGATTAGGAGTTTTATTTTAAGTACTATTCCTAGGGTTTCTTTTCTTTATAAATATACATTATAATCTCTTTTTGGAATTATTATTGATGATGAATGAAAATTTTGAGTTTTGCTTTGTGCGAATTCTAGAGAACTTGAGATGAGTTTTCGATAGAAGAGTGATTCTTCTCCCGCTTGCGGTTTGGTGTGAGGCCAACTTTCTTCCTTGGAGCGATTCTTTGGATCTTCTTCTACCCCTATTTTCCCTTTTATTTTTTATTTTAATTGAAGAGCAAGAACCCTAACTCCTATCTTGCGGGATTTACACTATTTTAGGGTTAGCGTGCGATTTTTCCCGCATCAAATTGGTATCAAAGCCCAAGTTCAACACTCGGCACGTGAAGTCCATCATGAGTAAAGAACAATTTATCAAAGCCTTGCATGAGTTGAATGGATTCATGATGGTTAGAATGGGATCATTCGTGGATCGGCGAAAGCTCCTTGATTTGTATCAGACAATTGGTAAGATTAGACAAGCATGGGAGGCAGTGAAAACTAGATCGCAGAGTCTGAGATATTTGAATTCAACACCACAATATTGGCCAGCTTTATATGATCGAGTGTTTACTCTTGAGATTAGACGTGAGTTAACAAATACACGTCGGATAGCGGAGGCATTAAACAAGGGTCTCGTTCAAGAATTTCTTGAGGATTTTCATCTAAAATTACAAGAGGAAATCATATCGGTGAGACATGAAGCTTTGAGATTTAAGCTTTCAAATCCCATGTCCGTTAACCCAACCACATCACCAACCGTCCGTTGTAATCCCATAACAATTTCTCATCCCATAACTGTTGTGAAACCTACACCCGTTACGGAATCCACTAACGGTGTAAACTCTATGCCGGTTGTAGCTCCTGTAACAACTTACAACCCAAAGCCCATTCAAGAAATCAAGCCCGTCACCGTCGTTACCCTAGCAGACCTCATCTCACCAAAAAATTGTTATCGATCCCCTACCTGAACCCGTGATAGCCACAAAATAAGTCGAAGAGTCGGTACTGGTTGATGAGAACCCTCTTCTGATCAATATCTGTACTAATCCCAACATTGTTGAGGAGTCCGAGACCATTGAAGAGCAAGTTGCCGCAATCAGTCCTCTCGAGACAAAGATCATCGAAGCACAATTATTTAAAATGAAGACTATCGCACCCACGACCCACAGGTCCCAAGATAGTGTTGGATGCATATTGACGTTCATTCCTGTTGGTGAATCGAAAATCAAACAGATCGAGCTCGAGTGGAATCCTGTTTACTTGTTCAAACCGCTTTCGATCGAGATTCCCTATATATTGTTTGTGATCGCAACCGTGAAGATCCATGCCAACCAAAGTTCGAGGTCGAACTTTTTCAAAGTAGAAGGGATTGATGCAAACTTTAGATCTGTTTGTTTGAATCATGGTCGGCTAAAGAGGAGACATCAAAAGAGAAAGTGGACCCATGAATGGACTTTTTAAAAAGGTCCGTTAAAGACTCGTGTGCACATTAATTTAGGCAATATTTTATCTAAGTTTAGTTTCCTTATTGGGATTTTTTTAATAAGTGACTTATTTTAGGACTAGTTTCCTTATTTGAATTATTTAGGGGTCAGGCACATATATGTGATATGTGACTGTTAATCCCGTCACTTTCTACGCAATCATCGAAAAGTAGTCATAAGTCTACCAATATGTGTCGGAATTGTGTGATTCTTGTCTTGTTGGAAAACTACTTCGATAAGCTTTCAACCAAGACCAATTTCACGTCAATCGGACATCGTTTGACCCTTCAAAAGTGATCGCGTAATAAAAAAACGGGATTAATGGTGAAATTAATTATGACCGTTAGATTAGAAAGTTTTAATGGTTGATTAGGAGTTTTATTTAAATAGTATTCCTAGGGTTTCTTTTCTTTATAAATACACATTGTAATCTCTTTTGGGAATTATTATTGATGATGAATGAAAATTTTGAGTTTTACTTTGTGCGAATTCTAGAGAACTTGAGATGAGTTTTCCATATAAGAGTGATTCTTCTCCCGCTTGCGGTTTGGTGTGAGGCAAACTTTCTTCCTTGGAGTGATTCTTTGGATCTTCTTCTACCCCTGTTTTCCCTTTTATTTTCTATTTTAATTGAAGAGCGAGAACCCTAACCCCTATCTTGCAGGATTTACGCTATTTTAGGGTTAGCATGCGATTTTTCCCGCATCAGTTACCCTACCGGTTTTCTTCATGTCTATGTTTGCGGCTTTGATGTAGGTTATCAAATAATTAGAAAAGATCATTAGAGATTTTCTATGGGAAGGAGGGGTGACAATAAGACATTTCATCTTTGAACTGGGATATCTGCTGCAGTGATAAGAGCTGGGAGGTCTTGGGATCAGGAGACTGGCTACAGTTAACAGAGCTCTTCTTGGGAAGTGGTTATGGAGGCTGGAAGAAAAGAAAGAGAAAGATAAATTGTGGTGGCAGATGGATGGACAAAACGACTTGGGTTGGTGGCGGGGTTAAAGCCATAGCCACTGATTTCAGGGACTGCCCAAGATTTAGCAGGGGTGATGGCAAGAAAATCGATTTTTGGAATGATAAATGGGCAGGAGAAAGGACTTTTAAAAAAAGTGTTCCCGAGGATCTTCGTAATTACTCAACAAGCTAAAATTGAGGATATAGTCAAGCGATGAAACTCTACGCCCACTTGGAATGTCAGTACCAGGAGGTTGGTCAAGTTCATTGGTCTCATTTGGCTATTACACTCTATGGCTCCCCATACGACCGACAGAGATTGTAGAATTTGGGATAAGAGTGCAAAGGGTGTTTTCTCTGTTAAACCACTTTACAACTAACCTTCATGCGAAGAGACCGAACCACGCGGGTGGTTCAACATGGACTAAATTCTGGTAGCTCAAAATCCTACCCAAAATCAAGTTCTTTAGCTGGATGGTTCGGTGGGGCAGAACTCTAACTAGAGGTCAACTGATTAGGAGAAGGGTGAATATCTGTAACAGATGCCTGCTTTGTATGGCGGGTTTGGAATCGGCTGAGCACACCCTCCTCCACTGCCCTTTCTCTACTTTGATTTGGGGTACGATACTTAGAATTATCCACATTACTTTGGTCAGGTAAAATTCACAATATGCGGAGGGTGTACACTTCTCTGAGGAAAAAGGGGACCTGTGGCAGATCACGATCTACACGGGTGCTTTGCGCTATTTGGTTGGAGAGAAACAGTAGGGTCTTGGGGAGGGTTGGTAAGCCTTATAAATATGTCATCAAAATCGACCAAAGATTTTCTCATCAGTTGGATCAGTGTGGGGCACACGGAAGCTGACATGGGGGAGCTGGCCTTCCTCATGGAATGGGATAACTTGCTTTCTCCATCGTAGTTCTTACTTCTTCCTCTGGCTGTGTGGATGGATGTCTTGGGCTTACACTACTGTGGCATCCTGAGGATGAATGGGTAAGGTTTTTTGGGTTTCATGTCTCTCGGGTAGTGTCTCAATCCCCGCCCAGGTATGTAATATTCATTTTTTCATTTTTAATATATATTTTTGTTATCAAACAAAAAAAAAAAGCATACGCCAAGGTGGATGTGTGGAGTGAAAAAAAGATATTAGAAATGATTATATAAGAGGAATATCTAAGAGGAAATTTATGGGTACCCAAATAAGAGAGAATGAGGCTGCGTATGGCATAGCTCTTTGCTAGCCCTTGCCACGGTAGAGTTCAACTACTTTAGTTGATTCTCATTCTCCTTTCTAACTCCCTGCAAAGGAAGTTTTACCTGCTCTAGCAGCAACCTCCCTACTCTCTACTAGCTCCCTATCAGAGCAAATAAAATCACCTCTGACAAGGAGTGAGTAGAGAGGAGGGTAGAACTGCTGAACAGGTAAATCTTGCTATGCAAGGAGTTATCAAGGAGAAGGGATACCTGCTAAAGCAGGTAATAGGATGTTAATAAAGAGGATGGGAACCTGCTAAAGCAGGTGAGCTCGGCTATGGCAGGGGCTAGCAGAGAGCTATGCCATACGCAGCCTGAATGACAATCATTTGAGATGTTTTAGGCATGTCCATTAGAGACAGTAAACAACCCTTGTACAACGGATAATTATGACACAGAGAGACTTGGAGGCAGATAGAAGTGACATTCAGGATTCTGGAGCAACAAAGAGATTAGCCTATTGGATTGAGTGGAGAAACAGGACTTGCAAATCCAACCTCGAATATATGGGACATGGATGATTAAGGGCACATTTGATTGCCGGTATTCAAGTGACGCATTAAGGCACCTTAACGCGCTAGGAGTTGTAATGGTAATACAAGTACATGGTCAAAATATTGACTTTTAGGTGATGGGTTGATTGGCAGAAACTGTAATCGCAATAAAGAAAAAACCCTAGTCTTCTTTCTTACTCTGCATCTCCAACAACAACGATAAATAAATAAATAAAATGACAAATCTTGTAAACAGATGAAAATGCAAAGTAATGCATTCCAGCAAATATAATCTTCTCGCTCTTTAAAATGTATCACATGAAGGGCCTCCTAAAATTGATTGAGATGCCAAATTGCCATCTGGTACCTAAATTAGGGCTTTGAAATTGTCTTTTACTGCTAAATAGGGAAGTATCAAAACAGGCCAGAATGCAAGGAAATTCACAAAACCCTTATAGGGTTAACTGAAATTGAAACCCACTGGTTCTAATTTAGGAGTGAAAGATTTCAACGAGGGCTTCATCTGGCCAGATCTCACCTGGTTCAACATCGAAATCAACTTTCTTCTTCAATCCGTTTTCTTTGCCATCACCAAGGAATCAAAAATCGGCCAATACCGATACGTATCGGTTTTCGGCCAAACCGATATGTATCGGTCCCCGATACATATAAGGCATCGCCGAAAATAAATGGGTGCAAACAAAATTACCCCAAGTCACATTGGTTCCCCAGGCGCTTTATAAATGGTCTGACTTCTGAGATGCTTTGCCTTTCATCAAATGCAATAAATAATGCAATAAATGCGCCAGACACTCAGACTATCAGAGACGGCTACTGCATTGGCTATTGTGCTTACTGGTTATTTTGTTCTCTGCCTTATAAAATAAGGTAGCCTTTTACATTGTTGAATGTCAAAGAGGAGAGAGAAAGAACAAAGGAGACTTTTACATTGCTGGAATGTCAGAGAGGAGAGAGAGAGAGATTTGAGGTATGGTACAACTGCCAATACTGTTGCCAATATTTTATAGTTTTAGGCTCGGACTGCACATTTTGTGAAGCTAGTAAAGACTAAAGAGCTGAGCTGCAGTGAAACGGCTTTTTAGATTTAAAAAATTAATGGAGGACTGGCGGTATAGGCCAATACGTATCGGCCGAGCCATATCGCCCTTGGGAAAACCGATACCCGAGACCAATACCGATTTTGATAACTTGGCCATCACTAGCAACGTCAAGAGACTTCATGTGCTTTCCACCCGGAAGCTTCGCATCTCTGGCCATGGTGATTGCATGGGAGAACTGCAAAGATGAGGGTTATGAAGGAGAACAAGAAGTCAAAATTATTGTTGGGTTTTCATTAGGAAAGCTAGAGAAGTTGAAAAGAACCAGGGTTTGTTTGCTTCGTTCGGTTTAGGAAGAACTGAAGAAATAAGAAGAAAAGAGTCAATTTTAGCTGGTTGTTGTAGCTAACGCGCCGTTTACGAAGGCCGACAAGGGTAGAGCCTCGTACTCGATTTGCATAGCAGTAATGCGAAAAAGTACATAACGCGTTTGAAGAAACGACCATCAAACAACACTTCACGGTCAACGACACGTGAGAACGTAGCAAACACGTAAGACACAGTAGAAAATGAGCAATCAAACGTGCCCTAAGTTAGGAACTTGACTAGTGATTTGATGTTAGCGCTGACTTTAAGAAAACAATAGATAGCCATATCTTGTCATATAATCCAAGCTCTTGGGCTAGATTCATCTTACAAAGACTTGTTGGATACATCAGGGTTTTGTACCTTGGGATTCCAACCTTCTTCTCATTTGATCTCATCATTGGAGGTATCTACAGCTACGCTTTTGAATTATTAAATTGTATTGGATATTTTTGTGAGAATTTTTCCTTTCATCATTTGAGAGTTTTATTTTTGTTCATATTTGAACAGTGAAAAATTAAATTTGAAACATTGGTGTTAAATTTGTTGCCCAAACAAGGAAAGAAATAAATGATAAGCTGGAATTATGGAGAAAAGTTTTAGAATTAAGGGGTTTGAAAATTAGTAGAACAATGACAGAAGACATGGAGTGCAAATTTAGTGAACAGGATATTTTGGAGGAGGATTTAGTCAAAATAGAAAACATTTAGAAACACATTGCTATAGATTTCGCTATTTAGACTCTACAATCAAATGGTGGATTAGAAGAGGACGTCTTAAATAGGATTAATGCAGGTTGGATGAAATGGAGACAAGCTAGCGGAATTGTACAACACAAGAGTTCCACTTAGATTGAAGGGACGTTTTTATAAGACAGCGGTTAGACCTGCTATATATATCGTTTGAATGTTGCTCTACAAAACAAGCAACAAAAAGATAGAGTACATGTGATCGAGATGCGTATGTAGAGATGGATGTGTGGAGCAAGAAGAAAGGATAAAATATGAAATGAATACATAAGAAAATTTAAGAGCGTCACCTATAAATGAAAAATTATTAAGTGTCGCTTGAGATGGTTTGGACATGTTTAAAGGGGGCTAGAAGCAGACCCTAAACGAAGGGCTGAGACTATACAACCACAAGGATGTGGGAGAAGAGGAAGACCAGTAAAGACCTGGATAGAAGTCGTGAGAAGGAATATGATGGATCGCGAAGTTATAGAGAACTTAGCACTAACCACAAACGAGTGGAGAAATAGGACTCGCAAAGCTTACCCCAAATAGATGGGACAAGGCTTTGATAATGATGATGATGATGATGAAACATTGGTGTTAAATTTCTTTACAATTTTCTTTCGAGAAAAGAAAGGAATTGCATCTTATGAACATTAAGACTTTTGTAAAAGTTTGATTTTATATTTTTCAAGGTCAAAAGCATTTTTAATATATATTTGTGGGCTGTTATCCCTGTTTCATCCGTTTGATTAAAGTTTGATTTTATATCCCCTTGGTACGCGTGGTACATTTTTAAAGGCTCAGACTACATAATTTGTACACATAAATATGGGTGATGATCCTCTTATTTGAGTCACCAAGTGACTCAAGCATCCCAGCCATAGACTCATGCGTCAATGTGCGACGTGTATCGTGAGATGACTTGAGTCATATGCTAATATCGACATATATATATATATATATATATATATATATATATATATATATATATATATGTGAATGCATGTAATAAAGTGACAGCTAACACGAAATGCATGCGATTAGTGTTTTTTATACAAGCTGTAGCTTAAATGCCTGCCACAGTTCAAAATCTTGAATGATACCGAGACGTATTGGATGATACATTCTCAGTACCAGAGCCATCTGAGACATGAAATCATCTCGTGTATCGCCCGATACATATGGTTTATAGTAATTCATACATCCCAATACAGGAGACAAATCCCAAGACGTGAGACGATATGTCTCATTATCAGTATACAGACCAATACCAAGACCAATACCGAGATTTTAATCTTTGATGCCTACTAATGGTCTAGGATCATAGCAAGTCAACTTTGTGCATTTCTAAAATGTTGCCTATTTCACCAGCAAGGAAAAAAAAACGAATCATGGAGCATATGAAAGTTAAACGAATATGTGCATTATTAAAAACATAACAATAGTCTGAGATAAACAATATAATGTGAAAGGGAAATCAATTATTAAAAATTGAAACCGAACTGTTTGCTAAGAACTCCTCAGCACTAACCAATATTACCATCTCCAAGTTAAATATAACACGATGAAGCACTTTCAAGAACGATTGATTCAAATATATATTACACGAGACATATCCCAAATGTGTACCTGGCATGTGCTTCCACAATACCATGCCACCCGACATGCAGAACATTTCTTGAGGTTACCGGAAACAAAACATCCATCACATCTTGCTTCAACAGAGGTACTTGGTACAGAGGCATAAGGCTCTTGACAAAAAATTACATCCCCTGCACGAAATATTAACTTTATAACACATGAAAATAAGGGGAACTATGGAAATGTCACCAATTTTCGAAAAAGTTATACCGGAAACCAAATCTTAACATCGACTGGATCTCATTCTATGCTTATGGTTCCAATCTAACAATTTGCCCCATCATACAATTATTGTTAGATCATTCTCAATTGATGCTTTAAAAACCAGTGTCCCAGTATCACCCGAGAATCAATTTTATGGCTTGCTTGGCTAAATTCATCTGGTTTTAGGTAAACCAGTCCAGTTCATTAAAAGTGTTGCAAAGCTTTAGATGAAGGTGAAGAAGGATTGATCCATAGTCACAATGTCTGGCAATAATCGGCAAAGGGGCCAATTCGAGAAAAATAAAAGATATGAGGTGGGAAATAATGTTTCTAATAAACAAAATAATATATTGCAAGTGGGAAATAATGTTTCTAATAAACAAAATAAACTATAATTACATAATCCATGTAACCATATAAATCATAAATGTATATGCATCTCAGTTAAATTCGGAAAAACTCGCACACCCTTAATTCAGAGATTTTTAGCCTTTTTCTTAGAAAATCACTGACTTTTATGATTGGTTTGAACCCAAAACCACCCAGTAAATTTTAGAAAATTTGAACCATTGAGCTATTTACATATTCGTATTGTTACGGGTAAGTTGGGATTGAACCTACAACCTCAAGGGTACAATATTGTGAACCTTCTAATTGAGCTATTGGCCTCAACCCCGCTATTTACATATCTATTAACAAATGGCGCAACCATTGCATACATATTTTATGTCTACACTAAAAAGTCTAAAATCATAAACTAAGAGTAAATCCGCCCCATGAGTTGATGCAACCACTTTTTTCTTTTTTGTCAACTTTATGATGAAAACTCCACCATAAACATTTCAAATAAAAGCCCATTTCTGTGGATGACATTCGATTGCAGAAGATTTGAAGGTCGAAGTGTTCTTCACCATATTATCATTAAGCATAGTGATAGAAAACTCTTCTTCTTTTTTTAAAGTACATTTTTAATACGTGCATTATTGATAGAGCGTATTAAGCCCACACTGTACTCTTTTTTTAAAAAGGCGCATTTTAGTTTGAAATGCATATTTTGTGTTCTAAACGTGAAAACACGCGTATGAAACCCGGTTTTTTCCATATTTTTTCCTTTCTTTCCCGTCCTTTTTCATGTCTAAACTTTTTCATTTTTTCCCGATTTTTTTCTCTTTTTTCCGACTAATATATATTAGAGTTTTTTAAGCTTCCAATTTTCCCTTTTTTCCAAACTTTTCTGTTTTTTACCAGATTTTTCGATCACCGTATTAAACCCGTATAAGTGCTTTATCACTTTGATAGTAAGGACGGACATACAATTGAAAATCGAAGGAGAAAATTTCCGTAACTCTAAGAATGAATTAATTGCTAGAAATTTAACTAATTATTTGAAGACCCTGAAAAAATTATAACGGTGAATTCTCAATGACAAAGAGAGTCACTAATATCATCATCGGCCTCATCAAATTATGTCGGTTGAAATTATATGAATCCAATGCAGGGTACCGAGGAGATAGAGAAAAACATCTCCAAAATATCATAGCAGTTATGCAGAAGTTCGAATGCTGGAACATTGTTCATGCTTGGAAAGAATTAATGGTGAAGAGGATTTTCTAGTAATTGTGAGTGACATTCGATTGTTGATGCAAGATACAGAAAACCCAGAAAAATTAAGTCAAACTACTATAGTGTGATTGTGGATTTGTGCTCTATATCTTTATAAAAGGGGAGGACCCACAGAACTAACTGATAAAAATAAATAAAAATAAAAAGGAAAAAAGAAAGAAAGAAAGAAAGGAAGAGATGAACAGAGAAAGTGAGAGACCTGGAGAGAAGTCTTTGGTTGCAAAAAGAGAGCGACCCTTTTCTGGTAGTGAAGAAACAAGCAAGCCATGGCTTGAGAGAGCCCTCTGCAAATCCTCCATCTAATAAAGCAGGTGGACGCGGGAGCTAAGAAAAGTATCTTCTCTGCTACGACCTTCGCTTGGGGTTCAGCCTTGCAACATTGAGGTCACTTGTTTAAATTTCACTGGAATAAATTAAGGCCTCCTACTATGACACTTGGCAATGTCAATTATGGGGTGAAAATAAGGACGGTAGTGTTATACAGTCGACAACTTTCTACAGACAATTTTGCAGGCAGCTTATATGTCTGGCTGCATTCATAGTAGGGCAAGCACTGCAGCCAGTCAAGTCGCGCCATCTGAGCTACCTGCAAAATTGTCCACCCTTCATAATTTTTCGTGAAAATAAATTTAATTGGACCCAACTATCTTGACCGCCATTTAAACACCATCAATGCTTTTAGATATGGGTGATGTGTGCCATCACAGTGATAGAGCATACATGGAAGTACAGCAGAACCAAAAATGGTGTTTTAAGGTGATTCAAGCTAGCCAGTTAATTGAAACTAAAGGTTTTTTATTAGGGTTCAGTTTTAGGTGAATCGACAACAAAACTGAAATTTTGGTTTTCGTTCGGTTAACCGAATTTATACCCTTAAGTGTCCGCGGCTCCAATCCAATGTTTGATATGTAAATAAAATAAATAAATGGTCTCAAACTTAGTCAGGCCACGCCAGAGGTTAAGGGCAGGTTAATTTGGTTTTAGGTTGAATAAGGCATACATCTTTATCTTGTGAGGTAAGATGAAAAACGACTCAAAACAGAGAAAAAATTATAGACTAAGAACATGCATCATCTTTTAATCTTTTAGAATGATTTTAAATGGGGTGCAAGTACTTGCACCTTTCTATAACTTGCACTCCTTTTTAAATTTTATTTTTTTTTAATTTGTGCAATGGCTTATATCTGGGGTGTGGGTATTGGTTCCCTTTTTAATTTAATGGTTAATATTAAAGTTTATCAATCGGATGGTTCACATCCACTTATGGGCATGTTTCTATGCATTGAGATACGTTCCTTAGAAGCTATTATCCCAAAAGATTTTATCAAAATGGGTTTTAAGACTTCTCTCGTGATTTTAGGAAATGCGATATATGAGTATATGTTGTTGTTTCTTAATAGTATATGTTGCACAGTCACACCAAGGACGGGTACGGAAATAAAATAAAATTTGAAAAAATTGGAAAAAAAATCATAAATGAATGGAAAGTATATGGAAAAAAAAAATACAACAAGAAATCTAAAATAAATATATAAATAAACGGAAAGTATGGGAGAAAGGAAAAAAATTACAAATTAGAAAAAATATAAACAATTATATAAAATTAAACCTTTTTTGTTTAAAAAACATTATACGAAAAATCATACGAAACACATTTTAAATGAAAAAAAAAGCATATTTTATAAATTTTCACATAAAGTGCCTTTTTGTACGTTTGCTAAAAAGCACTTTTCAAATGCATTTCTTTAACAACAAAAAATGTTATTTTTTATGATTGTGACATGCAGATGGAAAAGAATATAAGTGTGATATGCCCATCGAAAAAGCTCATTTATACACACCAAATTAGTTTAGGTGGACCCATGATTTCATAACAGTGATAATTGTTTTTAACGGCAACGGATCTCAACCTTTACGTTATGATAAGTTATAAAGGTGAGATATATAACAATAGTTAGAACTTGTTATACACCTCTATTTTTTGTTACATTGAAACATATAACGACCATTATAATGATTGATTGCTAGGATTTTGATATGCGTTACATTTTTAATTAAACGATAAAGGAACCTTACCTCACATTTACAATCATTATAAGAAACTTTTTCAGGGCCTTGAAATTACATTATAACGGTAAAGGAGCCTCACCTCACTTTTAGGCCTTGTTCGAGAGAGAAATTTTACTTAGATTTTGAGTTTTCACTCAGAAAGCAGCTTGATTTTGAGTTTTTTTGCATAAGTTGTTCGAGAGTTTTGATAAGGACTTGTGCTTTCTGAGACTTTTCGAGCGAAAGCGACAACCCTTTGTCGGAGGATTTGGCTCGGAAAGTCTGAGAATCAGAGTTACTTTAGATGGAAGCGCAGTATACTTCGCCGATTGATATCCATTGAATAATCCCCTTGCCCAATGATCATTTTCCAACGGTCTCTTATCTGTATAGTGGTAACAGAGAGGCTACCATTTTGCACTGTAAAATGTATAAATGTCTGACGATTTCAAACATCTGTTGATGGATTAAGTAGAGAGATATTACTGGTAATGTACTAATCATTATTTAAGTGATGGATTATTCACTGTTAATCCATGGAATGAGTTACGAAGGTGTTGTAAGCTGTGTATGTTATCAGCTTTTAATTATTGCCATTAGTGTTAATTAAAGACAATTTTTTACTGGTTTCTTAAATTCGTGATTAAAGGAAATTCATATGAAACAGCTGAAAGAAGAACATGCCTAATTAAAATATAGAGATTATTTATCTGACAATCTGAATGGTTTGAGCTTTTTTTGTGATGTTTTACTCAAATATTTGGTCATTAATTGACATGTTAAATAATGAGTTTAGTAGAAAGTGTGAGGTGAGGAGGCTTTGTGAGGCTATTTAGATTGAATAGGTTTATAAGATGTTCCCAGAATTGTTTGACAGGAGGCTTTTGAATTAGACATGTAATTAGTTGTAATTGAGTATTTGTTATGCTAAAATCTGCTAAAAGGAACTGAGAAGGTGGCGTATTTGATGATGTTCAATCAATTTTGGAAATTAAAATATGTTTCTAACTGTCTGTTTGTGAAAGGTTAGTCCACTGTTATGTTAATTAAATACAATTAACATAACAGAGGAGAGGTGTCGCGTCCTCTTTAAAATATGGTCAAACTCAGCCAGGTGCATCTTAGATACTTACATGTGTTAGTGTACTACCTAACATGTGTTTTGAAGAGACAACACACTTCATGCCTTGCACAACACCTGGGTTCATGTTATCTTCTCCAAGGCCTCGAGAAAAGTCAGGCTTCATATGGGCTACGTGTGGTAAGTAACCATCAAATCTGCTGGGCATTGCTTTTAAAAACTCATGTACTTAGTAGGAATAGCCCTGCTGAGAGGTAGGTAGACATTAAAGTGGCCTTGACTTGGAGTAATTGGGAGATTTGATTCGATCTCATACTTGCCAACTCTCCAGCTCTATAAATTAGCTCTTCTTGTGTTTCTCCATCACCACTTGCAGAGAATCGGCCAAGGAAGAGGTGAGTTACGTATGGCCTCCCCCTATATATTTATTTTATGATGCTTAATGTGGTACTGTTTGGGCTAGAAATGATAGATTTTGTTGGTTTTATTTTTATGAATTTTTGGGGCTCACAATAAACTGATGCTTCTATTTTTTTTGCATACCATGTTCTTCTTGTTTTTCTCCATCACCACTTGCAGAGAATCGACCAAGGAAGATGTGAGTTACTTATGGCCTCCCTCCATATATCTGTTTTATGATACTTAATGTGGTATTGTTTGGGCTAGGAATGACACATTTTGTTGGTTCTGTTTTTTTGAATTTTTGGGGCACACAACACTAACTGATGCTTTTGTTTTTTTCGCATACCATGTTGTTCAATTGGGAATTTTAATGATGTTGTTGCTGCTACTGGAAAATACACTCCTTAGAAGGTATGAATTAAATATATAAATCTGTCAACATTTGGGTTTTTTCTAGGGCTGGAGGTCTGATGAGCACTACAGTAGGAATAACTAAAAATTTGTTTCCTACAATTAGTACAAGTATTACAGTGGTTTTAATACAATCAGTTTGGTCTTGAAAGTGGTTCAATTTCACTATATATACATATATATATATATATATATATATATATATATATATATATATATATATATATATAACATAATATATATTTTTTGTCAGTTGTGTTTGCTTTTAGATTGATGGTTAGTAGAACAGGTTGAATTAGGCCAATTCATATAAGAACCATTGTTTGGGTAACCTGAGAGATATGATTCTCAGTGCATTAGAGGTTTATGTGGTTTTGACATTGTCACAGGTAGTTGAGGTTTTGACAAATTTTGACAGATTTTTATAATTAATTTTATATTATTTTCAGCACTTGCAAGGTTTATATGGTTTTCTCTGGTTTTGAAAGGATATGAGGTTTTGACGGTTTTTAAAGCAAAACTTTTATGGTCTGACAGCATGAGATGTTTGGATGGTATTTAAAACTAAACTTCTATGTTGTTGAGAGCATCTGAGGATTATTAGTGGTCTTCACACACCCAAATTGTTAGCTGAGGTTTTCAGAGCATCTGAGGTTTTTAGAACTAATTTTATATGGTTTTGACAACATCCAATCAACTTATGGTTTTCTATGGTTTTGACTGCATTTGAGGTGCATGTGGTTTTTATAACTAAGCATATGGTTACCCATCTAACTATCTTTGTTGCATATATACACTGTGTCTTTCAAAAATCTAGGCCAAAATTAGCAAATGTAAGGAAATGATTTTGGTTTATGGACTTTCACAAAACCTGGTTTTGATTCGATCTCATACTTGCCAACTCTCCAGCTCTATAAATTAGTTCTTCTTGTGTTTCTCCATCACCACTTGTAGAGAATCGGCCAAGGAAGAGGTGAGTTACTTATGGCCTCCCCCCATATATCTGTTTTATGATGTTTAATGTGGTACTGTTTGGGCTAGAAATGACAGATTTTGTTGATTTTATTTTTATGAATTTTTGGGGCTCACAACAAACTGATGCTTCTATTTTTTTTGCATACCATGTTCTTCTTGTGTTTCTCCATCACCACTTGCAGAGAATCGACCAAGGAAGAGGTGAGTTACTTATGGCCTCCCTCCATATATCTGTTTTATGATACTTAATGTGGTACTGTTTGGACTAGAAATGACACATTTTGTTGTTTCAGTTTTTCTGAATTTTTGGGGCACACAACACTAACTGATACTTCTGTTTTTTTTGCATACCATGTTATTCAATTAGGAATTTTAATGATGTTCTTGCTGCTACTGGCAAATACACTCCTTAGAAGGTATGAATTAAATATATAATTCTGTCAACATCTGGGTTTTATTTGGCGTTGGAGGTCTGATGAACACTATAGTGGGAATAACTAAAAATTTGTTTCCTACAATCAGTACAAGTATTACAATGGTTTTAATACAATTAGTTTGGTCTTGAAAGTGGTTCAATTTCACAATATATATATATATATATATATATATATATATATATATATATAACATAATATATATTTTTTGTCAGTTGTGCTTGCTTTTAGATTGATGGTTAGTAGAACAAGTTGAATTAGGCCAATTCATGTAAGAACCATATTTTGGGTAACCTGAGAGATATGATTTTAAGTGCATTTGAGGTTTGTGTGGCTTTGACATTGTCACAGGTAGTTGAGGGTTTGACAAATTTTTATAATTAATGTTATATTGCTTTCAGCACTTACAAGGTTTATATGATTTTCTCTGGTTTTGAAAGGATGAGGTTTTGACGGTTTTTAAAACTAAACTTTTATGGTCTGACAGATTTTGTTGGTTTTATTTTTATGAATTTTTGGGGCTCACAACAAACTGATGCTTCTATTTTTTTTGCATACCATGTTCTTCTTATGCTTCTCCATCACCACTTACAGAGAATCGACCAAGGAAGAGGTGAGTTACTTATGGCCTCCTCCCATATATTTGTTTTATGATGCTTAATGTGGTACTGTTTGCGCTAGAAATGAATCATTTTGATGGTTCAGTTTTTTTGAATTTTTGGGGTACGTAACACTAACTAATGCTTTTTATTTTTTGCATACCATGTTGTTCAATTGAGAATTTTAATGATGTTGTTGCTGCTACTGGCAAATACACTCCTTAGAAGGTATGTATTAAATATATAATTCTGTCAACCTATGGATTTTATCTGGGGCTAGAGATCTGATGAGCACTACAGTAGGAATAACTAAAAATATGTTTCCTACAATTAGTACAAGCATTACAGTAGTTTTAATACAATCAGTTTGGCCTTGAAAGCGGTTCAATTTCACTATATATATATATATATATATATATATATATATATATATATATATATATAACATAATATATATTTTTTGTTAGTTGTGCTTGCTTTTAGATAGATGGTTAGTAGAACAAGTTGAATTAGGTCAATTCATGTAATAACCATAGTTTGGGTAACCTGAGAGATATGATTTTCAGTGTATTTGAGGTTTATATGGCTTTGACATTGTCACAGATAGTTGAGGTTTTGACAAATTTTGACATATTTTTATAATAAATTTTATATCGTTTTCAACACTTGCAAGGTTTATAAAATTTTCTCTGGTTTTGCAAGGATATGAGGTTTTGATGGTTTTTAAAACAAAACTTTTATGGTTTGACAACATGAGATGTTTGGATGGTATTTAAAACTAATCTTCTATGCTGTTGAGCGCATCTGAGGATTATTAGTGGTCTTCACACACCCAAACTGTTAGCTGAGGTTTTTAGAGCATCTGAGGTTTTTAGAACTAATTTTATATGGTTTTGACAGCATTCGATCAACTTATGGTTTTCTATGGTTTTGACTGCATTTGAGGTGCATGTGATGTTTAGAACTAAGAACATGGTTACCCATCTAATTTTCTTTGTTGCATATATACACTATTTTTTGAAAATCTAGGCCAAAATTAACAAATATAAGGATTCGATTTTTGTTTGTGGACTTTAACAAAACCTGATTTTGTTTCGATCTCATACTTGCCAACTCTCCAGCTCTATAAATTAGCTCTTCTTGTGTTTCTCCATCACCACTTGCAGAGAATCGACCAAGGAAGAGGTGAGTTACTTATGGCCTCTCCCCATATATCTGTTTTATGATGCTTAATGTGATACTGTTTGGGCTAGAAATGACATATTTTTTTGGTTCTGTTTTTCTGAAGTTTTGGGGCACACAACAAACTGATGCTTCTATTTTTTTTGCATACCATGTTCTTCTTATGCTTCTCCATTACCACTTGCAGAGAATCAACCAAGGAAGAGGTGAGTTACTTATGGCCTCCCCCCATATATCTATTTTATGATGCTTAATGTGGTACTGTTTGGGCTAGAAATGACACATTTTGTTGGTTTTGTTTTTCTGAATTTTTGGGGCCCACAACACTAACTGATGCTTTTATTTTTTTTGCATACCATATTGTTCAATTGGGAGTTTTAATGATGTTGTTGCTATTGGCAAATACACTCCTTAGAAGGTATGTATTAAATATATAATTCTGTCAACATCTGGGTTTTTTCTGGGGTTGGAGGTCTGATGAGCCGAACAGTAGGAATAACTAAAAATCTGCTTCCTACAATTAGTACAAGTATTACAGTGGTTTCAATACAAACAGTTTGGCCTTGAAAGTTGTTCAATTTCACTGTATATATATATATATATATATATATATATATATATATATATATATATATATATATATATATATTAATTAATTTTTTTTTTTTTTGTCAGTTGTGCTTGCTTTTAGACTGATGGTTAGTGGAACATGTTGAATTAGGCCAATTCATGTAAGAACCATAGTTTGGGTAACATGAGAGATATGATTTTCAGTGCATTTGAGGTTTATGTGGTTTTGACATTGTCACGAATAGTTGAGGTTTTGACATATTTTTATAATTAATTTTATATTGTTTTCAGCACTTGCAAGGTTTATATGATTTTCTTTGATTTTGAAAGGATATGAGGTTTTGATAGTTTTTAAAACTAAACTTTTATGGTCTGACAGCATGAGATGTTTGGATGGTATTTAAAATTAATCTTCTATGTTGTTGAGAGAATTTGAGGATTATTAGTGGTCTTCACACACCCAAACTGTTAGCTGAGGTTTTCAGAGCAACTGAGGTTTTTAGAATTAATTTTATATGGTTTTGACAGCATCCGATCAACTTATGATTTTCTATGGTTTTGACTGCATTTGAGGTTCATGTGGTTTTTGGAACTAAGCATATGGGTACCCATCTAACTTTCTTTGTTGCATATATACACTGTGTTTTTCGAAAATCTAGGCCAAAATTAGCAAATGTAAGGAGTCAATTTTGGTTTATGGACTTTGACAAAACCTGATTTTGATTCAATCTCATACTTGCCAACTCTCCAGCTCTATAAATTAGCTCTTCTTGTGTTTCTCCGTCACCACTTGCAGAGAATCGACCAAGGAAGAGGTGAGTTACTTATGGCCTCCCCCCATATATCTATTTTATGATGCTTACTATGGTACTGTTTAGGCTAGAAATGACATATTTTGTTGGTTTTATTTTTCTGAATTTTTGGGACACATAACAAACTGATGCTTCTATTTTTTTTTTATACCATGTTCTTCTTGTAATTCTCTATTACTACTTGCAAAAAATCGACCAAGGAAGAGGTGAGTTACTTATGGCCTCCCCCCATATGTTTGTTTTATGATGCTTAATGTGGTACTATTTGGGCTAGAAATGACACATTTTGTTGGTTCTGTTTTTCTGAATTTTTGGAGCACACAACACTAACTGATGCTTTTATTTTTTTTTATATACCATGTTGTTCAATTGGGAATTTTAATGATGTAATTGCTGCTATTGGCAAATACACTCCTTAGAAGGTATGTATTAAATATATAATTCTGTCAACATCTGGGTTTTTTCTGGGGCTGGAGGCTGATGAGCACTACAGTAGGAATAACTAAAAATATGTTTCCTACAATTAGTACAACTATTATAGTGGTTTTAATACAATCAGTTTGGCCTTGAAAGTGGTTCAATTTCACCGTGTATATATATATATATATATAACATAATATATATTTTTTGTCAGTTGTGCTTGCTTTTAGACTGATGGTTAGTAGAACAGGTTGAATTAGGCCAATTCATGTATGAACCATAGTTTGGGTAACCTGAGAGATATGATTTTTAGTGCATTTGAGGTTTTTTTGGTTTTGACATTGTCATAGATAGTTGAGGTTTTGACAAATTTTGACATATTTTTATAATTAATTTTATATTGTTTTCAGCACTTGCAAGGTTTATATGATTTTCTCTAATTTTGAAAGGATACGTGGTTTTGATGATTTTTAAAACTAAACTTTTATAGTCTGAAAACATGCGATGTTTGGATGGTATTTAAAACTAATCTTCTATGCTGTTGAGAGCATCTGAGGATTATTAGTGGTCTTCACACACCCAAACTGTTAGTTGAGGTTTTCAAAGCATCTGAGGTTTTTAGAACTAATTTTTTATGGTTTTGACAGCATCTGATCAACTTATGATTTTCTATGATTTTAACTGCATTTGAGGTGCGTGTGGTTTTTAGAGCTAAGCATATAGTTACCCATCTAACTGTCTTTGTTGCATATATACACTAGGTTTTTCGAAAATCTAGGCCAAAATTAGCAAATGTAAGGAGTCAATTTTGGTTTATGGACTTTCACCAAACCTGATTTTGATTCGATCTCATACTTGCGAACTCTCCAACTCTATAAATTTGCTATTCTTGTGTTTCTCCTTCACCACTTGCAGAGAATCGACCAAAGAGGTGAGTTACTTATGGCCTCCCACCATGTATCTGTTTTATGATGCTTAATGTGGTACTGTTTGGGCTAGAAATGACAGGTTTCGTTGGTTCTATTTTTCTGAATTTTTGGGGCACACAACAAACTGATGCTTCTATTTTTTTTGCATACCATGTTCTTCTTGTGCTTCTTCATCACCACTTGCAGAGAATCGACCAAGGAAGAGGTGAGTTACTTTTAGCCTCCCCCCATATATTTATTTTATGACGCTTAATGTGGTACTGTTTGGGCTAGAAATGACAGATTTTGTTGGTTCTATTTTTCTAAATTTTTGGGGCACACAACACTAACTGATGCTTTTATTTTTTTTGCATACCATGTTGTTCAATTGGAAATTTTAACGATGTAGTTGTTGCTACTGGCGAATACACTCCTTAGAAGGTTTGTATTAAATATATAATTCTATCAACATCTTGATTTTTTCTAGGGCTGGAGGTCTGATGAGCACTACAATAGGAATAACTAAAAATCTGTTTCCTAAAATCAGTACAAGTATTACAGTGGTTTTAATACAATCAGTCTAGTCTTGAAAGTGCTTCAATTTGACTGTATATATATATATATATATATATATATATATATATATATATATTGAGATAGCCCTGATTTCCTAAAAGTGAAACCCTGACCGTCGGATCGACACTAAGGTCGATCCTCGAATGGAACACTTGGCACATCCTCACACTAAGCGGAAACAAAGCAGGAAATTTAGCTAAACAGATAGATCATCTTAGGCAAAAAGGTAATCTCCAATTCTATATCTCAAAAGACAAAATAACGGTTCTAGTCCCATGTAAAACCTCATGAGCAGAAGTACCAAGAAGAACCACCGGAGATGGCTGACCATCACCTAAACATGACTCACAAAATAATAATACAATTATGACCCAAAAATTATATTGTTTACATCACAAAAATTATACTAAGATCCATCACTCCAAGGCCGGACCTACCCATGCTTGGAGCAGATAAAACAATTCTCCGGACTAGGCTCAGAATCCTCCTCCCCCGGAGAGAAATTAGGATCCTCCTCCTTACGGGATCCTCAAAGTTAGCCTCAGCTCCTGTACCTGTGACGTATAGTCGAGGAATGAGCTAACAACATAAACTCAGTAGAAAAATATCAATAGCATGCAGATTCTTAACATCACATATATATCTTATGACATAACTAAACATGAATTTTCTCATAATGATGCACAATTTCAATGATGATTGAATTAATGAAACAAAAGACATTTCTCTTAATTTGGAAATTTATCGCAGGCAATTGAACCATCAGTGATGACGTTCTTCACTTCCCGTTGCTCTTATAGAAATGCTAGGTATCCACCACATCCATTCCTCATCATCCGCTCAACTCGTACCGCGAAGATGATTGGTATAATCTTACCCCTGTCACCGACAAATTGGAAAGACTTTTGCTTCGGTGGTCGGAATGTGATGACTTTTCGTAGGCAGTCAACACTCACATGATAAGCGGATAGCCAATTCATGCTAAGGAGTATATCGAATCCTTGCATATTCAACAAAATGAGATCCGTCATCGTCTCGCGATCTTCGATTCGTACGATAATAGATCAGTAACACGTGTCTTTAGCCACTGAATTTCCCGTAGAAACTGACATGTCCAAAATGAACTCCAATGCTTCAGGAACGACCTTCAATCTTCCCGCAAACTCCAGAGTTACAAACCAGTGGATAGACCCTGGGTCTATCAAAACTCATGCCTCACAACGAACACCGTCGTTTTCTCGATATAGTTGTAAGGTGCCTATATTAATACATATACTAGATAATTAAGTATGCATGACAAGGTTATGCACTCACAAAATAAAACCCTATTAGATTATTCTTATATATGCGCCTTCTTCATCTAAAATGCAATTAAACTAAATTAACATATATGGATGATTGTACCTTGGATCATGTCGTTACTTGCCCTAGCATCCTCGATAGTCACTGGAAAAGCGCGGCCTTGTATAGTAGGTCTCGTAGGTCACGTAGGCCTTTGCGCTATAGCAGATGAAACCGTGCCTTCCTTTCTCAATTCTGGGAAATCTCTGATCATATGGCCCATCTTTCTGCATTTGAATCATCCCCCGTTGCCTCGTCTATAATCAAAAGTTTAATGAGATTTTCCACAACGGGCACACACGATCTGGGGACTTGACGACACTGCTCTCGAGAATCCTTGAGTAATCGATGCTCCTGATGTCTGAGTCTGAGCAAGGCCTTCTATGTGGAAAGGTCTCACAAGAATAGATACTGGTGGCCCGGGATAATTTGTGTAGGCAAATTGTCTCGAAACTGGAGCTGGTGCTACAAATCTCGGCTTTTTGTTCCCCGAGTCGTAGTCACTTGCTCTTCCTTGGCCTACCTTATTCTTGTTCTACTGATCCCGTCTTTTATACATGTTTTTTATGTCTCTCTCTGCAACAATCGTTTTTCCAATTACTTCACTATAAGTTTCTAGCTCCAGAACAGAAATTCTATCTCTGACATTCGGCCTTAGGCCTTCTTCAAATTTACTGGCCTTCATTAATTCAGTGGCCACTAATTTTGGAGCAAATCTTGACAATCTAGTAAATTCAGTTTCATACTCCCGCACGGTCATACTCCCTTGCTCCAAATTTGTAAAAGCTTTTCTCATCTGACTCCTCACTTGCTTTGGGAAATACTCTTTATTGAACACCTCTATGAACTCCTCCCAAATCCACAGTCTGTGAGGATCCTCAACCTCCCTGTTCCTTAGCACCAGCTTCACCTTCTAGCTGGGAAGAAGCCCAGCTAACCTTTTCTTGCTCAATACATGCTAATCTCTGTAAGAGTTTCTCAATCTGGTTTAACCATTTTTCCGCCTCTAACGAATCCGTCAGCCCATAAAAACTAGGAGGCCTCAATATCCTAAAGTCCACAAATGACGAGGGCAATAGCGCTAGTGGCGGTGGTGGTGGTGGCTGCTGATGGTTCCCATTATTGGCTGCCAGTAATGTCGTCTGTTGAGCCATGACAGTAGCCTATTGAGCCATGGCGGCAGCCACAACTTTAGTGGCCCGTGCCATCCTAACAGCTGCCTCATCCCTCTGATCTCTCTCATTAGGAGGGTTTCTCTGCTCTCTACTAAAACCCGCAGGGATCTCATCCCCACTCCTCAGATTTCTATCACGACTACTTGTAGGTCATCCTCTACCTCTCGGTACATCTCATTCTGTTACAATGAAACAAAGTTCTATTAACAGAAGGTCCCTATAATTCCAACAAAATCTTAAACATTTAGTCTAATTGAAGACTTGTCAGAAATTTTCTAAAGCCTATGCTTTGATACCAACTGAGACAGCCTGGATTTCCTAATCGCAAAACCCGGACAGTCGGATCGGCACTAAGGCCAATCCCCAAACGGAACACTTGGCACATCCACACACAAAGCGAAAACAAAACAAGAAATATAGCTAAATAGATAGATCTTCATAGGCAAAAAAGAAATCTCCAATTCTATATCTCAAAAGATAAAATAACGGTTCTAATCCCATATAAAAACTCATGGGCAGAAGAACTGAGAAGAACCACCGGTGATGGCCGACCATCACCGAAACATGGTTCACAAAAGAATAATACAATTATGACCCAAAAATTATATTATTTACATCACAAAAACTATACTAAGATCCATCACTCCAAAGCTGGACCTACCCGTGCTTGGAGCAGATAAAATAATTCTCCGAAAGAGGCTTAGAATCCTCCCCCCTAGGAGAGAAATTAGGATCCTCCTCCTTTACAGGATCCTCAAAGTCAGCCTCAGCTCCTGTACCTGTGACGTATAGTCGAGGAATGAGCTAACAATATAAACTCAGTAGGGAAATACCAATAGCATGCAGATTCTTAACATCACACATATATCTTACAACATAACTAAACGTGATTTTTCTCATAATGATGCATAATTTCAATGATGATTGAATGAAATAAAAGACATTTCTCTTAATTTGGAAAGCTTATCACATGCTTTTCTACTGATTCATATGACACATAACATAAAAAGGAAACATAAAGTGTTTCACTTAAATAGTCCCTCGAGCATGTATAGCGTCGAGCCCCCGATGGAATACCCACCATCGTCGTTCAAATGAACCATTTTCACATGGTGCCCAAGGTCCCAAAAATGATGGATACTTGTGTCGAATACAATTACCGTTGGCCGGTAGAATTCACAAGATCACAAAGATTACGAAGGGTCGTACGGATATACCACCGTACCGGTCACGGATATCCCGCCGCGTCGATCATGGTTATACTGCCGCGTCGGTCGGGTATTCACACATTCAACCTAAAAAACATAGTGCATATATATAGCTTATCGCCGTATAGTGTGGTAATTATATCTAAATTGAAGGTTTAAACACATTCTTTTACACACATTTATCGGAATGAATCTTGAAAGATTCTCTCATGAACACAATTTCTAAAACACACACACATGCTTATACATTTACATTTTCAAAAGCTTATGGAAACTCAATGGTGATTAATAACAAGCCACATCATATCATAATTCATATGCTAGTCGTATCAAATGCACATGGTATAGAGATTTTCCTACCTCAAACACAAAGTCACCAATAATTTCTTACACTGAGCTAACTTCTCCCTCACACAAGCATAAGCTCAACCTAAACACATTAATCCACAATCCACATGTCAGAAATAAAGCAAAAATGGAAGCCATAAGCACTCCTCAAAGTCCCTTAAATAAAATACAACAAAATCCTGATTTTGTCCAATTTAATCGATTGATTCCCCATTCCGATCGATCGATTTCAAGTTCGATCGATCAATTCATTTCGATCGGTCGACTCCTTCAGAAAATCATACTTCTGACACCACAAGCTCGATCGAACGATTTTCGACTCGATCGATCGATTTCCAAAATCGATCGATCAAATTATTTTTCGATCGATCGATTCCTCCAGAATCCACTTAACACACTCACTGTTTTCCACTTTCGATCGAACGAGTGCTCAATTCGATCGACCGATGCTCATTTCGATCGATCAAATTAGTTTCGATCGGCCGAATTTCCATACCAATCGCACTTCACACCATCTTGTCAAAATTGATCGATCGAATCTAGTTTCGATCGATCGAAATTGACAGATTTCACCATTCTCAAGGGCTTATATTTCAAAACTCATTTTCTCTCTCAAATTTTATCTTCTCTTCTTTAAATCCTTCACTCACATCATAACAAAACTAACATAACATGATAAATCATAAATTCCTCACCTTATTTTGATCGATCAGTCAATCTACGAGCTCAAACTTAATTCAAGGGCTTCTTGTGGAGAAATTTGGGGATCTGCTTTGATTCTTAGTCCACGGCTCACATAATCACACAATTATGAACACCGAATTCAATAACCCAACCTCTCCTCTCTCTAAAACCTCAAAGACATAGATGCAAGAGTAAATGCTATCGAGTTATGAATGTGGGTTTTAAACCCCTTTCTTAAGGTTATGCTTCCTTGCTAAGCACACCTACACAATTAAAGTGTTAGCTAACTTTAGTTCACTTCTAACTCTCATACATGTAAATTGGGAGTTTGTCCAATCACTCTTAACACACAACACAACTCGTATAGTACCATAAATTTTCAAATGATTATCGGCTTTCGTGTTGAGCACACCTATCGAAATTGGTCTCTTTTGGGTTCAATTTTTTGGGATATTACATATATAAATATATATATAACATAATATATATTTTTTGTCAGTTGTGCTTTCTTTTAGATTGATGGTTAGTAGAACAAGTTGAATTAGGCCAATTCATGTAAGAACCATAGTTTGGGTAACTTGAGAGATATGATTCTCAGTGCATTTGAGGTTTATGTGGTTTTGACATTGTCACAGGTAGTTGAGGTTTTGACATATTTTTATAATTAATTTTATATTGTTTTCAGCACTTGCAAGGTTTATATGATTTTCTCTGGTTTTGAAAGGATATGAGGTTTTGACGGTTTTTAAAACAAAACTTTTATGGTCTAACAGCATGAGATGTTTGGATGGTATTTAAAACTAATCTTCTATGCTGTTGAGAGCATCTGAGGATTATTAGTGGCCTTCACACACCCAAACTATTAGCTGAGGTTTTCAGAGCATCTGAGATTTTTAGAACTAATTTTATATAGTTTTGACAGCATCCGATCAACTTTTGATTTTCTATGATTTTGACTACATTTGAGGTGCATGTGGTTTTTAGAACTAAGCATATGGTTACCCATCTAACTATCTTTGTTGCATATATACACTGTGTTTTTTGAAAATCTAGGCCAAAATTAGCAAATGTAAGGAATCGATTTTGGTTTATGGACTTTCACAAAACCTGTTTTTGATTCGTTCTCATACTTGCCAACTCTCCAGCTCTATAAATTAGTTCTTCTTGTGTTTCTCCATCACCGCTTGCAGAGAATCGGCCAAGGAAGAGGTGAGTTACTTATGTCCTCCCCCCATATATCTATTTTATGATGCTTAATGAGGTACTGTTTGGGCTAGAAATGATAGATTTTGTTGGTTTTATTTTTATGAATTTTTGGGGCTCACAACAAACTGATGCTTCTATTTTTTTTGCATACCATGTTCTTCTTGTTTTTCTCCATCACCACTTGCAGAGAATCGACCAAGGAAGAGGTGAGTTACTTATGGCCTCCCTCCATATATCTGTTTTATGATACTTAATGTGGTATTGTTTGGGCTAAAAATGACACATTTTGTTGGTTCTGTTTTTTTGAATTTTTGGGGCACACAACACTAACTGATGCTTTTGTTTTTTTTGCATACCATGTTCTTCTTGTGCTTCTCCATCACCACTTGCAGAAAATCGACCAAGGAAGAGGTGAGTTACTTATGGCCTCCCCCCATATATCTGTTTTATGATACTTAATGTGGTACTGTTTGGGCTAGAAATGACAGATTTTGTTGGTTTTGTTTTTCTGAATTTTTGAGGCACACAACATTAACTGATGCTTTTATTTTTTTTTGCATACCATGTTTTTCAATTGGGAATTTTAATGATATTGTTGCTGCTACTGGAAAATACACTCCTTAGAAGGTATGCATTAAATATATAATTTTGTCAACATCTGGGTTTTTTCTGGGGCTGGAGGTCTGATGAGCACTATAGTAGGAATAACTAAAAATCTGTTTCCTACAATCAGTACAAGTATTACAGTGGTTTTAATACAATCACTTTGGTCTTGAAAGTGGTTCAATTTGACTGTATATATATATATATATATATATATATATATATATATATATATATATATATATATATATATATATATATGAAACATAATATATATTTTTTGTCAATTGTGCTTGCTTTTAGATTGATGGTTATTAGAACAGGTTGAATTGGGACAATTCATGTAAGAACCATAGTTTGGGTAACCTGAGAGATATGGTTTTCAGTGCATTTGAGGTTTATGTGGTTTTGACATTGTCACAGGTAGTTGAGGTTTTGACAAATTTCGACATATTTTTATAATTAATTTTATATTATTTTCAGCAGTTGTAAGGTTTATATGATTTTCTTTGGTTTTGAAAGGATATGAGGTTTTGACGGTTTTTAAAACTAAACTTGTATGGTCTAACAACATGAGATGTTTGGATGGTATTTAAAACTAATCTTCTATGTTGTTGAGAGCATCTGAGGATTATTAGTGGTCTTCACACACCCAAACTGTTAGCTGAGGTTTTTAGAGCATCTAAGGTTTTTAGAACTATTTTTATATGGTTTAGACAGCATCTGATCAACTTATGATTTTCTATGGTTTTGACTGCATTTGAGGTGCATGTGATTTTTAGAACTAAGCATATGGTTACCCATCTAACTATCTTTGTTGCATATATACGCTGTGTTTTTCGAAAATCTTGGCCAAAATTAGCAAATGTAAGGAGTCGATTTTTGTTTATGGACTCTCACAAAACCTGAGGTTCTGTGGTATGAGTTCCCTTATTTTTTCTTGCTTTAATTACCAAAGCAATAAAAAAGAGGTGTTGTGAGAAGTACAATACTGATGCACCTTGGGGTTATCTGTGTGTACTGTGAGAAGTATAGTACTGATGTATTAGAGGTTATCTGTGTGTACTGAAGTATAGTAACTAAAATGTCCAAAAGAAACTCAGAATTAGTTCCCAACAGTAATTTCTATTATATGGTCTTGTTAACTACCATTTTGGTTTTTATGTGTTATCTTCAAAACATAAAGAAATGACCAGCTCATTATGGTCATTAAAATAATATATTGTTGAGCATAGATTTATGTGTCTATGCATGCATTATCCTTAAGATAATACATGATTTCTTATGGTAAATGACCAAATGATCCATTCTTTCATCAATCTAGGCCAAAATTAGCAAATTCCAGGACTCGATTTTCGTTTATGGGCTTTCACAAAACCTGAGGTTCTATGGGGCTATATATATATATATATATATATATATATATATATATATATATTATTGCTCTAATTATCAAAGCAAATAAAAAGAGGTGCTGTGAGAAGTTCAGTTGTGATGCACCTTGAGGTTATCTGTGTGTACTGTGAAAAGTACAGTACTGATGCACCTTGAGGCTAGCTGTGTGTACTAAGTATAGTAACGGAAATGTCCAAAAGAAACTCAAAATTAGTTCCCAGGAGTTTCTGTTTTATGGTCTTGTTAACTACCATTTTCGTTTTTATATGTGTTATCTTTAAAACATAAAGAAATGACCAGCTCATTATGGTCATTAATATAGTGTTTTGCTAAGGAGTAATTACAATGTCCATATATGTATTATCCTTAAGATGATACATGAATTCCTTTGGTAAATGACCAAATGATCCATTCTATCAAGTGGCATGAGATGGCCATCTAACCTAGTTTTTGGCTCTAGATATGGTTGTTTTATATTCAATGATCCATTTTTTTGGTTTTTGCAATCTATATTACAGTTTTGTAGCAACTAGAACTGAATACTATATATCAGTTTCTGTCATATAAGTGGTGTTAATTGGTGCGAAGTATATACTTGAAAAACAGTATATACTGGTGCAAAGTATATACTGTAATTCTAAAAGTAGAGTCAGCAGAGATTTCAAATCTATTTCCCCCATCCATCAAGGATTTTAAAATATTTGTAGATTTTTGGTTGGGATCATGTTTCTTCGTTATTTATTAACTGTAAGTTAAGAAACTTTGAGTAATGATGGAATTATATAAGAAATTTACCTGTTTTGAATCAATTCATATATATGCAATTTTTTTGTGAGTGTTGCATATTGGTTTCATTTTAACAATATGGCTTTTGTCACAGTATTGTTATCAGAGACAATGATATGGTCTATGTACAGAGACAATATTATTGGGGTACTTATATACATTGTAACACTGGAATTTGCAACTGGTAAGACATTGTCACAGATGTATTCAACTAGTTGTTGTTCTTATTGTTAACGACAACATACAGGGGTTGTCCTGTTATCCTAAATTGAACACATTGGACCCTCTGTGACATTGGTTTGGTTCCCCCTTGTTGGCTATTGGTTTGTTTGAGAACGAGAGAGAAACTACTTCTACGTGGTCGCCTGTTATATGATCTATCCAAACATACACTGTTGTATATGGCAGTTTTTGAAAACAGGGATCCTGAGGTTCCTTAAAACTGCCATATACTGTATGCGGTATAATGTTGTTGTATAGCTAATTTCTTAGGGATATAACAGATGTTGTTGTATAAATGTACCTTGTAGTTACTAATATTAGCTACCATTTAATAGTAAAACATGTCATTTGTATACCAGTTTGGTTTTTATTATGGGCTAAGGCAAATTTCATTTTTGTTGTAGGCTAGTAGTCAGCAAGGGGCATCTTCTTAACTTCATATCCTTCAAGCACCTTCGAGCAGGTAGGATCAGCCTCTGAGCGATATGGTGAGACTCATTTGTATACATCTATGGTGGAAAGTGGCCATTGTATAACTTTATTGTGGACTGTGGCCATTGTATATTTCATAATGTAAATACAGTAGGAATAGTGGTAGAATTCGAACATGGAATTGAAAGCATGGACCGATTACTAACTGTTGAGTAGTGAAAAATATCATTTTTTACCTCCTAACCTGACCTTTGAGTTGATTAATAATGTGTTTTGAGTATGTTTTTATAATTAAGCAATAAAATGTAGTCATAGTGTAGACATCCATCTAAAAATGCCACAGAAGAGATCTGTTGCCTGATCATGTGCTCATGTAGCCCAAAAGGCTAGCCAATCAAGTAGTCCACTGAGCCTCATAAGTTTATGGGAATGCCATGTGTCCAACTGGGTACACTTTTGAGCAAGAGCAACTGCAGTAGATAAAGATTGAACCCCTCAAAAAGGTGCTAAGTGCTGAACATATGAAGAACAACACCCCAGAGCTATGTGCCAGCTGTGGAAGCAAAGGCTATAACCAGTCGACAAGTTAATTCAACCTGTCGACAGGTTTGGACGCTTGGATATGAAGAGATCGACAAGTTCCCAGAACCTGTTGAGGAGTGGAAACCAAAGGAAGCATCCTGTCGAGATGCCTAAAAGATGAATGAGAACTCATCGATAGGTTCTGAGAGAGAAAAATGAAGCTATCGACAAGTTGAAAGAACCTGTCGAGTGGTGTGTTGCAACCTGTCAAGGACCTACCTGGAGATGCAGGGATCTCATGAGGTTCAGAACAGCAGAGAAGAACCTGTCGATAGGCTCCCCTGAACCTAGCGAGCAGACAAACCCAACCTAGCGAGGACTTACCTGAAGCTATGCGAGGCCGAGTCAACCTGTTGAACAGTAGTACTGAACTTGTCGAAAGCTCAACTGGAGTTGTATAAGATGCTGACAGGTTAAATTATAACCTGTCGATAGGCTGGCTGAAGCTAAGACATCAGGGAGGTTTTGAGGTCATCCTGTCGAACAATGCAACAGATCCTATCGAGAAGCCATCCAACCTGTCGAAAGCCTACTTCAACCTATCAAATGAAGCACAAAGAAGCCTCATAACCTGTCGATAGGTTCCCTGAACCTATCGAAGCTCGATTTGGGAACTTCTCAGTTCTAGTTGAGACTACTGCTCACTTCAGTGCTCTGTGCACACATTCCAAGGCACTTCAACAACCCTTGGGGGTATTTTTAGAACACAAATGGGCACGAATGAGAACTCTCTAATCACTTCTCATGTACCTGTCCAAATCGGATCAATTAGTGGAGAGTTTCTAGAAGCAAAATTAGCCACATCAGTAGCTCAGAATAACAAAAGTATTCCCTTGAGCTTTGATTGGCTGAAACAGATATGAGGACAGGGAGGAAGACTATAAAAGCTTGAGGAGTTTACATAAGATCCATCCAGAAATTGAGAGAGCTTAGACCAAAATTCAAAAAATTCCTTCCCTCTTCCTTCTTCCCCATTCACTCTTTAGACCAACCATGGTTGGTTAAACCCTTTTAGTAGCTAGGGTGAGGTTGAGAGCTGTAAATTGAGAGGTTCAAAGCTGTGTAAGAGGATTAGATGTTGCACAGATTGCAGATCTGAGAACAATTAGACTGTAAGTTATATTGATTCAGTAATTGTTGAATGTGAAGTTAATGTGAATCCATAAATCTCTTGATTGCCATTTGATTTCTCTAGATCTAATATCCCTGTAGATGCCTGAGCTTGTAGCCTTGCATCCACAACATCTGCAATGGTTTAGTTGTTCCAATTAAGACCCTTGAATTAGAGGAATCTCTAGGATGATCTGTGACCATAAAGTGAACAGATCATAGCCTTAGGATCACTCCAATCCTCTGGTCTAGTTTGGATTCTTATACTTTACATCTAAGCTTGTAGCCAAATGAAGAATTATTGTAAATCAGTTTCCTGCACTGTCTATGAACCAATCAATTTTTAGTAAAAGACTAAAATCCCTCGCTGCTACTCTCCTTCTTTTGATTTTAATCCCTTTCTCCATTTCCTTAAATCTATGTTTTAATTAGTTCTGGATCATTTGCTTTTATCTTTAATTTTCTATAGTTTTAGTAAAGTGACAATCCTCAAAAACCTCTCCGCTTTCCTTGCTTTATTTTAAACTAAGATAGGCTAGAGTGCCAGATCTGTCATAGATATGGAGATTTACCTTATTTTAACGTACATTTTCCTATGGACATACCCTTACTTACCCCTTAAAGCTTGCTGCAACAGCCTTGGTTCTTGTAGGCATGATTGCTTACCTTGATCCCATTTCTCTATGATTTTACCTTTTAGTTTGCTGATTTTAACCCTTTAATAATTGCAAGGTAAGCAACCCAACAAGTTTTTAGCGCCGCTATCGGGGATCTGTGTTTTTAAATTAGTAGATCTAAGTTTTTCTTATTTTTAGATATAGATTTATAATTGCCTATTTTGTATTTGACTAATTACTGCTGTAGTTTTTTTTGTAGTTTAATTTTGTGTTGCAGAGCTGGATTTATTGTTTTGAGAGGAGCATTGTGCTAATTGGAGGAGCAAGCTATGCTAAAGTTTGCATTTCTTAACTCTTTTACATTTTTAGATCTGCACAATTTTAGATCTGTAGCAGTAGTTGTGTGTTTTTGAAATTATTTTGCTAAAATCTGTGCTGTAATTTTGTGTGTTGAACTTTATTTTTGCTGTGTGTGTGCTTGGTAGAAGATATCTCAATCTTGAGATTGTTCCTTTAGATTTGAAGTTGAGAGACTTCTCAGACCTAAGCAGTCCATACACACAGCTGTGGTTAATTGTGATAGTTCTGCAATGGGTGAGCAACCTAGGACATTGAAAGAATTCAATGCACCAGGGGTGTACAACTCCTCCTTCTGCATTCAATTCCCTATTGTCCAAAAGAACTATGAGATTAAATTTTCGATCATATAGATGTTGCCCTCATATCATAGCTTGAGTAAGGAAGACCCATACAAACACATTGATGAATTTCTAGGACTGTGCACTACTTTCATCATTGCAGGTTTGGGGGAGGAAGCTACCAGGTTGAGACTCTTTCCTATTTCACTAAAGGACAGAGCCAGAACTTGACTGTCAATGCTCCCAACCAATAGTATTCAGTCTTGGAATGACCTTCAATGTCAATTTCTGGCCAAGTTTTTCTCCATGTCCAAAACAAGTCAACTGAGGAAGAGCATAATCTCCTTTGCTCAGTCCCCAACTTAAGATTTTCACCAAGCATGGGAGAGATTTAAAGAGCTCTGAAAGCAATATCCCCATCACCAAATTTCTGAATGGCAACTTGTTCAAAGTTTTTATCAAGGAATTGATTCCAAGAGTAGAGACATGGTTGATGCCTCATGTGGTGGTACCTACCTCCACAAGATAGCTAATGAGGCTTGGGAGTTATTTGATATCGTTAGTGAAAACTCCATGCAAAGGGAGACTTTGTCAAGGGACATTGAGACTCCTGTTAGATTGGTGAGAGAGAATACTACAAGAGGGAAAATGTATGAGGTCAGTAGTTACAATGATTTGGAAAGGAAGGTGGATAGTTTGACTCAAAATTTTGATAAGCTCATGGGAGCAATACAGTCACCAATGGCTGCCAAAGTGGAGGAGGCATGTGTGATATGCCAGTCCCCCACTCACTCCCTTGAAGAATGTCCTTCGGCTGCCCAATTTTTAGACCTTATTATGGAACATGTGAATGCTGCTCAGTCCTTTGGATAACAATCAACTGCTGGTTATCATTGGAGAAACCACCCCAACTTGAGGTGGAGACAAGATACCTTCCAAAACCAGCAGTAGCAGTAGCCACAACAGTAGTCCATGCCTTATAGAAATACCTAGTTATACCAGCAAAATTACTTCCCAAGGCTCCAATACCAGCAGCCTATGGCCCAGCCTATGGCACAACCTGTGCATTAAAGTGCACCAGCCCCAGTACCTTCTAGATCCCTCACATTTGAAGAGCATATTCTGGCTTTATTATAGAATTTAGGCTCTTTGTCTCAAACTGTTAACTCCTATAGCCAAAGTATTAAGAATATAGAAGACCACCTTGGTTAGCTATCCAATACTTTGACTAGAAGAGAGGAGGGAAGACTGCCTAGTCATCCTATGAACAACCCAAAAGGGCAGTATACGGTGGGTGAGACTTCTTCACATGAAGAAACCAAATCTGTCACCACTTTGAGAAATGGAAGGCTGGTTGATAACAAAGTTGGTGTTGAGCTTAATGAGAAAAGTATAGGAAATGAGAGAACATCCTATGATAATATGCAGCAGGAGCAACATATGAGAAATAAGGGGGTGTTGATGAGCCCCAACAGAAAAATGAAAACAAAAACAAAGAAAAAACTTATGAGATTGCTAAGGCAGCAAATGGGAGATGAGTCCCTCATTTTCCATTTCCCAATGCACTTCAAGCATCTTCTCCTTTTGACAAGGAGAATGTTAAAGCTGAAGAAATGATGGAGATATTTAAACAAGTAAAGACCAACTTACCTTTACTTGATGCAATTAAGCAAGTGCCAGCCTATGCAAAGTTTTTGAAAGATTTGTGCACACACAAAAGACAATCTAGGATACACCTATCCAAGAAGGTCTTTTGTGTTGAGAAAGTGAACCAAGTGCTGTCCATTGTAACCCCAACAAAGCTCCAAGACCCTGGAGTTCTCACAATCCCTTGCATCATTGGGGATCACACCATTGAAAAAGCCTTGTTAGATATGGGAGCTAGTGTGAACCTACTTCCATATTCAGTTTATGAGAAGTTAGGTTTGGGAGAATTAAAGCCCACACATATGGTATTATAGCTGACTGATAGATCTGAAAGGAAACCTGTGGGAATGATAGAAGATGTGTTAGTTGGGATTGACAAGTTTTTCTATCCAGCAGATTTTCTGGTTCTTGACATAGAACCAAGCAAGTGCACTAGCTCTATTCCTGTAATTTTGGGTAGGCCTTTCTTGACCACTGTCAATGCTTGTATATAATGTAGATCATGTGTAATGGAGGTATCTTTTGGAAATATGAAAGTGAAATTGAATGTCTATAATGTAGCAAGTCAGCCTCACTTTGATAGTGAGGATTGCTTTTTGATTGATGTGTTGGATGAGCTTGTGGAAGAGACTTTGCCCAAGCTGCTGCATTATGATGATTGCATGACATTTTTGAAAATGTGTGGAGTGAAATTGTGGAAGAAAAGGCCCCCACACCTGTGATTCAAGAGGTGAAAGCCTTAAATTCTGACATGGGGTCAGCAACAAGGTATCCTCCTTGGAAACCAACTGTGTTGCCTCTTCCACCACCTTCAAAGGCACCTTTGTTGCCCACTCATAAGTTCACCTGATGTGGAGTTGAAATAGCTGCCCAAGTCTTTGAAATATGCATTTTTGGGAGCTAATCAGAAGTTGCCTGTGATCATTTCTTCCTCCCTCACTGATGAGCAAGAGAAAGAGTTGTTGGGTGTGCTAAAAAGGCATACGAGAGTAATAGGTTGGACTATTGCTGATCTTGGAGGCATCAGCCCTGCTGTTTACATGCATAAGATCCACTTGGAAGAGGGTTCCAAACCCTCTAGAGAAATTCAGAGAAAGTTAAACCCCCACATGCAAGAGGTAGTGATGAAGGAGGTGGTCAAATTGTTAGATGCTGGAGTCATCTATCCCATTTCAGATTTTGAATGGGTGGCACCTACTCAGGTGGTACCTAAGAAATCTGAAATCACTGTGGTTAAATCTGATTCTGGTGAGCTAATTCCAACTAGGAAAATCACAGGTTGGAGGGTGTGCATTGATTATCGAAAGCTCAATTTAAAAATCAGAAAAGACCATTTTCCTGTACCCTTCATAGACCAGATTTTAGAGAAATTGGCAGGCAAAGTTTTTTATTGCTTTTTTAATGGATATTCTGGGTATAATTAAATCCCTGTGTATCCACAAGACCAGGAAAAGATAAATTTTATATGTCCATTTGGCACCTTTGCTTATAGAAAGATGCCATTTGGATTGTGCAATGCCCCTGCAACTTTTCAAAGGTGTATATATGCCATCTTCTCTGACATGATTAATCAATTTTTAGAGATTTTTTATGGATGATTTCTCTGTCTTTGAGGACAGTTTTAGTCAATGTCTACACCATCTCAGCCTAGTGCTGCAGAGATGTGAGAAAACCAACTTAGTTTTGAGTTGGGAAAAGAGTCATTTTATGGTTAATCAAGACATTATCTTTGGCCATGTTGTTTCCCACAGAGGCATAGAGGTAGACCAGTCTAAAATTGATTTGATTGCACATTTTCCCCCACGTAAAACTGTCAAAGTCAGATCTTTCTTGGGACATGCTGGTTTTTATAGGAGATTCATCAAAGATTTCAGTAAAATCTCAAAACCTCTTGGTCACCTATTGTGCCAAGGGTTCCCTTTGAATTTAATGATGAATGTCTCACTGCTTTTGAGTTTTTGAAAGGCTATTTAACCTCTGCACCTGTCCTTCAAGCACCTGATTATTCTTTGCCATTTGAGCTGATGTGTGATACATCAGATTTTGCTATTGGTGCAGTTTTGGGGCAAAGACAGGACAAGTTACCTTGTGTGATTGCTTATACAAGTAAGATAATGATTGATGCTCAGTTAAACTACACCACAAGTGAGAAGGAATTGTTGGCCATTGTCTATGCTTTGGAAAAATTCAAATCTTATGTGTTAGGATCTAGGATTGTGGTGTTCGCAGACCACTCAGCCTTGAAGTACCTTTTGTCTAAAAAGGATGCCAAGCCAAAATTAATCAGATGGATCCTCCTATTATAGGAGTTTAATCTTGAGATTAAGGATAAGAAAGGGGTTAAAAAATGTGGTTGCAGACCACCTATCCAGGATCCTAGCTGCTGAGTTTGATAGGCTGCCTATCAATAACTCATTTCCTGATGAACAACTGTTTATTGTCAGCATGGTTGCACCTTGGTTTGCAAACATAGTGAATTACTTGGCAGTGGGTAAGATTCCCCCACATTGGAATAAAATGGATAGGGAGCTGTTCTTTTCCCATATCAGACATTACATGTGGGAGAATCCATACCTGTTCAAGCATTGTGCATACCAAGTTGTGAGGAGGTGTGTCCCTGAGAATGAATTTCACAGCATACTAACCATGTGTCATGAACAAGCTTATGGATGTCATTTCAGTGGAAGCAAGACTGCTGTAAAGGTGCTCCAAAATGGATTTTATTGCCCCACCATCTTCAAAGATGCATGGCAGCATTGCAAAGCTTGTGAAAGATGCCAGAAAATGGGAAGTAACTCCAAAAGAAATTTCATGCCTTTATAGCCTATACTTGTTGTTGAACTATTTGACATTTGGGGGATTGACTTCATGGGTCCCTTCCCTCCTTATGAATACAATTTATTCTTGTGGCTGTGGACTATGTGTCCAAATGGGTTGAGGCCATAGCCACAAGAACCAATGGTCACAGAGTTGTCCTAAATTTCTTGAAGGGTAATATTTTCTCTAGGTTTGGCACCCCCAGAACTATCATTAGTGATGGGGGAAGCCATTTCTGCAATAGGCAATTTGATAACTTGCTTAGAAAGTACTATGTGGCACACATAGTTGCCACCCCATACCACCCACATACCAGTGGGCAGGTGGAAATTTCGACTAAAGAGATCAAACATATTTTAGAGAAAACTATGAAAGGAGATAGAAAGGATTGGTCCCTGAAGTTGACTGATGCTCTTTTGGCTTATAGAAATGCTTATAAGACCCCAATAGGGATGTCTCCCTTTAGGTTGGTGTATGGCAAGGCATGCCATTTACCAGTAGAGTTAGAATATAAGGCCTATTAGGCTATTAAATCATTGAATGTTGATCTAACTTTTGCTGGCATGCACAGGAGGCTGCAGCTGTCAGAGCTGAAAGAGCTGAGATTGGAAGCCTACTATAGTGCAAGGATCTATAAAGAAAAAGCCAAAGCTTTTTATGACACGCATTTGCTGAGAAAGGAGTTTACTGATGGCAATAAGGTATGGCTGTTCAATTTCAAATTAAAATTTTTCCCATGCAAGTTGAGATCTAGATGGGAGGGACCTTATATTATAATGCATGTATCTCCATCTGGAGCTGCTGAAATTATGGATCCAAAAGATGGTAGGATCATGAAAGTTAATGGTCAAAGGCTTAAACTCTTTGTTGAAAATATAGTAGAGCCAGTGGTGACCATTCACCTTCAAGAACCTCCAAAGTGTGACTGATTTTCAACAATGTATACTATGTATCATAATTGTTGGTTTTATGTCTGTTGCTGTTTTTAAAACTGTTGGCCTTATATATATGTTGCCATTTTTATTTAAGTGTTTCATTTAGGTTACTGAGTCAACCTTGATTAAGTTAGGAAGGCCCCCAATGCATGAGAAATCCAATGGGAACAAAGCAGAATTGAAAAATCTGTGTGAATGGACATAAGGAAACTGATGAGAAATAAGGTGGATTGTTAAACAAACCTGTCGAGAGGTCTAACTTGATTTTTGACAGGTTCTGAAGGTCCCTAATGTGCATTTTGATAGGTTCTGATACCTTTCGAGAGGTTTGCATTGATGTTCGACAGGTACTGAAGGTGTAAATGTGAATTTCGACAGGATCTATGAACCTGTCGAGATGTTGAGCAAGAAAGTCGATAGGTACTGAAGCTGTAGGTTATGTTCTCGACAGGTTCTCATACCTGACGAGAGGTTAAATGCTGAGTATTTTATACCTGTCGAGAGGCTGAACCCTAAAGCCCATGTATTTGTCGATAGGATGTTTGAACCTATCGATTTGATTTTTTCTGAAGCCTGTAACCTGTCAATAGGTTGAAAGAACCTATCAAGACCTTTAGCCTGACAGACCTGGCAATCCACTTGTTTTAACAATTCGACAGGTTGCTTCAACCTGTAGAAATCTCCTTCTCTGACCTATCGAAATAGCTTTTTACTCATTTAAAACCTGTCGAGAGGTCATTTTATCTAGTCGACATCTTATGCTCAGAGCTCTGTTCCTCTTGTGCCTGATTTTCCAATTTCTTCTCTCTCCTCCACCTCACTGGTTCCAACTCCACTCACCCTGCCATTATTCCAAGTGTTTCGATTTTACAAGGGCTACATTTTGCACCCGGTCTCTGTCAGTGTGTTGCCGTGCACAGCATGTTCTGAGAATCCCTAGGTTTTTTGTGGGTAAGTTCTTCTTCAGCCTCCACTCTGTGATTTCCAAGCTTTGTACTTCCATTTTTATTTTGTGTGGTAATTTGATTGGGAAAAAGAAGATTATTGTGAATTATTGAGAATTAATTGTGTGGATTGCTTGTCCAATGGCTGACCATGAGGATACCTTGGCCGACCTTTTCAAAGACCCTTCAAAATCTGCCCAGAAATCCACCAAAAAATCTAGTAGGCTAGCCACCCAGCCCAAAGATAACCCACCTGCTAAGAGGAAGCTCATCATGGAAAAACCTAAGAAAGCAAAGAAAGCTATGAAGGCCAAAATCACTGAGGAAATTGCTGAAGAAATTGTTGAGGATGTCCTAGTGCCTGAACCTATCCCTGATGCAGAACCTAACCCTGAGGTAGAACCTGAGATACCTGTGAACTTGACTACTCCCAATGAGTTTGTGGATGCCTTGGACCTGATCCCTGAGATAATTTTTGACCTACCTTATTTTTCTAAGATTGAGGAGTGTAAGGACACCTTGGACTATTTGGTGAAGGCAGGACTGACACCTTTGTTGACCCCATTGCAAGAAAAATTCTACCCTAGACTGGTCAAATTGTGGTATCAGAATATCAGGAAGAAGATAAAGCCAGGGTCAACTGAGCCTACCCTTGCAGTCTTGATTGATAATTGGGAGCTTGTTGTGGACTATAGTGACATAGGGTTGGCATTAGGGGTCCCATCAGTTTCTGATACAACCTATGGTCTAACAGCACTCGAGAATGTGTCCTTTAGAGCAATGGTAAGATATCTGACTCAAGGCATTGTGGGGTCTAGGGAGTCATTGATGAGAAGAGATCTGGACCCCAGTTTGCTGTTCATAGACTCGATCTTAAGGAAGAACATTTATGTCAGTGGACATCTGCAGGAGAGAAGAACCCCCCATAGTGGATGCCCTTTATTTTTTCTCCAAAGGCCAGTTCTTAAATGCATCTCAGCTGGTATTTGAGGCAATGGTGGATGTGAATGATAGAATTAAAAAGGGACAGATGTTGCCAAGGTTACCTTACAGCAGACTAATCACTGCTCTGCTAAGGAAAGGAAAATTTGTGATCCAAAAGGATGAGCCAGTGGAGAAACTGAGTCTTAAAGAATTTGGGAAGAAGGCTTGGTCCACAAGTAGGACCTTGATTGGGAAAAGCAAAAAGAAGCCAGGAGAGAGTTCTAAGAGGGAAGCACCTTAGGTGACCAACTCAGTTGCTGCACTTGCGATCCCTACAACCCCATCAGCTAGCTCAATAGCTGCAGCTGAGACTTCTACATCAGCTAGCTCAGAGCCTCTGCCCACTTCTGTTGGTCCTAGCTCAATGCCTGCACCTGTAACCTCTGCATCCCTACTCCTTCCCTTCATTACTGTGTCTCTGCCGATTGTCAACCATGTTGTTGCTAGCATCCCCATTCCATCACCCTCCATACCATCCATTGCAGGTCCCCATACATCCTAGCAGCTAGCCATCCCTTCCACCATCACCACAATCACCCCTATGTCAGCTCCTCTTACCACGGACCCAATTCCTACCCTACCTTCATTTCCCATCACAACCACCTACCAAAGAAAATCAAGGCAAACCCCAACCCCTCCAGCTAGCCCATCCTTCCCAGCTGTTGAACCCTTGAGCCCTGTACCAACAACTCCTTCTACATCATATAACCCTGTCACCATCTCTCCACCTTCCATGCCCTCTACTATTGACCTCACTACTTCCTTATCACCTACCCATACCCAAGAGCTGAACCACCTGACCACTGAGGGGTATTCATCCTTGATTGACTCCGTTGTGTAGGACATTGGGCATGAGTACACCCTTTTACCTGACTCTCCACAGCCTTCTCAATTTCAGCATGCTCCCACATCTCCTTTCCAGCCCATTATACCCATTCCACCTACTACCCAAACCCAATTCCTACCAGAGTCCTCTACCGAGATTCTTTCCCTTCTCACCACCATCCTAGCCCAACTCCAAACCAACACAGCCAACCAGTCTGCCATGGCCACCTGCCTTCAGGCCATTCATTCCACTCTAGTCCCATCCACCCCTACCAGTCAACCTCTTATAACTCCTACTTCTACATCTACTCCAGTACCCACTCCACCTCCATCCCCTCAGTTGTCCCCTCTAGTAGTGGTTTCCACTGCTGAGGTAGCAGAACTAATCCCTGCCCCTTCTACCAGGGATTCCTCAACTCAAACTAATTTTGAGGAAGAAGCTTTGCCCATCCCTATCGCAACCCCAACTGACCCCTTGGAGGTTGACTTACCCTTTTTACCTTTTACCTACCCCACCACCCCACCTGTGTAACATCCCTAAAAATTTGGGCTTAGAATAGTGTCCTCGAGATACGTGCCCGACTGGTCGTAAGTTTGACCAACTAGAGTCAACTTGACGATTTAGGCTAGACTAGGCCTGAGGTGAAAGTGAACATATGTGTCATGATGAATCTGTTTATAAGGCCATATATACCTATTGGAGATGTATGTGTTTTACATCAAAGAAGAATTGGGTTAAATAGTCTAATAACTTAAGAGAAGTTATTTTTCTTGGGTTTTGGTAGTTGGTTGGAGATTTATGAAGAGAGAGAGAGATTCGAGGAAAAGGGGGGAGTAAATGCTAAGGATTTGGTGTGGAATTGCAGGTTTGAAGCCATATGTGGGCTGTTAATCTCGAAAACAACGTGTGCGAATTCATTGGAGTCGAAGCTAAGAACCCTAGCCCTTGACCCAAGCCATTGAATCAATGATGAGATGGATTTGAGGTAAGGCTATATTAGATTGCAATGTGTATAATGTTTGAGATTTGATTTAGTGACTAAATGATGAATTAAAGAGATGGAAAAAAAAAGAAAAATTGAAAGAAAAGAAAGTTGGAAGAATAGCCCGAAGAGGGCTGTTTTCTGACAAAATTAATTAATCGATTTGAGAATCGATTAATCGATTTTTGTCAGAAATCAATTCTGGAGACTAAAGCACGAAACCGATTAATCGAAATAATCGATTTTTGGTTTTCAATTAATCGATTGATTAATCATGTGGGTGCTTCCAGTGGCTGGAAAAGTCTAAGTTTTGAAAATTCGATTAATTGATTTTTGTATCAATTAATCGATTTTGAATTTTTGATTAATCGATTTGGGATCGATTAATCGAATTTGGGAATTCGATTAATCAATATTGGGATCGATTAATCGATTTTGACAGTGTTAGTTTGGATTCTATTTTTGACTGCGGAGTTCTGGGAGGACCTTGTACCCTTCTTTCTTGCATCGTTATTGATGCTTTGTATATAACATGATGTACTTTAGGTTGAACACTTGGAATTTGAGCATGGGAAGCTACTTTGGACCTTGATGCTTGGGGTTGAAGCACGTGAGGTAGGGAATACTCTGAACATGTACCCTTGATTACAAAATCATGTATGTAGTGATATAATATATACATGTGTATTTTAAGAGCATAGTTAAGTGCTTGTTAATCGAAAGTGAACTAAAGCATGTGAATTAAAGAGGTGTGTGTGCGTGTGTGTACACTTAGAAAGAAACCAGTAAGCTTGTAAGTAAATGAAATCCCAGGGAGTGTATGAGAAGTGAGCATCTGAGTGATGCATATGAAAGTATGTGACATCCCAGGGATGTATAATCAAATGAGAAACTATATGAATAAGCCTTGAACAAATTTTGAATATTATAATTAGCACAATTACACAGTGATAAACTATATGTATTTTATACAATGGATTTAAGGTTCATAGAATACCACACCGACTCAGTGGTATACCCGTGACTGACTCGACAGAATATCCGTGACCGGTACGGCGGCCAATCCGTACACCAGCAGGACATCTCAGGAATGTATATGAGTTATGCGCCCTGTCGCCTAGGAGAAAGGGACTTGGGTTATGTTACATTTAAATATAGTTCAATTGGATGATGATGGTAGGTATTCCATCGGGGGCTCGATGCTATATTGCTCGAGGAATTATTTAAGTTATTTGATTTAAGTTTCAAGACAGATCTTCTGGCTTATAAGAACATAATTGAGAACAAGTTAATACATGTAGAGTAACAGATGCATTCAGTAACTTAAACTATTTTTTCAGCTATCTTTTATTAATAAATCATGTTTCTAATGTCATGAAATATATGTGAGTAAGATATATTTATATGTTAATTCAGTTGATTCCCTAGTGAGCTATGATGTAGCTCACTCCTTCGACTATATGTCACAGGTCCAGTGTTAGCTGCTGTTGCTACTCCTTCAGGAGACGTGGATCCGGAGGATTCGGATTACGTGCCTGGGGAGGATTCAGAGCCCCCTCCTGAGGATTTCTTCTAGAGGACCCTCTGCATACTTTGATAGATTTTTGTGAGCGAAATTATATGACTTGGTATATCCAGCCTTTTGTATAAAACAATGTAATATTAGTGAGATATTCTTTTGGTGAACCATCTGGGATGACGGTTGTTTTGTCATCGATGGTTTGGGTTGGTTCTATTGCTCATGCAGTGGCATGAGATTAGAACTATCTTTTGAGCTTCATGTTTTGGCTTATCTTATAGAACTGGAGTTTTAGTTCTGTATTTGTTAGTTAGTGCATATTTTGCTCTCTAGTTCTGTGGATATACCAAATGTTCCATGCAGGCATATGGGGGACGACCTAGAGGGTCGTGCCGATGGCACGGGTTTCGAGATGCTAAAATCAGGGCTTTCATAGTTGGTATCAGAGTAGTTTCTTTTAGAATTTCTGATAAGTCTTGATTTTGTCAGAGCATAGGACCTTCTGCTAATGAAACTGTGGTTTCATGTTGCAGAGCATTATGTCTTCTAGAGGAAGGGGTTGACCCAGAGGAGGCCATGATAGGAATTTGCAGAGCAGAGACGGCTTTGTCTCAGCTTCAAATAGAGTGTCGTTGGGGAATAGGGATGCCCCAAGAGGTAGTAGACAGGAGAACAGAGACCAAGAAGGTAACCAAGATAGAGATCAGAGAGAACAAGAAAGGGTAAGAAGAAGAAATGAGAAAAGAGAAGAACGTCAGAGGATGATACATACTGGCAAATGCCATGGCTCAGCAAGCGGCGTCCTTGGCAGCACATAATGCCAATGACCAGCATCAACCACCCCCTACGCCTCCAGTGGGTACTACACAGCCATTTCCCTCAGCGTTCATAGAGTTTCAGAGGATGCGTCCACCGAGTTTTGCAGGGCAAGCAAAGCCAATGGACGCAGAGAATTAGCTAAGTGAGATGGAAAAGGTGTTCAGTGTGCTTACGTGCACTGAAGATAAGAGTATCCGTTGGGCGGCATATATGTTAGATGGGGAGGCATGCCCATGGTGGAAGTCCATGCCGAGGTCTAGAGCTCAGGAAACCCCATGATTTTCGTGGACATGGGATGAATTCGTGACCGAATTTAACAAACAGTATTTCCCTGAAGTTGTACATAACCAGATGGAAGTAAAGTTCTTACAACTTGAACAGGGAAGAATGTCGGTAAGTGAAAATGGAGTGGAGTTTATGAGGCTCGCTCACTTTGCTCCTGATTATGTGGTTACCGACTTGACGAAAGCCAAGAGGCTTCAACGCGGCTTGAGGCCGGATATTAGGGGGAGAGTGGCGGCCTTTGAGCTGACAACCTATGGAGAGGTTATGAGTAAAGCTCTTGTGATTGAAGAAGATAATGAAGATCGGTATCAGAGAACAGACCAGCAAGGAAGGGGGAGGATGGAGCAGAGTAAAGTAGGAAACTACGAGCCGGTGCACAAAAAGTCGCGATTCGTAGCACCCATTCAAAGGTAACAGTTTTAGACAGGTTTTGTTAGACCGACGCAGAAAAACTATCCTAGACTACTTATGCTTGCGTCTGGGAGGCCGATCAGATATGAGAACCCTGTTGCCACTATCGGAGTATCAATTAATCAGGGTTTCTCACGGGAAGCAACTTCCACAACGGTCAAGACTTGTGCCAAGTGTGGCAAGTCTCACAAAACGGCAGATTGTAGGCGAGGTACTCAGGGTTGCTACAAGTGTGGGAAGATAGGTCACTTGATTCAGGATTGCCCTGAGACGAATAAGGAGAGAACGACTTCTGCTTCCATGCCGAGACCGATACAGTCAAAGAAGTCGGTCGTGCAAGGAAGAGTCTATGTAGTTACTGCCCAAGAAGCACAGAATGTCAATGATATTATCCAAGGTGAGATTTTCTTTAATATATATATATATATAATTTCAATTACTTACGATTTTTAAATAAAGAAGGTGCATCCATGTAGAAAGTAGAATAGACTCATTTCTATATATAAATTTTGATGTATAAGTATGTTATATATATATATATATGTATGATATAGGTATCTTACAATTGTACGGAAAGGGAAGTGACATAGCTTATGAAGCTAGAGTGTTGATAGACCCGGGGTCTACCCATTCATTTACTACTCCTCGATTTGCAAAGAAGATGAAGGTCAACCCAGAGACGTTAGATTTTATCTTGGCAATATCTATCCCGACTGGGGAATTGATCGATACGGACTTGGTTTGTAAGTCAGTGATAGTAACCATTAGAGATCGGGATGTCTTTGAACTAGCAGCAAATTTAGTTATGTTGAATATATATGGATTCGACGTGATCTTTGGCATGGATTGGTTGTCAACTCATTGTGCAACGGTCGATTGTAAGAACAAAGTGGTTATCTTTAGACCGAATACAAGGAGATCATTCCGATTTGTAGGGGTGAGAACGAAGTTTCTGCCACTTGTGTCCGCCGTCAGAGCCGAGCGCTTGATCAGAAAGGGGTGCAGTGATTACTTGGCATTCTTAAAAGAAGACAAGAAAGGAAAGAACATCATTTCAGAGATTGTGGTTGCGTGCAAGTTTGAGGATGTCTTTTCAGAGGAATTGCCAGGGTTACCTCCTGATAGAGAGGTGGAGTTCGCTATCGACTTAGCACTTGGAACAGAGCCTGTTTTCAAAGCATTATACCGAATGGCTCCTACTGAGTTGAAGGAATTGAAAGAGCAGTTGTAAGAGCTCTTAGATAAGGGGTTTGTGAGGCCGAGCGTGTCTCCTTGGGGAGCACCAGTCTTGTTTGTAAAGAAGAAAGACGGGTCGATGCGACTATACATCGACTATCGTCAGTTAAATAAACTAACCGTCAAGAATCAATACCCATTGCCTAGGATTGATGATTTATTTGATCAGCTACAAGGAGCAAGGTATTTCTCCAAGATCGATCTGATATCTGGATACCATCAGCTAAGAGTCAAGGCAGAGGACATCCAGAAGACAGCATGCATAACGTCGTACGGACACTACCAGTTCTTGGTGATGTCGTTTGGTTTGATGAATGCACTGATATCGTTTACGGATTTGATGAATCGGGTGTTTAAACCACACCTGGACACTTGCGTCGTAGTATTCGTCGGCGACATCCTGATATATTCTAAGTCAAAGAAGGAACATGAAGAACATCAATTGTATGTCAAACTCAGTAAGTGCGAGTTCTGATTGAAGAAAGTTAGCTTTTTGTGATATGTCATCTCAAAGGAGGGTGTCATAGTAGATCCGACTAAGATCGAAGCAGTGGTAAAATGGGAACAACCAAAGACAGTGACAGATATCCGTAGTTTCCTTGGGTTAGCTGAATACTATCGACATTTTGTGGAGGGATTTTCAAAAATATCGGGACTACTTACGAGACTCACAAGAAAGGATGCGAGATTTGAGTGGAATGAAGCATGTGAAAAGAGTTTTCAAGAACTCAAGAAGACACTCACTTCAACCCTAGTACTAGCAATTCCCTCAGGCAGTGGAGGCTTTGCGGTATATAGCGATGCTTCACATAGCGGTTTAGGCTGCGTTCTCAACCAGAATAAGAGAGTGATTGCTTATGGGTCGAGGCAGCTGAAAGATCACGAGAAGAACTACCCGACACATGACCTAGAACTAGCAGTAATTATATTTGCATTGAAAATTTGGAGACATTATTTATACGGTGAGACCTTTGAGATCTTCACCGACCATAAGAGCCTCAAGTACCTATTCACACAGAAGGAATTGAATATGAGGCAACACGGGTGGATGGAGTTTCTCAAAGACTATAATTACTCCATACAATATCACCGAGGCACGGTTAATGTCGTAGCAGATGCCTTGAGTCGTAAGAGTTCTACTCAGTTAGCTAATCTTATCATGGGGATGCATAGATGAAAGTTGTTTGAAGATCTTTCATTATATGATGCAAACATCGAGGTGCAAGCTTCATGGGCGTTCTTGGCCAATATCACAATGAGACCGATGATCTTTGAGTGTATTTACGAGCTACATATGAAAGACCCAGAGTTAACCAAAAATCGACAAGATGTGATTGAGGGCACCAAACCAGAATTCTCTATGAAAGAAGATGATTCCTTACTATTTAGGAGACACCTTTGTATTCCAATTGATGCCGACCTGCGGAAAACTATTCTAGATGAGGCTCACAAATTGAGATATGCGATCCACCTCGATAGCACCAAAATGTATCAGTACTTGAGGAAGAGTTACTGGTGGAGAGGTTTGAAACAAGACGTAGCCAAGTACATGTCAAGGTGTATGTCAGCAGGTGAAAGTGGACCACAGACACCTTGCTGGATTGTTGCAACCTCTACCTGTATCGGAGTGGAAGTGAGAATCAATCTCCATGGATTTTATTATAGGGTTACTGCGTACAGTAAAGAGATACAATGTTATTTGGGTAGTCGTTGATCGACTGACCAAGTCAGCTCACTTCTTGCCCTACAACACGATGTACACAGTAGGAAGACTTACGGAGTTGTATATGAGGGAGATAGTACGATTTCACGGGATTCCTAGTAGCATTGTCTCTGATCGTGACCCGTTATATACTTCAAAAATTTGGAAGAAGTTTCAAGAAGGCATGGGTAAGCGATTGGACTTTAGTTCGGCGTTTCATCCGCAGACCGATGGGCAAACAGAGTGGGTAAATCAGGTGATAGAAGACATGCTCAGAGTATGTATGCTTGAGTTACAAGGATCATGGGATCAACATTTACCGTTGATCGAGTTTGCATACAACAATAGCTTTCAAGTGATCATTGGAATGGCACCTTACGAAGCTCTCTATGGAAGGCGATGTAGATCACCTATTAATTGGGAAGAGACTGGTGAAAAGTTTGTATTAGGATCGGAGTTACTTTAAGATAATGCCATTATTGTTCGTATGATAAGAGAGAGGCTTAATTCAGCTCAGAGCAGACGGAAGAGCTATGCCGATATCAAAAGAACGAGCATGGACTATGCCGTTGGCGAGCATGTATTTGTGAAGGTATCGCCCATGAAAGACGTCATGAGATTTGGAAAGAGGGGAAAGCTGAGTCCCCGTTACCTTGGACCCTTTGAAGTTTTGGGTCGAGTTGGCGAGGTCGCTTATTGCATAGGATTACCTCCGTTGTTTGATCGGGTACATAATGTGTTTCATGTATCCATACTCTGAAAGTATGTAAATGACCCTGCACATATCTTGGGAGGTCAGCTGATCGAAATCCATGAAAACATGACCATGATAGAAGAAGCGGCCCAAATATTAGATAGAAAAGAGCAAGTTTTACGCACGAAGGTGATTCCTTTAGTGCCTATCAAGTGGAAGAATCATCCGGCCAAAGAAGCTACTTGGGAACGCAAGGCGGATGTGAGGGAACAGTATCCAAACTTGTTTGAGGAGAGTTGAGGACATCCTCGTATCATTGCATGTATTTTGTGAAATTAAACATGTCTATGTAAGCGGAGGTCTGCATATATATATGTTGACCTTACTAAGGGAAGGAAAGCAAAATATTGTTTATAAATTAGTCTTTCGGGAAATCGAACATGTTTAGTATGAGGGTGTATACGTCTAAGTCTTGAATATAGGCTTATAGGGGTAGAAATCAGTGGTAAGAAGCAAGAGAAAGGTCAGCTAGTGGCTCACCTAAAAGCCATAGGGAACCTGACAAAAAGAAAGAAGCTAATGAAGAAAAATAAGAAATGAAAATTTTTGCAGTTTCTGTCAAAACCGATTAATCAATTTAAAAATCGATTAATTGATTTTGATTTTTGATTAATTGAAATGGTTCGATTGAACGACTGGCTCACATCAGTGAGCTGAGAAACCTGGAAAAATAATATCAGTCAAATTCGATTAATCGATTTAGAAAATCGACTAATCGAGTTTTGGGAAAAAATTTCCCATTCGAATTTCAAACTATTTTTTTCTTTTGGGCGCCTTTTTCTTCTTCCTTTGGCTAGTGACACCTGCGAGGATTTGAGGGCTTCGGGATCGAAAACGAATAAAAAACCCTAGCCATTTGATCGAACACGAACAATAAACCCTAAATTTTGCGATTTCCTTCCATTTTGAATAAATTCCAGCCCTAGGTTTCAAAATTTTCACCCAAAAACCTTAGAATGCCGCCTAAAACTCAGCTAGCTTTGAAGCTAGTGGCTTCTAAAATGCTCGTGCATCGTAAGAATGCCGCGCCACCCCCGCCATCACCTTCACCTTCACCTTCACTTTCCTTTTCGTCCTCTTATCTGACGGACGCGTCATCACGTGATTTGTCACTACCACCACCTCAACCCAGAAATTTACCGCAACCTAATGAGTGGTGGGCCACGAAGGACTTTGAGATTGATTATATTATCAATGAGGCTCTGTTTGTGGATCTTGAGGTTGAGGGCGAGACAAAATGGGCTCGAAAATACCTCAGGGATGCAGGCCTTAGTAATCTCTTGAAAACCACCCTTGCATGAATATTATTACCCTAGGCTCATTAGGTTATTTTACCAGCATTGAAGGAGGGTAGGGAATCTGGCACCATTACGACTAAAATTGATGGTCGTAAGTATCTTTTTACCCTGTGCCATATTCATGAATCTTTGTAATGTGTTCCCGTGTACGTGCCCGAGACCAATCTTTTACTCGCTTTCGCACAGCCCATAAATTTTGAAGAAATTAGAATCGAGATGACCAAGCGAAACAAGGAGTCTGAAAATTCCATTACTAGGGTTAACTTACCCCCTCATCTATGGATGTTCGACACCATTATTAAGTGCAACCTCTACCCTATGCGCCATGACACTGAAAGGGTAGAGGGGGTGCAACAGGTGTTGTACGCGGCATATCGAGGCCATTGGCTCGATGCTACTAAACTGGTGTTGGAGGGCATGATCTATATTAAGGGTAAAATGATGAAGGGACCCTTGAGACTGAAGGAGCGTATGCCTTATGCTCGTCTTATTTCTAGCATGCTTGAGTACTACTCTGCTGCAGTAGAGTATGTTATACCTCCGACCGAGCCGAGGGCTACTAATCATGTCAAAACTTATTCCATCTCTTCGTGAAGCTGAAGCTACAATCTTTTGAAGAGGGTGCTACCACCAGAGGACCCAGCACCTACCCAGGCTGGTGATGCCCCACCACAGTAGGACCAACCAGTAGCAGGGAAGCAACCTCCTGACCCTGTACAGCCTGCAGACCAGCCTCTTGTACCACCTCTTGCTCCTACACAGTCTGCTCCTGCTACTCCTATGCACTCTCACAGGAGGCGGGCATCTTAGGCCCCACTACCTGGCACTATAGATGATGTTCTCGCCCTCATGGCGGAGAACAACCGTCAGATGCTAGCGCACCACAGGCATACAAAGGAGGGCAACACCCGGATGAACCACCGGCTTAATTTTCATGAGGCGCTGCTATACCAGACCATGTAGTTTATGTATCCCAGTGATTACCATCAGCGCATAGCAGCAGCACGGACATGGACTCCTGATGCATCTGGTTTGGGTACCCATGAGCATGATGAGGAGGATCAGCCGGGGGACGGGACTCCATGATTGCTAGCTTTTGATGTTTTTTTTTTTTTGGATTGTGATTATTTTATACATTTTGAGAACATTTTGGAAAATGCAAATGGTTGGGGAACTGGAAATGTATCTTTTTAGGGGAAATGTAAAGATGACCTTGGCATAGGTGAATGTATCCGATGTATTAAACATTATGACATGGTTGCCAGTGTTTCCTTATGAGCTAATGGAATTCAAATCCTTGTTTATCTGAAATTCTATTTACTATTAAACGTATGCAAATGTCGTTGAGTTTTATGAGGGATGTGTTGTGATTGTGTTTGTATCCATCGTCATGTGCAATTGTGCGTGGTTCTTCCATAAAGGGGAAGCCCTTGGGTGCATTTTCGAGGACGGAAATTCCCAAAGTGGGGAGAATATAACATCCCCAAAATTTTGGGCTTAGAATAGTGTCCTCGAGATACATGCTCGACTGATCGTAAGTTTGACCAAGTAAAGTCAACTTGACGATTTAGGCTAGACTAGGCTTGAGGTGAAAGTGCACGTGTGTGTGGTGATGGATCTGTTTATAAGGCCATATATAACTATTGGAGATGTATGTGTTTTACACCAAAGAAGAATTGGGTTAAATAGTCTAATAACTTAAGAGAAGTTATTTCTTTTGGGTTTTGATTGTTGGTTGGAGATTTATGAAGAGAGAGAGAGAGAGAGAGAGAGATGAGAGGAAAAAGGGAGAGTAAATGCTAAGGATTTGGTGTGAAATTATGGGTTTGAAGCCATACATGGGTTGTTAATCTCGAAGACAACGTGTGCGAATTCTTTAGAGTCGAAGCTAAGAACCCTAACCCTTAACCCAAGCCATTGAATCAATCATGAGATGGATTTGAGATAAGGCTTTATTAGATTGCAATGTGTATGATGTTTGAGATTTGATTTAGTGACTAAATGATGAATTAAAGAGATAGAAAAAAAATGAAAAATTGAAAGAAAAGAAAGTTTGAAGAACAGCCCGAAGAGGGTTGTTTTCTGACAAAATCAATTAATCGATTTAAGAGTTGATTAATTGATTTTTTTCAGAAATCAATTCTGGAGACTAAAGCACGAAACCGATCAATCGAAATAAATTCGATTAATCGATTTTTGGTTTTCAATTAATCGATTTGAAATCGATTAATCATTTGGGTACTTCCAGTGGCTGGAAAAGTCTAAGTTTTGGAAAATCGATTAATCAATTTTTGGATCGATTAATCGATTTTGGATTTTCGATTAATCAATTTAGGATCGATTAATCAAATTTGGAAATTCGATTAATTGATATTGGGATCAATTAATCAATTTGACAGTGTTAGTTTTGGTTTTATTATTTATCGTGGAGTTCTGGGAGGGCCTTGTACCCTTCTTTCTTGCATCGTTATTGATGGTTTGTGTATGATATGATGTACTTTAGGTTGAGCACTTAGAGTTTGAGCATGGGGAGCTACTTTGGACCTTGATGCTTAGGGTTGAAGCACGTGAGGTAGGGAATACTCTGAAATATACCCTTGATTACGAAATCATATATGTAGTGATATATTATATACATATGTGTTTTAAGAGCATAGTTAAGTGCTTGTTAATCGAAAGTGAACTAAAGCATGTGAATTAAAGAGGTGTGTGTGCGTGTGTGTACACTAAGTAAGAAACCAGTAAGCTTGTAAGTATATGACATCCCAGGGATGTATATGAGATGTGAGCATCTAAGTGATACATATAAAAGTATGTGACATTCCAGGGATGTATAATCAAATGAGAAACTATGTGAATGAGCCTTGAACAAACTTTGAATATTATAATTAACGCAATTACACGATGATAAACTATATGTATTTTACACAATGGATTTGAGGTTCATAGAATACCCTACCAATTCGGCGGTATACCCATGACTGACTCGGCAGAATATCTGTGACAGGTACAGCGGCCAATCCGTACACCAGCAGGACATCCCAGGGATGTATATGAGTTATGCGCCCCGTCACCTAGGAGAAATGGACTTGGGTTATGTTACATTTAAATATAGTTCAATTGGACGACGATGGTGGGTATTCCATCGGGGGCTTGATGCTATATTGCTCGATGAATTATTTAAGTTATTTGATTTAAGTTTCAAGACAGATTTTCTGGCCTATGAGAACAAAATTAAAAATAAGTTAATACATGTAGAGTAACAGATGCATTCAGTTCATACTTTTAGTAACTTAAACTATTTTTCCAGCTATCTTTTATTGATAAATCATGTTTCTAATGTCATAAAATATATGTGAGTAAGATAGACTTATATGTTCATTCAGCTGATTCCCTATTGAGCTATGATGTAGCTCACTCCTTTGATTATACGTCACAGGTCCAATGTTAGCTGCTGCTGCTGCTCCTTCGAGAGACGTGGATCCGGAGGATTCGGATTACGTGCCTGGGGAGGAGTCAGAGCCCCCTCCTTAGGATTTCTTTTCGAGGACCCTCTGCTTACTTTGATAGATTTTTGTGAGAGAAATTATACAGCTTGGTATGTCCAGCCTTTTGTATAAAACAATGTAATATTAGTGAGATATTCTTTTGGCGAACCATCTAGGGTGACGGTTGTTTCGTCATCAATTGTTTGGGTTGGTTGTTTTGCTCATGCAATAGCATGAGATTAGAACTGTCTTTTGAGCTTCATGTTTTGGCTTATCTTATAGAACTGGAGTTTTAGTTCTGTATTTATTAGTTAGTGCATGTTTTGCTCTCTAGTTGTGTGGATATACTAAATGTTCTGTATAGGCATATGGGGCACGACCTCGAGGATCGTGCCGATGGCACGAGTTTCGGGATCCCAAAATTTGGGCTGTCATAACTTGAGTCTATTGTTGTGGAAGAGGAGCTGCCATTGACCCTCATTGTACCATCACCATCACTTCTTGAGCTGTCCATCACCCCCTCCTCTATGGATGACCCTCACCATTGGGCCATTGTCCCATTTGGCACCAACACCTTTTCACCTCTGCCATCCCTCACCAAAGCCATTGCGACCAACCCATATGTCAAAGAGGATGTGCAATTTTTAGTGGATGCAGTCATGGTGTTATTGCAGCAGGCACATCCGGAGGAGATTGACCATGTTTTAGAAGCTCATAGGGTAGAGGAGTGGAAGTTATGGAAAATGGTCCTCAAATCCCTGGACCTTTACAAGATGTACAAGCATAAATTTGAGATGTTGGCTAGGTTAGTTGAGACCCTCTCCCTATACTCAGCCTTGGGTCCCTCAGAATCCAAAGCCCATTCCATCAAGGAGCCCACCATGACCTAGGGCAGCACCAGGCCTCAGAAACCATATGCAAAAAGAACTAAGGTGCTGCCAGCACTGAAAAACTGAAGAAGAAGGAGAGGCTCAAGGTGGAGTATGACAAACTCACTGCACAAAAAGGATGGGAGCCTATGACCATATCAATATCTGACTCAGATTCTGATTAGGTGTAGATTGTGTTTAGATTTTTGTCGTTATTAGTTTGTATGTAGGATTATGTTGTATATACTTTTTGTTTAGAATGTACTATTTCTTTTGTTCTTTGTAACTACTTGTGTGAAATAAAATTTCTGTTTTGACAATTTCATTGTGTTTCTTGCTTTCCTTTATGTTTACTTTTGTTCTTATATGTTCTTTATGCTTCATTTGCTACTGTCCTTGCGCTTACCCTGCTGTTCTTTTGTTATACTTCCAAAGCAGTGAAGACACTGCTCCTCATAGGTTTGGAGGTATGGTAGGGGGTGCCAATGGAATAGTTAATGCTAGTGCAGCAGGGTTGGATAAATTTTTTGAAAATAAAGTGATTTCTTACCTGATCTTTGAATAAAAGAGGAAATTATAAACCTTTTAAACTGAAATTTGTTGTAGCTCTAACATTTTCATGAAGCAAATGTCAAGAAATTTTTTTCAAAATTGGTGCTTAGGTGACCTTGAAAAGAGAGAAAATTGTGAGGATATACCCCAGGAATTTGATGGAAGACCATACCCAGTGAGATTTGGGCCTGAAATTTTTTTCTTTGAAAAATGTTTTGGCAATTTTTTTGCTCTAAGGACTGATTGAATCTAGTCTTGCTCACTAGGCAAATCCAAGTTAAAACAAATTGACAGCACTCATGACATTAAAGACATGATGTAAGGTTACCTTTTGGACAGTTTGAGCTAAAAATTCATACCCTTTGAACTGCCTTTGTATACACCATTTGAGCCTGAAAAATTCCATTCTTCTTTGAAAGAAAAATAAATAATAAAATATTTTTTCTTCCTGAACCTCTTGACATGTTTCAATTCACCCTCAACCTGAGAAGTCAGGAAGTGAAGGGAGAAGTGAGGATTAGAGGAGCAAGGTATCATATTTGGTGGAAGGGAAAGAGAGAAAATTTAAGAAAGGACATTGTGGCAGTTGTGTGCCAGTTGTAAAAAAATTTTGTGGCATTCCAGCCTATATAAAAAAAAAATATGAAAAATAAAAGTACAAAAAGAAAAGCATACAAAAAGAAAAAGAAAAAAAAAAAAGAAAAGCAAAACAAAAATGAGAAAGAGAAATCATTTTATTGGAAAATTGAAAAGAAGATTAGAAACTAATCACTTCAAACCTGAAAATTCAAGAAGTAGCTGGAATTGTGCTGAAATGAATAGGTTTGGTGGTTGGCTCGAAGGTGAGTGGAGTTGGCGTTGTAGGGATGGGTCCGATGATAGGTTCGGGTTTGATGATAAGTTTAGTTCCAATAATGGGTTCATGTTTGATAAGGGGTTCAAGTTTGATCATGGGTTTAGGTTTGGTGATAGGTTCATGTTCGAGGATAGGTTTAGATTCGCCGATAGTTTGAGGCTTGATGTCAGGTTTGTATTTGATGATCAGTTTAGGTTTGACGATAGGTTCAAGTTTGATGATAGGTTTAGGTTCGGTGACAAGTTTAGGTTCGACAGTAGATTTAGGTTTGGTGACAATGTTGGGTCTAATAACAAGTTTGGGTTTGATGATAAGTTTGAGTTCGATGATAGGTTTAGTTTTGATAATAGGTTTGGGTTTGGGGCTTAGTTTCGTAGTTGGTGGAACGGTAGGTTCAATAGTGGGTTTAAGTTCTTGTTTCGGAGTTGAGAGGATGATAAGTTTGGTGGCGAGTTCTGTAGGGGTTGATTCATGAGTTGGTTATGAAATTGGCCCAATGAGTGATTCTAGAGTGGGTGGTTCAGAGGTTTGTTTAGCGATAGAGCCGGATTCGGGGTTTTGTTTTGAAGTTGGTGAGGTGACGAGTTCGGTAGTGAGTTTAGGTTTTGAAATGGGTTTTGGTTTGAGAGCTGGTTCCGAGGTTGGTGGGGTTGTTTGTTGTTGAGTTCATGTTTTAAAGCGGGTGTAGGGATTGATTCAGGTACTAATTTTGAGAATGGTGGGGCAATGTGTTTAACAATGTGTTCAATTTTGGGGGTATGTTTCGTAGATGATTTGAAAGCGAGAGGGCTAGTAATTTTGGGGGAACATTGGATTACGGGTTTGGGTTCAAAGTTTAGTTTTGTGATTGGTTTAAGTATGAATGGCGACGTATAATACTGATTGCTTGGCTTAAAAATTACTTCTAGAATTGGCACGTGAGCTTGTTCAGGGGTAGTTTGCGTCATTGGTTTGGGCATCTGTTCAGGAGGTGTGGGGGTTGATTCGTTCGTTGGTAGGTTGTCAGATTCAAGGGTAGGCTGAGTTGGTTCGGAGATGAGTGCGTTGAGCTTAGTGATGAGTTTGGTGATAGGTTGAGTTAGTTAGGGGTGGATTCGGTGATAGTTTGACTCTTAGTGATCTTGGTGACTGGTTCAGGGCGAAAGGTGATTTCGCATTTATAGGTACATGGGGCAAGGTTAGTTGGTCGTGAGTGAATGGTATGGACGTGCTCCGAGGGAGGTTCAATCCTTCGAATCAGGCTTGCCGGGTGGAACGGTTCAGGAGTAAGTGAGTGTACGGTATAGTATGTGGGTCGAGGGCTTGATAGAGTTTGTTAATGGGTCGAAGCAGGTGATGTTAGTTTGTGCAGTGTCGGGGAGTTGGTTTTAATCATAGTGTGGGTTTGTGTATTGGTTGCTCTATAAAGGTTGGTAAGGGTGTTGATCTTGGTTTGTGTATGGTAATTGGTTTTGGTTAGGGTATAGGTTTGTGTATTGGTTGTTGTATAAAGGTTGGTAAGGGTGTTGATCTTGGTTTATGTATGGTAATTGGTTTTGGTTAGGGTATAGGTTTGTGTATAGATCTTGAGCTTGGTCATATGGGTGGTATGGTTGAGGGTTTGTTTGGTTTTGTTCTTAGTTTGTGTTGATTTGTTTAGGGTTTAGAATCTCGTTTAGGGTGCTTATCTCAGGGTCATTGGAGGAGGGTCCGTTGGATGTTAGGGTAGAGAGAATAAGGTTCCCATTCTTCAAGTGACGCTCTATGAGCAAAGCCCGTGGATAGAGGCTTGTGAAGTCAGGGTAGTTGCTTAGTAAGAGAACACTCCGGGTGTTGCTGATCACGGGTATTGCTGATCATGATTTCTATCATATCATTTTCTTTTATTTGATTCCCTGTTCGGGCGGCGAGCCTTCTCCAGCGGTGGGCGAACGTCAAGAAGTCTTTGTTGTCTTCTTGTCTTGTGTGTATCAAGTCAGCGAGACTGACCTCTTCGTGAGTGAGGTGTTGGTATTGGTTTAAGAATCTATCGGCTAAGTTTTCGAAGGTCTCAATTTTCGTGAGAGGCAGAGAATCGAACCAGTCAAGGGCTTCTCCTTCTAGATATCTCTGAAAGTAATGGATCAGGAGCCCATGATTGGTGCGAATTGGTCGACAGTCGTTACAGAATAGGGCCAAGTGGTGGTTTGGGTTTCCCGTGCCATTGTATTTGTTATATTTTAAAGGTTTAAAGCCAGCGGGTACAATGAAGTCGATGTCTCGACAAAATTTATCGAGTCCGAAGGACTGTTTTAAGCGTTTCCTCTGGGCCATGCAGTTATCTAGAAGTCAAGTGAGGTCGCTTATGTTTATGGTGGTGTCTTTTCTAGGTATCTTGGGGGAGGGTTGTCTTCGGCGGTTGCTGTGGTAGGAGGTATGAGAGGTATGCGTGTTATGTGTCGGCGGAGTCGGAGTATGCGAAGGAGTCAACATCCTTTCCTCTCGCCTGCTTCTTGGAGTAAGTTGTCATTCACACATTAGCTTTTGGTTCATTGTGGCCTTGCATAAACTGGCAAAGGACTGCAGCAGGGCATCGACTTCTTCTCCTCCTTTTGTGAGAGCACTGGCAATGTGGTCCATAACTTGACTAGTGGTGGAGTTTTGTCCGTCGTCACTTTCTCCACTGTCGTTGCTGTGATTTGTGTTTTGGAGAGCGAAGGGGTATTTTTCGCTCTCACTAACCGTATTTATCCGAGCACGACGCTAGGCTATCTAGGGAGACGGCCTAACGTCATACTCGGGGTTGCTATGGGAGCCCCATGCGGGTGGGTCACTGTAATTAATGTTTAATTTTCTAATGCCTGAAATTTAAAAAAAATATATTTTTTTGTTTGTTTGTAAAACTGAGTATGCAGGTGAGTGTGTGTAAAAAGTGATAAAGTAAAGTGAATGAAATAAAAAACCAAATTAAATAAAGCAAGAAAATAGAAAATCAAATTAATTAAGTCGGGGCAACCTTAGAGAAAAAGAGTCTCATTGCGATCGTCAGTCTTTTGGTACACACTTTTTCTAGGTCCCTTTCGGTCCCTGAAAAGAGTGGCCCAACTCGGTCTAAGTGGACTCTGGCTAAGGGGTGATGGAGTAATAAATTAGAAAATATTAAATGCTGAAAGGAAAAGGCGAATATTAAATGAAGAATACATGGGTTGATGTGATCGCCAACTGCAGATATTTATCGACGCTGCAACACGTTAAGGGGAGCGGTGGCTTGCAGGTTGAACTCTTTTACTGAATCGCTGGCCTGCCAATGTCAACAGTTGTGGGTTGCCTTGGGGCTTAGCTAGTTTAGTTTTCCTATTCCTGTTGGGAGTTTAATTGATTTGGTCTTTTGATTCTTCTCTGAATCCGGCTGACTGGGAGTCTCCTAGCGTTACTCTAACTCTAATTAATTTAGTTTCCTAATCCGACTAGGAATCTAATTAAGCTACTCTCCTGATCCTACTAGAAGTCTAATTAAAAAAAAAGGTCTCCTAATTCTACTAAAAGAGGTCTCCTAATTCTACTAAGAGTCTAATTTTTTTTAAAAAAGGGCCTCCTAATACTAGAAGTCTAATTAAAAGAGGTCTCTTAATTCTACCAGGAGTCTAATTTAAAAAAGGTTTCCTAATTCTACTAGGAGTGTAATTTTAAAAAAAAGGATTTGTGGCTCGTTATGCTAAGGAGGATCGGCCCCGTTCCCGGGTACCCTCTGTAAGCTCTGTTGGTTAGATTGATTGTGCTATACTTTTTATTAAAAAGTGATGGTACAAATATGACAACAAAATAAATCAAAAAGGAGGAGTGAAAATGGAATGAAACAACACAAAAACAGTAATATAAACTCACAGTCCTGCAAGATCCAAGGGTTGTTGTAGCAAGCTTTGATAAGTAAGACTTTGTCCCACAGGGAGTGATGATCTAAAACCCAAAGGTTGTATAGTAAATCTCCAGATCTTGCAACTCTAAATCTACACTAGAAAGCAAGGTAAAGAGAGGACGTTTAGGTATCACTAAACTAAACTTAACTAAAAAAGCATGAATAAAACTACAGCTAAAGAAAGGGGATAAAGAAGAATGATGATGGTGTGATAAAATAAAATAAAAAGGTGGAGAAGTAGATAGCTAAGGGCTATTTTTCACTGCAACTCAGATCAAGATGTTGGATCTGCAGCTGTCCTTCACTTGGCTACAAGCACAAGTGCAAGATAAACGAATCCAACCTAACCCAAAGGCATGAACTGATCTTAGGGATGTATTCTGTCCACTTAAATAGTCACAGAATATCCCAGGGATTTCATCCAGTCAAGGGATTAAACTAGAATGGAAAAATCATTGCAAACACTATGTTTGTAAGGCTACAAGATCATGCAACCATAGGAGCAAACAGTTCATGAAGATCTAGTGAAAACTACTAGAAATCACAGGTTGAATAGGGCATTGGAATCAGGTAGTCATTAATACAAAAAGGCTTGCAATGACCCAACTCTCAAGTCTGGAATCTATGCATGATCTCAGGTCTATTCATTGAAGAGGGTGTTGCAAAATAGAGGAGAAGTTGGGTTTGCAACAGTCTCTCACTTGGCTACAAGCATAAGTGCAGCGAAAAAGATTCTGGTTCAACCCAGTGATCTAGACCAGTCTTAGGATTGTATTCCATCCACTTAAATGGTCATAAAGCATCCCATAGATGAGGTCCAGTCATGGGGTTAAAAGCTAGAACAATAAACCCATTGCAGTCACTATATGTGCATGGCTACAAGCACATGCATCCATAGGTGCATTAAACCCATACAAATCTATGTGAAAAACACAAGAAAAATATAGATTTAATGGAGCTTTAAAAATGGCTTTTCATTGAATAAAAAGGACTTACAATGATTGGCCCTCAAGGCAGCAGTCCATGTAGACTTCCGAGACTGCTCACTAAGTTATTACAAAACCGATTGCAAAACAGAAATATACCTAGCTGCTACAAAGGGAATTAACCTAACGTGACTGTTGAGCTAAGGAAGAGAAAGAAGAAAATACACCCTAATCTAAAAATGGAAAACCTAAAAGTGAGCTCAGGCTAATCCTAGTTGCCTTTTACAAAATAGCTCAAGTGTATTTAAACAATCCATAAAGCCATGAAAAGCTTTGGCCAATTAGAAGAAAGAGAGAGTCAAGTTAGTTATGCCCTGCTGACGTGGCCTATTTTTAGCTTAGTGACGCCTCAGGATGTGGGGAACAGCTCAGCACATTGAGATGCGTGCCCTAGGTGTTGTGGAATCCCAAAAATACCTCTGAGGTCTGAAATGGATGGCTCGAACCCGAGCCTCGAGTGGATAGAGCTTTAGAAATCAAATCTCGAGAGGATAAAGGCTTCAGGTTATAAAACTCGAGAGGTTCTCGAGTGGATAGCTAACTTTAGAAGGCAGCTCGTGAGGTTCATTAGCTTAAGGCATTTCAACTCGACAGGATCTCGAGAGGTTGCTCGACAAGTTGATTTGAAACTTTTTTCAGCAACACTGCAGCTCGTGAGGATGGCTGGATTCAGGCACATGCTCCAGTGGTTCAGGCAGCAACTCGACAGGATGGTCTTGAAGGCCTTGACAAGTTGAAATACTCCAGCATTCAGCTTGTGAGGTTCATGCTACACCCCTCTACAGTTCTCGACAGGTTCTAAAGCTGATCTATGAAGTGCTCGAGCGTCTTCAGCATTGCTCGACAGGTTGCACTTCAGCCATGAACCACTCGACAGGTTGGTACTTCAGCACTTTGGACTGCTCGAGTGTATAAATTGACACTATAAACTGCTGGAATTCTTCTTTGCTTCAGGTCTACAGCTCGAGTGGTTGGCACTAACTGCTCGACAGCTTGATGTGCTTCAGGCATTCAGCTCTAGTGGTTGCAGCTGCTCTATGCATGGATGTAGAGTTCTTGGTGCATCTTCTCGAGTGCTTCAAGGCAACAACAACAACAGCTTGGCTTTCGGCTTTGACAGGTTGGTACAGCTACTTGCATGGCTTAAACTTTAGTGAGCTTTCAGCTGTGCCACTTGAGCTGCTGGAGGTGCAGTGTGCCATAATGTTGAGAACTGAATTGTTGCACAAATGAATTGCTCGAGTTGCTGAAATGGAGGAGCTGTAGCTATAATGTATTCAACAGCTACTCTATAAAATCTGTTGCAGCACTCCTTTGTGCTTGGGCTCCACTTCACTCTCTCAGCTGGACTTTTAGGACCCCAAGGCATGCAAAACAGCCCCAATGATGTGAACCACCATGGTGAATTCACTATAAATCCATCAGCTCCACAGCTTGGCACAAAATTATTTCTTCTTGCCTCTAAAATGATGGATTGCCGTACTAAGCTACAGTTTATTGTCATCTACAAAAACACACTTAAAAACTCATTATTAATCAGCTCAAAGGTCCATTAAAGGCCAGGTTAGGAGGTGGAAAGTGATATATTTCAATGATCAACAAGCTCCTTTGGGCAAATCGGGTGGCTAAGGATTATTTTATAAATATTGAAGATTTAAAATTTGAATTTGAACTTAGAATTGAGAATTAGGAATCAAAACCAAAATCAAAAATTAAGAATTTAAAACTAGAACGAAGAATTCAAACTAGAAAAAAATTGAGAATTAGAAAGAAAATTGGGAGCTAGACAGAAAATTAGGAACTAAAACTAGAACTAGAACCTAGAAACTAAGAACTAGAAATAAAACTAGAAGGAGATTACCTGAAGCTAAGCGCTGCAAAGGGAGGAACTCGAGCTCCCTAGGAGAGGCCGAAGCTCGAGAGAAGTGATCTCTATGAAAATTCGTTGTGTTGTTGGTGAGGTAGGGAGGTCTATTTATAGGTATTCGAGTAATTACGCGCCCTATGGGAGGTGCGTAGTTAGCTGGTCAAATCCAATTACGCGCCCTTGTAGACACCCCCATTTTACCCTCTCGGGATATACAATTTTTATTCGGTCAACCTTTGACCTCATAACCCTGATATAGGAATCATGCACTGAAACAATAATACATGGCTGAACACAGGCTGAAACAATAGCTATGTGGCTCAGATCCCAACGTAGGGAGACTATATACTGAAATAATAATATATAGTCGGAATGCAGGATGAAACAATAGTCTTGCATTTGCTACCAAACCCAAACAGAATTCAATTGCATGCCAGACCACAAACGCGCAATTAGTCCCCCTTTCAGACCCAACTCCTTTTCCCAGACCATCTCGAGACTCAATCACGCGCCTGAAATCAGACGCGCGATCGGATTGCACGCCCGACCACTAGCACACAATTGGCCTACGCCAGGCCTAGCCTCACTGTCCTTGACTCTTAGGTTTCCTCGATTGAGCGCTTCTGAAAAAATGCTTAATCGGATTGCACACATCCTAACAAGCACGTAATTAGCCCTAACGCTATTAGGACAAGAAAACTCGCTGAGCAAGTTAGCCGGTCGCTTACTGAGTCGGTGACCGACTCAAAGAGATTAAGCGCCGAGAAACTGGAGCGTAATTCAGTTAAATGCCTAAAAAAATGCGCGTAATTGAAGAAAAGCCTATAAAAGATTGTTTTCTTAATTCGCCCAAGAGGCTGAGCAATTTTCGACGAGAGACGGATTTTTTTGGGATTTCGAAATCAGAGAACTCCGAGGACAAAACCCATAGAGCAACCTAGTCATGATTTCGAGATTCAAGCTTCGAATCTTCGAGATTTCTCTCCGCAGCCCTGACCCTAGGTAAGAATTTAATTTCTAGTTTCCGACCATAACTTCTAGCCTATAGATTTATGATTTTTCTTTTAGTTTTAATCATAGATTTTAATTTTCAGTCTGAGACCATAGCACCTTTTTTTTTTTAGACCGCAAATATTTTATATCTGGTTATAATTCTCCGAATTCAGAACCATTCCTTAATCTGACGGTCTAATTTATTGACCCTAGGCTTAAATTCCATTCTAAAATCTTAATTTCCAGTTCTATCATTAATTTCTGGTTCTAATCTTTGGATTCCAGAACCAGTCCTTAATCATACGGTCTGATTTTTTTATTTCAGATCCGAATTCAGTCCTAAAAATTTTAATTCCTTATTTCAATATCTCCAAAAATCCTAAATATTAATATTAGTTTCTACAATTCTAGTTCATGATTCAATTCACAATTATTATTCCGAAATCAACTCCGAAAAATCTAAAATACTATTTTTCGGTCCAAAATCTAATTTATCTTTAATCTCAGCCATCCGATTTTCCCAAGAGAGCTTACGGAGGGTACTCAGGAACGAGGCCAATCCTCCTTAGCATAGCTGGCCCAAACCTTATTTTTTTAAGAATTTTAGAATTAATTAATTTTTTATTTTTATTTTTTTAGTATAATTAACTAGTAGATTTATTTTATTTCAATATAATTAATTAATTAAGTTAATTAGATTTTAGTATGATTAATTAATTTCTTTAAATCAGATTTTAATTGGTTAACTTCTCGCTTTAATTAGAATTTAGTATGATTAATTCATCACTTTAATTAGACTCTTAGTATAGTTAATTCATTGCTTTAATAAGAATTTTAATAAAATTAGTTTATTTATTTTAATTAGATTTTTGATCAAATCAATTTATTTGTCTTAATTAGATTTTAATAAAATTAATTCATCTGCCTTAAATTAGAGTTTCAGTAAAATTAGTTTTCTACTTCGATTAGAATTCTAGTAAGACTGCTATACTTGATTTAATTAGAATTCCAATACAACTAATATACTTACTCTGCTTAGAATTCTAGTACAATTAGCATGCTCAAATTAATTAGAGTTTCATCAAGACTACTACATGTGCACTCCTAGTATAATTGGAAAACCTGATCATAATTAGATTTCTAATGGGATTAGGACACTTAATTAATTAGACTTTCAATAAGGATAGGAATAGTAAAAATTAATTAGACTCTTAATAGAACTAGAATATTAAATTAAATAAACTACAATAGATCACCACACAGCTAAACTCATAATAGAATCAGGGAAGTCTAAACTGACCAGAGCAGTAACAATAAAGGGAAATAAAAGGAAAATTAAACTATCTAAATTAAGAAAAAGATATAGCTGCTGACGTTCGCAAACGAACGATTTAGTATAGAAGTAACCCATACCCGCTCTTAAGCGTGATCATTGACGTATTGCAGCGTCGATAAATATCTGCAGCTGGCGATTGCAACAAACTAGGAACCTTCCTAGAAAATCCTTTATTTTTTTTTCCTCCACTATTTCAAATGCCGAATCGCTAGAGTTCACTTAGACAGAATTGGAGTCACTGATTCAACAGGAACCAAGAGGAACCCAGAAAAAGCGTGCACCAATAGACTAGCTATCACGATGGGACCCTTTTGCAAACTCTTTTTCTAGATAGTTAGTTTTCACCTCTATCTCCTTATTTTTTATATTTTTTATTTCCATCGAGTCGTTTAGATCCTCTTTTATATATATATATATAAGTTTTCGTCAAAGACTCGAGATGTCCGGTATACGAAGGGTGAGTTTAGGAGGCCCACCATTGTGGGGACATCATAACAACCCCGCGTACAAAAAAGAACCATTTCACAATTTCAGCTCACGACAACCTGAGATTAACATGGTTGGCGATCAAGAAAATCCCTTCTCTACCCCACACACCGGTAATAATCATAATGGGAGAGATCGTAACATCGGACAAAACCTTACTGCTCAACAGATCGTAGAACTCGGTATTCAAAGAATACAAAGAGGAGATGACGACTCCGAGGAATTGCTTCGAGGGTTGGCCGCCGCATACGAAACCATTAGGTCCCGACAAATTTCAGAAGAACGAGAGCGACAAGAGAGGCCACCTCCTACCCCGAGCACGGTGTCAGCCCGTGCCACACCATTGAGACAACCTACCCGCACATTCTTCAATGATGACTCTTTAGACAAGGTTTGCTCACGGGCCGCTCCAAGAGACAGCACCATTAAAATTGAAGAGCTCCCTAAAATGCTCGACGAGTACATGGCTAAGAGAGAGCACCCCGGTCACTCAATCGGATTTGAAAAATTTTGTCGGGATGTCGAGTTTAATTTACCAATAGGATTTAAGCCACCGAAATTTACTAAATATAATGGCACAGGAAATCCGAATCATCAATTGGCCATCTTTTGTAATAATTGCCTACCCATACGTAATAATCAAGGACTTCTCATTCACTATTTTCAACGCTCATTAGAAGGAGAAGTTTTAGATTGGTTTGCGGGACTCCTGCTTTATAAGATAGAGACCTTCGATGAATTAGTCGGTCAATTCCTAGACCAATACAAACACTTGATCCAAGAGACGATCAGTCTTAGCGATCTAATGGCAGCCAAGTAAGGACCTGATGAAGAATTTACTGACTTTATCGCCAGATAGAGAAAACTCGCTGCTAGGACCGACACTTCAATGAAAGAGAAGGATTCAGTGGACATTATCATAGATAACACTAGAGAACCGTTAAAAAGCATACTTATCATAAGTGATTGCCCCGACTTCACTGCACTCCACCCCCGGGCATCCCCACTAGCACGACACATTAAAGGCAGAGACCTTGCTCTATCCATAGTCTCATCAAAACTAGGCTCTTCCAATGAATCAAAGTCGAAAAACAATAAAAAAGCCTCAGGGATTGAACATGTCAATACCGTTGTTAATCAAGGACAAAACTCTGGGAACGGAAATTTCCACTCACGAAACTCCAGGCAAAATCAAAATCAGCAATGATACACTAACCAAAACCAAAGCACTAATCAATAAAGATATGCAAAATAAAACTAAGGCCATGACCAAAATCAGGGCCAATATCAGAATAGAACTCAATATCCCATTACCTACCAGAATCAGAACACGACGCAAAATCAACCGGCCCACGGGCCAAATTACAACAGTGTGCCCCCATCACAAAACTTTAACCCAGCCAGAGGCCCCTACCAGCCAAGGCGAGAACACTATCTCCCTTTATTGGATACGATTCCCAATATCTTCCGTCTCCTTAACACTCAGAATCTCCCCCGATTCTCGTAAGAAAAACCTCGCCCATGGCTTGCGAATCTAGACTATAGCAAGTATTGTGCCTTCCATCAATACGCAGGACATAACCTAGAAGACTGTTGGGTCCTCAGGGACGTGATCTATAACATGAATGACCAAAGTCAGATCGATTGGGAAGCGCTTAGGAATCTTAACCCTAACAATAACCAACCCCAATAAAATTTAGGGATCGTTAATAACCCCATGCCCAACCACAACCAAGCAACACTGGCTCAAGTCACCACTATAGATCTCTACAGTTGATCCCCCTTCCAACCTTCCACCTTAATCACTCGCATCCAACCCTCTGCTACTTCTGCCATACCAGCAAGAGCTCCTTCACCCCCACATCCCTCGGCCCTGATCGCTCGCATCACCCCATCAAATCCACCTCCTTATCCAAAATTCACTCAAATACGAGTCCATTCCTTTAGGGCTAGGAGACCATTCCTCCGTAATCACCCATCAGAGCCTTCAACCCCTCCAAATCCTGATCCAACGTCATTACCGCTCCCTTTGTCCGATTCTAAACCCGAGTATGGAGATCACGTTCTCCAAACTGTAGCCCAGATTGCTGCATGGGTCGAGAGTGTCACCTAAGAGACTCCAAGCCAAGACAATGAAATAACCACCGAGTGTTCGCTAAATCTAAAAGAAAGTGAACCAGAAGAACATCCTGACCCGTGCGAGACAATAATCTCTGCTTTCTTAGAAGAGGAAGATTACACACAATACCTGCTACCTTAGAGCGACACCATTCAGGGACGCGTTCCAATCTCGAATTTCACCCATTTCACAAATACATCTGCGTCAAGCTGTGTCGAGTTCGGTCAACAACTGACTTACCCGATTCTCAAATCAGGAACCAATTACCCACTTCCGCCTTTCCCTCAAAATAAGGATTTCACGAATACCCAACCACTAGAGGGGAATGTGAGAGAAAGAGAAGTTAACTTGCCTCCCCCACCTCACATCATCCCTCTACCAATTCCTGCACCTCAACCATTCCAACCACCCGCACCTAAGGCCTATTGGCCAGGCAAAGAGACTGTGCTCGAGCCAGGGCAAGAATACGACCTTCTGCGGCATCTCCAGAAGATCTCGGCCCAGATATATATACTAGAACTCATCAAAAAATCTCCTAGCCATCACCAGTTGTTGATAAGGACACTTGAAGGCACACACGTGGATGAGGATACGATCCTAGATGAGCTTCATCAAATCACTTCGATTATGGCGCAACCTCCGGTGCTCACTTTTATAGACACAGACATGCCTAAAGAGTCATTCCGCGGGAGTGCGGCCCCATATATCTTACGATCATAATTAGAGGATTCTCTATACCACATGCACTCGTTGACACGGGAGCAAGACTTAACATCTGCCCTCTCACCACATTAAAAATGCTCGAATACAAGGAGTAGGATGTCAGGCCCTTCGCACTATCACTCACCGCTTATAATGGGTCACGTCGCTTTATCAAAGGAACTATCAAGCTACAGGTTCACCTCGGACCTGTAAATAAAGACGCTACCTTCCATGTTTCTGATTCTGCTAGTACGTACAATCTCATTTTAGGAAGGAAATGGCTGGAGTCAATGAAGGTCGTTGCATCCATATACCATCAATGGGTCAAATTTCCATACAAGGACTCCATCGTCCGTATATACGCCGATGTACCCCTCCAGGAGATGGATACTAATTATGCGATGAGTATACCAATCGCTCACGACTATGTGTTAAACACAGGTCATATTCAAAAGACTCGAACCCCTAATGAGACAACCGTTGCGGAAGTTCTTCCCCCTACCCCTCCTAGTTCTCCCCCAACGTGTCGACAAAAATTAATAAGAAGAGAGGTTGGCCCAGACCTCGCCAAACTCTATGCCATTAACCCTACCGCGATAAAAGGGTAGGACCTTATGTACCAACTTGGATACATTCTCCACACTGGACTCGATAAAAATAAGCAAGGTCGTGTAGGACCCGTTGTCCCAATGCAAATACGCAAGCACATAGGGTTACGTTACCAATCGCACGGCCAACAAGCCGACTTGTCCCCTACCATGCCAAAATGGTCTCCATATGACCACTTTGCCTATGGGACCACTAAGAAAGCAGATGTGCCAAAGCATAAGAAAGTGTCTTTCACTAGATCCCAAGAAGTGGAAATTGAGCGAATTACTAAAGCATTCAATGATTTAACCAATTTAAATGACAATATTGGTAAACCGCTCGAAGAAGTCAAGCCCATATTTGACACTAAGGAATTTACAGAAGAAAGGAGAGAAGAACCTCCAGAACTTGACCCATAAGTAGAAGATTGGGAATCCATTGACGATGAAGATTTTCACATAGCAGCCTTGCAAGATAGTGAAGAACACCTACGCTTAACATGGAAAAGAGATGATACTCTGCAAGAAAATACTAACTTGTATAGCATCCGCCTCAGCCTTGGCCTTGAGGGATGGAAATGCCCTTGGGACTCCCCTTGTATCGCTTACCCATACCAACCCCGCTATGTGGCATGCACCAGCATATCAGAACACTTCGCTAGTTGGATCCGACACTCTATGATAGGAGAATCGAATCATTCCAACCTTATGACAACTGACACAAGTAATGACCTACCAGCTCAGCTACCGACACAAGAAGCAGAAAATCCCAATAGTCATCTGCTTGACCTAGGGGGAAATACTCGCGTCACCCTCATAGACTTTGAAGAGGAACTTGAACTAGATACTTCTACGCCCCAGATTCGCCACAACTCCAAATATTTTGGAAATCTCTAGAGGAAGAGTGGCAACCTCCCCCGAGTGATGACGAGGACTACTGGATAGACCTCTCGGCACTTGAGTTAGCAGAGCGAGCCAATTTAGGACTTCAAGCACTATCAGATCAAGAAGATGAATTCAATACAAGCTTCGACTCTAACATAGAAGGATGGGAGTGTCCTTGGGAATCCCCCTTCATTCTTCACTATTATCAACCTCGCTGTCGAGCATGCGTGCTCATCCTAACGTATTATGAAGATCAAGGAAAATAACTCGCTACTCCTAAGGATCCTTTGGGAGATCTCCTTCGATAGGAAGAATAACATTATTACGATCCAGAGGATGATAGTTCAATTGACTATGATCTTTAGAGTTTCTTCGGAGAAGAGGCAATCAGTGTGGCAAAAGAAATCCAAACGCTAGTGCCACTATCACTAGCATCGCTCATTCAAAAGATCTCATCAGACGAGGACTCCAAAAAAAATGCTAAATTCACAACAGGTCTGTATTTCTCGAAGAATCGCCCGAATGGCTTCAACAGCCATCTCGCTCCCTCAGCTAGAGGATGTAATTCTCCCAACGCCCCTTGAGGCGACCGACCCTGTACCATATTTATTATCAAAAATATAAAAAATAGAAAACCCTAAAAATTTATAAATATAAAATCCAAAAAAATCAGAAAACCTTTAAAAAGAAAGGAAACTTTTCGTCCCGAACCAAATTTATGGCCAACAAGGAGACTTTCCTCCTAAGGTGTTTAGCCCATTCCTCGCACGAGGACATAAAGCATCCCGGCTAGACAATAAGCCAGTGATCATACCGGACGAGATACTTCATAACTTTGAGAGAAGAATCAGCAGTCTTGACCTTCACCTTACCGAAGATCTCTCAGTCATAGATTGTACCGATGAACGATTACCTTTTGCAAACTCAGATCTCCAGTGTAGTACTTTCATAGTATACAAACTTACCGAGGACGAAGAGAGAGCACCAGTTGCCAAGGAGGCGCTGGACTTCCAATGGGTTATCAAGCGTTTCGATGAGCAAACCCAAGCTGTCGCAGAACCCATGAAAGAACTTAACTTTGGCACTAAAGAGAAACCCAAGAAGCTACTGATTAGCGCAACGCTCGACTCTAAGGAACGCCAACAAATTACATAAGTCCTGCAAGAACACCTCGATTCCTTTGCATGGTCCTACGAGGACATGCCCAATTTAGACTCAAGTTTAGTATAACATTGCCTCGTCTTAGAACCCGATGCAAAGCCTATTAAGCAGAAACTCCGCAGGATGCACACACAAACTACCCTCCAAGTTAAAGAGGAAGTCGACAAGTTATACAAAGCTAAATTTATCCGAGTGGTTCTTTACCCTAAGTGGGTCGCCAATATAGTACCTGCTGCCAAGAAAAATGGCAAAGTACGGATTTGCATCGACTTCTGAAACCTCAATCAGGCATGCCCAAAAGATGACTTCCCACTTCCACACATTGACACTCTAGTCGACAACATCGTTGGACATGAGATGCTATCCTTTATGAATGGTTTCTCTGGATATAATCAGATCAAATTAGCAGAGTCCGACCAAAAGAAGACTTCCTTCACCACACCATGGGAAACTTACTGTTACGTCATTATGCCTTTTGGGCTCAAGAACGCAGGAGCCATGTATCAACGCGCTATGATGGCTATCTTTCACATATTCGTGAAGTCCCAAATACGAGTAGGACATGTTGAAGCGCTCCAACTAGTGTTACAAAGAGCCAAAAAATATATGCTAAAAATTAACTCAAAGAAATGTGTCTTCGGGATCACCTCCAAAAAATTACTTGGTTTTATAATTAGCGATCGAGGGATCGAAGTTGACCCTACAAAAGTCAGAGCCACCCTCGAGATGCCGCCTCCCAATAATATCAAAGAGTTACGAGGCCTGATAGGAAGATTGCAATTCATCAGAAGATTTATCTCCCAACATTCGGACAGATGCGATCCTTTCTACAAACTACTTAAAGGAGGAACTGAGTACAAATAGGATGATCAGTGTCAACAAGCCTTCGACAACATCAAGAAGTATCTCCTTAACCCCCCAATACTATCGCCACCTGTCCCCGAAAGACCCCTAATTCTATACCTCTCAGCGAATGGCAAAGCAATGGGAGAAATCCTCGGACAATATGAAGAAGACGGCAAGAGAGAAGGCTATCTACTACCTCAGTAGGACGATGGTCGAATACGAACGAAAATATACTTCAATGGAGAAGACTTGCCTCACATTGGTGTAGGCCTCTACCAAATTACGACACTACTTCAGAGCACATAAAATACTAGTACTAGCCCGAATAGACCCTCTAAAGTATTCGAGAAGCCCGCAACATCAGGAAAGATCGCTCGCTGGCATATGCTCCTACAAGAATTCGATATCACTTACGTCACGCAGAAATCGATCAAAGGGAAAACAATTGTTGATTACCTTACAGATCTTCCACTCCCTAGTGATGAGCCCATACACGCGGGTTTCCCCGATGAGGACCTATTCACAATTCATAGCGAAGAGCCCAATAAGACCTCATGGACCCTTTATGTCAATGGCGCTCTAAATCACAAAGGAAAAGGAATCGGGATAGTCCTCCTAAGCCCAGAAGGAGTTATCATACCTAAAAAATTTCAACTAGATTTTTCTGTCACTAATAATGTCGCAGAATATGAAGCCTTTATAGCTGGAGTACGAGCAGCACTACAGTTAGGTGTTAAACAGTTAAAAACCATCGGTGATTCTAAACTGGTGATTTCACAAGTCATAGGAGAATGGAAAACTAAAGAAAGGAGAATAATGGCATACCTAGAAATCGCTCAATATTTAGTAAAGAAATTTGAAAGAATCTCTTCACGCACATCCCTAGATTAGAAAATAAGCTCGTAGATTCCTTAGTCACACTAGCCTCGATCATCCAAATACCCATCGGGCAAAATACCAAAACCTTCTTCATTAAAAAGCTGACAGTGTCTACACATGAGATAGCATGGACCGTCAAGAGAGAATTACCCGTCCTCCCCACAAGTACAGGACCGAAAGAAGTAATCACTCGAAAAAGCACGTCAAGATAGGAACCGAAGTTGCTATGTTTAGATTTGAAAAATCACTGACTAACGATGGACAACCATGGTATTTCGACATCTGGAGCTTCTTAAAACATCAACATGTCCCTCCATATGCCACGAAGATCGAACGGAAGACTATAAGGAACCGATGCCCAATTCTGCATACTCGGCGAAACGTTATACAAAGAGGCCTTCACTAAAGAAGTACTGCTACGATATGTCACGACTGTCGAAGGACAATACATCATCCGAGAAGTACACACCAGTGCCTGCGACGCCCACTCCGATAGGCAGAGACTCGCCGATCAAGTAACACGACAAGGCTACTTCTAGCTGACAATGATCAGAGATTGCCCCCTCTACGTCCAATCTTGCAAATAATGCCAAGAACACGCTGCACTCATCAAAGCTCCATCCGTTGCATTAAATACTATGACCTCACCATGGCCGTTTTCGATATGGGCCTTTGATGTCATTGGACCTTTCACAGATATAGTTGGGAACAGTCACAAGCACGCGTTTATACTTATAACGATCGAATACTACACCAAATGGGTATAAGGTGAATTCTATGTTAGAATCACCGCTTCAATACTCGTAAAGTTTATCATTTAGAATATCATCACCAGGTTTGGAGTACCCACGATGTTTATCACTGACAACGGACCACAGTTACTGAGAAGACGAATAAATTATACAAGAAGTACGGCATCGATCTACGCCACTCATCACTGTTCTACCCTCAAGGCAATGGACAGGCAAAAGCTATGAATAAAACACTTATTTGAATCCTAAAATGCATAGTAGAAACAAGCGATGGTGTCGACTGGCCTGAATGACTACCAAAAGCACTCTGGGCCTATAGGACCTCTATTCGTACGGCCACTGGCCAAACTCCCTACCTCCTTACCAATGGGATGGAGGCAGTCCTACCATATGAGATACAAGTATCATCTTTATGCATTCAACTCGATAATGAGCTATCCTTAGATGAGAGGAGAGTTGCCCTACTCAAGTAACTAGAGCAGCTTGATGAAACCCGTCTAAGGGCAGTTGATCACGCTCAGGTATATCAGAGGAGAGTGGCCAGGGTTTACGATAAGAAAGTCCTTGAATGAACCCTTAATATTGGGGAATTAGTCTTGAAGAAAATCATGTCTTCCAAGCACGCCCATCCGAAAGGAAAGTTGAAACCGAACTGGGAAGGCCCATATGTCATAACAGCCGCATACCCTGAAAATCCCTACAAACTGGCGAACCAAGATGGGGAAGAACTCCCTAGCCCTTGGAACGCCATTTACCTTAGAAAATATTAACCTTAGCCCTGTGATCGTCACATCCCGTGGTTAAATACTTATCCTTATCACTTCCGTAGTTGTCATGACCCATTCATTGATCGTACGCCTTCAATTCTTAGAATATCCTTAAGACCTTCGATTTATCGCCCACCTTTTCTCACTCGGGCAATTTGATTAAAGGATTAGTGACCTATCTAACCCCTTTCAAAAGCATAAGTAACACCCGATCCTCATTTTCCTTCCCCCGCCATTAAAGGAGACGTTAGAGCAAAAAAAAATAAAGATGTTAGGTTCAATCAAAACTCATTATTCTTACGCTAGCAGGATACTTTCAATAATACATACATCAAAAATTTTGAGTGGGAGCATTACGACGAATGAACAAGTCAATGAGCTCAGGGAAGCATAAGCAGACCATGAGGACATCTCTGGTAATTGTACTAGAAGTGTATAAGCAAGATGCGAGGGCATCCCTGATGTTCTCATACTACTAGATGTCATCGTAAGGTGGCGGGAGGAGGACAAACTCCTGCTAACAATAGAATATGAGATTTTGATGGTGCCAAAACATGACAAAGAGTTCGATCATGGCACCCCGTATCCCTCTGAGAAAAAGATTGTTACTCACCCTTTTTAGAAAGCCCTAGATACAAACTATTCCCCACGTCATTGAGCCTTACCTCACTCTTCTATTTTTATTTTGGACAATAAACCAGAAGCCATACAGGATGTTCCTACAAATGAAACTGAAAACTGATGAATTATGACTGATACAATCACCTATTATACCTACCATACTTCTCCCTAATAACCACAGGATAGGATGACCACCACCCTAGGATAGACTCTCGTATACAGTTGACCTAATCAAAGAGACCTCCCCGGTTCGATGACAGTACCGATCATCTTTTCTTCAAAACTAACTCACCAAATACCCATGACTGCTTATAGACCCAAAGTGCTCGTCTCGAAACCCAGAAAAGCTCCACTGCATCTTGACACAGGGGAATTTTTTTAGATTAGAAGAAGAATCATATCAGAAGCACCGGCTTGTCCACAAAGAAGATAAGAAACGATAAAGTGACCATCCGAAAAGTGCTACCAAATATACCATACTGCCAATCCTATCATGCTCCTACACTAGGGCATTTTTATTTTTATTGTTTTATTATTATTTCTATCTTAGCTATTTGCTTTCTCTGTTGCATTATTGTCATTTCAAAAAAAAAAAAAAAGTGAGAAAAAGAAAAAAAAGAGAAAAAAAAGAAGAGCACATATCCATCTTTTGCTACCAGACTCCGGTCTGAGACATTACCCCCCTTGACAACTAGCAAGGGAGAGAACAAAACTACTAACATTACTCTCACATGTGAAGATATGAGGCAACCTTCAATAGTCACTGGGCCAACTCAGGAAGCATCCAAGTCCCAATAACGGTTGATGGTGCTAAAGCAACTAAAAAAAGAAGCAAAAGTAGACACAAGAGGTAACTAAAAAAAAAAGGAGCCAATCAGATACATCTAAACCAAATCTCTCTCTCTCTCTCTCTGTCTCTCTCTCTCTCTCTATATATATATATATGTCAAAATCCTTTCATTTCTTTTACACTTGTCATCGGGGACATCCCCCTATATATACAATACACACATGCTATGGATACAAAAACACACACACGCACACGCCTACTCCCTACGCTGCCACTAGGATGGTCGAGCGCTGCTGTCCCCGGTATTATCAGCTTGGAGGTCCGTAGACTAGACCTCTGAAAATACAATCCTGGCACTCGAAGTCATCGGAACCTCTAAATGACGAGGCCCTGCTACAAGGCCTCCCTCACTCGTCTGGCTAACAGACCGCCTCGATCGATAACAAGGAGGATACCCCACAAGAATATCACGAACGGCTGAATCCCTACGAGCATCATCCCTGACACGATCCTGTGACGTGTGCCGAGACTACCCAGCCGAGGAACCCGTAGCCCTCGACTCCGAGCCATCAAGCTAACTAACCAACTCACTCCTTGTCAGACAATACAGCAACCAATCTAGGATCACCTACATCTCTGCCCGCGTCGTCCGACATTCCACCTCTAACACCTCGGTCTGAGTCCTTTGTGTGCCATCATCTCGACAAACAAGTTCTCCCGACTCTGCGTCTCCCCAAGGACTCATCTCACCTCAGGAATGGCGCGCGCTCGCACCGCCTCTAGACGCACCTCCTCAAGCTAACGGGCCTGCATAACCACGCCAAGTCAAAAGAAACCTAATATATATACATGAACCAAATAAGAAACTTTGAAATGGAAACAGTCATATCAGATCCAACCTCTTCTCCATAAGTCGCTCAACTGTCTCAGCAGTCACTGGATCAGCAAGAGGCACGGAAGGAACAACAAATGTAGGCAGCTGCAACAAGAACAAACAAATACATCAAAAAAAATTTATAGCAAAAAATAAACTATGAATACAATAACTAAAACATACCTGAGTAGGGATAGGAACAGACTCCTGAGGGGGAGCCTTAAGAGCGGAGTCCGGAACAGCCTGCATAAAGAACCAAACAAACCAACACAGACATGTCAAAACAAAATAAAGATGAAATAACCGAAAGAGAATTATGCCACAAAAAAAAAAAACTATACCTGACTCTCCCGGCACAGAGAGGCAGCAGTCGCCTCCCTCACTTGAAAATCCTCAGCAATTCGACGCTGAAACACCGCATGATATTAGTAAGCTACTAAGAAAGCGAAACAATGACACCCAATAAACTAATGCAATGACACAAATAAGATAAAAGATTGAATGAAACTTACCCAATGATCTAACTCGGCCCGAAGCTGAGCCATCGCTGGATCCTCCTGACTAGAGGAAGAACCTGAAGATGGATCAAACGCCAGAGCGGGACCTCCAGCGGTGAGCTCGGCTCTCTACAAATAACCATAAACTAATCAGTTGACAAGCTCACAATGCTAACAATTACCAAACTTACATTTATAAAGACACTTACCAATCGATCATTCTCAGATCGTAAGCTGGCCTCCACCTCTCGATTGGCCCGCTGACTGTGTAACAACTCGATCATCACCGTCTGACGAGCAACCTCATCCTCCCTCGCAGACTATCCAAAATAAAATAAAATGAGACACTACAACCATATCAGAATGACCAGAAGATCGAATCTACATAAAAGAAAAAAAACTGTAAATTAACTCACCAGGAGCCGTCAAGCCTTCGCTAGCCGAGCCCCCAACTCATCCCTCGTTGCCCTAGCCTGAGCAACCGAGGAGGCTAAGGAGTGCAGCATCTCCTCATCCGAATGAGGAGCACACCCAATCCGCTCCATCACCCTATGGAGAGCGTCTAATGCCCTTCGCACACTCGCGATGAGATGACCCTATCCGCAGCCAACCCCGGCTCTACCATGGGCTCCAGACCCTCTACTATCACACAACGCGCCTCATAAATTGCCTTCGTCTCCGAATGGCGCCTCAGGGGGACGAAGCCACTAGCAAACATATCAAAAAATCAAGTGACTCGAACTACACCTAGCCCCGAGCCGCTCGACCTATACGGCACACCCAAGATCTCCTCACACACCTCCAAATAATGTCCCGCCATCCACCCTGTGATCGGCTCGCCCTCGAAACAAAGACTGATGATACAGACCCAGTCCTCCGGAGTTGGTAACATCATGCCAACTAGAAAGAGAAGCGCCTGATGCTCCTCCCTCCACCTCTCCCAGATCACCGCGATCAGGCCACGATAGACCTAAAAGGGCTCCAACTCCAGGATCGGTCTGAAACTGAAAGACACCAATCGCACCCGCTGAAACTCTGGTAAGGCACGATACCAAGTATGAGACTCGGTCCATGTCGAGCTGATAGCCAGCTGCGGGGGCTCCTATTAAACGAAATACAAATAATAACAGTAAGACTAACACATACCTATGACGAAAAATGAACGAATCTAAAACTAAAAGCAAGTCAAATATGCCCCAAACACAATAATAATTTACAATAAACACACAAAACGTGATAAGAATGACTGAATAGAAACATGACCTATCTCTAGATTCCGTCATGATGCATGAGTGAGCACACAACCAAGGATCAATGCAGGTTTGACATAAATTAGAAGAGTTTTCAGATCCTAATAAGCCTATGTCATAACCTAAGTGGCTAAGAAAATGAAAAAACTCTTTCTCATGAATGCTTACCCGGCCTCGAGCGAAGAAATCCTCTAGTGGGAAGTGTCTGCGATCTCGATGCTCCTCACCCTGGTGCTCTCTGCCGCATCCTCAGCTCTCTCACCCTCATCCTCAGCGCCCCCTGCTCAATCTCGAGCACCACCTCCCTGACCCCCGACAGGTCAACCTCCAATACCTCCTCTCTAACTACCTCCCCAACATCCACCTCCCCGATCACGTCGGTCTGAGCCTCGGAAGTCTCACCCATCTTCGTCCTTAACATCCTCTCCAACCCAGAAATGGTAATATCATGCCTACCACCACCCTCAGACTCCATCCTAGAACAAAGAGCTCGAAAAACTAAAGAAAATGGAAGAAACAACGCCTGAAATGGACGACCGGATCACGAAATATCACGAAAGCAAGAAAACTAGAGCACAAAGAAGCGAGGAAATATAGAATCAAAGACTAACACGGATTGCGTGACGAAAATGAAAAGTTTTAAACTATTTATAGGGAACAGCTGAATCACATGCGCGCAAACTAATCATGCACCACTCTCACCGCGCTTAATTCATATCACACGACCGGTCTTAAGCGCGCAAACCAATCGTCGCCCACTCAAACTAACTCGACCATCTGATTGAGCACAGCATACTCAGCGCGTAATCAGTTCAAGCGTCCACACAGTGGCACACGAATGACAATGGCCATCCGTACAGTGACCAGCCACCGCCCTAATCACACAACCGGTACCTTGCGTTTGAATCGATCAAACGACCAAAAACTAGCGCTTGAATACATTCTGACGCTCTTAATGCGCATTCACCCTATGGCGCACAATTATTTTATGCGCTCGGAGTGAAGCACGCAATCCCCAGAAATACAAAGAAAATGCCCAGGGCAGTACGTTCACAGCCCTGAATTGATTGATCTCCGATGCTTATTATTGGCCTAAACCACGCCCTTGTCAAGCTTGATCCCAAAACATTCCAGACTTAAAAAAATATGCACCCCGGTAACTAAAAGAAAATATTCCAAACTAAGACCAAAATCACAAAAAAAAATGCCCCGACACTATTTACACACTCTAACCAAAACTAAACCAAAAAAAAAACTTGTCCCAACTAAGGCGAAACTAAATAAGAAAAATATCCCCAACATCACCCACACACTCCAACTAGTACCAAGACTAAAGAAAAACTTAAAAAAAAATGCCCCTATCATCCATTCACTTGAACCTAAATTAAATAAAAAACTGCTCCCAGCCAAAAACTGCTCCCAAAACACCCCAGATCAAAATAAATAAATAAGATCATACCAAATTTAAATAAATAAGCATCACGCTCAAAACAAATTGAAGCAAGCTACCGAATAAACCAAAATTTACTGAATAGAAATTGCCACAAATGAAAATAAATATATAATCACTTCATAAATAAATAAATAATTACAAAATACACCGAGGGCATACCCTCTGAATATATAACTTAAAACAAGAAACTTAAAACCAGCACGTTCAGGCAATGCCCGAATCTAAATTTATTCGGGAAACTAGAAATCTCGGAGAAGCCCGGAGGGGGGAAGTGCCTTGAACGAATTCTATTCGTAATAACCTCTTCCCCTTACCCCGAACCGGCAGAAAAAAAATAGTCCCCTACAGAAAGCCACCCAGGACCTGCGGGATCCACACTTAAAAGCTCACCTTCGAAACCATAACAGGAAGAGCGGCTAATACGAGATCTGCAGAGCCTACCGAGGAAAAATAGGCATCGGTCACGAGAATTCTGACCCTGCCTTATCCTTGGGTTTCCTGTCTACCACCTTTTTCTCCTCCATCTCTTCCCTTAGCGTGATAGCAATTTGATTGCTACCCTACATTTCCAATCCCGTCCATTCTCAAGAATTCATGCAATAAATACAACTCTTCGGGTCCAATACCCGAGATACAAAACAGAAAGGAAGAAAAGACATTAATGGACAAACTAATCCAAAACAAAACACAAAAATGCCCCAAAACTTTTAATCCCAAACTTGAGATAAAATCCAAAACAACAAGAACCCAAAACTGTTAGTTCACACATTTATAAACTATACCTCCTGAATTACCAAATGGCAAGTATCACCACTTTTAAACCTTTCCAATCTAATTAAATCTAAACTAAACACATACCCCTTTGAAAGACCACAATCCATGACAAACCTAGATGAACCAATAATCGCACAATACTTAACCCCCTAAGAAACACCAATCTTCCCAAGCCTAGATAAACCAATAGAATTAAAACACCCCATACCCATCTAGAACCTTTGAAAACTCACACCTTTTTAAGTCTCATGTTGAATCAAACAAAAGACTAAAACTCAAGTTAAATCAAACCTTAAACCAGACAAAACTTTAAATAAATAAAAAAACTCTCTAAAATGAGACCCTGACTGATTTAAGACCAAGAAAATGCCCCCAACAAACCAAACATAACTAAATAAATCCTCTAAACCAATCTCAATAAAATGAATTAACCTCGGGATAAACCCTGAATAAATTCGGAATGAATCCTAAGCTAAACCAAAACTAAGTTGAACAAATCAAATAAATCCAACTAATCCGCTAACAAACAAGAACAAAAAAAAAAAATGCCCTTTTATTCATAACTCAGAAGTTTTACAAGTATCACTGGAGGCATACCTCCTGAATTTACAACCCAAAACGAAAACCTAAAACTTTAACCTATAACCCAAAATGAAGACTGGGTTCAAAACGGAGACGAAGAGTGGAGAAGAGTTCGCTTGGAGTGTCCAATCGGATACTTCAGGGAGCATTGGGAAACACATCCCTCCACTTTTTACTCCTTCTCTTCTGCTATCTTCACCTCCTCCACCGCCGCCTCCTCAACGTTGCCTTCACTACTCTCTAAAAAGGATAGATGTGAAGACAAGTGCTCTGATTCCCAATACCGCCTGCTCTCAGAATAATGTCGTCCATGAGCATCTCCTCAGGACAGAGATCACGTGAAATAACGAATATAGGAAGAAACAACATCCCAATCGGACGGTTAGATCTCCCAATATCATTAAAACACGAATTTCAGAACATGAGATATACAGGAAAATATCAAAACTCGAGACTAAACCAAAGAATGAAAAATAAATTAAAGCTCACTTATATAGAGTACGACCTTAATCACGCGCTCAAATATGTGCGTTTAATTCGATCACGCGCTAGGCATGCTGCGCACAATCCAAAACACATGCTACGACCCAAACGCGCAAATAAGCCATCGCCCACTCCAACTGCACGACGCTCCTATCGCGTGCACTCCATGAACCGTGCAAATTGATCAAATGACACATTGCCGCCGCGCGACCTAAACGGTCACCCGTACACTGACCTGGTGACACTCCGATCATGTTCTTATATTATAACGCGTAATACAATTGCACGCACACTCCCACACGCGTAAACAGCCCTTCAAGCTCGAGATCGCACACCCGAAAATAAGCACACAATCGGATTGAGCGACCTAAAACAGGCACAATACCTGACTTTGGACGAAATTTACACCCTCATACCTTTTATTGCATCGCGGTCAAGATTCTTTTGTCCCATCGTGTAGCCTCACAGGTTGTTCCAAAAAAAAAAAGAGGCTTATTCATCAGTCCCATCGTATACCCTTACATGAGAAAGAAGCATTGACAGTACCCATCCCCGTTGCAATAACATGTACACATGCGATATCACCTTAATATATAGTCCCACCGTAATAAATTAACCATTCCCTCATGACCCATCACGAAGCCAATCACGACGGAACTACAATGTGATTTCTTTTATAACCCAAGATCTGCCAAAGAAAGATACCAACATCCCATCGCGCAAATATCCCACCAGCACGCCACCGCTAACTACGCTCAGTCGACATCCCATCGCGACATTATTTCTCCCAAGACATCACATCATAACCGCCAAGCCCTGCCACAACGGACTCGAAGAGAAGAAAGCCCCAAAGTCCCATCGCGGTACCATCCCCAATAACTCACGACACCACCAATCCTGCACAAGCTGCACACCATCCAAGTAAGTATCACCTCCAAGTAAGTACTACCCATTTTTCAATTACTCGATATTGAAAAAATATATAGTTAGCTATGATTAAGTCAAATATTTTCAAAGCCCGTCTCTCTCGACTTGCGAATCACTATAGTCCTCCTATGAGAGACAATCATCAGTATTCGTCGAGAAGGTTAGACGTAGTATCCGGCATGCTAAGTGTCGTCTTAATAACCACAATAACAGTTGGGTCCACAAATCCCGTACCGGTGGATCTGCTCAGCGACGTCTCGGAAGTCACGTTTTCTGTCGTTTTACCACCGAATTGATCTTAAGTTAAAATTTCTAAAATTTTAAATTTTCAAAACCCCTTTATTTCAAAAAAAACCCCTTACTAACAAAAGCAAAAAAAGAACAAAGCAACAAGATAAATGGACCCAACTCACCTTTCTTTAAATACCAAAAAAAACTGATCAAGCGCCCCATCACCCATGTATAATAAATTACACTTAGACCTGACCTTTAACAACTAAAGCACATCTACCGTCTAAAGCAAGGAAAGATAAAATTAGGAATTAGAGTTATATTAGAAAACTTTTATTTTTAATAGTTTCTTTTATTAGAATTAGAAGTCTTTGTAAATCGACTCCTTATGATCTATAAATAAGAGAGCTTGGTGTAGGAATAATCATCGAAGAATTTTAGCATCAATTGACGCCTGAGGTTGGATTTTCTTCTGATCAAAGTAGTGTAAACTAGTTAGAGTAGATTAGATATCAGAGGTTTCTCAAGAACAATTGATGACTGCAATTGGGTGCTGAAGATTAGTGTAGATATCCTAGTTTCTCAGAAGCAACTGACGACTGCGGCTGAGGGGTGAAAGATATATTTATTTGCTTTCTAGATTAGATTTTATTTTCTTTTATTTACAGCTTTGTAAACATCTCCAAGTTTTAATTTGAATTGACGACTCAGGTTAGAATTTGCATATTAGTATAACGATTTTTATTTTTTCATCTTCAATTTTCTAAGGTTTGATTGATGCCCAGATTTTAGGAAGTTATTATTGGTGCGCGCTTTTTCTGGGTTCCTCTCGGTTCCCATTGAATCAGTGGCTTCCAATTCTGTCCTTGTGGACTCTAACGATGCGGTGTTTGGAATAATTGAGGTAAAAATAAATAATAAAAGGGGTTTTCTAGGAGGATTTCTAGTTTATTGCGATCGCCAACTGCAGATATTTATTGACACTACAACACGTCAATGATCACGCTTAGGAGCGGGTGTGGGTTACTTTTATATTGAATCGTCTGTCTGCGAACGTTAGCAGCGTTATGTTTCTTTTGGTTATATAGTTTGATTTCCTTTTATTTCCCTTTATAGTTATACTTCTGGTCAGTTTAGATCTCCTTTGATTCTATTAGGAATTTAGTTATATAGGTTTGTTTTAACCCTATTAGGAATCCAATTAAGGTTGATTTCTTATTCTATTAGGAGTCTAATTAATATCAGTCTCCCAATACTACTAGAAGTCCATGTATAATAGTTTTGGTGAGACTTTAATTCGTTTAGGCATATCAGATATACTAGAATTCTGACTGAATAAAGTATAACAATTCTATGAAAATTCTAATTAAAGTAATTATAACAGTCCTGTTAGAATTCTAATTGAAATAAAAGACCAATTTTACCAAAACTCTAATTTAAGCAAAGGAATTAATGCAAATAACATTTAATCAAGATAAATAAACTAATTTTTCTACCAAATCTGATTAGGATAAATAAACTAATTTTGTAAAAATCTGTAATTGAAGTAATGAATTGACTATGCTAGAGAATCTAATTGAAGCAACGAATTTAATCCCATTTAGTTATAATTCAAGCAAGGAATTGATCGATTAAATTCATATCTAAAGAGATTAATCAGTCATACGAAGATTTAAGACACTTAATTAATTAAGCATGCTGGAATAAACTTACTAATCAATAGTACTAAAAGTATAAAACTAAAGCAATTAATCAATTCTAAAATTCCTAAGAAAAGGGGGGTTTGGGCCTGCTATGCTAAGGAGGATTGGCCTCGTTCCTGAGTACCCTTCGTAAGCTCCCTTGGGCAAATCGGGTGGCTAAAGTTGAAAATAAACTGAATTTTTGATTTAAGATTTTTCAGAGTTGATTTCAGAATACCAATTGTGAATTAAATTGTAAGACTAAAATTATAAGACTGAAACTATATTTAGGATTTTTTAGAGATGTTAAAATAAGCAATTTAGAATTAAAATTAAATTTTTAGGACTGCATTTGGGTCCGAAATCAGGAGATCATGTTGTATGATTTAAGACTGGTTCTGAATCGAAGGATTAGAACCAGAAATTAACAATAGGACTGTAAATCAAGATTTTAGAGCTGAATTAAAGTTTAAAATCAGTATATCGGACCAATGGATTAAGACTAGTTCTAGAAACAGAGAACTGGAACCAGGTATATAGGATTTAGGTCCGAACATGGGTGCTACGATCTAAAACTAAAAATAAAATTAGAATTCCTAGATCTAGAGATTTCAAGCTATGATTGCGAATTAAAAGTTTAAATCCTTACCTAGGGTCAGGGTTGCGGAGAGAAATCTCGAAGATTCGAAGCTTGAATCTCGAAACCATGATTAACATGCTCTATGGGTTGGTTCTCGGAGTTCTCTGGTTTCGGAATACTAAAAAAATCTGTTCTCTCTCGAAAAATTACCAGCCTCCTCTCTCCTTTCGAGAAAAAAAGCATTTATAGGTTTTTCTTCAATTGCGTGCCCTATTTCAAGCATTTAATTGAATTACGCATCAATTTCCAGGTGCTTAATCGCTTTGAGTCGGTTACCGACTCAGTTAGCGACCGGTTGACTTGCTCAACGAGTTTCCCAGTCCTAACAAAATTAGGGCTAATTGTGCGCATGATGGGAGGTGCGCAATCTGATTAAGCGTTTAGTCATAAGCGCTTAATCAAGGGAACTTAAGGGTTAAGGGTAATGAGACTAGGTCGGGCGTAGGCCAATTGCGCGCTGGTTTTGTGGCGCTTAATCCGATCGCTCGTCCGATTTCAGGCACATAATCGAGTCTCGAATAGGTCTGAGAAAGGAAGTTTGGTCTGAAAGGGGGGACTGATTGTGCATTTGTGGTGTGGCGTGCAATCGAATTACGCACGAGGTTTCAGGCGCTTAATACGAGATTGTTCGGGTCGGGTCTCTAGAATGAAATATAAGACTATTATTTCAGTCTGTATTTCGACTATATACTATTGTTTCAGTATATAGTCTCCCCATGTCGAGATCTGAGTCACAGACCTATTGTTTCAGCCTGTGTTTAGCCATGTACTATTATTTCAGTATATGGTTCCCATATCAGGGTTAAAAAGAAGGTCAAAGGTTGATCGAACAAAAAATATATTCTGAGAAGGTAAAATGGGGGTGTCTACAGTTATTGATTAGATTAAATCTGTATTGATAGGATCTCAGACTTGATTGACGACCAATGCTAAGAAACTAGAGATATAGTGTAACGGTACTGTTTAAATTCGTAAATATCTTATAGCTGAAGATTGGGATTGATGACCTCAATCAGAAGAAGGAAGAGTTATATTTATTTTATACATTTTAGATTAATAAATCATTCTTTTATTCATATTTCTCCGGTAGATTAGATTTTAAAGATAAATAAAAGTTTTTAAGATAAGGATTTAAGTAGAAGATATAAATAAGAAGTAATTAGATGAATAAACTTCCTTATGGGAATAATCCTATGCTAGTACTATAATTTCCATTGTGCGCTTGCAATAGGTTAAGACTTGTATTTAATATAATAATAATATACATCATAAGCAGCGATCATCGCCCTTTTTCTCGACTTTGTTGGTCGATGGTGTTTTGAGAGGCAAAGGGAAAGTCATCTTTTTTCCCTTATACATGAATGTTCATATATTTGATCGACCAAAAAGGTTTACATCCATATCGTAGAGCCACGACCTTCCCAAAATAATATGGCCCATATCCATCGGCACCACATCACACCACAAGGTGCCTAAATAAGACCAATTGAATTGGTACATGACACCTTTTCGACACAGGAATGGATGAAGAGTCAACCCATGCACTTTATAGGGTCTCGGGTGGGCTTCAGGTGTAAGCCCCAAGCGGCGTATGGTATGACTTGACACTATATTGGTGCAACTATTATTGTCCATGATGGCCTTATAACTCTTGTCACCTAATCTGGCAAAGGTGTGAAAAATGCTCTCCCTTCGCCAGTCATCCTTCTCATCCCACTGAGGTTTTGCAAGGGCACACCTCAACTAAGGCATGACCACTATCATCACCCTCCTCATCGCTAGGTGTGACGTTTGGCTCAAACACTTTGGCTCAAACACTTCTTCTTCAACCATTATCTCACCTTCATCCTCCTTTCCTTCAATGAAGAAATTCCTTTGAGGGTTTCTCATAGGGCATTAGGTGACAAAGTGTCCCATCCTATGACACTTATAGCATTTGAGAGCTACCCTTAGATGATTCCCTGACTATACTTTTTCCTTTTTCAAACCTCGCATTGGTAGGGACAGGTTGTGTAGGTTTGGGAGGAGGGTTTCCAACATTAAATGGTCCCTCCCTGGAGCGATGGCCACTGTTTTGTGGCTCGATTCACCTCACCATGAGGGTGTTTTCAAATACCGTTTAAGATCTTACACAACGGCATAATATCTTTCAAGAGTTTCCACGGGTGAAAAATCAACTTTTTTTGTAAATCCAATCACAATTCGGTGCAAAATCTAGAGAGAGTGATTTCAGGGTTTTCTTATACCTTGACCCTCATTATTAACTCTTCGAACTTGCCAATGTACTCAGTTGTGGGCATACCACCTTGGTGTAAGTTTTGCCATTGGTCGAGGAGGTGTTGGTGGTATGATAAAGGAACATACTTCTTAGTAAGTTTTTCCTTCATGTCGTCCCAACGGGTAATGGGAGGACAACCTGCATTCACCCTTATGCACTCAACATTGACCCAGAAAAATCGAGTTTGCCAAATTAACTTCATTTTAGCGAGCTTGACACAACGGTCTTCATTCATGCCATACCAATCAAAATGTTGGTCCATGTCAGAAAGCCAATCGAGGAAGACTTCAGAGTCCACTCTTTCGTCGAAGGTTGGAAACTCAACTCAAACATTTTTTAGGAGTTTCACCTCAGGATCGTAGTCATCTTCACGATGATCTCTTTGGTTCCAATTTAATCATCTTGGCGACCATCGCGTTCAAAGCGTGGACCCTCACGCTCTCGACGCTGATCACGGTCCTCATCAAACCTATCTAGCTGGATGATTTGATCACGCAACCTACCATTAGAAGCCCCAAGAGTTGTCTGGGCTTTCTCTATGGTATTCAGTCGCTCATTAATTGCACCCAACTCCTCTCGCATACTTCTAAGAGTATCAAGAATCTCACTTAAGTCCATAGTGATCACAGATGTCTATTAGGGTTCTAATATGGACACACAAAAGAAAATAATGCAACATAATAAATATGACAAGCAATTATGCCCTAACCTAGAAACCTAGGGCTCTGATACCAAAGCTGATGTAGAACGAAAACCCTAGAATGCGGGAATAATGATTTAATGGAAATTTGTCGAAATTAAATAAAGTAGCTTAATCTTAACATAAAATTATCTCAATACATTAGGGTTCTGGAAATCCTGATAGGTAAATCACGCGAGATCCGGATAGAGTCCAATCTAATGCACGAATCCCATTAGCTTGACGACACGATCGGGCCTAGAGATAGTACTCCAGCTTTCTAGTCTTGGGCGTTCGTCGTTAATCCGATGTAGAGTTGCTAGTTCTCACTAGGGTTGTCGGATTGGGTCGATTTAAGGGTTCAGGCGAAAACTTTTTGGGTTAAATTATTATTTTAGAATAGATGAATAAAATAGATCATGATTTATAAGACAGAATAGAGACAGGAAAATATAAAAGACAATGAAAGATAAAGATAATGATAAATGAGAATCACTCCCTTCGCCTCACACCAAACCCATCATGAGGAAGAAGGATCTCTCTCCGTTAGAGTAAAAGCTCATTCAATATATTCAAAAACTAAATAAATTGTGTTTACAAGCCTCTTTAAATAAGCAACCAGCTAATAACTTGAATAAAAAGAGTCCGAAAATAATAAAAGACTAAAAAAGGTAAATTTTCGCGGAAAAATAAAAATCTCCGCCGTTGGGTGGATATCTCCATGTCCGTCCGTCCTGAAGGTCCTGGACATTTGTCACCTACAGAGTCCAGAATCACGGACGTCTAGAATGGTCATGGATGTCTGTTGCGCAAAAACAGTGGGGCCTTTAATTTACGGACGTCCGTCAATATTCATAGACGTTCGTCACCTGATGACGGCTTGTGCCTCTTCTTCTCCCTTGAAGCTATAGTGCTCAGGCTCCCTCTTTGTTTCTTCCGACGCCGGTAAAAGCGATGTGGTTCAAAACCGATGTCCATGTATTCAGTGTCCCCATCACATATACGTTTGTCGATGGTGGGGGATGTGATGACAACGGCTTGCTTACCATGTCACTAGTTTGTAGCTTCACTTTTTAAGAGAGAAAAGGAAAGACCTACGGTTTGTGGATGGGTAGCTATTTTGCAACCAAAGATTCTTACATGCAACTTATTGTTCCACTAGTCAAATTGTTGACTGGTTTTGAATTAGATGATAGAGGTTGTTTTCTCCCCAATGTTTGACATATTAGATCTTGAAATCATGTCCCACATATCAGATGGTCAGATGTTCATTACACATTGTGCACGTCCCCAAAGTGACCGTGATCATGGCATACTGTGGGGCACGATGAACATGGATGCGTGTCATGTGGAATCAATATATGACCGTCTGATAAGTGAGCCATGAACTCAAGATCCAATGTGTATGAGATTAGGATGAAAAACTATCTCTAGTATCTGAGTCAAGGCAGTCAATGGTATGACCTTTGAAAGTATCGGTTGCATCACAAGAATATTTGATTGCAAAAATCGCTACCCATTTTGGTTTAATTCAGACTTTCAAAAAAAAATTGTATAAAAGTTACGGGTAGGTGAGGATTGCAGATGGAAGTTTCCACTTCCACCTCAATAGGTGGAATACTAAGCTTCTGCAAAAGAGGAAGATTTACTTAAATTAAAATATTAGAGATCATCTTCATGTTACTGGCTTGGTTGTTATTGTGTATCATAAGTATATTAAATTCAAGTCTTAACCTAGTGCAAGCGCACAATGGAAATTATAGCATAGCATAGGATCGTTCCCACGAGGAAGTTCATTATCTTATTAATTCCTATTTCTATCTTCTATCTAAATCCTTATCTTAAAAACTTCTATTTATCTTTAAGATTTCCTAATCCACTGGAGAAATATGAATAAAAGAATAGTTTTTTAAACTAAAGTACATAAAAATAAATCCTAATCCTCCTTCTTCAGATTAAAGTCGTCAATCTCAATCTTCAGCTTTCGAATATTTATAAAAATAAATAGTACCATTACACCATATTTCTAGTCTCCTAGCATTGGTCGTCAATCAAGTCTAAGATCCCATCAACACAGATTTAATCTAATTAACAATTAATCAAAAATTTGGGCGTCAATCAAACTCTACCAAATTGAAGATGGAAAAGTAAAAATCGTTACACCAATCTTCAAATTCTAACCCGAGTCGTCAATTCAAATTAAAACTTGGAGATGTTTACAAAGCAAAGAAATTCTAATCTAGAAAGCAAAGTAAAATATATTCTTCATCCCTCAGCCGTAGTCGTTAATTGCTCCTGAGAAATTACAGATATTTACACTAATCTTCAGCACTCAATTACAGTCGTCAATTACTCTTGAGAAACCTCTGCTATCTAATCTACTCTAACTAGTATACACTACTGATCGGAAGAAAATCCAACCTCATGCGTCAATTGATACTAAAATTCTTCAATGCTTATTCCTATGCTGAGTCCTCTTTTTTATAGATCATAAGGAGTCGATTTACAGAGATCTAGTTCTAATAAAAGAAACTACTAAAAACAAAAGTATCTTAATATAACTCTAATTACTAATTTCATCTTTCCTTGCTTCCTTTAATTGATACGCTTCTAGAGTATTCTTTATCGAGCAGCAATAGAGTCCTTCGGATTAGATCTTTATCAATCTTCTCATATTCGTGGCTCATCAGACTTCTAATTACAGGAGTCTTCTAATTATGGATATGGCGGTGATAGTTCTCACATGATCAGCAACAATAACAATAGTAGGAAAGCTTCTATTCTTAGGAAATCGTAAATAGCGATTTCTTCGTTCATAGCTTCTTCTCTGAAAAATCGTTAATCACGACTTTTTATTTTCAGTAGGCTTCCTCATAGTTGACAATTCTCTGGATTACGCTTTATCTCTTTTCTCTTTTTATCTCTTTTGAAAAATCGTAAATTACGATTTTCTAACCCTCAGTAGTGGGAAATCATCTTTTTCACTCAATTATTTTTCTTATTGCTTTTTGAGTTAAGTTTGACAAAGATTAACATTTAGGCTCTGATTTACTGCTTATCTTTAATATATGTATATCAGTAGCTCGTTAATAGCAAACTATGTCCTAGCATTACTAAGTTAAGGGTGATAAAATGATAAATTATGTGACTGATCAGTTACCCAAAATTATCCCCAGACATGAGATATGACCCTGTTGGTACGCGCTTTTTCTAAGTCCCTTCCAATCCCTGGAATAAGTGGTTCAATTCGGTCCAAGTAGACTCTGGCTAAGGGCGATGAACTAATGAACTAAGAAATATTAAATTACTGAAATTAAAGAGACGAACATTAAATAAAAAATATTTGGTTGATGCGATCGCTAGCTGCAGATGTTTATCGACGCTGCAACACATCACTGATCATGCTTTAAGATGAGTGGGGGGTTGCAGGTTGAACTCTTTTATTGAACCGTTGATCGGCCAACGTCAGTAGCTATGGGTGGCCTTGGGGTTTAGCTAGTTTGGTTTCCTAATCTTGCTAGAAGTCTAATTAACCTGGTCTCCTGATCCTACTGGGAAACCTAGTCTCCTAATCCTACTAGGAGTCTAATTGATCTAGTCTCCTAATCGTACTAGGAGTCTGATTAAACTAGTATCCTAATTATACTAGGAGTTTTATTCACTTAAATATCTTAATTCTATTGGAAATCTAATTAGTCTCCTAATCCTATTAGGAACCTAATTAATCTAAGTATCCTAGTTCTATTAGAAATCTAATTAATAAAAAAAGGAGATTGTGGCCCGTTATATTAAAGAGGATCGGCCCCGTTTTCGGGTAACCTCCATAAGCTCACTTTAGGCAAATCGGGTGGCTAAGGATTGTTTTAAAAACACTACGGATTGAGGCCTAAATTTTTTATTGGAAAGTTAAGATTTTGAAGATCAAAAGGATTTTGGAGATTAAGATTAGAACTGAAAATTATGAATTAAAAGAAGTTTAAGAACTAGAATTTGAAAATAAAGACTGATCTAAAATAATTAAGAGCTAGTTCTAGGGATTAAGGACTAGAACCAGGAACTAGGAATTAGAATTAGAAATTAAAATCTAAGATATTGGAACTTAGAAATCAAGAAAGAATTGAAATTTAGAATTTAAGATTAGAATTTAGAAACTGATGACTAGGAGCTAAGAACTGGTTCTAGCGACTGAGAACTAAAACTAAAAACTAAGAACTGGAAATTTAAAATTAAAAATTGAAAACTAGATTTAGAAATTAAAACCTAAGATCTAAAACTAGAAACTAAGAATTAGAAACTAGAACCAAGAACTAAGAACTAGAAATAGAAATTGAAAACCAAAAGAGATTACCTTAAGCTAAGTGCCGGAGAGAGAATCTCGAAATCCCTAAACTCGAAAGAGAGAAACTTAAAAATTTGATTGCTGGATCTGTTGAAGTGTGGGGCAGGAGCGTCTATTTATAGGTATTCGGGTAATTACGCGCCCTGTGAGAGGTGCATAATTATCCGGTCAAATCCAATTACGCGCCTTGTTTGTTGTGCTTGATTGGATTACGCACCCTATCCCGGGTGCTTAATTTCTCTGAGTCGGTCATCGACTCAGTGAGTGACCGGTTGACTGACTCAGCCAGGTAACCTAGTTTAAACCTAATTGGAATTAATTGCGCACTGATGGTGGGGCGTGCAAATCTATTGCGAGTGCTGGTTTGAGCGCGCAATCGGGTCTCAAGACGGTCTACGGAAGGTGGAGTTTAGGAAGGTGGAGTTTAGGTCCCAACTGGACTAATTGCATGCTAGTGATGTGGCGTGCAATCTAATTGCATGCTTCGTATAGGGCGCGTAATCAGCTCCTAAGGCGGTCCGCGGGAAGGTAGATCTAGTCCAAAGGGGACCAATTGCACGTCGGCTATGGGGCGTGCAATTGAATTACGCACACTGGATAGGGCATGTAATTCAGGATCTTTCTCGGGCTAAGTCAGGTCTGAACCACAGGGTTATTGTTTCAGCCTGTGCTTCGACAATATATTATTGTTTCAATATATGGTCCCTTGTTTAGGGTTTTAAGGTCTCCAGAGAAGATCAATCCATTCCTGGAGATCGTGGGCAAGATCAAAGGTTGACTGAACGGGTTTGTATACTCCGAGAGGGCAAGATTCGGGTGTCTACAGATGCCCCTCTTTAGCGAGTTCTTATGGAATAAGAATGCGTCCAAGAAGTAGACACCCCTCTTTCGAGGTGCTTTCTCGTTTCTCTTGGGAAATCACAAGTGTGAACTAGGGATGCTGACATGAAATGTTTTCTTATCTATCAGCGCAAGCTAACAAGGAGCATTCGGGGGCCCAGTGGTAGCTGTCAAAAGGCGTATCCACAACCGCGGGTGCAAGTGGCATCCCGTCGCATGTCGCGACCTGCTGCAAGTGGCAGTCAAACTGAGAGAAAATCGGCATATCTTGATCTGTGGGTGCAAGGGGCATCCCGTCGCATGTCGCGACTTGCTGTGATTGACAGTCAAACAGAGGGAACCGTCATATCCTGATCTGTGGGTGTAAGGGGCATCCCATCGCATATCATGACCTGCTATGAGGGGTACCGGGGGGCGTCATACGAATATTCAGAGATAAGGTCAAGTGACCAAGTAATAAAATGTAATATAATGTAATAGTGAAGGCTTTTGCAAGTCATGTCAGACCAGGCGTGTCATTGCTCACACCAATGGCGCGTCAAGGGTCCCTTTTCCAGTGGTCATTTGTGATTTCTCATAATTGAGTGTACTAAGTGTTCGATTTTCCAAGGGAAAGAACGGATCGGAGTGATGAGAGATAGAATTTTGATAGATAGGTTTTTTGTATTATATATATATATATATTATTTTATTTTATTTTGAAAGCTTGGGATTTTTAACTCAATTCGGTGGTAAATCTGTGAAAAATGTGACTTTTGAGATGTCGCTGAGCAGATCCACCAGACCAGGATTTGGAGACCCTACAGTTTATGTGGTTGTCAAGACGACACTTGGTATGTCGAATACTCCGTTTGACTTTCTCGGAGAATACTGATGATTGTCTCTTATGGGAGGACTATAGTGATTCACGAGTCGAGAGAGACAGGTTTTGAAAGCATTTGACTTAATATTAGGTAATTATATTTTACAAAGAATATCGAGTAGAAAGGGGTGCTTGCTTACCCGACTTGTTTTTGGCGGGAGGCTTTGTATTATTTGCGATGAGACTGGCTGGCTGTTTCCCCCGTTGTTGTGTTGTGATGGGACATCAGAGTGGGGCCTGATAGCTGCCGGTGTGATGGGATGTCTGGATCACCTGATGAGAGGTTCGCGATGGGACATGATATTTGATGGGTGCGATGAGACGTCGGAGGGGTTCCTCTCTTTTGTCGGTGAGTGTATGTTTCTATTGCAGTGAAGTCTAGTGACTACTGCGTGGTGGGATATTTGGGGAGTTGCCACGATGGGACGTGATGATTGTCGTGGTAAAACGTCTAGAGGAAGATTTGGCTCTTAGCGATGGGATATTGGAGGAGCCTTCCCTTCTAGTTGTGTGTCGTAGCAGGTTGTGACGGAATTTCGGGGAAGTGTAATCGGCGATAGGACATTGGCGGTTATGCGATGGGAAAGCTATGTTTATTTCTTTCTTTGGTAGATCTTCTGTTATATGACGAGATCAAATTATAGTTGTATCGTGACGGGACGTGTTTATGGGTGTGTGATGGGGTGTCGGTCTGATGACCCCTTGGCTATTTCGACGTCGTGATGGGACAATGATGGTGTCTTCCTTTGCCAGATCATGGTTGTATGATGGTGCCTTGAGATCGTGACGGGACTTGCCTTTGGCCTTGGCGGCTTAGCGGGGCTTTAGCGTCACGATGGGACATGAGGGCGTGCGATGAGGTATTTGCAGCTCTCTCTCTTCTGATCGGCGGGTAAGATCACACAATGGGACAAGGGAGAGTGACTCTGATCGTGATGGGACGAGTAGCGTGATTGGCTACTTCCCCGTCGTTAATTTTCACTTTGTGTTGCGATGAGACTTTATATTTAGCGATGCGGCTGTGAGAGATGATTTTATTTTGTTTTATTTTGTCGGCTTATTTTGTGCAGTGGATGTTGGGGAGTGGTCACATATTCTTGTGAGTATGTGATGAGACTTTAGGGAATAATTTTGATCGTGGTGGGATGTGAATTCACAGTAGGTTGTCAGGGGCTGACTTGGCTGCAATGGAACTACGGGGATCAGTTCTCAACCCTAATCAGTTTGTGATGGGTCAAGGTAATTATATATGTGTCTTATTGCAATAGGAGATGTCGTCTTGCGTGTTTGTTTTGTTAGGTTTTTTTTTTGTTGAGAGCATATGTTTATTTTGTTGGAGGTGTGTATTCTGTTCGAGGTGTGTGTCGTAGCTGGAAATTGCGCACAGGTAACTGGGCGTTTAATTCAATTGTGCGCCTGGTTGGGCGCGCGCGTTTGGGGGTTCAGAGGTTTAATTGTGCGGGTAATTCAATTGCGCGCTCTGATCACACTACAAAAAATAATACTATTAGCGGTAGTTTTTTAGAGCAAAAAATTGCTGCTATTAGCAAAAAAACTATTAAGACTTAGCGGCAAGGGTATTAGCAGTAATTTTTTATTAATAGTGGTAGTTTTTGGCTGCTGGTAATAGTCTTTTTTTTGTAGTGTCAGTGCACGTGATCGAAGCGTCACTAGGTCACTGTGCGGGTGACCTTTTGAATTTCGTGCATCAGTGTAGGCGTGTAATTTGATTACGTGCGAGGTCTTTGGTGCGGGATCGGTTCGTCGAGATTTTGTCGTGACGGAAATTGAATTTCACGCCAGGTGGGCTGCGCTTAATTCAGAATGCGCGCGATTTTACTTGCACTTAATTCGTTTGTGTGCCATATTTCGGACGCTTAATTCGTCGAGCGTCTATATATGCCTGAGTTTTCTTCATTTTTTCTTCATTCTTTTCAGTTTTATTCTATTTTCTATTCGACCTGAGTTCGAAGTATCCAGATTTCCGTGTTTTAGTGATATCGTGTGATCCAACCGTCCGATTGTGATGTTGTTTCTTTCGATGTTCGTTGTTTTGCGCATTCTTCGTCTTGAAGTGGTCTGGAATGGTGGTATAATCTAAGTTGTCGTTGTGGCTTTGGGGGTGTTGGGATTGAGGTGCGATGTACATCCTTCATTATTGTTAGGAGGTGAAGATGGCGGGAGGGAAGCCCTCAAAATTGATGGAAAGGGTGTTACCCAACCAATCCTCCCCTCGCACTTTTTTGTTACATCTGATTGGACGTTTCGTGCATTGTGTTTTGGGTTTGTGTCCATTTTAGGTTCTGTGTTTGCTTTAAGTTGTATGTTTAGGTCCTAGGTCTTCGTTTTGGGTTGTATGTTCAGGAAGTATGCCTCCGGTATACCTGTAAAATCTTTGTCATAAATAAAGCAGTGTTTTGTTTATTGTGTTTATTTTATTTACGTTTGTTCATGTTTATTGTTGTATATTTCTTGTTTGTCTTATTTTGAAAAAAATAATTTGGTCCCATGGTAAAAAAGTAAGGAACAACCTGAAAATAAAAAAATGCCCCCGTTTGGGGTGTTGGTCTCTTGACCTGAGTATCGCTACCAAAGTGCTAGCACTCTTAAAAAAAATGCCCCAGTGTCAAGTGACGGTAGGGACTTTTATCGACCTCACAGATGTCCTGGGGTGTATCTGTAATGATCCCATGTTGGGAAGTAGTTTGATTATTTCGGACACATGCCAGGCTTGATTGTGTAAGTGTTGAACGATCATCATATATCATAGCTTTTTAGCAGGATTGAATGGTAGGTAACGGATGATTGCATCGCTTATCATTCGAAATTTGTCAATTTTATTTTGAAAGAGATTTTGAAAGTCATTTGACTCATTGTCTGAAGAGAAAATAAAGGGTGAAGAAGAGATAAGGTTTATTGATCTGAGGATAGCTTCTTATTTAATCGATTTTTGAAATAGTAGTCAACTACTTTCTTCTTAGGTGGGTAATGCGGTGCCATAATTAAGCTCTCTGTCATGTTCCATCACCATCAAATCATCAAATTCTAGAGTTAGCAGGAGTTTTGTCCTCCTCTCGCCACCGTATGACGATATTTAGTAGTGTGAAGATGTCAGGGATGTCCTCACGATTTTGCTTATGCTTTCCTAATAAAAATACCAGGAATGCCCCCACAATTTGCTTATGCTTCCCTGAATTTATTGACTATTCATTTGTCGCATTGCTCTCGCTCGGTTGTGCTTCTTTTTTATATATTTTTTTAAACAACCTGCTAATACAAAAATTATGAGGTTTGATGGGACCTTGCATTTTTATTTTTTATGCTCTAATATAAACTCTAATGGCTGGAAAGGTGTGTGAGAATCCAGAGTTTTCTAAATTTCATAAAGAGAGTTTCATGATCCACTAGTCCTTTCGATCAACTTGCCCGAATAGGAAGGTGGTCAATGAGTCAGATGATTCTCAAAATATTTTTCGAAAATAATGACCTACGACTAGCGAATGCCTTGCGATGACTACGAGGATGATAAGTATATAAGTATGCTTGTTTAAGCTACAAGATATGATGATCGAGTTAGGGGTAACATTCTGGGGTTTAGAAAGTTCTTCCCCTCTTGCTATTTCTTGGGCATGTTGTCGAGATACCACGTGGGCTTTGATTTCCTCCAAGCGAGGCGGTTGTGTAGGCACTGTTTTTTCACACTAGTTTCTCGACTTCGAGTTCTCGGTCGAGTAAGAGTTATAAGTTAGGGATATTGTTGGGCATATGATATATGTATACATATATATTTATATATATATTATATTATTTATTATTATTATTATATTATGGTACAACATCAGTTCTTTAAGCAGGGGACTGACTCAGGAAGTCCACTTGGTGGGACACGTTGGATGGTTGAAGTGACCGTTCGATTAGATAATATTGTTTCAGGGTCCTCGATCCTTTTCGATCTGATCGATCAAGGATGAGAGAGAGGTTGTGTTCGGGTTTGTGGTTTGGATGATGTGAGATTTGTTGAAATAGGTGTAACATCTTTTAACTTATTTTTTTGATAAATCTTTTATGGCCGGGGCCTCCTTGTCCGGAGGGAGCTTCTTTAATTTTTCGATAGGGTGGGCACCTCGTAGAGTTGGAACTTACAGTTGTTAGGGTGTTTTTTGAGTTCTTGGAAAGTTATTTGCCGGTGAAGTTGGAGTGGAAACTGTTGAAAGGGATGGTAGTGTTGTAAAGGTAATGATAGGATAAGGCAGAGGTAGAGTAGGAGGAGAAGACACGAGGGCGTAGGCCAAGGTGGACCTTTTCTCCATGTGGGGTGGTTTTGTCTTCCCTTATTTTGTTTGATGCGTATTTTAGGTTTATTGTAAGGTTGATTTAAAGTTTTTTTTGTAATTTTTGGAGGAGGTTTAGTGTCAAAGGTTTGACGTGACGATATTATTGCTGGTTGGGATTCTTTGAAGGTTTTGATCGTGAAGTCTATGGAGATTTGATTTGTGCTTCAGATGGAATTTCAGTTGTGATGTCAATTTTATATTGTGAGGTTTGAGGATTAGGTGACATGTTAGTTTGGATGTTGATCAAAGTCGTAAGATTCAAGTTTGATTTGGTTTCGAAAGTGGGAGGAATGATGGTTTGGTGGGTTAGTGTATCGACAGGTCCGGTGGTTGGCTTAGGGTCGGGTACCATCGATATTGTAGAGGCTGGTGCGAATTTGCTAGTAAGTTCATGTTTGGCGATAGGTTCGGATTTGATGATAGTTTTAGTCTCGATAATGGGTTCATGTTTGATGACAGGTTCGGTTTTGGTAATGAGTTCATGTTCAATGATAGGTTTAGACTCGACAAAAGTTTGAGGTTTGATGACAGGTTTGTGTTCGGAGATCGGTTTAGGCTTGATAGTAGGTTTAGCTTTGATGAAAGGTTTTCGTTTGACGGTAAGTTTAGATTTAATGACTAGTTTAGGTTTGATGGTAGGCTTGATTGATGCCCCTGGACCTCGTTTTGGATAATTGATTGATGCCCCAGTACCTCGATTGCGTAAAATTCCTCTGTTTGCCCGCGCCATGCGGCGGAATGCGTCATGCATCCACAGACTCGACACGTGCCCTTCGACAGCTACCATTTGCCCTTCAAATGCTTCATTTTAGCTTGCGCTGATAGATAAGAAAGCCAAACATGTCATGTCAGCATCACTAATTTATATTTGTAATTTCCCAAGAGAAACGAGAAGACACCTCGAATGAGGGGTGTCTACTTTTTCAACGCACTCTTACTTCGCAAGAGCGCGCCGAAGAGGGGCATCTGTAGACACCTCCATTTTGCCCTCTCTGGATATAAAATTTTTGTTCGATCAACCTTTGACCTCATAACCCTGATATGAGAACCATGCACTGAAACAATAGTATATGGCTGAACACAGGCTAAAACAATAGCTCTGTGGCTCAGATCCCAACGTAGGGAGATTATATACTGAAACAATAGTATATAGTCGGAATGCAGAATGAACACAATAGCCTTGCATTTTAGACTAGAGACTAGACCCGGACAACCCCGAATTAAGCGCCTAAAACCCAGCGCATAATTCGGTTGCACGCCAAACCACAAATGTACAATCAGTCCCCCTTTCAGACCAAACTCCCTTTCCCAGACCATCTCGAGATTCGATCACACGCTTGAAATCAGACGCGCGATCAGATTACACGCCCAACCACCAACGCACAATTGGCCTATGCCCGACCTAGCCTCACTATCCTTGACCCCTAAGTTCCCTTGATTGAGCGCTTCTGAAGAAACGCTTAATCGGATTGCGCACGTCCTAACAAGCGCGCAATTAGCTCTAACGCTATTAGGACTAGGAAACTCGCTGAGCAAGTTAGTCGGTAGCTCACTGAGTCGGTGACCAACTCAAAGCGAGTAAGCGCTGGTAAGCTGGCGCGTAATTCAGTTCAATGCCTGAAAAAGTACGCGTAATTGAAGAAAAACCTATAAAAGATTATTTTTTTAATTCCCCCAAGAGGCTGGGCAATTTTCGAAGAGAGAACGTATTTTTTTGAGCTTTTGAAACTAGAGAACTCCGAGGACAAAACCCATAGAGCAACCTAGTCATAATTTCAAGATTCAAGCTTCGAATCTTCGAGATTTCTCTCTGCAGCCCCGACCCTAGGTAAGAATTTAATTTTTAGTTTCCGACCATAACCTCTAGCCTATAGATTTAGGAATTTTCTTTTAGTTTTAATCATAGATTTTAATTTTCAGTCCGAGACCGTAGCACCTTTTTTTTTTTAGACCGCAAATATTTTATATCTGGTTCTAATTCTCCGAATTCAGAATTAGTCTTTAATCCGACAGTCTAATTTATCGACCCTAAGCTTTAATTTCATTTTAAAATCTTAATTTTCAGTCCTATCATTAATTTCTGGTTCTAACCCTTGGATTCCAGAACCAGTCCTTAATCATACGGTCTGATTTTCTGATTTCATACCCGAATTCAGTCCTAGAAATTTTAATTCCTTATTTCAATATCCCCAAAAATCCTAAATATTAATATTAGTTTCTACAATTCTAATTCATGATTCAATTCACAATTATTATTCCGAAATCAACTCCGAAAAATCCAAGTTACTATTTTACAATCTAAAATTTAATTTATCTTTAATCTCAGCCATCCGATTTGCCCAAGGGAGCTTACGAAAGGTACTCGGGAACGAGGCCAATCCTCTTTAGCATAACAGACCCAAACTCTTTTTTTTAAAGAATTTTAGAATTAATTAATTATTAATTATTTATTTTTTTAGTATAATTAACTAGTAGATTTATTTTATTTCAGCATAAGTAATTAATTAAGTTAATTAGATTTTAGTATGATTGATTAATTTCTTTAAATCAGATTTTAATTGGTTAATTTCTCGTTTTAATTACAATTTAGTATGATTAATTCATCGTTTTAATTAGATTCTTAGTATAGTTAATTCATTGCTTTAATTAGAATTTTAATAAAATTAGTTTATTTATTTTAATTAGATTTTTAATAAAATCAGTTTATTTGTCTTAATTAGATTTTAATAAAATTAATTCATCTGCCTTAAATTAGAGTTTCAGTAAAATTAGTTTCTACTTCGATTAGAATTCTAGTAAGACTGCTATACTTGATTTAATTAGAATTCCAATACAACTAGTATACTTGCTCTGCTTAGAATTTTAGTACAATTAGCATGCTCAAATTAATTAGAGTTTCATCAAGACTACTACATATGCACTCCTAGTATAATTGGGAAACCTAATCATAATTAGACTTCTAATGGGATTAGGACACTTAATTAATTAGACTTTTAATAAAGATAGGTATAGTAAAAATTAATTAGACTCTTGATAGAACTAGAATATTAAATTAAATAAACTATAATAGATCACTACACAGCTAAACTCACAACAGAATCAAGAAAGTCTAAACTGATCAAAGCTATAACAATAAAGGGAAATAAAAGGAAAATTAAACTATTTAAATTAAGAAAAAGATATAGCTGCTGATGTTCGCAGGCGGACGATTCAGTATATAAGTAACCCATACCCGCTCTTAAGTGTGATCATTGACGTGTTGCAGCGTCGATAAATATCTGCAGCTGGTGATCGCAACAAACTAGGAACCTTCTTAAAAAATCCTTTATTTTTTTTACCTCCACTATTCCAAACGCCGCATCGCTAGAGTCCACTTGGACAAAATTGGAGCCACTGATTCAACGGGGACCGAGAGGAACCCAGAAAAAGCGCGCACCAACAGCCCTGTCCTATCCAAGATGGGTATTTGTTTAAAAGTAATCGCCTTTGTATCCCTCGCACTTCATTGTGTGACTTCCTCATTTGGGATTTACATGCCGAAGGGATAGTCGGACATTTCGGGCCTAATAAGATCATTGCGCCCATAAAGGATAAGTTCCTTTCGCCTAGTCTAATGAGAGATGCCACCCGAGTTGTCAAACATTATTGTACTTGCCGAGTGTTGAAACAGAGTAAATAAAATACTGGCTTGTACACCTCGTTACCCGTTCCACACACACCGTGACAAGACCTCTCCATAGATTTCTTCTTGCTTGGGCTTTCAAAAATTTCGAGGAAACACGATTCTATCTTTGTTGCGGTGGACCAATTTTCTAAAATGGCTCACTTCATACCTTATTCCAAAACCTCCGATGTATCTCACATTGCTAAATTATTTTTCACAGAGGTAGTATCTTCATGGGTTGCTCAAAACCATCGTGACTGATAGGGATGTCAAGTTCACTAGCTATTTTTAGAATACCCTTTGGCATATAATGGACACCATGCTATAATTTTCGTCGGTTTATCACCCTCAAATGGATGGCCAAACCGAGAGCACAAATAAGAGTTTAGGAAATCTCCTTCGTAGTCTTATCGGTAATCATGTTAGGACATGAGATACCATTTTGCCCATAGCTGAGTTTGCTTATAATAATTTTGTCAATAGGTCCATAGGCATGAGCCCCTTTGAGGTTGTACATGGTCATAAGCTTAGGACACCTTTAGATTTGATTCCTATATCCGCATCACATAGAGTATCTAAATCTGTCGATGCATTTGCACAACACATTCATAGTTTGCATGCCGAAATTAAATAGAAGATTGAATCAAGCAACAATCAATATAAATTATCTGCTAATATCTACATGTGTTTCAAGGAATATCAAGTAGGTGATCAAGTGATGGACCGAATTAGGCCTGAGCGGTTCTCATCCGGATCCGCAAAGAAGCTCCAACCCCGAGGTGCTGGCCCTTTTAGAGTTTTGGCAAAGAGTGTTCCTAATCCATACGTGCTTGAGCTTCCTCGAGGTACAGGGGATATTCAATGTAGAGGACCTAGTTCCTTACTTGGGTTCAACCCCACCTGCTGAAAATCCTTTCCAGCCTTCTCATAGTCCCAACCTCAACCCGACTTTGCACCAGATACCTCTCCCTTCTCCAACCAGACAGAGACAAGATGTGATAGAGGAGATACTAAATGATTATGTCGTATCCACACATGACGGGAGATTTCAGAAATACTTAGTTAAATAGGTCGAAAAATCGGAGTTTGAAAACACATGGATCCATGAGAATGAGGTTCACCGATTAGACCCTGACTTGTTCGACAACTACCATAAATGTGTTCCATCGGTGATGAAACCTATTTGGTTTAGGGAAATTGACGGGGACGCCGAATACATGGACATCAGTTTTAGACCATATCGCTTTTACCGACATTGGAAGAAACGAAGAGGGAGCCCAATTACTACAACTTTAAGGGAGAAGAGGAGGCACAAGCCGTCATCAGGTGGCAGATGTCCGTGAAGTATTGACGGACGTCCGTAAATTGAAGGCCCCACTGTTTTTGCGCAATGGACATCTGTGACCATTCCAGACGTTCGTGACTCTGGACTCCGTAGGCGACGGATGTTCGTGATCTTTAGGATAGACGTCCGTGGAGATATTCGCCCAGTGACGGAGATTTTTATTTTTTCGCGAAAATTTACCTTTTTTAGTCTTTTATTATTTTAGGACTCTTTTTATTCGAGTTATTAGTTGGTTGCCTATTTAAAGAGGCTTGTAAACATAATTTATTTAGTTTTTAAATATATTGAATGAACTTTTGCTTGAATGGAGAGAGATTCTTCTTTCCCGTGATGGGTTTGGTGTGAGCAAAGGGAGTGATTCCTATTTATCATCATCTTTATCTTTTATTGTCTTTTCTATTTTCCTCTCTCTGTTCTGTCTTATAAACTTTGATCTATTTTGTTCATCTATTATGAAACCCTAGTTTTCGCTTGAACTCTTAAATCGACTCAATCCGACAACCCTAGTGAGAACTAATAACTCTATATCGAATTAACGACAAACGCCCAAGCTTGGAAAACTGGAGTACTATCTCTAGGCCTGATCTTGCCGTCAAGCTAACAGGACTCACGCATCGAACTGGACCCTATCCGGATCTTGCGTGATTTGTCTATAAGAATTTTCAGAACCCTAAGATATTGAGATAATTTTGCGATTAAGATTTAGTTACTTTTTTTTAATTTCGACAAATTTTCATTAAATCATTATTCCCACATTCTAAGATTTCCATCCCGCATCAGTTTGCATATTTATTTTGGTTCAGATATTAGGATTTTGATTTTGATCCGCCTAGGTCTTTTTTTGTAAAGCTTGTGAATTAGAATAAAATATTATTATTTGATATTCCAATGAATGATAGTTATGCCAAACACACCAAATAAATCTGCTGCCTAATTTATCAAGTGAGCGAAAGAGACTCACTATTTTCCTTAAACCATCGTCAGGGAGATCATCTTCTAGAAAATTATCTTCCAAAAGATAGATTATTTTTTTTTTTGATATCCATCTCCCGTGAACCAAAGAGGCCCGTAGAGTGGTCTCTTTAAGAAGAAATGGAGGAATTTGAAACAAATAGGAAAGACACTTTTACCATTTTAAAGTGAATTTGGTAGTTGGCCACATGTTTTACAGTTGAATCTGAGAGAATCAATGATTTAAGATGACGAGAGAAACAATAATTTCGAAAAATCTGATGGGAGATATTGCAAAATATCCTTTACAAAAGTACCCTAGGAAAACCTCACAGCAAGAACTCATGAGAAGCTCTCACGATTTTTAGGTGCCTTGAAAAACCTTTCACAGGATTGGGTTGGTTTTTTTTTTTAACACTTTGGGCATGAATTCAAGTTGAAGTAAATTATTTATAAACCTCGAATTGGCCGGTCGGTTTGAGCCGGTTCGATTGGGGTCCATGTAGTTTGCAAGTTTTGACCCGAATCTCAAAACGAATAAAAAATTAAGGGAACCGAACCTGCCTAAAAACCGACTTAGACTGATCCAAACTGAACCGATTCAGGTTCGGTGCCAGCTTAGGGTGGCAAAAACTGATAACTGTGCAGGAGCAAGGGCTAGGATGAGAAAATCGAAGAAAAAACAAAAAAAAAAAAGAGAAAAGTCATTAAAAAATAGTAAAACTTTCGGTTTCGATTTAAAAAAACGAAACAGAACCAAACAGAAATCGAATCATTTGGGTTCGGTTTCGATCTGTGATGTACAGAATCGAATACCAAACACATCAGTATCGATTTGGTTCGGTACACCGAACTTACATCCCTAGGTCCAAGTGCTGATCAAATAGGTTATATTGTACTATCTAAATATTTATGCGAATTACTGAATATTTTCTAACTTCTATCTATTCCACCTTCTTGATCTAGCCCTGCCTCTTACTCTCTCTCTCGTGCACGGAACCGGACGGTCCACGCTGTTGTTCAGGTCAGACCGGCCGGTTATGCGCGTTTATGGGCGCTTTAGTTATATTGGACCGGTGCCTCTTGCAGTTCCGGTCCGACTTTTAAAAGAATCGTCGAAGTTGTTCAACAACGTCGCCTCGTTTCCTCCGCCCACCTCTCGTCTTCTCCGTCATCTGATTTCAATCTCATCACCTCAATTACTGGTTCGTCGTCAACCCCACTTCCCTCGTTTGCATTCCGCCATGGACGAATCAACATGTTCACAACTCCTCCTCGTCGTTTTATGCGGCAAATCGTCTGTGGAGAAGGAGATTGCAGTTTCTATGAATGAGAAGAAGAGTCTGAAGCTTATCGATGGCGGCGATGTTGAGGTTTCGCTGCAAAAACCCTGTGACGTTTTCGGAACGTTTCGGATCGACGCCTATATGAAAGCCCTTGCCACACATTGTTTCGGAAGATTCCTTATCTGGTCTCCGAGATTGCCTTCTACCCAAGATCTCGTTTCTCAGTGAGTATCCGTTGTGTTTCGGATGTCTGCTACTGTAAATTGCAATTTAATTAATTATTTTTTTGAGCTCTGTAGGGCACAGATTTTTTTTTGAGCTCTGCAGGGCACAATTTTAGAATTTTCTAATCCCTTCAATTCGGGAGCCGGGAATGGTGTAGATCAATTTGGAAATTTTTATTTTTTATTTTTTAAATTTATTAGTCAAAGTTTGACTGATTTCAACAGTCAAAATTTCAAGGCTCAAAACATAATACATGGTGGAGAAGAATTTCTGAACTTTTTTCCCCCCCAAAATACGATCTAAGCAATGCAACGAGCTTGATGTGGCATCCAAACAGTGTTTTGGAATTTGGATGCCACATGGAGATCCACATTGAACCTTGGAGGACAATGACGAGTTAATCTTGTTATAATGAAATGTCAAACTCTATGTTACTTAATTCGTTCATGCACCCAATGAATCGCGAATTGAATACAGCAAATCAAATCCGGCATAACAAGCGAATTGTCGAATTAATGTTGAGTATTTTACTTATAATAAAGTTTTGAAAGCATGAAAGATGATTTCAACCTAAAATCATAGTAAACTCATCCTACCCCAGCGAATTGAATTCGTTAGAAAATAGTGAATTGCGAACCCGAATTCGAACGGAGCGAATCAACGAACTAAGTAACCATGGTCAAACGTGTACTTTCATTGAATTTTATGGTCATAAATAATTGTGCACTTCCCAAAGTCTGTCCATTTTAGCATAAGGAGATTGATCCGTTCAAATACTATGTTGGGTGGCATTATTCACACCTGTTTTTCCTGTGAAGAACACATGATTTTCCACCATAAAAAACTGTTGATTGCCTTGAATCAGACGATGGAGATCGTTTTTTGTCCCAATCTTCCATGAAGTAGATATTGAGATCATGGCGCACCTTTCAGACTGCCACATGTTGATTCCATGTGATACACATCCCCAAAAGTGGCCGTGATCATGGGCGTACCATGAGAAAGGGTTCACAAGTCACTTTTGGGGATGTGTGACATGTGTAATCAAAATCTTACCGTTTGATAGGTGCGCCATAGTGTGTGGAAGATTGGGATGAAACACAATCTCCATCATGTGTAGAAAATTGTGTGTTCTTCGCAAGAAAAAATGGGTGTGAATAACGCCACCCTACTATGTTTTGCGATTTTCTTCTTTTTTCTTTTCTTTCCAAATTCATGCAATATTGTGATCAAATTATAATTTTAGTCCTGCACAGACAGTCTGAATGTTTATACTTTGAAAATCAAAACTGCGTTTCTGCTAAAATGAAAAGGGGATAAAAAACAGTTTCTTGCCAAAATCATCCTGATTTAGTTTTGGGGTGAAAATGCTTTTAGAACAATGAATTCATTTTGGCGCCCTATACGAATTTGCAGACTAGGCGATTTAAAATTTGTCTCATTTTCGAATTGGTGGGAACCCTTAAACTCTTTCTTGGTTGTGAACAGGAATTTCTGTGAGATTCCTCTTGGTGCAGTTTGTGTTGCTGACTTTCAGTTCAAAGGGAGAGGTTTGTATATACAGATTTCGAGCATGTTAGTTAGATTCCATTACCTAATTTTAACGTGCACACGTTTTTCAGGTCGTTCGAAGAATGTATGGGAATCTCCAAAAGGTTGCCTCATGTTTTCTTTTACATTGCAGATGGAAAATGGTCGAATCCTGCCTCTTTTGCAGTATGTTGTGTCTCTAGCTGTAACTGAGGCAATAAAGTGGGTGTGCAAACAAAATGTAAGAAGGTATACGTCATGAAATAGGCTCGTTGTTGATGAAGTAGAAGTTAGAGCTGCTTCTTGATTATCAATGTCATCTAGATCTTGAGCCTCTCAAGAGAAATGGTTGATTATTATTATCATTATTATTGCTATTAGGTTTGGGAAATGAATTTGGATGACATAGATACGACATGAATTTTTCTAAACTACTAAAATATTACTGCAAGAAGGCTTCAAAATTGGGTAGAAATAGTACCAGTACTTGTTGATATTTTAAACCTTCTCAATATCCTTATCTCTATTTTAATAGTTTTCTAATTCCTAGAAGGTTTTTTCATTCTTAGCTTGAAAATCACCTTAATTGACTCTATTTGAATGACCACGAGATGTTAGAAAAGACTTGGAATGCTGTACCTAGAGTATACTTAATGCGGAAAAAATCACACGCTAACTCTAAAATAGCATAAATCCCGCACGATAGGGGTTAGGGTTCTCGTTCTTCAATTAAAACAAAAATAAGAAGGAAAATAGGGGTAGAAGAAGATTTAAGGAATCGCTCTAAGGAAAATAGTTGGCTTTACACCAAACCGCACGCAGGAACACCAAACCGCATGTGGGAGAAGAATCACTTTTCTAACGAAAACTCATCTCAAGTTCTCTAGAATTCGTACAAAGCAAAACCCATAAATTTTTATTTATCATTAATACTAATTCTCATAAGAGATTAGTATTTATAAAGAAAAGAAATACTAAGAATACTACTTAAAATAAAACTCTTAATCAATCATTAAAACTTTCTAATCTAACGGTCATAATTAATTTCACCATTAATATCTTTTTTTATTACGCGACCACTTTTGAAGGGTCAAACGATGTCTGATTGATATGAAATCGGTCTTGTTTGAAAGCTTACGAAGTAGCTTTCCAACAAGACAAAAATCACACAATTCCGATACATATTGGTAGACTTATGACCACTTTTTCGATGATTGTACAGAAAGTGACGAAATTAACAGTCACATATCACATATATGTGTCTGACCCCTAAATAATTCAAATAAGGAAACTAATACTAAAATAAACAATTTATTAAAAGAATCCTAATAAAAAAGGAAATTAAACCTAGATAAAAATATTGCCTAAAATAATGCGGGTCTTTAATGGGCCTTTTTAAAAAACCCATTCGTGGGTCGACTTTCTCTTTCGATATCTCCTCTTTATCCGGCCACGATCTCGGCGTGTAAGCTTCAATTCCTCATTATTCCCCCTTTGAAGAAGTTCGACCTTGAACTTTGGCTGACATGGATTTTTACGGCCACGATCACAAATAATATATAGGGAACCTCGATAGGAAGCGGCTTGGACAAGTAAACCGGATTCAATTCGAGCGAGATCCGATTTATCTTTGATACGCAGAAGGGAATCGATGTTAACACACGACCAACATGATCCTGAGACCTGTGGGTCATGGGACCGATAGACTTAACTGAGGACTCGGGCTCTGTAAGACTTGTTGTGGAAACTTGCTCTTCAACGGTCTCGAGCTCTTCAACGGTAGTATTGATATTGATCGAAAGAGGGTTTTCATCAACCAGTGCGGAATCTTCGACCGATTATGGTGCTATCATGGGTTCGGGTAGATGATCGATAACAATTTTGGCTGAGATAAGGTTGGCTAAGGTAGCTACGATTACTGGTTTGGTTTCTTGAATGGGCTTTGGGGTGTAAGTTATTACGGGAGCTGCAACCGGCATAGATTTTACACCGATAATGGAATCCGTAACGGGTGTAGGTATCACAACGGTTATAGGTTGAAAAGTTGTTATGGGATTAAAACGGACGGTTGGTGATGAGGTTGGGTTAACAGACATGGAATGTGAAAGCTTCAAGTCTCACTGATATAATTTCCTCTTGTAGTTTGAGAAGAAATTCCTTAAGAAATTCTTGAACGAAACTCTTACTTATCGCCTCAGCTATCCGACGTGAATTTTTTAACTCACGTATAATCTCAAAAGTAAACGCTCGATCGTATAAAGCTGACAAATATTGAGATATTAGATTCAAATACCTTAGACTCCGCGATCTAGTTTTCACTGCCTCCCATGCTTGTCCAATCTTATTAATCATCTGATGCAAATCAGGGAGTTGTCACCGATCCACGAATGATCCCATGTGAGCCATCATGTATCCATTCAACTTGTGAAAGGCTTCGATATACTATTCTTTGCTCATGATGGACTTCATGTGCCGAGTGTTGAACTTGCTTTGATACCAATTTAATGCGAAAAAATCGCACGTTAACCCTAAAATAGCGTAAATCCCGCACGATAGGGGTTAGGGTTCTCGCTTTTTAATTAAAACAAAAATAAGAAGGAAAATAGGGGTAGAAGAAGATTCAAGGAATCGCTCTAAGGAAAATAGTTGGCCTCACACCAAACCGCACACAAGAGAAGAATCACTCTTCTAACGAAAACTCATCTCAAGTTCTCTAGAATTCGCATAAAGCAAAACTCATAAATTTTTATTCATCATCAATACTAATTCTCATAAGAGATTACAATGTTATTTATATAAAAAAAAAGAAACCCTAGGAATACTACTTAGAATAAAATTCCTAATCAGCTATTAAAACTTTCTAATCTAACGGTCATAATTAATTTCACCATTAATCCATTTTTTTTATTACACGAACACTTTTGAAGGGTCAAACGATGTCCGATTGACGTGAAATTGGTCTTGTTTGAAAGCTTGTCGAAGTAGCTTTCCAACAAGACAAAAATCACACAATTTCGACACATATTGGTAGACTTATGACCACTTTTCCGATGGTTGCGCAGAAAGTGACGAAATTAACAGTCACATATCACATATATGTGTCTGACCCCTAAATAATTCAAATAAGGAAACTAATCCTAAAATAAACCATTTATTAAAAGAATCCTAATAAAAAGGAAACTAAACCTAAATAAATATATTGCCTAAAATAACATGCACACGGGTTTTTAATGAGCCTTTTTTAAAAACCTATTCATGGGTTCACTTTCTCTTTCGACATCTCTTTATCCGGCCATGATCTCGGCGTGTAGGCTTCAACACGGCTTCAATTCCGCATTAATACTTTTACTCCAAAACATCATTATAGGTGTTGAGACAATTCCATCCATTCCATAACATTATTCCTTAATTAGCCATTGATACCGATACATCATCAATATTGTATGGTGCAGAGTGTTGGGCTACGAAGAAGTGACAAGAGGTAAAAGCATGGTTTTAAAACACGGAAACTCGACTCGACTCAGAAATCATCTGAGTAGAGTCAACTCAGAAAATCGGTCCGACTCGACTCGCTCCGACTCGGGTTATTTAAAATATATATAAAAATATATATAAATATTTTCTTCTTTCTTTCTTTCCTTCTTTGATTCTTTCTTTATTTCTTTGCTTTCTTTTTTTGCTTCTTTCTTTCTTTGCTTTCTTTCATTTTTTTCCTTATTTCCTTCTTTTTCTTTCTTTCTTTCCTTCTTTCTTTCTTTCTCCCTCCTTTTTTCTTTATTTCCTTCTTTTTATTTCTTTCTTTCTTTCCTTCTTTCTTTCTTTCTCCCTCCTTTTTTCCTTTTTTCCTTATTTCCTTATTTTTCTTTCTTTCTTTCTTTTCCTTTCTTTCTTTCTCCCTTTCTTTCTTCCTTCTTCCTCTTCTTCTTTCTCCTTTCTTCTTTCTTCTTCTTCTTCTTCTTCTTCCTCTCTCTTCTTAGGTCACTAAAGTCGACTCGCCGAGTCGACAAACTCAGCCGAGTTTTCGAGTCGACTCGGCGAGTCGACCGAGTTTCAGTCCAAATCGAGTCACTAGCCGAGTCAACCCGAAACTGGGTCGAGTCGAGTCGACTCGGCGAGTTTTAAAATAGTGGGTAAAAGTGCTTGTGGTTGAGATGCGTATCCTAAAGTGGAAGCATGGAGTAAAAGAAATATAATTAAGGAAAATTTAAGGGTGCTGTCAATGAAAGAGAAAGTTTAGGAATGTCCTTTAATCCTTTTTAATTGTTTAGGCATGTAGGTAAGAGATCTAAAATACCCACCGATAGAAACAGAAGGGAACATGAGAAGTGGAAGACCAATAAGGGCTTAGAGGAAGTCAATAAGAAGCTGAGGTGAAGGATTGCAGAGTGACAAAAAATTTAATCCTAAACAAGAAATGAGTGGAGAAATAGGACTCATACAGGCCAATACAAAGTGGTGATTATGGTGATGATATATTCTCGACCTTTATTACAACTACCACTCAATTAGTTCCCTCGTCTATGTTCCAACATTAAAAACTCAGTATTGGAGGTGGTATTAGCCACCCTCGAGGTCAATACGTATTGACATATACCAAGAGATAACAAATCTGTTTGTTGCTAATATTTATCAACAGTATTGACCTATACGTGTGTTGGTATCGACTAGTACCTATATGTATCAACCATGGTTTGAAAACTCGAAAACTCGTCACGACTCGAAAGTCAACTGGGTCGAGTTAACTCGAAGACTCGGATAAATTCGACTTGCTCTGACCCAATAACTTAGTAAATATTTTTAAATCATATATATATATATATATATATATATATATATATATATATATATATATATATATATATTTGTCATAAAAATAAAAAATATTGTACGAGAAAAAAGATGGCAAGATATGTTGGTAAAATGGAAAGTTTAATACTTGTTAAGAAGATAAGGTTTCTAAAACCCTATGGTATCAACCGATACCATGGGATACCTAATATCATATTGTCAATACGGATCCACTGTATTGGCAGGTATCAACTGATACTATCTGGAATTTTGGATCAACCAATACTTACAAACCAAGAGATGCTCTTGACCGATACTATATTATGCTTGTAGTTCTTTTGGCCCTTTGTTATTTAATTTCCATTTTGCATTATTTCACCTGTTTTGATTGCAATCCTAAGCTCGAGTATCCTCAATGACCAAATGAGGAGTTAGTTACGCCTGATAATGGTAACTCCTGCAATTCCTGTTGACGTCAGCATGACGATGATGTCAACAATGCACTGGTGACACCAGCAGTTGGTGGTCCCGGAAGTGTTGCTTTGATACCAAATTAGCCATGAGGTTGCGATTAGCCGATTAGGGTTAGGGTTAGTAGAAATGAGAGAGAAGGGTGACAAAGAAACGTAGAAAAAGAGAGGGTTTTTAGTTAGATGGCTCAACCCCTTCATCATTAATATATATTCCGGACAAAAATATCCCATGTAGACCACTAATATATTCTTACATATGAAGGACTTAGTAGATAACACCAACTAATTATACAAGGTACACCAAATTCCTGATAAAGTCCTAGTGCATATACCACACTCCGTATTTTTATTAGAGAGGATACTGAAGAGTCTCGAGCTTTCCATGTACAGGTCGTGATCCGAGGGTGGAATACATTTATGACTTAAGGGATCGATTCAGTCTCCCTGGAATTTTCATCTTCATCACAAGTTGTACTCAACTGCAAAAAAAAAGCATGTAATTATGATTTTGCTCGGATACTAAATTTTTTTCAGAAGACTTGATGCTTCCACAAAATCCCAGCATCCACCCCCCTAGAGATAGCTAACATTGTTTATACCAAGTTAATATGGAGCCTCATTTGGTATTGCATTTACATCTTTAGGGAAGGAAATAGAGATGCAGCTTATTTAGCTAAAAAGAATCATGGGATCAATTCAATTGGTTATTTATTCTGGATTGCAAGGACCTCACTTAGGAATGTAAGACACTGCTTTTCTTTTTTTTTTTTGGGGGTGGGGGGAGGGATTGATCTTGTTAGCTTGCCGCCCTCTCTTATTGTCGAATTTTCTTATGAGATCCTTTCAAATCCGATAGGGTTTCCCTCTACTAAATTTGTATCGAATATAAAATTGTTTTATTAGTGAATTTGAAGAGGACATCTCAAATAGGATTAATGTTGGTTGGAATAAATGGAGGCAAGCAAGTAGAGTGTTGTGCAACCCAAGAGTTTCACTTAGATTAAAGGGACATTTTTATAAGACGGCGGTTAGAGTTGCCATATTATATGGTGCGGAATGTTGGGCTACGAAACACAGACAAGAAGATAGAGTACATGTGGCCTAGATGAGTTTGTGTGGAGTAACAAGAAAGGATAAAATTAGGAACAAGCACATAAGAGGAAATTTAAGAGTTGCACCGGAAAGGAAAAAATTACGGAATGCCACTTGAGGTGGTTTGGACATGTTCATCAATGGCTAGAAGTAGACCCTATAAGGACATGAAAGATTGCAAAGTTACAGAGAGCTTACGCTGATCAGACACAGTGGAGAAGTAAGACCCGCAAAGCCGACCCAAAGTTGATGGGATAAGGCTGTGATGATGATGATGTTTAGCTGGTCTAGGATAAACAATATAACAAGTTAATTTTATATTTGTTATACTTTTATATTTTTGGTTTGTTCCCAAGTGGTGAAAGGTGTGTAGGCAAGCTAGCAGTCACATTTTTGTAAGACTCAATACAATGTAGCTTGCCTTTAATTATTAAATAGGGCATGTTGAATTTATGGGGTGGCAGTTTTTATGGAATGGAACAATATAATGATTAAATAGGCCAATAGGGCATGTTGAACAGTCTATTTGCTTGCAATACGTTGAGTATCTAAAAATCATTCCAACTTGAGTGCAACTGGTCAAAGAGCTTATGGCATGGAGTATTTTTGTCATCAGTTGCGTGATTTAATTGTAGGATTACACTGCATCACTTGATACTGCCCGCCCTCAGACAACTTTATGCAAAATGATAAGTTAATACCTATTTATCATGCACATCACTCTTTTGAGATTTATAGATATGTCTACAATATGGAATAAATTTACTATATAGACATTTTAATCTGTCTTTTGCATATAATTTAATTTTTTTTAATGTTTAATACGCTGCTTTGAACTACTTTCAGGGTTTTCCACAGATAAATGTTAAAATAAAGTGGCCGAATGATCTTTATTTAAATGGCCTTAAAGTTGGAGGCGTCCTATGCACCTCAAAATACAAATCAAAGAAGTTTAATGTCAGTTCTGGTAATAGGTCTTTTCCTTCTGGTGATGGTATCTTATTCTTTTGCAACCAACTATGCCTGCGTATACCTAATTTTGTTGGCTGTCATAATAAAATTTCCTTGTGATGCCCGATTCTCTTTGTAGTTTGTTCAGTATAGAAATTTCTTACGAGTTCACTTCGTTTTTTGAACTCACAAGTTGGTTATCATTCTTATCTGTATATTATATTTTAAAGAGCCCATGCTGAAGTTTGTTCCCTTGCCTAAGCATTGAAGCCCATGGTTTTCTTGCAGGGATTGGCTTGAACGTCGATAATGAGAAACCGACCACGTGCTTGAATGCAGTGCTAAGAGAGTTGACTTCTGCTGTACACCAACTGAGGATGGAAGATATTCTTGCAGCATTTTTTTACAAATTTGAAAATCTTTTTGATGTTTTCTTGAATCAAGGTCAATCCATATCTCCTTCCTATAACATTCTTTATGCCTATAGATTGCTGCAGTCTTTTCTTTACCATTAATTTCCGCTGTGGTTGACCTTTCCAAGCTTGCGTTTAAACTTATCATATAGAGTGTATGTGAGTAATTTTTCTACTCGAGCTTTCTTGACTGAAATAGCCTACTTTATCATAGAAAATTTTAGCTTATATACCTTCTTCCCCTCTAAGGTAATGTTTACTTGCTAGGTCCATATGCAGTTGAAACCCATGTTAATTTGGGTAATAACAACCTTACAAGCTAGCTCAAGAGATTGAGTATTCAACCTCACAAGCTTCCTGTATAATTTATATATAATACATATTATATAAAATTGTAAAAAAAAACTCTATTTATAGTAAGTCATTTATATGAGATATATACGAGTCCTTATACCAATGGGTATTATATTAAGAAATATTTGAATGGCCGTGGGTATATATGCTCATATGTTTTTTAGATGAATTGTTAATGAGAAAATTTACAAGCTCTATAGTCAAAATTCCAAAAGACTTAACAAGTCTGGCATGTTGTTCCTTGTCCTGAGGAGGCACAATTTACACCAACAAAGCAAATTGATCTGGTTTCAAATTTCCCAATGAATATGAAAAATTGCCAATGAATAGAGCTTTGCTCGATTTCATAGAACTTGCGAAGAAGCATCCAAGGATGGTTTCCTTAATCCAACTTATATAATTGCATGCCACTGAGCAAGTGAGTGACAGGCAGGGAGGGAGATATGGGCAAAATTTCTTCAGTCTCATTGCTGATTTGTCATTAAAGTAAGATTACTAACGAGTTGATCCCTTTTTAGCTCGACATTCTAGGAAAGCAAGTGGTATCAATCAACAAGAGCTAAGTGCTCCCTATAATGGCAACATATGGGCAGTTACTTGGACAGGCAAATAGCAATAAGCAGGCCTGATTGAGAAGCAACAACGATGTTCAGGAACCAACTCACCACTTCGAGTGATTTCAGTTTTGAGGTTCCGAGCATGGGATGAATATTTCTTCCAGCCCCTAATAAAGAGTCATGACATCTTCTGAAGGCAATCTTTGATTCCTTTTCTATGGATACTCCACCACTCCAAACGCTCCTCGCTATACTGAAAGCACTTGAAGAGTCTTCTTGAGATGCGGGGGGGATTGTATTGGAAAGGAGTATTTCCACCTTCCCAAATTTACAAGCTATTTGTCAACTAAGAAAATCATTTGACATATGTTGCCACTTGTCAGCAGCAATTTTTTAAGGTTATATACTTGCATGTGAGTTAATTGTTTTATGAGAGATATTTTGTAGTTCACCTGGGCAATTTTTGTGAAGTTTGGTAAAGACATTGGATTGTCATTTCTTCTGACTGAAGCAGTGATCAACCTCCATCTTGCTGGCATATCACATCATAGTTTGCACCATAATTAGCAAATGATATCTATAAATATTATCTCTTTGTTGGATTGACAACTGTCATGAGACCTGCATAGAGACTCCGCTATATGGAATAGGTTTATTGTCTAGAGAAGTATTCTGCGATCTGGAAATATTATACCACGAGTCACTAAATTATGTAAATGGGTGACTTTGTTTCTAACACGATATTATTGAGAGGCAACATGTCTCATTCTAGTTAGTTTTAGCGATGCTTAGGGTTAGTGGAGATTAGAGAAAGAAGGAGAAGAGGAAAATAAAGAAAGAGATGGGAGAAAATATGGTTGTGTAGAAAAACCACATACCCCCCAATTATAATAACACACTCACGTTCTAAATGATAATTCTTATACACACACCAACACTCCCCTCAAGTTGGAGCATAGGTGTCAATCATGCCGAACTTGCTAGTAATATCATTAAAACGATTTCTTCCTACAGCTTTAGTTAGAATACCTGCCAGTTGATCTTCAATATCGACTTGAGGTATGTTGAGCTCCTGAGCTTCCACCTTCTCTCCTATAAAATGACAGTCAACTTCTATGTGCGTAGTGCACTCATGATAGACCAAATTTTCAGCTGTGTTTTGCAGCTTCGTTGTCTCCATACAACAACATTGGAAGAGTGGGATTAATGCCAAGATCCACGAAGAATAAACCGAATCCACATTCCTTCCCTTGCACCTTGAGACATTGCCCTATACTCATCTTCACAGCTTGAATTCGAAACAACATTTTGTTTTTTACTTTTCCAAGTTATCAAGTTTCCTCCTAAGAAAGTGCAATAACTTGTAGTAGACCTCCTATCACTAAGTGAACTAGCCCAATTTGGGTCTGTGAACACCTCAACATCCAAGTGCCTTTGTTTCTCTAGAGAAGGCCTCTACGCGGGCTTCCTTTTAAATATCTCAAAATCCTGTGAACAACATCAAGATGAACAGCCTTAGGAGCATGCATGTACTAGCACATAGTACACTCACATGATAAGCAATATCTGATCGAGTCATAGTGAGGTAGATAAGTTTCCCAACTAACTATTGATATTTTCTAATGTCCTTTAAGGGTCTGTTTGGTTTCAAGGGAAACAAGGGAAAATAAGGGAAAACTCATATGCGGCAAATGAATTGCCGAGATTCCCGTTGTTTGGATGACATCCAAAAGGTCGGAAATTATCTTCACATATTCCGTCAAAATTCGAGAAGAAATGCCGAGGGGGTCCCTCGGTTTTCTATCTTCCGAACCTTCAGACTTCTCGTCCGTACGACTCTTCTCATAATACCACACAATTTTTTCATGGACGAAAACCATTGACTGATTTGAATACAACGGTGGAGATTGTTTTTTTTTCAATCTTCCTCATGATAGATCTTAGGATCATGATGCCCCTATCAGACTGTCTGATGTTGATTCTATATGGCACACATTCCCAAAAATTAGAGACAGAACCACGTTATGACTTGGGTGGTCAATTGACCACCCAAATTTTCTACAAATTTGTTACTAAGCTTTAGGGGTCTTAATTTATATTAGTGGATTCTCATCCATCCAAAATTATCTTGACCACCCAAATTTATCAAAAATCTTCAGACAATTTTTTTTATGGTATTTGTTTTCATACCAAATATTTCTTCTTTGATTTTGTTTAACTAAATCGCACAATTTTGGCCTATTTTTAAGCTCCCCTCCATCTATTTAGGTGTTAAACGGACTTATTTTTGGAGAGATTTCTCTCACAAGAGGCTCTACTATGTTGTAGAGCTATATACTCATATATGGTGCATATGCTCTAGTATGATTAATTGAAAAAAAAAATAATTTATTACATATAACAAGGTTTGAACCTAGAACCTAACCTTCACAAAGCACCAAGTCTACCACTAGAGCAATTCACTAAGATATGTAAGGAGAAAAAAATACTTAATACATATATAATATTTTGGTCATTTGTCTATTTTTTTGTTAGGATATGCTATTTTCCTACAATTTCCTGTATATGTATCCAAACACAGGATTTGGTTAATCCTGCATTTTCCCAGCTAGCAATATGGTTATCCAAACAACGAAAAATAAAGGGAAACAAAGTAATACAATGGTTTCCTACAACTTAGGTATCCATGAAAAATATAGGAATATTATTTTACTTTCCCATGTTTCCCGTGTTTTTATCCAAACAGGCCCTAAGGGTTCATCTTCTTCTCCACTCATCCTATGATTTTGTTCCATATGAGCATGGATCAAAATATCGTCCGATACCAATACGTATCGGTATTGGACTCGAACGATACATTCAATGTATCGTCCGATACAGACCGGTACCGATACGTATCGTCCGATACGTATCATTTTGGAGCTCGGACGATACGTATCGGTAACCCGATATTTTAACCCATGCATATGAGTACCTACGGGCTTACAGCTCAACATGTCTGTATTACTCAAGACATCAAGAGTATATGTCAAGACCTAGACCCACACACCACGATATTGTCCGATTTGGGGCTTAAGTCCCCATCCTGGTTTTGTTCCTGGCATGGGCTAAGTTCCCACCAAAAATGTGTCGTAACATGTAAGGTCCGCATACACCTTAAAGCCCAAGCTCTAGACATTTCCCTATCTGATGAGAGATTATTATAGCCTCCCACCTTATTGAAGAGCCCTCCTCGGCTCTAGTATCATTCTGTGATGACCAAGACCCACACACCACGATATTGTCCGGTTCTAGGTTCTAGGCTCAAGTCCTCTCGCCGGTTTTGTTCCTGGCATGGCTCAAGTCCCCACCCAAAATGCGTCGTGACATGTAAGGTCCACATACACCTTATAGCCTAAGCTTTGGACATTTCCCTATTTGATGTGGGACTATTACGATATGCTTTCTTTGTGATAAGACAATCCCCTTTGTTAACTTTGCCACTTCAATTCCTAAGAAATACTTCAGGGGGCCCAAGTATTTGATTCAAACACTATACTCATGTTTTCCTTCAGCTTTAGAATTTCATCACTGTCATCCCATGTAACGATGATATCATCCACATACATAACAAAAGCATAGTCTTCACACCCCACTTTGCAAATAGGGTATGATCATATTGGCTCCTCTGATAGCCGTAACTCATGACAACATTACTAATTTTTTTAATCCATGCCCTTGGTGCCTATTTTAAACCATAGATGACTTTCCTAAGCTTGCACACTTTATCTTTCTCCCCCTCACTTGTAAGGCCAGGAGGAAAGGCCATATAGACTTCCTCTTTCAAATCACCATACAAGAAAACATTTTTCACATCCAGCTAATTTAGTGGCCAATCTCTGCAAGCTACAAGGGATATGAGCACCCATATTGTATTTGATTTGCTGTAGGAGCAAAAGTCTCTTGGTGATCAACTCCCTGAGTTTGTGTAAACCCCCTTGCAACAAGTCTTACTTTGTATCTTTCTATCTCACCATCTGATCTATATTTCACAGTGTAGACCCACTTACATCCTACAACCTTCTTTCCATCTAGTCGGTATTTCACTGTGTAGACCCACCTACATCCAACAACCTTCCTTCCAATAGGAAGTTCAATAATGTCTCAAGTCTTATTTAGTTTCATGGCAATATTTCCTACATCATGGCCTCTTTCCACTAAGGCTGTGCTAAGGCATCAGAAACACAAGTATGAATATAAACAGAGTCCAAAGAGGATATAAAAGACTTATGAAATGAAGAAAAGGCATGATAAGACACATAGCTACCAATGGGATACCAAGTGCAAGACCGAGTAACCTTCCGGAGAGCAATGGGAAGATCAAAATCAGAAGCTGGACTTGTCTATGGTGAAGGGTCCTAATCAATGGTATGAGAGAGGGGCTCGCCTTGAGATGGATTCTCATCTTGGACTTGTACCTCCTCAAACTTCTTTTACACAGAATTCTCCTTGAATATTTACTACTCTTTTTTTACAATTGTCATATTGGAGTGATGGGGGCATCCGATTCAAGCAACCACCCATAACATATCGGAGGCGAAAGAAGAGCATCAAAGTGATTAGAAAGAAGAAAATCTAAAATTTATTGCCAAAAATTCTCTAATCAGAGGGTCGGTCTTCAACTTTCAATCCTGTCACTTTTATGTTTGGCCTATTTTGAAGTGTCAAACAAAGTCGGATTGATGCAAAATTGGTCATATTTGAAAGCTCATCGAAGTAGCTTTCGAATGAGCTAAAAAACAAGCAATTTCGACAAGTATTGAAGAAGTTATGGTCAGTTTTCGGAAGCTGCACAAAAAGTGACGAATTTCAAGACTCCTAATTGAATTAGGATTAGTCTCTTTTATTATTTTATTTTAGAAAATAAGATTTGTTTCTTTTATTAGAAATATGATTAGTGTCCTTATTGTTTTAGGACTTTATTTGATTGTTTTTGAAGAATTAAGGTATTTCTTTTATTTGAACTAGGAATGAGAGTTGCACTAGGATTTCTAGTTTTATGCATTGGTTAGCCTATTTAAAAGCTTGTAAACAATTTTATTTTAACTTTTTGGTTAATGAAAATTGCTTATGCGAAATTGAGAGTTCTAAACTTTTGTGAGGGTGCGATTCTCTCAAAACGGAGAGCGATTCTTCGATTCTCGCTTGCGATTTGGTACGAGGCCAATTCTTTTTTCATCCTTATCTTTTTTAGATCTACGGTTTGCATAAGTAGCGCACCCTAATTATTTATTTCTCCATTAAATCCTAGATCTAGCCTATTGATCTCATAAAAATCCAAAGTCAACCTATTTGTTCATTAACTTATTATTAGCCTTTTATTTTGTACGATATTGAGAGAACCCGCTTGCGAGTTTGTTCAACGCGCTAAAACTATCAGAGATCTAGCCGTTCATAAGAACCCTAATCTTCTAGATCCGCGATAGGGAACATACACGAAAGTACGCTATTTTAGGCTGGAATTAAAGCATCTAATTGGATTTCTAGAATTTTCAATGGGAATTTGTTATGAGAAATTATTCTTTTTAATTGATTAAATTAATTTTAATCTTAATCTTAGCCCTAGCATTGCATTTAGGAAGTTCCCACATCAAATTGGTATCAGAGACAGGTGAAGTCCATCATGAGTAAAGAACAGTTTATCAAAGTCTTGCACGAGTTGAATGGATTCATGATGGCTAGAATGGGATCATTCGTGGATCGGCGAAAGCTCCTTAATTTGTATCAGACAATTGGTAAGATTAGACAAGCTTGGGAGGCAGTGAAAACTAGATCGTAGAGTCTGAGGTATTTGAATTCAACACCTCAATATTGGTCTGCATTATATGATCGAGCGTTTACTCTTGAGATTAGACGTGAGTTAACAAATACACGTTGGATAGCAGAAGCATTAAACAAGGGTCTCGTTCAAGAATTTCTTGTGGATTTTCTTCTCAAACTACAAGAGGAAATCATATCGGTGAAACATGAAGCTTTGAGATTTAAGCTTTCAAATCCCGTGTCTGTTAACCCAACCCATCACCAACCGTCCGTTGTAATCCCATAACAATTTCTCATCCCATAACCGTTGTGAAACCTACACTAGTTACGGAATCCATTAACGGTGTAAAATCTATGCCGATTGCAGCCCCCATAACAACTAACAACCCAAAGCCCGTTCAAGAAATCAAGCCTGTCATCGTCGTTACCCTAGCCGACCGCATCTTACCTAAAATTGTTATCGATCCTCTACCTGAACTCGTGATAGCCCCAAAATCGGTCGAATAGTCGGTACTAGTTGATGAGAACCTCTTCCGGTCAAATATCTGTACTAATCCCGAGACCGTTGAATAGCAAGTTGTCGCAATCAGTCTTCCCGAGCCTGAGATCGTTGATGCACAATTATTTGAAATGAAGATTATCGCACCCACGACCCACAGGTCCCAAGTTCGTGTTGGTTGCATGTTGACATCCATTCCCGTTGGTGAATCGAAGATCAAAAAAATCGAGTCCGAGTGGAATCCTGTAGTGTTCAAGCCGCTTCCAATCGAGGTTCCCTATATATTGTCTGTGATCGCGACCATGAAAATCCATGCCAATGAAGTTTGAGTTCGAACTTTTTCAAAGTAGAGGGGATTGATGCGAACTTTAGATCGGCGCATTTGAATCGTGGTCGGATAAAAAGGAAACGTCAATAGAGAAAGTGGACCCACGAATGGTTTTTAAAAAAGGCCTGTTAAAGACCTATGTACACATTAGTTTAGGCAATATTTTATCTAGGTTTAGTTTCCTTTCTTATTAGAATTCTTTTAATAAGTGGTTTGTTTTAGGATTAGTTTCCTTTGAATTATTTAGGGGTCAAGCACATATATGTGATATGTGACTGTTAATTTCATCACTTTCTGCGCAACCATTGGAAAAGTGGTCATAAGTCTACCAATATGTGTCGGAATTGTGTGATTCTTGTCTTGTTGGAAAGCTACTTCGATAAGCTTTCAAACAAGACCAATTTCACGTCAATCAGACATCGTTTGACCCTTCAAAAGTGGCCGCGTAATAAAAAACGGGATTAATGGTGAAATTAATTATGACCGCTAGATTAGAAAGTTTTAATAGTTGATTAGGAGTTTTATTTTAAGTAGTATTCCTAGGGTTTTTTTTCTTTATAAATACACATTGTAATCTCTTTTGAGAATTATGATTGATGATGAATGAAAAAATTATGAGTTTTGCTTTGTGTGAATTCTAGAAAACTTGAGATCAGTTCTCGATAGAAGAGTGATTCTTCTCCCGCTTGCGGTTTGGTGTGAGGTCAACTTTCTTCCTTGGAGCGATTTTTTGGATCTTCTTCCACCCCTATTTTCCTTTTTATTTTTTTGTTTTAATTGAAGAGTGAGAACCCTAACCCCTATCGTGCGAGATTTACGCTATTTTAGGGTTAGCGTGCGATTTTTTCACATAATGGGGTTGCTCCTCTTTATCATGCTTCGCTTCCTTCTTAATACATTCTTCACTCTCTTCTACAATATTAGGATAGCATACTAGGTGTCTCTTCAATATCATTAACACCTTTCCCCCCTTGAAGAGGGCACCGAGAGTCTTCTCCCTAAAGCTTAGAGTAGAGAGTATCTTCATAGAAGGTAACATCCATGGTCACAAAAAATCGATGGGTCATAGGGTCAAAATATTTGTACCCTTTTCGAGTAGGAGGATACACCCAATAAAAAGACATCAATTGGCTTTAGCATCCAACTTAGTACGCTGAGTATCAAGAACATGGGCAAAACACAAGCAACCAAACATACGAGGTGACACAAGAAATAGACTTTTGCTGAGACATAATAGCTGAAAGGGAAACTTACCCCTTAGAATGGGAGTAATCTTACAGTTTATCAAATAAGCAAATGTGAGGACGACATCCTTCCACAAAATTTTTGGGACACATAACAATCAAAAAGGAATGTGCCACCTCTAACAAATGACATTTTTTCTTTCGGCCACTCCATTTTGTTGTGGAGTGTAAGGACATGTGATTTCCCACACAATTCCATGCTCGGAATATACGATTGAAGACGGTGAGAAGAGTATTCATGACCATTATCCGATCGTTCTTATGAGCATTGAATTGAGTAAGAACCAACTGAAGGAAAGTCAGGAATATCATAGAAACTTCGTCTTTTGACTTCATCAAGAATAACATAGTATAACGTGTGCAGTCATCAATAAAAGAAACAAAGTAACAGTAACCACGAATATAGACAGCAGGAGAAGGACCCCACACATCTGAATGAACGATCTCAAAAGGAATCCTACTTTGATTATCACTAAAAGCATAAGAAACTCTTGTATGTTTGGAGAGATCACACACTTGACATCTCCAGAGGCAGAGATTGCTATCCACTATCTTGAATTTATGAGGAAATAGAATCCTTCACCTTTGAAGGGGAATGTGGCCACAACGAGCATGCCACAAATGTATCTCATCAACTGAAGTAGCAACAACAGTAATAGACTTTTGAACCATTTGAGTATTATGACTCCTTATAGCTTCAAACATATAGAGCCCTTTGTCCTTTCTACCATGATCAATTACCTTTCCTGTTGACAAGTCCGAAACACGCAATAGGAGGGAAAAAAAGGTAACACTGCAATTTTGATTTCTTGTAAGACTTTTAATTGACAAAAGATTAATTGACATTTTTGGAACTTATAGACTGTAAAGAAAGAGAACCAATATGAACAATCCCTTTACCAGCAGCACCATCAACAACCCGAATGAGACATTGTGTTGGCAAATGAGACAAAGTATGCAGCAATGATAGTTCCCATGTCATACGGTTAGTAGCACCGGAATCAATGATCCATGAGATGCAAGACGAGACAAAGGCATGTGCAGAACTGCCAATATACTTCTCATCATTGACACTATATCTGCCACCAATTATCACTAAATGATCTTCCATATTTGTGATACCACAAGACCACAAAAGGTTGCTCTACTGCAATAACATACCTAGATAGGCTTTTCTACAAACACTTCGTGTGCCCTCAACAAGCAAGCACCACTTGTCTATACAGACATTACCTCAAACACCTACAATCCAGAGTTACAATCATCACAATGCAGCCACAATCCTACCCACAATATGCGACACGAAACTGTTTAGAAAATAACACCAACACAGCACCAATCCAGTACGAAAAACAGCACCAAAACTGCATCAAAACAGCACTAAAACTGCCTTACGAGCATTTCATCGAACGCCTTGTGAGCAGCCATATCACAGCCATATACCAGCAGCTGCAACACCATACACTAACCTTCCTCGTGACTTCATAAACGAATAGTTAGCTTTGCATCGAAACTCCACCAACACTCATCCAATCAAAGATCTGGGGATGATGTATTGTTCCTGGTCGGTATCTTGGCCTAGGGCTGACATCAGCTTACATCACTGTTGATGTCAGTAGTCAAAGGTCGATTTGCACAGGTTCAAGGCTGATAATGGTTTGATACAAGTTAGTTTTAGCGACCCTTAGGGTTAGTGGAGATTAAAGAACGGAGGAAAAGAAAGAAAGAGATGGGAGAAAATAAGGTTGTGTTAAAAAACCACATGCCCCATTTTTCATTCATATATACATCACTTACAAAGTTTTAGGGACACCCTCAAATATAATATCACACCCGCTCACGTATAAACTCAAAACATAAGAAACACACACACACACACACACCCCAACTAAATGATAATTCCTATACACACACTAACAATTCACTCATACAAAGAGGGAAGTTAATGATTAGGTGGATCTTTTGGCCAAGGAGGGTTTCAATAGGTCTATTATATGGAATAGGCGATGCTATACTCCTACTGCAATTGTATCGCTGCTATTTTTCATTATTCTGTAAAAGTGCTTTGACAGTTTTTCTATTAATAGAAGCTACTGTTATCCACCAAGGAAAAAAAATATATAACTTAGAAATCTCTCTCTCTCTCTCTCTCTCTCTCTCTCTCCCTCCCCACCAAAACTTACTTAGAGCATGACTGATTATTAATCAATCTGAACTAGGGCTGCACATGGTCTGGTCTTGTCAGGGTCAACCAATTATTTAAACCCTCAACCCGAACCCAACTTGACCTGTTTATTTAAACCCTCAACCTGAACCTGATCCTGCTTGATTAACAAAAACTTAATGTTGGGTTGGGCCAACTTAGGTTAAAATATAGGGTAGATTGCATTGCGCTGGGTTTGGGTTAAGAAACTAGGATGGTTTGGGTTAAGAAACTAGGACCTGAATTCGAGCTGCTTAATGAAAGGGTTGAGATTTCTGACCTGACCTGACGGGTCGAGAATCTTAACCCGAACCCTGACCTGCAGTCAGGTCAGTTGACCCATCAGATTGACCAGACCTGTTTGCTCCCATGATGTCAACTGTTCAATCGTGAGGAATCTCATGCCTTTTGGATTGGCTACAGCCCAAAATTTGAATATATGGGATGATTTTACTTTGTGATTAGGCACCTATTTACAATGGTTAGTAAAATTGTAAGGATAAGTTCAGAAAAAGTAAGTGACGAAGACATTAGAGTTCCTTTAATTTGTTTTTGAATGACCCGTCCTCATAGTGATGTTTCATAAAGATGATCATGTACATTAAATGTACAAAGGGCATTATGAGCTGGATCAGGCTTGGTTTTTGGAAAATAATCCTAGGCCAGGACCGGGCTTGGTGTCTTGAGTTCTTCATAAGCTCTGGCCTAAAGCATTCTTTGTTGGGCCAAGCTCGTTATTCCCTAGCCCAGCCTGAATCTGGCCCGTTGCCTCCCCTTTCTAAAATGCTGTTGAATGCATGAGAATGAAATTAATATGGTCCTATTTGCAAAATTTCTATTTGATTGACCTAAATTTCATTGAACCCATTTGCGTAACAGTTGCTCATAATATGCTAGATTTAATTGAAAATGAAGCCCATTTTATAATTTCCTTTGTTAATCTAACTTTTTTTTTTTCTTAATTTTTCTTTTTCATGTATATAAGAGATTTATTTAATTTTTTACATTGAAGATTATTTCAAATCTATAGAAAATCGATTTACCGAAACTAATGCAGTGCGAATTACTTCCTGATCTCTGACTGTTTCTTTTCCTTCTAGCACACCTTTTTTAGCAACAGTAGTTTATTTTTAAATTTTTCCAAATCACCATATTTTTTCAATATGATTTGTTTATAAATTTACATCAGAATTTACAAATAAAAAGTATAAATCCATGTATTGTGCTGATTTGTCATTCAGGGTTTCAAGCCCTAGAGGAGCTATACTACAAGACCTGGCTGCATAGGTATAAATAATAATGTCCTTGGTGTCCCTTTCTTTTGTATATGTAGAGTTGCATGTTTCTCTTTATTAAATAAACAGTTCAATATACTTTGCTTTTAACAATTTGCGATCCTAAGTTTGTTGGATAAAATTGGAAGACATATAAGATGCAGTTTCTTCTCCAGGTGGTTACTGTGGGAATAACTTCGATGGTGGTTGTTGTTCTTTGTTTGCTTTCCCTTTCCAGGATCAATCGATCAATATTGGAGTTCGTATAGCGCACACAAAAATGGCTATTTTTCAACAAAATTGATTGGCCTAGACTTGGAATGAACTAGTGAAAAATAATAAAGGATTTCAGAATTACAAAGAGTTTTACCCAAATCAGAAATGAGTGGGAAAACAGGACTAGCAAAGCTGACCCCAAATACATGGGACAGGTCGGTGAAGATAATGATGATGAGAAATACTGTAATAATCCCTCATCGTATAGGGAAATGTCCAGAGCCTGGGCTATAAGGTGTATGCGGACTTACATGTAGTTCTGGGTGGGGACTTAAGCCCATGCCAGGAACAAAACCAAGGAGGGGACTTAAGCCCCAAACCAGACAATATCTTCCACTCTGATATATGGACAACGAGTTCTGGGTGGGGACTTAAGCCCATGCCAGGAACAAAACCGGGGAGGGGACTTAAGCCTAGAATCGACAATATCTTCCACTGTGCACTTTGATACATGAATGACACGTTCTAAGTGGGGACTTAAGCCCATGCCAGGAACAAAACCAGGGAGAGGACTTAAGCCCAGAATCGGACAATATCTTCCGCTGTGCACTCTGATACACGGACGACGCGTTTTGGGTCCGGACTTAAGCCCAGAACAAAACCGGGGAGGGGACTGAAGCCCATAACCGGACAATGTCGTGGTGTGTGGGTCTGGGTCGTCACATATACATTCTTTCTACATCATGTCAATGGTCCATCTGTTTGACTTAATTGGATATGTGAGGAGGATGTGTTCTTCAGGAAAATTTTTGCAAGTCAGATGCTCCGACTTTGTTCATATAGAATGTCAATTCTTCCGATAGGACACATACAACTGTATATGGGAAAGAAAAATGCCGGCGAACACTACTTTGGACCTACTTCCATTGTGGGTGGTACACTAGTAGGGCCACCTGCCATTGTCCAGTGGTCAGAAGACATACAATGACCCTATTTATCTAAATTGTTTCAGTCGTTCCTTTACTGAACCTATTTGAGCCCATGGTTCAAGGGACTGCTATCTGCCATGATGATACGAAGTCATTGCGGAATTTATTTGAACCGTTCCCTTGACTGGCCCTATGCATCTAACAGGAGTTCTGATGTCTATTCATTACCACAACAGTTGACTGGCCCTATTTTGCTTTGTTTGACTGGCTGCCAGTTGATATGGTTCTACTCAGGTGTTACACAACATTCTTCTATGTGTAAGCCCCCAAATGTACAATGTACGAGCCCCCAAATCGGTGGTAAAATAACTATTAACATCTTCCAACTATCGCTAGCCCCCACCAAAAGAGAATCCTGGCTATGCCCCTGGTTCTACTTGCACTTTGGGATGGAATAAACATGTAAGCTGAGCGTTGTCGCTAATGGCACGAAGCAAGTGCATCAAGAAAAACTGTCAAAGGAATGATGGTAACAGTACTTGACATGCATATGATATCCTCATTATTCTCAAATTTTTCCTGTAAAACATCTAAATAGGTGGTTTTACATGGCATTTCTAACTATAAAAAACAGTTTAATTGTTTTTTTATAGTTCAACTCTGTCCAACAACATCTATCTACCTACATTCAATGCTGGTATGTTTGTCCATTAAATGTAAGACACAGGATAATATATCAATATTTAAAGCATTTTCTAAACTAATACTCTAAAGGAATATAATTCTTGCAAATTTGTATTTTACAACTTCTTCGTAGCTGGGTTTTTACTTCATCAAAATGTTTTTTAAACTAATTTTTATTTTTTTTTATCTTGGATACTGAGTTATTCTTTGTTTAACTTTGTTTTTAATTTGTTAGGGGCAAAACATTCTCTATAGTCAACGGGATTCTTTTTCATCCTTCAACATTGTGTGATTTTCTTATCAATAACAAATCTTTATGAATGAAAATTAGATATCCTAAGAATTTTTTTTAGTTGGGTTAACCTTACATATTTGGCATATAATACAAAATGTTTACAGAATCCAATTGTACACCATAATGTGTTATTACTTGCAATCTGTCTCTTAGTCATCTGTCAGAGAGGAGAGAGTTTTTTACATTAGTTTGAATGCCCTTGTCTGCAATGCCAAACAGTTACCCAATCAAGAAATTTAAGTCTTCGCAGGAGATCAATACTCCACCTTCCTTTGCGTTTGAAATCTTGCGATCATATAATGAAAAGATGATAGCCCCATTTTTGCCAGTGAAACCTCCCCAAGGCCAGCCTGTCCTACATTTCGTTTAATATTACCATTGAATTTCAATTTCACTCATCTAGAAGGTAGTGTTTACCCACATTTCAGCTGGTCTCTGATTAGAAGATAGTACCCCCAGCAGGTCTCCATCCAGTCCAATACAAGTAATTCGGAGTCATGTTTCTGCGATACGGTGGAAATCAGCCTTTTCAATTCAGACACCTCAATATGGTCCTTCTGATGACCCTTTTGGATCTTCTGTGTTTTGTCTTGCCTAGTTCCCTACGGGACAATGAAACATAAGCCTCAAACATTTGGTTTTCTTGTTCTACTGATCAACACTACATATTCCAAAGTTCAACCAAAGAGGTAATGTCGGATAAATTGATTGTAACACTAAACTATAACATTTCTACTTATCTACTATCAAATTATGCACTCAAAATTTTGCCAAACTTCAGGAAGGATAATGTGCTAGTTTTCTTCGATCTGTATGAGTACTTCTCTATATGGCCATGCCTTATTTTTATTATTTGTCTTTCTGCTTTTGACCCTACCTCCAAGTGAAAATGGCCTCAGGGACTTAAAATTCGAATACAACGCAGATAATAATTCCAGTGGAGGCACATCCTGTTATTTTCCTGTTCGGTTATGTAACACAATTCGTCCTTACCTATAGCAGTAGCTGTCCGTGAAATCCTATTCATTGTTACATTTACAACTATTATAGTAGTTAGTTGTGTCTATCTTTAGATGTCTACCTGGCTGCTATTGTTTCTGAAAAATTATTTGTAATCGCTAGTTGTTGTAACCTGGTTTTAAAGCGTGAAAACTCGACCGACTCAAAAATCAGCTGAGTCGAGTTAAGTCAAAGACTCGGATAAACTCGACTTGCTTTGACTCGGTATTACAGTGTTGTCAAGCGTTTGGCGGGTTCGAGGCGTTGAACCCCTTGGGTCCTAAGCTTCGCCTAAGCGTAAAAAAAAAGTAATGTTTTATTTTATTAAAGATTGTGTAGAACATGATCTGTTGAACCATACAGACTACCATACAAATGATTAACATGAATTATGGGAAAGGAAAATAACATTTACTGTCAATAAGCTAATATAATGAACTGATATATGATACTCTTGTTCATATTTAGGTTAGACGATTCAAACAATTTTTACTGTCTGATCAAAAGATCAAATGGCTAGAGATTAAACTTTTGGCTGAATCTCATTTATATGTTGGCATGTCAATTGAACACTTGTTCATAAGTTGATAACACTTGTTCCCCAATTGGTCAAATGCCCATGCACCATATAGACAACTTCTTGAGTATAGAGTCTGAAGAGTCATTGACTACTCCGGTGGGGACACGCCTTCCTTCTAAACAATGTCCATACAGCCATAGTGGTATGCAATTTTGACCAATATCATACAATTTACAAACGAACGATTTCAGTGTGTAGTACTTAACCACATTAAGTGAACAAAAGTGTGCCAATCAATGGTTGGGTAAAGTGACTAGAGTCCCACGAGTTGATGAAAATACATGCTATTTGTCCAAAATATTATCTATTATATTTGCTAGTTGAAAGAATATACTTGCAAGATATTTTCTTAAGCATTGTCCCTTAATTTACAAACCACTCGTCTTTTCTTTTGGTATAACCTCTGAGCAACAATATAAGAGAGAGAGAGACCGAGTATTGTCTTCTTTTTCTTCTAATGGATGAGCAACAATGTAGACGAGATTTAGGGATTATGGTAGAGATGAAAAACCAAGAGAAGATGCATAAATAGATCCATAGGTCAAAATCTCGGAAATTCGGGACGTATCATCCAGGTCCTCTGGACGATACGTACCGGTGTATCGGCCGATACATTCAATGTATTGTCTTGGTACAATTTTTTTTTTTGTTCTGAAGCCACTGACGTCCATCACCTAAATTTTATATGAAATTATCGGATGGTAATTTCAAATTATCACCGACAATTTGAAATTATCATCTCATATGGACGATACATTGCCCGTATCAAACGATAACTTATCTTTGGGGTGCCCGATAAATACTGTATTTATCGTATTTGGTACCCTTGATACTGAAACATATTGGACGATACGTATCGGTTTCGTCCAAAATTTTGATCCATAAATAGATCTAACTAATCATTTTGGTTCTCAGGAAATAAACTTATACTCATTTTAAGTATTAAATTTCTTATAAAAAACATATATATCTATAAAGTTATAAGTTATAGCTTATATGATTTAATAATTTTATAAGTGTTATAACCTCTTATTTATCCTAAAAACATTATTATAAGTTGCCCAAAAGCACCGCCTTGACCGCACCGCTTTTAAGCGCGAAACGCACGCCCACTTCGAAACAAAAAACAGTTACTTTTTACATTAGCGCCTAAAGCAGTCGGCGATAGGCGTTAGACATGCCCTATGCGGCTAAGCGGGGCCTAAGCGAGGCTTTTGACAACAGAGCTCGGTAATTTTGTATATCTTATGAAAATAAAGAAATATGTTATAAGGAATAAGATTGAAAGTTATGTTGATAAAATGGGTAGTTTAATACCTTTTCATAAGATAGGGTTTCTAAAACTTATTTCATGAAAATATTTTATATAAGGGTAGTTTATGAAACATGATTGCATCATCCTTGAGAAATCTTGACTCGACTCTGGCTCAACTCGAAATCCCTGTGAGTCGAGTAACTCGGCCGATTTTTAAAACTACGGTTGTAATTATCACATTTACCATACATTTGTACCTTATGGAAATTTTCAAATGCACAATCTGAAATTAATGTCTACTTAAGAGCATGATATGATGCTATGATTGCAATTTGATGATTCTATCTTCTTTTCAATGTATGCAGTGGTCAGAAGGTTGTCATAGAGGAGAAAATCCAGGGAGAATCTATAAATAATGTAGTAGTTACAATACAGGTGAACTAGACGAAAGTCATAAAAACACATAGGAATCTAAATCATGGTTATTCAGGAAAATGTTGCTTGCTTTATGCAGGGTTTGACACCCTCGGGATACTTATTGGCTACTGACGAGGACAATAAAAATTATGAGCTTCATCCTGATGGTAACAGGTATAGTTGGTACCCCATTTTGCTTTTGTTGCATTATTGAGCGAGCAGTGACTATTAGGAGCTAGAATATGTAAATACATAATACTTGATTCTATGGAGGTTTTGTTTACTGCCTCTTTCTTATATCTAGCATGTAAAATATTTTTTTGAAGTTAGTTTCATATTTCCATTCTCCTTTCTTACTTTTTGTATTATCCCTTTGATGAAAGATTGGAGTTGTCTGCTGGATTATCTAAGTTAGACATATTGGAAGAAATTTTTAAATAGGTTTGGTGTTTTATAAACAATTTAAATCCTCAAACTCGGATGCACAAAATGCAGAACGTTTTCTAAAAAGCTCCCACCAAAACAAGGACTTAAACCAGGGTTACCTAATTCGCTGGCTGACCTAGCGAATGGCGAATCGGTTCGTGGTTCGGTTTGCTCTGGTTTGCTCAGGATGGGCGAACCGGTAAACACCGATGATTTTTTTTGCTTGAAAAAAGTGGGCAAGTGGGATTTGAACCCTGCTTCTTCCTGTTGGACTCCAGTAGATGAGCAGCGCTACATATTTGCAGTTGGTGAACAACTTTCACATATAACTTTATATATTGTAAAAATTAAATTTAAATTTATTAAAATATTTTTTATTCTATATTTAATACTCATCCTACCCCTAGCGAACCGGGTTCGCTTGAATATAGCAGATTGCGAATTACGCACCCAAATTCGAACGAGGCAAACCAACGAATTTAGGTAAGATTGGTATAACCAATAGCTAGAACTCCTCTTTTTTCCACTGTCTAGAATCTCATCCGTCCTGTGCTTTCCATTTTTAATACCCACTGGCTGTCATCATAGCATTCCAAAATTTATTCCTAGATAGTTTGATACTTGTATGCCACTGTGTTTGATTTGACATAGCCTGCAGATTCCTATTCTTTCCAAAATTTGAACCGATTAGCTTGTGCATCATCCATAAATTCAAGGGAACTAGCATTGTCCATTGGATAATACTGAAGCTTTATGGATGGTCCATCAGACACCATGGTTGTGAGACCCAAAATTATATAGAGCGCCTCGTGTTTGGGCATACCGGTATCCAGATTTATTATGAGGCCAAATTCCCATCACAAACCTGATACAAACATGGAAGGGTTTCCTATGTCCTAAGAATATGCTTATATGATTTGCACCATGGAAGGTTGACAATATTGCAACCTCAAGGTCGCAGGTTCGAGCCCAGCCTACCTGTCAAAAAAAAAGAAAAGGTTTATATGATTTCATGAAGGGAGCCATTACTTGCACATATTTTAAAAGAGACTTGGTATTCTGGGGACTTGTACCATGTGTAATCACCATCTAAGCCATCTGATTTGCAGGCCATGATCTAAAAATCTTTTATGCAAAAGATTGGCACAAAACACGATCTCTATCATATGATTCAATGGAGTCAACTGTTGAATTAGGTAATGGCCGTTGACTGCATTGAATCATATGATAAAGATCATATTTCGTGCCAATCTCTTGCATGCCTATGGTTGTTAGATCATGACCTTCAAATCAGATGGCTTAGATGGTGTTTTAACATGCAACAAGTCCCCAAAATCCCAAGTTTTTCTCTTAAACTATGTGCAATTGCCAACTTATCGTGTGCAGTAATGGCTACGTTTCATGAATATGGCCAAATGTTGACTTAATGCATTGCAAGGGGACTCCAGTTACCTTGAATATGTATTTTTCTCAGCCATTGTCTTATCTGTATCTCAGTCTCAGGATGATGCATTTGCAGAGTTCATATTTCTTTTTTGATCGGTAAGATAAATTAAATCAAACACACAAAAAAGGTACAGGGGGACACTCAATCCAGCTGGAAGCTAGCGAAACCCAACAAAAACAAGAAAGACAAAAAAAACAGTAAGCACCCTCTTGACAAAAGACGACCTCCCCCAAAGAGCAGCCCAAAAACCAAGGGGACCTACAGCGGGAGGCAGAAAAAGGCTACATTTGTGGAATTCATTGTATTTACATTCCTTGTTACCTAATTATTTTAGTTTTTAGTAGAATATTTTCTGTATCAAAATATTGATATTTAATGCTTATTAGCTAACTGTGGATGCAGCTTGGACTTTTTCAAAGGACTGGTCAGAAAAAAAATTGAGTGAAGAAGATGCTCTACTTCTGCACCTTCCACCTTAGAGGGAAAACATCAACTCATTTCCCTGTAAGAATTACGTGCTCCTTTTCTTTTTCTTTCATACTGCTGCTTTCAATGCGAAGATGTGGGTAAAATTCACTTCGACATCTCTTCCAAGTGGCTAAAACTTGCTGTCACCTCACCAAATACACATCAATCAATCGCTCAGTAGGGGGACTGATCTCTCTCATTTCCACACTTACAATTTTGAAGTACTTGTACTATTTTGAAGCACTTGTGCTATTAATTTTACTCTTATTTTTAATTATATTATTTATAATTGCAACCATTGACTATCTTTCCATGTATAATTTTGTAATGTGGGGGTATGCAGGGTTCTAACATTTTTTTTATTCCTGGGGGGCCTTACCAACATTAGGAGATAAGCTGACTGATATGACGGATTTCAGGGATCTTGACATCGTGAAGCTTGGATAGATGTCGATAGCTTTGGCTATCTTCTGATGTCGGTAGGGAGAGTAGGTCTCAACATTTTTATTGCAGAGAATGTGTCAAAGTGTTTTCACAAAGAGTACCTTTAATTCCACCCACTGAATCTTTGGGTTCACCCACGCTGAAACCCATTGACTGATTTGAATCTGACGATGCAGATCATTGTTCATTCCAATCTGTCACATAATGGATCTTGAGATCATGGGCATGCCATTAGACGATATGTTTTTGATTTCATGTGATACATATCTCAAAAAGTGAGCTTATTTGAGCGTGATGAGTTCCACGTGATGTTAAGGTCACTTTTTTGGAATGGATACTATTTAAAATAAAAAACTGACGGTGGATGGTAAGAGCATGATCTCAACATGCAGCATGTGAAATATTGGGGTGAAAATGACCTGCATCGTCGGATTTCAGCGTGGGTGGATTTAAAGATACTCTTTCACAAATAGATGATATAAGGCTATAATGATGATGATGATGATGATGATAAATGAATCTAATGTATGGTCATCATTTTGAGTAGGGCTGTCAATGGGTCAGCCCATCCACCCAATCGGGGTTTTTATTGAGTCGGACACATAAACTTCACCTATCAACTTAGGTCAGGCATGGAGCATCGGACCCAACGTTCTGGTTGGGTTGGGCTGGGCAGATTGACTCAAAGGTTGCCGCCCAACCTGAGTTTTTTATTTGATAGGACATAAACTTGACCCATTAAGTGGGTTAGGCATGGAGCATCCGATCTGACCTTCTGGTTGGATAAGGTCGACCCAATATTATATATATATATAATCTGGGAAATAGGGGGTTTTTAACTGGGTCAGGTTCGGTTTTCAGGTTCAGCCTCGGATCAGGTGGGAAAATACCCTTGCCCCGTCGCATCGGGTCGGGTGGGTGCACTATCGGGTCGGATCAGGCGATTGACAGCCTTAATTTTGAGCTACTTGTGATTTTCTTTGCTCTCATTGTTTTGAAGGCTACATAAGCATCATTCTCCCTTACTGTTAATGATTTATGTGATTGAAATGTTGTACAATTGTTATGAAAGTGACTGTTGAATTTCATAAGGTTTGCATGTGTTGGTTGATCCTGAAAAGGCTGCAAAAAGGGCCGACAGATTCCCATTTACAACCCCCTCCTCATCCTTCCAGCTGCAGAATCTTTGCACGTTTCCCTTTCAAGGGGCCACCCCCTTGACTGGACCACCCTTTACCCTTTACACGCTACTACTGCTTCTAACCGCGTACCTAATGCTGATCCCCCCCCCTATGTAGGAGGTGCTCCAAGTGGTGGACTGGATACGAACTTAATCTCTAGGTCATGGAACTTGCATTTTCATCCTTTGGCACCCCAAGCTTTTTACCATTGCACCAAGCAACAATAAGTTTATTCTAGTTGAGGCTATCAATACTATCCATGGTGCCTTGCTCGCCTGTCAGGCCTTAAATCTTAGATCTCGGGCTAAAAAAATGAGCTAATAGGACTGCACTAAGGCCTCAAAACCAAAAGCCCGCTATGCATTAGGTCACATGAGGACTTAACAAGTTAAATACTCATTAGCGAGGCCGGCCTTACCAGCGCATCTCTTTTTAATTATATATAATATAGGAAGATTGGGAAAAACTTTCAACTGATAGCGAGTCACTGAATTGATGAAACACGGAACATAGATGCATTGTTTAAGATCATATTCAAATTTTTTTATATTTTTGAAAACTCATCTCTATTATGTATTTTTTTAGCCTTGAAATTTAAATCGTTGAAATCAGTCAAACTTTTTAATACCTTTTACGACCGAATTACTAAAATAACGTTCAATATTACTGTTAGATTCATTGAATGGATAAAACTCGAAATCAAAACTGAAAAAATCTGTTCGGTTCGATTCGATTTTGATTTTTCTCAAATTTTTTTAATTTTTATTTGTTTTTTTAAATGTTTTTTGGAATTCTCAAATTCTATTTTATTTTTTTCGACTTTTTCAGCTTTGAGTCGGTTTTCTAAACTTACTTAACCAATTTTTAGTTTCGGCTACCCAAAAGTGAGCCGACTGGAAATCAGTATTGATTTTTTCAATTATGGGTTGGTTTCTTCCGATGCAACGGACCGGTTTGTTGGTAGGATTCGGTTTTCCTTACAAAAATTTCTTGCCCGTATGTGAATAATGAAGTAACATGCTTCGAGTAAACATACATCTAATTTGGACCTCCAAAATAATGACACATGGGTGCGATGTGGATCAAAGGGGGTGATGTGCATGATGGATCTATAACCTTGGATTTTCAACAAACCTACTATTTGAACCGTTCATTTTTAGCTCCGCGTGAGACTAACTTGTCACATGGAGCCAACATGGACTATTTTTGGAGCCAAGAGTGTCTAACCAACACACCCACCCTCCCTCCCTCTCTCTCTCAGACACCAGTCTCATATAACACTGCTCAAAACTCCCTCTCTTAGACACCAGTCTCATATAACACTGCTCAAAATTTCTCTCTTTTCCTTTCATTTTGATCTTTTACATTAGTAAGTTTAGATTTTGGTTCGGGAAAATCTCAAACGAACCCATGAACTTTCACTTCATATCATTAACACGCTTAAACTTCCACCTGATATCACTAACACACTTAAATTAATGATATTATCAAATTAGCATCCAAAAAAATCACAAGTTCATCAATTAGACTTATGCCATCAACTCTTCGTAATATGCAAACGGAAAAGGCCGATGGGAGTTGACAACAAAGTCTAGTTAATGAACATATAATTTTTTCGGGTGCTAATTTGAATGTCAACTCAATGTTTTCTATTGGCATATTAATAGGAGTTTAATTGATAAACGTATAATTTCTTCGGGTGCTAATTTAATAATGTCAATAGTTTAGGTGTGTTAGTGATATCAGGGTGAAAGTTCATGTTTATTATTTTTTTTTCCATTTCAGTTTTATAATCTCTTTGTTGTCAAAATATTATGTAGGGAAGGGTTATTCACACCAGTTTTTCTCGTGAAGGAGCATCCGTTGGCTGCCTTGAATCAGACCGATATCGTTTTTCATCTTAATTTTCCACATAATAGATCTTGAGATCATGGCGTATCTATCATATGACCATTTTTGAAGATAAATACCTCATGGAATCATCATATGACTGTCTGATAGGTGCGCCTAATATTATCTCACAAACTATTATGAAAAATTAGAACGGAAAAGAATCTCTATCATTTGATTTAAGGCAGTCAACAATGTTTTATAGTGGGAATCGTGTGTTCTTCACGAGTTTAACGGCTGCAAATAATGCCACCCTATTATGTAATTTTATTTATTTTGACAACACAACCCATACACCTTATTATGTATTTAGGTATGAGTTAGTATTAGGTAAGAGGGCGTATCACAAAAAAAATCAAAAAAACAAAAAGTTTAGAGGCCCAAGCTTGGTTTTAGATTAGAAAGGAGAAATTTGGCGTCTATGTCCGACGGATAGCGGGCTTTTGTCTTTGCACAAATACGAGCGTTAACTTGTTAAGCCTTACCCAACTCGACGATAGCAGGCTTTTGGTTTTGAGGCCTAGCCCTGCACTCTTACCTCATTCTTAAGCCATATGCCTAGGATTTTAAGGCCGGGCCAAGCGGGCTGATGGCCCAGCTCGGCCTATAATTAACAGCACCTAATACCAAACGAGTGAAACTCCATGTGGGGTCATACGAAGGTATCCAAAGATTGTGACAAAATCACACATCCATAATATGTTGTTTTCTCCTAATTTTCAACACTCTTGATCAGCATCAAATGGCACACACGTGGGTAGCTTTAAAATAGCCCACGTGTTCCATGAAAGTGAACCCTCTTCTTTCGTTTTTTTTGTTTTTGATAAGATGAAAGTGAACCGTCTTCTAAGTCGGTTGGGAACGGGTCGGCTGTCTAATAGACAACTTACAGCTCTTATTCATCTATCCTGCGTTGACTTCACTTACTTTCCACGAATATATATATTTGGAAACCTGTGTCTTTAACTTGAATGTTCGGTATCCACAGCCAAGAGAGCCGTTGATAAGGATCTGTCTTCCTCCCAATCTTCCACATAATAAGTTTTGAGGTAATGGCCCACCTATCAAAGGGTCAGATGTTGATTCTATGTGAGACACATCTCTACTAATGATTGTGATCATGAGCCTATCATAAGAAGAAGCCCTCAAATCACTTCTAGGGACGTGTGCCACATAGGATCAACATCTGATCCTATGATAATTGTGCCATGATCTCAACAAGATCAACTCCGTTGAAGGCGGACACGAAAACAATTCCATGGTCTTATTCAAGGCAGCAGTCAACGGCTGTCACATGCTTAAACCCTAATTGTGTATAAAGAATACTTAGTGTACCCTATATGTATGCATTCCACCTCGTGAGAGGCACTTAATGCCCATTCCTCTCTTCCTCCACTTCTCCACCTGCCAACAGCATTTAATGCTTCCGTGAAGGTAAAGCATCACTTTTGGCCTCATTTTCAAAGGTTCACATTATATTCCTTTGAAAATATGGGATCAAAGGCTCATCACTCACCATGGAAAAGGGCGGCCTTCCTATGCTACTTAATTCACTCGTTTACTTGGCTAGGCGTCAACTACTTCCCAGTTTTTTTTTTTTTTTTTGATGAGAACTATTTCCCAGTTTAATTTCATAATTATTTGTTGTCAAATAAATTCTTACAAATTTATATGATTTGAAAATAGTATTTTTGTTCTTTGATTATGCTGTTTAGGATATAACTTTTTTGAAATATGAGTTTTTAATGTTTCATTAAAGCATTAAAACTAATTTTTGTCTAAGAAAATAGTATTTTCGTCTAAGAAATAATTCTTGTGAAACTGGAAAATGATATTTTTAAGAATAATAAAGACTAACACAACTTATAAAGAAAAAAAAAAAAAAGACTAACATAAGTAGTAAATGCGTTTGGGATCTCAAAAGGATCCATTGAGATACATATGAAGTGGTGAAGAGTAGCAGAAGCAGTAAATGCGTTTTAGATCTCAAAAGAATCCATTAAGAGGTTGAAATTGCATCTGCGGAGAAATTAGTGGGTGAAATAATAAAAATTGGGTTGGGCGGGCCAACTTTATTTCAATTCCAATGTCCCAAAATTTCAATTAAACAAAAAATTTGAGATTACAAAATCAATTCCACCTTAAAATCTCTAATTCCTTTGTTATCAGACATCTTAAATTTTCATCAAAAAAAAAAAAACATCTTAAATTTTGATCCAAAAAAAAAAAAAACCATCTTAAATGAAAAGTTTATGTGAGGTGTTTATGTGGCCCTGAGCATCGCAGAAACTCTCATCTATCTGAGGTGTTTATGTGACAAGCCATTTAATTGATATGAGAATCAACATTAACATGACACATACATACATACATACATACATACATACCCTCCAAGCATTTGTCTGAATGGTGGTCCAGCGACTTGGTTTACTCCCCAATGTTACAAGTTCCAACCCACCGCTCTATGAAAATAGCTGTTATCATGTTGGCCACTCGCATGGATTTATCCCTACTTATCTGGAATGAGTGATGTGCAGATGTTGCACGTGCCTAGGAACTTAGTCGGGTGCCCTAAGAGTCCCGAATACCTAAAAAAAAGTAACGGGTGTTACGATGAGAGGTGGGGGCAATGCTCCCCGTAGGGATTTGTTGAAGCAAAAAGAGGATTTGGTATACCCTATGCTATAAAAATTGGTCATTACCTAGTGTCGGTCCGAATTATGAGTGCTCTGATAACCTATGTTAGAGCAGCAAAGATCACAGTGGTAGATTATATTAGAACTTACCATAATTTCAGCATTCTAATTCATTAAAGTGATAACTTCTATTAGAACCTCCATAGGTCCACAACTCACACTCATTATAGTATTTAAGTAATTTGATTTATGCATTCTAATAAGGATAATTATGTATATTTCTTTAACAATTGAGATTAAAGTACACCCACTGAATAAATTTAAAGCTCTGGATGAGACATGTGCCAATAGCGGACTATTAGTTTGGCTACTTGAATTGACCAAGATGCGTACCACATTGCATAAAAAGTAAGTTGTCATGGCCTAATTTGTGTAAGTGTGGTAAAAAAAATTAGTCTCTTGGTACTATATTGGTACAAGCATGTCGCTCGTCCTATTTATTTACACCTAAATCCAGGGCCGGCCCTAAGATTTTGGGGGCCCAAGGCGAATTCCTAAAAATGGGACCCCTACTACATATTACTCTGAAGAAAAAAAAATTCGCAACAATTATTTTTTGACAAATAAAATAATACTCATATTCCTAGATTAAATGTATCTGCACATTCCATTCTACTACATATAATTTGAAAATGCAATTAAGAATATAATGAAAGTATATATTAAAGGAAAATGCAAGGGAAAAAAACAAGGTCTTATATTTTAAAAAAATATAAACATAAATATAAAAATATTATTTATATTATACAATGACCTAAAAGAATTCATTTAAATATCTTTCTTCTTGCATGTTTAGTTGCAAAATTGCTTATTAAAGTTGTATAGTCAATTTTATCCATCATATCATTTTCAGTGGATAATATAGCTAATCCATTTAAATTTTCTTGTAACATCGTTGATTGAAGATATGATTTAATCAACTTCAATTTTGAAAAACTTCTTTCACCAGAGGCAAATGTAAATGGTATAATCAGCAGTATCCTATAAACAATCCAAACATTCGGATAACAACCATTCATTTACTTCAAATAGTTTACTTCAATCGGTGTTTTTACTTCTTTTGGCAAAGTATCATTCAAGACTTTCAATTCTGAGATAAATCTAGCCCATCAATATCAATATGCTCTTCATGTTTGAGAGCATGTTCAAGATTTATGCAAAAAGCCTTCAAACATTCATCACTAACCGAGCTTAACTTCTTCAAATCAAACAAAAGTTCAAAATGATGCTCATATATTTTAAATTGTTCAAACCTATGCTTAAGTGATAAAAGGCCTTAATCAATAATATATGTGAAGTAATTAATTCTAAAAAATTCTTCAGCTGATTGTAACACTTCTTTACTTCCATCCTCATCAAACTGTTACTTTCTTCGAACAATGCGCTTTTCATGAAATATAAGCTTGATCCCCATTTCAGTCGCAACTTTATTAGTTTTAATTAGGGCATCTGTGAATCCATTTTCCCTACATCTTTTAAAATAGGTAATGATTCTTTCTAATTGTTGAATATCAATATTAACATTCATACTTTCTTGTTGAAGAAACTTGCTAACAGTTTTAACATCAAATAATACATTGTACTAAATAATCATAGCTACTAAGAACTCATAACCCTCAAGTTCATTTGTTGCAAGAGATTATACTTCACTAAAACTTTTACCGTCATTTTCATAAGTAGACTTTGCTAGGATAAGTAGAACATCACTTATTTATGGAGCGTGATATCATATTGCTTTAATACTTTGAGCACGACTCTCCCAACGTTGTTGTGATAGCCCCTTAACTCTGAAACCTTTCACATTATCCGTTAAAATTTGTCACCGCTTTAGAGATGATGAAAATAATATGTATATATATTGTATCACCTGAAAAATGTTAAAGCTTTAGAACAAGAATTCGCCATATCAGAGAGTACAAGGTTTAGTCTATCACAACCACATGGCGTGTAGAATGCTCTAAGATTTATTTCAAATAAAATTTTCTATACACCTTTACGTTTTCCTTTTATATTGGACTCATTGTCTCATCCTTGTCCTCTTATATCATCAATATCGAGCTCAAGAGTCTTCAAAGCTTTTACAAGAACATTAAAAAGTCTCTGCCCAGAAGTATTATTGACTTTCAAAAATTCTATAAAAAACTCTTTCACTTGTATTTGACTTGGTGACTCATCAACAGATTGTATCACAAGAGACATTTGCTCTTGATGACTAATATCTTGAGTGCATTCAAGTATTATTGAATAATATTTCGCTACCTTAATTTATGAACAATCGTACTTTTGATCGTATCTCCCATCATCTATATCAACTAATTCTGAAATTTGTGACTTAGATAATGATAGTGGATTTCTTTATTTTGGACTCGTCGAAGGTGCTCTTACATTATTGGATCAAATTTGGCTATCATTTTAACTATACCCAAAAAGATTTCATTCATCTCTTGATAAATCTTTTCATTATCCCCTTAGAATGCTATATTTCTGGATGCAAGAGTCTTCATGATGGAAACAATCTTTATTAATACCTGTCTCCAATGCTCTTTCTCTTTTGTTATTTTTTTCTTAGACCTCTTTATCTATTGTCTCATTCTTTTTCAATCTCAAACTCAACTCAATCCATTTGCTCATACTGGTAATATAATTATTAGTCCTTCATTATGTTTTAATCTTTGCTTAGATTCTTCCAACCATTCAATCCTTTTTTAAAAATAACTTGCAACTGAAATAATAAGTTCTCTAACTAGTATATGAATATACTAATCATTTCCTATCCTTCTTTTCTCTATTTACTAATTATCGCATTTAATGGATAAATGAAAACTTTCTTAAATTCTTCCAATCATTCAATCCTTTTTTAGCCAATTGAGTAGTCATTCCCTTTGTGAAAAATAACTTACAACTGAAACAATAAACCCTCTGATTAGTATATGAATATACTAACCATTTCATATCCTTTTTTTCTCCATTTGCTAATTGTCGCATGTAATGGGTAGATGAAAACTTCCTACTATGAATATTTCTCGAAAATATCTCATTATTATCTCTCAAAAGACTCTTTTCTACTAAGAAGTCTCTAAGACTCTGTTGGACATTGTTCTAATTAATCGGATCATAAAAATTTAAAGGCCAACATTCTTGATAGTCATTCTCATTTATATTTTCTTTTTCACCGTCATCTTCCCCTTCATTCATCAACTCTTTCTCTTCATGTTCCTCATTCTTGTCGTCTTCTTTGTTATTGCTCAAGTCTTTGAGTTCGTGTTCTTCTTCTTCATTAGCATTCACAACTTCTATTTGTTTACTATCTCTAAAAAAATTATAAATGGTTTCTGGTTAAGACTGAATAATTTTTTTTGTCTTTTGCCTCTTCCTTCTTTTCTCAGCTTCAGAAGGATAACTTTTATTACACAAATGTTGAGCGGTGTTTCTCAACTACAAACACGGGTTTGAAATAAGGTTAAATTGCTAACACAATAAAAATAAATTTCTTCAAAATATATAAAATTTATTTGTCCATCCTAAGCTTTATATAAATAAAGAAAAAAAATTACAATGTAGATTTTATAAGGACAAGATCTTATTGAAGAAACTTGCAATTAATTGAAAGAGAAAACCTTACAAAAATACTCAGCCCAAAATCAATATTTTAATGTAGATAAGTAGATTTAATAGGGCTACAACCCAAAAAAATTTATGGCTTGCAGCTTCACACCATGTAATCCTTTACAATAATTATTTTAGACTATAGCTATAAAATCGGAAATTGTCCCCCCTACAACTCATAAAATGCTAATTGATTTCAAAGCTCACAAATTTTCTCCTAAAATTCTTAACCATTAAAGTAAGGTACGATTATATGAAGATCACCCAATCAAGAGATAGTCTGAAAACTAAGAAAATAAGATTAAATAAGAGAGTTGTACACTTTTAATCTGCCCCCAAAATTTATGGTGAATATGCTCACAAATGTTTTTATGATATGCTTCCTATACCATCATCTTTTTTGTATAAGCTAAGCCCCCAAATCGACTATAAAATAAAATCCCCCAAATTGACTATATGGTGAATACAATTTTATGGTGTAAATAAGCCCCCAAATTGATTATATGGTGAATAAAACCCTAATTATCGGTGAATAAGCACACGAATCAACTATATGATGAATAAAATCCTAATTACTAAATAATAAGATAAAGACTAAATCAATATTTAATTAAATACATTCAACTATTGTAGGCCATACCGATAAAAAAAACTATTGTGGGCCTTGCTAATTTTTTTATTATCAAATATCAATATGAATAACCATCAAGAGAGAGAAAGAGATAGAAAGAGAAAAAAAAAAAAAAAAACCTCAAAACAAATAAACAATCAAAAGTTTAAAACCCTAGTTTGGGAGTAGGGACTTGGTCGGTAGAAGAGAGTGGGGCCCGGGGATGCGAATCATGCGATGTGCCGATGTGTTAGGGCCGATCAGCCGATAGTGGCGTGGAGCCGCGGTGGTGGTGTGGAGCCAAGAGCGTAGTGAGAGAGAGAGAGAGAGAGAGAGAGAGAGAGAGGTTGTAACTTGTAAGGTAGAGTTTTTTTTTTTTTTTTTTTTTTAAGTGTAAGTGGGCCCACCTGATTCAATCGGGTCCAGCCTTGGTTTGAATTGTTAGGGGCCCATGTCAACTGGGCATGGGGCCCCTCTAAATTTTTTTTCAAACACTAAAACCCATAAAATGAAAGAGGTTCCAGATTTGTGGGCCTCCAAAATTTGGGAAAATTCGGGGCCCAAGGCAGCCACCTCTTAGGCCTTGGTCTAGGGCCGGTACTACCTAAATCAAGATCTTAGTTGTTATAAAAAAATAAAAAATCAAGAATTTAGTGTATGATAAAAAAAAATAGTAATATATATATATATATATATATATATATATATATATATATAAAATCTTGATTTAATATTTAAGGGTATACTTGTACTCGAAATAGAAAAGACGTGACAATGATACCACAACTTGCATTATTGATTGTTTTAAGGGTTAATAGCTATGAGAAGTGTTAGATGGAAATCGCTACCATTTTAGGGTACGTGGCACCTTTTTGAGGTAAGTTAAGTCATTGAAGTTGTAGCTTATATTGGGAGCTATTGTAAGTCCAAAAATCACAATCATTGAGGGATTTGAGTTGTCCTATCTACACGCTTTAACATAGAGGATTATGCATATTTTTTGTGTCTATATTGAAACCATCTAATCAAATTGCTCCAATGCTCTAATATGTTTGCCTTTTGAATTGAGTGTGACACAAGTGATGGTCATACACATGAAACACGTACACAATTATAAAAGATGCATGTGCCACGGTCTAAATGGGTGCCTCATGAAAATATTTTTGTAAAGAGAACATAGGAGTGAGTCCCTAGTTTTATTTTTAAAAATTATTTGTTAGAAGAGGAAATTACTTTATTGCTGATGTAATGAAAGTCAAATCAATAAAGAAGCAAACATAGGGGAAAAAGATAAAGAAAAGTAGTAGTCTTACACCTAAAAATAATGATACTATTTTTATTATTAATAACATCATTATACTACACAGAATTGATAGAGGATACCTGACTCGAGCTCCAAAGACAGTCAACATGTCAAATTCCCTCCACAAATTCAGCGGTTGCTGAACATTTGTGAGAGCCAAATCAGTAGATTATTAAAAGTATACTCTCACTAGTTTATGTATTCATTAATAGATATGCACTTTCTAAGGTTTGACTACTTTAGCGGATGGAGATTGACCAGTGCACATGTCAATATGTCATACACTTGATACCAACTCATCTAATTACCAAACTTCTCATATTTATAGTTATCAAAACAACCTCAAAAGTATAAGTAGTCATAAAATAATCACATAAATTTTATAATTCTTTTAAAGGACAAGTCTAGTCAATTTAAATTTAAAACACATTAGTTTTCACATGGTCTTTTAGCTAGTTCTTCTTGTCCATTTTCTTATTTTTTTGTATTTATTGAATTATTAATACATATATATTGGAGCTTAGATATGATATGGTATCAATATTGGCCTATACTTATATCATAACGGTTGATATATATATCAGTCAATTTGGCGAATATATATTGGAAGTAATGACGAAAAAAGCTCTTTGATTTGGGGATATTTACTCATATTTTAATTTGTTTTTTCTTTTAATTCAAGATGGGGTGACAATTGCATAGATACAAATCCACATTAGAACATTTTCCTTAAGTTAGTGGAGTTAAGGTTATTTATTTATCGGTGTTAAGGTAAGGCTCTCCCCATGCACTTATTTTTCACAAATAAAAATACGCTTTTTCATTAAAAATCTCATTCTTCTAAATCAACTTGAACTCAATTTCATATGAAGTTAGGTACTTTATGAAACCTATTTCACTTAAGTTGAACTTTTAAGTAGACTAGACCTTTGTTTTTTGTAAAGACCTGAATTTTTTTTTAACTTTATTGTGTGGTGTTAGATGTGTTTTGCACTGTATTTAGTGGTAGCACTCCACACCGGATCCTACTGGATTTTAGAAAACCTAGCTTATTTAAGTACGTAACATTATTCTTCTTTTCTTATTCTAATCTTCTTAAGAAACCCTAGCCGTCACAACCTTTATTCTTTAACCCATCTCTTCTCAAACTCCTTAATCTTCTTTCTAAAATGTTTTGTATGTTCTTCCACAAGAACTACCCTGATCTATTTCCACCATCAAGATCAAGGAGGAAGAAGGAGAAATCTTGGACGGTCCATTGCGTGGGACGTCGATCTTTTCACCCTAATCGTCGTATATCTATCGTTCATACTTCAAGAGGTGGATACCCATCAATCCATCTTGTTCTTTTCAGATCTCATTGTGTAGGGTACATTCGATCAAGTATCGACGAACTAAATAAAATGAGTCTTATTATATATATTTTATAATATTATTTTAAATTGAATAATATAGCTAGCCCTAGATGTGGTTGCATTTAATCACGTTTCAATTATTTTTCTTATTTTCGGATCTTATTTCGGAACCCTAGAAGCTCGAGAATTTTTTAAATCGATTTTCTATTGCGACTGATCGATTCTGGGTCGAGCGAAAAAGGGTATATTTTCCTTACTCAGTTGATCAATCGATTTCCATCTTTTGATCGATCTATTATGGACAAAGTTGACTGTGTTTATATTTTATTATTTATCGATAGATCGATTCCTTCTGCTTGATCGATCGATTCTGGTCAGAGATCATTATATCTTTATATTTTCCTTCAAAATCAATCGATCGATTCCAAGTTCCTGATCGATCGATCAATTCTGGACCGTGACCACTACATATAATATATTTTATTTGCAAGATCGATTGATCGATTTATTATGTTCGATCAATCGATTAAGGATAAAACCGATTCACTGTGTACTTTAAATTACTTTAAATTCGATCGATTGATTAGGAGTTACCGATCGATTGATTTGGACCCAATTTGAATGACTGATATGTTATATTTTCGATTGATCGACCCTCATTTACGATCGATTGATTCTGACCCGAATGTCTTATATAATTATATTATATTTCGATTGATCGATTATAAAATTGATCGATCGATTCTAGCCTAAGTCTGAACAAACGACATTGTTTACCTCATAATTTCACTTTAGCATGATCAAAACTTAATGCATATTAATCACTTAAACGTTTCTATCAATGGTCGTGATATACCTAACTTTAGATTGCAATGTCTTTCAATAAAGCATCTAATTATAGTAATATATCAGTTTTATCGCTTCAACACGACCTCTTCAATAACACGATGAGTTAGAAATTCGATGCTCTAGTGAAAATCAAACTCTGATTTTCACGTTATTGAAATCACACTATTAAATATCTTATTCTATATTTATATCGGTGTTATGTAAATATTTATATATGTATAAACATAACAAAAATCTGGACGTAAACTTTTTTATAAGTATGATAATTTTATACTTTTATCTTGGTCACGTTATACGAGTTTTAGATAAGTTAGGTCATATATATGCGAAAGCATGAGATCATACCTATCTTGGGCGTGGTGATTCGCTGAGATGGTATCGAAACGAGGAATATATCGTATTCACATGTTCTATAACTCATGGTGGTATGGGACATCATGACGAGTAGGGTGAGTGTGAATTCAATATAACCTCGTATACGGTGGCATATACGGTGATCCTATCACCCTGGGTTATAATATAATAAGATAAGATATGAGTTATGATATGAAATTCGGCCCTTAGGCCTTAGTTGTAGTGAGATCTCTTTATGATCATGTAAAATTTGGAATGTAGGTATTCATGTACGGATGTAATCCCTTTATGGTAGTATGGAACCTCTATGATAGAGAGATCTCTTTACTGTCGCACAAGTACATCCAGGTTACTACGGAACTCTTTTCTCGAAAAGTGTAATTTAATAAAGTTATCTCACTATAGCTCACTCTAGAATTAAGTTATAGGAGTATGTTACGATATGAGTATGTTAAGATACGATAAGTTATGAATTTGATAATAAGACACTGCTGTGTAGGTCAACAGAAAATTAAGAACTTAAGTCTGTATGTGTTATTTCTTGTGTAACCACCATAAGGGAAATAATGTCTTATAACCAAGATGGGTCTTTAGGAGACAGTATGAGTATGTTATGAGTTAAGATTGACGATGTCTCCCCATTAGGCTGGATGGAGTGTATGAGTATGTTATGAAGGGCGTTATGATATGGTGGTAAACTACTATGGTGACCCTCACATGGTAGGCTTGAGCAGCGACTCTGACACAGGTCGTATAAGATTTATGAGTATGTTAGGTACGCTTATGCGATGAACAGACGTATGTGTGAGAATAATAAGATATATAATGTTATTAAATATGGTAAGGTATGTTAGGATATAAGTGTATAGATCATGATCGTGCATTTATGTTATGATATGGGCTCTACGATATGCACATGATTTTTTCATTCTATCTTTCTGATTCCATTCATATATTATTATTATCACTCATGTAATGCACTCACAATGCACCTGAGTAGAATGGGGTGGATTGGTAGTGTATCTACTGAGTTTACGGGACTGAGTAAACTCTTCCCACAAAAATCTAACAGCAGCAGGTAATTATATGAACAGAGTGGACGCTAGCTATTTTGATCCTATTGGTGTTGATTTTATTGGCCCCGTGAACGTTGAGTACCAAGAGCCTTGGAAGGGTGACATCATTGAGTACCAGGAGGACCTTGGTATTGACTTTGACCCTAGTGGCGGCTATTAACAGTTGTAGACTTGATATTGAGTTTCGTTTGATACTATTATTGTGGACTATAGTTTCATGTATTAGATTTGTCTTTGACTTTTTTTTTTATAGTTTACCTAATTTTATCGCATTTATTCTGCTATTTATGACTTTTTTTATATTTCATCTTTAATTATTTGGTTCACAAATTTTGTGAAACTAGATTTGCATGAGAACTTTGATTATGTGTATGCCCACTTTGCGTATTTGGGATGCGTGCGAGTCATAACTCGAAATTCTAGGCTCTCAGGATAGGGTAGAATTTTAGGTCGTGATAGAGTGGTATCAAAGCTCAGGCTTTACTTCCTATTAGACTTTAGGGACTTAAGTTATTACGAGTTCTAAGTCTTTGAATTTTAAATTAGGACTATGATGCCTCTGCGAATGAATGGTGAGGGATCTTCCTCTTAGGGAGAAGAGTGCGAGATTGCGCGTATGTTGCACGAGTTGACGGCCGCACAACAACATGTTGCCCAGTTGAATGAGACCCATCAACAGGAGACTGCCAGACTGATCCAAGGGTTCAACCAACAACTACAACACCATGCAAGTACTTATCAGGACCTTATGCCCAGCAATTGAACAATCCTGCCAACTGCGGCCTGGTTGCACCACCGCCACGATTGAGAACAATAATCATAATGGATACGTGACATTTAGCAAGGCCCAACCCCCACACTTTCTTAGGCAGTTGGATCCTAACACTGCTGATGGCTAGATTTCCTAGATAGAGAGAAAACTTTTAAAGTCTCTATGCCCGCCGAAAATGAGAAAGTACCTTGGGCCCTGATGTGTTTGAAAGGAGATGCACAAAGTTGGTGGACTTTAGCTAATGGTTTGGCGAACAAATAAGAAGAAGAGCACTGGACTTGACAATAATTCAAAGAAGTATTTTATAGCAAGTACTTCTCGGATGCTACGAAGACTCAGAAGAAAAGTGAGTTCTTGGCTTTACAACAAGGAACCATATTCGTGATTGAATACGAGGCAAAATTTGATTGACTCTCTCGATCGCCTCTGTGTTGGTAGCCGATGAAGCTGAGAAGTGCTACCACTTTCAAAAGGGGCTCAACCCTAATATCAGGAGCAGAATTATGGCAATGAAGATTTTAACTTATGGAACGGGCTCATAACCAGGAGCAGGAAAACGAAGAGATGTGTGCTAAGCATATAGCTTGCCAGGTAGCTCAGAGGGGTAAACTAATTCGAGAAGGCTCTTCATCTTTTATTTCGTGAGCACCTCCTTCTCAACTTGCTCTGGTTCAGAGACATCAACGTTTCGCACTTTACCCTCAGGCTCGCCACTTCAGAGAACCGCTCTCGTCTCCGGTTACCAGAGAGTTGCACTATTGTCACGTTACACCCATCCAGGGACGACTACAACTCAACTTGTTCAGAGAGGTGTCATAGCTACAACAAATCCTAGCTACAACAAATCCCAAAAATGCCTCAGCTGCCCAGTCAGAAGACCGCAACCCCTGATAACACCCAACAATGACCCTATTTTGTTACTTATGAACCTTACACTAAGTGCGGTAAGAGGCACTAGCCCGATGAATGCTTACTTTACTCGAGCATGTGTTTCCAATGTAAGAAGCCAAGACACTTTATTCGAGATTGCCTAGAGCGAGACCCTGCAGTAGATATTCCTTTGAGAGGTTAGCAGCCACAGCAGCCTCGAGCACAGGGCCAAATTTTTACCATATCACATCAAGATGCCTTGGCTACCAATGAGGTCGTTTAGGGTATGAATCTAAATCTAATTGCTTTTCTTTACATATTATTTCCCTTTTTCTTTTACATATATGACTTATTTTGAGCGCAATTCTATTTTATTATTTTTAGTGAGAAATGCTATGGCGTGTGTATAACTTAGACCATGTGTGAACTTGTATAATTCAGAAACTATGAAAGTTTTTAAACCTACCGATTTGTTTGATTGACATGCATGGGTTTTGATCGACTCTGGATCAACCTACTCCTTGATTACACCAAGTTTCATTTCTGAAATTAGAGCTAAGCCCGTATCACTGGATAGTACGCTTTCAATTTCTACGTTGTCGGGAGAAGTGATGGTGGCATCTAAAGTTTGTAAAGCTACGATCTTAGTAATTGGGAGGCATGAGTTGCCCGCAGATCTTGTGGAGCTTGGATTCCAAGACTTTGATATAATCCTCGGCATAGATTGGTTGGCGACTTATCATGCCTTAGTAGATTGCTTTTCTAAAGTAGTCATCTTTCGACCGATTGAGAGCCCTTCATTTAAGTTTCGTGGTAGTAAAAGGGGAGGAGCAGCCCTAAATCGGACTGAGATGCAGAGTTCAAGATTGATCTCGCACCTAGTACCCTCTCGATTGCAAAAGTTCCATACCGAATGGTACCAATAAAACTGAAGGAGTTAGAGATTCAACTGTGAGAGTTGTTTGATAAGAGATTTATCCGACATAGTGAGTTACCATGGAGAGCATCGGTCTTATTCATAAAGAAGAAAGATGAATTGATGAGACTCTATATTGACTACCGACAGCTGAATAATGTCACTGTGAAAAATTGATACCCTCTTCCGCGTATCGATGACCTATTTGATCAGCTACAAGGTATTATTTACTTTTCGAAGATAAATCTCAAGTCTGGATATTATCAGTTGAAAGTCAGAGTAGAAGATATTTCGAAGACTGCTTTTGGGACGAGGCATAGATACTACGAGTTCCTTGTTATGCCTTTTGGACTCACGAATGCACCTACTGTGTTTATCGACAATGTCCTTAATTATTCTTGCACAAAAGAAGCTCATAAGAACCACCTTCGTATTGTCCTATAGACTCTCCGTGAGCATAGATTGTACACAAAATTGAGCAAGTGTAAATTTTGGCTAGAGAAGGTATCTTTCTTGGCTCACGTGATTTCCGTTATAGGGATTTCTATAGACCCATCAAAGATTGAAGTTGTTGTGAATTGGCAAGCGCCGAAGAATGTCACTGAAGTGGAAGGATTCTCTTGTTTAGCTCTCCCACTTACTATACTAACTCGTAAGAATAACAAGTTCGTATGGATCGATCAGTGTGAGCAGAATTTTAATTTATTAAAGCAAAAGCTCACGATAGCTCCCATTTTTTATTTACCTTTTGGACCTGGTGATTACGAAGTCACACGAATGCCTCGCTCCAGTGACTTGGATGTCCGTTGGAGCAACGTAAGAGGGCTATTGCATATAGCTCGAGACAGTTGAAGATGCATGAGAAGAACTACTCGGTTCATGATCTTGAGTTGGCAGTGGTTATCTTCGCCCTTAAAATTTGGCAGCACTATCTATATGGAGAGACTTTCAAGATCTATATGTGATCAGGCTCTAAATTTATATAAATTAGACCTTAATCTCGTCGTTGTTAAGCCTCATTTAATTACTAAGGCGTACTTTAGTGCATGATTGAATATAACAGGTTTTGAAGGCCTAAAAGTGCAAATATGATTAAAAGAGCAAAGTTAAGAGAGTCTTGAAACTACGGCAAGAACCAACCAAAACAGCTAAGAGAAAAAAGAGTGGCATGGTTTACATATAGATCTGCAGGAGCTAAGGCCTATACCATTGGAAGGTAGATGTTCCCAACTTTCCAACGAGCCAAAAATCGCCTAATTCTGAGTTGTATATCAAAAGTTATGTCAAAATAAAGTTCACATAAAAGTGAAGGAAAGTACAATCTCGACTGGTCGAGACTGGGAACTCAACCGGTTGAGTCTATGATTTTTAGGACGCGAATTTCGACTGGTCAAGCCTCTTAATGCTTTAGAAATGCATATTTCGACTGGTCCAAATGCAAATCTAGACCGGTTAAATGTATACAGCAGAATGGGCTTTTACATATATATAATTTCGACCGGTCGAGCTCCATTCTCAACCGGTCGAAGTCGAGATCTGCTGCTGCTTTTTAGGCACAAGGATGGGTTTTCTTGTTGATTTTTAAGTGCTAACAACTGGTTTCTTTCGGATTTCAAGAGTCTAAGATCTTCTACCTTCCTAGTTTAGATTAGATCTGTTCTAGGATTTGTTTCCTATTAGAAATCAATGTTCTAGGGCCTTATACATCTATAAATAAGGACCATAGGTTTAGGAATAAGGGAGCTTTTAGCCTAGGGCTTTTTGCTTGTAATTTTAGGTTTAGATTTCAAATCTGTGAGAGTTTGTGAGATTGAGGGCTTTGTAATCATTGTTCTATGATCGATTCAGTGATGATGAAGATCATAACAACAATGTGCGGCTAAAACGTCCCAAAGCTTGGGATCTCTTGTACGATCAAAGATAAGTAAATAATTTAATTTTTGTTTCTCTTTTATTTTGAATTCCATTTATGGTATGATTGCATGTTCAAGATTCCGAATATATCGAGAATGTGAAAGTAACATTGTAATCTTATTTAAAATAATCTCAGTGGCCTTGTAGGGATTGGGGTTGGACTAGATAGGATATTCACCGATGAAGTAGGCCTTATAGGGATTGGGGTTGGACTAGATAGGATATTCACCAATGAACTAGGCCTTATAGGATAGTTTTTATTGGTTCGTGCAATGGTTCTTTGACGATTAGATTTATCTAATTCATATACTATGCGACTGAGATTGTAGCCTGAAGCGGGGATACCTGAGATTCGAAATAGATTAGGAATGAGTTATTTATGAATCTGAGATCCAAGAGAGATCCCATGTTGTTTTCTCACTGTTTTCCAAATATGTTTTAACTGCTTCTCCAGGTAACTTACTTAGGATTTTACTTGTATAAAACCCCTTTTTAGTTAAGGCTTTAGTTTAGATAAATGACTAGTCCCTATGGTTCGACACCCTTATACTCGCCCAAGTACATCGAACTTGTGCACTTGCAAGGTTTTGATTTAAAACGATCAATATGGACCACAAAAGCCTCAAATATTTATTTTCTCAGAAGGATCTGAACTTGAAACAGCGATGATGGATGAAGTATATGAAGGACTATGATTGTTCCATTAATTACCATCCGGGTCAAGCAAACGTAGTTGCTGACGCTCTAAGTCGAAATCCTTGAGACTGCTAGCACGTCTGAAAGCGTGAAAGTCGCTCGATGAGATTGCTCAGTTGGATGTGCGACTTGGCAAAATTGGTGAATGAGCATACCTAGCTAGTATGATGGCCAAACCTACCATCGTTGACCGTATCAGAATGGAGCAGGCCCTAGATCCCAAATTTTTGAAGATTATGGGAGAGTTAGCCGATGGCCCTAAATAGGACTTCTTCAAGCGCATTGATGGGACTCTCCTATTCTGAGTTAGATTATATGTTCCCGATGTTGAAACCTTGTGAAACGAGATTCTTGAGAAAGCACATAAATCCAGATATTTTGTGCACCCAGGTACCACGAAGATGTACCGAAATATTCGAAACTATTACTTGTGGTCGAACATGAAGAGAGAGATTGCTGAATATATCTCTAGATGTCTAGTATGCCAGCAGGTGAAAGTTGAACACTATAAGTGAGCTGGTCTTTTGTAGCACTTACCGATTCTCGAGTGGAAGTGGGAGAACATCTCTATGGATTTCATAGTTGGACTCCCGAGAACTTCAAAAAAGCACAATGCCATTTGGATTATTGTAAGTCAATTGACCAAGTCGGTGCACTTTCTACCTTTCAATAATATTGATAGTAGGGATAAACTTTCTGAGACGTATTTGAAGGAAATAGTCAAGCTTCATGGGGTCCATGTGAGCATTGTGTCGGACAGAGACACAAAATTTACTTCTGAGCATTAGAAGAAATTTCAAAAAGCAATGGGTATGAGACTAGATTTCAGTACAACCTTCATCCAAAAACTGACGAGCAGACCGAAAGAGTTAATCAGATCGTAAAAGACATGCTTCGAACTTGCATGTTAGATTTTCGAGAGAATTGGGCTGACCATCCGCCCCTGATTGAATTTTCCTATAACAATAACTATCAAGTGTGCATCAAGATGTCGATTTTTGAAGCCCTTTATGGCTGAAGTTGTAGGACGCCTCTTTTTTGGGATAAGGTTGGTGGAAGAAAGATGCTTGATCCAGAACTCGTATAATCCACAACTGAAAATGTTAAAGTTATCCGTCAGATGTTGAAGGATGCTCAGGATCGTCAGAAAGCTTATGCCAACAGTAGAAGACACTTGATAGAATTCGAGATTGGATTTTTAGTTTCCATCCGTGTGTCACCGACTAAAGGAATCATGTGTTTTAGAATGCAGGGAAAACTATGTCTGAGATATGTGGGACCCTTCGTCATCACTGATCGCATCGGCAAGGTGGCTTACCGAATTTCACTTTCGTCACACTTCTCCGATATACATAATGTGTTTCACGTATCTACGTTGTGAAAGTACTTGTCGGATCCATCTCATGTTCTTAACATCGAACCAACTGAAGTCAAGGATGATCTGACCATCATAGAGAAGCTTGTTTAGATCAAATACTGAAAGGAAAAACTCGTCAAGGGTAAATCCGTACGTTTCATCAAAGTTCAGTGGCAACACCATTCACCGAAGGAAGCCACTTGAGAATAAGAAACTGAGATTATGGAGGAGTACCCAGAGCTCATCACCGTAGGTACATAATTTTCGAGGATGAAAATATTATATGAGGGGCAGAATGTAACGACCTAGATTTTTCTTAACTTTATTTTGTGGTGTTAGACGTGTTTTGCACTGTATTTGGTGGTAGCGCTCCACACAGGAACCTACCCTATTTTAGAAAACCTTATTTAATTATGTAACCTTATTCTTTTTTTCTTATTCTAATCTCCTTAAGAAACCTTAGCCGTCACAACCTTTCTTCTTCAACCCATCTCTTCTCAAACTCCTTAATCTTTTCCCTAAAATATTTTGTGTGTTCTTTCATAAGAACCACCGTGATCTATTTCCACCATCAAGATCGAGGAGAAAAAAGGAGAAATCTTGGACGGGTCATCGCATGGGACATTAAACTTTTCACCCTAATCGTCATAGATCTACCGTTCACGCTTAAAAAGGAGGGTACCCATCAATCCATCTTGTTCTTCTCAGATCTCATCAGGTAGGGTACGTTTGATCGCGTATCGATGGGCTAAATAAAATGAATCTTATTTTCTATTCTTTATAATATTATTTTAAATTGAATAATATAGCTAGCCCTAGATGTGATTGCATTTAATCACGCTTTAATTATTTTTCTTATTTTTGGATCTTATTTCAAAATCCTAGAAGCTCGAGAGTTTTTTAAATTGATCGATCAATTTTTTATTGCGATCGATCGATTCTAGGCTGAGCGAAAAAGGGTATATTTTCCTTACTCAATCGATTGATTGATTTCCATCTTTTGATTGATTGATTATGGACAAAGTTGACTGTGCTTATATTTTATTATTTATCTATCAATTGATTTCTTCTGCTTGATCGATCAATTTTGGTTAGAGATCATTATATATTTATATTTGCCTTTCAAAATCGATCGATCGATTCCAAGTTCCCGATTGATCAATTCTGGACTGTGACCACTACATATGTTTTATTTTATTCGCATGTTCGATCGATTGATTTATTATGTTCGACCGATCGATTTTGGACAGAACCGATTCACTGTTTACTTTAAATTCGATTAATCGATTAGAAGTTACCGATCGATCGATTTGGACCTGAATTGACTGACTGATATGTTATATTTGCGATCGATTTCAAGGATCAAAATTTTGGCCGAAATGACCGAAATTTTGGTCCAAATTATCGGTTTTGGTCCCCACCGAAATGAAATTTTGGACCGAAATTTTGGCCAAATTTTTTAATTTCGGCCAAATTATCAGATTTCGATTTCGATCATGCCTAAAATCAAAATTTTGATCCTTGATCGATTCTAACCCGAATATCTTATATAATTATATTATAATCCGATCGATCGATTCCAAAACCGATCAAACGATTCTTGTCCAAACATACGACATTATTTATCTCATAATGCAACTTTAGCACAATCAAAACTTAATACATATTAATCACTTGAACATTTCAATCGATGGTCATGATGTGCCTAAATTTTATATTGCAATGTCTTTTAATTGAGCATCTAATTATAGTAGCATATATATATATATATATATATATATATATATATATATATATCAATTTTATTGGTTCAACGCGGCCTCTTCGATAACAAGAAGAGTTAGAAATTTGATGCCCTCGTAAAAATTAAACTCTGACCTTCACGTTATTGAAATCATACTATTACCTTATTTTATATTTATATCAGTGTTATGTAAATATATATATATATATAAACATAACAAAAATCTAGATGTAAACCTTTCTGTAAGTATGATAACTATGTGCTTCCATCTCGATCACGTTAAACGAGTTATAGATAAGTTAGGTCACATATACGCGGGAGTATGAGATCATGCCTACGCTTGAGCGTAGCGATTCGCTGAGATGGTATTGAAGTGAGAGATATATCGTATTCACATGTCCTACAACTCATAGTCGTATGGAATATCATGAAGAGTATGGTGAGTGTGAATTCAGTGTAGCCTCATGTACGGTAGCATATAGGGTGACCCTATCACCCTGAGTTCTAATATGATAGAATAAGATATGAGTTATGATATGAGATTTTATCCTTAGGCCTTAGTTATAGTGAGATCTCTTTACGGTCACAAGTAACTCGAAATATAGGCATCCATATAAGGATGCAACCCCTCTATGATAGTATGGAACCTCTATGGTAGAGAGGTCTTTTTATTGTCACACGAAGTACAACCAGGTTATTACGGAACTCTTTCCTCGAAAAGTATGATTTAATGAAGTTATCCCACTATAGCTCGTCCTAGAATTAAGTTGTAAGAGTATATTATGATATGAGTATGTTAAGATAGTATAAGTTATGAATACGATAATAAGACACTACCGTGTAGGCTAGCAGAAGATTAAGAAGTTAAGTTTGTACGTGTCATTCCTTGCGTAGGGCAATAACGTCTTACAGCCAAGACGAATTTCTAGGAGACAGTATGAATATGTTATGAGTTACGATTGATCATGTTTCCCCATTAGGCTAGATGGGTGATATGAGTATGTTATGGAAGGCGTTATGATATGGTGGTAAGCTATTATAGTGACCCTCGCATGGTAGGTTCGAGTAGCGACTCTGGCACAGGTCGTGTAGGATTTATGTACATGTTAGGTATGCTCATGTGATATACAAACGTATGTATAAGAATAATAAGATATGTTATGTTATGAGATATGGTGAGGTACGTTAGGATATGAGTGTTTAGATCATGATCCTGCATTTATATATAATATGAGTTTTACGATATGCACATAGTTTTATCATTCTTACTTTCTGATTCCATTAATATACTATTATTATCACTCACGTGCTGCACCCACAATGCACCTAAGTAGGATGGGATGGATTGGTGATGTATTCACAGAGTTTTCGTGACTGGATAAACTCATCCCACAAAAATCTAACAGCTGCAGATGATTATATCGACGGAGTGGGTGTTAGCTAATCTGATCCTATTGGTGTTCATTTCGTTGACCACGTGGGCGCTGAGTACCGAGAGCCTTGGAAGGGTGACTCCGCTGAGTAATAGGAGGACCTTGTTGTTGACTTTGACTCAAGTGTCGGCTATTGACTGTGACAGCCCGAATTTCCTAACCCAGAAACTCGTGTCGTTGGACCGCCAATCTCGACGACCCTTTAACTAAACACTTGGTACATCCACACACATAGCGAAATTCAAACCAAATATCTCTGACTAAGTAGATAGAGTCATCGTATATGGCAAAAGAAATCTCTAGTTCTATATACATGAATGGAGAACAAAAATAATGGTTCTATCCGTATGCGAAACATAAGCCAAATAGAACCAAGATGAACCATCGGTGATGGTCGACCATCACCTAAACAGCGGTTCCCAAAATACGTGTATCATTACATAAATCAATATTCTATTATAAAAAGAAAGGCTGAATGTACCAAGCCTAAGTCTCACTCACTGAACTTGTTCAATTACCTCTAAGGGAAGTACTCCTCAAGTGGAGACTCCGATTCTTCCTCAGGAATGTAATAAGAGTACCTAGGTCAACTCCTGTGCCTGTGACGTATAGTCGAGGGTGTAGACACCCCCATTTTTCTCTCTCGGGATATACAATTTTTGTTCGATCAACCTTTGACCTCATAATCCTGAAATGAGAACCATGCACTGAAATAATAGTACATGGCCGAACACAAGCTGAAATAATAGCTCTGTGGCTCAAATCTCAACGTAGGAAGACTATATACTGAAACAATAATATATAGTTGGAATATAGGATGAAACTATAGCCTTGCATTTCAAACTAGAGACCAGACCCAGACAACCCCGAATTAAGCGCCTGAAACCCAACATTAAATTCGATTGCACGCCAAACCACAAGCGTGCAATCAGTCCCCCTTTCAGACTAAACTCCCTTTCCCAGACCATCTCGAGACTTGATCATACTCCTGAAATTAGACACACGATCGGATTACACGCCCGACCACCAGTGCGCAATTGGCCTACGCCCGGCCTAGCCTCACTGTCCTTGACCCCTAAGTTTCCTTGATTGAGCACTTCTAAAGAAATGCTTAATCGGATTGCGCACGTCCTAACAAGCGCGCAATTAGCCCTAACACTATTAGGACTAGAAAACCCACTGAGTCGGTGCCCGACTCAAAGCTATTAAGTGCGGGAAAATTGGCGTGTAATTCAGTTAAACGCCTGGAAAAGTGCATGTAATTGAAGAAAAACCTATAAAAGATTATTTTCTTAATTCGCCCAGAGGCTAGGCAAATTTTTTAGAGAGAACGGATTTTTTTTTGGATTCCGAAACCAGAGAACTCCGAGGATAAAACTCATAGAGCAACCTAGTCATGATTTCGATATTCAAGCTTCGAATCTTCGAGATTTCTCTCCGCAACCCCGACCCTAGGTAAGAATTTAATTTTTAGTTTCCGACCATAACTTCTAACCTATAGATTTAGGATTTTTCTTTTAGTTTTAATCATAGATTTTAATTTTCAGTCCGAGACCGTAGCACCTTTTTTTTAGACTGCAAATATTTTATATATGGTTCTAATTCTCTGAATTCAGAACCAGTCATTAATCTGACGGTCTAATTTATCGACCCTAGGCTTTAATTCCGTTCTAAAATCTTAATTTTCAGTCGTATCATTAATTTCTGGTTTTAATCCTTGGATTCCAAAATCAGTCCTTAATCATACGGTCTGATTTTTTAATTTCGGACCCGAATTCAGTCCTAGAAATTTAAATTTCTTATTTTAGTATCCCCAAAAATTCTAAATATTAATATTAGTTTCTACAATTCTAGTTCATGATTCAATTCACAATTATTATTCCGAAATTAATTCCAAAAAATCCAAAATGCTATTTTACGATCCAAAATTCAATTTATCTTTAATCTCAGCCATCCGATTTGCCCAAGGGAGCTTACGGACGACACTCAGGAACGAGGCCAATCCTCCTTAGTATAGCGGGCCCAAACCCTTTTTTTTAAGAATTTTAGAATTAATTAATTTTTATTTTTTATTTTTTAGTATAATTAACTAGTAGATTTATTTTATTTCAGCATAATTAATTAATTAATTTAATTAGATTTTAGTATGATTGATTAATTTCTTTATATCAGATATTAATTGGTTAATTTCTCACTTTAATTAGAATTTAGTATGATTAATTCATCGCTTTAATTAGATTTTTAGTATAGTTAATTCATTGCTTTAATTAGAATTTTAATAAAATTAGTTTATTTATTTTAATTAGATTTTGAATAAAATCAATTTATTTGTCTTAATTAGATTTTAATAATTAATTCATCTGCCTTAAATTAGAGTTTCAGTAAAATAAGTTTTTTATTTCGATTAGAATTCTAGAAAAACTGCTATACTTGATTTAATTAGAATTCCAATACAACTAGTATACTTGCTCTGCTTAGAATTCTAGTACAATTAGCATGCTCAAATTAATTAGAGTTTCATCAAGACTACTACATGTGTACTCCTAGTATAATTGGGAAACCTGGTCATAATTAGACTTCTAATGGGATTAGGACAATTAATTAGACTTTCAATAAATATAGGAATAGTAAAAATTAATTAAACTCCTGGTAGAACTCAATATCCGAATACTTACCAAAATCAGAACACGACACAGAATCGATCGGCCCACGGGCCGAATTACAACAGTGTGCCCCCATCGCAAAACTTTAACTTAGCCAGAGGCCCCTACCAGCCAAGGCGAGAACACTATGCCCCTTTATCGAATACAATTTCCAACATCTTCCGTCTCCTAAACACTTAGAATTTCCTTCGATTTCCGTAAGAAAACCTTGCCCATGGCCTGTGAATCTAGACTATAGCAAGTACTGTGCCTTCCATCGATATGCGGGACACAACCTAGAAGACTGTTGGGTACTCAGGGACATGATCTATGACATGAATGACCAAAGTTGGATCGATTGGGAAGCGCTTAGGAATTCTAACCCTAACAATAACCAACCCCAACAAAATTTAGGGATCGTTAATAACCCTATGCCCAACCACAACCAAGCAACACCGGCTCCAATCACCACCGTAGATCTCTTCTGTCAATCCCCCTTCCAACCTTCCACCTTAATCACTCGCATCCAACCCTCTGCTGCTTCCACCACACCAGTAAGAGCTCCTTCACCCCCGCATCCCTCGATCCTGATCACTCGCATCGCCCTGCCAAATCCACCTCCTTATCTAAAATTCACTCAAATATGAGTCCATTCCTTTATGGCTAAGAGACCATTCCTCCGTAGTCACCCACCAGAGCCTTCAACCCCTCTAAATCCCAAACCAATGCCATTATCGCTGCCTTTGTTCGATTCTGAACCTGAGTATGGAGATCACATTCTCCAAACTGTAGCCCAGATTGCTTCGTGGGTCAAGAGTGTCACCCGAGAGACTCCAAGCCAAGACAACGAAATAACCACCGAGCGTTCGCTGAATCTAAAAGAAAGTCAACCAGAAGAACATCCTAACCCGTGCGAGACGCTAGTCTCTGCTTTCCTAAAAGAGGAAGATTACACACAGTACCTGCCACCTTAGAGCGGCACCATTCAAGTACGCGTTCTAACCTCGAATTTCACCCATTTCACAAATACATCCGCTTCAAGTAGCGCCGAGTTCGGTCAAAAACCGACTTGCTCGATTCTCAAATCGGGAACCAATTACCCACTCCGCCTTTCCATCGAAATAAGAATTTCATGAATGTGCAAGCACTAGAGGGGAATGTGAGAGAAAGAGAAGTTAACTTGCCTCCCCCACCTCACATCATTCCTCCACCAATTCCTGCACCTCAACCATTCCAACCACTCGCACTTAAGGCCCATCGGCCAGGCAAAGAGACTGCGCTCAAGCCAGGGCAAGAATACGACCTTCTACAGTATCTCCAGAAGATACCGACCTAGATATCCATACTAGAACTCATCAAGAAATCGCCTTATCATCATCGATTGTTGATAAGGACACTTGAAGACACACAAGTGGATGAGGATACAACCCTAGATGAGCTTCATCAAATCACTTCAGTCATGGAGCAACCTCTGGCGCTCACTTTTACAGATGTAGACATGCCTAAAGAGTCACTTCGTGGGAGTGCGGCCCCCATATATCTTACGGTCATAATTAAAAGATTCTCCGTACCACACGCACTCGTTGACACGGGAGTAGGACTTAATATCTGCCCTCTCACCACATTAAAAATGCTTGAATACATGGAGCAGGATGTCAGGCCCTCTACACTGTCACTCATAGCTTATGATGGGTTGCGTCGCTTTGTTAAAGGAATTATCAAGCTGCAGGTTCGCCTCAGACATGTAACGAAAGACGTTACCTTCCATATTTCTGATTCCGTTAGTACGTATAATCTCATTTTAGGTAGGAAATGACTGGAGTCAATGAAAGCCATCACATCCATATACCATCAATGCGTCAAATTCCCATACGAAGACTCCATCGTCCGTATATACGCTGATGCACCCCTCCAGGAGATGCATACTGATTATGTGGCGAGCATACCAACCACTCACTACTATGTGTTGAACACGGGTCATATTCAAAAGACTCGATCCCCTGATGAGACAACCGTTGCAGAAGTCCGTCCCCCTACCCCTCCTAGTTCTCCTCCAACGCGTCAACAAAAATTAATGAGAAGAGAGGTTGGCCCAGACCTCGCCAAACTCTATGCCATTAACCCTACCGCGACAAAAGGGTGGGACCTTATGTACCAACTTTGATACGTTCCCCACACCGAACTCGGTAAAAATAAGCAAGGTGGTGAAGGACCCGTTGTCTCAAAGCAAATACGCAAGCACATAGTGTTAGGTTACCAATCGGACAGCCTGTAAGCCGAGTTGTCTCCTACCTCGCCAAAATGGTCTCTATATGACCAGTTCGCCTATGGGACCACTGAGAAAGCAGATGTGCTAAAGCATAAGGAAGTGTCCTTCACTAGATTCCAAGAAGTGAAAATTGAGCGAATGATTAAAGCATTCAATGATTTAACCAATTTAAATGACGATATCGATAAACCGTTCGAAGGAGTCAAGCCCATGTTTGACACTAAGGAATTTATAAAAGAGAGGAGAGAAGAACCTCCAAAACTTGACCCACGAGTAGAAGACTAGGAATCCACTAACTCGTATAGCATATGCCTCGGCCTCGGCCTTGAGGGATGGGAATGCCCTTGGGACTCCCTTTGTATCGCTTACCCATACCAGCCCCGCTGTGTGGGTAAGCGATACAAATAATGACCTACCAGCTCAGCTGTCGACACAAGAAGCAGAAAATCCCAACAGTCATTTGGTTGACCTAGGGGGAAACACTCGTGTCACCCTCATAGACTTTGAAGAAGAACTTGAACTAGACACTTCTACGCCCCCAGATTCGTCACAATTCCAAATATTTTGGAATTCTCTCGAGGAAGAATGACAACCTCCCCCGAGTGATGACGAGGACTACTGGATAGACCTCCCGGCACTCGAGTTAGCGGAGCAAGCTAATCTAAGGCTTCAAGCACTATCAGATCAAGAGGATGAATTCGATACCGTCTTCGACTCTAACCTAAAAGGATGGGAATATCCTTCGGAACCCCCTGTATTCTTCACCATTATCAACCTCACTGTCGAGCATGCGTGCTCATCCTAGCATATTATAAAGATCAAGAAAAAGTACTTGCCACCCTTGAGGATCCTTTGGGCCCCTCAATGGGAAGAATAACATTATTATGACGCAGAGGATGATAGCTCAATTGACTATGATCTTCATAGTTTCTTCGAAGAAGAAGTGATCAATGTGGCAGAAGAAATCCAAGCATTAGTGCCGCTGTCACCAGCGTCGCTCATTCAAAAGACTCATCAGATGAGGACTCCAAAAAATAATGCCAAATTCACAACAAGATCACATTTCTCGAAGGATCGCCTAAACGGCTCCGGCAGCCATCTCGCTCCCTCAGCTAGAGGAAGCAATTCTCTCAGCGCCCCTTGAGGCGACCGACCATGTACCATATTTATTATCAAAAATAAAAAAAAATAGAAGAAACAGAGAACCCTAAAAATTCATAAATATAAAATCTAATAAAATCAGAAAATCTCAGAAAAGAAAGGGAACTTTTCATCCCGAACTAAATTTATGGCCAACAAGGAGACTTTCCTCCTAAGGCTTCTATCCCATTCCCCGCACGAGGACGTAAAGCATCCCGGCTAGACAATAAGACAGTGATCATACCGGACGAGATACTTCGTGACTTTGAGAGAAGAATCAGTAATCTTGACCTTCACCTTACCGAAGATCTCTCAGTCATAGATTGTACCGATGAAGGTTACCTTTAACAAACTCAGATCCCCAGTGTAGTAATTTCGCAGTATATGAACTTATCGAGGACGAAGAAAGAACGGCAGTTGCCAAGGGGGCACTAGACTTCCAACGGATTATCAAGCATTTCAATGAGCAAACCCAAGCTGTCGCAGAACCCACGAAAGAACTTAACTTTGACACTGAAGAGAAACCCAAAAAGCTACTGATTAGCGCAACGCTTAACTCCAAGGAATGCCAACAAATTACACAAGTCCTATAAGAACACCTTGATTTTTTTGCATGGTCCTACGAGGACATGTCCGGTTTAGACCCAAGTTTAGTAGAACATCACCTCGTCTTAGAACCCGATGCAAAGCCTGTTAAGCAGAGAATCCGCAGGATGCACCCACAAACTGCCCTCCAAGTTAAAGAGGAAGTCTATAAGTTACACAAAGCCAAATTTATCCGAGTTGTTCTTTACCCTAAGTGGGTCGCAAACATAGTACATGTTTGCAAGAAAGACGGCAAAGTACGGGTTTGCATCGACTTTCGAAACCTCAACCAGGCATGCCCAAAAGATGACTTCCTACTTCCGCACATTGACACTCTAGTCGACAATACTACTGGACATGAGATGCTATCCTTTATGGACGATTTCTCTAGATATAATTAGATCAAATTAGCAGAGTCCGACCAAGAGAAAACTTTCTTCACCACATCATGAGGAACTTATTATTACGTCGTTATGCCTTTTGGGCTCAAGAATGCAAGAACCACATATCAACGCGTCATGATGACTGTCTTTCACGACATGATGCATAAGTGTGTAAAAGTCTACGTTGATGACATATTAGTAAAGTCCCAAACGCGAGTAGGACATGTTGAAGCACTCCGACTGGTGTTACAAAGAGCCAAAAAATATCAGCTAAAAATGAACCTAAAGACATGTGTCTTTGGAGTCACCTCCGAAAAATTACTTGGTTTTATAGTTAGCAAGTGAGGGATCGAAGTTGACCCTGTAAAAGTCAGAGCTATCCTCGAGATGTCGCCTCCCAGTAATATCAAAGAGTTACGAGGCCTGATAGGAAGACTGTAATTCATAAGAAGATTTATCTCTCAGCATTCGGACATATGCGATCCTTTCTACAGACTACTTAAAGGAGGAACTGAGTACAAATGGTATGATCAGTGTCAGCAAGCCATTGAAAATATTAAGAAGTACCTCCTTAACCCGCCAATACTATCGCCACCTGTCCCTGGAAGACCCCTAATTCTATATCTCTCAGCGAACGACAAAGCAATGGGAGTAATCCTCAGACAATATGAAAAAGATGGAAAGAGAGAAGGCTATCTACTACCTCAGTAGGACGATAGTCGAATACGAATGAAAATACACTTCAATGGAGAAGACTTGTCTCACATTGGTGTGGGCCTCTACTAAATTACGACACTACTTCGGAGCACACGAAATACTAGTACTAGCCCGAATGGACCCTCTGAAGTACGTATTCGAAAATCCCATAACATCAGGAAAGATTTCTCGCTGGCATATGCTCCTGCAAGAATTCGATATCACTTACATCATGCAGAAATTGATCAAAGGGCAAGTAATCGCTGATTACCATACAGATCTCCCACTCCCTAGTGATGAGCCCATACACGCGAATTTCCCCAATGAGGACCTATTCACAATTCATAATGAAGAGCCTGATAAGACCTCATGGACCCTTTATTTCGACGGCGCTCTAAATCACAAAGGAAAAGGCATCGGGATAGTCCTCCTGAGCCCAAAAGGAGTTGTCATACCTAAATCTTTTCAACTAGATTTCCCTGTCACTAATAATGTCACAGAATACGAAGCCTTTATAGCTAGACTACGAGCAGCACTACAGTTAGGTGTTAAACAGTTAAAAACCATCGGTGATTCCAAACTGGTGATTTCACAAGTCATAGGAGAATAGAAAACTAAGGAAATGAGACTAATGGCATACCTAGAAACCACTCAATATTTAGTAAAGAAATTTGAAAGAATCTCTTTCACGCATATCCCTAGATTAGAAAACGAGCTCGCAGATTCCTTAACCGCATTAGCCTCGGTCATCCAAATACCTATCGGGCAAAATACCAAAACCTTCTTTATTGAAAAGCTGACAATGCCCGCCCATCAGGTAGCATGGACCGTCAAGAGAGAATTACCCGTCCTCCCCACAAGTACAGGACTGAAAGAAGCAATCACCCCAAAAAATCACGTCAAGAGAAGAACCAAAGTCGCTATGTTCAAATTTGAAAAATCATTGACTGACAATGGACAACCGTGGTACTTCGACATCTAGAACTTCTTGAAACATCAACATGTTCCTCCATACGCCACGAAGATCGAACGGAAGACTATAAGGAATTGATGCGCCCGATTCTACATACTCGGTGAAATATTATACAAAGAGGCCTTCACTAAAGGAATACTACTACGATGCATCATGACTGTCGAAGGATAATATATCATCCGAGAAGCACACGTCAGTGCCTGTGGCGCCCACTCAAATAGACAGAGACTCACCGATTAGTTACACGATAAGGCTACTTCTGGCCAACAATGATCAGAGATTGCCACTTCTACGTCCAATCCTGCCAGCAATGCCAAGAACACGCCGAACTCATCAAAGCTTCATCAGTTGCATTAAACACTATGACCTCGCCATGATCATTTTTGATGTGGGCCTTCGATGTCATTGAACCTTTCACAGACACCGTTGGGAGCACTCACAAGCACACGTTCATACTTACAGCCACCGAATACTACACCAAATGGATGAAAGCTGAATCCTATGTCAAAATCACCGCTTCAACACTTATAAAGTTTATCGTTTGAAATATCATCACCAGGTTTGGAGTACCCAGGATGTTTGTCATTGACAACAGACCACAGTTCATCGGGGAGAAGACGAAGAAATTATACAAGAAATACGACATCGCTCTATGTCATTCATCACCGTTCTACCCTCAAGGCAATGGATAGGCAGAAGCTACCAATAAAATGCTGATTCAAATCCTAAAATATACAGTAAAGACAAGCGATGGAGTCGACTGACCTGGATGACTACAAGAAGCACTCTGGGCCTATAGGACCTCTATTTGTAGGACCACTAGCCAAACTCTCTACCTCCTTACCTACGGGATGGAGGCGGTCCTATCATATGAGACACAAATACCATCCTTATGGATTCAACTCGATGATGAGCTATTCTTAGACGAGAGGAGAGTTACCCTACTCACGCAGCTAGAGCAGCTTGATGAAATACATCTAAGGGCAGCTGATCAAGCTCAGGTATATCAGAGGAGAGTGGCTAGGGCTTACGATAAGAAAGTCCTTGAACGAATCCTTAATATTGGAGAATTAGTCTTGAAGAAAACCATGCCTTCCAAGCACACCCATCCGAAAGGAAAGCTGAAACCGAACTAGGATGGCCCATATGTCATAACAGCCACATACCCTGAAAATGCCTACAAACTGACGAACTAAGACGAAGAAGAACTCCCTAGCCCTTGGAATGCCATGTATCTTAGAAAACATTACCCTTAGCCCTGTGATCATCACATCTCATGATTAAATACTTATACTTATCACCCCTATAGTTGTCACAACTCATTCATTGGTCGTACGCCTTCAATTCTTAGAATATCCTAAGACCTCCAATTTATCGCCCACCTTTTCTCACTCAGGTAATTTGATTAAAAGATTAGTGACCTATCTAACTCCTTTCAAAAGTATAAGTAACACCCGATCCTTATTTTCATTCCCCCGCCATTGGAGGAGACGTTAGAATAAAAAAAATAATGATGTTAGGTTCAATCAAAACTCATTATTCTTACGCTAGCAGGATGCTTTCAAGAATATATACATAGAAAATTTTGAGTGAGAGCATTACGACGAGTGAACAAGTCAATGAGCTCTCGGAAGCATAAGCAGACCGTGAGGACATCTCTAGTAACTGTACTAGAAGTGTATAAGCAAGTTGTGAGGGCACCCCTGATGTCCCCATACTACTAGATGTCGTCGTAGGGTGGCAGGAGGAGGATAAACTCCTGCTAACCATAGAATGTGAGATTTTGATGGTGCCGAGACATGACAAAGAGCTCGATCATGACATCCCGTATCCCTTTTGAGAAAAAGATTGTTACTCATCCCTTTTCGAAAGTACTAGATATAAACTATTCCCCACATCACTGAGCCTTACCTCCCTCTTTTATTTTTATTTCGGACGATAAATCAGAAGTCTTACAGGGTATTCCTAGAAATGAAACTGAAAACTGATGAATGTGACTGATGCAATCACCTACTATACCTACCATACTTCTCCCTAATAACCACGGGATAGGATGACCATCACCCTTGGATAGACCCCCGTATACAGCTGACCTAATCAAAGAGACTTCCCCGGTTCGATGACAATACCGATCATCTTTTCTTCAAAACTAACTCACCAAATACTCATGACTGCTTATAGACCCAAAGTGCTCATCTCGAAACCCAGAAAAGCTCCACTAAATCTTGACGCTGGGGCATTTTTTTTGGATTAGAAAAAAAATCATATCAGAAGCGCCGGCTTGTCCATAAAGAAGATAAGAAACGACAAAGTTATCATTCGGAAAGTGCTACCAAAGATACCATACTGCCAATCCCATCACACTCCTACACTGGGGCATTTTTATTTTTATTATTTTATTATTATTTCTATCTTAGCTATTTGCTTTCCCTGTTGCATTGTTGTTATTTCAAAAAAAAAAGAGCACATATCCATCTTTTGGTATCAGACTCCGGTCTAAGACACTTACCCCCTTGACAACTAGCAAGAGGGAGAACAAAACTACTGACAGCATTACCCTCACATGTGTAGATATGAGGCAACCTTCAATCATCATCAGGTCAACTCAGGAAGCATCCAAGTCCTAATGCGGTCGATGGCGTTAAAGCAACTAAAAAAAGAAGCAAAAGTAGACGCAAGAGGTAACTAAAAGAAAAAGGAGCCAATCAGGTACATCTAAACCAAAAATCTCTTTATATATATATGTCAAAATCTTTTCATTTCTTTTACACTTGTCATCGGGGGCATCCCCCTATATATACAATACACACATGCTATGGATACAAAAACACACACATACACACCTACTCCCTATGCTGCCGCTGGGATGGCCGAGCGTTGCTGTCCCGGTATCATTAGCTCAGAGGTCCATAGACTAGTCCTCTAAAAATACAATCCCGACACTCGGATTCCTCGAAACCTCTAAACGACAAGGCCCTGCTATAGGGCCCTCCTCAGTCGTCTGGCTAACATACTGCCTCGATCGAGAACTAGGAGGATACCCCGCAAGAATATCATGAACAGCCGAATCCCTACAAGCATCATCCCTGACATGATCGTGTGATGTGTGTCGAGACTGCCCAGCCGAGGAACCCGTAGCCCTCAGCTCCAAGCCATCAAGCTGACTAACCAACCTACGTACCCCTCGCTCACTCCTCGTCAGATGATACTGCAACCGATCTAGGATCATCTACATCTCCGGCCGCGTCCCCCGACGCGCCGCCTCTAATGCGCCGCCTCTAATGCCTCGATCTGAGTCCTCTATGTGACCATCATCATGATAAACACATCCTCTCGACTCTGCGTCTCCCCAAGGACTCGTCTCACCTCGGGAGTGGCGCGCGCTCGCGCCGCCTCTAGACGCGCCTCCTCAAGCTGACGAACCTGCATAACCATGCCAAGTCAAAAGACAACTAATATATATACATGAACCAAACTAGAAACTTTGAGAAGGAAACAGTCATACCAGATCCAACCTCTCCTCCAGAAGTCGCCCAGCCGTCTCAGCAGTCACTGGATCAGCAGGAGGCATGGAAGGAACAACAAACATAGGCGGCTGCAACAAGAATAAATAAATACATCAGAAAAATATTATAGTGATAAATAAACTATGAGCACAATAACTAAAATATACCTGAGTAGGGATAAGAACAAACTCCTGAGGGGGAGCCTTGGGAGCAGAGTCCAGAACAGCCTACACAAAGAACCAAACAAACCAACACAGACATGTCAGAACAAAATAAAGATGAAATAACCAAAACAGAATTACGTAAAAAAAAAAAATAATAATAACTATAACTAACTCTCCGGGCGCAGTGAGGCAGGAGTCGCCTCCCTCACCTGAAGATCCTTGGCAACCCGACGCTAAAACACCGCATGATATTAGTAAGCTACTAAGAAAGCGAAACAATGACACCCAACAAACTAATGTAATGACACAAACAAGATAAAAGATTGAATGGAACTTACCCAGTGGTCTAGCTCGGCCCAAAGTTTAGCCATCGTTGGATCCTCCCGACTAGAAGAAGCAACTGAAGATGGATCAAACGCCGAAGCGGGACCTCCAGCGGCGAGCTCGGCTCTCTACAAATAACCATAAACTCATAAGTTGACAAGCTCACAATGCTAACAATTAATAAAATTATATTTATAAAGACACTTACCAATCGATCAATCTCAGATCCTAAGTTGGCCTCCACCTCTCGGTCGGCCTGCTGCTGATCGAGTAACAACTTGATCATCGTCGTCTGATGAGCAACCTTATCCTCCCTCACAGACTATCTAAAATAAAATAAAATGAGACACCACAACCATATCAGAACAACCAGAAGACCGAATCCACATAAAAGAAAAAAATCATAAATTAACTCACCAGGAGCCTCCGCTAGCCGAGCCCCCAACTCATCCCCCGCTACCCTAGCCTGAGCAACCGAGGAGGCTAAGGAGTGCAACATCTCCTCATCCGAACAAGGAGCACACCACATCCGTTCCATCACCCTATGGAGAGAGTCTAATGCCCCCCACACGCTTGCGGTGAGATGACCCTATCCCCAGCCAACCCTGGCTCTACCACGGGCTCCCGACCTGCTACTATCGCACAACGCGCCTCATAAATCACCTTCACCTCAGAATGGCACCTCGGGGGAACGAAGACACTCACAAACATATAAAAAAATCAAGTGACTCAAACTATACCTGGCCCCGAGCCGCTCGACTTATACGGCACACCCAAAATATCCTCACACACCTCCAAATAATGTCTTTCCATCCACCTCGTAATCGGCTCGCCCTCGAAATGAAGACTGGTGATACAGACCCAGTCCTCCGAAGTCGGTAACATCATGCCTACTGAAAATAGAAGTGCCTGATGCTCCTCCCTCCACCTCTATAAGATCACCACGATCGACCTGAAAGGACTCCAGCTCCAGGATCGGTCCGAAACTGAAAGACACTAGCCGTGCTTGTTGAAACTCTGGCAAGGCACAGTACCAAGTATGAGACTCGGTCCCTACAGAGCTGATGGCCAACTGCGGGGGCTCCTATTAAACGAAATACAAATAATAACAGTAAGACTAACACAAATCTATGACGAAAGATGAACAAATCTAAAACTAAAAGCAAGTCAAATATGCCCCAAATATAATAATAATTTACAACAAATTCATAAAACGTGATAAGAATGACTGAATAGAAATATGACCTATCTCTAGATGCCATTATGATACATGAGTGAGCACACAACCAAGGATTAATACAGGTTTAATGTAAATTAGAAGGGTTTTCATATCCTAATAAGCCTATGTCATAACCTAAGTGGCTAAGAAAATAAAAGAACTTTTGCTCATGAATGCTTACCCGGCCTTGAGCGAAGAAATCTTCTAATGGAAAGTGTCTGCGATCTCTATGCTCCTCACCCTGGTGCTCCGCAGTCGCACCCTCAGCTCTCTCACCGTCAAGTATCTCGCTCTCAACCCTCTCACCCTCATCCTCAGCGCCCCCTGCTCAATCTCGAGCATCTCCTCCCTGACCCCTGACTGGTCAATGTAATATCCCAAAAAATTATGTTAAACAGTGACCTCGAGATCCGTGCCGATTGGTCACATGTTTGACCAAATAAGAGTTCAATAGTTAGTATAGAGTGTGATGAACGGAGGAGATGTGATAAATTGATTGACTATGTGGTGTGTGATGTAAATGTGAAGTCACATACACCTATCGCGGTGCATGTGCTCAACACACAAGTTAGAGGAGAGATAAAAAGGGTTTAATAACCCTAAATTGTATGTTTGGGTTGTTGAGAGAGAAGTAAAGAAGAGAGAGAGAAGAGTAAATAAGGGTTGAGCAAGGAATTATTGTGGGTGATTGGAAGGGGGATTCAAGCATTAAAGAGGCCGATTCAACGCGAAGGATCCGTTCAAGCCAAAGCTGGAACCCTGGCCTTTCCAACCACTTGATTTAAATCAATTTGAGATTGATTGAAGGTAAATTTATTATAGATTAAATGCATAGATTGAAGGGTTAGATTGTAGTTAGAAATGGGTGAAAATATAGGATAAAGACTTAGAAAAATGAAGGAAAGAGAAAGGGAAAAGATTGGGAAGAACAGCCCAAAAGGGGATGAATCTGGCCATTTCGATTAATCGAAAATGAGATTCGATTAATCGATTTTGGCCAAGAAGTTGAAAAGTCAGAGGACCCCGATCTCGATTAATCGAATTGAGTTTCGATTAATCGACATTGAATTTTGATTAATCGATTTGGGGATCAATTAATCGACTGGGAACCTACAGTGAACTCCAGTGGAGGAAAGAAAAGAACTTGGAGAAATCGACTACTCGAAATGAGAGTTTGATTAATCGATTTAGAATTTTGATTAATCGATTTGGGATCGATTAATCGATTTTGGGAACTCGATTACTCGAATTGAGAATCGACTAGATAGAATGGAGAATTTCGATTAATCGAATGGGAATCTCGATTAATCGATTTCCAAATAGATTAATCAAAATTCAATATCGATTAATCGATTCTCAGATTCGATTAATCGATTTCCAAATCGATTAATCGACTGTGCCAATTTTTGTTGACTTTTGAGTTTGACTTTAAGATTCTTTGAGGGTCTTGGACCTTCTTTGTTACATCTTTAGTGATGTATTTCATGTGTTATGTGGTACCATAGGTGGTGCGTGTGAGCTTAGGCACAAGGAGCCACGTGGGACCTTGATGCATGATCAAACAGAGACTTGAGGTTGGGAACACCTTGAACATGTACTTTATTTTGCAAGAGCATGTATGTAGTGATATAGAATTCAATTCAAAATGTTTTATTGCTTAAGAGTTTGTGAAAAGTGTGTGTGTGTGTGACATCAATAAGAGTAATTATAATGAGCCATCCCCAGGGGATGAGGAAGTAAAGAGATAAGAGCATCAAGTGTGATGCAAGTGAATTGATACATCCCAGGGATGTATCCAAGATTGAATCATGTCTGATAGGGCCTAACTGATATAAGATAGCATACTTACACGGTGAATAACTATATGTAAAGCACCTGATATTTTTGTTATTTGAGGTTTAATAGGGTACCCCACCGACCTGGCGGGATATCCACGACTGACGCGGCAGGATATTCGTGACCGATACGGCGGCAAAACTGTAGGCCGGAGGCTTATCCAGACGATGAAGCACACCCTGTGGGTGTTGAGTTGAGACAAGTGAAACCCCGCCACCAATCCCCAGGGGAAAGGGGCTTGGGTACTAATTGTATTCCCAGGGAATACGTCTAAAACTGTCTATATAGATGACGATGATGGGTATCTGATCGGGGCTCGATGCTATATTGCTCGGGGATTACTTAAGTTGAAAGTTTAAGTTTTGCTTTAGGCCTTCTCGGCATCATTCATGAATAAGTAAAAGATGTGAGTAAACTACTAGTAAAATGTGATTATTTTTAACTGTTTTTCATAGACACATCATGCATGGCATATCATGGAATATATGTGAGTGGTAATTTATATGTTCAACTGTGTTTTGTTCCCTATTGAGCTAGGATGTAGCTCACCCTTTAGACTATACGTCGTAGGTCCACTACTAGCGGCTGCCGAGGCTTCAGGTGACGTTGACCCCGGTGAGTCGGACCTTACACCTGGAGACGAGTTGGAGCCACCACCTGAGGACTTCTTCTAGAGGACTCCGTTGTGCAGCTTTGAGAGTTTTGAGGGATTTTTGTACGGCTTGGTATGTCAAGCCTTGATTTGATTAAACAATGTATATATATAGATTTGGAAAAATTCTTTTGGGCGAACCATCTGTGATAATGAGCTATCATCAATGGTTCGGATCGGTTCTTTGTTCATGTAGAGGCATGAGGGTAGAACTGTATTTTGAGAAATACTTATATAGTAATTTAATTTCGCAGCTTCATTTATTATTTCAATTCAACTCATTGCTTGATATACTAATGCTCCATGCATAGCTAAGGGGCACGGTCAAGATGATCGTGCTGATGGCACGGGTTTCGGGGTGCCAAAATTTGGGCTATCACAGTTGGTATCAGAGCAATTTCTTTTAGCAATTCTGACAATCATTATTTTGTCAGAACATAGGGACTTCTGCTAACGAAACTTTAGTTTCAAATGCAGCCGTCAATGTCGTCTAGAGGAAGAGGCTGACCAAGGGGAGGCCAACAGAGAAGTTTGTGTAGTGGAGATGATTACATCTCTCCTACCAATAGAGTGCCTTTAGGAGGTAGTGAGGCCCCAGGGGGCAGCAGTAGTAGACAGCAGGATGATGAGGATCGAGATCATCAAGATCGAGATCAAAGAGAGCAAGAGAGAGTTAGAGAAAGACAAGAGGATAGAGAGGAGCGACAAAGGATGATGCATACCATGGAGACCATGGCAGCTGCCATGGCACAACAAGCCGCATCCTTTGCAACTCATGTGACGAGAAACGGCTGACCACCTACACCACTGTGGGACCCAGCCTTTGAGTTTAGGATGAGACCTCCTTCATTTTTCAATGACGGAACCACGATGGCAGCAGAAAATTGGTTGATGGAAATGGAGAAGGTTTTTAGTGTGCTGACATGCACGGAGGATGAGAGTGTGAGATGGGCAGCCTACATGTTAGATGGGGAGGCTGGGCCTTGGTGGAAGTCCGTGATACGGACTAGGGCTCAGGAGACTCCGGAATTGCCCTGGACTTGGGAGGAGTTTGTTGAGGAGTTCAACAAACAATATTTTCTAGAAGTGGTAAGAAATCAGCTTGAGATCCAATTTCTACAATTGGTGCAAGGGAGAATGACAGTGAGGGAATATGGAGTGGAGTTTCTACGACTCGCCCGTTTTGCTCTGGATTACGTCGCTACCGATGTGATGAAGTCCAAAAGGTTTTAGTAAGGTTTGAAGCCTGAGGTTAGGGGAGGAGTAGCTCCATTTCAGTTAAGGACCTATGAGGAGGTCATGAGTGATCGATTTAGAATGTAACCCTTGCAAGTGCACAAGATCTATTGCAGTATGGCAAGAACAGGGGTGTCGAACCCACAGGGAAACGTGAATTTTTAATTAATTCTTTTAGAGATTTTAAAAACGTCCCTAAGGAAGTACCAAAGGGCAGATTCAATTTTACCAAAAACTTAACACACTTTTCCTAAATGCAGAAAAATAAATTAATCTAAACAATTAATTACTGATAAATCTACGAACAATATTAAAATGAGATCAAGGAATATGCTACCCCAGATTCGTACCCCTTTTTCTATCATTAAAACCCACAGTTTCATTAAATCATCATTCACACCATCATTCATCTAGAAAAATGACTTGAAATAAAATATGATCATCAATCCGGCATACCCTATCTAAAAACAATGACTCAGCCTAACATTGCGGTATGAGTCATGTAAAAAGCATAGCGTATCTCATGATATTTAGATCACGACAATCAGCACATAATCGCTCTGACCTAGATCACTGCAGTGCGGATCTAGCGATTACGAGTTGATCAGCAATCAACGGTCATAACAAAGCATTCAAAATATTTTCAATCACACAAACTTTGAGCAAAACGATTCCATGATAACAATAATAGATGGTATTAATCATAAACATGGGTACTTATCCGGGATCGATCTTCCCGATCTCTTGATTTAGCGCTCATCTTTGGTGTTTGATCTCCTTTTCTTTCAAAGTCATTCCTCTTTTATTTCTTCCAAAAGATATTTGCAATTGTTTTTCCTAAATACAATCTATGAATTTCTCGAGAGAAAATAATGCAAATCCTAGGTACAATCTACCAGAATAAACCCTAGAAGAAGGAGAGAAGACTTGAAAAGATGAAGAAAATATTCCCCAAAGTGAAGAGCCCTAAAACTAAAAAGAAAGAATGAATAATATTCTAATTGCAAAAAATAATAATCATCCTAAGAAACTCGTGGCTTCCTTTTTATAATAGCCTAACCCTAATACCTCTCTCGATTGACATCTAAGAGTAATTTTCGTGAATTCCCGCCTAGCTTTGCATCAGATACTGCCTCGGTATTTTGCTCATAATTTTCTGTACCGAACTCGGATTGAGGTGATTCTTGAAGCGTTGGAAAGCTGACGACGAGCTCTACAACTTTTATGTTTTAGCAATTTCCTGAATCTGACGTCTTGAAGGTCCAAATTGAGCTGCAAGTCGCACTAAGTTCTCAATGACCCAAAATAGCAGTGTTTTGACATTATTTTCGGGATTCTTGGGCTGTTTTAGGAACTTGGACTGTATTTACCTGAAACACTTCAAATCTAGCAAATCTCATCAGATAGCCTTCATCGGACGGCTAAATATAGGTATTTAGGGGTGAAATATCATCATATTTCACTACTCATCACACCCCCAAACCTACACTTTGCTAGTCCTCGAGCAAAGAGAATGATAGAAATATAAAGCAAATCAAACTAACATCCTAAAATTTAAATGCCACTTTCGTAGGGAACACGATTGCACTTAGCATGTGCAACAAGCCTTTAAACCCCTAGGTGATCCCTAGTGGAGGAGTTGTGTCTCCTGAGGGTTTGCAGTGAAGTTACCCACAAACTTCCAAAAATTTCAAACCATCGGTAAAATTTAGTTTTCAAAACATGATTTTTTTTTATAACATATGTACTATTCAAAAAAACAAAAATCATTAATTGCTTCAGTATGTGAATCATCAATCTCAAATATTAAAGTCATGTCAATCATGCTAGTATCCATTCAAATTAATTTAATGCTCAAATTGTTAGATAATTCATTCATTCATGCCTAAACGTGAAGTGTGTGCATACCAAAACCAAGATTCATCCATCTCAGAACTAGTCCAAACGGAAAACCATCGGATCTGTTGTCTCGACTCAATCCTCACTTTAGGTATACTCTCAAAATAAAATCACTCCGATGATGGGTAAGTTTTCGCACACCTGTGACAGTTCAATACAAAGCAAATGAAAAGTCTCATGATAAATGAAACACGATGCCAATCAATGAACAAAAATAAATCTCATAAGAACAGATACTTGTATATCCTAAGCATGTCATATCAAGTGTCATAAGTATTATATATTGACTCTCCACAAGACAGTTACCAATGCAAGATCGGATCATGAAGGTCTTTTGTAGGGTTGTAATGGGGCTCAGGTAAGGGTAAGAAAGAAAGGGAATTGTGATTCAAAATTTCTGAGAAATTGGAAAAGGAACTAACTTCTGATTTTTTTTTTTTTTTTTTTTTTTTTTTTATTTCTCTTCTTTTTTTTTTTTTTTTTTTTCTTTTCTAATTTCTCACCATTTTTTTTTCTTTTTTCAATATTTTTCTTTTCTCATTCTTTCTTCTCTTTTGAATTTCCTTTTCTTGAAGCACCTCATTTTTCATTCCTTTTTTTTTTTTTTTCTTTTTCTCTCCCCTTTTTTTCTTTTTATATTTGCCATACACTCTCAGTAAACACCATAACTCATTATCTCTCCACTTACTCTCTTTTCGCTCATTTTTATCCCTCGTTCCTAATTTCTCAGAAATAAGAAGGGTAAAGCTAAATTTTCAGAAATTGTGAAGGGTTAAAGGTTAACGTGGCTTATCAAAGAATGTATAAGGGTAAATTTTTCTATAGGCTCAAAGGGTTACTAGAAGGATAAATTTATATGAGGTGGGGCATTTTAAGCAAAGCAGCCAAAGATGGCCTTCAATCATTTCCTTAAAAGATGGTAACCTTGCCTATTTGTCTTGAGTAGATATACATGCGTTCTAACACAATAATATGAATTTGATATCATGCAAAGTCACAAGCCAAAATAAAATGTATGAGATTATGCAAGATAATTCGTATTCAAAGAAAACTCCGAGTTTATATATTCACTCATCAATGACGGGAAATTAGCTCTAAAGCTTACTGGGTTTAGTCTCCACTAAGAACCTAAGATTCAACGTTCAAAATAGTTCATCGATTTCTAAGTCTTAGCTTGGTATAAGTGCAAAATTCTAAGCATGAATTTCAGAGTCATCCACAAATTATCACATTAAGCTTCATCATCCTAGATACAAGTATTCAAAATATGACATCAATATTCTCAAAATTAAATTCACATGCATCATCAACTAAAGTTTGAAAACTATTGCAAAGTAAATCATGTATGATGGTTCCAAATAAATTTTTTTTTTTTTTTTTCAAAGAAAATCAAAAATAAGTGATGAAAGATAGATAATCATACATACCCCAAACCTAAAATGACAATGTCCTCATTGTTTGCAATAAGTAGGCACCCCAAACCCATTGAAAAGTACCTCAACACAAAGATCGTAGAATATGGGCATCAAATTAGAACATGACCAAAATAGATTGAAGGTAATGTGGCTACACTAATTTGGAAATTAAAAATAACCTAAACTAAACTAAAACTAATATTCTAGAACTAAACATACGAAAAGAAAGATAAATCCTAAATCCTAAACTAAACTGTGTCCAACTCCTAAATAAAACACCGGGTTGCCTCCCGAAGCGCCGAGTTTAAGTGTAAATGACTCGACCTCTTCATTCAAGAATGGATCACTAAGGTGCATTGCCTCAATCTTAAATCGGGTCATCGGCTCAAACATTGGTTTGAGTCTTTGCCCATTCACTTTGAAAACTCGATTGTCACGAAGGCTTTGAATTTCAATTGCACCGTGCTCACTAATGGAAACAACAAACGGGCCTTCCATCTAGATTTCAATTTCCGGGATGAAGCTTAAGTCGGGAATTGAATAACCAAACTTTTGGCCAACATGAAACTCCTTCCGAGAAATTAATTGATCGTGCAACTTTTGTACCTTTCCTTGTACATCTTTGAATTTTCATACGCATCGTGGCGTAACTCTTCTAATTCACTCAAGCTAACCTTGATTCGACCTACGCTTGCATATCGAAATTAAATCGTTTGATCGCCTGAGAATGCCTTATGCTCCAATTCGGCGAAGATGACATGCCTTCCGTAGACAATTACGAAGGAGACATTCCGATCGGTGTCTTGAATGCGACGATAGGCCCACAAAGCATCGGATAGCGGTTTGACCAATCTCTTCTATCCGGTCGCAGTCTTTTCTAGAATTCGCTGATTTCGGTTAGACACTTCCACGACCACTAGTCATGGATGGTACAGTAGCGACTTTGTGAGTGACGTCGTACTTCTTCATTAAAGTGGCAAAATGGCTATTGCAAAATGCGAACCGCCATCATCGATGATTGCTCTTGGGATCCCGAATCGGTTAAACACATGTTCTCTCGAAATTTGACCACAACCTTGTGATCATTTGATCGGGTTGCCACTTCAATCCATTTGGAGACATAGTCAATGACCACCAATATATGAATACCCAAAGGATGGTGGAAAAGGACCCATAAAGTCAATCCCCAAACATCGAAAATTTCAACAATCGAGAATTGGATTAAGGGCATCATATTTAAATGTGAATATTGCCAAGTCATTGACACCGTTGGCATTCCTTGCGATTGAGCGGCGTCCACGAAGATTGAGGGCCGATAGAATCCGCTTTGAAGGATTTTCATGCGGTCTTCGTCCTCCAAAATGGCCTCCACAGCTGACATGGCAAAAAACTTAGGACGCTTAGTTGCTCGTCTTCTGCACGCATCTCCTAATGATCGATCCGGCGAATTTAAACAAATATGGTTCATCCGAAATAGTATTTTATTTGGGAGAAAAGAGATTCTTATCATTCTTACCCCACTCGGTGGGAATTACGCGATGACGGATAATTCACGATGTTAGCAAACCACGGAACTTTTGCTACATCAATTGCCATCAAATGTTCATCCGAAATGTGTCACGGATGGTCTCGGTATAGATGATTCTTGAGCATTCTATGCATGATCACCACAACGTTCTCAACCCCTTTTATCTTTAATCTCAAAGTTGAATTCACGGAGAAGCGAGGATCCAACGGATCGACCTTGGTTTCGCATCCTTCTTTGCTAAAAGATATTTCAAGCGAGTGGTCCGAAAAGACCACTATTTTCGATCAAGCAAATAGGAGCGAATTTGTCCGAGCATACACCACATAATAATTCCTTCTCGGTGGTGGTGTAATTGATTGGGCATCAATTAATGTCTTGCTAGCATAATAAATTACTGAGGTAATTTATTCACCCTTTGCCCTAAGAGACTCCGATCGCATAATCGATGCATCACATGAGTTCGAATGGTAAAGAATAATCCGTGGTTGGATTATTGGTGCATTTGATAAGAGTTCACGCAATTTTAGGAATGCCTTTATGCAATCCTCATCAAAATCAAAAGGAACATCTTTGCCAAGCAAAGTGCACAATGGTTTAGCCACCTTGCTAAAATCCTTAATGAATCTTCTATAAAATCCAGCATGCCCCAAAAATGATCGAATTTGTCGAACACTTTTAGGAGGTGGTAAATTTGCAATTAAGTCGACCTTCACCTTATCAACTTCAATTCCTTTCGTTGAAACAATATGCCCCAACACAATTCCTTGTTGAACCATAAAATGGCTCTTTTCCCAGCTGAGAACAAGTTTGGAATCTACACAACGTTGCAACACGAAAGATGATTCAAACAAGAATCAAATGTTTTCCAAAAACCGAGAAGTCGTCCATGAAGACTTCGATGAATTTGTCGATCATGTCCGAGAATATGGCCAACATACATCGTTGAAACGTGGCCGGAGCATTACATAAGCGAATGGCATCCTTCGATATGCAAAGCGTACCATATGGACACGTGAATGTTGTCTTCTCTTGATCACCGAAAAAGCGGGCACTTGATTGTATCCCTAATAACCATCAAGAAAGCAATAAAACTCTTGCCCACTTCTCAAGAATTTGATCAATGAGCGGAAGGGAAAATGATCTTTTCGGTGGTTGTTCAATTTTCGATAATCAATGCACACCGCCATCCAAGATGGTTTCACGAGTGGGCACCAATTCTCCCTCCGTAGTTTCTTTCACTGTAATTCCAGACTTTTTCGGAACGATTTGTACTGGACTAACCCATTCACTATCAGAGATCGGATAGATGATTCCAGCATCGAGGAGTTTAATGATTTCCTTTAAAACGACTTCTTGCATGTTCGGATTAAGTCGCCTCTGTGGTTCCCTCGATGGTTTACTCTCATCCTCCAGATGTATTTTATGCATACATACTGATGGGTCAATCCCCTTGAGATCAGCTAAGGTCCATCCGATGGCCTCCTTGTGCTCTTTCAGCACCTTCAACAAATCATTCTCTTGTTCTTCCGATAATGTGGATGAAATTATCACTGGAAGTGTTTCTCGAGGTCCCAGAAAAGCATATTTGAGGGACTCAGGCAATTGTTTCAATTCCACAGTTGGTGGCTGCTCAATTGATGGAGTCGACATCCTTTACCTCGAGCTAGTGGTTCTACCTTAGTCACAACTTCACATAAGTTATCATCTTGACATGATGAATTTGACTTTTTCTCTTCTGACTGCTTCCTTTCAAGCCCTTTGTCCTCATAGATGGCTAACAAAGCAGTGTCAAATTCCTCTTTGGTGAGCATTGATGGTAATGCTTCATCCACCACTTCGTCCATCTGATCGATGTAAAAACATTCGACCTCATCCTCATTAGGGAAATGGTTCATCGCATGGAATATGTTAAGCCTAACTTTCATGTTTCCAAAGAAAGCGTCCATGACTCCGTCGACAATTAATGCAAGCGTTGGCGAGAAAGCGGGACGTCCAAGAATAATTGGGACTTGATTGATTGATTTCGGAGGTGGTTCCATGTCTAAGACAACGAAGTCCAGTGGAAAGACAAACTTGTCTATTCCAACCAAAACATCCTCGATAACACCCCTCGGTCTTCTTTCTGATCTATCTGCCAGTTGGAGTGTGACCGTCGTGGGTTTCAATTCACCCAATCCGAGTTTCTCGTACATTGAGTATGGGATCAGATTAACACTTGCTCCCAAATCCAATAACGCCTTTCCAATTGGTTGCCCACCAATGACACATGGAACAGTTGGGACTCCAGGGTCTTTCAGTTTCTGTGGGGTTTCCAATCGCAATATCGAACTGACTTGATTTGTTAGGAACACTTTCTTTGAAACGTGAGTACGTGCCTTTCTCTTCCGAGTGCACAAATCTTTGAAAAACTTAGCGTACTCAGGAACTTGTTTGATTGTTTCAAGTAATGGAAGATTTATCTTTACTTGCTTGAATGTTTCGAAAATTTCTTCCATTTTTGTCGGTCCCTTTCCCATTCTAGGTGGAGGAGTTAGGCATTGAGGGAATGGTGCCTTTGGGACATAAGGTGTAGATTCCATTTCCGATTCTTTTTCACGTCCTTGTTGGACGGTTGAAGGAAACTCTTCCTCTATTACTTTTTCTTTTCCTTTCTCTCTTCCTTGCTCTTGCACTTTTCTTATCTCTGGCTCTTTGTCTCTTTCTTTCTCTTTTCCTTTTCCTTTCTCTTTTCCTTTTCCTTTCTCCTTTCTTTTCTCTGATTCTTTTCCTCTCTGCTTCTCTTTCTTCATCGCTTCTCTGAGCATTTCCACTTGATTATCAACCTCTCGTCCACTTCTCAGCACCGTAACAGCTTTCAACTGTTGACTATTCGATGGTCCTGCTTCAGATGGTGCTTGGCCTCGAGGATTATTGATGGGTTGGCTGGGGAGCCTACCTTCCTCTCGCTGACTCAGTTGATTGGCCAATTGACTGACTTGGTCCATTATCATCTGCTGAAAAGATTGCATGCTTTGCATAAGCTTTTCTTCGGATCGTAATCTTTCAATCTTGGCATGAGATTGATTAAGATTGATTGAAATTCGATTTTTTCTAGTCGGAATTTGGATGATAATCTGAGCGATACATTGAAATTGGAATTTTGGAAATTAGAATTCTTGGAAATTCTGTTGTGGGCCGAAAATTTTGTTGAAAACTTGGTTGAAAAGGTTGTTGTCCACCCATTGTGTTGGCTCTATGTTCTTTGGTTTACAGCGGTTTGGTTCGATTCACCCCATCCTAAGTTGGGGTGATTTTTAGATTCCGGATTGTAGGTATTGGAGTACATGTTTCTACCCTGCCGGTGATAAGATTGAGTCACATTTAGCTGCTCTTGAGGATTAGGTTCATCAGGGGAGAATGACAAGGTAGTAGGGCACTCATTAGCCATATGACTGGGTGGTCACAAATTGAACACACTGGGGGTGGGGGAGCTTTAGCTTGCTTGGTAGCCTAACAACATGTTCATCTGTTTGGACATGACATGTCAAACTTTGTTGAGAGATCGAGGCATTATTGTTGACATCGCAATCCGCCTTTTGTCAACACATGAGATTTAGGTGCCAGTTCAAGTTGGTTCGCCTAAAGGTGTCTCACTTTGTATCAAGTTTGATATAACTTTTCAAACAATGCCCACAATTCGCCGCTTCTTTTCGTGGCACAAGATCCACCACAAGATGCATCAACCATGCTCTCTTCGTGAATCACCCATTGTAAAACTTTGGACTTGTTGCCACCTTGGAACTTGATGATTTGGGCAACTTCGATCAATTCCTTAAACGCTTCCCAACATTCATGGAATGTTTCGTAGGTTGTTGGGAAAAGAACTGGATCTTGACGCAATTCAATGGCCTTAGTCATGGGAAAATATTTTTAAGGAACTGACGGCGTACGCAACTCTGAATAGATTGTGGTTCTAAGGAATAGAACCATGTTTTGCCTTATCTCTTAAAGAGAGCGGAAAGAGTCGAGACTTAGCTATCTCATCGATGACATTGTGGACTCTGAACATTTTGCATACCCCGTTGAATTCATTTAAGTGAACGCATGGATTTTCATTTGCTAACCCATGGAAAATTGGTAGCATTTGAATCATTCACGATTTGAATTCATAGTGGTTCCCTGGAATGGGAGCATGCATAATACATTCCTGATCCTCGTAAAAACCAGGATCGTTATAATACTCCAGTGTTCTAGGGCCCTCATCAAAATTATTGTTCCTATTATTTCCATTATTGACATTCCCATTGTTGTTATTCTCATCTCTCTCTTGCCTTTGGTCTGCCATGGTCTCAGTTTGTTGATATTGATTCCTCTGGACTCTTCGATTCTCTCTACAAGCTCTTTCGATCTCAAGATTAAACGGTAGCAGATGTGGGTGATGAGAACGAGTAAAGCTCATACACCAACACTCACAAACAGGGTTGAAGAATCCACAACAAACCCACAAAATTCTGCTTCAAACGATTTAAACAAAGATGATAAACAGTAGCCAATATCAGCAGGAAAGATTTCTTCTTTTTTTTTTTTTTTTTTTTTAATTAAAATTCAAATTTAAATTAATTTTTTTTTATTCAAATTAAAATTAAAATTTAAATTTAAATTAATTAATTAATTAATTAAATTTTTTTTTTTTTTTTTTTTTTTTAAATTCGAATTAAATTTTTAAATTTTTTTTTTAATTTTAATTTTTTTTTTTTTTTTTTATTAAATTCGAAAATTAAAAATTAAAATTGAAAATCCTATAAAATCTTTCCTAAAAGAGAAAAATAAGGAGAAGAATGAAAGATTCCTAAAAATCCTAAAACAAAAGTCCCACAAAAGTTAATGACTAAATTTAGAAAATCCTAAAAATATCTAAAAGAGGAAAATAAGGAAAAAGAGTCCTACCAAATCTAAAATAAGAAGTCCTAAAAATCTCTACTTCCTAAATTTCCTAAGGAAGGTATCCTAAAAATCTAAACTTCCTAAAAAGACTCCACAAAATCTTATCAAAGAGAGAAAAATAAGGGAAATAAATTTTAATAATTATTATTTTTTTTTATTTTTATTTTTTTTTAAACACTCAAAACAGAAAAATCCCTATCCGAATTAATCAAAATTTCACCGATTTCCCCGGCAGCGGCGCCAAAAACTTGATCGATTTAGAATGTAACCCTTGCAAGTGCACAAGATCTACAAGATGGCAAGAATAGGGTGTCGAACCCACAGGGAAACGTGAATTTTTAATTAATTCTTTTAGAGATTTTAAACACGTCCCTAAGGAAGTACCAAAGGGCAGATTCAATTTTACCAAAAACTTAACACACTTTTCCTAAATGCAGAAAAATAAATTAATCTAAACAATTAATTACTGATAAATCTACGAACAATATTAAAATGAGATCAAGGAATATGCTACCCCAGATTCGTACCCCTTTTCTATCATTAAAACCCACAGTTTCATTAAATCATCATTCACACCATCATTCATCTAGAAAAATGACTTGAAATAAAATATGATCATCAATCCGGCATACCCTATCTAAAAACAATGACTCAAATTTAACATTGCGGTATGAGTCATGTAAAAGCATAGCGTATCTCATGATATTTAGATCACGACAATCGACATAATCGCTCTACGGCCCTAGATCGACTGCAGTAGATCTAGCGATTACTGACCGTGATGCGCAATCAATCAACGGTCATAACAAAGCATTCAAAATATTTTCAATCACACAAACTTTGAGCAAAACGATTCCATGATAACAATAATAGATCGGTATTAATCATAAACATGGGTACTTATCTGGGATCGATCTTCCCGATCTCTTGATTTAGCTCATCTTTGGTGTTTGATCTCCTTTTTCAAAGTCATTCCTCTTTATTTCTTCCAAAAGATATTTGCAATTGTTTTTCCTAAATACAATCTATGAATTTCGAGAAAAATAATGCAAATCCTAGTACAATCTACCACGAATAAACCCTAGAGAAGGAGAGAAGAAGACTTGAAAAGATGAAGAAAATATTCCCCAAAGTGAAGAGCCCTAAAACTAAAAAGAAAGAATGAATAATATTCTAATTGCAAAAATAATAATCATCCTAAGAAACTCGTGGCTTCCCTTTTTATAATAGCCTAACCCTAATACCTCTCTCGATTGACATCTAAGAGTAATTTTCGTGAATTCCCGCCTAGCTTTGCATCAGATACTGCCTCGGTATTTTGCTCATAATTTTCTGTACCGAACTCGGATTGAGGTGATTCTTGAAGCGTTGGAAAGCTGACGACGAGCTCTACAACTTTTATGTTTTAGCAATTTCCTGAATCTGACGTCTTGAAGGTCCAAATTGAGCTGCAAGTCGCACTAAGTTCTCAATGACCCAAAATAGCAGTGTTTTGACATTATTTTCGGGATTCTTGGGCTGTTTTAGAAACTTGGACTGTATTTACCTGAAACACTTCAAATCTAGCAAATCTCATCAGATAGCCTTCATCGGACGGCTAAATATAGGTATTTAGGGGTGAAATATCATCATATTTCACTACTCATCAATGAGCAAGGCATTAGTTGTGGAAGAGGAGAATACAAATAGATACCGACAGAAAGAGCAACAAGAGGAGGCAATGATCAAGGAAGATCGGGGAACTACGAACCGGTGAATAAAAAGTCGAGGTTCGTGGCCCAAAATCAGAGACCACTGTTCCAAGGGAGTTTTGGAAGACCGGCGCAACAGCAACACCAACAGAGATTTTCGCTACTTGCGTCGGGGAGACCTTTACGCTATGAGAACCCTGCCATGTCTACTGGCGATACTATCACACAGGGTTCTCGTACAGTTTCTTCCGCGCCTCGAGAGACTTGTGCCAAGTGTGGCAAGCCTCATAGAACGGTGGATTGCAGAGCAGGGACTAGGGGTTGTTTCCGATGTCGCAAGGTGGGCCACTTGATCAAAGATTGCCCCGTGGTTGATAAAGGAAAGACGGCTTCGGTTGCAGCACCACGACCCATTCAAGCACGGAAGCTAGTCGTTCATGGGAGAGCCTATGCAGTCACTGCTCAGGAAGCAGGGAACGTGCATGACGTCATCCAAGGTGAAACTCTTTTAAAGTAAAGAATTTTCAATTTCATTCAAAATTTTAGATAGAGAAGGTGCATTCATTAGGAATTAGTGTAGATTCTCTTTCTCAACACTAAATTTATATGTGAATTAGGGGTGTAAATTGATGTGTAAATTATTATATGTATGCATGTATACTATAAGTACTTTAACTGTATATGAGAAAGGATGCTTCGTTGGATATGACGCTAGAGTGTTGATAGACCCAGGGTCTACCCACTCATTCGTCACTCCACGTTTTGCCAAGAGGATGAAGATTGTTTCAGAGGCGTTGAACTTCGTCCTATCTGTGTCTATTCCGACTGGAGAGTTAGTGAAAACGGAGTTAGCTTGCAAATCCGTCATCATAGCAATTCGAGACCTAGATGTGCATGAATTGGAAGCAAAGTTGATACTGCTAGACATGCAAGGGTTTGATGTGATCCTTGGCATGGACTGGTTGGCGCAGCACTGTGCAGCAGTTGATTACAAGAACAAGGTCGTCATTTTCAGACCCAACACAAGAAGATCATTTCGGTTTCAAGGAGTGAGGTCATCACCAATGCCACTGATCTCAGCAGTAAGGGCCGAGAGAATGATCAGAAAGGGTTGTAGTGGATACTTGGCTTTCTTAAAAGAGGACAAGGAAGGAAAGAACATCATCTCTGAGATAGCAGTTGTGCGAGACTTCGTCGACGTGTTTCCAGAAGAATTGCATGGATTACCTCCAGAGAGAGAAGTAGAATTCGCCATTGACTTAGCACCAGGAACGGAGCCTATTTCGAAAGCGCCATATAGAATGACTCCGACTGAATTGAAGGAGTTGAAAGAACAACTACAGGAGCTCATGGACAAGGGGTTTGTCAGACCGAGTGTGTCTCCATGGGGAGCACCGGTCTTATTTGTCAAAAAGAAAGATGGGTCAATGCGTTTATGCATTGACTATCGACAATTGAACAAACTCACTGTGAAGAACCGCTACCCTTTGCCTAGAATTGACGATCTGTTCGATCAACTGCAAGGAGCAAAGTATTTTACCAAGATCGATCTGAGATCTGGATACCATCAGTTGCGAGTCAAGGCAGAGGATATTCAGAAGACAGCTTTCAGGACACGGTATGGACACTATGAGTTCCTTGTGATGCCGTTTGGGTTGACGAATGCTCCAGCAGCTTTTATGGATCTGATAAATCGAGTGTTTAAACCACACTTGGACTCTTGCGTCGTAGTATTCGTGGATGATATCTTGATATACTCCAAATCCAAGACGGAACACGAAGAACATTTGAGAATGGCTCTACAGACGCTACGTGAACACCAATTGTACGCCAAACTCAGCAAATGTGAGTTTTGGTTGGAAGAGGTTAGCTTTTTGGGACATGTTGTCTCAAAGCACAGTGTCACTGTAGATCCAGCAAAAATAGAAGCAGTGGTTAAATGGGAGCAGCCAAAGACAGTGACCGATGTCCGAAGTTTTCTTGGGCTAGCAGGCTATTATCGACGTTTCGTCGAGGGGTTTTCAAAAATATCGGGACCTCTCACGAAGCTGATATGAAAAGACTCAAGATTTGAGTGGAGTGAGGCATGCGAGAAGAGTTTTCAAGAACTCAAAACGAGACTCACTTCGGCTCCAGTGCTAGCGATTCCTTCAGGTAGTGGAGGATACGCAGTGTATAGCGATGCGTCATACAATGGTTTAGGTTGTGTGCTCAACCAACACAAGAAGGTGATAGCTTACGGGTCAAGACAGCTAAAAGAACACGAGAAAAATTACCAGACTCATGACTTGGAGCTAGCAGCAGTCATTTTTGCGCTGAAAATTTGGAGACACTACTTGTATGGTGAGACGTTTGAAATTTTCACCGATCATAAGAGCCCGATACTGTTTACGTAAAGAGCTCAACATGAGACAGCGCAGATGGATGGAGTTCCTCAAGGACTATGATTGTTCTATACAGTACCATCCAGGCAAGGCGAACGTAGTAGCCGATGCCTTGAGTTGGAAGAATTCAGCTCAGTTAGCTTGCTTGATTTTGGGTATGCACCGGTGGAAATTATTGGAAGACCTGGCACTTTATGATGCGAATATTGAGTCGAAAGCTACAGGATCCTTTTTGGCTAACATATATCGGTGAAACCGAATATTTGAGCATATCTACGATCTACATGATGAAAGATCCCACATTAACAAAGATTCATCAAGACGGATTGAGGGCATCAGTCGGACTTCTACCAAAGAAGATGGTTCCTTATTGTTCAAGGGTCGTCTTTGCATTCCGGACAATGCCGATCTAAGACGAACAATTCTTGATGAAGCCCACAACTCAAACTACGCTATCCACCCTAGCAGCACCAAAATGTACCAAGACTTGAGGAAGAACTATTGGTGGAGAGGTTTGAAGCAAGACGTGCCGAACACGTGTCACGGTGTTTGACCTGTCAGCAGGTGAAGATTGATCATAGGCATCCTGCTGGACTATTACAACCTTTACCAATACTAGAATGGAAGTGGGAATCGATCTCGATAGATTTCATTGTCGGATTACCGTGTACAGCCAAGAGACACAATGCCATTTGGGTAATCATAGACCGATTGACCAAATTAGTGCACTTTCTGCCGTACAATACGATGTATACGGCAGGAAGATTGGCAGACTTATACATGAAGGAGATCGTAAGGTTACACGGGATTCCGAGCATCATAGTTTCAGATCGTGATCCACTATATACGTCCAAGTTTTGGAAGAAATTTCAAGAAGGAATGGGAACGCGACTAGATTTTAGTTCAGCTTTCCATCCTCAAACTGATGGGCAGACAGAGCGAGTGAACCAAGTGATAGAAGACATGCTCAGAGCGTGCATGCTGGATATGCAAGGATACTGGGATGAGTATCTACCGTTGATCGAATTCACATACAACAACAGTTTCTAAACGAGCATTGGCATGGCACCGTATGAAGCTCTGTACGGACGACGATGTAGATCACCCATCAATTGGGAAGAAACCGGTGAGAAATTTATTTTAGGGCCAGAACTACTTGAAGACAACGCCACCGTCGTGCGAATAATCAGAGAAAGGCTGAAGTCAACATAGAGCAGACAAAAAAGTTACGCCGACATCAAGCGGACTAGTGTCGACTATAAAGTGGGTGAACATGTGTTTGTGAAAGTGTCGCCTATGAAAGGCGTAATGAGGTTTGGCAAGAGAGGGAAGTTAAGTCCCCGTTATGTTGGACCATTTGAAATTTTGGGGCGCGTAGGTGAAGTTGCGTATCGCATTGGCTTACCACCGCTATTTGATCGGGTAGATAACGTTTTCCACATATCGATGCTCAGAAAGTATGTGAACGATTCATCTCATGTGTTAGGAAGTCAACCTTTGGAGATGTGTGAGGACATGAGCATGATAGAGGAACCAGTGGAAATCTTGGATCGAAAGGATCAAGTACTGCGCACTAAAGTGATTCCCTTAGTGCTTGTTCGATGGAAAAATCATCTGAACGAAGAAGCTACAAGGGAAGGAGAGGCCGATGTGAAAGAATAATATCCAGCCTTATTTTTGACCACTTGAGAGTCAAATGTAAACCTCAAACATGTTTGTGGATTTTAACGACACTTGTGATTCAATGGAAATTTTGATCGAAGTATGATAAAGAAGCAAGATCTTTATGCACACATGATCGTGAGGATGTGTTTTGTAGACCTAAGAATCAGTTGGTATCATACACTACCAAGAGAAATCAAATAAACAGAGAAAACTTGGAAACCTACAGAATTTGAGCAAAACCGATTAATCGAATTTCAAATCGATTAATCGATTTGGAAATTCGATTAATCGATTTTGTTCGATTAGTCGACTGGCATGTGCTAGTGACTGGAAACTTGAATAAGAGTTAGAAAAAAATGACAGAGTAAATTTTCGATTAATCTATTCCTGTTTCGATTAATCGAATTGAAGGTTCGATTAATCGAACAGATTGAGAATGTTAGAAGAACTTAGGGGATTTACTGAAATTTTGATTAATCGAGGAGGTTTCGATTAATCGATTTACGATTTCGATTAATCAAACTGGAAGTTCGATTAATCGAATAACTTAAGGGACTTATGAAAGTTTGAAGTAAGAGAACCGATTTCGATTAATCGATGTGAAATTCGATTAATCGATTTGAGATTTCGATTAATCGAACCATAGTCCGACTAATCGAATAACTTAAAGAATCCTGAAAATTTTAGAAAGGACTGCACGATTTCGATTAATCGAAGTTAATTTCGATTAATCGATTTTGAAATTTTGATTAATCGAAATGGATTTCGATTAATCGACTGGCTCGTGCCAGTGAACTCAAAAACTTGAAATTTTAAACGGATACGATTTCGATTAATCGAAATGGCTTCGATTAATCGATTTTGACTTTCGACTAATCGATTTTGGAAATCGATTAAATGATTTAGCGCGGCTTAACCTAGTTTTGAATCCCAATTAATCGACTTTAGATTTCGATTAATCGAGTCGGAGCCTATATATATAAAATTGGGGATTTTTCTCCCCATTCGAAATCATTTGAGTTTTTCGTTTGGGTGCGTTTCTTCTTCTTCTCTTTCTCCAACCAGTCGAGCACTCTAGGGTTTGCATTTATGTTGGTTTTCGGATCGGATTCAAGTGCCATCGCATCCAAAACCCACGGTAAACCCTAAATTTGTATTTTTCCTTTCAATTTGAGTTAGAGAAACCCTAATTTTTGATATTTCACAAAAAAAAATGTCGCCCAAAACCCGGTTGTCTTCGAAGAAGGCGACCTCTAAGCTCCCGGTTCGGCGTAAGAACACCGCACCGCCACCACCTACCCCATCACCCGTGAGGGCCCCGTCACCATCGACATCGGACACCACGTCCGGGTCGACAAGCGCGTCTTCACGCGGGTCTTCACGCGAGTCCACACCCATGCCGCCACCACCCACCAATGTCCTTCAACCTAATGAGTGGTGGGAGGCTAAGACATTCGAGGTCGAGTACATCATCGACCCAACCCTATTTACAAATCCCGATGTGCCGGGCGAGACCCAATGGGCTCGTAACTACCTTACCAATGCTGGTCTCGACAATATCTTAAAGCCAATCTGGGGTTCCTACTACCCTAGATTAGTTCGATTGTTTTACCAAGGGCTTGTGGACGGCCCGATTGACGACGTGATCAAGACCACCATAGAGGGTCGAGAGTATATAATCACCCGTCGCCACATACACGAGGTACTCGAGTGTTACCTCGATTTCACCCCATTCGATTAATCGAATTCCCATTCGATTAATCAAAATTCTCCATTCTATCCAGTCGATTCTCAATTCGAGTAATCGAGTTCCCAAAATCGATTAATCAATCCCAAATTGATTAATCAAAATTCTAAATCGATTAATCGAACTCTCATTTCGATTAGTCGATTTCTCCAAGTTCTTTTCTTTCCTCCACTGGAGTTCACTGTAGGTTCCCAATCGATTAATCGATCCCCAAATCGATTAATCGAAATTCAAAGTCGATTAATCGAAACTCAATTCGATTAATCGAGATCGGGGTCCTCTGACTTTTCAACTTCTTGGCCAAAATCGATTAATCGAATCTCATTTTCGATTAATCGAAATGGCCAGATTCATCCCCTTTTGGGTTGTTCTTCCCAATCTTTTCCCTTTCTCTTTCCTTCATTTTTCTAAGTCTTTATCCTATATTTTCACCCATTTCTAACTACAATCTAACCCTTCAATCTATGCATTTAATCTACAATAATTTTACCTTCAATCAATCTCAAATTAATTTAAATCAAGTGGTTGGAAAGGCTAGGGTTCCAGCTTTGGCTTGAACGGATCCTTCGCGTTGAATTGGCCTCTTCAATGCTTGAATCCCCCTTCCAATCACCCACAATAATTCCTTGCTCAACCCTTCTTTACTCTCCTCTCTCTCTTCTTTACTTCTCTCTCAACAACCTAAACATGCAATTTAGGGTTATTAAACCCTTTTTATCTCTCCTCTAACTTGTGTGTTGAGCACATGCACCGCGATAGGTGTATGTGACTTCATATTTACATCACACACCACATAGTCAATCAATTTATCACATTTCCTCTGTTCATCACACTCTATGCTAACTGTTGAACTCCTATTTGGTCAAACATGTGACCAATCGGCACGGATCCTGAGGTCACTATTTAACGTGATTTTTTGGGATATTACAGGTCAACCTCAATACCTCCTCTCTAACTACCTCCCCAACATCCACCTCCCCAACAACGTCGGTCCGAGCCTCGGAAGTCTAACCCATCTCCACCCCTAACAACCTCTCCAACTCAGAAACGATAATATTGTGCCTACCACCACCCTCAGACTCCATCTTAGAACAAAGAGCTCGAAAAACTAAAGAAAATGAAAGAAACGGCACCTGAAATGGACGATCGGATCACGAAATATTACGAAAATATGAAAACTAGAGCACAAAGAAGCAAGGAAATAGAGAATAGAAGACTAACACGGATCGCGCGACGAAAATGAAAAGTTTTGAACTATTTATAGGGAACAGCTGAATAGCGCGCATAAATCCAGGCGCGCAAACTAATCACGCTCCACTCTCATCGCGCTTAATTTGGATCACACGACCGGTCTTAAGCACGCAAACCAATCGTCACCCGCTCAAACTAACCCGACCATCTGGTTACGCGTAGTATACTCAGCCCGTAATCACTTCAAGCGTCCACACAGTGGCGCGCAAATGCCAATGGCCACCCATACAGTGACCAGCCACCGCCCTAATCACGCCCTTGATACCCTGCATTTGAATTGATCAAACGATCGGAAACTGGCGCTTAAATATGTTCTGACGCTCTGAATGCGCGTCCACCCTATGGCGCACAATTAATTTATGCGCTCGGAGTGATGCGCGCAATTCCCCAGAAACACAAAGAAAATGCCCAGAGCAGCACGTTCACAGTCCTGAATTGAGTGATCTTCGACGCTAATTATTAGCCTAAATCACGCCCTTGTTAAGCCCAATCCCAAAACATTCCAGACTTAAAAAAATATGTACCCCGATAACTAAAAGAAAATATTCCAAAATAAGACCAAAATCACAAAAAAATGCTCCGACACCATTTACACACTCCAACCAAAACTAAACTAAACTAAAAAAAACTTGCCCCAACTAAGGCAAAACTAAACAAGAAAAATATCCCCAACATCACCTACACACTCCAACTAGGACCAAGACTAAAGAAAAACTAAAAAAAAATGCCCCCCATCATCCATTCACTTGAACCTAAACTAAATCAAAAACTACTCCCAGAACACCCCAGATCAAAATAAATAAATAAGATCAGACCAAATTTAAATAAATAAGCATCATGCTCAAAACAAATCGAAGAAAGCTACCAAACAAACTAAAATTTACTAAATAGAAATTGCGACAAATGAAAAGAAAAATATAATCACTTCATAAATAAATAAATAATTACAAAATATATCGAGGGCATACCCTCTGAATATACAAGTTAAAATAAGAAACTTAAAACCAGCACATTCAGACAATGCCCGAATCCGGATTTATTCGGAAACTAGAAATCTAGGAGAAGCCCGGAGGGGGAAAGTGCCTTGAACGAATTATAACCATAACAACCTCTTCCCCTTGCCCCAAACCGGCAAAAAAGAAAGAGTGGCTCACGGAAAGCCACCCAGGACCTACGGGATCTGCCCTTAAAAGCTCACCTTGGAAACCATAACAAGGAAGAGCAGTTAATACGGGATCTACAGAGCCTACCGAGGAAAAATAGGCAATGGTCACCAGAATTTTAACCCTGCCTTATCCTTGGGTTTCCTGTCTATCACCTTTTTCTCCTCCATCTCTTCCCTTATCATGATAGCAATTCGACTACTACCCTGCATTCCCAATCCCATCCATTCTCAAGAATTCACGTAATAAGCACAACTCTTCGGGTCCAATACCTGAGATACAAAAAAGAAAGGAAGAAAAGACATTAATGGACAAACTAAGCCAAAACAAAACACAAAAATGCCTCAAAACTTTTAATCCCAAACTTAAGATAAAATTCAAAACAACAAGAACCCAAAACTATTAGCTCACACATTTATAAACTGTACCTCCTGAATTACCAAATAACAAGTGTCACACTTGTAAACTCTTCTAATCTAATTAAATCTAAACCAAACACATACCTCTTTGAAGGACCACAATCCATGACAAACCTAAATGAACCAATAATCACACAACGCTTAACCCCCTAAGAAACACCAATCTCCTCAAGCCTAGATAAACCAATAGAATTAAAACACCCAATACCCATCTAGAATCTTTGAAAACTCACACCTTTTTAAGTCTCATGTTGAATCAAACAAAAGACTAAAACTCAAGTTAAATCAAACATTAAACCAGATAAAACTTTAAATAAAAAAAAAACTCTCTAAAATGAGACCCTGATTGGTTTAGGACCCAGAAAATGCTCCCAACAAACCAAAAAGAATTAAATAAATTCTCTAAACCAAGCTCAATAAAACGAATTAACCTCAGGATAAACCCTGAATAAATTCGGAATGAATCCTAAGCTAAACCAAAACTAAGTCGAACAAATCAGATAAATCCAACTAATCCGCTAACAAACAAACAAGAATAAACAAAAAAAAAGCCCCTTTATTCATAACTCAGAAGTTTTATAAGTATCACCGGAGGCATACCTCCTAAATTTATAACCCAAAACGAAAACCTAAACTTTAACCTACAACCCAAAACGAAGACTGGCTTCAAAACTGAGACGAAGCGAGGAGCAAATTTTGCTTGGAGCGTCCAATCGGAGACTTCAGGGAGCATTGGTTGGGAAACACATCCCTCCACTTTTTACTCCTTCTCTTTTGCTATCTTCACCTCCTCCACCGCCTCCTCCTCAACGATGCCTTCACTGCTCCCTAAAAAGGACCGATGTGAAGATAAGCTCTCTCTTTCCCAATACCGCCCGCTCTCAGAATAACGCCATCCACAAGCATCACCTCAGGATAGAGATCACGTAAAATAATGAATATAGGTAGAAACGACATCCCAATCGGGCGGTTAGATCGCCCAATATCATTAAACCATGAATTTCATAACACGAGATATACAGGAAAAGGTTAAAAGTCGAGACTAAATCAGAGAATGAAAAACAAATGAAAGCTCTCTCACTTATATAAAGTACAGCCTTAATCACATGCTCAGACACGTGCGTTTAATTAAATCACGCACTAGGCATGCTGCACACAATCCAAAACACACGCTACCACCCAAACGTGCAAATATGTCATCGCCCACGCCAACTGCACAACTCTCCGTTCGCGCGCACTCCATGAACCGCGCAAATTGATCAAACGACACGCTGCCGCCACGCGACCTGAACTGTCACCTGTACACTGACCTGATGACACTCCGATCATGCGCTTATATTATAACACGTAATACAATCGCACACACTCCCACACATGTAAACAGCCCATCAAACCCGAGATCGCACACCCAAAAATAGGAGCGCAATCGGATTGAGCGACCTAAAATAGGCGCAATACCTGATTTTTGGTTAAATTTACACCCTCATACCTTTTATCGCATCGCGGTCAAGATTCTTTTGTCCCATCGCGTAGCCTCACAAGTTGTTCCAAAAAAAAAAGACTTTCTCATTAGTCCCATCATATACTCTTACATGAGAAAGAAGCATTGACAGCACCCATCCCCGTCGCGATAATGTGTACACATGCAATATCACCTCAATATCTAGTCCCACCGCAATAAATTAACCATACCCTCATGACCCATCACGAAGCCAATCACAATGCAACCACAACGTGATTTCTTTTATAACCCAAGATCTGCCAAAGAAAGACGCCAATGTCCGATCGCGCAAATATCCCACCAGCACGCCACCGCTAACTACGCTCAGTCAACATCCCATCGCGACATCATTTCTCCCAAGACATCACATCACAGCCACCAAGCCCTGCCACAGCAGACCCAAAGAGAAGAAAGCCCCAAAGTCCCATCGCGGTACCATCCCCAACAACTCACGGCACCACCAATCCTGCCACAAGCTGCACGCCATCCAGGTAAGTTTCACCCCCAGGTAAGTACTACTCATTTTTCAATTACTCAATATTGCAAAAATATATAGTCAGTTATGATTAAGTCAAATGTTTTCAAAACCCGTCTCTCTCAACTAGCGAATCACTGTAGTCCTCCCATAAGAGACAATCATCAGTATTCGTCGAGAAGGTTAGACAGAGTATCCGACACGTCAAGTGTCATCTTGACAATCACAATAATGGTCAGGTCTAAAAATCTTATACCGGTGGATCTGCTCAGCGACGTCTCGGGAGCCACATTTTCTGTCTTTTTACCACCGAATTGATCTTAAGTTAAAATCCCTAAATTTTCAAAATTTTAAAACCCCTTTATTTAAAAAAAAAACCCTTATTAACAAAAGCAAAAAATAAAAATAAAAATAAAAAAGAGAAGAAAAGAAGAACAAAGCAACAAGATAAATGGACCCACCTCACCTTTCTTTAAATACCAAAAAAAAAATTGATTAAGCGCCCCATCACCCGCACATAATAAATTATACTTAAACCTAACCTTTAACTCCTAAGACCCCTGAACTTACAATCAAGAGTATATTCCACTGTGCAGAATTGGATCGAGTGCATACACCATTGCGCAAAATCATTTGTTCAGACGCATTAGGACTAGAATACCCAACTTACAGACCAACCCCTAAACTCGTAATCAAGCGCATATTCTACTACGCAGAATTGGATCAAGCGCATATGCCACTGTGCAGGATCGTTTGTTCAGACACATTAGCACTAGAATTCCCAACTTAGAGGCCAACTCTCGACGAATCAAGTGCACGCGCCACTGCACAGAATTCAATTGAGCACACCTCACAAGACCCACCTCAATTACTAGCCTAAACCAGCCATTCTCTTGGGAAGCCAAACAATGAGTATATTCAATCTAAGAACTTACAAATGCCTATTGAAAAAGGAATACCTGACATGCATTGGTGTAAGCAATGACGCGCCTAATCTGACATGACTTGCAAAAGCCTTCGATAATACATCATACTTCATTTTATTATTATCGGTCCCTAGACCTCATTTTGGACAATTGATTGATGCCCCGATATCTCGATTGCGTAAAATCCCTCCATTAGCTCGCGCCATGCGGCGGGATGCACCATGCACCCACAGAACCAAAATGTGCCCTTCGATAGCTACCATTTTTTCTTCAAATGTTCTATTTTATCTTACGCTGATAGATAAGAAAGCCAAGCATGTCATGTCAGCATCACCAATTCATATTTGTGATTTCTCAAGAGAAACGAGAAGACACCTCGAATGAGGGGTGTCTACTTCTTAGATGTGTTCTTACTTTGCAAGAGCACGCAGAAGAGGGGCAACTGTAGACCCCCCATTTTGCCCTCTCGCGATACATAATTTGTGTTTGATCAACCTTTGACCTCATAACCCTGATATGGGAACCATGCACTGAAACAATAGTACATGGCTGAATACAGGCTGAAATAATAGCTCTGTAGCTCAGATCCCAACATAGGGAGACTATATACTGAAATACTAGTATATAGTCAGAATGCAGAATGAAACAATAGCCTTGTAGTTCAAACTAGAGACCAGACCTGAAAACCCCCGAATTCAGCGCTTGAAACCCAACGCGTAATTCGATGGCACGCCAAACCACAAACGCATAATCAATCCCTCTTTCAGACCAAACTCTCTTTCCCAGACCATCTCGAGACTCGATCACGCACTTAAAATCAGACAAGATCAAGTTGCACGCCCGACCACCAGCACGAAATTGGCCTACTCCCGGCCTAGCCTCACTGTCCTTGACCCTAAGTTTCCTCGATTGAGCGCTTCTGAAGAAACGCTAAATCGAATTGCGCATGTCATAATAAGTGTGCAATTAGCCCTAACGCTATTAGGACTAGAAAACTCACTGAGCAAGTCAACCAGTCGCTCACTGAGTCGGTGATCGACTCAAAGCGATTAAGCAAGGAAAAACTAGTGCGTAATTCAGTTAAACGCCTTAAAAAGTGCGCGTAATTGAAGAAAAACGTATAAAAGATTATTTTCTTAATTCGCCCAGAGGCTAGGCAAATTTTTTAGAGAGAACGGATTTTTTTTTAGATTCCGAAACCAGAGGACTCCGAGGACAAAACCCATAGAGCAACCTAGTCATGATTTCGAGATTCAAGCTTCGAATCTTCGGGATTTCTCTCCGCAGGCCCGACCCTAAGTAAGAATTTAATTTTTAGTTTCCGACCATAACTTCTAGACTATAGATTTAGGATTTTTCTTTTAGTTTTAATAATAGATTTTAATTTTCAGTCCGAGACCGTAGCACCTTTTTTTTAGACCGCAAATATTTTATATATGTATCTAATTCTCCGAATTCAGAACCAGTCTTTAATCCGACGGTCTAATTTATCGACCCTAGGCTTTAATTCCGTTCTAAATCTTAATTTCCAGTCCTATCATTAATTTCTGGTTCTAATCCTTGGATTTTAGAACCAGTCCTTAATCATACGGTCTGATTTTCTGATTTCGGACCCAAATTCAGTCCTAGAAATTTAAATTTAAATTTAAATTCCTTATTTTAATATCCCCAAAATTCCTAAATATTAATATTAGTTTTTACAATTCTAGTTCATGATTCAATTTATAATGATTATTCCGAAATCAATTCTGAAAAGTCCAAAATACTATTTTACGGTCCAAAATCTAATTTATCTTTAATCTCAGCCATCCAATTTGCCCAAGGGAGCTTACGGAGGGTACTCGGGAACGAGGCCAATCCTCCTTAGCATAGCAGGCCCAAAGCCTTTTTTTTAAGAATTTTAAAATTAATTAATTATTCTTTTTTATTTTTTTAGTATAATTAACTAGTATATTTATTTTATTTCAGCATAATTAATTAATTAAGTTAATTAGATTTTAGTATGATTGATTAATTTCTTTAAATCAGATTTTAATTGGTTAATTTCTCGCTTTAATTAGAATTTAGTATGATTAATTCATCGCTTTAATTAGATTTTTAGTATAGTTAATTCATTGCTTGAATTAGAATTTTAATAAAATTAGTTTATTTATTTTAATTAGATTTTAATAAAATCAGTTTATTTGTCTTAATTAGATTTTAATAAAATTAATTCATTTGCGTTAAATTAGAGTTTCAGTAAAACTAATTTTCTATTTCGATTAGAATTCTAGTAAGACTGCTATACTTAATTTAATTAGAATTCCAATACAACTAGTATACTTGCTCTGCTTAGAATTCTAGTACAATTAGCATGCTCATATTAATTAGAGTTTCATCAAGACTACTACATGTTCACTCCTAGTATAATTGGGAAACCTGATCATAATTAGACTTCTAATAGGATTAGGATACTTAATTAATCAAACTTTCAATAAGGATAGGAATAGTAAAAATTAATTAGACTCCTGATAGAACTAGAATATTAAATTAAATAAACTACAATAGATCACCACATAGCTAAACTCACAATAGAATCAGGGAAGTCTAAACTGACCAGAACTATAACAATAAAGGGAAATAAAAGAAAAATTAAACTATCTAAATTAAAAAAAAGATATAGCTGCTGACGTTCGCAGGCGGACGATTCAGTATAGAAATAACCCATACCCGCTCTTAAGCGTGATCATTGACGTGTTGCAACGTCGATAAATATCTGCAGCTAGTGATCGCAATAAACTAGGAACCTTCCTAGAAAATCCTTTATTTTTTTTACCTCCACTATTCCAAGCGCCGCATTGCTAGAGTCCACTTGGACAGAATTGGAGCCACTGATTCAACAGGGACCGAGAGGAACCCAGAAAAAGCGCACACCAACAGAGGGGTGAGCTAACAATCTAAGCTTAATAGGGGGAACATCAACAGCATTTATATCTTCTTTCAAAGCATAGATTCCATGACATATTTTCAAAACAATTTTCACATAAAACTAAATTCTCAAAGTGCTTGAATCGAAACAAATTGCTTGAATTGAAACAAATACAAAATTTCAGAGACAAGTTCGAAATTTCTTAGTTTCTAACTTATTGCTCATTTTCTTATTACATGCTTGCTCATATTTCAAAGTTGACTTAAAATCATAATTTAAATAAACTCTCAAGCAAAATATAGCCTTAAGGGCCACACATATACCGATGGGAATCTCCGAACCATCATCATTCAATTGAACCATTTTTGAAATTCACGAGCCCCTACGCTAGGACAGAAGCATGTGCGGATAAGATTTATCGTTAGCCGGTATAAATGTACAGATATCCCACTGTACCGGTACATGATGGGGGCTCATTTCACATAAATCTTAAATTATTGTGTAATTTCTAACATATAGTTTATCACCGTGTAGAGTGCTTAATTCGTAGTTAGTTTCAGAATTCACACACAAACATTCTTATCACAATTTTCGAAGTTCGGACACACATTTTTATCACATTTTTCTTATCAAATTATATTTTCTAAATTTGCGTGCAAAGCTCATTTCAAATTTATCACGACTGTCTTATCATATCACGCTATCTATACAAATCGCATCAAATATAATATTATTGAATTTCCCCTACCTAGGTTGTCAAATCACGCAAAGTCAGGCAAAATGGTACAAAATCCTCATGGGCGTTCCCAAACCTTAACCTTCATTATAAAGCATTCGTATACTTGCATGTTAATGACTAAATATCACACATGTCAAAGTTCCTAAAGTTTTCACAAAATTATAGCGAAAAGGATAAGTTCGCGTTAACATTGGATCATGTAAAACTTGTTCCTACTTGACACCTAATTTTTGACCTTTAAATATTAGATTTTTAAAATTACTAATTCATACGAGTTATAGAACTCGTTGTTTCTTTCCAATGCTTCAACAATCACGTAATTTCGAGTTCAGAGCAAAAAGATACAGCCAAAATATCGAGCTGGTTTTAGGCTAGCTCGAGCTTGCTCCAGTGGCACACACAACCCAGCTCGAACTGGCTTTTCCAGAGCCAAATAAGCCTAAAAATATGTTGAGCACCAGCTCGAGATGTTGCTTCAGGTGGGACCTAGCTCGTTCTTGCTCAAAGTTAGCTCGAGCTAGCTTTTTAGCATTCAAAAAATTTAGGATTTCGGGCCTAGCTCGAGCTAGCTTTTTAGGTTCTGAAAATTTCAGACACGTTCCTTGTTCTTTTCCTAGTCTTAACCCACATTTCCATGCACATATCTCATAAAAATAAACCATTAATTTAAACTATTAGTGGTCTATGAGATCTCACCTTTCAATCTCGTGAATCTAACGCGCCCAAAAAGCGATTATCGGAACCTATTGGCACTTTCGGCTCTTGTATGCACAAGGGTTTGAAACCCACCTTTTTGTGATTGCTCTCAGATATGGGTACCAATTCCCAACCCTCCAATACACACCCGACTACTCAAGGTTTTCGCACGAAGACGATCGCGAACCGGAACTCTCTATGGAAGATGGTTTCTAGGAAATGTAACTCTTTCTCACGGTCACGAATTACCAATACGTCACAGATCGATGTTCTCATGCAGTGCAAGATCGGAAGTGAAGAAAATCGTGCGGAAGATCAACCATGAATCTGGGCGTAGGTGTGCAAGGGCTCACATGGGGGTAAGTTTCTCTTCTCTTCTCTCTAAACCCATGCAAACCAAACTAAAAAGGGGAGTGGCTTATGTGATAAGCCACCCCATTCAAATACTTTAGACTTGATTCCTTATGAAGCATACACACTAATTTGTGTGTTAGCCCTCATCCAAAGAACTTTGGTTCCTTGTGAAGCTTGCATACTCAAAGCAGGTGTTAGCTCTTATTCAAAAGTATACTTAATCTGATATGGATCTCGCACACCCAAAACTACCTATCAACTAGATTCGACGTCAAGTTAATACACCACCACGGTGTACGAGCTTTGGTCGAAAAGTCTTACATGAGACTCTGACGAACCCGAAACGATCTCTTTTGAAAAATTCGAAACAGTGACGCATTTCTTAATAGACACACACCTGATCAGCACCTATGGGCTCAAAAATTTGGAGATATCACATTCTCCCCTCCTGACAAAATTTTTGTCCTCAAAAATTGACCACACATAAAAAAATGTAACCGAAACTAATGACATAATCTATCCTTATTCAGACAAACATAAGCTGGACTTTATCCTGAACTTACGTCACGTAAAATAGTGCACCCTACTTCCTGCACCCAGAACAGTTCACCCTGCATTCCACAACAACCTTTAACACATTTATCCACAACCAATTATTACATCTATCCTGCATATCCCTATCCTGCATATCCACCACAGCATATCCTACATATCCACAACTACATAAGCCAATTTTTTTTTTCACAACTAATTTATCAAAACGGGTTCTAAGAAACCCATCTTCATACATACCCAGACTTTATTCACCAATGTGAGTAATAAAGTTTCATTGCCCTGCTACAAACGTATCTCAACACACATCATGAAACTCATTTACATCACATCACATAATCACCATTGTGAATAATTAAGTTCTTTAACCCTGCAATGAAAACACACACACACACACACACATATAATATATATATATATATATATATATATATATATATATATATCCAAACATCCATCAAACCATGCCATCCAAAATTTACACCCCATAAAAATGTATCCATCCATTCCATATATATTGAAAAAATAAAAATCTAATCCATCCGCCAATCATTCGATCAAAACCCATATATCATAATTATACATCCATAAACTAAAAACTCTAAACATTGATAAAATTTATAATAATTACATTACAAAATATATCATAAGTTTAGAAACATACATCTCCCAACCACAAAAATATATCATAACTCCAACTAAACTGCATCACCCCCCTGGATGATCAGCGTCACGTCCCTACACACGGTCATAGATAGCTTATCTAAGCAATATTTAATACATTGGATCACCAAATTACAGTAAATATCACCATCACTCAAAGAGTTGCGGATATACATTGCTTATATCCGACTCTTTTTCCCAGGTAGCCTCCTCCGGTGAGTGGTTCGGCCACCTGACGAGTACTAGCGAAATCCGCTTGGTACGTAGTACTTGCTCTTTCTAGTCAAGAATCTGCAATGGTTCCTCTCTAATGGTCAGATCCTCTTGAATCTTGATCGGTTGATAATCCAAGACGTGAGTTGGATCCTTCATATATTTCCTTAGCATCGATACATGAAATATATTGTGCATGCTTGAGAGTTGTGGCGGCAGACCAATCCGGTACTCTACTTCACCAACTCAACCCAAAACCTCGAATGATCCTACATAACGTAGACTTAACTTCTCACATTTCCCGAAGCGCATTACACCCTTTGTAGGTGAAATGTAACATCTCCGATTTATTGAACATTGAACAGTGACCTCGGGATGCGTGCTCGACTGATTGTAGGTTTGTGCAAGTGATGGTCAAACAGAGGACTTAAAAAGGATTTATTAGGTGTGTTGTGAATGTGTCCTAAGTGTGGGGTTAGATGTTAGTTAAAGGACTCATACACCTATCTCTGGTGTATGTGCTTTACACCAAAGCATAAAGGATTACAAAGGGAGCAAATAACTAAGAGGAGTTATTGCCTTTAGTTTTGTTTGGTATAGAGAATTTATGAAGAAAGAGAGAGACTTAAGAAGAGAATGGAGTAAATGCTAGAAAGGTGAGAGTGGAAGTCGAGTTGGAAGACATGCAAGAGCATTTAATGTCGGATTCGACGCGTAAGGAACTCGTTGAAGCTGAAGTTGAAACCCTAGGTCGTTAACCCAACCACTTAATCAATCAAGAGATTGATTAAAGGTGAGTCTTGTTTGATTTCAAATAAATATGTTGTGTATTTAATTGAGGTTTAAATGATGAAATAAAGAATATAAATGAAGGAAAATGGAAAGGAATGAAGGTAGGAAGAATGCTCGGGAAAGGGCTGAATTTCTGACCAAATCAATTGATTGATTTCTGAAATCGATCGACCGATTTTGGCCTGGAAGTTAGTTGGGCAAAATGGCCCGAAACCGATTGTTCGATTTGAAAATCGATCAATCGATTTTAGAAATTCGATTAATCGATTGAAAATTGATCGATCATCTGAGCACTTTCAGTGACTAGAAAATGGAGAGTTGGGAAAATCGATTGATCGATTTTAAAAATCGATCAATCGAGTTTGGATTTTTGATTAATTGAGTTTGGGGTTTCGATTGATCGATTTTGGGAATCGATCAATCGATTTGGATAGTTTCTGTGGACTTTTTATTTGGACTTTAAGGGTTTAGGAAGGTCTTGTACCTTCTTTAATGCATCCTTATTGATGGCTTACTTGTGCTATGGTGTACTATAGGTGGTACGAGCAAATACGAGCATGTTGAGTCGCATGGACCTTGATGCTTAGTGATTCGAACACGTGAGGTAGGGAACACCTTGAACATATATTTTAACTTCAAGAGCATGTATGTAGTGATATAGAAATAAATACAAATGCATAGAAAATGTGAAACAGTAAATGTGTGTGTGTGACACAAAATAAGCAAGTAAATATGTGGCATCCCCAGGGGATGAGAATGTGATAAAGGCATCTGTGTGATGCATTAATTTAGACATTCCAGGGATGTATGGGAAATGGTAAAGCAAGAATGAATGAGAACTGATAAGGCCTAATCTATTATATTTAACACAATCATACGGTGAATAACTATATGTAATGCACTCAGTACTTTTGTTATTTAAGGTTTGAATAGAATACCCCACCGACGTGGCGGCCAATCCGCACACCAGTTGCACATCCTAGGGATGTTGATATGAGAATTAGACCCTGTCGCCTATGAGAAAGGGACTTGGGTAGTATTAATATATGAAAACTGTCTAGTTAGACGACGATAGAGGATATTCCATCGGGCACCCAACTCTATAGTAAGTTAGGGAATATTTAAGTTACAGATTTAAGTCTTTAAGCTAAATCAGTGAAAGGTTGAGAACAAAAGAGAACATGTGAAATAACAATAACATGTGAAATAACAATAATACTCAGTACAAAAGAGAACATGTGAAATAACAATAACACTCAGTACATTTATTTTTCAGTCATCTAAACTGCTATTTTTCCTAGTAAATAAATTAATACATCATATTATTTTATGTCATAGAATATATGTGAGAGCTTGACTTATATGTTTATTATATTATTTTCCTATTGAGCTAGGATGTAGCTCACCCTTTAGACTATACGTCGCAGGTCCCGTGCTTGCGGCTGCTGAGGCTTCGGGAGACATAGATCCGGGAGATTCGGATTACGTGCTCAGGGAAGAGTTGGAGCCACCTCCTGAGGACTTCTTCTAGAGGACCTGTGCATACTTTGAGAGTGATTTTGAGAGCTTTCTGTACGGCTTGGTATGTCAAGCCTTTTTTTTAGGAAAAATATAATTAAATGATATATTCTTTTGGCGAACCATCTGGGGTGATCCTGCTGGCCACCGATGGTTCGGGTCGATTCTTCTATCCATGTGTTGGCATGGAAGTAGAACTGTCTTTTAAGCATTTTTTTAGGATAGCGTACTTTTATTACATGCTTGTTTTAGTTTATATGTTTTACTTGAGTTGTTGTTGCTTTGGTTATACCAATGTTCTGTACGGACTTCAGGGACACGGCCTAGAGGGTTATGCTGATGGCACGGGTTTTGGGGTGTCGAAATTCAAGTTGTCACATGAAATCTTTATGAACACTTTATCACCGGTCTGAAAATCAATACTCATTCTTTTCAAATCAGCGTACTCTCAATGATTTTCGAATTCAAAATGAATTTCTCTCCAGTTTTGTCCTAGTTAATCGGAGATTGACACCTCCTTCCATATAGTGCTTCGTAGGGGACCATATCGATACTCGTCTAGTAGCTGTTATTGTATGTGAATTCTATCAGGGGTAGATGTTGATCCCATGATCCTCGAAAATCAAGCATACAAGCTCGTAGCATGTCCTCTACAATCTGGCTCACTCTTTCCGTTTGTCCATCTGTGTGTGGGTGAAATGTGGAGTTAAAGTCTAACCTTGTACCCATTCCCTCTTAGAATTTCTGCCAAAATTGTGATGTATATAACAGATCGCGATATGAAATAATGCTCACAGGGATACCATGCAATCGGATGATCTCCTTCAAGTACATCTCTGCATGCCTACTCACTGTATATTTGGTGTTGTAAGGCAAGAATGGGCTGACTTTGTTAGCTTATCGATGACTACCCATATGGCATTGTGGCCCTTCATCCTTCTCGATAGTCCCAAAATAAAATCTATGAAAATAGATTCTCATTTTCATTCCGGTATCGGTAGAGGTTGTAATAAGCCTGATGGATGTCGATGATACACCTTTACTTGCTGACATACCAAGCACTTTGATATGTACTCGGCGACATCCTTCTTCAAACCTCTCCACCAAAAAGTTTTCTTCAGATCTTGGTATATCTTGTTACCCCCGGATGAATAGCATACTTTGACTTGTGGGCTTCTAGGATGTTATGTCAGAGATCAGCATCGGTCGGTATACATAGATGCCATTTAACAATAACAATCCATCCTCTCTGATGGAGAAATCTGGTCTAGTACCATCTATCACTCCTTGCCTGATCTTCGCAAGTTCTTCATCTTCCATCTGAAGATCGTAGATATGATTGAAGATTATCAATCATATAGTGATATTTTCCACTAAGGGTCCTGAGTCTCTCACCTCGATCTTTGTGTCATATAAGGAAATATCTTCCAAAAGTTTCCATCTATATATTCCCATGATGAGGTTCGACAACTAAGTTGAATTCTTCCGACTCAAAGAATCTGCAACTACATTCGCTTTGCCTAGGTGATATTGTATGGAGCAATCGTAATCCTTAAGAAACTCGTTCCACCTTCTCTGCCTCATATTCAGATCCTTCTGAGTAAACAAGTACTTAAGACTTTTGTGGATTGTAAATATCTCAAAAAAATTTCCATATAAGTAATGCCTCCATATCTTCAAGGCAAAAATCACTGCTAAAAGTTCAAGATCATGTGTGGGGTAATTCTTTTCATGATCCTTGAGTTGTCTTGAACCATAGGCTACAACTTTCTGGTTCTGGTTGAGAGCACAACCCAACCCACTATGTGATGCGTCGCTAAACACAATAAAACCTCCAGTGCCTGATGGAATAGCAAGCACTGGTGTAGAGGTAAGCCTTCGCTTGAGTTCCTGGAAGCTCTTCTCACACGACGTGGTCCAGTCAAACTTCACATTCTTCCTCATGAGCTGTGTGAGTGGTCCTGATAACTTGGAAAAACCCTCTATAAATCTTTTGTAGTAGCTAGCCAAACCCAAAAAACTTCATACTTCAGTTACTGTCCTCGACTGTTCCCATTGTACGACCACCTCAATCTTTGTCGGATCCACTGTGACACCTGCTTCTGAGATGATATGTCCCAAGAAGCTCACTTGCTCCAACTAAAACTCACACTTTCTCAGATTCACATAGAGTTGGTGTTTACGCAATGTCTACAGAGCGATCCTTAGATGTTGTTCATGTTCTTCTCTAGACTTCGAGTAGATGAGAATATCATCCACGAACACAACCACACATGTATCAAGATGTGGTTTGAACACCCTGTTCATGAGATCTATGAATGAAGCCGGTGCGTTGGTTAAGCCAAAAGGCATCACTAGGAACTCCTAATGCCCATAGCTAGTTCTGAATATAGTCTTCTGAATGTCCTCGGCTTTAACTTTCAACTGATGGTAATCAGATCTCAAATCAATCTTGGAAAAGAACCTTTCTCCTTGTAACTGATCAAAACGATCATCAATCCTAGGAAGCGAATAACGATTCTTGATCGTTAACTTATTCAACTGACAATAGTTAATGCATAATCTCATCGACCCGTCCTTCTTGTAAATAAGACTGGTGCTCCCCAAGGAGAAACACTTTGTCTTATGAATCCCTTGTCTAAGATCTCTTGCAATTGATCCTTCAACTCTTTCAACTCAGCTAGAGCCATCCGATAAGTTACCTTAGATACTGACTCTGTGCCTGGGGCTAAGTCAATTGCAAACTCAACTTCCCGGTCTGGTGATAATCCTGATAGCTTTTCAGAAAATAAATCTTGAAACTCACAAGCAACCGAAATTTTTGATATGACATTCTTCTCTTCCCGTTGCTCATGTAAGAATGCTAAGTATCCACTACATCTGTTTGTTATCATCCATTTGGCTCGCGAAGATGAATGGTGCGAAGGTTAGTCGTATGTCATAAAATCTAAATGATCTACCCCCATTGGGGCTAAAAGTGGCCATCTTTCTTCGACAATCAACATTCATGTTATGAGTGGATAACCAGTCCATACCAAGGATCACATTGAATCCTTGCATATCTAATAAGATCAGATTGGCCACTGGTTCATGATCTTCATAATCCATGATGGCGACGATAATTTATCGATACACTGTGTCGGTGCTAATAGAATTTCCTATTGGGACTAACACGGCCAAGATAAAATCTAAGGGCTCGGGAATGACATTCAACCTTACCGCGAATTAAGGAGTTACAAACGAGTGGGTAGACCCTGGGTCTATCAAAATTTATGCCTCGCAACAACAATAGTCACTATCTTTATACATTTGTAAAGTAACCTAGGTTTTATACATACTACTCAATCAGATGTGCACCGAAGAAATTTTGACATTCAAAAGTAGCAATGTGAAAAACTATCTGATTTTATGCACCTTCTTCATCTAAAATAAGGAAAAAATAGATTGACAGTCTATAGGCAATCATACCTTGGATCACATCATTGTTTGTCTGGGCATCCACAGCGGTAAAAATATAAGCACAACCTTGAACAGTAGGTCGCGTGGGTCGTGTAGGCCTTTGTGCGACAGCTGATGCCTTCCCTGCATTTCTTATATCTAGGCAATCCTTTATCATATGCCCCATCTTACCATACTTAAAACATGCTCCCGTTCCACACCTAAATTCCAATGTCTTGTGTGATTTTCCACAATGAGCACATGTCTCTTTGGGTGTAGACGTCGCCACCCGTGAAAGTTCTTGAGTAACAGAAGCCCCTGATGTAAAAGTAGGACCTGACGGATGATAAGATCTTGTAGGTGGAGGCAAGGGCGGCTTTGAGTAGCCCACTTGGCTAGGTTGCCTTGGTGGCGGTACTGTAAACTTTGGTCTCTTATTCGTTGGCCCATAGTTATTAGGCCACACTTGATTTGCCCTGCCCCAATTCTGTTGGTCCCTTCTTTAGTATATTTTCTCTATGTCTCTCTCTGCTACAAGGGCTTTTCCCATGACCCCAGCATAAGTCTCCAACTCAAATATCGAGAGTCTATCTTGAATATTCAGTCACAAGCTGCGTTGGAACTTCTTAGCCTTCATTGCATCCGAGGCCACTTGTTCCGGTGCAAACCTTGCAAGCATTGTAAATTTTTTTTCGTACTCTCGTATGGTCATTCTCCATTACTCCAGTTGAATAAATTGAACCTCCATCTGGTTCCTCATCACTTTAGGGAAATACTCCTCATTGAACTCCTCAACAAAGTCTTCCCAAGTCCACAAAACAAATGGAGAATTCGTTGAGGAGACTGATGATTATTGAAGCTTGCAACGGATCCTCCTAAACTCTAATGAATGTGAAGGCGTAGGTGGGGACTGATGATTATTGGCATTGTTTGCAGCCATCAACTCAATCTGCTGAGCCATTACATTGGCCACAGTCTCCATGGCTTGTGTCATTCTTTCCCTTTCATCTCTTCCTTGGTTCTCTTTTTTTGAAGGATCTCTCTCACCAATTGGAATCCTATTTTAACCCGTGGTGATTCCTTCACTACTCCTCATGTTCCGTATATGACCACCTCTCAGTCTGCCTCTGCCTCTAGTGGACATACTGATGTGTTAATATGAAACAAAAGTTTCATCAACAGATGGTCCCTATACTCTGACAAAATCTTAAACTCTTAGTCTAAGTCTAGGTGTTGTCAGAAATTTCTAAGGCCATAGCTTTGATACCAACTGTGATAGCCTGGATTTTCTAACCCGGAAACCCGTGTCGTTGGACCGCCGATCCCGACAACCCTCTAACTAAACACTTGGTACATTCATACACATAGCGGAATTCGAACCAGATATCTCTGACTAAGTAGATAGAGTCATTATATATGACAAAAGAAATCTCTAGTTCTATATGCATGAATGGAAAACAAAAATAATGGCTCTATCCTTATGCGAAGCATAAGCCAGATAGAACCAAGATGAACCACCGGTGATGGCCGACCATCACCTAAACAGTGGTTCCCAAAATACGTGTATCATTACATAAACCAATATTCTATTACAAAAAGAAAGGCTGGACGTACCAAGCCTAAGTCTCAAACACTCAAGCTATTCAATTACCCCTAAGGGAAGTACTCAGGTGGAGGCTCCGATTCTTTCTCAGGAATGTAATTAGAGTCCTCGTCACACTTTAGCTCCTTAGTACATAGGTCAACTCATGTGCCTGTGACATATAGTCGAGGGGTGAGCTAACAATCTAAGCTCAATAGGGGAACATCAACATCATTTATATCTTACTTCTAAGCATAGATTCCATGACATATTTCCGAAACAATTTTCACAGAAAACTGAATTTTCAAAGTGCTTGAATCGAAACAAATTGCTTGAATTGAAACAAATACAAAATTTCAAAGACAAGTTCGAAATTTCTTCGTTTCTAACTTATTGCTCATTTTCTTATAACATACTTGCTCATATTTCAAAGTTGACTTAAAACCATAACTTAAATAAACTCTCAAGAAAAATATAGCAATAAAAATCACACATATACCGATGGGAATCCCCGAACCATCGTCATTCAATTGAACCATTTTTAGAATTCACAAGCTCCTACGCTAGGACAGAAGCATGTGCGGATAAGGTTTACCGTTGGCCAGTATAAATGTACGGATATCTTTTCATACTGGTACATGATGGGGACTTATTTCACGTGAACCTTAAATCATTGTGTAATTTCTAACATATAGTTTATCATCGTGTAGAGTGCTTAATTTGTAGTTAGTTTCGAAATTCACACACAAACATTTGTATCACAATTTTCTAAGTTCGGACACAAATTTTCATCATATTTTTCTTATTAAATTACTTTGTCTAAAACTACGTGCAAAGCTCATTTCAAATTTATCACGACTGTCTTATCATATCACACTACCTTTACAGATCGCATCAAATATATTGTTGAATTTCCCGTACCTCGGTTGTGAAATCATGTAAAATGGTACAAAAATCCTCACAGAAGTTTCCAAACTTAACCTACATTATAAAGCTTTTGTATACTTATATGTTAATGACTAAATATCACACATGTCGAAGTTCCTAAAGTTTTCTCAAAATTAGGGTGAAAAGGACAAGTTCGCATTAACGTTGAATCATGTAAAACATGTCTCTACTTTTCACCTAATTTTTTACATTTAAAATATTAAAATTATAAAATTATTAATTTAATCAAGTTATAGAGCTCGTTGTCTTCTTTCTAATGCCTCAAGAATCATGTAATTTCGAGTTTGGAGCAAAAAGATATGGCCAAAATATCGAGCTGGTTTTAGGCTAGCTCGAGCTAGTTCCAGACTAGCTCGAGCTTGCTCCAGTGGCACACACAACTCAGGTCGAGCTTGCTTTTCCTGAGCCAAATAAGCCTAAAAATCTTCTGAGCACCAGCTCGAGCTGTTGCTTCAGGTGGAACCTAGCTCGCGCTTTCTCAAAGTGAGCTCGAGCTAGCTTTTCAACATTCAAAATTTTCAGGATTTCAGGCCTAGCTCGAGTTGGCTCAAAGAGACCTTGAGCTAGCTTTTCAGGTTCTGAAAATTTCAGACACGTTCCTTATTCTTTTCCCAATCTTAACCCACATTTCCATGCACATATTTCATGAAAATAAACCATTAATTTAAACTATTAGTAGTCTACAAGATCTCACCTTTCAAGCTCGTGAAAGAGCGATTATCAGAACCCATTGGCGCTTTCACCACTTGTACGCACAAGGGTTTGAAACCCACCTTTTCGTGATTGCTCACGGATACGAGAACCAATTCCCAACCCTCCAACACACACCCAACTACTCAAGGTTCTCGCGTGAAGACGATTGCAAACCGAAACTCTCTATGGAAGAGGGTTTCTAGGAAATGTAACTATTTCTCACGGTCATGGGTTACCAATATGTCACAGATCGATGTTCTCATGCGGTGCACTATCGGAAGTGAAGAAAATCATGCGAAAGATCAACCATGAATCTGGGTGTAAGTGTGCAAGGACTCACGTGGGGGTAAGTTTCTCCTCTCTTCTCTCTAAACCCATGCAAAGCAAACTAAAAAGGGGAGCGGCTTATGTCAGAAGTCACCCCACTCATATACTTTAGACTTGCTTCCTTATGATGCATACACACTAATTGGTGTGTTAGCCCTTATCCAAAGAACTTTGGTTCCTTGTGAAGCTTGCATACTCAAAGCAGGTGTTAGCTCTTATTCAAAAGTATACTTAATCCGGTGTGGAGCTAGCACACCCAAAACTACCTATCAACTGGATTCGACGTCAAGTTAATATACCACCACGGTGTAAGAGCTTTGGTTCAAAAGTCTTACACGAGGCTCAGACGGACCCGAAAAGATCTCTTTTGAAAAATTCAAAACGGTGACACGTTTCTTAACGGGCACGCACCTGATCAGGACCTATGGGTTCAAAATTTTGGGGATATCACATTGACAGTTGTAGACTCACTACTGAGTTTCGTTTGATACTATTATTGTAGACTCTATAGTTTCATGTATCATATTTGTCTCTGGCTTCCTTGTTCCTTTTTTTGTGATTTACCCGGATTTTATCGCATTTATTCAGCTATTTATAACTATTTTTATATTTTATCTTTATTTGTTGAGTTCACGGATTTTGTGAAACCAGATTTGCGCGAGAGCTTTGATTATATGTATGTCCGCTTAGCGTATATGGGATGCGTGCGGGTCATAACTCGGAATTCTAGGCCCTTGGGATGGTAGAATTTCGGGTCGTGACATTTTTATTCATAAAGTTAAATTTTGTAAATCAAAACATAAGATTAGATCACTATAATTTAAATTTAAACATACTCATTAAATTTTTTATTGTATTATTGGCCCATAGTTGAAAAGAACTCTACTCTGATGAGGTGTCTTTCACAGTTTGATTCTTGATGTTTTCATTTCTTACTTGATCAATTATTGGATTGATATAAAACTTATAGGTAATTGTCTAGCTCCTTGATTGGTGACAATGACATCCAAAGTCTTCATCTCCGAGGGATATTCATTGCATCATCAATAGGGTTCTTCTTTCTTGAGGTAACACCACCACTATCACATCATCCTTTTAAAAGTAAACCATCATGCTTGGTCTTCCAATAAAATTTTCGTGGTTTCTTAGAAGAAAAGAACAAGTGGCTATTGGCATGATATCACACCAAATAAAGTCACTACATGTTACACCATTTGGGAGAGAGATTAATCATTTGTTGTTGACACAAAATTTCTAATCATCTATAAAATTTGACAAAGTTAAGGAATATTTAGGCCTATTAGTAGTGGCTTATTATTCATCTTGGTGGAAATAAAATTCGCACTACTACCTCCACCAACAACTACATTACGAACTTTACCTCCCAATTTACATATTTTACATCTGTTCAAAAATACTTACCGCTAATTTTCTTTATCTTGTATTTCTAAAGAGGTTTCATTGAGTTATTAGGATTTCATCCATCGGCTTCGATGGCTTTAGTATTTTCCTCTCAACATTATTTTTTATATTTTTCTCTTCTTGGATATTTTTCAAATAATAAATGACCCTATTATTAAATTGATAATGAGGTCATGCGATAATATTTACTAATCAAAGATGCTTAGATTTTGAGCATAATTTTTCGCTCGTGTCACTTACTGATAGCTTTTTTGCTATAACAAAATTATCACTTTACAAGTGTACAGGAGAATTGTAGAACAAGGGTATCAATCCTTAGGAATCTCTTTTGAAAAGAAAACATTTATAAGTCTTTAGAAAAACAAGTTGGATTTGGTTTTAAAACTAAATTGCAGAAAGTAAACATATTTAATTGTAACTAATGCTGAAAACGTAGAGTTGTAAAAGACTGATAAAGAAACAAGTCTAGGTTCCCTAATCGCAGATTCATAATCCTAGTTAATTATCTTTAATTCTTTTGAATTTTGTAATTAACTTAAGACGACAACGACAACATAAGAAGATATGATTAGTTTAAGGTAACAACGACAACATAAACTTCTCTGGTATTAATCTCATTAATGAAACTAAGACACAACGACAACATAGTCTAGTTATTCTAAATCTAAGGCGACAACAGCAACATAAAATTTAGAACAATAGATGTAACATCTTGAAAATTCGGACTTTGAATAGAGTATCTCAGGATGCGTGCCCGTCTGATCACTTATATTGATCAAGTGGAAGTCAACTCGATGACTTTGGTTGGATTAGTTTTTGTGTGAAAATGCACACTAGTGTGGTATAAGAACCATTGGATTGGGCCATATATACATTAGATACGTATGTTTGTTTTGTAGGTGAACTGGGTCCTTTAAGTATTTAAGAGAGGAGGCTTCCCTTAGAAGCCATTTATTTGAAGGGTTTGATGTTTGGGTTTTTCTTGTAAGAGAAAGAGGAAGAAGAGAGGGAGTGAAGGAAGGGAAGGAGATTTAATGTTTGTGACTTGATGCATGGAGTGTGCGTGGAAGCCATGAGAATGCGTTAAACTCCATAGACATTACGTGTGATTTGGGGATTTTCGAAGCTAGGAACCCTAGCTATTGATTCTAGCCGTGGAATCGATCATTCGGACCGATTTAAGGTAAGGGTTTGTAAATATGAGATGAGTATGTTGGTTTAGTTTAGATTTATTGTGTAAATGATGAATTAAAAGAGATAAAAGAAAATTTTTGAAAAAAGGCGAAGACAAGATGTACAGCCAAAAGGGCTGTTTTGCTGTCAAAATCGATTAATCGGTTTCTCAATCGATTAATCGATTTTTTACAAAAAGAAAATTTGTGTACTGCAACACAAAACCGATTAATCAAATTAAGTTTTGATTAATCCGGTTTTAGTTTCAATTAATCGATTTGGAATCGATTAATCGAATAGGTTCTTTCAGTGGCTAGAAAAAAATAGAGTTTGGAAAAAGTGATTAATCAATTAATCGATATTGGGATCGATTAATCGATTTTGACTGTGTTTGCCGACAATGCTTCGGTATTTTAGTCGTAACTTTTTACTCCGAACTCTAATTGATGTAATTCTTAAGGAGTTGGAAAGAGGGCAACGAACTCTATAACTTTTATGATTTAACCATTTTATAAATTTAAAGATGTAAAGGTCAAAATTTAGGGGGAAAAGTTGCATCAAACTCTATATTAGCATGAACTTGCCCATTTCTGCCTCATTTTTTAGAAACACTTAAATAAGTCTAAGTTTTTAGTGAGTAGAGTTAAGCCTTGATGCATCATGGTATGTTTGTGATGTAGATTAAGGGCGAGAAGCCATCGATAAGGACCATAGTGTCTCTTTGAACGGCTCCGTGTGTGAGGTAGGAAATACTCTGAACATATACCCTTGAATTACGAAATCATGTATGTAGTGATGTGATATGTATATGCATGTGTTAAGAGCATAGTCATTGCTTGTTAATTAAAATTGAGCTTAAGCATGTAAATTAAAGAGGTGTGTGTGCGTGTGTGTACACTAAGTAAGAAACCAGTAAGAGTATAAGTACATGACATCCCAGGGATGTGTATGAGATGTGAGCATCTGAGTGATGTATATGAAAGTATGTGACATCTCAGGGATGTATAATCAAATGAGAAACTATATGAATGAACATTGAATAAAGTTTGAATATTATAATTAGCACAATTACACGGTGATAAACTATATGTATTTTACACAATGGATTTGAGGTTCATAGAATACCCCATCGACTCGACGATATACCCGTGACTGACTCGACAGAATATTCGTGACCCGTACGGCGACCAATCCGTACACCAGCAGGACATTTCAGGGATGTATATGAGTTATATGCCCCATCTCCTAGGAGAAAGGGACTTGGGTTATGTTATATTTAAACATAGTTCAATTGAACGTCGATGGAGGGTATTCTATCGGGGCTCGATGCTATATTGCTCGAGGATTATTTAAGTTATTTGATTTAAGTTTCAAGACAGATCTTCTATGATATGAGAACAAGTTAAGTAAAAGATAAGATATATAGAGTGAAAAGATAAGATGTGATATGTGCATTCAGTTCATGCTTTTGGTAATTTAAATGCTTTTAAATTGTTTTCAGCTTATGAAATCATGTTTCGCTTATGTCATAAAATATGTGTGCGTAAGATAGCTTTACATGTTCAGTTATTTCCCTATTGAGCTACGATGTAGCTCACCCTTTTGACTATACGTCACAGGTTCAAAGTTTATTGTTGTTGCTTCTAGTGGCAAGGATCTAGGTTACTTTCCTCCGACAGAGTTCTTGTTGTAGACGGAGCTGCGTTACTTGATAGTGTTGTGAGAGTTTTGTGCAGCTTGGTATGTCGGGCGCTTTTAGTTTTGAGATGATATTTAGATATTGTATAGATATTTTTCTTTTTGTATATTTAGAATGGGAGATTTTAGTTCTACCATTTGTTATTTGCTTGATTTTCGTATATGCGTGTGTGGATGTACTAAGTTTCTGTATACAGATCGTGATCTACGATCTAGCGGTCTGGTGTTCCCGTTGCTTTTAGTTTAATTTTGAAGACAAATCGATATATGGTGGTTTTTATGATAACGAGAAAATCGGGCTGTCACAATAGAAATCTTGAAAATCTTTTAAAACTCATAGACAAGTTTTAAAACTCATATTCATTAACCAATTACAATATGAATTCAAAAGAATAAGAAATAACTAACTATTCATACTTATCTTTGATATGACGGGTTCCTAGATTTTAGAAGACTTAGCAACGCATCTCCATAATTGATTTCATTAATCGAATAGAACTTTCAGAACACATAATAAAAAACTAAGCAAAACTTCTATCTCTATCGCTATTTGTTTTTCTACTTCTACTTATCTATATATACCTCTATCTCTCTCTATGTCCCTTATTGATAGCAAAACCTCTTATTTTTTAGATTCATAAAAGTTATAATACATTCTAAATTAAAGGCTTTAAAATCATATTACAAATTTTAGTAAAATTAGAAATCTATTTAAATTGAAACTTCTAAAAAAATATGCTTCTCGATCAATCTTGAGTCTGGAATCGTGCGCTAGCATACACTACGTGAAAAAGCCAAAAAAATTACTGCCTTAAACAGTGGTTTTTTCAAAAAACCACTGTCTTTGACAGTGATTTTTTTTTTAAAAACCACTACCGTAAGCAATTGTAAAAAAAGCAGTAATTTTTTTTTACCACTATACAAGACAGTGGTTTATGAACTTCAACAACGACTGCTCTTAACAGTCACAGAAAAACCCACTGCTTTTGGTAGTGGTTTTTTTATGCAAATTTTTTAAAAAAAAAAAAAAACTATTTAAAAAAATAATAATTACATTGACGATTTTTTATGCAATTTTTTTTTAAATAATATTTTTTTATGCTTTTTTTAATACTTTTTTTAATGCAATTTTTTTATGTTTTTTTAATTGCAATTTTTTTAATTCTTTTTTTTAATGCAATTTTTTTAAGTTTAATCATTTTTAAAAAATTATATAAAGAAAAAAAATTATTATTATCATATTTAGACACATCCATTCAACTCAAATACAAATCATTCAATGACATTAATAAAAAAAATAGATGTCCAATTCTTTTATTCAAACAAAAGGTTGCATCTCAGCCTATGATCCAACCTTTCAAATCAGTCAAACATTTTAAACTCTACATGCCCAATCTTTTTATTCAAACAAAAAAAAGACAAGAAAGAGAGTTAACAATCTAAAGACCATGGCTCATTTTTAAAATAAAAGAAAAAAAAAAGTTAAATTTGCTTCGCCTCTCCTGCCAAGTGTCCCCGTCTCCTATTGATCCGTTTGAGGTGAGCTTCAAATTGAAAAGTTTCGCCTGAAATCAAAAGGAGAACATCATTAAACTGAGATAGTGATGGCTTCCAACCTGGTGCCTGTTTGCTACACAATATATAGGTATATCATTTTTTTAACAAATCCAAGTCAGGTCCAAAAGTGGATAACAGGTCGGGGTCCAAAACTGAAAATGCAATTAAACCTATGAATCAAGGAGTGCAGGAAAAGTACATGATCCTGATAAATACATATGATAAAACACATTGACTTATAGAAAATACTCAAAATTTTAATTTTACGCTAATGATAAGTATAAAAAGAAATACATATTTATATAAATATAAATACCACCAGAAGGCATAAATATAAAAAGAAATACAAATTTTATCATCATACCCATGGTGTACAAATGTGCTCGGCCCTCCCGTTCATCACATGCTCCCCCAAATATGTCAATCCTTTAAGAAAATAATAGAGTATCCTTGTCTATCCCTGCATTTAAAGGAATTGGTGTGAATATGTATTGCAAAGTTTGCTTGTATAGGCAACAACACAAAATTGTTCAAAAATTATCAGCAAAAAGAACAAGACTATCTGTGGATACTCTTGCTAAGTCTATTGAAATCGTGTTAAAGGAGCTGGAAACTGCAAATGCAGAAATCCGAAACCTTAGATTTACGCGTATAGCAGCAGCTGTGTATATTAATGCATCATTCCATTGTGTCAAATCTGCATAGGAGACTGTTAAATGACATTTTTCAAAAAATGCTGGGATCTCTTGGCGATAGAAGTTACGTGTGTCTGTGTTTATGTGTATTAAGTAGTGCCTACTGCCTACACACAAAAGGAGATAATTATAGAAAATTATTCATTACCTGCTGTCTCCAATAAAGTCAGTGGAAACCACAACATCTTTTGTGTATCCCAAGATTCCTTCTTTGCCTTCGTCCTCGGCTACTTCCTCCACCTGAACCATCAAGAACAATAAATAATTCAGACTCCCATGACCATCTCTATGGTGCAAGTAAACAACAAGGACAACATAATTTGGATCTTCATGTGTAGAGCAGCGCTCGGGTCCTCCTGGGAGAGCCTGGTATTGGATCCATCCAATTTAAATAACCTTGAAATAAGATTCTGTCATTAAAAGCAAAAGAAAGACATGGACAGTTTCAAGTATTTATGCTTATATACAGTTTAGACCTAATGGATATCAATAACCAAAAGGAGATGATGCTAGATAATATACATTAGTTTTTTCTCCCTGTCCATCAAAATCCCATGTAGCAGGGTTTCTAAATTAGGGGAACCGGATTCTCTACGAAGGGCCTGAGCTCCACCATTCATCTATATTCTTCTAAGCAGGAGAAATCCAGAGAACCATGAATGCTTCAAAGCTTATTTACTATTTAAATAACATATAATAGTGGAATTAAGAATATATCTGCAATGGGTGATACAATTTTCTAGTTTCAAGAGCAAGCTAAAACTAGTTTTGATCAAATTATAGCCATGTCTTCAAGAGCAAGCTAAAACTATTTCATTTGGAGTTAAGTACCAGCCAAATTTTGGCTGATAGCAACTCAATTAGCATCACAAAAAATTAAAGCAGCCTTTTAACATGCAATACAAGAAACCAAAAAATTAAAATCCGTAATCTTACCAATTGAAAGTTCATAATAATAACCCATACTCTGAAACTTTCGAGTTTCTTAAGCAGTACACAAATTCAAATCTATCACTCCAAGATGTGATAAGTGTCAATTAACTCTTGAGCCGCAGCACCAACAATTGCATATCTAGGATCACAATTAGTTTGAGATGACTGCAGAAGGGAGCAAAGTATCCAGTCAAATTTTGGAAAAAAGTTGACCCATAGTTTCAGCTTGACATGGTTTCCTCTTGCCATTATTATAAAACCCAAGGACTGAAAATTGTGGTGAAATTGCAAACTTAAAGCTGGAAGTCTGGAAATACAGCCATAGGGAGGGATACACTAGTAATAAAATTCAATTCTAAAACTATCTATGGTCAACCAAATAAATTAAGCACTAGTTGTACAAAAAAATTAGTTAATTCTGTAATTAAGTTATTTGGCATACATTACCAAACATAAACATCCCATGAGCTTTATCTTCATAGTTTATAGTTTATACTAAGACATTAGCATCAAATTAAAAGAAGAATAATAGTTAAAGTTTACATAGCAGGACTCATCAAGGTTACCACTGTGAATCGGTGGCTGTTACAATTAACTCTTTATTTGGTATCAAATAATGTTTATTAGGCCAATATGTGATTAGCTATGACATAAAAGCCAATACCGGTACCAAATGCTGATGCATACTTGTTTAGCTGTTTCGTATATATGTTTGTGTGTGTACAGCTGCTTGAGTCAATCTATTTCTGTCAAAATAGTTAAGCATTGAATAGTGAACAATTCTTTATAAGCATGCAAATAAATTTGGCAGTAAAAACTTACACTTCCTACCTCCTATGGTTGGCCGAGGGAGATTCACCAAAGCACTGCAACCATTGCTTGAGTCAATGCCTAATAACAATTCTTTTCAAGATTAATGTCGCATGACCAACATCAATAGATGGAAGCTCATGCATTTGTTATCCAAGTTGTGGAAGTTGCAAATCATCATGTGAGCTGATATTAATCTAAAATTGGTGGCCGTAAAACACTTCTAAAGATTTTGTGAAAAGGCTTTTGAATAAGGACCACCAAAAGAGAATGACTGCTACACAAGCTTTGGGTAAGTTGTTGATTCCATTGCTTGGTACTTGGATAACTGCAACACTTAATAAACCAGTCATTGGCTAACTGGTTTTCATTTTCTTTCTGCAATTAACATTACTATATGTTGGAGTTGAACATTTGGGCTAGAGTTAAATTTTGCATTATTTTTTGAATGGTTGAACTTGCATTTTAGAGTCTTCAAGAAGTACTGAAGCTCATTAACAGGTCAGAGCAGTAATGCAGAAAACAGAAGAAATTTTTAAAAATAAAATAAAATAAAAACATATGTGGCAAAAATCGACAATGAAAAATAATTATATGCATGCTTACAGGACAATCAGGGTCTCCTAGTCTTTCTTATTTAAAACTATATATTTAAAATAAAGACTCACTAACCTCGGCAGCGCTGATTTTATCTGGTCGAGAAACATAATCTTCCAAGTCGACCTCGTCACTTAAGTTCATCTTAGCAGTGCATACCTATACCGAGACAAACAGCATGCGTTAAATAACATTTGATTTTGATGAATTCATCAACATCTACCACAACCAACCAAGGAAAAATTTTATTTTAACCATTTCTTATTCCAATAAATACAGGACTATTATTGCATTAGGTGAGAGGATGTTCATTGGGGATTATTGTTAATGTATGTAGCTGGGGTAATTAGATCATTATGTGTGTGTAATGTAGGAACATCAATCTGAGTAAAGCTAGAACACATGAGTAGTATTTGGAAAATAGATAAAACAGCCAGTTCGGTACATGACAAAATCATTCATTCAACAACAATTTACCACTCACACCTTCATAGCATTGATAGATGGACACTCCTGTTATGTCTGAAAATTCTTTCATTCCTCTCCAGCCAAATGAGCCACCAAACAGCCCGTAAGATTACCCATGAGAAGACGCTCTCCATGTCAGGCCACTACAAAATTTATTTGCATATCTTTCTTGTTTCTGTGGTTTTTTTTTTTTGAACTTCTGATTGTTCTGTCGAGAACTCAATTTTTGTTTAGATTGTTGCTTCGATTTATCCTCTCTACTCTGTATTATCAAATAGCGACGTCACAACTGACATCTTTCTAGAGTATATATTAACTTTTTGGCTGGCTCAGGCATTTGTTTGGCAAAAACTTACAGCTACACTTACCTAAAGAACAAAAAACCTTGCAGCTCGGCTATATTTTGATGAGATCAATGTTTTAGAGCGAACATAAATATTATCATGAATACCAAATATATGGAGCAGTACAACGGCAAAGCAAATAATTTGCGATTTCTAGGAATCATCATCATATTGCTTCCATGGAATCTTGATACCTAAGGGGGGTCTTGATGACCTGATGAGCTGTTAGGGTGTATATCAGTTATTTTTCGACTTTGTCATGGTATAAAAAAAAAAAATTTAACACTAGGTAACCAACTTATTGCAGCTTGCATTGGTTCATGATCGTAACTATGTTAACAGATTCAAATGCGTAGTGGGATATGATAAACATTAGTGGCAAGCCCTTCTACTTGAATTGGAATATCCAAAAAGAAAAGGCTAACATTTAAAACAGATACAAGAACCGCTAAAATTTAGTTAAATCCTAGTTTATATGAATGGCACTCCTACTGATCTTACAGTGAGGAGATATTATTAGATCCAAGCTGATCCTACTGATCTCCCAATGAGGAGAAAGTAATGTAATTTTTCTCTCAAAGTTGCAATCATTCATAAATTTTTCTCTAAGCTAGACAAATCACACCCCAACAATTCCTTAAAAAACATATAATTTGTCTACAACGGAGAAACCTCGCGATATTCTAATGTCTCATTGCCAAAACAAATGTTTTTGTTTGTCAAGAAATTAATGAAATTTTACCAAAATTAATGAAATTTTTTTACTGATATTAATTTGTCTACAACAGAGAAACCTCGCGATGTTCTAATGCCTCATTGCCATAAAAAATTTTATTGAAATTAATGAATATTTTTAATTTTAGCCATTTTTAAATAATAAATAAGTAAATATTAAACATATTTTTATACTCTCCGAAACTTTTCTGAATTTTTTCATAAATTTATCCAAAATGACCCCCCACGGAAATTTGTTAGTATGATGACATCATTAATAAAACCAAGATTCGAAACCTAAAAATCAAACAAATATGGGAAAAAAAATATACCATAAGCAAGATCATCAAAACCATATAAAATTAATGAAGAAAAAACAAAAATACTTATAATCAATGTAAGTTCTTACCAGATTCGAAATGATCCCTACGAAATGGAAAACCAAAGCCAATGCAAGAATCCATAGCATCAACATGAACCCGATCAAGAAGGTGATGGATCCACAGAGCATCAAGGACATCAAAATCCCTAAAAAGAGTAATGTTAAACCCACCGGAGAATCTCGGGTGGTCTCGTGGGGAACAAGACGGGTGGCAGATTCGGCAATGGCGGAGATCAGAGGACGGTGAAGATTAGAGCACAGAGCTCGTATAAAACCCTATATTGCCGATCTTGTCATCACATGTTATTTTATTATTGAAAATAAAAAAATAAAAATGAGGAATAAACGAAACAGAGACAAAGATCAGAGGGCTTTGTTGTTAGCGATGGCATTGGATCATTGGCGGAGATCAGAGGACAGCGATCATGACCGCGGTTTGGATCGTCATGTGGAGAGATCCGGTGATCCGTGCCCCCTTGAACAGCTATTATGCACCGAATTCCATCCGGCGCGACATCAAACCGGGCATTTTGACTTCGACGAGTTCAATTTCCAACCGGCCGAAATCGGCCTGAGAGGGATTTGAATGCTGAGCACGAGGGATTTGACTGAGAAGGATTTGAGGGAGAGCCTGGGGAATTTAGGGTTTGACCAATCTGAATGAACAAAAGAGATAAATTCAAACCTCTAGCTGATTGTTCGACAGATTCAACACAAGCAAACCGCGAAGCCTCCCAAATGCCTCTGGATCAGCAGAGAAAATGGATTAGGGTTTCATACGTTTTGCAGAGGGAGAGGGAGAGAGGGAGAGAGAGAGAGAGAGAGAGAGAGAGAGAGAGAGGGGCTAGAGTTGAAAATGAAAAGAAAATAAGGGAATCGATTTATAAATGTAACTTGTGGGCGCGCAAGTTCGATACCTGCCGAGGGTTTGGTTATTTTACCACGGTTTTAAGTATTAATAGTGGCTTTTTTTATATTGCTACAGTAGTTTTTATATCTTTTTCACGTAGTGATATGAGGATTCTCTTCCACCTTGTTTCTATAACATCTCCTTGTGCATTTGTTTTGTAATCAAGATAGGATCCTGATATTTCATGTGCAACTATAATTATTCACAATCAATCGTGATTATATTATTTCTTCCTGGGATCGCAATCCACAGTTGCAAGGGCTCTCTTCTGTAGAGACTTTATATTTTCTTTCTTCTTGTCACAATCAATTGTGGCTATAATTTCATGCAATCGCAAATCACGATTGCAGAGGCTTTCTTCTTTGGAGCATATACTAATGCTTCTCTTGCAATCGTCCAAGGTCACAATCAAAAATGATTTCTGAGTAATTCAATCGTGTGGTATCCTTCAGAAGCTGAGATCTTTGACCAATCTTTAACGCTTCTTTTCTCTTTCGGGTCAAAGTACCTCCTTAGCTTTTGGTCAGCTCGGACTCTAGATCACTCTGGTACTGTAGGATCTCATCATCAAGTACTATTTTAGGTGCTTCTCTATAGATTTCTCATCAAAGATCATCCACCTATTAGGACTTTAAAATAGCTGAAGGGATTGTATTAGTACCTCAATTTGGACTAACAAGGCTTTGTCTTGGGTATCAAAACATGTATTTTATGTGAAGGATCACTTACCGATATGAATTAAAATTACAAAATATTGTTTTTGCTTTATGTGTTAATTGGTATACATCGCCTATTATAATTTTCATATGCATGTTAATTTCATCTTTAAGAAATTTTTTGAATAATTTACACACCTCATAATTTTTTATTCTTCTAATTGGTTCAATACATCGCACATGAATAATATAGTTTTTCAATATACTAACGTATGTTTTTATTCTTTTGTTACTTATGTTTAAATTTCTAATATAAAAGTTTAGAATGAACTTCTCATGAAATCTCAATCACATCTTCTCCTAGTTGTAGATTGATTGTTATCATTTTTAAATTGATCTTCCTAAGAAGAATAAACTTGTCTTTCTTGTATTTAACTTGCTCATTTGAGTCAAAATATTTCTCATTTCTATATGCAAATTCATAACATTTTCTAGATATAGACTGCCTTAAAACTCTTCGTAAACCACCTCATTATGTAGGAACATATTCAATTAATAAATCTTTGTTTACCTCTTGAACATGGATTGAGATTGCTCTGAAATCAAATTAATATAGTGAAAATAAAGTCTCATTATCTTCAAAGAAAGAAAGATGAATGGATAAGAAGAGATAATGTGCAGCTTCATAGAAGTAATCAATTGAATAGTGCTTTTATAGATCACACATTTATAACTTTAGAAGCAATTTTAAAAGGTAAGCAAGTATGTCTATATCTAAAATAAGTCTATCTCAACTTCCTATAAAATTAATGACTTCATAAAAGTAATTAATTAAATATGTCCTTTTATAGATCTCAAATTTGTAGCTATAAAGCAATCCCAAAATTAAATTAATACATCTATATATAAAACAAATTTATCTCAACTTCATGCAAAGTTAATAATTTAAAATCTTACTTTACTTTAAAATAGAATTTGTGACGACCCAAATTTTTGAACCTGGAAACCCGTGCCATCGGACCGCCGATTGGGCGACCCCGAAACTCACAAACACTTGGTACATCCACACGAGGCAGAAATCAAAGCAAATATTCTAACTAAGCAGATAGAGTCATCATAAGAAATTTAAATCTCCAATTTTATATATGACTATATCAAAGACCATGACAAAAGACAGTTCTAATTCCATGCAAAAACACATGGACAAAAGAACCTAACCAAACCACCGGTGATGGCCGACCGTCACCTAAACAATGGTTTATAAAATAATACAAAAGCTATGTACCGAATCCAATATACAAATCAAAAGTGGCTGGACGTACCAAGCCTTGCATAAAAATCACAAAACTATAATCTTCTCAACTTAGTCCACTAAAAGAACTCATCTGGAGGGGGCTCAATCTCCTCCTCCGAAATATACTCTGAGTCCTCAAGATCAAGGTCCTCAGTACTCAGGTCTACACCTATGCCTGTGACGTATAGTTGATGGATGAGCTAACAGTCTAAGCTCCATAGGGAAACATCAATAGCATGTATATTATCACATCACACATATATCTCATGACATAATTCGAACTTATTTTTCAAATAAAAACTCACAATTTAAAATCAATTGAATTGAAGCAAAACTGATATTAGATGCATATTTCAAATCACATTAACATGATTTCCAAAACTTCTTCTCAAAACAAAACAAAACTTAAACTGATCACTTAAATACAATCTCGAGCATATATAGCATCGAGAGCCTGAAATATATCGCTAGGAACCCCAACCATTATCGTTCAATGAATCATTTTCATAATGCCCAAGTCCCTTTGAATGAGGGAGACTTATGCCGAACAAAGTTTACCACAGATCAGTAACAAAGAACGGATATCTCGCCGTATCGGGGCACAAGGGCTTCGTTTCGCATGAACCTTAAATAATAGTGTTAACTTGTAGTTTATCACCGTGAAATGTGATAATTTATAGGTAGATTTAGAGTTTAAAATCTCAAAGCTTACACACACGCATATGCGACTCTTTCTGATTTCACACACACACACACACACACATATAAGTCTTTATGAGTTCACACACATTTTCATGTTTTGAAATCATGTACAAAGTTCATGCTTATTTGATGACTAAATTCATAAATCACACTTAATTTCATCATATCATAGTATTCATGCTTGTGGTAATCAAATGCACATGTTATAGGATTTTTCCTACCTCAATGCAAAGCTAAATAGAGCTTTCCTTGTTTCGAGGCAGCCCTCCTAGTACACACCCATGATCACATTTAGAACACACTAATTTACATCATATAAGTTTGAAGAGAAACGGGAAGTCCTAAAGTGTCCCCGAGTTCCCTCACTAAAAACAGACAAAATGTCAGAATTTGTCCAAATCGATCAGTCGAATCCCAAACCGATCGATTGGTTTCCAAAATTGATCAATCAAAATCCATTTTGATCGTCGATTTTTTTAGAAAACCCACACATCTCTCTTGTCACAATCCAATCGATCAGTTCCCAAATTGATCGATTGGTTTCCTCATGAACCTAATTTCTCTCTGTTTTACAATCTGATTGATCAGTGCACAAATCGGTCGATCGGACTCCAAAATCGATCGATCGAATTCCATTTCAATCGATCGGTTTCTCCAAAAACCTTTCACATTTTTGTCCTGTCAAAATAGATCGATCGGATACTTATTTCGATCGATTGGTTTTAACAGATTTTTCAGAAACACGGGCTTCTTTATCCTAAACTCATTTTTCCTCAAATTTGAATCCTATGCTTCTAATTTTTCACTCATATCTTAACTAAGGCTTAAAATAACTATAAATTACAATTCAAAACATCCTCGCTCACCTTTTGAGATCGTTTCCTCAATCCACATGATCTCGCCCAAGAGAGGGTTTCAGAGCAAAAATCGGTGATCCTTTCAACGATTGAGTCAGAACGAAGCCTACGAAGAGCGCCACTTCAACACACACCTCTCTTCACTTTCCCAATCGTGTACGATGAGACTAGAATGATTGGCTCACACAAGAAGGCTAGGAGAAGGGAGCTTATGTTTTCCTTTCTCTCTTCTCAAACAAACAAACAAACAAAGTAAAAGAAATACAACTCTTTCATTCATTTGCTTTTATACTTAAAGGCTTAGGTTTGGGTGTTAAGCCGGTACACTACACGTCGGTGCATGGTACTTCATCTAACGGCTCGTATTATCACTAACTCCTTTTTCACTCGAGACTTATACTTATAATTTTACTCACTCTAATACTTTATACTGTCAGATGCGTGACTTGTCGAACACGCACACCGAGTTGGACTTGTTTAGAAATAGAATTTTTTAGGGACGTCACATTCTCCCCACCTTAGAAATTTTCATCCCCGAAAATTGACCGAAGTCGCTTGGTCACAAGACGCGAATTAAAAGACTACATTGAATCGAGTCACACACATTCAAGACAATATCCACACCCGACATGAAAACCCATTCACAATGCATACCTTTATACACTAAACACTCACCACACACGTCCAGCAAGTGACTGGGTCACTAATTGAATCACTCATTCAAAACCACACCTGGTCCCCTATGAATATACCTGCACAAAATCTATTATCTAACATCAATATCCTATACATTCACACCATTCACATTGATAGGCACCTAACCATGCAACCATAGCATATGCATAAATAATTAAAGATATCATGATTATCGCACAATCCAATAGATGCAAAAATTAAAATTTCCATAGACGAAATCATGATCACACATCCAAAACTGTGCTCTATCCACAGGTGGAAACCATGCCACAATAGTTTTAAGAGTTAACTACATACACTTCCAAAATGAACATTCCTTTATATTCCAAAAATTCTTCCCTGAATAACTACTAGAGCCAGAGTCTCTTATCAACCCTCAGCATCATCAGGCTGCTCGTCCTCATGATAATCCTGATGACGACTCAACTGACGATTGTTCTCACCCATGAGGACCAAAACATCATCAATCGTAGAGATAGATGCGGGATGATGTGGGGGCACACGGCTCGGAGCACGTTGCTGTGGCGGAGCTGCTGGTAGCTGCTGGTACGAGGTGGTCCTGGTTTGGTGTAAGGTGTTCTTGCTCTTGAGGAGCAGGTACGGGTTGTGCTTGTTCTCCCGTACCCTGACTTTTCCGTAACTGATTAAAACTTTTTCTCCACTCTTTCAAGGAGTAGAGCTTTACGTTGTCATTTAATTTCGGCTCATCCTCTGAAATCACATACTTTGTACCTCCTGGATAATCCTCAATCATGCTGGAAATAAGGCAAGCATATGGTATTTGATCCGTAGGTTTTGCTCCCCCATCCAATATTTTGCCTCATGCATATTTAATGCCATCAAAAACGACCTCAGGGGCACTAAACCACTAGCCCACAAAGGCTGAGAATAATGTCTGTTGTACAACCCCGACCCCCTCGGTCTTGGGTCTCAAAAGGCAAAGGTTGCATTTAAAAATTGTGTCTATCATCCATAGGTGACTAGGCAAATCAACCCTCTTTATTGCTTGGTCTGATCCTTGCCTGCCCTTGGTCATTTTCTCTATTACTATGTGAAAGTCAGCCGGCTCTCGGTTAGGGTCCAGCAAATCAATTCCGTCACCATACTCGACATAGCACTTTAGTGCGACGACAGCATGGCCATAGTTAAATCCATATGCTCTACCGTCTATTTTTGTACAAATGGTGTTTCCTTTATCACCGATGTACGTGTTTTGGTAAAATAGTTTTACCAAACGGGGGTAGTAGTATTTAATGAATGGGTGGAGCAAGCTCTCTAATCCGGCCTTGCCGAGATATTGAAAATCCCAATTCATCACACCTTGCTCTCGGAAGAGCACTTGGTCAAAGGTTCATTCAACCTCAAACCCTTTCGCCGCCCACCACGCATTGGGTTGTTCCCGTTGTGGTGGTGGAGGTGATTGCGAAGAACCCGGCTATGAAGTGGGTTCCTTCGACGCCGAAGGGTTTGATGATTGTCAAGTTTTGGGAGCCATTTGGTTCTTCGAAATCAAATGAAGACTAGGGCTTGAACTTGAACCAAACAAATAATCTTAATCGAAGGTTAGGGTTTACCTTTTGAGAGATTCGGATTCAATCTTGCAAAGAATCGACGCTTTAAAGATGGTTGAAAATCCAAGTTGATGATCTCCAAGAGCAAGCAAAAGAAAACCCCAAAAAGAACAAATCGTGTAAATGAAAAAAGAAAACACAATTTTCTTTTATAATTCCGAAATCGATCGATCGGTTTCTAAAATCAATCGATCGGCTTTTCTTTATAACTATGCTGGTCGATTATTTCGATCGATCGATTTCCAAAATCGATCGATCAGTTTTTTGTTTAAACTCTATCGCCTGATAATATCGATCGATCGGTTTAAATTTTGACCGATCTATTTGCAAAATCAATTGATCGGTGTCCATTTTGATCGATCAGTTTTCCACAATTTTTGCTATCTCACTTTTTGGTCTCTGTTTTCTCAATTCAATCGATCAGTGTGCATTTCGATCAGTCAATTTTTACAGAAAAAAACATGTTTCTCTGTTTTGTCAAATCAATCAATCGATTTATATTTCGATCGATCAGTTTTGACAGAAAACCTTAAAATTTTGAGTTTTCTAACTTAATTAACTATAACTTCTTTAAACTTCAACTAAGGTGTTCTTTATAAATCCAACAAGCTACATACACTTTAGAACACCTATTGCATAATCTCATTAAACATTGCAAGTCCAAAAATATCTCTCGACTCTCATTGAAACAAAAGTGGGTATTGATCGCGGATCTCGGCTTCGCGCTCCCAAGTGGCCTCTTCTGCTGAGTGATTCTGCCACTTAACAAGCATTAAGGGAATACATTTTGTGCGCAATAGCTATTCTTTTCGATCAAGTATCTGACCTAGTTCTTCTCTCACGGTCAAATCCTCATAAATTTCAATAGGTTGGTCGTCGAAGATATGAGTCGGATCCTTCATATACTTTCTTAGCATCGATACATGAAATACATTGTGCACCCGATCAAGTTGCAGGGGTAAAGCAACCCTGTATGCAACTTCACCAACCCGTCCCAAAACATCAAAAGGTCTGATGTAGCGTGAGCTTAGCGTCCCATACTTCCCAAAATGCATCACGCCTTTCATTGGTGAGATCTTGACGAATACACGATTCCTAACTTGAAAATCGACGCTTGTCCTCTTTATATCAGCATAAATTTTCTGTCTACTCTGAGCTGTCTTGATCCTTTCATGAATCAGATGAACGTCTTCGACATTGCTCTCGATAACCTCTAGACCCAATATAAACTTTTCTCCCGTCTCTTCCCAATTAATCGGTGATCTACATCGCTGTCCATATAGTGCCTCATAAGGTGCTATACCGATGCTCGTTTGAAAGCTGTTATTGTATGCAAACTCAATCAATGGTAAGTGTTGATCCCATGATCCCTGAAAATCAAGCATACATGCTCTGAACATATCTTTAATGATTTGATTCACCCATTCAGTTTGTCCATCCGTCTGTGGGTGAAATGTCGAACTGAAATCTAATCTCGTACCCATTCCCTCTTCAAACTTCTGCCAAAACTTTAAAGTACATAACGGGTCACGATCTGAGACAATGCTCACCGGAATATCATGCAATCAAATTACTTCTTTCATATACATCTCTGCGAGTCTACTTGCCGTATACGTCATGTTGTGTGGCAAGAAGTGAGCTGATTTGGTCAGTCTATCAATGACCACTTAAATAGCATTGTGCCGCCTTGTTGTCCGTGGTAATCCCAATATAAAGTCCATGGAAATGGATTCCCACTTTCATTCTGGTATTGGTAGAGGTTGTAATAAGCTTGATGGATGTATGTGATCCACCTTCATTTGCTGACATATTAAACACTTAGAAACGTATTCAGCGACATCCTGTTTCAAACCTCTCCACCAATTATTCTTCTTCAGATCCTGGTACATCTTGGTACCACAAGGATGAATGACATACTTCGACTTGTGGGCCTCGTCTAAAATAGTTTGTCAAAGATCGACATCCGTCGGTATACATAGATGCCCTATGAATAATAGCGATTCATCCTCCTTGATGGAGAAATCTGGTCTACTGCCCTCAGTCACACCCTATCTGATCTTTATCAACTCAGCATCTTTCATCTGTAACTCGTAAATGTGATCGAAGATCATCGATCATATCATGATGTTTGCCAATAAGGCACCTAAATCGTATTGTCGGTCGGATCGTGTCATATAAAGAAAAATCTTCTGGCAATTTCCATCTATGAATCCCCATGATAAGGCTAGACTGTAGAGCCGAACTCTTCCAGCTCAAAGCATCCGCCACGACACTCGCCTTGCCTGGGTGATACTGAATGGAGCAATTATAATCCTTGAGAAATTCGATCCATCTTTGTTGCCTCACATTTAATTTCTTCTGTGTAAACAAGTACCTGAGGCTCTTGTGATCCATGAAGATGTCAAAGGTTTCTCCATACAAGTAGCGCCTCTATATTTTCAATGCAAAGATCACTGCTGCCAATTCCAAATTATGCGTTAGATAAATCTTTTCGTGGTCCTTAAGCTGTCTCAACCCATAAGCAATAACTTTTTGGTTCTGATTGAGCACACAGCCTAAGCTACTGTGTGAAGCATCACTATACACAGTAAATCCTCTACTGCCTGATGGAATAGCCAACACTGGTGCGAAGGTTAGTCTCTTCTTGAGTTCTTGAAAACTCTTTTCACACTCTTCAGTCCACTCAAACTTCACATCTTTTCTTGTAAGTCTCGTAATCTTGGAAAATCCTTCCACAAACCGTCTGTAATACCCAATCAGACTGAGGAAACTGTGAATCTCAGTGATAGTCTTTGGTTGTTCCCATTCCACTACAGCCTCGATCTTTGTTGGATCCACTATAACACCTTCTTCTGAGACTACATGTCCCAAGAAGCTTACATTTTCTAACCAAAACTCACACTTACTCTGCTTAGCATAAAGTTGGTGTTCACGTAGCGTCTGCAGAGCTATCCTTAGATGCTGCTCATGCTCCTCCCTTGTTTTCGAGTAGATTAGGATGTTGTCTATGAACACGACTACACAAGTATCAAGGTGTGGTTTGATCACCTGATTCATGAGATCCATGAACGAAGTTGGTAGTTAAGCTGAAAGGCATCACCAAGAACTCGTAATGCCCATATCTGGTTCTGAATATCCTCGGCTTTGACCCTCAATTGATGGTAACTAGATCTCAAGTCAATCTTAGAAAAGAATCTTGCACATTGCAACTGATCAAAGAGATCATTTATCCTGGGCAAAGGGTATCGATTCTTGATAGTCAACTTATTCAATTGGCAATAGTTGATACACAATCTCATCGACCCATCCTTCTTCTTCACAAATAAGACCGGTGCTCCCCAAAGAGACACACTTGGTCTTATGAATCCTTTATCTAAGAGTTCTTGTAACTGGTCCTTTAACTCCTTCAACTCAGCTGGAGCCATTCGATAAGGTGCTTTATATATTAGCTTCGTGCCCGATGCTAAGTCGTTGACGAACTCTACTTCTCGATCTGGTGGCAATCCCGGCAATTCCTCACAAGCAATTTGAATTTCTGCTATTACGTTCTTCTCTTCCCGTTGCTCCTTCAGAAAAGTGAGGTATCCATGACATCCGTTTCGCATCAAACGTTCTGCTCGAATTGAGGAGATAAGCGGCATGAGGATTGATCGCATGCCTAGAAACTTGAAAGATCTACTCCTATTTGGTCGAAAAGTCATTATCTTTCTTTGGCAATCAACACTCACGCCATGTGTGGATAATTACTCCATGCCAAGGATTGCATTGAATCCTTGCATATCCAACAGGATCAAATCCGCCACCAATTCATGACTTTCGTAATCCCTGATGGCGACTATAACTGACCGACATATTATATCGGTACTGATTGAATTTCCCGTTGGGACTGATACTGCCAAAATAAAATCTAAGGTCTAGGGAACGACCTTCACTTTTTTCGCAAATTGCAGCGTCACAAACGAGTGAGTAGACCCTGAGTCTATCATCACTCTTGCTTCATAACAATAATAATCGCTTGCACACGATAATCTTTAGAGAAGCTTCTCAATTTGATTAAGTCATTTCTCCGCTTCAAGTAGATCTGTCTGACAGTAAAAACTAGGAGGTCTCAATCTCCTAAACTCAACAAATGTCGATGGTGTAGGTGAAGTCGGAAGTGGAGGTCGTTGTTGATGGTTATTGGCATTATTTGTAGCCATCAACGCCGTCTGTTGAGCCATGGCATTAGCCACGGCTTCCATGGCTTGCGCTATTCTCTGTCTTTCATCTCTCTCTTGATCTCTTTCTCGGTCTCTCTCTTCCGGAATACTCCCTTCCGGAACATCTCTGTTACCAAGCAGAACCCTATTGGAACTAATGAGAATCTCGTCCCCACTTCTCAAGTCCCGTCCACGACCGCCTCTCAGTCTACCTCTACCTCTAGTGGACATAATTTTCTGCAAACATGAAACCAAAAGTTTCATTAACATAAGGCCCCTATAATCGGATAAAATCTTAAATAAATGGTCTAAACCTAAGATCTGTCAGAAATCTCTAAAGCTAGGGCTTTGATGCCAACTGTGACAGCCCAAATTTTTAAACCCGAAAACTCGTGTCGTCGGACTACCGATAGGGCGATCCCATAACTCATGAACACTTGGTACATCCACATGAGGCAAAAATCAGAGTAAATATTCTAACTAAGCAGATAGAGTCATCATAAGGAATTTAAATCTCCAATTCTATATATGACTATATCAAAGGCAATGACAAAAGACGGTTCTAATTTCATGCAAAAACATATGGACAAAAGAACCGAAACAAACCACCGGTGACCGCCGGCCGTCACCTAAACAATGGTTCGCAAAACAATACAAAAGCTATGTACCAAGCCTTACATACAAATCACAAAACTATAATCTTCTCAACTCACTCCACTAAAAGAACTCGTCTAGAGGGGGCTCAGTCTCCTCTCCGAAATATACTTTGAGTCCTCAAGATCAAGGTCCTCGGGACTCATATCTACACCTGTGCCTGTGACGTATAGTCGAGGGTTGAGCTAACAGTCTAAGCTCAATAGGGAAACATCAATAACATACATATTATCACATCACACATATATCTTATGACATAATTCGAACTTATTTTTCAAATAAAAATTCATAATTTAAAATTAATTTAATTGAAGAAAAATTGATATTAGATGCATATTTCAAATCACATTAACATAATTTCCAAAACTTGTTCTCATAACAAAACTTAAACTGATCACTTAAATACAATCTCGAGCATATATAGCATCGAGAGTCACACATATGCCGATGGGAACCCCAACCATCATCGTTCAATAAACTATTTTCATAATGCCTAAGCCCTTTCGAATGAGGGAGACTTGTGCCGAACGAAGTTTACTATAGATCGGTAACAAAGAAAGGATATCCCGCCATACCGGAGCACAAGGGATTCGTTCGCATGAACCTTAAATCATAGTGTTAACTTATAGTTTATCACGTGAAATATGGTAATTTATAATTAGGTTTGGAGTTTAAAATCTCAAAGCTTACACACACACATATGCGACTCTTTCTGATTTCACACACACACATGTCTTTCAGAGTTCACAAACACACAGATATTTTCATGTTTTGAAATCATGTATGAAGTTCATGCTTATTTGATGACTAAATTCATAAATCACACTTAATTTCATCATATCACAGTATCTATACTTGTTGTAATCAAATGTATATATTATAGGATTTTCACTACTTCAATGCGGAGCTAAACGGAGCTTTCTTTGTTCCGAGGTAGCCCTCCTAGTACACACCCATGATCACACCTAGAACACACCAATTTACATCCTATAAGTCATGAGTAACGAGAAACGGGAAAACCTAAAGTCTCCCTGAGTTCCCTTACTAAAAACAGAAAAAATCTCAGAATTTGTCCAAATCAATCGATTGAATCCCAAATCGATCGATCGGTTTCCAAAATAGATCGATCAAAACCCATTTCGATCGGTCGATTTCTCCAGAAAATCCACACATCTCTCTTGTCACAATTTGATCGATCGGTTCCCAAATTGATCGATCGGTTTCCAAATCGATCGATCAAAATCCAATTTGATCGATCGATTTTCTCAGGAACCTAATTTTCTCTCTGTTTTACAATCCGATCGATCAGTTCACAAACTGGTTGATCGAACTCCAAAATCGATCGATTGGTTTCACAAATCGATTAATCGAATTTCATTTCGATCAATCGGTTTCTCCATAAACCTTTCACATTTTTGTCCTATCAAAATTGATCGATCGATCGATTTTGACAGATTTTTCATAAACGCGGGCTTCTTCATCCTAAACTCATTTTTCCTCAAATTTGAATCATATGCTTCTAATTTTTCACTCATATCTTAACTAAGGCTTAAAATAACTATAAATCACAATTCAACACATCCTTGCTCACCGTTTAAGATCGTTTCCTCAATCCACGTGATCTCGCCCAAGAGAGGGTTTCAGAGTGAAAATCGGCGATCATTTCGACGATTGAGTCGGAACAAAGCCTATGAGGAGCTCCACTTCAACACACACCTCTCTTGACTTTCCCAATCGCGTATGATGAGACCAGAATGATTGGCTCACACAATAAGGCTAGGAGAAGGGAGCTTATGTTTTCCTTTCTCTCTTCTCAAACAAACAAACAAACAAAGTAATTCATTTGCTTTTATACTTAAAGGCTCAGGTTTGGGTGTTAAGCCGGTACACTACATGTCGGTGTACGATACTTTATCTAACGGCTCGTATTATCACTAACTTCTTTTTCACTCGAGACTTATTCTTACAATTTAACTTACTCTAATACTTTATACTGTCAAATGTGTGACTTGTCGAATACGCACACCAAGTCAGACTTGTTCCGAAATCGAATTTTTTCAAGAAGTCACAGAATTATTTAAGACTTATAAATCTTTTTCTAATTCTTAGGGTAACAAATTTTTTTTTACCAAACTTCATAATTGAACTAGAAGACTAGAATGCATAACTATGTAAGTAATTTTTTTAATAAAGTTAAAATAGATTTTTTTAAGTTTATTGATGATTGCATCAATTGTTTGGTATTTCAATTATACAATGAAATATATGTTTAACCAAAAATTTATAATAAATAATATTCTCATTAGATAATTTGTTATACTAATCACACCCTTATCATTCTGGGATAGTCTATTGTTGCAATCATCAAATACGCAAACACGTATTCTACATTTAACAAGTCTTTAAAATTAGATGGATTGAAATCTATTTTTTACTTAAACATTTTCTTTCACAAACATTCTTCATATGTAAGGCTGGAGAGTATGCATTCGAGTGTAGTGTTTCATGATGTACTTGAGCCAGTTAGGTGTCATGTGACACCCAATCCAAGGATCAAATGCTACGTCACATTCTCAATAATGTCTAAAATTTATGATAATTTTTTTTTCCAGAGAAACCTATATTCCGTGATTGTAGTTAGAGCCATTTTTACAGTTAAAATTTATGACTTAGTTATAATCAGCGATTTAAAAGTCAATGCATATCGGCATATCAATTGGATCCCCAGCCATTACGAATAGGATACATAACAACCAAACCAACTAATATGTAGGTGCCTTTTTTTAAAACTTTTAAAACTTTAAAAATATAAATTAATTAAAAAAATTATTCAAAGGCATCTCTAATATTATTCTCAATACATATCGATTGATATGGACCGATATTTAATCAGTTGGGCTTGATATTTGACCCTATATCAAATTGAGGGTGCATATTGTATCAGAGGGTACCTACCCCGATACATATTTTTAACATGATTGTAAGATATGGCCAATATTTAAAATCATTTGGTTGCATTATTTTTTTTAAGAAGAAACTCAAGCTTATCGAGTAAGGGGAAGGTCCAATACTTATTAAAATGGGCAATTTACAAAATGGCGTATGAGCCTTTTTTATGACGAAAAAGTTGTGTGCCTTATTTTTATTCTCGAACAGCGTCCATGCACGCTTAAACGGGCCATCGTGCAAGAAAATTACATTTATACCATAAAGTAGCTCTGGCAATGGCGTTTATTATTTTAGCACCAAGTTCGCCGGAGAAGACACCAGGTTCGCCACGATCGCCAAAGAAGACACCATTCACAAAAATAAAATATTTGTGTTTGATCACAGATCTCTGAGTTTGAACTTCTTAATAGACATTTCCCCCAACAAATAAAAAAAGTTGCAGAGCAAATCAGTGATCTTCGACATGAAGAACTCCGACGTCTGATCACATAAAAATATAATTATTTAAATAAAAATAGACATTCCCCCTACAAATTACAATAGTTGCGGAGTTCTTCTCCGCCGATATTTTAGCACCAAGTTCTTCTCCGACGAGAAGAACCCCGATGAGAATAATTATTTAAATAAACATAGACATTTTCCCCTACAAATTACAAAAGTTGCAGAGCAAATCAGAGATCTCCGACGAAACCCCATCACAAAACAAACATTTTGAGCAAATCAGAGATCTCCGACGAAACCTCATCGCAAATCAGACATTTTCCATCTACGCACTCCTCCTTGTACCAAAACCATAACCCTAACCCCAACGAAACCCCATCGCAATCGTCCTCCATCATCGACGCCGGTCCAACCATAAATCCGGCACCAAATTGAACGATCTGATCGTCGGAGAAGACATGCGTTTGGTGTTCACTGGAGAAGACAGACGTTTGGTGTTCGCCGGAGAAGACACCATGATCGCCAGGGGCTCTGCTGCCACCTATTCGCAGAGAAGAAGAACACACTAACAAAAGGGTTATTTGGTGTTTGCTCGAGAAGATGGGCGTTTGGTGTTCGCCAGAGAACACACCACGATGACCAGGGGATCTGCTGCCATCCCCATGGGTAATTTCGTCCCTCATATTTGAGGAAAGAACCCTCGTGCATCGAAAACGGCAGCTTCTCGCCCGTTATAACCCGTATGGGAGCCCTTCTGTAAAAATTAAAAAAATTAAAAAAATCTACCGAATTTGTGATATAAAAAATTTTGGGGCGCCATTTAGTACTTTCCTCTATTATAATATCATTAGAGAGGGTGGCATTTATTCATGTAAAATTCATTTGATCAATACGATGGCAGGTATATTTGGGATAAAATGAGGCATGGTTCCTTCGTTTCCAAAGAAATTTTGGTGGTGTAATCGTGATGATTTACTATAATGGGACAAAGAAAGAGAGTAGTAGGAATTGAGGAATTGAATTCATCGTTAGAGAGAAGGCATGAATATCAAAAGATACTAACCAATTGTGCCCGAACTTTGATGCATTGAGATCTCAACACCAAGAAGTGGGGTTATTCCATTGTTTTATATTATGAGACAATATTTTGAGAGAGTTATAGAAGGGAGTGTGTCCATATGCAATATGCGAGGAAGGTTGATAGTGAGCTAATTAATGAATTCATTACTGATAGATTAAAAATTTAGAAAGGTATTAATAGGAAGGGAATGCCAAAGATTTAATGGGTCCATGAGTTATGAGGAAGTTTATATAAGAGGAAAAGGAATGGTTAACGAGTTAATGAGTCAAAAGAGAGAGAGAGAGAGAGAGAGAGAGAGGTGAGAAAATGGATTCGAGTGAAGGATATATATAGGGATTCTTATCCAACCAAAACAACCTGAGGGGCGTGGGTATTCTCAATATATCTTGAGCATTAAAATAAGATTAAGAATGGTTATGTGGCGCTAACTTATATGTAAAATAAGATTAAGAATGTCTGCAGGTTGAGGCAACTGTTTAGTGTAGAGACAGGTGATTATGCACGCATGCATGTTTAACTAATGAATGTAATTGGAATACCAAATTAATTAAGATATCTAATCACCATTTAAGAATGAATAATGTGCTATGATAATATAAATAAAGCCGTAGGTACCTTTTCATCAATTCGTACCACAAGGCAATCATGAGATCTGTAATAGAATTGTTTTATTTATTCGAATGATATAATTTCGGGTGTTGAGGGAGGGAGGGATTAAAGGCAGAGATAATTTTATCAAAAAAATTAATTATATTTGTAAATGCCTATATATTTTGAATATATAAATGTTAATTTTTATTATATAACAAGGTCAAGTTATTTTTATAAGAAGCCTACTTTGAATAGATGTTGGTTGGTACTTGGTAGGCGGTTGAGTATCTTATGGTGTTGGTATGGTCATTCTTCAAATCCATATAAATAGGTTTCCCTATGTATAGATTAGACTCAGTCTAATAATCACACCATCAGACATTCTTATTATTCAATCAGCAACTCTCCATAAAAAATCCCAATTAATTGCATATGGTTTGGATGCACGTACAATTAGGACTGTCAGTGAGTCGGGTTCGGTCAAGCCAAACTTTTGGGCCAGACCCGGCCTAGTAGGGCACCCCTACTCAACCCGACATGACCCAATCCGACAGTTCAAGGTTAATTCTCTACCCGACTCAACCTTACTCCCGAGGCGACTAGCTAATTAAAAGTCGCTATTTTGCTTGATTTTGTATATAAAATATCATGTTGAGATTAAGTAAACCCAACCTGACCCAAAGATCAGGTTGGATGCTTCATGCCCAACCCGATCAAATAGGTCATATATATGTGCGCACCTGGTAAAAAGCTTGGTCAGATGGGTCTGGTATCGGGCCAACGCAACCCGGTGAAAGTCTTATGCAAAATCACAAAAAATTAGACAATATTATTTGTAAAATACTAAAATAGTTTCACACATATTATAATGGGTAAAGATAGGCGGGAACCATCACTACAAAAATAAGGTGTTTTAGCGGCACTTGCTGTTAAGACAATTTTTAATAGTGACAAGACTAATAGCTGTAGTTTTTGGTAGCGACGGGACTAATAGCAGTAACAAAAAACTGCCGCTAATAGTCTTATTTTTTGTAGTGCATGGACGAGATAACTTATATGATCCCACACTAATTTGCAGCCAGGTGGCTCTAATCACATGATGGAATGTCATGGATAAGGGCGACAATGATCACAATTATTTTGTGAAAAAAAAATTAAGATTAAGAATATAAAATAAATACAGTACAAAAGTTAATTTCACGTAAAAAGAACGGTAAAATCACATTTATTTTACCTTCATTTCTCACCATGATTGATGACTGTTTAATTTTATATTTTAATTTTTTTAACAAAATAGGTATAATCCTTGAACCACTTTTATCCATGACATCCCATTATGAAATTGAGTGCCACATGGCTAGTAATTAGAGTGGGACGAATAAGTTACTTGGTCCATGATAGAAGGCTACCCTATTATAATATATTTGTAAAGTTTTACTTATTTAATAAAATTAATCAAAAATAAAAATAAATTAAATTAAAATATCTACGAGTATTTTTTCTTTTCTTATTTTTAAACTTGGCATTTACAAATTCCAAAACTATGGGTGGCCAAACTAGGCTATAGATGAAAAGAATCTTTTTCATGAGTCATCTCCAATGATAATTTACTAATGCGGATTTCACATGTGCAGGTAACCGCGTATCAAAGAAACTGCTCGTGCACGTGAACCGAGAACTGATCGTATACAGCAAACGTCAGAGTCAGCACCCTGCTTATGTAGAGTTAGTATTAGATTCCCCACCAAGTATTCGTTCGCTTTTTGTGATACGTGGTATGTGGAACTGCCATGTGTTTCATATAATTTGATGCGCATGATCTGACGATCTACGAGACAAAAATTGGGTCAAAAGGTGATCTCGATCATATGATTCAAATTGGTCAATGACTATACATAGGGGTTCTCAATGGGTTGGCAAGAAGCGTCGGGGCCAAAATTGCTTCCTCGATAGGGAAAGAGTATTATGCCCAACCCGACTTGATGGTGCACTCCATCCCAACCTGATGGGTCAAGGCTCTATGCATGATCAAACATGAAATTCATCCTGACCCAATAAAATTCTCACTATTTTCTTCGACTCTAAATCAAATATCAAGTTAGGTTGGGTCACGATTTTTGCTTGACCTGACTCGAAGGTCTGGTCAGATGCTTCATGCTTGATTGATAACCTTGCCCAGATATGATGGTTCCAACTGACATACAATAAAAAAAGTGACTTGAGTACCAAGTCACCGGAATAGATACAAGTTTTGAACTGGAAATCGAAATCAATCGAAAATCATATGTCGTCTTAGACCAAAACCCAACTCAAAACCAAGAAAACAAAAACCAATTCTCAATCGGTACAATTTTTTATTTTAGGCGGCCGAAATTGAAAGCCGGTTGAGTAGGTTTAGAAAACCAACTCAAAATCGAAGAAAAACTGAAAAATTATTTTTTTTTTTAAATGAAAAAACGGAAATCAAACTAAATTGATTTGTTTTGTTCCTATTCAAGTTCGATTTCGAGTTTTCAGAATTTAACAGAACTGAAACCAGAATAAATCGGCTCGATCTCGATTCATGCTGAATCATAATTTAAAATCTCACCCGAGACGAGACGTCTTGCATCTCAAGCAAGATACATGTGTGATCCATTCCAAGATTTCATATTAAGAATACTATTTTTATATTTTATCTTATATATGTTATTATGCTTGTATATTATTATTTTTATCATGGAAATATGCTTGTACACTATTGAAAGTATATTATTGGTATGTATAAACACTATTTTATCTTATCTTATATTATCTATGTGATGATTTGCTAAACGGTTATTACGGCGTGTCCAAATCTGTGTACACTAAAATCTCTATTATTATTATTTTTTAACAGCTAAATCTGTGCACAATTGATTTATGATTGTGATTCATTAACTTAGATGTGTTCCATTCACGAACAAACACTTGAACAATTTAGATTTATCTCAAATATTTATCACATGTTAAAATAATAAATTATTCATTAATAATATAAGATCAATCACCTATTTTAATGGTATGAGATTATTCAAAAAAATATTTTTGTTACACGCCATCTCACAAATACATCTCGCACAGGGCTGTTCAAGATAACTGGGAAATCCGAGATTTCAAACCGTGTACTGAAGCCAACCGAAAATCAAAATTGTTGTCTTGAATCAGTTAACCCAATCTCCACCCGACTTAATCCTCGCATCCTGTAGAGGGGGATCCCACTGGACGTGTAGCAACTAAATGCGCGGGTACGGCTAAAGCGACACGTGGCACGACAGAGAGAAATACTGAGCAGGGTCCTCTACCTCTGTCTGTTTCTTTATTTCTCTGTATATGCTTATGCTCATTTGTGTCCTTTTCAAAAGTGTTCAAGTGCCAGGTCGGCTCATTATTGGCTGGCCGACGCGTTCAATCGTACCCTATGATCCATCCCAGATTTGACTAGGTTGGTCAAACGTGAGCACTGAACTGAAACGGAAGGACCACGTCACACACGTGTCTCATTTTTCTGACAGATGCCATTTGCACGTGTGAAATAATAAAATTTACGCTATAATTTCACCTTAAACCAACCAACTCCCGACCTTTAGGTTCTTTAACGCACAAAAACATTATCTTCTTTTTTATTTTAATTTGTAATTTTAAAGTCAGGAAGGTAATCGTTTCTCATCAAACTATTAGACCTATTTTTCGACCCAAATATTTTTTTAAATTTCGTGATTTTAGTGTGATTAGAATCATTTTAAGAGTCGTCATAAATTGCATAAATAAAAAAAATAATAAATAAATAATTTTATTTATTTATTTATTTTTTTATATCAACGAGATCTATCTTCAAGTGATCATCTGATATAAAGTCGCCATTGATTACATATTTTATTTTTTTATATAATCAATGGCGATCAGATAGAGTCGATGACAACTCAGATCGAGTCGATGATTTACTTTAAAATGATCGATATATTATGTAAGAGTCGATATCAATCGCAATGAATAATATCAACTTTTTCTCATATCTATCTTTGGAACTATCGATTTTATATTGTAGCCTTCAAATCAGACGGCATAGATCTCGTTTCACATCCCGTAAATATAGAAAAATGTAAATATTTAAAATTTTAAATTATATAGGTGTATCCTCTTCTTCCTCATTCTAATCTGCTACAGTCTCTGACGAAAAAGGTGTATCTAGGTCGATCCAAATAGCAGATCGGAATAGTTTGGATTGAGGAGAAGACGCCGTCACCTTCGCCACCTCTTACTTTTAAAAACTATACCAGATTAAAATGAGGAAAAATATGATGTTTTTGTGCGTTAAAGAAAGGGGGTAATTTGGACTTTTTGCTATCCTTAGGGTCGGCTAGGCTCCCAGCTGGTCGATTTGAGTAAAGGTGAAAATATAGAGCCTCTGACGTAAAATTTGTATCTGACAGGGCCGGTCAGGTAAATTTCCCAATAATAAAGCCGTTGACGGTCTTATGAATGCTCTAGCGTAGATTCCATTTGTTTTTCTCGAGTCCTATGATCAAATCGCTTCGGCGTAGATTCCATATGTTTTTCTCATATTCTCTTCAGTACCTCTCTCTAATCGCTACTACCGATTAGTGGCCCCATCTCAAAATTATTAAATCAAACCATGTGCAGATCGTTTTTTTAGTCCAATCTTAATAGATCTTGAGACCATCATCTTATCACCAGACCACACCGTAAGCTTTTAAATATCATACAAAATCTCAAAAATGCATTAAAATCACGTTTGAGTTTGAAGTATGTCATGTGATTTTAGAGCTAATTGGTTATCTCCATCGTCTCAGTCCAATACTCAATAAATAGTCAATATATTCTTTCAGGAAAATTATAAGGGTTTTTTGCATATATCTCCCCGTGTTATACTAATATTATAATAAACCCTCTGAGTTAATGTGTATTTATTCTGCAGCCCTTACTTTTGTGTTTCAGTTTCATATAACCCCCTGCCATTAACTAGTCGTGAGTTTATAGACGAAAAGCCCCTTAATGAATCCAATATTTTAAAATACCACTATTCTAAAAGGCCTTTCATTAATTTATATTTACAAGTCATGCCATTAAAGTTTATCACCATTCTAAAAGGCCTTTCATTCACCTTTATTTATAAATCATGCCATTATAATTTACCACTATTCTAACAGGAGTACCTTTAAATCCACCCACAAAATCTTTGAGTTCACCCACGCTGAAACACATCGACGGCATTGAATCAAACGATGGAGATTTTTTATCGTCCCAATCTTTCATGAGATCGATCTTTAGATCATAGGTGTACCATTAGACAGTCGACTTTTTATTTTATGTAGTACACACCCCTAAAAGTGACCTTAATATCAATTTTAAGCATACACGTGATGTTAAGATTACTTTTCTGAGATGTGTGCCACGTGAAGTAAAACATTAACCGTCTGATGGTACGATCATGATCTCAAGATCCATCATGTGAAAGATTGGGAGGATAAATGATCTCCATCGTTCGATTCAATTAAATCAACGTGTTTTAGCGTGGGTGAACTTAAAGATTCAGTGGGTGGATTTAAAGGTACTCTTCTAAAAGGCCCTTCATTCACCCATTAGATTCAAGACTCATCAGATGGTTGATTCCCTCATTAAAGCATGTCAACGTTTGGACAAATACTCAACCAATGGAGGATTTGTGGCAAACGATGCAATTATTCTTGAAAAAAAAACCTTCAATCTACGTGTTCCACTCAAAATACTCGTCCCTCCAATTTCTTATATGATTCAAGACTCATTTTTAGGAATTGAATTGCCTAACTGCGTCTGCTTACATCCACCGAATCTTTGAGTTCACCTACGCTAAAACACATTGATTGCATTGAATAAGACGATGGAGATCATTTAGGCATACCATTAGACGATCAGTATTTTATTTTGTGGCACACATCTCATAAAAGTGACCTTAACATCACGTATACGGTTAAAATTAATTTTAAGGTCATTTTTTTTTGTGTGTATCACATGAAATAAAAATCAACCATCTGATGGTGCCACCATGATCTTAAGATCCATCGTGTGAAAAGGTTGGGACGATAAACAATCTCCATCGTCCGATTCAATGCAATCAACCGTCTGATGGTGCCATCATGATCTCAAGATCCATCATGTGAATGGTTGGGACGATAAACGACCTCCATCGTCCAATTCAATGCAGTCAACTGTCTGATGGTGCCACCATGATCTCAAGATACATCGTGTGAAAGGTTGGGACGATAAATGATCTCCATCGTCTAGTCAACCGTCTAATAGTGCCACCGCGATCTCAAGATCCATCGTGTGAAAGGTTGAGACGATAAACGATCTCCATCGTCCGATTCAATGCAGTCAATGTTTTTTAGCATGGGTGAACTCAAATATTTGGTGGGTGGATTTAAAACTATTCTTTTTTGTAAGTGGAGGGGTGGATTTAAAATTACTCTTACCACGTGTAAAGGGTGACAATTTAGTAATTTAATTTTAAAAAGGATAAATATGGTATTTAGGCTATGCTTTAACGGCTGGTTAACCATTTAAAGTAGCATCCGTTAAAGAGGGTGTTTTATAAACACTAAAATGCTAACTGAGAGGGTTTAAAGCAAATAGTTATAACTGGGGGGTTATTTGTAATATCAACATAACTCAGGGGGTATTTATAAAAATCCCAAATTATAATGAATGGACGGGAAATAATAAATCATTCAATGTATGCTTATAGGACGCGATATAAGTGACTGTCCCAATGTGCATTGTGACGTGATATAAGTGACTATCCCGACGTACATTGTTGGCGCCATTGTCCTTGCATCGTGACACATCGGCAACCCATTGAATGGTTTGCTGTTTCCGGTACGCCATATAACATTGTCCATTCTTTCAAGAGCCATTACTTGCACACAAAAAATTGACCTTTGCATATAGTTTTAAAGAAAGTCATGGTATATTGGATACCTGTATTATGTATAAACACCATCTAAGTTATCTGATTTGACGACCATAATCTAAAGATCTTAGGTATAAGAGGTTGGCACCAAAGACCTTCTATATCATATGATTTAGCAGAGCAACTAACAACTCCCATTATTTTCCTTTCATTTTCTTTCAATTAAATATTAGGGTACCTCTAAATACGCGTATGTGTTCTCTAAAAGTGCAGGCATCCCAAACCCCTTGAAAACAATGATTCCTTTGAATGAGAAGATGAGGACGATTTTTCACCTCAATCTTCCCCACAATAGATTTTGAGATCATGACGCATCTATCAAACGGTCATTTTTATTCCATATGTCATATATGCCCAAAAATTATCTCTAGGTCACACTCAAATGTGATTTTAGGACCATTCTTTTGGGATCTGTGACACGTGGAATCGCAAACTAACCATTTGATATGTGTGTCATGATCTCAAGATCAATTTTATGGAAGATTAGGGTTAAATGTGATCTCCATTATCTAATTCAAAAGAATCAATGATTTTCAAGGGATCTGAACATAGGCACTTTCAGAGAATGTGTGAGTGCATTTAGAGGTACCCTAAATATTAATTATATGCTCGTCTCCCTTAACCAAATTCACAAGGGGAGCCATTACTTGCATAAGAGAAGTTGGCCCTTTTATATAGTTCAAAGGAAGATGGGATATTTTGATACCCGTGCCTTGTGAAAACACCATCTAAGCGGTCCGATTTAAAGGTCATGATCTAAAAATCTTATATGAACAAAGAAGAGCATGAAACACAATCTTATTCAACAATTGACTCCATTAAATCTCATGATAGATATTGTATTTTGTTCTAACCTTTTATACAAAAGATCTTTAGATCATGATTTTCAAATTAGACAACTTAAATGATATTTTAACAGTGCACATGTTCCCAAAATATCAAGTCTTTCCTTTAACTATGTGCAAGATCAAACTTCTCTTTTGCAAGTAGGCTCCCCATTATGAGATTAATAAATATTTGACTAGTACTACTTGCACCCATTAAACCTCTAAGGGTACCAAAGTTGAGAATCATTGATTGCATCCATTAAACCTCCAAGGGTACCATTGATTGCTTTGAATAAGATGATAGAGATTGTTTTTTGTCTCAATCTTCTACACAACATATCTTGCGATCATTGGATCTTGAGATCATAGGCGTATCATCAGACGGTCTTGCTTTGATTCCTTGTGGCATATATCAAACATGATTTTTGAATCACTTTTCAAGATGTGAACATCATGGAATCAATATGGCTGTCTGATGGTATGCCTGTGACATAAAGATTCATTTTGTGGAAGATTGGGACCAAAAAAAATTTCCATGGTTTGATTTAAAGTGGTCAATGGTTACACTTAGAGTATTGGTGAGTGCAAATAAAGATACCCTCAATAATTTTATCACCAAATTAGAGAAAGGTCAAAAATATACTTTTATCCATTGTCATAAGTTTGACCAATTTAGTAGAAGGAGATGGGGTCAAGCACATAATACCACCTCCTAGGCCTCGTTCAGGAGTAAGAAAAGCTTCAAATCTCACCATTTTTTCTAGAAAATGCATTTTATGAGCGCCTTTTGACCCTATCTCACCATTTTTTTTTATAAAATGCATTTTCTGAGCACTTTTGGATCCTATCTATTATTTGAGAGTTTAGGGGAGAAATAATGTTTTCTAAGCTTTTTTAAGTGAAAGCGACATAATGATTTCCACGCAAAACATTTAGGAACACTCTTATTCTAAGCTGAAAAAGTTAAGGGCAATATACACCTCTGAACCAAGAATTGAGATTTAAAATTTATACGAAAATGAGTTTTTCTGAAAAAAAACTCAAAAAAAATTAGGAATCTAAGGCTGTATATGACATAGCTCTTTGGTAGCCCCTATCATAATAGAGTTTACCTGTTTTAGCAGGTTTCCCTTCTCTTTGCTAACATCATGCTACCTGCTTTAGCGAGTACCTTATGTCCTTAATCATTACTTATATAACAAGATTTTATGCAAGATTTACCTGTTCAACAGTTCTATCATACTCTCTACTCAGTCCTTGATAGAGCAGATTTTATTAGTTTTGGCATAGAGTTAGTAGAGAGTAGGGAGGTTACTGCTAGAGCAGGTAAATCTTCCTTTGTAGGGAGTTAGAAAAGAGAGTGGGAACTAACTAAAGGTAAGGATGCAAACCCTAAACCGAACACCAAAACCAAATTGAAAATCGGCCCTCCCGAACCGCCCCGAACTGACTCGAAAACTGACTTAAACCGAACCGAAGTGAAATCGGTTCAATTTTCGGTTTGGGTGATTGGAAACCGAGAACCGATTAGGTAAGTTGAGTAAACCGACCCATTAATGGGTCAAAATTGGCACCGAACCGACCCAAACCGACTCGAATCAATTGTATCAAACCAAATGCAAACCGAACCAGGCTGAGAACTACCATCCTTTCTGCTTGTGTTTAACAGTACAACAACTCCCTCTTATATATAAAGTATAATACGGTTGTTGCCCTAATCTAAAAGGGTTTTCTTTATTTTAGAGGAAGCTGAGGGAGAGAAGCGGCTGATAGCCACCACAGATAACTCCGGCGAGAGAACTCCGACGCCGCGTGTACTCCGGCGAGAGGAGGCTGAGGGAGAATCTCTCTCTCTCTAGAACTACAATTTTGGTATTTTTTATTAAATTTGTTATTATTTGATAATTTATTTAATTTATTTTTTTATTTTTTTATTTTGGGGATTGAAAGATCTTGATTTCAAATGCAACCGATCGAACCGAACCGAATCGTACTGTACACCGAAACAATCGGTTTCGGTTTGGAGTTTGCTTCAAATCGGTACACTAAACTGAAACATATTTTGGTTTGGTTTCGGTTTGAAGTGTACCGAACCGAACACCGAAAAAATTGATTTCAGTTTGGTTCAGTACACCAAACCTGCATCCCTAATTAAAAGAGGTAAACTCTACTGTAGCATAGGCTAGCAAAGAGCTATGCCATCTGCAACCTAAATAACTCAAGAATACATATCCAAAACGTTAGGAATATTCTAAGTAACTAGAATACATCCCATCAAAGTTAAGAATCACCCCACCGAGGCCTTTTGAGTGTCTATGATCTAGCATTAGATGATTGACGTGTTAGCAAACAATAGTGACTGAATCAACATTTTTTTGTAAATGTTAGCCATCAGTTTTGTAAATGCATATGACACCATTTTGGGTGGCCTCAACCAAGGATCAAAACTTTGAAAGGATCAAAATTTTGGTCGAAATGATCAAAACTTTGGCTGAAATTATCAATTTTGATCCCCACCGAAACAATAATTTGGTATCGAAATTTCGGTCATCAAATATATGAGATTGAAATTATCGGCCGAAATTTCGGTTTTGATCTCCTCCGAAACCGAAATGAAATCCGAAATTTTGATCATTGGTCTCAACCCTCGGATCACATCGAAAAACTATGTTTTATGATTTAATTAAAGATCTAAACTGTTTATTTTTGGCATTTGTAGCCCAGCACTTGACTCAGATGAATTTTTTTTTTTTTTTTCATGAATGACTTAAATTATTTTCTGAATGCAATCTCACAATTGAGATTACACCACATGAAAGTTGAAACCAAGGTATCAAATATCGGCCATTTCGACAATTACACCACATGAAAGTTGAAACCAAGGTATTAAATATCAGCCAATATCAATTAGTATCGGTGATATATATCGGTATCCAACTCGGTATTAGTATCGACTGATTAGAACCCGATCAAGCCTATAGAAGACTGTACCCGATACCGATTTTATTAGCTTGCTACCATTTACAAAACGTGTGACCCAATTATCAACATCGGCGAACAGGCCGGTCAAGCCCGTATAAATTTTTTAAGAGTCCACTATAGAGCATGGACCCAGTCATTTACATATCACATGCAAGTGGTGCACTTTCTCGACTTTGAAAAGTTTACGGATCTCCGTGCTCTTTAAGGTCCATTTAATACATTTAGTTGTAGTTGTATGTATTTAAGGTTTAGTCCTCTCTTTAAAGGACTTGGGAAAAAATGACTTTTTACTTGAGAAGGTTCCTACCTGCACCATGTTTACCTACTAGGGTCCGCTAAGTCATATTTATCAAACAAGGTATATATCCTGGAACTAAGTTTCGCTATTTATCTAAAGATTTTTCACATGATACGATCCCAAACTATCAAGTAATTACCTGGCAGGGTCTGAACAGTCGATAATGACTCATCAGGGTTTGAGTCCCTCAAAGTTTTTAGTTTTGAGGTGTTAAAAGACATGTGCGCTTATGATATTTTTGAAAGTTTTTTGAGATGAAACTGAAAATGAGTTAGGCGAAAATACCCTTAGGTCTTATAGCAACTGATCAATTAGTCTCATATGAGACCGATTGGTCCACTATAAGACTGGTTGGTCGGTCTTATATGGGATTGATCGGTCTCATATATATGTGTAATAATCTAGATTTTTGAATTTTATTTAATGATATTAGATGATGTACAACATAGTGCGTGGTGCTAACGCTCCATATCGGAATATACCCACTTTAAAAATAGTCTGATTTTTTTATATATCAATATTAGACTCATTGCGGAGTACTCGTCGATACGATTCCAACGATATATAATTTGTCGATTTTCGATAAGAATATAAAAAGTTATGCCCGTTTGAAGAGTGAAGCGGGTTAAAGGGCACAACTGTAAATTCGAGAGAGAATCACCATTTACCTTGGTGCTTACACAAAGCGCTGGAACAAAACCTCTTCTCAAGGTCACATATGAATTTTACTTGCATGTAAAAACTACTATTTTTATTAAATCTTATACGGAAAGTCTTAATTAGAGTTAACTTAGAAAGAGAATTAGATATATATTTACTTCTTCTCTCAGTTGTCTCTCTTTATTCTCTCTTTTCTCATCGGATCTCCATCAATTTTCGATCTTATCAGAGAATCTTACACTATCAAAGTTTCTCATCGTCGCGACCGATTTATCGTAAGAAAGGAATTCTCGCGAAAAGACTCGAGCATATCGCCTCTCGAATCCGATCTCTATCAACCCAAATCATCGTAGGATTCGAATCACGCTTCAACAGGTGGGTGCCTCTAAATCCATCTTAAATTATTCAGTTATTTCTTAAAAAAAAGAAAACCCTAATTTTTCCTTAAATTTTGATAAACTTCGGGTCTTAAAAACATAGAAATTAGGCCCAAAATCGATAGGATCGTTTTTCCCAGATTTTCGTGAAATTTGGTCAAACTCTTCAACAGACACAGCCTCGGTATTTTAGTCATAACTTTTTACCCAGAACTCGGATTGATGTGATTCTTATGACACTGGAAAGAAGACAACGAGATCTACAACTTTGTCGGAAATAGTAATTTCACAAATCTAATGTTTTTAAGGTCAAATTTGGGCTACAAGTTGGGATACGTTTTAGATGATCCAAGGTTACACGGGTTTGACATTATTTTTTTAACTTTTGGACTACTTTACGCTAAACTTATCTCTAGACTTATAAATTGCTAAAATTAAAAAAAATACATTAAATAGCTTGCATCGAATAACAATCTATAAGTTTAAGGGGTCAAATATTGACGTTTTTAATACTTACCATTCTATTACCTCCTTTAAGCCTCATACAATCCTTGATTTGATACATGTGCTCCTTTAGAATTTTAAAATAGGTCGGATCGCTATATCAGTCAATCACCAAATTTCATGGATACAATTAACCCTAATGAAGTATAGTTTCAACTCTATTGTAAAATAAATGTAGTTAAATATTTCTTATTTTCTGTTTTACTTTAATATTTCGTATGTTATGCTCTTTATTAATTTTCTTCATAAATATAAAATGCTTAAGGTTTATGTTATAGTTCATTCTTATATATGTTCACCATTATCATATGACATTCATCATATAGAAAATCACGATAGGGCATACGCATATAAGTTAAGAATAAGATATGACACATGACTTAAGCCTTCGTCACAGTGGAGTTTCTTTCACGGTCACGTGGAACTTGGAATATAGGCATCTATGTACGGATGCAACCCCTCTATGGTAGTATGGGATACCACACGAAATACATCTAGGTTACTACGGAACCCGTCCCTTGAAAAGCGTGGTTTTAGTGAAGCTTATCGCACCGTGGCCCATTCTAACTAAGTTTTAAGAAAAATGAGAAAAGAATATGTTAAGACACATGTATGTTAAGAAAGTGGGGACTTAAGCCCACGCAAATATAAAATCGGGGCGGGGACCTAAGCCCATAACCGAAAAATGATATGATATGTAAGACACGCTGTGAAGGCCAGCTAAATATGAATTAAGTTTCTACACGTGCCATACCTTACGAGCTACCGTAAGGGCCTAACGTCTGCAGCTAAGACGGGTCTTAAGGACATTATAGCCTTGTCTCGAACTAAGAGGCCATCGTGATTACTATACCGGCAACCTCATCTGGCTAGATGGTGATTTATGTTATGATATGGAGGTTAGGAGGTTATCTACACGTGGACCTCGCGTGGTAGGCTCGAGCAGCGATCCTGACACAGATCGTTTAAATAAGATAAGATGTGAAGTACGTTGTGTAGGCGTATGAAGTAATTAATAAGACTTACGATATGTCACGTATGCTAAGTTGATGAGACAAATAGGAAAAGAGATAAGAAAATAGAAGCGTCATACACTCTTATGTTATATTAGTATATTTTTCAGTCTTGATTATGATAGTCTATGAATTATGGATAAATTTATTTCATTTATTTAAGATGTTGGTTATCTTTTAAAAATGCACCGCAATTCAAGCGATTGCACAAACGACCACCTGAGTAAGTCATGGTGGATCGATTGTGCAACCCGCTGAGTTTACGCGACTGAGTAAACTCACCTCCCTCCCAAATCAAACAGTTTCAGGTGAAGATTCCATCTATCCTGTTCATGATGACGCAAGAGCTGCCGTTCCAGAGGCGGCTTACGTAGATGGAGACGTTGGCTATCATCCGGAGGAGAGCATAGATCCGGCAGATTTCTACGAGCCTTGAGAGTCCTTTTGCTTTAGACTTTATTCTTTGACAGACATATTCTAGTTATTTTGATATTTTGTGAGTTCAAGTTTAGAACCATTTTATCTTACGTAAAACTTTTTTTTTTCCTATCTTAGATGCATGACTAGGATTTATCTTTTTATTGCCTTTTATGATTCCCGTTGTTAATTTATGAGTCAATTATTTTTAATGCTATCTTACATGCCTCAATCCATATGCTAAGTCAATTTATAGATTATGTGTATGTCCGCTTAGGATTCTGGGTCGTGACAGTATGAGATTGATTGATTAGTCTTATAGTGGACTCATCGGTCTCATATGAGATTGTTCTATGATTAATTGATTAGTCTAATATGGGGCCTAAGGATATTTTCATCTAACTCATTTATCACTCAATTTGAATTTAAGCACTTGTCAATTTTTTTGAATCTTATTATAAAAATACGGAACCATAGTTTTAGAGTCTGGGTACTGCTAGGTCATTAGCGATAGTTCAAACCCTGCCAGATAAAAGGTGAAAGTTTTGGATCCTCCTGGGTTCAATTTTTTTGGCATGTGCTTAAATTTGAACTAAACACTTTGACATAAGCTTAAATTTGAATTAAATGAAAAAAATGAGTTAAACAAAAAATGCCTATAGACCCCATACGAGATCGATCATCATTTATGAGATCGATTAATCAGGTCGTCTCTATGCATGAGACCAATTGATCAATCTCATATGAGATCGATCAGTCTTATAGTGTACGGATTAATCTCATATGGAACTGTTCAAGATTCATTAGTCCCATATAAGACCGAATGATCGGTCTTATAGTGGATTGATTGGTCTCATGTATAGGATTTAAACATATGTTCTTCTAACTCAATTTTCATTTCATTCAAATTTAAGCACATATTAATATTTTTATTTCCAATGTAAGTAGAATTCAAAATTTGTTATGGGAGATCATATTGATCTTATCCAAGATACTTGATTGAGATTGGAGAGGTGGCTTTGTTACAGAGATTTTAGAGATTTGAGCAATGATTAAAATTTCAGTTTTCATTTTAGTTTCGGACGGGAATGATAATTTCAATCTCATACATTTGATGAACGAAATTTCGGTCCCAAATTATCATTTCGGTGGGGACCGAAATCGATAATTTAGGCCGAAATTTTGATCCTTGGATTTGAGCCCAAATAGTGATTAAAGGGTTTTTTTTTTCTTGATGTCTTTATCTCTCGTCTCTTCTTCACATTAAATCATTCTACCAAAATTTTAATATTTATATATTTGAAAATTTTCAAAATTTTAATTCTTCGTAACACTAATTACAATTTACAAGAGTATGGAAGCTCCAATTGACGCATCCTTTAAAGCTAAGGTTATTTTTTTATCATTAGTCCAGATAATAAAAAATTCAATGAGTGGTGTGCGTCATAAAAAAATTGGTGTGCATATAGCAGCCCTATATGAATTAGAAGAACCGAACAAACCGGCATGAAACACGTGTCATGTGCTGAGATATTGACAGATTTACGTGTTCTTAAGTTTATGCATCTCAATGCATAAAAAAAAACAAAAAATGGTTTATGCATCTCAAATTCCACGTGGCACGCGGCAGGTACTCCACATGTAAGCAACCCACAGCTGACTTGACTTCAATCATTTCAAAAAGAATTAAATTAAGTAAAAATTATACACTAATAAAGAAGAATTAACGTGAGTCCTGTTAAGATACGCATGCTGCGTAGTACGCATCCATGTGTTCAGTGATATCATAGTATGCACAGCGTACTTGTGCCCAACCACCGAGGGAGTTGCTGTGCGTATTAGTATATAGTACAATGATCACCCGAACATAAATCAGAATCCCACATGGCAAACATGAAATTAGAACTGACCACATTGCACGAACCCCAGCCGAAAAGCAAACTCCACTTTTATTTATTTGTATCTATCTCATGTACACTTTGTGTTGACCGTTGACTCTGTTTACTGACCGTTCATTTTTATCTTCTACTTAACTATCAGAGAGTATCATATCCACAACTTAAGCCGGAGAGTACAAAGTGGTCGCCAGATGCTTTGCCTTTGTGCTCAGTGGCCACGTAGCTCCATCATTAGGGACAAAAATTAAGAAGATTATCTTTATTTGCAACTCAATTTTTTTTTCTTTTGAACCTGAGTTTCAAGTTTTGAAGTCTATGAAAGCTTTGAATTAGACAATTAAAGATTTTTTTTCTGTTTCTATCTGAATTAGACGGTAAAGATTTTTTTTTGAAATCATGTGCTTATTATTGAATGGTGAATCAAATTTTGATTCCATTAAAAAAAAAAAAAGATATTATAGTGTAAGCCAATTATTCCTAGTCTCATTGGCATTGCTGCATCTAGATATCCTATTACTATGATTTTGTGCATTACACGGAGTGATTGTAAAGATGTTATATAAAATCAAAATTTGATTGTTTGACTATAAGACTATGATTTCAAGATCTATTATGTCGAAAATGATCGCATCATTTAAATCTGAACAATGATTAATTTAAACACGTAAAATTTAAGCGAGTTCTTCTATTTACTGAATCCCTAAAGGTACTAACATTTAAAATATCTTTGACTACTTTTTGTCAAAAAAAATATAAAAATTTCTTTGACTACTTTAAATCAAAGAATAGAAATTGTTGATAGATAGATTTAATGTGACACACATAATAAAAAGTAATTAATCATTGCCGTCTGATTAACCGTAATCCTTCTTCGAATGTGTGTCAAATGAAATTAAATTCATACCGCTATGATGGTTGGTGCCTTTAAAGAATCCGTAGGTGCAAATAAATAAAACAATCAGTCATATGACAACGCTCAAGAGAGTATAAACCGAAAGTGGGTCCCGGGCCTCTCACATTCAGAAAGCCACGTGTCACCTGCCAGCTGTCTAACGGGGTGAACGCCGGCGCCAAAACTTCCAGTGTGCACGCAAACGCCGAGTGATATAAATCGCATTTAAGAGATATACCGAGAAGAAGAAGAGAAGAGGAGAAGAGAATGTCTAGAAGCCGAAGAAGAAGAAGAATAGGAAGTTAGATTGCCTGATCTAGAAGATATGCGAGTCGCTTCAACCGTTGGATGCCGTATGATGAAGAAGATCTGACTCTCGCCTGCGAAGTTGTCTGTTTCGTGCTCTCGGTATCTCCGTTTTTTAACTAAATAAAATAATTAAATATAAAAGACTAAATCAAACACCAGCCTCTCATTCAAATCAAAATTCCCCAATTCTTCAATGGCCAACTGACGACGCTCCTCACCCATCTGATCCATCTCTACGCGGATCTCAATGCATCCGTTCTGCTGCGTCTCCTCCGCCGTCCCCGTCGTCGATCAGAATCCGGCGACCTCGTCGTCGCCGTTGAACGGATTCCTCAACATGCCGACGCCGGCTCCGGCTCCTGTGAAAATTCGAAGCCGAGATTCGTCGCCTCAATCGTCGATCGGTCTCAATCGCAGCAGCAGCAGCAATGGAGTGCGAGATCACGGCAGCGGCCGGCCGCGGCTTCCTCCGGCATCGGCGGCTGCGGTGGCGTTGGAGTCGTCGTTGTCTTTGCGGCATGATCCGGTGGTGCTTGGTGACCACCGAGAGGTCAAAATCAATGATATCGTGGGGAACGGCATCTCAGGGATCTTGCACAAGTGGGTGAATTACGGCAAGGGGTGGAGGCCGCGGTGGTTTTCTCTACAAGATGGTGTTCTCTCTTATTTCAAGATCCACGGCCCTGATAAGATCGAGGTCAATAAGGAGACCGAGAAGGGATCGAAGATCATCGGCGAGGAATCGATCAAACGCGCCGGTCGAATCAAGAACGGCCAGTCGCCGAATCCCCCTCGGAAACCTTTCGGCGAAGTGCACCTCAAGGTGGTTCTCGATTGTTGTTCGATGATCAAGATTTTTTTTTTTTTTTTTTGAATTTAATTCTGATCCGCAATTTGTTTGATTTAGGTGTCTTCGATTCGAGAGAGTAGATCGGATGACAAGAGGTTCTCGATTTTTACGGGGACGAAAAGGCTCCATCTGAGGGCGGAATCGAGGGAAGATCGGGCGGCTTGGATGGAGGCTTTGCAGGCGGTGAAAGACATGTTTCCGCGGATCTCGAACAGCGAGCTGATGGCACCGATCGACAATTTTGTCGTGTCGACCGAGAAGCTGCGGCAGAGATTGGTGGATGAGGGAGTGAGCGAGTCGGCCATACAGGACAGTGAGCACATTATGAGGACTGAATTCTCCGCATTGCAAAATCAGCTGGTGATTCTTAAGCAGAAGCAGTCGCTCCTCATTGACACCCTAAGAAATCTAGAGGTACTAAAATTACCATAATTAGATGCAAATCTTGTTAAATCTAAATGATATGAGCTTGTTCTAACAAGAGCGGGATCGATTGATGAGTGCAGTGCATTGCTTTACTACATTAATTATGAGATCTTGATTTATGTAGATTTGGTCAATTATTTTCTTTGAATGCATGTAAATACAAACAATAATTAACTGGATGAATTTATTCTTTTTTATTTGTCCATTCCAACGATAATATGTGGAGACAAATCACTCTTAATTTTGTATATGTTTCAAATAAATTCAGATGAAGGAGCAACACGATGTTGAAATGTTCACTTGATCTTGTGGAACACTGTTATTTGTTGATCTTTGGTGGATGGAACTGAAACTTATGTAGGGAACATGCTCATTTTGGAATCTTTCTCTGTTTTACACGTTAAATATATAAATAAATAATTTAGTATTAGTATTTTTCTCTTCTTGATCCTTGTTCCCTTTTATCTTTTCCATGAGTGTTTTTTGAAGCTATGTTACATGAGATTTGATACTGCCAGTTGACCCTCTCAGGACAGATTCCACTCATTGTACGTGAAAACAATTTCACTAGATCGGACAAAATGTTGAAGACAGATTTCCGAAATTTATGAATAGTATTTGCGATTAAATGAGGTAAATTGATCTACAGAATGATCCTTGCCTTTGGAAGCACAATTTATCTAGATTACAACAACAATGCAACAAAGTGGAGGTGTCCAAAGTTGGGCGCTATCTCCTTTTAGTTAAAATGAATAACTAGATCATACCATGTTTTCCTTTGTTTTAGGTAGGGCTTGAATGATTGGTAATAACTTGCTTTTATTTGTTGTAGCATTATTGTTGTAATCTAAATCAATTATGCGTCCAACCACAGCCTAAGCCTTATGTTTAATTGCCTAGATTGTTATTGGAAAGTTCATGTAACTTCTTTGATACCCAATTGAGTGACAAAACAAGAAACAGGGCTGTTTACCGATCAAAAGAAAGCAGGGTTGTTAACTGTCATACAGCAGAAGAGGGACATGCAAGATTGAAATCTACATTTTCATCACTATGTATGCCTATATGTAGATGTGAGGAAGCATGTTAAAGCTGCTTAGCTGCTCATAAAAATCTTTGTAATATCTACATCCCCACCCCACCACCACCACAACGTGGAATCCAAAGTCCAAACGTCATACTTTCCATTGAAATTCTTTACATTGCAACTATTGCAACGCCGCAATCAAATAGTTTTCTAGCAACCATGAGTTAGGGATTGGTTGTCACTTCGCATTTAGTATACCTTGTTGGTTTTAATGAGAAGAAATAAAAGAGACCACTTCCTGCAACAATGAGTTAAGGATTGGTTTTCATTAGGCATTTACCACCACCAATTTAGGTTGGTTGTGATGAGATTTGTAGAGATAAAACAGACCACTTCCTGGAAGAGTTCTTCCTACTTTCCCACCCTCGAGCATTTGAAATTTGTGCTACCAGCTAAATGCCCCCTTTCTACCAAATGTTGAAGTCTTACAAAGACTCAAATGCGTATGTTCCATCCGTCAGCAAACTAGAGCTTATAAGAAAGATTACCTAGTAACAACGGAAAAGCATAAGTATGATTTGGTGAATTTGAAGTTTGGGTTGGATTTAATGCTTCCTAAAGGAGATAATCACATCACCTGGACTAAGATTTGTTACTTTGGGGCATTGGAGGAGATGTGATATTAGGAAAGATAAAGTTTTCATATACCTAGAGATAACAGATAATCCTTTTATTCATTTTCAAGTTTCCAAAGAGTGGAATTACTACATGTACCTCTTTTGGTTGTTTCTAGGAAATGTCGCAAAGCAAGAAGGATGGAACAATGGACAGTTCGAAATTAGCAGGAATTTACTACGGCGAATTCTATTATTTATTTATGTGGAAGGAATGGAATAATAATTTGAAATCTATTGAAAGGCTTTAAGGTGTATATAAAGAAGTTAATGATATAAATGGCATTGATAAGAAAATAAGTTTGGGATATCACGAGTCAAGATATTTAAAGAGAATGGAAGGAGGTGAACGTGATAGATAATTGTCGAGAAATGGTAAGAACCTCCAAAATGCTTTATCAAACACAACCTTGATGGTAGTTCATTAGCTAATCAGGTGTGGGGAGTGTTGGAGGAACGCCTCGTAATCATTGAGGCATGTTCGAGTCTGATTAGTGTCAAAGACAGTAAGACTCAATCAAAGAAGTGCTCAGGTTCGTATGGAGGAAAGCCTTAAACCTTTTTTTTTTCTTCAAGAAAAATTTGAGGGTCCCATTATAGTGGAAGAAGAGTAAAAAAGTATGATAGTGGGATGGCAAAGGTAAGTGTTGGACATGGAGACTTGATTCAATACTCGAACAAAATTTAAAATTTTTTTTGTTTAATTTCTTTTTGTGCTTTCACCTGTTGTTGATAAAATTGTTATTCACACATACACACAGAAAAAAAGAAAATGTCTTGCAAACTATGGATGCCTGTAAAGTAAAATTAATATTCATGTGTGTGCATGCATGCGTATGCTTATGCATGTTGCAATGTAGTGTGCGTGCGCATGCATGCATGCGTATGTTTATGCATGTCGCAATGTAGTGTGCGTGCGCATGCATGCATGTGTGCTGCAAATTAGTGTTTGTGCATGTGTGTGCTACAAAGTTGGTTACCTAAGGCATGGTATGCACGTGTGTGCCACAAACTAGTTTGGGTAGGTGTATGCGTGTGCGCGTGCATGCATGCATGTGTGTGTTGTGTGTATGCTTATGTGCGTGCGCCGTGCTGCAAAGTAGGTTACCTAACGGAGGCAAGCTTGTGTGTGTAGGTTACGTAAAGAAAGTATGGGTATATCATGTGAAAACATTTGAACTTAAAATTGAAGATTGGGACAAAGTTAAATTATCCATCTTAAAGTTTTCAGGTAACCTAGGCTGTAAACATATACTTGATGTATTTTCCTTGGTCAAAGATAAAGAAGCTTATTTGTATTGTAAACAAACCTGCTGGGAGTCCATCCTACAACTGAAACTTAGCCCTAAACCACTATATAATTTAGTTACTATGTTACAAAATACTTGGATAGGTGCAAGCGTGTGGATCATAAAAAGGTTCACAAAACAATATTAGATGGAGGATTTAAAACACAAAATGCATTTTCCGGTGATTCATCAATATCTTTTAACTAGTATTTTTGGAACAATTTCCCCTAATTTTAAATACCTTTATTTGCACCTACTTAATCTTGCAAAGCACGCACCTTTATTTGCAACCCACTTATTATTTGGGAATCTTTAATCGCACCCACTTATGTTTTCATAAAATATGCACCCTCTTCCTCAGCTCCGGCAAGTCGTACAACACCCATTTCTTCTTCTTCCTAAGTTCCGGCTAGTCTTACAACCCACTAATTTTAGTCATGGCACCCACTTCTGCTTCTACTACTACTTCTTCCTCTGGAATGAAACCCATGAAACCTTCTTGAAACCACCTGAAATCCACTAGAATGAAACCCATGAAACCCTCTTGAAGCCATTTAAAACCCCCCTCTCGAAATCCTCATGAAATCCTCTTGAAACCCACCTGAAACCCCCTCTTGAGGAGAAGATGGAGTGCCATTAAAGATTCTCACATAAAAAGTTGGTGCACTTTTTTACAAAATGGATATTCCCGTGATGGAAATCCTTTCTCTACTTGAGTCATCATTTTGTGCCAAGATGTTGCCTAAGATTTTTCATATGTTTCTTAGGAAGTTCAGGTGTTGTAGATTGATGCTGGAAGTATATTTTGAGTCTGAGTAATGGAAGAATTGGCAGAAGGATGCCAAGTAGTAGCAGTTTCAGCTCTTTGATACTGGTTAAGTTGCATAATTGCAATCATGATTTTCCAAGCAGTCCACTTTACAGTTTGCCTCTTGTGAGTGTTGAAACCATAAATCTGAGATGCCAACTACAAATCTGAGATACCAAACGATAAATCTGAGAAGTGGACCTTGAAATACATAGAAAACTAATGAAATTTCCTAGGAGGTGACCTCAGTTGGTTCTGCAAATGATGGGAAGGATGCCCCTAGAAATCTGCATGCTATAGTTAGACATATGTAAGAGCATCCTCTTTGACAAGCGTGCTATCTCCCGCCAATGGGGGGTTGCATTTGACCACTCTTCTCTTGTTACAACACTATCTCAGAAGCTGATGGACTAATATTTCTCTTAGTATAAGCTGGTTCTTCCTTTTCAGGAACTTTGAGTCATTAGTAACTATCATGAGCTCCCATCCACTCTGAACATGAGTTCTTGTGTGAATCTCTGGAGATAGGAAGGCTGCTCTCTCTATTGTTGCAAGAGAAAGTTTTATCTGTTGAAATGGAAGCTAACAAGGTATAAGTTGATAAAATAAAATTATGTAAGCTGTCTCTTCAAGTAAGCTGTCTCTTGAAGCACTTTTTCTCCCAATATTTCTCTTCTTTTGCCTACTGACAAGTTTAAACTAATTTATCCACTTGACAAGTAAGTCTATGACAAACCAATTTTTTTTTCTTCTTCATAAAGAATCTTCCATTTATCTGCTATCCTTTTTGTCTTTGTATATTTTTAACTTTTATCTTCTGATTCCATGGTCATCTCTTGTATATTTTCTAGTTTTTGAGATCTTTTATCTCCAGTCACAAGACTAAAAAAAAACATTGTGCTTATGGCTTATAGAGAGTTTCCATACTAGTTCATCTCACAATATGTTTATTTATTTATTTTTATGCTTATTCCTGACATGAATTTTGATGGATGTCTCACATCCATGTTTATTGAATTGACAGACTGATTAACAGTGCACGGTGTTGGTACTGCAGTTGGTAGTTGGTCTACTAAAAAACTGTCATCTGTATTGTGTAGACAGAAAAGGTTGATTTGGAAAATACCCTCGTTGATGAGAGCCAAAGGCAGTCAAAAGAGGATGAGGCCGTCTCCAGATCAAGGAATGATAAATATAGTGGTATGGTGTCACATTTTCTGATATTCCATTTGTATTGCACACAATCATTATTTATGCATTTCTAGAAGATGCTTCCATGATGTAGAAGAAAAAGAGAACAAATAAAAAAGAACTTACCTCCTAGAAATCTCAAGTAAAGAGAGCAATTCATCTTAAGATGGATAGAAGGGGGCTCAAAAGCTTCAACCAAAATAAAATCCAAGCTTTTATTACTAAATTCAAGAATCAAACGTCTAATTTACTACTATACATTCCATATTTATCTTAAAATAATCTCAAAAGTTTAACTTTATACTTCTAAATTAACTCTAATTTAACTTCTGGGTGAGAATAAAATATGTTAAGAGGTTCCATCTTAAAATAAACTTTATATAAGATTGAAACTTTCTTTCTAATTCTATTACAACTCGAAGTAAACTAACTGACTTCAATAACAATTACTAAAAGAAAGAATAAAATGGAATTAACTTACTAACCTAAATCAGTAATCAAACATCTGAAAAAGTAATAGTTACTAATTAAATTAAGATTATAATTCATCATAGCACAGCCCCTTGTCCATTTTTCGATCATAACTCACTCAATACTTGTCTGAATCGCAGTATTTTGTGCTCTTTGGAAAGATAACATGCTTTCCAACACAACTAATTTCATTTTGTTTTGCTAATAGAAAACTGGACAAGATGAATGGGTGACAAATATTAGGTATGACACTACATTCAGGCTAATCTCATGGGACAACATTGAAGGAATTTATTCCACCTATACCACTGGTCTACATTGTTTTCTATTGGTTGTTGAGAACTTGCCCTCGAGTTGGAACAGTCATTGTTCTTTCGCTCTATCCTTCAAATATACCTTTGTCTTCTTCTGTAGTTGATGATGTATTCGTGTAGGCCCACCATACGCTCCGACTCTTCTCTTACGGGACGCCATAGTGCAGCAAACATTAATTCTTTGTGTTCTTGGTACAATATATCCTCTAGTAACAATAAGGTTTTCTACAAAAGGTTTTCATGTCTCCATTAAATAAATACTACTTAGAAGTGATTGAATAGGATTTTTATAATTCCTTACAACATCATGAAATGCGTCCCTAATCTTGGTGACAAATTGGTTTTAGGATGAAGGAGATGTACGATGAGGCTGAAATGTAGATCAAACCTAATTTTCTAGTTATAACGTTTATGTGAGGACGGTTTTGGGAGAAAGTTTCTGTATCTTCCTCAGGGAAAATCACCGACATCAAGGGTATTTGAAAGAATAGAAAACACACTAAAGTACCCCTTAAGACAATATACTTTTAACATATCCTAGAGTTAGAATAAGAAATAAAAGGCTATCTGCTCCAGATACATTATACTTCTTCATTATTAACCCCTTTACTCTAAACCTGACCCATCACGTAAAAGAAAATTTGACCCTCCTAAGCAGTGATCTATCGAGAGGCTTAGATCTTCTGATTGGAGCCATGCCTAAATGCGAGAGGCCTAGACCTCACTCAGTTCATTGCGCCTTAGTGGTGCACCTTGAGGCTTCTAAACTGGATGTGAATTTTGTAATGTGGCTGAGTGTAATTTCCTGTTCATTTCAGTGTTCTGATTGTCTCCTAGTTTTTTTAATGCCAAGTGTTTATCAGAAAAACATCCTGATGCATTGAATTTAGAAAATTCCAATGCAGGATCGCGCCATGGTAGCATTACAGTCTTCCTCCTAACACATGTACTGGGTATCCTTCTTGGAATGGTGTGAACTTATTCCATTCTATTTAGAGGAATCAATGCATACAAATCATCTTTCTATGCTGTATCTTAATCCTAAATGAATATACGTACCGATAACCTACCTTACTAGAAAACATGGCTTCCTTACAACAAAGGAAATGTGTACAGACCTTTGAAAACTTATATATATATATATAAAATTTTTTATTGCATGTAAAATATTGTTCATATGGTCAAATTATTCTAAAAACCTGCTTATGAATATTCTTTAGGATTTCGCTTCGTGTTTCTTCCAATGAATTTAATTTTAATTTTTATTCTTATGCTAGGTAATTTTTTTATATAACTAGATTTTTTTTGAAGAGTTTGGCTTATGAAATATGGTCTGATATAAAAGTAAGCTTAGGCCTGCCCCCATCAAGAATTGGAAGTTGATGCTTATATGTGGTTTCACTGCTTATATGTGGTTTCACTGCTTATATGTTGGATTTTTTTTCCCCATTAAATTTCTCGCAGGGTTGTTAGTTTGATTTTATCTTCTTCAGTTTATGTTGGTAATATTTTTTATTGATTCTTATTTATTTAATTATTTTCTAAAATAATTTGTAGAAGGAAGTGCAACAGAATCTGATGATGACAATGAAAGAAATGATGCTGCGGAGGAGGAAACTGATGAAGATGACAACGCATTTTTTGATACACGAGATTTTCTTTCATCAAGTTCTTTCAAAAGTAGTGGGTCTGAATTTCGGAGATCATCATTTGATACAGATGATGAAGAGCTTTATGCTATCAGCTTTGAAGATGGTTTTGATGCATCTATGAAATCTGTGGGACATAATTATCCTTATGTCAGACGACGCAAAAAGTTGCCCGAACCAGTTGAAAAAGAGAAAGGAGTCAGCCTATGGTCAATGATTAAAGATAACATTGGAAAGGATCTCACAAAAGTTTGTCTTCCTGTGTACTTTAATGAACCACTTTCATCCTTACAGAAATGTTTTGAAGATCTGGAATACTCTTTCCTTATCGACCAAGCATATGAATGGGGTAAAAGGGTAAGTTTGTATTAACTACTTGAAGGCAGCATATTCTTTTCAGGAACTGGATCTATTGAATGCATTACTCTATTCTGTTAAAGTGTTTTAAATGTATTTATTACTTCATGCAGTGGCAGACACAGGAATTTCTTCTAAGGGGGCCAAAACATAAAATTTATATATATATATATATATATATATATATATATATATATATATATATATATGGTAGAACACATGCTTACGCCTCTTATAACCTTCCAACCAAAGCACTTTTATCTTAACTATATATCTGTACAATGGGGGGAGCAACACTGAAGTCAATACTCCAACCAACACCCTAACCAAGCACCTTTGTTGTTCAATGTTAGGAAGGGCTCATGCCCCTGCTTGACCCCATGTGGGTATGCCCCTGACTTCCTGGATTATGTAGTTTTATCTATGATTTCCTATGACCCTTTGGTAGTTTCAGTCATCTTTTCATTAATTGATGATAATAGATTTACAGGTAATTTTCTTTTATGTTGACATTTTTGTCTGAAAAATTCTTTTTACTATTAAATAAAACTATTGTGTTTTAAATCGATCTCTTGAAACTTTTAATCAAAGTGCAAGTTGCTAAATCCCTTCTTAGTGTACATAATTGTAATTGGCAAGTTGCTAACGACTGGTGGATTTATAAACGATGACATCTATGCGATCCTTGAGCCAATAGGGGTATATAAGTATGAAAAGTAAGTGGCGCTATATAAGCTCCCAACTTTGCATACAAATGACTAATGTAAGGCTATTTTTTAGGGTGTAAAAAACATGCATAGATAGATTTAAATTGTCAATTTCTCTCCAATCATTTTATGGGAAAAGGTAAAAGTGGTTGTTGGTTCAAGTCTTTCACTAAAAGCAATGCCACAAAACAAACCATGCATTTTATAAAATAAACTAAATAGATTATTTTGAAATACTTAATTTAATAAATAGTATTGAGCAACGATCTACTCAAACTTTGGGCATATTGCTATCAAGAACCAATAGCACCCTTTTTGTTCTCTTTAATGCAAAAGTGTCATTGCATTTTCCTCAATAAATTTGTGGCCCTAGTAGGGTCAGGTGGTCCTATGTAGTAATTAAAGAGTTAAACTCGTGTACGGAACACTCCTTCCAATGTACAGTGTGAAGGCCAATCTCTAATTTATATTCCTTTACCAAATTGGACTCATATAACACCCACTGAGTATTCCCATGCATCATGTTGTCAGTCTTAAATTGTGTGAGATGGATTTTGATGGATTCATAAACACAATTGGTGATCCAAGATAGAATTCATGCATTGTCCCTCCTCCATTTACTGTCTTGTTTAAGTGGGTCTTTAATAGAAATATCAAGTAACAACCTAAATCTCTCCAAGAAGAAAATATTGCATCACGAACAACGAGAATGTGTATTTCTTGCTATCCAATTTAATGCTTATGGCTTATAGATTTTCAGAAGTTATGAGTCATAACAAATTAGACTTTAGGTGATCAAAGTGGGGTTTTTAAATCAGTGATATAATGAAGGACTACGAGAACTAAAAATTAATAGAATATAGATAAAAGAGCTACAACTTGGTATTGGTAGTTTATTACTGAAAATAAATGTTGCACAAAGATTAAAACAAAAAAGGGCTAGAAAAGAGGGTTACAAGGGATCTCCTTCAAATCTTCATGGAATACAAGACCTCTCTTAAATAAATAAGCAGACTAAACCAACCACTCTCTAAACGGAATCGAAGGATGGGGGTTTTGTTTGCAAGAATCTCTGCAAAATGTGTAAAACGAGGTTTTACATCTCTACCAAAGAAATATTTGAAAAATAAATGAGAGAGACAAAAATATCCACACCAAACACCATTATAAGGAGGATAAAAATTGACCAACTATGTAAATTTTAGCAGTGATTGGAGATGGTGACAATGATGATGCCATTAGACTGGAAAATGATGTCAGCACACTAATTCTTTAACATAAGCTCTTTGGTGTTTGGTTTTCCTGATATATTCTCTAACAATAGACGAAAAAAATAGGATTATCCTAGCTCGAAACCATGAAATTTGGAGGAGAATTTCATGGATGTACATCCTAAGGCATCTACATATATATATATAAAATGAACATTAAAAATATCTAAGCTACCTTTACATATAGTAACATTACAAATAATGTATGCAGAATGTCCCTATGAGCTACATCATCTAACAAGCTGAATGTGGTAGATCAATTGATTGTAAAAATTTCTGCTCATTAGTATTAGAGAATTATTAATAAAAAACTCATCTATTTGAATCATGTCAATAAAATATTGAAATTGACTTGATGTCAACTCACTTTTTAGCAAAAAATTGACCCATATCGAGTTGAGGACTCGATCCAAATCTGACAACTATCCTTTGTAAGATAAAAAGATGCAACATTATGTTAATGGAAGTATTTTTGTGACAAAATGGTTCAAGGAAATGGAGAGGTTGAGAATGGAGCACGATTAGAAATTGGAGCACGTGTGATTAGATTCATACAAGGAAATGGAGAGGTTGAGAATGGAGCACGAGTAGAAATTGGAGCACGTGTGATTAGATTCATACAAGGAAAAGGTTGAAATTAAAAAAGAGAGGTGGAATCCCTTGGTCCATAGCTTGAATATTGAACTGAGTTTAAGGAGTTCTGTTCTTGTTGCAATGAGTCGGCCATTTGAAACAGTATTATCATCTGGTTGCTAAGTTATTTATGTTTACGTTGGGATGCTACCTTTTCTTCTAATTGTAGATAAGACAGTCCATTCGCTTTGTTGATCCTTTTTTATTTTATTCTAATTTTCTAATTTTTCATTTTCGCAAGATGCAAGTTTTTGTTGGTATTTACTTCTACTGTTACCTACCTGTGATGAAATATCTGCAGGGTAATGGCCTTATGAGGATTCTTAATTTAGCAGCATTTGCCGTTTCTGGATATGCTTCTACTGAAGGAAGAAATTGTAAGCCATTTAATCCGCTATTGGGGGAGACATATGAGGCTGACTATCCAGACAAAGGGCTCCGTTTTTTCTCAGAGAAGGTATTATGGCTCTACAGCTAGCTAATTCTTAAACTTGGTACCAATTAGGTCTGAGCATGTAGAACAATTTTGTCTACTCCTTGTTCATAAGGAACCTTTGTTGGTGAACGAATTGCTGATTTCCTTTTCTTTATTAATATAAGCTTGAACCAACAAAAAGTCTATTTATCTGTCACTGATAGAACTACACCTGGTTTGGGTAAATTGTTTTTTGTGTCAATGAGGGTTTTGTTACCTTTAGTCACTTGGAAAAAGTTATTATGCTATGTGATACACCCAGGATACATTAGCTAGCAAGAGATGCTGGAAACCATTAGTTGATTTCAACTGTGCTCTTAAAATAATGGTCTACTATAAAATTCAAATATGATAAAAAAATTATAAGAATATTTTTTATAGGAATGATTTTATTTGACTTAAGTAGATTCTCATCACGGTGGAATTATCTTATAAACAGAATCCATAAAGTGATTGATATGAGAACTTCATATGGGAGATGAATCTTACTCTACATAATCTCAGAGGCGCATGCATCAGCCAATATTATTAGTTACATTCAATAAACTTTGTACTTTTTTCTGTCCAATAATTAATGCAAGAATTGACTATACCAAGAAGTGTCACTAAGATCTCACCACCATCTGATATCATATTGCTAGAATCTGGATGAAATCTGATTCTGATAATTGATAAAGAATCAAATAGAACTGCTATAGTTAGTCTTATGATGACAAAAAATATAGTTGCATGTAATGATAAATTGGCTTAATAAGCAATAATATTGGCACTATTTGTTACGAATTTCATGTAGAAAAATCTAGCTACAAGGTTTACAAAGTGGAAAAGCTCAAATTTATAAAAGGATATAATGCTTTTAAGAAACTATAAACCAAATCTCAAAGAAAATTACTGAACGAACCCTAATTAACATAAAGGAAAATCAAAATAATCCCTACTCTCATTGTTTTACCAAATTCTAAAGATGTGGACAAAAATAATAGAATTTTGTGAATATTTGTGAGAAAAAAAAATTATATCTCTAAGTGTAGATGTGCATGGATTTTTAACATTTTTCCTAGCCCTGGTAAGAACATAATTCTTGTTTTTTTTGTTTTCTTTATTTTTTTGGCATTTGGTGATGCAGTCCAACCATTCACTTTGCTATGCCTTTCATGGATCCCCCTAAAATTCTGTCCTCACTGTTGTTGACTAAGCTCCTTTATAGCCAAGAGCTGCAAATCCTTCAATGATTTGTTTAGAATAAGATCTTCATATGCACAGCACAATTGAGGTGGGGAGCAAGCTGTCGGGTGGTACAAAATGGGTGTAGTCCGATGTCAGGTGTGCAAATAAACAAAAGAGGTGTGCGATTGACATGCTGGTGTAGACATATATACAACAGGTTGGGATGCTGTCATCACACTTTTCCACCTACTTACAGCCCAATTATTTCAACATTCTGGAAATTCCGGGTGGAATTATTCAACTTTTCTGGAATTCCGGACAGAAATTTGAAAATTCCGTCCGGTAATTTCGTAATTTTTCAGAAGACGGTGGAAAACGGTGCCACTCAAAGTGGCACCATAAAAATTCCCGAAAAACTCATATCCTCTTAGCTAGAAAAGAGGGCACCATCATTGAAAATAAAATTTTAAAAAAAAAAAAAAATTTGCCTAGAATTTCTGTAATTTTTTCATATCTTTTTAATAAAAAAATTTGTACCGGCCGAAACATTGGTCAATGTTCCGCCAAAATTTTCAATTATATGCTAGATTTTTATTATCATTTTATAAAATCTCTTTGGTAGATTGACCATTACAATAGAGAGGACTTCCTTCTTAATTATGTAGTATTTTCGTTGGGCATCATTCCAAGTTCCTGAAGTGAATCATACCAATTTCAATGCAAACGGTATTTAGTGTGCTGCTGCTATCATAGTTAAACTCAGTCCAATACACCATGCTCATTAAAATATCCAAACTATCTAATCAGAAGGCATGTCCAATTGTCCATTCGTCGTGATCTTCAGCTATACAAACATTAACCATCCATGTGTTGGCTCTTGCAGGCTCTTGATTAGTGGTTGAAAGTGTGTAAAGGTGTAATTTTGAGCTGAATTCAATCTAGACCCTACCTAATGTACATTATGCCATGTGTAGTATCAATTGAGACGTTTTGGTGGTTGGCCAACATGTGGATATGACTCAGCTCTAAAATCACTATGATAAGAGTATTCTAGCTAATTGAAGTACCTTTTGTGCATTAATATGAACCATTGTAAGTATGATATGTATACAACACTTTTAAAGTTCTTGATCAAACGATCAATAACATCCAATACTGTAATTTTAGGTCGAGTCTTATCTGCAATCTGGCCCGCAACATGGACATCTTTGGTTGATGACCATGCATTGCACAATTATGATACAAAAACCCATGCACCCCAGTTGGTGCACTTTGAGTTCACTATTAAAATCAACGTTTTAAAAACCGGACGGACTGGCACCAAATTGGCAAGGGCATGGGTCCGGTCGGACTGGGTTGGACCGATTTGGTTCAACAATAGATTTATGATTTCAAATATCTTCATAATATTATTATATGTTAGATTTATGATATATCATTATATGTATATGTTTCCTATAATGTAGCACTTTTATGTCAAGAAAACAGCGTACAGATTTGTTGGTTAGGCATTTGCTCCTAAAATGGAAGTGGCCTGAATTTGAATCTTCCCACTATCCTCAATATTTTGGGAAGAAAAAACTAAAGCAAAACAATTAAATTGTGACAGAAGTGAACCAGGTCGGTTCACATTAAAACTGGATGAACCAGCCGGTTTTAATCGAAAAATTGCCGGTCTAGCGGTGAGACTCTAACAAACCATAAGTGGTTCTATGGTCAAAGTGAACCCCTAGACTGCCAATTCCTCTCTATTCGGATCAAACCGGTCAGTCCGGTCTAGTTTTTAAAACAGTGGTTGAAATGATGCATCTATTATGGAGTTTGTATATGTTGTAATTTGTATGATCCATCCACACCAGTGCACAAGTTACGTGTTGTGTGGTCAAGGTTGACTTCTCTTTGCATGCAATGACGTGTGGTTTGAGCTATCATTGAGGTGTGAGACCTCGAGGCTAGGTTGCATGGCACATATGGAATGAAGAGGAAGACTTGGCTTAGTTGTCAAGTGGCATGGTGGCACTATGGCTAAATGACTAAGTGGAGTATGTCGAATAAATAAGTTCGAGTCAAACCGGCCAGTCCGGTCTAGTTTTTAAAACAGTGGTTGAAATGATGCATCTATTATGGAGTTTGTATATGTCGTAATTTGTATTATCTATCCACACCAGTGCACAAGTTACGTGTTGTGTGGTCAAGGTTGACTTCTCTCTGCATGCAATGACGTGTGGTTTGAGCTATCATTGAGGTGTGAGACCTCGAGGCTAGATTGCATGGCACATGTATGAAGAGGAAGACTTGGCTTAGTTGTCAAGTGGCATGGTGGCACTATGGCTAAATGACTAAGTGGAGTATATCGAATAAATAAGTTCGAGGTTACCCTCTTACTTTCCAAGAATTGGCTTTTTCAACCATGTATGAGCGAGCCACCAGGCTACTATACATATGGTGGGTCTTGACATGTTGGAAGGTGCATTGATAGTCTCTAGTGCCTTAGGTGTCAGTGTAGAAATGGTTTCTTGGAGGGCATCGCATCATGTCACACCAGATGAAGGTTTGTCGCAAGCGCTATGCACGGTGGTGCATATAGGTAATTCTAGGTTGGTTAAGCGTGCTTGGTTAGTGAGACACAAATGTGGACGATGTGGGACATATTAGTGCGCATTGGCTTGACATGAAGGTGTACACGGGGCTAGATGGGCTTGTGGCTTGACAGGAGTTCGAGGCCTTGAGCGAGCAAGACGTGTGTTGGGCGAGGAGTTCCACACTAGTGGTGGGCTTGGTTTGGCATGTGGCAAGGCAAGTTAGAATGTGGTGACATGATAACTTGATACGCAACATGAGGGATAGGGTGAAGCATCACTAGAGTAACTGGAGCATGGAGGTGTTAGGCATGTGTAATAGGTGTGTTGCCATTCATTGAGTTGGTTGGTCGTGGAGAAGTAGGTATCTTGGGGATGCATGAAAGTCATGTAGTGCGATTCCTATTGCAGGATATATGATATCGGAGCTGATGGGGAGTTAGGCTAACCTTGATGTAATGACTTCTGAGCACATGTGAGTTGTGGCCAAGCTGGCTGCTCTGTTATGACCATATTAGTGATGGATTGTTTCGAGTGGGGTGATGCTAATGGGTGATAGGAGGGCTTGAGCCACTTGAGGGTGACAATGGGAGCATCGAAGTTATGAGTTCTTTTTACATAGCATGGTGATAGGGAACACTCTTATGAGGCAACGAGAAGGATTAACATGTTGCTTGTTCATATGAGGTAGTGGTATGGGAGCATATCGGGTGAAGTACAGATGGAGCTGAGTATTGTAGAGCATAGTATGGGACAAAGAAAAAGGCAAGAGTAGCTGAGGGAATGGCACATGATTATGGCGTAGATGAAGGTGTTGACCTATTGTGTGAGGGAGGATATCACGGGATGACTTCTCTCGAAGCACAATTGTGTTTGGTTTGAACTAGCAGGGATGCGTGATGCCTTGGGGTTAGGTTGTGTGGCACATCTTTGGGGTGAAAAGGAATACTTGGCTAAGTGGTGGGCTGGCCAAGTAGTCAAGTGACATAGTAGCACTCTGACTAAATGACTAAGTGGTTAAGTCACATACAGGACGAGGGCCACGAGTACTTGGGCACACGAGGGAGTCACATGGCCATTACGTGGGTTGATTGATGGGGGCATTGTGAGGAGTATATTAACCACATTGAGGCTGCCTTGCTATTTTCCAAGTATTGACTTTTTAACCCCATGTGTAAAGGAACCACAAAGGCTACGGCACACACGACATGCCTCAACACGCTGGAGGATGTCTTGATGGTGTCCTAGTGCTGTAGGTGTTGGGCTAGGACGGTCCTTGGAAGGTACTTCACATTGGAGGGAGGTTCAGAGGTGTTAATTGTTGTGGTTCTTTTAGGCTGGACTAGTGGATTAAGTGTGTTCGGCTTGGAGTGATGGGTGACCTATGGGAAATTGACATGTTGGTTAGATTTGAGGGCCAGATTGCAACAGGACAAAGATGAGCATGCGTGACACTATACTTGCTGACCACATGAGGACACGTTGTTGCATGTTGGCATACAAGAGGGGACATATGGGCTTGTGTCTTGATCATAGTCACAAAAATTGCCGAGCAAAAATCACCGAATTGTTGGTTTCCGAACAATTTGGTGAATAGTCGCAAAATTTGCCCAAGTTAGTAAAAATCAGCGAATTTTGTGATGAAGGCCCGAATTTTGACCCGAATTTTTCAAAAAATTCGGGGTTTTGTTGTGATGCAGGTCAATTTTTTTCCAAAATTTCGAAAAAATTCTTCTTTCTTCTTTTTCTTTTTCTTCCTTTCTTCTTATATATATTTATATTTTTTTACTTTTTTAATTGTCCCGAATTTTAATGAATTATGCCGTTTTTCCTCGATTTATACCCTTGCCGATTTATTGCCCAATCCCGAATTTGTGACTTATACCCTTGTTAGTTGAAGAGCGCCACACATGATGATCTTGGTTCATTATGTGGCGCAAGGCATGTTGGAATGGAACAACATGACGAGCTGATATGCAATTTTTGTGTGCGAGGGATTAGTGCACGAGGCACGAGCAAGCCAAGCGAGGCACAAAGGTATCAGTCATGTGCGGCAAGTGTGTTGCCATGCTTTGAGTTGGTTCCCTATGGAAATGGGGGTGCCAAGGGCTGCACAAGGGTTGTGTAGGTCGAGTCCTGTCGCAAGACAGGTGATACTAAAGCTGATGGGAAGTTAGGCTGGTTCCGACACAGCGACGTTTGGGTGGGCACCGGATGGGTCCCCCATGATAGTGCGTTGCAAGGATGGGCTGTGCACCAAATACACTAGGAGGGTTGAGATGTGGAAGTAAAATTAGATTATGAGGGTGTGTGAAATTCCCTACTTGCTTGATTGTATTTAGATGTCATTAGAATTATATTTTTTGATCAGTAGTTGTCTTTATTTTATTGGAGGGATAGTTTACTTTAATTATTAAATTAGGATAGTTTTGTTTTAAGAAGCAATTTTGTCAGTATATTTATGAAATCAAAATTCTCTACTTTGTGACTTTCGTGGGGTTAGTTGAAACTCTTGTTTGTCAATGTCTTGATTGCTCTATTGATTTTGATGGTTTGATGATTGAAGTTATACCTCAAATTGTGCTACTTATTTTCTATTGAATTAAATTACATTCTTCTCTAGTGGGGTATTCTTCCTTCCTTATCCCATCAGCAATTTATTGCTTGGTTTCCATTTTGTTGCCAAAGAAGATTACGTTTAACATGAGAACAGCATGGCATAAAATTCATGTTTTTTAAACTTCCAAATTAATGTTTTCCGCTTACCATACACACTATTTTGAAGAATCTGTTGATAAATTGCAATGATGTAAAACCAAAGGATAAACATAAAAGGGTGGCGTTATTTGCATCCGTTGTTTTTGTGAAGAACACACATTTCCACCATTAAAAACTGTTGACTGCCTTGAATAAGATGATGGGGATCTTTTTTCGTCCCAATCTTCCACAGAATAGATCTCGAGATCATGGCACACCTATCAAACGGTCACATGTTGATTCGATGTGGCACTCATCCCCAAAAGTGACCGTGATCATGGGCATACCATGAGAAAAGTGTTCTCAAGTGTCACTTTTGGGGATGCATGCATTATTTTGAAGAATCTCTTGCTAAATTGTAATGATGAAAAACTAAAGGATAAACATAAAAGGGTGGCGTTATTTGCATCCGTTGTTTCTATGAAGAACACACATTTCCACGATAAAAAGCCGTTGACTGCCTTGAATAAGGTGATGGGGATCGTTTTTCTTCCCAATCTTCCACAGAATAGATCTTGAGATCATGGCGCACCTATCAGATGGTCACATGTTGATTCAATGTGCCACTCATCCCCAAAAGTGACCGTGGTCATGGGCATACCATGAGAAAAGTGTTCTCAAGTGTCACTTTTGGGGATGCATGCCACATGGAATCAAGATCTATTGTGTGGAAGATTGGGACGAAAAACGATCTCCATCATTTGATTCAAGGCAGTCAATGGTTTTTTATGGTGGAAATGCATGTGTTCTTCACTGGAAAAACGGGTGCAAATAACACCACCCCAAATAAAATTATTGCTACTGGGCAAATATATTTTGTTGCTTCAATTTAACTTTAGCATAAGGACAATTCTAGTTGTTTTTTAAGTCTGATTCCCAGTTTCATGTAGCATGGCATGAGATGGTAGTGTTTCTTGATCAGTTGCTTACAATAGATTCTTTGTTGAATAAACTCGATTTTATTTTCTGTATTCTTGTTTTGGATTATTCATAATAAGTAGGATCAATTTCTGTAGTTATGATCATTTGCTTTGAGACAGGTCAGTCATCATCCTATGGTTGTCGCATGCCACTGTGAAGGTAGAGGATGGAAATTTTGGGGAGATAGTAATCTGAAAAGCAAATTTTGGGGTCGCTCAATTCAACTCGATCCAGTTGGTGAACTGACTCTTGAGTTTGATGATGGTGAAGTTTTTCAGTGGAGCAAGGTATAAAATCAAATTGGAATCACTTGATTCTCGCTCTTTTTAAAGTGCAAGTTTGATACTAAATTCTCTTCATCAGGTCACGACATCCATATACAACCTTATCTTAGGAAAGCTCTATTGCGATCACTATGGCACAATGCGTATACAGGGAAATCATGAATATTCATGTAAGCTAAAATTCAAGGAGCAGTCTATCATAGATCGGAATCCTCACCAGGTGATCATACAGTTGTCTCACAATCATCTCTTTGTACTTTCGTTCATATATTACTTAGATTTATTTAATTTAATTTGATTTATTTATTTACTTGATTTCTAAGCATTAGTCAATATTGTCATTACCGCGGTTATAGTGCATGCGGGAGCAGTGTAATACTTGGTCTTTCTGATTTTAGAGTATCATTTATGTAGCAGAACCTTAAAGATAATCCAAGTTCTGTTGATCTCTTACGTCATTTCAAATGTTTTCATTGAAATTATAGCTTGAATAATCTACATCTCGATGATAGAGGAGAGCAGCTATCATCATCATTTTTGGAGCGTCATGATTGTTCTAGATATTCAACCACGTATATAGTGAATCAAGGCGACAGTGCCATGGTGTCTGAAATGTCAGTTAGACATTTTTTTAAACATAATATGTATGGTAAATCCGTATTAAAATTTAAAAATATACAAACTTATTGTTACAGTTGAGGATTGTGTGGTCCTTATCTGCACAAAGTGGTATTGGGAGTGGCAGTGGATTCGGGTGTGGAAGCGAGGAAGTGCCAGGCGGTAATATCTGGATTTTTAACTATCCAAAAAAATAAAAATCTGGATTGAAAAATTGCAAAAAACAAGATACAGTACAAAACTGATTGAGTTAACTATGGTCTTGGTGGATTCATAGCATCATTAGTTGGTATTGAGAAAGAGGAGATTAGGTGGCAGTAAATCGATTCAGGCTTATATGACAGAAAAATTATGTAAAAATCCTTACCTATCTACCCTTAAGAAATGCATAATTCTTTAAGAAAACAGAATTTTCTTAAGTATTTGACAAGTGTAAGCTGTATTTGCAGGTGCAAGGTATAGTTCAAGACAGAAGTGGAAAAACAGTGGCCACACTATTTGGAAAATGGGATGAGAGCATGCATTACGTGAATGGAGATTGTTCTGGGAAGGGCAAAGGATCAGAACAGTTGTCCGAGGCCCACTTACTCTGGAAGCGGAGTAAGCCATCTATGTATCCAACCAGATATAACTTGACACGCTTCGCAATTACGCTGAATGAGCTCACCCCTGGGTTAAAGGTACGTACGAGTTTGTTTCCTTCTTGGGCTATGCATAATTATTCTTCTCTTCACCTCTGGATTAAAGTTTTTTATATCTCTGCAATTAAAAGTTATTCACAAACAGGAAAAGTTACCGCCCACTGATTCGAGGCTAAGGCCTGACCAGAGATGCCTGGAGAATGGGGAGTATGAATTGGCAAATGCAGAGAAATTGAGACTTGAACAAAGGCAACGACAGGTGAATTATCACACACACAAATATTAACCTCATTGGGAAGTTAGCAATTTACGTAACCTTTTTGTCGTGTAAGTTAACAAAAGAATATTTTGTAGGGAGTTGCTTTGAATCAAATCGCAAATTGTAAGATTCAACTAAGTGTTTTAAAGACTAATAAAAATACAAATACATCTCTAAATTAAGAAAATGTTATACATTCATCTGTATCAAGAAATTAGCAATAACCAACAAATTTCCAAATTTTCATATTAGCACGTCACACAATTATGCAACTAAAGAAACATGATAAAGTCGATAGACCACCATAAACTTTGGATTATAGTTTCCAAAAGAGAAAATTACAAAAGAAGAAATCAATATTCAATAGGTCACATCACATATGGCATTTGTTTTGAAAGCTATAAGCATCATCTCGTTCCATGCAGTATTGTTTCCTCTTCTTCCCCAAACTCAAGCTAGAAACTATGAACATCACGTACATATTATGCATCAATGCAAATAAAGTTATAAGCTATGAGTAATTGAGCTTGATAATGAATGATATCTTTTTAATCATGATTGATGAATGCTATAATACTCTTCAAGTCTACAACATACAATGACATAAGTAGATGAAAGCAGCTATGATTGCATCAACTTTTCTCGTATTCTGCTTCATGGAAGCAATTCCTATAATCAACATGAAAAGCACTAAATTATTAAAAAAAATGAAAATCATCAGAAGTAGTCAAAAATTTAATTTACTATAGAACTGAGGATAATTTTTTTATAATTTTAGGAATTTAGTATAGAAGTTAATATAAAAATTATAATACCACCACAAATTAACAAAGATATACAAAAATTAATTATTTCCAATTCTCATCAAATTACATGATCAGATTTGAATCTTATGATTTATAGGTGAAATCATAAATAAAAAAATGATTGTAAGATTTGACAGGAAAATGATTTAATTTCAAATCAAGAAACACAATTCTGACAAAATTGTATATATGTATGTGTGAAATGCTTTCACACCCTTTATTGTCACATCAGCATTGTCCATAAAAAAATTAGAATTTTAAAAGACAATTACACTAAGTGTGTGGGGTATTTTTATAAAACTTCCCTTCGTATGCTTGTAATTAACAAGTGTCAACATAGGCATTCTATGGACTAGCAGTTTACATGAATGATGGGTCATAGAATGCCCCATTCTTCCCTTGGCAATTCCAAGAGTACGAAAACTCCCCATGCCACTTTTAGTTTGACTTCTAAAATCCGCCAATTTTTTGGTGGACAATCCTTAGGCCAGTCTAGGCCGTGTGACATTAACACTCCATTAGAAATTTGTAACATCAACAACCAATAGAAATGATTGCTAATCACTAAATGTACAACAACTATTACACATAAATTTCTAATCATCAACAACCATTAGAAATGGTTGACCAATGACGTATATCTATGCTCAAACTTGATTTAAATGGTGGAGCACAGCTATAACATTCAACCATTTCACATTGCAAAGACTGATAGATTATCATTCCAGTCATCCACAGAATGGAGGTTGTTTTTTCATCCCAATCTTCCACACAATGGATCTTGAGGCCATGGGCATGACATCAGACGGTCAATTTTTTATTCCATGCGGCACACATCCCAAAAAGTGACCTGAAAATCACTTGACACATCACGCTCAAAAATGATTCTTAGGTCACTTTTTTGGGATGTATGCCACATGGAATAAAAAACTGCCTGTATGGTACACCCATGCTTTCAAGATCCATTGTATGGAAGATTGGGGCAAAAAACGATCTCCATCATTTGATTCAAAGCAATCAATGGTTTTCAGCGTAGGTGTCCCAAAGTAATAAGGTAGGTGTGAGTAGAGGTATCCTTTTGGGAAACCAAAGAGAAATTATATTGTCCAATTCTCCTTCAAAGTGAACCGAGCGAGAAATCCTCTTGCCTTAATTTTGATAATGAAAAGACTTGCAGATGCCGAGCAACTTTTGCTTAATATTTTCAAAGTGACATTAAGTGTGAAGTTTATTTTGGTTGCTTTCGGGAGAATAGCGTTATTGTGTTTGTAAATGGCTGTAGCAGAGCAAGTTTATTTCTCATGGAAAATCTACATTTTGCGATAACTAATAATGTTAATTGGCAGTCACGGAAGATGCAAGAGAGGGGTTGGAAGCCTCGGTGGTTCTCTAAGGAAAAAGGAAGCGACACGTACCGATATCTTGGGGGATACTGGGAGGCAAGGGAACAGCGAAACTGGGATTCCTGTCCCGATATCTTTGGTAAAGTGTCAACTGACCAACTGTTCGACTGATGGTTCTGCTGATCTTGTGATTCTGATTCCGATGCTCGCCATTTCGAGCCGTTGAAAGATGCATGCCACATGGCACATAAGCAAGGGAGGTTGCCATGTAGTAATAAAAGGTCTCAGCCTCCCTCTGCTCTTCTCTCTCTCTCTCTATATATCTTGTTAATTAGAGTTGTCATTGTCATGGAACATGACACTGTAGCAGAGAAATTAGTAGTTTGATATTCAATCTGGTCTAATTAATTCCATTTTCTTTTATGGTTTCTTGGTCAAAATCTTATTAAAAAAAGTAGTATTTTGAAATGCCAAATCAGACAATTATTTGACTTGTATTTTTGGGATCGTCCGATTTTAAACAGGCCTATGGGGTGCTAATTATTCTTTTAAACAGGCCAATGGGGTGCTAATTATTCTCGACCGAGGCGAATAACTGGTTGGTGGGCTATCGCTAATCTCTCGCTTGACTGCGGGAGAAGAGGCCTCACCAGGAGAGGACGGGTCGGAAAAGGAGCTCGTATATGGTAACTGACCCGTCCCAAATGAAGAAATGGAACGGGTCACTGATTTTGGACAGTGTGGGTTGTGGTTTCATTGAGCGTGCTGTGTGATTCAGAGGACTGATATAAAGATTTTGGTGGATCGAATATTTCACTGAAAATGGCCTTTAAGAGCTTTTAAAATGAACAGCTATCATGTAAATCTCTATAGTCAGTTTCAAATGCTCATTTTAAAAGCGTCGACTCATTTGAATCACATGATAGAAATGTTTTCTATTCCAATCTTTGGCGGTATATATGTTTGGATAAGGTTCTTTGAATCATATGACAGACTTGATGAGAAAGGAGGCTACATTTCCGCAAAAGTGACCCGGGTTGGTTACCATATGAGCTCCGGCAAAAGAGAGGTCTCCGACCTTTCAGTCCTCTAGCTCTATCGTTAGATGAAGCACTTTAGTTCTCTTATCCAAATCCAAGAGTCGGCATTGCTTGCTCCGTGTTTAACTTGTGCGAAACGAACCTCGTGCGTGGGGATGTGAAGGAGCTTGAACCTGGTTCAAAAAGTAATCGGGCTGAGGCTGGGCTGCTTTCGTTTTAGTGAGTCTGAGCTTGGCCTGGCTGGCTGGGATATATTCAGACTGGGTTTTGGGCATTGCAGCTTTTTGGCGGGCTTTGAATATGATTGCGGGTTTTAGGTTTGTGCTGGCCCATCTTGTTTAAAGCCTGAATCTAGCCCATTCACTTAAAATTCGGCCAACTGTGGCCTGATTATTAAATGGGCCACGAAAATTAACATGGTCCAAACACAGGCCAAATGGTTGGGCTGCTGGCAATCCAGCCCATTGACACCCCTACAGTTACGGTTGCAGACTTTAAGAGGACAGAGACCTGTGCACGTCTCACTGTCCTCACGATGCATGGTGTGGATCTCGTCTGCCGTTGGACAATAACTCGCTATCCATTGTACGTTTTGGGGATAGGTTACTCACAACTCATAAGTTTGCATTCTGATGCTGCTTAGAACTTAGAAGAGGTTTCAATGGGCTCAAGCCAAGGAGTTTCAATGGGCTTGGTCTTGAGCCCGGCTCTGCTTGCAATGGGCTGGGTATGGGCTAAAGCAGGTAGGCCTGATATATAAATAGGCTTGCCTGGATCAAAGTCTGGTTGGGTATGGGTGAGTTCCAAAGGCCTAATTAAAAATTAGCCTGTTTAAGCCCAACCTGAACCCGGACGGACTAGGTCAATTGAGTTCTTTTATATAGAAATTGTTCAGCCAAGCAGCAGCCTAGACCGAACCGGCCCGCAATGGGCCAGGTATAGCCTAAGTAGGCTTGACTCATAAACAGACTGGTCCGCCCTGACTAGTAATTGGGCCTAGTATGGGCAAGCTCTAAGAAGTCTGGTTATAATTGGTCTGTGTAAGGCCTGACCTGAACCCGGGCAGTTCCAGCCCATCCCAGCCGAGCCCAGTGAGACCCCCCCCCCCCCCTCTTACTGCTAAGCATCAACAAAGATGATAGTGCCCCCCTACCTCTGCTAACAACTGATACAGGATCCATTGGTGCCATGTCCATAGCTTTTGGATGCCCTAGCCCAACAGTATCACCCATAGAACAATTATTATTATTATTATTAATTTTTTGTGGTAGTGCATTCGGCCTCTTTCAACACCCAATTATATCTCTGGGCATGTACAACACCCGCTTCTCATCACACGTAAATCCTTATGAGTGACCATTGACGGTCGGATTTGAACTCAAAACCTCTGCTTCAGGTGCGGTTTTGGCCACTGCTCTAAACACCTTTGGTTTTAGAGAATAATTGTCTAATCAATTGCTTGCTGTTGGGCAGTCAACAAAAAATGTAGAAATGGTTATAAACGGATGGTTATGATTTTCAGTTCAATAATTTTTTGGGTTGTGGGCTAGGGTATCGTTATTTGCAACCACATATTCTTTCTTTGCAACCATCATTTGTACCTATGAAAATCCTCGATTTATTGGAATTAGACAATAGAGATCATTTTTTGATCCTGATATCATGTGAGTACACTGAGATGGTCAGATTTTGATTCCACTTAAAACACTAAAAAAATTAGAATTATTTGTGTCAATTGTCATTCTTGTCACTTTCCGAGGTTTATGCAACAACTGACCATATCGCGGTAGGCTCATGGTCTCAAGATCTACCATGTGGAAGATTAGGATAACAAATGATCTCCATCTGATTCATAGCAATTAAGGTATTTGGGAAGAAAGAATCTAAGGAATCTCTGATTGCAAATAAACCTAATCTATGGCCTATATATGGAAGAGGCAGAACTGGTTGAACTTTGAGGTTGATACGTACACCAGATGATGGATCAGAGATGGATGTACGGATCAGATTTGGATGTGAATCATTATCTTAGCTTGGCCATACAGCAACCGAAGATCCAGTCTTAAGCAACCGATGATTCCACCGTTAATTGCCTTGAATCAGATGATGGAGATAAATTTTCGTCCCAATCTTCTACACAATCTATCTTGAGATCAGGGGCCGTATATCAGACGGTCATATGATGATTCAACGTGGCAAACATCTCCAAAGTGATCATGATCATGGTTTACGATGAGGAGTTCTCGAGTCACTTTTTGGGCCTGTGGAATCAACATCTGATAGGTGGGCTATGATCTCATGATATTGTGGGAAGGATTGGGACGGAAAATAATCTTCATTGTCTGATTCAAAGTAGTCAACAATATTAATGGTGGAGCAATTAGTTGCACCTAGGTGAAAACTGCACTGATTTTGTATCCGGGCCTGATTCGGGCTTAATTCTTAAGGTACACAATAAAAACTTGACCCGAGTCTCGCCCAACCAAGACCGACCATATTAGGATAAAAGGTCAGGCTGAAGTTTATCCAGCCTGGCCCGACCCAGTTCAAGTCAGGTATGGGCATAACGAAAAACCTAAGATTGAAAACACTCGGGCCAAACCCAAACCACTTTTATGGGGCATCTCACAATTTTCCTAGGGCAATGGTCAGGCCCAACTAGGTTGAATCAGATTTTGAGTTCAACCACATCCCCAACCGTCGGATATTGACACTCCTCAATCAAACCCCAACCAGAACATTTTGATTTTCAAGGAGTCATTGCTTCAGCATGGGTCAGTCACATGTGCGACTCCAGAAGGTTCGACCCACCCAGCAAGACATGCTATTACCCTTGGATACAGAAGAATCTTGACTTTCATCAATTTTATGTTTTATAGGATGACATGCACTCAAATTTATCTTATTTTCAAGGAATGCAGATGTGATTGAACTAGAAATCCAATTCAACCTTATTGTTTCCAAGGGTTGGAGATGTGGTTGAACTCGAAACCCAGTTGAACTTGGTTGGATTTGACCAATGCCCATTTTCCTATTGTATGTTCATTTTTATTTCTTTATTTATTACTGGGATCATTCAAGCAAGGTTCTATATGGTGACTAAAAAGAGGCGTACGCTCCCTCCAATGTGAGAGTAGGTCGTAGGTTCGATTTCCATCCTCTACGCTGTTTTTATTTTTTTTATAAGGTGTGGTTTGAGTTATGTTGTTAACCCTCACCATTATATTTGGTGCTCCCTTATGTTACTCCACATTTGTTATATGTATATGCGTGCATTATAAAATAAGGTGTTTTAGCGGCAATCAAAACTGTCGCTATTAACAAAAAAGCTATCGTCACTATTCCTGTTGTTATTGAAACAATAAAATTTTTTGTTAAAAGAAGACAATTTTAGGTGTCCCTAATAGTCTTATTTTTTGTAGTGGTGCCTGCTCCTCGATTGTCAAGACTGCCTCAGCCTTATACCATATATATATATATATATATATATATATATATACACTAGTGGGCCCTGCACGTGCGATGCACGTGAGGGCCATTTATTTAAATAACTCATAAGAGATCTAAACTGTTTTTTTGGCATTGGTGTTCTACTTCAAATTCAGCAAGTGAAATTTTTTAAGAAAGAGATGTCAAGTGAATTGCTAAAACAATACAAATTCTTCATTTTCGATCTACAATTGGAATTATACAAGGCCGACCTGACACAATCCCAATCAATAATAGAAGAATTCTGATTGCAGCAAATGGACGAGAGCAGTAAATAGGTGATTCTTCTAAGATTTCCTTCTTGATAAAGCCCATCTATGGATTCCTTCAATTTCTTCAAATTATGGTCAATAAGTATTCTGAGAAGAGTAATCTGAAACCTTCTAGCCAAAAGAACCTGGAATGAGTAAATTCAGAAGATCACCAAGATAGATAATACATGCAGGTACCATTTTTTCCAAACACCACAGTAACAAATTAAGACTTCATGACTTACCGATTCGATTACTTAGATGGATGACCGAGTATTCCATGTTCACGCTTATAGAACCCCTATCAACTTCCAAATTAAATCTTGTACTTGCAAAATCAGATCCCAGATTACATTTTACAACGATAGTAATACTTCTAAGGGAAATATTGTAGTCAAAATTCTTCCTGAACATGATTGTGTAGCAATGATAGAACTCCTTATCAGAATAGGATGGCCAACTGCCAATCAGTTCCTCTGGAAAATACTTGACTGCCTCATTTTCATCTAAATGGTATCCTGTATAAGAAACAGTTGAACTCAAGCTAAATGGGAGAATTGACATACATGCAGTATCCATAGAATGAAGAGCAGAATATAAAGAGCACGAATTAAGGAACACTTAGGAAATACTTATACAGAAATAAAATTAAATATATGCATTCAGAGCCACGAGATGGTACAATAGAAACAAGAACAAGATAATCAGAATAACAAGCATGAAGAGGAATGGCACATAATTATTATATAAAAAAAAGACAGAACAACGTGTAAGATGGACGTATACAATAATCATGGAAGGTGAATATGACAATAGCCAGGAAACAAAAAAAGCTATAGGTGGAATGACCTTAAATTATGAAAGAACCATGAAGAAACAAATGAAAAATACTATTAGATGAAAGAATTTACCACTTTCTTCGATAGTGGCTACTTCCTCCCTATCATTTTATGGTAACAATTGATAAGTTAAAGCACCAATCTCATGAAGCTTCTTGCATGCTTCAAGGCAAACAATTTTCTTCAGCCATATCATTTGGCCCTTCTACGCAAGCAGTTTGTATTGGATAATTTTTGGGAAGATGTAAGGTGCAAAAGTTGGACCCCTTGTCCATAACAAACCTGGGGGATGGCCTAAAATACCTAGAAATGGGAGGAAGCAATCATATGCACAAGTTAAACAAAAATCGTTGCAACATCATGGGCTAGAAAGATATGAGAACCAACCTATCTGCCAAAAAGATATGCTCGAACATGACAGTCTTTGGAATGCATCTAGGAAAGCATTTTTTCGTAGGGTTACAGAAAAATTGTCTTATTAATGACAAAAATCCTATGAATTAAAAGAATAAAGAGAGAGAGAGAGAGAGAGAACTAAAAGAATAAAGAGAGAGAGAGAGAGTTGATAAAAAATCTCAGCTGGCTTATAAAAAGAAACAAAAATCAAATCCATCTCTTCTTCGCTTTGTGTTGTAGAGCTACAAGCCTAAAATCATGCCTATGAACATCCACTGCTCGATATAAACCCAAACCTCATTAGATTACATCCAAGACCCAAAATCTCAACGTTAAAATGCATATAAATCCAAACCTTAACCAGTAAAATGCACATAGAACTAAACTTAAAACTATAATGCCTTTAGACCTAAAATAAAAACCTTTGAAATGCACGAAGACCTAGATTTTAACAATCAAAATAAATCGGGACCCAAATGTCAGCAATTAAATTTAACATAGACCCAAAGTTGATCTTAAAATGCATATAGACCCATAATAGCAACTATTAAATAATTCAAAATAATTGGATGATGCTATCTTTTAAATATTTTATATATACATATAAATTTTAAATTTTCAAATAAGGATGAACAATTAGAAATAAGATTGACACTAAGAACTCTCATTTAGTACCTGGAACATGTGTTATAAAAGATTTTATGACAGAAATATTCGACATAAGAACTGATTTGCATCTTTCCGTTCTTGTTGAGGCTTGATCCCCAAATCATGATGAATGCTAGACAATGCAAAAACATTAACAATTTAACACAACCCATTTAAATATTTTAATACAATCTTTCAAAAATCTGTGAAAGAGAAAGATTACAAACTTAACATCAACAAACTTTTAATATCCATGACTCATGGGATCTAGTCATACAACTTTGGTGTAATCAACAAGCTTCTAATATCCATTACTCAAGTTTGAAATTGAACCTGGGAATCGATACTGAAACATACAATAGATACTCAATCCTCATTCATGCAGCTACGAAAATTTCTCTACGGAAATTACCCAATCCACTTGTACATAATTTGAATTTGCTTCAAATAAGGGAAATTTCTCCACGAAAGGCCACATGTCTTAGTGTAGATACTCTATAATTGTAGTGTCAACTTACCCCTCTAAGATTGCAACCTGCAAAGGTGACATACACATACAAATAGATCAAAATTGTGATTTATCAAATAATTTTGAAGTTCAACTAAGTAATTTTGAAGCTGCGATTCATGGAATAATTGTTTGCTACAAGGAGAAAGCTGGATATTCTAACATGTTGACAAAGAAAAAGTACAATGTGTTGCTTCCACATCAGTGATTTAAGCACAAAGAAGATAATTTTAAAATGTAACATGGTTCAGATAAACATTGAAACCAAAATCATAGTCATGAAAATTGGCTACTTTCGGGGCAATATAGTATACAACCTTATAACATTGCATTCATCAACAACTATGATCGTTAGAGATGATCATGAATTTCAGGACAGATCTTTACCTGAGTAAAACTCTCTTGTCTGTTCTATATTTCGTGTTGATACATAATTGACCTTAGATCTCCAATCTTTTTTTTTTTTTTTTTGTAAGATGAAATTTTTATCCTTTTCATTAGAAATAGAGAACGGTTACAAATGGAAAAATAAGTAACCCAAATGGACGGTTACAAAGAGGGTCACAATCCAAAGAGTGATAGTCCCAATAACTAACATTAAAATATATTGAATGGCATCCAAGATCCATCTAACAATGACACGAAATTCAGGGACTTTCAGAGTAAGGTAAAAATTGACCTTAGATATCCAATCTTGAATGGGTATAATAATAATAATAATAATAATAATAATAATAATAATGAAAAAGTGCCTACGTGATAGTAAACTTTCAAAAATAGTGACACCAAGAATTAGAGCGGAGCTAATATATTCTCTTTTTTCTCACTAATAGGGAAATTATATTAAAATAATAAAGGAACACATGAAAGACCTAGCAATGTTTATTGATGGTTTATTTGTTGGTGTTGCTCAATGAAGAACTTTTCATTTGAATGGATTAAAATGGAAAGTCAAAAAAGAATCATGCTCAATCTAGCCATGACAAGTTGCCCAAAGTAGATCGGCCACCATAAAAAATAAAAATAAATAAATAAATCAATCTCGGTGTTTAAAAGTTTCTCTTGAAACTTCACCATTAATCTGTCTCGGAATCCTTCATTCTCTGCAAAATAGTGTTTGATCGCGTCTTTCCCATGGATACTCAAACCGCATTCAAGTAAAGAATATAGAAAACAATATTTTCTTTGGGACAAATCCAAGAGAAAAGTCAATAGGAAGTAATCAAATCGAAGGAAAAACCAAAAATCCATGGGTTGCAATGAAATCAAATTATAAACCAATAATTGGTGATTAAAGTGTATAAATAATAACTATCTTAAACAACAAAAGAGATATTTTTTATTGAGGATCAATAATAATAATAATAATAATTATTATTATTATTGTGGGCACTTGACCAAACAGGGAACCAATATATAAAATAATAACCATATAAGGTTTTATCAAGAAAAATTTATTGGAAAAGATATGTAAAAAACATAGCTCCTATTATGAAATTACATATTTACCCATAATTGACATCTTATTAACCAACATAGTTCATGAAATTTGAGGATCTTCCCATGAATCAACCAAGTCAAATCAGTATGGGTTAGTTACTCAATTCAAACTCCAACTATCCAAAGAAAAGAATGAATATTCAAATCAAACCAAAGAAACTAAGTGAGATTATAAACTCAACAAAAGATGATGCAAAAATCTCTTCCTGGTAGAATTGAACTAAAATCACAAATCAGCAATAAGAGAGGACGATCATTGAAAACAAGAATTTTGAACTAACCTCATTGACATTGAGACCGAGTGTCTCAAATTTTTTGCCATATTGTTTCCTGAATTTCGTTGAATTGTTAGTGACAAAAACTAATCTCTTTCCCTAGATAAAGGAAACAACGTAACCAACTTATAATCAGCAAACAATCCATATTGTAAAATATACACGCCACTTTTTCTTCCAATGGTTGCCAATTGAAATTCACTTTCACTACTAACTTTTGAGTCATTAAAATTCACTTAATCTCCAAGAAACTTTTTTTTCTTGGTAGTGTTCATGTATGGTCTGATGACCCACTCGTTCTAGGCTTCGCTCTGATCTACGGTCCCTAATTTGATATGGAAATGAATAGAAAGGAAAATCAAAAGTTCTGTAAGAAAACATACAAATCCACTCTAAATTTGCACTTTGTTATGAGAAAGGGCAAAGAATGATGCGTCAAAACTCAATGTATGAAGATTTGCAGTCAATTGCTAAGCAACAAAGTTGCTCAATCGACTTTTAAGGACAATAGCTGCATCATCCAGGCAGTAAATCATCTGAGCCAACAAAATCCATAAAAACTAGAAGAGAGGATTTTGAGGCACGTTTACAGTTGACGTCCCACAGATATTGGTGGCTCGGAGCCTCAGATGCCCCGCCACTGGACGATGCAATCGATGACCCACTGCTGATTGGAATATAATTGTTTTATTTATATACAAATAAACTTGTGTTTCAGGCTTTCAGCATATCAAAATGTAAATATGTTCTGACATCCATATGGTTTTATAGCCACAGTACCAATCCCAAACCCATATGTACCACTCTTTTCATCTTATAGATATAACTATTGTGCCATGATGATCTAATGAGGTAAAAAGGATCTATAAACCGAATAGTGATTTCATATAAACCTCTTCAAAATAAAGTAGGACAAAAATTATTGATTGTGAATCTTATTACACTCTCTTCCATAAAATCCCTTTACATTTTGCAATGAGTAGTGACTTGAATTCTTAAAGGAGGAAACATACAAAGGCCTACAAGGAAGCTATCCACATAAATCAATAGTAAGGGATGATACAGCTAAGGTAACAGTTCCTATATGAGCATTGGATACAACCTCTTTAGCCAGACGATCCAGTAAAGAGTTTGCTCTCTCAACGTGTGACAAACAAATGGAACAGTGACAAAAATCGCATGTTTCTTATAAGCACCCAACAGTGACTAAAATCCCACCATGGAGATCTATCTGTCTTTTATAAGCACCTAACAATGCAAGAAGAATAAACCTCAATGATAATCGGATTTGACCCTCATCTGCAAAGAGCATGAACCCCCTGAATTGCTACCCTTAGCTTTCTGTCAAGTCAGGCCAGCATAAGCACACAGAGCCCCCACCCAACAGACCAAGTTGCCTAAACTGCCAATGTTCAACTTCATTGCATTGAAAGACAGGATCAATCCATTTAACAATTGGCTTCTTGATGACTCAATCTGGACGGTGTGCAACCATCATCCAACATCATTTAATATTGGCAGCCCCACATCACAAAGTGTTCAGCAAGTGATTGCCCAAGAGACCATTCGACCCTTAAAGTAAGTGCTCACTACAGTGTTAAGTTTCTAGTGAACACAACCTTTTTGACAGAACAAGTCCATAAACTACCCACCAAGAAGCTCTCCGATCATCCTAGGTGCATATTATTCCTACGAAATCAGCTTAGGAATTTATTGAAAACCCTCGCAGAAATATGATGATGGATTAGAGATGATCAAACAATTTCAATTTTTATTACCATAATAATGCCCAAAAACTCTTCAAAGCTACTGAAATACCTTGAAAAATTGTATAGCTTTCTATCAAGTAGCTACTTAATTAACTCTCAAGCTTGAACATAACACAACTACTGAAATTTATTTCAACCCAAGGCAGTGGAGCAAACTGAATTCAAATGCACTTCCCATGAAGGAAAAAAACAAGATTAAATTCAAACACATAAAAAAGAATCTATCTAAATGTTCCCCACTAAATCCCCCGGTGATTAAGTAAAGAATGCTTCTGTCCTTGTCGTCACATTTGTTTTTGTCTTGGCAGTACAAGAGCTAGGCGAGCGGGAGATTCCCTACTGCAAGAAGGATGCCTCATGAACTAGGCTTTTAGAGATGAGGACTTCTGACAAAGCCAAGTGAATTTTAGGCCACAACACTGGGGAGCAATCCAACAACATCTACCTCTAGAGCAGAAGTTCCCAATCTTTACTAAATGCCTATCAAGAGCCTGATAGTCCAAGAAACTTAGAGAGAGAGAGATTTTCAACCTAACAGTTACAATAAGAAGTACGTGAGGTTGGTATGAACTTGTTATAATAGATCGCTCCCATACAATGACCACAAGAACCTATAAAACGATGATAAAAAAACTTGAGATAAATACATAACCAAGGCTACACATCACTATTGAAAGTCTAAATGGCAGTAAGGAGACTCAAAGAAGGGGCTCCTAATCTCAACTTTGCCACCTGAGAAAGCAATGAAGCTAAAGACTGAGAAGGATGAACAAGACCATAAACCCAGAAGAGTAATATCTCTAGAAGAAACCAACATCCTCGAACATGCTTACTTGCTCATGAATGATCCCTCTCCATGATAGCTCTAAGACACCAAAAACTTATGTTTTTTAAGTTCCACAGAAATCTTCTCTTTCTATGTTCTCAAAAAATAGTGAGGTTATAGAAATTACTATATACATCAACAGTTTATATACATCAACGGAGTCTTGCATTCTATGAGTGCATGAACTCATATGTGCATTGTTTCACAGTTGACTACATAATCTTATTTTCTTGTGAATGTATAGAATGTCGACATAAAAGAAATTTCAGAAAGCAAGATTCCATTAGTCGTTTCACAATAGAAATGAACTATGGCAGCTCTTCCAAAAACACACTTTCTCATGAACGAAGCTATTGATTGTTTGATCACTTTTCTACTAATCTGAACAATTAAAACACTGAATTAGAACGATAAACTTTGGCAAATCAACCAGACATCAACGAAAATTAATTCATAGTTTGAACCATATTTAGAAGCATTGAGATTTACCAGAACCTATGGGTATCAAACTTGATTAAGGAGTAGAGCAACAAAGTGCTCCACAAGGCATAAATAGCAAATTTCAATGTAATTTAATTTGGTAGGATCAGTTATTCGCCTGATAAAGCTGACTCAATTGATTTAGAACCCCCATGTTGCTCATAGACATTATTCCTGTAAGTTTAGGAAACTTGTAGAAGTGACACAACTATATTTTAAATACCCAAAGAAGATCTTTCATAATGTGTGCCGGTAGCACTCGTCGTCCATCAATCTAACAGTGCTACTGCGACCCATTACCCACGGCAAGGGGAGCCACCACCCATAACATAGAAATCATATTTTTGGAAGTATGTAAAATTTTCTAGAACATGGAGGTAATATATATATATATAAATAAATATTTCCTGCACCAACCTAGTAACAAAAAAAAATAATTCAGTGAATTGAGAAAAATGCGTCCAAAATTAATATGTATCCTAAATGTCCCGAGTAAAAGGAGAGTGTTGCTATTGCCACACTAAATTTTGCTATTTTTTTTTACACTAAACTCAAAGAAAGTCTTCACCAACTTACAAACTTAAAACGTAGTAAAATTTGTCGTGACAATAGCAAACTTAAAAATTAGAAGGGACACGGTTCTGTGATCACTAATTTTTTATTTTGGTCTTCAAACTGTTAAAGTAAAAAATATAGTGAAAAGAATAAAATAAACTTCCCTAGTTCCCTATGTGAGAGTTTCATAAGTGACTTGATACACCAATCTAACAATTTTTTAGATACCAATTATCGCTAGAAGCCATTAGGAAAGAAAACCCACCCAAAAACTAAAGCAAGTCCTTCACAGAAAAGAACCTCCCTGCATCAAGTATAATAGAAGAGATCTCTTCTATTTAATCCATTCAAATTGAGTTCCACTTAGAAAAACAACACCCACTGGAGAACCAACAACAAGAAACTTACAAGTCAAGTGAAGCACATTGAAACAAAGCCATTGGATCTTCTATCAACGAAGTATAAGGAAATGACAAATAAAACACACCTCTCTACACAAGATATTTTGTTGTCGTCAGTTTTGATGAGATAATCAGTGCCTCATTTGACGGCATCCATGGCATGGGCTATCTTGTGACTTTTACCCATCTTTTTTACTTTCTCAACTATGGTCCATGACATCATTTTGTGATATTGAATGTGCGAGGGAGTGCAAATTTCACATTGCCCCTTGCATCATTGTACTCTTCCCATCATAATCCAAATTTCAGTTTTAGTAGTAGGATTCTAAATATAACCCTAATGCAGGAGTAACTTTTGTCTATTAAATTTGTCAGCTTGTATTAGAACCTCAAAGGCAGCAAAAGCAAAATCGCACCTCCACTGTTGGAAAGAAATTTATCATTTTAGAATCTTTGTACATCAGTAATTAATATTTCATATGTCGTGATTACAGTAAATGAAGCGCGATATACGTGCGTGATTTATTTTTGCCGATTCTGCTTTCTACTAATTACAAATGATCTAAAATAATGTTTAATTATAGGTGAATAAAAATAATCTGTCTTTAATACTTGATATCCTATAAACTTTTTTATAATTTATAAGTGATCGTCATCATCATAACCATATCGCATCCATTTAAAGTCGGCTATGAGGGTCCTCTTTATCCACTTGTTTATAATTTGCACTAAGCTCTACGCAACTTCGTCTATGCGCTAAAGAACTTTTTTATTTTTATTTCTAGTTTATAACAAGCTCTATCCTAAGGAACTCATGGGTGTCGAAGCCAATTAAGACTTGTTATGATGAAGAAAATAACATGTCAACTTTATATCTTTACATTAGTATGGAACTATAGCCCCTTGATCTCAAGGTCTGCTGAGAGAATATATAACTCCAAACCAAATGGTTGTGAGTTATATATACACAGGAATTTATGTACCTTGAAAAAATCTCCATTGGTACTACCAATTATGCAATGATTCAAAACGGATTATCAACTTGCAGAAACAATTAGACCAAATACTACATAGAAGAAAGCATTTCACACTCCCTTCAAGCAATTCATTTCTAAGTTAATATTAGATACCCGGCCTGAGCAATGATTTTAGAAGGACAAACACAACAAGTGCCATAACTATAATGCATATATCATTCAGACCATTGGAAAAATAAAATTAGCAACTAAATTCATAGTAGGAATTTCACCAATTAACACCAACACCATCAAAATCATACAAAATTGAAACAATGAAGGAAAAATTGGCAGTATATTTCATTGAAAATCACAGAAAATGGACCGGTACATTGTAACTGTTGTTCAATTCTACACCAAAATCCAAATAGGCTTCAAAACATAAATGTGTCACATGAGATCTATCTCAAAATAATAATAAAAATAAAATAAAAAATGTGACAGCCCAGATTTTGATACCCCGAAACCCGTGCCATCAGCACGACCTTCAAGGCCGTGCCTTGTGATTATGTACGGAGCATTGGTATATACAAGCCAAAGACTACAAGTAAGGCACAAGCATCTACTCTAAATAAGTTGATGCATTTAAAATAAAGGAAACTCTAAAGACAGTTCTTGTCCCATGCCAATTCATGGGCATAAGAACTGACCCGAACCATCAGTGATAACTGTTCACCCCAGACGGTTTGTCAAGAGAATAAAGGTATTTAATTACATTCAAAATAAAGAGGCTTGACATACCAAGCCGTACCTAATACTCTCAACTCACTCTCAAAGTACGCAATGGGTCTCCTAGAAGAATTCTTCAGGAGGAGGCTCTGACTGTTCTGTGGGCACGTAATCCGAATCTCCCGGATCAATGTCTCCAGAAGTCTCTGCTGTCGCTAGTCCTGGACCTGCGACGTATAGTCTAAGGGGTGAGCTACATCCTAGCTCAATAGGGAAACACAGTAAACATATAATTTAAGATCTCACATGTATGTTAAAATAGTTTAAAGGCATGATTTATCTGATAGTACTGCTGAAAGACAATTGAAATAATCGAAATTAAAATGATAGATACAACTGTTACTTTGCATGACTTTGTTTATTCTTATCTTACTGGTATAGTAACGAATTCAGCCTAATCACGTAAATCTTAACTTAAGTAGTCCCCAAGCAATATAGCATCGAGCCCCGATGGAATACCCACCATCGTCGTCTAAATAGACACTTGTTATATGTTAAAATTCAATACTACCCAGGCCCCTTTCTCTTAGGCGGCGGGGTCTATTCTCAATTCAACATCCCTGGGATGTGTTATAGTGTACGGTTTGGCCGCCGTATCGGTCACGGATATCCTGTCGAGTTAGTCGTGGGTATCACACCACGTCGGTGGGGTATTCTAATTAAACCTTAAATAACAAAATATCGAGTGTGCTCTATATATAGTTATTCACCGTGATTGTGCTAATTTTATTATATTAGGTCGTATCGCTCTTCTTTTGTTTCACCATTTGGTTTCATCTGTATCCCTGGGATGCTACTAGTTTAATGCATCATTCAGATGTCCATTGTTACAATTCTTCGTCCCCTGGGAACTTCGTGATTTCCATTTAAATTCACACACACACACACACACACGTGTTGGAAACATATTTAATATGACAGTTCGCTTGAGATACTCTACATGATTGAAATACTCTACATACATGGTTTTGACGAATTAAAGTACATGTTTCAAGATATTCCCTACCTCAAGCAAAATTCAATACGCTCCTTTCTCGTAGAGGTTTACGCGTAACAACTCACGTCGCACCTACATCGCATGTGTTACGAATTTACTTAGAATGGTCTCTAGAACCCTTGGAACATAGCTCTTATAATTTATACTAAAAGAAAAGAGCAAACCGGGTAATTCCTTGCGCGAGCGGTCATTTAGCATCGCTCGAGCGAGCACTTGACCTAGCTCGAGCGATCACAATTCATCGCTGGAGCAGTCATTATTTATCACTCGAGCGAGCACTATTCATCGCTCGAGCGATTATTATTCATCGCTCGAGCGAGCACTTTTCATCTCTCGAGCTCTATGCGATGCCTCGCTCGAGCGAGCTTCTCTTTCACTGTGGGTCTCGCTCGAGCGAGTCCAAAATGTGAATATGCTCAGAATATTCCTTTTGTCCTTGCTCGAGCGAGCCATTTAGACCGCTCGAGCGAGCCACGAAAAGATGTGAGTTCTCTATCTGTTCGAGAACTATTACCTTCTTCATGAGAGGCTTAATAATGTCAAGGATCATTCGTCTAGTAGTTTATACTCTACTTAAAACATACGTAAACATCTAAAATCATACCTTACTCGATAGATCTCCTATAGTTTGATCCAGGCTTCGTCTAAACGTAAAAATTTCTAAGGTTCTCTATTGCTTAAAGCCAACGAACCTCTCCTCCTCTTTTGCAAACCTTCTCCTCTCTCTCTCTATTTTACCTTCTCTCTAACTATGATAATTTAAGTTACGTAGGAGAGACTCTCCTCCCCACTTTCACTTATAGAGTGAAAGCTAGAATGTTTCACATATACACACCTAGTGCATATATGTAGTTTTTTTTTTTGGTTTCCTTGTGAATCACAAATACACGTGCATGATATGTGATACAAGTGCATGATATGTGATGTGCACGGTTCTCCAAAAATCTGGGGTTATGACATTCACTTCACCTTATAAAATTTTTGTCCTCGAAAATTGACGACACACTAGGAATCAAATACGACTATTAAAAAAAAACTTTCGAATAGACATTCGTAGCAACACACTGAAGCAATCATAATCAGATAATTGAATGTATGGTCCAATGACCCGAGATCATACCTGCATGAAGAATTTTTAAACAACACAAATAAAAGGCACTCGTATCAAGCATCCTAATTATCCTATAACTCTCTTAACGGCTATTTTTACAAGCAAAATGACATTCATTCTACTTCAATTTATGAGAACCTGCACAAGGATTTATGTACAACTACAAAATCAAGTATACCCATGCACATTGTACCAAACAGACTCATTTAATCAAAATTTATGTATATCTATATCAAAGTCATTACTATGTTCGCCCTAGATTTTGTGACAACCATGTCACGATTGTTTCAAATAAAAATTTTCACCTCATAATCACGAAATATTACATTGATAATCACAAAAATTTCAAATGATAGATGACGGTCTAGTCGTCACCCTGCTCATACTCCTCATCATCGTCGTCGTCGTCGTCATCATCATCGCCAACAACCTCCATGGCGGTAGTGGCACCCACTGTAGTGCTCCTCGTAGCAGGTCTGGAGCTAGATGCGCCAAAAATAGCACCTCACATAGCACCGATGCGCTCCCTGTATGTCTGCGGATACACATGGCCCATGAGGTCTATGAGGAGCGACTCCTGGAACCGCTGATGTAGTCTAATCTCTCGCCCCTGTAGGAGGATCTCTCGCATCATACTGCTGTCGGTGGTAGGTAAGGGCTGTGAAGACGAAGTGGAGGGAGCAGTCGGTCCCGTCGGTGCTTGTTGCATCGCTTGTCAGGAAATCTGGCGATCTCTTTTCTTATTCACACTATTTTAGAGGCTCTTTAGATTTCGGCTTAGGTCTTGGGTGAGGAATGGAATGACGTTATCAGTGAGCATGAGTTCGTCCGTCCTGATTTGAAATCCCTCCTTCCCATTTCGTGAATTGAGGAGTTGGGAAATCAAACGTGCATAGGGTAGTCGGTTGATCGGTGGAGGAATAGCACCCCTTAGGTTTCTTTTATGGGCATGCGCCATGCCCTTGATGACCACAATCGGAGCGCTAAACCACCTATTGTGGAAAGCGGAGTGCAGAGCCCGCAAAATTGTCTCGCGATGCTCTTGGTCATGACCGGTCGGGTGCAAATTTTTCTTAAATATAATATCTAAAAACCACATGTGTGGCGGTAATTGGGATCGGGTGATCGATTGGCCTGATGCGGTGGCGCCTCCAGTAATGTCGGCGATGATGGTCGGGAAGCCTACGTTCCTAGAAAAAGGTGGTAGAGAAAGGGGGTTTGGTGTGTATGTATCAGGGCACTGCATGAGAGTGGAGACATCGACACTGCCGAAAACAAGTTCCTTCCCGTCAATGGTGACGAGGATAGAGTCCTCATTTATGTTTGTCTTGAGTGTTTGGTAGAATAATTTTACGAGCCTCGGATAGTACAGAGCTCCGAAAGGTGTCAACAGTGCTCTAGGTGGTTGTTTGTAAGGAAATCCAAAGTCCATTCGGTGGACGTCGGATCCCCAAAACAAGAGGGATGGATCTCCCATTCGGTCTAAAAAATTCTCGATCCCCACCATTCACTTAGTTGGATTGGGGTAGGAGGTGTGGATGGGGGTGGTTGTGGTGTCTGTGGCGCTTGGTTGCGCGATGATGGCGATCGAATCGCCACCCGTTTCCTAGGTTGGGGGTTAGGGCTTTGGGAATCCATTGATATTCAAGAAGGATTTATAAATAAAATAAGGTAGAAATAGTGAAGATTTCACCTTTTAGGACGCTTTTGATGGATCGGATTGCCCGAATCCGGCTTGAATCGGATGGAAGAGCTTGGAGATTGAAAAAGGAAGCCCTAACTCTCGCTCGGGATTCTTTCGCGTGAAGATGAAATAAAAGAATAGTAATCCACTCATATATATACTCTGACCTCGCTCGAGCGGTTATAAATCCTTGCTCAAGAGGTCAAAATGTCTCGCTCGAGCGAGCAATAGTTATCGCTCGAGCGAGCCAAGTTTATGATTTTATGTGGCTCGCTCGAGCGAGCATAAGCGGTCGCTTGAGCGAGCCCAGAAACATTTTTCTGGTGCTCTTTTGCTCGTTTTCTGTCAATAGTTCTCACCACTAGTTTCCTATGTGGTGTATCTGGAATTTTTCACATAAAAAGTTGGTTCTATCATAATTTGGAGTTAATATACTAAAATTTCAATAAATTTCAATCATTCATAAAAAAAATATAGAAACTTTTATACTACCAACCATTACATATTGTTATTTTGAATAGAACTAATTAGTTAGCAATTTTGAACAAGTTGGGATATTGTTCTCTGACATCCGCCTCATGTTCCCACGTTGCTTCCTTGACCGGATGATTCTTCCATCGGACAAGCACTAAGGGAATAACTTTGGTGCGTAGCACTTGTTTCTTTCTATCCAATATATCCGCCGGTTCTTCTATCATGCTCATATCCTCGTGCATCTCCAATGGTTGACCTTGTAGAATGTGGGAAGGGTCACCCACATACTTTCTGAGCATAGAAATGTGGAAAACGTTATGTACTCGATCGAACACTGGTGGTAATCCAATGCGATATGCGACTTTGTCCACCAGACCTAGAATCTCGAAGGGTCCGAGATAACGGGGACTTAGTTTCCCTCTCTTTCCAAATCTCATCACGCCTTTCATAGGCGACACCTTCACAAACACGTGTTCACCCACCTTATAGTTCACACTGGTTCACTTGATATCGGCGTAGCTTTTCTGTCTGCTTTGACCCGCCTTTAGTCTTTCTCTGATCATGCGGACAATAGCGGCGCTATCTTCAAACAACTCGGGTCCCAAAACAAATTTTTTGCCAGTTTCCTCCCAATTGATTGGCGATTTACATTGCCTTTTGTACAAGGCTTCATACGGTGCTATTCCAATGCTTGTCTGAAAACTGTTGTTGTACGCAACCTTGATCAACGGTAGGTGCTGATCCCACGATCCTTGCAGCTCTAACATACACGCTTTGAGCATGCCTTCTATTACTTGATTTACTTGCTCTGTTTGCCCATCTGTTTGTGGATGGAAAGCTGAACTGAAGTCCAGTCGAGTTCCCATTCATTCCTGAAATTTCTTCCAAAATTTTGACGTGTATAGTGGATCACGATCAGAAACGATACTGCTTGGGATTCCATGTAGGCGTACTATCTCCTTCATATATAATTCTGTGAGCTTTCCTATCGTGTACATCGTGTTGTAAGGTAGAAAGTGTGCTGACTTAGTCAGTCGGTCCACGATTACCCAAATGGCATTATATCTCTTTGAAGTGCGCGGTAGTCCAACGATGAAGTCCATAGAGATCGATTCCCATTTCCACTCTGGTATTGGCAGAGGTTGTAATAATCCCGCAGGGTGTCTATGATCAATCTTCACTTGCTGACACGTCAAGTACTGTGAGACGTACTCTGCCACGTCTTGCTTCAGACCTCTCCACCAGCAATTCCTTTTTAAATCTTGGTACATCTTTGTACTGCCGGGGTGGATAGTGTAATTTGATTTGTGAGTCTCATCGAGAATGGTTCGTCGCAGATCGACATTGTTAGGAATACAAAGTCGACCCTTGAACAATAGGAACCATCCTCCCTGATTGAGAATTCTGATCTGATGCCTTCCGTTACGTCTTGACGGATCTTGGTTAGTACTGGGTCTTCCATCTGTAGTTCACGTATGTGTTCGAATATCACCGATTTCACTGATATGTTGGCCAAAAAGGCTCCTGTAGCTTGCGACTTGATGTCCGTACCATATAGTGCCAGATCTTCAAGTAAATTCCATCGGTGCCTTCCTAAAATCAAACTAGCCAACTGCACTGAATTCTTCTGACTCAAGGCATCGACTACCACATTAATCTTTCCTGGATGGTAATGTATGAAATAGTCATAGTCCTTGGGGAACTCCATCCATCTATGCTGCCTCATGTTCAATTCCTTCTGCGTAAATAAGTATCTGAGGCTCTTATGGTCGGTGAAGATTTCAAACGTTTCCCCGTATAAATAATGTCGCCAAATCTTCAATGCAAATATGACTGTTGCTAGTTCCAGATCATGCATCGGATAGTTCTTCTCATGCTCTTTCAATTGTCTTGACTCGTAAGCTATCACCTTTTTGTGTTGGTTGAGCACGCAACCCAAACCGTTATACGAAGCATCACTGTAGACCGCGAATCCTCCACTACATGAAGGAATGGCTAAGACTGGAGCTGAAGTGAGTCTCTTCTTGAGTTCTTGAGAACTCTTATCGCATGCTTCGCTCCACTCACATTTTGAATCCTTTCTTGTAAGCTGCGTAAGAGGTCCCGATATCTTTGAAAACCCCTCAACGAAACGTCGATAATAACCTACTAGTCCAAGGAAACTTCGGACATCGGTCACGGTCTTTGATTACTCCTAGTTCACTACTGCCTCAATCTTAGTGGGATTTACTGTGACACCATGCTTTGAGACGACATGTCCCAAAAAGCTGACCTCTTCTAACCAAAATTCACATTTGCTGAGTTTGGTGTACAATTGGTGTTCACGCAAAGTTTGCAGAGTGACTTGTAAGTGTTCTTCATGCTTCGTCTTCGATTTAGAGTATATCAGGATGTCGTCAACAAACACGATGACACAGGAGTCCAGGTGTGATTTAAACACCCGATTCATTAAATCTATAAACGACGCCGGTGCATTTGTCAACCCGAACGGCATGACTAAAAATTCATAGTGTCCATATCGTGTTCTGAATGCCGTTTTCTGAATGTCCTCGGCCTTGACTCTCAACTGATGGTATCCAGATCTCAGATCGATCTTGGACAAGTACTTCGCCCCTTGCAACTGATCGAACAAGTCATCTATTCTTGGCAAAGGGTATCGATTCTTTACAGTGAGTTTGTTCAATTGCCGATAGTCAATGCACAACCGCATCGACCCATCTTTCTTTTTCACAAACTAAACCGGTGCTCCTCATGGAGACACGCTTGGTCTTACAAACCCTTTATCCATGAGCTCTTGCAACTGCTCTTTCAACTCCTTCAACTCAGCAGGAGCCATCTTGTATAGTGCTTTTGAAACAGGCTCCATTCCTGGTGCTAAGTTGATAGCGAATTCCACTTCTCTCTCTAGAGGTAATCCTGGAAATTCTTCTGAAAATACGTCTTTGAACTCTCGCACTACTACTATCTCAGAAATAACATTCTTTTCTTTTTTATCTCCCTTCAGAAATGCCAAATAACCGTTACACCCTTTTTTGATTAAACGTTCGGCTCTGACTGCAGAGATGAGTGACACCTGTGTCGATCTCTCTCCTCAAAATCGAAACGATCTCCTTTTGTTAGGTCGGAAAATGACAACCTTGTTCTTACAATCCACTGTTGCATAATGATGAGACAACCAATCCATGCCAAGGATCACATCGAATCCTTGCATGTCCAACAATATTAATTGCGCATCTAATTTATAGACGACGCCATCCCGAATGCTCACTACTACTGATTTGCAGACTAACTTTGTGTCCACTAATTCTCCTGTTGGGATAGACACTGATAACACAAAGTTTAGTGTCTCTGAAACAATCTTTATTTTCTTTGCAAATCTAGGAGTGATAAAGGAGTGGGTAGACCCTGGGTCTATCAACACTCGTGCGCCACGTGCTACATAGCATCCTTTTTCATAGACTTGTAACGTACCTATAACACATACATATACATATATAGCACATACTTTATTTAGAATTTTCTAACGTACAAAAATAAGTCTAAATGCTTTTGTAATGAATGCACCTGTTCTATCTAAAATTGTATTTAAATTGAAATTCTTTATTTAAAAGGAATCTCACCTTGGATGACATCATGTGCACTCCCTGCTTCTTGGGTGGTGACTGCATAGGCTCTCCCTTGAACAGCTGGTTTTCTTGATTGAATAGGTCGTGGCATGGAAGCTGAGGCCGTCTTCTCCTTAATTGCCTCAGGGCAATCTCTAATCATGTGGCCCATCTTGCCACATTTAAAACAGCCCCGCATTTCTTACCTGTAATCTGCCATTTTGTGGGACTTGCCACACTTGGCACAAGTCTCTCTTGGTGTTGAAGAAGCAGCTCGTGAAAAACCTTGTGTAATTGTGGCTCCAGTGGAAATAGCAGGACTCTCATACCTCATCGGTCTCCCTGACGCCAGCAATGGGAATCTTTGATGAGTGGTATGTTGTGCGGCTCTCCCATACCCTGTCTGGAACGGTTGTCTCTGATTCGATGCTACGAACCTCAGCTTCTTATTCATCGGTTCATAACTCCTAGTCCTGGCTTGATCTATGCTTCCTCTTCCCTATTGTTCCCTTTGACGGTATCGATTATTATTTTCTTCTTCAACAACTAATGCCTTACTCATGATCTCTCCATGGGTCTTTAGCTGAAATGGTGCAACTCCTCCTCGGATGTCCGACCTTAAACCCTGTTGGAACCTCTTTGCTTTCATCACATCAGAAATTACGTAGTCTAGAGCGAAACGAACCAGTCTCATAAATTCTACTCCGTACTCTCTTACGGTCATCTTTCCTTGCATTAGTTGTAAAAATTGGGTCTCCATTTGATTCCTCACAACCTCCGAAAAGTACTGGTTGTTGAACTCTTCAATAAATTCATCCCATGTCCAGGGCATATCTGGAGTTTTTTGAGCCCTCGTCCGCGAAACAGATTTCCACCAAGGCCCAGCCTCCCCATCTAGCATGTAAGCTGCCCAATGGACACTCTCATCCTTTGTGCATGTCACTATACTAAATACCTTCTCCATTTTACTCAACCAATTTTCGGCTGCCATGGTGTCTGCCTGCCTTGAAAAGCTAGGTCTCATCCTCCTGAATTCGGTAAATGCTGAAGCTACTGGTAGTGTAGGCTCTACTGGAGGCGTAGGTGTCTGATGTTACTCTGTGGCGACATGAGCTGCCAAGGATGCTACCTGTTGTGCCATGGCAGTTGCCATGGTTTCCATAGTATGTATCATCCTCTGATGCTCCTCTCTTTCTTTATTTCTTTCCCTTACTCTATCTTGTTCTCTCTGATCTCGATCTTGTCGGTCTCGATCCTGATTTTCTACTTGATTTTGGTTCTCTTCTTGGCCACTGCCCTCGGGAACCTCCCTATTTCCCAATGGCACTCTGTTCATAGGCGAGATGAACTCATCTCTACTGCCCAAATTCCTATCATGACCACCCCTGGGTCGGCCTCTTCCTCTAGGAAACATAACGATCTGCATGAGAAACCATGGTTTCGTTAGCAGAAGTCCTTATGTTATGAGAAAAATGATTGTCAGAAATTTAAAAGAAACAGCTTTGATACCAACTGCGACAGCTCGGATTTTTGTACCCCGAAACCCGTGCCATCAGCATGACCTTCAAGGCCGTGCCCTATGATTATGTACGGAGCATTGGTATATACAAGCCAAAGACTACAAGTAAGGCACAAGCATCTACTCTAAACAAGTTCTCATGTATTTAAAATAAAAGAAACTCTAAAGACAGTTCTTGTCCCATGCCAATTCATGGGCATAAGAACTGACCCGAACCATCGGTGATAATTGTTCACCCCAGACGGTTTGTCAATAGAATAAAGGTATTTAATTACATTCAAAATAAAGAGGCTTGACATACCAAGCCGTACCTAATACTCTCAACTCATTCTCAAAGTACGCAATGGGTCTCTTAGAAGAATTCTTCAGGAGGAGGCTCTGACTCTTCTATGGACACGTAATCTAAATCCCCCGGATCAACGACTTCAGAAGTCTCTGCTGCCGCTAGTCCTGGACCTGCGACATATAGTCTAAGGGGTGAGCTACATCCTAGCTCAATAGGGAAACACAGTGAACGTATAATTTAAGTTCACATGTATGTTAAAACAGTTTAAAGGCATGATTTATCTGATAGTACTGCTGAAAGACAATTGAAATAATTGAAATTAAAATGATAGATACAACTGTTACTTTGCATGACTTTGTTTATTCTCATCTTACTGGTATAGTAACGGATTCGGCCTAATCACTTAAATCTTGACTTAAGTAGTCTCCGAGCAATATAGCATCGAGCGCTGATGGAATACCCACCATCGTCGTCTAAATAGACACTTGTTATATGTTAAAATTCAATACCACCCAGGCCCCTTTCTCTTAGGCGGTGGGGTTTATTCTCAATTCAACATCCCTGGGATGTGCTATAGTATACGGTTTGGCCGCCGTACCAGTCACGGATATTCTGCCGAGTCAGTCATGGGTATCCCGCCACGTCGGTAGGGTATTATAATTAAACCTTAAATAACAAAATATCGAATATGTCCTACATATAGTTATTCACCGTGATTGTGCTAATTTAATTATATTAGGCCGTATCGCTCTTCTTTTGTTTCACCATTTGGTTTCATCTGCATCCCTGGGATGCTACTGGTTTAATGCATCATTCAGATGCCCATTGTTACAATTCTTCGTCCCCTGGGGACTTCGTGATTTCTATTTAAATTTACACACATACACACACGTGTTGGAAATATATTTAATATGACTGTTCTCTTGAGATACTCTACATACATGGTTTTGACAAATTAAAGTACATGTTTCAAGATATTCCCTACCTCAAGCAAAATCCAACACGCTCCTTTCGCGTAGAGGTTTACGCGTAACAACTCACGTCGCGCCTATATCGCATGTGTTACGAATTTACTTATAATGGTCTCTAGAACCCTTGGAACATAGCTCTTATAATTTATACTAAAAGAAAAGAGCAAACCGGGTAATTCCTCGCGCGAGCGGTCATTTAGCATCGCTCGAGCGAGCACTTGACCTTGCTCGAGCGATCATAATTCATCACTCGAGCGGTCATTATTCATCACTCGAGCGAGCACTATTTATCGCTCGAGCGGTTATCATTCATCTCTCGAGTGAGCACTATTCATCGCCGGAGCGGTTATTATTCATCGCTCGAGCGAGCACTATTCATCGCTCGAGTGATTATAATTTGAGGTACCTATAGCTCTATATGTCTCGCTCGAGAGAGCTTCTCCTTCACTGTGGGTCTCGCTCGAGCGAGTCTAAAACACGAATATGCTCAGAATATTCCTTCTGTCCTCGCTCGAGCGAGCCACGAAAAAATGTAAGTTCTCTATCTGTTCGAGAACTATTACCTTCTTCATGAGAGGCTTAATAATGTCAAGGATCATTCATCTAGTAGTTTATACTCTACTTAAAACATACGTAAACATCTAAAATCATACCTTACTCGATAGATCTCCTATAGTTTTATCCAGGCTTCGTCTAAACGTAAAAATTTCCAAGATTCTCTACTGCTTAAAGCCAACGAACCTCTCCTCCTCTTTTGCAAACCTTCTCCTCTCTCTCTCTATTTTACCTTCTCTCTAACTATGCTAATTTAGGTTACGTAGGAGAGACTCTCCTCCCCACTTTCACTTATATAGTGAAAGCTAGAATGTTTCACATATACACACCTAGTGTACATATGTAGTTTTTTTTTTTTTGGTTTCCTTGTGAATCACAAATACATGTGCATGATATGTGATACACGTGCATGGCATGTGATGTGCACGGTTCCCCAAAAATCTGGGGTTATGACAAAAAAAATCAGTTACATAAGTGTAAGACTAACCTCTAGACGAACCAATATGTGTTTGGTAGCATCACGAACAGGCTGCCTGGCTTCTCCCATTATCATATTGATAATGTTCAATAAAAATCCAAATAAAAAAAACAAAACCCCCTAAAAAATGGTCCAAAACCCCTTAAAAAACTACAACGTTTACCATGTATGTAATTTTGATCCCAAAAAAATCCCATCAAAATTGATATTAAAAAAAATCGTTAAAAAATGACAATCAATAAAAAACTCTCATAACAATTGAAAAAACTACCTGGAAAATACATCAAAATTGAATAATAAAAATAATAAAAGAAACCATAAAAAGACCCCAAATTAGATTTTTTTTAAAAAATCAGAAAAACCCCTAGAAAACTGCCGAAAAACCCATCAAATTAGATTAAAAAAACCTGTAGAAAACTACCAAAAAACTCCTAGAAAACTGCTGAAAAACCCCATCTTTAAATAAAAAACCCTAGAAAATCTCCCAAAAAAACCCCCTAGAAAACCATCTTTAAATAAAAAAAAACCCATCTTTAAATAAAAACCCCTACAAAATTTCCCAAAAAAAAATCATCTTTAAATAAAAACCCCTACAAAATCTCCCAAAAAAACCCCTACAAATCTGCCAAAAACCCCTACAAAATCTCCCAAAAACCCCATCTTTAAATAAAAACCCCTACAAAATCTCCCAAAAAAAACCCTAGAAAACTGTCGAAAAACCCATCAAATTAGATTAAAAAAATCAGAAAAGACCCATGAAAATTGATGAGAAATCGTGGAAGAGAAAAAAGAGAAAAAAAAGGGGTAGAAAAGTAAGAAAAGAGGATAAAAACCTGCCTGAAAGCATGGTTGCTGTGTATGGGAAGCATGGTCGGAAGGGGTGAAAGCATGGCCGATATGGTCGACCTGAGGGAAAGCATGGTGGCTGATTTTATAAAATTTAAAATGGTTACTGAGATGTACTATAAATTTTAAAGGGTTTCCTAACATGTAACAGGAATAGGGTGTTGGTAGCTTGTATATAGCACGATTTTGATTTTGTCGTTTGTATATTTGGGGCTTGCTAATGTGAGCCTAAGTTTTGCTAAGTTAAGCTGTTTTTTTGTCTCATATGATAGATCGAAAAAAGGATGGTAAAGCACCTCTCACTTTTTATATATAGGGAAGATATGTATATATATATATATATATATATATATATATATATATATATATATATATATATATATATATATATATATATATATGATAGATTTCATTAAAATTATCATTTTAATAACGACTTTGCGTCAGCTTTTATTCCTAAACATTTCTATATCCATGTCCTCTATTATATGCATTATGAGCATTTTTGTCATTATTGCTGCCTCATTCTGTAATTGGTTATTTGCTGTACAAACCGTGCACCATATGCAGTGCATGGGTCAATTTTCCTCTGCTAGACTGAAATACATGCAGTGACATGAAGTCATTAAAAGCAAGCTTTTGAGCTTTTTAGCTTTTTCCCAAACAATTTTTTATTTAATTTATTTATTATTATTTTTTTACGACGCTCAATGCATTCATTGGCAATTCTTGAACCGATTTGTTATTCACAAGATTTCCAGCGAATTAGGTGACCCTGAGTGAGACTCACTTGTGTGAAGTATAGAGAATGCCAAACTCATATTTACCTTGGAGAATGACAAGGGGAGTGAGAACTCAAATTATGGCATGTTAACAAATTTTAAAAAGTTCAACCGATTGGTGAAGCTAACTACCTTGCTATTAATCCTCTTATGTATTTTAGGTCGAGATGTATGCATCTATAAGTTGATGAAATGTTTGGTTTGTCTAAAATCACCCCTTTTCATTGGGAAACCTTTTTAAGGTCTAGATGTACTACTACTCTATTAAAAAGTAACCTATTTTCTCAATAACGACTACCTTGCTAGAGACGTATATAAAAAGTACCTCTATTTTCATTCATAGATTCTTTCCATCTACCCATATAAGTGGGTGTATGACTGAGGGAAACTAAATCTTTCCTTCCACCCATATATTCATTTCTATTTTCTAATGTTCGAATCCACCCATCGAAATCTTTAGCATACACCCACATCGTCTTCTTTCCTCTTATTCTTTTCGCTTGCACCATATTTGATTTTTGTACACCGACATCGTCTTCCCCAATCGTCTCTTCACACCATGTAATGTTTGGACTCGTGGCTGTACACCGACATCGTCTTCCCCAATCTTCATCTCGCACTGCAAGAACGTGAGGAACAGACGAACTCTGTACACCTACACCTATGAAGAAACCCTATGAGTTCTTATTAGAGTTTTGGGACAATGATAGTCAACTGTTCTAGGTATTTTTAATTTTTTAGTTAATTGTTCAACATATTTAGTTGATTGTACTGTAAACCCATATATAGGGTTCGTTGATTGTTCAACATATTTAGTTGTTTTTATATTTTAAGTACCTTTAAATTCACCAAACAAATCTTTGAGTTCACTCACAGTAAAACACAATGATTTGGTTGAACTCAAAGATTTAGTGGGTGAATTTAAATGTACTCATTTTTTTGTGTGGTTCCAAACCAATCGTTGATGATGTGATTGGATTGATAGGGTGTGTGTGAAATGGATGATTTTCATAAACGGCTAACGACTTCCTATAGAGGAAGGCGTATCAAAGCCCGAATCGAAGGAGCATCCGAAGAGATGTCTTTTAAAATTGATGTTGATAATTCAAGAATTTTAACAATAACTATTGAAGCTATATCTGCAGCAATAGTGATATCTGAAGAAGAGAGAGGGGAAGAAGAGAGAGTAGAGGAGGAGAGAATATTAGAAGAGAGAGTGGAGGAGGGGAGTGTAGTAGAAGGGAGGGTAGAAGAGGTTATTGGAGAGGGGAGCGTGGATGATGTGGCAGTAGAGGATAGGGTGGATGATGTGGCAATAGAGGGTGAAACTGAGCGAGTGGAAGTGGGTGAAGGTGAGGGAGATGAGGGAGGGTGGAGGAGAGAGTGGCTGAAGGTGAGGGAGTTGAGAGGGTGGAGGAGAGAGTGAGTGAAGGTGAGGGAGCTGAGATGGTGGAGGAGAGAGTGGGTGAAGGTGAGGGAGCTCAGAGGTTGGAGGAGAGAGTGGGTGAAGGTGAGGGATTTGAGAGCGTGGAGGAGAGAGTGGCTGTTGAGAACTGGAAAATACCATTTTCACCCCTTAATCTGGGCCTTGATAGACCCTTGAGAGAACTAAATAAGTATTTTAAGTGCCTATGTTGCAGCTAACAATAAAGACATGCTTAACCATAAAAGCAGCTCAAAAGTGCCAAAAAGATGACAATCCATGTCAGTCCAAAGGAAGGAAGTGAAGAAACAACCTCATCAGCTGTGGAAAGGTCTAAATAGAAGAGGCAAAGACCTGTAAGAGAAGCAGGGAACATTTGAAGAAATGCACTCTGAGTTCTTTTAAGTAAGAACTTGCACTTTTAAGAAAAGAACCTTGAACTTTGCGAAAAGAAGAAAACACTCCTCGAAAAGAAGATTAAACTTTGCGACAGGCTTGAAGTCATTGAACTTTGCGAAAGGCCCTAAACTCTGCGAAAAGGTCTAAAACTCTAGGTGTAGCTTCCGAAGAGCCTCTGAACACCACAAAAAGAAGATTGAACTTAGCGAACAGAGGTACAGAAGTCAATGAACTTAGCGCAAAGGCCCCTGAACTCTGCGAAAAGGTATTCTGGAGATTCGCAGCTTTAACAAGGGCAATTCGATGTAATGCTACGCGCCCAATGCATTGAAAAGCCGAGACATTAGGAAGATTACGAGCACAGACCAAAGGCATATTCCAACCCATGTGAGCACCCAAAGTTAAATTACTGGCGGGAACTTCCGGAAGCTCAAGCAATTTCAAACCCATAGTAATTGATGCTTCGGCACCGATTGGCGAACGGATCGGGGCATTTATTGCCAAAACAGATCACGGATCCCGTGCTCAACCCTCATTGGGCAATCGGATCTAAAGCATTCTGATTGGTCAATCCGACCATGCAGGATGGAGGAAAAGTATAAATAGAAGCCATTCGCCCAAATTGGGCATCCAGTTTTAGAGTTTTCATCTCTGTTTCCCTCATTCGGTCAGATAGCTTATCCGAACCCACATAATCCTTCTTGTAGTTTACCTTTGAGAGCCATTGTGAGTGATTTGTACTTCCAAGTTCGGATTCAAGACTGTAAGTCTGAGGGCTCTCTAAGAAGCCGTGCACTGTAATTGTAATTTTGGATTTTAAAAGGTAGCTGTAATTTGTGACTTCTCCATTGGAGTCATGTCGAGGGTTGTGAATGTTCACCATAGTGCATTAGACTTGTTTAGATTCACTCATCCGCATGCAACTTCCCTTAATTCATCACCCTGCGAATTAGCGTTGGTAACCTAATTCTAGCAAAGATTTACTGATGATGTTCATGTTACGAACTAAAGAATAGGCCACAACTATTGGATGATCATGACCATTTAAGTGGATGAGATCATAGCCATAAGTCTAAACCTATTCCTTAATTGGATTTATTTCTCTTACATGTCTTTGGTAGCCGAGATGAAGATTGAATCTGCTCTGTTGAACTCTGATTCTCCATTAAAATTCGAGAGGCTAAAGTACATGAAGCTATTATTTCGCATTTGTCTTATTTTAAACATCTCCCCAACTCGGATCTCGGATCATGTAGTTAGTTCTTTTCTTTATTTGCTTATAGTTAAATGTGACACAATCCAACACTCTCTTTTATCTATTTTTTTAGATAATTATAGAGCCGGATCTGGTAACAGATCCGGAGGTTTATCTCTCGATTTAGACAAAATTCTCTGTGGCGATCTTGAAATACTTTTAAAACTTGCTACAATTGGCCACGATCTTGCAGCCGTGTTAAATGTCGATATCCCTTTCATAAGTTAACATCCATATAACTTAGCATTCTTTAATTCTTTATTTTTTGATTCATAATGCACACAATTATGGCACACTTGGAGCGACAACAAGTTTTTGGCGCCGTTGCCAGGGAAGTTTGTTCTAAAATAGATAGACCTATGTTTATTTTCATTTATTTATCCATTTATTAATTTTGTTGTTATTTTTGTTATTACAGCATAACCGTGGAAAAGGAAAGGAAAGTTCTTAAATAGACAGTTTGTTGTACCAAACTCTCTCTCGAGTTGTATGTTTGGCGGAGAACCCTCAATCTGAGATTCTCCGTTAAATTGAAGTTGAAAGACTCCTAAGAAACCCATGTATATCTGAAATGGGTGAAGAACAGAGATTGTTAAGAGACTACTTTGCTCGGTGCTTATAATTCCCCATTTTGCATTCAATTTCCCACAGTTGGAGGGAAATTATGAAATTAAGTCCTCCACCATCCAAATGTTGCCTTCATTCCATGGATTGAGTAAGGAAGACCCTTACAAACACATTGATGAATTTGCTTTATGCACAACATTTAACATAGCGGATTGGGTCGAGGCAACCAAGCTTAGGCTCTTTCCTTTTTCATTAAAGGACAAAGCTAGAGCATGGTTATCTATGTTAGCACCAAACGATCACATCACGGAATGATTTGCAAGGTCAATTTTTGTCAAAATATTTCCCAATGACTAAAACCAGCCAATTGAGACAAAGCATCATCTCTTTCTCCCAAAACTCAACTGAAACTTTCCATGAAGCATGGGAAAGGTTTAAAGAACTGTTAAGGCAATGCCCTCACCATCAAATTCCTAAATGGCGTGGTTCAAAGCTTCTATCAAGGAACGATCAAGGGCAAGAACATGGTGGATGCCTCTTGTGGAGGTACCTACTGAAAAGCAGTTGAAGAGGTTTGGGACCTCTTTGAGGTGATTGGAGAAAATTCAACCCAGCAGGAATCTCTGCCAAGGGACACTGAGAATCCAGCTAGGATGAATAATCCCCAATTCACAAGAGGGAAAGTTTATGAAGTCAATGAGCTGGAAAGGAAAGTGGATAATTTGACCACAAAATTTGATAGACTGATGGACTCATTTAAAGCTCCAAATGGGTCAAGAGTAGAGGAGGCATGCCTGATATGCCAGTCCCCCACACATTCCATTGATCAATGTCCTTCGCATCACAATTTCCGAACTCATGATGGAACAAGCTCATGCAGCTCGATCTTATGGACAGATGCAATCGAATGACTACCCATGGAGATCTCATCCTAATCTCGGTGGAATCGGGAAATTACAGCTGACAAAAATCAATTACCTTTCAAACACCTTTCAGCCATATCGTGAGAATTTTATAATAAATCAAATTTTTTGACTAACCAACAACAAGCCATGCTGATGCACCAGCCCCTGCCCTCCTAGATCCACGACCTTTGAAGAGCGGGTCTTGAGTTCACTTCAAAATCTTGGAACTCTGTCTCCTGTGAACCTTCACGTCGAGCATTAAAAAATTGAAGAAACTCGGGCCAACTCTCAAATTCATTGGCTAAGAGAGAAGAGGGTAACACTACCAACCTGTGAACAATCCTAAGGGACGGTTCATGGTTGGAGAATCCTCAAATGGCCATGAGGAAATCAAAGGCTGACTACTTTGAGAAGTGGAAGAATAATAAACAACAGGGTAGTGAAGAGGAAAAGATGAAGAACAAGTGCGAAACAACAATTTGGATAGCAATATGGCATTGATTTACATCGAAAATTCAAAAAAATGAAAAAGAAAAATAACAAAATTGTTGAAAAAGATGAGGAGAAATTTGTTCCTCACCTCCCATTTCCCCATGCAATGAAGTCGGTTTCTCCTTTTGACAAAGGAAACACAAAATTGAGGAAATGATGGAGACATTCAAGCAAGTTAAATTAATCTACCGCTTGATGCAATCAAGCAGTCCCCGCTATGCAAAATTTCTCAAAGAGGTGTGCACCCACAAAAGGCAATCTAGGATACATTTATCCAAGAAGGCCTTTCAGTGGAGAAAATCAACCAAGTGCTATCAATTGCAACACCACCTAAGATGCAAGACCACGGAATCCCCACAATCCCTGCATCATTGGGGAGCACACCATTGAGAAAGCCTTGCTAGATATGGGTGCTAGTGTCAACACGCTTCCCTATTCGCCTATGAGAAGCTAGGTTTGGGAGAATTGAAACCCACTCAAGTGGTGTTACATGAATGACAGATCTGAAAGGAAACCTATGGGGTTGATTGAAGATGTTTTGGTAGGAGTAGACAAGTTTTTCTACCTGGCGACTTTTTGGTGTTGGACATGGAACCAACCAAAAGTACCACTTGCCATCCTGTTATTCGGGAAGACCATTCACCTCTGACTAATGCATGCATTCAATGTGTCCTGCATCATGGAGGTGTCTTTTGGAAATATGAAAGTTAAATTGAATGTGTATAATGTCATACTCAACCTCAATTCTCTGTGAGGAATGTTTCCATGTTGACATCATTGATGATGGTGGAGGAGTCTTTACAAACATTTCGCAAGGTAAAGACTCCACCAGAATTTAAAATGATTGGGGATCCAGAGAAAGAAGGAAAAGGAGATCAAATTCAGGAGTTGCTTTGTGCAAGGCACTCACTGTGATCATCAAGTTCTCTCTCTTGGAGACCTGCTCCTCTCCTCTTCCACAAGTTACCAAGGTACCTTTCTTGCCCTCTTTCTCATTACACAATTGGAACTCAAGCAGCTCCCCAAAATCTGAAATATGTGTTTTTGGGAGATCAGCAACACACTACTGTGATTATTTCTTCCTCCCTTACAAAGGAGCAAGAAGAGGAGCATTGGTAGTTCTAAACAAGACAAGAAAGCAATTTGGACCATTCTTGATTTAGGAGGAATAAACCCATGTATGCATGCATAAGATCCACACGGAAGAGGATGCCAAGCCTTCTAGAGAAATGCAAAGAAGGTTGAATCCTCACATGCAAGAAGTGGTAATGAAGGAAGTTGTCAAGTCGCTAGATGTCAGGGGTCATTTACCCCATTTGATTCCTTGGGTAGCACCCACACGTGGTGCCTAAGAAACTGGCATCACTGTTATAGCAAATTGAATCTGGTAAACTTATGTCCACCAGGACAAACAAGCTGGATGGAGGGTGCATAGACTACAGAAAATTGAATACCATGACAAGGAAAGACCATTTCCTCCCTTCATTGACCAAATCCTTGATAAGCTTGCAGGCAAAGCTTACTCACTTCCTTGATGGGTACTGGTTACAACGGATCCTGTGTACCCAGGACCAAGAAAAGACCACCTTCACCGCCTTTGGCACTTTTGCCTATAGGAGGATGCCCTTTGGTCTTTGCAATGCCCTACTTTTCAAAGATGCATGTATGCCATCTTTTCCGACATGATTGATCAATTCATGGAGATCTTCATGGATGACTTTTCAATTTATGGAGCGACTTTTCCCAATGCTTACACCACCTCAAGTTGGTGTTGCAAAGATGTGAAGAAACCAATTTGGTTCTAAGTCGAAAGAGTCATTTATGGTCACCAAGGCATTGTCCTAGGACATGTGGTCTCCCATAAAGGCATAGAGGTGGACCAAGCAAAATTGATCTAATTGCACATTTGCCTCCTCCCAGGCATTAAGCAAATCGAAGTTTCTTAGGGCATCGAGGATTTTATAGGAGGTTCATCAAAGATTTGAAAATTTCCAAGCCACTCTGTCATTTCTTGTGTCAAGATGTTCCTTTTGTGTTTACTAATGAATGCATGACCTTTGAGGTCCTTAAGAAATGTCCGATTTGGCTCCCATCTTGATCCCCGACTATTCAAGGTGCCCTTTGAGCTGATGTGTGATGCATCAGACTATGCCCTAGGAGCTGTCCTAGGGCGTAGAAAGGATAAGCTTCCCCATGTCATAGCTTATGCGGCAGATCCATGATAGATGCCAGCTCAACTACACAACAAGCGAGAAAGAGTCGCTGGCCATTGTGTTTGCATTGGAAAAATTCGGGCCTTATGTTTTAGGTTCACAAATTGTGGTGTTCTTGACCACTCGCCCTAAAGTACCTTCTGTCTAAGAAGGATACCAAGCCAGTTAATCGGTGGATCCTCCTATTACGGGAGTTTGATCTACTGATTAAGGATAAGAAAGGAGTGGAGAATGTGGTCGATCACTTATCCGAATTCTCAACACCGAGGATGATAGCTTACCCATTAATGAATCATTTCACGATGAGCAACTTTTGCCATCAATACCCACGATCCTTGGTTTGCAAACATAGTCAACTTCTTGGCTATGTGATTCCTCAACATTGGAATAGAATGGATAAAGATCTTTTCTTATCACAAGTTAAACATTTCATTTCGGTACATCCTTATCTAGTCAAGAATTGTGCAGACCAAGTGATCAGAAAGTGTGTCCCGGTCCATGAATTCCCTAGCATATTGTCAATGTGTCATGAACAGTTCGTGGAGGCCATTTCATGGCAATAAACATAGTAAAAATTCTGCAAGTGGTTTCTATTGGCCCACAATCTTTAAAGATGCCTTACATCATCAGAATCTTGCAGAATCGCCAAAATCGGGCAAGATTTCCAAAAGAAACTCAATGCCCTGCACCAATCACAGTAGTTGAGTTGTTTGATGTTTGGGGCATAGATTTTATGGGCCCCTTTCCCCCTTCTAATGGAAACAATTTCATCTTGGTAGCTGTGCATTATGTCTCCAAGTGGATTGAGGCCATAGCTACCAAATCCAATGATCAGAAAGTGGTTTTAAGATTCCTCATAGACCACATTTTTTCCAGTTTTGGATTCCCCAGAGCCATCATTAGTAATGGGGAAGCCACTTTTACATGTGCGGTTTGACTCTCTATTAAAAAGTACTCATCACTCACGAGTAGCCACTCCCTATCATCCACAAACGGTGGGCGGTGGAGATTTCAAATAGAGAGATCAAACACATTTTGGAAAAAAGCTGTGAAGAAGAAGAAAGGACCGGTCCTTTAAGCTTAATGATGCTTTGTGGGTATCTGAATCGCCTACAAGACTCCTATAGGATGTCCCCTTCAGTGGTTTATGGCAAGGCATGCCATCTACCAAGAGAATTAGAATATAAGGCCTTGTGGGCAATCAAAACTTTTAATATGGATCTAACTTTGCGTAACCACGGGAAGCTTCAACTCACCGAATTGGAAGAACGAGGATGGATGCCTACACTAGCTCAGTTGTACAAAGAAAAGGTTAAATCATTCCATGATAGGAGCCTCATGAGAAAAGAGTTCATACCGAGTCCAAGGTATGGTTATTCAACTCTAAACTTAAATTCTTTCCTCGGAGCAAATTGAGATCCAGATGGGAAGGGCCATACTCGTCATCAAGGCCTCCCCTCGGAGCCGTGGATATTTCAGATCCCAAGGATGGAAGAATACTCAAGGTAAATGGTCGAGGCTCAAACCATGCATTGAAAACACCCAGAGCCCTTGCGCCCACCTATCATCATGAATCTCCAAAAATCGATGGTAGAAAAGTGTATAATATGTTTGTACAACATTGTTTTTCCGATTTTCTTTGTTTACATCTATTTTTTCTTATGCGCATAGTGTAAATACACTTCAAAGTTCAAATCGCAAAGTAAAAAGTACTTTTCAAAAGTTCAAAGTTCTATTCGAATTGATTACGAGTCGTAATGAACTACTCGAAAAGAACCATGTTCTGCTCGAATAGTTAAAATTTCCTTTCGAATAGAAAATCTGGGGAGAAGTCCTGCGAAAAGATCTTTACGGAGCCAAATCCATTTCAAATAGACATCTTGAAGCTCGGTTCTTTGAACTACACTTTCTCGATTTTTTGCCTTGTTTCAATTTTTTCCCTATAATGTGACCATGCCACCTTTGAACGGTGAGGACCTGTTCCCCATAGGTTTGGGGGTATGGCAATGTGTCCCCGCCATGGGATAATTAGCATAAGGGCATCACAATCACCAAAGTAATGTGAAATGAATCAATTTACTTAAGAATCATGACAATGTGGAAATTTTAAAATTTTCTTTGCAAGAATTTAGACATTCTAAACCCTACAATATTCCACATTTCCATGATGTTAACACCAGGAAAATACACTTGTATTAGCACATAGCAAGTCCACGGAAGAGAAAAGGTAAAGATATACTTAAAAGCTCAAGGAAAAACCATAACCGTGAGAATTGAGCCTATATGTTTTACATCTCGTTGAAGAGTGACTGAGGCAACCCTTTTCCGATTCAAAGGATCATTGAGGCATTAGATCCACTAGAAATTAGGAAACTCCAAATCAAAACAACAAGACATTCATGAAGCGAGGAAAAGATCAAGGCTTGAGCTTAGCAGAGAACCAACCAAGAAAGATCGCCCTTGTTTGTACCCCAATTGAGCTATAAATCCTACAATGCTTCATCAAAACACCCATTTTCTTGCACCAACCAATGGAACTAATTCAAACCCTTCCTCACCTTGAGAATTCGTGGAGTTAAAGGAGAAAGAAGTAAAGATGGAACATTTCTGGGCAAATATCAAAATAAATGAAGAAGAAATACCTCAAAAATGGGCAGTATGGTGACTGAGAAAGTAAAAGAAAAACAATGTGAAAAAGAAGCAAGCAAAAAAAAAGGTAAAAAGGGGAACTTTATGTTGAAAATTCAAGATCAAAGGAAGAAGAACTGAGTACTTTGAACACGAGAATCTCAAAAGAAGCTAAACTCAAGAAGGTGGAGTCATGAACCACCTCCTTCAATTCCTGACTTCTCAAAAATCCAAACACTGCTCAACCTTCCTATCCTCAAAACCTCACTCCACGAGCCATACAACAAACCCAAATTAAAAGTCCTTGTGATCCAAAGTTGAGTGAACTGTCATGTGGAGATAAGCGGTTTCCCAATCTATGGTGAGGAGATGTCAAGGATGCCAGACGAGAATCATGCCTATGCTCATGCTTACAAATCCATTTGGGAGATGTAAGCGCTCTTGAGCTTGAGTGAAAATGAACCCTTCAACAAAAATCTTGATGAGAGTACACCTGGTAAGTGTTTGGGTTGGAACTTGAGCACATTAAGTATGACTTATAACCTAATTTTATTCAAATGATGAACTCATCACGACACATTTGCATGATTTCTATGGTACGCTCACAGATTGGAAAGAGTGAAACATTCATAAGGTTTATAAATGTTGAAATCCTTGCAAACAATAAACCTAAATTTCTGTTTAAACATTGATTCAAGAGTAACTAATTTTGATCTTTGATTGCTCATGGGATGATAGTGCACTAATGCCAACTGTCCCATGGAGAAGTTTAGGGTACCTTCATGAAAACCCTCAGAGACTTCACTCCTCCTCTAGGGATCACCTAGGGGTTTAAAAGGCTTGTTGCATATGCTAAATGCAAGCTGCTCCCTACAAAATGGCTTTTCATTCTATTTTTAAATTTTGTCTTTGCTGGACTAGCAAAGCTTAGGTTTGGGGTGTGTTGAGAACTGGAAAATACCATTTTCACCCTTAACTGGGCCTTGATAGACCCTTGAGAGAACTAAATAAGTATTTTAAGTGCCTATGTTGCCTAACAATAAAGACATGCTTAACCATAAAAGCGGCTCAAAAGTGCCAAAAGATGACAATCCATGTCAAAAGGAAGTGAAGAAACAACCTCATCACCGTGTGGAAAGGTCTAAATAGAAGAGGCAAAGACAGAAGAGAAGCAGGAACATTTCAACAGAAATGCACTACTGAGTTCTTTTCAAAAGAACTTGCAATTTTCAGAAGAACCTTGAACTTTGCGAAAAGAAGAAAACACTCCTCGAAAAGAAGAAGTCATTGAACTTTGCGAAAAGGCCCCTAAACTCTGCGAAAAGGACTAAAACTCCAGGTGTAGCTTTCGAAGAGCATCTGAACTCCTCGAAAAGAAGATTGAACTTTGCGAACAGAGCTTCAGAAGTCATTGAACTTTGCGAAAAGGCCCCTGAACTCTGCGAAAAGGTATTCTGGAGATTCGCAGCTTTAACAAGGGCAATTCAGTAATCTGCTACACGCGCCCCAATGCATTGAAAAGCCCAGAGACATTCCGGAAGATTCTGAGCACGAACCAAAGGCATATTCCAACCCATGTGAGCGCCCAAAGTTAAATTACCTGGCGGGAACTTCCAGAAGCTCAAACAGAATTTCAAACCCATAACAGAATTGATGCTTCTGGCACCTGATTGGCCGAACCAGATCAGAGCATTTCCATTGGCCAAAACAGATCTGGATCCCCGTGCTCAACCCTCATTGGGCAATCCAGATCTAAAGCATTCCTGATTGGTCAATCCAGCCATGCGCAGGATGGAGGAAAAAGTATAAATAGAGAAGCCATTCGCCCAAATTGGGCATCCAGATTTTAGAGTTTTCATCTCTGTTTCCCTCATTCCTACGGATAGCTTATCCGAACCCTGTAATCCCTTCTTGTAGTTTACCTTTGAGAGCCATTGTGAGTGATTTGTACTTCCAAGTTCGGATTCAAGACTGTAAGTCTGAGGGCTCTCTAAGAAGCCGTGCTCTGTAATTGTAATTTTGGATTTTAAAAGGTTGCTGTAATTTGTGACTTCTCCATTGGAGTCATGTCGAGGGTTACGAATGTTCACCTTAGTGCATTAGACTTCTTTAGATTCACTCATCCGCATGCAACTTCCTTAATTCATCACCCACAATGCGAATTAGCGTTGGTAACCTAATTCTAGCGACATTTACATGATGTTCATGTTACGAACTAAAGAATAGGCCACAACTATTGGATGATCTGTGACCATTTAAGTGGAGATCATAGCCATAAGTCTAAACCTATTCCTTAATTGGATTTATTTCTCTTACATCTGTCTTTGGTAGCCGAGATGAAGATTGAATCTGCCTCGTTGAACTCTGATTCTCCATTAAAATTCAGAGGCTAAAGTACATGAAGCTATTATTTCTGCATTTGTCTTATTTTAAACATCTCCCCAACTCGGATCTGGATCATGTAGTTAGTTCTTTTCTTTATTTGCTTATAGTTAAATGTGACACAATCCAACACTCTCTTTTATCTATTCTTTTTTTTAGATAATTATAGAGCCAGATCTGGTAGCACAGATCTGGAGGTTTATCTCTCAGTTTAGACAAAATTCTCTGTGGACGATCTTGAAATACTTTTAAAACTTGCTACAATTGGCCCTGATCTTGCAGGCCAGTGTTAGCCCCAATGTGCTGATATCCCTTTCATAAGTTAACATCCATATAACCTAGCATTCTTTAATTCTTTAATTTTTGATTCATAATGCACACAATTATGGCACACTTGGAGCGACAACAGTGGCAGGCGAAGAAAAAATAGTTAGAGCTTTGAAAAAGAAGAGAAAAATGAAAGAGGTCGACATTGGGCCAGCCCAAACTAGAATCGAGGATAATGTGACATCATTTCTCGGAGGCCCTATGGACACTTCGCTTCTAAGATGGTATAGAAACCATGTTGTCCACGATATATGGGCTAACAAAGTAAGCAACAACATTCAATTCATGTAATATATTTATCATTTTCATTTAAAATATGTCTACATAATTATAAATTTCTTACTAATTTTGTTGTTGGTTGATATAGGATCGAGGAGCACTTCGTTGCATCCAACATTCAGCCAAACTCGAGGCCTGGTCCATCATTCAAATGTCTCATAAATTTAAAAGTAGGATCAAGATGACAGGGTTTTGGTTGCTGGCTAGGGTTGCATTCAGTATCATCAACTATGTCTTAGTCGAGAGATGGCACCCTAAGACAAATACATTTCACTTTGTTACCGGTGAGATGACTATCACTCTCGACAACGTGAAGCATCTTATTAGCTTATCTGTAGTCTGCAAGATAGTTGTTGCAAAACCTTGCAATACAGCTATAATTGGTGATAACGTGTGTTCAATCATTTGGTACTAGTGCCGACGATATGATCGAAGAGTTAAATCACAAAGGATGTAAGGAGAAAACTTTTCGCTTGGAATGGTTGCATGCTCGTTTGAGCCAGATACTTGATGATGCATATGATAATTAGATTAACTGTGCTGTGAGGGGATACATTCTTTATCTGCTAGGCTACACAATCCTTGTCGATAAATCAGGCAGTATGGTGTTAGTTCGGTACGTTGGTCTATCTGAAGAGCATTGGGGACTATGCGTGGGGAGTAACTGCACTCGCTTATCTTTATAGCTGAACATCGCATCAGGAAAGAAGGTCGCGTAAATTTCTGGGCTGCTTACGTTGGTTGAGGTATACTACATTCGTATAACAATGTCTTATTAAATTGCATTTTTAATATTTAATAAATAATTGATTTGTGTTACTGTTAAACTATGTGTTTTGTATTTTCAGACGTAGATCTACGAGCACCTAGCTCTTGAGCGTCTAACACTTATCCCAAATTCGTTTGATAAATTACCTATGGCCTTTAGATGGCAGCAACCCTACAGTCACCCCGCGCATCCCGAATCAAAGTTTGATCTTTTACGTGAAGCATTGGATGACTTACGAATGGATTAGGTATTATCATAATTAGTTATTTTACGTGAACCTATATAATTGTAATAACTCTCTCTCTCTCTCTCGTACAGGTTATTTGGGATCCATATTATAAGATTAGATCGGAGTATCCGTTTACTCCTATGACATTTTACACTAGATGTCTATTTTGTTTCGACATCGTCGAGCCATACTACACAGAGCGGGTATTGAGACAGTTAGGACATGCGCAATTAATCCCTTCGACACCAATAACACATGCAGAAGGGAGCATTAGAGGGAGAACTGCAAAGACATACACCGTATATTATCGAACTCCTCTGAAAATTTTTGAACGTCATCGCAGTCACCAATTATCCGTAGAGGATTGTAGTGCTCTAACGTTTAGTGGGGCCACTATGGAGGGTTATCTGGAGTGGTATAAGAAGTCATCACATTTGTACCTCATGGACTCTAACCACCACAGGAGTTTGAGGCCATCCAAAAGTAGAGATGATGTCTAAAGTAGAGACGATGTCGACGTTGTCTCAGAGGGAAGGGTATATATTTATGTTATTATGATGTCTCTCATTTATAACTGCTACCATATACAAAAATTTATATAATGTCTAATGCTCATTGTGAATGTAGCGACATCATAGAGATAGGGCGTTGATGCTATTAGAGGATTCGATAGCTGTCGGTGTAAATCAAGACATTGGGTACCTGATCGAGGTCATGAAGAAGGTACATGATGAGGTCTGATTTGACTTGCCTCCTCATAGGTTCCTAACTCAAGTAATGCATCCCCCGTTGTTGAAACCACTTCAACACCACATCGATATCCTCCTCGAAGAAGGAGAAAGTTTTAGTTAAGGGAAAATTAGAGTGATATGACATATAGAGTTTTTTTTTATATATGTATATTTCTTAAAGAAATCAGTTATTGTATATTTGTTGAAGAGAAAATTGTGTATTGCTTGAAGATATCAATTTTTATTGTAAATACAGATATTGCTGTCAGTTGACTTCTTCGTAAGGCTTATAATTGGATGAGTTTCTTTATCTTTCTCAATTTCTTGTGTATTATTGCTTGAAGGTATCAATATTTTTGTGTAAATAAAGACATTGTTGTCGAGTTGACTTGTTAGTACTGCTTGCAAATGTTTAAGCACTTTTAAAGTTACTTTGTAACCAAAGAATTGAAACAATTTTATTTGAACATTTTTCCAATCCCACCATACTCAAATGAATCTTTGAAAAGCCCATCAACCACACATTACAAACAGAATGGGAAAAGAAGAAAATAGAGGATATTGTGCTACATACTCTAATATAATACACATCTAAAAAGGTCATAAAATTATGGTTGGATTATCAGCTTCATATGCTACCTTTACGAACTTGACATTTTCAGCTTTGCAAGTCATTTGTACCAGAAAGAGAACTTCCTATTTGAACCCTCAAATCAGACAATCAAGCATGCTCCAAATTAACCAAGCGTGTGTGTGATTGAATTTGACAGAATAACGTGTTAGTGGTGTGAGGATAAAAAAAAGAAGTGTCAGTTTTAAAAAAAATATATAAACTGTGTTGTGTTAAATTGTGTTGTGTTCCTGACGGTGGGCACCTACTGTTAGAGATCTTTCAGAAAAAATTTGGCTCTGACGGTGGGAACCCACTGTTAGAGTAGCACAAGTGACAGCAGATACCCACCGCCAGATGAAAAATTTTCTCCTAACGGTGGGTGCTGATCAGTCACATAATATACCATTTTATCACCCTTAACTTAGTGATGCTAGAACTTAGTTTGCTACTAACAGTTACTAATGTACAAATATTAAGAAAAAAGAGCATAAGAGAACCAAAGTATTAATATTCGTTAAAATGAACTCATGAAGCAGTAAGAAAGACGATTGAACGAAAAGACGAATCATCGCCTACTGAAAGACGGAAAATTGTACATTACGATTTTGCGAAACGCTGCAAAGGAAGAAAGTGAGAAATCGTGATTTACCATTCTTCAGAAGAAACGTTCAAAACTGAAGTACGATACAACAGAAGACGATCGATCGTAAATAAAGAATCATCCAAAGAGTGGAAAAGCTAGAAAATCGTGATTTATGATTTTATAAAAGAAAGCCTTTTGAAGCTACTGGTCACATGAGGATTTACACCGCCATGTATATAATTAGAAGAATTCTTGACTTGAAAGTCTAACCAATCGCAGATCTGAGAAGATTGAAGAAGGAAGACTCTTAAAGGACTCTGCTGCTGAAATAAAGGAGAAAATTCAGAAGAACATCGACTGTTGAAAGCAAGGAAAGATAGGATTAGAAGTAGAGTTATATTAAGACACTTTTATTTTAGTAGTTTCTTTTATTAGAATTAGAAGTTTTGTAAATGGATCCCTTATGATCTATAAATAAGAGGGCTTGGTATAAGAATTAATCATCAAAGAAATTTTCAACATCAATTGACGCCTGAGGTTGGGTTTTCTTCCGATCATTAGAGTAGTTTAGTTTAGATATCCAAGGTTCCTCGATCACAGTTGATGACTGGGATTGAGAGCTGGAAGATTAGAATAGATATCTGTAGTTTCTCAGAAGCAATTGCTTTCTAGTTTAAACATATTTTTATTATAATTTATTGCTTTGTAAACATCTCCAAATTTTAATTTGAATTGACGACTCAGGTCAAGATTTGCAGATTAGTGTAATGATTTTTATTTTTCATCTTTGATTTTTTAGAGTTTGATTGATGCCCAAATTTCTGGTAGATTAAAGATTAGTATAGATCTATATTGAAGCATGCTAGTTTTTGATTGACGACTAAATTTTAGAGGACTGAAATATAGTGTAACGGTATTTTAAATTTATAGACATCCGATAACTAAAGATTATGATTGACAACTATAATCTGAAGAATGAGGATTTAGGATTTACTTTTATGCAAATGTAGTTTAAGAAACCATTCTTTTATTCATATTTCTTAACTAGTTTAGGATCTTAAATGTAATATCCCGAAAATTACGCGTTAAACAGTGACCTCAGGATCCATGCCCGACTGGTTATAGGTTTGACCATGTAAGAGTTCACGAGTTGACGTAGGATAAGATGAACGGATGAGATGTGAGAATTTAAGTGAATGTGTGGAATGTGACGAAATCTGGAGTCACATACACCTACTTCTGGTGTATATGCTCAACACACAGGTTGGAGGGGAGATAAAATGGTTTAATAGCCCTAGTTCTCTTTTATTTGGTTGTTGAGAGAGTAAAGAAGAGAGAGAGAGAAGGAGAGCATAGTTAATGCTAGTTGAGGAAGGGGGATTCAAGCAATTAACGTCGGATTCGACGCGAGGGATTCGCTAGAACCAAAGCTGGAATCCTAGCCTTTCCAACCACTAGATCTAATCAATTTGAGATTGATTGAAGGTAAAATCCTTGTAAATTCTTTATGAATTAAATGCATAAGTTATGGGAGCTTAATTGTAGTTAGGAATGGTTTAAACCATAGGATAAAGGCTTAGAAAAAGAAAGAAATTAGATGGCAAAAGATTTGGAAGAACATCCCAAAGGGGGGCTGAATCTGGCCAAATCGATTAATCAAAATTGGGTTTCAATTAATCGATTTTCACTAAGAAGTTGAAAAGTCAAAGAAAGCCGAATTCGATTAATCGAACTGAGATTCGATTAATCAACTTTGAATTTCGATTAATCGATTTAGATGTCGATTAATCGACTGGGAACCTCCAGTGGCTGGAGGAAGGTGGTTTGGGGAAATCGACTAATCGAATTGGGATTTCGATTAATTGATTTCGGATTTCGATTAATCGATTTGGGATTGATTAATCGATTTTGGGAATTCGATTACTCGAATTGAGAATCTAACTGAAAGAGTTGAGAATTTTGATTAATCGATTTGGAATCTCGATTAATCGATTTTGGGAATCGATTAATCGAATTGGATTTGATTAGTCGACTTTGGAGTTTGATTAATCGACTGACTTAATTTTTATTGACTTTTTAGTTTGACTTCAAGATTCTCGGAGGGTCTTGGACCTTCCTTGTTGCATCTTTAATGATGTGTTGCATGTGATATGTTGTACCATAGGTAGTACGTGTGAACTTGGGCACAAGGAGTCACGTGGGACCTTGATGCATGATTTATCTGAGACGTGAGGTAGGGAACACCTTGAACATGTACTTTAAATTGCAAGAGCATGTATGTAGTGATATAGAATCAAATTGAAAATTGTTTTATTGCTTAAAGTTTTGTGGAAAGTTTGTGAGTGACATCAATAAGAGCATCTAATAATGAGCCATCCCCAGGGGATGAGGAAGTGAAGTAATAAGAGCATCAGGTGTGATGCACGTGAATAGATACATCCCAGGGATGTATCTAAGATTGAATAATGTCTGATAGGGCCTAACTGATATAAGATACCATACTTACACGGTGAATAACTATATGTAAAGCACCTGATATTTTTATTATTTGAGGTTTGATAGGATACCCCACCGACGTGGCGGGATACCCATGACTGATGCGACAAAATATCGGTGACCGATACAGCGGCGAAATCGTAGGCCAGTGCGGAGGCTTATCTATACACAGTAAGGACATCCCAGGGATGCTGTGATATGTTTGAAACCTCGCCACCGATCCCCAGGGGAAAGGGGCTTGGGCACTAATTGTATTCTCAGGGAATACGTTTAAAACTGTCTATATAGATGACGATGAAGGGTATCTCATCGGGGCTCGATGCTATATTGCTCGGGGATTACTTAAGTTGAAAGGTTAAGTTTTGCTTTAGGCCTATTCAGTGTCATTCATGATTAATTAAAAGATATGTGTAAACTACCAGTAAAATGTGATTCTTTTAAACTATTTTTTTTCTCAGTAACTGCATAGACACATCATGCATGGCATATCATGGAATATATGTGAGTTTTAATTTATATGTTCATTGTGTTTTGTTTCCTATTGAGCTAGGATGTAGCTCACCCTTTAAACTATACGTTGCAGGTCCACTATTAGCAGCTGCTAAGGCTTCAGGAGACGTTGACCCTGGTGAGTCGGACCTTGCGCCTGGTGACGAGTTGGAGCCGCCTCCTAAGGACTTCTTCTAGAGGACTCTGTTGTGCATCTTTGAGAGTTTTTGTGAGCTTATTTGGTACGGCTTGGTATGTCAAGCCTTATTTTTGTTAAATAATGTAACTAAATTATGAGATTATTCTTTTGGGACGAACCATCTGTGATGATTGGCAATCATCGATGGTTCGGATCGGTTCTACATTCATGCAGGGGCATGAAGGCAGAACTGTCTTTTGAGAGGTTTTTGAAATGATATTTACTCTGCAATTCTAGTTATTATTTTCAGTTTATTATTATTGGTTGATATACTAGTGTTCCGTGCTTAGTCAAGGGGGCACGGTCAAGATGATCGTGTTGATGGCATGGGTTTCGGGGTGCCGAAAACTGGGCTGTCACATTAAAAGATAAATATAAGTTTTAAAAAAATTAATATCTATATAAGATAAGAAATATCCTCGTGGGAACGATCCTATGCTAGTATTATAATTTTCATTATGCGCTTGCAATAGATTAAGACTTAATTAATTACACACATAAGTAAGCCGATCAAGTTTTTGGCGCCGCTGTCGGGGATAGCGGATTTTATCTTTATATTAGTTTAAAAAAATAAGTATTTATTTATCTCTTTTTATATATTTTTAACTTTCTTTGATCACTTTTTAAACCTTTTGCAGGTTTATTCGGAGAAATGAATCAAGGTTTCAACTTCCCCTGATCAGAGAAGCTAGAGGCTTAGATTTGTTTTCTCTCCCTGCTTTCTAAAATAAAAATCGGATAAAATAAAAAATCAAATAGACATTTATAATAATTGTTTTAGCCAACCTGCTCTGTGCTAACTCAATTCAAGATGATAGGTAAAGAACAATATTTGGCTAAAACAATGGGAGAATATTATGCATTCACACCTCTCACACCTCCCCCATGTATTCAAGTACACCCTACAATTGGTAATAGGACTTTTGAAATTACGCCCAATGTGCTTCAAATACTTTTGACTTTTCATGGGCTAATGGATAAAGACCCTATTTGCATTTAAATAAGTTCGTGAAACTATGCACTATCATTCGAATTAGGAACTTGACAGAAGCATCCACTCGGTTGAGGCTATTCGCATATTCTCTTAGAGATAAAGTAAAGCAGTGGATAAACTCTTTGCCTCATAATTCGATTGCTAATTGGGAAGGACTGGAATGTATGTTTCTTATAAAATTCTTTCCAATTTGTAGGTTGAATAAAATCCTAAATCTTATTATAACATTTCACTAATTCCCGGATGAATCTCTTTAGGAATGTTGGAACTGTCTTAAGCCCTCACCATGGGCTTACGCACTGGTAACCTGTGCTCACTTTCTATGAAGGCTTTGAAGATACAACCCGACATATGATTGATGTGGCCTGTGGTAGTATGTTTCGTAAATTAACAGTAGAAGAAGCTTGGGAACTATATGAGACCTTTAGTGAGAAATCGGTGCAACACCACTCATCGGGTGAGATTGATTCAGAGACTTTAATAAATAAACTTCCTAAGCAAGGAGGATTATATAAACTAAAGTCAGTGATGAAAAGTCTTCCGAAGCTGAAGCTATGGAAAATAAATGTTCAATCTCTGGTGGGTAAAAAATCGTACCCAACATCTCAAAAAGGAGAAGCTTGTAGTCCTAACCATGGCCTAACTCAGGCAGTTTCCCAACCTCCAATTGTTTCTCCTTACCTCACAGAAACCCAAAACCACACTGCTACAGAAGGAGTCTTGTTGCAAATAGCTGAAAGCTGGATGCAATATGGCCGTATCTAGACACAGTTACTCAACCACCTTCGACAATCTATCATAAGGTTAGAAACTCAAATTGAGCAACTAACTCTTTTTAAAAAAGAGAGTAACTTATTTCCCTCACATGCAGTTGGTATGTCTAGAGGACGTATATTTATGAGCGGCACATCAACTCCCTCTGATTTAAATTGAATTCCTTTAAGAATCTGTCGAGCTACTGACTCACCCATAGCAAACATCTGTAACATATGTATATAATTTAATATTGGAAAGTACTCTACGATCTATAGTGTACAAGAGTGCATTTAATCATAAAGACCTTCTTGTCATGTTATAATCACTTTGAATGCAAGGATTTACGATTTTTCATGATTAAAAGGCTCGAATCGTAGAGATTACGATTCGAGGCATTACAGAGTCTTATTTTTGTTCTACAAAATTGCAAACGATAATTCTAGGGAACAGGCGATTTCAGTGATTAGTCTTATCGATTACGTTGGAATTCGAACCCATTTAAATCATAGAGGAAGCGGGCACGCATCGCATTTAATTTTGCTATCACTTGCCAACTATCCAAGCCTATAAGCCTACACCTTGACACTGAACCCTTCCCTTTCCTATAAAATCAGACCTTTACCTTCCCAAAAACTCATCTCTTTCGTCTTCCTTTCATACCCTAATCCTTATGGTGAGAGAGCCCAACCAAAGCCATTTCAGTAAAAGACTTGATAGAATCCTCGGGATACACAAGGCTGAGCTTCTGATTGTAATACAAAGCGTAGAAAATATGAAGTGTCAGCGACTTACACCAGATGCTGAATCGTCCACTGAAACTATCCTTTACCCTAAACCTAACCAAAATTCGACACCACATTCGAAGAACCCATTTTCCCCCACTTCCTAACCTTTTATACTATCATAACCCATCTCGAATGCAAGGTCCTATATGATGATGGTGGGTTGAATCATCCCTCGCCACTCCTCTCCATTGCTTATCTTCTCCCCCTTCCTGCATTATAATCTCTTCATGGAATCTTCGCAGGGGAGCAGTATAGGGTGAAGGGTGATCCGAAGATGTGTTCACTTCCCCACTCTTCAGAGGACTTCCACTGTGGCATTGCATTTCTTCTAAGGAAGACTTGTGATGCGCTCTATTTGGGGAGGGATTTTGAAGGGCAGTGGGAAGTGTTTCGACAACTCTTGGAGTAGCGACCATGCCAAGGTGTGGATACTCCTTTGGTAGGAAGGAATGAGAGACTCTAATTAACGGTGGTTAGAAGCTGAGGATCGATCTTTATCGAAGACATCTTCTTCTCTCGGACGTTGCTGCTAGTGTCATTGATAGTGTGGGTCTAGATTTTTCCTAGGAATGAGAGACTCTAATTAACGGTGATCCGAAGATGTGTTCACTTCCCCACTCTTTAGAGGACTTCCACTGTGGCATTGCATTTCTTCTAAGGAAGACTTGTGATGTGCTCTATTTGGGGAGGGATTTTGAAGGGCAGTGGGAAGTGTTTCGACAGCTCTTGGAGTAGTGACCATGCCAAGGTGTGGATACTCCTTTGGTAGGAAGGAATGAGAGACTCTAATTAACGGTGGTTAGAAGTCGAGGACCGATCTTTATCGAAGACATCTTCTCTCGGACGTTGCTGCTAGTGTCATTGATAGTGTGGGTCTAGATTTTTCCTAGGTTTATACTTTCATGTAATTAGTTTTTACTTTTTCAGTATCTATAGTTACCTCTTTATGACCATTGTAAATATTACGACAATATATGACATTTTTTTAAGTAACTCCCTAATTGTGTAGTTGTACTAATTTTTCTTCTTTAATTTTTGTTATTGATGTCTTTGAGAATAAAACGAATGTGTTTTCCTCATGTTTGGGGGACATTCTTTAAAGATTTTTTTTTACATTCGGTATATGATTGGTAATATCAGTAATTCACGTTATGATCTTTTGACTATATCTCCCCTGTTTTTGTGCCAATGAGGGCATTGTCCAGTTTAAGTTTGGGGGGGGGGGATACACATCTAATGTATATATATATATATTAGTTTAATTTTATAAATAATACTTTACTTTTCTTTTAGATTAAAATTTTTGTAGAAAAATCTTTTTTTTATTCTAACATTTATTTTTTTTAGAATTTTTAGAATTTTGAATATTTAAACATCACATGGTGCATATGATAGAAACAAAAATATGATTCCAAATAACTTATGATCCATCATAGTAGAAGTTTAACAATAAGAAATAGAACAATTACAATTCATGTTTTAGCTCTTTGAACACTGTATCAGACTGAATGTTTGAAACAATAGATTGATCTGAACTGCAATATTTAGACTATAGTTTCAAAAATTGTATAAACCAGTGAGCATTAGAGACTGATTTTTCCTTTCTTTGAGAGAGAGACTGCTTCTATTCAAGTGAAAATTCCTTTAAACTTCTCTACTATGTTTGTATGAAATCTCATATTGCTGAACTTAGAATCAAAATATTCTATGATTATGATAACCTAATTTTTTGTCTAGAGCTATCTATTAGAAATATCAAAACAGTAAGACATCTATGCTAGTAAATCGTAAAGATGATTAAAGGCCATCTTTTATTTAAATCCAAGCCAAAAAGTCAAAATCTGAGAAAATAACTTATCCTTTGAACCCATATTAGAAGCCTAAACTGAAAATTCTTTATACCAAAAATCTGATAAACCCATAACCATATGTACTGCCCAAAGCTTTCAACCTTTAATCCTTATATTTTCTGAGAATTTAGAATGCAAAATAAGGGAAGAAGAGGCAGTGAAAGGAATAAAAAGACAACAGATAAGGGATATGCTGAAAAAGGGTATAACTGAGAAAAAAATATGGGAAAAGAGATGAAAAATCGTAACACATGATTCTATACGAAGAAGCAATCAAAGGATGAAAAAAAAAAAGAAAAAAAAAAAAAATCGTGAAACACGATTTTACAAGATTGAGAAAAGAAATGAGGTTTACAAAATAAGAATTAGTAAATGGGAAGAAGCATCCAAATTCATGGATACTTACTGATACTGAACTAAAGAAAAAGGAAGAAAAGATAGGAGAAGGAAGAACTAAATTCTCAGAAAAATTTTGAATCATTTTCTACCTTTTTTTGATATCTTCTGAAGCTCAAGGCCCCATTACAAGCCGAAGGAAAGACCTTTTTAATTTACGATTTGTAAAAGTATAAGTCTAGTAGAGATGTGAATAATAAATTCTATGGATTGCACATGGAATCATATGAATAAAATAGGCTATCTTTTCCATGAGATTAAAATTTTATCCTTTGAATTTATCACATATATATTTTATACTGTGAGAACCCAAAAGTTTTGATATCTTTTTGAGAGTATGCCAATAGTGAGAGTTTTGAATGCAAATATTTTCTAAATCTGCAGTTTAAAAAAATTTATGAAGAATAAACTTTTCATTAGTACACACACTCCACGCTTTACAGAATTGAAATTACTGAGTTCTGATCAAGGATAACTGTTAGGATGGAAGTAGTGGTTGGAGGAATCCTATCTTTGAAAATCATAAGAACCATGTAATGATTAAATAATCAGTGTGTAGTATTAGCTTAGATTTTTAAATTCCCTTTGTTTAGTTTTAAAAAATATTTTAAAAAATCCAAAAATATTTGAAGTTTGTAAGTAACTTCATTGAAAACTTTCAGGAGATTACAACTCCTCCATTAGGGATCACATAGGGGTTTAAAGGCTTGTTACATCTGCTAAATATAATCGTGCTCCCTACGAAAGTGACATTTAAATTCTTAGTATAGGATGTTTTACATTTCCTTGTTTGCTAGGGACTAGCAAAGCGTAAGTCTAGGAGTATGACCAGTCACATAATATACCATTTTATCTCCCTTAACTTAGTGATGTTAGAACTTAGTTTGCTATTAACAAGTTATTGATGTACAAATATTAAGAAAAAATAGCAAAAGAGAACCAAAGTGTTAATATTCGTTAAAATGAACTCATAAAGCAATAAGAAAGACGATTGAATGAAAAGACGTTTCATCGCTTACTAAAAGACGGAAAATTATACTTTACGATTTTGCGAAACGCTGCAAAGGAAGAAAGTGAAAAATTGTGATTTACGATTTTTCAGAAAAACGTTCAAAGCTGAAGTACGATATAATAGAAGACGATCGATCGTAAATAAAGAATCGTCCAGAGAGTGAAAAGCTAGAAAATTGTGATTTACGATTTTACAAAAGGAAGCTTTTTGAAGCTACTGGTCACGTGAGAGTTTACACCGCCATGCATATAATTAGAAGAATTCTTGACTTGGAAGTCTGACCAATCACGGATCTGAGAAGATTGACGAAGAAAGACTCTTAAAGGACTCTGTTGTTGAAATAAAGGAGAAAATCTAGAAGAACATTGACTGTTGAAAGCAAGGAAAGATAGGATTAGAAGTAGAGTTATATTAAGACACTTTTGTTTTAGTAGTTTTTTTTATTAGAATTAGGAGTTTTGTAAACCGACTCCTTATGATCTATAAATAAGAGGGCTTGGTATAGGAATTAATCATCGAAGAAATTCTCAGCATTAATTGACGCCTGAGGTTAGGTTTTCTTCTGATCATTAGAGTAGTTTAGTTAAGATATCCAAGATTCCTCGATCACAATTGACGACTGATATTGAGAGCTGGAAGATTAGAGTAGATATTTGTAGTTCCTCAGAAGCAATTGACGCCTGCAGCTGAGGGGTAAAAGATATAATTTTTATTGCTTTATAGTTTAGATTTATTTTTATTGCAATTTACTGCTTTGCAAACATCTCCAATAGTTAATTTGAATTGACGACTCAGGTTGAGATTTGCAGATTAGTGTAATGATTTTTATTTTCCATCTTTGATTTTCTAGAGTTTGATTGACGCCCAAATTTATGGTAGATTAAAGATTAGTATAGATCTATATTGAAGGATGCTAGTTTTTAATTGACAACCAAATTCTAGAGGACTAAAATATAGCGTAACGGTATTTTAAATTTGTAAACATCCGATAACTGAAGATTGTGATTGACGACCATAATCTAAAGAAGGAGGATTTAGGATCTACTTTATGCAAATTTAGTTTAAGAAACCATTCTTTTATTCATATTTCTCAAGTAGTTTAGGATCTTAAAAGATAAATATAAGTTTTCAAAAAATTTATATATATATATATATATATATATATATAAAAGATAAAACATATCCTCGTAGAAATGATCCTATGCCAGTATTATAATTTCCATTGTGCGCTTGTAATAGGTTAAGACTTAATTAATTGCATACATAAGTAAGCCGATCAGGTGCCCACTGTCAGGTTTAAACTTGTGACAGCAGGCACCCATCGTCAAGCCATCAGAGGTTGAACTCCAGTCACTGGAGTTCAACCTCTGATGGCTTGACGATGGGTGCCTGCTGTCTCTAAAAAATTTTTGGCTATGACGGTGGGAACCCACTGTCAAAGTTGCACAAGTGACAACAGACACCCACCGTCAGATGCAAATTTTTGCTCCTGACGGTGGGTGCCCACTGTCAGGTTTAAATTAGTGACAACAGGCACCCACCGTCAGGGCATCAAAGGTTGAACTCCAGTGAGGATGCTCATTGGAGTTCAACTTTTGATGGCGTCACGGTGGGAGCCTGCTGTCAGTAATTTACACCTGACAGTGGGCACCCATAGTCAGAAAAAAAAATTTCCATCTAGCGATGGGTGCATGCTGTCACTTGTGTTGCTCTGATAGTTGGTTCCCATCGTCATAGCTAAATTTTTTTTGGAGATAGCAGACACCCACCGCCAGGCTAACAGAGGTTGAAGTCCAATGAGGATGCTCATTGGAGTTCAACCTCTTATGGCCTGACGGCGAGGGCCTGCTGTCTCTAAAAAAATTTGATTCTGACTGTGGGAACCCACGGTTAGAGCAACACAAGTGACAACAGGCACCCACCGCCAGATGTAAATTTTTTTATTGACAGTGGGTGCCCACAGTCAGGTGTAAGTTACTGACAGCAGGCTCCCATTGTGACGCCATCAGAGGTTGAACTCTAGTGAGCATCCTCACTGGAGTTCAACCTCTGATGCCCTGACGGCGGGTGCCTGTTGTCACCTATTTGGGTCTGACAGTGGGCATCCACCGTTAGAGGCCAATTTTTTTTTTTTAAAACTTTGACAGTAGGTTCCTACTGTCAGATCCAAATAGTTGACAACAGGCACCCACCATTAGGCCATCAGAGTTTGAATTCCTATGAGGAGCCTCACAGGAAATGAAACTTTGATGCCCTGATGGTGGTCAACTATTTGGATATGACAGTGGGAACCCACCGTCATCGGCCAATTTCTTTTAAAAATAAACTATGATAGTGGGTTCTCACCATCAGATATAAAACACTAACAATGGGTGCCTACCATCAGACCCATAGATTTTTTTTTTAATCATCATTAATCCTTTTTTATTTTATTTTTTTGATAATCCAACCCCACTTTTATGAGCTTTATGTTGGTGAATCATGGAATAGTCGAATCAGAGCCTTTCACTCCACAGGATTAGAGTGACTTTATTCGATAAAAGTCGCTCATTGAGACATAGTCTATAAATCTTGACAGAATGGTTTGTAACAAAACACTATCTCTTTCATATGGTTTAGCACACTCCATTGTCGAATTAGATAATAGACTTTCTTTTAAACTATGTTCTAAGGCCAACTTCTCATGTGCAAGTAATGGTTACTTTATTAATTTATTTACAATACAATCACCAAACAGTATTATGATGTCTATATTATTATTATGTGAAATAAAAAGGGTCCTACATAACTTGACTTATGCACATAGTTAATAGTTTACATTTAAGAGGTAGAAGGTTTGATCAGCATGGCCGTACAGAATATTATTAAACAATTAGTTCTATTTGCACTTACTGAATTATTGAGGACACCTATGAGAATCATTGGCTGCTTCGAATTAGATGACAGAAATCATTTTTCGAACAAATTTTAAAATCATAGACTTAAAATCAAATAAGGTAGATACAATGGAGTCAAAGGCTATTATCTGGTTTCCAAGTCTTTCTTTTAAATTATGTTCTAAGGCCAACTTCTCATGTGCAAATAATGGATATAGAAATTGGTGGATAAAGAATCTAAAAAAATAACACTTTAACACAAAATTCTTTTCTATTCATTTTTGTATAATTTCATAGTATTTATATTCATACCAGTTACAAAAAAAGATGATGGCATGATCATAATATTTTTACCATTTACATGAATATATACTACCCCAAAATAAAAAAACTGTTAATCGAGGTCAACCACGGGATAATCTTTGATCATAACTTTTTCATCATCATTGCTAAAGTTGAAGTTTTTCGATTGTTCCGCGAACTGAGACGCCCATCCTACTACACAATCATCTTGGTATCACCTCCATACAGTTGTCGATGATGAAATGAGACTATCTTTAATCAAGATCACTAGCATGAAGTGATAGTCATTCACGTGAGCGATGCAAATCACCTTATTTGTTGTGTCTGCTACTGTCTATAATGAAAAAATTGTCATACAAAGTTAGGTGCTAAGAATGACTAAAGGGGTACGATAGCATGACGCTATTAGGTATCCTATGTCCAGCACAGTCATCCAGTAGGCACTCCGAGCATTGTCAGTGAAGGAGTTAAGGATCGTATGTATCTGAATCATTCATTCTTGGCTGCCAAAAATCGATAAATGCTTCTCCGCGCGGGCCGTCAACTTAGTTAACAAATCTGCTCGCACTACCTTCCATCCATTATAGCCCATCCCTAATCAGTGTACAACAACTCTAAACCCGCAGTCCCCATATGTCATTACTTTCGTGATATCAACTACGATAGGATGCACAAACTCAGGGAGTGACTTCAGATATAATTTTATTCCAAAGCTTTCTTGAAGCTTTGAAACATTAAAGATTCCAGCCTTCTTCCCTTTCTCCTTTTCCTTCTCCTTCATATTAACTTCTTTTATTATGTGCTCAAACTTGGATTTCTCTCTTTTCGAGGATGCATCATGTTTTCTTTGGTTCCCCTTTCCCTTAGGCCTGTCGTGTTTACTCTGTGATAATTTCAACTCGAACATGTAAGTCGTAGTGGAGTCTTCCATCTCATGCAACTGTCTATAAATTTAGTCCTGGACAACAAGGTCAGACCTCTCAGATCTTTCGTATATGCGATGAAAGTATTCTAATATTTTAACACCTCTTGATGATGCACCAACTTTAAGGTGATAGAGTTTCTTCCACCGAGGATGAATGGATTCAAGGGAAATTCTAACACCGGCCAAAAGCCATAAAGAGAGTTCATATAAGCATGGAAGGCCATGTGTCTTGTGCAGTATATGCATGCACTGAGATTCAATAACAGGTTGTGTCTCAACTGCAACTCTGTTTGTTTCAATAATTTCCAGCGTCTCTCTAGACACGTGACTACTAGCTCGTAGAAATGAGAGGAATAATGATGCCCCCTCTTCAGTTTACTTTCCTCAAATGACGCTCGTATCTGTTTATATTATAGCTCAACAACGCTATTAATCTTCTCCCACGATTACAGAAGGTCAATGATCGAAGATCTCAACTCGCGCTTGATCTGATCATGCGCACTCTCCGCTAGGTTAGACGCTGTGTTGCCGAAATGCATATATTCATTCGTCCATGTTGACACGATTTTTTTTTTTATACGGTTCTATCCAAGTGGCATGTAAATAGTGGAGGATACTTTGATGATCCACATACCTATGGACTAAGGTACCTAACGCGGCTTCATATTCTTCTATTGATAAACTGTACATCACACGATTCCATGCCTGGTAGAAGGCATCCCATTCTTCTGTAGTATTAAATTTTTTTCAAAAATTCTTTAGCACACTCATGTTTATGTGCCATACACATAAAATGTGTTTCACTTCTGGAAAAGCTACTTCGATCGCATTCATGAATGCTTGCTCCCGATAGGTAACGAATAGAGATAGAAGATTGCCTCCCTTAAAAAGTGATTTAAATGATCGCAATACCCACACATAAACTTTCTCTTTCTCAGATGACATGAATGCGTAGCTAACGTAAAAGCTTTTATGTGTGGAGGTCACTCTGATAGTGTTCAATACCGAAGTTCGTAAATGTTCGTCTTGTATGTGGAGTCCAAAACAAATACCTGAGGGAAGATTTTCGCTAGCTCTATCGAATCCGGATGAGAGAAGACGTCGGTCAATTAATCTATTTTAGAATCTTTACAATGAAAATAAACGTATCTAGTTTCTTAAAACTTGAACATCAACTGTTGGAGGTGATTCCTCCCTTCTCTCTCAGTCAACCGCATCGCATTGTAGATGGCTTGAATGGCCGAACAATTTTTCGGATCCTTCTTTCGAATGCTATGCAATATGTGACTAGGTTTCACCCCAACAGCTGACATCTCTTTTAAAACCTCTCTCTCATTTTCTTTCAACCGTCCTGCATAAGAATGACCTTTCCCAAATTGCCCTGAGGGGTGATTGTGAACTTCGTAAAGTATGTCTAACTTCCATACAGAGCCACCTTCTTGTTTAATCTCCGTTCCTCGTAATGAGAACGGACAATCTGACTTTTTCGTAAAAGTTTTTCTTGTTGTTAGGGGTCTTCGATTGTCCCTTCTTACGATTACGAAGGTTGCTTGCTCTCTCACAAACCAACTTGACCCTGGCATTGCGGCCTTGAAATCCCTTATCGGATCTCTGTATTGTTAGTATAATCTCGCTTTATTTGCGACATCGCGAGCCCACGCTATCATTTCCTCATGAGTGCTAAATAACTGATTTGTGATCATAAGGAGGGTAAGGTCAGTATTCTGTGCTTGTGTATCGTCCACCTGAATATAATAACATAACATTCAAATTATAACATAATCACTATTGAAATAAACGAACTTATGCATACAATCAAAATTTAGAGACAACGCTATTTTAAAAACACATATACCCTCTCGTAACTTACTTTGAAATGTTCAAAGATTCTTTGACATTTCTTTTTTAACCAAAGCCAATCCATTATGAACCAAAGTCAATGTATTAAAAATAAAAAATGTATATTACTCTTTCATAAATGTATATTACTAAACCATTTTTCATTAATGCATAGAAACCGTAAGTTTACTCAGATTGAAAAATTATATAATGAAAACTAATACAAATAGAATAAAAAATAATACAAATAGATTAAAAAATAATCCTTTTACAAAACCCTAAATTTACTTAGAATAAAAAATTATATAATGAAAACTAATACAAATAGAACGAAAAATAATGAAATTAGAATGAATACAAATAAAATAAAAAATAATACAAATAAAATTCAAAATAAGTTCACTACCACTACCAAACCCTAAATTTACTTCAAATGAAAAATAATATAATGGAAATTATATTATTATAGAATGAATAATAATAGAATGAAAATGAATACAAATAGAATAAAAAAAAACTCATTTACCTATACAGGAGGTTGTGATTCTGTCCAAGGGAGTTGGGTGAACTCCAAATCATCATCATATGATAGTAGCTCTTCGGAGCTATCATCCGTGTCCTTCAAACCCATAGCGAAATCAAAATAAGAGGAACAAGGAAGTATGTGGGTGTACCGAAAGGAAGAAGAGACGGTCGTGGGTGTCGAACTAAGCGAAGAAGAACGAACGTGGGAGCGTGGGGAATGCTCGGTGTTCAAAGAGGTCGTAGCTCGGGAACGAGAGGAAGAAGAAGAAGAGCTCGGGAGTGTGAGGTTTGCACACATGAACAGGCGGGTGGAAATAAAGGAAAGGGTGGGTGTCGCTCACGAATTTCAGGGGGACTTTTGGGTTTTTTTTACTTGCACGTGGGAGCATGGGTGGATGGAAAGAATCTGTGGGTGAAAATTAAGGTACTTGTATATAAATTGCTATTGCCAATTGTCTAAATGATATGGGAGATTTTATCCCATAGTAAGTCAACCCTAACCAGCTCATAATTTTATTATTATTACTTTTTGTCCTTATTTTTATAAGTAAGTTGAGTTCGATACTGCAACCTTGAAGTTGTTTGAATAACATTATGCTAGTTGTATAAATTGGACTCAGACCCCACCCGTTTTGCACCCATGCCTGCACACGAGCCCAAAACCAAGCTTGACCCGACCCAATTCGGCACGCGCACCACTCATTGTTGGATTGCTTAACGATTCTCATTTAATTTATCAAATTGCATAATGATTCTCATTTAATTTATCAAATAAAATGTGCCTATGGTTATGTCCATTGAGAAATTAAGATTGCTAAAAGGCTTGAGCTGTCAAGTGTAAGACGCGAGCTCGAGTCTGAAATGTAGCAATTAGTGTAGAAAAATCAGAGGTTATGTTTACATTCCGCCCACCTCCATCAGCATTGACACGTATGGAGCCAACGGTGGGTAAATTACTTTTTTTAAATTTTATAAAAATTAACATTTTGTGTTTGTTTTTTTAAAGAGAACGATGTTCTAAGATAACTTTTGTAAGAAGTCAAAGGAGCTAAAATTAGATAACAGCCTAAGGAAGATTGGCCATAAAGTTCAATATAAGCTTAAAATCTAAGAACTAGGAGTTAGGTAATAAATGTAACACCTACCTCTCAGAACCTCTCTCAATCAATTAATTGACTGAGATCTAATGAGACTTAACTGCATCAGGTGACAACCTAAGGCCATCCAAAAATGTTAAGCACCCACCTATATCTTGATGGGGAAAATGTTATTCCTAAAGACACCCATAGGACATCCTAATTAATTAAATGGGCGTGGTAGTAATTAAATCAGCCACACACCCAACATCTTGAACCACATGTGAAGACCTGAGTTGACTAATGACTGGTCTTGACCTGAGTAATTGCTCAAATTGGGACTAAGCCAAGGTGATGATGTTGAATCATTATCCATGGTGTGGATTTTGATGATCATCATAATGGTGATCAATAAAGCAAGTCAAACTTGGACCCATTAATCTAAGGGAGCAAAAAAGAATAAACACTTTTAATTAAGTATATGTGCCTTGTATGGAACAATGACATTTCAAGTAAATAAGAGAGAGCTCCAAGGATATTTAAATTTAATTTTCTTAATTTAGAAATTAAAAATTAAGACCAAGTTGGACCCCATCTAAGACCATAGAAATCACATTGGAAAAATCAAGGGTGTAAGATTGGGTTAAGAGTCATGCACCAAAAGATACTTTGAAAAGTGAGCATTAATCACCAAAAAAAGAGAATAGCCGAGATGGAGACCATGTGGGAGAGTGGAACGCAAGTGGGTCCCACTCCTCCATGCACATGTGAAAAGAGAGGAGCATAAGCTTCCATCTGCTCTACTTTTAGTGATTGTAGGTTTTCTTATTTATTTTAAAGGAAAATTTCCAAGGATACATTGGACAATTCATAATTCCAGAAAATTTTATAAAATTCAAAACAAGTCTTTCTGCTTCTAACAAGCATACATCGAGACAAAACATATTCAATAGGAGTCCTATGTAACTGTCACGACCCGAAACTCTACCCTATCCCGAGGGTCTAGAATTATGAGTTATGATCCGCACATATCCTGGATATGCTAAGCGGACATACACCTAATCGGAGTTCTCGCGCAATAATGGTTTCACAAAATCTGTGAAATCCAACAAATAGGGTGGAATATAAATGCAATCATAAATACTGAATAAGTGTGATAAAACTACAAATCCGCCAATAAAATGTAAATAGGAGTCGGAGATAAATCCGATAAAGGAAATCATAAAGTCAGTAATAATAATGACCAAACCCACTACCGAGTTTGCAATGATCAGTATCAGGCACTAGTATCGAAATCAGCACCGTAGCCCTCCTGGTACTCAGCTTCGTCACCCTCCCAAGGCCCCTGGTACTCAACACTCGCGAGATTAATGAAATCAGCGTCAGCGGGATCTGGGTGGCCGACGTCTACTCCACTCGCGTAATCACCTATAACTGTTAGATTATCGTGGGATGAGTTTACTCAGTCACAGAAACTCAGTGGATACACCACCAATCCATCCCATACTACTCAGGTACATTGTGGGTGCATTAAGTGAGTGATAAACATAATATCTTAAAGTAGATAGCAGAAGAAAGATAAAATCATATGCATATCGTGGAACTCATATCATATTATAAATGTAAGACCATGATCTAAACACTCATATCCTAATGTACCTTACCATATCTCATAACATATCATGTCATGTCTTATTATCATTCTCGCACATACGTTTGTAGATCGCATGAGCATAACTAACATACTCATAAAATCCTAAACGATCTGTGCCCTAAACGACCTGTGCCAGAATCGCTGCTCGAGCTACCATGGGAGGGTCAACATAGTATCATACCACCATATCATAACGCTCTCGTGTCATACTTATACTCCACCACCCAGTCAATAGGGAGACATAATGGCAAAGTCACTCATAACATACTCATAATCTCTCCCAGAGATCTGTCTTGGCTGAAAGACGTTGTTGCTCTTACGGTAGCTATGCAAGGAACGACATATATAGAGACTTAAGTTCTTTATCTTTTGCTGGCCTATACAGCGATATCTTATTATCGTACTCGTATCATAACTTATCTTATCTCATACTTATATCTTATCATACTCTTATACTTAATCTTAGGACAAACTATAGTGAGGTAACTTTTCTAATTCACGCTTCCCAAAAAAAATATTTCATAGTAACCTGGATGTACTTCGTGTGGTAGTCTATACTACCATAGAGGTGTTGCATCCGTACATGGACGCCAATAGTCCGAGTTTCACATGACCGTAGAAGAAATCTCATCACAGCTAATGTCTATGGTCGAACCTCATAATTTATACTATCATATTTGAATTCGGAGTGATCGGGTCACTGTGTATGCCACAGTATATGAGGTTATATTGAATTCACATTCACCCGACTCGTCATGGTCCCATTCTACCATGAGTTATAAGGCATGTAAATACGGTATAATTCTCGCTTTGATACAATCTCAGCGAATTATCACGCCCAAGCGTAGGCATGATCTCATACACTCTCGTACCCATGATCTAATATATCCTTAACTCGTATAACTTGATCAGGATGCAAACACAAAAGTATCACATGTATAGAACGATTTACACTTAGGTTTTGATTATATTTATACTTATATTTATTTACATAACACACTAATATAATTATAGAATAGGGTTATAAGTGTGATTTCGATAATCGTAAAGGTCAGAGTTTGATTTCATAAAGGCATCGAAGTTCTAACACTTTGTGTTATCGAAGTGGTCGCATTGAAGCGATAAAATAATACATATATAGTATACTATAATTAAATACTCAAATAAAAAAGGGCAGTCCAATTTAAAGTGGAGTGCATCACGACCATCGATCGAAACATCAATAAATTAGAATGCATTGAGTTTTGGTCGAGTAAGTAGAGTTATAGGAGAAAATAATATTGATAATATTGTTTGATGTCTGTTCGGACATAGATCAATCGATTGAAAACTGAAACTCAATCGATTGAATTTAAATAAGTGTGTACAATCAGTTCGGTTCAATTCAATATCAATCGATTGAAAAGTGAAACTCAATCGATTAAATTTAAATAAGTGTGCACAATCAGTTCGCTTCAATTCAATATCAATCGATTGAAAAGTGAAACTCAATCGATTGAATTTAGGTAAGTGTACACAGTCGGTTCAATTCAAAGTCAATCGATTGAGAAGTGAAACTCAATCGATTGAAGAATAAATTAAAATAAGGCTTTGAGCAATTTATATAAAATATGCCTATTAGGCTATTACTACTCAGGAACCTCAATTGATTGAAAAGCAAGTTAATATAAGGCTTTAAGTTCTTAGCAAATAAACGAATTAATATTATAATAATCTATTCACTATTGTAAATGCCTATTCACTACCAACAACCTCAATTGATTGATTATATCAATCGATTGAAATATCTTATCTTTCGAATAAAATAAAAAGCAGTGAGTGTCAGGAATAATTAAACCGTCAGAAGCCATTAAATAACGCCTTAAGTTCAATCGATTGAATCATGTAAATCAATCGATTGAATTAAGTAAAGAATTAAAACATTCTCGTTGCTGTTTTGAAATCGATCGATTGAAAAAAGTATTTCAATCGATTGATTGTCGTAGATTCGAAACAAAATAGGGTTCCGAAATAAAATCCAAAATACATTCGAAAAATTTATAAAAATAATAAAAAATAAATATTAAACATTATTTTAATCCTAAAAGAGATTTTATAATACAACAAATCTAGATTAATTTTAAATAACCCATCGATATGCGATCGAATGCATCCTACGCGATGGGATCTGAGAAGGATGAGATGGATGGATGTGTACCCACCTCTTGAAGCGTGATCGGTAAATCGACGGCGGTTAGGGCAATAGAGAGCGGCATCCACGTGATGGCCCGTCCATGGTTTCGCTTTCTTCACCTCGATTTTGATGGTAGAAAAATAATCACGGTGGTTCTTGTGGAAGAACACACTATAGTTTTAGGGTGAATGATTAAGATGTTTAGAGAAGAGACGGGTGGAGAAGAAGATATTGACGGCTAGTATTCTTTTAAGAAAAGGAAAGAAAGAGACGGTTAGAGTTTTTAAGAAGATTAGAATGAAAAGAGTTGTGCGTACCTTATTTTTAAATAAAATTTTTTCTCAAATGGGATAGATTCCAGTGTGGAGCACTACCGCCATGTTTAGTGCAACCATATATCTAGCACGTTTAAAATAAAATAAGAAAATTCAATGTGGGGTGCTAACACCGTGCATGATACAAAGCACATCCAGCACCACAAATTTAAGTGTACTAAAAACAGAGTTGCTACAGTAACATTTCTAATCATCCAACATAGAAATTTCAACTTGGAGCTTGTCTATATCCGTAGTGAGGCGACGAATACTTTTCTCGACCTTGGTCAATTCCTTTTAGTCAGAAGCATAGTTATTTTCTCTATGAGGTTAAATTCAGTCAGGAGTTGGGCTCTCCTTAGTTTGCTATCTCGAAGAACGCTCAAAAAGTCTTGTGTAGCGTTGCACATTTGGCGGTCTTCTATTGAGTTCTGATTTAGCAGTTTCTTAGTCTCAAGGAGGGAGTCACGTAAGAACTGAGAAGATAAAATGGGGCTATCGCATTTTCTTTATCGGTGCCCATCATGTAAGTATTGTCACATGTCGAGCTCATCTGAAGAAATTTAAGTTTTCAAGTAAATTTCAGATTTTAATGTATGTATGCATAAAGAATTCTCAATTCTAAGGTTCAATATTGACAAAATTTCAAGACTGTCTTTCGAGATTCCAAAATATGTAACTGATTTTCATTCATTTCAATATTTAACAAAATTATAGGGGTGGTTCGACCACAATGGTTCATCTCACATACTATTCATTTTCGTGGGTTACATAAGATTTCATCTATGTCTTCTATACGTTGGGTGATTTTGCCTAACCTATTGAAGTTCTGCTTCTCGGATATCTCCGTATGTTACTTCCAGCATGAGTGCATGGAAGGAAATTAGCCTAGCGTAATGGGCGCTCGTAGGGGATTAGGTACGGGGGTGTGTGCTATAGATTTTGGTATGTTTCGTGAAGGAAATTAGCCTAACGTAATGGGCGCTCATAGGGGATTAGGTACTGGGGTGTGTGCATATAGATTTTGGTATGTTTCGAGAAACGAAAAGCGCAACTGGTACGCATATCCCTGTTCAACGAGATCTTGATGACCTTCGCTCGTTCAAGCCTTGCCCTCATCATACTCGGACACTCTTATAGGCATCTTCGTTATTAGTTCTTTGCGTTGTTTCTCCAGTTGTTTGTCCATCTAGAATTTTATTAACCAAATCAAATGTGAAGGTCATAACCGAGAATTGGAGTTTTAATAAAATTTTTAAACAATTTAAGAATAAAAATAATTTCAATCCCTTAATATATTAGGAGGTGTTTATTAACTGAATTTGACTGTTAGCGTTTACGGTCTCTGCCCTGGTAAATTTACTTAGGGTAAATCTTTGTCATCAGAAAGGTAATTTTCACTAATTGGTCTGGAAGGCCAATCAACCAAAGTTTTTCGAGGTAGGTAGTTGATCTAAGACCATTTATCAATCAGGTCAGTGTCAACTCCAAACAGTCAATATCAGTCAATCAAGTCTATAAAACTATCAAGGTCACATTAAACAATCCAAACTGTATCAAATACTTTGGGGCTATATCAACACAATCAGAGTCACATAAAAAAATCAGAGTCACATCAGAAAATTCAAGATTATGTCTAATAAATCAAGTTACAATGTTAGAATTACCTATACAATTTTCCAGAGTATTTTTGTTTTCAAGTGTAGTTTTATGTGCTCAAATATAATTAGTTTTCTTAAGGTCATGAAGCGTACATCTATACGTCCGAATTATGATAAAAGTTTTGAGTAGTATGTAGCATGATTTGAGGACGAAAATGGGCTGTCTTCTGTGAGATAGGGCTATGCCAACCATCCAGTGCCCTACAAGCCAAGCGACCATTATGTTGAGCTGGCAATAATATGGGAACCCACAAGCCACGACCCAAAGCTATGAAGATCCTGTCTGTCATGATCCGAAATTCTACTCCATCTTGAGGGTCTATAATTCCGAGTTATGACCTGTACATATATCCCGGATATGTTAAGCGGATATACACCTAATCAGAGTTCTTGTGCAATCTGATTCCACGAAATTCGTGAAATCCAATACATAAAGTAGAAACATAAAGAATATCATAAATATCCAAATGAAAGAGATGAATCCAAGTAATCTATTAATAAAATAATAATGCAAGTCGGAGACAGATCCTGTAACGATCCTGATTTCGCTAACGTTGAATCGTTGACCTTTGATGACAAAGCAATTACCTTGACCTGAGTTAGACCTTTGACCAATAGTATGACCTAAGATTCTACTTCCCAGTCGACATATATATCTTTGCGTGTATATCTATAGCAAATAAATGATCAACGTTAGCGAAATCAGGATTGTTACAGATCTGATATAAGAAAGCGTAGAGTCAAAGATAATAACATCAAACAAACTCAGTACCGTTGCCACCACACCCACCAGGTGGAATAGGCCCGAGGCCCACCGTCATCATGATAGAGGAAGATGGCAAAGAGTTTGGCCCTTCGGAGTATATCCTCACCTGAGAAGACTTTATAGCGCCAAAGGAGAGAGATCAAGAAGATAAAAGTATTGGAGTAATCGAGCCCCTAAATTTGGCTGATTACTTTCCCAATCCCACACCCCAGACAGAACCCTTAGATTTGAGGATGTATTTTCCACCACTAGCTCCCGTCAGTTATATCCAACCCAGCTTATATCAACCGTACGCAGTAGCAACCCCTACCAATTATCGAATGGCCAATCTCGCCCCATATCCCCCTCCGACACCAATTAATTACTAGTGGCCCACCCCTATCACCCCACCACCAATACATATACCCACAACTCCCATCAACCCCATTTGGCCCACTTTTGCCACCCCTTTGACCTACCCACCTTTAGCGAAGGTTAACCAAGTGTTATCCACCCATCCCAATCCACCAATTCAAGTACCCCTGAGACCTGCATCCATTCCATTCCAGATCTCGGGACTAACCTAGGATCCCCGTCAAGTTTCACTCAATTATGATCAGACGGATTTTAATACGGGCAGCAACAGAGAGGGGGCAGTGGATTTCATTACCCGATCATGAAGAATCTCTAAACAGCCTAAAGTATCAGTACCAGCCCGACCAAAAGAGAAGAAAGAACTTATTACGGTAAACCCCTTCAAAAAAATGAGCAGAGAGCATATACTAGGGACCCAGTTAAAAATAATGCCAGCTCACATCACAGTCTAGGACCTGCTAATGACATCTCTGCTCTATTTTCAAGCTCTGATGGGAGCATTAAAAGATGCACATGTGTCTATCCAAGTAACCCCAGATGAAGTGGAACATATAATTGGGCAGGTGTTGGCTCCCAATGCCATCTCGTTTTCAAATGCTGATTTACCGGATGAGGAAAATAATTATTCCAAACCCCTCAACATCATAGTAGAAGGTGGGAACCTAGTAATTCCATTGGTATTAATAGACAATGGATAAACTTTGAACAAGCGCCAGGGGATTTGATAACATGAGAAGAGAAATAATTAGAGAAGTCGATCTTGAGCTCATCATTGGGTCAATGACCTTTCCATCCCATTCCAAGTTATGGACATTAAATCTATATTTAATCTACTATTAGGGCAACCATGGTTACACGAGGTCGGGATAATACTTTCGACCCTGCACCAAAAGCTCAGATTTATTTTAGAATAAAAGATCGTTAGCATTCTGGGTGAGGGACAGGAGGAAAGAGAAAAAGCCACCCACAACATCAAGAAACTCAAAGTATTGGATGTGTTGCATACGACCGAAGACACGAACCTCCACAACTTTGAACATGATGTATCGATAGTGGTCCTTGAGCCCCTCGAGAGGATCACCATGAAGATTGGAGGCGGAATGGTCGCAGTTGTGGCCATGCTCCAGAAATGGGGCTATCAGAAAGGTAAGGGACTGGGACCTCATTTGCAAGTCTGGAAAGACCCAATTAGAGCCAAAGGTGGAAATCATGTCAGATTTGGCTTAGGCTACAAGCCTACCGAAGAAGAAATTCGAGAGGCCAGGGAAAAGACCCGTACCATTGCTGCTACAAAAGCCCGGGGAATAGACCTAGAGGATGAATCTCGCCCTAGACCTCACATCCGAAGCACATTCGTGAGTGTGGGGGTCATGAAGTTTGATCAGGATGGGGCAACACAGTTGACCCCACACAAGCTAGTGGCCATAATTCACCCAACCAATCCTCGAATCATTCCCCCTGCTATAGAAATAGTTTTGGCATCCTTGTCCCTCTTCAAGGAGGAGGCTCTCTCATCAATGCAACCCCTTGTGGTAAACCACCACAAACCCATGCCGACATTCGAGGATAGAGTCCTAGGCGAGCCCGGGATAAATATGATGGAGGCTGACCCCCAAAAGCCATCTCGATCAGCCTCCTCTACAAGGCCAGGTAAAGGGGTAACACTTCAGGTGAGAAATTGGGCATCAATGTCCTTAACCCTGGAAGCATCAAATGACCACGAATATAGCACCGACTTTCCAAAAAAAAAAACAACCTATAAAAAGTAAGATGATCCTTTGGCAGGCAATATCATGTGTATATAAAGACCCGCCTTACCAAGGGCTCATCTCCGAAGAAAATAAAAATCCTCAAAAAATAAAAGAAAAAAAAAATAATCTAAAAAATAATCTTTCAAAATCGTCAATAAAATTCAGAAAAATGATGCCTTAACAGAAAGACTAGTCCCACATGAAGTCGACCCCTTTCCTATAGAAATACAAGAAGAGGTAGGACTCACAAGTTTGGATGAGGAAATCCCTATCGAAGAGCTCCCCAATCAGCTCCTTGACCAGTTTGCCGATTTGAGCATGGCCCTACGTCAATTGTTGAAGAAACATAGGACGTCAATCTAAGAACCGAGGAGGTCCCTAGAATCACTAAAATCAAAATGTCACTATCTCCCGAGGAAAGGAAAAATATGATTGATTTCCTTCGATCATATTAAGACGTCTTCGCATGGTCATACGAGGATATGCCTGATCTGGATACTGATCTGGTCGAGCATGAGCTGCCACTTTTTCCAGATATTAGGTCGGTCAAGCAAAAGTTGAGACGCCTCAGGCTAGAATGGATGTTGAAAGTAAAGGATGAAGTCCTTAAACAGTACGATGCAGGGTTTCTCATTGTCTCTAAGTACCCGTAATTGTAATTAAATATTGTCCTTGTTCCAAAGAAAGATGGAAAGGTTTGCATGTGCATCGGCTTAAAAAACTTGAACAAGGTGAGCTCGAAAGACGACTTCCCGTTGCCACACATCAACATCTTGGTCGATAACACTGCGAGACATGAGATGCTCTCATTTATGGACGGATTCTCCTAATACAATCATATCATGATGGTGGAAGTAGACTGAGAGAAGATAACATTCATTACTCCATGGGAAACTTTCTGTTACCAAGTCATGCCATTCAGATTGAAGAATGCTGGGGCAACGTATATGAGGGCGATGATAACACTCTTTCACAACATGATGCATCGAGAAATTGAGGTGTGCGTTAATGACATGATAGCCAAGTCTTAGGAAAGAGGTGATCATTTGATAAACCTTCAAAAGCTATTTGAGAGGCTAAGAAAATACAAGTTGTGCTTGAACCCTTAGAAATGTGCATTTGGTACCATGTTAGAAAAACTGCTAGGCCTTATCATAAGCAGAAGAGGCATAGAGGTTGGCCTGGTGAAAGTGAAAGCCATTATCGAAGTGCCACCGCCATCTATCGAGAAAGAGGTGAGAGGCTTCTTGGACAGGATATAGTACATTAGTCAGTTCATTACATAACTCACTCCCATCTGCACACTGATCTTCAAGATACTAAGGAAAGATTCACTCGTTGAATGGAACGACGACTGTCAAGCAGCATTCGATAGGATCAAGGGCTACCTTTTCAACTCGCCAGTATTGGTATCACCCGAGCTAGGGAGACCACTCTTGATGTACCTCTCAACAATGAAAGTTTCGATGGGTTGCGTCCTAAGGCAGCATGATGAGCTGAGCAATAAATTCACTGATTATGAGGCACGCTATTCTCATTTAGAGAAAGCATTCCTAGCTCTCATTTGAGCTATACAGAGGCTCTGTCACTACTTGCTATCCCAAGCCGTTCTAGTCCTAGCAAGAATGGATCCACTAAAATACTTGTTTGAGAAGCCGACCCTCACTGGGCGGACTGTACATTGACAGCTTCTGTTATCCGAATTTGACATCATATATGTCACTCAGAAGTCGATCAAGGGATAAACACTCACCGATCATCTTGACAAGAACCCCTTGCCTGATTATGAACCTTTGAGAACTGAATTTTCAGACGAAGACATCTTATTTATGATAGAGGATGATACAATGGGGACAGAGGAATCCTGGGTAATGCACTTCGACGAGGCAACAAATGCCACAGGTCAAGGAGTTGGAGCTATTCTAATCTCGCCAAAAGGGTCTCATATACCCGTCTCCATCAAGCTCAATTTACCTTGCATTAACAACATGGCCGCATATGAAGCTTGCGTAGCAGGTCTATAGGCAGCCTTGGACCTAAATATAACTTATCTCAGGGTATTTGGTGACTCACAGCTAATCATATGCCGAACCAACAAAGATTGGAAGACAAAGGATGAGAGGCTAGTCCCGTACCATGAGCACCTTGAAGATCTGATTGCATATTTTGACGATATTATGTTCTCTTATGTCTCGCGAGCAAGAAATCATTTTGCCGATGGGCTAACAACATTCGCATCGATGGCCGAAATCCCTTATGGTGTCAAAATGAAGCCAATCATGATTGAACAAAGGAATGAGCCTGCTTTTTGTCTCCAGGTTGAGGAACCCCTGAAGTTTGACGATGAACCTCTATGGTTCCCAGATATCAAGAATTTTCTCGAAGCTCGTGCTTTCCTTGAGGGGACATCCAAGAAAGATAGGCAGACCATCCAACGTTTGGCGGTGAACTATGTCATCTGTGGCAAGAGCCTCTACAAGTGGTCTTATAACAATATCCTGCTCAAATGCCTAACTGAAGGCGAGGCAGCCAACATCATGAAAGAGATCCATGAAGGGGTATGCAGGGCTCGCGTCAATGGGCACATGCTCGCTAAGAAGATCTTACGGCAAGGGTATTTCTGGACCACCATAGAAACTGACTATTGCAAGCATATGCGGAAGTGCTGAAAATGACAAGAATACTCTAGTCTAATACATGCCCCTACCATTGACCTACACAGCATGACCACTCCTTGGCCATTCACCACATGAGGTATTGAAGTCATCGAAAAGGTCAACCCAAAAGCTTCGAATGGGCATCAGTTCATTCTCGTCGCCATCGAGTACGTCACCAAATGGGTAGAGGCGGCGTCTTACACGAACATCATGGCCAGTCATGTTGAGAAGTTCATTAAGAATAACATCATTTACTGATTTGGCGTACCTAAAGATATCATCACAGATAATGGCACCAACTTTGTGAACAAGCGCATAAGAACCTTCTGCGAGTAGTATAAAATCAAACATTATCGCTCTTCACCATAACGATCCCAAACCAATGGAGCTGTGGAGGCGGCTAACAAAATGGCCGTCCAAATCCTTGAGAAAATAGTCATCATCTACTGCGATTGGAGTGAAATATTATCTTTCGCACTTTGGGACTATCGAACATCGATCCGTACAGCTACAGGGGCAACACCATTTTCTCTTGCGTATGGAACCGAGGCCGTGTTGCCAGTTGAGATTGAAGTACCTTCACTTCACATTCTCATTGAATCTGATCTACCGAAAGCTGAAAGAGAGAGGTCTCGCTTTGAGCAACTGAACCTGCTAGATGAGAAGAGGCTCCTAGCTTTGTGTCACACCTAGGCCTATCAGAGAAGGATCACACGTGCTTTCAACTAGTGTGTTCACACCCAAGATTTAAAGGTGCGGGACACAGTAGTCAAGAAAATCTTTCCTTCTCTCCACTCCGATCAAAGAGGGAAATTCAAGCCCAATTAGAAAGGAACTTATGTCATCCGAGAGATACTCTTGGGATACGCACTCCGCCTTGCCACCATAGACGGAGATCACTTTTTTGAGCCGATCAACCCTAGATACGTACGCTGATTCTACTCTTAATCTCCGCGGCAAGGTAAGTATTGATAAAATCGATACATGACTACTTAAGGACCCCATAAAAGAGGCCATCATTTTAAAGCCAAGTGGCTAAGAAAGCATCCCTGAATATTCATACCCTTTGCTACACCTATTGAGCCATGAGCCTTTCTTTTATAAACCCCTCCCAAGAAAAGAAGATTGAAAAAGTGAAGAAAAAGAGTTACCATCAAAATCAAAAAATAAAATAAAATTAGAAAAGTAAAACCCCAAAAAGAGATTGTCTGAAAAGAAAAAGAACAAAAAAAAAAAATATAGAAAAGAAAAGAGATAGAGATATCATGGATGTACAGTGAAAATCCCCTAAGGAAGAAGTGTATTATAGCAGCTGGAGCCCAATCAAGAAAACCTTTTAACCCCAGAATACCTTTAAAACTCCTAACCTATCCCTTTCAAACCCATGGCCAAGATACAACCCTGAGGAAAGCCCTCTTTAAGGTCTATCAGCAGTCACAGTATCTGTTGAGTCAGCGCAAGCTAAGCTGTGAGACAATAAAAGAATGCCACCCAGCCGGCTATGACGGAAGCGACGTCTATGTCGTGGCCTTTGAAAAAGGAAAAGAAAAGAAAATAAAAGGAGAATATATGCTCAAAGCAAAAATGACATGGTGAAAACTCAGAAGGGCGCTACGGGTAAACACAACGAGCTTGTGCAGACCAGGTGAATTCCCGAAAAGGCGCTTGAGGTAAAAATACATACCTACAGACGTAGTGGAAACTCGAAAGGGCGCTGCGGGTAAAAAAGTGGGTGACAACTGGAATGAAGAAAGCCCATCTTAAGCATTGTGAGTAAAAAAGGTAAAGAGAAAAAGAAAAGGAAAAGGACAAAATCTTCAGTTCATTCTCATTTATGTGTCTGCCAATTGGGCCGCTCACGTTAGCTCAAATTGGGTCCCGACCAGGAATGTCTTCATGACCACACCGTCAAATGTATCACCCAGGGTAAGGAGGAAAGGTTGATTCGATCCAAAGGGATGGACATTCCAACCTTGGTAAAAACTTGGGACCTCACTTAGATCCGACCAAGTGAATGGGTTTAACTATGCTCAAAAGGGGACTCGTCACCTCGTCCCATGGTTAAGGCATCAAACAAAAAGAGAGGAGAAGACCACACTTATAAAAGATAATAAATTTCCCGTTCCCATTTTCACCCCCATACTGTGTACCCCACATCTCAAAATTGTGATCGGTGTGATACCCGATTTCTCCCTTTTCAAAAGCTAAGAAAGATAATGCCCGTGTAAGATAATAGATTTCTCTTTTTCCATTTACATGTTTATACAGTGCTTACATCACATCTCAAAAAGATAATCGGTGTGATTCCTCACTTCCCATTTTTACAAAATTCAAAAAGCAATAAAATCATTAAGAAAATATATATACCAAAAACAAAATAATCTAACGGGGGTTCTTATGCCCCTTCTTATGGAGTTTTGATCTATGCAAAAAAGTACGCGCAGGCCCAGGACAACGACCCAACTCGCGCTTCAAGGCACGAATCTCAGCACGTAAAGCATCCTCCCGGACATTCTGATTTGTCATCCAGAGGCCATGAAAGCCCTTGTATCGCTTTCGGGAAGCATCAATAGCCCCAAGAGCATCACTCAGGGCTCCTTCCAAACAAAGAACCTCACACTCTACAACACCAACTCTTGCTTCTGCAACATCAGCTCTATCCTATTGTTTCTCTAAACGCTCATGTAGGACCTGTTTCTCATCTACCAACAACTCAATCCGGGTCTAAAGTGCCAACTCCTTCCTCGGCCAAGGTTCCCCCTGTATCACTACTCTCCGCCTGATCCATGTAACGGGCAGAAGACCTCTCAGATAGTAACCAAGGCTCATACCCTGGAGAAGTCAAAAGAGAGTCCCTTTGTTCCAGGCCGCACGTATACGTCGACTGACGCATTTCCCAAAGGACGACTATCCTATCCAAGTCCCCAAAAGCGCATAAGGGAGGTCTCTCCGAACAAGGTACCTGCTGAATATAACCAAATTGACGCATCACCTAGGATGGGAAATAATAGGTACTGCCAGTCAAGCCAAGAAGGGTGATACCCTCTTCATCACTGGATCAAACTATTGGGAAGGTCCTATCAAGCCATGGAAGCCTCCATACTAGCTCGGCCTTAGTCAGCCAAAGATTCAGCTAACGTATAGTCCCCTGTGGTAACGTATGGCATCGGCCAAAAACCCGTGAGCCACCTCCTTGCGAACAACATAGAAGTGGGGCAGACCTGGAGAAACATAGAAGTCGGACCCCAAAATGGAAAGATGCTCCCCCAGCCAGACCTGGAGTAGAACAGTGCATCCCTGGAGGCACTCAACCTTGCCCAACGCAAAGGCATCGAGACAGTGGTAAAGCTTTGCTAATACCAAATGCATCACAGAATGGCCCTCTTTAAGCTCCGCCAGTATGTCGTAGAGTGCGAGAGAGAAGCTTTCCACCTAGTGTAAAAAAGGACCTCCGAGAGAAGGCAAAGGGCGAAAGCTTTCACATTATAGATATTTTTGACTGATAATTTTTTCAAGCTTTCATCGCCAAAAAGTTCTCTCAGGAATTTCATTGAACACCTAGTGGGCCCACCGACAAGGCTTTTCTCATAATCATCTTTATTAAGCCTAGGGTCGTGTGGATGAATTTAGCGTAACCTGGTTTTAGCACCACCATGGCAAGGCCTCGATGCAACTTCAAACCCAATAGGTTGGAGAGCTCTTCAAGAGTTGGAGTTAGCACACGGGTCCCAAAGCAGAAGACATGGGTTTCCACTTCCCAATGCAAAATAGCCGCGTGAATGAGGTCCCATAACAGAGGAACTTTAAGGAAAGATAAGAGATGGGCCATCTCCAGTTGATCCAAACACGCAAGCTCGTTCTTGTTTAAAATATCAAGCCATTTCTTTAAGAAATTGGGCCCCACACCCAAAGAGGGAAGTATAAAAGTTCCGAATCCCCCGAGAGAGACGGGGTCAGAAAGAGGGTCCATGATCATATAAAGATGTTTTAAAGAATCACAATTCAACGTAGGACAATGGACCCACCCTCGGGAGGAAAAGAAAAAAATATGGGAGTAAAATCCAAAACCCTACTCAAAGAAAAATAAGTGGGTTCTCGAGCTTTATAAGCTCACTTTCGTCTGGGGGATACCTAGCGTATGTATTATATACGTTAGGCTAAAAATCACCCAGATTTGCCTAGCGTATGTATTACATACGCTAGACCAGAAAATCTCCAAAAATTTGCCTAGCGTATGTATTACGCATGCTAGGCTAGAAAATGCCCGGAAATGCCTAGCGTACGTAATACATACGCTAGACCAAAAATATAAAAGAAAGAGAAAGAAAGAGAGAGGAAGAAGAAAAAGAAAGATGAAAATGTAAGAAGAGTCTGCCCTCCCCCTTTTTTTCATGTAATACACTTTTCGGACACCCCAAGCCATGAGCTGAGACACCTAGATTTTATCACTTAACTTATGTTACATTTTCTTTCATAGGAACCATTGCTACCAATGAACAAAGAAGAAGCGTATGGACCTCAGCCATTATAGCCGACACATCAGTCAGGGGGCAGTCCCCACTTTTTTGCCAAGCTTATGGCTACCCTGCAGAAAAGTACGAGACACAAATTACAGTTTCACAAGCCATCCAACAACGCTTTTAGTTCGCAATAAAGAGGGTCACATCCAAATTGGCAAAGTGAGAAATAACGAGACAAAGAATTTTTTTTTTTAAAGGCATCCATTCAAATGAATATCCAAAGTTTGTTAGGCAGTTGTATCGTTATTATAAATTATTTCTCAAAGTTCAAATGTTCATAACAAAGAAAAAGAAAAAGGCAGCAGCCTCCGATCATTATTCGGGTCCTTGAGAGTCCCTCTTTCACGAGCATTTGGTCTGTTGAAATGTCTTAGTCTCCCCCACGCGAGACCACGCCTAGGACAGTCGGCTGAGTAGTGAACGCGACTCCTCCCGAGCGTACTGAAAGCATTATACAAGAAGGATCAATGCATGATAACATAAACCAACCAAAATGTAGAAAGGATAACCCAGAATCATACTTACCGCTTCAGCCTCTCTGAGGTCTACAATATGGCGATAGTAGCCAGCCTGCAGAACGGCTGACTCGTAAACCTACAAAAAGGGGAGAGAACAAAAAGGTCACTAGCACGAAAAGACTAAAGAAGGCATATTACAAATAGAAAAGAACTCACCCTAGGGATCAACTTGGGAGGAGGAACTCTAACCGCCTCGGTAGAAAGACAGGCACACTCAGCCACATCAACAAACAAGCCAAAAAGAAACACATCATCCAGTACCTGTAAGCCCCCTGAGCCCCTGTGGCAGACGCCCCAACACTAGAAGCTTCCGAAGACCCTACACCCGTCTCCTCTGGTGGTCCCGCCGCCTCATCAAACTGAAATAAGAAAAGGAGAGTAAGAGAACCGATTGGCAAAGCGCTATCTTAGTGAATCAAAGTTGAATTGACAGACAATAGAAAGATAAGAAAAGTACCTGGCCCCGGGGCCCTTCGAATGCCAAATAGTTAGCATCGGGAACAAAGCGTGGGAGAAGGAACCGATAGGGGAGGGACTCGTACCACTGATGATACCCCCCATACTGGAAAAGGCCATCAACCGGAACCCCATGATGAAGGAGTCTCTCAGTAAGCTCCTCAACTATACCCTCCGGTGTCATGACATCCTCGTGGACACCCAATGGCATAGTGAAGAAGTCTCAGTATTGGTCCACAACCCTCTCGCCCAAGTAGTAGGCCTGGACCCAGGCACCTTAGAAAAAGATGACCCGACGGTCAACGAATAACCGAGACTGCCCAATAGTGGCATGGTGGTGAAAAGGAGAGCCGATGTACTGATAAAAAATAATCTGTAAAAGAAAGAAAAAATCTGCCAGTCAATCAATGCGATCATAGCTTAGAAAATCCAACCAATCAAGAAAAAGGAGAGTCAAACTTGCTCAGGGATCATCAGGTCAAACTGCACCCTCAAACCTAATTCTAGGTGCTTCATCCTCACCGCTCGGCGACAGTCTAGGAGCCAACAACTCATAAGGGGATAGGTATACTCGTCCGAGAACAGTAGGGCATGGCCGGGTAGGAAGTGCAGGTACCCCCAAATCTGAAAAAAGATGAACAAATATAGAACATATCAAATCAAATAATGAAAGTCAAAGATCATGAACTAAGAGGGGCAAAATCAAGTGTTCTACCTCAATCACATGCCAAAAACTGAGGATAGAAGCAACCTCCCCAACTGATGCTCTAGCCAGGCTATCTATCAGCACCGCGTAACTGGCGCCACCCCAATCAAAGCGATGCACGTCCCTCCAATTCCCCATCAAACAAAGGAGGGACGACGCAACACGACCCCCGCTGGCATTGACAAGAATGGTCTTTCCCAGAAGGTACAGGAGGGAGATACGAGCCAGACCAGGGTGCACTCAGGCTCAACGACAACATCCCCATTTGGCTGGAGCGGGTCAATAAGCTCGTTGGCCTCAAATAGACTCTCCAACCAAGATAACTTGACCTCGGAGCCGGTCATATTGTTGGAGGAGGGATATGCCCCGATCAGCCGAGTCACCTCCTCATGACCAGGAACGTGAGGACAGACTACATGCATTCTCCCTATCATGACCCTCGTGATCATGACCCAGTCTATAGGGGTGATGGTCATCTCAGCAACGGGCATGTGAAAGGTCATTGTATTCGGACGAATCCTCTCAACCAAAGCCCCCACATAGGACATGTCGTCTCACATAGCAGGGTAGGATAGAAAGTCTCCAAAACTCGCCTGGGCATGGAGAAACCGCACGACAAAGGGGAGTTGAATATAAAAATTCTGAAGATGAAACCACCTGTTACGAAACATGATATGGGGCAAAGGCTACATAAAAAATGGAGGATATCAGATCCTAGATAAAAGATCATGGACTAAAAAAAGAAAAAGAAAGTGAGAAGAAGCAACTGAAGAACTTTTGATACCTGGTTGGCAATCCCGAAGTTAGAGATGTGGGAATGCGACTGGTGAAGTAACCCACTGTGGGCCGCATCACCTTGCATCTCATACTAGATACGAGTGGATCTCTGCACCTGGATGAGACGTTCCCCTTGGACACCAAAAATCACATTAAGACCCCCCTTGTGGACCTGGTCTTTGTCACTTAATGAATTCTGAGCGATCCTGAAATGAGATACACCGCCAAAATGTTAAAGGATGATGAGTTAGAGGAGATGCTACACTTGTCTAGAGGATCATAAAACCCAACGAAGGTAAGTAAGTCTCGCTCGTACCGGAATATTAAAATAAAATATAAAAAAAAAAACAACAAAAACAAAAATAAATATAAAAATCTCTTTATCAGGGAAAATCGATGTTTTCTAAAAGCCATAAGTTTTCAAAAAGATCACCATCAATCAAATTTCTGCCAGAGTCCATTCCAAAAGTGCATACACATCACCGGTTCAATCAAAGGCATTGTTGGTTCCCCCCTAAAAAAATCTATTTTATCTTAGCCCTAAATACATTGATAAGATAAAGAAAAAGAAAGTCAAGAAAACCTAAAAAGGGGGGCATGATTCATCGAAGTTCCCACCAAAATACCTTCAAATACACATAAAATCACAATAGGGACCACATTTGCAAGAAACAAATACCCCTTTTATCATCTAAATGCAAGAACCCTAACAACATTGGCATAAGGTCAAAGAAATTTCAAAAGAAAAGGGTTTTTTGAATGGTTACCTTGATAAAAATTTATGCCCTAGGTCCGGTTGGAGTATGCCTTCGATTGACGATAACGACACTGGCACAATGTTGAGGTTTTGATTCAGATCTAGGAAGCACAATGTAGCATCCTCATTTCGGTTTGGAGAGAGGGAAAAAAGAAATTTTTAGAAAAATAAGTGTTCTTGGGTACCTGGTCCTCCCTGGCCGTTTTAAACCCATTTTTGGCCTTGCATAAGTAATATATACGCTAGGCATAACATTTCTAGATTTTGGCCTAGCATATGTAATACATATGCTAGGCTTATTTCGGCTCCCTTTGGACTTTGCTTCTTTTTTTTTTTGGGGGGGGGGGGATGGCCCGGCAGGCAGGTTTGAATGGCTAGACCATGGGGTTGCACATGTTCTCAAAAAGCGTATTGACCTTCATTTGATCCGCTCGGGAAAAGGTGCTAAAATAAAAATGTTTAGAGGATAGTGAGTTGATTGGGCTATTTATATGTATATCTAATTAAGTCTCAACCTATTGCAAGTGCACCATAGAAATTATAGTAATAGCAAAGGATCGTTCCTACAGAGATAGGTTAAATTATATTAACTTAATTTTTATGAAAACTTGTATTTATCTTTTAATTTCCTAAACTACAGGAGAAGTATGAATAAAAGAATTATTTTAAAACTAAATTTGCAGAAAATAAATCATAATCCTCCTTCTTTAGATTATGGTCATCAATCACAATCTTCAGCTATCAGATATTTATAAATTTAAACAGTACCGTTACACTATATATAAGGTTTCCTAGCATTGGTAGTCAATCAATACTAAAATCATATCAATACAGATTTAATGTAATCAACAATCTCCTAAAACATGGGCGTCAATCAAATTCTAGAAAACTAAAGATGGATAAGTAAAAACCGTTCCACTAATCTGCAAACCTTAATCTGAGTTGTCAATTCAAATTAAAATATGAAGATGTTTACAAAGCAGAAAATAAAGAAAATAAAATCTAAACTGTAAAGCAATAAAAATTATATCTTTCACTCCTCAGTCGCAGTCGTCAATTGCTTCTGAGAAACTACAGATATCAACTCTAATCTTCAGCTCTCAATCGCAGTCGTCAAGTGCTCTTGAGAAACTTTGGGTATCTAATCTACAAAGCAATAAAAATCTACTCTAAATTTGATCGAAATAAAACCCAACCCCAGTTGTCAATTGATGATGAGAATTTCATCGATGATTATTCCTATACCGGGTTCTCTTATTTATAGACCATGTGATAGCCCGAATTTCCTAATCGTGAAACCCGGACCATCAGACCGACGCTAAGGCCGATCCTCGAAAGGCACACTTGGCACATCTACATGCAATGCGAAAATAAAGCGAAAACCATAACTAAATAGATATAGACCTTATGTGCAAAAGTAATTCTCCATTTCTATATCTCAAAAGCTCAAAATAATGGTTCTAATCCCATGTAAAAACTCATGGGCAGAAGAACCGAGAAGAACCACCGGTGATGGCCGACCATCACCGAAACATGGTTCGCAAAGGAGTAGGAAATCTAATCCAATACATCTATATCTCTTACATCACCAAAAACCTTACAATAACCCGTCAAACCAAAGACGGACCTACCCATACTTTGCACATAGAAAACAATTCTCTGGGTGGGTATCTATCTCTTCTTCCAGAGGCACGTACTCGGAGTCCTCCTTATCCAGGACCTCCGTGCCTAATTTCTCACTTGAACCTGTGACATATAGTCGAGGGATGAGCTTCATCTAAGCTCAATAGGGAAGACCAATAGCATGCATATCTCAAAAAAAGTATATATCTCATGACATAATCGAAAGCATAATTTTCTCATAAGGATGCACAATTTCAAAGATGACTGAATGAATAAAGCATTTTTCTAAAATTAGAAAATTTAACACATGTTCTACTACTGATTCACATAATAAAAAAGGAAACTTAAAGCGCTTTACTTAAATTATCCCTCGAGCAAATATAGCATCGAGCCCCCGATGGAATACCCACCATCGTCGTTCATATGAACCATTTACACATGGTGCGCAAGGTCCCAACAATGATAGACGCTTGTGCCAAACACAAGTTTGCCGTTGGCTGGTAAGATTCACAAATTCACAAAGGTTGTACGGATATCCCGCCGTGTCGGCCGGGTATTCATATGAAACCTCAAATCATAGTGCATAACTTATTGTTTATCACCGTGTGATGTGGTAATTATAACTACTTAAACACATGATTTCACACACTTGTTTTAATTTCTGAATAAATCTTGAAGGATTCCACATGAATTTCACATTAACGAAATGAGTCTTGAACGACTCACACATAGCTGACACAAGCACATGCTAAACGTATCAAATGCATAAGGTATAGAGTTTTCCTTGCCTCATACAAAGCTCAAGCAAATCCATATATATATGTCATGTATCCGTGTCCACACCTAGTACAAGTGATTATCCTACATTGACAATGTCCAAAAGTACCCCTAGGAATACATAAAATAACCGATATATATACGTCACGTATCCGTGTCCACACCTAGTACAAGTGATTATCCGACATTCACAATGTCCAAAAGTACCCCTAGGAATACATAAAATAACCTAAGGCACGTATTACTAATGAATTCAAAACGAAAGAAATAAATAACATATACTCTGTTTCGCGCACGAGCGAGCTCTGGAGCTCGTGTGCGCGAGACCAAAACACATAATTCCTCGCGTGACCAATTGGAATTTTGCTTGCTGCAGATTTTCATGCAAGGCCTCGCGTGAGCGAGGCTCAAGACACTTAAATTCTCATGCAAGCGAGATACAGAGCCTCACGGCTTACATACGCCTTCATAAAGCTTCTCACGCAAGCGAGCTTTGAAGGTCGTGCGCGCGAGAATCAGAGATATCAAGATCCGAGTTTTCTCCTTAACTCAATCTTCACCAAACCTCATCCACATTTAGGACACAACATATCTAACATTAAATATACACTTAAAGTACATTGAAGCATTAATTTCTTACCTTTTAACTCATCGATTCGTTGTAGATCGGATCTTTCTTCTAGAAAGAACACAGGGGTTTCCAAAACCCAAATCAGCTCTCACCAAGCTTTACCAAGCTTCACGTTAAAAGATCATGGACTAAAAATAGAAAAAAAATGCGAGAAGAAGCAACTAAAGAACTTTTTTTACCTGGCTGGCAATCTCGAATTTCGAGATCTGGGAATGCTGCTGGTGAAGTAACCCATTGCGGGCCGCATCACCTAGCATCTCATACCAGATACGAGTGGATCTCTACACCTGGATGAGACGTTCCCCTTCGACACCAAAAATCACATCAGGACTCCCCTTGTGGGCCTGGTCCTCGTCACTTGATTAATTCTGAGCCATCCTGAAATGAGATACACCGCCAAAATGTTAAAGGATGATGAGTCAGAGGAGATGCTGCACTTGTCTAGAGGATCATAAAACCCAACGAAGGTAAGTATGTCTCCCTCATACCAGAATATTAAAATAAAAAATATAAAAAAAACAACAAAAACCAAAATAAATAAAAAAATCTCTTTATCAGGAAAAATCAATGTTTTCTAAAAGCCATAAGTTTTCAAAAAGACCACCATCAATGGAAATTTTGCCAGAGTCCATTCCAAAAGTGCATACACATCACCGATTCAATCAAAGGCATTGTTGGTTTCCCCCAAAAAAATCTTTTTTATATTAGCCCTAAATACATTGATAAAATAAAGAAAAAGAAAGTCAAGAAAACCCAAAAAGGGGGGCATGATTCACCCAAGTTCCCACCAAAATACCTTCAAATACACATAAAATCACAATAGGGATCACATTTGCAAGAAAAAAAATACCCCTTTTATCATCTAAATGCAAAAACCCTAACCAAATTGGCATAAGATCAAAGAAATTTCAAAAGAAAAGGGTTTTTTAAATGGTTACCTTGATAAAAATTTATGTCCTAGGTCCGGTTGGAGTACCCCTTCGATTGACGATAACGACACTGTCACAATGTTGAGGTTTTGATTTAGATCTAGGAAGCACAAGGTAGCATCCCCGTTTCGGTTTGGAGAGAGGGAGAAAAGAAATTTTTAGAAAAATAAGTATTCTTGGGTCCCTGGTCCTCCCTGGCCGTTTTAAACCCATTTTTGGCCTTGCATATGTAATACATACGCTAGGCATAAAATTTCCGAATTTTGGCCTAGCATATGTAATACATACGCTAGGCTTATTTCGGCTCCCATTAGACTTTGCTTTTTTTTTTTTTTGGGGGGGGGGGGGGGATGGCCTGGCGGGCAAGTTTGAATGGCTAGACCATGGGGTTGCACATGTTCTCAAAAAGCGTATCGACCTTCATTTGATTCGCTCAGGAAAAGGTGCTAAAATAAAAATGTTTAGAGGATAGTGAGCTGATTGGACTATTTATATGTATATCTAATTAAGTCTTAACCTATTGCAAGTGCACAATGGAAATTATAGTACTAGCAAATGATCGTTCCCACAGAGATAGGTTAAATTATATTAACTTAATTTTTATGAAAACTTGTATATATCTTTTAAGTTCCTAAACTACAGGAGAAGTATGAATAAAAGAATTGTTTTAAAACTAAATTTGCAGAAAATAAATCCTAATCCTCCTTCTTCAGATTATGGTCGTCAATCACAATCTTCAGCTATTAGATATTTATAAATTTAAACAGTACCGTTACACTATATATAAGGTTTCCTAGCATTGGTAGTAAATTAATACTAAAATCATATCAATACAAATTTAATCTAATCAACAATCTCCTAAAACATGGGCGTTAATCAAATTCTAGAAAACTGAAGATGGAAAAGTAAAAATCATTACACTAATCTGCAAACCTCAATCTGAGTCGTCAATTCAAATTAAAATTTGAAAATATTTACAAAGCAGAAAATAAAGAAAATAAAATCTAAACTATAAAGCATTAAAAATTATATCTTTCACTCCTCAGCCGTAGCCGTCAATTGCTTTAGAGAAACTACAAATATCTACTCTAATCTCCAGCTCTCAATCGCAGTCGTCAAGTGCTCTTGAGAAACCTTGGATATCTAATCTACAGAGCAATAAAAATCTACTCTAAATTTGATCGGAAGAAAACCCAACTCCAGTCGTCAACTGATGCTGAGAATTTCATCGAAGATTATTCCTATAGCAGACTCTCTTATTTATAGATCATGTGACAGCCCGGATTTCCTAATTGCGAAACCCGGACCGTCGGACCGACGTTAAGGCCAATCCCTGAAAGGCACAGTTGGCACATCCACACGCAAAGCGGGAATAAAGAGAAAACCATAACTAAATAGATATAGAACTCATGTGCAAAAGTAATTCTCCATTTTTATCTCTCAAAAGCTCAAAATAATGATTTTAATCTTATGTAAAAACTCATGGGCAGAAGAACCGAGAAAAACCACCGGTGATGGCCGACTATCACCGAAACATGGTTCGCAAAAGAGTAGGACATCTAATCCAATAGATCTATATCTCTTACATCACCAAAAACCTTATAATAACCCGTCAAACCAAAGACGGACCTACCCGTGCTTTGCACACAGAAAACAATTCTCTTGGTGGCGTTCTATATCTTCTTCCAGAGGCACACACTCTGAGTTCTCCTTATCCAGGTCCTCCGCGCTTAAAGCCTCACCTGAACCTGTGACATATAGTTGAGGGATGAGCTTCATCTAAGCTCAATAAGGAAGACCAATAGCATGCATATCTGAACAAAAGTATATATCTCATCACATAATCGAAAGCGCAATTTTCTCATAAGGATGCACAATTTCAAAGATGACTGAATAAACAAAGAATTTTTCTAACTTTGGAAAATTTAACACATGTTCTACTACTGATTCACATAACACAAAAAGGAAACTTAAAGTGCTTCACTTAAATTGTCCCTCGAGCGCATATAGCATCGAGCCCCTGATGGTATACCCACCATTGTCGTTCATATGAACCATTTACACATGGTGCGCAAGGTCCCAAAAATGATGGACGCTTGTGTCAAACACAAGTTTGCCGTTGGCTGGTAGGATTCACAAATTCACAAAGGTTGTACGGATATCCCATTGCACCGGTCACGGATATCCCGCCGTGTCGATCACAGATATACCGCCGTGTTGGCCGGGTATTCACATGAAACCTCAAATCATAGTGCATAACTTATTATTTATCACCGTGTGATGTGGTAATTATAACTACTTAAACACATGATTTCACACACTTGTTTTAATTTTCGAATGAATCTTGAAGGATTCCACATGAATTTCACATTAATGAAATGAGTCTTGAAAGACTCACACTTAGCTGACACACTTAACTTATCATGGTTTTCGAAATACACACACACATGCTTACCCACTCGTAACTCATCGCATTCAAAATAAAAATCTTATATCATAAAGCATATGCTAAATATATCAAATGCATATGGTATAGAGTTTTCCCTACTTGACACAAAGCTTAAGCAAATCCATATATATATGTCACGTATTCGTGTCCACACCTAGTACAAGTGATTATCCTACATTCACAATGTCTAAGAGTACCCCTAGGAATACATAAAATAACCTAAGGCACGTATTAATAATGAATTCAAAATGAAAGAAATAAATAACAAATACTCCGTTTCTCGCGTGAGCGAGCTCTGGAGCTCGTGTGCGCGAGACCAAAACACATAATTCCTCGTGTGACCGATTGGAATTTTGGTTGTTGCAGATTGTCATGTGAGGCCTCACAAGAGCGGAGCTCAAGACACTTAAATTCTCGTGCGAGCGAGATGCAGAGCCTCACGGCTTACATAAGCGTTCATAAGGCTTCTCACGCGAGCGAGCTCTGAAGGTCGTGCACGCGAGAACCAGAGATATCCAGATCTGAGTTTTCTCCTTAACTCGATCTTCACCAAACCTCATCCACATTTAGTACACAACATATCTAACATTAAATATACACTTAAAATATATTTAAGCATTAATTTCTTACCTTTTAACTCATCAATTCATCGTAGATCGGATCTTTCTTCTAGAAAGAACACAAGGGTTTCCAAAACCCAAATCAGCTCTCACCAAGCTTCACGTTCACGACCAAGCCGACGTAATTGTAGGCGATAACTCACACAATCTAGTCTTTCACATATTACTCACAAAAATCATGTGAATCTTAACCATGGATTTAAGAAACTTGTTTCCTTTTTCTCTTCAAACCCTCTCTTTTCTATTTTCTTTCTCTCTTTCTCTTTCTCTCAACACTCTCACACAATGAGGCTCACGTGTGTGACCCCCCCCTAGTACATGATTTTGTTTCTATGTTACACATATACATCTAACTTAAATGTTACCCTATCCATTAGTTCATGCATGGTTTGAGACATATATAATTTCACAAGTGTTATCAATTGTTATGTAGCAGAGGCTCCCTTGTAAACCACATACACACATCACACACATGCATCGTACGACCTGCACTATTTACATAAATTGGGGTTATTACATTCACCCCACCTTGTAGAATTTTCGTCCTAAAAAATTGTCCTAAGTTACGTTAAAGAACTCACACTCATGAATTAAACTCGCTTAAGAGGCCACCTTGGACCTTAACCATCATCATGCACAATACATCATAACCATGCTGCATAAAAGAAACTATTTTGGCATCCATACACCACACAACAGTTGATCAATCCTGCATAAAACTTATATCATTGCGCCCATTGCATAGAAAAATCCATTGAAGAAAAATAGCATTTAATCATTTATCCATGCATCATGAAACTAACCATTCATCCATTCATCATGAAAATAAAAGCGTATCCATTGCGTAAAAGAAAATAGAATTGTAGCATTTGGGCATCAAAATGTAATTCACCTTCCAAACGAAACAAATCCCAACGTGACAGCAATGTCACAATAGTTTCACAGTGATAATTCATAAGTAGATAAGATGCTTATCTTTGCATTGCAAAATTTAAAATTTCCCTCTAAAAAAGAATTGTCCATGGTACCTAGCCCTACTCGTCATCCTCTGCATCGTACTCCTTGTCCTCATCCCCGGAACCGGAGTCCTCATCGTCATCAACCTCTTCATCATAATCAGCCTCCTCTTCATCATCATCAGCCTCCTCTTCATCAACTTCCTCATCATCGCCCTCCTCCCCCTCAGTAGCCGCAGCTGAGCTAGAAGCACCAAAAATCGTAGCCCGCATGGTGTTGATGCACTGCTGGTAAGTTTGAGGGTAGGCGTGGATCATCAAATCAAGGCAAACTGCCTCCTGAAAACACTGATGGAGTCGTATCTCACGGCCCTGTAGTAGGATTTCGCGAAGCATGTCGTCTTGACCACTAGGCACATGCTGGGATGAAGATGGTGCTGTAGGCTGAGTGGGCTAGTGTGGTTATGTTGCCTGTTGCGCGAATTGGCTATCTCGTTTCTTCTTAACACTTGTTCTTAGGCTTTTAAGGTTTTTGTTTAAGTCAGTGATCCGACAGGTCTCGATGTTGTCAGAGAGAATTGGCTCAAGGGCTTGAAGTTCAAACCTGTCTTTTCCATCACGCAATTCAAAGATTCGAGAGATGAGCCACGCATAAGGTAACCGGCTTATGGGTTTAGGAATAGCTCTAGGTTTGTTCCTCCTGAGGGTGTGGAGAATGGCTTTTTGAACGAGGATAGAGGCGCTGAACCACCTATCGAGATATGCGGCATAAATTGCTTGTAAGAAAGCGTCCCGACGTTCTTTCTTGTGGCCTAGGGGATATAAATTCTTCCTAAAGCTTATATCGAGGGGCCACATGTGTTCGGGCAGCTGAGCCCGTGTGATGGATTTTCCTGAGGCAGTCACCCCGCGGGTGACCTCAGCTGTAATTACCTCAAATTTCACATCATGAAGGAATGGGGGTTTGGAAACCCCATCCTCAATGTAATCCAGTGGACAACCCATCATGTGGGACATGTCCCTAGCATCAAAACTCATCTCTTTCCCATTAATCTCACAAATTAAATTGGTTTGGGTAGCATTGGTCTTAAGGGTTTGATAAAATAACCAATTATCAATACGATCAATCGATGGAATCGGAGTCAATTTAGAGAATTATTCTTATACATTCATTGAAAATTCTAATATGTGTTTAATAAAATAAAAAGTTACATTAACTCATACAATTACTCAAATGTATATAACGTAGACGAGACTCATATAAACAAATTTGGATAGGCTTCGCGCACATCTGACTCACGTTCCCATGTGGCTTCTTCTCGCGAATGAGTCCGCCATCTAACAAGTACCAAAGGAATCTTTTTCGTGCATAGCACTTGTTCCTTGCGATTTAGGATTTGCATTGGATCTTCTTCAAAGGTCATGTCTTTGTACATTTCGATCGGTGGTGCATTGAGTATGTGGGCCGGATCCCTCACGTACTTTCTTAGCATGGAAACATGAAACACATCGTTCACTCTTTCAAGTTGAGGGGGTAAAGCAACCCTATATGTAACTTCACCAACTCTACCCAAAACTTCAAAAGGTCCAATGTAACGGGGACTTAGCTTCCCACATTTTCTGAAGTGCATTACACCTTTCATCGGTGAGATCTTAATAAACACATGATCTCCTATGTGAAAATCCACACTGGTTCTCTTGATATCGGCATACCATTCTTTCGACTTTGAGTTGTCTTAATCCTTTCCCGAATCGTACGAACAGTTTTAGCATTTTTTCTAAGACGTCTGGACCCAAAACAAATTTTCTCTGGTTTCCTCCCAATTGATCGGAGATTTATATCGCCATGCATACAACGCTTCATACGGAGCCATACCAATACTCGACTGAAAGCTATTATTATACGTAAATTCAATCATTGGTAAATACTGATCCCATGATCCCTGAAAGTCTATCATACATGCTCTAAGAATATCCTCAATGATTTGATTAACTCTCTCAGTCTGACCATCAAATTGTGGATGAAAAGCGAAGCTAAAATCCAATCTCGTGCCCATGCCTTCTTGAAATCTTTGCCAAAATATCGAGGTATACAATGGGTCACGATCTGGAACAATACTCGTCGGAATACCGTGCAATCGAACAATCTCTCGCATGTACAAATCCGCCAATTTTCTTATCGTATATGTGGTGTTGTAGGGCAGGAAATGTGCTGACTTTGTCAGTCGATCAACAACTACCCATATAGCATTATGGCGCTTCGCCGTCCTAGGTAATCCTATAATAAAATCCATGGAAATATATTCCCATTTCCACTCAAGTAATGGTAGAGGTTGTAATAAACCAACTGAATGTCTATGATCCACCTTTACTTGCTGACACACCAAGCATTTAGAAACATACTCGGCGATATCTTTCTTCAAACCTCTCCACCAATAGCTTCTCTTCAAATCCTGGTACATCTTGGTATCTCCAGGATGAATAACATACTTGGACTTGTGAGCTTCGTCCAATATAGTTTACCGTAGGTCGGCATCAATCGGTATGCAGAAATGTCCTCTGAATAATAACGATCAATTTTCCTTAATTGCAAAGTCTGCTCTGGTACCGTCCATCACACCCTGTCTGATCTTTAACAGTTCTGTATCTTTCATCTGAAGCTCGTGGATTCGATAAAAAATCATTGGTCTGATTGTGATATTTGCCAACAAGACCCCTGAAACATTCACCTCGATGTTCTTATCATACAAAAGGATATGTCTTCCAATAATTTCCATCGACGAAGTCCCATAACCAGACTAGCTAGCTGAGCCAAACACTTCCGACTCAAAGCATCTACTATGACATTTGCTTTACGTGGGTGATACTGAATAGAACAGTCATAGTCCTTGAGAAATTAAATCTACCTCTGTTGCCTCATATTTAAATCTTTCTGCATAAATAAGTACTTGAGGCTTTTATGGTCTATGAAGATCTCAAAGGTTTCACCGTACAAATAATGTCTCCATCTTTTTAGTGCAAAGATCATTGCGGCCAATTCTAGATCATGCGTCGGATAGTTCTTGTCATGATCTTTCAATTGTCTCGATCCGTAAGCGATGACTTTCTTATTCTGATTAAGTACACAGCCTAGGCCACTGTACGAAGCATCACTATAAACAGTGAATCCCCCACTACCTGATGGAATAGTTAACACTGGTGCAGAGGTAAGCCATCTCTTAAGTTCCTGGAAACTCTCTACACATTCATTGGTCCACTCAAATTTAACATCTTTTCTTGTAAGTCGCATGAGCGGTCTTGAAATCTTAGAGAATCCCTCTACAAATCTTCGATAATAACCAGCCAGACCGAGGAAACTACAAATTTCAATCACAGTCTTTGGTTGTTCCCAATCTATGACTGCCTCAATCTTTGCTGGATCAATGTTCACACCTGCTTATAAAACTATGTGGCCGAGAAAGCTCACTTGTTCCAACCAGAATTCACACTTGCAGAGTTTGGCGTATAACTGGTGCTCACATAGCGTCTGCAATGCAATGCGTAAATGTTGCCCATGTTCTTCCTTAGATTTCAAATAAATGAGAATGTCGTCCACAAATACTACCACACAAGTATCAAGATGTTGTTTAAACACCCAATTCATGAGATCCATAAATGAAGCTGGTGCATTAGTCAAGCCGAAAGACATCAGTAGGAACTCGTAATGCCCATATCTAGTTTTGGATGTAGTCTTCTGAACATCTTCGGCCTTCACTCTTAGTTGATGATACCCTGACCTCAAGTTAATTTTCGTAAAGAACATTTCCCTTTGCAACTGGTCAAAGAGATCATCGATCCTGGGTAAGGGGTATTTGTTCTTTGTCGTCAGCTTATTCAATTCATGATAGTTGATGCAAAGCCTCATCGAGCCATCATTTTTTTTAACAAACAAGATCGGTGCTCCCCAAGGAGACACACTAGGTCTTATGAAGCCCTTGTCCAACAATTCTTGTAATTGCTCCTTCAATTCCTTCAACTCGGCAGGAGTCATTCGGTTAGGAGCTTTAGACACCGACTCTGTGCCTGGTGCTAAGTCAATCGCGAACTCCACTTCACGATCTGGTGGTAATCTCAACAATTCCTCAAGAAACACATGAAAATTCACACGCAATCAGAATATCATTGATGATGTTTTCCACTTCCCGCTACTCTTACAAAAATGCTAGGTATCCTTTGCACCCGCGAAGATGATTGGTATAATCTTACCTTTGTTTCCAACAAATCGGAATGACTTCTTCTTCGATGGATGAAAAGTGGCGACTTTTCACAGGCAATCAATGCTTGCATGATAAGCGGATAGCCAATTCGTGCCAAAGAGTACATCAAATCCTTGCATATTCAATAGGATGAGATTTGTCATCATCTCTTGATTTTCAACCCATACAATAATAGATCGGCAATATATGTCTGTAGTCACTGCACTTCCCGTAGGAATTGACACGTCCAAAATAAACTCCAATGTTATGGGAACGACCTTCAATCTTCTCGCAAATTTCAGAGTCACAAATGAGTGGGTAGACCCTGGGTCTATCAGAACTCGTGCTTCACAATGATCACCGTCAATTCCCTTATATATATAGTTGTAATGTACCTACGTGAGATATATATATATATATATATATATATATATATTGGCTAGTTAAGCATATATGTCAAGATGTAACACCCACATAAACAAAAATCTAGTAGCTCATTCCTATTTATGCACCTTCTTCATGAAAATGCAATTTAGCTAACCTAAGCATAGGTAAATGATCATACCCTGAATGATGTCGTTGCTCGTCTGAGCATCCATGGCTGTTACTACAAACGCACGGCCTTGTACAGTCGGTCTTGTAGATCGCATAGCCCTTTGCGCTGTAGCCGATGAAATCACACCTTCTTTCCTCAATTTTGGACAATCTTGGATCATATGACCCATCTTCCCGCATTTGAAACATCCCCCCATATCCCATCTGCATTCCAAAGTCTTATGAAACTTGCCATAATGGGCACATGTAACCTGGGGCGTTGATGATGCTGCTCTTGAGAATCCCTGTGTAACTAAAGCTCCCGAAGTCTGAGTCTGAGCAGGGCCCTCGATACAGAAATGCCTCACAGGAATAGATATGATGGGCCTGGGATAACTTGTATAGGTAGGTTGTCTTGAAGCTGGAGTTGGTCCTGCAAACCTTGGCTTTTTGTTCCCCGAGTCGTAGTCACTTACTCTCCCTTGACCCGCCTTGTTCTTATTTTGCTGATCCCGTCTCTTGTACATGTTATTTATGTCTCTCTTAGCCACAATCGCTTTGCCCATCACTTCGGCATAAGTTTCTAGCTCCAGCACCGAGATTCTATCTTGCACATTCGACCTCAGGTCTTCTTTGAATTTACTGGCCTTCATCTCTTCGGTGGGCACTAATTCCGGTGCGAGCCAAGATAACCTTATAAATTCATTACCATACTCCTGTACGGTCATGCTTCCTTGCCCCAAATTTGAAAAATCTTTCTTTAACTGATTCTTCACTTGCTTGGGAAAATATTCCTTATTAAACACATGAACAAACTCTGCCCAAGTCCATAGGCCATGAGGATTTTTGACCTCTTTCTTTCTTAGTACCGATTTCAACCACGGATCGACAGCACCCTCAAGCTAGAAGGAAGCCCAACCAACTTTCTCATCCTCTGTACTCTAAAGCCTCTGTAGGAGTTTCTCAATCTGGTTTAACCATTTTTCCGCCTCAAGCAGATCCTTCTGCCCTTAGAAACTAGGAGGTCTCAACCTCTTAAAGTTCAGAAATAAAGAGGCCAATAATGCTGGAGGAGGTGGTGGTGGTGGCTGCTGATGGTTCACATTATTGGCAACCAGCAGTGTAATCTGCTCAACTAGTAGTGCAGTCTGCTAAGTCTGTTGGGCCATGGTAGCGGCCATTGCTTCCATGGCCTGCTCCATCCTAACTGCTACTTCCTCCCACTGACCTCTCACCAAGAGGGTGTCTCTGATCTATACCTGAACTCGAAGGATTATCATCTATACTCCTCAAATTTCTATGACGGCCGCCTCTAGGGCGTCATCTGCCTCTCGAATCCATCTTTATCTATTACAATGAAACAAAAGTTTCATTAACAGAAGTCCCTATACTGCAACAAAATCTTAAATGTCAAGTCAAATCTAAGACTTGTTAGAAATTTCTAAAGCCTAAGCTTTGATACCAACTGTGACAGCCTGAATTTCCTAATCGCGAAACTCGAACCGTCGGACCGATGCTAAGGCCGATCCTTGAAAGGCACACTTGGCACATCCACACGCAAAGTGAAAACAAAGCGGAATCCATTACTAAATAGATATAGACCTCAAATCTTTATTTCTATATCTCAAAAGCTCAAAACAACGGTTCTAATCCCATGTAAAAACTCATGGGCAGAAGAACCGAGAAGAACCATCAATGATGGCCGACCATCATCGAAACATGGTTCGCAAAAGAATAGGACATCTAATCCAATACATCTATATCTCTTACATCACCAAAAACCTTACAATAGCCTGTCAAACCAAAGACGGACCTACTCGTGCTTTGCACACAGAAAACAATTCTCTGGGTGGGTCTATCTCTTCTTCCAGAGGCACATACTTGGAGTCCTCCTTATCCAGGTCCTCTGCGCTTAAATCCTCACCTGAACCTGTGATGTATAGTAGAGGGATGAGCGTCATCTAAGCTCAATAGGGAAGACCAACAACATGCATATCTCAATAAAAGTATATATCTCATGACATAATCGAAAGCACAATTTTCTCATAAGGATGCACAATTTCAAAGATGACTGAATAAACAAAGTATTTTTCTAAATTTGGAAAATTTAACACATGTTCTACTACTAATTCACATAACACAAAAAAAAACTTAAAGTGCTTCACTTAAATTTTTCCTAGAGCGTATATAGCATCGAGCCTCCGATGGAATACCCACCATCGTCGTTCATATGAACCATTTACACATGGTGCATAAGGTCCCAACAATGATGGACGCTTGTGTCGAACACAAGTTTACCGTTGGCCAATAGGATTCACAAATTCACAAAGGTTGTACAGATATTCTGCATTCACAATGTCGGTCACGGATACCCCACCGTGTCGGTCACGGATATACTGCCGTGTCAGCTGGGTATTCACATGAAACCTCAAATCATAGTGCATAACTTATAGTTTATCACCGAGTGATGTGGTAATTATAACTACTTAAACACATGAGTTCACACACTTGTTTTAATTTTTGAATGAATCTTGAAGGATTCCACATGCATTTCACATTAACGAAATGAGTCTTGAAAGACTCACATAGCTGACACACTTAACTTATTATGGTTTTTGAAATACACACACATGCTTACCCATTCATAACTCATCGCATTCAAAACAAAAATCTTATATCATAAAGCACATGCTAAACCTATTAAATGCACATGGTATAGAGTTTTCCCTACCTCACACAAAGCTCAAGCAAATCCATATATATATGTCATGTATCCGTGTCCACACCTAGTACAAGTGATTATCCTACATTCACAATGTCCAAAAGTACCCTTAGGAATACTTAAAATAACCTAAGGCACATTTTACTAATGAATTCAAAATGAAAGAAACAAATAACATATACTCTGTTTCTCGCACGAGCGAGACCAAAACACATAATTCCTCGCGCGACCGATTAGAATTTTGCTTGCTGCAGATTGTCATGCAAGGCCTCGCACGAGCGAGGCTCAAGACACTTAAATTCTCGCACGAGCGAGATACAAAGCCTCACGGCTTACATAAGCCTTCATAAGGCTTCTCGCGCGAGCGAGAACCAGAGATATCCAGATCTGAGTTTTCTCCTTAGCTCGATCTTCACCAAACCTCATCCACATTTATTACACATCCTATCTAACATTAAATATATACTTAAAATACATTTAAGCATTAATTTCTTACCTTTTAACTCATCGATTCGTCGTAGATCGGATCTTTCTTCTAGAAAGAACACAGGGGTTTCCAAAACCCAAATTAGCTCTCACCAAGCTTCACGTTCACAACCAAGCCGACATAATCGTAGGCGATAACTCACACAATCTAGTCTTTCACATATAACTCACAAAAATCATGTGAACCTTAACCATGGATTTAAGAAACTTGTTTCCTTTTTCTCTTCAAACCCTCTCTTTCTCCTTTCTTTCTCTCTTTCTCTTTCTCTCAACACTCTCACACAATGAGGCTCACGTGTGTGACTCCCCCCTAGTACATTGATTTTGTTTCTATGTTACACATATACATTTAACTTATATGTTACCTTATCCATTAGTTCATGCCTGGTGTGAGACATATATAATTTCACAAGTGTTATGTAGTAGGGGTTCCCTTGTAAACCGCATACACACATCACACACATACATTGTACGACCTGCACTATTTACAAAAATTAGGGTTATTACAGATCATAAGGAGTCGGTTTACAAGACTTCTAATTCTAATAAGAGAAATAACTAAAAATAAAACTATCCTCATATAACTCTAATTTTAAATTGCCACTTTCGTAGGGAGCACGATTGCATTTATCAGATGCAACTAGCCTTTAAAATTCCTAGGTGATCCCTAGTGGAGGAGTTGTAGTCTCCTGAAGGTTTTCAGTGAAGTTACTTACAAACTTTAAAATATTTTTAGAATTTTAAAAATATTTTTCAAAAATATAAAAAGTCTAAACTAATTTTGTACACTAACTATATTAAAAAAATTGCCTAAGTGGCCAAATTGGTCACTACATAGTTTATTGCAATTTTCTAAAATTACCGATTTTTTATCTTTACGTTCCATTTCAACAGTTATCCTTGATTAGAGCTTAAATAATTTCAATCTATAATAAGCGGGAGATATATGCATTAGTGAATAGTTTATTCTTCATAAATTTTTCTAAACTGCAGATTTAGAAAATATTTTTATTCAAAAACTCACTATTGGTATACTCTCAAAAAGATATTGAAACTTTTGGGTTCTCACAATATATTTTTCAGAAAAATTCAATCAAAGATAAAATTGTCAATCTCATAGAAAAGGATAATCTACTTTATTCATATGAATCCCTGTACAATCCATAGTATCTAGTATCCATATCTCTGCTAGGCTTATGCTTTTATAAATCGTAAATCAGAAAGGTCTTTCCTTCGGCTTGTAATGGGGCTTTGGGTTTTAAAAGGTGTCAAAGAAAGGTAGAAAAAGATTCAAAGTTTTTCTGAGAATTTAGCTCTTCTTTCTCCTATCTTCTTAACTTTTTCTTTTCTTCAGTAAGTATCCATAAATTGGATAACTTCTTCCCATATTGTTTATTTTTTTTTATAAATCCCATTTCTTCATTTGCAAAATCATATATTACGATTTTTCTTCTCTTCGAAATCTTTTTGCTTTAAAAATTGTTCTTCTTTTTTAAAAATCGTTCTTCACGATTTTACTTTCTTTCCAATATATTTCTTTTCTCATTTCTTCAGCAATACCCTTTTTAGCATTCACTTTATCTATTTTTACTTTTTACTCCTTCCACTCCCTCTTTTCCTTTCTTTTGCATTCTAAAATCTCAGAAAATATAAGGGTTAAAGGTTGAAAGCTTTGGATAGTACATACGGTCAAAGGTTTATATGATTTTTAGTACAAAGAAATTCGGTTTGGCTTCTAATATGGCTTTAAAGGATAAAATTTATTGGGATTTTGGCTTTTTGGCTCTGATTTAATAAAAGATGGCCTTTGATCATCTTTACGATTTACTAACATAAATGCCTTATTGCTTTGATATTTCTAATAGATAGTTCTAGACAAAAAATTTGGTTAGCATATAATATTTTGATCTAAATTTAGCAATATGAGCTTTCATATCATTATAGGAGTTCAAAGAAAATTTCTGATTTGAATAAAAGAAACAGTCTCTCTGAATAAAAGAGGAAATATGGCTCAAAAGCTCACTGGTTTATAATTTTGAAACTATAGTCTAAAATTTTTACAGTTTAGATCAATCTACTGTTTCAAACATCCATTCTAATACAGTGTTCAATGAGCTAGGCATGAATTGTAACTGTTCTCTTTATTCAATTTCTATTATAATGAATCATAAGTTTTCAGGATTTGTAATTTTTTCTTATCATAATTCCTATGTAATGATCAATTAAAATTCAAAAATTTCTAGAAAAATAAATTAACTAAAACTATTTACAAAAATAAATTAACTAAAACTATTTATTGCTATACTACTATACACAGAAATTGTGTATCCCCTCAAACTTAAATTGGACAATTCCCATATTGGCACAAAAACAGGGGACACAAAAAACTATTATTTACCTATAAATTATTGATAAATCTGATTATTTACCAAAAAAAAATCTGTCACCAGATATATACTTTCCCCCAAATTTGAGAGAAACTAATCGCGGCTTATTCTCGGAGTGTCAATAACAAAAATGTTAGTAATGTTAATAACAATTGCACTATTAGTAAAAAAAAGAATTTTACATATTAACTGAATATTTACATGAACATGAAAAGAAAATAAAAAAAAACTAAAATATTAAAAACTAATTACAGAGAAGAAAATAAACCTAGGAAAAATCTATTGAGATCATACCTGTGATGTTTATGACGTTCTATTATATTTTTACTCACCTGGTGATGACTGGTGTGTTACACAAATAGAATTGTATGGAGCTTGATTTTATAATTTTGACCTGCAGGCACCTCTGGTATAATAATACAAGAGGGCTCGGTCAAAGCTACTGGGCTGAAATGTGCCTAGATTGATAAATCTTCAACCATGATAAATGATTCTCTTGCGGAAATTCAGTTTGCTACCAAATTTTGTCACTCGGAGAAATCTAGATTTCGAGATCGGGTGTGATGCATACAAAAAGAAAAACTTTGTAGACACCCAAATTCAGCTCAAGGCCCGATCGAAACACATTTCGAGAGAGGCACACTTTTAAGCTTTTGATGGCATGTATGGAACCCTTAGGAACCTTCTTGAAACCTTAGGAGCCATCCCAAACCCTTAGGAATCACCCTAGATCCCTTAGGAACCATCCCGAAAACTTAAAAACCTATCTCGACCCTAAGAAACCATTTCGAACCTAAACCTAGCTTTCCAAAACAATGTATAAAGAGTGGTGCACTGGGACTAGCTGAGATCTTCAACTATGATTGAATTATATACCATTGAAAAGTAGAAGTCTTCAGCTATCCAACGAGCCAAGAATCGCCCCAATCAGAGGTATACATCATAAGTAACAATGATTCAAAGGTTGGGGGGCAAAATGGGCATGTTTCGAACCTGTTGAGAGGTGCATTAGGAACCTCGTGAGAACTTTGTGAGAAGTACACTGTACCTGGTGCAAGTAATACTTGTGCCAGGCCATTTCTCCTCAGAAATGGTCTCGTGCAACTAATAGTTGTGCCAAGCACTGGTGGGCCCAACCTTGGGCACCCAACATCCCAGATCCCTGTTCTGCACTATTTTACTGAACATAAGCTTGGCGCATCTATTAGTTGTGCCATGCTTATGAATAGTGATTGTGGATTTTTATCTTAAAATTTGAGATTGAGTTTGACTTATTGACCATCTTGATCTTTGGGGTGTGTTTTGCTTGTTCTGTTGCACCCATTCCCTATCTATTTGTAACCCTTTTAGTGGTTTAAAGCCTCAACCTATCATCCACCATTGGAGTTGCTTTTCACATATTTCAAGGCTCCAAAAACCCTAGGAAACCTTAGGTGGCTAGATTACCTAATTTCTAACCTAGTTTAGCCTCTAAACATCCTCCTAATCTCTCCTTTTCCTATTAATAGAGAGGTACCCCCCCTTTAGAGAGGCTTGAAAAATTTATCAAAATAGAGATTAAGAAACCTCTCTCTCTCTCTCTCTCATCTAGTGCACTTTTTCATACAAATTTTAAAACCTTCAAACCCTCTTTAGACCTTAGCCTTTCATCTAAAAGCCTTAGTTCAGGTGTGTGCTACCCCCTAGACTTCCCTCTCTCCCTCTTAGCTACCAAGCCCTAGGAGCTAGAACCCCGATTCTCACCATTCAAGCTATTGAAGCTCACCGAAGCAAGTCTACGCAAGGCTCCACAGTGGTGCAATAAGGGCCTGAGAGCTCCAGCTCTCCCCTCTTTTCCTCTACCTTCTTTGATTCTTCCTCTACCCTCTCATTTGTGCCGTTACGCCATCAAATTTTTGGTAGGAACAGAGGGGCACAAATAAGATTTTTATGCCCCTTGACAAGAGAATGACCTTTTTGTTTCTTTTATGTCATTTCTGTTTTGGCCATAAGTAGAGCCTGCATTAAGGGGGTTGATTGGTTGTCGAATACCTTCCCAATCGATAATCGAAGCCCCTCCCCAAGATCCTTTGGCGTAGTCCGGATTTAGAGTCAATTTTTGACACTTCGGTGCTCTTTAAATTTGATTTGGATTTCCCGGGACACCAAAAGCTTCGGGTGGTGACTCTTTATTTTTTACGAGTGCGCATTGTCACGACGAGTTTGATAAAAATTCACGGTTGCACAAACTCTATTTTTGATATTTTTGACTTTATTTAATTTTTATTCTGGAAGGCAGGGAGAGAGAGAAATCTAAGCCTCAAGCTTCTCTGATCAGGGGAAGTTGAAACTCTGATTCGCCACTCTGAATAAACTTGCAAAAGATTTAAGAAAAGATCAAAGAAAATTAAAAATATAAAAAAGAGAAAGATAAATACTTATTTTCTTAAATTAATATAAATCACTTATCCCCGACAGCGGCGCCAAAAACTTGATTGGGCTATTTATATATATATATCTAATTAAGTCTTAACCTATTGCAAGTATATAATAAAAATTATAGTACTAGCAAAGGATCGTTCCTACAGAGATAGGTTAAATCATATTAAATTAATTTTTATGAAAACTTATTTTTATCTTTTAAGTACCTAAACTATTAGAGAAGTATGAATAAAAGAATTATTTTTAAACTAAATTTATAAAAAATAAATCCTGATCCTCCTTCTTCAGATTATGGTCGTCGATCACAATCTTCAACTATCAAATATTTATAAATTTAAATAGTACCGTTACACTATATATCAAGTTTTCTAGGATTGGTCATCAATCAATACTAAAATCCTATCAATACAAATTTAATCTCATCAACAATCTCCTAAAACTTGGGCGTCAATCAAATTCTAGAAGATTGAAGATGGAAAAGTAAAAATCGTTACACTAATCTGCAAACCTCAATCTGAGTTGTCAATTCAAATTAAAATTTAAAAATGTTTACAGAGCAGAAAATAAAGAAAATAAAATCTAAACTATAAAGCATTAAAAATTATATCTTTCACTCCTCAGTCGTAGTCGTCAATTGCTTTTGAGAAACTATAAATATCTACTCTAATCTCCAGCTCTCAATCGCAGTCGTCAAGTGCTCTTGAGAAACCTTGGACATCTAATCTACAAAGCAATAAAAATCTACTCTAAATTTGATCGGAAGAAAACCCAACTCCAGTCGTCAACTGATGCTGAGAATTTCATCGATGATTATTCTTATACCGGACTCTCTTATTTATAGATCATGTGACAGCCCGGATTTCCTAACCGCGAAACCCGAACCGTCGGACCGACGCTAAGGCCAATCCCTGAAAGGCACGGTTGGCACATCCACACGCAAAGTGGGAATAAAGCGAAAACCATAACTAAATAGATATAGAACTCATGTGCAAAAGTAATTCTCCATTTTTATCTCTCAAAAGCTCAAAATAACGATTCTAATCTCATGTAAAAACTCATGGGCAGAAGAACCGAGAAGAACCACCGGTGATGGCCGACCATCACCGAAACATGGTTCGCAAAAGAGTAGGACATCTAATCCAATACATCAATATCTCTTACATCACCAAAACCTTATAATAACCCGTCAAACCAAAGACGGACCTACCCGTGCTTTGCACACAGAAAACAATTCTCTTGGTGGCGTTCTATCTCTTAAGTACCTACCCGTACTAGCAAAGGATCGTTCCCACAGAGATAGGTTAAATCATATTAACTTAATTTTTATGAAAACTTATTTTTATCTTTTAAGTACCTAAACTAGTGGAGAAGTATGAATAAAAGAATTATTTTTAAACTAAATTTACAAAAAATAAATCCTGATCCTCCTTCTTCAGATTATGGTCGTCGATTACAATCTTCAGCTATCAGATATTTATAAATTTAAATAGTACCGTTACACTATATATCAAGTTTTCTAGGATTGGTCATCAATCAATACTAAAATCCTATCAATACAAATTTAATCTTATCAACAATCTCCTAAAACTTGAGCGTCAATCAAATTCTAGAAAACTGAAGATGGAAAAGTAAAAACCGTTACACTAATTTACAAACCTCAATCTGAGTCGTCAATTCATATTAAAATCTGAAGATGTTTACAAAGCAGGAAATAAAGAAAATAAAATCTAAACTAGAAAGCAATAAAAATTATATCCTTCACTCCTTTGCCGTAGTCGTCAATTATTTCTGAGAAACTATAAATATCTACTCTAATCTTCAGCTCCTAATTGCAGTCGTCAATTGCTCTTGAGAAACCTTGGATATCTAATCTACAAAGTAATAAAAATCTACTCTAAATTTGACCGGAAGAAAACCCAACCTCAGTCGTCAATTGATGCTGAGAATTTCTTTGATGATTACTCCTATTCCGGGCTCTCTTATTTATAGATCATAAGAAGTCGGTTTACAAGACTTCTAATTCTAATAAAAGAAATAACTAAAAACAAAACTATCCTAATATAACTCTAATTCTATTTTTATAGCTCCTTGCTTCCTTTAGTTGATGTACTTCTGGATTGTTCCTTTTTATTCAATGACAGAGTCCTTTTAAGATTCTTCTTCATCAATCTCCCAGATCTGTGACCAGCCAAACTTCTAATTGAAAAGTTCTAATTTTGTTCATGACGGTAGAATCTTCATGTGATTAGCAGTACTGATAGCAACAGGGAAGCTTTATAATCGTAAATCACGATTATCTCTTTTCTTCCCTTTTTCTGGAAAATCGTAAATTATGATTTTCTATCTTTCATAGCATCCTCTCTTTAGACGATTCTCTAAATTATAATTCACCGCTTTCTTCTATATCGCCTTTACTTTTGAACGTCTTATGGAAAATCGTAAGTTACGATTTCTCATTTCTTCTTTAGTAGCAACACTCAATCATCTTTTCACAATTTTCTAGCCTTCAGTATATAGCGAATCATCTTTTTACGCTTAAGGCTCGTAGAAATCTGCCAGATCTTTGCTCTCCTCCGGATGATAGCCAACGTCTCCATCTACATAAGCCACCTCTGGAACGGCAGCTCTCGCGTCATCATGAATAGGATAAATGGAATCTTCACCTGAAACTGTTTGATTTGGGAGGGGGGTGAGTTTACTCGGTTGCGTAAACTCAGCGGGTTGCACAATCGATCCACCATAACTTACTCAGGTGGTCGTGTGTGCAATCGCTTGAATTGCGGTGCATTTTAAAAATATAACCAACATCTTAAATAAATGAAATAAACTTATCCATAATTCATAGACTATCATAATCAAGACTGAAAAATATCCTAATATAACATGAAGAGTGCATGATGCTTCTATTTTCTTATCTCTTCCTATTTGTCTCATCAACTTAACATACGTGACATATCGTAAGTCTTATTAATTACTCCATACACCTACACAACGTACTTTGCATCTTATCTTATTTAAACGATCTGTGTCAGGATCGCTGCTCGAGCCTACCACGCGAGGTCCACGTGTAGATAACCACCTAACCTCCATATTATAACATAAACCACCATTCAGCTAGATGAGGTTGCCGGCATAGTAACCACGATGTCCCCTTAGTTTGAGACAAGGCTATAATGTCCTTAAGACCCGTCTTGGCTGCAAACGTTAGGCCCTTACGGTGGCTCGTAAGGTATGACACGTGTAGAAACTTAATTCATATTTAGCTGGCCTTCACAGCGTGTCTTACATATCATATCATTTTTCGGTTATGGGCTTAGGTCCCTGCTCCGATTTTATATTTGCGTGGGCTTAAGTCCCCACTTTCTTAACATACATGTGTCTTAACATATTCTTTTTTCATTTTTCTTAAAACTTAGTTAGAATGGGTCACGGTGCGATAGGCTTCACTAAACCACGCTTTTCAAGGGACGGGTTCCGTAGTAACCTGGATGTACTTCGTGTGGTATCCCATACTACCATAGAGGGGTTGCATCCGTACATGGATGCCTACATTCCAAGTTTCAATTGACCGTGAAAGAAACCCCACCGTAACGAAGGCTTAAGTCATGTGTCATATCTTATTCTTAACTTATATGCGTATGCTCTATCGTGATTTTCTATATGATGAATGTCATATGATAATGGTGAACATATATAAGAATGAACTATAACATAAACCTTAAGCATTTCATATTTATGAAGAAAATTAATAAAGAGCATAACATACGAAATATTAAAGTAAAACAGAAAATAAGAAATATTTAACTACATTTATTTTACAATAGAGTTGAAACTATACTTCATTAGGGTTAATTGTATCCATGAAATTTGGTGATTAACTGATATAGCGATCCGACCTATTTTAAAATTTTAAAAGAGCACATGTGTCAAATCAAGGATTGTATGAGGCTTAAAGGAGGTAATAGAATGGTAAGTATTAAAAACGTCAATATTTGACCCCTTAAACGTATAGATTGTTATTCGATACAAGCTATTTAATGTATTTTATTTAATTTTAGCGATTTATAAGTCTAGAGATAAGTTTAGCGTAAAGTAGCCCAAGAGTTTAAAAAAATAATGTCAAACCCGTGTACCTTGGATCATCTAAAACGTATCCCGACTTGCAGCTCAAATTTGACCTTAAAAATATTAAATTCGTGAAATTACTATTTTAGACAAAGTTGTAGATCTCATTATCTTCTTTCCAGTGCCATAAGAATCACATAAATCCGAGTTCTGGGTAAAATGTTATGGCCAAAATACAGAGGCTGTATCTGTTGAAGAGTTTGGCCGAATTTCACAAAAATCTGGGAAAAGCGATCCTATCGATTTTGTCCCTAATTTCTATGTTTTGAAGACCCAAAATTTATCAAAATTTAAGAAAAAATTAGGATTTTCTTTTTTAAGAAATAACTGAATAATTTAAGATGGATTTAGAGGCACTCACCCGTTGAAGCGTGATTTGAATCCTACGATGATTTGGGTTGATGGAGATCGGATTCGAGAGACGATATGCCCGAGTCTTTTCGCGAGAATTCCTTTCTTACGATAAATTGGTCGCGGCGATGAGAAACTTTGATGGTGTAAGATTCTCTGATAAGATCGAAAATCGATGGAGATCCGACGAGGAATTATGAAAGATGACACTGTCAGAGCTTTTGCAGAGAAGAGGGGATAAAGAGAGACAACTGAGAGAAGAAGTAAATATATATCTAATTTCCTGTATAGGTTAACTCTAATTAAGACTTTCCGTATAAGATTTAATAAAATAGTAGTTTTTACACGCAAGTAGAATTCATACGTGACTTGAAAAGCTTGAGAAGAGGTTTTGCTCCAGCGCTTTGTGTAAGCACCAAGGTAAATGGTGATTCTCTCCCGAATTTACAGTTGTGCCCTTTAACCCGCTTCACTCTTCAAACGGGCATAACTTTTTATATTCTTATCGAAAATCGATAAATTATATATTGTTGGAATCGTATCGATGAGTACTCCGTAATGAGTCTAATATTGATATATAAAAAAAATCAGACTATTTCTAAAGTGGGTATATTCCGGTGTGGAGCGTTAGCACCACACACTGTGTGGTACATCATCTAATACCATTAAATAAAATTCAAAAATATGAGTTATTACATTCTCTCCCCCTTATAATATTTTCGTCCCCGAAAATTATGTACCGATTATTCAAAAAGCTCAGGATGGTTTTCTTTGATGTCGTCTTCATTTTCCCAGGTCGCTTCTTTTGGCGTGTGATGTTGCCATTGGACCAACACTAATCTCATAGTTTTGTTTTTGAAGACTTGAACTTTGTGGTCGAGGATCTTGATTGGTCTTGCTATGATAGTGAGATCCTCCTTTATATCGACGGGTTCGATCTCCACTATGTGTGATGGGTCATAGATGTATCTCCTCAGCATTGAGACATGAAAAACGTCATGGATTCCCGTATATTGTGGTGGTAGAGCGACTTTATACGCAACCTCACCCACACGTTTTGTGACCTCGAAAGGCCCTACATATCTGGGGCTCAGCTTCCCACGCTTTCCAAAGCGTATGACTCCCTTAGTCGGAGAGACGCGAATGAATACTTGTTCGCCAACCTGTTAAACAAATTTTTGTGTTTAATCACAAACACAATTGCAATGAAATTTAAAGTTCAAAATTTTCAATGTGTTACCTCGAACTCTAAATTACGACGGTGAGGGTCGGCATACTTTCTCTGACGATCCTGGGCTATCTTAAGTCGTTCGCGTATCAGTTTGACTTTCTCAGTCGTAGTTTGGACTAGTTCGGGTCCAAGCATCTTCCTAACTCCAACTTCGTCCCAACACAACGGCGTTCTGCAACTTCTGCCATATAAAACTTCGAAAGGGGACATTCCTATACTTGCCTGGTAGCTATTATTGCAAGAGAACTCGATCAGCGGGAGGTGATCGTCCCAGTTCCCTCGAAAGTCGAGCATACACGCTCGTAACATATCTTCAACTACTTGATTCACTCTTTCAGTATGGCCGTCCGTCTGTGGGTGGAAGGCAGTACTAAAATCTAATCGAGTACCCAGAGCTTTTTGGAAGGCTGTCCAGTATTTTGAAGTAAATTTTGAGTCTCGATCAGAGACAATCGGACCCATGTAGTTTGACAATCTCTTTCAAATATGTTTCGGCAAGTTTGTTCCCATCTGTGGTAGTCTTGAATGGTAAGAAATGAGCTGACTTGGTCAATCTATCAACGATAACCCAGATTGCATCGTTCTTCTTCATCGTCTTTGGTAGACCTACGATGAAGTCCATAGATATGTTTTCCCACTTCCATTCCGGGATGGGTAGGGGTTGTATAAGCTCGGCCAATTTTTGATGTTCTGCCTTGACTTGTTGACACACTAAACATCTCGACATGTATTCGGCTATTTCCCGTTTCATATTCGGCCACCAATACTAATTTCTCAGATTTCGATACATCTTAGTACTGCCTGGATGTACGGAGTATCCTGATTTGTGACCTTCATCAAGTATCTCCTTTTTCACTTGAGGGTCATTGGGTACACACAGTCTTTGTCTGAAGAGTAACATCCCATCCGTCCTTAGGCTGAAATCGAGTTTCGATCCTAGGGTTTCAATGATTTTGAGGATCTCTGGGTCTGTATGCTGTATTTCCTTGAATTTGTCCAAAATGAACGGACTCATCACAATTCGTGCCAAATATACACCATCGTCAATCTCATGGAGGTAAATGTCTTCTTCGGCGAGCTCATTGAAGGGCTTCCAAAATTTTAATCTGGCAAATAGTGCCGAAGATTTTATACTAAGTGCATCAGCGACGACATTTGCTTTTCTGGGGTGGTAATTTATGGAGCAGTCGTAATCTTTCATGTATTCCATCCATCTACGTTGTCTCAAATTCAGGTCCTTTTGTGAGAAAAGGTACTTGAAACTTTTGTGATCCGTATAAATCTTGAACGTCTCACCGTAGAGGTAGTGGCGCCATAGTTTGAGGGCGAAGATAACTGTAGCCAGTTCCAAGTCATGAACCAGATAGTTCTTTTCATGAGGTTTGAGCTGTCTTGACCCATAAGCGACAACTTTCTTACTTTGTTCAAGTACACAACCAAGTCCCTGGCGAGATGCATCTGTGAAAATTTCAAAATCACTAGTGCTGGAAGTAGAAGGTAGGGTGAGGATTGGTGCAGTAGTAAGCCTCTTCTTTAGTTCTAGAAAACTTGATTCACATTCATCGGTCCACAAATTTGACATTCTTCTGTGTGAGGCGGGTGAGCGGTAGAGCAATGCGTGAAAATCTTTCAACAAAGTGACGGTAGTAACCCGCCAATCCAAGGAAACTCCTAACTTCGGTAACACTCGTCGGTGCTTTCCACTTTGTAATTGCTTTGATCTTAGAAGGATCGACGGTCACTCCTTCAGCTGATATCACATGGCCAAGAAAGGTCACTTGTTTGAGCCAAAACTCACACTTACTGAGTTTAGCATACAACTGGTGATCTCGGAGGGTCTGAAGTGCGAGATGAAGGTGTTCCTCATGTTCTTCGACTCTATAATCCTTAACTTTTCAAAAATTAAATTCTTGTAGTCTCTTAAATTATTTATTCAAAATATACTCGCACTTCTCAACATCAATTACTTCTAACACTCCGTCGTAGGCTATCATCATTATTATATCTTGTTGACCATAAAGAAATTCAAATAAATCTGAGGTTGATGATAATAACTTATTCCTCCATCTGAACTCACTTCTAATAAGTTATTCTTATAGTCAACATCTCAACCTATAATGAATATTTAAACCATCAAACCAATCAGAATTTATCTTCTCTAATTATTCCCCAATACGCCAAAATATATCTTCTAATTGCTCCTCAATCTTTAAAGATTCTTCTCAATTTCTCTCACATGCTCCTAACTCATATAAGTTTTCATCAAACTTATTAGTAGCAAACTAGGTCCTAGCATCACTAAGTTAAAGGTAATAAATTGATATATTATGTGACTGATCATGAGTACACTTAAAAAACCTCGAACTAATATAAAAAATAATATATATATATATATATAAATATATATCAACAAAAAAATAACAAAAATATGTGACTCAAGGAAAAAAGGGCACACACTCTCAAAAGGCATTGAGACATCAATATACGCTCTGCTCGGGTAGTTGTGCTAAATTATCTTTGGGATCATTTGGTTAGCCCAAAAATCTCGAACCCTACCTCATGTAGGGGCACTCGTGACCAATCAAATGGGGCAATCAATGCCTCATAAGGATTGGACACAAACTGTGGATCTTTGCGTCATTTCTTGCACCCATCTTAAAGTATAGGTCGATCACGCCCCTCGTTGACGGGGCTGTCTTGTTCAAAATGAAACTCAAACATCACGCCTCACTAATCATATCAAGGAGCAGATGTTTTTTTCCAACATATTGTGTTTTCGCAACTCGCACCATCTCGGTCATGCCTAGTAATGTCGCTAAGTGCTTGGGGACTGATAACCTTGAGGAACGAACGTTTTTCCCGACATACCGGGCTTCCGTATACCATGTTACCATCTAATGTTTGAGGTTTGCTTTGAATATGGCAAACTCGTTAGAGTGCCTTGGGGCCTCTTCGGACGTCTCTTTCTTTGGCATACGATCATTAGTAATCGAATAGCAAAGAGGGGCATCTGTAGACACCCAAATTTGGACCAAGGCCCGATCAAAACATACTTCGAGAAAGGTGCACCCCTGAGCTTCTAAGAGCACTTCTTGAACCCTTAGAACTTAACCAAAACCCTTAGAGGCCTACCCCCAACCCTTAGGAGTCAACCCTAACCTAGAGAACCCTTCCCGAACCCTTCTTCGACCCTCCCGAGTAGAGGTTAAAAAAGAGAGTGCCAAGGTGTGAACAGGTGTCTGCCAGAGCTAAAACTTACTCTATCAGAGAGAGGAGGTTCCTAACTTTCAAACAAACCAATAATCACCTTAATCCGATTTGTGTGCTAAGAGTTATGGCAGGTTTTGGCCTAATATATGCAATACATATGCTAGGCAAAAATTTGATTTTTGTGGGCCCCCCTAGCGGGATCTGAATCTCTAGATTCCTAAAGAGTAATTTTCCTATACCTAGTGTATGTAATACATAATCTAGGCTTAGGAACAGTGCTTTTTGGATTTTGGTCAAAAATTGAATTTGGAGTTTAACTTGTTGACCACCCCATCCATTAGGGTTGATTTTGGTAGGATTGTTATGCCCCTACTAGGCTTCTTTTTAACCCTTTTGCCACTTAGGATCTCACCCCATCATTTACCATTGAAACCCAATTCCCACCTATCTAATCCCTAGAAAACGTAAAAAACCATAGATCCCTATTACCTAATTGCTAACCCAATTAGCCCCCTCACCCCCCCCCCCCCCTAGATAAAGGGCTTAAAAAGTTTTCCCAAAGAGAGAAAAATTAGTGAGCTCCCTCTCCATTTCAAAATAGTCATCCTCCATACAAATTCCAGCACTTATATTCCTCATTTAAACTCCATCTTCCATCACCAATCCTCTAGGTTTATTTGGATCAAGGCCTTAGCCTATCTCCCCTACCTCCTAGCTCCCAAGCCTTAGAAATCTAAGCTCGTTTATCAACCAAGTGCTATTGGAAGCTATCAGAATCGATGCTCTCGCGCGAAGATCCATAGTTGTGCTATAAGGGCCCGAGAGCTTTGGCTCTCCCCTCTACTCCTCAACTTTCTTGGCTTTTCCTTTATCCTAGAATTTGAGCCGTTATGCCATCAAAATTCCAGTGATTACAGGGGCCTTAAATAGGATCCGCTTATGAGCGGGCTGATCGGGTGCCTAACACCTTCCTGATTGATAATCGAAGCCCCTACCCAAGAGCCTTTAAGGTAGATCAGAATCAGGGTCATATTTTTGCATTTCAGAGATTTCGATATTGATTTAGGTTTCTCGGGATACCAAAAGCTCCGAGTGGCGACTCTATATTTTTATCGATACAAGCGCATTGTCGCGACGGACTCGCGAGAGCCCACGGTTGCCCATGCGTGAACTTGGTTGGTCTCAAGGTAGCTTCTAAGTCTTTTTGCCACCCTCGGCAAGGTGCAAGTACAGTTCCATAAGAGCATTCATAGTATGGTCGAGTCGAGGTCGGTAGGGTTGTGCACTTTTAGGGCCGACTTGACCAAACTGGATCGAACCGTCGGTTTTGGTCTGATTTGGGACGGAAACCAGATTGGGTTTGGTTTGGCAAATAGGAAAATAGAAAAGTTCGATTTATTTTCGGTTCTGGGCCTTACCAAGCCAAAACCGATCGAACCGAACCGATTGTTTATATATATATATATATATACACTAAAATAGATGATTGGGCCTTGGATTGAGAACTAGAGTGAATATTATGCATTTATTTTTATTATCTATTTTTAGAAGGGTGAATAGATTAGAAAAATAAAACAACGCTGGCAAAAAAAAATAGTAATAGTGTAAAACAGGTTGAAATATTGGGAAAATTCTAATGTGCAAGGAGAACTTATAGGAAAACCGAAACTGACCGAACCAAACCGAAACCGAATTGGATTGGGTTGGTTTGGTTCAACAGTTGGATTGGTTTGTTTTAAACATTTAGAGACTGAGTAGAACTGGTTTGGTTTGTGGTTTTGTTCCAAAACTGACCAAATTGAACCGAATACACCCATAGAGGTCGAGCATGAAGGATCTAACCCGACCTTCAAGTCAGGTGGGGAAAATTCAATGTTTGGGTTAGCTCGACCAAAAATCTAGTCAGAGACCCGATTCGACCCAATGTAATATTTTATATACAAAATTATGGAAAATAGGGGGATTTTAACTTGGCCGGTCGAGCTTTTAGGTCAGACGTCGAGCCAAGTCAACTTTTCTGGTTGGATCAGTTAGGGCATATGCGCTTTATCCATTAGGTTGCTAAAATTTTGGCATGACCCAACCTATTGACAAGCCAACATCTCTAACAAGCTAGTGAAAGACAATATTTATTTTCTTTGAAGAATTTGGAGAAGCTTGTTTTATTCAAGATATGTATGAGAGGGCTGTAAATAGTGTTAGAATGACGTGTGGAGAGACGATTGAGTTCCCTATCGGAGTTAGACTACATAAAGGATTTGCCTTGTGCCTTATTTGTTTACCCAAGTCATGGATTTGTTAACCATAAAATGCAAGAATGAATTCCATGATTGATGTGATTTGTTGATGATGTCATATTAATTACCCAAACAAGCAAAGAAATAAATAATAAGATGGAAGTATGGAGAAAGGCAATGGAGTCAGGGGATTTGAAAATAAACATAATAAATATGAGATACATAAAGTGCAAATTTGGGACAATGATAACCTAGAAGAAGACTTAGTTAAAACAGCAACCGTGTGACTAAACAATCCCGTCACGGCGATGTGCTCGCTTGCAAAAATATAGAGTCGCCACCCGGAGCTTTTGGTGTCTCGGGATACCTATATCATTTTTATAAGCACCAAAGTGCCACATATATGACTCTGAATCCGGTCCATACCAAAGGCTCTTGGATAGGGGCTTCGGATATCGATCGGGAAAGTGTTAGGTACCCGATCAACCCGCTTAATGCAGTCTCTACTAATGGCCAAAATAAAAATAAAGTAAAAGAAAAGAAAATAACTTCCTCTTGCCCAAAAGCGCTTAGAATCCTATTTGTGCCCCTCCGTTTCTACCGAAAATTCGGCGGCGTAACGGCATAAATGGGAGGATGAGAAAAGCCAAAAAGAGACAGGAGAAGAAAGGGGAGAGCCGGAGCCGTCGGACCCTTGTAGCACCATAGGAGAGCCTTGCGTGGCTTGCTTTGATGAGCTTCTGAAGGCTTGAATGGTGGAAAAAGGGGTTCTAACTCCTAAGGCTTGAAGCTAAGAGATAGAGAGGGAAGGCTAAGGGATTACACACATCTAACCTAAAGGCTTTTAGTAAAATGCTAAGGTCTAAGGGAGCTTTTTGAAATCTGAAATTTGTATGGGAAGTGTGTACCAAAGGGAGAAAGATCTTCTCACTTTAAGTTCTTTCTCTCTTAGGCCAAAATTCTCAACCCTAATCCAAGGGGAGGGGGGCTCTATTTATAGGAAAAGAGTGGGTTAGGAGGCTACTTAGAAGATAGTTAGGGTTAGCAATTAGGTAATGGGCAATCTAAGGTTTTTAGGATTTTCTAGAGCTTGGAGAAGAGGGATTTTGGTTTAATGGTAGATGATAGGGTGGTGACTTGAATGGCAAAAGAGAGATAACCTATGCTAATAGGGTCACTAGGGTTCTAAAGAAATACACCCCAGACTATGGGATGGTCCACAAGTCAAACCCTCAATATCAATTTTGGCCATTTTTTGAAGGAAAACCAGGTCCAAACTGTTGGAAGTTGAAGACCCGCAGGGGCCCAGCCCGGTTTTACAATTTCCTGTATAAATCCGCGATCTTCATTTCATGATAACTTTTGATGTATAACTTTGATTGAGGCGATTTTTGGCTTGTTGGAAAGCTAGAGAAGTCCTCTTTACAATGATACATAACTCAACTTTATAAGAGATTTATGTAAATTTTGACATTGCTCTCTTTAACCACTGCTCAGGAGGGTTCGAAACTAGCTCTATGGGTCTGATTTTGCAATTTCTTACACAAATCTGCGATCTTCATTTTGCCATAACTTTTGATATACAATTCCAAATTAGGCGATTCTTAGTTCATTAGAAAGATGGGAAGCTCTAATTTCTAATGGTATATGTCTTAGGTTAGATAACTATCTATAAAAACTTTGACACTTCTCTTTCTAATTGCTGTTCACGGGGGTTTGAATTGTGCCCGAGAAGGGTTCTAACAGGTCTGGGAAGGCTATGGTTGATTTCTAAGGGTTCGGGATGATTCCTAAAGGTTTTGGGATAATTTCTAAGGGTTTAAAAGGGAAGGGTTCCATACATGCCATCAAAAGCTTGGAGGCAAGCCTCTCTCGAAATGTGTTTCGATCGAGCCTTGAGCCAAATTTAGGTGTCTATAGATGCCCCTCTTTGGTATCCAATCACTAATGATCGAATGCCAAAGAAAAGAGACATCCAAAGAGGCCCAAGGCATTAATAACGGGTCCACTACATTCAGAATAAACTTTAAACATCAGACGGGTAATATGATGAGAAAATGAAAGCCCTGGATGTCAGGCTAAACATTCGTTTCTCAAGGTAATCGATCCCCAAGCGCTTAGCGACATTACTGGGCATAATCGAGATAGAACGAGTTGTGAAAGCCCTGTATGCCAGGCTAAACATTCACTTCTCGAGATGATTTGAAGGTATTTGATGTTTAAGATTCATTCTAAATACAACAGTTTCACAAGTAAGAGGGGTGATCGACCCACACTTAAAGATAGGCGCTAAGCAAAACTATGCAAGGCTCCACAATTTGCGTCCAATCCTACGAGGTGTTTTACTGCCCCATCTGACTATTCATAGGTGCCCCTACTGATAGCAGGGTTTGAAATTTTTAGGCGAACCCATAGATCCCGAAGTTTATTTAGCATGACTACCTGAGCGGAGCGAATAGAGGTCGCAATGCTTTTTGGGAGTATCCAGCTTCAACTACCTTGATCAACATGACCTAGAGTATCCAGCTTCAACTACCTTGTATAGATCCAACCAAACACTGGGGTGTCTCCCTAAAGGGACATCCAATCCTGGTCTCTGCTGACAATGATCATAAACATCAATTAACTATGCATAATCATACACCCATAAGGGGCAATAAGCAACAACAAAGGCGATAGAAGCCCCGATCCGGACCTGCCCGGGTATAATTTACGGGAACAAACGACTATCATACGGATACTCAGACACATGGCATACACTTTAATGAGATACCACTGCCAATATAGGTTTTAAGCCTTTAGAAAATAAAGGGGAAATGAATCTTTCTGGATGCATGGTTGCACATAGTTTGATTGTTATATAATCTCATTCTCAACAGGTTGGTCTCAACCAATGATTAACCTTTTCCAATGGAGAATCTAAAGCTTAAGACACTTAAGTTCATATGAATCCAAATCAGAGCGCTCATCGCAAAGATTTAGCAGTGGAGTCGACTCGATCAAAACATTGACTGTTGATCGGGACTGACACCGTTGCTCCTACCTTAGAGCAGGATCCAAAGATCGGAGGTGAACCTTAGACTCAGGACTTTAATATGGCACAGCTGCATTGTTGATAAAATATTGATATTTTACTGTCTTATGCTTATGCGTAGCTTTGTAAGAAAACACAAATTTATTCTTCTCTTTTTTCTTTTTTCAAAGACTGCTTTTTCTATTTTTTTCATTTTTTTTAAAACAAGTATTATCTGGACCTCAAACCCCGAGAGGCGCACGCCCAGACAATGCATACTAAGAGCCCATGCCTCCGCAATAGTTTGCGACGAAACTAAAGCCAATGTACTCAAGTTCATGTGATATAAAAAAGACCTGGTCAGAATTGGGTGTCCACCGAAGGATACTCAAACTTGGCCTCCGTCATCAATAAAGTTACAAATGAACAACTATGCATAAACATGTACCCATTAGGGGCGATAAGCAGCAAAGGCGATTGAAGCCCTAAATCAGACCTATCCGGGTACAATTTACGGGAACAAATGACCATCATATGGATACTCAGACATATGGCGTACACTTTATAGGGATACCGCTGCTAATACAGGTTTTAAGCCTGCAGAAAAATAAAGGAAATGAGCCCTTTTGCATGCATGTTTGCACATAGTTGTCTGACGCAATTTTGTATCTGACAGGTTGGAATCAATCCAACAATGAATCTTTTATAGGACAGAGTTATCCAGACCTCAAACCCCGTAGGGCGCTTGCCCAAACAGTGCAGACCAAGAGTCTACACCTCCGAAAATATCACGTGACGAACTTGAAGTACAAGGCACTCAAGTTCACCTGAAAGCAAAATATGGAGCGATCAGGGGGAAGATATAGTAGTGGAATCAATCCGATCCAAGCATTGACCGTTTGATCGGGATTGACACCGTCTCTCCTACTTTGAAATAGGATCCATGGATCTAAGGTGAACCTTAGATCTAGGACATTAATTTTGTACAGCTGCGTTGCCGGTAAAATATTGGTATTTTACCGCATCGAAAATACGCGAGTGCATAGCTGTGCGTAAAAAGTTTACAGATTTATAATTTTATTTTTTATTATTATTTTTTTCACAATGATTTTGTTTTTATTTTTTCTCTTTTTTTTGAATAGACCTGACGTTGGTGGTGTGGTGCTTCATCTGATTTGTCCATCGCCGAGAGGTTGTCGGCTTCGAGGTTTTGGACTATTTTGATGTTCGTGCACATTCTTAAGAAAACGTTCTTTTTTTTTGTTTATACATATATAAAGAAAATGCATCCTAAATAACAGAAGGAGAAGTAAATTTTTACGTACACTATTTCAATTTCAAGATATTTTTTGAATTTTTATTTTCAGAGATTTTTTATTATTTTTCTTCCTTTTTGAGATTGAAATATGATATTGGAAATATGTACAGGGAAATGAGTAGAAATATATGCACATTTTTTGGTATTTGGATTCTTCTTGATTTTTTTATTTTTGGCTTTTTTTATTTTTTTTTTTGATGTCTTAACCGTGAGACGGAGTAACGGGTCCCATTTTGAGCATAGTCGAACTCTTTTATGTAGTTGAGTCTGAGTGAGTTTTTGGATTTTACTAAGGCCGGAATGTTAATCCCTTTGGATTGAGTCAATCCTTTCTCCTTACCTTGAGTCATACGTTTGACAAAGCAATTTCACAAAGACAATTTTGGTCAGGACCTGTCTTGAACTAACATGAGTGGCCCAGTCGGAAAAAGGGTATCAGGGAGAGTAACCAAGAGGGCTCCTCAAGCATCAATCCTCTCAATCAGTGCAAATCTTTCTTTTCTTTTTTTTTTTCTTCTTTTTTATTTATCTCTTTTTTTACCCATGGCGTTCTTTCGAGTTTTCACCACGTCCATGGGTTTAGCTCTCTCACCCCAAGCGCCCTTTCGGGTTTTCACCTGGTTCACACAAACTCGCTGTTTTTTACTCGTGGCGCCCTTTCGGGTTTTCACCAGTCCATCTTGCTTTGAGCTTGTATTTATTTTATTTTTTTATTCTTTTTTATTCTTTTTATTTCTTTCATCATTATTTTTTCAACAACCACGACATAGACGTCGATTCCGTCATAGCCGGCTGGACGGGGTTCTGGTGTCATCTCACAACTCGGCTTGTGTTGACTTAACATATATTATGACTGATTGTGAACCTAAAAGAGGGCTTTTTCAGGGTGTAGCTTAGCCATGGGTTAGGTTAGGATTTGAAGGTATGCTGGGCTAAAAAGGTTTCCTTGATACGGCTTAATTTTCTCAACATACTTTCTTCCTTGGGGGTTTTACTATACATGCCCCGTGATTCTTCTATATATATTTTTCTTTTTGCTCCATTTTAGGTAATCTCTTTTTGAGGCTTTACTTTTTCGATTTTTTTAGATTTTGATGGTAACTTTACTTCCTCTTTTTTGTATATATACACACGCATTTTTTTTCGGGGGAGGGTTTTTATTTTTTTTTTTTGAAAGAAAGGCCCAGGCTCAAATGGGGTAGCAAGGGATATCATCATTTTTAGGGATGCTTTCTGGCTACTGTGTTTGGAATGATGGCCTCTTTTGGGTGGTTCTTAAGTAGTCACGTATCCGTTTCACCAATACTCACCATGTCATGATAGACTAAGAGTAGAACCATCGGACGTATCCAGCATTGATGGGCTCAGGAAGATGATCTACATCCATGGTGGCAAGGCAGATGGCATATCTCGGTAGCAATTCTCGAACGGCGTAAGGTCCTTCCTAGTTTGGCTTGAACTTCCCTCTCGGATCGGCGTGGAGGGTTGGAAAGATTTTCTTCAATACAGTATCTCCTACCTTCAGATCTCGATCGCGGACACGTTTATTATAAGCGCGTGCGATTCGCCCCTGGTAAACTTGAGTATGACATTAGGCGAGGAGTCTTTTCTGGTCTAGTAGATTCAATTGTTCGAAGCGGGATCTCTCTCTGCTTCGGGTAAGCCTGATTCCATAAGGATTCAGAGTGAGGGTACTTCAACCTCAACCGGTAGGATGGCCACAGTTCCATACACAAGGGAGAATGGTGTTGCCCCTGTAGTGGTATGGATCGATGTTTTGTAGGCCCACAAAGTAAACAACAGCATTTCACTCCAATCTCGATAAGTGATGACCATCTTCTCATGAATGCGGACGACCATCTTGTTCACAGCTTCCACGGCTCCATTAGTTTGAGGCCGATAAGGTGACGAGCGATGGTGCTTGATTTTGTATTACTCGCAGAAGGCTCGGATGCGCTTATTTGCAAAGTTTGTGCCGTTGTCCATGATAATATCCTTGGGTACTCCAAATCGGCACATAATATTATCCTTGGGTACTCCAAACTGGCCGTGATCTTGGCATATGATGCCGCTTCTACCCACTTGGTGAAGTATTCAATGGCAACGAGGATGAACCGATGTCCATTTGATGCTTTCGGATTAATCATTCCAATGATGTCAAGGCCCCATGTAATAAATGGCCAAGGAGTGGTCATGCAGTGAAGATCGATGGCAGGACCGTGTATTAGACTGGAGTGTTCCTGACACTTGTAATATTTTTGAACATGTTTGCAGTAATTTGATTTCATAGTGGTCCAAAAGTATCCTTGCCATAGAATTTTCTTCGCAAGCATGTGATTGCTGACGTGGGCTCCGCATACGCCCTCGTGAATCTCCTTTATAATATTGATCGCTTCACCTTTTGTAAGGCACCTGAGCAAGATATTATTGTATGATCGCTTGAAAAGGCATTCCCTACAAATGACGTAGCCTGTCGCTAGATGTTGAATGGTTCGTCGATCCGTCTTGGATGTGCCCTTAGGGAAAGTTAGTGTCTCAAGGAAATTCTTGATATCTAAGAACAAAGGTGGCTCATCATCAGGCTTTGTAGGTTCCTCAATCTGGAGGTAGAAGGCTAGCTCATTCCTTTGCTCGATCATGATCGGCTTTATCTCGGCACCATATGGGATTTCTATCATTGACGCCAAAGTTGCTAGTGCATCGGCAAAGCGATTCCTTATCCGAGGGACATATGAGAATGTCACGTCTTGGAAGTAAGCTATCAGATCCTCGAGGTGTTCATGATAGGGGATCAGTTTCTCATCTTTCATCTTTCAGTCACCATTCGTCTGACATATGATTAACTGTGAATCACCAAACACTCAAAGGTGAGTTATGTTCAGATCGAGAGCAGCCTGCAGACCAACGGCATAAGCCTTGTACTCAGCCATGTTGTTAGTGCAAGGGAAGTTAAGCTTGATGGAAATTGGTACATGGGATCCTTTCGATGAAATCAGAATGGCACCAACTCCCTGACCCTCGGCATTTGCTGCCTCGTCAAAGTGCATTACCCATGATTCTTCTGCTTCTTCAATATTGTCTTCCGTCATGAAAAGGATGTCCTCATCGGGGAACTCAGTTCTCAAAGGCTCAAAATTTGGCAAAGGATTGTCGACAAGATGATCGGTGAGTGCCTGCCCCTTGATTGACTTCTTAGTGATGCATGTGATGTCAAATTCAGATAATAAAAGCTACCAGCGCGAGGTCCGTCCAGTGAGGGCCGGCTTCTCGAATAGGTATTTCAATGGATCCATTCGGGCTAAGAGTAGAACAACCTGAGATAGAAAGTAATGGCAGAGCCTCTGAGTAGCCCATATAAGAGACAGGCATGCTTTCTCTAGATGAGAATAGCGTGTCTCATAATCAGTAAACTTCTTGCTCAGATTGTAAATGGCCTGCTCTCTTCTTCCTGTCTCGTCATGCTGCCCTAAGACACATCCCATCGAAACTTCCATCGTGGAGAGATACATCAAGAGTGGTCTACCTGACTCGGGTGGTACCAACACAGGTGTAAGGAGGTAGCTTTTGATTTTATCGAATGCTGCCTGACAATCGTCATTCCATTCAATGGGCGAGTTCTTCCTTAGTAGCTTGAAGATCGGCTTGTAGATTGGAGTTAGTTGCACAATGAATCGACTGATATACAGTATTCTACCCAAGAACCCTCTAACTTCCTTCTCAGTAGATGGTGGCGGCATTTCTATGATAGCTTTAACTTTGACTGGGTCGACCTCGATCCCTCTCCTGCTAACGATGAATCTCAATAGTTTTTCAAACAAAGCACCAAAAGCGCACTTCTGTGGATTCATACGTAACCTATACTTTCTCAGCTTCTTAAATAGTTTTTGGAGGTTTACCAAGTGATCGCCTCGCTCTGGTGACTTAGCTATCATATCATCGACATATACCTTAATTTCTCAATGCATCATGTCATGAAAAAGTGCGGTCATAGCTCTTTGGTATGTTGCACGGCATTCTTTAGCCCAAACGGCATGACTTTATAGTAGAAGGTTCCCCAAGGAGTGATAAATGCTGTCTTTTCTTGATTTGCCTCTGCCATATTTACCTGATTGTATCTAAAGAATCTGTCCATAAAAGAAAGCATCCCGTGCTTGGCAGTATTATCGACCAAGATGTTAATGTACGGCAATGGGAAATTGTCCTTCGGGCTTGCCCTATTCAAATTACAGAAATCAATGCACATGCAAACATTTTCGTCCTTCTTTGGCAAAGGCACAATATTGGCTAGCCACTGTGGGTATTTGGATACCATGAGAAACCCTGCATCATATTGCTTGATGACCTCATCTTTGACTTTCAACATCCACTCGGGTCGGAGACGTCTCAGCTTCTGCTTAACTGGCTTCATATCAGGGTAGAGAGGCAACTTATGCTCAACCAAATCAGTGTCCAGACTAGGCATGTCCTCGTAGGACCAGACAAAAATGTCTTGGTATGACCGAAGGAATTCGATCATGTTTTTCTTTCTTCGGGAGATAGTGACATTCCGATCTTGGTTATTCTGGGAATCTCCTTAGTCCCTAAATTGATATCTTCTGTTTCTTCGATAATGGGGGTAGGGCCATGCTCAAATTCGGCAAACCGATCAAGGAGCTCATTGGGGAGCTCCTCAAAGGAGACATCCTCGTCCAGACTCATAACACCTACCTCTTCTTGTATTTCTACAGGAAAGGGGTCGATTTTACGTGGGACGGATATTTTGATTAAGGCATCTTTTTGTAAAATTTTATCTGGAATTTTAAATGACAATATTTTTAGACTTTGTATTTTTTCGATGTTTTTAGAATTTTGTATTTTTTCAATGTTTTTGAGATTTTTGTTCTCTTCGGAGATGGACCCTTGGCAGTGTGAGTCTGTGTATATACAAGGTATTGCCTTCCAAGGGCTTATCTCACTTTTGATAAGTTGTTTTTTTTGGGAAACGGGTGCCAAATTTTAGGTCACTCTCCTCTTCCAGGATTTAGGGCAAAGATGCCCAGTTACGTACCTGAGAGGTCGCTTCTTTACCTGTTCGGATGGAGGGTGCTGACTGATATGGCTCTTTGGAGTCAGCCTCCATTATGTTGATCCTCATTTCGTATGAGATCATATCCTCAAACGTTAACGCAATTTTGTGGTGATTTACCTTAGGGGGAGACTGTGCAGGTAGGGGACCTCGCTCTTCAAATAAGGATAGAGCGGCCAGGTCTATTTCCAACCTTGATAGGGTGATCTGGGGATTGGTGGGATGGATTGGCGCTGCTGGCTTGTGTGGGGTTAATCGGGTTTCCCCATTCCAGTCAATCTTTACAACCTTGGCACTTATGAATGAATTCCTGATGTGAGGCTTGGGACGGGGTTTTTCTTCTGTGTGGATCCCCCTGGCTTTTGCAGCTACCGTCTTACGGACTTCCTCCTTAGCCTCTCTCACTTCTTCTGTGGGCTTATAACAAAGCCCGAATCTGACTTTCTGCCTCTTTTTTGCTGTGACGGGCTCCTTTCTGCCTTGTAATATGGGGCCAAGTCCCCTTCCTTTTTGGTAGCCCCACTTTTGGAGTATGGCCACAACCGCTACCATACCACCTCTGGTTTTGGGAATGATGCCCTTGATGGGCTCTGAAAGTATTGTCGACACCTCGTACTCAAAACTGTGGAGATCGATGTCCTCAGTGGTGTGTGGCACATACAACACGTTGGGCTTTTTGATGTTGTTGGTAGCCTTCTCTTTCTCACTATGCCCCTCACCAATGATGGTGATAATCTTGTGCCCCTATGTAAACTTGAGTTTCTGGTGCAGCATGGAGGGTATGGCTCCGACTTCATGTAGCCACGGGCACCCCAATAGCAGATTAAACGAGGATTTGATGTCCATCACCTGAAATAATACGGAGAAGGTTGTTGGCCCAATCAATAGCTCAAGATCAACTTCTTCCATTATCTCTTTTCTGCTATTGTTAAAACCTCGGGCGCTGGTTCTCGTGGGTCTCAACATGCATTGGTCTACCCCAATCTTGGTGGCGGTTCTTAGTGGGCATATATTCAATATGGACCTATTATCGATTAGAACTAAGGGGATTACCATATTTCTGAACTCAACTATTATATTCAATAACTTCGAGTGGCTACCTCCCTCCTCCGGCAAGTCAGTGTCAGAAAATGAAATGGCATTTGGAGCCTTCACTTGACCAATTATCTGCCCGACTTCATCTGGGCTGACTTGAAGTGACACATCCACATTTTTTAATGCCCCCATTAATGCTTGGAAATGGAGTGGGGACGTCAATAATAAATCCCATACAGTGATATGGGCGGGCATTCTCCTTACCTGAGTCTCCAGTATATTTTCTCGACTCATTTTCTCGAAAGGATTCACCATGCTATCTTTCTTCCCCTCGGGTTGGGCTTGTGCTACTGTTGGTGCTTCCGGTTGCTTTAAAATCTTCCCGGATCGGGTCACAAAGTCTACTACCCCTTCTCTGTGGCTTTCAGCATTGACATCTGTTTGTTCATAACTCAGCAAGACTTGATGATGATCATAGGTCGGTCCCGAGATCTGAAACAGTATAGCTACCGGTATCGGATGCACTTATACTGTGGGTTCAGGAGGTGTGGGCAACACTTGATTTACCTCGGTGATAGTTGGTTAGGTGGAAAAGTTGGGCCAGGTAGGGGTGGTGAAGCTTGCAAATGATTGTGCCGGGGATAATGGGGTGGGTGTAGGCCATTAGTAGCTAATGGGTGATGGAGGAACGGGGGTTTGATGGGCCATTAGGCAATTGACGGGGGTGGTGTAGTTTACAGGTGGTTGAATCAAGGGTAATGGAGTGGGCGCAAGCCATGGGAAATTAACGGGTGCAGATGGAGGATTGGGGGTTTGACGAGCCGTTGGTTAATTGATGGGGGTGGTGGAATATGGTTGATACACATTTATTTGTATGTAATTAATGGGGGTGGGTGGTGGAAAATAGGCCCTAAGATCTAGGGGTTCAGTCTACGGTGCCGGGGTGGGGAAGTAATCTGCTAGATTTAGGGGTTCAATAACCCCAATAGTTCCTTCTCCTAGATTTCTCTGCCTTGGTGCCACAAACATTTCTTGATTACAAATAAAGTCTGATGGATCAAACTCCAATTCTTCTTCAAATTCCTCTACCATCCCTATGGTGGATCTGAGGCTTGCTATTCCGGTAGGGTGTGGTGGTAAAGGTACCTGATGGATATTCGCATGCTGGTTTGCTTGGGTGGGTGCAGGGGGAATGATCTTCTCGACATCGATTAAATCTTGGATCGCGTGCTTCAATAGAAAGTAGCGATCAGTTGGGTGACCCGGACCTTGATGGAAATTGCAATGAGTATTGGGGTCAAAATTATATGGAATTAGATTGGGAGGAGGTCGTGATTGGAGAACAGTTATTAAACCATTTTCAATTAATAATGGCAAAAGTACACTCAAGGATTGCCCCAAGGGCGTAAAGATTCGATCATAACGGGCACTCCTCTCTGGGATCATTTGCATTCCCTGCCCATTCCCTGCTCTTTGTATCGACCAGGTCCTGACGGGAGCTAACTGTGCCACTTGAAATTGGAACAGGGTTACGTTATTATTGGGCTTGGTATTGGCGACGTTCTGAACGTCGGCCCTAGTTCTCTTATCGTTCCTCTGCTCTGAAAACCTCTTGACCCCACTAGTTTCGCTTGGTACATTTTTATTCAAGCGACCTTCGCTGATCGTGTCCTCGCATCTATTGGCATTTCTTACCAGATTAGCAAAGCTAGACTGTTGCTGGTACACCAAGAAGTCTGAGATCATTGGCAGAGTATTTTTTGAAATCATTTCGATCTGCTCATCGTCAGGTATCCTGTATCTGACTTGAGCTACCAGTGCTCTCCAGCGTCCCAAATAGTCGCTGAAGGTCTCATTCGGGTTCTACCTTAAGCGGGCCAAGTCTGACTTACGCGGTTCATTGTCTATATTGTAGACATATTGTTCTTGGAACAGGTGCGCTAAGTCCTTCCATGTCTTCATCATAGATGGTTCCAAAGATGTGAACCATCTCAAAGTAGAACCGATCAAACTCTTTTGAAAGACTTTTATCAGTAGTCTTTCGTCCCCTCCATATTGGCACATGTCCCCACAGTAGGACTTCAGGTGTGTTATTGGATTGCCAATGCCGTTGTATTTGTCAAAGGCCGACATTTTTAATTTGGGGGGTAAGGAGACCTCAGCGAACAAACACAAATCTGTGAAGTCTGTGGCATGAATTTCAGCACCACCCATTTTTATCAACTTCTTTTGTATTTTGTCCAACTGTTCTTTCAGCTGCTCTGACTCTTTGGATACATGGGCCACTTTCTTGACAACTGGTTGGATCTCGCTCTGTGCTACCAGGGGGTGGGAAATGATTGGAGGAGGGTTGAGGCTGGTTAATGCCCCACCATAGGCTCCATTGTTCCTAATCTCGTCCTCTTCATACTGCTGGTCAGCATAATATGCAGTGAGGGTAGGATTTTCTTGTTGGTGTTGCATGGGTTGGATGGGAAGGGCATGTGTGGGGATTGGGTGAGCCCATTGGAGATGAGGGAAAGTTTGTTGGATGATGGGATGAGTGGAAGTTGGATTTTGGGGTGGGGCTTGGTGAGGCCATTGGGCATGAGGGAAGGTTTGAAGCTGACTTTGAGATGTAGGGGTATGGGTAAAATGGTCATGGGTTTGAGCTGGGTATGAGGGTTGTGAATGGGTGAAATTTTGGAGGAATGGTGAAGGGTATTGGTATGAGGTTCCAAGGTTTTGGGCTTGGGCTATGAAGCCTTGGGAGGGTTGGGTTGTGAAGCCTTGGCCATTGGTGGGTTTGGGCCGTGGGCCCTTGGTGGGTATGGGCCATGGGCCCTTGGTGGGTCTAGCCCATTAGGCCTTGGTGGGTCTGGCCCATTGGGCCTTAATGGTTTTGGGCCCTTGATGGGTCATTGGGCCTTGATGGGTCTAGGCCATGGGCCATTGATGGGTATGGCCCATTGGGCCTTGATGGGTCTAGCCCATTGGGCCTTAATGGATATGGGTTATCAGGTTTTGGGCCATGGGGCCATGAGACATATGGGTAACGGAGGTTTGGGCCAAGGGGCCTTGGGGCATGTGGGTTTGGATGGTGTGGATTATGGGGGGTTGATAGAGATCATGGGGGAATGAGGCATGGAGATTAGCTAGGGTATGGGATGGGTTCATTGACGTGGGGTGTGGAGGAGAGGAGGAATTTTGGGAAGCCTTCCACCTGGAGTAGGCTTGGAACATCTCCTCCATCATGGTCATGAAGGAGGGTCAGATGGAGATGGTGGATTTAAGGGGTGATGGGTATAGATGGGATGGATGTGGAGGATAAATTGGGCATGACCCCGATAAAATTGGGCATGATCCGGGTAATTGATAGAATATGGGGTGGATTGGAGGGATGAGGGGATGTATTGGGTATGTTTTGGGATGATGGGGGGTATGGTGTGGAGGGGTGAGAAAAATCGGGCATGGCCCCAGTAAAAATGGGCATGACCCGGATAGGTGGGGGGATTTCTGGGGGGTTGGATAAGGCGGAAGTGGTATATGTGAATGTGGGTAGATCGGGCTTATAGGGGGAAGATGGGAAATGGGGCATGGATGTGGATGGAGAATGTATAGGATTTGGCATGGAAGTGGATGGAAAATGTGTTGAATTTAGCATGGGCATGGTTTGGGCAAAAGATGGGGAGTTAGGGGTTGGACTTTGGATGTTTTTGGTGATAGCGGTTGGAAAAATGGGGGCACCAAATGGGCCGGTAACGGTAAAGGGTGATTGGGTGAGGGGGATGGTGGAAAAAGCTTATCCCAAATGGGAGTGGGTTGGAGAATGTGGCATGGGATGAGTTGTGATCGGCGTAAGCCGGGTCCACTACCCACGACATTGTTCGTTGGCGGGTTGGGTATGGGTGCCTTGAATAAAGCCCAAAGATATTCCTCCTTCTTCCCCTACGGGATGATGGAGGACAAGGTGATGCCATTGTGCCGGCACCACAAGAACTCTATTTTTTAGGTTTTTTTTATTTTTAATTTTTTAGGAAAAATTTTCTTTGTAAAAACAAAGGTTCCAAGGCCTTAGAATTCTCTTCTCGGGTGGCTTTCGTACCCTAATTTAAGACCCGTGGTGATGATTCCGAAGTACTTCGGAAGAATCAAAGGAAGACCTTTGATCTATTGAAGGCACAAAAATCGAGGCAAACAACCTGATCCCTCGAAATGAGTTAAAAAGAAGTTACCTTCTTTTGATCGACGGGGGTGTATTGGGTGCCAGAGATGATGGGGCTCAAATAGAGGCACTAAACACACTAATCGGGGGACTCGAGATGTGGAAAAAGGCCACAGATCCGAACTGGGCTGCTCAGAATTGCATTGGCGCAACTAATACATGCACCAATCCAAAAGTGCCAGATTTAAAACTGGCGCAACTATTAGTTGCACCAGTGTACTGTTGGGACAATTTGCATTGGCGCAACTAATAGTTGCGCCAGAGCAATTTGGCTCTCTAGCTTGTTTGACAGCAGCCACTTCAGTCCGGGGTTGGTCACCAAATTGGTTTTTTGTGGAAGCTGGGCTTTCGAGAACTGACTAATTTTATATGATCTATCCTCTCCTTACCGAATCCTAAAGGTTTGAGTCCGGTATAACCCGCTAGCGCGCTCCCCAAGGGTTTTAAGCTTTGGAATGGGAACCCACCCAATATACCTTCGGCGCAAGTGCCTTCTCAGATACTAGGTGAGCTAGGACTTTTCTGGATCATCACCACTAGGGGTTGCTGCCATACTAAGACCCAGGTGGTTGTATGTGTGCCTAAACTCAACCCTTTTAAAATCTATCCCGTAAAAACAAGTTAATTATCTCCCTATTCTTGGTTCAATTTTAAATTTTTTCAAAGCATTTTTTTTTATGAAAGTTTTCTTTGGTTCAAAGACCGGGGGTGATAATCCCATGCCGCCACTACGGGCCAGCGTCAACTGTCGGAATGTGTTTGCACAAGTAGGCCCGCCAATCGGCTAAGGCACTTTACATGACGAAGAATTAAAGAAATTGAAAGACAATGCTCAAGTAGGCCCACCAATCGGCTAAGGCACCTAAAATGACGGAAATGTAAGGAAAAATAAAGATAATGCACAAGTAAGCCCGCCGATTGGCTAAGGCATGTAAATGACAGAAAAGTAAATGACACAATCGGAGGGGTGAGTAAAAAAATAAATAAAAAATAGCAATAAAGAGGTTAGTAAAATAAAAAATAAATAAATGGGCCAAGTTCAAGGGGAAACTCTACTAGCTACTCCCCAGAAGAGTCGCCATCTGTGCAACCGTGGGATTTGTAACGATCCCGTTGCGGCGATGCGCTCGCTTGTAAAAATATAGAGTCGCTACCCGAAGATTTTGGTGCCCCGAGATACCTATATCATTTTTATAAGTACCGAAGTGCCATAAATATGACTCTAAATCCGTCCACACCAAAGGCTCTTGGGTAGGGGATTCGGTTATCGATCGAAAAGGTGTTAGTCACCTGATCAATCTGCTTAACGCAGTCTCTACTAATGGCTAAAATAAAAATAAAGTAAAAGAAAAGAAAATGACTTTCTCTTGCCCAAAAGGGCTTAGAATCCTATTTGTGCCCCTCCGTTCCTACCGAAAATTCGATGGCGTAATGGCAGAAATGGGAGGATGAGAAAAGCCAAAAGGAGATAGGAGAAGAAATGGGAGAGCCGGAGCCCTTAGGCCCTTATAGCATCGTAGGAGAGCCTTGTGTGACTTGCTTTGATGAGCTTCTGAAGGCTTGAATGGTGGAAAAGGGGGTTCTAACTCCTAAGGCTTGAAGCTAAAAGGTAGAGAGGGAAGGCTAAGGGATTACACACACCTAACCTAAAGGCTTTTAGTGAAATGCTAAGGTCTAAGGGAGCTTTTTGAAATATGGAATTTGTAAGGGAAGTGTGCACTAAAGGGAGAAAGATCTTCTCACTTTAAGCTCTTTCTCACTTAGGCCAAAATTCTCAAACCCTAATCCAAGGGGAGGGGGCCTCTATTTATAGGAAAAGGGCGGGTTAGGAGGCTACTTAGAAGCTAATTAGGGTTAGCAATTAGGTAATAGGCAATCTAAGATTTTTGGGGTTTTATAGAGCTTGGAGAAGAGGGATTTTGGTTTAATGGTAGATGACAGGGTGGTGACTTGAATGGCAAATGGGAGATAACCTAAGCTACGAGGGTAACTAGGGTCCTAAAGAAACACACCCCAGACTTTGGGATGGTCCACAAGTCAAACCCCCAATGTCAATTTTGGCCATTTTTTGAAGGAAAACAAAGCCCAAACTGTTACAAGTTGAAGACCCGTAGGGGCCCAGCCCAGTTTTGCAATTTCCTGCATAAATTTGTGATCTTCATTTCGCCATAACTTTTGATGTAAAACTCTGATTGAGGCAATTTTTTGCTTGTTAGAAAGCTGTGGAAGTCTTATTTCCAATAATATATAACTCAGCTTTAGAAGAGGTTTGTGTAAATTTTAACATTGGTCTCTTTAACCACTGCTCAGGACGGCTCGAAACAAAGCTCTATGGGTTCGATTTTGCAATTTTCTACACAAATCTGCGATCTTTATTTCACCATAACTTTTGATGTACAATTCTAAATTAAGAAATTTTTAGTTCGTTGGAAAGATGGGAAGATCTACTTTCCAATGGTATATGCCTTAGGTTAGGAAACTATCTATAAAAATTTTAGCACTCCTCTTTCTAACCGCTGTTCACGGGGGATTGAATTGTGCTCGAGAAGGGTTCTAATAGGTCTGGGAAGGCTATGGTTGATTCCTAAGGATTCGGGATGATTCCTAAAGGTTTTGGGATAATTCCTAAAGGTTTAGAAGGATTCCATAAATGCCATCAAAAGCTCGGAGGCACGCCTCTCTCGAAATGTGTTTCGATCAGGCCTTGGGCCAAATTTGTGTGTCTACACATATTTTACTATATTTGTACCCTCATTTGAGTGCGGTTAGTCCATAGTTGGTTACTAAAAACTTCTTCATAGTGGATAATTAGATTGACAGACAAAAGAGGATGAAAAGATATAATTATGCCAAAAAGGACTTCAAAAGTACAAGGATTAGAATCGTAGCTGAAGCCTCAGTCATACGAGCGAACGAAGAAGAATCGTAATTGTTACGATCTCCTAACGATGCAATAGAAGTATAGAAAGAGACAATCAAAAGCTCTAGCCAGAGAAAGTATAAAATCATAGCATTGCGATTAGAGAAGATTGAAGAATCGTAAGCTTACAATTGCCTCACAATTTCAGTCAAAGTAGTACAAGAGAATTTGAAGAAACTGCGAAAGAATTTGAGGAAGGATTACATGCGATTGAGGAGTGAATCGTATGAAGAATAAACTGCATAGAATAAAATTGTATTCACGATTTCATCAACTAAAGCTATACGATTTCATCCTGAAGGCTTACGGGAGAGTGCAAACCCATGCAAAATCATAAATCATGAGAAGAAGCCAGTCTGTTGTTATGCACTTTTTCAGGGTCCCTTTCGAGTCCTGGAATAAGTGGCCCACTTCAGTCCGAGTGGACTCTGTTTAAGGCGGTGAAATAATAAATTAGGAAGTATTAAATGCTGAAATGAAGAGGTGAATATTAAATGAAGAATACCTAGGTTGATGCGATCGCCAGCGGCAGATGTTTATCGACGCTGCAACACGTCATTGATCACGCTTTAAGATGAGCGGGGGCTTGTAGGTTGAACTCCTTTACTAAACATCGGCCGGCTAACTTCAGCAGATTTGAGTTGCCTTTAATCTAACTAGTTTGGCCTTCTTACTTCTACTAGGATTCTAATGAATCTAATCTCCGAATCCTACTGGAAGTCTAATTAACCTGGTCTCCTGATCCTAATTGGAGTCTAATTGATCTAGTCTCCTAATCCTACAGGGAGTCTAATTAACCTAGTCTCCTAATCCTACTAGGAGTTTAATTTAAAAAAGGAGTTGTTGCCCGTTCTGCTAAGAAGGATCGACCCCGTTCCTGGATACTCTCCGTAAGCTCCCTTGGGAAAATCGGGTGGCTAAGGTTTAATTTATAAATAAAGGGAATTGAAAAATAAATTTGAATTACGAACTAAGTAGAAATAAAAAACTGAGATCGAGAATTAAGAATTTTGAACTAGAACGAAGAATTCAAACTAGAATTAAGAACTAGAAAGAAAATTAAGAATTAGAAAGAAAATTATGAACTAGAAAGAAAATTAAGAACTAGAACTAGAACCTAGGAACTAGAAATTAAGAACTAAGAATTAAAACCTAAGAACTAGAACTAGAAATTAAAAACTAGAGACTAGAACTAAGAACTAGACCTAGAAATTAGAAATTCAAACTGAAAAACTAAAGAGAGATTACCTTAAGCTAAGCGCCGCAAAGGGAGTCTCGAAATCCTTGGCTTGAAGGAGAGGAACTTGAGACTTGAATTAGTGAATTCGTGTTTTTGGTCGAGGAAGGGGGGTCATTTTACAGGTATTCGGGTAATTACGCGTCCTGTGGGAGGTGCGCAATTGGTCGGTCAGATCTAATTGCGCGCCCTGTACAGCGCTTGTAATTGGATTGCACGCCCTGTCCTAAGCACTTAATCCAATTTGAGTTGGTCACGGACTAAGTTAGTCGGCCGACCAACTTGACTAGGTGTCCTAGTTCCAACTCACTTGGAACTAATTACACACCATGTATGGGGCATGTAATCTGATTAAGCGCTCTTATTAGTGCGCTTAATCATGGAGTTTGGGCGGTCATGGGAGTCAGAGACCGGGTCCAACTGGGGGATATTATGTGCCTGTGGTGGGGCATGTAATCAATTGCTCGCACTAGATAGGGCGTGTAATTAGGTCTCATGACGGTCCGCGGGGGAGTAGGTCTGGTCCAACTTGGGATCAATTGTGCAGATACATATATGTGTGCAATCGAAAAGCACACCTTTGTGAGGGCGTGAAATTCGGGATCTTCCTTGGACTAGATCGAGTTCGGGTCACAGGGCTATTATTTCAGCCAGAGAATCAGCCATATACTATTGTTTCAGTATGCGATCCCTGTATTTAGGTTTTAAGGTCTTCGGAGAAGGTCAATCCTTTTTCGGAGATCGTAGGTAAGGTCAAAGGTTGATGGAACATGTTTGTGTACTCCGAGAGGGAAAAATTGGGGTGTCTACAGATGCCTCTCTTCGGCGTGTTCATGTGAAATAAGAATGCGTCGAAGAAGTAGATACCCCTCTTCCGAGATGTCTTCTTGTTTCTTTGGAAAATCACAAGTGTGAACTGGGGTGCTGACATGAAGTGCTTGGCTTTCTTATTTATCAGCGCAAGCTAAAGGGGAGCATTCGGGGGCCCAGTGGTAATTGTCGAGAGGTGTATCCTCATCTGCGAGTGCAAGTAGCATCCCGTCGCAAATCGCGACCTGCTACAAGTGGCAGTCAAATGGGGAGAAATTGATACAATCGAGAAGTATATCCTCATCTGTGGGTGCAAGTGGCATCCTGTCGCATGTCGCAACCTGCTGCATGTGGCAGTCATACAAAGGGAAATCATTATATCTTGATACGCGGGTGCAAGTGGCATCCCGTCGTATGTCGCGACCTCCTGCAAGGGGCAGTTGATCGCTACTTATATATATATATATCTAATTAAGTTTTAACCTATTGCAAGCGCACAATAGAAATTGTAGAGCTAGTATAGGGTCGTTCCCACGAAGACAAGATTTTTCTATATTTAACTTAATTTTTCTGAAAACTTATATTTATCTTTTAAGTTCCTAAACTACTAGAGAAATATGAATAAAGAATTATTTCTTAATCTAAATTGCAGAAAATAAATCCTAATCCTCCTTCTACAGATTATGGTCGTCAATCACAATCTTCAGCTATAGGATATTATGAATTTAAATAGTACCGTTGTACTATATATCAAGTTTCCTAGCATTGATCATCAATCAATATTAAAATCCTATCAATACAGATTTAATCTAATCAACAATCTCCTAAAACTTAAGCGTCAATAAAATTCTAGAAAATTGAAGCTGGAAAAGTAAAATCTATTGCACTAATTTGCAAACTTCAACCTGAGTCATCAATTCAAATTAAAATTCAGAGATATTTACAAAGAAAGAAATTATAATAAAATAAATCTAAACTAGAAAGCAATAAAATTATATCTTTCACCCCTCAGTCGCAGTAGTCAATTGCTTCTGAGAAACTATAGATATCTACTCAAATCTTCAGCTCCCAATTGCAGTCGTCAATTGCTCTTGATAAACCTTGGATATCTAATCTACAAAGTAATAAAAATCTACTCTAAATTTGATTGAAAGAAAACCCAACCTCAGTCGTCAATTGATGCTGAGAATTTCTTCGATGCTTATTCCTATATCGGGCTCTCTTATTTATAGATCATAAGGAGTCGGTTTACAAAACTTTTATTTCTAACAAAAGAAATAGCTAAAGCAAAACTATCCTATTATAACTCTAATTCTAATTTTATCTTTCCTTACTTTTGTTTTGTTGATGCGCTTTTGGATTGTTCAGTAGTAGAGATCTTCTGGAATCCATTTTCATCAATCTTCTCAGAACCATAATATGCCAAACTTCTGATTCAAGAGTTCTTCTAATTTAGTAGATGGTGGTGTAAATCTTCACGTGATCATCAGCAGCAGTATCAACAACAAGAAGCTTTTTCTTTAAAATCGTACATCACGATTTTTCTTTCTTCTATTATAGTTTTCCTTTAGAAAATCGTAAATCACGATTTTCTATTTTTCACACAGCTTTCTCTCAGTTGACGATTCTCTGGATTATGATTGATCATTTATTTCTTTGTATTGCTTTTACTTTTGAGCATCATCTAGAGAATCGTAAATTACAATTTCTCATTTCTCTCTCTTTGGCTTCATCGCTCAATCGCAAAACACAATTTCATGTCTTTCAGCATATAGCAAATCGTCTTTTCCATTTTATCATCTTTTTACTGCTCTTTTGATTTCACTTTGACGAATATTAACACTTTGGCTCTCTTTTACTGATTTTTCTTAATATCTGTATATCATTAACTTATTAGTAGCAAACTAAGTCCTAGCATTACTAAGTTAAGGGTAATAAAATGGTATATTATGTGATTGATCATACCCCCAAACTTATGTTTTGCTAGTCCTTAGCAAACAAAGAAACATAAAATATTCTAAACTAAAATTAAATTGCCACTTTCGTAGGGAGCACGATTGCATTTAGCAGATGCAACTAGCCTTTTAACCCCTAGGTGATCCCTAGTGGAGGAGTTATAGTCTCCTGAAGGTTTTCAATAAAGTTACCTACAAACTTCAAATATTTTTTTTTGGATATTTCAAAATCTTTTTCAAAATTAAAATTTAAACTAATTTTGTACACTATCTAAATTAACTAAAGTGGTCATCACATGGTCGTTATGATTTTCTAAAATTACCAATCTTTTATCCTTATTTTCCATTATAACAGTTATCCTTGCTTAGAACTCCAACAATTTCAATTCATAATAAGCAGGAGATATATGCATTAGTGAACAGTTTATTCTTTATAAATTTTTCTAAACTGCAGATTTAGAAAATATTTTCATTCAAAAACTAACTATTGACAAACTCTAAAAAAGATATCGAAACTTTTTAGGTTCTCACAATATATTTTAGAAAAATTCAGTTAAAGATAAAATTGTCAATCTCATAGAAAAAGGATAATCTACTTTGTTCCTATAAATCCTGTGCAATCCATAATATCTATTTTTCATATCTCTACTAGGCTTATGCTTTTGCAAATCATAAATCAAAAAGGTATTTCCTTCAGCTTGTAATGGGGGTTTGGGTTTTAGAAGGTGTCAAAGAAAGGTAGAAAATGATTCAAAGTTTTTCTGAGAATTTAGCTCTTGTTTCTCTTATTATTATTTTTTTATATAAATCCCATTTCTTCAATTGTAAAATCGTATATTACGATTTTTCTCCTCTTTAAAGGCTTTTTACTTAAAGAATCGTTCTTCTTTTTCAGAAATCGTTCTTCACGATTTTCATTCTTTTCCCATATTTTTCTTTTGATTTCTACAGTTGTACCCTTTTTTAGCATTTCCTTTTTATCTGTTTTTGCTTTACTCTTTCCACTCCATCTTCTCTCCTTCTTTTGTATTCTAAAATCTCAGAAAATATAACGGTTAAAGGTTGAAAGCTTTGGGTAGTACATATGGTTAATAGTTTATCAGATTTTTGGTACAAAGAAATTTGGTTAGGCTTCTAATATGGGTTGTTCAATGGATAAAATATATTATGGGATTTTAACTTTTTAGCTCTGGCTTAACAAAAGATGGCCTTTAATCATCTTTATGATTTACTAGCATTGATGCCTTATTGCTTTGATATTTATAATATATAGTTCTAGACAAAAAATCAGGTTATCATAGAATATTTTGATTCTAAATTCAGCAATATGAGATTTTATATTAGTATAGAAGTTCAAGAATATTTTTTCTTTTTGACTTGAATAAAAGAAACAGTCTCTTTTTGAAAAAAAGAGGAAATATGGCTCAAAATCTCATTGGTTTATAATTTTGAAACTATAGTCTAAAATATTACAGTTTAGATCAATCTATTATTTCGAACATCCATTCTACTACTGTGTTCAATGAGCTAATCATGAATTGTACTGTTCTTTTTTTCTGATTTTTGAATTCTTACTATAATGCATCGTAAGTTTTCAAGCTTTGTAATTTTTTCTATCATAATTCCTACGTAATGATCAACTAAAATTAAAAAAAAAAATTGCAAAAAATTTCTAAAACTAAAACTAAAACTAAATGATTTACTGTTATACTACTGTTACACTCATAAATTGTATATCCCCCCAAACTTAAATCGGTCAATGCCCCCATTGGCACAAAAACAAGAGATACTAAAATTCTTTTCCTAAAAATGATTGATATCTCTGATTGCTTACGGGTTGTAAAATCCTAAAATTTTTTGACCTTTGAATAGTCTGTCTTGATGTGCGTGCCCGACTGGTCGAGCACCTGATAAGATAAAATATTAAAATATTAATGTGAGTTAAGTAAAATTAAGTTTTTAAATGAAAAAAAGAAAGATTGGAATGTGTATGAACATTTGATGAGGTAGTGTACACCGAGGTTCGGTATATGTGCTTAACACTCAAGTTAGAGCTTTTAAGTATATAAGTTAAAAGATGAGAGAATTTACTTCTCTTGTCTTGGTTCTTGAGAAGGGGTAAATTAGAAGAGGGAGAAGGAAGTTCATTTGAATGCGTGAGTATGCGTCCACGATCGAAAAGTGCATGTGATTAGGGGGTTTTGGATCGAAGAGAAATCCAAGTACCAACCTATGCAAACCTAGCTTGAAATGTTAACCGTGGATCAAGGAAATCGATCAACTCAAAGGTAAGAATTATGTTAAAGTTGTAGATTATATGTGTGTTAGTTTGTTGTTAGCATGTGTGTGAGGAAATCGGAAGACAAGAGGTTAAGTTCTAAAGAAAATGAGTTTGAGAAGTTAGAACCCGTGATTGGGAAGAATCTAGCAAAATCGATTGATCGAAATAAGTGATTGATCGATCGATTTTGTCAAGGGGTGAAAGTATGAAGGTTTCTGAAGAAACCGATTGATCGAAATTAAGTTTGATCAATTTTTATGTGAAACCGATTGATCAGTTTAAATACTGATTGATCGATTTGTGAAAAATAGTGTGTGTTAAAGTGTTTATGAAGAAACCGACCGATCGAAATAGAATTTCGATCGATCATTTGAAATCTGACTGATCGTTTTAAAAATCAATCGAGCGGATTGTGGCACCAAATGAAGATTGGTTTCTAAGTAAACTAATCGATTGATTTGGGAATCGATCGATTGATTTAGAAACCGATCGATCAATTTTGAGAATCGATCAATCTTGGGAATCAATCGATCAATTTAGGCAGATTCAGGATTTTCTTTTGTTTTATATTGATGACTTTGTAGAGACTTTGTATCTTCCTATTTTATGTCACTTCTGACATATAAACTGTAATTTGTTGTGTTTAGGTATGAACTTGTCATGTGTGTGAGAGGCTAGCTTGGATTGAGACGTCTTCGTCTTAACTTCTTGACGAGGTAGGGAAAACTCCGTAACATATGCATTCGATTAAAATAAGCATGTATGTAGTGATATGATAAAAGTATGTGTGTGTTTTACGACTTCGTCTTGGTGATAGCATGAATTTCATTCATAGCTCTTGAACATATGAATTTTGTGTGTATGAGCACTAAGGGAAAAACTACGTGTGTGTGTGTGCCATCAGAAATGTGTATGTGACATTAAAAGGATGTAAATGTGTGTGACATCAAATTGATGTAAATATGTGTGTGACATCAACAGGATGTGAATAAGATGTGTGTGCAAGCTTTGAAAACTTCGAACTATTATAAATTCCCACAAACTCATGGTGATAAACTATACGTAAATTTTATACTTTGATTTAAGGTTCATGAGTGATACTCTACTGACACGGCGGTATAATCGTGACCGGTACGACAGGATATCCGTTCTTTGGTTACTATTCTGTAGTAACACTTCGTGCAGACCAGTCACCCCTTCATAGGGACTTAGGATAAATCTATGTGTATGAATTATTCATTGAATGACGATGGTTGGGGTTTCCCATTGGTAAATCTATACGGCTCTCTATGCTATATTTGCTCGAGCGAATATTTAAGTGATTATTTTAAGTTTTGTTCAGGAAGAACAATTCTTTGAAATTATGATAAGTGTGCTTTGAAATATGCTTCCGATATTCATTTTTGTAAATTTAAATGCTTTTAAATTATGACTTTCAATAAAAAGAATGTGCTTTGAATTATATCATGCAAGATATGTGTGATGGCGACTCCACTGGGGGCATGTCATGCAGATGGCGACTCCGTTGGGGAGTAGCTAGTAGAGCTTCCCCTTGAATTTTAGCCATTTTCTTTAAATTTACTAACCATTTTTCTATTTTATTGCTATTTTTTTTTACTCACTTCTATGATTATGTCATTTTCTCACCCCTACTTTTACGTCCTTTATGAGCCTTTGCCGATTGGCGGGCCTACTTACGCACCGCATTCAATTTCCTTTATATTTATGTTATTTTAAGTGCCTTAGCTGATTGGTGGACCTATTTGCGCTTTGCATTTAAATTCTTTTACTTTTACGTCATTTAAAGTCCCTTGGCCGTTTGGCGGGCCTACGTGCGCACTTACGTTTCCACAATTATATCACAAACAGTGGACGCCGGCCCGTAGAGGTGGCACGGGATCATCACCCCCGGTCTTTGAACTCTAAGCAAACTCCCTTTAAAAGTGAAAATTAAAATTGAACTAAGATGGGGGACTTAAATTGATTTTGCGGGGTAGATTTTTACAGGTTGGAATATTTAGGCACACATACAAATTCTTAGTTTTAGTACAGTGGCAGCCCTTAGTGGTGATGATCCGGAAAAGTCCCAGCCCACCTAGTACCTGAGAAAGTGCTTGCACTTGAGGTATATCAAGTGGGTAACCTTCTTGTTACCAAGCTTAAAACCCGGGGAAAAGTGAGCGTTAGCAGACCCGCACCGGCCTTGTAACCCTTAGGTTCGGTGAGGAGAGATCCGATTCATTAAAGCAATCAGTCCCTGGAAGCACAACTTCCAGAAAATAGAAAACTCATTTTGGGCTGAAACCTCTGCTGTCAAATTGTTTGGAAGCCCATTTTGGCTTGGCACCACTATTACTTGCGCCAAGTCAAAAATCCCCAGAAATACACTGGCCCATGTATTAGTTGCGCCAGTATAAAACTGGGCATTTTTGGTCTGGTGACCTAATAGTTACGCCAGCCTTGTGTTAGACAGTGCAACCCGAATATGTGGTCTGTTCCACCCTCCCGGAGTCCCCGATTAGTGTTTTTAGTGACTCTGTTTGGGCCCCACAATTTCCAATACCCAATACGCCCTCACCAGTCAAGAGAAGGTGACTTCTTTTTGAACACCTTCTTTTTGACTCGTTCCAGGGGATCGAATTGTTTGCATTAGTTTTCCTGCTTTCAATAGATCAAGGGGTTTTTCTTTGATTCTTTCGAAGTGCTTTGGAGCCTTTACCGCCAGGCCTATTTAGGGTATGAGAGCCACCCGAAAAGGAAATTCAAAAGGCCCCGAAATTTTTAATCTTTTCACTTATAAAAATTAAAATAAATTAAAATAAAAAACCCAAAAATAGAGTTTTATTGGTGCTGACACAACGGCATCATCGTACCCTCCGTCATCCCGTAGGGGAAGGAGGAAGCTTTACGGGCCCCACGCGAGGCACCCATACCCTACTCCACACCAAACCATGTCGTGGGTTGTGGATCTGACATATGCTAATCCCGACTCATCCTCACTACATTCCCCAACCCATTCCCATGTGGAAGAAGTTTTCACATCCATCCCCCTCACTCAATCCCCATTCGCCATCACCGACCCCTTCAGTGCTCCTATCTTTCCATCTACCACCTCCCAGAATGTCCAAAGTTCAACCCCCCATTCCCTATTATTTTTCAAGCCATGCCTTCATCCATGGCCATTCCCAATCCATCTCACCGACCATCCACACCCATTCAAAACCCAGCCCAATCCTCCACCTTCACCCCGATTTTTCATTCGCCTGATGCGTACCCAATCCACCCGCATCTACCCATGCCACATCCGATCCCCCATACATCCCTCCATCTACCCAGGTCATGCCCATTTTTACCGGGGCCATGATCAACTTTCCTCCCTCATCCTCCACATCTATGCCCCATACATCCTCCCCACACATGCCTAATCCATCCCCATTCACCAATACCCCACCTCATTTCTCCAACCCACCCTATATCCCACCACTTACCCGGGTCATGCCCGGTTTTACCGAGGTCATGCCCAAAATTTCCTCCTCATCTGCCCCATCCATGCCCCTCTAACCCTTAAATACCCCATCTCCATCCGAGCCCCTTCCATAGCCATGATGGAAGAGATGGTCCAAGCTTACACTAGGTGGAAAGCTTCCCAACACATCCCCTCTCATCCATACCACACATCCATGGATCTATCTGAAACCCTATCAAGCCTCCATGCCTCATCCCCCCATGACCACCATAAACCCCCCATCATCCATACCATCCAAACCCCCGTTACCCACATACCCAAGGCCCAATGGCCCAAAACCCCATCATCTAGACCCACAAAGGGCCCATGGCCCAGATCCACCAAGGGCCCATGACTCAAACACATCAAGGGCCCATAGCCCAGATCCACTAAGGGCCCATGGCCCAGACCCACCAAGGGACCATGACCTAGATCCATCAATGGCCCATGACCTAAACCGACCAAGGCTCACTGGGCTAGACCTATCATGACCAAGGCTTTATGGCCCAATCTTCCCAAGGACCCATGGGCCAGACCTTTATAGCCCAACCCTCCCAAGGCTTCATGGCCCAAACCCAAGCCCAACAAGGCCCTAACCTTGGAGCCTCACACCCATACCCTTCACAATTCCTCCAAAAATTCACTCACCCACAACTCTCATATCCAGCTCAAACCTATACCTTACATCAATCCCAATTCACCCACATCCCTACATCCCACAGTTAGTTCCAAACCTTTCCCCATACCCAATGGCCTCATCAGACCCCACCCCAAAATTTGACTTCCACTCATCCCATCATCCAACAAACCTTCCCTCATATTCAATGGACTCACCCAACCCCCATTCAGACCATCCCATCCAGTCCATGCAGCACCAATAAGAGAATCTCACCCTCACTGTACCTTATGTAGACCAGCAGTATGAAGAGGACGCAATTAGGAATAGTGGTGCTTATGCCGGGGTATTGATAAGCATTAATCCCCCTCCTATAATTACCCGCCCCTTGGTAGCACAGAGCGAGTCCTGACCGACTGCTGAGAAAGTGGCCCCCATGTCCAAGGAATCAGAGCAGTTGAAAGAACAGTTAGACAAAATTTAGAAGCAGTTGCTGAAGATGAGTGGTGCTGAAATCCACGCCACGGACTTCTCAAATTTGTGCTTGTTCGCCGAGGTCCCCTTACCTCCAAAATTTAAAATGCCTGCTTTTGACAAGTATAGCGGCACTGGCAATCCCATAGCACACCTCAAGTCTTATTGTGGGGACATGTGCCAGTATGGAGGGGATGAAAGACTATTAATAAAGGTCTTTTAGAAAAACTTAATTGGTCTGGCTTTGAGATGGTTCACGTCCTTAGAACTATCTATGATAAAGACTTGGAAGGACTTGAAACATTTATTTCAAGAACAATATATCTACAATATAGACATTGAACCACACAAGTCAGACTTGGCCCGTTTGAAGCAGAACTCGAATGAAACCTTTAGCGAATATTTGGGGCATTGGAGAGCATAGGCAGCTCAGGTTAGAAACAGGATACCTGATGACAAGCAAATAGAAATAATTTCCAAAAATACTTTGCCAGTGATCTCGGACTTTTTATTGTACTAGCAGTAGTCCAACTTTGCTGATCTGGTAAAGAACGCAAATCACTGTAAAGATGTTACCAGGGAAGGTTGCTTGAGTAAGAGAGTGCCTGGGGGAGCCAGTGGAGTTAAGAGGTTCTCGGAGTAGAGAAACGAGAAGTGAGCGGGGGCCGATGTCCAGAACATTGCCAACACCAGGCCTAATAATAATATAACCTCGTTCCAATTTAAGGCAACCCAGCCAACACCACTTAGAACTGAGCCGATACAGAGAACAGGGAATGGACAGGGGATGTAGATGACTCCATAGCAGATAAGAGCCCGCTACAATCGAGTTTTTATGCCCTTGGGGAAATCTTTGAATGTACTTTTACCTTTGCTAATAGAAAGGGACTAGTTACCGCCCTCCAACCGTGACCTCCTCCTAATCCAATCCCGAAGAACTATGACCCCAACACTCACTGTAATTTTCATCAGGGTCTGGGTCACTCGACTGATCGCTGCTTCCCATTGAAGCACGCGATACAAGACTTAATTGATGTCGGAAAAATCATTCCACCTTCACCTTCCCAAGTGAACCAACATGCAAATATACATTAGGTGCCTTTACCCCCACACCTTACCGGAGGAGTAGGTCCGAGACCCACCATCGGGATGATAGAGGAATGTGAAGAAGAGTTTGAATTTGACCTGTCAGATTATATCAGTGACCAGGAAAGTTATGTGGCTCCGTTGCAAAGACATCACAAAGAGAGGAGTATTAGGGTGATTGAACCCTTGAATTTGTCAAATTATTTCCCCAACCCAGCTCCACAAGTTGAACCCTTAGATATTAGGACTTATTTCCCATCACCCACACCCATCAATTATGTACAGATTAATGCATATAAACCATACACTACCACCCCGATTAATTACCCAATATCCCATCAGTTCCCCCATCCCCCACCATCACCTATCAACTATCAATGGCCCACTCCTACCCCATTACCCCCGGTGTAACCACCCGCAAACTTCACCACCCCCACCTGGCCTAATTTTGACACTCACTCATCTATCACTGAAGTTAAACAAGTCTTACCCACCCTTCCTGAGCCATCAGTACAAGTGCATCAGATACCGGCAGCTACACAATTTTAGATCTCGGGACCAACTTACAATCCTCATCAGGTCCCGCTCAGCTATGAACAGATAGATGCCAACGTCGACAGTAGCAGAGAAGGGGCAGTAGACTTTGTTACCCGATAAGGGAAGATTTTGAAGTAGTCGAAAGCACCACCAGCAGCACAAACCCAACTAGAGGGAAAGAAGGATAGCGCTATAAACCCTTTTGAAAAAATGAGTCATGAACATATACTGGAGATTCAGTTGAGAAGAATTCCTGCTCATATCAGAGCTTGGGATTTATTAATGACGCCCCCACTCCATTTTCAAGCCTTAATAGGGGCGTTAAAGAATGCACACGTATCACTTCAGGTGAGCTCAGATGAGGTCGGGCAGATAATTGGTCAAGTGATGGCTCCAAATGCCATTTCATTTTTGGATGCCGATTTATCGGATGAGGGAAGTAGTCACTCAAAATCCCTAAATATTACTGTGGAATCTAGAAATATGATAATATCTTTGGTGTTAATTGACAATGGGTCTGCTCTGAATATATGCCCATTGAGAACCACCATAAAGATTGGGGTAGATCCGTGCATGTTGAGACCCACGAGAACCAGCGCCTGAGGTTTTGACAATACGAGAAGAGAGATAATGAGAGAAGTTGACCTTGAGCTATTGATTGGGCCAATGACCTTCTCCATATTATTTCAAGTAATGGACATCAAATCTTCATCCAACCTATTGTTAGGATGCCAAAGATTGAATGAAGTCAGAGTGTTACCGTCGACGCTGCATCAAAAGCTCAAGTTTGTGTCCGGGCATAAGATTATCACTATCATTGGTGAGGGGCACGGTGAGAAGGGAAAAGCCACCAACAACATTGAGAAGCCAAAAGTACTGAATGTGCTGCACACAGCTGAGGATGTCGACCTCCATAATTTTGAGTACGAAGTATCAATGGTACTCCTAGAGCCCATCGAGGGCATCATTCCAAAAATCGGCGGAGGAATGGAAGCCGTAGTGGCCATGCTCTAGAAATGGGGTTATAAAAAAGGAAGAGGACTTGAGCCCAGACTGCAAGGCAGAAGAGAGCCGGTCATAGCCATGGGTGGTCAGAAAGTCAAATTTGGGCTAGGTTACAAGCCCACTGAGGAAGAGGTTCGGGAGGCTAAGGAGAAAGTCTAAGCCACGACAGCTGTAAGAGCCAGAGGGATACACTTAAAAGAGAAGCCTCGCCCTACTCCCCACATCAGAGATACATTTGTTAGTGCCAGGGTCATGAAAATCGATCGGAACGGGGCTACCCAATTAATCCCACACAAGCCCGCAACACCTGTTCACCCCACCAATCCCCTCATTACCCTTCCCAACCTAGAAGTAGACCTAGCCGCATTGTCCCTCTTTGAGGAACGTTGTTTCGTACCTGAGCAATCTTCCCCTGTGGTAAATCACCACAAAAGTATGTTGACATTTGAGGACATAATCTCATACGAACCTGGGTTCAACATGATGGAACCTGACTCTGAAGAGCCATATCAGTCAGCACCCTTCATCTAAAATGGTAAAGGAGCGACACCTCAGGTACGTAATTGAGCATCTTTGCCCCAAACTCTAGAAGCGGGGAGTGGCCTAAAATTTGGCACCAATTTTCCAAAAAAAAATAACCTATAAAAAGTGAGATAAGCCCTTGGCAGGCAATATCGTGTATATATAGGGACCTGCTTTGCCAAGGGCCCATTTTCGAAGAACATAAAAATTCCAAAAACATAGAGAAAATATAAAATCCAAAAATATTATCTTTCAAAATTTCAAATAAAGTCCCACAAAAAGATGCCTTAATCGAAATGCCTGTCCCATGTGAAATTGACCCATTTCCTGAAGAAATACAAGAAGAGGTAGGAATTACAAGTCTGGACAAGGATGTCCCTTTTGAGGAGCTCCCCAATGAGCTCCTTGACCGGTTTGCTGACTTTGAGCATGGTCTTACCCCATCATTGAAGAAACATAAGATATCAATCTAGGGACTGAGGAGATTCCCCAAATTACCAAGATTGAAACATTGCTTTCTCCCGAAGAAAGAAAAAGCATGATCAATTTCCTTCGGTCATACCAAGATGATTTTGCCTAGTCATACGAGGACATGCCCGGTTTGGACACCGATTTGGTCGACATGAGTTGCCGCTCTACCCTGATATGAAGCTGATCAAGTAGAAGGTAAGATGTCTCCGACCCGAGTGGATGCTAAAAGTCAAGGACGAGGTCATTAAATAGTATGACGCGGGGTTTCTCATGATATCTAAATACCCTTAGTGGCTAGCCAATATCGTTCCGATACCAAAGAAAGATAGAAAGGTCCGTATATGCATTGATTTCAGAAACTTGAATAGAGGGAGCCCAAAGGACGACTTCCCTCTGCCACACATCGATATCTTGGTTGATAACACTGCTACGCACAGGATGCTTTCATTCATGGATAGATTCTCCAAATATAATCAAATAAAAATGGTAGAGACTGACCGAGAGAAGATGGCGTTCATCACTCCATGGGGAACTTTCTGCTACAGGGTCATGCCATGCGGGTTGAAGAATGCCGGTGAAACGTACTAGAGAGCCATGACTGCAGTTTCATGACATGATGCACCGGGAGATCGAGTTATATGTCGATGACATGATTGCCAAGTCACCAGAGCGAGGTGACCATCTGATAAACCTCCAAAAGTTGTTTGAGAGGCTGAGAAAATATAGGTTGTGTCTGAATCCTCAGAAATGCGCATTTGGTGCTATGTCTGGAAAGTTATTGGGATTCATTGTCAGCGGGAGAGGTATCAAAGTTGACCCAATCAAGGTAAAGGCCATCACAAAAATGTCGTTGCTGTCTACTGAGAAAGAGGTCAGAGGTGGGTAGGATACAATATATCAGTCAATTCATTGCACAGCTGACTCTAATCTACACGCCGATCTTTAAGCTACTTCGAAAGAACTTACCCTTTGAATGGAATGATGATTGTCAGGCAGCATTTGATAAAATTAAAAGCTACCTCCTCAATCCATCTGTGTTGGTACCATCCGAGCAGGGGAGACCACTCTTAATGTATCTCTCCACGACCGAATTTTTGAGGGGATGTGTCTTAGGGCAGCATGACGAAATATGAAGAAGAGAGCAGGCCGTCTATTACCTGAGCAAGAAGTTCACCACAGCGAGAAGCGCTATTCTCATCTAGAGAGGGCATGCCTAGCTCTCGTTTGGCCTATGTAGAGGCTTCGCCATTACCTGCTATCCCAAGCCGTTCTACTCCTAGCTCGAATGGACCCATTGAAGTACTTATTTGAGAAGCCGGCTCTCACTGGATGAACTACATGATGACAACTTTTATTGTCTGAGTTTGATATCACTTATGTCACTCAGAAGTCGATCAAGGGGCAAGCACTCGTTGATCATCTTGCCGAAAATCCATTGCCTGATTATTACCCCTTGAGAACCGAGTTCCCTGATGAAGACATCCTATTAATGACAGAAGACGATACTAAAGAAGCAGAGGAATCATGGGTAATGCACTTTGACGGGGTAACAAATGCCGAGGGTCAAGGAATTGGTGCCATTCTGATTTCGTCGAGAGGATAACACGTACCAGTCTCCATCAAGCTCAACCTCCCATGCACAAATAACAAGGCCGAGTTTGAAACTTATGCCGCTGGCCTGCAGGCGGCTCTTGATCTAAATGTAACTCACCTTCGAGTATTCGGCTATTCACAGTTGATCATATGCCAGATGAACTATGACTGGAAGATGAAAGATGAAGAATTAATCCCTTACCATGAGCATCTTGAGGACCTGATTGCATGTTTTGAGAATGCCACGTTCTCCTATGTCCCTTGAATAAGGACTCATTTTACCGACATGTTAACCACTTTGGCGTCAATGGTAGAGATCCCGTACGGTGTCGAGTTGAAGCCGATCATGATCAAGTAGAGAAACGAGCCGACTTTCTGCCTGTCGATCGAGGAACCCCTAAAGCCTGATGATGAGCCACCTTGGTTCTCAGATATCAAGAATTTCTTTGAGACTCGTGCTTTTCCTGAGGATATGTCCAAGGCAGATCGATGGACTATCTAATGTCTAGCAGCAGGCTACGCCATCTGTGGCGAGTGCCTTTACAAGCGATCCTATAATAACATCTTACTCAGGTGCCTTACAGAAGATGAGGCAATCAACATCATGAAAGAGATCCACGAGGGAGTATGCGGTGCCCACATCAGCGGTCACATGCTTGCTAGGAAAATTATGCGGTAGGGATACTTTTGGACCACTATAGAGATTGCTGCAAACATGTTCAGAAATGCTACAAGTGTCAGGAACACTCTAGTCTGATACATGCACCTACCATCGATCTACACCTCATGATCGCTCCTTGGCCATTTGGTACCTAGGGCCTTGATGTCATTGGTATGATTAATCTGAAAGCCTCAAACGGACATTGGTTCATGCTCTTTGCCATCGAGTACTTTGCTAAGTGGGTAGAGGCAGCGTCATATGCCAACATCACAGCCGGTTACGTCGAGAAGTTTCTCAAGAACAGTATTATGAGCCGATTTGGAGTACCCAAAGATATCATCATGAAAAATGGTACCAACTTTGCGAATAAGAGCATCCGAGCCTTCTGCGAGCAATACAAGATCAAGCACCATCGCTTGTCACCTTATCGGCCACAAACTAATAGAGCTGTAGAAGCTGCGAACAAAATGGTCATCAGCATCCTTGAGAAAATGGTTGTCACCTATCGAGATTGGAGCGAAATGTTATCCTTCGCATTGTGGGCCTATAGGATGCCAATCGGTTCCGCTATAGGGGCAACACCATTCTCCCTTGTGTATGGAACCGAGACCGTCCTATCGGTTGAGGTTGAAGTACCCTCGCTTTGAATCCTCCTTGAATATGGCTTACTCAAAGCGGAGAGAGAGATCCCGCTTTGATCAATTAAATCTGCTGGATGAGAAAAGCCTCCTCGCCTTTTTTCATACCCAAGTTTCGCAAGGGCGAATCGCACGCGCTTACAACAAATGTGTTCGCGGTCGAGATCTCAAGGTAGGAGACACGGTACTCAAGAAGATCTTCCCATCCCTCCATGCCGATCCGAGAGGAAAGTTTAAACCCAACTAGGAAGGGCCTTATGTCATCTGAGAAGTGCTTCCAGGATACGCCATCCGCCTCACCACCATGGATGGAGATCATTTTCCTGAGCCCATCAACGCTGGATACGTCCGACGATTCTACTCCTAGGTCTTCGCGGCAAGGTAAGTATTGATAGAAATGGATACGTGACTGCTCAAGGATACTTTAAAAAGGAGGCCATCATTTCAAAATCAAGTAGCCAAAAGAGCATCCTTGATTACTCATACCCTTTGCTACACCCGTTGTGCCAATGACCTTTTCTTTCATTATCCCCTCCCCAGAAAAAGAAAATATGTGTACATACACTAAACAAAAAAAAAAGAGAAAAAGAATTATCATCAAAATCCAAAAAAACCTAGAAAAGCAAATTCCCAAAAAAGGATAAGTAAAAAGAACAAAAAATAGAAAAAGGAAAAGTGGGGCATGTATAGTAAAAATCCCCCAGGGAAGAAGTGTATTAGGGCAGCTGGAGCCCAATCAAGGAAACCTTTTAAACACAGAATACCTTCAAAATCCTAACCTTACCTATGGCCACAATACATCCCAAGGAAAAGCCCTCTTTAAGGTCTGCGAGCAGTTAAAGTATCCGTTCAAAAACAAAAAAAAAAAGAAGAAAATCATTCAGTTACTTCCTTCAGTTACATCTCTGTGTTATCTGATCGCCAACTGGGTCGCTCATGTTAGATCAAATCAGGTTCTGACCAGAAATATCTTTAGGTTACATTGTCAAACATATGACCCAAGGTAAGAAGAAAAGGTTAATTCGATCCAAAGGGATGGACACTCCGACCTTGGTAATATTTCTAAACCTCAATCAAGTCAGACCATGAACGGGCTCGACTATGCTCAAAATGGGGCCCGTTACTTCGCCTCATTGTTAAGGCATCAAACAAGAAAAAAGAAGAAAAGAAATAAAAATTAACAAAAAAAGAAAAATCTAAAAAATTCTAAAAAAATATATACTCCTTTTTTATGCCCATGTACATATTTATGGCATTATACTTCAATCTCAAAATAAAGAAAAAGAACAAAAAAATCTAAAAATAAATCCAAAATATATATATATTGAAAAAATGAAAAAAAATATAGGTAAAAATTTATTTATTCTGTCAACTAGGATGCATATTGTTACCTCTATAAACAAAAATAAAAATAAAAAAGGGAACTGACGTTTTCTTGAGAATGTGTAGGAACATCAAAATGGTCAAAAGCCTCGAAGCCGGCAACCTCTCGGCGATGGACAAATCAAATGAAGCATCTCTCCATAGACATTGGTCTATTCAAAAAACATAGAAAAAGCAACCGTTTGAAAAAGAAAAAAGAAATCTGTGTTTTCGTTACGCACACCTACGCACACCTACACACATGCGTATTTCAATGCGATAAAATGTTAATATTTTATCGGTAGCGCAGCTGTGCTACATTAATGTCCTAAGTCTAAGGTTTCCCTTAGATCTTTGGATCCTATTTCAAAGTAGGAGTGACAGTGTCAATCTCGGTCAAACAGTTAATGTTTCGATCAAATTGATTCCACCGCTAAATTCTTTGCGTCGATCGCTCTGTTTTTGGATTCATAAGAACATGAGTGTCTAACTTTAGATTCATCATGAACTTTTTCGGAAGTGTTGACTCTTGGTTTGCATTGTCTGGGTGTGCGCCCTATGGGGTTTGAGGTCCAGGTAACTCTGTTATGAAAAAGGTTAATTATTGGTTAAAACTAACCTGTCAAAAAGGAAATTACTTATTGAACGCTATGTTCAAATATGCATTCTGAAGGGCTCATTTTAGGGTGCAGGCTTAAAACCTACATTTGTACGGTATCCCTGTAAAGTGTATGCCTTGTGTCTGGGTATCTGTTGGATGGTCGTTTATTCTCGTAAATTGTACTCGGACGGGGTTCTGGGTCGGGTCTTTCATTCCCCTTTATTTTTTATCTATCCCTGATGAGTGAATGTTTTTGCATAATTGTTCGATAATAAGATCATCGTTGACGGAGACCAAGATTGAGTGCCTCCTTCAGTGGGCACCCAAGTTTGGCCGAATCTGTTCAGTTTTATTTGAAGTTGGATACTCTAGGTCATGTTAATCTAGGGCACTTTATCAAAAATGGCACACACTCTCAAAAAGTGTTGTGACCTCAATTCGCTCTGCTCGAGTAGTTGTGTTAAAATAACTTTGAGATTAATGGGTCCGCTTCTCGAGATGATTTGAAGGTGATTAAAGTTTAAGTTTCATTCTGAATACAACAGCTTCGTAAGTAAGAGGGGTGATTGACCCACACTTAAAGATAGGCGCAAAGAGAAAATATGCAAGGTTCCACAGTTTGCGTCCAATCCTACGAGAAGCAGACATTTTTTCTAGCTATTGGGCTTTCACAACTCATTCCACCTCAATTATGCCTTGTAATGTTGCTAAGTGCTTGGGGACCTATTACCTTGAGAAATAGACGTTTTTCTCAACATATAGGGCTTTCATTTTCTCACCATGTTACTCATCTAATGTTTGAAGTTTATTCTAAATGTAGCGGACCCATCAGTAATTGTCTTGGGCCTCTTTGAACATCTCTTTTCTTTGGCATTCGATCATTCATGATCGGATACCAAAGAGTGGCATTTGTAGACACCCAAATTCGGCCTAAGGCCCGATTGAAATATATTTCGAGAGAGGTGCACTTTCGAGCTTTTGATGGCATGTATGGAACCCTTAGGAACCTTTTTAAAACCTTAGGAGGCATTCTAAACCTTTAAGAATCACCCTAGATCCCTTAGGAATCTTCTCGAAACCTTAGAAACCCATCCCAACCCTTAGAAACCATTCCGAACCTAAATCTAGCTTTCCCGAGAAATAGATAAAGAGTGGTTCATCAGGACTAGTTAAGATCTTCTACTATAATCAAAACATATACCATTGAAAAGTAAAAGTCTTTAGCTTTCCAACGAGCTAAGAATCGCTCCAATCAGAGGTAAACATCATAAGTTACAGTGATTCGAAGGTTGGGGGCAAAATGGGTATTTTTGAACCTGTCGAGAGGTTCATTTGGAACCTCGCGAGAACTTTGCGAGAAGTAAACTGTACCTGGCACAAATAATACTTGCGCTAAGCAATTTCTCCCCAAAAATGGCTTAGAACAACTAATAGTTGCGCCAAGCACAGGTGGGTCCCACCTCGGGCACTTAACATCCCAGATCCCTGTTCTGCACTATTTTACTATACATAAGCTTGGCGCATCTATTAGTTGCGTTAGGCTTTTGAACAGTGACTATGAGTTTTTGCCTTGAAATTTGAGATTGGGGTTTGTCTTATTGACCATCTTGATCCTTGGGGTGTGTTTTGCTTGTTCTGTTGTACCCATTTCCTGTCTATTTATAACCCTTTAAGTGGTTTAAAGCCTCAACCTATCATCCACCATTAGAGTTGCTTTTCACATATTTCAAGGCTTCAAAAACCATAGGAAACCTTAGATGACTAGATTACCTAATTCCTAACCTAGTTTAGCCTCTAAACACCCTCCTAACCTCTCATTTTCCTATAAATAGAGAGGCTTAAAAAATTTCTCAAAATAGAGATTAAGAAATCTCTCTCTCTCTCTTTCTCTCTCCTCTAGTGCATATTTCCATACAAATTCCAAAACCTTCAAACCCTCTTTAGACCTTAGCCTTTCATTTAAAAGCCTTAGTTTAGGTGTGTGATATCCCCTAGACTTCCCTCTCTACCTCTTAGCTACCAAGCCCTAGGAGCTAGAACCCCGATTCTCACCATACAAGCTATTGAAGCTCACCCAAGCAAGTCTACGAAAGGCTCCACAGTGGTGCAACAAGGGCTCAAAAGCTCCGGCTCTCCCCTCTTTTCCTCTACCTTCTTTAATTTTTCCTCCATCCTCTCATTTGTGCCGTTACGCCGCTGAATTTTCGGTAGAAACGGAGGGACACAAATAGGATTTTAAGGCCCCTTGGGCAAGAGGAAGGCTTTTTTGTTTCTTTGATATCATTTTTATTTTGGCCATAAGTAGAGACCGCATTAAGCGGGTTAATTGGGCGCCTAACACCTTCCCAATCGATAACCAAATCCCCTACCCAAGAGCCTTAGGCATAGTCTGGATTCAGAGTCAAATTTTGGCACTTCGGTGCTCTTTAAATTTGATTTGGGTTTCCCAGGACACCAAAAGCTCCCAGTGGCGACTCTTTATTTTTTACGAGTACGCATCGTCGTGACGGGTTTGATAAAAATCCACGGTTGCACAAACTCTATTTAATTTTTATTTTAGAAGGCAGGGAGAGAGTGCAAATCTAAGCCTCGAGCTTCTCTGATTAGGGGAAGTTGAAATTCTGATTCGTCACTTCGAATAAACTTGTAAAAGATTTAAGAAAAGAATAAAGAAAATTAAAACTATAAAGAAAATATAAAAAAGAGAAAGATAAATACTTGTTTTCTTAAATTAATATAAACAACTTATCCCTGGCAGCGGCGCCAAAAACTTGCTTGGGTTATTTATATGTATATCTAATTAAGTCTTAACCTATTGCAAGTGCATAATGAAAATTATAGTACTAGCAAAGGATCATTCCCACAGAGATAGGTTAAATCATATTAACTTAATTTTTATGAAAACTTGTTTGTATCTTTAAAGTACCTAAACTACTGGAGAAGTATGAATAAAAGAATTGTTTTTAAACTAAATTTGCAAAAAATAAATCATAATTCTCCTCCTTCAGATTATGGTTGTCAATCACAATGTTTAGCTATTGAATATTTATAAATTTAAACAGTACCGTTGCACTATATATCAAGTTTTCTAGGATTGGTTGTCAATCAATACTAAAATCCTATCAATACAGAATTAATCTAATCAATAATCTCCCAAAACTTGGTCGTCAATCAAATTCTAGAAAACTGAATATGGTAAAGTAAAAACTGTTACACTAATCTGCAGACCTCAATCTAACTCGTCAATTCAAATTAAAATCTGAAGATGTTTACAAAGTAGGAAATAAAGAAAATAAAATCTAAACTAGATAACAATAAAAATTATATCTTTCACTCCTCAGCCGCAGTCATCAATTACTTCCGAGAAACTATAAATATCTACTCTAATCTTCAGCTCCGAATCGCAGTTGTCAATTGCTCTTGAGAATCCTTGGATCTAATCTATAAAGTAATAAAAATCTACTCTAAATTTGATCGAAAGAAAACCCAACCTCAGTCATCAATTGATGCTGAGAATTTCTTCGATGATTATTCCTATACCGGGCTCTCTTATTTATAGATCATAAGGAGTCGGTTTACAAGACTTCTAATTCTAATAAAAGAAATAACTAAAAATAAAACTATCCTAATATAACTCTAATTCTATTTTTATAATTCCTTTCTTCCTTTAGTTGATGTACTTCTGGATTGTTCCTTTTTATTCAGTGGTAGAGTCCTTTTAAGATTCTTCTTCATCAATCTCTCAGATCCGTGATCAGCCAAACTTCTAATTTAAAAGTTCTTCTAATTTTGTTCATGGCTATAGAATCCTCACGTGATCAGTAGTAGTGGCAGTAATAGGGAAGCTTTATAATCATAAATCACGATTATCTCTTTTCTTCTCTTTTTCTGGAAAATCATAAATTATGATTTTCTATCTTTCATAGCATCCTCTCTCTAGATGATTTTCTGAATTATGATTCATCGCTTTCTTCTATATCGCCTTTACTTTTGAATGTCTTATGGAGAATCGTAAATTATGATTTCTCATTTCTTCTTTAGTAGCAGCACTCAATTGTCTTTTTGCGATTTTCTAGCCTTAGGTATATAGCGAATCGTCTTTTTATTCTTAATCGTCTTTTACTGCTCTTTTTGAGTTTATTTTGATAAAGATTAACATTATGGCTCTCTTTTACTAATTATCTTTAATATTTGCACATCATTAACTTATTAGTAGCAAACTAAGTCCTAGCATCACTAAGTTAAGGGTAATAAATTGGTATATTATGTGACTGATCATGAGTACGCTTACAAAATCTTGAACAAACATAATATATATATATATATATACATAAACAGAAAAATAACAAAAATATGTGGCTCAAGAAAAAAAGGTTACATACTCCCAAAAGGCATTGAGACATCAATATTTTCTCTGCTCGGGTAGTTGTGCTAAATTATCTTTGAGACCATTTGGTTAGCCCAAAAATCTCGAACCCTACCTCACGTAGGGGCACCCATGACCAATCAAATGGGGCAATCAATGCCTCATAAGGATTGGACACAAACTGTAGATCTTCGCGTCTTTGCTTGCGCCCATATTGAAGTATAGGTCGATCACGCCCCCCGCTAACGGGGTTGTCTTGTTCAAAATGAAACTCAAACATCACGCCTTACTAATAACATCGAGGAGCGAACATTTTTTCTAACATATTGGGCTTTCGCAACTCGCACCATCTCGGTCATGCCCAGTAATGTCGCTGAGCGCTTGGGGACCGATAACCTTGAGGAACGGACATTTTTCCTGACATACCGGGCTTCCGTATACCATATTACCATATGATGTTTGAGGTTTGCTTTGAATACGGTGAACCCGTTAGCATGCCTTGGGGGCTCTTCGAACGTCTCTTTGTTTGGCATATGATCATTAGCGATCGAATACCAAAGAGGAGCATCTGTAGACACCCAAATTTGGCCTAAGGCTTGATCAACACATACTTCGAGAAAGGTGCACCCCTGAGCTTCTGAGAGCACTTCTTGAACCCTTAGAACTTAACCTAAATCCTTAGAGGCCTATCCCCAACCCTTAGGAGTCAACCCTAACCGAGAGAATCATTCCCGAACCCTTCTTCGATCCTCGGGCAGAGGTTAAAAAGGAGAGTGCCAAGGTGTGCACAGGTGTCTGCCAGAGCTAAGACTCACCCTTTCAGAGAGAGGAGATTCCCAACTTTCCAATAAATCAAGAAGCACCTCCATTCGATTTGTGTGCCAAGAGTTATGGCAGTTTGAAATTCGGGCTGAATTGCAGGAATTTGCCTAGCGTATGTGTTACATACGCTAGGCCAATTTTTACACGTTTTGGCCTAACATATGTAATACATATTCTAGGCAAAAGTTTGATTTTTGTGGGCCCCCACAGTGGGCTCTAAACCTCTAGGTTCTTTGAGAGTAATTTTCCTATACCTAGTGTATGTAATACATATGCTAGGCTTAGGAATAGTGTTTTCTTAGATTTTGGTCAAAAATCGAATTTGGAGTTTGACTTGTTGACCACCCCATCCATTAGGGTTGATTTTGGTAGGATTTCTATGCCCCTACTAGCCTTCTTTTTAACCCTTTTGCCACTTAGGATCTCACCCATCATTTACCATTGAAACCCAATTCCGACCTATCTAAGCCCTAGAAAACCTACAAAACCTTAGATCCCTATTACCTAATTGCTAACCCAATTAGCCCCTTTACTAATCCCCCTTTTTTCTATAAATAGAGAGCCCCCTCCCCCCTGGATTAAGGGCTTGAAATTTTTTCCCAAAGAGAGAAAAATTAGTGAGCTGCCTCTCCATTTCAAAACAGCCATCCTCCATACAAATTCCAGCACTTATATTCCTCATTTAAACTCCATCTTCAATCACCAGTCCTCTAGGTTTAGCTAGATCAAGGCCTTGGCCTATCTCCCCTACTTCCTAGCTCCCAAGCCTTAGAAATCTAAGCCTGTTTCTCAACCAAGTGCTATTGGAAGCTATCGGAATCGACGCTCTCGTGTGAAGATCCACAATTGTGCTACAAGGGCCCAAGAGCTCCCACTTTGCCATGATTCCACCCTTAAGGCTATAACCTGTCCACTCAAATGGTCACAGATTATCCCATAGGGGAGCCACTATCCAGGGATGGGTCAAAACACAACAAGTAAATCATTGCAGGCACTATTTCATCCAGGCTACCAGCTCAAGAATCCATAGGGAACCTCAATCTCTAAAGCTCTATATGTGGGGCTAAGGATGTATAGGACCATGATAGCCCAGACACATAGAACCAGCAAGAGATTGAGTACAACCTTCGATCTAGCTGTCCATTGCTTGAGTGAGGCTGCAATGGTCTAGCCACCAGCCTACAATCTCTATAACCAGATCTAATCCAAAATCTGATGGCGGATCTATACAAATATAGGGGAGTCTGCCTCTGTACATCTCTCACCAGGCTTCTACAAGCTCAGGTGTAAAGAAGAAGGATCCATCTTGGATCGGTGGATTAGAATCACCCTAAGGCTATAATCTGTCCACTTAAATGGTCACAGACTATCCCAGAGGTAATCCTCCTCACGGAGCCTAAAATAAAACAAGAATATCGCTGCTACCACCATGGTCACAAGGCTACCAGCTCAAGCTCCCATGGGAATTTCAGATCTAGTGGGTCCTGTGGTGGGGCTAAGGCTGTAGGACCATGATAGCCCAGACACACAGGTCACTTGGATCTGAATGGCCCTTAGAATCAGTCCTCCATTGCTTTGAAACACAGCCAAAGCAATGGGGGATCACAAGGCAGCAGCCTTGCACAAAGCATCTCACACACAAACACCAATCCCACAAAGTACAGATCCTATTACAAAACTTCCATTAATCTAGTTCAAAATATATACAAAGACATAGCCAGCAAGTGTTGGACTATGGAGAGAAGGAAAAAGAAAAAAAAGAAATTACTTACAGCTAAAAAGAAAGAGAAAAGAAAAATGATCTGAGATGTGTTCCCCGATACCTAAACCTAAGCTAGGTATGGGTTTATATAGCAGTGGGGTGGCGGTGCATTAGGGTTAGGAAACCCTAATTTTAAAGATGCCATGTGGCCTAACAGTGATCTTTGGATGCCTCAGGGTGCGTGCACAGAGATTTGAGCATGGGAGTGCGTGCCCTAATCACTGGAAATTTCCAGAAGGTCCTCTGCTGAAGAGATGGAAGTTTAGGTTCAGAGCTTCACTAGGTAGCTATAGTTTCCCAGACTTGTCGCGTGGTAGCTCTTTGCTCTTCGCTAGGATGATTTGACATTGAAGCTTCAGCCGTCGCGAGGTTGCCTTGGTTTGCTCTTCAGGCAGTTGCGCGATAGAGAATTGCGCTCTCACTGGATTGGGCTTCGCGAGGTTGAGTAGAAAACACAGTCTCAGATGTCGCGGGGTTGAAGTTCAAGCAGTCGTGAGGTTGCTCGGTCTTCGCTGGGCTGATCTTCACGAGAGTGAATTTGAACAGTGCTAGAACTCCGCGAGCACTTCTCTTTACTGGACTTCGCGAGTTACCTCGCGAGGCTTTAATGAGTTCTGGATTGTGCGAGGTTCCATGTCTTAATTGATCTTCGTGAGGATGGCTTTACCTTCGCAAGGATGTTTTCTTCTTGAATGGTGCGAGAACTACGCGAGGAGTTCTTCTTCTGATAATTGCATCCCGGTTGTATGTACAGTGTGAGGAATCTTCAAGCTCTCTCTCCTCGCTCGAAAATGAGTGAGATTGAGAGAGAGGTTTACTTTGAACTGCGCGACACTGCGCGATGTGTTCTAATCTTGAGCTTCGCGAGAGCTGCACGAGTTTGAGTTTTTGAAGCTTTTTAGTCACTCATCTGCGCGAGAGGTTGCTGTAAAGTCTTGGGAAGCTTAGTTGAACTGCGCGAGGCATATTTCTCCTGAATCCTCTAAAGCTTGGGTCAGCGGCGCGAGGCTCATTTCAGGTCTGGATTCAGAGTTCATTTTTCTGAGGGATTTCTGGTGCCAAAGCAGGCTCCTTAACAAGATTCCTGGCCTTATTTTACTGCTGATTATTACCTACACAAAACACTTAACAAGAACTTATTAGGTGGCTAAGGGTCTAATCAAAGGTTAAGTTAAGGGGTGAAAAGTGGTACTTTTCAGGTCTTAACACATGTATCCTCATCCGTGGGTGTAAGTGGCATCTAGCCGCAAATCACGACCTGCTACAAGTGGCAGTCAAAGGAAGAGAAATTGATACAATCGAGAAGTATATCCCCATCTACAGGTGCAAGTGGCATCCTGCTGCATGTCGCGACCTATTGCAAGTGGCAGTCATACAAAGGGGGGACAAGAGAGTGCTAATAAAAGTCTTTCAGAAAAGCTTGACTGGTCCGGCCCTGAGGTGATTCACATCTTTTGAACCATCCATGATGAAGACATGGAAGGATTTAACGTATTTATTCCAAGAACAGTATGTTTACACTATTGATATCAAACTGCGCAAGTCTGATTTAGCCCAATTGAAACAGAATCCCAACGAGACTTTCAGCGACTATTTAGGGCGTTGGAGAGCACTGAGAGCTCAAGTCAGAAACATAATACCAGACGATGAGCAGATAGAGATGATTTCAAAGAACACTTTGCCAGTGATTTCCAATTTTCTTATCTACCAATAGCAGTCTAGCTTTGCTGATTTGGTAAGGAACACCAACCGCTGTGAGGATGTCATCAGGGAAGGACGACTTAGCAAGAATGCTTTAGGGGGACCTAGCAGGGTTAGAAGGTTTGTCGAACAGAGAAACGACAGGAGGGCAGGGGCAGAGGTACAAAATGTGACCAATACTAGGCCCAATAACAATGTATCCGTGCACTGAGGCGTCAAAGGCAAGAGAGTGGAATTAACGAGGTACAAATGACCCCAGAAAGGAGAGCCCATTATGATCGTATTTTTATGCCCTTGGGGCAATCTTTAAGTGTACTTCTACCTTTATTAATTAAAAGGGGATTAGTAACTGTGCTCCAACCACGACCTCCTCCCAATCTGATTCCATATAATTGACCCGAAAACTCACTGTAATTTCGACCAGGGTTTGGGTCACCTGACTAATCACTGCTTCCCATTAAAGCATGCGATTCAAGATTTAATCGATGTTGGGAAGATCATTTCCCCTGCACTCACCCAAGCAAACCAGCATGCGAATATTCACTAGGTGCCTTTGTGACCACACCCTACCGGAATAGCAGGTCCCAGATCCACCATAGGGATGGTAAAAGAAATTGTGGAAGAGTACGAATTCGACCCCTCTGATTACATCAGTAACAGAGAAAATTTTGTGATCCCAAGGCAGCAAGACTGAGAAGAAAGAACTATTGGGGTGAGTGAGCCCCTGAATCTGGCAGATTACTTTCCTACCCCTACACTAGCAGTTGAACCCCTAGATCTTAGGGCCTATTTTCCACCATCCACTCCCATAAATTACGTACAAATAAATGCGTATCAACTATATTCCACCACCCCCATCAATTACCCAATAAACCAATAGGCCCCCAATCCTCCACCACCAATGAACTACCAATGGTTTGCGCCCACCCCCATTACCCCTGATTCAACCACCTGCAAACTCCACCACCCCTGTAAATTATCTAAATGCCCATCAAACCCCCGACCCCCCGCTAGCACCTATCAGCTATCAATGGCCTACTTTTGCACCCTTTCCCCAGTACCACCACCCTCGAGCTTCACCACCCCCATTTGGCCCAATTTTGCCACCCAACCAGCTACCACCAAAATAAATTAAGTATTGCCCACACCTCTTGAGCCATCAGTACATGCACTTCAGGTGCCGGCAGCCATACCACTCCAGCTCTCAGGACCAACCTATGATCCACATCCAGTCCCGCTGAGCTATGAGCAAACCAATGCTAACTCTAACAGGAGAAGGGAGGGGGCACTGGACTTCATTATCAAATCGAGAAGAATCTCGAAATAGCCCAAGGCAACAATAGTAGCACTAGCACGACTAGAGGGGAAGAAGGACAGTGCAGTCCACCCATTTGAGAAGATGAGCCGGGAGCACATTCTCGAGACTCAGTTAAGAAGGATGCCAGCCCATATCACTGTCTGAGTTTTGATGGCATCCTTACTCTATTTCCAAGCTCTAATGGGGGCATTAAAGAATGTACATGTGTCCCAACAGGTGAACCCAGACGAGGTCAGGCAAATAATCGGACAGGTGATGGCCCCCAATGCCATTTCATTTTCAGATGCAGATCTACCTGAGGAGGGGAGCAGTCATGCCAAATCCCTCAATATTACTGTCGAATCCGGGAACATGATAATTCCCTTAGTTCTAATTAATAACGGGTCGGCTCTGAATGTGTGTCTATTACTAAGTGCCACCAAGATCGGTGTAGACCCCTGTATGCTAAGGCCGATAAGGACTAGTGCTCGGGGATTTGATAATACAAGAGGAGAAATAATGGGAGAGGTCGATTTGGAATTAGTAATTGGGCCCATGACCTTCTCTATACCTTTTCAAGTGATAGATATCAAATCTTCTTTTAATTTACTGATAGGACGCCCGTGGTTACGTGAGGTCGGGGTGATACCTTCTACCCTCCATCAAAAGTTAAAATTCATATCCGAACATAAGGTAATCACCATCATTAGTGAAGGGCATGATGAGAAAGACAAGACCACCCACAGCATTGAAAATCCTAAGGTAGTGGATGTGCCACATACTGAGGAAGACATCGACCTCCACAGTTTTGAGTATGAGGTGTTAGCAGTAGGTCCGGAACCCCCGGGAAACATCACTCCCACAACCGGCGGCGGAATGGAAGCGGCGGTGGCCATGCTCCAGAAATGGGGCTATAAAAAAGGCAGAGGACTAGGGCCCAGATTGCAGGGCAGAAGAGAGCTACTCATTGCCAAAGGGCAGAAGGTTCGATTTGGGCTAGGATACAAGCCCACAGAGGAAGAGGTTCGAGAGGCCAAAGAGAAAGCCACGGTCACTATAGTTGCAAGAGCTTGAGGAATCAACATAGAAGAGAAACATCGCCCTAGGCTGCACATTAGGGAATTCTTTGTCAGCGCTGAGGTCGTAAGGAACGATCGAAATGGGGTAACCCATTTGACCCCACACAAACCCATAACCCCTGTCCATCCCACCAATCCCCACTTCTCCCTTCCCAACCTCAAAATAGATCTGGCTGCCCTATCCCTATTTGAGGAGCAACATTCCATACATGAACAAACTCCTCCGGTGGTAAACCACAATAGGACTCTGCTGACGTTTGAGGATGAAATCTCAGACTAACCTACGATCAATATGATGGAGGCCGGTCCAGAAGAGTCACATTCGCCAGCCTCCTACATCTAAAAAGGTAAAGGGGCAGCAAGTCAGGTATGCAATTGGGCATCTTTGCCCCAAACTCTGGAAGAAGGGAGTGGCCTATAATTTGGCATATGTTTCCTAAAAAAAATAACCTATAAAAAGTGAGATAAGCCTTTGGTAGGCAATACCTTGTATATACACAGACTCATACTGCCAAGGGTCCATCTCCGAAGAAAACAAAAATCTCAAAAACATTGAAAAAATACAAAATCTCAAAAACGTAGAAAAAATATAAAACCCAAAAATATTGTCTTTTAAGATTTCAGATAAAATCACACAAAAAGATGTCTTAATCGAAATACCCGTCCCATGTGAATCGACCCCTATTCTGTAGAAATATAATAAGAGGTAGGAATCACGAGTCTGGACGAGGATGTCCCTTTTGAAGAGCTCCCCAATGAGCTCCTTGACTAGTTTACCGACTTTGAGCATGACCCTACCCCCATTGTCGAAGAAACCGAGGACGTTAATCTAGGGATTGAGGAGAGTCCCCGCATTACCAAAATCGAAACGTTACTATCTCCCAAAGAAAGAAAAAGCATGATCAATTTCCTTCGATCATACCAAGACATTTTTGCCTGGTCATATGAGGACATGTCTAGTCTAAACACCGATTTAGTTGAGCATGAGTTGTCTCTCTACCCTGATATGAAGCCAGTTAAGCAGAAGCTGAGACGTCTCTGATCCGAGTGGTTGTTGAAAGTCAAAGATAAGGTCATCAAGCAATATGGCACAGGGTTTCTCATGGTATCCAAATACCCGTAGTGGCTAGCCAATATCGTGCCTGTGCCGAAGAAGGATGGAAAGGTTTACATGTGCATTGATTTCCACAATTTGAATAAGGCGAACCCGAAGGATGATTTCCCCTTACCGCACATCGACATCTTGGCCGATAACACTGCTAAGCATGGGATGCTTCCTTTTATGGATGGATTCTTAGGATATAATTAGATAAAGATGGCAGAGGCAGATCGAGAGAAGACTACGTTCATCACCCCCTGGGGAATCTTCTGCTATCGAGTCATGCTGTTTGGGATAAAGAACGCTGGTGTAACATACCAGAGAGCTATGACCGCACTGTTTCATGACATGATGCACCAATAAATTGAAGTGTACGTCGATGATATGATAACCAAGTCATCGGAGCGAGGTGATCACTTGGTAAACCTCTAAAAATTGTTTGAGAGGTTGAGAAAGTACAGGTTACGTCTTAATCCAAAGAAGTGTGCATTTGGTGCGATGTCAGGGAAACTGTTGGGATTCATCGTCAGCAGGAGAGGGATCGAGGTCAACCTAGTCAAAGTTAAAGCCATCACTGAAACACTGCCAATATCTACTTAGAAGGAAGTTAGAGGGTTCTTGGGCAGAATACAATATATCAGTCGGTTCATTGCACAACTAACTTCAATCTGCACGCCGATCTTCAAGCTACTAAGGAAGAACTTGCCCGTTGAATGGAATGATGATTGTCAGGTAGCATTCGATAAAATCAAAAGCTACCTCCTTAACCCACCTGTGTTAGTACCACCCGAGCCAGGGAGACCACTCTTAATGTATCTCTCCACGACGGAAGTCTCGATGGGATGTGTCTTCGGATAGCATGATGAAACAGGAAGAAGAGAGCAGGCCATCTACTATCTTAGCAAAAAGTTTACTGATTACGAGACGTGCTATTCTCATCTGGAGAAAGCATGCTTGGCTCTTATATGGCTACTTAGAGGCTCCACCATTGCTTGCTATCCTAAGCCGTTCTACTCTTGGCTCGAATGGACCTGTTAAAATACCTGTTTGAGAAGCCGTCTCTCATTGGGCGGACTGCACGGTGGCAGCTTTTATTGTTTGAGTTTGACATCACCTACATCACTCAGAAGTCGATTAAGGGACAGGCACTTAATGATCATCTTGCCAATAATCCTTTACCTGACTATGATCCTTTGAGAACTGAGTTCCTTGATGAGGACATCCTATTCATGACGAAAGATGATACTGAAGAAGCAGAAGATTCATGGGTAATGCACTTTGATGGGGCAACTAATGTCGAGGGTCAGAGAGTTGATGTCATTCTGATTTTGCCTAAAGGATCCCACGTACCCATCTCTATCAAGCTCAACTTCCCCTGCACTAACAACATGGCCAAGTATGAAGCTTGCGCTGCTGGACTATAGGCAGCTTTGGACTTAAAAGTGACTCACCTTTGAGTATTTGGTGATTTGTAGCTAATCATATACCAGACGAACAGTGACTGGAAGATGAAGGATGAGAAACTGATCCCATACCATGAGCACCTTGAGGATCTGATAGCTTTGAGGACATCATGTTCTCTTACGTCCCCTGAATAAGGAATCGCTTTGCTGATGCACTAGTAACTTTGGCGTTAATGATAGAAATCCCATATAGAGTTGAGATGAAGTCGATCATGATCGAACAAAGAAATGAGCCAGCCTTCTGCCTACAAATTGAGGAACCTACAAAGCCTGATGATGAGCCATGTAGTTTCTTAGATATCAAGAATTTTCTCGAGACATTAACTTTCCCTGAGGGTATGTCTAGGACGGACCGACGAACCATTCAATGTTTAGCGACAGGCTACGTCATTTGTGGGGAATGCCTTTACAAGTGATCCTACAATAACATCTTGCTCAGGTGCCTTACAAAAGGTGAAGCTATCAATATCATGAAGGAGATCCATGAGGGAGTATGCAGAGCCCACGTCAGCGGTCACGTGCTTGCTAAGAAAATTCTACGACAGGGATACGTTTGGACTACTATGGAATCAGATTGCTGCAAACATGTTCAAAAATATTACAAGTGTCAGGAACACTCCAGTCTGATACATGCTCCTGCCATCGATCTTCATTGCATGACCACCCCTTGTCCATTTGCCACCTGGGGCCTTGACGTCGTCGGAATGATTAATCTGAAAGCATCAAACGAACATCGGTTCATCCTTGTCGCCATTGAATACTTCACCAAGTGAGTAGAAGCGGCGTCATATGCCAACATCACGACCAATCACGTCGAGAAGTTTCTCAAGAGTAATATTGTGTGCCGATTCAGAGTACCCAAGGATATCATCACGGACAACGACACAAACTTTGTGAATAAACACATTCGGGCTTTCTGCGAGCAAATACAAGATCAAGCACCATCTCTCGTCACCTTATCAACCTCAAACTAATGGAGCCATGGAAGCTGCGAACAAGACAGTCATTCGCATCCTCGAGAAGATGGTCGTCACTTACCGAGATTGGAGCAAAATGCTACCATTTGCTTTATGAGCCTACAAAATGTCGATCTGTACCGCTACAGGGGCAACACCATTCTCCCTTGTGTATGGAACTGAAGCCGTCCTACCGGTAGAGGTTGAAGTACCCTCGCTCTGAATTATCATGGAATTAGGCTTACCCGAAGCAGAGAGAGAGAGAGAGATCCCGCTTCAAATAATTAAACTTATTGGACGAGAAGAGACTCCTAGCCCTGTGTCACACTCAAGTTTACCAGGGGCGAATCGCACGCGCTTATAATAAACGTGTCCGCGGTCAAGATTTGAAGGTAGGAGACACTGTACTGAAGAAGATCTTCCCATCCCTCCATGCTGATTCGAGAGGGAAGTTCAAGCCAAACTGGGAAGGTCCTTATATCATTTGAGAGGTGCTATCGGGATACGCCATCCGCCTAGCCACCATGGGCGAAGATCATCTTCTTGAGCCTATCAACGTTGGATACATCCAACGGTTCTACTCTTAGTCTATCATGACAAGGTAAGTATTGGTAAAATAGATACGTGACTACTTAAAAACCACCTAAAATAGGCCATCATTCCAAACACAGTAGCCAAAAAGCATCCCTAAAAAAGATGATGTCCTTTGCTACTCTATTTTGAGCCTAGGCCCTTCTTTCAATGAACCACTTTCCTGGAAAAGAAAAAGTGTACATATATAAAAAGGGGAAGTAAAGTTACCATCAAAATCCAAAAAATTAGAAAGCAAATCCCAAAGAGAGATTGCCTGAAATGGAGCAAAAAGAATAAAAAAGTGTAGAAGAATCACGGGGCATGTACAGTGAAACCCCCAAGGAAGGAAGTATGTTGAGAAAACTGAAGCCATATCAAGGAAACTATTTTAGCCCAGCACACCTTCAAATCCTAACGTAACCCATGGCCAAGATACACCCTGAAGGAAGCCCTCTTTTTAGGTTCATAAGTAGTAATAGTATCTATTAAGTCAACACAAGCCAAGTTGTGGGACGACACCAGAACTCCATCCGGCCGGCTATGATTGAATCTACGTCTATGTCGTGGCTCTTAGAAAAATGAAAGAAATAAAGGAAAAAAATAAAATAAAAATATAAGCTCAAAGCAAGATGGATGTGGTGAAAACCCGAAAGGGCACTACGGGTAAAAACAACGAGTTTGTGCGAATCAAGTGAAAACTCGAAAGGGCGCTTGGGGTAAGAGAGCTAAACCCATGGACGTGGTGAAAACCTAAAAGGGTGCCACGGGTAAAAAAAAAATAAAAAAAAATTGGAGGAAAGTTTGAATTGATTGATAAGATTAATGTTTGAGGAGCCCTCAAGGTTACTCTCCCTGATACCCTTTTTTCGACTGGGCCACTCATGTTAGTTCAAGACGGGTCCCAACCAGAATTGTCTTTGTGAAATTACTTTGTCAAACGTATGACTCAAGGTAAGGAGAAAAGTTTGACTCAATCCAAAGGGATTAACGTTCTGACCTTGGTAAAACTGCTGAAACTCACTTCGGCCCTACCATATGAAAGGGTTCAACTATGCTCAAAATGGGACTCGTGACTTCACCTCACTGATAAGGCATCATCAAAAAAAGAAGAAGAAGAAAAGCTAAAAAAAAAGAACAAAAAAAAAATCAAGAAAAATCCAAATACAAAATATGTATGTATATATTTATGCTCTTTCTCATGTACATAATTACAACATCTTACTTCCATCTCAAAAATGAAGAAAAAGAACAAAAAATATCTGAAAAATAAAAATCCAAAAAATTCTACTCTTTCTCATGTACATAGTTACAACATCGTACTTCCATGTTAAAAATAAAGAAAAAGAGCAAAAAAATCTTTGAAAATAAAAATTCAAAAAATATATATAAATCTTGAAAATGAAAAAATATACGTAAAAGTTTGTTTCTCCTTTTGTTAATTAGGATGCATTTGTTATTTATATAAACAAAAAAGGGACTGAGGTTTTCTAAAGGATGTGCAGGAACATCAAACGGTTTAAAGCCTTGAAGCAGACAACTTCTCAGCGATAAATAAATCAAATGAAGCATCTCGCCACCGACGTTAGGTCTATTCAAAAAAAGGGGAGAATGAAAATCATTTTGAAAAAGTAAAAAAGAAATCTATGAAATTTTCATGCACAGCTACGCACATGCGTATTTTCAATGCGGTAAAATATCAATATTTTATCGATAACACAGCTGTGCAAAATTAATGTCCTAAGTCTAAAGGTTTGCCTTGGATCTTGGGATCCTACTTCAAAGTAGGAGCAACAGCATCAATCCCGATCAAACGGTCAATGTTTTGATCAGGTTGACTCCACTGCTAAATCTTTGAGGTAAGCACTCTATTGTGGATTCATATGAACTTAAGTGTCTTAAGCTTCAGATTCCTCGAAGAAAGGTCAACGTTGGTTGAAACCAACTTGTTAAGAATGAAACTACATATCAATCAAACTATGTGTAACCATGCATCCAGAAGGGTTCATTTCTCCTTTATTTTTTGTAGGCTTAAAACCTGTATTGGCAGTGGTATCCCTGTAAAGTGTACGTCATGCGTCTGGGTATCCGTTTGATGGTCCTTTGTTCCCATAAATTATACTCGGGTAGGTCCGGGTCAGGGCTTCCATTGCCTTTATTGCTTATCACCCCTAATGGGTGTATGATTATGCATAGTTAATTAATATTTATGATCATTATTGGCAGAGAATAGGATTGGATGTCCCTTTTGGGAGATGCCCAATGTTTGGTTGGACCTGACCAAGGTAGTTGAAGTTGGATGCTCTAGGTCATGTTAATCCGGAGCACGTTTTTAAAAATGGCACGTACTCTCAAAAAGCGTTGCAACCTCTATTTGCTCCGCTCGAGTAGTCATGCTAAATAAACTTCAGGATCGATGGGTTTGCCCAAAGATTTTGAACCTTGCCTCAGGCAGGGGCACCCACGAACAGTCAGATGAGGTAATCAAATGCCTCATAAAATTAGATGCAAATTGTGGAGCCTTGCGTATGTTTACTTCGCGCCTATCTTTGAACGTGGGTCAATCACCCCTCTTACTTACAAAGCTATTGTATTCATAATGAATCTTAAACATCAAATACCTTTAAATCATCTCGGGAAATGAATGTTTGGCCTCGCATACAGGGCTTTCGCAACTCGTTTCACTTCGGTTATGCCTAGTAATGTCGCTAAGAGCTTGGGGACCGTTTACCTTGAGAAATGAATGTTTGGCCTGTCATGCAGGGCTTTTATTTTCTCACCATGTTACTCATTTGATGTTTGAAGTTTGTTCTGAATATAGTGGACTTGTTAGTAATGCCTTGGGCCTCTTCGGATGTCTCTTGTCTTTGGCATTCGATCATTAGTGATCGGATACCAAAGAGGGGCGTCTGTAGACACCCAAATTCAACCCAAGGCCCAATCGAAATACATTTTTGATAGAAGTGCATCTCTGAGCTATTGATGGCATGCAGGAGACCCTTAAGAACCTTCTCGAACCCTTAGAAACCAATCCCCATCCATAGAAGCCATTCCGAACCTAACCCTAGCCTTCCCGGGCAGTGGATGAGGTGTGGTGCACCAAAGCTAATTAGGAGCTTCTACTATGATAAAATCTTATACCATTGAAAAATAGAGGTCGCCAGCTTTCCAACAGTCTAAGAATCACCCCAATCGGAGCTATGTGCGCAAAGATATGGCGGTTCGAATCCGAGGGACAAAGAAGTAATTTCAAGTGGCCCCCTTAGGGATTTAGCGCAACTAATAGTTATGCCAAGCCATCTTTCCCCCAGATTAAGCCTGACGTAACTAATAGTTGCGCCAGCAATAAGGTGGGCCCCACCTCGGGGGGCCAACTTCTAGGAACTGTTCCAACACTATTTTACTGTACATATGCTTGGAGCAACTAACAGTTGCGCTAAGCATATGAACAGTGACCTCTAGTTTTTACGCCAAAAATCGTGATTGGGGTTTGACTTATTGACCACCTGGGTCTTTGGGGTGTGTTTTGACAGTACTATTGCACCCTTTTAAAAGCTTATTTGCAACCCCTAAGTGCCTTAAACCCTCTACCCTATCATCCACCATTAGAGCTTCATTTCACACATCTCCAAGCTCTCAAGACCCTAGGAATCTTTAGATGCTAGTTTACCTAATTACTAAACCCAATTAGCATCTAAACACTCCCACCCCTTGCCTATAAATAGAACCCCCCTCCCCTTGGGTTAGGGGCTGAGAATTTTTACCTAAGAGAGAAAGAGCTTGAGTGAGAAGATCTTTCTCCCTTTGGTGCACATTTCCCACACAAAAACTAGAATTCAAAAACCTCTTTCCCACCATTGCCTTTCATCAAAAGCCTTTAGGTTAGATGTGTGTTCTACCCTAGCATCCTCCCTCTATCTCTTAGCTATCCCCCTTAAGAGTTAGAACCCATTCCCAAGCTTTGCAAGCCATCAAGAGTTCATCAAAAGCAAGCCACGCAAGGCTCTCCTATGATGTTACAAGGGCCCGAGGGCTCCGACTCTCCCCTTTCTTCTCCTATCTCTTTTTAGCACTTCTCATCCTTACATTTGTGTCGTTACGCTGCCGACTTTTTGGTAAGAGCGGAGGGGCACAAATAAGATCTTAGAGCCCTTTGGGGTAAGAAGAAGCTTCTTTTGCTCTTATCATTTCCTTTTTATTTTGGCCATAAGTAGAGACCATTTCAAGCGGGTTGATTGGGTGTCTAACACCTTCCCGATCGATAACCGAAGCCCCTACCCAAGAGCCTTTGGCATAGACCAGTGAACCGGAGTCATATTTTTTAGCACTTCAGTACTCATAAAAATGAACTAGGTTTCTCGGGACACCAAAAGCTCTGGGTGGCGACTCCAAATTGATATCCATATGATAGTAAGCGCATCGTCGTTATTCTGCCATCACAAATCTCACAGTTGCACAATATCCTACCGACGTGGCGGTATAACCTTGACCGGGACGGCGGGATATCCGTAAGTGTGCTTCAGTATGGCGGAACATTCGTTCTTTGGTTACCATTCTATGGTAACACTTCGTGCGAACCAGTCACCTCTTTGTGAGGACTTGGGATAAATCTATGTGCATAAATTCTTCATTGAATGACGATGGTTGGGGTTTCCCATTGGTAAATCTATACGGCTCTCTATACTATATATTCTCAAGAGAATATTTAAGTGATTGTTTAAATTTTTGTATAGTAAGAACAAGTCTTTGAAATCATGATAAGTGTGCTTTGAAATATGCTTATGATATTCATTTTTGTCAATTTAAATGCTTTTAAATTGTGACTTTGAGTAAAAAGAATGTGCTTTGCATTATGTCATGCAAGATATGTGTGATGTGATTTGAGATATGCATGTTAATTATATTTCCCTATTGAGCTTAGATGTTAGCTCATCCCTTGACTATACGATACAGGTATAGGTATTGAGGCGGGGACTGGGGACGTAGATCCCGAGGACCAAGAGTACGTGCTAGAGGAGGAGACTGAGCCCCCTCCTTATGAGTTCTTTTAGTGGACTGGTGCTGTATACTTTGACATAAATTTTGTAAGGCTTGGTACGTTCGACCAGTATAAGATAAATTTATGTAATTATGTTTGATACGGTATTCTTTTGCTAACCATCTTTAGGTGACTACTGTTGTCACTGATGGTTCGGTTCGGTTCTTTTGTTCATGCGATTGGCATGGAATTAGAACTGTCTTTTGTTATTATTTTGGTTTCGTCATTATATAAAAATAGAGATTTATTTTTCTTATGATGACTCGATCTGCTTAGTTAGAATGCATGCTTTGTTTCCGCTTTGTGTGTGGATGCGCCCAGTGTTCGGTGTGTTCCAGGATCGGTCTTATTGACCATCCGACGACATGGGTTTTTGAGTGTAGAAATTTGAGCTTTCATAGTTGGTATCAAAGTATTTTTGCTTTAGAGATTTCTGACAAGCCTTAGATGTTAATATGTTTAAGATGCGTCAGAATATAGGGACCTTCTGCTAATGAAACTCTTAGTTTCATATTGCAGAATGTCATGTCCATTAGAGGTCGAGGACGACCAAGAGGCCATGGTAGATTGTATTTGAGAAGTGGGGATGAGATTCCCTCTAGTTCCAACAGAATTCCGATAGGTAATCGCGAGATTCTTGAGGAAAGTATTCTAAAAGAAAGAAGTAAAGAGAGAAATGAAGAGAGAGAGGATAGACAAGGGATGGCACAAGCCATGGAAGCCGTGGCTACTGCTATGGCCCAACAGACGGCATTGATGGCTGCAAATAATGCCCACACTCATCACTTCAGGCACTGCCTACACCGCAACCACCAACACCCTCAGCATTTACTGAATTTCAGAGGATGCGTCCTCCAAATTTTTTAGGGCAAGCAGAACCAATGGAGGCTGAGAATTGGCTCACTGAGAGGGAGAAAATATTCAGTTTGCTTATGTGCACTAAAGACGAGAGAGTCAGATGGGCAACATTTATGTTGAATGGGGAAGCGAGCCCATGGTGGAAGTCGGTATCGAGAACAAGAGAGCAAGTAAATCTGGGAATGTTATGGACATGAAAAGAGTTTGTTGAGGAGTTCAACAAGCAGTACTTTCCCAAGGTAGTAAGGAATCAGATGAAAATAAAGTTTCTTCAGTTGGAGCTGGGGAAAATGATGGTGAGCGAATATGGAGTGAAATTCATGAGACTTGCAAGAGTCGCTCCAGAGTGTGTGGCCTCATATCTGATGAAGGCCAAAAAATTCCAAGGCAGCTTAAGGTTGAATATTCGCGATAGGATTTCAGCTTTTGAGTTGGAAACTTATGGCAAAGTGATGAGCAAGGTGCTTGTGGTAGAGGAGGACATCGATGAGATGTTTAAGAGGAGAGATCAACAGGCAAAAGGGAAGCTGAATCAAGGGAGGTTTGGTAATTACGAGTTGGTGAACAAAAAGCTATAATTTGTAGTACCAATTACGAGGCAACCTATTTAGGCAGTGTACTCTAGGCCACCTATGTCTACAATGGTGAGACCTTTACATTTTGAGGGCCCTGCGATGACTACAGGGGCATCAGTTACCCAGGGTTTCTCTAAAGCAGCATCATCCACGCCGACTAAGACGTGTGCTAGATGTGGAAAGTCTCACAAAACCTTAGATTGTAGAAGAGATACGAGCAGATGTTTTAAGTGCGAAAAGATGAGACATATGATTAGAGAGTGCCCAGAGCTAAGAAAAGAGAGAACAACATCAGTAGTTACACCAAAGCCTATCAGGACAATGAGACCGATTGTACAAGGATGTGCATATACCATTACGACTCAAGATGCCCAAAATAGCAACGACATCATTCAAGGTGAAAAACTCTATTTAATTTCAAGATATATATCATTGATTAGAATTTTAGATACAGAAGGTGCATCAATTTAGGAAGTAGTTTTTACATTTTTAGTGTTTACATGTATCTATTTGATGCATAAATAATCGGTTAAATATGCATATATCACGTAGGTACTTTACAATTGTACGGTAAGGGCAATTATCTTTGCTATGAAGCGAGAGTGTTGATAGACCCTGGGTCTACTCACTCGTTCTTGATACTATAGTTTGCGAAGAAAGTAAAAGTCATTTCTGAGACATTGGATTTTATTTTCGAAGTGTTGGTTCCAATGGGAAGTGCAATCAGTACTAATACTGTGCGTCGATCAGTCAGGGTTGTTATTAGGGATTATGATGATAATGAATTAGTGGTCGATTTGATCCTGTTGGATATGTAAGTATTCGATGTAATCCTTAGCATGGATTGGTTATCCACGCATGGTGCAAGCGTTGATTGTCGAAGGAAGACGGTTACTTTTAGACCCAATGGGGGTAGATCGTTCACGTTTCTAGGAATGCGATCGACATTTGTACCGGTTATCTCCACAGTTTGAGCAGAATGCTTGATCAAGAAAGGATGTAGTTGATACTTTACTTTCTGAAAGAGGAACGAGAAGAGAAGAATGTGATATCAGAAATTCTGATTGCTCATGAGTTTAAAGATGTATTTTCGGATGAGTTGTCGGGATTGCCACCAGATAGATAAGTAGAGTTCGCAATCGACTTAGCACCAGGAATGGAGCCTGCATCAAAAGCACCATATCAAATGGCTCCTACTGAGTTGAAGGAATTGAAGGAGTAGTTACAAGAACTTTTGGATAGAGGGTTTGTAAGACCTAGTGTGTCTCCCCGAATAGCACTAGTCTTATTTGTTAAGAATAAGGACAGGTCGATGAGACTGTGCATCGACTACCGTTAGTTGAACAAATTGATAATCAAGAACCGATACCCTTTGCCTAGGATAGATGATTTGTTTGATTAGTTACAGGGCGCGAGATTATTTTCCAAGATTGACTTAAGATCTGGATATCATCAATTGAGGGTTAAAGCAGAGAATATACAGAAGACGGCATTCAGAATAAGATATGGACACTACGAGTTCTTAGTGATGCCATTTGGATTGACTAATGCACTAGCTTCATTCATGGGTTTAATGAATCGGGTGTTTAAACCACACCTTGACACTTGTGTGGTTGTGTTCATAGATGATATCCTCATTTACTCGACAACCAAGAAGGAGCATGAACAACATTTAAGGATTGCTCTACAGACTCTATGTGAGCACCGGCTATATGCTAAGCTCAACAAGTGTGAGTTTTGGTTGGAGAAAGTGAGTTTTTTGGGACAAGTTGTCTCAGAGGAAGGTGTTACAGTAGATCCAGCAAAGATCAAGGCAGTATTAGAATGGGAATAACCAAAGACTGTGACTGAGATTCGTAGTTTTCTTGGTCTGACTAGATATTACAGAAGATTTGTAGAGGGATTTTCAAAGATCACGGGACCTCTCACGAAACTTACAAGGAAGAATGTGAAGTTTGAGTGGACTGAAGAGTGTGAGAAGAGTTTTCAAGAACTCAAGAAGAGGTTAACTACAGTACCAGTGTTGGCTATACCTTCAGGCGGTGGAGGGTTTGTTGTATATAGTGATGCTTCTCATAGCGGTTTAGGATGTGTGCTCAACCAGAATAAGAAGGTTACTGCTTATGGGTCGAGGTAGCTTAAGGACCACGAGAAAAATTACCCAACACATGACTTGAAACTAGCAGCAGTGATATTCGCATTGAAGATATGGAGATACTACTTGTATGGAGAGACTTTTGAGATATGCACGGATCATAATAGCCTCTGATATCTATTTACACAGAAGGAACTAAATATGAGGCAATAGAGATGGATGGAATTTCTCAAGGGACTACGATTGCTCCATTTAGTATCATTCATGCAAGGCAAACATTATAGCAGATGCTTTGAGTTGGAAGAGTTTGGCTCTATTATTTAGCCTTGTTATGTAGATCACCGATCAATTGGGAAGAGACCGGCAAAAAGTTTGTATTAGGTTCAAAAATTGTTGAGAGCAATGCCGAGGTCGTTCGTCTGATACGTGATAGAATAAAGTCAGCTCAGAGTAGGCAAAAGAGTTATGCCGACATAAAGAGAATAAGTATTGACTTTCAAATAGGCGATCATGTGTTTGTTAAAATCTCACCAATGAAGGGCGTGATGTGCTTTGGAAAACGTGGAAAGTTAAGCCCATGCTACCTTGGACCGTATGAAACTTTGGGAAGGGTTGGTGAAATAGTGTAAAGAATTGCTTTACCATGCAACTTGATCGAGTGCACAATATTTTTCACGTGTCAATGTTATGAAAGTATGTGAAGGACCCAACTCATGTCTTCGACGATCAACCGATCGAGATTTATGAAGATCTGACCATGAGAGAGGAACCGGTTCAGATACTTGATCAGAAGGAACAGGTATTGCACACGAAATGCATTCTATTAGTGCTTGTTAAGTGGCATAATCATTTCGTGGAGGAGGCTACTTGGGAGCATGAGGCGGAAATCCGTGATCAGTATCCTCAATTGTTCATTGAGAGTTGAGAAGAGTGTAAAAGTTGTACATTTCTTTCGAGATCATAAACTTGAATTTTTATATGTAATAGTTAGCTTGATGAGCATGTGAGGATCAATTCCAAGAATGTTAGAGATGTTGCAATCAAGTAGGAATGAAAAATATGAAGTATAAGGTTTGCTATCAAAATCGACCGACTGAAACATAAACCGACCGATCGATTTGATAGGATTGAGAAACAGGTTGTGTTTGTGAAAATCGATCGATCGATATTAAACTGTCCGATCGAAATGAACAAATTTTGAAATTTCAAAAGCAGAGAGCAAATTTTGAACTAATGGAAAGCTTATGAAAACCGACTGATCGAAATGGGCATTTTGACCGATCAATTTATGAAACCGATCGAACAAAATAAGTAATCATTCGATCAAAATTTTGAACCGACCGATCGAAATTGTCAACTAGTGCATTTATGAGGGAAACCGACCGATTGATTTTAAAATTGATCGATCAATTTTGATATTATATATATGGGTCGTGCGATTTCAGTTTCAAAAAAAATTAGAAACTTGTTTTTTTCTCTTGGGGGTTTTTCTTGGGCTCTTGCTTGGACACTTCAAGACTTGATTAAACACCATTTGGAGTCGATCCTTCACAAGAACGACATCAAACTAGTTCGAAAAAGATAAATCATAAACTTTTGGAGATAGAAATTTAGATTTCTACATTTTTGCCCTAGTTTCTTTTAGTTTCTAAGGAAACCTTCGTTTTCTTTAATTATTGTGGTATCAATGGCACCAAAAACTCGACAATCGTCGAAGAGCACCACTTCGAAGCAACCCACATCGCGAGCGGGTTCTTCACAACCACCACCATATGAGCAACCCAGCGAGTGGTGGGCTTCGAAGGGTTTTGAACTCAAGTGGAGCATTGATAAGACACTATTTGAGAAGCGGGTGAGACGCAACGGGCCTTTGAGTACATCCACAAGGCCGGATTAGACAATATACTCGATCCATTTCATGAATGTTATAACCCTCACTTAGTGTGATTATTTTATCAAAATATGTATGAGGGTAACAAACAGAAAACCCTTTGTATGAAATTTGATGGTAGAGAGTACGAGTTTATGTATGAGGATGTTGCCGATGCCATGGAGTATTATGTGAAGTATGATACAGACATTGGATTACAAGAACCTTTTTTAGACATCGTAGATTTTGAAATTATGAAAGAACAAATGACCCAAGGCAGGCAGGGGTCCGGTTCAACGATAAAAAGAGTGGAATTACCGAGTGATATGTAGATGCTTGATACCATTTTCAAGTGCAATTTCTATCCGTTAAGGAATAAGACTGAGAGACTTGGAGAGATATAACAGGCGTTGTTTTCGGCATTTAATGGTCGATGGTTCAGTGAGCCTAAAATCATTTTTGAGGGTTTAAAATATGCTAGGGGAAAGATGCTAGAAGGGGTGGAAAAACCCATTGATGAGATGCCTTATGCCCGACTTATTTCTATCATGAGTGAGGATTATGCCTGTAGCAGTGCGTACACAATTTCAAAAGATGAGCCGAGATTGATGGATAATGTCAAGCCCTACACTCTTAAGGAATGGAGGAAAACTTATAATCGATTGGTAAAAGACCACATGAAGAAGTGCAAGGACTAGATTGTGACGGCCTCATTAATCTGGGCGTCGGCATCAAGGCATGGCAACCTTGGAGCTAGGCATTTGGCTAGCAAGAAGACAGGCGGACCTTGTAGCTAGCTGTGTAGCGCGTGTGCGCAGGGGCACGTGGCCTTGTGATGCGTGCATGTTCCCCTTATGCATGCTACAATCTAGTGTGGTGACTAGACGCGTGATGGGCATGAAATGCGGTGCTCCGCATAGGGGCACGCGACGTGGTGCCAAGAGGGCACACGACATCCTGGTGCTATAAGGCACATAATGCAGTGCTCCGCATAGGGGCATGTGACGTGGTGCCAAGAGGGCACGCGACATCCTGGTGCCATAAGGCATGTAATGCGGTGCTTCGCGTAAGGGCACGCGATGTGGTGCCAAGAGGGCATGCGACGTCCTAGTGTCATAAGGCACATGAGGCGGTGCCATGACAGCACACAATGTGGTGCCAAGAGGGCACGCGATATCTAGTTTGTACGACAAGCGATGCGGTGCCAAGAGGGCACATAGCATGCGGGTGCAATGACGGACCCGACATAGTGCCGAGTGGGCATGAAACATAGTCATGACTCAGACGTTATATGGTGCCATGAGGGTACGCCATGTGGTGCCATGCGGGCACGCGACATGAGGCCATAAATGCCTTACGACATGGTCACGACACGAACGCGACATGGTCGCGGCATGGTCATGACACAATGCTATGTGGGCATGAGGCCATGAGGGCCTCGCGACATGGTCATGACACGGACGTGATGCGGATGCGACACAGTCGCAAGTGACACTGATGCGTGACCTCACAAGACATGTGGGCTTGGAAGAGGACATTGTGTGTGCAAAAAACAGAGGTTTGTGTGCCACAATTAATGCTAAGACACTACCTTTATAGGTGTGTGCCACAAGCAGAGGGCCGTGTGCCATGGTGGTATGTCAAACCAAGGGATTTAAGATTATTCTGCTGAATGACCCAAGTTGGTGTTTGACCATATTTGGGAGAAGGGAGCTGTGAGCTATTCTCCCACACATGGGGCCTTGCGTTGCTGGAGGGGCGCATAGGTCTTCTAGGTTTGGGTGGGCTTAGAATGTCCCTATAACAATGCAGCGCTGTGGCGATACCATGTGTCACCCCGGGTGCGGTTACCATGTGGCCCTGGGCCGACATCGCGGTGCACATGGGTTGGCGACCTCACGAGGGACCTCAAGGGCTACGTGGGACACAGTGGTGCGTGCTAGCTGAGGGCTTCATGCGGATGTGTGTTGGTCGCATGGGCCACACACAATACTTGGTCTGGATAGCATGAAGAGCTGTATGCTACTCCAAGTGTGCTAGTCGTGTGGGCCACACACAATGGTTGGCTTGGATGGCATGAAGAGATACATGCCACTGTCACAAGTGAGGAACTAGTGTAGTGCACATGGTGAAGCTGGGCAGGCCAAGTGGCGCTGAGGTGCTGGCATGTGTGTCGTGAGTAGACACGATGCATTAAGATGGTTTGCCTTGGGTGAAGGCAACCACGAACGGGAGTTCCCATCCTCTAGGCGGGTGCTATCAGAGTGATGGTTGGATAAGTTGGTCTCGCTGTGCATGACAGTGAGATATTGCACGAGTATTATAGATAGTGTCAGGTTGTGCCTCGTGACAACTAGTATCTGAGATAAGCTGGCCTCGCTATAGAGGCAGCGAGTCACCGCACGAGCATCAAAAAAAGTTATCTCGTGACATTTGGTATCAGAGCCAGATCATTCTGATTCAGACTACATTTGTAAGCCAGAGCGATGAGGTGCGCTCTATTTCGTGACAGCAGGAATTACTTATGTGTAGTTGAGTTACTCGTCTGCTGTTGAAATGCGATTGAGTTGCACGCAGAGGGATGATACTGCTGGGTTATGCTATTATAAAAATTTACTTGACGCTTGTTGGCCATGAGGGCCACACATTGAGGTAGCGGGTCGGTCTGAGGTGGATGGACGCTAGTAACTTTTGACATGAAATGTTGGGTCACATTAGTGCTGAGAGCACCGTTGCCATGGATGGCAAAGAGCAAGTAGGATGCTCCATTATCACTTCACGACTTGTTGGCCAGGAGGGTCGTACGTTGAAGTAGCGGGTCGGTCCGAAATGGATGAACGCTAGTGATCTCCAACATGAGATGTTGGATCACATTGGTGCTAAGAGCACCATCGCCATAGATGGCATGGAGCAAGTAGGATGCTCCATTCTCACTTCATGAGGAAGCTGAGATTTTTAGAATCGATAACTGGTATATGACATGAGGGTCTAGACTGCTGGTATGCGATAATGTAAGGATCAATATGTTTCGATGGGCCAAGATCGAGGAAACAGGTAAGTGAGATATCACGAGAATTGGATTGTGCTATGCTAAACCAGTGTAGGGGTCAGAAGCTCATTGCTTTGTTGTGTGATGACAAGGTATGGTGTCTGTGAGAGACGGATGGTTGGACGGTGATACAACGTAGCTTCAGAGGAAGCCAATAGGAGAACTAGATGGGTACCTTCAGAGGAAGCGAGTCCCAAGTGATCCAGTACAGCTTTAGAGGAAGCAAATGCGAGAGTTAGATGGGTATCTTCAGAGGAATTGAGTCTCAGGCAATCGTTGAAATCTTTGGTCTACGAGAAGGACCATAAGTCAAGTTGTAAGAGGTGACTCGAGTCATGCTATTGGGTGAAGAGAAGCATAGAGCTTCGTTGACTGAGCAAGGTGCTCATGGAAGGCTCTTGGGTGAAAACACATAGGTGTTGAGGTACTAGAGCACTGCAGGATAGTGAAGGGCTTGTGATGATGATCAGGTCTAAAGGTTCGAGAAAGCTGGGTTTTGTCAATTGCTATGATCGAAAGATACAAGCAGTGTTATGGATTTCAATATTGTGAAGCATAGTGCTTCATTGGGTTGGGCATAGTCGCTCACCGGCAGTCTCTTGGGTGAAGACACATGGTGTCGAGGTATTAGCTGTAAAATTGTTACAAGCTGAGGTAGCTTGGGTGGCAAACTCGTGGTTGAAAACATGTGTCGAGGTACTGGAGTTCTACAAATCAGACATAGGTCAAACTCTTGGGCGAAGACACAGAGGTGTTGAGGTGCTAGAGTTCAGTAGTGCTAGAGTTCAGTAGTGCAGACTCCTGGGTGAAGACGGACTATTGAGAATCTATAGAGCTGCGATGCGCAATGAGTTGCAGGAACTTGGAGCCGATGAGATGGGCATCAAAATCATAATTTGCTGGGTTTTGGCAGTCGATTCAAGTAATAACGCGAAAGATGTTAGGAATCGGGTTGCTTTTGGTTGTATGAAGAAATGGCATTATAGGATACTTGGGTGAAATATAGATCGAACCAAGTTATTTAGAACACTATGTGGGGTGAAGACACAGAAAATGGTCGAGGTACCAGCACAGAATTGTGGATGAAAGCAGTGAAGTGGAGTAACTGTGATTCAGACGCGAGCTATTTTTAGGTGAAGACTAAACTTGTGTTGAGGAACTGACGAAGGAGTTCGGATGTTGACGGGGACGTCAACGCATTGAGTGGGGGAGAATGTGACGGAGTCACGCCCCTGGTGCATAGAGATGCACATCGATCAACTAGTAGGCAAGGTGAGAGGGCCTTGTAGCTAGGTTGAGCCAAAGGCAAGCTTGAGAAACATGGTCTTGAAGGCATGACCGATGTACTAAGATGCTTTGAAGGCAAAACTTGCTAGGCGAACTCTTGGGTGAAGACACATAGTGTCAAGGTACTAGAGCAAGCTATAATCACTAATGCTTGGGGCATGCATAGTGATATATTACATTGGTGTGGAACCATGCAAAGCAGCATAGTGATGGATTGCGTTGGTGCGGAGCCACGCAAAGGGTCAATGCGTTTCTGGTCCGTAAGCACGAATGAGACCAAGATGAGATAGCGAGGAGGTACCAAACCTCGGGGCTAGACATTGGTGGAGACCTTGCATGGAGTGAAGACTGAGGTTGAGAAACTTATGCAGGTCTTGGTGTCAGTGTGGACATTGACACAGCCAGATTAGTGGATGTGGCATGGTCATTCCCATGTGATATCGCGTCAACGAGGACGTTGACCTTATTGAGTCAGGGAGGATGTGATGGCCTCATTAATCTGGGCGCCGACATGAAGGCATGGTGACCTTGGAGCTGGGCATTTAGCTAGCAAGAAGGTGGGCAGACCTTGTAGCTAGTTGTGTAGCGTGTGTGCACAGAGTCACGTGAACCTACGATGCGTGCATGTTCCCCTTATGCATGCTACGATCTAGTGTGGTGACTAGACGCGTGATGGGCATGAAATGTGGTGCTCCGCGTAAGGGCATGCGATGTGGTGCCAAGAGGGCACGCGATGTCCTGGTGCTATGAGGCACGTAATGCGATGCTCCGCGTAGGGGCACGCGACGTGGTGCCAAGAGGGCACGGGACGTCCTTGTGCCATAAGGTACTTAATGCGATGCTCCGCATAAGGGCACGCGACATGGTGCCAAGAGGGCACAAGACATCCTGGGGTGATAAGGCACGTGAGGCAGTTCCATGACAACACACGATATGGTGCCAAGAGGGCACGTGGCATCTGGGTGCAATGACAAATCCGACATAGTATCGAGTGGGCATGAAACACAGTCACGACTCGGACATGATACGGTGCCATGAGAGTATGCCATGTGGTGCCACAAGGGCACGCGGCATGAGGCCATAAGGGCCTTACGACATGGTCCCGACACGGACGCGACATGGTCGCAACACAGTGCTATGTGGCATGAGGCCATGAAGGACTCGCGACGTGGTTGCGAAGCAAATGCGACATGGTCGCAAGTGACGTTGATTCGTGACCTCAGAAGACATGTGGGCTTAGAATAAGACACTGTGTGCCACGGACAGAGGTTCATGTGCCATAATTAATGCTAAGACACTACCTTTATAGGTGTGTATCACAAGCAGAGGGCCGTGTGCTATGGTGGTATGTCAAACCAATGGGTTTAAGGTTATTCTGCTGGATGACCCAAGTTGGTGTTTAGACCATACTTGGGGGAAGGGAGCTATGAAGCTATTCTCCCACACATGAGGCCTTGCATTGCTGGAGGGGCACATAGGTCTTCTAGGTTAGGGTGGGCCTAGAATGTTGCTGCGGCGATGCCATGTGTCACCTAGGGTGAGGTTACCATGTGGCCCTAGGCCGGCGTTGCGGTGCACATGGTCGACGACCTCACGAGGGAACTCAAGGGCTACGTGGGACACAGTAGTGCGTGTTAGCTGAGGGCCTGATGCGGACATGTGTTTGTCACATGGGCCACACATGGTGCTTGGTCTGGATAGCATGAATAGTTGTATGTTGCTCCAAGTGTGCTGGTCGCGTGGGCCACACACGATGGTTGGCTTAGATGGCATGAAGAGATGCATGCGACTGTCATTGGTGAGGAACTAGTGCAATGCACATGGTGAAGCTGGGCAAGCCAAGTGGCATTGAGGTGCTGGCATGCGTGTCGCGAGTAGACACGATGAGTTGAGATGGTTTGCCTCTGGTGAAGGCAACCATGAACGGGAGTTCCCATCCTCTAGGCGGGTGGTATCAGAGTGATGGTTGGATAAGTTGGTCTTGTTGTGCGCGACAGTGAGATGTTGCACGAGTGTTATAGCTAGTGTCAGGTTGTGCCTCATGACAACTGGTATCTGAGATAGGCTAGCCTCGTTGTAGTGGCAGCGAGGCATCGCACGGGTGTCGAAAAAAGTTACCTCGTGATAAGATTCCCCGCACGAACTACTAGCTCATGATGCACCAGCTTAGGATCAGCTGGCTGCTACAGTTTCACCACAATGGCATGTTCAGATTCATGTGCCACCACCACCTCAGCGTGCCTCTACTACGACCATTGACTACGTTCTCGCTCTCATGGTTGAGAATAATCACCAGATGGGTCAACATTTGGATTATTATGATGCCTTGCTTGCCAAGACGTTGTGCTTTATGTACCCAGACGATTATCTATAGCGCATGGTGGCGGCTCGAGCATGGATTCCGGAGGTATCGAGTTCTGGGGCGGGCAGGCCAGATCGTGAGGACGATGAGCAGCTTGGTGACCCGGCGGTTAGAGCGAATATGCTATGGGGTATAGGTAGATGTTTTTGGTGTTCAGAATGTATCTTTTTGAAAATTTATAATTAAAACACGGAAATTGGAAGGTAAATCCTTTAAACTATTGTGGCATGGTTGCCACTTTTGGAATGGTTGAACTATTGTGGCATGGTTGCCACCTTTGAATGGTCTATATAACTTTTTGGATGTGGATCCATGGTAAATTTATAATCTGCTATGACATGTTAGTAATTACATATGAATTTCTTTAGATGTTATGCTATTGTGCATGGTTCGTGCTGGTACGATGGACGGGCTCAATTGACCGTATTGATTGAATGAGTGTGATTCCATTGCATGTTATGGTAACATAATGTGATGTGTGTGAGGTTTATACCTAGTTAATTTGTTAGGTGTTTAGTCTAGCCTTGGCTAGAATTTTTATATAAGCTATGACTTGTTAAGTCCTCGATAAAGGATTGGGTTCTCTAAAAGGGGAAAACATTATGGTTATTAGGTGTCTTGTGTGTATCTGTGCTTGAATCCATAGGGAGCGACAACCACTATGAAACCAAAAGACCTTAGTTAATTTTTGGGGACAAAAATTCCTAAGGAGGGGAGAATGTAAAGTCCCGAAAATTTTGACCTTTAAATAGTCCGTCTCGATGTGCATGCCCGATTGGTCGAGCACCTAATAAGATAAAATATTAAAATATTAATGTGAGTTAATTAAAATTATGTTTTTAAATGAAAAAAGGAAAGATTGGAATGTGTATGAACAGTTGATGAGGTAGTGTACACCAAGGTTCGGTGTATGTGCTTAACACTCAAGTTAGAGCTTTTAAGTATATAAGTTAAAAGATAAGAGAACTTACTTCTCTTGTCTTGGTTGTTGAGAAGGAGTAAATGAGAACAGGGAGAAGGAAGTTCGTTTGAATGAGTGAGTATGCGTCCAAGATCGAAAAGTGCGTGTGATTAGGGGGTTTTGGATCGAAGATAAATCCAAGTACCAACCTATGCAAACCTAGCTTGAAATGTTAATTGTGGATCGAGGAAATCGATCAACTCAAAGGTAAGAATTATGTTAAAGTTGTGGATTATATGTGTGTTAGTTTGTTGTTAGCATGTGTGTGAGGAAATCGGAAGAAAAGAGGTTAAGTTCTAAAGAAAATGAGTTTGAGAAGTTAGAACCCGTGATTGGGAAGAATCTGGCAAAACCAATCAATCGAAATAAATGATTGATCGATCGATTTTGTCAAGGGGTGAAAGTATGAAGGTTTATGGAGAAATCGATTGATCAAAATTAAGTTCGATCGATCGATATGTGAAACTGATCGATTGGTTTGAACACTGATCGCTCGATTTGAACACTAATCGATCGATTTGTGAAAAATAGTGTGTGTTAAAGTGTTTTTGAAGAAACCGACCGATCGAAATAGAATTTCAATGGATCGATTTAAAAATTGATCGAGCGAATTGTGGCACCAAAAGAAGATTTGTTTCTGAGTAAATCGATTGATCGATTTTGGGAATCGATCGATCGATTTAGGCAGATTCAAGATTTTGTTCTGTTTTGTTTTGAAGACTTTGTATCTTCCTATTGTATGTCACTTCTGACGTATGAACTGCAATTTGATATGTTTAGGTATGAACTTGTCATGTGTGTGAGAGGCTAGCTTGGATTGAGAGGTCTTCGTCTTAGCTTCTCGTCAAGGTAGGGAAAACTCCGTAACATATGCATTCGATTACAATAAGCATGTATGTAGTGATATGATAAGAGTATGTGTGTGTTTTACGACTTTGTCCTGGTGATAACATGAATTTCATTCATATCTCTTGAACATGTGAATTCTGTGTGTATGAGCACTAAGAGAAAAACTACGTGTGTGTGTGTGTGCCATCAGAAATGTGTATGCGACATCAAAAGGATGTAAATGTGTTTGTGACATCAAATTGATGTAAATATGTGTGTGACATCAACAGGATGTGAATGAGATGTGTGTACAAGCTTTGAAAACTTCGAACTATTATAAATTACCACAAACTCACAGTGATAAACTATATGTAAATTTTGCACTTTGATTTAAGGTTCATTTATGATACCCTACCGACGCGGCGGTATAACCATGACCGATACGGTGAGATATCCATAAGTATGCTCCGGTACAGCAGGATATCCATTCTTTGGTTACTATCCTGCGAGAACACTTCATGCGGACCAGTCGCCTCTTCGTAGGGACTTGGGATAAATCTATGTGTGTGAATTGTTCATTGAACGATGATGGTTGGGGTTTCCCATCGGTAAATCTACACGATTCTCTATGGTATATATGCTCTAGAGAATATTTAAGTGATTGTTTTAAGTTTTGTACAGGAAGAACAAGTCTTTGAAATCATGATAAGTGTGCTTTGAAATATGCTTCCGATATTCATTTTTGTAAATCTAAATGCTTTTAAATTGTGACTTTCAATAAAAAGAATGTGCTTTGAATTATGTCATGCAAGATATGTGTGATGTGATTTGAGATATGCATGTTAATTATATTTTCCTATTGAGCTTAGATGTTAGCTCATCTCTCGACTATTCGTCACAGGTATAGGTATTGAGGTGGGGGCTGAGGATGTAGATCCTGAGGTCCCAGAGTATGTGCCAAAGGAGGAGACTGAGCCCCCTCCTTACGAGTCCTTTTAGTGGACTGGCGCTGCATACTTTGATATTTTCTTTGGAAGGCTTAGTACGCACTGCCAATATAAGATAGATTTATGTAAGTATGTTTGATGCGGTATTCTTTTGCGAACCATCTTTGGGTTACTACTGTTGTCACTGATGGTTTAGTTCGGTTCTTTTGTTCATGCGATTGGCATGGAAATATAACCTTTTTGTTATAGTTTAGCTTCGTCATTATATAGAAATGAAGATTTATTTTCCTTATGATAACTCGATCTGCTTAATTAGAATGCATGCTTTGGTTTTTCTTTGTGTTACGGGATCGGTCATATTGACCATCCGACGACACAGGTTTTTGGGTGTGGAAATTCGACCTATCACTCCAGCTGTGAAAAAAATTCTGTAAAGAATATTCTCCCAAACTTGAGGAAAATATAATGGTTTTATTTCTCAGAGACAAAAATAACAAAAATGTTAGAGATGTTAGTAACAATTACACAGTTAGTAGAAAAAATGAGGGTTAGTCAAAAGAAAATTTTATATATTTCTGAATATTTACAATGATCATAAAAAGAAAATATAAAGAACTAAAATATTAAAAACTAATTTCAGAAAAGTATAAACCTAGAAAAAATCTAGATACACACTATTTAGATATCAGTAGCATCATCTGAGAGGAAGTCTTCGATAAAGATCGGTCCAAAATTGTGCTGCCCCCACAAAATATCTCCCTTGGATGGGTGGGTGGGTCCAATAGAAGAGGAAAAATTAAAAAAAATTCAAGAAGATGGGGGAGGAGATGATGGGGAAGTTTTTGATGTTTGGGGGATGGGGGTGGTGTGCCTTTAGTGGAATCTGGTTTGGGGAGAAGAGAAATAAGTTCTTCAATCAATCACCTCCGTTCCTCCAGGAGGGCAGAGATTTCATTGGCTTCCCGACGGAGGAGCCTGTCAAATGCCTCAGAGATTTCCGACCAACTTAGTGGTTTCGTCATGGCAAGAGGGTTGAGTGAGGAAGAAGATGAAAGGATGGGATTTAATTGACTAGGCGGTACTTGCTTTTTAATAACCATTCCAAACCATTAATTCGAAGAGTTTCCATAAATACTCGTTATGGTTTTGCGTTGAATCGTGCGAATCGGTTGGTAGTCTTAATAAATTCTAAGGGATGAGGCTGCATAGAGTGAATCGAGGTGATGCCATTAGTATCGGAAGTTGTCCTTTCCTGATAACCATTGCATTACCTGGGCAAAACATTCTCTCAGCAATCATAGTCGCTACGATTTTCGGTGAGAGCATTCTCAGGCTGCAAGAAATCGTAATCACTACGTTTTAATGCACCATGAAATATGTAGACATATCTTACTATTATATATATAATGTACATAAATTTGCTGTGGATGAGTCGGTAGCTCGATGGTGCCCATGAGTTGTTCAGTTATACTCTGGGTCTTTTAGTGCCATTGTGGTCATCATCCCTTTTTCTTCTAGAGATACCATCAGTTTAAGTCTCTATCCATTAACCTTAAAAATATGATTATCTTCGGGATCTTAAATGTTTACATCCTCATGAGGGAATGCTTCTACCACATTATATGGTCCGTCCTAACGACTTCATAGTTTTCCTGGGAATAATTTCAACCTTGAATTATATAGCCAAACTTGTTAGCTTGGCTCAAACCTTTTTCTTAAAATGTGTTTATCATGAAATGCCTTCGTTTTGGCCTTATAGATTCGAGCATTTTGGTATGCATCATTTCGAATTTCCACGAGTTCATTGAGTTCGAGTTTTCGTTGCTCACCAGATGCATCCAACTCAAAAAATTTAATGCTTTGATGGCCCATAGAGCTCTACGTTCTAATTCCACAGGTAGGTGGCAAGCTTTTCCATACACCAATCGGAAAGGAGACATGCAAATGGGAGTTTTATAAGCCGTTCTATATGCCCACAGAGCATCATTAAATTTTATGGACCAGTCTTTTCAATAAGGTCAAACTGTTCTTTCCAGTATCATCTCTATTTCACGGTTGGAAATGTCAACTTGTCCACTAGTTTGTGGGTGTTAGGGGGTTGCAATTTTATGCGTAACACCATCTTTCTTGAGCAAGCTCTCGAAATACCTGTTATAGAAATGGCTCCCTCCATCGCTTATAATGGTCTGTGGGTTCCAAACCGTTGTTAATCACTGATTTATACCATTTTATGCCCCTTAGCTTGGGTTTTGCTAGAGCTTAAAGTGTATAATAATTGTCTTTTATTATTGTTTTGTAGTTAGGCAGTAATATGCAACAAGTGCATGTTTATGTGCTAAGAAGAGGGGATTAGAGCAACCAAGTGCTTTAATCTAAATCAACAGCTATGTGGTTCAGCCCAATAAACAACAACATGATCTTGGACCTGATGAGCTATAGCAGTCATCACATTGAGGACTTAAGCAACTTAGCAAAAGATGAAAGGTTGCACACTAGCTGCACATTGAGCCACAGTAGCAAGCATTTTCAACAACTGATGCACCTGCACTTCAATTTCCCAAAGGGATTTCGCTGCTGCATTTCAGAACTTGTCGATTTGAAGAGTGTATCCTGGACACTTTCAACCATCCTTTTGAAGTGAATGAAACAACCAAGCAACCTATCGAGTTGGAGCTTTCATCCGCACAAATTGCAGCTACAGATCTGTTATATTGCTTTTATCCTGCCCCAGCCTACCTGCCGAGTGAAAGAGGTATTGAATCAGTCAAAGTGCCCCAGCCATTGCTCGAATAACACATTTTAATTGTAGCCTCTAGCTTATTAAGCAGATGAAGGCTTACCAGCTCCAACTTGTCGAATGGATGGCACTTGAAATAGCCCAACCTGTCGAGAGTTCAAATGCTGAACCTCTCAGAATAAAAGCTATTTTCAGCCATCCTATCAAGCACTTGAAGCTCCATGCAGACCAACCTGTCGTCATCTTCATTGCAAGACCCCCTAGCCAACTGCTCAAGCAAGTGCAGCTTTCAACCTGTTGAAGGGAAAGTGCAAAGATTTAGCACCTATCGAAATGAGGCACCCAACCTGTCGACTTTTGCAACTCAAGCTGGCCAACCTCTTGAAATGCATTGCACTTACCAACCTGTCGACATTCAAGCTCCCCAACCTTTCAACTTGTCGAGATCTTGCCTGCAGCAATCTCCTCCATCTTGTCGATGCTTCCAGCCTTCAAACACCAACCTATCGAATTTAAATTTCAGCTTCAGCCAACCTATCGACCCACCTCCAGTACCTATCGACCTTCAGCTCTCATCTCCCCATAACCTATCAAGTAGAAGCTATTGCAGCTTTAGTACCTATTGAGGTGTAGCCATCCTCCCATCAAACCTATCGAATCTTCATTGTTGTAGCAGACATCCTCTCGATATAATCCTCCCAACCTCATAAAAAGTGTTGAAGCCCATGTGAACCTCTCGAGTTCATCTTCTCCACCTCACTATTGAAGCTACAGATGTTAATGACCATTAATGAAGCTGCAAATTTTAACCTTCATCAGCCCATAGTTCTTCAATCTAATCTAGCTCAGACCCCATTAAACTACATTGAGTTTCAAATATCAAACAAATGAGGTTACTTCAGTTGTAGCCATTTGATTAAACACCTTCAAGACCCCAGCAGTTTAGCAAATCGAGTTCCATTTGGGGGTTGTTTTGGTAATACACAGCAGCATGGTTATTTTGGTTTCCAAGGCAGCCAATAGGATGATGAGATTAATTTGGGACATTCTCAGCAGCTTGGGTGTAATTTATTTACAACAATTATTTTAGCTGTGCAGCTGGAAATACCAATGGACAGTAGGGGCATTTTTGGGAATTCCAAGGGACAAGAGAATTCTGCACATGGGCAAGAACTGATTTTCAAATCTTTGGCGGGAAGCAAACTACTTCAGTTGAGCATAACAGAGCTAGATCTATCTCTTCTCTTTGATTGGTTGGAATGCTAAAACAGGGATTAGCATAAATTGAAATAGAAATTCTCCCCTCTGATTGGCTGCAATTCAAAGCACATGTATCACTGCATATGTATAAATAAGCCTGCTTACTGCTATAATTCTTCAGCAAGGAAACTAGAGAATAGCTTTAGTTCTCCTTAACTCATTTAGGTTTAGTTTTAGCTTTTATTTTTCCTTTTTCTCTTTCCCCTTCTCTCTCTAATCTAGCTTGTTGGATTAGATCTAGGTAGCAGCTCAGATTTGGTTTGTAATTGTAATTTCAGCATGAAGATGTGTGGATCGATGCATAGACTACAGATCTGAGAACAAGGTTATTATAAGTAATTTTGATTCAATAAATTGTTGATTTTAAAGTCCAATTAAATCTAAAGATCTTGTGGTTTCACTAGATGTCTATAGGATCCATGTATTTGGGAATAGCCCATTCAGTTTACCAGTAGATCTATTATTTACCATATGATTTCCCTTGCTTTAATATCCCTGTGGATGTCTGAGCTTGTAGCCTTGCATCCACAACATTTCTAGTGATTTTTATGTTTCAATTTGAACTATTAGATTGGATGAAATCTATAGGATGATCTGTGACCATTCAAGTGGACAAATCATATCGTTAAGATCAGTTCAAGCCTTTGGTTTGGTTTGAATTCTTCTACCTTGCACTTGAGCTTGTAGCAAAGTGAAGGAAAATTGCAAATTCACATGGCTTGATCTGTTTTACAATGAGAACCAGTCCCTAGCTGCCTACTTCTTATCATTTTATATTTTATTTGACCATCCATCTTCCTCCATCTTTTAGAAATAGTTTTATTCTATTTTGTAAATTAGATCTAGTGACACCCGAAAAATTGTTTCTTCTTAGATTAGGCTAGAATTGCCAGATCTGCAGCAGATCTGGAGGTCTATTATACTGCCTTTTAGGTTGTAGATCACTACTCCCTGTGGGACAAACTCTTACTTATTAAAACTTGCTACAAAAGGACCCTGTATCTTGTAGGTCTTGAATATTTTAGGATTGTTGTTTCCATCTTCTGTTCTATTTTGATTTTATTTTGTCTTCACCACAACACAATAATCAGCACCTGAAATATCAACAACACGTTTTTGGCGCCGCTTCCGGTGAGTCTTGATCTAGTTAGTAGATCTGATTTTTCTTTAGCTTTTATTGCTGTTTTTTTTTTTGTTTTTATATTGCATTCAAATTATTTGAATAAATGCCTACTGTAATAGATGTATAGAAAACCTGTTTTACTACTGCAGTAGCCTTACTTTTTCTCAATTTTCTTCATTGCCTTGTAGCTATTTGAATAGAATACTACTGCCATTTTTGAATTTTTGTAGATCTGGAGTAGTAGCCAAAGAAGGAGCTTATGGATTGCAGCTGGAGCAGCTCTGCCTGAGTTTGCATTCCCTTCTCCTTTGTTTTCATTTTAAATTTTTAATTCTTTAAAACCAGCAAATTGCTGTGTTTTTCTCTATTTTTGTTCTAAGATTTGCTGTTATTTTTGAAAAAATAAATAATAAAAATAAATAAATAAATAAAAGAAAGAAATGATAAACACAAACAAAAATTTCAGTTTTTTTTTTTTTTTTTTTTTTAAGAATAGTGTTTGTATTCTTCAGTAGTAGTAAATAAGGGCTAGTGTTGAGCCCCAGCTGATCAAAAACAAATAAAAAATAAAAAATCATAAAAACATAAAAATTTTCAGATCCATATGGGTTGTTTTCTTTTACTGTCTTTCATATACCCCCATCTGGAGCTGCTGAGATCATGGTTCTTAAAATTTGGAAGAATCATGATAGTTAATGAGCAGAGGATCATATTCTGTTTTGAAAATTTAATGGAGCCTTTGAGTTCATTCACTTTCAAGATCTTTCACCATTAATGGGTCTTAGCTGTGTATGAATCCTATTTTTAATTGTGTGATTTCATACTGACATTACTTTGAAAATCATATTGATTCATACACATCATCAACACAGGACTCAATCTTATGAATCTTGCTTTTCACTGTGTGATATTCATTCAGATCATTCTTTTCAAATTCACATAGATTCATAAGTAGCAACATCATCTGGTTCATCTTTTTGTATCACAAATTTCCCTTACCTTATCACAGATGACTCTAGGATTTTGTTTTAGGATTTTAGGAATTTTGTTTTAGATTACATACTGTTTTTAGTTTGCTGATTTTTCTTTCTTAGGATAATGTATATACTACTAATTTTCTACATTTTTGTATGTTTGTATTCAGTTCCTACCTTTGTTTTGCTATTTTTCTATTTTTAGCAGTAATTTCTTTTATTTGTATATCATTTTTTCTATTTTTCTGTCTATATTGTCAGTTTTGAATTTTTCTTCTTTGCTGCATATAGCTTTTATTTTCATGCTTATTTGTCTTTCTTGTTTTACCATGCTGCCCCTAGTTACTCATTGTGTAAACATTGAGGACAATGCGGTTTAAGGGTATGGCAGGGTGTGCCAATGGAATAGTTAATGTTAGTATAGCAATGTTGGATAAATGTTTTGAAAATAAAGTGATTTCCCACTTGATTTTTGAAAAAAGAGGAAATTAAACTGAAATTTGTTGTAGCCCTAACACTTTCATGAAGAAAATGTCAAAAATTTTCAAAAAATTGATGCTTAGTGAACTTGAAAAGAGAGAAAATTGTGAGGATATACCCCAGAAATTTGATGGAAGACCATACCCAGTAAGATTTGGGCCTGAAAATTTTCTTTGAAGAGTGTTTTGGCAATTTTTTTGCTCTAAGGACTGATTGAATCTATTCTTGCTCACTAAAATTTATGCAAATCCAAATTGAAATAGCTTGATAGAACTCATGACATTGAAGAAATGAAGTAAGGCCATCCTTTGGACAGTTTAAGCCTAAAATTTCCCACCTTTGAACTGCCCTTGATACATACCATTTTAGCCTTAAAAATCCAAGCTTTTCTTTGATAAGAATCAGAGAATTTAAACCCTAAACTCAGTGACCTGATGCAACCTGACCCTTATCTTGAGATTTTAGAAGGTAAAGGTGAAGGAGTTGAAGAAGATAGAGCTGGTTTGACAAGTGGTGAAAGGAGAAGAAAGCACACTTGATGGCAATTGTGAATCAAATGTATAGCTGTGGCATGCCAGCCCATAAAAAGAATTTATTTTTTTTTGAGAAAAATACAAAAGAAAAGCATACAAAAAGAAAAAAAAAAAACAGAAAAGCAAAACAAGAATGTGAAAGAGAAGTCATTTTATTGGATATTTTGAGTGATAACCTTGGTGAGCCTTGGGTCTAAAATTAAATTTGTTTGGGGCATTATCAAAATAGAATTTTCAAGTTCATGGTGAGCTTTGCATTAATTTTCATACATAATACCTTGACATGAGCTGATTGATTGTGAAGGAAGTGCAGCAGAATTTCAGAATTAAATTGCTATTTTTACTACTGAGAATCCTCTAAAAAATTGAATGAGTAAGGTGTGGAATGAATTTTGTTTTGTTTAACCTCTGTTTTAACTTGTTGCACTGATATTAACTGATTTTATTGGAAAAGTTTGTGGGTACCTTCACTGAAAACCCTCAGGAGACTCCACTCTTCCACTAGGGATCACCTAGGGGTTTAAAAGGCTTGGTACATGTGCTAAATGCATCCGTGTTCCCTACGAAAGTGGCATTAAGTGTTATAGGTTAATTGCTTTAAATTTCACTTTTCTCGAGGACTAGCAAAGGTTAGGTTTGGGAGTGTGTTAATCACTAATTTATACCATTTTATGCCCCTTAACTTGGCTTTTACTATAGAGCTTAGAGTGTATAATAATTGTCTTTTATTATTGTTCTGTAGTTAGGCAGTAATATGCAGCAAGTGCATGTTTATGTGCTAAGAAGAGTGGATTAGAGCAACCAAGTGCTTTCATCTAAATCAGCAGCTATGTGGTTCAGCCCAACAAACAGCAGCATGATCTTGGACCTGATGAGCTATAGCAGCCATCACATTGAAGACTTGAGCAGCTCAACAAAAGATGAAAGGTTGCACACTAGCTGCACATTGAGCCACAACAGCAAGCATTTTCAGCAACTGATGCACTTGCACTTCAATTTCCCAAAGGGATTCAGCTGCTGCATTTCAGAACTTGTCGATCTGAAGAGTGGACCCTGCACACTTTCAGCCATCCTTTTGAAGTGAATGAAACAGCCAAGCAACCTGTCGAGTTGGAGCTTTCATCCGCACATGTTGCAGCTACAGATCTATTGTATTGCTTTTAACTTGCACCAGCCTACCTGCTGAGTTAAAGAGGTATTGAATCTATCGAAGTGCTTTAGCCATTTGCTCGAACAACAAATTTTAAATGCAACCTCTAGCCTATAGAGCAGATGAAGGCTTACCAGCTCCCAACTTGTCGAATGAATGGCACTTGCAATAACCCAACCTGTCGAGAGTGTAAATGCTGAACCTCTCGGAATAAAAGCTATTTTCAACCATCCTATCGAGCACTTGCAACTCCATGCAGACCAACCTGTCGACATCTTCATTGCAAGACCCCCCAGCCAACTGCTCAAGCAAGTGCAGCTTTCAACCTGTTGAAGGGAAAGTGCAAAGCTTCAATACCTATCGAAATGAGGCACCCAACCTGTCAACTTTTGCAACTCAAGCTGGCCAACCTCTCAAAATGCATTGCACTTACCAACCTGTCGACATTCAAGCTCCCCAACCTTTCAACTTGTCGAGATCTTGCCTGCAGCAACCTCCTCCATCTTGTCGATGCTTCCAGCCTTCAAACACCAACCTATCGAGTTTCAATTTCAGCTTCAGCCAACCTATCGACCCACCTCCAGTACCTATCGACCTTAAGCTCTCATCTCCCCATAACCTATCGAGCAGAAGCTATTACAGCTTCAGTACCTGTAGAGGTGCAGCCATCCTCCCATCAAACCTATCGAATCTTCATTACAGTAGCAGACATCCTCTCGATCTGATCCTCCCAACCTCACGAAAAGTGTTGAAGCCCATGTGAACCTCTCGAGTTCATCTTCTCCACCACACTAGTGAAGCTGCAGATTTTAATGACCATTAATGAAGCTACAGATTTAAACCTTCATCAGCCCATAGTTCTTCAAGCTAATCTAGCTTGGACCCCATCGAACTACATTGAGTTTCAAATATCAAACTAATGAGTTTACTTCAGTTGCAGCCATTTGATTAAACACCTTCAAGATCCCAGCTGTTTAGCAAATCGGGTTTCATTTGTGGGCTGTTTTGGAAATACACAGCAGCATGGTTATTTTGGTTTCCAAGGAAGCCAATAGGATGGCGAGATTAATTTAGTGAATTCTCAGCAGCTTGAGTGCAATTTATTTACAGCAATTATTTTAGGTGTGCAGCTGGAAATACCAATGGACAGTAGGGGCATTTTTGGGAACTCCAAGGCACAAGAGAAGTCTGCACATGGGCAAGCACTGATTTTCAAATCTTTGGCGGGAAGCAAACTACTCAATTGAGCATAACAAAGCTGGATCTATCTCTTCTCTCTGATTGGTTGGAATGCTAAAACAGGGATTAGCATAAACTGAAATGTAAATTCTCCCCTCTGATTGGCTGCAATTCAAAGTACATGTATCACCGCTTATGTATAAATAAGCCTCCTTGCAGTTGTAATTCTTCAGCATGGAAATGTTGGGGAATTTTAGGTGTTGATTATTATAAATTAAAAGAAAGAAAATAAAATCAAAGTAAAACAGAGGATGGATTCAGCACATCTAAAATATCTTAGACCTGCAAGATACAGGGTCCTTTGTAGGATGATTTAATAAGTAAGAGTTTGTCCCACAGGGAGTAGTGATCTAAACCTAAAAGGTGTATAGTAGACCTCTAGATCTGGCTACAGATCTGGAAATTCTAAGAAAAAAAAGAGCTTTTCAGGTGTCACTAGATCTAATTTATAAAACTGAAATATAAAACTAAATCTAAAAGATTGAGGAAGATGGATGGTAAAATAAAATATAAAATGGGGAGAAATAGACATCTAGGGCCTGGTTTTTATTGCAAAATAGATCAAGAGCAGGGGATTTGCAGCAATCCTTCATTTGGTTACAAGCACTAATGCAAGGTATAAGAATCTGATTTAGACCGGTGGTTTGGATTGATCTTAAGGCTATGATCTGTCCACTTAAATGGTCACAGATCATCCAATAGATTTCCTCAATTCTGATGGCTACGATCAGAACAAGATAATCACTATAGATGTTGTGGATGTAAGGCCATAGGCACAGGCACCCACAGGCATATCAAACACAGGGAAATCAGATGGTCATCAAGAGATCTATTGGAAAAGGGCCTAGGCTTGTGCCGAGTGTAAAAATCCGATCGAGAATCTAATGGGACCACAACTTTAAAATCAATAATTTATTGCTTTAATCAAAACCAACTTACAATAAACTTATTCTCAGAACTGTAGTCTGTGCATCGATCCACATTTCTTCATACCAAAATTACAATTACAAAACAGATCTGAGCTACTACCTAGATCTAATCCAACATGCTGGATTAGAGAGAGAAGGGGAAAGAGAAAAGGGAAAAATAAAATCTAAAACTAAACCTAAAGGAGAACATTCTTTTATTCCTACTTTCCTTGCTGAAGAAAAATAGATAGGTATGAAGTGATCCATGTGCTTTGAGTTGCAACCAATTAGAAGAGAGGATTTTAGTTTAAGCTTAATCCCTATTTAAGAGTTTCAACGAATCAGACAAGAGATAGGAATCTAGTTTTGATTATGCCCAGCTGAAACTAATTTGTTCCCTGCAAAAAATTAGTTCACACCCATGTGCAGAATTTCTTGTGCATTGGAGTTCCCAGATTTTCCCCTGCCGTCCATTATTTTTGATGCTGCAGCCTCAAGCTATCGACAAGATTAGAAGTTGCACCTATCGACAGGTTCAAAGGATAGGGAGCTCAAGAATTCGATAGGTACAAGCTGCATGTTTGATGATTTTGACAGGTTGGTGGATTGAACCATTCGATAGGTTCAAAGTTGATGCATTGAGGGACTGCTCGATAGGTACAAAACTACAGCATTCTTTAAGCATTTGATTGGTTGAATTGCAACCATTCGATAGGTTAAGCTCCAGCTTCATGAACCAATCGACAAGTTTATTGAAGCATTCGATAAGGTACATTGCACTTGGCTGCAGCTGATCAAGTTTACCAACCAGTCGATACGTTCAAGCTCCTATTTGAACACTTCGACAGGTTTAGTAGCTGTTGTATTCAAGGCATCTTGATAGGTTGAGGGCTTCTGCTGTGTACCCTAGTCAATAGGTTCTCCAGCCAACTGTTCGATAGGATCCCTTCTTATTTCAGAACCTATCGCCAGGTTCTACTTCAGCAGTAGTGTTCACCATTTGACACGATAAACCACTGCTCGATAGGATATAAAACTGAAGTCTCTTTTAAGCATTCGATAGGTGCAAGCTGGAGGACTGCTTGATAGGATCAGCTGGAAGCTTCATAAAAGAGTTCGACAGGTTGCAGCTCTAGCCTTGAACCAATCGATAGGGTTAATACATGAATTGCTCGATAGGTTGCTTGTTGTTGCATTCTTTAAGCATTCGATAGGTTAAAGGTAGTGGTCAGTAGGTTGCAGAAGTGAACCATTTGATAGGTTCAAGCTGCTGAGTTCCTAAAGCATTCGACGGTTCATATTGTTGCATTTCGATAGGATGAAGCTTGCAGTCTAAGGAACCCTTTGACAGGTTGGTGGATTGAGCCATTCGATAGGTTCAACGCTGATGCATTGAGGGACTGTTCGAGAGGTACAAAACTGCAGCATTCTTTAAGCATTCGATAAGTTGAGCTCCAGCTTCATGAACCAATCGACAGGTTCATTGAAGCATTAGATAGGTTCCATTGCTGCCACAAAGCACTTCTCGACAGGATAAACATGGTTGCTGAGGAAGTCTAGTTGCCAAGTTTGTTGCTGTTGCCAATAAACCATTTGATAGGTCCTACACCAGCACTCAATAGGATCAGCTCCTTCATTTTTCAGCAAGTGCAGCTGCATGAGTTGTTCAGGCATATTTTGCTGCTACAGTTCACACGCTGCTCTTTGAATACCATTGGAGTGCTGCAAGTATGAGTATATTATTGCTTGGGACTGTGCCTTGTTTGATGTGCAGCTGGTAGGTGTTCCATATAGCTTCTTCCTTACATAGCTTGTGGGCAATTCGAGATCTGTTGCTGAAGCTCCTCTTCAGCTTAAGCAAACTAGCGCTGCTGGTTTCATTTTCAGCAACAAGCCATAACATACTCCTTCCATTTCTCTCTTTCAGCTGTTCATTAATTCCAAACCTCCTCTTAATGGCACTTTTAGACTGAAAATTGCACTAAGGATGTAATTATCTCCTTGCTGCAAAACAACACTAAAAACAAATATAAATACTCTAAGTCCTAGCAAAAGCCAGGTTTAAAGGTGTAGAAAGTGAAAAAATTTAGTGCTTAACACCCCCCAAACCTAACTTTTGCTAGCCCTTGAGCAAAGTGAATTTTAAAACAACTAACCTATGAAATTAAATGCCACTTTCGTAGGGAACACGGGTGCATTTGGCACATGCACCAAGCCTTGTAAACCCCTATGTGATCCCTAGTGGAGGAGTGGAGTCTCCTGAGGGTTTTCAGTGAAGGTACCCCAAACTTCTCCAATACAATTAGTTAGTACTAATGAAAATGCTAAAACAGAGTTTAAATCAAATAAAATAAATTCCACACCATGTCCATTCAGTTTTAGAGGATTTTCAGTAGAAAAATCATCAGTTTAAAACCTGAAATTCTGCTATAATTCCTTCATCATCAATCAGTTCATGTGAAGGCATTGTGCCTGAAAATTAATGCAGAGTTCACCTTTAATTTAAGAATTCTGTTTTGATAATGCCCCAATCAATTTTGATTTCAGACCCAAATCTTACCGGGGCTGTCACTCACAATAAAAATAGAAGGGTGCATCATTTCACACAGCTCAAGAGCAGTTACAGCCCTCAAATAGGATTGCAAGCATGAGCATAGGCAGTGCTCTAATTTCTGAAATTTTCTAACTCTTTTCACCATAGATTAAATAAATCTTTGTCTCCACGTGACAGCTCAATCCATTTTAGATTAGTAGGGTCTTTTTTATTGGATTGTAATGTGGCTTATGTGTGAAATTTGTAAAAGAATAATCGGGTAAAAAAGATTCAAATTGAGAGATCAGTAAAAGTAAGGAGGTGGTCTAGACAACACCTTCTTCATTTCAGCACAATTCCATCTACTTCTTGAATTTTTTTTTAGATTTGAAGTGGCCAGTTTCTAATCCTCTTTTCAGTCTTTCAAGGAAATGACTTCTCTTTCTCATTCCTTTTCTTTGATTTTTTGTTTTTCCTTTTGTTTTTGTATGCTTTTTTTTTGTATCTTTCTCCATTTTTCTTTTCATGGGTTGGAATGCTACAACACCACCAAATGTGTTTTCTTCTTTCTCAACCAACAATCAAACTAGCTCTATCTTCTGAAATCTCAGAGTGAGGGTCAGGCTGTATCAGGTCACTGAGGTTTTGGGTTCAAATTTTCTGATTTTTATCAAAGAAAACTGGGAATTTTAAGGCTCAAATGGTGTATCAAGGGCAGTTCAAAGGTGGGACATTTTAAGCTCAAACTGTCCAAGGGATGGCCTTACTTCATGTCTTCAATGTCATGAATGCTATCAAGCTATTTTAATTTGGATTTGCCTAACTTCTAGTGTTCGAAACTAGATCCAATCAGTCCTTAGAGCAGAAAAGTTGCCAAGACACTCTTCAAAGAAAATTTTTCAGGTCCAAATCTCACTGGGTATGGCCTTCCATTAAATTTTCTAGGGTGTATCCTCACAGTTTTATTTCCTCTAAGGTTCACTAAACATCCCTTTTTAAAAATTCTTGACATTTTCTTTATGAAAGATGCTAAAACTACAGCTCATTTCAGTTTTAAAAAGTTTTTTAATTTCTTCTTTTTCCAATAATTAGGTGGGAAATCACTTTATTTTCAAAAACTTTTTCCAACATAGCTGCACTAGCATTAACCTATTTCATTGGCACACCTGCATACCCCCAACCCTAAGATGAATATTGTCCTCAATGTTCTACACAATGAGAAACTAGGGGCAGCAGGGTAAAAGAAGAAAGAAAAACTAAGCAGAAAAATTGCAGCTATGTGCAGCAGAAAATAAAAAAAATAAAACTGAATATATGAGCAGGAAAATGGAATAGATCCTATACAAATGTAGGAAATTACTGATAAAATAGAAAAATTAGTAAAATAAAGCTAGAACTGCTATGCAAATGAAAGCTAAAAACAAAATTTTAAACTAAAATTCCTAAAACAGAAAATCCTAAGAGAAAATCATAAATCCCCTAAGCCCAAGAAAACCCCAAAAGCCTGAGCCAATTAGCAACTTATGAATCTAAGTGATTTTAAAAATGATTAGCAGGAATAACATACAGTGAAAAGCAAGATTCATCAGACTGACCCCTGCGTTGATGTGTACGAATCAAAAACAATTTCTAAACAATGAAGCATGGGAGGAGCACACATTAAAAACATGATTCATACAGCTGAGATCCATTTAATGGTAAAGAAATCTCGAAGGAAAATAAAATCAGTGGCTCCATTGAATATTCAAAACAGCATATGATCCACTACTCATTATCCTACATGATTCCTCAAAATGAAAAACCATGATCTCAGCAGGTCCAGATGGGAAAAATGAATAAAAACAAAGAAAAATAGCCCATATGGAAGATATTTTTATGTTTTTATAATTTTCTATTTTTATATTTGTTTTGGATCAGCCCGGGCTCAACAAGAGCCCTTATTTACTATTGCTGAAAAATAATAAGAAATTTTAATTTGTATTATTATTTTCTTCTATTTTTTATTTGGTTTTGTTGAGTTATATAAAAATTAGAATGACAGCAAATACAGCAAAACTATTGGTCAAAAGAAAAATAGAAAATGAATGCAAAGGAGAAGGGGATGGAAACTCAAGCAGATCTGCTCCTGCTGCAATCCATTTGCTCCTCGTTTGCCAGCTGCTCTAGATCTGCAAAAATTCAACAACTGCAGCAGTACCTTATTCAAGCATATTGACAAAAACACAAAGAAAAACTCAATCTGCAGCCTCATTTCTGTAAAAATGCAAAAGGCTACAACAACATTTATTCAAACATCTAGAAGGTATAAAATAAAAACTCAGAAAAATAAGAAATTCTGCTGCAGTAAAACAGGTTTTCTGTATAAAAATTGCAGCAAACCTTAAATCAAACAGTTGGAATGCAATATAAAATTTTAAAAACTAATCAACAATAAAAACTAAAAAAAATCAGATCAACAAAAATAAAAAATTCAGATCTACTATCTAGATCAAAACTCCCCGGCAACGGCGCCAAAAACTTGTTGGGGAATTTTAGGTGCCGATTATTGTGAATTAAAAGAAAGAAAATAAAATCAAAGTAAAACAGAGGATGGATTCAGCACATCTAAAATATCCTAGACCTGCAAGATACAGGGTCCTTTATAACAAGTTTAAATAAGTAAGAGTTTGTCCCACAGGGAGTAGTGATCTAAACCTAGAAGGTGTATAGTAGACCTTCAGATCTGGCTACAGATCTGGCAATTTTAAGAAGAAAGAGAACTTTTTGGGTGTCACTAGATCTAATTTATAAAACTGAAATATAAAACTAAATCTAAAAGATCGAGGAAGATGGATGGTAAAATAAAATATAAAATGGGGAGAAATAGACAACTAAGGCATGGTTTTTATTGCAAAATAGATCCAAGAGTTGGGGATTTGTAGCAATCCTTCATTTGGCTACAAGCACAAATCCAAGGTATAAGAATCTGATTCAGACCGGTGGTTTAGATTGATCTTATAGCTATGATCTGTCCACTTAAATGGTCACAGATCATCCAATAGATTTCCTCAATTTCGATGGCTTCGATCAGAACAAGATAATCACTACAGATACTATGGATGTAAGGCCACAGGCACAAGCACCCACAGGCATATCAAACCCAGGGAAATCAGATGGTCATCAAGAGATCTATCGGAAAAGGGCCTGGGCTTGTGCCAAGTGTAAAAATCCGATCGAGAATCTAATGGGACCACAAGATCTTTAGATTTAATTAAGCTTTAAAATCAACAATTTATTGCTTTAATAAAAACCAACTTACAATAAGTTTGTTCCCAGATCTGTAGTCTGTGCATCGATCCACATTTCTTCATGCCAAAATTACAATTACAAAACAGATCTGAGCTATTACCTAGATCTAATCCAACATGCTGGATTAGAGAGAGAAGGGGAAAGAGAAATGGGAAAAATAAAATTTAAAACTAAACCTAAATGAGCTAAGGAGAACTCAAGCTATTCTTTTGTTTCTACTTTCCTTGCTGAAGAAAAATAGCAAAATAGATGGGGTATTTATAGGTATGCAGTGATCCATGTGCTTTGAGTTGCAGCCAATCAGAAGAGAGGATTTCAGTTTAAGCTTAATCCCTGTTTAAGAGCATCAACCAATCAGAGAAGAGATAGGGATCTGGTTTTGTTTGTGCCCAGCTGAAACTAATATGTTCCCCGCCAAAAATTAGTTCACACCCATGTGCAGAATTTACTGTGCATTGGAGTTACCAGATTTGCCCCTGCCGTCCATGGATTTTTGATGCTGCAACCTCAAGTTGTCGACAGGATTAGAAGTTGCACCTGTCGACAGGTTCAAAGGATAGGGTGCTCAAGAATTTGATAGGTACAAGCTGCATGTTTGAAGCTTTTGACAGGTTGGTGGATTGAACCATTCGATAGGTTCAAAGCTGATGCATTGAGGGATTGCTCGATAGGTACAAAACTATAACATTCTTTAAGCATTCGATAGGTTGAATTTCTACCATTCGATAGGTTGAGCTCCAGCTTCATGAACCAATCGACAAGTTTATTGAAGCATTCGATAGGTTCCATTGCACTTGGCTGCACCTGATCAAGTTTACCAACCAGTCGATAGGTTCAAGCTCCTATTTGAACACTTCGACAGGTTCAGTAGCTGTTGTATTCAAGGCATCTCGATAGGTTGAGGGTTTCAGCTATGTACCTAGTTGATAGGTTCTCCAGCCAACTGCTCGATAGGATCCCTTCTTATTTCAGAACTTATCGCCAGGTTCTACTTCAGCAATAGTCTTCACCATTTGATAGGATAAAACCACTGCTCGATAAGATATAAAATTGAAGCCTCTTTTAAGCATTCGATAAGTGCAAGTTGGAGGACTGCTCGATAGGATCAACTGGAAGCTTCATAGAAGAGTCTGACAGGTTGCAGCTTCAGTCTTGAACCAATCGACAGGGTTAATACATGAAGTGATCGATAGGTTGCTTGTTGTTGCATTCTTTAAGCATTTGATAGGTTAAAGGTAGTGGTCGGCAGGTTGCAGAAGTGAACCATTCGATAGGTTCAAACTACTGAGTTCCTAAATCATTCGACAGGTTCATATTGCTATATTTTGATAGGATGAAGCTTGCAGTCCAAGGAACCCTTCGACAGGCTGGTGGACTGAGCCTTTTGATAGGTTCAAAGCTGATGCATTGAGGGACTGCTTGATAGGTACAAAACTGCAACATTCTTTAAGCATTCGATAAGTTGAGCTCCAACTTCATGAACCAATCAACAGGTTCATTGAAGCATTCGATAGGTTCCATTGCTACCACAAAGCACTTCCCGATAGGATAAACATGGCTGCTGAGGAAGTCTAGTGGCCAAGTTTGTTGCTACTGCCAATAAACCATTCGATAGGTCCTACACAAGCACTTGATAGGATCAGCTCCTTCATTTTTCAGCAAGTGCAGCTGCATGAGCTGTTCAGGCATATTTTGCTGCTGCAGTTCACACGCTGCTCTTTGAATACCATTGGAGTGCTGCAGATGTGAGTATATTATTGCTTGGGACTATGCCTTGTTTGATGTGCAGCTGGTAGGTGTTCCATATAGCTTCTTCCTTGCGCAACTTGTGTGCAATTCGAGATTTATTGCTGAAGCTCCTCTTCAACTTAAGCAAACTAGCACTGCTGGTTTTATTTTCAGCAACTCCTTCCATTTCTCTCTTTTAACTGTTCATTAATTCCAAACCTCATCTTAATGACACTTTTAGACTAAAAACTTCACTAAGGATGTAATTATCTCCTTGCTGCAAAACAACACTAAAAACAAATATTAAATACTCTAAGTCCTAGCAAAAGCCAGGTTTAAAGGTGTAGAAAGTGGCAAAAATCAGTGCTTAACAGAAAACCAGAGAATAGCTTTAGTTCTCCTTGACTCATTTAGGTTTAGTTTTAGCTTTTATTTTCCCTTTTTCTCTTCCCCCTTCTCTCTCTAATCTAGCCTGTTGAATTAGATCCAGGTAGCAGCTCAGATCTGGTTTGTAATTGTAATTTCGGCATGAAGATGTGTGGATCGATTCACAGACTACAGATCTGAGAACGAGGTTATTGTAAGTAATTTTGATTCAATATATTATTAATTTTAAAGTTCAATTAAATCTAAAGATCTTGTGGTTTCATTAGATGTCTATAGGATCCATGCATTTGAGAATAACCCATTCAGTTTACTAGGAGATCTATTATTTACCATCTGATTTCCCTTGGTTTAATATCCCTGTGGATGCCTGAGCTTGTAGCTTTGCATCCACAGCATTTGTAATGGTTTTTATGTTTCAATTTGAACCATTGGATTGGATGAAGTCTATAGGATGATCTGTGACCATTCAACTGGACAGATCATACCCTTAAGATCAGTTCAAGCCTTTGGTTTGGTTTGAATTCTTCTACCTTGCACTTGAGCTTGTAGCCAAGTGAAGGAAAGCTGCAAATTCACATGCCTTGATCTGTTTTGCAATGAGAACCAGTCCCTAGCTGCCTACTTCTCATCATTTTATATTTTATTTGACCATCCATCTTCCTTCATCTTTTAGAATTAGTTTTATTTCTGTTTTGTAAATTAGATCTAGTGACACCCGAAAAACTCTCTTCTTAGATTAGGCTAGAATTTCCAGATCTGGAGGTCTATTATACTGCCTTTTAGGTTGTAGATCACTACTCCCTGTGGGACAAACTCTTACTTATTAAAACTTGCTATAAAAGGACCCTGTATCTTACAGGTCTTGAATATTTTAGGATTGCTGTTTCCATCTTTTGTTCTATTTTGATTTTATTTTGTCTTCTCCCGACACACAATAATCAGCTCTTGAGATATCAACAACAACCGTACAAATATATTTTCCCTGATGAAAGAAATTACCACCTTGTGGTCATTTGGTCATATAGCTGTTGCTTCTACCCATTTTGACACATAGTCAACGGCTACAAGTATGTATATAAATCCAAATGACGGTGGAAAGGGACCCATGAAGTCAATGGCCCATACATCAAAGGGTTCTGCGACCAAAATCGATTGAAGGGGCATCATATTCCTTTGAGACATGGCTCTTGACTTTTGACACCGATCGTAGGCCTGACAGAAATTCTGGACATCCTTAAATAATGATGGTCAATAAAACCCCAACTGTAATACTTTGGCAGCCATTTTCCTACCACCGAAGTGTCCCCCACATGCATATGTATGACAAAATTGTAGGATATTGTGGGTGTCACTGTCGAGCATACATTTCCTACTTATTTGGTTTGGGCATATTTTAAATAGGTCTGGATCCTCCCAAATATAGTATTTTACGTTAGTAAAGAAAGTATATCGGTCTTGATTAGACCAGGTTTGGGGAATCTTACCTGTTGCCAAATAATTCACGATATTTGCATACCATCGAACTGTTGCTTGGATGGAAAAAAGTTGCTCATCCGGAAAGGTATTGTGTAGAGATTCTTTATTGATGGTTTCAGGCATTTCTATCCTGGATAGGTGATCAACAACCACATTCTCAACTCCCTTCTTGTCCTTGATCTCGAAGTTGAATTCCTGCAAAAGAAGGATCCACTTGATTAGTTTGATTTGGCATCCTTGTTAGATAGTAAGTATTTTAGTGCAGAATGATCAGAAAAGATCACGATCTTAGATCCCAATAGGTACAGTCGAAATTTATCCAACGTGAAGACTACAGCGAGAAGCTCTTTCTTAGTGGTGGTATAGTTAACCTGAGCTTCGATCAAGGTTCGACTTGCATAATAAATTACGTGGGGAACCTTGTCTCTTCGTTGTCCTAAGATGGAACCTATTGCATAATCAGAAGCATCGCACATTACTTCGAAAGGAAGTGAATAGTTGAGAGGTTGAATAATTGGGGTGGATGAGAGAAGTGCCTTAAGCTTGTTGATGCATCAAGATAGGCATCATCGAAGTTAAAGGGTACATCATTTGCTAATAGTTGACATAATGGTCTCGAGATTTTTGAAATTTTTTTACTAAATCGGCTATAGAAGCTGGCATGACCAAGAAAAGATCGAATCTGCTGTATTGAAGTTGGCGGTGGTAGATTCACTATTACATCAATCTTAGCTTTGTCAACTTCTATCCCCCTTTTAGAGACAATATGCCCTAAGACTATGCCTTCTTGAACCATGAAATGGATCTCCTCCCAACTTAGCACTACGTTTGTTTCCTCGCATCTTCCTAAGTTGAGGGCAAAATAATCAAGATAAGAATTGAAAATTCGGCCAAATGCCGAAAAGTCGTCCATGAATACTTCAAGAAACTTGTCTATCATGTCAGAAAAGATTACCATCATGCATCTTTCGAATGTTGCAGGTGCTTTGCATAACCCAACAGGCATGCGACGATAAGCAAACGTCCCAAAAGGACACGTGAAGGTAGTCTTTTCTTGATCTTCTAGGTAGACCGAAACTTGGTTGTACCCTAAATATTTGTCTAGAAAGCAAAATATTCCTAACCCGCAAGTTTTTCAAAAATTAGATCAATGAAAGGTAGCGGAAAATGATCCTTCCGAGTCATTGAATTTAGCTTCCGATAGTCAATGCATACACACCACCCTGTGGTTTCACGTAATGCCACCAACTCACCGGCCATATTTCTTTTACAGTAATCCCAGATTTCTTTGGGACTACCTGAATGGGACTCACCCAGGCATTGTCAGAAATTAGGTAAATAATACCTGCATCTAATAGTTTTATGATTTCTTTTTGAACAACTACCCTCATATTTGGATTTAACCGTCGTTGGCTTTCTCGTGAAGTTTTGACATTATCCTCTAAATGTATATGATGCATATATATCGAGGGCTCAAGCCCTTTAAGGTCAGCGACAGTCCATCCTATTGGACGGTTATATTTTATGAGTGTGGCCAATAACCTACTCTCTTGTTCCTTATTACGAGCGGATGAAAAAATCACTGGAAGAGTTTCGTTAGGCCCAAGAAAAGTGTACTTAAGAGTATCAGGAAGTAGTTTCAAATCTAAGGATGGTGCTTTTTGGATAGATGGTTGTAATGGTTCATTGGAAATAACGGGTTGAGGTTCTATCCATGGTTTCCGAGTCTTGGATTGGAATTCATAGATAGAAGTATCCATCTGATAAATCACCTCCTTTAATTGGTGGTCAGGCTCCTCCAAGTCCGTGTACCGTAATGTGGTTTGACGCGCATCCTTTGATAAGACTAAAGGTAATATTTTCTCTACTAATTCTTCAATTTCATCTATACTGAAGCATTCCTCGTCATCTATTGAAGCCATTTAATTGGCTGCAGTGGAGACATTTAATTGGATTCGCATATCTCCAAAAGAAACTTTCATTACCCTAGTTTTATAACTTATACAAGCATTGGCCATGGCCAAGAATGGTCTACTGAGTATAATAGAATTTTATGTTGGAGATTTTGAACATGGTTCCATGTCTAGCGCCAAAAAGTCGACAGGGAAAATAAATTTATCGACTCCAACTATTACATCTTCAATAATTCCTACCGGCTAATTGAAGAGTTACCGACGTAGGCCTTATATCTCCTAGTCCCAATTTTTCATAAACAGAGTATGGTAGCAGATTTTCACTTGCTCCAAGTTCTAAAAGTGCTTTATTTATTGCATGATTACCTATGATATATGGAATTGTAGGCACCCCAGGATCCTTAAGCTTAGGCGGAGTTCTAGCTTGCAAGACTGAGCTTACTTGCTCCGCCAAAAAAACTTTTTGCGAGACATTGTTTCACATCTCTTTTAGGAATCGTGCATATGCTGGGACTTGTTTAATTGCCTCTAAGAGAGGCAAGTTAATCTCACTTCCTTGAAGGTCTCAGTGATTTCCTCTAATTTTTTAAGATTTTTTTCAAAAGGGGAGGGTGCACCAAAAGCGTTTGGACATGGTAACTTTGACACATAAGGTGCCTTGGCCACAGGTTTAGGTGCACTCTCCTCTTTGTCTTCTATTATTTTATGTTTTTCAATTTCTAATTTTTTTGGCTTTTCTTGTGGGGGGTCTCTTCTTTGGCTTCATTCTCTTTTGCTACAGTTGTAGGGATAACTATTGGGGAGGCATCTCTACTTTATTGTCTATAATCCTACCCCTCCTTAAGGTTTGAACAGCCTGAACTATGGGAATTAATGTTCGTGGGCTCGCTTGGTTTCACTCTCTTTCCTCCCACTATGAGGCTAGTTGCTCGATTTGAGTTTCTAGATGTGCAATGGATTGAGTACAAGAGCATAAATTTTGACAGATCTGAGACAACTAGGTTAATTCCCAAAAGCAATAGTGTGCATGATGTTGCAAGTCCTGAAGGATATGGATTATAGTAGCACCATCGTTTCCTGTCTGAGGATATGGCTATTGCGCAAAGGATTGGTATGAGTTGTAAGACTGTTGGGATTTCAGAGAATATTGGGGGTATGCATAAGAAAACTCTTGTTGATTTACCCTTAGGAAGCCATAAGGATTGTCCCACTAAGGATTTCAAGGATTCTTAACATTATCCCACTTAGAGGCAAATGCCTGCTTTGTCTCCAACATGGTTGGATACCACGGAGTAGTTGGAAATTCCATTGGGGGAAAGTCATGTTAAGATTCGGCCAAAATATATTATCATGGCCTTGCATCTTAGAAATGGCTATGCTAGCAAACTACTTATTTTTGTGTTTTTGGTTTTAATTGATTTTTATTTTAGAAAGTAGGGAGAGAAACAAATATGAGTCTCTAATTTCTGTGGCCATTAGAAGTTGAAACCTTTAATTCGTTGCTCCGAATAAAACCTGCATAACCTTAAGAAGTGATCAAGAAAATTAAAAAATATAAAGAAATATAAAAAGAGAAAGATAAATACTTGTTTTCTTAAATTAATATATATCAACTATCCCTAGCTGCAGCACCAAAAAATTGATCGCTACTTATATGTGTATCTAATTAAGTCTTAACCTATTGCAAGCGCAGAATAGAAATTGTAGAGCTAGTATAGGATCGTTCCCGCGAAGACATGATTTTTCTATATTTAACTTAATTTTTCAAAAATCCTTATATTTATCTTTTAAGTTCCTAAGCTATTGGAGAAATATAAATAAAGAATTGTTTCTTAATCTAAATTACAGAAAATAAATCCTAATCCTCCTTCAGTTTATGGCTGTCAATCACAATCTTCAGCTATCGGATATTTATGAATTTAAACAGTTCCGTTACACTATATATCAAGTTTCCTAGCATTGGTCGTCAATCAATACTAAAATCCTATCAATGCAGATTTAATCTAATCAACAATCTCCTAAAACTTGGGCATCAATAAAATTCTAGAAAACTGAAGATGAAAAAGTAAAAACCGTTACACTAATCTGCAAACTTCAACCTGAGTCATCAATTCAAATTAAAATTCAGAGATATTTACAAAGCAGGAAATTGTAATAAAATAAATCTAAACTAGAAAGCAATAAAACTATATCTTTCACCCCTCAGCCGCAGTCGTCAATTGCTTTTGAGAAACTACAGATATCTACTCTAATCTTCAACTCCCAATTGCAGTCGTCAATTGCTCTTGAGAAACCTTGGATATCTGTTGTGCAGCCTACCTTACAATTATTAAGTGGGTAAAAATAACAGATTAGCTGCACAAACTACAGCAAGGTTAAACTAAGGTAAGCTGCCAGTCTTGCAAGAACCAAGGCTGTTGTAGCAAGTTTTAAGAGGTAAGTAAGGGTATGTCCATAGGAAAATCGGGTTCAACTATAGTAAATCTCCAGATCTATGGTAGATCTGGCACTCTATCCTAATTTAAACTAAACTAAAGCAGGAAAGAGGAGAGGTTCTAGGTTTTTATCACTTTTACTAAAAACTACAAAAGATAAATGCAATTGATCCAAACCTAATCAAACACAGAGATAAGGGGAGATATAGAAAAGATGAAAATTTGAAGGGTGGAGAACAACAGTTAGGGGTCTTGGTCTCTTACTGAAAATCAAAGGAATCAAAAGCAGTGTAGAGGACTGATTTGCAACAATCCTCTATTCTGGCTCCAAGCTACCAAGGTTCCCCCGGCAGAGGTGAGGTATAAGAATCTAATCTCCACCAATGGATCAAAGCAATCCTGAGGTTAGGATCTGCCCTTCTACTGGATACGGTTCATCCCCGAGATTGCTCCAATCTATTGATCTTAATTGGAACAGGTAAATTATTACAGATGCTACAGATGCCAGGCTACCAGCTTCCTATTTCTGGCTGGCATCCACAGGAGTATCCAATCCAGTGAAATCAAATATAAAGAAGTGAAATGTTGATTAAGGTCACCTTTAAAAATTATAATTATATTACAAGCTTATAATATTATTGTACCCAGATCTGCAATCTATGCAATATATAATCTCTTACAAGCCTCTGAATCTCTTAATTTACAGCTCAAGACCTCACCCCAACTACTGAAAAGAGTTTAGCCACTCATGATTGGTTAAAGAGAGAATGGGAGAAGAAGGAAGGAGGGAGAATTTCGAGCGAAAAATAGATCTCGAACTAAACTCTGGTTCTCTCAAATTCTGGATGTCTTCAATGTAATTTCTTCAGGCTTTTATACTCTCCTCCTCTGTCCTTAGATTTGTTTCAGCCAATCAGAACTCAAGGGAATAATTTTGTTATGCTGATGTGACTGATTTCTCTTATAGAAGCTCTTCTCTTATTGGTTCTCAACTGGAGAGTACACGTGATGCAGTTAGGGTTTCCAATCGTGCTTAGTTGAGTACCAAAAATGCCCCTAGGGGTTGCTGATGTGCTTTGGAACTTGTGCATAAAATTCTGAAATTGGTAGTTGCTGAAGGAAGAAAGCTGAGAAGTTTCCAGTTCGAGTGTCGAGAGGTTTAGGGATCCTCTCGATAGGTTCTGAGCTTGTATTGTGTTCACATCGATAGGTTGCAGTGGCTGTCGATAGCTTTGTAGACTTCTCGAGAAGTTTGGAGTCTTCTCGACAGGATGAGTGGCACTGTCGATAGGATTGAAGTAACTCTCGATATAATTAGCTTGACTAGTTGACAGGATTGGAGAGTATTCTCTCCCTCTGTCTAGTTCTGCATTCATCCTCTCAAAAAGTTATAGAAGATCCTGTCGACACCTTTGTGAAGTTCCTATTTGAGCTTTCGACAGGTTGCTTGAACCTCGCGAGGATGAGCGTAGTTTAGCTTCAGGTGAGTTGTCGATAGGATTGCTTTGCACTGCTCAACAAGTTCAGTTTTAACCCCTCGAGATGTAGCTAGAACCTCTCGACTTCCCCTGCATCTCCAGGTATCCTCTCGACAGGATCCACAACTGTATCTCCAACCTCCCGATAGGTAATTGGATACTCACGAGATGTTCACAATTCCAACTCATTACCTCTCGATAGGTTAAGCTAGACTTCTGGATCCTCACGATAGTTGAATGACACCTCTCGATAACTTGGATTTCGAGCATCAAAACCTCTCGATAGTTGGACTTAACCTCTCGATAGGTTAAGCCTTGTGCTTCCACGGCTGGCACACATCTTGGGTGTGTTCTTCTTCATCTGTTCAACACTCAGCAGCCTCTTGGTAGGTTCAACCTTTATTCGTTGCAGCTGGACTTGGTCTCAGGCACTTTCAGGTGGGTCCATGACCTTCTCATGAGTTTCTAAAGCTCTGTGGGTTGTTGGAGTTTGAACACATGTTAAGGCTGCAGATTGCTTCTTTGGCCTTTTAGCTGGATGTCTACACTAAGGCTGTAATTTATTATTTATCTACAAAACACACTTAAAACACCTTATTAGTCAGCTCAAGGGTCCATCAAAGGTCAGGTTAGGAGGTGAAAAATGGTATTTTTTACTGCTTAACAATATCTAATCTACAAAGCAATAAAAATCTACTCTAAATTTGATCAGAAGAAAACCCAACCTCAGTCATCAATTGATGCTGAGAATTTCTTCGATGCTTATTCCTATATAGGACTCTCTTATTTATAGATCATAAGGAGTTGGTTTACAAAACTTCTATTTCTAATAAAAGAAATAACTAAAGTAAAACTATCCTAATATAACTCTAATTCTAATTTTATCTTTCCTTACTTTCCTTTTGTTGATGCGCTTCTGGATTGTTCAGTAGTAGAGATCTTTTAGAGTCCATCTTCATTAATCTTCTCAGATCTGTGATATGCGAACTTCTAATTCAAGAGTTCTTCTAATTCAGTGCATGGCGATGTAAATCTTCACGTGATCATCAGCAACAGTATCAGCAATGAGAAGCTTTTTCTGTAAAATCTTACATCACGATTTTCCTTTCTTCTATTATAGTTTTCCTTTAGAAAATCGAAAATCATGATTTTCTATTTTTCACACAACTTTCTCTCAATTGACGATTCTCTAGATTACGATTGATTGTTTTTTTCTTTGTATTGCTTTTACTTTTGAGCGTCTTCTAGAGAATCATAAATTTTGATTTCTCATTTCTCTCTCTTTGGCTTCATCGCTCAATCGTAAAATATGATTTCATATCTTTCAGCATATAGCGAATCATCTTTTCCATTCTATCATCTTTTTACTGTTCTTTTGAGTTCATTTTGATGAATATTAACACTTTGACTCTCTTTTACTGATTTTCCTTATTTTCTGCACACCATTAACTTATTACTAGTAAACTAACTCTTAGCATCACTAAGTTAAGGGTAATAAAATGGTATATTATGTGATTGATCAGCAGTCAAACGGAGAAAAATGGTTCTAACATGGTAGTGGGAGGGAGGGGGGTGTCATACGAATATCCAGAGACAAGGTCAAGTGACCAAATAATATGATTTAATATGATGTAATGGAAAAGGCTTTTGCAAGTCATGTCAGATCGGGCGGGTCATTGCTCACACCAATTGCATGTTGGGGGTCCCTTTCTTGTGGATGTTTGTGATTTTTCAGAAGTGAGCATATTCAATGTTCAGTTTCCCAGGGGGAAGAAGGGATTAGAGTGATGAGAGGTGAGAATTTTGATAGATAGAGGATTTATTTATTATCATTTTTTTGAAAATTTGAGGATTTTTAACTTAAGATCAATTCAATGGTAAAATGGCAAAAAATGTGGCTTCTGAGACGTCGCTGAGCAGATCCACCAGAGCAGGATTTGTGGACCCGACCATTTGTGTGGTTGTCAAGGCGACATTTGGTATGCCGAATACTCTGTCTAATCTTCTCGTGAATACCGATGATTGTCTCTTATGAGAGGACTACAGTGATTCACGTGTCGAGAGAGACGGGTTTTGAAAATATTTGACTTAATATTAGCTAACTATACTTTACAAGGAATATTGAGTAGAAAGAAAGGGGGTGATACTTACCTGATTTGTTGCGTGATGGGACGTCCGGATCGCCTGATGAGACGTTCCCGATGGGACTTGATATTTGTTGGGTGTGATGGGACGTCAGAGAAATTTCTTTTTTCTTCTGTCGGCAATCGTATGTTTTTGCTGTGGTGGAGTCTAGCGACTGTTGCTCAATGGGACATTTGAGGGGTTCGGCTTGTTGCTCTTGGCGATGGGACATTGGTGGAGCCTTCCTTCTTGTTCGGTATGTGAAGTCACGTGGTGGGAATTGGTGGTTATGCGATGGGATGGCTATGTTTATTTTTTTCTTTGGTAGATGATGAGATCGGGTTGTAATTGTATCACAACAGGACTTGTTTTTTAACATTATGGTGCTTCTAAATTTTGCTGATGGTGAGCCTATGGGTGCATGGTGGGTGTGTGCGAGGGGACGTAGTGCGGTAGTGTCGCGATGGGACCGTAAGGGGGGTGATTTTTGAAACTTTGAGTTGTGACGGGTCGCAATGGAACCTGTTATGAGTGTGCGATGGGACGAGGGAGTGATTCTAATCGCGGTTGGACATTATTTGTGGTAGCACATCAGGGCGTGATTTGGCCACGATGGGACTATGGGGGATGATTTCTCCTTCTGGTATATTCCTCGGGGTGAAAGTAATCGCGTGGTGGATTGTGTTATAGTTTCTCATGTTTCATTGTGGTGGGGATAGGGCATTTCAATTTATTTTATACATGTTTATTTTGTTTATGGTTTTCGTTGAAGGTGCATGATTGTTTTGTCCGAAGTACGTGTCATGTTTGAGGAGTGCGTTATGGCTGGCGAATTGCGCGCTCTAATTTGGGTGCTTAAATCAATTATGCGTGTGGGAGGGTGTGCGTGTTTGAAGGATCGATGTGTCGAATGCACGCGTATATAGTGGCGTATAATCCAATTACGCATGGGGTGAAGTGCGCACAATCGAAGTGTCAGCGGGTTTGTAAGGCGGAGGTGTCTGGGCGTCTCTTCGGATCCCTCACGGTGGTATTAGCGTGTAATGTATATTGCACGAGGGTCCTCGACGCGTTTTCGATTTGTCGCTTGTTCGTGCTGGTGGAAAGTGATTTGCGTGCGTTATGTGTGGTGCTTAATCTGGAATGAGTGCGGTTGTGCCAACGCTGAATTGGATTGCACACTGTGTTTTCGGCACTTAATTAGGCGAGCGCCTATATGTTCTGAGCTTCCTTTATTTTTCTTCATTCTCTCTCTTTATCTGAGCGAGCTCGCATTTAGAGTGTCTCTATTTTCGTGTCTTGGTGATATTGTGTGCTTTGTTTGATTTTGTTGTAGTTTCTTCTGATCTTTATTGTTTCTGCTCGTTCTACGTCCCGAAGTGGTTTCTAGCCGAGGCATAGCTATGGATTGGGGGGTGTTTGGATTGAGGTGTAGCATACATCCATCATTATTGTTAGGAGGTGAACACGGTGGGAGGGAAGTATTACAAATGGATGGAACAGGGTGTTACCCAACCAATCCTCCCCTCACTTTTCTGTTGCTTCTGATTGGACGTTTGCGCATCGTGCTTTGGGTTTGTAACCATTTTGGGTTCTGTATTTGTTTTAAGTTGTATGTTCAAGTTCTAGGTCTTCATTTTGGGTTGTATGTTCAGGAGGTATGCCTCCAGTGATACCTATAAAATTTTTGTCATAAATAAAGCAGTGTTTTATTTATTGTGTTCGTTTCATTTATCTTTTTTCATGTTTATTGTTGTATGTTTCTTGTTTGTCTTATTTTTGATTTTTTAGTCCCATGACAGAAAAGTAAGGAACAACCTAAAAATAAAAAAATATCCCAGTTTGGGGTGTCGGTCTCGTGATCTGAGTATCACTACCAAGGTGTTAGCACTCTTTGTAATGGTCCCATGTTGGAAAGTAGTTTGATTATTTCGGTCACGTGCCATACTCGATTTTCGTAGGTGCTGAATGATCATCTTGTATCGTAGCTTTATAGCGAGGTTGGGATGAATGGTAGATAATGTGTGATTGCATCATTTGCCATTTGAGAGTTTTTTATTTTATTTCGAAGAGATTTTGAAAATCATTTGACTCATTGTCCGAAAGAGAAATAAAGGGGTGAAGAAGAGATAAGGTTTATTGATCTGAGGGTAGCTTCTTATTTAACTGATTTTTGAAATAGTAGTCAACTATTTTCTTCTTAGGTGGGTAATGTGGTACGATAATTGAGCTCTCTGCCATGATTCAGCACTACAAAAGTCTCAGATTCTATGGTTAGCAGGAGTTTAATCCTCCTCCCGCCACCGTACGACGACATCTAGTAGTGTGAAGATGTCAGGGATGCCCTCGCAGTTTGCTTATGCTTCCCTAATGGGAAATTCCAAGGGTGCCGCACAGTTTCGCTTATGCTTCCCTGAATCCATTGACTGTTCATTTGTTGCGCGCTCTCGCTCGGTTGTGTTTCTTTTCTATGTGTATATTTTTTGAAATAACCTGCTAATGCAAGAATTATGAGGTTTGATGGAACCTTGTATTTTCATTTTTTCTAATCTAACATCAACTCCAATGGCTGAAGAGGGTGCATGAGAATCCAGAGTTTTCTACATTTTAAAAAGGATTCATGATTCACTGGTCCTTTCAATCAACTTGCATGAATAGGAAGGTGGTCAATGGGTCAGTTGATTCCCAAAATATTTTTCGAAAATAATGACCTATGACTGGCGAATGCCTTGTGATGACTATGAAGGTGATAGATGTATAAGTATGCCTGTTTAGCTTACGAGATATGATGATTGAGTTAGGGGTAGCATTTTGGAGTTTCAGAAGCCCTTCCCCTCTTGCTATTTTCTGGGCATGTTGCTGAGATAATGTAAGTATTTCCCACGTGGGCTTTGATTTCCTTCAGGTGAGGAGATTATGTAGGCATTGCTTCTTAGCACTAGCTTCTCAGCTTAGAATTTTTGATCAAAGTGAATTTTAGGTTTGGACACAAAATCTGGGGTCATGGATGTTGCTAGGTATAAGAGTATTTTTTATGCTTTTAAGTATATATATATTATTATTTTTTTGAAAAGTTTATGTATTTCTTTGATTTTTGAGTGCATATTTTTTTATTATATATATTATTATTATTATTATTCTTTTTTTTTTTTTTTTTAAGATACAACATCAGTTCCTAAAGTAAGGGACTGACTCGGGAAGTCCACTTGGTCGAACATGTTGAATGGTTAGAGTGGCAGTTCGATTAGATGATATTGTTTTGGGGTCCTCGATCCTTCTCGATCTGATTGATCTGGGATGAGAGAGGTTATGTTCTAGTTTGTGGTTTGGATGATGTGAGATTTGTCGAAATAGGTGCGATGTCATTTTATTTCCTCTTTTGATGAGTCTTTTACGGCCGGTGGCTCCTTGTCGGGAGGGACCTTCTTTAGCCTCTCAATGGAGTGGGGCATGTTGTAAAGTTGAGGTATGAGACAGGATCTTTCCCATGAGGTTTTGTGTAATGTTATTAGTTTTAGTTGGTGGTTATTTGAGAATATTTTTGGGCTATATTGTTTTGATTTGATGAAAGGAGTCAGTTGAAGGGGAGTGTGATGCTGATTTGGTAAAGAGAGTGACAAGGTGAGACAAAGGTAGAACAAAAGGAGAAGATAAGGAAGTGTAGACCATGGTGGACCCTTCCTTGGTGTGTGAATTTTTAGTTTTGCCCGATTCTGCTTGTTTTGTTTAATTCGCACTTTGAATTTATCGTGAGGTTGTTTTAGAGTTTTGTTTATAATTTTTCGGGGAAGCTCTGTGTCGACTGTTTGACCTAGTGATTTCATTGTCGGTTGGTGTTCTGTGAAGGTTTTGATTATGAGGTCTATGGAAATCTAGATCCAGTGGTTAGAATCAGTCTTAGTTATGATGTCAATTTTATGTTGTGGTGGGATTTGATAGTTCTGCAATAAATTGATTTGGATATTGATTGTGGTAGCAAGATTTAAGTTTGGTTTGATTTCAAGAGTGGGAGCGATGATCGACTCCTTGATAGGTTTGGTGGTTGGCTCAAAGGTGAGTGGAGTTGGCATTGTAGGGATAGGTTCGGTTTTAGTGATGGGTTCGTGTTCGATAACAGTCTCAAGTTTGATGACAGGTTCAGGTTTGACAATGGGTTCTGGTTTGATGGTGGGTTCGCCTTTGATGGTGGGTTCAAGCTTGTGGATGGGTGCAGGGTCGATGATAGGTTCGGGTCTAGGTTCGACGATTGGTTTAAGTTCAATGATAGGTTTGGTTTCGTGTCCGATGACAGGTTCAAGTTTGATCATGGGTTTAGTTTCGGTGATAGGTTCATGTTTGAGGATAGGCTTAGATTCACCGATAGTTGAGGCTTGATGTCAGGTTTGTATTCGGTGATCAATTTAGGTTTGACGATAGGTTCAAGTTTGAAGACAGGTTCAAATCCGATGATAGGTTTAAGTTCAGTGATGAGTTTATGTTCGAAGGTGGATTTAGGTTTGGTGATAATGTCAGGTCTGATGATAGGTTTAGTTTCGATAATGGGTTCGTGTTTAATGAGGGGTGGAGTTTGAGTTTAATGATAAGTTCATGTTTGGGTTCGATGCTAGGTTCAAGCTTGATGATAGGTTTTGGTTTGATGGCAAGTTCGGGTTCGATTATGTTCGATTTCATATTCGATGGAATGGTAAGTTCAATAGTGGGCCCTTGTTTCAGTGTTGGGGGGATGATAAGTTCGGTGGCGAGTTCTATAAGGGTTGATTCATGAGTTGGTTCCGAAATTAGCCCAACGAGCGATTTTGGAGTGGGTGGTTTGGAGGTCTGTTTGGTGACAAAGCCAGATTCGGGGTTTCGGTTTGAAGTTGGTGAGGTGATGAGTTCGGTAGTGAGTTTGGGTTTTGAAATGGGTTTTGGTTCGAGAGCTGGTTCGGAGGTTGGTGGGGTGATGTGTTTGTTTTTGAGTTCAAGTTTTAAAGCAGGTGTAGGAATTGATTCAGGGATTGTTTTTTAGATTGGTGGGGCGGTGTGTTTGAAAATGTGTTCTAGTTTGGGGGTTAGTTTCAAAGTTGGTTCGATTAGGGGTTTTGATTGGATTACGGGTTCATATTCGGAGTTTATCTTTGTGATTGGTTTAAGTATGAATGGTGTCAAAGTATATGGATGGATTAATTCGGGAATTGCTTCTGGGATAGGTGAGGGAGTTTGTTTAGGGAGTGGTCATGGAGTTGGTTTGGGTGTCGGTTGAGATAGTGTGGGGATTGGTATGCTTGTTGGTAGCTGTCGAGTTCAAGGGTAGGTTGAGTCGGTTCGGAGATAAGTGCGTTGAGCTTGCGATGAGTTTGGTGATGGGTTGAGTTAGTTTAGGGGTGGATTCGGTGATAGATTGGATTTTAGTGATCTTGGTGACCGATTTAGGGCGAAAGGTAATTTCACATTTATAGGTACGCGAGACAAGGTTAGTTGGTTGTGAGTGGATGGTATGGACATGGTCTGAAGGGGGTTCAATCCTCTGGATCAGGTTAGCCAGGTGGAATGGGGCAGGAGTGAGTGAGTGTACGGTATCATATGCGGGTTGAGGGCTTGATGGAGTTTATTCAAATAATGGGTTGTAGCTGGTGATGTTAGTTTGCGCAATGTTGGGGAGTTTGTTTTGATCATAGTGAGGGTTTGTGTATTGGTTGCTGTATAAAGGTTGGTAAGCGTGTTGATCTTGGTTTGTGTGCGGCAATTCATGTATCACTTGATACAGACGACTTCTATTTTTCTGCAGGATCAAAATCTTGACCTCCGATCGAGCTACAAATTGGTTTTGGTTAGGGTATAGGCTTAGGTATAGATGTTGAGCTTGGTCATATGGGTGGAATGGTTGAGAGCTTGTTTTGTTTTGTTGTTGGTTCATGTTGATTTGTTCGGAGTCTATAGCTTCATTTAGGGTGTTTGTTCTAGGGTTGTTGGACGTAGGTCCTTCGAGTGTAGTGTGGAGAGAATAGGGTCTCCATTATTCGGTCGATGTTCTATGCGTGATGCGCATTAATAGAGGCTTGTGAAGTCATGATTATCGCATAAGATGAGAGTGCATCAAAGGGATAGTCATGATCACAATCTCTATCGCATCGTTTTCATTTATTTGATTCCTTGTTTGAGCAGTGAGCCTCCTCCAGCGGTTAGCGAACATTGTGAAGTCTTTGTCGTCTTCTTGTCTTGTGTGCATCAAGTCAATGAGATTGATTTCTTCATGAGTGAGGTGTTGGTATTGGTCTAAGAATTTATCGGCTAAGTCTTCGAATGTCTTGATTTTGGCTAGAGCTAAGGCAGCGAACTAGTCAAGGGCATCTCCTTCTAGCGATCTTTGAAAGTAGTGGATCAGGAGCCCATGATAGGTTCAAATCGGTAGGCAGTCGTTATAGAACTGGGCCAAGTGGTGCTTTGGGTTCCCATACCGTTATATTTGTTGAATTTGGGTGGTTTGAACTTGGCAGGTACAATGAAGTCGAGGTCTCGACGGAATTTGTCGAATCCAAAGGTGTGGCTAGAGTGTTCTCTGTTAGCCATGTAATTGTCTAGAAGTCAATGTAGGTAGTTCATATTTAAGGTGGTGTCCTGTTTAGGTGTCTCGGGCTATCTTCGGTGATTGTTGTCATAGGAGGTGTGAAGGGTGTGTGTGTCATGTGTCGGGGGAGTCGGCGTCTTTTTCGCTTGTCTGCTTCTTGGAGTAACTTGTCATTGATCCATCAGCTTTTGATCCATCGCGGCTTCAAATAGCTCGGCCAGGGATTGTCGTAGGGCATAAACTTCTTCTCCTCCCTTAGCTTATTAGCAGTGAGGTCCAGAATTTGACTGGCGGTGTATCTTTGCCCGCTATCATCTCCGTTGCTGCTGCTGTGGTTTGTATTCTGTGGAGCAAAGGGGTATTTTTCTCTCTTACTAACCATGTTTACCCGGGCACGACGTTGGACTATCCATGGAAATGGCCTAACATTATAGTTGGGGTCGCTATGGGAGCCCCATGAGGGTGGGTCGATATTATTAAAGTTTAACATTTTAAAATAGTTATTTATTTATTTATTTATTTTTATTATTTTATTATCTATATTTTTTATATTTGAAAAGCAAGGTATACAGTGTGAGTGTCTGTAAAAAGTGATAGAATAAAGCATAAATAAAAACTAAATTAAATAAAGACAAAAAAATGAAAATCAAATTAATTAAAAAAGGGAACCTTAGCGAAAGGAGTCCCATCGCGATCGTTAGTTTGATGGTACGTATTTTTTCTGGGTCCCTTTCGAGTCCTGGAATAAGTGGCCCAATTCGGTTTGAGTGGACTCTGGCTAATGCAGTGAAATAATAAATTAGAAAGTATTAAATGCTGAAATGAAGAGGCGAATATTAAATGAAGAATACCTGGGTTGATGTGATCACCAACTGCAGATGTTTATCGATGCTGGAACAACACATCACTGATCATGCTTTAAGAAGAGCGGGGGCTTGCAGGTTGAACTCCTTTCCTGAACGTCGGCTGGCCAACTTCAGCAGCTTTGGGTTGCCTTTAATCTAACTAGTTTGGTCTTCTTACTTCTGCTAGGATTCTAATGAATTTAATCTCCTAATCCTACGAAAGTCTAATTGACCTGGTCTCCTGATTATAGTCGGAGTCTAATTGATCTAGCCTCCTAATCCTACCGGGAGTCTAATAAACCTAGTCTCCTAATCCTACTTATAATTAAAAAAAGGGGTTGTGGCCCATTATGCTAAGGAGGATCGGCCTCATTCCCGAGTACCCTCCGTAGGCTCCCTTGGACAAATCGGGTGGCTAAGGATTATTATAGAAATATAGGGAATTAAAAACTGAATTTGAATTACGAACTAAGAAGTAGGAATCAAAATTTGAGATCGAGAATTAAGAATTTAGAACTAGAACGAAGAATTCGAACTAGCATTAAGAACTAGAAAGAAAATTAAGAATTAGAAAGAAAATTAGGAACTAGAAAGAAAATTAAGAACTAGAACTTAGGAACTAAGAACTAGGAACTAGAAATTAAGAACTAAGAATTAAAACTTAAGATCTAGAACTAGAAATTAAGAACTAGAAACTAAAACTAAGAACTAGACCTAGAAATTAGAAAATAAAATTGAAAAACTAAAGAGAGATTACCTGAAGCTAAGTGCTGTAGAGGGAGTCTCGAAATCCTTGGCTTGGAGGAGAGGAACTCGAGACTTGAAGCAGTGAATTCGTGTTTTTAGTCAAGGTAGGGGGTCTTTTTATAGGTATTCAGGTAATTATGCGCCCTATAGGAGGTGCGCAATTGGTCGGTCGAATCTAATTGCGCGCCTTGTATAGTGCATGTAATTGGATTGCACACCCTATCCTAGGCGCTTAATCCAGTTTGAGTCAGTCATGGACTAGGATAGTTAGCTGACCAGCTTGACTAGAAGCCCTAGTTCCAACTCAATTGGAACTATTTACACGCTGTGTATGGGACGTGTAATCCGATTAAGCGCTCTTATCAGTGCGCTTAATCGTGGAGTTTGGGCGGTCATGGGAGTAAGAGATCGGGTCCAACTAGGGGATAATATGCGCCTGTGGTGGGGTGTTTAATTGATTGCGCGCACTGGTTAGGACGCGTAATCGGGTGTGACAGCTTAGATTTTGGCACCCCAAAATCCGTGCCATGGGCACAACCCTCGAGGCCGTGCCCCATATGCCTGCATGGAACATTTGGTATATCCAGACAACTATAAAGAAAATCAAGTATTTAAGAACTAATACTAAACTAAATCTCCAGTTCAATATGGTAAAGTCAAAACATGAAGCTCAAAAGACAATTCTGATCTCATGCCACTGCATGAACAAAAGAACCAACCTAAACCATCGGTGACGAAACAACCATCACCCCAGATGGTTCGCCAAAAGAATGTCTCACTAAAATTACGTTGTCTTATACAGAAGGTTAGACATACCAAGCCGTATAATTTCTCTCATAAAAATCTATCAAAGTAGGCAGAGGGTCCTCTAGAAGAAATCTTCAGGAGGGGGCTCCGATTCCTCCCCAGGCACGTAATCCGAATCCTCCGGATCAACGCCTCCCGAAGCCGAAGCAGCAGCAGCAGCAGCTAACACTGGACCGGTGACGTATAGTCGAAGGAGTGAGCTACATCAGAGCTCAATAGGGAATCAACTGAATGAACATATAAGTCTATCTTACTCATATGTTTCATGACATTAGAAACATGATTTATCAATAAAAGATAGCTGGAAAATAGTTTAAGTTACTGAAAGTATGAACTGAATGCATCTGTTGCTCTACATGTGTTAACTTATTTTCAATTTTGTTCTCATAGGCCAGAAGATCTTTCTTGAAACTTAAATCAAATAACTTAAATAATCCTCGACCAATATAGCATCGAGCCCCGATGGAATACCCACCATCATCGTCCAATTAAACTATATTTCATTGTAACATAACCCAAGTCCTTTTCTCCTAGGCGACGGGGCACATAACTCATATACATCCCTGGGATGTCTTGCTGGTGTACGGATTGGCCGTCGTACCGATCACAGATAATCTGCCGAGTCAGTCACGGGTATACCGCCATGTTTGTTGGTTATTCTACGAACCTCAAATCAATTGTATAAAATACATATAGTTTATCACCGTGTAATTGTGCTAATTATAATATTCAAAGTTTATTCAAGGCTCATTCGCATAGTTTCTCATTTGACTATACATCCCTGGGATGTCACATACTCATATGCATCTCCTAGATGCTCACATCTCATAAGCATCCCTGGGATGTCATGCACTTATATGCTTACTGGTTTCTTACTTAGTGTACACACATGCACACACACCTCTTTAATTCACATGCTTTAGTTCAAATTCGATTAATAAGCAAATAACTATGCTTTTAACACACACATGTACATATCACATCACTACATACATGATTTCATAATCAAGGGTACATGTTCAGAGTATTCCCTACCTCACGTGTTTTAGCCGCAAGCATCAAGGTCCAAGGTAGCTCCCCATGCTCAAATTTCAAGTGCTCAATCTAAAGTACATCATGTCTTATACAAAGCATCAAGAACGATGCAAGAAAGAAGGGTACAAGGCCCTCTCAGAACTCCACGATAAAAAATAGAACCTACACTAAACTGTCAAAATTGATTAATCGATCCCAATATCGATTAATCAAATTTCCATATTCGATTAATCGATCTCAAATCGATTAATCAAAATTCCAAAATCGATTAATCGATCCCAAAATTGATTAATTAGTTTTCCAAAACTCAGACTTTTCCAGCCACTGGAAGTACGCAGGCGATTAGTCGATTTCAAATTGATTAATCGAAAACCAAAAATCGATTAATCGAATTAATTTCGATTAATTGATTTCGTGCTTCAGTCTTCAAATTTGCTTTTTGAAAAAAAATCGATTAATCGATTTTGACATAAAATAGCCCTTCTTTTCTCTCTAATTTTCATCTCTTTTTTTCTTTAACTCATCATTTATTCACTAAATCAAAGCTTAACATCATACACATCACAATTTAATAAAGCCTTACCTCAAATCCAACTCATGATTGATTCAATGGCTTGGATCAAAAGCTAGGGTTCGTAGCTTCGACTCCAACGAATTCTCACACGTTGCCTTTGGAATTAATGCCCACGAACGTCTTCAATCCGCAATCCTCACAAGATTCCTTAGCATTTACTCTCTCCTCCTTCCTCACTATTTCTCTCTCTTCATAAATCCCTAACCACCAAAATCAAAGAGAAATAACTTCTCTTTAACTAATACCTATTTAACCCATTCCACTTCTTTGGTGCAAAGCACACACACCTATAACAGGTGTATGTGACCTTATAACAAGACCTACACCACACACCTAGGTGTACTTTTCACCTCAAGCCTAGTCTAGCCTAAGTTATTAAGTTGACTTTCTCTTGGTCAAACTTACGACTAGTCGGGCGTATCCCGAGGATACTATTCTAAGCCTAAATTTTTGGGGATGTTACATTCTCGACACATTTATCCACGGCGATGTATATAACTGCAATCACTAGACACCCTGCAGAAAACGGAAACCATTTGTATATTTCTTCACAATCACAACACATCCTGTATAAAAAGAAACTCAAAGCATTCGAACTGTAGAGAATATGATATAGCAACGTTAATTGCGATTCCATTTAATCACAAGAAATAAATGGCAGCCATGCCATATAGTTTAGTATTTCAGATTTTTCAACTACTTTTCTGACACCATTTTTTTTTTTTTACATTTCTCAATAAAAAACATCCATATGTTCCCAAAATGGATAAAATAATCACAACCCAAAAAGAAACATCCAAAGCTAGAAATCAGGCAGTCCCATCCCCTGGTTGATCCTCCCCATCGTGCGCACGTGTACCAGAACCTGATGCGTTAGGAGTCCATGTCCACGTTGCCGCTATGCGCTGATGGTAATCGCTGGGATACATATATTGCATGGTCTGGTATAGCAGCGCCTCATGAAAATTAAGCCGGTGGTTCATCCGAGTGTTGCTCTCCTCCGTATGCCTGTGGTGCGCCAGCATCTGGCGATTGTTCTCTGCCATGAGGGCGAGAACGTCATCTATAGTACCAGGTGGTGGGGCCTGAGATGCCCGTTTCCTGTGAGACCACATAAGAGTAGCAGGAGCAGGCTGTGTAGGAGCAAGAAGTGGTGCAAGAGGCTGCTCTACAGGCTGTACAAGGTCAGGAGGCTGGTCCCCTGCTGCTGGGTGATCTTACTGTGGTGGAGCATCATCAGCTTGGGCAGGTGTTGGTCCCTTCAGCGGTAGCATTTTCTTCAAAAGATTGTAGCTTCGGCTCCACGAAGCGATGGAATAAGTTTTGACATGATTTGTAGCCCTTAGCTCGGTCGGAGGAATAACATATTCTACGACAGTAGAGTAGCACTCAAGCATGCTAGAAATAAGACGAGCATAAGGCATACGCTCCTTTGGTCTTAAGGGTCCCTTTATCATCTTACCCTTGATATAGATCATGCCCTCCAACACCAGCTTAGTAGCGTTGAACCAACGGCCTCGGTATGCCGGGTACAACGCCTGTTGCACCCCCTCTACCCTTTCAGTGTCATGGCGCATAGGGTTGAGGTTAAACTTAATTATGGTGTCGAGCATCCACATATTAGGGGGTAAGTCAACCCTCCGAATGGATTTTTCGGACCCTTTATTTCTCTTGGTCATTTCAGTTTTAATTTCTTCAAAATTTATGGGCTGTTCAAATGGGGGTAAAAGGTTGGTCTCGGGCACGTATACCGAAAAACATTCCAAAGATTCATGAATGTGGCACAAGCTAAAAAGATACTTATGACCTTCGATTTCGGTCGTAATGGTGCCAGATTCCCTACCCTATTTCAAATGCTGGTAAAATAACCTAACTAGCCTAGGGTAATAATAATCATGCAAGGGCTTCAAGAGATTTTCGAGGCTCGCATCCATGAGGTATTTTCGGGCCCATTTTGTCTCACCCTCAACCTCGGAATCTACAATCAGAGTCTCATCAATAATATATTCATTCTCAAAGTCCTTCACGGCCCACCACTCATTAGGTTGTGGTAAATTGCTGGGTTGAGGTGGTGGCAGTGACGATTCGCGTGATGATGCATTCGTCGAATAAGAGGACGAAGAGGAAAGTGAAGGTGAAGGTGATGGTGGTGGTGGCGTGGCGTTCTTAGGCCGTACGGGTATTTTAGAAGCCACTTTCTTCGAAGCAAGCCAGGTTTTAGGTGGCATTCTAAGGTTTTTAAAGTGAAAATTTTGAAACCTAGTGCTAGAATTTACTCAAAATGGAAGGAAATTGCAAAATTTAGGGCTTACCGTTTGTATTCTATCCAATGGCTAGGTTTTTTGATTCGATCTCAATCCCCAAGGCCCTCAATCCTCTCGATTGTTGCCAGCCAAAGGGAAGAAGAAAGGCGCTCAAACTAAAAAAAAATAGTTTGAAATTCGAATGGGGAAAAATTTCCCAAAACTGATACTTATAGGCAAAAATCGATTAATCAGTTTTTACTGCTTAAACTCAGCTACCCGAAATCAATTAATCGGTTTCAAAAATCGATTAGTCGATTTTCAAAATCGATTAGTCGAATTTAAGTCGATTAGTCAAATTTGACTTATATTATTTTTTCAAGTCCCTCAGCTCACCGACGTGAGCCAGTCGTTCAATCGAACCATTTCGATTAATCAAAAATCAAAATCGATTAATCGGTTTTAACAGAAACTGCACAATTTCACATTTTTGACTTTTCTTCATTATCTTCTTTCTTTTTGTCAGATTCCCTATGGATTTTAAGTTATTCACTTGCTGACTTTTCTTTTGCTTCTTGCTACATATTACTACACCACAAACCTATAATCAAGGTGTGGCATTCATTTATTTCACGCTGTATACACATTCTTGATGACCATGCCGGACTTCATAAAAGATCATTTTATAAATAATATCTTCCTCTTCATTCCCCATCATAAGGTTAGTGTATACATGTAGACTTTTGCTTACATAGACATGTCAAATTTACAAAAATACATGCAATGATACAAATATGCTCTCAGCTCTCCTCAAACAAGTTCAGATACTGTTCCCTCACATCCGCCTCGCGTTCCCAAGTAGCTTCTTCGGCCGGATGATTCTTCCACCTGACAAGCACTAAGGGAATCACCTTCATGCATAAAACTTGCTCTTTTCTATCCAATATTTGGGCCGCTTCTTCTATCATGGTCATGCCTTCATGCATTTCGATCGGTTGACCTCCCAAGATATGTGTAGGATCATTTACATACTTTCGGAGCATGGCTACATGAAACACGTTATGTACCTGATCAAACAATGGAGGTAATCCAATACGATAAGTGACCTCGCCAACTTGACCCAAAACCTCAAAGGGTCCAAGGTAACGGGGACTCAGCTTTCCCCTCTTCCCAAATCTCATGATGCCTTTCATGGGCGATACCTTTACAAACACATGCTCGCCAACGGCATAGTCCACGCTCGTTCTTTTGATATCGGCATAGCTCTTTTCTCTGCTCTGAGCCGATTTAAGTCTCTCTCTTATCATACGAATAACAATGGTGTTATCTTCAAGTAACTTTAGTCCCAATACAAACTTTTCCCCAGTCTCTTCCCAATTGATAGGCGATCTATATCGCCTTTCATAGAGAGCTTCATAAGGTGCCATTCTAATACTCGCTTGAAAGCTATTATTGTATGTAAATTCGATCAACGGTAGATGTTGATCCCATGATCCTTGTAATTCAAGCATACACACTTTGAGCATGTCCTCTATCACCTGATTCACCCGCTCTGTTTACCCATTGATCTGCGGAGGGAACGCCGAACTAAAGTCCAATCGTGTACCCATGTGTTAATCACTGATTTTTGCCACTTTCTACACCTTTAAACCTGGCTTTTACTAAGCCTTAGAGCTGTTTATAATAACTTTTAGCTTGTTTTACAGTTTAAGGAAGAAATTATAGCATAGTATAGAAATCCAGTTAATAAGTGCTACAAAGATAAAAAATAGAGCTATTCATTGGGGCTGACACAGATGAAGCCCATGATCTGAAAGAGAGCTGCTGTTGTTGGAGTAAATAGCAGAACAAAGAACCCAAGCCCCAACACTTTCAAGTTCCAAACTATCAAGAATAAAAGAGCTTCAGCTTGGTGCACACCAAGCAAAATGATTTCAGCATGTGAGAACTTCAAGTCCCCATCTTAAACCTGTCAAGTAATTGGCTGTTTTGACCTATCGATTGGTGCAAGAACTGAAAATAGATCCTATCGAGAAGTGTTGTATTGGCATCAGCAACATTGGCCCATCCTGTCGACTTGTTGATACATTTTACAGCAGTAGTAGAACCTATCGAATGGTTCAAGAGAAGTAAAGCTGAAGTGCTCTTGCAAAGCAGCCCGTTGATGCTACTGGAAATAGAACATATCGATAGGTCATGAAGATCCTATCTAGCAATCCCTCAATGCATCAATAGAACCTATCGAATGCTTCAATAAACCTGTCGATTGGTTCATGAAGTTGGAGTTCAACCTATCGAATGGTTGCAATTCAACCTATTGAATGCTTAAAGAATGCTGCAGTTTTGTACCTATCGAGCAGCCCTCAATGCATCAGCTTTCAACCTATCGAATGGTTCAATCTAGCAACCTGTCGAAGGGTTCCTTGGACTGCAAGCTTCATCCTATCGAAATGCAGCAATTTGAACCTATCGAATGGTTCACTTCAGCAACCTGCCGACCACTACCTTTAACCTTACGAATAGAACTGCTGCTGAAAATTGAACCTATCGAATGGTTATTTAAACCTGTCGAGATTGAAGTTCTGAAGCTCCAACCTATCGAGGCACGAGTTCCAACCATCTATTTCACAGTTTAGGGACATTTTGGGGATTCCAATCCTTTTAGGGCACACATCCCAATGTCCCACACATCTCAGGGAGTTATCTCGGGTTCCATTAGTGAATATCAGTGGCCGGCAAGGGCATTTTGGGGCAGCGAGAATAATTATTTTGTGGGCATTCTCAGCAGCTGGGTGCAATCACTTGAGGTGTTCAGCTGGGTATTTTTGATGATCAAGGGCAAATTTGGGAACTTCAATGCACACAAATTTCTGCACATGGGTGTGAACTAATTGTTGGCAGGGAACAAACTAGCTTCAGCCGGGCACAAACAAAACCAAATCCCTATCTGTTCTCTGATTGGTTGAAACTCTCAAACAGCGATTAAGCTTAAACTGAAATCCTCGCTTCTGATTGGTTGCAACTCAAAGCACATGGATCGATACATATGTATAAATAACCATCTATTTTGCTATTTTTCTTCAACAAGGAAAGTAGGAACAAAGGAATAGCCTGAGTTCTCGTTAGCTCATTTAGGTTTAGCTTTAGGTTTTATTTTTTCTTTTCTCTTCCCCCTTCTCTCTTTAATCCAGCTTGTTGGATTAGATCTAGGTAACAGCTCAGATCTATTTTGTAATTGTAATTTCGGCATGAAGGTCTTGTGGATTGATGCATAGACTACATATCTGAGGACAAGGTTATTTTAAGTTGTTTTTTATTAAAGTAATAAATTGTTGATTTTAAAGCTTAATTAAATCTAAAGATCTTGTGGTCCCATTAGATTCTCGATCAGATTTTTGCACTCTGGACTAGCCCAGGCCCTTTTCCGATAGATCTCTTGATGACCATCTGATTTTCCTGGGTTTGATATGCCTGTGGGTGCCTGTGCCTGTGGCCTTACATCCATAGCATCTGTAGTGATTATCTTGTTCTGATCGAAGCCATTGGAATGGAGGAAATCTATTGGATGATCTGTGACCATTAAAGTGGACAGATCATAGCCTTAAGATCAATTCAAACCCCTGGTCTAGATTGGATTCTTCTACCTTAAACCGTTGATTTGGATGAAATCCCTAGGATGATCTGTGACCATTAAAGTGGATAGATCATACCCTTAAGATCAGTCCAAGCCTTTGGTTTAGAGTTGATTCTTCTACCTTGCACTTAAGCTTGTAGCCAAGTGAAGGACAGCTGCAATTTCACATACCTTGATCTATTTTGCAAAAGGAAACCAGGTCCTAGCTGTCTATTTCCTCCCATTTTATATTTTATTTTACCGTCCATCTTCCTCCACCTTTTAGATTTAGTTTTATATTTCAGTTTTATAAATTAGATCTAGTGACATCCGAAAAGCTCTCTTTCTTCTTAGAATTGCCAGATCTATAGCCAGATCTGGAGGTCTACTATACACCTTATAGGTTTAGATCACTACTCCCTGTGGGACAAACTCTTACTTATTAAAACTTGCTACAAAGGACCCTGTATCTTACAAGTCTAGGATATTTTAGATGTGCTGAATCCACCCTCTATTTTAATTTGATTTTATTTTGTTTTTACTATTACATAATAAATCAGCACACTGAAATCCCCCAACACCGTGCCTTCTTGAAATTTCTTCCAAACTTTTAAAGTATACAACGGGTCACGATCAGAGACGATGCTGCTGGGAATCCCGTGCAAACGTATAATCTCCTTCATATATAACTCAGCGAGTCTTCCTGCCATGTACATCGTGTTGTAGGGTAAGATGTGAGTTGACTTGGTCAGTCGACCAACGACTACCCAAATAGCGTTGTATCTCTTTGCTGTCTGCGATAACCCTATAATAAAATTCATGGAGACTGATTCCTGCTTCCACTCCAATATAGGTAGAGGTTGCAGCATTCCAACAGGCTTTCTGTGGTCCACTTTCACCTGCTGACATGTCAGACACCTTGACACGTACTTGGCTACATCTTGTTTCAGTCCTCTCCACCAGTAACTCTTCCTCAAGTCCTGATACATTTTGGTGCTATCGAGGTGGATCGCATATTTTGATTTGTGAGCCTCATTTAGAATAGTTTGCCGCAGATCGACATCAACTGGAATACAAAGGCGTCCCCTGAATAGTAAGGAACCATCCTCTTTCATCGAAAATTCAGGTTTGGTGTCCTCAATCACATCTTGTCGAATTTTGGTTAACTCCGGGTCTTTCTTCTGTAGCTAGTGAATATGCTCAAAGATCGTCGATCTCACTATGATGTTGTCCAAGAAATCCCCTGAGGCTTGTACCTCGATGTTTGCATCGTATAATGAAAGATCTTCAAACAACTTCCATCTATGCACCCCCATGACAAGATTAGCTAATTGAGTAGAACTCTTATGACTCAAGGCATCTGCTACGACATTAGCCTTTCTAGGGTGGTATTGTATGGAGCAATCATAGTCCTTGAGAAACTCCATCCACCTGCGCTGCCTCATATTCAATTCCTTCTGTGTGAATAGGTACTTAAGGCTCTTATGGTCGGTGAAGATCTTAAAGGTCTCATCGTACAAATAATGTCTCTAAATTTTCAATGCAAATATGACCGCTGCTAGTTCCAGGTCATGTGTTGGGTAGTTCTTCTCATGATTTTTTAGCTGCCTCGACCCATAAGCAGTCACTCTCTTGTTCTGGTTGAGCATGAGCCTAAACCACAATGTGAAGCATCACTATATACCGCAAACCCTCCACTGCCTGAAGGATTCGCTAGTACTAGAGTTGAAGTGAGTCTCTTCTTGAGTTCTTGAAAGATCTTTTAGCACGCTTTATTCCACTCAAATCTCAGATCCTTTCTTGTGAGTCTCGTAAGTGGTTCCGATATTTTTGAAAATCCCTCTACAAAACACTGATAGTATCCAGCTAGACCAAGGAAACTATAGATATCTGTCACCGTCTTTGGTTGTTCCCATTGTACCACTGCTTCGATCTTAGCCGGATTTACTGTGACACCATCCTTTGAGATGACATGTCCCAAAAAGCCAACTTTCTCCAATCAGAACTCGCACTTACTGAGTTTGGCGTACAGTTGGTATGCGCGTAGAGTTTATAGAGCAACTCTTAAATATTCTTCATGTTCCTTCTTTAACTTGAAATATATTAGGATGTCATCGACAAATATTACGACGCAAGTGTCCAGGTGTGGTTTAAACACCGGATTCATCAAGTTCATAAATGACGCCAGTGCATTCGTCAAACCAAACGGCATCACTAAAAACTCGTAGTGTCCGTACCGCATCTTGAATGTTGTCTTCTGGATGTCCTCTGCCTTGACTCCCAGCTGATGGTATCCAGATCTCAAATCGATCTTGGAAAAATATCTTGCTCCTTGCAGCTGATCAAATAAATCGTCAATCCTAGGCAATGGATATCGATTCTTGATGGTTAGTTTATTTAGTTGACGATAGTCGATGCACAGTCGCATCGACCCATCTTTCTTCTTGACAAACAAGACCGGTGCTCCCCAAGGAGACATGCTCAGCCTTACAAACCCCTTATCTAAGAGCTCTTGCAACTGCTCTTTCAATTCCTTCAACTCAGCAGGAGCCATTCGGTATGGTGCTTTGGAAACAAGCTTCGTTCTTGGTGCCGAGTCGAGCGTGAATTCCATCTCTCTATCAGGAGGTAGCCTTGGAAATTCCTCCGAAAAGACATCCTCAAACTCACACGCAACCGCGATCTCTAAAATGATGTTATTTCCTTCCTTTTCTTCCTTAAAAAATGCTAAATAACCACTACACCCCTTTTTGATCAAGCGCTCAACTATGACGGCGGACATAAGTGGTAGAAATTTTGTTCTCACCCCTATGAATCAAAATGATCTCCTTGTATTCGGTCTAAAGATAACCACTTTGCTCTTACAATCGATCATTTCATAATGAGTTGACAACCAATCCATGCCAAGGATCACGTCGAATCTTTGCATATCCAACAGAACTAAATTTGCTGCTAGTTCAAAGACGTCCCCATCTCTAATGGTTACTATCACCAACTTACAAACCAAGTTCGTATCGACCGATTCCCCAGTCGGAGTACATACTGCTAAGATAAAATCCAATGTCTCTGGGTTGACCTTCATCTTCTTTATAAATCAAGTAGTAAATGAATGGGTAGACCCCGGGTCTATCAACACTCTAACTTCATAGGCTACGTCACTTCTCTTTCCGTATAATTGTAAGGTACCTATATCATACATATATATATATATATAACATACTTATACATCAAAATTTATATAAAGAAATGAGTCTATTCTACTTCATACATGTATGCACCTTCTCTATTTAAAAACTTTAAGTAGTTGAAATTCTAAATTTTTAAAGAAAATCTCACATTGGATAATGTCATTGACATTCTGTGCTTCTTGGGCAGTAATCGCATAAGCTCTTCCTTGGACGATCGGCTTCTTTGATTGTATCAGTCTCGGAATGGAAGAAGAAGTCATTATATCCTTGCTCATCTCAGGGTAATCTCAGATCAAGTGGCCTATCTTCCCATACTTGTAGCAACCCCAAGTACCCCGCTTATAATCTGCCATCTTGTGAGACTTGCCACACTTAGCGCAAGTCTCAACTGTTGTAGAAGATGCTGCCAGTGAGAAACCCTGGTTAACTGATACTCTAGTAGTGGTAACAGGGTTCTCATATCTGATCGGTCTCCTAGACGTAAGCATAGGTAGTCTAGGATAGTTTTTCAATGTCGGTCTAACGAAACCTGTCTGAAATTGTTGCCTCCGAATGGGTGCTACGAATTGTGGATTTTTATTCACCAGCTCGTAGTTTCCCACTTTACTCTACTCCATCCTTCCTCTTCCTTGTTGTTGGTCTCTCCTCCGGTATCGATTCTCGTTATCTTCCTCGATCACCAGAGCCTTGCTCATAACCTCTCCATAGGTTTTTAATTCAAAGGCCGCCACTCTTTCCCTGATCTTTGACCTCGAGCCGCGTTGAAGCCTCTTGGCTTTCATCAAGTCGGTAACCACGTAATCAGGAGCAAAGCGAGCCTCATAAACTCTACTCCGTATTCCCTTACTGACATCTTTCCCTGTTCGAGTTGAAGAAATTTTACTTCCATCTGGTTATGCACGACTTCAAGGAAATATTGTTTATTAAATTCGGTCACAAACTCATCCCATGTCCACAGCAATCCTTTCCTGAGCTCTAGTCCTCAACATGGAATTCTACCATAGGCCTGCTTCCCCATCTAATATATATGCTGCCCAATGGACACTTTCAATCTCAATGCACGTAAGCACACTGAACACCTTCTCCATCTCACTTAGCCAATTTTTTACTTCCATTGGCTCTGCTTGCCTTGAAAAACTCAGAGGATTCATCCTCCGAAACTCTGTGAACACTGAGGGCAATGGCTATGTAGTACCCACTGGAGGTGTAGGTGGTGGCTGATGCTGGTCATTGGCATTATGTGCTGCCAAGGACGCTGCTTGCTAAGCCATGGCATTTGCCATAGTTTTCATGGTATGCATCATCCTCTGACGCTCTTCTCTTTCCTCATTTCTTTCTCTTACCCTTTCTTATTCTCTCTGATCTCTATCTTGATTCCCCTCTTGGTCTCTGTTCTCCTGACTACTGCCTCCTGGGGCATCCCTATTCCCCAACGACACTCTATTTGAAGTGGAGACGAAACCGTCTCTACTCTGCAAATTTTTATCATGGCCGCCCCTGGGTCGGCCCCTCCCTCTAGAAGACATAACGCTCTTCAATTATAAAACTACAATTTCATTAGCAGAAGGTCCTATGCTCTGACAAAATTAAGACTTGTCAAAAATTCTAAAAGAAAGAGCTTTGACACCAACTGTGACAGCCCAAATTTTGACACTTCAAAACCCGTGCCATCGACACGACCCTCGAGGCCGTGCCCCATATGCCTGCATGGAACATTTGGTATATCCAAGCAACTATAAAGCAAATCAAGTACTTAAGAACTAATATTGAACTAAATCTCTAGTTCTATAAGGTAAAGTCAAAACATGAAGCTCAAAAGACAGTTCTGATCTCATGCCACTGCATGAGCAAAAGAACCAACCCGAACCATCGGTGACGAAACAACCCTCACCCCAGATGGTTCGCCAAAAGAATGTCTCACTAAAATTACATTGTCTTATATAAAAGGCTGGACATACCAAGCCGTACAATTTCTCTCACAAAAATCTATCAAAGTACGTAGAGGGTCCTCTAGAAGAAATCTTCAGGAGGAGGCTTTGACTCCTCCCTAGGTACGTAATCCAAATCCTCCGGATCAATGTCTCCCGAAGTAGTAGTAGCAGCAGCTAACACTAGACCTGTGACGTATAGTCGAAGGAGTGAGCTACATCATAGATCAATAAGGAATCAACTAAATGAACATATAAGTCTATCTTACTCACATATATTCCATGACATTAGAAACATGATTTATCAATAAAAGATAGCTGGAAAATAGTTTAAGTTACTGAAATCATGAACTGAATGCATATGTTACTCTACATGTGTTAAATTATTTTTAATTTTGTTCTCATAGGTCAGAAGATTTGTCTCGAAACTTAAATCAATTAACTTAAATAATCCTCGAGCAATATAGCATTGAGCCCCGATGGAATACCCACCATCGTCGTCCAATTGAACTATATTTAAATGTAACATAACCCAAGTCCCTTTCTCCTAGGCGATGGGGCACATAACTGATATACATACCTGGGATGTCCTGCTAGTGTATGGATTGGCCGCCGTACCGGTCACGGATATTCGGCCAAGTCAGTCACGGGTATACCACCGTGTCGGTGGGGTATTCTACGAACCTCAAATCAATTGTGCAAAGTACATATAGTTTATCACCGTTGTAATTGTTCTAATTATAATATTCAAAGTTTGTTCAAGACTCATTCGCATAGTTTCTCATTTGACTATACATCCTTGGGATGTCACATACTCATATGCATCACCTAGATGCTCACATCTCATATACATCCCTGGGATGTCATGCACTTATACGCTTACTGGTTTTTTACGTAGTATACACACACACACACACTTATTTAATTCACATGCTTTAGTTCAAATTCGATTAACAAGTAAATAGCTATGCTCTTAATACACACATGTACATATCACATCAGTACATACATGATTTCGTAATCAAGGATACATGTTCAGAGTATTCCCTACCACACGTGTTTTAGCCCCAAGCATCAAGGTCCAAGGTAGCTCCCCATGCTCAAATTTCAAGTACTCAACCTAAAGTATATCATGTCATACACAAAGCATCAAGAACGATGCAAGAAAGAAGGGTACAAGGCCCTCCCAGAACTCCATGGTCAAAAACAGATCCCACACTAAATTGTCAAAATCGATTAATCGATTAATCAAATTTCCAAATTCGATTAATTGATCTCAAATCGATTAATCGAAATTCCAAAATCGATTAATCGGTTTTCCAAAACTCGGACTTTTCCAGCCATTGGAAGTACGCGGATGATTAATCGATTTCAAATCGATTAATCAAAAACCAAAAATCGATTAATCAAATTAATTTTGATTAATCGATTTTGTGCTTCAGTCTTTAGATTTGCTTTCTGACAAAAATCGATTAATCGATTCTTAATTCAATTAATCAATTTTGATAGAAAACAACCCTCTTCGGGCTATTCATCAAGCTTTCTTTTCTCTCTAATTTTCCTCTATTTCTTTAACTCATCATTTATTCACTAAATCAAAGCTCAACATCATACACATCACAATTTAATAAAGCCTTACCTCAAATCCAACTCATGATTGATTCAATGGCTTGGATCAAAAGCTAGGGTTCGTAGCTTCGACTCCAACGAATTCTCACACGTTGCCTTTGGAATTAATGCCCACGAACGTCTTCAATCCGCAATCCTCACAAGATTCCTTAGCATTTACTCTCTCCTCCTTCCTCACTCTTTCTCTCTCTTCATAAATCCCTAACCACCAAAATCAAAGAGAAATAACTTCTCTTTAACTAATACCTATTTAACCCATTCCACTTCTTTGGTGCAAAGCACACACACCTATAACAGGTGTATGTGACCTTATAACAAGACCCACACCACACACCTAGGTATACTTTTCACCTCAAGCCTAGTCTAGCTTAGGTTATTAAGTTGACTTTCTCTTGGTCAAACTTATGACCAGTCGGGCATGTATCCCGAGGACACTATTCTAATCCCAAATTTTTGGGGATGTTACATTGAGTCTCATGGCGGTCCACGAGGGGAGTAGGTCTGATCCAACTTGGGACCAATTGTACGCTTACATATATGCTTGCAATCGAATCGCGTGCATTTGTGATTGCGCAAAATTCAAGATCTTCCTCAGACTAGATCGAGTTCGGGTCACAAGGCTATTGTTTCAGCTCGGGAATCAGCCATACACTATTGTTTTAGTATATGGTCCCTGCATTTAGGTTTTAAGGTCTTCGAAGAAGGTCAGTTCTTTTTCAGAGATAGTAGGCAAGGTCAAAGGTTGACCAAATAGGTTTGTGTACTCTGAGAGGGAAAAATTGGGGTGTCTACACCAATGCACTCCACGATTCAAGCTTGCGAGATCTGCTGCTACTGAAAACAAGGAAGAAAGATCTCCACGAGTCTAGAGGAGAGTTCTAAATGAAGAAGGATGCGTATTAGGTAGTTTAGTTTTAGGAAAAGTTTAAAGTAGGTAGTTTACTTAGAATAGGATCCTAAATTCTTGTAATCGGCCTTTTGTGAATCTATAAATAAGGGAGCTTGCATCAAGGAAAAACCATCCAAGGAATTCTCGATCTTAATTGACAACTAAGATTGAGGAGACGAAGATCACCATAGTTTAGATTTTATTTCTGTCTTTTAAATTATAATTATAATTTAATCATTTAGATTTCTGTCTTTTTAAATTCTACCTTTTGTAATTGCTTTTTACTTTAGTAGAATAATGAGTAGCTAAATTTCTTTTAAGTTTAGGAACCCGATATCAAAGATTAAGTAAGAATAATTAAGAGCTTCTTAGTTTTCTGAATTCAGAATTGTAATTAGTTAATGAATATGAGTTATAAAACTTGTCTATGAGTTTTGAAAGGTTTTTACGATTTCTATAATTTCTTTCTCTTTGTTGCCGTAGTTACCCAAGGATTGAGATTACTAGACTTCTATCAACCGACTATATTGCCGTTGTTGCCTTAGTTAGTTTCATTAACGATATTCATGCTAGAAAGGTTCATTAACGATACCTAATACACATGCTACAATTCCATTGGGCCCTTGAATGAGGATAAGAAAAAGTATAGAAAAAGTTCTACCAAGATTTTGATATCATAGACGAGGAAGCGAAAGATTTATGAAAATCTAATATTTGTCTTTCAACTTTTAATATTTTTTTCTTTCTCTTCTTCTTTTCTTACTCTTTATTCTTTTTCAGGTTTGAGCACGGAGTGGACAATACTAAAATTTACTCTGTCTTAATCTATTGCAAGCGCACAACGGTGATTGTAGCACTAGTATAGGATCGTTCCCACGAGAAAGTTTTGATATAAAGACTTTCTATTTGCCTTTTAAAAAATAAAGAATGGTTGTTTAAAACTAAAGTGCAGGAAAATAAATTACAGAAAATAAATCTAAATCCTCGTCCTTCCAGAGCCTAGTCGTTAATTAGCATCCTTCAATTCTCGGATGTTTACAAATTATAATTGCCATTACACTAATCTGCCGTCTTCCAGAGTTTAGGCGTCAATTAAAAACTAGAATTTTGTAGATATTTATGAAAATAAAATACCATTACACTAATATCCTCCAATTCTTATTCTTAGTCATCAATTAAAATCAAGAAAATTTGTATGTAAAAGCAGGAAAAATGCAATAAAAATAAATCTAAACTAGAAAGCAAATAAATTGATCTTCCATTTCCAAATTGCAGTCGTCAATTGCTCATGAGAACTTTCCGATACTCTACACTAGAAAGCAAATAAATCTATCCTAAGGGTGATCTCGAGTTTCTCAACCTCAGTTGTCAATTGCGACTAAGAGACCGTGGATGATTCTTCTGAGTGTCGAACCCTCTTATTTATAGGAACATAAAGGGTCGGTTTATATTATTCGAATTCTAATAAAAGTATAATTCTAAAACTAAAAGATTCCTAAATTTATAAACTTCCTAATCCTAATCTTTCTTACTTCGAATAGTAGAAGCGCGTAGGATTCTTTTCTCCTTACTTCCAGCAGCAAAGATCTTCGGGATTTTTGCCAATCTTCTCACATCCGTAGAGTGCAAGACTTCTAATTAAAGAGTTCTTCAATTCGATGCATTGCGGTGCAACACTCACGTGACTGTCAGCAGCAGTATGAGCTTTAGAGTATAAAATTTTAATTACGATTTTGTTTCTTTCTTTCAACACAATTTCTTACTCTTGATCGAACGTAATCACCTTGCTTTCTCTAGTCTTTAAGTTTTCTTCTAAAAAATCGTAAGTACGATTCTCTCTTTCTCTTCAGCTTTGATTCGTCAAAATCGCGACTTGAATCGTAATTCTCTTTTAGCTTTATTGGGTGATTCTTCTAATACGATTTGGATCCTATTCATGAATGATCTTCCTTTCACTGCTTTAAAAGTGTATTTTGGCAAAGATTAACATTTTAACTCTTTCGGCTCACTGATCTAAATATCTACACATCAGCATCCCATTAATAACAAACTGGGGTCTACCATCACTAAGTTAAGGGTGATAAAATGGTAAATTATATGACTAAGCACACCCCAAAACTTAAGTTTTGCTAGTCCCTAGCAAACAATGAAAGATAAAGTAACTAGAAATTAAAATGCTACTTTCGTAGGGAGCACGATTGCATTTAGCAGATGCAACAAGCCTTTAAACCACTAGGTGATCCCTAGCGGAGGAGTTGTGTCTCCTGAAGGTTTTTAGTGAAGTTACATACAATCTTTAAAAATATTTTTGGAAATTTCAAATTTTTCTCAAAAAGGAAAACAAACTAAAATAAAATTCTAATCTAATGAATATAGCTAATCACCACATGTTTGTTACGATTTTCAAAAATATGATTCCATCCAACCATAACTTCTCATCCTAGCAGTTATCCTTAATAAAAAACTCAGCAATTTTAATTCATATAAAGTATGGAGTGTGTGTATCAATGAAGAATCCATTCATTATAAATTTTTCTAAACTGCAGATTTAGAAAATATTTTCATTCAAACACTCACCGAGACATACTCTCAAAAATAAATATTAAGGTTATTAGATTTCTTTTAATGATATATGATGAATAATTTCAAGGATATGTGTGACGGCTCGGATTTCCTTACCATGAAACCCGTGTCGTCAAATCACGCTTGCAATCTGAATTACAGTGATGCTATGATATTGAAGTGCATATATCACTTCCTGACAGCTTGATCTTACCTCACATTAAATAATAAGAAGGATCGAGCCATCTCACAATGGTAAGCTTACAAAAGCGGAAGCGAAGTGCGCAGAGCAAAAAAAATAACAGAGCTATAGCATAAACAAAATGGAAATATAATCCCAAACTAGCCATCGCACACAGGTAACTGATAACTATACACCATTCACACATATATCACAAAAATATACATCCATCGGTGAAGGCCGACCTTCACCTAAACAGTGGAACCAAGTGTTCAATCAAATTCAGTTTACATAATATTGTGCCGTATCCAAAAACCCAAAATCACAACTCTCAACCAAAAGCAACTATTGATAGAATCCCTCAGGCGGTTCCTCCTCATCCTCCGGGTTATAGTTCAGGTCTTCTTCCTGCTCCGGATCCCGCTCAAGGTCAGCTCCTGCAGCTGTGACGTATAGTCGGGGAATGAGCTACAGTCCAAGCTCAGTAGGGAATAACAAAGCTAAATCACTTATTTTAAGCATTCTCATTCATATATCTCAATGCATAAATAAAAGTAGTTTAAAGAGATAAAAACTTTAGCTATAATGTTAAAGCATATACTTTCATGAATACAAGTAATCATGTTCAAAATAGTGCAATTGGATCAAGGAAATTGTAACAAAAACTTGGAAACATGTCAAGTAAGGCAAGTCACAAGAATGTGTAACAGAAATCACAAACGAGATCAAATGTTTAGCCCCTGAGATACGTTAACAAGGTAACTAGAACCAAGAAGTCAAGCCCTTGAGCTATACGTTAACAAGGTCACTTGACATGAGACCGGTCAAGCCCCTGAACTACTTTAACAGGGACACTTAAACCCAGAAGTCAAGCCCTTAAGCTGTGTTAACATGGCCACTTGACACGAAACGTCAAGCCCCGGAGCTAAGTTAATAGGGTCACTTGAACTAAGACCATCAAGCCCCTGCGGTACATTAACAGGGTCACTTGATCGGAGACATAACGGACATACAATATGAACATGTATACAAAGCAAGCAACAAGAATATAGTTCGAATTGGGGGAAAACACAACTTATGGAATCATATACGTCAATGTATCAACATGCTAGTTACAAAAGCATGCAAAAAATCATGCATAAAGTCTAATTTATAAGCTTCAAACCATGTCAAGATTCTTCATATATCAATTCTAGAAAATATTGAGTGTTTACTAGTTGCATATTGACAAGAATTCGAGAAAACAAGCAATCAGGCAAGAATTCTTCCCTACCTTAGATTCGGAACCTTACGAGCAAATTGACACAGATCAAGCTAAAATCCCTCTCGATTGGTCCTCGCATTCACCTTAAAACATGCATTGCATATATGTATAATGCTTAATGAACCATATGTGGACAAAACAAGGACACACAAGGCTTAGCAAAACACGAAACCCAATTCTCAAAATAGGGGACACCTCGCTGCGACGAGCTATAGGGTCGCCGCAACAAGCTCCTCAGGTGCCACATGACTAAGGCATCTCATCGCAGTGAGAAAACCCAAAATCAAAATCACCTTGGTTTCAAGGTAGCACTCGTCGTGGCGAGTGCTTCAGATTCACTCTCACCATGGCGAGCTTACATGTCGCCGCGGTGAGCCAGAACAACTCGCCTTTCCTTGGTTCTTGCTTCTCCCTTCGAACATTCCCCTTGTCATGCCTAATCCCCATCCCATAGAAGTAATAGGGTCACATAACATAAGATTTCGCTACATTTACCTTTCTATCCTATTTGATCACACGATTTACGATCCAAACCTCAAGAATCAATTTCTAAGCAATTCATGTGCTCGATTCATGGCATGCATTCATAAGAATTTGACTAAATAGGAACCGATTTAGGATAATCGAGTTCTCCTATCCTCTATTGATCATGCATGCACAAATTGTGAGGCATTGAACCTCGAGATTTTGGCTACGAAGCCTTTCACATGTCCGATACTCGAAATTGATCACAAGACGTTCTATAACTATCGTGAATCAATCCTAATTCTAGGAAATGAAATTTACGAGATGGATATCGAATGTTTACCGTAGTGAGTTCTTTGCATGCAACATTTTTCGAGCTCCGGTGAAGAGATGCCTCGTCATTCTCGCAATCAGTTGCTCGAATCCTCGATTGTAGGGTTCGAGATAATGGAGAATCATTGTGAAGATCAAGATACGATGGATTTGTGTCGTGGCATTAGGTAGCGTGGAGACATCGAATGGCTTGGAAACTTTTCTCGATAATAGACGTAAGGAGAAGAGATAGCTCTCTCCATTTCTCAATTTATCAATCATAACTCCCATGCATAGGTTATGCATGGGAGGTATTTCTTATAACTAAAGGGTCTAAACTAGGTGTGGAGTTGGTACACCCAGCTCGGTTTATGAGTTTTCCATAGAGTAATATTAATGGGTCTAACACCATGGGTTTGATTGGTTAATGGGTCCTGACCCTCAGGCTATTGGCTCACAGGTCTTTCTCAAGGCTTATCATTAATGGGTCACACAGATTGGGCTGGGTTCCCCAATGGGTTTTGACTCCTGGATTAGTAATAGATAGTTCCTATTCTAAAGATACCCAATTTAAAAAAAATGAACTAGCGGCGTACATCGACTCGGGTCTCTAACTCCAATACATATCCTGTGTACTCTAGTTCGGAGTAAATTGTAGGGTGTTACATCCTCCCGCCCTTAAGTAATTTTTCATCCTCAAAAATTGACGATTGCATAACGGAATGGGAACCATGTCGTCGGACATTGTTCTTGCTGATGATCTTCATCATCACATTAAAGTTTATTAACGACGGTGTCCAATGAAGTGAGTGTTCAGGGCTCCTACCAGATGTATACAAACGTATCCTATTTTAGGAACTTGAAAAGGGTAACTACTTGCTGACAATTATCATTGGGTACGTTCGCTAATTATTACAAGAAATTCTCATGTATTGAAGTGATCACCAATTATTATTAAAAATGTTCACATGCTTAAGAGTTTATGACCACTATTAGTTGCTACACATCACATATGAGGGTGGTATTGTTCCTAAAGCAGAAAGGTAAGATATTGGCTGATGGAATATCATTGAGTGAAGATGTAAACCATTATCGCTATCTCGATCACTAATTCCATTCACAGTCAAAATTTTATAGGCATAAGTGACTTAGCCAGGTGCTGGTATAAATAGGGCTATCATTCAGTTGTTACTACCATTGACTCTTCTAGATATACGGGCATTTCAATGGCACACCAGATTTATAACTGAGAAAAATTTTGCACGCTAACACAATTGCCTATTTCATTCATTCTCAATCATCAAAAGTAATTTCATACACATCAAAATTTCAAAATTTTCAACAATTTATAACTTGCACATCACTGATATCTACCATTCATCGACAGTCATCAACAGTAAAGAGTTTTAATCATCGCCCAAAAGTATTACAGTGCCATTCCGAATAGTAAAGAGTTTTACCCATGTGTCAGATCTGACGTCAATCCGCATGCTCACCTAGTTGTTCGGCTGGTTGTTCCTCGTTAGCACATCGCATTCCAGCCACAGATGGACCAGCTCCAGAACCAGAAGCTCCCTGGTTAAACACTGATGTATACTTTGATGTATACATTCTTGCGTGAGCTACGAATGGTGTTGAGGCTGAGGGATATGCTTTCTCTATCAGGTGCGTGAGGATCTCTTCCTGGAAGTCTAATCGGCGGTGCACCATGTAGTTTTGATGGTGAAACACTTCCATTTGCCGATTGAATTCAGATAATGAGAGGATGTCACCATGTGGCATTGGTGGCGGCTGCAGTTGAGGGGCTCTGGGTGCTGGCTGATCTGGGTTTTTGTGTTGTGCACCCCAAGCCAAATGCTGCAGATTCAGATTCTTAACACTTAACTGACATCTTTTTAGTATCAAGTTCCATTTACTTTTTGTAAACCTACTAATATTATCAGTCCTTCTTTCTTCACCCGCCGGTATCTCATAAGGATCGCCATTGTCATCGGTCTCATGGTTCTCAAGGAGTTGAGAGATGATACGGGCGTATGGCACGGAGGTTAGGGGCTTAGGAACGGTGCTTTGCATTTGTTCATTGGCGTAAGCCATGCCCTCATAAACAACTCGCGGAGCATTGAGGGGGTTCTCATGTGCGGCAAATAGGGCCGGGAGTAAGGCATCCCGTCTCTCTCTCTCATGTTGAAGGGGATATAACTTACTCCGGAATGCCACATCCAATAACAACATATGGTCCGGTAATTGGGTGCGGGTTATGGATTGGCCAAATGCTTGGAGATCACCGGTCATCTTAGCAATAATCTAATGAAATTTTACATCTTTAGGGGGAGGTGCCAATAGACCTCGGCTATTATCTTATTCTGAGCTACAGCCCATGGCTGCGGCAATGTCACGGAGGTCGATGAAAAAGGTCCGCCCATCAATCTCCATAGTAAACTGCCCATCGGTGTCACTCTTCTAAAAGTTTTGGTAGAAGAGTTTGACCAATAAGGAGTGAAAGTGCGGGTGTGCGGGACAGAGTATCGGTTTTAATCTAGCCCGTCGAAGGTACTCTAATGACCAGACAACCGAGTTGTCATTAGAGAGAACATCATGGTCAAAGGACCACTAGGGTTCAATTGCCTTAATGCCCCACCAATTTATGGGCTGTTCTCGGGTCGGTGATGGAGGCATAGAACGAGCTGGGGATTTGCCCTTCGAACTCGAAGAGGGTTTTGGTCTAGATACCGGAATCTTAGTCGCAACTTTCTTCTTGGACGCCATGTATAAAAGGAAATTGAATGAAGTGGAGGAAAGTTAGGGTTTTACCTCAATGCACGCTTAAATCGGGAAAATAGAGTTGATGAGGTCGCATGCATATCGATTTCGTGAAGCTTTGAGAGATTTGGGCGCAAAAATCACCCTCTTTCAAAGGAAAATGGATTTGATTCCACGTGGGAGAGAAGAGGAAAGGGCCCAAACTTGAAAGCTTCGAAAATGACATATTTGGGGTTTCTCAATCCCCCTTTTATCCTTTCACAGTCGCCGTGATGACCTTAAGTTCTCATTGCGGTGAGCCACAATCTGAAGATCTCACCGCGGCAAGCTTTGATCTTGCTACGGCGAGGTGTACAGAAGCATGGCTCACCATGTTTGTGGGGTTGGGTGCTCTGCACTCCAGGTTTGTACTAAGCACTAACAGGGTGTGATAGGGGTTGGTATACCCTATTATTTGTGTCACTATACCCATATATGTCACGAGATTAATCCGATGTGATTTAAGAAGATCACATAGTACCCATCCACTATAATTTATGAACAATAAATACATATATTGACATGATTAATGACAGCTGATCAGTACACTTAGTAATGATTAACCCTACTAGAACAAAAGCGGGTACTGGTCGCGTATTTCGGCTTCACAACCCCATTTCGCTTCAATGGTAGAGTGATTGCACCATTGAAGTACGACCAATGGAATTCGCTTAGTTCTCAAAATTTGTTCCTTACGATCTAATATCTTTATCGGCTCCTCAACCAGCGTCAAGTCTTCTTGGACTTCAATTGCCTGGTAGTCTAACACGTGTGATGCATCTCTCACATACTTTCTCAGCATCGACACATGGAAGACATTGTTGATGCTTGACAACTGTGGCGGTAAAGCGATGTGAGAGGCCACTTCGCCAACAGGACCCAAAATTTCAAAAGGGCCAATGTAGCGGGGATTGAGCTTTCCTCGCTTGCCAAATTGTATCATGCCCTTAGTCAGTGACACCTTTACAAATACATGATCTCCCACCTGAAGAGAACATGATTGTCAGTATTACACATATTACATTGAAGCAAAAGACAATGTTGTATATAAGGTTACCTGAAATTCAACGCTTGATCTCTTAAGATCAGCATAACTCTTTTGCCTGCTTTGGGCAACCTTCAATCATTCTCGAATGAGACGGTCGGTCTCATTTGTATTCTTGATGAGTTTTGGGCCCAATAATACACGCTCTCCAACTTCTTCCCAGTTGAGCAGAGATTTACATCTGTGGCCATATAATGCTTCAAAAGGAGCCATTCCGATGCTCAATTGATAACTATTATTATACACGAACTCGATCAAGGGCAAGTGTTTATCCCACGATCCTTGAAAGTCCAACATACAAGCCCGTAACATATCCTTGATCACCTGATTCACCCTTTCAGTTTGTCTGTTGGTTTGAGGGTGAAATGTCGAGCTGAATTTTAATTTGGAACCCATCCCTTCTTGGAATCGTTGCCATAATTGAGATGTATAGAGCGGGTCCCAATCTGACACAATGCTCACGAGTATGTCGTGTAGTCTATCTCCTTCAAGTACAAGCCTACTAATTTTTTGGCTGTGAAGCATGTACTATAAGGCAGAAAATGTGCTGAATTGGTTAATCAATCGGCAACTACCCAAATTGTGTTATGTCCCTTCTAAGTTCTCAGCAAACTAAGGATGCAGTCGATAGAAATGTTCTCCCATTTCCACTAAGGAATTAGTACAACAGACCAGATGGGTGTCTATGGTTGACTTTAACCTGCTGACAAACTAAGAACTTTGCTACGTGCTCTGCGACATCTCTTTTTAGTCCTTTCCACCAAATGTTCTTCTTAAGATTGTGATACATCTTGGTGCTGCCCGGATGAATAGCATATACAGAGTTGTTGGCTTCTTCTAGTATCTCGTGTCACAGGTCGACATCGGTCGGCACGCACAATCATCCTCTGAACAATAAGGACCCATCGTCCTTAATAGAAAACTCTGGCTGATTTCCACTGAGTACCTCTTGTCGGATAGCCATGATTTCTGTATTGATTAATTGGATTTCTCTGATCCTTTTGAAGAGTGGCGATTTTATCTTGATATTAGCTATCAGAGTTGCTGATCTGACACAATGCTCGCAGGTATGTCGTGTAGTCTAACTATCTCCTTCAAGTATAATTCTACTAATTTGTTGGCTGTGTAGCGTGTACTATAAGGTAGAAAGTGTGCTGACTTGGTTAATCAGTCAACAACTACCCAAATTACGTTATGTCCCCTCTGAGTTCTTTGCAAACCAAGGATGAAGTCTATAGAAATGTTCTCCCATTTCCACTAGGGAATTGGTAGTGGCTACAACAGATAAGATGGGTGTCTATGGTTGACTTTAACCTGCCAAAAAACTAAGCACTTTGCTACATGTTCTGCAACATGCCTTTTCAGTCCTTTCCACCAAAAGTTCTTCTTAAGGTCGATACATCTTGGTGCTGCCTGGATGAATAGCATATATGGACTTGTGGGCTACTTCTAGTATCTCGTGTCGCAGGTCGACATCATTCGGTACACACAATCGTCCTCTGAATAATAAGGACCCATCATCCTTAATAGAAAACTCTGAATATTAGCCATGAGTTCTATATCAGTTAATTGGATTTCTCTGATCCTTTCGAAGAGTAGCGATCTTATCTTGATATTAGCTATCAGAGCTCTTGAATTTTCCACCTCAAATGCAATGTCACATGATGCAATGTCCTCAAGTAGACGCCATTTGTGTATCCTGGCCACGAGATGTGATAGCTGAGCAGATGATTTTTGGCTTAATGCATCAGTTACCATGTTTGCCTTTCCTAGATGGTACTGGATGGAGCAATCGTAATCTTTCAAGAATTCCATCCACCTCCTCTGCCTTAGATTCAAGTCTTTCTAGGTAAATAGGTACTTGAGGCTCTTGTGGTCGGTGAATATCTCAAATGTTTCACCATACAAGTAATGTCTCTAGATCTTCAAGGCAAAAATGATTGCTGCTAGTTCTAGGTCATGTGTAGGGTAGTTCTTCTCATGGTCTTTCAGCTATCTTGAGCCATAAGTAACTACCTTTTCATGCTGATTTAATACACAGCCTAACCCACTGTGGGATGCATCGCTGTACACTATGAATCCCCCATAGCATGATGGTAGAGTGAGTACTGGTGCAGAGGTCAATCTTCTTTTGAGCTCTTGGAAACTCTGCTCACATGACTCGGTCCACTCAAATTTAGTTTTCTTTTAAGTGAGACGGGTGAGTGGTTCAGCAAGCTTTGCAAACCCTTCAACATACCTTCTGTAGTATCTGGCTAACCCCAGAAAACTATGAATTTTGGTCACGGTTCTTGGCTGCTCCCATTTGACTACAACTTTTATCTTAGTAGGCTTCACTTTTATACCGGCCTCTGAGATGGAGTGCCCGAGGAAGTTTACTTGTTCTAGCCAGAATTCACACTTACTGAGCTTAACATACAACTGGGAGTCTCGAGGTGTTTGAAGTGCTAGCCATAGGTGTTGCTCATTCTCTTCTCTCGACTTTGAATAAATGAGAATGCCGTCAATGAACACAACTGCCCATTTATCTAGGTAGGGTTTGAATACTCCGTTCATGAGGTCCATGAAAGATGCGAGCGCATTTGTTAGCCCGAATGGCATGACGAGAAACTCATAGTGACCGTATCTTGTTCAAAAAGTAGTCTTTAGAATATCTTTAGCTTTCACCTTCATCTGATGGTAACCCGACCTCAAGTCGATCTTAGATAAGAATCTTACTCCTTACAGTTGATCGAAAAGATCATCGATTCTTGGAAGCGGGTAGCGGTTCTTTAGCATCAGTTTATTCAATTGTCTATAGTCAATACACAGACGCATAGAACCATCTTTCTTTCTAACAAACAATCAAGGTGCTCCCCACAGAGATACACTCGGCCTCATAAACCCTTTATCTAGAAGTTCTTGTAGCTGATCTTTAAGCTCCTTTAATTCAACTGGTGCCATACAGTACTGTAGACACCCCCATTTTTCCCTCTCAGAATATGCAAACTTGTTCGGTCAACCTATGACATTGCCTACGATCTCCAAAAAAGGACTAACCTTCTTCGAAGACTTTAAAACCCTAATACGGGGACCATGCACTGAAATAATAGTACATGGTTGAGACCCAAGCTGAAATAATAGCTCTGTGGCTCTGACCTGCCTCAAACCTAGGAAAGTCTTGAATTATACGCCCTATACAACGCACATAACTCGATTGCACGCCCCATGGCTGGTGCGCAATTGGTCCCTCCTGGACTAGGATTTCGACCGCCTAGACCCTGATTATGTGCCCTACCAGGCGCACACAATCAAATTGCACGCTTCAATACCTACGCGTAATTAGTCCGTTTTGGGCTAGCCTTCTACCTTTCTAGAAACCGCCTAAGACGTGATTGTACGCCCTACCTGGAGCGTGTAATTGGATTATGCGCATTAACACAGGCGCATAATTGGTTCCTAAGCCAACCCGATCTCTAATTCCCTAGATCGCATGAAAATCTCCTATTATGCGCTCTTAATCGAGCATATAATTGATTGTGCGCAGTACTTAGAGAGCACAATTGGTCTAATTAGACTAGGACTAGGCTACCTAGTTGTGCCAGTCAGCCAGTCACTCATTGAGTCGGACACCGACTCAAAGTGACTGTGCGCCTGATACTGAGTACATAATTCAATTGAGCACACCAAACTGGCCGCACAATTGAAATTCACGACCAATTGTACGCACCCCACAAGGTGCGCAATTGGCCAAATACCTATAAATAGGACCCACTACCATGTCCTAAAAATACATCAATTCATTATCACACGGACTTCTCTCGAGTTCCGGCTCCCAAGTTTTGAATTTCCATATCTCTCTCTGTGACTCTGGCCTCAGGTATACCTTCCTTCTAGTTCTTAGTTCTTAGTTCTAGATCATTAGTTCTAGACCTTAGGTTCTTAAGCTTTTAGTTTTAAATCTTAGATTTTAATCTCTTTAATCTTTAATTCTTATCCATTTTTCTTTTCCCTGATTCTAGTTCTTAGGTTCTAGAACTAGTTCCTTTTTTTTAATTCTAGAATTAGGTTCTAGCCCCTCTAGTTCTTAAATTATAGATCTTAGAGATTAGATTTTAATCTAAATTTCTAGTTTTTCTAATTTTAGTTCTTAGTTTCTAGAATCAGTCATTAATCTCAGTCTTAAATTCAGTCTTAGAATTTTTAATTTTACTTCAATACTTAAATCAATTTTGATTCGTAAATCCATAATTTATAAATCAAATTTTTTTTTTCAATCCATATTATTACTAAAATAATCCCTAGCCACCCAATTTGCCCAAGGGAGTTTACGGAGGGTACCCAGGAACGGGGCCGATCCTCCATAGCATAGCCGGCCCAAAACCCTTTTTTAGATTTTCAGTAAAATCAATATATTTCCTTTAATTAAAATTTCAATAGAATTAGTATATTCCTGATTAGTTTCCGTAGAATTAATATATTTGCATTCCAAGTAGGATTAGGAGACTTAATTAATTAGATTAAAATGTTTAAATTAATTATACTTCTAGTAAGATTAGGAAACCTAGTCGAATTAGGACTCCCCAATTAATTAGACTGCTAATAGGGTTTAAATTAATTAAATCCCCGATAGTCATAGTAGGAGTAGGAAAGGTAAAGTAATTAGAAGAAAATTAGGAAAACTAGCTTAACTAAACTTACAGGCAACCCAGTGCTGCTGACATTGGCTGGCCGATGATTCAGTAAAGAGAACAACCCATATCTCCACGCCAGAAGGCGTGATCAGTGACGTGTTGCATCGTCGATAAACATCTACAGCTGGCGATCACAACGAACTAGGTATTTCTATGAGATTTACCATTTCTTTTTCAATATTTAATTACTTTCAACAACACTGCCTTTGCTAGAGTCCACTTGGTCCGAATTGGGCCACTCTTTCGGGGGACAGAAAGGAACCCAGAAAAAGTGCGCACCAATAGACTAGCGATCGCGATGGGACGTCCTATCGCCAAAGGCGCTCGTGTTTAGCTAATTTTCCTTTTCTTGTAGTTAGTTTTTTTTAGTTTTAGTTTTATTACTTTTCACATTTAAGTCTATTATTGAGAGCACATGAATATACACCAGAGACTTGAGATGTCAGGAATACGGAGGATTAGAATCGGTGACCCACTGTTATTGTGACAGCCCGAATTTCTGTGCCCAAAAATCCGTGCCATCAGGATTATACTCTGGATGATCCCAGAGACCAATCGTAAATGTCTGCTCGTATAGCGGAAATCAAGCAGACATAGTCCAGCAGTGGTAGGTCGAGTCATCACATAAAACATTTAAAATAAATGAATAGAATAATAAAACATGTATCTCTATATATGCCAAAAGAATACACATTCTCAAAAAGGAACCAAGAAGAACCATTGGTGATGGGCATCCATCACCCAAATAATGGTTCCTGATAGTGGTTCAGAATAGAATGTATAAATAATACAATAAGTAAAGTCTACTAAAAATATATACAAAAGTGGCCACCAGGCACACAATAATCCAAATGTCAAAATGCAAAACATTAGACTAAAATACCCAGGCTACGGGTAGAACTCGTCTGCCTGGATGTTTGTCTCCTCGTCCTCGGCCTCAGCCTCCTAGTCAGGCTGGTAATTTGGGTCGCTCTCAGTGCCGGGAACTACAGCCTCAGAACCTAAAAGTGATTTAGAAAACAGGGTGAGCTACATCCTAGCTCAATAGAAGAATTCCAACTAAAATGAATTGAATATGCAGATCATGCTATCTCAAAACAGAAATCAAATTAGAACGTATAATCATGACAAATCAAATCAAATACTGAGCTTTTAGAACAAGAAATCAAATGTTATGCAAGTATATGATCAGAGAACTTAAATTGTGTATGTTTAACTTAAGAAACTCCCGTGACTATATAGCACGGAGTAAACAGGAATATTCCGATAGGAAACCCCAACCAATCGTCGTTCACATGAACAATTTTAAATTGCAACAATGCCTCATCTATGAGTGTAATTGTGTCGAGGGATTACAAGCAGATGCACAAGTGTGCCAGGCATCGGATATATCACCGAGTCGGTGGGGATCATCTGGTTAAATCATCAAATCACATACACAGACCTCTCAGATCAGATAGCAGAAATCAGAAGCAGGTTTTCGGATGCAATTCAGGAAATAGAAATCAGAGATAGCAAGAATTTATGATATGCTTACATGCTTGTTAAAATAGAAATCAGGGTGTAGATATGAAATAAGCATGAAATCATACTCAAAAATAGTTTAGGTTGGTTTTCCCCTACCTCAGGCCACACTTCTTTCTAAGCAAATCCAAAGCCTTTCAAAATGTCATGGTTTGATCCAAGGCCCTAAACATAGTATTCTAAGTGTCAGGGATGTCAGAATACATACTGGCACAATGTCCAGTGCGGTTCCACTCACAAAACCAATATATGTAGAAAACAGGGGTGCTTGATCGATCACTACTCTTATTGATCGATCAATCACTCTTTTTGATCGATCAATAACCCCATTGATCGATCAATACCCTCTTAGCTCTCAACCAGGAACAGAGTCAATTGATCGATCAATAGCCTCTATTGATCGATCAATAGCCTCTATTGATCGATCACTACTCATCATTGATCGATCAATACCCTTGTTGATCGATCAATAACCTCTTCTCTCCTCACTTTAACACAGCCTAAATTGATCGATCACCAGCTTGGTTGATCGATCAATGCCTTCTGTTGATCGATCAATGCCCTCATTGATCGATTAATAGCCTAAATTTCAAATTTCCCACCTTCTGTTCACATTAAATTTTTATACAGATTGATCGATCAATGCCTTCATTGATCGATCAATACACTTTAGTGATCGATCAATACCTTTGTTGATCGATCACTAACTGTCATTGATCGATCACTCTCATGTTGATCAATCTATACCTAGGATTGATTGATCAATCCCTAAATTGATCGATCAATGCTCTTCGAGCACTGAACTTCCAAAATTCTCAAGGTTCTGTTCACTTTTATGTCCTATATAGATTGATCGATCAATGTTCTTCATTGATCGATCACCACCAGTCATTGATCGATCAATACCTTCATTGATCGATCAATAATGACAGAACTCCTGTCATTAATGGAGGTCATCTACAACCCTATTTTAAACCCATTTTCATTAATGGTTTCTTACAACCATTAATACACACTCACTTGCACATATAAGGACATCCAACTGCCCATTCTTAAACACACGGACTCACCTTTAGTTGGGCCCTTTCGGGGTTTCGGCAAGTCGATCTGGACGAGGGTTTCGAATTCGGCTCTCGCAGTTTATCACTGATCCGACTCTGACGAGCACACGATTAGCTCTGGTTCAGTATGCAGAGACCTCACGTATACTTAGACCATACTTAAGCTCGTCTCATTGAACTCTACGGCTCTACAACTAGTAGACCTCAATGTCCAAAAATTACAAAGGGGAGGAGATGAAGCTGACGAACTACTCCGCAGTTTAGCCGTAGCATACGAGACCATCAAAGAACGGCAGGAGGCAGAAGAACGAAAATGACAAAGACAGGAGAGGCCACCCCCTACTCCGATGATGATATCACCGCACGTGTCACCACCTAGGCACACTTTCCACACACTCCTCAGTAATGGGTGACAAGATAGGATTCATTCCCCGACAACTAGGCAAGATGCCGTCATAAGGGTAGAAGATTTCCCCAAATTGATTGACGAATATATGACTAAGAAAAATTGCCCTGGTTTGTCATTCGGATTAGACAATTTTTGTCGAGACCAAAAATTTAATCTACCTGCGGGATTCAAGCCCCCAAAGTTTAGCAAGTATAATGGCACTGGAAATCCAAACCATCATCTGGCCTTATTCTGCAATGACTGCCGACCTATTCGCGATAATCATGGACTTTTGATACATTACTTTTAGAGGCCGCTCGAAGGGCAAGCCCTCGATTGGTTCGCTGGGCTCCCACTACATAAAATCAACACATTTGAAGAATTAGTCAGACAGTTCTTAGATCAATACGAGCACCTGATATAAGTGGCCGTCAGTCTCAGCGACTTGATGACAACAAAGCAGGAAACCGAAGAAGACTTCGCAGTTTTTGTGTCACGTTAGAGGAAGCTCATAGCTCGTACGGGGAGTCAAATGGCAGAAAAAGATGCAATCGACATCATCATAGATAACATCAAAGAGCCCCTTCGGAGCACTCTGATCATAAGCGATTACCCAAACTTCGCCACTCTGCATTTGCGCGCCAGTCGCATTCAACGACACATAAAAGGAGGAGGTCTCGCCTTCTCAATCACAGCACCGAAGGCATTAACTTCCGGCGATTCAATGCCCCAAAATAACAAGAAAGGCTTAGGCTCCAAGCAAGTCAACACGGTCGCTAATCAAAATCAAGGCGATGGGAACAATCAACAAAGGAACTCTAGTCATGGTCAATGTCAGAATTAGCAACGGTATGCCAATCAAAATCAATATCCTAACCAAAACCAGTATCCAAACTAGAACCAAAACGCTGCCCAAAACCGTCCTGCTAGTACCCAGGGCTATAATAATGTACCTCCACCCCAAAATTTCAATTAGCAGACCTGAGGTCCCTATTGGCCTAGACGAGATCATTATCCTCCATTACCCAATACTATCCCTAACATTTTCTGCCTCCTAAGTGACCGAAACGTCATTCATTTCCTACCAGAGCGGGCACGGCCCTTGCATGCTAACCTTGATTACACAAAGTTCTGTGCTTTTCACCGATACGCAAGACATAACCTGGAAGACTGTTCGGTGTTGAGAGATATGATATACGACATGAAAGATTAGAACCAAATTGACTGGGAATCCCTTCGAAATGCTAACCAAAATAACCAACAGCCCCCACAGAACCTTGGAATCATCAACAATCCTCTGCCAAACCACAATCAAGAATCGGTCACCCATGTCACCACGGTAGACCTTCCGGACCGAGCCCCGTTTCATCTGTCTGCCCTCATCACACGAGCTAGCCATTCTGATGCTACAGCCAATCCTCCGAGTCCATTATCATTTTGCCTCACCCCTCTACCTTCATAACCCAAGTTGAGCCGCCAACTCCACCGCCCTACTCGAACTTCACTCCAGTTTGAGTCCAATCTTTCTGACCTTGAAGGCCTATCACTCAATCCATAGAACCTTCAACACCCTCGAACTTTGACGTAGCTCCCAATATTGCAGAGCCAAAATATGAGGACCAGGTCTTTCAAACTACAGAATAGATTATGGCGTGGGTAGACAATGTCACTCGAAATACCACTAGCCAACAACGCAAGGAGACAACCAAAGAATGCCCATCAGTGGTAGAGAGGAGACAGTAGGAGGAAGAGCCCGCTAAGGAAGAAGTACTAATCTTTGCATTCCTCGAAGAAGAAGATTACACTCAATACCTCCCACCTTGGAATAGCATAGCCCCAGTATGCAATCCCTCATCGAATTTTACTCCTTTCACCACTAGTACCGTACTGAATCCTCCAATGCTCCAAGGTCAGCAGCAGACATGCCCAGTCCTTAAATCTAGAACTAACTATCTACCCCCACTATTCCCTCGGGAGAAGCAGAGCAACAACGCGCAGCCATCTGATTGAATAACCAAAGAACGAGGGGTAAACATACCCCCTCCACCTCACATAATTCCTCTAGCTCCAGCATCGGTGCCTCAACCGACTCAACAGAATGGGTGTAGAGCACATTGACCCGGCAAAGAACCTGCCCTGGAAATAGGTCAGGAATATGATCTTCTCTGACACCTCTCAAAGGTGTCAGCACAAATATCGATCCTCAAACTCATCAAGAAATCATCAGAGCACCACCGACTGCTCATGGAGACATTGGATGAGATGCACGTAAACTAAGATACCACTTTGGATAAGCTGCATGAGATCACCTCAGTTATGACTCAACCTCTCATGCTTACCTTCACTGAGAGTGACATGCCTAAAGAATTATTACGTGGAAGTTTGGCTCCTATCTATCTGACCATCATAATTAGAGGATTTTCAGTATCCCATACATTGGTCGACACTGGAGCAAGACTTAACATCTGTCCTATAACAAAGTTGAAGATTCTTGAATACACCGAACAAGATATAAGGCCTTTGTCCTTATCCCTCATCGCTTATGATGGCTCTCGGCGTTTCTTCAAGGGAACCATCAAGTTATAAGTTTGCCTTGGGCCAGTCACCAAGGACGTCACTTTCCATTTCTCTGATTCCTTAAGCACTTACAATCTGATATTAGGAAGGAAGTGGTTAGAATCCATGAAAGTAGTAGCATCGATGTATGACCAATGTATCAAATTCTCTCATGAAGATTCCATGGTCAGAATGTACGTCGATACGCTCTCAAAGAAATTGGCACAGCCTAGACAACGAGCATTTCAATAGTGCACGACTCGGTACTGAGCATAAGACATATAAAAAAAATGTAGGATCCTGATGACGCATCAATAGCAGAAGTTAACTATCCTCAGTCCCTTCAGACCCACCAACCAAAAGAGGTGAGAAGAGAAGCGGGGCTTGATCTCGCCTGACTATACGACATTAACCTGACCGCAGCAAAAGGATGGGACCTAATATATCAACTAGGATACATCCCTCACACTGAACTCGGCAAAGATAAGCAAGGATGCATAAGATCGATCGTCCTGAAGAAACTATGCAAACACATTGGACTATGTTACCTGTCAGATGACAAGCAAGCCGACATCCTACCCACTTCCCCAGCTTTATGACCATTTCATATATGAAACTACTGAGAAGGCTAATGTGTCGAACAAAAGAAAGGAGCCATCCTTTACAGAATCTCAGGCAATTGAGATTGAGCAAGTGACAAAGCCTTCGCTGACCTAACAAACTTAAGCCGTGATAGTGATGACATGGGCAAGCCACTCGAGGGAGTCGGACAATTATTAGAAACCCGTGAAGAGCCAGAGCCATGCGCAGAAGACTGGGAGTCAACCGATGAGGAGGAATTCCACGTCACCGCATTAGCAGAAGAAGAACTAGAGTCAGGGGCACTTCGACCTCATGAAGCAGAAAAAGAAGACTGGCTCTCAATGTCAAGCGAGGAAGAAGACTACTGGACTAGTTGCATAGAAGTAGAACTTGGAGATCACCTAAGAGCAGAATGGCTAAAACTCCTCGAGGAGGTCAACAACTCCCAAAGTGAAGAATAGACTCTGATAATGAACTTAATCATCAATCCTTGCTAGACAACAGGCGATGCTTGCGCCGCTTCCCTTACCTAGAATCACCCTGTTACAACCTGTGCGCAGCCATCTTAACACGGTACGAAAGAGCTATCCTGCGCGAGATACGACAAACAACAAGGACAAAAGATCATCATGTCACCTTTGTAGAATTTCAGGAAGAATGGGAGCTCGACACTCCCCATTCTCCGAATGAGCCACAACTTTAGATATTCTGGAACTCACTGGAAGAAGAATGGCAATCGCCGTCGAGCGATGATGAAGACTATTGGATAGAACTCCCTGCCCCGGAGTTAGCAGAACATGGCTTTCGAGCACAATCAGATGAAGAGGAAGGTCTCGACCCTGGCAATAGTGACCTCAGCCCCGATCATGAAGGATGGGAATGCCCCTGGGAGTATCCCTACATCTCTCACCCATATCAGCCTCGCTATCAGGCCTACATACTTTTCACCATGTACCTCGAGATCCAGAGGAAGGAATTCCCAAATTCTGACTTCAATGATGATACTTTCGAGCGCTTCTTCACTACATGGGAGTGCCCATGAGAATTTTCATGCATCGTTCGACCATATCATCCTTATTGCCAGACTTGCACCATAATAATAGAAGACTTCGAATGAGAGGGCCGAACTGATCCCCTTCCTGCACTATGGAGAATGGTCAAAAGCAACCTGGGTTCGATAATTAAGTTCATTGAACATATCTATGGTTAATACGAAGTGAGGAATCTCAGCAACAAGCGGACCTCCAATTTGATTCCGAAGATGAGAACTTGGACAACTATCATCTTCAGACCCTTCGACGATGATGCACTTCACGTAGTAGAAGAGGAAGATGAGTTGTCTGACAAACTGCCGCCAGCATCACTCATCAAAAGGATCGCCCCAGATGAGGACTTTAAAAAAAAACATCAAATTTAGATCAAGTTCACATCATTTGAAGACTCGCCCGAACGGCTCCAGCGGCCATCCCATTCCCCAACTAGGAGAAGTAACCTCTACGGTTCTTCTTCAGGAAACCGACCCTATACCATACCTATTATCAAAAAAAAATATATATATATAAAATTCTAAAACCCATAAAATTATAAAAATGGGAAGTCCTAAAAAATTAGAAAATCATAGAAAAGGGGGGGAGCCCTTCATCCCAGACCCATTCAGTGACCAGCAAGGAAACTTTTCTCCAGAGGATATGAGTAGTGACCACCTTAATTAAACCAAAGAAGGAGTAATCGACATGATCACACCCGGTCATTGTCCTGCCCTCAACATTGAAGAGCCTTGCCTTGGCTCAGTTCAAAGTGACCCTACTACCTCTTCCTCATGAAATTGCTAAGCATCCTGACAAAGTAGCAAGCCAGTTATTATACCTGACGAGATACTCCACGACTTTGAGAGGAGGATGAATAACCTTGACCTACACCTAACAAAGGATGTCGCAATCATAAATTGCTCTGATGAAGGGCTACCTCCCACAAAACTAACCCCCCAGTGTAGTTCTTTTGCAATGTACAAAATCATGGACGATGAAGAAGGAGCACCAGTCGCTAAGGAAACACAGGACTTCCAACTGATCATCAAGTGCTTTGATGAGCAAACAGAAGCTGTCACAGAACCTACTGAGGAAATTTTTTTTGGCACCAATGAAGAGCCCGACAAGACCTCATGGGCCCTCTAGTTCGACGGAGCTCTTAACCATAAAGGGAAAGAATATGAAGCTTTCATCACTGGACTACGAGCAGCGCTACAGCTAGGAGTCAAGCAGTTGAAGGCAATCGATGATTCCAAACTTACAATATCGCAAGTTATCGGGGAGTGGAAAACTAAAGAAAGATGATTGATGGCCTACCTAGAAACAACTCAGTTCTTAATAAAGAAATTCAAAAGAATTTCTTTCACACACATTCCTAGATTAGAGAACGAACTTGCGGACTCTCTTGCCATACTAGCCTCAGTCATTCATATACCAGTCGGCCAAAGTATGAAATCCTTTTTCATCGAGAGGTTGACAATGTCAGCACACGAAGTTGCTTGGCAAGTGAAACCGGAACTACCGATTGCACCAGAAGCTCACAAGAACGACGGGTAGCTCGCCCCAAACATTTCCAAGGAGAAAGAAACCACCATCGCCATTTTAGATTTGAAAAATCACCAATTGATGATGGGAAACCATGGTACTTTGACATCTAGAATTTCCTAAAGTATCAACATATCCCTCCTTATACTACAAAGATCGAATGGAAAACCATAAGGAATCGATGTGTAAGATTTTGCATACTCGATGAAACCCTATATAAAGAAGCCTTCACCAAAGGAGTACTACTGTGTTGTGTCACGACAGTCAAAGGATAATACATCATCCGAGAAGTACACGCTAGTGCCTGTGGCTTCCATGCCGGTAGACATAGACTCGCAGATCAGATCATACGACAAGGCTACTTCTGGCTGACAATGATAAGAGAATGCCATCTCTATGTCCAATTCTGCAAGCAATGCCAAGAACACGCCTCACTCATCAAAGCTCCATCAGTTGCATTGAATCCAATAACCTCACTATGGCCATTCTCAATGTGGGCCTTCGACATCATCAGACCCTTCATGAACACAGTTGGGAATACTCACAAGCACGCGTTCATACTCATTACTACCGAATCCTACACCAAATGGGTAGAAGCTGAATCCTACATCAGAATCATCGCTTCGACACTCGTATGATTTATCATTCAAAACATTATCACCCAATTTGGAGTACCCAGGATGTTCGTCACCGACAACGGACCACAATTCATCGCAGAGAAGATGAAGAAGCTATGCAAAAAATTCAACATCGATCTACACCACTCATCACCGTTCTACCCTCAGGGAAATGGACAAGCAGAAGCTACAAATAAAATGCTAATCCAAATTCTAAAATAAACAGTAGAGAAGAGCAATGGAGCTGACTGGCCTGAATGATTACCAGAAGCACTCTGGGCCTATAGGACTTTTATTCGCAAGGCCACTGGCCAAACTCTTTACCTCCTTTCATACTGGATGGAAGCAGTCCTACCCTATGAGATACAGATACCATCATTACGAATTCAACTCGATGATGAGTTATCCTTAGACGAAAGGAGAATTGCTCTGCTCGTCGAGTTAGAGCAACTTGATGAGACGCGTCTAAGGGTAGCTAATCATGCTGAGGTATATCAGAGGAGAGTGACTAGGGGTTACGATAAGGTCCTCGAGCAAACTTTCGACATTGGAGAATTAGTCTTGAAGAAATCATGCCCTCCAAACATGCTCATCCAAAGGGAAAATTGAAATAAAACTGGGAGGGCCCATATGTTATAGCAGCCTCATATCTAGGGAATGCATACAAGTTGGTAAACCAAGATGGGGAAGAACTCCCTAGCCCTTGGAACTCCATGTACCTTAGAAAATACTACCCTTAACCCTGTGATCATCACATCCCGTAGCTAGATACTATATATCTATCACCCCCGCAGTTGTCACAGCCCATTCATTGGTCGTACGCCCTCAATTCTCGGAATATCCTTAAGACTTCCAATTTACTACCCACCTTCTTATTCAGGCAATTTGATCAAAGGACTAGTGACATACTTGGCCTCTTTCAAAAGCATAAGTAACACCTGATTCTCATTCGCCTTCACCGCCATTGGAGGAGACGTTAGACCGCAAAAAATGAAGATTCTAGGCTTAATCAAAACTCACCATTCTTGTGTTAATTGGTTGCTTTCGAAGAAAAAAATACACATACAAAAAAAAATCAAGTGAGAGCAATACGACAAATGAACCAGTCAATGAGCTCAGGGAAGCATAAGCAGCTCGTGAGGACATATTTGGTAACTCTACTAGAAATGTATAGGCAAACTACGAGGGCATCCCCGATGTCCTGATACTACTAGATATCGTCATAAGGTGGCGGGATGAGGACAAACTCCTGCTAACCATAGAATGTGAGACTTTGATAGTGTTGAAACATGACGGAGAGCTCAATCATGGCACCCCATACCCATTCTGAGAAAAAGACTGTTACTCATCCCGTTTAGAAAGCGTTAGATACAAACCATTCCTCCATAATATTGAGCTTTTTGTCTCTTTCACCCTTAATTTTTATTTTCGGACAATGAGTCAGAAACCTCTTAGGATATTCCTAGAAGTGAAATCGAAAGCTGATGAATGATGACTGATACAATCACCTATTATACTTATCGCACGTCCGTTATAACAGTAACCATGGGATTGGATGACCACTATCCAAAGGTAGACCCCCGATATACAGATGATATGATTAGACAACCCCCTGGTTCGATGACAGTTTCAGAACAAATCTTTTCTCCAAAACTAACTCACCAAATACACGTGGCCAGCCGTAAGCCCAAAGTACTTATCAAAAACTCAGGGAAGCTCCATTACACCTCGACACTGGGGCATTTTAGAATTGCATTAAAGGCTCCTGCTTGCCCACAAAGAAGATGCAGAATGATGAAGTCACCACCCGAGGAATGTCACTCAAGACATCACACTGCTCGTTACATCACGCTCCTACACTAGGGCATTTTTTTTAGTATTAGAATTTTCTTTCAGTTATTTGCTTTCCCTGTTACATTATTTTCCTTCCCTTGTAATGAAAAGTACAAAAAAAAAGAGAAGAAAAAAAGAAGAGAAAAAAAAAGAAAAAAAATCGCTCCTCTTTTATTACCAGACCTCGGTTTGAGACACTTCCCCTCTTGACAATCAGCAAGGGGGAAAATAAAATCACTAATGCCTTTATCCTCATGTGCAGATACAAGATAACCTTTGACTATTATCAGGCCAACTCAAGGAGCATCCGTGTCCCAATAATAGGTGACGGTGCCAAAAATGAGATGACAGAAGGTAACAAGAGAATGATGTGAAGTCAGGTACATCTAAACCAAAAATCTCTTTTATACATATCAAAAGTTTCTTTTACATCTGGCATCGGGGGCATACCCCCTGTATATAAAATGGATAAAAAATATTTTTAAAAAAATAAAATAAATAAAATGCCCTACTCCCTTCGCTGCCTCTGCGAAGGGCGCTCACTACCATCTCCCATATCCTCAACCCTCGGGTCTATGGTCTCATCCCCTAACAACTCAATACCAGCACCCGGAGTAGTCGAACAATCCCTACTACGAGAAGGCCTAGCAGCAGAACCTCCCTCTCTCGCCTGGCTGGATACCCGTCGAGAATGTGAACGTAGAGGACCAAAAGCAAGCATAGGCCCTAGGGCTGAGTTTGCTTGCGCATAGGCCCTCATGCGCTTGTGAATCTCATGACAAATCTCTGTCAGTGAGTCACTAACCCTCGACCCCAACCTTGGAAAATGGTCGATCATCCCTCGCACTCTCCCACCAACTCTCGTCAACTCATGCTATAAAAGATCTATCATTGACTGTATCTTAGCATGAGCCACGACTCGAGTACCCTCTAGCTCTACTGTCTGAGTCCTCCGCTCAACTAACAAGTCCACGGTCACCTCTTGGAGATGGCGCTCTGCCATATCGGAAGGAATCTCATGAATCTCCTAGCGAGCTAAGACACGCTGCGTCTCCATACGCGACTGCTCCAGCTCACGGACCTGTACAAGTCAAAGGCTAAGAGAGTGCATACACATAACAAGACAAAGAGTATAGACAATAAAGACATACTAGCTCAGCACCCTCCCGCATAAGACGCTCTACGGTGGCAGCCATGATCGAATCAGCTGGAGGAGCCTCGGACATAGGCGACTACAAGAAGCAAAGTAAGAACATCAGAGATATAATGGTGCCACATAATAAAAAATGAAGAATAACCACACTAACCAAATATACTTGGGAAGGAGTGGGAGCCGACCCTAGAGGAGGAGCCTCGGGAACAGAATAAGGAATAACCTGCATGACAATGAAACAAACACAAAACTCATTAGACAAAACTAATTAGCAAATAAATAAAACCCCAAACAAACTAAACACAAACAAAATATACGTGACTCTCTGGACATAGAGAAGCAGCGGTCGCCTCCCTCGCCTGGAACTCCTCAGTAAGGCGGCGTTGAAAGACATAATGCAACATCAACAAACTGCTAAACAATGCAAGGTTGGATAACTCAAAAAAGCAAAGAAACTTACATGATGCTCTAGCTCTGCCAGGAACTGAGCCATCGCCAGATCCTCCCTACTAGAAGAGGCGACTGAAGACGGATTGAACGGTGGAGAAGTAGCCCCAACGGCGGATAGCTTCGCTCTCTGCAAATATCAATAAACCCATCAGACTTAACAATGCCAACAAAACGCTAACAGAAAAAAATAAAAATAAGACAAGCACTCACCAGTTGATCAATCTCAGAGCGTAGGCTAACTATCGCAGCCCAGTCAACCTGCTGCTGGCTACAGTAAGACCCAAGCAATGCCACCTACTTGACAACCTCGCTCTCCCTCTTAGTCTGACAAACAGGAACCAAATAAGACTATTAAACTAGGAACAATTAAAAAATAGAAATGGATAAATTCGCAAACAAAAACACTCACCAGAGATCACCTCATCTCTACGAGCTGAGCCCTCAGCTCGTCCTCTAAGGTCCTAGCCTGGAAGACCGAGTCCGTCAAGGACCATAACATCTCCTCATCCGGACGAGGAACACATCCTATCCGCTCCATCACCCTGTGCAGCACATTCAGCGCTCTGCGGAGGCCCACGCCCAAGTGGCCCTGCTCTAACGTGGCCAGTCTCTCTCTCAAAGTGGAGGCCAACTCAGGACCACCAACTATGAAAGAACCGCCCCCATGGAAAGGGCAGGTGAAGAGCCAACCATCACCTATATCAGAAAACCACCTCAAGAACTCTCAAACATCCACCTCTTCGCGCGCCCCGGTGACCCTGGTCCCCCCGGCTCTAAAGTCCTCAATCTGGGCTACCATCCTTGATGAAAAGATGCTACCAGAGGGACTAGTCATCCTCCCTGCCACTCGGTGGCCAATCTCTGAAGGGACTCCCTGAGGGAGCCCCAACTGACGAGTCACTTAAGAGACGTGGTTGCACTCCACCTTCTTGAAATAATGGACCCAGATGTCCACATCAAAGAAGGGCTGACCGGACTGAATCACCGGCTGCCCTACATTGTCCTCTTCACCATAGGGCCTCCAAATCACCTGTGACCAGAAATAAGTAAAACAACCTATCAAGTCTATGACCCAAGGCACATAAAAAAAACTCCAATAATATAGACAACACATACCTGCCTTGTGTGCATATCCTCAAATAGACCTCGTGCAGTCTGAAGATTGACGGCATCCCAGCGCCTGCCGCCACACATGCATCTGGGGGAACATGAAAGTAATCTCCATTGGGACCTGCGGGCGCAAGAAGGAGAAGTGGTCATACGCCCAAAACTAAACACGCAATGTCATAAACCATCACTAAATTGAACACTAGAATCACTGAGGCATTGCCAACGGAACTACTAGTCAACCAAACTCACCTAAATGAAAGAGAGGAAACCTCTACGATAAAGCTGCTCATAGAGGTGCGCCAGCGCCGCTGCTCCCCAAGCATAGGTAGGCACCTGATCTAGGTCCTTCAGCAGTGTCAAGAAGAGACCCGTCACACATCCCAGAGTAGAGGATGAGAAGAGGATCGCCCTAAAGAAATGCGTCAAGAACGCCCGGAGTACTTGATCTGCTACCACTCCCGGCTCCGTCATTGGCGCCCTACATGCCATCGCCTTGTGATGCCTATCGAAAGTTGTCCTCACCTCTGAGTGACGCCTCAGAGGAACAAACTCGCTAGCAAAAGTATAAAAAAATTGAGTGGTCCGAACAATCCCCTTCCCAGACCCACTATGTCGGTACTCAAAGCCGAGCACCTTCTTGCACACGGCCTGATAATCACTTTGCATCTGCTCCATGATAGGTGCTCCCTCGAACCGTAGTTCGGTGATACAGACCCAGTTCTCAGGGGTGGGCAGCAGCATACCTTCCGAGAACAACAATGCCTACTTCTCCTCCTTCCATCTCTCTAGGATCGCTCCAATCAGGCCACGATCAACTGAATAGGGCTCCAACTCCAAAATCAACCCAAAGCCGAAGGCCACTAACCACTCTCGCTGAAACTCAGGTAGGGCAAGGTACCAGGCATGGAACTTCGACTACACTGTGCCAATGGCCAGTATCGGAGGCTCTTGACAAACCACGAGAAACAAGACACACATTCCTACACGAACCTTGATCATAATCACAAACAATGACTAAACCTACCTAATGGAAATAACAATAAAGATGACAATAACAAAACAAATAAGAATGATAATCCACAACAAGCACGCAAGACAACATAATATAGAATGATAAAGTAAACATGACCCGAAACTAGATACAAGTATGAAGGTTGATGTAAAAGTTAGAAGATTTCCATCCTAGGAAGTCTAAGTTGTAACCTAAATGCATAGAAATAACAGGAGCACATATTCACGGATACCTACCTGATCTCGTGCGAAGAACTCCTCCAACGGAATCCTGATCATGGGATCATGAGGAGCAGCATCCTCGCCGGCATCCTCCTCACCATTCTCATTGTCCCTATCACCGGTCTCAGGGACCTCCTCCCTGACAACCATCCCAACGCACCACCGGTGTGGACCTCAGACGTCTCACCTCCCCCCTCGGCCAGTAGCTGTAACAGTTACCATATTTTACACCTACGCTATCGGGGATGGACACGGGTAAGGTTAGGCATGTGCCTAACACGGGACACAAAGGACCTATTTCCTTTGGTATTCAAAACTGAAAAGAGTTTGAGGCCTTTAGTGGCTCAGTAAATTTCGTTAGTACAACCCGGTCCTTCATACACTTAAAGTTAGTGTATGACAAACACACTTGAAATTTTAACCTTCCATATACTATAAATGTGTATTAGCTAATACACTAAATATCAGTGCCATCCTATATATATTATATATGTGTAATTGCTTTATACTAAAGCCAGGCCTATTTTGGCTCTAACTTTTGCAGGGTCAACTTCGATCTCTTGCTTGCTAACTATGAAACCAAGTAATTTTCTGAAAGTGACCCCGAAGACACATTTCTTTGGGTACATTTTTAGCTAATATTTCTTGGCTCTCTGTAACACCAGCCAGAGCGCTTCAACATATCCTACTCGCATTTGAGACTTCACTAATATGTCATCGACGTAGACTTCTACACACTTATGTATCATGTCATGAAAGATAGCCATCATGGCACGTTGATATGTGGCTCCTGCATTCTTGAGCCCAAAAGGCATCACGACATAACAGTATGTTCACCATGATGTGGTGAAGGACGTCTTCTCTTAGTCAGACTCTGCTAATTTGATCTGATTATATCTAGAAAAACCATCCATAAAGGATAGCATCTCATGTCCAACGGTATTGTCGACTAGAGTGTCAATGTGTGGAAGTGGGAAGTCATCTGTTGGGCATGCCTGGTTGAGGTTTCGAAAGTCGATGCAAACCCGTACTCTGCTGTCTTTCTTGGCGACAAGTACTATGTTGGTGACCCACTTGGGGAAAAGAACGATTCGGATAAATTTGGCTTTGTGTAACTTGTCGACTTCCTCTTTAACTTGGAGGGCAGTTTGTGGGTGCATCCTGCAGAGTTTCTACTTAATAGGCTTTGCATCGGGTTCTAAGATGAGGCGATATTCTACTAAACTTGGGTCTAAACCGGGCATGTCCTCATAGGACCATGAGAAGGAATCGAGGTGTTCTTACAGGACTTGTGCAATTTGTTGGCATTCCTTGGAGTTGAGCGTTGCACTAATCAGTAGCTTCTTGGGTTTCTCTTCAGTTCCAAAGTTAAGTTCTTCTGTGGATTTCGCGGTAGCTTGGGTTTGCTCATCAAAATGCTTGATAATCCGTTGGAAGTCTAGTGCCTCCTCGGCAACTGGTGTTCTTTCTTTGTCCTCGGTAAGTTTGTATACTGTGAAATTACTACACTGGGGATCTAAGTTTACGAAAGGTAACCCTTCATCGACACAATCTATGACTGAGAGATTTTTGGTAAGGTGAAGGTCATGACTACTGATTCTTCTCTCAAAGTCGCGAAGTATCTCATCCGATATGATAACTGGCTTGCTATTTAGCCAGGATGCTATACGTCCTCGTGCGGGGAATGGGATAAAAACCTTAGGAGAAAAGTCTCCTTGTTGGCCACAAATTTGGTTCGGGACAACGAGTTCCCTTTCTTTTCTTGGGTTTTTTTATTTTTTGGGATCTTGTATTTATGAATTTTTAGGGTTTTCTATTTTTTCTATTTTGTTTTATTTTTGATAATAAATATGGTATAGGGTCGGTCACCTCAAGGGGCGTCGAGAGAATTACTTCCTCTAGTTGAAGGTGCGAGACGACAGCTGGAGTCGTTCGAGCGATTCTTCGGGAAATGCAGACTTGTTGTGAATTTAGCATAATTTTTATTTTTTTTAGAGTCCTCATCTGATGAGATCTTTTGAATGAGTGACGCTGGTGACAGCGGCACTAGCGCTTGGACTTCTCCTGCCACATTGATTGCCTCTTCTTCGAAGAAGCTCCAAAGATCGTAGTCAATTGAACTATCATCCTCTGGGTTGTAATAATATTGTTCTTCCCACCGAGGAGGATCTCCCAAAGGATCCTCAAGGGTAGCAGGTTCTTTTCCTTGATCTTCATAATATGTTAGGATGAGCGCGCATGCTCAGCAGCGAGGTTGATAATGGTGAAGAATGCAGGGGGATCCCTACATTTCCATCCTTCTAGGTTAGAGTCGAGGACGATATCAAATTCATCTTCTTGATCTGATAGTGCTTGAAGTCTTAGGCTGGCCAGCTCCACTAGTTTGAGTGCAGGGAGGTTTATCCAATAGTCCTCGTCATCACTCGGAGGGGGTTGCCATTCTTCCTCGAGATATTTCCAAAATATTTAGAGTTGTGGCGTGTCTGGAGACGGAGAAGTGTCTAGTTCAAGTCCCTCTTCAAACTCTATGAGGGCATGTTGGGTGTTTCCCCCTAGGTCAACTGGATGACCGTTGGGATTTTCTGCTTCTTGTGTCGGTAGCTGAGCTGGTAGGTCATTACTTGTGTCGATGGTCACGAGGTATGAGTGGTTCGATTCTTCTATCGTAGAGTGTCGGATCCAAATAGCGAAGCGTTCTAATATGCTGGTGCATGCCCTACAGCAGGGTTAATATGGGTAGGCGATACAAGGGGAGTCCCAAGGGCATTCCCATCCCTCAAGGCCATGGTCTAGGTGGATGCTATACGAGTTAGTATTTTCTTGTGGAGCGTCATCTCTTTCCCATGTTAAGCGTAAGTGCACTTCACTATCTTGCAAGATTGCTATGTGAAAATCTTCGTTGTCAGTGGATTCCCAATCTTCTACTCGTGGGTAAGGTTCTAGAGGTTCTTCTCTCCACACTTATGCAAATTCCTTAGTGTCAAACATGGGTTTGACTCCTTCAAGTGGTTTATCAATATCGTCATTTAAATTGGTTAAATCATTGAACGCTTTAGTCATTCGATCAATTTCCACTTCTTGGGATCTAGTGAAGGACACTTCCTTATGCTTTGGCACGTCTGCTTTCTCAATGGTCCCATAGGCGAAGCCGTCATATAGAGACCATTTTGGCGAGGTAGGGGATAAGTCGGCTTGCGGGCCGTTCGATTGGTAACCTAATCCTATGTGCTTACGTATTTGCGTTGGGACAATGGGTCCTACACGACCTTGCTTATTTTAACCGAGTCTGGTGTGGGGAACATATCCAAGTTGGTACATAAGGTCCCACCCTTTTGTCGCGGTAGGATTAATGGCAAAGATTTTGGCCAGGTCTGGGCTAATTTCTTTTCTCACTAATTTTTGTTGACGTTTTGGGGGAGACCTAGGAGGGGTTAGAGGTTCTAGCAGGTGACTACGGGGGAGTGGTCTCCTAGCCCTAAAGGAATGGACTCGTATCTGAGTGAATTTTGGATAAGGATGTGGATTCGACGGGGTGATGTGAGTGATCAGGGCCGAGGGATGCGGTGGTGAAGGAGCTCTCACTGGTGTGGCGAAAGTAGCAGAGGGTTGAATGTGAGTGATTAAGGTGGAAGGTTGGAAGGGGGATCGATCGGAGAGATCTACGGTGGTGACTTGAGCCGATGTTGCTTGGTTGTGGTTTGGCATGGGATTATTAATGATCCCTAAATTTTGTTGGGGTTGGTTATTATTAGGGTTAGGATTCCTAAGCGCTTCCCAATCGATCTGACTTCGGTCATTCATGTCATAGATTATGTCCCTGAGGACCCAACAGTCTTCTAAGTTGTGTCCCACGTATCGATGGAAGGCACAGTATTTACTATAGTCTAGATTTGTTGGCCATGGGCGGGGTCTTTCCTATGGGAATCGGAGGAGATTCTAAGTGTTAAGGAGATAGAAGATGTTGGGAATCATATTCGATAAAGGGGGATAGTGATCCTGCCTCGGCTGGTAGGGGCCTCTGGCTAGGTTAAAGTTCTACAGTGGGGCACACTATTGTAATTCGGCATGTGGGCCGGTCGATTCTGCGTCATGTTCTGATTCTGGTAGGTATTGGGATATTAATTTTTATTTTGATACTAGCCCTGATTCTGATTTTGGATTTGATTTTGGTTTGCATATATTTGTTGATTAGTGCCTTAGTTTTGGTTCGTGTATCTTTGCTGATTTTGATTTTGCCCGAAGTTTTGCGGGTGGAAATTCCGTTCCTAGAGTTTTGTCCTTGATTAATAACGGTGTTGACCGGTTTGATTCCTAAGGCTTTCTTATTGTTTTTCCATTTTGATTCACATGAAGAGCCCACTTTTGATGTGACTATGGATAGAGGAAGGTCTCCGCCTTTAATGTGTCGCGCTAGGCGGGATGCACGAGAGTGAAGTGCAATGAAGTCGGGGCAATCACTTATGACAAGTGCACACTTTAATGGTTCTCTAGTGTTATCAATGATAATGTCCACCAAATCCTTCTCTTTCATTGAAGTGCCGGTCCTAGCAGCGAGTTTTCTCCATCTGGTGACGAAGTTGATAAATTCTTCATCAGGTCCTTTCTTGGATGCCATTAGATCGCTAAGACTGATTGCCTCTTGGATCAAGTGTTTGTATTGGTGTAGGAATTGACCGACTAATTCATTGAAGGTTTCTATCTTATAAAGCGGGAGTCCCGCAAACCAATTTAAAACTTCTCCTTCTAATGAGCGTTGGAAATAGTGAATGAGAAATCCTTGATTATCATGTATGGGTTGGCAATCATTACAAAAGAGGGCCAAGTGATGATTCGGATTTTCCATGCCATTATATTTGGTAAATTTCAGTGGCTTAAATCCTATCGGTAAATTAAACTCGACGTCCCGATAAAATTTGTCGAATCTGAATGAATGACCGGGGCGCTCTCTCTTGGCCATGTACTCATCGAGCATTTTAGGGAGATCTTCGATTTTAACGGTGCTGTCTTTTAGAGTGACCCATGATCAAACCTTGTCTAAAGAGTCATCGTTGAAGAATGTGAGGGCAGGTTGTCTCAATGGTGTGGCGCGGGCTGACACCGTACTCGAGGTAGGAGGTGGCCTCTCTTGTCGCTCTTGTTCTTCTGAAAATTATCGTGACCTAATGGTTTTGTATGCGGTGGCCAACCATCGAAGCAATTCCTCGGAGTCATCATCTCCTCTTTGTATTCTTTGAATACTGAGTTCTACGATATGTTGAGCGGGGAGGTTTTGTCTGGTGTTACCATCTCTCCCATTATGATTATTACCGGTGTGTGGGGTGGAGAAGGGATTTTCTTGCTCGCCGACCATGTTAAACTCAGGTTGTCGTGGGCTGGAATTGTGAAAGAGTTCTTCCTCGTACATGGGGTTGTTATGATATCCCTATAATGGTAGGTCTCCTAAACTCACTCTTCGTATACCAGACATCTCGAGTCTTTGACGAAGACTCATATATATATATATATATATATATATATATAAAGGGAATCTAAATGACACAATGGAAAGAAAAATAGGAAGATAAGATGAAAACTATCTAGAAAAAGAGTTTGCAAAAGTGTCCCATCGCGATCGCCAGTCTGTTGCTGCGTGCTTTTTTTGGATTCCTCTCGGTCCCTGTTGAATCAGTGGCTCCAATTCTGTCCATGTGGACTCTAGCGATGCGGTGCCTGAAATATTAGAAATAAAGGGGTTTTCTAGGAAGGTTCCTAGTTTGTTGCGATCGCCAGCTGCAGATAATGACGCTGCAACACATCAATGATCACGCTTTGGAGCGGGTGTGAGTTACTTCTTTACTGAATCGTCCGCCTGCGAACTTCAGCAACTATATCTTTTTCTTATAATTTAGATAGTTTAATTTTCCTTCTCTTCCCCTGTTATTATTGTGGTTTTAATCGGTTTAGACTTTCCAATTCTGCTATGAGTTTAGTTATGTGGAAATTTATTATAGTTTATTTAATTTAGTTTTCTAATTCTATCAAGAGTCTAATTAATTTTAGTTTCCTAGCACCACTAAAATTATAATTAACATAATGCCCTAATACTACTAAAAGTCCAATTAACATCAGTCTCCTAATTGTACTAGGAATGCAGGTGTAGTAATTTTAATGAAACTTTAATTAAATCAAGCATGCGAGTTATACTGAAATTCTAAGTAAAGCACGTATACTTGTTCTATCGGAATTCTAATTGAAATCGAAGACTTATTTTACTAAAACTCTAATTTAAGCAATGAATTAATTTTATTTAAATTCTAATTAAAGCAAATAAACTAATTTTTCTAAAATTCTTATTAAAGAAATGAATTAACTATACTAAATTTTGATTAAAAAGAAAGGAACTGATTTGACTAGAATTATGATAAGAGCAATAAATTAATTATACTAAGATTCTAATTGAAATAAAAGGAGTGATTACTAATACTGGGGTCTAATAAAGCGAGGAGTTAACTAGGCTAGAATTATCTAATTAAAATAAAGGAACTAATTTTATTAGAGTTCTAATCGAAGCAATTATTCTAAGGATTTAATTGAAATAGAGCATGTAAATTGACTATACTAAAATCCGAAGAAGAAATTATGGAACTGATATTATAATCCTGATTAAAGCAACTAAGTAATTCTAAAAAAAGGGGGGTTTGGCCCGCTATGCTAAGGAGGATTGGCTTCGTTCCCAAGTACCCTCCGTAAGCTCCCTTGGGCAAATCGGGTGGCTTAGATGGAAGATAAATTGGATTTATGATGATAAAATAGTATTTTTAGATTTTTCAGAGTCGATTTCGGAGTAATAATTATGAGTGAAATTGAGAAACTAAAATTAATATTTATGATTTTTGGAGGTATTAAAATAGGAAATTAAATTAAAGTTTAAATTTTAGGACTGAATTCGGGTCCGAAATCAGAAAATCAGACCGTATGATTAAGGACTGATTCTAGAGTCTAAGAACTAGAACCAGAGATTAATGATAAGACTAGAGATTAAGATTTTAGAATGAAATTAAACCCTAGGGTTGGTAAATTAGATCGTTGGATTAAAGACTGGTTCTACATTCAGAGAACTAGAACCAGATATAAAAATCATGGTCTAAAAAAAAAAGGGGTGCTACGGTCTAAGATTGAAACTTAAAACTAATAATTAAAACTAAGAGGAATATTCTAAGTCTAAAACTAAGGGGTTTACCTAGGACCGGGGCTACGGAGGGAAGCCTCGAAGATTCTACCCTTGAATTTCGAGATCATGGTTAGGTTGTTCTAAGTGTTCATTGTCTGAGTTCTTTGGTTTCAGAATCCTAAAAAAATCCGTTCTCTCTCGAAATTGCCAGCCTCTCTGGGGCAAATTAGAAAAAAATATTTTATAGGTTTTTTTCCAATTATATGTCCTATTTTAGGTGTTTAACTGGATTGCGTGTTGGTCTCCCGGTGCTTAATCGCTTTGAGTCGGTCACCGACTGACTTGCTCAGCAAGTTTCCTAATCCTAATAGCATTAAAACTAATTGTGCGCCCATGTTGGGGTGCGTAATCAAATTAAACGCCACTCTTGAAGCGTTTAATCAAGGAAACTTAGGGGTGAAGGACGGTAAGACTAGATCGGGTGTATGCCAATTGCGCCCCGATGATGGGGCGCTCAATCTGATCACACGTCTCATGATAGAAGCATGATTGAGTCTCGAGTTGGTCTGGGAAAAAGGAAGTCTGGTCTGAGAAGGGACTGATTGCGCGCTTGTGATTTGGCGTGCAATCAAATTGAGCGCTTGGTTTTAGGTGCTTAATTAGGGGTTGTCCGGGTCGGGCTTGAAATGCCAGGCTATTGTTTCAACCTGCATTTCAACTATATACTATTGTTTCAGTGGCCTGCATCCACTCCTTTCCAAATGTCGGGACTGACCTACGATCCCCATCAAGTCCCACTCAGTTATGATTAGACGGATGTCAATACCGACAGCAGCAGAGTGGGGGTACTGGATTTTGTCACTCGATTAGGGAGAATCTCTAAGCAACCGAAAGTACTGATACCAGCTCGGCCGAAAGAGAAGAAAGAACCTACGACAGTACACCCCTTTGAAAGAATGAGCCGAGAGCACATACTTGAAACACAGCTGAAAAGAATGCCAGCCCACATCACAATCTGAGACCTGCTAATGATGTCCCCACTCCATTTCCAAGCCCTGATGGGAGCATTAAAAGATGCACCTGTGTCCATTCAAGTAGCCCCAGATGAAGTGGGACAAATAATTGGGCTGGTGTTGTCTCCTAATGCCATCTCTTTCTCAGATGCTGATTTGCCAGAGGAGGGAAACAATCATTCCAAACCCCTCAACATCATTGTAGAAGCCGGGAACTTGGTGATCCCATTGGTGTTAATAGAAACTGGATCAACCTTGAATGTGTGCCCTTTGAGAACTGCAATCAAGATAGGGGTGGATCCCTCCACTTTAAGGCCAGTAAGAACAAGTGTCAGAGGATTTGATAACATAAGAAGAGAAATAATTGGAGAAGTTAATCTTGAGCTCACTAACCAGCCAATGACCTTTTCCATACCTTTCCAAGTTATGGATATCAAATCCACTTTCAATTTGTTATTAGGGCGACCATGGTTACATGAGATTAGGGCAATTCCTTCAACTTTGCATCAAAAGCTTAGATTTGTTGCAGAACAAAAGATCGTCACCATTCTGGGTGAGGGGCGAGAGAAAAGAGAAAAAGCTACCCACAACATCGAGAACCCTAAAGTGTTGGATGTGCCGCACACGACCGAAGACACAGACCTTCACAACTTTGAATATGATGTAGCGACAGTAGTCCCTGAGCCCCTCGAAAAGATTACCATCAGGACCAGAGGTGGAATGGTCATAACTGTAGCCATGTTCCAGAAATGGGGCTATCATAATGGTTGTTTACAAGGCAGGAAGGAGCCAGTTAGGGCCAAGGGCGGATAGCAGGTCAAATTCGGCTTAGGCTACAAGCCCACCAAAGAAAAAATTCAAGAAGCCAAGGAGAAGGTTCGAACCATAGCCGCTGCCAAAGCTTGAGGAATAGACCTAGAGAATGAGCCCCTATTGTGGATATTTTAGGTACTGATTATTGTGTGTGTGGTGAAAGAAAATTAAAATCAAAGTAAAATAAAAGACAGATTCAACAACTCTAAAATATTCATACCTCAAGATATAGGGTCCTTTTGTAGAAAGTTTTAAAAGTAAGAGTTTGTCCCACAGGGAGTAGTGATCTAAAACCTAAAAGGCAACATAGTAGACCTCCAGATCTGCTATAGAGCTAGCAATTCTAGCGTACTCTAAGAAAGAGAGTTTTTCGGGTGTCACTATATCTAATCTATAAAACAGAAATATAAAACTAAATCTACAAGATGGAGGAAGATGAATGGTGAAATGAAATATAAAATGGGGCGAAATAGATAGCTTAGGGATTGGTTCTTATTGCAAAACAGATTAAGACATGTGAATTTGCATCTATCCTTCACTTGGCTACAAGCACAAGTGCAAGGTAGAAGAATTCAAATTAAACAAAGAGTTTGAACTGATCTTAAGGGGATGATCTGTCCACTTGAATGGTCATAGATCATCCTATAGACTTCATCCAATCCAAAGGTTCAAATTGAAACATTAAAACCATTGCACCACTATGCTTGTAAGGCTACAAGCACTTACAACCATAGGATCAAATAATCCATCTAGATCTGGTGGGAACCACTAGATATCACAGATTATTTGGCGATCTAAACTCAGCTGGTCATTGCTTCAAACAACTGCAATGGCTGAGCTCACAAGGCTACAATCTCTGCATGAATTCCAGATCTCTTCATTGAAAACAGATCTGAAAATCAGAGTAAGAGGTGGATCTGTACAATCGTTCACTTGGCTACAAGCACAAGTTCAAAGAGGAAGAATCCAATTTCACCTTTACTTGTGGATTAGTCCTAAGGGTATGATATGTCCACTTGAATGGTCACAGATCATCCTAGAGATTTACTCTAGCAGTGAGGATGAAGATTAGAACATGAAAATTACTGTAAGCACTATGGTTGCAAGGCTACAAGATCAGGCAACCATAGGTGCATCAGATCTGGAAACTTCTAAACCAATTGAATAGAAAAATTACAGATCTAATGGGACTTTAAAAATAGCATTTCATTGATTAAACAAAACTTATAATGATCTGCCTCAAGCCTACAGTTTGTGCATGAATCCAGAGCTCTTCATTATGAATTGACAGATTTATTTGCAATTACAAACCAAATCTGAACTGCTATCTAGATCTAATCCAACAGGCTGGATTAGAGAGATAAGGGAGAAGAGAAAAAAGGAAAAAATAAAACTAAAACTAAATCTAAATGAGTCAAGGAGAACTAAAGCTATTCCTTGGTTTCCTTGCTAAAGAATTACAGCAGTAAGGGGTTTTATTTATACATGTGCAGGGATCCATGTGCCTTGAATTGCAATCAATCAGAGGAGAGAATTTCATGCTAATCCATGTGCTTAGCATTTCAACCAATCAGAGAGAAGAGAGATATCCAGTTCTGTTGTATTCAACTAAAGTAGTTTGCTTCCCGCCAAGGATTTTGAGAATCAGTTTTGCCCATGTGCAGACTTCTGTTGTGCCTTGGAGTTCCAAAAAATGCCCCTGCTGTCCATTGATATTTCCAGCTGCAAACCTCAAGTAATTGTTGTAACTAATGAACCCAAACTACTGATAATGCCCCAAATTAATCTCATCATCCTATTGGCTACCTTGGAAACCAAAATAACCATGTTGTTGTTTATTACCAAAATAGCCCCAAATGGAACCCAAATCGATAACCTACTGCGATCTTGAAAGTGCTCCTTTAAATGGTTGTAACTGGAATATTTTTTATAAATTGATAGCTGGAACTCATTGGAGTTTGGTGGGGCCCGAGCTGGATTAGCTTGAAGAACTATGGGCTAATGAAGGTTTAAATCTGCAGCTTCATCAGTGAGGTGGAGAAGATGAACTCGAGAGGATGTGGTGTGCACTCGAGAGGACAGTTGAATAGGGTGGCTCCTAGTTTACACTTCGAGAGGATGTGGGACTAGTGTATGAAGACTGCAGCTTTAGGTATCTATTTGTGAGGTTGGGAGGTGAACCTCGATAGGTTCAAGGAGCTATTCTAGTAGAAGTCGATAGGTTGCTGGTCAGCCTCCATATGCTCGAGAGGTTTGCAGAATTTAAATAGGAGATGTCGAGAGGTTGAAGGCTGCTATTGGCCGATAGGATGGCTAGGAATTTTAAACAAGAACTCGACAGGTTTAGGAGGTTACTGCACTTCTCGATAGGATGATGGGTTGCTGGTTGACAGGATGGAGATTTGCTGAAGTGCAGCTTGTGTTGTCGACAGGTGTGCAGAAGGTAAACTCGACAGGTTGGAGAAGATTGACTGCTCGAGCAGTTGGCCGTAGGCTTCAGCTAAATGTTGACAGGATGTTGGAACTCTACACCTTCCTATCGATAGGTTGTTGAAGTGTAGCTTGAAGATGTCGATAGGTTGGCTGACCTACTTCATGGAGATCTCAATAGGATGCAAGGCTGGGAAAGTGATCTCTTCGATAGGTTTGCTGAAGGTTCCACCAAACCATTTGATAGGTTGACATGCTGTTGTTGACAGGTACTGGAGCTGCTGCTCTTCCCATTCGACAGGTTGCATTGCTGAGCTTTAAACTATTCCGAGTCGACAGGTTGAGTGCTCTTTGAATTCTGATATGCTCGATAGGATGCATGAGTGGATTCAGCAATCTACTCGAGAGGTGCTGCTGCTCCAAGTTGACAGGTGCTGGTGCACCTTCATCTGCTTGATAGGATAGATGCTGCAAAAGAATGCTGTTTGAGTAGATGTCTGGAGCACTTCAACAGATTCAATACCTCTTTAACTCGACAAGTAGGCTGGTGTAGGATAAAAGCAATACAATAGATCTGTAGCTACAACTTATGAGGATGAATGCTCCAACTCGACAGGTTGCTTGGCTGTTTCATTCACTTCAAAAGGATGGCTGAAAGTGTGAAAGATCCACCCCTCAACTCGACTGGTTCTGAAATACAGTAGCTGAATCCCTTTGGGACATTGAAGTGCAGGTGCATCAGTTGCTGCAAATGCTTGCTGCTGTGGCCTAATGTGCAGCTAGTGTTTAACCTTTCATCTTTTGCTGAGCTGCTTAAGCCCTCAGTGTGATGGCTGCTATAGCTCATCAGGTCTAAGATCATGTTGTTGTTTGTTGAACCATATGGCTGCGTTAATGTGTGCAGAGTTGAAGCTTATGCTAAGTTTGCCCAAGTGTGCACATAGTTGTCATTGAAGATCATAATGTTTTCAAAGCTTGCACCGCTGGAGTATTTGAACTCATCTTGAATGTAAGCTGCTGCAATTGTCATGCCCAAGTTTTCCCATAACTGAAGCTTTTAACCTGTCTAGATCTGCTCCACAGCCTAAAATATTCATCTTTGAAGCTCTTTGGGTCCTCTTGACAGCTGCTTGCTTCAATGTACTGAACCACCCAATTGTATGTAGCTGCTGATGTAGATTGAAGCACTTGGTTGCTCTAATCTCCTCTTCTTAGCACATAAACATGGATAGCTGCCTATTTATTCCTAAACTGCAAAACAATATAAGAATCAGTTATTAAGTACTCTAAGTACTAACAGAGGCTAGGTTTAAAGGGTATTAAATGGTATAAAACAGTGACTAATACACCCCAAAACCTAACCTTTGTTAGTCCTTGAGCAAAGTGATATTTAAAATAACTAACCTTCAAAACTAAATGCCACTTTTGTAGGGAACATGGATGCATTTAACATATGCACCAAGACTTTTAAACCCCTAGGTGATCCCTAGTGGAGGAGTGGAGTCTCCTGAGGGTTTTCAGTGAAGGTACCCACAAACTTCTCCAATAAAATAGTTAATACCAATGTATCATGTTAAAACAGAGTTTCAACAAAATAAAATTCATTCCACACCTTATTCATTCAATTTCTAGAGGATTCTCAGCAGTAAATTAGTAATTTAATAGTGAAATTCTGCTATAATTCCTTCACAATCAATCAGCTAATGTCAAGGCATTGTGCATGAAAATTAATGCAGAGCTCTCCTTTAATTTGAGAATTCTGTTTTGATAATGTCCCAACAAATTTAATTTCAGACCCAAGTCTCACCATGGCTGTCACTCAAAATAAAAATAGAAGGCTGCATCATTTCACACAGCTCAAGAGCAATTACAGCCTTCAAATAAGACTGCAAGCATGAGCATAGGCAAAGCTCTAATTTATGAAATTTTCTAACTCTTTTCACCATAGATTACACAAATCCGTATCTCCACATGACAGCTCAATCAATTTTATATCAGTAGGGACTTTTTTTTATTGGGTTGTAATGTGGCTTGTGGGTGAGGTTTATAAAGAATAAAGGGGAATGAAAGGATTCAAATTTGAGAAATCAGTAAGGTAAGGAGGTGATTTGTAACTTCACAACCTTTATTTCAGCATAATTTCATCTTCTTTTTGAATTTTCAGAGCCAAAGTGGCCAGCTTCTTCTCTTCTTTTTCAAAGTCTCCAATGAAATGACTTTTCTTTCTCATTTTTATTTTGCTTTCTAATTTTCTTTTCTTTTTGTATGGTTTTCTTTTATATTTTTCTCATATTTTTTTATGGGCTGGCATGCCACAACTATACATCTAATACACAATTGCCATCAAGTGTGTTTTCTTCTCCTTCCACCAACTGTCAAACCGACTCTACCTTCTCCAACTCCTTCACCTTTACCTTCTGAAATCTCAAGATAAGGGTCAGGCTGCATCAGGTCACTGAGTTTTAGGTTCAAATTCTTTGGTTTTTATCAAAGAAAAACTTGGATTTTTAAGGCTCTAATGGTGTGTATCAAGGGCAGTTCAAAGGTGGGAAATTTTAAGCTCAAACTGTCCAAAGGATGACCTTACTTCATTTCTTCAATGTAATGAATACTATCAAGCTATTTCAACTTGGATTTGCCTAACTTTTAGTGAGCAAGAATAGGTTCAATCAGTCCTTAGAGCAGAAAAAACTGCCAAAACACTCTTCAAAGAAAAAAATTTCAGGCCCAAATCTCACTAGGTATAGTCTTCCATCAAATTCCTGGTGTATCCTCACAATTTTCTCTCTTTTCAAGTTCACTAAACACTAAATTTTAAAAAAATTCTTGACATTTACTTCATGAAAGTGTTAGAGCTACAATAAATTTCAGTTTTAAAAAGTTTTTAATTTCCTCTTTTTTTAAAAATCAGGTGGGAAATCACTTTAGTTTCAAAAAATTTATCCAACATTGCTGCACTAACATTAACTATTTCATTGACACACCCTGCCATACCCCCAAACCTAAGATGAACATTGTCCTCAATGTTTACACAGTGAGTAACCAGGGGTAGCAGGGCAAAACAAGAAAGAAAAATAAGCAGGAAAAAGCTATATGCAGCAAAGAGAGAAATGCAAAACTGAATATATGGACAGAAAAAATAGAAAAAATGGTATACAAATGAAAGAAATTACTGCTAAAAATAGAAAAAAATAACAAAACAAAGGTAGAAACTGAATACAAATATCAAAAAATGAAGAAAATCAGTCAAAATAGTAGACACATTATCCTAAATCAGAAAACTAAAAACAACATTTAAATTAAAAATTCCTAAAACAGAAAATCCTACGATAAAATCCTAGAGTCAACTGTGATAAGGTAAGGAAATTTGTGATACAAAAAGATGAACCAGTTGATGTTGCTACTTATGAATCTATATGAATTTGAAAAGAATGATCAGCATGAATATCACACAGTGAAAAGTAAGATTCATAGGACTAAGTCCTGTGTTGATGATGTGTATCAATCAATATGACTTTCAAAGTAATGTCAGTATGAAAGCACACAATTAAAAACAGGATTCATACACAGCTGAGACCCATTAATAGTGAAAAATCTTGAAAGTTAATGAATGCAGAGGCTCCATTGAATTTTCAGAACAAATATGAGCCACTGCTCATTATCTTTCATGCGACTTCCAAAATTAAAAATCATGATCTTAGCAGTTCCAGATGGGGGTATAGAAATGACAGCAAAAGAAAATAGCCCATCTGAAAAAAATTATTTGTTTGTTTTTATGTTTTTTTAAATTTTTTATGTGTTTTTGATCAGTCGGGGTTCCAACAATAGCCCTTATTTACTACTGCTGAAGAATACAAACAACAAGTCTGAAATTTTTATTTGTGTTTACATTTTCTTTTATTTTTTTTATTTTTTATTTTTATTTTTATTAGCATGCCTAAATGACAGCAGAAATTAAAACAAAGAAAGACACCAAACGTAGCAAAACTACTAGTTTTAAAGAATTTAAAAATTGAAAATGAACACAAAGGAGAAGGGGATGCAAACTTAGGCAGAGCTGCTCTAGCTGCAATCCATAAGCTCCTCTTGTGGCTACTGCTCCAGATCAGCAAAAACTCAAAGACTGCAGCAGTACCTTATTCAAGAATATTGAATGTAATAAGCAAAACAAATAGAAAAAACTCAGCCTACTGCCCTAGTTTTGCAAAAAATGCAAAAGGCAACAACAACATTTATTCAAATAGCTATAAGGCAATGAAGAAAATTTCAAAAAAATTCAGAAATACTGCAAAAATTAAAACATATTTTCTATACAAAAACTGCACCAGACATTTATTTAAACACTTTGAATGCACTATACAGATTTAAAATAAAACAACTATAAAAATTAAAGAAAAATCAGATCTACAAAATGAAAAACTCAGATCTACTAACTAGATCAAAACTCCCCGGCAGCGGCGCCAAAAACTTGTTATGGATATTTCAGGTGCTGATTATTGTGTGTGAGGTGAAAGAAAATTAAAATTAAAGAAAAACAGAAGATGGATTCAGCAACTCTAAAATATTCAGACCTACAAGATACATGGTCCTTTTGTAGCAAGTTTTAAAAGTAAGAGTTTGTCCCATAGGGAGCAGTGATCTAAAACCTAAAAGGCAGTATAGTAGACCCCCAGATCTGCTACAGGTCTGACAATTCTAGCCTAATCTAAGAAGAAAGAGAGTTTTTCGGGTGTCACTAGATCTATTCTATAAAACAGAAATATAAAACTAAATCTACAAGATGGAGGAAGATGAATGGTGAAATGAAATATAAAATGGGGAGAAATAGATAGCCTAGGGATTGGCTCTTATTGAAAAACAGATCAAGACATGTGAATTTGCAGCTATCCTTCACTTGGCTACAAGCACAAGTGTAAGGTAGAAGAATTCAAATTAAACCAGGAGTTTGAACTGATCTTAAGGGTATGATCTGTCCACTTGAATGGTCACAAATCATCCTATAGACTTCATCCAATCCAAAGGTTCAAATTGAAACATTAAAACAATTGCAGCCACTATGCTTGTAAGGCTACAAGCACTTACAACCATAGGATCTAATAATCCATCTAGATCTGGTGGGAACCACTAGGAATCACAGATTATTTGGGGATCTAAACTTAGCTGATCATTACTTCAAACAGCTGCAATGATCGAGCTCACAATGCTGCAATCTTTGCATGAATTCTAGATCTCTTCACTGAAAGCAGATCTAGAAATCAGAGTAAGAGGTGGATTTGCTACAATCTTTCACTTGGCTACAAGCACAAGTGCAAAGAGGAAGAATCCAGTTTCACCTTCACTTATGGATTAGTCCTAAGGGTATGATCGGTCCACGTGAATGGTCGCAAATCATCTAAGAGATTTACTCCAATAGTGAGGATGAAGATTAGAACATGAAAATTACCGCACGCACTATGGTTGCAAGGCTACAAGCTCCAGCAACCATAGGTGCATCAAATCTGGAAACTTCTAAAGCAATTGAATAGAAAAAATACAGATCTAATGGGACTTTAAAAATAGCATTTCATTGATGAAACAAAACTTACAATCATCTACCTCAAGCCTACAGTCTGTGCATGAATCCAGAGCTCTTCATAATGAATTTATAGTTCTATTTACAATTACAAACCATATCTGAACTGCTATCTAGATCTAATCCAACGGGCTGGATTAGAGAGAGAAGGGGGAAGAGAAAAAAGGAAAAAATAAAACTAAAACTAAACCTAAATGAGTCAACGAGAACAAAATCCATTCCTTGGTTTCCTTGCTGAAGAATTACAGTAGTAAGGGGTTTTATTTATACATGTGCAGGGATCCATGTGCCTTGAATTGTAGCCAATCAGAGGAGAGAATTTCATGCTAATCCATGTGCTTAGCATTTCAACCAATCAGAGAGAAGAGAGATATCTAGCTATGTTGTGTTCAACTGAAGTAGTTTGCTTCCCGCCAAGGATTTGAGAATCAGTTTTGCCCATGTGCAAACTTCTCTTGTGCCTTGGAGTTCCCAAAAATGCCCCTGCTGTCCATTGATATTTCCAGCTGCAAACCTCAAGTAATTGTTTTAACTAATAAAACCCAAACTCCTGAGAATGCCCTAAATTAATCTCATCATCCTATTGGCTGCCTTGGGAACCAAAATAACCATGCTGCTGTTTATTACCAAAATAGCCCCTTGATGAAACCCAAATCGATAACCTACTGGCAACTTGAAAGTGCTCATTAAAATGGTTGCAACTAAAATATCTTCTACAAATTGATAGTTGGAACTCATTGGAGTTTGGTGGGGCCTGAGCTGGATTAGCTTGAAGAACTATGGGCTGATGAAGGTTTAAATTTGCAGCTTCATCAGTGAGGTGGAGAAGATGAACTCGAGAGGATGTGGTGTGCGCTCGAGAGGACAGCTGAATGGGGTGGCTACTGGTTTGCACTTTGAGAGGATGTGGGACTGGTGTATGAAGACTACAACTTTAGGTAACTCTTCGTGAGGTTGGGAGGTGAATCTCGACAGGTTCAAGGAGCTATTCCAGCAAAACTCGATAGGTTGCTGGTCAGCCTCAATATGCTCGACAGGTTTGCTGAATTTAAATGGGAGATGTCGAGAGGTTGAAGGCTGCTATTGGTCAACAAGATGGCTGGGGATTTTAAACAAGAACTCGACGGGTTTGGGAGGTTGCTGCACTTTTCGAGAGGATGATGGGTTGCTGGTCGACAGGATGGAGATTTGCTGAAGTGTAGCTTGTGTTATCGATAGGTGTGCAGAAGGTAAACTCGACAGGTTGGAGAAGATGGACTGCTTGAGCAGTTGGCCGCAAGCTTCAGCTAAATGTTGACAGGATGCTAGAACTCTACACCTTCCATTCGATAGGTTGCTGAAGTGTAGCTTAAAGATGTCGACAGGTTGGCTGACCTGCTTCATGGAGATCTCAATAGGATGTAAGGCTGGGAAAGTGATCTCTTCGATAGGTTTGCTGAAGGTTCCACCAAACCATTCGATAGGTTAACATGCTGTTGTCGACAGGTACTGGAGCTGTTGCTCTTCCCATTTGATAGGTTCCATTGCTGAGCTTTAAACTGTTCCAAGTCGACAGGTTGAGTGCTCTTTGACTTCTGATCTGCTCGATAGGATGCATGAGTGGATTCAGAAATCTACTCGATAGGTGATGCTGCTTCAAATTGACAGGTGCTGGTGCACCTTCATCTGCTTGATAGGATAGATGCTACAAAAGAATGCTATTTGAGTAGATGTTTGGAGCACTTCAATAGATTCAATACCTCATTAACTCGACAAGTAGGCTGGTGCAGGATAAAAGCAATACAACGGTTCTGTAGCTGCAACTCGTAAGGATGAAAGCTCTAACTCCACAAGTTGCTTGGCTATTTCATTCACATCAAAAGGATGGCTGAATGTGTGCAAGATCCACTCTTTAACTCGACAGGTTCTGAAATACAACAGGTGAATCCCTTTGGGAAATTGAAGTGCAGGTGCATCAGTTGCTGCACATGCTTGTTGTTGTGGCTCAATGTGTAGCTAGTGTTTACCCTTTCATCTTTTGTTGTGCTGCTCAAGTCCTCAATGCAATGGCTGCTATAGCTCATTAGGTCCAAGATCATGTTGCTGTTTGTTGAACCATATGGCTGCATTAATGTGTGCAGAGTTGAAGCTTATGCTAAGTTTGCCCAAGTGTGCACATAGCTGTTATTGAAGATCATAATGTCTCAAATCTTGCACCGCCAGAGTATTTGAACTCATCTTGAATGTAAGCTGCTGCAACTGTCATGCCCAAGTTTTCCCATAGCTGAAGCTTTTAACCTATCTAGATCTGCTCCACGGCCTAAAATATTCATCTTTGAAGCTCTCTGGGTCCTCTTGACTGCTGCTTGCTTGAATGTACTGGACAACCCAATTGTATGCAGCTACTGATGTAGATTGAAGCACTTGGTTGCTCTAATCTCCTCTTCTTAGCACACAAACATGGATAGCTGCATATTTATTCCTAACTACAAAACAACATAAGAATCAGTTATTAAGTACTCTAACTACTAACAAAGGCCAAGTTTAAAGGGTATAAAATGGTATAAAATAGTGACTAACAACCCGAGACCTCACATCTGCAATACATTCGTGAGCACAGGGGTCATCAAAATTGATCAGAATGGGGCTACACAGCTGACCCCACACAAACCGGTAGCCACTATCACCCAACCAATCCCCAAATCATCCCTCCCAATTTTGAAATTGACCTAGCCTTCCTGTCTCTTTTTGAGGAGGAGTTTTCCATACCTTTACAGTCCACCCAGTGGTAAACCCCCACAAAACCATGTTGATGTGTGAGGACAGGGTCCCGGATGAGCTCAGGATCAACATGATGGAGGCTGACTCCCAAAATCCATATCAATCAGCCTCCTCCAACAGAGCAGGTAAAGGGGTGGCATCGCAGGTAAGAAATTGGGTGACTCTGCCCTTAACTCTGAGAGCATCAAATGGTCACAAATTCGGCACCCGCTTCCCAAAAAAATAACCTATAAAAAGTGAGGTGAGCCCTTGGCAAGCAATACCATGTGTATATAGAGACCCGCCTTGCCAATGGCTCATTTTTGAAGAAAAAGAAAATTCCAAAAAAATAAAAAATATATAAAATAATCTAAAAAAATTATTTTTTTAAATTCTCAATAAAATCAAGCAAAATGATACCTTAATTGAAAAACCCGTCCCACATGAAATTGAACTCTTTCTTGTATAAATACAAGAAGAGGTAGGAGTCACGAGTCTAGACAAGGAAATCCCTATTGAGGAGCTTCCCAATGAGCTCCTTGAACAATACGCTAATTTTGATCATGCCCTACCCCTATCGTTGAAGAAATAGAGGATGTCAATCTAGGGACCGAGGAGATTCCTAGAATCACCAAGATCGGAACTTCGCTGTCTCCCGAGGAAAGAAAAAGCATGATCGATTTCTTTCAGTCATAGTAAGACGTCTTTGCATGGTCATATGAGGATATGCCTAGTTTAGATACCGATTTGGTTTAGTATGAGCTGCCACTATATTCGAATGTTAAGCCAGTCAAGCAAAAGTTGAGACGACTCCGACCCGAGTAGTACGATGCGGGGTTTCTCATGGTCTCTAAATACCTGTAGTGGCTAGCCAATATAGTCCCTGTACCAAAGAAAGATGAAAAGGTTCGCATGTGCATCGACTTTAGAAATCGGAACAAGGCGAGCCCGAAGGATGACTTCCCATTGCCACACATCAACATCTTGGTCGATAACACTACTAGGCATGAGATGCTCTCATTTATGGACGGATTCTCTAGATACAATCAAATCAAGATGGCAGAGGCGGACCAAGAGAAAATAGTGTTCATCACTCCATGGGAAACTTTCTGCTATCGAGTCATGCCTTTCGGACTAAAAAATGTTGGGGCAACATATCAGAGCGATGACAACACTCTTCCACGACATGATGCATTGAGAAATTGAGGTGTACATTGATGAAATGATCACCAAATCACTGGAAAGAGGGGACCATCTGGTGAACCTCCAGAAGCTGTTCGAAAGATTGAGGAAATATAAGCTCCGTATGAACCCTCAAAAGTGTGCATTCGGTGTCATGTCAGGAAAATTACTGGGCTTCATTATTAGCATAAGAGGCATCGAGGTTGACCCAATCAAGGTAAAAGCCATCGTCAAAATGCCACCGCCATCTACCGAGAAAGAAGTCAGAGGCTTCTTGGGCAGAATACAATACATCAGTCTATTCATTATACAACTAACTCCTATCTGTATGCCAATCTTCATGCTACTAAGAAAAGATTCGCCCGTTGAAGAGTTACCTTCTCAATCCTCCAGTTTTGGTACCGCTAGTACTAGGGAGACCACTCTTAATGTATCTCTCTACAATGAAAATTTCGATGGGATGTGTCCTAGGGCAGCATGATGAAACAGGAAGAAGAGAGCAGGACATCTACTATCTCAGCAGGAAGTTTAGTGACTACGAGATGCACTATTCTAATATGGAGAAAACATGCCTAGCTCTCGTATGGGCTACATAGAGACTCCGTCATTACTTATTGTCTAAGGCAATTCTCCTTCTGGCACGAATGGATCCATTGAAGTACTTGTTTGAAAAGCTAGCTCTCACGGGCTAAACCGCACGCTGGCAACTCCTCTTATTAGAGTTTGACATCATATATGCCATGCATAAATCAATAAAGGAGCAAGCACTCACCGATCATCTTGCTGAAAATCCTTTACCTTACTATGAGCCTTTGAGAATTGAATTACCAGATGAGGACATCTTGTTCATGAAAGAGGATGATACAGTGGAGACAGAGGAATCCTGGATAATACACTTTGACGGAGCAGCAAATGCCGAAGGTCAAGAAGTCAACGCTTTTCTGATTTCGCCAAAAGGATCTCATGTACCAATCTCCATCAAACTCAACTTCCCGTGCACAAACAACATGGTCGAGTATGAAGCCTGTATAGCTGGCCTACAAGTAGCTTTGGACCTGAACGCAACTCATCTTAGGGTGTTCAGTGACTCACAGTTAATCATATGCCAGACAAATGGATATTGGAGGATAAAGGATGAGAAGTTGATCCCATACCATGAACACCTCGAAGATCTGATAGCATGCTTGTTGTAATATTTTTTTAGTAGTGTGCTTATTTTTATTAGTTTGAAAATAGATGTGGAAAGAATCACACATAAAAATCAAAAGATAGAATGAACACACAAAAGCACAAAACTAAAACCCACAGACCTGTAAGAATCCAGGGTCTGCTGTATCAAGTTTTACGAAGTAAGAGTTTGTCCCATAGAGAGTATTGATCTGAAACCACAAGGATCATATAGTAACCTCCAGATCTAGCTACAGATCTAGCAACTCTAAACTTAAAAGGTGAAGAGAGGAAGTCTAGGTGTCACAAAAATAAAATAAAATACAACTAAAATAAAATAAACTACAGCTAAAAGAGAGGGAAACAGAAAATGAATGTAATGTGAGAAAATAACATCAAATGATGAAGAAGCAGACAACTAGGGTTAAATCAGTGATTCAACTCAGATCTAGAAATGGAAATGCAGCAGTCCTTCACTTGGCTACAAGCACAAGTGCAAGGTATATGTATCCAAATCAACCCATGCCATTTAGACTGTTCTTAAGGCTATAATTTGTCCACTTAAATGGTCACAGACTATCCAATAGAGATGGTCAAATCCCATTGAATCCCATTGATCAACTCGGAATTAAATCAACCATGAAAACCATTGCAGACACTATGTTTGTATGGCTACAAGCTCATGCATTCATAGGAGTAAACAAATCTAGGATTTCAAGTGGGAATCACTTGAAATCCCAGGATGAATGGGGACTTAAGCTCAGCTGGTCATTGCTACAAAAGGCCTACAATGACCCAACTCACAAGTCTATAATCACTACAAAACTCACTTCTAACCTCTGATAATGGTAATGCAAAATAGAGGAGAGTTTGGCTTTGCACAATCTCTCATAAGGCTACAAGCTCATGTGGAGAGAAGAAGAATCAATCTCAGATCTGTGAGGAAGACCTTCCATAAGGTTATAGTTTGTCCACTCAAATGGTCATATACTATCCTAGAGGCTACCTTCAACACAAATGATGAGACAGAGTAGTAAAACTACTGCTGCCACCATGGTTGCAAGGCTACAAGCTCAGGCAACCGTGGGGGAAACCCATAAAGATCTGTGTGAAAAACACGGGTAAAATATAGATTTAAATGAGGATTAAAATCAGCAATGCATTGAACAAAAGAAACTTACAGTGCTTTCCCTCAAGGCAGTAGCCTGTGAAAACCCCAAAAGAGATCTTCTATTTATAAACAAAACCCATTGCATTACATGAAAATAAACCTAGCTATTACATAGATCTAGCCTAGCATTGCTGATGTGCTAGGGCAAAATAAAACCCTAAAAGAAAGCCTAAAATAAAACCCTAAGTGAACCAGGCTATTCCTGGCTCCAACCCTAACTGAGCTCAGGATATTCTTGACTAAAATATAAAACAGGAAAAATATTCTTTATATACAATCCCTCAGCCTTGGTGTGCCCTAGCCAATCCGAAATGAAGGGGGAAGATGTGTGGAGTTTATTTTGGAGCCAATCTGTGACCCTTGAATGCCTCGGGCTGTGAGAGCATTGATAAGTGTGCCCTAAACATGTGTGAAAACCCCAAACAGCTCCTGAGATTTGAAGTGTTGCTATTGGAACCCGAGGTTTGCATAGCTGGATTAGCTTCAGGCAGCATTCACTCAAAGATAAAATAATACAACACATATATGGAGCTTTAGAACTTCATATCTTGCGAGGATGGCAACTCCACAATAGCTCATCTTGCGAAAGTTATATTTGCTGAAGGCAAGCTCATGAGGATGGAGATATATACAGTAGTTGGAACCAGCTTCTTCACTTCATGAGGATAAAATAGTACATCTTGTAAGCTGCTCGCGGGGCTGGGTATTTAGCATCTTCAAAACAATTTGCGAGCCTAAAATAGTATAGCAGCTTTGCTACTCGCGAAGATGGATATACTCAGCAAATCCAACTCTTCCTTCTCACGAGGATGGGAGTATAAACAGCTTGTAAGCTGCTCGTGAGGATCACATTTAATGCATTCCAGAACCAGCATCTCACGGGGCTCCTCTTCAACAACTCCTTGCTCACGAGGATGAAGATAGATGGAGCTTCAGAACCCCTAGCTCGTGAGGATCGCGCTGGGTTCAATTCCTTTCTTCATTTTCACAACTTCAACTCACATGGTTCTCATGCAATGCCCTTGGTGCTTGACAGGTTTGAAGGTCTGCCGAAGGACTACTCGAGTTCACTTGTGTAGCAGCAATCAGCAGCTTGTGGAATTGACATTAACTGCTCAAGCTCCAAGTCCCATCAGCAATTAACTCGAGAGGTCCATTCCTTGGATCATAAACTACTCAAGTTGCACCAGCTATAGCTCTCTAACATTACAACAAGTCAAGTGGATGGCTGATCTGCTCGAGAGGATGGCATATAGCACTTTGAGTACTCGAGTGCATCTGTGGCTACATTGTAGCTGCTTGTGTTTCAACAATATGGTACTAGGGGTGGTTGCTGCAATGTTAAAATTGCTTGAAGGCCTGATGTACATGTTGCTGCTTTGCAGCCTGCTTCTCTTGAATACATGGTGCAATAGCTTGGAGGTGCCACATGGTGTAGCAGTTCCTTCTGATGATAGGCTGCAACACCTCAGCCTTCAACTCATGGGTGTGCTCAATTTCTAGTGTGCTGCACACATGGTGTGCTTTGGAATAAAGATAGCAGCTGCTCGATCTCTTCAAGATAGCAGCTCATTTGATTATGGATCCCTTGGGGTTCAAACCTTCAACACAAGAGGATCCAAGGTGCAGCTTAGTAGGGAGCTACTCAAGTATATTAACTCCACTAACACTCTAGTTCGAGAGGTTCATATGCACAACTCCTAATATGCTGAAGGACCTTAAATCTCAGCAGCTTTCTGTTGCTCGCGAAGGTGCACTGTGTGCAGCTGCATGCATTTTGTTGTGGTGTTGAACTGCTTCGACAAGGGAGTGCAGCTCAATTGATGGAGTGAAAGCTATAAAAGTTTACCTTGAACACATGGTGCAACAACTGTCTGCTTGGTGCAACAGCTATGCAGTAGCAGGCTCTAAAGTAGCAACTTCTGCTTCAAGTCTTCATGTCTACAGCTCCGGTGCTTGGCTATGAAGTTGCATGGCAGGTTGGTGGAACCCAGCAACAACTCTTAAAGGTTGATTTGAAGTGTGAATTGCCTAAGCTCTTTGTGGCAGCAAAGCATGATGGCTTGAAGTGCTTAATTACAGTAGCTACACTCAAGGGGCTCTATTTTTCAGCAACAACAGCTAGGATGATGCTTCACATCTATCTTATCGACCCTGCTGGTGTACTCCAATAGGAATGGGCTGCTGCTCATAAAAACTGCTCAAGGTCTTGAATGTATGAGGTGAAGTTTTCTCCTCAGCTGTTCAATTTAGCCCATTGCAGCAGCCCTCCATTGACTTTAACTTTTCACCTTTCTCTCTCTCAGCAAGCCTCAAAAGGTCCCACAACAAGCTAAATTTCCCTCAATGGTGTACACCATTATGGCACATTCAAATCGAACCTATTAGCTCCACAAAATTCCTTCTTCTTGGCTTGAAAAAACATGGATTGCATCATTAAGCTCTTATTTTCTGTTATCACAGAACTCACTAAAAACACATTATTTTATGTGCTCAAAGGTCCATCAAAGGCTAGGTTAAGGGTGAAAAGTGATACTTTTCAGAGATTAACAATGCTTCGAGGATGTTACTTTCTCATATGTCCCGCGAGCAAGAAATTGCTTTGTCGATGCACTAGCAATGTTGGCATCAATGGTCGAAATATCCTTTGGCGTCGAGATGAAGCTAGTCATGATTGAACAAAGGTTGGCTGACTCGAACTTTCCCTAAAGGTACATCCAAGACGGACAGGTGGACCATCCAACATTTAGCGACGAACTACGTCATCTGCGGCGAGTGCCTCTACAAGCGATCATATAACAGCATCTTGCTCAGATGCCTTACTGAGGGTGATACAGCCAACATCATGAAAGAAATCTATGAAGGAGTATGCGGGGCCTACGTCAATGGACACATGCTCGTCAAAAAGATCCTATGGCAAGGAAATTTTTGGATTACCATGGAAGCTGACTATTACAAGCACGTTCAGAAGTGCTACAAATGCCAAGAACACTTCAGTCTAATACATGCTCCTGCCATTGATCTACACAGCATGACCACTCCTTGGCCATTTGCTACATGGGGCCTTGACGTCGTCGGAAAGGTCAATCTAAAAGTATCTAATGGGCATCAGTTCATCCTCGTTGCCATTAAATACTTTACCAAATGGGTAGAGGCAGCATCATATACGAACATCACATCCAATCATGTTGAGAAATTCATTAAGAATAATATTATTGTCGATTTGGTCATGAACAACAGCACCAACCTCGTGAACAAGCGCATAAGAGCCTTCTGCGAGCAGTACAAAATAAAACATCATCGTTCATCACCATATCGGTCGTAAACCAACGATGCCGTAGATGTTGCTAACAAGATAGTCATCTATATCCTTGAGAAGATGGTCATCACGTATCGCGACTGGAGCGAAATGTTATCATTTGCACAATGGGCTTGTCGAACATTGATTCGTACCGCTATAGGGGCAACACCATTTTGCCTTGTGTATGAAATCGAGACAGTGCTTCCAGTTGAGGTTGATGTACCTTCACTTTGCATTCTCATTGAATCTGATCTATCGAAAGCCGAAAGAGAGAGGCCCCGCTTTGAGCAACTGAACCTAATAGATTAGAAAAAGCTCCTAGCCATGTGTCACACTCAGGCCTATCAGAGAAGGATCGCACGTGCTTACAACAAGTGGGTTCGCATCCGAGATTTAAAGGTGGGTGACACAATACTCAAGAAAATCCTCCCTTCTCCACACCGATCCAAGAGGGAAATTCAAGCCCAACTAGGAAGGACCTTACGTCAACTGAGAGGTACTCCCGAGATACGCAATCCGCCTCGCCACCATGAACAGAGATCACTTTCCTAAGCTCATCAATGCTGGATACATACGTCGATTCTACTCCTAGTATCTGCAGTAAGGTAAGTATTGATAAGATGGATACGTGACTACTTACAGACCCCATAAAAGAGGCCATCATTTTAAAGCCAAGTAGCCAAAAAAGCGTCCCTGAATACTTATACCCTTGTTATACCCATTGAGCCATTGACCTTTCTTTCGTTAAACTCCTCCCTAGAAAAGAAGACGAAAAAAGTGTATATACCAAACAAAAAAATGTGAAAAAGAGTTACCATCAAATCCAACAAAAAGAGGATGTCTGAAAAAAGCAAAAAGAAAAAAAACAATAGGAAAGAAAAAGTGGGGCATGTGCAGTCAAAATTCTCCAAGGAAGAAGTGTATTACGACAACTGGAACCCTATCGAGAAAACCTTTTTAACCCAAGAATACCTTCAAAATTCCTAACCTATCCCATGGCCAAGATACATCCTAAGAAAAAGCCCTCTTTAAGGTCTACGAGCAGTCACAGTATCTATTGAGTCAGCACGAGCCTAGCTGAGAGACAACAAAAGAACTCCATCCAACCGACTATGACGGAGTCGACGTCCATGTCGTGGCCTTTGAGATAATAAAGAATAAAAGAAAAAGAAAAAGAAAAAATATAAGCTCAAAGCAAAAAGGATGTGGTGAAAGCCCAAAAGGGCACCATGGGTAAAAACAATGAGCTTGTGCAGACCAAGTGAAAACCTGAAAAGGCGCCTAGAGTAAAAATACATACCCACGGACGTAGTGAAAATCTAAAAGGGCACTACGTGTAAAAAAGAGGGTAACAACGGGCATGGCTAAAAAACCCGTCTTGGGTGTTATGAGTAAAAAAGGGTTGAAAAAGAAAAATATAAGAGAAAAGAAAAATCTTTCAATTAATCCTTCGATTACATTTTCGAATTATCCGGTAGCCAATTGGGCCGCTCATGTTTTCTCAAATCAGGTCCATATCAGGTATATTTTCAGACTACACCGTCAAATGTATAATCCGAGGTAAGGAGAAAAGGTTGATTTGATCTAAAGGAATGGATGTTCTGACCTTGGTAAAAATTCTGAACCTCACTCAGGTCGGACCCCATGAACAGGTTCGACTATACTCAAAATGGGACTTGTTACTTTGCCTCATTATTAAGGCATTAGACATGAAAAAGAAGAAGAAAAGAAAGAGAAAAACAATAAAAATAAGAAATCCGGAAAAATCTAAAAAATATATACTCCTTCCATGTACATATTTACAACATCGTACTTCCATCTCAAAAATAAAGAAGAAGAATAAAACAAAAATCTCTAAAAACGAAAATTCAAAATATATAAATCATGAAAATTGAAAATATGTAGGTAAAGGTTTGCTTTTCCTTCTGTTAATTAGGATGCATATTGTTACCTATATAAATAAAAACGGGACTAACGTTTTCTCAAGAATGTGCAGGAACATCAAATGGTCCAAAGCCTTAAAGCAGGCAACCTCTCAGCCATGAACAAATCAGATGAAGCATCTCACCACTGACGTCCGGTCTATTCTAAAAAAAGTGAAAGAAAAAAGAGAGAAGAAATTTATTTTGAAAAAAAAAAAAGATAGCTATATCTTCGTTGTACTTTTGCCACGCACAGCTATGCAAATGTGTGTTTCAATGCGGTAAAATGTTAATATTTTATAGGCAATGCAGCTTTGCTAAATTAATGTCCTAAGTCTAAGGTTTGCCTTGGACCTTTGGATCCTACTTTAAAGTAGGAGCAATGGTGTCAATCTCGATCAAGCAGTCATTGTTTCGATTAGCTTGATTTCACTGCTAGATCTTCGAGCTAAGTGCTCCGTCTTTGGATTCCTGTGAACTTTATTATCTTAAGCTTCAGATTTCTCAGAAAAAGGTCAATCATTGGTTGAGATCAACCTGTTGAAAATGAAACTACACATCGATTAATTATGTGCAAACATGTATGCAAAAGGGTTCATTTCTCTTATTTTTTCGAAGGCTTAAAACCTGCATTGGCGTGATTTCCCTTAGATAGGTGCCATGCATCTGGGTATTTGTAGGATGGTCGTTTGTTCCTGTAAATTATATCCGGACGGAATTTGGGTCGGGACTTCCATCGCTTTTGTTGCTTATCGCCCCTAATGGGTGCATATTTATGCATAGTTAAATGATTTGTAAGATCATTATTGGTAGAGATCAGGATTGGGTGTCTCCTTTGGTAGGCACCCAATTATAGTCGGATTTGTTCAGTATTATTTGAAGTTGGGTACTCTAGGTCATGTTGATCTAGGATATATTTCAAAAATAGAATACACTCCCAAAAAGCATTGCGACATCAATATTCGCTCTGCTTGGGTAGTTGTGCTAAATTAACCTTGCGATTGATGGGTTCGTCTAAAAATCTCGAACCCCACCTTGCGTAGGGGCACCTGTAGCAGATCAAATGGGACAGTCAATGCCTCATGGGATTCGACACAAACTGTGTCTTTGCTTTACACCAATCTTTAAGTATTGGTCGATCACCCTCCCGCTCGCGGGGCAGTGTTGTTCGAAATGAATCTCAAACATCGTGCATTTTCAAATCATACCATCTTGGTTATGCCTAGTAATGTCGCTAAGCGCTTGGGGACCGATAGCTTTGAGGAACGAAAGTTTTCCCTAAATGTTGGGGCTTCCGCTACTCTCGAGTGATGCATGCTTTCCTTGATGCTGGGCTTACATCACTCTCCATTTAGTTATTTTATTTTTTTAAGTTTGAGGTTCATTTTGAACACAACGGACCCGTTAGCATGCCTTGGGCCTCTTCGGATCTCTCTTTCATTGGCATATGATCGTTACTGATTGGATACCAAATAGGGGCATCTATAGACACCCAAATTTGGCCCAAGGCCCGATCGACACATACTTAGAGAAAGGCATACCCCCGAGCTTTCGAAAGCATTTCCCAAACTCTTAGGAATCATCCCAAAACCTTTAGATCCCTTTCAAACCCTTAGGAATTATCCCTTGCCTTCCCAGATCCATTCAAACCCTTCCCGGACCAGTCTTGAACCCTCCTGAACAGTGGTTGGAAAGGGGAGTACAACAGTTTTTATAGATAATTGCCTAACCTGAAGTATATACCATTAGAAAGTAGAGGTTCCCAGTTTTCCAACAAGCTAATAATTTCCTAATTCAAAGTTGTACATCAGAAGTTATGGCGAAATAAAGATCACGGATTTGTGCAGGAAATAACAAAATCGGACCCATAGAGCCTGTTTTGAACCAACCAAAATAGCTTATGAAAGGAGGAGTGCCACAGTTTTTATTGATAGTTTCCCTACCTGAGGCCTATACTATTTGATAGTGAGGTTCCCAGCTTTCCAACAAGCTAAAAATTACCTAATTCGGAGTTGTACATAAAAAGTTATAGTGAAATGAAGATCGCGGATTTGTGCAGGAAATTACAAAACCAGGCTGGGCCCTTGTGGATCATGACCTTCCAACAATTTGGGCTTGGTTTTCCTTCAAAAAATGGCCAAAATTGACATTGGGGGTTTGATTTGTGGACCATCCCAAAGTCTGGGGTGTGTTTCTTTAGGACCCTAGTGACCCTATTAGCTTAAGTTATCACCCTTTTGCCATTCAAGTCACCACCCTATCATCTACCATTAAACCCAAATCCCTCTTCTCCAAGCTCTAGAAAACCTCAAAACCATAGATTGCCCATTACCTAATTTCTAAACCTATTAGTAACTTAACCCTTCACTAATCGCTCTTCCTCTATAAATAGAGAGCCACCCCACCTTGTTTAGGGCTTGAAAATTTTTCCTAAGAGAAGAATTTTAGTGAGCTCCCATAAAATTCCAGAATTGAGTTTTGCCCTTTAAACTTCATTTTCCGCCATTAATCCTTGAGATTTAGCTAGAACTAGCCCCTAGCCTTCTTCCTCTACCTCTTAGCTACCAAGCTTTAGAGATTATAACCCCTCTCCTAACCCGTTTGCTATCAGAAGTTCACCGGTGACGCTCTCACACGAAGGACCATTGTCGTGCTAAAAAGGCTCGAGAGCTCTGTCTCTCCCATGTATTCCTTAACCTTCTTTGCTTTTCCTTTATCCTATAATTGAGCCGTTACGCTGCCCAAATTTTGGCAAGCGGAAAGCGTTCAATAGAATCAGTGTGCCTTCGGATAAGAGCAAGTGCTACCCATTCTTCCTTTTCTTTATATATATATATATATATTATATACACAGCCAAACAACCATAGTAGAGATCGCTTATGAGCGGGTGCCTAACAACTTCTCGATCGATAACCGAAGCCCTTACCCAAGAGCCTTTAATGTAGACTGGAGTCAGAGTCATATTTTTGCACTTTGGTGCTTTCAATATTGATTTAGGTTTCCCGGGATATCAAAAGCTCCGGGTGGTGACTCTATATTTTTTTACGAGCGCATCGTCGCTACGGATCGATAAAGATCCACGATTGCACAGGTTGGTTTGACCTCCAGTGCCTCTACACTCACCTTCCACAGGTCGTGAGACTCCTCTTGGCCCTGAGATGACCATCACCCCTGTGAATTGGTCTATGATTACTGGGTTCAGGATAGGAGGGATACCAGTGTTCCCCCCCGCATACCAGATCGTGCAGAGGTGATTAAGTAGATCGGGGATTACCCCACCTCCCGGGATATGACCGGCTCTGAGGTCAAGCTATCTTGGCTAACAGACCAGTTCGACGCTGACAAGTTGGTGGATTCGAGCTAGCAGGATATGGACATTGTCATTGAGCTTGAGCATGCACTGATGTTAGCCCATATCTCTCTCCTCTTCCTGCTGGGTAAGACTATTCTTGTCAATGCTAGTGGTGGCTGGGTCTCGCTATCCCTCCTTAGTCTAATGGGAAACTGGGAGAACGCGCATCATTTTGACTAGGCGGGTGTTGGGTACGCCGTGTTGATGGCCAATTTGGCTAGAGCCTTAATTGGGGATGTGGCCTCCATTCTTGGCTTTTGGCCTGCGATCGAGGTGACTTTTTAAACTCTTTTATCACTCATGGTTTTTCTTTTAGCTTGCTTCTGACATATATTCCTATTTATTCGTCCTTTCAGATTTGGGGGTATTTATATTTTCAGTCGGACCGTCCCTCTCTCTTTGATGATCCTAGAGCAGGTATTGATACTCCCCCCTCTCTCTTTATCCTTTCTTGGGGTTCAGATGGTGTTGCTTGACTAATAGGACTCTTTTTTTCTGAGCAGATTACTTTTGATCAATATGCCGGCTCCCCCTTCTGGGATCGTGCCGCTGTGGGCCAGTCCTGATTGTTCATTGATCGTCACATCATCTTCTTCTATGACTCCTGGGTCAGGGCGTATTATTTGAGGGAGAGGGTGGTACATTAGTATCAGGACTATTTTACGTGTCGCAGGGCCCTCCCAGGGATGTTATGTCACCGGAGGGCACGATTGAGGAGCTTACAGATGGGCTCCATCATCATGGGCTTCATGTTGATGGTCTATTTGAGCATGGGGGGTATTAGATGTGGTATGAGTCTCTTTCCTATCGGTCCATCCTCCCACGCTTTGTGCCAAGTGCAAACTTTTTGGCATTCAGAGACCCACAATCTCAGGTATTCCTCCTTTTTTCTTTCTCCTGTATGTGAATTCCTGTCTATCTTAATTTTTTCATACTGACTGGATTTCTGCATCTTTCTTTAGTTCGAGGGAGAGGATTTTGATGAGAACGTAGTAAAAGTGGGTCCAGTAGGGGCATCAGGTGCTGGACCTTCAGACCCTTATGGTGCGGGGGGCTCAGGGACCTCGACTGTAGAGACTTAGGGGACCTTTAGGTGTTTTGACGACACGCTCCTCTCGGGCCTGTGTGCTAACGTGGCAAAGCGGGCTCGTATATCGACTGAGGCAATTAGGGTCCCTCCTCCTGAGTTTGTTCCAGGGGTGGGTTTTCTTTTCCACCTATTATTTTGAGGGCATGCTTGCTCTTGTATTATTACCCATGCAGCTAACCTCTCTTTCTCTCTTCTCCTTGTAGGATTATGAGTCGGCTTTCAACCCAGCGGAATATTACCGTAATATTGTTGGCCTTCGGGATGTGGAAGTGGTAAGTATGACACTTCTTGGATTTGGTTGTCACTTTACTATTCTAACTTTTGACTGACCTTAACTAACCTCTTGGCATGATGCTTGCAGCGTGCTCGTGAAAAGGAGTCACATTCGTTGCTCAGTAGATTGTCCCAGGCAAGGTCACGGGTGGGGGATGTACAGACATATCAGAGTACCTCATGCCAACAAAAGAAGACCAAGGGCACTGATTAGGAGCAGCTCTCATTTTTTGCTTTTAACAGACACTTGACACTTTTGAACATTATCTTTTTGTTTTGGGAAGTCATTGTAATGGATGATTGAACACATTTTGGATGATGATTTTTTTTTGGAATGAATGTTATTGCTTTCCCCCCTTTTTCTATCTCTCTCTTCGGGATGTGACATGCTTGATCATTTATAGGATAGGCCCTGACTTTGAAAAATGGTTCTTCGGGTTGTGTACTTGGTTAGAATAGCCAAACCTTGCATAATTGTTATGCGGATGGTGCCTGAAAGAAAAAACACATAAATAGGTTAACTGATGAACTTTGGTACCTTAGCTCATGATCTGGGGGTTTGAATGAACAAAGCCTAGCTGTAGGTTGGCCGGTCAAGGGACTGGAAGCAAAAAATCTCCCTATCTCCCCCTATCTTTCTTATTTGTTCGGATTTTTGGCCTAGCGTGTGTTATATACACGCAAGGCAAATCTAAGCATTTTTTGGCCTAGCGTGTATATTATACACGCTAGGCATTTTCTGGGGATTCATTGGCTTAGCGTGTGTAATATACATGCTAGGAAAAATCTGGGAGACTTTGAACTAGCGTGCGTATTACATATGCTAGCTACTTTTTGGGCAGTGTGGGGCCTTTAAGGCCCGAGAATGCACCTCTTTTTTGTTATCTTTAGTTGGGTTTTAGATTTTTGCTCCCATTTTTCTTTCCTCTTTCCCAAGGGTGGGTCGATTGTCCTATATTGAATTATGATTCCATTAAACACCTTTGTATGACCATGGACCCGCACTCCTATCCCGCTTCTCTTGGGGGGTCCGGGACCCTTATATGGATTCCCATGTCTTCTGATCTAGAGATCATGAGGGCATCACCCTTCTTGGCTTGACTGGTAGTACCTATTATTTTCCTTCTCGAGTGTTGCGCCAGTTTGGTTATACTCAGTAGGTGCCCTGTTCGGAGAGACCTCCTCTATGCAGACTGATCTTTTCTCAGGGGTCCTCTGGGGACTTGGATGGGATAGTTGCTCTTTGGGAGACGCGTCAGTCGACGCATATGTGCGGCTTGGAGCAAGGGGATTCTCTTTTGACTTCCTTGGGGTATTAGACTTGCAGAGGGGCCTTGGCCGAGGAAGGAGTCGGCTCTTCAGACTTGAATTGAGCTGTTGGTAGATGAGAAACGAATCCTGCACGAATGTTTAGAAAAATACAAGGTTAGAGCAGATGTTGAAGAAGCAAGAGCTGGTTTTGCAAAGTGTGAGGTCCTTCGTCTGGAAGGAGCCCTGAGTGATGCTCTTGGTGCTACTGATGCTTCTCGAAAGCGAATAAGAGCCTTCACGGCCACTAAATGACAAATCGGAATGCTCGAGAGGATGCTTTATGTGCAGAGATCCATGCCTTGAAGTGCAAGTTAGGTCGTTGATTCAGACCTGCACATACTTTTTGCATAAATCAAATCACCATAGGAAGGGGAATAAGAACCCCTGTTAGATATTTTTTGGTATATATATTTTCTTAATGTTTTTTATTACTTTTGTAAAAGGAAGCAAGGCATCACACTAATTATTTTTTGAGATGTGGTGTGAGCTCAGTACAGATATATGTAAATGGAAAAGGAAAATCTATTATTATATAAATTTTATCTTCTGTTGCCTTTAACAAGGAGAAACTGGGTGTTACGCCGATTATCCTTTGAGATGCGGTGTACACATAGTGTCGGCATGAAAATGGGAACGGGAAATTTATTATCTTTTATAAGAGTCGTTCCTTTCGAGATGTGGTCGTGCACATGGTGCGGGCATGAAAATGGGAAAGAGAAATTTAGTATCTATTATAAGAGTCGTCCCTTTGTTTTCTCTTTTTGTTTGATGTCCTCGTCGTGGGTCCGGGTGACAGGTCCTCTTTTGACCATAGTCGAACCCATTCATGATAGGATTTGGGTGAGGTTTAGAATTTTTCTGAGGTCGAAACGCTCATCCCCTCGGATTGAATTAACTTTTTATCCTTACCCTAAGTCATAAGTTTGATGGTGCGGTTTATGAAGATATTTCAGATCAGTACCTGACTTGAGCTAACCTGAGTGGCCTAGTCAGTAGCCAGATCAATCGAAATTGTAACCAAGGAAGTAACCAAGCATTCTCTTTTTCTTTTCAACCCATTTTTACTCACAACGCCCAAGACGGTTTTCGCCGTGTCCGTTGTTGCACTCTTTTTTACCTGTAGCACTCTTGCGGGTTTTCACTACGTCCATGGGTATGTATTTTTACCGCAGGCGCCTTTTCAAGTGTTTACCTGGTCTGCACAAGTTCACCATTTTTACCCATGGCGCCCTTCAGGTTTTCACAATGTCTATTTTGCTTTTAGCTTATATATTTTCTTTTTCTTTCCTTCTTTATTTTCTCAAAGGCCACGACATGGACGTCGACTTCATCATAGCCGATTGTTGTTTAGTCCTAATTTTCTTCTAATTACTTTTCGCCTTTCCTACTCTTGTTATGACTATAAGGTATCTAATCAATTTTAATCCTATTAAAAATCTAATTAATCCGGGAATCCCAATTCAACTAGGTTTCCTGATCCTACTAGGAATGCTAATATTAAATTTTATAGAAATTAATTAGGAATATACTAGTTCCAATGAAATTCTAATTAATGTAAATATACTAATTTTATTGAAAATTAAAAAAAAGGGTTTTGGGCCTACTATGCTAAGGAGGATTTGCCCCGTTCCTGGGTGCCCTTCGTAAGCTCCCTTGGGCAAATCGAGTGGCTAGGGATTATTTAGAGAATGATATAGATTGAAAATTTGATTTTTAATTTATAGAATGTAGATTTACGGATCGAAAATCGATTCCAGTACTAGAACTAAACTTAAAAATTCTAAGACTGAAGGTAAGACTGAGATTAAGGACTGATTCTAGAAACTAAGAACTAAAATAAGAAAAATTAGAAATTTATATTAAAATCTAAGATCTAGAATTTAGGAACTAGAGAGGCTATAACCTAAATTTAGAATCGAAAAAAAAGGAGGAACTGGTTGTAGAACCTAAGAACTAGAACCAGGGAAAAAGATAAGAATTAAGGATTAAAGAGATTTTAAAATCTAAGAGCTAGAAAAAAAATGTAAGAACTTAAGGTCTAGAACTAATGATCTAGAACTAAGAACTAGAGCTAAGAACTAGAACTAGAAGAACTAAAAAAAATTAGAAGGAAGGTATACCTGAGGCCAGAGCCACAGAGAGAAATCTCGAAATCCTAAGCTTGGGAGCAGGAACTCGAGAGAAGTCTGTGTGATAATGAATTGATGTATTTTTGGGATGTGGTGGCAGGTCCTATTTATAAGTATTTGGCCAATTGCACGCCCTGTGGGGTGCGTACAATTAGTCGGGGAATTTCAATTGTGCCCCCAATTTGGTGTGCTCAATTGATTTATGCGCTCAGTGTTAGGCGCACAATCACTTTGAGTCGGTGTCTGACTCAGTGAGTGACCGGCTAATTGGCTCAACTGGGTAGCCTAGTCCTAGTCTAAATAGACCAATTGCGCACTCTAAGTACTGCGCACAATCAATTATATGCTCGATTAAGAGAGCATAATAGGAGATTTTTAGGCGGTCTAGGGAATTAGAGATTGGGTTAGCTTAAGAACCAATTATGCGCCTGTGATAATGCTCATAATGCCAGTCCAAAATGGACTAATTGCGTGCCAGTATTAAAGCGTGCAATATGATTGTGCGCGCCTGGTAGGGCGCATAATAAGGGTCTAGGTGGTCCTCAAGAAGTGAAATCCTAGTAAAAGAGGTACCAATTGCACACCAACCATGGGGCGTGCAATCGAGTTTTGCGCACTGTATAGGGTGTATAATTTGGGACTTTCCTAGGTTTGAGTCGGGTCCAACCCACAAAGCTATTGTTTTAGCCCGGGTCTCAACCATGTACTATTGTTTCAGTGTAAGGTCCTCGTATTAGGGTTTTAAAGTCTTCAGAGAAGGTTAGTCCTTTTTTGGAGATCGTGGGCAGGGTCAAAGGTTGACTAAACAGGTTTGTATATTCTGAGAGGGCAAAATGGGGGTGTCTACAGATGCCCTTCTTTCATGCGTTCTTGTGGAATAAGAATGTGTCGAAGAAGTAGACACCCCTGATCAGTCACATAATTTACCATTTTATCACCCTTAACTTAGTGATGCTAGGACTTAGAATGCTACTAACGAGTTACTGATGTGCAAATATTAGAGATAAGTAGTAAATTAGAGCCTAAGTGTTAATCCTTATCAAAATAAACTCAAAAAGCAGAAAAAAGATGACTAAGTGTTAAAGATGATTCGCCAACAATAGGAAGGCTGAAAAATCATAATTCTTCAAAAGACGATTCTTCAGAAAGTGAAAAAAGAAGAAAGCAATCAATCTAAAATAAGAAATTGTTAGTTGAAAGCTGACTGAAAATAAAAAATCGTGAATTACGATTTTCCAGAAAGAATAAGAAAGAAATCGTTATTTACGATTTCCTAAAAATAGAAGCTTTCTACTACACACTGCTGCTGCGGATTACGTGAGAGTTTAACACTGCCATATCCTGAATTAGAAGACTCCTGCAATTAGAAGTTTGGTGAACAACGGATCTGAGAAGATTGATAAAGATTTAATTCGAAGGACTCTGCTATTGTTCAATAAAGAACAATTCAGAATTGCATCAACTAAAGAAAGCAAGGAAAGATAAAATTAGGAATTAGAGTTATATTAGGAATCTTTTATTTTTAGTAGTTTCTTTTATTAGAACTAGATCTTTGTAAATTGACCCCTTATGATCTATAAATAAGAGGGCTCGGGATAAAAATAAGCATCAAAGAATTTCAGCCTTGAGGTTGGATTTTCTCCCGATCAAAGTAGTGTAACATAGTTAGAGTAGATTAGATATAGAGGTTTCTCAAGAGCAATTGACGACTACAATTGAATGCTCAAGATTAGTATAGATATCTGTTGTAGTTTTTTCGAGACTCTTGCTGCATGTTTTATTAAGAACAGTAGAGAGAATAAATCAAGAGTGGGGAATTGGAGATGGGTCAGCACAGCAAGTCTGAAATACACACGGTCCTGCAAGATATAGGGTCTATTGTAGCAAGTTTTGATAAGTAAGAGTTTGTCCCACAGAGAAGTTGATTTAGAACCCAAAATGCGCTATAATAGTAGGCCTCCAAATCTGGCTACAGATCTGACAATCCTAAAGAAAGGGAGTTGGGTGTCACGACTACGCTAAATTAATCCTAAAAATAGAAAAATAAAATATAGCCCTATCCTAAAGAAAGGGGTTAAGAGGAGGATGGTGGTAGTATATGCCAAAATAAAATACAAAAATTATGAGAAGTAAGCAGGTTGGGCTAGAGTTAATGATACAGTAATGTAACTCATATTTAGTCTGTCTCTGCAGTGCTCCTTGCTGAGACGCTATTAAAAGCCTCAACAAGGTATAAGCTCTCAGTTTAACCCATGCCATTTGGGGCGCTCTTAGGGGTATACTCTGTCCACTCCAATGGTCACGGGGTATCTGATAGAGTCTGTCAAATCTCATTAGTCAAACTAGAAATTCGCTAGTCTAATCCAGAAGAGTGGATCGATCATTTCCATAGCCACTAAACCAGCTTTAGCCATGAATACTATTGCAGCACTATGTAATGCCAGTGCTACAAGCTCTCCAAATTTGTGCACAGACCTGGCTGACATCCATTGGTATTCCAACCCATAAGATTTTAAGTGCTTTGCTAAGACTAACTGCTCACTAGTGCCCACAAAAAGGACCATGTAATAGTTTGAATAAGGCTTTAGATTCAGCTGGTCATTGCTACAAAAGGCCTGCAATGATTCAGCCTCAAACTGCAATTACTACAAAGAGACTAGATCTAACATCTGATGTCGATTAGGTAAGACAAAGGGGAGCCAGTTACTATACAAACCTCCTCACAAGGCTCTAGAAGCTCATGTGCAGAGGTGAAGAATCTTTCTCAAACATGTGAATGGACGCAACCTTAGGGCTATACTCTGTCCACTTGAATGGTCACAGGGTATCCCATTGGTCTGTCCATCCCATAGAGGCCTAAGAAAGAACATGAAAACTGCTCCAGCCACCATGGTCCACAGGCCTCCAAGCTCCTTGGATCTCACTACAAATCCAGCATTACTTTTCATATGTCTATCAAACCAAGGAAAATCAGATGGTAAACAATAGATCTACTAGAAACTGAATGGGCTAGTCCCAAATACATGGATCCTATAGACATCTAATGAAACTATAAGATCTATATATTTGATTAAGCATTAAAACAGCAGTTCATTGATAACAGTAAAACTTACAATGAACTGTCTCTTGGCTGTAGCTTATACATAACTGCTCATCCATGATCCCAATGTATACAAAATCTATTATAAGACTGAAATAAAACTAAACCTAGCTGCTTGCAGGGGGATTAGCCAGTAAGTGCTAGGCTAAGAGAGAAGAAAAATAGGAAAAAGAGGTGATCAAACCCTAACCCTAGCCTGCTAGAGCTCTCAGCCGATAGAGAATGAAGGAAAGATGAAAATAATAAACTCTAAGTATAGCTTCTATACTCTGTCAAAATAGCTTTAGCTCTAAAGAGATTAACCCTAATTTTTCTAGCAAACATGGCACTGTTACAACCCTTGAATGCCTCGAGATGTGCGCTTTGAAATTTGTGCCTCAGGAAGTGTGCCCTAGCCTTGGGAAATTCCTAAAAGGTCCCTGAGTTAAAACTGAGAAGTAGAGAGCTCGCGCTTCGTGGGGTTGACAGCTGTTTTAGTTTACTCGCGCAATTGCTTTGCTTTTGCGGAGTTGCCTTTAGCTGATGGGAAGGGCTCATTCACACAGTAAACCTTTAGTGAATTGCGCAGTTGCTTTGGGTCGCAGTGCTATCGCAGAGATGATTTGGAGAGCCAGGGTGTTTCGCGTAGTAGAGCTTCAGGAGCTCTCTCTTGCTAAGTACTCGCACAGGTGGGCTCCTACACTCTCATAGTAACTTGTAAAGCTCTAGAGTGTGCGAGATCTATGTGAGAGGAATTCTAGGCGTCTCTCTCTTCCAGGGCCACGCGAGAACTCTGCGAGGTGACTTTTTGTTCTCTATGCATATAGACTCGTTGGGTTCTTCGGGTGGTTGCTTTAAGGCTTGATCTCTGTGAGAGCTTCATGACCATGAATTCTGAAAGTTTTATACTGCGAGATCTTTGCGATGTGTTTACAGCTCTCCTCTTGCCTGCGCGAGAGCTTCTTCCACTACATCTTTAACTTTGCGAGGAGGCTCCTCAACTTTGCGAGGTCTATTTCTTGACACTCTGCTGCACTACACTTGCTGCTGTTGCAACATCCTTCCTTCTCAACTGACTTCAGTCATCTGCTAGCCTTTAGGTCAATGATGATCAACAACAGTGAGTTACCATGGTGAGCACTACCAAGGTGTTCTATTAGGCTTTGGCTCAGCTGTCATCTTTGCTTGTATTCTCTCTTTTTCTTGGGCCAAAAAGCCAGTATTTTATATTAAGCTGCACAGTTTATTAGTAACTGTAAAATATACTTAACAAATATTTATTAGCGGGCTTCAAGGTCCATCAAAGGCTAGGTTAAGAGGTGAAAAGTGGTACTTTTCAGTGCATAATAATATCTGTAATTTCTTAGGAGCAATTGATGACTGCAGCTGAGGGATGAAGGATATATTTTACTTTACTTTTTAGTTTAGATTTTATTTGCTTTGTAAACATCTCCAAGTTTTAATTTGAATTGACGACTCAAGATAGAATTTGCAGATTAGTGTAATGGTTTTTACTTTTCCATCTTCAGTTTTCTAGAGTTTGATTCACGCCCAATTTTTTGGTTGATTGTTGATTGGATTAAATCTGTATTGATAGGATCTTAGACTTGATTGACGACTAATACTAGGAGACTAGAAATATGGTGTAACGGTACAATTTATTTTCATAAATATCCGAAAGCTGAAGATTAAGATTGACGACCATAATTTGAAGAAGGAGGATTATGATTTATTTTTATGCACTTTAGTTTAATAACCCATTCTTTTATTCATATTTCTCCACTAGATTAGATCTTAAAGATAAATAAAAGTCTTTAAGATAGGAATTTAGATAAAAGATATAAACTATAAATTAATTAGATAATGAACTTCCTCATGAGATCGATCCTATACTAGTACAATTTCCATTGTGCACTTGCAATAGGTTAAGACTTGAATTTAATATAATTATAATATATAATAAGCAATTGACCAAGTTTTTGAAGTTTAGGGTTGCGATCCGTCATATAATTTACCATTTTATCACCCTTAACTTAGTGATGCTAGGACTTAGTTTGCTACTAACGAGTTACTGATGTGCAGATATTAGAGATAACCAGTAAATTTGAGCCTAAGTATTAATCCTTGTCAAAATAAACTCAAAAAGCAATAAAAAGACGACTAAGCATTAAAGACGATTCGCCAACAACAGGAAGGCAGAAAATCATAATTCTTCAAAAGAGGATTCTTTAGAAAGCGATAAAATAAGAAAGCGATCGATCCAAAATAAGAAATTATTAGTTGAAAGCCGACTGAAAATAGAAAATCGTGAATTACAATTTTTCAGAAAGAATAAGAAAGAAATTGTTATTTACGATTTCCTAAAAATAGAAGTTTTCTACTACACACTGTTGCTGCGAATCACTTGAGAGTTTAACACCGCCATATCCAGAATCAGAAGACTCCTGCAATTAGAAGTTTGGTGAACTACGGATCTGAGATGATTGATAAAGATCTAATCTAAAAGACTCTGTTGCTGATCAATAAAGAACAATCCAGAAGCGCATCAACTAAAGAAAGCAAGGAAAGATAAAATTAGAAATTAGAGTTATATTAGGAATCTTTTGTTTTTAGTAGTTTCTTTTATTAGAACTAGATCTTTGTAAATCGATCCCTTATGATCTATAAATAAGAAGGCTCGGTATAGGAGTAAGCATCGAAGAATTTTAGTCCTAAGGTTGAATTTTCTCTCGATCAAAGTAGTGTATTATAGTTAGAGTAGATTAGATATCAGAGGTTTCTCAAGAGTAATTGATGACTGCAATTGAGTGCTGAAGATTAGTTTAGATATATGTAATTTCTCAGAAGCAATTGACGACCGTAGTTGAGGGGTGAAGGATGTATTTTACTTTACTTCCTAGTTTAGATTTTATTTACTTTGTAAACATCTCCAAGTTTTAATTTGAATTAACGACTTAGGTCAGAATTTGCAAATTAGTGTAACGATTTTTACTTTTTCATCTTCTGTTTTCTCGAGTTTGATTGACGCCCAAATTTCTGGTTGATTGTTGATTAAATTAAATCTGTATTGATAGGATCTTAGACTTGATTGACGACCAATGCTAGGAGACTAAAACTATGGTGTAACAGTACTATTTATTTTCATAAATATCCGAACGCTGAAGATTAAGATTGACGACCTTAATTTGAAGAAGGAGGATTAGGATTTATTTTTATGCACTTTAATTTAATAACCCATTCTTTCATTCATATTTCTCCAGTAGATTAGATTTTAAAGATAAATAAAAGTTTTTAAGATAGGGATTTAGATAAAAGATATAAACTAGGAATTAATTAGACAATGAACTTCCTCGTTGATCGATCCTATACTAGCTCTACAATTTCCATTGTGCGTTTGTAATAGGTTAAGACTTGAATTTAATATAATTATAATACATAATAAGCAGTCGATCAAGTTTTTGGCGCCGCTGCCAAGGAAGCGGAATTTATCTAATTCTTTCAAGTTTTTATCTAATATTTTTATCCTTTTAGAAACCAATATTTATCTCTCTTTTTTATATTTCTTTATATTTTTATTTTTTTTGGTCACTTCTTAAGCTTTTGCAGGTTTATTCGGAGTAACAGATCGGAACTTCAACACTTTTGCTGGCCACAGAGACTAGAGACTCAGATTTGTTTCTTTCCCTTCTCTATAAAATAAAAATCATATAAAGCTAAAACATAAAAATAAGTAGTTATGTTCAAATTCTTCTCAAAGTCTTTCATGTATACATACAATACTAGATAAGTATTCTACCACCACATGAAAACAATTATTACCCATCATATGTACTCTTCGATATCATTCCCCATAATAAATCGTATGATGTTTTATATTTATTCCAACTAACGTCCAATTTATTGCAATCTAACCTTCGGTAAAATCATTATAGCAATTAAGCTCGGAAGGATGAGAATATTTAAAATGATGATTCGTATTCCACCATCCAAGCCCTTCAAATACAGGATCAGACCATCCATAGCGAAATCATTCCCTCTCGTCCCTACCATCCCATCCTTACCCATGACAGATGATAAAACTGACTATAACCTAATAAAGTTCTTTCCAGTATGGGAAGACCCACCACCAGCGAAAGAGTCAGACCCTCTGCAGTTCCTGTGGGATAAGTACGAGGAAGTTCAGAAGATTTTGGGGAAGGAAGAAAAGAAAAAAAACAAAAAGAAGAAAAAGAAAAATAGGAAGATGGAACCATCTGCCTCTTCTGACACACCTCCCATCTTCACCTCCTCTGCCCTTCATGCACCCCCTGCTCAGCTACCGCCCCCTGATTCTCCTTAATCCCTGCTATACCCATTCCTGGCTTGCAGTTCTCTACCAAGAGCAGCAAATTGAGGACATCCCGGAGCCAGGAAGGCAAACCATTTTTGATGGGATAAATTTTGAAAAATCCGGAGGACCGATCTTCATTGAAGATTTATTCTCGGACGTTGCTGCCAGTGTCTTAGTTTAGTGTGTGTCTAGATTTTTCCTAGGAATTTTTATTCATGTAATTAGTTTTCTTTTCATGTTACTGTAATTAGTTCATAGATGAAAAGTTTTTATTTATTTATTAGCGTTTTTCTTTTATTTTTGCTACTAACATTTAACTTTATAAAATCATAAGTATTTTTCTCCCAAGTTTGGGGGGAAGAATTTTTTATTTTTTTTTGTAGATTATATACCCGATTACTAACATAGCAGTAATATATAGTAAAAAAATTTTATATGTCCCCTATTTTACACAATGAGGACATTGTCCTATTTAAGTTTGGGGGGGATACACCACCTTTGTATAGATTAGTTTAGTTTTCTTTTTAGTTTTTTTTTCGTAGAAATTTTAAATTTTAAATTTCTTTTTTTTGAATTTTTTTTTATAAGTTAATCATTATATGCAAATTATGAAAAAATATAAAAATTCGAATTTCTTAGCAAACCATCATAGTAGTAGTTCAAAAATCGAAATAAAAATAGTTACAATTCAAAGTAAAGAATCTCTAGAACACTGTATCAGAAGAATGTTTGAAACTATACGATTGATTTGAACTGTAAAATATTTTTCGATTATAGTTTCAAAATCATATAACCAGTGAGCTATAGGGCCTATTCCTCTTTATTCTGAGAGAAAGAGAGACTATTTTTATTCGTGTTTAATTTTCTTGGAATTGCTCTACTATTGCTGTTTAAATGTAATCTCATAATACTGAACTTAGAATCAATATATTCTATGATTATGATAATTTATTTGTTTAGAACTGTCTATTAAATATATCAAAACAATAAGACATCCATATTAGTAAATTGTGAAAATAAACAAAGGCCATCTTTTGTTAAACTAGAGCGAAAAAGCAAAAATCCCAGAATATTTTATCTTTTGAACTCATATTAGAAGCCTAAAGACTAAATTTCTTTGAACCAAAATTTTATAAACCCTTAACCATAAGTACTACCCAAAACTTTCTATCCTTAACCTGTGCAACCGTGAGATTTTTCATGATCCCATCGCGGCGATGCACTCGCTAACAAAAGATATAGAGTCGCCACCCAGAGTTTTTGGTGTCCCGGGATACCTATATCATTTTTATGAGCACCGAAGTGCTAAAAATATGACTCTGATTCCGGTCCACACCATAGGCTCTTGGGTAGGGGCTTTGGTTATCGATCGGGAAGGTGCTAGGTACCCGATCAACCAACTTAACGCGGTCTCTACTACTGGCCAAAATAAAAATAAAGTAAAAGAAAAGAAAATGGCTTCCACTTGCCCAAAAGGGCTTAGAATCCTATTTGTGCCCCTCAGTTCTTATCGAAAATTCGGCGACGTAACGGCACAAATGGGAGGATGAGAAGAGCCAAAAGGAGATAGGAGAAGAAAGGGGAGAGCCGGAGCCCTCGGGCCCTTGAAGCACCGTAGGAGAGCCTTGCATGGCTTGCTTTTGATGAGTTTTTGAAGGCTTGAATAGTGGAAAAAGGGGTTCTAACCACTAAGGCTTGCTAGCTAAGAGGTAGAGAAGGGAGGCAAATGGATAGCACACACCTAACCTAGAGGCTTTTTAGGAAAGGTAAGGCATGGAATGAGGTTTTGGAATTCTAGAATTCATATGAGCAATGGTGCACCAAAGGAAGAAAGATCTTCTCACTTTAAGCTCTTTCTCTCTTAGGCAAAAATTATCAACCCTTAAACCTAGGGGTGGGGGTCTCTATTTATAGGAAATGGGTGGATTAGGAGACCACTTAAGTGCTAATTGGGGTTAGCCATTTGGTAATCTTAAATCTAAGGTTTCCTAGAGTTTTTGGAGCCTTGAAATGTGTTGAAGGATCCTCCAATGGTGGATGATGGGGTGAGGCCTTAAGCCACTTAAGGGGTTGCAAATAGGTAGTGAATGGGTGCAATAGAACTATCAAAACACACCCCAAAGGTCGAGGTGGTCAACAAGTCAAACTCCAATCCCGAATTTCAGGGTAAAAAACATGAGTTACTGTTCATATGCCTGGCACAACTATTAGTTGCTCCAGGCAAATGTACAATAAAACAGTAACGAGCAGTAGCCTAAATGTTGGCTTCGCGAGGGGTGGGGGGGACCCATTTATACCTGGCACAACTATTAGTTGCGCCAGGCAAAAATTCCTCAAAAATGACTTGATTTTTAAATGGTCATAACTTTTGATATATAACTCCGATTAAGGTAATTTTTGGCTCGTTGGAAAGCTAGAGAAGTCCTATTTCCAATGGTATTTGATATCAGTAGAAGACCTCAGATAGTCCTGGTGCACCACTCTTCATCCATTACTCAAGAAGGTTAGGTTTAGGGTTTGAAATGGGTTCTAAGGGTTGAAATTGGTTTCTAAAGGTTCAGGATAGGTTCCTAAGGGATCTAGGGTGATTCCTAAGGATTTGGAGTGATTCCTAAGGGTTCCATACATGCCATCAAAAGCTCAAAAATTCATCTCTCCCGAAATGTGTTTCGATCAGGCCTTGGGCCAAATTTGGGTGTCTACAGATGCCCCTCTTCAGTATCCGATCACTCACTAATGATCGAATGCCAAAGAAAAGAGACATCCGAAGAGGTTTAAGGCATTACTGACGGGTCCGCTGTATTCAGGACGAACTTTAAACATCAAATGAGTAATATGGTAAGAAAACGAAAGCCCTGGATGTCAGGCTAAACATTCGTTTCTCAAGGTAATCGATTCCTAAGCACTTAGCGACATTATTGGGCATAACCGAGGTGGAATGAGTTGCAAACTCCCTATAGTCAGAAAAGACATTCGCTTATCAGGATGATTTTGAAGGTATTTGATGTTTAAAATTTATTCTGAATGGAACAGCTTCGTGAGTAAGAGGGGTGATCGACCCACATTCAAAGATAGGCACGAAGTAAACATACGCAAGGCTCCATAGTTTGTGTCCAATCCTACGAGGCATTTGATTGCCCCATCTAACTATTCGTGGGTGCCCCTGCTGAACGCAGGGTTCGAGGTCTTTGGGCGAACCCATCGATCCCGAAGTTTATTTAGCATGACTGCCCGAGCAGAGTGAATAGTTGCCACAACAATTTTTGGGGAGGGCGTGCCATTTTTGAAAGCATGCCCTTGATCAACATGACTAAGAGTATCCAGCTTCAACTACCTTTGAACAAATCTAACCAGACATTGGAGCGTCTCCCTAAAGGGACATCCAATCCCGATCTTTGCTAACAATGATCATAAACATCAATTAACTATGCATAACCATGCACCCATCAAGGGCAGTAAGCAATAACAAAGGCGATGGAAGCCCAGACCTGGACCTGAACGGGTATAATTTACAGGAACAAACGACCATCATATGGATACCCAGATGCATGGCGTACACTTTACAGGGATACCGCTGCCCATACAGGTTTTAAGTCTACAGAAAATAAAAGGGAAATGAACCCTTCTGAATGTATGGTTGCACATAGTTTGGTTGATACGTAATCTCATTCTCAATAGGTTGGTCTCAACCAACGATTGACCTTTTCCAACGGAGAATTTGAAGCTTAAGATACTTAAGTTCATATGAATCTAAAACAGAGCGCTCATCGCAAAGATTTAACAGTGGAGTCGACTCGATCAAAACATTGACTGTTTGACCGGGACTGACACCATTGCTCCTTCCTTGAAGTAGGATCCAGAATCCAAGACGTGCCTTAGACTTAGGACGTTACTATAACACAGTGGTGTTGCTGATAAAATATCAACATTTTACCGCATTAGAACACACATGTACGTAGCTTTGTGGGGAACCACAGATTTATTCTTTCTTTTTCAAAATGATTTTCTCTCTCTCTTTTTTTTTAATAGACCTGACGTCAGTGGTGAGATGCTTCATCTGATTTATCCGTCGTTGAGAAGTTGCTCACTTCGAGGCTTTGGACCGTGTGATATTCCTGCATATTCTCGAGAAAAGGTCAGTCCCTTTTTTATTTTTACATATAAAGAAAATGCATCCTAAATAATAGAAGGAAAAGTAGATTTTTACCTACATTTTTTTATTTTCAATATATTTTTTTGGATTTTTATTTTCGGAGATTTTTTATTATTTTTCTTCATTTTTGAGATTGAAATATGATGCTAGAAATATATGCACATTTTTTGGTATTTGAATTATTCTTTATTTTTTACTTTTGGCTTTCTCTCTCTTTTTTTTTTATGCCTTGACAGTGAGACAGAGTAACGGGTCCCATTTTTAGCATAGTCGAACTCTTTCATGCAGTCGGACCTGAGTGAGTTTCCAGATTTTACCAAGGCCGGAACGTTGATCCCTTTGGATTGAGTTAAACCTTTCTCCTTGCCTCGGGTCATATATTTGATGGTACTGTTTCACAAAGATAATTCTGGTCGGGACCTGATTCGAACTAACATGAGCGGCCTAGCTGAAAAAAGGGTATCAAAGAGAGTAACCAAGAGGGCTCCTCAAGCATCAATCTTCTCCATCAGTGCAAACCTTCCTTTTCTTTTTTCTTCTTTTTTTTTATTTATCTTTTTTTTTTACCCGTGGCGCCCTTTCAAGTTCTCACCACGTCCATGGGCTCTCTTACCCCAAGCGCCCTTTCAGGTTTTCACCTGGTCCGCATAAACTCGCTATTTTTACCCGTAACGCCCTTTCGGGTTGTCATCACGTCCATCTTGCTTTGAGCTTATAATTTTATTTTTTTTATTTTTTCTTCATTTCTTCAAAAGTCACGACATAGACGTCGATTCCGTCATAACTGGCTAGATGGGGTTCTAGTGTCGTCTCACAACTCGGCTCGTGTTGACTTAACAGATATTATGACTGCTTGTGAACCTAAAAAGAGGGCTTCCTTCAGGGTGTAGCTTGGCCATGGGTTAGGTTAGGAGTATGAAGGTATGCTGGGCTAAAAGGGTTTCCTTGATACGCCTTCAGTTTTCTCGACATACTTCCTTCCTTGGGAGTTTTACTATACATGCCCCGTGATTCTTCTATTTTTTTGTTTCATTTCAGGCAATCTCTTTTTGGGGTTTTGCTTTTTTGATTTTTTTAGATTTTGATAGTAACTTTACTTCCCTTTTTTTATATATGTACACACATTTTTTTGGGGAAGGGGGTTATTGAAAGAAAGGCCCAAGCTCAAATGGGGTAGCAAGGGATATCATTATTTTTAGGGATGCTTTCTGGCTACTGTGTTTGGAATGATGGCCTCTTTTGGGTGGTTCTTAAGCAGTCACATATCTGTTTCACTGATACTTACCTTGACATGATAGACTAAGAGTAGAACCGTCGGACGTATCCAGCGTTGATGGGCTCAGGAAGATGATCTCCATCCATGGTGGCGAGGCGGATGGCATATCCCTGTAGCACCTCTCGAACGATATAAGGTCCTTCCCAGTTTGGCTTGAACTTTCCTCTTGGATCGGCATGGGGGGAATGGGAAGATCTTCTTCAACACAGTGTGTCCTACCTTTAGATCTCGACCGCGGACACGTTTATTATAAGTGTGTGCGATTCACCCCTGGTAAACTTGAGTGTGACACAAGCCTAGCAGTCTCTTCTCATCCAATAAATTCAACTGTTCAAAGCGTGATCTTTCTCTCTCTGCTTCGGGTAAGCCTAATTTCATGAGGATTTAGAGCGAGGGTACTTCCACCTCTACCTGTAGGATGGCCTCAGTTCCATACATAAGGGAGAATGGTGTTGCCCCTGTAGCGGTACAGATTAACATTTTGTAGGCCCACAAAGCAAACGGCAGCATTTTGCTCTAATCTCGATAACTGACGACCATTTTCTCGAGGATGCGGATGACCATCTTATTCGCAGCTTCTACGGCTCCATTAGTTTAAGGCCGATAAGGTGACGAGCGATGGTGCTTGATTTTGTATTACTCGTAAAAGGCTCGGATGCACTTATTTGTAAAATTTATACCATTGTCCGTGATGATATCATTGGGTACTCTAAATTGGCACACAATATTGTTCCTGAGAAACTTCTTGATGTGATTGGCCATGATGTTGGTGTATGATGCTGCTTCTACCCACTTGATAAAGTATTCAATGGTGACTAGGATGAACTGATGCTCGTTTGATGCTTTTAGGCTAATCATTCCGACGACGTCAAGGCCCCAAATAGAAAATGGCCAAGGAGTGGTCATGCAGTGTAGATCGATGGCAAGAGAATGTATCAAACTGGAGTGTTCCTGATACTTGTAGCATTTCTGAACATGTTTGCAGCAATCTGATTCCATAGTGGTCCAAAAGTATCCCTGCCGCAGAATTTTCTTAGCAAGCATGTGACCACTGACGTGGGCTCCGCATACTCCTTCGTGGATCTCCTTCATGATGTTGGTCGCTTCACTTTCAGTAAGGCACCTGAGTAGAATGTTGTTGTAGGATCGCTTGTAAAGGCATTCCCCACAAATGACATAGCCTGCCGCTAAACATTGAATGGTTCGCCGGTCCATCTTGGACATACCCTCAAGGAAAGTTAGTGTCTCGAGGAAATTCTTGATGTCTGAGAACCAAGGTGGCCATCATCAGGCTTTGTAGGTTCCTCAATCTGTAGGCAGAAGGCCGGCTCACTTCTCTACTCGATCATGATCGGATTCATCTCAGCACCATACGAGATTTCTATCATTGACACCAAAGTTACTAGTGCATCAGCAAAACGGTTCCTTATCCGGGGGACATATGAGAATGTCACTTCTTGGAAGAAAGCAATCAGATCCTTGAGGTGTTCATGATAAGGGATCAGTTTCTCATCCTTCATCTTCCAATCTCCATTTGTTTGGCATATGATCAACTGTGAATCGCCAAACACTCGAAGGTGAGTTATATTTAGATCAAGAGCCACCTACAGGCTAGCGGCATAAGCTTTGTATTCATCCATGTTGTTAGTACAAGGGAAGTTGAGCTTGATAGAGACCGATACATGGGATCCTTTTGGTGAAATCAGGATGGCGCCAACTCCTTGGCCCTTGGCAATTGCTGCCCCGTCAAAGTGAATTACCCATGACTCTTCTGCCTCTTTAGTATCGTGTCCTGTCATGAACAAGATATCTTCATTTGGGAACTCGGTCCTTAAAGGTTCATAATCTGGCAAAGGATTGTCGGCAAGATGATCGACGAGTGCCTGCCCCTTAATCGAATTCTGAGTGACGTACGTGATGTCGAACTCAGATAATAAAAGCTGCCAGCGCACGGTCTGTCCAATGAGGGCTGACTTCTTGAATAGGTATTTCAATGGATCCATTCAGGCTAAGAGTAGAACGGCCTGAGATAGCAAGTAATGGCAGAGCCTTTGAGTAGCCCATACAAGAGCCAGGCATGCTTTCTCCAGATGAGAATAGCGCATTTCATAATCAGTAAACTTCTTACTTAGATAGTAATTGGCCTGTTCTCTTCTTCCTGTCTCGTCATGTTGCCCTAAGACACATCCCATCGAGATCTCTGTCATGGAGAGATACATCAATAGTGATCTCCCTGACTTGGGTGGTACCAACATAGGTGGGTTAAGGAGGTAGCCTTTAATTTTATCGAACGCGGCCTGATAGTCATCGTTCCATTCAACGGTCGAGTTCTTCCTTAGCAATTTGAAGATCGGCATGCAGATTGGAGTTAGCTGTGTAATGAACCGACTGATATATTGTATTCTGCCCATGAACCCTCTAACTTCCTTCTCAGTAGACAGTGATAGCATTTCAGTGATAGCCTTGACCTTGACTGGGTCGACCTCGATCCCTCTCTTGCTGACAATGAATCCTAACAATTTTTCGGACATAGCACCAAAAGTGCACTTTTGTGGATTCAGATCTAACCCGTACTTTCTCAGCCTCTAAAATAGCTTCTGAAGGTTTACCAAGTGATTGCTTCGCTCTGGTGACTTGGCTATCATATCATCGACATGTACTTCAATTTCTCGATGCATCATGTCGTGAAACAGTGCAGTCATAGCTCTTTGGTATGTTACATCGGCATTCTTTAGCCCAAACGCCATGACTCAATAGTAAAAGGTTCCCCAGGGGGTAATTAACATTGTCTTTTCACGATCAACCTTTGCCATCTTGATCTAATTGTATCCTAAAAATCCATCCATGAAGGAAAGCATCCCATGCTTAGCAGTGTTATTGACCAAGATGTCGATGTGTGGCAGTGAAAAATCGTCCTTCGAGCTCGCCTTGTTCAAATTTCAAAAATCGATACCCATGCGGACCTTTCCATCTTTCTTCGGTACAGGCATGATATTGGCTAGCCACTGCGGGTATTTGGATACCATGAGAAACCCTGCATCATACTGCTTGATGACCTCGTCTTTGACTTTCAACATCCACTTAGGTTGGAGACGTCTCAGCTTCTGTTTAACCGACTTCATATCAGGGTAGAGAGGCAACTCATGCTCAACCAAATCAGTCTCCAGACCAGGCATGTCCTCATAGGACCAAGCAAAAATGTCTTGGTATGACCGAAGGAATTCAATCATGCTTTTTCTTTCTTCGGGAGACAATGACGTTCCGATCTTGGTTATTCTGGGAATCTACTCAGTCCCTAGATTGATATCCTCTGTCTCTTCAACAACGGGGGTAAGGCCATGCTCAAAGTCGACGAACTGGTCAAGGAGCTCACTGGGGAGCTCCTCCAAAGGACTATCCTTGTCCAGACTCGTAACTCCTACCTCTTCTTGTATTTCTACAAGAAAGGGGCCGATTTTACGTGGGATGGGTATTTCAGTTAAGGCATCAATTTGTGGGACTTTTTCTAGAATTTTAAATGATGATATTCTTGGACTTTGGATTTTTTCAATATTTTTGGGATTTTGTATTTTTTCCATATTTTTGAGATTTTTTTTTTCTTCGGAGACGGACCCTTGGCAAGGCGGGTTATTATATATACAAGGTATTGCCTACCAAGGGCTTATCTCACTTTTTATAGGTTGTTTTTTTTGGGAATCAGGTGTCAAACTTTAGGTCACTCTCTGCTTCCAGGGTTTGGGGCAAAGATGCCCAGTTGCATACTTGAGGGGCCACTCCTTTACCTGTTGGGATGGAGGGTGCTGACTGATATGGCTTATTGGAGTCAGCCTCCATCATATTGATCCCCAATTCATCCGAGATGATGTTCTCAAACGTCAATACCATTTTGTGGTGATTTACCACAGGGGGTGTTTATTCAGGTACTGGCCATTGTTCCTCGAAGAGGGACAACACAGCCAAATCTATTTCCAAGCTGGGAAGGGAGATCTGAGGATTGGTGGGATGTATTAGGGCTGTGGGTTTGTGTGGGGTCAAATGGGTTACCCCATTTCGATCGATCTTTACGACCCCAGCGCTGACAAAGGATTCCCTTATGTGCGGCCTAGGGCGAGGTTTCTCTTCTATGTTGATTCCTCGAGCTCTTGTAGCTGCAGCGACCCTGGCTTTTTTTTTTACCTCTCGGACCTCTTCCTCTGTGGGCTTGTACCCTGGCCTGAATCTTACTTTCTTTCCCTTAGCCACCACTGGCTCTCTTCTGCCTTGTAATCTGGGCCCGAGTCCTCGGCCTTTCTAGTAGCCCCACTTTTGGAGCATAGCCACTATTGCTACCATACTGCCTCCTGTTTTAGGCATGATGCCCTCCATGGGCTCCGGGAGTATTACCGATACCTCATATTCAAAACTGTGGAGGTCAATGTCCTCAGCAGTGTGCGGCACATCCAACATATTGGGTTTTTCGACGCTATTAGCGGCCTTTTCTTTCTCACTGTGCCCCTTGCCACTGATCGTGATGATCTTGTGTCCTGACGCAAACTTGAATTTCTAGTGCAAAGTGGAAGGTATGGCTCCGACCTCGTGCAGCCACAGGTGCCCTAACAATAGATTGAATGAGGATTTAATATCCATTACTTGAAACAAGATGGAAAAGGTCATTGGCCCTATCAACAGCTCAATATCAACTTTTGTCATTATTTCTCTCTTGGTATTGTCAAACCCTCTAGTACTGGTTCTGGTGGGCCTTAACATGCATGGATCGACCCCGATCTTCATGGCGGTTCTTAATGGGCATATGTTCAATGCGGGCCCATTAATAATCAAAACTAGCGGAACGACCATATTTCCAGACTCAACAGTTATGTTCAAAGACTTTGAGTGGCTACATCCTTCCTCAGGTAGATCAACATCAGAAAATGAGATGGCATTCAGTGCCTCACTTGCCCAATTATCTGCCCGACTTCATCTGGGCTAACTTGGAGTGATACATGCGCATTTTTTAACACCCCCATTAATGCTTGAAAATAGAGTGGGGACGTCATCAACAGATCCCAGATGGTTATATGGGCGGGCATTTTTCTCAGTTGAGTCTCTAGTATATGTTCTCGACTCATTTTTTTGAAGGTTCGGTCATCTTTCTTCCTCCGTTGGGCTTGTCTTGTGCCGGTGCTTCTTCTCTTCAATATCCTCCGACACAGTAACAAAATCTCGCCCTTCTCTACTACTGCTGCCAGCATTAACATCTATTTGCTCGTAGCTTAGTGAGACTTGATGAGGTTCATAGGCTAGTCCCGAGAGCTGGAAAGGTATGGTTGCCGGTACTTAAGGCACTTGTATTGCGGGCTCAGGAGGTGTGGGCAACACCTGATTTATTTTGGTGGTAGTGGGTTGGGTAGAAAAATTGGGCCAAATAGGGGTGGTGAAGCTTAAGGGTGGTGGTATCGGGGGGAAGGAGGAAAAGTAGGCCATTGATAGATGGTAGGTGCTGGTGGGAGATGGGGGTTTGATGGGCCATTAGGTAATTGATCGGGGTGGTGGAGTCAACTGGTGGCTGAACTTGGGGTGAGGGGATGGGCGCAGGCCATTAATAATTGATGGGTGCGGGCGTGGAATTGGGGGCCCGATGGCTTATTGGGTAATTGATGGGGGTGGTGGTGTATGGTTGGTATGCATTGATATGTACATAATTGACGGGTGTGGTGGATGGAAAGTATGCCTTGAGATCTAAGGGTTCAATTTGCAGGGTCGGGTTGGGGAAATAATCTGATAAATTCAGGGGTTCAATTACCCTGATGTTTCTTTCTTCAATATTCCTTGACAACGGTGCCACATTACTCTCCCGGTCACTAATGTAATCGGATGGGTCAAACTCAAACTCCTCTTCATTTTCTACTATTCTGACAGTGGGTCTGGGACCTGCTCTTTCGGTAGGATGTGGGGGTAGTGGCACCTGGTGAATATTCGCATGTTGAGAAGGTGGAGGTGGAATGATTTTTTTGGTGTTAATCAAATCTTGGATTACGTGCTTCAATGGGAAGCAGCAATCGGTCGGGTGACTCAGACCCTGATGGAAATTGCAATGAGTATTGGGGTCAAAATTTTATGGAATCGGATTGGGAGGAGGTCGTGGTTGGAGAACAGATATTAAACCCTTTTCAATTAATAATGGTAAAAGTACACTCAGGGATTGTCCCAAGGGCATAAAGACTCGATCATAACGGGCTCTCCTCTTTGGGGTCATTTGCATTCCCTACCCATTCCCTACTCTTTGTATTGGCCCTATCCTGATGGGAGCTAGTTGCGCTGCTTGGAATTAGAACGAGGCCACATTGTTATTGCTGGCCCGAGTGTTTGCAACATTTTGCACCTCAGCCCCTGTCCTCCTATTGTTCTTCTGCTCTGTAAACCTCTTAACCCTGCTAGGTCCCCCTGCAGCATTCTTACTCAATCGCCTTTCCCTGATGGCATCCTCACAACGGTTGGCATTCCTTACCAAATCAGTAAAACTAGACTGCTATTGGTATATAAGAAAATCGGAAATCACTGGCAGAGTGTTCTTTGAAATCATCTCTATTTGCTCTTCGTCTGGTATTCTATTTCTGACATGAGCGGCTAGTGCTCTCCAATGCCCCAAATAGTCGTCGAAGGTCTCATTGGGATTCTATTTCAATCGGGCCAAATCAGACTTGCATGGTTTAATATCAGTATTGTAGACATATTGTTCCTGGAACAAATGCGTCAAATCCTTCCATGTCTTCATCATGGATGGTTCAAGAGATGTGAACCACCTCAGGGCCGGCCCGATCAAACTTTTCTGAATGACTTTTATTAGTAGTCTCTCATCCCTCCCATATTGGCACATGTCCCCACACTGGGACTTGAGGTGTGCAATCGGGTTGCCCGTGCCATTGTACTTGTCGAATACTGGCATTTTAAATTTGGGTGGTAGGGGGACCTCGGCAAACAGGCACAAATTCGTAAAATCTGTAACATGGATTTTAGCACCACCCATCTTTAATAATTATTTCTGGATTTTTTCTTGTTGCTCCCATAACTATTTCGATTCTTTGGACATGGGGGCCATTTTTTCAACAGTCAGCTGGGACTCGCTCTGTGCTATTGGGGGTGGGATTGCTATCGGTGGAGGATTAATAGTGGTCACTGCCCCGACATAAGCTCTATTGTTTCTGATCTCGTCCTCCTCATACTGCTGATCTATGTAGGGTGTAGTGAGGACGGTGTTCTCATACTATTGTTGCATGGACTGGATGGGATTGGATTATATGTGGGTTGGGTAAGCCCCTTGAATGTAAGGGAGGTGTTGTGGGGTGATGGGATGAGTAGTGGTTTTGTTTAGGGGTGGGGCCTGATGGGGCCATTGGATATGGGAGAAGGTTTGGATATGGTCTTGGGGTGTGGGGCCATGGGAAAATTGGGTTTGGGGGACGGCATGGGGTGTGGAGGAGAGGTATTTTAAGAAGCCTTCCATGAGGAGTAGGCTTGGAACATCTCCTCCATCATGGCCATGGAGGGGAGATCGGATGTGGAGGAAAATTTGGGCATGGCTCCGGTATGATCGGGCATGGCCATGGTAGGTAGTGGGATATGGGGTGGATGAGATGGGTCGTTGGGAAAGGGGAAGGTATGGTGGATGTATGGGGATGATGAAAGGTTAGGTGTAGGTGTTTGGGAAAAACCGGGCATGGCCTCGGTAAAAATGGGCATGACCCGAGTAGATGGGGGGATTTGTGGGGGGTTGGATAGGGAGGAAGTGGTGTATGTGACTGTGGGAGGATCAGGCCTATAGGGGAAGATGGGAAATGGGGCATGGATGTCGATTGGGAGAATGGGTTTTGTGTGGATGTGGAGAGGAAATGGGTTGGATTTGGCATGGGTATGGTTTGGGCAAAAGATGGAGAATGGGGGGTTGGGCTTTGGATATTTTGGGGGGTAGTGGTTGGAAAAATGGGGGCATCAAATGGGCCAGTAACGGTAAAGGGGAGTTGGGTGAGGGGAATGGTAGAAAAGACTTCCCCCGAATGGGAATGGGTTGGTGAGTGTGGTGGGGATGAATCAGGATCGGCGTAAGCCGGGTCCACTACCCACGACATTCTTCGGGAATGGGTTGGGTAAGGGTGCCTTGGATAAGGCCCAAAAATTCTCCTCCTCCTACGGGATGGCGGAGGGCAAGATGATGCCGTTGTGCCGGCACCACAAACTATATATATATTTTTTGGTTTTTGATTTGCTTATTATATATTTTTTTGATTTTTGGAATAAGTTTCTGGAAAAAAAAAAGGTTCTAAGGCCTCGAAATTCCCTTTTTGGGTGGCTCTCGTGCCTTAATTCAAGACCTGCGGCGACGACTTCGTCACACTTTGGAAGAATCGAAGGAGAACCTTCGATCTATTGAAGGCACAAAAATCAAGGCAAACAACCCGATCCCCCGAAATGAGCCAAAAAGAAGTTCCCTTTTTTAACCGATGGAGGCGTATTGGGTGTCGGAGTTGGCGGGCCCAAACAAGGCACTAAGCACACTTATCGGGGGACTTGGGAGGTTAAAAAAGGCCACGGATTTGGGCTGGAGATGGGCGGAATAGACCTGGCGCAGCTAATACATGCGCCTAGGTTGCAGGACTCCCCTTTTACACTAGCTCAACTATTAGTTACGCCAAGGTAAATTTTGGGATTTTAACTATTAGTTGCGCCAGTTAGAAATTCCTAATTTTTGCACTTGCGCCAAGCAAAAATGAGATTTCAGAATGTTATGACAGCAGAGGCAGCAGTCCAAAATGAGTCTCTTTTTGATTTTTTGTTGAAGCTAGGCTTTCGGGAACTGAGCTATTTTTTAGTGATCGATTCTCTCCTCACCGCACCTAAAGGGTTTAAGTCCAGTATAACTCGCTAGCACACTCCCCAAGGGTTTTAAGCTTTGGAATGGAAACCCACTTGATATACCTCTGGCGCAAGCGCCTTCTCAGATACTAGGTGGGCTGGGACTTTTCTGGATCATCACCACTAGGGGCTGCCGCCATACTAAGACCCGAGTGGTTGCATGTGTACCAAAACCCAACCCTTTTAAAATCTACCCCGTAAAAGAAAGTTAATTAAGCTCCCTATTCTTGATTCAATTTTAATTTTTTTTTTCAAAGCCTTTTTTTTATTTTTATGTAAGTTTTCTTTAGTTCAAAGACTAGGAGTAATAATCCCGTGCCGCCACTACGGGCCGGCATCCACTGTTGGGATATGAGTGCACAAGTAGGCCCACCAATCGGCTAAGGCACTTTAAATGATGGAAAATTAAAGAAATTGAAAGACAATACTCAAGTAGGCCCGCCGATCGGCTAAGACACTAAAAATGATGGAAAGGTAAAGAAATTTAAAGACTATGCTTAAGTAGGCCCGCCAATCGGCTAAGGCTCATAAATGACGTAAAAATAGGGGTAACTAAAATGACTTAATCGGAGGGGTGAGTAAAAAAATAGCAAAAATAAAATAAAATAAATAGTAATAAAATATTAGGAAAATAAAAATAAAGAGGCCTAGTTCAAGGAGAAACTCTACTAGCTACTCCCCAGCAGCGTTGCCATCTGTGCAACCGTGGGATTTTGGACGATCCCGTCACGGCGATGCGCTCGCTAACAAAAAATATAAAGTCGCCACCCGGAGCTTTTGGTCTTCCAGGATACCTATATCATTTTTATGAGCACTGAAGTGCTAAAAATATGACTCTGACTCCGGCCCACACTAAAGGCTCTTGGGTAGGGGCTTCGGTTATCGATCGGGAAGGTGTTAGGCACCCGATCAACCCACTTAACGCGGTCTCTACTAATGGCAAAAACAAAAATAAAGTAAAAGAAAAGAAAATAGCTTCCTCTTGCCTAAATGGGCTTAGAATCCTATTTGTGCCCCTCCGTTCATACTGAAAATTCGGCGGCATAATGGCACATGGGAGGATGAGAAGAGATAAAAGGAGATAGGAGAAGAAAGGGGAGAGCCAGAGCCCTCAGGCCCTTGTAGTACCATAGGAGAGCCTTGCGTGGCTTGCTTTTGATGAACATTTGAAGGCTGGAATGGTGGAAAGAGGGGTTCTAACCACTAAGGCTTACTAGCTAAGAGGTAGAGAAGGGAAGCAAATGGATAGCACACACCTAACCTAGAGGCTTTTTAGGAAAGGTAAGGCATGGAATGAGGTTTTGGAATTCTGGAATTTGTATGAGCAATAGTGCACCAAAGGGAGAAAGATTTTCTTAGTTTAAGCCCTTTCTCTCTTAGGCAAAAGTTCTCAACCCTTAAACCTAGGGGTGGGGGTATCTATTTATAGGAAATGCATGGATTAGGAGACCACTTAAGTGCTAATTGGGGTTATCCATTAGGTAATCTCAAAATCTAACGTTTCCTAGGGTTTTTGGAGCCTTGAAATGTGTGGAAGGATCCTCCAATGGTGGATGATGGGGTGAGGCCTTAAGCCACTTAAGGGGTTGCAAATAGGTAGTGAATGGATGGAACAAAACTATCAAAACACACCCTAAAGGTCGAGGTGGTTAACAAGTCAAACCCCAATCAAAAATTTTAGGGCAGAAACTATGAGTTACTATTTATATTCCTGGCATAACTAATAGTTGCGCTAGGCAAATGTACAGTAAAACAGTAATGAACAGTAGCCTGAAAGTTGGCTTCGCAAGGGGTGGGGGGACCCATTTATACTTGGCGCAACTATTAGTTATACCAGGCCATTTCTATAGGAAAAAGGTCTGGCATAACTATTAGTTGTGCTAGGCAAATTATGGGGGAAAATGGCTTGGAGCAACTATTAGTTGCGCCAGGCAAAAATTCTTCCAAAATGACCTAATTTTAAAATGGTTGTAACTGTTGATATAGAACTCCGATTGAGGTAATTTTTAACTCGTTGGAAAGCTGGAGAAGTCCTCTTTCCAATGGTATATAATTTAATATCAGTAGAAGACGTCAAATTGTCTTAGTGCACCACTCTTCATCCATTGCTCGGGAAGGTTAGGTTTAGGGTTCGAAATGGGTTATAAGGGCCAGGATTGATTTCTAAAGGTTCGAGATAGGTTCCTAAGGGATCTAGGGTGATTCTTAAGGATTTGGGGTGATTTTTAAGGGTTCCATATATGCCATCAAAAGCTCAAAAATGCGCCTCTATCGAAATGTATTTCGATGAGGCCTTGGGCCAAATTTGGGTGTCTATATAACCCTTACAATTTTTGAGAGTTTAGAATATAAAAGAAGGGAAGAAAAGGGAGTGAAAGGAGTATGAGTTAATAGATAAGGGATCTGCTTAAAAGGGTACAACTAAAAAAGAAATACAAATATATGAAAATATGGGAAAAGGAAAGAAAAAGAATGAAAAATCGTAAAAGACGATTTTATGAAAAGATAAGTAAAAAGCTTTCAAATTGAAAAAGAATAGAAAAATGGGATTTATAAAAAGAAAAAGAAATGGGAAGAAGTTATCCAAAATAAGGATACTTACTGAAGCTGAAAAATAGAAGAAGAAGAGAAGGAAGAGCTAAACTCTTGGAAATAATTTTGAATCATCTTTACTTTTTTTCTTTGAAACCTTCTGAAAACACAAAACCCCATTACAAGCCGAAGGAAAGACCTTTGTGATTTACGATTTGTAAACATATGAGTCTAGTAGAGATATATGAAATAGATACTATGAATAAATAAAGAAATTATATGAAAAGAGTTGATTATCCTTTCCATAGATTTATCTTTTTAGCTGACTGTCCTTTGAATTTAGCATGAACATATCATATTATGAGAACCCAAAATTTTAATTATTTTTTAGAGTAGGCCAATAAGTGAGAGTTTGGATGAAAATATGTTCTAAAAATTACAGTTTAGAAAAATCTATGATGAATAAACTTTTCACTGATATGCACACACTCCGTGCTATACAAGAATTGAAATTATTGAATTCTGATCAAGGATAAGTGCGATGATGGGAAGCTAAGGATAAAAGATTTGAAATATTTTGAAATAATAAATATATAATGACTAACTGAATAATTAATAGTGTACAAAAATTAGTTTATATTTTTAATTTTTAGTTTTAAAAAATATTTTGAAATATCTAAAAATATTTGAAGTTTGGAGGTAACTTCACTGAAAACCTTCAGGAGACTACTACTCCTCCAGTAAGGATCACCTAAGGGTTTAAAGGCTTGGTGCATCTGCTAAATGCAATCATGCTCCCTACGAAAGTGGCATTTAAATTTAAAAGTTTTAAATATTTTATGTTTCCTTGTCTGCTAGGGACTAGAAAAACTTAAGTTTGGGGGTGTGATCACTCAAATAATTTACCATTTTATCACCCTTAACTTAGTGATGCTAGGACTTAGTTTACTAATAACAAGTTACTGATGTGCAGATATTAGAGATAAGCAGCAAATCAGAGCCTAAGTGTTAATCCTTATCAAAATAAACTCAAAAAGCAGTAAAAAAATGACTAAGCATTAAAGACGATTCGCCAACAATAGGAAGGCTAAAAAATCATAATTCTTTAAAAGACGATTCTTCAGAAAGTGACAAAAGAAGAAAGTGATCGATCCAAAATAAGAAATTGTTAGCTGAAAGCCGACTGAAAATAGAAAATCGTGAATTACGATTTTCCAGAAAGAATAAGAAAGAAATCGTTATTTACGATTTCCTAAAAATAGAAGCTTTCTACTACACACTGCTATTGCGAATCACGTGAGAGTTTAACACTGCCATATCCAGAATTACAAGACTCCTGCAATTAGAAGTCTGGTGAATCAAGGATCTGAGAAAATTGATAAAGATCTAATCTGAAGGACTCTACTGCTGCTCAATAAAGAACAATCCAGAAGCGCACCAACTTAAGAAAGCAAGGAAATATATAATTAAAAATTAGAGTTATATTAGGAATCTTTTAGTTTTAGTAGTTTCTTTTATTAGAACTAGAACTTTGTAAACCGACCCCCTTATGATCTATAAATAAGAGGGCTCGACATAGGAATAAGCATCGAAGAATTTCAGCATCAATTGACGCCTGAGGTTGGATTTTCTTTCGATCAAAGTAGTGTAACATAGTTAGAGTAGATTAGATATCAGAGGTTTCTCAAGAGCAATTGACGACTGCAATTGAGTGCTGAAGATTAATATAGATATTTGTAATTTCTCAGGAGCAATTGACGACTGCAGCTGAGGGATGAAGGATATATTTTACTTTACTTTCTAGTTTAGATTTTATTTGCTTTATAAACATCTCCAAGTTTTAATTTGAATTGACGACTCAGGTTTGAATTTGTAGATTAATATAATGGTTTTTACTTTTCCACCTTCAGTTTTCTAGAGTTTGATTGTCGCTCAAATTTTTGGTTGATTGTTGATTAGATTAAATCTGTATTGATAGGATCTAAGACTTGATTGACGACCGATACTAAGAGACTAGAAATATGGTGTAATGGTACTGTTTATTTTCATAAATATCTGAAAGCTGAAGATTAAGATTGATGACCTTAATTTAAAGAAGGAGGATTAGGATTTATTTTTATGCACTTTAGTTTAATAACCCATTCTTTCATTCATATTTCTTTAGTAGATTAGATCTTAAAGATAAATAAAAGTTTTTAAGATAGGGATTTAGATAAAAGATATAAACTAGGAATTAATTAGATAATGAACTTCCTCATGGGATTGATCCTATACTAGCTCTACAATTTCCATTGTTCACTTGCAATAGGTTAAGACTTGAATTTAATATAATTATAAAATATAATAAGCAATTGATCAACCCCTCAACTGAGGAGCCTTCTCGTTTTCTTGAAAAATCATAAATGTGAACCAGGGATGCTAACATGAGGTACTTGGCTTTTTTATCTATCAGCACAAGTTAAATTGGAGCATTCTGAGGCCCAGTGGTAGCTGTCGAAAGACATATTCCATGTCGTGGATGGGAGTGACATCCCGCCGCATATCGCGACATGCTGCTAGTAGCGATCAACGGGGGAAAAGAGGCATAACCTAATTCGTGGGTGCAAGGGGCATCCCACCGCATATCGCGACTTGCTGCAAGGGGCAGACAAACTTTAGGAGAGTCGATATCCTAATCTATAGGTGCAAGGGGCAATTAAACAGAGGAATATTCGACACAATCGAGGTACCGGGGGGCATCATATAAAAGTCCAGAGACCGATAATAAGATATAATATCATATAATGGCGAAGGCTTTCACAAGTTATGTCAGACTGGGAGCATCATTGCTCACACCAATGCACGTCAGGCGTCCCTTTTCTAGTGGACATTTATGATTTTTTAGAGTTGAATATATGTGATAGCCCGATTTTCGTTACTCAAAAATCTACCATCAGCACGACCCTCGAGGTCATGCACCTAAAATCTAAGCGAAACATCACATAACGATTAAAAGTCAACAATTTAAATTACAAAAGCTTCAAATTAATTAAGTCTCCATGTTTCAATAAGGTCTAGCAACTAACAGACTGTTCCAGTCTCATGCCAATTCAAGAGCAGAGGAACTACCTTGGCCCATAAATGATAATCTTATCATCTTCGATAGTTTGCCAAAAGAAAAGTATAGTATTTAATTACATTTAATAGAAAGGACTTGACATGCCAAGCCACGAGTACTCTCTACTCACCACTTCTAAACGTAAAGCACCTCTAAAAGAATTCCTCGGGAGGAGGTTCTAACTCTTCTCCGTCTGCGAAATCCGAACCCTTAGGATCAACGTCTCTTGAAACCTGTGTTGCTGCGAGTGTTGCACCTGCGACGTATAGTCTAAGGGGTGAGCGACATCCTAGCTCAATAGGGAAACGTAAAGAACATATAGATTAATTCTGACATATATGTTGTGCAGTAAAAGAAAAGTATAGTTTATCTGCTATCACTATCTGGAAGGCAATTGAAATAACTGAAGGAAAAGGTGAACACCACTACTTACTTTACATGGTTTTATTCTTTCTCATCTTACTCGTTTAGTTGTGACTCCGGCCTAATAACTTAACTCCTTAACTTAAATAGTCCCCGAGCAATATAGCATCGAGCCCCGATGGAATACCCACCATCGTCGTCTAACTAGACAGTTATCAATTTTGCATTCCCTGGGAATACTGCCCCAAGCCCCTTTCTCCTAGGTGGCGGGGTCTACTGTTAAATCTACATCCCTGGGATGTGCTACTGTATACGGATTAACCGCTGTACCGGTCACGGATATTCTGCCGAGTCAGTCGTGGGTATCCCGCCACGTCGGTGGGGTATTCTAAACAAACCTTAAATAACAAAAATATCAAGTGTGCCTTACATGTAGTTATTCACCGTGATTGTGCTAATTTTTAATATATTAGGCCTTATCACTTTACTTTCTTTTCCCCACTGATTCTCATCTGCACCCCTGGGATGCTACTGATATGTTGTATCATGTATGTATTCATCTTGTAGTTCTTGCGTCCCCTTGGGACCTCTGGCTTCATTTTCTGAAGTCAACACACGCACGCTCTATTTATGTGACATGATGAGGTACTTAGTTTAGCAATTAAATCTGTACTACACATGCGAAACTGAACAATGTACATGTTTCGATAAGGTTCCCTACCTCCAGGCGAAACCCAGTGGCCCCTTCTCGTAGTGATGACACATCCCGATCTCACGTCAATCTACATTTCATGCGAAAAGACATGCCTTAGAATGGTCATTAGTGGTCACTAGCACTCCTTGAGCGCATAGTTCACATGAGGTATATTTGTATACATAAAAGAATTAAATTTTAGTTTTGGTGTATCGCTCGAGCGGTTGCTTAGCCTCGCTCGAGCGACCTCTCTTTCCTCGCCGCTGATTAAAATGAGGTGTCGGATTACCTGCTCGGCGACCCTATTTTTCCAATATGGGCCTCGCCCGAGAGAGCCCAGAACGCACTATTCCCAGGTTATATATTCTGTCCTCGCTCGAGCGAGACGTTTAGATCGCGCTTCGGCGGAAACCTTTACTGTGATTTTATGCAAGAAATCTATTCTATTTCCTTAAATCTTAAATAAAATTAATCGGCCATTGCCCCTAAACATTGTAGGTTATCATTAAGACATACCTAAGCACTTCTCAAGCATTATCTCTTACCTAAATCGGCGGATCCCGTAATCGGCTTGATCCAACGTTCGAATCCCTGTTAGAAACGAAGAGATCTCTACAGTTCTGGTTCGACCTTCTCTCCAGGTCTTCCACCGGTTTACACTCCCACCAGGCCTTAGCCTTTCCTCCCTACAAGTCTCTCTTTTCTCTTTCTCTATCTTCCTCCTCTCTATTTAGGTTAAAATGATGTTACGTAGGGGAGATACTTCTCTCCACTTTCACTTATATAGTGAAAGGAAAGGAAAAATATAATATGTTATACACATATACACACCATGTGTATATGTTGACCCAGGTTTCCTTATGAACCACACATACACGTGTGTGGCATGTGGCTTATACGATTCCGAAAATCTGGGGTTGTTACATTCTCCCCACCTTATAAGATTTTCGCCCTCGAAAATCGATCATGACCTAAGGTAATATGACTACATATTTTACGGTTGTGTCCTTGATTAACTCATTACTCATTTATTAGATAGTCGTATGGTTCAATGACCCGAAAAGATCTATTTAACGCTTACAAGTGTTTGTACAATCAATAATACAATCACCTGAAATGGCCTGAGGAGTTTAGAACACGATACTTGATCATTATTAGAATTTAAAATATGTTCATATCACACTACATGAAAACTTTCGTCATGTTCTGTCATTCTATCAGCTCATCTAATCAAAACATGTATATATATATAACAAAAATTTAGTGCCCACTAATTATAATCGGTGACAATCATGTCACAGCAGTATCAACCATTCACCATACAAACAAAATATTTTTTTTTGTTTTACAACATAAAAAAAAATATCCATAGCGACCTAGTCGTCACCCTCCTCGTACTCATCGTCGTCATCGCCGGTGTCCCATTCCTCATCACTCTCCGCATCGTCTCCCTCACCAACTGTGATCGACATGGGTGGCACCCTCTGTAGTGGTCCTAGCCGCCTGGGCTGAACTAGATGTCCCAAAAATGGCATCCCTCATCGCCGCAACCCGCTGTCGGTATGTCTGCGGATAAGCTTGACCCATGAGGTCAATAAGAAGCGCCTCCTGGAACCGCTGATGTAGTCGGGTCTCCCATACCTGTTGGAGAATCTCTCCTAACACACCGGAGTCGGTGGTATGCAGATGTGGTGGAGGCACAGTGGAGGGAGTAGCCGGTCCAGTCGATGGTGGCTGTGGTGCTTGCCTTGCAGCTTGACGATCTCTTTTCTTGTTCACACTGTTTTGAAGCCCCTTTAGGTTTTCGAGGTCACAGGCTATGTAGGGTACAATGTTATCGGTAAGCGATAACTCATTGGTGTTGATCTTGAATCCATCCCTCCCATTACGCATATCGAGGAGTCGGGAGATAAGACGTGCGTATGGGAGGCGGTTTATTGGCGGAGGAATAACGCCCCTAACATTTCTCCTATAGGCATGCACCATGCCTTTAATGATCCATTGGGCGCTAAACCACCTATTGTGGAAAGCGGAGTGCAAGGCCCGTAAAAAGGTGTCACGCCGCTCTTGGTCATGACCGGTAGGGTGTAAATTTTTCTTGAAAATGATGTCCAAAAACCACATGTGTGGTGGTAGCTGGGATCGGGTGATGGATTGACCTGATGCGGACGCGCCGCCAGTAATATCATCAATGATTGTTGGAAACCCGACGTTTCCAACAAGTGGAGGTTGTGTTTGGTGTCGGGTGTAGGTGAGAGGGAGTTCATGGCCGGATACATCGCCGCCTCAAAAGCAGATCCTTCCCGTCAATTGTGACGAGGATGGTGTCTTCATTTACATTTGTTTTGAGGGTCTGATAAAATAACCGGACTAATCTCGGATAGTATCGAGGTCCAAATGGTGTAAGCAAAGGTCAGAGTTGGTGGTTGGTCAGGAAATCCGATGTCCATTTTGTGGATGTCGGATCAATAAAGCACGAGGAATGAATTTCCCACTCGGGTTCCATTTCTTTCGTGCCCCACCAATCATCAAGTTGGATCGGGATGGGTGCCGGTGGTGGAGGTGGTTGTTGTTGTGGTGCTTTGTTTCGCGATGGTGGCGATCGGGTCGCCATTCGCTTCCTTGGTTGGGGATTAGGGCTTGAAGAAGCCATTAGATTGATAGATAAAAAAAAACGAAAGGAGTATGGGGAAGGTAGAAATTTTTACCTAGGAAGTGGTTTGGACGGTTCGGATTTTTCAAATCCGGCTTGGATCGGACGGAAATTACTTGAGGGTGAAAACCCTAGCTCTTCGCTCGGCAGCAACTCCTCGCGTGAAGAAGAAATGTGTGTTCAGCAATCTGTCCCATATATATAGTCTGTCCTCGCTCGAGCGGTCGTTAGTTATCGCTCGAGCGATCACAGAACGTTTACTGGCATATAATTTGGCCTCGCTCGAGCGGCTTGGAGTCCTCGCTCGAGCGACCAATACACCTCGCTCGAGCGGTCACTATTGATCGCTCGAGCGAGCCCAAAACATGTGATGTTTGTTATTTTATGTAGATCGCGCTCGAGCGATTGTGAAGTCTCGCTCGAGCGAGCCCATCAGCTGATTTGCTCATCCATAAGCTCGTACCTTGTCTTCTTCTGTCCTTACGTTCGCATGAGGGGTCCGTCGTAACAAACAGTTTAGGCTAGAAAAATATTGAAATTTATACTTGAAATTAAAGTGTTATGTGACATCACCATTTACAAACAATTCTAATTGACGCTCTCAAACAACTTGGGGTATTGTTCTTTGACATCAGCCTCCCGCTCCCATGTTGCTTCTTCGGTCGGAAGATTCTTCCATTGAACAAGTACTAAGGGAATGATTTTGGTGCGTAGTACTTGGTCCTTTCTATCCAGCACCTCTGCCGGCTCTTCTGTCATACTCATGTCTTCACACATCTCTAGTGATTGACCCTCCAAAATGTGGGAAGGATCATTCACATATTTCCTGAGCATAGAAACGTGGAAAACGTTATGTACTCGATCGAACACCGGAGGTAAGCCAATGCGATATGCAACTTTGCCAACTCGGCCCAAAACTTCGAATGGTCCAAGATATCGTGGACTCAATTTTCCCCTCTTTCCAAATCTCATCACGCCCTTCATAGGCGATACCTTGACAAACACATGTTCTCCCACGTCCGCTTGATATCGACATAGCTTTTACATGCGCTTTGAGCCGACTTAAGCTTCTCCTAATGATTGAGACATTGTGGCATTCTCTTTCAGCAACTCGGGCCCTAAAACAAAATTTTCATCGGTTTCCTCCCAATTGATGGGCGATTTACACCGCCTTCCGTATAATGCTTCATATGGTGCCATTCCGATGCTTGTTTGGAAACTGTTATTATATGCAAATTCGATTAATGGTAAGTATTGATCCCACGATTCTTGCATTTCCAACATACAAGCTCTGAGCATGTCTTCTATTACTATTCACCGCTTTGTCCGTCTGATTGCGGATGGAAAGCTGAACTGAAATCTAATCGTCTCCCCATCCCTTCCTGAAACTTCTTCAAGAATTTTGATGTATATAACGGATCTCGATCGGAGACAATGCTACTTGGGATTCCGTGTAGGCGTACTATTTCCTTCATATAGAGTTCCGCTAGCTTTCCTACTGTATACATTTTGTTGTAAGGTAGGAAGTGTGCTGACTTGGTTAGTCGGTCCACGATTACCCAGATGGCATTATATTTCCTTGCCGTACGCGGTAGTCCAACGATGAAATCCATAGATATTGATTCCCATTTCCATTCTGGTATTGGCAGAGGTTGCAACAATCCTGCAGGGTGTCTATGATCAATCTTCACTTGTTGACACGTCAAATATCGTGAAATGTATTCTGCTACATCTTGTTTTAAACCTCTCCACCAGTAATTCCTTTTCAGATCTTGGTACATTCTTGTGCTGCCTGGGTGTATTGCGTAACTTGATTTGTGTGACTCGTCAAGGATAGTTTGCTTTAGCTCAACATTGTCCTAATACGTAGTCGAATTGAACAACAAGGAACCATCCTCCTTGATTGAGAAATCTGATCTGATGCCCTCGGTTACATCTTGACAACTCTTCATTAACACTGGGTCCCTCATCTGTAGCTCATGGATGTGCTCGAATATTACTGGTCTCACTGATATATTAGCCAAAAAGGCCACTGTGGCGCGTGGCTCAATATTTGCATCATACATCGAAAGATCTTCAAACAACTTCCATCTATGCATACCCCGAACCAAACTGGCCAACAGAGCTGGACCCTTTCGACTTAGGGCATCGGCTACTACGTTAGCCTTACGGATGAATCTTGTATGGAGCAGGTCATAGTCCTTAAGAAACTCCATCCATCTGCGTTGTCTCATATTTAGTTCCTTCTGTGTGAACAAGTATTTGAGGCTTTTATGATCGGTGAAAATCTCGAAGGTCTCACCGTACAAATAGTGTCGCCAAATCTTCAATGCAAATATGACTGCTGCTAGCTCTAGGTCATTTGTCGGATAGTTCTTCTCATGTTCTTTCAACTGTCTTGACCCGTAAGCTATCACTTTCTTGTGTTGGTTGAGCACGCAACCCAACCCATTGTACGAAGCATCACTGTACACTGCGAATCCCCCACTGCCTGAAGGAATTGCTAATACTGGGGCTGAAGTGAGTCTCGTTTTGAGTTCTTGAAAACTCTTCTCGCACGCCTCACTCCATTCGAATCTCACATCCTTCCTTGTCAGTCTCGTGAGAGGTCCCGCTATTTTTGAAAACCCCTCAACAAAACGTCGATAGTAACCTGCCAGTCCAAGGAAACTACGGATATCGGTCACTGTCTTAGGCTGTTCCCAATTCACTACTACTTTGATTTTGGACGGATCCACTGTGACACCATGCTTGGAGACGACATGTCCCAAAAAGCTAACCTCTTCTAACCAAAACTCGCATTTGTTGAGTTTGGCATAAAGTTTGTGCTGACGCAAAGTTTGTAGAGCGAGTCTTAGATGCTTCTCATGCTCTTCTTCTGACTTGGAATATATCAAAATGTCATCGACAAACACTACGATGCAAGAATCCAGATGTGGTTTAAACACCCGGTTCATTAAATCCATGAACGACGTCGGTGCGTTTGTCAACCCAAACGGCATCACTAAAAATTCATAGTGTCCATACCTTGTTCTGAATGCAGTTTTCTGAATATCTTCGGCCTTAACTCTCAACTGATGGTATCCTGACCTGAGGTCGATCTTAGAGAAATACCTTGCTCCTTGCAGTTGATCGAACAAATCATCAATTCTCGGCAACGGGTATCGGTTCTTCACAGTTAGTTTGTTCAACTGTCGATAGTCAATGCATAAGCGCATTGACCCATCTTTCTTCTTTACAAATAAGACAGGTGCTCCCCAAGGAGACACACTTGGTCTTACAAACCCTTTATCCATAAGTTCCTGTAACTGTTCCTTCAATTCCTTCAACTCAGTAGGAGCCATTCGGTATGGTGCCTTTGAGACAGGTTCCGTTCCTGGCAGTAAGTCGATAGCGAATTCCACCTCCCTCTCTGGAGGTAACCCTGGCAATTCATCTGGGAACACATCTTGAAACTCTCGCACCACTGCGATTTCCGAAATGACATTCTTCTCTTCCTTATCAGCCTTCAAGAATGCCAAGTAACCGTGACCCCCTTCTCGATCATTTTCGCCCTCATCACGAGATCGATGGCATAGATGACGACCTCACTCCTTGAAACCAAAATGATCTTCTTGTGTTGGGTCTGAAAATGACGACCTTGTTCTCAAATGATCATTGCCTTTGTCGCCAACCCCATGCCAAGGATCACATCAAACCCCTGCATGTCTAGCAGTATCAATTTCGCTTCCAATTCATGCACCTCTAGGTCTCGAACTGCTATAATGACGGATTTGCAAGCTAACTCCGCGTTTATAAATTCTCCAGTCGGAATAGACACGGATAGGACGAAGTCCAACACCTCTGGAACAATCTTCATCCTCTTGGCAAATCGTGGGGTGACGAATGAGTGGGTAGACCCTGGGTCTATCAACACTCTAGCGTCATATCTAAAGACACATCCTTTCTCATACATGGTTAAAGTACCTATAGTACGCATACATACATACAAAATTTACACATCTTTTCACATCCCTAGTTCACGAATAACTTTAGTGTTTAGCAAAGAAACTACACTATTTCTATTGAATGCACCTCCTCTATCTAAAGGAATGAAATTTCTTAAATTTAAAAAGATTCTCACCTTGGATGACGTCATGCACGTTCCCTGCTTCCTGAGCAGTGACTGCATAGGCTCTCCCTTGCACGACCGTTTTCCTTGCTTGAATTGGTCGTGACATCGAAGATGAAATTGTCTTCTCCTTGTTTGCCTCAGGACAGTCCTTAATCATGTGGCCCATCTTACCACATTTAAAACAACCTCGCATCCCTTGTCTACAATCAGCTGTTTTGTGGGACTTGCCACACTTGGCACAAGTGTCCCTTGGTGTTGAAGATGCAGCTCGTGAGAAGCCTTGTGTTATCGCAACTCCATTAGAAATGGCAGGATTCTCATATCTCATCGGTCTCCCTGATGCCGGAAATGGAAACTTTTGATATGTGCTTTGTTGTGTCAGTCTCCCATATCCTGCTTGAAACGGTTGTTTCTGATTTTGTGCTATGAATCTCGGCTTTTTGTTTATTGGCTCGTAGTTTCTAGTTCTGTTCTGATCCACGTTTGTTCTTCCCTGTTGTTCCCTTTGACGGTAGTGGTTGTTGTTCTCTTCTTCCACTACTAGCGCCTTACTCATAACCTCTCCGTAAGTTTTTAGCTGAAATGGAGCAACTCCTCCTCGAATATCTGGCCTCAAACCCTGTTGAAACCTCTTTGTTTTCATCGCTTCTGTAACCACATAGTCGGAAGTGAAACGAGCAAGTCTCATAAACTCCACTCCGTATTCCCTTACTATCAGGTTTCTCTGTTGGAGTTGTAAAAACTGTACTTCCATCTGATTTCTCACCACTTCGGGGAAATACTGTTTATTGAATTCTTCCACGAATTCATTCCACGTCCATGGCGCATTTGGGGTCTCCTGAGCCCTAGTTCGCGACACAGACTTCCACCAAGGTCCAACCTCCCCATCTAACATGTACGCTGCCCAACGGACGCTCTCATCTTTCGTGCAAGTGAGTACGTTGAAAAGCTTTTCCATCTCACTTAGCCAATTTTCAGCAGCCATAGTGTCTGCTTGCCCTGAAAAGTTTGGAGGTCTCATCCTCCAGAATTTCGTAAATCTTTGAAGTCTTTGGGGTGTTGGCACTACCGGAGATGTAGGTGGCTGGTGCTGATTACCAGTATTTTGGGCAGACAAAGATGCTGCCATGGCATCCGCCATGGTTTCCATAGTGTGCATCATCTTGACGCTCTCTCTCTCTTCATTTCTCTCGATCCTATCTTGTTCTCTCGAGATCTTGACCACACGGTCTTGATCGTGAATTTGATCTCATTCTTTGTTCCTTGACTACTACTCTCGAGAATTTCTCTTTCTCCCAACGGTACTGTGTTCGTTGGCGAGATGAACTCACCTCTACTGCGTAAGTTCCTATCATGACCACCCCTAGGTCGACCTCTCCTTCCCAAAGACATCACGATCTGCATATGAAATGAACTTTTGTCAGCAGAAGTTCCTATGCTCTGACAGAAGAATGATTGTCAGAATTTCTAGAAGAAATGTACGATACCTCAGGATAGCCCGATTTCGTTACTCAAAAATTCGCCATCAAGACGACCCTCGAGGTCATGCACCTTAAATCTAAGCTTTTAACATCACATATCGATTAAAAGTCAACAATTTAAATTACCAAAGCTTCAAATTAATTAAGTCTCCATGTTTCAATAAGGTCTAGCAACTAACAGACTGTTCCAGTCTCATGCCAATTCAAGAGCAGAGGAACTACCTTGGCCCATAAATGATAATCTTATCATCTTCGATAGTTTGCCAAAAGAAAAGTATAGTATTTAATTACATTTAAAAGAAAGGACTTGACATGCCAAGCCACGAGTACTCTCTACTCACCACTTCTAAACGTAAAGCACCTCTAAAAGAATTCCTCGGGAGGAGGTTCTAACTCTTCTCCGTCTGCGAAATCTGAACCCTTAGGATCAACGTCTCTTGAAACCTGTGTTGCTGCGAGTGTTGCACCTGCGACATATAGTCTAAGGGGTGAGCTACATTCTAGCTCAATAGGGAAACGTAAAGAACATATAGATTAATTTTGACATATATGTTGTGCAGTAAAAGAAAAGTATAGTTTATCTGCTATCACTATTTGGAAGGCAATCGAAATAACTGAAGGAAAAGGTGAACACCACTACTTACTTTACATGGTTTTATTCTTTCTCATCTTACTCGTTTAGTTGTGACTCCGGCCTAATAACTTAACTCCTTAACTTAAATAGTCCCCGAGCAATATAGCATTGAGCCCCGATGGAATACCCACCATCGTCGTCTAACTAGACAGTTATCAATTTTGCATTCCACGAATCTTTAAGCCCCTTTCTCCTAGGTGGCGGGGTCTCATTTATTAAATCTACATCCACAGGATGTGCTATCAGATCTGGATTAACGCCCGTGCATCACGGATATTCTGTCGAGTCAGTCGTGGGTATCCCGCCACGTCGGTGGGGTATTCTAAACAAACCTTAAATAACAAAAATATCAAGTGTGCCTTACATGTAGTTATTCACCGTGATTGTGCTAATTTTTAATATATTAGGCCTTATCACTTTACTTTCTTTTCCCATCGATTCTCATCGCACTTCGGGATGCTACTGATATGTTGTATCATGTATGTATTCATCTTGTAGTTCTTGCGTCCCCTTGGGACCTCTGGCTTCATTTTCTGAAGTCAACACACGCACGCTCTATTTATGTGACATGATGAGGTACTTAGTTTAGCAATTAAATCTGTACTACACATATGCGAAACTGAACAATGTACATGTTTCGATAAGGTTCCCTACCTCCAGGCAAAACCCAGTGGTCCCTTCTCGTAGTGATGACACATCCCGATCTCACGTCAATCTACATTTCATGCGAAAAGACATGCCTTAGAATGGTCATTAGTGGTCACTAGCACTCCTTGAGCGCATAGTTCACATGAGGTATATTTGTATACATAAAAGAATTAAATTTTAGTTTTGGTGTATCGCTCGAGCGGTTGCTTAGCCTCGCTCGAGCGACCTCTTAACCTCGCTCGCGCGATTAAAATGAGGTGTCGGATTACCTCGCTCGAGCGAGCCTATTCTTTCAATATGGGTCTCGCTCGGCGATCAACGCACTATTCGGGTTATATATTACATCCTCGCTGGAGCGATACGTTTAGATCGCTCGAGCGAGGGCGGAAACCTTTACTTCGTGATTTTATGCAAGAAATCTATTCTATTTCCTTAAATCTTAAATAAAATTAATCGGCCATTGCCCCTAAACATTGTAGGTTATCATTAAGACATACCTAAGCACTTCTCAAGCATTATCTCTTACCTAAATCGGCGGATCTCGTAGTCGGCTTGATCCAACGTTCGAATCCCTGTTAGAAACGAAGAGATCTCTACGGTTCTGGTTCGACCTTCTCTCCAGGTCTTCCACCGGTTTACACTCCCACCAGGCCTTAGCCTTTCCTCCCTACAAGTCTCTCTTTTCTCTTTCTCTATCTTCCTCCTCTCTATTTAGGTTAAAATGATGTTACGTAGGGGAGATACTTCTCTCCACTTTCACTTATATAGTGAAAGGAAAGGAAAAATATAATATGTTATACACATATACACACCGTGTGTATATGTTGACCCAGGTTTCCTTATGAACCACACATACACGTGCGTGGCATGTGGCTTATATGATTCCGAAAATCTGGGGTTGTTACAATATATTTAATGTTTGGTTTCTCAAGGGAAAGAACAGATTGGAATGGTGAGAGGTGAAAATTTGACAGATAGGAGTTCATTATCATATATTTTTTAAAATATATTATATATTTTTTCATTTTTGAAAATTTGGGAATTTAACTTAAGATCAATTTGGTTGTAAATCTTCAAAAAATGTGGCCTCCGAGATATCGTTGAGCAGATCCACCGGTACGAGATTTGTGGATCCGACCGTTTGCATGGTTGTCAAGACGACACTTGGTATGCCAGATGCTCTGTCAAACCTTCTCGTGAATACTGGTGATTGTCACTTATAGGATGACTACAATGATTCACGGATAGAGAGAGATGGGTTTTGAAAACATTTAACTTAATTCTAGCTTGTTATATTTTAGAAGAAATTTTGAGTAAAGAGATGGGGGTGAAACTTACCTAAATTATTGCCTACTGGGGTCTTTTGTATGCGATGGGACTCGCTGGTTGTTGTAGTGGGGTCGCAACATGACATAAGAGGGTTTCCTCTCTTTAGTTTTGCTGTCGTTGGACCTGAGGGTCACCAATGTGGTAGGATGTCTTGGAGAGGTGAGGTTCTCCCCTTATGGGGGTGTGCTATAATGAATCCCGCTGGTTGTCGGTACGATGGGACCTAAGAGGGACTCCTCTCTGTTTCTTATTTTTGTAATGGTAGGGGCTCGCTGATTATCGCGTGATAGGAAGGTGGAGGGTCTATCCTCCTCTACTGCCAGCGAGCGTGTGTTTCAGTTGCAGTGGAGTCTGATGATTGCTAAGTGATAAGAGATTTGGGGAGTGGGTTCTCTGCTTTCATGATGAGACTTAGAAGGTTCGGAGCTCTGCGATGGGACATTGACTGAGCCTTCCTTTATTGATTATGCATCGTGACGGGATGTGTCTGAGCGTCTTGGGTAGTAATGTTGTGATGAGACAAGTTTGTGATGGGATTTCGTTGTAGTTACATCACAACGGGACATGTGTGTGGTTGATTCTTTAGTTGTCTCAATGTCGCAATGGGGCAATGATGGTGATTCTTTCTTTGGCAGATCTTGGTTACGTAATTGGTTGGAGTTAGTTTGAATGGTGTTTGAGAGTGCAAAGGGATTTGACTTTGGTCTTGGTGACATAGTAAGATTTTCGGGAGGCTCACTCTTAACTCTTCTTGATGGGATATTAGGTCGAGCCTGTTGGTGCGCGCTTTTTCTGGGTTCCTCTCGGTCCCCGTTGAATCAGTGCCTCCAATTCTATCCAAGTGGACTCTAGCGATGCGACATTTGGAATGTTAGAAATAAAGGATTTTCTAGGAAGGTTCCTCGTTTGTTGCGATCGCCAGCTGCAGATATTTAACGATGTTGCAAGATGTCAATGATCACGCTTTGGAGCGGGTATGGGTTACTTCTATACTTAATCATCCGCCTGTAAACATCAGCAGCTATGTCTTTTCTTATAATTTAGATAGTTTAGTTTTTCTTCCCTTCCCGTTATTGTTATAGTTCTGATCAGTTTAGACCTCCCAATTTTGTTGTGAGTTTTGTCATGTGGGAATTTATTATACTTTATTTAATTTAGTTATTATAATTCTCTCGTAAAGCTTCTTTTCACATGATCAATTCAGCTCGCTAGGCCGAGGGTATGGCCTTTAAGGGCGCGAGATATTTTCTGGGCGTCTGTCTCCTCCAGAGCCGCGCGAGAACTTCGCGAGGTTGTTGCTGTCGTTTGTGCAAATTGGTCTCGCGAGGTAATGCGCGTGGCTGCTTTAAAGCTTGATCCTCACGAGAGCTTCACGAGCTGCTTTTCTGAAGGCTTAGTCCGCAATTACTTTGCGAGTTCCTTAGGCATTGATTTCACCTGAAGTGCGCGAAGGCTGCGCGAGTTCCCTTATGCTACATAATTTAGCTGTGTGAGGAACCTTTTCTAATGAATTGAATAGCGTGAGGCAACACCTCAACTGTGCGAGATAAGTCATTTGTTCCTCTGCTACATGCTTCTGTTGCAGCTTCCTCCACTCTCATATATACTTCTCACATCTGCTGAACCTCTTAGGTCCATTTTGACATGCCAACTAGTCACCATGGTGTACACCACCATAGTGTTCCATCAATTTCTGGCTCAGCTGTCATCCTTGGCTTGAATTCTCCCTCTTCTTGGCACCAAAGGCATGGACTTTGTGTTAAGCTGCACGAGTTATTACTAATCTATAAAATAAGCTAAACAAGAGTTATTAGTTAGCTTCAAGGTCCAACAAAGGCTAGGTTAAGAGGTGAAGAGTGGTACTTTTCAGGGAATAACAATAAGTTGACTGGGAAGGCATTTTACCGCTTTCTTGATGGATACTCAAGGTATAACCAAATCCCTGTGAATCCTCAAGATCAAGAAAATCTACTTTCACATGTCCCTTTGGCACCTTTGCTTACAGGAGGATACCTTTTGGACTGTGCAATGCCCCAGCCACATTTCAGAAGTGCATGTATGCAATTTTCTCTGATATGATTGACAAGTTCCTAGAAATCTTCATGGATGATTTTTTAGTATATGGGGGCAACTTTAGCCAATGCTTAGGCCACCTTGACCTGGTTTAACAAAGATGTGAAGAGACCAATTTGGTCTTAAGCTGGGCAAAGAGCCACTTTATGGTAACACAAGGAATTGTGTTAGGCCATGTGGTCTCCCAAAGAGGACTAGAGGTTGACAAGGCTAAAGTGAACCTAATCTCACACCTGCCCCCACCCAGGACTGTCAAGCAAATCAGATCCTTCTTAGGACATACTAGATTTTACAGGAGGTTCATTAAGGACTTCAACAAAATTGCAAAGCCATTGTGCCACCTACTGTGTTAGGATGTGCCATTTGAATTTTTTGCTGAGTGCCTTGAGGCCTTTGAGTTATTAAAAAAGTGCCTTACCACTGCTCCTGTAATCCAGACCCCATGTTACTCACTCCCCTTTGAACTGATGTGTGATGCATTAGACTTGGCCATAGGAGCTGTCTTAGGACAAAGAAAAATAAGCTGCCTGCAGTGATCTATTATGCCAGCAAAACACTAGCTAAAGCTCAGCTCAATTATACCGCTACTGAGAAGGAGCTGCTTGCTGTGGTGTTTACTGTAGACAAGTTTAGGCCCCACTTGCTTGAGTCTAAAATTATTATTTTTACTGATCACTCAGCCATGAAATACCTGTTGGCTAAGAAGGATGCCAAACCAAGGCTGATCAGATGGATCCTCCTATTATAGGAGTTTGATCTTGAGATCAAGGACAAGAAAGGAGTTGAGAATGTGGTGGCTGACCACCTCTCAAGAATTGTTTTAGAAGAATGTGTAGTAGCACCTGTCAATGAAGTGTTCCCTGATGAGCAGTTATTTGCTATGCAGTCTAGTATGCCCTGTTTGCACACATTGTGAATTTTCTTGCTGTTGGTAGGATCTCCCCTCACTGGTCCAAGATGGACAAGGACTTATTTTTCTCTCAGGTTAAACATTTTCTGTGGGAGGATCCATACCTATATAAGCATTGTGCATATCAAATTATTAGGAGATGTGTGCCTGAAAGTGAGTTCCACAACATTCTTTCTATGTGCCATGAGCAAGCCTGCGGAGGTCACTTTAGTGGTAAAAATACAGCTACAAGAGTTTTGCAGTATGGGTTTTATTGGCCCCCTTTGTTCAAAGATGCATACATATATTGCAAAGCCTGTGAAAGATGTAAAAGGTTGGGAGGCATTTCCAAGAAAGATTCAATGCAATCATTGTAGCCCATCCTTGTGATAGAACTGTTTGACATCTAGGGATTGATTTTATGGGCCCCTTTCCTCCTTCTATGGCCTTCAATTTTATACTTGTGGCAGTGAACTATGTATCCAAATGGGTGGAAGCCATTACCACAAGGACAAATGACCACACAGTTGTCCTTAAATTTTTAAAGGACAATATCTTCTCCAGATTTGACACCCCTAGAACTATCATTAGTGATGGGGGAGTCCTTCCTGTAATAGGCCTTTTGAGAATCTGCTAAAAATGTATGTTGTTACACACAGAATTGTAACTCCCTACCACCTACAGACCATTGGGCAATTTGATATTTCTAATAGAGAGATCAAGCACATCTTGGAGAAGACTGTGAGGACAGATAGAAAGGACTGGGCACTAAAGCTGAATGATGCTTTGTGGGCTTATAGGACTGCCTATAAGACCCCTATTGGTATGTCCCCTTTTAGGTTGGTCTATGGTAAGGCCTGTCACTTGCCAATGGAGTTAGAGCACAGAGCCTATTGGGCTACTAAAACATTGAATATTGACCTAACTACTGTCAGTTCTCACAGGAAATTATAACTGTCAAACCTTGATGAGCTGAGATTGAAAGCCTATGCAAATGCAAGAATTTACAAGGAGAAATTCAGGGCATTCTTTGACAAGAAACTAATGAGGAAAGACTTCAATTCTCGTACCAAGGTTTGGCTTTTCAACTCCAAATTAAAATTCATTCTAGGGAAGTTAAAATCTAGATGGGATGAACCTTACACTGTCATCCATGCCTCCCTATCTGGTGCTGTGGAGATCTTGAATCCCATGTCTGGGAGAATCATGAAAGTGAATGGGCAAAGGCTAAAAATTTGTGTAGAAAATTTTGTGGAGCCTCCTCAGACCATTCACCTGCATGAACCTCCCACTATTTAGTGACCCACAACTCTGTACACTATGTACCATAGTTGTTGCATTTGTGTTTTGTTTTGTTTAAAATCTGTCATGTAGTATCTTTATTGGGATGTTGATCTGCATGATTTGTTTTGTTTTATTTTGAGTTGTTGTTAATGAGATGCATGTGTGTCATCTGAATTTAATGTACATGGACCTGATATTTGTGTGAATGTGTTTGTTGTTGTAGTTGTTGTTGATGTGCTGAAATTTAAATGTTCATGAATCTGCTGCAAGTTAAATTCATTTGAATGTTAACATGTTTACTCTATAAATATGTGGATAATGGGCATTGAAATTACCATGGTGAAATGGGTGAATAGGGAAGAAATGTGGTGCATGCCAGTATAAATACACATGCCAGGGAACCAACACTGAAAAAGTTAAACTGTGCTTTCTCGCGGGGCTCTATCGCCTCAATTTCACCTTCGCGAGCTAGATGTAGGCTTTCTCATGGAGTTCTGATAAGAATGTTGTTCCTTGAGAGAGCCTCATGAGCAAAAGTGCCTGTTGAAGCCTGATATTGAGCCTCGCGGGGCTCTATCTTGTCTGCAACATGGAGTTACGTGAAGAATGGAAATCACGTCTATTGTACCTCGCGAGAGCCTCGCGAGCAAACTTCTGAAGCTCACTGATGCATTTTCCTCTCGAGGTCCTTTGCTTCAGCTGCGCGAGAGTTACACTTGCCCTCTCGTGCGACTCAAATACAACATCAGCTCCGTGAATGACCTCGTGAGTACCTTGAGTCTCTTAAATTCCATTTCTTGCGAGGTGGCATTTATACTGTGCGAGAAGATTTTTACTTGGCGAGAACCACGTGAGGCATGGGTTCCTCCATTTAAACCCTGCAAATTTTCTCATTTTCCCATTCTCTTTCTCTTTACTGTAAGTCTCACTGAGCAGTCCCGAGCTCCTCTCTCCCTTTCTTCCTCTCCCCTGCCTAAACCACTCCAACTAAGCCACTTCTCTCCAGCCATTGTGTTTCACAATAGATCCCAGTCATTTCGCACCCGATTTTAGGAAATTCGGTACAGTGGACAACTTTTGGACAGAAACCCTAGCTCTTTGGTGGTAAAATTTCTTACTCTCTCAGTTGATTTGATTAGATTCTATTTTAGTGTTAAGTAGGGAGGAATTTAGGTGTAATTTTATTTTTGGAGTGTGCATTACACAACCTATGAGTTAAAGTTCATATTTTGAAGGATTTGTGTAGCCATGGCCACGGGTTCTAAATTTATTGATGCATTGGCTACCTTGGTGAATCCTACACCTACTGGCAGTCCTGTGGCCACTCAATTGTGAGGATTGCAAAGGCCTCCACTATGGAGACCTCTGAGGTACCTACACATGATGTGGAGCCCCTAGTGGAAGTGACTAAGAAGAGGGATGCCCCTCCAAAGAAGGCCAAAACTGTGGCCTCTGATGCCCCAGTTGCTAGGAAGAAATTTGCTCCTAAAAAGAGAGCCAGAGACCACCCATCTATCAAAAGCCCTGTGAAATCCATGAAAATCAGAAATAGGGCAAGGGGGTGGTCCCTGAGGTAGTCCCTGAGAATGCCCCTGAGGAGGAGGAAGATAATGAATACCTCAGAGTTCCTTCTGAATTTGACTGTTATCAAGATGGAAGCAGAAACTGTCTTTGATAAGGCATTCATTGGGGATTTGCCAGAGACTATTGCATTAATAAATGATCTCACCCAGGCCTCTCTGCTACCCTTGTTAAGGCCCCCACTATAGCTGGTCTTCCCTAGACTAGTGCAATTATTTTACCAAAATATTAGGGTGAAGATTGGGGATGATGGGAACCCAACATTGCTGGTGCTGATAGACAATTTTGAAATATTGTTTAACCAAGAATCAATTGCCGAGATTCTTGAGATACCAGCTGCATACACTCCTGAGAGTGGGTTAGGTGCACCATTGACAGTCACAATCCCAAAGATTTCCAAGGAACTCACAGGAGGGATCACAGCCTCTGAGCTATCAATTAGGAAGAGAGACCTACATTCAAACCTGAGATTTATGGATGAGATACTCAGAAAGAATGTGTTTTGCTATGGGCACCAGCAGGAGAGGAGGTCCCCCATTGCTAATGCCCTTACTCCTTCCACTACAACCACTATATTGATGCTGCAAAGGTCATCTTTGAAGGCATGAAAGATATACATATGAAGGTGAAGAAGGAGCAGAAGCCCCATCCATTGCCTTACTGTAGGCTCATTATAGCCTTGCTGTAGCTAGGAGGCTACCATTTTCTAATGAATGAGGTAGCCTTGGCCCCCAACAAATATTGCAAGAAGCAGTGGGGGATCAGTGGTACCATGATAGAAACGAAGAAGACGAAGAAAGAGGAGTTGCTAGCTGAAGCAGCCCCCACAATTCAAGTTGTTGTTGCTACTACCTCTACTGATGCTATTGTTGCTAATTCTCAAGCAGCCACCAAAACTGTGCCAGCCAGCCCTACCATACTCTCACCTATAGCCACCCCCATTACCACTGCACCCACTACTGTAACCTCAATAATCCCAACCTTTGCACCTACTACCATCACACCAACCTCAAAACCCTCCATAGTTACCTCATTTTTACCTCAGCCAATTTTATCCATTACCTCATCACCCATAACCACCTCCATTACTATACCAACCCCATAGCCATCCATAATTACATCAACTATACCTGTTATTTTACCCATTTTCTCAGCCACAACTAACTCATCCATCCACACCACCCCTGATGTGACCATACCATTACCTCCACCTACTCAGCCTGTACCTACATACATATCCCATCATAGTCCCCTGTCAAGGTCACTTATCAGAAGGGGAAACAAGCCAAAGCCCCCACTCAACCCCAACCTACTTATGTCTCCCAACCCATCACTACCCTTGTAACAACATCCATACCAGTCCTAACCATTGACATACAACCACCCTCACTAGCCCAGGCCTCCCTAGTCCACCATGCTGAACCTAAGCTCCTAATCGCTAACATCCCACATAGCTCCCCATTAGCCTCCCCTCAGCCCATTGAACCCTCTACCACAATTGCACCTGATACCATTAAACCCTGGGCCAATCCATTCCTTATTCCCTTACCTATGACCATGACCCCTTTTCAAGAGAGGGATACTCAGCTATGGTGACCTCTATTATAGGGGAAATCAATTATGAGTTTATACCTTTTCTAGATTCGCCACAACCTCATCATTTTATCCCTCCACTTGATTCCCTCCTACCACAACACATTACTCCTACACTTACTTCACCACTAACTTCCATCATGCACCCACATCACCATTTCGACCAATTCCAACCATCCAACCAATTGCCCCTATCATAGCTGACCCTACCCCAAATCCTCAACCTACTACTCTCCCTTCAAACATAAATATTTGCCAACACCCAAACCCAAACATCCATAGAGGCCAACATTCAGGCCATCTACTCCACTCTCCAAACTTAGGCCACCATTCAAACCAGTTTACAAGCCATCCAATCCACATTGGCAACTTTAACCCAACCTTCCCAACAGCCATTTGTCCCTTTACCTACCTATTTACCTACACCACCCCCATCTCCCCAGCCCTTAACCTTAGCGGCAACAACAGTTATTGTTACACCCATTGAACCTATTCCAGAAATCTCACACTTACCAATACCTCAACCCAAAAAGACCCAAGACCCTAGACCCTGAACCTGACCTTATACCTAGTATTGCCCCACCTCTAGTACTCCCTTACCCAGAACTCCAACCTGCAACCCCACCTGTGGTAGCAACATCTGATGCTGTCACATATATGGGAAACCTAATCCCTACCTCCTCAATTCCCACCCAAACTGACTGTGAGGTAATAGACCTCACAATACCTGATCCTGCACACCCTCAGCCTACACCCTCTACTTCCATCCCACCCATGCCATCATCCATCCCTTCACCATTACTGGTTGGCCCTTCTTCACATGTTGAGCAGCCCATACTACCTTCCTCTTTCAACCCCATGCCCCCATATTACACCCTCCTTAAAGCCATAAAGGAAAATGCCTACATCAAAAGGGATGTAGTTAGAGGCATGACTGACTTGAGAATCACAGTGATGCAGCCACTCCTAGATAAAATCAAGTTCTTAGAACTAACTCATAAGATGGAGAAAAAGAGAATCAAACATGGATGGAGGGAGACACTGCTGAAATACAATGAGGAAAAGAATAGAGCAAATGGGATGGAGGATGTCATCAAAAGTCTACAGGCAGCTCTGAGATTGGTGGAGGATAGGGCAAATGAGTATGCTAGGACTACACATGCACTGCAGCAGACCTTAGCAGATATTGGTGACAGAGACTTAACAGAAGCAGTTGTCAAACTCTTCACTACTAAAGCCCCTCCAAGGGCAACTGCTCCTAAACCTCAAGAGCCCAAAAAGATAAATCCTGGGATCAGCATAAATGAGCCTGCACCAAAGCCAGCACTAACTCTAAGAAAAAGAGCCAGCACTAAGCAGCGAAAAATTGCTTCAAGGAGATATCAGTCCACTGCTGCTGCTCTTAAGAAAGTTAAAGGGAAAGGAGTCCAGGACACAGCTGAAGCAGCAAACAATTCAGATGATTAGATGGTGTACATGTATTTAGCTAGGATGCTTTGTAATTATTTTCACTTGCATTGTACAATTCCCTGTCCTATAAATGAAAATCTTTTTGTTAGTTTTTGTCTGAAGTTTATTTGGTCTGCTTTAATTTTGTTAGTTGTTTATTTGTTTGCTTTAGTTTTTTGTGTGACTTTTATTTACTGTTGTTACTTGATCTGTTTTATGTCTGATTTTTACCAAGACACCTTGTTGCACATTTCCTTTATCTTTGATTCAGTGAGGACACTGCTCTTCATAGGTTTGGAGGTGTTGTAAGGTTTGCCAATGAGGTAGTTAACCTAAGTGCAGCAGAACCAAGGAAGTAAGATAGAAATAGAGCTAAGTTTACCTGAGGAACTTTGAAAATGAAAAAATTTAAAAATTTTGAAACCTTTAGGCATTAAACACGTTTAAATTTTAACATTTTCATGAGGTGAACACCAAAGAAACTCACTTGTGTTAGCACTTAGTAAACCAAAATAAGAGAAAAAGATAAGGACATGCCTATGAATTCAATGGAAGACCATACCTAGTGAGATTTGGGCCTACAAATTTTTTTCTCTTTGAGGAGTGTCTTAGGCAATTCTTTTTGCTTTAAGGACTGGCTGAATCTTTTCCTCACTAGAGGTTAGGCATTTCTAAGTTTAAAAAGCTGATAGCACCCATGACATTTAGGAAAGGATCAAGGCCTTCTCTAGGACAGTTTGAGCTTAAAAATACCCAAACCCAGTAAATTGCCCTTATGCATACACCTTTTGAGCCTTAATTTCCAGTTTTCTTCAAAATATACTTGAGTATTTATACCTAAACCTGTGGACCTGACTCAAACCTACCCCCACTCTGAGAATTCAGAAGGTAAAGGAGGAGTTGAAGATGGACAAGCTAGGGTGGGTCAATAATTGGTGAATGAAGAAGAAACACACAAGGAGAATAGCAGTGTAGCAGCTGGGAAGAAGAGGGTGGAATTTTAGAAAAATAAAAATAAAAATAAAAGAAAAATGTATTCAAAAGAAAAAAATATATATATAATGAAAAGGAATAGAGAGGAGTCAAGAGAAAATTTCATTGGAAAAAGTACAAATAAGAGGAGAAGCTGGCCACTTCAAGTCTGAAACATGTCAAAGAAGATGAAATATGCTGAAATTCAAAGAAGGTGAAGTCATGAATCACCTCCTTCACCTGCTGATTTCTCAATTTTGCATCCTTTTCACCCTTCCATTCTTTATAACCTACACCCAAAGCCACATTACAACCCAGTTATAAGACTTTGTGATCCTAATTAGAGTGAGTTGTTATGTGGAGATGAGGAGTTGTCCAATCTATAGTAAGAAATAGCCAATGATGCTAGAATTTAGGAGCCTTGCCTATGCTCATGCTTGCAGACCCATTTGGGGGTTGTAAATATTCTTAAGGTTGTGTGAAAATGAAAACCCTCTAAATTATTTGTGAGAGACTGCCTTGGTAAGCATTGGATCTGACATTGAATGTATTGGGCATTACCTAAACCTAATTTTTGAATTGATGGTGAGCTCAGTACTGACATGCATTTGTTGTTTCTCCTGTGTGAGCTGATTGGAAATGATGTGCATTCATGCAAGAATTTTTAATGATTAAAGGGTTTGTGCATTTCATTTTTTCAATTTCCTCACATTTGGAAAGAATCAAGGGTGGACTGATGCTCTGATTATTGAATACTGATTTGGTGATGTTGCACTTTTGTTAACTATTTTCATTGAGAAGTTTGTGGGTACCTTCACTGGAAACCCTCAGGAGACTCCACTCCTCCACTAGGGATCACCTAGGGGTTTAAAAGGCTTGATGCATAAGCTAAATGCATTTGTACTCCCTACGAAAGTGGTATTTAAGTTCTTAGAATTATTATTTAAATTTTGCTTTGCTCAAGGACTAGCAAAGATTAGGTTTGGGGGTGTGTTATTCACTGAAAAGTATCGCTTTTCATCTCTTAACCTAGCCTTTACTATACCATGAAGCTGACTAATAACTCTTTGTTTAGCTTGTTTTGTAGTTACTAATAATTTGTGCAGCTTAATACAAAGTCCATGCCTTTGGTGCCAATAAGAGAGAGAATTTAAGTCAAGGGTGACTATTGAGCCAAAGAATGATGGAACACCATGGTGGTACATACCATGCTAACTATTTTGTATGTCATGATGGACCAAGGAAGTCCAATAGATGAGAGAAGTGTGGATGTGAGTGGAGAGATGTGCAGTAGTAGCTACTGTATAGCAGAGGAGCAGACAAGATGCTGTCTCGCATAATAGGAATGCTGCATCGCGCTGTTTAAGTCTACAACAAAGCTTCCTCGCACAGATGTTACATGCAACATAAGGGAACTCACAAAGAAGTCGCGTAGCTTAGTGAAGGGATTGTCCCAGAGCATTCCCTCACGCAGTAGTCGCACGCTTCAGCTGCATTCAACACTCAAGGTCCTCGTGAAGCTCTTGCGCACTACACCTTCAGAAATCCAGCTCGCGAAGCTCTCACAAGGAACATATCTTATATCAGTCGTGCACCTAATCTCTCGAGGCAAATGTGCACAGAGAACACAAGTAAACTCACGAAGTTCTCACATGGCTCATGAAGAGAGAGAGCTATAGAAACTCTCTCGCACAACTCTCGTGCACATCAAAGCATAGCACTCTACCTAGCGAACTATTCTACTCATTATAAGAGGAGCCGAGTGAAATGTGAAGCCTTCTTCGCGAGAACCTTGCGACAAAAAGTACCTGTGCGACCATTTAAAGACCTTCTGCACGAGAAAGGAACTTTCCAAGCCAAATGTTACCCCACGAATAGTCTGCAAACTGCGCGAATGAATTAATGAGCTAAAGGCAGCCCCACGAGGCTCAGGCTCTTCACTTCTCATTTCATATCCAGGGACCTTTTGGGGATTTCCCCAAGTCTAGGGCACACATCCTGAGGCCCTGATCTCGAGGCACACATCCCAAGGCATCTAAGGGTTGTAATAATGCCACATCTGCTAGAAAATTAGGGTTTAATCTTCTCTTAGACAAGGCATTAAGGACTAAGTTTATAAGCTATATTTTTAACTTAGAATTTATCATACCTCCTTCAACCTCTGTCAGCTATGGGCTCGAGCAGGCTAGGGTTAGGGTTTGATTACCTCTTTTTTCTATTTTTTTTTCTTCCTTAGCCAAGCACTTGCTGGCTATGTCCTTTGTAATCAATTAGGCTTAATTTTATTAGTTTTGTAATGGGTCATGTGAACATTGGGAGTCATTAGTGAGCTGTTATGCACAAGTTGCTGCCTTGAGAAATATTATTATAAGTAACATTTTGATCAATGAAATTTGTGTTTTAAAGGTTCATTCAATCTGTTATTTTTTCATTTATCCATAGTTTTATTCAATCTATGACATACATTTAGGACTTGAGCTGATTTGAAAGGCCCATGAAAGCTTGAGCTTGTAGCCCTGGGACCACGGTGACAGCAACAATTTACGTGTTCCATCTTAGTCTCCTGTGGTGAGGATAACCTTTGTGGATAGCCTGTGACCATTCAAGTGGAGAGACTATAGCTCTAGGGTGATTCTAAGCCACAGATTTGATAAAGATTCTTCTCCTTTGCACTTGAGCTTGTAGCCTTGTTAGAGGTTGTTGCAGGAACAAGCTCCCCTCTGTTACACATGACCAACATCAGATGTTAGATCTGATTTCTCTATAGAGATTGCAGACTTGTGAGCTGAGTCATTACAAGAGTTTTGTAGCAATGATCAGCTATATTTAAAGTCCTCAAATAACTTTTCAACTACTGTGGTTTCCACTGGTTTTTTAAGAACTATTTGTTCCCATGGATGCCTGAGCTTGTAGCCTGGCATACATGGTGTCTGCAATAGTTTTAATGATCTAATTTGACCCATTGGCTGGAGGGCATCTATTGGATAATCTGTGACCATTTAAGTGGATAGGTTATAGCCTTAAGATCAGTCTATTCCATTAGATCATATTAGTTTTTTGATTTACTTCATATGGTTTGATCATCTCTATTAGATAGCCTATGACCATTAAAGTGGACAGGTTATAGCCTTAAGAGACCAGGTTAAACCATAAGGGTTGAGTTTGATACATCTTCCTTGTAGATGTGCTTGTAGCCATCTGAGGGATTTGCTGCAGAGACAGCCCTAAATCTGAGTTACATAACTGAATTAACCTTAGCTTAATTCCCTACTTCCCCTCATTTTATCTTTATTTTCACACACACCATCACCACTTTCTTCATAACCCTTTCTTTAGGATAGAACTATACTTTATTTCTCTTCTTTTAGTGTTAATTTAGTATAGTTGTGATACACAACTCTCTTTCTCTAGGATTGTCAGATCTGTAGCCAGATCTGGAGGCCTACTAACATAACCCATTTTGGGTTCTAGATCAATTTCTCTATGGGATAAACTCTCACTTACTCAAAACTTACTATAATAGCATTGTATCTTACAGCCAGTGTATTTCAGATTTGCTATTTTAACAAATTTTTATTCCTTCACCTTTTGATTTATATTTCTTCATCACTGTTTTCTCACCAATAACAAGACGGCAATCCAAAGAGAACCAACATTGGCCGGCCGATGATTCAATGAAGGAGTTCAACCTACAAGTCCCACTCTTCTTCGAAAGGCGTGATCAGTGACGTGTTGCAGCGTCGATAACTATCTACAGCTGACGACCAGATTATCCAGGTATTCTCCATTTAATATTCGCTTTTTCCTTCCAACATTTCCCCTTAGAATTTATCGTTTTATTTCTATAATTTAATATCTTTTAACTTACCATTCATCGCCCTTAGCTAGAGTCCACTCTGACCAAATTGGTTCACTCTATCCGAGGATCGAAAGAGACCTAGAAAAAGTGCATACCAATAGACGACTGATCTGATTTTGCTAGATATGCAAGGATTCGATATAATCCTTGGCATGGACTGGTTATCCACTAGTAGGCTAATGCCAATTTCCTTAGGAAGATAGTCACTCTCTGCCCCAGGAAGGGCAAATCATTCAAATTCTATGGTACCCAACCAATTGTCGCACCCTTGATATCTGCTATTCGAGCCGAATGATTACTAAACAATAGACATAGTCGGTATCTGGCGTTCATACAGGATCGGAAGGAAGAGAAAGTCAATCTTAGCGATGTTCCTATAGTGTGCAAATTTCCTGATGTATTTCCTAATGAATTTCCTGATCTACCGCTAAACAGGGTACTTGAATTCACAGTAGACTTAGCTCTAGGTACGGAATCAGTGTTGAAAACTCCAAATCGTATGGCACCAGCCGAATTGAAGTACTCAAGGAGCAGTTGCAAGAACTTCTCGATAAAGGATTTATTAGGCCGAGTTTTTTGCCATGGGGAGCACCCATACTGTTTGTCAAGAAAAAGGATGGACCCATGTAGCTTTATATTGATTTTTGGCAATTGAATAAGCTGACGATAAATAACCGCTACCCGCTCCCAAGGATTGATGACCTCTTCGATTAGTTACAATAGGCGAGATTCGTCTCCAAGATAGACTTAAGGTCGGGTTTCCACCAATTGAAGGTGAAAGCTGAAGACATTCCAAAAACAACCTTCCGCACGAGATATGGTCACTATGAGTTCCTAGTGATGCCATTCGGGTTGACAAATGCACTAGCATCTTTTATGGACCTTATGAACAGAGTGTTCAAGCCTCACCTTGATGGGTGTCTAGTTGTCTTCGTAGATGACATCCTCATCTATTCGAAGATGAGAGAAGAACATGAACAACACTTACGCATAACTCTACAAACACTTGGCGATCACCAATTGTATGTGAAGCTAACAAATGTGAATTTTGGCTAGAGCAAGTGAGTTTTCTGGGACATGTTATTTCAGAAATAGGCATAATAGTGGACCCAACCAAGATAGAAGTCGTGGTGAAGTGGGAACAACTGAGAACCATAACTAAAATTCACAGCTTTCTAGGATTAGCCGAATTCTACAGGAGATTCGTTGAAGGATTCTCCAAAATTACTGGACCACTCATGCAACTCACGAGGAAGAATGCCAAATTTCAGTGGACTGAAGTGTGTGAACAAAGCTTCCAAGAGCTTAAAAGAAGATTAACCTCTACACCCGTACTGGCCATACCTACAGGCAATGGAGGATTTGTCGTGTTCAGCGATGCATCGCACAGTGATTTGGGGTGTGTGATAAACCCGAATGAGAGGGTCATTACCTATGGTTCGTGGCAGCTTAAGGATCACGAGAAAAATTATCCTACACATGACCTCAAACTGACAGCTATAATCTTTGCCCTAAAGATATGGAGGCAATACCTTTATGGTGAGACATTTGAGATATTCACCGACCATAAAAGCCTTAAGTGTTTATTTACCCAAAAGGATCTGAATCTAAGACAAAGGAGATGGTTAGAGTTTCTTATCAATTATGATTGCTCTATTCAGTACCATCCAAGAAAGGCAAATGTGGTGGCAGATGAGCCGAGCCAAAAGTCATCTGCCCAGTCATCAAACCTCATCACAAGAATACGCATATGGCATCTACTTGAGGATATGACCTTAATTGACACAATATTCAATGTGAAGGATTCTAGAGCCTTAATGGCCAACATTGTTATTCGATCAACACTCTACGATAAAGTCCGCGAGTTGCAATGGACCGATGAAGAACTTGTAACCATCAAACGGGAAATAGTTGAGGGAAAATGACCTGATTTCTCCATCAAAGAGGATGAAGTGTTAGTGTTGGAAGGTTGACTATGCATCTCGACTGACACTGACTTGCGACACGCGATATTAGATGAAGCTCACAAGTCGATGTATGCTATCCACCCTAGGAGTACCAACATGTACCAAGACCTTAAGAACAGTTGCTGGTGGAAAGGACTACAGAAGGAAGCCGCAGAGTATCTAGCAAAATGTTTGGTTTGTTAGCAAGTGAAGGTTGACCATCATCATCCTTCAAGTCTATTGCAGCCATTACCAATCCCTGAATGGAAATGAGAGTATATCCATTGATTTTATCCTTGGACTACCAAGAACAAGTCAAAATTTCTTTGAACATCTTGACTGTGTTAATGAAATCTCATATTGCTGAAAAATTAGAATAAGATATTCTATGATTATGATGATTTATTTTTCTAGAACTATTTATTATGCACATCAAAACAATATGGCATTCATGGTAGTAAATCGTAAAGATGATTTAAGGCCATCTTTTGTTTAGTTCAATCCAAAAAGCCAAAATCTCATAAAGTATTTATCCTTTGAACTCCTATTAGAAGTCAAAATTGAATTTCTTTGTACCAAGATTTTATAAACCCCTAACCATATGTACTAGCCAAAACTTTCAACCTTTAACCCTTATACTTCTGAGAGTTTAAAACTCAAGAAGGAAAAAAAGGGGGTGAAAGGAGTATAAGAAAACATATAAGGAATATGGTAAAAAAGGATACAATAGAGAAGAAATAAAATGAAGAAAATATGAGAAAGAATCAAGGAATCGTAATTACAATTCTGAAAAGGCAGAGAAGTAAAAAGCTTCCAAGCTAAAAATTTTAAAAGGATATCTGAAGAAAAGAACCAACTGAAGAAAAGGGATTTATAGAAAAAAAAAATAATGGAAGAAGTAACCAACTTTTTTGATACTTACAGAAGAAGAAAAGAAAAGAAGGAGAAGACCGGTGAAAGAAGAACTGAATTCTCATAAATCTATGAATCCTTTCTACCTTTCATTGGAACCTTATAACCCAAAGCCCCATTACAAGCCAAATAACGACCTTTTTAATTTGTGATTTACAACAGTATGAGCCTAGTATAGATGTTTATAGTAAATATTGTGGAAAAATAAGAAAATATATGAATAGAATTGATTATCCATTCCATGAGATTTATCATTTTAGTCAATTGTCCTTTGAATTAATTCTGACATATCATACACTGAGAGAAACCAAAAGCTTCTATATTTTTTTCAGAGTAAACAAATAGTGGGAGTTGGGATGAAAATATTTTCTAAATCTCCAGTTAGAAAAATCTATGATGAATAAACTTTTCACTGATACACACATACTTCACGCTTTATTGAATTGAAATTGCTGAGTTCTGATCAAGGATAATTGCTATGATGGAAAGTAAGGATGATGGAATTGTACTATTTGAAAATCATAACAAACATGTGATGATTAAAATTAGTTAGTGTACAAAAGTAGTTTAGATTTTTGTTTTTTGTTTTGTTTTGATTTTAAAAATTTTAGAAAAATCTAAAAACATTGATGTTTGTAGGTAACTTCACTGAAAACCTTCAGGAGATTATAACTCCTCCACTAGGGATCACCTAGGGGTTTAAAGGCTTATTGCATCTGCTAAATACAATCGTGCTCCCTACGAAAGTGACATTTAAAGTTTTAAATTAGTTTATTTTTCTTGTTTGCTAGGGAATAGCAAAGCGTAAGTTTGGGGGTGTGATCAATCACAGAATATATCATTTTATCACCCTTAACTTAGTGATGCTAGAACCCAGTTTGCTTTTAATAAGTTGATAATGTACAAATATTAAGGTTAAATAGTAAAAGAGAGCCAAAGTGTTAATCTTCATCAAAATAAACTCAAAAAGCAGTAAGAAAGATGATCGAGCGTAAAAGATGATTCGACACATATTTAAAGCCAAAAATTTTACTTTGCAATGGAACGTAGTGAAAAAGAAAATGAAAAATCGTAATTTACAATTCTTCAAGAGACACTTCAAGCGGAGTGCGATACAAAAAAGAATTGTGATCATTCGTTCTTGGAGAGTTATGAGCTGAACAAAGAAAATCGTAACTACGATTTTACAAAAATAGAAGACACTTGTTGCTGCTGAACGTGAGATCTACACCGCCATGCATATAATTAGAAGACTTCTTAAATTAGAAGTCTGGCAGATCACAAATTCGAGAAGATTGATGAAGAGAGATTTCTAAAGGGCTCTGTTGATGAAACAAAGGAGCAATCCCAGAGAGCATCAACTATCCAGACTAAGGAAAAACTAGGATTAGAAGTTAGAATTATATTAGGAACCTTGTATTCTTAGTAGTTTCTTTTATTAGGATAAGAACAATGTAAACCGACTCCTCATGATCTATAAATAAGAGAGCTCGGTATAGGAGAAGAATTATCGAAGGAATTCTCAACATCAATTAACGACTGAGGTTGGGTTTTCTTCCTATCAACTTTAGTTAAGTTTAGCTTAGATATCCAAAGTTTCTCGAGAGAAATTGATGACTGCAATTGGAAGCTGGAAGATTAGAGTAGAGTATATGTAGTTTTTCAGGAGCAATTGACTCCTGTAACTAAGGGATGAAAGATCTTTTTATCACTTTCTAGTTTAGATATATTTTCATGCACTTTTACCGCTTTGTAAATATTTAAAAGTTTTTTATTTGAATTGACAACTCAAATTGAAAATTTTCAGATTAGTGTATGGTTTTTACTTTCCCATCTTCAATTTTCTTGAGTTTGATTGACGCCCAAGTTTTAGGAGAATTGTTGATTAGATTATATTTGTGTTAAGGAATTCGAGTTTGTGATTGATGCCCAAATTCTAGAGGACTGAAATACTATGTAACAACACTTTAATTTTGTTAACATTTGAGAACTGAAGGATTGTGAGTGACGGCCATATCTAGAAGGAGGATTTAGTTTTATTTTCTGCAATTAGTTTTAAACAAACCATTCTTTATTCATATTTCTCCAGCAGTTTAGGATCTTAAAAGACAAATATAAGTACTTAAACTAAACAAAACTATGAAAGAGAAAATCACTTCCTCGTGGGAACAATCCTATACTAGTGTTACAATTTCCATTGTACGCTTGCAATAGGTTAAGACTTTAGTATAATTTTAGAGTACATCAGTCACGTCTCATTATAAACCCTTCCCATTCCAAACCCATCTTCTTCCTCCATCTCTAGCCCTACCTCCATGGCGGAAGAATCAGGCCATGACGAGCTCAGCAGAAGACTTGATCGAATTCTTGAAAAGTAGAGGGCTGAACTTTTGGCTGCAATAAAGAAATTGGAAAAGTTGCAACATCAGCGACCCATCCCAGATGCTGAATCGTCTACCAATACCCTCCATCACCTGAAACCAAAGCCACAACTGTGACAACTCGAGATTTCCTTACCCAAAATCTGACCCATCAAATCATGGGATACTATCCAAACATAACAGCTCAATTCCTCATAGCTAAAAGGTTGGAAGAATCGAGCCATTAGTATAATGGTAAGCATGCATACAATCTAAAATCAAAGTACGTAAGCGGATGGCAAAACAAAAAGCAAGCAAGCTAATACTAACTATTCACACAACTCCAAGCTTAACTATTCATGAAAGGTTTACAAAATTAACCATTCACAGATCCCTTCATCACATAAAATATCTATCGGTGAAGGCCATCCTTCACCTAAACAGTGGAGCCACACATATACAATTTTATTCTTTTATCCAAGTACTTTACCTTACAAAATCCAAAAATATTTTACACTCACACTCCCCTCAGCTAAGGATAATGCTCCTCTGGCAGATCCTTCTCGTCTTTAGGAGTATAATCAGGATCCTCCTACTCTGAATCTTGCACAGGGTCAGCTCTTATAGCTGTGGCATATAGTCGAGGAATGAGCTTCATCCAAGCTCAGCAGGGACATAAACAATGCAAAATAATATAATATCATTCTAACTCATGGCATAGCTGCATATATAAAATAATGTGGCAATTACATATGATATCAAAATTGTGCGAGCATAGGTAAGTACTTGAAAACATGCTGTAGACACTCAAATTTGGCCCGAGGCCTGATCAAACATACTTCGAGAAAGGTGCACCCTCGAGCTTCCGATAGCATTTCCCATACCCTTAGGAGCCTCCCCAAACCCTTAAAACTTGCCTAAACCCTTAGGAATTACCCTCGACCTCTCCCGAACAATGGTTAGAAAGAGATGTACCAGAGCTAGAAATGACTTCTACTGAGACCAAACCTTACATCATTGAAAAGTAGAGGTTCCCAGCTCTCCACCAAGCTAGGAATCACCTCAATTTGAGGTGTACTTCAAAAGTTATGGTGATCCAAAAAGTGTCCGAAAACTGCACCTAGTTAAGGCATGCATGGCGTGTATATTATACATGCCAAGCCATTTTTTTTCCAGAAATGGCTTGGCATGTATAAGTATAGGTGGGGCCCCTGCGGGCTCTAGTCTTTCAGGACAATGTAGCTATGCTTGGCGTGGATAATACACACGCCAAGCTTAGTTACAGTAACTGTTGGTTTTGCCCAAATTTCATTGTTAGGGTTTGACTTCTTGACCATCCCAATGTTTAGGGTGGGTTTCATTAGGATTGTTGCACCCCTGTTTGCCCTATTTGCAATCCTCTAGTCATTTGAAATCTCACCCTATCATCTACCATTGAACCCATTCTCATACATATCCATAACCTTAAGATCCTAGGAAACCTTAGATGTTAGGATTACCTAATTAGCTCTTAAGTACCCCCTAACCCTCTCGTTTTCTATAAATAGAGAGGCACCCCCCCTTGCAAAGGGCTTGAAATTTTTCTAAGGGAGAGAAAGAGATTAAGAAATCCCCTCCACCCCTTTAGTGCACCAAATACTCATACAAATTTCAGAATTGTAAACCACCTTAGAAACTTTATCTTCCATAAAAAACCCTGGAGTTTAGGAGAGAACTACCCCCTAGCCTTCTTCCTCTATCCCTTAGCTATCAAGCCTTAGAGGTTAGAACCCATTCTCCAACCACTCAAGCTACCGGAAGCTCGTCAAATGCACCTATGCAAAGGTCCACAGTTGTGCTACAAGGGTTCGAGAGCTCTGGCTCTCCCCTTAACTCCGCTACCTTCTTGGCTTTTCCTTTATCCTCGAATTTGTGCCGTTACGCCGCTGAAATCTCAGTAATTGCGAAGGGGCACAAATAGGATCAACATGCCTTCGGGCAAGAGGAAGTACTCTTTTTTTTTTATTTTTTTTTATTTTGACCATGTTTGAATTGGTTGATCAGGTGCCTAACACCTTCCCGATCGATAACCGAAGCCCCTACCCAAGAGCCTTTGGCGTAGACCGGTGAATCATAGTCACATTTTTGGCACTTCGATGCTCATAAAATTGATTTAGGTTTGTCGAGATGCCAAAAGCTCTGGGTGGCGACTCTATATTTTTTACGAGTATGCATCGTCACGACAGGATCATTAAATATCTATGGTTGCACAGATGGCGACTCTGTTGAAGACTAGCTAGTAGAGCTTCCCCTTGAAAGTTGGCCTTTTCCTTTATTTTTACTAATACTTGGCTGCTTTCCCTTGGTTTCACTCACCCCTATGATTCTGTTTATTTTTACTCACCCCTACTTTTCTGTCATTTACGTGCATTAGACGATTGGCGGGCCTACTTGTGCGTCGTCTTTACTTTCCTTTACTTTCCCGTCATTTATATGCCTTAGCCGATTAGCAAACTTACTTGCGTATTTACATACCTTAGCTATTTGGCGGGCCTATGTGAGCTTTCACTTTCCATAATCATATCCCATCAGTGGACGTCGGCCCGTAGAGGCGGCACGGGACCATCACCCCCGATTTCTGAATATTAAGCAAACTCTCTTAAAATTGAAATTAAAATTAAACCAAGAGGGGGACTTAATTGAATTTTTACATTGGGTAGATTTTATAAACGAGTGGGAATTTCGGCAAAGATACAAACGTCCCGGTTCTTATTACGGTGGCAGCCCCTAGTGGTGATGATCCCGAAACGAACCACCCCATCAAGTATCTGAGAAGGCGCTTGTGTTGGAGGTATACCGGGTAGGTGATTGAGCCGATTATAAAGCTTAAAACCCTAGGGGAGTGCGTTTAGTTGCCCCGAATTAACCTTGTATCCCTAGGATCGGAAAGGAGGGACCTGTTATAACAAGGAAATCAGTCCCCGAAAGCATCGCTTCCAGAAAATAAAATAAAAAAGGGCCAATTTTGGGCTTGCTGTTCTGCTGTCTATATAGTTATGTACTCTGTTTATACTTGGCGTGCGTAAAATACACGCCAAGCTTAATTTTCCCAAAATTGCTCTGTCGTGTATATTACACATGCCAAGCCAAAACTGATCAGAGTTAGACTAGCGTGTATAATACACACGCCAAGCCATATTCTCCAGAATTTGACCTAGCGCATATAATACACCCGCCAAGTCTGTTATGGGCTAGGCAGCCCAAATCTGGTGCCTATCTTCACCTCCCTGAGTTCCCCGCTTAGTGGTTTAGCACCCTGGATAAATCCCGCACTCTTCGACACCCAATACACCCCCACCGGTCAAAAGAGGTAACTTCTTATTGACTCGCTTTAAGGGATCGAGTTGTTTGCGTTGACTCCCGTGCCTTCAATAGATCAAAGGATTTCCCTTTATTCCAAAGCACGTTGGGATCCCACCGCGGGAGTTATTTAGGGTACAAATAACACCCTGTTGGTACGCATTTTTTTGGGTTCCTTTCAGTCCCCCGAATCAGTGGCCCAATTCGGTCCAAGTGGACTCTGGCGAAGGCGATGATGGAGTAATAAATTAGAAAATATTAAATGCTGAAATTAAAGAGGCGAATTCTAAATGAAGAATACCTGAGATGATGTGATCGCCAGCTACAGATATTTATCGACGCTGCAACACGTCACTGATCACGCTTTAAGGGAGAGCGGGGGCTTGCTAGGAGTCTAATTAATTTAAATGTTCTAATTTTATTAGAATTCTAATTAATTTAGTTTCCTAATGTTACTAGAAGTCTAATTAATATTAGTCTCCTAATTGTACTAGGAATGCAGATATATCAATCCTGATAAAACTCTAATTAAATCAAACATGTTGATTGTACTAGAATTCTAAGTAAAGCAATTATATTAATTCTACTGCAATTCTAATTGAAGTAGAGAACTAATTTTACTAGAACTCTAATTAAAACAATGGAATTAATTTTATTAAGATCTAATTAAAACAAATAAAATATTCTTTTATTAAATCTAATTAAAACAAATAAACTAATTTTATTAAAATTCTGATTAAAGCAATGAATTAACTATACTAAAAATCTAATTAAAATAAAGGAACTGATTTTATCAAATTTTCTAATCAGGTCGAGGAATTAACATTACTAAAAAAAATCTGATTTAAAGTAATGGATTAACTATACTAAATTTTAATTGACAGAAAGGAACTACCTTTTACTAATTCTGATTAAAGCAATAAATTATATTATACTAAAATTCTAACTGACGCAATGAATTAATTTTACTAAAATTCTAATTAAAGCACTGAATTAATCCTACTAAAAATTTAAGAAAAAGGGGTTTTTGGCCCGCTATGCTAAGGAGGATTGGCCTCGTTCCCGAGTACCCTCCATATGCTCCCTTGGGCAAATCGGGTGGCTGAGATTAAAGTAAATTGGATTTTGGATTATAAAGTAGTATTTTTGAATTTTTAGAGTCGTTTTAAGGATTATAATGATGGATTAAATTATGAAACTAGGATTATAGAAAACTAAATTAATATTTGGGATTTTAGAAATATTAAATTAAGGAATTAAAACTAGAATTTAAGAATTTAAGGACTGAATTTGGGTCCTAAATCAGAAAATCAGACCGTATGATTAAGGACTGGTTCTAAAAACTAAGAACTAGAACCAGAGATTGATGACAGGACTGGAAATTAATATTTTAGAACAGAATTGAAGTCTATAGTCGGTGAATTAAGCCGTCAGATTAAGGACTGGTTCTAGAAACGGGGGACTAGAACCAGAGAATAAAATTGCGGTCTAAAAAAAAGGGTTTACAGTTTAAAATTGAAAATTCAATATTAATAATTGAAACTAAGGGAAAACCTTAAATCTAAAATTAAGATTTTTACCTAAGACCGGGGCCGCGGAGTGTCTACAGATGCCCCTCTTCGGTGTGCTCTTGCAAAGTAAGAACGCGTCGAAGAAGTACACATCCCTCATTCGAGGTGACTTCTCGTATCTCTTGGGAAATCACAAATGTGAATTGGGGACGTTGACATGACATGCTTGGCTTTCTTATCTATCAGTGCAAGCTAAAATGGAGCATTCGGGGGCCCAGTGGTAGCTGTTGAAAGGCGTGTTCCATGCCATGGATGCCTAGGGGCGATCCCATCAGGTATCGCGACCCGCTATCATAGACAGTCTATGGGGAAAGTTAACATATCCTATTTCGTGGGTGCAAGGGGCATCCCGTCATGTGGCGCGACCTGCTACGAGTGACAGTCAAACAGAAAGGAGAATCACCATATCCTAATCTGTGGGTGCAAGGGGCATCCCGTCGCATGTCGTGACCTATTGCAAGGAGTAGTCAAATAGAAGGATATGATGCAGTCGAGGTACTGGGGGGACGTCATACAAATGTCCATAAATGAGGTCCAGGGGCCAATAATAAAATGTAATATAATGTCAAAGGCTTTCGCAAGTCATGTCAGACCGGCCGCGTCATTGCTCACACTAATGCTCATCAGGCGTTCCTTTTCCAATAGGCGTTTATGAGTTCTTAGATTAAATATACTCATTGTTCGGTTTCTCAGGGGAATGGCCGGTTTGGGCTGGTAATTTGGCTGGTTATTGAAGTGGATTTTGGTAGGTAAGAGGTCTTTCTATTTATTATTATCTTGGCTTTTTTTGTTGGTTTTGTTAATTTTTTTTTGAAGTAAGAGATTTTTTGTTTTAGAGTAAAAGATTTTTGGTTTGAGAAATAAGAGATTTTTTTTTGAAAGTTTTGGGAATTTAACTTAAGTTCAATTTAGTGGTAAATCGGTGGAAAACATGGTTTCCAAGAAATCGCTGAATAGATCCATCAGAATGGGATTTGTTGATCCGACCGTTTGTGTGGTTGTCAAGATAACACTTGGCATGCCGGATACTCTGTCTAACCTTCTCGGCAAATACTGATGATTGTCTCTTATGGGAGGACTACAGTGATTCGCGAGTCGAGAGAGATGGGTTTCAAAAACATTTTTACTTAATCATAGTTAACTATATTTTACAAGGAATATCGAATAAAAGAGAGGGGAGTAGTACTTACCTGGGGGTGATACTTACCTGTGTTGTGCGTAGCTTGTGTAGTCCGTGATGGGACTGATGGGTTGTCAGGATTTCTATACAGTTGGTGGCGTGGCATCGCGATGGGACTTTAGAGATTTCTTCTCTTTCATTGGCTACATGCTGGATGAGTCTTGGTGGGATGTGGGGATTCTGACAGGATGTTCATGCTGGAACTTGGCATTGGTCGGATGCGAGGGGGCATCGGAGGAGTCCTGAATATTCATGCATTTCTGCTGCAGCAGTGTCTAGTGACTATTACGTAGCAACCAATTCAAGAAGAGGGCTTTTTGCTTTAGCGATGGGACATGATCGAGCTTTCTTTCTTTTCATCATATGGCGTGGTAGGTGTTGTTTGAGCTTTTCGGGTAGTGATGTTTGCGATGGGATGTTGGCTGAGCATGGTTAGCGATGGGACTTTGAGAAAGTTTGACTCCATGCGCAGTTTCGTGATGCGGGTTTCGGGGAGGTGTGATTGGTGTCAGGTTTGTAGGACCAAATGAGGTTGTTATGTCGTGATGGGGCATGTTCGTGGTGAGAACGAGTCGTAGTTACATTGCGAGGGAACATATTGATGAATGTGTGTCGAGGTTGTGTCTGAATGTTATGGGGCGTTGTTTGCGATGGGATGCTAGTAGGATATTTGTGCGATAGGTGTGTCTTATTTCTTTCTTTGGAAGATCTTGGGTTATGTAAGATCATGTTGTGGTTGCATGGTGATTGGCTTCGTCTTTGGCTTCTCACGAGAGGACGTGTGGTGGCATGATTGATTTATCACGATGGGACTGGATATTACGATGGTAACGTGTGTGTGCATCTTATCGTGGGACGTGCATGACGGGGTTATGTAATGGGGTTCTCCAACTCTAGTGGGATCGTGATGGGAGAAGGGTAAGCGGCTGTGTCATTCTTTATGAATAGCGTGTGAGGCCACGTGATGGGACAGGGGAATTTTGATCAAGATGGGGTGGAACAAATGTGAAGGTGTAGATTCTATTGAAAGTCAGATATTGCATGCATGTTTTAGGCCGCTCAATATGATTGCACACCTATTTCTGGGGGTGCGATCGCAGGTTTGAAGGGTTGTTTGCACGTGTGTGAGTGTGCGGGTGATTGAATTATGCGTTCAAATACTTGCGTTTGATCGGGGCATCACCAGGTCATTGCGCGGGCGACCTTTTGTATTGTGCGGCGTGAGGCATTCGTTTGATGGGATTGCACGGCCTATAGTGAGCGGGTGATTAGAGCGTCACCAGCGATAGGTTTACGTATTGCACGGCTCATATGAGCTGCTTGATAGGTTTACACGGTTCATGTATTGCGCGTGATCGGTTGCCATGTGTCGCTCAAGGCATGGCGATGGTTTTATTTGCTGCTCGTCGTAGAGCAATTTAGTTGCGCACAGTGTGCACTACCGGTAATTGAGTTAAGCGCATGTGTTATGGCGTGTGATTGAGTCCGTACTCTACTTAAATCGCAAAGTCTTCATTTGTTTCTCATTCTCTAATTTAGTCTCGAATTTTACTTTTTCTAGATGTCTTGTGTTCTAAAATTCCTGTTTTAGCAATATCAGATGATCTAACCGTTTGATTCGAATGTCGTTTCTTCCTATATTCATAATTTCGCATGATCATCATCCTGAGATGATGCTCGGGGGCAACATTATTCTAGGAATGGGCGGTATTGGGAATGAGGGCGCTAGTCTTCACATCGATCCCTTTTAGGGAGCAGTAAAGGTGGCGTTGAGGAGGCGGCTACGGAGGAGTTGAAGATGGCAGAAGAGAAGGTGTTACAAGTGGAGGGATGTATTACCCAACCAATCCTTCTTGAAGCCTCCAATTAGACGCTCTACTCCTTGCTTTGTATTGATTTCGGGTTTCCAGTTTTCATTTTGGGTTGTAAGTTAGGTTCTAGGTTTTCGTTTTGGGTTGTAAGTTCAGGAGGTATGCCTCCAGTGAACTTGTAAAGGATTTTGGTCATAAATAAAGAGGTATTTTTTTTTGTTTATTGTGTTTATTTATTTTTTTAAACTTATTAATGGATTCGTCAGGCATATTTGGTTTGATTTAGTTTAGGATTTAATTTAGCTTAGGGTTTATCCTAAGATTAGTTTGCTTTATTTAGTTTTGTTTAGAGAGTTTACTTGGTTCTGTTTGGTTTGCTGGGGGCATTTTTTTTTGTCCCAAACAAGTCAGGGTCTTATTCTAGAGGATTATTTTTTTGTTTAAAGTTTAAGGTATTTTATTTTAGTCTTTTATTTGATTTGAGATGATACTTGTTAGAAATGTGTGAATTTAGGGTTTAATTTCTAGATGGGTGTTAAGTGTTTGAATCCTATTGGCTCATTTACTTTGCTTTGAGTTTGTATATTATTTTTGGGAGGGATAAGTGTTGCATGATTATTGGTTCATCTAGGCTAGTCATGGATTATGAATTTTAAAGGTGTTACACTTGTCACTCTGTGGTTTAGGAGGTATAGCTTATAAGTGTGAGCTAAAGGCTTTGTTTTTTTCTGTTTTTGAATTTTATTTCAAGCTTAAGATTTTAGAAGTTTTGGGGCTTTTTTTTTTTTGTGATTTTTGGGCATCCTTTGTTGATGTCTTTTCTTCCTTTTTGTTTTGCATCCCGGGTATTGAACCCGAAGAGTTTTGATTATTAAGGATTATTGGGAATTTACGGGATTGGGAATGGAAGGTGATACCAGGGTTGGTGCTATCAACCCAACTCGAAGTGGTTTCCCGAATAAATTCGGATTTGGGCATTGCCTGAACGTGCTGGCTTTAAGTTTCTTATTTTAATTTGTATATTTAGAGGGTATTCTCTCAGTGTGTTTTGTAATCATTTATTTATTTATGAAGTGGTTGCGTTTCTAAATTCCTTTTGTGGTTATGTAGTAAATTTTTGGTTTGATTTATCTTGCAACTTATTTAACTTATTTTGGGTGTGATGTTTTTCTTATTTCATATTTCTTCGAGTTTGGTTCGATTGGGTTTATTTTATTTTGAATCTGGGGTATGTTGGGAGCATTTTTAGTTTAGTCTAATATCAAGTGCGTAAGTGATGGGGGGTATTTTTTTTCCTCATTCTTTTAGTTAAGTTGAAGTGTATAAATGACGTTGGGGAGCAATTTTTTATTTATTTTGGGGTGTATATTTTTTTAAGTCAAGAGTGTTTTTGGATGGGTCTCAACCAGGGTGGAGTTGAGGTTGGTAATTAGTGTCGGAAGTCTCCTAATTTAAGCTTGTGAACGTGCTGTTTTGAGGCATATTTTTTTGTATTTATGGGGAATTGCGTGCTTCACTCCGGGTGCAAAAACAAATTGCGCGCCCGAATGGGAGCGCGTGTTTCAGAGGGTCGGAAGGTCATTAAGCGCCAGTGTTCGGGTAATTTAACCGAGTTAAACGCACGTCATGGGGCGCACGATTAGGGCGCTGCCGGTCACTATGGGGGTGACTGTTGGCATTCGCGCGCACTGGTTCGGGCGCTTGAGGTGATTACGCGCTTGGTAGGCTGTGCGCGACAAGGTGGTCGGGTTAGTTTGAGAGGGCGATGATTCGTTTACGCGCTCAAGACTAGTCGTTTGATCCGAATTAAGTGTGAGAACTGGGGTGCATGATTGGGTTGAGTGCATGAGTTTACGCACGTGACTTAGCCGTGCCCTATAAATAGTTTAAAAACTTTTCATTTTTTCCATGCTACCCGTTTTGGTTTTTGATTCTTTGTTTCCTTGTTTCATTGCACTCTAGTTTTCATGTTTTTGCAATATCTCGCGACCCGGTCATCCGTTTTAGGCACCGTTTTCTTCATTCTCTTCAGTTTTTTGAGCTCTTTCTTCTAGGATGGAGGGTGAGGATATTGGTAGGCACGATCTGTCTATTTTTGAGTTGGAAAGGATGATGATGGGGGAGATAGGTGAGACTTCTGAGGCTCGGACCCGTGCTATTGCCATGGAGGTGGATGTCAGGGAGATGGTTAGAGAGGAGGTATTGGAGGGTGATCAGGTGGTGGTCAGGGAGGAGATACTCGAGATTGAGCAGGGCGTAGCTGAGGAGGAGGGTGAGAGGGTCGAGGAGGAGAGAGCTGAGGAGCACCAGGGTGAGGAGCGTCGAGATCGCAGACACTTCCCGCTAGAGGATTTCTTTGCTCGAGGCTGGGTAGGTACCTGTGAGCAAGAATTCCTTCATTTTTTCTAGGCATTTAGGTTATGACATAGAGTTATTAGGATTTGAAACCCCTTTTTAATTTATGTCGAACCTACATTGATTATTGATTGTGTGCTCACTCATACATCCTGATTGTATCGAGGGATATGTCACGTTTCTGTTTTATTGTTCTTATTATGTTTTGTGTGTTTGTTATGAATTGTTATTATGTGTTTTAATTTACTATTTGCTTTTAGCTTTAGGTTTACTCTTCATAGGTGTGTGTTAGTCTTACTTTTCTACTTGTGTTTCGTTCAATAGGAGCCCCCGCAGCTGGCTATCAACAGCGTTGACCGAGTCCCATACTTGGTACCGTGCCTTGTCGGAGTTTCAGCGGACGTGATTGGTGTCTTCAGTTTTGGGCTGATCCTGGAGCTGGAGCCCTTTCAGGTCGATCGTGGCTTGATTGCGATGATTTTGGAGAGGTGGAGGGAGGACCATCAGGCGCTTCTCTTTCCAGTTGGCATGATATTGCTGACTCCAAAGGACTGGGTTCGCATTACCGGTCTTCTTTTCTGAGGGTGAGCCAATCACGGGGCCAATGGCAGGAGAGTATTTGGCGGTGTGCAAGGAGATTTTAGGTGTATCGTATAGGTCGAGTGGATCTGGGCCAGGTGTAGTTCGAGTCACTTGGTTCTTTGATATGTTTCCAAGTGGCTTCGTCCCTCTGAGGCATCATTCGGAGGCGAGGGCGTCTTATGAGGTGCGTTGCGTGGTGGGAGCGGGTTGGGAGCCCGTGGTTGAGCCGGGGTTGGCTATGGATAGAGTGCTTCGAGATTTCTTGATGCACTTCCTTAGTGCAGTACTCTTTTCTTCTTCGACTCGGGGATGCGTCCTTGGGTTGTTTTTGATGGTTCTCAGGGATTTGGATCGGGTCCCTACTTATGTGTGGGGTGCGGCCGCATTGGTGCATCTCTATGAGCAGCTTTATCAACGGGGACGGGGCATCGCAATGATCGGAGGTTTTCTTCCCTTCCTCCAGGTGAGTTTTAGTTAATTGGTGTTATGGTGTCTCTATTTATTTGGTCGTAGCAGCTATTCAACATTTCTTTTGTTAATTTTTTTTTTAGTTTTGGGCGTATGATCATTTTACTTGTCTTTGTCCGGGGGTTCCATTCGCGGTAACGTTCACGTTTCTGTGGATGCATGTGTGGAGGGCAACGCTGCGGGGTCATCGCTGGTCTTCGGATCTTCAGACCGTGCGGGGCCTCTTTGAGGACATGCATGCGGGGCAGGTATATACTACTATGCGTTCATTTTATTTTGTTTTGTTTTGAGTTTTCAAGCTCTAAGGTTTCATTGATGGGTTGGCTTACTTGTTTAGTTGTAGGTGATTTGGAGGCCACACACGGCTGAGGAGGATGCCGGTGTGCCAGTGATTTAGTCTGGCCGGCCCTTCTTCGACATGGACATATGGGTTCATTATTTTGAGAAGGTGGAGAGGATCCACCTATCTCGGGCGGTGCGTGTTGGAGTGTTTGCCTTCCCTCAAATGAGGGTCTAAAATCATCAATAAAACTAGGCAGAACACACTCACACAGACTTGCAAGTAATCAGGGTCTGTTGTAGCAAGTTTTATAAGAATGGTGAGTAAGGGAATGTCCACAAGGAGGTTGGTTTAAAAATATGAAAAATCTCTAGATCTGTATGAGATCTGGCACCCTAACTATTGCTAAGTTAGCTAAAAGACAGGGGAGAGGTTTAAAATGGATTGTCACTTAAACTAAGCTAAAATTAAACATAGACTAGCTTGGATCGAGTTTGGGAACTTAGATCTTGCAGGGGAAAAGAGTAAAGAAAATAGAAAATGGAGAAGAGTAGCTTGGAGATTGGTCTTCACTGAAATCAGATTTAATTAATCATGCTACAGAGGTTCAGAGTACACATTTCCCTCAACTGGCTATAAGCACAGCTGCAAGGTAGAAAGCTCCACTTCAAATCGCAGGATCCACCTGGTCTTAAGGCTATGATCTGTCCACTTTAATGGTCACAGACCATCCTATAGACTTTATCGAATCCATGGATTTGCAGCAGACGAATCCAATTGGAGCCTGAGCTTGGACTAATCTTAAGGTTATGATCTGTCCACTTTAATGGTCACAGACCATCCTAGGGATCTCCTCCAAAGCTAAAGCATCAATTAGAACAATTAAAACCACTACATATGCTACAATTCCCAGGTTACGGACTCAAGGAATCACAGGAGTATCAGATCCAGGGAGATCGGGTGGTATCCAAGAGGTCTACCAATTAAGTGGGTGACCTGATCTATAGACTCCTCTACACAAATCTGATCGATCACCAAATGAAATCAAAGGAACTTTAGATCTAATTAAAGCATTAAAATCAGCATTTACATTGCAATCAAAATCACTCTACAATGGAAATACTCTCAGATATGTAGTCTGTGCAGCTGGGAACACACAATAGCAATCTTAACCTTACCCAATTACAGATCTAACCTCTCTCCTCGCTACTCTAGGGGAATTAGCCAACCATTGTTAGGCTAAAGGAGGGAAAATAGAAGTGCTCTGCAAGCGCTAATCTCCATAATTTGGCTCAGATCTCGATCTCCCCCAATTGCAATTGGGGGTCTCTATATATAGCTTTCTCCTCTATTTTTCCTGTAAAAAATCCCTTCTAGAAGGTCATCAGAGTTTGTTAGGGTTTTGTTAGAGCACGTGGGTTGGTTAGGGTTTCCTAGGGCATCTTCTGAAATCGTCGTGCCGGTCACCAAGTGCCTCGGGTTGCGTGCAGCAGGTCACTAAATCACGTGTACAAAGCTGAATTTCTGAGAAGTTCTACACACGATTTCGACAGGTTCAAGAAGCTTTCGACAGGTTCAAATAGAGCTTTTTGGTCCTTTAGCAAGGTTCTCAGATCTCTTCGATAGGTTCCGATAGGATGAGCCTTCTCTTAGAGTTTCAGCATTCTCAGCCCTTGGCCAGGAGTATTCGATAGGTTGGAGGGGCTCTTCGACAGGTTGGAGAACTATTTCGACAGGCTTTGCTCTGCATGCCATCATTTCGATAGGGTTGCTCTCACTCCTATTGAAAGGCTCAAGTTTCCTTCGATAGGTTCTTGGATCCTATTGAACTCCTCAATCCACACGAATCCATCCTTCTTCTGCCTTCAGATCCTATCGAAAACCTCTTCAACTGCACGAATTCTTTCTTTCTTTGCTTTCAGCTCCTATAGAAGTCTTCAGGTGACCAATCGATAGGATGCTTTTAGCCTGTTTTCACTTCCTTCGCCTTGCCCTGCTGTAACCATGCGCTCCAAGGGTCAAGTGATGTGCTACCCTTTGGTGTGTTGTTGCTGGGTTTGTCCTATGTTGAGAGATAGCCCCTTTTTGGGCATTCTTGAGTGGTTTTCTGCATTAGTGTCCTCTTTTATTGCTGTCTACAAAATGCACTTGATAGAAGCTTATTAGTGTGCTCACAGGTCTATCAATGGTCAGGTTAAAGGGTGAAAAGTGGCATTTTTCACCACTTTACACACCCCCAAACCTAAGCTTTGCTAGTCCCTGAGCAAAGGAGAATAAAAAGAATTAAAATGCCACTTTCATAGGGAGCACGGATGCATTTAGCATATGCACCAAGCCTTTTAAACCCCTAGGTGATCCCTAGTGGAGTGAAGTCTCCTGAGGGTTTTCAGTGAAGGTACCCATAAACTTCTCCAATAAGGTTAGTTAATAATAGTGCATCCTGCTAAACAGAGTTTCAGTGAACTAGAATAAATTCTCATCATGTCTTTTCACTTCTAGAGGGCTTTCGGCAGAAAAATCACCAACTTAAAACATGAAATTTTACAGTAATTCCTTCATCATCGATCAGTTCATGTCAAGGCATTGTGTCTGAAGATTGGTGCATGGCTTACCTTTCACTTGAAAATTCTATTTTGATACTACCCCCATCAAATTGGATTTCAGGCCTAAGTCTCACCAGGGCTGTTAACTCACAACAAAAATGAAGGGTGTAGAATTTCACACAGCTCAAGAGCAGTTACAGTCCTCAAATAGGGCTATAAGCATGAGCATAGGCATTGCTCTAATTTCTGAAATTTTCTAACTCTTTTCACCATAGATTACACAATTCTTTATCTCCACATGACAGCTCAATTCATTTCAGATCAGTAAGTTCTTGAGAAATGGTAAAAGGTTTGTAAAAGAATGAAAGGGTAAGAGGGATTCAAATTGAGAAATCAGTAAAGGTAAGGAGATGATTCATGACTTCACCTTCTTCATTTCAGCACAATTCCATCTACTTCTTGAATTTTCATATTTGAAGTGACCAGTTTCTAATCCTCTTTTCAATTTTTCAATGAAATGACTTCTCTTTCTCATTCTTTTTTATTTTTATTTATTTATTTATTTTTTTAGGTCGGAATGCCACAAATATCACCAACTGTGTTTTTCTTCTCTTTCAACCACTTCTCAAACCAGCTCTACCTTCTTCCATTCCTTCACCTTTTCCTTTTGGAATCTCAGAGTGAGGGTCAATCTGTATCAGGTCACTGAGGTTTTGGGTTCAAATTTTCTAGTTTTATCAAAGAAAATTGAGACTTTTAAGGCTCAAGTGGTGTGCATCAAGGGCAGTTCAAAGGTGGGACATTTTAAGCTCAAACTGACTAAGGGATGACCTTACTTCATGTCCTCAATGTCATGAATGCTGTCAAGCTGTTTCAACTTGGAATTGCCTAACTTCTAGTGATTAGAATTAGATCCCATTAGTCCTTAGAGCAGAAAAAATTGCCAAGACACTCTTCAAAGAAACTTTTTCAGGCCCAAATCTCACTAGGTATGACCTTCCATCAAATTTTTCAGGGGTATCTTCACCATCTTCTCTTATTTCAGGTTTACTGCACATCAAAATTATTTTTCACAACTTGTTGGCATTTGCCTCATGAAGTTTGTTGGACTACAGCTTATTTCAGTTTCAAACAATTCTTTTTAATTTCCTCTTTTTATTCAAGTGAGAATTTATTCTAATTAATTCCAAATACTTCCTTTTTAGCCTAGCTGCACTAAAATTAACTAATTTATTGGCATACATGCCATACCCCCAAACCTAAACTAAATAGTGTCCTCACTGTTTGACACTGATGAAATTAGGAGAGAGGCATGGGGAGAAAGAGTGATACAGAAGAAAAAAAACAAAACTACATGAAAATAAAATTGTATTAAAATGCCAAATATATACATGAGACAAGTGAGGAAGAAACTAAAACAACACACTGCCATAGCTATTTATAGGCATCATCTGGCCAATCATAAAGGTCAGCCAGGTTTTTCAGCTCATCCGTGGATAAAGGAGCTTTCCCTTTAGATTTAGCCTTCGGTTGCGGCTTCTTTGCTGCCTCCTCAGACTGGGCAGCGGGTTGTTTTCCTTTGGGATTAATAGCAGCAATAGAATTTGAATCTGAATCAGAAGGAAAATGGGCAGTGGGGTCTAGGCTGAGAGCCGCAGCAGCCTTCCTCCTTTCCTCCCTTGACAGTAAGGTGAAAGAGGCATCAGGTTGGGTTGGGGGCTGGGTGGGAGGAGCATCTTTAGCCCGGGCAGCAGGCTTCTTTCCTTTCTTGACAGAAGCAGCCGAAGGAGCAGATCTTTTTGCAGTAACTTTCTTCTTGGGGGGAGCCCCTTTTAGTTTTGGAGGGGCAAGTTGAGTAGGGGAGGCTCCTGGGTTGGAGGAGGGTGCACATCCACAGGGGGGGTGGGGGGGGGGGGGGTTTGAGTTGTAGAAGGGGGACAGGAGTGAGTGGAAGGAGGTGTGGTGGCGAGAGGGGTAGGTTGAAATGGCTGAGAGGTAAGGGAAGCAACCTTTTTCTCTAATATGTCAATTTGTTTTATGGCATAGAGTAGGTTGGCATCAGAGAGTTCCTTGGTGGCCTTAAGTATCTCCTAAGCATTGGCTAATTTTTTCTTGAGAAGCTCAGAATTCTTCTTCTCATATTTGGTAATGAGACTCTCAGCAGTTGCCAACTGTTTTACGGACTCATAGCCAGTCAGGATTTCAGACCACCCTTGAGAGATATCGCGGAGCTGAATTTTGTGCTCCAATTCTATGCTAGAAATCCTCTCCTCATAAGGGGCCGCCATGGAACTATGGAGTGCAGCCATACCTCTCAGGACATCCCTGTAGATGTAAGGGTTATCCCTCATGGCATACAGCAGGGTTAGGTAAGGGGGAATGTACATGGTTTGTCTAAGGACAATGGGCAAGGACAGGGGTGGATGAAGAGGAGGGGGTGGAGGGAACCAGATCCTCCCAGGGATCAGTTTGGGAGGAGGCATCGTGGAAAATAGGTGGGGAGGTGGTGAAAGGTAGAGGGGATTCAGGTACTGCGGAGGCCAGTAAATCTGATGATGAGGGTAAAGTGGCCGATGGTGAGGAAAGTATGGAGAGAGCTGGTGCGGCTACTTCCTTAGGCTGGGCAGTCGCGGGGTGTGGGGTAGGTATGGGTGAAGCAAGAGGGGATATGTGAGGGGGTTGAGGGGCGAAAAAGGATGGGGTAAGGGTGGATTGAATTGATTGGAGACATGAGCTCATGAGGGTCTGGTTGTCGGTGTTAATGGTTAATTGGGATTGAATGGATTGGAGGATGGATAGAATTTGAGTGAGGGCGTCAGGCATGGTGGGGGTAGAAGGGGCAGGTGTTTGGACATGCTGGAAGGGAGAAGAGGGTGCATGGTTAAAATGAGGAGGAGTAGGGCGTGGGGAGTCAGGAAGTGGAGTGTACTCATGAGCGACATCCTCCACAATTGAGGTCATGAGGGCCGTGAACCCAGTAGTGGTGAACAGGTCCACACCCTGTGGATGCAGAGGGGCTTGTGATGGGGGGAAATTAGAAATGGGTTGGGTAATGGGTGGAGAAGAAATGGTAAGGGTAAGCTCAGAGAATGTGGGAGGTTCCAAGATGTCAGGTTGGAAAACCTGGGAGGTGGGTGAAGGTAAAACAGGTTCAGAGGTGGGTGGAGAGAGATCTGTTGGAAGAGGGACTGATACAAATGGAAAAAGCAAAGTGGGTGGAGGTGTGGGTAATGGGACATGTATGGTAGGTGGAGGGGTGGATAAGGGTATCTCTGCAGGAGTCTCTGCTGCCACGGTAGTGGGTGCCTTCTCAGCCTCCTCCCTTCCAACTGGCTGACTCTTCTTAATTAAGGTGAGGCTGGTTGACCATTCCCTTTTCCCATATAATTTGATGGTCAGCTTCTCCATTGGCTCATTTCGCTTGATCACATACTTTCCAGTCTTTAGCAGACATGTGATGAGTCTACAGAAAGGCAGACCTCCTCCTTTAGCAAAAGCTTGCCTCTTCAGCACCTTGTCATTGATGTCCACCACTGTTTTAAAAATCAGCTTAGGTGCATTGACAAATTGCCCCTTTGAACAGAAGTATAGGGCATCCACTAATGGGGCCCTTCTCTCTTGCAAATGGCCAGAGACAGACATTTTTCCTCAGAATGGTATCAATGAGTCTGAGGGTAGGATGGAGGTCTCTTCTCATCAAGGAATCACCAGAGCCCACTATTCCATTAGTAAGTTGTTTAGCCATTTCTCGAAATGTAGCCCCTGTAGGTGCTCCCTCAGCTCTGGTGGAGTCAAATTAATATGGGACTCCCAAAGCCATCCCATTATCTTTGCAATCGACAGTCAGCTGCCAGTCATCAATCAAGATTTCTGGTATATCCTTAGCCCTAGGTACCACTTTCTTTGTCAGGTTTTGGTACCACAATTTCACTAACCTGGGGTAGACATTTTCCATCAAGGGTGAAAGCAGGGGTAGTAGACCTTCTTTCTTCAAATATTCCAATGTCCCCTGGCACTCTCCAATGTTGGCAAAATATGCCAGATGTCTCAGGAACAAGACTCAATTTTTCTACAAACTCATTGGGGGCAGTTAACCCCGCTGGCAGCTCTACTGGAGGAGTAGCTCTCGCTAAGGTTTCTTCCACTACAGGCTCCTGAATCTCAACATCTTTGGCTTTCTTAGCTTTAGGAGCCTTTTTGGGTGACATCTCAGTGAGCTTCCTCTTGACAGGTGGTTTGTCAACCGACTTCGAACTCTCGGAGGATTTGGGGGTGCAAGCAGTTACTGTCCGGCGTATGTTTGCTAGAATTTCCTCTGGCTTATCCATTTTACTCTCTGAGAATAGTCACTCACTAACTTGGAGTGGAGCTTGAAGGTTAAAAATTAGAGAAATGACAGATTAATGGTGGGAAGGCAACTGACCTCGAAATGCCTAGGGTTTAACAGAAATCGCAATACACAGCTTCAATTTTTCCAAAGTCAGAGGCAAAATTCTCCTCTCTACAAGCTGAATGTACTGACAAAATGGCAGACTGAACAGCTGAAGGTTCTGTGAGGATTTAGTGGAGAAAGAGGGAGGCAAAAGAGAGAGGAAAAGAGCTAGGGTTTTGCAGAAGGTATGGAATGAGGCACAAATGACCTATCGATAGGTATATAAGGGGTGAAATATGATTCTGATAGGATGAACTGGATGGTTTTGATAGGTTCACGTGTCCCGTCGAAAGCATAGCAGACAAAACCTTAAAAGGGGATGATTCGATAGGATCCCGATAGGTGGAACTATCCTTCTGATAAGTTTAAACGGCAGATGAGTCATCATTTTGATAGGTTCCCGAGTGGTTTTCAGAACCTATCGACATCTCTGTTTTTCCCTTTTTAACCATCGAGAAGTTAGTTTCGCCTGTCGAGAAGTTTAGTGCCTATCGAAACCATCGAACATCCTGCCGAAATCACCATGTGACCTATCAAAAGGTGAACTTGACCTGTCGAAGACTTCTAAAAACCAAATAAGGCTGCATTTCTGGGCACTCGCAGTCTCAGTTCTCAGCAGGCTCTGTTGCCATGGTGTCCCATGATTTGACTCTCTTGTGGACAGCTCCCATTACCTCTGGACAATTGGTAATGACGGCCTGGTACTAAGCATGGCAGTTTTGTTTTTCTTTTATTATCATAAAAAAAATAAAAAAAATCAATTAACAACTAAGTATGGTACGTTTGATACATACTGACTTCAGGGGCTAATCTAGAGGGTCTAGAAGGTCCATAGTCTCCTCAGGCTCATCAAACTTGGCACCTTTCATGGATCTTTTCCTCAGCCAGTTTCCATTCCCTGGGTGCAGTTTTTCATCTGTGAACCAAGCATTGTCCTGCACCAGCCAATGTGGATTATCATGAATCACTTTCTTTTGGGCATTAATGGAAAAACAAGCCTCTTCAGGAGAGGGTTGATAACCAGTGTTATACACATTCAACTTAACCTTCATGTTTCCAAATGACACTTCCATGATTCCATACCTGCATTGTATCACTACGTGAAAAAGCCAAAAAATCCACTGCCTTAAATAGTGGTTTTTTCAAAATACCACTGTCTTTGGCAGTGGTTTTTTTTTTAAAAACCACTACCCTAAACAGTTGTAAAAAAAAGAGTGGTTTCTTTTTACCACTATATAAAACAGTGGTTTATGAACTTCAACAGCGACTGCTCTTAACAGTCATAGAAAAAACACCACTGCTTTGAGCAGTGGTTTTTTTATGCAAAATTTTTTTAAAAAAAATACTTAAAAAAAATAAATATATATTACGTCGACGATTTTTTATGCAATTTTTTTAAAACTTTTTTTATGCTTTTTTTTAATGGAAAATTTATATATATTTTTTAATGCTTTTTTTAATACAATTTTTTTAATAATATTTTTTATTTGCTTTTAAAAAAATTATATAAAGAAAAAAAATTATTAATCTAATATTTAAACACATCCATTCAACTCAAATGCAAATTATGCAATGCCATTAATAAAAAAAATAATTGTCTAATTCTTTTATTCAAATAAAAGATTGCATCTCAACCTATGATTCAACATTTCAAATTAGCCAAACATTTTAAACTCTAAGGACCCCATGGCCCATTTTCAAAATAAAAGAAAAAAAATATAAATTTGATTCGCCTCTCTTGCCAAGTGTCTCCGTCCCCTAGTGATCCATTTGAGGTGAGCTTCAAATCAGAAAGCTTTGCCTGAAATAATAAAAACAAAATTAATTCTATTACTAGAAAATATAAAAAAATATAACAAAATATATTTCAAGTTAAAATAATGTGGCAGCCTGCAGTGCCATGGATTTTATAGATGATCACAAGTGCCACATTAGGAAACTTCCTAGTTGAATTTGGGAGAGTAGGGGGTGGTGCGTAGTTCGATTAATATACCTATAACAAGTGTCGGACAACAGAGACTTGTCTGCGAACAACGACTGCCACAAGTGCACTGCAATCAACATTTGTATGCAGAGATGGCTCAAAGGATCTCAGCAGCACTCGATCACTCGCGTTGGCATCCACCCCACCCCACACTGCACAAACAATTAAATAATTTATCTCCATTATTCTTTCTTTTTTAAATAAATAAAACAATATACCCAGTACTTTGTTGCACAAATTTCATTTTCGTAATTTTTGGTGGGGGGTCCTTTCTTACATTTCCGATTAATTACTTACTAGTCATTATGGTCATCATATTGGAGGTAATTTAAATTGAAACAGATAATCATCACAAACAAAAGAATCGATACATATTGGGTATCAAGATGGAATCTACCTTCAAAAAAGGATACAATGCTGAGGGCCAATGCCATGGTTATACACCTTGGTAATATTGATATGGTTAAAGTTGGCTCTAACCCAATTAGGCGGCCCTATAAGGGCAGTTGAGTACAAGGAGAAGATTGTAGCGATTATCACAAATGAAAATATCTCTGCAGCATGCCTTTTGACAAACTAATAAAATAAGATTAATGTTTGTTACTTACAATTAAGATGTAAATTTCATGAAATTTAAATTGAAATCTCTGCAATAGAAGAAGAAAATTTCTTTGAATCATAATTGAAATAGGAAGGAGTTTTGTGTGGGGGAAACTAATTGAAGACCTCACTTACCTATGATTAAACATACCCCTGACGTTGTTGGTATATCCTTCATAGCCAGAGGCAAGACCACCAACGACAGGACATAAAATAAAGGAAGCCACCTTTGAATAAACAAAGTCGCAGGTTCAAAAAAGTTCATTAGAGCGGTTGTAGCCGATGGGACACCATAATCCAAAACCAACAGAACGGAGAACACACAAAACATGCCAAAAAGGGCACTCGGGAACTTAATAGTTGCAGCTATGAAAGCCTGTTTCAGGAATTTATCCATCGTGAGGATGATCCCTAAAATTGAACCATGGTGTTGGTGGACCCTCCCTAATCCAATCTATTTGCAACCCTACAGATTTAGTCAACATATCTTTGCAAAGAAAAAGAGAAAACTTATAAAGAAATGGGTAACTGATTTTTCTAATCCCTGAATACCCTGCAACAAAACAGATGCATCGGATGATAAAGCTGTGATCGCAGTAAAGGAATCTATAAAGGCTAAATGAAGTTTCGAGTCCTCACCTGCAGTGAAAAAGTAACTTCTATTTCATCAACCTATAATGTTACTCTCTTTAATTTATCTACACGAGCTTGGCCGAGTTTGAGGGGCCCTTGTACCATGAATAAAAGCCCTTTTTAGTAAAAATGATAATATCAAAGAAAGCTCAAATAAACTGAAACAGAACTTCTGGTAAGCTTCTTAAGGACCTGATCACTGAGCACTCTACACATGTTTGAGAACTCTAGCATGCTAGCTGGGGGAATAAGTACTGATTTGTAGATGTCTGCATAAGATTTATTCAGCTGTGCCCGAGAAGAAAAAAATTGGAAGATCAGCAATTTGAAGATAGATTTTTAAACAATATTATGATACATTTCAATTGTGATTTATCTTGGAGAACATACCTCTCTAATAGTTGTATCCTTCTTTGCTTGGAGAAAAAGCATTACTGTGGAGCAAAATATCATCTGCAGAGCCAACAGGTTTATTATGAACATAGCTTCTGCAATCATTCAAGGGAGGTGACGCATTGGAGACAGTATAACTAGCATACTTCAACCATATATGAGTATCATATTACTGAACTTTCAAAGGATACAAAAATAGATTTTCAACTGTCCAAAAAGTTCAGAAATCAATGAAAATGAACAAATCAATATTCCTACAGTATATAAGTTGAAAATCTTCCGTGAACCCATCTACAATCAATCTGCCAGTTTGATGTACAAAGTTGAAATGTGCATTTGGTATTTACGTTTCAATGTTGGATGAATGGTTAATAAGAACATTCAGTTTGAATGAGGAGCTTTCAAACGTGCTTAAACGAGAAGGGAGTGCAAACCACAACTTGAAAGGAAATGGAAAGAGGGAGCAAACTAAGAGAATAAAAATAAATAATCAAAGAGGGGTTTTCTCTTATTAAAAATTCTCCAATAAAAGAGTATCAAGTCTAATATGGTTGCACTTCCACATTATGGTCTTTTGTAGCAGGTCAAAACCTTAATAAAACAGTCCTAATTAAAATATAGATTAATTTGTAAAATAAAACAATAAAGGACCTAATCTCCTATAACATTGGAAGTCCACATTCCTACTTATTTACAGTCTATGAGAAAGAGAGACCCATAAAAAGAAAATTATCTCCTCGGAAAGAACTCTTTTTTCACATTAATTTCTCGTCCCTCCTAGGTGGTGTCCACCTCTTATATGATTCATCGCATCAATCATGGTTCAAGAACCTGAAAATTCGACTTGAAAAAAAAATCAGCTAGGTCGAGTTAACTCAAAGACTTGAATAAAACTCAACTCGGTCCAACTTTATAGTTTGGTAAATATTTTAAAAATGTATTCTATAGAAAGATAAAATATTTTTAAAGGAAAAAGTGCAAAAAAAATACATACAAAAAAAGAGGGAAAAAATTGATACTAATCACTTTATTCATCATGAAGCATTGTGATTCACATGCCTTAGTAGTAGTAGTAGTAGTAACTAGACAGTAATATTAACATTAATAATAATAATAAACTTGAGATTCTTCTTCTGTTCTCTTATCTTCTTGCTTCCCTTCTTCCCTATATTCCAGAATGAGAGAAAAAGAGCTGCATAAGATAGGATTTCTAAAATCATATCCCATGAAATATTTCATCTGTAGGGGTAGTTTATAAACAATGGCTGCATTATCCTAGGAAAATCTTGACCTAACTCAAAATCTAGCGACGCAACTCATAATCTTGGTAAGTCTGAGTAACTCAGCTGACTTACTCGTCCACTCACCAAGGTTTAGAACCATGGTATCAATCATGTGGTGAGACCTATACGTCATTTTCTTACTAAATTAAGACAGAATGGTAACGAGAATAGGCATCATTTACTTCCACAACAATATGATGGTGTCTGAGTGAAGGAGTAAGACCCCTCAACTATGGTAAATCAAACCGAGGACTTCACATGGAATGGACAAGATAATCACAAGAACAAATACCTGTTGATGTTGAGGAAGAGACTGTATAGTGTCCACTATTGCTGACTTGAATGTCAAGGTAATGACCATATGATCAATCCTTACCTACCATGAGTTTTCTAATCAATAAGAATTAAAAAGACAAGGATGTTCTTATAGATGTATTGGATAACAATACAAAATCAATTAAGGAATAGGAATGCAAGCATTATTATTTGTTTAATAATGCTAAAAAACCTACTAAACATTCCTTCTTTCAGGTATTACCAACACAAATATAAAATCTGTTAAGCCAATAACAAGGCAAATGTTGTCATCATATCAACAGAGGATGATCTCTGCATTTTCTGAACATGTCACTAGTTTGGTGAATCTTTACACTCAAAGAGGATGAAAATACAACACTCACTTACATTGTTAATTTCATTTGCAGCTGCTATTGGATACGGACGTCCCATTTAATTAAAATTTTCTGAATAAAAGTGCGCGCTAGCGCCAACCACACTGGCGGACATCATTAAGTGGAGAAACCCAGCTGCTTAGAACAGGCAATGCAAGTTAACATCTCTCTACACTTTTTCAGCTGCAAAAAAGAAAAGCCAACAGTTTAATAAATGCTGAGTACAAATTTTGTCTGAATGAAACTTAAATTTACTTAAATGTCCTAACCGATACTTACCAAGGTAAACCTGCCCCACCCAAACAGCCTCATAGCATCTAATGGAGAAAAATAAATACATGGTTTTTGTGAATTCACAAAAACCATGTATTTGGTCACTATGATATAAACTGATGAAAAGTGTGCAATGTATTAAAGGGGGACAAGATTTGGTGACAAAGGAGACGCTGAGACAAGATTTCACCCACGCCTTCTTGTTCACATTCGATTCCAAGGAAGACTTCCACATTTACTTGGGCCATCAGAGCATGTTGAATTCACCGCTATCTTCACCAAAGCTAGAGATAAGATCTTGGCCTAGGATAACATAGCCTAAAGTAGGAAAAAACTATGTACATTAGGAATTTAAAAAAAATTGAAAAAATGGAATATACAAGGAAAAACAATAAAAAATTAATATACTTTTTTCTGTTCAAAAACATTTTTTATACATAGCACTTTTAAACGAAAATAGTGCTTTAGATATTTTTACATACAAACACCTCAATTCTTATACATTTTATTCAAAAACATGTCCTAAAAGCAATTTTTTTTTACGTATAAATGAATTTTTGTGACTGATCATGAAAACAAAAAACAAGACGTGCCTTACCTTTAAGAACGAAAAAAATAATAATTCGGAAGCACCTTTTAAAATTCAACCAACTGAATCAGCAATCTCCAAAATAAAAGGCTAATCACTCATTAATACAGAAATATGTTGAATCGGGTAGGACAATTTAAGGCTAGTGGTCCACATGGCAAATTTTACCGATTCAAGGAAGTTTTAAGATCAAATGAAAAGAGTGAACTGATTTTATGAAAATCTGGAGTGCCTCATTATATAATTCCAAAATGAGTTCAATCAAATTAATATACTTTCTTTCTTTTTATGACTACTCACCACCCATTATTGATAAACACTATGCTTTCGAATGGCTGTTCCACCATAAAGATCAGTCAGCTAACATCAACATTCATACTCTAATTGGACCTAAATCTACCATAATCCCAAAATGTTCAGTTATTCTGTATATTCTGATATATTATTTGAAGGACATCTTAACTCTAATTGTCATAGAGTTCAAACCACCCAATGACAGTCAGTTGCTGCTTTGTGGGACCAAGCATAGTTTTCCAGATACCCAAGATAGTAACCCTTTATGAGCTTTGGCCTTTCTATGACCCCAACAAAGTTGTGTTCTAAATTTCTAATGTTTGGTACTATGCTAATAGAAGGCTGATGATTTCCTAACTTCACTTTTTGATGCATCCACCTGTTCTTAATTCCTAGTGAGGGAGAAAAATGCCCTCGTAATCATGGAAGAGTGGAAATTCACTTTGTTCGTAAGGTTGAGGTTATTTTCATTTTAAAATTGTCTAAAAGCTAAAGGGTGGATGAAAGAAAAAGGAGTGGGGATTTCAAGAGTGTAATATAATTGTTGTTTAATTACCAAAGATATAGTGACGCTTTGATGCCCAAATGACTGCTATGGGCTTCCTTATAACAGCTGCCAAGTATCCATGTATTAGTAATATAGAGACAGATTAATATTTTCATTCCAAGGAGAACAACGGACTATTAATATAGTCCTAACAACAGAGAACTAGATAGAACTAGATCCTAACCATTTTCTTAAACAATTGCAGTTCATAAATTGTGAACTTCATTGTATGGAAGGAAGATAATTATCTAACTCCAAAGCTGATTGCTAGAACAAGACTTCATATGAAGTGAAGCAAGCCATTAAGTAATAGGTGTTACATAGAATTTTGAGAATATTTCAAATGTAAGATAAATGAAAACAACTTAAATTCCTATTCCATTCATAAGCATGGCTAGATTCTTGAGGAGAAAATGCCAGGACTGCATGCAATGCTTTGTAATACATGCATATTTTGTATACTTACATGCCATCCTTGGGCTTAGAATATACATGAAGACTGTCATAAAGTAATAGAAGACTGCAATGTGTTGAGCAAGAAAACGGTCAAACCAAAAATCATTACCCCCCAGTTCCTGCAGCACGGACACGATATATCTCTTAACATCAAGAAACCAGTGAAAGGAATCTTATCAACAGAATTTATCCTTTGACAAAAGCAAGCCTGCATGACATGTGATGTAAAAAAAAAGTGCAACTCATATTTGAGTTGGTAAGTAAAAGGTGCTCAGATAAATTTGTACATATTATATAACAAAATCCCAGAAGAAACGAAAAAATAGTGGAGCCTGAGGTTGCAATTCAGAAACACAAGACAGGATTGTTAGAGACAATTTCCCAAGGACAACATAAAGTACTTGCACCCAAGGAAAGGATGTCCTTTGCAAGAATCCATTATTCATTATAATTCATCTCATCCAATAAGTATGCATGAATAGGAAATTAATAAAATGACAAGGATAATAAGGTCATAGAAAAGCAATGTCAATATCTAATTCTTGCTTTATATGGTATATAATAATAGGGTCATATGACGAGTCTATTATGCTAATCTGTTTTAGTAAAATTAAATATATACACATGACTTCATATTTTTGCTTAATATAGCATTTTTAATTTGTTTCGATCATTAAACAAAGATTTATTTAATATAGTTAAGAGTACGAAGTAAAGATAAATCCAAAGATATAATCTTGTAATTTGAATAAGACCCTCGCTAACCTTACACTTTGAAATAAATAAGATTCATGGCCTACACTAACCGGTCAACACGTATTTGACCAAAAATGACAAAAATATATTTATGGGGTTTTTATGTTAAACAAAATATTTACAGAACAACAAAGCACTTTGAGTTGTTCAGATGCACTAAGAAGCTCCCTATCTAAGAACTGATACAAGGTGGGGGGCTTGTTCACCACACCATGTTCACCAATACTGTACACGGCACACATAGTCACAAATCTGACTTGTTTACATGGCAGATTATCATCTAGACAGGATTCAACCCAAAACTAGTGCTGATCAAGGGATAGAAACGATCTGCTCAAAGCAATTCTGTTCCTTCAATATGGACTATTGTATATGCCTGCTTTAACCGTCCATTTGAAGAATCTTATGTTCTTGATCAGATGGAAGAGATCGTTCAATGATGCATTTTTTGGGCTGAAAACCAACTTGAAAACAAGTAAACATTCCACATGTGCAACATTAAGGAACGGTGCATCACCACATTGCACAAGCTTGTCCACCTAACATCAAATTTAGATTTAATGATAACACACAACGAGGAATTTTCCACTGACCTGGTACTAACTGGACAGCCCATGCTTTGTACAAGTAAAACACAACTTTGTGGTTGTGAGATATCCGAGTAGTGAATCACCTTTAACCATCCAATTGCAGATATTTAATCACCATTCACCAATGGAGACCATGCAATTGTGGGATTTTTAGGCCAAATGACATAGTGGCGATTCTCACATGTCGCATTTATATATTATTAATGAAGGTATATGCCACATGTATAGAATTGACTAGTGTTCACCACAGGTATGCATAGGCCTACCCACTTCATACCAACTACATGCGAAGAGTCATACTTTATGCAATACGAAACAAAGTGTTTAGGAAGGGGGTTAAACAATTTATCTACCTAAGGTCCTTTTTGGTATTATAAAAATTATTGAGGGACAATACTGTTGGCTAAATAATTTGGTGACGTATTCTGAAAATAATGGACGGATATTTCCGTCAGCTTATCTGCTTTACAAAAGACCATCTACTTTACAGGAAACAGTGTTCTGAGCAGATCCTGAATCAGTAGTACTATCTGCTGACTGAGAATTCCCCTGAGAAAGAAAGAAAAAAACAACATAAAAAACTCAAGTTTATCAGTTTCATACCAGATTGAAAACAAATCAAATATCACAGTAAAGAATGCCAAAAGACCCATTTCAGAAAAATGGGTCAGATATTAATAAATAAATAAATAAATAAAATTACTTTAGGAGTTCGTTGAAATCTCATTGGCCATGATGGGAAGATTTCAAGAGAAGGAAGACTGATTGTGTAAAGTCCTGCACCCAATGCAAACAAAAAGAAAAATTCAGAATACCCAGATAAATAAGACAGATTTTCGTGAGAGGACATGTTCCTATGTTTGGTACCTCACACCATTCAAGTTTCATTTCCTAGAATGATTGGTGTTATGTAAAAAGGAAGTTACTATTTCAAACCAGTTATGGGTCTCTCTCCAACATCATCAAAGAAGGAAAGATGGATATGATGGGCGTACCTTTTTTCTCAACTTCATTTCTAATCTCAACTCCTTGCATAAATTTAGGCATCAGGACATCTTCCAACTCTCCAAAATCATAAGCAGATCCTTGCTGATCACTGATCAAAATCCATAAAACTCTGTTAATTAATTATATGAAATAGAAAACCAAAATATGAAAGAGAACCCATGAAGGGATTTTACTAAAGGAAATTTAAATTATAGGAAGGAAGAGATTTGATTCCATTAACGGCCAATACAAAGAGAACCCATTTATAAAAAAGGACATAAAATAGTAAGTAGTAAATCAGTTTCACCAATAATTTATATGAAGAAGGAGAAGAAGAAACAGAAAAGATTTGAGAAATAATACAACAAATTTGTGGCTGGAGATATAATCCCATGGATACCATATGTCAAATGTTGATTTGAAAATTACATGGTTGATTTGAAGATTACATGTTTCTTTCTTAAAATAAACCCTTGAATTCACAAAGAAAGCTAGAGAAGAAATTCTCTAAAAATGAAATTTTATTGATAATAATGGAAAAAGTGTATTACAATTTGGTTACATATTTGAACAATCATTGAGCAGATTTATCCCACGTGGTGCACATATTTGAACAATCCAAGGAGCCCAACTAGGAACCAAACATTATAAGCTGTCTTAGCTAAAGAATCATGCCTATGAGTGCCATTTTTATTATTAGAGCCATAAGACTGGCGCACCTTATTGTCGACTATTAAAGTTCAAAACGGCTCTCTTCCTTCCCAGAACTCAATATGTTCTCCTTTCTATATCATAAATAAATAAATAAATGTAAAAAATAAAAACAAAAATCTCATGCTCACAATATATCTCGTGCAGTTTACACTAGCAGATAAAGAAACTCTCCTACTACTTATCTCAAATTTACTTGGGCTCTAAAATCACTTGAAATAAGAAAAGTAAACACAAATTCTGAGACAAAAAATATAATCACCGAGAGTCCTACTTTCTTGGACTCGAGACTTCCCAAAATTAAAAATGGTTATGGCCTTTAAATCACCAACTCCAAGACTTTAAGTGGTTCAGGTGACCATGTAACTGGTCAGGTGGGCAAAAATTTAGACCTCATCGAGGCCCTATTTCAGGCCAGGTTTAAAGCCCAATTAACCCCTATTAAACTCTCTTTCACATAATTTCTGGACTAAAACAGCTCCCACTCTGCGCCCTTTCTTGCATTGCATCAAATAGTATGTTTGACAACCTTTCATGAAAAAAATAGAAAACCTATTTCCAACAAAGAGTGTTCGAGGGAAATTTAATCATACCAATTACTTCCCAAAAAGTTTTGTTCAAACCATGCTTGAATTCAGCAGGACTAGTTTAGAAGGCATGGGAACTGTTGTATCATTAATCCTGGGTGTAGAGGATGAAAACTTTTGCTTGCATTAATCGAAGAGGGAGAGAGAGAGAGAGAGAGAGAGAGAGAGAGAGACTACGGCATGGGTGAAAGCCTTTAAGTGAAAAGAAGGCAAAGAACATGCCCTGCAAGTTGTCACACAAACCATAGAAAACCTACTGCAAACAGAGAATTCTTAGCAATCATGATTCATAAAGTGGGTGGAAAGATTTGTAAGTTGCATGGGTGAAAAGAGAGAAGAAACATCACAATAACAAATTTTATCCAATCTCACCATGTGTCCTGTTGGATAGAAACGACAATTGTTTTGTCATCATAAATTCAAAACATAATGGTTGGGAAGTGAGATCACATACCCTAAGGCTCTGTTTGGATGTTTCATAGAAAAAAGTTTAAAATGGAATTATGCATCCAATGGATTTCCATCTGGCTGGAATTCACAAGAAATCAAAGAATCTGGTGTTTGGATACTATAAGAAACACATGGGAAATATCTGGGCACTATGAAGAAGACCACTTAGGGGTAGTTTTACCATTCCACAGAGTTGAGAGAGGTCACTGTATTAGGCAGATCATTAAAGTGACTCAAAAATCACCTGGTATACATCACGCTCAAATGGAATTTTCGAGAGCTATGCCATGTGGAATAAAAAATTGACCGTTAGTATGCCCAAAGTCTCAAGATTCATTATGTGAAAGATTGAGATGAAAACCAACCTCCATTGTATGATTCAAAGGAGTCAATGGGATTTCCGTGTAGGTAGGGTTGTCAACAGGTCGTGTCGACCGGAAGCGACCAAAAAATTTACCAGGTTGGGCATTTTAAATTTGACCCATTGGCTGGGGTCGGGCCGGGTTGGGCACATAAATTTGATCCGTTGGTTGGACGCGAGACATCTAACCTAACCTTCGAGTGACAGTTTAAAGGTCAATCAAATATCGTAGAGCTTGCTAGTTGGCTTAACATACTTCAAGACTAGGACAAGTTAGGGGATAATTTGTGAGTACTCAAAAAACTTGTTAGTTATGTAAGGGATTCATAAGATATAAACTAGCGTAAAAGAAAGAAGAGAGAGGAAGAATTATAGAAGGTACAGAGGGAGAAAGTGATAATGTGTGTGTGTGTGAGAGAGAGAGAGAGAGCGAGAGAATACGATAAATAGGAACTGGGGAGAAAATTTAGAAGAGAGGAGAGAAAAGGAGTCAAAATTTCACTATAGCACAACCCAGCCGACTGGATGTTCAGAGCCATCTGATCAATCCATTACTTTTGGAGGGAATAAAGATACAATTAATAGTCCACTCAAAATTCCACAAATCAAAGGGTTTGGATCATCTGATAGGTGATTGGTTCTATTTTAAGGCCATGATCCATCTAACATGTGTTAATTTGATAAAATGTCCCATGTCAAGGATGATCGAACGTCTGACTAAAAAGATGGAGAGAACAATGGATATAAACAACAATGCATTATGATATTATATTTCTCCTAAAAGAATAGCTAAAAAATGTTGGAAGTTGAAGCTCACCTTAAAGCCAAGAATCCTATAAATTTTCTAAGAAGCATATTCAGCTGAAATTTCCTCAGCAAATATCATAAAACCAAACCCTCTATGCGAAATTTTTTTGTCATCCTAGAGAAGAACAAAAAACAAAGGATTAAACCTTAATCAGCTAAAAAGAAACCTTAGAAGGTGGAGGATGGTCAATAGAAATAACGTGCATTCATATGTAGCAGGACAAAAACAAAGGATTAAACCCTAATCAGTTGAAAACAAGGGAAGCTCAAAATCATAGTCACAAAGTCAGTAGTCGGCACTCGGCAATAAATCGGCAAGGGTCTGATAAGTAAGGAAAAATCGGAAAAAATCGGTACAAGTAAGAAAAAATCGAGAAAAATAAAAAAAGATCGAAGGGAACACATACTAAACGGTAATTGGGATGGGAGTAATTTACCTTACTAAGCACTGGTTCCGAGCAATCCCCAACAGGCTCAAATTCCTACAGCTCCTTGAAATTCATCCATGGTTTGACCCAAACCTTTGCCTCATAGATCTTCTTTTTACCATCAACCATCACTTTGATAGTAAGATGGTGCAGAGTACCCGCAACCACCTGCTCTTCTGCCTTCACTTTTGCAAACTCCAAAAGAGAATTTTGTTTGTCAATCAGAAAATAAACAAATGAAAACTACAACGGAAACAAGAAATAAATTGGATTGACAAAGAAAATACAGGCAATAAATGATTCCCATTAGAAATAAGACCACAAATTTTCCATAAAATAAAATATTTCAGCAAAAAAAAATATGGTTTGGTTTGTTGCAAATCGAGAATTCCCAACATCCCAAAATTAATGCCTTCTAACAATTTGTCTACATGTGTAAACATGTAGACAGAAAGGTGTTTACAACTAAATTATACATAGAGCAGAAAAGGAGTTTATACAACATGAATTGTTTTTTAAAATGAAGAAAATCCGGTACATAACAACAAAAGTTAGTGAGAAATGATTGTGATGGTGAAAGAGTACACTACCTCGGTAATGAACCGGCATCCTTAGTATTGTAACCTACAGGTCAAAGTAATTATATTTTGCATTACTCAAAAAGCTTCCACAACTTACATGAGTGATCGAAATGCACCTAGAGTTAAAGTTCTTTCATCCCAGCACATTCCTCTCTTGATAAAAAATGACATGTTGGCTAGTCATGAAATTCTCTGCATGCAGAACCGTAAACGCAGGTAAGCAATCATGAATTTGTAAAGGTGCACAGGCTGTGCACCATTGTTATGCATTGGTTATTGAATTTAATACACCTGGGAACATCCAGTTCATCAATTGAGATGCCCAAGTGGCAGGCCATCAATAGATGGGACTCAACTCAAAATTACCATATGATGAAGACCCTACAAGAGCTCTCAAATGGCCAGCTTAACGTCCAAGTATAATTACAGTATGACTGTTTTAAAGGCCTAATCCTTTGTTATGTTAAGTAGTTAAGCCCATTAAAGCTATTTGCTCACCCCTGAGTTTTAAGTCTATTATAAGTATGACAAGCTTGATTTCTGTGTTTCGTGGCCAATAATTCTGAAACCAGCCCAATCTATCTTCAAGATCACCTATAATGAGAGAGCCCACTTGAACAAATTACATGGAATCAACTAACAAGGTGACAACTCTTGGGCATTCAGGACTAGAACCCAAAGTAAAACTTGTAAACCAACATGTATACAAGCCAATAGAAATTCGTATGCAATCTAATCCTAATCTAAAAACCAAAAATAAATTGATGCAGTCCACAAAGGGTAGATTTGAGACAGTTTGAAGGTCATAACAGAGGTTAAAAAGGGACAAAGGGAAAAGTCAGCCCACAAATCAGCCTCATGAGAGGCCAGAGATTAAAGCTAACTGGGGTTTTTATTTAAAAACCCAATGGGGCTTAATGAAGAAGGTCAAGTGGGCATTAAGAGTGATGTGACCACTTTAAGTGGTCACATGAAGTAGAAAAAATAAAATGAGAAACTTCTTGAGATCTTGAGTCACGTAGTTACCTAAATGTGGTCACATGAAAAGAGGGGATTGAGAGTTTCATTGTAGGAAATCTTATCTTAAGCTTTTTAAATCTTCTGCAAGATTTCAAGACCCTAAAATTTAGAACAATAAATCCTGGCTGTTATTGTTTTAATCTACTAGAGTTTTATTGTGACTAGGAGCATAAACAGAGGAATTGTGGTAGTCAAGATATGCATAATATAGAAGAGCTTATTTTTTATTTAAATTTTGAGCCTATTTAGAATAGAAACCAGGAATAAAAGTAGGAATTTTCTTTATATTTACTGCTGGTCGAAACTTTATGATAGAACGGGTTGTGTTTTTTTTAGGAAAAAAAAGAGATGTGACATTTTTGCTCTCATCTTCCTCTCGAGATTTTCATTCAGATCTTGAAGAATCTTAGCTTTGGTTGTTATATCTAAAACCTTAAACTCGATGGTAATGTTGCCTGTATGTTGTACATCTTCTATTGCTGCTGCAACAGATATCTGGGGTGCTAAAATTCGACACTTTTATGAGTAGTGGGAATATTCTCTCACAAAGTCAAAACACTATTAATAGACCCTGATCTGCAATAATTAGATTCAGATTTTGTGTTAAACTTGCAATAACAGTCACTCTGATGAAAGCTATAAATCAGCCCCCCCCCCCCCCCCCCCCAATTATTTATATAATTTCTGCTCCATCCACTACTGTACTACTATATTAATTATAATGAAATAATCTTCTATCATAACTATTATTCTGCAAATAGACTTGAGTTAGATGAAGAACATCAGTACCATAATCAAGTAGCAGAAGTACTATATGAGAAGACAACAATACAATAGTCGATAGCAGCAGTAGCAGCTGTCTAAGAGACCACCGAAATTTCAGCAATAAATAATATTTCCACAGACAACATAAACATCATCAAAAAGAAATTCTTCATCAGCAGCATAGAATTAGTCTAGAAGACTTGATAGACAAGAGTAATGGAGGTCCAAACATCCACCAAAACAGCAAAAGATCACTCTCAAAAGACTCCTACTTTCGGCAGCAATCACAAGGATCAAAACCCTCTAGATTCATGACTCATAACTGCTTTAGGTAATTCATTATACCTAGTTGTCTAACAAGCACTTCCTTCAGAACTCGTACAACGTTATTTCCACACAAAAACAATTATTAAAAATAAATAATATAATATATAAAATTCGTCGATAATCTCACGAAACCACCAAATGTACGACTACTAATTAATAAACAGCAAAATCTAAGCAGATCTCGATCATCAAGCCTATTTACTCAAGGTTCATGTAAAATTTGATTATTCAAATTACTGATTGAATTGGAATTTGGCTGAATTACCTCATTTAGCTGGCCGTAAGTACCAAGACTAGACTCTTAACTTTTAAAAAAATCACTCAAATCAATCACTGATAGGTTTTTTTTGTGTTCATGAAATTAATTTTTTTTTCACTCAATCAATTCGAATCAATAAAACAAAAGATTGATTTCAATAACCATGTATAATTTGTGTTCTATACGCGAAAATATGTGTATTAAACCCATCGTTTTCTAGCACCAAGATATATAATCGAAACTGAAAAGAAAACTAGCACTATACATATCACTTCTACCGATCAAAGGCCATCACACAGAATGAATCACTACAAATAGAAAAAAAATCTCACGTACCTGTACACAAGCCTCTTCAATGGCCACAATTTCGAGCGAAAACCCTAATTTTCAGGGGTGATCATGAAAGCCTAAGCCAAATCGAACTAAAGGGAGACCAATGGACGCTCTCTGACATGTAGAATCTCGATCTGTAGAGAAGAAACAATGATTCAAACTAAACTGGATAATGATGCAAGTAGGGTTTATTAATTAGGGATCTAAGGATGATCCAAAGAAAAATGCCTCATATCGACAATCAAAACAAATCAGATCTATGATCAACACTCTAACGATGATCCAAAGAAAAATGCCTCATATCGACGACTCTCGTTGTCTCCGGAACCATGTAAGCCGCTCTCCAGTTCAGCTTCTTCGAGCTCTGTGTATTTGAAGTTCTCCATGTCCGATCCTTAGAAGGAATAGGAACCATCGAACAACAAACACTCCACACCAAACCCTGACCGATTGAAATCGAAAACCTAGCAACACACATTCGAAATGGCAACTTTTCTTAGCAAAACCAACCCTAATTTGACAAATTTTTTAGGGTTTTAATAAACAGAAGCTCCCAAAAAAACCCTAACAAGTCACAAATCCCGATTACAGAGAGAGGAAGAAGAGAGAGGCTAGGGTGTAGAGAGGAAGACGAGAGAGAGGGTATGGTTTCAAAGAGAAACAAACAAAGGATTGAGAGGGAGGCGTTCTTCTCTTTTTTGTTTTTTTTATTTTTTGAGATGTGAGCGAGAGAGGCATTCTGTGTAGTGATAAAGAGAGAAATGAGAGAGGGGGTGGAGGTTCGGCCCAATGGATTTGCACGTGATATAGCACGTGATGAGTGGATGATTTAAAAAACTACAGCCTTTACTTAAAAAACCATTGTTTTAGGCATTAGTATATCACACCACTTTTTTAAACAATGGTTTATTTTATATTGCTCGAGTGGTTTTTTCCTCTTTTTGACGTAGTGTATGTGAGCATTGGCAGTGGCCAAAAAGGGCCTGCCTAGAATCACAGGTATGGAAGAAGCACATTTGCTTGGTTCCATGTCCGATACCAAAAAGTCAGCAGGATAGAAGAATTTGTCAACTCCAATCAAAACATCCTTAATTATTCCCACAGATTTCCTTTCAGATCTGTCGGCCAGCTGTAAGACCACATATGTGGGCTTTAATTCTCCCAAGCCCAGCTTTTCATATAGTGAATATGAAAGCAAATTTACACTGGCTCCCAGATCTAATAAGGCTTTGTCAATGATGTGATCCCCAATGATGCAGGGGATAGTGGGGGTTCCGGGGTCTTGAAATTTGGTTAGGGTTGCAATCGACAAAATTTGTTTCACTTTCTCTGCTGAAAAGACTTTCTTGGATATGTGTATCCTGGATTGTCTTTTATGGGTGCATAGTTCTTTTAAAAACTTGGCATAGGCTGGAACTTGTTTAATGGCATCAAGTAAGGGCAAATTGATCTTTACTTGCTTGAAAGTCTCCATCATTTCCTCAATTTTTCCTTGCCCTTTATCAAAAGGGGAGGGTGGTTGTAGTGCCTTAGGAAATGGCAAATGTGGGATTGCTCCCTCACTTGCAGCCTTAGCCAATGGAGCCTCTTTCTTTTTGATTTTTTTCTTTTCTTGAGGATCCTCATTATCCACTTTATTCATAGCTAATTGCTCCTTCAAGTCCACCACTGGTGGCCTTTGTTGTATTTTTGCATAAATCACTTCATTTCCTTCTTCCAAGTCCCTCACAAGCTCATAGCCCACTTGGTTGTCCACTAGCTTACCACTTCTCAAAGTTGTAATAAATTTAGCTTCCTCATAGGTGGAGGAAACTTCACCCACTACAAACTACCTTCATGGGTTGTCCTGTGGTTGGCTAGGCAGCCTTCCTCCCTCTCTCCTAGTCAGAGCATCAAATAGCTAACCAAGTTGGTCCTCTATCTTTTTTATGCTCTGGTTGTGAGAGTGCACAGTTTGGGTTAGGGAGTTCAAATTTTGTAGTGAAGAAAGAACTTGTTCCTCAAAGGAAGGTGCTCTCACAGTTGGAGGAGGTGCAGCTTGCTGCACAGGAGAAGCTACAAGTTGGGCCATGGGTTGCTGATACTGAGGCCTTGGGACATAACCTTCTCGATAGGGTTGAGCATTTCTGTAGGGCATGGGCTGCTGCTGCTGGCCGAGGTATGCATCTTGTCTCCACCTCAGATTGGGGTGGTTTCTCCTTTGATACCCAGCAGCAGGCTGCTGCCCATAAGACTGAGCTACAGCCACATGCTCTATTATAAAATCAGGAAACTGGTCAGCAGATGGGTATTCTTCAAGGGGATGAGCAGGGGACTGACATATGGCACATGCCTCCTCCACCCTAGCAGTCACAGGTGACTGCATTGCTCCCATCAACCTATCATATTTCAGGGCTAGGCTGTCCACTTTCCTTTCCAACTCACTTGGCACACTCACTTCATATATCTTCCCTCTTGAGGTTTTCTTCTTCACCAACTTAGGAGGCTCTAGATCTCTTGCTAAAGTTTCCCTTTGCATAGAGTTCTCACTAATAATATCAAAGAGCTCCCATGCCTCCTCAGCAGTTTTATGGAGATAGGTGCCACCACAGGAAGCATCTATCATATCTCTACTTTTAGCATCAATTCCCTGATAAAAGCTTTGAACCAATTGCCATTCAGGGATTTGATGGTGGGGGCATTTCTTTAAGAGTTCCTTAAATCTCTCTCGAGATTGATGAAAATCTTCAGTTGGATCTTAGGTAAAAGAGATGATACCCTTCCTCAACTGGCTCGTTTTTGACATAGGGAAGAACTTGGCCAGAAATTGACATTGGAGATCACTCCATGACTGAATGCTGTTGGGTGGAAGCAAGGACAACCAGGTCCTGGCTCTGTCCTTTAATGAAAAAGGAAAGAGTCTCATCCTGGTGGCCTCCTCCCCCAAACCTGTGATATTAAATGTAGTGCACAGTCCCAAGAATTCATCAATGTGCTTGTAGGGGTCTTCTTTGGTCATGCCATGAAATGAGCGCAGCATTTAAATGATGGATGATTTTATCTCATAGTTTCCCTGGGCAGCTAGGAATTGCATTCAGATTTTGAGTGTTGTATGTTTGGTAGGAGAACCCTCAAACCTCAGATTATTCCACTAAATCCAGAGGTTGAAAGACTTCTCAGATCCAGACCAACAAGCATAATCAACCAAATTTTCTAACTACTCTAACAAAAAAAAAATATCAACAGATCTGAAAACTAACAGGGGAGTAGAGGGACTGAAAAACAACAAAACTTATAAATGCAGTTAGTAAAAATCAAATAAAAATTACAGATCTATGATCAAAACTTAAATCTATCAATTTCTAAACACACCTCCCCGGCAGCGGCGCCAAAAACTTGTTGGAGTGTTTGCCTTCCCTCAAATGGGGGTCTAAAATCATCAATAAAACTAGGCAGAACACACTCACACAGACCTGTAAGTAATCAGGGTCTGTTGTAGCAAGTTTTACAAGAATGGTGAGTAAGGGAATGTCCACAGGGAGGTTGGTTTAAAAATATGATAAATCTCTAGATCTGTATGAGATCTGGCACCTTAACTATTGCTAAGTTAGCTAAAAGACAGGGGAGAGGTTTAAAATGGATTATCACTTAAACTAAGCTAAACTTAAACATAGACTAGCTTGGATTGGGAACTTAGATCTTGCAGGGGAAAAGAGTAAACAAAACAGAAAATGGAGAAGAATAGCTTGGAGATTGGTCTTCACTGAAATCAAATTTAATTAATCATGTTACAGAGGTTTAGAGTACACATTTCCCTCAATTGGCTATAAGCACAGCTACAGGGTAGAAAGCTCCACTTCAAATCGCAGGATCCACCTGGTCTTAAGGCTATGATCTATCTACTTTAATGGTCACAGACCATCATATAGACTTTATCGAATCTATGGATTTGCAACAGACGAATCCAATTGGAGCCTGAGCTTAGACTAATCTTAAGGTTATGATCTGTCCACTTTAATGGTCACAGACCATCCTAGGGATCTTCTCTAAAGCTAAAGCATAAATTAGAACAATTAAAACCACTACAGATGCTGCAATTCCTAGGTCACAAACTTAAGGAATTACAGGAGTATCAGTTCCAAGGAGATCGGGTGGTATCCAAGAGGCCTACCAGTTAAGTGGGTGAGTTGATCTACAGACTCCTCTACACAAATCCGATCAATCACCAAATGAAACCAAAGGAACTTTAGATCTAATTAAAGCATTAAAATCAGCATTTATATTGCAATCAAAATCACTCTACAATGGAAATACTCTCAGATTTGTAGTCTGTACAGCTGGGAACCCACAATAGCAATCTTAACCTTACCCAATTATAGATCTAACCTCTCTCATCGCTACTCCAGGGGAATTAGCCAACCATTGTTGGGCTAAAGGAGGGAAAATAAAAGTGCTCTGCAAGCACTAATCTCTAGAATTTGGCTCAGATCTCGATCTCCCCCAATTGCAATTGGGGGTCTCTATATATAGCTTTCTCTATTTTTCCTGCCAAAAATCCCTTCTAGAAGGTCCTCAGAGTGTGTTAGAGTTCTGTTGGAGCACGTGGGTCGGTTAGGATTTCCTAGGGCATCTTCTAGAACCATCGTGCCGGTCACCAAGTGCCACGGGTTGTGTACAGCAGGTCACCAAATCACAACATGTACACAGCTGAATTTCTGAGAAGTTCTGCACACAATTTCGATAGGTTCAGGAAGCTTTCGACAGGTTCAAATAGAGCTTTTTGGTCCTTTCGCTAGGTTCTCAGATCTCTTCGATAGGTTCCGATAGGATGAGCCTTCTCTTAGAGTTTCAGCATTCTCAGCCCTTGGCCAGGAGTATTCGACAGGTTGGAGGGGCTCTTCGACAGGTTGGAGAACCATTTCGACAGGCTCTGCTTTGCATGTCATCATTTCGATAGGGTTTCTCTCACTCCTATCAAAAGGCTCAAGTTCCCTTCGATAGGTTCTTGGATCCTATCGAACTCCTCAATCCACAAGAATCCATCCTTCTTCTGCCTTCAGATCCTATCAAAAACCTCTTCAACTACACGAATTCTTATTTTCTTAACTTTCAGCTCCTATCGAAGTCTTCAGGTGACCAATCGATAGGATGTTTTCAACCTGTTTTCACTTCCTTCGCATTGCCTTGCTGTAGCCACGTGCTCCAAGGGTCCAGTGATGTGCTACCCTCTGGTGTGCTATTGCTGGGTTTATCCTATGCTGAGAGATAGCCCCTTTTTGGGCATTCTTGAGTGGTTTTTTGCATTAGTGTCCTCTTTTATTATTGTCTACAAAATGCACTTGACAGAAGCTTATTAGTGGGCTCACAGGTCTATCAATGGTCAAGTTAAAGGGTGAAAAGTGGCATTTTTCACCACTTAACAGTGCGGTAGCTCGGGCTCGCTCAAGGAGTCCCTCCGGAGATTCACCATAGGGTGGAGAAGTGGATGACCGACCCCCCCTGGCCAAAACTTTGCCGAGTGGATGGCACTTCAGATGACTGATTTTAGAGCTGGGGGGACCAGGGTTACGGGGGCATGTGACGAGGCGGATGTTAGAGAGTATAGGAGATGGTTTAGTGCATTGGGTGGTGGGCGCCTCTTCACACGTCCCTTCCATGGGAGTGGTTCTTTTGCGATTGGCGGGTCAGAGTTGACATCTGTATTGAGGGAGAGACTGGCCATGTTGAAGTAGGGCCATCTCACCGTGAGTGTGCGAGGGGTGTTAGATGCCCTCCATAGGGTGATGGAGCAGATGGGGTGTGCTCCTCGTCCAGATGAGGAGGTGTTGCACTCCTTATCCCTCTCAGTTGATCAGGCTTGGGGAACAGAGGATGAGTTGGGGGTTTGGCTAGCGGAGACTTGCCGACTCCTGGTGAGTTAACTTATTAGTCTAATTGTTTATGTATTATGAGGACTTGGTCTTCTAGTCGTTCTGACATAGTTGTGGAGTTTTGTTTTATTTTGGGTAGTTCGAGAGGGAGGCCGAGGTCTCTAGTCACGTGGCGATGATCGGGTTGCTACGCAGTTAGTAGTAGATCGGCCGAGAGGTGGAGGCCAGTTTGTGATCTAAGATTGATCGATTGGTAAGTGTCTATATGAACTTGGTTTTGTTAATTGTTAGCATTGTGAGCTTACCAACTGATGAATTTATTGTTATTCGTAGAGAGCCAAGCTCACTATGGGAGGTCCCATTCTGGCCTTTGATCCATCTTCAGTTGCTTCCTCCAGTCGGGAGGATTCAGTGATGGCTCAGCTTCGGGCCGAGCTGAAGCACTGGGTAAGTTCCATTCAATGTTTTGACTCATTTATATAATTGTATTAGTTTGTCGGGTGTTATTGTTTCGCTTTTCTTAATAATTTACTAACATTACGTGATATTTCAGTGTCAGGTTGCCGAGGATCTTCAGACGAGGGAGGCGGCTGCTGCCTCTCTACGTCCCGAGAGTTAGGTATAGTTTCTGGTTTGGTGTATTATTTCGTCTTATTTGTTCTGACATATTTTGTGTTGGCTTGTTTAGTATTGTGCAGGCTGTTCTGGACTCTGCTCCTGAGGCTCCCCCTCAGGGGTTTGCTCCTATTCCTTCTCAGGTATGTTCTAGTTATTGTGTTCATAGATCATTTGTCATTATAGTGTTGTCTGATGTATTTGTTTATTCTCGTTGCAATTGCCTACGTTTGTTTTTCCTCTATGCCTCCTGCTAATCTTGTAACTGCTACGACTGTTGAGCGACTTCTGGAGGAGAGGTTGGATCTGGTATGACTCTTTCTTTTTTAAAGTTTCTTTTTTTTATATTCATATATATATATATATATATTGGTTTTCTTTGACTTGGTGTGGTTATGGAGGTTCGTCAGCTTGAGGAGGAGCACCTAGAGGCGGTGCAAGCGCGCGCCACCCCCGAGGCAAGACTGATCCTTGGGGAGACACAAAATCGCGATGACCTATTTGTCAAGATAATGGTTGCACAAAAGACTCAGGCTGAGTCATTGGAGTTGGCGTGTCGGACGATGCGGGCAAAGATATAGGTGTCCCTAGATCAGTTACAGTATCGTCTAAGGAGGAGTGCGCGGGGGGTGCGTAGGTTGGCTAGTCATCTTGATAGATTAGAGTCGAGGGCTAAGGTTCCTCGACTGGACAACCTCATCATATGTCACGTGATCATGTCGGGGGTGATGCTCATGAGGATTCTGTCGTTCATGAGATTCTTGCGGGGTATCCTCCTCATTCTCGATCAAGGCGGTCTATTAGTCAGATGAGTGAGGGGGACTCTGTAGCGGGGCCGCATCATCTAGAGGTTCCGAGGACTCTGAGTGCCGGGATTGTGTTTTCGGAGGACCAGTCTATGGACCTTCGAGCTGATGATACTAGGGACAGCTGTGCTCGTCCATCCTAGTGGTAGCGTAGGGAGTAGGGGTGTGTGTGTCCATCCTAGTGGCAGCATAGGGAGTAGGGAGTAGGGGTGTGTGTGTATTTTTTTTTCATTGTGTGTGTGCGTTGTACATACAGAGGGGATGCTCTCTGTGACAAGTGTAAAAAGAAAGAAAATTTTGATATATATATGCAGATTTTTCCGTTTAGATGACCTGATCGGCTCCTTTCCTTTTGATTACCTCATGCATTTGTCTTTTGCTTTTTAGTTTCTTTAGCGCCGTCAACAGTCATTGGGACTTGGATGCTTGCTGAGCTGGCCCGGTGATGGTTGAAGGTTGTTTTGTATCTGCACAGGTAAAGGTAACTCTATCAGTAATTTTTGTTCTCCCCCTTGCTAGTTGTCAAGGGGGGCGAGTATCTCAGACTGAGGTCTGATAGTAAAGGATGGATATGTTGCTCTTTTTCATTTCTATTTTTTTTCTTTTTTTCTTTTTCTTTTTGAGTGAAAATAATGCAATAGGGAAAGAAAATAACTAGAATAATAATAAAAATAAAAAATAAAAATGCCACAGTGTAGGAGCGTGATAGGATCGGTAGTATAGTGTCTTCAATAGCATTCTTCGGATGGTGACTTCGTTATTTTGCATCTTCTTTGTGGACGAGTCGACGCTTCTAAGGTGATTCTCATTATGATCCAAAAAAATGTCCCAGTGTATAGATGCAATGGAGCTTTTCTGGGTTTGAGATGAGCACTTTTGGGTTTATGAGCAGTCATGGGTATTTGAGTGAGTTAGTTTTGAAGAAGAGTTTATTAGTACTGTCATTGAACTGGGGGAGGTCTCTTCGATTAGGTCAGTTGTGTACAGGGGTCTACCTTAAGGTGTCGGTCATCCTATCCCATGGTTATTAGGGAGAAGTACGGTAGGTATAGTAAGTGATTGCATCAGTCATCATTTATCAATTTTTCGATTTCATTCCTAAGAGTATCCTATAAGGCTTCCGATTTATTATCCGAAAACAAAATAAAAAGTAGAAGAGGGGGTAAGGCTCAGTGATGTGGGAAATAGTTTGTATCTTACACTTTGCAAAAGGGATAAGTAGCAATCTTTTTCTCAGAGGGGATACGGGATGCCATAATTGAACTCTTCGCCGTGTTTTGGTACCATCAAAATCTCACATCCTATGGTTAGCAAGAGTTGTCCTCCTTCCGCCACCTTGTGATGATATCTAGTAGTATGGGGACATCGGGGATGCCCTCGTAGCTTGCTTATACATTTCTAGTAAAGTCACCAGAGATGTCCTTACGGCCTGCTTATGCTTCCCTGAGCTCATTGACTTATTCATCGTCGTAATGCTCTCACTCAAAAATTATATATATATATATATATATATATATATATATATATATATATATTTGAAAGCATACTACTAGCGCAAGAATAATGAGTTTTGATTGAATCTAGCAACTTCATTTTTTTTCTGCTCTAACGTCTCTTCCAATGGCGGGAAAGGGGAAATGAGAATCGAGTGTTACTTATGTTTTTGAAAGAGGTTAGATAGGTCACTAGTCCTTTAATCAGATTGCCCGAATAAGAAAGTGGGCGATAAACTGGAGGTCTTAAGGATATTTGGCGAATTGATAACGTACGACCAATGAATGGGTCGTGACGACTACGGGGGTGATAAGTATAAGTATTTAACCACGGGATGTGATGATCACGGGGCTAAGGGTAGTATTTTCTAAGGTACATGGCATTCCAAGGGCTAGGGAGTTCTTCCCCAACTTGGTTCACCAGTTTGTATGCATTTCCAGGGTATGCGGCTGTTATAACATAAGGGCCTTCCCAGTTCGGTTTCAGTTTTCCTTTTGAGTGGGTTTGCTTGGAAGGCATGATTTTCTTCAAGACTAATTCTCTAATATTAAAGGTTCATTTTTAAGGACATTCTTATCGTAAGCCCTGGCCACTCTCCTTTGATATACCTGAGCATGATCAGATGTCCTTAAACGTATTTCATCGAGTTGCTCTAGCTGCGTGAGTAGGGAAATTCTCCTCTCGTCTAAGGATAGCTCATCATCGAGTTGAAACCGTAAGAATGGTACTTATATCTCATATGGTAAGACTGCCTCCATCCTATAGGTAAGGAGGTAGGGAGTTTGGCCAGTGGCCATACGAATAAAGGTCCTAGTGGCCCAGAGTACTTCTGGTAGTCGTTCAGACCAGTCAACTCCATTGCTTATTTCTATTGTGCATTTCAAAATTCGAATCAGCATTTAATTCATAGCTTCCACTTGTCTATTTCCTTAAGGGTAGAACGGTGATGAGTGGTATAGATCGATGCCTAACTTCTTACATAACTTCTTCGTCTTCTCTGCGATGAATTGTGGGCCGTTGTCGATAACGAACAGTCTGGGTACTCCAAACCTAGTGATGATATTTCGAATGATAAACCTTACCAGTGTTGAAGCGGTGATTCTGATATAGGATTCAGCCTCTGCCCATTTGGTATAGTGTTCGATTGCCGTAAGTATAAACGCGTGCTTTAGAGTGTTCCCAACTATGTCTGTGAAAGGTTCGATGACATCGAAAGCCCATATCAAAAATGGCCAAGGCGAGGTCATAGTGTTCAATGCAACTAATGGAGCTTTGATAAGTACAATGTGTTCTTGGCATTGCTTACAGAGTTGGACGTAGAGGTGGCAATCTCTTATCATTGTCGGCCAGAAGTAGCCTTCTCATGTGATTTGATCGATGAGTCTCTATCTACCGACGTGGGCATTGCAGGCACTAGTGTGCGCTTCTTGAATGATCTATTGTCCTTCGGCGATCGTGACACATCATAGCAGTACTCCTTTGGTGAAGGCTTCTTTGTATAGTATTTCGTCGAGTATGCAGAATCGGGGGCATTGGTTCCTTATAGTCTTCCGTTCGATTTTCATGGCATGTGGAGGGACGTGTTGATGCTTCAGAAAGTTCTAGATGTCAAATACCATGGCTGTCCATCGTCGGTTTCTGACTTGATGTGCTTTTCCAGAGTGATTACTTCTTTTGGTCCTGTACTTGTGGGGAGGATTGGTAATTCTCTCTTAATGGTCCATGCTATCTCGTGAACGGGTACTGTCAGCTTTTCGATGAAGAAGGTCTTGATATTTTGTCCAATGGGTATTTGAATGACCGAGGCTAGCGTGGCAAGGGAGTCTACGAGCTCATTTTCTAATCTAGGGATGTGCGTGAAAGATATTCTTTCAAATTTATTTTATTAAATATTGAGCGGTTTCTAGGTATGCCATTAGTCTTCTTTCCTTAGTTTTCTATTCTCCTATAACTTGCGAGATTACTAGCTTGGATTCACCAATGGTTTTCAACTATTTAACGCCTAATTGTAGTGCTGCTCACAGTCCAACTATGAAAGCCTCGTATTCTGACATTATTAGTGACAGAAATCTAATTGAAAAGCCTTAGGTATAACGACTCCTTCCGGGCTTAGGAGGACTATCCCAATATCCTTTCCTTCGTGATTTAGCGCACCGTCAAAATAAAGGGTCCATGAGGTCTTATCAAGCTCTTCGTTATGAATCGTGAATAGGTTTTCATTGGGGAAATCAACATGTATAGGTTCATCACTCGGGAGTGGGAGATCTGTAAGGTAGTCGGTGATCGCTTGCCCTTTGATCAACTTCTGCATGATGTAAGTGATATCGAATTCCTGCAATAACATATGCCAGCGAGCGATCATTCCTGATGTGGTGAGCTTTTTGAATACGTACTTCAGAGGGACCATTCAAGCTAGTACTAGTATCTTATGTGCTCCGAAGTAGTGCCGTAATTTGGTTGAGGCCCACACCAATGTGAGGCAGGTATTCTCCATTGGAGTGTATTTTCGTTCGTACTTGACCATCGACCTACTGAGGTAGTAGATAGCCTTCTCTTTCTTTTCGTCTTCTTCATATTGTCCCAGAATTACTCTCATTGCTTTGTCGTTCACTAAGAGGTATAAGATTAGGGGTCTTTCGAGAACTGGTGGCGATAGTATTGGCGGGTTAAGGAGGTACTTTTTGATATTGTCGAAGGCTTGCTGACACTGGTCATCCCATTTATACTCAATTCCTCCTTTAAGTAGTATGTAGAAAGGATCGTATCTATCTGAATGTTGGGAGATAAATCTCCTGATGAATTGTAATCTTCCTATCAGACCTCATAATTCTTTGATATTACTGGGAGGTAGCATCTCAAAGATGGCTCGGACTTTTGTGGGGTCAACTTCGATCCCTCGCCTGCTAACTATAAAATCAAGTAATTTTTCGGAAGTGACTCCGAAGACGCATTTCTTTGGGTTCATTTTTAACTGATATTTCTTAGCCCTTTACAGCACCAGTCAGAGTGCTTTAACATGTCCTGCCCGTGTTTGGGACTTCACTAATATGTCATCCACGTAGACTTCTACACATTTATGCATCATGTCGTGAAAAATAGCCATCATGGCGCGTTGATACATGGCTCCTGCAATCTTGAGCCCCAAAGGTATGACGACGTAATAGTAAGTTCCCCATACTATGGTGAAGGATGTCTTCTCTTGGTCGAACTCTACTAATTTGATCTGATTATATCCAGAGAAACCGTCCATAAAGGATAGCATCTCATGTCTAGCGGTGTTGTTGACTAGAGTGTCAATGTGTGGAAGTGGGAAGTTGTCTTTTGGGTATGCCTGGTTGAAGTTTCAAAATTCAATGCAGACCCGTACTCTGTCATCTTTCTTAGTAACAGGTACTATATTAGCGACCCACTTGGGGTAGAGGACGACTCGGATGAATTTAGCTTTGTGTAACTTGTCAACTTCCTCTTTAACTTGATGGGCGGTTTGTGGGTGCATCCTACGGAGTTTCTTCTTAATAGGTTTTGCATCGGGTTCGAAGATGAGACGATGTTCTACTAAACTTGGGTGTAAACCAGGCATATCTTCATAGGACCATGCAAAGGAGTCGAGGTGGTCTTGTAGAACTTGTATGATTTGTTGATGTTCCTTGGAGTTGAGCGTTGCGCTAATTAGTAGCTTCTTGGGTTTCTCTTCAGTGCCAAAGTTGATTTCTTCTGTAGGTTCTGCGGCAGCTTGGGTTTGCTCGTCGAAATGCTTGATAATCCATTGGAAGCCTGGTGCCTCCTCGGTGATTGGTGTTCCTTCTTCATCCTCGGTAAGCTCATATACTGTAAAATTGCTACACTAGAGATTCAGTTTTGCGAAAGGTAACCATTCATTGGTATAATTTATGATTGGGAGATCTTTGGTAAGGTGAACGTCAAGGCTATTTGTCTTTTTCTCAAAGTCGCAAAGTATTTCATTTGGTATAATCACTGGCTGGTTGTTTAGCCTGGACGCCTTGCATCTTTGTACGGGAGATGGGATAGAAGTCTTAGGAGACAAGTCTCCTTGTTGGCCGCAAAATTGATTCGGGACAAAAGGTTCCCTTTCTTTTATGAGGTTTTCTGATTTTTTTGGATTTTGTATTTTTAAATTTTTAGGGTTTTCTTCTTTTTCTATTTTTTTTATTTTTGATAGTAGATATGGTACAAGGTCGGTCACCTCGAGAGGCATCGGGAGAGTTGCTTCCTCTAATTGAGGGAGTAAGACGGCTGGTGGAGCCGTTCGGACAATTCGTCGAGAAATGTGGACTTGTTCTGAATTTGACATTTTTTTTTTGAAGTCCTCATCTAATGAGACCTTTTGAAGAAGTGACGCGGGTGACATCAGCACTAACGTTCAGATTTCCTCCATCATATTGATTGCCTCATCTACGAAGAAGCTCTGGAGATCATAATCGATCGAATTATCCTCCTCTGAGTTATAATATGGTTTCTCTTCCTGTTGAGGGTGATCTCCTAAAGGATCCTCAGGGGTAGTGACTCTTTCCCTTGAACTTCATAGTATGTTAGGAGAAGCATGCAGGCTCGACAACGAGGCTAGCAATGGTGAGAAATGCAGGGAGATCCCCAAGGGCATTCCCATCCTCCTGGGTTGGAGTCGAGGCTAGTATTAAACTTGTCTTCTTGATCTCACAATTCTTGAAGTCCTAAGTTAGCCTGCTCTGCTAGCTCGAGTGCAGGGAGGTCTATCCAGTAGTCCTCGTCATCACTCAGAGGGAGTTTTCATTCTTCCTCGAGAGATTTCCAAAATATTTGGAGTTGTGGCATGTCTGGGGATGGAGGACTGTTTGGTTCAAGTTCCTCTTCAAACTCAATGAGGGCGATGTGGGTGTTTCCCCCTGGGTCAACCAAATGACTGTTAGAATTTTCTTCTTGTGCCGGTAGCTGAGTTGGTGGGCTGTTACTTGCTTCCAATGTTACGAGGTTGGGATCGTTCGATTCTACCATTGCGGAATGTTGGACTCAGCTAACAAAATGTTCTAATATACTGGTGCAAGCCCTATAGCGGGGTTGGTATGGGTGAGCGATACAAGGGGAGTCCCACGGGCATTCCCATCCTCCAAGGCCAAGGCCGAGGTGGATGCTATGCAAGATAAAACTTTCTTGTGGGGTGTCATCTTCTTCCCATGTTGAGCGTAAGTGCTCTTCACTATCTTACAAGGTAGCTATGTGGAAATCTTCATCGTCAGTGGATTCTCAATCTCCCACTTGCGGCTCAAGTTCTGGAGGTTCTTTCTTTCTCTCTTCTATAAGCTCATTAGTGTCAAATAAAGGTTTGACTCCCGTGAGTGGTTTATCAATATCGTCATTCAAATTGGTTAAATTATTGAATGCTTTAGCCATTCGTTCAATTTTCGCTTCTTGGGATCTAGTGAAGAAGACTTTCTTCTTCCTTGGTATATCTGCTTTCTCAGTGGTCCTATAGACGAAGTGGTCATATAGAGACCATTTCGGTGAGGTAGGGAACAAGTCGATTTGCTGGTCATCCGATTGGTATCCTAACCCTATGTGCTTGCATATTTTCATTGGGACAACAGGTCTGACATGACCTTGCTTGATTTTACCAAGTCCGGTGTGGGGGATGTACTCGAGCTGATACATGAGGTCCCACCCTTTTGTCACGGTTGGGTTGATGTCGTAGAGTTTGGCGAGGTTTGGGCCAACCTCTCTTCTCATTAATTTTTGTTGACGCGTTAGGAGAGAACTAGGAGGGGTAGGGGGACAGACTTCTACAACGGTTGTCTCACCAAGGATTCGGGCCTTTTGAATGTGGCTTGTGTTCAATATGGAATCATAGGCTGTCGAAATACTCATAGCGTAATCAGTGTCCATCTCTTGGAGGTGTGCATCAGGGCATATACGGACAATGGAGTCCTCGTACGGGAATTTGACGCATTGATGGTATGTGGACACCACGGCTTTCATTAACTCTAACCATTTTCTTCCTAAGATAGGATTGTACGTACTAGCAGAGTCAGAATGGAAAGTGACATCTTTTGTTACAAGTCTGAGGCGAACCTATAGTTTGATAGTTCCTTTGACGAAACGATGTGAGCGGTCATAAGCTATGAGTGATAGTGTCGAGGGTCTAACATCCTGCTTTGTGTATTCGAGCATCTTTAATGTTGTGATAGGGCAGATATTGAGTCCTGCTCCTGTATCGACCGACGCATGGGGTACGGAGAATCCTTTATTTATGACTGTAAGGTATATAGGAGTCGCGCTTCCACAGAGGGACTCCTTAGGCATGTCTGCGTCCATGAAAGTGAGTATTGGAGGTTGCGCCATGACCGAGGCGATTTGATGAATCTCGTCTAATGTTGTGTCCTCATCCACTTGTGTGTCTTCAAGTGTCCTTATCAAAAACTAGTGATGGTCAGGCAATTTCTTGATGAGTTCCAATATTGATATCTGGGCTAGGATCTTTGGAAGATGCCATAGAAGGTCATATTCTTGCCCTGGCTTGAGTGACATTTCTTTGCCTGACCGATGAACCTTGGGTGCAGGTTATTGGAGTGGTTGAGGTGAAAGGATTGGTGGAGGGATAATGTGAGGTGGGGGCGGCAAGTTAACTTCTCTTTCTCGCACGTTCTCCTATGGCGGTTGTGCATTTGTGAAATTCTTATTTCGAGGGAAAAGCGGAGGTGGATAGTTGGTTCCTGATTTAAGAATCGAGCAAGTCAGCTGTTGATCGAACCCAGTGTGGCTTGACATTGATGAGTTTGTGAAGTGAGTGAAATTCGAGGTTGGGGCGCATACTCGCACAGTGTGGCTCAAAGGTGGGAGGTACTGTGTGTAATCCTCTTCTTCTAAGAGAACAGAGACTAGTGTCTCACACCGGTCAGGATGTTCTTCTCACTCACTTCTTCTATGTTTAGTGAACACTCAGTCTTTGTTTCATTTTCTTGGCTTGGAGTCTTTCGGGTGACACTGTCTACCCATGTGGAAATTTGGGCTGCAGTTTGAAGAATATGATCTCCATATTCGGGCTCAGAATCAGAGGAGGGGAGCGGCATTGGTGTTGGTTCAGGACTTGGAGGGGTTAGATGTTCTGGTGGGCGACTATGGAGGAATGGTCTCTGGGCCCTAAAGGAGTGTACTCGTATCTGAGTGAGTTTTGGGTAAGGTAGTGGGCTCGGCGGGGCGATTCGAGTGATCAAGGCCGAGGGATGCAGGGGTGAAGGAACTCTTGTAGGGGTAGCAAAAGTGTCGGAAGATTGGATGCGAGTGATTAAGGTGGAGGACTGGAAAGATGATTGATCGGGGAGATCCACGGTGGTAACCTGGGCTGGTATTCCTTGGTTGTGGTTGGGCATAGGATTATTAATGATCCCTAAATTTTGTTAGGGTTGGTTATTGTTAGGGTTAGGATTCCTAAGCACTTCCCAATCGATTTGGTTCCGATCATTCATGTCATAGATCACATCTCGGAGGACTCAGTAGTTTTCTAGGTTGTGTCCCGCGTATTGATGGAATGCGCAGTATTTGCTATAGTCTAGGCTTGTTGGCCATGATCCAGGTCTTTCTTGTGAGAATCAGAGGACATTCTGAGTGTTAAGGGGACAGAAGATGTTGGGAATTGTATCAGGTAATGGGGGATAGTGTTTCTGCCTCAGCTGGTAGGGGCCTCTAGCTAGGTTGAAGTTTTGCAATGCAGGTACATTATTATAGTTCGACGAGTGGGCTGGTTGATTTTGTGTCGTATTTTGGTTCTGGTAGGTGTTGGAATATTGGTTTGTATTTTGGTACTGGCCCTAATTCTGGTTCTGGCCTTGGTTTTGGTTTACATATCTTTGTTGATTAGTGCCTTAGTTTTGGTTCCTGTACCATTGTTGATTTTGATTTTGCTCAAAATTTTGCAGTTGGAAGTTTCCGTTGCCAGAGTTTTTTCCTTGGTTGACAACAATGTTGACCTATTTGGTTCTTGAGGCTTTCTTATTATTTTTCAACTTTGATTCACTACAAGAGCTTACTTTCGACATAACTATGCATAGGGCGAGGTCTCCGCCTTTAATGTGTCGCGCTAGTCGAGATGCCCGGGAGTGGAGAGCAGTGATGTCGGGGCAATCACTTATGACAAGCACGTTCTTCAATGGTTCCCTAGTATTGTCGATAATAATATCAACTGAGTCTTTCTCTTTCATTGAAGTGCCGGTCCTGGCAGCTAGTTTCCTCTATCGGGCGACAAAGTCGATGAATTCTTCATCGGGTCCTTACTTTGCCACCATCAGATCATTGAGACTGTCTCTTGGATCAAGTGTTTGTATTTGTCTAGGAATTGTCCGACTAATTAATCGAAGGTTTCTATCTTATGGAGCAGGAGTCCCGCGAACCAATCTAGAGCTTCTCCTTCTAATGAGCGTTGGAAATAGTGGATGAGAAGTCCTTGATTATCACGTATGGGTTGACAATCGTTGCAAAAGAGGGCCAAGTGATGGTTCGGATTTCCCTGCCATTATATTTGGTAAATTTTGGCGGTTTAAATCCTACTAGTAAGTTAAATTTAACGTCTCGGCAGAATTTGTCGAATCCAAATGAGTGACCAGGACGTTCCCTCTTGGCCATGTATTCGTCGAGCATTTTAGGAAGATCTTCAATTTTGATAGTGCTGTCTTTTGGAGCGACCCGTGAGCCAACCTTCTCTGGAGAGTCCTCGTTAAAGAATGTGTGAGCAGGTTGACTCAATGGTGTGGAACGGGCCGACACTATGCTCAGGGTAGGCGGTGGCCTTTCCTGTTGTTCTTGTTCTTCTAAATATTGTCGTGACCTAATAGTCTCATATGCGGCAGCCAATCCTCGAAGCAATTCCTCGGAGTCGTCATCTCCTCTTTGTATTCTTTGAATACTGAGCTCTATGATTTATTGAGCAGTAAGGTTTTGTCCAGTGTTACCGTCCCTCCCATTATGATTATTACCGGTGTGTGGGGTAGAGATGAGATTTTCCTGTTCGCCAGCCATGTTTATCTCAGGTTGTCGTACGGTGGAATTGTAAAGTGCTTCTTCTTCGTATATGGGGTTATCGTGATATATCAACAATGGTGGGTCTCCTAAACTTACTCTTTGTATACCAGACATCTTGAGTCTTTGACGAAGACTCATATATTTAAAGGAATTCTAAATGATGCGATGGGAAGAAAAAAAAATAAAAACTAACTATCTAAGAAAGAAAGAGTTTACAAAAGTGTCCCATCGCAATTGTCAGTCTGTTGGTACGCACTTTTCTAGGTTCCTTTCGGTCCTCGGAATCAGTGGCCCAATTCGGTCCAAGTGGACTCTGGCGAAGGCGATGATGGAGTAACAAATTAGGAAATATTAAATGTTGAAATTAAACAGGCAAATTTTAAATGAAGAATCATAAGAAGATGCGATTGCCAACTACAGATATTTATCGACGCTGCAACACATCACTGATCACGCTTTAAGGGGGAGCGAGGGCTTGCAGGTTGAACTCCTTTACTGAATCGTCCGCCGGCGAACGTCAGTAGCTGTGGGCTGCCTTTATAATTTAGATAGTTTAGTTTTCCTTTTCTTTCCCTGTGATTGTTGCTATAATTCTAATTAGTTTAAATTTTCTAATTCTATTGTGAGTCTAGTTATGTGAATTTATTTGGAGTCTAATTTATTTAGTATCCTGATACTACTTAGAAGTTCAATTAATATTAGTCTTCTAATTGTGTTAGGAGTCTAATTAATTTAAATGTTTTAATTTTATTAGAATTCGAATTAATTTAGTTTCCTAATGTTACTAGAAGTCTAATTAATATTAGTCTCCTAATTGTACTAGGAATGCAGATATATAAATTTTGATAAAATTCTAATTTAATCAAGCATGCTGATTGTACTAGAATTCTAAGTAAAGCAATTATAATAATTCTATTGCAATTCTAATTGAAATAGAGAACTTATTTTACTAGAACTCTAATTAAAACAAAGGAATTAATTTTATTAAGATCTAATTAAAACAAATAAACTAATTTTATTAAAATCTAATTAAAATAAATAAACTAATTTTATTAAAATTATGATTAAAGCAATGAATTAACTATACTAAAAATCTAATTAAAATAAAGGAACTAATTTTATCAAATTTTCTAATCAGGTCGAGGAATTAACTTTACTAAAAAAAATCCGATTAAAAGTAATGGATTAACTATACTAAATTTTAATTGAGATAAAGGAACTACCTTTTACTAATTCTGATTAAAGCAATAAATTATATTATACTAAAATTCTAACTGAAGCAATGAATTAATTTTACTAAAATTCTAATTAAAGCAATGAATTAATCCTACTAAAAATTTAAGAAAAAACGATTTTTGGCCTGCTATGCTAAGGAGGATTGGCCTCGTTCTCAAGTACCCTCCATAAGCTCCCTTGGGCAAATCGGGTGGCTGAGATTAAAGTAAATTGGATTTTGAATTATAAAGTAGTATTTTTGGATTTTTAGAGTCATTTTCGAGATTATAATGATGGATTAAATTGTGAAACTAGGATTATAGAAACCTAAATTAATATTTGGGATTTTAGAAATATTAAATTAAGGAATTAAAACTAGAATTTAAGAATTTAAGGACTGAATTTGGGTCCGAAATAAAAAAATTAGGCCGTATGATTAAGGACTGGTTCTAGAAACTAAGAACTAGAACCAGAGATTAATGATAGGACTGGAAATTAAGATTTTAGAACAGAATTGAAGTCTATAGTCGGTGAATTAGGCCGTCAAATTAAGGACCGGTTCTAGAAACGGGGGACTAGAACCAGAGATTAAAATTACGGTCTAAAAAAAAAGGGTTTACAGTCTAAAACTAAATATTCAATATTAATAATTGAAACTAAGGAAAAATCCTAAATCTAAAACTAAGATTTTTATCTAAGACCGGGGCTACGGAGAGGAATCTCATAATTCGAAGCTTGAACTCAAAATCATGACTAGGTTCCTCTATGTGTTCGTTCTCGGAGTTCTCTGGTTTCGGAATCCAAAAAAAAATCTGTTCTCTCTTGTGTTGTGTGTCCCCTGGGGCGAATTAGAAAAAAAAAAATTATAGGTTTTTCTCCAATTAAATGCATTGTTTCGGGCGTTTAACTCGATTGCGCGCAGGTCTCCCGGTGCTTAATCGCTTTGGGTCGGTCACCTACTCAGTGAGCGACTGACTGACTTGCTCAGTGAGTTTCCTAGTTCTAATAGTGTTAGTGTGCAATGGTGGGATTTGTGATGATCCCATCACGGTGATGCGCTCGCTGGCAAAAATATAGAGTAACCACCCGGAGCTTTTGGTGTCCCGGGATACCTATATCATTTTTATAAGTATAGAAGTACCACAAATATGATTCTGAATCCAGTCCACACCAAAGGCTCTTAGGTAGGGGCTTTGGTTATCGATCGAAAAGGTGTTAGACATCCGATCAACCCACTTATTGCGGTTTCTACTAATGGCCAAAACAAAAATAAAGTAAAAGGAAAGAAAATGGTTTTCTCTTGCCCAAATGGGCCTTAAGTCCTATTTGTGCCCCTCTGTTCCTACTGAAAATTCGACGGTGTAACGACACAAATGGGAGGATGGGAAATGCTAAAAAGAGATAGGAGAAGGAAGGGGAGACCTAAAGCCCTCGGGCCCTTGTAGCACCGTAGGAGAGCCTTACGTGGTTGCTTTGATGAGCTTTTGATGGCTTGAATGGTAGAGAATGGGGTTCTAACTCCTAAGGCTTAAAGCTAAGAGGTAGAGTGAGGGGTCTAGGGGGAGCACACACCTAGACTAAGGGTTTTGGAGGCAATAGTAAGCTTGAAATGAGGTTGGGAGATTCTGAAATTTATATGAGAAGTATGCACCAAAGGGAGAAAGATCTCACTTTAAGCTCTTTCTCTCTTAGGTCAAAATTCTCAACCTTTAATCCAAGGGGAGGGGGCTCTATTGATAGGAAATGGGTGGATTAGGAGACCATTTAGATGCTAATTAGGGTTAGTAATTAGGTAATCTTGCATCTAAGGATTCTTAGAGTTTTTGGAGCCTTGAAAGGTGTGAAAAGGTCCTCCAATGGTGGATGATAGGGAGGGGCCTTAAGCCACCTTATGGGTTGCAAATAGGGTGCAAAAGGGTGCAACAGATCTATCAAAACACACCCCAAAGATCCAGGTGGTCAACAAGTCAATCCTCAGACATGAAATTTAGGGTAAAACCAGAGGTTACTGTTCATATGCCTGACGTAACTATTAGTTACGCCAGGCAAATGTACAGTAAAACAATGCTGAACAGTAGCTTAGAAGTTGGCTTCGTGAGGGTGGGGTCCACTTCAATGTTGGCGCAACCAGTAGTTACACCAGGCTTAAATCCTAGGAAAGTGTCTTGGCGCAACTATTAGTTGCGCCAAATCCTTAGGGGGGGGGCAATTGAAATTACCCTTTTGCCCTCCAGGTTCGAACCACCATATCTTTTGGCGTATAATTCTGATTGGGGCGATTCTTGGCTTGTTCGAAAGCTGATGACTTCTACTTTTTAATGATATAAGATTCAATCATAGTAGAAGGTTGTAGCTAGTCCTAGTACACCACTCCTCTTCCAAGGCTCGAAAGGGTTAGGTTTAGGCTCGAAACGGGTTTGGGAAAGTTCTTAAGGGATCTAGGATGATTCCTAAGGGTTTGAAAGTGTTCCTAAGGGTTCCATACATGCCATCAATAGCTCGGAAGCACGCCTCTCTCAAAATGTGTTTTGATTAGGCCTTGGGCCAAATTTGGGCGTCTACAGATGCCCCTCTTTGGTATCCGATCACTAATGATCGAATGCCAAAGAAAAGAGACATCCGAAGAGGCCCAAGGTTTTACTGATGGGTCTGCTATATTCAGGACGAACTTTAAATATCAAATGAGTAACATGGTGAGAAAATGAAAGCCCTGGATGCCAGGCTAAACATTCGTTTCTCAAGGTAATCGATCCCCAAGCGCTTAACTACATTACTGGGCATAACCGAGGTGGAACGAGTTGCAAAAGCCCTAGGCCAAACATTCGCTTCTTGAGATAATTTTAAAAGTATTTGATATTTAAAATTCATTCTGAATGCAACAACTTCGTAAGTAAGAGGGGTGATCGACCCACATTCAAAGATAGGCACGAAGTAAACATACACAAGGCTCCACAGTTTGCGTCCAATCCTACGAGGCATTTGATTGCCCCATCTGACTATTCATGGGTGCCCCTGCTGAAAGCAGGGTTCGAGGTCTTTGGGCAAACCCATCGATCCCAAAGTTTATTTAGCATGACTGCCCGAGCAAAGTGAATAGATGTCACAACGCTTTTTGGGAGGACGTGCCATTTTCGAAAGCATGCCCCAGATCAACATGACCTAGAGCATCCAGCTTCAACTACCTTCAATAGATCTAAGCAAACATTGGGTGTCTCCCAAAAGGGACATCCAATCCTGGTTTCTGCCAATCAATAATTTTAAACATCATTTAACTATGCATAAATATGTACCCATTAGGGACGATAAGCAACAAAGGCGATGGAAGCCCTGACCCGGACCTGCCCGGGTACAAGTTACAGGAACAAACGACCATCAAACGGATACCCAGACACATGGCGTACACTTTACAGGGATACCACTGCCAATACAGGTTTTAAGCTTGCAGAAAAATAAAAGGGAAATGAACCCTTCTGAATGCATGGCTGCACATATGTAATCTCATTCTCAACAGGTTGGTCTCAACCAACGATTGACCTTTTCCAACGCAGAATCTGAAACTTAAGACACTTAAGTTCATATGAATCTAAAACAAAGCGCTTAGCTTGAAGATTTAGTAGTGGAGTCAACCTGATCAGAACATTGACTATTCGATCGGGATTGACGTCATTGCTCCTACTTTGACGTAGGATCCAAAGATCGAAGGCGAACCCTAGACTCGGGACTTTAATATGGCACAACTGCACTGCTGATAAAACTTTGACATTTTACCGCATTATGCATGTGCATACCCTCCGTGGGGAAAAACAAATAGGTTATTATTTGCTTTATTCTTGTGATTTTTCTGTCATTTTATGTGATTTTTTGGACTTTTCAAAGTTATCATCTTATGTGAATTTTTTAATTTATTACTTTATGAATTTTTTGGTTTTTTTTTTTTCCAAGGTTATTATCTTTTGGTTTTTTTTTTAGAGTTATTATTTTATGTGCTCTAAAATTTTATGTGTCATTATTATTATTATTATTATTATTATTATTGGCTTTTCTGTGGGGTTTTTTATATATTATTTTTTGGGCTTTTTATGTTTTTCTATGTAGGATCGGGATGCCTATTGCTCTCGGTCCACTTTATTGTTAGCACGGCTTCCCGGATAGGTTGAATGAGGGTCGACATACCACTTGGGAGCGCGTGCATCTATCGAGAGTAAGCAAAATGAAGAGAGGGGGGGATCGGGTTACACATCTGACCCGTACCAAGCCCAAAACCTGACCTATGTGGCTGGTGCAGCTATTAGTTGCGCCAGCCAATTGGGGCCTTAAAATTGCCTGGTGCAACTAATAGTTGCACCAAGACAGAATAGGGCTCAAAATTGCCTCGCGCAACTATTAGTTGCGCTATGCTTGGCTTGGGAGGAATTTAAACAGCCCGAGTTCGGGCTGTAGGGCATTTTTTTTAAAAAATTTCTCCCCTCTCTTCCTTAAAATCGAAAAATGACCTCCTTAGGGTTCCTTTACGTTGCCTCTACGCGTGCCTCATTGCCGTTGCTTGCTTGCGTCGATCGATTGCCGGCCTGCGCTAGATCAAAGACCCCATCCTCTTCACAAGGTAACCATTAAAAACTCATTTTTCTTAATTTTCCTTATTTTTCTTGCAAATATGATCATGATCTTACATTCTTTGATGAGTAATGGTTAACTTTCATGGTATGTATGTTTATTGATGGTGTGTGGATGGTTTCTTATGAATGATGCCCTAATTTTGTTGTTTTATGGGTTTTGCATAATATATACACATATTATATATTTTTTTGTTGTTTTTATTTGTGCATATTGAAAGGGATTTTTGTTTTTATTTTTGCAAATAAAGTAAAGGGATTTTTTTTTGTTTTTATCTTCGCAAATAAAGTAAAGGATTTTTTTTTGTTTTTATTTTCGTAAATAAAGTAAAGGATTTTTTTTTGGTTTTGGTTTTCATAAAGTAAAGGGATTTTTTTGTTGTTTTTTTTTTAAATTTTCGTAAATAAAGTGAAGGAATTTTTTGTTTTTTGTTTTTATTTTTGCAAATAAAGTAAAGGAACTTTTTTGCTTTTGGTTTTTATAAAGTAAAGGGATTTTTTTTGTTTTGGGTTTTTATAAAGTAAATAAAGTAAAGGAATTTTTTTGTTTTTTGTTTTTAATTTTGCAAATAAAGTAAAGGGATTTTTTTGCTTTTGGTTTTTATAAAGTAAAGGGATTTTTTTGTTTTTGGTTTTTATAAAGGAAAGGGATTTTTTTGTTTTTGGTTTTTATAAAGTAAATAAAGTAAAGGATTTTTTTTTGTTTTGTGGACATAGACTACGTTGTTTTTTTTGTAAAAGAAGACCTTTTCTCTTTTTTGGTTTGTTTTTTTTGCTTTTGGGAACACAAAGAAAATGATTGTTTGCTCCCCTCTTTTCTTGAACCTAAGGAAAAGAGAAAGAGATTTTTTTTTGGCTTTGTTAGAAGCATGAAGATAATGATTTTTTTTGTTTTTCTAAACATAAAGGAATAATTTTTTGTTTTTCTTAATGTAAAAGAAGGGCTTTTTACCTTATTTTAGAAACATGAAGGAATGATTTTATTTGATTCTAATTTGCTTTATTTCAAAAAATAGGAAGGGGAAATTTTATTTATTATTTTTTTGAAGAAGAGATTTTTTTGCATTTTCAATCTAAAAAGGGATTTTTTTTGTTTGTGCATGTGTATCTTTTATTTATGAAAATAAGTAGGAAAAGGGTGAACATACTTATCTTCCTTTGTAGCATAGTACATCATGATTCTTTATCATTGATCTGATCTGATGTGATTATTTTTTATTGCCCCAGAAATGTCGGGTGATGATGAGCATGTTCCCGCGAAGGGCCACGAGGAGGGGCCTGAGATAGTCTACGGTCCAGGAGGGGAGCAGTTCCTTTGGGTAGAGCGAAAAGCGGGCCCATGGCTCGAAATGCAGGGCGAGGCCGCCCGAGTCGGCCTCCTACATCAACAGCATACTCATATTTTGAATTTCGGCATAGCGGGCCAGGTAAAAGATGGTTCATATTTCTTTCTTTTGTGCAGATTTTCTTTCTTTCCATGATCCGATGCACTTTTCTCTTCTTATGCAGGACTTGCCCTCTATTGTGTTCCGCGCGGGGAGGCTTGATTTCCAAGACTTCTACCTCTATGTCCCCCCCGTAGTGAAGTTTCTGCTAGCGCAGGTGGGCTTTGGAGAGTTTCTGAGTTGCCCTACTATGAGGGCTGATGCTGCCTACCTGAAGGCCTTGATCAAATGGTTTCACCCTGAGACGATGACCTTCCATATGCCGTACATTGAGATGAGCCTGACGCCTGTTGATTGGGCAATGATTATGGGTATTAGGATGGGAGGGATACTAATAGCCAGCCTCTCGGTGCCGAGTAAGGAGGACGACATCCAACTGATAGGGGCCTATTCCCCTCGCGAGCAGACACATTGTACCGAGGTCAAGATGACCTGGCTTACCGCGCTTTACACGACCGACGAGTTGGTGGACTTGGGGCAGCTAGACAGGGTGCTTTATATTACGCCAGAGAAGGCGATTGTCTTGGCCCGCATTACTCTTCTAATCCTGCTGGGTAAGACCCTTTTTACCAATGCAAGCGGTGGCCCAGTCAGCCTATCATTGCTGAGCGTCATGGACAATTGGGGTGACGTCCATAGGTATGACTGGGGCGGGGCTGGGTACGCATGGCTGATGTTTAACTTAGCTCGGGTCACAACCGGGGATTCTAAATCTATTGTTGGTTTTTGGGCCGCCTTGGAGGTAATCCCTCATTCTTTCACTTTCGCCATTTTCCTTGAATGATCTTTATATGCTACTAACCTGCTCTTGTGTACTGCTCATTTCAGGTATGAGGGTACCACCATTTTCACCCTGGGCGCCCGCTTCTCCACTCGGAGGAACTTACCCTCTTCTTAGCAACTGGAACGAAGCCCGGTGTCGTGATGTGGGCATGAAGCACCTGGAGATGGGTTTAAGGTCCCAACTTGAAATGATGGTTCCTGAGCAGGTAAAGCCCCTCTTAACAACTTGGTTTACTCATGCTTGGAGATCCTTCTTGATTAGTATATTGCCTGCTTAATTGACTGACCGCTTTTGAACCTAGATAGATCCTCCATGACCCGTATCTCGCGTCCCCCTTTTGAGATCGGGCAGTCGTAGGCCCCTCTCGCCTGTTTAACAACCGTCGCATCATTTTCTTTTATGGGGCGTGGGCCAAGGCTTACTATTTTGGAGAGCGGGTGGTGCACCAGTACCAGGGCTACTATGTCATTCCCGTGCACCCTCCTGTGGATGTTTGAAATCCTGTCGACAGTGTTGAGGAACTCATGGCGGCCCTCCTCAACAATGGGATCCCTATCCATGCTCATCATGTGCCCGGAGACTATCACACTTGGTACGAGTGCCTGCCATATCAGATTATCCTACCACGATTTGTACCTAGTGTCAATTTCCTTGCATTTAGCGGCTCGTGTGGGCAGGTAATTACCTTTTCCTCTTTAGATTATTCTCTTTTTGTTTCATCTCGGCCTCTATTTTTTTTGAACTAATCTTATTTTGTTTACAGTTTGCTCCAGGGGATGGCTCTGATGATGAAGGCGGGATGGCAGTGGGTACAGCTGATACTTCAAGGGCAGGTCCTTCTGGCGTTGACCCTTCTGGTGTGGGTCCTTTCGGCGAAGGTTCTTCCGACGTTGGTCCGTCGGGTATTTCTCAGGTTGGTGCCCTTGGGGGCGATCCGACCATGGTCTACGGGACCTTTCGACCCCTTGATGGCAGTTTCCTCTCGGGTCTGTGTGCCATCGTGGATAGGCAAGCACATCTCTCCGCTGAAGCGGCCCGTGTCCATCCTCCTGAGGTGATCTCCGGGGTAAGTCTTCTGACGACCCATCTCTTTCTTATTTCGGCCTCCTTTTGCACATGTTTTATGATTACCCTGATAACTGATATTGTATCTTTCTGAATGTAGAACTTCAACTCGCCCATGGAGTATGTGGCGTATCATCGTAACCTCCGGAGCTTCGGGATGTAGAGACGGTGAGTATTTTGCTGCTTTGCTTTTTTGTGAGTTCCGTCATCATCATTTTTTTTATTGGTCTCGATTTCTGATTTTGGCTATGACTTGCAGCGTGCATGCGCCAAGGAGTCACAATCTTTGCTTAGCCGGATTTCGCAAGCCTTGTCTCGGGTGGGGGATATGCGGACATAGCAGGGCTTCGCTCGTCGTCGGAAGAAATCAAAGGGCGCGGATAAGGAATAGGCCTTAGTTTCTCCTTTTTTAAACAATAGTACCCTTGGGATTGATGATTTGAAATTTTAGACAGCTTGGGATGGATGATGTAGCACTTTGTGGATGATTTTTTATTCTAGAAATATTTTAGTGTTTTTGTCTTGATTGCTTGCCATGGTTTTCTTGCATCGTATCTATTTTTTTACAGGATGTGTCTGCCAAGTGCTCTCAGAAAGTGACCTTTTGGGTTGCATGCTTTGCTGTAGGATCTATCCTACACATAAAGAAACAAAGTAGTTTCTAAACTGTTAGTGTCATTTTAAAGATTTGTGAACGTTGCTTATGACTGCCAACAATTTTGACCGATTTTTTAAAGGGCTGTAAATAAACACAATTCCCCCAATCAGGCCCCAAAATGGCTTAGGAGGAGGGAGCTTTAGTCTGGCGCAACTATTAGTTGCGCTAGGTAAAGGTTGGAACAAAATTCACTAGCGCAACTATTAGTTGCTCCAGTGTTAACTTGGGGAGCTTGTGGGACCTTATATACCCGAGCCAGTCCAAAATTCTTTCTTTTTTCTTTTTGATTTGGTCCTTTGACTGCTTCTTTTTATTCTCATTTTCCTAGGGGTGGGCCCATCAACATACATAGAATTCTATACTCTTCAAAGATCCTTGTACGTTTATGGACCTGCTTTCCAACCCTCCCTTACATGGAGGGCCCGAAATCAGTTTACCACCTTCCTTGGGCTTGGGACCCAAATTTCTAACAAATTGGGCTGGGAGTTTGAATGAGAGTGAGCTCGCTGACTTGGAGCGCCTTGGGCTATCTCGCCTTCCTTTCTTGAGGTTTCCCCACGGTGGGACCTTCTTCATGCCGCCACATCTTTTTAGAACCCGAGTGGCCATGTGTTCCGATTTGGGAATCGGGAGATAACTCCTACTCTTGAGGAATTGTTCAACTTGTCTGGTTTGAAGCTTCACCAGGGCCTTGCCAAAATTGTACCGAAGCCGGGCTATGCCAAAACCGTTCACCTTACCCTGGGCTTTAAGAAAAATGAATATGAGAAAAGTTTCATTGGGGGGCCCACTAGGTGTTCGATGAAATTCCTGAAAGAACTTTTTGGTGACGAAAGTCTCCGAAAATTGTCGACTCAGAACATCTTTAACGTGAAAGCATTCTCTCTTGGCCTTATCTAAGAAATCCTTTTTCTTTACCAGGGGAGAGAGCTTCTCTTTGGCAATTTGTGATATTTTGACCAAGTTGGAGGCAGGCCGATCTATGATGCATTTGGTGCTCGCAAAACTTTTTCGGTGCCTTGATGCATTTTCCCTTGGGAAGACCAGGATTCTTGGAGGTTGCCCACTTTTGCTTCAGGTTTGACTGGGAGAGCATCTTGCCATTTTGGGACCAGTGCCCCACTTTTATCTTGCTCGAGGAGAGGTGGTCCAATGCTTTTTAGGCAGGTGCCACATGATTCCCCAGGGAGATTTGTCAGAATTGAAGCTTTGGCTGATTGGCGTGGATCTTATATGGAGACTTTCTTGGCTAGAGCGGACCTTCCCTGTGATTCGTTCTAGAGACCACGAGGGCATCACCCTTCTGGGGTTGACTGGCAGCACCTTCTACTTCCTATTTCGGGTGTTGCGTTAGTCTGGCTGCACTTAGTAGGTGCCTTGTGAGGCAAAACCCCCTCTGTGTGATTTGATCTTTTCTAGAGGGTCCTCTAGGGACATAGATCAGATCGCCGCTCTTTGGGAGACACATCAGTCGACGTTGCTGTGCGATATGGAGCAGGGAAATTTGGCTCAGTCTTCTCTTGAGTATGAGGCCTGGCTACTGTTGAGCAGCCCGTTGCTGATCATCTGGATTTAGCAGAGAGTATTGACACTGAAGGCCCCTGGCCAAAGAAAGAGATAGCGCTCTGAGCCCGCATCGAGCTACTAGTGGATGAGAAGTGGGCCTTGCACAAGCTCTTAATGTAGGAAAAGGTCAGAGCAGAGAATGCAGAGGGAGAGGTCCTTAATTTGAAAGGATCCTTAAGCGTTGCTCTTGGAGCCGCTGATACTTCTCGGAAGAGGTATAAGAGCTTGCATGGTCGTTGGTTGACTAAGCGGAATGCCCAGGAAGATGATTTTCATGCTGAGATTAGTGTCTTGAAGCATGAGCTGGGCTGCTGATTCCTTCCTGCACACATAACTTTTTACACATATCAGATACACAGAAGAGGGGTGTAAGAAACCCCTTTTAGAGATACACACTTTTTGGTATACATATTTTCTTTATGTTTGTTTTTTTGTTTATTTTTTTTTGTAAAAAGAAAGAAAGAATGAAAGTTGGACATCACATCGACTATTTTTTGGGATATGGTGTAAGCGGTGCATTTTGTAAATGGAAAAGGAAAATCTATTATATTTACAAAGACTCCTCTTCTTCTTTTTTGTTAGTTTTTGTTAGTTTTTTTTCTTCTTTTTTATTAATGGATCCCTTTAACAAAGAGGGCTTTCCGCCCTGCTCTTTATTCTCTTTTTGTTTGGTTTGATGCCTCAATAGCAGGGTGAGAACTCGGGTCCCCTTTTTGGGCATGATTGAACCCCCCCTTAAGTAGTCAGGTCTTGGGGGAGTTTCAACAGCTTTACCAAGACTGGAACGTCAATCCCTTTGGATTGAGTCAAACCTTTCTCCTTACCTTGAGTCATACGTTTGACAAAGCAGTTTTACAAAGACAATTCTGGTCGGGGTCCGATTTGAACCAACATGAGCGGCCCAACCGGAAATAGGGGACAGGGAGAGTAACCAAGAGGGCTCCTCAAGCATCAATCCTCTCAATCAGTACAAACCTTTCTTTTCTTTCTTTTTTTTTTCTCTTCTTTTTCCTTTATCTCCTTTTTTACCCGTGACGCCCTTTCGAGTTTTCACCACGTCCATGGGTTTAGCTCTCTTACCCCAAGGGCCCTTTCGGGTTTTCACCTGGTCCGCACAAACTCGCTGTTTTTACCCGTAGCGCCCTTTCAGGTTTTCACCACATCCATCTTGCTTTGAGCTTGTATTTTTATTTGATTTTTTCTTCTTTTTTTTTTTAATTCTTTTATTTCTTTTTCAAAAGCCACGATATAGATGCCAATTTCGTCATAGCCGGTCAGATGTGGTTCTGGTGTCGTCTCACAACTCGACTTGTGTTGACTTAACATATATTATGACTTCTTGTAAACCTAAAAGAGGACTTTCTTCAGGGCGTAGCTTGGCCATAGGTTAGGTTAGGATTTGAAGGTATGCTAGGGTAAAAGGGTTTCCTTGATACGGCTTCAGTTTTCTCAACATACTTTCTTCCTTGGGGCTTTTTACTGTACATGCCCCGTGATTCTTCTACACTTTTTTATTCTTTTTTCTCCATTTCAGGCAATCTCTTTTTGAGGTTTTGCTTTTCCGATTTTTTTAGGTTTTGATGGTAACTTTACTTCCCTTTTTTGTATATGTACACACACATTTTTTGGGAAAGGGGGTTATTGAAAGAAAGGCCCAGGCTCAAATGGGGTAGCAAAAGATATCATTATTTTTAGGGATGCTTTTTGGCTACTGTGTTTGGGATGATGGCCTCCTTTGGGTGGTTTTTAAGCAGTCACGTATCTGTTTCACTAATACTTACCATATTGCAATAGACTAAGAGTAGAACCATCAGACGTATCCAGCGTTGATGGGCTCAGGAAGATGATCTCCGTCCATGGTGGTGAGGCAGATGGCGTATCCCAGTAGCACTTCTCGAACGACGTAAGGTCCTTCCTAGTTCGACTTTAACTTCTCTCTTGGATCGGCGTGGAAGGATGAGAAGATTTTCTTCAATACAGTGTCTCCTATCTTTAGATCTCGACCGCGGACGTGATTATTGTAAGCGCGTACGATTCGCCCCTAGTAAACTTGAGTGTGTCACAAGGCTAGGAGTCTCTTCTCGTCCAATAAGTTTAACTGGTTAAAGCATGATCTCCCTCTTTCTGCTTCAGGTAAGCCCGATTTCAGGAGGATCCGGAGCAATGATACTTTAATTTCTACCGGCAGGACGGCCTCTATTCCATACACAAGGGAGAATGGTGTTGCCCCTGTAGCGGTACGGATCGATGTTCTATAGGCCCACAAAGCAAACAACAACATTTCGCTCTAATCTCGATAGGTGATGACCATTTTCTCGAGGATGCAGATGACTGCCTTGTTCGCAGCTTCCACGACTCCATTAGTTTGAGGCCGATAAGGGGATGAGCGATGGTGCTTGATTTTGTATTACTCGTAGAAGGCTCGGATGCGCTTATTCATAAAATTGGTGCCATTGTCTGTGATGATATTTTTGGGTACTCCAAATCGGCACACAATATTACTCTTTAGAAACTTCTCGACGTGACTGGCCGTAATGTTGGCATATGATGCCGCTTCTATCCACTTGGTAAAGTATTCAATGGCGACGAGAATGAATCGGTGTCCGTTTGATGCTTTCGGATTAATTATTCCGACGACGTCAAGGCCTAGGTAGCAAATGGCCAAGGAGTGGTCTTGCAGTATAGATCGACGGCAGGAGCGTGTATCAGATTAGAGTGTTCCTGACACTTGTAGTATTCCTGAACATATTTACAGCAATCCGATTCCATAGTGGTATAAAAGTATCCCTGCCATAAAATTTTCTTGGTGAGCATGTGACCGCTAACGTGGGCTCCGCATACTCCTTCGTGGATCTCCTTCATGATATTGATCGCTTCACTTTCAGTAAGGCACCTGAGTAAGATGTTATTGTAGGGTCGCTTGTAAGGGCACTCCCCGCAAATGACGTAGCCTGCTGCTAGGCATTGAATGGTTCGCCGGACAGTCCTAGACGTACCCTCAGGGAAAGTTAGTGTCTCGAGGAAATTCTTGATATCTGAGAACCAAGGTGGCTCATCATCGAGCTTGGTAGGTTCCTCATTTTGGAGGCAGAAGGCCGGCTCATTCCTTTGCTCGATCATGATCGGCTTCATCTCAGCACCAAATGGGATTTCTATCATTGACGCCAAAGTTGCTAGTGCATCGGTAAAGCGATTCCTTATCCGGGGGGCATATGAGAATGTCACATCTTGGAAGCAAGCTATCAGATCCTCAAGGTACTCATGGTAAGGGATCAGTTTCTAGTCTTTCGTCTTCCAGTCACCATTCGTTTGACATATGATTAACTGCGAATCGCCAAACACTCAAAGGTGAGTTATATTCAGATCAAGAGCCGCCTACAGACCAGCGGCACAAGCTTCATATTCAGCCATGGTGTTAGTGCAAGGGAAGTTGAGCTTGATAGAGACGGGTATATGGGATCCTTTTGGTGAGATTAGAATGACACCAACTCCCTGACCCTCGGAATTTGCTGCCCGGTCAAAGTGCATTACCCATGACTCTTCTGCTTCTTCAGTATCATCTTCTTTCATGAACAAGATATCTTCATCTGAGAATTCGGTCCTTAACGGCTCATAGTCAGGTAAAGGATTGTCAGTAAGATGATCAGCAAGTGCCTGCCCCTTAATTAACTTCTGAGTGACATACGTGATGTTGAATTCGAATAACAAGAGCTGCCAGTGTGCAATCCGACCAGTAAGAGTTGGCTTTTCAAATAAGTATTTCAACGGATCCATGCAGGCTAAAAGTAGAACAGCTTGGGATAGCAAATAATGGCTGAGCCTCTGAGTAGCTCATATAAGAGCCAAGCATGCTTTCTCAAGATGAGAATAGCGTGTTTCATAATCAGTAAACTTCTTGCTCAGATAGTAAATGGCCTGTTCTCTTCTTCCTAACTCATCATGCTGACCTAAGACACATCCCATTGAAACTTCCATCGTGGAGAGATACATCAAGAGTAGTCTCCCTAGCTCGGGTGGTACCAACACGAGTGGGTGTTAAGACCTGAAAAGTACCACTTTTCACCCCTTAACTTAATCTTTGTTGGACCCTTAATCATTTAATAAAAGTACTTTAAGCTTGTTTTGCAGGTAATAAATAGCAGCTGCAATAAGGCCTTAATCCTGCTAAAGAGCCCACTTTTGCCCCAGAAGTCTCCCAGAAGAATGGAAGACAGAGAGCCTGACTGCATGAAGGCAGAGCACAACAACAGCAAAGAAAGAAATGAGCCTCGCGTAGCTGTCACAAGGTTCACATGACTCAGAAAGCCTGCCTCGCGCAATCCTCACGAGTTTCCCATAACATCATACCAATTGTCTGCGCCGTTCTCACGCAGTTTAGAGACAGAAGAGCTCCTGCAGCATAGTTCGCGCAGCTCTCGCAAAGCTCAAATAAAAATGACCACGCAGCTTAAGAAAGCAGCTCTCAAACCTTGTGCAGTAGAGAGCTCTAGGTATCTCTGTGCGCAGCTGTCACGCAGTGGCCGCGGGATGTAAAACTTCAGAAAAACCTCTCACACAGTTTAGAGACCAATGAACATCACGCCCTCGTGAGGATCCTCACAAAGATCCATTGAGAAACAAACTGCTCGCGCGATTCCCACGCCATTCAGAAGGAAAGTGCAATCCCGCGAAGACCAGAGCAATCCAGCGAGGATTCAATGCTCTATCGCGCGACTGCTTCAGCTGCAACTAAGACAACCCTGTGACGGCTAGAATTTCAAGCTAATTCAATCTCGCAAACACCGTGCTACCACGCGACAGTCTTGGAAACCAGTGCTACCTGGAGAGGCTTTAAACTCTAACTCTCCCTCACCTCTACAGAGGACATTCTGGGAACTTTCTGCAATTAGGGCACGCATTCCAACACTCCAAGTTCTGTGCATGTGCCCCGAGGCATCCAAGGAACAGTATTAGGCCATGTGGCATCGTTAAAATTAGGGTTTCCTAACCCTAATGCGCCGCCAAACTAACTGCTATATAAACCTAAGCCTGGTTTAGGTTTAGGGGGCTCTCTACTTAGAATAGAATTTTGTCTATCTTCTTCTTGCAGTAGCTGTAGATCTCTAGTAAGGTTTAGGTAGATTTCTTTTTACTTTTTCTTCTCCATAATCCAGCATTTGCTAGCTATGCCTTTGTATGACTATTCGGAATAGATTAATGGAGTTTTATGATAGGGTGTTTTACATTTATGGGAATTTTTGTTTGTGAGTTGTTCTGTACAAGGCTGTTACCTTGAGATCCTCCATTGCTAGGACGTATTGCAAGCAATGGAGGACTAATTTTATGGTTTACTCAGATCCAAGTGACCTGTGTGTCTGGGCTAACATTCTCCCATACAGGCCTAGCCCCACCACAGGGCCCACTAGATCTGAAGTCCCCATGGGAGCAATGAGCTTTTGTAGCCTTGTGAACATGGTGGTGGCAACAATGTTTCTTGTTCTATCTTGAGCTTTGTGAGGAGGATAAGCTCTGGGATAGTCGGTGACCATTTAAGTGGACAGGTTATAGCCTTAGGGGTGAAGCCAACCCACAGATTCAAGATGGATTATTCTTCTCTGCACTTGTGCTTGTAGCCCTGTGAGAGATTGTGCTGAGACAAACTCCCCTGTATGTGTATAGACCCGTCATCAGATGGCAGATCTGGTTTGGTTATAGAGATTGTAGGCTTGCGACTAGATCACTGCAGTCTCTAAAGCGATGGGACGCTAGATCTAAGGCTGCACTCAAACTCTTGCTGGTTCTATGTGTCTGGGCTAACATGCTCCCATACAGGCCTAGCCCCACACATAACACTTTAGAGGTTGAGGTTCCCTATGGATTCTTGTGCTGTAGCCTGGATGAAGTATTGCCTACAATGATAAACTTGTTCTGACCCATCTCTAGACTGTGGTTCCCCAATTGGATAGTCTGTGACCATTTAAGTGGACAGGTTATAGCCATAAAGGGATTGGATCATGGCACAGAGATGAGTTGGATTCTTTCTCCTCAGTGGTGATAATGTAGCCATTGGACAGGACTTCTATAGCAGCAAATCTGAATTTGAGTCATGAAACCCATCATATCTGAACCTAATAGCATACTTCTCACCCTTTTATATTTATTTTCTCACTCCATCTTCTTTCTTAACCCTTTCTATAGTTTAGACATTAGGATACCTTAGAATTTAGATTTTAGTGACCCTAAATCCCCTTCCATTTAGGATTGCCAGATCTGTAGTTAGATCTGGAGGACCTACTGAAGATGGCTCCCTTGGAGCTTAAGATCAACTTCCCTGTGGGACAAACTCTTACTTATCAAAACTTGCTACAACAGGTCCTGTATCTTACATGATTGTGCATATTTTAGGCTTGTTGCTCTGTCATTTTCAATCCACCTTTCATTCATTTTTATTCACCCCATTCTTATCACTGCCCCCAATAAAGTCAGTAGCAAGCACTTAAAAATAGCCTAATAAGTTTTTGGCGCCGCTGCCGGGGATCTTGATCTTTTAGTAGACTCTAGATTTTTGATTCTTTATTCTTTGGTAGCTGTACTTGTGAATAATTGATACTGCTGATTTACATTTGAAATTTTTCTTGCAGATTTGGATCGTAGCAGAGGAGAGTAGAATTGCACTGGGAGTCTAGCTACCTCTGTTTGCACTTCTCTAACCCTCAAAACTCAGTCTATTTCTCATTTGAAGATCCCATAGCATAGCAGTTGATTAGGATAGTTGCATTTCTTTTAAGTGCAATGTGCCTGCAAATAGTCTTCCTTGCTCTTGGTGTGTGTGCATGTTAGGAAGGAGGTTCCTCAGTCCTACATTAGAGCCTGCTAACCCTGAGATAGAAAGGGATAGAAGACCGAGAAGGCATAGACACACCACAGTTGAGCCCCCTATTGAAATTGAGATAGCAGTTATGGGTGAAGAACAACCTAGAACATTGAAGGAATTGAATGCTCCGGATGATTACAATTCTCCATTCAGCATCTAATTCCCTGATGTTCAAGCAAACTATGAAATCAAAACTTCCATCATCCAAATGCTTCCCTCTTTCCATGGGCTTAGCAAGGAAGACCCTTGCAAGCACATTGACCAGTTCTTGGCCCTGTGCACGACATTCTCCATTGCTGGTTTGGGACCAGAAGCCACTAGGTTAAGGCTCTTTCCTTTCTCCCTAAAGGACAGGGCCATGACCTAGTTATCTACTCTCCCAAACAACAGCATCACCTCCTGGAAAGACCTCCAGACAAGATTTCTATCTAAATTTTTCCCAGAGACCAAGACCAGCCAGTTGAGGAAAGGCATACTTTCTTTTGCCCAATCCCCAACTAATGATTTTAACCAGTGCTGGGATAGATTTAAAGAGTTACTCAAACAATGTCCCCACCACAAGATCCCTGACTGGCAGCTTGTCTAGAGCTTCTACAAAGAGATTGATGAGAAGAGAAGAGACATGGTAGATGCCTCTTGTGGTGGAACGTACATGCATAAAACAGCTGATGAGGCATGGGACTTGTTCGAGGTCATAAGTGAAAATGCTTTCTAGAAGATGTCCTATTCTAGAACTGTTCAAGAACCTTCTCTTAAGCTGGGACTTGCTGAGACTTCTAAAGGAAAAATGTATGAAGTTAGGGGAAATGATGATCTGAGAGTGCAAATGGCCAATCTTACTGAAAGATTTGATAAAATTTTGACTGTGGTGCAACCCAGAATGGCTGTACAAGTGATGGAGGCATGTCTGATATGCCAATCTCCACAGCACACAGTAGAAGAATGTCCATCTGCGGGGCAATACCCTGAATTTGTAATGGAACAGGCTGCTGCTGCCCAATCTTTTGGACAACAACAATCTGGTGGCTATAATAAATAACCATATGGATACCAGCACCAAAATGCTGGTTATCAATGGAGAGACCACCCAAATTTGAGGTGGAGGAAACACAATTATATGCAGCCACAGCAAATGTTGGCCTTACCTAAAAGGCCACAACAACAGTTTAACCAGGGTTATGGTCAAAGATCGAATTTCCAACAACAATAGCCCCAACAACAAAATTAATTGGTAGTTCCCCCACCTCAGTCCCGGAGTGCTTCCTTCGAGGATCAGGTTTTGGCCCAATTGCAAAGCCTTGGACCCTTAAATTAGACTGTGACTTCTCACAGTCAAAGCATTAAGAAAATAGAAGAGCAGCGTGGCCAAATAGCCAATGCTCTGGCTAAAAGAGAGGAGGGCAGGTTGCCAAGCCAACCAATTGCCAACCCTAAGGGCCAGTATTCCATCGGAGAAGGCTCCTCCAATTTTGAGGGGGCCAATGCCATAACTGCCCTAAGGTCTGGTAGGATGGTAGACAAGCAGGTGGGAAAGGAACAAGGAGAGGTCTATCCTAAGGAAATGTCATGTGAAAGTGACAAGGATTTTGTTAAGGCACAGAGTAAAGAACTGCCTGCTGCCCTTCAACAAGGGAAAAATAAAGAGGTTGTAGTTGAGCCTCAGCAGGAGATAAAAATAGAAAAAAGAAAAAAACAAAAGTTCAGCCATGGGCTTGCAGCTGAGGAACTAGCAGTACCTCAACTTCCATTTCCTCAAGCTTTGAGTGGCCCTGCCCCTTTTGATAAGGGTCAGGCACAGATCGAGGAAATGATGGATACCTTTAAGTAGGTCAAGATAAATTTACCCCTGCTTGATGTAATCCGACAGGTCCCAGCCTATGCCAAGTTTCTGAAAGACCTCTGTACTCAAAAAAGGAAGGCCAGAAGCCATTTGTCCAAGAAGGTCTTTGCGACTGATACAGTGAATTATGTATTAACCATGACAATACCTAAGAAGTTGCAAGACCCAGGGATACCCACTATTCCCTGTATTATTGGTGACCACACGATTGGAAGGGCCCTTTTGGACCTTGAAGCCAGCGTTAACCTGCTGCCATTCAGTGTATATTAGCAGTTAGGTTTGGGGGAGCTGAAGCCCACCCCCATTGTTCTATTGATGGCTGATAAGTCCGAGATGAAACCCATGGGAGTGGTCAAGGATGTCCTAGTGGGGGTAGACAAGTTCTTCTATCCTGCAGACTTCCTTGTCTTAGACATAGGTTGCAACAAGAGTACATCTCCGGGAGCTATTATTCTGGGCAGACCATTCTTGGCCACTACCAATGCATGCATTTAATGCAGGTCTGGAATAATGGAGATCACTTTCGAACATAGGAAAGTTGAGCTTAATGTGTACAACAGTGCAAAGCACCCTCAGCTGGACAATGAGGAATGCTTTGCAGTGGATGTATTAGAAGAAATTGTTGAAGAAGAACTGCACACTCTGTTGGAGTGGAGCAACATTGCCACTGATTTAATTGAAGTTTAGAACTTGGTGGAGGAAGGAAGCCTAGCTTTGATGCCAGAAGACATACCCCTAGTGAAGTCTTCTGTGGGCTTAGTGCAGCATTCCAATTGGAAACCTACATTGCTGCCCCTTCCTCCAACAAACAATACACTAATCCTTCCATCCATACAACAAGCCCCTGATCTGGAGCTCAAGAAGCTGCCAGAGACATTAAAATATGCTTTCCTCGAGAAAGAAGAGAAACTTCCTGTGATTATCTCTTCTTCTCTTACCAGTGAGCAAGAGAAGGAGTTGCTAATAGTTTTGAGGAAGCACAAGAAAGTAATTGGCTGGACCATTGCTGATCTGGGAGGAATTGATGCATCAATCTGTATGCATAGGATTCATCTAGAGGAGGGCTCAACACCCTCCAGGGAAATGCAGAGGAAACTTAATCCTAACATGCAGGAGGTGGTTCTAAAACAAATCATTAAGTTGCTGGATGTAGGGGTAATCTACCCCATCTCTGATTTTAAATGGGTGGCACCAATCCAGGTGGTACCCAAGAAATCTGGCATAACAGTTATCACAACTGACTCTGGAGAGTTGAGACCAGCCAGAGAAACTACTGGCTGGAGAGTTTGCATCGATTATCGAAAACTCAACTCTAAGACCAGAAAAGACCACTTCTCTCTCCCTTTTATTGATCAAATTTTGAACAAGTTGGCTGGGAAGGCTTTTTACTGTTTTCTTGATGGGTACTCAGGGTACAATTAGATCCCTGTGCACCCCCTTGATCAAGAGAAAACTACATTTACTTATCCTTTTAGCACCTTTGCTTACAGAAGGATGCCTTTTGGACTGTGTAATGCCCCTGCCACCTTTCAGATGTGTATGTATGCCATTTTTTCTGATATGATAGACAAATTCTTGGAAATTTTCATGGATGACTTTTCGGTCTATGGGGATAGCTTTGACCAATGTCTACAACACCTCCATCAAGTCCTACAAAGATGTGAAGAGACTAATTTGGTCTTAAGTTGGGAGAAGAGCCACTTCATGGTAACACAAGGAATTGTGTTGGGCCATGTAGTCTCTAAAGATAGAATTGAGGCAGACAAGGCAAAAGTTGACCTTATTAAAAATCTACCCTCTCCAAGAACAGTCAAGCAAATCAGATCCTTCCTTGGCCATGCTGGATTCTACAGGAGGTTTATCAAAGACTTCAGTAAAATTGCTAAACCATTGTGCCACCTGCTCTGCCAGGATGTGCCCTTTGACTTCTTCGCTGAATGTCTGAAGGCTTTTGAAACTTTGAAAGTTTGCCTCACCTCTGCCCCTGTACTCCAAACACCTGACTATACCCTGCCCTTTGAGTTGATGTGTGATGCATCTGACTTGGCAATAGGTGCTGTCTTAGGCCAGAGAAAGGATAAGCTGCCTGTGGTCATTGCATATCTCAACAAATCACTTGCTGAAGCTCAACTGAACTACACAACCACTGAGAAAGAGCTTATGACAGTTATTTTTGCTGTGGACAAGTTTAGACCTTACCTACTTGGATCTAAAACTGTCATCTTCACTGACCACTCAACATTAAAATACCTACTGTCCAAGAAGGATGCAAAGCCCAGATTGATTAGATGGATACTCCTGTTGCAGGAGTTTGACATCGAAATTAAAGATAAGAAAGGTGTAGAAAATGTGGTGGCTGACCACTTGTCTAGAATTATGTTGGAGAAAGATGTTGATGACCTCACTACAAATGATGTATTCCTGGATGAGCAATTGTTTGCCATCCAATCTTTAGTTCCTTGGTATGCACATATTGTCAATTATTTAGTTATAAGTAAGATCCCTTCCCATTGGAAAAAAATGGATAAAGACCTGTTTTTCTCACAGGTCAAATTCTTTTTCTAGGAGGAACCTTGCTTGTACAAGTATTGTGCAGACCAAATTATTCGAAAATGTGTTCCCAAAAGTGATATCCCCAGTATTCTGGCCATGTGCCATGAAAATGCCTGTGGGGGTCACTTTAGTGGGAGAAAAATAGCTGACAAAGTGTTACAGTGTGGTTTCTATTGGCCTTCTCTTTTTAGAGATGCCCATACACACTGCAAGGCCTGTGAAAGATGTCAAAAACTAGGAGGGCTATCTAAACGAAATTTAATGCCTTTACAGCCCATACTTGTGGTAGAACTGTTTGATGTGTGGGGTATTGATTTTATGGGCCCCTTTCCTCTTTCAAATGGTTTTCATTTTATCTTAGTGGCAGTGGACTATGTTTCCAAATGGGTAGAAGCCATTGCCACAAGAACTAATGATAATCAGGTGGTCCTCAAGTTCATAAAGCAGAATATCTTCTCCAGATTTGGTACCCCTAGACCCATTATCAGTGATGGGGGGAGCCATTTCTGCAACATAAATTTTGAGAGCTTGCTCAAGAAATATTCTGTCACCCATAGGATTGCTACTCCCTATCACCCACAAACCAGTGGGCAAGTTAAAATTTCAAATAGGGAGATCAAGCATTTCCTTGAGAAGACTGTGAGGACTGATAGGAAGGATTGGGCTGACAAGCTTAATGACACACTGTGGGCTTATAGGACTGCCTATAAGACCCCCGTCGGTATGTCCCCTTTCAGACTGATCTATGGCAAGGCTTGTCATCTCCCAGTGGAGTTAGAACACAAGGCCTATTGGGCCATCAAACATTTAAATTTAGATCTAACTTCTGCTGGTCATCACAGGTTGCTGCAGCTATCAGAATTGGAAGAACTAAGGATGGATGCATATGCCAATGCAAGAATCTATAAGGAAAGGTCCAAAGCTTTCTTTGAGAAAGGGCTGTTGAGAAAGAGTTTCAATGTTGGTGATAAGGTTTGGTTGTTTAACTCCAAACTTAAATTTTTTCCAGGCAAATTGAAATCCAGATGGGAAGATCCTTACATTGTCATGCATGTTTCCCCATCTGGTACTGTAGAAATCAAGGATCCTAAATCTAGGAGACTCTTGAAGGTAAATGGTCAAAGGCTTAAGCCTTGTTTCAAAAAACCTGCCGACCTTTTGGACACCATTCACTGTAAAGGGGATCCTTCTTCAAACTGATTCCATAGGTGTGTCATTACTGTAGCATATTTATGTAGTTTTTGGTTGATTTATCTTGCTCTCTTTAGTTTCTATTCTCTAGGATTTGCTAGTGACCTTATCTGAATTTTTGCCCTATGTGTTTTTGAACTTTTAATGTTTCGCATGCTTCCTACTGTTTTTGAATTGATAGCTTCTGTTGAATGCCTAATGTGAGAGGTCATTTTCGTTGTCCTTGAGTGTATGATTGAGTTTACATATGACTAAAGATAGTCATAGGAGAGGGTCATGCCCAGGATTCAACCACAACAAACATGCAAAAGGGCAGAACAGAGAGCACATGCTCTCTTTTTTATACCTTACTGTCGCTGGGTCCAAAATGGAAGCCTGGGAGACTATCGCAAGATTCATATGATCTCGCGAGGTTAAAAGAGGAAGCCTGGAAACCTATCGCGAGGTTAAAGGAGGGAGTCTGAGAGAAGTTCACGCAGTTCACCTGGACACATTCTATTCCCTGTCACGAGATTATCAGGCTATCGCGAGGTTCACAAGATAAACTGGGAGAATCTTGCGCAATTCAACAGAAATATTTCATTTACTGTTGTGCGACCGTGGATCCTCTCGAACCCGTCGCGGCGATGCGCTCGCCTTTTAATGAAAAGGTAGAGTCGCCACCCGGAGCTTTTGGTGACTCGGGAAACCTTCAAATCGATATTTTGAGCACCGAAGTGCTAAATATGACTCTGATTTATCGGTCTTTGCCAAAGGCTCTAGGGTAGGGGCTTCGGTTATCGATCGGGAAGGGTTTAGGCACCCGATCAACCCGCACGTAGCGGTCTCTATCTATGGCCAAAAATAAAAATAAAAAGGGCAGAGTTTCCCCTTGCCCGAAGGCAATACTGTCCTATCAAGCTTTGAGTCAAACCGAAATTTCGGTAGCGTAATGGCTTGAATCCTTGGACGGAGGAGTCACCAAGAAGGTAGAGGAAGAGAGGGGTGAGCCGGAGCTCACGGGTCCTTGTTGCACCGTGGAAGATCTTCGCTTTGGCGTGCTTTCGATGGCTTAAATGGTGTGAAAATGGGTTCTAATGCTAGGATTCAATAAAGTAGGGAGTGTGGAGTGGAGCTAGAGGCTAGGTTTTAGCTAAAAGGAGTGATCTAATGGTGGAAATGGACTGAAATAGGTGAGGTATGCATGCTGGAATTCTGAGAAAATATTGGCATTTTCTCTCACTAGGGTTCTCTCTTAAGCACTCTCTAATCCTTCAACAAAACTTCAACCCTTTGGGAAGAGGGGGGCCTCTCTATTTATAGAGAAGGGATGGGTGAGGGGCTTACTTAAGGGCTAATTGGTTTAGCAATTAGGTAACCCCCCATCTAAGGTTTTTTGGGTTTTCAAGGTCCTAGGGTTTTGGGAAATTGGTTTCAATGGCGGATGATGGGGTGAGACCATGGGTGACTTAAGGGTTGCCAATAAGCTCAAAGGGGGTGCAACCTATCTCAAGACACCCACCTCAACCAAGGGGATGGTCAAAGGGTCAAACTAGATGGAGGAAATTCGAACTACTGATGACAGTTATTGTAGCTAAGCTGGGCGTATATATTATATACGCCCAGTTTAGGAACAGTAATTTTCACCAAAATCAGGGGAGTTTTGAGAAGATGAAGCCCGTGGTGGGTCCCACCTATACTGGGCATATATATTATATACGCCCGGCCAAATTTTCCCCAAAATAGGCAGGCGTATATAATATATACGCCTAAGTAATCTGGGGTAAAAATGGCTGGGCGTATGTAATATCTACGCCTGAGTAAAATTTTCATGATTTTATGTGAAACTTCAATCAGCCATAACTTTTGAATCGTAGCTCCAAATTGGGTGATCTTTGGCTCGTTGGAAAGTTGAAGAAGTCCTCTTTCCAATGGTATATGGCTCATCCATGGTACTAGTATATATGAAATTATGTAGCTCTCCTCCCATCAACCACCCGAAGGGTTTAAGTTAGGTTTGGGTAGGGATTCTAGGGTGTAGGGGTGACTTCTAAGGATTGGGGGAATGGCTCTAAAGGTCTTATGGTGAGTCCTACTGGTCTAAGTAGGTTCCTAAGGGTTCAGGGGGGGTGCCATTGGAAGCACAGGGGTACATCTCTCTCGAAGTACAGGTTGATCGGGCCTTGGGCTGAATTTGGGTGTCTACAGATGCCCCTCTTTGGTATTCGATCACTAATGATCGGATGCCAAAGACAAGAGACATCCGAAGAGGTCCAAGGAATGTTTGATGGGTCCGCCTGGTTCAACTCAATTCTCAAACATCCATGGTGATGGTGAGTGTACGTAAGCCCTCTCATTTCGGGATATCGTCTGTACCATAGAGCCAACAGTCCCCAAGCGCATTGCGACATTACTGGGCATAACTGCGATGATCACAAAAAGTGTAAGCCCGCTAGCTGGGATATCGTCCACTTCCTGAGGGAAATTATAGATTTGTGATGTTGAGTGTTAATCTGAACCAGACAACTCCATGAAACGGGATGATCGATCTATGCTTCAGAATTGATGCGAAGCATACAAAGCGAAGGCCTTCAAACTGTGTCCAATCCTATGGAATATCGACAGCTCCATTGGATTGGGCATGGGTGCCCTTACTTAGGTAAGGCTCGGAGTCTTTGGGCAAACCATCAACCTCGAGGTTGCTTTAGCATAATTGACCCGAGTGGAGCGAATATTGATGTCGTAACACCTCTTGGGAATGCATGCCCATTTTTTGAGTAATTTTTTTGTGTCATTTTCTGGATTTTCTTTTGTTTCGAGGCCTCTAAGCAAAGCTTGATGACCTCTGACAACTTTATTTTTGCACAACTCTTCAAGTGGATCAAATGTCAATTGATACGCTTTAAGAATGCGTGCGCTCTACCAGGGATTGGTGCACCTGGGGGATGTGCTCGTTCCAGTGGTGAGGTGCCCCTGATTCACATGAACCAGAATGCCTTAACTCGAGACAAAGCTAAAAAGATCGGGCTAGAACCAAACATCCCTTGAAAGAGATGGCTAATTTCTAGCCTCCGTCCCTAATGAAATCACATCCTACTAACTATGCACAGACAGACACCCATCAGGGGCGATAAGCAGCAAATAAGCGCGAACAGAAGCCTCAACCCTAAGGTACAATTTACGAGGACAACGACCATCCTGCGGATACCCAGACGCAAGTGCATACATTCAACAGGGACACCATGCCTAAATAGGTTTTAAGCCTGTGTAAAAGGAAATAAAAGGGAAAAGAGCCCTTTGGTCTGTATGTTCGCACATAGTTTGGTTGGTTGTAATTTCATTTTTGACGGGTCAGTTTTGACTGACAATAGACTTTTCGAATGGTCTGAAGTCGGGGGCACTATTGGTCAATATCAATCCGAAGGCGGATGACCAGAGTGAATGCCGAAAGGTGGGGTCAACCCACTCAGGGTTTTCACTAAGCAGCAATAAGTTGTTATTTCTTCTCCCTTTCTTTCTTCTTTTTTTTCTTCTTCTCTTTTTTCTTTCTTTTTTTCATGTCAGATTGAGACTCTGGGCACACTCAAACTGCCATTATTTTTGCGCGTATCCTTAGGCAAATCAACTTGCCATGTTGATATACCTTAGGGACGTGTGCATTCCGGTGATGGGTTCTTGGTTTGCCTGTCGGATCAGGCCTTGACTCTTGCTGGGGGACTCTGTAGGGAACAGTGACCGGAGATGGGCAAAATTACCTGCCTGCCGGGTCAGGTACAAAATGTCCCTGCCTGAAATGGGGTTCGAGAGCTTTTGGGTGAACCCGATCATTCCGAATTGATTTAACACGGCTCTCGGAGTGGGGCAAACAAGCGTTGCGACGCTCTTTTGAGAACCAGCGTTGTATATATTATATTTTGTTCTTTTCATTACTTTTTTTTATTCTCTTTTTTTGATTTTGTGGGCGCATTAGGTGGGCGCCTACGGATCTAGATCCGTTTATTGTAGCATGGTCCCTTTGGGCCAATCAAAGGAAACTCTAAGGGTCATTTGAGGACGCGTGCACCATGGCCGACGACACGTGGGCCTCGAAGGGGGGGTCGGATCGAGGTCCATAGCATACAAGGGGGGCCGTTGGGCCTTAAAATCGAAAAAAGGAGGTCGGGCAGTTTAAAAACTACCATTTTGGTCGGGCGTATATAATATATACGCCTGACCAAAATCTAGCGAAAAATGGTCGGGCGTATATATTATATACGCCTGTCTAAAATCTAGCAGTTATGAAATTGCCCGAGCCCTAGTACAAAAGGGGCCCTGTTGTTGCTTCTAAGTGTGCTTGATTTATTTGTGTTTTGAAAACAGGTTTGCAACTGCTAAGTTATAATGAATCTATAATATTAAAAAGAGTAAAGAAATATCAGCACAGAGAGAAGTGAATTAGCCTGCAAGATCAGGGCCAATTGTAGCAAGTTTTAAATGTTAGTGAGTAAAAGATCGTCCACAGAGAATTTGTCTAAAATGCAAGATAAACCTCCAGATCTGAGCTACCAGATCTTGCCTCTTATCTTATCTAGAAAGCACATAAGATGGGAGGTTGAATTTGTCACATTAACTAAATGATAAAAGTAAAAGTTAAACTAAATGATCCAGATCCGAGTTGGGGGAATTTTGAGGTAAACTTATAAAAATGGAGAAGTAATATCTAACTTTGATTTGGTCCTTGAAATCTAATGAGAATGACTGCAGCTCAACTGAGAGATGATCCAATCTTTATCTGGCTACAAGCGCAGATGTAAGAGACATAAATCTAATTCAAGGATTAGATTTAAGCTTATGGCTATGGTCTGTCCACTTTAATGGCCACAAACCATCCAATAGTCTTTAATCCAAATCCTTAATTTAGAACAAGAAATATCACTACAAATGCCGTGAGAGATTAGGTTACAAACACTAATTCTCACAGGATTAATGAATCAAGGGAAATTGCATGAAAAACAGTAAATCTAAAGGAGTCTAATGCAATAAGGAGGTCAGAGGGAACCCTTAACATGAGTCCAATGGAGAATGTACGGTTTACAACAACCTTTTCAAATTCCCCATTACAATTACAGAGCACAGCTTAAACAGCTCTCAGATTTGTACTCTTGCATACAACTCTCTTTTGAATTACAAAAGTATCTCACAGCTCTCAATTGCAAGTAAAAGTGAGGCTATTACAGGGATTTCAGACAAACTATCTGTTTTGGAAATGGGGGAATAGGAATGAAACTCAAAATCTGGATGCCTAAATTGGGCAAATGGTTCGTCTATTTATAGTTTTCCCTAAGTCCAGCTCAGATGTGTATCAACCAATCAGAAGTGCTCAGATCTGTATCGACCAATGGTAGTCGAGCACAAGGATCCAGATCTATTCTGGCCAATCAGAATTGCTCGATCTGGTTCAGCCAATCAGGTGACAAAAGCATCAATTCTGTTATGCATTTTGCAAGTCTGTTAGAGTTTCTAGAAGTTCCCGCCAAGTTATTTCATCTCTGGGTGCTCACATGGGGTGGAATATGCCTTCGCATCATGCTTAGAATCCTCTGGAATGTCCCTAGGTTTTTAAATGCATTGGGACGCGTGAAAAAGATTACTGAATTGCCCTTGCAAAAGCTGGGAATCTCCAGAATACCTTTTCGCATAGCTTAGGGGACTTTTCGCAAGGTGTTGTAACTCCTGAAGCTCTTTTTGCAATGTTCTGGTTTTGTTCGAATTGAGTTTTCTTCTTTTCGAAAAGGTCAATTATCTCTTCGAAGAGTTTAGGTGCTCTTCGAAAGCTAAGCCTGGAGTTTTTAGTTCTTTTCACAGTGTTTAGGTTCTTTGCGAACAGTTCAAGTTCTTTGCGAAAAGTACTCTGTAGTGCATTTTTCTGTTCGAATTGTTCCATACTTCTTTTCTGGATTGAGACCAGGTCTTTGCCTCTTCAGTTCAGACCTTTTAACAGCTAGTGAAGTTGTCCCTTCTCTTTCTTCCTTTAGATCGACATGGATTATCATCTTTTTGTCACTTTTAAGCTGCTTTTATGGTTAAGCCTGTCTTTATTGTTAGCTGAAACACAAGCACTTAGAACACTTATTTAGTTCTCTCAAAGGTCTATCAAGACTCAGGTTGAGGGGTGAAAAATGGTATTTTCCAGTTCTCAACACACCCCCAAACCTAAGCTCTGCTAGTCCCTGAGCAAAGGCAAAATTAAAAACAAAGTAAACAGCCACTTTTGTAGGGAGCACAATTTCATTTAGCATATGCAACAAGCCTTTTAAACCCCTAGGTGATCCCTAGTGGAGGAGTGAAGTCTCCTAAGGGTTTTCAGTGAAGGTACCCACAAACTTCTTCAATAAATCAGTTAAGATCACTGTAGTTTTGTTATAGCAAACTTTCATCCAATTAGATTATTCACACCTGCATCAGTCATGTTGTAAGAAGATTTTCAAGGAAAACATCAGTTCAAAACTAACATTCTGTTGTAATTCTTGTTACCATTCAGTCAATTTATGTCAAAAGTTATTTACAAGAAAAATGAATGAACAGCATGCCCTCTATTTAAGAATCCAGCTTTGATGTTACCCCAATGAGTTGATTTCAAACCCAACTCTCACCAGGATTTTCACTCAACATGCAAGTAAGAGGGTTGTACTATTTCACATGGCTCAAGAGCAGTTATAGCCCTCAAATAGGACTGTAAGCATGAGCATAGGCATTGCTTTTAGTTCGGAATTCACTGCTCTTTTCACCATAGATTACATAAATTCTTATCTCCATGTGACAATTCAATCCATCATTGATCAGTAAGGACTTTACTGGGGTTGTGATGTGGCTTATGGGTGAAATTTCTCAAGAATAGAGGGGTGGAATGGTGTTCAAAATTGAGAAGTCGGTCAAGGTAAGGAGGTGATACACAAACCTTCTTTAATTCAGCATATTTGCATCTTCTTCTTTGAATTTCCAGAGCCAAAGTGGCCATCTTTTTTTCTTTCTTTTTCAAACTTCCAATGAAATGTCTTCTCTCTTTTTGTTTTTCTCAATATATATATATATATATATATATATATATATATATATTTTCAAATTAGCATTGACTGGAATGCCACATTTCTTCTGCTGATACATCATTGCCTTCAATTTTTTATTCTTCTCTTGTTGTTACTCAATTCTCCTTTCTTCAGCTTCCTTCCCTTTATCTTCTGACTTCTTAGAGTGAGGGTTAGGCTAAATGAAGTTGATGAGGTTATTAGATGAGGTTTCAAAGAAATCTTAGATTTGTAAAGCTCAAATTGTGTGTATCAAGGGCCGTTTCAAAAGGTGGGGCTTTGTAAGGTTCAAACTGTCCAAAAGGAGGCCTTACATCATGTCTTTAATATCACGAGTGCTGTCAAATTATTTCAATTTGGATATGTGTAACTTCTAATGCATGTAATCAGTCCCAAAAGCAGAAAAAATTGCCAATTCATACCTCCAAAGAATACATTTCAGGCCCAAACCTCACTGGGTGTAGTTTTTTATCAAATTCCTGAGGTGTATCATCACTGTTTTCCCTCTTTTTAGGTTTACTAAAACATCAATTTTCTTTTGGAAATTTCCTGACATTCACTTCATGAAAGTATTAGAATTACACTAGAAATTAATTTCAAAAAGTTTTTAACTTCTTCATTTTTTTCAAAACAGCAGGTGTGAGTGTGAAATTACTTCATTTTCAAAAATTCCACTGATCATAAGTTGTACTGATGTTAACTCAATTATTGATTATTGACATTTCTGTCACACCCCCAAACCAAAGGGGAGCAGGGTCCACACTGGTCCAAAGCAAAGAAGAGACATAAGCAAGAAAAAAAATCATGATGACAAGAGGACAGACAGAAATGCACAGTAATTTCATAAGAAAAACCAGAATTTATATTACAAGCTCATAACACAGATAAGTACAAAGTGCTTTAATAATTGGGGTCAAAATCTGTATCATAAGTTGGTTCAATGGGCTCAGAACTGGAGTCACTGTCAGAGTCAGAACTAGAATCAGTATTGGAGTCTGAACTTGATTTAGCTTTCTCCTGGATTGTATTTTGCAGCTCAGTGTATTCCTTTGATTTGATCTTTTTGGTGAGGCCAATATACTTGCCAAGTCTAGTGGTCTTCACTTTTTTCTGGTCAAGTTGTGCTTGCAACATGGTCACCTTATGCTGTTCACTCCGAACCATCTGGAAAGTTTGCCCCAGCAAGTCCTTCATTTTCTCTCTTTCAAATTTCATAAATAACTCCAATTTCCGAATCTGGTTTTTATAGGGGGTTCTAATGTAGGCTTGTAAATCAACTAATCCCTTTAGAACATCTCTGCAGATATATGGATTTTCTTCCATGGCTCTTCGGAGGGTGGCAAATCTGGGGAGGGGAATGGAATGGTAGGGGACCAAAGGTATCCCAGCTGTGGGAGTGGGAGAAGAAGTGTCCAAAAGTAGGACTTCAGGGTCAGTCTGAGTGGCTTGCTCAGAGAAAGTGAGGAGTGGTGAAGGATGCAATCAGGTACTTGAGTTCGGTTTGGGTAGCATGGGCGAGTGGTGGGGGTGGGCAGATCAACCAATACTACCTCTGGTTCAGTTTGGGTAGCATGGGCATCAACAGTAGGTACAGGGGTAATGGTGGTTGTGTGGGATGTGGAGGCTAAAGTTTGGAGAAGGTCATTGGTCACAGACTGGTTTTCTGTGTTGAGTTGTAGTTGGGCTTGGATGGATTGGAGGTAGGCAAGTATTTGGTTAATAGATGCAGGTGGGGGAGAGGTGTGCATAGCAGGGACTGGTACAACTGAAGTGGATGGTGGAGGTGCAATGGGTGAAATGGTTGTAAAGGGAGAAGTAGGTAGGTGAGTGAAATGATGAGGGTCAGGTATAGGGATAGGTTCAAGCCCCACGGTTTCAAAAGTAGATCCCATTAATGAGGAATAAGCCTCAGAGTGAAAGGCTCAGTTCGTGTGTGTGGGATACTTGTGTGTAATGAATGAGCAGGTGAATTTGAAGGGCTTTGGAGCAGAGGAGTGCAGGGAGATTGGGCAATAAAGTCTGCAGCCAAAACTTGGGCATTGGTGGGAGAAATTGGTGGTGTGAGTATGGTTGGAGTGGTTGGTGTAGAGGGGGAATCTATAATTGGGATAATGGTGGGTATGGGAGATGGGACAGCTGGGGTAGGTGAAGTGGCAGGGGTTGGACTAGGTGAGGAGGGTAAAAGGCCAATTTCCTCAAGAATTGGAGCAGCTAAAGAGCTGGTCACCATGGGGAGGATAGTTTCTTCAAGAATGGGTGCAGCTAAATAGCTGGTCACCACAGGGTCTGGCAGAGCTGCTTCAAGAATTGGTGCAGCTAGAGAGCTGGTCACCTAAGGACCTGGCAAAACTGGTTCTAAGGGAGCTGCAGGGGCAGGTTCATTAACAGCTGCAGGTGCAAGTGCATGTTCACCTTCTTCTCTCAGTCTTTTCAGCATGGCTTGGCTTGTAGTCCAAGCCTTTTTCTCAAAATTGTGAGGGGCTATGACTTCAAATGGCTCCTGGTTATCAATGTCAAACTTGGCTCTGAGGAGGGCTGTGATCAATCTACCAAATGGGAGTCCAACTAATTTCTGCTCCTTTTTCAACTTGGCACTAATATCAGCCATGACTTTAAAAATTAACATAGGGGCATTGAAAAACTGCCCCTTAGAAAAATGAAAGAGAGCCTCTAGAATTGGTGTTCTCCTCTCTTGGCTGTGCCCGGTGACATAAAAACTTCCCCTCAAAATGGAATCCATCAATAAAAATTGGGGGGCTAGGTCTCTCCTCATGATGGACTGTCCAGTGCCAACAATTCCTTGGGTTAAATGTGCAGCCATTTCTCTAAAGGAGGCTGCTTCTGGTGCAGCCAATGGACCAGAAGGATCAAATTGGAAGGGTATCCCCAAAGCATTCCCTATGTCTTCAAATGTGACAGTTAGATCGCAATCATCAATAAAGATAACCAGGGTGGGGACATCAGCATCTCTTTCAGTGACTTTTACCAGGTTTTGGTACCATAATTTCACCATACGCGGGTAAATTTTCTCTGGCAGAGGGGTAAGGATATTGCTTAGTGAGGCATCTCTCATGTATCTTAGAGATAGCAGACAATCTGGTTTGTTGACGAAAAAAGTTTCGTCCACAATCAGCTCAGGAATTAGCTTCTGAGCTTCAATGAATGGATTTGGCAGTACCAAATGTATAGGCAGAGGAGGAAGCTCAGGCTCAGGACTAGCAGCTGCGGGGATGGGTTCCTCATGTCTCACTTTCTTCCCTTTCTCCACCCTATCCGCTTTATCCATTGATAATTTTCTTTTGGCGGAAGTTTTGGTTTTTCCTTTAGGGGTAGGTTTGCTAACTTTCTTAGCAGAGGATTTTGGGAACATGGCAGCCAATGATTTCTCCGCTTTTCCCATTCTAAATTTATGTATGAAAATGCCCACAACAGATGCTGACACAAAATCAAATTTTGCAAATGATAAACAGAGGGAATGCGCAGAAGAATACCGAGATCTAGGGTTTTTTATTGAGCGTGTTGCTTGCTTGCTGAAATCCCTCAGACCAGAAGCTAAAATCCTTCTCTGAAAACTCAAATGATCGAACAAAAGTGAAGAAAAGTGTGGCTAGATTCTAAAATCACGCAAGGAAAAAGAGAAATAGGGTTTCTGTGGAACAGGTGGTTCTCAGAAAGCTTTCGAATATGAAACCCTTACTTCGAAAGGGTTTAAATATGCTCAGAGTTAATTTCGCAAAGTCCATTTTAAGTTTTCAAAAAGTTCCAAAATAGACCTTTTTACAACTACAAATGGCATCAGTACCATTCGAAAAGTTAATAGCTTCAGAAACATCTTTTCGAAAAGAAAATGGCTTCAGAAACATCATTTCGCAAAGAAAATAGCTTCAGAACCAGCTATTCAAAAAGCAAATCCTTGCTTTCGAGCAGTTCGTTACAAATCCAGAGTCTTTTCAAAAAGTAAATTGAACTTTGCGAAAAGATAATTTTTCCTTTGCGACTTAACTTTTCACATATTTAAACCATGCAAAAAGAGACAAATCATGAATAAAAACAGAGAAAAAGAAACTAAGCAAAAACTATGAACTAAAAGCATATTGTACAGTTGTATACCATCAGATTTGGGGAGGTTCTTGATGATAGATGGGCAACACAGGCTCCTGGGTATTTTCAATGCATGGTTTGAGCCTCTGACCATTTACTTTCAAGATTCTTCCATTACTTGGATCTAGGATGTCAACAGCTCCAGAAAGAGCTGCCTGAATGACAGTATATGGCCCTTCCCATCTGGATCTCAGCTTTCCAGGAAAAAACTTGAGTTTTGAGTTAAATAACCATACCTTAGAGCCAGCTGTGAACTCTTTTCTCAACAAATTTTTATCATGGAAAGCTTTGACTTTCTCTTTGTAAACTCTTGAATTTGTGTATGCATCCATTCTCGCCTTCCTCCAACTCGACAAGTTGCGCTTCTGTGATTACCAAAGAGAGTTAGATCCATGTTCAATGTTTTAATGGCCCAAAAGGCTTTATATTCTAACTCCACTGGTAAATGGCATGCTTTGCCATAGACGAACCTGAATGGGGACATGCCAATTGGGGTTTTATAGGCTGTCCTACATGCCCACAATGCATCATTCAGCTTAAAGGACCAATCCTTTTCATCCTTCTTCACGCTCTTTTCCAAAGATATGTTTGATTTCTCTATTGGAAATCTCCACTTGTCCACTGGTTTGTGGATGATATGGAGTGGCTACTCTATGAGTCACAGAGTATTTTTTCAATAAAGTTTCAAAATGTTTATTACAAAAATGGCTTCCCCCATCACTGATAATGGCTCTGGGAAAACCAAACCTGGAAAAAATGTGCTCCTTTAGAAATTTAAGAACCACTTTGTGATCATTTGTTTTAGTGGCTGTGGCTTCAATCCATTTGGATACATAATCCACAGCTACTAAAATGAAATTATACCCATTGGAAGGAGGAAAGGGACCCATGAAGTCTATCCCCCAAACATCAAACAACTCAACTACCAAAATAGGCTGTAAAGGCATTGAGTTTCTCTTGGAAATGCTGCCCAATTTCTGACAGTTCTGGCAAGACTTACAGTGCTGCAGAGCATCTTTGAAAAGTGTAGGCCAATAAAATCCACACTGCAGAACCTTTGCAGCAGTTTTGTTTCCACTAAAATGACCTCCACAGGCCTGTTCATGACACATAGAAAGTATTCTATGAAACTCTTGGTCAGGGACACATCTTCTTATTATTTGGTCTGCACAACTCTTAAACGGATAAGGATCTTCCCAGATGAAATGTTTAACCTTTGAGAAGAAAAGATCTTTATCCATTTTATTCCAATGTTGAGGAATTCTCCCAGTAGCCAAAAAGTTGACTATGTTTGCAAACCAAGGAGTGTGTACACTAATAGCAAAAAGTTGCTCATCGGAAAGATTCATTGATAGGCGACCTATCAATCTCGATTAAAATTAGACGGTGATCAGCCACCACATTCTCCACCCCCTTTTTATCTTTGATCTGTAAATCAAATTCCTGTCATAGGAGAATCCACCTGATTAATCTTGGTTTGGTGTCCTTTTTAGACAGAAGGTATTTCAAGGCAGAGTGGTCAGTGAACACCACTATTTGTGAACCCAAGACATATGACCTAAATTTCTCTAAAGCAAAAACAATTGCCAGCAGCTCCTTCTCAGTTGTTGTGTAATTGAGTTGTGCATTAATCATTGATCTACTGGCATAAGCTATGACATGAGGCAGCTTTTCCTTTCTCTGTCCAAGGACAGCCCCCAAAGCATAATCTGAAATCAAACAGTTTTTTAAGAATTCAAATGCCTTCATGCATTCATTATTGAAAACAAAAGGGACATCTTGGCACAACAAATGACAAAGAGGCTTGGTTATTTTACTGAAGTCCTTAATGAACCTTCATAAAATCCAAAGATGTCCCGTAAAAACTTCTGATTTGTTTAACAGTTTTGGGAGGTGATAAATGTGCAATTAAATCAATTTTTACTCTGTCCACCTCAATGCCCTTGTGGGAAACAACATGGCCAAGGACAATGCCTTGGGTGACCATGAAATGGTTCTTTTCCCAGCTCAAAACTAGATTGGTTTCTTCACATCTCTGTAACACCAATTTGAGATGATGTAAACACTGGGAAAAACTGTCTCCGTAGATTGAAAAATCATCCATAAAAATCTCCATAAATTGGTCAATCATATCAGAGAAAATGAAATACATGCATCTTTGAAAGGTAGCAGGGGCATTACAAAGACCAAATGGCATTCTCCTATAGGCAAAAGTGCCGAAAGGGCAAGTGAATGTGGTATTTTCCTGATCTTGTGGGTACACAAGAATCTGGTTGTAACCAGAGTAACCATCAAGAAAACAGTAATAAGCTTTTCCTGCTAGCTTATCTAAAATCTGATCAATGAATGGGAGAGGGAAATGGTCTTTTCTGGTCATTGAATTTAATTTTACGTAATCAATACTGGACCCTCCACCCAGTTGTTTGTCCGGTTGACATAAGCTCACGAGAATCTGAGGTTACAAGGTGATCCCAGATTTCTTAGGTACCACCGTAGGTGCCACCGTTGAATCAAATGGGGTAAATGACCTGCATCCAACAATTTAACAACCTCTTTCATGACCACTTTGCGGGTTCAGACCTCCTTTACATTTTCCTAGAAGGCTTTGCATCTTCTTCCAAATGGATTTTGTGCATGCACAATGGTGATTCCTCCCAAGTCAGCAATAGTCCAGCCAATTGCCCTTCTATGTTCTTTCAAAACAATCAACAGCTCTTCCTCTTGCTCCTTTGTGAGGGAGGAAGAAATAATTGCAGGCAATGATTTATGATTTCCTAAAAACACATATTTCAAATTTTCGCATTTCAGCTCTAAATCGTGGTCTGAGAAAAGAAGGTAACAAAGGTACCTTAGCTGTTTGTGGAAGGGGAAGAGTAGCAGGTTTCCAAGAAGAGAAACTTGCTGATTAATTATGAGTTCCTTGCACAACATTTACTTCCTCATACTTTGAGATACAAACTGTTTCTTCCTCGGAATTTCCCCAAGCATCTTTAGCATCTGTGGTGAAATCTTCACACTGTAGAAATTGTTGTAAAGTCCCTTCTACCAGTTCATCCAATAGATCAACATGAAAACATTCCTCAGAGCTGAATTGAGGCTGTGTGACTGCATTATAAACATTTAATTTTACCTTCATGTTTCCAAAAGAGACTTCCATAATAACTGCACTGCATTGAATGCAAGCATTTGTCAGAGCTGTGAATGGTCTTCCCAAATGACAGGGGATGGAAGTTTTGCTTTTGGTAGGTTCCATGTCCAAAACTAGAAAATAGAGGTAGAAAATTTATCTACTCCCACCAATACATCTACAATCATCCCAACTGGCTTCCTCTCAAATCTGTCTGCTAGTTGTAACACCACATGAGTGGGTTTTAATTCTCCCAAACCTAGTTTCTCATATACAGAATATGGAAGTAGGTTGACACTAGCACCCAGATCTAATAAAGCCTTTTCAATGGTATGTTCCCCGATAATGCAAGGGATTGTGGGGATTCCAGGATCTTGAAGTTTAGGAGGTGTGGCAATGGATAACACCTGATTAACTCTTTCCACAGCAAAAACCTTCTTGGATAACTGTATCCTAGACTGTCTTTTGTGAGTGCAAATAATTTTCAAAAATTTTGCATATGCTGGAATTTGTTTGATTGCCTCAAGCAAAGGTAGATTTATCTTGACTTGCTTGAAAGTCTCCATCATTTCATCTATTTTTGTGTTCCCTTTATCAAAAGGGGATACAGATTTCATTGCATGAGGAAATGGCAAATGAGGAACTAGTCCTTCATTTACAGCTTTGGAAGCATTTTCAGGATTTTTTTGAATTTTTTGTTTTTCATTTGTTTGATTTTTCTGAGGTATATCAGCACCTCCACTGCTATCATTATCCTGCTCTTGCTGCATATCTTTATCATTTTCCTCATTTTTTTCTTCTTCAGTACCCACTTTGTTATTTATAATTCTTTCACTTCTCAAAGTTGTGACAGTTTTTACTTCTTCATGTGAAATAGAAGCTTCTCCAACCATGAACTGTCCTTTGGGATTGTTCAAAGGTTGGCTGGGTAACTTTCCTTCCTCTCTTTTGGCCAAAGTATTTGAAAGTTGTCCCAATGTTTCTTCAATCTTCTTTATGCTCTGGCTGTGAAAATTCACAGTCTGAGTTAAAGATCCTAAATTCTGGAGTGAATTTAGTACTTGATCTTCAAAATAAGGGGACCTGGAAGGGGTTTGAACGGATTGTCGACAAAGTTGTTGTGGAATGGGCTGCTGAAAATTTGGCTTGGCATAAAAATTCTGCTAATAAGGCTGTGCAGTTTTGAAAGGCATTTGGTTCTTTGGTTGCTGCTGCTATTGTGACTGATAATTCCCTTGGCTCCACCTCAAATTGGGGTGCCCTCTCCATGGATATTCATTTGACTGCATCTGTCCAAATGATTAAAGATGAGCTTGTTCCACCACTAAATCTGGGAACTGTGGAAAGCAGGACATTGGTCAATTGAATGAGTAGGGGACTGGCATATCAGACATGCCTCCTCTACTCTTGCAACCATTGGATTTTTAAGTGAGTCCATCAATCTATCAAACTTTGTGGTTAAATTGTCCATCTTTCTTTCCAACTCATTCACTTCATAAATCTTTCCTTTGGTGATTTGCTGATTGTTCAACCTAGCAGGATATTCAATATCTCTTGTGAGATTCTGTTGAGTTGAGTTTTCACCAATTACTTCAAATAAGTCCCAAACCTCCTCAACTGTTTTTTGCAGGTAAGTGCCTCCACAGGAGGCATTCACCATATTTTTGCCTTTTTGATCAATTCCTTGATAGAAGCTTTGAACCAGCTGCCATCTGGGGATTTGATGATGAGGACATTGCCTTAAAAGTTTCTTAAATCTTTCCCATGCTTCATGGAAAGTTTCAGTTGAGTTTTGTGAGAAAGAAATGATACTTTGTCTCAATTGGCTTGTTTTAGACATTGGGAAGTATTTGGCTAAAAATTCACACTGCAAATCATTCCAAGAAGTGATACTATTTGGTGCTAACATAGATAACCATGCTCTAGCTTTGTCCTTTAATGAAAAAGGAAAGAGCCTAAGCTTGGTTGCTTCTGGACCAAGTCCAGCTATGTTGAATGTGGTGCAAAGAGCCAAGAATTCATCCACATGTTTGTATGGATCTTCCTTACTCAACCCATGGAAGGAAAGAAGCATTTGGATGGTCGATGATTTGATCTCATAATTTCCTTCAACAGTAAGAAATTGAATGCAAAAGGGAGAATTATAAGCACCAGGTGCAAAGTAATCCCTCAAAAGTCGAGGTTCTTCACCCATAATAGCAGAATTCTGTGTTGTTTGTTTGGTTCGTAATAGCCTTTCAACTTCTAAATTCAGTGGGACAATCTCAGGGCTGAGAGTCCTTCTACCAAACATACAACTCAGAATAAAAAATCTGATTATTCACAGCAAACCTTTAGAATTCCTTTTTAAGTAGTTTCCCTTCTTCAACAATTGGATATGAATAACTGCACAGGTATAAACAATAGAACAGTTTAGTACTGATATAAAAATAAAAGTGAAAACTTAGGTCTACCTAATTGTAGAACAAATTCCCCGGCAACGGCGCCAAAAACTTGTTGTTGTTTCTAAGTGTGCTTGATTTATTTGTGTTTTGAAAACAGGTTTGCAACTGCTAAGTTATAATGAATCTAGAATATTAAAAAGAGTAAAGAAATATCAGCACAGAGAGAAGTGAATTAGCCTGCAAGATCAGGGCCAATTGTAGCAAGTTTTAAATGTTAGTGAGTAAAAGATCGTCCACAGAGAATTTGTCTAAAATGCAAGATAAACCTCCACATCTGAGCTACCAGATTTGGCCTCTTATCTTATCTAGAAAGCACATAAGATGGGAGGTTGAATTTGTCACATTAACTAAATGATAAAAGTAAAAGTTAAACTAAATGATCCAGATCCGAGTTGGGGGAATTTTGAGGTAAACTTATAAAAATGGAGAAGTAATATCTAACTTTGATTTGGTCCTTGAAATCTAATGAGAATGACTGCAGCTCAACTGAGAGATGATCCAATCTTTATCTGGCTACAAGCGCAGATGTAAGAGAAATAAATCTAATTCAAGGATTAGATTTAAGCTTATGGCTATGGTCTGTCCACTTTAATGGCCACAAACCATCCAATAGTCTTTAATCAAAATCCTTAATTTAGAACAAGAAACATCACTACAAATGTCGTGAGAGATTAGGTTACAAACACTAATTCTCACAGGATTAATGAATCAAGGGAAATTGCATGAAAAACAGTAAATCTAAAGGAGTCTAATGCAATAAGGAGATCAGAGGGAACCCTTAACATGAGTCCAATGGAGAATGTACGGTTTACAGCAACCTTTTCAAATTCACCATTACAATTACAGAGCACAGCTTAAACAGCTCTCAAATTTGTAGTCTTGCATACAACTCTCTTTTGAATTACAGAAGTATCTCACAGCTCTCAATTGCAAGTAAAAGTGAGGCTATTACAGGGATTTTAGACAAACTATCTATTTTGGAAATGGGGGAATAGGAATGAAACTCAAAATCTGGATGCCCAAATTGGGTAAATGGTTCGTCTATTTATAAGTCTAGCTCAGATGTGTATCAACCAATCAGAAGTGCTCAGATCTGTATCGACCAATGGTAGTCGAGCACAAGGATCCAGATCTGTTCTGGCCAATTAGAATTGCTCGATCTGGTTCAGCCAATCAGGTGACAAAAGCATCAATTCTGTTATGCATTTTGAAAGTCTGTTAGAGTTTCTAGAAGTTCCCGCCAAGTTATTTCATCTCTGGGTGCTCACATGGGGTGGAATATGCCTTCGCATCATGCTTAGAATCCTCTGGAATGTCCCTAGGTTTTTAAATGCATTGGGACGCATGAAAAAGATGACTGAATTGCCCTTGCAAAAGCTGGGAATCTCCAGAATACCTTTTCGCATAGCTTAGGGGACTTTTCGCAAGGTGTTGTAACTCCTGAAGCTCTTTTCATAATATTTTGGTTCTGTTCGAATTGAGTTTTCTTCTTTTCGAAAAGGTCAATTATCTCTTCGAAGAGTTCAGGTGCTCTTCGAAAGCTAAGCCTGGAGTTTTTAGTTCTTTTCGCAGAGTTCAGGTTCTTTGCAAACAGTTCAGGTTCTTTGCGAAAAGTACTCTGTAGTGCATTTTTCTGTTCGAATTGTTCCATACTTCTTTTCTGGATTGAGACTAGGTCTTTGCCTCTTCAGTTCAGACCTTTTAACAGCTAGTGAGGTTGTCCCTTATCTTTCTTCCTTTAGATCGACATGGATTATCATCTTTTTGGCACTTTTAAGCTGCTTTTATGGTTAAGCCTGTCTTTATTGTTAGCTGAAACACAAGCACTTAGAACACTTATTTAGTTCTCTCAAAGGTCTATCAAGACTCAGGTTGAGGGGTGAAAAATGGTATTTTCCAGTTCTCAACAGGCCCCCCTTTTCAAATTCTCTCTTCCTCCCTCCTTTCTTCTTGAGTCCGAGACAACCCCTTAGGGTTTTTTCATTTGATTTGACTTGAGTTGTATTACCGGCGGCCGCGGGTGTGGATCGAAAGGCGCTTATCCTCCGCCGCTATTTGTTTTTCTCTCCCATTGAAGGTAACCATTACCTTCCCCTTATTTTTCTTTCGAATTTTTGATGCTATTGCCTCTTTCTTTTCTTTTTGATGAAATGCTTTGTGATGCCTATATTTCCTTTTTCTCCTTTTCTTTTTCTTTTTTGTTTTAGTTTTTTTAGTTGTTATTTATTTTTATTTTTTATACTAACCCAAAGGAAAAGAGACGCCACACATTTTTTGGTTTGGATTAATATGCAAAAGAAAAGAGATGCCTATATTTATACACACATTTTTTTGGTTTGGATTTAATATGCAAAAGAAAAGAGATGCCTATATTTATACACACATTTTTTTGGTTTGGATTTAATATGCAAAAGAAAAAGAGATGCCTATATTTATACACACACTTTCTTGGTTTGGATTAATATGCAAAAGAAAAGAGATGCCTATATTTATACACACATTTTTTTGGTTTGGATTTAATATGCAAAAGAAAAAGAGATGCCTATATTTATACACACACTTTCTTAGTTTGGATTAATATGCAAAAGAAAAGAGATGCCTATATTTATACGCACACTTTTTTTTTTTTGGGATTAATACGCACACACACATTTTTTGTTAATGGGTTAGCACACACGCATCTTTTTTTTTTTTTTTTAGTACACATACACACATTATTATTTTTTTTTTGGATTAGTATACTCGCACATGGTTTTTTTTTGTATACACACACATCTCTTTTTTTGGGTCAGTACCCACACACACATGATTTTTTATGTTTTTTAGTACACACACACACACATTCTTCTCTTTCTTTTTTTTCCTTTTTTTTTTTTCAGTACCTACACATGGTTCTTTTTTTTTGGATTAGTGCATATATATATATACATTTTTTGTTGGCAATCCTCTCATATGCCGATGCGTCTCATATTTTCAGGATGTCTGGTGACGAGTGGCATGATCAGCAAGAAGGGCCGGAGGTGGCCTACGACCCCCGTGGGGAACGGTTCATTGTGTCTCAGCGCTCCTCCCAGCCTTGGTATGAGATGCAAGGCGAGGCCGCCCACACCGGCCTCCTCTACTGCCAGCACACCTATATGTCCAACTTCGGGATCGTTGGTCGTAAAGATGGGCCCTCCTCCTTTCCGCTTTTTTTTCCTTTGATGCCCTCATTATATCTCCTCGTCCCTATCGATTGATTGATGCTTCGCGCGCCGCACATTATGTTCCGAGGCGGTTGGTTTGACCTCCAGCGTCTTGTGCTTTACCTTCCCCCAGTGGTGAAGGACCTACTCACTGCTGCCGGTTTTGGGGACTTCATTTCGTGCCCCGCTGTAAGAGCTGATACGGCCTATTTAAAGGCACTGATAGAGCATTTTCGCCCCGAGACGATGACATTCCACATGGCCGTGGCAGAGATGGCCTTCACACCGGCGGACTGGTCTATGATCACTGGGGTCCGTATCGGAGGGGTGCCCGTGGTACCTACCCGCACACCGGGTAGGGAGGAGGTGATTCAGCTGCTAGGGGCCTACCCGTCCTCAGGGAACGTTCGGGGCTCGGAGGTCAAGCTATCCTGGTTGGTTGATCAGTTTGGGCCTAATGAGTTGGTGGACCAGGGGCAGCCTGACATGGACATTTACATCGAGCCTGCGCGTGCACTTATGCTGGCCCGCATCTCCTTACTGTTCCTCCTGGGTAAGACTCTCCTCTCCAACACCAGTGGAGGGTGAGTCTCTTTATCCCTGCTTAGCCTGATGGTGAACTGGGAGACCGTGCATCGATTCGATTAGGGCGGCGCTGGCTATGCCGTACTCATGTCCAGCCTAAAGCGGGCCGTTCTTGGGGAGTCTAGCTCCATTGTGGGTTTCTGGCCTGCCATCGAGGTATTTTATCTTTTGTTTTTAGTTTACTCAATTTTCTTTTATAGCATACCTGTCCTCATCTGCCTGCTTTCTCAGGTCTGGGGGTACCTTCACTTTCAGCCGGGTCGCCCTCTGCTTCAGTCTGACATTGCTACGTTCCCCCTCATGAGTAACTGGCACGTGGGTCGCCGTCGGGACGTAGGTATGAAGCATTTGGAGTTAGGGCTGTGCTCTCAGTTCGACCTGTTGATCCCAGAGCAGGTAAAGCAATTCCCTGTTTGTGAGTTTGACAGCTCAGCTTCTGGGTGCTAGGGGTTCTGATCAAATGTGTGCATCCCCTTCCGATTTTCTCTTCTTTTGCAGGTCATCCTCGACCCTTACATAGGATCCCCCTTTTGGAATTTGGCCTCAGTGGGCCCCTCTCGTCTTTTGCTGGACCGTCGTATCATCTTTCTCTACGGGTCCTGGACTAGGGCCTACTATTTAGGGGAGAGAGCGATTCATCAGTATCGCCCTCTCTTTGCCGTGCCCCAAGCTCCTCCCGCCGATGTGTTGGCCCTAGAGGGCTCCATTGATGAGCTCACTGCTCACTTTCTTCATCATGGGGTTCCTATTGATGACCTTCTCTATCACCTTTGGTACGACTCCCGCCTATCATTTCTTCATTTCGCCTCGCTTCGGTGCTAACTTTTTAGCTTTTTCATGATCTCAAGTAATGCCCCTTTTCTTCTTTCATTCAGCAGCTTTCATGTGGTTACTTTGATTGACCTATCGCCCTTAATGATAAAATATTTCCCTCTACAGTTTGAGCAGGGCGGCGACTCTGGTGAGGGGGAAGAGGAGGCCATTCCCTATGATGCAACAGGTGTTGGACCTTCCGATCCTTCCGGGGCTGAGGCCTCTAGTGTGGCTTCAGGTGCTGGACCCTCTGACCCTTCTGGTGCCGGTGCTTCTGGTAGCTCGCCCGTCGAGGTCCAGGGGACCTTCAAGCCCCTGGATGATGCCTTTTTGTCATGCGTGTGTGCCGACGTGGCCGAAAAGGCATGGATTTTTGCTGAAGCTATCCAGGTCCCACCTCCCGAGCTGATTCCTGGGGTAATCTCTATCTTGTTGCTCTGTTCTCTTTCCCTTTGAATTATGATGATGGCCTGTGTGACTAACACCTCCTTTTTCTTACTGGCCAGGATTATGAGTCGGCAGTGAGTCAGGCCGAATACTACCATAACCACGTTGGGCTTAGGGAGACCGAAGTGGTGAGTGAATGCTGGCCCAACCTAGTCATTTTCCTAGTTTACTTTCCGCCTGTTTCTCTATCTGATGGCTTTTGGTGTGCCTCTGCAGCGTGCTCGTGAAAAGGAGTTGCGCTCCTTGCTTAGCCGTATCTCTCAGGCATGGACTCGGGTGGGGGAGACTCGTACCTTTCAAAGTGCGAGCCGGTGCCGGAAGAAGTCGAAGGGGGCTGCCCAGGACTAGTTTATTTTCTGCAAATTTGACATAATGAAACAGTTTAGACTTGGCTTTATTTGGGGATATGTAATAAAAACAATTTTTGTTTAGTTTTTTGTTTGGATGATTTATAATTTTTATGGTTTATATGAATGTTTTATTTGGGTATTCCTTTGCTTTGGTGGTTTCCTCTCTTTTTCTTGCTTGGAATGGACTGGCACCTCTCCAATGATGAGGTTGATCATGCAGGTGACTCTCCGTATGTGACCTACGGGCGGCGCGCCACCCGGGTGTTTCTCATGGGTGTGTGGCATGGCCGCCCATGTGCGCTCTTGCGACGAAAAGGTGGGCCAAAATAAACTACGTTCCTCCTTGGGAAAAGAAATAGACCAGTGTGAGGGGGGGGGCCTTACCAGCCTCGGCTTAAACTGGGCGTATATATTATATACGCCAGGCCAACATTCAGCAATCAATAACCGGGCGTATATATTATATACGCCTGACCAATCCTCAGCAAAAATGGCTGGGCGTATATATTATATACGCCAGGCAAAAATTGTTCAAATTTGCCTTGGCGTATATAATATATACGCCTGCTATAGATTGTGCTCAGCGGGCTCCTTATAACCCACGCCTGGTTCCCTCCTTGTCTCCTCTTTTACTTTGGTTTGACTATTTTGCCCCTCCTTTTATTTTCTTTCTTTCCCCTCTTTTTCTAGTGGGCCCATCACCATATATCGACCGATTTCACAAAGAACCTCTTTATACGCCGATGGACCTGCCTTCAAAAGGGGGCCCAAGCTTTTATACGGGGGCCGGCATACTTCCCTGTTTGGACCCGGGGCCCAGCTTTTTGCAAAAATGGCATGATAGTTTGGCCGAGAGCGAGCTTGCTATTCTGAATGGCCTCGGGTTGTCCCGTCTTTCTTCTCTCCTCGCTGTTCCTCTGTTGCCCAACCTACTACAGGCGGCTTTGGCATCATGGGACCATAGGGCCCATGTTTTTAAATTTGGGTCTAGGGAGCTGACCCCAACTTTGGAAGAGTTAGCCTCCCTCACTGGCTTGAAGATGCATCGAGGCCTTGCCAAAGTAGTGCCCAAACCGGGGTATGCAAAGGCGGTCCACGCGGTCCTTGGCTTGAAGGAGGGTGGATATGAGAAATGTTTCGCCGGAGGGCCCACCAGGTGTTCGGTGAAATTCCTGAGAGAACTTTTCGGTGACTCGAGCCTTCGAAAGTTGCCTATTCGAGATCCCTTCAATGTGAAGGCCTTTGCCCTTTATTTGCTGTCGGAGGTTCTCTTCTTCACTGGGGGTGAGAGCTTTTCCCTCGGGCTATGTGATGTTTTGACCGAACTGGAGGGAGGTCGCTCATTGGTACACCTGGTCCTGGCGGAGATGTATCGAGGCTTGGATGCTGCGGCCTCAGGCCCGGTTGGGATTCTCAGCGGGAGCCCGCTTCTTGTTCAGATCTGGTTAGGAGAGCATTTGGCTATCATGGGGCCTGTGCCGAGATTCTGCTTGATTAGAGGGGATGTGGCTCGGGGTTTTCTGATCCGGAGTTCGAGACTGCCTGGTGGGAGCGTCGAGGAACTGAGCCTGTGGCTATCTGATGCAGAGCTGACCTGACAACTTCCCTGGATGGATGACACCTTTCCAATTGTCCGCTCTCGGGATTGTGAGGGCATCACACTTTTGTGGCTGACCGGTAGCACATACTACTTCCCATCTCGGGTGCTCCACCAATTCGAGTATACTCAGCATGTGCCGTGTACCGCGAGGCCACCCCTGTGCTCTCTGATATTCTCTCATGGTTCTCTTAGTGATCTTGATCGAATAGCTGCCCTCTGGGAAGCCCGCCAATCGGTGCATATGTGTAGCTTGGTTCAGGGGGGCGTTGTCTCTCCGGGTTACGAGGGTTGGCTAGTATCTGAGGAATTATCTACTCCTAGCCTAGCTTCGGTAGATGTGGTAGAGACAGGGCCCTGGCCATGTAAGGAAGCGATGCTTCTGACCCGGATCGAGTCCCTTTCCGTAGAGAGGCTGGCTTTGATCGAGACTTTGGAGAAAGAGAGGGTCAGAGCTGATATTGCGGAGGTGAGAGCCGCTACAGCCGAGAGCGAGGTTCTTCGGTTGACTGGTCTTTTGACTGAGTCCCGCAGCACAGCTGAAGCTTCATGGAGACGGCAAAAGAGACTTCATGGTAGGTGGATGTCTGATCGAAATGCCCGCGAGGACTCCCTGCTTGCAGAGATTAGCGCTTTGAAGCGTTCTCCCCGCCCTTGACCTGTTCCTACACATATCATAGATCATATACACTGGGGGGAAAGCACCCTAACAGAGATCTCTTTTTGGGTTATCTTTTTCTGTTCTTTTCTTCTTCTTTTTTTTCATATATACACAGCTATATACATTTTGGGTTTTGTTTTTTGTTGTAAAGAAAGCAGCAAAGTAGAAAGTGTGTCATGTCGTTATCTTTTTGGGACGTGACACTCAGCAGGCAAAACTTGTAAAGAAAGGGAATGAAATCTATACATGCGCTCTTGTTTTTCTTTTTGTAATTCTGCAATGTAAGACTTTTTATGGGGTTTTTTTTTTTTCACCTAGTGGGGTTTCTCTTTTTTTTTTTATGGACAAGGGGAATCTATTTTCTTCTTCTTCTTTTTTTTTTTTGTTTTTGGAATTTTCTCCTCCACAGTGTGAGGCTTTTTATGGAAAAGGGAATTCTATTCTCTTTTTGGAATTTTGTTCCTCACAGGGTGAGGCTTTTTATGGGAAAGGGAAGTCTATTATCTTTTTGGAATTTTCTCCTCCGCAGTGTGAGGATTTTTATGGGAAAGGGAAATCTATTTTCTTTTTTGGAATTTTCTTCCTCACAGGGTGAAGTATTTTATGGGAAAGGAAAATCTATTATCTTTTTTGGAATTTTCTTCCTCACAGGGTGAGGTTTTTTATGGGAAAGGAAAATCTATTTTCTTTTTTGGAATTTTCTTCCTCACAGGGTGAGGTTTTTGGGTTATCTTTTTCTGTTCTTTTCTTCTTCTTTTTTTTCATATATACACAGCTATATACATTTTGGGTTTTGTTTTTTGTTGTAAAGAAAGCAGCAAAGTAGAAAGTGTGTCATGTCGTTATCTTTTTGGGACGTGACACTCAGCAGGCAAAACTTGTAAAGAAAGGGAATGAAATCTATACATGCGCTCTTGTTTTTCTTTTTGTAATTCTGCAATGTAAGACTTTTTATGGGGTTTTTTTTTTTTCACCTAGTGGGGTTTCTCTTTTTTTTTTTATGGACAAGGGGAATCTATTTTCTTCTTCTTCTTTTTTTTTTTTGTTTTTGGAATTTTCTCCTCCACAGTGTGAGGCTTTTTATGGAAAAGGGAAATCTATTTTCTTTTTTGGAATTTTCTCCTCCGCAGTGTGAGGCTTTTTATGGGAAAGGGAAGTCTATTATCTTTTTGGAATTTTCTCCTCCGCAGTGTGAGGATTTTTATGGGAAAGGGAAATCTATTTTCTTTTTTGGAATTTTCTTCCTCACAGGGTGAAGTATTTTATGGGAAAGGGAAATCTATTATCTTTTTTGGAATTTTCTTCCTCACAGGGTGAGGTTTTTTATGGGAAAGGAAAATCTATTTTCTTTTTTGGAATTTTCTTCCTCACAGGGTGAGGTTTTTGGGTTATCTTTTTCTGTTCTTTTCTTCTTCTTTCTTTTCATATATACACAGCTATATACATTTTGGGTTTTGTTTTTTGTTGTAAAGAAAGCAGCAAAGTAGAAAGTGTGTCATGTCGTTATCTTTTTGGGACGTGACACTCAGCAGGCAAAACTTGTAAAGAAAGGGAATGAAATCTATACATGCGCTCTTGTTTTTCTTTTTGTAATTCTGCAATGTAAGACTTTTTATGGGGTTTTTTTTTTTTTCACCTAGTGGGGTTTCTCTTTTTTTTTTTATGGACAAGGGGAATCTATTTTCTTCTTCTTCTTTTTTTTTTTTGTTTTTGGAATTTTCTCCTCCACAGTGTGAGGCTTTTTATGGAAAAGGGAAATCTATTTTCTTTTTTGGAATTTTCTCCTCCGCAGTGTGAGGCTTTTTATGGGAAAGGGAAGTCTATTATCTTTTTGGAATTTTCTCCTCCACAGTGTGAGGACTTTTATGGGAAAGGGAAATCTATTTTCTTTTTTGGAATTTTCTTCCTCACAGGGTGAAGTATTTTATGGGAAAGGGAAATCTATTATCTTTTTTGAAATTTTCTTCCTCACAGGGTGAGGTTTTTTATGGGAAAGGGAAATCTATTTTCTTTTTTGGAATTTTCTTCCTCACAGGGTGAGGTTTTTGGGTTATCTTTTTCTGTTCTTTTCTTCTTCTTTTTTTTCATATATACACAGCTATATACATTTTGGGTTTTGTTTTTTGTTGCAAAGAAAGCAGCAAAGTAGAAAGTGTGTCATGTCGTTATCTTTTTGGGACGTGACACTCAGCAGGCAAAACTTGTAAAGAAAGGGAATGAAATTTATACATGTGCTCTTGTTTTTCTTTTTGTTATTCTGCAATGTAAGTCTTTTTATGGGGGTTTTTTTTTTTTTTTTTTCACGTAGTGGGGTTTCTCTTTTTTTTTTTATGGACAAGGGGAATCTATTTTCTTCTTCTTCTTCTTTTTTTTTTTGTTTTTGGAATTTTCTCCTCCACAGTGTGAGGCTTTTTATGGAAAAAGGAAATCTATTTTCTTTTTTGGAATTTTCTCCTCCGCAGTGTGAGGCTTTTTATGGGAAAGGGAAATCTATTTTCTTTTTTGGAATTTTCTTCCTCACAGGGTGAGGTTTTTGGGTTATCTTTTTCTGTTCTTTTCTTCTTCTTCTTTTTCATATATACACAGCTATATACATTTTGGGTTTTGTTTTTTGTTGTAAAGAAAGCAGCAAAGTAGAAAGTGTGTCATGTCGTTATCTTTTTGGGACGTGACACTCAGCAGGCAAAACTTGTAAAGAAAGGGAATGAAATCTATACATGCGCTCTTGTTTTTCTTTTTGTAATTCTGCAATGTAAGACTTTTTATGGGGATTTTTTCTTTCACCTAGTGGGGTTTCTTTTTTTTTTATGGACAAGGGGAATCTATTTTCTTCTTTTTTTTTTGTTTTTGGAATTTTCTCCTCCACAGTGTGAGGCTTTTTATGGAAAAGGGAAATCTATTTTCTTTTTTGGAATTTTCTCCTCCACAGTGTGAGGCTTTTTATGGGAAAGGGAAGTCTATTATCTTTTTGGAATTTTCTCCTCCGCAGTGTGAGGATTTTTATGGGAAAGGGAAATCTATTTTCTTTTTTGGAATTTTCTTCCTCACAGGGTGAAGTATTTTATGGGAAAGGGAAATCTATTATCTTTTTTGGAATTTTCTTCCTCACAGGGTGAGGTTTTTTATGGGAAAGGGAAATCTATTTTCTTTTTTGGAATTTTCTTCCTCACAGGGTGAGGTTTTTGGGTTATCTTTTTCTGTTCTTTTCTTCTTCTTTTTTTCATATATACACAGCTATATACATTTTGGGTTTTATTTTTTGTTGTAAAGAAAGCAGCAAAGTAGAAAGTGTGTCATGTTGTTATCTTTTTGGGACGTGACACTCAGCAGGCAAAACTTGTAAAGAAAGGGAATGAAATCTATACATGCGCTCTTGTTTTTCTTTTTGTAATTCTGCAATGTAAGACTTTTTATGGGGTTTTTTTTTTTTTTTTTTTTTCACGTAGTGGGGTTTCTCTTTTTTTTTTTATGGACAAGGGGAATCTATTTTCTTCTTCTTCTTCTTTTTTTTTTTTTGTTTTTGGAATTTTCTCCTCCACAGTGTGAGGCTTTTTATGGAAAAGGGAAATCTATTTTCTTTTTTGGAATTTTCTCCTCCACAGTGTGAGGCTTTTTATGGGAAAGGGAAGTCTATTATCTTTTTGGAATTTTCTCCTCCGCAGTGTGAGGATTTTTATGGGAAAGGGAAATCTATTTTCTTTTTTGGAATTTTCTTCCTGACAGGGTGAACTATTTTATGGGAAAGGGAAATCTATTATCTTTTTTGAAATTTTCTTCCTCACAGGGTGAGGTTTTTTATGGGAAAGGAAAATCTATTTTCTTTTTTGGAATTTTCTTCCTCACAGGGTGAGGTTTTTGGGTTATCTTTTTCTGTTCTTTTCTTCTTCTTTTTTTTCATATATACACAGCTATATACATTTTGGGTTTTGTTTTTTGTTGTAAAGAAAGCAGCAAAGTAGAAAGTGTGTCATGTCGTTATCTTTTTGGGACATGACACTCAGCAGGCAAAACTTGTAAAGAAAGGGAATGAAATCTATACATGCGCTCTTGTTTTTCTTTTTGTTATTCTGCAATGTAAGTCTTTTTATGGGGTTTTTTTTTTTTTTTTTTTCACGTAGTGGGGTTTCTCTTTTTTTTTTTATGGACAAGGGGAATCTATTTTCTTCTTCTTCTTCTTTTTTTTTTTGTTTTTGGAATTTTCTCCTCCACAGTGTGAGGCTTTTTATGGAAAAAGGAAATCTATTTTCTTTTTTGGAATTTTCTCCTCCGCAGTGTGAGGCTTTTTATGGGAAAGGGAAATCTATTATCTTTTTGGAATTTTCTCGTCCGCAGTGTGAGGATTTTTATGGGAAAGGGAAATCTATTTTCTTTTTTGGAATTTTCTTCCTCACAGGGTGAGGTTTTTTATGGGAAAGGGAAATCTATTATCTTTTTTGGAATTTTCTTCCTCACAGGGTGAGGTTTTTTATTGGAAAGGGAAATCTATTTTCTTTTTTGGAGTTTTCTTCCTCACAGGGTGAGGTTTTTTAGGAGAAAGGGAAATCTATTATCCTTTTTGGAATTTTCTTCCTCACAGGGTGAGGTTTTTTTTTATGGGAAAGGGAAATCTATTATCTTTTTGGAATTTTCTTCCTCACAGGGTGAGATTTTTTATGGGAAAGGGAAATCTATTATCTTTTTTGGAATTTTCTTCCTCACAGGGTGAGGTTTTTTATGGGAAAGGGAAATCTATTATCTTTTTTGGAATTTTCTTCCTCACAGGGTGAGGTTTTTTAGGGGAAAGGAAAATCTATTATCTTTTTTGAAATTTTCTTCCTCACAGGGTGAGGTTTTTTTTATGGGAAAGGGAAATCTATTATCTTTTTTGGAATTTTCTTCCTCATAGGGTGAGGTTTTTTATGGGAAAGGAAAATCTATTATCTTTTCTGAAATTTTCTTCCTCACAGGGTGAGGTTTTTTTATGAAGCCAAACCAGTGGGTCCTATTTTGAGCATGGTCGAACCCTGTTGGTGAGGCACAGGTTTTTTCCTTTAAACATGGGAAGGTCAGCTGTCCTGGGATTGGTTTAGTCCTCTGTCTTTCCCTTTGGTCATGCGTCAAATGCTGCGATAGAGACGGCATACTTGATTGGGATCCGATCCAATTTCCAACATGAGTGGCCCATCAAAGGGGAGAAGAGGCATAAGGGATCCAAACTGAAATAGGCGGGCTAGGACAGATCTTCTCCTAATCTCTCTTTTCTTTACATTTTTGCTCATAGCGCCCAAGATGGGTTTTCGCCATGCCTGTCATCCCTGTTTTTACCTGTAGCGCCCTTTCGGGTTTTCACCACGTCCATGGGTTCGCTCTCTTACCCTAGGTGCCCTTTCAGGTTTTCACCTGGTCCGCGTGAGTTCACTGTTTTTACCCGTGGTGCCCTTTCGGGTTTTCACCACGTCCATCTTGCTTTGAACTCAAATTAATTTTCTTCTCTTTGTTTTTTTTTTTTTTTTTTCAAGAACCAGAAAGCCACGACATGGGCGTCGATTAATCAAATTGAATGAAGTTACGTGGTGGTTTGTTAACTCGACTTGTTCGTCGATAGATGTTATAACCGGCCAGGACCTTAAAGAGGGCTTTCTTCCGGGTTGTAATGTGGTTGGGGTTCAAACAGGTTGGGTTTTTCTGGGGATTTGGATCTAAGTTTGGGGTGATTTCTAGATTCGGGGACTCCTTTTTCTTTCCAAAGGCCTTTTATGCCCCAGCCATCATTTTTTTTTTTTTTTTTTTTTTCGGGTACCCCTCTTTTTCTTTGTTGTTGTTTTTTTTGGGGGGGCGCCTTCTTCTTCTTCTTTTGGCTTGGATTTTTCCTCCCTTCTCTTCTTCTTCTTTTTTTGGAATTTTGGGTGGGGTATATGAAAGAAATGGTTGTTGGCCCGAAGTGTGTAGCAAAAAAGGGGTGAAGGTTTTCAGGGAATATTCTTTTTGGCCACTTGACTTTGAAATGATGGCCTCTTTTATGGAGCCCTTAAGCGGTCACACATCTACTTTTATCAAAACTTACCTTGTCCCAAGACCTATGAGTAGAACTTACGGAGGTATCTAGTGTTGATGGGCTCAGGAAAGTGGTCTCCGTCTATGGTGGCGAGGCGAATGGCGTATCCTGGCAGAACCTCTCGGATGACGTAGGGTCCTTCCCAATTTGGCCTAAACTTCCCTCTCGGATCGGCGTGGAGAGACAAAAAAATTTTCTTCATTACAGTATCTCCTATCTTCAGGTCTTGACCGCGGACGCGCTTATTGTAAGCACGTGCAATTCTCCTCTGATAGACCTGAGTGTGGCACAAGGCTAGGAGTCTTTTCTCGTCAATTAGGTCCAGCTATTCAAAATGGGCTCTTTCCCTCTCAGCTTCAGGTAGATGGGATTCCAAAAGGATACGAAGCGACGGTACCTCGACTTCAACGGGTAGCACGGCCTCGGTCCCATACACAAGGGAGAATGGTGTTGCCCCTCTTGCGGTGCAGATAGACGTTCTATAGGCCCAAAGTGCGAAGGGTAACTGCTCACTCCAATCTCTGTAAGTAACTACCATCTTCTCCAGGATGCAGATCAGAGTTTTGTTGGCTGCCTCTATTGCTCCATTCGTCTGAGGCATGTACGGGGATGAAAGATGATGCTTGATCTTGAACCGCTCACACAAGGCTCGGATGCGCCTATTAGCGAAATTAGTGCCATTATCAGTGATGATATCTTTGGGTATGCCGAATCTGCAAATGATGTTGTTCTTGATGAACTTCTCAACATGGCTAGCTTTAATGCTCGTATAGGAGGCCGCCTCTACCCATTTTGTAAAGTATTCCACAGCGACGAGGATGAATTGATGTCCATTGGAAGCTTTAGGATTGATCTTGCCGACGACGTTGAGACCCCAGGTGGCGAACGGCCAAGGGGTGGCCATGCTGTGCAAGTCAATGGCCGGAGCGTGTATTAGGCTGGAGTGCTCTTGGCATTTGTATCACTTCTGTACGTGCTTGCAGGAATCGGTCTCCAAAGTAGTCTAAAAGTATCCTTGCCTTAGAATTTTCTTAGCAAGCATGTGACCGCTGACGTGGGCTCCGCAGACCCCCTCATGAATCTCCTTCATGATCTCAAACGCTTCCTTCCGGGTTAGGCATCAGAGTAGAATATTGTCGTGAGATCGTCTATACAGGAGATCGCCGTAGATGACGTTGTTTGTTGCCAATTGCTGGATGGTGCGTTTGTCTACCTTTGATGTTCCTTCCGAGACAGTTCGGGTCTCGAAGAAATTCTTGATGTCTGAGAACCAGGGTGGTTCATCCTCTATCTCCGTAGGTCCTTCGATCAGGTGACAGAAAGCCGGTTTGTTCCTCTGCTCTATCATGATCGGCTTCATCACCACTCCATATGGAATCTCAACCATAGAGGCCAGGGTGGCCAGGGCGTCAGCAAACAGATTTCTTGCTCGTTGCACATAAGTGAAGGTGACTTCCTCAAAGCAAGTTATCAGATCCTCCATATGTTCATGGTATGGGATAAGTTTCTCATCCTTGGTCTTCCAATCCCCGTTGGTTTGGCAAATAATTAACTGTGAATCTCCAAAGACCCTAAGGTGAGTTACATTTAGATCAAGAGCCGCCTGTAAACCAGCTGTACAGGCCTCATACTGGGCCATATTGTTGGTGCATGGGAAGTTCAATTTGATGGAGATGGGTATATGGGATCCTTTTGGTGAGATAAGAATGGCGCCAACTCCTTGGCCCTCAACATGCGATGCCCCATCGAACTGCATTACCCAGGGCTCCTCCGGTTCCTCTGTATCCTCGTCAGTCATGAACAAAATGTCTTCATCGGGGAATTCAGTCCTTAGAGGCTCATAGTTCGACAGAGGGTTCTCAGCAAGATGATCGGTGAGTGCTTGCCCCTTAATCGACTTCTGGGTGACATAAGTAATGTCAAACTCGAATAGGTACTTCAACGGATCCATCCGTGCTAGAAGTAGAACGGCCTGGGATAACAGGTAGTGTCGAAGTCTCTGAGTAGACCAAACGAGCGCCAGGCATGCTTTCTCCAGATGAGAATAGCGCGTCTCGTAATCAGTGAATTTCTTGCTTAGGTAATAGATGGTCTGCTCTCTTCTTCCCGTCTCATCATGCTGTCTTAACACACAGCCCATGGAAAACTCAGTCGTGGACAAGTACATTATCAGGGGTTTATCGGGTACGGGTGGTACCAATATCGGAGGTTTCAGGAGATAACCTTTAATCTTGTCGAATGCAGCCTGGCAGTCATCATTCCACTCAACTGGTGAGTCCTTTCTCAGCAGCTTGAAGATTGGTGCACATATTGGAGTTAACTGTGCGATGAATCGGCTGATGTACTGGATCCTGCCTAAAGAGCCTCTGACTTCCTTCTCTGTAGATGGTGGTGGCATTTCAGTGATGGCCTTGATCTTGGTCGGATCGAACTCGATCCCTCTCCTACTGACAATAAAGCTTAGTAGCTTTCCGGACATAGTGCCAAATGCGCATTTCTGGGGATTCAACCGCAATCTGTATTTTCTCAACCTCTCGAATAGCTTCTGAAGGTTTAGCAAGTGGTCCTCCCTTTTCTGGTGATTTGGCAATCATGTCGTCGACGTATACTTCGATCTCTCGGTGCATCATGTCATGGAACAGGGCCGTCATTTCTCTTTGATAGGTTTCCCCAGCATTCTTCTCCCCGAATGGCATCACTTTGTAGCAGAAGGTTCCCCAGGGGGTAATGAATGTTGTCTTCTCGCGATCAACCTCTGCCATCCTTATCTGATTGTATCCTGAGAATCCATCCATAAATGAGAGCATTCCATGCTTTGCGGTGTTATCAACCAAGATATCGATGTGTGGTAGTGGGAAATCGTCCTTAGGGCTCGCCTTGTTGAGATTTTAGAAGTCGATACACATTCGAACCTTTACATCCTTCTTTGGTACGGGGACGATATTGGCCAGCCACTGTGGGTACTTGGATACCATGAGGAAACCTGCATCATACTGTTTAATGACCTCATCCTTCACCTTTAACATCCATTCGGCCTGAGTCGTCTCAGCTTCTGTTTCACCGGCTTAACATCGGGGTAGAGTGGCAACTCATGCTCAACCAGATCGGTATCCAAACCAGGCATGTCCTCATACGACCATGCGAAGACGTCTTGGTATGACCGAAGGAAGTCTATCATACCTTCCCTCTCCGCAGGGGACAGCGACATTCCGATTTTGGTGATTCTGGGGGCCTCTGTGGTGCCCAAATTGACGTCCTCTGTCTCTTCGACGATCGGGGTAGGGCCATGCTCAAAATTGGCAAATTGTTTGAGGAGCTCATTGGGGAGCTCGTCGGTTTGGCCTTCCTCGTCCAGACTCGTGACTCCTACCTCTTCTTATATTTCTACAGGGAAGGGGTTGGCTTCACATGGGACGGGTATCACAACATTGATTTTAATTTTATTGGGAATTTTAAAGGACAATATTTTTAGAATTGGTATTTTTTCTATTTTTATGGTCTTTTGTATTTTTTCGGAGGTCAGCCCCTGGCGAGGTGGATCTCTATATATACAAGGTAGAGTGGTCCAGAGGCTAACCTCACTTTTTACAGGTTGTTTTTTTTTGGAGAGTCGGTGCCGTTTTCACGGCATTCGGTAACTCTCAAGAGTTGGGGCAAGGATGCCCAGTTACTCACCTGCGAGGCTTGGCCTTTACTTCTTTGATCGAGAGCGGCATCGGTAGGCTCTTGTATTTCTTCCCTCAACATATTTACAGAGGGATCCTCCGGGACCTTGTCCTCTACGGTTGGGAGGGGCCCAGAGTGGTTGGTGCTGGAGTGAGGGGTGGATCGGGGAACTTCTTCCTCAAACAAGGAAAGGGCGGCTAAGTCTATTTCGAAGTCTGGGGGGATGATGTAGGGATTGGTGGGGTGGATTGAAGTAGGCTTATGTGGGGTTACCCTCCTCTCCCCATTCAGATCAATTTTTACTACCCCGGCGCTCACAAAGGTTTCACGGATGTGGGGGCGAGCGTGAGGTTCCTCTTCCAAGATGATTCCTCTGGCCTTGGCGGCTGCTGCGGCTCTCATCTTTTCCTTGGCTTCTCTGACTTCCTCTTCTCTGGGCCTGTAGCCTAATCCAAATTTAGTTTGTTGCCCCTTGGCCTTGACGGGGTCTCTTCTTCCTTGAAGGCGTGGGCCCAGTCCTTTCCCTTTTTGATGGCCCCATCTGTGGAGCATGAACACAACTGCGTCCATTCCTCCTCCAGTTTTATCCGAGGTCTTTTCAGTTGGTTCGAGGGTAACATTTGAGAAGTCATACTCAAATCGATGGAGATCGGCGTCCTCAGCTGTGTGCGGTATGTTCAGCACTTTCGGATTCTCAACGTGCAGAGTGCTCTTCCCCATGTCCTCTCTGCTTTCACCTATGATGGTGATAATTTTTCCTTCTGAGATGAATCGGAGCTTTTGGTGCAAGGTAGATGGTATTGCTCCGAGCTTATGTATCCACGGCCGGCCCAACAGCAGATTGAAGGTAGACTTGATGTCCATCACTTGAAAGGGGGTGGTGAAGGTTTGCGGTCTGAGGATCAGGTCAAGGTCTACTTCTCCTATGATTTCCCTTCTAGTGTTGTCGAATCCCCGTGCGCTTGATATGGATGGCCGGAAGGTGTCGGGGTTCGCCCCAATTTTGATTGTCGTCCTTAGAGGGCATACATTCAGCGCCGACCCGTTGTCGATCAGGACCAACGACACCACCAAGTTCCCTACTTCCACTATTATATTCAGGGGTTTAGAATGGTCATTCCCCTCGATCGGTAGGTCTGCATCGGTGAAAGAGATGGCGTTTGGGGCCAACACTTGCCCTATTATTTCCCCTACTTCATCTGGAGTTACATGGGTGGAGACATGCGTGTCCTTGAGTGCTCCCATTAGGGCTTGAAAGTGGAGTGGAGACGTGATCAATAAATCCCACACGGTAATATGTGCGGGCGTTCTCTTGAGTTGTGTCTCCAGTATATGTTCCCTGGCCATTTTTTCAAAGGGATTTCCTGTGGCCTGTTCTTTCTTCTTTTCCTCTCCTCTGACTGCCCCTGATGCTTCTGGCTGGGCAAAAATCCGGCCCGATCAGGTAACGAATTCAACAGCCTCTTCTTGGTTGCACCCGACATTCATATTCATCTGTTCATAGCTCAATGGTATATGATGCGGGTCATAAGCAGGTTTTGGGATGAGAAATGGAGTGCGTGAGGATTCCAGGGAGGATTGGGCCGGATATACTGGTTCTCGAGTCCGACCAGGTTAACTCCAATGGGGGGTGGAATGGTAGTGGGGGGACTTGACAGAATTGGAGTTATGGGCACGGAGGGAGCTTGTACTGGTGTTACCTGGGCATGGTAGGACCAGTGGTGATTGGGTGATGAGGGGATTGGGTGAGGGGTTGCCTGTGGCGGAGTTAGTTAAAATAAAATAAGAAGGATGGGGAGTGTGATCTGGAGGGATGGGGAGAGGTTTGAGGTGTGGTGGGCGCGGGGTGATAGGGATACGAAGGATTTGTATATGGGGAGGTATGATGGGATGGTGACGGGTTTGTGGATGAAGTGGGGTAAATTGGGGGCGATGGAGTCGTGCATCGGGGCGCATGGCTTGGATATGGCGGGGTAGTGGGTGGAATGGGGGGGGTATAAAGGGTTTGTGGCACGGTGGGATGATGAGGGGTTAGTAGATGAAATGGGATAGATTGGGGATGATGGAGTTGCGCATGGAGTGGGATAATTCGGGGGCAATGGAGGGGTGTATGGGGTAAATTGGGTGGTGGGATTTGAAGGTGTGTATGGAATGGGATAACTTGGGGATGGCGGAGTAATGTATTGGGTGGAGGGACTTGAGGGTGTGTATGGGGTAGGATAATATGGGGATGGCGGAATTGCGTAAGGAACAGGATGATTTATGTGTGACGGGGGGGTTTATGGGGTAAATTGGGCGTGGGGTGGGTATGCGTATGATTGCGGCGGGGCTGTGCCCATTTGGATTTGATAGGTGGGAGCGGGGGTGGAAAAATACTTCCCTAAATCTAAGGGCTCCTCTTGGCAAGCTGGTGTGGGAAAATAATCGACAAGATACAGTGGCTCGATCACCCCAACAAATAGTTCATCTTCGTTCGGCCTGGGGAGTGAAAATTCCTCCTGATTGCTAATATAATCTGAAGGGTCAAACTCTTCTTCTTCTTCTTCCTCTATCCAATGTATGTTAGGCCTGGGGCCTCCTGGGTGCGGTGGTAGAGGGGCTTGATGGATATTCTGGTTCTGCCCTTGGGGAAGTGGCGGGGGTCTGATCTTTCCCGCCTCTATCAGATCTTGGACCGCGTGCTTTAACGGGAAGCACAAGTGTGTAGGGTGACCCGGTCACTGGTGGAAATTACATTGCAGATTCGGATCATAATTCCTTGGTATTGGGTGGGGTGGGGGGCGAGGTTGGAGTAAATTGACCAGGCCTTTCTGTAGTAACACCGGCAGTAAGACACTCAAGGATTGCCCCAACGGGGTGAATACTCGTTCAAAATGTGCTTTCATCTGTTCTGGGGTAAACGGGGCTCTTGGTCCATTGCTTGGCCTTGGTACTTGCTCTAAACAGGTCTAGGGTGGTTGTGTAACCTGGAGTTGTATCGGGGGGGCATTGGTATTGGCCTGGGGGTAAACAATGTTCTGTACCTCTGTCCCTGGTCTTCTTTCAATTCTTGGTTCGGCGGCTTTTCGAACCCCGGTAGCCCCGTTGGCCACATTCCTTCCTAACCTGCCCTCTCTAATGGTATCTTCACAACGATTGGCATTTCGGACCAGATCAGTAAAACTTGGCTGCTGCTGATATACTAAAAAATCTGTGATGACTTGGAGGGCTCCCTTGGTTATCAATTCAATCTGCTCATCATCGAGAATTCGATGAGTTACCTAAGCGGCTAAGGCCCTCCACCTCCCTAAGTAAGCACTGAATGTTTCATCATGTCTTTGCTTTAATCGGGGCAAGTCCGACTTCCTTGGTTCTATGTCCATATTATAGACATATTGTTCTTGAAATAAGCGTGTCAGATCTTTCCAATTTTTTTTCATGGATGGTTCCAGGGATGTGAACCATCTTAGTGCTGGGCCCGTCAAACTCTTCTGTAACACTTTGATGAGGAGTCGTTCATCTCCGCCATACTGGCACATATCCCCGCAGTAAGATTTCAAGTGGGCGATGGGATTGCCAGTGCCATTATACTTATCAAATGATGGCATCTTGAATTTCTGTGGCAGTGGGACGTCAGAGAACAGACATAAGTCTGAAAAGTCCGTTGAGTGTAATTCCATTCCTCCCCTATCTCGCTTTCTTTCACTACTCGTTCCTTTGAGGCTGTGGCGGGGACCGCTTCCCCCTGATTTGGTTCCACCCTAGGTGTGACGCTGGTGGGCCCGGAGGGTTAAACTGGCGCTTCCTCCATCGCTGAATCTCATCCTCCTCGTACTATTGGTCGTGGTATTAGTGAGGGGCGAGCTCTGCTATTTGGACTTGGGGGTGATGGGTTGGATGACTTGGTGGGGCCATATGGTTTGTAGGGGATGAGAAGGGATAAATGGGTGAGCGTTTTGTGGGTAAGTGATGTGCTGAGTTGGGTGCACGTTCTGGGGGTGATGGGGGTGTGATTGAGATGGTGGGATGTTGTGGTTTTGAGGAATGGGATGGATTGGATTTCCCATTGGAGGTGGGATGGAGGCATAAGGGGTATAGGTGAATGAAGGGTATTGGTGGGGGGGTATGGGGTTAGTGAATGGGCCTTGATGAGCGTGGGCGGATGGGCCTTGGGTTTGAGGAATTTGGGTTTGATGGTTTTGGAAGGCTCGAGTCGACGGGCCCTGGGCCTGGGTGTGGGGATTAATATGACTTTGGGTCAATGGGCCTTGTTGAGTTTGGGCTACTGGGCCATGAGGGGGCTGGGTTTGGGTCCATGGGCCCTGGGTTTGAGTTTGGTAGATTTGGGTCCATGGGCCCTGGGGGCGTGGACTTGGGTCTGGGTCTGGTGGGCTTCGGCTTGGGCCCATGGGTTTTGAGGGTCTTGGATTTGGGCCTGGGTTTGGTGGGCTTGGGCTTGGGCCCATGGGTTTGGAGGTGTTTGGGCAGGGACCTGGGCTTGGTGGGTTTGGGCTTGAGCCCATGGGTTTGGAGGTGTTTGGGCTGGGGCCTGGGCTTGATAAGCTTGGGCTTGGGCCCATGGGTTTTAAGGGTTTTGGGCCTGGGCCCATGTCTCTAGAGGTGTTTGGGCTGGGGCCCATGGATTTGTGTGGGTTTGGGTCTGGAATTGAGGAGGGGGATTTTGGGAGGTATGGACAATGGGTGGTTGGGCATGGTTAGGGGGGAATGGGGTATGGAGGTTTTGGAAATTTGGATGCGGGGTTTGAGGGGTAGGGTTGCGATAAGCAGCCCACAGGGCATACATCGTCCTCATGTCCTCCATCGAGGGCATGGACTCAGGTGTGAGATTGGGGGGTGATGGTTCACTTAAGGATGGAGGTGGTTGGGAGAAATTGGGCATGACCTGGGTAAATGGGGGGGTATGTTGGGATGTTGATGAGCCATGTGGTGGGAATGGTATGTGAGATGGGGTGGATGGGATGTAGGATGTTGGGGGCATGGGTGATGAGAGGGATGGAATGTGGGAAGTAGGCGGGGGATGGGACTCCCTGGGGGGTCTTTAGAAGTATGGGGATGCTGTAATGGTGTTTGGATGGGAGATGGGGATGTAAGGATCGGTTAGGAAATGAGGAGTTTCAGTAGGGGATGAAAAAGGGGTATGTTGGGGGAATGTAAGGGAAGGGGATGAGGTGGAGGTGAATACGGGCGCTCCAAATGGGCCCATGATATCAAACCTGGCTTGGGTGAAGGTGTCGGAGATTGGGTCTTCTCCTATATGGGAATGGGAAGGAGATGACGGTGGGGATGTATCGGCTCTTGACATGATCCGCTGACGAGTGTTGTATTGATGTCGCGGATAAGGGCCGAATACCTTCCTGGTTCTTCTCCTACGGGTCGGGTTTGAGGTCACCGTAGTGACGGTCACACCAAGGTATATTTTTTATTGTTTTTCTTTGTGTTTTTTTTTTTTTTGTTTTTTTTTTGGGTTTTGGAAAATGATGCTGATTTGATTTTTTTCTTTTTGAAAAGTGAATTTTTTTGTTGTTATTTTTGATTTTTGATTTTGATTGATTTTTTTTTTTGAAGGTGGATTTTTTTTGAAGATGAGGATTTTCTTTCTCTTTTTTTTCAAATTGCAATTAACTCCCCTCTACTTAGATGAATGATGACCTGGTGCCCAGGGTCAACTCCCGTTTCGGGCGATATATGTACCTTTAGTAGGTCCCACGGCGGGATCCGACACACTTCGGAAGAAGCGAAAGGGAACCCTTTCGTTCTATTGAAGGCGAGGGAATCCACGCAAATGACCCGATCCCCCGGAGCAAATCAATAAGAAGTCGCCTTCTTTTGACTGGGCGGGGGCATATTGGGTGTTAGAGAATGTGGGAGGCTACCGCGGATACTAATACCGCTAATCGGGGAATTGGGGTGGTGGATTGGGCCTCAGGTCGGGTTGCTGCAGCCCAGTATATACTGGGCGTATATATTATGCACGCCCGACCAAAAAAGTACAGATTTGGCTGGGCGTATATATTATACACTCCTGGCTTAAATCTGGGGATTTTGGCTGGGCGTATATATTATATACGCTTGTGTAAATCTGGGGCTTTTTTGCTGGGCGTATATATTATATACGTCGGGCAAAAGGTTCTGTCTGACAGTGGACAGCAAGCCCGAATGTGGGTCTTTGAACTGGTTTCTTCGGAGAAATGCTCCTGGGGACTGCTGTGTTTGTTATCGGGTCCCTCCTTTCCGTTTTCTAGGGATACACGGCTGAATTTTGGGTTTTCTACGCTCTCACCAATGCAGGTTTTACGGCTTGATCGGAATTGGCAACCCAACCGACATACCTCCGGCGCAAGCGCCTTCGTAATCGGAAGGTGGTTCTTTTCAGATCATCACCACTAGAGTCGCCGCTTTATCGAACCGTAAATTGTATCTGTGCTAAGCCTCAAAATTACCCAAAATGCAAAATAAATTCGATTATGTCCCCATACCGTTGGTTCACTTTTAATTACAAATTTTATAGGGAGTGAAATTAAGTCCAAAATCGGATTGGGATGACAAACCTGCGTCGCCTCAACGGGGGCGTTCAAAGGTGAAATATGATGACCGAAATAAAGTGCAAGTAGGCCCGCCAAACGGCTAAGGCTTGTAAATGACCGAAATTTAAATGACGTGAAAATAAATGCGAGCGGGCCCGCCAAACGGCTAAGGCGGCTTAAATGACAAGAATCGTAAAAGCTGAAATTTAAGGCGCAAGTAGGCCCGCCAAACGGCTAAGGCACTTAAAGGACTGAATCGTAGGGGTGAGTACGTTAGTAAAAACAACAAAAAATAGCGAAAAACAGCAGCAAATTAGAACAAAAAACAGCCATGGTTAGTAAAATAATAAAATTAAAAGAAAGGCCAACAAGAGGGGAAGCGCTAGGGTGATATCCCCAGCAGAGTCGCCATCTGTGCGACCGTGGATCCTCTCGAACCCATCGCGGCAATGCGCTCGCCTTTTAATGAAAATGTAGAGTCGCCACCTGGAGCTTTTGGTGACCCGGGAAACCTTCAAATCGATATTTTGAGCACCGAAGTGCTAAATATGACTCTGATTTACCGGTCTTTGCCAAAGGCTCTAGGGTAGGGGCTTCGGTTATCGATCGGGAGGGGTTTAGGCACCCGATCAACCCGCACGTAGCGGTCTCTATCTATGGCCAAAAATAAAAATAAAAAGGGCAGAGTTTCCCCTTGCCCGAAGGCAATACGGTCCTATCAAGCTTTGAGTCAAACTGAAATTTCGGCGGTGTAACGGCTTGAATCCTTGGACGGAGGAGTCACCAAGAAGGTAGAGGAAGAGAGGGGTGAGCCGGAGCTCACGGGCCCTTGTTGCACCGTGGAAGATCTTCGCTTTGGCGTGCTTCCGATGGCTTAAATGGTGTGAAAATGGGTTCTAATGCTAGGATTCAATAAAGTAGGGGGTGTAGAGTGGAGCTAGAGGCTAGGTTTTAGCTAAAAGGAGTGATCTAATGGTGGAAATGGACTGAAATAGGTGAGGTATGCATGCTGGAATTCTGAGAAAATATTGGCATTTTCTCTCACTAGGGTTCTCTCTTAAGCACTCTCTAATCCTTCAACAAAACTTCAACCCTTTGGGAAGAGGGGGGCCTCTCTATTTATAGAGAAGGGATGGGTTAGGGGCTTACTTAAGGGCTAATTGGTTTAGCAATTAAGTAATCCCCCATCTAAGGTTTTTTGGGTTTTCAAGGTCCTAGGGTTTTGGGAAACTGGTTTCAATGGCGGATGATGGGGTGAGACCATGGGTGACTTAAGGGTTGCCAATAAGCTCAAAGGGGGTGCAACCAATCTCAAGACACCCACCTCAACCAAAGGGATGGTCAAAGGGTCAAACTAGATGGAAGAAATTCGAACTACTGATGACAGTTACTGTAGCAAAGTTGGGCGTATATATTATATACGCCCAGTTTAGGAACAGTAATTTTCACCAAAATTAGGGGAGTTTTGAGAAAATGAAGCCCGTGGTGGGTCCCACCTATACTGGGTGTATATATTATATACGCCCGGCCAAATTTTCCCCAAAATAGGCAGGCGTATATAATATATACGCCTGAGTAATCTGGGGTAAAAATGGCTGGGCGTATGTAATATCTACGACTGAGTAAAATTTTCATGATTTTATGTGAAACTTCAATCGGCCATAACTTTTGAATCGTAACTCCAAATTGGGTGATCTTTGGCTCGTTGGAAAGCTGAAGAAGTCCTCTTTCCAATGGTATATGGATCATCCATGGTACTAGTCTATGTGAAATTCTGTAGCTCTCCTCCCATAAACCACCCGAAGGGTTTAAGTTAGGTTTGGGTAGGGATTCTAGGGTGTAGGGGTGACTTCTAAGGATTGGGGGAATGGCTCTAAAGGTCTTAGGGTGATTCCTACTAGTCTAGGTAGGTTCCTAAGGGTTCAGGGGGGGTGCCATCGGAAGCACAGGGGTACATCTCTCTCGAAGTACAGGTTGATCGGGCCTTGGGCCGAATTTGGGTATCTAAAACTGTCGCGAGATTCTAAGTCTGTCGCGAGATTCAAGATGAACCTCAGAGCTTTTCACACAATCCAAATAGAGCCTTACGAACCGCTCGTGCAATTCACATGAATTAATCTCACTCTGTCGCGCGCTCCAAGGATGACTTTAGAGATTGTCACGCAATCCAGATGTAATCAACACCCTCGCTAGGTTTATTTCCAACCCCACGACCAGATGTTCCAAAGCGCGCCGAGCTTCGTGATAAGTATTTCAACCCCGCGCTTTATCCCTTTTTTCATTATCTGCTTCCTTCTTCCCTCTACGAAACCCTAGCTTCTACCGCTCTCCTTTCTCTCCTCCAGCATCACTCCTACAGCTCATCATTCGCTCCACAAATCTATACAAGTGTTCCTATCATCACCCCCATCCATTGCCCTCTGCTCTGAGATCTTGAGGTGCCCTGTGCGTCAAATCAAACCAAACCCTGGCTCTCAGTCTCCATTGCTCATACTAGAGGACAGAGTTAGAAATGGCTCCCAAAATTACACAAAAGAGAAAGGGGAAGGGCAAGGACCCTATAGAGACCACCCCTAAAAAGGCCAAGACTTCAAAGTCCCCCAAAAAAGGAAAGGAAGTGGTTGAGGAGGCGGCGGTACCAACCACTAAATTCTCTACCCCTTCTGAGCTCATGGAGTCAATCCCATTAGAGCCTAAAACAGCCTTTGATATGCCCTTTTTTGAGAAAGAACCTCTCTCTACCCCTACAGTACAGTTCATAAGCAAAGCGGGCCTGATGCCATTGATGAGAGAAATTCCAGCACTAGCCTACCCAAGGCTATTGTAGCTGTTTTACCAGCACATCAAGGTCAAGAAGGGCAACGATGGACAAGAGTGCTTGCTGGTGATGATTGACGATTTGATTTGTTAGTGAGCCCTAAGATATTGCTGAAGTATTGGGCATCCCAGCAGCATTCAATCCTAGCTGTGGATATGGCCCCCCTCTGTGTGCATCAATTGACACAATTGCAAGGACCCTAACAAGAGGATTAAAAGCCATCGGAGACTCCATCAGAAGAAGTGAACTCAAACCTGAACTACTATTCATTGACCAAGTCCTGCGGAAGAACATCTATTGCTCAGGACATCAGCAGGAGAGGAGAACCCCCATTACGAATGATGTCTACTCCTATCACATGGGCCATGGCTTCCATGCAGCCTGGCTAATTTTTGAGGCTATGAAAGACACAGTGGCAAAATTAGGGTCAAACAAGAAGCCTCACACCCTACCCTATGCACGAATCATCACCTTGCTGCTGATCAAGGGGGCTACTAGATAGGAAGGACAGAGCAAACCACCACCCTTACCACTACTACCTTTGCCAAGAGGCAATGGGGAATTAGCAGAAGCTTGATGGGGGGTCAGAAAAAGAAGAAAGCTAAGGCTCAGGCCCTGCCCAAGCAAGCAGAAGCAGCTGAATCAAAGTCTACCCCTGCTACAAAAGCAGTGCCTCCAGAGCTCATCACTTCCATCCCTGCAGCAGCACCCACACGCCCTCCACCTTTTATTCCTGCATCCTCTACTCCTCTTGCATCCATCTCTCACCCCCCTCTAATTCCATTCTCCATGCCCACTCCCCCTTCACCTGTGCTTGGTCCATGGGAGGACTCCCCTTCCCCTACCTTACCACAGTACATTGCCACAATTCCCCCCTCCATTCCAACTAAGCTTGCCAGCCCCCCACTCATCTCCTACAAGAAACGAAAACCTACTCAGACCATCCCAACCATCTCCCAGGCACCACCCTCAATACCTTCCATCCCCATTGACCCACCCCACCTTGAAGAAACCACCACCCCAGCCATATCTACTATATCTCCTCTCCCCGACATTGACTTAACCCTAAACATATCCATAGGCTTCCAAGCCTTCATCTCTACATTCCTTGAAACCATGCCTACCTACTACACCCCTCTGCCAGACTCCCCAACTACCTCACAGCACCTTTCTCCAGAACCCCACTCTTCCCCTCCCTCCACTTTCCATCATGCTCCTTATCCCCTATCCAACTAGTACCCTCTTCTTCCCAAACCCCACCTCCTAGCTTTGAGACACTAACCCTCATCCTACCCCTGATCCAAGACATCCAAGCCCAGTTATCCACCAATAACCACAAACAGGACCAGATGCAGGCTGAACTCACCTCCATCCAATCCACCCTACACACCTTAACCACTCCACCCATCCCTACCCCATCCACTTCAACCCCCCTGGTCCTATTCACTGACAAGACCACCCAAACAGACTTCCCTCTTGAATCATTACCCCTCCCACCATCACCATTACCTCTTCCCCACCCTCTTCCTTTACCCCTTTTCACCATTCCAATTTTCCATCCCCCATCACCCCCAACTCCTGTTGAGCCTACACCCTTCACTTTTCCCCTATACCCTCCCTTTCCCCTCTTATCCTACCCCCTCCCACCTTCTCTGCCAAATCTACCCAAACAGACCCAGAACCTGACCCCATTCCCCCACCACTTGACTTCCCTACTATCATTCCCCCTTCCCCCCCCAGGACCAAGCACACTTCGCTCCTCCCACCTCCTATCTACCAATTACACCCAAACATCACTTCTACAGCCCTCCTTACCTCTCCATCCTACATCACATGCGGGATAATGCTTACTTGAGGAAGGATGTCCTGAGGGGTATGGCCAAGCTACGCCAATCAATTGAGACCCCTCTGCTGGAGAAGATTGATGAGATGACGGAGGCACACAGCAAGCAACTACTGGGCATCTCCTTAGGGTGGAAAAATATTATGGAGGAATATCGGAAGACGAAAGCTTCAGCTACTTATTATCAGATTAATTGGGAGTATGAGAAATCCAATGCTGCTGCAGCGACTGCCCGGGCAAGAATGCTTGAAAAATGACTTAACAATGCCCAGGAAATCTAAAAAATCTAAAAGGAGATCCATGAGACTGACGCCCTCAAATTTAAAGTCCAGATAGCCTCATTGGAATCCGCATTGGCCGCTGTCAGAATTGAACCTTACCACCCAACCCCACTCTCTGTTCACGTGCCTCAGCCTGCGCCAACTACTACTCCAGCTCTACCTACCCAGTCTGAGGAGGCACCACCTAAGCCCCAAAAAGATAAAGGAAAAGCTCCTGCTTCACCTCCTAAGGAGCAGCCTCCATCTACTGAGCAACCTATCCCTACCACGACCTCTACAGAACCTCCACAAGAACAAACTTATCCTCAGCGGAGGAAAGTCACAGCCAAGAGGTCTACTCCCAAAGCTCTTCCTTTACAAATTGGCAAAGAGCCTGTTGCCCAGTCTGAAGAGGCACAGCCCCCGGCCAAACCTGAGTCCACTGGAAAAGGAAAGTCACCAGTGGTCCCCACTGAGGAACCCAAGGCTAAAGGCAAAGGAAAATCCCCTGCCACCACCCTGCTAAGCGTAAAGGCAAAGCCCCTCAAGAACCCAAGGAACCAAAAGCTCCCAAAGCACCAAAAGTAAGGGTGAGGGCACCTAAAGCTCCAACTACGGTGAAAACACCAGCCGAGAAGAAAAAGGCAAGGGAGGAGAAGAAGAAAGAGGACAGAGCTGCCCTTAAGGCAAAGGCTAAACAGATGGGCTGGGATTTCCTTACAGATTCTGATTCAGATTAGATCCTAGCTTCTAGATTGTATCTTAGGTTTTTCTTCTTGTCATTCCACTTATAACTATTTCTATTCCACTTTAATCAAAATTCTAGTTTTATCTATTGCTTTGTTCTGTGTGTTTCTTTCTGATTGTTTGTTACTTGTGATTTTTTTCTTTTTGCCATTCATGGAGAAGAGTTTTTGGGGGGGATATTTTTCTTTGAACCAGTAATCCATGTCGCGGAGATGGTGATTATATAAATTTGTGCAATTACCTGCTTCCGAGATTGTAATGGCTCCTTCTTCAAATTGATGTGCCATCATAAGTGTACCTCGCGAAGATCCCCAGCTCAGTTGCGCAAGAAATGTCCTGTACTCATCACTTATTGCTCCTCGCGAGGATCCCCGCGCGCTACACTTACCTCTTTAAATATCATGCCTCTCTTTGGACATTCATTAAATGCTACTTCTCTTTTCCAAAGAGCCAGTTGTGTATTTTCTTCTTTCCCCACACAACACTCATTTATTGCCAAGCGTGAAAACAGGCGTAATTTCAATTCCGCCGATTCATGTTCCCTCGTCCCTCTCTTTTAAACCGGCCCTCAGTCCCTTTTCATCTCATCCCTCCTCTTCTAACCATAGAAGTCCATACCTCCTCACAAAAATGGCGGATGACAACCTCTTTGGCTTCCCAATCAAATTTTACCCCATCTGGGACAATCCCCCACAGCCTAAGGAGCCGGACCCCTTGCAATTTCTCTGGGATGAGTATGACGAGGTCTAGCGGATCTTGGCCAAGGAGGAAAAGAAAAAGAAAAAAAGAGAGAAGTTAGAGGAGAAGAAAAAGAAAAAAGGGGAGAAGCGAGAGAAAAAGAAAAAGAAAAATATGGCACCACCTGCATCTCCCCCTCCATCTTCCTCCAACCCTCCCCCGGCTACGCCTTAACCCCCCCCATTTTCTCTTTTCTTTTTTCCATCTTTTTGTCATATTTTCTTTTTCTTTTAATGAAAGTTTTCTTTTAGTTCCATACTGTTCAGTTTTGCATTTTTATTTCTCTCTCTTCTTCTGTGTTTGTTTCTGTATTTTTCCTTGGATTCTACCATTTATTCTCACCTCTGAACCAGTGAGGACACTGCTCCTCCTAGGTTTGGGGGTGTGGCAGGTAGGTCTGTTAATTACATAGTTAACTTAACGTGCAGCAGAATCATGTGAGTAACATAGAAATGGAGCTGTGTTCACTTAAGAATTATGAAAATTAAGGAATTTAAAACTTTTTACAGATCTTTAGACATTATAAATTTCTAAATTTTCACATTTCCATGATGCGAACACCAAGAAAACTCACTGGTATCAACACTTTGAATCATTGAAGAGAGAAAAAGGTAAGGACATACTTAAAAGTTCAAAGGAAGACCATCACCAGTGAGAATTGGGCCTACAAATTATTTTTTTTATTTGAGGAGTGATTGAGGCAAATTTCTTCTAGCTTTAAGGACTGGCTAAGTCAATGTGTTCACTAAAAGTTAGGTAACTCCAAGTTGAAACAACTGACAGCACTCATGACACTTAGGAAAGGATCAAGACCTTCTCTTGAACAGTTTGAGCCTAAACAGACCAAACCCTAAAGCAACTGCCCTTGTTCATACACTCTTTGAGCTTCAAAGTCTAATTTTTTTTTCCAAAAACCCACCTGAGTACTTATACCTGAACCTATGGATCTGATTTAACCTTACCCTCTCTCTGAGAAGTCAGAAGGTAAAGGAGAAAGAGTTAAAGATGGACTAGCTAGGGTCAACATTGGATGAGGGGAGAAGAATTATCTGAAGTTCTAGCAGTGTAACAACTGAGGAAAAAGGTGGCAATTCATCAAAGCAAACAAAAAAATAAAAAGAAGAAAACTGCACCAGAAAGAAAAGAAAATAATAATGAAGAGGAGTAAGAGAGGAATCAAGAGGAAACATTCATTGAGAAAAAAAAAAATCAAACAAGAGGAGAAACTGATCATTTCAAATCTGAAGATTTCAAAGTAGATGAAAGGAGCTGAATTAAAGAAGGTGAAGTCATGAATCACCTCCTGCACCTACTGATTTCTGAATTTCGAACCCCTTTTTCAACCTTCCAATTCTTCTTATAACCCAATACCATAAGCCACATTACAGCCCAGTTAAAGCCCTTGTGATCCAAAGTTGAATGAGCTGTCATGTGGAGATAATGAGTTGTCCAATCTATGGTAAAAATCTGCCAATGATGCCAGAACTTGAATGCTATTCCTATGCTCATGCTTACAAACCCATTTGGGGGATGTAACTGCTCTTGAGCTTGAGAGACAATGAAACCCTCAAAAGTTCTTTGTGAGAGTACGCCCTGGAGAGTTTTGGGTCTAATATTGACTGTATTGGGCATGGCCTACAACCTAATTTTTAATTTAATGGTGAGCTCAGTGCTAACACACATGCATAGTTTCCTTGTTGTGAACTGATTGAAAATGCAAATTTCCTATATTTTTTCCGATTCAAGGGTGAACTGATACTTTGTTTCTTGACTGCTAACTTGACAATCTTGCACTACTGTTAACTGTTTTATTGAGAAGTTTGTGGGTATCTTCACTGAAAACACTCAGGAGACTTCACTCCTCCACTAGGGATGACCTAGGGGTTTAAAAGGTTTGGTACATATGCTAAATGTATCTGTGCTCCCTACGAAAGTGGCATTTAATTTCTATAGATTTTTAGTGTAGCTTTGCTAAGGGACTAGCAAAGATTAGGTTTGGGGGTGTGTTAAGACCTGAAAAGTACCACTTTTCACCCCTTAATTTAATCTTTGTTAGACCCTTAATCATTTAATAAAAGTACTTTAAGCCTATTTTGCAGGTAATAAACAGCAGCTGCAATAAGGCCTTAATCCTGCTAAAGAGCCCACTTTTGCCCCAAAAGTCTCCCAGAAGAATGGAAGACAGAGAGCCTGACTGCATGAAGGCAGAGCACAACAGCAGCAAAGAAAGAAATGAGCCTCGCGTAGTTGTCGCAAGGTTCACATGACTCAGAAAGCCTGCCTCGCGCAATCCTCGCAAGTTTCTTATAACATCATACCAATTGTCCGCGCTGTTCTCGCGCAGTTTAGTGACAAAAGAGCTCCTACAGCATAGTTTGCGCAACTCTCGCAAAGCTCAAATATAAATGATCGTGCAGTCTTACGTAGCTCAACAAAGCAGCTCTTAAACCTCGCACAATTCACTCAGATCAACTGAGGAGAGGGAGCTCCAGGTATCTCTGCGCGCAGCTGTCGTGCAGTGGCCGCGGGATGTAAAACTTTAGAAAAACCTCTCACGCAGTTCAGAGAACAATGCACATCATGTCCTCGCGAGGATCCTTGCGAAGATCTATTGAGAAACAAACTACTCGCGTGATTCCCGCGCCATTCAGAAGGAAAGTGCAATCCCACGAAGACCAGAACAATCCAGCGAGGATTCAATGCTCTCTCACGCGAATGCTTCTGCTGCAACTAAGACAACCCTGCGACGGCTAGAATTTCAAGCTAATTCAATCTCGTGAACACCGTGCTACCACGTGACAGTCTTGGAAACCAGTGCTACCTGGAGAGGCTCTGAACTCTAACTCTCCCTCACCTCTGCAGAGGACATTCTGGGAACTTTCTATAATTAGGGCATGCATTCCAATGCTCCAAGTTCTGTGCATGCACCTCGAGGCATCCAAGGAACAATATTAGGCCATGTGGCATCGTTAAAATTAGGGTTTCCTAACCCTAATGCACCGCCAAACTAACTGCTATATAAACCTAAGCTTGTTTTAGGTTTAGGGGGCTCTCCGCTTAGAATAGAATTTTATCTATCTTCTTCTTGCAGTAGCTGTAGATCTCTAGTAAGGTTTAGGTAGATTTCTTTTTACTTTTTCTTCTCTCCATACTCCAGCATTTGCTTGCTATGCCTTTGTATGACTATTCGAAATAGATTAATGGAGTTTTATGATAGGGTGTTTTACATTTATGGGATTTTTTATTTGTGAGTTGTTCTGTACAAGGCTGGTACCTTGAGATCCTCCATTGCTAAGACGTATTGCAAGCAATGGAGGACTAATTTTATGGTTTACTTAGATCCAAGTGACCTATGTGTCTGGGCTAACATGTTCCCATACAGGCCTAGCCCCACCACAGGGCCCACTAGATCTGAAGTCCCCATGGGAGCAATGAGCTTTTGTAGCCTTGTGAACATGGTGGTGGCAGCAATGTTTCTTGTTCTATCTTGAGCTTTGTGAGGAGGATAACCTCTGGGATAGTCTGTGACCATTTAAGTGGACAGGTTATAGCCTTAGGGTGAAGCCAACCCACAAACTCAAGACGGATTATTCTTCTCTGCACTTGTGCTTGTAGCCCTATGAGAGATTGTGCTAAGACAAACTCCCCTGTATGTGTATAGACCCGCCATCAGATGGCAGATCTGGTTTGGTTATAGAGATTGTAGGCTTGCGACTTGATCACTGCAGTCTCTCTAAAGCAGTGGACAGCTGGATCTAAGGCTGCATTCAAACTCTTGCTGGTTCTATGTGTCTGGGCTAACATGCTCCCATACAGGCCTAGCCCCACACATAGCACTTTAGAGGTTGAGGTTCCCTATGGATTCTTGTGCTTGTAGCCTGGATGAAGTAGTGCCTACAATGATAAACTAGTTCTGACCCATCTCTGGACTGTGGTTCCCCAATTGCATAGTCTGTGACCATTTAAGTGGACAGGTTATAGCCATAAAGGGATTGGATCATGGCACAGAGATGAGTTGGATTCTTTCTCCTCAGTGGTGATAATGTAGCCATTGGACAGGACTTCTATAGCAGCAGATCTAAATTTGAGTCATGAAACCCATCAGATCTGAACCTAATAGCATACTTCTCACCCTTTTATATTTATTTTCTCACTCCATCTTCTTTCTTAACCCTTTCTATAGTTTAGACATTAGGATACCTTAGAATTTAGATTTTAGTGACCCTAAATCTCCTTCCATTTAGGATTGCCAGATCTATAGTCAGATCTAGAGGGCCTACTAAAGGTGGCTCCCTTGGAGCTTAAGATCAACTTCCCTGTGGGACAAACTCTTACTTATCAAAACTTACTACAACAGGCCTTGTATCTTATAAGATTGTGCATATTTTAGGCTTGCTGCTCTGTCATTTTCAATCCACCTTTCATTCATTTTTATTCACCCCATTCTTATCACTGCCCCCAATAAAGTCAGTAGCAAGCACTTAAAAATTACCTAACAGTGGGTTAAGGAGGTTGCTTTTGATTTTGTCGAATGCTGCCTGACAATCATCATTCCATTAAATGAGCGAGTTCTTTCGAAGTAGCTTGAAGATCGGCATGCAAATTGGGGTTAGTTGCATAATAAACCGATTGATATACTGTATTCTGCCCAAGAACCCTCTAACTTCCTTCTCAATAGATGGTGGCAGCATTTTTGTGATAACTTTAACTTTGGCTGGGTCGACCTCGATCCCTCTCCTGCTAACGATGAATCCCAACAGTTTTTCGGGCATAGCGCCAAAAGCACACTTCTGTGGATTCAGACTTACCCTGTACTTTCTCAGCCTCTCAAATAACTTCTGGAGGTTTACGAAGTGATCGCCTTGCTCCGGTGACTTGGCTATCATATCATCGACATATACTTCAATTTCTCAGTGCATCAAGTCGTGAAACAGTGAGGTCATAGCTCTCTTGTATGTTGCACCGGCGTTCTTAAGCCCAAATAGCATGACTCGGTAGCAAAGGTGCCCTAAGGCATGATAAATGCAGTCTTCTCTCGATTTGCCTCTGCCATCTTTATCTGATTATATCCAGAGAATCCATCCATAAAAGAAAGCATCCCGTGCTTGGCAGTATTATCGACCAAGATGTCAATGTGCGGCAATGGGAAATCGTCCTTCGGGCTCAGCCTGTTCAAATTATAAAAATCGATGCACATGCAGACCTTTCCATCTTTCTTTGGTACAGGCACAATATTGGTTAGCCACTATGAGTATTTAGATACCACGAGAAACCTCGCATCATACTGCTTGATGACCTCGTCTTTGACTTTCAGCATCCACTTGGGTCGGAGACGTCTCAGCTTCTACTTAACCGGCTTCATATCAGGGTAGAGAGGCAACTCATGCTCAACCAAATCGGTGTCCAGACCAGGCATGTCCTCGTACGACCAGGCAAAAATGTCTTGGTATGACCGAAGGAAGTCGATCATGCTTTTCCTTTCTTCGGGAGACAGCGACGTTCCAATCTTAGTAATTTGGGGAATCTCCTCAGTCCTTAGATTAATGTCCTCGGTCTCTTTGACAATGGGGGTAGGGCCATGCTCAAATTCGGCAAACCGGTCAAGGAGCTCATTGGGGAGCTCCTCCAAAGGACTATCCTCATCCAAACTCGTAACTCCTACCTCTTGTATTTCTATAGGAAAGGGGTCGATTTTATGTGGGACGGGTATTTCGGTTAAGGCATCATTTTATGGAGCTTTATCTGGAATTTTAAAAGACAATATTTTTGGGTTTTATATTTTTTCAATTGTTTTGGGATTTTGTATTTTTTCAATGTTTTTGAAATTTTTATTTTCTTCGGAGATGGTCCCTTGGCAAAGCGGGTTGCTATATATACAAGGTATTGCCTGCCAAGGGCTTATCTCACTTTTTACAAGTTATTTTTTTTTGGGAAATATGTGCCAAATTGTAGGTCACTCCCTACTTCCAAAGTTTGGGGCAAAGATGCCCAATTGCATACCTGACTTGCTGCCCCCCCTTTTCCTTTTTGGATGGAGGGTGCTGACTGATATGGCTATTTGGAGTCAGCCTCCATCATAGTGATCCCCATTTTGTCTGGGATGATGTCCTCAAACGTCCATACCATTTTGTGGTGATTTACTACAGGGGGAGTTTGTTTAGGTACTGGCCATCGCTCTTCGAAAAGGGACAACACGGCTAAATCTATCTCCAAGCTAGGAAGGGTAATGTGGGGATTGGTGGGATGGACAGGGGCTATGAGTTTGTGTGGGGTCAAATGGGTTACCCCATTTCGATTGATCTTTACGACCCCAGCGCTGACAAAGGAATCTTTGATGTGCGGCCTAGGGCGAGGTTTCTCTTCAATGTTGATTCCTCGAGCTCTCGCAGTTGCTGTGACCCTGGATTTCTCTTTAGCCTCTCGGATCTCTTCCTCCGTGGGCTTGTAACCTAACCCGAATCGGATCTTCTGCCCCTTGGCAATGACTGGCTCTTTCCTTCCTTGTAATCTGGGCCCCATACCCCTTCCTTTCTGATAGCCCCATTTTTGGAGCATAGCCACCGCTGCTACCATTCCTTCTCTAGTTTTAGGAATGATGCCCTCAATGGGCTTCGAGAGTATTGCCGACACCTCATATTCGAAATTGTGAAGGTTGGCATCCTCAGCGGTGTGTGGTACATCCAGTATATTGGATTTCTCAATGCTATTGGTGGCCTTTTCTTTCTCACTGTGCCCCTCTCCGATGATTGTAATAATCTTATGCCTAGATGCAAATTTGAGTTTTTGGTGTAACGTGGAAGGTATGGCTCCGACTTTGTGCAGCCACGGGCTCCCCAACAACAGATTAAATGAGGATTTAATGTCCATTACTTGATACAAAATCGAAAAGGTCATTGCCCCAATTAGTAGCTCAAGATCAACTTCTTCCATTATTTCTCTCCTGATATTGTCAAAACCTCTAGCCCTAGTTCTCGTGGGCCTCCACATGTATGGATTGACCCCGATTTGGTGGTGGTTCTTAATGGGCTTATATTCAATGCGGACCTGTTATCGATTAGAACCAAGGGGATTACCATGTTTCCAAACTCGACTATTATATTCAAAGACTTCGAGTGGCTACCTCCTTCATCTGGTAAGTTAGCGTCAGAAAATGAAATGGAATTCGGAGCCATCACTTGACCAATTATCTGCCCGACCTCATCTGGGCTAACTTGGAGTGACACATGCATATTTTTTAACGCCCCCATTAATGCTTGGAAATGGAGTGGGGAAGTCATCAACATATCCCATACGGTTATATGGGCGGGCATTCTTTTCGGCTGAGTCTCTAGTATATGCTCTCGACTCATTTTCTCGAATGGGTTCACTATGCTATTTTTCTTCCCCTCTGGCTAGGCTTGTGCTGCCACCGGTGCTTCTAGCTGCTTAGAGATCTTCCTCGACCTGGTAACAAAGTCTACGGCTCCCTCTCTGTTGCTCTTGCTAGCGTTAACATTGGTTTACTCATAGCTCAGCGGGACTTGATGTGGATCATAGGTTGGTCCTGAGAGCTGGAATAGTATGGCTGTCGGTACTTGAGGTGCATGTACAAATGGCTCAGGAGGTGTGGGCAACACTTGGTTTACCTCGATGGTAGCGGATTGGGTGGCTAGATTGGGCCAAATGGGGGTGGTGAAGCTTGAGGGTGGTGGTACTGGGGGAAAAGGGGTAAAAGTAGGCCATTGGTAGCTGATGGGCGGTGGAGGATTGGGGGTTTGATGGGCCATTAGGTGATTGATGGGGGTGGTGTAGTTTGCATGTGCTTGAAGTAGGGGTAATGGGGTGAGCGCAGGCCATTGGTAGTTTTTTGGCGGTGGAGGATTGGGGGCCTATTGGTTCATTGGATTATTGATGGGGGTGATGGTGTATGGTTGAAATGCATTTATGTGCACATAATTGATGGGTATGAGTGATGGAAAGTATGCCCTGAGATCCAAGGGTTTAATTTATGGAGTCGGGTCGGGAAAATAATCTGACAAATTCAGGGGTTCAATCACCTTGATATTCCTTTCTTCAACATTTCTCGGCAATGGTGTTACATAGCTCTCCCGATCAATGATATAATCGGACGGGTCAAACTCAAATTCCTCCTCATATTCCTCTACCATTCCGATGGTGGGTTTGGGACCTGCTCCTCCTATAGGATGTGGGGGGGCAATGACACTTGATGGATGCTTGCGTGCTGGTTTGCTTGAGAAGGTGTTGGGGGAATGATCATCCCAGCATCGATTAAATCTTGGATCGCATGCTTCAATGGGAAGCAGCGATCAGTCGGGTGACCCGGACCCTGATGAAAATTGCAGTGGGTATTTGGGTCATAGTTCTTTGGGATCGGGTGAGGTTGCGGTTGACGGATAGTAACTAATCCCTTTTTTATTAATAAAGGCAAAAGTATACTTAGTGATTGCCCTAGAGGTATAAATACTCAGTCATAGCAGGCCCTCCTTTATTCATGAGTCATATGCATTCCCTGCCCATTCCATGTCCTCTATATCTGCTCAGTTCAGACTGGCCCTAGCTGCACTGCTTGGAATTGGAATGGGGTTACATTGTTATTGTTGGGCTGGGTGCTTGCAACATTTTGCACCTCTGCCCCTGTTCTCCTATCATTCTTCTGTTCGGTAAATCACCTAACCCCACTAGGCCCCTCGGATGCATTCTTATTCAACCGTCCTTCCCTGATGGCGTCCTCACAACGGTTGTTGTTTCTTACCAGGTCAGCAAAATTAGACTGCTGTTGGTATACAAGAAAATTTGAAATCACTGACAGGGTATTCTTTGAAATCATCTCTATCTGCTCATCGTCTGGTATTTTATTTTTGACTTGAGCTATCAGTGCTCTCCAACGCCCCAAATAGTCACTGAAGGTTTCGTTGGGATTCTATTTCAAACGAGCCAAATCTGACTTGCAGGGAACCATCTCAGGGCCGAACCTGTCAGACTCTTCTGGAAGACTTTTATTAGCAGTCTCTCATCACCCCCGTATTGGCACATGTCCCCACAATAGGACTTGAGGTGTGCGATCGGGTTGCCCGTGCCGTTGTACTTGTCGAACGCTGGCATTTTGAATTTTAGGGGTAGAGGGACTTCAGTAAATAGGCATAAATCCGTGAAGTCAGTGGCGTGGATTTCAGCACCACCCATTTTCATCAACTACTTTTGTAATTTGTCCAACTATTCTTTCAGCTATTCTGACTCTTTTGATACAGGGGCTGCTTTCTCGGCCGTTGGTTGGACTTCACTTTAGGCCACCAAGGAGTGGGTAGTTATGGGAGGAGGGTTAAGGCTGGTCAATGCCCCAGCATAGGCTCCACTATTCCTAATCTTGTCCTCCTCATACTGCTGGTCAGCATAGTGTGCAGTGAGGGCGAGATTCTTTTATTGGTGTTGCATGGGTTGGATGGGAATGGCGTGAGCGGGGGTTGGGTGAGCCCATTGGGGGCGAGGGAAAGTTTGTTGGACGATGGGATGAGTGGAAGTTTGGTTTTGGGGATGGGCTTGATGGGGCCATTAGGCATGGGGAGTGATTTGGAGATGGTCTTGGGGTACGGGGCCATGGGAAAATTGGGTTTGGGGTATGGCATGGGTTTGACCCAGGTGTGAAGGTTGGGGGAAATGTTGTGGGTATTGGCGGAGGTATGAGTGTGGGATTTAGGCTCGGGCCATGAAACCTTGATCATGATAAGTTTGGGCCATGGGCCATTGGTGGGTTTGGGCCGTGGGCCCTGGGAGGGTCAGGGCTAGTGGGCCTTGGTGGGTTTGGGCCATGGGCCCTGAGTGGGTATGGGCCATGGACCCTAGGTAGGTCTGGCCTAGTGGGCCTTGATGGGTCTGGGCCATGGGCCCTTGGTAGGTCTAGCCCAGTGGGCTTTGATGGGTATGGGCCATGGGCCATTGGTGGGTATGGGCTATGGGCCCTTGGAGGGTGTGGGTTTGGGCCAAATGGGTCTGGTCCATGGGCCCTAGATGGGTTTGGGCCGTGGGCCCTTGGGTATGGGTTTGGGCAATGGACCCTTGATGATTTTGGGCCATGGGCCCTTGAGTATGGGTTATGGGGTGTTGAGCCATTGGGCCTTGGAGATCATGGGTGGTGGGGTTTTGGGCCAACGGGCCTTGGTGAATGGTGGGGTTTTGGGCCAATGGGCCTTGGGGCATGTGGGAGATGGGGGTTTGGGCCATTGGGCCTTAGGGCATATGGGAGATGGGGATTTGGGCCATTGGGCCTTGGGGTATGTGGGAGATGGGGATTTCGATGGTATGAATTATGGGGGGTTGATGGGGGTCATGGGGGAGTGAGCATGGAGATTGGCTAGGGTGTGAGATGGGTTTATGGGGTGTGGTGGAGAGGAGCCATTTTGGGAACCCTTCCACATGGAGTAGGCTTAGAACATCTCCTCCATCATGGTAATGGAAGGAGGGTCGGATGTGGATGGTAGATTTAAGAGGTGATGGGGTATAGATGGGATGGATGTGGAGGATAACTTAGGCATGACCCCAGTAAAATCGGGCATGCCTCGGGTAAGTGATGGAATATGGGGTGAATTGGAGGGATGAGGGGGTGTATTGGGTATGTTTTGGGATGATGGGGGTATGGTTTGGAGGGGTGAGAAAAATAGGGCATGGCCCTGGTAAAAATGTGCATAACCCGGATAGATGGGAGGATTTGTGGGGGGTTGGATAAGGCGGAAGTGGTGTATGTGAATGTGGGTGGATCGGGCCTATAGGGGGAAGATGGGAAATGGGGCATGGATGCGGATTGGGAGAAAGGGTTTGGGTTTGTCATGAATGTGAATGGGAAAGGTGTTGGATTTGGCATGGGCATGGTTTGGGCAAAAGATGGGGAGTTGGGGGTTGGACTTTGGATGTTTTGGGAGGTAGCGGTTGGAAAAATGGGAGTGCCAAATGGGCCGGTAACGGTAAAGGGTGATTGGGTGAGGGGGATGGATGTGAAAATGTCTCCCGAATGGGAGTGAGTTGGAGAGTGTGGCGGGGATGAGTCGGGATTGGCGTAAGCCGGGTCCACTATCCACGACATTCTACGGGAACGGGTTGGGTAAGGGAGCCTTGGATAAGGCCTAAAAATCCTCCTCCTTCCCCTACGGGATGACGGAGGGCAAGATGATACCGTTGTGCCAGCACCACAAAGATTCTATTTTTAGGTTTTGATTTGATTTTTATAATTTTTATAATTTTTGGAGAAAATTTTATAAAACAAAGGTTCCGAGGCCTTGGAATTCCCTTCTCGGGTGGCTCTCGTACCCTAATTCAAGACTCGTGGCGACGATTCTGACGCACTTCGAAAGAATTGAAGGAGGACCTTCTATCTATTGAAGGTAGGAAAATCGAGGGAAACAACTTAATCCCCCAGAATGAGTAAAAAAGAAGTTGCCTTCTTTTGACCGACAGGGCCGTACTGAGTGTCGGAGATGGCGGGGCTCAAACAGAGGTACTAAAAACACTAATCGGGGGACTCGGGAGGTGAGAAAGCCTCAGATTTCGGGCTGCTGCTGTCCAAGTAGACTTGGTGCAACTAATAGATGCGCCAAGGTAGTAGGGCCTCTTTTTTACTCTAGCGCAACTATTAGTTACGCCAAGGTAAAAGTGGAGAATTTAAAGTTGGGGCAACTATTAGTTGCGCCAGTTATAATTTCTCGATTTTTGCACTGGCGCAACTAATACTTGCGCCAGGCAAAAATGATGCTCCAGAGTTTATGACAGTAGGGAATAGCAGCCTAAAAATGGAACTCTTTCTTTTTTTCGATTTTATGGAAGCTAGGCTTCCGGGAACTAAGCTGTTTTTGTGATCGATTCTCTCCCCACCGCACCTAAAGGGTTTGAGTCCAGTATAACTAGCTAGCGCGCTCCCCAAGAGTTTTAAGCTTTGGAATGGGAACCCACTCGATATACCTTCGACGCAAGCGCCTTCTCAGATACTAGGTGGGCTAGGACTTTTCTAAATCAACACAACTAGGGGCAACCGCCATACTAAGACCCGAGTGGTTGTATGTGTGCCTAAACCCAACCCTTTTAAAATATACCCCGTAAAAATAAGTTAATTAAGCTCCCTATTCTTGGTTCAATTTTAATTTTTTCAGAACTCTTTTTTTTATGGAGGTTTTCTTTAGTTCAAAGATCGGGGGTGATGGCCCCATGCCGCCACTACGATTGGCGTCCACTATTGGGATATGAGTGCACAAGTAGGCCCGCCAATCGGTTAAGGTACTTTAAATGACGAAAAATTAAAGAAATTGAAAGACAATGCTCAAGTAGGCCCTCCAATCGGCTAAGGTACCTAAAATGATAGAAATGTAAGGAAAAATAAAGACAATGCGTAAGTAAGCCCGCCAATCGGCTAAGGCATGTAAATGACGGAAAAGTAGGGGTGATAAAATAATAAAAATAAAAATAAAAAAAAACAGCAAAAAAGGTTAGTAAAATAAAAAGAAATGGCCAAATTTCAAGGATAACCTCTAAAATCTATCCCCAGCAGAGTCGCCATCGGAGCAACCGTGGGATTTGTGACGATCTCGTCGCGGCGATGCGCTCGCTGGTAAAAAGATAGAGTTGCCAGTCGAAGCTTTTGGTGTCTCGAGATACCTATATCATTTTTATAAGCACCGAGGTGCCACAAATATGACTCTGAATCCGGTCCACACCAAAGGCTCTTGGGTAGGGGCTTCGGTTATCAATCGGAAAGTTGTTAGGCGCCCAATCAACCCGCTTATGCAGTCTCTACTAATGGCCAAAACAAAAATAAAGTAAAAGGAAAGAAAATGGTTTTCTCTTGCCCAAATGGGCCTTAAATCCTATTTGTGCCCCTCCGTTCCTACCAAAAATTTGGCTGCATAACGACACAAATGAGAGGATGGGAACTGCTAAAAAGAGATAGGAGAAGGAAGGGGAGAGCCGGAGCCCTCGGGCCCTTGTAGCACCATAGGAGAGCTTTGCATGGCTTGCTTTGATGAGCTTTTGAAGGCTTGAATGGTAGAGAATGGGGTTCTAACTCCTAAGGCTTAATGCTAAGAGGTAGAGTGAGGGGTCTAGGGGGGAGCACACACCTAGACTAAGGGTTTTGAAGGCAATATTAAGCTTGAAATGAGGTTGGGAGATTTTGGAATTTATATGGGAAGTGTGCACCAAAGGGAGAAAGATCTCACTTTAAGCTCTTTCTCTCTTAGGTCAAAATTCTCAACCTTTAATCCAAGGGGAGGGGGGCTCTATTTATAGGAAATTGGTAGATTAGGAGATCATTTAGATGCTAATTAGGGTTAGTAATTAGGTAATCTTACATCTAAGGATTCCTAGGGTTTTTGGAGCCTTGAAAGGTGTGAAAAGATCCTCAAATGGTGGATGATAGGGAGGGGCCTTAAGTCACCTAATGGGTTACAAATAGGGTGCAACTGGGTGCAACAAATCTATCAAAACACACTCCAAAGACCCTAGTGGTCAACAAGCCAAACCCCAGACATGAAATTCAAGGCAAAACCAGAGATTACTGTTCATATGCCAAGTGCAACTATTAGTTACGCCATGAAAATGTACAGTAAAATAGTGCTGAACAGTAGCCTGGAAGTTGGCTTCGCAACAGTAGGGTCCACTTCAATGTTGGTGCAACTATTAGTTGCGCCAGGCTTAAATCCTGGCAAAGTGGCTTGGCGCAACTAATAGTTGCGCCAGGCAAATATATAACTGCCGCAACTATTAGTTGCGCCAAATTCCTAGGGGGGCCAATTGAAATTATCCTTTTGCCCTCCAAGTTCGAACCACCATATCTTTTGGTGTATAACTCCGATTGGGGCAATTATTGGCTTGTTGGAAAGCTGATGACTTTTACTTTTCAATGGTATAAGATTTGATTATAGTATAAGGCTGTAGCTAGTCCTGGTGCACCACTCCTCTTCCAAGGCTCGAAAGAGTTAGGTCTAGGATGATTCCTAAGGGTTTGGAAGGGTTCCTAAGGGTTCTAGGGTGGTTCTTAAGGGTTCCATACATGCCATCAACAGCTCAGAAGTGCGCCTCTCTCGAAATGTGTTTCGATCAGGCCTTGGGCCAAATTTGGGTGTCTACAGTTAGGACTAATTGCGCGCTTAATGTGGAATGCACAATTCGATTAAGCATCCCTTTAGAAGCGCTTGATCTAAGAAGCTTGGGGGTTAAGGACTGTAAGACTAGGTCGGGCATAGGCCAATTGTACACAGGTGGTCGGGCACTCAATCCGATCGCGTGTCTCATGTGAGGCGCGTGATCGAGTCTCGATGTGGTATGGGAAAGGAAGTCTGGTCTGAAAGGGAGACCGATTGCACGCATGTGGTTTGGCGTGTGATCAAATTGCACGCATGGTTTTAGGCACGTAATTCAAGGTTGTTCGAGTTTGGGTCTAGTCTGAAATGCTAGACTATTATTTCAGCTTGCATTCCGACTATATACTATTGTTTCAGTATATAGTCTCCCTACATTGGGATCTAAGCCACAGAGCTATTGTTTCAGCCTGTGTTCAGCCATATACTATTATTTCAGTGCATGGTTCCCAATTTAGGATTAGGGGGGCCGAAATGCCAGACTATTGTTTCAGCCTGCATTTCGCCTATATACTATTATTTCAGTATATAGTCTCCCTACATTGGGACCTAAGCCACAGAGCTATTGTTTCAGCCTGTGTCCAGCCATGTACTATTATTTCAGTATATGGTCCCACATTGGGGTTGAGAGGTCCAAGGAGGTTGACCGAACAGATTTGTATATTTCAAGAGGGAAAAATGGGGGTATCAACACACATGAAACGGGAATTCAAGGGCCACGAAATTCTTCATCGTGAGGAATTCACCTGCCCTTTTTTAAATTAAATAAAAAAGAGTCATCACCAAAAAACCTGAAAAAAAAAAACATTGTGGTGTCAGCAGAACAACATCGCCTTACCCCCCGTCGTCCAGCAAAGGGAGAAGGAGAAAACTTTACGGGCCCCATCCGAGGCACCCGTACCCAACCCACCACCAAGCCATGTCGTGGGCAGTGGATCCGGCATACGCCGATCCTGATTCATTCCCACCGCATTCCCCAACTCAATCCCATTCGGAAGAGACTTTTACCTTCATCCCACTCACCCAACCACCATTTACCATCACCAGACCCTTCGGTACACCCATCTTCCCATCTGCACCCGTGAAAAACTTATCCCTCTCCCTGTCCACATCCAACCCACATACACCCCATTTTTTACCCCATTTCCCCGCAAATTCAAACAACCCTAATTTCCCCCCCCCCCCACCCTCCACCATCACCCAAAATCCAAACATACCACATTCTTTCACATACACCCAAGCCATGAACAATCCTCCCATAACCACTCCACATCCTTCCCCCAATCCCAATCCATCATACATTCCCCATCAGCCCAAGTCATGCCCAATTTTACTCGAGTCATGCCCAATTTTTCTAATATACCCACCCCATCCATGCCACATGCTCCCACTCCATCGGATGTTCCCTTTGCATCCATCCCACCACCCAACCTAATGGCCATGATGGATGAGATGTGGAAGGCCTACACTATATGGAAGGCCTCACAAGATAGCCTCCCTCATCCACCCTCATAAGCCCATCTCATACATTATCAAGTCTTCATGCCTCTTTCCCCCTTGACCCCCATTAACCCCTTATTATCCCTACCACCCAAGACCCTCACCCACCATGGGGTCATTGGAGCAAGCCTCATGCCCCAATGCACCAGACCCACCAAGGCCCAACAGGTCAGACCCATCGAGGCCCAATGAGCCAAACCCATCAAAGCCCCATGATCCCAACCCATTCAGATCCTATGGTCCAAACACATCCAAGTTCCTTACCCTATACCCAAGCCCAGCAAGGCCCAAACCTTAGAACCTTATACCCACACCTTCCACAATTCCCTCAAAACCCCATTCACTCATCATACCCAACCCAATATGGGAACCTATATCACACCGTTCATCAACCCCAACTCACCCATCCTCCTGCAGCTCAAGGCCATCTCCAAATGTCCCTCCAAGCACAATGGCCTCATCAGGCCCTGACCCAAAACCCAGCCTCCGCTCACCCTAACATCCAGCCAAACTTCCCCCCTGTGCAATGGTCCCACCCAGCACCCCATCAAACTACTCAACACCAACAGAAAAATCTCACCCTTCCTAAGCTTTAGGAAGACCTACAGTATGAGGAAGATGAGATTAGGAATAGCGGGGCCTATGCCGAGGCACTCACCACCATCAATCCTCCACCCGTAGTCACAACTCCCCCGACAGCATAAAGTGAATGGAGACCGACCATCGAAAGAAAGACACCCCCATCCAAAGAATTCGAGCAGTTGAAAGAACAACTGGACAAGATCCAGTAACAATTGATGAAAATGGGTGGACCTGAGATCCATCCAATGGACTTTTCTGATTTATGCATGTTCTCTAAGGTCCCCTTACCTCTGAAATGCAAAGTCCAATCTTTGATAAATACAATGGCACAGGGAACCCCATTGCACATCTCAAGTCCTACTGTGGGGACATGTGCTAGTATGGGGGAGATGAGAGTTTACTCATAAAGGTCTTCCAAAAGAGCCTTATGGGTCCAGGTTTAAGGTGGTTCATATGGCTTGAACCTTCCATGATCAAAACGTGGAAGACCTAACCCATCTGTTTCAAGAATAATATGTCTATAACATCAACAAAGAATCACGTAAGTTTGATTTGGCCCGATTAAAATAGAAACCCGACGAAGCATTTAGTGACTATCTTAGGCGATGGAGGGAATTGGTGTCTCAGGTTGGAAACAGAATATCCGATGATGAACAGATTGAAATGATATCAAAGAACACTCTGCCAGTCATCTCAGACTTCTTAGTATGCCAAAAACAGTCTAGCTTCGCTGATTTGGTGAGGAACGCCAATCGCTGCGAAGATGCGATAAGAGAAGGGCGATTGAACAAAATAGCCAACAGTGGGGTCCGGAGGTTCGCTGATCAGAGAAATGAAAGAAGAACCGAGGTAGAGGTGTAAACAGTCAACAACATGAGACCTAATACCAGTACAACCCCGTTCCAATTTAGGGCAGCCCAGCCAGCCCCAACCAGAAGCAAACCAATGCAGAGAATAAAAAATGGACAAGGGGTGCAGATGACCCCAGAGCAAAGGAAAGCCCGTTTTGATCGAGTTTTTACACCCTTGGGGTAGTCCCTGAATATTTTGTTGCCTTTGTTAATTGAAAAGGGCTTGGTCATAGCACTCCAGCCACGACTCCTGCCAAATCCCATTCCAAGGAACTATGATCCCAACACCCATTACAACTTCCACCAAAGGCTTGGCCACCCAACTGATCACTGATTTCCTTTGAAGCATGCATTACAAGACTTGATAGAGGCCAGTAAGATCATCCCTCCAGTACTTCCCCCGGCCAACCAGCATGCCAATACACATCAGGTACCGCTACCCCCACACCCACCAAGAGGAGGAGGTCTGAGACCAACTGTTAGCATGTTAGAGGAGGATGACGAGGAGTTTGATCCGTCTGAGTATATCCATGCTCAGGAAGAGTTTGTAGCACCACGACAAAGAGACCGGGAGGACAGGAGCATTGGGGTGATTGAACCTTTAAATTTGGCTGACTATTTTCCAAACCCCACACTGCAAGCAGAACCCTTAGATCTTAGGGTATATTTCCCATCGCCAGCTCCTATCAACTAAGTTCAAATCAATTCATACCAACCATAAACCTCCACCCTCGCCAACTACACACTAATCGATTGTGTCCCCCATCCCCCTCCATCACCCATTAGTTATCATGGCCCACCCCCATCACATCACCCCCAATTCAGTCATCCACAATCGTCATCAACCCCATTTGGCCCACCTTCTCCACCCTTCCAGAAGTTAACCACGTGATCCCCGCCCATCCCAATCCATTGGCACAGGCACCTCCGGTGCCCCCTTTCGCCCCGTTTCAGATCCCGGGATTGACTTACGATCCCCATCAAGTCCCGCTCAGTTATGATCAAACAAATATCAATACCGGCAGTAGTAGGGAGGGGCAGTTGATTTCATCATCTGGTCGAGAAAGATCTGTCAACAACCAAATGCACCAGTGTCGGCGCTAGCCCGACTAGAAGGGAAGAAAGATACTACTGCGGTAAACCTGTTTGAGAAGATGAGTCGAGAGCACATACTTGAAACCCAGCTCAGGAGAATGCCGGCCCATATCACAGTCTGGGATATATTAATGACATCCCCGCTTTAGTTCCAAGCTTTGATGGGAGCATTAAAAAATGCACATGTATCTCTCCAGGTGAGCCCAGATGAGGTCGAGCAGATAATCGGGCAGATGATGGCTCCCAATGCCATCTCTTTTTCGGATGCTGATTTACTGGAGGGAAATAATCATTCTAAATCCCTCAATATCACTGTAGAGACTAGAAATATGATAATCCCATTAGTATTTATCGACAATGGGTATACTTTAAATGTGTGGCCTCTGAGAATCGCTACCAAAATAGGGGTAGATCCATGTATGTTGAGACCGACAAAAACCAGCGCCAGAGGTTTTTATAACACAAGAAGAGGGATAATGGGGAAGTTGACCTTGAGCTCGTAATTGAGCCAATGACCTTTTCCATACCGTTCCAAGTTATGGACATCAAATCCACCTTCAGCCTATTATTAGGGTGCCCTTGGTTACATGAGGTTGGAGAAATTCCATCAACATTGCATCAAAAGCTTAAATTTGTGTCTGGACAAAAGATCATCACCATCATAAGTGAAGGGCATGACGAAAGAGAAAAAGCCACCCACAACATTGAGAACGCCAAAGTACTAGATGTGCCGCCCACAGTCGAAGATACAGACCTCCATAGCTTTGAATATGAGGTATCAGTGGTAGTCTCAAAGCCCCTAGAAAGCATCACCTTGAAAATCGGAGGCAGAATGATGGCGGTTGTAGCCATGCTCCATAAATGGGGCTATCAAAAAGGAAAGGGATTAGGACCCCAATTACAAGGAATGAGAGAGCCAGTCAAGGCTAAGGGCGGGCGGCAGATCAGATTTGGGTTAGGCTATAAGCCCACAGAAGAAAAAGTGCAAGAGGCTAAGGAAAAGGTCTGAATCATTGCCGCAGCAAGAGCCAGGGGAATAAACCTAGAAGAGGAACCCCACTCTAGACCTCACATCCAAAACACCTTTGTGAGCGTCAGGATTGTGAAGATCGATTAGAATGGGACAACACAGTTAACCCCACATAAATTGGCAGCCCCTGTCCACCCCACCAATCCTCAAATTATCCCTCCCAACTATGAAATAGACCTAGCTGCTCTATCCCTTTTTGAGGAAGAGTTTTCCATACCTACACAATCTCCCCCTATGGTAAACCACCACAGGACCTTACTGACGTTTGAGGACAGAATCTCAGATGAACCCAGGATCAACATGATGGAGCCTGACTCCAAGGAATCATATCAGCTAACCACCCCTTCCATCCGAACAGGTAAAGGTGAAGCACGGTAGGTAAGGAATTGGGCATCCATGCCCCAAACTCTGAAAGTGGCAAGTGTTTTGAAATTCAGCACCCGTTTCTAAAAAAAATAACCTATAAAAAGTGAGGTTAGCCCTTGGCAGGCAATGCCATGTATGTATAGAGACCCACCCTGTCGAGGGTCGATCCCCGAAGAAAAAGAAAAAACTAAAAAAATAGAAAAAAAAGTCGAAAATATGAAAAAGCATAAAATAATCCAAAAATATTGTCTTTTAAAATTCTCGATAAAATCAAGAAAAAGGATTCCTTAATTGAAAAACCCGTCCCACGTGAAATCGACCCCTTTCCTGTAGAAATACAAGAAGAGGTAGGAGTCATAAGTCTGGACAAGGAAATCCCTGCTGAGGACCTTCCCAATGATCTCCTTGAATGGTGTGCCAATTTTGAGCATGGCCCTACCCCAATTGTTGAAGAAACAGAGGATGTCAACCTGGGTACAAAGGAGGTTCCTAGAATCACCAAGATTGGAATGTCACTATTTCCTGAGGAAAGAGAAAGCATGATTGATTTCTTTCGGTCATACCAAGACATCTTCGCATGGTCGTATGAGGATATGCTTGGCTTGGATACCAATTTGGTCGAGCATGAGTTTCCACTATATCCATATGTTAAGCTGGTCAGGCAGAAGTTGGGATGCCTCAGGCTAGAATGGATGCTGAAAGTGAAAGATGAGGTCATCAAGCAGTATGATGCAAGATTTCTCATGGTCTTTAAGTACCCGCAATGGCTAGCCAACATCGTCTCTGTGCCGAAGAAGGATGGAAAGGTTCTCATGTGCATTGATTTCAAAACTCTCAACAAAGCAAGCCCGAAAGATGATTTCCCGTTGCCACACATCGACATCTTAATCGATAACACTGCAAGGCATGGGATGCTCTCATTTATGGATGGATTCTCTGGGTATAATCAGATCAAGATGGCAGAAGTAGATCGAGAGAAGACAACGTTCATCACTCCATGGGGAATTTTTTGCTATCGAGTAATGCCATTCGGGTTGAAAATTGCTCGGCCAACATATTAGAGAGCAATGACTGCACTGTTCCACGACATGATGCACTGAGAAATTGAGGTGTACATTGACGACATGATCGCCAAGTCAGCAGAGAGAAGTGACCATTTGATAAACCTCCAGAAGCTGTTTGAGAGGATGAGAAAATACAAGTTATGTCTGAATCCCCAGAAATGTGCATTCAGTGCCATGTCAGGAAAGTTACTCGTCAGCAGGAGAGGTATTGAGGTTGACCCAATCAAGGTAAAAGCCATCACATAATGTCACCTCCATCTACCGAGAAAGAGGTCAGAGGCTTCTTTAGCAGAATATAGTACATTAGTTGATTCATTGCACAACTAACTCCTATTTGCACGCCGATCTTCAAGTTACTAAGGAAATATTCGTCCGTTGAATGGAATGACGGCTGTCAGGCAGCATTTGATAAAATTAAAGGTTACCACCTAAACCCACCAGTTTTGGTGCCGCCCGAACCCGGGAGACCACTCTTAATGTATCTCTCCACGATGAAAGTTTTGATGGGATGTATCCTAGGGCAACATGATGAAACAGGAAGAAGAGTGAAGGCCATTTATTACTTGAGCAAGAAATTCATTGAATACGAGACACACTATTCTCATCTAGAGAAAGCATGCCTGGCTCTCGTATGGGCTATCCAAAGCTCCACCACTACTTGCTATCTCAAGCTGTTCTACTCCTAGCACAAATAGATTCATTGAAGTACCTATTCAAAAAGCCGGCTCTCACTGGCCAAATTGCACGCTGGCAACTCCTATCAGAATTTGACATCACACATGTCACACAGAAGTCGATCAAGGGGTAAGCACTTGCTGATCATCTTGCCGAGAATCCTTTACCTGACTACAAGCCTTTGAAAACTGAATTCCCAGATGAGGATATCCTGTTAATGACAGAGGATGATATGGCAGAGACAGAGGAATCCTGGGTAATGCACTTTGACGAGGCAACAAATGTCAAGGGTAAGGGAGTCGGTGCTATTCTAATTTTGCCAAAGGGGTCTCACGTACCAGTGCCCATCAAGCTCAACTTCCCATGCACAAACAACATGGCTGAATATGAGGCTGTGCAGTAGGCCTACAAGCAGTACTTGACCTGAAAGTAACTCATCTTAGGGTGTTTGACGACTCACAATTGATCATATGTCAGCCAAACAGATAGAAGACGACGGATGAGAAGTTGATCCCATACAATGAGCGCCTCGAAGAACTGATGGCATATTTCGATGTTATTACATTCTCTTATTCTCATGAGCGAGGGATCACTTTACCGATTCACTAGCAACATTGACATCGATGGTCGAAATTCCATATGGTGTCGAGATGAAGCTGATCATGATTGAGCAGAGAAATGAGCCGACCTTCTGCCTCCAGATTGATAGACCCATAAAGTTAGATGATGAGCCTCCATGGTTCTCAGATATTAAGAATTTCCTCGAAACTCGAGCCTTCCCTGAGGATATGTCCAAGACGGACAAGCGGACCATCCAATTGTTAGCAGCCAATTACGTATCTGTGGTGAGTTCCTCTACAAGCAGTCATATAATAATATCCTGCTCTGATGTCTAACTGAGGGAGAGGCAGCCAACATTATGAAAGAGATCCATGAGGGAGCATGCGGGGCCCACATCAATGGACACATGCTCGTTATGAAGATCCTACGGCAAGGATACTTCTAGACTACCATGGAAGCTGACTGTTGCAAGCACATTTAAAAGTGTTATAAATGCCAAGAACACCCCAGTTTGATACATGCTCTAGCCATAGATCTACACAGCATGACCACTCCTTGGCCATTCGCCACTTGGGGCCTCGACATCGTCAAAAAAGTAAATCCGAAAGCTTCAAATAGGCATCAATTCATCCTTGTCACCATTGAATACTTCACCAAATGGGTAGAGGTGACATCCTATACAAACATCACAGTCAGTCATATCGAGAAGTTCATCAAGAATAACATCGTTTGTCAATTTGGTGTACCCAAGGACATCATCACAGACATTAGCACTAACTTCGCGAACAAGCGCATCAAAGCCTTCTGCGAGCAATATAAAGTCAAACATCATCGCTCGTCACCGTATCGACTGCAAAACCAATGGTGTCATGGAAGCGGCTAACAAAATAGTCATTCGAATCCTCGTGAAAGTGGTCGTCACCTACCGAGATTGGAGTGAAATGCTCCCCTTTGCACTATGGGCCTATCGAACGTCGATCCGTACTGCCACAGGGGCAACAACTTTTTCCCTTATGTATGAAATTGAGGTCGTGCTGCCAGTTGAAGTTGAACTACCCTCACTCTACAGTCTCATGGAATCTAATCTACTAGAAGCTAAAAGGGAGAGGTCCCGCTTTGAGCAGCTAAACTTGCTAGATGAGAAAAGGCTCTTGGCCTTGTGTCACACCTAGGTTTACCAAGGGTGAATCACACGCGCTTACAACAAACGTGTCCGCGGTCGAGATCTGAAAGTGGGAGATACTGTGCTGAAGAAGATCTTCCCATCCCTCCACGCCAATCCAAGAGGGAAATTCAAGCCCAATTGGGAGGGACCTTACGTGATGCGAGAAGTGCTCCCAAAGTACGCGCTCCGCCTTGCCACTATGGACGGAGATCACTTTCCTGAGCCCATCAATGCTGGATATGTCTGACGATTCTATTCCTAAGTATCACACAACAAGGTAAGTAGTGATAAAAATGGACACATGACTACTTAAGGACCCTATAAAGGAGGCCATCATTCCAAATCCAAGTAGCCAAAAAGTATCCCTGAACACTTATACCCTTTGCTACCCCATCTTGACCCAATGGCCTTTTCTTTCATTATCCCCTCCATAGAAAAAGAGAAAGTGTAAATACCAAATAAAAAAAGAGAAAAAGAATTTTCATCAAAATCTAAAAAAATCATAAAAGCAAACTCCCAAAAGAGGATAAGAAAAAAGAATAAAAAATAGAAAAGAAAAATGGGGCGTGTACAGTCAAAATCCCCCAAGGAAGAAGTGTATTAGGGCAGCTGGAACCCAATCAAGGAAATCTTTTAAAACCTAAAATACCTTCAAAACTCCTAACCTATCCCATGGCCAAGATACATCCTGAGAAAAGGCCCTCTTTAAGGTCTACAAGCAGTCATAGTATCCATTGAGTCAGCATGAGCCAACCTAAGAGACGACAAAAGAACTCCATCTAGTCGGCTATGACGGAATCGACGTCCATGTCGTGGCCTTTGAGAAAATAAAAAAGAAAAGAAAAAGAAAAAAATACAAGCTCAAAGCAAAATAGACGTAGTGAAAAACTGAAAGGGCGCTACGGGTAAAAACAACGAGCTTGTACGGACAATGTGAAAACCTAAAAAGGCACCTGGGTAAAAATGCATACCTATGGACATCGTGAAAACCCAAAAGGGTGCTACGGGTAAAAAGAGAGAAACAACGGGCATGGCGAAAACCTGTTTTGGGCGTTGTGAGTAAAAATGTCGTAAAAAAGGCAGAAGGTGAGAGTCATCAGTTACTCCCCCGGTTACAACCCTGATCCATCTGATCCCCCTAGTCTACTCATGTTCACTCAAAATGAGTCTGGGCCAAGCATATAATCATGATCGCACCGTCGAATGCATGACCCGAGGCAAAGATAAAAGGTTGATTTGATCCAAGGGGATGGGCATTCTGGACCTCACCCAGGTCCGACCTTTAACGGGTTTGACTATGCTCAAATTTGGACCCGCTACTTCCCCTCATGCCTAAGGCATAAAAAAAAATCATTCAAAAAAGATAATAAATTTTTCTTTCCCATTTTCAGGCCAACATTGTGCACCCCCCACTCCGGGATGATTGGTTTGATGACCGGAAAGACCAAATTTGCAAAAGATAATAAATTTTCCTTTCCCATTTTAAGGCCAACATTGTGCACCCCCCACTCTGGGATGATTGGTTTGATGACCGGAAAGACCACATTTGCAAAAGATAATAAATTTTCCTTTCCCATTTTAGGCCGGCACTGTGTGTGCCTCATCTCCAATGGAATAATCGGCACAATCCCCCCTTTTACAAAAACAGAGAAAAGATAAAATTTTTGTAAGATAATATATTTTCCTTTTCAATTTACAAGTCTGTACTTTGCTTACATCACATCTCCCAAAAAAATAATCGGTGTGATGTCTCGCTCTCTTTATTTTTTTATAAAAAGAAAAAATAACAAAAACATAAAGAAAATACATATACGGAAAAAAAACTGGCAGGGGTTCTTATGCCCCTTCGTGTGGTAATCTGATCTATGCAAAAAGTATGTTCAGGATGGAATCAACGACCCAACTCATGCTTTAGGGCACGAATCTCTGCACGTAAAGCACCCTCCCATACATCTCACTCTATCATCTAGTGGCCATGAAGACTCCTATACCATTTTCGGGAAGCATCAGTAGCACCAAGAGCGTCACTCAAGGTTCCTTCCAAATGAAGGACCTCACATTCAGCTACATCAGCTCTAGCTTCTCCCACCTCTGCTCTAACTGTTTATTTCTCTAAATGCTCATGCAGGATTCGCTTCTCGTCCATCAGTAGCTTAATAAGGGTTTGAAGCATCGATTCCTTCCTCGGCCAAGGCCCCCCTACATCACTGCTCTCTGCCTGATCCAAGTGACAAGCAGAGGACATCTCAAACCGTAGCCAAGCCTCATACTATGGGGAGGACAAAACCAAATTCCCTTGCTCTAGATCGCACATGAGCGTCGACCGACTTGTTGCCCAGAGGGCAGCTATCCTATCCATATCCCCAGAGGACCCCCGAGAGAAAATTAAGTCACACAGGGGTGGATTTATCACACAAGGCACCTGCTGAGAGTAACCAAATTGGCGCAGCACCCGAAATGGGAAATAGTAAGTGTTGCCGATCAAACCAAGGAGAGTGATGTCCTCATGATTGTTATTCACTAAAAAGTACCACTTTTCACCTCTTAACCTAGCCCTTGCTGGACCTTGAAGCTGACTAATAACTCCTTTTTAGCTTGTTTTGTAGTTAGTAATAAATTATGCAGCTTAACATATAGTCCAAACTTTTGGTGCCAAGAAGAGAGAGAATTCAAGTCCATGATGACAGCTGAGTCAGAGAGTGATGAAGCACCATGGTGGTACACACCATGGTGACTATTTTGCATGTCATAATGGACCACAAAAGTCCAGCAGATGAACCAAACATAGATGAGAGTGGAGGAAGCTACAACAGAAGCATGCGCATAGTAGCAGAGGAACAAATGACTTATCTCACACAGTTGAGGTGCTGCCTCACGCTGCTAAATTCACTAGCAAAGTCTCCCTCACGTAGCTAAGACATGCAGCACACTAGAGCTCGCAAAGCAGTCGCGCAGCTCAGTGAAGGGATTATCACAAAGCAGCCTCTCGCGCAGCAATCGCTCACTTCAACTGTAATCAACATGTAAAGAAACTCACGAAGTAGTTGCGCACTAGGCCTCTAGGAATACAGCTCATGAAGCTCTCGCGAGGATCAAGCCTTAAAGCAGCCGTGCGTACTACCTCGCGAGACCAATTTGCATGAATAGCAGCGACAACCTCGCAAAGTTCACTTGTGGCTCTAGAGGAGAGAGATGCCTAGAAGTTTTCTCACATAGCTCTTGCACAATTGGAAGCTCAACCCTTTTGCCGAGAGAGATGTAAAGTCCATCTATGCGAGTACCTCACGATAGGAGATTCTGAAGCTCTACTGCGTGCGCAAGCTAAGCACTATAAGTCCTTCTATGCGAGTGCATTCAATTCCAGATTAGCTGCGCGATCATCCAAAGTCCACCTGCACGAGTGAATAAACCTTCCAAGCTAATTCCTACCTCGCGAGGACTCTACAAGCTGCGTGAAGTAACTAAAGAGCACAAATCATTTACGCGACAAAAGTAATGTTCAGAAGCCAGCCTCGCAAAGCTCAGGCCCTCCACAACTCAATCTTAACTCAAGGACCTTTTAGGGATTTCCCCAGGTCTAGGGCACACATCTTGAGGCATTGATCTTGAGGCACACATCCCAAGAAATCCAAGGGTTATAATAGTGCCACATCTACTAGAAAAATTAGGGTTTACTCTTCTCTGAGCCAAGGCAATAGGACTGAGTATATAAGTTGTACTTGTAACTTAGAATTTATCAATCACTCTCTCCTTCAACCTCTGTCGGCTAAGAGCTCAAGCAGATTAGGGTTAGGATTAGGGTTTGATCACCACTTTTTCTATTTTTTCTTTTCTCTTAGCCCAGCACTTGCTGGCTAAATCTATGGTAAGCAATTAGGTGTAGTTTCATTTACTTTTATAATAGGTCATTTAAACAATGGGATTTTCTGAAGAGCTGTTGTACACAAGGCTGCTGCCTTGAGAAATTTCATTGTTGGTAATTTAGATAAATGGAATTTATGCTTTAAATATTTATTTAATCTATTATTTTCCTATTTGCCCGTAGTTTTGTTCAGGCTATAGCATGCATTTAGGATTTGAGCTTATTGAAAGGCCCATGAGAGCTTGAGCTTGTAGCCCTAGGACCATGGTGGCAGCATCAGTTTACATGTTCCATCTCATCATCTGTGGGTAAGACAGCCTCAATGGATAGCCTGTGACCATTTGAGTGGACAGACTATAGCCTTAGGGCAGGTCTTGGTCATAGATCTGAGAAGGATTCTTCTCCTCTTCACTTGAGCTTGTAGCCTAGTGAGAGGTTGTGCAGGAATAGGCTCCACTCTATTTTACTTGACCACTATCAGATGTTAGATTTGGCCTCTCTGTAGTAATTGCAGACTTGTGGGCTGAGTCATTGTAGGACTTTTGTAGCAATGATCAGCTGTATTTAAGTCCCTATTCAACCTGTTGCTTTTCCTATGTGTCCAAGCATTGTGCTGATGGCCTTTGCCCCACACATAGGATTTTATGGGCTGGAACTCCTATGAATGCTTGTCAGATCTATAGCAGATATGGGGTGCTTGTAGCCTGGAAAGCATAGTGTCTGCAATGGTATTCATGACCTGATTTAATTCATTGGTTGGAGGAAATCTATTGGATAGTCTGTGACCATTTAAGTAGACAGATTATAGCCTTAAGATCAGTCCACTCCTTTGGATTAGGTTAGCTCTTCTGATTTAATCAATGGGATTTGACATACTCTATTGGATAGTCTGTGATGATTTAAGTGGACAGATTATAGCCTTAAGAGCAGCCTAAATTACATGGGTTAAGTTGGATTCTTCTTCGTTGCTGAGGCTTTTTATAGCACTTCAGTAAGGATTTGCTACAGAGACAACCCTAAATCTGAGTTACTTAACTGAATTAACCATAGCCTAGACTGCTTACTTCCCATCCTTTTATCTTTATTTTAACACACCGTCACCACCTTCTTCATAACCCTTTCTTAGGATGGGACTGCACTTTATTGCTTTCTTTTAGTAGATAGTTTAGTGTAGTTGTGACACCTAACTCCCTTTCTTTAGGATTGTCAGATCTGTAGCCATATCTGGAGACATACTATTATAGCCCATTTTGTGTTCTAGATCAATTTCTCTGTGGGACAAACTCTTACTTATCAAAACTTGCTACAATAGCCATGTATCTTGTAGGTCTATGACTATTTTAGTTATGCTATTTCCATCTTTTATTTTACTTTGATTTTAATTTATTTTTACCACACAATAAATCAGCACACTAGGAATGCAAACCAACAAGTTATTTGCACTGCTGTCGGGGACATTGATCTTTTTAGTAGACCTGAGTTGTATACTTGTATTGTATTTTAGTTTTAAAAATTCTTTGTAGCTGTGCCATAAATAGAATAAAAAGTACTATTGATTTTTTTTAGAATTTTGCAGAATTGGACAACAGCAGAAGGGAAAAGCTAGAGCCGCAGCTGGAGTTTAGCCAGCTCTGTTTGTACTTATTTTACCCTAAAACTTAGTCCCTTGATGTTGAATTCCCTGTAATTAATTTAGTGTAAATATTTTTAGTTGTTAATTTAGTTTGAAATTTTTTTGTGCGTTATAAGCATTTTCCTTACTTGCTGATTTTGTGTGTGTATGCTTAGAAGCAGGTCCCTTAACCCTGAGTTGGAACCTCCAAATCCTGAGGTTGAAAGGGTCCTTAGACCAAGAAACACCACACAAAGCCCTCCTGTAGAAACTGAGCCAGTTGTCATGGCTGAGAGGCAGAGAACTCTGAAAGAATACAATGCACTTGGGGATTATACATCTCCCTTTTGCATACAAGAACCCTGAAAGAATACAATTCACTTGGGGATTATACATCTCCCTTTTGCATACAATTCCCTTCAGTCGAAGGAAACTATAAAATCAAGTCCTCCACCATCAACATGCTACCATCTTTCCATGGGCTCAATAAGGAAGATCCTTATAAGCACATTGACCAATTTTTGGCACTTTGTACCACTTTCAATATTGTTGGCTTGAGATTGAAGCCACCAAACAGAGGCTTTTTCCTTTTTTCCTAAAGCACAAAGCCAACACCTGGCTCTCTAAGCTCTCAGCCAATAGCATTCAGACATGGAGTGATCTCCAAAGCTAATTTTTGGCTAAATTCTTTCCCATAAACAAAACCAGCCTGATGAGGACAAGCATTTTATCATTTACTCAGTCCTCAACTGAGGATTTTTATGAAGCATGGAAGAGATTTCAGGAGATGTTAAAATAATGCCCCCACCATTAAATTCCATAGTGGCAACTAGTGTAAGTATTTTACCAAGGAATTAATCCCAAGAGTAGGGATATGGTGGATGTCTCATGTGGTGGTAGTTACCTCCACAAGACAACTGATGAGGCTTGGGAGCTGTTTGATATCATAGGGGAAAATTTCATACAATAGGAGTCACTGTCTCGCAATGACAGTTAGACCCCAGCTAAGTTGGTGAAAAAGTCCACCCTTAGAGGTAGAATGTAAGAAGTTAAGGAGTAAAGTGAGTTGGAGAGGAATGTGGACAATCTAAGTTTAAAGTTTGACAAATTGATGAATGTGATGCAGCCTAGGATGGTTGCACAAGTGGAGGAGGCATGTCTGAAATGCCAATCTCCCACACATTTACTCCAAGATTATCCATCAGCCAACCAATTCCCTGATTTTGTAATGTAACATGCCAATGCTGCCCAAGCATATGGGCAGCAACCTGTTGGGTACTCATGGAGAAACCATCCAAATTTGAGGTGGAGACAAGATACATACCCTCAACCCCAGCAGCAGTAGTTGGCAGCTCCATACACACTCCAACACCAGTTTAACCAAGCATACCCACCAAGACAGAATTTTTAGTTGCTTGCGCCACAACCCAATCAGTTGGCCTTGCCCCCACAACAGCCTAAATCCTCTTCCTTTGAAGAACAAATGTTAGCATCTATGCAGAATTTGGAGAATTTGGTCCAAACTGTAAACTCTCATGGGCAAAGCATTAAAAAAATAGAGGACTAGCTGGGTCAAATCTATAATACTTTGAATAGGAGAGAAGAGGGCAAATTGCCTAGTCAACCCTTAGCCAACCCTAAAGGGCAGTACATGATTGGAGAAGCATCATCTACCCATGAGGAGGCTAATGCAATCACTACCCTGAGGAATGGCAAAGTGGTTGATAATTTAGTAGGGTAGGGCAACTGAGGAGGTCATAGAGAGTAAACATGAAGTGAAAGTGAGTGGTGAAGAACCAAAGAATGTGTATACCATATGTGTTGATTGTGTGTTTTATTTTGTGTTGCTTAGAAAATTTTCATTTACTGCTTTTAGGGTGATGATTTGCTTGTGTATTTGATTTTGTTTTGTTTTGTTCTGTTTTGAGTACATGTACATATCTGTCATCTGAATTTGATGTTCATGTTTACTGCTGATGGTTGAGGTGCTCTTATAAATAAATGTCATGAATTTCATCTAAAAGATTTTTTTTAGAGTTTTGAATTTTTGATGTTTAAATGTTGATAAAGAGCACCCAATGATAATAATGAAATGGAGTACATGTCAAGGAGTTAGTGCTGATGCACACTGAATTGGTGCATGACATTGTACATGCACAAGCCAAGGCACAAGCTGAGCGAAAAGGTTGTGTTGCTTTCTCGCGAGGCTAAATGACCTAAATTTCAAGCTCACGAGCCACTTGTTGGCTTTCTTGCGATGTTCTGATGAAGATTTTATACTGCGCGGGAGCTTCATGAGCAAAAGGACATCTGTTGAAGCCTGATAGTGAGCCTCGCAAGGTGCTTCATACTCACATTTTAAGCCTCGCGAGGCCTTGCTACTCTAGCTGCGTGAGGAATGCAAGACTGCTTCGCGCTCTTAGGCCCAAATTCAACTCTGTGAAGTACCTCACGAGGCACATAAATCTTCTAAATCTGTCCTCACGAGGCTCTTTTCTTGTTCATGATAGCACTTCTCACAAGGTTAGCTGTGCACTGCGCGAGAATTGTACTTTGAGAGAACCTGGCGACAGTTGCGCGAACCACGGGTTCAACCCTATAAACCCAGCGATTTCTCCATTCTAGTCATTTCATTTCTCTTTGCCCTAGCCTCCACTGCACATTTTCGAGCTCCCTCTTTTCCCCCTTCTTCTATACAACCCATTCCACTCAACCTCAGCTAGTTTCATCATATCATTTTACTCTCCAGCACCTCCTAGTCACTTTGAGCTAGGTTTAGGGGGATTTGAACATTTGTGCCACGTGTGAGGTGAAACCCTAGCTGTCATTTGGTAAGATTTCTCACTCTCTCTCAGTTGATTTAATTAGACATTAATTTAGTGTAAGTAGAGAGAAATTTGGGTTCGATTTTAGTTCTGAAGAGTGCATTACACCTGCTGGGAGTTGCAAGCCCTAATTTGGAGAAGTTGTGTAGCCATGGCCATGGGTTCAAAATTTTATGATGCATTGGCTGCCATGCTCAACCCTCCACACAGTGGCATCCATGGGGCAACTCGAAAATTAGTGAGGATTGTAGAGGCATCCACATTGGAGACCTCTGAGGTGCCTACCCAGGTAGTTGAGCCCTAGATGGAGCAACCAGCTAAGAAGAAAGTTGCTCCTAAGAAGAGGGCCAAAGAGCACATACATGTCAAGAGCCCTGAAAAATCCCTGAAGAAATAGAAAAAGAGCAAGGAAGTGTCCCCTGAGGTCCCTAAGGATGAAGAGGAAGAAGATAATGAATACCTCAGGATCCCCTCTGAATTTGTTACAGCAATTAAGTTGGAGGCTGGGACAATTTTTGACAAAGCTTTCTTTGAGGAGCTACTTGAGACAGATGCCTCCATGGTGTACCTCACCAAAGCCACATTGCTGCCCCTACTGAGGCCCCCAATGCAACCAGTCTTCCCTAGACTAGTGCAATTGTTCTACTAGAATATCAGAGTAAAGACTGGGTATGATGGGAATCCAGCATTGTCGGTGTTGATTGACAAATTTGAGATGATGTTCAATCAGGCAGCCATTGCTAAAATACTTGGAATACCTACCAAGTATACCCCTAAGTGTGGCTTGGGTCCCCCTTTAATAGCCACCATCCCAGAGATAGGCCAAGGAGCTGACTGGAGGAGTCACTGCATCGGGAGTATCAATCAGGAAGAGAGATATGCACCTGAAACTCAGATTTATGGATGGGGTGCTGAGGAAGAATGTATTTTGCTCTGGGCATGAGCAGGAAGGAGGTCTCCTATTGCTTATGCACTCTATTCATTCCACATGAATCACTACTTGGATGCTGCCAAGTTAATTTTTAAAGGGATGACTGACATTGTTGAGAAGGTGAAGACTAAGAAAAAACCCCATTTCCTTCCCTACTGCAGGCTTATTATAGCCTTACTGAAGCTTGGAGGATACCTTTTTCAAATGAATGAAGAAACCATTGCCTTGAATCCTAGAAATTATAGAAAGAAATAATGGGAGATCAGTGGCACTCTCATTGAGAAGAAGAAGAAGGCAGATGTACTAGCAACCTCTAATGTTGTTGCTGCCTCGGTGGATCCACCCTCTGCTGCCCTCTCTCTGGCAGCCCATTCATCTATGCCAGCTAGCACCACCACCACATCTGCAGCCATTACCTCACCATCGACCCCTTCACCTTACATGCCAACCACTACTCCCTCAACCAAAGCCTCACAACCTCCCACAACCCAATTACCCCCACCCCAACCAACTCTACCAACTACCACAGCCCCCATACCTACTGCTACCATACCTGTACCCTTGCCTACTCACCCTAGCCCACCTGTGAAGGCCACCTATCAAAAGAAATAAAAATTAACCAAAGCCCACATAGAGCCCCAACCAACCTATATATCCCAAACCATCCCAATTCTTGAAACCATAACTATCCCAGACCCAACCATTGGCCTACCACCAACCACAATAGCCCAAACTTTTGAACCTGAGCCTCACACCATTGAAATCCTACACAGCTCCCCACTACACCCCCCCCCCCCCCAGTCCATTGAAACCTCCACACCTTTTCCACCTGAGTTCCTGAACCTTTAGACCAATCCATCCCATTTTCACCTACCCATGAACAAATCCCTTTTTCAGAAGAGGGATACTCAGCCATGATTTCCTCTATCATAGGAGACATTAACTATGAGTTTACACCTCTCCCAAACTCTCCTCCCCCTCCACATTTCCCCCCTCCTCCAGATTCACCACAGCCCCATCAATTTACTCCTCCACCTCCATCACCACAGGCCACCACCTTCACTCATGTCCCCACTTCCCCATTTCAACCAATTCCACCCACCACCCCTGATTTCCCATCCCAAATCTTCCACCTATTACTCTCCATTCAAGCCCAAGTGTTGGCCGATACCCAAACCCAATCATCAATTATAACCAATCTGCAATCCATGAACTCCACCCTACAAAACCAAGTCTCCATTCAAACTAGCTTACATGCCATCCAAGCCTCATTGTCACTTTTACCTACCCCACCCCAATCTATCCCTCCCTTAACCATAGCAGCAACACCTACTGTTGCTCCACCGATTGACCCTATTTCCATTTCCCCCCAATTACCCTTACCAATGGCTCCACCCAAACTGACCCAAAGGTGATCAAACTCCCAATACCCTCTACTACCACCCCACCCATGCCACCACCCATCCCTTCATCATTGCTGACTGGCCCTTCCATCAGTACTGAGCAACCAATATTATCAGCCTCTTTCAACCCTAGACCCCCATACTACACCCTCCTTCAAGCAATGAAGAAAAATGCTTACATAAAGAGGGATGTGATTAGAGGAATGGCTAACCTCCGAGCATCAGTAAGGCAACCCCTCCTTGATAAAATCAAATCAATGTTGCTAGCCCACAAGTTAGAGAAGAAGAGAATCAAGCAGGGTTAGAGGGAGATAATGATCCCATACAATGAAGAAAAGACTAGGGCTGAGGGGATGGAGGATGTCATCAAGAAATTGCAGACATACTTGAGATTAGCTGAGGACAAGGCCTATGACTAGGGTGTGACTATTGCGGCATTGCAAAAGACCTTAACTGAAACTAGTGATCGGGAGTTAGCAGAAGTTATTTCCAAACAATTGAACCCTAATGTACCTCACATGGAAACAACCCCTAAAACCAAGGAGCTTAGCAAAGTTAAGCCTAGAATCAAAATCCAGGAACCTACTTCAAAGCCAAAGCCCCCTCCCAAACGGAAGAGCACCTCCAGGCCAAGAAATACTACTTCCAAAAGGTCATAGTCTGCTGCTGCTACTTTGAGGCAAGGAAAGGGCAAAGGAATTCAAGAACCACCTGCTGTAGAAGAGGATTCAGATGATTAGATATGCACATGTAGTTAGTTAGGATATCTTTACCTTATTTTTGTGTAGTTCTTTTCCCTTACATTGTACAAATTTTACTGCATTAATGAAATTTCTTTTTGTTATGTTTCACTTTCTACTTAGTTTTAGTTTTAGATATGCTGCACATGCCCTTTCATCTTTGAATCAGTGAGGGCAATGCTCCTCATAGGTTTGGGGGTGTGGCAAAGATTACCAATGATATAGTTAACATAAGTGCAACAATTTTAACTAAGTGAGGAATAAATAGAATGAACTTCACCTAAGCAATGTTGAGAGTGAGGACATTTAAACACTGTGCAGACCCTTTTAATACTAAAATCATTTGAAAATCAATACTTCTATGAGGTGAACATCAAAAAACTTTCTATAAATAGTAGTTAGTGAACCAGTAAGGGGAGAAACAGGTGAAAGCATACCCCTTTGAGTTCAATGAAGACCATACCCAGTGAGCTTTGAGCCTGTAAATTTATTTTTTTAGGAGTGTCTTTGGCAACTTTTTTCTGTTCTAAGGACTGACTGAGTCAAGCCCTTTTCACTAGAAGTTAGACACCCCAAGTTGAAGCTGTTTGATAGTAATCATGACACTAAGGAAAGGATCAAGGCCTTCATTTGGATAGTTTGGGCCTAAAAGATCAAACCTGTGAAACTATCCTCGTGCATACACTTTTTGAGCCTTAAAGCCCCAATTTTCTTCAACAAATACCAAAGTACTTGAACCTGATTCAGCCCTATCCTCACTCTGAGAATTCAGAAGGTAAAGGAGAGGATGTGAAGAAATGTGAGTAATGATTAACATTTGGTGAAAAGAGAAGAAGAGAGGAGGAGATCTGTAAATAGCAGTGTAGCAGTTATAGATGTGTGCCAACCATCATAAAATGATATATATATATATATATATATATATATATAAATACAAGAAACAAAAAGGGAAGAGAAAAGAAAGAGAAGTCAAAAGAAGAATTTCATTAGAAAAGTTGAAAAGAAGAGAAGAAGTTGGCAACTTTAGCTCTGAAATTTTAAAAGAAGATGGAGTTGTGCTGAAATGAAGAAGGTGAAGTCATGAATCATCTCCTACCTGTGTTGATTTCTCAATTTCGAATCCCTCTTTACCCCTTTTATTCTTTACAACCCACACCAATAAACCACATTACAACCCATGATAAGCCCTTGTTGATCCAAAGTCAAATGAACTGTCATGTGAAGATGAGGGAATGTCTAATCTATGGTGAGAATACTTTATAATGTCTGAAATTAGAAGCACTACCTATGCTCATACTTTCAAACCCATTTGGGGTATGTAACTACTCTTGAGCTTCTATGAACTGGTACACCAATAAATTCATCTATGAGAGACAACTCTAGTAAGCATTGGGTCTGAGATTAAAATCATTGGGGCATTATTTGAACCTAAATTTTGATGTACTGGTAAGATTGGTACTGTTTTACACATATTGTTTTCTTGGTGTCAACTGATAGGATGTGATGAGCATGCATGCATGACTGAGGTGTTAAATTATTTGCATACACTACTTTAGAACTCCTTTAATTTTGACAGAGCAAGGGTGAAATGAACTATATTTATTTTAAACTGATTAACCACTGTGTTGCACTTTTATTAACTATTTCATTGAGAAGTTTGTGGGTACCTTCACTAAAAACCCTCAGGAGACTTCACTCCTCCACTAGGGAACGCCTAGGGGTTTAAAAGGCTTGATGCATAGCTACATGCATCCGTGATCCCTACGAAAGTGGCATTTACATTCTTAGAGTAGCTGTTTAAATTTTACTTTGCTCAGGGACTGGAAAAGATTAGGTTTGGGGGTGTGTTATTCACTGAAAAGTACCACTTTTTACCTCTTAACCTAGCCCTTGCTGGACCTTGAAGTCGACTAATAACTCCTTTTTAGCTTGCTTTGTAGTTACTAATAAATTATGCAGCTTACCACAAAGTCCATACTTTTGGTGCCAAGAATAGAGAGAATTCAAGCCAAGGATGACAGATGAGTTAGAGAGTGATGAAGAACCATGGTGGTACACACCATGGTGACTATTTTGCATGTCATAATGGACCACAAAAGTCCAGCAGATGAACCAAGCATAGATGAGAGTGGAGGAAGCTATAGCAAGAGCATGTGCATAGCAGCAGAGGAACAAATAACTTATCTCGCACAGTTGAGGTGCTACCTCGCGCTGTTAAATTCACTAGCAAAGTCTCCCTCACGCAACTAAGACATGCAGCATACTAGAGCTCGTGAAGCAGTCGCGCAGCTCAATGAAGGGATTATCACAAAGCAGCCTCTCACGCAGTAGTCGTGCACTTTAGCTGCAATCAACAAGTAAAGAAACTCACGAAGTAGTCATGCACTAGGCCTCGAGGAATACAGCTCACGAAGCTCTCGTGAGGATTAAGCCTTAAGCAGCCGCGCGTACTACCTCACGAGACCAATTTATGCGAATAACAGCGACAACCTCGTGAAGTTCTCGCATGGCTCTAGAGGAGAGAGACGCCTAGAAGTTATCTCGCGCAGCTCTCGCGTGATTGGAAGCTCAACCCTTTTGTCGAGCGAGATGTAAAGTCCATCTGTGCGAGTACCTCGCGATAGGAGATTCTGAACCTCTACTGCGTGAGCAAGCAAAGCACTGCATGTCCTTCTACGCAAGTGCATTCAATTCCATATCAGCTGCACGATCATCCAAAGTCCACCTGCGCGAGTGAAAAAACCTTCCAAGCTAATTCCTACCTCGCGAGGACTCTACAAGCTGCGCGAAGTAACTAAAGAGCACAAATCATCTGCGCTACAGAAGTAATGTTCAGAAGCCAGCCTCACAAAGCTCGAGCCCTCTACTTCTCAATCTTAACTCAAGGACCTTTTGGGGATTTCCCCAGGTCTAGGGAACAATCTCGAGGCACTGATCTTGAGGCACACATCCCAAGAAATCTAAGGGTTGTAATAGTGCCACATCTACTAGAAAAATTAGGGTTTACTCTTCTCTGAGCCAAGGCAGTAGGACTGAGTATATAAGTTGTGCTTGTAACTTAGAATTTATCAATCACTCTCTCCTTCAACCTCTGTTGTCTGAGAGCTCAAGCAGATTAGGGTTAGGGCTTGATCACTTCTTTTTCCATTTTTTCTTATCTCTTAGCCCAACACTTGTTGGCTAAATCTTGGTAAGCAATTAGGTGTAGTTTCATTTAGTTTTGTAATAGGTCATTTAAACATTGAAATTTTGTGAAGAGCTGTTGTGCACAAGGCTATTGCCTTGAAAATTTTCATTGTTGGCAATTTAGATCAATGGAATTTGTACTTTAAATGTTTATTTAATCTGTTATTTTCCTATTTGCCTGTAGTTTTATTCAGGCTATAGCATGCATTTAGGATTTGAGCTTATTGAAAGGCCCATGAGAGCTTGAGCTTGTAGCCCTGAGACCATGGTAGCAGCAACAGTTTACATGTTCCATCTCATCATCTGTGGATAAGGCAACCTCTGTGGATAGCCTGTGACCGTTTGAGTGGACAAACTATAGCCCTAGGGCAGGTCTTGGTCACAGATCTTAGAAGGATTCTTCTCCTCTTCACTTGAGCTTGTAGCCTAGTGAGAGGTTGTGTAGGAATAGGCTCCCCTCTGATTTACTTGACCGCTATCAGATGTTAGATCTGACTTCTCTATAGTAATTGTAGACTTGTGGGCTGAGTCATTGCAGGCATTTTGTAGCAATGATCAACTATATTTAAGTCTCTGCTGCTTCCCAGTTGTGCTTACTTTATTTGTTGGTGGTAAAAGCAATTTAAAATCAAAGTAAAATAGGGGATGGAATCAGCACAACTGAGAAATCCTAGACCTGCAAGATACAGGGTCCATTTGTAGCAAGTTTTGATAAGTAAGAGTTTGTCCCATAGGGAAAAGTGATCTACGGCTCCAAGGGAGCCATCTCTAGTAGTCCCTCCAAATCTGACTACAGATCTGGCGATCCTAAAAGGAGGGGAGTTTAGGGTCACTTATTCTAAGTATCCTAAGGTAGCCTAATGAATTAACTATAGAAAGGGTTGAGAAAATAGATGGAGTGTGGGAAAATAAATACAAAAGGGTGAGAAGTATGCTATTGGGTTCATATCTGCTAGAATTTATGACTCAGATCCAGGTCAGCTGGTATAGAAATCCTGTCCAATGGCTACATTATCACCAAAGAGGAGAAAGAATCCAACTCATCTCTGTGCCATGATCCAATCCCTTAAGGTTATAACCTGTCCACTTAAATGGTCACAGACTATCCCATAGGGGAACCACAATCCAGAAATGGGTCAAAACAAGTTAATCATTGTAGGCACTACTTCATCCAGGCTATAAGCTCAAGAATCCTTAGGGAACCTCAACCTCTAAAGCTCTATGTGTGGGGCTAAGGCTGTATAGGACCATGATAGCGCAGACACATAGAACCAGCAAGAGATTGAGTACCACCTTAGATCTAGCTGTCCATTGCTTGAGTGGGACTACAATGGTCCAGTCACAAGCCTACAATCTCCATACCCAGATCAGATATGCCATCTGATGGCGGATCTATACTAATATAGGGGAGTCTGCCTCTGTACAATCTCCTACCAGGCTACAAGCTCAGGCTCGGAGAAGAAGGATCCATTTTGGGTCGGCGGATTGGATTCACCCTAAGGCTATAACCTGTCCACTTGAATGGTCACAGACTATCCTAGAGGTTATCCTCCTCACGGAGTTCAAAACAAAACAAGAATATTGCTGCCACCAACATGGTCACAAGGCTACCTGCTCAGGCTTCCATGGGGATTTCAGATCTAGTGGGTCCTGTGGTGGGGCTAAGGCTGTATCGGACCATGATAGCCTAGACACACAGGTCACTTGGATCTGAATGGGTCCTTAGAATCAGTCCTCCACTGCTTTGAATCACAGCCAAAGCAATGGCGGATCACAAGGCAGCAGCCTTGCACATAACAGCTCACAAACACACGAATCCCATAAAAGTACAACACCCAATCACAAATTTCATTATTCTAATCTCAATAGACATACATAGGCATGGCCAGCAAGTGCTGGGCCATGAAGAGAAGAAAAAGAAAAAGGAAAACTACTTACAACTACAGAAGAACAAGAAAGAAAACTATCTCAGATCTCTTATCAGTGATAAAGTCTGAGCTCTTTCGAGCGTCTAAGTCTAAAAAGAGATCTCTTTAAACCTAAACCAGGCTTAGGTTTATATAGCAGTGGGTGTGGCGGCACATTAGGATTAGGAAACCCTAATTTTAGCGATGCCACATGGCCTATTAATGATCCTTGAATGCCTCGGGGCACGTGCATGAAGATTTGAGCATGGGAGTGCGTGCCCTAATCGCTGGAAATCCCCAGAATGTCCTCTACAGAATGATGGAAGTTGGAGTGCAGAGCTTCACCAGGTTGCATTCGATTCCCAGACTTGTCGCGTGGTAGCACTGACTTCGCGAGGATGAGTTAGCATTAAAACTTCAGACATCGCAGGGTTGCAGCTTCTTGATGCATTGAGCACTCTCAAGGTAGATAATTAAGCTCTCGCTGGATTGAGCTTCACGAGGTTGGATTGCTACTTGTGAATAGCGTGGGAACTGCGCGAGCATTTCATTTCACAATAGATCTTCACGAGGCTAACTTTAGCTTCGCGAGGCTGCTTTTTTCCTGAACAGTGCGAGAACTGCGCGAGAAGTTCACTTCTTAATGGAACTTCGCGAGGATCCTCGCGATAGCATTGAGGCTTTTCTGAACTGCGCGACAGGTTCTCTTGACATTTGCATCCCGGGGCTACTACGCGATAACTTTCCTGAAGCTCTCTTAAACTGTGCGAGACTGCGCGACCTTTAACTTCTGAACTTAGCGAGAGCTGTGCGACTCAAGGCTTCTAAAGCTCTTCTGTCACTCAACTGCGCGAGCAGTGAAGTCTTGGGAATTCGCGAGGACTGTGCAAAGCATATTTTTCTGAATCCTTTGGAGCTTTGGGAAGCTACGCGAGGCTCTTCTCAAGTCTGAATTCAGTTCTCCTTCTTCAGAGGGACTTATGGTGCCAATACAGGCTCCTTAATAGGATTTATGGCCTTATTGCACTGCTATTTATTACCTATAAAAATAGCTTAACAAACATTTATTAGATGGCTAAGGGTCTAATCAAAGGCTAAGTTAAGGGGTGAAAAGTGGTACTTTTCAGGTCTTAACACACCCCCAAACCTAATCTTTGCTAGTCCCTTAGCAAAGCTACATTAAATCAACTACAGAAATTAAATGCCACTTTCATAGGGAGCACAGATACATTTAGCATATGTACCAAGCCTTTTAAACCCCTAGGTGATCCCTAGTGGAGGAGTGAAGTCTCCTGAGGGTTTTCAGTGAAGACACCCACAAACTTCTCAATGAGACAGTTAACAAAATTGCATTATTATCAAGTGAGCAGTCAAGAAACAGAGTTAGGTCACCCTTGAATCAGTAAAAAAAATATAAGAAATTCAAACACCTTGGTTGCACAGAAATTTAAACAGTATAAGCTTCTCATGAAAGCACAGCATTTCCAATCAGTTTATGCCAGAGACACTACACAGGTGTGTCAACATTGAGCTCATCACTGGACCAAAAATTAGGTTGTAGATCATACTTAATGCATTCAAGATCAGACCCAAAACTCTCCAGGGCATACTCTCATAAAGAACTGTTGAGGGTTTCATTGTCTCTCAAGCTCAAGAGCAGTTACATCCCCTAAATGGGTCAGTAAGCATGAGCATAGGCATAGCTCTGAAGTTCTGGCATCATTAACAGATCCTCACCATAGATTGGATAACTCTTAATCTCCACATGATAGCTCACCCAACTTTGGATCACAAGGGCTTTAACTGGGCTGTAATGTGGCTTATGGAGTGGGGTTAAAAAGAATGGAAGGTTGAAAAGGGGTTCAAAATTGAGAAATCAGTAGGTGAAGGAGGTGATTCATGACTTCACCTTCTTTAATTCAGCTCCTTTCATCTTCTTTGAGGTTTTCAGATTTGAAGTGATCAGTTTCTCTTCTTGATTTCGATTTTCCCAGTGAAAGTTCCCTCTTGACTCCTCTCTTACTCCTCTTCATTATTGTTTTTGTTTCTTTTTTATGCATTTTTCTTCTTTTTATTTTGTTTTTGCTTTTCTGAAATGCCACCATTTTATCAGTTACCATACTGCCAGAATTTGAGGTACTTCTTCTTTATTCACCTAATGTTGACCATAGCTAGTCCATCTTCAACTCTTGTTCCTTTACCTTATGAATTCTCAGAGTGAGGGTAAGGTTAAATCAGATACATAGGTTCACGTGCAAGTACTCAGGTGTATTTTGAAGAAATTTAGGATTTAAGGCTCAAAGGGGTATGGACAAGGGCAGTTGCTTAAGGTTTGTCTGTTTAGGCTCAAACTGTCCAAAAGAAGGCCTTGATCATTTCCTAAGTCTCATGAGTGCTGTCAGTTGTTTCAACTTGGAGTTGCCTAACTTCTAGTGAGCATAGTGACTCAGCCAGTCCTTAGAGCTAGAAGAAATTGCCTTAGTCACTCCTCAAGGAAAAATTTTTGTATAGGCCCAAATCTCACTGGTTATGGTCTTCCTTTGAATTCTTAAGTATGTCCTTACCTTTTTCTCTCTCTAATGATTCACTAAGTGCTGATACAAGTGAGTTTCCTTGGTGATCTCATCATGGAAATGTGAAGTTTTAAAAGTTTGTAATGCCTAAAGTCTGGAAAAAATTTTAAATTTCATTATTTTTCTGATTCTCCAGTGAACATGACTCATTTCCATATTGCCCACATGATTCTGCTGCACTTAGGTTAACTATTCCATTGACAGGATCTGCCTGCCACACCCCCAAACCTATGAGGAGCAGTGTCCCCACTGGTTCAAAGGTGGGTGTGCAGCAGATTTATTTATGGCAAAATAAAAGGAAATAACATGGAGCAAAACAGACGCAAGATAAAGACAAATAGCAATGACAAAGGAAGAAAATCTATTATAAGAGAGAAATGTACAAAATGAGAAACAACAGGAGAAAAAGAAAATGCAGAAACAGAAAAATCCTAGGTACAAGCTAATTGGAGCCTGAATCAAAACCAGTCCCAACCCATCTTCTTGGCCTGCTCTCGAAGGAGAGCCTCTTCCACTTTTTTCTTTCTTTCCCTCTCTTCCTTCTTTTAGGCTGCAATTTTGGGCATGGTTGGAGCTTTTGGTGCCCTCACCCTCATTTTGGGTGCCTTTGGTGTAGGAGGGATCACTGGGGATTTGTCTTTGGTTTGCTCAGGTGATTTGATAGGACTTTTTCCTTTGGGACTCTTCCCTTTGGGGCCCTTCCCTTTTGAGCCTTGCCCTTGCTGAGTCTGAGGGGGAATAAGAGGAGATTTTGCTTTTTCTTGCTCAGGGGGAACAATCGGGCTCTTGCCTTTATCTTTCTTGTTCAGTGGTGGTGCCTCCTCAGATTGGGTAGATTGTTCTCTTCTAATTTTTACAGAGGCAGTAGAGTGAGTAATCCTCTTAGCTGTAACTTTCCTTCTCTGAGGATAAGTTTGCTCAGCAGGGGCTGATGAAGGAGGAGCAACAGGACTTTGAGCACTTGGATCCTCAGGTGGTGCAGAGTCATAATCGAAATCAGAGGGAAAGAGAGCAGTGGGGTCCAATCCAAGGGCTGCGGCAGCTTGTCTGCGTTCATCTTTTGAAAGCAACCGACCATGGGGGTCATCCTGAGCAGAAGCTCTGGTGGCCTTTGGGGGTGGGGATGGCGAGCTTTTTCCCTTTTGGGCGGGCTCTTTTGGAGGGAGAAGGTTTCTTGGAAGCAGCCCTTTTTCTCTTGGGTGCAGGAGATTTAATAGGGGGAGGCACTGAAGTAGGAGGTGGAGGAGGTGGAGATGTAGATGTAGGAGCAGGGGGGATGGAAGAAGATGGGGCGGGGTGTGTGGAAGGTGGGGCCTTAGGGGGTTCGGTAGCAAGAGGGGTGGCCTGAATTGGTTGGCCTAACAGAGATGCAATCCTTTTTTGCAAAATTTTAATCTGCTTTTCAGCATAAAGGAGTTTGGCATCAGAAACCCCCTTAGTGAGCCTGTGGATCTCCTGAGCATTGTTAAGTTTCTTTTCATACATCTGGGCTCTCGTTTGCTCCCACTGGGCATTGGCTTTCTCCATCTCCGCATTCAGTTTATAGTAAGTTGCGTCAGTCTTTGTATCATTGAGGGTCTCCAAAATTGTCTCCCACCCCTTTAAAATATCTCTATCTGTGAGCAAGCTTGGTCGATCAACTTCTCTGACAAAGGGTACTCAATGGATTGTCTGAGTTGGGCCATTCCCCTGAGAACATCCCTCTTGATGTAGGCATTGTCCCTCATGGCATGGAGGAGGGTGAAGTAAGGAGGGGTGTAATAGGAATGTCTGGGTAAGATTGGTAGAAAGGGAGTGGAAGAAGTAGAAGGTGATTGGTCCTGTGGGGGTAAAGTGGTAGGGAGGACATTCACATGTGGGGGCTGGGCAAAAAATTTTGGGTCTGTTTGAGTCTTGTTGTTAGAGAATCTAGGAGGAGGTAATATGAGAGGTGGAATGGAGGGCATGGGTGGAAAAGAAAATGAAGTGGGGTCACCGAAGGTGGGTGGTGCTGGGTAAGAGTAAAATGGAATGGTGAAGGGTTTGAATGGTAATGGTGGGGCCAAAAGTGTGTGTGGGTGGATGGAAAATGTGGATGGGAAAGGAATGGTGTCTGTTTGGGTTGATTGGGTGGTAAATTATGGTGGGGCTAAAATGAGTGGGGGAAGGATAGGTAGAGTGGGGAAGGAGTGGTGGGGTATGGTGTCTTAGAGGGTGAGGGTTGTAGTTAAGTCAATGGGGGGAAGATCTGGTTGCACTGTGGAGTTAGAGGTGGAAGGGGACTGGATTTGTGGGGTAGGAGGTGTTTGTGCAGAGATGGGTGGTTTTGTCAATCTTTGAAGGGTGGATTTGATGTTGGTGATGTCAGTCTACATTTGGTCTTGGGTATGTGTTGTGATTGATAGTTGAGTCTGAATGTCATGTATTAGGGAAAGGATATGGGTAAGTGTGTCTGAGTTTGGTTAGGGTGGAGTATGAGAAGAAGAGGGAAAAGGTTGGAAAGGGGAAGTAGGGGCATGATGGAAGGTTGTAGGAGGAGGAGATGGAGGTTCTGGTGAGTGATGTGGGGAATCTGGGAAAGGGATATCATGGGTTGGCATGGTGTCAAGCAATGTAGTCATGAAGGCCTGATATCCAGAAGTATTGGCGAGGTTAAAGTCAAGGTCTGTGAGTGGAGGTGAAGTAGGGATGGTCTGGACTGTGTCTTGGTCAAGATGTGGGGTTTCTGTGGGAATGATAGGGGTGGTTGGTTTAGGTAAGGATATGGCAGGGGTTGTGTGAGAGGTTTTCTTTTTAATGTAGGATATGTCGGGGAGGTCAGTTGATTCAGATGATGGGGGAATTGGGGGTGTGTACTGAGGTAATGTAGGTGAAGGTAAAGGGCTGACATGGGGGTCAATGTCCTCAATAGTACTAATCACAGGGAAACGTGAGGGTATGGATAAGGGAGACAAAAGAGGGAAAAGGAGAGATGGAATAGGCAAAGAAACTGGTGGAGGGGCAGGTGTTGTGGATGGAGGCATTGCTACAGAATCAGTAGTGACAGGAGCTTGCACCACCTTCTTGGGAGCAGGAGCTTTAGCAACAGCAGTCCCCTCTCCTTGCTCTGTAGTAACCTGGGCTCAGCCTTCTTCTTCTTCTTTTGGGGATCCATTAGACACCTGCTGATCCCCCATTGCCTCTTTGCAAAAGTTGTAGGGGTGAGGTCAATGGTTAACTCCCCTACTGGTATCTTGTACCCTCCCCTCAAAAGTAATCTGGTGATGAGCCTTGCATAGGGGAGAGTGTGGAGCTTCTTCTTCAGCCCTAGCTTCCTCATTATATCCTTCATGGCCTCAAAAATCAACCAGGCAGCATGGAATCCGTGGCCCAGAGAAAAGGAATAAACATCATCAGCAATTGGGGTCCTCTCCTGCTGGTGGCCGACACAATAAATATTCTTTCGTAGAACTTGATCAATGAACAGAAGTTTAGGGTCCAGGTCTCTTCTGCTGATGGAATCTCTGGTGGCCTTCAATCCTCTGGTAAGGACCTGTGCAATGGTATCAATGGGGGCACACACAGGGGGGCCATATCCACAGTTGGGGTCAAAACTAGCAGGGATGCCCATCACTTCAGCAATCAACTCAGGGCTGAGTAACATTTCAAAATTGTCAACTAACATAAGGAGGCCTGGCTGCCCACGGTGGTCTGGTCTAGCCCGAATGTGCTGGTAAAAGAGTTGCACTAGTCTAGGGTAGGCTAGTGCAAGGATGCTTGCAGCCGGGGGGTCAAACCAGCCTTGCGCATGAACTCAATGGCAGGGGCTGACAGAGGTTCTGTTTCAAAGAAAGATAGGTCAAAAACAGCTTCAGGTTCCAAGGGAATGGGAGTTAGGAGCTCAGAGGGTGTAGAGTAATCAGGTGTTAGCGCAGCCACTTCCTGAACCACTTCTTTCCCTTGTTGCGGCGCCGTTGAGGACTTGGCCTTCTTGGGAGTGGGCTCCACGGGAGCCTTATCCCTTGCTCTTTTCACAGGTGCGCCCTTAGGGGCCATTGAACTTCTCCTCTGTGAATATGTAGTTTGAAAAATGAAAAGAAAAGGTTGAGAGCTAAGTCGTACCCTAAAATTTAGGGTTTTGTTCAATCTGATGCACGAAAGACCGCGAGAGCTCCTATAAGAGGGTAACTGGTGATGGAGGCTGTAGGAGCAAATCCCCAGAATTTGAAGGTGAATGATGGACTGTAGAAAGGATGCTGGCGGAGAGAGATTAATGGGAGTCAGAACTAGGGTTTCGCTGGCTGTAGAAGAAAGAGAAAACAAGAAGGAAAGCAACTCGGGGTTGGATTATATATATCGCGGGGCTTGGCTCACTTTGAAAATGTCTGGTCGCTAGATGGGAAGGAGTGGGTCGCGAGATTGGACTTTCATTTGGATCGCGCGAGAGAGTCCACACAATTGTATTGAATCTCACGGCAGCTTAGCAGGATAACAACTTATGAACTGCGCGAGAAGGAACCACACCTATTTTTCAGAACCTCGCGATAGCTAAAATAGTGACAAGGATCACACAACCATACTAAAATACACAACATACACAATACACAGTTCTGTGAATCAATTTAATGAAAGTTCCCCCTGCCCCTCAAGGCTTGAGGATCCTTCACCATTCAAAAATTGGCCCTTGGGATTAACCACTGGCTGACTGGGCAACCTCCCCTCCTCTCTTTTAGCTAAGGCATTCCCTAGTTGGCCAATCTGCTCTTCCATCTTCTTTATGCTCTGACCATGAGAATTCACAGTCTGAGCCACGGACCCCAGGTTTTGCAGTGAGGTCAAGACCTGGTCCTCGAAAGAAGTATTTCTGGGTTGAGATGGGGGTAAGACCAATTAATTTTATTGCTGATGGGGCTGCTGCTGATGTTGGAAATTAGACCTAGGGGCATATCCCTGATTGGACTGCTGCTGTGGCCTTTGGGGTAAGGCCAACATTTGCTGAAGCTGCATATAATTATCTTGCCTCCACCTCATATTTGGGTGGTCTCTCCATTGGTAACCAGTATTTTGGTGCTGGTATCCAAATGGCTGTCTATTGTAGCCACCAGATTGTTGCTGGCCAAAAGATTCGCAGCAGCAGCATGTTCTAATACCAATTCAGGATATTGCCCTGCAGATGGACATTCCTCTACTGTGTCTTTGTGGGGTGGCATATCCACCACTTGAGCAGCCCTTCTGGGTTGCATCACAGTCAGTAATTTGTCAAACTTCAAAGAGAGGTTTGCCATCTGCAACTGCAGATCATTGTTCCCAGACACCTCATAAACTTTTCCTCTTGTCAATGTAGCAGGCTCCACTTTTGACACAGACTCCTGACTAGTTCTTGCCAGGGATAGCTTTTGAAAAGCATTTTTACTGATTACTTCAAACAATTCCCATGCCTCATCAGCAGTCTTGTGCATGTAGGTTCCACCACACGAGGCATCAACCATATCTCTATTTTTCTCATCAATCCCATTGTAGAAGCTTTGTACAAGCTGCCAGTCTGGGATCTTGTGGTGGGGGCATTGTTTGAGCATTTCCTTAAACCTATCCTAGGCTTGATTAAAATCCTCAGTTGGGGCTTGGGCAAAAGCAAGAATTTCCTTCCTCAACTGGCTAGTTTTGGTCTCAGGGAAGAACTTTGTCAGGAACTTGGTCTGTAGGTCTTTCCAAGATGTGATGCCATTGTTGGGAAGAGTGGCCAGCCAGGTACTAGCCCTATCCTTTAGAGAGAAGGGAAAGAGCCTGAGCCTAGTAGCCTCAGGTCCCAAACCAGCGATATTGAATGTGGTGCACAAGGCCAAAAATTGGTCAATATGCTTGTAAGGGTCCTCCTTGCTAAGCCCATTGAAAGAGGGCAGCATCTGGATGATTGATGTTTTAATTTCATAATTCCCTTGAACATCAGGGAATTGAATGCTAAATGGAGAGTTATAGTCATCTGGAGCATTCAACTCCTTGAGAGTTCTGGGTTGTTCTTCACCCATTGCTACTGTCTCAGATTCAATTGGGGGCTCAACTGTGGTATGCCTGTTCCTTCTAAGTCTTCTACTCCTTTCTAGCTCAGGGTTGAAAGGCTCTAAAGTAGGACTAAGAGATTTTCTACCTAGCATGCAAACACACCACCAGCAGGGACAACTCCTTGCAGGCACATTGCACTTGACTCAAAGAATTTATCTAACAAATTTACAGCTATCTAAGAAAACATAAATTTACAACTATCCTAAATAACTGCTATGGAATTTTCAAAGAAACTAGACTGAGTTTTAAAGGTTAGAGAATTGCAAACAGAGGTAGCTACTCTCCACATGCAGTCCACTGTCCTTCTCTACTGCTGTCTAGATCTACAAGAAAATTTCAAAATTACATCAGCAGTATCAATTATTCATAGCTACAAAGAATACTAAAAATATAAAAACTAAGGGTCTACTAATAGATCATCTTATCCCCGGCAACGGCGCCAGAAACTTGTTGCTTCCCAGTTGTGCTTACTTTATTTGTTGGTGGTAAAAGCAATTTAAAATCAAAGTAAAATAGGGGATGGAATTAGCACAACTGAGAAATCCTAGACCTGCAAGATACAGTGTCCATTTGTAGCAAGTTTTGATAAGTAAGAGTTTGTCCCACAAGGAAAAGTGATCTACGGCTCCAAGGGAGCCATCTCTAGTAGTCCCTCCAGATCTGACTACAGATCTGGCAGTCCTAAAAGGAGGGGAGTTTAGGGTCACTTATTCTAAGTATCCTAAGGTAGCCTAATGAATTAACTACAGAAAGGGTTGAGAAAATGGATGGAGTGTGGGAAAATAAATATAAAAGGGTGAGAAGTATGCTATTGGGTTCAGATCTGCTGTAATTTATGACTCAGATCCAGGTCTGCTGGTATAGAAATCCTGTCCAATGGCTACATTATCACCAAATGGTATAGAAAATCCATGATCCAATCCCTTAAGGTTATAACCTGTCCACTTAAATGGTCACAGATTATCCCATAGGGGAACCACAATCCAGAAATGGGTCAAAACAAGTTAATCATTGTAGGCACTACTTCATCTAGGCTATAAGCTCAAGAATCCATAGGGAACCTCAACCTCTAAAGCTCTATGTGTGGGGCTAAGGCTGTATAGGACCATGATAGCCCAGACACATAGAACCAGCAAGAGATTGAGTACCACCTTAGATCTAGCTGTCCATTGCTTGAGTGGGACTACAATGGTCCAGTCACAAGCCTACAATCTCCATACCCAGATTAGATCTACCATCTGATGGCGGGTCTATACTAATATAGGGGAGTCTGCCTCTGTGCAATCTCCTACCAGGCTACAAGCTCAGGCTCGGAGAAGAAGGATCCATTTTGGATCGGCGGATTGGATTCACCTTAAGGCTATAACCTGTCCACTTGAATGGTCACAGACTATCCTAGAGGCTATCCTCCTCACGGAGCCCAAAACAAAACAAGAATATTGCTGTCACCACCATGGTCACAAGGCTACCAGCTCAGGCTTCAATGGGGATTTCAGATCTAGTGGGTCCTGTGGTGGGGCTAAGGCTGTATCAGACCATGATAGCCCAGACACACAGGTCACTTGGATCTGAATGGGTCCTTAGAATCAGTCCTCCATTGCTTTGAATCACAGCCAAAGCAATGGCGGATCACAAGCACCTTGCACACAATAACCACGAATCCCATAAAAGTACAACACCCAATCACAAATTTCATTAATCTAATCTCAATAGACATACATAGGCATGGCCAGCAAGTGCTGGGCCATGAAGAGAAGAAAAAGAAAAAGGAAAACTACTTACAACTACAGAAGAACAAGAAAGAAAACTATCTCAGATCTCTTATCAGTGATAAAGTCTAAGCTCTTCCGGGCGTCTAAGTCTAAAAAGAGATCTCTTTAAACCTAAACCAGGCTTAGGTTTATATAGCAGTGGGTGTGGCGGCACATTAGGGTTAGGAAACCCTAATTTTAGCGATGCCACATGGCCTATTAATGATCCTTGGATGCCTCGGGGCACGTGCACGAAGATTTGAGCGTGGGAGTGCGTGCCCTAATCGCTGGAAATCCCCAAAATGTCCTCTACAGAATGATGGAAGTTGGAGTTCAGAGCTTCGCCAGGTTGCAGTCGATTCCCAGACTTGTCGCATGAGATGAGGATGAGTTAGCATTAAAACTTCAGACGTTGCAGGGTTGCAGCTTCTTGATGCATTGAGCAGTCGCGAGGTAGATAGTTAAGCTCTCGCTGGATTGAGCTTCGCGAGGTTGGATTGCTACTTGTGAATAGCGCGAGAACTGCGCGAGCATTCCATTTCACAATAGATCTTCGCGAGGCTAACTTTGGCTTCGCGAGGCTGCTTTCTTCCTGAACAGTGCGAGAACTATGTGAGAAGTTCACTTCTTAATGGAACTTCGTGAGGATCCTCGTGATAGCTTTGAGGCTTTTCTAAACTGTGCGACAGGTTCTCTTGACATTTGCATCCCGCGGCTACTGTGCAACAGCTGCGCGACAACTTTCCTGAAGCTCTCTTGAACTACGCAAGACTGCACGACCTTTAACTTCTGAACTTAGCGAGAGCTGCGCGACTCAAGGCTTCTGAGCTCTTCTGTCACTCAACTTCGTGAGCAGTGAAGTCTTGGGAATTTGCGAGGACTGCGCAAAGCATATTTTTCTGAATCCTTTGGAGCTTTGGGAAGCTGCGTGAGGCTCTTCTCAGGTCTTGATTCAGTTCTCCTTCTTCTGAGGGACTTCTAGTGCCAATACAGGCTCTTTAACAGGATTTATGGCCTTATTGCATTGCTGTTTATTACCTACAAAAATAGCTTAACAAACATTTATTAGATGGCTAAGGGTCTAATCAAAGGCTACATTAAGGGGTGAAAAGTGGTACTTTTCAGGTCTTAACAGTCTCTATTCAACCTGTTCCTTTTCCTATGTGTCCAACCATTGTGATGATGGCCTTTGCCCCACACATAGGATTTTATGGGTTGGAACCCCTATGAATGCTTGCCAGATCTGTAGCAGATCTAGGGTGCTTGTAGCCTAGTAAACATAGTGTCTATAATGGTATTCATGGCTTGATTTAATTCATTGGTTGGAGGAAATCTATTGGATAGTCTGTGACCATTTAGGTGGACAGATTATAGCCTTAAGATCAGTCCACTCCTTTTGGATTAGATTAGCTCTTTTGATTTAATCAATGGGATTTAACAAACTCTATTGGATAGTCTATGTCCATTTAAGTGGATAGATTATAGCCTTAAGAGCAGTCTAAATGGCATGGGTTAAGTTGGATTCTTTTTCCTTGCTGATGTTTTTTATAGCACTTCAATAAGGATTTGCTGCAGAGACAACCCTAAATCTGAGTTACATAACTGAATTAACCTTAGCCTAGACTGCTTACTTCCCATCCTTTTATCTTTATTTTAACACACCATCACCACCTTCGTCATAACCCTTTCTTAGGATAGGACTGCACTTTATTGCTTTCTTTTAGTAGATAGTTTAGTGTAGTTGTGACACCCAACTCCCTTTCTTTAGGATTATCAGATCTGTAGCTAGATTTGGAGGCCTACTATTATTGCCCATTTTGGTTTCTAGATCAATTTCTCTATGAGACAAACTCTTACTTATCAAAACTTGCTACAATAACCCTGTATCTTGCCAAAACTTGCTACAATAACCCTGTATCTTGCAGGTCTAGGACTATTTTAGTTGTTCTATTTCCACCTTTTATTTTACTTTGATTTTAATTTGTTTTCACCACACAATAAATCAGCACACTAGGAAAGCAACCCAACAATGATCTCTGGAGTGAACCACTGGGAAAGTCTTGTCTAAACAAGGAAGCCTCCACACCAACTCGGCTTCATCTAGCCAAAATTTTAGCCCTTGTAAATTCCCTCGTGGGAGCAAGGAGCATCTACCCATAAAGCAGTGGGCCACCTCACCACAAGAAACATGGAAGTGGGGTATGGGTCCCAAAATGGCAAGGTGCTCCCCTAGCCAGACTTGGAATAGAAGAGGAAATCCCCTAAGGCACTCCACTTTGCTTAATGCAAAAGCGTCAAGGCAGCGATAAAGCTCTGCCAAAATTATATGCATCACGGATCGCCCCCCCTCTAATTCTGCCAAAACATCACAAAGGGCAAGCGAGAAACCCTCCCCCCAGTGTAGAAAAGGACCTCAGAGATGAGATAGAGAGCGAAAACCTTCACGTTATGGACATTTCTAATCAGCAATTTGCACAGGCTCTAGTGGCCAAAAATTTCTCTCAGGAATTTCATCAAACACCTGGTGGGCCCACCAATGAGACTTCTCTCATAATCAGCCTTTCTCAAACCCAAAATCTTGTGAACAGCTTTAACATAACCCGACTTCAGCATTACTCTGGCAAGGCCCCTATGTAGCTTCAAACCTGATAGGCTGGAGAGTTCCTCAAGTGTAGGAGTCAGCTCACGATTTCCAAAACGGAAGACATGGTTGCCCACTTCCCAAAATGAGGTCGTCGCATGTATAAAATCCCAAATTGGAGGGACTTCAAGAAAAGACGAGAGACGGACCAATCCAAGCTGATCCAAACCCGCGAGCTCGCTCTCATTTAAACTCTGAAGCTACTTCTTCAAAAAACTGGGCCCCACACCCAAAGGGGGAAGTATAGTGGTCCCAAACCCCCCACAAGAGGCGGGATCGGAAAGCGGGTCCATGGTCATACAAAAATATTCCCAGGACACAATTCAATGTAGGATGATGGAGCCACCCTCGGGCAAGCAGAAAGAAAAATGCTAGCAAAAAATATCAAGTCAAAATCAAAAGGTGGAAAGAATGCATTCTCAGGCTTAAAAGGCCCCACTTTTCCCAGATGGCACCTGGCGTATGTATTACACACGCCAGAGCAAATTTTCCCAAAGTTGCTCTGGGGTGTGTATTACACATGCCAAGCCACATTTTCCCAAAGTTGCTCTGGCGTGTGTATTACACACGCCACACCATTACTATCATCCAAGGAGGAAAAGAGAGCGTAGGGGAGGTCATTTTGCTGATCCCCTAGACAGCCCACCTGCATTTCCTGTCATTTGCTTAAAAAGCACACTAACCCACACACAGGGATACAAAATTTTTGGGTCACATCTAACTTACATACGATTTTCTATGCAGCAAATATCCACACAGATATGAAAATGGTGGCCAAATGGTAACCGAGTGCATGGCCCCAAGCCATTCTTTTTTTTTAAAAATTGAGTCCACCCAGCAAAAGAGAGTCGATATACCACAACAAAAAAAAGAAGAGAAAGGAGAAATAGATGGGGCAAGCAACAAAGAGGGAAAAGCGATGACATTCATTCAAAGAAATAAAAGTTGTCTAAAAATATACTCTCCGATACATCTTCCCAAAATAAAAACAGAAAAATCTCAAGAGTCCAAAAGTATCTAAATCAAATCAGAGCAGACTTAATCCTTGGATTTCTTATGACGGCGCGAGGTACTGTGGTACGTCCAAACCTCCCCCACCCAGGATCACGCCTGAGAGAGTTGGCTAAGCAGGGAGGAGCGCGATTTATTTTCACGGTCATGCTGCAAGTCATATCCAAATTCATCAATCAAGATCGGCTGAAAGATAAAAATAGCAAGGCAATGATCAGAACCAGTCAGTATGACACTCATCACTTCCACATCCCGAAGGCCGGCAATATTGTGATAATACTCGGCCTGGGCAAGGAGAAACTTCACCGCCGGAGGGAGATAGCGGTAAAGGCGCTGGAGGTCAAGACAACCTCCATGGAACATAATTGGTTGCAAGTCCTACATCAAGATAAAGAGGTGTTAAATCCTGCAGGTAAAGCAAGCTTGCACAAAGAAAAGACAAGGTGACAAAATAAACCTTATTTTATTACCTTGCCAGCAATCCCAAAATTCGAGATATGAGTGTGTTGTTGATTAAGCAGACCTGTATGGGCTGTCGTGCCCTGCATTTCATACCAAGGCTAGGAAAAGCGCTGCACTACAAAAAGTTGCTCCCCCTAGGGACCATAGACCACCTCTTGCCCGTGCTTTTCCTCACTCGATATTCTAAGACAGACACAAGCAACAATATCAAAATATGTTAGTACCGAGAAACCAATTGTTGCAAGCCAAAAGGAGGTAAGTATGCCCCTCTTATTTTCCATCAATCTTAAATCATCATCATTTCCAAGACCCCGATATTTCAAAAAAAAGAAGAAAGAGCACAAAAAATAATTAAAAAAAAAAAAAAAAAAAAGGGGAAAAGAAAACGAACAAAAAAATGTATATATATGTAACAAAAATCTAAAAAAAAGAAAAGAAAAGCAAAACATATATAAACATACAAAAAAAGAGAGTCTTCCTTTTCCAACAAACAAAAATCCAAGTATATATACATCAAAAAAAAAAAAAAATCATCATCATCATCTTTCATGGCACAAACAAAAAAAACACACCATCTAGTTCCCTACACAAGAAAAGAAAGAGAGGCACCTAATGACATCAACGAATGTAGAAAAAGAGTAGGGCATCACTACAAAATCATATTTTTACTGAAAATCAAGGCCAATGCACATGGAAGAAATCAAATGAGTCATAAATAATCATACTTGCAAGATGAATCACTCATTCATCATCCAAAAAAGCAAAATTTCTAACCACATTACAAATTATTCAAGATAAATCAAAATAGAATGAGGAAACATTGATTACCTTCAAGAAAAATAGATCCTTGATCTGGCGTAGAGCGTGTATTTGAACAGCGGGAGCAAACTCCGGCGATAGAACGCGGTTCAAAGCGACTCAAAAGAACCCTAGGAGGAGGTTCTATTTCAGTTGAGAGAGAGAGGGGGAGGAATAGATTTTGAAAATAGCCCCTTTTGGTTCGGGCTTTATTGTTTTAAACCCCCCCCCCCCCAGTTTTGGCTTGGCATGTACAAAATACACGCCAGACATGTTTTAACCCGATGGGGCTTGGCGTATGTAATATACACGCCAAGCCAAACCTGGCCCGATTTGGCCTGGCATGTATAATACATACGCCAGGCTCTTCCTGACCAAGTTTGGCTTTACATGTGTATTGTACACACCGAGCTTGATCCTCCTTGGATCCAAAGTGGTGCACATGCCCACGAAATGGCACGTCAATCTCCATTACGTAAAATAACAAAAAAATCTGCATAAAAAAAAAAATATATATATATATATATATATCTACACAGAAAATAACAAAAAATAATAACATGCACATATGCATGTGTCTTTCAGAAAGCGACATGTACTCCCAAAAGCGTTGCGACATCAATTCGCTCCACTCGGGTAGTCATGCTAAACTAATTTCGAGATCAATGACAACTAATTTCGAGATCAATGGGTTCGCCCAAAGACTTGAAATCCTGCTTCACGCTGAGACACCCATGGCTGATTAAATGGGGTAATCAATGCCTCGTATGATTGGACACAAGCTGTGGATCTTCGCGCATTTGTCTCGCACCTATCTTTAAGTATGGGTCGATCACCCTCTCACTTACAGAGCTGTTATATTCAGAATGAAAATTGAACATCGAACATCTTCACTCATCTTGAGAAGCAGATGTTTTTCCCAGCATGTTGGGCTTTCGCAACTCGCTCCATCTCGGTTATGGCCAGTAATGTCGCTAAGCGCTTGGGGACCGATAACCTTAAGGAACGGACTTTTTTCTGACATACAGGGCTTCCATTTACTCACCATGTTACCCACCTGATGTGTAAGGTTTGTTCTGAGTATAGTGGACCCGTCAGTGTTGCCTTGGGCCTCTTCAGATGTCTCTTGTCTTTGGCATTCGATCATTAGTGATCAGATACCAAAGAGGGGCATCTGTAGACACCCAAATTTGGCCCAAGGCTCGATCGAAACATACTTTTAGAAAGGTGCACCCCTGAGCTTCCGATAGCATTTTCCATACCCTTAGGAGCCTCCCCAAACCCTTAGAAACTTGCCTAAACCCTTAGGAATTACCCTCAACCTCGCCTAACCCTCCCAGGCAATGGTTAGAAAGAGATGTACTTGATCTGGTAGGGACTTCTACTAAGACCAGACCTTACATCATTGAAAAGTAGAGGTTCCCAGCTTTCCAATAAGCTAAGAATCACCTCAATCTGAGTTGTACGTCAAAAGTTACGGCGATCTAAAAAGTGTCCAAAAACTATATGTAGTTAAGGCATGCATGGCGTGTATATTATACATGCCGAGTACAGGTGGGCCCCCTACGGGCTCTAGACTTCCAGGACACTGTAGCTATGCTTGGTGATGATAATACACACGCCAAGCTTAGCAACAGTAACTGTTGGTTTTTGCCCAAATTTCACTTTTGGGGTTTGACTTGTTGACCATCCCAATGTTTAGGGTGGGTTTCATTAGGACTGTTGCACCCTTGTTTACCCTATTTGCAACCCTCTATTCATTTGAAATCTCACCCTATCATCAACCATTGACCCATTCTCACACATATCCACAACCTTTAGATCCTAGGAACCTTAGATGTTAGGATTACCTAATTGCTAACTATAATTAGCTCTTAAGTACCCCCTTAACCCTCTCTTTTTCTATAAATAGAGAGGCACCCCCCCTTGCAAAGGGATTGAAATTTTTCCAAGAGAGAGAAAGAGATTAAGAAATCCCCTCCTCCCCTTTGGTGCACCAAATATCAAACAAATTCCAGAATCCTAAACCACCTTAGAAACCCTATCTTTCATAAAAAACCTTAGAGTTTAGGAGAGAACTACCCCTAGCCTTCTTCCTCTACCCCTTAGCTATCAAGCCTTAGAGGTTAGAACCCATTCTCCAACAACTCAAGCTATCGGCTCTCCCCTCTACTCCTCTACCTTCTTGGCTTTTCCTTTATCCTCAAATTTGTGCCATTATGCCGTTAAAATCTCAGTAATTGAGGAGGGGCACAAATAGGATCAACGTGCCTTCGGGCAAGAGGAAGTGCTCTTTTCATTTTTATTTTTCTTTCTTTTGACCACAAGTAGAGACCGCATTTGAGCGGGTTGATCGGGTGCCTAACAACTTCCCGATCAATAATCGAGGCCCCTACACAAGAGCCTTTGGCTTAGATCGGTGAATCAGAGAGACATTTTTGGCACTTCGGTGCTCATAAAATTGATTTAGGTTTCCCGGGACACCAAAAGCTCCAGGTGGCGACTATATTTTTCACGAGTGCACAAAATCGTGACGGGATTGTCAAAAATCTGCGGTTGCACACATGCGTTCATAAACATGTCATGTCATGATGCAAGGAAGCATACAAATTCATATCAATAATTGAAACAAGGATATAGAACTGACTTTCATATAAAGTTGGGAAGACGAGTTGTATAAGATGAGCATATAGGATCACAAAATCCAGCATAGCACATCACATCAAGTAATCGAGTCACATAATATTAGTGTGAGTATCTTATAGCGGGAATAGAGCATTCCGTAGCGGACACATGGTTAATACCCCAAGGACTCCACTCCTCCCTTGGAGATTCCACTCTGCTCACATCTAATCAAGAGAATGAGAAGAGACTTGTGGCAATGCATCTCGTAGTGGGAACTGAGCAATCCGTAGCGGACACAGGGTTAAAATCCCAGAGACTCCACCCCTCTCATGGAGGCTCCACTCCTCAGTTGCACACAATCCCACACATAGCATTTGCACACGAATAGTAACGAACGAGAATTAGTTCTTACACATAACACATTCACATGATTAAGACATGGGCATGAATCATAGCAAAAAACAAATCTTGATTTCTCAATAGAACTTAGAAATCAATGCAAGCGAGATGTTAAGTAAAATATGCAATTTCATGTACATAAGAAATCTTACTTCATATGCATAGATTTCATTTATCAAGTACGTGACAAATATAAAATTCAAATACGATCAAATCATTTAAGGTATCCCATGATTCAAGTCAAGCAAATAACTTTGCATTCAAAAATTCCCTACCTTAAGTCCCGTTAAGCACCTGTGTCACGAATCCAACGAGTTCATTAACAATGTTTCCTCCATGTGTTTCTCCTAAATCACAATGCCCAATACATGTCTTAGTCATCAGTACTCAATACATTCGCACGCGTATGACTCACACGCACATGGGTCAAGTCCCATGCACATTAGTCATTCAGGCCACGAACGGAGTTTCCCGCCCAAGCGTGGCTCATTCCCACTCGAGCAGTTCTCAGTGGCACCTAACAACCATTCTCGAACGGTTTTCACCCGAGCAAAATAAGCCTAGGAATCTCGCTCGAGCTTAGGCTTCAGGTCCTTTCACGCTCGAGCAGATTTCTCAATACAAACCGCTTGAGCAGTTTTGACCCGAGCTGAATAAGCCTACAAAACCCGCTCAAGCATAGGCTTCAAGTGATTTTTCGCTCAAGTGACCCCAAATCACACTCGAGCATACTTCTTAGACCTATCCTCTTTCACAGCTTGATACTTCTGCTCGAGTCAGCCTCTATGGCCTCTCAAGTCGGTCCATCAACATCTCAGTTCACCTTATACGAGTCATCCCTTGCTTACAAAAATTCCTCATTCAAACACATCAATTTATACACAATTTATATCACACATGCACGAATTTGAAACGCGATAGTTATCCCCAAATATCCAAGCACATACAAGGACTCCAGCGGTCGAACCAAAATGTATTGATTTTCATATTTCTCACGCGTTTTCAACTCATGGAGTCACTGCATGCAACTTCGATTATCAACAATCGATAGCAGGACTTGGATTCTAAAACCAAGCGCATGCATTTATGAGGATTACCTTTATTAGTTTCTTTACATGCGGGGATCTCTGACTCGCCTGCGTTAGATTAACATTGTCGAATGCGCCAATCCTATAATTGTTTAACACTCTTCGCCTTGGTCAAAGGAACCATGGAATTTGGGGTGCTCAAGGGTTATAGAGATCGATTCCTATTTAAAGTGAAAAGGGTTTCGGGAGAGATCTAAGGGTTGGGTTTACAAAAGCCAGACAGGGAGTGATCAGTCACATAATATACTATTTTATCACCCTTAACTTAGTGATGCTAGGACTTAGTTTGCTACTAATAAGTTACCGATGTGCAGATATTAAGGAAAATTAGTAAAAGAGAGCCAAAATGTTAATCTTTCTCAAAATGAACTCAAAAAGAGCAGTAAAAGACAATTAAGTGTAAAAAGACGATTTGCTATATGTTGAAGACTACAAAATCGTAAAAATATGATTGAGCGCTGCTACTAAAGAAGAAAATGAAAAATCATAATTTACGATTCCCAAGAAGACGTTCAAGAAGCTGAAGCGATACAAAATGAAAAGCGATGAATCGTAATCCAGAGAATCATCCAATAAAAAAGCTATGAGAGATAGAAAATCGTAATTTACGATTTTTCGAGAAAAGAGAAGAAAAGAGATAATCATGATTTACGATTACGATTATGAAGCTTTCCTGTTGATTATCATTACCGAGAATCTCTACCGCCATGAACAGAATTAGAAGAACTCTTGAATTAGAAGTTTGGCTGATCACGGATCTGAGAAGATTGATGAAGATAGACTCCAGAAGATCTCTACTACAGAACAATCTAGTAGTACATTGACTAAAGAAAGCAAGGAACTATAAAATTAAAATTAGAGTTATATTAGGATAGTTTTATTTCTTTTATTAGAATTAGAAGTATTGTAAACCGACTCCTTATGATTTATAAATAAGAGAGCCCGGTAAAGGAATAAGCATCGAAGAATTTCACAGCATCAATTGACAACTGAGGTATGTGTTTTCTCCCCATCAAAGTAGTTTAGGATTTATAAAGTAACATCATCCACAGTACTCTAAGGTCTTGCCTGACAAACAAGGCTGAGGAAGTTAACAAATCAACCCTTTGGATGGTTCTACTTTTGCTTTCTAATTTAGATTTTATTTTCTTTTATTTCCTGCTTTATAAATATCTTCAGATTTTAATTTGAATTGACGACTCAGATTGAGGTTTACAGATTAGTGTAATGGATTTTACTTTTCCATCTTTAATTTTCTAAAATTTGATTGACGCCCAAGTTTTAGGAGATTATTGATTAGATTAAATCTGTATTGATAGGATTTTAGTATTGATAGATGACCAATGCTAGGAGACTTGATATATAGTGTAACGGTACTATTTAAATTTATAAATATTCGATAGCTAAAGATTCTGATTGACGACCATAATCTGAAGGAGGATTAGGATTTATTTTCTGCAAATTAGTTTAAAATAATTCTTTAATTCATATTTCTCCAGTAGTTAAGGAACTTAAAAGATGAGTAAAAAATTTTCATAAAAATTAAGTTAATATAATTTAACCTATCTCTATGGGAACGATCCTTTGCTAGTACTATGATTTCCATTGTGCACTTGCAATAGGTTAAGAGTTAATTAGATATACATATAAAAGTAGCCCAACCAAGTTTTTGGCGCTGCTGTCGGGGATTAGCGTTTGATTATATTAATTTAAGAAAACAAGTATTTATCTTTCTCTTTTTATATTTTTTTATATTTTTAATTTTCTTTGATCACTTCTTAACCCTTTTTGCAGGTTTATTCGGAGTAACGATTTAGAGTTTCAACTTCCTCTGATCAGAGAAGCTCGAGGCTTAGGTTTTCTCTCTCTGCTTTCTAGAATAAAAATCAAATAAAGCTAAAAATAAAATAGACATTTAAAATAATTGTTTTAGCCATCCTGCTTTGATTTTATTATGGCAGGAAGGGACCAATACGTGGCTACGACATTGGGGGAGTATTACGCTCTAACACCACTTACACCTCCCTCATGCATTCAAATACACCTCCAAGCCGGAAATAGGACTTTTGAAATTACACCCAATATACTCCAAATGATTCCAACCTATGATGTGCTAATGGATGAGGATCCTTATTTGCATTTAAATAAGTTCGTGAAAGTATGCACTATCATTTGAATTAAGAACTTAACAGAAGTTTCTACTTGGTTGAGACTATTTGCATACTCCTTGAGAGATGAAGCAGAGCAGTGGATAAACTCTTTGTCTCATAACTCGATTGCTAATTAGGAAGGACTGGAACGTATGTTCCTCACATAATTCTTTCCAATATGCAGGTTGAGTAAAATCTAGAATCTTATCATAACGTTCCATCAATGTGACGGCCTGACTTTTCCCCTTATCATATATGGGAAAGGTCACGTCGTCAGATCACCAAACATGATCCTAGCATACAAGTGCATCATGTCATGTACAAAGTAATATATTTGTGAAAGTAATTTACTAACTCTGATATGAAGATAATATGGCAGAAACTGATATTCATTCATCTATTAAAAACAGTAACTAGCAAGAGATATAAACAAGAACTAACTGATGCTATGTATAGCTTTCCACCGATGACGGCCACCCGTCATCTAAACAAAGGAAAGAAAACCTATAAGTGAAGTACCGAACATCTCAAAAAAATATAACTCTGCTTTTTTATACAAGTTTCAAAACAACTCTCTCTCTCTCTCTCAAGTATTCATTCTCTCTAACCTACATAGGAAAGAATTCCTCAGCGAATTCTTCCTCCTCATCCTCCTCGTCCTTTTCTTCCTCCTCCTCCTTTGGCTGATACGTGCGATCACCCTCGTGCTCAGGGTCAATATCTATAGCTAAGACATGAAGTCATAGGATGAGCTATCATCGAAGCTCGGCAGGGAAAATAACAATGCTAACTTATATGCTAGGATGCCAATTCACTTCTCAACGCATAAAATACAAATCTAAGCACATTATATCTTAACTTGTATCTATTCTTGCAACATATATCATAAACAAGCCACTAATCATGCAAATAATTTATCATGCTGACAGATTCATGCTGAACAACTATAAGGAATCATGTTGACAAGGAATCATGTTGTAATAAAGAATCATCTTATAACAAGGAATCATGCTAAAACAAATACAAGAAATCATGCTAAAATAGATTTAGCTTAAACAAGCTATCAGACGTAAAACATACATATACAAAAAATAAGAGAATCAAGCTCCCGAGCTAGCGGGATCACTTGGACCGAGACATCAAGCTCCTAAGTTAGCGGGATCACTTGTCAAGCTCTCGACTTAGCGGAATCACTTGGACCAAGACATCAAGCTCCCGAGTTAACGGGATCACTTGTTTTCACGAATTACACGGTCAAGCTCCCGAGTTAGCGGGATCACTTGTTTTCACGAATTACACGGTCAAGCTCCTGAGTTAGCAGGATCACTTGGCTCAAAACGAAGCAAAAATGTGTACATGACATCAAGGATACTAGGTCATGACCAATGCATGGTATCAGATATGTGAGAGTATCATGAACAGATAACATAAATCATACATCAAAACAGCAATAGCATAACTAAAACTCACATGCTCATACATAACTCATACGTCGAAACTGAACTCATCATCATCGTACTTAACTATATATCGAAACTGAACTGGCATATTCATACATAAATAGAACTCATAGCACAACCATATATCAAACTGAACTAGCATAGAATAATCATATATTGAACGGAAACTCATAGCATAATTGAACTGGCATATTCATACATAAACTGAACTCATAGCACAACCATATATCGAACTGAGCTAACATAGCATAATCATATATTGAATTGAAACTCATAGCATAACTGAAACTGTTTCATAATCATGCATAATCCATACATCTAAACTGGTCTAGCATCATCATTCATCACTATGCCTCAAACTGAAACTAGCATGTTCACATCTAACTATACGTCAAACTGAAACTAGTAAGCATATATAACCATACATCAAACAAATATGAGTATACTCCGAGTGTAATTACATACATATAATAATTTGTTTTCCATATGCGAATAAGAAAATAAAATATAACTTAGCAAGGTTAACTCCCTACCTTAAATCAAGCTCACCTGTTACTTGTTACATGTGCACACACGCATCGAAGCTAAAGTCATCGTTACGAGCTCTTCATGCACCAAGCACCTATGATGCATGATCACGTTCTTAGCATGTATATTGGGTCACTATAGGCCCCATATGTGTAACATAATTGATTACTAGTCCTAAGATTCAATACACTGTACATATACACAGTTAGATGACATAACCCAGCAGACACAAAGCCAGAACACAAGCTTGCCTCAGCAAGCTGCAGGGTTGCCGCGGCAAGCCCTTCAGCTGAGCACCTTGCTGTGGCAAGCCCTTCACCGCGGCAAGCTTGTAGAGTTGCCGCGACAAGCCTGATGAGCTTTGCTTGCCATGGTTTCCCATAAGCTCTCCTTTGATCTTGGGTTTTCTTAGTGTGCTGGCCTTCTATATTCTACAAATACAATATTATCTTGTATATGTTGCACAGGAAAACACTTTGTTATTATTAAATCAATATGAAAGATCCAAAGTGATAATCGGAGATTTTGACTCCAAAACCCTCACACACTTATATATTTCAGAATTGTCGATCCGATCACATGGAATCGACATCAATAACCCATAGTTAATTTAAACGAATTATTGAAATGGACCTAATCTATTACATGGTTTATTTACGGCGTACCTTTTGGTGGATTCGTAGTTACGACAATGCCGAAATGATTTCGGTGTTGAGTTCGTGAAGCAAGTGAAGAGCTATGGTCTCCGCGAGCAAGGGTCGTCTGCCGTAATTCTTGCGACCAATTTGGAGGATCACCTTGTGATCCAATTGAGTCTAAGGGTTTGAGAAGAACGAAGTGAGAAGTGGGTTGAGTTAGAAGAAAGATTTTATCTTTTGTGGGATTTTACTGATTTTGCAAGGTCTGTTTGCTATGGAAATTTAGATTCTTTCAAGGTTTGAAGCAGGAAGAAAGAATAAGGCTATGTCGAGTTCTTGTAGTGGGTTGTTTCCACTTTGCGTGCATGGGAGTCATTAGTGACTCATGCAATCGTGGAGTCAAGAAGTAGGATATGTATTATAAGCTAACAAGGGATGGGATTCCATGCAGTGCCCACCATTTGTTTTTCAGTGTATAGGCATATAAGCCATTTTAGTCTTGGCTTTATTATAAGGCTAATACACTGTTTATATGTATAAGCCAGCTTAAGTTTGGCTTTAGTGTAAATTGATTACACGGATTAAATATGTATAGCTGGGGTGCAGCTCAAGTGTAATTCCATTACACAGTTTAGAGTGTATGGGTGGTGTATGGCTCAGATATAATTATGCTATACCTAAACTCCATATATGAGTTAGCTTAATGTTGAGTTTAGTGTAATGCAATTACACTCAATATATGTATGGCTGGGTATTAATTTAAATAGTAATCCTATTATACCTATGTAGCATAAGAGTTGAGATCTAGTGTAACTCTAATACACTAGTTATATATATATATATATATATATATATATATATATATATATATATATATATGTAACTAGTTATATATATATATATTTGCTACACTTATATTATGTACATGGATCATTTAGATCCGATACATGTTCCCATGTTAGGCCCATGTTAGGCACACACACACCTGACCTGACCCGCACCCATACCCGATATCGTGAGTTTAAAAATATGGCAGTTGTTACACCCTCCCCTTCTTAAGGGATTTTCGTCCTCGAAAATAAATAAAGGCGGGGATATGAGATCAAGTCATGGTGTATGCACTGTTGTAAGACTATTAGAGTTCAAGTAATTGACATGACTAGTTAAAAGTATATCATATTGTAAAGCAGAGTAAACAGGAAATCAATCCAATGTTCTATGTGTGAGAGGATGATTATATTGACACTACTAGTTACTGCTAAAAACCAAAGTATACATATAACAGAGTTAGAACAATGTTACTATAGAGTAAACAGAACCATTTGCAGTAATCATTATTTATGAACAAAAACTATATAAAAGTGAGTGTGATACTCACCAGGATGTGATCTACTACTACACTCTCCATCTAAGGATGGTCCTGCATCCCTCTGAGCAACCTTCGGCACTAATGTGGCTGCATTTTGGGTGTACACAGACTCGTAGTTTCGTGCCCGACCAACGTAGGGGTTGAGGCAGTCTTGAAGGTGTGTTCCATTAACAGAGTGGTGGCCTCTTCAATGAAGTCTACTCGTTGGGGAAGCATATAATTTTTCCGGTGGAGGTTATCGAATTGTTGGAGGGTCTGTTGGTGATTTTCTCTCATTTGCCGAGCAAGGTCGGCGAGTGTAAAAAATTTCTCTGTGAGAGGGAATTGGTTATGCTTGAGAGGGGGATTGGTGCTTCTTGGTTTGGTTCTGAGGGTGTGACACTGAGCTGTTTTGAGGGAGCACGTGGATGGGGTGGTTGTCAGGTTTTCACCGCAAGTTGACATCGTTGATACGTGTTTTTCCATTTGGCAAGGGTAAACACACGAATATGGCCGGCTCGTTACTCCTCCCCAGGGGGTATTTGACAAGGTGCTATATTATTGGCGTCTTGATGACCCTCAAGGAGTCAGGAGATAAGACGCGCATAAGGACATGCTGGCATAGGGGCTGCAACATTACTAAGGAGATGGACGCTAGCATACCTAATACCCTCCCAAACAACTTTGGGGGCATTAACCCATCGGTTTTCATGAACCGCAAAAAGGGCTTGCAACAGAGCGTCGTGTCGCTCGCGCTCATGTTGCATGGGGTATAGAGTGTTCCTAAAGACATCATCTAAAAACCACATATTTTGTGGTAGCTGACTTCGACGAATGGAGCGACCTAGAGCGGTTTGTCCTCCGATCATTTTGGTGATGATGTGCATAAATTGCACGCCCTTGGGGCGAGGGGCTTGGAGACCTTGGCTCGCATCAAATGTCGCGCTACAATCCATAGCGTTGGTTATGTCTTGTAGTTCGAAATGGAATTTGCGGCCATCAATCTCGGTATCTAATTGGCCGGAGAACTCGTCAAGTTTTAAATTTTGATAAAATAGTCACAAAAGTCGGGGATAAAAATGTGGATGTATGGGCTGGAAAAGGGCATCTAGACCTGCTTGTTTAAGGTAACGTAATGACCATGTGGTCATGTTGGTCTGTATGAGCAAGGAGTCATCAAACAACCAATCGAGTTCCATGGCTTTCGCGTTCCACCATGGAATGGGTTCTTCACAATCCATGGGTGGATCGGCATGTTCTTGGGATGTGGATGGGGCTTTGCCCTTTGCCTTTGCCATGGCTTTTGGGCATAAGGGCGTGATTTTGGAAGCCATGGTCTTCTTTGGAGGCATGGTATGTCAAAACTTGAAAGGAAATAACAAGAACAGAAATGAGAGTTTTTCCTCAAAGACGCACCTAAATGTAGAATAAAATGCCCAAAACTAAGATGTAAAAGCTATGTGAAGTTCGATTCTCCGACATGCAACAAGTTTGGCGCGAGATCGAGGTGTTTTTGCACTCAAAATAGGATGTGCATGGCACAGGAGGGAAAGAAAACACATAGACCCCACAAACAAAACAATAGAAAATAAACTTTAAGGGTTTCGACCCCAACTTAAGTGTTGCGGTGGTTGCCGCGGCAACCCAATGTTCTTGCCGTGGCCAGTGTGCCCCTTACTACGGCAAGGCCATCAAGCCTTGGTCTGGTCCAGTCAATGCTTGCTGATTGGTCTTGGGTCAAATCTTTGACAATCCTATGTGTCAAACACCCCTATGATTTATGTAAAATTATGCTACAATAATTTGTATCAGTAGAAAGGGTCCAAATATTTTATTTTCCACTAAATATATGACCAATTGGTTTAACTAACTCATTAATTAATGTTTAAGCATAAGTTTGGGTATAGTTTGACTGTTTTAAGTTAAACAGTTTCATTTATATATATTATCAGTTCATGTGTGGTGTATGAAAAATTATCTTCCATCCAATTCTTGACTTTTAAGACCTAATTTATACACATATATTATGGCAATGCATACGAAAATTTACAATATAAGGTCGTAATCTAACTGATGCAATAATATGCTTACCTTAGGTAAACAAGTGGGGATACTGAGCACAAATATCAGCTTCGCGTTCCCAGGTAGTCTCATGAGAACCATGATTCTTCTATTGAACCAATACGAGTGGAATACGCTTTGTTCTCAAGATTTGGTCTCTGTGGTCCAATATCTGAACTGGTTCTTCAATGACCATCAAATCCTCCTAAATATCAAGTGGCTGATAATCCAACACGTGTGTCGAATCGCTGACATACTTCCTCAGCATAGATGCGTGAAATACGTCATGTACGCTGGATAAATGTGGAGGTAACGCAACTCGATATGCTACCTCACCCACTCTGCCCAAAACTAGGAATGGTCCAACATAACGAGAACTTAACTTGCCTCATTCCCAAATCGCATCACGCCCTTTATGGGTGATATTTTGATAAAGACGTGATTGCCAATCTCTGCGGCAGATGTTAGAAATACGATACACATAATTCAATTCACATAACAAGTATACTTATAGTTGTTTAGTTACCTGAAAATCAACACTGGTTCACTTGAGATCAGCATAACTCTTTTGCCAACTCTGAGCACTCTTCTGTCTTTCACGAATAACGTAAACAACTGCATTCGTACTTTCTATCAAATCAAGGCCCAAAATGAGATGTTTGCCAGCTTCTTCCCAGTTGATCAGAGATTTACATCAGCGTCCATACAGTGCTTTGAATGGTACCATGCCAATGCTCGATTGGAAGCTGTTATTGTAAGCTAATTCGATTAGGGGTAAGTGCTTATCCCATGATCCTTGGAAATCCAGCATACAGGCACGTAACATGTCTTCTATCACTTGATTCACCCTTTCCATTTGTCCGTCGGTCTGAGGATGAAACACATAACTGAATTCCAACTTTGAACCAATTCCTTCTTGGAAACTCTGCCAGACTTGTGAGGTATATAAAGGATCACAATCTAACACGATACTCACGGGTATCCCACGTACTTAGACTATCTCTTTCAGATAGACTTCGGCTAATTTCTATGTTGTATATCTCATACTATAGGGTAAGAAATGTGCTGATTTGGTGAGACAATCAACAATCACCCAAATTGCATTATAACCCTTCTGCGTACGGGGCAAGCCAAGGATAAAATCCATGGAAATGTTCTCCCATTTCAGCTCTAGGATGGGCAGTGGCTGTAACAGTCTAGCAGGATGCTTGTATACGACCTTCACTTGCTGGTAGATCAAATATTTCGCAACATATTCCACCACCTCTCGTTTCAATCCATTCCACCAAAACGTCTTCTTCAAGCCCTGATATATTTTTGTGCTACTAGGATGAATGACATAAGCAGACTTATGAGCCTCTTCAAGAATCTCATGACGCAAGGCATTATCATTTGGTACGCATACTCGGCCTCAACATAATAAGGACCCATCATCCTTAATTGAAAAGTCTGGCTGAAGTCCACTAAGTACTCCCTGTCTGATGGCAATAAGCTCTGCATAATGCATTTGGAGTTCTCTGATCCTATCAAAGAGTGTGGATCGGATCATCACTGTCGCAAGAAAACCTCCAGTGGATGTTGCCCGAAGAGTGGCACTGGATGAAACTAAGTCATTGAGCAATTTTCATCTTTGTGGCCATTTCACAAGATGGGATAGCTGAGCGGATGACTTTCAACTTAGTGCATCAGCAACTATATTAGCTTTGTCGGGATGGTACTGAATAGAATAGTCATAATCCTTCAAGAACTCCATCCATATTCTCTACCTCAAATTCAACTCTTTCTGGGTAAAGAGATAGTTGAGACTTTTATGATCGGTGAAAATCTCAAAGGTTTCGCCATAAAGGTAGTGCCTCAAGATCTTCAATGTAAAAATGATCGCTGCTAGTTCCAGGTCATGAGTGGGGTAGCTCTTCTCGTGATCTTTCAACTGTCGGGAACCATAAGCAATCACACACTCCCTTTGATTCAATACACAACCTAAGCCACTATACGAGGAATCACTGAATACAATAAACCCACCACTGCCTGATGGTAGTGCTAATACCGGTGTGGAGGTGAGTCTCCTTTTCAACTCCTGGAAACTCTGCTCACATGCCTCATTCCAATCGAATTTGACATTCTTACGAGTGAGCTGCATGAGTGGTCCAGTAAGCTTCAAAAACCCCTCAACACAATGTCAATAATACCCTGCGAGACCTAGAAAGCTTCGGATCTTGGTTACAGTTTGTGCCTACTTCCATTGCACTACAACTTCTATCTTTACAGGATCTATGGTAATACCGGCTTCAGAGATGATATGGCCCAGAAAACTAACTTGATTCAACCAGAAGTCACATTTAATAAACTTGGCATACAACTGAGACTCTCTCAATGTCTACAAAGCAAGACACAAATGATCTTCATGTTCTACTCTCCTCTTTGAGTAGATGAGTATATTGTCTATGAATACCACGATACACTGATCTAAATAAAGCTTCAAGACTCGATTCATCAAGTTCATAAATGATGTCGGTGCATTGGTCAACTCGAAGGGCATGATGAGAAACTAGTAGTGACCATTTCGTGTCTGAAAAACTATCTTCGAAATATCTTTAGCTTTCACCTTCATTTGGTGATAACCTGATCGTAGATCAATCTTCAAAATGAACTATGCTCTTTGTAACTGATCAAAGAGATCATCGATTCTGGGGAGCGAGTAATGATTCTTGATCACCAGCTTATTTAATTGACAGTAGTCAATGCAGAGGTGCATCAAACCATCCTTCTTTTTCATGAATAATATCGGTGCTCCACATGGGGGCACACTCGGTCTGATAAAGCCTTTATCAAGAAGCTCTTGCAATTGCTCATTGAGTTCTTTCAACTCCACTGGTGCCATTTGATACGGTGCCTTTGATACTGGCTCGGTGCCCGAGGCTACATTAATAGCAAACTCCACTTCCCTGTCAGGCGATAATCCTGGCAACTCATCAGGGAAAATGTCAGGAAAGTCAGAGGCAATTGGTACATCGGAAAGTGTGATTTTCTTATCCTCCTGATCTTGACTTTGAATAAAAGTGATATACCCTTGAGCACCATCATCGAGTAATTGTCATGCTCAGATTGCTGAAATGAAGGGAAGTATAGTTGACTATATACCGAAAAATTTAACTAATTTCCTCCCATGGGGATGGAAAGTGACGATCTTCTTTCGACAGTCGACATTTGTATGATGGCTAAACAACCAATCCATGCCAAGGATTACATCGAATCCGTGCATATCAAACAAGATCAAATCGGCTACTGCTTTGTATTCCTAGTAATCTTTGATCAGGACGATAATCGATCGATACAGCATATCAGTAGTGACAGCTTGTCTGGTCGGGACTGACACTTCTAAAATAAAGTTGAGAGGGTCTAGAGTATTTACCAACCTTCCAAAGTTTTCAGCAAACTAAGGTGTGACAAACGAGTGTGTAGATCCAGGATCTATCAAAACTCGTGTCTCATAACACAAGTAAGCACCCTCCGGATATGGTAGTAATGCACCTATTGCACATATATTATATAGTTAGCTAGGACTAATTGAAATTATAAACTATCAAATCTAAACTATACGATTTTAAGACTAGTGGAAATAATGCAGTGTACTAAATGTATATATATATATATATATATTTGAATTTTAAACTGATGCACCTTCTTCATCTAAAAGACCATTAATAAACTTATGATAAAAATAATAATTATCAAGCATACCTTGAATAATATCATTGCTGGTCTGGGCGCCTTGTGCCGACACTGCATAAGCTCGGGCTTGTACCGTAGGCCACGCCGATCGTAAGATTGGTCATGTCTTTGATGTCCTTCCCACCATCTCTGTGTAATCCTTAATCCGATGTCCCATCTTTCCACAATGAAAGCACGCACCAGACGCTTTATGACACTTGTCTGTCTTGTGTGCCTTCCCACACTTTCCACAGATATCGACTGAAGCGGCCGACAAAGCTGTATAGGATCCTGTGCGGGAAACTTCCAGTCATGCTCGTGAAATGTGAGATATAGGCTGGCAGGCTGGTTCAAAACACATGGAATCTGAGGCGGTAATGGTGGTAGATTTGCGGGATTATAGGCCCGTGTATAGGCTACTACAGCAAGTTGGAATGCTGGCAGCGTAGGGTATCACGGTCTCTTACTTGCTTGACCGGAATTAAAAGCCTGAGCCTGAGCTTTTCTGCCTTTATTTTTTTCCTCTCTGCTTTTGAACATATTCTCGACATCGGTCTCTTCTATAAGGGCTAACTTCACCACATGTGAATATGTTGTTGCCTGAAACAACAAAATTCTCTCCCTGATTAAGGGCTTCAAACCCTACTCAAACTTCTATGTCTTCATAAGCTCTGTGTCTACGAGTAATGGCGCAAACCAAGAAAGGCGAGTGAACTCTGCCTCATACTCTCTAACACTCATCTGGCCCTATACTAAGGTCACAAACTGGACCTCCATCCGATATCTCTCGAGTGCTAGAAAATACTTCTCATTGTAGGCTTTAGTGAAAGCGGCCCAAGTTCAGGGTACTCCAGGAATTCTCGTCCTTTCCATAGATTGCCACCAGGGCTCTGCATCACCTTCCAATTTATATGCTGCCCAACTAACCTTTTTGACCTCAGTGCATGTAACCCTCTAAAGCACCTTCTCGATCTGTGTTAGCCATTTTTCAGCCTCCATTAGGTCGTGCTGACCAAAGAAGCTGGGCGGTTGAAGGCGTACAAACTCTGTAAAGCCCTCTAAGGGTCTTTTCTCTGCTAGCAGGGCCATGGTGTGTACCATGGTCTCCATCAACTGCACATTTTGTCCCGCATTATGCTCGACTCTGAGAGCAAGCCCCATCTGGTTAACATCTGCTACAGGAGGAGTATGCTCAGCAACATTCTCCATTGTAGTTTGGCTCTCCGCCATATGCACGTTTTCACCACTTCCGGAGATAGTATCGTGCTTATAGCCCGTCACTAGAATTGCATTTGGACCAGTGCAATGGGGTAACGATGGTCGATCCCTTCCTCTCCCTCGTCGTGGAGGCATCGCAACCTAGTATTATCAAGCAACAACTTGATCAAATAAACATAGACTTAACCTAACTTAATCTAGACCTAACACCAAAAAAATCATCAAAAGCTTTGCCATATGTTTATGCCAAAGTTAACTCTCCAAAAGACTTAACATTGGGCTTTGATACCACCTGTGACGGCCCAACTTTTCCCCTTATCGTATAGGGAAAGGTCGCGCCGTCAGATCACCTAACATGATCCTATCATACAAGTTCATCATCTTGTGTATAAAGTATTGCATTTGTGAAAGCAATTTACTAACTCTGATATGAAGATAATATGGTAGAAACTGATATTTATTCATCTATTAAAAATAGTAAACTAGCAAGAGATATAAATAAGAACTAATTGATGTTATGTATAGCTTTCCACCGATGACGGCCACCTGCCATCTAAATAATGGAAAGAAAACCTATACATGAAGTATCGAATATCTCAAAAAAACATAACTCTGCTATTTTATACAAGTTTCAAAACAACTCTCTCTCAAGTATTCTCTCTCTGACCTACTTAGGAAAGAATTCCTCAGCGAATTCTTCCTCATCGTCCTCCTCGTCCTCTTCTTCCTCCTCCTCTGGCTGATACGTGGGATCACCCTGGTGCTCAGGGTCAATATCTGCAGCTAAAACATGGAGTTGTAGGATGAGCTATCATCGAAGCTCAGCAGGGAAAATAACAATGCTAACTTATATGTTAGGATGCCAATTCACTTCTTGATGCATAAAATAAAAATCTAAGAATATTATATCTTAACTTGTATCTATTCTAGCAACATAAATCATAAACAAGCCACTAATCATGCAAATAATTTATCATGCTGACAGATTCGTTTGGAACAACTATAAGGAATCATGCTGACAAGGAATCATGCGATAATAAGGAATCATGCTATAACAAGGAATCATGCCAAAAGAGATTTAGCTTAAACAATCTATCAAACGTAAATATACATATACAAGAAACAAGAGAATCAAGCTCCCGAGTTAGCAGGATCACTTATCAAGCTCCCGAGCTAGCGGGATCACTTGGACCGAGACATCAAGCTCCCGAGTTAGTGGGATCACTTGTCAAGCTCCCAAGTTAGCAGGATCACTTGGACCAAGACATCAAGCTCTCGAGTTAGTAGGATCACTTGTTTTCAAGAATTACATGGTCAAGCTCCCAAGTTAGCGGGATCACTTGGCACAAAACGAAGTAAAAATGTGTACATGACATCAAGGATAACGGGACATGACCAATGCATGGTATCAGATATGCGAGAGTATCATGAACAGATAACATAAATAATACATCAAAACTGCACTAGCATAACTAAAACTCACATGCTCATACATAACTCATACGTCGAAATTGAACTCATCATCATCATACTTAACTATATATCAAAACTGAACAGAGGCATATTCATACATAAACTAAACTCATAGCACAACCATATATCGAACTGAGCGAGCATAGCATAATCATATATTGAACTGAAACTCATAGCATAACTGAAACTGTTTCATAATCATGCATAATCCATACATCTAAACTGGTCTAGCATCATCATTCATCACTATACCTCAAACTGAAACTAGCATATTCATATCTAACTATACGTCGAACTGAAACTAGTAAGCATATATAACCATACATCAAACTGACATGAGTATACTCCAAGTATAATTATGTACATATAATAATTTGCTTTCCAGATGCGAATAGGAAAACAAAATATAACTTAGCAAGGTTAACTCCCTACCTTAAATTTTGCTCATGTGTTACTTGTTACATGTGCACGCATGCATCCAAGCTAAATTCATCATTACGAGCTCTTCATGCACCAAGCACCTATGATGCATGATCATGTTCTTAGAATGTATATTGGGTCACTATAGACCCCATATGTGTAACATAATTGATTACTAGACCTAAGATTCAATACAATGTACATATACACAGTTAGAAGACATAACCCAAAGAACACAAAGCTTGTGCCTCAAAGAAGTCATAGGGTTGCCGCGCAAGTCTTCACTGAGCACCTTGCCACGGCAAGCTTGTAGGGTTGCCGTGGCAAGCCTGATGAGCTTTGCTTGCTGTGGTTTCCCATAAACTCTCCTATGATCTTGGTTTTTCCTAGTGTGCTGGCCTTCTATATTCTATAAATACAATATTATCTTGTATATGTTGCACAGAAAAACACTTCGTATTATTAAATTGGTATGAAAGATCCGAAGTGCGATAATCGGATATTTTGACTCCGAAACCCTCACACACTTCTATATTTCAAAATTATCGATCCGATCGCATGGAGCCGACATCAACAACCCATAATTAATTTAAACGAATTATTGAAACGGACCTAATCTATTACGTGGTTTATTTTTGGCGTACCTTTTGGTGGATTCGTAGTTACGACAACGCCGAAATGATGTCGGTGTCGAGTTCGTGAAGCAAGTTAAGAGCTATGGTCGCAAGGAACTCTCCGAGAGCAAGGGTCGCCTGTCGCAATTCTCGCAACCAATTCGTAGGATCACCTTGTGATCCAAGGGTTTGAGTCTAATGGTTTGAGAAGAACGAAGTGAGAAGTGGGTTGAGCTAGAAGAAAGATTTTATCTTTCGTGAGATTTTATTGATTTTGCAGGGTTTGTTTGCTATGGAAATTTATATTCTTTCCAGGCTTGAAGTAGGAAGAAAGAATAAGGCTATGTCGAGTTCTTGTAGTGGGTTGGTTCCACTTTGTGTGCATGGGAGTCATTAGTGACTCATGCAATCATGGAGTCAAGAGGCGGGATATGTATAATAAGCTAACAAGGGATGGGATTCCATGCAGTGCCCACCAGTTGTTATCAGTGTATAGGCATATAAGCCATTTTAGGCTTGGCTTTATTATAAGGCTAATACACTATTTATATGTATAAGCAAGCTTAAGTTTGGCTTTAGTGTAAATTGATTACACGGATTAAATATGTATAGCTAGGCTGCAGCTCAAGGTTCATTCCATTACACAGTTTAGAGTGTATAGGTGGTGTATGGCTAAGGTATAATTCTGCTATACCTAAACTCCATATATGAGTTAGCTTAATGTTGAGTTTAGTGTAATGCAATTACACTCAATATATGTATGGCTGGGTACCGATTTAAAGTGTAATACTATTATACCTATGTAGTATAAGAGTTGAGATTTCGTGTAACTCTAATACACAAGTTATATATATATATATATATATATATATATATATATATATATATATATATATATATGTAACTAGTTATATATATATATTTGCTACACTTATATTAAGTACATGGATCATTTAGATCCGATACATGTTCCCATGTTAGGCCCATGTTAGGCACACACACACCTGACCTGACCCACACCCATACCCAATATCGTGAGTTTAAAAATATGGCAGCTGTTACAATCAATTTCTGGATGAATGTCTTCAGGAGTGTTAGAACCGTCTCAAGGATCTTCTGTACAAGTGTCCACACCATGGGATTGTGCACTGGCAACCTGTGCTCACTTTCTATGAAGGCCTTGAAAATACAAACCGGCATAGGATTGATATAACCTGTGGTGGTATGTTTCGTAAGTTGACAGCAGAAGAAGCTTGGGAACTCTTTGAGACCCTTAGCGAATAATCGGTGCAACATCACACATCGGGTGAGATTGAATCGGAGACCTTAACAAATATGCTTCCTAAGCAAGAAAGATTATATAAATTAAAGTCAATGATGAAAGGTTTACCGGGACTGAGGTTTTGGAAAACAAAAGTTCAATCTCTGGTGGGTATAAAATTGTACCCACCATCTAAAAAAGGAGAACGCTCTAGTCTTAACCATGGCCCAACTCAGGCAGTTTCCCGACTTCTAGTTGTTCTTCCTTACCCCATAGGAGCCCAAATCCACACTGCTAATGAGGATGCCTTATTGCAAATAGCAGACAGCTAGGTGCAACATGGCCGCATCCAGACATAGTTACTCAATCACCAGCGATAATCTGTTGTATGGTTAGAAACTCAAATTGAGAAGTTAACCCTTTTTGAAAGAGAGAATAACGTACTACCTTCGCATGCAATTGGTACATCTAGAGGATGTATGTTTCAGGGAGACACATCAACTCCCTCTGCTTTTAATTGAACTCCTTTAGAACTCGTCGCCCTACCAACTCACCCGTAGTAAATACCTGTAACATATGTATAAAATTTAGAAGAGTATTCTATGATGTACAGTATATAAAGGCACAGTCAATCGTAAAGTCTCTTATGTATAGTCACAATCACTTTACTCGTATGGATTTACGATGCCTTGTGATACTTAGAGGCAAATCGTAGCGAGTACGATTTGAAACATCATAGAGTTTCACTTTCGTTCTATAGAATTGTAAACGACAATTTTGGGGAACAAGCGACTCCAGTGATTGATCTTATCGGTTGCATTGGAACTTAAACCCATTTAATTCATAGTGGAAGTGGGCACATATCGTATTCAATATCTCCACTTGCCAGCAACCCAAGCCTATAAGCTTATACATTGACATGGGAACCCTTTCCTTTCTCTATAAAACTAGCCTTCACCTTCCCAAAATCTCATCTCTTTCGTCTTCCTTTCAGACCCTAACCTTAATGGTGAAAGAAACCAAAAAGAGTGATTTTAGTAAGCAACTGGATAGAATCCTTGAAATACATAGAGCTAAGCTCCTAGCTGCAGAACAAAGAGTTGAAAACCTGAAGGGCCAGCGACCTATTCAAGATGCTGAATCATCCTCTGAAACTACCCTTGACCCTAATCCTAACCCAAATTCGACATCACTTTTCAAGACCCCATTTTCCCCCACTTCCTAACCTTTATACAATCACAACCCACCCCGAATGCGAGCTCCTACCCTTGCCACCCCTCTCCATTGCTCATACTTTCCCTGCCAACTGTGTACAATAGCTCCACATAGTTTTCGCAAGGGAGCGGTATAGGTATAGGGTGATCTTGAGATGTCTTCACTTCCCACTCTTCAAAGGACCTCCATAGAGGAATTGCATTTCTTCCACGGAAGGAATGTGAGGTGCCCTTTTTGTGGGAGGTGGGAGAGGTGTCCACTTCCATCTCCGGAACTTCTTCTCTCACCTATACTGAGGATGCAGTTGATGAATCAGAGGGGGGGATGTAAGATAAAGAAGGGCACAGAGAAGTATTTCGATAAATCTTGGAGTGGCAACTCTACCAAGGTGTGGATACTCCTCTGGTAGGAAGGAATGAGAGACTCTATTCAAGCGGCTAGAAGCCGAGGACCGATCTTTATCGAAGACTTTTCTCGGACGTTGCTGATGATGTCGATATATAAAGTAGTGTGTGTCTAGATTTTTCCTAGGTTTATTTTCTTTTATGTAATTAGCTTCTAAAATTTAAGTTCTTTATATTTTTCTTTCATATTTGATGTGAATATTAAGTTAATATATAAATTTTTTCTTTTTGACTAACTTTTATTTTTATTAACTGTATAATTGTTACTAACACCACTAACATATTTGTTATTTTTATTCTGAGATGTAAAATCATTGTGTTTTCCTCAAGTTTGGGGGTATATTCTTTACATAATTTATTTCACAATCGGGTAAGCAATCATAGATATCAATAATTTTTAGGTAAATTTTTAGTGTCCCCTATTTTTGTGCCAATGAGGGCATTGTCTGATTTAAGTTTGGGGGGATACACAATTTATGTGTACAGTAGTAGTATAGAAGTAAATAGTTTTAGTTAATTTTATTTTTGTAGAAAAAAATTTCAAAATTTTTTGAATTTTAGTTGATCATTACATAGGAATTATGATAGAAAAAAATTACAATTCTTGAAAAACTTACAATTCATTATAGTAGAAATCCAACAATCAGAAAAGAGAACAATTATAATTCATGCTTAGCTTGTTTAACACTGTATTAGAATGGATGTTTGAAATGATAGATTGATCTAAACTGCAAAAAATTTAGACTATAGTTTCAAAACTATAAACTAGTGAGCATTTGAGCCATATTTCCTTTTTATTCAGAGAGACTGTTTCTTTTATTCAAATCAAAAATTTTCTTTAAACTTCTATAATGATATGAAATCTCATACTGCTGAATGTAGAATCAAAATATTCTATGCTAACCTGATTTTTTGTCTTGAACTATATGTAGAAATACCAAAACAATAAGGCATCTATGCTAGTAAATCGTAAAGATGATTAAAGCCCATCTTTTATTAAGTCAGATCCAAAAGACCAAAATTCCAGAATAAATTTTACCCTTTGAGCCCATATTAGAAGCCTAAAACTAAATTTCTTTGTACCAAAAATCAGATAAACCTTTAACCATATGTACTATCCAAAGCTTTCAACCTTTAACCCTTATATTTTTTGAGATTTTAGAATGCAAAAGAAGGGAAAAAGAGGGAGTGGAAGGACTAAAAAGCAAGAACAGATAAAGGGAATGCTAAAAGGGGTATAACTGAAGAAATGAAAAAGAAAAATATGGGAAAGAATGAAAAATCATAAATAAACGACTTCTTAAAAAGAAGAACGATTTTCAAGTAAAAAGCTTTCAGAGAGAAGAAAAATTGTAAAATACGATTTTGCAATGGAAGAATTAGGATTTATAAAAAATAAAATGGGAAGAAGTTATCCAATTTATGGATACTTACTGAAGAAAAGAAGAAGAAGCTGAAAAGATAGGAGAAAGAAGAGTTAAATTCTCATAAAAACTTTGAATCATTTTTCTACCTTTCTTTGACACCTTTTGAAACCCAAAGCCCCATTGCAAGCTGAAGGAAAGACCTTTCTGATTTACGATTTGCAAAAGCATAAGCCTAGTAGAGATATGGATACTTGATACTATGGATTGTACAGGGATTCATATGAATGAAGTAGATAATCCTTTTCTATGAGATTAACAATTTTATCTTTGATTGAATTTTTCTGAAAAATATATTGAGAGAACCCAAAAAGTTTCATTATCTTTTTGAAAGTATGAAAATAGTGAGTTTTTGAATGAAAATATTTTCTAAATTTACAATTTAGAAAAATTTATGAAGAATAAATTGTTCACTAATACATATATCTCATGCTTATTATGAATTGAAATTATTGGAATTCTTATCAAGGATAACTATTGCAATGAAAAGCAAGGATAAAAGATTGGTAATTTTAGAAATTTGCGATAAACTATATAGTGACCAATTTGGCCACTTAGGTAATTTAGTTAATGTAATTTAGTATACAAAATTAGTTTATAATTTTTATTCATATTTTAAAAAATATTTTTAAAAATCTAAAAATAATTAAAGTTTGTAGGTAACTTCACTGAAAACCTTCAAGAGACTACAACTCCTCTACTAGGGATCACCTAGGAGTTTTAAAGGACTTGTATCTGCTAAATGCAATCGTGCTCTCTACGAAAGTGAAAATTTAAACTTTTGATAAGATGTTTTATGTTTCCTTGTTTGCTAGGGGCTAGCAAAATGTAAGTTTGGGGGTGTGATCAATAACATAATATACCATTTTGTCACACGAAACTTAGTGATGCTAGGACTTAGTTTGCTACTAATAAGTTACCGATGTGCAGATATTAAAAAAAATCAATAAAAGAGAGCCAAAATGTTAATCTTTATCAAAATGAACTCAAAAAGGGCAGTAAAAGACGATTTTTTATATGTTGAAGACTAGAAAATCGTGAAAAAATGATTGAGCGCTATTACTAAAGAAGAAAATGAGAAATCATAATTTATGATTTCCCAGAAGACGTTCAAGAAGGTGAAGTCATACAGAATGATAAGTGATGAATCATAATTCATAGAATCTTCCAATAAAAAAATTACGAAAGATAGAAAATCGTAATTTATGATTTTCCAGAAAAAGAGAAGAAAAGAGATAATCATGATTTACAATTACGATTATGAAGCTTTCTTCTTGGATATCATTGTTGCTGATCACGTGAGAATCTCTACCGCCATGAACAGAATTAGAGGAACTCTTGAATTAGAAGTTTGACTGATCAGGGATCTGAGAAGATTGATGAAGATAGACTACAGAAGATCTCTACTGCAGAACAATCCAGAAGTATATTCACTAAAGGAAGCAAGGAACTATAAAATTAGAATTAGAGTTATATTAGGATAGTTTTATTTCATTTATTAGAGTTAGAACTATTATAAACCGACTCCTTATGATCTATAAATAAGAGAGTCCGGTATAGGAATAAGCATCGAAGAAGTTCACAGAATCAATTGACAGCTGAGGTCTGTGTTTTCTCCCGATCAAAGTAGTTTAGGATTTACAAAGTAACATCGTCCGTAGTTATCTAAGGTCTTGCCTGACAACCAAGGCTGAGGAAGCTGAAAGATCAATCCTTTGGATGGTTCTACTTTTGGTTTTTAGTTTAGATTTTATTTTCTTTTATTTCCTGCATTATAAACATCTTCATATTTTAATTTGTATTGACGACTCAAATTGAGGTTTGCAGATTAGTATAACGATTTTTACTTTTCCATCCTCAATTTTCTAGAATTGTATTGACGCCCAAGTTTTAGGAGATTGTTGATTAGATTAAATTTGTATTGATAGAATTTTAGTATTGATTGACGACCAATGCTAGAAGACTTGATATATAGTGTAACGGTACTGTTTAAATTTATAAATATCCGATAGCTGAAGATTGTGATTGACGACCATAATCTGAAGGAGGATTAGGATTTATTTTCTACAAATTTAGTTTAAAACAATTCTTTTATTCATATTTCTCCAATAGTTTAGGAACTTAAAAGATAAGTATAAAATTTTCATAAAAATTAAGTTAATATAATTTAACCTATCTCTGTGGAAACGATCCTGTGCTAGTACTATGATTTCCATTGTGCACTTGCAATAGGTTAAGACTTAATTAGATATACATATAAAAGTAGCCCAATCAGGGAGAAGGGCAAATGGCTTCTTCTCTCTCGTTTCTCCTCTAGTTGTAGTAGCCGGTTCCTCTCAATGCAATGATTTTCATGGATACGTGTGGAGGTGGCTAAATAGAAGGTGATTTAGTTTGGGTGTATAGCTCATGTACACAAGTGCCGTGTATGCATCTATCACTTGGCTCTAATTCATGGGTCTAATTGCCCCAGTACTAATGGCCTTGAGTCATCAGATTTCTAGACGGGTCTCAATAGAATACGGATCTAATGGGTCTTAACTACCTAAATTTCCACCTAGCACATGCCTTCCAAGTGGCCCAAAGGAAACTTTAATTCCTAAATAGACCCAAGATGGGTTTGGTTTCCAAAAAGGGTCTTGTGGGTCTGGGTTCACATCGATCTCAATTGCCCTAATCCACTTGTGGGCTGTAAATGGACTATCCTCCTACGGGTCTCTAGCGGTCAATTTCTAAGTGGATTTCTCCAGCTAAAGGTCCAGCGGTTATTAACCTGCCACGTGCTTTAGGTTACACGTGCGTAACTTTACAGGGTCTCACATCCTCCCCTCCTTATGAAAATTTTCATCCTCGAAAATTGGAGATAGTGATCGGGGATGGAAGGTACGTTGATAATTGAGTTCATCAACAAATGAGTGATGTATACAAGAGAAGACTAACATGATTGAATTGTTTATGGGTCAAAACATTTATACATAGTGATTAACGAGCAGGATTTCTAGAGGTCTACAACTCCAAAATTTACAAGTTATGGTTCACATGTTACTGATTTTAATTGCTAACCTACGATAACACTGAATGATTTAACTAAGTGTGATGCATCTAATTCAATACCCTCCATAGGCACAAGTTATACAACTGAGCTAAAATACACAGAATAATCCAATGGTTACTCCCTATCCTTACAGTTATCAAAACAGAATTTACAAGGGTGGTAACTCAAGTTGCTACTATTTGCTATCTAGCATGATCTAACCATTTATAAACATGTTTCTATTTGGGGATTACTAAACACAACTGACTAGAACATAAGACGCATAAGTTTATTATTGAACAGTAGGCTCACCTGGCTGCTCCACGGCCTGTTCTTGGGTACGCCTCGCTCTAGAGGTAGATGGGCCAACGCCTGATGTGGAGGCTCCCTGAGTAAACCTCATGGTATACTCTGACGTGTACATCCTCACATGAGCCAAGAAGGCTGTGGAGGCTATCGAGTAAGCCTTCTCTAGTAAACGCATGAGGATCTCCTCATGGTAGTCAAGCCATTGGTGAAGCATGTGATTGTCATCGCGTAGGGTGGACAATTGAGTACAAGTCTGCTGATGGAGGTGTTGAAAGATGTCCATTTGGTGATTGAACTCAGAAAGTGTTAAGGCATCTCCATGCGGGGCAAGTGGTGGTTGGGTTTGTGCTAGCTGAGTACCCTCGGCTCTAGGTTCGAGTTGCGCCTGTTCTTGTTTGGCACCCCCCTGTAGCCGCCGAAGGCGTCAGTTTTTAGTGCTGAGTCGCAGTGTTTTCAAAGTCTGATTCCAGTCATGCATTGTCCACTGACGGACATTATCGGTGCCCCTCTCCTCACTGGCAAACACTCGATAGGGTTCATCATTCTCGATGTCCTCATGGTTTTCTAACAATCGGGAAATGAGATGGGCATATGGCATGTATGGTATCAGTTTGGGGGTGGTGCTCAACATGTGATCGTGGGCATATATAATGCCATCAAAGACTTGCTTAGTCACGTTGAACCAACGACCACAATGTGCCACAAATAGGGCTTGTACAAGAGGGCCTCTCCATTCTTTTTATGCTGGAGAGGGTACAGGTTCTTCCTAAATAAATCATATAATGGCCACATCTCAGGCGGCAACTGGGCTCTGGGAATAGCACCATTCACAACGATTTCGATGTCGGCCATTTACATGAAAATGCAGTGAATAGGTGCTTCCTTAGGTTGCGAAGGTAAGAGGCCCTAGTTTACGCGAAAACTTGTAGAATAGTTCATCACCTGAGCGAGGTCACGGACATCAATGTGAAAAGTTCGGCCATCAATTTCGGTGGTCAGTTTTCTGGCATGATCCTCAACTTCGATCTCCATGTTTTGATAAAACAAATGGACGAGCCGCGGGTAATAGTGGATGTAAAAAGGTTGAAGTAAAACCTCTAGTCTTGTTCGACGAATATATTTGATCGCCCATGAGGTAGTATCCTCATCTGTGAACCAGTCTTGACTAAAGGACCATTTCGATTATAAGGTCTTGTTGTTCCACCATGCGGCAGGATGCTCTAGGGTCGGTTCCGAGACATTCTTTGATCGTTTCAAAGATTAGGGTTTTGGGGTCACAAATTTAGAGGGTTTGGACACAGTTTGCTTCTTTGAAGCCATGGTGTAATGTAAAATAAGAAAAGATCCCTAAATTTCAAATGAAATAGGGGTTTATAGGGTTTTACCGTGCAAAAGGAAGGTGTGCACGAGATCAAGGACCTAAATCTGGAGGAATCATGCATGAGCCAGAAGAAATGGGGTCCCCTGTAGAAGAGTAGGGCTTCTTCTTATGGAGGAAGAAAGAAAACGAACTTGGAAGTGTTTTGAAAGCTCGCGGGAATGAACATAGGGGTTTCCACCCTATTTATAAATCCGATGGCCGCTCAAGCTGGCTCTAACCAGGCTCTAGTGTATTTTAAGTGGAAGCTCGAGCAGGATTTTCACGCTTGAGCGGGCCAGTCCCAGGTGTGGCTATTTTGAATACCCTCCCCTTTGCACAATGTACACTGTCACCAAGTTACCTGTGCTCATATTACATATGCTTGCATCCACACAACAAAGTTCCTCATTTTAAGATATCAAGAGGTACATTTGTTACACATATAGGTTCCCATACAGTCCAAACTCATTTCGATGGATTAAATAAGTTTTGAAATATAACAATTTTAAACAAATAGATTTGGGTATTGGTCTAGAATCTCCGCCTCTCATTCCCATGTCGCTTCCACGGTAGAATGGTTGTGCCACTGAACTAGAACGAGCAGAATATTTTTGGTTCTCAAAATTTGCTCTTTGCGATCCAACACCTTCACCGGTTCCTCTATCAGCGTCAAGTTTTCTAGAACTTCAATAGGCTGGTAGTCTAGTATGTGCGACGTGTCGCTCACATTCTTCCTTAGCGTCGACACATGGAACACATTGTGGACGCTTGACTGCTGTGGTGGTAGGGCAATACGATAGGCTACCTCACCAACACGGCCTAAAACTTCAAAAGGACTAATGTACCATGGGCTGAGCTTTCCTAGCTTGCCAAAGATTACCTGAAACTCTACATTTGTTTTCTTAAGATCTGCATAACTCTTCTAACAACTTTGAGAAACTTTGAGACGTTTGCGAATAAGTCGAACCGTTGCATTGGTGCTCTCGATAAATTCTGGGCCCAGTAAAACACGCTCTCTAACCTCTTCCCAATTGAGTGGAGATTTACATCAGCGGTCATAAAGTGCTTCAAAAGGAGCCATCCCGATGCTGGTTTGATAATTGTTATTATACACGAGCTCGATCAAGGACAAGTGCTTGTCCCATGATCACTGAAAGTCTAACATACATGCCGTGAGCATATCTTCTATAACTTGATTCACCCTTTCGGTTTGTCCATCAATCTACAGGTGAAAAGCTAAGCTAAATTCCAATATGGAACTCATCCCTTCTTGAAATTTCTGCCAAAACTGAGAGGTGTAAAGGGGGTCCCAGTCTGATACGATGGTAAAAGGTATGCCATGCAGCCTTACAATCTCCTTGAGATATAACTCAGCAAGCTTGCTTGTAGTGTAACGTGTGCTGTATGGAAGGAAGTGTGCTGACTTGGTTAGTCGGTCGATAACCACCCAAATAGCGTTATGACCCTTTTGAGTTCTCGGCAAACCGAGTATGAAGTCCATCAAAATATTCTCCCATTTCCATTCGGGGACTGGCAGGGGCCGCAATAAACCAGCAGGGTGTCTATGGTCAACTTTGACCTGTTGATAAACCAAGCATCTCGCTACATGCTCAGCGACATCTCTCTTCATTCCCTTCCACCAAAAGTTCTTTTTCAAGTCATGGTACATTTTGATGCTTCCCGGATGGATAGCATATACAGATCTATGGGCTTCTTCCAATATCTCATGTCATAACTCACTATCGATCGACACACATAATCGGCCTCTAAACAATAAGGAACCGTCGCCCTTAATAGAAAATTCCAGCTAATTTCCATTGTCTATACCCTATCTGATAGTCATAAGCTCTGTATCTTTCAATTGGCTCTGTTTGATCCTATTGTTGTGTTTGCTTACCTTACAATTATTAAAGGGTTAAAACATCAAAATAGGAGGACAAAGTATAGAGGTATGGGCTCAAGGCAAGCAAGTAGTCCTACAAGAATCAGGGCTATTGCAGCAAGCTTTAAGAGATAAGTAAGGGTTTGTCCATACGTAAATGTGTTCTAAAATATAGTAAATCTCTATATCTATAACAGATCTGGCACTCTAACCTATCTTAGTTTAAAATAAATCAAAATAGGAAAGAGGAGAGGTTTCTAAGAGATGTCACTTTACTAAAAACTATCAAATCAAATGTAAAATGATCCAGAACTAATTAAACTCAGATTCAAGGGAATGGAAAAGATTAAAATCAAAATATGGAGAGCAACAACTAGGGACTTTGGTCTTTATTGAAAATCAATTGGATCAAAGGCAATGTATAGGACAGATTTACTACAATCCTTCATCTAACTACAAGCTCAGATGCAAGGTATAAGAATCTAATCTCAACCAAAGAATTGAAGCAATCCTAAGGTTATGATCTATCCATTTCAATGGCCACAGATCATCCTAGAGATTGTTCCAATTCCAAGATCTTGATTGAAACAAGTAAACTATTACAGATGCTATGGGTGCCAGGCTACAAGCTCAAGCATCCACAGGAATATCTAATTCAGGGAAATAAAATATGAAAAAGTGAAGTTTAGATCAGAATCACCTTTAATACAACTTACAACCCTATTGTGCTCAGATCTGTAATCTGTGCAACATACAATCCCTTACAAAGCGTCTGAAACTCTCAATTGACAGCTCTCAACCTCACCCTAGCTATTGAAGGGGTTTAGCCAACTGTTAGTCACTGATTTTGACCATTTTCTACCCATAAAAACCTGGCTTTTGCTAAGACCTTGAGCTATTTATAATTTTTTTTAGCTTGTTTTGCAATTTAGGAAGAAAGTGCAGCCTTAATGCAGTGTTTTCAATAAAAAGTGCAAATAAGGAGAGTTTTAGAATCAATCAACAGCTGAGAGTGAGAGATGAATGGAATGGCTTTAGCTCGAGGCACATTGGAGGTGTTTTGAGGGTCACTTACAACAGCTACATGGCTGCAATGCATTCTCAAAGTGCTGCAATGAGCACTCTTGAGCAGCAATGAATGCACACATGAACTCCATCTTTAGTTGCAGCAGCCATCAAAAGGGTTCAACACCACATGCAGCAGCAACACATTAGAACTCAGTAGTTCAGCAGATGCAACACTTCAATATACAGCCCAAGCCATGGCAGCAGCTGCACACTTCTTAGCTGGTGCACACATCAACAAGCTGCAACAATATGAACCTCAAAGCAAGGCAGCTGCTGTAGTTAAAGCTTGAGCAATGGATGCACATTCCAGCAGGCCCATGAACCTCTCAAAATAACCATGTGATAGAGTCATCCAACTTGTGAAAGGAATAGTGCAGCAGCTGGCTATAACCTGTTGAGCAGACCTCGCAGCTGCAGACATCTTATCAAGTGAAGTGCTAAAACCATTCTTGCACCTATTGAATGCAGCCCCAACTTTTCCTAATGGCAGCCGCTGCACTCATGCAAGCCTGCATTTAATTCCATCAAATTAAAGCAGCAACATGTTCTTGAAATGGATAAATCCAGCAGCTTGAACTTTGCCAATTGGTGCTGAAACAAGAGGCCACCATCCAACATGTCTACTGCAGCAGCATAGAGCTCCCAAGTCTTACTTGTCGAGCAGATGAAGCCTCCATGCTGTGATCTATCAAGTTACACCAGCCCAGCTAGCAACTTATCAAATGCAAACTCCACAGCTCTTGAGCATCCTGTCGAGCAGATGAAGAATAATCATTTGAACCTGCCAACTTGTAGGTGTTTTCAGCAACTCCCCAGCAATCAAGTCGAGCAGTTCTGAAGCTGACAAGAAACCTGTCGACACCTTCAAACACTGCTCCAGCTAACCTCCCACATCCTCACAAAAGGGAGCAGCAGCAAGCATAGAACCTGTCGACCTCTTAATGCACCAACCTCTTGAGAACCCCAGTTACAGCCCCTCTATCCTCTCAACTTAAAAGAATTCAAACCTGTCGACAGCTTGTGGCATGCACTCAGCCACCCTCTCGACTACATGAACTCTCAATCTTGTCGAGACCTTCCCAGCCATCATCATCCTCTCGAGATCTTCAGCTACTATGCACCTTCAAACCTGTCGACCACTTGGAGTTAAAGCTACAGCTCCCATTCCCATTAAACCTGTCGACAGGTGCAGCATTAAACCTCTCTTCAGTAGCTTCAACTTCCCCTTGAACCTATCGACAAGCAAGCCATCCTCTTCCATCAATCCTCTCGAGAACTCCAAGCTGCAACCCCTCAAACCTCTCGAGATCATCTTCAGAACTTGTCGACCATCAAAACCTTCCCAGCCCCTTGAACCTCTCGAGCACTCCAATCATTAAACTTGTCGACACCTTCAAGCTGCACCTTCACATCTTATCAAGCACTACACCCCCAGCACCAGAACCTCTCGAGTTTCACTTACCAACCTCATGAAACCTCACCTCAAGCTGCTGCTTATCTCCAAACCTGTCCAACAGCAGCTACCCTAGCCATCTATCATCTCAAAACCTAGCTGCCATCCTCACGACAATACAGCTGGAGCTGTCAGGCTTTCAGCTGGTTACCTCCCAACCTCTCGAGATCATTTTATACATTCTTCAACTGCTCGAAGCTTGGGGCGGAGCTGTCATTAGCCACTAGCAGTGACCATTTGTGAGCTATTTTGAATGCCAAGGCAACCAAGAGGATGTGGGAGTTTTATTTGGGGCATTCTCAACAGTTGGGTGCATTTACTTGAGGTGTGTACTGGTAATAAAAATGGACAACAGGGGTAATAACAGCAGCTTGGGTTCAATTTGTTGACAGCAATTATAAAGAGGTGCAGCTGGGGTATTTTTGGTTAAACAAGGACATTTTTGGAACTCCAATGCACAAGGAATTCTACACATGGGTCTGAATTGATATTTGGTGAGAACAAACTACTTCAGCTAAACTGAATTGAGCTCTCTTCTCTGTGATTGGTTGAAATGCTAAAACATGGATTAGCATTGAAGAATCTCTCCTCTGATTGGCTGCAATTCAAAGCACTTGGATCACTGCAATTGTATAAATAGAACTCTTTGCTGCTGTAATTGCTCAGTAAGGAATCTATACAATAACTTTGGTTCTCCTTAGCTCATTTAGGTTTAGTTTAGTTTTATTTTTCCTTTTTCTCTTCCCCCTTCTCTCCCTAATCCATCATGTTAGATTAGATCTAGATAAATAATCCAGATCTGGTTTGTAATTGTATTTTGAAAGCTTCAAAGACTCTGTAAATGGATTGGATGTTGCACAGATTACAAATCAGAGCTCAATAGGCTGTAAGATGTTATTACAATAATTATGATTTTTAAAGGTGATTTTGATCTAAATTTTACTTTTTCGTATTTGATTTCCCTGGATTAAATATTCCTGTGGATGTTTTAGCTTGTGGCCTCGCGCCAACAATATCTGCAATAGTTTACCTATTCTAATCAAGATCATTGAATTAGAACAATCTTTGGGATAACCTGTGGCCACTACAAATGGACAGATCATATCCTTAGGATTGCTCCAATTCTTTGGATAAGATTAGATTCTTATACCTTGCATCTGAGCTTGTAGCCTGATGAAGGATTGTAGCAAATCTTTCCTCTAAAGGGCCTTTGATCCAATTAATTTGCAATGAGAACCAGTCCTTGGCTGCCTAGTTCTCACCATTTTCTATTTCATTTTATCATCCATCTTCCTCCAACTTTTACACTTAGTTTTATATTTCTATTTTATTGATTAATTAGATCTAGTGACACCCGAAAAGCTCTCTTTCTTCTTAGATTTAGGTTAGAATTGTCAGATCTGTAGCCAAATATGGAAGCCAACTATACACCTTCTAGGTTTAGATCACTACTCCCTGTGGGACAAACTCTTACTTATTAAAACTTGCTATAAATTGACCCTGTATCTTACAGGTCTATGATATTTTAGATGTGCTGAATCCATCCTTTATTTTACTTTGATTTTAATTTATTTTCACCACACAATAAATTAGCACACTAGAAATTCCACAACACCAACCATGATTGGGTAAGGAGAGAATGGGGAAAGAAGGAAGAGAGAGGGAAATTTTTTAGAGGAAAATGGTATTTCATATTGGCTCTAGTTCTCTCAATTTCTGGATGATAGCTCTGTAAATTCTTCAAGCTTTTGTACTCTTCTCCTCTCTTCTCAGATCTGTTTTAGCCAATCAGAGCTCAAGAGAATAATTCTATTATTCTGAGCTACTGATGTGGCTGATTTCTCTTCTAGAAGCTCTTTCCCCATTGGTTCAAAATTGGTAGGCTCATGTGATGCGGTTAGGGTTCTCATTCATGCTCAGTTATATTCTAAAAATACCCCCAAGGGTCATTAACATGCCTTGGAACTCGTGCACAGAATTCTGAAGTTGGCAACTACTGTCAAAGGAACTGAGAAGTTCCTAATTCGAGTGTTGAGAGGTTCAGGGAACCTCTCGATAGGTTGTGTTTGCTTAGTGTTCTCATCGACAGGTTGAAGTGGCTTTCGAGAGGTTCAGTTGACTAGTTGATAAGATTGGAGACATCTCGACAGGTTCATGTGAACTGGTCAACAGGATTGGCGTGAATTCTCTCCTTCCGTCCAGTCTCATTACATCATCTCGACAAGTTATAGAAAATCCTGTCGATATCTTTGTAAAGCTCCCGTTGAGCCTTCGACGGGATGGAAATAGCACTCGACATATTGCTTCAACCTCGTGAGATTAGGTGCAACTTCAAGTAAGTTGTTGATAGGTTGCATTGCACTGCTCGACAGGTTCAGTTGAACCTCTCAACTTCCCCTGCGCCTTCAGGTATCCTCTCAAGAGGATGCTCTATGCAACTCGATAGGTTCTGTGAAGCTCTAGAATTCTTCACTCTTTCACCCCCATACCTCTCAACAGGTACTGGAAAGCTCTCGATAGGATCTTCTGTTGTGCCTCCAACCTCTAGATAGGTAGGCCTATACTTTCAGAACCTCACGACAGCTTGATGGAACCTCTCGATAACTTGGCTTTTGTCTCTAGAACCTCTCGATAGGATGCTGGTTTGTGCTTCCACAGCTGGCATACATCTTTGGTGTGTTGTTCTTCATTTGTTCACCACTCAACAACCTCTTAGTGGGTTCAATCTTTATTCCTTGCAACTGCACTTAGTCTCAAGCATCCCCAGTTGGGCCCATGACCTTCTCATGAACTTCTAAAGCTTTGTGGATCACTTGATTGGTTGGCCTTTGGGCTGTATGAACACATGTTGAGCAGCAGATTGCTTCTTTGGCCTTTTTAGATGGATGCCTGTACTAAGGCTACAATTTATTAGTTATCTACAAAACACACTTAACATACCTTATTAGTCAGCTCAAGGGTCCCTCAAAGGTCAGGTTAAGAGGTGAAAAATGGTATTTTTCACTACTTAACATACCCCCAAACCTAAGATTTGCCAGTCACTGAGCAAAGGAGAAAGTAAAAACAATTATTGAAACTGAAAATGCCACTTTTGTAGGGAGCACAGATGCATTTAGCATATACATCAAGCCTTTTAAACCACTTAGTGATCCCTAGTAGCGGAGTGAAGTCTCCTGAGGGATTTCAGTGCAGGTACCCACAAACTTCTCCAATGACTTAGTACCAATGCAACATGTTAAAACAAAATTCATGTAAAATCAAATTCATTCCACACCTTGTTCATTCAATTTTAGAGGATTCTCAGCAGAAAATCAGCAGTTTAAAACTGAAACTCTACTGTAATTCCTTCACAATCAATCAACTCATGTCAAGACATTTTGTATGAAAATTAATGCAGAGCTTACCATCAAATTAAGAATTCTGTTTTGATAATGCCCCCAACAAACCTAATTTCAGACCCAAAGCTTACTAGGGCTGTCACTCACAATAAAAATAGAAGGGTGTATCATTTCACACAGCTCAAAAACATTTACAGCCCTCAAATAGGACTGCAAGCATCAGCATAGGAATTGTTCTGATTTCTAAAATTTTCTAACTCTCTTCACCATAGATTAAACAAATCCTCATCTCCACATGACAGCTCAATCCATTTTAGATCAGTGAGGTCTTTTTATTGGGTTGTAATGTGACTTATGGGTGACGTTTAGGAAGAATAAAGGGTAAGGAAAGCTTCAAAATTGAGAAATCAGTAAGGTAAGGAGGTGACATGTACACCTTTTTCAATTCAGCACAAGCTTCATCTTCTTTGAATTTTCATATTTGAAGTGATCAATTTCCAATCCTCATTTCAATGTATCCAATGAAGTGACTTCTATCTCATTTTTGTTTTACTTTTTTATTTTTCTTTTCTTTTTGTATGCTTTTCTTTTTGTATTTTTCCCAATATTTTTATATTTTCTTATGGGCTGGAATTCCACAACTGCCACTAACTGTGTTTTCTTCTCTTCCAACCAAATATCAAACCTTGCTCCTCTAACCTCACTTCTCCTTCTATTTCCTGAATTCTCAAATTAAGGGTGAATTGAACCAGGTCAGGGGGTTTTCGCTTCAAATTTTATAGTTTTTATCAAAGAAAAACTAGGATTTTTAAGGCTCAAATGGTGTGTATCAAGGGCAGCTCAAAGGTGGGAATTTTTAGGCTCAAACTGTCCAAAGGATGGCCCTACTTCATGTCCTCACTTTCATGAATGCTGTCAAGCTGTTTCAACTTGGATTTGCCTAACTTCTAGTGAGCAAAGTAGATTCAATCACTCCTTAGAGCAGAAAAATTACCAAAACACTCTTCGGAGAAAAATTATTCAGGCCTAAATCTCACTGGGTATGCTCTTTCATCAAATTTCTGGGGGATATCCTCACAGTTTTGTCTCTTTTCAAATTCACTAAGCATCAAATTTTGACAAATTCTTGACATTTGTTTCATGACAATGTTAGAGCTACAACAATATTCAGTTTTAAAAGGTTTAAAAATTCTTCTCTTTCAAAAATCAGGTGGGACTTCACTTTATTTTCACAAATTTTATTCAATCATAGTTGCATTAACATTAACTATCCCATTGGCACACCATGCCATACCCCCAAACCTATGAGGAGCAGTGTCCTCACTGATTTAAAGATAAAGTGCATGTGCAGAAGGGAAAATTAGACATAAAACAAAGTAAGTAACAACATCAAACAAGGCACACACAAACAATGAAAACACACAAACAAACATAAAGACATAAAGTAAATCACACGAGATATACTAAAGAGAAATTTCATTTATAACACAAAAATTTGTGCAATGCAATGAAAAATAACTACAAAAAGAATATACACAAACATCCTAACTAAGTACATGTGCAAATCTAATCATCTGGATTTTCTGCTGCCTCAGCCTTAACTTGGACTCCTTTTCTTTTTTCTTTCTCCATAGGTGAACTGGCTAGAGGGGCAGTGGCAAGAGGGGTAGTCTCAGCTGCTTGTGCAGGCTCTGTGGCAGCCATTTCAGCAATTCTCCTCTCAGGTATTTCTACCTTCTTTTCTGTAAGTGTCACTCTACTTTCATATAGTTCTCTAGTGGCTTTTGTGACCTCTTTGGAGACAGCTAACCTTTTCTCGAGTCCATCAACTCTCATTTTCTCTGTTGCTGTTGTATTCTTCTCAGCTTCAAATTGAATCCAATTTTTTTTCCAGCCCATTGATATTTTTAGCAACTCAACTCTGTGATCCAGCTCCATTTGAGTTATCTTCTCTTCATAAGGCATCCTGATTGAGGTGCTGAGGTTAGCCATGCCTCTAATGACATCCCTTTTGAGGTATGGGCTATTCTGCATGGCATCTAGGAAGGTAAAGTATGGAGATATGGAAAAGGAAGAGGCAGGTAGTATGGGTTGTGCAGCACTGGAAGAGGGGCTAACCAGCAATGAAGAGTGGATGGGTGATGGCATGAGTGGGGTAGAGATTGAGGGTAAAGGGTGATGAACTGCAAGGTCAGGCTTAGTTTGGGTTGGAATTGAGGAGGTGGGAATTAAGTTTTCTACATTTGTGGCAGCATCAGATGTTACTGTTGCAGGTGGGGTTTGTTGGGGAGTGATTTTCGAAGGTGGGGCAATAAGGGGCAGTTGGGTAGGGACAGGTTGGGGTCGGTTTGGGTGGAGGCATTTGTAAGTGTAATTGGAGGGATAATGGGAATAGGTTCAATGGGTGTAGTCGCAAGTGTGGTGACAACTAAGATTAAAGGTTAGGGAGGAGGGGGTGGTTGTTCCACCTCAGCAGGGGAAACTAGGACGAGAGGGGTCGGCTGAGGGGATGAAGGTAGAGTAGGTGTAAGGGTAGGGATTGGAAGGGGTTGGCTGGTTGAGGTGGAAAGGATGAGGGTGGACTGAATGGCGCAGCTTGGTTGGCTGTGTTGGTTTTAAGCTGGGCAAGGATGGTGATAAGACGGGAAAGGATTTGGGTGGAGGCTTCAGGTAGGACTTTGGCTTGGGTAATAGGTGGAATGGGGTTAATAGGTTGGAAGGGAGATGTGGGGGCATGCTAAAAAGGTGGGGTGGGTGTAGACTGGAAATGGGTAGGCCGTGGGGAGTCAGGTAGGGGGGTATATTCATACCTAATGTCCTCCACAATGGACTCAATTAGGGATGAATATCCCTTAGTGGTCAGGTGATCCAACTCTTGAGGATGGGTAGATGAGAAGGAGAAGGTGGGGTTAGTGTCAAAGGGTATGGATGGTGGGGAAGTGGTAAATGGATCAGCTGATGTAGATGGTGCAGGGCTCAAGGGTTCAAGAGATGGGATGGATGGGCTGGCTGGGGGGATTGTACCTGACCTTCTTAGGTAGGTGGATGTACTGGGTGATGAAGGTAAGGTAAGGATGGTGTCTTTGGTAAGAGGAACTGACAGAGGTGTGGATGTGGTGATGGTGGAAAGGGTGGCTGAGGTGTTGGGAGGTATGGAGACTGCAATGGAGGGCAAGGGAAATGAGATGGATGGTAGAGAGGCTGGTGGGATGGAAATGTTGGCCATATCAAGGCTGACAACAGGCAAGGGCACAAAAATGGAAGGGATGAGTAAGGGTGCAGAGGGTATAAATGAAAGTACTGAGCTGGGACCAACAGAAGTGGGTGGAGGCTCAAATCTGACAGATGTAGAGGTTTCAGCTGCAGAGCTAGAGATTTTAGGTGCAGCTGCTGAGTTGGCCACCTGAGGGGCTTCTCTGTCAGGACTCTCAGTTGATTTCTTCTTGCTTTTGCCAATCAAGGTCCTACTAGCAGACCAGGCTCTCTTCCCAAACACCTTAGGGCTCACCTTCTCCACAGGCTCATCTTTTTGAAACACAAATTTTCCTTTTCTAAGCAAAGCAGTGATTTGCCTGCTGTACGGTAGTCCTGGCAAGGCTTGTACTCTTTTGATCTTATCATTCACATCTACCATTGCCTCAAATACTAGCAGAGCAGCATTAAGAAACTGGCCCTTGGAGAACCAATACAAGGCATCCACTATGGGGGTTCTCCTCTCTTGTTGATATCCACTGACATATATGTTCTTCCTTAAAATTGAATCAATGAAGAGCATGCTGGGGTGTAAATCTCTCCTCATTAATGACTCCCCAAACCCCACAATGCCCTGAGTCAGCTACTTGGCCATTGCTCTAAAGGATACACTCTCAGGTTCTGCCAGTCCATAGGATGTATCAAAAATAGAAGGGACCCCTAATGCCAATCCAATGTCACTAAAATCCACAACCAGTTCCCGATTATCAATTAAAATCATAAGGCAAGGCTCAGTTGACCCTGGCTTGGTCTTCTTCCTTATGTTTTAATACCATAGTTTGACCAGCCTAGGATAAGATTTTTCTTGTAATGGGGTCATCAAATGGGTCAGGATTGCCTTCACCAAGTATTCCAATGTATCCTTACACTCCTCTTGCTTAGAAAAATAGGGGAGGTCAAAAATTATCTCAGGGATTAGGCCTAAAGCATCCACAAATTTATTGGGAGTGGATAGGTTCGTAGGGACTTCAGGTTCCTCCTCAGGGTTAGGCTCAGGCTCAGGAATTTCAGGCACAGGGTTAGGTTCTGTCTCAGGGGCCTCCTCAGCAATTTCTTCACTGATTTGGGCCTTCTTGGATTTCTTAGCTTTCTTAGGTTTGTAAGATTTCTCAGCTTTATCCATGACGAGCTTTCTTTTGGCAGATGAGTTCTCCTTGAGCTGTGTGGCTATCCTACTAGATATCCTAGTGGTTTTGGTGGCGGATTTGGAAGGAGCCTTGAATAGGTTAGCTAAGGTATTCTCTTGATCAGCCATTGGGCAAGCAATTCACCCAAAATTAGTTCTCAACAACCACAGCAGACCTCTTTGCTCAATGAAAGTAACCACACACTAAAATTTGGAATTAAAATGCTAGAAAATCACAAAGTGGGGCTGAAAGAGAACTTACTTATAAAAAACCTAGGGTTTTCTCAAATCTCAATGTGCACGGCACCAAATCAGTCTCAAATAGGTGCAAAATGTAGCCCTTGTGAAATTAAAACACTTGGAACAACGGCAAGGTGCTTGGGATTTGAGCCAAAGAGATGGAGAAGGAAGAAAAAGGCTGGAAATCGGCAAGGGAGAGAGCAAGGTATGCACACATAAGCTATCAAATGAATGGTTTGACCTCTTGATAAGTTTAAAATAACTAAAACCATGTTTTGATAGGATTGGGGAGAAAGTGTCGATAGGTTGCATCAACCTGCCAAAGAGTAAAAAACATTTGGACTTGAGAATTTCTCAGGCTAAAGGTGTGGAGAGGTTGGTTGAACCTCTCGAGAGGTACAAGGCCTTCAGATGTTCCAAGTCGAGAGGTATTGACATCCTCTCGACAGTTTTGAAAAATTCAACATTTAATCCTCTCGACAAGTTTCAAAACCTGTCGAGACAAAGCCTGCTCCTTCAGAACCTCTCGATATCCTAACTCAACATCTCGACAAGTTCAAAAGATCCTGTCGAAACTCACATATACGGCTTCAGAACCTATCGAGAATCGACTCAAACCTCTCGATAGGTACCAAATCTTGTCGAAATGCATATTTGGAACCTGTAGAACCTGTTGAACATCAATTTAAACCTCTCGACAGGTTGTTTTTTAGTTCAAACAGCTTTCTAATTAGTTCCTAGTCCATCTGTCATAAAAATTTATCAACTCTATTCAGCTCCCATTCATTTCTCCATCTTTGGAATTGATGACACATGCTTTAAACCTACTGACTACTGACTCATGATTTGTAAATGCAAACATTAAACAAAATCTACCACAAGTATGTACACTGCCAAACACATTTTAAAATAGCAAAATCACAGTTATGATACATAGTATACATTATTGAGAATCAGTCACATTTTGGAGGTTCTTGAAGGTGGTGGTCACCACATTTTCAACAAAAAGTTTAAGCCTTTGACCATTCACTTTCATTATCCTACCATCTTTTGGATCCTTGATTTCAACAGCTCCAGATGGGGATACATGCTCTACCATGTAAGGTCCCTCCCATCTGGATCTCAACTTACCTGGGAAAATTTTCAATTTAGAATTGAACAAGCATACCTTGTTGCCAGCAGTGAACTCCTTCCTTAGCAAATGCTTGTCATAGAAGGCTTTGGTTTTCTCTTTGTAGATCCTAGCATTGGAGTATGCTTTCAATCTTAGCTCTTCCAGCTCTAACAGATGGAGCCTCCTGTGCATGCCAGCACAAGTTAAATCAATGCTCAATGCTTTAACAGCCTAATAAGCCTTATGCTCAAGCTCTACTGGTAAATGGCATGCCTTGCCATATACCAGCCTGAAGGGAGACATCCCTATTGGGGTCTTATAGGCAGTCCTATAAGTCCAGAGAGCATCAGGTAACTTTAGGAACCAGTCCTTCCTATCAACTCGCATAGTTTTTTCCAAAATATGTTTGATCTCTCAATTAGAAATTTCCACCTGCCCACTGGTTTGTGGGTGGTATGGGGTGACAACTCTGTGAGTCAAAGAGTTCTTTCTAAGAAAGGTTGCAAACTGTCTATTGCAGAAATGTCTCCCCCCATCACTAATGATAGCTTTGGGGGTGCCAAACCTGGAGAAAATGTTGTCCTTCAAGAAGTTGAGGACAACTTTGTGATCATTGGTTCTTGTGGCTATGGCCTCAACCCATTTGGACATATAGTCCACAGCCAAAAGAATATAATTGTATCCATAGGAAGGGGGAAAGGACCCATGAAGTCAATCCCCCAAATGTCAAAGAGTTCAATCACAAGTATAGGCTGCAAAGGCATGAAGTTTCTTTTGGAGATTCTTCCCATCTTTTGGCATCTTTCACAAGCTTTACAATGCTGCCATGCATCCTTGAAGAGAGTAGGCCAATAAAATCTACTTTGGAGCACCTTGGCAACAGTCTTGTTCCCACTTAAATGGCCTCCACAAGCCTGTTCATGACACATAGTTAGTATGTTGTGGAATTCATCATCAGGGACACATCTCCTCACCACTTGGTCTGCACAATGCTTAAACAGGTATGGATCCTCCCACATGTAATGTTTGATCTTTGAAAAGAACAACTACTTGTCCATTTTGTTCCAATGTGGGGGGATCTTACCCACTACCAAGTAGTCACAATATTTGCAAACCAAGGTGTAGAGGTGCTGATAGTAAACAGTTGTTCATCAGGGAAAAAATCATTAATAGGCAGCCTATCAAACTCCTCGGCTAGGATCCTGGATAAGTGGTCTGCAACCACATTTTCAACCACTTTTTTATCCTCAAGATCAAACTCCTGTAATAGGAGGATCCATCTGATTAATCTTGGCTTTGCATCCTTTTTTGATAAAAGGTACTTCAGGGATGAGTGGTATGTAAACACCACTATCCTAAATCCCAACACATAAGACCTGAATTTCTCTAAGGCATAGACAATTGCCAACAATTCCTTCTCAGTTGTGGTGTAATTTAACTAAGCATCAATCATGGTTTTACTTGCATAAGCAATCACACAAGGGGCCTTATCCTTCCTTTTCCCCAAGACTATACCAATAGTAAAATCTGATGCATCACACATTAGTTCAAATGGCAAAGAAAAATTAGGTACTTGAAGGATAGGTGCAGAGGTTAAACAACTTTTTAAAAGCTCAAAGGCCATATGACATTCATCATCAAACTCAAAGGGAACCTCTTGGCACAACAGGTGACTAAGAGGTTTTGAGATCTTGCTAAAATCCTTGATGAATCTCCTATAAAACCAAGCATGCCCCAAGAAAGATTTGACTTGTTTCACAGTTTTTGGTGGGGAAAATGTGCAATCAGATCAATTTTAGCCTTGTCTACCTCAATGCCTATGTGGGAAACCACATGGACAAGGACAATGCCTTGATTGATCATAAAATGGCTCTTTTCTCAACTCAACACCAAGTTGGTTTCCTCACATCTCTGCAACACACGGCTGAGATGGTTGTTGTCGCTCCAAGTGTGCCATAATTGTGTGCATTATGAATCAAAAATTAAAGAATTAAAGAATGCTAGGTTATATGGATGTTAACTTATGAAAGGGATATCAGCACATTGGGGCTAACACTGGCCTGCAAGATCAGGGCCAATTGTAGCAAGTTTTAAAAGTAAGTATTTCAAGATCGTCCACAGAGAAGTTTGTCTAAAATGAGAGGTAAACCTCCAGATCTGTGCTACCAGATCTGGCTCTATAATTATATAAAAAGAATAGATAAAAGAGAGTGTTGGATTGTGTCACATTTAACTATAAGCAAATAAAGAAAAGAACTAACTACATGATCCAGATCCGAGTTGGGGAGATGTTTAAAATAAGACAAATGCAGAAATAATAGCTTCATGTACTTTAGCCTCAATTTTAATGGAGTCGTAGTTCAACAGAGCAGATTCAATCTTCATCTGCTACCACAGATGTAAGAGAAATAAATCCAATTAAGGAATAGGTTTAGACTTATGGTAGTGATCTGTCACTTAAATGGTCACAGATCATCGCATGTCAGTGGCCTATTCTTTAGTTCGAACATGAACATCATCGTAATCTTTGCTTGAATTAGGTTACCAACGCTAATTGGATGATGAATTAAGGGAAGTTGGATGCGGATAAGTGAATCTAAAGAAGTCTAATGCACTAAGGTGATCATTCGTAACCCCTACATGACTCCAATGGAGAAGACACAAATTACAGAACCTTTTAAAATCCAACGTTACAATTACAGAGCGGCTTCTTAGAGAGCCCTCGGACTTCTGATCTGAGCTTCGAAGAGCCCTCAGATTCTGATCTTGAATGTACAAATCACTCACAATGGCTCTCAAAGGTAAACTACAAGAAGGATTACGGGGGTTCGGATAAGCTATCGTAGGAATGAGGAAACAGAGATGAAAACTCTAAAATCTGGATACCCAAATTGGGCAAATGGTTCGCCTATTTATAGTTTTCCTAAGCCACTCAAATGTGTATCAACCAATCGAATTGGATAGATCTCAGATCAACCAATAGGAGTCGAGCACCGGGATCCGGATCTGTTCGCCAATCAGGCGCTTGATCTGTTCACCAATCAGGAAACAGAGGCATCAATTCTGTTATGCATTTTGAAATTCTGTTTGAGCTTCTAGAAGTTCCCGCCAAGTAATTTCATCTTTGGGTGTTCACATGGGGTGGAATATGCCTTTGGTTCGTGCTCAGAATCTTCCGGAATGTCCTTGGGTTTTAAAATGCATTGGGGCGCGTGCAAAGTTTCCTGAAATACCCTTCGGACGAGCTGCAAATCCCGTAATGCCATTTCGCATAGTTTAAGGGCTTTTTCAAAGTAGTTTGGCTCGTAAGCTCTCTTCGCAAAGCATTTTGGCTTCAGGAGATCTTTTCGCAAAGCATTTTGGCTTCAGGAGATCTTTTCGCAAAGCATTTTGGCTTCAGGAGATCTTTTCGCAAAGGACTTCTCTTCTTTTCGCAGAGTGTTTTCTTCTTTTCGCAAAGGTCAAGGTTCTTTGCGAATAGTAGAAGTTCTTTGCGAATTGAACTCTAGGCTCCCATTCTTCTTTGCGAATTGACTTTTAACTTGATTTCTCCTTTGCGAATAGTAGAAGTTCTTTGCGAATTGAGCTTTAGCTTCCATTCTTCTTCTTCAGGTCTTTTCTTGCTCTTTTAGGACCTTTTTAGCCATTGCTGAGGCTATTTCTTCACTCCCTCTTTGAGCTTGACATGCGTTGTCAGCTTTTTGATCATTTTAGGATGGTTTTCGGATTTGGACCTGTCTTTTTGGTTAGCTGCAATATGAACACTAAAGCACTTATTTAGTCCTCTCAAGGGTCTTTCAAGGCTCATGTTTAGGGGTGAAAAATGGTATTTTTCACTACTTATCAATGGTGTAGACATTGGCTAAAGTTGTCCCCAAAAATAGAGAAATCATCCATGAATATCTCTAAAAACTTATCAATCGTGTCAGAAAATATAGCATACATGCACCTTTGGAAAGTTGTAGGGGCATTGCACAATCCAAATGGCATCCTTCTATAGGCAAAGGTGCCAAATGGGTATGTGAAAGTTGTCTTTTCTTGATCTTGTGGATAAACAAGGATTTGGTTATACCCTAAATATCCATCAAGAAAATAATAGAAAGTCTTTCCTGCCAACTTATCCAAAATTTGGTCAATGAAGGGCAAAGGGAACTGGTCTTTTCTGGTTCTCAAATTGAGCTTCCGATAGTCTATACACACCATCAAACCTGTGGTTTCCCTAGTTGGAATAAGCTCACCAGAATTAATTTTAATCACAGTAATTCCAGATTTCTCAAGGACCACCTGAGTAGGTGCCACCCATTCGAAATCTAAAATTGGGTAGACTCCAGCATCTAACAATTTGACCACTTCTTTCATTACCACTTCTTGCATGCGGGGATTTAATTTTCTCTGCATTTCTCTAGAGGGATTGGAACCTTCCAAGTGGATTTTATGCATGCACACAGCAGGGCTGATGCCCCATAGGTCAGCAATGGTCTAGCCTATTGCTCTCTTATGCTTCTTTAAAACACACAACAATTCATCCTCTTGCTCATCAGTGAGAGAGGAAGAAATGATCACTGGCAACTTTTGGTTGGCCCTCAAAAAAGTATATTTCAAGGACTCAGGCAGCTGTTTCAACTCTACATCAGGTGGACATATGAGAAAAGGAAACAAAGGTGCCTTTGATGGTGGTGGAAGAGGCAACATAGCAGGTTTCCATGGTGGGCACCTTGTTGCTGGTCCCATATCAGAAATTAAAGCTTTCACCTCTTGAACCATGGGTATGGGGGCCTTCTCTTCCACATTCTCAAAAATATCACAAAAATTATCACCATACAGCAGCTTGGGTAAAGTCTCTTCCACAAGCTCATCAAAAACATCATTTAGAAAGCAATCCTTACTATCCAAGTGAGGCTGATTGGTTGTATTATAAATATTCAATTTCACTTTCATGTTGCCAAATGATACCTCCATTACTCCTGATCTACACTAAATACAAGCATTGGCAGTGACCATAAGGGCCTGCCCAAAATCATAGGAATAGAGGTGGTGCACTTGCTTGGCTCCATGTCAAGCACCAAAAAATTAGCTGGGTAAAAAAACTTATCAACCCCAACTAATAAATCCTCTATCATTGTCACAGGCCTCCTCTCAAATCTATCAGCTAGTTGTAGCACCACATGTGTGGGCTTCAATTCTCTCAAACCTAACTTCCCATAAACTGAATATGGAAATAGGTTTATACTAGCTCCCAGATCTAGCAAGGCCTTCTCAATGGTATGATCCCCAATGATACAAGGGATTGTGGGAACTCCAGGATCTTGAAACTTGGTTGGAATTGCAATGGACAGCACTTGGTTCATTTTCTCAGCACAAAAGACCTTCTTGGATAGATGTATCCTAGATTGTCTTTTGTGGGTGCACAAATCTTTCAAAAATTTTGCATAGGCTGAAACTTGCTTGATAGCATCAAGTAAAGGCAAGTTGATCTTTACTTGTTTGAATGTTTCCATCATCTCCTCCACTTTAGCATTCCCCTTGTCAAAAGGAGAAGGTGCTTGGAGTGCATTAAGAAATGGCAAATGTAGGACTGATATCCCATTTGTAGCCTTAACAATCTCATCAGACTTTTCTTTATTTTAATTTTTAAGTTTTTCTTGGGGTACATCCACACCCCCCTTATTTTTATATGCTGCTCCTGCTACATATCTTTATGGATTGCACTTTTCTCATCAGGTTCAACACCAACTTGGTTATCAACAAGCCTTCCACTCCTCAAAGTGGTGACAGATTTGGCTTCTTCATGTGAAGAAGACTCACCCACTATGTACTGACCTTTGGAGTTTTTCATGGGCTGACTAGACAGCCTCCCCTCCTCTCTCTTAGTCAAAGTATTAGATAGCTAACCAAGGTGGTCCTTTATCTTTTTAATACTTTGGCTTTGAGAGTTGACAGTTTGTGACAAAGAGCCTAAATTCTGCAGTGAAGCTAGAACTTGCTCTTTAAATGAGAGAGATCTAGAGGGTGCTGGGGCTGGTGCACTTTGATGCACAGGTTCAACCATTGGCTGGGCCATAGGCTGTTGGTATTGGGGCCTTGGGAAGTAGTTCTATTGGTATGGATGGGCATTCCTATAAGGCATGGAATACTCTTGTGGCTGCTACTGTTGTTGATTTTGGAATGTATCTTGTCTCCACCGCAAGTTGGGGTGGTTTCTCTAATGATAACCAGTAGTAGGTTGTTGTCCATAAGACTGAGCAGCATTCACATGTTCTATCACAAGGTCTGAAAATTGGGCAGCAAAGGGACATTCCTCAAGGGAGTGAGTGGGGGACTGGCATATCACACATGCATCCTCCACTTTGGTAGCCATTGGAGACTGCATTGCTCCCATGAGCTTATCAAACTTTTGAGTCAAGCTGTCCACTTTTCTTTCTAAATCATTATATCCACTCACTTCATACATCGTCCCTCTTGTAGTGTTTTCTCTCACCAATCTAATAGGGGTCTCAAAGTCCCTTGATAAAGTCTCTCTTTGCATGGAGTTTTCACTAATGATATTAAACAACTCCAAGCCTCATCAGCTGTCTTGTGGAGGTATGTACCACCACATGAGGCATCAATCATATCCCTGCTCTTGGGATCAATTCCTTTATAGAAACTTTGAACAAGTTGCCATTCAAGAATTTGGTGATGGGGTCATTGCTTCAAGAGCTCTTTAAATCTCTCCTATGCTTGGTAAAAATCTTCAGTTGGGGCTTGAGCAAATGAAATAATGCTCTTCCTCAGTTGACTTGTTTTGGACATAGAAAAAAATTTGGCCAAAAACTGACATTAAAGGTCATTCCAAGACTGAATACTATTGGTTGGGAGCATTGACAACTAAGTTTTGGCTCTATCCTTTAATGAAAAAGGAAAGAGTCTCAACCTGGTTGCTTCCTCCCCCAAACCTGCAATGTTGAAAGTAGTGCGCAGTCCTAAAAATTCATCAATATGCTTGTATGGGTCTTCATTACTCAGGCCATGGTATGAAGCTAAAATCTAGATGATGGAAGATTTAATCTCATAGTTCCCTTGGATAGTAGGGAATTGAATGCAGAAGGGGGAATTGTGCACCATTGGTGCATTGAATTCTTTTAATGTCCTAGGTTGCTCACCTATTGCAGAACTATCACAATCGATCATAGGTGTGTGTATGGGTTTCTTAGATCTAAGAAGTCTCTCAACTTCAAGATCTAAAGGAACAATCTCAGCATTAAGAGATCTCCTACCAAGCATACACACAACACAAACAAAATACAACACAAATTTTAGCAAAACAAATTCAAAAACACACAACTACTGCTACTGATCTAAAAATTTACAGATCTAAGAAATGTAAAGGAGTTAGGAAATGCAAACTATAGCACAACTTGCTCCTCCAATTAGCACAATACTCCTCTCAAAGCAACGAATCCAAATCTGCAATCACAAAATTAGACTACAAAAAACTACAACAGCAATTAGTCAAACACAAAATAGGCAATTAAAAATCTAAATCTAAAATGAGAAAAACTTAGATCTACCAATTTAAAAACATAGATCCCCGGCAACGGCACCAAAAACTTGTTGTCTTTGCTTACCTTACAATTATTAAAGGGTTAAAACATCAAAATAGGAGGACAAAGTACAGAGGTATGGGCTCAAGGCAAGCAAGCAGTCCTGTAAGAACTAGGGCTGTTGCAGCAAACTTCAAGAGATAAGTAAGGGTATGTCCACAGGAAAATATGTTCTAAAATGTAGTAAGTCTCCAGATCTATAACAGATTTGGAACTCTAACCTATCTTAGTTTAAAGCAAATCAAAACAGGAAAGAGGAGAGGTTTCTAAGAGATGTCTCTTTACTAAAAACTAAAAAATTCAAATGTAAAATGATCTAGAATTGATTAACACACCTTATTAGTCAGCTCATGGGTCCCTCAAAGGTCAGGTTAGGAGGTGGAAAATTGTATTTTTCACTGCTTAACACCTATCGAAGAGGATTGATTTGATCTTGATATTGGCTAACAGTGATCCTGATTCTTTCACTTCAAATTGAGTGTCACTTGAGATTATGTCCTCAAGCAATTTCCATTTGTGTATTCTAGCCACAAGGTGTGATAGCTGGGCAGATGATTTTTGGCTAAGCACATCAGCAACCACATTTGCTTTCCCCAGATGGTACTCAATGATGCAGTCATAATCCTTGGAAAATTCCATCCACCTCCTCTGCCTCAGATTGAGTTCCTTCTGGGTAAACAAGTACTTGAGGCTCTTGTGGTCTATGAAAATTTCAAAGGTCTCACCATATAGGTAATTCCTCTAGATCATCAAAGCAAAAATGATTTCTACAATCTCCAGGTCATGTGTAGGGTAGTTCCTTTTATGGTCTTTCAACTTCTTTGATCCATATTATTGTTGGTACGCGCTTTTTCTGGGTTCCTCTCGGTCCCCGAAAAAAGTAGCCTAATTCGGTCTATGTAGACTCTGGCAGAAAGCGATAGAATAATAAAGCAGTAAAATAATAATAAGAAAATATTTATATGCGCCTGTAGTGATATATTAGAATAATAAAATGACAATATTTAAATATAAAAAAATAAAGAAAAGCGAATTCTAAATGGAGAATACTTGTGTAGATGTGATCGCCAACTGCAGATGTTTCTCGACACTGCAACACATCATTGATCACGCGGGGAGATGCTAGTTGACTCCTTTACTGAATCGTCGGCCTGCCAACGTCAGCAGTTGTGGGTTGCCTATAGTCTAACTAGTTTGGTTTTCTATTTTTGCTAGAACTCTAACGAATCTAATCTCCTAATCCTACTAGAAGTCTAATTAAAGAAAAGGTCTCCTAATTTTACTAGGAGTCTAATTTAAAAAGGTCTCCTAATCCTACTGGGAGTCTAATTAACCTAGTCTCCTAATCCTACTAGAAGTCTAATTTATCTAGTCTCCTAATTCTACTAGGAGTCTAATTAATCTAGTCTCCTAATCCTACTAAGAGTCTAATTAAAAGAGGTCTCCTAATTCTACTAGGAGTCTAATTTAAAAAGATCTCCTAAATCTACTAAGAGTCTAATTAATTAAAAATAAAGGGTTGCTACCCATTATGCTAAGAAGGATTGGCCTCATTCCTGGGTACTCTCTGTAAGCTCCCTTAGACAAATTGGGTGGCTAAAGATTATTTTGTAAATATTGAAGGACTAAATTTAGACTGAAAATTGAGGATTAAAAGATTGAAAATTAGGAATTTTGGGGGTTTAGAACTAAAGATCATAACTAAAATTAAGAGAACTAGAACTCAACTTATGAACTAGAACCACAATTAAGAAGTAGAACTAGAAACTAGAAAGAGAACTAAAATTTAGAACTAGAACTAGAAACTAAAATAGGAACTAGAATTTAGAACTAAAACTAGAAACTAGAATTTTCTAAAAGTAAGAAGCTCAGAAGAGAGAATTATGTAGAAGGGAATTGTGTAGAAGAAAATTGTGTAAAAGAGAATTGTGTAGAATGGCTAGGAGGCAGGGATCTATTTATAGGCTTTTACTAGAAGTCCTAGTATAACTCTAATTCCTAATTTAAGTAAAGGAAATATCCTAATTCTTAATCCTAGTGTAATTCTAATTCCTGATTCTTCTAATAAAATAAAGTCCTACAACGATAAGGAAACTGATCTTATCTCTAATAAAAGAAAGGAATCTTATTTTCTAAAATAAGATAATAAAGAGACTAATCCTAATTTAATTAAGAGTCTTGAAATTTGTATCTTTTTGTTTAATTTTTGAAAACTGACCATAACTTCTTCGATGCTAGTCAGAATTGCGCATTTTTTGGCTCATTGGAAAGCTACTCTGATAAGATTTCAAACGTGACCAATTTCACATCAATCCAACTTTGTTTGATATTTTAAAATATGTCAAACATAAAAGTGATGGGATTGACAATTGGGAAAGGTTGGGGGAAGGAAGAATAGAATAGTAAATTGTTTTTATGACTGAGGATAATTTTGAAAGGACTAAGTTTGGATTGATGATTACTGGCCTATGGATTAAAAATTGAGAATTCGAGATTATAAGGATTAGGGATCGAGAACTAAGGACTGAAATCTAGAACTTAAGAATTAAGAACTAGAATTAGGAACTAGAATGAAAAGTAAGAACTGGAATAAAAATTAGGGACTAGGACGAAGATTAAGAACTAGAATTAGAATTAGGAATTAGAACCTAGAAGCTAAGAACTAGAACCTAAAACTTAAGAACTATAAACTAGGAATTAAAAACTAGAAACTAGAACCTAAGAGATTACCTAATGTCGGGTACCGAAGAGAGAATCTTGAAATCCCTAAGCTCAGAAGGAAGGAACTCGAAAACTCGATTGCTTGATGTGTTGATTTGTGGGGTAGGGGGTCTATTTATAGATATTCGAGTAATTGTGTGCCCTGTGGGAGGTGCGCAATTAGCCGATCAAACCCTGTTACACGCCCTGTCTAGTGCGCTTAATCGGATTATGTGCTCTATCCTAGGCTCATAATCACTTTAAGTTGGTGACCGACTTCGTGAGTGACCGGTTGACTGGCTCAGTCGGGTGTCCGAGTTCTAATCAAATTAGAACTCATTATGCGTCTTGATGGGAGTGTGCAATTCGATTAAGCAATAGCTCAGTTGTGCTTAATCGAGGAATTCAAGCGGTCAAGGGAAGTAGAGTCTAGGGCCAAAGTGGACCAATTACGTGCGGGTGATGGGGCGCGTAATCGATTGCTCCCTTTTCTAGGAGTAGAATCGGATCCTAAGGTGGTCCACGGGAGGAGTATCTTGGTTCGAATTGAACCAATTGTATGCCATCTATGTGGCGCTTAATCGAATTGCGCGCTATATAAGGTGCAGAATTCGAGATTCTCCCCAGGCTAAGTCGAGTCCGAACCATAGGGCTATTATTTCAGCCTATGCTTCGACGATATAATATTGTTTCAGTATATAGTCCCCGTATTAGAGTTGTGGGGTTTGAGCCACAAAACTATTATTTTAGCCTGTGTTCAGAAGGTTGACCGAACAGGTTTGTATACTCTAAGAGGGAAAAATTAGGGTGTCTACACATATGCCACAACCTTCTTGTGTTAATTCAATACGCAGCCTAACCCACTGTGAGAAGCATCGCTGAACATACTAAATCCCCCATTGCCTAATGGTACGATGAGTACGGGTGCAGAGGTCAAACTCTTTTTCAATGCTTGAAAGCTTTGCTTGCACGCTTCGATCCACTCAAATTTAGAAGTCTTCTTGGTGAGACATGTGAGTGGTTTAGCTAGTTTCACGAACCCTTCAACAAATCTTCTGTAGTATCCGGCTAATCCCAGAAAACTATGAACTTCAGTTATAGTTCTGGGCTGCTCCCATTTCATTACCGCTTCTATCTTTGTAGGGTCCACTTCTATACCAGCTTTTGAAATAACATGCCCAAGGAAACTCACCTGCTCTAGCCAGAACTCACATTTACTGAACTTCGCATACAACTTAGATTCTCTCAAGGTTTGGAGTGCTAAGCATAAGTGATGCTCATGCTCTTCTCTTGACCGTGAGTAAATGAGAATATCGTTAACAAAAACAATGGCCCACTTATCCAAACAAGGCTTGAACACTCGGTTCATGAGATCCATGAAGAATGCAGGCACGTTGGTAAATCCAAAAGGCATGATAAGAAATTCATAGTGGTCGTATCGGGTTCTAAAAGCTGTCTTCGGAATGTCCTCAACTTTCATTTTCATCTGGTGGTAACCTGACCTCAGATCAATTTTGGAGAAGAACTTTGCTCCTTGCAACTAATCGAATAGATCGTTGATTCTTATAAACGGGTATCGGTTCTTGATTGTCAGCTTGTTCAGTTGTCTATATTCGATGCACAAATGCATAGAGCCATCTTTCTTTTTGACAAATAACACAGGTGCTCCCCATGGAGGAACACTCGGCCGAATAAAACCCTTGTCAAGAAGTTCTTGCAGTTGTTCCTTCAACTCCTTTAATTTAGCAGGTGTCATTCGTTATGGCACCTTTGATACCAGTTCGGTGTCGGGAGCAGGTCTATTTCAAATTCAACATTCCTCTCAGGCGGTAGACCCGATAATTCCTAAAGGAATGCACCAGGAACGCCGAATACGACGGGAATGCCGAAAAGTTTAACTTCTCCTTCCTAGGTAACCTTGGCATCCCTTACTGATCAGTCGCTCGGCCCGAATTATGGATATGAAGGGTACGACGGTTGGTTGAATGCTAATAAATTTGAATGGCCTACCCTTCATGGGGTATAGATTGACTATCTTCTCTAGGCAATCTACCTTAGCTCGCAGTTTGGATAGCCAGTCCATGCTAAGAATTGCATCGAATCCCTACATTTCGAGTAGGATTAGATCCACCATACTCTCGTGATGTGCCATGGCGACGATGACTGATTGACACAAGGTATCTGTATTCACCAAATTTCCTGTTGGTGTAGAGATGGCTAAGACAAAGTCTACAAGCTTAGGTGTGAAGCCTATTTCCACAGTGAATTTTGGTGTAATAAATGAGTGTGTAGACCCCGGGTCTATCAACACTAGTGCCTTTTAGCTATATATATCACTTTCTTTACTCATGCAGACGACACCTAGGTTTGAATTTAGTCGCATATACGACGCGTTATTGTACAAGATGTAGTGATTTCAAAGATTATTCTATTTATGCACCTTCTTCATCTAAAATTTCAAGAAGTTAAAATTGACCCTTCACAAGAATTTCATACCATGAATTACATCGTTGCCATTTTGTGCATCTTGAGTTGATATTGCATAAGCCCGGCCTTGCACCGTGGGCCGAAAAGGTCTTTGAGTAGCGATCCTTGCTATCGCTTCTCCTTTCATCTCTGGGCATTCTCTAATTCTATGCCCCATTTTCCCGCATTTAAAACATGCTCCCTTTGCCTTCCAGCATTCCTCGGTTTTGTGAGGTTTTCCACACTTCATACACGATTCTTTTGGTGTGGAGGAAGCCATATAAGAAGTAGGGCAGTTGGTCTCAGCTGGTTGTGTTCTTGGTGCACTCGTAGTCATCGGGCTTGATATACTAATAGGTCTCGGAGGTCGAGGCGGTAGAGCTGCCAGATCAAACGACCTTGATGCTACCGTAGTAATAGGCTGCGATGGTGGCGACATCAAATATCTAAGCCTCTTGTTGGTTTGTTCCAGCATAGATGTTGACGATTGAGCTTTCTTATTCCTGACCTGCTCGTCCCTCCTTCTATAGGTATCTTCAACCTCCTTTTCTGCGATAAGTGCTAACCTTACTACTCGCTCACATGTAGTTGGTTCAAACAATGCTACTCTTCCTCTCAAAACCAGTTTCAGTCCATACTCAAATTTATGAGTTTTCATCAATTCCTTCGCTACTAGTGCGAGTGCGAAACGGGATAAGTAAGTGAACTCCATCTCGTACTCACGCATGGTCATGGATCCTTGTACTAGATTTGCGAACTGTATTTCTAATTGCCATTTCTCTGGCACCGAAAAGTACTTCTCATAGAACGTGGTGATAAATTCTGCCCATGTCCTAGGCCATCCTGGCACACGGGATCTCTTAACCGATTTCCACCAAGGGTCCCGTTCACCCTCGAATTAGAATGAGGCCCAACTGACCTTCTCTTCTTCTGTGCACCTAAGTCTCAATAATATCTTTTCGATTTGGTTTAGCCAATGCTCAGCCTCCATCGAATCCGCCTGCCCATAGAAATTAGGAAGTCTCATCCTCCTAAATTCTTGAAAACCTGATGGGTGACGTCTCTCAGTCAAAAGAGCCACCGCGTTCACTACGGTCTCCAATATTTGTTGGTTGTTGTCATTTCTTGGGGTATTTCCATTGTTGTCCCCCGTTCTTGATGCATTATTTGTATTTATGGGGCTCTCATTTGCTCTTGTTGTATTATTGAGGTTGTTGTTCACGGGAATTTCATTTGCTCTCGGGCCAATTCGCTCACCGTTTGTAGTGTCCTCTATATTCACTATCCTTGGTCTTCCTCGTCTTGGAGGCATCTTGACCTGTCAAGGCCAATCAACTCTAAGTCAGGTCGATTCTAATACTTAAAGTTTAGTTCTAATCCTAATGCCTTCGCATTTGCTCTAGCCGTAGCTCGGAATATAGAACCTTAGTCTTATGGGTACTAGTTTAGTTTTAATCCTAAAATCAAAGTACACAAGCGGATGGCAAAACAAAAACCAAGCAAGTTAATACTAACTATTCACACGGCTCCAAACTTAACTATTCATGAAAGGTTTAAAAAATTTACCATTCACACATCCCTTCATTATACAGAATATCCACCGGTAAAGGATGTCCTTCACCTAAACAGTGGAGCCACACATATACAATTTTATTCTTTTATCCGAGCATTTTACCTTACAAAATCTCAAAATGTTTTATGCTCACACTCCCCTCAGCTAAGGATAATGCTCCTCTAGCATATCATCCTCGTCTCCAGAAGTATAATCAGGATCCTCCTCCTGCTCTGGATCTTGCACAGGGTCAACTCCTATAGCTGTGACATATAGTTGAGGAATGAGCTTCATCCAGGCTCAGTAGGGACATAAACAATGAAAACTGATATAATATCATTCTAACTCATGGCATAGATGCATATATAAAACAATGTGGCAATTACACATGATATCAAAATTGTGCGAGCATAGGTAAGTACTTGAAAACATGTGTTCATAAGACATGCCATGTCATGATGCAAGGAAGCATACGAATTCATATCAATAATCAAAGCAAGGAAATAGAACTGACTTTCATATCAAGTTGGGATGAGGACATGTACAAGATGAGCATATAGGATCACAAAATCGAGCATAGCACATCACATCAAGTAATCAAATCATATAATATTAGTGTGAGTATCCCGTAGCGGGAATAGAGCAGTCCATAGCGGACACAAGGTTAATACCCCGGGGACTCCATCCCTCCCTTAGAGATTCCACTCCGCTCACATTTAATCACGAGAACGAGAAGAGACTTGTGAGAATGCATTCCATAGTGGAAACTGAGCAGTCCATAGCGGACAAAAGGTCAAAACCCCAGGGACTCCACCCCTCTCATGGAGGCTCCACTCCTCAGTTGCACACAATCCCACACATAGCATATGCCCACAAATAGTAACGGACAAGAATTAGTTCTTACACATTACATGTTCACACGATTAAGACATGGGCACAAATCATAGCACAAAATAGATCTTAATTTCTCGATAGAACTTAGGAATCAATGCAAGCGAGATGTCAAGTAAAATAGGCAATTTCATGTGCATAAGCAATCTTAATTCATATGCATAGCTTTCATTTATCAAGTACGTGAAAAATATATAATTCAAATACGATCAAATCATTTAAGGTATCCCATGATTCAAGTCAAGCATATAACTTTGCATTCTAAATTTCCCTAACTTAAGTCACGTTAGGCACATGTGTCACAAATCCAATGAGTTCATTAACAGTGTTTCCTCCGTGTGTTTCTCCTAAATCACAATGCCTAATACATATCTTAATCATCAATACTCAATACATTCACACACGTATGACTCACACACACACGGGTCAATGTTAAGACCTGAAAAGTACCACTTTTCACCCCTTAACTTAATCTCTTTTAAACCATTAATCATTTAATAAATATGTTTGAAGTCTATTCTGTAGGTAATAAGCAGCAGCTGTAAATAAACCCCTAACCATGCCAAGAAGCCTACTGGTGACCCAGAAGCCACTAAGAAATGTGAAGGTAAAACTCAAATAGAGAATTAGCTGCAGCAGAGGCACAACAAAGAAGAAAAAAATTAAGAAGAATGCCTCGCACAGATGTCGCAGGGCTCAATTGAACCAAAAAATGCGTCGCATAGTTGTCAAGGGCTTCTGAAGGGAGCCCAGCAACTGGTCGCGCAATCCTTGCATCGTTCGCGCAGATGGATGTCAGCAGGGAGTAAATAGTATACTCCGTGCGGTTCTCGCGAGGCTCAGTCTTAAGCACTCGCAAAGCACTCGCGAGTCTCGCGCAGCTCAAGAGATGAGCTTTCGACCTTCGCGCGATTCACTGAATAAAGAGAGCTCCAGGCATTCCAGCACGCGGTTGTCGAGCAGTGGCCACGAGACACATACTTTCAAGGAACTTCTTGTGCGATCCAGAAGCCTATGTACATTGTTCTCTTCGAGAGGAACATCACAGGATTCATCAAGGAATGAACTGCTCGTGCCATTCTCGCGCCATTCAAATGGAAAGACCAATCCCACGACGACCAAAGCATTTTTGCGATGATCAAAGTACCAACCCCGCGACTGCAAGAGCTTCAAGTAAAAGCAACCCCGCGACGCCAATTCTACCACACGGTAAGATCTGTAAATCTTTTCTATCCAGCAAGGATCGGGTTCTAAACTTCTCCCCACTTCTGTAGGGGCAATCTGGGAACTTCTAGCAATTAGGGCATGCACTCCAATGCTCTAATCTCTATGCACACATCCCGAGGCATCCAAGGGACAAGAATGGCCCACAATTATATTGATGAAATTAGGGTTTTCCTAACCCTAATTCACAGAGAACCTACTGCTATATAAGCCTAAGCCTAGCATAGGTTTAAGGGACTTTTTGTTCTTGACTTCTGTGCTTCTTCTTGAAACCGACTGTAGAATTATAGTAGGCTAAGGTTAGGGTTTAGGAGTTTTCTTTTTCCTTTTTTTCTTCTCTCCATAGTCCAGCACTTGCTGGCTATGCCTTTTGTATGATTATTTGGTATAGATTTTAATGGAGTTTTTATAATAGGATCTATTGCATGTATGGAATGGTGTTTTTGTTGTGGGTTATTCTATATAAGGTTGTTGCCTTGAGATCCTCCATTGCTGAGTTGTATTATAAGCAATGGAGGATTGCTTGTAAGGCTTTATTTAGATCCAAGTGACCTGTGTGTCCAGGTTAGGCACATTGCAGGCCTTCCCCCACCACAGGATTCACTAAATTTGAATCCCCATGAGAGCTTCAGCTGGTAGCCTTGTGAACATGGTGGTGGCAGCAATGTTCTTTTTCTATCTTGGACCTCTATGAGGAGGATAGCCTCTGTGGATAGTCTGTGACCATTCAAGTGGACAGATTATAGCCCTAGGGTGAGGGTAATCCACAGAACTAAGATAGATTCTTCTTCTCCGCACTTGTGCTTGTAGCCTTGTGAGAGATTGTGCAGAGACAGACTCCCCTGTATTTGTATAGACCATCCATCAGTTACGGTCTGATTTGGTTTGAGAGAGATTAGGCTTGTGGATCACTTCTTTGTCTTTCTAAGCGATGAGCAGCCAAGCCTAAAAGCTAGTACTCAAACTCTTGTTGGTCCTGTGTGTCCAGGCTCGTGCACTTTGTAGGCCTAGCCCCACACACAAAACTTTAGAGGTTGAAATTCCTATGGATTCTTGAGCTTGTAGCCTGGATGAAGTAGTGCCTACAATGATAATCTTGTTCTGACCCATCTCTGGATTGTGGTTCCCCTATTTGATAATATGTGACCATTTAAGTGGACAAGATATAGCCATAAGGGATTGGATCATGGCACAGGGGTGAGTTGGATTTTGTCTCCTCTTTGGTGATAATGTAGCCATTGGACAGGATTTCCATAGCAGCAGATCTGAGTCTGAGTTATAAGACCCATCAGATCTGTACCTAATAGCATACTTCTCACCCTTTTATATTTATTTTCTCACACTCCATCCTCTTTTTGAACCCTTTCTGTAGTTTAGACATTAAGTTACCATAGGATTTAGATTATAGTGACCTTAAATCCCCTTCCATTTACGATTGCCAGATCTGTAGTCAGATCTGGAGAGCCTACTAAAGATAGCTCCCTTGGAGCTTTAGATCAACTTTCCCTCTGGGACAAACTCTTACTTATCAAAACTTGCTACAACAGGCCCTGTATCTTATAGGACTATGCATATTTTAGGCTTGCTGCTCCGTACTTCTCACTCCACCTTCCATTCATTTTCATTCACCCCATTCTTATCACTGTCTTCAATAAAGTCAGTAGCAAGCACTTAAAATATCCTAACAAGTTTTTGGCACCGCTGCCGAGGAATCTTGATCTAATAGTAGACTTTAGATTTTTATATTCTTTATTCTTTGGTAGCTGTACTTATGAATAATTGATACTGCTGATTTACATTTGGAATTTTTCTTGCAGATCTGGACCGTAGCAGAGAAGGAGAGTAGAATTGCATTGGGAGTCTAGCTACCTCTATTTGCACTTCTCTAACATTTAAAACCTCAGTTTATTTCTCCTTTGAAGATTCCATAGTAGTTGATTAGGATAGTTGCAAATTTTGTTAAGTGCAATGTGCCTGCGAATATTCTTCCCTGCTGTTGGTGTGTGTGCATGTTAGGAAGGAGATCCCTCAGTCCTACATTAGAGCCTGCTAACCCTGAGATAGAAAGGGGTAGAAGACCGAGAAGGCACAGACACACCACAGTCGAGCCCCCTATTGAAATTGAGACAGCGGTTATGGGTGAAGAGCAACCCAAAATATTGAAGGAATTGAATGCTCCGGATGATTATAATTCTCCATTCAGCATTCAATTACTAGATGTTTAGGGAAACTACGAGATCAAAACTTCCATCATCCAAATGCTTCCCTCTTTCCATGGGCTTAGCAAGGAAGACCCTTACAAGCACATTGACTTCTTGTACATGCATTCTCCATTCTTTGGTTTGGAACGAAGCCACTAGGTTAAGGCTCTTTCCTTTCTCCCTAAAGGGGCCATGACAGTTATCTACTCTCCCAAATAATAGCATCACTTCCTAGAAAGACCTCCGGACAAGATTTACATCTAAATTTTCCCAGAGACCAAAACCGGATTGAGGAAAGGCATACTTGCTTTGCCCAGTCCCCCAAAGATTTTAATCAAGCACAGGGCAGTTGAGAGATGCTCAAACAATGTCCCCACCACAAGATCACGGTGGCTTGTCCGAGCTTCTACAATGGGATTGATGAGAAAAGCAGAGACATGGTAGATGCCTCTTGTGGTGGAACGTACATGCATAAAATAGCTGATGAGGTATGGGACTTGTTCGAGGTCATTAGCGAAAATGCTTTCCAGAAGATGTCCTCATCTAGATCTGTTCAAGAGCCTTCTCCTAAGCTTGGGTTGGCTGAAACTTCTAAAGGAAAGATGTATGAAGTTAGGGGAAATGATGACCTGAGAATGCAGATGGCCAATTTTACTGATAGATTTGATAAACTTTTAACTGTGGTGCAGCCTAGAATGGCTGCACAAGTGATGGAGGCATGTCTGATATGCCAATCCCCACAACACACAGTGGAAGAGTGCCCATCTGCGGGGCAATACCCTGAGTATGTGATGGAACAGGCTGCTGCTGCCCAATCTTTTGGATAGTAACAATCTGGTGGCTACAATAAACAACCATATGGATACCAGCACCAAAATGTTGGTTACCAATGGAGAGACCACCTAAATTTGAGGTGGAGGCAAGACAATTATATGCAGCCACAACAGATGTTGGCCTTACCTCAAAGGCCACAGCAGCAGTTTAACTAGGGATATGCCCCAAGATCGAATTTCCAACATCAGCAGCAGCCCCAGCAGCAAAATCAGTTGGTTGTTCCCCCACCTCAGCCCCGGAGTGCTTCTTTCAAGGACCAGGTTTTGGCCTAATTGCAAAGCCTTGGACCTTTGAATCAGACTGTGACTTCTTACAGTTAAAGCATTAAGAAAATAGAAGAACAGCTGGGCCAAATAGCCAATGCCTTGGCTAAAAGAGAGGAGAGAAGGTTGCCAAGCCATCCAGTAGCCAACCCTAAGGGCTAGTATTTGATTGGAGAAGGCTCCTCAAAATTTGAGGGGGCTAATGCCATCACAGCCCTAAGGTCCGGCAAGCTGGTAGACAACCAGGTGGGAAAGTGACAAGGAGAGGTCATTCCCAAGGAACTGTCGAGTGAAAGCGATAAGGACTTTGTTAGAGCACAGAGTCAAGAATTGCCTGCTATCCTTCAACAAAAACTTGTTAGGATATTTTAAGTGCTTGCTACTGACTTTATTGAAGACAGTGATAAGAATGGGGTGAATGAAAATGAATAGAAGGTGGAGTGAGAACTACGGAGCAGCAAGCCTAAAATATGCACAGTCCTGCAAGATACAGGGCCTGTTGTAGCAAGTTTTGATAAGTAAGAGTTTGTCCCAGAGGGAAAGTTGATCTAAAGCTCCAAGGGAGCTATCTTTCGTAGGCTCTCCAGATCTGACAACAGATATGGCAATCCTAAATGGAAGGAGATTTAAGGTCACTATAATCTAAATCCTAAGGTAACTTAATGTCTAAACTACAGAAAGGGTTCAGAAAGAGGATGGAGTGTGAGAAAATAAATATAAAAGGGTGAGAAGTATGCTATTAGGTACAGATCTGATGGGTCTTATAACTCAGACTCAGATCTGCTACTATAAAAGTCCTGTCTAATGGCTACATTATCACCAAAGAGGAGACAGAATCCAACTCACCCCTGTGCCATGATCTAATCCCTTATGGCTATAACATGTCCACTTAAATGGTCACATATTATCCAATAGGGGAACCACAATCCAGAGATGGGTCAGCACAAGATTATCATTATAGGCACTACTTCATTCAGGCTATAAGCTCAAGAATCCATAGGAATCTCAACCTCTAAAGTTCTGTGTGTGGGGCTAGGCCTACAAAGTGTACGAGCCTGGACACACAAGACTAGCAAGAGTTTGAGTACTAGCTTTTAGGCTTGGCTGTTCACTGCTTTAGAAAGACAGTAGTGATCCAGTCACAAGCCTACAATCTCTACAGCCAAATCAGATCTGCAATCTGATGGATGGTCTATACAAATATAGGGGAGTCTGTCTCTGTACAATCTCTCATAAGGCTACAAGCACAAGTGCAGAGAAGAAGAATTTGTCTTAGTTCTGTGGATTGGCCTCACCCTAGGGCTATAATATGTCCACTTGAATGATCACAGACTATCCACAGAGGCTATCTTCCTCACAGAGGTCTAAGACAGAACAAGAACATTGCTACCGCCACTATGTTCACAAGGCTACCAGCTCAAGCTCTCATGGGGATTCAGATTTAGTGAATCCTGTGGTGGGGGAAGGCCTGCAATGTGCCTAACCTGGACACACAGGTCACTTAAATCTAAATAAAACCTTACAAGCAATCCTCCATTGCTTACAATACGACTCAGCAATGGAGGATCTCAAGGCAACACCCTTGTACAAAACAACCCACAACAAAAACACCATCCCATACATGCAATAGATCCTATTACAAAAACTCCATTAAAATCTATACCAAATAATCATACAAAAGGCATAGCCAGCAAGTGCTGGACTATGGAGAGAAGGAAAAGAGGAAAAAGAAAACTCCTAAACCTAACCTTAGCCTACTATAATTCTACAGTCGGTTTCAAGAAGAAGCACAAAAGTCAAGAACAAAAAGTCCCTTAAACCTAAGCTAGGCATAGGCTTATATAGCAGTCGGTTCTCTGTGAATTAAGGTTAGGAAAACCCTAATTTCATCAATGCAATTATGGCCCATTCTTGTCCCTTGGATGCGTCGGGGCGTGTGCATGGAGATTAGAGCATTGGAGTGCGTGCCCTAATTGCTGGAAGTTCCCAAATTGCCCCTATAAAAGTGGGGAGAAGTTTAGAACCTGATCCTCGCTGGGTAGAAAAGATTTGTAGATCTTGCCACGTGGTAGAATTGGCATCGCAGGGTTGCTTTTACTTGAAGCTCTTGCAATCGCGGGGTTGGTACTTTGATAATCGCGGGAATGCTTTGGTCATCACGGGATTGGTCTTTCCATTTGAATGGCACGAGAATGGTGCGAGCAGTTCGTTCCTTGATGAATCCCGTGGCATTCCTCGCGAAGAGAATAATGTGCATAGGCTTCTGGTTCGCGTGAGAAGTTCCTTGAAAGTATGTGTCCTGTGGCCACTGCGCGATAGCCACGCGCTGGAATGCCTGGAGTTCTCTATTCAGTGAATCGCGCGAAGGTCGAAAGCTCATCTCTTGAGCTGCGCGAGACTGCGAGAGTGCTTCGCGAGTGCTTAAGACTGAGCCTCGCGAGAACCACGCGGAGTATACTTTTTACTCCCTGCTGACATCCATCTATGCACGAACGGTGCGGGGACTGCGCGACCAGTTGTTGTGCTCCCTTTAGAAGCCCGCGACAACTGCGCGATGCATTTTCTGGTTTAATTAAGCCCTGCGACATCTGCGCGAGGCATTCTTCTTAATTTGTTTCTGCTTTGCTGTGCCTCTGCTGCAACCAATTCTCTGTCTGAGTTCTACCTTCACATTTCTGAGGGGCTTCTGGGTCACCAGTAGGCTTCTTGGCATGGTTAGGGGTTTATTTGCAGCTGCTGCTTATTACCTACAGAATAGACTTAAAACATATTTATTAAATGATTAAGGGTTTAACAGAGATTAAGTTAAGGGGCGAAAAGTGGTACTTTTCAGGTCTTAACACACCCCCAAACCTAATCTTTGCTAGTCCCTTAGCAAAGCTGTAATTAAATGCCACTTTCGTAGGGATCACGGGTACATTTAGCATATGTACCAAGCCTTTTAAACCCCTAGGTGATCCCTAGAGGAGTGAAGTCTCCTGAGGGTTTTCAGTGAAGACACCCACAAACTTCACCATTAGAACAGTTAAGTATAGTGCAGTTAATGACAACACAGATTTAAATGTTTAAAGCTTCATTCCATACCCATTTTCTTTTAATACTTAGAGGAAACTGTAGCAATGTTGCAGGCCATTTATAACTTAAAAGTTAACATGTGTTTGCATCAGCACCATTCATTTTATATTAGAAATTCAATGTGTACCCAGCTTGCCTTAAATTCAAAATATAGGTTGGATACAATCCCAATGAAGTTAAAATTTAGACCCAATTCTCACTAAGGCTATCTCTCAATATTAACAATCTGAGGGTGTTCACATTCACAACAGCTCAAGAGTAGTTACAGACCCTAAATGGGCCTGCAAGCATGAACATAGGCAAAGCTTCTAATTTCTGATATCCTCATGATTTTTCACTATAGATTGGACAACTCCTCATCTCCACATGACAGCTCATTTTACTTTAGATCCACTAGGTCTTTTTGAATGGGTTGTAATGTGGCATATGGCTGAGGGATGTAAAGAATAAAGGGGTAAAAAGGGAATCCAAATTAAGAAATCAGCAAGGTAAGGAGTGATTCATGACTTTACAACCTTTATTTCAGTAAAAACTTCATCTTTCTTTTTATATTTCAGACTCAAAGTCGCCAGCTTCTCCTCTTCTTTTCAATTTTCAGATGATGTCATTCTCTAGACTTCTCTTTCTTTTTCTCTTTTTATTTTTTATTCATTCTTTTGATGAACTACCACACAACTGCCATTGATACACAACTGTTCGCAAGTTGCTTTTCTTCACCTTCCACAGAATGTTGGACCATTCTCAGTATTTTTAACTCCTTCTCCTTTACCTTCTGAATTCTCAGAGTGAGGGTAAGGTTGACTCAGGTCATGAGGTTAAGGTGCAAGTGTTCTGGTGTTTGTGAAAGAAAAGTATGATTTTAAGGCTCAACTAGTGTATGCAAAAGGGCAGATTTTAAAAGGTTAGATTTTCAGGCTCAAACTGTCCAAATGAGGGCCTTGGACCATTTCCTTAGTATCATGAGTGCTGTCAATTAGTTTTGATTTGGAGGTGCACAACTTCTAGTGAAAAAGTCTTTATTCAATCAGTCTCCTTAGAGCAAAAATAATGTCAAAAACACTCTTCAAAAGAAAATGCTGGGCCCAAATCTCACTAGGTATGGTCATCAAATTTAACCCATGGGGTGTATTTTCATCTGTTTCTCTCCTCTTAGGTTCACTGAGTACTAACTGAAAAAATTTTCTAATATTAAATTCATGGTGGTGTCAAGATTTTTAACTTTTTCTGTTTCGAAAAGTCTGTAAAAATATTTTAATTTTTACAAGTTTCCTCATTGTATCAAGTTAAGTGGAAATTAACTTTATTCAGCCCTTTTTTTACCACCATTACTGCATTAAAATTAACTATTCTATTGGCAGACCTATCCTGCTACACCCCCAAACCATGAGGAGCAGTGTCCTCACTGGTTCAAAGGTGATAAAAGGCAGTAGATTCCAATCAGAAAAGTAAAAATAAACACAGAAGAAGACAGAGAAACAGAAAATGCTAACTGAATAGTATGGAACTAAAAGAGACTTTCATTAAAAGAAAAAGAAAATATTACAAAAAGATGAAAAAAGAAAAGACAAAATGGGGGGGAAAAGGGATCAAGGGAGAGTCGATGGGAGAGGGTTTGAGGAAGATGGTGGGGGAGATGCAAGTGGATCCATTTTTCTCTTCTTCTTCTCTCTCTTCTCCCGTTTCCTCTTTTTCTTTTCCTCCTTGGTGAAGATCCTCTGTACCTCGTCATACTCATCCCAGAGAAATTGTAAGGGGTTCGGCTCCTTAGGCGGTGGGGGATCCTCCCAGATGGGGTAGAATTTAATGGGGAAACCGAAGGGTTTGTCAGCAGCCATGGTTGTGAGGAGGGCCAGACAGCTGGGGTTAGAAGAGGAAGGATGAGACGAAAAGGAAGTAATGGCCTATTTAAAAGACTTGGGTGGTGGAAAATGAAATGGCACATTGAAAGTTTTGTCCCATTCCAAGATTGGCAATAAATTGTGAATGTCTGGAGAAAGGAGAATCACACAACCGAGTATGGGAAAAAAGAGTGCGCAATAAATGAGGGTCTAAAGATAGGCATGGTATTTAAGGGGATCCTGTGTATCGCGTAGATGCACAGTGGAAGTTGTGGAATTGTTTGCCTTGCGCGTGGTCAGGACTCCACGAGGAAGGGCAGACAAGGCACACGAATATGAACATGGAAACATTGGAATCCTGTACTTGAATCCAGTCAGTTGGCATCGACATCGACCGTGCACATGGATTCATATTTGAAATGATTATAGCCACCCTACAAACATCTCCCATGACAAAATTTTAACAAAATGAAGACTAAAAGAGAAAAATTGAAACAAGTAAGCAGAACAGATCAATGTACAAAAAATAAAATAAAATTCTATTAATAGAAAAGAGACATGTACAAACGTATTTACAAGGAGAAGATTGGAAGGGGAGAAAAAAGTAAAGCCTATGTACAATCTAAGCTAGTCTAAAAGGAAGCATCTGAATCAGAATCGGTGAAGAAATCCCAGCCCATCTTTTTAGCATGTTCCCTAAGGGCAACTTTGTCCTGTTTCTTCTTTTCTTCCCATGCCTTTGTTGCTTTGGCTGGTGTTTTCTTGGCAGTTGGAGCTTTAGGTATCCTCACCCTTACTTTTGGTTGCTTGGGTAATTTTGGTTCCTTGGGTTCTTGAGGGGCTTTTCCTTTCCTCTTTACAGGGGAGGTTGCAGGGGATTTGCCTTTTCCTTTGCCTTTGGCTTCCTCAATAGGGACCACTGGGGATTTCCCTTTTGCTTGGGACTCAGGCTGGCCAGGGGATTGTGCCTCCTCAGACTGGGCAGCTGGCTCTTTGCCAATTTTTATAGAGGCAACTTTGGGAGTAGTCCTCTTAGCAGTTACTTTCCTCTGCTTAGGATAAGTTTGCTCTTGTGGAGGTGCAGCAGAGGCCTTGGTAGGTGGAGGCTTCTCTGGAGGAGGGGCAACTGGGGCCTTTCCTTTCTCTTGCTGAGTCTTTGGTTAAGCCTCCTCAGACTAGGCAGCTGTAGATGGAGTAGCTCTAGGCTCTGGGTCTGCATGTGAACAGAGAGTGGGGTGGGCTGCAGAGGAGCATTTCTGGCAGCAGCCAATGCAGATTCCAATGAGGCTATTTGAATTTGGTGTTTGAGGAGGTTAGTCTCATGGATATCCTTTTGGATGCTGAAGATCTCCTGGGTATTTTTAAGCCTCTTTTCAAACATTCTGGCCCGCGCCTTCTCTGTAGCAGCATTTGCTTTCTCCAGCTCCCAATTCAACTCATGATAAGTAGCTGAAGCCTTGGCCTTCTGGTAGGCTTCCAATATGTTAGTCCACCCCAAGGAGATGCCCAGAAGTTGCTTTCTGTGGGCCTCCTTCATTTTATCGATCTGCTGCAGTAGGGGGTCTCAATGGACTGTCGAAGTTTGGCCATGCCCCTCAGTACATCCTTCCTAAGGTAAGGATTATCCCTCTTGTGATGGAGGATGGTGAGGTAGGGAGGGTTGTAAAAAAAATGTTTGGGTGCAATGGGCAGATAGGAAGTGGAATGAGCAAACTGTGATTGGTCCTGGGGGGGAAGGGGGGGTAACAGTGGGTAAGTCTATTTGTGGGGGGAGGGGGATAAGTTAGTCATTTGTGTATATTTGTCAATGAATGTGGGAGGGGTAGGATAAGAGGGGGATGAAAGGTATAGGGGAAAGAAAAATGGTGTAGGCTCAGTAGGAGCAGGGGGTGATGGGGGGGGGAGGGGGAAATGGGAATGGTGAAAGGGATGAAAGGAAAAAGGGGGGTTGGGTGTGTAAAGGGAATTATGGGTGTTGGATGGGGTTGGGATTCAGGGATGGTGTCAGTTTGGGTATGGTTGTCAGTGTAAAGGACCAGGGGGGTTGTAGTGGGTTGTTGAGGGATGTGTGGGTTGTTGAATGTCTGTATGGCGGATTGGATGGCGGTGAATTCAGTCTGCATCTGGTCCTATTTTTGGGTAGTGGTGGATAATTAGGCTTGGATGTCTTGGATAAGGGATAGGATAAGTGTCAATGTGTCAGGGCTGGGAGGTTGTGCCTATGAAGAAGAGGGCACTGGTTGGAAAGGTGAGGAAGGTGCATGATGGAAAGTGGAAGGAGGGGAAGAGTGGGGTTCTGGGGAGTGATGCTGTGATGTAGTTGGGGAGTCCGGGAGGGGGGTATAGTGGGTAGGCATTGTGTCAAGGAAGGTAGACAGAAAGGCTTGGAGTCCGATGGTGGTGTTAAGGGTTAAGTCAATGTCTGTGAGTGAGGATGTAGTAGGTATGGCTAGGGTGGTGGTTTCTTCAAGGTGAGGTGTATCAGTGTGGATGAAAGGGATTGAGGGTGGTGTCTGGGAGATGGTGCGGATTTTCTCAGTGTTTTTTCATTTTTTATAGGAAATGAGGGGAGGGTCACGGTTATGTGTGGTGATGGGGTGTTGTGGGCATGTCGAGGTAGGGTAGGGGATGGGGAGTCCTCCCAGGTACCAATCACAGGTGAAGGGGGAGTGGGCGTAGATGATGAGGACAGAGGAGGGTGAGAGAGAGATGGAAGAGGGGTAGTGGATGCAGGAGGAGAATGTGGTGGGGAAATGGGTGCTGCTGCAGCAGTGGTGGGAACATGCTCTGGGAGCACCTCCGTGGTAGCAGGGGTAGATCTTGTTCCAGCTGCTACTTCTGCTTGTTTGGGAAGGGCCTGAGCCTCAGCTTTCTTCTTCTTCTGGGCCTCCATCAGGCTCTAGCTGATTCCCCATTGCCTCTTGGCAAAAGTAGTAGGGGCAAGGGTGGTGGTCTGCTCAGTTTTTCCTATCTTGTATCCCCCCTTGAGTAGCAGCAAGGTAATGATTCTGGCATAAGGTAGTGTGTGAGGCTTCTTTTTTTGCCCTATCTTCTCCACTATGTCTTTCATTGCCTCGAAGATGAGCCAGGCTGCATGGAAGCCATGGTCAAGAGAGAATGAATAAACAGCATCGACAATGGGAGTTCTCTCTTGCTGATGTCCTGAGCAGTATATGTTCTTTCGCAGGACCTGGTTAATGAAGAGGAGTTTTGGCTCCAATTCTCTCCTTCTGATTGAATCCCCTGTGGCCTTTAAACCTCTAGTTAAGGCTCGTGCAATTGAATCAATTGATGCACTCAGGGGGGGCCATATCCACAGCTAGGGTTGAATGCGGCTGGGATGCCCAAAACTTCAACAATCACCTTGGGGCTCACTAACATATCAAAGTCGTCAATCAGCACTAGCAAGTAAGCTTGTCCATCCTTATCCTTCTTGACCCTGATGTGTTGATAAAATAGTTGCACTAGCCTAGGGTAGGCTAGTGCTGGAATGCCTCTCATTAAGGGTGTCAGGCCCGCTTTACTCATAAACTGCACAGCAGGGGCCGAGAGAGGCTCCTTCTCAAAGAATGGCAGGTCAAAAGTTGTTTCAGGTTCCAATGGGATCGAAGCCATGAGCTCTGAAGGAGTGGAAAACTTAGGGGTTGGTTTCTCCGCCTCCTCAACCACTTCCTTCCCTTTTTTGGGTGACTTTGAAGTCTTGGCATTCTTAGGGGTGGTCTCAGTAGGGGCCTTGTCCTTCCCCTTTCTCTTCTGTACAATCTTTGGAGCCATATCAAACTCTATCTTCGAATATGAGAAATAGAGACTGAGATCTAAGTGCCTACCCTAAAATCCTAGGGTTTGGTTTGATTTGACGCACAGGGCACCGCGAGATCTTAGAGCAGAGGGCAATAGATGGGGGTGATGCGAGGAACAACTTTGTAGATTCATGGAATGAATGATGAGCTGGAGGATTGACGCTGGAGGAGAGAGGGGGAAGAGTGCCAGAAGCTAGGGTTTCGTAGAGGGAAGAAGGAAGAGAATACTGAAAAAGGAGCCAAGCGCAGGGTTAAAATACTTATCGCGAAGCTCGGCACGCTTTGGAACATCAGGTCGTAAGATTGGAAATGAACCTAGCGAAGGTGTTTATTCAATTCGGATTGCACGACAACCTCCCAGGTTGACCTTGGAGTGTGCGACAGTATGTGAAGAATTCATGTGAATTGCAAGAGCGGCTCCCAGGTCTCCATTTGGATTGTGCGAAAAGCTCTGAGGTTCACTTTAAATCTCGCGACACCCTTAGAATCTCGCGACAACAAATGAAGTATTTCTATTGAATTACGCTAGAATCTCCCAGTTTACCTTCTGAACCTCGCGATAGGCTTTGAATCTCACGACAGCTAATAAATAGCTCTATAGGGATCGCGCGAGAGTTTCTCAGGTGCACTTGAATCTCGCGATAGCTAATGAATAGCTCTGTGGGGATTGCGCGAGAGGTTCTCAGGTGCACTTGAATCTCGTGAGAGCTATTGAATGTTTTCATGTGAACTACGCGAGAGTCTCCCAGGCTTCCATTTGGATCCAGCGACAGCAAAGAGTCAAACAGAGAGCATGTGCTCTCTATTTTGCCATTTCCAGTGTGCTGTGGATAGATCCTAGGCATGACTCTCACCATGGGTATCTCTTGACACTAAAAAAAATCAACCATTCAAGCAAGGGCAACAAAAATCAACCTTCCACATTATGCATTCGCTCAAACACTATCCATTAAAGAGCAGTAAGAATTAAACCAAGCATAAAAAGTTTAAAACAGACAGTTCCAGATTCAGATGGTACCATTAACAAATCCTAGAGAATTTGAACAAAAGAAAGCAAGATAATTCTATCAAAAACAAAGTACATATGATACAATAATGACACACCTGTGGATCAGTATAAAGAAGGATCCCCTTGAAAGTGAATGGTGTCCATGGGTTTGGGAGGTTTTTCAAAACAAGGCTTAAGCCTCTGACCATTCACCTTCAAGGTTCTCCCAGACTTGGGATCCTTGATTTCCACAGCACCAGATGGGGAAACATGCATGACAATGTAAGGACCTTCCCATCTGGATTTCAATTTGCCAGGAAAGAATTTAAGTTTGGAGTTAAACAACCAAACCTTGTCGCCAGCTATGAAGCTCTTTCTCAACAGCCCTTTGTCAAAGAAAGCTTTGGACCTTTCCTTATTGATCCTAGCATTGGCATACGCATCCATCCTTAGTTCTTCCAATTCTGACAGCTGTAATAACCTATGATGACCAGTAGAAATTAGGTCTAAATTTAAATATTTGATGGCCCAATAGGCCCTGTGTTCTAAATCCACTGGGAGATGACAGGCCTTTCCATAGACTAGTCTGAAAGGGGAGATACCAATGGGAGTCTTATAGGCAGTCCTATAAGCCCACAGTGCATCATTAAGCTTGTCAGCCCAATCTTTCCTATCAATCCTCACAGTCTTCTCTAGAATGTGCTTGATCTCCCTATTTGAAATTTCAACTTGCCCGCTAGTTTGTGGGTGGAAGGGAGTAGCAATCCTATGGGTGACAGAATATTTCTTGAGCAAGCTCTCGAAATTTCTATTGCAGAAATGGATACCCCCATTACTGATGATGGCTCTAGGGGTGCGGGTGCCAAATCTCGAGAAGATATTCTGTTTTATAAACTTGAGGACAACCTGATTTTCATTAGTTCTTGTGGCAATGGCTTCTACCCATTTGGAAACGTAATCCACTGCCACTAAGATGAAATAAAAACCATTTGAAGGAGGAAAGGGGCCCATAAAATCAATACCCCACACATCAAACAGTTCTACAACAATGATGGGCTGTAAAGGCATTGAATTTTGTTTAGACAACCCTCCTAATTTCTGACATCTTTCATAGGTCTTGCAGTGTGTATTGGCATCTCTGAAAAGAGAAGGCCAATAGAACCCACACTGCAACACTTTGTCAGCTATTTTTCTCCCACTAAAGTGACTCCCACAGGCATTTTCATGGTACATGGCCAGAATACTGGGGACATCACTTTCGGGAATACATTTTTGAATGATTTGGTCTGCACAATACTTGTACAGGCAAGGTTCCTCCCAGAAAAAGAATTTGACCTATGAGAAAAATAGGTCTTTATCCATTTTTGTCTAATGGACAGGAATCTTGCCTATAACTAGATAATTGACAATATGTGCATACCAAGGAACTAAAGATTGGATGGCAAACAGTTACTCATCCGGGAAGACATCATTTGTAGCAAGGTCATCAACACCTTTCTCTAACATAATTCTGGACAAGTGGTCAGCCACCACATTTTCTACACCCTTTTTGTCCTTGATTTCAATGTCAAACTCCTGTAATAGGAGTATCCATCGAATCAACTTGGGCTTTGCATCCTTCTTGGATAGTAGGTACTTTAATGCTGAGTGGTCAGTGAAGATGACAGTTTTAGACCCAAGTAGGTAAGGTCTAAACTTGTCCATAGAAAAAACCACTGCCAGAAGCTCTTTCTCAGTTGTTGTGTAGTTTCGCTGAGCTTCAGCAAGTGATTTGCTGAGATATGCAATGACCACAGGCAGCTTATCTTTTCTCTGGCCTAAGACAGCACCTATTGCCAAGTCAAATGCATCACACATCAACTCAAAGGGCAGGGTATAGTCAGGTGTTTGGAGTACAGGGGCAGAGGTGAGGCAAATTTTCAAAGTTTCAAAAGCCTCCAGACATTTAGCAGAAAAGTCAAAGGGCACATCCTGGCAGAGCAGGTGGCATAATGGTTTCGCAATTTTGCTAAAGTCTTTGATAAACCTACTATAGAGTCCAACATGTCCAAGGAAAGATCTGATTTGCTTGACTGTTCTTGGAGGGGGCAAATTTGCAATGAGGTCAACTTTGGCCTTGTCTACCTCAATTCCATCTTTAGAGACTACATGGCCCAACACAATTCCTTGTGTTACCATGAAATGGCTCTTTTCCTAACTTAAGACCAAATTGGTCTCCTCACATCTTGTAAGACCTGATGGAGGTATTGCAGACATTGGTCAAAGCTATCCCCATAAATCGAAAAATCATCCATAAAAATTTCCAAGAATTTGTCAATCATATCAGAAAAAATGGCATACATACACCTCTGAAAGGTGGCTGGGGCATTACACAGTCCAAAAGGCATCCTTCTGTAAGTAAAGGTGCCAAAAGGACAAGTAAAAGTAGTTTTCTCTTGATCAAGAGGGTGCACAGGGATCTGGTTGTACCCTGAGTACCCATCAAGAAAATAGTAATTGATCAATAAAGGGGAGAGGGAAGTCATATTTTCTTGTCTTGGAGTTGAGTTTTCAATAATCGATGCAAACTCTCCAGCCAGTGGTCTCCCTGGCCGGTCTCAACTCTCCAGACTCGGTTGTGATCACTGTTATGCCAGATTTCTTGGGCACCACTTGGATAGGTGCCACCCATTCAGAATCAGACATGGGGTAAATTACCCCAGCATCCAGCAATTTAATGATTTCTTTCAGGACCACTTCCTGTATATGAGGATTCAGTTTTCTCTGCATTTCTCTAGAGGGTGTTGAGCCCTCCTCCAAATGAATCCTATGCATACAAATTGATGCATCAATCCCTCCTAGATCAGTAATGGTCCAGCCAATTGTTTTCTTGTGCTTCCTCAAAACTGTTAGCAATTCCTCCTCTTGCTCACTGGTAAGAGAAGAGGAGATAATTACAGAAAGTTTTTCGTCTTTCTCGAGGAAAGCATATTTCAATGTCTCTGGCATCTTCTTGAGCTCCAGATCAGGGGCTTGTTGGATGGATGGCAGGATTGGTGCATTATTGGCTGGAGGAAGGGCCAGCAATGTAGGTTTCCTATTGGAATGCTGAACTAAGCCCACAGAAGACCACAATGGGGACATGTCTTCTGGCATTAAAGTTAGGCTTTCTTCCTCTACCATGTTCCAAACTTTAGTTAAATTTGTGACAATATTGCCCCACTCCAACAGAGTGAGCAGTTCTTCTTCAACAACTTCTTCTAGTACATCCACTGCAAAGCATTCCTCATTGTCCAGCTGAGGGTCCTTTGCACTGTTGTACACATTAAGCTCAACTTTCATATGTCTGAAAGTGACCTCCATGATCCCAGACCTGCATTGAATGCATGCATTGGCAGTGGCCAAGAATGGTCTGCCCAGAATAACAGGTATCGGGGATGTACTCTTGTTGCAGCCCATGTCCAAAACAAGGAAGTCTGCAGGGTAGAAGAACTTGTCTACCTCCACTAAGACATCCTCAACCACTCCCATTAGCCATCAATAGAACAATGGGGGTGGGCTTCAGCTCCCCCAAACTTAGCTGTTGATACACACTGTATGGCAGCAGGTTAACACTGGCTCCAAGGTCTAAAAGGGCCCTTCCAATCGTGTGGTCTCCAATAATATAGGGAATAGTGGGTATCCCTAGGTCTTGCAACTTCTCAGGCATTGTCATGGTTAATACAGAATAACTGTATCAGTTGCAAAGACCTTTCTGGACAAATGGCCTCTGGCCTTCCTTTTCTGAGTACAAAGGTCTTTCAGAAATTTTATATAGGCTGGGACCTGTCGGATTGCATCAAGCAGGGGTAAATTTATCTTGACCTGCTTAAAGGTCTTCATCATTTCCTCGATTTGTGCATTCCCCTTATCAAAAGGGGCAGGGCCACTCAAAGCTTGAGGAAATGGCAGCTGAGGGACTGCATTCTATATTTCCCTACCTTAAGTCACGTTAAGCACATGTGTCACAAATCCAATGAGTTCATTAACAGTGTTTCCTCCGTGTGTTTCTCCTAAATCACAATGCCCAATACATATCTTAGTCATCAGTACTCAATACATTCACACACGTATGACTCACACACACATGGGTCAAGTCCCAAGCACATCAGTCATTTAGGCCACGAATAGAGTTTTCAGCTCGAGCGTGGCTCATTCCTGCTCGAGCAGTTCTCAGTGGAACCTAACAATCATGCTCGAGCAGTTTTCACCCGAGTGAAATAAGCCTAGGAATCTCGCTCGAGCGTAGGCTTCAGGTCCTTTCCCAATCTGCAGCTTCAATCACGCTCGAGCGGGTTTCTCAGTATAAACCCTCAGGTCACACTCGAGCGGTTTTGACCCGAGCTAAATAAGCCTACAAAACTCGCTCGAGCATTGGCTTCAGGTGATTTTCTTCACGAGCAGCCCTAAATCACGCTCAAGCGTACTTCTCAGACCTGCCCTCTTTTACAGCTTGATACTTTTGCTCGAGTCAGCCTCTATTGCCTCTCAAGCCACGTGTTTCAGGTTACACGTGCGTGACTTTACAGGGTGTCACAACAACCAACACCTTTTTTTGAGACCTCACCCTTTTCCACTTCTTAATAATCTTACCATCAAATTCCCCACTGAATGCGGGTTCCTCTATGAGGACGGTGGGTTGGGAATATCCACACCACCCCTCTCAATTGCTCAACCTCTCCCCCTTACTGCATTGCATTCTCTTCACAGAGTCTGGCAAGAGGGGGGGGGGGGTGGGGGGGGGGGACATATTTGGAAGACAGGGGCTGCGACTCCTAAAAGAGGGAGGACTCTGACTGAAAATTTTGAAGACCCTAAGGCCCATCTCCATCGCAAATTTTATCACCTCGGTCGTCGTTGTCGATGTCCATGTTAGTCTGTGTCTAGATTTTTCCTAGGATTTCTTTTATGTAATTAGTTTCTTAGTTAATCTCTGTAAATATATTTTTCAATATTAATAGAAATTTTCTTTTTATGCATATTATTTTGTGTTCTTATATTTCCTTCTTGGTGTTGTTTCTGTGTAGATATGCCAGACATGATTTCTCCCAAGTTTGGGGGAGATTTTTTATTTTCCTTGCAAATCTTGTGTCCGGTAATTTTGGCACCATGAAATTTTTTGGGTATCCCTATTCTATGCACAATGAGGACATTTTCCTATTTAAGTTTGGGGGTACACAACTCTGTGTATATTATCAAAATTGGAAAAAAAAAATTATGTTTCTAGATTTTTAGATTTATTTTTGTTTTAAATTTTCTTTTCTAGTTAACCAACACATGTGAGTCATGATTAGATTAAATTCGATTCTATACGCATTACCATCATCCTAGTAGAAGTTCAAACATCAATGATAAAAGCAGTTAATATTCATGTTTTGCCCATTTGCACACTGTATCATAAAGAATTTTTAAACTTTACTTTTATTTGAATTGTTGAATTTAGACTATAGTTTCAAAATTATATACCCAATGTGCTTTTGGATTTGTTTTCTTTCTTTGAGAGAGACTGTTATGCCTATCCGAATCCAAAAGTTTCTTTAACTTCTTGACTATTTTTAATGAAATCTCATATTGATGTGTTTATTTGAATCAAAATTCTATGATTTTGTTAACTGTTTTTCTAGAACTATTTGTTATATTCATCAAAACAAGATGGCATTCTTGCTAGTGAATCTGAAAATTATTAAATGCCTTCTTTTTATTCGCTTGAGTAAAAATGCCAAAATCCTAAAATAATTTACCCCTTGAACCCATATTAGAGCTTAAATCGAATTTCGTTGTATCAAAATTTTATAAACCCTTAACCATATGTACTACCCAAAGATTTTGGTCTTTTTAGCCCTTATACATCTGAGAATTTAGAACAAAGAGAGAAATAGGAGAGTGGATGGAGTATGCAAAAATAGATAAGGGAAGTGTTGAAAAATGATACATCTGAGAAAGAAATAAAAATTTCTAAAAATATTGAAGAAAAAGAGAAGCAAAGAAGCTTCCAAACTAAAAAAAATTAAGGGGAATGTATGAAAAAGAATCAAGAAAAAGGGATTTACAAAAGAAAATATATAACTGTATATGGGAAGAAGTAATCCAATTTTTTGGATCCTTGCTGAAGCAGAAAAAGAAAAAAGATGAAGAAGATTAGGTAAGAGATGAACTGAATTCTCATAACTTTGAATCCTTTTTACCTTTCTTTGGAAACTTAACCCATGTCCCCATTACAAGCCAAATAAAGACCTTTTTGATTCACGATTTGTAAATAGCAAAACCCTAATAGAGATGTTTTTGATAAGTACTATGGAGAAGCAGAAAGCATAAGAAATTGAATAGATTATCCTCTCCACGAGATATATATTTTTTGTCATTCATCCTTAAAATTATTCATCTATATATCATTGTGAGGAACTCAATAATTTCGATATTCTTTGTGAGAGTATGCCTCAGTGAGAATTTGAATGAAAATATTTTCTAAATCTGTAGTTTAAAAAAATTTATAAGGAATGGATTCTTCATTAGTACACACACACTCCACTCTTTATAGGAATTGAAATTGTTGAGTTTCTGATCAAGGATAACTGCTAGGATGAGAAGCCATGGATGGAATTGAATCATATGTTTGAATATCGTAATAGCCATGTGTTGATTGATTAGTGTACCAAAAGTATTTGATTTTTTTTTAAGTGTCTTTCTTTTGAAAAATTATAAAAATCCAAAAATATTTTGAAGTTTGTAGGTAACTTCACGTGAAACCTTCAGGAGATACAACTCCTCCACTAGGGATCACTTAGGGGTTTAAAGGCTTGTTGCATCTGCTAAATGCAATCGTGCTCCCTACGAAAGTGGCATTTAAATTTTTATTTAGATAGTTTATCCTTCCTTGTTTGCTAGGGACTAGCAAAACTTAAGTTTGTGGGTGTGATCAGTCACAGAATTTACCATTTTGATACCCTTAACTTAGTGATGCTAGACCTCAGTTTGCTACTAATAAGATGTTCATGTATAGATATTTAGATCAGTGAGCAGAAAAGAGTGGAAATGTTAATACACGTCAAAATGCATTTTAAAAGCGGTAGAAAGAAGATTGCACGAAAATACGATCCAAATCAGTAGTAGAAGAATCACCGTTGTGTGCTTGCAACAGGTTAAGATAGAGTATATTTTTGTGTTGTCCATAGAGCTACCAGAACATGCACTTGGTCTTTTTGAAAGGATCTTTCCTTCTTGTTTTGGTTTTGTTTTTAAGTCCATTAGTTTTGAAATAGTGGTTATAATTTTGTAATTGGGCTTATATAAACATTGTAACTTTTAAAGTTCTAATTTTGTGAAAAAGGTTCACAACGCTGTCTTCATTATATATATTTACCTAAAATCATAAGTGGATTCTAGCCTTTCAAGTATTGCAGTCGCTGCATTTTTGATGAACATAACTATGATCAATCATAAATCCATACGATTGTCCCATATAATATACAGTAGGTATGAATTATGACCTGTCACTTTTCAATGAAATGGGTTACATTATAATACCCACACTAACTAAAAAAAAGAGAAATAGTTTACATAATTTACAATTGGTGCTACGGGTGAGTCGGTAGCTCGACAATCCAAGAGGTTTTTATTTTTTATTTTTTTTGGGAGGCGATGTCTCTCCCAGGAATACTTGTCCTCTAGGATTATTTATTGGTTGTGTAGGCCATTGACCACTTTCCCTCCTTGCCACTTGAGATGCTAGCTGGCCTCCCAATTAAATACTTGGGAGAACTGAGCAAGCTGGTGTAAGTCCTATGAATGTTGATGCAATTATTGCTGTAAATCCTGAAGGATATGAACAACTGTGGCATTAGGTGCATTGCTCTGTGGTCCATATTGGGGCTGCACGGCCGATAATTGAAGATTTTATTAGAAAAATTGAGTTTGGGAAAATCTGGGCTACGCAGCTGTTGGTGCTAGCCACGCTCCTCCCGTGGAACCACAATTAAATCCAAGATGGTTCCTCCACGATGGGTTATAGATGTTTCCATAATCCCCCCTCTGAAAAGTCATTACTTGTTCATTTTCCATTACCTCCTGGTATGGTGGCGCAGCTAGGTTTTCAGTAAAATTATGAGTCTGGCTATTCGAGTAACCTGCTATGGAGTTGTCCGGAGTGCTAGATTTGGCTATCATTAATTTCACGATATACTATTCCAGAGCTAAAATTTTCGCACTCATATCCTCCTCCTTCTTTACTTTATCTTTGGGGATATCGTAAAGTCCACCCCTCATAAGCAGGGTGTGACGAGTGTTAAGCACTAAAAAATATCATTTGTCACCTCTTGACCTAGCCTTTACTACCCCTTAGAGCCATTTAATAATCCTCTTTTGAGTTTGTTTTATAGTTAAGAATAAATTTACGGCTTAGTACGACAATCATGCTTTGGAGGTCAAGAAGAGAGGGATTTAAAGCCAAGGGATGCAGCTGATGGAAGAACAAAGGATACACCAGGGTGGTACACACCATGGTGACTATTTTGGCTACTAAGGTGGGCCCTATAAGTCAGATGGATGAAAGAAAGGTGGGCCAAACAAAGAACACTATTGCAGCAACATGTGCACTGCAGCAGAGACAAGAAATGTCAAACTCGTGTAGTCCAATTTGGCCTGAATAGCCCTCTCGCGTAGCTCTTGCTTAGCTCAAACCAGCAGCAGTAAAAGAGCCCGTGCTATGCACTTAGAGCTGGCACATAACTCGCACAGCTCAAGAGGAGAGAGAGTCCCAAAAGATTTTCTCGCGAAGACCTCGCATGCCTCCAAGATAGAGTCAGCCACTCGAGATGTGCAGCCCAGCCTGGTGATCAACCCCGCACAGCTCAAAGCTCATCCTCGTGACAGCCTAGCGACACGTAATGCAGCCCAACAAGAGCCTCGCGACTTGAGCCACCTAGAAAACCATCTGTGCGAGCTATGCTACTCCATGCAAAAGGGACCTCGCGAAGCTCATTCGACTACAAGATCAACCATGCGACAGCTTTGTGAGAGCCCAAATTCTAGCACTCATTCGCGTGAAGCTTGGGATCCCCACTTCTCAATCCATACACTAGGACACTTTGGGGATTTTTAAACTTCTAGGGAACACATCCTAAGGTTCTAACCTATCTCCCACTTCCCGAGGCATCCAAGGGTCACAATTGAGCCACATCATCAAGCAGAAATTAGGGTTTCTCCCTTCTATTTTCTTATTGGCCAAGGCAATGAGAGACTTTATATATAAGATGTAATGTTTTAGAAAAAACTGTTAAGTAGTAAAAAATATCATTTTTTACCTCTTAACCAGACCTTTGTTGGACCCTTGAGCTAACTAATAATGTGTTTTAAGTATGTTTTGTAGTTAAGCAATAAATTGTAAGTTTAATATAGATTTCGACTTAAAAGAGCCCAAGAAGCACTGTGCTACCTAATTGGAAAGGCCTGAGACCAAGTCCAGTGGCAAGGAAGAAAGATTGAACCTACTGAGGGGTTGCTAAGTGCTGAATAATAGAAGAACAGCACATCCAAGAGGTGTGCTAGCTGTGGAAGAACTGAAAATAAGCTGCCAAGAGGTTCCATGAAGCTATCGAGAGCTTCCCAGCACTTGTCGAGAAGTCCTGAGGGTAAGGAATGAAGCCGTCGAGAGGTTGAACATGTGTAAATGAACCTATTGAGAGGATACTTCAAGGTACAGATGAATACGAGATGATCTAGTCAATTATCGCGAGGTTCAACTGAACCTATCGAGAAGTGCAAGACAACCTATTGATAACTTATCGGAAGCAACGTTCTGTCTCACAAGGATTGAGCCAACCTGTCGAGCACTTCACTGAAGATTGTATAAATCGTCGATAGGATTGTCTATAACCTGTCGAGAGGATGAGTGTGGAACTAAGCAGAATGAAGAAATAAGCTTGCAATCCTATCAACAAGTTCAAACCAACCTCTTGAGATGTTCTCCCAAGTTGTCGATAGGATCTTCATCAACCTGTCGAGATGTGTTCAAACCTATCGAGAGCCATTCCAGACCGATGGAGACATTGCCAAACCTGTCGACTAGTACTTCAATCCTATCGAGAAGTCTGCAAAGCTATCGAAAGCCAATGCAACCTATCAATGTGATTATAATGCAGATTCAAAACCTATCGAGAGGATCCCCTAAACCTCTCGACACTTGTTTTGGCAACTTCTCAATGTTTTCCTTCAGCAGGTGCCAATTATAGATTTCTATGTACGAGTTCCAAAGCACTTCAGCGACCCCTGGGGTATTTTTGGTATATATTTGGGCATGCATGGAAACCCTAACTACTTCACATGTACTCGCCAGTTGAGAGCTAATAGAAAGAGAGCTTCTAAAAGAGAAATTAGCCACATTAGCAGCCCAAAATAATAGAATTATTCCCTTGAGCTCTGATTGGCTGAAATGAATCTGAGGACAAAGGAGGAGAGTATAAAAGCTTGGAGAAAATACATAAGAATCATCCAGAATTGGAGAGAACCAGAGCCTAGAGCGAGACCCATTTTTCCCTCTAAATTATCCCTCCTTCTTCCTTCTTCTCCCATTCTCTCTTTAGCCAATCATGAGTGGCTAAATTCTTCTCAGTAGTTAGGGTGAGGACTTAAGCTATAAATTGAGAGATTCAAAGGCTTGTAATAGACTGTATATTGCACAGATTGCAGATCTGGGCACAATAGTATTGTAAGCTTGTAATATAATTATGGATTTTAAAGGTTATTCTTATCTACATTTCACTTTTTCGTATTTGATTTCCTTGAATTGGATACTCCTGTGGATGCCAGCCAGAAATGGGGAGCTAGTAGCCTAGCATCTGCAGCATCTGCAATAGTTTTCCTGTTCTAATTAAGATCAAAGGATTGGAACAATCTCTACGATGGTCTGTGACCATTATAGTTGACAAATCATAGCCTTAGGATTGCTTCAATTCTCTATTTAAGATTAGATTCTTATACCTCACCTCTGTCGGGGTAACCTAGGAAGCTTGGAGCAAGAAAAGAGGATTGTAGCAAATCAGATCTATGCAAGCTCTTTGATTCCTTTGATTTTCAGTGAGAGACCAATACCCCTAGCTGTTGTTCTCACCTTTTAAAATTTTCATCTCTTCTATATCTCCTCTATTCTCTGTGTTGGACTAGATCTGGATCAATAGCATTTAATTCTGTAGTCTGTAGTTAAAGTGACAAAACTACAAAACCTCTCCTTTTTCCTGCTTTAGTTTAATTTAAATTAGGATAGATTGTCAGATCTACTCTAGATCTTGAGATTTACCATCCTTTAGAACACATTTCCCTGTGGACATACCCTTACTTACCATTTAAAACTTGCTACAACAGCCCTGGATCTTACAGGACTGACAGCTCGCCTTCATTTCATTTCTCTATGATTTTTGCCTTTTTCATTGGCTGATTTTAACTCTTTAATAATCACAAGGTGGGCTGCACAACAAGTTTTTGGCGCCGCTGCCAGGGATCTGTGTTTTTAAAAGTGGTAGATCTAAGTTTTCTCATTTTTAGATTTATATTTTTCATTGACTGTTAAGTGTTTGATTAATTACTGCTTTCATTTTTGTTGTATTTTCACTCTATTTCAGATCTGGATCTATGGAGCTAAGAGGAGCTCCGTATCACTTGAAAGAACAAGTACTGCTTAAGTTTGCATCTCTTAACTCTGTTTAAATTCTTAGATCTGGAGTGGAGTAGATTTGTAGTTTTGTATTTGATTGTTTTGTGATTGTTGTGATTGAATTTTGTGCTGCGATTTTCTGCTTTGTATTTGGTTTCTATGGTGTGTACGCTTGAGAGGAGATCTCTTAATCCTGAGATTGCTCCCTTAGATGTTAAAGTTGAATGACTTCTTAGACCTAAGCAAACCATACACACACCTTTAGTTGATTCTGAGATTTTTGCAATGGGTGAGCAACCTAGGACTTTAAAGGAATTCAATGCACCAAGGGTTTACAATTCTCCCTTCTGCATTCAATTCCCTGTTGTTCAAGGAAACTATAAGATCAAGTCTTCTATCATCCAAATGCTACCTTCATACCATAGCCTGAGCAAAAAAGATCCATATAAGCATATTAATGAATTTTTAGGACTGTGTACTACCTTCAATATTGTAGGTTTAGGGGAGGAAGCAACCAGTTGAGACTCTTTCCTTTTTCCCTAAAGGATAGAGCCAGAACTTGGTTGCCAATGCTCCCACCTAATAGTATCCAGTCCTGGAATGACCTTCAATGTCAGTTTTTGGCCAAGTTTTTCCCCATGTCTAAAATAAGTCAGTTGAGGAAGAGTATTATCTCATTTACTCAAACCCCAATTGAAAATTTTCACCAAGCTTGAGAGAGATTCAAGGAACTCCTAAAGCAATGTCCTCATCACCAAATTCCTGAATGGCAACTGGTTCAAAGTTTCTATCAAGGAATTGATCCTAAAAGCAGGAATATAGTTGATGCTTCTTGTGGTGGTACATACCTCTACAAAACTATTAATGAGGCTTGGGAGTTATTTGATATTATCAGTGAAAACTCCATGCAATGGGAGACCTGCACAAGAGATGTTGAGACCCCTATATTGGTGAAAGAAAGTACTACCAAAGGGAAGATGTCTGAGGTGAGTGGACATAATGATTTGGAGAGGAAGGTGGACAGCCTGACCCAAAAGATTGATAAGCTCATGGGAGCAATGCAATCTCCAATGGCTGCTAAAGTGGAAGAGGCATGTGTCATATGTCAATCCCCCACTCACTCTCTTAAGGAATGTCCTTTAGCTGCCCAATTTCCAGACTTTGTGATGGAGCATGTGAATGCTGCTCAGTCCTATGGACAATAGCCTACTGTTGGTTATCATTGGAGAAACAACCCCAACTTGAGGTGGAGACAAGACAATTTTCAAAACCAGCAGCAATAGCCACAGCAAGCCATACCTTACAGGAATGCCCAACCATATCAGTAGAATTATTTTCCAAGGCCCCAATACCAACAGCCTATGGCTCAGCCAATGGTCCAACCTGTGCTTCAAAGTGCACCAGCCCCAGCAACCTCCAGGTCCCTCACATTTGAAGAGCAAGTTCTGGCTTCACTGCAGAATTTAGGCTCTTTATCTCAAACTGTTAACTCCCACAGTCAAAGCATCAAGAAGATAGAGGACCACCTCGGTCAGCTATCTAATTCTTTGGTTAGGAGAGAAGAGGGGAGACTGCCCAGTCAGCCCATGAACAATCCAAAGAGGTAATACATGGTTGGTGAGACTTCTTCCTATGAAGAAGTCAAATTTGTCACCACCTTGAGGAGTGGGAGGCTGGTGGATATCCAAGTTGGTAATGAGCCTGGTGAGAAAAGTGCAGAGAATGAAGATACAACCCATGATAATTTACAGCAAAAACAGCAAGTAAAAAATAAAGGGGGTGATGTGCCCCAATAGAAAATTGAAAATTAAAATAAAGAAAATTTTGATGAACTTGCTAAGGCTGCAAATGGGAGGACAGTTCCCCATTCGCCATTTCCCAATGCAATGAAAGCAGCTTCTCCTTTTGATAAGGGGAATACTAAAGTAGAAGAAATGATGGAGACTTTTAAACAAGTAAATATCAACTTGCCTTTACTTTATGCAATCAAGCAAGTTTCAGCCTATGCAAAGTTTTTGAAAGAATTGTGCACCTACAAAAGACATTCTAGGATACACTTATCCAAGAAGGTCTTTTGTGCTGAGAAATTGAACCAAGTATTGTATATTGCAACTCCAACCAAGCTTCAAGACCCTGGAGTTCCCACAATCCCCTGCATCATTGGGGATCACACCATTGAAAAAGCTTTATTAGATCTGGGGGCTAGTGTGAATTTGCTTCCATATTCTGTCTATGAGAAGTTAGGCTTGGGAGAATTGAAGCCCACACATGTGGTGCTACAACTAGCAGACAGATCTAAAAGGAAGCCTGTGCGAATGATAGAGGATGTGTTAGTTGGAGTTGAAAAACTTTTCTATCAAGTAGATTTTCTGGTTCATAACATGAAGCCAAGCAAGTGCACTACCTCTATTCCTATAATTTTGGGCAGGCCCTTCTTGGCCACTGCCAATACTTGTATTCAGTGTAGATCAGGAGAAATGGAGGTATCTTTTGGCAACATGAAGGTTAAATTGAATGTGTACAAGGTAGCAAATCAGCCTCAGTTGGATAGTGAGGATTATTTTTTAATTGATGTTTGTGATGAGCTTGTGAAAGAGGCTTTGCCTAAGCTATTGCACTGTAATGTTCTTTGTGACGATGTTGGGAATATTTTTGAAAATGTGGAGGAGCCTGTACTGACCATCCGTTATCATGAACCTCCATGACATGGTTGAGTTTCAACAAATGTATATTATGTATAGTAACTTATGTCCTTGGTTATTTATTTTTGCTGATTTTTTTTTGTTAGGCATTGTACATAAATTTGCCATGTATGTTAGTACCTCAGGTAGGAAAATGAGTCAGAGTATGAAGTGAACAGAGCTGGAGTGTCAAATCTGTTGGGAAATGAATTGGGGATTGATTTCAAGCTTATTTGAATTGAAATATAACCTGTCGTGTCGATAGGTTTTGAGAGTTTTCAGTTTGCTTTTCAACAAGATATAGAAGCTGTCGAGAAGTGTGAATTAATTCTCGACAGGTTTGGAAGGTGTAAAAATGGTTGTCAATAGGATCCAGGAGCATTTCGATAGGTTCTAAAGACTTTTGGTTGAGTTCTCGACAGGTTCAAAGTACCTATCGAGAGGTTCTCTAAACATCCTGACATAATTGGTTTAGAGCCTAGAACCTGTCGAGAGGTTCTATGCAACCTCTCAAAAAGATGGCTTCTGTCTTGTTGAACTCTTCGACAGGATTGTGTGGACCTCTCGCGAGGACCTGGCACTTTGCACTTGTCGATAGGTTGCATCAACCTATCAACACCTTGCCCCAATCCTGTCGAGAATCATTTTCCACTGCTTTAAACCTAATGACAACTTCATTTTTTTCCATTCGACAGCTTCTCTTTGCGCTTTGAGTTCGCTCTGACGATTTTCCATTTTTCTGTTTCTCTCTCTACTTCACTGGGTGCTACTCTTAACAATTTGCCACTTCTCTAATTGCTTCAACTTCTTCAGGGCTACATTTTTCACCTACTCTGAGCTGATTTGGTGTTGTGCACAGCGTGATCTCAGAAACCCTAGGTTTCTATTGGTAAGACTTCTTCTCAACTCTTCTTTGTGATTTTCAAGCTTGGCATTCAAATTTTAGCTTGTCTGGGTCATTTGAGCATTCAAGAGGTCTTTGCGGTGATTGCTATTGAATTAGTGCTTATTGATGTTGTGTTAATTGTGTAATGGCGGGTCAAGAGGATACCTTGGCTAATCTATTCAAAGTGCCTTCTAAATCCACCACCAAATCCACTAGCAAAGCCACTAGGAAGTCTAGTAGGCAGACCACAAAGCCTAAGGACACCCCACCTACAAAAAGGAAGCTTGCCATGGATGAAGTCGAAAAAACTATCAAAACCAAGAAGGCCAAGGCATCTAAGAAGGCCCAAATTAGTGAAGACATTGTGGAGAAGGCCCCTGAGACACAACCTACCCTTAAGCCTGAAATTCCTGAGGCTGAACCTAACCTTGAATTGGAACCTGCAGCCCCTTCTCTCAGATCCACACCCAATGAATTTTTGGATAAATTAGATCTGATACCAGAGACCATTGTTGACATCCCCTATTTCTCTAAACTAGGGGAGTGTCAGGATACTTTGAATTATCTGGTGAAGGCAGGCCTGACGCCCATGTTCAGCCCATTGAATGAAAAATCTTACCCAAGGCTGGTTAAGTTGTGGTACCAAAATCTCAGGAAACAAACCAAGCCGAATTCAATTGAGCCATGCCTTGTACTTTTGATTGATCATATGGAGATGGTGGTGGATTACAGAGATATAGGGATAGCATTGGGGGTCCCTTTTGTTTTTGATCTAGTTTATGACCTGGCTGCACCTGAGAATGTCTCTTTCAAAGCAATGGCCTAGCACCTCACTCAAGGCATTGTGGGATCTGGGGACTCAATCATGAGAAGCAATTTATACCCCAGCATGCTCTTCTTTGATGCAATCTTGAGGAAGAATATCTATGTGAGTGGGCATCAATAAGAGAGGAGAGTGCCAATAGTGAACGCCCTATATGCCTTCTCTAAGGGCCAATTTTTAAATGTTGCTTTGCTAGTTTTTGAAGCAATGGTAGATGTGAATGACAAGTGTAGGAGAGCGCAAGCCCTACCAGGGCTCTCCTACAGCAAGCTCATTACTGCCCTACTCAAGAGGAAAGAATTTGTTTTCAAAGAGGGGGAGGAAGTGTGAGAAGGTGACCCCTAAAGTCTTTGGAAAGAAGGCCTGGTCTGCCAGTAGGACCCTCATTGGCAAGAGCAAGCACAAGTCCAGTGAGGTGACTGAGGTAGAAGCTCCACCTCCACCTGTAACCTATGCAGCAATCCCCTCTGAGCCTGTGCTCACATCTGCTACTCCTCCACCCATGCCTTCATATGTCTAAGTTGTATCCTCTGTCAGCTCTGAGAGGGCCAGCCTCACCACCATCCCTTCGGTCACACCTTCCATCTCATTTTCCCTACCTTCCATTCCAATCTCCATACATCCCAGCACCTCAGCCTCCTTTTCCACCATCACCACATCAACACCTCTATCCATCCCTTTCACCATTGACCCAATCCCTACCTTACCTTCACTGCCCATTCCAGTCAGCCTATCCACATTATCCACCCCACCTTTGAACCATGCACCAACTTCACCAGCTGATCCACCCACTTCTTCTCCTCCATCAATTCCTTTTTATTTTGATCCCACTTTTCCTACCTCACCTTCACATACCCAAGACCAGTTGACCAGTGAGGGTTACTCATCTCTAATAAAATTCATTGTGGATAATATTGGGCATGAGTACTCCCCACTACCAGATTCTCCACACCCCACCTCTCCACAACCTACCCATTCATCCACCCCACCTTTTACCCATACCCACACTTCCCCATTTCCACAAATTCCACCAATCCAACCCCCAGCCCCTGACACACATGACCCTTTACCTCAAATCCTTCAACTTTTACTTTCCCTCCAATCCCAAGTGATGGCCAACAACCAAACCCAAGCATCAATTGAGGCCACACTCCATACCATGCACTCCACCCTCCAAAGTCAATCCTCTCTGCCTACTACACTTCAAGCCATTCACTCCACCTTGCACCTTTTAACCAAACATTCCTAACAACCTGTCATCCCTTCTCCTACCTATAAGGATGCCACTACTCAAACTACACCTGAACCAAAACCCCAGCCTGATCTTATCCAACCTCTCATCATTCCTCTACCTCTACTAATCATCCTGCCATAATCCCAACCTAATCTCCCACCTGTAGTAGCTACCTTTGATGCTGCCACAAATGTGGAGGACCTTATCTGAACCCCTACGTACCCAGTTCCTGAATTTCAACCTCCCCAGCCTATACTCCCTGCCTCCTCTTTTCCCCATCCCCCATTATATGCTACCCTCCTCCATATCATGAAGCAAAATCCTTACCTCAAGAGGGATGTTTTGCGAGGAATGGCTGCCCTCCACAGATTAATTGAGATACCTTATAAAGCAAAGATTAAGCAAATAATTATAGATTACAACTGAGAAATGTCAAACATCTCCAAAGGCTTGAAAACCATTTTACTCCACTATGAAGCTGAAAAGCTCATTTCAGCCTCTGAGAAATCAAGAGTTGATGGATTAGAGGGGAGGTTGGCTACATCCAAAGCTTGCAATAAGGCTACCCAGGAATTATATGACATCAAAGTTGCACTGTCTGCCAAGAAGATTGAAATCCTGGACAGAAAACTTGCTAACTTGACTGCTGCCCAGCCTGCCCAAGCAACTGAGCCTGCGCTACAGGTGGAAAGAGAGACAGCTGCCCAGTCTGAGGAGGCAGCCACTCCAAAAGCGCAGACCAAGGCCGAGAAGAGAGCTGAAAAATTGCAAAGGAAGAAGAGGATGAGAGCTTAGTATAATGAGATGGCTGCCAAATATGGTTGGGAGCCAAAGCCCCCATCTAGCTCTGACTTAGATCCTGATTCTGAGTAGGATGTATATAGTCACATTTAGAGTTATACATTTAGGATATTTTTCTTGCACACTCTCTTGTAGAACACTTTCCTTCACATTGTTTCTTTAGTCATTCACTATGCTTTTCTTGCTTTCTCTCTGTTTCATTTTGTGCTTTCTTTTCCTCTTTCTGTTGGATCACTATTTGTACCTCTTTTGTTTGTGTATTAATGTTCTTTGTTTAGCTGCATTTTACTTGTTCTTGCTTCTCTGTGTATCTCCTTCTCTTGCTGCCCATCGCCCTATCCTTCAAGCAGTGAGGACACTGCTCCTCATAGGTTTAGAGGGGTGGAGGTCGGCCAATGAATAGTTAATGGTAGTGCAGCAAGGTTTTTAACAGAAATTGAGGAAATGAAATAATTTCACACCTGATTTTTAGTTTGAAAGAGAGGAAATTAAAACTTTTTAAAACTAGAACATGTTATAGTTCTAACACCTTCATGAAGCAAATGTTAAGAATTAAAAAAAAAAAAAAAAAAAATTGATGTTTAGTGAACCTGAGAAGTGAGGAAATTGTGAGGATATACCCCAGAAGTCTAATGAAAGACCATATCCAGTGAGAGTTGGGCCTGAGAAAATTTTTCTTGAAGAGTGTCTTGGCAAGTTCTTCTGCTCTAAGGACTGATTGAATCTACCTCTGATCACTAGAAGTTAGACAAATCCGAGTTGAAACAGCTTGACAGCACTCATGACATTGAGGATATGAAGTAAGGCTTTCATTTGGACAGCTTGAGCTTAAAATCTCCCACCTTTGAACTGCCTTTGATACACACCATTTAAGCCTTAGAAATCCCAATTTTCTTTGACAACAACCAAAAAATTTGAACCCAAAACCTCTTGACCTGTTTTAGTTCACCCTCAATCTGAGAAATCAGGAAATAGGAGAAGTGAGGTTAGAGGAGCAAGGTTTGACAATTTGATAAAAGAAGAAGAAAATACATGTGAAGGCAAGTGTGATGTGTAATTGTGGCATGCCAGCCCATAAAAAGAAAAGAAAAATGTAGAAAAATATAAAAAAGCCTACAAAAAGAAAAGAAAAGAAAAAAAAAACAAAACAAAACAAAAATAAGAGAAAAGTCATTTCATTGAAAAAAAATATTGAAAAGAAGATTGGAAATTGATCACTTCAAATCTGAAAGTTCAAAGAAGATGAAGACTATGCTAAAATGAAGAAGGTGTACATGTCACCTCCTTACTTTGCTGATTTCTCAATTTTGAATTCCATTCCACCCTTTTATTCTTTGTAAACTTCACCCATAAGCCACATTACAACCCAATAAAAAGTCCTTCCTGATCTAAAATTGATTGAGCTGTCATGTGGAGATAAGAACTTGTTTAATCTATAGTGAAAAGAGTTAGAAATTTTAGAAATTGGAGCAATGCCTATGCTCATGCTTGCAGTCCTATTTGAGGGCTGCAACTGCTCTTGAGCTGTGTGAATTGATATACCCTTCTACTTCTATTGAGAGTGACAACCCTGGTGTGTTTTGGGTCTGAAATTAGAATTGATGGGGGCATTATCAAAAACAGGACTCTCAATTTGAGGGTAAACTTTGCATTAATTTTCATACAAAATACCTTGACATGAGCTAATTGATTGTGAAGGAAGTACAGCAGAATTTTAGTTTTAAACTGTCTTATTTTTGCTGAGAATCCTCTGAAACTGAATGGACAAGGTGTGGAATGAATTTTAGATTGCTTAAATTTTGTGTTAACATGCAGCACTGTTATTAACTGATTTTATTGGAGAAGTTTGTGGGTAACTTCACTGTAAACCCTTAGGAGACTTCACTCCTCCACTAGGGAATACCTAGGGGTTTAAAAGGCTTAGTGCATGTACCAAATGCACCCGTGTTCCCTACGAAAGTGGCATTTAATTTTGTAGGTTAATTGTTTTTACTTTCTCCTTTGCTCAAGGACTAGCAAAGCTTAGGTTTAGGGGTGTGTTAAGTAGTGAAAAATATCATTTTTTACCTCTTAACCTAACCTTTGTGGGACCCTTAAGCTAACTAATAATGTGTTTTAAGTATGTTTTGTAGTTAAGCAATAAATTGCAAGCTTAATACAAATTTCTACTTAAAAGAGCCCAAGAAGCACTGTGCTACCTAATTGGAAAGGCCTGAGACCAAGTCCAGCGGCAAGAAAGAAAGATTAAACCTACTGAGGGGTTGCTAAGTGCGAAATAATGGAAGAACAACACACCTAAGAGGTGTGCCAACTGTGGAAGCACTGAAAATAAGCTACCGAGAGGTTCTATGAAGCTATCAAGAGCTTCCCAGCACTTGTCGAGAAGTCCTGAGGGCAAGGAATGAAGCAGTCGAGAGGTTGAACATGTGTAAATGAACCTTTCGAGAGGATACTTCAAGGTACAGATAAATCCGAGAGGATCCAGTCACTTATTGCTAGGTTCAACTGAACCTATCGAGAAGTGTAAGACAAACTATCGATAACTTACCGGAAGCAACGTTCCGTCTCACGAGGATTGAGCCAACCTGTCGAGCACTTCACTGAAGATTGTATAAACCATCGACAGGATTGTCTATAACCCGTCGAGAGGATGAGTGTGAAACTAAGCAGGACGAAGAAATAAGCCTGCAATCCTATCGACAAGCTCAAACCAACCTCTTGAGACGTTCTCCCAAGCTGTCGATAGGATCTTCATCAACCTGCCGAGATGTATTCAAACCTATCGAGAGCCATTCTAGACCTGTTGAGACACTACCAAACCTGTCGACTAGTACTTCAATCCTGTCGAGAAGTCTGCAAAGCTGTCGGAAGCCAATGCAACCTGTCGATGTGATTATAATGCAGATTCAAAACCTGTCGAGAGGATCCCTTGAACCTCTCGACACTTGTTTTGGCAACTTCTCAGTGTCTTCCTTTAGTAGCTGCCAATTCTAGATTTCTGTGCAAGAGTTCCAAAGCACTTCAGCGACCCCTAGGGGTATTTTTGGTATATATTTGGGCATGCATGGAAATCCTAACTACTTCATATGTACTCGCCAGTTGAGAGCCAATGGGAAGAGAGCTTCTAGAAGAGAAATCGGCCACATCTGCAGCCCAGAATAACAAAATTATTACCTTAAGCTCTGATTGGCTGAAACAGATCTGAGGATAGAGGAGGAGAGTATAAAAGCTTAGAGAAAATACAGAAGAATCATCTAAAATTGGAGAGAACCAGAGCCTAGAGCGGGACCGATTTTTCCCTCCAAATTCTCCCTCCTTCCTTCTTCTCCCATTCTCTCTTTAGCCAATCATGAGTGGCTAAACTCTTCTCAGTAGTTAGGCTGAGGACTTAAGCTGTAAATTGTGAGATTCAAAGGCTTATAATAGACTGTATATTGCACAGATTGCAGATCTAGGCACAATAGTATTATAAGCTTACAATATAATTATGGATTTTAAAGGTTATTCTGATCTACATTTCACTTTTTCGTATTTGATTTCCCTAGATTGGATACTCCTGTGGATGCCAGCCAGAAACGGGGAACTGGTAGCCTCACATCTATAGCATCTGCAATGGTTTTCCTGTTCTAATTAAGATCAAAGGATTGGAACAATCTCTAGGATGGTCTGTGACCATTAAAGTTGACAGATCATAGCCTTAGGATTGCTTTAATTCTCTGGTTAAGATTGGATTCTTGTACCTCACCTCTGCCGAGGTAACCTGCGAAGCTTGGAGCCAGAAAAGAGGATTGTAACAAATCAGATCTATGTAAGTTTTTTTATTCCTTTGATTTTCAGTGAGAGACCAATACCCCTAGCTGTTGTTCTCACCTTTTGAATTTTTCATCTCTTCTACATCTCCTCTATTCTCTGTGTTGGACTAGATCTGGATCAATAGCATTTAATTTTGTAGTCTGTAGTTAAAGTGACAAAACCACAAAACCTCTCCTCTTTCCTCCTTTAGTTTAGTTTAAATTAGGATAGAGTGCCAGATCCACTCTAGATCTGGAGATTTACTATCCTTTAGAACACATTTCCCTGTGGACATACTCTTACTTACCTTTTAAAACTTTCTACAACAGCTCTAGATCTTGCAAGACTGACAGCTAGCCTTGATTTCATTTCTCTGTGATTTTTGCCTTTTTAATTGGCTAGTTTTAACTCTTTAATAATCACAAGGTGGGCTGCACAATAGAAACTTATCTCTTCTTCAACCTAAATTGGCTGTGAGCTCGAGAGTGCTTAGGTCATTAGAGTTAGGGTTAGATTATCCACTTTTCTTTTCTTCCTTAGCTTAGTATTTGCTGACTAAAATCTTCTGTAAGTAGCTAGTTTATTTCAGTTTGTAGTGGGTGTTGTGTGAGCATTGGGAGTTGATTTAGGCTTTTGCACTGGCTGTTGCCTTGAGGGCATACATTGTAAGTTTCATTTCAATCAATGCAATGCCAATTTTCTAGCTTATTTGAATCTGTATTTATTTTATATTTTGTGCATGGATATCCATGGATTTGATACACCCATGGTTGTTGAGCTTGTAGCCCTGCAACCATGGTGGTAGCTGCAATTTTCTTATTCTATCTCAGCCATCTATGATTAGGATAACCCTTGGGATAGCCTGTGACCATTTTAGTGGACAGACTATAGCCCTAAGACTGGTCTAAATCACAGATCTGAGATAGATTCTTCTTCTCTGCACTTAAGATTGTAGCCAAGTGAGAGATAGTGCAGATCTAAACTTCCCTTTGTGTTACAGTGACATTTTTAGATTTTAGATCTGATATTCTGTAGAGATTGCAGACTTGTGAGCTTGGTCATTACAGGCTTTTTGTAGCAATGACCAGCTGAGTCTAAGTCCCCATTCAACCTCTGATTGTCTGTGGTTTCCACTAAACTTTTAAGGGTTGTTTGCTCATATGAATGCTTAAGCTTGTAGCCTTACAAACATAGTGTCTGTAATGGTATTCATGTTCTGATTTAATTCATTGGTTGAAGTACATTCCTAGGATAGTCTATGACCATTTAAGTGGATAGAGTACAGCCTTAAGATCAATCCATTCCCTTGGATTAAGTTAGTTTTCTGAGTTTAATCCATGTGATTTGATCATCTCCCTAGGATAGTCTATGACCATTTAAGTGGACAGATTATAGCCTTAAGAGAGTAGTTAATTCACAGGGGTTAATTTGGATTCTTCTACCTTCCAGATGTGCTTGTAACCATCTAAAGGATTATTACAGAATTACCTCTAGATCTGAGTTGCATAACTGATTTAATCTTAGCTGCATACTTCTCATCATGTTACCTTTATTTTACCACACCATTAGCACCCTCTTTAAAACCCTTTCTATAGTATAGGACTGCATTTTATTTCTTAGTTTTAGTTTTAGTTGTGACAGCCCCAAAACACTCCCTTTCTTTAGGATTGCCAGATATGTAGCCAGATCTGGAGGCCTACTAAATAACTCTTTCTGGGTTCTAGATCAATTTTCCCTGTGGTACAAACTCTTACTTACTTTTAAAACTTGCCACAACAGGCCCTGGATCTTGCAGGACTGTGGTATTTTTATAGTGTTGTTTTCGTATGTTTCCATCCCCCTTTACTTTGATTAATTTTTACCACTGTGTTTTCTAAATAAAATAACAACACCTAATCACAAACCAACAAGTTTTTGGTGCCGCTGCCAGGGATCTTTGATCTAATTAGTAGACCTGAGTGTATTTCTTTTGTGTACTATATTCATTTATAGCAGTGCCTATTTTTGAATAAAAATACTACTACTTTTGTATTAGCTTTTACAGATCTGGACAGCAGCAGAAGGGAAAAGCTAAAACTGCAACTGGAGCTTTGCTACCTTTAGTTTTCATTTCTTTCCACCTAATTCTCAGTTCCATTTTTATTGTATTGATTTTCAATAGCTCAGTAGTACTTGTTAGTAGTTCTGTTTGGTTATAAACTCTTTAAGTGTGTTGTCTGTGTTGTTCTTTACTTGTTGTTGTGTGTGTGCATGTTGGGTAGGAGGTCCCTTAACCCTGACTTAGAACCTCCAAATCCTAAGATAGAGAGGGCCCTTAAACCTAGGAACATCACACCAGCCCCTGCTGTGGCTACTGAGCCAATAGTAGAGATGGGTGAGCAACAAAGAACATTGAAGGAATTCAATGCACCAAGGGCATATAACTCCCCTTTCAGTATTCAATTCCCTACTGTTCAAGGAAATTATGAGATTAAATCATCCATCATTCAAATGCTACCATCATTTCATGGGCTGAGTAAAGAAGACCCATATAAGCACATTGATGAGTTCTTGGCTTTTTGCACCACATTCAACAATGTTAGCTTGGGAGAGGAAGTCACCAAACTGAGGCTCTTTCCTTTTTCATTAAAAGACTGAGCCAGAACCTGGCTTTCCATGCTCCCAACAAACAACATACAATCATGGAATGATCTCCAATGCCAATTTTTGCTAAATTTTTTTCAAAGTAAAAAACTAGCCAGTTGAGGAAGAGCATAATTTCCTTTGCTCAATTCCCAACTGTGGACTTTTATCAAGCTTGGGAAAGATTTAAGGAGCTTTTGAAATAATGTCCCCACCACCAAATTCCTGAGTGACAGCTTGTCCAGATCTTCTACCAAGGAATTGATTTTAAGAGCAGGGATATGGTGGATGCCTCATGTGGGGGTACTTACCTCGACAAGACTGCTGATGAGGCTTGGGAGTTATTTGATGTTATAAGTAAAAATTCCATGCAGCAGGAGACTCTATCCAGAAATGATATTGAGACTCCTGCTAAGATGGGAAAAGAAGCCATCTCTAAAGGAAGGATGTATGAAGTCAGTGTGCCTAATGATTTGGAAAGGAAGGTGGACAGCCTGAGCAAAAAATTTGATAAATTGATGAATGTGATGCAGCCTAGACTGACTACACAAGTGGAAGAGGCATGTCTGATATGCCAGTCTCCCACAGATTCACTTGAGGAATGTCTATCAGCCAGCCAATATCCTGAATTAGTCTTAGAACATGCCAACGCTACCCAGTCATATGGGCAGCAACCTGCTTAGTATTAATAGAGAAACCACCCCAATTTGAGTTGGAGATAAGACACATTTCAACAACCCCAGCAGCAGCAATTGGCATTACCTTATAGACCACAGCCACAGTATCAGCAAGGCTATGCACCAAGACAAGCCTTCCAAAGAATCATTACACCCTAACCAATTAATCTTGCCATCTCCTAGCCCCCTTTGAAGATTAGGTTTTATCATCACTGCAAAACTTGGGTTCTCTATCACAGACTGTGAACTCTCACAGTCAAAGCATAAAAAAGATAGGGGACCAGCTTAGCCAAAATTTAAATACATTGACCAGAGGATAGGAGGGCTAGCTACCCAGTCAACCCCTAGCAAACCCTAAGGGTCAATTTATGATTGGTGAGGGCTCCTTAACTCATGAGGCTAAGGCAGTCACTACCCTAAGGAGTGGTAGGGCGGTTGATAATCAAGTGGGCAGGGAGGCAAAGGAGAAAAATGAGAGTGACAAAGAAGAGAATGTGACTGTAAAAGAGGAGAAGAACTCATCTCCTGCTGCTGGGCAGCAGGAGGATAATAATGGGGTTGTTAGGCATGCAGCTGTGGTACCAGTAGTACCACAGCAGTCATTTCCTCATGCACTAAAAGGCCCTTCCTCTTTTGATAAGGGGCATGCTAAAATGGAGGAAATGATGGAGACCATCATGTAAGTTAAGATCAATTTGCCTCTGCTTGATGCCATGAACCAAGTCCCAGCCTATGCAAAGTTTCTCAAAGACCTTTGTACCCAACCTGCTGCCAAACTCTGTGTATGAACAGCTGGGGTTGGGGAACTGAAACCAACATCTGTTGTGCTTTAATTGGCTGACAAGTCTGAGAGAAGGCCTATGAGATTGGTAGAAGATGTCTTGGTTGGAGTAGACAAATTCTTTTATCTTGTTGATTTTCTTGTTTTGGATATGGAACCTTCAAAAAGTAGCACCTCCATTCCTGTCATTTTGGGCAGGCCATTTTTTGCCACAGCCAATGCCTGTATACAATACAGATTAGGGATAATGGAGGTTACCTTTGGGAACATGAAGGTCAAATTAAATATGTACAGTGCTGCCAAGCAACCTCAACTGGACAAGGAGGACTACTTTGCAATAGATTTACTAGATGACCTAGTGGAGGAAAATGTATCCAATCTGCTAGATTGGGATATAATTGGTGAGGAGTTTGAACATATTTGGACTAAGGTTCATGAGGAGGAGGTCCCAATTTACCTGGTTGAAGACAGCAAGACATCAAAGTCTTCAGGGGGCCTAGTGCAGCATTCCACATGTAAATCCAAACTGTTGCCCCTGCCTCAGCCATCAAAGTTACCTCTACTACCATCTCTTGTCAGTCCCCTAGATTTGGAGCTGAAATAGCTCCCCAGCACTCTCAAATATGTATTCTTGGGGCAAGATAAAAAATTGTCTGTGATTATTTCAACTTCCCTCACTGAGGAGCATGAAGAGAAACTGATTGGTGTGCTCAAGATGCATAAAAAGGCAATTGGATGGACTATAGCTGATCTAGGTGGAATTAACTCAGCTATGTGTATGCACAAAATTCATCTGGAAGAGGGTTTCAAACCCTCTAGGGAGATGTAGAGGAAGTTAAATCCACATATGCAGGAGGTGGTGATGAAGGAAGAGGTAAAACTACTTGATGCTAGAGTAATATACCCAATTTCTGACTCTGAATGGGTGTCATCTACACAGGTGGTGCCTAAGAAGTCTAACATCGCTATAGTGCCCAATGATTTTAGAGAATTAATGCCAACCAGGGAGACCACTGGTTGGAGGGTCTATATTGACTACAGAAAATTGAACTTCAAGACTACGAATGACCATTTCCCACTGCCCTTCATTGACCAGATTCTGAATAAGTTAGTAGAAAAAGTTTACTATTGCTTTCTTGATGGATACTCTGGTTATAACCAGATCCCTGTGTATCCACAAGATCAGGAGAAAATAACTTTCACTTGTCCCTTTGGCACCTTTGTCCCTTAGACAAGTGTTTGGAGATTTTTATGGATGATTTTTCTGTGTATGGTGATGATTTTGATCAGTGTTTTCATCATTTATCCCTTGTGCTTTAGAGATGTGAGGAAACCAACCTAGTGTTGAGCTGGGAAAAGAGCAATTTCATGGTTACCCATGGAATTGATCTTACTCATGTGGTTTCTAACAAAGGGATTGAGGTAGATATGGCAAAAATTGACCTGATCTCACATTTGCCTCCTCCAAAAACTGTCAAACAAATGAGATCTTTCCTTGGGCATGTTGATTTCTACAGAAGGTTCATCAAGGATTTTTCAAATTTTTCTAAACCTCTATGCCACCTGTTGTGTCAGGATGTACCTTTTGTATTCACTGCTGTGCTTGACTGCCTTTGAGGTTCTAAAAAATTGCTTGACTTCTGCCCCTATCATCCAAGCCCCAGATTACTCCCTTCCCTTTGAGCTTATGTGTGATGCTTCGGATTTTGTAATTGGTGCAGTTTTGGAGCAAAGGAAAGATAAATTACACAGTATAATTTATTATGTTAGCAAGACATTGATTGATGCTCAGTTGAACTATACCACCACTGAGAAAGAGCTATTGGCAGTTGTCTTTGCCTTAAAAAAATTTAGACCTTATGTTTTAGGGTCTAAAATTATTATTTTCACTTATCACTCGGCCCTGAATAACCTGTTTGCAAAAAAGAAGCTAAGCCTAGGTTGATCAGATGGATCCTTCTGTTATAGGAGTTTGATCTAGAGATCAAGGATAAAAAGGGTGTGGAAAATGTGGTTGCAGACCACTTGTCTAGAATTCTACCAGTTGACTGTGCAAACATACCTGTGAATGATTCTTTTTCAGATGAGAAAATTTTTGCCATCACTATGAGTGTTCCCTGGTCTGCAAACATTATAAACTATCGTGTTGTAGGAAGGATTCCCCCACATTGGTCCAAGATGGACAAAGACCTATTTTTCTCTCAAGTCAAATATTTTCTATGGGAGGATCCTTACCTTTATAAGTGTTGTGCAGATCAAATTGTTAGGAAGTGTTTTCCTGAAAATGAACTCCACAGCATTCTTTCAAAGTGCAATGAGCAGGCCTGTGGAGGTCATTTTGGGAGAATAAAAAACTGCTGCCAAGGTGCTCCAAAGTGGATTATATTGGTCATCCTTGTTTAAGGATGCAATGGAGCACTGCAAGGCCTGTCAAAGATGTCAACAGCTTGGGCATATCCAAAATAGATTCAATGCCATTGTACCCCATCCTTGTGGTAGAACTATTTGATGTATAGAGAATAGACTTCATGGGTCCATTTCCTCCTTCCTATAGGTTTAATTTCATTCTTGTGGCTGTGGACTATGTGTCCAAATGGGTAGAAGTCATTGCCACAAGAACCAATGACCACACAGTTGTCCTTAGATTTTTGAAGGACAATATCCTATCCAGATTTGGCATCCCCAAAGCCATTATTAGTGATGGTGGGAGTCATTTCTATAACAAGTACTTTGAGAGAGTGCTCAAGAAGTACTCTGTTATACATAGAGTGGCTACTCCATACCACCCACAGACCAGTGGGCAAGTGAAGATCTCTAACAGAGAAATCAAGTACATTTTGGAGAAAACTATGAGGACTGATAGGAGGGACTAGTCCCTAAAGCTGCAGGATGCCCTGTGGGCTTATAGGATTGCCTATAAGACCCCTATTAAAATGTACCCTTTTAGACAGGTTTATGGCAAGGCTTGTCATTTACCAGTGGAGTTAGAACATAGAGCCTACTGGGCTATTAAAACTTTAAATTTTGATCTAACTGCTGCTAGTTCACACAGGAAATTGCAGCAAGCTGAGCTAGAGGAGCTGAGAATGGAGGCCTATGCAAATTCAAGAATTTACAAAGGGAAAGCCAAGGCTTTCTTTGATAAAAGACTGCTGAGATAGGACTTTGAGACTGGTGCCAAGGTATGGTTGTTCAACTCTAAACTGAAATTCTTCCCAGGTTAAGTTAAGATCCAGATGGGATGGCCCTTTTGTTGTAACTCATGCATCCCCATCTGGGGCTGTGGAGATCATGAACCCCACTTCTGGGAAGATCATGAAAGTAAATGGTCTGAAGCTTAAACAGTGTGTAGAAAAATCTGTGGAGCCAGCTGAGACCATCTACCTTCAAGAACCTCCCACTGATAAGTGATCCGCAACCTTGTAACTTGTATACCATAGCTATTTTGTTTTGTGTATTTTTAAAATTCTGTCATTTGCTATTTTTAGTTTGTTTTTTATGTGCTATTTTAGTTTGTGTGATTGTGTAAGTGTCTAAAAAATCTAAATCTAGGTTGATTCTTCACCTAGGGATTGAGCCATCTGCACGTGTGATTTTTGTATAAGGTGGACTGTGCAATGTAGAGTTTAAACTGAGTGACTGCTATGATCTGTGTTGTGAGCATAGGTGTGCATGAATTAAGCAATGGGCAATAGCTGAAATGTGACAAAAATATGGTGTTGATGCACCATGGTAGTGTGCATGGCAGTTTAAATGCACATGCCAGCGGGCTAGCACTAAGAGGCTGTGGATTTGGCCTTGTCGCGAAGCTCGAGCACCCTCTCAAGCAGTTATCAAGGCAAATTTAGCCTTCTTATGTGGCCAACTGAACCCCGCGAGCTACAGTTTAGGCAGACATGAGTTGCTCGCAAGGCTCTGATGTGCAAATCTTATCTTCGCGAGAGCCTAGCCAGCATATTGCCTGAAGAATGAACAGTAATGAGCCTCACGAGGCACCTTGTTTTTAACAAATATGCCTCTCACGAAGCTCATTTTCAACTGTGCGACAGGTTCATTCCATGCTTATTTCAGCTCGCGAGGGTCAATTGCTAAAATTTAATCCTTGCAACATCTTTGCGAGAGCCTCACGAAGTATAAGTTTCATTGATTTAAACCCCGCGAGGTGCTTCTTCTTCATTTCATCTCTCTGACCAAGCTTCCAGCGCAAACCACAAACCTGTCACTTCCACTCTTTCACCTTCACTGCCCATTTTGCCCCTACTCTTACACCCTACTCCTGTCACTTTACTCCACGTCAACTCTCAAGCATTTTGCACTTGACAAAAAGCATATCGGTTCACTGTGCAAGTTCTGAGCTAAAAACCTAGCTTTCAGAGGGTAGGTGCTTTATTTTCACTACTGTGAGTTTAATTTGAATTTCCTCTGGTATACTGTATGATTTTGGGGGTGAAATTTATGTGGAGACACCTCAGTGGAGTTGTAGGTACCTAGGGTTTGTGTTCCCAGCCCTAGAACCTTAGGATGTTGTGAAATGGCTAACCAAACTCCTTTTGTGGAAAACTTTAAAGACCTGTTGAACCCCTCACCTACTGACCTCCCCACAGCAATAAGAAAATTAGTGAGGATTGTTGAGGCATCCACTGTGGAGGGCACTGATGCCCCAGTTCCCCAACCTGAGAACCCCAAAAAGAAAAATGATGCCCTAAAGAAGAGGGCAAGGACTGCCACTCTGAGCCCTAAAAAGTCCAAGAAATAGAAGAAGGGGAAGGAGGTTGTCCCTGAAGTTAATCCCCTGACAATTCCTACTGATTTTATGGCAGGCATTAAATTGGAGCCTGAGACTGCCTTTGATAAGGTATTTTTTTAGAAGGAGCCCTTGCCTGCCCCATCTATAGAATTTCTGACCAAGGCCTCCTCGTTATCTCTGCTCAGACCCCCATTAGAGTTAGCCTTTCCTAAGTTAGTCCAGCTATTTTATCGAACATCAGGGTCAAGAAAGATAAGGATGGAAACCCGATGTTGCTGATCCTAGTAGATGATTTCAAAATGTTAGTGGATCCATCTGTGATAGCCCAAGTCCTAGGGTTACCAGCTGCATACATCCCTGAGTGTACTTTGGGTGCTCCCTTAACTACCTCAATCACTGAGATTGCTAAGAGGATAGCACAAGGGAAGAAGGCCTCAGGAGACTCCATCAGGAGAAGATACTTAGAACCCAAACTGCTTTTCATGGATCATGTTTTAAGAAAGAGCATCTATGTGACTTGGCACCAACAGGAGAGAAGGGCATCCATAGCTGATGCCCTCTTTAGCTTCTCTCAGGGGCATTACTTTGAAGCTACCCAGCTGTTCTTTGATGGAATGATGGACATCCATCTCAAGGTATAAAAGAAGCAGAATCCTCATACAATGCCATATAGCAGGCTCATCACATCACTGCTAAAAAGGAGGGGTTATCAGTGGCAGATGGGGGAGGAGACAGAGACACTGTCACCTATTCAATTTGGAAAGAAGCTTTGGGGGATTAGTCTGACAATGGTGAAGAAGAAGAAAGATTAGGAGAAAGAGGCAACCCCCACCATCCAAGAAGCACAACTGCTCTTGGACTTCTTCTTGACTCAACACTCATACCTCTTCTGCGACTCAATCCCACACACCACCACTCAACCTTCCATCATCACCACCAGCCCCCTTCCAATTCCTCCTCCACCACCTAGTCAACCCACCATTCCATCCCCTACATTTGCCACAACCCCAATCCCCATCCCCACCATTTCTTCATCAGCCCCTTCAGCAATACCCACCCCTATCCCTTTGCCAGTCCCCAGCCAACCCACATTTCCTTTCACCTTACCCACTCCACCCATTACCAGGATATACACCAAAAATAAACCCTCCAAACAACCCACAACAGCCATTGAACCTCCCCAACCCATTACCCTACCAGACCGCATTTCTTTACCGCAGCCTATACCAGGCATTGACCAACACACTACCTCTATAATCATTGAACCTGACACCTTTGACCCCCTTGACCATTCCATTAATTTTTCCCCTTCCCGTGACCTTGACCCATATACCACTGAGGGGTTCTCAGCCATGTTGGACTCTATTGTGGAGGACATTAGGCATGATTTCACACCCTTACCAGATTCACCACACCCTAAACCCTCCAAACAACCCACAACAGCCATTGAACCTCCCCAACCCATTACCCTACCAGACCGCATTTCTTTACCGCAGCCTATACCAGGCATTGACCAACACACTACCTCTACACCCATTGAACCTGACACCTTTGACCCCTTGACCATTCCATTTATTTTTCCCCTTCCCATGACCTTGACCCATATACCACTGAGGGGTTCTCAGCCATGTTGGACTCTATTGTGGAGGACATTAGGCATGATTTCACACCCTTACCAGATTCACCACAGCCTACCCATTTCACCCCTGCCCACCTTCTCCATCACTAACCCAATTCACCCATGCCCCAACCTCACCTTTCCAACCCATCCTACCCACCGCAACCATAGTACCCACCATTCCAAACCCCTTACCCCTGATACTTTCCCTACTTACCTCACTACAAACCCAACTTCTTGTCAATACCCAACAACAATCCACCCTCCAAACAAACCTACAATCCATCCAGTCCACACTGCTCAGCTTTACCCCACCACCCCACCCCCCTACACATAGCTGCTGCCACACAGACACACATGGAGCCTATGGAGTTTCCCCTTATCCAACCCTCTCAGGCCTCTACCTCCACACAAACCCATCCTGAGGTAGAGGACCTACCCTTCCCTCTCCCTACCTTTACCTCTGCCTTTACACAAACTATAGAAGAGGAACCACCCAGCTTACCCACATTTATATCTACCTTTACCCAAACAAACCCTGAGCCTGAGGACATGGTTCTTACCCCACCATCCTTTACCTCCACCCACACCCAGACTGAGCCCAGTGAGGAGGAACTTGTTGGTACGCACTTTTCCTGAGTTCCTTTCGGTCCCCGGAAGGAGTGGCCCAATTCGGTCCAAGTGGACTCTAGCAAAGGCGACGAAAGAGTAATAAATTAGGAAATATTAAATGTAGAAATTAAAAAGGCAAATTCTAAATAAAGAATATATGAGAAGATGTGATCACCAGCTGCAGATATTTATCGACGCTGCAACACGTCACTGATCACGCTTTAAGGGAAAGTGGGGGCTTGCGGGTTGAACTCCTTTACTAAATCATCCGCCGGCGAACGTCAGCAATTGTGGATTGCCTTTAGTCTAACTAGTTTGGTTTTCCTATTTATGCTGAGATTTTAATTAACTTTGTCTCCTACTCCTACTGGGAGTCTGATTAAGAAAGGTTTCCTAATTCTATTAGAAGTCTAACTGATCTACTTTCCTAATCCTATTAGAAGTCTAATTAATTTAAATATCTTAATCCTATTAGAGGTCTAATTAATTAAGTCTCCTAATCCTACTAGAAGTCTAACTAATATTAGTCTCCTAATTGTACTAAGAAAGAAAATAAGTTAAGTTTACTAAAAATCTAGTGAATTAAAAATATGTTAATTCTGTTAAAATTCTAATCAAAGTAAATATACTAATTTTACTAAAAATCTAAAAAAGGGGTTTTGGCCCATTATGCTAAGGAGGATCGGCCCCATTCCTGGGTACCTCCATAAGCTCCCTTGGGCAAATCGGATGGCTAGGGGTTGAAAAACTGATTTTAAAATTATGAATTATAGATTTAAAAATCAAAATTATAAATTTTAAAAGATTTAAAAAAAATTAAGAACTATGAATTGTTAATCTAGAATTAAGAAACCTATAATTCTAGGACTGAAATCGAAACTAAAATCTACAACCTAGAGATAAAGATTGAAGATCAAAACCCTGAGTTTTAGAATTTTAGAATAGAATTTGAGACTAAAAAATTAGAATCAAAACTACGAACTGAAATTTAAGGCCTACAGTCAGAAAGAGAAATCAAGAAGCTAAAGCTAAGGAGTGGCTCTAGTAATTAAGAACTAGAACTAGTGAATTAGAAATTTAGATTAAAACCTAAGATCTAAGATCTAGAATTTAAGAACTTAGAGGGCTAGAACCTAAATCTAAAACTAGAATTAAAAAAGAGGAACTGGTTCTAGAACCAGAAAATTAAGAACTAAGGAATTACCTAAAGAATCATGTAAATCGGGTAGAAGGAAATTGTATAGAGGAAAATTGTGTAGAGGGAAATTGTGTAGAGAAAAATCGTGTATATGGATGGCTAGGGGGTAAAGGTCTTATTTATAGGCTTTTACTAGAAATCCTAATGTAACTCTAATTCCTAGTTCTTCTAAAGTGATAAAGTAAAGTCTTATATCTAATAAAAGAAAAGAATCCTATTTTCTAAAAACACAATTTTCCTCTATACAATTTCCTTCTATCCTATTTTAAAAATGTCACTTTTTGCGCAGCTACCAAAAATTGACCATAACTTTCTTGATACTTGTTCGAATTGTGTGTTTTTTAGCTTGTTGGAAAGCTACTTCAATAAGCTTTCAAACGTGACCAATTTTTCATCGATCCGACTTCGTTTAATGCCTCAAAATAGGTCAAATATAAAAGTGACAGGATTGGCAATTGGGAAAGGTTTGAATCATAATCTAAGGACTGAAATCTAAAACTTAAGAATTAAGAATTATAGAAGAATCTAAGATCTAGAACATAATAACCTAAGAACTAAGACCTAAAAAAAGACTGGCTTTAGAACCTAAGAACTAGAACCAGAGATTAAAAATAAGAATTAAGAACTATAGAAGAATCTAAGAACTAAAACCTAAGATCTCAGAATTTAAAAAAATAAAAATAAAAATTACCTAAATCCGGATGCCGAATAGAGTATCTCGAAATCCCTAAGCTTGGAAGAGAGAAAAAATTTGTGTCCTTAGGGTTGAGGTAAAAGATTATATTTATAGGTGTTTTGCTAATTACGCGTACTGTAGAGTGCGCTTAATTAGTCGGTCAACTTCAATTACGCGCCTTAATCTAAGCATTTAATTGAATTGCGCATCGGATTATAGGGGCTTCATTGCTTTGAGTCGGTCACAGACTCAATGAGTGATCGGCTGACTGGTTCGGTCGGATTTCCTAGTTCTAATCACGTTAGGACTAATTACGTGCCTCATTTGGCGTACGCAATCCAATTAAGTGTTTCAAACCTAGCGCTTAATCATGGAATTTTGGTGGTCAAGGATTGGGAGACTAGGTCAGGGACAGACCAATTGCGCGCAGGTGATATGGCGCTTAATCCGATTGCACGTTTCATGTGGAGCGCACGATCGAGTCTCGAGGTGGTCTAAAGAAAGGAAATTTGGTCTAGAAGGGACTTATTGTGCGCCGGTGATGTGGCGTGTAATAGGATCACGTGCCTAGTTTAAGGCGCATGATTCGGGGTATGTCCCGGGTCCGGGTCGGGTCTAAAATGCAATACTATTGTTTCAGTCTGCATTTCGACTATATACTTTTATTTTAGTATATAGTCCCCCACGTTAGAATCTGAGCCACAGAGGAATTATTTTAGCCTATGTTAAGCCATGTACTATTGTTTCAATGCATGGTCGTACGTTAGGGTTAGGGGGTCTGAGCCACAGAGCTATTATTTCAGCCTGTGTTCAGTCATGAACTATTGTTTCAGTGCATGGTCCCCACATTACGGTTAAGGGGTCTGAGCCACAAAGCTATTGTTTCAGCCTATGTTCAGCCATATACTATTGTTTCAGTGCATGGTCCCCTCATTGGGGTTAAGGGGTCTGAGCCACAGAGCTATTATTTCAGCTTGTGTTCAGCCATATATTATTGTTTCAGCATATGGTTCCCACGTTACGGTTTGGAAACCTTCGAAGAAGGTAAGTCCTTTCCGAAGAGTCAAAGTTGAGGTTAAAGGTTGACCAAATGACTTTATATATTCTGAGAGGGCAAAATAGGGGTGTCTACAGATGCCCCTCTTCGACGCGCTCTTGCGAAGTAAGAACGCGTCGAAGAAGTAGACACCCCTCGTTCAAGGTGTCTTCTCGTTTCTCTTGGTAAATTACAAATGTGAACTGGAGATGCTGACATGATATGCTTAGATTTTTTATCTATCAGCGCAAGCTAAAATGGAGCATTCGGGGGCCCAGTGGTAGCTGTCAAAAGGCGTATTCCATGTCGTGGACGCAAGTGATCCCATCGCGTATCACGACTCGCTATCATAAACAGTCGATGGGGGAAGTCAGCGAATCCTAATCCGAGGGTGCAAGGGCCATCCCGTCGCGTAGCACAACCTGTTGTGAGTGATAGTCCAACAGAAAGGAGAATCATCATATCCTAATCTGTAGGTGCAAGGGACATCCCGCCGCGTGTCGCGACTTACTGTAAGGGGCAGTCAAATAGAGGGGTATGATTCAATCGAGGTACAAGGGGGAGTCATATAAATATTGATAAATAAGGTCCAGAGATCGATAAAAAAATATAATATCAAAAGTTTTCACAAGTCATGTCAGATCGGGCACGTCATTGCTCACATCAATGCGCGTCAGGTGTTCCTTTTCCAATAGGCTTTTGTGAGTTCTTAGATTAAATATACTCGTTGCTCAATTTCCCAGGGGAATGGCTGGTTTGGGTAAGTGGTGAATGAGATGAATTTTGGTAGGTAAGAGGTCTCTTTGTTTATTATTATTTTGGTTTCTTTTTTTTATTGTTTTATTTTTTTATTTTGGTTTTGGAAGTAAGGGGTTTTTAAATTTTGGAAATTTTAACTAAAGATCAATTTGGTGGTAAATCTTTGAAAAACACGGCTTTCGAGACGTTGCTGAACAGATCCATCGATACGGGATTTGTGGACCTGGCCGTTTATGTGGTTGTCAAGACGACACTTGGCATGCCGGATACTCCGTCTAACCTTCTTGATGAATACTAATGATTGTCACTTATGGGAGGACTACAGTGATTCACAAGTCGAGAGAGATGGGTTTTGAAAATATTTTGACTTAATCATAGCTAACTATATCCTATAAAGACTATCAAAATATAAAGAAGGGCAATAATACTTACCTGAAGTGATGATACTTACCTGTGTAGCCCGTGATGGAATTGATTGGCTGTTGTGGTTATAATCGCGTTGGGACATTCAGGGAGATTTCTCTCCGTCTCCATTTCATGCCTGTTGTAGCAGGGTGGTTGGTTGCTAGTTTGATGAAATGTCTTGGGGAAGTGAGTGTTACGATGGGACATGGTGGTCTTTCCCGTTATGGTCGCATGCTGGGATGAGTCGCGGTTGTTGCAGGCCGAGATGAGACATGAGAAAGTATTTTATCTTCCTTCCTATTGTAGCGAATCATAGACATGGTAGGACATTGGGGGTCTGTGTTAAGATGCTGGGGGATTACTGGTCGTAAGCTTGATAGGGGCATTTGGATCCTGGTGGGATTTTTTGTGTTTGAGATGCGATGGGACGTGGGAGGAGTCCCTCTTCTTCTGTTGGAGTCTAGTGACTGCTACATAGTTAGGGATCTGGGAGGTAGTATCTCTGCTTCCGTGATGGGACATTGGTTGAGCATAGTTAGCAATGGGACTTTTAGGAAGGTTTAACTCTATGTGAGGTTCCATGATGAGGATTTCGGGGAGGTGTGATTGGTGTCGGGGCTATAAGACAAGATGAAGTTGCTGTGTTGCGATGGGACATGTGTGACGCAATTGAGCGACAGGGTTGATAGCTGCTGCGTGCGGGATGTTCAGATCGCTTGGTGAGATATTGCGATGAGGTGTTGACCATTGATAGATGTCATTGCTATGTTTTTTTCTTTGGCAGATCTTGGGCTATATGAGACTACATCGCTGTTGCGTCATGACTGGACTCGTCTTTGGCTTTGGTGGCGTGGTAGGACGTGGCTATTTCATGTCGATGTGTCCGATCGTGATAGGATAGGGTGTTGGGAGTTATGTGATGGGACTATCCTCCTCTGGACAAATCGTGGTGGGATACGGAAAGGTGATTCTGACTGTGAGGAGGGTGCTCTTGGGTTTTGCTGCGTCATGGTGGTGTGTTCTGTCGGATGGGACAGAGGGTGTGGTTAATGCTTCCTTTCTTCATGTGGGGTTATGTGATGGGAGAAAGGGTTTTGATCTCCACCGAGTTGGGAGTAAAAGGCATGAGAATGTATGAATTTGGGTATTGTGAGCCTGGTACCGATCGCTCAATTGAATTGCGCGCCTGTTTTCAGGTATGCGATTGAAAGTTTGAAGGGTTTGTTTACGCGTTTGGCTGTGTGCGTGTGATTGGATTACACGCTCTGTCATAAGCATGTAATTCAAACGTCACTAGGTCACTATGCAGGTGACCTTGCCTATTGCGTGCTCTGGTATAAGTGCGGGATCGGGGCATTGCGCCTGCTGGGTGGGCGGAAGTTGGATTGCATGAATAGGGGATTACGTGTGATTTGGATTAAGCGCGGTTGTTACTACTCATGATTGGATTGTGCCCCTAGATTATCCTGCGCGATTAGACTGCTCTCTATATAAGGGATGGAAATCTTCATTTTCTTACACCTCGAGTTTTATCTTTACTCTTCTTGCTTTCTAATGTTCTAAAACTCGTGTACTCGTGGTATTTGGTGATCTAATTGTCTGATTGAGATGTCATTTCTTTCGATGTTCGTCGTTTCGCTTGATCTTCGACCTGATATGCTGCTTGGTGGAGTGGATCTGAGAATGGGCCGTGTTGGGAAAGAGGAGGCCAGTCTTCACATCGATCCCTTTTAGGGAGCAGTGAAGGCAACGTTGAGTAGGCGACGGTGGAAGAGGTGAAGATGGCGGAAGAGTCAAAGTTACGAGTGGAGGGATGTGTTCCCCAACCAATCCTCCCTGAAGCCTCCTATTGGACACTCCGAGCTGGGATCCGCTCCTTGCTTTGTCTCCATTGCGGATTCAGTCTTCGTTTTAGATTGTAGGTTAGAGTTTTAGGTTTTCATTTCAGGTTGTGAATTCAGGAGGTATGCCTCCGGTGATATTTTGTAAAAAAGTTTATTAAATGAACAAAAGGTGTTTTATTTGTTGTGTTTGTTTATCTTTTATTATTCAATGGGACCTATGCAAACATTCAAAAAATTTATTTTGAATTACTTAATTTGTCAGGATTTCGTTTAGTTGGGTCTTAACTTGGAATGCTAGGATTTATTTTTTAGATTTGATTTATAGTTCTACTGGGATTTTTCTTGGTATATTGGGTTTTATTTAAGATTCCACTTGGTTTTATTGAGTTTGTTGGGGCATTTATTTTATTAGATTTATTTTGAGATGATCTCATGGTCCAGATGAGTTAGGATTTCATTTTAGGGAGTTTCAAAGGGTTTTTATGTTTGTTTTGTTTAAGGTGGTGGGTGAATCCCATGTTTAAAGTTTAAGGTATTTTGTTTTGGTCTTATGTTTGATTTGAGGTGACACTTATTAGAAATGTGTGAATTTAGGATTTAATTTAAAGTTTCTAGATGAGTGTTAAGTGTTTTAATTCTATTGGTTCATTTATTCTGTGGTGGATTTGTGTTTATTTAGGGGGTAAGTGTTGTATGATTGTTGGGTTACGTTGGAGGGGAATGGGTAGTATTAGAGTATGGTATTTATTTGTTAAATGTGTCTTTGTTGTTCTGTTTCAGGTGCTCCTTTTGGGGGTCCCATGGAGAAAAAGTAAGAACTAAACCAAAAAAAAAAAAAAATGCCCCTGTTTGGGGTGTGTCCGAGGTGGAAAAGCAAGAACTGACTTGAAAAACATTTTTAAAAAATGCCCCTATTTGGGGTATTCAAAGTGGGGAAGTAGGATCAAAACTGAAAAAAAAAAAATTTAAATGCCCCGGTTTGGGGTATCAGTCTTATGACCTGAGTATCGCTACCAAGGTGCTAGTGCTCTTTAAAAATAAATGCCCCAGTGTCAAGTAACGGTGGGACTTTTATCTGCCTCACAGATGTCCTGAAGTGTATTGGTAATGATCCCATGTCGGGAAGTAGCTCGATTATTTCGGCAACATGTCGGGCTTGATTTTGTAAGTACTAAACGATCATCATGTATCGTAACTTTCAACAAGAATTGAAGTGAATGGTAGGTAATAAGTGATTGCATCACTTGTCATTCGAGAGTTTTTGGTTTTATTCCGAAGAGTTTTAAAAATCAACTGACTCATTGTCTAAAAAGAAAATAAAGGGTGAAGAGGAGGTAAGGTTTATTGATCTGAGGGTAGCTTCTTATTCGACCAAATTTTAAAATAGTAGTCAACTACTTTCTTCTCAGGTGGATAATGCAGTGCCATAATTGAGCTCTCCGTCATGGTCTAGCACCATCAATCATCAAATTCTATGGTTAGCAGGAGTTTTGTCCTTCTCCCGCCACCGTATGACGACATATAGTAGTGTAAAGATGTCAGGGATGCCCTCGCAGTTTGCTTATATTTCCCTAATAAGATTACCAGGAATGCCCTCATACTTTGCTTATGCTTTCCTGAATTCATTGACTGTTCATTTATCGTATTGCTCTCGCTCGGTTATGCTTCTTTTCTTTATATATATATATATATATATATATATATATATATATATATATATTATTTTTATTTTTTTTTGAAATAACCTGCTAACGCAAGAATTATGAGGTTTGATGCAACCTTGCATTTTCATTTTTCGTGCTCTAAAATCAATCCAATGGCTAGAAGTGTATGAGAATCAAGAGTTTTCTATATTTCAGAAAGAGAGTTTCATGATCCACTAGTCCTTTCGATCAATTCGCCCGGATAGAAAGGTGGTCAATGAGTCAGATGATTCCCAAAATGGTTCAAAAGAATAATGACCTATGACTGCCGCATGCCTTGCGATGATCACGAGGGTGATAAATATATAAGTATGTTTGTTTAGGCTATGAGATATGATGGTCATTGAGTTATGATTCCAAGGGTTAGAAAGTCCTTCCCCTGTGGCTGTTTCCTGGGCATGTTGCCGAGATAATTTAAGTACTTCCCATGTGGGCTTTGATTTCCTCCAGCGAGGCAATTGTATAGGCACTGTTTCTTAACACTAGCTCCTCGACTTTGAGTTCTCGGTCGAGTAAGAATTATGAATCAGAGATATTGTTGGGCAGATGGCATATGTATATATATATATATATATATATATATATATATATATATATATATATATTTTCATTTTGTATGTATTTTTTTATTTTATTTTACCATTGTGGTGTTATAGTATAACATCAGTTCCTTAAGCAGAGACTGACTCAGAAAGTCTGCTTGGTGGGACATGTTGAATGGTTAGAGTGACCGTTTGATTAGATGATATTGTTTTGGGGTCCTCGATCCCTTTTGATCCGATTGATCTGGGATGAGTGAGAGGTTATGTTCGGGTTTGTATTCTAGGTGACATGAGATTTGTCGAAATAGGTGTGGTGTCATTTGATTTCTTCCTTTGATAAATCTTTTATGGTTGTAGTCTCCTTGTCTGGAGGGACCTTCTTTAGTTTTTCGACGGAGTGAGGAATCTCGTAGAGTTAGAACTTATAATTGTTAGGGTGTTTTTCAAGTTGTCGGGAAGTTATTTACCAGTGAAGTTAGAAGGGAATCTATTGGTGTTGTAAAGGTAATGATAAGATAAGGCTGAGGTAGAGTAGGAGGAGGAGACTCGAGGGCATAGGCTAAGGTGGACCTTTCCTTTGTGTGGGGCGGTTCAATTTTGTTTGATTATGCTTGTTTTGTTTGATTCGTACTCTGGGTTTATCGTGACGTTGCTTTAAAGTTTTGTTTGTAATTCTTGGAGGAGGTTTAGTGTTGAGTGTTTGGTGTAGTAGTTTCGTTGGTTGGTGTTCTGGGAAGGTTTTGATTGTGAGGTCAATGAAGATTTGGATCTGGCGATCAGAAGCGAGTTTAGTTGTCATTAATTTTATGCTGTAGCGGGATTCGAGGATTTGGTGACATTGATTTGGATATTGATCGAGGTCATAAGATTTAAGCTTGATTTAGTTTCGAGAGTGGGAGGAGTGATAGATTTTTGGATTGGTTCATCGATAGGCTTAAGGGTTGATATTGTAGAGGTAGATTCAATGATAGGTGCGGGTTTGATGAGTTCCAGTTTGGCGACAAGTTCAGGTTTAGGTTTGATAGGTTCATGTTCGATAATAGATTCATGTTCGGGTTCGACGCTAGGTTCAAGCTTGATGATAGGTCTTGGTTTGACAATGGGTTCGGGTTCAATGGTGGGTTCGCCTTTGATGGTGGGTTCGAGCTCGTGGATGGGTGTAGAGTTGATGATAGGTTCGGGTGTAGGTTCGACGATTGGCTTAAGTTCAATGATAGGTTTGGTTTCGTGTCCGATGACAGATTCAAGTTCGATCATGGGTTTAGGTTCGGTGATAGGTTCATGTTTGAGGATAGGTTTAGGTTCGATAATAGGTTTAGATTCGATAATAGGTTTAGTTTTGATAGTAGGTTTAGGTTTGATAGTAGGTTTAGGTTTAGGTTTGATGATAAGTTTAGGCTTAGGTTTGATGATAAGTTTAGGTTTCATAATAGGTTTGAGTTTGGGGTTCAGTTTCGTGGTTGATGGAACGGTAAGTTCAATAGTGGGTTTAAGTTCTTGTTTCGGAGTTGAGGGGATGATAAGTTTGGTGGCGAGTTCTGAAGGGGTTGATCCATGAGTTGGTTTTGAGGTCGGTTTAATGATTGATTCTGAAGTGAGTGAAATGAGTGGTTCGGAGGTATGTTTGGTAACAGATTCGGGTTCGAGATTTTGTTTTGAAGTTGGTGAGGTGGTAGTGAGTTTAGGTTCCGAAGTGGGCATAGAAGTTGACTCGAGTGTTGATTCTGAGGTTAGTGGGGGGATGTGTTTGTTATTGAGTTCAAGTTTTAAAGCAGGTGTAGGGATTGATTCAGGGACTTATTTTGAGATTGGCGGGGCAATGTGTTTGACAATGTGTTCAATTTTGGGGGTAGATTTGATTACTGATTTGCGCTCAAAGTTTAGTTTTGTGATTGGTTTAAGTATCAATGGCATCGTATAATACCGATTGATTGGTTCAAAAATTACTTCTAGAATCAGCACGTGAGCCTGTTCAAGGGTAGTTTGCGTCATTGGTTTAGGCATTTGCTCAGAAAATGTGGGGGTTTATTTGTTTGTTGGTAGGTTATTAGAGCCAAGGGTAGGTTGAGTTGGTTCGGAGATAAGTGTGTTGAGCTTGGCGATTAGTTTGGTGATGGGTTGAGTTAGTTTAGGAGTGGATTCGGTGATAGTTTGGATTTTAGTGATCTTGGTGACCGGTTTAGGGTGAAAGGTAACTTTGTGTTTATAGGTACGTGGGATAGGGTTGGTTGGTTGTGAGTGAATGGTATGGACACTGTCTGCAGGGGGTTCAATTATGCGAATCAGGTTAGCTGGGTGGAATGTGGCGGGGGTGAATGAGTGTACAGTCTCGTATGCGAGTTGAGTTTTATTGAACAATGGGTTGTAATAGGTGATGTTAGTTTGCATGTCGTTGGGGCACTAGTTTTGGTTATAGTACGGGTTTGTGTAATGGTTGGTGTATAGTGTTCGGTTTTGGTCAGGGTATAGGTTTGTGTATAGATCTTGAGCCTAGTTATATGGGTGGCATGGTTGAGGGTTTGTTTGGTCTTATCCTTGGTTTGTGTTGAATTGTTCGGGGCTTAGAGTCTCGTTTCGGGATGTTTGTGTAGAGAGGTAAAGATCTTCGTTCTTCATTCGACGTTCTATGCGTAAGGCCCGTTCATGGAGGCTAGAAAAATCGGAGTAGTCGCTTAGAATGAGAATGATCCGAAGAGGCTCTTGGGTATTGTTAATCACGATTTCTATTGCATCGCTTTCTTTTATTTAATTCCATGTTCGAGCGGCGAGCCTTCTCCAGCAGTTGGCAAATGTTGTGAAGTCTTCGTCGTCCTCTTTTCTTGTGTGTATCAAGTCAGTGAGACTGATCTCTTCGAGAGTCAAGTGCTGGTATTGGTTTAGGAATCTATCAGCTAAGTCTTTGAATGTCTTAATTTCGGCTAAATGTAAGGCTACGAACCAATCAAGGGCTTCTCCTTCTAGTGATCTCGGAAAGTAATAGATCAAGAGCCCATGATTGGTGCGGATTGGTCGATAGTCATTACAGAATAGGGCTAAGTGGTGCTTTGGGTTTCCCATACTGTTATATTTGTTGAATTTGGGTGGTTTGAACCCAACGGGTATAGTGAAGTCAATGTCTCGACAGAATTTGTACAATCCGAAGGACTTTTTTCAACGTTCTCTCTTAGCCACGCAGTCATCTAAAAGTTGAGGGAGGTCGTCTATGTTTATGGTGGTATCGTCTTTTGAAGTCTCGGGGAAGGGTCCTTGGTAGTTGTTGTTGTAGGAGGTGCGAAGGGTATGCGTGTTATGTATCGAAGGAGTTGGAGTACGCAAAGAGTCAGCGTCTTTCTTCTTTGTTTGCTTCTCGGAATAACTTGTCTTTGGTCTCTTGTAGCTCTGTATAAGTCGGTCAATGACTGGAGCCATGCGTCGGCTTCTTTTCCCCCTTTTGTGAGCACACTGGCAGTGTAATCTATAACTTGGCTACTGGGGTAGTTTCGCACAGTGCCACTTTCTCCGCTACTGTTGCTGTGATTTGTGTTTTGTGAAGTGAAGGGGTATTTTTCACTCTCACTAATCATGTTTACCCGAGCACGATGTTGGGCTATCCACGGAGACAGCCTAACGTTATACTCAAGGGAGCCCCATACTGGTGGGCTGATAATATTAAAGTTTTTTTTTTTTATGTCGGCCATTTTAAAATAAAATTTTGTATTATTTTTTTTTCAATTTTTTTAAATTTTTTTATAAAACTGAGTATAAGGTGAGTGTGTGTAAAAAGTGATAAAGTAAAGCAAAAAAAAATAAAAAAAACTAAATTAAATAAAGCAAGGAAAATAGAAAATCGAATTAATTAAACTGGAGCAACCTTAGCAAAAAAGGGTCCCACCGTGATCTCCAATATGTTGGTACACGCTTTTTCTGAGTTCCTTTCGGCCCTCGAAAAGAGTGGCCCAATTCGGTCCAAGTGAACTCTGGCAAAGGCAATGATAGAGTAATAAATTAGCAAATATTAAATGCAGAAATTAAAGAGGTGAATTCTAAATGAAGAATACCTGAGAAGATGCGATCGCCAACTGCAGTATTTATCGACGCTGCAACACGTCACTGATCACACTTTAAGGGGAAGCAGGGGCTTGTGGGTTGAACTCCTTTACTGAATCGTTGGCCGGCGAACGTCAGCAGATGTGGGTTGCCTTTAGTCTAACTAGTTTGGTTTTCCTATTTATGCTGAAATTTTAATTAACTTGGTCTCCTACTCCTACTGGGAGTCTGATTAAGAAAGGTCTCCTAATTCTATTAGAAGTCTACCGAATCTAGTTTCCTAATCCTATTAGAAGTCTAATTAATTTAAATATCTTAATCCTATTAGAGGTCTAATTAATTAAGTCTCCTAATCCTACTAGAAGTCTAACTAATATTAGTCTCCTAATTGTACTAGGAAAGCAAATATGTTAATTTTACTACAACTCTAACTAATTAAAAATATGTTAATTCTGTTAAAATTCTAATTAAAGTAAATATACTAATTTTACTAAAAATCTAAAAAAATGAGTTTTGGCCCGTTATGCTAAGAAGGAGCGGCCCTGTTCCCGAGTACCCTCCTTAAGCTCCCTTGGGAAATCGGATAGCTAGGGGTTGAAAAACTGATTTTAAAATTAGGAATTATAGATTTAAAAATCAAAAATTTAAATTTTAAAAGATTTTAAAAAAAATTAAGAACTATGAATAGAAAATCTAGAATTTAGAAACCTATAATTCTAGGATTGAAATCGAAACTAAAATCTAGAACCTAGAGATAAAGATTGAAGATCAAAACCCTAAGTTTTAGAATTTTAGAATAGAATTTGAGACTAAAAAATTAGAATGAAAACTAAGAACTGAAATTTAAGGCCTAAAGTCAGAAAGAGAAATCAAGAAGATAAAGCTAAGGACTGGCTCTAGTAATTAAGAACTAGAACTAGTGAATTAGAAATTTAGATTAAAATTTAAGATCTAAGATCTAGAATTTAAGAACTTAGAGGGCTAGAACCTAAATCTAGAACTAGAATTAAAAAAGAGGTACTGGTTCTAGAACCTAAGAACTAGAACCAGAAAATTAAGAACTAAGGAATTACCTGAATAATCGTGTAAATCATGTAGAAGAAAATTGTATGGAGGGAAATTGTGTAGAGGAAAATCGTGTATATGGATGGCCAGGGGGTAAAGGTATTATTTATAGGCTTTTACCAGAAATCCTAGTGTAACTCTAATTTCTAGTTCTTCTAAAGTGATAAAGTAAAGTCCTATTTTTAATAAAAGAAAAGAATCTTATTTTCTAAAATAAAATAATAAAGGGACTAATCCTAATTCAACTAGGAGTTTTGAAAAACGTCACTTTTTGCACAGCTGCCGAAAACTGACCATAACTTCCTTGATACTTATTCAAATTGCTCATTTTTTAGCTCGTTGGATAGCTACTTCGATAAGCTTTCAAACGTAAACAATTTCACATCAATCTGACTTCGTTTGATGCCTAAAAATAGGTCAAACATAAAATTGACGGGATTGACAATTGAGAAAGGTTGGGATCATAAACTAAGGACTGAAATCTAGAACTTAAGAATTATAAATTATAGAAGAATCTAAGAACTAGAACTTAATAACCTAAGAACTAAGACGTGAAAAATGACTAGCTCTAGAACCTAAGAACTAGAACCAGAGATTAAAAATAAGAATTAAGAACTATAGAAGAATCTAAGATCTAAGAATTTTTAAAAAAACCTAGAACTAAAAATTACCTAAAGTCGGACGCCAAATTGAGAATCTCGAAATCCCTAAGCTTGAAAGAGAGAAAAAATTCGTGTCCTTAGGGTTGAAGTAAAAGGTTAAACTTGAATTACGAGCCTTAATCTAGGCATTTAATTGAATTGCGTGTTGGATTACTGACGCTTAATGGCTTTGAGTCGGTCACGGACTCAGTGAGCGACCGGCTCACTGGCTCAACCGAGCTTCCTAGTTCTAATCACGTTATGACTAATTGCGCGCCTCGTTTGGCGTACACAATCCAATTAAGCATTTCAAACCTAGCGCTTAATCGTGATATTTTGGTGATCAAGGGTTGGGAGACTAGGTTGGGGACAGACTAATTACTCGCCGGTGATATGGCGCTTAATCCGATTGCACATTTTGTGTGAAGCGTGCAATCGAGTCTCGAGGCGGTCTAAAGAAAAAGAATTTGGTCTGGAAGGGACTTATTGCGCGCCGATGATGTGGCATGTAATAGGATCACGTGCCTGATTTAAGGCGTGTAATTCGAGGTATGTCCCGGGTCTGGGTCGGGTCAGAAATGCAAGACTATTATTTTAGTCTGCATTTTGACTATATACTATTGTTTCAGTATATAGTCTCCCATGTTAGAATCTAAGCCACAGAGCTATTGTTTCAGCCATGTACTATTATTTCAGTGCATGGTCCCTACGTTAGGGTTAGGGGGTCTGAGCCACAGAGCTATTATTTCAGCCTATGTTCAGCTATGTATAGTTATTTCAATGCAAGGTCCCCACATTTGGGTTAAGGGGTCTGAGCCACAGAGCTATTGTTTCAGCCTGTGTTCAGGCATATACTATTATTGCAGCATATGGTTCCCACGTTAGGGTTTGAAAACCCTTGGAGAAGGTAAGTCCTTTCCGAAGAGTCACAGTCGAGGTCAAAGGTTGATCGAACGACTTTATATATTCCGAGAGGGCAAAATGGGGGTGTCTACAGAACTGCGACCCACCCTCCCCCTCCATCATCCATCCCATCATCCTCAGCCACTCCTTCCCATAGATTTGAGGACCATGCTGAAAGGACCATTATTCCTACTTCTTCAAATCTAATGCCCCCATTTTCCATCCTCAAAAGAACAATAGATAAAAACCTTTATATCAGGAGGGATGTCATAAGAGGGATGGTTGAGATCAATACTGCAATCAAGCAGCCATTCCTAGTTGAGATTGCCCAACTACAGTTGGACCATATAGTTGAGAAGAGGGACTGGGAGCAATTGTTGCTGAAAACCCTCTAAAAATTCATCTCAGTAGTGCACCCACCCTCATCAGCTAGAGTGTCCATGAAGGAGCCTACCATGCAGAAGGATAGCACCAAGCCACTGAAACCAGCTGCCAAATGGACAAAGGCTGGTGCTGCCAAAACTGAAAATTTGAAGAAGGAATATCAGAAAATAGCAGAAAAATATGGATGGGAACCAGTTATTCTATCACGCTCATATTCAGATTATGTTTTAGTGTGTCAATTGTACTTAGGTATTAGTTTCTGTTTTTACACATGTACAAATTTCATTTGTAGTGTCTTGTATATTGTTCTTATGAATGCAAATTTCTCTTTTATGTCCTTGCTTTGCAGTAGTTATACTTGTCTTCTTTTCTGCATGCTATTTTGCTGTTTTGTGTGTGATGATTTATGATTGTACCCTGCTGCCCCTGTGGGCTTACTCTTTGGAACAGTGAGGACACTGTTCTTCATAGGTTTGGGGGTATGGCAAGGTAAGTCAATGGGATAGTTAACCTAAGTGCAGCAGTATTAAGTGCGTAAGAAATAAAGAGAGTGAATCCACCTAAGTAATGTTGAAAATGAGGAAATGTAAACTGATGCAAACTTGTTAACGCTAAAATCATTTAAAAATTCAATACTGCCATAAGGTGAACATCAAGAATTTTTATTTTTTTTTCAGTACTTAGTGAACCAGTGAGGAGAGAAAAAGGTGAGGACATGCCCAAGAATTCAATTGAAGACCATACCTAGTGAGATTTGAGCCTATAAAAAAAAATTCCTCTTAAAGAGTGCCTTTGGCAAATCTTTTCTGCTCTAAGGACTGGCTGATTCAACTCCTTTTAGGCACCTCCAAGTTAAAACTTTTAGGCAGCATGCATAACACTAAGGAGATGATCAAGGCCTTCATTTGGAGAGTTTGAGCCTAAAAGTACCAATCCATTGAAACTGTCCTTTTGCATTTACTTTTTGAGCCTTCAAATTAATTTTTCCTCAAGATACACCAGACTACCTGCACCTTAACCTGTAGACCTGATTCAACCTTACCCTCACTCTGAGAATTCAGAAGGTAAAGGAGAAGGAGTTGAAAGTGGGCAAGCTGAGTGTAACATTTGGTTAATGGAAAAGAAAAGCAATATATGAATAGAAGTGTAGTAGTGGTTCAGTTGTGGCATTCCATAAAAATAAAATAAAAACAAAAATAAAAAGGAAAAGAGAAGTCAAGAGGATAACTCCTTCTGAAAATTGAAAAGAAGAAGAGAAGCTGGCCACTTTGAATCTGAAAAATATCAATGAAGATGAAGTATGCTAAATTCAAGAAGGGGGAGTCATGAATTACCTCCTACACCTGCTAATTTCTCAGTTTTGAATCCCATTTATCTCTTCCATTCTTTTGAAACCTCAACCATAAGCCACATTACAACCCATGTAAAAGACCTTGTTGATCCAAAGTGAAGTGAGTTGTCATGTAGAGATGAAGAGCTATTTGATCTATGGTGAGAAGAAGTAGATGATGCTAGAAATTAGGAGCAAATGCCTATGATCATGCTTGCAGACCCATTTGGGGTCTGAAACTACTCTTGAGCTTGAGTGGAACTGAAATACCCTTTTAATTCATTTGTGAGAGGAAACTGTTAAGCAGTGAAAAATATCATTTTTCACCTCCTAACCTGACCTTTGATGGACCCTTGAGCTGACTAATAAGGTGTTTTAAGTGTGTTTTGTAGATAAGCAATAAATTACAACTTAGTGCAGATATTCATTCAAAACAGCCCAAGAAGCATTGTGCTATCTAATTGGAAAGGCCTGGGACCAAGTCCAGCTGCAAGGAATAAAGATTGAACCTAATAAGGGGCTGCTGAGTGTTGAACGAAGGAAGAATAGCACACCCAAGATGTGTGCTAGCTGGGGAAGCACTGAAAATAAGATGTTGAGAGCTTCCCAGCACCTATCGAGAAGTTCTGAGAGCAAGGAATAAAGCAGTCGAGAGGTTGAACATGTGTATAAGAGGCTGTCGAGAGGTACTGAGTTGAAAAGATGAAGATCTCGAGAGGTTCCAGCACCTATCGAGAGGTTGAAAGTACAGACGTGGATCCTGTCAAAAGGATACTTCAAGGTACAGATGAAGTCGAGAGGTTCCAGATACTTATCGCGAGGTTCAATTGAACCTATCAAGCAGTGCAAGATAACTTGTCGATAACTTACCTGAAGCAACGTTCATTCTCACGAGGATTGAGCCAACCTGTCGAGCACTTCACTGGAGAACGTATAACAAGTCGACAGGTTGAGTATAACCAGTTGAGAGGATGAGTGTGGAACTGGGCAGAATGAAGAAATAAGCCTTCAATCCTATCGACAAGTGTAAAACAACCTCTCGAGATTCTCTCCTAAGCTGTCGACAGGATCTTCATTAACATATCGAGATGTGTCCAAACCTATCGAGAGCTACTTCAATCCTGTCGAGAAGTTTACGAAGCTGTCGAAAGCCAATGCAACCTGTCTATGTGAACATAAAGCAGATCCAGAACCTGTCGAGAGGATCCCCTGAACCTCTCGACACTCGTTTTGGCAACTTCTCAGCATGTTTCTTCAGAAGCTTCCACTTCCAGAGTTTTGTGCATGAGTTTCAAAGCACATCAGCGACCCCTGGGGGTATTTTTGGCACATAATTGGGCACGAATGAAAACCCTAACTACTTCACGTGTATTTTCCAGTTGGGAGCCAATGGGAGAGAGCTTCTAGAAGAGAAATCAGCCTCATCAGCATAACAAAATTATTCCCTTGCGCTCTAATTAGCATAAATGGATCTGAGGACAGAGGAGGAGAGTATAAAAGCTTGAAGAAAATACAAAACAACTATCCAGAGTTTGAGAGAACCAGAGCTTAATGCGAAATCCATTTTTTCCTCCAAATTTTCCCTCCTTCTTTCTCTTTCTCCCATTCTCTCTTTAGCCAATCATGAGTGGCTAAACTCTTTTCACTAGTTAGGGTGAGGTCTTGAGCTGTAAATTGAGAGATTCAAAGGCTTGTAAAAAATTATATATTACACAGATTGCAGATCTGGGCACAATAGTATTGTAAGTTATAATATAATTGTGGGTTTTAAAGGTGATTCTAATCTATATTTTACTTCTTCATATTTGATTTCCTTGAATGGATACTCCTGCGGATGCCAGCCAGAAATGGGGAGCTGGTAGCCTGACATCTGCAGCATCTGTAATAGTTTTTCTATTCCAATCAAGATTAATAGATTGGAGTAATCCCAGGGATTTATTGTATCCAGTAGAAGGGCAGATCATAAACTTAGGATTGTATCTAGTAGAAGGGCAGAGCCTAACCTCAGGATTGCCCTGATCCATTGGTGGAGATTGGATTCTTATACCTCACCTCTGCCAGGAGAACCTCGGTAGATCAATAAGTTTGAGTAATCTCGGGGATGAACTGTATCCAGTAGAATGGCAGATCATACACTTAGGACTGTATCCAGTAGAAGGGCAGATCCTAACCTCAGGATTGCTTTGATATATTGGTGGATTCGGGAGAACCTGGGAAGCTTGGAGCCAGAAAAGAAGATTGTTACAAATCAGCTCTTTGCATTGCCTTTGATTCCTTTGATTTTCAGTGAGAGACCAATATCCCTAGTTGTTGTTCTCACCCTTTTAAATTTTCCACTCTTTTATATCTCCCCTTATCTCTGTGTTTGATTAGATCTGGATCAATAGCATTTATCTTTTGTAGTCTGTAGTTAAAGTGACAAAACCATAAAACCTCTCCTCTTTTCTTCTTTAGTTTAGGTTAAATTAGGATAGAGTGTCAGATCTATCATAGATCTGGAGATTTACTATCCTTTAGAACACATTTCCCTATGGAGATACCCTTACTTACCTATCAAAACTTGCTACAACATCCCTGATTCTTGCAGGACTACCTTCTTGCCTTTATTCAATATTGTTGTAATTTGTGCAGTTAATCTATTGTTTTAATCATATAATAATTGTAAGGTAGGCAGGATGAACAACAGAAACCCTGGTGAGCATTGGGTCTAAGATTGAACTTATTAGGCATTGTTTGAACTTAATTTTTGAATCATTAGTAAGCTTAGTATTGGTTTACACACTATATTCTTTGATGTCAGCTAATTGGTTTGATGAATATACATGCATGATTTAGGTGTTAACTGTGGCATTCAATGTCTTGAAAACCCTCAAATTTGAAAGATCAAAAGTGGATTGATACTCTATTTATTGAGAATTGATTTGATCATGCTTGCACTTGTGTTAACTATTGCTCATTAAGAGGATCACCTAGGGGTTTAAAAGGCTTGATGCATAAGCTAAATGCACTCATGCTCCCTACGAAAGTGGCATTTAAATTTTTAGAGAAGTTGCTTAAATTTTGCTTTGCTCGAGGATTAGCAGAGATTAGGTTTGGGGGTGTATTAAGCACTGAAAAATACCATTTTTCACCTCTTGACCTATACTTTACTACTCCTTGGAGCCATTTAATAATTTCCTTTTGAGTTTGTTTTGTAGTTAAGAATAAATTTATAGCTTAGTACAACAGTCATGCTTTGGAGGCCAAGAAGAGAGGGATTTAAAGCCAAGGGATGCAACTGATGGAAGAACAAAGGATACACCAAGGTGGTACACACCATGGTGACTATTTTGGCTACTATGGTGGGCCCTAAAAGTAGATGGATGAAAGAAAGGTGGGCGAAGCAGAGAACATTGCTGTAGTAACATGCGCACTATAGCAGAGAAGAGAAATGTCAAACTCGCGCAGTCCAATTTGGCCTGAACAGCCCCCTCTCCCAGCTCTCGCCTAGCTCAAACCAGCAGCAGTAAAAGAGCTCGCGCAGTGCACATAGAGCTCGCACACAATTAGCGCAACTCAAGAGGAGAGAGAGTCTCAAAATATTTTCTCACGAAGACCTCAAGCGCTTTCGAGATAGAGCCAGCCACGAAAGATGTGCAGCCCAGCCTAGCGATCAACCCCACGCAGCTCAAAGCTCATCCTCGCGATAGCCTGGAGAGACGCAATGCAGCCTAGTGAGAGCCTCGCGACTTGAGCCACCTGGAGAACCATTTGCACAAGCTATGCTACACAATGCAAAAGGGACCTCGCGAAGCTCATTCAACTATATGATTAGTCACGCGACAGCTTTGCGAGAGCCCAAATTATAGCACTCATATGCGCAAAGCTCGGGATCCCCACTTCTTAGTCCATACACAGGGACACTTTGGGGATATCCCAACTTCTAGGGCACACATCCCAAGGCTCTAACCTATCTCCCACTTTTCGACACATCCAAGGGTCACAATTGAGCCACATCATCAAGCAAAAATTAGGGTTTCTCCCTTCTATTTTCTTATTTGCCAATGCAATGAGTGACTTTATATATAAGTTGTAATGTTTTAGCATAAACCTATCTCATCTTCAACCTAAATTAGTTGTGAGCTTGAGAGTGCTTAGGTTATTAGGGTCAGGGTTAGATCATCCATTTTTCTTTTCTTCCTTAGCTTAGTACTGGCTAAGATCTTCTGTAAGTAGCTAGTTTATTTCAGTTTCTAATGGGTGTTGTGTTAGCATTGGGAGCTGATTTGGGCTTTTGCACTGGTTGTTGCCTTGAGGGCTTACATTGTAAGTTTCATTTCGATCAATGCAATGCCATTTTTCTAGCTTATTTGAATCTGTATTTATTTTTTGTTTTGTGCATCGATATCTATGGATTTAATACACCCATGTTTGCTTGAGCTTGTAGCCCTGCAACCATGGTGGTAGCTACAGTTTTCTTGTTCTATCTCATCCATCTATGATTAGGATAACCCCTGGGATAGCCTATGACCATTTAAGTGGACAGACTATAGCCCTAAGGCTGGTCTAAGTCACAGATCTGAGATAGATTCTTTTGCTCTACACTTAAGCTTGTAGCCAAGTGAGAGATAGTGCAGATCCAAACTCCCCTTTGTGTTGCAATGCCATTTTTAGATATGATATTTTGTAGAGATTGCAGACTTGTGAGCTTGGTTATTGTAGGCCTTTTGTAGCAATGACCAGCTGAGTCTAAGTCCCCATTCAACCTCTGATTGTCTGTGATTTCCACTAGACTTTTAAGGGTTGTATGCTCCTATGAATGTTTGAGCTTGTAGCCTTGCAAATATAGTGTCTGCAATGGTATTCATGTTCTGATTTAATTCATAGGTTGGAGGAAATCCCTAAGATAGTCTGTGGCCATTTAAGTGGACAGAGTACAGCCTTAAGATCAATCCATTCCCTTGGATTAAGTTATTTTTCTGACTTTAATCCATGTGATTTGATCATCTCCCTAGGAGAGTCAGTGACCATTTAAGTGGACAGATTATAGCCTTAAGGGAGCAGTTAATTCACAGGGGTTGATTTGGGTTCCTCTACCTTATAGATGTTCTTATAGCCATCTGAAGGATTACTACAGAATCACCTCTAGATCTGAGTTGCATAACTGATTTAATCTTAGTTGCATACTTCTCATCATTTTACCTTTATTTTACCACACCATTAGCACCTTCTTTAAAACCCTTTCTATAGTATAGGACTGTATTTTATTTATTAGTTTTAGTTTTAGTTATGACAACCCCAAAATACTCCATTTCTTTAGGATTGCCAAATCTGTAGCCAGATCTGGAGGCCTACTAAATAACCCTTTATGGGTTCTAGACCAATTTTTCCTGTGGGACAAACTCTTACTTTTAAATCTTGCTACAACAGGCCCTAGATCTTGCAGGACTGTTGTATTTTTAGAGTGTTGTTTTCATGTCTTTCCATCACCCTTTACTTTGATTAATTTTTACCACTGTATTTTCTAAATAAAATAATAGCACCTAATCACAAACCAACGAGTAACATCAGGATCAAATCTAAGCAGAGCATGTTTCTACTTTGAATTATTGGCCAGTTTTTCAAAGAAATTTCAGGACTGCTAGCCTTTCTGGGCCATAAAGGCTCCTCCACTTATGACATCGACTGTAGACTAGTTGGTCTCAGTCAATCCTTAATAGAAACTTTGTGTTATCGACCAATTTGGTACCTCGTAATGCGGACACCTCCGTAATAGAACCTTCATCCATTCCCAACTCTTATGAAATAATTCTCCTGGCTTTTGCCTAACGTCTTGAATTTCCTGGCGAATTTGGTTCGTTTTACCAATTGGGAAGTACTCGCCCAAGAACATGGACTGCAATTCCTCCCAGGTGATAATACTTCTAGTAGGTAACGAAATTAGCCATGCCTTCGCCTTGTCCTCGAGAGAGAAAGGAAACAGACATAGTTTTATGGCTTCTTTATTGGGATTTGATGTTTGCAATACTGTGCAAAGTTCTATGAAGTCCCTTAGATGCTGGTAGGGATCCTCTCGATCAAGCCCATGAAAGGTCAGTACAGATTGAAGTGTATGGAGTTTGATTTCATAATTTTGACCCACAGGCACCTCTGGTGAAACTATACAAGAGGGCTCGGTCAATGCTAAGGGACTGAAATGTTCCTGGATAGACAAATCATCAGCCATTACTAAAGATTCTCTTGTAGAAATTCGGCCTACTGCCAAATTACGTTGGAGAGTCTTTTCAATTTCTAGATCACACTCGGAGAAATCTAGACTTCGAAATCGGGTGTGATAAAGAAAAGAAAACTCTATTTTTAATATTTTTAAATTTATCAAATTTTTATTTTAGAAAGTACGGAGAGAGATCAAATCTAAGCCTCGTGCTTCGCTGATTAGGGAAAGTTGAGACTCTGAGTTGTCGCTCTGAATAAATCTGCGAAAGATTAAGAAGTGATTCAAAGAAAGTTAAAAATATAAAGAAATATAAAAAGAGAAAAATAAATATTTATTTTTAAAATAGAAATATAAATAAATAAATAAAAGATAAAGCGCTTCCCCGACAATGGCGCCAAAAACTTGACCGGCTTATACTACATATATATTTAAATTAAAATTAAGCCTTAACCTATTGCAAACGTACAATGGAAATTATAGCACTAGTGATAGGATCGATCCCACGAAGAGGTGATTATCTTTTTGTAGATTTTTATATTCCCTTTTTTAAAAAACTATCTTTATCTTTTAAGTTCTAAACTACTGGAAAAATATGAATAAAAGAATGTTTTCTTTAATCTAATTGCATAAAAATAAATCTTAATCCTCCTTCAGATTGAGGTCGTCAATCTCAACCTTCAACTATCGGATGTTTATAAATTTAAAATACCGTTACACCGTATTGTAATCTTCCAGAATTTGGTCGTCAATCAAAAACTAAAATTCTTGAACACAGATTTAACCTAATTAACAATCTCCTAAAATCTGGGTATCAATCATATTCGAGAAAATTAAAGATGAAAAAGTAAAACCATTACACTAATCTCCAAACTTTAACCTGAGTCATCAATTCAAATCAAAATTCGAAGATGTTTATAAAGCATATAAAATCTAAACTAAAAATAAAATAAAATCTAAACTAGAAAGCAAAAGTAGAACCATCCAAAGGGTTGATCTTTCAGCTTCCTCAGCCTTAGTTGTCAAGTAAGACCTCAAAGAACTGTGGACGATGTTACTTTGTAAATCCTAAACTACTTTGATCGAGAGAAAACACAAACCTCAGTTGTCAATTGATGCTGTAAAATTCTTTGATGGTTTATTCCTACACCGAGCTCTCTTATTTATAGATCATAAGGAGTCGGTTTTCAAAGTTCGAATTCTAATAAAAGAAACTACTAAAATAAAAGATTTCTAATATAAATCTAATTCTAATTTTATTCTTCCTTTCTTTCAATAGTTGATATGTTTCGGATTTCTCTCCTTGAAAGCACCAGCAGAGTCTTTTTAACATTCTTCATTAATTTTCTCAGATCCGTGATTAGCCAAACTTCTAATTAAAGAGTTCTTCTAATTCTGTCCTTGGTGGTGATAGTCTTCACGTGATTAGAAGCAATAGAAGTAATAGGAAAGCTTCTATTATCGTAATCATAATTCACGATTATCCTTCTTTTTTTAGAAAATCGTAAATCACGATTTCCTATCTTTCATAGCTTCCTCAGTAGACGATTCTCTATAACAATCACTTTCTTTTGTATCGCTTTTTACTCTTTTGTCACTTTTTGAAGAATCATCTTTTGAAGAATCGTAAATTACGATTTCTCAGTTTTCTTTTTTTTAACTTCAGTATTAGCACTCAATCATAAAATATGATTTCTCAACTTTTAATAGGTGGCGAATCGTCTTCTTACGGTCAATCATCCTTTTGCTGCTTTTTGAGTTCATTTTGATTGATATTAACACGTTGGCTCTCTTTTACTATTTTTCTTTAATATATGCACATCATCAACTTATTAGTAGCAAACTAAGTCCTAGCATCACTAAGTTAAGGATGATAAAATGGTATATTCTATGACTGATCAGTTATCCACCACTTAACCACTCCTCAAGGTGGTGATGGCCTTAGCTTCCTCATGAGTTGAGGAACCTTCACCAATCATAAATTGTCCCTTAGGGTTGTTCATTGTCTGGCTTGGCAGTCTCCCCTCTTTTCTTTTAGTAAGAGTATTTAAAATTTGACCCAACTGGTCTTTAATATTTTTTATACTCTGACTGTGGGAGTTCACAGTCTGTGACAAGAAGCTGAGATTTTGTAGTGAGGATAAAACCTGCTCCTCAAAGGAGGGTGCTCTGGTCTGAGGTAGTGGCAGAGTCAACTAATTTGGTTGTGCCACAAGCTGACGAAATTGTTGTCTTTGTATATAACCTTGATTGTAATGCTAGGATGATCAATAGGGCATTGCCTGCTGCTGCTGGGGTTGCTGAAAGTTATCTTATCTCCACCTCAAATTAGGGTGGTTCCTCCAAGGATAGCCAGCAGGCTGTTGTCCATATGATTGGGTGGCATTAGCATGCTCCATTACTAATTCAGGATATTGACCAGTTGATGGACAGTCTAACAGTAAGTGTCTGGGTGATTGACATATCAGACATGCCTCTTCAACCTGTGCAGTAGTTTTGGGCTGCAACACACTCAACACTTTATCAAACTTTTTAGACAAATTATCCACTTTCCTCTCTAGGTCATTGTACACATTTAATTCATATAATTTTCCCTTGGAAGTGGATTCTTTTGCACCTCTAGTAGCTGGCTCAATGTCATTTCTTGACAGAGACTTATGCTGCATAGAGTTTTCACTTATCACATCAAACAAATCTTAAGCTTCCTTATCAATTTTGTTGAGGTAAGTGCCACCACATGAAGCATCCACCATATCTCTACTCTTAGAATCAATCCCCTGGTAGAAGCTTTGTATAAGTTGCCACTTGTGGATTTGGTTGGATTGGCATTGCCTCAACAATTCCTTAAATCTTTCCCAGGCCTCATGAAATTTTTTAGTTGGGAACTGAGCAAAAGAAATGATGCTCTTTCTCAGCTGACTGGTTTTGCTCATGGGAAAAAACTTAGCCAAGAACTAACACTGTAGGGCATTCCAAGATGTTATGCTATTAGGTGAGAGAGGGTTAGGCCAATTTCTAGCCTTATTCTTTAATCAAAAAGGAAAAAGCCTCATTTTAGTTGCTTCATCTCCCAATCCAGCAATTTTAAATATAGTGCACAAGGAAAGAAACTCATCAATGTGCTTCAATGTGCTTGTAAGGGTCCTCTTTACTTAACCCATGAAAGGATGGTAATATTTGGATGGTCTGAGGTTTAAATTTATAATTACCCTCAGCTGTGGAGAATTGAATGCAAAAGGGGGATGAATATGCCCCTGGTGCTTAGTAGTCCCTCAGGGGTCTAGGTTGCTCTCCCATCACTAATGTTTCTATAGGTATAACAGGGGTGTGTGCTGGTTGCCTAGGTCTAAGTACTCTCTCTATTTCAGGATTCAAAGGCTCTAACTCAGGATGAAGAGACCTTCTACCCAATATACAACACACAGCAAGTAAAAAGTACTTATAGTAACACACAATAAAAAATATACAACAAATAAAAAGCAAAACAAAACACTACTGCTAATATTTAAAGAATACAGAAATGAAACTAAGGCAAGGGAGAAAAAGATGCAAACTAAGGTAGGTTGTGCTCCAGTTGCAGCTATTTTCTCCCCATTTGCTACTGCTCCAGATCAGCACAAGTCCCAAAAATATAGCAGTAATTTATTCAAACAGATAAAATGCAGTAAACAAATCTAAATAAAAACATAAAGAAAAACTCAGATCTACTACTTAGAACAAAGATCCCCGATGGCAGCGCCAAAAACTTGTTGTTGGTTTTAATTTGTTTTGTGCTTGTTGTGTTCTTATTATTAAAAAATGTGATAAAAAAAATACAGCAGAAATAGAGAAGGCAAAAATAACTAAAAAGGAGATGAGAAAGGATCAGCACACAATCACAAAACAACCACAGTCCTGCAAGATTCAGGGCTATTGTAGCAAGTTTTGATAAGTAAGGGTTGTCCCATAGGGATTAATGATCTAAACACAATAGTGGAATAGTAAATCTCCAGAACTGCTACAGATCTGATAGCTCTAACCTAACTAGGAAAGCAAGGTAAAGAGAGGGGGGTTTTGGGTTGTCACAACTAAACTAAAAATAGAAATAAAAATAAAAATAAACAGCAATAAAAGAAAGGGGTTTAGAGAAGGATGAAGATGGATTGGGAAAGTAAATAGAAAATGTGGGAAGTAAATAGCTAGGAGCTGATTTTCACTTAAAAAGGCATGGCAAGGCAGAGCAAAGGTTGGATATGCAGTTGTCCTTCATTTGGCTACAAGCTCAAATGGAAGGTAGAACAATCTAACTCAACCCTGAGATATGGACTAGTCTTAAGGCTATATCTTATCCACTAAAATGGTTACAAGATATCCCATGGACATACTCCAATCATGGGGTTGAAAGCTAGAACAAGATAATCACTGTAGCCACTATGTTTGCAAGGCTACAAGCTCATGCATCCATAGGTGCATACAATCTATAAGGATCTGAATGAAAAATACAAAAAAAAATTACAGATTGAATGGAACAGTAAATACAACTTTCATTGCTTAAAAAGGAACTTACAATGGTTTGCCCTCAAGGTTGTAATCTCTATAAGACTCCAAACCCTCTACAATGCTAATACACTGCATTTTTACAGTTTATCTCAACCCTAACTATTACAAAGATTTAGCTCAACATGCTGAGCTAAGGAAAGAAGAAAAGAAAAAGATGACCTAACCCTAAAAATGACCTAAGGCAAGAATATCCCCCTTGCTCCAGATATATCCCCCCCCCCCCGATTTTTTGCATCTATACATGGCTTTTATACAAACCCTAAAGTGCCATTTTGCATTGGTCAATCAGAGAAGAAGGGAATCATGTTAGTTAGGATCCTGCTGATGTGGCTTATTTATAGCCAAGTGTTTCCCTGATAGTTAGGGCAAGCACAACACATTGGGACATGTGCCCCAGGTGTTGTGGAAATCCCAAAATGCCCTTGATGTTCGAATAGAATGGCTAGAACTCGAGCCTCGAGTGGTTGGAGCTTTAGAACATAAATCTTGAGAGGTTCCCGACAAGTTTAAATGTTGTAGAAGACAGCTCATGAGGTTGCTTCAGAACTGCTCGACAGGCTTAAATGGCTTCAGAATACAAATCGACATGATGCTTCAGAACTGCTCGAGTGGGTGGTTTTGAAGCTATAAATTGCTCGATAGGTTGAATACTTCTTCAACTCAACAGGTACAAGGCTTCTGTATATAATGTGCTCGAGATCCTCTCGACCTGAAGCTTCTGAAGATGTATCCACTCGAGAATCACTCGAGCTGAGATTTCTGGAGCTATGTTCCACTCGAGAGCTGCTCGAGAGGATGTTTTGAAGTCAGTGAGCTGCTCGAGAACCACTCGAGCTGAGTGTTCTAAAGGGTGCATCTGCTCGACAGCTGCTCAAGTTGTGATTGCTGAAGGTGTTTAATAGCTCGAGCTGTATGTTCTACTTCTCTTCTAATTTGTATAGCCTGCTGTAGCACTCCATTATGCTGCCCACTTTATTTTGTCTGTAGGACTTCTAGGGCCTCAAGGCATGCTAAACGGCCCACATGGTGGGGACCATCATGGGGCATTCACTGTAATTCCCATCAGCTTCAAGGCTTGACTCTAATTTCTTTCTTTTTGGCACTTATTATATGGACTGTTGCACTAAGCTGCAGTTTATTTCTAACCACAAAATACAATTAAAAATTCCTTATTAGTCAGCTTAAAGGTCTATTAAAGGCTAGGTTAGGAGGTGAAAGGTGGCATAAATCAGTGATTAACAGTCGTTCAGAAGGGCTAGTGTTTTTAACCTGCCAAACTGGTTTTCTTCGGGTTACTCGAGACCCTTAGCATTGTCGCAGTACCATTGAGTGTCGTTTGGGATCCCTTATGGGCATTTTGTCATGCACTTGTTACTCTGAAATGGGTATAAGATTGACTCATTGGAACACACATTAAAAGCACTCCCCAAGCTCTAGGAGGCAAGCCAGTGGAGGAAGGCCCAGCCCACTTCTTATGAGCAGGCTGTTGTGGCCTCTTTGACGGTTGCACCTCCGATGGAGACTCTGAAAGTCTCCGCCCCTACCCCCATTGGATCTACTGCTGGAGCAGCCAACATCCCTATCCTCTCCTTATCCATACCCTCCTTTGCCCAGCCATACCATTTACCCCTTCCCCTCCCCTTGAGTCGGAGGACCATACATTCTATCCTCCTTCTAGACCTCCATCGCCATTTACTTTTGTCAAGTCATTGTCCATTCCCTCATCTACCACACTTCCCCCGGTCACCGCGCTCTTCACCGATCCCATCATCACATCCGAGCGTGTGACTGCTGCCTCCAGTTCTACTTCCCCACCCATACCACCGTCCACTACCTTTTTGTCTGGCGCCTTGATTTTGGTGTCGAAGATTTTTTAGGCTTTATGGATGAGGCCATCAATGATAGCGCTGCCCCTTTTGTGGACTTTCATTTTACTTCCACTTTTCATTCCATTGTGGAGTAGCACCTTAGAGCATTGGAGGTGAGGCAGTCGGAGATTCGTGCTGAGCTCACCTCTATGAGGGGCTTACTTTTTGATGTGCTGAGGGGGGCCTCTATTTTATTATAGAGGGTCAGTGCGAGTGGATCCTCCCATGATGATGGACCTACGCCTCCTCCTAGTCCACCCCCCCCCCACCACCACCACCACCATCTAGTGAGCCCTTTGTGGTGGAGGGTTTGGGATTTACTCCCCCCGATGCTCCGGCCATAGAGCCTGTTGGCCCTGCTCCCCCTTCTTCATCAGAGGAGCCAAGGGCTAGCCATTTTTCATAGCCCATGGATTTTGAGGGTCCTTCTACCTCGCCCCCAGTTATTGAGGGAGATGTACCGGAGGAGCCTACTAATGGGCCCTCCAATGCTTTAGTTATGAGTAGCGAGGGTCCACTTGACCTCATTACTTTCGACTCTTCGACCTGGGCCATTGTGTCATTTCATGGAGAACTTGTGCGGTCACAAGTCATTTTTGATACCGCTCTCATCCATGCCATGGGTATTTACGTTGAGGCCATGGAAGAGGAACTGACATGGTTTAACACCACTTTAGTGGCCAAAAGATTGATGACAGTTTCCCTTCGACAGAATTGGATGAAGATGAAGGAGGATTATGAGAACATGTAACTCAGCTGGAATTATGAGAGATATTTTAGGGAAGCGGATGCTAAAAAGCATGCGGAGGCTAAGAAGAAGGGGAAAGAGATGAATCATTTACGTGCTCAGTTGTCTCCTATTGTCCTTGATACCAATGAAGCGGATATGGGTGGAGCCCCTCCTTCCTCTTGTAGAAAAGGGGTTGCCCTTGATCCTCCACCCCCTCCTACGTCCTCCTACAAATGGAAGGGACGTTGAGCGTGCATTTCTGGTGCTTGTATATTACTGTTTGCCCTCTTGTCTTGATTTTTAGTATATTACTTTGTGCAATGAAGGCATTGCACCATTCAGGTTTGGGGGTGTTTGTGGTCATTTTTGTAGTTTTTGTTTGTGTATATAGGCATCTTTTGTAGACCGCTATTTTATTTGTTCATACAACAATTTTGACACCCTTAAAACCTCCATTTTTGTAAAAACTTTGATCCATCGTATGCTTATTTTTCGCAATTTTCAAACTTTATTTGTTGATGCATGTGAGCATTATTTTAAGAATGTTGATCCCATATCTTGATTGCTGATTTCTACAATTATGAAATTTAAGGTGAAAATTTTAAAATATTTCTGAAATTCATGCTTAGATACTTTTTGCACTTATACCATACTAGAATCTAGATATCAAGGAACTACTCAGAACTTTGAACTTTAGGATCTTAGTGGAGACTAAACCCGACGAGATTTAGAGCCATATTTCCATCTTTGATTAGTGAGTACAAAACTTCAAAGTTACTCTTTGAATACGAATTATTTTGCAATCTCATACATTTTACATTGGTTTGTGATTTTGCATGACATTAAAATCACATCATTGTGCTAGAACGTGTTGTAGAATTGCTCAAGACAAATAGGCATAATTACCATCTTGTGAGAACATGATTGAAGGTCTTTGGCTCGTTTCTGCTTGAAATGCCCCACCTCATACAACTTTACCTTCTAGACCCCTTTGAGCCTATCTGAAAATTTTTGCCTTTATATGTTCTTTGATAAGCCATATTAACCTTTACCTCTACACCATTTCCAAAAATTTAGCCTTACCCTTCTTATTTCTGAGAAATTAGGATTGAGGGATGAGAGTGAATCAAAAGAGAGTAAGTGGAGTGGAGAGATAATGAGTGGACGTGTTTACTAAGAATGTATGGTGAAAAATGAATGAAAAAGGGAGAAAAGAGATAAAGGAAGGCAAAAAAAACTTGAAAAAGAATGAATAATATGAGGTGTGTCCAAAAAGAAATTCAAAAGAAGGGTGAAAAGAAAAGAAAGATGAGAGAAAGAAAAAGAAAAACAGTGATAGATTAGAAAAGCAAAATGGAGATATACAAAAATCAAGTGAGTCCTTTTCCAGTTTCTCAGAAATTTTTGAATCCCAACTTCCCTTTTTTTCTCTTACCCTTACCTGAGCCCCATTACAACCTTAAAAAGACCGTCATGATTCAATCTTGATATGGTAACTACCTTGTGGAGAGTGATTACATGATGCCTATGACACTTGATAAGACATGCTTCCTTATGAGATTTTTCTTTGTTCATTTATACACTATGCTTCTTTTATCATGTGACTCTTTTATCTTCTTTGCATTGATCTCTCACATGAGTGCGAAAATTTACCCATTCATCGGAGCGACTTCATTTTGAGAGTATACTTAAAGTGAGGATTGAGTCGAGACATGGGATTCGATGATTCACTGTTTAGACTAGCCTCGTGATGGAAGGACTTTAGCATTGGTATGCACACACTTCACGTTTAGGCATCGATGGAAGGAGTATCTAAGAATTTGAGCATAAGACTAACTTGAATAGACATTAGTAAGATTGGCATGCAATTGTTATTTGAGATTCAGGATACACATGTTGAAGCAATTAATGATTTTTGTTTTGAAAAGTATACATGTTATGAAAACCAGTTTTGAAAACTCAACCTTACCGATGGTTTCAAAAATGTTTTGGAAGTTTGTGGGTAACTTCATTGTAAACCCTCAGAAGACACAACTCCTTCATTAGGGATCACCTAGGGGTTTAAAGGCTTGTTGCATATGCTAAATGCAATCGTGTTCCCTACGAAAGTGGCATTTACTTTCATAGAATAGTTGTTGTTTTTTCTTTTGGTCTAGTTTTTAAACTTTGCCTTTGCTCGAGGACTAGCAAAGTTGAGATTTGGGGGTGTGATCAGCCACCAAAACTGCATATTTTAGACACGAATCTCGACATTGCTAGGCCTTGCTTAACTACCAATGGCTACCTTTAGTGCAAGGTATTGTATAACAGGTTTGAAGGCCAAAAAAGTGCAAAAGTGGTTAAGAGAGCAAAGATATTGAAAACCCGAAGCCATGGCAGAATACTGAGCTGAAACAAAGTGAAGAGAACCCAAAAGAAGTCATTTCGACCGGTTAGGATTGCAATTGGACCAGTCGAGATGCTGCAGCAGAAAAAAAGAAGGAAAATTAAAGAAACAGCAGAACTCGACCGGTCGAGATGTCTAATTCAACTGGTCAAGTGTACAGAAGCTTCAGAGGAGTGAAAGTGGACCGGTCGAGAGCGAACTTGACCGATCTAGACCAAACAGAGATAATAGCCTTCTTAGAGCTATAATCTCGGCTGGTCGAAAGTCATTTTGACTAGGCGAGTCTGGAGATACAATTCAAGAAAGTTCATAGCTGGACCAGTCGAAATTCAACAAATCAAGAGTTCCCGCGAAACCTAAGACCAATTCAAAGCTCAACCGGTCGAGTCCCAATTTCGACTAGTCGAAACAGGCATTCTTTGCAATTTCTTAGGCTTGACAGCCTGATTTTGATGGCTTCCGAGAATCCATGTCTATTCTTCTTCAACTGATTTTTTGGGAAATTTTAGGAGATTTCTTGTCATGAATAAACATTGTACAAGGGCCTTATGATTCTAAAAATAAGGACCTTAGGGTTAGAATAAAGGGAGTCTAGTCTTTATAGGTTTTAGTTTCTTTGCTTTGTAGGTTTTATTTTCCAAAGCTGGTGAGTTGTGAGAGATTGTGTGATTTGTAATCTTCGTCCGATGATCGATTCAGCAATGATGAAGATCAATCCAACAATGTGTGGCTAAACTCTCCATGTCTAGGATCCCTTGTAACATTACATATGATTATCTAATTTGAATTCCATTTCTTTTTCTATTATGAATTTGTTGTGGTATTGATTGTATGTTTGGGATCTACTTTTGTTATTGTAGATGAGCTTTATTGACTTATTTCTATTGTTGATAGTCCTAATGGCCTTGTAGGGATTAGGATTAGATCTAATAGGATAGGCACCTTCGGGTTAGTGCTTGTAGCCTAATTTCGTTGGTTACGTGCAATGTGCAATGATGCTTACTGTTTAGGTTGCTAGAGATTAAACGGATCACATCGTCCTGACTGGTCCGTCACTATGAATAGGACCTAATTCATTTACCACACTTTGGCTTGTAGCAAAGAGTAGGATTGTTACCTAGAGTTCGGATTAGATTAGGAATGGAGTTTAAGCTATTTACGAGTCTATGATTCAAGAGGGATCCCAGACCGTGTTCTCACTGCTTTACCTTCTCTACTTTTAATTGCTTTTTAGTTAATTTAATTAGAAAATCATCTTCAAAACATTCTTTAATTAAAACTGTTGTTAGACGTAAACGACAAGTCTTTGTGGTTCGACACCCTTGTATTCGCCCTAGTACTTCAGACTTGTGTAATTGCAAGGTTTCAATTTAGAACGATCATCCTTTCTTGGCTACCAATTCTCTCACTGCTCCTCTTGAGAAAGTGATGAGTGAGGGTGTGAGTACTTCTACTCCACTCTCAGAAGTTACTGATTTCACCTCCCCAATGAGTCCAGTTATTATTTCACCAGGCTCATCCATGGAATCGTCACCATTCAGAGCCCCACTCCTAGTCTATGACTCCTCTTTGGACTCACCTTCAGGGCCTGCTTTCCCTGTTTCAGATATGATGGGCACTTTGCCATTTATGAGCGAGGATGGTCCTGCTAATTCGAGATCTCCTGCTGCACCACCCATTGTCACTACTATAGCAGAGGAGATGGCTCCACACCACCTCCCACACATCACCTGTGAGTGTTGTAATGCCAAGCACTCCTATTTACACTGAGCCTGCTCCTTCCCCTCAATTGTACAATCTATCGAGCAAACTCAAGTCCCTATTACTTTCACAGGCATTCCAGTGGTGAGAACCATGACATTCATTGGCATTAGTGACACCCCCCATTGGGCAGTTCACGACATTATCACGTGATGTCTCACCACCTGACGTTAATTACTGCATCTGAACTTGCTCCCGACTGGGAACAAAGATTTTTAGAGATGGAAGCCTAGAAGAAGGAGAATGCCCAACGCCTGTCATTAGTTCCCGCATTGTGACTGGGACTAATAGATGAGGTGAATGTACTAAAACCTGAAATCATTCCCCAAGGAGTGGACATAACTGTCTACAATGAGGTGGGGACTTCTAGCATTCACCCCACAACTAATTCCCCGACCAGTCGAATTGCCTCATCATCTCGGGCTATCATTCCTGGATCCGAGGGTTCCTCACAGCAAGAGAGACTCTCCTATCAGACAAGAATTCGGGGACAAGTTATGCGTGAAGTAGGTACTGCTATGTACCTAAAGGCCAATAATTACGTTCACCACCAACTCCAAACAACCATATCCAACATCAAGAAACAAGCCACTACAGTGGCTACTAAAAATAGGATGCTGGTGGAAGAAAAAGGGAGCCTGGAGCAACAAAATGCCAAGTTTCGGGAAGAGAATGCTCGACTAATGCATGAAGTCCAATTGCTTCAAAGGACGCCTAGCCAAAAAGAGCGGGCATACATTCAAGCTCAGGAGCATATGACTACTACAATGGATGAACAAGCTCACCAACTCACTTTGAGAGAAGGCACCATTCGGTGATTAAAATATGAGAATGAGGAGTTGAAATCAGAAATAGCTCGACAAAAGAAAGAATTAATTTCCATTCATGATGGCGGCATACATGTAGTGTCGAGGCTCAAAGACGAAAATGAGAAACTTCGCACAGAAATCCTATTTAAATCCTCTGTCATCTCTAAATTGACGAGTGACTACAATGCTTTGAAGCATGTCCAAGAGGAGGGCAAAGTCATCCAGAGCCGCTATGTTATATTGAAAGAAGAGAAAAAGGCCCTCGAGATAAGGTGTCATAATTTGGAGAACGAGCTTAAAATAAGAGGAAAAGATATAGTGCAAGATTCTATGACTGAGAGTGAGGTGGAAGAAGAAGTAGAAGAAATAGATGATGCGACTGCTATGGTCATTTACACTTCAAGGAGTGCTATAGAAAGCTGCACAACACCTACATCAATAATTCAGAAAAACCCTCCGACATCATCTTCATCAATGCCTGGATTTGTCCAAAGACCTCCAACTGAAGCTCAAGCTAATATACCTCAAGGAGAACCACAAAGTAAGTGAGAAGAATCTTATTTTCATGTGCATCTATCTCGCCACTCACATGTACTATTTTTTGTTTCCCTTTGTTTCTACAATGTGGACATTGTTTCCTTAAAGTTTGGAGGTACAGTCATTTTTTCTACTTAGTTTCCTGTTTGATACTTTGTTATTGATATTTTCTTCTTGTTTTTCTTATTGGCATGTTTTTAATTTATGAATACTTAATTTTATATGTTTAAACTTTAGTTAATTCATTACATGTGAGTAAAGATTTTAGAGAGTTTGATTTCAATTGTAGTTTGCAAATATCTTAGATGGACATTCTCAATTAATGATTGGATTCAGTTGATATTCATGCTTAGTCAATTGCACACTTGTACCAAATTTGAAATTTTTGAAACTATGAATTACTTTGAACTTTGAATTTTAGATTTTAGTTTAAGAATTTTAAGAACCAGTAAGCTTTCGAGCCATCCATCCATTCTTATAAGAGTATAACACTTAAATTTTTAAATTTTCTTGAACTTTGAGCATTTTATCAAAATCTCATTTTCATTTTTGAATCTATGACTGCAATTGTATTTGTTTGATTCTAGAACTATCTACCAGAGATATCAAAACAATATAACATCATTACTAGTGAACTTGGAGATGAGATAAGGCCATCTTTTGATAGTTTGAGCTATAAGAGCCAAAAAACTCGTGCATTTTATCTCTTAAATCCATATTTGAAGCCTAGATGAATATAGTTTTATATTTCTTTGTAACCCAAGCAAAATTCCTTGAAACCAACGTCCATGAGATTCTTAGTCTTTTACCCTTGTACTTCTGAGAATTATGAACAAAGAGGGAATAGGAGAGTTGAATAAGAATGTAAAGTTGAAAAATGGGGTGTTGAAAAGAAATGGAAAGGATCTTGTAAAAGAAAAAGAGAAGCAAAGTCTTCCTACTCCTGAAAAAAATTGGGAGGATTTAGTTGAGAAAAATCTTTTAGAGAAAGAAAGAAGAAAAGAACAAGTCAAGAGAGAAAAGGAATATGAAAAGGATGCTACAAATTTTGGTAAAGTGGGAAGAAGTGATCCAACTTCTTGAATCTATTTTGAGCCGAACAAGTTTAGGATGAAGAAGAAAAGGTTTAGGGGAGTAGTTAAAAGGCTGAATTTTAAAAAAATTTGAATCCTTATACCCTTTCTTTGGAACCTTAACCTAAGCCCCATTACAAGCCAATACAAGTCCTTAATCCAAGAATCATAATGGTAAGAGCCTAGTGTAAATATCTTTTGGTATGTATTGTGGTAATTTAACAAGACATGAGTGGAATAGTTGAATTATTATTTCATGAGATTTATAAATCATTAGAAATCATTCTCTTTACGATGTGAATAAATTAACTTATTTTCTCTTATTTGTCACATCAAAATATGTGAAAATTTTCAATTCTATTTTTCTTGTGAGTGTATGCCCGAGTGAGGATTGAATGAAATTGCATTCTAAAACTTTATTTTGGAATAATTTATATTGGATAAATTCCTGTACTTGGTACACACACTACACACTTTAAATGAGTTGAAACTTATAATGATCATGATTAAGGATAACTGATTGGATAAGAAGTGAACCAAAAATTGAAATCAGAATTCTAAAATCCTTTACAACCATGTAATGACTAACTATTGATTTTTGTTGAAAACTTTGAAAAATATAAAAATGAGTTAAAGTTTGTGGGTACCTTTACTGTAAACCCTCAGAAGACAACTCGTCCACTAGGGATCACCTAGGAGTTTAAAGGCTTATTACATATGCTAAATGCAATCGTGTTCCCTATGAAAGTGGCATTTTGTTTTAGTAGATTGGTATATGTTTCCTCAGTAATTGTTTGCTAGGGAGTAGCAAAGCTTAAGTTTGGGGGTGTGATCATTCATAGAAAATACATGTTTTGATACCCTATATAAAGCCTTGTTAATCCAAAGTAAGGTACTAATAAAATGTCTTGAGTGATTCGTAAGTCTAAACAGGTAAAGGGAACATGCTGAGAAATATGTCCAAACAGCACCTATAATAACTCTTGTAAAACACCACACGATCTCATAAGCATTTAAAGGAGACCCAAAACTCACGATGAATCAAAAGGCTAAATATCAAAGAAAAAAGTAAAGTCATGATCGATCATGATCCTGGACGATTGCAAGAGAGACAAAAGATAAGAATCCCAGAGAAGAAAACTTCTACAATCGTGAATTGGAATCTCAGAGGGAGGAAGTCATGATTGATCGTGACTTGGCTAAGAAGTCTCAAGAAGAATCACAATTGTACAGAATGGTAGTCATGATTGATCGTAACAACAAAGGAAGCCTTCAAAGAAGGAGGATTCTACAATCGTAGGTCGTGATCCCAAGAAGAGAAAGATTCACTATTGATCGTGGAGAATTATGATTGAAGAAAAAGAATCACACTTGATCGTGCAGATGTAGAAATGCACGAGAAGAGCCATGATTCCATCCTGTTTTATGCAATTGTAAATCACGATTGCAGTGATCGATGCCTTGGCCTAGTCAAGACTAAAGTCATGATTGCATAAGATGATGTCAGATTTAAGAATATTTGAGGAATACATTTATCTTTAGAAAGTTCCAGTCTAAGTAAAGTTTTAATTTTATTAGGATTTATAATAGGATTTTTAGGATTTTTAGGATTTTAATTTAGCATGTTTTAGGACTCTTATGAACCTATAAATAAGAGGTTCTGATATCAATTTGAGATATACAGATCCGTAGACAGTAGAAGATAGAAAATGAAATAGAGATAGCTTTAGAATTTCGTTTCAAGTTTTCATTATGTTTTTATAACAAAAATTTAATTAATGGAAGACATTCTGGAAATATGTGGCTAAGTCTTCCAAAGTCTAGGCACCCATTATATCAGAGATAAACATGAATAGTTAGTTGTTTATTATTCTTTTGAATTCAGATAGTAATTAATTAATGAATACGAGTTTTAAATCTTTTCTATGAGTTTTAAAAGGATTTTAGGATTTCTATAATTCTAAAGTCTATGTTGTTGTTGTCACCTTAGGTTTAGAATTACTAGACTTTCATCACCTGACTATGTTGTCGTTGTTGCCTTAGTTTCATTAACGGGATTATTGCTAGAGAAGTTTATGTGTCGTTGTTACCTTAAACTAATCTTATCTTCCTCTTATGTTAGTGTTGTCGCCTTAAGATAATTACAAAATTCAAAGGAATAAGAGATAATTAGCTAGGATTACGAATCTGCGATTAGGGAACCTAGACTGGTTTTCCTTATCTATCTTTTATAGCTTTGCTTTTCAGCATTTGTTATAATTAACTCTTAGAATCAAATCTGTTTACTTTCTGCAATTTAGTTTTAAAAACTAAAACCAAGTTGTTTTCTAAAACTTATAGACATATTCTTTTCAAAAGATTTCCTTGAGGATCGATACTCTTACATGTGCTACAATTCCTTTGTACACTTGCAAGGTAACAATTTTGGTATAATAAAATAGCTATCAGCCTCCCCCCCTCCCATGAAACACGTATTGAGCTCTCTATTTGTAAAGGTCATCCACTTAAACATTGCGAAACATATCCGATTGTGAATCTCCATTTGAAATTGGTACGAAATTATTGGGATGATCTGGAGCAAGGTGGGTAATATAATATAATAGTACGGTAGACAATTTATATTATTATGTGGCACATCTCATTGTGAAGTATATTAATAGTAATTACTCATTTATTGCAAAGTTCATTCTATCATTGATGGCAGTTGGATGTGGATTTGCATCGCCTAGGAGCACACCTATCCAAATATGACAATGATAATTTTTTAATGTTATTGTCATCAACGGTTTAGTTTTAACTTTGCAAACACTTATAAAAAAATTCTCAGTATACCACAAAATAATCATGGCTCATATAAAGTCTCATTTTCTAGTGACACCGAGCCGCCGTAAAGCATGGTATGTGAGATTTCATTGGGACAAATTAGGGGATCTTGGGATGGGTCATGTAACAACCCAATTTTTTCAAAACCACTAATACACATAATAGATGTATATGCTTAATAAGGCATACACTACTAACCATTAATTTTTAGAATATTTTAAAACTTAATATGCACCTTAACCTAAAAAGGACTCTTATATATAATTGTGTAAATAGTTACACAAGCTCTGTGAGGGCACCAGTGGTAAGAGGCTTGAATTCTAAGCGAGAGATCTAGCGATTAAACCTTGCTAGAGACTTCAAACAGCTCTATTTTGGACCTTGTGACAAAATCCTATACGCCTAAGCTAGGTGTGTCAGCCTAACACTGAAATGTTGCCTAAGAAGTTAGAAAAGGCAACTCACATAGAATTTCTAAAGTTATAGGTTCTCGAGGATTCTAATTTTCTAAACTCTCTAAAACTCTAATTAGAAGGAACTGTAAGAGAAAACCTAGTTTTCTCTTTAAATAAGAACCTAGCCTCTTCTCTTTTATTCTTCTTAGTTTCTCCTTAAAAAAACCCTAGCCACCATTCTTCTTCTTGTTCTTCAACCTCCATAAGATCGTTAAGGAGTTCTTCCACAAGACAACGTGATCATCGACAAGTAAGAGGAAGAAGGAACGTGAATGAATGCGTGGACCATCGAGGTATTACCGATTGATTTATAGTTTCACGCTTCGAGAGGTAAATCCACTGTTTCTTATCATCAGATCTATGATTCCTTAGTATCAATGTTATTTTTCATAAATTACGGACCTAAGATCTCGAAGTTGGAACCAATGATTCGTGTTCGGACTTTGACTTTTGAACCTAGAACATGCAGTGTTTGTAACGCTGAAAACAGCAATGACAGCTCCCTGTGATAGAAACCACATAACACTGTCATTAAGTCATAACGTGTTGTCAAGTATTGTAGCTCGTTGTGAGCAATACCACAGTTGGTTGTGGTATATATTATAACTCGCTGTGGAGACACCCAGAGCTCACTGTCACTAAAAGAAAGCATCTTCTGAAGGCCATAACTTTTGATAAAAAAATCCGATTGATCATTATAATATATTATTTTGGGGTAGCTAGAGACTATACATCCAATGGGCTTGAAAACAATCACAGCTCACTGTGATATATGTGCCAGCTCGCTATGGATATAGAAAACAGAAGGCACTTTGGAAAAATTCGCAGCCATAGCTCACTGTGAACATGGTCACAGTTCGTTGTAATAGCATAGCAGTGAGCTGTGTATATTAAAAAAAAATATAGGTTCTAACATTTGTTGAGCCACAGCTCGCTGTAAACATACCACAGCTCGTTTTGCATAAGACCTCAGCTCACTGTTATATGACAGCAGTGAGCTATGAATAGAGAAAACAAAATATTTTTTCATATGATTCAGTCAACCAATTTCGAACATTTGATGATTTGTTCCCCTTATGTGTAAATTGTGCATGGACCATAGAAGAGAAAATTGGAGATATTGTAAAGGAAGTACCTCAATTTGTACCTTATGTTCTTCAGAATTGAGGTAGGGGAAATTCAATGCGTAATCATATTCTTTTAATTTCAAATCATGGCTTTAGTAATACTCTCGAGATAAATCTGTGAAATGATAGCATTGATCTCACTAAACTTTATTGCATCAAAACTTGGAATCACCTTGAATATTGAATATTAGAACCAACTTTGATTTATGGAACTTCTTGCATCTGAATTTTGATATTGTTTTCCGCATTTGATTTCTAATATAGAATTAGATCTAAATTTGAACTCTTTAAAGCAATTATCCATTTCAAACTTTTGAACCTTTGGACTCTTGACACTTTGGACCTTTGGACTCTTTGGACCTTATATATGAACATTGAATTATGTGTAAGATTTTGGCATGTGATTTATAGAGATTTATGTGGAACGAATCCTGTGCTTCGGCACCTTTGGACCTTTAGACCACACAAGTATCCCTCACAATGCAGGGGCTTGGGCACTTTGGAACATAGTTCTTAGAAAGACGATGGCTAAGATTCCTACCGGTATTGACTTCGGCTCTAGCGCTATATTTTCGATCTAGAGATTACTTAAGTTATGGATTTACAACACACATTGAATAAGATTTTGGCATCTGAATTTCACTAAGAATAAAAGAATACTCATGTGAACTATAAGAAATAGCACCATTGAACCACATATGAAATTCATTATAAAGATGTGTTTTCGATCTTTGAACTTCAGAAATTTTGTTTTGTCATTATAAGAATGCTTTTGAATCTATCATTGAAACTATGCTTTGATCATGTGAAATATAATTGTGTATTGCATCACCCTACTGAGCTTAGACTGTTAGCTTACCCCGACACTATGTATCACAAGTACAGAAGTAGTCCTGGATCCTGCTTTTGAAGAAGATCCTAACATTGTAACAGAAGAAGAAGCAGATCTTCCACCGGAGGAGCTTTAGCCTTATATTTCTTTTGGAGACTTAGACTTGGTACAGATATAGTTTTAGTAGAAATTGGTTATTTTTTACTATATTGTGCACCATTGTTTGTGTGACGAACAACCATCACTGGTGTTTTACTTTTGGATTTTATAAGTTTCATTATGGACTTTTGTGCAATTATTTAGTTAAATGGCTTGCTCTCCAGTTAAATACCAAAGAATTTATGTAATTAGATTATGAACTATGATATAGCGATCCGGAATTTCCATTTGTTTTGGGTTGGAAATTCGTGGTCGTCACAGGTCATAGGTGTTACTCCATGATTATATAAAGGAGTTAAAATGTGATGACCCAAATTATCGTACACACTCACAAACCAATGAGGACAAAATATTTAGGAGATTATTTTGGGCGTTTGGGCCCTCCATCAATAGGTACTTCAGATTCCTGCCTCTTATCATTTTGGTCAACGAAACTTTTTTAATTGAAAGGTATAGGGGTGACATACTTATAGCCACCATTGTTGATGCGAATAATGGGTTATTCCCATTGGTATTTACAATGGTTGGAGTGGAGGGGAACGATTCGTGGGAGAATCTCCTATATATGTTGTCGATAATCATAGGCATCAATAGAAAGTTTGTTATAATGTCAGATATGCAAATTAGGCTTGTTGAAAGTAGTGTCGAGGATTTTCAAGAATGTACATCATGGGTATTGCATGTTCCACCTAGAAGCAAATGTAAAACTAAATTTCAGAATATGGCTCTAGCATGACTATTGAAAGAAGCGTATTGGGAGTATTTTGAAAATTTATGGGTCGATGAGGTGTCTGAGATCAAGCAAATTTCATTCGAACTTCATCAGTGGTTAATACGAATGGGCCCACATCATTGGACGAGGTCTTTGTTTCCAATGAAGAGACATGGGCATATGACAAGCCAAAAATTCGAAAGTCTTAATAAAACTTTCAAGGATGTGAAAGAGTTTCTAATTGTAGTTTTGATAGAATACACAAACATGAAAGTGGTTGAATGTTTCTCCAATTGAAGAATAGTCGTTAAGAAATTAATTGGACTGATTGTACCTAAAGTGGATGAGATGGTGAAGGTTGCATCTAATACTACCTGTACATTCCTTTGCTTCTACTTTATGCCTGTTAGGAAACAGTAGAGATCGCATGGACTAATACTACTTTTTTGGGCCCCAAAATCGATTTGATTATCATCATATACTTCTAAACCTAGAGTAAGCTCTACATCTCTCGTCTCTATCTTTAAGATGACATTACAAATTTTTATATTGTTTGGTGCCTTAATTCTATAAATGATCTTTGTAGCAAGAGGGGTCCCTAAATAGAGGAAAGTCCATAAAATGTCCAAAAATTGACCTCCTAATAGTATTTATGCAATGGAGCTCATGTTTATTAAATTTACTACGAGTTGGCTGAGAGTTCCCTTAGTCATGCAGAACTCTTCTCCCATACATACAAATAAGAAATAATTGTTAATATCTTCACAATGCTATTAATCCATCTAACACCTCTACCATATATATGGTAAAGAATTATAAACCGTTACTATTATTTAAAGTAGCGAACACGTCCTAACTCTTGATGTCAGAGTATAGCTGTTGTTGCAGTGTAACAATAAATAAATGTTCTCATGCAATGCATAACTTCATAGCTACAATGTATAGGATAACATAAATCTATTCGACACAAAATAAAGTACAGAACTTCATATCTAAAATAGATGTAGTGTAAATTCATTCTTCATAATAGGAATTGCAATGCAAAACTTCATATTTAAATTTTATAGAACAAAGTGTAGTGTTAATCCATCTGCAAAAACTGAATTGTAGTGCACAACTTCATATCTAAAATGCACAACTGAAATTGTAGTGTAAATCCATTTTGCATAACAAAATTGCAGTGTAAAATGTAAAATGGCATGAACATACATTTTACACTGCAGTCTCGACCCATGCATTTTACACTACAATTCTCACGCAGTGCAAAATTGTAAACTGTAGTATAAATCTCATGCATTTTACACTACAGCTCCCTTCATTGAGGCAGTCACACCTTTTTAGCACTTTACTTGCTGCTAAGGACCTCCAATAACCCGAAAAAAGTGTTCAACCAAGAATACTATAATTAAGAACGCATTAAAGCAGCAAAGGAACCTTAATTTTTTTTCATTTCATACAGTACAACTAAATTTAACCCTTAGCCTACGATCACATTTGGATTTGAAACAAAACCAACGTACATTCTCAAATTCAATAGTTCATAACCAAATCAATTAAGCCCTAAATAATCCATAACTAAATTATAATTTTATAGAAAATGTTTGCGAACTTGATTGCATAGAAAATGTACTTCATAGTAAAAATACACTTTAAACCTCTATTTTAGACTATTGGTTCCCCTAAAAAAACCCTAATTTACCGGTGAAAGAACCCCTAATTTCCCTGTGAGAAATAAATAATATTTATGTAACCTCAATGGTCCATAAATTACATAGAAAATGAATTTCAAAGCCCTATTTTGCATCAATGTCTACTTACCACAAGCATCGATAAGTTTTCGATGCAAATAGATGTCGGTTCATAAAAAAAACTAACATATTCTCCAAATCCTTAAAAAATGACCTAGAATCCAAATTTTCAATATAGATATTAAAATTTTCAATAACAAATGGGTTTACCTTTCAATGGAGGGCGTCTTCAGTGCTTTCACCACATGTCTAAAAACGCAATGAAGCGAAGTGAGATTGAAGACGGCCATTGACAGAAAAAGGGCACAAGAGGAAAGGGGCTAGAGAAGATGAACGGTTGAGGATGCAGTCGCTGAAGGGAAAGGAGTTGGAGAATATTTCGAAAAGAAGAGTTTTCAAGGATTTCTTAGTATTTATAGTATGGGCATTTTTGGCATTTTCCCTAAATGTGTGCACTTCAGGTCCATTGCCATACTTTTATTATTTTTAGGCTTTCACAAGTATAAAATAACATCCAAGGATTTTTTGAAAAAATTCTCAAAAAAATAAAGCATTGATGATGTGACACTCTAATATAATTGAAATTCATCAAATTTCTTTCATACAGTGTGGATTATTCTAAGAGGCGACTCCAAATTTGTGAAGCACTACACGAAATTATAAGTCAGAAGAATCATTTTCTAGTAACATTTAAAATTGAAACTTGTTTAAATGATTTTACACCATTAAACAACACTTTTGATCCCACACTATTAAAGTACACTTTACTGGTAACTCACATGACTCACATTTGTGGCCAATGTAAATAGTCCAAGTGCTTGTCTATCATTAGAAATTTAATATACGCTACTAAAAATGGTTTAAGGCAAAGAATCAGCCCAATAAACGGATGTAATCCATTCGATCAATAAATATTAATATTAGTTGTTAAACATAAATAAAAATAATGACTATACTAGAGGTTGCTATTTGTATCCAACTTTTTTCTTCCCACACAAAACAAAGTATAGCATAAGTTGGTGCACCTAGATATTTAATCCAAAGAAAAATCAAATTAAGAAAAGCTTGTGTACTCCCAAAAACTGCTATGAACACACCTTTTGCTAAGTAATACATGTTTTGGATCTTTATTAGACAAAATAAAGCAAATTATATTATTAGTATTATTATTAATATTATTTTATTAATTGGTGTTTAGATAGCAATAGTTGTTGTGTGATGTTGGGGTATTTTAGGTGCTTGCTGTTATTATTAAAATGAGATGGTAAAAATCAGAATAAAAGGTGGAATGAAAGGGGTGAAAACAACACACAAAATAGCAATCTAAAATACATAGACTTGCAAGATACAGGGTCTGTTGCAGTAATTTTTAAAAGATAAGTAAGAGTTTGTCCCATAGGGAGTGATGATTTGAAACCTCAAGAGTTGTATAGTAACTCCAGATCTGGCAACTCCAAACCTAAGCTAGAAAGCAAGGCAAAGAGAGGAAGTTTAGGTGCACAAAAATAAAATAAACCAAAACTAAAAACAAGAAACAGAAATTGCAGCTAAAGAAAGGGGAAGAAGAAGAGTGATGTAGTGTAATAAAATAACATAAAATGATGGAGAAGTAGGCAACTAAGAATAAATCAGTATTACAACTCAGTGGTAGATTGGGATCTACAGCAATCCTTCACTTGGCAACAAGCAAAAGTGCAAGGTAGAGGAATCCAACTCAACCCATGTAATTTAGACTGCTCTTAAGGCTATAATTTGTCCACTTGAATGGTCACATACTATCTTAGGGAGATGGTAAAATTACATTGATTAAATTAGAAATCTAACATAATCCAAAGGAATGAATTGATCTTAAGGCTATAGCCTGTCCACTTAATTGGTCACAGATTATCCAAGGGATTTCCTCCATTCAATGAATTAAATCAGTCATAAACACCATTGCAGACACTATGTTTGTAAGGCTACAAGCTCAAACATCTATAGGAGCAAACAGACCTTGAAAATCAGGTGGAAACCACATGAAATCCCAGGTTGAATGGGAACTTAGACTCAGCTGGTCATTACTACAAAAAGCCTGCAATGACCCAGGTCACAAGTCTGTATTCTCTATAGTATACCAGGTCTAAACACTAATGATGGTGATGCAAAACAGAGTAGAGTTTGGCTCTGTATCAATCTCTCACTAGGCTACAAGCTCATGTGTAGAGAAAAAGAATCCATCTCAGATCTGATACTAAGACCATCCTTAGGGCTATAGTCTATCCACTTGAATGGTCACAAACTATCCTCAAAGGCTATCTTCCTCACAGATGATGAGATAGAACAAGATAACTACTGTTGCCACCATGGTTACAAGGCTACAAGCTCAAGCAACCATAAAAACCCATGAAAAACACAAAGAAATACAGATTTAATGGATCATTGGCACTTCATTGATTACAGAAAGAACTTACAATGATGGCCCTCAAGGCAGTAGCCTGTGCAAATCCCAAAACGGCTCACTCTTTATTACAAAACCCATTACAAAATTGAAATAAAACTAGCTACTTACAGAGAACTTAGCCCAATATTGCTACTGAGCTAAGGCAAGAAGAAAGAGGGGAAAAGAAAGGGGAACTAAATCCTAACCCTAACCCTAGAAAAATACTAAGTGATCTCAGGCTATTCCTGGATAGTTTTCAATAGAGATAACATCATATATATATACAATCCTCGAAAACCCTAATTTGCATTTGCCAATTTGAGAATGAGATGCTTTGGAGTTGATGTCATGGCCTATCTGTGGCCCTTGGATTGCCTCGAGATGTGTGGGACAGCTGGGCACCTCGAGAGGTGTGCCCTAGAAGTTGTGAAATCCCCACAGTGCCCCTGCAATGGACTGAGAAGTTGAGAACCCGAGCCCCGCACAGATGAATTGTTGCTAGGATGCCCTTCGCATGGATGGTTTGGCAGTTAAAGGCAGCTCACTAGAATGTCACGCGGCTGAAAGGCAGCAGAAGAGGAGTCCTCGTGAGGTTTAATGAACGTGAGTAATGCAGCTCGCGAGGATGTCGCTAGGATGTATTTGAGCTTCGCATGTGGCTGACTCTGCTTCTGAACCGCGCTAGAGCTGTGCACAAGCTTCGCAAGGATACTTTTTGAAGCTGTATCTGTGCGAGCATTGCTCGCACAGATGGTCTCTGTAACTGCTTAAACCACGCGAGAGCTGCGCGCAATAAATTTCTGGGGCTCTCTCCTTTTGAGTTGCGTGAGGTTTGTGTGCGCGTTTTAAGTGTTGTAGGGTTGTGAACCTCGCGAGAGCTGCGCGAGGCAACTTTTGGGTTAATTTACCCTCCCGAGATCCTCGCAGGGAGGCCTTTTATGCATGTCTACTACTGTGCACTGACTGCAATAGCAGCCTCCTTTGCTTGGGTCCTTCTCCTTTTCATATGTTGGACTCTCAGGGCCCACCAAAGCATGCCAAATGGTCCCAATGGTGTGGGCCACCATGGTGTATTCTTTGTTCTTCACTGAGCTCCAAGAGTTAGCTTTAAAATTCGTTCTTCTTGGTTTGAAATGATGGATTGCAATAGTTAAGCTCTTATTTTGTTGTTATCTACAAAACACACTTAAAACACACTATTAACTAGCTCAGAGGTCCATCAAAGGTCAAGTTAAGGGGTGAAAAGTGGTACTTTTCAGAGCTTAACACACCCCCAAACCTAATCTTTGCTAGTCCTCGAGCAAAGGCAAAATTAAAAATAGTTATTTAAATCAGAAAATGTCACTTTCGTAGCGAGCACGGATACATTTAGCATATGTACCAAACCTTTTAAACCTCTAGGTGATCCCTAGTGGAGGAGTGAAGTCTCCTGAGGGTTTTCAGTGAAGATACCCACAAACTTCACCAAGAAAATAGTTAAATATAGTGCAGTAAATGACAAAACAGATTTCAATAAATAAAGCATCAGTCCACACCCATTCTTTAAAATTCAAAGGAAATTACAGCAGTAATGCAACAAATTAAAACTAAAAATCAACATGTGTATGCATCACCACCATTCAATTCATATTAGAAATATCATGTGCACACATTAGTACAAAGTTTGCCTTTAATTCAAGATAATCAGGTGTGGATACAACCCCAATGAAGTTAAAATTCAGACCCAATCCTCACCAAGGCTATCTCTCATCAATGAAAATTCAAGCGTGTTTACATTCACAGCAGCTCGAAAGTAGTTCCACCATAGATTAGACAACTCCTCATCTCCACATGATAGCTCATTTCACTTTGGATCAACAAGTTCTTTTTGATGGGTTGTAATGTGGCTTATGGGTGAGGTTTATGAAGAATGAAAGAGAAAGAATGGATCAAAATTGAGAAATCAACAAGGTAAGGAGGTGATTCATGACTTCTCATCCTTCATAAAAGCACAACTTCATCTTCTTTGATATTTTTTAGATTCAAAGTAGCCAGCTTCTCCTCTTCTTTTCAATTTCCAAATGATATTCTTCTCTTGACTTCTCATTTTTTTTCTCTTTTTATTATATATATATATATATATATATATATATATATATATATATATATATATATATATTTCTTTTTTATGACTGCCACACATATACCACTGCTACATTGTTGTTTATAGATGTTTCTCTTCTTCTTCCACCAAATGTTGAACCCCTCTCAACTATCTTCAACTTCTTCTCCTTTACCTTCTGCATTCTCAGAGTGAGGGTCGGGTTGAATCAAGTCATAAGCTTAAGGTGCAAGTACTCCAGTGTTTGTCAAAGAAAAATTAGATTTAAAGGCTCAAAGAGTGTATACACAAAGGCAGTTTTATCAGGTTGGAATTTCAGGCTCAAACTGTCCAAATGAAGACCTTGGATCATCTCCTTAGTTTCATGGGTGCTGTTAATCAGTTTTGATTTGGAGGTGCCTAACTTCTAGTAAAAAATTGAGTCAATTAGTCCTTAGGACAAAAAAAATGTCAAAAACACTCTTCAAAAGAAATTTGATAAGCCCAAATCTCACTGAGTATGGTCCTCAAATTAACTCATGGGGTGTATTTTCACCTTTTTCTCTCCTCTCTAATTGACTAAGTACCAATTGAAAATTTTTCTTGATGTTGACTTCATAGTGGTGATAATTTTTCAAAGATTTTCAGTTTTAAATTTCTGCAAAAAATTTTTAATTTCCTCTCTCTACATGGTTAGGTGAGAAATGACTTTTTTCATTTCAATTTTTTTTCACACTGCTGCACTAGAGTTAACTATTCTAATAACAGACCTACCCTGCCATACACTCAAACCTAAGTTAAACAGTGTCCTCACTGTTTCATGCAAAATGTATAGGGGCAGCAGGGTTGGTAAAAGAAAAACAAACTAAATTACAGCAGAAAAGTAAAGAGAAAACTAAGCTAACAGTGCCAAAAATTAAACTAAGAATGAGAAAAAGAGAATATGCACAAGATGACTACGAGGAAAACAAAGCAAAGACACAAAGTCCTAAAAACAGCAAACTAAATGCGGCAGAAATAATACTAGAAACAGCAAGTATATACAAACATTTACTAAACTAAATTCCTAAAACAAAAAAAATCCTAATGACAAGTTTCTAAACATGATCTGAGTATGAATCTAAATGATGGCAAAAAAAATTTTATATGAATAGCACACATTGTAAAGCAGGATTCATACAACAATCAGATCACACAACACAATATTGACAAAACAGTCCGGATGGGGGGGGGGGGGGGGGTGGTATGAATGACAGACATTTTAAACTTCCCCATCTGGATATGAGCTAAATTGGAAATAACTATAAAATAAAAATGAAAGGCCATACCTTTGCATTTGCAACAAACCTGAACTCTTCCATTCAGTAGTTGATAGTTGCATGAGAGTTGCAGGGAGCAGCTCCAGCTCCACAGCATGTGGGCAATTCATAGAAAGGCAACAAAGGTGCCTTATATGGCTGAGGGGACATCAACAAGGCAGGTGTCGAAATGGACTGGTGCATGAGCCCCACTGAGAAGCCCAAGGTAATATATTTTTCAGCACATAGGTGGGGGCCTCCTAGTCCAGATTTTAACAAAATCATGAAATTCCTCATCCCAAGTCCATCTATTTGGGTGAAGAATTTTCCATCATCTCAACAAAATAGCAACTGATCATGGTAAATTTTTTTTGTAATTTTTAATTATTTTATATATATATATATATTTATTTATTTATTTATTTATATATTTATATTTTATTTTATTTATTCAGCCTCTTGTCGAATGCACAACCTTTTCACATCAACAACGCCTTGGGTAGCCACCTCTTTCCCATTCCTCAAGGCATTGACAACTCAAGTTTCTTCATGACTTGAAGAAACATCAGCAATCAGGTGTGCCCCTCTTGGGTTCTTCACTGTTTGGCTTGGGAGCTGACCCTCTTCCCTTCTCATCAGAGCATTTGAGATATGACCAAGCTGGACTTCAATTTATCTGATGCTCTCTGTGTGGGAATCCACAATTTGTGTTTTGGAGCCAAGGTTTTGCAATGAAGTCAAGACCTGCTCCTCAAAGGAGGGGCACGAGATTGAGGTGGGGCTGCAACTAACTGGCCCGGCTGGGAAGACTGATGAGAAAATTGTTGTCCTAGTACATGACCATGGTGGGACTGCTGGTTAGAATTGTAGGGAAAGGTCTGCTGCTGCTGGGTGTGAGGTGAATCAACTTGTCTCCACCTCAGGTTTGGGTGGTTCCTCCAAGTGTACCCAGCAGGCTGATGTCCATATGACTGGACAACATTGGCTTGCTCATTTAAGAATTTAGGGAATGGACCAACAGAGGGACAATGAAGATGGGAGTGTGTGGGTGAGTGGCATATAGTGCATACCTCTCTAACCTTTGCAGCCATGTGGGGCTGCAACACACTCAAGACCTTATCAAGTTTTTCGACAGTATGTCCACTTTTCTCTCCATGTCATTGTAAACATTAACTTCATACAATTTTCCAGAAGACATGGGCTCTCTTGCACCTCTAGCAGGCGGCTCAATGTCAAATCGTGACCATGCCTTTGCATCAGTCTTGCTAAGGTACGTGCCACCACTTGATGAATCTATCATAACTCTACTTCTAGCATCAATCCCCTGGTAGAAGCTTTGTACAAGCTGCCACCTAGGGATCTGATGGTGCGGGCACTGCCTTAGTAACTCCTTAAATCTGTCCCACGCCTCATGCATTTATTCAGTTGGGGATTGAGGAAAGGAGATTATGCTCTTCCTCAACTGACTCGTCTTACCGATTGGGAAATATTTAGGTAAAAATTGGCTTTGCAGGTCACTCCAAGACTGTATATTGTTTGCTGGGAGCAAGGTGAGCCATGTTCTAGCTTTATCCTTTAGTGAAAAAGGAAAAAGCGTCAATTTGGTGGCTTCCTCTCCCAGGCCAGCAATACTGAAAGTAGTGCATAAGGCAAAGAATAGCTTTATATGCTGGTAAGGGTCTTCCATGCTCAGCCCATGAAAACTTGGTAGCATTTGGATGGTTGAGACTTTAATCTCATAATTTTTCACTGCATTAGGGAGTTGAATGCAAGAGGGGGATGTGTATGCCCTTAGTACATTGTACTCTCTAAGTGGTCTAGCCTGCTCAGCCATCTCAGCTACCACTAAATTTTCAGTCGGGGTGTGTGTTGCTTGCCTAGGACTCACAACTCTCTCAATCTCAGGATTTAAATCTTCCAAAACAGGATTGAGAGACCTCCTTCCTTGCATACAACACACACGGCAGAACAAGGGTAGCTCACAACACACTAAAAACAAAGGAAACTACTAACTACTACTGCAAAATTTTTAAAAATGCAGAATTGAAATAAAAAACAGGGGAGCTAGAGATGCAAACTGATGCAAGAATGCTCTAGCAGCAGTTGTACTCTCCTAATTGCTATTGCTCCAGGTCTGCAAAAATCCACAAAAATCAGCAGGAATTTATTGAAACACAGAAACCACAAGAACAGGTCTAAATAAAGAAAAATTAGCAAAAGTCAAATAAACCTATAGCTGTAATTTTGAAACACTAAAAAACCACAACATACTTAAAAAAAGAGAATAAAGAAAAATTCCAAAAATCACACAAAAACTACGGCCAGCATTTATTCAAACACTACATCTATAATGAATAAAAACTAAACTCAGTTTACTACACTTAGATCAAAACTCTCCGGCAGTAGCGCTAAAAACTTGTTGGGGTATTTTAGGTGCTTGCTGTTATTATTAAAATGAGATAGTAAAAATCAGAATAAAAGGTGGAATGAAAGGGGTGAAAACAGCACACAAAATAGCAATTTAAAATACACAGACCTGCAAGATACAAGGCCTGTTGTAGCAAGTTTTAAAAGATAAGTAAGAGTTTGTCCCACAAGGAGTGATGATCTGAAACCTCAAGGGTTGTATAGTAACTCCATATCTAACTACAGATCTGGCAACTCTAAACCTAAGCTAGAAAGCAAGGCAAATAGAGGAAGTTTAGGTGTCACAAAAATAGAATAAACCAAAACTAAAAACAGGAAATGAAAATTACAGCTAAAGAAAGGGGAAGAAGAAGGGTGATGTAGTGTGATAAAATAACATAAAATGATGGAGAAGTAGGCAACTAAGAATAAATCAGTATTGCAACTCAATGGTAGATTGGGATCTGTAGCAATCCTTCACTTGGCTACATGCACAAGTGCAAGGTAGAGGAATCCAACTCAACCCATATAATTTACATTGCTATTAAGGCTATAATCTTTCCACTTGAATGGTCACAGACTATCCTAGGGAGATGGTCAAATCACATTGATTAAATTAGAAATCTAACATAATCCAAAGGAATGAATTGATCTTAAAGCTATAGCCTGTCCACTTAAATGGTCACAGACTATCCAAGGGATTTCCTCCATTCAATGAATTAAATCAATCATGAACACCATTGCAGACACTATGTTTGCAAGGCTACAAGCTCAAGCATCCATAGGAGCAAACAGACCTTGAAAATCAGGTGGAAACCACATAAAATCCCAAGCTGAATGGGAACTTAGACTCAGCTAGTCATTGCTACAAAAGGCCTGCAATGACCCCGCTCACAAGTCTGCAATCTTTACAGTATATCAGGTCTAAATACTGATGATGGTGATGCAAAATAGAGTAGAGTTTGGCTCTGCATCAATCTCTCACTAGGCTACAAGCTCAAGTGCAGAGAAAAAGAATTCATCTCAAATCTGATACTAAGACCATCCTTAAGGCTATAATCTGTCCACTTGAATGGTCACAGACTATCCTCAGAGGTTATCTTCCTCACAGATGATGAGCTAGAATAAGATAATTGCTGCTGCCACCATGGTTACAAGGCTACAAACTCAGGCAACCATGGGAGCATCAAACCCATAAAAACCCATGAAAAATACAGAGAAATACATATTTAATGGAGCATTAAAAATGATACTTCATTGATTACAAAAAGAACTTACAATGATGGCCCTCAAGGCAGCAGCCTGTGCAAATCCCAAAACTGGTCACTCTTTATTACAAAACCCATTACAAAATTGAAATAAAACTAGCTACTTACAAAGAACTTAGCCCAGCATTGCTACTAAGCTAAGGCAAGAAGAAAGAGGGGAAAAGAAAGGGGGACTAAACCCTAACTCTAACCCTAAAAAAATACTAAATGATCTCAGACTATTCCTGGATAGTTTTCAAAAGAGATAACAACATATATATATATACATACAATCCTTGAAAACCCTAATTTGCATTTGCCAATCCGAGAATGAGATGCTTTGGAGTTGATGTCGTAGCCTATCTGTGGCCCTTGGATTGCCTCGGGATGTGTGAGACAGTTAGGCACCTCGAGAGGTGTGCCCTAGAAGCTGTGAAATCTCCATAGTACCCCTGCAGTGGATTGAGAAGTTGAGAACCCAAGCCTCACGCAGCTGAATTGCTGCTGGGATGCCCTTCACGTGGATGGTTTGGAAGCTAAAGGCACCTCGCTAGATGTATTTGAACTTTGCGCGTGGCTAGCTTTACTTCTGAACTACGCGAGAGCTGTGAACAAGCTTCGCGAGGATACTTTTTGAAGCTGTGTCTGCGCGAGCACTGCTCGCGCAGATGGTCTCTGTAACTGCTTAAACCTCGCAAGCGATGCACGCGATAAATTTCTGGGGCTCTCTCTCCTTTTGAGCTGCGCGAGGTTTGCACGGGCGTTTTAAGTGTTGCAGGCTTGTGAACCTCGCGAGAGCTGCACGAGGCAGCTTCTGGGTTAATTTACCCGCGCGAGATCCTCACGAGGAGGTCTTTTATACATGTCTACTACTATGCACTGACTGCAGCAACAGCCTCCTCTACTTGGGTCCTTCTCCTTTTCATATGTTGGACTCCCAGAGCCCACCAAAGCATGCCAAATGGTCCCAATGGTGTGGGCCACCATGATGTATTCTTTGTTCTTCACTCAGCTCTAAGAGTTAGCTTTAAAATTCATTCTTCTTGGCTTGAAATGATGGATTGCAGCAGTTAAACTCTTATTTTGCTGTTATCTACAAAACACACTTAAAACACATTATTAATTGGCTCAGAGGTCCATTAAAGGCCAGGTTAAGGGGTGAAAAGTGATACTTTTCAGAGCTTAACATATGACTAGAACATTTCTCTAATATTAAAGTGAGGTGCAAATCTCTCAAAAAGTGTGATTTTTCGTGCTCATTGCCATTCAATGTATGAGCTATCACTATGCCTTTAAGGCATAAGATCATTTAGACAAAAAAAAAAATAGGGCAAATTATCTAGTAGGGTCCAATGCTTTTGCTTTTAACTTGACATGCATAGTTTTGAAAATTGGCCATTCCGATTACATATGGACTAATATTATTGGACTTAGGCCCTAGCCGATACGATATAAAGCCCTTATTTCTTGGAGGGGGTATACATCATGTCAAAGTGGTCAAATATCAGGTCTATATCGGGTCAACTCGGCCGATATGCCTTAGATTAATAATAGGCAAACAGTGTTATATGTTGGACAGATTTTATGCAAACAAAGTGCGGGTGGCTAATGTGGCGCTACGCAATTGATTGCAAGGGCGGTGAGGCTCAATTAATGCAAGTTGATGCATCCAATCACATCACGCCACGTCAGCTGCCTGCACTTTGCCTGCATCAAATATGTCCACCGTTTGCAATTTTCCATAATAGGCCAATGAAGAATGGTCAACCGTGCAAGGAAACACGATCGATCGTGGTTCAAGGCATGGTCGATTGTGGTCCAAGGCATGGTCGATCGTGTTTCCTTACACAGTTGACCATGCTTGTAAAAGGGTACCTTCATTTACAACCCAAGATTCTTCCTTTCAACTCATATTTCATGTGCTTAAGTTGTTGACTTCTTTGAACCGGATGATTGAAATCGTTTTTTGTCTCAATCTAAGACACAATAGATCTTGAGATCATGTTTCTACCATCATCAATCATATTTTGACTTCAAGTGGTACATATCCCAAAAAGTGATATGAGTATACACCTATGATCATGTTCATTTTTTGAGATGTGCGCCACTTTTTAATAAAAATATGGCCATGTGATGGTAGGCTCATGATGTCAAGATCTATTGTGTCAAACATTTGGACAAAAAGCAATTTCCATTGCCTAATTTTAAGCCGTCAACAGTTTAAGCACGTGAAAATGCGATTTGAGGAGGAATCTTTAGTTGTAAATGAAGGTACACTTCTTAAAAAACTTAATCGTACAATTTTGGTCCATTTCTTTGTACATTATGTACTTATTTTTTTTCCAAATTTTTTTTGGCATATCAGCCTCCCAAGCCGTATACGATATATCCGATACATATCAGTCTGGGACACAACCAATATGCCGAAATAAAGCGGACATTGAATCCTTGTTGACAGTGTTTGAACTATTGCTAATTACCTAGTAGGGTACGAGACTTCTATCTTTTCTAAAATAATGCGCATGTATGTTTTTGTTCACTTTTAATAGCGAAGATGCCCTTTTTAAGTGAGATTGATCAGTCCTATATGAGACCATGACCAAACGGTCTCCTGGGAGACGTGATGAGTCAAGCTGGTACAAGACAACAAGGTCTTAGATGAGACCTCAATGTTTCATATGAGACCATGAGGTCTACAAGACCGCAACCAATCAGTCTTGTACAAGTTGCAGTCCTATACAAGATCGATCAATTGCAGTCTCATACTAGATCGATACGTCTCACTTAAAAACAAATGAACATGTGCTTTTAATTAAAGGGTATGTTCACCCATAAAAGTGCACATACCATAGATGCACATCTTTTAAAGAAAAAATAGGGTGTTTGGGACCCAGCTAGGTCATTACCAATGGTTCAAGAACCATGTTAGGTAATTATGTAACAATTTAGGCCCTCTCGAGTAGGGTTACAAATGGGCCGGGTTTAGGTCGGGTTTAGAGTCAACTTGAATCCGACTTGTAAAACCCAATCTTAGACCTAAACCCGACCCGACCAGCTCGTGTCTAACCTCGACCTGAACTTGTACCCGACTTGTTCAAAAACCCCAGATCTGTACTTGACTTGAACCCGACCTACTACCTGAAACCAGACCTGGACCAACAACCAATGAGAACACCACAAGCTAATATATTCCAATTGCATTTTCAGGTTTAATCCTACCTATTAGCAACTTTTAAACTTCATCTGGACTTGTAAATCATAAAGAATCACTAATTCCTATCGTATTCAATCATTATACAAGTATTAACAAAGTAAAATATTAAAACCTTACTTATGTTGAGTAATTATTTATGAGTTATTAAGCATATAAATAATACATAAGTATTATATCCTATAATATATAATATTATATATACTTTTATAAATACGTACCAGGTTGGGTTCAGATTCGATTTGAGACTAACTTATACCCAACTTGTTTGGAAACAGGTCAAAATTTTTTAGCAGGCCTGTTCAAATAGGTCAAGTTTTAAAACTCAAATTCGATTTGCATTTGTAACAGGCCTGGTCTCCAAAACCCGCCAGTTTGACCCGACTCATTTGCACCCCTACTCTCGAGTGTAAAAAACCAAAAAATAACCAACTACATAGACCCGATACAAATGTATAAAATACAAACATACATCGCTCCTTTTTACTCTCTAATTTGTCTACCCATTCTCACTCCAAAAGTCAAATTTTAAACGCGTCACGGGACCACTCCTCCACTTTGCACTTTTTTAATTCTGGCATTTTCGTAATTTCTCCTCTAATCGATGCCCCTTTTAATTCCATCACCTCTTCTCCCCGTACCCAAAATTAGTTACCCAACTTGCTCACCTCCTCCACACCCAATTCAACAAAAAGAAAAAAACCCCGAGGTTAAAACCGTCATTTCACAGATTCAGCACAAAGCCGGCCATAGCCTCTCTTTCTCTCTCTCTCTCTGTAGGCCGCTCCACTAGATGCGACCTCCATTTCTCCCTCAACCCACGACGAAAAAATGCGAGACGCGTCGTACTCGGCTTCGGCTCCAGCTACGGCTCGGCTCAGATCCCAATCCACAGCCACGCGAAAAGTAGCCCCCGCAACCGCCATTTCTGCCGCCGCCGCCGAGCGACTACTCCCCAACGGCGACCTCTACTCCGGCAGTTTCTCCGGCACCGTCCCCCACGGCGCCGGAAAATATCTCTGGAGCGACGGCTGCATGTACGAAGGCGAGTGGCGGCGTGGCAAAGCCTCCGGCAAGGGCAAGTTCTCCTGGCCCTCCGGCGCCACCTACGAGGGCGAGTTCAAAGCCGGCCGAATGGACGGCTACGGCACGTTCACGGGTTCCGAGGGCGACACGTACCGCGGCACCTGGAGCGCCGATCGGAAACACGGGTTCGGCGAGAAGAGCTACGCGAACGGCGATTTGTACGTGGGGTTCTGGCGGCGTAACGTGCAGGACGGGCAGGGCAGGTACGTGTGGCGGAACGGGAATGAGTACGTCGGGCACTGGCGGAACGGTGTTATTTCGGGGAACGGGGTTTTGATCTGGGCCAACGGAGATAGATTCGAGGGGCAGTGGATCAACGGTGTACCGAAAGCGAAGACCGGCGAGTTTACGAGAGATGATTTGAAAGATGGAGTGAGGAAGAGTGGGTTAGAGGATCGATCGAGGAAGAGGTATTCGGTTGATGGGAGGAGGATGAGCTTGGGTGTTGAGCGTAGTTTTCCGAGGATTTGTATATGGGAATCGGATGGCGAGGCTGGGGATATTACGTGTGATATTATTGATAATGTGGAGGCTTCCAAGTTTTATCGCGGTGGCGATGGGGGATCCGCGGCATTGCGGACGGTGCCGGCTAGGAGTAGCCGGTGTTGGTTTATGGGGGAGGAAGTTAAGAAACCCGGCGAGACGATTTCCAAGGGTCATAAGAATTACGATTTGATGCTTAATTTGCAGTTGGGGATCAGGTAATAGTTCTGCAGATTCATCCAATAGTGTTGTTTGATTTGGTGTTGCAAATGAGATTTGATTCGATTTTGTTTGGATTGTTTCTGCGTATTTTGGTTCCCCCGATTTGGGGAAATGGGATGAAAAGAGATTGGATCTGTTTTCATTCCATTTGCTAATTGGGCGAGCAGGAACGATGTGAAGCGGGAACTGCGTCCGCATCGAAAAACTCACTTAGTAGATAGTATGGGAAAGTGGTTTGGGCTGGTGCTGATTTATCGAATTGAAATTTGTTTGGATCGATCGTGAGTTTGGATTTGTAGATGTGCTTGTGCCTATTTTGCAGCCCGATTCGGGAAATGAGATGGGAAGAGGTAGGACCTGTTTTCGATCCATTTGCGAATTGGGTGAGCAGGAATGAGGTGTCCTACGAGAGCCAAACAACCACTTATTTGTTTCGGATTTCTGATGTTGGCCTTGTTTGTATAACAGATATTGTGTTGGGAAGCCCGGTCTGCGGGATTTGGTGATGTCGGATTTCGACCCGAGGGAGAAGTTCTGGACGAGGTTCCCCCCAGAGGGGTCAAAGGTTACGCCCCCACACCAGTCGGTGGAGTTCAGATGGAAGGATTACTGCCCTATTGTTTTCAGGTAAAGGATTCCATGAAATTTCTAAAATGATTGCTACCGCTTAATCATCCTTGAGTTCATTATCTATTCTTGTTTGGTTATTTGATTGGCACTGATTCTGTGAAATTTCTAAAAATGATGGCAGTTAAATCTTGGTTGAGTCCATTATCTATTCTTGTTCAGATATTTGATTGGCATTGACATAATTGGAATGTATCCTCAATTAAGGAGAATCCCTGGATGGCCGATGGAGAACCACTGGAAATGTGAATATTTAATTGAATTTGATTTGGGATCACCGAATGTGATAGAAATTCAAACTAGAAAATTGAAATTTAATTGAATCCCTGTATGATCGGTATAGAATTCGGTCTGGGATTGCAAAATGTGGTTCAAGTTAGAAAATTGAAATTTATTTGTTTTGGATTGCAAATAGATGTTTTATTATTGACCTAACCATGAATCAAAATATCGTCCGATACCGATACGTATCGATTTTGGACTTTGGACAATACGATAAATTGGGTTTTTCTCGGGCTCCTTAAAAAACAGTCAAATTATCGTCTATATCGGACGAAAATTTGAAATTAAATTATAATTTAAAATTATCGATTTTTTTTTTTTTTTTTTTAAATACCGGAATGTATCATCAGAAATCGATACGTATCGGTTTTGGGGGTGAACGATACGATATGGAAATCCAAGATTTTGACCCACGGACCGAACCATAACAATTTATTTGTTACATTAAATTTTTTTTTATCTGTAGTCATCAATCTGAATTCGGCTTATTTCTTTAAAATTTGATGATGGGTTTGATTGTTCTCAGACATCTGAGGGAGTTGTTCGCTATAGATCCAGCGGATTACATGCTCGCCATCTGTGGAGACGATGCTTTGAGAGAATTATCTTCCCCAGGGAAGAGTGGCAGTATCTTTTACATGACCCAGGACGACCGGTTCATGATAAAAACGGTGAAGAAATCCGAAGTAAAGGTTAGCCATTCCTTGTCTTTTACTGGAATGCTAATTTGCTCTAGTCTTCCCTTTTGTCATTCAACAATAGGTCTTCTTCTGGAGCTGAATCTTATTTTTGCATTAATAGATGCAGTCATCTTCCAGGGTTAAATCTCATTTTTGCATTTTGATTTTCTTCGTAAATGGTTCCTAATCTGTTTATTAGGGATGCCCATATTCAAATTCTTGTAGTTCTTAACTTGATAATTTAATCCATCAATCAGCAAGATGCCCTAATTCAACTTATTGGCATTCTGTGCTTTATAACTTGATTAGCTGGGGTTGAGCCTGTAGCTGAACAGAAAGGTTGGCAGTATTGCAACCTTGAGATCAAAGAAAATCGATCCCAGCTTACTCATTCAATATATATATATATATATATATATATATATATATATATATATATATATATATATATATATCATTGATAAAATAGATGTCCTAATTCAAATCTCTGTTGCTCTCTACTCAATAATTTATCATTATTTATGTACAGGTACTCCTTAGGATGCTTCCTAGTTATTTCCAACATGTTAGACAACATGAGAACTCTTTGGTAACAAAGTTCTTTGGCGTACACTGTGTTAAACCCCTGGGTTGTCCGAAGGTAAGCCCCATTCACAGGCCGGAGACCTGGAATACTGAGGTTTGATATTGTTGATTGTGTTTGATGTAATTTATGTGTACATATGTGGCTGAAAACCAGGTTCGCTTCATTATAATGGGCAATTTATTTTGCTCGGAGTATCGTATTCATAGACGGTTCGATCTGAAAGGATCCTCCCATGGCCGTACAACTGATAAGTCAGAGGGCGAGATCGACGAGACTACGACCCTCAAGGACCTTGATCTCAATTTTGTATTTCACCTTCAAAAATCTTGGTTTGAGGATCTTCTCAGGTATTGTACTTTTTATAAGACTGATACATATATATATATATAATTCATCTGTCACTTTTGCTTCCTGGTCTTTTAATATTCATGTGTATTGCTTGTTATCAACTTTGTTGCAGGCAAATCGATCAAGACTGTGAGTTCTTGGAAGCCGAGAGGATCATGGATTATAGTCTCTTGGTGGGTCTTCACTTTGTCGATGACCAATCAATTGATAAGATGGGGCTCTCTCCACATGTTGCGCGGCCCAGTAAGATGATTCCTTTGCTTTGTTTGGTTTGTGTGTCAAAATTCTGTATCCACCAGTTCTAGTTAAAAAGAATCTCTGGGACCCCCTAGCTGAAACAACACATTTTTGTTCCCTTCAGGCCAAAGGGAATCATTACAAGGTGAAAACGGTATATCCAGGTTGCACTTCTTGGAAGCAGAGGGGCCGCAAGATATTGATCGGATTTTGACCCGCTGGTACCTTTTCTGCTTACTTATTCAATTTTGATTCCAATATTCCAATGTGTTAGTCTGGGAAGCGAAAACGTGATAAATTAATCAAACCAACCAACGTCACCGCAAAATTTCAAAAGAAAACCATTCTTTACGTATCCGACTAATACGGGTTGTCATAAACTGATGTAAAAATATTTTGTGGTCAGGCATTCATCACACTTAGATGTGAATACGGTTCTAATTGTCGTTGTCTTTTGATCAAGAATAATTGAGTGAACTTTGTCTCAAGAGAAAAGGAGAGTAAGTAGCTTTCAAAAAATGTGGGTGGGGCAGGCATAAATTTTGGCCTATTTTCTTCATGTGATAAGATGGTTTTTTCGAGTTATTATTCCGAAAATATTGCTCATCAATTTTTAACCTCCGCCGGGGATGACAAGGCATTACTTTTTAATTGCAGTCAGTAAAATTTAGGTTCATTTTCCTGCCAGTAAGTGAGAATTAATAGGATTTCTTAGTTTCTCTGAAGAAATCAATTGAGATGTACCCTTCTTGTGGACTAGGGTTTTATTTTATATTATTTTTTCATGGGATTATTAAATTTCTCGGCAGTAGATTTCTAATTTCTTGGTTTTTACTGCAAAGATTATATTTTTCCTTTGATGAGAATATAGATTGATATCAAAGTAAAAACTAGAAATTCCTGATTACTTTCACTTGGTCAAAAAGGTTAATTTCTACTTTATGGTTAGTTTTCATGTTCTAATCTAGAAACGTGTTTTCTTTAGGAACCCATCAATAAGATTGGGTGCAAACATGCCGGCAAGGGCAGAGCAGTTGGTGAGGAATGACTCCGATCAGTATCGATCAACAGGAGGGGAATCAACACCCACCCGCTCTGGCGATTTCCATGAAGTCATCCTTTACTTTGGAATAATTGACATTCTCCAAGACTATGACATAAGCAAGAAGTTGGAACACGTATACAAATCCTTACAGGCAGATCCGACCTCTATTTCCGCCGTCGACCCGAAGCTCTACTCAAAGAGGTTCCGGGATTTCATCCGCCGAGTCTTCATAGTGGACAGCTAGAAGTAAAAAATAAAAAAGAAATGTCTCAGTGATGATAGAGAGAATCGGCCCAGACAAATATCTGTGTGATTTATGTATGGCATGGATCGCACCGGCGGGATTCACCATTCACACCGAAATCAGGAAATTGGTGCGTGGCTCGGGTAAATGAAAATATGAGGTGGCTTATTGTGCTGAATTTTGGAGCTCAGCTATGGAAAAATTATATATGGTGAGGGCGGGAGAATTGGGTTCAGTTATTTTATTTTTTTTCCTTAAATTTTTCTTTCTTATCTTGTCACCATCAAAATGAGATTTGAAAATGGGTTGTTGGAATAAAGAAATGTACAGTGAAAAGAAGCATAGATGATGAATTTTAGACAACACTTTAATTTGTTTTGTTTTGTGTTTTTTGGGGTTCTTTGGTGTGTATCTATCACCTAACTTTCTCAGAGAAGGTAACTGCAAAAGTGAGGAGAGAGAGGTGGACGCATCAAAAGAAGAGAAAAGCAGGCATATGGTTGCCTTTTGATTGTTTCTTTCAACAGACACTTTTGACCATCGATTTGGATCCACGTGGCACTAGATTCATTGACTTGTGGAGGGGCATTTCGGTCATTAAATTAGAGGCTCTGTTTTCGATTTTATGTATGTATTTGGTTGGTTAATACGAGAAAATACGGCGTAATCCAGATATGACGCGCCTCAAAAGCATAGACTCTCTCTCTCTCTCCCCCACTCCTCTTTCTTTCTCTCTCCTCGGAATTTGTTGTACGTCGGCTCAGGCATTTCTTTCTCTTTGCCGAATGCCAATTGCCGTATAAAGAAATCTTTTATTCTTATGAATGTTAGATTTTGTTCTTATTTTTATTTTGGGGTAACGTGTATTCTAAATCTGTTAATCAAGTGATGCAACACTCCAGAGATTGAGAGCTAGTGGGATGATTTGATGCGTTGATCTTTAAAAGATTCTATGAAAGTAGTCCATCCAACGGCGTGCATTGGTACAGATAAGTGGTGTTAGATTTTTTGTCAAGTCTAGTAAGCTTAACCAAGTTATTGGTTTAAAAAGATGTCATAAAATTGATAAATGACCTTACGAATGAGGATGGCTAGGGAGGCTACCATGACATGGTAGAGTATTAGGTAAGGGACTTAGTTTTGTTTGGGATATGTGGCAAGTGGAATTACCACGTTTGCGCGCTATGATCCATTTATAAGATAATCTCATCTGATTCAATGGAGTTAAATCCAATCTAAAATTAACGGCTACCCTGTGAGTTGAATACTTGAACATGCTAGATCGGCTTTTGGCTCAATTCTTTCCATCATAGATCTTGAGATCCCGAGTATCAAATCCAGAGAATTAAAGACCAAAACATATCTGCTGGGTCTTAAGCACATATGTATCGGATATATCGATACATATTGGCTGGATGTATAGATATGTATTGGCCAAATCAGCCGATATTAAAATAACTTTTTTTTTTTTTTTTTTAAGATATTAAATATATAAAATCGGGGTTGTATATCGTATCAGATGGGGCCTAATCCAATATATATCAATCGATATGCATCGGATATGGCCGATATTTAAAACCATGGTCAAAGCATCTGAAACATAGAGCGTTGGTTTCACGTGGCACAATCCAGATCTTAAGATCATGAGTGTCAAATCAAACAAAGCAGTGTTATTTTCATGTGGCATGTATCCCCAAAAGTGACATGTTTGGATGAAAATACGGGAGATGTAGGAAAGTAAAATAATATTCCTATATTTTCTCATGGATACCTAAGTTGTAGGAAACCATGAGAATCCTCTGTTTTTCGCTGTTTGGATAATCACATTGCTAGCTAACTTAATGCTCTGTGATGGTTAGGTTTTACGTTCAAAATGTGAGTATGTAGCTCTACAACATAGTGGTTGTTATGTGTAATAAATTGCTTATTTCTTTTAATTAATTATACTAGAGCATATACACCATATATGTGAGTATGTAGCGCTACAGCATAGTAGAGCTCCTTGTGAGAGAAATCTCTGCTAAGATAAGTCTGTGCCTCACCTAAATAGATGAAAGGAAGCCTAAACATAGGTGTGGGACATAGTTAAAATTAAAAAATACTTGTTATGAAAACAAATACCATAAAAAAGATTGTTTGAAGATTTGTAACAATTTTGGGTGGTTAATATAATTTTGGATGGATGAGAATCCACTAATATAAATTAGGACCCCTAAAGCTTACTAACAAATTTTTAGAAAGTTTGAGTGGTCAATTGACCACCCAAGTCATATCGTGGTTCCGCCTATGATTTTTGGGGATGTGTGATGATGACTAGTAAAATATGATCATATTTCACCCCTTTAAGCCTACATTTAGCCATCCTATAGAGGCAATTTGACTTATTTTTTAAGTTCTAATTGTTTCAGGAAGATTTAATCATTGGATGCATTTGAAAGCACAAAAGAGCATAAGAACAACAATCGTAGGAACATTGCAGCAAAGAAGTTAATGGTCCCTGAAATTTAAAATTTAAATTTGATTTTTGAATTTTAAATCTAGAGCAAAACCCCTATTTAAGCAAACTGGAGAATTGATTTTGGGAGCTTTTTCCTTTCTAAGTATTATTTTTTTTGCCTTAGCATTTTAGTTTCACTCGAGCTTTCTCCTTCCCTTTTCAAGCATCGTTCTTCTATTTTCCTAGGTTTAGATCCTAAATTAGTTTAAATTTTTGCATTTGAAGAAGGATTGTACTGCCAGATTAAAGCCTTCGTGAATTTTGTTGGAGCATTCTTTTATGGTATTTCTAGTTTTTATTTCAATCATGTCTTTGCTTAATTCAATCATGCGTAGCTAAATCTTTTTGAGGATGATGATCTAATGAATCACATCCGAGGTTTTCATTTATACTAATATAGATCTAAGGTTGAGATTTTCTCTTGTCATAGATGCTTTATTTTTAATTGCCATAATGCTCATGCCAATGTTGTAGAGTCAAAATTGCTATCTATGATATGGATGTTAATCACGCATTCATGGGTGCTAATCATGCACCCCATGATCTCAGATTTGCAATGATGATTTTACTCTGGATTCCTTCTCTAAATGCCCTTGCTAATGTGGTGAATTATGATTATGATTTAAGATGTGAGTGTTAATCACACATCTTAGATCTACAATGTGGACTTCACGCGGGGACCTTTATTGTCTATATTTGGAGCCTTAATTTACTGTTATAGTGAATTCTGATTATTAACTAAGATATGAATGTTAATCATGCACACCCATTATCTTAGATCTACAGTGTGAAATATACACCAAGATCTTATTCCAATTGTCATCTAAGATATGAATGCTAATCATGCATCCCCAGGTGCTAATCATGCATCCCCATGATCTTAGATCTACAATATGAAATTTACACTGGAATCTTTATTGCGATAATTTTACATCTCAACCAGTAGATATGTATTTCGTAAATGATAAACCTACAATAGGAGGATTTATTATCCTAATCCTTGCCTTTTAATATCTGTTTAAATTTCATTTTATTGCTTAGTTTTTATTTTATCCATCAAACTCTCAGAATCATAAATTAGTTTAAATATTGTGTTAGATCCGTGATAGTTCTTTTAGTTAATTATTTTTTCTTCTTTTAAAATGTTTAGCCAATCCTTGTGCGAACAATCTCGTACTCCGCACCGACTGACTACATCTCGATTCGTGCGCTTGCGAGTAAAACTCATTTAAAAATATAACAAGTTTTTGGCACCGTTGCTTTGAATTGGGCATTGAAAATTCATAATTTTTAAGAAATAGATAGTTAATTTTAGGAATTTCTTTAGATTTAAATCAATATTTATACTAGTTAAAAATAAAAAAATAAAAAAATAAAAAAAATTTAAAATTTTACATTTTGAATTTAGAAATTTGAAATTTAGAATTTAGAATTTAGAATTTTGAAATTTAAATTTTTAATTTTAATTTTTGAAATTTGAATTGTTTGAAAATTTTAAAATAAGACTATTAGCGGCAATTTTTTGCTCCAAAAAACTGCCACTATTAATAAAAACACTATTAAGACTATTAGCAGCAAGGATATTAGCGGCAGTTTTTGGCTGCCGCTAATAGTCTTGTTTTTTGTAGTGTTCTTTCTTCCTTTCTTTTCTTATATAGGATTTTTAGAATTTGTAGGTTCCTTTTAGTTTATTTGTAGGATTTTTTTTTTTTTTTTTGAATTTGTAGGATTTGTAGGTTTGTTTTAGTTTATTTCCTTTTATGATTTTTAGGATTAATAGGATTTGTAGGACTTCTTTTAGTTTATTGTCTTTTAGTTCATTGCCTTTTTAGGGTTATATTTTGAAATTTTGAATTTTGAATTTGAATTTTAAATTTAAATTTTGAATTTGAATTTTAAATTTAAATTTTGAATTTGAATTTTGAATTTGAAATTTTGATTTTTGAATTTTGAATTTGAATTTTGAATTTTAAAATTTAAAACTCGAAAAAAATAATAATAATAAATAATTTTTTAAAAAAATAAAAATTAATTAATTTAAAAAAGAAAAAAATAATAATAATTTTGCTCGGACTCTGAAGCTCATTTACTATTTTGTCATTCAATCGATTGATTTCTCAGAATCAATCGATTGATTCTGAATTGTCCCGAATTGTTAAATTTTTCCCTCTAGTCCGTTTTAATCAATTGATTGACAAATATCAATCGATTGACTAAGGAGCAGACTTTGTGTCAATCGATTGATAGAGTCTGAACTGTTTTACCATTCCTGCTTGTTAAAAAAAAAAGAAAAAAAGAAAAAAAGACGGGATTAAATTTGTGTCAAACGATTGATCTGTCACAATCGATTGATCTGTCTTAATCAATTGAGAGAAAAAAAAAGAAAAAAAGACGAGTAAATTTTTGTCAATCGATTGATCCGTTTTAATCAATTGAAAAAAAATAGAGTTAAATTTGTGTCAATCAATTGATCTATCTTAATCAATTGAGAAAAAAAAAAAGCAGAGTTTAAATTTTTATCAATCGATTGATCTTGTTTCATTGAAAAAAAAAAAATCTTATTGTTAGAATTGTTGAAACGTCTCTAGATCTTTGGATGCACACTAGGTCCTCTAAAGAGAAATCTTTAGAACCCTTTATTCTTGAGATTGAACGTGTTTGCCGCTCAAATCGCAAGGAAACGAGATCAAGACGAGAAGTTTCAAGTGAACCGTCAATCGAAGTTGATATGGCTGCGAATGGATTTGAAGAACCCCCACATGAGAATGAAGAAGAACCAACCTTGAGGGAGTTGTTTGCTCCGATTACCACAAACACACCCTCTTGTATCACTTATCCCGTTACACCAGGCGGCCGATTTGAAATATGGACGAATGTGATCCAAATTCTCCCTATCTTCCATGGAATGGAAAGAAAAGATCCATATATGCACATCAAGGATTTCATCGAAGTTTGCTCATCTGTGCATCAGAATTTCAATGAAGAATTTGTAAGGCTAAGGCTGTTCCCTTTCTCCATAAAGGTTAAAGCCAAAGCTTGGTTAAATTTTTTACCAGCTGGATCCATAACCTCATGGGATCAGTTGGTGAAGAAATTCCTATCAAAATTCTTTCCCATGGCAAAGACTAATGCCTTCAAGCGCGAAATATGTGACTTCTTACAAGAAGAAGATGAAAGATTGTACGAAGCTTGGGAAAGATTCATGGATCTCCTACTCAAATGTCCACACCATGGATTCTCCAAATTGAGTTTGGTCTAATGTTTCTATAACGGATTGGACCATGCCAATCGACAGTTGGTTAAATCAATGAATAATCAAGGATTCCTTGGACTCAAGGAAAATGAATGCTACAATTTCTTAGAAAAGTTGGCTGAGGATTCTCAGCAATGGGATTTCACGAAAACTTGTGATCAACCCATTAAGAATCGGGACCAAGCAAGGAGTTCAACAAAGAAGGGAGGGTTGTACGTGGTAAAAGAGACACCTGATCTCATAGTAAAGATAGATTCCTCACTCAACAAGTTGAAGAGCTAAAACTGAAGAAAAACGTGAGTGTTGTGAATGTACAACCTGAACCATGTTTATATTATACAAATCCAATGCACACGGTCGATGGCTGCCCATCAATGTAGAACTATTCAGAAGATTCTTCTGAACAATTGAATGCATTGAATAACTACGGGCATAATCAGGGAAACATCTTCAATGAGAATAACCCGAATAGTTGGAAGTACCACCAAAATTTCTCGTGGAAGCAAGAAAACCAAAAACCTCAAGCCAGAGGACAGGGGATGAACTTCTATCCCCAACAAAATTTTAGTCAAGGACCACAGCAACAATTCAGTCAAGGGCATTTTCAACAGCAGAACTTTGATGGTATGAATCAATACCACCAAAATCAGAATCACATGGGGCAACCCAGGCAATTGGCCCAAAATTTTTAGTTCTTAGAACTAGTGGCTGGGTATCAGAACCAACCCACACAACAACTCATGGGTCAGCCAAGCCTTGCGCAAATGTTTCCACCACCTAGATTTAATAATCATCAGGGAAACACTGCGCAACGTCCATCTCACAACCAATACTCTCACATGGAGGATTTATTGAGAATCATCCAACCAATAATTGCCTCAATATCCAAATTGGAAACTCAAATGGGTCAAGTGGCAGCACAACTCAATGAAAGAGAAAAGGGAACATTCCCAAGCCAACCGATCCCAAATCCAAGAGGGCGGATGGCTATTGAACAAGTCACGACCTCATCACGAGGTGAGAATCAGCAGCAACTAAAGGCAATCACGACATTGAGATCTAGTCGACAGATCGAAAACAACGTGAAAGTGCCAGAAGAGAACGAGAGATCGGAACTTAAAGTTCAAATTGAGAAGAGTGAGGAAGTTGAAGAACAAGCGGAAGGAAAGAAAAAGGCTGAAGAAAAAATTGTTGAAGAAAAGAGTTTCATGCCTAAAGCCTCATATCCTTAAAGGCTGATGGCACCAAAGAAGAATTGTGATCTGGAACGGATCATTGAAATGTTCAAGCAATTAAAGATCAACATTCCCTTCTTAGACGCCATCCAGCAAGTACCCGCATATGTAAGATTCTTAAAGGACTTGATCACAATAAAAAGAAAGACCAATGTCTCGAAAAAAGTTTTCCTAGCCAAGCAGGTAAGTTCAGTGCTACAAGCGAGGCTCCCGATTAAGTACAAGGACCCTGGTTGTCCTACTATCTCGATCATCATAGGGGAGAGTCGTATTGATCGAAAACTATTGGATCTTGGCAAGCATCAATTTGTTGCCATACTCGGTCTATAAGGAGCTCGAGTTGGGTGAACTAAAACCCACAACAATGACCCTTCAGCTAGCTGATAGGTCAATTAAAATTCCCAGGGGAGTAGTGGAAGATGTCTTAATCAATTAAAATTCCCAGTAGATTTTGTTGTCCTTGACACCAAACCTATCCCCAACTCGAAAAATAGTACCCCGATGATACTAGGAAGACCTTTCTTAGCAACATTGAATGCACTAATCAATTGCAGAAATGGGATAATGAATCTATCTTTTGGGAATATGACTGTGGAGTTGAATATTTTCCACATAGTAAGGCAACCTGAAGAGGATGAAGAGCATGCACATGTGTGTATGATCGATAACGTTGTAGAAAATGCATTTCACGCTTTGTAACTCAAGGATCCTCTAGAGGCTTGCCTAGCCCATTTCGGTGAGGACTTTGATGTTGATCATATGATCCAAGAAGTGAATGAGATGTTGGATTCCACACCACTCCTGGGAGACGATGGATGGAAATCGAAAGCTAAGGCCATGGATGAAGGAAAGAAGTGCCAAGAGAGGAAGAGAAACCAAAGTTGGAGCTAAAGCCTCTCCCTACTGATCTGAAATACGCCTACTTGGGAGAAGATGAAACTCATCTGGTGATAATTTCATCAAAATTGAATGATGACTAGGAGGAGCAGCTTATAGAAGTGCTCAAAGACCACAAAAGTGCAATCAGGTGGTCTATAAAAGACATCAAAGGTATTAGCCCAATGGTGTGTATGCACCGTATTCACTTGGAAGAATGCGCTAAACCTTTCAGAGAACCGCAACACAGATTGAACCCAATCATGCAGGACGTTGTGAGAAATGAGGTTATTAAATTACAGGATGTCGGAATTATATATCCTATTTATGAAAACAAATGAGTTAGTCTAACGCAAGTGGTTCCCAAGAAGTCAGGTATTATTGTTGTAAAGAATGAGGAGAATGAGGTGGTACCAATAAAAGTTCAAATTGGTTGGAGAGTGTGAATCGATTACAGAAAGTTAAATTCAATGGCAAGGAATGACCACTTTCCTCTCCCATTCATTGATCAAATGCTCGAGAGATTCGACGGACATCAATACTACTATTTCCTTCATGGCTATTCTGGATACAATCAGATAGTCATCGCACCAGAAGATCAGGAGAAGACAACATTTATATGTCCTTTTGGAACTTTCTCCTATCGAAGGATGCCATTCGACTTTGCAACGCCCTAGCTACGTTCTAGAGATGTATGTTGAATATATTCTCCGATATGGTGGAGAGGTTTCTAGAGGTCTTTATGGATGATTTCTCTATTTATGGAGATAGTTTTAGTGAATGCTTGGACCATCTATCTCTTGCTCTTGCGAGATGTCAGGAGAAGAACCTTGTCTTAAATTGGGAAAGGTGCCATTTCATGGTACAAAGCGATATTGTTTTGGGACATATCATATCGTCCTAAGGTATCGAAGTGGATAAGGCAAAAGTAGCTCTGATTGCAAACCTTCCATCCCTACGAACAGTTAAAGAGATATGGTCTTTCCTTGGACACGTCGATTTTTATCGGTGTTTTACAAAGGACTTCAGTAAGATCGTGAGACCGCTGTACAGTCTGCTCACTAAAGATGTTCCATTCCAGTTTGATGAAAAATGTTTGAAAGCCTTTGAAACCATTAAAGCCGAATTAATCAAAGCTCTTATAACCTAGTCTCTAAATTGGACACTTCCATTCGAAATAATGTGATGCATCGGACTATGCGATTGGAGCTATTCTGGGGCAAAGGGTAGAGAAAATTCCGCGTATTATTTACTATGTAAGTCGCATTCTCAATGATGCACAACTGAATTATTCTACCACGGAAAAGGAACTATTGGCTGTGGTCTTTGTGTTGGACAAATTTTGATCCTACTTATTGGGATCAAAGGTTGTGGTGTTTACTGATCATGCAGCTCTTCACTACCTCTTTCTGAAGAAGGATGGAAAGAACCAACTATTCAGGTGGATTTTACTACTTCAGGAATTTGATCTAGAAATCAAAGATAAGAAGAGATCGGAAAATGTGGTGGCTGACCACTTATCTCAAATTATTATTGAGAAATTTGACGATTTGGTTCAAATTTTAGAAAACTTTCCCGATGTGCAATTATTTGCCATTGAGCGTGCACTATGGTACGCAGATTTGGTCAACTATTTGGTGATAGATCAAGTACCACAACACTGGACTAAGAATGAGAAAGTGGTTTTTCTAGCATGGGCAAAGTACAATTTTTTTGAGGACTTGTATTTATTCAAATACTGTCATGATCAAATCATAAGAAGGTGCATCTCAGAATCTGAACAGTCAGAAATAATTTCATTCTGTCATGAGTTGTCCTGTGGAGGACACATTAGCTCAAGGAAGACAACCACCAAGATTCTCCAGAGCGATTTCTATTGGCCAACAATCTTTAAAGATTATCACCAACACTGCATTTCGTGCAACAACTGTCAGTTGTTGGGCAAAGCTTCCAAGAGAAACATGATGCCCTTGAATCCTATTCAGGAAGTTAAACTATATGATGTTTAGGGGATAGACTTCATGGGACCTTTCCCCAATTCTTTCGGGAATTTATATATTCTTGTAGCTATGGATTACCTATCCCAGTGGGTTGAGGCAGTGGCCTATAAGATAAACGACAATAGGATGGTTGTTAAGTTTCTCAAAGATCAAATATTTCTAAGATTTGGCATTCCACGTGCTATCATCAGCGATGGTGGAAAACACTTTTGTAATAAAGTGTTTACTCAACTAATGAAGAAGTACGGTGTCACACACAAAGTGGCTACACCGTACCACCTCAAACCAGTGGACAAGTTGAGGTGTCAAATCGGGAGCGTAAACGTATTCTGGAAAAAATGATTAAGTCAAACTGAAAAGATTGGTCGTTGAAATTGAACGACGCTTTATGGGCTTATCGAACGACATACAAGGCTCCCATTGGAATGTCCCCTTACATGATGATTTTTGATAGAGCTTGTCACTTACCCATTGAGTTGGAACACCTAGCCTATTGGGCTGTCAAATCTTTGAACTTTGATTTATAAAAGTCCGGTAATCAGAGGAGTTTGGAGATCGATGAACTGGAAGAGATCAAAGCCGATGCTTATGACTGTGCAAAAACCTACAAGGATCGCATGAAACGTGTTCATGATTAATCCATCTTGAGGAAGTCTTTCACCATTGGCCAAAAGGTATTGCGTTATAACTTGAAACTCCATTTGTTCCATGGAACACTTAAAACTAGATGGAATGGCTCATTTCAGGTTGGTCAGGTATTTCCAAATGGGGCACTTGAAATCATTAGCCCTCAGAATGGCAGCAAGTTTCGAGTCAACGGGCAAAGGCAGAAACAGTTTCTTGAAAACACCATTGTGGATTTTGAAGAAATCGTGTTGAGTGATCCCAATCAGTTGGGATGAAATGAAATTTTTGAAAGTCGGGCTGGCGACTTTAAACTTAGCGCTTCTTGGGAGGCAATCCAAGTTTGTAAATTGTGTAAATAAAATAAATAAATAAATAATAGATTGTGAATGAAAATTTAGTTATTAAATTATTTTTAGCATTTTACATATGAATCTGCTCTCTTGCAAGTATGATAGATGAATGACCATTATTTTTTTGTTAGATGATACTTTTCACATGTTCTTGCCTATTGGTCTGTGATAGTTTAATGCAGGTTTAGGGGTGACCCTAAATTTTGGTACAATGGGAACATTGCACTTAATAGGTTTGGAGGTATGAAAGTTCATACCTTACAAAGTAAGGTCATTCCTTTTTAATTTGGAGCAGTCTTCAAAAAAAAAAAAATCAAAATTTCTACTAATTTGAAATCATCATATTGGTTATTTTTCGACAGTTTTCAAACTTTGATCAATACTGCATGAGAATCTGATTTTGAAAATATTAAGGCCATATTGTCAGTAGTTGTGTCTAGGAAAATATGAAATTTTAATGTGATAGTTCGAAGGTAACTAATCGTCTTAAAATATGACCTTGCAAGTACACAAGTTTGAATGTACTAGGACATGTACAAGGGTGTCGAACCACAGGTATTTATTGTTTATCTCTTATTTAATTATGTTTTACGAAATATTTTGTAGCATTAGATTCGTAAATTAAATAAAGAAATCTATATAGTTTTGGTAGTAAGAAAGGAGAAAGTAGACTGGAATCCCTCTTGGATTCCAGATTCGTACAATAATAAATCTTATTTCTTTTCTATCATGAATCCCTGGTACCCCCTCTCCTGGCTACAAGCTCAGTCACTTCGTATATGGCTTAGGTAAATCTAATCGCGAGTTAGACAGACCTAATCATTAAAGAATCATTGCACGAACCAATAAAACTACCCTACAAGGCCTAGTCCGCAAGTGAATATCCTATCTAGGTTAAGCCAACCTCTACAAGGCCACTAAATTAAGCTAAATAAGATTGCAGCGTTAATATCTCGTTCTCGATCTAGTTGGAACCTCTAAAATGCAATCGTACCATTAATGGAATTCACAAGTAGAAAAAGAAATAAAACTTTATTAAAAATATTTATCCATAATACAAGAGATCCAGCCCGAAGCTTTAAGTGCGCATCAATTCAGAGAGCTCCATCATTACAGATGCAAACTCTGATCGATGATTACATCCAGTCTCCCTCTTATTTTAGAACTATTTCTAACCTAAAACTATGGAAACTCACGACAGAGCCCTCTAGAAAGATTTCAGTGTGCGAGTCTCTTAAAACTAAACCCTAGGGTCCTTATTTATAGATTACAAGGCCCTAGAACAAATACACACGGCAAGGACTCCATAGATCCTAAAAATTCTCCAAGGATGATGATTATAGAAGGTAATCTGCGCGATTTGGAGTTATCCAACCTGGTGAAGAGATTCTCAGAGAAAACCTCAGAGTTTAGAAGATATCCACAGCTGTGCGCTTGGTTTTTTGCCCAAAAACTCTATTTGGACCAGTCGAGTTTGGAGCATTGACGGATCGACTTTAGTTTCCTTCTCCAGGTGGAAGACGACCCACAAGGACTTCAGCTTCACTTATTTTCCTGACCGGTCGAATTCGATTTGACCGGTGGAGTAATTCTTCTTAGTATGTTAACGTTCCGCTCTTCTAGTTTCGACCGGTCGGTTGAATCCTGACCGGTCTCACTTTACATTTTTGAAGCCCTTTTGGAGTTCTGACCGGTCAAAAGTGATGATTCGATTGGTCCATTTAGGCTTGATTCTCTTTAGTTGGAAATCTCCTCTGCTACGCTGTTTTGACTGGTCAAATTTGCAGTTTCAACCAGTCCATTTAACCTTTAGACGCATTCCTTCATCAGTTCCTCCTTGGATCGTTCCCTTTTGCTTGGGTTTATTTATAATGTTGCACTTTTAACCTGTTTAACATTTAATCAGCTTTTGTACCTATTGCAACACAACACGAACTAAAAGTATATATTAGTGGTTAAGTGAGGTCTAACATAGCCGGGATTTGGGGATAATTTGTACAATATTTGGGTCCGATTACACCCCCAAACCTCAACTTTGCTAGTCCTCGAGCAAAGGCAACATTAAACCATAACTCGAAAGTAAAGTAGTGTACAACTAATCTAAGAAATTAAACGAGCCACTTTCGTAGGAAGCACGATTGCATTTAACATATGCAGCAAGCCTTTAAACCCCTAGGTGATCCCTAGTGGAGGAGTTGTCTCCTGAGGGTTTTCAGTGAAGGCACCTACACAATTCCAAAACTGTTTCAATACCATCGGTAAAAGAATTTTCAAAAATGGTTTTCATATAATATATATACAGTTATAAATCAAAACCTGTAATCATGTCAGCATGCAAATTCTTATTCTAAATACCGATACCATGATAATTCTACTGTTGTTTATTCCAATCAGCCTAATGCTCTAATCCTTGGACCAATTTTTCCTTCATGCCCAGAGTGTTATGTGTGCAAGTGCCAATGTTAAAGTCTTTCTATCTTTGTATCAATCCAAACCTAGAATCGTCGGGTCCCAAGTTTAAACTCAATCCTCACTTTAGGCATACACTCTCAACAGGGTCACTCCGATGAATGGTCTAAATTTCGCTCACATGTGGGATAGAGTTTCAACACAATTTAAAGGATCCCACATGATAAAAAAAAGGACGGTGTATCAAAGAAATCAAATTGTAACCTCATAACAGAATGATTTTTATTTCTCATGTATGTTATAGCATGTACCATAGTTATTGCATCATCACCTTCCACGAGGCATTTACCACCTGAGATTAGATTAAAAAGGTCTTTTGAAGGTTGTAATGGGGCTCAGGTGAAGGTCAAGAAGGAAAGGGAAGTTGGGGATCAAATTTCTCTGAGAAATTGGAAAAGGAATTACTTTTGATTTCCTCATTTTTCACTCTTTCTTTTGCCAATTTTTTCAGAATTTTTCTCTTTACTTTTTCTCAACTTTCTCTTCTTTCTACTCCTTTTCTTTTTCTTTTGGATACCACCTCATATTCTTTATTTCTTTCTCATTTCTCTACCTTTCGCACATATACATATTTCTCTTTTCTTTTTCTTTTTTCTCACCCCTTTTTCGGTTTTTAGTTTTGCCATAGACTTCTTGCAAGCATATCTCCCCATTCTCCTATACTTCCTCTTTTGTTTTCATCCCTATTTTCTAATTTCTCAGAGATTGAAGGGTAAGGATTTACATTTATAGCTTTGGTGTGGGGTATGGTTAACATAACTTATCAAGAAACAAATAAGGGCAACCTAAAAAAATTTCAATTTAGGCTCAAAAAGGGGTACAAAAGGTAAATGAGTATAAGGTGGGGCATTTTGGGTACAAACGAGCCAATAGATGGCCTTTGATCATTTCCTTTCTCGGTGGTAACGATGCCTATTTGTTTTGGGCTCAAACACAATAAGTTCTCATATAATAATATGAACGATGCATGATCAACAAACCAAAGTAGAACATATGAGATTTAAACAATTTATCACGAATTTCAAAGATACTCCGGATTTATTTTCATCACTCATCAAGAACTACGGACAAGGGTTCTAAAGCTCACCAGTTTTAGTTGATTATTGGAATCCTAAAATTTCAGATTCAAACTAGGCCATTGACTTCCAGACCTAAACATGACAAATAGTGTACAAAAAATTTCTAGGTATGAAATTCAGACTGATCCTTAAATGTTCACATTGGAGCTAATTATCCTAAACAACAATTAGTTTCATCATGGCATGGATATTGAAAAATTAAAATTTGCATGCATCTTTGACTACATTTTGAAAACTTTGGCAAAATAAAATTTTGATGGTTTTAAAGCAAGGTTTTGAGGGTATTTAAAAACAGTGGTCCAATATGTGATGGAGGACACTCAATATTATGAACCACGCAGTTGGGCACAACACCCCCAAATCTAAGTGGTGCTATTGCACAAAAGAATAAACCAATATACAACAGCAACAAGGCAAATTTAGAAAACTTACATCAGCCCATGCACTAGAAATAATATCATCTACCGCTTTACATGCTTTCGGGAAAAGGAAGAGGGAGGAGGAGGCTGCGAGGGTACACCCTTTCCAAGAGAGGGGAGGGTGGAACCACCTAAATCATCATCATTGGTATCAAGGACAATTGGAGACAATTGGTTATGCAAGTTGTTCATATCTTTCTCCCATTGAAGATGATCCCTAGCATGCTTTAAGGCAGCTTCCGCGAAAGATCTAGCATCCTCCCTACGGTAGTACTCCTCATATTTCAATTTGAGCTTACCTTCCTCATGATACTTTCTCAGTGTAAGCCAATTCTCCAAAAGAGAAACTGTCATTGATCTCTCAGCAGCTAATGCAGTGTTGGATATGTAAAGTTCTTCTTCAAGTGTATCGGTATACACTCCCAAAGCATGGACAAGAGTGGCATCCACCATGACCCGGGATCGAGTAGGTTTTCCCTGGAAAGGCACAATGGCCTAAGTCGAGGGGTCGAACTCCACGAGGTCAAGTGGACCCTTTTAGCGTACAACCAATGCTAACGAGGTCCCATCCTCGGGCAGCTCATGTAGAATCCCCTTAATGACTGGGGTGGAGGAGCTAAGCTCCTTTAATTCAACAGGCCCGGGAACACTGCCGGCAGTCGGCTCTCCCGAGGGAGATGGGGGAGCCGGATCGTCAGGTTCCGTGGGAGGGGCCTCAGGTGGGGCCTATTCTCTGTGAACAAGTCATCAGTAGGAGGTGTAGGGGGAGGTGAACTAGATGGAGGGACAGGTCCATCATCATGAGGAGACCCACTCGGACCCGTCCGTGACAGTAATAAAGAAATTCCCCTTAATACCTCATGCAACAATCCTCGAATAGAGGCAAGCTCAGCACGAATTTCTAGCTGCCACACGTCTAAAGCATGAAAGAGTTGCTCCACCATGGATCGAGATGTGCTCGATAAAAGTGGATCCAGCAATGGGGCAGTGCTTCCATGAATGGCCTCATCTAAGAGGCCACAATAGTCACCAACATCGATGGCAAAGGTCTCGGTAAAGAACATGGTGGGGGGTATAGAAGATGTTATAAAAGTGGATGGGGCGGTTACACGCTTCGGTGTAATAATACGGTCCATGAAAAGCACAATCACCGGAGGTGCAACGGTAGGTGAGTGGATGGATGTAGTCTCAACCCATGGAAAAGGAGATGGAGGTCGAGGAGACGGAGGGGTATGGAAAGCGTTTCCCGTCTCAAGTGGTGGTGATGGTGAAGGCGTAAAGGGTATAGGCTAGGCAAAAGAAGGGACTGGGAAGGTAGTGATGGCTGCCCCAATAGCAGATCCAGCAAGGTCGGGTGCAGAGACAACCGTTGTCTTCGTCGGAAGCATGGCCAAGGAAGAAGTAACGACAGCCTGCTCTGCAGCAATGGGCTGTCTTTTCTCCATTGGCCTGCATCATAGAGCTTGGGCAATTTTGTCAACGGTGGCTCCTGCGGGTTGATCTTGTACTCCTATCGAAGTAATAAGAGTGTGATTGCTTGCCCTTACGAGAGTCGAATTGACTTTTTGTGAGAGAGGGTTGCTGGTAGTTTCTTAAGGGTATCGAGGAGCCCAAAGAAAATCAATTGCACCGACGACACCCACCAGCCCTTGATTACGGCGTAAAGGACCCTCAGAAGGTCCCCACGGCATTGGGTCTTGTGTGTAATGGGACTCAGTGTTTTATATAACACTACGTCCGCAAAGAAGAGTTCAAGTCAAAGGGCGGCTAGTGTGGTAAAGGTAGGGCCCACTGGTGGTTTTCCGGAAAAGGCTCCCACCAATTCAACAGATTCTAGGAATTTTTGGCTTGTTACCAGGCCACTTTCCATAGGGTATACAGCAGGAAGACCACAGACCATAACTAATATTTCCTTGTCGATTGAAAGGTCAAAACCGTCGACCTTGGTTGAAAAGCTCTCATGCTCGCCAGTGCTATAAGTAAGGTTCTGATAGAAAAGGCAAACAAGACAAGGGTAAACTACTATCGCTAATGGGATCAACAGATGCTCAAGGCCGGCTCGCCTAAAGTAGGCCAATGCAAACTGGGCCACGGGCAGCTAGCCAAAAAATTTCCTATCAAACTCAGGTTCGATAAAGAAATTGTGGTTCATCATTGACGGGTTTGGAGTCTCCCGCTGCAAGGGTTGAGCCTCGAGAACAGCCGGTGGTGGTTGTGGCGCAACAGTAGATGACCTTGTGCCAATTCGAATACCAGCACTAGGGTTCGGCGACACAGTGGTTCTTACCTTTTTCTTAGGCGGGGCATCCACCAGTGATTGCCTTTGTTATGCTTTGAAACCATTTCCTAACTCACGCAAATAAAATAAAAGAAGAAAAGCTCGGGATTACCTTGGAAGCGTGAACGTTGCTACGAAGAGTAGGTTGTAACTCTTGTGCTATCTTTATATGCATGAAATGCAGTACGACATGCACAATATCCATAAAATATGCAGAGAATCCACAGGCTGCAGGAAGAACAAGAAGAGAATGCAGGGGAGCTAGGGAAAGACCGGTTGAAATGCAATTTTGACCGGTCTTAGAGCCTTATATAGCCCTAAGCTCAGAATATTCTGACCGGTCAAAACTATTTCTACCGGTCACAAAATTAGGAGAAATGCAATTCTCCAGTGGTGCCTCTATTCTGAACCAGAGTCCTTGTTAACAAACCGGTCAAACTGTTTCGACTGGTCAGAATGTATCAAATAGAAACCATTGCATTTCTATTGACCGATCGATCCCTATTCGACCGGTCTGCAAATTCCCTTCTGGATCAAGTGGACCGGTCGAAATCTATTTCGACTGGTCAAATAATGAGTAGAGAACTGATTCTCAGTCCAATACTTTACTACTTCATGTATATATATCTTTTGTTTTTTTATCTTCTTTCCTTTTACTATTACTTGTACAAACCCAAACACATTAACTCTAATAATTAAATCCTAAACTAATACTTTACAATGGACTTGGGTTGCCTCTCAAGAAGCACTACAGTTAAGTCAGTAGCTCGACAAGGTTCATGTGCTACTGTGGTGCTGGCGAGTCAGGGGAAGATAAGGTCTCCCAGCCATGACATGACCTTTTGGATTATTAATCGGTTGAGATAGTAACTAGCCCTCGTCCATTTTGTTCAAAGCAATTGCTAGTTGCCCAAGTTGGGTTTCCAGCTCAGCAATGGACTGAGTGTGGGAATGGAGCAACTGTGTTTGTTGCTGAGACTATTGTTGCCAGCTTTGTGTTACTTGCAACACGGTCTCTTCGAAATTGTTGTTACTCCACTGAGGTCTACTCTGCTGTTGGCCTTGGAACTGCAAGGGTTGCGAATTAAATGCGGGTCTATAAGGTTGAGAAGTACCCTGATCTGCATTACTTTTCCAGGCCAAATTTGGATGATTCCTCCAGCTCGGATTATAAGTGTTCCTAAAATTGCTTTGGTCTGACCTCTGGAAGGAACTTGCAACATTTATGTGTTCTTGCACTGCCTTGGGGTATAATGCTGCTACCGGACAATAGGGAGGTGTATGAGCTGGGCTTTGGCATATGCCACAAACCTCACTCACTTGAGCTATTGAGTGCGACTTTGCACTCAACATTGAGTCAAATTTCTTTTCAAAAGCCTCGACCTTGGTAGAAATATCCGTCGTTGGTTTTAACTCGTATGTATCTCCTCGCTTAGGAGGCACAGCTCATGAAACCTCAGGATCCATCCAATTCGATGCGGCTTGTTGCACGGAATTCTCACTTAAATTTTCAAACAGCTCCTAAGCGTCATTTGCAGTCATTGTCAAAAACATTCCCCCACAAGAAGCATCTATCATTTATTAGTTTGACTCAGTCAACCCATCATAGAAGCCTTGCACGATTTGATAGTTCGGGGCCCCATGATGGGAACAATTGCGCAGAAGTTCATTTAAGCGCTCCCAGCTCTCATGGAAGGATTCATCTGGATCTTGTTTGAACGATGTGATGGTCTTTTGGATGATGTTCATTTTACCAATCAAAAAATATTTTATCAAGAATTTTGTCTGCAGCTGTTCCTAATTGGTTATCGAATCCCTAAGCAAAGAGTTCAACGACCTCTTGGCCTTATCCTGTAATGAGAACGGGAAGAGCTTCCTACGAGCAGCCTTTTCCGAAAGCGCGTTAATTTTGAAAAAGGTCAAGACTTCCAGAAAGGTTGTAAGATGGTTATAGGGATCTTCGTTGCTAAGCCCATGAAAGCCAGGAAGCATTTGAATCAGGTTAGGCTTAATTTCGAAGTTCCCATTTCAGACTGCTGTGGGTAATCGAATACGAGAGGGAGTTGTAAGAGTTGACGGTGTATAATATTCCCTCAATGTTTTAGCCTCATTTTGGTCTTCTCCTGCCATGTTGAATTGAATCGGAGGTAGGGCAGGGCGGCTAGAACGTTCAAAACTTACGATTTTGAGAAGACCGAGACCTAGCACGAATTCGTCGACACGTCCTCTCAAGTTCAAGGTCTAGTCGCTTAAGAGTAGGAAATTGCGACTTCAACCTTGGCATAAACAGGAGAAAAATAAAATAAAATAATTAGTTTATTACCGGGAAACCAAAAATGCTTACCTTAGCCTCTCGCAACGTCCCGTGACAAACTTTGGTGTATTCGAGCCTTCGATTCTCTAGACTTACAACACACACTCTACAGTTAGTATAATGATATAAAAGAAATACACTAAAACTGAATTCAAATAAGAAATAAAGCCAAAATCCTCGGCAACGGCGCCAAAAACTTGATCGTCTTAAAATATGACCTTGAAAGTGCACAAATCCGAATGTACTAGGGCAAGTACAAGAGTGTCGAACCACAGGAATTTGTTATTTAATTCTATTTTATGAAATATTTTATAGTATTAGATTCATAAATTAAATAAAGAAATCTATATAGTTTTGGTAGTAAGAAAGGAGAAAGCAGACTGGAATCCCTCTTGGATTCCAGATTCGTACAATAATAAATCCTATATCTTTTCTATCATGAATCCCTTGTACCCCCGCTCCTGGCTACAAGCTCAGTCACTTCGTATATGGCTTAGGTAAATCTAATCGCGAGTTAGACAGACCTAATCGTCAAAGAACCATTGCACAAACCAACAAAACTACCCTACAAGGCCTAGTCCGTCAATGAATATCCTATCTAGGTTAACCCAATCTCTACAAGGCCACTGAATTAAGCTAAATAAGATTGCAACATTACTATCTCATTCTCAATCTAGTCGAAACCTCTAACATGCAATCGTACTATTAATGGAATTCACAAGTAGCAAAAGAAACAAAACTTTATTAAAAATACTCACCCAGAATATAAGAGATCCGGCCCGAAGCTTTAAGCGCGCATCGATTCAGAGAGCTCCATCATTGCTGATGTAGACTCTGATCGATGATTACATCCAGTCTCCCTCTTATTTCATAACTATTTCTAACATAAAACTATGAAAACTCACAACAGAGTCCTCTAGAAAGATTTCGGCATGCGAGTCCCCTAAAACTAAACCCTAGGGTCCTTATTTATAGATTACAAGGCCCTAGAATAAATACACATGGCAAGGACTCCCTAGATCCTAAAAATTCTCCAAGGATGATGATTATAGAAGGTAGTCTGTGTGGTTTAGAGTTATCCAGCCTGTTGAAGAGATTCCCGAAGAAGATCTCAGTGTTTAGAAGATATCCATAGATGTGTGCTTGGTTTTTTAGTCAAAAACTCTGTTTGGACCGGTCGAGTTTGGAGCACCGACCAGTCGACTTTAGTTTCATTCTCCAGGTGGAAGACGACCCGCGAGGGCTTCAGCTTCACTTAGTTTCCTGACCAATCGAATTAGATTGGACTGGTCAAGTAATTCTTATGAATATGTTAACGTTCTGCTCTTCTAGTTTCGACCGGTCGGCTGAGTCTTGACCGGTCTCACTTTACATTTATGAAGCCCTTTTGGAGTTCTGACCTGTCGAAAGTGATGCTTCGACCGACCCATTTAGGCTTGATTCTCTTTAGTTGAAAATCTCCTCTGCTGCATTGTTTTGACAGGTTGAATTTGCAGTTTCGACCAGTCCATTTAACCTTTGGACGCATTCCTTCATCAATTCCTCCTTGGATCCTTGTCTTTTGCTTGGGTTTATTCATAACTTTACACTTTTAACCTGTTTAACATTTAATCAGCTTCTGTACCTGTTGCAACACAGCACGAACTAAAAGCATATATTAGTGGTTTAAGTGAGGTCTAAAAAAGCTAGGATTTGAGGATAATTTGTACAATATTTAGGTCCGATTAGTAAGTCTAGAATTCATGCTTTGATACTTTTGCACTTATACCATGATAGGATCTAGAAATCAAGGAACTAGTTTGAACTTTGAATTTTAAGATCTTAGTGGAGACTAAACCCGATGAGCTTTAGAGCTAATTTCCCATATTTAATGAGTTCTTACATAAACTTGGAGTAATATTTGAATACAAATTATTTTTACATAATCTCATACATTTTTCTTTTGATTTGTGACTTTCTATGACATTAAATTCATACCATTGTGCTAGAACGTATCGTATATTTGCTCAAGACAAATAGAAAAGGTTATCATATTTTGAGGACATGATTGAAGGCCATCTTTGACTCGTTTGTACTTAAAATGCCCAATCTTATGTAAATTTATCTTTCTAGTATCCCTTTGAGCTTATTATAAAATTTGCCTTTATATATTCTTTGATAAGCCACGTTAACCTTTACTCTTTTACAAATTTTGAAAATTCAGCCTTACCCTTCTTATGTATGAGAAATTAGGAACAAGAGATAAGAATAAACGAAAAAAGAGTAAGTGGAGAGATACCGAGTTATGGTGTTTACTCAAAGTGTATGGCAGAAAAAAAAAAAAAAAAAATTTTTTTTGAAAAAGAATGAAAAATATGAGGTGCTTTAAGAAAATGAAATTCAATAGAAGAAAAAGGAATGAGAAAAGAAAAGAAAGTTGAGAAAAAGAAAAAAAAATATTGAAAAAATAGCATGAGATTAGAAAAGAAAAAGAAAATAAATAGAAAAATAAGAAGTTAGTTTATTTTTTAATTTTTTAAAAACTTTGAATCTCAACTTCCCTTTCTATCTTACCCTTACCTGAGCCCCGTTACAACCCTACAAAATACCTTCATGATCTGATCTTGCATTGATAACTGTCTTATGGAGAGTTAATATATAATACCTATGACACTTGATATGACATGCAGAGGATATACAAGTATCTTTCTATGAGATTTTCCTTTATTCATTGATTATATCGTATTTCTTCTATCATGTGAGACCTTTTATTTGTTTGGTATTGATCTCTCACATATGTGTGAAAATTTACCCATCATCGGAGTGTTTCTATTTTTGAGAGTATATCTATTGTGAGGATTGAGTCAAGACATTATATCCTAGTTTACTGTTTGAATTGGTTCCGAGATAGATGGATATTTGCATTGGTATACACGCACTTTAAGTTTAGGTATGGATAAATGAGTTACCTAAGAATTGAAACATTAGAACTAATTGGAACGGATACGAGTACGATCAGTATGACATTAACATTTGAAATTAAAAATTCACATAATTAATTGAATAATGGTTTTGTGTTTTAAAAGTAAATATTCTATAAAAATCATGCTTTGAAAGACTAAATTTTACCGATGATTTCAGAAAAGTGTTTTGAAGTTTGTGGGTAACTTCACTGAAAACTCTCAGGAGACAAAACTCCTCCACAAGGGATTACCTAGTGGTTTAAATGCTTGCTGCATGCGCTAAATGCAATTGTGATCCCTACGAAAGTGACATTTATTGATTATTTTAGGATGTTAGTTTATTTTTCAGCTTGTTTATTTTCCCCTTTGTTCGAGGACTAACAAAGTGTTGGTTTGGGGGTGTGAGATGGGTGGTGAAATATGATCGTATTTTACCTCTTTAAGCCTACATTTAGTCATCCAATGAGAACAATCTAACATATTTGTGAAGTTCTAATTGTTTTAGGAAGATTTGGCCATTGGATGCATTTAGAAACACAAAAGAACATAAGAGCAGAAAACGTAGGAACATTGGAGCAAGGAGTTAATGGTCCCTGAAATTTAAAATTCAAATTTGATTTTTGAATTTCAAATCTGAAGTCGAGACTCTATTTAAGCAAACTGGAGAATTGATTTTAGGAGCTTTTTTCTTTCTATGTTTTTTTTTCTTAGCATTTTAGTTTCACTCCAACTTTCTCCTTCCCTTTTCAAGCATTGTTCTTCTATTTTCCTAGGTTTAGATTCTAGATTAGTTTACATTTTTACATTTGAAGAAGGATTGTACTGCCTAGATTAAAGCCTTTGTGGATTTTGTTAGAGCATTCTTTTATGGTATTTTAACATTATTTCTAATTTTTATTTCAATCATGTCTTTGCTTAATTTAATCATGTGTAGCTAAATCTTTTTTAGGATGAGGATCTAATGAACCCCATCAGAAGTTTTCATTTACACTAATATAGATCTAAGGTTGAGATATTCTCTTGTCATAGATGCCTTATTTGTAATTGCCCTAATGCTCATGTCAATGTTGTAGAATCAAAATTATTATCTAAGATATGAATGTTAATCACGCATTCATGGGTGCTAATTATGCACCCCATGATCTCAAATCAGCAATAATGATTTGACTATGGGTTCCTTCTCAAAATGCTCTTGCCAATGCGGTGAATTATGATTGTGATATAAAATATGGGTGTTATTCACACATCCATGAGTGCTATTCATGCATCTCCATGATCTTAGATCTATAGTGTGAACTTCACATTGGGACCTTTATTGTCTGTATTTGGAGCCTTAATTTATTGTCATGATAAATTCTGATTGTTATCTAAGATATGGATGCTTGCATCCATGGGTGCTAATTATGCACCCCCGTGATCTTAGATCTACAGTGTGAAATTTACATTGGAATCTTATTCTAATTGTTATCTAAGATATGGATGTGAATAATGCATCCATGGGTGCTAATCACGCATTCCCATGATCTTAAATTTATAATGTGAAATTTACGTCAAAATCTTTATTGCGATAATTTTACATCTCAATCAGTAGATCTGTATTTCGTAAATGATAAACCTACGATGGGAGGATTTAGTATCCTAATCCTCGCCTTTTAATATATGTTTAAATTTCATTTTATTGTTTAATTTTTATTTTGTCCATCTAACTCTCAGAATTATAAACTAGTTTAAATATTGTGCTAGATCTATGGTAGTTCTTAAAGTTAATTATTATTTCCTCTTTTAAATTTTCTGGTCAATCATCGTGGGAATGATCTCGTACTCCGCACCCACTGACTACATCTCGATTCGTACGCTTACAAGTAAAACTCATTTAAAAACACATGTGACATATAGAATTAACATCTAACCGTCTGATAGGGGTGCCATGTTCTTAAGATCTATCATGAGGAAAATTAGAAAAAAAAAAAAATCTCCATCGTCTGATTCAAATTAGTCAATGGTTTTCGTCAGTGAAAAAATTATGTGGTATTACTAATAAATAGGCGAGAAGGGCCGTACCCTTATCTTTTTCTTCTCCACTCCTCATATCTTTTTGAGGTCTCGACAAATTGAATGTCGAGGGGTACCCTCGAACTCTTAAATTGAAAATAAGCGTAAAAATTATATTTTGTATTCCGACCTTTAAGTCGCTTCCAAACAACGAAAAACTATGGAAAATATAATTCGAATTTAAGTATTTTTCTCTTTTTCTCCTATCCAAAGAGGCCCATCATGGGCATTGGCCGTCGAGTTGTTTACTTATTAACAACAAGAGAAAGAAAACATCAAAAAATCAGCACGTTTTGAAAACCTCCTCATTGCTCTCACTAAAAATCAGCCGACTTTTAATTGGAATAAAAAGTTATTTTTGCCGGGCTATTTTGAACGGGGCAAGACTTTGGGTTTCGTGGAGTGTTGGTGTATTTTGGCCATTCGTGCTTAAAAGAGGTGATTTTTCCTAATTCTCTTATTTTTAGTTTTCATTCTTTCATGTTTTTTATCCCTTGATAGTTTCCAAATGGACCCCACTTGATTGAAATGCATAGATTCACCATTCAAACGTATATCCCTAGCTCCTCTCTCTCTCTCTCTCTCTCTCTCTCTCTCTATATATATATATATATATATATATATATATATATATATATGAAAAAAGGGGAAATGCGCTTGGGCATAGAGATATCTCTATGCCAATTGATATGGGCGTGACACGTAGCGTCCTTTTTGTGAAGTGATGGGTGGCATGAGAACCACTTTACTAACTAGAGTTACGCTTTTAAAATATTTTAATACCCTTCAAGCCGTCATTTTTTACTTTTTTAAAGTCTCTTTCTTTTTTTCATTTTTCTAAGAAAGTCTTAGACATACTTTTTAAGATATATTTTAATAAAAAAATGTGCCTCCCAGTAGCGAAGGGCTGACTAGCGCTGAAGTGCTGACGCTTCGCTAAAAAAATAATGAAGCGTCGGCGCCTTATTTTAGAGGCGGTGGTGCATCGATAAAAAAAATAATTTTATTTATTTATTTAATTTTCTTTTATCGAAGCGTTGACGCTCTTAAAATGAAGCGCATAAAAAAAATAAATTTGTTATTATTATTATCATTATCGAAGCGCTGACGCCCCTAAAACGAAGCACTAGCACTTCGATAAAAAAAATAAATTTTTTTATCGAAGCACCGACGCCCCTAAAACGAGGCGCCGACGCTTCGATAATTATTTATTATTTTTTTTATTGAAGCGCTGATGCCTCTAAAATGAAGCGTCAATGCCCCTAAAACGAGGCGTCGGTACTTCGCTGCCGAGGTGCTAGCACTTTGCTGTCGGGAGGTCACATTTTTTTATTAAAAGATACCTAAAAAAATATGTCGACACTTTTTTAGAAAAATAGAGAAAAGAAAGATATTTTTAAAAAGTAAAAAATGACGGCTCGAAGGGTATTAAAATATTTTAAAAATATAACTCTAGTTAATAAAGTGGTTTATATGCTATCTATCACTTCATAAAAAAGACGCTACGTATCCCGCTTATATCAATTAGCGTAGAGATATCTCTACGCCTAAGCACATATTCCCGAGCCTTATATATATATATATAGTTGATTCACTTGCAAACATGGATATATATATAGTTGATTCACTTGCAAACATGGATGTGCAACTAATTCAGAATTTGTCTCTCTTTCCTCTCTCCCGACCAACATTTTATAGGAGATTATCTGTCTTCCAAATTTTTATTTTTCTTGATCTTATTAATTATGGGTGATGGCATTGCCAAAACCCTTAATTAATAAGATTTGTAATGATTGAAGCATGCCCCTCTTACTTTTGTACTCTATTTCTTCTCTTAATGATATTCGCTTGCCTAGCAAAAACAAAACTAAATATATTGCCCAAAGTAAGCAGATTTAATGTGTAAAGAAGAATAGAGAAAACAACCCCATCTTTGGTTACCTCTACCAAGGAACTTGGGCATTAACCCAAGACAAAGGAAGGAGAATGGGATGGTCTCAAATTCAGCACCTACACAGTTGAACCAAATTAGAAAGATGGTACCATGGTTTGCTATGTGGGAAATATGGATGGCTAGAAATGCGATTCGACACGAAAAGGGAAGATGGAATGCCAGTGTTACTGCCCAAAAAATCCATAGATTAGACGAATATTTGAGGGGCTACTGCGGCTAGCTTGCTTTAATGTTCTGGACCCCATTGTTGTGCACCATCCCATATATATATATATATATATATATATATATATATATATATCACGCCAAGTTCCTAGGACTTACCTAGATGGGCATTCAAACACATGTTTGAGTCCACATAAACGCATGCAAGGTTGATCAAAGACCATTAAAAACAAAATCTTTTATTTTTTATTTTTTTTGTCATTGTAGTCAATGGTTTATAATAACGAGTAGAGAAATAAGGCTTGCAAAGCTAACACCAAATAAGTGGTATAAGGCTATAATGATGATGATGAGTCCATGATAGTCTATCTTAAAAAAATGAAAGGATGAAATGACATGTCATTTCGCCGTCCATTTCAATTACCATCGACCGTGATGATTATATATATATATATTCGGAGCATTAGGGGCTGAGTGGTGCCATGTGGCCTTTGCAGTGCTAGTGTATCTCTCCAATTGACAATGCAAAGTGGCATGTATGTCCTACGGTCAACATATATGGGACATTGCCCCACTCTAATTTACCATTGGATAGTGTTATATGGAGGACAAATTTATGCAGATAAAGTGCAGGCGGTTGATGTGACAAGATACAATTGGCTGCAAGTGCGGTGTGGATCAATTAATGTAAGTTGGTGCAGCCAATCACATCGCGCCACATCAGCTTCCTGTTCATTGTCCTTAGCAAACCTATCCTACGCTTATAATTTGAGAAAATTTCGGAATCGACCACCATAGTTTCACATTTTTCAGGAGTGAACCTCTAGTTGACCTTTTCCATAACCGAACAGCTTGAGGCCAAGCCAAGTTAAAAAGTTGTAAATACTCCCAAGGTATGTAAAATGTGATAAAACCTTGAGCAATTATAAATGTCTTAACGTCGTTGACTGCTTTGAATCCAAATTGCTTTGAATCCAATGATGGAGACCGTTTTTCGTCCTAATTTTTCATGGGATTGATCTTGAAATCATGGGCATACTATCAAACGATTCATTTTGCTAAAAAAGGGGTAAAAATTGATGGAGAGTAATATCCCTTCAATTTAGGAGCATCAACACTCCTTTAGGGGAGCGTCAACGCTCCTCTATCGCTCCTTTAGGAGAGCGCCAATGCTCCTCTAATGGAGTGCCAATGCTCCTATAGTAGGGTGTTAGCGCTCCTCTAAAGGGGTGCCAGTGCTCCTATAGTGGGGTGTCAGCGCTTCTCTAAAGGGGTGTCAGTGCTCCTCTAGAGGGATGCTAACATTCCTCTAGTGGGGTGTCAGCGACTCTAGAGGGATGCTAACATTCTTCTAATGGGGTGTCAGCGCTCCTCTTGAGGGGCTCCACGTTGACGATATGATGGTACGCTCATGATCTCAAAATCAATCTTATAGAAGATGATGTAAAATGATCTGTCTCATGAGATTCAAAGTAGTCAATAATGTTAAGGCAATTAGAAATGTCTAAGACAATAAACTTGATTTTATCACTTTTTATTGACCTAGGGGGCATTTTCACCATTTTACGTTTCGCAGTACTGACTCGGCTTCAAGCTTGTCGGTTGCAGTAAAGGTAAAACTATATATGATGTCGATTAGGAAAACCTTCCTTATAATTTTCATTTACCATTAGCCAAATGTAGGCTAATAATGAATGAAAAGTATGGATCGTTTTAGCCATTATATTTGGTGTCCCCTTCAGGGGTAGGGAATAGGGAATAGGGATGACCATTTTAAGGGCAGGCAGGGTCGTCGATGTCGTCGATGTTATATGCCCCCCTCAGTTAAGTGGATGCGTCCTCATTTGTTATCTTTGAAAATTTGTTATGCTCCAAAGATAAGAGACAACTCGGCAAGGTATATTTATTTTGTTGTTGGCTGTTGGACCCCTCAACCTATTTATGTTGTCATAGTACGTCTTCTCTTTTCAAATATGCAAAATGGAATTTAAATCATTTTATACAATTAGAATTTAACTTTTTATTGAAGTGTGATTTATCATTATGCACATCTGGGACTGTGATCTATCTGAATTGTGACAATCTATCATTGAAATATGTCTTATCCTAAGAAACATGCCTATAAGTGGATGTGAACCATTCGATTGATTAACTTTAATAGCAGCCATTGAAACTGAAAACCACAGTTGATATTATAGTCTATATATCGGTTGGTTTAAATCTCCCTAAAATATCATTTCGTAGGCTTGTGACACTCTTCAATCTATGATCTATCACTTTGACTGTATAGATCATCCCACATCATAAGCCTTTGATGGTGTAAGATCATTTAAACACTATTTTTGGGGTTTAAATGACAATCAGGAGAATTGAGCCCCTCAAGCGTATAGTGGGCTGCAATGAGCATCCAACTTTTTGTTTCTGAACGCCTAAATAAGAAAATAGAGTAACCCACCAAGCGGGTTGGGTCGTTAAACCCACCAAGCGGTTGTTGCAGTGGTTCACGACTTCAGTATGCTCCATAAGATCGTGAGTTCGAGTTAGTGACTCTTCTTCTACAATAACTGGATGTCTTGTAAGATGCGTAATCCATGAAATACTTGTGGGAGAGTGGGAGCGAAGACATCCTTATGCATTAGTCCATGCTTAAGCTTGGGATAGCCTAAGTAATCAAAAGAAAAAATGAGTTATGCGTGGATAGGTGGTCTTAGAAAAGAATTATTCCATTTAACCATTAGCAAAATACACCTTTTCATAAGTGATACCTCTTTAGGAATTTTATTAGCAAGAGTAGGGCCACATGTCTGAGGCCCTAGGCAAAAGTCTCCAATGGCAATGAGGCCCTTATAAAAAATTTAATAATTTTTTTACTATAAAAGAAAGGTAGCAAAAGTCTCCAATCATTTACACATTAGATCTTAAGATCATGTCGCAACTATCAAACGATTATATGTTGAGTACACGGGGAAGACTTCCCCAAAAGTGACAGTGATCACTGCATACCATGGTGCATTTTTATTATGGATGTGTGTCACAAGTAATCAACATCTGACCGTATGATATGTGGTCCATGACCTCAAGATTTAATGTGTCCATAATTATGATGAAAAATTATATTTAGCTTTTGATTCAAGGCAATCAATGGTATAAACGGTGGAACCATCAATTGTGATGCACGAATCTTTGGTTGCAAAGATTGCTGCCCGAAAGATAAAATTTCAGGTAGATAAGAAGTAGGGGTGCAAATGGATTGGTCGGGTTCGGGTAAGGAATATACTAGACCCGACCCACTTAGAATCGGGTCGGGTCCGGGGTGGGTCACATAAAAAAATTATGGACCCATTTCGGCTACGGCCGAGTCTGGGTCAAGCTATAACCAGACCCAACCCAACAAAAATGGGTCGGGTTTAGGTCAGGTCCTTATCGGGTTTGTGACCGGGTCCAATCACTTATATGGTTTTTTTTTTTGTCATAAGAATGTACCCATTTCAAGAAAATATTAACCCAATGAACCAATGATGAGAGTCACTTCTAAGCTTCTTTAGCCATGGAGTCCAACATAAGCTAATTTTCAATGATTTCAGGGATGTGAACTACGTGAAAGTCAACTTTCAACAAAATTCAATGTCTAATTGATTAACTTTTAAGTTTTGAAGAAAAAGTTTCCCTTTAGCTTGCCTATTTTAAATTGAGTTACTGATTAACCTTCAAAATCATACAATTTAGACTCGAATCTCGATGTTCCTACGCCCCGTATGATCACTAATATTTACCTTTAGTATGCATTCATGTACATGAGGTATTGAAGAGCCAAAGGTAAGAAAATAATTAAAAGAAGATAGAAGGAAAGAATTTGAAGCAACCAACCAAAACAGAGGAAAAAAAGAATAATTACTTTGGTAATTACCAAAGCAATTACTAAGGTTTAAGTGAAGATTTACAAGAACTAAGGTTCATACCAATGGAAAGTAGAGATTTCAAGCTTTCCAATGAGTCAAGAAACTCCCAAATCCGAGTTGTACATCAAAAGATATGAAGAAACGGAGTAACCAGAAAAATACAGGAAAACAACATCTCGACTAGTCGAGATTGCGCAAAACATAACAGAAATTCGACCAGTTGAAATGCATTTCGATCGATTGAGACCAAACAGAGAGATCAACAACGAACCAGACAAGAATATACTATCTTGACCGGTCGAGAGTGAAATTCAACCGATAGTTCCAGATTAAGAGCCTGAGATTCCCTTCTTTCCTAGTTTGAATCAATGTATTAGGGCCTTATGCATCTATAAATAAGGACTCTAGGTTTAGGAATAGATAGCTTTTAACCCAAAGCTTTTAGGATTGCTTTTAATTCGTAGTTTTTCTAGTTTTCTAGTTTTCTAGATTTAGAGAGTTTGTGAGATTGAGGGATTTGCAAACCATCGTTCTATGGTCGAATCAGTGATCACTATAAAAATAAAGTGTTTCAGCGGTAGCTAAAAACTGCTGTTAACAAAAAAATTGCCGCTACTAGTCCTGTCGCTATTGAAACAAGAAGATTTTTTGTACATAGCGGCAGTATTTGGCTACCAAAAATTGCCGCTAATAGTCTTATTTTTTGTAGTGGATGATGAAGATTAGAACCGCGATGCTTGACTAATTCCCGAAGTTTGGGATCTCTTGTAAATCAAAGATAAAGTTTAATTCAAAGTTTTATTTCCTTTTCTAGTTTGAATTCTTTTATGATAATGATTACATAATTGAAATTCACTTTTGTTATTGTGAATGATTCTAAAGCGTTTATTTCTATTTTTGATAATCTTAATGGCCTTGTAGAGATTAGGATTAGATCTAATAGAATACTCACATTTGAATTAGTACTTGTAGCCTAGTTTGATTGGTTTCGTGCAATGACGCTTATGGATTATATCACTAAAGCTTAGATGAATTATATCGTCTCGACTAGTCTATGACTATGAATATGATCTGATTATATCACGACTCGAAATTCTATCCCATCTCGAGGACTTACAATTTCGATTTATGAGCCACACGCATCCCAGATACGCTAAGCAGATATACACATAATCAAAGTTCTCGCGTAATATGATTCCATGAAATCCTTGAATCTAACAAATAAAGATGAGATATAAAGGCAACCATAAATATGAATAAATGCGATAAAAACTAAAGAAATATCTCACGATCAGAAGGAAATAGAAATCGGAAACAAATCTGTTATACGAGTCTATAAATAAACAATAATCACACAGAACGAATCCCAATACCGAAACTAGAATTGTCAATAGTCAGTACCCAGGTTAAAATCAGTACCAAGGTCCTCCTGATACTTAGAGGCGTCGCCCTCTCAAGACTCCTGGTACTCAACGTCCATAAGGTTAATGAAATCAATGTCAGTAGAATCTGGATAGCCGGTGCCTACTCCGCAACCGTTAGATTTTCATGGGATGAGTTTACTCAATCACGTAAACTCAGTGGATACAACACCAAATTCACCCAATTCTACTTAGGTGCATTGTGGGTGCATCACGTGAACGATAATAATAGTATATTAATGGAATCAGAAAGAGAGAAAGACAATCATGTACATATCGTAGAGTTCATATCATAATATAAATGCATGATCATGATCTAAACACTCATATCCTAACGTATCTCACTATATCTCATAATATAACATATCTTATTATTCTCACATATGCGTCTGTACATCGTATGAACATACCTAACATACTTATAAATCCTATATGACCTGTGCCAGATTTGCTGTTCGAGCCTATCATATGACGATCACCATAGTAGCTTACCACTATATCATAATGGCCTCCATAACATATTTATACTCTCCACTTAGCCTAATGGAGAGACATGAATGGTCAAACGTAGCTTATAACATACTCATACTCATACTGTCTCTTAGAACCCGTCTTGGCTGTAAGACACTGTTGCCCTTATGGTGGCTACGCAAGGAATGTCATGTATAGACTTAAAGTCATAATCTTTTGCTAGCCTACATAATGATGTCTTATTATCGTACCATAATATATCTTATCTTAACATACTCATATTATAACATACTCTTACCACTTAATTTTAATACAATATATAGTGGGATAACTTCACTAAATCATATTTTCGAGGAAAGGATTTCGTAATAACCTGGATGTACTTTATGTGGTAGTAAAAAGACCTCTCTACCATAGGGGTTTCAAACCACCATAGAGGTATTGCATCTGTATATGGACGCCTATATTTCGAGTTTTACTTAACCGTAAAGAGATCTCACTACAACTAAGGCCTAAGGCCCAAATTTCATATCTTAACTCATATTTTATTCTATCATATTAAAATTCGGGGTGATGGGGTCACCATATATGCCACCATATATAAGGTTACATTGAATTCGTACTCACCCTACTCGTCATGATGTCCCATACCACCATGAGTTATAGGGCATATGAATATGATATAATTCTCGTTTCGATACCATCTCAGTGAATCACCTCACCCAAGCGTAGGCATGATCTCATACACTCGTGTACATATGACCTAATATGTCCATAACTCATATAGCATGATCAAGATGGAAGCGGAGAACTATCATACACAGGGAAAGATTTACATTCAAAATTTTGGCTATATTTATACTTATATTTATTTATAAATCACTTCAATCAAATATAGAATATGGTAGTTATTAGTGTGATTTCGAGAATGTGAAGGTCAGAGTTCGATTTTCACGAGGACATCAAATTTCTAACTGTTCATGTTATCGAGGAGGTCACGTTGAAGCGATAAAAGTGATATATATATATATATATATATATATATTACTATAATTAAATATTCAAGTAGAAAGACATTATAATTTAAAGTAAGGTAAATCACGACCATCGATTGAAACGTTCAAATGATTAATATGCATTAATTTTTAGTCGTATTAAGGTGAAGCTATATATTAAAAAAAAAAAATAATTGACGTTTGTTCGGACGAGAATCGATCGATTGGTTTTGAAATCGATCAATTAGAATTATAATATACGTGTCATACAAGTCAGGTCCAAATCAATTGAAAGACCTTATTTAAGATATAATATACACAAGAATTTTTTGTCATGAAAATCAAAAAATAATATTAAATTTATGTAGTCTTGAATAATTCAAAACTGATCCTGACTTGCCGCTCTATTGACTTCTAAAATATCGGATTCGTGAAATGACTATTTAACAAAAAGTTGTAAAGCTCGATGTCTTCTTTTCAATTCTGTAAGAATCGCATCAATTTGATATCGGAGTAAAACGTTATGGTCAAAATATCGAGACCAATATATCGATGGTCGCGAGCTCGAGTTTGTGGCCGTAAGTTTGGGTTCGAAAGTTCAAGATGGTGTAGTTCTTAGTGTATATGTGATTGAGAACATGAAAGGTTTAAGTTTGACCTTGTAAACCAAAAGTTTTCATGACATCGTGAAATTCGCGTCGAGGTGATGAAAATAGATATATAATATATTATAATCACATAGATACATAAAAATATATGAATATTTAAAGCTTAGATCTTAGGTCTTAATAAAATAAGAATATAGACTTGTAATAATAATATATCATTACAATTTTAGTAGAAGGGTAAATTACTAATTATATAAATATATCAAATTTATAGTATTTAGGACTTAATTAGTTTTACTTATTTTCTTCTTCATATTCAAGATGCTATTAATAGAGTTAGATAAACAAGATTATGATTTAGATTAAAGGGTCTAATAGAAAAGTAAACTATTAATAACGAAACAAAGAGGTTGTTTGAAAAGAGAAATAAAATATAAACTGACCTACAAAACATACAACTTTAATAGAAAAATAAAATACTAGATATACAGATTTATCATACTTAAAGATATTCATGTTTAATTATTATGTATATTTTAAAAAAGAATAAAATATTAAATATGAAGACTTAATAAAAAATAAAATATTAAATATATATATCTAAAATAAAATAAAATAATAAATATAAAGACCTTATAAAAATAATAAAAAAATATTTAATAAGTTGACCTAATTGAAAAATAAAATGTTAAATACTCAAACAAAGAGATTATTCGAAAAGAGAAATAAAATAAAAATCGATTTATAAAACATCCAACTTTAAGGAAAAACATAATATTAAATATGCAGGTTTATCAGAATTAAGGGATATAAGGTTAAATAATTTTTTTTTTAAACCCGTCGATGCGCGATCGAACAAGATTGATTGATGGGTACCCACCTATTGAAGCTTGAACAGTAGATTTACGATGGTTCGGGTTGAAAAGGTCTAAGCCGTTAGTTTGTCTAAGTCATTTTTTCTTCCTTTCTCCTTTAGAGAATAGAGAACTCTTAAAGTCTTATTTATAATGGTAGGAAGTTTTAGGTTAATTCTAATTAAGACTTTTCGTAAAAGATTTAATAAAGTAGGAGTTTTTTCATACAAGAAGTAAGAAGAATTCATACGTGACTTGAATAGGTTGGGCAAAGGTTTCTTTCCAATGTTTTGTGTAGGCATCGAATCAAATGGTGCTTCTCATATGAAATTACAATTATACACTTTAACCTATTTCATCTCTTAAAACGAGCGTAAATTTTTATATTATTGTCGGAAATCGCCAAATTATATATCGTTAGAATCGTATTGACGAACATTTCATAATGAGTCGAATATTAATTTAGAAAAATCAGATTTTTTCTAAAAGAGGGTGGGTTCGGGTGTGGGGGCATTAGCACCATGCACAATGTGATACCTTATCTAACACCATTAAAATAAAGTAAAAAATCCGGGTTGTTACAGGTTATTTTACCTAGCATTAGCATGTAGCGTAGAGAAAGTTATTACCCATAATTCAAATTAGATTAGGAGTAAAATTGCGAGTTATTACGAATCTGCGATTAAGAGGGATCCCAGACTGTTTTCTCTATTACTTTCAAAATCTGATTTAATTGATTTCTTAGATAGCTTAATTAGAATTTACTTTTACGAACATTTTTTCTACTCAAAGCTTTAGTTTAGATAAACGATTAGTCCCTGTGATTTGACATCCTTAGTACTTGCCCTAGTTCCACGAACTTGTGTATTTGCAAGGTTTCTATTATTTATCGATCAGTTACATTTAGGTGGGTTTCGTGGCCCTATTATTTATCACTTATTAATTATATATTTATTCTAATTATATTGTTTTTCTTATTTTAAGTGTATAATTGTATTCCATAACAATCCCAAAAAATGAACCCTGAAATATAAGAAGAGAAAAATATTACATTTATACGGGTTTGAGTCCGGGTCGGGTCTAAAACATATGGACCTAAACCCGACCCAATTTTAAGTTGGGTCCAAGTCGAGTCGGGTTGGGTCTCTATTTACATGCCAGACTCAAACCTAAATTGGATCTAATTTTTGGGTTCGTGTCGGGTCAAATCGGGTTGGATTTTGAGTTAGGTCCGGGTCAAGCCGACCCATTTGCACCCCTGTTGTAGAGCTTTTTTGATTGCTTGTGTTCCTTTTGTTAATAAGATGGTTAAAATATATTGGAAATAAAGAAAGGGCAAAAAACAGATAAAGAGGGGGCCAAAAAATAAAATCAGAACACACAGCACAAAACAACCACAGTCCTATAAGATCCAGGGCTGTTGTAGCAAATTTTAATAAGTAAGAGTTTGTCCCACATGGAGTGATGATCTAAAAACTATAATAAATCTCCATATCTGCTATAGATCTGACAACTCTAAACCTAAACCAGAAAGCAAGGTAAAGAGAGGGTGTTTTTGGGTTGTCACAAACTAAACTAAAAATAGAAATAAAACCTAAAATAAAAGAAAGGGGGGTGCAGAAGAATGGAAATGGTTTGGTAAAATAAAAAAAAAATGTGTAGAAGTAGACAACTATGGGCTACTCTTCACTACAACACAAATCAAGAGCTGGATCTGCAATTGTCGCTCATTTGACTACAAGCACAAATGTAAGAAAGAATAATCCAGTTCAGCCCAGAGACATTGACTGATTTTCGGATTATGTTCTGTCCACTCAAATGGTCACAGAATATCCCAGGGATATCATCCAATCAAGGAGCTAGAGTTGAAACAGGAAAACCATTGCAAACACTATCTTTGCAAAGCTACAAGCTCATGCATCCATAGGAGCAAGCAATCCATAGAGATCTAGTGAAGACCACAAGAAATTACAGATTGAATGGGGCATTGAAATCAGCTAGTCATTGCTACAAAGAGACTTGCAATGACCTAGCTCTCAAGTCTGCAATCTCTGCAAGACTCCAAATCTATTCATTGAAAAAAGTATTGTCAAACAGAGCAGGGGTTGGATCTGTAGCTGACCTTCACTTGGCTACAAGCACAAGTGCAATGTAGAAGAATCCAGTTCAGCCCTAAGATCTAGACTAATCTTAGGGCTATATTCTATCCACTTAAATGGTCACAGAATATCCCAAAGATAAAATCCAGTCAAGGGGTTAAACTAGAACATGAAAACTACTGCAGCCACTATATTTGCTAAGCTACAAGCACATACATCCATAGGTGCATAAAACTCATATAAATCTAAATGATAAACATACGAAAAATATAGATTAAATGGAGCATTAAAAATGACTGTTCATTACTAAAAAGGACTTACAATGACTCTACCCTCAAGGCTGTAATCTCTGCAAGATTTCAAGACTGCTCACAATGTTGTTACAAAACATATTACAACATCCAAAATAACCCTATCTGCTACAAAGATTTAGCCCAATATTGCTAAGCTAAGGAAAGAAAAAGAAAATAAAAAAGGAAGGAAACTAAACCCTAACCCTAATCCTAAAATGAGCACAGGCTAATCCTGGCTAGTTTTTACAAAATAGATTACAACTATATATACAATTCATAAAGCAATAAAGTGCTTTGGCCAATCAAAAAAAGAGGAAAAATCAAAGCATTGGTGGCTGCTGTCGTGGCTTATTCTAAGCCTAGTGTTGCCTCAGGATATGGGGAACAGCTCAGCACATTGGGACATGTGCCCTAGGTGCTGTGGAAGTCTCAAAATACCCTTGAAGTTCGAATAGAATGGCTGGAACCCAAGCTTCGAGTGGTTGGAGCTTCAAAATGTGAATCTCAAGAGGTGCTCGAGTGATTGGAGTGTTGTCTGAAGAGTGTTCGAGTGGCTAGAGTGCTTCAGGCATTGCTGCTCGACAGGATAAATGGCTTCAGAAGGCAGCTCGTGAGGATGGCCTCAGAACTGCTCAAGTGGATTGTTTCCTAAGGTAAAGAGTTGCTCGACAGGTTAGATGTGAAACATTCTTTCAGCTGTTCGAGTGCTAAAGTGTTCATCCACTCAACAGGCATACTTCAGCTATGCAACAGGTTAATTCTTCAACTCTAAATTGTTTGAGAACCACTTGAGTTTGCTTTGCTGATGGTGTAATCTACTCAAGAACCAATCAAGTTTGAAGTGCTGAAGCTGGTGGTCTGTTTGAGCTGCTCGATAGGTTACTCTTGAAAGCACAGAGCTGCTCGACTTGGAGTTCTGAGTGTGCAGTTTACTTGAGTTGCTCGAGAGGTTGATTATGAAGACACAGAGCTGCTAGACAATTGCTCGAGCTTAAAGTACTGAAGCTGGTTGCTTCTCAGCTGTCCTATATGGTCTGCTGCAGCAGCACTCCACTAAGCTTGGGTCCCACTTCTCTCTCTCTGCAGGACTTCTAGGGCTCCAAGGCATGCTAAATGGCCCACATGGTGAGGACCACCATGGTGCATTCACTGTAATTCCCATCAGCTTCAAGGCTTGACTCCAATTTCTTTCTTCTTGGCACTTATTATATGGATTGTTCCACTAAGTTGTAGTTTTTTTCTAACTACAAAAAGACACTTAAAAATGTATTATTAACTAGCTCAAAGGTCTATTAAAGGCTAGGTTAGGAGGTGGAAAGTGATATAAATCATAGATTAACGCACCCCCAAACCTAATCTTTGCTAGTCCTCGAGCAAAGGAAAAATTAAACAATTATTCTAAAAATTTAAATGTCACTTACGTAGGGAGCACGGATGAATTTAGCTTATGCATTAAGCCTTTTAAAATCCTAGGTGATCCCTAGTGCAGGACTGAAGTCTCTTGAGGGTGTTCAGTGAAGATACCCACAAACTTTACAATAAAATAGTTAAGTATAGTGCAGCCCATGACAAAATAAATTTTAATAAATAAAACTTCATTCCACACATAATCTTTAAAAATCAGAGTAGTTTAAAACAGTAATGCAAACAATTTAACACTCAGATCAGCATGTATTTGCATCACCACCAATCAGTTTACATCAAGAGTATAAGTGTGTGAAAATCAGTACTAAGCTTTCCATAAATTCAAAAAACAGGTTTGAATATTGCCCAATAAGTTTAAATTTCAGACCCAATCCTTACCAGGGCTGTCTCTCAACAAATGAATTTGAGGGTGTTCACATTCTCAAACTCAAGATCAGTTGCATACCTCAAATAGGCCTGCAAGCATAAGCATAGGCATTGCTTCTAATTTCTGACCTACTCATGTATTTTTTACCATAGATTAGACATCCCCTTGATCCACATGACAACTCATTTCACTTTGGATCAATAAGGCCTTTTAGATGGGTTATAATGTGGCTTATGACTGAGTTTAAAAAGAATAGAAGGGGTATAAAGGATTCATAATTGAGAAATCAGCAAGGGGAGGAGGTGGTTCATGACTTCACCTTCTTCATTTCATCACAGCTTCATCTTCATTTGTGCTTTTTAAATCTGAAGTGGTCAGCTTCTTCTCTTCTTTTTACTTTTTCAGATGAAGTACTTCTCTTGACTTTTTTTTTTTTTCTATATATATATATATATTTATTTATTTATGAAATGTCACAACTATACAACTGATACACTGCCGTTTATAGCTTTTTTTTTTCTTCTCCTTCCACCAAATGTTGAACCCCTCTCAACTATCTTCAACATCTTCTCCTTTACCTTCTGAGATCTCAGAGTGAGGGTAAGGCTGAGTCAGGTCATGAGGTTTAAGTTCAAGTACTCTGATATTTGTTAAAGAAAAATAGATTTAAAGGCTCAAAGAGTGTATGCATAGGACAGTTTAATGGGTAGGACTTTTAGGCTCAAATTGTCCAAATGAAGGCCTTAAATCATCTCCTCAGTGTTATGATTACTGCCAAACAATTTTAATTTGGGGTATCTAACTTTTAGTGAAAGGACGTTGAGTCAGTCATTCCTTAGAGCAAAAAAATTTGCCAAAATCACTCTCCAAAAGAAATTTGATAAGCCCAAATCTCACTAGGTATGATCTTCCATTGAACTTATGGGACAAATCCTCACCTTTTTCTCTTCTATCTGGTTCACTAAGTATTGCTTGTAAAAAAAAAATTTCTTGATGTTAACTTCATGGACGTGTTAGATTTTCATAAATTTCAGTTTTAAAATGTCTGCAAAGTTTTTTTAATTTCCTCTTTCTAACATGGTTAGGTGGGAATTGATTTTATTTATCTTGATTTAACCTAACATTATCCTCAATGTTTCAAGAAAAATGTAAAGGGGCAGCAGGGTTTGAAAAAGAAAATAAACTACAGGAGAAAATTAAAACAAAAAGAAAATTACACTAACACAAGTACTAAGGAAGAGAAAAAGAGAATTTATAACCAAACAAACCATTATATACAAGGACACTGAGAAGATAAAACAATTAGAGAAACTACATAACACAACAATTATAGAAAACTAAAAACAGCAACTAAAAAAAAAATACCTAGAATAGTAAATCCTAAAACAGAGAATTCCTAACAATGGTCTGAGTATGAATCTATCCAAAATATTGGATGACTGGTATGTGTTGATGGAAAACATTCCAGAACCTAAGCCTCGACATGCTGGGTCTTCAGAACAAACAGCTCGAGAGGATCTTGAGCGTATTACATTTATACACTTGAGCTTATCAAGATGGGTATAGCCTCAGGATAGCTGTCTCGAGAGGATGGATTTAAGCATGGGAACCTCTCGAGATCAACCATTTCATGTACAAAATGAACTTGAGAGGATGCCTGAAGGCTGCTGATCCTCTCGAGTATACAAAATAAGCTTGTTAACCCTAGTGATGGCACACTCTCATTCAATACAGCTCACTGATCCTAAGGCTAACCAAGTCAATTCACATTCAACAACATATCATCAACATTAATGGCACAAAATTTAATTAAGATTCATCAAAGTCGGATCACAACAAACACTAACAATTATATTACATATGATACACAGGTTGAGATCAAACAACAGCGGAAGGTTCTTGAAAGTAATTGGTCTCAGGGGCTCCACAGCATTTTCAACATATCATTTGAGCCTCTGACCATTAACCTCATGACCCTTCCCAAAATTAAGGTCCATGATCTCAGCAGTTCCAGATGGGGATTCATGAATGACAGTAAATTGGTCATCCCATCTGGATCTCAGCTGAACTGGAAAGAACTGCAATTTAAAAATGAAAAGTCATACCTTTGCATTTGCATCAAACCTAAGATCCTCCAACTCAGCAGTTTGTAGTTGCTTGAGATCTATAAGGAGCTGCTCTAGCACCATAGCAGGTGGACAGTCAATAAAAGGCTGAGGGAGGGGTAGTAGGGTATGTTTCCAATTGGATTGCTTCACTAGCCCCTCTGAGAAGTCCAAGATGTTTACTTTTTCAGCACATAAGTAGGGGCCTCCTAAGCCTAAAAATCTTCAATTTCATCAAAGACCTTAGCCCAAATTCAGCAGTTTGGGCAAGGTTTCTTCCACTATCTCATCACGGACAGCAATTGCTCCTCATTTCCTCCATCATAGCATTCCCCTTGGAAAAAAGGAGAAGACTCTTTAAAAGATTGAGGAAATGGCAGATGAGGTACTACTGGTCCTCATTGCTGCCTTAATATATATTATATATATTTTTTTGATATTATTATTATTATTATTTATCAGTTGGGGCTCAACAGCAACCCTTTTATTCAGCACCTCCTGATCAATGGCAGGCACTCAGTCTTATCTTTATGCACACCTTTTGGTATCAAAAAGATCTTGGCTTTCCACCATCCTATCATTCCTCAAGGCATTGATAGCCATAGCTTCCTCATTGGTTGAAGAAACTTCACCAATCATGTATTGCCTCTTGGAGTTGGTCATTGTTTGGCTTGGAAGCTAACCCTCTTCTCTTCTTCTCAGAGCATTAGAAATTTGATCCAACTGGTCTTCTATGTTTTTGATGCTCTGACTGTGAGAATTCACAGTCTGTGAGAGTGAGCTGAGGGTTTGCAATGAAGATAAAACCTGCTCCTCAAAGGAGGGGGCTCTAGGTTGTGGTGGGGGCAAAGATAATTGACTTGGCTGGGGGGTTGATGTGGGAATTGCTCCTGAGGGTGTTGTTAGTTGAGTCTGTAGGGCAGTGCCAGTTGCTGCTAGGGTTGAGACAAATTATCTTGTCTCCACCTCAAGTTAGGGTAGTTCCTCCAAGGATACCCAATAGATTGCTATCCATATGATAGCATTGGTATGCTCATTTACAAATTCAGGATACTGACCAGCAGATGGATAGTCGAGAAGTGAGTGTGTGGGTGAGAGGCATATCAGACATGCCTCTCCAACCTGTGCAGCTATGTGGGCAACACACTCAACACTATCAAATTTTGTAAACAAACTGTCCGCTTTCCTCTCTAGGTTATTGTAATGCATTTAATTCATACAATTTCCCTATGGAAGTGGGTTCTTTTATAACTCTAGTAGCTGGTTCAATGTCATTTTTTGACAGGGATTCCTGCTGCATGGAGTTTTCACTTATCACATCAAACAATTCTCAGGCTTCCTCATCAATTTTACTGAGATATGTGACACCACATGAAGCATCAATCATCGATCTACTTTTAGCATCTATCCTTTGGTAGAAGCTTTGCACATGCTGTCATTTGGGGATCTGGTGGTGTGGGCACTGCCTCAGCAATTCTTTAAATCTATCCCAAGCTTCATGAAAGTTTTCAGTTGGGAACTGAGCAAAAGAGATAATGCTCTTCCTCAACTGACTGGTTTTACTAACTGAGAAAAATTTAGCTAAGAACTAACATTGTAGTGCATTCCAAGATGTAATGTTGTTTGCTGGGAGCATGGTAAGCCAAGTTCTATCCTTATCCTCTAATGAGAAAGGAAAAAGCCTCAGTTTGGTGGCTTCATCTCTCAGACCAACAATTTTAAATGGAGTGCATGAGGAAAGAAACTCATCAATGTGCTTCTAAGGATCCTCTTTACTTAACCCATGAAATGACAGTAACATTTGGATGGTTTGATGCTTAATCTCATAATTACCCTCAACTGTAGGGAACTGAATTTAAAAGGGGAATAAATATGTCCCTGGTGCATAGTAGTCCCTAAGCGGTTTAGGATAGGTGGGTGATGTGTGCCTAGGTCTAAGGACTCTTTCTATTTCAGGATTTAAAGTTTCATGCTCAGGATGAAAGGACCTTCTACCCAACATATAATACACAAGTAAAAAGCTAACTTAAAGCATACTAAAAAAAAATACTAAAATACTACAACACACTATTACTGAAATCAAAGAATGCAGAACTGAAAAGACAATAGGGGAGAGAGAGATGTAAACCAAGGCAGGGTTGCTCCAGCTGTAGCTATTCTCTCCTATGTGCTGCTGCTCCAAATCTGTAAAAAAAAAGAATTATAGCAGTAATTTATTCAAACACAAAATAAACAATAACAGGTCTAAAGCAGTGAATGCAAAAATCCTAAGACTACAGCTGTAATTTATTCAAACACTACAAAGGTACAAAAAGGTCTAAAACAGAAAATAAAGAAAAAATAGAAATATCAAATAAAAACTAAATCTAAACAAAAACTCAGATTTACTACTTAGATCAAAACTCCTAGGCAACGACGCCAAAAATTTGTTGTGAGATTTTTTGATTGCTTGTATTCTTTTTATTAATAAGATGTTTAAAATATAAAGGAAATAAAGAAAGGGCAAAAAAACAGATAAAGAGGGGGACCAAAAAATAAAATCAGAATATACAGCACAAAACAACCACAGTCTAGCAAGATCCAGGGCTGTTGTAGCAAGTTTTAGTAAGTAAGAGTTTGTCCCACAGGGAGTGATGATCTAAAACTTATAGTAAATCTCCAGATCTGCTACAGATCTAGTAACTCTAAACCTAAACTAGAAAGCAAGGTAAAGAGAGGATGTTTTTGGGTTGTCACAAACTAAACTAAAAACAGAAATAAAAACTAAAATAAAAGAAAGGGGGGGTGAAGAAGAATGAAAATAGTTTGGTAAAACAAACAAAAAATGTAGAGAGTAGACAGCTATAGGCTACTCTTCACTGCAACACAGATCAAGAGCTGGATCTGCAGCTGTCCCTCATTTGGCTACAAGCACAAATGCAAGAAAGAATAATCCAGCTCAGCCCAGAGACATGGACTGATCTTAGGGCTATATTCTGTTCACTCAAATGGTCACAGAATATTCCAGGGATATCATCCAATCAAGGAGCTAGAGTTAAAACAGGAAAACCATTGCATACACTATGTTTGCAAGGCTACAAGTTCATGCATCCATAGGATCAAACAATCCATAGAGATCTAGTGAAGACCATAAGAAATTATAGATTGAATGGGGCATTGAAATCAGCTAGTCATTGCTACAAAGAGACTTGCAATGACCTACCTCTCAAGTCTGCAATCTCTGCAAGACTCCAGATCTATTCACTGAAAAGAGTATTGTAAAATAGAGCAGGGGTTGGATTTGCAGCTGTCCTGCACTTGACTACAAGCGCAAGTGCAAGGTAAAAGAATCCAGCTTAGCCCTGAGATTTAGATTAATCTTAGAGCTATATTCTTTCCACTTAAATTGTCACAGAATATCCCAGAGATGAAATCCAGTCAAGGGGTTAAACTACTACAGCTACTATGTTTGCAATGCTACAAACACATGCATCCATAGGTGCATAAAACCCATATAAATCTAAATGATAAACATAAGAAAAATACAAATTAAATGAAACATTAAAAATGGCTGTCCATTGCTAAAAATGACTTACAATGACTCTGCCCTCAAGGCTGCAGTCTTTGCAAGATTCCAAGACTGCTCACAATGTTATTACAAAACAGATTATAGCATCCAAAATAACCCTATCCACTATAAAGATTTAGCCCAACATTACTGAACTAAGGAAAGAAAAAGAAAATGAACAATGAAGGAAACTAAACCCTAACCCTAATCCTAAAATGAGCACAGGCTAATCCTGACTGATTTTTACGAAACAGATTACAACTATATATACAATCCATAAAGCAGAAAAAGAGGAAAAATCAAAGCATTGGTGGCCAATCAGAAAAAGAGGAAAAATCAAAGCATTGGTGGCTGCTGTCGTGGATTATTCTCAGCCTAGTGTTGCCTTAGGATGTGGGGAACAACTCATCACTTTAGGACGTGTGCCCTGGGTGCTGTGGAAGTCTCAAAATACCCTTGAAGTTCGAATAGAATGGCTGGAACCCGAGCTTTGAGTGATTAGAGTGTCAGAATGTGAATCTCGAGAGGTGCTCGAGTGGCTGGGGTGTTATCTGAAGAGTGCTCGAGTGGCTGGAGTGCTTCAGGCATTGCTGCTCGACAGGATAAATGGCTTCAGAAGGCAGCTCGTGAGGATGGCCTTAGAATTGCTCGAGTGGATGGCTTCCTGAGGTAAAGAGCTGCTTGACAGGTTAGATGTGAAACATTCTTTCAGCTGCTCGAGTGCTAAAGTGTTCATCCACTCGACAAGCATACTTGACTACTCGACAGGTTAATTCTTCAACTCTAAAGTGCTCGAGAACCACTCGAGTTTGCTTTGCTGAAGGTGCAATCTGCTTGAGAACCACTCGAGCTTGAAGTGCTGAAGCTGGTGGTCTGTTTGAGCTGCTCAATAGGTTACTCTTGAAAGCACAGAGCTGCTCGACTTGGAGTTCTAAGTGTGTAGTTTACTTGAGCTGCTTGAGAGGTTGATTATGAAGACACATAGCTGCTCGACAGCTGCTCGAGCTTGAAGTACTAAAGCTGGTTGCTTCTCAGCTGTCCTATATGGTCTGCTGTAGCAATACTTGACTAAGCTTGGGTCCCACTTCTCTCTCTCTGCAAGGCTTCTAGGGCTCCAAGGCATACTAATGGTGGGAACCATCATGGTGCATTCACTGTAATTCCCATCAGCTTAAAGGCTTGACTCCAATTTCTTTCTTCTTGGCACTTATTATATGGACTGTTGCACTAAGCTGCAGTTTATTTCTAACTACAAAAATACACTTAAAAGTTCATTATTAATCAGCTCAAAGGCCTATTAAAGGCTAGGTTAGGATGTGGAAAGTAATATAAATTAGTGATTAACAACCCCTAATAAATTTATTTATTTATTTATTTTTATTTTTTTTGAGAATGTAATAAAAAATAGACTTGTAACTAATAAAGAGACGTAATTGAAGGTTAACAATTTGTTTTAAATAATGGGTAGCATTATTTGCAACCATAGATTTAACTGTCTAGCTATGATTGCAAATAACGATATCATTTAATTATATTACCAAAATTTTAAAATTGTAATTCGGCTTTGTAAATGGGTCGGGCTGAAAATTATGGTGCCTGTTAAATGTTGGATCGTGATCCGACCCAACATTGGGTAAAGGTTTTTGGCCGGATGAATATTGAATCTGCCAACCCGGCGCCCGACCCGACCCATCTATTTTGGTCGGGTTATCAAGGAGTCACCCTATCATCCTTCAGGTCGGGTTGTCGGATCATCGGGTCAAGCATTCTATTAGCCTTCTGGTTGGGTTTTCGGGTCATTGTTTGGTCGGGCAGTCGTGTCGGGTTGATTCCATTACCTCTATAATATGTAGTTCCTCAAATACTTTATGGTTTTAGACGAATGGGTCTAGCTTGACTCAACTGAATCAATTGAACATGCTAGATCCGATTTAGGACTCATTCTCAAGCGTCTTAAAACTTACTAAGAATCAAGGCAACAGTAGTTTGACTCAACTGAGTCCATGCCAAATCTGAGTCATAGACTCATTCTCAAGCCTGCAGTTAAAACTTACTAAGTACATGACATTATAACGGAGTGGACAATTGGGTCGGGTTAACGGGTTGGACAAGGTGGCACTGGTCGACTGGTCGGGTTGGAGGGCTTAGTCAATCAGGTTGGGTCCTTGGGTAAAGTTATCAGGCTGGGTCATCGGGTCAGGTCGGATCATGTTGTTGAACTCGACCCAACCCAACTTGATTTTTTTAAAGGTCGGCCCGAACTTGAATATATGACCCGATAGTCATATATTCACTGCCTGACCCAACAAAATATCTTAGGTCAGGTCTGGTATCGAGTAGACCCAATCCGTTGACAACCCTAGATCTTCCTGATTAGGAGGCCCCAGGCAACCGCGTAACTTGCCTAGGGGTGAGTCAGCCCTGGCAAGAGCAAAGCCGAATTTGTTATCACTATTTTTTTTCGTTATAGTGTAGCTAGCAAAAGTTTGTTTGCAATTAGAATGATGTGTGAGAAGCAAAGGGTGGTGTGCATGTAGCATCTAAAGGGAAGTCATTATTTACACGCGAGAAGTTGACCCGTGCATTATAGTTTAAAAGAAGAGACTAGGCATTTTGGAGATCTGCATAATGTGAAAACACCGTTTAAGCCATATCAGCTATCTGATTTGAAGGCATATCAAAGATATATAGTGCGAAAAACTGGACCAAAACACAATCTTTATCATATCATCGAATGCAAACAACATTTGAATGGTAATGGTCTTTGACTACATCAAATCATATGATAAAGATTTCATGTCAATCTTTTGCACTTAAGATCTTTAGATCATTGCTTTCAAATCAAACGGTATAGATGGTGTTTTTACATGAAGTCTTTGGTTTAAACTATGTGCAAGGGCCAACTTTTCATGTAAAAGCAATGGCTTTCTATTATTATCATTATTCTTTTAGGGTACCTCTGTGCCCACACACTCTTTGAAAGTGTTCACGTCGAAGACCCCTTTTAAACTATTGATTACTTCAGATCAGATGAAGGAGGTGGTGTTTCATCCCGATCTTCCACACATTAGATCTTGAAATCATGGCGCACCTATCAGACGACCAGTTTTTTATTCCATGTGTAACATATACCCAAAATATGGTCTTTGAATCATATGACGCACATCACACTCAAACGTGAACTTAGGGCCAATTTTTTAGGATCAGTGACACAAGGAATAAAAATTTGTTCGTCTAATAGTTACGCCATGATTTCAAGATCTACTATGTGGAATATCGGGGTGAAACACCACTTCCTTCATCTGATCCAAAGCAATCAATCGTTTAAAAGGCGTCTTCGACGTGGGCGCTTTCATAGATAGGGTGGTAACAGGTTTGACCTCACGTAACTACTAATGGTTGCCTTTATTCTATGATGTCTTGTAACAAGTTTGAAGGCTGAAAGAATACAAAAAGAGTTAAAAGAGCAAAGTAAAAGGAAACCCGAAGCAACAACAGAAAATCCAAGAAGAAGCAAAGGAAGAAATGCCCAAATTGGTCATTTCAACCGGTCGAGAATGCACTTTCTATCGGTCGATCGCGTAGCAGAGAAGAAAGCCAAAAAGAAAAAGAGGAGAAAAGATTGGCTGAGTCAATTGGTTGAAAAGCCAGATTCGACCGGTCGAGATTTAAGGAGCTTCAAAAATTTCAGAATGGACCGGTTGAGTTCAGTTCTACCGGTAGAGATCGAATAGAGAAGAATATAAGCTTTTTGCTTATAATTTGGACCAGTCGAGCCAGAGCTTCAGAATAAAGAGAAAAGAAGAGTTGGACCGGTCGAAACCAATTTGACCAGTCGAGAATTAGGGAAATAGAAGAGACACACCTGAAGAGAAGAATTCCAGCCGGTTGAGATTCATTCTCGACAGGTCGAGACAACAGTATGTTGCGAAAAATCAGGCTTTACATCCTGTGTTTGATTGGCACCCAAGAGTCCATCCAGATTCTTCTTCCTTAGCAAATTTTTTGGGATTTCTTAGATTACCTACAGTGTGTAAATTGTGTTAGCGCCTTATGAAACAATAAATAAGGACCGTAGGCTTAGAGTTTAGGATCCTTTTCAGCAGAGTCTTTTCTAGAGAGCCTTCAGCCGTGAGTGTTCATAGGTTAGGTTAGTTCCAGTTCTTGAGAGTTGTGAGATTGAATGTAGTCAATGAGAGATGATCAAGTCATCAACGATTGATGAGAGGATAAACTTCTTCCAGGCTGAGATCTCTTGAAAATTTCAGATGAGTATTTAATGAATTTCAGTTCTTTTATTTTGAAATTTGTTTATTGGTACGACTGCATATTTGACGTTTCGATTGTACTGAGAATACGCTTAGTAAAGGTTTATTTCTATTTTGTTAAATTCTAATGGCCTTATAGGGATTAGGATTAGATTTGATAGGATATTCATCGACGGGTTAGGGCTTGTAGCATAGTCTTGTCGATTAGGTGCAATGATGCTTGATGTTTAGGTCTCTAGTGATTAGACAAATTATATCGGTTTAGACTGGTCTGTGACTATGAATAGGATCTAATTCTTATACCTAGCCGTGGAACTTGCAGCCTAGAGCGGGAGTGCCTGGAATTCCAAATAGGGGAAGAATAGGAGTTTATTTTATTCGAGTTTGTGATCCAAGAGGGATCCCAGTATGCCTTCTCACATCTTATCCAAAATTGTCATTAGTTTGCTTTGTAGTTAGTTAACTTAGGAAACTTTTAATTTACAAATTACTTTAGGATAAGATAGTAGTTAGAAAGATAAATGACAAGTCTCTGTTGGTTCGACACCCTTGCATTCGCCCGAGTACTTCGAACTTGTGCACTTGCAAAGTTTTAGATTTAAAACGATCAAAATTTTTATCACCGTTGCCGAGGACTTCAGCTTTATTTTTAAAAAAAATTCTATCTTATTTTGTAAATCTATAAATTATACTAACCATAGTTTGATTTTGTTTTTGTTTTGTAGGCTTGGGAGATCGAAGGCTTGAGTTTACTGAAGCTTATCATGGGACACCGCAAGAGGCCAAGGTATGTGCTTTTAATTTCCAGTAGGATAGGATAAGTAGTTTTTATCTTTATTTTCTATTTTCACCATGCCGGGAGAGGGACCCCCTCTAACTAAGACGCCGATGGAGCATTATACACCATCTTCTCTTACATCTCCCTCATGCATCTGATTTCCTACAGTCATTGTTAATGAGACCTTCACAATTAAGCCCAATCTTATTCAAATGCTTCCAAATTTTCATGGGCTCAGTAACGAAGATCCCTATCAGCATTTGACTAAATTTCTAGAGGTCTGCACAATTTTTTAGATAAACACCTTGTCGGAAGAAGCCACTCAATTGAGCCTATTCCCGTTCTCTCTTAAGGACAAAGAGAAGCAGTGGTTGAACTCTTTGCCTCATGATTCGATTGAAATTTGGGAAGCGTTACAAAGTAAATTTCTCACAAAGTACTTCCTAATCGGTAAGAAGAATCAGATCCAAAAAGATATAACCACGTTCATCAAAATTCGGATGAGTCCTTCCATGAGAGCTGGGAATGGCTTAATGAGCTTCTGCGCAAGTGTCCTCATCATGAGGTCCCAAAATGGAAAATTGTGCAGAGTTTGTACGCCTGGCTGACCGAGAAAAACTGGCATATGACTGATGCTTCTTGTGGGGGTACGTTCCTCACAAAAACCGCAGAGGATGCTTGGCTACTTTTTGAGAACTTAAGTGAGAACTCAATGCAACATGATGTGTTGAGTGTGACTGATCTCGAGATTTCACTAGATATACCTCATAAGTAGTGAGGGATATTTGATTTGAAATCGATAACGAACATTTCTACCAAAGTTGAGGCTTTGGAAAAGAAATTTGAGTCCATGTTGGGTATGTTAGCACACCCAATATCTCATACAAGTGAGGCTTGTGGCATTTGTCAAAGCCCCACTCACGAAGTACCTGATTGTCCAACTACTCCCCTATACCCCGATTTAGTACAAGAGCACATCATGGCAGCACTCTCCTACCAACGATCAGACAACAATTCTAGGAATACTTTTAATCCGGGTTGGAGGAATCACTCTAAGTTGGCTTGGGGAAGTAGGCAAGAGCATGGAACAATACAACCCTTCAGACCGACATTTACATCACAACTAAGTTATTCACAACCTCCTGCACAACCCTATGTGTGCAACCGTGGGAATCGAGACAATCTCGTCGCGACGATGCGCTCCTTAATGAATATTTAGAGTTGTCACCCGGAGCTTTTGGTGTCTCGGGAAATCTAGATCATTTTATAAGCACCGAGGTGCCACAAATATGATTCTGAATCCAGTCTATGCCAAAGGCTCTTGGGTAGGGGCTTCAGTTATCGATTAGGAAGGTGTTAGGCACCCAATTAACTCGCTTAGTACGGTCTCTACTTATGGCCAAAACAAAAATAATATAAAAGAAAAGAAAAAGGCTTCCTCTTGTCCAAAGGGACTTAAAATCCTACTCGTGCCCCGCCGTTCCTACAGAAAATTCAACGGCATAACGACACAAATGGGAGGATAAAGGAGTAACCGAGAAGATAGAGGAATAGAGGGGAGAGCCCGAGCTATTGGGCCCTTGTTGCACTGCTGTGGAGCCTTGCGTTGGCTTGCTTCAGTGAGCTTTTGAAGGCTTATATGGTGAGAAATAGGGTTCTAACTCCTAGGGCTTGATAGCTAAGAGGTAGAGAGGGAAGGCTAGAGGGTAACACACACCTAACCTAGAGCTTTTTGGTGAAATGCTAAGGTCTAAAGGAGTTTTTGAAGTTTTGGAATTTGTATGGGAATGGTGCACTAGAGGAAAGAGAGAGAAGGAATTCCTTAATCTCTTAATTGCAAATTTTTTTAAGCCCTTCTAAAGGGAGGGGTGCCTCTCTATTTATAAGAAAAAGAGAGGTTAAGAGGGTGTTTAAAAGCTAATTTAGATTAGCAATAGGTAATGAAAAATCTAAGGTTTCCTAGGGTTTTTGGAGCCTTGAAAAGTGTGAAGAGTTGCTCCAATGGTGGATGATAGGGTGGGGCATTAAACCACTTAAGAGGTTGCACATAGATAGTAAATGGGTGTAACAGAACTAGCAAAACTCACCCCAAAGGTCAAGATGGTCAACAAGTCAAACCCCAATCTTAATTTTCGAGACAAATAACCAGGGTTACTGTTCATATGCCTGACGCAACTAATAGCTGCACCAAGCATATGTATAGTAAAACAGTGCTTGAATAGTGGTCTGGAAGTTGGCTGCCCGTGGGGGGACCCACCTTAATGCTAGCGTAACTATTAGTTACGCCAAGCCACTTCTGGGTAGAAATTACTTGGCGCAAGTAATACTTGCACCAAACCCTAAAGGCAGACCTCACATATTTACCATTTTCCCCTTCAACTTCAAAATGCGATATCTTCTCGCACATAACTCCGATTGGGGGGATTCTTGGCTTATTAGAAAGCTGAGGACTTATACTTTTCAATGGTATGAGATTTTATTATAGTAGAAGGTCATAGCTAGTCCCGGTATACCACTCTTCATCCATTATTCAGGAAAGCTAGGTTTAGATTCGGAAGGAGTTCTAAGGGTTGGGATGGGTTTCTAACTGTTTGAAAAGATTCCTAAGGGATTTAGGGTGATTCCTAAGGGTTTGAAATAACTCCTAAGTTTTCAGGAGGGTTCCTAGGGGTTCCATAAATGTCATCAAAAGCTTGGAGATGCGCCTCTCTCGAAATGAGTCTCGATCGGGCTTTGGGCCAGATTTGGGTGTCTACAGATGCCCCTCTTTGGTATCCGATCACTAATGATCGAATGTCAAATAAAATAGACATCCAAAGAGGCCCAAGGCATTACTGACGGGTCCGTTGCATTCAGAACAAACTTCAAACATCAGATGAATAACATGGTGAGAAAACAAAAGACATGTATGGCGGGAAAAATGGTTGTTTCTCAAGGTAATTTGTCCCCAAGTGCTTAGCAATATTACTGGGCATAACCGAGGTAGAAAATGAGTTGCGAAAGCCCAATAGCTGAGAAAAATGATCGATTCTCGAGATAATTTGAAGGAGTTTGATATTCAAGATTCATTCTGAATACAATAGCTTCGTAAGTAAGGAAGGTGATTGTAACATTCTAAAAAATTGATAGTTTGAATTTGACCTCGGGATCCTTGCCCGATTGATCGTAGGTTTGACCAAGTGATGGTCAAACATTGAGTTCATGAAGTTATGTACTAATGTGAGATTAGTGTGACCTGAGTGTAGAGTATTGTGTTAAGTTACAGTCACATACATCTATCTCTAGTGTATGTGTTTAACATACAAGGCCAAGAGAGGATATAAGGGTTTTAATAACCCTAATTTTCTTTTTGCTTTAGTTGTTGAAGAGAGAGTTAAGAGGAGAGAGAGAGGAGTAAAGAGGAGTTATTGAGGAAGGAGTGAATGCAAATCAAAGGGCAAATTAGAGCATTCATTGTCGGATTCAAATCGATTTGGGATCATTGAAGCAAGTGATGGAACCCTAGCCATCAAACCCAACAAATCAATTCCTTGAAGGGATTATTGAGGTGAGTTCTAATTGAAGTTAATGCATGTATGATGGCTAAGATTCAGTCAATATAGTTTAAAAAGGATAGATTAAAGGCTTAGAAAAGAAGGGAAAAGATTTGGAAGAACAGCCCGAAAGGGGGCTGAATCTGGCCAAATCGATTAATTGAAATTGAGATTCGATTAATCGATTTTGGCCCAGAAGTTGAAAAGTCATGAAAGCCCGATTTCGATTAATCGAATTGTATTTCAATTAATTGATTTGGATTTCGATTAGTCGATTTGGAAATCGACTAATCGACTGGGTATCTCCAGTGGCTGGAGAAGAGAGACCTGGAGAAATCGACTAATCGAGTTGGGAAATCGATTAATCGATTTTGGATTTTGATTAATCGATTTGGGATCGACTAATTGATTTCAGACTTTCGACCACTCGATTTGAGAATCGACTTCATTAAGTTATAGACTTCGATTAATCGATTTGGGGTCGATTAATCAAATTTGAATCTCGATTAATCGATTTGGGTTTCGATTAATCGATTTTGGGAATCGATTAATCGACTTTGACAGTTTTGCTTAACTTTCTAAGTTTTCTTTGAGATTCATGGAGGGTCCAGGACCTTCTTCATTACATCTTTAGTAATGTATTGCATGTATTATGATATACCATAGGTGGTACGTGTGAAAGCAAGCACAAGGAGCCGCGTGGGACCTTGATGCTTGGACCTTCAGAGAGTTGAGGTAGGGAACACCTTGAACATGTACTTTAATTTCAAGAACATGTATGTAGTGATATAATTATCAAATTTGAAGTTATTTTAATTATGAAAAGCTTTGTGAAAATGGGTGCGTGTGTGACACCAAGAATGTGATAAAGGCATCTGTGTGATGCAAGTAATTAAGAATAAGTAATCTAATGAGATTGAGACATCCCCAGGGGATGAGAAAGTAATAAAGGCATCAGGTGTGATGCGGGTATGTATACATCTCAGGGATGTATGTATATGATTGAATAATTACTGTTGAAGCCTAATTGATATAAGATAGTACACTTACACGGTGAACAACTATATATAAAGCACATGTTATTTTTGTTATTTGAGGTTTGATAGGATACCCCACCGAAGTGGCGGGATACCCACGACTGATGTGGCAGGATATCCGTGACCGATACGATGGCCAATCCGTATACCAGTGCGGAGGTTTATCCGTAACAGTAAGCACATCCAAGGGATGTTGAGATGAGTTTTTAACCCCGCCGCCTAGTGAAAAGGGGCTTGGGTCGTATTCCCAGAGAATACTTTATAACAACTGTCTATTTAGACGACGATAAAGGGTATCTCATCGGGGCTCAATGCTATATTACTTGGGGATTACTTAAGTTGAAGATTTAAGTTTTGCTTTAGGCCTGCTCAGTGTCATTCATGACAAATCAACAGTAAAGTAAAACATGCTAATTACCAGTAAACTTGAATGCAATTTACCAGCTTTTAAACTATTTTCTAGCAAATGCATAGACACATCATGCTTAGAGTATCATGGAATATATGTGAGTCTTATTTTATATGTTCATTGTGTTTGTTCCTTATTGAGCTGGGATATAGCTCACCCCTTTAGACTATACGTCACAGGTCTACTGATAGCAGTAGTTGAGGCTTTGGGAGACATAGATCCAGGTGATTCGGATTACGTGCCTGGAGACGAGTTGGAGCCTCCACCTGAGGACTTCTTTTAGAAGACTCTGCTGTGTACTTTGACAGAGAGTAGTTTGAGAGTAGATTTGTACGGCTTGGTATGTCAAGCCTTTATTTTTGATAAACATGTAATTAGATTGGATGATTCTTTTGGCGAACCATCTGGGGTGATCTGTTTATCACCGATGGTTCGGGTCGGTTCTCTGTTCATGCAGTGGCATGAAAGTAGAACTATCTTTTATATCTGCCAGTTGGGCATATTAACCGTTTCCGCTTATGAGATTAATTGCTTGGTTTATTTAATTGTGCTTGATATACCAATGTTCCGTGCACAGTTTTGGGGCACGGTCTAGAGGATCGTGCTGATGGCACAGGTTTCGGGGTGCCGAAATCCGGGCTGTCACAGTGATCGACCCACATTCAAAGATAGGTGCAAAGCAAGTACTCAAGGCTTTACAGTTTGTGCCTAATCAGATGACACATTGATTGCCTCATCTAACTAGTCACGGGTGTCCCTGCTTGAAGCAGGGTTCGAGGTCTTTGGGCGAACCCATTGATCTCGAAGTTTATTTAGTATGACTACCTGAGTGGAGCCAATAGATGTCGCAACACATTTTAGGAGTATGTGCTATTTTTCCAACGTTCCCTGGATCATCATGTCCCAGAGTATCCAACCTTAAAAAACACTGAACAAATTCGGCCAAAATCGGGTGCCCACTGAAGGGGACACTCTGTCGATAATGACCTTATAAATCATTTAACTATGCATAAACATACACCCATTAGGAGTGATAAGTAATAAAGGTGATGGAAGTCTCGACCCAAATCCCGTTCGGTTATAATTTATGAAAATAAATGACCATCCTATGGATACCCAGATGTATAGCGTACACTTTACAGGGATACTGTGCCAATACAAATTTTAAGTCTATAAAAATAAGGGAAATGAACCCTTCTGCATGCATGTTTACACATAGCTGATTGACATGTAGTTTCATTTTTAGTAGGTTGGTCTTAACTAACGATTGACCTTTTTCATAACGGAGTTATCTGGACCTCAAACCCCATAGGGCGCACACCCAAACTGCGCAGACCAAGAACCCACACCTCTGAAATAGCTCGTGATGAATCTGAAGTTAGACCCTCAAGTTCATATGCATCAAAAGATAGAGCATTTTAACTCAAAGATTTAGCAGTGGAGTCGAACCGATCGAAACATTGACTGCTTGACCGGGATTGACACCGTTACTCCTACTTTGAAGTAGGATCCAAAAATCCAAGGTGCACCTTAGACTTAGGACATTAATTTAACACAGTTGTGTTACAGGTAAAATATTGATATTTTATCGCATTGAAACACGCATGTGCGTAGCTGTGCGTCCAATCATATGAGGCATAGAACGCCTCATTTTATTGGTCGAGGGTGTCCCTACTCAAAGCAGAGTTCGAGGTCTTTGGGTGAACCCATTCATCCCAGCATTTATTTAGTATGACTGCCCGAGCTGAGCGAATAGATGTCGCAACGCTTTTTAGAAGTACGTGTTGTCTTCTCAAAACATATATTTTTGTTATTTTATGTGGGAAATTTTTGACCTTTTTTGTGTTTATCTTTTTATGTGATTTTTAAATTTTGAGTTATCATTTTATGTGATTTTTTTGGATTTTAAGTTATCATCACTTTATTACTTCTATTATTTTATGCAAATTATTTTTGGGATTTTCTTTATCTTTTTTTATGGATTTTTAGATTTTTAAGTTATCATTTTATGTGATTTTTTTGTTTTTTAAAGCTATCATTTTATGGGGTTTTCTGATTTTTCAGAACTATTATTTTATGTGAATTATTCTATCATTTTATGTGAATTATTTTTGGCTTTTTATGTGAGATTTTTTTCAAACTTTTTTATGCTTTTCTGTGTAGGATTAGGATGCCTATTGATCTCGGTCCACTATATTTTAGCACGGCTTCTTAGGTAAGTCGAATGAAGATCGATATACCGTTTGAGAGCGCGTGCATCTGCCGGGAGTGACAAAACGAAGAGAGGGGGGACCGGGTTATACAGGTGACCCGTGCCAAGCCCAAAACCCGACCTATAAATTAGTTGCGCCACGCCAAAAGGGGGCTCAAAATAGCCTGGCGCAACTATTAGTTGCGCCAAGCGTGGCTGGGGAATAAATTAAACAGCCCGAGTTCGGGCAGCCATCGTGTGTTTTCAAAACTACTCTCTTCCTTCTCTCTAAATCGAAAAACAGAGCCTCCCTAGGGTTCCTTTACATCGCCTCTACGCGTGCCTCATTGCCGGTATTCGCTCGCGCTGATTGATTGTCCGTATCACGCGAAATCAAAGACTCTATTTTCTCCAAAAGGTAACCATTTAAAACCCATTTTCTTTAATTTTTCTTGGTTTTTTTTTTGCAAATATGATCGTGATCTTGTATTCTTAGATGATAAATGGTGTATTTTTAATGTAAATAAGTTTATTGATGATGTGTTGATGATTTTTATGAATAATGCCCTCTTTTTTGTTGTCTTATGGATTTTATTGATGCCTAATATATATGTATATACTCTCTTTTTTTCTTTTTCTTTTTTTTTACATATAAGAAAGGGGTTTTTATTTTTATTATTTTTTATTTTTTTTTGTTATAAATTTATTTTGAACATAAAGCAAGGATTTTTGGTTTTTTGTTTTTTAAAAATTAATTAGGAAAAAGGGATTTTTGGTTTCTATTTTTTGAAAATTAATTAAGGAAAATGATTTTTTTGATTTATATATTTTTTGAAAATTAACTAAGGGAAATGATTTTTGATTTCTCTTAAAGTTAATTAAAGAAATGGATTTTATTGTTTGAAAACTAACTAAGGCATTGACTTATTATTATTATCTATTTTTTTGTGTGGGCTTTTTTGATTTTATGGGCACAATAATAAAAAGAAGGGTTCCCCTTTTTTGTGTTTTTTGTTGGAGTTTTTTTTTTGTTTTTATAAACATAAAAGAAGGGCTTTTTTAGTGTTTTGATTTTTAGAAGCATAAAGGAATGATTTTTTTTTTTACTTCTATTTTTCTAAACATAAAAGAAGGACTTCTTTTTTCTTTTTTTTTTTGTTTTGAGTTTTGATTTTAGAAGCATAAAAAAACTCTTTTTTTTTTTTTTTTTTTTTTTTTTGAACTTTTATTTTTCTAGACATAAAGGACTTTTTTTTTGGTTTTGATTTTAGAAGCATAAAGAAATGATTTTTTTATTTTTTAACTTTTTGTTTTTCTAAACATTAAAGGACTTTTCTTCTTGTTTTTTTTTGGGGATTTGATTTTAGAAGCATAAAGAAATGATTTTTTTATTTTAATTTGCTTTATTTTTAAACACAGAAAAGGAAATTTTGTTTTATTTTTATTTACTTTTGAAGATAAAAAGGAAGGGATTTTTTGCATTTTCAATCTAAAAGGGATTTTTTTTTTGTTTATGTATGTGTGTATCTTTATTTATGAAAATAATAGAAAAATGGTGAGCATACTTACTTTCCCTTGGCGTGTAGCGCAAAAATAATTTTTTATCACTGATCTGCTTTGATGTGATTGCTTGCTTTTGCCCCAGAATGTCTGGCGACGAAGAGTATGTGCCTGAGGAGGGCCATGAGGAGGGGCTTGATGTAGTCTATGGCCCGCGGGGGGAGCAGTTCTTTGTGATAGAGCGTAAAGCGGGTCCCTAGCTTGAGATGCAGGGCGAGGTTGCTCAAGTTGGCCTTCTTCATCAGCAATACATCCATATCTCCAATTTTGACATAGCGGGCAAGGTAAAAGATAGGTTCAATTCTTCCTTTTGTGCAGCTTTGCTTCATTTCCTTGGTCTAATGCATTTTCTCTTTTGACGCAGGCTTTGCCCCGTATTGTGTTCCACTGGGGCTGGTTGGAATTTCACGATTTCTACCGCTACGTTCCCCCTGTGGTGAAGTATTTGCTGGAGCAGGTGGGTTTTGGGGAGTTCTTATCCTGCCCTCCCATGAGGGTAGATACTGCGTACCTGAAGGCCCTGATAGAGCGGTTCCGTCCGGAGACCATGTCCTTCCACATGACCTATGCCGAGATGACATTGACGTCCGTAGATTGGGCGATGATTACCAGCATCAGCGTAAGGGGCGTATCGATAGATAGTCTTACGGTGCCTAGCAGAGAGGACATTGTTAGATTGATAGGGGATTATCCCCCTCGTGGACAGATGCACAGTACCGAGGTCAAGATGACCTGGCTATCTGGGCTTTATGGGACCGGCGAGTTGGTAGATCTGGGCCAACCAAATTTAAAGCTATATATTGAGCCTGCGCAGGCGATCGTCCTGGCCCGTATCACTCTTCTACTTCTATTGGGGAAGATCCTCTTTACCAACGCAAGCGGCGGTCGAGTCAGCTTAGCACTGTTGAGCATTATGGATAACTGGCTCGACATCCATAGGTATGACTGGGGAGGGGCTGGATATGCGACGCTGATGTATGGAATAACCCTAGTGTCTACCAGGGAGGCCAAGTCTATTGTTGATTTCTGGCCGGTCTAGAGTTAATCTCCAACTTTTTTGCTTTTATTAGCTTACTTGGATGATCTTTGTAAGCTACTGACTTATCTTTTGTGCACTGCTCTTCTCAGGCGTGGGGGTACCTTCACTTTCAGCCCGGACGCCCGCTTCTCCACTCCGAGGTGTACACCTACCTCTCCTGAGCAATTGGAATCAATCTCGGTGCTGCGACGTGGGCATGAAGCATCTAGAGATGGGCTTGAGGTCCTAACTTGATCTGATGGTTACCGAGCAGGTAAGGCCCTTTCACCTCTATTTATTTCAGTTCAGAAATTCTCTTTTGTTATTATGCTGCATGTTTTGACTGATTGGTCACTCTTGACTTGGACAGATTCTCTATGATCCGTACCTCACCTCCATTTTCTAGGATCGGGCTATCGTAGGTCCATCGCACCTATTCAACAACCGTCGCGTTGTTTTCTTCTACGGGGCGTGGGCCAGGGCTTACTATCTAGGAGAGTGGGTAATACACCAGTATCAGGGCTATCCCACCATACCTATGGACCCTCCTATAGATGTTTTGAATCCTGCTGGTAGCATCGAGGAGCTCACAGCGGCCTTCTTTCATAATGGGATCCCCATTAACGCCCTTCTCATGCCCGGGGACTATCAGCTATGGTATGAGTCTATGCCGTATCGGTTCCTTCTGCCGCACTTTGTCCCTAGCGTCAACTTCCATGCTTTCGGCGGCCCGCACACTCATGTAATTCTCCTTTCTTTTTCATATTAGTCCCCCTTTTGGTTTCAATTCAGCTTTGGTTCCTACTGAGTGAATCTCTATTTTGTTCACAGTTTTTCCAGGGAGACGACTCAGGTGATGAAGGTGGGGCAGCGGCAGGTACCGCTGATACTTCAGGGGCAGGTCCCTCAGGTGCAGGTCCTTCCGGTGTCGGTTCTTTAGGTGCAGGTCCTTCTGGTGTCAGTTCCTCAGGTGCTAGTCCTTCGAGTGTCGGTCCTTCAGGCTCCTCTCGTATGGGTGTCTTGGGCGGTGCTCCTGCTGTGGTTCATGGGACCTTCAGGCGCCTCAACGACGGATTTCTCTCGAATCTATGCGCCGATGTGGATAAGCAGGCACGAATATCAGCTGAAGCGGCCCGAGTCCCTCCTCCTGAGGTGGTTCAGGGGGTAAGCCTTCTAACGATCATTCTTCCGTTGTCTTGGCTCCTTTGATAATTGCATGTGGTTGCTATGCAACTGACATTTTTTCCCTCTGAATGCAGAACTTTGACTCGGCCATGGAGCATGTGGCGTATTATCACAACCTTGTTGAGCTCCGGGATGTGGAGGGGGTGAGTATTTTGCTGACCTGCTTTTCTCATTGGTTTACTATCTTTTGTTCCTCAATTGATCCTGATTTCTTATTTTGACTATGACTTGCAGCGTGCACATGCGAAGGAGTCGCTCTCTTTGCTCAGCCGGCTTTCATAGGCGTGGTCGCGGGTAGGAGATATTCGGACCTTCCAAAGCTCCGCGCATCGGCGGAAGAAGTCAAAGGGCGCCAACAAGGATTAGGCCTTAGCTTTTGCATCTTGAACAATCTTAAACATTTTGGGATAATTTTTATTGGGATTTTGCAAAGTTTGTAAAAGCTATTTGTGGCACTCTTTTCGGATGATTTTTCTGTTTAGAAATGTTTAGTGCTATTTCCTTGACTGCATGTTATCTTTCCCTTCAATATATCCGACTACTTGCAGGATGGTTTTGATGATTGCTCATAAAAATGGCCCTCGAGGTCGCATGCCTTGGTGTGGGTTTCTCCTGTTCCAAAAGTCAAATAATTTCAAAGTTAGGTGTCCTTTGATTTCTACATTTGTGAATGTTCTTTAAGGCATAAAATAGGTGAACAGGTTAACTGGCTAAGGGGCCCAGCAAAGGCCCACAAAAATCCCCTCAAAAGTTCAAAAAGGCATAAAAGGGGGCTAGATTGACTTGGTGCAACTATTAGTTGCGCCAGGCTAATTCTGGGGTGAATTTACACTGGCGCAACTATTAGTTGTGCCAGGTATAGCCTGGGGACAGTGGGCCCTTATATGCCCGAGACAGCCCATTTTCTTCTTCTTTTTTTTTTTGACTTGGCCTTTTCAACTGATTTTTTCGCTCCTTGCTTTCCCAAGGGTGGGTCCATTAACATATATTGAATTTTATATCTTTGAAATATCTTTGTACATCTATGGACCTGCTTTCCAATCCTCCCTTACATTGAGGGCTTGGAACCAATTTACTACTTTCTTGGGGCTTGGGGCCCATTTTTCTAAAAAGTTGGCTTGGGAGCTTGAATGAGAGAGAGCTTGTTGAACTGGAGCAGCTTGGCCTATCATGTCTTCCCTTCTTCCTTGAGGTTCCTCCACGGTGGGACCTACTTCATGCGGCAGCCTCTTTTTGGGATATAAATGTTCATGTGTTCCATTTTAGGAAGCGGGAGCTAACTCCCACTCTTGAGTTATCCAATTTGTCTGGCTTAAAGCTCCACAAAGGCCTCGCAAGAGTCATGCCGAAGTTGGGTTACTCTAAATCCGTTCACCTTACCCTAGGTTTGAAGAAATTTAAGTATGAGAAAAGTCTCATTGGGGGCCCACAAGGTGTTCGATCAAATTCCTCAAAGATCTTTTCGGTGATGAAAGTCTTCGAAAATTTTCGGTTAGGAATATCTTCAATGTGAAAGCCTTCGCTCTTAGTCTCATCTCGGAAGTTCTTTTCTTTACTGGGGGAGAGAGCTTCTCTCTGGCTCACTGCGACATTTTGACCGAGTTGGTAGAGGGCCGATCAGTGATGCACTTGGTCTTTGCCAAACTATACCGATGCCTTGATGCATTTGCTTTGGGCAAGGTGGAGAGTCTCAGGGGATGCCCTTTGCTGCTTTAGGTCTAGTTAGGTGAGCATCTTGCTATCTTGGGGCCCGTGCCATGCTTTTACATCGCTCAAGATGAGGCGGCTCGATACTTTTTGGGTAGGTATCACTTGCATCTGCAGGGCGATTTGTCAGTTTTGAAGCTTTGGCTAGCCGATGCAGAGCTGATATGGAGACTTCCCTGGTTGGATCGGACCATCCCAGTAGTTCGTTCCAGAGACCATGAGGGCATCACCCTCCTAGGATTGACTGGCAACACTTTCTACTTCCCATTCCGAGTGTTACGTCAGTTCAGCTGCTCTCAGCAGGTGCCTTGCGAGGCAAAACCCCCTCTATGTGATTTGATCTTTTCTAGGGGTCCTCTGGAGACATGGATCGGATTGCTGCTCTTTGGGAGACACGTCAGTCGACGTTGATTTGTGATATGGAGCAGGGAGATTTAGTTCAGTCTTCCCCTGAGTACGAGGCTTGGCTATTGGCCGAGCAGCCTACTGCCGATCATCTGGATTAGACGGAGAGTGTTGATATGGGAGGCCCCTAGCCGAAGAAGGAGACAGCGCTTCGAGCTCGCATTGAGCTATTAATTGATGAGAAGAGGGTCCTGCAAGAGCTTTAAGCACAAGAGAAAGTTAGAGCAGACGTAGCAGAGGCTAGAGCCGGAGTAGCTGAGAGCGAGGTCCTTCGTCTGGAAGGATCCTTGAATGTTGCTCATGGGGCTACTGATGTTTCTCGGAAGAGGTACAAGAGCTTGTATGGACGTTGGTTGACCGAGTGGAATGTCCGGGAGGATGGTTTTCTCGCTGAGATTAGTGCCTTGAAGCGCAAGTTGGGCCGTTGATTCCCTCCTCCACATACATCTTTTTGCACAGATCAGATACACATAAAAGGGGTGTAAGAAACCCCTTTACAGATTCATACTTTTTTGTATACATATTTTCTTTATTTTTTCTGCTTTTATAAAAAGGAAAGAAAGGAAGAAAGCTAGACATCAAACCGACTATTTTTTTGGGATGTGGTGTAAGCGGTGCAGTTGTAAATGGAAAAGGAAAATCTATTATATTTACAAAGACTTTTTTTTTTTTTGTTCTTTTTGATTAATGAGTCCCTTTTGGAATGTGCGCAACCAGGGCATGAAAGTGGAAAAGGGAAATTATTATCTTTGACAAAAGGGGTCATCCTCCCCGTCCTTTATTCTCTTTTTGTTTGGTTTGATGCCTCAATTGCAGGGTGAGAACTCGGGTCCCCTTTTGAGCATGGTCGAACCCCCTTTTAAATGGTCGGGTTTGGGGGAGTTTCATCAACTTTACCAAGACTGGAAAGTCAATCCCCTTGGACTAAGTTAAACCTTTCTCCGTACCTTGAGTCATACGTTTGACAAAGCAGTTTCACAAAGATCATTCTAGTCGAGGCCTGATTTGAACTAACATGAGCGGCCTAATCAGAAAATGGGGATCAGGGAGAGTAATCAAGAGAACTCCTCCAACATCAATTTCATCAATCAATTCAAACCTTTCCTTTTTCAAATTTTCCTTTTTTAATTTCTTTTTACTCACAACACCCAAGGTTGGTTCGCCGTGCCCATTTTTGCCCTCTTTTTACCTGTGGCATCCTTTCGGGTTTTCACCACGTCCATGGGTTTAGCTCTCTTACCCCAAGCACCCTTTTGGGTTTTTTTTTGGTCCACACAAACTCGCTGTTTTTATCTGTAGTGCCCTTTCGGGTTTTTACCACATCCATCTTGCTTTGAGCATACATTTTTATTATATTTTTTTCTTTTTATTTCTTCATTTTTTCAAAAGCCATGACATAGACATCGATTCCGTCATAGCCGGCTGGATGGGATTCTGGTGTCGTCTCACAACTTGGCTTGTGTTGACTTAACAGATACTATGACTACTTGTGAACCTACAAATAGGGCTTTCTTCAGGGTGTAGCTTGGCCATAGTTTAGGTTAGGATTTGAAGGTATGCTGGGCTAAAAAGGGTTTCCTTGATACGGCTTTAGTTTCTCACAACACACTTCTTCCTCGGAGGAATTTTACTGTACAAGCCCCTATGATTCTTCTTTTTTTTTCTTTTTCCTTTGTTTTATTTCAGGCAATCTCTTTTTGAGGTTTTATTTTCTGATTTTTTTGATTTTTGATAGTAATTCTACTTCCTCTCATTTTTTTGTAAATATACACACTTTTTCTTTTTTCAGGGAAGGGGTTTATTGAAAGAAAGGCTCAGGCTCAATGGGGTAGCAAAGGATCTCATCATTTTTAAGAATGCTTTTTGGCTACTGTGCTTAGAATGATGGCCTCTTTTGAGGGGTTCTTAAACAGTCACGTATCTATTTCACCAACACTTACCTTATCGCGATAGACTAAGAGTAGAACCATCAGACATATCCAACATTGATGGGCTCAGGAAGATGATCTCAGTCCATAGTGGCGAGGCGGATGGTGTATCCCGATAGCACTTCTCGAACGACGTAAGGTCCCTCCCAGTTCGGCTTGAATTTCCCTCTCGGATCGGCGTGGAGGGATGGGAAGATTTTCTTCAGTACAGTACCTCCTACCTTCAGATCTTAGCCGCGGACACATTTATTGTAAGTGCGTGTGATTCGCCCCTGGTAAACTTGAGTATGACACAAGGTTAGGAGTCTTTTCTCATCCAGTAGATTCAATTGTTCGAAACGAGATCTCTCTCTCTCTGCTTCGAGCAAGCCTGATACCATGAGGATTCGGAGTGAGGGTACTTCAACCTCTATCGATAAGACGACCTCGGTTCCATACACAAGGGAAAGTGGTGCTGCCCCTGTAATGGTACAGATCGATGTTCTGTAGGCCCATAAAGTAAATGGCAGCATTTCGCTCCAATCTCGGTAAGTGACGACCATCCTCTCGAGGATGCGGACGACTGTCATGTTAGTAGCTTCTATGGCTCTATTAGTTTGAGGCCGATAAGGTGATGAGCAATGGTGCTTGATTTTGTATTGCTCGCAGAAGGCTCAGATACACTTATTCGTAAAGTTTGTGCTGCTATCCATGATGATATCCTTGCATACTCTAAATCAGCACATAATATTATTCTTGAGGAAATTCTCGATATGACTGGCCGTGATGTTGGCATATGATGCTGCTTTAACTCACTTGGTGAAGTATTCAATGGCGACGAGGATGAATCGATGTCCATTTGATGCTTTCAGATTAATCATTCCGACAACATCAAGGCCCCAGATAGCAAATGGCCAAGGAGTGGTCATACAGTGTAGATCGATGGCAGGAGCGTGTATCAGACTAGAGTGTTCCTGACACTTGTAGCATTTCTGAACATGTTTGCAGCAATCGGATTCCATAATGGTCTAAAAGTATTCCTGCTGTAGAATTTTCTTAGCAAGCATGTGACCGCTGACGTGGGCCCCGCATACTCCCTTGTGGATCTCTTTCATAATATTGGTCGCTTCACTTTCTATAAGGCACCTGAGTAAGATGTTATTATAGGATTGCTTGTAAAGGCATTCCCCACAAATGACGTAGCCTGCCGCTAAATGTTGAATGATTCGTCGGTCCGTCTTGAACGTACGCTCAAGTAAAGTTAGTGTCTCAAGGAAATTCTTGATATCTGAGAACCAAGGTGGCTCATCGTCAGGCTTTGTAGGTTCCTCAATCTATAGGTAGAAGGTCGGCTCATTCCTTTGCTCGATCATGATCGACTTCATCTCAGAACCAAATGGGATTTCTATCATTGATACCAATGTCGCTAGTGCGTCAGCAAAATGAATCCTTATCCGGGGGACATATGAGAATGTCACGTCTTCGAAACAAACTATCAGATCCTCGAGGTGCTCATGGTAGGGGATCAGTTTCTCGTCTTTTATCTTCCAATTTCCATTCTTCTGGCATATGATCAACTGCGAATCGCCGAATACTTGGAGGTGAGTTATATTCAGATCGAGAGCCACCTGCAAACCAGCGGCACAAGCCTCATACTCGGTCATGTTATTAGTGCAAGGGAAGTTGAGCTTGATAGAGACGGGTACGTGGGATCCTTTCGGCAAAATCAAAATGGCGTCAACTCCCTGACCCTTGACATTGGTTGCCCTGTCAAAGTGCATTACCCAAGATTATTCTGCTTCTTCTGTTTCATCTTTCGTTATGAACAGGATGCCCTCATCGGAGAATTTAGTTCTCAAAGGCTCATAATCTGGCAAAGGATTGTCGACAAGATGATCAGCGAGTGCCTGCCCTTTGATCAACCTCTGAGTAATGTATGTGATGTCAAACTCAGATAATAAAAGTTGCCAACGTGCAGTCCGCCCTGTGAGAGCTGGCTTTCCAAACAGATATTTCAATGGGTCTATTTAGGCCAGGAGTAGAACAGCTTGGGATAGCAAGTAATGGTGGAGCCTCTGAGTAGCCCATACAAGAGTCAGGCATGTTTTCTCCATATGAGAATAGCGCATTTCATAATTAGTAAACTTCTTGGTTAGATAGTAGATGGCCTGCTCTCTTCTTCCCGTCTCGTCATGCTGCCCTAAGACACATCCCATCGAGACTTCCGTGGTGGAGAGATACATCAAGAGTGGTCTCCCCAGCTCAGGTGGTACCAAAAGAGGTGGGTTAAGGAGGTAGCTTTTGATTTTATTGAACGCTGCCTAGCAGTCATCGTTCCATTCAACGGGTGAGTTCTTTCGAAGTAGCTTGAAGATCGGCATGCAGATTGAAGTTAGCTATGCAATGAACCGACTGATATACTGTATCCTGCTCAAGAACCCTCTAACTTCTTTCTCAATAGATGGTGGCGACATTTTCGTGATGGCTTTCACCTTGATTGGGTCAACCTCAATACCTCTCCTGCTAATGATGAATCCTAATAATTTTTTGAACATAGCACTGAATGCGCACTTCTGTGGATTCAGACATAGCTTATACTTTTTCAACCTCTCAAACAGCTTTTGAAGGTTTACCAGATGATCATTTCGCTCCGGCGACTTAGCTATCATATCATCAACATACACTTCAATCTCTCGGTGCATCATGTCTTGGAATAGTGCTGTCATTGCTCTTTGGTACGTTGCACCGACATTCTTCAACCCAAATGGAGTGACTCAATAGCAAAAGGTTCCCCACGGAGTGACAAATGTCGTCTTCTCTCGATCTGCCTCTTCCATCTTTATCTGGTTGTATCCTGAGAATCCGTCCAAAAAAGAAAGCATCCCATGCTTAGCAATGTTCTCGACCAAGATGTCGATGTGCGATAATGGGAAATTGTCCTTCGAGCTTACCCTGTTCAAATTGTGGAAATCGATACACATGTGGACCTTTCCATCCTTCTTCGGCACAGGTATAATATTGGCTAGCCACTACGAGTATTTGGATACCATGAGAAACCCCGCATCATATTGTTTGATAACCTCGTCTTTAACTTTCAACATCCACTCGGGTTGGAGACATCTCAGCTTCTGCTTAACCGGCTTCATATCAGGGTAGAGAGGTAACTCATGTTCGACCAAATCGGTGTCCAGACCAGGCATGTCCTCGTACAACCAGGCAAAAATGTCTTGGTATGACCGAAGGAAGTCGATCAAACTTTTTCTTTCTTCGGGAGACAACGACGTTTCGATTTTGATAATTCAGGGAATCTCCTCAGTTCTCAAATTGATATATTTTATTTCTTCGATAATGGGGGTAGGGCCATACTCAAATTTAGCAAATCAGTCAAGGAGCTCATTGGGGAGCTCCTCCAAAGGGATATCCTTGTCCAGAATCGTAACACCTGCCTCTTGTATTTCTACAGGATAGGGGTCGATTTTACATGGGACGGGTATTTCGATTAAGGCATCTTATTATGAAGTTTTATTTGGAATTTTAAATGACAATATTTTTGGACTTTATATTTTTTCAATGTTTTTAGGATTTTTATTTTTTTCAGAGATGGACCCTTGGCAACACGAGTCTTTGTACTTACAAGGTATTGCCTGTCAAGGGCTTATCTCACTTTTTATAGGTTATTATTTTTTTTTGGGAAACGGGTGCCAAATGTTAGGCCACTCCCTGCTTCCAGGGTTTGGGGCAAAGATGCCCAGTTTCTACTTGAGAGGCCGCTCTTTTACCTGTTTGGATGGAGAGTGCTGACTGATACGGCTCTTCTGAGTCAGTCTCCATCATGTTGATCCCCATTTCGTCTGAGATGATATCCTCAAACGTTAACAGAGTTTTGTGGTGATTCACCATAGGGGGAGTTAATTCAGGTAAGGACCGTCATTCCTCAAAGAGGGATAATGTGGCCAAGTCTATCTCCAGGTTGGGAAGGGTGATGTGGGGATTGGTGGGGTGAACCGGTGCTGTAGGCTTATGTGGGGTTAAACGGGTTACCCCATTCCTATCGACTTTTACAACCTTGGCGCTCACGAATGAACTTCGGATATGAGGCCTAGGACGGGGTTTCTCCTTTATGTGGATCCCCCTAGCTTTTACAGCTGTCGTTGCGCGGGCTTTCTCCTTAGCCTCTCGTACTTTTACTTTCATGGGCATGTAACCTAGCCCAAATTTGACTTTTTGGCCCCTATTAGCAGTGACGGGCACCTTCCGACCTTGCAGTCTGGGCCCAAGTCCCCTTCCTTTTTTATAGCCCCACTTTTAGAGCATGGCCACTGCTACTACCATCCCACCTTTGGTTCTTAGAATGATGCCCTCGATGGGCTCCGAGAGTACGGTCGACACCTCGTACTCGAAACTGTGCAGGTCGACATCCTCAACGGTGTGCGACACGTCCAACACTAGGTTTTTCGATGCTGTTGGTGGCTTTTTCTCTCACCGTGCCCCTCACCGATAATAGTGATAATCTTATGCCCAGACACAAACTTTAGCTTTTGGTGCAGCGTCGACGGTATTGCTCTGACCTCATGCAACCAGGGGCATCCCAATAATAGATTAAATGAAGATTTCATGTCCATTAGTTGAAACAATATGGAGAAGGTCATTGGCCCAATTAATAGCTCAAGGTCAACTTCTCCCATTATCTCTCTTCGTGTGTTATCGAAGCCTCTGACACTAGTTCTTGTGGGTCTTAGCATGCATGGATCAACCCTAATCTTGGTGGCGGTTCTCAGTGGGCATATATTTAACGCATACCCATTATCGATTAAAACTAAGGGAATTATCATATTTTTAGACTCAACAGTTATATTTAAGGATTTTGAGTGACTACACCCTTCATTTGATAAATCAGCATCTAAAAATGAAATGACATTTGGAGCCATCACTTGACCAATTATCTACCCGACTTCATCTGGGCTAACCTGAAGTGATACATGTGCATTTTTTAATGCCCCCATTAATGCTTGGAAATGGAGTGGGAACGTCATTAACAGATCCCATATAGTAATATGAGTAGGCATTCTTCTTAACTGAGTCTCTAGTATATGCTCACAGCTCATTTTCTTGAAAGGATTTACTGCGCTATGTTTCTTTCCCTCTGGTTGTACTTGTGCTACTGCTAGTGCTTCTAGCTGCTTCGAAATCTTCCCAGATTGGATAACAAAGTCCACTGCCCCTTCTCTATTACTGCCAGTGTTGATATCTGTTTGTTCATAACTCAGTGGGACTTGATGAGGATCGTAGGTTGGTCCCAAAATTTGAAACGGTATAGCTGTCGATATCAGATGTACTTGCACTACGGGCTGTGGAGGGGTGGGTAACACTTAGTTTACTTTGGTGGTAGCTAGTTGGGTGGAAAAATTGGGCCAAATGGGGGTGGTGAAGCTTATGGGTGGTTGCACCGAGGGTAAAGAGGTCGGAGTAGGCCATTGGTAGCTGATAGGTGCTGGCGGAGGATTGGGGGCATGATGGGCTATCGGGTAATTGATGGGGGTGGTGGTGTATGGTTGATATGCATTTATATGCACATAATTGACAGGAGTGGGTGATGAAAAATAAACTCTAAGATCTAAGGGTTTAGCTCGTGGTGTTGGTTTGGGAAAATAATCTAATAAATTCAAGGGTTCAATCACCCCAATATTCCTTTCTTCATAATTTATTGGCAATGGTGCCACCTAGCTCTCCTGATCACTGATGTAGTCCAATGAATCAAATTCGTACTCCTCACATTCTTCTATCATTCCGATGGTAGGGCTGGGGCCTGCTCCTCCGGTAGGATGTGGGGGTAATGGCACCTGATGAATATTCACGTGCTGATTTATTTGAAAAGGTGTTGGTGGAATGATTTTTCCAGCATTGATTAAATCTTGGATCGCGTGCTTCAATGGAAAGCAGTAATCAGTCGGGTGACCCGGACCCTGATGAAAATTACAGTGAGTATTAGAGTATAATTCTTTAGGATCTGGTGAAGAGGAGGTTACGATTGACGAATAGTAACTAATCCCTTTTCTATTAGTAAAGGCAAAAGTACACTTAGAGATTGCCCTAGGGGTGTAAACACTTGGTCGTAGCGGGCTCTCCTCTGCTTCGGAGTCATCTACATTCTTTGTCCATTCCCTGCTCTCTGCATCTGCTCTGTTCTGACTGGGCTGCTTGAAATTGGAACGGGGTTATAATATTATTGGGCCTGGTGTTGGAAATGTTCTGGGCATCGATCCCTGTTCTCTTATCGTTCCTATGTTTTGAAAACCTTCTAACCCCACTGGCTCCACTTGGTACATTCTTGTTCAGGCAGCCTTCCCTGATAGCATCCTCACAGCGATTGGTGTTCCTTATCAGATCAGTAAAGTTGGACTGCTGCTGGTACACTAAGAAGTCCGACATCACTGGCAAAGTATTTTTGGAAATCATTTCTATCTGTTCATCATCAGGTATCCTATTTCTAACCTGAGCTACCAGTGCTCTCCAACACCCCAAATAATCACTAAAGGTCTCATTCGAGTTCTACTTTAATCGGGTCAAGTCTGACTTACACAGTTCAATGTCTATGTTATAGACATATTATTCCTGAAATAAGTGTGTCAAGTCCTTCCAAGTTTTCATCATAGATGGTTCCAAAGATGTGAACCATTTCAAAGCTGGACCGGTCAAACTTTTCTGAAAGACCTTTATCAGTAGTCTTTCGTCTCCTCCATACTGGCACATGTCCCTACAATAAGACTTGAGGTGTGCTATGGGATTGCCAATACCGTTGTACTTATCAAAAGCCAGAATTTTAAATTTTGGAGGCAAGGGGACCTCAGCAAACAAACATAAATCTGTGAAGTCCTTGGCGTAGATTTCAGCACCACCCATTTTCAATAACTGCTTCTGAATTTTATTCAACTGTTCTTTCAACTGCTCTTATTCCTTAGACATGGGGGCCGCTTTCTCAGTAGTCGGTTGGATTTCACTTTGGGCTACCAGGGGGTAAGCAATTATAAGAGGAGGGTTAAGGCTGGTCAATGCCCCAGCATAGGCTCCACTATTCCTAATCTCGTCCTCTTCATACTGCTGGTCTACATAAGGTGCAGTGAGGACGGGGTTCTCTTGCTAGTGTTGCATGGACTGGATGGGAATGACATGAATGGGGGTTGGGTGAGTCCATTAGGGATGAGGGAAGGTTTGTTGGATGATGGGATGAGTGAAAATCAGATTTTGGGATGGGGCCTGATGAGGCCATTGGGCCTGGGGAAAGGTTTGAAACTGACTTTGGGATGTTGGGATATGGGTGAATTGGGGTTGATGTAATGCATGGGTTTGAGCTAGGTACGAGGGTTATGAATGGGTGAAATTTTGGAGGAATTGTGAAGGGTATGGGTGTGAGGCTCCAAGGCTTTGTTGGGCTTGGGTTTGGGCCATGAAGCCTTGGGAGGGTTGGGCTATGAAGGTTTGGCCCATGGGTACTTGGGAAGCTTGGGGCACCAAGCCTTGGTCATGATAGGTGTGGCCTAGGAGGCCATGGTGGGTCTAGGCCATGGGCCATTGATGGGTTTGGGTCATGGGCCCTTGGTGGGTCTGGGCCATGGCCCCTTAATGGATCTGGCCCATTAGGCCTTGATGGGTATGGGTCATGGAGTTTTGGGTCATGGGACCTTGGAAAATGTGGGAAATGAGGGTTTGGGCCATTGGGCCTTGGGACATGTGGGTAATGGGGGCTTAGATAGTGTGGATGATGGGGGGTTGATGAGGGTAATGGGGAATGAGGTATGGAGGCTTGATAGGGTATGGGATAGATCCATAGATGTGTGGTGTGGATGAGAGGGGATGTGTTGGGAGGCCTTCCACTCGTAAGTTTGGAATATCTCCTCTATCATGGCCATGGTAGGGGGATCTGATGGAGATGGGTTATTTGATGGTTGGAGGGGTATGGATGAGGTGTGTGAAGAGGAAAAATTAGGCATGGGCCCCTGTAAAATCGGGCATGGCCCGGGTGAGGGGTGAGATATGGGGTGGATTGGAGAAATGAGGTGGGGCATTGGTGGAAGGAATGGACATATATGGGGAAGATGTATGGGGCATGGAGGTGGAGAATGAGAGAGGAAAATTGGTCATGACTTCGGAAAAGATGGGCATGACTTGGGTAAATGGAGGGATATGTTGGGGATTGGATGTGGTATGGATGGATGTGGGTGGATCGGATTGGGCGGATGAAAAATAGGGTATGTCAGTTAAAGTGGAGGATGGGTTTTAAGTGGAAAGAAGGTGAGATGGGTTGGAGATGGCCATGGATGAAGGCACGGCTTGGGAAAATGACGGAAAATTTAGATTTTAGGAATTTTGGGAAGTGGTGGAAGAGAAAATAGGGGCATCGAACGGGCCGGTTATGGTGAAGGTTGATTGGGCAAGGGGGTTGGAAGTAAAGGCTTCTTCGGTATGAGAATGGGTTGGAGAATATGGCGGGGATGAGTCGGGATCGGCATAAGCCTGGTCCACGGCCCACGACATATCTCAGTATCGGGTCGAGTATGGGTGCCTCGGATGGGGCCCGTAAAGCTTCCTCCTTCTATGGGATGACAGAAGGTACGATGATGTCGTTGTGCTGGTACCAATCAAGACTTTATTTTTGGATTTTCAATATTATTTTATTTTTGAATTTTTATAAGTGAAAAGAAATGAAAATTCTGGGGCCTTTTGAATTCCCTTCTCGAGTGGCTCTCGTACCCTAAATAGATCTCGCGACAAAGGTTCCGAAGCGCTTCAGAAGAATCAAAGGAAAACCCCTTGATCTATTGAAGGCATAAAAACTGATGTAAACAACTTGATCCCCTGAAAAGAATAAAAAAGAAGCCACCTTCTTTTGACCGGCGAGGGCATATTGGATGTCGAAAGTTGCGGGGCCTAAACAGAGGCACTAAACACACTGATTGGGAAGTTCGGGGTGTGAAATAGGCCACAGATCCGAACTGATGCTACTCAGAATTAATCTAGCGCAACTAATAGTGGCGCCAGAGTAAAAAGTCCCATATTAAAACTGGAGCAACTAATAGTTGCGCCAGTGTTCTTTTGTGTAATTTTGCATTGGCGCAACTAATAGTGGCGCCGGACTAAAAGTGGTCTCCAGATTTTTTGACAGTAGTAACCTCAGTCCGAAATGGGTCTTCAAACTGGCTTTTTGTGGAAGCTAGGCTTCCGGGGACTGACTGTTTATATGATCCGCATCTTTCCTCACCGATCCTAAGTGCTTAGAGGCCAAATTGGGTTCACTATCACTCTCTTTTTTCCATGTTTTAAGTTTTGTAACGAGAAGGTTACCCACCCGATATACCTCAAGTGCAAGAACTTTTCTCAGGTACTAAGTGGGCTGGGACTTTTTTGGATCATCACTATTAGAGGCTGCCGCTGTACTAAGACCCGGGAGTTTGTATGTGTGCCTAAATAACCCAACCCTCGAAAATCTACCCCGCAAAAATCAATTTAAATCCCCTTTGTTGGTTTAATTTTATTTTTCACTTTTAAGGGAATTTTCTTAAGTTCAAAGACCAGGGGGTGATGATCTCGTGCCGCCTCTATGGGCCGGCGTTCACTAGCGAAATATGTTTACGGAATTAAAAGCGCAAGTAGGCCCGTCAAACGGCTAAGGCACTTGAAATGACGAAAATATAAGGAATTTAAATGACAATGCACAAGTAGACCCATCGATCGGCTAAGGTGCTTGAAATGACGGAAAAGTAAAGAAATTGAATGATGATGTGCAAGTAGGCCTGCCAAACGGCTAAGGCTCGTAAATGATGTAAAAGTAAGGATAAGTAAAATGACATAATCGGAGGGGTGAGTAAAAAAAAAAAAAAAAAGCAATAAAAGGTTAGTAAATCAAAAAAATAAAAAAGGCCAAATTCAAGGAGAAGCTCTACTAGCTACTCCCCAGCAGAGTCTCCATCTGTGCAACCGTGGGAATCGAGATGATCCCGTCGTGACGATGCGCTCCCTAATGAATATTTAGAGTCGCCACCCGGAGCTTTTGGTATCCCGAGAAACTTAGATCATTTGTATAAGCACCGAAGTGTCACAAATATGACTCTGAATCCGGTTTATACCAAAGGCTCTTGGGTAGGGGCTTCGATTATCGATTGGGAAGGTGTTAGGCACCCAATCAACCCACTTAATGTGGTCTCTACTTATGTCTAAAATAAAAATAATATAAAAGAAAAGAAAAAGCTTCCTCTTACCCAAATGGGCTTAAAATCATATTTGTGCCCCTCCATTCCTACCAAAAATTCGATGACATAACGATACAAATGGGATGATAGAGGAGAAACCGAGAAGGTAGAGGAATAGAGGGGAGAGCCGGAGCTCTCAGGCCCTTGTTGCACTGCTGTGGAGCCTTGTGTAGGCTTGGTTTGGTGAACTTTTGAAGGCTTGTATGGTGAGAAATGGGGTTTTAACTCCTAGGGTTTAATAGCTAAGAGGTGGAGAGGGAAGGCTAAGGGGTAACACACACCTAACCTAGAGCTTTTTGGTGAAATGCTAAGGTCTAAAGGAGTCTTTAAAGTTCTGGAATTTGTATGGGAATGGTCCACTAGAGGAGAGAGAGAGAGAAAGGATTCCTTAATCTCTTAATTGCAAATATTTTCAAGTCCTTCTAAAGGGAGGGGTGCCTCTCTATTTATAGGAAAAAGAGAGGTTAAGAGGGTATTTAAAAGCTAATTTAGATTAGCAATTAGGTAATGGGCAATCTAAGGTTTCCTAGGGTTTTTGGAGCCTTGAAAAGTGTAAAAAGTTGCTCCAATGGTGGATGATAGGGTAGGGATTTAAACCACTTAAGAGGTTGCACATAGATAGTAAATGGGTACAATAGAGCTAACAAAACACACCCCAAAGGTCAAGATGGTCAACAAGTCAAACCCTAATCTCAATTTTTGAGGCATAGAACGAGGGTTACTATTCATATGTCTGGCGCAACTACATATGTACAGTAGAACAGTGCTTGAATAGTGGTCTGAAAGTTGGCTGCCCACGAGGGGACCCACCTTAATGCTGGCGCAACTATTAGTTACGTCGAGCCATTTCTGGGGAGAAATGGCTTGGCGCAAGTAATACTTGCGCCAAACCCTAAAGGGGGACCTCACATATTTACCATTTGTCCCTTCAATTTCGGAATGCGATATCTTCTCGCACACAACTCTGATTGGGGTGATTCTTGGCTTGTTGGAAAGCTGAGGACTTCTACTTTTTAATGGTATAAGATTCGATCATAGTAGAAGGTCATAGCTAGTCTTGGTGCACCACTCTTTAGCCATTATTTGGAAAAGCGAGGTTTAGGTCCGGAATGGGTTCTAAGGGTCGGGATGGGTTTCTAAGGGTTCGAGAAGGTTCTTAAGGGATCTAGGGTGATTCCTAAGGGTTTGAAATGGCTCCTAAGGTTTCAGGAGGGTTCTTAAGGGTTTCATACATGCCATCAAACGCTTGGAGATGCGCCTCTCTCGAAATGTGTATCGATCGGGCCTTGGGCCAGATTTGGGTGTCTACACTATAGGCAGCAGTAGTTCAAACCTCAGCAGAGTAGCACTTTTGAGGACACAATGTTACAAGTAGTTAACAGCTAGTAGCAGCAATCCCAGTAACAAAAGCAGCTACTAGATTCTCACATGCAATTAATTTCCATGCTAGGATCCCAAATGGGGCAACTAGTTGTTGCATTGACTCAGAGAGATGAGGATCAATTACCACCACCCCAACCGATGAACAAACCTAAAGGTAAAGCATTAATGGGGGAGACTTCTTCCCCACTTCTTCCCCTGATCAAGCACAAGCTGCCCCTACCTTAAGGAGTAGGAGAATGGTGGATAATAAGGTTGTGATGCCACCAGTGTTGGAAAATGAGAGGCAACCGAAAGAAAAAGATTCGGTTGAAGAGGAACATGAACCCGAAACCCATAGCCAACAAGTGCCTCCGGAGGAAGTTCTTCCTCCAAGGAAAGACCCACCCAAGGCTACCAATGAGGCACCTTATGTGCCTGGAGTTCCTTTTCCCCAAGCCCTGGGCAGGCATTTGCCTTTTGATAAAAATAGCGTGCGGATGGAGGAGATGATTGGAAACTTTAAAACAAGTAAAAATCAACCTCCCACTCTTAAATGCCATCAATCAAGTTTCCCACCTACACTAAATTTCTCAAAGTTCTTTGCACTATTAAACGAAGATCACGATCTCATCTCTCAAAAAAGGTCTTTCTCACCAAGCAAGTAAGTTTCGTACTAAACAATACTACCCCCTAAAATGGCAAGATCCGGGAGTGTCCACTATTGCCTGTGTCATTGGTGACCACACCATAAACAAGGCACTTCTGGACCTTTGAGCAAGTGTGAACTCGCTTGCTTACTCAGTGTACCTTGAGCTCAATTTGGGGGAGCTGCAACCAACAACAGTAACTCTTTAGTTAGTCAATTGGTCGGAAAGGCAACCAATTGGGGTCATCAAGGACGTCCTGATCAGAGTAGATAATTTTTTTTCCCTATTAATTTCCTGGTTCTTGATATGCAGCAAATTCGGAATGTTGCCAATTACATTCCCATCATTCTCAGCCGTCCCTTCTTGGCTACGGCCAATGCATGCATCAATTGTCGGACGTGAGTGATGGAGGTGTCGTTCGGCATGAGGGTCAAGCTGAATGTTTTTACTACTGCCCAAGGTTTGCCTTTCGAGGTGGATGAGAATTGCTTCCTTGTGGATCATATTGAGGACTGTGTTGAGGAAGGAATGCCTGCCCTATTGATCAAGGACCCGCTAGACGCAACCTTGTGTTATTTGGGGCTGGATGAGCTGGACGTTGAATCGTCATTTGAGGAAGTCAATACCACATCGACTATCTCTAAACACATGATTTCAGCCCCATGGACACTCGGTTTGAAGCGTTGCCGCCTTCTAGTGGACATTTGTTGAAACCATCAATTGAAGAGCCTCCATCGCTGGAGCTAAAGAAACTGCTCGATACACTTAAATATGCTTTCTTGGGACCGAATGAGTCTCTCCCGATTATCATTTTTGCTATGGGTACTCAAGAGGAGAAGCTCATTCAATTTCTAAAAAAAACATAAGCGGGCAAAGGGATTGATCCTTCCATTTCCATGCAATATATTCACGTGGAGGAGGACGCTCATCCTTCTTAGGAAATGCAACGGAAACTCAACCCTAACATGAGAGAGGTGATTATGAAAGAGTTAGTGAAATTTTTAGACGTGGGAATCATTTACCTGATCTCGAATAGCAAGTGGGCTAGCTCTGACGGGGAAATGGTTTCCATAATAGAGACAACGGGATGGAGGGTGTGTATTGTTTACCGCAAGGTGAACACGATGACCCGCAAATACCATTTTCCACTACCTTTCATTGATGAGATCCTAAAAAAGGCGGGACAAGAATATTACTATTTTCTTAATGGATACTCAGGGTATAATCAAATCCCTACGTTTCTCACTGACCAAGAGAAGACAACCTTCACGTACCCCTTCGACACCTTCACTTACTGAAGGATGCCCTTTGGGCTATGCAATGCACCCACGACATTTTAACGGTGCATGATGTCTATCTTCTCCAACATGGTAGACAAATTTTCGAAGGTTTTCATGGACGACTTTTCTATCTTTGGAACCTCTTTCGGTTCATGTCTAGAGAATTTGCAACTCGTCCTTGAGCGGTGTGAAGATACCAACGTAGTCTTAAGTTGGGAGAAAAGTCATTTCATGGTCCGTGAGGGTATTGTGTTGGGGCATGTGGTCTCTAGTCAAGGGATTGTTGTGGATAAGGCCAAGGTTTACCTGATAGCAAATTTGCCTCCGCCTTCATCAGTGAGACAAATCCGTTCTTTTTTAGGCCATGCGGGGTTCTACCAGAGGTTCATCAAAGATTTTAGTAAAATTGCCTGACCCTTATGTCATCTCTTGGCACAAGACATTCCTTTTGTCTTTGATTGGTCATTCCTTGATGATTTCCTTAAGCTCAAATAACTCCCATCCACAACGCCTATTATTAAGGCCCATGACTACTCGCTCCCGTTTGAGGTTATGTGCGATGCGTCGGATTACGTGATTGGTGCTGTGTTGGGCCAACGAGTGGATCATGTGCCACATGTTGTTTACTATGCAAACAAAACCCTCTCTGATGCTCAAATGAATTACACTACTACGAAGGAGTTGCTTCCTATGGTGTAAGCGTTGGACAAGTTTCGATCCTATCTCTTGGGTTAAAAAATTATCATTTTTTCCAACCACTCCACACTAAAATACCTACTCTCTGAGAAAGACACTAAACCTCGGCTCATTCGATGGATTCTCCTCCTTCAAGAGTTTAATTTTGTAATTCGGGATAAGAAAGGAGTTGCGAATGTCAACGCCAACCACCAGTCTAGGATTGTGGTTGAAGGAGTGAATGATAATCTTCCCATCAAAGATTCGTTCCCTGATGAGCAAATTTTTGCCATCGAAACCAAATCAACTCCCTGGTATGAATACATTGTGAATTACTTGGCTACCGGCCAGATCCCTCCCCATTGGGAAAAAAATGCGAAATATCTTTTCTTTTCAAAGATTCGATTATATATCTGGGAGGATCCAAAGCTCTTTAAAATTTGTTCGGATCAAATTATCCGATGATGTGTTTACGAAGATGAGTTTCATAGCATCCTCACTTTTTGCTACTCTCATGCTTGTGGCTGACACTTTAGTGGAAATAAAACTGATGCCAAGGTCATGCAGTCTGACTTTTATTGGCTCACTCTCTTTAAGGATGCGAATGACTTTTGCAAATCTTGTAATTAGTGCCAATGTACGGGAGCAATGTCTCGGCGGGAGATGATGCCCTTGAACCCAATTTTGATTATGGAGTTATTCGATGTTTAGGGAAACGATTTCATGGAACCCTCCCCACAGTCTTATGGTATTTTTATTGTTGGTACACGCTTTTTCTGGGTTCCTTTCGGTCCCCTGAAAGAGTGGCCCAATTCTGTCCAAGTGGACTCTGGCCAAGGCTGTGTTTTAAAAGTAATTGAATATTTAAAAAAAGGTAAATCTTAGGAAAATATGTGATTTGTTGCGATCGCCAGCTACAGATATTTATTGATACTGCAACACGTCATTGATCATGCCTTCCAGGATGGAGGATGAGTTGTTCTCTTTACTGAATCATCGGCCGGCCGATGTCAGTAGCATTGGGTCACCTTGAAATCTAGTTAAGCTAGTTTTTCTAGTTTTATTCTAATCACTTTATTTTTCCCAATCCTACTGGGATTCTGATTAATATTATCGTAGTCCCGCTAGAAAACCAATTAATTTAAATACTCTAAGTTCACTAATAGCTAGTTAAGTTTCGTAATCCTACTAGAGGTTTAATTAATATTATCCTCCTAATTGTACTAGGTATGAAAATATGTTACTTTTACTGAAACTAAAAAGAAACTAATTCTGTTAAAACTCTAATTAATATACTAATTTTATTAAAAATCTAAAAAAAGGGGGGGGGAGGGGGGTGGCCCGCTATGCTAAGGAAGATCGGCCCCGTTCCCAAGTACCCTCCGTAAGCTCCCTTGGACAAATCGGTTGGCTAAGGATTATTTTAAAAATAATATGAATTGAAAAAAAAAATTAATTTTAAATATGAAATTAAGAATTCGTGGATCGAAAATTTGAGAACTATGACATGAGACTACATATTAAAACTTTGATTCAGAATTAAACCAAGAAAAGAACTGAAAGATCTAAAGCTAAATTTAGAGACTAAAACTAAGAGTTTGAATCTAAAAATTTATGACTCAATATCTGAAACCTAAAAAAAAAGAATTAGATCAACGGACTAAGAACTAAAGTTGAAATTTAAGGATTAAAACCAAAAGACTGGTTCTAGAAACGAAGAACTAGAACCAGAGAAGCTAGGAATTTAGATTAAAACTTAATACGGAAGATCTAGAATGGAGAACTAAAGGCTAAAACCTATATCTAGGACTAAAAGGAAGGACTAGTTCTAGAACCTAAGAACTAGAACCAGCGATTAAAAGATAAAAATTAAGAATTGAAGGAAATATGGAATCTATACTAGAACCTAAGATCTAGAACTAAAACTTAAGAACCTAAGGTCTAGAAACTATGATCTAGAACTAAGAATTAAGAACTAAGAACTAGAACTAAGGAAATTAAGAACTAGAAAAGAAATATACCTGAGACTAAGTGCCGCAGAAGGAGATCCCGAAATCCTAAGCTTGGAAGCAGGAACTCGAAATCGTCAAAATTGTGTTGTGATGTCGAATTGATGTTTTTGGGACGAGGTGGTGGGTCCTATTTATAGGTATTTGGCCAATTGCGCACCCTGTGGAGTGTCCTCAATTGGTCGGTTTCAATTGCGCGCCCTGGCGGGAGCGCTTAATTGAATTGTATGCCTAATACCAAACGCTTAATCACTTTGAGTCGGTGACCAACTCAGTGAGTGATCGGCTCAGCCGGGTATCCCAGTTCTAGTCTAACTAGACTAATTGCACGCACTATTTAATGCGCTCAATCCAATTAAGTGCCTGAATATGTGTCCTTAATAGGAGATTTCAGGCGGTCTAGGGAGTTAGAGACCAGGTTCACTTGGGAACCAATTACGCACTGATGGGGAAGCACATAATCCTATTACGCGCGCTATATAGAACGTGCAATCGCGTCTTAGGAGGGTAGGAAGGCCAGTCCAAAAAGGACTAATTGCACGCTGGTGGTGAAGCATGCAATATGATTACGCACGCCTGCAAGGGTGCATAATCAAGGCCTAAGGCGGTCCTCAAGAAGAATACTCCTAGTCCAAGAGGGACTAATTGCGAGCTGGCCATAGGGCGCACAATCAAGTTGCATGCGCTGTATAGGATGCATAATTCAAGATTTTCCTGGGTTTGAGCTATGGTCTGAGCCACAGAGCTATTGTTTCAGCCTGGGGCTCAACCACGTACTATTGTTTCAGTGCATGATCCCCACATTGGGGTTGCAGGGTCTGAGTTACAGCGCTACTGTTTCAGTCCTTTTTCGGAGATCATGGGTAAGGTCAAAGGTTGACCGAATAATTTTGTATACTCTGAGAGGGCAAAATGGGGGTGTCTACAATTATGTCTCCAAATGGGTTGAAGCCTTGCTACTAAGATAAATGACCATAAGGTTGTGGTCAAATTCCTCAAGGAGAACAATTTCTCCCAATTTGAGACCCCGCAGACCATTATTAGTGATGGTGGTAGCTATTTCTATAACCAACACTTTGAGAGCCTATTTAAGAAATATTCTATTACTCGTCATATTGCTACACCCTATCACACACAAAATAGTGGTCAGGTGGAGGTTTCGAACTAGGAAATCAGAAGGATCCTTGAGAAGACGGTTCGACCAAACCGTAAGGACATGTCCTTGCTCCTAAACGATGCCCTCTGGGCCTATTGTACTGAATATAAAAATCCAATCAGGATGTCTCCCTATCAGTTCGTCTTCGGGAAAGCTTGTCATTTGCTGCTCGAGCTAGAGCATCGAGCTTACTGGGCTATAAACACATTTAATTTTGATATGGGTAAAGTTGGCGCACAATGCCGTCTCCAACTTGATGAGCTTGACGAGTTGAGAAGTCAGGCATATGAGAACGCCAAGTTGTACAAGGCGAAGGCGAAGGTTTTCCATGACAAGAACATTCAGAGAAAAACCTTCATGCCCAGACAACATGTGTGGCTCTTCAACTCAAAGTTGCGCCTCTTTTCGGACAAACTACGATCTCGATGGGATGCCCGTATATTGTCACTGATGCGGCCACTCATGGCGCGGTCACGATCCTTGATCCTAAAGACAATAGGGTGTTGAAGGTCAATGGGAAACAGTTGAAGCCTGTGATTCAAACAGAGCTACTTATTGAGGCCGAGTGCATCATCCTTGATGCCCCAGACCAACGCTTTAACAGAACCCTTGATCTTATCGAGCTACTAACTCATCCGTAGTGCTCCTTGGGAGGCAGTCCAAGCCCTGTATTTCAATGATTTTGCTTTTTGGCCAAATTAGCATTGAATTTTTGAATATGGAGAAGAGTACCAAGCTCTCTACCCAGGTTCAACCGGTCGGCTTGTGAGACGAAGAATTAGAGCAATGCTCTCTACTCCTTTCGACTGGTCGAGATAGATCTCAACCGGTCGAAAATATAAATTGAATAAAGAGTCAACTCTCTGTTTAGTTTCGATCAGTTGAGATGGGTTTCGACCGGTCGACATTATTTTCATAACAGAGAGCCAACTCACTGTTAAGTTTCGACCGATTGAATTTGGATCTCGATTGCTTTCGACTGGTCGACCCTGTGTTCTTTTTTGAATGCCCTCCAACTTGTATTTCTTGTTTATTTGTTTTGTGCAATGAGGGCATTGGACCACTCAAGTTTTGGGGTGTCTGTACTTATTTTGTGGTTTGTGCTTTTATACTTATGCATCTGTTAGTCGACCACTATTTTGACACCCTCAAAACAACATATTTTTTTTTATAGTTTTTGAACCAATTTATGCTTTAGTTTTCCGTAGTTTTCAAACTATAGTTGTTGATGCATGTCAGCTCTAATTTGAAATATTTATGCTATGTTAGGACTGTTGTTGTCTAGGATTATTGATTTCAATGTGAACATTTAAAGATAGGTTTGAATTTCATGCTTAGAAAATTTTTGCACTACTACCATGCTTATGTTCGAAAATCAAGGGATTATTTTGAATTTTGAATCTTCGGATTCTAGTGGAGACTAAACTCGATGAGCTTTAGATCTACCTATCCATTCTTGATGAGTGCTTATACAAACTCGGAGTATTTTTGAATACGTGCTTGCTTGTTTGATCTCATGTATTTTCTGTTGGTTTGTTACTTTGCATGTTTCATACCTTTGGGCTAGAATACATTACACTTTAGCTCAAGACAAATAGGCATTTCTTACTATCTTGTGAGGAAGTGATTGAAGGCCATCTTTGGTTTGTTTATGCTTAAAATGCCTCACCTCATACAGTTTTACCTTTTAGTACCCCTTTTGAGCCTTTTTGAATTTTTTTGCTTTAATATGTTTCTTGATAAGCCATGTTAACTATACCCTGACACAATTTCTGAAAATTTAAGCTTCACCCTTCTATCTCTGAGAAATTGGGAATGAGGGATGAGAGTAAAGGGAAAGAGAGTAAATGGAGATGAATGAGTATGATGTTTACTGGGAGCATATGGAAGAAAACTTTGAAAAAAAAAATGGGGGGAGGAAGAAAAAAAAAATGAAAAAGAAGAAAAGAAAAAGAAAGAATGAAAAGTATGAGGAATGGCTAAAAAAGAAAAGGAGTAAAATGCAAAGAAAAGAAAGTTGAGATAAAGAAAAAGAAAAAAACTTCGAGGTATTAGAAAAAGAAAAAGTATAAAAATTAGAAAATCAAATTTGTTTCTTTTCCAATTTCTCAGAGAGTTTGAGCCCAACTTCCCTTTCTTTCTTAACCCTTACTTGAGCGTGGTTACAACCTTAAAAGCCCTTCTTGATCCAATCTCGATTGGTAAATGCCTTGTGGAGAGTTAGAGTATAATGTCTATGGTGCTTGGTATGACATGCTTAGGATATAAATAACTTTCATTATGAGATTTCTCTTTATTCTTTGATGCATTGTGTTTCTTATATCATGTGCGACTCTTTGATTTGTGTTGTTTTTCTCTCTCACATGTCTGTGAAAATTGAACCATTCATCGGAGCGATTCTGTTTTGAGAGTATACCTAAGGTTAGGATTGAGTCGAGACCTGGGATTCGACGATTCTTTGATTGGATTGATCCTATGATGGAAAGATTTTAGCATTGGTTAGCACACACACGTCACTCTAGGCATGAATGAAGGATTTATCTAAGGATCAGAGCATTGGGTTAATTCGAATAGGAAACAATAGAATTAATATAGCATCAGAATTTGAGAATTAAAGTTTGCATGTTAAAACAACTACTGGCTTTTGCTTTTTAATAGTATATATGTTATGAAAATCAATTTTGAAAACTCATTTTGCCAATGGTTTCGAAAACTGTTTTGGAAGTTTGTGGGCAACATCACAGTAAACCCTCAGGAGGCACAACTCCTCCACTAGGGATATGCAAAATGCAACCGTGCTCTCTATGAAAGTGGCATTTACTTTCATAGATTAGTTTGTATATTTTTAGGATAGTTTAGTTTTTGCTTCTAGGTTATGTTTTTGAATTTTGCCTTTGCTCGAAGACCAGCAAAGTTGAGGTTTGGGGGTGTGATCAGCCTTTAAAATGGCATAATTTATGCCCAAATTTTGGCTTTGTTAGACCTCAATTAACTACTAATGGTTGCCTTTAGTCTATGTTGTGTTGTAACAAGCTTGAAGGTTGAAAGAATACAAAAAGAGTTAAAGGAGCAAAGAAGAAGGAAACTCGAAGCAATGATAGAAAATCCAAGAAGAAACAAAGGAAGAAATGCCCAAACTAGTTATTTTGACCGGTCGAGAATGCACTTTCGATTGGTCGAAATCGCGTAGCAGAGAAGAAAGCTGATTAGCCTTCAAAATGGCATACTGTTGTCGCTCCAAGTGTGCCAAAAATGTGTGCAAAAAATTAAAGAATTAAAGAATGCTAAATTATATGGATGTTAACTTATGAAAGGGATATCAGCACATTGGGGCTAACACTGGCCTGCAAGATCAGGGCCAATTGTAGCAAGTTTTAAAAGTAAGTATTTCAAGATCGTCCACAGAGAAGTTTGTCTAAAATGAGAGATAAACCTCCAGATCTGTGCTACCAGATCTGGCTCTATAATTATCTAAAATAAAGAATAGATAAAAGAGAGTGTTGGGTTTTGTCACGTTTAACTAAAAGCAAATAAAGAAAAGAACTAACTACGTGATCCAGATCCGAGTTGTGGAGGTGTTTAAAATAAGACAAATGCAGAAATAATAGCTTCATGTATTTTAGCCTTTGAATTTTAATGGAGAATCTGTAGTTCAGCAGGCAGATTCAATCTTCATCCGCTACCAAGACAGATGTAAGAGAAATAAATCCGAATTAAGGAATAGGTTTAGACTTATGGTCGTGATTTGTCACGGATCATCGCCTAGTCGTGGCCTATTCTTTATTTCGTAACATGAACATCATCAGAATGCCGCTGAATTAGGTTACCAACGCTAATTCGCAGGATGATGAATTAAGGGAAGTTGGATGCGGATGAGTGAATCTAAAGAAGTCTAATGCACTAAGGTGAGCATTCGTAACCCTCGACATGACTCCAATGGAGAAGACACAAATTACAAAGAACCTTTTAAAATCCAACGTTACAATTACAGAGCACGGCTTCTTAGAGAGCCCTCGGACTTGATCTGAGCTTCTCGAGAGCCCTCGATCTGATCTTGAATCAACTTGGAAGTACAAATCACTGCAAATGGCTCTCAAAGGTAAAATACAAGAAATCGGATGAGCTTCGGCCGGAATGGGGAAGCAGATGAAAACTCTAAAATCTGGATACCCAAATTGGGCAAATGGTTCGTCTATTTATAGTTTTTCCTAAGCCACTTCGGATGTGTATCAACCAATCAATTGGATAGATCTCAGATCAACCAATAGGAGTCGAGCACCGGGATCCAGATCTGCTCGCCAATCGTAAATGCTTGATCCGGTTCACCAATCAGAAACAGAGGCATCAATTACATTATGTAATTCAAAAATCTGTTTGAGCTTCTAGAAGTTCCCGCCAAGTAATTTCATCTTTGGGTGTTCATGGGGTGGAATATGCCTTTGGTTCGTGCTCGTAATCTTCCTAATGTCCTTGGGTTTTAAAGCGCATTGAAGCGTGCAAAGTTTCTGAAATACCCTTGGACGAGCAAATCGTAATGCCATTTCGCATAGTTTAAGGGCTTTTTCGCAAAGTAGTATGGCTCCAGAAGCTCACTTCGCAAAGCATTTTGGCTTCAGGAGGTCTTTTCGCAAAGCATTTTGGCTTCAGGAGATCTTTTCGCAAAGCATTTTGGCTTCAGGAGATCTTTTCGCAAAGGGCTTCTCTTCTTTTCTTCTTTTCGCAAAGGTCATTCTTCTATTCGAGGAGTGTTTCCTCCTTTCGCAACGCGTTCAAGGTTCTTCTTGAATAGTAGAAGTTCTTCTTGAATTGACTTTTAGCTTCCATTCTTCTTTGAATGGATCCTTCTTCTTCTTGGTCTTTTCTTGCTCTTTTAGGACCTTTTTAGCCATTCTTTGAGGCTATTTCTTCACTCCTCTTTGAGCTTGACATGCGTTGTCGACTTTTTGATCATTTTAGGATGGTTTTCGATTTGGACTGCTTTTGGTTAGCAATATGAACACTAAAGCACTTATTTAGTCCTCTCAAGGGTCTTTCAAGGCTCATGTTTAGGGGTGAAAATGGTATTTTTCACTACTTATCACACCCCAAACCTAAGCTTTGCTAGTCCCCGAGCAAAGAAACATAAAAACAAAGTAAAGAGCCACTTTTGTAGGAAGCACAGGTGCATTTAGCATATGCAACAAGCCTTTTAAACCCCTAGGTGATCCCTAGAGGAGGAGTGAAGTCTCTGAGGGTTTTCGATGAAGGTACCACAAACTTCTCCATGAAGCAGTTAACATCATTGCAATATTATCAAATGAGCAATCAAGGAGCAGGTGTTAGTTACTCTTGAATCAATGATGAAACAGAAAATTTGATTATTGTTTGCACAGAATTTAAACATTTATAAACCTCATGAATGTTTCAATATTTCCAATCTGTGAACAGTCATAGAAAATCATACAAATGTGCCAGAAGCTCATCCTATGGATAAAAATTAGGTTATAAGTCATACTTAAGGTGCTCAAGTTCCAACCCAAACACTCACGGTATACTCTCATGATGTTTTTTGTTGAGGGTTCATTTTCACTCAAGCTCAAGAGCATTACATCTCCCAAATGGATCTGTAAGCATGAGCATAGGCATGATTCTTAGGCAATGGCATCATTGACATCTCCTCACCATAGATTGGGTCACTTCTTATCTCCACAAGACAGCTCACTCAACTTTGGATCACCAGGGCTTTTAATCTTGGGTTGTTTGTATGGCTTATGGAGTGAAGTTTCAAGGAAAGGCAGTTTGCACAGAGGGTTGAATTTGAGAGCTCAGGAAGAGCAGGAGATGGTTCATGACCCCGCTTTTTTGAGTTTAGCTTCTTTCTACTTCTTTTCGAGATTCACACATTCACAGTGATGAGTTCTTTCTTTGAACTAGGATTATACAACATAAGGTCGCTTTATTGCCTCTTTGCTAGCAACTTTTTCACATAGTTTGTCTCTTCTTATCTGAGACACCATATTGCCTGTTTATGAGGTATATCCTCTTCATTTTCTTGAAGTTGCCTGAAATGGTCCATCTTGATTCTTTCTCCTTACCTCTGAATTCTCGAGTGAGGGAAGGCTGAATTGGTTCCATAGGTTCAAAAAGTACTTTTGAGTATTTTTGATGAAGAATTGTAGGATTTCTGACTCAAATGGGGTACAAACAAAAGGGCAGATTTTTCTTGGTTGGTTCATAGGTTCAAGCCGTTCAAAGAAGGCCTTGATCTTTTCCTCGGTTTCATGAGTCTTTGTTACTTGTTTTAATTTGGAGTTTCCTAACTTCTAGTGGATCTAATGCCTCACCAATCCTTTGAATCGGAAAAAATTGCCTCGCCACTCTTCAACAGAGATGGAAAATATATGGGCTCAATTCTCAGGTTATGGTTTTTCCTTGAGCTTTTAAGTATATCTTTACCTTTTCTCTTCCTTTTGACTTACTACGTCTTTGATACCAAGATGTTTTTATGGTGTAATCATCATGGAAATGTAGAATATCGCAAGGTTTAGAATGTCTAAATTTGGCAAGGGAATTTTAAATTTTCTAGTTGTCATGATTCTAAAGTAAATTAATACATTTCCTAATTACTTAGGTGATTCTGCTGCCCTTATGTTAACTATTCCTAGGCGGGACTTGTCCGCCACACCCCCAAACCTATGGGGAACAAAGGTCCTCACTTGGTTCAAAGGTGGCATGGTCACTTTATCTGGAAAAATTGAAACAAGGCAAGAACAATAAGAAGAAAAAAAAATAAAGCAGAAATGACATGACAGGGAGAAGGGGAGAAAGTAAAGTTTATTAACAAGAAATATTTTACAAAAAAAAAAAAAAAAGAAAAAAAGGGACGGGTGTTTTGGGGGGGGGGGGGGGGGGGGGGGGGGAGGGGTGGAAGTGGCAGGGGAAGGTTGATTTTTTGTTTTTTCGAGGAGGCCGGAGTTGGGCCTCCTTTTCTTTGGCCAAAATCGCGAGGACCTCTTCAAATTGGCCCAGAGGGGCTCGAGCGGATCTGCACCTTCGGTGGTGGTGGGTCCACCACATGGGGTAAAAGCGGTGTGGTGGCTTATTGGCTTGGTCGTCGGCCATTTTGGAAGGGTGGGGAAAGATGTGGGGGAATTTGGTAGAGGTAGGTTATTTATAGGTAAGGTGGGAAGCCGAAGGGTGGGACTTGAATGGGGGCATTGGTAATGCTCATGGCCCAGAATCGGCTGGGTCATTAAGTAGCATTAGCATGCGTGTGGGAGGCAAGAAGTAACTTTCGCATTTAATTCCCCAATAAGTGAGTAACAACTGAAATTGGGGAAACGTGTGAGGAACCGTGTCCTCACTTGTTGTTGTAAGGAAAACAAAGAAAATAGCAGGTGCTCACTACAGATCTAAATGGTAGAATTTATGAAAACGTAAACCGAAAAGAAAAAGAAAAAAATTAGCTGAAATGTAAACTAAGAAGCAATGTAAACTAAGAAGCAAGAAACAAATGCATGCATACAAATGGGTTTAGTCCTCCTAAATCGAATGGTCCATAATTGCTTTCTTGTTGCTTTTAGAACTACCAATGCCTCCTCTTCTTGCTCCTTTGTAAGGGAGGAAGAAATAATCATGTAGTGTTTGATGATCTCCCAAAATACATATTTCAGATTTTTGGGGAGCTTTGAGTTCCAATTTGAAATTTGAGAAAAGAGGGCAAAAAAGGTACCTTGGTAACTTGTGGAAGAGGGAGAGGAGCAGGTCTCCAAGAGAGAGAACTTGATGATGTTGGTGAGTGCCTTGCACAAAGCAGACTCCTTTGAATTTGATCTCCTTTTCCTTCTTTCTCAAGGATCCCCAAACCTAAGATGAACATTGTCCTCAATGTTCTAGACAATGAGAGACTAGGGCGAGGTAAAAGAAGAAAGAAAAACTAAAACGTAAAAAATCTAAACTATATGCGTGAGAAAAATAAAAATGTAAAACTGAAGATATGAGCAAGGAAAAGGAAAACATGATATACAAATGCAAGAAAAATCAACAAAACAATGCTAGAATTGCTAAATAAAATCTAACAAATAGAAGGATTACTATGCAAATGAAAGGAAACTAATGCTAATAACAGAGAAATAGTAAAAGCAAGGTAAGGGATGAATACAAAGTTAAAAAGAAAAGAAAAGTGTTGATACAAAAACTGAATTTGTGATTGCAAAATAGGAAAACAAAGTTATAAACTAACTATACTCACGAAAAATGACGAAAATCAAGAAACGAGGCCACATTAACCTAAGAAAGAAAGTAATTAGACGAGCTAAAAACAGAATTTGAAACTAAAATTCCTAAAACAGAAAATCTCATGCCAAATGATATATCCTAAGCCCACAGAAACAAACCCAAAAGCCTGCGATAATTATGCATCTAAGTGACTATAAAAATGATTCGCAGGAACACAGTGAAAAGGAAGATTTATAAGATTGACCCCTTTGTTGATGATGTGTATGAAAAAAGAAATAATGAAGCATGGGAGCACATATTAAAAGGGTTCACACACAGTGAGACCCTTTATGATGAAGAAATCTCGAAGGAAAGTAAAATTAGTGGGTCCATTGAGTATTCAAAACAGCCGATGATACACTACTCTTTATCCTACATGATTCCTAAAAAAAAAAAAATGATCTCAGCGAGTCCAGATGGGAAAAGTGGATGCAAATGGGGAAAAAATCATCCTAAGATATCTATATTGTTTTTATAATTTTCTATTTTTTATTATAATTTTTTTTTTTTTTTTTACTTGTTTTGATCAGCTCAACAAGAGCCCTTATTTACTCTTCTGAAAATAATGAGAAACAACTCGGAGATTTTCTATTTGTGTTTTCGACTTCTTTTATTTTGTATTTGGTTTTGTAAAAAAAATCAAAGATGCCTAAAAGATGCAGAAATTATAATCAAAACAAACATTAAACACATGAATCACTGGTTCTCAAGAATTTAAAATAGAAAATGAATGCAAAGGAGAAGGATGCAAACTCAAGCGGATCTGCTCGACTTTGGTCGAGATGCTCCTTGTTGGGCCAGATTTGCTCGGATCTGCAAACATCCAAAAGCAGCAGATACCTTATTCAAGTATTGACAAAAATAAAAGAAAAACTCAAAGACTCTTGCCCAACTTTGACAAAAAAGACAAAAGAGTGGCAGTAGAAATTATTCAAAAAACTAAAAGGAAAAGAATAAAACTCAGAAAAATAAAATAAAATAAAAAAAAAAATTCTGCTGCAGTAAAACAGGTTTTCTATACAAAACTGCTGTAGACATTTAATCAAGCACTTGGAATGCAAAGTGCAGGTTTAAAGCAAAAATTAAAAATAAATGAAAATAAACATAGGTCTATCTATTTTAGAACAAACTTCCCCGGCAACGGCGCCAAAAACTTGTTGTCGCTCCAAGTGTGCCATAATTGTGTGCATTATGAATCAAAAATTAAAGAATTAAAGAATGCTAGGTTATATGGATGTTAACTTATGAAAGGGATATCAGCACATTGGGGCTAACACTGGCCTGCAAGACCAGGGCCAATTGTAGCAAGTTTTAAAAGTAAGTATTTCAAGATCGTCCACAGAGAAGTTTGTCTAAAATGAGAGATAAACCTCCAGATCTGTGCTACCAGATCTGGCTCTATAATTATCTAAAATAAAGAATAGATAAAAGAGAGTGTTGGGTTTTGTCACGTTTAACTAAAAGCAAATAAAGAAAAGAACTAACTACGTGATCCAGATCCGAGTTGTGGAGGTGTTTAAAATAAGACAAATGCAGAAATAATAGCTTCATGTATTTTAGCCTTTGAATTTTAATGGAGAATCTGTAGTTCAACAGAGCAGATTCAATCTTCATCTGGCTACCAGCACAGATGTAAGAGAAATAAATCCGAATTAAGGAATAGGTTTAGACTTATGGTCGTGATTTGTCACGGATCATCACTATTGTGGCCTATTCTTTATTTCGTAACATGAACATCATCAGAATGCCGCTTGAATTAGGTTACCAACGCTAATTCGTGGATGATGAATTAAGGGAAGTTGGATGCGGATGAGTGAATCTAAAGAAGTCTAATGCACTAAGGTGAGCATTCGTAACCCTCGACATGACTCCAATGGAGAAGACACAAATTACAAAGAACCTTTTAAAATCCAACGTTACAATTCTGAGCACGGCTTAGAGAGCCCTCGGACTTGTCTGAGCTTCTCGAGAGAGCCCTCAGTTCTGATCTTGAATCCGAACTTGGAAGTACAAATCACTAATGGCTCTCAAAGGTAAAATACAAGAAGGGATTACAGGGGAATCGGATGAGCTCGAGGAATGGGGAAACAGAGATGAAAACTCTAAAACTGGATACCCAAATTGGGCAAATGGTTCGTCTATTTATAGTTTTCCTAAGCCACCAGGATGTGTATCAACCAATCAATTGGATAGATCTGTATCAACCAATAGAGTCGAGCACCGGGATCCGGATGTCGCCAATCAGAAATGCTTGATCTGGTTCAGCCAATCAGGAAACAGAGGCATCAATTCTGTTATGTAATTCAAAAATCTGTTTGAGCTTCTAGAAGTTCCCGCCAAGTAATTTCATCTTTGGGTGTTCACATGGGGTGGAATATGCCTTTGGTTCGTGCTCAGAATCTTCCTAATGTCCTTGGGTTTTAAAACGCATTGAAGCTGCAAAAGTTTCTGAAATACCCTTGGACGAGCTGCAAATCCCCAGAATGCCATTTCGCATAGTTTAAGGGCTTTTTCGCAAAGTAGTTTGGCTCCAGAAGCTCTCTTCGCAAAGCATTTTGGCTTCAGGAGATCTTTTCGCAAAGCATTTTGGCTTCAGGAGATCTTTTCGCAAAGGACTTCTCTTCTTTTCGCAGAGTGTTTTCTTCTTTTCGCAAAGGTCATTCTTCTATTCGAGGAGTGTTTCCTCCTTTTCGCAACGTTCAAGGTTCTTTGCGAATAGTAGAAGTTCTTTGCGAATTGACTTTTAGCTTCCATTCTTCTTTGCGAATGGATCCTTCTTCTTCTTCAGGTCTTTTCTTGCTCTTTTAGGATCTTTTTAGCCATTGCTGAGGCTATTTCTTCACTCCCTCTTTGAGCTTGACATGCGTTGTCAGCTTTTTGATCATTTTAGGATGGTTTTCGGATTTGGACCTGTCTTTTTGGTTAGCTGCAATATGAACACTAAAGCACTTATTTAGTCCTCTCAAGGGTCTTTCAAGGCTCATGTTTAGGGGTGAAAAATGGTATTTTTCACTACTTATCACATACCTTATGCCCAAATCTCAGCCTTGTTAGACCTCTCTTAACTAGTAATGGTTGCCTACAGTTGGTGTTGTGTTTCACCAAGTTTGAAGGCTGAATGAATGTAACAAGAGTTAAAGGAGCAAAGTAGAAGAAAACCTGAAACAACGACAAGAAATCTAAGAAGAAACTAGAAGAAATGCCTAAAACTGGTCATTTCAATCGGTCGAGATTGCATTCTCGACCGGTCGAAATCGCTCAGCAGAGAAGGAAGCCAAGAAGAAAATAAGGAGAAGAGGATGGTTGATTGAACTGGTCAAAATAGCAGATGTGACCAGTCGAGAGTTTGGGAAGCATCAGAAATAAAAGATTGGACCGGTCGAGTTCAATTTGACCGATCGAGATTGACTAGAGAGTTATATAACTCTTATGCATATAATTTGGACTGGTCGAAACAGGATTTAACTGGTCGAGCCTGAAACCAACCATTAAAGAGAAAGAAGAGTTTGGACCGGTCGAGAGCAGCTCAATCAATCGAGAATTAAGGATAAAGAGACATGGTGCGACCTAAAGGAGAATGACGACTCTATCGATCGAGATTCATTCTCGACCGATCAAGACAGTGTTTTGACCCAAAAAATTAGCTTCTCCAACCTATATCCTTTGGCATCAAACAGTCCATCCGGATTCTTCTTCTTCTGTGGATTTTTTAGCTTACTTGCCAAAAGGGTTTTAGGATCCCTTTTGGCAGAGTTTTTCTAGAGAGCTTCAGTCGTGAGAGTTCAAATTTTTAGTTTAGTCTAGTTCTGGAAAGTGTGAGATTGAATTGTAATCATCGAGAGAGGATCGAGTCAGTGGTGATGAAGATCATTCGATCGATGCAAGGCTAAACTTTCCCAGGTTGGGATCTCTTGTAAATTTTAGATGAGTACTTAATGAATTTTTATCCTTTTTCTAGTTTGAATTCTATTTTACTGGTACGCTTGCATGTTTGAGGTTCCGGTTATTCCGAGAATGCAACTAGTAAAGGCTTTTTTTTATTTTGTTTAATTCTAATGGCCTTGTAGGGATTAGGATTAGATTTGATAGGATTCAGCATGAACAAGTTGTTGCCTATGGTTCAAGGCAATTGAAAGATCACCAAAAAAATTACCCCACACATGACCTGGAGCTTGCAGCGGTCATTTTTGCTTTGAAGATATGGAGGCATTACCTCTATGGTGAGACCTTTAAAAAATTTACCGATCACAAGAGCCTCAAATACTTGTTCAAACAAAAAGATCTAAATCTGAGGTAGAGAAGGTGAATGGAATTCTTAAAAAACTATGACTGCGTCATCTAGTACCACCCGGGGAAACCAAATGTGGTAGTGAATGTGCTTAGCCAGAAATCGACTACTCAACTAGCACACCTTGTGACCAGAGTACAGAGAGGGAAATTGTTTAAGGACTTGACCGTAAATCACACAGCATTCGAAGAGAAGGAATCGGGAGCACTATTGGCTAATATCAAGATCAACTCAACTCTCTTCGATAGGATTAGAGAAAGCCAAATTAAAAGACCCAGAGCTTGGGGTTCTCAGACAAAGGATAGGCGGTGGAAATCAGCCAAAATTTTCCGTTATGGACAACGGTGCACTACTATTTAAAGGCCGCCTGTGTGTCTTAGCCGATAGTGAATTAAAGCGGGAAATACTAGAGGAAGCCCATAAATTAGCATATGCCAATCATCTGGGTAGCACCAAAATAATGTATCATGATTTAAAGAATTTTTGGTGGAAGGGAATGAAGAAGGATGTTGCGGAGCATGTAGCGAGATGCCTCGTCTGGCAACAGGTCAAGGTGGACCACAGACACCCTACTGGGTTATTGCAGCCCCTGCCAATCCTCGAATGGAAATGGGAAAATATTTTGATGAACTTCATATTGGGTCTACCCAAAACTCAGAAGGGCTATAATGCAATATGGGTGATTATTGACCGCTTAACAAGATCATCGCACTTCCTTACAACACGCGCTACACTGCAAGCAACCTGGCTGAATTGTATTTGAAGGAGATCGTAAGACTACATGGCATACCCTCAAGCATCGTGTCAAATCACGACCCACCCTATATATCCCAGTTTTGACAATGTTTCCAAGAGGGAATGGGTTCTAAACTTGAGTTCAGCTTAGCTTTTCACGCACAAACTAATGGACAAACCGAATGGGTGAATTAGGTAATAGAGGATATGCTCAGGGCCTGCATGTTAGATTTCCAAGGGGCGTGGGATAAGCACCTGCTGTTAGTTGAATTTGCCTACAACAACAGTCACCAAGCGAGTATCAGCATGGCTCCTTTTGAAGCACTATATGGCCGCCAGTGTAAATCTTCGCTAAATTGGGAAAAAGTTGGAGGCCATATCTTATTTAGCCCGGAACTCATTGAGAGCACAAATGAGACCATTTGACTCATTCTGAACAGTTAAAGGTTGCACAAAGTCGTCAGAAGAGTTATGCCGACCTTAAAAGATGAAACGTGGAGTTTCATGTAACTTCTGTGTGTAATAATGCGTTATGTATATTAGTTTATTGTGAAAATGTTTTCAAAGTCATATTCCTTATAGGTTGGGGACTACGTCTTCATAAACATCTCACCGACCAAGGGCGTCATGAGGTTTGGTAAACAAGGGAAGCTAAGCCCACGGTACATTGGCCCTTTTGAAATATTAGGCTGTGTTGGCGAGGTAGCCTATCGCGTTGCCCTACCACCTCAGCTGTCAAGCATTCACAGTGTTTACCATGTGTCGATGCTAAGAAAGTACATCAGAGACACGTCACACGTGCTAGACTATCAGCCTATCGAGGTACAAGAAGACTTGACGCTAATTGAGGAACCGGTAAAGGTGTTGGATCGTAAGAAGCAGATTTTAAGTACTAAAACAATTCTGCTCATTCTAATTCAATGGTGCAAAAATTCTGCTATGGAAGCGACATGGGAACAAGAAATGGAGATTCGCGATTAATACCTGAATCTATTTTCCTGAGAATTATTAGGCCTCATATCGGTGTCATCTATTGAAACAAGGTTTCATTATAGGTGGACTCACATGTATGAACAATGTACACCCTTATTTTTAAATTAAAGAGATTAGTTTTATGAACATTTCATTTTAATGCAAGCTATAGACATTTTATTTTATGGGAGAGCACAAGCAACATTAGGGCAATTATTTTCGTAATAGTATACTCACACTTATCATGAGATCGGGCTAAAAATTTAAACAAATATCATGTTCATCTGGATTGATGCCTAAGATTATTTTTGTCTCAAATCTACAGCAACATTTTGTACAAATTGACCATTGGATACCTGCAAAATAATGTGCAATATATAGGTAAAGTAACAGTTATAAGATCGGGCCACCGAAAAACACTCAGCCTTAAGCACTTGAAGCTGAAGCTGGCACGCTCGAGCATCCACTTAATACACGCTCGAGCGTAATCTATACCGCTCGAGCGGCCATCGGATCTATAAGTAGGGCCTGAAGCCCCCTTGTTCACTCCCACGAAGTTTCAAAACACTCCGACGCTTAGTTTTCTTCCTTCCTCCACTAGAAGAAGCTTAAATCTGCTCTAAGGAACTTCATTTCACCGTGCTCATGCAAGATCTCTTCCGATTTCAACCCTAGATCTCATGCACACTGTCCTTTCCAACAGTAAAACCCTCGAAACCCACTTTTCGTTGATGAATTTTAGAAATCTTTTTGTTTTTTTTCTTTACTCCATGGCATCCAAGAAGAAATCTGCGTCGAAAACCCCGACCTTGGGCGCGTCATCTTCGAAGCGTTCACGAACCAATCCACCACGATCACTTGGTGAGCAACCTGCCCCATGGTGGACTGCTAAGTCGGTCAAAACAGAATGGTCCTTCGACATTGTGTATTTCTAAGACGAACCTCTACTGCAATGACAAATAAACTACCTTGAAAGAGCAGGACTCACATCACTGCTCAGACCCCCTCACAAGCTTTATTATCCGAGAATCATAAAACTCTTCTCCCAAAATCTTCAATGTAACGGAATTGGCACATTCACACACAATTGGCGGTCGGGACATCTCGATGTACCACGATCGGGTTGCCGCAACCATGGGTGTCCTACCTCAATTTAACAAGCACTACGAATTGCTAGAGCCCAACACTAACCCAACTCCATTTCGCAGAATCATTTCCGAGATGACTCACAGGCAGCGTGGCCAAGGTCAGGCAGTCAAGAAGTCTCAGCTACCACCCTACATACGGTGACTTGACCTAGTATTTCAAGGCAACCTATACCCCCTCGATCTCCGAGACTATCAAATTAGGACCTCCCTACAAACCCTATTCTCAGAATTCGAAGAAAGGTGGTTTGATGCGGCCAATGTCCTGGTGGATGGGCTAAGGAAAACACACAAAAAGATGTCAGAATTAAGGAAGAACCTTGTGGAAGAAATGCCATATGCCCGTTTTATCTCTCGCTTCGTCGAAGAGTACCAACACGAGAAGGGCGGTTATGTGCTTTTAACCGGGGAACCAAGCAGAGATCACAACCTTCTATACATCGAAGCTAAGGAATGGGAGATTCTTCAACATAGATTAAGCAAGAATGCCCACATACCGACAATGACCGTCCCCTCCAACGATCCGAACCCGCAAACCGACATCACCGCTAGGATGAACTTCCTCGAGGGGATGCTATTAAAAATTATGCATCATTATTTCCCGACCACCACCTGCTACCGCATTGCCAGAGCGCAAACTTATATGCCAGGATCTTCCATGTCGGGCGCTGGTCCTTCGACCTCTGGAGCCACGCATAGCCCGAAAAAAGCCGCTACTCCGCTTGGTGAACTTAAAATTCAATAACGCACTCAGTTATATTATCAGCTAGATTGATTACTTTTGTACTCTCAAGATGAATATGTGTTAGTAAACTATTAGTGAATACTAAGTAACAGTAGTACATGTTGCCATTTTAATTTCCATGACTGAAATTCTATGATGATGATAAAAAATTCAATAAAATAGTTAGTTGTACTACCTTGAATATTCTTCATTATTGAGTTATGTATACCTTTGCAATGATTTCAAACTCATCACCTACGTAGATCCAACATTTCTGTGAATTCGTTTTGGGTAGATATTACACTCTGATGTGCATACAAGGAATGCACTACGATCTCCTTGAATTCACAATAGAATAGCTGAATGAAAAACCACCGAAGTCTTCCCCACACTATCAACTAGTTTCATAACTGACTGCTCAACCGCATTATCGAATATCTTAGTGAACTGTATTGACCTACTGTCCTTCCCTGATTACTTCCTTCAATTTTCAAGGATGAAAAGTCTTCTAAGGAGGGGACGAGGTGAACCCCGTAAAGCCACACGCGTAAAGTCAGGATTTGATGGTGTGTCATGGATCATGGAACCTTGAACAAGAAGAATCCATGTGGACACTAGACAATTGAGATCCATAGGGACCAACTTGGATTGAGGGCCTAATTAGATCAAAGCCATGGGCCTTTTAACCCAACCATTTGATGGCCTATTTGGGAACTAAACTCTTTTGGGCCATCTCCAATGTTTATGTTAGGGGAGATTGGATATTGGGGCCCAATGGAAGCCATGGTGATGAAGACCCATCAGAAGCTAGGATTACAGGACCCATGAGGAACAGAACACTTGGTCCCATGAGTTGGGAGCCAAGAGATGCATTGTGTATACCTTAGGAATCATGTACAAGCCATATATGTAGTTAACACCCCCCCTATTTTAACCACATGCACGTAACCATGCAGATCATCATTTGCATTGGGTATTGTCGGTTGTGAATGAAGAAGAGAAATAGAGGGTTAGTGAAGACCAGCCATCTCTTTTTTCTTCTTCATTCGATTCAATTCCTTGCAAGCTAAACCTCGGATCTATCCTAGAAATCCTTCCGTTTCAAGTAGGAGTCGAACCCTATAACCTTTGAGCACCATGAACTCTGTGACTCGTTTAATCAAAGGGAAACGAGTCGTGGAACCGGAATTTCGAAGGCATTGATGCAATGCCGATGGATCATAGCTCTCTGCATGCAAGGAAAGCTCGTAGAGGTATCCTTTGTATCGCATGCATCATGTGTTAGAGTCCGAATATTTTTGCTAGGTAGTAATAATCGAGGCCACATGCAAGGATTTCAAGGATCGAACATGTAAGAATCACAAAAAAGGGAAGCTTTTGGTTTAATCATTGAAACCCTGCATAAGCTTTGAATTTGGGGATAAATCATGGGTTAGACTCCGCAATGCGGGATTTATGTTGTGCGTTTTGTTTTGATTCAAAGAGAAGTCTCACAGGCGAGTGATAGCTCATCTAGAGAATGTTTATTGTATTGTAGAACCATCTCGGGAAGGCTATAAAGGCTGGCTCGAGCTCGAGGTGTGAGCTATTAAAGACAACAATTCTGTGTGGAACGCTCGAGCATGAATAACACCGCTCAAGCAGAATATCACCTGAAGCCTACGCTCGAGCGGGAAGTGTAGAGTTAAATTGCTAGGGAAGAAAATGCTCGAGCGTGAACTGAGGTTTTACATTGGGATGGTGTTCGAGCTTGATTCGGGTCGCTCGAGTGGGAAAAGGACTGAAGGGTACACTCGAGCGAGAATTTCAAGCTATTTTAGCTCGGGTCGAGCGGGACCTGGGAATTGTATGGGAAACACGCTCGAGCGTGTGTTGGACCGCTTGAGCGAGAGACTTTTTGAAGCGTGCGCTCGACCGGGAATTCTAGGTTAATTTTGATCAGTTTAAAACTGCTCGAGCGGAACTTGGGATTTGTACTGGAATATATGCTCGAGTGAGAATAGTAACGCTTGAGCGGGATATCTTTTGGAGCCTACGCTCGAGCGTGACCTGTAGGCTTATTTCGCTCGGGTTAAAACCGCTCGAGAGTGAAGCATAGGTGCCACTGGGAATCACTCGAGCAGGATTGAGCCACGCTCGAGCATGAGTCTCTGTTTTGGTCAGATTTACAGTATGTACTTGGGACTTGACTAGCATGCTTGTGAGCTGTACATGTGTGAATGTCGTGAGTATTTCAGACTAAGGCATGTAGTGGTCATCGTGATTCACAAAGGAACACGATTTCGAACTCACAGAGGAACACGATTTCGAACTCTTTGGACTTGTGAATCTTTTCACGTGTGTTCGATGCGAATTCAAGTAGGGAAAAAACCTTGTCAACTTATATGCTCTCTCGAAGTCATGTTTTATGATGCTATTTTCAAAAGAATTATAATCTCACCATGAATTTCATTTAAGTACTTTCACCATGATTTATCTTTTTGCCTCTTGAAACTTGTAAATATGAATATTTGATGATACATTTGCATTCACGTCTTGCATGATCTCTTATATACGTCTCTTGGTTTTCATGAGTACTTGTCGTGTAGTGTGCTCGTTCGTAAAACTTGTTTCTATCCATGTGTACTTGATCTATGCTTATGTGTTATGAATTTGTGAGCATGTGGAATGAGGAGTGGAGCCTCCATGAGAGGGGTAGAGTCCCCGGGGTCACAACCCTGTGTCAGCTACAGCCTGCTCAGCATGGATCAAAATCTCGGTTTCGGTTTCGATTTCGTTCATGACCTGAACCGTAAATTGGTCAAAATTTCAGTAAATTTCGGTCAAAATTTTGGTAAATTTCATATTTTTTTTTAAATATGCTCCGAACTTTACTGAACTTTGCCGAACTTTATTTTATTGGTTTTTTTTAACTCTTTAACATTGTTAGAATACATATTTATACTAGTGAATCTAATTTCTGATCCCTCAATGGATCTTGAGCTCAAGCAAAACATATCAGACGGTCAGATTTTGATTCCACATTGAATAAATTTCAAAAGTGACCTGAGAACCCTTCTCATGATACGCCCATGATCAGGGTTGCTTTAGGGATATATGCCACGTGGAATCAAGATCTGACCGTCTGCTAATTGAGATACGATCTCAAGATCTACTGTGTGAAATATTGCGTACCTCTATATATATGAATACCACTATTACCGCTAACGCAATCTCTGAAAGTGCCCATATGCTCAACCCCATTAAACCCATTGATTGCTTCAGAACAGATGATGGAAATTGTGTTTCACCTTGATCTTCCACAATGGATCTTGAGACCATGACGTACCTATGATGGTCAATTTTTTATTCCACATGTCACAGATCCCAAAAAATTTCCCTTGAATCCTATGGCACACATCACCCATATCTTAAACCATTGATGGTGTTACACCCATCGAATCTTTGAGTTCACCCACGTTGAAACCCATTGATTGATTTGAATCCGACGATGCAGATCATTTTTCATTCCAATCTTTTACATAATGGTTCTTGAGATCATGGGTGTGCCATCAGACGATATGTTTTTATTTCATGTAGTACACATCCCAAAAAGTGACCTTATTGGAGCGTGATGAGTTCCACGTGATGTTAAGGTCACTTTTTTTTAAATGAATACCATGTGAAATAAAAACTAATGGTGGATGATAAGAGTATGATCTCAAGATGCATTGTGTGAAAGATTGGGATGAAAAACGACCTACATCGCTGGATTCAAAGCAATCAATGGGCTTAAAAATGGGTGAACTCAAAGAGCCGGTGGATGTATATAATGGCACTCTTATTTTATTAAAAAGGCATATAAAGGCACTCTCATTCTCATTCAAGTATTCAACCTTTTCGCAACCCATTGCAGGAAAAAAAAATAGAGTGTTGGATTTTATTTCAGGTTTGCTGTTGTTATTATTATTGGAAAAAACAGAGGAGAAAATAAATCAAGAGTGGAGAGATGGAAAAAGGGGTGAAACACAACAACTCTAAAATAAACACAGTCCTGCAAGATACATGGCCTGTTGTAGCAAGTTTTAAAATAAGAGTTTGTCCCATAGGGACCATTGATCTAGAACGACTAGGGTTTTTTATTAGGCCTCCAGATCTAGCAATCCTAAAGGAAGGTAAGTGTAGAGTGTCACAACTAAGCTAAACTAAACTAAAAACATAAAGTGCAGTCCTATACTATAGAAAGGGTTAAAATAAAGTTATGATGATGTGCGATAAAACAAATATAAAATTGTTGAGAAGTAGGCAGCTAAGGGTAAATCACTAATGTAACTCAGATCTAGACATGATTCTATAGTGATCCTTCAGATGGCTACAAGCACATCTGCCAGGTAGAAGAATCCAAATCAACCCTTGTGATGTAGATTCCTCTTATGGCTATAATCTGTCCACTTAAATGGTCACAGACTATCTAAGGGAGGAGGTTCAGTCACTTGAAAGGATTGTTCTTAAGGCTATAATATGTCCACTTAAATGGTCACAGACTATCCTATAGATTTCCTCCAATCAATAGATTAAATCAGAACATAAATACCATTGCAGACACTATGTTTGTAAGGCTACAAGCTCATGCATCCATAGGAGCAAACAACCCTTAAAATTACTTGGAAACTACCTCAAATCAGAGGCTGAATGGGACTCTAAACTCAGCTAAGAGGCCTACAATGACTTAACTCACAAGTCTGCAATCTCTATAGACAAATTAGATCTACAAGCTGAAAATGGCATTGCAAACCAGAGGGAAGTTTGGCTATGCACAATCTCTCACAAGGCTACAAGCTCAAGTGCAGAGAAGAAGAATCTATCTCAGATCTGTGACTTAGACCAACCCTAGGGCTATAATCTGTCTACTTAAATGGTCACAAACTATCCATAGAGGTTATCTTCCTCACAGAGGACTGAAATAGAACAATAAAACTGCTACTATCACCATTGTTGTAAGGCTACAAGCTCAAACAACAATGAGAGCATTAAACCTATTAAATCTATGCTAAAAATACAGAGAAAATACAGATTTAATGAAGCATAAGAAATGGCATTTCATTGCATAAAAGAAACTTGCAATGGTGCCCTCAAGGCAACAGCCAATGCACAAGTCCAAATCAGCTCCCAAAGTTTAATGCAAAACCCATTACAAAACTAGAATAAACTACAACTACTTACAATATGGCTTAGCCAGCAAGTGCTGGGCTAAGGAAGAAGAAAAGAAAATTTGAGAAGATGATATAATCCTAAACCTAATCTGACCTAAGCTCTCAGCCAAATTAGGTTCGGGAACATATAGAATTCTAAAACTGAAAATACAGCTTATATACTCAGCGCTAAATGCCTTGGCCAATAAGAAAGAAAACCCTAATTTTATTGTAGACGTGGCTCCTTTGTAGCCCTTGGATGCCTCGGGATGTGTAAAAATTGATTAGAGCCTCGGGATGAGTGCCTTAAAAGTGTGAAAATTCCCAAAGGGTCTCTGAGCCTGGAATGAGAAGTGGGAACCCGAGCTTCACGTAGCTACTTTAGCTTTGAAGTGCATTTCGCGTGGCTCTGATGACTAGTCACGAGGCTGCATATGTTGCAGAGAGGAGACTCGCAAGGTTGATTTACATTGAATTATACAACTCGTGCAGATGAGCTTCAGGTGCCTTCAGTTGCGAGGGTCTCACGTAGCTGGTCGCCAAGATGGAATATGGCTTGTCGCACGGATGGCTTCAACTTTGAAGTCTGCGAGAGCTGCACGCGTGGAAATTCTGAAGCTGGTGCCTTGCAAGAACTGTGTGACGCATTGCACAATGTGTTGATGCAGGATCTGAATGAGCTGCGCGATGAACCTCGCGAGAGCTCTGTGACAATTGTTTTGATGATTTAAACCACGCGAGATCTTCGCGATAAATATTCTAAACTTCTTTCCATAGAGTTGCACGAGGTGTGCGCGAGTTCAGATAGTGCTGCAGGCTCCAAGCCTTGTGAGGCTTACTTCTAGCCTTTTGAACTGCACGAGAGTGCTCGCAACTTGGATTTCAGCTGCGCGAGGCTTGATCTCTGGTTCTCTGCTACAATGCCTATGCTGCTACTACACTCTTCTTTGTTCAGGTCCTCATTCCTCTCATCTATCATACTTCCAGGTCCCACGTAGACTATCAAAATAGTCACCATAGTATGTTCCACCATGGTGTTTCATCTGTTCTTCACTGGGCTTCACAGTCTGGCTTTAGAGCTTCTCTTTTTGGCTTCAACATAGGTGGCAGTTGTGCTAAGCTGCAATCATAATTCTTAACTACAAAACAATCTAAAACACAATTATTAGATGGATCTTTGGAGTAGTAAAGTCTAGGCAAAGAGGTGAAAATTAGTATTTTTCAGTATTTAACACACCCCCAAACCTAATCTTTGTTAGTCCTCGAGCAAAGGAAAAATTAAACAACTATTCTAAAAATATAAATGCCACTTTCGTAGGGAGCACGGATGCATTTAGATTATGCATCAAGCCTTTTAAACCCCTAGGTGATCCCTTGTGGAGGAGTGAAGTCTCCTGAAGGTTTTCAGTGAAGATACCCACAAACTTCTCAACAAAGATAGTTAACACAATGTGAGTATCAGTCCACCCTTGATCTTTTCACAATGTGAGGACCTTCAACACAGTATATACACAGACAATTTAACATAAAAATCTTGCATGCATGAACATTTCTTCCAATCACTTTACATCAGGAAAATAATATATGCATATCAGTACTAATGTCACCAATAAGTCAAAATTCAGGTTCAAACAATGCCCAATACATTCAATTCTCAAACCCAATGCTCACCATGGTTGCCTCTCACAAAGGACTTAAAGGGTATTCCATTTCACTCAAGCTCAAGAGCAGTTACAGACCCCAAATGAGCCTGTAAGCATGAGCATAGGTAGGGCTTCTAATTTCTGGCATCATCACCACTTCTCACCATAGATTAAACAACCCCTCATCTCCACATGACAGCTCATTCACTTAGGATCAACAAGGTCTTAAACTAGGTTGTAATGTGGCTTATGGGTTAGGTATTAAAAAGAATGGAAGGATAAAAGGGATGCAAATTTGATAAATCAGCAGGTGAAGGAGGCGATTCATGACTTCACCTTTTTGAATTCAGTATACTTCATCTTCTTTAACATTTTTCATATTTGAAGTGGTAAGCTTCTCCTTTTCTTTTCAATTTTCAAATGAAATTTTCCTCTTGACCTCTGTTTTCCTTTTTATTATTTTCTTTCTTTTTCTCTTTTTTTTTTTCTATTTACTTTTGCATACATTTTTCTTTATTTTTATTCTTTGAAAATGCCATCATTCTCCCAATTGCTACATTGTTGTCTTCATATTGCTTTTCTTCTCCATTTACCAAATGTTGTCCCCAGCTTGTCCACCTTCAACTTCTTCTCCTTTATCTTCTGACTTCTCAGAGTGAGGGTAGGGTTGAATCAGGTCTACAGGTCTAGGTGCAAGTACTTTGATGTATTTTGAAGAAAACTGGAATTTAAAGCTCAAGGGTGTATGCACAAGGGCAACTTTAATGGGTTGGTATTTTCAGGCTCAAACTATCAAAATGAAGGACTTGATCATCTCCTGAGTGTTATGAGTATTGTCAACAGTTTCAACTTGGGGATGCCTAACTTCTAGTGAGAAAGTGATTGAGTGAGTCAGTCCTTAAAGTAGAAAGGATTTCCATATACACTCTTCAAGAAGAAAAAATTTTGTATGGGCCCAAATCTCACTAGGTGTACTCTTCAATTGAACTCATGGGCTTGTCCTCACCTTTTTCTCTCCTTAATTATTCACTAAGTACTGACAACAATTGAATTTTCTTAGTGTTCACCTTATGGAAATGTTGAATTCTAAAAGATTTTAATGTTGCACAGTCTACATAATTTTTTAAATTTCCTCATTTTCAAATTTTCTTAGGTGAACTTCACTCTATTTCTATCTTACTCACTTAAGTCTGTTGCATATAGATTAACCATCTTATTGGCTTACCATGCCATACTCCCAAACCTATAAGGAACAGTGTCCTCACTGTTTCAAAGAAGAAGCAATAGAGGGCAGCAGGGTACAAGCATAAAAATTAACACATAATATAAAAAATATAACATGGCATGCATAAGAAAGAAAAGCAAAAGTAATGCAAGTAAAGGACACAAAAGAGAAAAGTTTATCATTCATTGAATAGAAATATATACAATAACACACCCATTAAGTACAAAAATTCCTAAAGCAAAAAGATCCTAAAAAAAAATTGATTTACAAAGGGTCAGAATCAGAATCTGTCTATTTGCTCCTTAGATTTTCCTTTCTCTCTCTTGACACTTGCAGTTGTGGCAGCACCAGCTTTGGAACTTTTTGCAACTGCATTCCTGGGCTTGGTACTGCCTTTCTTCTTTGGAGTGGGCTCAGACAGTTGGGAAGGCTCACTAGTCTGGATGCCAAGGACTGTTGCTGTGGTGGCAAGAGCTGTTGCAATGGTGCCAGGTTTTGTTGCAGTGACCATTTCTTGGTCTACCATAGAGGACAGGGTTTTCTTAAGTGACTCTACCAATAAGGCATAGTTGTTAGCTCTCTTCCCAATTAATCTGATGGCCGCTGTAGCTTTCTTCAATTTGTCTTCCAATTCCTCTTGTTTCTCCTTCTCCATGTTGTATAACTTTAAGGCTTGCACCATAGCCTGCTCCATCTTCCTATTCTCAACTATGTTTTCTAATTCCAGCTGAGCAATCTGAGATAAGAAGGGTGGCTTGATGATAGTGTTTATCTCAGCCATCCCCCTGATCACATCCCTCCTGATGTAGGGGTTTTCATTCATTACTCTTTGGAGGGTGGAGAATGGTGGTATGGAAATGGAAGAGGCAGGTAAAATGGTCTGGTCAGTAGGGTCAGCAGGAGTATGGGAGGGTGTGGATGAAGATGATGGGATAGATGAAAGAAAGGGAAAGGTAGATGCCATCTTCTCCTCATGGGAGTCTGTTTGAGTATGGGTGGAGGATAGGGTGGTTAAGTTGCGTAAGTCTATGTCCAATGGGGTTGAAGAGGATGTTGAGGCTATAGGTAGTGGTAGTAAGGGTAGCTCGGGGTCAGTCTGGGTATAGGTAGAGGTGGTGGGTACTGGTGGGTCTGTTTGGATAGATGAAGAGGTTAATGACAGATGTGCAAGGGTAAGGTCCACCTCCTCCACCTCAGTTTGAGTGGAGGATGCTAGAGTAATTGGTAGGAGGGGCAGTTCCTCCACCTCAGGTTCAATTTGGGTGGTAGCAACTGAAGTTGCTGCTAGGGCAAAAAGTTGAAGAGATAGGGGTGTGTTAATTAGTGAAAAATACCATTTTTCACCTCCTAACCTGACCTTTGAGGAACCTTTGAGTTGACTAATAATGTGTCTTGAGTGTGTTTTATAGTTAGCAATAAATTGCAATCATAGTGCGGAACTCCATCCAAGAGTGCCAAGAAGAGACCTGTTGGAGAGTTGGATCAACACAAAATAACTTCAACATTCGCTCATGTAGCCCGAAAAGGCGGCCATCAAGAAGATTCAAGGAGCCTCAAAATTTTATGGCAATGGCATGTGTCCAACTGTGTACACATGGGAGCAAAAGCAACTACATCTGATGAAGAATGAACCCCTCAAAATGGCACTGAGTACTGGACATCTGAATTCCAGCTCCCTAAGTTGTGTACAAGCTGTGGAAGCAAAGAAAACAACCTGTCCAGAGGTCTGGGTGCTGAAGAATCAAGCTGTCAAGTGGTTCTGATGTGAAGAAATGAACCTATCGAGAGGTTCTTTGAACCTATCGAGTGGTTTAAACTGAAGCAAACATCCTGTCGAGTAGTGAAGATGATCTTGTCAACAGGATACCTGTAATATCCCTGATATTTTCGGCATAATTTCGTTTACCTCGGTAAGCGTGCCCGGAAAATACTGTAGAATATTTTTGGACTTTGGGTAAGCTAAGGCTATGGTAAGACTAATGGCCAAAGGATTTGGTCTCGAGAGGTGTGCAAGTCATGAAATCGATGACTTATACTATTGGGTTGGTGTTGGTGGTTAACACCAAATATGTTCTCAACTTAAGTGGATAATTTGCAAATACAAAAAAAATCTAGATATTATAGTTGCTTAGGTTTGGTTATAAGAGAGAGAGAGTGCAAGAGAAGATTAACTCTCCCGCTCTCGTTGGAATTTAAGCTTCTAAAGACCTTGCTCGTTTGATCCTAGATCTAGAGAGATTGAGACCTCCTCTTCACATCTCAACCATTGATTAGCTTTGAAATTGTCTTAGGATCAGTTTGATATATTGAAAGAGAAGAGTGATGTGGAGAGTGAGAAAATCTGTGTGATCTGATGGCTGTGGTCGTTTCTTTATGATGGACTGAAGTGAAAATCTGAACCATGGAACTTGGAGCTTGGAGCTTGGAATCGACGGTTTAAACTACAAGAGGTATGCCTTGAAACCTCCTTATGCAAATTTGTTGGATTTTTGTTAAGAAATTAAGTTTTGGATTCAATAGAAAGGATGGAATGGCTGTGTAGAAAATGATGAAAAAGAATCCGGGCATGTTAAATTAACAACCACAGAACCTGAGAAATTCGACTGTCGATTTCAAAATCGACTGTCGAAATTGGAAATCGACTGTCGAATTGAAAATCGACTGTCGAATTGAAAATCGACAGTCGAAAATGGGATTTTAAGCTTTAAACAGAGTTCTGAAATTCGATGGTCGAATTTAAAATCGACCATCGAATTTCAAATTCGACCATCGAATTTGAAATCGATGGTCAATTCGACTTTCTGGCTTTTAAATATTTGATTGGATTTTGTTTTGTGAGCCTTTGGATTAATTTTTGAGTTGTATATTAACACTAAGGGTGTTAATATATGTAGGTTTGGTCAATTGGGAGTCCTTGGAGAGGACTGCTTGTTCATGCTTTTGAATTTGCTTGGTTAAGGTAGGGGAATCCAAACTATTATTTGCATAAATTATAAGCATAAACTGTCATAAATCATGTTATTTTTAGAAGCATGAAATATAGAAATTTCATTACACACAGTGAAATTAAAACTTTGAACATATGATACAATCCGAAAATTTGTAAACCTTGTCATAAATAAGAATCATTGGAAATCAGAATCTCAGCTAAATTTGAATCAGAACCTCAGTTAAATTTTGAATCAGAACTTCGAATCAGAACTTTGAAAAATCAGTATATGATATGAATAATAAGCTTGGATATGTGTTAGCATTTGCATTTGATTTTGGGTTCATAAGTACGATGCCCTAGATTCTACCAACCGTGTTGTGTGAGTAAAACTTTAGCAAGTTTCCCTCATAGCGTAGGGGCTTGTTGTATTTTCGAAATGGGTTCATGAACGACGATGGTCAGTAGGGTCTTCCCATCGGTCATGTAGTCTGCTCTCATGCTATAGGAAATTTGGGAGATAAAATTAAGTTATAAATTTAAGACAAGAAGCATGCTAAATCAGAACATTTTGAACACTTTAGATTTTATTATCAGTTTTTGACTCAGGATTAGAACTGGAGATTTAATTTGAAAAGCATCATTGAAAAACCATATTTGATCTGATTCCGTCTTTTGAAAACTTTTACTTATAAGAAATGCAAATAGATCTGTCTTCCCCTATTGAGCTTGGCTGTTTGCTCACCCTCGACTATACGTCACAGGTGCTGAGACTGACCTTGGGTCAGAGGATCCGGAGGACTCCGATTATATTCCCGAGGAGGATTTGGATATACCAGCTGAGGAGTTCTTCCCATGATCTAGATTTTCTATTTTTTTTGGGTATTTTGTCTGGATATTATTTTGGATTGATGAGCCTTAGGCTATATATTTTTTTTTTTATCTTTTGATATCACTCGAGGAACCATTATTGTGAACCTCTATTTTAGGTGATCGGATTGGCCATCACCGGTGGTTCCTTTTGGTTCCTCATAGTGATATATCTAATTTTGTTATTTGAAGCTTTTGTTTTTGGATTAACAATGTTGCCTCTGTCTTTAGACCTTTGTTTATGTTGCCGACTTCTGTTTGTTACGGCTTATTGAGAAATCAATAAGTTGATGAACCGGCCTTTCCTATACCTTAGGGATTAGAAAAGTCGGGTCGTCACAATACCTGAAGCCAATCAAGATGTCGAGAGGTTCCCTGAACCAATCGAGCAGAAGAAATGAGTAGCCAACCTGTCGGGCCAGTGCATCTAGGACCTATCGAAAAGATAAAGAAAACCTGTCAAAGGATTATCTGAAGCTGCACTGAATCTCGAGAGGTTGCCATAACCTATCGAGAAGATGGCTGAAGCTAAAGAAGCAATTAAGCAGTGAATTGACCTGTCGAGCAGTTCATCTGAACCTGTCAAAGGCTATTTTCAACCTGTCGAATAGATTGAAAATCACACTCAGAACCTGTCGAGAGGTTCTCTGAACCTCTCAAGGCACGAATTTGGAACTTTTCAGTGGCAGCCGAGAATGCACATCAAGTCAGTGACTTGCTGCATATGTCCCGAGGTATGTTGACAACCTTGGAGGGTATTTTTGAAATGCAAATGAGCAAGAATATTTGACCTGAGAGAAAAATAGGACTTTGTAGAGGTAAGGATCCTCCCAAAGAAAATATTTGACCTGAGAGAAAAATAGGACTTTGTCCATCTTGGACCAATGTGGGGGAATCCTTCCTGTAGTAAGGTAGTTCACAATGTTTGCAAACCAGGGAACACTCACAGTGATGGCAAAAAGTTACTCATCTGGGAAAAAATCATTCACAGGTAAGTTTGCACACTCAATAATTAGAATTCTAGACAAGTGGTCTGTAATCACATTTTCCACACCCTTTTTATCCTTCATCTCTAGATCAAACTCCTACAGCAGGAGGATCCATCTGATCAACCTAGGCTTGGCTTCCTTTTTACACAACAGGTACTTAAGGGCTGAGTGATCAGTGAAAATAATAATTTTAAACCCTAAAACATAGTATAAATTTTTCCAGGGCAAAGACAACTGCTAATAGCTCTTTCTCAGTGGTGGTATAGTTCAACTGAGCATCAATTAATGGCTTGCAAGCATAATAAATTAAACTAGATAATTTATCTTTCCTCTGTCTCAAAATTGCATAAATTATAAAATCTGAAGCATCACACATGAGCTCAAAGGGAAGGGAATAATCTGAGGCTTGGATGATAAGGGCAGAAGTCAAGCAATTTTTTAAAACCTCAAAGGCAGTCAAGCACTCAGCAGTGAATACAAAAGGCACATCCTGACACAGCAGGTGGCACAGAGTTTAGAAATTTTAGAGAAATCCTTGATGAACCTCCTGTAGAAACTAGCATGCCCAAGAAAAGATCTCACTTGCTTGACAGTTTTTGGAGGAGGTAAATGTGAGATTAGCTTAATTTTTGCCTTATCTACCTCAATTCCTTTGTGAGAAACCACATGATCAAGAACAATTCCATGGGTAACCATGAAATTGCTCTTTTCCAAGCTCAACACTAGGTTGGTTTCCTCACACCTCTGAAGCATAAGAGAAAGATGATACAAACACTGATCAAAATCATCACCATATACAGAAAAATCATCCATAAAAATCTCCAAATACTTGTCTAATATGTCAGAAAAAATTACAAACATACACCTCTGGAAAGTAGCAGGAGCATTACACGGTCCAAAAGGCATCCTTCGATAAGCAAAGGTATCAAATGGACAAATAAAAGTAGTTTTCTCCTGATCTTGTGGATACACAGGGATCTGGTTGTAACCAAATTATCCATCAAGAAAGTAATAGTAAGCTTTACCGGCTAACTTATCCAGAATCTAGTCAATGAAGGGCAGTGGAAAATGGTCCTTCCTAGTCTTGGAGTTCAATTTTCTGTAGTCAATACAGACCCTCCAACCAGTGGTCTCCCTGGTTAGCATTAAATCTCCAGACTCATTAGACACTACTGTAATGCTAGACTTCTTAGGCATCACCTGTGTAGGTGACACCCATTCAGAATCTAAAATTAGGTATATTATTTCATCATCAAGTAGTTTTACCTCCTCCTTCATTACCACCTCCTGCATGTGAGGGTTTAACTTCCTTTGCATCTCCCTAAAGGGTTTGGAACCCTCTTTAAGATGAATTTTGTACATATAAACAACAGGGTTAATTCCCCCCAAATCAGTAATGGTCCAATCAATTACCTTCCTATGTATCTTGAGCACACCAATCAGTTTCTCTTCCTGCTCCTCAGTGAGGGAAGATAAAATAATCACAAGTAGTTTCTTATCTTGCCCCAAGAATGCATATTTGAGAGTGCTTGGGAGCTGTTTCAGCTCCAACTCTGGTGGACTAACAAGAGAAGGCAGCAAAGGTGCCTTTGATGGCTGAGGCAGGGGCAACAATTGGGGTTTCCATGTGAAATGCTGCACTATGCCCCCTGAAAACTTTGATGTGTTACTGTCTTCATCAAGGTAAATTGGGGCCTCCTCCTCATTTGCCTTAGTCCAAATATGTTCAAACTCCTCACCAACACTATCCCAATCTAGCAGATTGGATACATTTTTTTCCACTAACTCCTCTAGTACATCTATTGCAAAGCAGTCCTCATTGTCCAGTTGAGGTTGCTTGGCAGCACTGTACACATTTAATTTTACCTTTATATTCTCAAAGGTTACCTCCATTATCCCTGATCTGCATTGTATACAGGCATTGGTTGTGGCCAAAAATGGCCTACCCAAAATGATAGAAATGGAGGTGCCACTTTTTGAAAGTTCCATATCCAAAATAAGAAAATCAGCAGGATAAAAGAATTTATCTTACTCCCACTAGCAAATCTTCTACCATTCCCATAGGCTTTCTCTCAGACCTATCAGCCATCTGAAGCACAATAGATGTTGGTTTTAGTTCCCCCAAACCTAGCTGCTGATACACAGTATATGGCAGCAGATTCACACTGGCTCCCAAGTCTAGAAGAGCTTTGCCTATGGTATGCTCACCAATAATGTAGGAGATAGTAGGCACCCCTGGGTCTTGCAATTTTACTGGTCTGCAGATAGACAACACAGACTGGGCATTCTCAATTGTAAAAACCTTTTTAGATAAATAAGTCCTAGACTTCCTGTACTGTGTACAAAGATCTTTGAGAAACTTTGCATAGGCTGGGACTTGGTTGATGGCATCAAGCAGAGGTAAATTGATCTTAACTTGCTTGAAGGTCTCCATCATCTCCTCCATCCTAGCATTCTTCTTATCAAAAGGGGAAGGCCCTTTCAAGCCATGAGGAAATGATAGCTGTGGTACTACTGGTACCTCAGTTGCATGCCTAGCTATTTCATGGTCAAATTTTTATTTTTTTCTTTTTTTTTCATTTATTTCTTCATGTTGGGGCTCAACTACAGCCCCCTTATTTTTCTCCTGCTGGTCATCAGCAGTGGATGAGTCCCTCTCTTCCTCAACACTCACATTTTTTTCTTTTTCACTCTCATTGATCTCCTTTTCCTTCCTGCCCACCTGGTCATCAACCAGCCTACCACTCCTAAGGGTGGTGATTGCCTTAGCCTCCTCATGGGTAGAGGAGCCCTCACCAATCATGTATTGGCCCTTAGGATTGTTCAAAGGTTGACTTGGCAACCTGCCCTCCTCTCTCCTGGCCAAAGCATTGGATATTTGGTCAAGTTGGTCCTCTATTTTCTTAATGCTTTGACTGTGAGAATTCATAGTCTGTGATAGGGACCCCAAGTTTTGCAGGGATTCCAAAACCTATTCTTCGAAAGAGGTGTTTCTAGGTTGAGCTAGGGGCAATGCCAATTGATTCTGCTGTGGAGCTGACTGTTGGAAGGTAGGTCTTGGTGCATATCCCTGGTTGTACTGCTATTGTGGTCTATATGGCAATGCCATCAGCTACTGGGGTTGCTGATAATTAGCTTGCCTCCACCTCAAATTGGGATGGTTTCTCCATTGGTACCCAGTAGGTTGCTGCCCATATGATTAGGCAGCAGCAACATATTCTATGACTAGCTCAGGATATTGCTCAGCTGATGGACAATCCATTAGTAGGTGTGTGGAAGACTGGCATATCAGACATGCCCCCTCCACTTGTGCAGTCAGTCGAGACTGCACAACACCCATTAATTTATCAAATTTAAGGCTCAAGCTATCCACCTTCCTCTCTAGGTCACTGAGAACACTTACTTCATACATCCTTCCTCTAGAAGTGACTTCTTTCCCCACCTTAACAAGAGTCTTAATGTCATTTCTGGACAGAGTCTCCTGCTGCATGACATTTCACTAATGACCTCAAAAAGTTCTTAGGCCTCATTAGTCGTCTTGTGGAGGTAAGTACCTCCACATGAGACATCCACCATATCCCTGCTTTTAGAATCAATTCCCTGATAAAAGCTCTGGACAAGCTGCCACTCAGGAATTTGGTGGTGGGGACACTGCTTTAACAGCTCCTTAAATCTTTCTCAGGCTTGATGAGAATACTCAATTGGAAATTGAGCAAAGGAAATTATGCTCTTCCTCAACTGGCTTCTTTTAGATATAGGGAAAATTTTGGCCAAAAATTAGCGTCGGAGATCATTCCATGACTGCATGCTATTTGCTGGGAGCATGGATAACCAAGTTCTGGCTCTATCCTTTTAGTGAAAAGGAAAGAGCCTCAGTTTTGCGTTCCTCTCCCAAGCCAGCAATGTTAAAAGCGGTGCAGAGAGCCAAGAGCTCATCAATATGCTTATATGAGTCTTCTTTACTCAGCCCATAAAATGAGGCAGCATTTGGATGATGGAAGATTTAATCTCATAATTCCCTTGAACAACAGGGAATTGAATGCAGAAAGGAGAATTATATACCCCTGGTGCATTGAATTCCTTCAAAGTTCTTTGTTGCTCACCCATCTCAGCTGTCTCAGTATCTACAGTACGATTATGTGTGGTGTTACTAGGTCTACGGGCCTCTCAATCTTAGGATTTGGAGGTTCTATGTTAGGATTAAGGGACCTCCTACCCAACATGCACACACATAGAGCAAGTCAAGAAAAACAGATACAACACACTTAAAGAATTTATAAATAGAAATTACAGCAAAAATTACTACTGAACTACTGAAAATGAATTCAATAGAAATGGACTGAGATTTAGGGGGAAGAAATGCAAACTAAATCCAGTAAAGCTCCAGCTGCTGCTCTAGCTCTTCCCTTTCAGCTGCTGTCCAAATATGCAAAACCCAGTAAAACGATCAGTAGTACTTTTATTCAAAAACAGGCACTGCTACAAATAAATTCAGTTAACAAAAATATATACTCAGGCCTACTAATTAGATCAAAGATTCCCGGCAGCGGCACCAAAAACTTGTTGGATTTTATTTCAAATTTTTTGTTGTTATTATTATTAGAAAAAAATAGTGGAGAAAATAAATCAAGAGTGGAGAGATGGAAAAAGGGGTGAAATACAACAACTCTAAAATAACCACAATCCTGCAAGATATAGGGCCTGTTGTAATAAGTTTTAAAGAAAGTAAGAGTTTGTCCCACTAGGACTAATGATCTAAACCACTAAGGTTTTTTAGTAGGCCTCCAGATCTGGCTACAGATCTAGCAATCATAAAGGAAGGTAAGTGTAGGGTGTCACAACTAAGTTAAACAAAACTAAAAATATAAAGTCCACTCCTATACTATAGAAAGTGTTAAAAGAAAGTGATGATGATGGTGTGATAAAATAAATATAAAATTATTAAGAAGTAGGCAGCTAAGGGTAAATCAGTAATGTAACTCGGATCTAGACATGATTCTGCAGTAATCCTTCAGATGGCTACAAGCACATCTGCCAGGTAGAAGAATCCAAATTAACCTTTGTGATGTAGATTCCTCTTAAGGCTATAATCTGTCCACTTAAATGGTCACAGACTATCCAAGGGAGGAGGTTTAGTCACTTGAATGGATTGATCTTAAGGCTATAATCTGTCCACTTAAATAGTCACAGACTATCCTATAGATTTCCTTCAATCAATGGATTAAATTAGAACATAAACACCATTGCAGACACTATGTTTGCAATGCTACAAGCTCATGCATCCATAGGAGTAAATAACCCTTAAAGTTAGGTGGAAACCACCTCAAATCAGGGGCTGAATGGGGCTGAATCAGACACTATGTTTACCCCTTGCAACTAATCAAAGAGATCATCAATTCTGGGAATTCTTGATGGTTAACTTATTCAGCTGATGATAGTGGATGCACAATCTCATCGACCCGTCCTTCTTCACAAATAAGACCGGTGCTCCTCAAGGAAACACACTGGGTCTTATGAACCCCTTATCTAAGAGTTCCTGCAACTATTCCTTTAACTCTTTCAACTCAGTTGGAGTCATCCTGTATGGTGCCTTAGATACTTGCTCTGTACCCGGTGCTAATTCGATGGCGATCTCCACTGCTCGATTTGGTGGCAATCCTAGCAACTCATCTGAAACACGTCCTCAAACTCGCAAGCAATCAGAATATCGGTTATAATGTTCTTCTCTTCCTTTTGCTCTTGCAAAAAAGTGAGGTATCCGCTGCATCCGTTCCTCATTAGTTGTTCAACTCAAATTGCGGGATATGAATGGTTTGATAGTCGATCGCATCTCAAAGAATCTTAATGATCCATCTCCATTGGGGTGAAACGTGACTATCTTTCTTCTGCAATCTACACTCGCGTTATGAGTGAGTAACCAATCCATGCTAAGGATCACGTTGAATCCTTGCATATTGAATAGAATCAGATCAACTGCCGCCTCATGATCTGTATAATCCTTGATCGTGATAACCACTGATCTACACACCATGTCGGTGCTAACAGAGTTTCCTGTCGAAAGTGACACTACCAAGATAAAATCTAATGGCGTGGGAGCGACTTTCATCTTTGTCGCGAATTGAGGTGTTACAAATGAATGGAAAGACCCTGGGTCTATCAACACTCGTGCTTCATAGCAATAGTAGTCACCTTCCTTGTACATTTGTAAAGTACTTAATTTCATACATGCAGTTCTTTAAATGAATGTTCTCAGATAGGTATGAAAATGAATCAAGTAATTTCTAATGTATTAATGACAAATACTATTTATTAGTATGCACCTTCTTCGTCTAAAATCTAACATAATAGATTAACAGCATATATAAAGTCATACCTTGGATCACGTCGTTGGTATGCTGAGCATCCTGGGCAGTGATCGCATACACGCACCCCTAAATCGTAGGCCTAGTGGTCCGTATAGGCCTTGGCGTAGCTGCTGATGCCATCCTCTCATTCTTCAAATTTGGGCAATCTTTAATCAAGTGCCCCATTTTTCTACACTTGTAACATCCTCTCGTACCTCTTCTATAATCTGTTGTCTTATGCGACATACCACATCGGACACACTTTTCCTATGGCATAGACGAGGCAGTCCTTGAATGTCCCTGAGTAATAGATACTCCCATAGTAGTAGCAAGGCCTTCATAACGGAAGGGTCTCACTTGATTAGGCGTAGGTGGCCTAGCATAGTTCACTTGGGGGAGGTGGTCTCGGGAGTGGTGCTGTAAACCTCGACTTTTTGTTGACTGATTCATAGTTGTTCGGTTTCCCTTGACCCGCCTTGTTCTTGTTCTATTGGTCCCTCCTTTTATATAGATCATCTATAGCTTTCTCGGTGACCAGTGCCTTTCCCATCACTGCTCCGTACATTTCTAATTCCAACATGGCAATTCTATCTCTGATATTCGGCCTTAAGCTGCTTTCAAATTTGTTGGCCTTCATCAGTTCTGTGCCCACATACTCAAGAGCAAATCGTAATAGTCTTGTGATCTCCGTACCATATTCTCGTACGGTCATCCCTCCTAGCTCTAACATCATGAACCTAGCTGCCATTTGGTTCCTGACCTGTCTTGGAAAGTACTCTTTGTTGAATACCTCTACAAACTCTACCCAGGTTCATCAACACTGACTTCCAACAAGGGTCGGCATCTCCCTCTAATTGAAAGGAAGCCCAGCTCACCCTCTCCTCGTCGGTACATAGCAGTCTCTGTAGGAGTTTCTTGATCTAATTCAGCCATTTTTCTTACTCCAATGGATCTGTCTGACCATAAAAACTAGGAGGTCCCAATCTCTTAAACTCAACAAATCCTGATGGTTGTGGTGGAGCAGGTAGAACTGGAGGTGGTGGCGTCTACTGATGGTTATTAGCATTGCTTGCTGCTAACAATGTCGTCTATTGAGCCATAGTATTTTCCACGGCTTCCATAGCCTGTGCCATCCTTTGTCTCTCTTCTCTCTCATGAATTATTTCCTAATCTCTTTCTTGATCTCTTCTTTGGTCTCTTTCTTCTGGAATAACTGTTTCTGGAACCACTCTATCACCAAGTAGAACCCTATTTGAACTAGTGGGAAACTCATCCCTACTTCTAAACTTCCATCTACGACCGCCCCTCGGTCTACCTCTACCTCTAGTGGACATAACGGTCTACAAACATGAAACAAAAGTTTCATTAGCAGACGGTCCTTATACTCTGACAAAAATCTTAAACACATAATACATGTCTAAGATCAAATTAGAAATTTCTAAAGCTATGCTTTGATAGCAATTGTGATAGCCTTGATTTTCTAATCGCAAAACTCGAATCGTCGGATCGTCTCTAAGACCGATCCCTGAACGGAACATTTGGCGCATCCACACACAAAGCGAAATAAGGCGAACATCTCTAACTAAGCAGATAGAGTCATCATATAAGCAAATGAAATCTCCATTTCTATTTTCAAAATAAACCAAAATAACGGTTCTAATTCAATGTAAAGATAAATAGACAAAAGAACTGAAAAGAATCACCGATGATGGCCATCCATCACCGAAACATGGTTCACAAAACAATATTTGCACATATTTACATGTATCCAAAATTCTAACTACAAACGAATGGATGTACCAAGCCCTACTAACAAATCCCAAAACTCAAAAGGTGCACGACAAGGATCCCCTAGGGAAAGTACTCCTCAGGCAGAGGCTCTGACTCCTCCTCTGGCACGTACTTAGAATCCTTAGACTCAAGGTCCTCAGTATCTGCTTCTAAACCTGTACCTGTGACGTATAATCGAGGGATAAGCTACATCTAAGCTCAATAAGAAACAGTAATAACATGCAGATCATCACACACACATATATCTCATAACATAATTTGAAACATGCTTTTCAAATGGAAGTTGACAATTTAAAGGTATTTAAATTGATGCAAAACTAAGATCTTACATGGCATTTCAAAGCTTATTCACATGTTTTTTTTTTAAATCCTTTCTCATCACACTAAACTTAATCAATTTACTTAAATACAATCTCGAGCATCTATAGCATCGAAAGCCACATATATACCGATGGGAATCCCAACCATCGTCATTCAATCAACTATTTTTCATGATGTCAAGCCCCTGAGCTACGTTAACAGGGTCACTTGGGCTTCACATTGACCGTTTGCCGGTCCACATGTACGGATATCCCGCCGTATCGGATACACAAGGGATTCATTTTACATAAACCTTAAATCAAAGTACGAAATCTAATTTATAGTTTATCACCGTGAGTTGTGGTAATTTATAACTAGGTTTTGAGTTGGAATCGGAAGTTCACACACACTCACTCACGCAGACATACACGTTTTCATATTGAAATTTGTGTACAAAGCTCATGCATATAAAATAACTACATTCATGATTTACACACACAATCTTATCATGTCACAATTCTCATGCTATTGTATCAAATGCACATGTTATAGGGTTTTCCCTACCTCAACACAAAGCTAAAAGAAAGGTGTCCTTGTTCTGAAGTGGCCCTCCTAATACACACCCGTGATTACACCTAGAACACACAAATTTCCATTCTATATGTCATAAGTGACGAAAAATGGAAAGTCCCAAAGTTTCCACAAGAAAAAAAAAACAAAACGCCAAATCTATCCAAATCGATCAATCGAATCCCAAACCGATCGATCAGTTTCCAAAATTGATCGATCGAAATCTATTTCGATTGTTCAGTTCTTCCAGAAAACTATACATTTCTGCTGTCACAAATCTGATTGATCGGTTCCCAAATCGATCGATCAAATTCCATTTCAATCGATCGATTTTCCAAGAGTCTCATAACACACTTTTTTTATAATCTGATCGATCAATGCATAAACCGATCGATCGGCCTCCAAAATCGATCAATCGAATTCCATTTCGATCGATCGATTTCACAAATCGATCCATAGAATTTCATTTCGAATGATCGGTTTCTCCAGAAACCTTCACACTTTATCCCTGTCAAAATCGATCGATCAATTTTGACAGATTTTTCCAAAAACATGGTTTCTTCATTCCAAATTCATTTTCTCTCCATTTCGAATCATTTTCCTTCAAAATTTTCAATCCTAAACTAATTAAAGTCTAACATAACTATGAATCACAATTTCAACACATCTTTGCTTACCTATTTGAGGGCAATTCCTCGATCTACATGATCTCACCCAAGAGAGGGTTTTGAAGTTGGGAATTGTTGAATCGAACACAAGTTTACAAATCCTCTCAGGTCCAACACGTACGATGCGATCTCATGATTGATTTCCTCAAGAAGGTAAGGAGGAAAGGTTAGGGAAAGAAATCTCTCTCTTTACTAAACACTCTCAACCAAACAAAGGAAAGAATTATCTTATCCAACTTTTGCTTCTATACTCAAAGGTTTCAATTTAGTGTGTTAAGCCTCTACACCGAACACCGGTGTACGTTACTCATCTAACAGTCATATTACACCAAATCAGACCCATTTAAAAGTCAAATTTTTGGGACGTCACACTATCATTAGACTTCACAATCGTAGAAATTCGGAGATCAAAATAGCATTGCGAGGATAGGAATAGCAAAAAATTTCTCGTGAGAAATGACTGGTTGGAGCAAAAATCAAATGGTTGGTTTTCTTCTTCAAGAGGTTTAAGGAAAAAGGTGGCTCTTTTCTTCTCATTTGAATCTCTTCTCAATCTAATTCTCCCAACAAAATGCATGCCAACTTATGCATGGGAGTTTTTCTTTTAATTGAGAGATATGTTCTGGTGTGTAGCCTGTAGACCTAACACTACATATGTGTCTAAAAATAAAATAAAATTAGAAAGCCTAATGCTCCTCACATGTCTTGATACTATAACCTCTTAGTTACAACCCAAGCTCTTTACCAGTGGGGTGCTCTCAAAGAGCTTGTGTAGTAATTACCCAATTAAATATCTAACCTTTATTATAAAGGTACATATTTTGAATTTGTGACATGACTTGGTTTAAACACATGGTACAGATTGTTTCCGGTCTCGAGCATGAGTACATACTCGGCGTATTCGGGTTCGAGAATTTGTAGGGTTTTACATCCTCCCCCTTTAAGAGAATTTTTGTCCTCGAAAATTGACGACGGTTATTGGGGACGGATGACATATCGTTAGATAGTATTCTTACTGATAATCTATATCATGCCGTTACAATCTATATAAGACAGTTCACCACGAGGATGTGTTTTCAGAGATTCATACTAAGCTGCATAACGCGTCTGTTACTTAAGTGACGATAGAGTAGTTTGTCAAAAATTATTAGTGAGTAAGATTGCCTGCTAATGAATGACGGTGTATCTTAGAAATTTTAAACTGTTGATTGTCACGTCATTCAACTTATCATGACAAGAAGGTTTACAAATATTACGACATGGTTCACATTCTCCAAAATATAATGTCGTTAAAAATTGAAAGTTCAACCCATTGACTAATAGCACTAGACACCAATGAGAATATTCCAAAGCCATCAAGATTCTACTGTGTCATTCACATCCACAACTTATGAGCTTGAATAGAGTAAACATGTGCAAGTATTTGTAAAGCAAAGTTCTATTATTAACCGTACCGATCGTTCTATAATTCAAAGCATTGCAATGTTGCAACACAAAATTTACAGTTTAACTAAAAGCTTATAGTTCATCACAACAACCTAATCCATTCATTTCCCCATCATCATCACAATTAGAAATAATTATTTGTACATACTAGTTAACCATTGTTTCAAGCATCTCAGTGCCAAAACCCAAAAAGGAATTAGTTTTTCCGACATCCAGAGACAAAATGTAACATGTTATAATTACAGTTATCCAAACATCATTAAAGAACACCCAAAAGACAACTATATACTCAACATCATCGATCCACATGCTCACCTGGCTGCTCTGCTAGCTGCTCGTCATCACATCCCATTCTAGAGCGAGATGCATGTCGTGCTCCAAATCCAAATGCACCCCTTGTATACTCTGAGGTATACTCTCTTGTGTGAGCTACGAATAGAGTGTAGCTGGTAGGGTATGCCTTCTCTATCAGACGCAATAGGATGTCCTCATGGAAATCCAATCCCCGGTGCAGCGTGTAATTTTGTTGGTGCGGCACATCCATTTGCCGATTGAACTCGGACAGTGTGAGGACGTAGCCAAGTGGGGCAGGTTGCGGCTGAACAAGCACTTGCTGAGGTGGGGGCATTTGCGGTGAAGCCTCAGGCGTGGGTTGTTCTAGGTCACCTTCGTGAACACCCCCAGCCAACTTCGGAAGTCGTTGTTTCTGACACTCCTTTGACACCTTTTGTAGTTCATGCGCGACATGTTCTTAGAAAAATTTCGGATGTTATCGGTTCGAATTTCCTCATTGGCCGGTACTTCATAGGGTCGTCATTCTCGTCATCCTCTTGTCCCTCAAGAAGTCGGGAGATAAGTCGGGCATATTGGATAGAGTGTAAGGGTCGTGGTGCTCAACATTTGCTCGTGGGCGTAAGTGATGCCCTCCCAAATAACTTGTGGTGCACTAAACCACCGGTTCTCATGCACAGCAAAAGGGGCTTGTAAAAGGGTTTCTAGTCACTCCTTGTCATGACGTAGAGGGTACAGATTGTTCCTAAATACGTCGTCTATTTCGCACATCTCAGCCGGTAGTTGGCTTCTTCTTACGGATTGGCCAGAACTTTGCTCACCGCTAGTCATCTTCGCGATAATGCAATGGAATGGCACCTCTTTGGGGCGCGATGGTTGTAGGCCCTGATTTTCAATAAAAAGTGGGTGACATTGCATGGCCTTCGTACTGTCGCAGATGTTGTTATGCTCTAAATTCGTACTACTAAAGTCTTAACCTATTACAAGCAAACAATAGAAATTGCAACACTAGTATAGGATCGATCTCACGAGGAAGTGATTTCTTTTATATAGTTTCGTTTATTCTAAAACTTATATTTGTCTTTTGAGATCCTAAACTACTAGAGAAATATGAATAAAGAATGATTTGTTTAAAACTAATTGCAGAAAATAAATCTAAATCCTCCTCCTTCCAGATTATGGTCGTTAATCACAATCCTTCAGTGTTCGGATATTTACAAAATTAAAGTACCGTTACACTAATCTGCAAATTTTCAATCTAAGTCTTCAATTCAAATAAAAAACTTTTAAATGTTTACAAAGCAGTGAAAGTGCATAAAATTAAATCTAAACTAGAAAGCAATAATAAGATCTTTCATACCTCAATCAAAGGCGTCAATTTCTCTTGAGAAACTATAGATACTCTACTCTAATCTTCCAGCTCCCAATTGTAGTCATCAATTGCTCTTGAGAAACTTTGGATATCTAAAATAAACTAAACTAAAGTTGATCGGAAGAAAACCCAACCTCAATCATCAATTAATGCTGAGAGTTCCTTTGATAACTCTTCTCCTATGTCGATCTCTCTTATTTATAGATCATAAGGAGTCAGTTTACAAAACCTCAAATTCTAATAAAAGAAACTACTAAAGTAAAAGGTTTCCTAATATGACTCTAACTCCTAATTTCAGCTTTCCTTGCTTTGAGTAGTTCATGCACTCTGGATAGTTCCTTCTTTTAGCAGCAGTAGAGATCTTTAGGAGTCTTTCTCCTCAATCTTCTCAGATCCATGGATTGCCAAACTTCTAATTTGAATAATCTTCTAATTTTGTGCATGGCGGTGTAGCTCTCACGTGATCACCAGTAATAAGAGTATTTACTCTGTAAAATCATAAATCATGATTTTCTCTTTTCAGGTCATAACTCTTGGTATGATTCTTTAGTACGAACGATCGCAATTCTCCTTTGTATCGCACTCCGCTTGAAGTATCATTTGAAGAATCATAAATTAGATTTCTCATTTTCTCTTTGGTTTCATCTAATCACAAAGCACGATTTTTGGCTTTAAACATGCATCGAGTCATCTTTTACGCTCAATCGTCTTTCTTACTGCTTTATGAGTTCCTTTTGATGAAGATTAATACTTTGGTTCTCTTTTGCTATTTATTCTAGATCTGTATATCATCAACTTGTTAGTAGAAAATTGGGGTCTAGTATCACTAAGTTAAGGGTGATAAAATGATATATTATGTGATTGATCACACCCTCAAACTTATGCTTTACTAGTCCCTAGCAAACAAGAAATACTAAGCTAAGTTATAAGTTAAATTTCACTTTCGTGGGGAGCACGATTGCATTTAGCGGATGAAACAAGCCTTTAAACCCTTAGGTGATCCCTAGTATTGGAGTTATAGTCTCCTTAAGGTTTTCAGTGAAGTTACCTATAAGCTTCAAATATTTTTGGATTTTTTAATTTTTTTAAAACAAAAGCAAAAATCTAAAATGATTTTGTACATTAGCTAATTTTTAATCATCATATGATTATTATGATTTTTCAAAAAGTATAAATCATTTATCTTAAACATTTCATCATAGTAATTATCCTTGATCGGAACTCAGCAATTTCGATTTAGTAAAGCGTGGAGTGAGCGTATCAATGAAAATTTTATTCATCATAGATTTTTCTAAACTGTAGATTTAGAAAATATTTTCATTCAAACTCTCACTATTGACTTACTCTAAAAAAATATCAAAATTTTTGGGTTCTCTCAACGTATGATATGTATGATAAATTTCAACAAATTATTGACTAAAAAGATAAATCTCATGAAAAGATTATCAATTCTATTATATGTTTCCTTATTTTTCCATAGTATTTACTATAGACTTCTTTACTAGGCTCATGTTGTTGTAAACCATAAATCAAAAAGGTCTTTATTTGGCTTGTAATGGGGCTTTGGGTTAAAAGGTTCCAAAGAAAGGTAGAAAGGATTCAAGGATTTATGAGAATCCAGTTCATCTTTCACTTGTTTTTTCCTTTTTTCTTTTTTTTTTTAAAATTCAGGAAGTATCTAGAATTTGATAACTTCTTCCTATTATTCTTTTTCTGTTTTCTTGTATAAATCCCTTTTTTGTGTGTAAATATCCTCTTGAGTTTTTTAGCTTGGAAGCTTTTTGCTTCTCTATCACTTTCATAATCGTAATTACGATTCACTTCTTTTCTCATATTTCTTCAGTTTATTTCTTCTTAGTTGTACCCTTTTTCGGCATATCTTTTATCTGTTTTCTTATACTCCTTTTACTCCCTCTGTTTCCCTTCTCTTACATTCTAAACTCCCAAAAATTATAAGGGTTAAAGTTTGAAAGTTTTGGGCAATACATATGGTTAAGAATTTATAAAATCTTGGTACAAATAAAATTGATTTAGTCTCTAATATGAGTTCAAAGGATAAATATTTTATGAGATTTTGGCTTTTTGGCTCATACTAAACAAAGATGGCCTTAAATGATCTTTGCGATTTACTAGAATGCATGACATATTGTCTTGATATATATAATAAATAGTTTCAAAAAAATAATCCTCATACTCATAGAATATTTGATTCTAATTTTCAGCAATATGAGATTTCATTAACACAGTGAAGAGGTTCAAAGAAATATTTTGATTTTGAATAGAAAACAATCTCTCTCAGAATAAAAGAGGAATTATGGCTTGAAGGCTCACTGGTTATATAATTTTGAAACTATAATCTAAATATTACAGTTTAAATCAAACTATAGTTTCAAACATTCAATTTGATACAGTGTTCAAAAGAGCTAGACATGAATCGTAACTGCTTTATTTTGATTGTTGAACTTCTACTACGATAGATTGTAAAGTTTATGGATTCATAAATTTTTCTGTCATGATTCTCATATGATGGTTTAAAATTTTAAAACTTTTTTTTTCATTAAAATGAAGAGACTAAGGACTAACAAACTAAACAAAAACTCTAATATACGCAGAAATGTAACCCCCCCCCCCAAACTTGAATACGACAATGTCCTTATTATGTAAAAATAGGGGATACTTCAAATATTTACCTAACATTCTGCTTGTACCAGGCATAGGATATGCAAAAATATTCAAAAATCTCTCCCCGAACATGGGAGAACTTACTTCCAGCTTATTGAAATAGGAATTTGCATCATAAAGAAAATATGCCTGTCATGGAATGTCTTAGTTTTGGCCTACAAATTCGATAATTTTCATAGGCATCATTACGAATTTCTTCTAGTTCATTGAGCTCAAGTTTTCGTTGTTCCCAAAACGCGTCCAACTCGAAATTCAGTGCTTTGATAGCCCATAAAGTTCTATGTTCTAATTCCACAGGTAAATGACAAACCCTCTCGTAAACCAACCAATAAGGAGACATACCGATGGGTGTTTTATAGGTCGTTCTGTATGCCCATAAGACATCATTCAATCTCACGGACCAGTCTTTTCTATCAGGTCTAACAGTCCTTTCCAGTATCTTCTTTATTTCTTGGTTAGAAATCTCAACTTACCCATTGGTTTGCTGGTGATAAGGGGTTACGATTTTGTGAGTAACACCATATTTCTTAAGCAAGCTCTCAAAGTATCTATTGCAAAAATGTCTTCCTCCATCACTTATGATAGCTCGTGGGGTTTCAAATCGTGAAAATATATTCTCTCTGATGAATGAGATTACCACCTTATGATCATTTGCTCTCGTGGTTGTGGCTTCGACCCATTTTGACACGTAGTCAACGGCCACAAGTATATACAAAAATCTGAATAAAGGTGAGAAGGGACCCATAAAATCTATGCCCCACACATCATAGGGTTTTACGACCAAAATTGATTGGAGGGCATCATGTTCCTTCAGGACATGGCACCTACCTTCTGACATCGATCACAAGCTTGAAAAAAATTCTGGACATCTTCAAATAATGATGGCTAATAAAATCCCTATTATAGTACTTTGGCAGTCTTTTTCTTTTCACCGAAGTGGCCCCACAAGCATATGTGTAATAGAATTGTAGAATATTATGGGTGTCACTATCGGACAAACTTTTCCTAATTATCTGGTTTGGACATATCTTAAATAAGTCATAGTCCTCCCAAATTAGTATTTGACATTGGAAAAGAAAATATACATGTCTTGATTGGACCAAGTCGGGGGAATCTTACCTGTTGCCAAGTAATGCACGATGTTGGAGTACCATGGTACTATTGTTTGAATGGCAAAAAGCTGCTCGTCTGGGAAGGTGTCGCGCAAAAATTCTTTAATTTTTGGTAACTCTATCCTGGACAAGTGATCTGCCACCATATTCTCTACTCCCTTTTTGTCTTTAATTTCAAAGTTGAATTCCTGCAAAAGTAGGATCCATCTGATTAACCGTGGCTTGGCATCCTTTTTAGACAATAAATATTTCAATGCAGAGTGGTCAGAGAAAATGACATTTTTTATCCCAATTGGTATTGACGGAATTTGTCTAATGCAAATACGACGGCTAGGAGCTCTATCCTGGTGGTGGTATAGTTCACTTGAGCTTCTATCAAAGTTCGACTCGCATAATATATTACATGAAGAACCTTGTCTTTCTGTTGTCCTAGGACTGCACCTATTATGTGATCAGAAGCATCACACATAACTTTAAAAGGTAGGGAATAGTTAGGAGGTTGGATGATTGTTGTAGATGAAAGAAGTGCTTGAAGCTTATTAAATGCATCAAGACAGACATCGTCAAAGTCAAAAAATACATCGTTTGCAAATAAGTGGCACAGCGGTCTTGAAATTTTTGAGAAATCTTTGATGAAGCGGCGATAGAAGCAAGTATGGCCGAGGAAAGATCGAATCCGCCGTACCGAAGTTGGTGGCGGTAGATTTGCTATTATGTCAATTTTGGCCCTGTCAACTTCTATTCCTCTTTTAGAGATAATATGCCTTAAGACTATGCCTTCTTAAACCATAAAATGGCTCTTCTCCCAACTTAGCACCAAATTAGTTTCTTCGTATCTTTCTAAGATGAGGGTAAGGTGATCAAGGCAAGAATCAAAAGTTCAGCCGAATAATAAAAAATCATCCATGAAAACCTCAAAAAACTTGTCTATCATATCTGAAAAGATGGCCATCATGCATCTTTACAATGTTGTTGGAGCATTGCAAAACCCAAAGGGCATGCATCGATAAGCAAATGTTCCAAAAGGACACATGAAGGTAGTCTTCACTTGATCTTCTGGGTATACCGGAACTTGATTATACCCCAAATATCTGTAATATCCCTAAATTTTGGAACGTGTCAATTACAATATACCAGCACCATACCTAACCAACGAGTGGTTTGGATGTGTTAAACAAGAATATACACCTATGTTTGGTGTTTGGGGCCTCACACCAAGAGGATGCTTTGGATAAGACCAAACACACAAGGAATATGTGTGTTCTTCACAAGGAAGCAATATTTTGGATATGTGAGTAGTGACTCACGTGCACAACACATTGCAATTGTGTTTCCTTGCTTTGTGTGCTTAGAGAGAGAAAGAGTGAGATAAAGGGGATTGTGAAGAAGAAGAAAGGATTCGCCAAATTCTTGTGCTCCGAAGCTCTAAACCTTTGTAAATTTTCGCAAGCTTGTGTGGGAGATATTGCCGTTGAATTTGAAGATTGAGGAGATTGCGGAGCATGGATTGTGATCGAATGGGTTTTGAAAATCATTGGTTGTGAGAAAGAGAAACCGCTCCAATTCTCGTGTGGTTTCGCTAGTTTAGAAGGTAAGAAGTCGCAACCCAAAGTAGTTAATTTTGTAGAATTAGATGCCTTTAAAATAGTGTAAAAAGTATGGATGAAAATGGAGAAGAAATCATGAGAATATCGAGTTAAAAAAACTCAAATCTGAAGAGTTTCTGAAACTTGCTCACGCGAACTGTGTTTCTCGCACGTGCGAGGAACCTTCAGAAAGGCTAAATCGTGCCTCACTTAAACAAGAAAAGAGACTTCAGTGAGCCTCTAATACTCGCTCGTGCGAGCTGTGAGGTGCCATTGGACTCGCTCGTGCGACCTTAGGTTCTCGCACGCAGAAGATCCAATGTATAAGAAATATTGAGAGTTCTGTGTGATTTCGCTCGCCCGAGCTGTGTCTGTTTTGCACTCGCTCGCGCGACCCTGCATCTCGCTCGTGAGAGTCTCAAAGTTAGGCTTATTTTGAGCCTTTTTGTGTGAAATTTTAGGAATGATTGATTGTTAGGCCTCCTTAAGCATTTCTAAATGACTTTGGATGAATTGGGATGTAGGTTAAAGCGTGATTGATTGCAAGGAGTCGTGGATTAACGTGATTTTTGTGTTAAGCATGATTAAGGTAGGGGAACATTCTCAACCATTTATATTAATACTAAAGAGATAGAAATTGTGATGTGATAAGTAAGAATGTAATTCATCTTATTTGAGCTTTGTACACGAATTAAATCAAATGATTTAAATGTGAAAATGATAAGTACATGTGCATGACAAGTACGTGTGTGATAAGTATGTGTTTGCAAGAAACCTTTTGAAACTTCAAATCTAGCTATAAAATAAATCACTTTACATGGTGTTAAACTATAAGTTAAAATATACACTACGATTTAAGGTTCATGTGAAACGAATTCCAATTGTGCTCCAGTACGGTGGGATATTCGTTCATTTCCTACCGACCAACAGTAAAATTTCGTGTTCGGCTCAAGCATCCCTCACAACGCAGGGGCTTGTGCAATCTGTGAAATTGTTCATTAAACGACGATGGTTGGAATTTCCATCGGTATATATGTGGCTCCCAATGTTATATTTGTTTAGGATTGTATTTAAGTCATTGCTTTAAGTTCAATAAGATGTGTGAAAGCATGTGAAAACAATCTATTTTATGAGCAAGAACTTAGAAATGTGAATTATGTAATTACTTCCGGATTATTATTTTATGAACCATTGTTTAGGTGATGGTTGTCCATCACCGGTGGTTCGTTTCAGTTTTTTTGCCCATATATTTTGGCATGGAATTAGAACCGTTATTTTGATATATTTTGAATATAGAAATGGAGTTTTCATCTGTTGTATTTGATGACTCTAGCTGTTAGTTAGAGATATCTGCTTTGTATTTTACTTCGTGTGGATGTACCAAGTGTTCGATAACTCGTGGATCGCCTTAAACACTTATCCGATGACACGGATTTCGGGTTAGTGAAATCTGGGTTAGCCAAAAACTGGCATTGAAGGGCATTCTATGATGTGATGCTATTTGGTGGGAGCATGGTAAGCCTATTCCTGGCTTTGTCCTTTAATGAAAAAGGAAAAAGCCTCATTTTTGTGGCTTCATCTCCTAGCCCAGCAATAGTAAATGTAGTGCACAGGGATAAAAACTCATCAATGTGCTTATAAGGGTCCTCCTTACTTAACCCATGGAATGATGGCAACATCTGGATGGTTTGAGGCTTGATGTCATAATTGCCCTCAGCATTAGGGAATTGAATGCAAAAGGGGGATGAATATGCCCCTGGTGCATAATAATCCCTCAATGGTCTTGGCTGCTCTCCAATATCAAATGGTTCACTATGATGAGCAGAGGATTGTGTGGTCTACCTAAGTCTAAGGACTCTCTCTATCTCAGGATTTAGAGGTTCTAGTTCAGGTCCAAGTGACCTTCTTCCCAAGCATACAATACACACAAATAGCAAGGGAAAACAGGCACTTACAGCACACTTAAAGAATACTAAAAAAATAATTATTGCTAACAAAATACTGTTAAATTCAAAGCATAACAGAAAAGAAACATAAAGTAAGAGAGAGGGGATTCAAACTAAGGCAAATAAGCTCTAGCTACAGCTTCCAACTCCTCTCTTTGCTGTTGTTCCAGATCTGCAGAAAACCAATAGAATTTTAGTAGTACTTTATTCAAATACAAGAACTACAACAAATAAGTTTATATACAAACATATGTAAACTCATGCCTACTATTTAGATCAAAGATCCCTGGCAACGGCAACAAAAACTTGTTGTGGTTGAATAGATTGGTGTTGTTTAGTTTTATTGTTAAAAATATGGTAAAAATATGGCAGCAAAACAAATCATAGAGAGGGAGTGAAATAGCACTAAAAATAATCTAAACACAGTCCTATAAGATTCAAGGCTATTGTAGAAAGTCTTGATAAGTAAGAGTTTCTCACAGGAAAATTTGATCTAAGAATACAAGGTTGAATAGTAGACCTCCAGATCTGACTACAGATCTGACAGCCCTAACCTCTACTAGAAAGCAGAGATAAAGAAAGGGAGTTTTAGGGTGTTACAATCTACACTAAAATAGAAAGTAAAATCACATATCTATACTACAAGAAAGGGGTTTAGAAAGGGATGAAAATGGATTTGAAGAATTAAAAGGAAACTTGGTGAGAAATAATAGAATAGGAACTGGTTTCCTTACTGAAAACAAGATAGTCAAGCAGAGAGAGGGTTAGATCCACATTTGTCCTTCATTTGGCTATAAGCTCAAATGCAAGGGAGAATAATCCAATCCAACCCTTAGATGTGGACTAGTCTTAGGGATATGATCTGTCCACTGAGTGGTCACAAATCATCCCAGGGATATACTCTACTCATGGGGTTAAAACTAGAATATTAAAATCACTGCAATCACTATGTGTGCAAAGCTGTAACCTCATGCATCTATAGGTGCATGCAATCTATAAAAATCTTAATGAAAAATACAAGAATAGTACAAATTGAATGCATCAATAAAAATAGCTTTGCATTGTATATAAAAGAACTTACAATGGTTAGCCCTCAAAGCTGCAGTCAATGCAGAATCTCAAGCCCTTTACAAGCTTACACAAGTCTTTTTTACAGCAGAAAATCAATCATATCTATTACAAAAAGGTCTTAGCCAGCAAGTATTGAGCTAAGGAAGGAAGAAAAAGGAAAAAGATGACCTAACCTTAGAGGTGACCTAAGCACCGAATGACTTCTTGGCTCAGAGCAAAACTACGTTGTGTTAGATGCCCATTTATGGCTAAGTTTACAGCTTCTATACCACCCCCACAAAATATCTTAGTGCGTTGGCCAATTAGAAAGAAGTTACTGGTGTGGCCCATTCGTGGCCTAAAAGCTGTGGAATCCCAAAAATATCCTTGAATGTTGAAGACAGCTGCTAGAACCCGAGCCTCGAGTGGATGGTGTTTCAGATTATACATCTCGAGTGGATGGATTAGTTGTTGATGCTTGCTCGACAGGTTGATTTGGTTCCGATTACGCAACTCGAGTAGATGAGGCTCCAGGCGTTTTGATTCGAGAGGATCTCGACAAGCTGAAGTGTTGCTCGACAGGTTAGACTTCAGGGGCTCAAGAGGATGAAATGCTGCTTGAGAACTGCTTGAGACAAATTTCTTAAGCTGTATCTGCTCGAGAACTACTCGAGCAAATGTTATATGGAAGGAATGAGCCTCTCGAGATGTACTCGAGGTTATTTTCTGAAGCTCAGATCCTCTCAAGAACTGCTCGAGATTGGATTTCTAAAGCGGCTTTGCTCAGATCCTCTCGAGAACTGCTCGAGCTGATAATTTGTTACTGGCCTAATCAGCTCGAGATCTGCTTGACGGAGCTTTCTGAAAGTTTTTAACTGCTTGAGATCTGCTCAAGCTTATTAAGCTGACATTTGAACTGCTCGGAACCACTCGAGCCTTCATTTCTGATCCTCTGCAGCTATGCACAGCCTGCTACAGCACTTCGCTCTGTTTGGGTCAATCTCTCTATCCTCTGTTGGACTTCTAGGGCCCCATGATGTGGACCACCATAGTGCACTCTCTGTTTTCTCACCAGCTTCAAACCTTGACTTTAAAACTCTCTTCTTGGCCTCCAAGATGTAAACTATTGCACTAAACTGTATTTTATTTCTAACTACAAAAACACACTTAAATGACAACTATTAGATGGCTTAAAAGTGTAGTAAGGGCTAGGTTAGGAGATGAAAAGTGGCATTTTTCAATGTTTAACAAATTCAACATTAGTCCTCTTGAGATCGCCGTAACGTTTCTACCGGCTCTAAGAGACTTTCAATCTTTCACGAATAATTTGAATGGTCTCATTCGTGCTCTCAATAAGTTCTGAGCCTAATAGTACTCATTTTCTAACCTCTTCCCAATTGATCGGAGATTTACATCGGCGACCATAAAGTGGGGCCATTCTGACTCTCACTTGGTAACTGTTGTTGTACGCAAATTCAATCAAGGGTAAATGTTTATCCCATGATCCTTGGAAATCTAGTATACAAGCCCTGAGCATATCTTCAATCACCTAGTTCACCCTTTTGGTTTGTCCATCGGTCTGGGAGTGAAATGTTGAGCTGAACTCAAACTTTGATCCCATTTCTTCTTGGATGTATACAACAGGTCTCTGTCTGACACAATGCTAGCAGGTATACCGTGTAATCTGACAATCTCTTTCAGGTATAATTCTACAAGTTTTCTGACTGTATACCGCATACTGTAGGGTAGAAAATGAGTAGATTTATTTAATCGGTCAACGATTACCCAAATGGCATTGTACCCTTTATGTGTTCTCGGCATTCCAAGTATAAAATCCATGGAAATATTCTCCCATTTCCACTCGAGAATTGACAATGGCTGTAATAGACCCGAAGGGTGTCGATGGTCGACTTTCACTTGTTGACAAACTAAGCATCTCGCTATATACTCTGCGACTACTCTCTTTAACCCTTTCCACCAACAACTCTTCTTGAGGTCTTGATACATCTTGGTGCTCCCAGGGTGGATAGCTTACAGAGATTTGTGAGATTCATCTAAAATTACGTGTCTTAGTTCGACGTCAACTGGTATGCACAATCAGCCTCTGAATACTAAAGATCTGTCCTCTTTGATGGAGAAGTCAGACCGTTTCTCATCAACTACTTCCCGCCTGATGGCTACGAGTTATTCATCAATCAGTTGCAGCTCACAGATCCTATTAAAAAGTGTTGACCAAACAGTAATGTTGGCCATTAAGGCTCCAGATTCCTTTATATTAAATGTCATGTCAATCAAGGCTAACCCCTCAAGTAGATGTCATCTGCGGATTCTTGTTATAAGGTGTGATAACAGGGCAGATGACTTTCTACTCAGTGTGTCTGCTACCACATTTGCCTTTCCTAGATGGTATTGGATCGAGCAATCATAATCCTTAAGGAATTTCATCCATCTCTTCTGCGTCAGATTCAGATCCTTCTAGATGAACAGATACTTGAGGCTTTTGTGATAGGTGAATATTTCAAGCGTCTCACCGTAGAGATAGTGCCTCCAGATCATTAAGGCAAAGATGATTGCTGCCAAGTCAAGGTCATGTGTGGGGAAGTTTCTTTCATGGTCTTTCAACTAACACGAAGCATAGGCAATGACTTTATCATTCCGATGCAGCACACAACCTAGCCCACTGTGTGACACGTCGCTGAATACTATGAATCTCCCACTACATGATAGTATGATGAGTACTGGTGCAGAGGTCAACTATAACATCCCAAAAAATTGCGAAACCATAGGTCCTGATTAGGTGTATGTCTGTTAGGAAATGCATCACAGTTTTAAATTTTTCAAATGAGATCGTTTCGGGTCTGTTTGAGCTTAGTGTAAGGCTTTTGGGCCAATGTTCATACACCGTAGTGGTGTATTGGCTTAACAACGAATCTCGTGTAATCAGTGGTTCTGATGTGTGAGCTTTATACTGAACCAAATATCTTTTGGTGTAGCACGAATAACCTCGCTTAGGTGTATTAGTTCCACACCAGAACAAGTTAAATGGATAAGGCTTAACACCCAAATGGGTGTATGTGTTTTGTAGGGGAAACAACCTCTTTTGATATAAAAAGACAAGGCTTCCTATGGAAGTCATTACCCGGTTGCAAGCTTTTGGGGTTTCGAGTTTCTAGAGAGGAACAGAGGAGAGAAGAGAAAGAGAGAACCATGAGTGGAGAAGGAAGAGCTCCGCCTCATTTGCCCTCCGAGATCCGACGCACCATTGATCGCCCACTCAAATTTCTTCCTCTTCGATTGGTTGCCGCAAGGGAGCATCGATCGCAACGCAGTCGCGATCTACGAGCTTGAGAGAGAGCCTCGTTTCTCTCAAACCCTCTTTTCCTTGAATCCCAAGCCTCCGTTGAGCTCTCAACTCTCAAATCCTTGCTCAAGAAGATTCTTAGCTTGTGGCGCAAAGCTGGTGGAGTGATTTACGACTCCGTCTGATCGTGAGAAGAAAAGAGGGTTTCGCACTAATTTCTTTCAAGATCAGTTGCCGTGGAGCGTGCGTGCACGTGATTAGAATGTAAGATTTGAATTGGTTTGTATGCAATTAGTTTAGGTTTGATTTCATGTGAATGTGGATGTGCATTGAGTTTTTGAGTGTTTTAGATTGGAAAAAAAAAATAAACCAAAAAGGGGCGAGTTGAAGCACTCATCGCGGCGACCCTATTCCTCACCACGGCGAGGGTGCTTCTGAAGCACTTGCCGTGACGAATGCTACATAGAAATACAGGCCAAAACTACATTTTCCAAACTCACTGCGGTGAGCTATAGAATTCTCAACACCTCGTCGCGGCGAGCTACAGAAACTCGCCTCGGGGAGGTACTATTCACAGCCAACACGTGCACGGTATTTTGGTCATAACTTTCCACTCCAAACTCATAATTGTGCAATTCTTTTAGCGTTAGAAAGAGGAAAACAAGATCTATAACATTTGTGAATTAATAATTTTATGAATCAACTATTTTAAAGGTCAAAATTGAGCGAAAAGTTGAGTCGAGTTCAGAGTTAGCACAAACTTGCCCATTTCCGCCTCGGTTTCAAGAAAACATATAAATATATCAAATTGTTAGTAATTAGAACAAATCCTTGATGCTTCATCATTATATGATATAGATTGAGAGTTAGAGGTCGTCAATAGGACCTTGGCAGTGCTTGTTTTCGTATGACTCTGAACCTGAGGTAAGGGAAACTCATTACTCATTGCATTTTTAAATTGATTTCATAGATATCATTGTAGGATTGAATAAAGTGGTTAGAACTCTTTGAAATTGATGCCTTGAATCTGATTTGATGTGATATTCGTTTGAATTAAGTTGTAATCTTAACAATGGATTTAGAACTGGATGATTTGACTATATTAGAATATTTAGATTGAAAAGTGATGATTGTGATTTGACTGAACTGTTAACATTGAAATCTCTGAAATATTAGTTGCATTGGATATCAAATGATTTGACGTTAACTTTGATTTGGTAGACTGGACATTAACTGTACACTACATGCATATTGGACCCAGTGCTGGGTTTTTCGTACATACCGCATACTGTTGGACCGGTATGGTACCATCATACACTATATGCATCTTGGACCCGACAATAGGGTTTTTTCATACACGCATCGCATATAAACGACCGATAATCGATATCCATATACGATGAAAGGTATTGGAAGATATGAACACTGTAAGATGTAAGGGAATTTTGAATACACTGTAACACGTGAATGAGGGAATTCTGAAAAACTGTGTGAGGTGAGTTATGGAAACTTACATACCTAATCTACTTCGATTTTTGTTTCAAATTGAATATCCACTCTGTTTTCGTAATCTTGGATATTTGCTCAGTTTCATTTTTTTCTTCAGTCATTATATGATAAGATGTCGATTGAATTTGAGATTTTTCTACTGAGCTTAGACTGTTAGCTTACCTTGACTATACGTCACAGGTATAGCTTCAGATCGAGACCTTGGACTTGAGGGGAATTCAAGTTACCTACTGGAGAAAGAAGCTTAATTAGATTTTGTGTAGTGACTTCTGAGATTTAAGTTTGGTATATTGTAGAGTTTCAGTTTTTGTACGTATTTATATACCACTGTTAGGTGATGGTTAGTCATCACAGGTGGTTAATTTTAGTTCTTCCTGTCATGTCCATGTATAGAAATGAAACATTTAGTTCTGCCAATTACTCTATAATTGCTTGATTTTCGCAATATGTGTGTATGTACCAAGAGTTATGTGATCAGATTGTATTATGCGATCTGGCGGTCCGGGTTTTCCCATTTGGTGTAAAGTTAAACAATATATATATATATATATATATATATATATCACGAAAAATTATGTTGGGAAAATCTGGGTTATCACATCAACCTTCTTTTGAGTTCCTGAAAGCTCTATTCACATGACTCGGTTCACTCAAATTTTGCATTCGTTCTAGTGAGTTGCTAGAGTGGTCCAGCAATTTTGGAGAATCCTTCAACGAATCTCCTGTAGTAACCAGCTAATCCCAGAAAGCTATGAATTTCTGTTACGATTTGGGTTGCTCCCATTTCACTACGGCCTCAATCTTGGCTGGTCCACCTTTATACCAACTTCTGAGATGATATGTCCCATAAAACTCACTTGCTCCAGCAAAAATTCACACTTGCTTAGTTTGGCATATAATTGGTGATCGTAAAGCATTTGTAGAGCTACACATAAGTGTTGTTCGTGTTCTTCTTTCATCTTCGAATAGATAAGTAAATCATCCACAAAGACCATAAACTGATCGAGATAAGGCTTGAAGACCCAGTTCATCATTTCCATAAAGGATGCTGGTGTATTTGTCAACCCGAATGGCATCACTAGGAACTCATAATGGTCATATCTCATGCAGAAGACTATTCTTCAGCTTTCACCTTCAATTGATGGTATCCCGACCTTAAGTTTATCTTGGAGAAAAATCTTGCACCTTGCAACAGATAAAAGAGATCATCAATCCTTGGGAGCGGGTAGCGGTTCTTTATCGTCAGCTTATTCAATTGTTGATAATCAATACAGAGTCACATGGATCCATCCTTCTTCTTAACAAATAGCACGGGTGCTCCCCATGGTGAAACACTCTACCTAATTAATCGCTTATCGAGAAGTTCTTGCAACTGCTCCTTGAGTTTTTTCAACTCGGCTGGTGCCATGTGGTATGGATCTTGCAACACTGGTTCTGTGCCTGAAGCCAAGTCTATTGTGAATTCTACTTCTCGGTCTAGTGGTAAATCCAATAATTCTTCAGGAAATACGTCGAGAAACTCGCATGCGATAGGGATGTCGGTAATATGAACCTTCTCTTCCTTCCGATCTTGTAAGAACGCAAAATACCCACTACATCCCTTATTTAATAATTGTTCTGCTCGAATAGCAGATATCAAGTGTGCGACGGTTGGTTGGGTGTCGTAGAATTGGAATGATTTGCCCTTCCTGGGCCGAGGGGTAACTATCTTCCTATGACAATCAACATTGGCCTGTTGTGTGGATAACCAATCCATGCTAAGGATTACATCGAATCCTTGGATATCTAGTAGAATCAAATCAATCGTTGTCACGTGACTTCCGATATCAATGATGGCAAATTGACACACTGTATCTGTACTGACAGAGTTTCCCGTTGGAATTGACACTACTAGGATAAACTCTAGAGGCTCAGGAGTGACACTTAATTTTGCTACAAATTGAGGTGTGATAAAAGAGTGGGTAGACCCTGAGTCTATCAACACTCATGCTTTATGCAAACAGATTTCACCCTTCTAGTGCATGTGAATGGTACCTAATTTCATGCATATTATTTAATTAGATGTACAGCTAAAATGTCATGGCATCCAAAAGTAGAAATTTCAAAATAAAATAAAATAAATTAGATCGGCAACCAAAGGAAATCATACCTTAGATCACATCGTTGCTGGTTTTGGCATCCTGTATCGAAACAACATAAGTTGGGCCTTATACTATAGGCTGTGAAGGCCTCGCATGCGTTTTGGCCGCGATGGTTTCTTTCTTCACTTCGAGACATTCCCTGATTCTATATCCCATTTTTCCACAATTAAAGCATGCTCCAGTAGTTCTCCTACATTCCTCAGTCTTATGCAACTTCCCACATCATAACATATCATCCAACTTCATAGTGTTGATGCATAAGTAAAAATAGTTTGAATTAACATTGTATACAATACATCGGAATAAAGCAATGAACTAAATCATAAATCTCAAAAAATCTTATGTCATGATATGGATGATATGCGGAACGAGTACATAGCAAAGTAAGGAACCAAAACAGAAACCAGAGCATATATTCGTGAAAACAATTATATGAGAAACATGAGTACATATGTTAGAGAATCGAAAACATATCAGAGCACATCATATCTTCGGAAACTAGAACATTAGTGCATGTATCCTGTAGCGGGAACAGAGCATCTCGTAGCGGGAATAAGTTTGTAAACCCCGAGGACTCCACCCCTCTCTTGGAGACTCCACTCCCCTTACAACTAACGTGGTCTCAGAACATCGAGTATAAGTCTCATGGAAAAACATCCCGTTGCAGGAATTGAGCATCCCATAGTGGGAATAGGGTCATGAACGCCAGGGACTCCACCCCTCTCATGGAGACTCCACTCCTCTATGCACATGATCTCGGAAACAAATAACACATAAATCAGGTCGAGATTCAGGAATCTAGAATTTAACGAGTCAAAATGCATCAATATGCTAAGATTCTAATACTACGATCATGTATAAAGAAATTCAGTCTTGATCATTTACAGAGTTTCAATAGGCATAAATATAACGTTACTGTGCAACCATGGGATTTTTGACGATCCCATCACAGCGATGCGCTCGCTTGCAAAAAATATAGAGTCGCCACCCGGAGCTTTTGGTGTCCCAGTATACCTATATCATTTTTATAAGCACCGAAGTGTCATAAATATGACTCTAAATCCGGTCTACACCAAAGGCTCTTAGGTAGGGGCCTCGGTTATCGATCGGGAAGGTGTTAGGCACCCGATCAACCCACTTATCGCGGTCTCTACTAATGGCCAAAATAAAAATAAAGTAAAAGAAAAGAAAATGGTTTTCTCTTACCCAAATAGGCCTTAAATCCTATTTGTGCCCCTCCGTTCCCACCGAAAATTCGACTGCGTAACAGCACAAATGGGAGGATGGGAAATGCTAAAAAGAGATAGGAGAAGGAAGGGGAGACCCGGAGCCCTCGGGCCCTTATAGCACCATAGGAGAGCCTTACGTTGGCTTGCTTTGATGAGCTTTCGAAGGCTTATATGATAGAAATAGGAGTTCTAAGCTCTAAGGCTTGCTAGCTAAGGGGTAGAGAGGGAATGTAAATAGGTAGCATACACCTAAACTAGGGGATCTAAGGAAGAAAATATCACTCAAAGGGGGTTTTGGAATTCTGAAATTTGTATGAGCAATGGTGCACCAAAGGGAGAAAGATCCTCTCACTTTAAGCTCTTTCTCTCTTAGGTAAAAATTCTCAACCTTTAATCCAAGGTGAGGGGGGCTCTATTTATAGAAAATGGATGGATTAGGAGGTTACTTAGATGTTAATTGGGTTTAGCAATTAGGTAATCTCTAATCTAAGGTTTCCTAAGATTTTGAGAGCCTGAAAAGGTGTGACGGTAGTTCTAATGGTAGATGATAGGTTAGTGTTTCAAATCACTTAAGGGTTGCAAATAGACACTAAAATGGTGCAACAAAACTGGCAAAACACACCCCAAAGATCAAGGTGGTCAACAAGTCAAACCCCAATCTCAATTTTCGAGGCAAAAGTCAGAGGTCGCTATTTATATGTCTGGCACAACTATTAGTTGCGCCAGGCAAATGTCTGATAAACAGATTCTGTATGTGATGAGCTTTGGAAGTTGGTCCACTTTAAAACTAGCTCAACTATTAGTTGCACCAAGCAAAAAATTTGAATTTCTGCCCGATTTTTGAAACGTAGTAACGTTTGATATGCAATTCCGATTGAGGCGATTCTTGGCTCGTTGGAAAGCTGGAGAAGTCCTCTTTCCAATGGTATATGATTTGATATCAGTACAAGACCTCAGCTAGTCCTGGGGCACCACTCTTCATCCATTGCCCGATAAGGTTAGGTTTAGGGTTCAAAATGGGTTCTAAGGGTCGGGATTGGTTTCTAAAGGTTCGGGATAAGTTCCTAAGGGATCTAGGGTGATTCCTAAGGGTTTGGGGTGATTCCTAAGGGTTCCATACATGCCATCAAAAGCTCATAAATACGTCTTTCGAAATGTGTTTCGATCAGGCCTTGGGCCAAATTTGGATGTCTACAGTTACTGAAAACATACGTTCATTTAATATTCACATCATTAGCCATGATTCGAGAAAACATATAATCGAGCATCGAGATTTTTCCCTACCTTAAAGTCGGGGTCACACATAATTAATAGCGTAAATCGAGGCGAATATCTTATCTGCGGACTCCCGCATTTATCCTAGATCAAGATGTTCATATACTATATGTTAGTGACAAAACCTTGCAGGAAACAGGGTTCGCTTAGCTTAAATAGACCAAAGTTTACCCATTCAAAAACAGGAGACCTTGCTACAGCGAGCTCACAGGGTCGCTACTACGAGCCTTTCAGAGTTTAGCGAGCTTTCTAGGTTGCTACAACGAGTTCATATGGCACCTTTCAGCTCGCTACAATGAGTTTCACTAGTGTTGAATTGGCCCAAATTTCCTATAGCACTCACTGTAGCGAGGGGTTCATAAATCACCTCGCAACACCGAGCTTAAAGTCTTGCTACCGCAAGCTTGACAGTACTCGAAACCCTTTGGCTTCATCTTCAACATTCGAAAATCCTAACTTCTTCACATAAACCTATTTTAAACCTCCAATCTAATTTAGTTTCATGCCATAGGACAAAATCATGGATTTCTGCCTTAGAATATTGCTCATGCAACAATCGAAATCATCGGAATTGGAGACAATTGGTGTTAATGCCTCTCACGCGTTCGATCCTCGAGATTTCTTGCATGAGATCCAAGACCGAATAGTTAGGTCCTACATATCGGAAATCTAAGTTTACCAGACTGCAATAAGATATTTACCGTCCTAGATTCTTCACATGCGATGATTAAGATCAACATCGGAGTTGAAATCGTCGGCGTTTTAATGTTCTACCGTTAAACCTTACAATCGTAGAAGTTCGGAGATCAAAATAGTGTTGCGAGGATAGGAATAGCAGAGATTTTCTCGTGGGAGATGACTGGTTGGAGCAAAAATCAAATGGTTGGTTTTCTTCTTCAAGAGGCTTAAGGAAAAAGGTGGCTCTTTTCTTCTCATTTGGCTCTCTTCTCAATCTATTTCTCCCAACAAAACCCATGCCAACTTATGTGTGGGAGTTTTTCTATTAATTGAGAGAAATGTTCTGGTGTGTAGCCTTAATACCTAACACTGTGTATGTGTCTAAAAATAGAAAAAAATTAGAAAGCCTAATGCTCCTCACATGTCTTGATAGTATGAGCTCTTAGTTACAGCCCAAGCTCTTTACCAGTGGGGTGCTCTCAAGGAGCTTGTGTAGTAATTACCCAATTAAATATCTAACCTTTATTATAAAGATACCTATTTTGAATTTGTGACATGACTTGATTTAAACACACGGTGCAGATTGTTACCTGTATCGAGCATGAGTACATACCCGGTGTTACAAGTAAAATCGTCCACAGTTCTCTAAAACTCTTGCCTGACAACCATGACCGAAGAAGCTGAAAGATTAACCCTTTGGATGGTTTTACTTTTTCTTTCTAGTTTAGATTTATTTTCATACACTTTTACTACTTTGTAAACATCTAAGAATTCTTGATTTTAATTGACGACTAAAGTCTTGAGTTTACAGATTAGTTTAACGGTTTTAATTTTCCATCTTCAGTTTTCTTGGGTTTGATTGACGCCCAAATTTTAGGAAGACTGTTGATCAGTATAAATCTGTGTTAAAGAATTCTAGTTTTTGATTGACGCCCAAATTCTAGAGGACTGTGATACGGTCTAACGATATTTTACTTTGTAAACATTCAAGAACTGAAGGATTATGATTGAAGACCACAATCTGGAAGGAGGAGGGTTTAGATTTACTTTCCTTACAATTAGTTTAAATAACCGTTCTTTTATTCTTATTTCTCCAATAGATTAGATTCTTAAAAGACAGATAAAAGTTTTCAAAATGTATAAAATTTTGACCTTCCTCGTGAGAACGATCCTATACTAGTGTTGTAATTTCCCTTGTGCACTTGCAATAGGTTAAGGCTTAGTACAATTATGTCACACCAAGTTTTTGGTGCCGCTGCTGGAGAGACGAAAAATTTAAATTTTTTTTTGAAAGCCAATATTTATTTTTCTTTTTTTTTCTTTATATTTTTATTTTCTTTAATCACTACTTAATCTTTTAGAGGTTTATTCGGAGCGACGAATCAAAGGTTTCAACACTTCTTCTGAAAATAGAAGCTAGATGCTCAAATTTGTTTTCTCTCGCTGCTTTCAAGAAAAAAAAAAAAGAAGAAAATTAAAAGCACAAAAATAAATAGATGACTATGCAAGGCCATGATCAACCATTCTGGCCAAACTATAATTTGACCCACGCCGCAACGGAATACCCGACTATCTCTTTGTACCCAATTGTACCAGAAATAGAGCAAGCCTTTGTATCTTAGTGGAGTAATTTTTGGAATACCTATAATCCTCAATGGGAAAATTACTATGACCTCCTAAGAGTAACTCAGCAAGAATTATCTTACCCACAATACTCTCAAAATTTCCAACAGTCATATGTCTCAAATCAAAACAATAACCTAGTCCTCAAAGTGGTAACGATCATCCAAGATCTATAACAACAGGCGCACCAACGTTCTAAGGAGCTATCTCGACTTATCCAAATCACTCAAGAATTACAATCCTACACTCAGTCTATTACAAATCTAGAAACCCAAATTGGGCAAATAGCTACGCAATGGGTGGAATGAGAGAGAAACCAAGCGTGCTCACAAATTATGAACTTGGGAGGACAATGTTATGAGGGAAATACATCAATTCTCATCGTACAAGTTGTTCAGGCCTTAAGAAGTGGCAAGACTATTGATAATAAGGTAGAGATGCCTACATTAGTAGGCATCCCCGAAACCAAGGAAGAAAAATCGGAAGTCACAGAGGAAATTCAGCCACGAGAGAAACTAAAAAAATTAGAAAATGAAAAACAAAAAAACAATAATAATGATAGTGCACCTAATTTTGTAACGGAAGTACCTTATGTGCCCAAGTTAGCATTTCTCAATGCCTTCGGTGCACCGTCCCCTTTTGATAAAAACCTTAAAAAGTTAGAATAAATTACTGAAATCTTCAAAGAAGTGAATATTAACCTATACCTCTTGAAGGTAATAAAGCAGGTTTTAGCTTACGCACGATTTCTCAAAGAGATGTGCACGCAGAAGAGAAAGAGCCAAAATAACTTATTGCAAAAAGTTTTCTTGATGGAGTAGGTAAGCTCAGTCCTACAGGACAGAACCCTACCCTAGATTAAGGATCCGAGGGTGCCCACAATTCCACGTATCATAGGAAACCACGAGATTAATAAAGCACTTATGGATTTGGGAGCTAGTGTTAATCTGTCGTCATACTCTGTATACGAGAAACTGAGACTAGGAGATATGAGGCCTACTTCAATAACTCTTTAGTTAACCGGTAGATCAGAAAGAAGACCAGTAGGGATCATAGAAGACGTCATGGTTAGAGTCGACAAGTTTGTTTTTCCCGTTGACTTTTTGGTAGTTGATATAGAACCGAGTTCAAGATCTCCAACGCAAATTCCAGTCATTCTCGGTAGACCCCTTCTTAGCCACAGTTAATGCTTGTATCAACTGTAAAATTTGGGTGATGAAAGTCTCTTTTGGAGATATGCGAATTCAGTTAAATAGTTTCTCGGTAGCCAATCAGATGGCTTCGATTGATGATGAGGAATGCTTCCCTGTGGACGAAATTGATGAGATAGTAGAAGCATTACCTAACATCTTATCTAAGGATGTGTTAGAAACTATGCTCTGGTATGAAGCAGGAGAACTTGAGCAACAATTTGAGGAGGTGACCTATTTATTGGACTCTTCTTCTTGTTATTCCCAATCAATGACTTGGAAGCCATGGATAGAGCCTCTATCCAGCATGTCCAACGATTTGCTGCTACCATCCATCAAAAAGCACTGTCCTTAGAATTCAAACTGCTTCCCGACACCCTTAAATATACTTTTCTTAGGCCCAACGAAACTCTTCCAGTGATCATTTCTTCTGCTCTTAATATGGAACAAGATAATAAGTTGTTTGGCCATACTTACAAAGCATAAGCGTGCGATAGGGTGGGTTGTCACTAACCTGAAGGGCCTTGATCCGTCAATATGTATGAATCAAATTTATTTAGAGGACAATGCCAAGACTTCGTGAGAAAGTCAGGGACGATTAAATCCAAATATGAGGAAAGTTGTCCAAAAAGAAATCATAAAATTACTAGATGCTGGAATTATATATCGATTTCTGATAGTGAGTGGGTGAGCCCCATTCAAGTAGAAGTTTGGGATTACAGTCAAGGAAAACTTAGTCGGTGAGTTGGTACCATTACGCGAAACCATAAGGAAAACTTAGCCGGTGAGTTGGTACCAGTACTGGAAGTTAAACTCAATGACTCTCAAGGATCACTTTTCATTTCCCTTTATTGACCAAATTCTGGAAAACTTGCAGGTCAGGAGTATTTTTGCTTTCTAGATGGATATTCAGGGTATAATTAAGTTTCATTATACCCGGAAGACTAAGAAAAGACTATCTTCACATGTCCTTTTGGAACGTTTGCTTATCACCGTATGCCCTTTGAGTTATGCAATGCTCCAGTAACATTCCAAAGATGCATGATGACCATCTTTTCTGATATGATAGACAAGTTTCTTGAGATATTCATGGCTAACTTTTTGGTATTTGACCGAATGTTTGATTCTTGTCTTGATCATCTTGCCCTCATCCTAGAAAGATGTGGGGAGACAAATTTGGTGTTAAGTTGGGAGGAGAGTCATTTTATGGTTCAGGAAGACATAGTCCTAGGGCATATCATTTCTAAAAGAGGAATAGAAGTTGACAGGGCCAAAATCGATATAATAGCAAATATGCTGCCACAAACTTCGGTACGGCAGATTCGATAATTCATTGGCCATGTTGGCTTTTATCGCCGCTTCATTAAATACTTCTTAAAAATCTCGAGACATCTATGTCACCTACTAGCAAATGATGTGCCTTTCGACTTCGATGATGCCTGTCGTGACGCATTTAATAAGCTCCGAGCACTTCTCTCATCAACACCATTTATTCAACCTCTGAACTACTCCCTACCTTTTGAAGCAATGTGTGACGCCTCTGATTACGCAATAGGTGCAATCTTGGGATAGCGAAAAGACAAGATCCCTCACATAATTTATTACGCGAGTCAAACCTTGATTGAAGCTCAGGTGACTTACACCACCACTGAGAAAGAGCTCCTCGCTGTCGTGTTCGCATTGGATAATTCTGACAGTACCTATTGGGATCATAGACCATCATCTTCTCTAATCATTCAACACTAAAATATTTATTGTTAAAAAAGGATATCAAGCCTAGGCTAATCAGATGGATCCTACTGTTACAGGAATTCAACTTTAAAATCAAAGACAAAAAGGGAGTTGAGAATGTGGTAGTTGATCATTTATCAAGAATAGAATTGTCAGGGACTGTCAGCAAAGAATCTCTGCACGATACCTTTCGGATGAACAACTTTTTGCCATCCAATTGATGGTGCCATGGTATGCTAACATCATGAATTATTTGGCCACAGGTAAGATCCCCCGACCTGGTCCAAACAAGATATGTATTTCTTCTTTTCCAACGTAAAATATTATATTTGGGAGGATCCTGATTTATTTAAGATATACCTAGACCAAATAATTAAGAAATGTGTTCCAAATAGTGACACCCAGAATATTCTACAATTTTGCTACACTTATACTTGTGGGGGCTACTTCGGTGGGAAGAAAATAACTACTAAGGCACTGCAATCAGGATTTTACTGGGCATCATTATTCAAGGATGCTCAGAACTTTTGTCTAGCCTGAGACCGATGTCGAAAGCCAAGGGCCAAGTCCCGAAGGAACATAATTCCTCTCCAACCAACATTGGTTATAGATCCGTTCAATGTTTGGGGCATAAGATTTCATGGGCCCCTTTCCACCTTTCTTTGATTCATGTATATACTCATGGTTGTTGACTATGTTTCAAAGTGGGTCGAGGCAGCAGCCACAAAAACAAATGATCATAAGGTGGTGATATCTTTTATTAGAGAGAATATACTCTCACGGTTTGGAACTCCACAAGCCATCATAAGTGATGGAGGAAGCCATTTTTATAATAGATATTTTGAAAGTCTTCTCAAGAAATATGGTGTTACTCACAAACTCACAACCCCCTATCACCCACAAACTAGTGGGCCAGTAAACGTTTCCAACTGAGAAATAAAGAAAATACTGGAGAGAACTATTCACCCTGATAGGAATGATTGGTCCCTAAGATTGCATGATGCCCTGTGGGCCTATAAAACAGCCTACAAAACACCCACTAGTATGTTGCCTTACCAGCTTATATATGAGAAAGCTTGCCACCTACCTGTGAAATTAGAGCATAGAGCGCTATGGGATATTAGAGCATTGAATTTTGAGTTGTGCACATCTGGTGAGCAACAAAAACTCGAACTCAACGAGTTAGAGGAAATTCGTAATAATGCCTATGAGAGCACTCGAATTTACAAGGCCAAAACCAAAGCATTCCATGATAAACGCATCCTGAGAATGAGTTTTGAGTCTGGCCAATAAGTTTGGCTATCCAATTCAAGGTTAAAACTATTCCCAGGAAAACTATGAAGTTGTTTGGACGAGCCCTATAATGTCGTGAAAGCACTTCGTCACGGAGCTGTAACCATTCAGGATCCCAAGGACAATCGTATCTTCAAAGTTAATGGGTAGAGACTCAAGCTGATGGTGTCATTAGAAGAAAAAGGAACAGTAACCACGATATCATTAAAAGAACCGGAGTATGGCTGATATGCTCAGGGGAATTGTCGAGCTACCGACTCATCTATAGAAAAATTGTATATAATGCTTTGTAGACTATTTTAATTGCACTTTTCGATTGTATAATATTAGGATTATGTAGATGGTTTTCGTTCGCACGTAATACATTTACGTACAAATGAGACACCATAAATTACGTAATTGCTTCATTTCTGAAAACAACGTAGTGATTACTAATTCTCATAAGGGTGAGAATTCTCTTGCTATCTATCGTAGTGATTATGATTAAAGAGATCATGTTTGTCCAATTTGGGCTCGCGCACTTGAAATCTTAAGGGTATGATTTTCTTGTAACCACACGATTATTAAATGTGATGCCTCGATTACCACTACGCAACTACAGTTAATCGTCAAAATTTTATTATGTCCACCTACCAATTCAGTTTTCAACACTTGTCCATTAAGGGAAATAAATTGCAACCTTTCATCTACCCCCACACTACTATAAATACACCTTCTATCCCATTCCCAGACATTCCCTCTGCTTCTTTCATTTTCAGATCGTCATCCTTCACGATGGCTAACGAACCCTACTGGCCTAGCCTTTGAAGACTAATCAGACGGGTAATTGCCCTGGATACGACATAAATTCAATGGATGCAAGAAGAAATCTTCGGGCTCCAGGAGGAGCAAAGATTTTTGCAAGATCTTCTTAACTCAGTTCGAAACGCCGAGCACTTCCCACCCCTTTCCATTTCTTCTCCGCCTCACTTGCCACCACCCCCTCCTCCATTTTCTTAAACCGTCCTTTTTCCCCTTTCCGGCTTGCAGTTCCTCTTTCAAGAGCAGCAAGTTGAGGACATCCCAGAGCCGGAGGACGAACCATCTTTTTTTGACGGGATAATTTTGGTTAGAAATCGAGGGCCGATCTTTATCGAATAAACCTTTTGCCTCGAATGATTACTGTCAATGTCGTAGTTAGCCTGTGTCTAGATTTTTCCTAGGTTTAATCTTTTATATAATCTTTTTCACTTCTTTTTAATGAACTCTATAAATATTTCTTTCATTATATGAAAAAAAATTTGACTATTCTTACTGTTTCTAACTCTTTTGCCATAAGTGATTTCTCCCAAGTTTGGGGGAGATATCTGAAATAATTTGCAGATTATAAACGCCCGGCACACTTGCAGCACCAATGGTAAAAAAAAAAAATTTGAGTATCCCCTGTTTTGGGCACAATGAGAATATTGTCCCATTTCAGTTTGGGGGGGTACACACACTGTGTATAATAATGTGTATAATAATTTTGTTCACTTGTTAATTTTGTTTGCTGAAAAAAAAAAAAAAAAAAAAATCTTTTATTTTTCTTATTTTAGAGTAGTATTAATTCTATTTTTCTTAGGATTTCTAGTTTTAGATTAACCATTGCATGCGAGTTACGATAGAAAAAAAAATTATGATTCCATAAATCCTTACGATCTATCATAGTAGAAGTCTAACCATCAAAATAAAGCAGTTACGATTAATGGTTAATCCTCTTGTAAACGGTATCAGAGTTGAATGTTTGAAACTATACTTTGATTTAAACTGCAATATTTAGACTATAATTTCGAAATCATATAATCAGTGAGCTTTTGGGACTTATTTCCTTTCTTTTTGAGAGAGACTGCTATTTATTCAAACTTAAATTTTTCTTGGAACTTCTTAACTGCATTGCAATGAAATCACATTGCTATAATTTAAATCAAATATTCTATGATTATGATGACTTGCTTTTCTAGTACTATCTATTTTATGCATCAAAGCAATATGACATTCATGTTAGTAAATCAAGAAAATGACTTAAGGCCATCTTTGATTCGTTTGAGCCAAAAAACTAAAATCCCATAAATTTATCGATCCCTTGAACCCATATTAGAAGCCTAAACCGAATTTGTTTGTACTAAGAATTTATAAACCCTTAACCACATGTACTACCCAAAGCTTTCAATCTTTCACCCTTATTATTTTATGAGAATTTAGAACGAAGATGAGAAAGAGAGAGTGGGAGTAAGCAATAACAGATAAGGGATATGCTAAAAAGGGTGCGACTGAAGAAATTTAAAAAAAAAAACTGAAGAAAAATATGAGAGAAAAAGGAGAAAAATTGAAAAATATGATGTCACACAAAGAAGCAAAAAGCTTTCTAAAAGAAAAGAAAATAAAGAGGATATCTGAAAATCAAGAAAAAGGAAATTAAAGAAGAAACGAAAAGCAAATGGGAAGAAGCTATCCATCATTTTGGATAGTTACTGAAGAAGAAAAACAAAGAAGAGAAGACGGGAGAAAAGTAAGCTGAATTCTCGAAACCTTTGAATCCTTTCTACCTTCCTTTGAAACCCTCTTAACCTAAAGCCCCATTACAAGTTTAATAAAGACAGTTTTGATTCGAGATTTATAAAAACATGAGCCTAGTAGAGATGTACATAATAGATAATATGGACAAACAGGAAAGCATATGACTAGAATTGATTGTCCTTTTCCATAAGATTTACCTTTATGTCAATTATCCTTTGAGCTATTCATCATATATATCATATTGTGAGAACCCAAAAATTCCGATGTCTTTTTTAGAGTATGCCAACAGTGAGAGTTTGAATGAAAATATTTTCTAAATCTGTAGTTTAGAGAAATCTATGATGAATAAACTGTTCACTGATACGCATACACTCCAAGCCTAATATGAACTGAAATACTGCTAGGATGGAAAACAAGGGTTGATGAAGTCATATATTTTTGAAAATCGCAACAATTATGTGATGATTAATGAGTTCATGTACAAAATTAGTTTAGAATTTTTAAACTTTTTTCTTTATCTTTGAAATTTTTTTGAAAAATCTAAAAATATTTAAAGTTTGTAGGTAACATCACTAAACACCTTCAGGAGACTATAACTCCTCCACTAGGGATCACCTAGGGTTTTAAAGCCTTATTGCATCTGCTAAATGCAATCGTCCTCCCTACGAAAGTGGCATTTAAAGTTATAATTCTTAGATAGTTTATTTTTCCTTGTTTGTTAGGGACTAGCAAAGCTCAAGTTTGAGGGTGTGATCAATCACATAATTTATCATTTTATCACCCTTAACTTAGCGATGCTAGACCCTATTCAAAATAAGCAATATAATAGAGCCAAAGTGATAATCTTTGCCAAAGTGAACTCAAGAAGTAGTAAAAAAGGCGATCGTATGTGATCAATCACAGAATATACCATTTTATCACCCTTAAGTTAGTTTTGCTAGACCCCAGTTTGCTCCTAACAAGTTGATTATGTATAGATATTAAGGAAAATCAGCAAAATAGAGTCAAAGTGTTAATCTTTGTCGAAATGAACTCAAAAAGCAATAAAATGATGATTGAACATGAAAGATGATTCAACGATGTTAGAAAGCTAAAAAATCATACTTTAAGATTGAACGAAGCCTAAGAAAGAAATAAGAAATCATAATTTACCATCTCTACTAATAATAAAATTAAATTTCTTACCACCCCTGTCCAAAAGGCAACAATGGAAACTCCCAATCCTTCCCACGCAGAACTGTGCTCATAAACCTTTCACGCAGACACCACCAATAAAGCCCGATAAATTTCAAACAAAATATCCAAAAAAGAACAAAAATCAAAATTACATACCTGAAATTAACTCTATACAACAAAACAACTTCCATGCTCGACCTCACGAAAAAGACACCAGACAGCAAAAACGTTATAACGTTATTGAGACACCCTCTCTCTACGTCTAAATATGCACATTTTTCAAAATATTTTTCTGAAAATATTTGTCTGACCAAATGTTGTGGTAGTCTGTCCAAAAGCAAGAGCCGACCCAAAGTAGATGTTGTATGCCCAAGGGAAGGAGTTGAAGACTGAAACAATGGAGATGATTTAGTGTTGCCAAAATTCAAGCTAGAACCGAATCCAGTAACAGTTGTTGTTGGGGCTGAAGCAAAACCAAAAATTTAAAAATTGACCATATGATTGTACACCCATGGTTTCAGCATGGGTGAACTCAAAGATTGTCATGATATTGAAAATTTGACTACATGATTGTACGCTGATGATCTCATGATCCATGAGTCAAAAAATAATCTTCATCGTTTGATAAAAAAGCAACATGGGTGCACTCAAAGATTCGGTGAGTGAATTTAAAAGCACCCATAATTAAAACCGCATGGCAGTAAGTCAACTAGTCTAGTGGAAACATGTGTAGAAGCTTGGAGACAAAAATTTCAAATGCTCCTCCACTCTTGGACACCAATTTTGGAATTAATTGTACCAAACAACAACTATGTTTGATTTCCTTGGCTGCTGAAGTACTTACTAATAGTGCAACCAAAGCTTCAAGTCTTATCTAGTATTCTTTTTTTGGTCTAATTTCTTTGTCCTTCTTGTTTGTTCTTATAGGCTGCATTTGGGTTAGCTCTTTCCGGGCAAAGAGCACCTCTCTCGCTCTTTGGCTCCAGTTGGGAACTACTTTCACGTTTGGTAACACAACTTCTTGCCCGATTTGCTCTGGTAGGGCTATTTCATGTGATAAAACTGCTCTCTGCTCTGACGGAGAGTAGGCAAAGAGCTGCTCTTGGCCTTATAATAGTATGCCCTTGCAAATTATTCATAAGTGTTGTGCTGGTTTCAGTAACTGAACTTTAGGTGGATGGGGACTCCCTCGGTACAGCAATTAGCTGTTGTAAGATTGAAATCTTTGCCATTTATAAAGTGCATCCCGAAAACTTGTAACAGCAATAATTTGTAGAAGCTAAAATTAATGATGCTACGACTACTTCTAGTACTTCTAGCACAAATTTGTCTAGTATATCAAAAAAGTTACTATTTTTATGAACATAAAACTGTATCAGCTGATGTACCATATTACAAGAGGAAAAAAATAACTCACAAGATAGACTAACATTGTACACAGAACCTAAATTTCCAATATGAGGTTCCAAAGAAAAGTTTTACCTAAGAAAACTGAGGTTGGTGGCCTTAAACTTCAAGTGTAACTACTGGTGTGTTTGAAGAATTCAGCCTAGAAGGCATCTTTAAGATGAACAAAATATGAAACAAAATCCTTAACTGATAAAAGAAACCACATTAGAAACCCACAAGTAAAGCTTGGTTCTCTTAAGGACACAGAGCACATACACAAAATCAAATGACCTTGTTGAGCTTCAGACCTCCTTACTTATACAACAAATAAAATGATAAATAGCAGAGTTAAAGCTTATTGAATACCAGAGTTAATGACCGTAGATCCTCCTATGTTTGACGTTTGAGAATACCAGAATTAAAGCTTAGTGAATTCACTTTCCATTATTAAAAAGAATCTTTCCCACCATGAACACTTCATGTGTAAGTGGTAAGACATAACATTTGTGGCCATGGATACTCATGAAACCCTTCTAGATTTGGTTCCACATGCATAAAATATAATTCAGAGGCGAATGGCTCCTCAAAATAAAACATAATTCAGAGGCAGAAAAAGGCAGTTGCATGTTCTGCCTTAAAATAGAGAGGAATGATAATATACAGTGTACAGTGAAAGAGATTGTTTCAGTAAATAGCAGTTAGCTGTAAAAAGTGGGGACCACAGACTATTACTCTCAGTACTTGATCTCTTGAAGGAAAGCAACCTTGTGGTCTCCTTTCTTCCAGACAATCACTCAAGGAATTGAAATATTTTATCCCATCATGTGCATTATCTTATTGTTCTCATGAAATACATCATGCCCAAAATATTTTGAGGTATAAACAATTTTGAAAAAGCATACACACAGGGTCATGTTTCATATCATTGCAAACAATACATATATAAATCAAGCAGCATAAAAGTTATCAGTGCACCAAAAATGAGCTGTTTTACTTACCGGAAGGTAAAACAAATAATAGGCTGTTTTATACTGAACAGTGCGACGGTAACTGCATTGCAATTCAAAAATTTGCAGATGAGCAATAACAGAAAATTGAGTTAATTAGATTAAAAGCTCAATTATTAAAAAAAGGGACGTAAAAATATTGGAGCAAAGTGTAACTGTATAGGGCAAAGGCGACAGAACAATAAAACAAGAGAGGTGGTGTAATCAAATTGTAGATATAAAAAGAAACTGGCGAAAGCATAGAAATCAATTGGATGATGAGTAGTTGAGTACCATCATTTCCAGAAGCATGTGATGATGGCACTGATTATTCAATGAGTGCCATCATTGTATTATTGAAATTGTTTGCCTTTGCCTTATCAGCGAAAAGAATTTTGATTTTGGTGTTAAGACCTTTTTTATATCATTATTATTGATGCACTTTGATTACTGAAAAAGAAAAACTACGTATTCCTATAATAGATCTACAGAAATGCGAAAGAGATGATTCGGGGAATCTAACGAAATAGGGGTCTGTCAAAAGTTTCACCTAAATTTCAGGGGCTTCAAGGAATCTAACAAAATTTCATTAATTAGATCAAAATTTCTTTGATTTCCTGTCAAAACATCATCTATCTGTTGTGTTTTGAGTTCCACATAATAGTATTGTATATTTGTTTTCTTTAATACCATTATCAAGCTCTTGTAAAGCTTAAACCTCCATTAAATAAAAATATATATATATTGCATTGAGATTTGTGAAAACAAGTATAAATTTTGGTGATAGATGTGTAACCATAATCTTTATTTTTATATTTATGGGTAAGCTGGACTCGAACCTGTGACCTTGGGGTTGCAATATTGTCAATCTTCCGTTATGCTACAGGCCCAAGTCCTGTAATATTTCAACATTTATATAATGTCATATGGTTTTTGTCTTGTTTCCCTTCTGTTGTAGGTTTCTCCATGCATGGCTCAACTTACTAATCATAATGTCTTTTCCAAATATTTTAGGTGAAGATTGGAGTTTTGGTTCCCCTTGGAAACAACCAAGGGGAAGATGATTTAATCTTGACTCTACCAATATTTGAAGGAGTCAATGTTGTAGGACGCACTGATCTCTCTGTTACTGACAGGAGAGTGAGCCGCAAGCATATTAGTTTGAAAGTTCTGGATGATGGCTCTGCTGAAGTTACTGTGGTATGCAGTTCCATTTTCTTCAGGAAGCTTGCCTGTGTCTCTCTTATGATCTTATTTTCTGCAATTTTGTGCTCCTTTCATCATTTGATATTTGAAAAGGAAAACATAATGTGTTTGCTCGTATCTTTCCATATCTCGTTTCTAGCAAAATTCTGGTGATTATGTACTTGTTAATGAAAAAATTCTGCTCTTCTACTATTTTTAGAGGAAATTGTTCTGCAGAAGCTTTACTATGATTCCTAGAAATATTTTTAAAAAATTCTCTTGAATATTTTATTTGGATGGGAAGTAATAGCTTTTTGTTTCCTTTGATGAATGTAATGGTCTTTACAGTTTTTTTTTACATTAAATGAACTCTCAAGTTGGTCTGAATCCTATTGTTATTGGATCTGGTGGCCAAAGAGCAAAGGTCTACTTTCGAGAAAAAATCACGATAGTTTATGGTGATGCTCTAGAGTTTATTCCAGGGAATTTCATATTCAAGTACGTGAAAGTGGTGTGTGAGAAACCCACATCTTCATCCAAGACACATACAGCCAAAGCACTTAGTGAAGAGGAGATATTAACTCTTAAAAGAAAGCGGCAAGAAATTGAAGATGAAGCTTTTGCAAGAACATTGCAGGTGTTCTTTGTTTTCTTAAACTGCCATTATTATAATTTTTTTCTTCTTAAACTATCACTATTACTTGTTGTTTTCATTTTATATTTCTGAATAATTTGTATATGTGTTCTCATAGATGCTTTTAGTTGACGTTTGATCAAATTGAGCTATCAGTTTCGGTTCAATTGTCATTGTGATTCTTTGTAAATGATGATTTTTTTTTTATTCTCTGCCAATGCTACTAATGTATAAAGCAAGGTGTCAAACCTCAGCCTATACGGATACTTATCGGTTTCGCCTGAAACTAATATAGACACCACTCCAATACAGGTACCGGGTTGGTATCAGTATCAGTAGTGGTATCAGCTGATATTGTCTTGATATCGCCAATAACGCTGAAACAGTCATTTTTTTTCAAAATATAACCATGATTTCGTTATCGGCAGTACCCTATTGGTATCGGTTGATAGTACCGATCCAAAGATTGGACCCAATACAGACTCTGAGTTTTGTATAAAGTTTGTATGCCATAATGCTTAAAATTTCTCCTTCACAAGATTCTCTGTGGATTTTTTGTTGTCACCATGAAGTTGAGAAAAAGCAGGCAATGTACTTTAAGTACTTCCGAGTTATATTGATATCCCAAGAGTTTGAGTAAGAAATATACGTAAACACCAATGACTAAATAAATAAGTAATGAGTAATAACTAGTAAGATGAAGACATAATCCACTATTATCATTTGGTGGCTTCCTCGTGTGGATCTTAAAGAGAGTTCAGTCTCGAAATCTGTCTAGCTTTTTCCTTATTTCTAAATATACAGAAGTTCTGCTTGCAGCATGGGAAGACGATATTCATTCAGTGATCCAATCAGGCCCAGACCACTTAGTTCCTGTGTAGACATCCAGACATTATGTCCTTAATGACATGTTAGCATGAAGATATTCCTGAAATTTATTGGGCTAGGGACCATCTAAAGCTGGCAAAGCAACAATAATCATAAAATAGTGGCAGAAAATGAGAAAATTAAATTTTATAGCAAGAAAAACATCGAGTTGAACAAATCAAAGAGGCTAAGCAGCAGATCGCCAAATCTTCTGAGATTTGGAGAAACTAACCTTGTGATTGAAAAAGCAAGGTCACCGATTCGCTCCAATTGAAGATCTGAATGGAGGAGATTTCGATGCTGAAATCAAATCAAAGATGTTGGCGTTTTGTGATTGGAACTTGGGAAAAAAAATTATTAAATGAAAAAATTTCAAAGATCTACCTTTTTAATGCACGATTAACTCCGAAAATGCCTAACTCTCCTTCACTTCACTCGATTCTGCCATTAACCAAGTGATCCACGTCAAAATTGGGTGAAATTTTCGGGAGATTTGATAATATTAGGTCTTTGAAATCACAGAGAAGTGGAGATTTCGAGTTTTATGTTGAAAAGTGGTGGAGGTTTTGAATTTGATGCTTAAATTGGATGTGAAGGCCAAAATAGCACAGACTTCCCCGAGCTTAGCGAGAGAAATCGCGAGAGGAACCCTATGCCTACGGCTGCCCTTAATAGCCCCTGGCGTAGGGTATACTGTACGCCGACGGCTGCGAATTATAGCCGCCGGTGTATGGTACTTTTTTTTCTTTTTTTTTTGTAGTGTGCTAATATAGCAGCAACTCCCATTAACCGTCTCATGTTTAGACAATTTTCCAAATTTACCCCTAAAACAATTTTTTTTCTATTAAGAAAAGTAACATATAAACTGGCCGAGCCAATCAAAAGAGAGTGTATATATATATATTTATATTTATATTTATACATATCACCACAAATAGACCAAATTTCTACAGCCAAAGGCACGTTACAGGCTATGTCATGGGTGGCCATGCTATGAAGCTCATTGGGTAGGGCACTAGTGACGATGGAGAATATTATTTACGACAGCCCGAATTTTTCAAACTTAATTTTTTGAGATTTTTTTTTTTTTTTCTTTAAATCAAAATCAAAATAAAAATAAATCCGAACTGCCAGATCACAGAACACAATCTGATACAAAATACTTACATGGTACCACCAAAATTTGCAGAGATTAATCAGATATAACTTTCAACAAAACATAGTTCTTATTTGTACAAAGGACAAAAGGAAAAAATATCAAAACAACTAACCACCGGCGACGGCCGAACGTCGCTTAAACAGTGGTGGTAATAGTCTCATACAAAAGAACTGTCTCAAAATATACCAATATTTAAAGTGTAACAAAATTTATTATACAACCTCAGTCCCATTACCAATGAACTAAGGATAAAACCCCACTACGGAAGATTTGCTTCCCTCTCCGGCACAGACTCAGGGTTTTCTCCAAGCCTAAGGTTCTAGTCACGACCTGTACCTGTGACATATAGTCGGGGATGAGCTAAAAGTCTAAACTCAATAAAAGAAACTCAATTATATTGCATCTTAGTTATAAAGCATGATTTTCAGAACATATATAGAAACAGATGATCGAGAGCAGATATTTCAAAAAGGCTAGTCATACAACAATGCTGATGTTTGAATAACTAAAGACAGTTATAGAATACCAGGAATCATAGGCATGCTCTTTTAAAGAAACAGACGGATATGAAATCATGTTTATGTACAGAATCTTCAGATGTAATGCATACTTTATTTAAATGACTTAAATCTATACTTAAATAACTCCCGTGAATATAGTACGTGGTAGCCAGATATTTGCCGATGGGTAACCCCGACCATCGTCGTTTAATGAACAATTGTAGGAATTTCAACAAGCCTCTGCATAATGAGAAAAAATTGTGCTAGGCAGATCATAGAACAGACACACGGAAATCTCGCTGTGCCGGTCGGGGGTATCCCGCCGCATTGGGGAGATTCGTCATATGAACTTTAAATCAAACGCATAATACATATATCAGGAATCAAAATCAGAATTGATGATATTTTCATTCACATGCAAGAAAATACTTTAAGACAGAAATCAAAAATCATGTGATAGAATACAGGTCTTACTAGTCCATGAATTTTAGAATAAATGCAATTTAGATTGAGTTTCCCATACCTTAAATCACGCTTTTTCTAAGCAAATCCAAAGCATCTTATCCATGGCCTCCAACCAATCTACATCACATACACAATGATGTATTAAGGATTAATTCTAATTACTAACAAATTTGACGTATTTGTATGATTTTCCCAAAAACGAGGCGGAAATGGGCAAGTTCGTGCTAACTTGAAACTTGATATAACTTCCCACTTAATTTTTACTCCTAAAATATTTGATTCATAAGTTAGTTATTTCATAAATGTTGTAGGTCTCGTTATCTTTTTTCCAACGCCCTAAGAATCTTTTCAATCGGAGTTCGAAGTAAAAAGTTATGGCCAAAATACCGAAATAGACCGAACATGGGAATTTGATCGATCATTTTCCCAAATTGATCGATCAAAATCTCAATTCGATCAATCATTTATAAATTTGATCGACCAGTTCCATCAAAACCCAAATTTCCCAAAAATCTCAGACTTTTTGTTTTGTATATTATTTATATAATTTAATCGATCATTTTCCCAATTTGATCGATCAATCCTCAATTTGATCAATCATTTCCTAATTTGATTGATCAATCTTAAATTTGATCGATCATTTTTCCAATTTGATCAATCAATCCTCAATTTGATCGATCATTTCCTAATTTGATCGATCAATCCTAAATTTGATCTATCATTTCTTAATTTGATCGATCAATCCTAAATTTGATCTATCATTTCTTAATTTTATCAATCAATCCTAAATTTGATCTATCATTTCTTAATTTGATCGATCAAATCCGTCAAAAATGTAGAGCCATAAGGCTTTTTTAGATTTAATCAATCAAATCCTAAATTTGATCGATCAAATTTGGCTGCACCTCTACTGTTTGTTATTTTTAACCTATTTTCATCCAAATCTTCGATGATCTTCATCGAATTACACACGCACACATACTAAACTAAAACAAGAAATTATTCTATAATTTAAACCATTAAAATCAAAGGAAAACTAACCTTTCTTTGATTGATTTTGTGGCTTTAAGAATCATGGTCCAAAAGGGTTTTAAAACGAAAATCGCGATTCTCACAGCGATTGATCTCAACAAAGCTCAAGATGTCGTCGCCTACTCTCATGCGTCGATCTTAACCATTTCAAAGTGTTGAAAATGAGTCCGAGGATCGGTTCACACTCGTTTCAAAATTCAAGGATTTCAAATATAAAAAGGGGGTTTCACAAATGGAACTCAAGCGACGGTTAGCGTCATGTGTTTCTCTAGAGGTGGGGAGCTTACAGATGATCACATGATCACAAACTCAAGAGGGTTCGAAGGCAACGAAAATCCAATGGTCGGGCCAGTTCTCCCTCTTCTTCTCCTTCTCAACTTTGATAGCTTAGCCCCTAAGTTATCCCTCTCCTTATAACCAAACGAAACCAAAACAAATATCTTAGATATTTGTCCCTGTTACGAAATCTCAGTATGCTTGCTTTATTGGTTGGTGATAAAAACAATTTAAAATCAAGGAAAGAGTAAAACGGGGGATGGAATCAGCACAACTGAGAAATCCTAGACCTGCAAGATACAGGGTCCATTTGTAGCAAGTTTTGGTAAGTAAGAGTTTGTCCCACAGGGAAAGGTGATCTACAGCTCCAAGGGAGCCTTCTCTAGTAATCCCTCCAGATCTGACTGCAGATCTGGCAGTCCTAAAAGGAGGGAAGTTTAAGGTCACTTATTCTAAGTATTCTAAGGTAACCTAATGAGTTAACTACAGAAAGGGTTGAGAAGATGGATGGAGTGTGGAAAATAAATATAAAAGGGTGAGAAGTATGTTATTGAGTTTAGGTCAGAGGAGTTTTGTAACTCAGATTCAGATCTGATGTTATAGAAATCTTGTCCAATGGCTACATTATCACCAAAGAGGAGAAAGAATCCAACTCATCCCTGTGCCATGATCCAATCCCTTAAGGTTATAACTTGTCCACTTAAATGGTCACTGACTATCCCATTGGGGAACCACAGACCAGAGATGGGTCAAAACAAAATAATCATTGTAGGCACTACTTCATCCAGGCTACAAAAGCTCAGGAATCCATAGGGAACCTCAACCTCTAAAGCTCTATGTGTGGGACTAAGGCTGTATAGGACTATGATAGCCCAGACACATAGAACCAGCAAGAGATTGAGTACCACCTTAGATCTAGTTGTCCATTGCTTGAGTGGGGCTGCAATGGTCCAATCACAAACCTACAATCTCCATAACCAGATCAGATCTAACATCTGATGGCGAATCTATACAAATATATGGGGAGTCTGCCTCTGCACAATCTCCTACCAGGCTTAACAACTCAGGCTCGGGGAAGAAGGATTCATCTTAGATCAGCGGATTGGATTCACCCTAAGGCTATAACCTATCCACTTGAATGGTCACAGACTTCCCAGAGGCTATCCTCCTCACGGAGCCCAAGACAAAACAAGTTAACTATTGCTACCACCATGGTCACAAGGCTACAAGCTCAGGCTCCCTTGAGAATTTCATATCTAGTGGATCCTATGGTGGGGCTAAGGCTGTAAAGGACCATGATAGCCCAGACACACAGGTCACTTGAATCTGAGTGGATCCTTAGAATCAGTCCTCCATTGCTTTGAAACACAGCCAAAGCAATGGCGGATCACAAGGCAGCAGCCTTGCACAGAATAGCTCACGAGTACACAATTCCCATAAAAGTAAAAGTCCTATCACAAAAACTCCATTAATCTAATTTCAATAGACGTACAAAGGCATGGCCAGCATATGCTAGGCCATGGAGAGAAGAAAAAGATGAAAAAGAAAACTACTTACAGGCAAAGAAAAACGATCTCAGATCAAGTCTATATTAATTTCCAAGATTTATTCTATGCTAAATTCTCTCCTAAACCTAAACTAGGTTTGGGTTTATATAGCAGTGGGGTGGCGGCGCATTAGGGTTAAGAAATTCTAAGTTTAACGATGCTACGTGGCCGAATAATGATCCTTAGATGCCTCGAGGCGCGTGTACAGAGATTTGAGCATGGGAGTGCGTGCCCTAATCATTGAAAATACTCAGAAAGTCCTCTGCATAATGATGGAAGTTAGAGTTCAGAGCTTCGCCAGGTTGCAGTCGATTCCCAGACTTGTTGCGTGGTAGCTCTAGTCTTCGCGTGGTTGAATTCAACATTAGAGCTTCAGACGTCGCGTGGTTGCAGCTTCTTGATGCCTTGAGCAGTCGCGAGGTAGACAGTTGAGCTCTCGCTGGGTTGGGCTTCGCACAGTTGGATTGATAAGTGCGAATAGCGCGGGAACTGCGCGAGCATTCCATTTCACTTCGCTAGGCTAATTCTTGCTTTTGCGAGACTGCTTCCTTTCTGAACAGTGCGAGAAGTTTACCTCTTAATGGATCTTCGCGAGGATCCTCGCGAGGCTTTTCTGAACTGTGCGACAGGTTCTCTTGATATTTGCATCTCGCGGCTATTGCGCGATAGCTGCGCGAGGCAGGATTCTGAAGCTCTCTCTCCTCAGCTGTTCTGAGTGAACCGCGTGAGGGTGAGAGGGGTCTTCTTGAACTGCGCATGAGCTGTGCGACCTTGAACTTCTAAACTTCGCGAGAGCTGCGCAACTCAAGGCTTCTGAAGCTCTTCTGTCACTCTACTGTGCGAGAACTGTTTGTACAGTCTTGGGACTTCACGAGGACTGCGCGAAGTGTATTTTTCTGAATCCTCTGGAGCTTTGTCAGCTGCGCGAGGCTCTTCTAAGGTCTAGATTCATGGTTCATTCTTCTGTGGGGCTTCTAGTCCCAACACATGCTCCTTAGCAGGATTTATGGCCTTATTGCCCTGCTGTTTATTACCTACTGAAAACACTTAACAGACATTTATTAGATGGCTAAGGGTCTAATCAAAGCCTAAGTTAAGGGGTGAAAAGTGATACTTTTCAGGTCTTAACAGTCCCCATAATTCTATCCACTTATCAAGGCTTGGTTTCGGTGTTGAGCGGCACACCACGAGTCGGTGTACGGCTTCACCACTAAAGCCTAATCAAGTCTTAAACCTTAAATCATTTCCACATAAAGTTTGATCCTAATATTATTAAATGATTTATTAATAAAATTTATGGCGACCTCGGTCACCATGACGGACACGCACACGGGATTAGTCAAGTTCGGGCTTGAAATTTACGGGTCATTACATTATTCCCACCTTAAAGAATTTTCGTCCTTGAAAATCAACGTGTCATATTCAAAAAGGATTGAGTATAATTCTATATACTCAAAATTAGGGTCATTACATTCACCCCTCCAAATAGGAATTTTCGCCCTCGAAAATGCAACACATAATTAATCCGGTCTATGGTAAACCCTCATCCTAAACAAAAGTTCATAACAAATCATACTCAACACAGTCAGAAGCTTAAAGAGAATGGGTCACAGTGCAATAGACTTCGCTAAGCACACTTGTCAAGAGTCGGGATCCGTAGCAACCTGGATGTACCGCATGTGGCATCCCATACTACCATATAGGTTTGCATCTGTACATGGATGCATACTTTCCCAAGTGTCACGTGCTCGGAAAAACACCCCACCGTGACTCAAATTTACCCCACATATCTCACATTTTCCTATCAGACAAACACATACATTCTAACATGATTTAAATCGGGCAGGTAATTTGTTTCAAGAATCTTATAACTTGATGAATCACAACCAACCACAAGGTCTACAAAATCGGAGTTCGCACACGGATGCACATTGGTAAAATCCTATTGAAAACGAATAACCGGCACACATACACGACACCCGACACAGTCTGCTATCCACACGGGCCTAAACAAGCAGTGGTAATAATTTCACAATGTAATTATGTAGAAGTAGTAGAGAAAAATAGAACCACAAGGCTCTAGAAATTTTCCAACCCTGTAAATTTACCATTTAAAAGAAAATTTTACGTGAAAAAGAAGTCCATAAGCAATTTGAATTATTTATTAATTTCATACCTGACAATCATTTACAAGGTTTAAAACATCACTCAAAAAGGCTTGGAAACTGCTCGCGAATCTCAGCTTCACATTCCCAAGTGGCTTCCTCCGAAGAGTGGTCCCGCCACTTTACGAGAACCAAAGGAATCCTCTTGGTCCGTTAGATCCATTCCTTACGATCCAAGTTTTGTACCGGCTCCTCGACAAATGTTAGACCATCCCAAAGCTCAATGGGTTAGCAGTCTAACAAGTGAGTCAGGTCTCTAATATACCTCCACAGCATGAACACATGAAATACATTGTGCATGCTAGATAGTTGCGGCGGTAGGGCTACTCTGTAAGCGACCTCGCCGACTTAGACCCATAACTCAACAAGCCCTACATAATGTAGACTCAGCTTTCCAAGCTTGCTGAAATGCATCACGCCTTTCGTAGAAGAGATTTTGACAAATACATTGTCTTCTACCTCAAACACAAGTATTAGCTACCAAAACAAAATTAACAACAAAGCTAAGGTGACCAATGTCACAAAACTCACCTGAAACTCAACATGGTTATGTTTGAGGTCGGCATAGCTCTTTTGACAAATCTGTGCAACGCGTAACCTCTCACGAATTAATTGAACGGTCTCAATCGTGCTCTCCACGATCTCTGAGCCTAAAATGAGTTTCTCATCCACTTCTTTTCAATTAATGAGACCTGCACCACCACCCATACAAGGCCTCAAATGGTGTCATTCCGATTATAGACTCCAAATTTGGCCCAAGGCCCGATCGAAACACACTTCGAGAAAGGGGCACTTTCGATGGCATAACTCAAAACCTTAGGAGTCATCCCAAACCCTTAGGAATCACCCCAGATCCCTTAGAATCTACCTAAACCTTTGGGAACCAATCCCAACCTTTAGAACCCCTTCCCAACCCATACTTGACTTTCTCGGGCAATAGTCAGAGAGAGATGTACCGGGACTAGTTGGGATCTTCTAGTGCATTTGAATATTATACCATTCAAAAGTAGAAGTCTCCAGATTTCCAACAAGCTAAGAATCATCTCATTCGGAGTTGTACATCAAAAGATATCGCGTTCCGAAATTTCTAGCAAAATCAAGCTTTGATTTGGGGACCATATGGATTTGGCGCATGTAATACATGCACCAAGCCATTTCTGGGAAGAAATGACTTAGCGCAAGTAATACTTGCGCCAAGTATAAGTGCCCCCCACCCCTCCCCTTTTGTCTCTCGGACTTTGAACTTCCAGGCACTTTTTTACTGTACATAAGTTTGGCTCATGTAATACATGCGCCAAGCTTAGCTACAGTGATTGTGGGTTTTTGCTCAAATTTTACTTTTAGGGTTTGACTTGTTGACCATCTTAGTACCTTAGGTTGTGTTTCTTTAATTCTATTACACCCCTCCCTACCTTATTTGCAACTCTTAAGTGATTTGAAACACTACCCTATTATCCACCATTGACTCAACTTTCACACTTTTCCAAACCTTTAAAAACCTAGGAATCCTTAGATGCTTGATTACGTAATTGCTAAATCAATTTAGCCTCTAAGCACCCTCCTAACCTCTCATTTTCCTATAAATAGAGAGGCAACCCTGCCTTTGAAAGGGCTTGAAATTTTTCAAAAAGAAAAGAGCTTTCCTCCCCTTTGGTACACCTTTTCTTCATACAAATTCCAGAATTCCTAAACTTCTTTTGAGCCCTATATTCCATCATAGATCCCTTAGTTTAGGTGAGAGATACTCTCTAGCCCTCCTCTCCTACCCCTTAGCTAGCAAGCTTTAGAGGTTAGAACCCACTATTCCATCATCCAAGTCATCGGAATCTCACCGAAGCACACCTACGCAAAGGTCCACAGTGGTGCAACAAAGGCCCGAGAGCTCTGGCGCTCCCCTCTATTCCTCTACCTTCTCAGTTCTTTCTCTATCCTCGCATTTGTGCCGTTACACCGCCGAAATTTCGGTAGGAACGGAGGGGCACAAATAGGATCTTAATGCCCTAAAGGCAAGAGGAAGGACTTTTTACTTCTTTATTTTTATTTTTATTTTGGTCATAAGTAGAGACCGCATTAAGCGGGTTGATCGGGTGCCTAACACCTTCCCGATCGATAACCGAAGCCCCTACCAAAAAGCCTTTGGCGTAGTCCGGTGATTCAGAGTCATATTTGGCACTTTGGTACATTTAAATATTGATTTGAGGTTTCCCAGGACACCAAAAGCTTCAGGTGGCGACTCTTTATTTTTTACAAGTGCACATCGATGCGACGGGACCGCCACGGATCCCATGGTTGCACAAATGGCGACTCTGCTGGGGAGTAGCTAGTAAAGCTTCCCCTTGAATTTTAGCATTTTTCTTGGATTTTACTAACATTTTACTATTTTTTATTATTTTTTACTCACCCCTACGATTACGTCAATTTTTCTCACCCCTACTTTTACGGCATTTAAGTGCCTTAGCTGATTGGCGGGCCTACTTGCGCATCGTTTTTAAATTCCTTACTTTTCTGTCATTTACGAGCCTTAGTCAATTGGCGGGCCTACATGTGCATTGTTTTTAAATTTCTGTACTTTTTTCGCCATTTGCATGCCTTAATCATTTGGCGGGCCTACATGTGCATTTACTTTCTCGAAATCATATACTATCAATGGATGCCGGCTCGTAGAGGCGGCATGGGATCATCACCACCCATTTTTGAACTTTAAAGAAAATTCCTCTAAATTTGAAAATTAAAATTGAACCAACAAGGGGGACTTAATTGAATTTTGCATGATAGATTTTCAAAGGGTTGAGATTTTCTAGGCAAAGATACAAACTCTCAGTTCTTAGTACGGCAGCAACCCCTAGTGGTGATGATCCGAAAAAGTACCACCTAGTATCTGAGAAAGCGCTTACGCTGGAGGTATATCGGGTGGGTAACCTATCTCGTTACAAAGCCTAAAACCCGTGGGAGAGAGCGTTAGTAGACCCGCATTGGCCTTGTATCCCTTAGGTTTGGTGAGGAGAGACCTGGTGCAATTAAGCATTCTGTCCCTGAAAGCATAGCTTCCAGAAAAATTAAAAAAAAAAGACCAATTTCGGGCTGCTATTTTACTGTCAAACCTGTTTGACCTCACTATTTTGCCTGGCGTAACTAATACCTGTGCCAAGTAAAAAGTGCCCAGTTTTACTCTGGCGCAACTAATACATGCACCAAGCAAAAAATACCTAGATTTGCTCTGGCGCAACTAATACATGCGCCAAGCTTAGAATCTGAGCATTTTGGCCTGGCGCATCCAATACTTACGCCAAGTCTGGTGTAAGCAGTGCAGCCTAAATCTGTGGCCTATCTCACCACCCCGGATTCCCCGATTAGTGGTTTAGCACCTCTGTTTAGATTCTGTATTATCCGACACCCAATATGCCCCCGTCGGCCAAAAGAGGGTGACTTCTTTTTACCCGCTCCAGGGGATCAGGTTGTTTGCGTTGATTTTCATGCCTTCAATAGATTAAGGGGTTTTCCCTTTGACTCTTTCGAAGCGCATCGGGGTCTCACCGCGAGACTTATTTAGGGTACAAAAGCCACCCAAAATGGGAATTCAAAGGCCCCGAAATCCTTTATCATTTCATTTACAAGAAATTTTAAAAATTAAATAAACCAAAAGAAAAATAAAATTAGAGACTTGTGGTGCCAACACAACGGCATCATCTTACCCTTTGTCATCCTGTAGAGGAAGAAGGAGCTTTACGGGCCCCATCCGAGGCACCCGTACCCTACCCGTCACCGAGCCATGTCGTGGGTGGTGGATCCGGCATATGCCGATCCCGACTCATCCCCACCACATTCCCCAACTCATTCCCATACGGAAGAGACGTTCACGTCCATCCCCCTCACGCAATCCCCCTTTACCGTCACCGGCCCCTTCGGTGCCCCCATTTTCCCATCCACCACCTCTCAGAACACCCAAAATCCAACCCCCCATTCCCCATTATTTTCCCAAACAATGCCCATTCCCCCATCCATGGCCATTCCTACTCTATCCCATCCTCCATCCACACCCATTCAAAGCCTGACCCAATTTCCTGCCTTTACTACCATGCCTCATTTCCCATCTTCCCAACATATACCCAATCCACTCACACTTACCCATGCCACATCCAATCTCCCAAACCCCCCATACATCCCTCCATCTACTCAGGTCATGCCTAATTTTTTCCCATACAATCCCCACATCCCAATATGTACCCGACCCACTCACATTCACCATTGCCCCACCTAATTTCTCCAACCCACCCCATATCCCACCATTTACCCAGGTCATGCCCAATTTTACCGGAGTCATGCCTAATTTCCCCACCACATCCATCCCCACCATACCCCATCATCCCTTAGATGCACCATCTCCATCCAATCCCTCCCCAATGGCCATGATGGAGGAGATGGTCCAGGCCTACACTAGTTGGAAACCCTCCCAAGACAACCCCTCTCATCCACACCACACATCCCTAAATCCATCTCATACACTATCAAGCCTCCATGCCTCATTCCCCCATGACTCCCATCAACCTCCTATATCCATACCATCCAAGGCCCAATGGGCCAAACCCATCAAGGACCAATGGGCCAGACCTATTGAGGTCCAATGGGCCAGACTTACCAAGGCCTCATTGCCCAACCTTCCCAAACCCTCATGGCCCAACCTTCCCAAGGCCTCATGGCCCAAAATCCCGAAGGCTTTATGACCCAAACCCATCAAAGCTCTTTACCCTACACCCAAGCCCTGCAAGGCCCAAACCTTGGAGCCTCACACCCATACCCTTCACAAATCCCTCCAAATTTCACTCAACCACAACCCTCATACCCGGCTCAAACCCATACCCTGCATCAGCCCCAACTCACCCATGTCCCTACACCCCAAAGCCATCTCCAAGCTTTCTCCCATACACAGTGGCCCCATCAAGTCCCACCCCAAAATCCAACTTCCATTCACCCCATCACTCAGCAAAATTTTCCTCACATACAATGGTCATACCCGACCCCCATTCAGTCCATGTAGCACCAACAGGAAAATCTCGCCCTCACTACACCATATGTAGACCAATAGTATGAAGAGGACGAGATTAGGAACTGCGGGACTTATGTCAGGGCATTGGCCAACATTATTCCTCCACTCATAATCACCAACCCCCTGGTAGCACAGAGCGAATCAAGACCGACTGCTGAAAAGATAGCCCCATTGTCTAAAGAATCAAAGCAGTTGAAAGAACAACTGGATAAAATCAAGAAGCAGCTATTGAAGATGGGTGGAGCCGAAATCCATGTCAGAGATTTTTCAGACTTGTGTTTATTTGTTGAAGTCCTGTTGCCCCCCAAAGTTTAAAATGCTGGTTTTTTATAAATACAACGGCACAGGAAATCCCATTTCACACCTCAAGTCCTATTGTGGGGACATGTGCCAATATGGAGGGCATGAAAGGCTGCTTATAAAAGTCTTTCAGAAATGCCTAACTGGCCTAGCCTTGAGATGGTTCACGTCTCTAGAACAATCCATGATAAAGACATGGAAAGATTTGACGCATTTATTTCAATAGCAGTATGTATACAATATAGGCATTGAACCTCGTAAGTCAGACCTAGCCCGACTAAAATAGAACCCTAATGAGACCTTCAGTGATTACCTTGGGCGTTGGAGAGCACTAGCAGTTCAGGTAAGAAACATAATACCTGACGACGAACAGATTGAGATGATCTCAAAGAATACCTTGTCAGTTATCTCAGACTTCCTCGTTTACCAACAACAGTTCAGCTTTGCTGATTTGGTGAGGAACGCCAATCGTTACGAGAATGCTATCAAAGATTGGTGTCTAAGCAAGAATGTATCTGGTAGAGCCAGCGGGGTCAGGAGGTTCTCTGAGCAGAGGAATGAGAAAAGAGCAGGGGCAAATGTGCAGAATATTACCAACACACGGCCCAACACCAATATAATCCCATTCCAATTCAAAACCACCCAACCAGCTCCAATTAGAACCAAGCCAATACAAAGAACCGGATCTGGGCAAGGGGCACAGATGACTCCAGAGCAGAGAAGGGCCCGCTATGACCGAGTTTTCCCACCTTTGGGACAATCATTGAACGTCTTGTTGCCTTTGTTAATAGAAAAGGGGTTGGTCACAACACTCCAACCACAACCGCCACTGAATCCCATCCCAAGACACTATGACCCCAACACTCATTGTAACTTTCACCAAGGGTCGGGCCACCCAACCAATTGCTGCTTCCCATTGAAGCACATGATACAAGATTCAATCGAGGCCAAAAAAATCATTCCCCCTGCACTTCTCCAAGCCACCCAGCATGTAAACATACATCAAGTACAGCTGCCCCCACACCCTACTAGAGGAGCAGGTCTGAGACCCGCCATTGGTATGATAGAAGAGGGTGATGAAGAATTTGAGTTTGACCCGTCGAATTACATCAGTGACCGAAAAAATTTTGTGGCACCGAGGCAGAGAGATTGGGAAGACAGAAGCATTGGGGTGATTGAACCCTTAAATTTATCAGATTATTTTCCCAACCCCGCACCCCAAATAGAACCCTTAGATCTTAGGGCATACTTTCCATTACCCACTCCCATCAACTATGTACAAATCAATGCTTATCAATCGTACACCACCACCCCCACCAATTACCCAATAGCTCATCATGCCCCCCATCCACCGTCTTCACCTATCAGTTATCAATGGTCTACCCCTACCCCATTACCCCCGACACAACCACCCACAAACCTCACTACCCCCACTCGGCCTACTTTAGCCACCTGCCCTTCCGTCATCGAGGTAAACCAAGCATAGCCCACCCCTCCCAAGCCATTAGTACAACCACATCAAGTACTGACAGCCACTCCATTTTAGATTCCGGGACTAACCCACAATCCTCATCAAGTCCCACTCAATTATGAACAAACAGATGCTAATGCCGACAGTAGCAGGGAATAGGCAGTTAACTTTATCACCAGATCCGGGAAAATCTCTAAGCAGCCAGAAGCACCAGCGATGGCACCAGCCCAACCAGAGGGGAAGAAAGATAGTGCAGTAAACCCTTTTGAAAAAATGAGCAGAGAACATATACTTGAAACTCAGTTAAGAAGAATGTCGGCTCACATCACAGTCTGGGATCTATTGATAAAGCCCCCACTTTATTTTCAAGCTCTAATGGGGGCGTTAAAAAATACACATGTGTCTCTTCAAGTAAGCCTAGATGAAGTCGGGCAAATAATAGGGTAGGTAATGGCTCCCAATGCTATCTCGTTTTTTGATGTCGATTTACCAGAAGAGGGAAATAGTCATTCCAAATCCCTCAATATCATTGTGAAATCAAGAAATATGATAATTTCCTTAGTTTTAATTGATAACGGGTCTGCTCTGAATATGTGCCCTCTAAGAATGACTACTAAAATAGGGGTAGATCCGTGTATGTGGAGACCAATCAGAACCAGTGCCAGAGGTTTTGATAACACCAGAAGAGAGATAATGGGAGAAGTTGACCTTGAGCTAGTAATTGGGCCAATGACCTTTTCCATACCTTTTCAAGTAATGGATATCAAATATTCTTTCAATCTGTTGTTAGCGCGCCCCTGGTTGCATGAAGTTGGGGCAATACCCTCAACACTGCATCAAAAGCTCAAGTTTGTGTCTAGGTAAAAGATCATCACCATCATAAGTGAAGAGCATGATGAGAAAGAAAAAGCCACCCACAGCATTGAGGACCCCAAAATACTGGATGTACCGCATACAACTGAGGATACCGACCTTCACAACTTTGAATATAAGGTATCGGTAGTAATCCCAAAGCCCCCAGAAAGCATCACAAAACACCAGAGGTGGAATGGTTACAGCTGTGGCCATGCTCCAGAAGTGGGGCCAGCAGAAGGGAAGGGGGCTGGGACCCCGATTGCAAGGAAGGAAAGAGCCAGTTAAGGCAAAAGGTGGTCAACAGGTCCGATTTGTGTTGGGATACAAACCCACTGAAGAAGAAGTGCGAGAGGCCAAGGAGAAAGCCCGAGCCACAACAACTGCTAGAGCTCGAGGAATCAACTTAGAGGAGAAGCCCCGTCCAAGACCGCACATCCGAGATACTTTTGTTAGCGTCATGATCGTGAAGATTGACCGGAATGGGGCAACACAACTAACCCCACACAAACCTGCAGCACCTGTCCACCCCACCAATCCCCAAATTTTCCCTCCCAATCTAGACATAGACTTAGCTGCTCTATCCCTATTTGAAGAGCACTGTCCCATACATGCACAATCCCCCCCTATGGAAAACCACCACAGGACTCTGCTGATATTTGAGGATAGAGTCTTAGACGAACCTATGATTAACATAATGGAGGCTGACTCTAAATAATTACATCAACCAGCCTCCTCCATCCAAAAAGGAAAAGAAGCGACAAAGCAGGTACGAAATTGGGCATCCATGCCCCAAACTCTGGAAGCGACAGGTGGCCTAAAATTCGACACCGATTTTCCAAAAAAATAACCTATAAAAAGTGAAATAAGCCCTTGACAGGCAATACCATGTATATATAGGGACTAGCTTGGCCAAGGACCTGTTTCCGAAGAAAACAAAAATCTCAAAAACATAAAAAATATATATATAATCCAAAAACATTGTCTTTTAAAATTCCAAATAAAGATAAAGAAAAGGATGACTTAATTGAAATTTCTGTCCCACGTGAAATCGACCCCTTTCCTGTAGAAATACAAGAAGAGGTAGGAGTCACGAGTCTGGATAAGGAGATCCCTACTGAGGAGCTTCCTAATGATCTCCTCGAATGGTTTGCAGACTTTGAGCACGATCCTACCCCTATTGATGAAGAAACTGAGGACGTCAATCTAGGGATTGAGAGTAAATTGAATGAGAAGATAGAAAATCGTGATTTACGATTTTCCAAGGAAAACTATATATAAAGAAGATAATCGTGATTTATGATTCTTTAAAGAAAAAAAGCTTTTCGGAATTGTTGCTGCTGATCACGTGAGAATTTTTACCACCATAAACAGAATTAGAAGAATTCTTGAATTAGAAGTTCTACTGATTATGGTTCTGGGAGATTGATGAAAAATATTATTATAAGGACTCTGCTACTGAAAAGTGAAGAATATTCTAGAAGCATATGAACCATTTAAAGCAAGGAGTTATAAAATTAGAAGTAGAATTATAGTAAGATAGTTTAATTTCTTTTATTAGAATTAGAAGTTTTATAAACCGACTCTTTATGATCTATAAATAAGAGAGCCCGATATAGGAATAAGCATCGAAGAATTTCAGCATCAATTGACTACTGAGGTTAAATTTTCTTTCGATCAGTAGTATAAAATAATTAGAGTAGATTAGATATCCAAGGTTTCTCAAGAGCAATTGACAACTGCTATTGGGTGCTGAAGATTAGTGTAGATATCCGTAATTTCTCAAAATGAATTAACTACTTTGGCTGAGGGGTGAAGGATATATTTTACTTTTGCTTTCTAGTTTAAATTTTTATTTTCTTTTATTTATTGCTTTGTAAACATCTTCAAGTTTTGATTTGAATTGACGACTCAGGTTGAAATTTATAGATTAGTGTAACGGTTTTTATTTTCCTTCTTCAATTTTCTAGAGTTTGATTGGCGCCCAAATTTCTGATTGATTATTGATTAGATTAAATCTATAGTATTGATTAACGCCCAATGCTAGAATAATTGATATATGGTATAACGTTACTGTTTAATTTCATAAATATCCAATAGCAGAAGATTGTGACTGACGACCATAATCTAAAGTTGGAGGATTAGGATTTATTTTTATGCACTTTAGTTTAGAAAAATTCTTTATTCATATTTCTCTAGTAGTTTAGGAATCTTTAAAGATAAATATAAGTTTTCAGAAAAGTAGATTAATGAATTAATAACTATCTTAGTGGGAACGATCCTATACTAGCTCTAAAATTTCCATTGTGCACTTGTAATAGGTTAAGACTTAATTAGAATACACATAAGTAGTGATCACCCATTTAGACTAGTTTATGGCAAAGCATGTCATCTTCTAGTGGATTTAGAGCACAGGGCCTATTAGGCGATTAAAAAATTTAAACATAGATCTAACTTCTGCTGGATTAAACAAGAAATTGTAGTTGTCTGAGCTAGAAGAACTGAGGCTGGATGCCTATTCCAATTTCAGAATTTACAAGAAAAAAGCCAAGGCCTTCTTTGATAAGAACCTTCTGGGGAAGGACTTTACTGATGGAGCTAAGGTATGGCTTTTTAACTCTAAGCTCAAGTTCTTTCCAGGCAAATTAAGATCCATATGGGATGGACCATATACTATAATTCATGCATTCCCATCTAGTGTTGTTGAGATCATGGACCCTACTTCTAGAAGGGTTATGAAAGTAAATGGTTAGAGGATCAAACCTTGTGTTGAGAATATAGTGGAGCCCTCTGAAACCATGCACTTCCAAGAACCTCCCACTGATAAGTGATCTCCAGCCGTGTACACTGTGTATCATAGTTGTTGTTTGTGTTTTTGAATTATGTAAATATTATCTTTGTGTCGTCTGTTTTCATGAATCATGATGTGTGCAATGTTATGTTGTACCATGGTGTGTGGATGTTTGTGTTTAGCATTAGGAATCATTGATTTTTAATGAATGGAAGTGTCTCTGTCAGCACAGGTGTGAACTAATTATGTTTTAGCCTTCTCGAGAGGATCAAGAGCCTTCAGGCATCCTCTCGAGACATTTTGAATGAGTATTTGGCTTTCTCGAGAGATTCTGGCACTACAGAACAACCTCTCGAGACACTTCACCTGAAGCAAATACAAGCCTTGACAGGCTGCTATGCATAAATAGCATCTACTCGAGATCCTCTCGAGCCAATTCACCTGAAGTGGATAACAACTTCGACAGGCTGAAAATGCATAAATCTAATCTGCTCGAGAACCTCTCGAGCAGATTGTGCGAAAGACCGAGCTTGTCGGACAGTTCATACTCTCAACATAAATGCTCAAGAGGCTCAATTACATATCTGTAATCTGCTCGAGATCCTCTCGAGCTATATGTTTTGAGCACCCAACCTCTCAAGGCTCAGGTTTTTAGTCTATAAACCTGTCGGGTAGTCCATTCTATCATTTCTATTCTCTTTCTAAAGCACTCGAGCACAAACACCCGGCCCCAAATTTTCTTCTTCCTTCTTCACTACAACACCTGCCCCACCATTTACCCATTGCCTCAGCTATTTTGTTAAGCTACACAAGCCAATCATTTTGCACCTGGAAGCTTTGGATTTGATCCACTGTGCATCATCCTCAACAAAACCTTAGTTTTGGGGTAAGTTTGTAATTTTCTTCTCAGTCTCTGCATTGTTCTACATATTTTTACTGGATTGAGTTGTTTTTACTTGGGATTAATTAGTGGATTGATTGATTACAGAGTTTTGTCGGTACCTAGGGTTTCGGTTTGTGTGATAGAAATTAGGGTTTCATGGCTAATAGCACAGATTTTGAGGAAACCCTAGCTGACTTGCTTAGCCCAACCCAGACCCATCCTCCTACATCCACTAGGAAGTCCCAGCGGATAGCTTCATCCTCAGCCCCTGAAGTTCATTTGGCAAACCATAAGAGGAAAATTATTGCGGGTGACTCAGCTGCCCTAAAGAAAAAAGCCAGAACTGCTACCTAAGAACCCAAAGTTGTAAAATCCAAGAAGCAGAAGAAAGGAAAGGGAGAAACCCCTGAGTCTGGCCCATTCACCACACCAAATGATTTTGTGGCTACCCTCAATTTGGTACCAAAGACAGCCTTTGATAAGGCCTTCTTCACTATGGAAGACCTGGCTAAGGAAGCCATAGAATGTTTGACTAAGGCCTCCCTAGACTCATTGTCAAAGCCTGTATAAGATATTGTGTACCCTAGGTTGGTGAGGTTGTGGTACTAGAACATCAGAATGAAGGAATCTGGAGGAGGACCTAAGGGGCAAGATCCTGTGATGGCCATTTTAGTGGATGATTTTGAAGTAGTTATGGACACAACTGACATTGCACAAGCATTGGGCATCCCTGTATCATATGACCCATCCTGTAATTTGGGAGCCCCAATCAGTGCCTCAATCACAGTGATTGCCCAACAATTGACTCAAAGAAAGAAGGCATTTGAGGACTCAGCAATGAGAAGTGACTTCAGCCCCAATTTACTTTTCATGGACAATGTATTAAGGAAGAACATCTTTGTGGTTGGTCACCCAAAACAAAGGAGGCACCCAATAGTGGATGCCTTATTCTCCTTCTCTAAGGGGCATTGCTTTAATGCTGCCAAGTTGATATTTCAAGGGATGGAAGACATACATAGCAAGGTGCAGAAGAAACAAAAATTACAAGGACTACCCCACAGCAAGTTGATCACAGCCTTGCTCAAGAGAGGAGGATATGTGTAGAAGATGGGGGAGCCCACTGATGAGTTGCCACCTTTTATATTTTGAAAGAAGCAATGAAGCATCAGTATGACACTGATGAACAAGAAGAAGAAAGAGCCAGCAACTGACATTCCTGCAGAAGCCCCTACAGCCATTTCAGCAGCCACTGTTACAGTCACTCCTGGGGATTCCTCTACAGCACCATCTGCAGTTAGCTCAGTACCACTTCCTCCACCTTCCATTCCAGCACCACTCATATCAGTTCCACCTTCCATTCCTGCATTTTTACCTCCTACTCCATCTCCACTTCCTACCTTACATACCAATCCATCTATACCAGCAATTCCATCTCCACCACCTCCACTAGTTTCTTCCACCACTTCCATTGAACAATCAACTCCAACTCCTCCTATCCTTTGTCCATTCAACCTTCCCACACCCCCTATGCATAGAATATATATAAGAAGAAAACCCATCAACCAACCACGGACCCAACCCCATCCATAGCCATACCCACTGACATACCCAGTCCGACACCAAACCCACCATCACCTTTTACATATAATGACAGTGAGCCAATGGCTACTGACATTGAACCACCTAACCCCACTGACCCTGTTGAGCCCATTGACCCAATACCCTCTCATGCCAATTCCCCTCCATTTTCACCTAACCAAGACCAATTCACAATAGAGGGGTACTCAGCCCTGATAAACTCCATTGTGGGGGATATTAGGCATGAGTATACTCCTCACCCTGAATCCCCACAACCATACCAATTTAACCATGCCCCTACCTCACCATTCCAACCAATCCCTCATACCTAACCTGTAACCCCTTCCATACCTGACCCTTTAACCCAAATTATCACCCTCCTAACCTCACTCCAAGCCCAAATCCATACCAACACAAAAAACCAAGCCACCATCCAAACAAGCCTTACCTTCATCCAATCCACCCTTCAAACTTTTACCCCACCACGCCAACCACCTACACCTACCCCTCCTCCATACTAGCAGCCTTCTACATTAGTGTCAACAATTGATGCTATCACACAAACAGACTTTGATACTGAAGAGTTAGCTATAGTCCCCTTCACCATAGCCTCAACCTTCACCCAAACTAAACCCACTGAGGAGGAGCTGATGCTTTCCCTACCATCTAATCCCTCCCCATCTACCACCACTTGTATTGAGATCGTTGTGATCCCCACCTCTGTTACTAATCCTTCTAACTGGGTCATTGTCCCAGCTGACCAAATTCCATTACCTCTTTTTGCTACCCTCACTTCTTTTATGAATGGCAATCCATATATTGAAAGGGATGTGCATCTGGTGGTAGAATCTGTGAGAGATAATGTCCTACAGACTTGTGAAGATCAGCTAGCACTGATGAAGACAGGGTATTGGAAAAGGATGGAAGCAGTATTACTGGATCATCAAAAGGAGATGAAGGCCATGCAACAGAAGCTGGACACTGTTGTGGCTGTGTACAAGGTCTATGAACAAGGGGCCAACCACTTTTCCAAGCTGGTTGAAACATTAACATCCACTATCTCAGCTAGGGGTCCCAAAGATGAAAAGCATCCAGCAATACCTACAGGCATATCCATCTAGGAGCCTACACAGCAGAAAAGTAGCACCAAGCCAAGGAAATCAGCAACTACAAGAATAAAGGCTGGTGCTGCACAAGCTGAGAATGTCAAGAAGGGCAAGGAGAAGGCTGCAAGGGATCCAATTGATCTAGATTCTGATTCAGACCCCCTTTAGGAGTTATTGTAGTTATTTTGTGGCTATTTTCTGTTGTTGTTTTTAGGAATCTGTGTAATTGTATATTTCTTTTATAATTGTAATTTTGTATAAATTTCCTCCTTTGTATAATTTGAAATTTTGTTAATGAAATTTTCTTTTTGTGCCAATTTGCATTGTGCTTAATTTCTTTTCTTGTTAACTACTATTAAATGTCAATTTTCTGTTTTGTGTAATTCCTTTTCATACTCTGTTGCCCCTGAATTCAAACTTATTGCAACAGTGAGGATACTGTCTATCTTAGGTTTGGGGATATGGCAGGATAGACCAATGAAATAGTTAAACTTAGTGCAGCAGTTTTAGTAAGATTGAAATAAATAAAGTGAATTCTCACCTAACTAATTGTGAAAAAGGAGATTAAAACTGGATAGCATACTTTTTAACACTGAAATCTTTTGAAAATTTAACACTTCCATGAAGTAAACATCAAGGAAATTTTTCACAATCAGTACTTAGTGAACTAGAGAGGAGAGAAAAAAGTGAGGACATATCCCATGAGTTCAATTGAAGACCATATCTAGTGAGATTTGGGCCTATAAAAAATTTTCTTTTGAAGAGTGTCTTTGGCAATTTTCTTCTGCTCTAAGGAATGATTGATTCAACACCTTTTCACTAGAAGTTACGCACCCCAAATTGAAACTATTTGGCAGAACTCATGACATTAGGAAGATGATTTGAGGTCATCATTTGGACAGTTTGAGCCTGAAATTCCTACCCATTGAACTACCCTTTGTATACACTCTTTGAGCGTTAAAAATCTATTTTTCATTGACAAACACCAAAGTAATTGAACCTAAACCTCATTAACCTGATTCAGCCTTACCCTCACTTTGAGATTTCAGAAGGTACAAGAGAAGATGTTGAAGATAGGTGAGCAGGGTTCAACATTTGGTGGAAGGAGAAGAGAAGAAATTAAAAGAAGTAGTGCATCAGTTGTATGATTGTGGCAATTCATCATAAAAAAATATTAAAATATAAAAAAAAAATTATAAAAAAAGAGAAAAAGAAAAAGAAAGAGAAGTCAAAAGAAGTATTTCATCCAAAAAATTGAAAATAGGAGAAGAAGTTAGCCACTTCATATCTGAAAAACATCAAAGAAGATGAAGCAGTGATGTGATGAAGAAGGTGAAGTAATGAATCACCTCCTCTTATTAAGTGATTTCTCAGTTTTGAACCCTTTCTACCCCTTTCATTCTTTTAAACCTCAACCTTATGCCCCATTACAACCCAATAAAAGACCTTATTGATCCAAAGTGAAGTGTGCTGCTAGGTGGAGACTAGGGGATGTCTAATCTATGGTGAAAAGAACATGAGGATGTCAAGAATTAGTAGCAAATGTCTATACTCATTCTTGCAGGCCTATTTGAGGTCTGTAACTGATCTTGAGCTGCAGAGAGAGTGAATACCCTTGAATTCATTTGTTGAGAGATAGTCCTGGAGAGGATTGGGTCTGAAATTAAATTTATTGGGGTAATGTCTAAACTGAATTCTTGAATTAATGGTGAGCTTAGATCTGATTTTCACACACCACACTCTTGATGTAAGTTGATTGGTTGTGATGGATATACATGTTGATTTAACTGTTAAACTGTTTGCATTACTGTTTTGAACTCCTCTGAATTTGAAAAGAGTAAAGTGTGGGATATGTGGGGGGATATGTGGTGGGTTTGGAAAAATGGGTGTGGTATGGGTAAGTGTGGAAATATCGGGTATATGTTGGGAGGATGAAAAATGGGGCATGGTGGATGGGGTAAAGGTGGAAAATTGGCTCGGATTTCGGGTGGATGTGGATGGAAGATAAGATGGACTTGGAGTGGACATGGAGGGGGAAATGGGCATGGCTTGGGAAAATGAGGGGGAATGGGGTGTCGAATTTTGGATGATTTGAGTGGTGGTGGATGGGAAAATGGGTGCACTAAAGGGCCCGGTGACGGCAAATGGGGATTGGGTGAGGGGGATGGATGTGAAGATTTCCTCCGCATAGGAATGAGTTGGGGAATGTGGCGGGGATGAATCAAGATCGGCATATGCCGGATCAACTGCCCACGATATGGCTTGGCGACGGGTGGGGTACGGGTGCCTCGAGTGGGGTCTGTAAAGTTTTCTCCTCCTCCCCCTACGGGATGGCGGAGGATAAGGCGATGCCGTTGTGTCGGCACCACTAGTCTTTTTAGATTTTTTATTTGATTTTTTAAATTATTTTTGTTTTTCTTGAGTAAGACAAATAAACTTTTAGTACGAGTTCCGAGGCCTTGGAGTTCCCTTTTCGGGCGGCGTTCACAACCCAAATATTTTCCACGGCGGGATCCCGACGCACTTCGGAAGAATCAAAGGGAAACCCTTTGATCTATGTGAAGGTTTGGGAAACCATGCGACAACCCAATCCCTCAAAAAAAGTCAATAAGAGGGTGACCTCTTTTGATCGGCGAGGGCGTATTGAGTGTCAAAGATATTCATGCGCGCTTTTTCTAAGTTCCTCTCGGTTGCCGTGAATCAGTGGCCCAATTCTGTCCTATGCGGACTCTAGCAATGCGGTGTTTTAGATGCTGGAAATAAAATAAAATAAAATAAAATAAAAAATTTCTAAGAAGGTTTCTAGTTTGTTGCAATCACCAGTTGTAAAAATTTAACGACGCTGCAACACGTCAATGATCACGCCTTGGAGCGGGTGTGGTTTACTTCTTTACTGAACCGTCCATCGGCGAACGTCAGCAGCACTAGCTCTTCCTTGTAGTTTAGATAGTTTAGCTTTCTTCTTATTGTTCATATCCTAATTGGCTTAAGTTCCCTAATTCTACTATGAGTCTAACTGCTTAATATCCTAATGTGATGAATTAATCTAATATTCTAATATCCTAATCCTAGTGTGAGTCTACTTGGTTGAAGTATCCTAATATTATCAGGAATCTAATTATTTTTAAGTGTCCTACTTCTATTGTGATTAGGTGTCCTATTTCTACTGTAACTAGGAGTCCTAATTCTATTAAAAGTCTAATTAATTAAGTTTCCTAATCCTATTAGAAGTCTAATTAATTAAGTTTCCTAATCCTATCAGGAGTCTAATTAATTAAGTCTCCTAATCCTATTAGGTGTCTAATTAATTAATTCTACTGAGACTGATTATTCTGATTCTATTATGACTTATTAGAACTGTACTAATTCGAATGAATCTATAACTAAATTAGATATAGCAGTTCTATAGAGATTCTAATTTAAAATAAGCATACTAATTTTATCAGAGTAAAATAGATATACTAATTTTACTGAAATTCTAATTAAAGCAAGTATACTAAATCTACCAATATTCTAATTAAAGCAAGTATACTAATTCTACTAAAATTCTAATTAAAGCAAGTATTTGGATTCTACTGAAATTTTAATTAAAGCAAGTATTTTAATTCTACCGAAATTATAATTAAAAGCAAAGGGGTTTTGACCCGTTATGCTAAAAAGGATTGGCCTCGTTCTCGAGTACCCTCTGTAAGCTCCCTTAGGCAAATTGGGTGGCTAAGATTAAAGCAATTTGGATTTTGAATTATAAGATAGTATTTTTTGGATTTTTAGAGTCAATAATTTTGGATTATAATTATGAATTAAATTTTAGAACTAGAAATTAAGAACTAAACTATAAATCGGAATTTTAGAACTAAAATTTAAAATCTAAGGACTTAATTCAAGACCGTATGATTAAGGACTGGTTCTAGAAACTAAGACCTAGAACTAGAGATTAATAATAGTACTGGAGATTAAGATTTCAGAACAAAATTAGGGATTAGGGTCGAGGATTAGGCCGTCTGATTAAGGACTAGTTCTGAATTCTAAGAATCGGAATCAGATATGCGGTCTGAAAAAAGGGTGCTACGGTCTAAGACTGAAAATTCAATACTAATAATTTAAACCTAAGATTTAAATCTAGGAATTAAAAGCTAGAACCAAAGATTAAAAACTAAAACCTAGAACTAGAAATTAGAGCCTAAGATCTAAAACTGAGAATAAAATTATACCGAGGGCCTGGGCTGTAGAAAGAAATCTCGAAATCCTAAGCTTGGAGGCGAAGAACTTGAAACTTGAATCTCAAAGTTGTGGGGGGCGGAGGACCGAAGAAGTTGTGGAAAAGAAGGGGGGTGATTCGAAGAGGCGGTCAGAAGAGAAAGGGTCGAAGTGGAGAAACCTATTTATAGGTTTTTTCCTAATTGCCCCCTGTGGGGTGTGCATAATTTTTTATTACTCGCCTTGTTTCAGGCATTTAATCGAATTGTGCGCCGGGTCACTGACGCTTATTCGCTTTGAGTCGGTCACCGACTCAGTGAGAGACGGGCTGACTGGCTCAGCCGAGTTTCCTAGTCCTAATCACGTTAGAACTAATTGTACGCTTTCTTTGGAATGCGCAATCCGATTAAGCGCTTTGTTTGAAACGTTTAATCATGGAGTTTTATCAGTCAAGGAGTGTGAGACTAGGCCGGGCATAGGCCAATTGCGCGCCTGTGATAGAGCGCACAATCCGATCATGCATTCCATGTGGAGCATGTAATTGAGTCTCAAGGAGCTAAAGAAAGGAAATTGGGTATGAAAGGGGACTGATTGCACGTTTGTGAGTTGGCGTGCAATGGAATTGCGCGTGTGATTTTAAGCGCATAATTCGGGGTTGTCCGAGTCTGGGTCGGGTCTGAAATGCCTGACTATTATTTTAGTCAACATTTTGACTATATACTATTGTTTCAGTATATAGTCTCCCTTACATTGGGATCTGAGCGCAGAGCTATTGTTTCAGCCTGTCTTCAGCCATGTACTATTGTTTCAGTCCATGGTCCCTATGTCAGGGTTATGGGGCCTAAGCCACACTGCTATTATGTCAGCCAGTTTTCAGCCATATACTATTATTTTCGGCATATGGTTCCCAGATTAGGATCAAGGGGTCTGAGCCACAGAGCTATTATTTCAGCCTCTGTTCAACCATGTACTATTGTTTCAGTGCATGGTCCCCGCATTAGGGTTATGAAACTTCCAGAGAAGGTAAGTCCTTTTCGAAAAGTCACGGGTGAGGTCAAAGGTTGACTGAACGACTTTGTATATTTTGAGAGGGCAAAATGAGGGTGTCTACAGATGCCCCTCTAGGCGCGCTCTTGCAAAGTAAGAACGCGTCGAAGAAGTAGACACCCCTCATCCGAGGTGTCTTCTCGTTTCTCTTGGGAAATCACAAATGTGAACTAGAGATGCTGACATGACTTGCTTGGCTTTCTTCTCTATTAGTGCAAGCTAAAATAGAGCATTCAGGGGCCCAGTGGTAGCTGTCGAAAGGTGTGTTCTATATCGTGGATGCGGGAGGGCATCCCGTAGTGTATCACGACCCACTGTCATAGACAGTCGACGGGGGAAGTTAGCGCATTCTATTCTGCAGGTGCAAGGGGCATCCCGTCTCGTGTCGCGACCTGCTGTGAGTGACAGTCAAACGGAAAGGAGAATCATTATATCCTAATCTGTGGGAGCAAGGGGCAATTAAACAGGGGGATATAATGCAGTCGAGGTACCGGGGGCGTCATACAAATGTCCATAAACAAGGTCCAGGGACCAATAATAATAAGATGAAGTATTGTGTAATATCAAAGGCTTTTACAAGTCATGTCAGACCGAGCGCGTCATTGCTCACACCAATGCGCATCAGGTGTTCCTTTTCCAATAGACAATTATAAGTTCTTAGATTAAATATACTCATTATTCGGCTTCCCAAGGGGAATGGCTGGTTTGGATAAGTGAGTTTTGGGATGAATTTTGGTAGGTAGGGGGTCTCTTTGTTTATTATTATTTTAGTTTCTTCTTCTTGTTGATTTTTTTTTATTTTGTTCTAGAAGTAAGAGATTTTTGAAAATTCAAGAATTTTGACTTAAGATCAATTTGGTGGTAAAACGGTAAAAAACATTGCTTCTGAGACATCGCTGAGCAAATCCATCGGTACGGGATTTGTGGACTCAACTGTTTATGTGGTTGTCAAGACGAAACTTGGCATGTCGGATACTCCGTCTAACCTTCTCGACAAATACTGATGATTGTCTCTTATGGGAGGACTACAGTGATTCGCGAGTCGAGCGAGATGGGTTTTGAAAACATTTTGACTTAATCATAACTAACTACATATAGCAGAAGCAATATCGAGTAAAAGAGAAGGTGATACTTACCTGAAGCGTTGATGTTTACCTGTGTAGTCCGCGATGGGACTGGTGATGTGATGTTGTGGCGGGACATTGAGAGGGTTTTCTTTCTTCTCTTCATTTCTGCTATAGCAGAGACTTGGTGGCCATTGTCATGATGCAATGTCTTGGAAAAGTGAGTGTTGCGATGGGTCATGGTGGGCTTTCCCGTTATGGTTGTGTGCTGGGATGAGTCCCAGTGGTTGCAAGTGTAATGGGACGTGAGAAGGTCTTTTCTCTTCCTTCCTATCATAGCGGATCATAGACGTGATGGGATATTGGGGATCTACGTTAAGATCTTGGGGGATTACTAGTTGTAGGCCTGATAGGGGTATTTGGATCCTGGTGGGATTTTTTTTGGGTTTGAGGTGCGATGGGACGTGGGAGGAGTCCCTCTTCTTCTATTGGATTTTAACGACTGCTACGTAGCTAGGGATTTGGGAGGTAGGCTCTCTGCTTTCATGATGGGACATTGGTTGAGCATAGTTAGTGATGGGACTTTTAGAAGGTTTGTTTATGCAAGGTTTCATGATGAGGATTTCGGGGAGGTATGATTGGTGTCGGGGCTATAGGACAAGATGGAGTTGTTGTATTGCGATGGGACATGTTCGTGATAAGAATGAGTCGTAGTTGCATCGCGAGGGGACATATTCATGGATGTGTGGCGGGGTTGTGTCTGGATGTTTCGGGCAGTGATGTTTGCGGTGGGATGTGGATGGGATATTTGTGCTATGTTTCTTTCTTTGGCAAATCTTGGGCTATATGAGACTACGTCGCGATTGCGTCGTGATTGGACTCGACTTTGACTTTGGTGGCATGGTAGAGTTTTTGGAAGGTTTGCTCTCTCTTCTTTTGTGTGTGATGAGATTTGTGGTGAGGTTAGGTGATTTCAGCCAATGAGCTTATGTATTGGGGTGGCATTGTATGTGTGCATCTTGTCGCGATGGGACACGCGTAACGGGTTATGCGATGGGATTCTCCCTCTCCGGTCGGATCATGATGGGATGAGGGAAGGGTGACAATGCCACAATAAGGCATGTATGTCTTGTCATAATGGGACTAGGGGCGCGGTCAATGTTAGGGCTACGTGATGGGGGAAGGGTCAGTGGCTCTCCCTCTTTCTCTCTTAATAGCCTGTGAGGCTACGCGATGGGACAGGAGAATTTTGATCGAGATGGGATAAAAAAGTGTGAGGATGGATGAATTTGGGTATTGCGCACCTGGTATCGGTCGCTTAGTCGAATTGAGCATCTGTTCTCGGGCATGTGATTAAAAGTCTAAGGGGGTCATTTACACGTTTGGACATATGCTTGTGATTTAATTACGCGCTCTAACCGTAGCGCGTGATTGATGTATCACCAGGTCACTGTGCAGGTGACCTTTCGTATTGCGTGGTGTGAGTAGGTCATGCAATAGGTTTAAGCAGTTTATATTGGGCGCGTGATCAGAGCTTCGCGCCGTCTGTGCTGGCGATGACTTTATTGCACGCTCTGTTCGGGGCGTGTGTTTTGATTTGCGCATGGTTTCCTCTATGTGTGACTGCGTTGCGCTCCTATTTTCTGATGCGTGATTAAGTTCGTACTCTATATACGCGACAGAGCCATCATTTCTTTTGCATCTCTGGTTTTAGTCTCAAGTTTTACTTTTTCTGAATCATTTATACTCGGATATTCGTGATTCTGTGATATTGGGTGATCTGACCGTCGAATTGCAATATTATTTCTTCCTATGTTTATCATTTCGTGTGTTCTTCAACCTGAGGTGATACTCAGGGGTGGCATTATTCTAGGAATGGGCAGTCTTGGGAAAGAGGAGGCCGGTCTTCACATTGATCCCTTTTAGGGAGCAGTGAAGGAAGCGTTGAGGAGTCCTCATTGGTCTTCGGATCTTCAGACTGCACGAGGTCTTTTTGAGGATATGCACATGGGGCAAGTAGGTGTTGTATATATTGTCGTTGTGTTTTCTCGGTTTAGTGGTTTTATTTTTCAGGTTTCAACGTTTATTGACTAATTTTCCTATCGGTTTACCGGTGATTTGGAGGCCCTATGCGGATGGGGAGGCTGTTGTTGTGCCAGTGATACAGTTTGGCCAGCCTTTCTTCGATGTGGACATATGGATCCATTATTTTGAGAAGGTGGAGAGGATCCGCCTATCTCGAGAGGTGCGGCAGCTAAGACTCGCTCAGGGAGTCCCTCGGGAGATTCACCTCAGAGTGGCAAAGAGGATGACCGGTCCCCCTGGTCAAGACTTCGCGAGCCAAATGGCACTTCAGATGGTTGATTTTAGAGTTGGGGGGACCAGGGTGACAGGGGCACGCTATGAGGCAGATGTCTGAGTGTTTGTGAGATGGTTTGAGGCATTGGGTGGTGGGCGCCTCTTCACACGTCCCTTCCATGGGAGTGATTCTTTTGCCGTCGGCATTGCGGGAGAGACTAGCCGCGTTAGAGCAGGGCCATCTCACTCGAGTGTCCGCGGAGCGTTGGATGCCCTCCATAGGGCGATGGAGCAGATGGGGTGCGCTACTCGCCCTAATAAGGAGAAGTTACACTCCCTAGCTACCTCGGTTGCTCAAGCTAGGGCAGCAGAGGATGAGATGAGGGCTCATCTAGCGAAGACTCGACGGCTCCTGGTGAGTTGGTTTATTGGTCTAATTATTTATATACTATGTTGCCTCAGTTTTCCAATCGTTCTGATGTAGTTGTCGAGTCTTATTTCTTTTGGACAGTCTGAGAGGGAGGTTGAGGTCGCCAGTCATGCGGCGATGGTTGAGTTGCTACACAGTCAACAGCAGGCCGGCCGGCAGGTAGAGGTCAATCTGCAATCTAAGATTGATCGATTGGTAAGTGTCTTCCTTGATTTATTCATTGTTGGTATTTTGTGGATTCTTATTAGTTTTGACACATTTTTTTATGTTTGCAGAGGGCAAATATTTCTGTTGCGGGGGCTTCTGCTCAGGCATTTGATCCATTTTCGGTTGCCTCTTCCAGTCGAGAGGATCCAGCGATGGCTTAGCTTCGAGCCGAGCTAGAGCACTGGGTGAATTTCTTCGATCTCTTGACCTGTCTATATGATTGTAGTAGTTCGTTGGGTGTTATTATTTTACTTTTCTTAATAGTTTACTAATCATCATGTGGTATTCCAGCGTCAGGTCACCGAGGATTTCTAGACAAGGGAGGCGACTGCTACCTCTCTATGCCCTGAGAGTCAGGTATAGTTCCTAGTTTGGTGTAATTTAGTTCAGGCTATTTCACTTATTTTATTCTGACATGTCTTGTGTTGCTATGTTTGGTTTCTATGCAGGTTGTTCCGGACTCTGCTCCTGAGGCTCCCCCTCAGGAGTTCGCTCACGTTCCTTCTCAAGTGTGTTTTAGTTGATGTATTTATAGTTTGTTTGTCATCGTAATGTTATCTGATATAGTTGTTTGTTCATATTATAGCTGCCCACGTTTGTTGTTCCTTCCGTGCCACCTGCTGATCCGGTGACTGCTGCGACGGTTGAGCGCCTTCTTGGAGAGAGGGTGGACATGGTATGATTCCCTTCTTTCCATTTCATTTTTTTCGTATATATATATATATATATATATATATATATATATATATATATATATTGGTTTTCTTTGACTCGGTGTGGTAACGCAGGTTCGTCAGCTTGAGGAGGCGCGCTTAAAGGTGGCACGAGCGCGTGCCACTCCTGAGGCGAGACCGATCCTTGGGGACACAAAGCCGGGAGGATCTGCTTGTTGAGATGATGGTTGCACAGGAGACTCAGGCTAAGGCATTGTTTGCGGTGCGTTGGGCAACACAGGCAGAGATGCAGGCGTCCCTAGATTGACTGCAGTATCATCTGACGAGGAGTGAGCGAGGAGTGTGCGGATGGTTAGTCAGCTTGCTGGATCAAAGTCAAGGGCTATGGGTTCCTCAGTCGGGCCGCCTCGTCGTACGACACATGATCGTGTCAAGGATTATGTTCGTGAGGATTCTGTTATTCATGAGTTTTTGCTGGGTATCCTCCTCGTTCTTGATCGAGGTGGTCCATTAGTCAGGCGAGAGAGGGGAATTCAGTAGCGGGGCCTCGTCGTTTAGAGGTTTCATGGACTCTGGGTGCCGAGATTGTGTTTTCAAAGGATCAGTCTATAGATCTCCGGGCTGATGATACTCGGGATAGCAGTGAGCGGCCATCCCAGCGGAGTCGTAGGGAGTAGGGGTGTATGTGTATTTTTTGTGTTCATTGCACGTGTTCATTGTATATATAGGGGGTATGCCCTTGGTGATAGATGTAAAAGAAAATTTTGATGCATATATATAGATTTAGTTCAGATGTACCTGATTCGGCTGTTCTTTTTGTGTTACCTCTTGTATTCGCCTTTTGCTTTTAGCGCCGTTAGTTGTCATCGGGACTTGGATGCTTCCTAAGCTGGCCTGGTGATGGTTTGAAGGTTGCTTTACATCTGCACATTCAGGTAAAGCTATCAATAATTTTATTTTCCCCTTGCTAATTGTCAAGGGGGGAGGTGTCTCAGACCGGGGTCTGGTAGTAAAAGATGGATATATGCTTTTTTTTCTTTTCTTTCTTTTTTCTTTTTTTTCCTTTTTTGCTTTTTTTTTATAAATAAATAATGCAACAGGGAAAGCAAATAACTAAAAGAATAAAAATTTAAAAAAAAAATGCCCCAGTGTAGGAGCGTGGTAAGATCGGTAGTGCAGTATCTTCGGTAGCATTCTCCGGATGGTAACTTCGTGATTCTATATCTCCTCTATGGGCAAGCAGTAGCTCTTATTGTGACTCTGCAATTTAAAAATAAAAATGCCCCAGTGTCAGGGTGCAATGGAGATTTTCTAGATTTTTAAATGAGCACTTTGGGTGTATGCAAAGCCATGGGTATTTGGTGAGTTAGCTTTGAAAAAAATTATGTGATATTATGGTCGAACTAAGGGAGGTTGTCTTGATATATCAGCTGTATACCAGGGTATTCCTTTGGTGGTGGTCATCCTATCCCGTGGTCATTACCAAGGCGGGAGTGGTAGATATAGTAAGTGATTACATCAGTCGTCGTTCATCGGTTTTCGATTTCAATCCGGGGAATATCCTGCAAGGCTTCTGATTTATTGTCCGAAAACAAAACAAAGGATGAAAGAGGGATAAGGTTCAGTGATGCAACGGTGTAGTTTGTACCTAACGCTTTTCAAAATGGATGAGTAACAATCTTTTTCTCAGAGGGGGATACGGGGTGCCATGATCGAGCTCTTCGTTATGTTTCGGTACTATCAAAATCTCACATTCTATGGTTAGCAGGAGTTTGTCCTCCTCCCGCCACCTTACAGCGACATCTAGTAGTATGGGGACATTAGGGAGACCCTCGCAGCTTGCTTATACATTTTTAGTGAAGTTACCAAAGTTGTCCTCACAGCCTGCTTATGCTTCCCTGAGTTTATTTACTTGTTCATTCGTTGCATTGCTCTCACTCAATTTTTGTTTGTATGTTTTTTTTTTTTGAAAGCATCTTGCTAGCGCAAAAATGATGAGTTTTGATTGAACCTAGCATCTTTATTTTTCTTTGCTCTAACGACTCCTCCAATGGCGGGGGAAGGGGTAAGAATCGAGTGTTACTTGAGTATTTGAAAGAGGTTAGGTACGTCACTAGTCCTTTGAATCAATTCGCCTGAATAAGAAGGTGGACAATAAATTGGAGGTCTTAAGGATATTCTGATAATTGAAGGTGTATGATCAATGAATGGGTCGTGGTGACTACGGGGGTGGTAAGAATAAGTATTTGACTACGGGATGTGATGATCACAGGGTTAAGGGTAATATTTTCTAAGATACATGACATACCAAGGGCTAGAGAGTTCTTCCCTGTCTTGGTTCGCCAGTTTGTATGCATTTCTAGGGTATGCGGTTGTTATAACATATGAGCCTTCCCAATTCGGCCTCAGTTTTCCTTTTGGACGGGCGTGCTTGGAAGACATGATTTTCTTCAAGACTAGTTCTCCAATATTAAAGGTTCGTTTGAGGACTTTCTTATTGTAAGCCTTCGCCACTCTCCTCTGATATACCTGAGCGTGATCAGCTGCCCTTAGATGTATTTCATCGAGCTGCACTAATTGTACGAGTAGGGTAATTCTCCTCTCATCTAAGGATAGCTCATCATCGAGTTGAATTCGTGAGGATGGTACTTGTATCTCATATGGTAGGACTGCCTCCATCCCGTAGCTAACGAGGTAGGGAATTTGGCCAGTAGCCGTACGACTAGTGGTCCTATAGGCCCAGAGTGCTTCTAGTAATCGTTCGGGCCAGCCGGCTTCATTGCTCGTCTCTACTGTAGGTTTTAGAATTCGAATCAACATTTTGTTCATCGCTTCTGCTTGTCTATTGCCTTGAGGGTAGAACGGTGATGAATGGTGTAGATCGATGCCGAATTTCTTGTAGAATTTCTTGTATAATTTCTTCGTCTTCTCTGCGATGAACTATGGTCCATTGTCGGTGACAAACATCCTAGGTACTCCAAACCTAGTGATGATATTCTGAATGATAAACCTTACGAGTGTTGAAGCGATGGTTCGAACGTAGGATTCAACTTCTGCCCATTTAGTGTAGTATTCGGTTGATGTAAGTACGAATGTGTGCTTGTGAATGTTCTAACTGTGTCTATGAAGGGTCCGATGATATTGAAGGTCCACATCGAAAATGGCCACGGTGAGATTATAGTGTTCAATGCAACTGATGAAGCTTTGATAAGTGCAGCATTTTCTTGACAATGTTTGCAGCTTTGGACGTAGAGGTGACAATCTCTTATCATTGTCGACCAGAAGTAGCCCTATCGTATGATTTGATCGACGAGTCTCTGTCTATCGGTGATGAGTACTGAAAAATGAGGATATTTCACCCCTAAATACCTATATTTAGCTGTCCGATGAAGGCTATCTAACGAGATTGATTATATTTGAAGTGTTTCAGGTAAATACAAGCCAAGTATAGAAAACAGTCCAAGAATTCTGAATATAATGTCAAAACACTGCAACTTTGGGTAATCAAGAACTTGGTGTGACTTGCGGATAAATTGGGACCTTCAGGACGGCCGAATTACGAAATTGTCAAAACATAAAAGTTGTAGATCCTTTCGTCAGCTTTCCAACGGCGTACGAATCGTCTCAATCTGAGTTCGGGACAGAAAGTTATGGCTGAACTACCAAAGCAGTATCTGAACCAAGAAGAAGTGCTGAATTTCACGGATTTCTGGGGTCGATGCATCGACCCTACAGGTCGATTAATCGAGCCAGAATTAGAGTCTGACACGAATCTGACACTGGAAACCTGATTTTTTGGATTCTTTGTCGGCTCGATGCATCGACCCTCCTTGGTCGATTAATCGACCCGAAAAAACAGGCTTGGGAGACTTCCGCGCGACGGGTCTATTTAAAGCGACTCAAACACTTCGGAAAAATATCTCTTTTTAGAATTAGAATTACGTAGGAATTAGTTTTAGGAAAGAGTTTTAGTTTTTGGTGTTCTTAGTTTTTAGCCATTATTTTTCATAGTTAGACATAGAAATAGGGAAGTTTTATTATTCTTTTGAGAGCTTTGTTCCCTTTAATTTTGACTATTCCTAAATTTTGTTCAAAGTTTATTCCTGCATTAATTTCATTTCTGAAGATCATCATATTTGTGGATCAACGTAATTTATTTTGAAGTTTGAGGTAATTTTAATTAATGTTATTTTCCTGTCTTTATTTATTTATGTCATTTACTTACAATATGTGTGGCTAAATTTATAGGGATGGGGATCTAATGATTCCCATCCGAGGGATGTACTTTTAATAATATAAATTTAGGATTAAAATATGAGATTTTATTTTATGGTTGTTGTGCTATCATGAATGAATGAAATCTCATGATCTCGATAATTTTACCCAATCATTGTCATGATCTTTTTGCTTTCATCGTGTGGATCTAATTACGATTATGTTCTGGGATCGAGTGTGCCGATCCATGCCCTGAATCTTGGTTCTGTAATGGTAATTTCATCTTAAATAATCCCTAATCTGAATAAAGTGTGCCGAGCCATGCCCTTGATTTCAGATTTGTAAGTGGTATTCTTGTTCGAATTTTCACCCACCTTGGGGATGATTTTTATTTGAACCTGAGATCATGTGTGCCTAGCCGTGCCCTTGATCCCAGATCTATATATGAAAATCATCTAAGTCCTGATTGCAGGGATGCAACGTGGAACCTATTAGGGTGTTGACCACTGATCTTCCATAAAAGATGTTTGTTACCAATGAAATATCTCATAATTTAATCCTTAGATTTATATTATAGGAAGAACGGATCAAAGATGGGAGGATTTAGCATCTTCATCTTTATCATCATCTTCACTTTTATTTTTGAATTATCAATTGAATTTCAGTTTGTAGTCATTAATTATCATCAACCGCTTAAATCAGAAAACTGGTAGAATACTGTTAGATCTTAATAGATTTCTAGAATTGCTTATCTCTTTTAGATGTTTCAATATTAGTCCTCGTGGGAACGATCTCGTACTCCGCACCCACTATATACAAACCGATTCGTGCACTTGCGAGTAAAACATTACATTAAAAATATCACATCAAGTTTTTGGCGCCGTTGCCGGGGATCGAACCCGGGTCACCCGCGTGACAGGCGGGAATAATCGTAATTAGATCCACACGATGAAAGCAAAAAGACCATGATAATGATTGGGTAAAATTACCGTCACAGATCTGAGATCCCGGGCATGACTCGGCACACGCGATCCCGGTTAGTAGCGGGGATTTCATCCATTCATGATAGCACAACAACCATAAAATAAAATCTCATATTTTAATCCTAAATTTAAAAAGATATATCCTCAGGATAATTTAGTCGCTTAAATGTAATTTGTAAGTCTAAGTAAAATTTTTCTCATTAATAACATTAATTAAAATAATTACCTCAAACAAAGAATCCAAAAATCAGGTTTCCAAAGGTCGATTCGTGTCGACTTTCAATCGCTCGATTAATCGACCGTAGGGTCGATGCATCGACCCCTGTAAACCGTGAAATCCAAAGACTTCTTCTCGGTTCGTATTAATCGCCGTATTTCAGCCATAACTTTCTGTCCCGAACTCGGATTGAGACGATTCTTATGCCGTTGGAAAGCTGACGCAAAGATCTACAACTGTAATGTTTTGAAAATTCCGTAATTAGGCTGTCTTGAAGGTCCTCCTGATTAGAGTCTGACACGAATCTGACACTGGAAACCTGATTTTTTGGATTCTTTGTCGGCTCGATGCATCGACCCTCCTTGGTCGATTAATCGACCCGAAAAAACAGGCTTGGGAGACTTCCGTGCGACGGGTCTATTTAAAGCGACTCAAACACTTCGGAAAAATATCTCTTTTTAGAATTAGAATTACGTAGGAATTAGTTTTAGGAAAGAGTTTTAGTTTTTGGTGTTCTTAGTTTTTAGCCATTATTTTTCATAGTTAGACATAGAAATAGGGAAGTTTTATTATTCTTTTGAGAGCTTTGTTCCCTTTAATTTTTCAGTACTCATTCCTAAATTTTGTTCAAAGTTTATTCCTACATTAATTTCGTTTATGAAGATCATCATATTTGTGGATCAACATAATTTATTTTGAAGTTTGAGGTAATTTTAATTAATGTTATTTTCCTGTCTTTATTTATTTATCATTTACTTACAATATGTGTGGCTAAATTTATAGGGATGGGGATCTAATGATTCCCATCCGAGGGATGTACTTTTAATAATATAAATTTAGGATTAAAATATGAGATTTTATTTTATGGTTGTTGTGCTATCATGAATGGATGAAATCCCCGCCACTAACCGGGATCGCGTGTGCCGAGTCATGCCCGGGATCTCAGATCTGTGACGGTAATTTTACCCAATCATTGTCATGGTCTTTTTGCTTTCATCGTGTGGATCTAATTACGATTATGTTCTGGGATCGAGTGTGTCGAGCCATGCCCTGGATCTTGGTTCTGTAATGGTAATTTCATCTTAAATAATCCCTAATCTGAATAAAGTGTGCCGAGCCATGCCCTTGATTTCAGATTTGTAAGTGGTATTCTTGTTGGAATTTTCACCCACCTTGGGGATGATTTTTATTTAAACCTGAGATCATGTGTGCTTAGCCGTGCCCTTGATCCCAGATCTATATATGAAAATCATCTAAGTCCTGATTGCAGGGATGCAACGTGGAACCTATTAGGGTGTTGACCATTGATCTTCCATAAAAGATGTTTGTTACCAATGAAATATCTCATAATTTAATCCTTAGATTTATATTATAGGAAGAACGGACCAAAGATGGGAGGATTTAGCATCTTCATCTTTATCATCATCTTCACTTTTATTTTTGAATTATCAATTGAATTTCAGTTTGTAGTCATTAATTATCATCAACCGCTTAAATCATAAAACTGGTAGAATACTGTTAGATCTTAATAGATTTCTAGAATTGCTTGTCTCTTTTAGATGTTTCAACATTAGTCCTCGTGGGAACGATCTCGTACTCCGCACCCACTATATACAAACCGATTCGTGCACTTGCGAGTAAAACATTACATTAAAAATATCACATCAATCGGCGTGGGTGTCGCAGGCACTAGCGTGTGCTTCTCTAATGATGGATTATCCTTCGATGGTTGTAACGCATCGTAGCAGTACTCCTTCAGTGAAGGCTTCTTTGAATAATATTTTGTCGAGTAAGCAGAATTGGGCGCATCTATTCCTTATAGTCTTTTGTTCGATCTTTGTGGCATATGAAGGAACATATTGATGCTTCAGAAATTTCTAGATGTCGAAATACCATGGCTGTCCATCGTCGATTGGTGATTTTTCAAACCTGAACGTAGCGACTGTAGTTTCTGCCTTGACGTGATTTTTTGGAGTGGTTGCTTCATTTAGTCCTGTGCTCATGGGGAGGATTAGCAATCCTCTCTTAACGGTCCATGCTACCTCATGGGTGGGTACTGTCAGCTTTTCGACGAAGATGGTCTTGGTACTTTGTCCGATGGATATTTGGATGACCGAAGCTAACTTGGAGAGAGAGTCTGCGAGCCCATTTTCTAATCTAGGGACGTGCATAAAAGAGATTCTTTCAAATTTTTTTACCAAATATTGAGTGGTTTCTAAATATGCCATCAGTCTTCTGTCCTTAGTCTTCCATTATCCTATAACTGTGAGATTACGAGCTTCAAATCGCTGATGGTTTTCAACTGTTTAACACCTAATTATAGTATTGCTCGTAGTCCAGCTATGAAAGCTTAGTATTCTGTGATATTATTAGTGACAGGGAAGTCTAGTTGAAAAGACTTAAGTATGACAACTCCTTCTGGATTTAGCAGGACTACTCTGATGTCTTTTCCTTTGTGATTTAGAGCACCATCGAAATAAAGGGTCCATGATGTCTTATCGGGCTCTTCGTTATGAATCATGAGTAGGTCTTCATCAGGGAAATCTGCGTGTATGGGCTCATTGCATGGGAGTGGGAGATCTGTAAGGTAGTCAGTGATTGCTTGTCCTTTGATCAACTTCTGCGTGACGTAAGTGATGTCGAACTCTTGCAATAGTATATGTCAGCAAGCGATCTTTCCTGATATTGAAGGCATTTCGAATATGTACTTCAGAGGGTCCATTCAAGCTAGTACTAGTATCTTATGTGCTCTGAAGTAGTGTCGTAATTTGGTTGAGGCCCACACCAATATGACGCAGGTCTTCTCCATTGAAGTATATTTTCGTTCGTACCCGACCATCGTCCTACTAAGGTAGTAGATAGCCTTCTCTCTCTTACCATCTTCTTTATATTGTCCAAGGATTACCTCCATCGCTTTATCGTTTGCTGAGAGGTAGAGGATTAGGGGTCTTTCAGGGATTGGTGGTGATAATATTGGCAGGTTAAGGAGGTATTTCTTGATGTTGTCGAAGGCTTGCTGACACTGATCATCCCATTTGTACTCAATTCCTCCTTTAAGTAGTCTATAGAAGGGATGGCATCTGTCTGAATGCTGAGAGATGAATCTCCTAATGAATTGCAATCTTCTTATCAGGCCTCGTAAAATTGGGAGGTGGCATCTCAAGGATGGCTCTGACTTTTATAGGGTCAACTTCGATTCCTCGCTTGCAGTCTATGAAACCAAGCAATTTTCTGGAAGTGACTCCGAAGATACATTTCTTTGGGTTCATTTTTAGTTGATACTTCTCAGCTCTTTGTAGTACCAGTCGGAGTGCTTCAGCATGTCTTGCTCGTGTTTAGGACTTTACTAATATATCATCGACATAGACTTCTACACATTTATGTATCATATCGTGAAAGATAGCCATCATGGCGCGTTGATACGTGGCTCATGTGTTCTTGAGCCCTTTCTTGAGCCCGAAAGGCATGATGACATAGCAGTAAGTTTCCCATGGTGTGGTGAAACAAGTCTTCTCTTGATCGGACTCTGCTAGTTTGATCTGATTATACTCAGAGAAATCATCCATAAAGGATAGCATCTCATGTCCAACGGTGTTGTCGACTAGAGTGTCAATGTGCGACAGCGGGAAGTCATCTTTTGGGCATGCCTGATTGAGGTTTCGAAAGTCAATGCAAACCCGTACTCTGCCATCTTTCTTAGTGACAGATACTATATTGGTGACCCATTTGGGGTAGAGGACGACTCGGATGAATTTGGCTTCGTGTAACTTGTCAACTTCCTCTTTACCTTGAAGGGTTGTTTGTGGGTGCATCCTTCGAATTTTCTGCTTAACAGGCTTTGCATCGGGTTCCAAGACACGACAATGTTCTACTAAAATTGGGATCTAGATCAGGCATATCCTCATAGGACCATGCAAAGGAGCTAAGGTGTTCTTATAGGACTTGTACGATTTGTTGATGTTCCTTGAAGTTGAGCGTTGCCCTAATTAGTAGCTTCTTGGGGTTCTCTTTAGTGTCAAAGTTGATTTCTTTTATAGGTTTCACGGCAGCTTGGGTTTGCTCGTCGAAATACTTGATGACCCGTTGGAAGTCCTACGCCTCCTCGGTGACTGGTGTTTCTTCTTCGTCGTCGGTAAGCTCGTACACTGCAAAATTGCTACACTAGGGATTTGATTTTACGAAAGGTAACCCTTCATCGGCATAATTTATGACTGCGGCATCTTCGATAAGTTGAAGGTGGAGATTATTGATTCTCCTCTCTAAATCATGAAGTATCTCGTCCGGTATGATGACTAGCTTGTTGTTTTAGTGAGATGCCTTGCATCTTCATGCGGGAGGGGAGATAGAAGTCTTAGGGGACAAGTCTCCTGATTGGGCATGAAGTTGATTTTGGACGAAGGGTTCCCTTTCTTTTCTGAGGTTTTTTGGTTCTTTTGGATTTTATCTTTCTAAATTTTTAGGATTTTCTGCTTTTTCTATTTTTTTTATTTTTAATAATAGATATGGTACAAAGTCGGTAGCCTCAAGAGGCATCGGGAGAGTTGCTTCCTCTAACTGAGGGAGCGAAATGGCTGCTGGAGCCGTTCGGGTAATTCTTCGAGAAATGTGTTCTGAATTTGGCATCCTCATCTGATGGGATCTTTTGGATAAGCGACATTGGTGACAGTGGCACTAATGTTCGGATTTCCTCTATCACATTGATTGCCTCGTCTTCAAAGAAACTCTGGAGATCATAATTGCTCGAACTATCATCTTCTAAGTTATAATAGAATTGTTCTTCCTGTCGAGGGTGGTCTCCTTGGGGATCTTCAAGAGTAGTGAATTCTCTTCCTCGATCTTCATAGTATGTTAGGATGTATATGCATGTTCGACAACGACGTTGGTAATGGTGAGAAATGCAAGGAGATTCCCAAGAGCATTCACATCCTTCTAAGCTAGAGTCAGGGTCGGTATTGAACTCGTCTTCTTAGCTTGACAATGCCTGAAGTGCTTGGTTGGCATGCTTTGCTAACTCAAGTGCAGGGAGGTCTATCCAGTAGTCCTCGTCATCGCTCAGAGGGGGTTGCCACTCTTCCTCTAGAGATTTTCAGAATATTTGGTGTTGTGGCACGTTTGTGGATGGAGTGTCCAGTCCGAGTTCTTCCTCAAACTCTATGAAGGTAATGTGAGCATTTTCTTCTGGGTCGACCAGATGGCTGTTGAAATTCTCTTCTCCTTGTGTCGATAGTCGAGTTGGCATGCCATTGTTTGCTCCTGTCGCTACAAGGTCAAAGTTATTTGATCCTACTACTGTCGAAATACTCATCGCGTAATTAGTGTCTATCTCCTGGAGGGGTGCATTAGTGTATATACATACAATAGAATCCTCGTACGAGAATTAGACGCATTGGTGGCATGTAGATGCAACGACCTTCATCGACTCTAACCATTTTCTTCCTAGGATAAGATTATAAGTACTGGAGGAGTCAGAAATATGGAAAGTGGCGTCTTTCATTATAGGTCTGAGGCGAACCTAGAATTTGATAGTCCCTTTGACGAAATGATGAGAGCCGTCATAAGCTATAAGAGATAGTGTTGAGGGCCTGACATCCTGCTCTGTGTACTCGAGTGTCTTTAACATTGTGATAGGGAAAACATTGAGCCTCGCTCCTATATCGACCAACGCATGAGGTACGGAGAATCCTCTAATTATGATCGTAAGGTATATGAGAGTTGAACTTCCATGGAGTGACTCTTTAGGCAAGTCTGCGTCCGTGAAAGTGAGTGTCGGAGGTTGTGCCATGACCAAGGCGATTTGATGTAGCTCATCTAATGTTGTATCCTCATCCACTTGTGTATCTTTGAGTATCCTTATCAGCAGTCGGAGATGGTCAGACAATTTCTTGATGAGTTCTAGTATTGATATCTAGGACGGAATCTTTTAGAGATGTCGTAGGAGGTCATATTATTGTCCTAGCTCGAGTGCAATTTCTTTACCTGGCCGAGGAGCCTTGGGGACGGGTGGTTGGAGTGGTAGAGGTGCGGGAATTGGTGGAGGGATAATGTGAGGTGGAGGAGGCAAGTTAACTTCTTTTTCTCTCACGTTCCCATCTAGTAGTTGTGCATTTGTGGACTCCTTATCTGTGAAGTGAGTGAAATTCGAGGATGGAGCACGAACTTGCACTATACTGCTCCAAGGTGGGAGGTACTATATGTAATCTTTTTCTTCTAGGAAAGCAGAGACCAGTGTCTCGCGCAGGTCAGGATGTTCTTCCTGTTCACTTTCTTCTACATTTAGCGAACACTCAGTCCTTGTCTCGTCTTCTTGGCTCGAGATCTTTATGGTGACACTGTCTACCCATGCGACAATTTGGGCTATAGTTTGAAGAACATGATCTTCATACTCGGGTTCTGAATCGGACGAGGGAAGCGACAATGGTGTTGGTTCAAGATTTGGAGGGATTGAAGGTTCTGATGGGCGACTATGGAGGAATGGTCTTCGGGCCCTAAAGGAGTGGACTCGTATATGAATGAATTTTAGGTAAGGAGGTGGGCTTGGCGGGGCGATTCGGGTGATCAAGGTCGAGGGGTGCGGGCGCAAAGGAGCTCCCATAGGGATGGCAAAAGTGTTGGAAGGTTGGAGGTGAGTGATTAAGGTGGAAGGCTGGAAAGAGGATCGATCGGGGAGATCCACGATGGTGACTTGGGCCAGTGTTCCTTGATTGTGGTTGGGCATGGGGTTATTAATGATTCCTAGGTTCTGTTGGGATTGATTATTGTTAGGGTTAGGATTCCTAAGCGCTTCCCAATCGATTTGGTTTCGGTCATTCATGTCATAAATTATATCCCGGAGGACCCAGCAGTCTTCCAGATTGTGCCCTATATATCGATGAAATGCATAGTACTTGTTATAGTCTAGATTCATTGGCCATCGTCGAGGTCTTTCCTGCAGAAATTGGAGGAGATTCTTAGTATTAAGAAGACGGATTTTTGTCCTTGATTGACGACGGTGTTAACCTGCTCGGTTTCGGAGGCTTTCTTGTTATTTTTTTATTTTGATTCACCGGAAGAGCCTGCTTTTGACGTGATTATAGATAGGGCGAGGTCTCTGCCTTTGATGTGTCACGCTAGTCAAGATGCTCGAGAGTGGAGTGCAATGAAGTTGGGACAGTCACTTATGACGAGCGCACCCTTTAATGGTTCTCTAGTGTTATTAATGATAATGTCAATCGAGTCTCTCTTTCATCGAGGTGCCAGTTCGGGCAGCGAGTTTCCTCCATCTGGCGATGAAGTCGACGAACTCTTCATCAGGTCCTTGCTTTGCAGCCATTATATCGCTGAGACTGACAGTTTCTTGGATCAAGTGCTTGTATTGGTCAAGGAATTTTTTGACTAAATCGTTGAATGTATCTATTTTATACAACAGGAGTCCCACGAACCAATCTAGAGCTTTTTCTTCTAATGAGCATTGGAAATAATGGATGAGAAGTCCTTGATTATCGCGTATGGGTCGACAATCATTGCAGAAGAGGGGTCGGGTGATGGTTTGGATTTTCGGTGCCATTGTACTTGGTAAGTTTTGACGGTTTGAATCTCATAGGTAGATTAAATTCAACATCTTGACATAACTTGTCAAATCCGAAAGAGTGACTAGGGCGCTTCCTCTTGGCCATGTATTCATCGAGCATCTTGGGGAGATCTTCGATCTTGATGGTGTTGTCTTTTGGAGCAACTCGCGAGTAAGCCTTGTCTAGGTAATCGTCGTTGAAGAATGTGTGAGCGGGTTGTCTCAATGGCGAGGCGCGGGCTAACACTGCTCGGGGTAGGTGGTGGCCTCTGTTGTTGTTCTTGTTCTTCCAAATTTTGTCATTCTCTGACTATTTCATATGCAGTGGCCTTCAGTGTCATTATCTTCTTTCTACATTCTCCGGATGCTGAGTTCTACAATTTGTCGGGTAGTGAGGTTTTATCCGATGTTGTTATCCCTCCCATTATTGTTATTACTAGCATGCGGGGTAGAGAAGGGATTCTCTTGGTCACCAGCCATGTTAATCTCAGGCTATCGTGGGTTTAAATCAAAGGATGACTCTTCGTCATATATGGGATTTTCATGGTATCCCCATAATGGGGGATCTCCCAACTTAAGTCTTCATATTCCAGACATCTCTAGTCTCTGGCGTAGACTCATGTATCTAAGAGAATTCGAAAAGATGCGATGGAAAGGAACAGAAATGAAAAGGAAATAAAAGCTAATTATCTAAGAGAGGAAAAGTTCGACAAGAAAGTGTCCCATCATGATCGTCAGTCTGTTGGTGCGCGCTTTTTCTAGGTTTCTCTCAGTTCCCGTGAATCAATGGCCCAATTCTGTCATAGGCGGACTCTGGCAATGCGGTGTTTTAGATGGTGAAAATAAAATAAAATAAAAAGAGAAATTTCTAAGAAGGTTCCTAGTTTGTTGCGATCGCCAGCTGTAGATATTTATGACGCTGTAACACGTCAATGATCACGCTTTAGAGTGGGTGTGGGTTACTTTTTTACTGAACCGTCCGCCATTGAACGTCAGTAGCACTGGCTCTTCCCTGTAGTTTAGATAGTTTAGCTTTCTTCTTATTGTTCTAATTCTAATTGGCTTAAGTTCCCTAATTCTACTATGAGTCTAACTGCTTAATATCCTAATGTGGTGAACTAATCTAATATTCTAATATCCTAATCCCAGTGTGAGTCTACTTGGTTAAAGTATCCTAACGTTATCAGGAATCGAATTATTTTTAAGTGTCCTACTTCAACTGTGATTATGTGTCCTATTTCTACAGTAACTAGGTGTCCTAATTCTATTAAAAGTCTAATTAATTAAGTTTCCTAATCCTATTAGAAGCCTAATTAATTAAGTTTCTTAATCCTATCAGGAGTCTAATTAATTAAGTCTCCTAGTCCGATTAGGTGTCTAATTAATTAATTCTACTGAGACTAATTATTCCAATTCTACTATGACTTATTAGAACTGTACTAATTGGAATGAATCTATAACTAAATTAGATATAACAGTTCTATAGAGATTCTAATTTAAAATAAGCATACTAATTTTATCAAAGTAAAACAGATATACTAATTTTACTAAAATTCTAATTAAAGCAAGTATACTAAATCTACCAAAATTCTAATTAAAGCAAGTATACTAATTCTACTAAAATTCTAATTAAAGCAAGTATTTTAATTCTACTGAAATTTTAATTAAAGCAAGTAGTTTAATTCTAATGAAATTCTAATTAAAAGCAAAGGGGTTTTGGCCCGTTATGCTAAGGAAGATTGACCTCGTTCCCGAGTACCCTCCGTAAGCTCCCTTGGGCAAATTGTGTAATATCCTGAAAAATTGAGCGTTGAACTTTGACCTCGGGATCCGTGAACGACTGGTCATAGGGTTGACCAAGTGATGGTCAAACAATAAACTTATGGAGTGATGAGCTGACATAGTACAAATGTGACCTAAGCGTGGTGTATAGCGTGAGTTAGTGGTCACGTACACCTATCTCTGGTGTATGTGTTTAACACACAAGCAGGAGAGAGGATATAAGGGTTTTAATAACCCTAGAAATCCTTTTGTTTTGGTTGGTAAAGGAATTAAGAAGAGAGAGAGAGAGAGAGGGAGTAAAGAGGAGTTATGGAAGCTAGGTGTTAATGCAAATCAAGAGGAGGATTTAGCATTGATTGCCGGATTCAACGCGTTGGGATCATTGAAGCAAGAGCTGGAACCCTAACCATCAAACCCAACAAATCAATCCTTTAAAGGATTTATTGAGGTAAGTTTTAATTGAAGTTAATGCATAGATTGTAGATAATTAAATTCAGTCAAGTAGGGTTAAAAGGATAGATTAAAGGCTTAGAAAAAGGAAGAAAAAAGAAAGGGAAAATATTTGAAAGAATAGCCCGAAAGGGGGCTGAATCTGGCCAAATCGATTAATCGAAATAGAGGTTCGATTAATCGATTTTGGCCTAGAAGTTGAAAAGTCAAGGATGCCCGATTTCGATTAATCGAATTGGAATTCGATTAATCAATTTGGAAATCGACTAATCGACTTGGTACCTCCAGTGGCTGGAGAAACAAGACCTGGGGAAATCGACTAATCGAGTTGGGAAATTGATTAATCGATTTTGGATTTCGATTAATCGATTTGGGATTGACTAATCGATTTCAGACTTTCGACCACTCAATTTGAGAATCGACCTTACTATGTTAGAGATTTCGATTAATCGATTTGGGATTGATTAATCGAATTTGAATCTCGATTAATCGATTTTGGGAATCAATTAATCGATTTAGGTTTCGATTAATCGATTTTGGGAATCGATTTGAGATTTGATTAATCAATTTTGGGAATCGATTAATCGACTTTGGCAGTTTTACTAAACTTTCTAGATTTACCTTGAGTTTCATGGAGGGTTTAGAACCTTCTTTATTACATCTTTAGTGATGTATTGCATGCGTTCTGATGTACCATAGGTGGTACGTGTGGAAGCAAGCACAAGGGCCGCGTGGGACCTTGATGCTTGGACCTTCGAAGACCTGAGGTAGGGAAAACCTTGAACATGTACTTTAATTACAAGAGCATGTATGTAGTGATATAGAATTCAAACTGAAAATATTTTATCTATGTAAATCTTTATGAAAAAGGGTGTGTGTGTGACACCAAGAATGTGATAAAGGCATCTGTGTGATGCGAGTAACTGAGACCAAATAATCAAATGAGAATGAGACATCCCCAAGGGATGAGAAAGTAATAAAGGCATCAGTGTGATGTGAGTAAATTAGACATCCCAGGGATGTATATATGATTGAATAATCACTATTGAGGCCTAACTGATATAAGATAGCACTTTACACGGTGAACAACTATATGTAAAGCACATGTTATTTTTGTTATTTGAGATTTGTTAGGAATACCCCACTGACGTGGCGGGATACCCACGACTGACGCGGCAGGATATCTGTGACCAGTACGGCGGCCAATTCATACACCAGTGCGGAGGTCTATCCGTACACAGTAAGCATATCCCAAGGATGTTGAGATGAGATTTAACCCCGCTGCCTATTGAAAAAGGGGCTTGGATAGTATTTCCAGGGAATACATTTTTTACAACTGTCTATTTAGGCGACGATGGTGGGTATTTCATCGGGGCTCGATGCTATATTGCTCGGGGATTACTTAAGTTGAATATTTAAGTTTTTCTTTACGCCTGCTCAGTGTCATTCATGATAAGTCAATAGTAAAGTAAGATATACAAATCTCCAGTAAACTTGAATGCAAATCACCATCTTTTAAACTGTTTTCTAGCAAATGCATAGACACATCATGCTTAGAATATCATGGAATATATGTGAGATTTTAATTGATATGTTCATTGTGTTGTTCCCTAGTGAGCTAGGATGTAGCTCACCCCTTTTGACTATACGTCACAAGTCATTTGTTAGCAGCAGCTAAGGCTTTGAGGGACGTTGATCCGGGTGATTCGGATTACGTGCCTGGAGACGAGTTGGAGCCTCCTCCTGAGGACTTCTTCTAGGAGACTCCGCTGAGTACTTTGAGAGAGAGTTTTTGAGAGCAGATTGTACGACTGGGTATGTCAAGCCTTTATTTTGATAACAATGTAATTAAATTAACTTAATTCTTTTGGCGAACCATCTAGGGTGATCTGTGTATCACCGATGGTTCGGATCGGTTCTCTGTTCATGCAGTGGCATGAAAGTAGAACTGTCTTTTGTTTGTGCCAAATGGGCATATTAACTTTTTCCGCTTTATGCATTTATTTGCTTATTTATATATTATTGCTTGTTATACCAATGTTCCGTGCATAGTTTTAGGGCACGGTCTGGAGGATCGTGCTGATGGCACGGGTTTTGGGGTGTCAAAATCTGGGCTGTCTCAGTTGGTATCAAAGCATTTTCTTTTAGAAATTCTGACAATCATTCTTTTGTTAGAGTATAGGGACTTCTGCTAACGAAACCTTAGTTTCACGTGTAGACCGTTATGTCTTCTAGAGGAAGGGGCCAACCCAGGGGAGGCCATAGTAGAAGCTTGCGTAGTCGAGATGATTTCATCTTAGACGCGAATAGAGGGCCTATAGGAGATAGAGGGGCTTCTGGCAGTGGTGGCCAAGGGAGCCAAGATCAGAGAGAGAACCAAGATCGAGATCGTCAGGATCAAGAGCAAAGAGAACAAGAGAGAGTCAGAGAAAGGAATAAGGATAGAGAGGAGCGTCAGAGGATGATGCACACCATGGAGACCATGGCGGCTGCTATGGCCCAACATGCAGCATCCTTGGCAGCTCATACTGCCCACGAGCACCATCAGCCACCGACACCTCCAGTGGCTCTGACACCACCAGTACCTTCTGCTTTTACTGAGTTTAGGAGGATGAGACCTCCAAGCTTTTCGGGTCAGGCAGACACTATGGCAGCTGAAAATTGGTTAAACGAAATGGAGAAAGTGTTTAGTGTACTCACGTGCACAGAGGACGAGAGCGTCTGTTGGGCAGCCTACATGTTAGACGGGGAGGCTGGGCCTTGGTGGAAGTTCGTTTCTAGGATTAGGGCTCAGGAGACCCCAGATATGCCCTAGGCATGGGACGAGTTCGTCGAGGAATTCAATAAGCAGTATTTCCCGGAGGTGGTGAGAAACCAGATGGAAGTTCAATTTTTGCAGTTAGTTCAGGGGAGGATGAGTGTGAGAGAATATGGAGTGGAGTTCATGCGACTCGCTCTCTTCGCGCCCGACTACGTCATCACAGAGATGATGAAAGCGAAGAGGTTTCTGCAAGGTTTGAAGCCGGACGTGAGGGGAGGAGTAGCACCATTCCAACTGAGGACCTATGGAGAGGTCATGAGAAAGGCTTTGGTGGTAGAAGAAGAAAATAAGAACAAGTACCGCCAGAGAGAGCAGCAAGGAAGGTGGAATACAAACCAGAGCAGAACGGGGAACTATGAGCCGGTGAATAAAAAGCCAAGATTCATAACATGAAATCAGAAACCACCATACCAAGGAGGCTATGGAAGACCAGCGCAGTAGAGCAACCGCAGAGATTTCCATTGCTAGCGTTGGGGAGACCGATACGCTACGAGAGCCCTGCTGTCACTACTGGAGCTACAGTCACACAGGGTGTTTCTCGAGCAGCTTCTTCCACACCTCGTGAGACATGTGCCAAGTGTGGCAAGTCTCATAGAACAACTAATTGTAGGCAGGGAACTCAGGGCTATTTTAGATGTGGCAAGGTGGGCCACTTGATCAAGGAGTGCCCTGAGATGAACAAAGGGAAGACGGCTTCAGCTCCTATGCCACGACCTATACAAGCAAGGAAGTCGATCGTCCAAGGAAGAGCCTACGTAGTCATAGCTCAAGAGTCTCAAAATATGAATGATGTGATCCAAGGTGAGTTTTCTTTTAATAAAGAATTTCAATTCTTGAAAATTCTTAGATAGAGAAAGTGCATCCATATAGAAAATAGAAAAGAACTTGCATGTAAAAATTTCTAGTATGATGATATATATTATATATATGTGTATTTATGATTAGGTGCGTTATAAATTTATAAGAAGGGAAGCGACGTGACGTACGAAGCTCGAGTGTTGATAGACCCGGGGTCTACCCACTCATTTGTTACCCCTTGCTTCACAAAGAGGATGAAAGTCAACCCAGAGGAGTTAGACTTCATTTTAATCGTGACTGTTCCTACTAGGAAATCGGTTGATACTGAAAATGGTTGCAACTCCGTGATCGTGAGAGTCATGGATGGAGATGTCTTTGAACTACCGGTGAACCTAATTTTATTAGACATGCAAGGATTCAACATGATCCTTGGCATTGGTTGTCGACCCATTGTACGACGGTAGATTGCAAGAACAAGGTAGTCATCTTCAGACCAAATACGAGGACATCGTTCCGATTTTGAGGAGAGAGGTCGACACATATGCCACTTATCTCGGCAGTCAGGGTCGAGCGATTGATCAGAAAAAGGTGTAGTGGATACTTAGCATTTTTGAAGGAGCATAAAGACGAGAAGAATGTTATCTCCGAGATAGCCGTGGTGCGAGACTTTGCTGATATATTTTCGAAGGAGTTACTCAGATTACCTCCAGAGAGAGAAGTGGAATTCGCCATCGACTTAGCACCAGGAACGGAACCTGTTTCTAAAGCACCATACAGAATGGCTCCTGCTGAGTTGAAGGAGTTGAAAGAGCAGTTGCAAAAATTAATGGACAAGGGGTTTGTTAGACCGAGCGTGTCTCCATGGGGAGCACCGGTCTTGTTTGTAAAGAAGAAAGATGGGTCAATACGTCTGTGCATTGACTATCTACAATTGAACAAACTTACCATCAAGAATCGATACCCTTTGCCTAGGATAGATGACCTATTTGATCAACTACAAGGAGCAAGGTACTTTTCCAAGATCGATCTGAGATTTAGATACCATCAGTTGAGAGTCAAGGTAGAGGATATTCAGAAGACTGCATTCAGGACTCGATACGGACACTATGAATTCCTAGTGATGCCGTTTGGATTGACAAATGCCCCGACGTCATTCATGGATCTGATGAATAGGGTGTTTAAACCATACCTAGATACTTGTGTCATAGTGTTTGTTGACGACATCCTGATCTATTCAAAATCAGAAGAAGAACATGAAAAGCACTTGAGAGTAGCCCTACAGACTCTATGTGAACACCAATTGTATACCAAGCTCAGCAAGTATGAGTTTTGGTTAGAAGAGGTTAGCTTTTTGGGACACGTTGTCCCAAAGCATGGTGTCACTATAGATCCAACAAAGATCAAAGCAGTGGTGAATTGGGAGCAACCAAAGACCGTGACCGACATCCGTAGTTTACTTGGATTAGCGGGTTACTATCGACGTTTCGTTGAGGATTTTTCAAAAATATCAGGACCACTCACGAGACTTACAAGAAAATATGCAAGGTTCGAATGGAGTGAGGCATGCGAGAACAGTTTTCAAGAACTCAAGAAGAGACTCACTTTACCTCCAGTACTTGCAATTCCTTTAGACAGTGGAGGGTTCGCAGTATACAGCGATGCTTCATATAGTAGTTTGGGCAGCGTGCTTAATCAACACAAAAAGGTGATAGCGCACGGATCATGACAGTTGAAAGAGCATGAGAAGAATTACCCGACACATGACCTAGAATTAGCAGCGATTATTTTCGCGCTCAAGATTTGGAGACATTATTTGTACGATAAGACTTTTGAAATTTTCACCGACCACAAGAGCCTCAAATATCTGTTTACACAGAATGAACTAAATATGAGGCATCGCAGATGGATGGAGTTTCTCAAGGACTATGACTGTTTTATACAGTACCATCTAGGCAAAGCTAATGTAGTAATCGATGCCTTGAGTCAGAAGGGTTCAGCTCAGTTGGCTAGTTTAATTTTGGGTATGCACCGATGGAAGTTATTTAAAGATCTGGCACTATATGATGCGAACATCGAGTCACAAGCTACAGGAGCCTTCTTGGCTAACATATCAGTGAGACTGGTAATATTTGAGCATATCCACGAGCTACAGATGAAAGACCCAGTGCTAAACATGATTTGTCAAGATGTAACTGAAGGCATTAGATCTGAATTTTTGATCAAGGAGGATGGTCTGGTTCTTTCACCTCTGTTAAGGCCATTATCGGCTGACCCCAGAAAACCAATGCTTCTGATGAATGTAAGTCAGCTTATGCTATCTACTCGGGTAGCACAAAGATGTACCAAGATTTGAAAAAGAATTACTGGTGGAGAGGTTTGAAGCAAGATGTGATAGAGTACAGGTTGCGGTGTTTGACATGCCAACAAGTGAAGATCGATCACAGACACCCTGCGGGTCTATTGCAGCCTCTACCTATATCGGAGTGGAAATGGAAATCGATCTCTATGGACTTCATCGTTGGGCTACCGCGTACTGCAAAGAGGTACAATGCCATCTGGGTAGTAGTTGATCGACTGACCAAGTCAGTGCACTTCTTGTCTTACAACACGATGTACACGATGGGAAGACTGGCATAGCAGTATATGAAGGAGATTGTCCGTTTGCATGGGATTCCAAGTAGCATTGTTTCAGACCGTGACCCATTATATACATCAAAGTTTTGGAAGAAATTTCAAGAAGGAATGGGAACGCGACTAGATTTCAGTACGACATTCCATCGACAAACCGACGAACAGACTGAGAGGGTCAATCAGATCATTGAGGACATGCTTAGGGCGTGTATGTTAGAATTGCAAGGATCGTGGGATCAGCACCTACCGTTGATTGAGTTTGCATACAGCAACAGTTTTCAGACGAGCATTGGGATGACACCATATGAAGCTCTTTACGGACGGCGATGTAGATAGCCGATAAATTGTGAGGAAACCGGTGAGAAATTCGTTTTGAGACCCGAGATACTTGAAGATAATGCCACCTATGTTCATATGATAAGGGTAAAACTCAAAGCGGCTCAGAGCAGGCAGAAAAGCTACGCCGACATCAAGCGAACGAGTGTAGACTTCAAGGTGGGTGAACATGTGTTTGTGAAAGTGTCACCTATGAAAGGGGTGATGAGGTTTGGAAAGAGAGGGAAGCTAAGTCCCTGCTATCTTGAACCATTTGAGGTTCTAGGTCGAGTAGGGGAAGTTGCTTACCGCATTGGATTGCCACCGTTATTTAATCAAGTACACAATGTGTTCCACATATCTATGCTCAGGAAGTATCTTAATGACCCTAATCACGTGTCGAGCGGCAAATCATTTATGATGCATGAGGATATGAGCATGATCAAAGAGCCGGCGGAGATTTTGGATCTAAAGGAACAAGTTTTGCGAACAAAAGTGATCCCATTAGTGCTTGTTCGATGGAAGTATCATCCGGCCGAAGAAGCTACGTGGGAACAAGAAGCCGACGTGAAAGAACAGTATCCAGACTTGTTTGTGACAACTTGAGAGTCAAAATTGTATCACCGCAAGCATGGTTGTGGATTTAAACCATATGTTGTAATCCGATGTCGATCTTTTGATCAATGTATTCAAGAGAAAAAAAGTTTATCCACATAGTGTTCCTAATGCAATAAATTGCGTACTTGAAGTTCATCATAGCCACGACATGGCCGTGACAACGTACTTCGCAGAACCAATGACCAACTGGTCATGTTTTACCAAGGAACCAAAGGAGACAGAAAAATTTTAAAATCTGAAGAATCTAATCAAAATTGATTAATCGATTTGGGAATTCGATTAATCAATTTTGGTCGATTAGTCGACTGGCATTCGCCAGTGAGTGGAAATTTGATGAGGATTCAGGAAATTAAAGAAGTGAAATCTCGATTAATCAATTTTGGTTTCGATTAATTGATTTGGGATTTCGATTAATCGATCTGAAGATTTGATTAATCGAGTAACTTAAGAATTTCAGAAAAACTTGAAGAATTTTTACGATTTCGATTAATCGAAGTAAAATTTGATTAATCGATTTGGGATTTCGACTAATCGAACTGGAGGTTTGACTAATCGAGTCACTTGAGAATTTTGGGAAAAATTTGAAGAACTTCACGATTTTGATTAATCGAAGTGAAATTCTATTAATCGATTTTGGGACTTCGATTAATCGAAGTGAAATTCGATTAATCGACTGGCTCACGCCAGTGAGCTCGAAAAGTTGAAATTTTAAATGACCACGATTTCGATTAATCGATTTTGAGTTTCAATTAATCGATTTTGGAAATTGATTAATCGATTTTGCGTGGCTGAACTTAGTTTTGAAACTCGATTAATCAACTTTAGAAATCGATTAATCGAACCGGGGCCTATATATATAAATCGAGGGGGATTTATCCCCATTTGAAAATTTTGGGGTTTTGTGTTCTTGCATGCCACTTCATCTCCCTTCTCGAGCAAGCATACCGGCTAGGGTTTTTACGATTTGGGTCGATTTCAGATCGAAATCATTTGCGTTCGGATCAAACACCTAAGGTAAAACCCTAGATTTTGTTCTTCTTTCCATTTCAAACTATATAAACCTTAGTTTTGCGAATTTATTTCCAAAAATGCCGCCTAAAACCCGGTTGTCTTCGAAGAAGGCAACGTCTAAGCTCCCGGTCCGGCGTAAGAATGCCGCACTGCCATCACCTACCCCATCACCTGTGAGGACCCCATCACCGTCAGTATCGGATACCACATCCGGTTCGACGAGCGCGTCTTCGCGCGAGTCTTCACAAATTCCACCACCGCCCGTCAACGTACTCCAACCAAAGGAATGGTGGGCAGCAAAGACCTTTGAAACCGAGTACATTATTGACGTGGACTTGTTTACCAACCCTGATGTGGCGGGCGAGACCCAATGGGCTCAAAACTACTTAGTAAAGGCCAGCCTCGGCAACCTTTTAAAACCACTACGCGGATCCTACTACCCTAGGTTAGTCCGCCTGTTTTACCAAGGGTTGAAGGAGGGGCCTACCGACGACGTAGTCACGACCACCATTGAGGGTCGCGACTATACCTTCACTCGTCGCCACATCCATGAAGTCCTAGAATGTTATCTGGACTTTGTACCCGAGACCACCCTCTTCCCACCCTTTGCGGAAGAGGTGAAATTTGAAGAAATAATGACCAAAGGGAAAAAGGGTCGGGATCGTCCATTAGGAGGGTCGATCCCCCCATTACATGTGAATGTTTGATTTCATAATCAAGTGCAACCTCTACCCGATGTGCCATGACACCGAATGGGTGGAGTTAGTGCAGCAAGCACTGTACGCGGTCTTCTGTGGCCGTTGGTTTGACGCTATGAAGATCATCCTCGAGGGGATGGTCTACATAAAGGGGAAGTTGATGAAGGGCAATTTGAGGCCCAAAGAAAAGATGTCATCTACTCGCCTCATTTCCAGCATGCTGGAGTGTTACTCAGACGCTCCAAAGTACACCGTTTCGCCCCATGAGGAGAGGGCTACGGATCGCGTGAAGCATTTCTCCATTGCTTCATGGAGCCGTAGCTACAACTTGCTTAAGCGGACCCTACCAGCTCAGGGTCCAGCAGCGGCAGCACCTGTAGCACCACCACCACCCCCACCACCACATCAAGACCCACCTGTGGGGAGAGCACACCCCATTGATCCACCAGCTGAGGGGGCACCCTCGCATGCCACCGCATCACCCACGTCGTCGTCGCAGTCAGCGGCTGCCACACCGACTTCTTCATACCGCCGGTGAGCGACTCACCTGGCACCCACGATAGAGGATGTGATGGCTCGGATGGAGGCCAACAATGAGAAGATGAACCGACGGATGGACTTTTTGATGTACCACACTCTACGGTACATCTATCTGTTGGACTATCAGCAGCGTCTCACACAAGAGGAGGCGTGGACTGTGGGCCGAATCGCTTTTCACACAGGTGCCGCTTTTCACGCGAGTACCTCTGCTGCCGGTGCATCTGGCTCGACGCCCCAGCAGCCAGAGCAGCCTGCTGAGATGAGTCAGCCACCGCCTACGGAGATGAGCCAGCCACCACTAGAGCCGCCAGGTCCGTCAGAGCAGCCCGCCCCAGCATCATACCAGTCAGGAGAGGGGACGGCGTGAGCGCCTAATGATGGTTTTATTTTGTCATCACTTTTTGGATATTTTGTACTGTTGCATTCAAATTCTAAATTGTAATTATCGACAACAGTTAAAGAAACTTGTATATTTTGAAAACTTGATAATGGAATACATATCAGTTTTTTTGGATGTACTTGCATTAGTTTCATTTTCTCATACTGTGTAATGTGTAATTAATTTTCGTGAGTGGGAACGTGACACCGCAGTGTGTGAGGTACCATCCAACGCAACTTTGGGTTATTTTTGAGGATAAAAATTCCCAAGGTGGGGAGAATATAATATCCTAAAAAATTGAGCGTTGAACTTTAACCTCGGGATCCGTGCCCGACTGGTCGTAGGGTTGACCAAGTGATGGTCAAATAATGAACTCATGGAGTGATGAGCTGGCATAGTACAAATGTGACCTAAGCGTGGTGTATAGCGTGAGTTAGTGGTCATGTACACCTATCTCTGGTGTATGTGTTTAACACACAAGCAGGAGAGAGGATATAAGGGTTTTAATAACCCTAGAAATCCTTTTGTTTTGGTTGGTGAAGGAATTAAGAAGAGAGAGAGAGAGGGAGTAAAGAGGAGTTATGGAAGCTAGGTGTTAATGCAAATCAAGAGGAGGATTTAGCATTGATTGCCGGATTCAACGCGTTGGGATCATTAAAGCAAGAGCTGGAACCCTAACCATCAAACCCAACAAATCAATCCTTTAAAGGATTTATTGAGGTAAGTTTTAATTGAAGTTAATGCATAGATTGTAGATGATTAAATTCAGTGAAGTAGGGTTAAAATGATAGATTAAAGGCTTAGAAAAAGGAAGAGAAAAGAAAGGGAAAAGATTTGAAAGAACAGCCCGAAAGGAGGCTGAATCTGGCCAAATCGATTAATCGAAATAGAGGTTCGATTAATCGATTTTGGCCCAGAAGTTGAAAAGTCAAGGATACCCGATTTCGATTAATCGAATTGGAATTCAATTAATCGATTTGAAAGGTCGATTAATCGATTTGGAAATTGACTAATCGACTGGGTACCTCCAGTGGCTGGAGAAACAAGACCTGGGGAAATCGACTAATCGAGTTAGAAAATCGATTAATCGATTTTGGATTTCGATTAATCGATTTGGGATCGACTAATCGATTTCGAACTTTCGACCACTCGATTTAAGAATCGACCTTACTATGTTAGAGATTTTGATTAATCGATTTGGGATCGATTAATCAAATTTGAATCTCGATTAATCGATTTTGGGAATCGATTAATCGATTTGGGTTTTGATTAATTGATTTTGAGAATCGATTAATCGATTTGAGTTTCAATTAATCGACTTTGGCAGTTTTACTAACCTTTCTAGATTTACCTTAAGTTTCATGGAGGGTCTAGGACCTTCTTTATTACATCTTTAGTGGTGTATTACATGCGTTGTGATGTACCATAGGTGGTACGTGTGGAAGCGAGCACAAGGAGCCGTGTGAGACCTTGATGCTTGGACCTTCGAAGACCTGAGGTAGGGAACACCTTGAACATGTACTTTAATTGCAAAAGCATGTATGTAGTGATATAGAATTCAAACTGAAAATGTTTTATCTATGTAAATCTTTGTGAAAAAGGGTGCGTGTGTGACACCAAGAATGTGATAAAGGCATCTGTGTAATGCGAGTACCTGAGACCAAATAATCAAATGAGAATGAGACATCCCCAGGGGATGAGAAAGTAATAAAGGCATCAGTGTGATGCGAGTACATTAGACATCCCAGGGATGTATATATGATTGAATAATTATTATTGAGGCCTAACTGATATAAGATAGCACTTTACACGGTGAACAACTATATATAAAACACATGTTATTTTTGTTATTTGAGGTTTGTTTTTGGAATATCCCACCGACGTGGCAGGATACCCACGACTGACGCGGCAAGATATCCGTGACCGGTACGGCGGCCAATCCGTACACCAATGCGGAGGTCTATCCGTACACAGTAAGCACATCCCAGGAATGTTGAGATGAGATTTAATCCCACCGCCTATTGAGAAAGGGGCTTGGGTAGTATTCCCAGGGAATACATTTTTTACAACTGTCTATTTAGGCGATGATGGTGGGTATTCCATCGGGGCTCAATGCTATATTGCTCGGGGATTACTTCAGTTGAAGATTTAAGTTTTGCTTTAGGCCTGTTCAGTGTCATTCATAATAAGTCAACAGTAAAGTAAGATATACAAATCTCCAGTAAACTTGAATGCAAATCACCATCTTTTAAACTGTTTTCTAGTAAATGCATAGACACATCATGCTTAGAATATCATGGAATATATGTGAGATTTTGATTTATATGTTCATTGTGTTGTTCCCTATTGAGCTAGGATGTAGCTCACCCCTTTTGACTATATGTCACAGGTCCTTTGTTAGCAGCAGCTGAGGCTTCGGGAGACGTTAATCCGGGTGATTCGGATTATGTGCCTGGTGACGAGTTGGAGCCTCCTCCCGAGGACTTCTTCTAGGAGACTCCACTGAGTACTTAGCGAGAGTTTTTGAGAGCAGATTGTAGGGCTTGGTATGTCAAGCCTTTATTTTGATAATAATGTAATTAACTTGACTTAATTCTTTTGGCGAACCATCTGGGTTGATCTGTGTATCACCGATGGTTCGGATCGGTTCTCTGTTCATGCAGTGGCATGAAAGTAGAACTGTCATTTGTTTGTGCCAGATGGGCATATTAACTTTTTCTGCTTTATGCATTTATTTGCTTATTTATTTATTATTGCTTGTTATACCAATGTTCCGTGCATAGTTTTGGGGCATGGTCTGGAGGATCATGCTGATGGCACATGTTTTGGGGTGCCAAAATCCGGGCTGTCTCAAATCGGGTGGCTGAGATTAAGGCAATTTAGATTTTGAATTATAAGATAGTATTTTTTAGATTTTTAGAGTCAATCATTTAGGATTATAATTATGAATTAAATTTAGAACTAGAAATTAAGAACAAAACTATAAATCCAAATTTTAGAACTAAAATTTAAAATCTAAGGACTGAATTCGGAATCGAAATCAGAAAATCAGATCGTATGATTAAGGACTGGTTCTAGAAACTAAGACCTAAAATCAAAGATTAATAATAGGACTGGAGATTAAGAATTCAGAAGAAAATTAGGGTTTAGGGTTGGGGATTAGGCCGTCTGATTAAGGACTGGTTTCGAATTTTGAGAATCGAAACTAGATATGCAGTCTAAAAAAAGGGTGCTACGGTCTAAAACTGGAAATTCAATAACTAATAATTAAAACCTAAGATTTAAATATAGGAATTAAAAGCTAGAACCAGAGATTAAAAACTAAAACGTAGAACTAGAAATTAGAGCCTAAGATCTAAAACTGGGAATAAAATCATACCTAGGGCTTGGGCTGTAGAAAGAAATCTCAAAATCCTAAGCTTGGAGGCGAAGAACTCAAAACTCGAATCTCAAAGTTGTGGGGGGGGGATGGCCGGAGAAGTTGTGGAAAAGAAGGGGGGTGATTCAAAGAGGCAGCCAAAAGAGAAAGGGTCGAAGTAGAGAAACCTATTTATAGGTTTTTTCCTAATTGCGCGCCCTATGAGGTGAGCATAATTTTCAATTACCCTCCCTGTTTCAGGCGTTTAATTGAATTGCGCATCGGGTCACTGACGCTTATTCGCTTTGAGTCGTTCACCGACTCAATGAGCAACGGACTGACTGGCTCAGCCATCTTTCCTAGTCCTAATCACGTTAGAACTAATTGTGCGCTTTCTTTGGAATACACAATCCGATTAAGCGCTTCATTTGAAGCATTTAATCGTGGAGTTTTGTCGGTCATGGAGTGTGAGACTAGGCCACGCATAGGCCAATTGCACACCTGTGATAAGGCGCACAATCCGATCACACGTTCCATGTGGAGCGCATAATCGAGTCTCGAGGGGGCTAAAGAAAGGAAATTGGGTCTGAAAGGGGACTAATTGCACATTTGTGAATTGGCCGTGCAATTGAATTATGCGCGTGGTTTTAGGCTCGTAATTCGAGGTTGTCCGGGTCTGAGTTGGGTCTGAAATGCCTGACTATTGTTTCAGATAGCATTTCGACTATATACTATTGTTTCAGTATATAGTCTCCCTTATATTGGGATCTGAGCCATAAAGCTATTGTTTCCGCCTGTGTTCAGCCGTACTATTATTTCAGTGCATGGTCCCTACGTTAGGGTTATGGGGCCTGAGCCACAGTGCTATTGTTTCAGCCTACATTCAGCCATATACTATTGTTTCAGCATATGGTTCCCAGATTATGATCAAGGGGTCTAAGCCACAGAGCTATTATTTTAGCATGTGTTCAACCATGTACTATTTTTTCAGTACATGGTCCCCACATTAGGGTTGTGAAACTTTTAGAGAAGGTAAGTCCTTTTCGAAAAGTCACGGGCGAGGTCAAAGGTTGACCAAATGACTTTGTATATATCGAGAGGGCAAAATGGGAGTGTCTACAGAAGAGTGCGGGATCTATCAGAGATGCTAAACCACTAAGCGGGGGACTTGAGGGAAGTGAAAAAAAGGCCTCAGATTCGGGCTGCCCAGCCTAGAATAGGCTTGGTGTGTGTAGTATAAATGCACACCTAGAGATTTTGGCTTAGCGTGTGTATTACACACGCTAGAGAAAATCTGGGAAAAGTTGTCTTAGCGTGTGTATTACACACGCTAGGCAAGACAAGGTATGTATTTATATTTTGACAGCAAACAGCAAGCCCGAAATTGGTTTCTTTTTTGGTTTGCTAAAAGCGATGCTTCCGGGGACTGATTTTCTTTATTATTGCAGGTCCCTTCTTTCCGAACTTAGGGATACAAGACCGATTCGGGGCAACTAAACGCACTCCCCCGAGGTTTTAAGCTTCAAAACTGGATTGGTCACTCGCCCTATATACCTCCGGCGCAAGCTCCTTCTCAGATACTGGATGGGGTGGTACTTTTCTGGATTATCACCACTAGGGGCTGTCGCCATACTAAGAACCGGGAGGTTTGTATCGCTGCCTAAATTTCTAACTCTTATAAAATTTACCCCCGTAAAAATTCAATTAAGTCCCCCTCTTGGTTCAATTTTAAATTCAATTTTAAGAGAGTTTATTTAATGTTCAAAATCGGATGGTGATAGTCTTGTGCTGCCTCTACGGGCCGGCGTCCACTAATAGGATATAATTGCGAAAAGTAAAAGCACACATAGGCCCGCCAAAAGGCTAAGGCGTGCAAATGTGCAAGTAAGTCGGCCAATCAACTAAGGCATGTAAATGACGAAAAATAAGTGAATTGTAAAGACGATGCTCAAGTAGGCCCGCCAATCGGCTAAGGCACGTAAATGACATAAAAATAGGGGTAAGTAAAAATAAACTGAATCGTAGGAGTGAGAAAAAATTGACAGAATCATAGGGGTGAGTAAAAATAAAATAAAGAAAAACTCAAACAAATGCTAGTAAAAATAACAAAAAAAGGCCAAATTTCAAGGGGGAGCCCTACTAGCCACTCCCCAGCAGAGTCGTCATTTGTGCAATCATGGATTCTCATCAAACCCGTCGCGACGATGCGCTCGTTTATAATAAATAAAAAAACTAGAGTTGCCACCTGGAGCTTTTGGTATCCCGAGAAACCTCAAATCAATATTAAATGCATCGAAGTGCCAAATATGACTCTGATTTACTGATTCACGCCAAAGGCTCTTGAGTAGGGGCTTCGGTTATCGATCGGGAAGGTGTTAGGCACCCGATCAACCTGCTCAAATGTGGTCTCTACTTATGGCCAAATAAAAATAAACTAAAAAATAACAAAGAGCACTTCCTCTTACCCGAAGGAACGTTGATCCTATTTACACCCTCTACAATCACCGAGATTTCGACGGCGTAACAGCGCAAATTCAAGAATAGAGAAAAAGAAAAGGAGGTAGAGTGAGAGAGAGGAGAGTCGGGGCTCTCGGGCCCTTGTGGCACAGTTGTGGACCTTCGCGTAGGCGCACTCGGTGAGCCTCGGATAGCTTGAGTAGTTGGAATGGGGGTTCTAACCTCTAGGGTGGTTTGATGGCTAAGAGGTAAGAGGAGAGAGCTAAGGGGTAGTTCTCACCTAAACTAAGAGACTTTTGGTGGAAGGTGGGGTCTAAAGGAAGTTTTGAAGTTCTAGAATTTTTATGGGATTGGTGCACCAAAGGGGGAAAAGGACTCTCTTAATCTTTTCTCTCTTTTGAAAATTTTGCAAGCCATTTGCAAGGGGGGTGCCTCTCTATTTATAGAAAAAGGGGTGGTTAAGGGGTACTTAAATGCTAATGGGATTAGCAATTAGGTATCCTAATATCTTAGGATTCCTAGGGTTTTAGGAGCTTAGATAAATGGGAAAGGGGTTCAATGGTAGATGATAGGGTGGGAGTTCAAATGACTAGAGGGTTACAAATAGGGTAAATGAGGGTGCAACAGTCCTAATAAAACCTACCCTAAACATTAGAATGGTCAACAAGTCAAACCCCAAAAGTAAAATTTGAGCAAAATCTAAATTTTACTGTAGCTAAACTTGGCGTGTGTATTACACACGCTAGGCATATGCACAGTGCCTGAGAAGTCCAGGGCCCGCTAAGGGCCCCATCTATGCTTAACGTGTGTATTATACACGTTAAGCCACTTCTATGAAAAAATGGCCTAGGGTGTATAATATACACGCTAAGCATGCCCACCTCCTCGAGAGGTTCAGCCAAATGCAGTTTTTAGACCCGAAACTTTGGATTGCCCTAACTTTTGATGTATGACTTGAATCGAAGTAATTCTTAGCTTGTTGGAAAGCTGAGGAGCTCTATTTTTCAATGGTATAAGATTCAGTTTTAGTAGAGTTCCCTACAAGCTTTGGCACACCTCTCTCTAACCACTCCCCGAGAGGATTAACTATGGGTTCGGAGTGGTTTCTAAAGATTGGGGGTATTTCCTAAGGATTTAGGTAAGTTTCTAAGGGTATGGAAAGGTTTTTAAGGATATGAGAGATGCTATCAGAAGCTCAAGGGTGCGCCTTTCTCGAAGTATGTTTCGATTGAGACTTTGGCTAAATTTGGGTGTCTACAAGGAGGTAAGGTTTATTGATATGAGGGTAGCTTCTTATTCAACTAAATTTTGAAATAGTAGTCAACTACTTTATTCTTGGGTGGGTAATGCGGTGCCATAGTTGAGCTCTTCGCATAGTCCAGTACCATCAAATCATCAAATTCTATGGTTAGCAAGAGTTTTATCCTCCTACCACCATACGACCACTTCTAGTAGTGTAAAGATGTTAAGGATGCTCTCGCAGTTTTGCTTATGCTTTCCTGAATTCATTGACTGTTCATTCGTCGCATTGCTCTCGCTTGGGTTGTGCTTCTTTACTGTATATATTTTTTTGAAACAACTTGCTAACGCAAGAATTATGAGGTTTGATGGAACCTTACATTTTTATTTTTTCTGCTCTAATATCGACTCCAATGGCTGAAGAGGGTGTATGAGAATCCAGAGTTTTTTATATTTCAAAAAGAAAGTTTCATGATCTACTAGTCCTTTTGATCAATTTTTCCGAGTAGGAGGGTGGTTTAATGAGTTAGATGATTCCCAAAATGATTTCAAAAATAATTACCTACAACTGGCGAATGCCTTGTGATGACTGCAAGGATGATAAGTATATAAGTATGTCTGTTTAGGCTACGAGACATGATGGTCATTGAGTTCTGAATATCGCCCTGGGATTTAGGAGGTCCTTCCATTGTAGCTGTTTCTTAAGCATATTGCCAAAATAATATAAGTATCTCCCATAGGGGCTTTGATTTCCTCCAGGCGAGGCAGTTGTGTAGGCACTGTTTCTTAGCACTAGCTCCTCGACTTTGAGTTCTCGCTTGGGTAAGAGTTATAGGTGAGAGCTATTGTTGGGCAATGTATATATATTTTTTATTTTATATATCTTTTGTGTATTTTTTGGTTATTATTGTTGTGTTATGGTACAACATCAGTTCCTTAAGCAGGGGCTGACTCAGAAGGTCGAATGGGTGGAGTGGCAGTTGGGTGATCCACTCCGAGGTCCTCTATCCCTCTTGATTCGATCAATCTGGGATGAGAGAGAGGTTATGTTTACTCTCATATTTTGGGTGATATAGGGTTTATCAAAATAGGTGTGACGTCATTTGATTTCTTCTTTTGATAAATCTTTTATGGTTGGGGGCTCCTTGTCGGGAGGGACCTTCTTTAGCCTCTCAATGGAGTGAGGCATGTTGTAAAGTTGGGGTATGAAATCTGGTCCTTCCCATGAGGTTTTGTGTAATATTATTATTTTTAGTTGGTGGTTATTCGAGAATATTTATTTTGATTTGATGAAAGGAGCCAGATGAAGGGGAGTGTGATGTTGATTTCATGAAGAGAGTGGCAAGGTGAGATAAAGGCAAAACAAAAGGAGAAGATAAGGAAGTGTGGACCATGGTGAACCCTTTCTTGGCGTGTGGATTTTTAGTTTTGTTTGATTATGCTTGTTGTGTTTGATGCATACTTTGGGCTTATCATGAGGTTGTTTTAAAGTTTTGTTTATAATTCTTCGGGGAAGCTCTGTGTCGACTATTTGACGTAGCGGTTTCATTGTCGATTGGTGTTTTGTTAAGGTTTTGATTGTGAGGTCTACGAAAATCTGGATCTGATGGTTAGAATCGGTCTTAGTTGTGACGTTGATTTTGTGTTGTGATGGGATTTGAGAGTTCGGCGATATGCCAATTTAGATGTTGATCGGGGTCAGCGGATTTAAGTCTGGTTTGATTTTGAAAGTGGGAGCGATGATCGACTCCTTGATAGGTTTGGTGGTTGGCTCAAAGGTGAGTAGAGTTGGCGTTGTAAGAATAGGTTCGATTTTAGTGATGGGTTTGTGTTCGATAACATGCTCGAGCTTAAAGACAGGCTCAGGTTTGACAATGGGTTCGGATTTGGTGGCAGGTTCGCCTTTGATGGTGGGTCGAGCTTGTGGATGGGTGCAGGGTTGATGATAGGTTCGGGTCTAGGTTCGACGATTGATTTAAGTTCAACGATCGGTTTGATTTCGTGTCCGATGATAGGTTCAAGTTTGATCATGGGTTTAGGTTTGATGATAGGTTCGTGTTTGAGGATAGGTTTAGATTCGATAATAGGTTTAGTTTTGATAGTAGATTTAGGTTTGATGATAAGTTTAGGTTTGGGTTTCAGTTTCGTGGTTGGTGGAATGGTAAGTTCGATAGTAGGTCCTTGTTTTGGAGTTGAGGGGGTAATAAATTCAGTGGCAAGTTCTGTAAGGGTTGATTCATGAGTTCTGGAGCGGGGGGTTCAGAGGTCTGTTTGGCGACAGAGTCGGATCCGGGGTTTCATTTTGAAGTTGGTGAGGTGACGAGTTCAGTGTTGAGTTTAGGTTTTAAAATGGGTTTTGGTTCGAGAGCTGGTTCCGAGGTTGGTGGGGTGAAGTGTTTGTTGTTGAGTTCAAGTTTTAAAGCAGGTGTAGGGATTGACTCGAGGACTGGTTTTGAGATTGGTGGTGCAATGTGTTTGTCAATGTGTTCAGTTTTGGGGGTTAGTTTTGGAATTGGTTCGATTAGGTTCTTTGATTGGATTACGGGGGTTTAGGTTCAGAGTTAGTTTTTTGATTGGTTTGAGTTTGAATGGTGTTGTAGTATATGGATAGATTAGTTCGGGAATTTCTTCCGGGGTAGGTGAGGGAATTTGTTTGGTAACTTAGGTGGTAGGCTGGACTAGTGCGTTGAGCTTGGTGATAAGCTTGGTGATGGGTTGAGTTAGTTTAAGGGTGGATTCGGTGATAGGTTAGATCTGAGTGATCTTGGTGACTGGTTCAGTGCGAAAGATAATTTCGCGTTTATAGGTACGTGGGATAGGGTTGGTTGGTTATGAGTGAATAGTATGGACTTGCTCAGAGGGAGTTTCAATCCTCCGGATCAGGCTAGCCGAGTGGAATGGAGCAGGAGTGAATGAGTTTATAATCTCGTATGCGAGTTGAGTTTGATCGAACAATGGGTTGTAATAGGTGATGTTAGTTTGCGTGTAATTAAAGTACTAGTTTTCGTTATAGTACAAGTTCATGTATTGATTGTTGTATAGTGGTTGGTTTTGATTCTGGTTAGGACATAGAGATTGGTTATGGTCAGGGTATAGGTTTGTGTAAAGATCTTAAGCTTGATCGTATGGGTGGTATGGTTGAGGGTTTATTTGGTTTTGTCCTTGGTTTGTGTTGATTTGTTCAGGGCTTAGAGTCTCATTTAGGTGTTTGCCTTAGGGTCATTGGAGGAGGGTTCGTTAGATGTTAGTGTAGAGAGGTTAAGATCTCCATTCTTCAATCGGCGTTCTATGCGTGAGGCCCGTTGATAAAGGCTGGTAAAGTCGGAGCAGTCTCTTAGGATGAGAACGCTCCAAAGAGGCTCTCGAGTATTGCCGATCACAATTTCTATCGCATTACTTTCTCTTATTAGATTCCCCATTCAGACGGCTGATCATTACTTATATGTGTATCTAATTAAGTCTTAACTTATTGCAAGCGTACAATGAAAATTGTAGAGCTAGTATACGATCGTTCCCACGAAGATAGTCTTCTTATATTTATTCTAATTTTCTGAAAACTTATATTTATCTTTTAAGATTCTTAAACTATAGGAGAAATATGAATAAAGAATTATTTTTAATCTAAAATGCATAAAAGTAAATCCTAACCCTCAAACTTCAAATTATGGTCGTCAATCACAATCTTTTGCTATTGGATATTTATAAAATTAAACAGTACCGTTACACCATATATCAAGTTTTCTAGCATTGGGTGTCAATTAATACTAAAATCCTATCAATACAGATTTAATCTAATCAACAATCAACTATAAATTTGGGCGTCAATCAAACTCTAAAAAACTAAAGATGGAAAAGTAAAATCGTTATACTAATCTACAAATTCCAATCTGAGTCGTCAATTCAAACCAAAACTTGAAGATATTTACAAAGCAATAAATAAAAGAAAATAAAAATCTAAACTATAAAGCAAAAGTAAAATCATCCATAGTCGATTTTTCAGCTTCCTCAGCCTTGGTTGTCAGGCAAGACCTTAGAGAACTATAGATGATGTTATTTTATAAATCCTAACTACTTTGATCGGAAGAACTAACAGACCTCAGTTGTCAATTGATGTTGAATAATTCCTCTCGATACCTATTCCTATACCAAGCCCTCTTATTTATAGATCATAAGGGTATCCCTTATGATCTATAAATAAGAGGGCTTGGTATAGGAATAGGTCTCAAGAGGAATTGGTATAAGGTTTACAATAGTTATACTCCTAATAAAAGAAACTACTAATAATACAAAGTATCCTAATATAACTCTAATTCTAATTTTATTCTTCCTTCGCTTCCCACGGTTGATGCTTCTAGAATGTTCTTTAATCTCAAGCAGTAGAGTCATTCTAAAAATCTTCTCCATCAATCTCTCAAATCTGTGATTTGTAGAATTCTAATTATAGAATTCTTCTAATTCTATATATGGTGGTAGAATTTTCACGTGATCGGCAGCAGCAATAATAAGAAAGCTCCTATAATTATAATCATAGATAACAATTTTCTCTTTTCTTCTTTTACTTGGAAAATTGTTAATCACGATTTCCTATCTTTGATAACTTCTCTTTACTGGACGATTCTCTAAACTCATTTCATCGCCTGTCTTCTATACTCTTTCTCTGAAGAATCTCAAATTACAATTTTCTATAACTTTTCAGTAGTAACACTCAATCGTCTGTACAATCGTAAACACAATTTTCCATCCTTTATTAGGCAGCAAATTATCTTTTATGCTTAATCATCTTTCTTATTACTTTATGAGTTCATTTTGATGAATATTAATACTTTGGCTCTATTTTACTATTTTTTCTAAATATATGCACATCAACAACTTATTAGTAGCAATTAAGTTTTAGTAATACAAAGTTAAGAGTAATAAATTGGTAAATTATGTAATTGGTCACACCCCCAAACTTAAGTTTTGCTGACCCCTAGTAAATAAGGAAAAATAACTATTTTATTCTAAAAATCTAAACTGCCACTTTCGTAGGGAGCTCGATTACATTTAGCAGATGCAACAAGCCTTTTAACCCCTAGGTAATCCCTAGTGGAGGAGTTGTAGTCTCCATAAGGTTTTCAGTAAAGTTACCAACAAAGTTCAAATATTTTTGGGTTTTTCAAAACATTAAAAGGTAAAAATTTAAATTAAAAACTAACTAATTTAATCACCACATTGTTGTTACGATCTTTCAAAATTTATAAATCTTTCATTTTTACTTTCCATCCTAGCAATTATCCTTAATCAGAACTCAACAATTTCAATTCTGTAAAGCCTGGAGTGTGTGCGTATCAGTGAACAGTTTATTCTTCATAAATTTTTCTAAACTGCAGATTTAGAAAATATTTTCATCCAAACTCTCACTATTGGCATACTCTTAAAAAGAATATCGAAATTTTGGGTTCTTTCAATATTATTATATATATAATAAATTCAAAGGATATTTGACTGAAAAGGTAAATCTCATAAAATGGATAATCAATCCTATTTATATGATTTCTCTGTTTATTCATAGTATCTATAGCATATATCTCTACTAGACTTAATCTTTTGCAATTCGTAAATCACAAAGGTCTTTCATTTGGCATGTAATGGGGTTTTGGGTTTCAAGGTTTCAAATAAAGGTAGATAAGATTCAAAAGTTTTTTGAGAATTTAGCTCCTCCTTTTCTATCTTCTTCTCTTCTTTTCAATATCAGTAAGTATCCAATTGGATAACTTCTTCCCATATATATTTTTTTTCTATAAATCTCATTTTTCTATTTTTTTTTCTCTGGAATTACCCTTTTACGATTCTCCTCAATTTCTTTTATCAAAAGCTCTTTGCTCAATAATCGTTCTTTTTCTTCAGAATTGTATTTCACAATTTTTCAGTCTTTACCCATATTCTTTTCTTGCAAATTGTCTTTTTACGATTTCACTTTTTTTATTTCATTCCCATAGTTTCTTCTGTTGTACCCTTATTCTGCATATCCCTTATTTCTTTTCAACTCATACTCCTTTCACTCCCTATTTTACCATTTTCTTACATTTTAAACTCTCAGAAAATTATAAGGGTTAAAGGTTGAAAGCTTTCGGTAGCATATATAGTTCAGGGTTTATAAAATCATGGTACAAAGAAAATTTTGGTTGAAGCTTCTAATATGGGTTCAAAGGATACGATTTTATGAGATTTTAGCTTTTTGGCTCTGGTTTATACAAAAGATGGCCATTGACCATTTTTACGATTTACTAGAATGAATGTCATATTATTTTGATATATTTAATAGATAGTTCTAAAATAAATAAATATTTATAATCACAGAATATTTTGATTCTAATTTCAGCAATATGAGATTTCGTAAAATAGTCAAGAAGTTCAAAGAAGTTAATTGGAAACGATAGCAATCTCTCTTAATAAAAGATGATATAAGACTCAAAAGCTCATTGATGACTATATTTGAAACTATATTCTAAGTTTTGCAGTTTAAATTAATTTATCGTTTCAAACTTTCAATCTTGATACAGTGTTCAAAAGAGCTTATACTTGAATTGCAACTACTCTATTGTTCTGATTGTTGAACTTTTACTACGATGGATCATAAATATTTGGATTTAAAATTTTCTATCATATTCACATGTAGTGGGTTAAAAAAAAAAAAAAAATTTAAATTACTACTGAAAAATAGAAACAGAAAAAAAAATTCTGCAAAATAAACTAAACTAATATTTATACAGGTGTATATCCCCCGAAACTTAAATCGGGCAATGCCCTCATTGGCAAAAAAATAGGGGATACAAAAAAATTTATTGATAGCTCTAAATATTCACCGAAAAAAATCTCTTACCAGATATATATCCTCCCCCAAACTTGAGAGAAAATATCGTAGCTTATTCTCGGAGGATCAATAACAAAAATGTTAGTAATGTTAGTAACAAAAATAAAAGTTAGTAAGTTGGTAACAAAAAAAATTAAAAAGAAAATTTTATATATTACTGTATATTTACAGAGATAAAAGAAAGAACTAATTACTAAAAAAAAAACTAATTACATTGGTTATAAAAATTTTCATACCTGTGAGGCTTTTCTGGTGTACACTTAATCTGTCACTCACTTGGTGATGAAGGGTATGGGACAAGAGAAGGATTTTCTGAGTCATCTTCCTCTGAATCCATTACTTCTACTGTTCCGCAGTTTGAATCTTCTTCTTGAACTGGTTCACTTTGTGATACCGATGCGGTCACCGTGGGAGGAATCTCAGTGTTATCCCTAGCACTTGGCTCTCGTTCTTTCAAATCCTCCTGTAGCTTGCTGATTACGGTGGATTTTAACCGAGTCTCTAGTCTTAGTTTTTCTATTTCTGCCTCTCTTTTTTCTAGAGTGGATCTGAGAATATCGTTATCTGTAACTTTTTCTTTCAACTCATTCCGCAGCCTCTCTGATTCCTCCTGTGATTTTGTTATCTCGACCTAACTCTTGCTTCTAAATGATTCAAGGTAGTTCTTGCGTTCCTCATTCATCAAGGTTAGGGAATTGGTGGCTTCTTGTAATTTCTGCACTTGCCCTTCTGCCACTACTAGTGCATGAGTCTTTTCCTTGAGTGAGGCATTAACGGTTTGCTCATATTCCCGATGTGCTTGCTCTCTCCTGTTATCAAATGAGTCTGGGTCTTCTATCAATTGCCCAAATTGTTCTATCATATTGGCAATTTGGTCCTCATATTCTTTCTTTTTCTCTTCCCAAGCCTGCTATTTTTCATTCATTATGCTAGTCTGCCAAATCAGTTGGTCTTGAAGGTTTGAAGTAGCATCCTGAATTTTCTTCTTCGTCTCTGTTGCCCATCTTGCACCTTGTTCTTGTATAGCTTTCTATCTCAAGCTTTCCAGTATCTCTCCTCTCTCTTGGGTTGTCAAGGTGATATCATAGACTCTTTTCTTTAGACTTTGAAAGTCTCCCATCCACTTTTCACTATACTTGGCAGTTGTAACACTGGTGGGACATTCGTAGAGATCCATTGTTCCAGTTTTCTCACCTTGCTTAATACTTTGGGTAGTGGCACGAGTTTGGCTCATATCTAAGTTGTTATTGCTCTACTACCCTCATTCTTCTTTCTAACTCATAAATTGATATGGTGGTGACTGGAGGATCCTCAAGGGGTATGTCCTCTTCATTTAATAATTCTGTAAAACTCCTTCTTAGTAACTCGGAGTTTGGTTCTTCTTCAACAGCTTGAATTCCAAGGGTTTGCTCCGTAGTGGCTGAGACTGTACGTTGAGCAACAGGTTCTGCTGGTACAGGGGTATGGCTAGAATTAGTAATTCTCATGGTCTGTTGATCAATTGTGGAAGGAATTTCTTCTAATCTTAAAAGATTTGGGTTCACAGGGTCTGCTTCTGTATTGGTTGACAATGTGTCTGCCTCTATTGAAGGGGGTATAGCAGGCCCTATCAGTGAATCCCAAGCAGGGTCGTACAGATTGGCTTGTTCTGCAAGTGGGACTCTTAACTAGGTTATTCTCATTGGCACGAGAGAGCTAATCTCATGTGGTGGAGTAGAAGTACTCACACCTTCATTCATAACCTCTTCTTCTGGGGCTACGATTTTTATTGTCTATTTTATCGCAATCACTTCTCCTTCCTCAGGAATTTGTGGGACTTGTGGGACAAAGGGGATACTTTTGGTGCAAGGGGTAAGTGGTATTTTCTTTTTGTTTGCAGCACCTAAAGTTCTCCTATAGGCTGGGACGGTTAAGCCTTCCTCTGGCCTTGGTAAAACTTTTTCCTTGGGGTCTATATTATACCCCACATTCATTAGTAGATTTGTGATGAGACCTCCAAATGGCAGGGTCAACTTCGTCGTTCTGTATTTTTCTTGACTTAGTTTCTCCCTCACATTCAGGATTACCTCAAAAAGATAAGAGGGTACATTGAACCAATAGCGGTTTGCCATCAGGTACAATGCTTTGGTAAAAAGTGCCCTTCTCTGTATGCCATGGCCTGTGGGGTGAATAGTCTTATGTATGCCATGGCCTGTGGGGTGATAAATTCCTTGCTTCCATATCTTTTCAAGGAAAAAGGATCTATCTCGTGGAGGTTTTCCTAGTAGTTTTGATGCCATTTCTATGAAGTTAGGGAGGATCTCTAATGGAATCCTCAAAAGGTTGGCCTCTGGGTTATCATGGGACAATTGTGGTATTTCTAAGGGTACATGCATCACCAGGGCGACCATTTCTTTTGTGATCTCAATCAAGAGTCTATCTATAATGTTGGAGAGAGTTAAGGATGGCCCTTGGCCTCTTTTGGTCATATTTTGGTAGAATAATTTCACCAATCTAGGATAGATCAGTGTGACCTCTGGCTCTAAAAAATAATTCAACCCGGCATCCTTAAAATATTTACTAGCTTCTCCTCCCATTTCTAATTTTTCTAAAGACTCAACGTCCACTGTAATCTCATCTCTCACGATGTGATGTTTCCTTGAAATTGGGAATTTATCAGCTGGTCCGGCAGAAGACGTTGGCTTCTTTCCTTTATCTATGTTCAACCCCTCTTTAGGGCCAATCACAGATTCCGCTTCCTCTATGCTTTTGGTTCATTCTTTGATAACTACCCTAGAGGATTTATATTTCTTCCTAGGTGGGTCTGCTGCTTTTGATTTGGCCTTCATGGTAGCAGCCCGTGTGATACGATTTATGATTAGGGTATTATCAGAACTATTACCTTCATCCTCTTCACCTTCCCTCTGTCATTTGTTTGTTGGATCCATATCTTTTAACTCTTCCCTGCGAGAATAAAAATATTTTAATTTACCAACGATTTAAAAAAAAACCTTGCAGAAACCCCATATTTATCTATCATTGGATTATCCCCTTACCTTATAATGATAGAACCCTAATTTAGAATGTGCAATAGAACAATGGTAGGGTTTTTGAATTGAAATAAATGAGGCAAAGGGTGTAAAAAGGAATAAAATGTTTTGGTTCTGTTGAGAAGACGATGGGATTTTTTTTTTTTGAAAAGAAAAGGGAAAACTGGAGCGAGAATGGAGAGTTCGATAATGGGGCCGATAGATCCTCTCATGGATATGTAGGCCCTATCTTAGTGATGACCTAATGAACCGGTTACCAGTCCCTGTTAACCTAGAATCGTCAGTTCGATTCTAACTTTTCAACAAAGATGTACGAACTCCTATATCAGCCAAATCGTAATCACTACACAGGCTGATATGTGCAACAAAACATTAAAAAAAATTATCAATCGTAAATCCATACGATTGTCCGTGCAAATATGCAATACGGACTTAATTACGATCCGTTGATATGTGCAATAAAACATAAAAAAAAATGATCAATCGTAAATCCATACGATTGTCTGTGCAAATATGCAATACGGACTTAATTACGACCTATTGTTATTGATACTTCAGGCCATAACATAGTGCCTAGCTATAAAAAGAAAAGAAAATAATTTTACATATTGTACAGTTTGTGGTTTTTAAATTGGATTTTAGAGAGTTGAAGTCTCTCCACAAATACTTGTCCTCTTGGATTATTCGCAGGCTGCGTAGGTAACTGACCACTCTCTCTTCTTGCCACCAGAAAAACTATATCTTTTTTTTTTTTTAGAAGAACAGGGAGAGGGAACAAATCTGAGCCTCGAGCTTCTCTGATTAGGGGAAGTTGAAACACTGAATATTCACTCCGAATAAACCTGCAAAAAGATTTAAGAAGTGATCAAAGAAAATAATAAAAATATAAAGAAATATAAAAAGATAAAGATAAATACTTATTTTTTTTAACTAAACAAAATTAGAACTATCCCCGGCAACGGTGCCAAAAACTTACTCGCAGACCCTGATGAGAGGGAAATAGCTCACCTTGAATTCCAGCATACACTCAACACTCAACTAGACGAGAAAACTCATCAGCTTACAGTAGCAAATGGAAAGATATTAAAGGTTCAAGAAGAAAAAGACTCCCTAGTTCAGATGTGTGAAGGCCAAAAGCACAAATACAAACAATCATTAACAATAGCATTGTCACAGCGAACAAACTAAAAGTAGAAGCAGATAAGCTGAGAAGTGAAGGCAAAGAAAAGTTTACTGTGATTTGTAAACTATAAGATGACTTGAAAGCAAAAGAGAAGGTTGAAGAGGAGCCACAGGCCTTAAATGAAAAGTATAATGCGTTGATAGTAAAGAAAGAGAGTACTGATGCTCTCTACAAAGAGGTTAGGCCTGAACTGTATGATGAACTTGCTCCTGAAGAGGAAAGAATGGAGACAAGCTCCACTGATGTGGTGTCTGACTCTGAGGAGGAGTTGTCAAGCAGCTCTTCTCCACTGCTAGCCTTACCAGCACCAAAACCAACTCCACTTATGGCAATTGTCTCGTACCCATCATCACCTAGCTTCTATTATCAGAAGAAGTGTCGAAACCTTTGATTTACTGCTTTGAATAAACCTATAAAAGATTGAGAAGTGATTAAAAAAAAATAGAAAGAGAGACAAATATTGGCTTTCACGACAAAATTAAAATTTTTCACCTTCCCCAGCAGCGGCGCTAAAAACTTGATGTGGCTATTATTATATTCAGCCATAACCTATTGTAAGCACACAACGAAAATTGTAACATTAGTATAGAATTGTTCCCACGACGAAGGTCAAAATTTCTTGTGTTGTGTTCTGAAAACTTTTATTTATCTTTTAAAGATCTAATCTACTAGAGAAATAAGAATAAAAGAATAATTGTTAAACTAATTACAGGAAAAGTAAATCTAAATCCTTCTTCCAGATTATGGTCATCAATCACAATCCTTCAGTTCTTAGATGCTTACAAAAGTAAAGTACCACTACACCGTATCTCAGTCCTCTAAAATTTGGGCGTCAATCAGAAACTAGATTTCCTCAATACAGATTTATACTAGTCAGCAATCTTCCAGAAATTTGGGCGTCAATCAAACTCAAGAAAACTGAAGATAGAAACTAAAGATGGAAAATAAATCAGAGCCTCTAGCTTCTATTGTCAGAAGAAGTGTCGAAACCTTTGATTCGTTGCTCCGAATAAACCTACAAAAGATTAAAAAGTGATTAAAGAAAATAAAATTTAAAATAAAAATAAAAAGAGAAAGACAAATATTGACTTTCACGACAAAATTTAAAATTTTCGCTTTCCCCCACAGCCGCGCCAAAAATATGATGTGGCTATTATTATACTCAACCTTAACTTATTGCAAGCGCATAATGAAAATTGCAGCACTAGTATAGGATCGTTCCCACGAGGAAGGTCAAACTTTCTTGTATTGTGTTGTGAAATTTTTTCTCTTTTAAAGATCTAATCTATTAGAGAAATAAGAATAATAGAATTATTGTTAAACTAATTGCAGAAAAAGTAAATATAAATCCTCTTTCTTCTAGATTATGATCATCAATCACAATCCTTTAGTTCTCGGATGCTTACAAAAGTAAAGTACCATTACACCGTATCTTAGTCCTCTAAAATTAGGGTGTCAATAAAAAACTTGATTTCCTTAACATAGATTTATATTAATCAACAATCTTCCCAAAATTTGGGCGTCAATCAAACTCAAAAAAATTAAAGATGGAAAAATAAAAAATGTTACACTAATATCCTTAAACTCTCAATTTTAGGCGTCAATTAAAATCAAGAAGAATTGAATGTTTACAAAGCAGTAAAGTACATAAAAATAAATCTAAACTAGAAAGCAAAGTAAAACCATCCAAAGGGTCAATCTTTCAAAATTCCATGGTCTTAGTTGTCAAGCAAGACTTTCATAAATCTGTGGACGATTTTACTTGATAAAAACTATTCTAAGGTGATCTTTCAGAATTCCAACCTCAGTTGTCAATTGATGTTGAAAATTCCTTAGATAAGTTTTCTCCTATACTGAGCCCTCTTATTTATAGATCATAAAGGGTCGGTTTACGTCATTCAAATTCTAATAAAAAAAAACTACTAAGAATAAAAGATTTCTAATATAACTCAAACTTCTAATCCTAATTCTTCTTTATTTTGATAGTAGATGCACGCAGGACTTTTATCCTCTATTTTCGATAGCAGAAATTCGTAAGATTCTTCTCGTATATTTTCGTCAATCTTCTTAGATCCGTGGATTGTCAAACTTCTAATTTAAGTAGTCTTCTAATTCTGTGCATAGCGGTGTAGCTCTCACGTGATCAGTAACAACAGAGGCTTCAATTTTTATACAATCATAATTACGATTATTCTCTTCTTTACAGTACATTTTCTCAGTTCGATCGATCGCATTCTTTACTTCATGTCCTCCAGTCTATAGCATCTTCTGAAGAATCATAAATATGATTTCTCTTCTTTCGATCTATCAAGATTACGATTGGTCGTAATTCGTCTTTCTTTTGGCTTACGGGCTGGGGTCTTATTGTATCTGCACAGGATCATCATTCTTACTACTTTTTGAGTTTATTTTGATGAAAATTAGTATTTTAGCTTTATTCTACTATTTGTTCTTTATATCTGCACATTAACATCTCATTAGTAGCAAACTAGGGTCTAGCATCACTAAGTTAAGGGTGATAAAATGATACATTATATGATTGATTAGGTGTCAATCAAATACAGAAATTCCTTCAATATAGATCTATACTAATCTGTAACTTTCTAGAATTTGGGCATCAAACACTAGAAAATTAAAGATGAAAAATAAAATACCATTACACTAATCTTTCAAATTATCAATCTTACTCGTCAATTAAAATCTAGAACTATAAGATGTTTATAAAGCAGTAAATATAAACTAGAAAGCAATAAAAAGATCTTTCATCTCCCAATCACAAGCATCAATTGCTCTTGAGAAACTATGGATACTCTACTCTAATCTTTCAGTCTCTGATCACAGTCATCAATTGCTCTCGAGAAACCTTGGATATCTAAACTAAATTAAACTAAGGTGATCGTCAGGAAATCCAACCTTAGTCGTCAATTGATGTTGAGAATTCCTTCAAAAAATTATTCTCGGTACCATGCCCTTTTATTTATAGATCATAAGGGGTCAGTCTACATAATTCAACTCCTAATAAGAGAAAACTACTAAAAACACAAGTTTCCTGAGTTAACGAAACTTCTAATCTTATCTTCCTTGCTTTAATCAGTAGATGTGCGCATGAATCTTCTCCTTAATTTCAGTAGCAGAGATCTTCAAGATTCTTTTTTAGCCAATCTTCTCAGATCCGTAAGATAGCAGGCCTGTGACAGCCCATATTTTTCCAACGCAAATTTCCTCAAATATATATATATATATATATATATATATATATATATATATATATATATATATATATATATATATTTTGAACAATTTAGAAAAATCCAAACTGTCAGATCGTAGAACACAATCTGATTTATAGAGCATGTATAGTATCAAATTCGTATAAAGCAGACATAAATGTAGGAGCAATTAGTGTAAACCCATAGTAAAAATGGAAGATTCTATCTTTATACAAAACATAGGCTAACAATTTAAAACCATCGGTGATGGCCGACCATCACCTAAACAGTGGTGTACAAGTAAAGAACTATAAATTCTATTGTATACAAAGTCTTGTGAATATACCAAGTCTGAAGATCCAAAATGGAACCCAAAAGTCTTGACACCAAGCCTAAAATTACAGTCTACCGGATCCTCTTCAAGCCTGATTTAAGTCTTGGTTGATGCCTGTACCTGTGACGTATAGTTGAGGGATGAGCTAGCAGTCTAAGCTCAGTAGGGAAAATATCAATATCAATTACATTTCATATTCTCTAAACATAGATTCGATGATCATAGTTCAAAGGCATTTTCAAATCAGAACAAAAGCATTATTTTCATATCGAGAACAAAATTGATTTCAAAAACATAATTGTATTAAAACAGAGTTTGTGAAGTCTTAGTTAAAAATCAAAGTTCTCAATTCAAGTTCGAATACGTATTCAAAATCAAAGTTCAATGTCATAGTTCCAAGTCGGATTCAGAGTTTAAATTTCCTGTGCAGGATTCACATTTTGGATCTTTTAATTTTATATACAATTTCAGTTTCTTATTCAAACTTCAGGGTTCATAATCATAGTTCTTATTCAGAGTTCAGAGCTAGGAAGCATCAGAGTTCTTAAATCATATCAGAGTTCAGAAGTCATATATGAGTTTAGAAGTCATATCAGAGTTCAGAAGTCATATCAGAGTTCAGAAGTCATATCAGAGTTTAGAAAGAGACTGAGCCGGATTCACCGCTGTACCGGTCCAAATCATGGATTCACAGCCGTACTGGTTCAAATCACGGATTCACCGCCACACCGGTCCAAATCATGTATTCACTACCATACCGATTCAAATCACGGATCCACTCATCTCATCATACAGTTCAAAATTCTCAAATTCAGAGTTCAGATTCGATGCAACGTACAAGTTCATATTCAATGGCCATATTCAAAGCTCATGTTCGAAGTTCATATCAAAAGTGCATATTCGGAGTTTCAAGGCTTCAAGGTCGGATTCAATGTTCATCTTGGCATTTTCTTTCAAAGTTCAAGGTTCACGTGCATACTCATATTCATATTCAATTTCAAAGTTTGTATTCAAAAGGTCAGGTACTAAGTTAACATTCAAAGATTCGATGCAAAGATCACTTTTCAGTTCAAGATTTAAATTCAATTTGAAGTTCAAATTCATATCTTATCAAGAGTACATTGGATTTTAAAACAAGGAATTTGACTATAGTATCAAAACATATTGTATCATGAATGCGGATAACATGCTTAAAACAATTCATATCTGGTCAAGCAATTGAAATAAGAATCATAGCATGTCATGAAGCAAGTCAGGATTATGTGTAGTAAGGAATTGAAGAGTTGTGACAGGATGTCAAGCCCCTGAGCTACGTTAGCAAGGTCACTTGTGCCGGAATGCCAAGCCCCTGAGCTATGTTAACAGGGTCACTTGTGCCGAGAATGCCAAGCCCCATGAGCTAAGTTAACAGGTCACTTGCGCCGAGAATGCCAAGCCCCTAAGCTAACTTAATAGGGTCACTTGTACTGAGAATGCCAAACCTATGAGCTAAGTTAACAGGGTCACTTGTGCCGAGAAGCCAAGCCCCTAAGCTATGTTAACAGGGTCACTTGTGCCGAGACTTAACATATATCAAAGAATCGAAGCATATATATGGAGCAGATACATAGGCACAGATCAAATCTGTAAATTAGGACTTATTAAGTCGAACCCACAGATATATCAAGATGCATGCGCAGTACATGAATCATGTAAATCATATGTGGAAATCAAATCGTAACGTTCAAGCCCCTTTCAAACTTTCATATATAACATTTAAGCCCTTTCAAAATTTGCATCAGTGACACGAATTCGAGAAACTTGCCATCAAGCAAAGGTATTCTTCCCTATTATTCCAAATTCAAATCCATGGTTCATATAGGAATTCGATACTTGAAACTCAAGTTCATTTTTAACAAGTCAGATTTCAAACACAAAACATCAAGGTTCACATTCCGTTACATCATAGTCTATGAATCGAAGATCTAATGTGATTGAATAGTGAAATTTCCCTATCTTATTCTCGAAGTTGTGCGAGGTAAGGCAAGCCCTTACCAATTGCTTCCCGTTCTCAACCTATATTATGCAAGGTTCATAAACCACGTGTTAGTGTTAAAGAATTCGAATAAGTAAAGGTTCCTCAAGTGTTGTCAAGGAAAAAGTTTAGATAGGCAGAATGGATAAGTTCTTGCAATTTTGGATATTCATGTAGAACTCATCATACTTGTAACCCAAATTTTGCCTTAAAACGTTTGATTCATGAATTTGTTACTTTATGAAAATTATAGGGCTCGTTGTCCTCTTTTCAACGCCGTAAGAATTGCGCCAATCAAAGTTTGGGGTTAAAAGTTATGACCAAAATACCAAGCAGGTGCTGGCGCTGTGAACAGTAGCTCGTCGCAGCGAGTTACTGTAGCTCATCGCTGCGAGGTGCTCAAAATTCTATAGCTCGCCGCGGCAAGTTTGGACTGTGCTATTTTGGCCTGGATTTCTATGTAGCACTCACCGCGACGAGTGGTTCAGACAGGGTCTCACCGAGGCAATTGTGAGCGATCTTTTGCAACCTTTTTAGAGTCTTCTTCCCAACTTCAAAAAATCCCAAAATCTAAGGCATGTACATCTAGACTCACACAATGTTAAGGCTAAATCTATTCTATATGATTTTAATTGCAAATTTATCTCCTAATCTCACACATGCAAGGATTTTGGAGGTCAATTATCGGAAAACTCAGTGTTCACGCTCCACACGCGTCCGATCTTTGAAACCCTTGCATGCACACAAATTCTACACTATAAATCTACGAATCTCACCTTTTAAACTCTCACATATAACGACCACGATGATCGATATCCGAAGATCTTGCCGCTCACCATTTTCACTCATTCGATCCACAAGATCCTTGCATGCAATTCACAAACTCGTTAATCGAATCGAATTTTAGAATCAGAGCTTATGCTAATAATGGTACAATGTTTAACTTCAAGATTCACGCATGCAAGCCTACGATCGTTGATTTCGGATATTTGGTGTGAAAGTTTCGCGTTCGTCCGATGATTTGGTTCTCCTCTCCGATAGTAACGGTGTTGTAAGCAAAAGTCTTGCACAGACGAAATCGATGAAGACCTTCTTGAACCAAAAAGAGGATGGGAGCAATCAAAGTGGTTGGATTCCAAAGGAAGTTGAGGAGCAATGGGGATCCTCTTCCTCACTTGGCCCTCTTTTCTTCTCACAGAGTTCCCTCGCAATGAAGTTCTCATTTTGTGGAGACGTTTTGGGTTTTATGTCAACAGGGGTCGATTCGGTGTTAAACCGCACACTTAAAAACGGTGTTTTGGCTTTCGTTCCCATGTCCAAAAAAGTATAGGGTTCAAAGTTCTCCCGACCAGGTTTCGATGCCTAGACCTTATGTTTACCAACTCAATTCTTTACCAATGGTGCTCCCCACGAAGCTTGTGTAACCACTAACACTATTAATAACAAATACCCTTCGCACATGGGCTTACATTCTTAAAATAAATTATTTCTAAAATCAAAGGTGCACATTGTACGCCTTACCAAACATGTACACCTAGTCGGGTGTACCATTGTTCAGAGATCTAGTTTGGGTCATTGGGCTCAAGCTAGGTCCGGTACACATGATCACCCTTGATTACGCGTACGCCATTTTTCTCGTTCTAATTTAGTCATTTAAAATTAATTAGTTAAGTGTATACGCTATACTATGGTGCTTGAAACAGGTGGAATCAAACCTGGTTCGATCCCGAGTTTGAGTCATGTGCCACACACACTTCTCACGAGGTTCAATCTCGATTTAGTGTTCGAGTCAGGGATTGGTTCTCAGAATTCAGGTATCGAGTGTATTTACCCAATCAAGGTGGATGGGCCAGAGGCCTTGTCACAGTTCTACTCAACATCTTGACTAAAGTCAAATCGGTCAAGGCAGTCGTATCATTGTCAAAGGTCAACAATTCAATGCTAGAAAAATTAGGGTTGTTACAAGGCTTCTATTTCAAGTGTTCTTTCTATTATGTGCATGGCGGTATATCTCTTCATGTGATTTGCAGTAGCTTGAGCTTTAATATTAAAAAAATTGTAAATACGATTTCTACTTTATTCTTTTGTATGATTCTAAGCTCTCTAACGATCATAACTCCCCTTTGTGCTTTCTAGTCTTTAGCGTATTATGTAGGATTGTAAGTACGATTCCTTCTTTTTTTCTTCCGGTTCACTCTCTCGAGGTTACGATTGGATCATAAGCTCTCTCTTTTTAGCTTTTAGACTGGTTCTCAGACACGATTGAGATCGTATTTACATGCGATCGCCTTTTTTACTGTTTTTGAGTTCATTTTAGTAAAGATTAACACTTTAGCTTTATTATGCTTACCGTTTTAAATATTTGCATATCATCATATTATTAGTAGTAAACTAAGGTCTAACATCACTAAGTTAAGGGTAATAAAATGATAAACTATGTGACTAATTACCCATCCCATTGAAGTGTCACAGTCTATTCTTCCTGAATTCGTCTAATTACACCTAGGAGTAGGATGAGAATTTGGAGCTCTTATTGCATTGATGGCATTCACAATCGCCTCGATCAACACATCAATGTGTTTGTTCGTCATTTGCAACCGATCAAACTCACATTAGACTTTAGTTCCACATATTTCCGACGTAAGAATCAACCTTAGGCTCTAATACCAACTGTAACGACCCGAAATCTCACAAAGGCTGATTGTAAGATCTTAGGTCGTACCTTTATACATCATGAACTATAAAAACATAATAAGGCAATAAAAGCGTCTTAAAAAGCGAAAGATAATTTTTTAAAAAATATTAATAAAACCCATGACCATTTCTTATTCCAATTATAAAGTCCAATATAATTAAAACTTAAACATTCTTAATAAACTACTAGTTGATCATTGTCTCGTCCATTTAAAAACCAATAATAGATAGAAAGAAATAATATATACAAATAAATAACTAAACCACGAAGTCTTCATCGCCATTCAATTCAGGTCCCTTAACATCACGTATAGTCTCATCACCATAAACCCATATGTTGTCTTCAGTTACACCTATCTCATCTGTCCACCAACATCAACAAGGCGTATAAGTTTACACTTGTATGAGCCAAACATGCAGTCCATTGAAGCATAAGATATCAATCATTGTAATATGAACATTTAAATATTTCATGAGTGTGTGCATGTGGCAGACATAATCTCAATAAACTGAAATAAACTGAACATAACATGATAACAATGTTGCATGAGTTTATCATTCTTTTAAAGTTCGTCTTTCTTATCATTTAATACATGTTAGACTTTGTCCCACTCAAGACATTAGGTTTAATTATACTTAACACTTATTTAGTTAAACTTTGTCCTCAAGACATTGGGTCTAATCATTCATATCATTTATTGCATGTTAAACTTCATTCCACTCAAGATATTGGGTTTAATCATGCTCATCATTTAAAGTTCGTTAGACTCCGTCCCGCTCAAGACGTTGGGTCTAATGACGCTTATCGTATTCTTCTTTAGTTAGACTCTGTCATGCTCAAGACGTTGGATCTAATACCGTCTTAGACTTTATTATGCTCAAGACATTGGGTCTAATACCTTATTAGGCTCCATCATGCTTAAGACGTTGGGTCTAATACTTCTTATTCATTTTTAGTTAGACTCTGTCATGTACAAGATGTTGGGTCTAATACATTCTTAGACTCCGTCATGCTCAAGACATTAGGTCTAATGCTTCATTAACCATTGCTTAATCATTTGTCTTATTTATGTGTCTTGATCTTACCGTTCATGGATCATCATAAAACATTGAAGTGCATATAGATATAATCGTAGTACATAAACATTAAAGTGCATATAATCATGGTACATAAACATTGAAGTGCATATAATCATGATACATAAATATCGACATTTAATCAACTTTTTATGAAAAAAAACGAATGTAAGACCTACCTACCCAAAATCGATCGATCGAGCAATCGATCAATTAATTCACTTGTTCGATCGATCGATCTCAGCCTGTGAGTTTATAAATCATTTTCGTTTGTCAGACTCAGATTGATCAATTTCCTCAATCGATCGATCGATCCCAACCCGAGAGCATATCCTTATATAAATATCGTCCAGAAACTGATCGATCAATTAACCAAACTAGATCGATCAATCTTGGCATGTGAGTATACCATCAAATATAATATCATTCAAAAATCGATTTCAATCCGTAAGTTTTTTAAAACATTTTTCATTTGTCAGGTTCGATCGATCGACTTCCTGAATCGATCGATCGATCCCAACCCGAGAGCATCACTTTATACATATATATTTTGCTCAAGAATTGATCAATCAATTAACCAGATTGATCGATTAATGTCAAGGAGCATGTCATTATATGCCGTTCAAAATCGATCGATTGATACCCAAACTCGATCGATCAGTTTCTATCTGAGAGCAAGCCTCAACAGTGCATCAAATCATATGGTGGGATTTTAATCCAACTTCTTTTAGCCAAAAATATCAATATTAAATCCATCATATAGCATGCATCCTAATTAACTACCCATTTATTTTTCATGAAATAAAAGCACCAATTTACATAAAAACTCATTTTTTAATCATTATTTTAAGTTCAAGTGAAAACATGATTTCTCTATACCTAGATTGATCGATTTCACCGTGATTAGATCGAGATCCCTACAACGACGATGACTCTTGAAAGAGGCGAAGGGCACTTGGGAATATGTGCCAACGTCTCGCTGATCTTCCAAAACAAAAGTTCTAGAAAAGTAGTTCTAGAATCTCTTCTCTAAGGTCTTTAAAGTTTTTTGACGGTTCTATTCTTAAGAAGAACTCTCGAAGAGATTATGATTTAGGATTCTCGTAGCACACCTTTTTATAAATTAAGAAAAGTTTGTGTGCACCCTAGAGCTAGTAATACAAGTTTTGAATCATGGAAAATATAAAATTAAGAAAATTTTTTGTACACCTAAGAGTTAGTAATACATGTTTTGAATCTTCATCAACCTCAACAGAACAAAACTTACTATTGTTATAAATTTTAGTACCTTTGTGTGCGCCGACATGATTACTAAAATCGTCTATGTCCGAAAGCCATTGAAATCCATTGACTACTTGGAATTAGACAACGAAGATCTTTTTTCTCCCAAATCTTCCAACCAACGGATTTTGAATCCGTAATCTTAAATTGCCAATTTTGGATTCCACATTGCATATATTCCAAAACAAGTAGCCTTAAATATCAAGTTTGAGCGTGATGAGTGCACGTGATATTAAGGGTCACTTTTTTTAGGATTGATTCCATGTGGAATCAAAAAATGATCGTGTGAGGGTACGCTCATGATCTCAAGATCCCTTGTGTGGAAGATCATGGGCGGAACAAAGGTCTCAATCGCTTATTCCAAACCTTCAATGGATTTCAGTTTGCTAACATAGGTACCCTATTAATTTTGGGTACCTCTGTGCTTGAAAACCATTGATTGCTCCAGATCAGATGATGGAGATCGTTTTCACCTCGATCTTCCACAAAAAAAGATATTGAGATCATATGGCACCTATCATACGATCAGTTTTTGATTTCACATGTCACAGATTCCCAAAATATGTCCCTAAAATCACAGTTGAGCATGATTTGTGCCATTGTGCACAAGGGGTAATTTTTGACAATTTTTAACATGTGGAATAAAAAACTTCCGTCTGATAGGTGCGACATGTCTCAAGGTCAATTGTGTGGAAGATCAGGGTGAAACACAATCCTTATCATCAGATCTGAAACAATCAACGAGTTTTAAAAGTTGCACACATGGGCGCTTTCAGAGAATACGTGGGTGGGAATAGAGCTACCCTTAATTTGTGGGTACCTCTGTTCGTGCCCACCCGTTCTCTGTAGCGCCTACGTCCCAAATCCCTGAAAAATCATTGATTGTTCCTGATCAGATGATAGAGATCTCTTTTCACAACAATGTTCCATGCAATTGATCTTCAAAACATTCCTCACCTACCTCAGAGGTTTTTACCCCCAAAAATGGCTCTTTAATCGTATGTCATACATCACGCTAAAACATGATTTTATGACCATTTTTTTGGAGATTTGGGATAAATGGAATCAAACATTGACTGTATGATAAGTGCTACATGATCTCAAGATCCATTGCGTGGAAGATCGGAGTCGATCTGCATCATTTGATCCAAAGCAATCAACGATTTTCAACGGGTCTCAAAGATTGCGTGGGCGCGAATAGGGGTAGCCTTAATTTTTCATCATTTCGTGTGCGGATAAACGTATTGTGGGCACCTACGATATATGCGCGGGAAGACAAAAGTAGTGTGCTTACAGTCATAGCATTCCTCCAGCTCCGTGTGTAAATTTCCAGAACACCCTCCAAAATTGGAAGCCCCACTTCAAACAAAGCACTAGGCTGAACCAAGCTCTCTCTCTCTCTCTCTCTCTCTCTCTCTCTCTCTCTCTCTCTCTCTTCTGGTTGAGCAAAGCAAACCAAAGTAGAAAATGTCTCTGCGCGTATTGAATCCGAATGCGGAAGTGCTGAACAAATCGGCGGCTTTGCATATGAACATCAATGCCGCCAAGGGTTTACAAGACGTCCTCAAAACCAATCTCGGACCTAAGGGCACCATAAAAATGTATTTTATTCTTTTTAATTTTTGTAAAACCAACCATCTCTTCTTCTTCGTCTCGGTCTTTGATTTATTCATTTGTTTATTTGATCTTTTTTCATGGAAAAATTTTGCAGGCTCGTCGGAGGTGCTGGAGACATCAAACTCACTAAAGACGGCAACACTCTCCTGAAGGAGATGGTAACTTGCTTCATTTCCCCTCTATTTAAATTTTATATATTATATATGGTAGAAAAAATTTGGATCATACAAAATTACGGTGTAATATTATTTGTTGGCTTTTTATTTTATTTTTAATGATCTTGGGTTTTTTGGCCTGGATCTTTGCTGTGTACTCTATTGAAGCTTATTAGTTCCCGATTTGTTTATTTTTGGTAGAAATAGCTTGCTGCCCTGTTATTTCTGGAGTCTGATGTTAATTTAAGGCTGGTGTTACTACCACACCGGCTTATGTTACAACCACCTCACTTAGGCAAAGTAAAAAACCATTGACTGCTTTGAATCAGACTATGGACATCGTTTTTCGTCGCAATCTTTTACACAGAAGACCTTGAGATCATGAGATTACCACCAGATGGGCAGATGTTGATTCCTCGTGGCATACATCCCAAAAAGTGGATGTGATCACGACGTACCATCAAACATGGTTCATGTTTGCCTTTTGGGATTGTGCCATATGGAATCAACATCTGTTTAGTAGGCCCATGATCTCAAGATCTATTGTGTGGGATCAACATCTGTTAGTCAGTCTGATAGTAGGCCCATGATCTCAAGATCTATTGGGACGAAAAACTATCTCCGTCCTCTGATCCAAAGCAGTCAGATGAATTTTGGTTGCTTAAGTAATAACACCAGCCTAATAAGTGCAACGTGAATGGAGTTTTTTCTTTTTTGATGGGTAACTTGAATGGAAATTTCAAGTCACTAGTTATTATTTTTATCCAGAAAGTGAATGGAAATTTCATCTTTTTTGTTTTTTCTGATGTGAAACGACTTGTATTAGTGGCCTCAGTTCCATATTAAATGGATGAGTTGTTCGGGTGGAAGTATTAAAGTACCTTAAAATATTTTTAGATTGACTATTATTTATCAGACTTACTGTCTTTTGATGATTCTTGAATTGTTATGCAGCAAATCCAGAATCCTACGGCAATTATGATTGCGAGGACTGCTGTTGCCCAGGACGATATAAGTGGAGGCGGTACAACTTCTACTGTGCTTTTCATTGGCGAGCTGATGAAACGATCAGAACGCTACATCGACGAAGATTGGTAATTTGTTCCCTTATGATTTTTCTATTTTTGCCTTGATTAGATCCAAGCATAATGACACGGCATTAAAAAATAATGAAATAAATGGTACTATTCAGTAGTTCATTGTTATAGGTTAAGCCTGTCTGAGCCTGATAAAAGGGAATTTGTGAATTTTCACATTCAATCCGTGGTAACCAGAAAAGTGGTTAACCGGTACTACTATTCTATGAGCAATTTTTGGCTGTTCATGTTCATTTGTAATCTTACTGGAATACTGGGTGTCTGGCAGCTACTGAGCTACTATTGTTACATATTGTAGCGAATAATTCCATAACTTTTATTTTCCTCTCCAATCTTAATTGATTAATGAAATATATATATTTTTAATTCCCTATTGTTTTCGTTAATTCATTTAGGCTTGCGAATGCCACACACGGCACATACTTGTTATATATATATATATATGCATGACTTCGAAACTCAACTAGCATGAATTATCTGTAAGTATGAGAGAGCTAGACTAGGAACAATGGCATCATTTCCTGGAGGGTTTTGTATGTGAACTGACAAGCTTATGCCTACAAATTTATTTTTTTACTCGAACATAGCTAGCTCAAATTCACATTTCTATGATGCACCCACACATAATTTGCTATATATCCATTTTTCCATATTTTTTTCAGTGTTTGTGTTTCTATGATGCACCAACAAATGCAATATTTACCATATATGCATTTTTGCATGTCAGCTTTTCAGCACATCTGTAAATATGGATGCGTACATGACTAAAGATTATGTAGTGTTGTAATATGTTAATATTATGTTTATCGCTTGCAGTTTGATGGTTTATGTGCCCTTTTCTAAGTCATGAACAATTAATTATTTTTATGTAAATGTTCAAATGGAAGAATATATGACTAAAGATTATGTAGTGTTGGTAATATGTTTATATTATGTTTATTGCTTGCAGTTTGATGGTTTATGTGCCCTTTTCTAAGTCATGAACAATTAATTATTTTTATGTAAATGCTCAAATGGAAGACTAACCTTTTGGTTATTCTATTTGAAAATTCTCATTGATTTTGTGTGGTGGTTAAGTTGTATGCCTTGTTACAAGTTTGGATCTTAAATGTTATTGCTCATTTCCTGCACTCTGAATGTCTATATATTTAAATGTGTAATTGTATGTTGGCAAATATTTGGATAACACTTTAATATTTGGCACTACAGAACACAAATAAATTTCCTATACGTCACGTCTCATTGGCGATTTTCTAAAATCTTGTCTTTGATAATTTGATATATTCTATCTTGTATGTGTTTTATTGTTAAATGTTTCGTGATTTTTCAAATTTGGTCCAGGGATGCATCCACGTGTATTGGTGGATGGGTTTGACATTGCAAAAAGAGCAACACTAGAATTTCTTGAGAAATTTAAAACCACTGTGGTGATGGGTAGTGAACCTGATAAAGAAATTTTGAAAATGGTAGCAAGAACAACACTTCGGACGAAGGTACCTGTTCACATCTATCCCATTGTCTGTCATGAATTTCTTCTTACATGTATTGGTTCCAACATTGGTTGTCTTTAACATTCTTTTTTTTTTTGTTTCCTCATGTATAGCTGTATGAAGCATTGGCAGATCAATTAACTGAGATAGTTGTTAATGCGGTGAGTAACTAAGTACTACATATTGCAATTCACCTTGAGGAGTCCTTTTTTACTTTTTTGAATCATTGTTATTACCAAGGTAGTTATGGTGGTGTGGCGAGGTCATGGTGAAGAGGCTCGCCACGCCATGGCAAGGCCATTTATTATTATTATTATTATTATTATTTATATATTTTTTAATTAATCATTAATATTTTTTTTAATTTCTACTTTTTCTTTAAAGATGGGAAAAATTCAACTAATTAGGCATCACGCATAAACAAATAACAAAAAATAGCAAATATTAATGATCAAATATGAAAAATATTTAAAAATTAAATAAAATGAGAGACATAGAGGAAATTAAAAAAAAAAAAACCTGTAGGCTGCAGCTGAGAGAGAGAGAGAGAGAGAGAGAGAGAGACGGACGAGAGAGAGGAGCTGCACTACTCGAGGGTTTCGTTCTAAGCCCTAAATAAGTTTGATATAACTTATAAACATTGTTGTCATATGCGATCGCATATGCGAATCTAAGTGCTCCTGTCGCATATGCCATGATGGCATATGTGACCTAGTCATGTATGCGATTGTATGCGATCGCATACATGATTGGCGGCAAGGATCAAAATATTGGGTTGAATTTCGGTTTCGGGCATGTCCGAAACCAAAATCCAAAATTTTGGCCAAAATTCCCCCCCACCAATACAAAAATTACCGAAATTATGGATTTCGGGTTCGGTTTCTATTTCGAGCATGCCCGAAACCGAAACATTTCGGCCAAAATTTTGATCCATGACTAGCGCTCATATTTATGATCGTTGGAGCTTATTTTAATTTTTTTGGCTTTTTAGTGCTCCCCAAAGCCTATAAATGAGAGTTTCCTCTTCCTAATTCATACCACATCCATCCAAGATATGATTTGTGTTTCTTTGATCTTTTTTTGAGTTTTTAGTGCTCTCTCTCTTTCCACATCCATCCAAGGTTTTATTTTGTTAAAAATCAATGAAATTTATATTTTCCCTTCCAACTTATGGGTTATATACTTTTATTTCTCATTCTACAAAATTAATAGAGCACAAAATTAACACAAATATATTATTTTTCAATATTGGGAATTTTGGGGGTTTTATGGGATTTTTTTTTTGCCAAATTTTTGACAAAAAAAATAAAAATTTGTGTCATGGCACAATCACATATGCGATTGGGCCATGGGATCGCATATGATCGCATATGCCATTTAACTACTTTGCTTATAAAATATAAGTTATAATTTGTAACTTATAAGTATTATACCTTATAAGCTGGAACTTATAAGGTTATAACTTATAATAATATAACTCATAAGTAATAATTTATATTATTAGAAGCTATAACAAAATTTACAAATAGCGCCATGGCTGCGCCATGGGGCCATTTCGCCATGGCCTTTCCGCTATGGCGTCGCCATTTCATTTCATATGGCACATTCTCTCGCCATTCGCCATGGCCTCGCCTTAACAACCATGGCTACTGCCATTGTTAATTCATCAAGTGCCTCTATTAGTTTTCACAGTGGGTATTGTATTCTTGTAAGCTTTTCTTGTTGTTAGGCATCTTATTGAATTCATTTATAATGAGTGGGAAGATTTGAACAACTAATCCCTTTTATTTCTGAATGTGCATTTTGAATCACTGTTATGGATGATGGAGTTTTGAAGCCACCATTTTTTTTTACTATCTGAAGCTGGCTCTAGTTAATGGTTATAGAGATTTTGTTACTAATTGGTGGGCTTTAGTGCTTGTCAAAGATTTGGGTGGCATGTGGTTATTTCTCAATCGTAAACGGCGCTATGCTGCCCTCAAGTGATGGAGCCAGGAGATGTTTGTTTGTTTTTGAGAGTACTATGCACGAATGGAAAACACTTCTTTGTTCGAAAAAACAGTGGCCAAGTTAGACTTTTTAACTTTTTGGTAACTTAGATAGGAGATGCTTTTTACCCTTTTATATTTGTATTGATAGATGAGGTAGTTGGCAACTTTGCATGGTTGTTAGGAGAGCCTTAGAGTTGGGTCTCCTAAGAGGTTAGAATTTCTCAACTGGGTCAATACTCCTGCCTACAATATTTGAAGAGGAGTTTCAAGTTAGGGTAAATGATGATCATGGGTGTGTAAACAACAAATTTGCGTAGGATATAAATCTAACACAAATCAATCATAACAAATTTCCTCTCGCTAGGAGAGGGTTTTATTAAAATGGCGGACCTTACACTTCCGGGTATCGCAATTGATTCCCCGTTAATTACATCAAAATTGAATACCTCTGATTAAAAGCTACTAAATAAAAATAATAACGTAATTACATCTTCCATCCGTCATGAGATAAATGCATAGCAGACTATCTTCATCGGAGATTTGCGAAATATGAAATAGGGGACGACGGATGGGAGAACCCCTCCTCCAAAAGTCGGTTCCATTTGATCGAAAAGCACGAGTCATCACCGGAGCAAGAAACTCGTGGACGAGTCTTAAAACGAATTCTTGTTCTCTGGTCTTAAAGATGAGTTCGAATATCAAATCCATTCTTCGGGCAATTGATTATCAAAAGAGTTATCACTTTCAGTGATAGCGTCTAATTATGATTTAAATATCGTCAAATTTCTTAAAATTTGATGATCATAGATAATTTTATAATGATTTCACCATTGGATTTGACCAAATTCATAAGATTTGGTCAATACGTAATAAATCTACCGTTGGATTTATTACGATTTTGTATTATGACCATTTGATCGAAAGTCAATGATTCTATCGTTAGATTTGACCAGATTCATAAGATCTGGTCAATACGTAATAAATCTACCGTTGGATCTTACGATCTCACATTATGATCATTTGACCAAAAGTCAATGATTCCACCGTTAGATTTGACTAGATTCATAAGATCTGGTCAATACGTAATAAATCCACCGTTGGATCTTGTTACGATCTCACATTATAATCGTTTGACCAAAAGTCAACGATTCTACCGTTGGATTTGACCACATTAATAAAATATGATCAATATGTGATAAATTCACTGTTAGATCTCATTACGATCTCACATTATGATCGTTTGACCAAAAGTCAACAAGTACACCGCGAAAGAATTTCCAATCTCGAGGTTAAGGTCCAAACCCTCATTTGAGGGAGTGACGATCCGAACCGCGAGGTAAACTCTAATTATCATAGGTGAATATTTTGGGTATTATAGTTCGAAATTATTCTTCGGGTTTGTGATTGCAACCCGTATAAGTATCGAATTCGTGGTTTGCAATCCGAGTGTACTAGGAGTTATGCCTAGGGTCATACTCATGTGGCTTAACTATTTCTAAGTACACAAGAGATTGGGTACGAGTCGTAACACGTAATCCAAAATTGCAACCATAAATCCTACTTAGGAGGAGTCGTAGCTCTTATCCTAAGCGTACAAATTGCAACCATGAACCCTACTTAGGAGGAGCCGTAGCTCTTATCCTAAGCGTAACTCTTTTAGGTAAGGGTCGTAACCCTTATCCTAAAAGTCTTAATCCTAACCTATTCCTCCCGTCCACTTTTAAAAAATAAAAAAAAATAAAAAAAGAAGAAGAAGAAAAGAATAGCCAGAATCTCGGAGATACCCTAAAGTCTTTTGTTAGAAGAGTTGGAGATATTTTCGGCAGAGGTCTCGTGTTAGAATTTTCCAGATTCTGGCAATGAGGACGGGTCTGCTATTTATATATTTATGGTAGCGGTTATAGAAGTTACGATCCTACGGTTTCCGTAAGGTTTTCATGAAATGAACGGTTGAGAGAGCTGCGTAAATTTTCGTCTTTACGCGGATTGAGAAAGATTCTTCTCACGTACGTCATTCTTTTCTCATAACCGCTTAGGTGGCTAAGTATGTTTCTAGCCACCTAGGTGGATAAATGTTTTTCTATCCACCTAGGTGGATAAGTATTTTTCTATCCACCTAGGTGGCTAGGTATATTTTCTATCCACCTAGGTGGATAAATATTTTTCTAGCCAGCTAGGTGGCTAGGTATATTTTCTAGCCACCTAGGTGGATAAGTATTTTTCTATCCACTTAGGTGGCTAAGTATATTTTTCTAGCCAGCTAGGTGGATAAGTATATTTTTTTAGCCACCTAGGTGGATAAGTATTTTTATATCCACCTAGGTGGATAAGTATTTTTCTAGCCAGCTAGGTGACTAGGTATATTTTCTATCAAGCTAGGTGGATAAGTATTTTTCTAGCCACCTACGTGACTACGTATATTTTCTATCCACCTACGTGGATAAGTATATTTTTACCCAGCTAGGTGGCTAGGTATATTTTCTAGCCACCTAGGTGGATAAGTATTTTTCTATTCATCTAGGTGGATAAATATTTTTTTCTAGTCAGCTAGGTAGCTAGGTAGATAAGTATTTTTCTAGCCAGCTAGGTGACTAGGTATAATTTTTATCTACCTAAGTGACTACGTATATTTTCTAGCCACTTAGGTGGATAAGTATTTTTTTTTATCTACCTAGGTGGATAAGTATTTTTCTAGCCAATTAGGTGGCTAGTTATATTTTCTATCCACGTAGGTGAATAAGTATTTTTCTATCCACCTAGGTGGATAAGTATTTTTCTAGCCAGCCACCTAGGTGGCTACGTATATTTTTCTAGCTACCTAGGTGGCTAAGCATATTTTTCCAGCCACCTAGGTGTCTGACATAACTTAGGACTTTAAATCCTATTTAGAGTAGGATTTGTTAAAAAATAAATAAATTATAAATAGTCTCTTTTCCTAATTCCTTCTATTAATTTATTCTATCTGATTTTTAAGGCTAAGTGGAAGAAAAAAGAGTTCTCAATTCCAAAATTTTCGAGTTAACAGGGTTGTAAAGCCAAGTTAGAGTTAGCAAGAGGAAGAAGGAGAAAAAGAGAAAAAGATAGAGGCTAAATTGCATAGTTAGGGTTAGAGAGCCATACTAGCAAATATATATCATACAAAGACCACAATAGCCTTTTAGTCGTTTACAACTCACACACCCAATATAAAGTATGACATCCCAATACTACCTTTATAATATTTCACGATACTCTCCCTTAAGCTGGGGCACGAATACCTATCATGCCCAACTTGACAATCATATCCCGAAGAAGAGTAGGCCCAATTGCCATAGTAAAGACATTGACAAGTTGATCTGACGAAGAAACCTTAGGGGTATCAATAATCCCAGCTTGGATTTTTCACGAAGGAAATGTATATCAACTTGAATATGTTTGGTTCTTTCATGAAGAACGAAATCCGAGGCAATCTCAATAGCGGCCTGGTTACCGCAAGGCCGAAGCATGGGAATGAGAGGTGGAGACCCAATTCAGTGAGAAGAGTTCTAAGCCACATGATTTTGCAGGTACCATATGCCATATCTCGTTTTTCTGATTCAACACTAGATTGAGAGACTACATCTTGTTTATTACTCTTCCAAATGACAAGGTTGCCTCCCAGGAAAGCACAATAGCCAGATGTAGAGCCACGATCAGTCGGAGCACCAACATAGTCAACATCACTATAGCACCTCATCATTGAGTGCCTAACATCAGAGTGAAAGAGCTCTCTACTAGGAGAGAACTTAATATATCTCAAGATACAATGAACCGTAGCTCGATGTGGAACTCGAGGAGAATGCATAAATTGGGCAACCACCGAAACAGGAAAAATAAGATCTCACCATGTATTGGTGAGGTAAATGAGATGTCCCACCAGTCTCTGATCCTTGGAGGGATCATAAGAAGTTCACCTACATCAGCATGAAGATGGTGTTAGGGGGTTTACATCCTAACATTACAGTGCTCCTGAGAAGACGCAAAGCATATTTCCTCGGGTAGATATATCCCACGAGAAGAACGAGCAACCTCTATGCCAAGAAAGTATCTGAACGGTCCTAGATATTTAATCTAAAAAACTTTGCTCAATTCGACTTTCTTCTGAGAAGTAAAAACAACAAGATAGCTTGTAGACCTCAGAAGCTCTTATGGACAAAACATGTATGATCGGATTGGCATCGAGGGAAGCTCATGCCACCCAAATTGAAGGCTGATTGTAATTTAAAAACAAAGGGGGAAAGATAGTCCCTGCTGAAGCCCTATGAAAATACAAAGGTCCTTTAGGAAACCTATCCACCTAAATAAAAGTCTATGGATAGCATTTTCCTGTCCATTGCATCTCTAATCCATTGACAAAACCCTTTCTAACAAATAATCTAATCACCTCCAATCAACCACACCATAAAAGTATTCTTCATGTCAACCTTACAAATTATCCCTAAAATTTCCAGTTCTGACCTGATTCCAAGCATTAATTGCCTCAAGGGCCCTTCTAACTTCTAAAGTTTGCCTACCATTTACAGAAGCTCGTATAAAAGGCAATGTAAGGTTATTCAATATTTTCTTTATCTTTTTGAAAGCACCTTCCACAATAATTTTACAAATAGATCTCAAAAACATCAGAGGAAACATGCTAGGATTCAAACCCTTCTCGCTCGCCATGTCGACAATTCCCCTTCTTCCTCATCAAAATGCTATACAATTTATCTAATGTTTATCTTAATCTTCTTGATAGCATTTCCACAATAATTTTATAAATGGGTCCCTAAAACATCAAAGAAAACCTGTTAGTATTTAAAGCCTTCTCACTCTCCATGTTGCCAATCCTTCTTCTCGAACTCCATATTAGCAACATAATAAATGCCATCAAATGTTTGTCCATCTAATCTTGGTCTTCTCTACCTCTCCACTTAATGGAGTTTTTTTATACACCTTCACAATGCATTTTTTTGTACACCTCCCAAATTTTGTCCAAATTTTCGATTGCTCATTGTATTGAATGCCATCCATCACATATCTATTAATCCTATTAACCCGCCTTCTTGCACTCACCATGCAATGGAAAAGTTTAGCATGTTCTTTTTGCCTCTGTTATTCATTTCATCACTTATTTTTTATGTCTTAACTTTTTCTTGCGCAAGACTTTCTTTTTAACTTTCATCCGACATTTCTCTTTTCTCTCTCATCATGTGAAGGATCATATTCCGCCACATCGAGGACGCTCAACACATATATATATCGAGCAAATGGTAACTATCTATAATTAAATTTAAAAAAATATACAATGGATGGCGAATTTTCTGAAAAATTACTTATTGACTTATTGAAGGCTGAAGATTGTGTAGTCTTTCTTGTTAGGACGCGACTCTCCTGACCATCATTTAAACAACAAAAAATGTTTAAATGATCTTACACCATGAAGGGCTAAAGATCTGGGTAATCCATACAATCAAAGTTATAGATCATACATTGAAGGGCAATGGGCCCAAAAATCAAAGTTTTTGAGAGATTTGAACCATCCGATCTGTTGACTATAATTTCAACGCTTGTTTTTAGTTTTGATGGCTAATATTAAAGTTTATCAATTGAATGGTACATATCCACTTATAGGCATGTTTCTTTGGGCTGAGATAGGTTCGAGTGATTGGTTGCCGCTTGGACAATTTAGATTGGTCAAGATGCACGCCACATGGGGTAATGATAAGTCACACTTCATTGGTGTGAGATGAAAAAGTATAATTTAATGGTGTGAGATCATTTAGACACCATTCTGGTGTTTAAATCTGTCAGGAGCCATTATCGCTTCTTGTTATTATGTGCATGAAAATAAGGTTTTACATTTATTTAGTAGCACCAGAATAGATAAACCCCATGCAATGCTCAAGGCAAAACACAAAAAAGAGGAAGAGAAAAGACAAAAACATATGTTCAAACAAAAACGATGTCTAATAATAATTTTCTTACCCTTTATGAAATTAATACAATAATGAAAGATTATCATAAATAGTTTCCCTTGTTTTTATCTATTACAAAATAATGTTGAAGAGACGAAACCTGGGAGTGGCAGAAGACAAAAAATAAAAAAAGGACTAGCAAATATTTGATGAGAAATTGAGAAATTGGAACTAGGAACTAAAGTAAAATGTGGAAGATAGTTGACTAGTAGCATTTTAGGTAATTAAAAAGGACTAGCAAGGTTATTAAGTAGAAGTAAGATGGAAAAAAAATGAAAAGGAATTTGAAAAGCCCTACGAAGGTTGTTGACTAGTGGTATTTTAGGTAATTTGGGTTTATTACTATGAAAGTTGCCACAGGTTGTTGGTCAGTTAGTCATTCAAATGCCATAGCACAGGAGAGTGCATTCCAACAGTACCAATGTCCACCCGCATCTTGTATGAAGTTCCAATTTTTAGCTCCTATGTTTCATTTCTTTTTGTTGGGGAGGGGGTTGCGGAGGGGGGTTGGATGGTGGTGGTGGTGGTTATCTCTTGATGGGAAAATCTCATTGTTTGATATTTTTGCCTTTTCTATGATTTCAGCATATTTCACTTTCTCAAACACTAAAACTTTGTGTCAATCTGTTATTTTTTCTTCTACTTCTAATCATCCTTTGTTTTTTTGAATTGAGAATGTTGCTTGTAGAATTTAGCCTAACTTGTCGAGGTTTTATATCTTCTGTAAGTTCATATATGTCAGCTTGCATTAATCCTATACTGTGTAGGACAAATAATTTTCGTTATCTTTTACAACTTCGTTTTTAATAAAGTGTGTTGATAGGTTCTCTGTATACGGAAGCCTGAAGAAGCTATTGATCTCTTTATGGTGGAGATTATGCATATGCGTCACAAGTTTGATGTTGACACGCGCTTGGTATGTCTATCATTTTGCCAGCCTTATTTCCCTTTTGCGACTGACTTTTTTTAGACAGATATGACTTAAGTAGGATGCACATCTCTGTTGAATTTATTTGGAATGCTAATAGATATGATTTCTTTCGTATGCAAACTTTGAAAGTTAACTATATTATCAGAGCACCATAGGTTTTTTCTATTCCCAGTTGATCTTTTTGTAACGCAAATTTGAAGTGCCACATTTTTGCATTGGGTACTCATACTTACTGTGTTTGAATACCTTTCATTTTAATTTTAGCAACTTTTTCATGTCAAGCACTTTTTCTTTCTTAAACATATATAGGTGTCTTGTTAACAACATTAGTATTTATATGTTCTTTTGGAGAATTGTGACAGAACCTTGGACTCGAGTCCTGATTCTTTTGGAGAATCTTTATTCAAAGAAGACTAGTTTCAGGTCTGAAACTTAATTCTCTGCTTTTTCTATTTTCTAAGCCTTATGGGTCTGCTGAGTCACTGAAATCCCCACAGGCTAGATGGTTGGCAGTCCTGTTCATCGGTCCTGATGCTGCATTCTGGTTTAAAAGTTGACCTTCTTGCTGTACCGAGCAATCTTTGTCCGACCATGGTCCAACCGTTGATCTGGTCCACAAGTATTGGTGCACATGTTTTCAGATGCTTGTATCCGAGGATAAGTTGAATTATACTGGAAAATTCAAAATTGGTAGAAGGGATATTAGGACAGCTAAAGATGAACTAAATAAGCGTTAGGAAGATGCTAAAGGAAATGGGTTGATTGCTGCAATAAAAAGCACTTTACGCTCCGAATATTAATGATGGTTCAATCTATTTTTCTTGGGCGAAACAGAGGATAGCTCAATCGAGGGAGAGAACGGGGAAATCCCATATAACCCAGTGTCTGACAAGTTGCACTATACGTCAACCCAAATTGCATCTTCCTCTCCAGGACCCCGACAAGGTACTTTTGGAACACCAATGGGTATTAAATGAACGAACAAGGAGTTAATATACTTCGAGTGGCGTTTGCCTTAACAATTTAGCATGCTTGGCATGAGAGAGAAACCACAGTATTAGGGAGGGAGAATCTCTCTTTAGGAGCCGTATGGGGTGAAAATCTCATGTACAGTGCTGTAGAGTGACATTAAGAATGACTTATTTGCCACTTTTTCCACTATCACCCCCCAAAAACCAAACCCTGGTTTAGATAGAGTTCCCAGACTCTTAAAATCTGTGAGGATGCTTTCTATAGTTTATATGACTGTAGAAGTCGTAAATTGCTTTGAGTGGATTATTTGTCCTTGGGGATCCGACATTAATCCTCTCATACCTAATAATTGGTGACACTGAAGAGGATGAGAACTACAAGGAGATAGATTAAGCAGGGAGCACACGATCTAGTTATGAGAATGACGCAAGGTTCAAAGAAAAAAGAGTCAGAAGTAATGGTTTGAGCTTCTTATTTCTTGAACCAAGAGATCCATGAATCGGGATCCTGATGCATATAGATGCAAATGGTCTAATGGGAGTAAGAATTTGTGGTGCACAATTTTGTGGAATGTACGTAGTGGTTATGATCAACTCTATAGAAAAGAAGGAATAGTGTGTATTTTTCTTTGGGGATTTCCTAGAATAAATCATCGACCCGAACAAACTTTTGAATAGATGAGACCTTCACCTAGTTCATTCCCAAGCTTCCTGTTAGCTTTTAATGGAAAAGCCACCAGCTGAGGAGTTTTTAAAAAAATATGATTAATTCGAGACAAGGAGAGGAATTTCATAGACATATTTCCTGAACCAATTCATCATAATGACATAAATATGATTAAACTCTCTGAAAAGTCATAATTTCCTTTGATTCTTGTAGTTCAATTAATAGCATCACGAAGTGATATAATCCGACCCTAGGGACGAGAAAAAACGATAAAAGGATTAGAGAAGAAAAGAGAATATAGAAGGCCAGGAAGAAGAAGAGAAACAAGCTGTGTTACTTCGACACGATAGTTTTTGAATTTTTTGTCGTGACGACACGACATGACACATCCTTGGCACGTACTAGTGATGTGCCATGATGATGTCGGCCACAAGTGTTGGCACGTGACACGAAATACTGCTGTGTCTCGAAAATAAAAATAGAGAGAAACTGATGGGGACATTCAAGCCAAATCACCTTTTATCGTGTACTGAAGATGCAAGAAGAAACCAAGACACTTTGTACGATAAGAAAGGCGCAAGGAAAGATGAGGAAGAGAAAGGAACAGTCGAAAGAGGACATTCTGTCCAAATTCGATCGATTGAAATTTTACCTCGATCGATCGAATTTGATTAGAGAGTAGAATAATAGTAATAATAATAATAATAATAATAATAATAATAATAATAATAATAATAATAATAATAATAAAGTTATTTTTAATATTTTTTTTTGCGTCCTCGATCGATCGAGATCGCGCAGAGTTAGTATCACGAATTTGAGATTTTAGTTTCCATTTTGAATTAGGAGTCTTTCTAATTACGTTTTATGCTAAGATAGGGTTTTGTTTGCCTATATAAGGCCTTGTAAAGACAATTTTAAATAGTTAATGGTTATTGAATATTGCTTTTGCAAATTGAGAGCTTTTATTGAAGTTTTCTTCGAGAGTGCAATCTCTCAAACTTGGAAGAGCGATTCTTCTATCTGCGTGTGGTTTGGTGTGAGGCCAACTATCTCCTTGGTGCGAAGCCTTGGAATGTTTATCCCTTTTTTATTTATCTTTTGATTATTGTCAGGTAATTTGTTTAATCAATTCTTCAACCGAAAACCAAAGCTAAATATCTTCTCTTAGTTATTGTTGTCATGATCTTGCTCTCTAATGTGATGCCCTAATCTGTTGTTTCCCTTAAACGATTTAAACTCCTCGGACTTTAAATTATTTAAATCCTAGCAAGGAGTCGAGAGACATCATCTTGATAGTCGCTTGGTGCCCTAGACTAGATGAAAATCTGAATTTTATTAATAGGTCCTTATTTTCTAGATCGGGAAAATCATATGCTAACAAACGCTAAATCAGATCCCTCAAATTGCCCTAATAAAGTTGTTAAATATTTTATGTGTTTTGGGATTAAATTTTTTATATTTCTGTTGCTCAATTAAATTTCAAATTGATTTCTAATCGCATAATTAGGGTTTAGTGTTTTTTCCTACATCATAAACACAAGTACCAAGGCATTTGCTAAAATTGGAAAAGTAAGTCTAGCCATTTACAACTTAGAAGTGATAGAGAAAGGAAGAGAAACCGAGAGACTCTTCATCCTAGCTAGGGTTTCTTTTGCCTCTTCGTCTCCCTAATACAGTGAAAAAGCCCTTGCATCCGATAAAGAAGAGCTGAGCTTGCCACAGTCGTTCTTGCATCTGTCGAATACAAGTGAACTCTCTCTCTTTCTCTCTCTCTCCCCTTAGGAAATTTTGTTATGGATGGGTTTGAGATATATATAAAATGAAAGTTAAGGGTTTTAAAATCTAAAACCCATGCTGAGGTTTTACCATTTTATAGCCCCTCTTTAAAGAGAGAGGGTTTCAATTGTAAAACCCTATAAATGGGTTTAAATTTTAAAAACACTCTCTTTAATAAGGGCTTTTATAAGATTTGAGTATTCTTTATTTACTACCAAGATTCTTCCTTCTAAACTCGGGTGTCATGGTTTAACACCATTCACTGCTTCGAAGGGGATGATTGAAATTGTTTCGGTTCCCAATCTTGGACACGACATATCTTGAGATCATGGGCTACCATTATACCGTCAGATTTTGATTCCACGTGACACATAATCCCAAAAATGAACGTGATCATGGTGTACATCAAACATGGTTCTTAGATCAAAATCTGGCCGTCTCAAGATAAGGCCGTTATTTATGAACTGTTAGATCTTTATTTTGAGGCCCATTCACAGATTTTAGTTGACCTTCAGATATGGTAACCAACCTATTACACTTAAAAGATTTGAAAATTTTCCACTTAAAAGTTTTGGAAATATGGCACATTAGTTTTTGGACATGTCACTTATCCCAAATTTCTAAATGTGGTCATGGTTATGCACCATCTATGATGCATGAGTAATTATTTTCGACTATAAATTTTGGAGATATATGGCACACTTCATCAATTGGGATGCCCAGGTGGTAACCAATATATAGTGGCACACTTACCCCACGATTCATGCTTATCTAATGTTTCTAATACTGTCATGATCAAAGCATTTTTGTGGGTTGAATCTGATCTTAATGATTATATGTGTCACTGCCACATGCTTCAAATTAATGAAAAAGTGTAATCTGTGTATGGAACTGTGACCTGTACTTGTTAACAAATTATTTTAAACAATGACTTATAGTTTTGTCGGAAATGACTAGCAAAGAAGATGATGCCCTATTATGGAAATTTATGAAAATTTTAGAAAAAATGGAACGTGAGGCGGAAATTATAGTCTTCGCTGCAAATTGTTCAATGTATTATTTGAAGAAAATTGTTATGGGTTAAAAGGGCATCTATCATTATAATTTTCAATCGTGGAGTTAAATTATGTTCTGCTATTGATAATGAAATGTTAACCAAATTTCAGAAAATAGATGATATGATAAATTAAAAAAAAACACTTAAAGAAGTAGGTAGTGAGTCGAGTGTTAATATATATTTCGAAAATTTAAAGATTACGAGAAAGAAAGATAGAAGATAGTAATGTATCTAAGTCTTTTAATACCGTAGAACGAGATGAACTTGATCACTTGATAGATCATATTTTTTATACAAGTGGTCTATTCTTCAACTTGATTAGGTTACCGTATATTTGATAAATGATCAAACATACATGTAATAGTCAGTTGAAAGAATATTTAATGCTTACATATGATAGATTGCAAACTACTCTCCTACAAGCCGAAAAAACAAATATCAAGCTGCACTTGAAATCGATTTGACGATCATGAACTCGTAACTGGGTGTCAATTGTTAGTGATGGATGGACCGATTCCAATGGGAAGAGAAGCATGATTAATTGAAAGTTATAGATGCAACGGAGGAAGTGAAGTCTGCAAAATATATTTTGGGAAGTTATTTTTGGAAATGATTTCAGAAGTTGGACATTCAAATGTCGTCCAATTGATCACACTGATAATGTCGCTATATCTAAGGCATCGGGCTTAAAAGTGGAAGCAAAAAACCCATTTTTTTTTTTTGGACTCGGTGTGTATTTCACACTGAATTTTGCGTTGAAGAACACATGTACTCCCAAAGTAGACATGCCAGAAAAAATACGAGCAATTTAAATAGATTGGACAAATTGATAGTGAAGTCAAGTTAATTATGAACTTTTTTGTATATCACAGTTCTGCAAGTGCCATTGACAACAAATATTTCCGAGTTACAGCTTCTTGGCGTGACTAGAACAAGATTTACATTTACACTGTTTTAAGTGAAGAGAATTTTTCAAGTAAAATCCGTTTTGCAATGTATGGTGATAGATGAGAGTTGGAGATTTTGCAAAGAAGAAGATAGTCAAAAGGCACAAAAGATTAAAAATATCTTAGTTAGTGACTTATGGTGGGAGCAAATTGAGTATTTGTTAGATTTTACTGAGCCAATTGTGTCCATGCTTTGACTTACTAATACATATGCTTTTATGCTTCACTTAGTTTATGACAAGTGGGACTCACTGATTGAAGAAGTTCGATAAAGGATATTTAAGCATGAAAAGAAAAATATGATGACAATTGGAAGCAAATTTTATAATGAAGTGCATAAACTCTTAGTTCGAAGGTGGAACAAAAGTAACACTCCCCTCCATTGTTTGGTACATTCTTTAAACCCTAAATATTACAATCAAGGTAGTTAAGGCGGTGTGGCGGGGTTATGGCAAAGAGGCTCGCTATGCCACGACGTGGCCATAGTGAATCCATGGCAAGGCTATTTATTATTTTAATTTTTAATTTTTTTATTTTATCTATTAATTAGTAGTATTCTTTTTTTATTTTATTTATTTATATTTTTTATATAGGAAGAAAAAAATTCAACTACTGAAGCATCATACTTTGATTCTAATATTGAGGATTTCATGTTCTAGGCATAAGCAAATATCAATAAATACAAATCAAATATGAAGCATCAACAAATTTGCAACATTGTAAGTATAAATAAATAAATATGAAATATCAACAAATATAGAATATTAAAAAATATGAAATATTAAGAGTGTTACTGAGGTTTTGTTCGAGATATGCTAGACAAGAGAGAGAGAGAGAGAGAGAGAGAGAGAATTTTGTAACTTATATGTTGGGGTTTTGTAACTTGTAAGTTAACTTTTATAATTTATATATTATAAAATTGTTATAATTTATAATTATTATACGTTATTATCCAAAAAATCAAATAGCGTGCATAGCGACGCCATAATACTATTCCGCCATGATGACGCTATGGCGTTGCTATTTAGCCATCATGACTATTTGGTTGTATATGACGTTTCCCTTCGCCATAGCGAGACTATAGTGTGGCCTTGTCAACCATGATTACAATGATGAGTGGTTAATTGAAGGCATTGGCCAAATTCCCCCCGACCTTGATGAAGAAAATTTTGGAAGGATTTAATGCATGTCTTGAGTGATTATTTGCAATTGTAGCGATACTCTACAAGGTCTGAGATGAAGATGGAAAATTTGCTACATTCCTTAGGAACTGTTGCTGACCCATAAAAAAAGGAAATTTTGGAGGCTCTTAGTGAGCGAGACTCCGTAGATTCATTGACATGGTGATGCGGGAACTTACTAAATGCAATGTTAGGGCTAAGATTATGATTAAAATTAATTTAATCAATTAAAAATAACAATTTCTCATAAATTCCCATGAAAAATTCTAGAAATCCAATTAGATGTTCTAATTTTGACACAAAATAGCATTACTTTCGTGTATGTTCCCAATCGCGGATCTAGAAGAATAAGGTTCTTATGAACGGCTAGATCTCCGATAGTTTTAGGGCGTCGAATGAACTCGCAAGTGAGTTCTCTCGATACCGACAAAATAAAAGGCTAATAATGATTTAATGAAGAACATGTAATCTGATTTTGAATTTTTTTATGATTTTTGTGGAATAAATAAAATAACTAGGTTGATGTTACTTACGCAAACCGTAGATTTAAAGAAGATAAAGATGGAAGAAGAGTTGACCTCGCACCAAACTGTAAGAAGGAATCGAAGAATCACTCTCCGTTTGAGAGAATCGCACCCTCACGAAAGTTTAGAATTCTCAATTTTGCATAATCAATTTTCATTAACCAAAAAGTAATAATAAAAGTGTTTACAAGCCTTTAAATAGGCTAACCAATGAATAAAACTAGAAATCCTAGTATAACTCTAATTCCTAGTTCAAATAAAAAAAATATCCTAATTATTCTAAAACAATAAAATAAAGTCTTAAAACAATAAGGAAACTAATCCTATTTCTAATAAAAGAAATAACTCTTATTTTCTAAAATAATAAAAGAGACTAATCCTAATTCAATTAGGAATCTTGAAATTCGTCACGTTTTGTGCAGCTTCTGAAAACTGACCATAACTTCTTCAATACTTGTCGAAATTGCTCAATTTTTGGCTCGTTGGAAATCTACTTCGATAAGCTTTCAAATATGACCAATTTCGCATCAGTTCAACTTCGTTTGACACTTTAAAATAGGCAAAACATAAAAGTGAGGGTATTAAAAGTTACTCTTCTTTTGATAAGTTACTTTTCTTCTTTCTGATCACTTTGATGTTCTTCTTTTGCCTCTGATATGTTATGGGTGGTTGCTTGAATCGGATGTCCCCATCAACTCTCCCCGGGTTGGAAGGATTCATCCCCGATGAATGCTGGTTGTGGTAGAGGTCCAAAAGATCCGTATCAAGCTGCTGAAATTCTTCTTGTGTAATCTAAGTGTTCTTTGAATCGCGTTTATTCTTTCACTTGACCAAATACTTCAGAAGTCCCCCTTGGTTGGTGGACACAATCTGATCTTCCAGCACATCTTCGATGATCTCACGGATTTGCCGAGTAGGTGGGAGTAACGGTGTGGGTAGGGGAATAATTGGGTCATCGGATGTAGAAGGCTCAAAGGGGTTGGCAAGGATGGTTGAAGGGCCATGAAAAGGAATGAGGTCTCCAAATTGAAAGTCGTGCTAATCCCCAATTTCGGCGGAAGATCTAAGATGTAAGCATTAGAACCGGCACGCTTCAAGATCTGATAGGGTCCAACACTGCGAGCTTGTAACTTCTTTGCAACTCCTTGCGGGAATCGCTCGGGTCAATTCAGAACCATCACAAAAGCACCCTCTTGGGATTCTTTGAATCGTCTGTGAGAATCTGCAGAGAACTTGTATTTCTCATTCTTTAAATTAATTCTTTTCTTAATCTCAGCATGCAACTCATGAATGCGATGTGTGAATGTGGATGCAGACTCTGATGACCTTTGATGAATGAACATTGGAATGAGATCTACAGGCATCCTAGGCTTATACCCATGCACAATTTGGAACAAACTCATGCCTGTGGTTCTATTAACCGAATTGTTATATGCAAACTCAGCGACAGATAAGATGGAATCCCAACTCCTAATGTGTTCACCTACTAGACACGGTAACAAATTACCTAAGCTCCTATTGACGACCTCGATTTGCCCACCAATTCTCCTTGGGTGGGAGATCCGATGAGTTATAGAACCGCATATGATACGTGTTGGGTGCTCAGCTCTCGGCTTGCCTTTCCATTTCGTGAGATACGTCTGAATTTTAGCCACGTTGGTAGTGGAGTGTGGACATTCTAGAACCTCCTCAGTCAACCTCTTCTCATATGGCACCGATAGGCATGGGTTAAAATGTTTAAAACCGCAGACGACGTCCGGTCAAAAAATCGTACATACGGACGATACGCATTTAATATGTATTTGGACGACGATCGTCAATGTATCGTAAGATTTGTAATAAATGAGCGATACATTTAATGTACAATATTTTGATCCATGCCGATATGGTCAAATGGGTTTGGCTCGTTTGTTCGGGTAGCAAGGAATGGATCAAAAGACATAGTTGCAGAACTTAGAATAGGTCTAAGATCTCCCACCACAACTATCGGATGAATGCCCTTGCCAAGAGGAAATTCTGGACTTTCATCACTACCTCTTTTCAAGGTCGGGAGAACTTCAACATGTTCGGGACTATCATGAATTAACACACAAATGCCATTATTAAATTCATTAAATAAAGTCATTGTGTTAGTGGCATTTTGAGTATTCTCATCATTCAATAAGTTCTGATTATTAATCCCATGCAATTGAGAATGATGACACATCCCTACCGACTCAGTTGGCACTATCAACTCGTGTGATCGGATCAAGGGGCGCTAATGGTTCATGTACCCTCGACTCGAATAACTCATGAGTACTCGTTTTGACCAAAACCAAAGACTTTAGGGTACTTGATTCAATTGACACTAATAGTTCTTGTGTACCCAATTCGATGGACTCATGTGTATTCGACCCAACGGACACCAACAAGTTGTGTGCGCCCAACTCTACGGGTTCCAATGACTCATAGGTAAGTGGCTCGATTGGTTTGTGTGTACTCGGTTCGGTCAACTTCAAAGATTCAAGAGCACTCGACTCTACCAACAACAATGACTCATGCATAACTGATTCTATGGACACTAACAAATCATGCGTACGTGACTCGGTCGAATTGTGTGTGGGTGACTCGGTTGACTCAACTGTAAGCGACTCAACATCACTACTCACAAGGGAAATAAAGTCTTTTTAATACAAACTAGACTTTCATCAACTTCTTCCATCTCCTCTTCACTCATCACGGTACTAGGGTCATACACAATTTCTTCCACGTTCACATTTCCTGACTCTTCAGAACTCTCTCTTTTAGTCAATAAATTTTGAGCGGAAAATTTCGTGGGGCATCGATAAGCAAAGTGCCCAAATCCGTGACACTTGTAATATTTGTTGCGACCACTAGTTTTTGGGCTCTCAATAATCGCTCCTTTCCCATTATTGATTTGGGGATTCGGGAGAGTAATCACGGGTTTCAATGGTTGAACCTTGAAATTATATTTCAAGTAGACAATTCCTTTCCCGTGATCAATTTGGAGCCTCGTAGGAGTACTCGTGGGTTTCAACGGTGGAACCCCGAAATTAGAGCTCTCTTTAGTATAAGTGCTCATTGGCTCCAGTTGGGTGTGTTTATGACACTTATCCACCTTAGCTTCCAAACATCGTAGAAGGTGGAGGTGCGTGAAAGGAACATATTGGTTGATGAGTCGTTCCTTCATGTCTTCCCATCGTGTGATGGGCTTAGTTCGAGCCAACTTGCATCGAAACTCCACACTATCCCAATATTGCTTTGCATGGCGTACCAACCTCGTTTTGGCGAGCCTAACCTTACACTCTTCCGACATGTCATACGAATCAAAATACTCCTCTATGTTAGTCTACCATCTCACGAAGGTCTTAGGGTTCGTCATACCCTCAAAAGCTGGGACTTCAATTTGAATAGACCTTAGGGATTCACTATCAAGATCATATTTGGGCTCACAATGATGGGAGTATCCTTTAACTCTAATCTCATCGCGACTTTCGGGACTGCGCCAAGAATTTGGGGTGTAGCGGTTTTCTCCTTCGGCTAGTACCCTTTCATGACGGGTAAGGAACTCATGGTGACGTGTAAGTGACTCATACATGATACTTGAAATAAACACAACTCGGACACAATACTAGAAAAGACACACTATAAACCAATAATGGATGAGGACATTTGTCAAACACTAGATGTGCACACTAATGAACACTATTGAAATAAAGTGCAATAAGATTGAAATGACATGCAATTATGAAACTAAGTAATGCAAGACAAAATTTAGACGAAAGCTAAACGAAAAAACTAGTAAACAAAATTTTAGGCAAAAAAAAAGGCAAACGCTAGACAAAAAAATCAGACAAACGTTAGACAAAAAATTCCAGATAAAAGCTAGATGAAGAATTCCAGACATAAGCTAGAAACTTTTTTTAGACAGAAGCTAGACAAAAAACAAGACAAAAGTCAGACAAATTTTCAGACAAAAGCTAGACGTTCTTTTAAAAATAAAAAAAATAAAAAAATCTAAAAGAAATAAACCCTAAAACCTATATGAGTACTAAAACCCTAAAACTAAACTAATGCTCTGATCCCAATTTGATGCGGGAACTTACTAAATGCAATGCTAAGGCTAGGTGATCTGCCCGGCCGGTTTTTCACCCCGCCTTTTTTTGTAAAAAATTGGGTCCTGGTTGTTAGTTATTCTGACCGGCCACCAAATTTATTTTAGACTTTTTCGACTCGAACTCGGCCCGATTAGCTATATAGGCCGGGCTTTCACCTTTTTTTTAATAAAAACTTAAGTTTTAAAATTTTTTTTTTTAAGGATCTTAGCTATTCGGGCCGGGCCGAGCCTTACACTTTGAAGCTCGAACCCTGCCTGCTTATTCTTCAGCCCGCCCGCTTAATAAATTTATGAAAAAGTCTAAAATTAATTTAATCAATTAAAAATAATAATTTCTTATAACAAATTCCCATGAAAAATTCTAAAAATCCAATTAGATGTTTTAATTTGGACTTAAAATAGCGTTACTTTCGTGTACGTTCCTTATCGCGGATCTAGAAGACTAGGGTTCTTATGAACGGCTAGATCTCCTATAGTTTTAGGACGTCGAACGAACTCGCAAGCGGGTTCTCTCGATACTGACAAAATAAAAGACTAATAATGATTTAATGAAGAACATGTAATCTGATTTTGGATTTTTTTATGATTTTTGTGGAATAAATAAAATAACTAGGTTGATGTTACTTACGCAAACCATAGATCTAAAGAGATAAAGATGGAAGAAGAGTTGGCCTCGCATCAAACCACAAGCGGGAATCGAAGAATCACTCTCCGTTTGAGAGAATCACACCCTCATGAAAGTTTAGAACTCCCAATTTTGCATAAACAATTTTCATTAATAAAAAAGTAATAATAAAAGTGTTTACAAGCCTTTAAATAAGCTAACCAATGCATAAAACTAGAAATCCTAGTATAACTCTAATTCCTAGTTCAAATAAAAGAAATATCCTAATTCTTCTAAAACAATAAAATAAAATTCTAAAACAATAAGGAAACTAATCCTATTTCTAATAAAAGAAATAACTCTTATTTTCTAAAATAATAAAAGAGCCTAATCCTAATTCAATTAGGAATCTTGAAATTCGTCACTTTCTGTGCAGCTTCCGAAAACTGACCATAACTTCTTCAATACTTGCCAGAATTGCTCAATTTTTGGCTCGTTGGAAAGCTACTTCGATAAGTTTCCAAATATGACCAATTTCGCATCAATCCGACTTCGTTTGACACTTCAAAATAGGTCAAACATAAGAGTAACGAGATTAAAAGTTACTCTTTTTTCGATAAGTTACTTTTCTTCTTTCTAATCGCTTTGATGTTCTTCTTTCGTTTCCGATATGTTATGGGCGGCTGCTTGAATTGAATGTTCCCATCACATGGTAGGACAATCATGGATCCAGTGCACCCACACTGGCTAGTGTTGCATTCAGGTATAACATATTTGAAACTATTCATATATATGATTTGTTTTTTATAATTCAGAATAATATATAAGTTTACCATGTGGGGAATTGGGCAACCAAGTTCTTCTTCATGTTGTGAAAGAAATTGGAGTACGTTTGGAATGATATCAAGTGTCAAACGAAATAGATTGACATTACAACATGCAGAATACGTTGTCTATGTTCACTCAAAGTTTGCTATTATCAAGAATATAACATATTGTTGAAGGCCCTAGCAAATATTGTGATGTGGTTGAAGATGATTTCAGCTTAGAAGGGCCGACGAAATATGAATTTGCAAATTTATCTCTTGATGACCCGGTGCTAGAGATGCTGTACTTCAATTCTAAGGAGATTGTTGAGCCTCGTTGCATCGATCAAGAAAACATTATGAACCAACTTGATGGTGTAATTGAGTGCCAAGAACTCTAATTTGCAAAATTTTATTTGGGAATGAGTGGTTAATATAATTTTTTGGAAGCATTAAGAATGTTACACAGTTTTTTGAAGTACTTTGAATGTTTATTTTTGCATTTATGTTTAAACTTTAAACTTTCAATTTCCATGTACATGGATATTTTGATGAGATGATGATTATTGATGGAAATCATGGAATTAATTGCCTAGTTTTTGACTATTATGAGAAATGTTGATTTTATTGACTAATATAGCCTTTGTCTAATTTTTAAATATTTTGAATAATTTTGTACGGTCGTGCCACCGTATTGAAAATTTTAAAAGTTGTGCCAATACTTCATTCACACCTTGGTAACCTTGGCACCCGTGCTGCGTACCTAGGTAACATTGGAAAGAAGACAAGAAAGAGATTTAGGAGATTTGGATTATGATTAAAGACCAAAAAGTGGTAAACTAAAAACAAATGATTTCACACTTTTATTAATTTTTGACTTGTTTGACCAAAATGACAGAGGACTTTTGGGATTTAAGAGTTGGCATGCTGTCCAAAACGTGAGGGCTGTTTAGGATAGTTGGGTTGACCCATTTTTGACTTTTACGAGTCTTCTTAGTCTATTAAAATTTTTTAACTGAGGGGACTTTTTCTAGGAGTCCTATTTAAAAATGTCTTAGCAATTCAAATGTAAGTTAGTTTTAGTAGGAGTCTAGGTTTAGGAGATTGTGATTATCAAAAGGACTAGTAAAAAGGCATGTGCAAATGCATGTGGACATTAGGGCTTTTAATTAATTGATGAAAATGACAATTCTTATAAGAAAGTTAATACTTACATAATAAAAAACAGGTATATAGACGATCGTTTTTTTTCGGCCCAATCTTCCACATAAGGGATCTTGATATCATGGGCTTACTATTAGACGATCATTTTTTTATTTCATGTGGCGCAGATCTCAAAATATGACCCTAAAATTACATGGCATACATCATGCTCAAATTTAATTTTTGGGCTATTTTTATGTGATCTCTGCCACATAATTCAAAGCAGGTCAAATATTTTATGGTAAAATTGTTAATTCTCTTAACTTTGTGGGTTTATTTGAAGGTGCTAAAAATAAGGAAGGAAAGAGAACTTTTATGGCAAAATTGTTAATTCTCTTAACTTTGTGGGTTTCTTTGAAGGTTATTTAGGTACCATTATTTACCTATTCCCATGAGAAAAGGGATTCTATTTGGGTATCATTATTTACACCCCTTAAAATTGTGACCTCACCTATTACCTGTAGTAGGTATGAAATGACTGCTTTGAATCAGAAGATGGAGATCATTGTTTAGCCCCATCTTTTACCCAAATGATCTTGGGATTATGAGGGTATTATTAGACTGTCGGTTTTTTATTTTACATTGCGCATGTCTAAAAAATGATATTAAAATCTTGTTGGAGAGTGATGTAGGCCATTTGATTTTAGAATCACATTTTGGGTTGTGTGCCAAGTAAAATAAAATTTATACCGTCTAATGATACAACAAGGAAGTCAAGATCAACTATATAGAAGATTGAGACGAAAAATAATCTTTATAGCTCAAAGACATCACCAGCTGTTCAATCATCCCAATGACATTGTCGATTGATCAACGCCGTCTAATCTCTTCGTCAACTCTAGTTAGATTAGATTTCGAACCCTGCTAATTGGAAGTCTAGTTTGATTTCGCAGGGAGATTTATTCATTTAATTAGCTCGAAGAGTTCTAGTTTAATTAGAAGTGTAGTTATAGAAAATTAGAAAACATAGGGATACATAAGGAAGAACATGAGGGCATATAGAGTAGCTTAGGGGTATTTTGTTCCTAAATTATGAAAACACTAAAATTGATAAAAATAGGAGGTAATCATTCGTGCTTTTATATAGTAGTAAGGATAAAACATGATAACCTAATAAGCTTTTGATGTTTAAGAAATTTGAAGACTCCTGTTGAGTTTTGTGGGATTAATGGAACAGGGTGGCGTTATTTGCACCCGTTTTCCCTTTTCCCTTTGAGGAACACACATTTCCACCATAAAAAATCGTTGACTTCTTTAAATCGGACTATGGAAATCCTTTTTCATCCCAATCTGCCACATATTAGATCCTGAGATCATTTCACACTTATCAGACAGTGAGATACTGATTACAGGTGCGCCACATCCCCAAAAGTGACACTAGAGAACCCTTTCTTATGGTAGGCCCTTGATCACGGTCACTTTGAGGATTTGTGCCACATGGAATCAACATGTGACCGTCTGATAGGTGCGCCGTGATCCCAAGATCCATTATGTGGAAGATTGAGACGAAAAGCGATCTCCATTGTCTGATTCAAGGTAGTCAACGGTGCCTTATGGTGGGAATGCATGTGTTCCTCACAGGAAAAATTCACAAGAAAAAGGGTGCAAAAAGGCCACCCCAAATTATCAAGTTGAATATTTTGTGGTGGATCTGAGGAGTCTAAATCTGTTTAACTACTGGGTATCGGTCACTGAGTGACTGATATGGGGATATTTTTTTTCTTCCAAAAAACAGTTTTGAGAATTAAAAAAATCATAAAAATTATTAGAAAGTTATCTTAAGATGCATGATCAATAGATCATGCATTTTCTTTCATGTAAATGCATGCATATCATTTTATCATCACTAGAGTGCTAAATATATGATAAATACAAGAAAATTTGCAAGTAATGTATATTCAATTTAGATATACGATGTAAATGCTGATAGTGTAAATTAAGAAGATCCATGATCAGTAGATTATGTACATCATTTATGTGCATGCTTTCAGATTTTAATTAAAATGTTCAATATATGTTATATACGTTAAAAATATGCAAATAAATATTTGAAATTAACATAATACGACATAAACACACTTGTTTTCAATAAAAAAGATGCGTAGTCATTAAATTATACAGTTTATTTGAAGAAGATGCATAATCCATTTTTAATTTATGATAAATACCAAAATTCAGAATGTTATACTTTTAAAATCTGGCATATACGCAAATATTTCAACCTCATATCATTGGATTATGTAATTTATTTGATCAAGAGGCATAATCTGTATTTAATTTATGATAAACATATGAATATGTAAATCATACACTTTAAATTAAAAACTGCAACATATTCGCAAGTATTTTGAATGAATAAGATGTATAATCATCACATTTGCATAACTCGATGTTAATCGATTAATGTCTATATTGTCACAGATTTTAGGGATCTTGAAATCCATGGCAAAAAACTCATGCATAGACCATTTGATACGGAAACTAATACATGCAATGCTAGGGCTGAGGTTAAATATAAAATTAATTTAAACAATTAGAAGATAATTTTCCTTAACAAATTATCACTGAAAATGTTAAGAGATTCAGTTAAACAATTTGATTATGGCCCAAAATAGTGTTACTTTTCGCGTATGTTTCCTATCGGATCTAGAAGATCAGGGTTCTTAATGAACGGCTAGATCTCCGATAGTTTTAGGGCGTTGAACGAACTCACAAGCGGGTTCTTTTGATATCGTGCGTAAGGAAAGGCCAATAATGATTTTAATGGTGAAAATAGGAAAATAATGAATTTAATGGTAAAGGAATAGGTTAGGGTTGCACTACTTATGCTACTTGTAGATCACATGAAGACAGAGAAGGATGAAAAGTTAGCCTCGCACCAAACCGCACGCAGGACGTAGCATCACTCTTCGGTTTGAGAGAATCACACCCTCACAGAAAACTCAAACAAAGTTCTCAAAGTTGCAAAGCAAGTTTTATTAACCAATAATTAAATCTAAAGTTGTTTTTACAAGTCTTTAAATAGGCTAACCAAACCCTAACTCGAAATAAAGCATTCCTAAAAACTTGAAACACTTAAAACGATAAGTTTTGCCGAAAAAAAAATTCCCTTCATATCTCGCACGATTGGTAAATCGATCGATTGATGAAAATTAAAATTGTCCGAAGGTTTTGTCCACATTTGATCGATTGATAATTTTGAATTGATTGATCGACTGAGAAGAATAATTGCACCCACAATACTATGCTTTCAGTCCTCGATCGATCGATCGACTGTTTGAGCTCGATTGATCGATCTAAAATATTTAGTTCCGCGAATCTGTGCAATTCTTCTTTCTGACCACTCTCACGTTCTTCTTTCGCCTTTGATACGTTACGGGCGATTGCTTGAATCAGATGTCCCCATCTATTTTCCCCAGGTTAGAAGGATTCATCCCCAATGAATATTGGTTGTGATAGAGGTCGAGGAAATTCAGACCAATCTGTTGAAACTCTTCCCTTGTTATCCACGTATTCTCTGAATCGACATTATTCTTCCACTTGACCAAGTACTTTTGAAGTCCCCCTTTGTTGGTGTGCACAATCTAATCCTCCAAAACATCTTCAATGATCTCACGAGATGGTCGTGTAGGTGGAGGTCATGGCGTGGGGAGGGGAATAGTGGTAGCATCGGATGTGGAAGGCTCAAATGGGTTGGGTGGGATGGTTGAATGACTATGGAACGGAACGAGATCCTTCACATTGAAAGTCGTGCTAATCCCCAATTCTGACGGTAAATCTAGGATGTAAGCGTTAGAACCGACACGCTTCAAATTCCTATAGGGTCCAACACTACGAGCTTGTAACTTCTTTGCAGTTCCTTGAGGGAATCGCTCAGGTCTATTTCGAACCATCACAAAATCATCCTCTTGAAATTTTTTGAACCTTCTATGACAATCTGCAGAAATCTTGTATTTTTTATTGTTCACATTAATTCTTCTTTAATCCCAACATGCAATTCATGAATGCGATGTGCAAATGTAGATGCAGACTCTGACGACCTTTGATGAACTAACATCGGGATGAGGTCTACGGGTGTCCTAGGTTATACCCATGCACAATTTGAAATGGAATCATGCCTGTGGTTCTATTAACCGAATTATTGTATGCAAACTCCACTACAAGCAGGATGAAATCCCAACACCTAATATGCTCACCTACTAGACACCGTAACAAGTTACCTAAACTCCGATTTACAACTTCGGTTTGGCCATCAGTTTGGGGGTGATATGTAGACGAAAACTAAAGTCTAGTCTCCATTTTGTGCCACAGTGTCTTCCCAAAGTAGCTGACAAACTTGACATCAGGATCAGACACGATAGTTTTAGGCAAACCGTGTAGACGAATAATCTCATTAAAGAAGAGTGTAGCAATGCTACTTGCATCTGAGGTCTTGGAACACACGATGAAATGGGCAATTTTCGAAAAACGGTCCACAACAACGAACATCGAATCGTGCTTTCGGAGGGTCTTGGGGAGGCTTAACATAAAGTCCATAGATAGGTCTTGCCGCGGAGTGTGTGGCACTGGTAAAGGTGTGTATAACCCGGTGTTTTGCCTCTTTTGTTTTACCAGTTGGCAAATATGACGCTGGATGATGATTTTGACAACATCTTTGGTGAGATTGGGCCAATAAAATCGGTCTTCAACTAATGCAATGGTCTTGTTGCGACCAAAGTGACCAGTAACCCCTCCAAAGTGTAATTCTCAAACAAGAAAGTCTCGTAGAGAAGTGCGGGGAATACACAAACTGTGTTTTAGGAACAAATACCCATCATGTATGGTATATTTACTCTCTCACTGGCTGTTCACTCAGAAGTGAGGTGTACTCTTCTCCAAAATCCGAACATGTACGATAATCGTCTACGAGACGACCGAATCCGGTCACCTCAACACTTGATGAGTGTAATGTCGCCACTCTGCGGCTAAGCACGCTAGTAGCTTGATTCTCCACATCAGCCCTATGTTTCAGCACAAAGGTGAACCCTTGAAGTTGCTCAACCCATTTCGCATGTCGCAGGTTTAACTTTTTTTGGGAATTCAAAAATCTAAGGGCTTCATGATTAGAGAATAAGACAAATTCATGTGGTAGCAAATAGTGTTTCCAATATTTAAGGGATTGCACTACCGCATAGAATTCTTTGTCGTAGGTGGAGTATTTTTGTCTGGTTTCATTTAGCTTCTCACTGAAATAAGCTACCGAGTGACCCTCTTGGCTTAACACTCCCCCAATTCCTACGCCTGACGCCTCACACGCTACCTCAAAGACTTTAGAAAAGTCCGACAGGCTCATGACACGAGCTTCCATCATTCGGGACTTATTCTCCTTAAAGGCTTTTGTTGCAATAGGTGTCCATTTAAACTCCCCCTTTTTGCTGCAATCAGTGATAGGGGATGTTACCGTACTGACGTTACGGATGAACTGCCTATAAAAAGTCGCTAACCCATGGAAGTTACGGACTTCGTGAATGTTTCGAGGTTCAGGCCATTCCACGGTAGCTTTGACCTTTTTCGGGTTTGCAGTCATTCCTTCAGAGGTCATGACAAATCCTAAGAAGACAACGTTTTGTGACATGAAAGTGCACTTCTTTACGTTCGCCTACAACTTCTCTCCTTTGAGAGTCATGCAAACTTGCCTTAAGTGGCTTAAGTTTTGAGATGGATGTGTGGAATAAGAAGAAAGGATAAAATTAGGAATCAGTACATAAGAGGATTGAGATTGATATTTTTGAAGAAAAAAATACGGAATGTTGCTTGAGCTGGATTGGACATGTTCATCGAAGGCCAGAAGCAGACCCTGTGTGAAGGGTTGAAACGCGACAAGCACAAGGAAATAGGTGAAGAAGAAGACTAGGAGGGAAGCAATGTAAAGGGACACGAATAACTGCAAAGTTACAGAGCTTAGCATTGATAAGAAACGAGTGGAGAAATAGGACTCACAAGGCCGATCCAAAATAGATGGGATAAGGCAGTGTTCAATGTTTTTAAAGGCGAAAGGCGGAAGGCGAAGGCTTAGTGCTCAGCCCTCCCATGAGGCAAGGCGTAAGCCTCATGAATTGTTACATTTTTAATTTTAAAATTATAGTAAATTTCCCTATTATAAAAGAAAATAATAACAAATGATAAATAAATTATAAAATATAAGAAAAATAATGAGGAACATTTTAATCATAAACTGATCAATATCGAAGGCACAATGACAATGAGAGGTATAAGTGCACAACCATTTACCACTGACAATGAGAGGTATAATTGCAAATGTTTGCAATATAAGTCTCACGTCACAACTGACAACTCAAAAAATAATGGTTACAACATAAATTAAAGTTTAACCACTTGTTGATTGTTTCCACTCTCACTAACACATAACAATTTCAAGCTATTAAAATATTAATAAAGATCATCCTCCTCTATTTAATCCCTAATTATCCTTTAAAAGGTAAACTTGTGAAAAAGTAAACTTGTAAGAGAAAAGGGGATAAAATAGTGTAAAAGTAAAAATATGTGTGAGGCTAAAGCCTCACAGCGTCTCACATACGCCTTACTATGCCTCAATACGCCTCAATTATGCCTCACGTACCTTTACGCCTCAAGGTCACCCCTCGAGGCGAGAAGCTTACGCTATGCATTGAGGCTTACTCTTCAAACACTATTAAAGCACCTAGTTCTGATGATGATGAGTTAAAAAAAGACCTTCATTTGGAAATACTCAGTTGTGTCGATAATAAAAAGAAGAACTACTCGGGTTGTGTTTGGGATTGTGCTTTGGAGCCAAAGAACAGCTCTCTGCTCTGGTGAAGAGCACTTTAGTATGGGATTGTGTTTGGTTGTAAGTGCTTTTAGCTGTTTCAGAGAGGGAAGGAGCTGAATTTGGGTCTCTTTAAAACAGCACTTTAAACCTGCTCTATTAAGTGGGCTGCTCTTTGCCTCCAAAGAGCAATCCCACACACAGCCTCAGTTTCCAATGAATAATTATCCACCCTGTACTTTTTTTTGGGTTGGTAGGAGGTAATTTTGCTTCACGATAATAACCCTTAATGAGAGGAAAATTCCGGATACTTAGAAATTTTTACTATTTAAATGATTATGAGGTGTGCACTTATGCTAACCATTGCTTAAATTTCTTTCCCTTAGTAATTTCATTTTAGTCTGGGTGAGAGAACCAATTGTTAAGCTTGTAATTTGTAAGGTACAGATAAAGGCACATGTAACTGCTCTTTAAATTGACCAATTTGGCTTTTTTGTCTTCTTTTGTACATCTAATTCAGTTTTCTTGGCAATCACATTAAAAAAAAAATTATTTTCTTTCTTGCATGCTTAATCAAATCTCTGATTTTAGATAACTGTCTGGCGTTCTCTTTCATATGGTACGAGTTTACTGTTAGTTATAATATGTCTTTGGTGAAAATTGACTAGCTAAATTTCATAGTTGACAATTTGCTGGAACTGCTATTTTGTAGGTTGAGGGTCTTGTGCTCGATCATGGTTCTAGACATCCTGATATGAAACGACAAGCAGAGAACTGCTATATCTTGACTTGCAATGTATCGTTAGAGTATGATAAAAGGTAACCAAAATTTCCTGATATTTATTTATTTATTTTCTTAAAAGACAAATAGCTTTGGAATGCCGTTTACATTGAGTTGGTAGTGTAGATGGATTTTCTGGTAAGTTTTTCAGAAGATATTTTTGTAGATGTTTATTGAACTTCATATTTTCCTTTTCTGCATGGTTATATTTTGCTATGATAGCTTTGTTCATGTTTCTATGTAGATAGTGTATTGCATTGCCATTGTCTATACTATTTAGTTTTTACCAATCTATAATTATTATAATTTCTTGAAGGCAGGTTCTCATACAAATGATAGTTCAATGCAAATAAAAAACTTCAATAGAGGAAAATCTATAAAAGTAGTTAATCCAAATAAGATAAACCATGGGAGGAGCTGAGATCAATGATCAAAAGCTTCTCACTGCTCTATGGTCATGAACAAGATCCTCGAGCTGGGACTGAATTTTTTTATTTTATTATTATTATTTTTTTTTGTTATTGGTTTCTTAGGGTGATTTTTGATTGCTGTCTGGTTTACTTGCATTTCGTGTGATTCTGTAATGTTCATCTCATAGTTGCCAAAGCAGGAAATGAGTATGAGAAATGGAAATTGGAAAACACCGGAATTTTTTCCTATCGGGGAAATTGGAAACAACATGGGAGATTTAAGGCAATCTCTACAGGAAGCTTGCAAGAGATTTTAAAGAAAATGTTATTATCTTGATTAGCGCTAGTAAGCTCTCTGTAACTTTGCAACCCTTCATATCTCTTCTCTTACTTCCTCAACCCTTCCTACAGGATCTTTCTCTGCCTCCGATGGACATGTTCAAACCATCTCAAGATATTCAAAAAAAAAAATCCTTTATAGGTGCCATTCACAAATTTTCTCTTATGTTCCTCCAAAGTCATGGTCTTAGGTCAATAAAAACATTTCATAGAGAACAGAAATACTATCCAAAATTCTGCTGGTGACTCATGATAGACATTAAGGTTTCCGCACACGCATAAAGCTGTCAGTAGAGACTCTGGAGTGACAATGACTGGTACTGGTGCATTGTGAATGTTAACAGCTTCAGAATGGATGCGTTAATCAGGAGTTCAAAAAAAGTTAGGGCAGCAGTCTAAAGCAAGAATGGAAACCTATGACTAAGATATGGTGTGAAACCGTGGAATCATCAGAGAGCACAAAAGTGGAGAATATCAAAGCCACTTGGTCAATTCACGAATAGTATAGGGTGCTCGAGTAAATATATTGTACACACGACATACATTATCATAGATGTAAACTACTCTTATAGGAGTTAATATTGTGGACTGCAGAGAGTAGACTTCCTGCACTCCCATAAGAGCTTGCAAATGCACAATTAGAAGGCATGATGGGTAGCAATCCGCATTCCATATATATACATATACTGACTGGATAGTCAAAATTCTTTTGTTGATGTGAGTTTTGGGCTCACAATCCATGTGATGGATTCCCAAGTGCAAGGTTTCAGATACATGATCAGGTATGATATGTGTGAATACAAAATACCTGACCACTTTTCGGATACATGATCGTTTATGCCATGTGTAAATTCAATATACTTGAGCACTATTCATATATGTTGGTTGGGTCTGATATATCCATAGTTCCCACTTCTGATCATATGTGACAGATTGAAACAAATAAAATAAAAGAGCTCACATATGTCATGTGTAACGTATTTATATTATCCTCATGCCATCTTTGAATCTCATAGTTGATAACTCTTACTAATGAAATAATTAATGCATTCCTAACTAAAGATATACGTGCAGGGTAGGGACCTGAATTTATAAAAAGAAAATATTAGAAAATTTACAATATGCTGTCATCTAAAGTTTCAACTGTTCATGAAGTGAGATTATATTTCTCTCTCTAGCATCAAAATTTCTTAATTATCAATTAAAGATTTATTGAAACACGGTGAAAATGACTTATTTTTTCCTTTCCAATTTTAGTAATATCTTCATTTAGAACGAAATATAATTCATGGTAAGCAGATTATTTAGAAGTTGCTACACAAAAAACTTACAAGGAACTATCTAAACCCTTTGAAACTCCTATTTTGTGACTTTTTAAATTAAGTTTCTTGTCCAGTTCAATTTTGTGATGACATTGTTATGAAACTCTGATGCTATCATCTTGCTTCCTACTTAAAGGCAGATAAGTATTGTTATCTTTGTTCTTGGGGTGGAGGGCGATGTTCTCGCTGCCTAAAATACGATTAGCTGTTAACCACTGTTTTTGGTATTAGTATTAATCTAAACATCAAACAATAATGCTTATTCCTTTGCATAGGTAAATGTCTTCCTTTATATATATATATATATATATATATATATATATAAAGGTAATGGAGTCCCTGCCTCAACGCACCAGCGTTGAACACTGTGCAAGTGCCCGGTATCACGTGGCATGTGATCTTAAAAAAAAAAAACCTTTTTGGGATAACATGCCATGTGATCTATAAAAAAAATCTTTTTTGCCTTCAAAAATGTGGTCAAATATTGGGTTTCGCCTGGCATACTTGGTGCATTGATTTTTTGCCAACTTTGATTACATTTTGGATTGTGGATAAGAATTTTTTTTTTCTTTCTTTTTGTGATGGATGTGATCGATCTTATGCATGTTGCCTTCGCACCGGATATTCGGATTAGGTGCCACTTGGCATCCAAATGGCACTTCCATAGGGTTCAACTCTAGGTGGCTAACCGAGCGTTACCGCTTCCATATAATAAATACCTGAAACAAATTATAAGAAGATTGTGGCTCACTCTTTCTATTCCTTTATCACAATTATATGTGCTTTTTAAATGATAAATATCTGTACTTGTTCAAACAAAAATGGACAAATATTTGCGGGCCTCCATGCAACTAACATTTCACTTCTCAGTGAAATAAATGCAGGTTTTTTCTACTCAAATGCAGAACAAAGAGAAAAGATGGTTGCTGCTGAAAGGCGTCAACGCCGTCAAGTCGATGAAAGAGTTAAAAAAATCATTGAACTAAAGGATAAAGTAAGGAACTTTCTCTTCTGTCTTTGACAGTTCTCTATTTACAACATTATTTATAACAAATTTGCAGCCTTATACAGCTCTCTTGACTCTCAAATTCATTTCTCCTTCATGTACAGGTTTGCTCAGGCACTGACAACAACTTTATTGTTATCAATCAAAAGGGTATTGATCCTCCATCATTGGATCTTCTTGCTAGAGCAGGGGTTAGTTAGCCTCTTTTTGTTGTAAATAATTTTTCAGATTTAGTGTAATCACTTTCTCTTAAATCTGTGTCATTCCTCTCTGCGTGTGTGTGTGTGTCAATATATATATATATAGGGACTGACTCTCCCGACTGTCGTTTAAACACCAAATGGTGTTTAAACGATCTTACACCATTTATTGGCTGATGATCTTGGAAATCCTTCCGTCAAAGTTATATATCATCAATTGAAGGGCTATGGGTCCAAAAAGCAAACTTTTTGGGAGATTCGAACCATCCGATCTGTGCACTATAATACCAACGATTGTTCTTAATTTTGACGGCTGATACTGAAGTTCACCTATCGGATGGTTCACATCAACTTAGAAGCATGATCCTTTGGCTGAGACATGTTCCAACGATGGATTGCCACTTGGGAAAATTGGATTGATCATACATGTGTGCCACAGGGAATAATGACAAATCACACTTCAGTGGTGAGAGATAAAAAGTGTCATTTAATGGTGTAAGATCGTTTAATCACCATTTGGTGTATATATATAGGGATCCTTTTTTCTGCCACGTGGCAGCCCCCGTCTCCCTAGAGGATATAGAATATTTTTAATCACCACAAGTCTACATTGATTAACGGTGAATTGTTTTTGCATTTCATCGTTCATTTTTTAATACACTGACCACCATTGACCTCGGTTATAAAAATGTTCTTTTTAATGATTTGGGATCGACCTCGCACGTCCATGTGGCATCGACTGGCTATGGCCTAGAGCTTGCAAAAATGATTGAAGGATTGTTTCAAGTCTAATGGATATGCCCAACCCAACACAAACCACATTCCTTGATTTTTCTCCTTTATCAGGGCTGTTCCTAAACTTCCACTTATTTTGCTCCTTCCAAGTCTTTTCTTTCTTGTTACTCCATACGCTCACCTTAGCATATGCATCTTTGCCACATATGATTGTATTATTGTCGCTTCATGATGCCCAATATTTCCACAACAATATAGGTCTTATCACTGCCTTATAAAAATGCTCTTTCAATCGAAGTGGCACTCATTAATCACATCACACACAACTTCCCTGTCTCCATTTCACTTAATCTACACACATCCTATTTGAGATATCCTCCTCAAACCAATTATCTGGATGTATGGGAGCAATGTCCTTAAAAATTGTCAGGCGGTGGGGTCGAGGGGATGTTTGGGCAGAAATCGCTAGGCGGTGCACGGGCTGGCACCCAAAATCCGGGCAGCTTCTATGTGTGTGTGTGTGTGTGTGTGTGTGTATCATCATAAAATGTATATATTTTAATATATACATTCAATTTTATATCTATGAAAAACACAACATTAGATTAAGGCCTTGTTGCCGAAAAAGAAGAAGAAGAAGAGAGAAAAAAAGGAGGAAAAAGAAGAAAAAGAAAAAACGGAGGAAGAAGAAGAAAAAGAAAAAACGGAGGAAGAAGAAAAAAAAACCTGATGACGAAGAAGAAAAACAGAGGACGAAGAAAAAAAAATGAGGAAGAAGAAGAAGAAAAATAGAAGAAAAAAAATAGGAGGAAGAAGAAAAAAAAACTCACTTGTCGCTGGAAGGTTGTCGTCGGGGAGCGTCACCGGAGGATTGCAACCGCTTGAGGAGTGAAAATGTGTTTTAGGGTTCTATCGGGGTTCACAAATCCTAAATACAGAGTGTTAACGCAATTGGGTCGTCGCGGGTCACTCGAGCGGGAACGAAAGTTGCTCGAGTGACTTAATTTTTTTTTTTTTTTTTTAATTGGGGATTGGGGCGGGGCGGCTTGGACGGGCTGTCACGGGGTCGCACTTCCGCAACCTCATCCGTCGGCACTTAACGTGACGCTTCGCTAGGTCGATCTACGCCGATACCAATCGAGGCGTCGGGCGCTTTCAACCCGCATGCCCGCTACTGCGCGTGCAACGGCCCATACGCATCAGCTCTGATACCACCCGCCTAGAGGACGGGAACTCCTCCCAACATGGTTGCCTCTGTTTCACGGCCTACCATTCAGCTCATCGTGTCCCTTACGACACGACAATTGCACCGCTGCGCTACCTTGGCCTGCTCAAGCTTCCCCCTGTGCACTGCACTAGTACCTCGGTCGCTTGCAGAACCAAGCCTGACCTTGTGCGCTCGCGTCACAGACGAATCGAGTCCCACGCAGCTTGCCTTCGTGTGCGTTCCGAATTACTAGCACACATACATCCTTAGCCCACATGTTATCGTGCTCAACTGAGTCCCACGCAACGCCTTGGTGTTCTCACGCGAGGTTGCCCAGCCGTATGCACCGCGACGCGTAGTCTGGAGCCATACATCAACCTCACCCGGGTTCCACACGGCATCGCTGCGTCGACGTCCTAGGCCCACCCTTTCAGGCCTAGGAGACACTTGCGCCCCCCTCTGGCAACGCAAGGCCCCGTGTGCGGGGGAATAGCTCTCCAGCTCCCTTCCCCTATATAAGGGTAAAACAGTTATTCAGTCAGAATGGCAGGAGAACCTCAAACCCCTTGGTTTGACATACCGCAACGCCTCATGCATCGCTAGCCCACCTTGGCTATGCAGAAACAAGTGTCGGCGTCCTACCCCATGCAGTCGCGCGACAAATGTCAAAGGCCAACATGGCCCCATGTCGCGTGCCCTCCTGTGTCGAGTATTGGCCCCGTCACAGGGCGCCCCCAATCTAGTCCGCCCTCAGGGACGATCGGCCTAAATCGGGATGCCCGGGGGCCCGGCGGTTGCCCAGATGGCCACCTCGAGCGACTTTTAGAACACTGTATGGGAGAGCTTCAAGCATCAAAACCTTTCTTAGTGTAGCAGTAAATGATTTTTGATTTTGATCAAGTTGTTCATCTTAGTCATGTTTGCAAAATTTGCACTCCATATCTTTTGTAATTATTCTGCTAATCAAATCTTTAGTAAGTATATTTGCTAGCTGTTGGAAGGAGGATAAATTGATAGGCTCCAAAGTATGGTCCCAAGCCTTCTCTCTAACTAAGTGAATATTTTCTTCAATTTGTGTAGTATGCTGATGCAAGATTTCAGGGGCAATCTTTTCAGCTGCTTCATTATCACAATGAATGGCATTGAGCCACACTAATCGGAAATCCAAGCTTAGAGATACTCGACATTCAATGTCGATATTACTGGCAACTTTGCTCTCTTCCATGTAACAAGATTGCCCCAAGGAAGACACAATATCCTGACATAGAACGACGATCCGTGGTCGAACCAGCGCAGTCTACATCAGTATATCCTGAGCTATGAAGATGACCATGAGAGCAAAATACAAGTCACGACCAGGGCCGACCGTAAGATATATGAGAATGTGATTGAAAACAACAAGATGTGGATTGAAAAGAGCATGCATGAACTGAATGACTAGGTTGATAACAAAAATGATGTCTGGTCGTGTTAGAGGACGATAAATCAAGACTTCCTAGAAGGCGCTTATACTCATGAGAGTCGGGTAATAAAATTATCCTCACCCTCATGAAGGGATTGATGAAGCTTCATAGGAGAGGAAGCATACTTATAACCAAGCATACTGGTAGTAACTTGGAATATCTAGATCGAACTTTCTCTAAGAAAGAAAAATTCCCTTCTTTGAACAGGCTACCTCCAAACCAAAAAAATACTTTTAAACTTTTTTTTTAAATCGGTACTTTTAAACTTATTACATCCTCAAAAATATGACCGAACTCATCCTTCATATGGAATATGAAGGAAGAGTTATCTTCAATAAGTGCAATATCATTCACATACACAAGCAAGCTGAAATTTCCTGCTGGATGAAAATGATAAAAACTGTATGCTCAGTATCTCTAAACTTTCATACTAATGACAACTCCACTGAATCAATGAAACCGATGAAACCATAGACGCGGTGACTGCTTCAACCCATATATAAACTTCCCAAGCTTGCACACTTTCCAAGTCTCCCCCTAAAGCAGAAAGAGCCAGATGGAAGAACCATATAAAAACGTTCTTGACAGCTAATTGATAAAGTGGTAAACTCTGATTGCCCACAATAGAGATGGCTACCACTGTTGTCATATGCGATCGCATATGCCAACCCAACTCATCTTGTCGCATATGCCATAATGGCATATGCGATAGAGACAGCATGCAATCGCATACATGTGTATGTGTATGCGATGGCATACACCTCCAACGGTTATATATATGAACGTTGGAGCTTTTTTTATTTTTTATTTTTGCTTTTTAGGCCTCTCCCAAGCCTATAGATGGAGGGTCCTCTTCCTAATCCACACATCCATCCAAGGTATGAGTTGTGTCTCTTTGGTCTCTTTTTTGAGTTTTTAGTGCTCGCTTTCTCTCTCTTCTAGGTCCTACACTTATGGTTTATATACTTATATTATATACTTTTATTTCTCATTCTAGACACTACAAAATTAACACAAACTTATTACTTTTCAATATGGGAAACTTTGGGGATTTTTTTGAGTTAAAAAAAAAAAAAAAAAAAAAATAATAATTCTGTGCCATGGCACAATCGAATATGCGATGGGGTTATGCCATCGCATAGGGTTGCATATGCCATTTAACGACATTGATGGCTACTTTGACTGAAGTCAGCAAATAAGAGTGTAGACTTAATTATGGGTGATATTTCCACCTAGCAATATCATGTTGTTCTTTTGTTCCATCATTTTTTTTTTCAAAGTTTTAATGATCGGATCCCAAAGTTTTTGTGGAGGCGTCCCCACACAAAAGAAGGCCCTGGATAAGTTGCAAGTAATTTTTGTCCTTGAACCCTTGATACCAAAGTTTTGTACCATCTCAAAGGAGCTTCATCTTAAATATTACTCCCAAGAGGCATACTCCACAATACCCTCATCCCCCGGTTTTTTATGTGTAGGACACAAGTGTGCGGCAGTTATGGATTTTAACTTAAAAACTGGTGCAGTCTTCGATAGCTGTATGATACGTAGTTTGGAGTACACTAAATATCAGAAAATAAATAACAATTGATGGAAATTGTTCTTTTTAGTAGATGTGTACTACATCCAACTTTTGTTTAAAACATCTAATTTTTTTGGATGACCATTATCTAGCACAAAGTGCATTGGAAGTTGTTTGGCTTAGCTTGTACTTATGATTTGTTATAACTTTTTGTTAGAAATTACTTCGTGATTTTTCTGCAAGACAACATTATCTAGAACAATACGAAGTGCATTGGAAGCGTAGTCACAAAAGTCTCCGACTTTTCAAATTTTGCGACTTGCACTCATTCTGACTACATTGTCGATTAATCGTCTGAAACAGCTACTCGGCCGATTAATCAGTGATGTTGTGATGTTGTCCTTTTTCCTTTTTTCTTATTATTTACTTATACTTAAAGTGGAAAAAAAACTTGGGCTATCACCCTCTCTGCTGCCTGCCCGTTTCAGAGTTCAATGCTCTGCCTCTTTTTACCTATTTTGTGCTATTTTGTTCATTAAAACAATTATTTTTACGTGGAATATATTATGTTATATTTTTTGAAAATTTTTATTTTTCCCAAAATTTCCAACTTTGAGCAAGTTTTACCGTTTTTTCCCGACTTAGATCCATACTGATTTATTGCGTAGTTCCGACTTTGTGACTATGATTGGAAGCTATATGCCTTGTACTTTTGATCTTTTGGAGACTTCTGTCATCAATCATTTTGTGACATTGTTTCTAATGCCTCCAACTTGCTCTGTATTTTTTCAGATAGTTGCCCTACGGAGAGCAAAGAGGAGAAATATGGAGCGATTGGTTTTAGCTTGTGGAGGGGAGGCAGTGAATTCTGTTGATGACCTATCTGCTGATTGTCTTGGCTGGGCTGGACTTGTTTATGAGCATGTCCTCGGGGAAGAGAAATATACTTTTGTGGAGAATGTAAAGAATCCTCATTCTTGTACAATCTTGATAAAAGGTTGATGAAATTTTCTTCTTTACCTCTCCTTAATTATTTTATCTTGCACATTATTATATTATTTATCTTGCATATTAATATTTGTAGTATTTATATGATAACAGGACCGAATGACCATACTATTGCTCAAATTAAGGATGCTGTTCGTGATGGTCTGAGATCTGTAAAAAATTCGATTGAAAATGCAGCAGTTATATTGGTATGCTTGTATGCATTTTATGTAATCCTCTAGTTGGGAGTCATATTTACTGTTTGGGTCATTTACAGCTCACAATTTTATGATAGCATTCTATTTGATATTATCAGAGTTCATAAATAACTTTTTATTACAAATAGATCTTGTACCATCTGTTGGCCACCGTTATCACTTGTCCATGATTCATCTTCTCTTAGCATTTAAATAAATTTGTAGTCGTGTGCATGGAAGCGTCAGTTTCATCTTTGGAGTTTGCATGGATACTCATATATCTAATAGATTGAAATATTGATGTTGGCCAGACTTGTCTGAGGATGATTTTCCCATTTGGCATATCTGCACTTTTATTGATTTTTTTTTTTTAGAATGTCGTTTAGCTAATATCTCAAAATTTTCGTGACTATTATATGATATATTTGTGCATTTTTATAATTTTTTTTGTTTAAGCAATCCCTCCTTTAATTAGTTTTTTCTGTTTAAACTTACCTACGATAATGGTAGTTGCCTCCCTTTTAATTTTGAGTTAGCGTTAGGTACCGACCGGAGCGACGACACTCTTTGTACTCAATCACTTTTTTAGGAGGTGTGCCATGTCGAACCTTCATGTGCTCCGTGTGATTTGAGGTCCATGATCTTAAGATCTATTGTGTAAAGACGCACAAAAAATGATCTGCATTGTCTGATTCAATGCAGTCAAATCATTTTTTTTTGTCTCAATCTTTTACACCAAAGATCTTTAGATCATAGCACACCTATCAGACGGTACACATGTTGATTCCACATGGCACACATCCCCAAAAATGATCCGCATACCAAGTCACCTGCTTTTGTGCCGCTTACCTAATACCATGGTCTCAAGTATTGGCCGATATATATCATAGTTTCCAGGAGTTAGTACAAGGTACTGGTACATTTAGCGAAACAAAATTTGGGTACGGTTTTAGTGAAACGTCTTTGGTACAATATTGGAACGCCATGAAAGCGAAATAGATATGTTATAGATACGATAGTAGAAATGAAATTGATGCGTCAGTAAGTACAAAATAGATAGGAGATGATTTTTTTTTTTGATCGGTAGATACGAGATGATTCATGATAGAATTTGTGTGATATAGATGCAAAATGAATTTGACAATGTATGATATCAGTATAACATTTATATATATATTTTTTTTTGAACTATAAAGAATAGTTATATTTGTAAGAATTAATATTTATATTATTGAATTTTCAGATACATGATTCATTGAACTCATTCATCAATGGGTGAAAAAAACACATGATAAAGTGTACATATGATTTCAATCACATGCACATAAAGCTCAAGCCACATTTTCATGATTTATAAAAGAAAAAGATTTCATAATATAAAATGTTGAACAAAATAAACCAAACAGATATCATTCTCACTAAGCAAAGATAAAACTTAAAAGACAATGTTCTCATTTGACTGCACCTTCAATGAGAGAGGTGCAAAATACCAACATATGTAGTTAACTACACCATATTTTATTCACTATGCTCACAAAATAAAAGAAATAAGATTAATCAACTCTAAGACCAAGCCTCAAAGATCCACAACCCGTCACATATGCAGTTCAAAAAAATTAAGTACAACCTAAAGCCTTTTTTTATTTTTTATTCTTTTATATAATGAAAATAGGCTTTCTAGAGGTCTAACCTTAGTGTGATGGCAAGTGTTGTCCGCCCAAAGCGATAGGTCACGGTTTCGAGTCTTGGAACAAACCTCTCCAAAATGGGGGTATGGCTGTGTACCATCTACCTCTCCCAGACCTCGATGAAAAGCGGGATGTCACGGGGTAACTTTTTTCGACACCCGTGCGGCGCCTCGCTGCCGCTACAGCGAGGCCAGCCTAACTCAGATACCAGTTTGTCACAAGGCATAACCTAACATTGGTTATCACGCCCGTGCCACATCTCGCTGTCGCGCACAACGAGACCTCATATCCAACCATCACTCTGATACCACCCGCCTAGAGGACGGGAACTCCCGCGTCGTGGTTGCCTTCACTCGAGGCGAACCCACTGAATGCATCGTGTCTACTTGCCATACACATGCCAGCACCTCAGTGCCACTTGGCTGGTCCAGCTTCACCCTGTGCAGTGCACTAGTTCCTCGCTTTAGACAAAGGCATGCCTCTCTTCATGCCATCCAAGCCAACCAACGTGTGTGGTCCATGCGACCAGCACACAAGGAGTAGCATGCAGCTCTTCATGCTCTCCAAACCAAGCATCGGGGCCCTCAGCTAGTGTGCGCCACTGCGTCCCACATAGCCCTTGAGAGCCCCAGTGAGGCCACCGACCCATGTGCACCGCGACGCCGGCACGGGGCCACATGGTAGCCTCACCCCAGGTGACACATGGCATCGCCGCAGCGCCGCATTGCTGCAGCGATGTTCTAGGCCCACCCCTAACCTAGAAAGCACATGCGCTCGTCCCGCAACGCAAGGCCCCATGTGTGGGAGAATAGCTCCACAGCTCCCTTCCCCCTATATATGGTCTAAAGACCAACTTAGGCAAAGTAGCAGAAAACCCTCAAACCTATTGGTTTGTCATACCCCCATGGCACACGATCTCCTGCCCGTGGCACACACCTGCAAAGGTGGTGTCTCGCCATTAAATATGGCACACGATCCTCTGACCGTGGCACCCAGTGCCATCCTCCAAGCCCACATGGCTTGCTAGGTCACGCATCAGCGTCTCTTGCGACCGTGTCGCGTCCGTGTCGCGTCCGCATCGCGACTACGTCACGAGGCCCTCATGGCCTCATGTCCAACATAGCACTGCATCGCGACCATGTCGCGTCCGTGTCGCGACCATGTCGCAAGGCCCTCATGGCCTCATGTTGCGTGCCCTCATGGCACCACATGGCGTACCCTCATGGCACCGCATCACGTCTAAGTCGTGACTGTGTCTCGCGTTACTCGACACCATATCGGGTCTGTCATTGCACCCGAATGCCGCGTGCCCTCTTAGCACCGCATCACGTGCCCTCTTGGCACCACATATCTTGCCATACAAGCTAGATGTCGTGTGTCCTCTTGACACCACATCGCGTGCCACCATGGCACCTCCTCATGCGCCTTAGCACTTGGACGTCGCGTGCCCTCTTGGCACCACGTCAGGCCCCAACGCTGAGCACCGCGACCACGCGCTCTAATGGCACCAGACGCCGCGCCCCTCTTGGCACCACGCCACGTGCTCCACCGTGAGCACCGCATTCTCTTCCTTCACGCCGCCTAGCCACCATACTAGACCGCAGCCTTAGTTCGGGTCACCGTCGATCATGCATCTGGACTCATGCACACGCCGCAGGCCACGCGTGCTCACGCCATCGCTGCTACACGGCTAGCTTACAAGGTCCGCTTGCCTTCTTGCTAGCTAAGTGCCCAGTTCCAAGGTCGTCATGCCTTCATGCTGGTGCACTGATTAATGAGGCCGTCACAGGGAGCCTTGTGCGCTGGGTACAACCATTTTGAAAAGAGAACTTTTTGCAATGAAAAGAATGTACCATTGAGTATACTCTCACTTGTGAATTGTGATACAATACAAAATAATTAAGAAAATAGTATAATTTCTATGAGGATTGGTGTGTATCATCAATCTCATTAAATTTTACTCCAAATCTGACATACACAGATTTCAATGTCCCTAAAAATCCCTGAAAGTTAGATTTTTACATAATCTAATGGATCTACACAAAATTTGTAGAAGGGAGATATTGTTTGAAAAAAACTGAGATGGAAGTACCAATTAAAGAGTAAACTGGTTTCTTTTATAATAGAAACAAGTTTCTATATAATCTGAAACAAGTTTCAACAAAGATAGAAACCAGTTTCTATTACACATTGAAACCCGTTTCTATAAACTTTTCGGTTACTTTTCGTACCAGTCCCCGCTATTGGTACAAGAGGGTAAAAAGGATTTCTGGGTAACTATGATACATATGGACTTCTGGCCCATACCGTTTTGGTATGGTATTAGTGTGTATTGGCCGATACCGATACCATGTAAGTATCAGCCGGTACCAGGACACTATCGGCCGAAACTGTCATTTATTTATTTATTTTTTCACAAAGAAAAAAACAGTATCGGTATCAGCCGATGCCATATCGGTCCAAAGATTGGACTGGTACCGAGTTTGATACCTTGCCTAGTACTTACTCATTTTCTTTGTCACCCATATGTAGCTTGCACATTGATGTCATATGCGAGTATGCGATTGCATATGCCATTTTATATGGCTCTGTCGCATATGCCATGATGGCATATGCGACAGAAACGTGTATGTCATCGCATAGATTTTTTTTATTTTTATTTGCTTCTAAGGCCTCCCCCAAGCCTATAAATGGGGGTTTCTCTTCCTAATCCATACCACATCCATCCAAGGTATGATTTGTCTCTTTGGTCTATTTTTTGAGTTTTTAGTGTTCTCTTTCTTAAATTTTTAATCATAATTTCTTTTGCTCTATTTTGTAGTTAACTTAAAGAGTTAGAGGTTTAAGCTTTAATCTTCATTCTTCAAGTAAAGAGGGAGGAATCACATCAAGAATCAAGAAATAAGAGTTAGAATTAATTTCTAATTCCTATTAAATTTTGTTTGATTGTTTTCCTTATTACATCTCATTTCTTTCATTTTTTTAGTGTGGTTAATATCTACCCACCCACTTCTTTAAATTGTGTTATCATTATGTCTACGTCCTCGAACGATGCTCTTTTAGGCCAATAAATTCTGCCGATCCGGGTTGAAAATATGGACGTTACAAGAGTGTAACCGAAAAAAATAAGGTCCAATGTACCCTATGCCCCCATGTAAGCATCGGGGGAATAGGGAGACACAAGCAACATCTTGCTTGGCAACCCGGATCGAATGCGAAGGCATGTCCAAATGTCACACCGGAGATTCGAAAAGAGATCATGGAATGGATGGGTAAGACTTCGAGGACGAAACATAATGACGAAGTGATTTTACAACAATACTATGATGTTGATGAAGATGATGAGGAAGAACATGATAGATCTACTCCCTCCATGGCTCGTAGTGGTGTAAGACCACCGCCCTCTAAAAGAGCACGTGGTAGAAAAAGGAAAAGTGCATATTAAAATCGCAGCTAAGGCTAGGAAGGTAGTAGTGTATATGTATAAACTTACACTTCTACTCCACCACATGCGTAAAACAATTGGGAGTAGTTTGCAACACCCCGCTATCACCCATTTTGCTACGGCCTTCTTGACATTACAAAGCATGTATACTAAAAGAGAAGAGCTTAGAAGTTTCATAACTTCCACCAATTGGAGGAATGGAGCTTGGTCAATAAAGGCCGAAGGAAAATGGGTGACACAAACCATCTTTTTGTTTTTTTGAGACGGTAACAAAGCAAATATATTAAAATCAAAGCAGAAGAGGAAAACACCCCTTCGCGGGTAGCAAGACACTACCCCAAAAAAACCAAACCCGGGAACCCGCGCGAAGCCGCAACACAGCCAAACCCCCACGCATCACCACCGCGAGCCACAACCCAGCAACCTTACCCTACGCATCCTTCCCAGAGCAGCAAGGAAGGAGAGACACCTTCTTGAAAATCTGCCGACTTCGCAGCATTCCAACACACCACAAGATCCCTGATTTTGCAAATAACCATCCCAATCGGCTTGGCCCTTCGTCGGAACACTCTACGGTTTCTCTCCATCCAAAGAGCCCAGAACGCAGCATACACGGTCAATGCCCACAAGTCCTGATTCTCGTCAACCTCTGCCACCTTCCACATTTCCATCATGTGGGCAGGCCCTTCCGGGATGACCCAAACCACCTTGAAGGGTAGTGCAGAAGAATATGCACAACCGACTCTCTATCCCTCATGTAAAGAAGACATTTGTTATTAATCGGAATGTTTCTCCTCACCAATTGATCCCTCGTAAGAAGTCTTTCCCTCACTGCCGTCCATGCAAAGAATTTTATTTTAGGCGGGATTTTTTTCCTCCAAAACCCCGCCCACCACCGACCTCTGCTCCCTAGCCTATCTTGCCTCAAGAGTTGATTGTACATAGAATTAACTGAGAATGTCCCTTTAGTAGAATACTTCCAAATTCTTTTGTCCCTATTGCCTTCATTGGGTGTCGCCCCCCTGATGAGGCACGTAAGATTCCTGTAGTCCGCCTCTTCCCATTGTCTAAGTCCACGCCTAGTTTGGATGTTCCAAACCCAAGAGCCTTGCACCAATTCCGAGAAGTGACTGACCACCGCGTCCTTCTCGTCGGAAAGCATGTAGACCGAAGGAAACCTCTCCTGTAGTGGCTGATCCCCTACCCAGATGTCCTTTCAAAAGCGTATCCTCTGCCTGTCAGCCCAGCTAAACCTTGTCCCGTTGTGTATGAGCGCCACACACTGTTTTACCTGTTTCCACCAGGCTGACTTAGTATTGGCCCTGAAGGTGTAGTGCCACGGCTCATCTGAGGTCCTGTACTTGTTGATGACCACCTGCCACCAAAGCTTATTCGATTCCGAGCCTTCACCAATTCTCCAAAGCCATTTGGCAAGGAGGGCTGTGTTCATAGTTCTGAGCCTCCTAATCCCTAATCCTCCATTGTTCTTATGCTCGCAGCACTCCACCCACTTCACGAGATGGAACTTTTTTCCCTCCCCGATGTTGTTCCATAAGAAATCCCGACAAATCTTCTCAAGCTTCTTAACAATGCTGACCGGCGCCCGGAACATCGACATCATGAATACCGGAATGGAAGCAAGGGTCGATTTGATGAGAGTTAGCTGACCCCCATTACTAAGCATCTTAGATTTCCACATGGCCAACCTTTTCTGAAACCTGTGAATCACCCCTTCCTAGCTCCTAGCTCTACATATCTCGATACCCAACGGTAACCCAAGATAGGTAATAGGCAGAGATTCTTTCCTACAACCCACCATAGCAGCCACTCTTTCGGATTCCTCATTGGGGATGTTAATACCGGCCAGGCTAGACTTGTGCAGGTTAATCTTCTGGCCAGACATGCCTTCAAAAAGGACCAGAATGTCGGTGACCGCCTTGACCTCCATGTCACCCCAAGTGCCATTACAGAAGACCATCGTATCATCCGCATATTGAAGGTGCGAGATGGACATACCGCTGTTCGCCACCTTGAAGCCCAAAATGAGGTTAATATCTTCCGCCCTCGCGAAGAGTCTGTGGAGAGCTTCCCCAATACAGTTAAATAGCAATGGTGAAAGCGGGCATCCCTGCCGAAGTCCTCTCTTACTTCTGAAGTATCCGTGAGGCACCCCATTTATCATAACCGAGAACCTAATCGACGCATAACAACCATTCATCCACTTTCTCCAAACCTCACCAAAGCCCATTCTGCCCAACATATAATCAAGAAAGCCCCATTGAATCTTATCGTACACCTTTTCCATGTCAATTTTGAAGATCCAGCCCTTGTCCTTCCTTTTCTTAACCGAGTCGATAGTTTAGGCTGCCGTAATTGCAATATGAAGGAGCTGTCTACCCGGAATAAATGCACCTTGCACATTGGATGTGAGCGGGCTTGTCACATCCTTGAGCCGAGTAGCTAGCTCCTTAGTGACAATTTTGTAGGTGCATCTGGTTAGGCTAATCGGCCTGAAGTCTGCTATGTCGCTAGCCCCACTACATTTGGGAATAAGAGCAATAAACGATGAGTTAATGCTCTTGGCCATCTTCCCATACTTGTGAAACTCACCCATAAAGCCATGAAATCCGTACGAATGACATCCCAAGCCGATCTTAAAAATTCGATGGTAAACCCATCCGGTCCTGGGGACTTATTACTCCCCAGTTTCCCCATGGCGTCCTTCACTTCTTCCTTCGTAGGCCTCCTCTCGAGGCTTGCAACTTTCTCCCCATCGATAGAATTAAAAGCCAAACCATCCAAAGATGGCCTCTTCATCCACTCCGAATCATAAAGCCCCTTATAGAAATTGACAATCTTAGCTTGCACCATCTTCTCCTCTGTGTACCTGACCCTATCCACCTTGATGCTCGTGATCCGGTTATGGTTCCGCCGACTGTTAGCTATCACATGGAAAAATTTGGTGTTTCCATCTCCCTCACGCAGCCACTGGGCCTTAGATTTTTGCCGCCAAGTGTGCTCCTCTTGCAGAACTTGATTGTTATAGGCCTCCTTCAGAGCCAATCTAACCTCCCTATCCTCCTCCGATAACGGCCCACATTCTTCCAATTGGTCTGGGATCGCGGTTTCCTCCAGAATTCCATCCGTCATACGCCCCCTTGCCCCGAAGCTATCCTTATTCCAATCCTTGATGTGCCCTTTCAATAGTTTTAATTTAGTAGCAAGGATAAATGAAGGTGTGCCAACAATATTCATGTTATTCCACCATCCTTCCAGCCGACCATTGAAGTCATCATCCCGCAACCAAGAATTGAGGAACCGAAAAGGCCCATTACCCGACCCCAGTGGCTGTCTATCCTTACAGCTGAGAACGATGGGCTTATGATCCGAGATGGAGGTGTGGAGAAGCTGCATGGAGGCTTTCGCCCATTGGTCCAAAAAATCCAGCCCACATAAAAATCTGTCTAGCCTGCACAAAGTGGGTTCATCTTGCCCGTTTAACCAAGTAAATCTCCCCCCGGCCATTCCCAAATTGACTAGAGCATCCCGCGAGATGCAGTCCGTAAATAAATCTGTAGCCGTATTATCAATCCGACCCATGTTTTTCTCTCCCACATTAGAAAGGGCGTTGAAATCACCCCCGCGCAGACAGGGTAGTCCCATCTATTAATCAAAGCACTCAATTCGAGGAAGAACTCGCGCCTCAGACAGTTGACCGTAGGCCCGTACACCGTAATGACCACCCATTGCTGCCCATTCCTCTTATCAAGCAGAAGGGTAGCAATCGCATAGCGGTTGATCTCCGTATCCACCAAATTGAAAGCGGAGGCATCTCATGCCAGGAGCACGCCACTCCTAGTGTTGTCCGCCTTGTTCTTAACCAACTCTTTTTGGAATAATGTTGCCCAATCATTTAGAGACTCGCAACCAATCGTAGAAGTACTATGATTGGTTGATGGTGATGAGAAGCTTGCTATGAGCTATATCTATAGTTTTATGGAGAAATCTATAGAAAAAATTAAATCTAATAATATATACAAATCTCGCCTCTGTCAACCCATTATTGACATAGTTGAGAAGAGATGGGGTGTCCAAATGTCTAGCCCCTTGTATTCTGCCGCATTCCTCTTAAATCCTGCGATTTATTTCTCTTATCCGAACCGGGAGGCAGCGGATGCAACACATATTAGTAGTTTCCTTGACGTTTTAGAGAAGATGGCTCCGGATAAAGAAGAGGAAGATCGGATGAACAACTCTTTTGATCGATACAAGAATTCTCAAGTGATGTTCAGAAGAGAAATTGTGGTTCGACAAAGAGAATCCAAAATACCTAGTAAGCATGTTTATGATATATTTTTTTATTACATTTCATTTCTTCTAAATTAATAGTTTAATATTATAAATATATCTAATTAATACTAAATTACTAAAATTTGTAGCCGATTGGTGGTTGTCCTATGGAGTGGATTTGGTGACAAAATGTGGATTATTGAAGAAAATGACCGTTAAGGTTCTTGGCCTTACATGTGCTGCCTCAGCATTTGAACGGAATTGGAACACATTTGAGATGATAACTAGTTTATTTTTGTTTCATTTTTAGTTTCATAATTTTAATTTAATTGTTGTTTAAATTTTAATAGATATTAATATTTATTAAATGTTTCTCTCAAATAGATGCACACGAAGAAGCGGAACAAGCTTGAACAAAAAAAGCTCAATGATTTGGTCTTTGTATAATACAACCAAAAGCTACGAGATCGCTTTCTTAAAAATCGGGAACATCTGGGACACTATGATCCCATCTCTCTGGAAGACTTGCCATCTGATTCTCCTTGGATGGCGGATGCCCCCGATGAGCGAGTCTTTGCAGATGAGGATCTTACGTGGAAGCAAGTGGAAAAAGCCGCTTTTGGAGATGAGCTTCCTACCGGGCGGAGGAGAAGATTGATAGCGGGGAAGGTAACTCACGCCTCATGCTCATGCTCATGTTGGCGTCAAGAAGAAGAAGAAGAAGACGAGATACATGAAGAAACACCCATAGACGATATAGATACCGCCTTAGTGAGATTGAATGATGAAAAAATCGAGGAGGAAGAACAATATGTTGAAGGAGACGATTCGGATGATGATGGCAATGCAAGTGACAACGATAGTGGAGGTGGAGATGTAATATTGTGGATTAGAAACCAATGTGTAGAATTTTTGCCCGGTACACAATACCGTTAGGACATGAGCCACGTGATGACAATGGAAATGTACCATTGTGGGTTAGACTCAGAACTTAGAATTTACTCTTTTCCTTCATTTTTATATGTTCCTATGTTCATTTTTGTACTATTTTGTTTAACATTAATAAAATTTATATTTTCCCTTTTAACTTATGGGTTATATACTTATATAGTTATATTATATACTTTTATTTCGCATTTTAGACACTATAAAATTAATAGAGCCCAAAATTAACACAAAACATATTATTGATTAATTTGGGAAACTTTGAGAATTTTTTTGGAATTTTTTGAAAAAAAATAAAAATAAAATTTTTATGCCATCGCATAATGGCATATGCGAACTGCATATGCGATGGCCCTATGCCATTGCATAGGGTTGCATATGCCATGTGACTATGTTGAGCTTGCATGGAAGAAAATCCTGGCTCCACCCTTGCTGAAATGCAGTACATGTTAACATGAAAAATCCTGGCACCACCCCTGCTCAAATCCCTGGTTCCACCCCTTGCCTAATAACGTAGATTGCATTTAAGAAAGGTCAATTTTCGTTATTTTAGACTTTGAGCCTTGGACTTGAATGTAAAGAGGTTTCAATCATTATGCAGGATAAAGCATCGTAAATTTCGTTAACATGGGTATCCTTTCACATCCAATGATATTAATATTTGGTGGCTAAAATAGTTGTTTTGCCTAATGGTCTAGACCAAGTGTTTGACAACAATAAAATGTCCATAATCTTGATGCGTATAGAGCATGGTTTGAAATCTCGGATTTCCGAGTTGTCTCCGACAGCCCTGGGACAGAGATGTCTCACGTCTCGGCGCGACGGCGTGAAACAAAAATAACCCTTTGGATGATCTTACAACATTAAAATAGGCATTTGATTTTACGTGATTAAAGAATACTTCACTGGTATGCCATGTGGAGAATATTTTAGATCAATCTAATCAGTCAAAGTGGCAATTCATGATTGGAACACATCTTAGTAAAAAATCACACCTATAAATCAATTGTATATTGTCCAATCGAAGAACTTCAATATTAGCCGTTGAAAAATAAGAATAATAGTGATATTAGTATGCACTGATTTGGATCGCAGTTATAGCCCTTCACCAGATCATCACATAGATAGGATCCGATAAGATAAAAGAGTGTTATGTATACACAGAGAAGGAGCAATACACTTTCAATAGTGTACAAGTCTAACACCTTATATAAATTATAATATAAACATAATATTTTTCATGTTGCATCTTGGAATGATTCACTCCTTAATCTCGTCTCGCTGAGGGCCGAGACACGAGTCATCTCGCTCGAGACGTCTCTTCTCAGGCGATATTTCAAACCATGGTACAGAGTAAAGACCAGCAGAACTACCTACCCAACACCAAAGAGTTATACACCAGCTGCTATACACATAAAGCTGCCAGCATTAACAATCATTTGAAATGGTTGACCAATGGATTACACATGTACTCCAAACGACCATTTTAAATTTTATCGATTTATGTTACTCTGTGTGTGTGTGTGCGTGTGTATGAAGTTAATACATTTAATAAAAGTTCCTTTTGCTTAGTTTAGAGTTTAAATCCCAAAAAGACTCCGAGAATAAAAAAGTTACAACTATGTAGGATACAGACAATACCGAATTTGGTCCACATGGGGCATTGTTGCATTCGATTGACTTCACTTAGAGAAGTGGACATGGTGGGGACAGAAGTCAATTTGCCTGACTCTACAATCAAGTGTCCGGTACAAAGATGGAGGAATATGAAACATCAACTAGTGAGTCCAGAAAGTCCAGGTAATTTGTGGGATTGTCGCAATGGTTGGCGACTTGGGTATGCCCCCCAAGGTTGTGAGTTCGAAACGCCCTCCTCATCTACTATAAATGGGTGCCACACAGGGTGCATAAATCATGAATTAGTCGTGGCATGGTGGGGGCGATGGCATCCTCTATGGATTAGTCCAAGCGCAATCTTGTGACACCCTATGTTATAAAAAGAAACTATTGTTGCAATGGTGATCATGTGAATCTTGGGTTCTGCACGAGGTTACAATAAGCTTCAGATGGATGGAAAAAGACTTTACATAGTAGAAATATATTTGTCAATTTCTTTCTTTTTTCCTTTGTTGTTTGTACTTCATACATCATAATTTGTTAAAGAGTATGGAATAGTAGACAATTGCACCCATACATCTCGACTTCTCGAGCTTAGCTATTCTCTACTGTCGACGGATAGATTGTTTCTTGCAACCCAATATTTAGAAATGAAACTATTCAGTGTCAATGTTTATGGTTACCAAATATGTTAGCCATCTAAATCGGTTGCTACCTAATTTCAGTCTTAAATTTATGCTGCCAGTCTTTGGTCATGATGAATGTTCTGTGCTCTAAAATGCACAAGTATTAGGGTTTGAAAGGTTTATGTTTTTGTACATCCAAGATATAATGTGAATGTTGTCCTCTTTTATTGTTGGTGAGGCTGTATAATTTTGCGGATTCAGGGGGCAGGAGCTTTTGAAGTTGCAGCCAGGCAACATCTGGTCAACAACGTAAAGAAAACAGTGCAAGGGGTAATAAATTTGCTCTTAAGAGATGTATTTCTCGTTCTTAGAAAAGTAATGACATCACTGTATATCTGAACAACTGTATCACTTTTAACAGCGTGCCCAGCTGGGAGTTGAAGCCTTTGCGGATGCACTCCTGGTTGTGCCCAAGACACTTGCAGAAAACTCAGGCCTCGATACACAGGATGTTCTCATTTCTCTCATGGTATATTTATTAGAATTTCTATTTTGGATTAATTGCTCCCGACTGACATTTAAACACCAAAATGGTGGTTAAATGATTTCCCACCATCAAAAGTAGACGTTGGATCTTACACCATTAAAGTGTGGTATACTATTATTATGCCACATGGCACACATCGGTGATTAATCTAAATTGTACAAGCGCAATCCATCGTTGGAACATGTCTCAGTCAAAGAATCATGTCTATAAGTGGATGTGAACCATCTGATTGGTGAAAGCTAAGAACACGGTTGGTATTAGAGTAAGAGAGTTCAAATCTCCAAAAAATTGAGATTTTTTTTTGCCATCGCCCTTCGATGTATGGTCTATCAGTTTGATGTATGGATTATCCACATCTTAAACTACAAATGGTGTAAGATCATTTAAACACCATGGTAGTGTTTAAATGATGGTCAGGAGAGTCAGGTCCTTCTATTTTCGTATAATAATTGTTGCTTTGATCACCATTTACTCGCTTAGTATCGAAGAATGCACTTATCAATTCTAATGTTATGTGAATGTTTCTTTTAGGGAGAGCATGACAAAGGGAATATTGTTGGGTTGAACCATAGCACAGGGGTACCAATCGACCCGCAAATGGAGGGTATTTTTGACAACTACTCCGTGAAATGCCAGATCATAAACTCTGGGTATAGCAGCAATGTTTTTTAATTGTGCAACATGCAATTTCCTTTTGTTTTGGTCGAGTTACTTTGTTTAAACTTTTTTTTTAAAAATCCTTTTGGCATTGCAGACCTGTTATCGCTTCACAGTTACTGCTGGTGGATGAAGTAATCCGTGCTGGGCGCAACATGCGGAAACCTAGTTAGCTTTTGATGTGCTTATGGTCTTTTGCCAACGAGGGATTTTTTGCTGCTTTTTGGTTGGTACCTGTGACATGGTTCGTTCTCTTTCTATGAGCTATATGTTCAACAGTAGAGGAGGATGCTGCTCCAAGTTTTCAGTATATTTTGCTTCTGTAGACAAAGATCACACATGAGGAATGATTAAATTTTAAACTGGTGAAATTTGGCTGGTTGGATTTTGTTAGTAACTTCACTTTTTCCCTTTTTGAGAAATGAAATAGTAGATTGTGTTAAGAAATTATTTTTTTCCTGTTGTAGTGCTGTCAATCCGGTTGTTGATGAAACACTCACTTATTATACTAAAATTAGGTAGGGTGCCTCTATTCATGCCTACCAGCTTACGGAGGGAGCCTACGTTCCAAAACCATCGACTACTTTAAATCAAACGATAGAGATCGATTCACCTCAATCTTCCACACGATGGATCTTGAGACCATGAGCGAACCATCACGGTCAAATTTTTATTCCACCCGGCACCAATCTAAAAAATGTAGCCCTAAAATCATGTTTGAGCGTGATGTGTGCCACGTGATTTTAGGGCCACTTTTTGCGGATTTGTGTGCCATGAATAAAAAACTGTTCGTCTGGTGGTACGCCGATGGTCCCAAGATCCATTGTGTACATTATTGTGGTGAAAAATGATCTTATTTGTTTGATTCAAATCAGTCAATGGTTTTCAGATGTAGGCGCCGCCCTCAGTAATCCAGTAGACAGAATATAGGTACCCAATCAGATACGGTAAATCAATAAGAGATATATAATATGATTATCACCATCTTGTTCCATCTATCAGGGGTTGGCTCCCATTCCTCTTTCTTCACTCATTTCTTTTTAGGGCTAAATTCATTGACCTTGCAATCCTTCATGTTGCTTCTCACTACTTTCTGCCAAGCCCATTTACCTCCTTATACTTAGGATTGTAGAAATCTTTCTTACAATGGCAATTATTTAAGGTTTGAGGATGGTATGGCTCTAACCTTCTCAAATGACTCCCATCTTTTCTCTTCTATTGTGTCAATGGGTCGGGTTTGGCTGCGCTGCCTGTCTAGGTGCATATACCTTCAGCTCGATGAGCCGGGCCGAATTTGAATAAATTGGTAGGGGTGCGTCAAGCTTGGCCAGATCATCAACTATTTCTATATATTAAAACGATTTCATTCTCACGCCTGGGGTGTGTGAGAACGAAAGAAGAGGAAGCCATGTATATTATTAAGTATTTTTGTTCTTAAATTCTTTTAGATTTTCCTCTCTCTCTCTCTATCTCTCTCTCTCTAAAACCCTCCTATTTCTTCTAGCTCATCACAAAGAAAAAATAAAAGAGAAAGGAGTCTCTAGAATCCTTGGCTACTCTCCGAAGCTCCTGCACGCATGAGATCTCCGACCATGCTTCCTGACGCCGGTGAGGTTGATTACTCTTCTCCTCCTCCTCTCACCCCATTCCCTTCACAACGTGAAATGTGCGAGGGCTTACAGACGAGTAAGATTGTTGCTCAGCCTTTTCTTTATATGATTTGTCCATAATCAAATCATGTGAACTCTAATGTGTCCGAAATCTTTGGTCTTAAGTCTCAATCTCTTGTAGGTCTTCTCTAATGTTTGAAAAAGCTTTGATCATGGATGTTAGGGTCAGGTCCAATCTCTTGCAGGTATTTTGATTCTTCAATTTTTTCCCCTAGCTTAAAGGGATGACCTATAGTCAAGAATTTGTTATATGTTCTCTTAAAAAAATACTTTTTTTTGCCCAAATAGACCAAATAATTTTTAAGGTTTTGGTTTGGGGCTTTTAAGTGATATATTTTTTCAGTTTGGATATCTTAAGATCCATTAATTTAAATTGAGTGCTTGTGGATTTCTTCTATTTTAATCACAAGTAAATGTTGGATTTTTTTATTTTGGATGATCAGGCTTCTGAGATTTTAGATTTGGGCTTCGAATTTAGTTCATTGCACCAAGAGAATTGACTGAAAATAGAACTCCGAATGTTTGATGTATTTTCTACTAGGAGCATTTAAAGTTATCTGTGTTTTTCTTTCGAATTAATGTTCTGTTCTCTCTTTAGCATAATTGCTCCCTAAGCACCAGTTTTTGACGTAATCCCTCAAGGAAATATTCTTTTATGAAAATTTTATCACATTCAAGCTCTTGAACTTGGGTTCATTACACCAAGAAATGAATGTTGAAATTGCAGTCTAGGTGTTTGATCCATTGCCAAAAGGAAATATTCGTTTATGAAAATTGTATCTGACTCTATAAATATTAAAATTGCAGTTTAAGTGTTTGATGTATTGTCTGAAGGAAATATCCTTTTATTAAATTTCCTTCAGGGTCGACTCTTCATTGCACCAGAAAATGAATATTGCAGTCTGAGTGTTTGATGTATTGCCCGAAAGAGGCATTTTAATTCTTTTTTTAGTTAAATTTATGATTTTTGTCCTTTTAGCATAAAGGCTTACTATATTCTCCAATAAGTGAATTTCAAAGTACAATCCTATTGTTTGACCTAAAGTCCAAATGAAATGTTTATGGAAATTGAGCATAATTTATGTAGTTATAAAGTCTTATTTTCAAATCTCTTCATAGATACATGACCTTTGTAGAAATTGTAATGATTTCTTAATTCTAGATTATTAGCTTTTAGTATTGTTGTTGGTTGGGCTTAGCACCATTTGGAAACTTGATGTTTTGATGCCTATGTGGTAAGCCCCGGAGATCTCCTCGGGTCCCGAGACCCAACTCACGCTATATGGGCTGATGCCCCAAAGCCCAATTGCTAGCCTTTTTCTTTATTTCCTTTCAATGTATTTTTTGACTTATTTCAGTTTCATTGCAGTTCATTGTACGTTTGCAATTCAGGTGTAGTGGGCGACTGGGTCTCCTAAAGACTCGGATGCCATTAGTTTAATTTCAGTTATTTCCTTGGTTGTATAAACTAAGAGGGAGGGAATGAGAAAGGGGAGGGAAGTTATTATGTTTGTGGTTCATTCTCACCCAAAGAGAATACATTATATGTGTTTGTCGTGCTTATACTGATTGGGACCTATCATTGGTATCAAAGCAGGTTATGACGACAAACAAGGAACACATCGAGCTTCTAGAGGAGGGGCTCGGAGGAGTTCAAGATCGGATGCATCGGATGGAGGTGGGAATCACGGATAAAATCCAATGGCTAGAGGATACCATTGCAAGACTATCTGAAGCATTTCCTTCAAGCAGAGGATCACCTAGCCACAATAACTATCAGCGTGGAGGACCCAACGGAACCAACCGAGATACAAACGATAACACTCGGCCATTTGGATGGAGGTCGGAATCACGGACAAAATCCAATGACTAGAGGATACCATTACAAGACTATCTGAAGCATTTCCTTCAAGCAGAGGATCACCTAGCCACAATAACTATCAGCGTGGAGGACCCAACGGAACCAACCAAGATACAAACGATAACACTCGGCCATTTTCTTCCAAGATGGCAAAGCTGGAATTCTTGAAATTTCTAGAGATGATCCAACGGACTCAATCGTGTGGACCATTTCTTCGAGTTTCAAGAGGTTGACAGCGATCAACAGGTTCGTCTAGCTTCGTTTCATCTCGAAGGCGAAGCGAATCAATGGTGGCAGTGATTCTGGAAATCACTTGATGAAGAACAGAGGAGTATTTCGTGGGAAAACTTCGAAGATGAAGTTAGAGTTCAGTTTGGACCACCTGACTCTGAAGACTTCGACGAAGTTTTATCCCGAGTTAAACAGACAGGAACAATGCGAGACTATCAATGGGAATTTGAGCTGCTTGGGAACAGGGTTCTCGGATGGACCCAAAAGGCTCTTGTGGGTACATTCATGGGAGGCGTGAAACCAGAGGTGGTTGACAGAATAAGAATGTTCAAGCCTCAATTTGTAAAAGAGGCAATTAGTTTGGCAAAAATGAGGGACAATCAGCTTTCGAGACAGAGGCGATTCGCACGACTAAATGCCTTACAAGCTTCCGCCACTGTAAGTAATCCCAATCCTCCCATGGGCTTCACACAAGCAACAATCAGAAGACTATCTTGGGATGAAATGCAAAAACGAATGGCTCAAGGGTTGTGTTTCAATTGCAATGAAAAGTTTACCACTGGACATAAGTGTCAAGCACCACAATTGATGATCCGAGAGGATTGTATACAGGAAAATGAAGCGTCGGAGGAAATTGGAGGGATGAACATGGCAAGGGAGACACCCGAGATTGAGGAAGATGTCAACATAAAGGAGCCTGAGATCACTCTACATGCTCTAACTGGATGGACTGCACTGAGAACAATGCGAATTAAGGCAATTATTGGAACTCATGAGATGGTCGCCTTAATCGATAGTGGGTCCATTCATTAACTTCATCAGTGATCAAGTAGCCGAAATGCTTCAATTGCCTGTGAAGCCCATGGATCAGTTTACTGGCAGAATTGCCAATGGAAAAAGATTATCATGTAAAGGGAAATATGAAAAGCTTCTGGTTGATTTAGAAGGTAATGAGTTCCAACTCGATTTCTTTTCATTGCCCTTGAATGGTTTGGATATGGTGCTAGGAATTCAGTGGTTGGAAACATTGGGTTCAGTAGTTTGTGATTGGAAGAAGTTAACCATGGACTTCATTTGGGAGCAACAACCTAAGAAACTTCAGGGGATTGAAGTTTCACTGATACAAGACCCCACATTTCAGGGCTTCACTAAGGAATTTTGACAAAGACAAGCTGTGTTTGCTTTATATTTTCAGCTCGAAGGGCAGCAAAACCATGAGGAAATCCCATCAAATATGTAGGCATTGCTGAAGGGATATTCAGATGTCTTTGCCGAGCCCACCAGATTACCACCGGCCCGTGAAATTGATCACACAGTACCACTCAAAGACGGAACCGAAGCTATTAATGTGAGGCCATATAGATACGTATATTTCCAAAAAACCGAGATTGAAAATCAGGTTCAAAACATGCTTAATGCAGGGTTGATTCGTCCAAGCACCAGCCCCTTTTCTTCTCCGGTATTGTTAGTGAAGAAGAAAGATGGCACATGGCGATTTTGCACAGACTACCGAGCATTAAACGCTGCCACCATAAAGGACCGTTTCCCAATTCCGACAGTAGATGATATGCTCGATGAGTTATACGGCGCTTCAGTTTTTACTAAGCTGAACCTCAGGGCAGGATACCACCAAATAAGGGTCAGCACCCCCGATATCCCTAAAACAGCCTTCCGCACTCACAATGGCCACTATGAGTACGTGGTTATGCCATTTGGGCTATGCAACACGCCTTCTACCTTTCAAGCAGTAATGAATTTGATCTTTCGACCATATCTATGGAAGTTCATCTTGGTGTTTTTTGATGATATTCTAATTTACAGTCCTACATGGGAGCAGCACTTGGAGTATGTCCAGTTTGCATTAAACATCCTCCGGAAACACCAATTCTATATTAAGATGAGCAAATGTGCATTCGGCAAGCAAGAGTTAGAGTATTTGGGCCACATAATCACACATCGAGGAGTCAAAGTTGATAAAAAGAAAATTGAAGCAATGGTTGCTTGGCTAAGACCCTCCAACATTACTGAGCTCCATGGTTTCTTAGGCTTAACTGGCTACTACCGCAAATCTGTTCAAGGTTACGGGTTACCAGCTCGACGATTGACTAACCTCCTTAAGAAAGGGAAGTTTCAATGGAATGAAGAAGCGGAAGCGACTTTCTTAGCATTGAAACAAGCCATGACATCAACCCCCACACTAGCCATGCCAAACTTTGCCGAACCTTTCATCATCGAAACAGATGCATCGGGAGAAGGGATTGGAGCGGCTCTAACTCAACAACATAGACCGATTACATACATGAGTCGAGCCTTGGGAATTACTAAGCAAGCTTGGTCAATTTATTCAAAAGAAATGCTAGCTGTCGTGGAAGCAATACGATTGTGGAGACCATATTTACTTGGCCTTAAGTTTTACGTCAAAACTGATCAACGAAGCTTCAAATTCTTTTTAGATCAGCGTGTTGCAGCTCCGGAGCAGCAAAAATGGTGGCCAAATTACTGGGGTATGATTATGAAATCATCTTTCGACCTGGCCGCGACAACTCTGCAGTGGATGCTTTATCTAGGCGACAAGAGAGTCCATTGTTGGCCGCTCTTCACTTCTCCGAAGTAGATATTTGGGAGCAGATCAGAGAAGCTTCTAAGTTGAATTCCTAGATACAACTTCTGGGACACAAGGCTGATGCTAATCCACATGGCCCTTTGACTTGGCGCAATGGTTTGTTGCTTTACAAAGGGAAAATCGTGGTGCCTACTGATCCCTCTTTGAGGGCCAAGTTGCTATATGAAGTTCATGATTCTAAGGTTGGAGGGCACTCGGGCATTCTTCGAACTTACAAAAGATTGCAGCAACAATTCTATTGGCCGAAGTTGCATAAAGCTGTTCATGAGTATGTCCAGAAATGTGAGATATGTCAACGCGTTAAACCGGAAACCATGGCACAAGCAGGTTTATTACAGCCCCTACCAATTCCAACACAGGTGTGGGATGGCATCACTCTAAGACTTCATTGAGGGGCTACCAGTTTCCCACCACAAAGGCACAATTTTGATGGTCGTCGATCGGCTAAGTAAGTTTGCTCACTTTATTTCCTTAACTCACTCATTTATGGCCATTGTTGCAGAAAAGTTTATTGAGGGCATCGTTAAACTCCACGGAATGCCACGATCCATCATCAGTGATCACGACCCAATCTTCATCAGCAAATTGTGGCAAGAATTCTTCAAACTCTCTAGATCAAAACTCATGCTCAGTTCGGCTTACCATCCGCAAACGGACGGCCAAACTGAAGTCGTTAACCGCTGCGTTGAGCAATACTTGCGCTGCTTCGCTCACCAATGGCCGCGCAAATGGAGTACTTATCTTGCTTGGGCAGAGTATTGGTTCAATACCACCTACCATGCCTCAACGCAAATGACACCTTACTAAGCTCTTTGTGGCCGTCTCCCGCCAGTCATTCGGGCCTATCCGGCGGGTCTTTTACCAGTCCATGAAGTTGATCAAAACCTCCTGCACCATGACGAGCTGCTCCAACAACTCCGGTTCAATTTAGAGATCTCCATTAACCGAATGAAGCAACTTGCCGACTCCAAGCGTAGAGATATCCAATTCAAAGTTGGTGATCAAGTCCTACTAAAGCTCCATCCATATCGCCAACAAATGGTCTTCAAACGGGCTCGTCAAAAATTGTCTAGCCGTTATTATGGACCATATCCAATTTTGGAGAAAATTGGAACTGTAGCATATAGATTGCAACTACCACCCACAGTTCGAATTCACCCTGTGTTCTATGTCTCTTTGCTCAAACCATACAATGGCACTCGTGTTGACCCACCACTTGACTTACCTCCACTTACGGATGATGGAGTACTAGCCCTTGAGCCTCAACAAATACTTGATACATGATGGGTTAAGCGTGGAGCCACCTTCATTGAAGAAAGCTTGGTGCACTGGAAGAATCTACCCTACGAAGAAGCTACCTGGGAGCCCTCGGAAACACTTTGCAATCAGTTTCTTAATCTGATGCTTGAGGACAAGCATCCTCTTGTTGGAGTGGGCATTGATAAGCCCCGGAGATCTCCTCGGGCCCCAAGACCCAACTCACGTTATATGGGCTGATGCCCCAAAGCCCAATTGCTAGCCTTTTTTCTTTATTTCCTTTCAATGTATTTGTTGACTTATTTCAGTTTCATTGCAGTTCATTGCACGTTTGCAATTCATGTGTAGTGGGCGACTGGGTCTCCTAAAGACTCGGATGCCATTAGTTTAATTTCAGTTATTTCCTTGGTTGTATAAACTAAGAGGGAAGGAATGAGAAAGGGGAGGGAAGTTATTATATTTGTGGTTCATTCTCCCCCAAAGAGAATACATTCTATGTGTTTGTCGTGCTTGTACTGATTGGGACCTATCACTGTGCACCAAAGAGTACATATATGTAATTATTGAACTGCATCTCAATCATCCATCATATTCAAATCTGAATATTTTTCATAAAAGATATTTCCTTGAGGTTTTAGGTCCGAGATTGAGATTGTACTTTGAAAGTCTGAGATCGGTGCTTAGGGAGTTCTACTAAGCTAAGAGGGAAAAATTCATAAATTCGAAGGAAAAAATACAAATCATTTTTTAAATGCTTCTATTTGCAAATGCATCAAACATTTTGAGTTCAAGTTTTTAGGCCATGTTTTAACAGTTTGTGAATTGGAAGCTAAATCATTTCATTGAATGCAGGAGCCTGGTGTTAAATTTTCAGTTGGGCTTCATATTGTTTGTTTTAGGTAAAACCTTTAATCTATTGTGAAAACTTATATTGTAGGCATAAGAAAATGGATAGAGATTATAGTCAGGCGAAAAAACTATTTAAAGAAGCAGATGTGGATTTTTAATCATTTTTCCTATTATTGCTAACAAATGTCCCTCCAAACTCTTTTGCTTCTGAAGGCTGATTTAGGAAAGCTCATTTTCTTAGTGTGTAATTATTTCGTTATCTGTCTTATCATTGCTACCACATTTCCCTTCAAACTCTTCTGCTTCTAAATGCCTGTTTAGGACAGCTGATTTTGTAAGTGTAATCCGTTTATTATTGTTGATTTCATATAATATGTAGAAAGAAAGTGTTGAGATGCTTCTTATTTTATTTGAGGTACATTTGAGGTGAATATTGGACGATATTGGTAGTCCGCCTTACCATTAAGAGAAGATTATAGATTTCTCTGTTATATGCTTAGAGATTTCACCAATTATTACATATTTCATCAATTGATATAAAAATTTCAAGTTTCATGTGTTGAAATTTATTGTTATTTATTTTTCTGTTACGGATTGGAGCGCCCAAAGTTAGCTACAATGTTGTCATTGAACAAAGTCCTTCTCAAACTAATGTCTGCTATCGACAAATCACTTTTCTTGATCTTAAGTACAGAGCATTTTTTGATGATGTATATTCATCCATTCCATACTGAAATCCTTTTATTTCAATTTTCAGTTCCATTGGCTGCTAATTGGTGCAGAGAAGTGGGCCCTACTTCTCTCTCTCTCTGCCTTAGTGATCATTCTCGAGGTATATACTTAAGCAGAGGGTTGCAGAGGAGCTGCACTTCTCTCATTCTTTGTACTAATTAGTATCTTGAGTTTCCTTGAATTTTTTTTTTCCCTCATACGTTAGCTGAATTTATTTTACTAAATAGACATTTTGGATTCTCATGTTTCAGCTCAGAAGTACATAGTTTCCATGTGGATGAGAAATGGGCCTCTGCAATAAACCATGAGTTTAGAATACTTTGATTATTTTCCGAAACCTGATCATTTGCTTCCAACTTTGTGATATAACTGCAATTTTGTGGCAAATTAGTTTCGGTAATAAAATTTATCATTCATGTTTTTGTGCTAGTCATCATGTATAGTGTTACTTCCACACCACCTTTTCTCTAAGGTTATCTCTGTTTGTGCCCATGCATCCTCTGAAAGCGCCTACGTCCTAGACGCCTTCAAAACCGTTGATTGCTTCGGATTAGATGATGATTTTTTTTCACCCCGACCTTCCGCACAATGGATCTTGAGATCATGGTGCACCTATATGACAGTCAGTGTTTGATTTTATGTGTCACAGATCCCCAAAAAATGGCTCCTCAATCATATGGCACACATCACACACAAACGTGATTTTAGGGCCATTGTTTGAGGATTTGAGACATATGGAATTAAAAATTGATCGTCTAATAGGTGCGCCATGATCTCAAGATCCTTTGTGTGGAAGATCCAAGTAAAAAATGATCTCCATCATTTGATCTGAAGCAATCAACGATTTTGAAGGTCTGGGACGTGGGCGCTTTCAGAGAGAGCGCATGGATGCCAGAGGTACCCTTTCTCTAATTACAGCTCAATTAATGACAGATATTTCCCTTTTATATTCTAGCTACAATCCTAGTGGGTTTTATGACTAAGCTTTAATGGAATATTAGGGTGGGTTTCATGGTTGAGATGGTTTTAACGAGTGACTATTTTTTCCAAATGGATGGCAGAGATGGTGTTGCTTAGTGTGTTACCTGATTGCCACCATTACAAATGCCTAGGATCGGAAAAGTGATTTACAGTGGGTTTTTTGGCAGATTTATAGGGCTGCATATGACATTGCTCTTTGGTAGTCCTTGCCATAGCAGAGCTCACCTGCTTTAACAGGTTACCATCTTTGTTAACATCCTGGTATCTGCTTTAGCAGGTATCCCTTCTTATGTGTTTCTTGTTGAGGAACGAGTAGAGAGGGGGTAGAATTGCTAAACAGGTAAATTATGCATAAAATCTTGTTATGCAAGGAGTTATTAAGGAGAAGGAGTACCTGCTAAAGCAGGTATCGGGATATTAACAAAGAGGATGGTAACTTGCTAAAACAGGTGAGCTCTGCTATGACAAGGGCTATCACAGAGCAATGCCATAAGCAGCCATAATATCTTATGTGTTTCTTGTTGAGGAATTCAGTTTCTTAAATAACAGGGAGCAAATTTCCGTGCAAAGCACCCATCCTCTGGAGAAACAACTTGCTCATGAGTTTTCTACTGTTGCACTATTTTGAATGAAAGACTGGTGTTTTTCGGACGCCTGCCACCGTCTAAGCTGTCTGATTGAAGTTCATAATGTAAAGATCTTTATTGGCACAAAATATGATTTCTATCATTTAATTCAATACAACCAATCATTAAATTAAATTAAATGGCGTGGATCATGCCTCATGCCAATCTTTGGCATCAAAGATGTTTAAATTGTGGCTTTCAAATCAGACATCTTAAATGGTTTCTCACGGCACATGTCCCAAAAATATTAAAGTTTTCAAATTATGTCCAATAATACAAATCTGTATGCAAATAAATATGAGGGTTTTATAGAAGAGTACCTTTATTTTCACCCACAGATTCTTTTTATCTACTCATGCTCTCATGTGCAAGTTAAAAAAATAAAAAAGCTCCCCTAAAATTCGTGAGCCAAATACACTTACTATTTTCTTTATTTTCACCCACCTATTCATGCATGCAAATCCTATGCTCTTGAACTCTTCTTCTTTGTTCTTGCGTTACCTCTTTGAACACCGAATATTTTTTACGCTCTCACGTTCGTTTTTCTTCGCTTAGTTTAATACTCGCGACTGTCTTTTTCTTCTTTTCGGTACTCTCACATACTTCCTTCTTCCTCTTGTTTTGGTTTTGATATAAGCTCGAAGGGCGCAGATGATAGCTTCGAAGAGCTGCTAGCATATGATGATATGAAATTCATCCAACTCTTTCAGACAGAATCACAACTTCTTGTATAGATAAATGAGTTTTTTTTTCATTCTATTTGTATTTATTTTTTATTATATATTATTTTTTATTCAATTTGTATTCATTTTCATTCTATTATTATTCATTCTATAATAATATAATTTTCATTATATTATTTTTCATTCGAAGTAAAATTAGAGTTTGATAGTGGTAGTGGATTTATTTTGGATTCTATTTGTATTATTTTTTATTATATTATTTTTCATTCTATTTGCATTCATTCTAATTTCATTATTTTCCGTTCGATTTGTATTAGTTTTTATTATATAATTTTTTATTCTAAATAAATTTAGGGTTTTGTAAAAGGGTTATTTTTCAATCTATTTGTATTATTTTTTATTCAATTTGTATTAGTTTTCATTATATAATTTTTCAATCTAAGTAAACTTAGGATTTCTATTCATTAATGAAAAATGGTTTGGTAGATTCTATTTAATTTATATATCGAATTTATTTATGAAAGAGTAATATATATTTTTTATTTTTAATGCTTGACTTTGGTTCATAATGGATTGACTTTGGTTAAAAAAGGATTGTCATTAAATCTTTGAGCATTTCGAAGTAAGTTACGAGAGAGTATATATATATGTTTAAAATAGTATTGTCTCTAAGTTTTGATTATGTGTATAAGTTCGCTCATTTCAATAGTGATTATGTTTTGATTTAAATGTTATGCTTTATGTTCAGGTGGACGATACGCAAGTACAGAGTATGGACCTTACTCTTCTTATGATCACAAATCAGCTCTTTAGCACTCGCGAGAAAATGATAGAGTGGGTTCGCGATGTCGTAAATAAAGTGAGAATTGTGCTAATGATACAGATGCCCGATAAGAGATTTCAAGTCCGCAGTGCCAGGGTGAAGTTGGCTTGCGAGAGAGGAGCCAATTTTTGTCCACGTAAGAAGGGACAATCCAAGACCCTAGCAATGAGAAAAACTTTTACGAAAAAGTCAGGTTGTCCGTTCTCATTACGAGGAATGAAGATTAAACAAGAAGGTGGCTCTGTATGAAAGTTGGACGTATTTTCTGAAGTTCACAACCACCCCTCGAGAAAATTTGGGGAAGATCATTCTTATGCGGGATGGTTGAAAGAAAACGAGCAAGAGGTTTTGAAAGAGATGTCAGTTGTTGGGGTGAAGCCTAGTCACGTATTGCATAATATTCGAAAGAAAGGTCCGAAAAATTGTTCGACCATTCAAGCCATCTACAATGCGAGGCATGTCATCCGATTGACTGAGAGAGAAAGGAGGACTCACCTCCAACAGTTGATGTTTAGGTTTCAAGAAATCAAATATGTCTATTTTCATTGTAAAGATTCTAAAACAGATAAATTGACTGACATTTTCTTCGCTCATCCGGATTCGATAGAGTTAGCAAATATTTTCCCTTAGGCGTTTGTTTTGGATTGCACATATAAGACGAACAAATACGAACTTTCGGTATTGAACATCATCGGAGTGACTTCCACACTGAAAAGCTTTTACGTTAGCTTCACGTTCATGTCATTCGAGAAAGAGAACGCTTATGTGTGGGCATTGCTATCATTCAAATCACTTTTCAAGAGAGGCGAACTTTCGTCTTTATTTGTCACCGATCGGGAGCAAGCACTCATGAATGTTATTGAAGTGATTTTTCCAGAAGCCAAACATATTTTGTGTATGACACATAAATATGGGTGTACTAAAAAATTGTTGAAAAGTGTTTGATACTACAGAAGAATAGGATGCCTTCTACCAGACATGGAATCGTGTGATGTACAGTTCATTGACAGAAAAATACGTAGCCGCGATAGATACCTTGGTCAATAGGTACCCGGATCATCAAAGTATCCTCCACTTTTTGCATGTTACTTCGATAGAACCGTACAAGGAAAGATTCGTGTCAGCATAGACGAATGAATATATGCATTTTGGTAATACGTCTAACCGAGCGGAGCGCGCATGCTTAGATCAAGCACGAGTTGAGATCTTCGATCGTTGACCTTCTACAATCGTGAGAGAAGATTGATGGCGTTGTTGAGCTACAATATATATAGATACGAGCGCCATTCGATGAAAGTAAACTGAAGATGGGGCATCATTATTCCTCCCATTTCTATAAGCTAGTAGTGGGTCACATGTCTAGAGCGGCACTAGAAATTATTAAAGCAAACAAAGAGTCAGTTGAGACGTAGCTGTTATTGAATCTTAGTGCACACATGTACTGCGCAAGACACATGACCTTCGATGCTTATATGAACTCTCTTCATGGTTATTGATCGATGACAGAATTTTTCTTGAATTCATTCATTCTCGGTAGAAAGAAAAAACTCTATCACCTTAAAGTTGGTGCATCATCAAGAGGTGCTAAACTACTAGAATACTTTCATCGCACATACGAAAGATATGAGAGGTCCGACCTTGCTGTCCAGGATCAAATTTATAGACAGTTGCATGAGATGACAGACTCCACTACGACTTACATGCTCGAGCTGAAGTTGTTGCAGAGTAAACGTGACAGGCCTAAGGGGAAGGGGAACAAAAAAAACATGATGCGTCCTCGAGAAGAGAGAAATTCAGGTTTGAGCACGTAATGAAAGAAGTTAATATGAAGGAGAAGGCAAAGGAGAAAGGGAAGAAGGCTGCAGTCGTTCAAGAAAGCCTTGGAATGAAATCATATATGAGACACTCCCTGAGTTTGTGCATCCTATCGTAGCTGATATAACGAAAGTAACGACAGATGGGCACTGCGGGTTTAGAGTTGTTGCACACTAGTTAGGGATGGGCGACGATGGATGGAAGGTAGTGCGAGCAAATTTGTTGGCTTAGTTGACCTCCTGCACGGAGAAGTATTTACCGATTTTCAACAGCTAAGAACGAATGATTTAGATACATGCGATCCTCCACTGCTTCACTTATCATACTCGGAGTGAATACTGGATGACTGTGCCGAACATGAGATACCTAATAGCGCCGTGCTATCATATTCCTTTAGTCCTTAGCACCAGACTTTGTATGACCTTTTTTTTACTGTGGACACCAGCAGACACAACGGATAAGGTGATTTGCATTGCTCATGTGAACGGGTGTCACTTTGTCCCAGTCACCTTGATTAAAGATAGTCTCATTCCATCATCGATGACTGTATGGAGGCGATACCGAGATGATTGTGCAGCGGGATGACCTTCTCAGTTCGCCGAACGATCTAAGAACTTCAACTCTTCCAATGATGATGAAAAAGTTATGACAAAAAATTATCCGATCATTTACCTGGATTGATCGCTCTCCCTAAGAATTTGATAGTTTTTGTAGTTGGGAGTGGGGTATATAAATGTAAATGGTGAAAATATTATGATCATGCCAACATCTTTTTGTGTAACTGGTATGAATACAGATACCATGAAATGATACAGAATTGAATACAATTTTTTTTTTTTGTTGAAGTATATATTTTGTTGAAGTATATTTATATTTATGTTCATAACAGTTGAGATTAATCATTCTAACCTTTATATGCTTTCTAAGATTCTTTATCCCCAAATTTCTATAGCCATTACTTGCACATGAGAAGTTGGCCTTAGAATATAGTTTAAAAGAAAGACTTGACAATCAGATAATAGCCTTTGACTTCATTGTATCTACCTTATTTGATTTCAAGTACATAATTTTAAGATCATTGTGTAAAAAAATAGCACAATTCAACAGTTGATATAATTCAATGGAGTCAAAGGCTTTTATCTGATTCAACAATTGACTGTGCTAAATCATATGAAAGAGATAGTGTTTTGATACAAACTTTTTTGTCAAGATCTGTAGACTATGCCTCAATGAAGTTATTCTAAGGCTATTACCGAATGAAGTCACTCTAATCCTGTGGAGTCAAAGGCTATTATTTGACTCAATTATTCCATGATTCACCAACAACATGCTCTAATCCTGCAGATGGATTCACAACAACATAAGGCCCATAAAGTGTTGTTGGATTATCAAAAAAACCTATAAATTCATTAAAACAAAAAAATATATCTGTGGGTCTGACGGTGGGCACCCACTGTCACTGTTTTAGATCTGACGGTGGGCACCCACTATCAAAGGTTTTTTTTTTTTTTTTTTAAAATTTGCCCCTGACAGTGGCTGCCCACTGTCAGACCCATATAAGTGACAACAGACACCCACCATCAGAGCCTAAGAGTTTGATTTCCTGTGAGGCTCCTCACAGGAATTCAAACTCTGATGGCCTGATGGTGGGGGCCTGTTGTCCAATTCAAAGTTCTGACAGTGGGCACTCACTGTCAGACAATTTTTTTTTTAAAAAATACCAATCCTGACAGTGGGTGACCACTATCAAAGATCCATTAAAAAAAAATTGGCTTTGATAGTGGGAACCCACTGTCAGAGCAACAAAAGTGATAACAGACACCCACGGCCAAATCCAAAATTTTTTCCTGATGATGGGTGCCCATTGTCAGGTATAAATTGGTGACAACAGACACCCACCGTGAGGCCATCAGAGGTTGAACTCCAGTGAGGCATCTGGCGGTGGGTGCTTGTTATCACTTATGCTGCTCTGACAGTGGGTTCCCACTGTCAGAGCCAATTATTTTTTTTGATGGATCTCTGACAGTGGGTGCCCATCGTCAAGAAGGTAGCACAATTTTTTTTTTTTTTTAAACTGACACTTTTTTATGTAGAATCTACTAACACTTTCTTTTGTCAAATCCAATCATACACACACTTGGTTAATTTGGAGCATGCTTGATTGTCTGATTTGAGGGCTCAGATAGGAAGTTCTCTTTCTGGTGCAGCTGACTTACAAAGCTGAAAATGTCGAGTTCTTAAAGGAAGCATATGAAGCTGATAATCTAACCATAATTTTATGGCCTTCTTAGATGTGTATTATGTTAGAATGGGTAACACAATATTCCCTATTTTCTTCTTTTCCTATTCTGTTTGTAATGTGCGGTTGATGGGCTTTTCAAAGATTCATTTGGGTATGGTGGGATTGGGAAAGTGCTCAGACAAATATGTTCCAATTTTATGGTTACAAAGTAACTTTAAAAGTGCTCAGACAATTGCAAGTCGTACAAATAAGTCAACTCGACAATAATGTCTTTATTTACATAAAATAATTGATATCTTCATGTAATAATACATAATAAATTAAGAAAGATAAGGAAACCCATCCAATTGTAAGTCTTACTAACAAGTCAACTAACAATAATGTCTGTATTTAAAACAAAATTTGATATTTTTAAGCAATACACAACTTTCTCTTCAAGAAATACACAAAAATTGATTTCTTTAAGAAATATGCATATACAAAAAAACTTTATATACCATATCACTCTAACTTTTCCTTCACTAAAACTTTCTCCTTTTTTGTGGAGGATTTCAGCATGGTGTTGAAGTGGTTTCAGTGATGGGGGATGCAGTACTTGAGGTAGGAACCTATGAGGAGGGCAAGTCGAATTGGACCTCATCGCATACCCTCTTCATAACCTCCATCAGGTACCCAATGTCTTGATTTGCATTGACAGCCATCGAATCCTCTAATAGCATCAACGCTCTATCTCTGTGATGTCGCTGTATTCAAAATGAGCTTAGACATTATATAAATTTTCATATATAGTAGCAGTTATAAATGAGAGACATCATAATAACACAAATATTTACCCATTCCTTTGAGACATCGTCGACATCATATCTACTATGAGATGACCTCAAGCTCCTGCCATGGTTGGGGTCCACGATGTATAAATGTGAGGACTTCTTGTACCACTCCATATAACCGTCCACAGTGGCTCCACTAAACGTTAGAGCACTACGATCATCTATAGATAATTGGTAACTGCAATGATGTTCAAAGTTTTCCAGAGGAGCTCGATAATATATAATATATGTCTTCGTAGTTCTCCCTCTAATGCTCCCTTCTATAGGTATTATTGGTGTCGGGAGATTGATTGCACGTGTCCCAACTGTCTCAACACCCGCTCTGGGTAGTATGGCTTGACGATGTCAAAACAGAATAGACATCCGGTGTTAAACACCGTAGGAGTAAACAAATATTTCGATCTAATGTTACAATATTGATCCCAAATATCCTGTACGAGAGAGAGAGAGAGTTATTATAATTATATAGGTTTACGTAAAATAACTAATTATGATAATACCTTATCCATTCGTAAGTCATCTAATGCTTCACGTAAAAGAATCAACTTTGATTCGGGATGCGCGGGTTGACTTGAAGGTTGTTGTCATCTAAAGGCCAAAGGCAGTTTATCAAAAGACTTTCGGATAAGTGTTGGACCCTCAAGAGCTAGGTGCTTGTAGCTCCACGTCTGAAAATACAAAACCTATAGTTTAACAACACACATTAATTATTTATTAAATATTAGAAACACAATTTAGTAAAACATTGCTATGCGAATGTAGTATATCTCAACCAACGTAAGCAACCCAGAAATTTGTGCGACCTCAACCAACGATGCCGCTGCTTATAAAGGTAAGCAAGTGCAGTTGCTCCCCACGCATAGTCCCTAATGGTATTTTGATCGACCAATACTTTTACGTGCTGAGCTGACACTATACTGCTTGATTTATCGGTAAGGATTGTGCAGCCTAGTAGATAAAGAATGCATTCCCTCACAGCACAGTCAATCTGATCATCAGATGCATCATCAGACATCTGGTTCAAACGAGTATGCAACCATTCCAAGCAAAAAGTTTTCCCCTTGCATCCTTTGTGATTCAATTCTTTGATCACATTGTCGGCACTAATACCAAATGCTTGAGCACACTTTGCCACCAATTCAGCTATACTACAAGGGTTTGCAACAACTGTCTTATCGATTACAGATAAGCTAATGAGATGCTTCACGTCGTCAAGAGTGATAGTCATCTCACTGGTAACGAAGTGAAATGTATTTGTCCCAAGGTGCCATCTCTCAACTAAGGTAGATATTAAGACACAGTTGATGGTCTTAAATGCAACCCTAGCCAGCAATCAAAACCTTGTCATCTTGATCCTACTTTTAAATTGTGGGACATTTGAACAATGGACCAGGCATCGAGTTTGGTTGAATATTGGATGCAACAAAGCGTTCCTCGATCCTATATCAACCAATAATAAAATTAGTAAGAAATTTATAATTATGTACACATATTTTAAATAAAAATGATAAATGCATTACATAAATTGAATGTTGTTGCATACTTACTTTGTTAACCCACAGATCGTGGGCAACGTGATTTCTATACCATCTTAGAAGCGAAGTGTCCATAGGGCCTCAGAGAAATGGTGTCACATTATCCTCGAATCTAGTTTAGGCTGGCTCAACGTCAACCTCTTTCATTTTTCTCTTCTTTTTTTGGAGCTCCAACTGCTTCTTCTTTGCCTTGCACTCTCTCCTTCACCCTCTCAGCTCCCTCACCTTCACTCACTTCCACTTTCACTCTCTCCTCCATCCTCTCAGGTCCCTCACCTTCACCCACTCTCTCCTCCACCCTCTGAGCTCCCTCACCTTTAGCCACTCTCTCCTCCACGCTCTGAGTTTCCTCACCTTCACCCACTTCCACTCTCTCACCTTTACCCTCTACTGCCACATCACCCACTCTCTCCTCTCCAATAATTTCTTTCACCCTCCCTTCTACTGCCACATCATCCACACTACCCTCTCCAATAACCTCTTCCACCCTCCCATCTACCACACTCCCCTCCTCCACTCTCTTCTAATATTCCCCCTCCTCTATTCTCTCTTCTTCCACCCTCTCTTCTTCAGATAGTACTGTCGCTGCAGATGCAGCTTCAATAGTTATTGCTAAAATCTCTGAATTATCAACAATAATTTTAGAAGACATCTCTTCGGATGCTCCTTCGATTCGAGCTTTTATACGCCTTCTTCTATAAGAAGTTGTAGGCCGTTTACGGAAATCATCCATTTCACACACCCCCTATCAATCCAATCACATCATCAACGATTGGTTTAAAATCACAACAAAAAATTAGTACATTCAAATCCACCCACCAAATCTTTGAGTTCAACTAAATCATTATGTTTTACTGTGAGTGAACTCAAAAGAATTGTTTGATGGATTTAAAGGTACTCAAAATATAAAACAACTAAATATGTTAAACAATCAATGAATCCTATAGTACAATCAACTAAATATGTTGAACAATCAACTAAAAAATTGAAAATACCTCAAATAATTGACTGTCGTTGCCCCACAAACTCTAATAAGAACTAAGAAGGTTTCTTTGTAGGTGCGAGTGTACATAGTTCTTCCGTTTCTCACATTCTTGTGGCGCGAGAAGAAGATTGGGAATGACGATATCGCTGTACAACCACGAGTCCAAACGTTGCACAACATGAAGAAATGATTGGGGAAATGTGGGTGTATGAAAATCAAATATGGCGCAAGCGGGAAGAGGAAGAGGGAAGAAGACGATGTCGGTGGGTGGATTCGAACGTTAGAAAAATGAATTAAATATGTGGGTGGAAGGAAAGAATCGATTTGCCTCAGTCGTCCACCCACTTATGTGGGTGGATTGAAAGAATCTGTGGGTGGAAATAATGATACTCTTTACATAAAGGTGCCCTTCGCCACTTTTTATTCCAATAAAATCATATGCATGTTTGTTTTTTTCTTTAACTGCACCTCTACTATATTATTAGCATTAGTAGGTCTCAGAATAGGCGATTCCCCCCCTACTCCAAAATCGACAGCAGAGATCAATGTACTTGGAGTCAGTAAAGGTTTCCAACAGACTAACTTGAGACCTCATCTATAAAGCCTTGGGAAATTACTGATTCTGACTTTGTAATGTTGGCTTCATTGTACATGCTGACCTCTTTTCTGATCACGGAGATGGTTCACTCAATAGAGTTTATATGCATATTAAGAGTAGTTATATATGAGGTTCTCTACCACTATTGGTTTTCATGTATGAGCATGCACTGAAGACACCCCCAATTAGTGCCTCTCTTTCCTTGTTAACCCAGTGGCCCAAGACACCCCCAATTAATGCCTCTCTTTCTCTCTCTCTCTCTCTCTCTCTCTCACTATTGTCTCTCTCTCCCCGTTAAAGCCAGTAGCGCAAGCAGCCCTTCTGCTGCTACTAATTGGATGCCCTCTCTCTCCCTCTCATCTCCTCCTACCCAATGGACCCCTACACAGCAGCCGACCCATTTAGCCGACTCGAACGGTTCCAAATCCACATACGCGCATCGATCATATCCGAGCAGCCGTCTTCTTCACCACTTGTTCTCCTTCAATAATGATTAAAGCAACCACTTTCTCTTTCTTGAGCGCCGACCAAGCAGCCACAAGCGTCCCTTTTACTAACCACTATACACCATCATCATCGTCGCCTATATCGAGACTTTACTCGCGACAACACAAGGTGCACCACCGCGGGCGATCATCGAATGATGACGGATGATAGAGTAGGATTTGTGCCCATCCAACCGATCACGGTACAACATGCGAGTGCCTCTAAATTCATCTTAAATTATTTTATATTTTTGAAATAAATGGAACCCTAAATAAATCCTAAAGGAAATTGAAGAAGAAAAGGAATTTGAATTTCAGTTGAAAAACTTGACCTGGGCTTAAAATTGTAAGTTCGACCGATCGAAATTATATGTTGCATATGAACCTTATTCCCTGTTCGATCTCGACCGGTTGAAAATCACTTTGACCAATCGAGTTCATAAATCCTTCAGAGAATAACCCCTGTTAGATCTCGACCAGTCGAAATCCAGATTCGACCGGTCAAAATCCAGATTTGATCGGTCGAGATGATTTTTTTCTTCTGTCTTCTTCAAGCAACTCGATCAGTTGAACAGTTGAACCCTTTTCTCGACCAGTCGAGTTATGTGTCTTCAGAACTCCTTTCTTCAATCTCGACCGGTCGAATTACATTTCGACCAGTCGAGATTATATACTATAAAGGATTTATGTCCTTCGTTTCACTTCAACCGGTCGAAGCCACAAGTTGATCGGTCAGTTTTAATGAAGTTTTCTTTTTCTCTAATATTGACTGGTCAAGAATCAATTTCAACTAGTCAACATTGATAGTTCTGAATTGTTTTTCTTTATGATTTTATTTTCGAGTTTCTTTTCACTGGGACATCTGATTTAAGCGAAATAATACTCGATCTTATAGTTTTTAGACCTTCTGAACACAATGAAAATATTCGTTACCTCATTTAAGGCTCCTACTTCCCTTGCATGGACATGTATGTCTCTTTAAGGTTCGAAGCATGCTTGGCCGCTTTACCAATCAAATCATCAAGCACTTTAGACACAACAATCACTAATGAAGAGAATTCAGATTCAATCTTAGAATAAATATAGTTAATCATTTCTTGTTCACTGTTTTAGTCAATGCTTTATATTTTATGCTCCATATTAATTTTCAATATATTTATCCAATGCTTAGGGTGCATGCTGTAAGTTTTTTTTTATATATGTTCACTATCATCAAATGACATTCATCATATAGAAAATTACGATAGGGCATGAGCATGATAAGTTAAGAATTAAGGCATGACACATGATATAAGCCTTCGTCACAGTGGGGCTTCTTTCACGGTCATGTGAAACTTGGAATATAGGCATCCATGTACGGATGTAACTCCTCTATAGTAGTATGAAATGTCATACGAAGTATATCCAAATTACTACGGAATCCGTCCCTTGAAAAGCGTGATTACTAAAATTCAAGTTCTAATTCAAGGTTTGGATTCATAGTTCAAATTGTCATTCATGTTCAAATTTCAAAGTTTGGATGTATTGTTCAGAATTCAAAGTTCAACATTCATAGTTCATGGTTTCATTATTCAGAGTTCGAGATTCAGTGTCCATAGTTCATAGCTCGTTGTTCAGAGTTCATCGTTCAACGTTCAAATTTCTAATTTGGAGTTCAAATACACGGATTTGTCATCGTATCGGTTCAAATCATAATTTCGTATTCAAAGTTTAGGTCAATGTTCAGAGTTCTAATTCGAAGTTCAAATACACGGATTCACCGGCGTGTCAGTTCAAATACTGATCCACCGTCGTGCCCGTTCAAATACACGGATTAACCGCCGTGTCAGTCCAAATACACGGATTAACCACCGTGTCGGTCTAAATACACAGATGATCAGAGTTCGAAGTTCATTGTTCAAATATTCGGTTTCACCATTGTATCGGTTTAAATACACGATTTCACCGTCTTGTCGGTTCAAATATATGGATCCACCGCCATGTCGGTATCAGACATTCATATTTCAAAGTGTCGAACATATATGGATCCACCACCGTGTCAGTTCAAATACACAGATTCACCGTCGTGTAGGTTTAAATACACAGATTCACCACCGTGTCGGTTCAAATACACGAATGACCCCTTCTATCGGTTTAATTTCGGAGTTCACATTCAAAGATCAAAGATTTAGATTCAAAGTTCATATTTAGGGTTCAAAGATTCAAAGATCCCATGTTTAGATTCGATGTTCAAATTCAAGGTTCAAATCCAAAACTCAAATTCAGAGATCATATTTCAAAGTCCAAAGGGTTCAGAGTTTAAATTCTAGGGTCACTGAGTTTGGTGATTTTAAGATGTACACTATTCAACATGCAGAAGATAAATCAATAATTCAATGTATTCGATAATCAATGAGTTCGGAGGTCCAGACACACATCAATAGTCAAATCAGTTATATCAAACCAAATTTTAAATGCTCAATGTCAGTTAAAAAAAAAATTCAAATCAAATTCCATTCATCATAACTTTATTCTATCTGTCACGAGGATCAGAGCAAAATTGCACTAAAGCATTGAGTTCCCCTACCTTAATCTCAAAGTCGTGTGAGGCAAGGCAAAATTCTTACCACTTGCTTACCGTTCTCAATCTATATCACGAAAGATTCATAAACCATGTGTTAGTATAAAAGAAATCGAATAAGTCAAGGTTTCTCAAGCTTTGTTCAGGAAAAAGTTCAGATAGGCGGAATGGATAAGTTCTTGCAAATTTTAGGATCATGTAGAACTCATCACACTGCTGCCCAATTTTGACCTTTAAAACATTAGATTTGTAGAATTGCTAATTTACACAAATTATAGAGCTTGTTTTCCTCTTTCCAATGCTGTAAGAATCGTGTAATTTCAAGTTCGGGATCAAAAGTTATGACCGAAATACTGAGCATGTGTCGGCACCTTGCTCTAACTTGCTGCAGCAAGTTACTGTTCGCTGTAGCGAGTTGTTCAGAACTCTAGAACCTCGTTGCAGCGAGTTTTACTTGAAATTTTTTGCCTGAAACTTCTTGGTGCACTTGTTGCAGCGAGTGGTTCGGGAACAACCTCACTACAGCAAGGTTGCAATGTCACTATAGCGACTGTCTCAGGTTTCGTCTTTTTCTTCTTTCCCAAATCCCAAAATTTCTAAAAATGGCTTTGTACGAGCCACAATTCACAGATAATCTATACTAAACTTATTCCACCTTCTTAAAATAGTAATTCTATCTTTAAATCTTGCGCATGCAATGATTTCGGGGATCGGTTATCAGGAACATTGGTGTTCGCACTTATCACGCGTCCGATCCTTACCAAATTTATAAATTAATTCTAAATCATCAAATCTAAGTCTGAAATGAACTCTATATTACTAAACCATAATCCTCACCTTTTTACGTTGCGCCTGCAAGATCTACGATAGCCGGAGTCAATGGAAATTGAAAGAAACCGGCGCTTGATCTCTCGTTCGTCGAATGGTCGATCTCTCCTCACGCATATCTCCATGGTTTGAAGGGTTGAAGCTTCCTGATCGGAGCTTCTTGAAGTGTAAAACATCCACAATCGAAAGAAGGATTTCAGGGGGAGGGATCACCAACCGGGTTTCAAAACCGAGATGGAGATGGGAGCCTCTCTCGGTTCTCTTCCTTTCTCTCAAAGAGAAACTCATGCAATGCCCAACTATGGAAGAAGTTTGGGCTTTATAGGTTTAGGGGTCGATTCGGTGTTAAACAACACATTCAAAATGGTGTGCGAGCCCGTTTTGATGTTAAACGACACATTCAAAACGGTGTGCGAGCCTTTATGAAAAGGTTTAAAATAATGGGGTTAGAATTCCACCCCACACGACTCGATCCCGAGACTTCTTGCTTAGCAACTAAACTCCTAACCCATGGTGCTCTCACAGAGCTTGTGTACTAATTACACAATTAAATATATATACCTCTTGCAAATGAAATGCACATCAAAATGAATTATTCCGACAAAATTCGAGTCATGCAGCATCTAGCAGGGCATGTACACATAGTCGGGTGCATTGGTGTTCAGAAAAATTTTGGGTTGTTACAGTCTCAATGTCCCCAGAGAGGTGAAAGAAACTATCAGAGCCAGCATGCAGGCAGCTAAGGGAAAGAAAAAAGCAGAAGCAGATCGGGATAGAGAAATATATGAGAGAATAAGGAGGGGAGATTCAAAATTTCTTGCACCTGGACTTGAGGATGATGAGGATGAGGATGTGGTAACAGCGAGAGTCATGAGGGAGAGTGTTAGAGAAGCACGACAGAAAAAAGATCAGGAAGAAGTCGATTATCAGTTTCAGTCTAGCTTGAGGGGCCCATCCATGCCTGCTGGTGGTGGTGGATCTAGTTATAGACCACATGTTGGTGATAATGAGGACATTCAGGAGATTGCCGAGTTGGGTCAGTCAGCATTCTTGAGGGAGACCAGGTCGTCTACTATAGGCCGTACTACATGTCCTATGGATTCGTTTATGTATGGGACAGAAAGCTCTAAACAAACTAAATTGAGTACAACCTCATTGAAAAAATGGGGAAAGGGGCTTGGAAAACCATTTCAAAGTTCGTGATATACAATCACATTCTAAGTCAGGTTGTGGAGTTGTCGTACTTCAAAAGTATGATTGATACAAGTGCATAAGCTATCCCAGGAGTTAAAAAGCCTTTTGTATACGAAGTATCTGAGCCCTTACTAAATAATGAGTATGAGGAGATAAGAGCTTATGTGAAGAGCTTTGAGGAAGTATGAGATGAGAGAGGTTACACAATAATATGCGATGGATTGACTGGTCCCACAAGGAAGAATTTGATAAACTTCTTGGTCTACAGCGATGTCGGGATAATATTTTTGAAATCAGTTTATGCTTCTAAACACGCGAAGACGGCTGATTATCTCTTTCAACTAATGGATAAGGTAGTTGAAGAGGTTGGAGAGAAGCAGGTTGTGCAGGTGGTAACATACGATGCCGTAAATTATAAAGCCGCATGAAGGCAGTTAATATTAAAGAGACCTCACTTATACTGGACTTCGTGTGCCGCTCATTATGTGGACCTGATTTTTAAAGATTTGAAAAAGAAAAATAAGGCATAGACTATCATTTAGAAGGGAAGAACGATTACTTCTTGCTTATACAACAGTGGAAAGTTAGTGAATTTAATGAGAGTTTACTAACAATGAGCTGCTTCGACCTGCGATTATATGATTTGTGATATAATTTCTAGCCCTACAGAGCTTGGCTAGATATAGGCGTCAACTAAAAAGCATGGTGTCGTCCGAAGCATAGAGAAAATATGAAATAGAACTCTCACGATCAAAGAGACCTGCTTGCAATGAAGTTACTGTTTTGATCTACAACCTCCAGTTTTGGATAAATGTTGACCACTTGATCGCCGTCACTTCCTTGTTAGTGCTAGTGTTGAGGTTGGTAGATGGTGATGAGAAACTAGCGATGTGATATGTTTACGAGTCAATGGACAAGATAAAATTGGCTATTAAAATCAAATGTCCTACAAAATATAAACGATATTAGGCGATTATCAACAAGATGTGAGATGCACAATTTCACCAATACTTGCATGCCACAGGTATAACATGCTAAACTGCTTTTGTAGTGATTTCTATTTATTTGTTATTTTATTCATCTATCATATTCTACCTTCCAGATAGTGAATATTTTTAATTCCATCGAGTTGGATTATATATTCACGAAGGATGACCCTTTGAATTAGTAGATCGAAGAGAGAGAAGAGCTAGTGTTGGATAGTGAGAGCACTGTATGGTTGGACAATACTAAAAAATAGCAGAAGAGCAGGTTTTCTAACCACCTAGGCAGAAAAGAAGATTGAATCATCATTCAGTGGCTGGATCTAATGACGAAACATAGCCCGATAGTGATAAGGGGGATAATGATGATGGTAATGACGATGATGGGGGTGCTAGGGGTGATGGTGGAGGCGGTGAAACTCACGTTGGCACTAGTGGTGGAGGGGATGATGTTAGTCCCTCTTATTCCTATGGGGATATTGCCCATAGGAGATGAATCGGTGATAATGTTTGACACTCCTATATTTAGAGGTGGAGGGGTTGAAAGAATAGGACCGTCAGAATCTTACCAAACACCACCACCACCACAAGGTCTACAAAATTATTTAGGTTATATGACTTCTAGCTTCGGGGAATTTAGTTTGTAAAACACCGAAGATTCAGCAACCAGTAACCCATACCGGCATCAACCAACCTATCTCGGGCCATATGATTTCGTTAGTCAAATTTTTGGAGGACCAACCTTTACCTATTACACTAACCTATATTTGTCGCTAATGCCTCAGTTTCAATGGGGCACATATGATCATGGATATTAATATGACTAATATTATAGGAAAAGCTCGCGCACTGATGATGATGATCACGAGGGCCAAGAACTACCACGAAATTTAATATGGCTTTAAAGTAAGTTTTTCATGTATAATGTACCTTTTAATTTTGATCATGAGTCATGTACAATATAATTTTTGCTCTGTGTTGATAAAATTCTGAAATATAGATCAAATAAGTCTTAAATAAATTTATAATAAGTTGAAATAAATAAAAAATTATTAAATATAATTTTTCCATATTTTTTAGTATTTTTAGAAATTTTTTTGAAAAAAAAATATATATGTGTCGCCGATACATTAAATGTATTGGACGATATCCGATATCTATCATCCTGGAGGTTTGGACGATAAGTATCAGTTTTCCTGTATTTTGATCAATGTTAGGAATAGAGCGAACTGTGATGGGAGCATGCGGCGTGGCGCGGTCAGTCGTAGGACCTCTTGTCATCCTGGTGTCGGGGGCATGCGATGTGGTGTCAAGAGGGCACTCGACATCCTGGTGTTGGGGGCATGCGATGTGGTGCCAAGAGGGCACGCGACATCCTGGTGTCAGGGGCACGCGATATGGTGCTAAGTGGGCACGCTACATCTTGTTGCCGATCGCGATGTGGCCGCGACACGGTCGCATGGGGGAAGATGCATAAGATGTTGGGGTGTAATGGGGTGAAGATGACACTGTGTGTCACGGGCGATTGACGTGTGCTATGGTGGTATGTCAAATCAATACATTTACGCCCATTCCTTCCTCTATATTGGTGTTTAACCCTTATATAGGGGGATTAGTGCTTAGCATGTGTTGCTAGCCAAGAGGAGATTGCCCACCTAATATGTGCGATAGCCTTGTGGGCTTGAGTCATGCATTCGGGTTATGCTTGGTGCTTGGTCGTCCTAGTTACGTTGTGTACTAGGGCCATCGTGTTTGGGTGGTTTCCAGCCATTCTCGCGGTGCAGGTTTGTGCCAAAAGGGGGCTTGCCATATACGTGTCCCTGCTCATCGTTCTATTCATCGTCTCTAACATGATGCATTGCTTTGCAGGTGAAGTCCTAACATAGGGGCGAACTGAAGCTTGAACATGCCAAACATCATACTCCTTATACTGGAAGCCCAGACCGAACAATTGGATTCATTGGTGTCAGTTGTGACTACCCGAGGTGATCAATTGAATAGACATGAGAGAAACTATGTCACCTTGGTCGAGGCCGTAGAGCAGTTATCAGCAGACATGCGAGAGGTAAAAGCCACATTAGAAGAGATGTGTGACAATATGGCCGTTTTGAAGAAGTTCGTCCTCAAAGCGTCGACAGGGACATCGACACCACGATTCAAGTTCCCCGAGCCAGAAACATTTAACCTCACGAGGTAAAAGAGCTCGAGAACTTTATTTGGGATGTAGAGTACCTCGAAACTCTTGGGAACCTTGATGAGAAGGTTAAACTAAGGATTGCGACGAGATACATAGTCGGAGATGCTAAATTATGGTGGAGGCATCGGGCATCTGAGGTATGCCATGGAAGTGGGGCAGTTGAATCTTTGACTGACTTGAAAAAGGAGTTACGAGCTCAATTTCTACCCACGAACATTGGCTGGATAGTACGACAAGCTCTGTCGACGTTGAAGCACACTGGGTCATTGCATGAATACATCAAGACCTTCACGAGCCTGATGTTGGACATTGATGACATGAGTGAGAAAGATCGGGTCTTCTATTTTATACAGGGATTGGCACTGTGGGTGAAGAACGAGTTGAGCCGTAGAGGTCTGAATAATTTGGATGAGATGTTAGCTGCGACCGAGCGGTTAACTGAATACTTCCAAGATCAAGAGAAGAAGGTGGACCAGACACCTAAAGACAGTGCTGATAAGCAGGGGAGGAAACCTAATGAAAATGAACGTGAGCGGTTCAGTCAGGAAAGGACTAGATACAAGAAGAAGATGGATGACAGACCTCTACCGCAGGGCTGCTTTTTGTGTGGTGGACCACATTTGGTGCGTGAGTGTCCTTAGAAAGCCACCCTGAACGCTCTGGTCATAGAGCAGGTAAGCGGTAAAGAAAACAAAGGTGATGATGAGGAGGTCGTTCTGAGGATAGGATCTCTTCGATTGTTGGATTATTGATAGTGGGATATACATCGCAGTCTTGTTGGCGTGGGCCGTGGGAAAACTCAGACACCAACAATGTACAGTTTTGCTGCTTGAGGTGAGGTGGTGCGCCGATGAACAATATAGCAGTGCACAATTTTGGGTACTTGTGAAGGCATGACTGAGGTATCGAGATGCTTGCGAAGCAGTGGGGTGAAGGTCGGGGCTGAGGGACAGTAACAAAATGGTGCCTTGGCGTCAACAAGGGCGTTGACGTTTTGAGTGGAGGAGGATGTGATGGGGGCATGCGGTGCGGCGCGGCCAACCGTAGGGCCTTTTGTCATCCTAGTGCCGGGGGTACGCGATGTGGTGCCAAGATGGCACATGATATCCTGGTGCCGGGGGTACGCGATGTGGTGCCAAGATGGCACATGATATCCTGGTGCCGGGGGTACGCGATGTGGTGCTAAGTGGGTACGCAACATCTTGGTGTCGTGAACGCGACATGATCGCGATGTGGTCGCATGGGAAAAGATGCGTAAGACGTTGGGGCGTATTTAGATGAAGATGACACTGTGTGCCACAGACGGTTTACGTGTGCCATGGTGGTATGTTAAACCAATACCTTTGAGGTCCTCTCATTCCTTCCCCTATGTTGGTGTTTAACCCTTATATAGGGGGACTAGTGCTTAACATGTATTGCTAGCTAAGAGGGAGTCCCCCACCCAACACGTACGATAGCCTTGTCAGCTTGATTCGTGCATCCGGGTCATGTTTAGTGCTTGATCGTCCTAGTTACGTCGTGTTTGGGGTGATTTTCAACCATCCTTACTGTGCGGGTCCATGCCCAAAGAGGGGCTTATCATATACGTGTCCATGCCCATCATTCTATTCGTCGTCTCTAACCTGTTGTGTTGCTTTGCAGGTAAAGTTCTAACGCAGGGAGCGAACTGAAGCTTGAACAGGCCAAACATCATACTCCTTGTAGGATTTGAAAATCCACGTAGCGTTACTCAATTATGGGATAGGCTGACTTGGCTCACAAAGCTAAGTGCCGCACGTAGGTCCACTGCCAAACAAGTGAGCCCTCGCCAGAAAGGTCAATATGCTTAACCAATAAATGGCTGTTGAGTTTCTATTCGCGACCGTTGATATGCTACCAATGGCCGCCAGTTTATCAACTACCCCTCATTAGTTGCCCGTATAGAACAGCGCTTTAGTCCACCTTCAAATAAAGAATCGGATGTTCACCGTCTGTTGGGGAGGCATGCTGATGAATTAGTATATTTTTATCCTTGAGATGGTCAAAAGTCTTTGATTCAGAGAAGATGTTTGATTTAAAATGCCTGAGACAGATTTCTAGATTAAAAAATTAAATAGGAACCACATATGCGCTATAATATTTTGGGAGGAAAAAATTTGCACTCGGCCGAAGAAATGAGGGCCCGATTTTCGCGTCAGAAGAGTTTCATAGATTAAAATATTATTTTAAGCAGAAACCAAACAGCTAATAATGATGGCTGATAGTGGCTAAAAGGTAACAAGGGCATTTAAGTCATAAGCTTCTAATTAATTTTTTTTTGAACGAGTATAAGTTTCTAATTAATTACTGTGTCAGCAACACATTAATGTCTAATACTTTTGAAAGGCGAGCACTAAAGGGAGCCATTTAAGGATTAAAAACGATATGTATCGTCCGAGTTCAAAATCGATACGTATTAGACGATATATATCGGTACCGGACGACATCGAATGATACATTAAATATATTATCCGATTAATATATAGAAACCACAAATATGGTACATTCAATGTACTGTATCGGTGAGTGCTGACACTGATACGTTTCGGATTATACGTATCGGTATCGGGCAAAATTTTGATCCATGGGACTATTACTTGCACACGCTTTTCAAGTGATTGCACTGAATTTAAAAGAAAAATTTGTAAGTTTGGTGACCTCTACTACGTGAAAACATCATCTAAGCCGTTAGATTTGAAGGTCATGATTTAAATATATCAATTGCAAAAGAGTAGAGCAAAATATAGTTTTCATCATTTGATTAAATAGAGTCAAAGGCTATTATATAATTCAATAGTTGACTACAATAAATCATATGGCAAGCATCGTGTTTGCTCTAATTTTATGTACCAGAGATCTATTGATCATGAACTTCAAACCTAGGGATGCAGGTGTACCGAACCAAACGGAACCCGATTTTTTTGGTGTTCGGTTCTGTACACTACAAACCGAAACTGAACCGAAATTTGAATCGGTTCGGTTCGGTATACCGATTTGTAGTAATATCCAAACCGAAATCGATATTTTCAATATTCCGCTTGGTTCGGTTCGATTATGTTCGGGTCGGGTTTAAACAAGAAACCCAATGGTGAAGACCATTAACAACGCTGGAGCTATGCCTAAGACCTTGAAAGTCGTCGGTATCGACATGATTTCGGCGTCGATGGTACTCGTCGAGAGGTTGAACACTGCGCCCGAGACTAATGTGCCGCCGGATTTCGCGTGCCGGTTCTCCGACAGAAGAGGTCGGACATCTTTTTCCATCTTCTTCTCTGAGTTGAAACCCTAATCGCACCAGTCTCTAAAACTTTGATATCTTTTTTTATTGTTTACAAAGCGAATGCACAATACAGATGCAATGTATGGTCAATAGGCGGTTGAGATTTCTATCGTCTAAAAGGCTTTTGTATTTGAGTGCACGAATTTGGTTGCGTAATCTAGGACCACGTACCTAGTGCCTACTCTTAACACAAATAGAGATTTTTTTTCCGTTGTTTTTATCATAACTTTTTGGAATCAAAATCATATCTCTTTGTTTGCAGACAAATCGTCAGTAATGTGTAGATACTTGGATCAATCTATTTCATACGCTCAGTCAAACCTTGACAGCAATGCAGATTTTGAGGAGTGGAGTACCTAAACATAAAATCTTTGTAGTTCTGATATGATGAGGTCTACTACTCTTAAGTCTTGTCACTACTCAAGCTAGATATTTTCGGTTTTTATGCAGTGAACAGTACAACTGAGAGAGGAAAAGAAAAACCCTTAAGGGCCAATTCGGTTCAGGTTTTGTTTTTACCGCTAGTTCGAGTCGGTTTGGGCCGGTTTAAGCCCATTAAAGGCTCGGTTTACTCAACCTAGGTCCTCAGTTTTCGGTTTTGAGCTACCCAAACAGAAAACCGAACCGATTTCACTTCTGTTCGGTTTAAGTCGGTTTTCGGTCCGATTCGGGGCTGTTCGGGAGGGCCGACTTTCGGTTCAATTTTGGTATTTGGTTTCAAACTTGCTTCCCTATTCAAATCAGACGACCTATATTGTATTTTTACATATCACATGTTCCTAAAATACCAAATCTTTTCTTTAAATTAGATTCAATCACTTAAAAAATGTGTGAAAGTAATGACTCCCATTTCTAAATGTCAAAAAATAAAAGGCTTCCCATGACTTTTAACAAATAGGCCGGCCTTCTGGAAAGTTTTTCAAAAAAAAAAAAAAATGAATTTTAGTGAATAAGAATAGGCCCTTAGGGCATCTCCACCCAGAGAGCTCTCCCATGCGGGGAAAGCTACAATAGCTATCTAACTATCAAAAATGGAGCTCGAGAGAGGCCATCCCACCATCTAAAATAGATATTTTCTACAATAATAATTAAATTTAGCTATTGCAGTAGTTAAATATTAAAATAATATTTTTTTTTTAAGGATAACTCTCTTTCTCTCTTCTCTCTCTCTCTCAATCTTATCTAGTAATAAAATAATAAAATAAGAATAAAAATAGAGTTCCTTTAAATATATCAATTGAATCTTGAAATGCACCCATGGTAAAAATTATTAATTGTTTTATATCAGATGATGGAGTTCGTTTTTTGCTCCAATCTTCTACAATAGGGATCTTGAGGCCAAGAAGATACTATCAGAGGATTAATTTTTTTATTCCACACGACACAAAATCCAAAAACATGGCCCTAAAGTCATATGAAAAACTAATCGTTTGATGGTGCGTTCATGGTCTCAGGATCACTTGTGTGGAAGATTAGAGCGAAGCGCAATCTCCATCATTTAATTTAAAATATTTAAAAGTTGAGTGTGGGTAGGGATGCAAGTTTTGAACCGGACACCGAAATCGAATCGAAAATCGAGGGTCCTGAATCGGATTGAACCACACTAAACCCTGACACAAACCAAACCGAACCCCAATTTGGTTTAGGTGGCTTGAAAGCGAAAAATACCCTAAAAAAATAAAAAAGTAGGTATTATACCTACACCGAATTGAACCGAACCAAATTGGTCTCGATTTTAGAAAAAAAAATGAACTGAACCAAAATCCGACACAAACCGAATCGAATTGAACCCCAATTCAGTTCGGTTTGGATGGCTTGAAGTTGAAAAAAAAAATCCGAAAAAAATGAAAAGATATCCTAAAAAAATAAAAAAGTAGGTATTTTACCTACACCGAAAAAAAAAATTAAACTAAACCAAATGAGTTTCGATTCGATTTCGGTTTGAGATGTACCGAGCCAAACACCAAAAATTTCAAGTTCGGTTCGATATACCAAACTTGCATCCCTAAGCGTGGATAGTAAAATATAATAAAACAAAAATAAAAACTAATACTGTAAAAAAATGAGTAATTAAAATATAATATCTACTAGAGTAATTTTTATTGTAGTAATAACTAAAATACTGTAGCAGTAGTTAAAATGATGATTAACTACCAAAATTTAGATCTCCTCGGCGGAGATGCTCTTAGTTTGTGTTTTATATTTGTCCTTACCCTACTCGCCTTTGTCTTCTGCTTCTGGTCTCCCGTCAACTTTTTCCTTTTTCGATCATTGCTCAATAGAATCGTTCAAGACCAACTTTTATATTTGACTACCAGTACTGGCCAACCCAATTATATTATTATAATATTATCGGGTTCGTGAAGCCGGCTGAGTTCAGGCCAAGCTTTACAAAACTATCTCTCAATATTGTAGGCTAGTAGAATGGTTTACAAAATTGCCACCCAAAAAATTGCCACTCAAATGGTCAAAGTGGATTACAAAATTCCTACTCAATAGTCAATATGTACACTGAGCCGGGCTGGGCTAGCAGGTTAGACTGATTATAAGTAACAGCCCGGCTAGTCTAAGACTCCAAGTTCACGACGGGATTTGCCCAATCCAGCCCGAGTATTAAATGGGCCTAAAAAGCAGCTGAACTCAGTCCAAAGCGAGCTTTCCAGTAGTGGTGGTGTGAGGATTTTTCTGAAGGGGGCCCCTAAATCTTAAACCCAACAAAAAATTCGGGTCAAATCAATCAAGTATTAGATCGACCCGACCATTGACAGCAGTAGATGCAAAATAAGCAAAGGAAATTTATAAGAGATATTTCCTTATACGTTTAATTTCAGTCCAAGTTTTTATGCTTTTAAATCGTTGACTGCTTTAAATCAAACAATGGGGATCACATGACACACATCACATGACTTTGGGGCCACGTTTTTGAGATTTGTGGTATGTGAAATCGAACACTTCCCATCTGATGAAATATTCATGGCCTCAAGATCCCATATGTTAAAGATTGGAGAGAAACACAATCTTCATCGTATGATTTAAAGTAATCAATGATTTTTGACAGTGCACAACCCGTGGGCAATACTACAGGTAGCCATGTTATAACCTTACCGCCCCGCAATAATCTTTAGTCGTTGGAAATGAGCGATTGGAAGCCAAACAGAGATGCATAGGCACTCAAAAAATATTCAATGGTGGGCACATTATCTGCAACCATAGATTTTATATTGATAAATATGGTTGCAAATAAAATACGTTCAGGTAGCTCTAATTGCCTCATTCTCTGAAAGTGCCTACGTCAGAACCCCTTCAAAATCATTGATTGCATTGGATCAAATGATGGAGATCGTGTTTCACCTAGATCTCCCACACAAACGATCTTGAGGTCATGATACACCTACCAAATAGTCAATTTTTAATTTCAGAAATCACAGATCCCCAAAATATGACCGTCAAATAACGTTTGAACATGATGTATGCCATCACTCACAAATGTCATTTTTTGAGGACCTGTGACGTGTGGAATAAAAAACTGACCGTTTAATAAATGTGAAATGATCTTAAGATCCACCATATGGAAGATAAGGGTAAAACACAATCTCCATCATCAAATCCGACCAAATCAACGGTTTGCGCAGGTGGCACTTTCAGAGAACACGAACATAGGTACCCAATATCTTTCAATGATTTAAATAAATATTGAAAAGCCGCAAAAGAAATCAAAAATATATTAATTGTCTTCTTATCGGCTAGATAATGGGCTTGGGGTCCTATGAAAACCGATTACAACCGAAAACGCATCCTTAAAGATCCTCAAAGATAAATTGTTTAGCGATGGGGTTGGCACAGTTGTTAAGGGACTTTTGTTTGTTACCAACAGGTCATGAGATCCGGGTGTGTAAATCGTGAAATACTCCTTGCACGGTGGGAGCGAAGGCATTTCTTAGGGATTACCTTAAGTTATATATATATATATATATATATCCTTACTATCATATAAAAATAAAAATAGTTTTTATCAATTTTTCATCCCTAAAATGCCCTAATTCTAATTAAAATGCTAATCTTCTCCCCTTACAATCTCCCCTCCCTGCCATCCCTTCCTCTTCTAAAAGCCTGCTAAACACAATTACATCTACATAGGCTTTCACAAAAGGAAAAAAAATTACAAAAAAATGATAGATAAAGAGACCGAATTGAATACCGCGAGATCTCAAACACAAACACACGGATTTTTTTTGAAGGCACATCTTCATTTCCGCCCCTAAACATCAAATACTCCACAACGAGACCATAGATAATGGTGATGAAAACACTGCCGTTAAATGACATAATGGCGAGCATCAGAAGATAACCGATCGCCGAATTAACGCCGAATAAGATGGCACCGGTGACTTTCTCCGAATTTTTGTGGCCGTAGAACCTGGGAAGAAGAGGGGTATCAATCGACGGTTGCAGCTTTGAGTTGGAGATTAACTCGGCCATGAATCGGCTTTCCAGGAGTCGATGAGGAGAGTGACCGATTTGGCCCAATAAAATGTCATGTGCATCATCTTCGGTGGGAGATGTGAGAGAGTGACAAGCACAAATCTCAGTGAGATCGGAAGGCAGGCTGAAATTGCAGAGGAGATGAAAAGAGGAGGTTCTGATTGGATTAACTTTTGAACGTGGCCATCACATTTGGTTGAATTACTAAATTGACATTACTTATTGATGAGTTGATGTACCATGCGGCGATCAAGCCGATCAATGATGACATGCGAGCTGTCATTTAAATGCATAATTGGTATTTGAATGGTCTTACACCATCAATGGTTTAAGATGTGGGTGAGTGATCCGCGCCATCAATAGATCATAAATTGAAGTGTAACAGGCCCAAAAATGGTGTTTTAGGATAATGTAAATCACCTGATCTGCTGATTATAATATCAATCATTGGTTTTAATTTTAATAGCTAATATTAAAGTACAACAATCAGATGGCTCACATCCACTTATAGTTATGTTTATTTTGGCCAAGACATGTTCCAATGATGGATTGACACTCGAACAATTTAAATTGATTACAAATGTGCGTCATATGGCATAATGATGAATCACACTTCAATGGTGTGAGATAAAAAGTCTAGGTCTAATGGTTTAAGATCCATTAAACACCATTTTGGTGTTTAAATATCCGAACGGAAGCAGGAGCCATTATCCCCCCTCAAAAAAGGGCTCGACTCTCGATTGTCATTTACATATCATTTTAGTATTTAAATGATCTTACACCATCAATGCTTTAAGATGTGGATGATTCGTACCATTATAGTGATAGAACATATATTGAAGTGCAACAGGTCAAAAAAATAAAAACAAGTCTAAAAATGGTGTTTGATGGAGATTTAAACCATCCAATTTGTTGACTATGGTATCAACCGTTGTTTGTAGTTTTAATGGCTGATATTAAATTTGATTAATCAGATGGTTCACATCCACTTAAAGGCACGTTTCTTTGGGCGGAGACATGTTCCAATGATAGACTGTCACTTGGACAATTTAGATTAATCACATGCTGAAGATTATATTTCGTGTTAATCTTTTGCACTTAATATTATTAAACGATGGGCTCCAAATCAAAAGGTTTGGATAGAGTTTTCATATAGCAGAGGTTGTCAAACTTATAGGTCTTCGTTTTAAACTCGGAGTATGGTCCAAAATATGATCAAACGATAAAAAATTCAATGCACTATGATATGTGAGGCAGTATCCCAACTTTGGTTGAAGTTTAGATTAAAAAAAAAATTATTTTTTTTTTAATAGATGACATGTGCCATTGCACACGATCCCAAAAAATATACTATCTTGAAATCATGTCACGTGGCTTATGATTTGAGGTTTGAATACATAGGTTCATCCATACATTAGAATCTATAGACCTTTTCCATCTTATAAATTTATTATTATTTTTATGATTTTATATAGAGCAACACATGCATGTTTACTAGTGTGTGTGTGTGTGTGTATATATATATATATTAACGGGATTCAGAGACCCGTTAGATAACGGCTCCGCCATTGCTTGCCCTACCCCATTGCAAGTTCTACTTGTGGGGAGACAAGCATGAATGAAATTGTTGTTGATAATTCATTGGAAAAATTTAAGATTTTGAGTTTAACTTCACTAAAATGGTGCCTAACTGAATCTCACACTATTAAAATTCGACTCTTTATCTCACACCGTTGAATTGTGATTTATTATTATGTGGTGCACATCTGTGATCAATCTAAATTGACCAAGTGGCAATTTGTTATTGCAACATGCCTCAGCCCAAAGAAACATGCCTATAAGTGGATGTGAACCATCCCATTAATGAGTTTTAATATAAGCCATTGAAAGTAAAAACAACGGTTGATATTATAGACCACTGGCCGGGTAGTTTAAATCTTCCTCTGATCACTTTAAGAGTACAGAGAACCCACATCTTAAACCATGGATGGTGTAAGATCATTTAAACACCATGATGGTGAGGAGAGTGAAGTCCTAGTTTTAATAAATGGTGTTTGTACATTTTGAGCTAGCCTTTACTCGCCCATACCTCTAGTCGTCTGCAAGGATAAAACAATCATGTAGTCTTCTTCACTGCCCAGCACTCAGTCATCACAAGAATGCTCTATAATAGCTAAATATAAAAGAGAAGAAGAGGTTCAACAGAGAAGAAATTTAGACTGAAGAATAATCTGTCAACTGTGCATACGATCTAAAAAGATGTCCAAAGGTATTAGAGAGACCTAATAAGAAAAGATGCACTCCTTGATAAAATGAATGGTCACAAAATATCTATTCATTTAATCAAGGGTGTATATTTAATCTAGGAATATAAAGTTTTTCTAAGACAACTTTTAAGACCAAGTATCCTTTCAAAAAGCATCTTTCAAAATACCTTTCCAAATTTACAACTTTTCAAACACAAAATACACCTTTTAAAAAAGCATTTACTGCTCAAAAGGTGCATTTTTGCTTTTTACCTTTCAAAAGCAACTATTCAGCATAAAAATACTAATAGAAATATATACATATTATTACATTTTATTTAAAACATCCAACATTGTTTACTGAGCTTTCTGCTTTGATATATATATATATATATATATATATATATATATATATATATATATATATATATATATCAAAGCAGAAAGTTGCAATCTTAGAATGGCAAACCACTCCATGTAACAAATAGCATATAGAAATAAAGAAACAATGTGGATCCCATGATAGATATGGGTTGATACCGCAAATTGAGAAGATGACATAACATGAAAGAAATGGCATTTTTGGATTGCATGATCTGGTAAAGCTTCAGTTGCCCAACAATACTTGAAATTGTCGCATTTAAATATGATTATAAAAAACAAAAAACTAGAACATGTTCTTTTTTATCTGAAGATGATTGTTGAAGAGGATGATGTGCTTAAACCTTACCCGCATTGTTGACGTCCTGCCCGGACATGTAGTTTTTCTTCAGTTCTTCCAACACGGAATCATTCGTGCTACCAAGAATGCAAGTGCAAATAAGATTCATTATCATATGCCATTAATCATATATTTAGAGGTGAATTCCATTCGTCACAATATTTCTCACATCTTTCAAGCTGACTTTTCTAGGAAAACATTTTCCTTTTTTTCTGTTTTTCTAAAAGCAATTGTTTATAATTGAATTGACAGCAAAAAATATAAGAGAGGGTTCCCTAGTGTATGTTGTATAGTGCAGCATGTCTAGAATGAAGTAAATGTTGCATTAGGACCATTGAGAAAAGGGTTGAGTAAAGATGAAATAATATATATATATATATATGTGTGTGTGTGTGTGTGTGTGTGTGTGTGTGTGTGTGTGGTCAGTAAAATAATTTGCTCCGATGAACGGGAAATCCGCTAGGGTTTGCTCCTGTCCCCTCCCGTCTTGAATCCTTTTGAGTAAGTACTCTGGTTTTTGAGAGGTTCCTTACAGTAGTTATTGTCCGATTTTTCTTTATTTCAAAGGAGTTAATGGCTCTAGGAAATATTTCAGGCATAGAGTCTCACAGCTAGAGTTGATTTGAGTTTGGGTTTGTGGTGATGGCAATTGCATATTCTAGAATGGATCTTGTGATTTTGTTTCACTGTAGTTTTGCAGTTCTGTCTATGACAATGATGGAACTTCTACAGATATAGCATGAAGATTTTAAGCATCAAAGTTGGTGATTTCGTGCAGATGGCAACAGCTAGTGGTGGACCAGAAATCTGAGGTTTTCTAGGAGACAATCATCGTTTTGTCCTGGTTTTACCCCAAATGGCTTCCATGGATGCCAACAAAGTGATCTTTTAGGGCTTCCGTATTCAAATAGAAGATAATAGTGCCTAAGAAGAATGAAGGCTCAAGGTGAAATCTTTGGTTTATAGAGAACTTCACATGATGATTTGAAGATCGTTGGAAATTGATTTTTTGTTCAGGTTTGTTGGATTAGCTGAATGATTTGTGCAGGATGGTGGTTTTATGGCTCAAGATTGTTTCTCATCTCTAGCTGTTTCACAATTTTTAAGGGCTGGAATTTCTTATTTTTAAAGGTATTTGAGTTGTTTCAATAGAGAAGACTATATTGAAAGTTTTTAACCTAACTTTCAGGAGGGAGTTAGTCGGTGTCAAGATGGCACAAGAAGTATACTCTATAATGGTATTAGGTTCTTAGGGGCCACTTTATCCTACTTTGGTGGTCAAAATTTGATCAAAATCAAGAACGGGCCAAGTATCTACTTGGAGAATCTAGAGAGCTTCCGAGATTTTTGGAGGAAACAAGAAAGAAGTTTCTATACAACTTCTATTGCATCTCATGGCCCACAGGATATAAGTTTGAAGGACTCTATTGAAGATTTGATGAAAATTTCAAGGTTGAAAGATGTTTCCATTTTGTAGGTCATGCTCCATTGAAGATATAGGTGTCACTAGGTGCACCTGTTTCATTGGTTTTCACAGTGGGTTCTTTAGGGCAAGGGATACAATTTAGGTGGAGTTCGTGTTAGGGGTTACGCCCACAAATTTTTTGTATTTTTTTCTATATAAAATATAAAACTTTCTTGCTCTTCAAAAAACTATATATATGGTCAGTAAATAAAAAATACCGTTGCTAGGACTCAAATTTTCTAGCTAATCAAATCATTGTACATATATAGTTTGTTCAATAGAGCTTCCCTTCTGCTCGGAATTTTCAATTTTGAAATTAAGAAAATTTTCTTAAATTCAAACCGACATGGTCAAAGTTAAGAATAGCCTACCACGTGTGTGCATGTGTATGTGACCTGTTCTCTGCGGACTCTCTTCCCACCCATACAGCTCATCCCTCTCTCTTAGCTTAAATCTATATGTGGCAGTTTCTTATTTGTTATTCCTGCTCAAATTGCCTCTTAGGCTAGCACGATGAAGGATTATAGAGTTAGGCCAAAGACGTCCCAGTTCCCATCATCATCCTCTTTTCCTAAGTCTTTTACAGACGCCTCTCCAGAGGCTCGTCCTTCTCTATTTCAGATAGGAGAGAAGTTCTAATTGTCCCAGACAAAGCCTATGCTGGTACTTGGCTAAATTCAGAAGATGTTTCGATGGAACTCCTCAGGGACCTGAGGTTGTTTTCTTCCAAATGAATTCCTAAAGTTTTTTATTGGAGAACAGGAAAGAGGTTTCTAACTGTGAAGATTGTAGCAATTATGCAGTGAACATGTAAATCATATATACTGGTAAAATGGATTTGAATATCGCCTTTTGATGCCCAGATTAATAAATCAATTATGCAGTCAACATTTTGCCAGCAGATCTTTAAGAAAGCAGGCAACTTCACTATGAGATGTCCCTCTAGTTTGCAAAGAGGTTGCCAGCAGATCTGCCACTAAGAAACAACAGAACCCAGTCAAACCACTATCATTGCAGGTAATTTGCAATATCCGAGTGCAAGCCCGAACACCTTAATCTTTCTAATCTCCTTAAACATTACATGCATGTAACACACGCACACAGTTTTTTTATTTTGGTAATACACCGGAACAACGACATCTTGTGTTCGGTGTTTCAAAGATACAACAGAACACCAAGTTATCAGAAGACCAAGTGTTCGAGTTCTTTTTCTATTTTTTTGATAAAATAAGACCAAGCGTTTGACTTGATATTTCATAGATTCAATACACTGGAATACATCTTACGAGAAACTTTTCACAACTGCAATGGAATGAAGAACGAGAAGTTGGATGAAATAAATAATGATACCAACCATCCTGAATTTATAGATCTTGTGGTGAGTCTGGTGACTGCATTGAACAGTCACCAGTCTCGATATGTGTCTCATCAAACAGAAGGGTTATCTCCTAACAATCGAACCGTCTCCAACAGGGTCATCTACCAGCAATAAGAAATCACCATAGATCGTTTCAAATTGAATTATATCCAACACACACATGGTTGTTGGTAAAGAAGTCTGATCAGGTCAACTATTCTAGTCAAAGCAGAGAAACCAACACCCTTAGTCATTTATTAAATGAAGTCAAATGTGTGATGTGAACTAGACATCTAAACCATCTGTACAGATATACTCACCTGTGTGTGTGTGCGTGTTCGCGAAGCATAAAAGTAACCATCATGTGAAAATGAAGTATCCATGAAATAATTGTTTTTTAATTTTAACAATAGAAAAATCTCCATGTCATCTGATGCAGGACTAGATAAGAAATATCATTTTTTAACAGTAAAAATAATGCTTAAAATAAAAGAAGGGGAAATTTATATGATTAAAAATTTAGGGCATAAGTTAAGTTTCGATTCATAAAGAGACTTAAATAGTTTACCTACTTTATTTTCCTTATTTATCACAAACCTTCAAGTTGTTCCTTATTAGTACGTCGTAATCCTAAGAGATGAATATAATTCCTATTTCCCTCAGCAGAATGAGGACCAAAGCCACAAAGAAAGAAACATCAAATTACAAATGGTTCTCTAAAAACCTGAACCCATTAATTTAGTAGTGCTCTTAGCTGCACATTCCCCATAATTCCGTATTTTTAGCCACTTCTAGAGAAGGCAGCACTCGTTTCTTACACCTAATCCCCAACCGTCCCAAATTAAACAAACTTAAAAATGATATCAAATGGACAAGATGATAATTCTTCCAATTTCCTTTCCTACTCAAAATAAATCCCATTTCAGTTTTTTCAAAATGCTTACTTATGCAATTAAGGAAATGAGACATCGGTGTTAAATAAGTAACAAAACTAATTTGATAAATGTAAACCATTGCCACATAAAAGTAACTTGCTTTTCCAAAGTGCCAATTTACGTTCAACTCTTGCAATCACTGGGTACTGTAATACTAGATGGCCTTCCCAATCCCAATGGCAATCAAAGGTGTGTAGTTAGAAATTTCCCTTACATCCAAGAATGGATGAAGTTCTATATAGTTTAGTGCTTATTTTGAAACAACACCAACAATCCCTACTTCAAAATAAAAAGACAAATGACAATATTATATGACAAGGCCTTCATGGATTTAGCTATGTTTCAATTCATAGTGACTTAATGGGTATACCCACTTTATTTCCCTTATTAACAAAAATCTTCAACACATTCCCGAAAAATTTCATCAGTTAGTTCACCATTAATAAGGCAGTTTCCATATTTAACACATCTATACGTGTGTTATTGACCGTAGAAACAACATAGATTTTTCACATGAATATTCCTGTAGACAATTTGGTCCCCAGTGAGAATTTAACCATAGGGCTCTAGGCAAGGAATTCGCACCCACACCCTGTCCCAGTAATCCACCGGAGGATGAGATTCAAGCCTTATACCGAGCCCATAGAGAATTTCACAAAAGGCTTGATGGACTAAATTGCTTTTATCCTAAGTCGGTGATGCGGTACTAACGCTAAACCTTATATGATGTGAACTTGGGATTAACCACATATTAAATTGAAGAATGGAAATAATCGAAATCACCCAAATACATAAAGCAATTTAATGAATTCAATTAAAACAATTAGAGTAATTCCATTTTAGCGTTTGCTTGCATTAAATTTCCCGATCTAGAAAAACGGATCCGATGAATGACTCGATGACGATGATGCCGACATTATAGACACTGGATACAGACCGTTTCGCGTATACCGGCGTCGGAAGAAGCGAAACGGAAGCGGAAACCAGAACTAGAATTAAAGAAATCAGTATGCTGGAGCAATGTCAGTCAATCGATCAAATCTGGGGATTCAATTGATTGACGGAGCAATGCCAGTCAATCGATCAACTCTGGGGATTCGATCGATTGACTGTGGCCTGTGAGGAAATAATCCTGACGACATCTATATAAGTCAATCGATTGAATCCCCAATGTCAATCAATTGATTGTGCCAGAATTCGAATTTGAAATTTTAAGGGCATACTTGTCTTTTTTTTTTAATATTTGTTTTAGGGTTTTATTTTCTTTGTGAGGCCTCCTATATAAGGTCTCTAAATAAACATTATAAGGTTGATTGATTAGGAATGAAAGCTATTGCTTGTGTGCTTGAGATGAGCTATCGTTGAAGAGTGATTCTTCTTCTTCTCGAGATAGGTTTGGTGTGAGGCCAAGGGTGTGATGCCCACAATTTTATCTCTTATCTTTATCTTTGATTCTCTATTTTCTGCTCTTATTTTATTCCCATAAGCCCTAAATCCAGCCGTTACCCTGTCAAAATTTCCCCAAACCATAACCCTAGCTTTCATCTAAACCATTGACTCGACCTGATTCAATAACCCTAACTTTCATCCCAGCCATCTAGCCAATCGAAACCCTTAAATCAACCCGATCTCTAAACCCTTAAAGAATCTGAGATCCCATCATTGAACCACGAGCGAGCGCCCTAATCTGGAAGCGGCTAGAGTTTTACCCCTAGGATCTTCCTTCCACAAGTCTAACAAATCTAGCGCAACGGATCGGACCCTACCCGAATCGAATGTGATCATCCGAATGGAAAACTACGAACCTTTAGGTAATAGTATTTATTCGTATTGGTTTTTTTTTTTTTTTACTTAATTAATTTAGTTTAATTTTGACAAAATAATCATTTCATCATCATTCATGTAGTCTAGGGTTTTGTCCTACGTCAGTTATGGTAGCAAAGCTTAAGTTCTAGGTTAAGGCATATTGTGTGACATACTGTTTTCCGTGTCAATCAATTGAGTGCTCTTATTCAATTGATTGATTCTGTTTGAATCTATTTGTTTATCCCGAGAGTGCATTCTATATCAATCGATCGACTGATATTCATTGGTTTATTGCATTCCACTTTTCATTGCATTTATTTCTATTGTATTCATTAGTGTGAACGCCTAGTGCTTGATAGAAGTCCTCATTCATTGTTGATTCATAGTTGCATTTCATTTAGAACCCATGCTAGTTAGCCGTAATCACCATGAACATGAGCGAGCTTATCGATGCCCTTAGGGTCATCAAAGCTGAAAATGTGCGATTAATAATAGGAGTCGCTGCACCCCAAACTCTTGGCAAAGTCTCAAAAGTCGTGATGAGACTAGAGTCACGAGTTACTACCATCATTGTGAACTCGAGTACGACCCTGCTGAGGGGTTTTTAAAATCTATTCAGAATGAGGTTTCTAACTTTGAGGGATGGGGGAGCCCTAAAACCTTTGTCGAATGGTTGTCTAGTGCAGAGGACTATTTTGATTGGTATGGTGTACCGAATGAGTACAAAATTAGGTTAGCAAAAACAAAGTTAGAAGGTAATGCCAAAACTTTTTGGACTCTCATAGAGCACCGTATTGAATCTCTTCGGAGTAAACCCATCTCCACATGGGAGGACATGAAGGTGAACCTTATCAAAAAGTATGTTCATGTAACACACCATCACCTTCTACAGTTTTTGAAAACTAAGACGGACAAATGCCTTGATTGTTCCAAGTGTCACGGATTTGGACACTTTGCTTATCAATGCATTACAGAATTTTCCACTCCGAATTTAATAATTAGAAGAGAGAGTCCTAAGGAGCCGAAAAATAGGAAAGTGGAAGTGTATGACCCTCGTATCGTGATGACTGAAGAAGAAATAGAAGAAGCTAAAGAGAGTCTAATTTGCGTTGAAGAGACCCTTGTTTCCCTTGTGAGTAGTGATGTTGAGTCGCTCACATGTGAGTCAACCGAGTCACCCACACAATAATCTACTAGAGTCACATACGCAAGATTTGTTGGTGCCCGTAGAACCCGTTGTGCACGAGCTCTTGTTAGTAGTAGAGTCGAGTGCAGTTGAACCTTTGGTTTTAGTTGACACGAACACACACGAGCTAATCGAGCCAAGTGTTCATGAGCCATTAGTGTCCTCTGATTCAATCACACATGAGTTAACAGTGCCCACAGAGTTGGTTGTGCCTAAGTCGTTGATGTTAGTAGAGTCAAGAACACTTGAGTCGGTTACATGTCAGTCATTAGCGTCGCATGCACATGATAGTATCGAGTCCATGGATACACATACACACCATAGTCTCGAGTTGCATACCGCTTCACATTCCGAGTCTTACCGTGAGTCAACTTTTGAGTCTCATTCTGCATTGCATGCTGAAATTAAGCTTAAAATTAATTTATGTAATGAAACTCTCAAAATATTGATGCAGTTACCTAAGGGTTTTATGGAATGATCATGCAATGATTCGGATTGGATCCAAGCAATTCCCATTAGGAGTCGCAAAGAAGCTCCATGACCATGGCGTTGGGCCTTTTAGAATTGTGGTAAGGAGTGGTCCTAATGTGTACGTTCTTGAGCTTCATTCGGACACAGGGATTAGCTCAACGTTCAATGTGGAGGACCTAGTTCCTTCTTTGAACTCTACCCCACTTCCTTGCAATCATTTCCAAAAGCCTCCAATTCACAACCCCAACCAAACATTGCAGCCAATACCCCTTCCCTCCCCAAGCAGGAAGAGAAAAGAGGTAATTGAGGAGATTTTAGATGATCTTATGACATTCACCTGTGGCAGAGAGTTTCTAGTTTATGAGATGAAGAGGGTTGGTGAGTCGACTACCAAGAGTGCATGGGCCAATCATGAGCGAGTTCATCGCTTGAGTTATTGTATTTCTGATTGATATTGCGATCACATTTCATTGGTGATGAAGACTTTTCGGTCCGAGATAGTTGATGAGAAGCTTAAAAAATATTTGGTAGAATGGGTTGGCGAGCCGGGTTATTTGGTTCGTCGTGGAGATACAGTGTGCGCTCTGATACAATCGACCGAGATGATACTTAGATGTTACCAGAAGCCGAGATTGTTTGGGTTAGTTGCGAGGAGTTCTACCGTTCGGGTCCCCATACACTTGATCCGTACTACATGCATGATTCATCGGAGATAAAACATTTTCAGTCGGGGAGAATTGACTGGGACGCCGACATTATAGACATTGGATATGGACCGTTTCGCATATACCGGCGTCGGAAGAAGCGAACCGGAAGCGGAAACCAGAACCAGAATTAAAGAAATCAGCATGCTGGAGCAATGTCAGTCAATCGATCAAATCTGGGATTCAATCGATTGACGGAGCAATGCCAGTCAATCGATCAACTATGGGGATTCGATCGATTGACTGTGGCCTGTGATTAAATAATCCTGGCGACATCTATATAAGTCAATTGATTGAATACCCAATGTCAATCGATTGACTGTGCCAAATTCGAATTTGAAATTTTAAGGGCATACTTGTCCTTTTTTTATATTTGTTTTAGGGTTTTATTTTCTTTGTGAGGCCTCCTATATAAGGTCTCTAAATAAACATTGATTATGAATGAAAGCTAATGCTTGTGTGCTTGAGATGAGACATTGTTGAAGAGTGATTCTTCTTCTTCCCGAGATGGGTTTGGTGTGAGGCCAAGGGTGTGATGCGTACAATTTTATCTCTTATCTTTATCTTTGATTCTCTATTTTCTGTTCTTATTTTATTCCCATAAGTCCTAAATCCAGCCGTTACCCTATCAAAATTTCCCCAAACCATAACCCTAGCTTTCATCTAAACCATTGACTCGACCCGATTCAATAACCCTAACTTTCATCCTAGCCATCTAGGCAATCTACCCATAAATCGATCTGATCTCTAAATCCTTAAAGAATCTAAGATCCCATCATTGAACCACGAGCGAGTGCCCTAATCTGGAAGCAGCTAGAGTTCTACCTCTAGGATCTTCCTTCCGCAAGTCTAATAGATCTAGCACAACGGATCGGACCCTACCCGAATCGAATGTGATCATCCGAATGGAAAACTACGAACCTTAAGGTAATCACATTTATTTGTATTGGTTTTTTTTTGTTTAATTAATTTATTTTAATTTTGGAAAAATAATCATTTCATCATCATTCATGTAGTCTAGGGTTTTGTCCTGCGTCACTCGAGTTTCGATCTAATTTAGGGCACCAAGCGACAATTATGGTATCGCCTCTTGACTCCTCTAGGGTTTGATTAAATAAAGTTCGAGGAATTAAGGCAAACAAAAGGGTAGGATTAAAGGTATAAATTAATAAAGATTTTGGGTTGGATTTTTATCAAAGCAAATAGGGGAGATATTACCAGACAATAATAAGAGAAAAGATAAAAGAGAGGGATAAGATCCAAGGCTTCACACCAAGGTTGTACGTCTGCTTCGCACCAAGTCGCATGAGAAATGAATGTTCACTCCTCAGGGTTTGAAAGATTTGCTCTTTCTGTTGAAAACTCTTCACAAGTCTTCTAGGGTTTGCACAAAGCAAGCTCTCAAATTTTCATTCAATAATCAATTATCAATGCCTATTACAAAGTTATAAAGACCTTATATAGTAGGCCACCAAAAAAGAAAACCCTAAAATAAATAAACACTAAAAAGATAAGTCTGCCCTGAAAAACTAAATTTTGTCTTTTGGCGGAACTAACTCACACGAGAAATCGATCAATGCCCCAGCTTCAATCCACCAATGCTCTAGCACTAGTGGCACAAGTGGCCCTGCAGCTGACCCAGATGGCCATGCCGCGAACCCATGTCACATCCTCCCCTACTTAGTTGCGTTGGCGCCCCCGCCGACGCGCTTCAAGTACTTCTTTAAAGCTACTTGAAAGGATGGTTGCTCACTCTCATGTTCCCAAGTAATTTTGGTCTCGGGTAGGCCCCTCCATTTCAAAAGGTATTCCATAGGAAAATCATTATGACTGCCATCTCCCCGTTTGTTGGGTCGGTGAGTAAGGATATCTTCCACCTGTCTCTTTGACTCCAAACCAGTATTTGGTGTTGCGTGAGTCGATAAACTTCTTGCGGGGTCCTCTGGATCTGGTCGCTACGGCTTTAGGCAACTGATATGAAATATAAGGTGTACTTTCAGCCAAGGAGGAAGTTGCATCTGAAACGAAACGTCATTAATCCACTTTGTGATTTGGAATGGTCCATCATACTTGCGAACTAGCCATGTGTGTCTCCTTCTAAAAAACTTGAGTCGCGCAGGATTAAGCTTTACCAGAACTTTGTCACCCCCGTTCAACTCGACAGATCGTCGTCCTTGATCTGCCCATTTCTTCATTCGCTCAGCGGCCTTCTCCAGATAGGCCCTAGCGATCTCAATATTTCCCTGCCACTCTTTTGCAAAATGGTAGGCTAATGAGCTCGATCCTGTGTATCCCATGGAAACGGTGTGCGGCGTAAGAGTTTGTTGACCGGTTGCCACCTCAAACGGGCTCTTGTTCGAGACTGAACTCTTCTACATATTATAACAAAACTGTGCCATGTCCAACAACTGAACCCCGTTCTTCTGGTTGGCACTCACAAAGTGTCTCAAATACTGCTCCAGAATGACATTCACCCTTTGAGTCTGACCATCAATTTGAGGATGCATGCTGGATGAGAAGTTCAATTTTGTACTCAAAAGCTTGAATACCTCTGACCAAAACTTGCTAGCAAACCGCGGATCTCTATCGCTGACAATCACTTGCGGCACTCTTTAGTACTTCACAACGTTGCTGACGAACAACCGTGTTGCCTGCTTTGTTGTGCGGTGTAATGGTGCCGAAATGAATGTGGCATACTTTGAAAACCAGTCCACAACCACCAGGATGGACCGGAGCTCCCCTACTTTTGGCGAAGCAGAGATGAAATCAAGGGAGACGCTCTCCCACGGTCGTGATGACACTGGTAAAGGCTATAGGAGTCCAAACGGCTTGGCTCTCTCAACCTTGTCTTGTTGGCATATTAGGCAGGCACTGACATACTCCTCTACATCATCTTCCATCTTGGGCCAATAATAGCGCCTCTCCAAAAAGGCGAATGTGCGATGAATTCCCGGATGACGCGCCCACAATGTATCACGACATTCCTTAAGGAGCTCTCTCCTAGGGCCTCCGACTTTTGACACATAGAAACGACCCCCTTGGTCACCAACAGTCCTTCCTCAGTCTAGAACCGACGTGTTCTCCCCTCTTTTACCTGCTGTAGGACGGTCCTTGCTAGAGGATCAAGCTTCAACCCATTGCGCAACCGATCGGGGATAGTTGAACTAACGCGGCTAGCTGCAGCTTACTCTTGAATATTTCAACACTGCCAACTCTACTTTACGGCTCAAAGCATCTGCGACCTGGTTGGTCCTGTCGGGCTTGTACACCAAGTCCATATCGAACTTGACTAGAAAGTCTTGCCAATGGGCCTGCTTTGACGACAACTTCTGCGCCTGGAAGTAGCTGGTCGCAACATTGTCGGTCATCACCAGGAATTTGGACCCAAGTAGGTAGTGCCTCCACGTCCTTAGACAATGTACTACCACTGTCATATCTTTTTCTTGAACTGTATACCGCCTCTCGGTATCGTTCAACTTTCTGCTCTCAGAGGCCACCAGATGCTCCTCTTGCATTAGTACTCCTCCTATAGCATAGTCGGAGGCATCCGTGTGCACCTCAAACGGCTTGGAGTGACCAGGTAGCTTCAACACGGGGTCACTCATGACCACCGATTTTAGATCCTCAAAGGCCCTCTGACACTTCTCGGACCACTGCCACGGTCAATCTTTCTTCAGCAAATCGATCAATGGCGATGCTCGATGTGAATATTTGGAGACGGACCTTCTGCAATAATTGACGAGGCCCAAAAATGACCGCAGCTCGGTCAACCCTTCTAACACTATCCACTCTTGGATGGCACGAACTTTCTCAAGGTCCATGTTGATGTTTCCTCTCCCAACGCGATGTCCCAAGAACATGATCCGCTCTTGCGCAAATGAGCACTTCTCCTTCTTCACATAAAGCTGGTTCTCTCGCAATACATTGAAGATGGTTTGGAGGTGGACGAGATGTTCTTTCAACGTGTTGTTGTACACGACCTATCATCTAGATACACCACCATGAACTTGTCGAGGTAGGCGTGGAACAACTCATTCATCAGAGTGCAGAATGTGGCTGGGGCATTATTCAGTCTAAAGGGCATCACCAGAAATTCAAAGGCCTCATACCTCGTCACACAAGTTGTCTTGTTTTCACCTCCCTCGGCGATTCGCACCTGATAATAGCCAAATCTCAAGTCTAGCTTGGTAAAGTATCTCGCACTGCCCAACTAATCAAACAAGTCTACTATGCACTAGATACTTATTCTTGATGGTGACCTTGTTTAAAGCCCTATAATCGATGCATAATCGAAGGCTACCATCATGCTTCTTCTAAAAAAGGAACGGAGCGCCGAATAGAGCTTTTGATGACCGAACAAACCCTGCCCCCAGTAACTCATCTAACTGCCGACGCAACTCGGCGATCTCAGGAGGAGCCATTCTGTAGGGAGCTTTGGCTGACGGCTTCGCACCAGGTTCCAACTCGATTCGGTGATCCATTGGTCTCCTAGGTGGCAATACCTTTGGTAATTTTGGCGGCATGATATCCTGAAATTCCCTCAGTAGTCTTGACACGCTCTCTGGCACAATTTTTGTTGGCCCTGTCGTGTTCTCTTCCATCAGTGCAGCAAGGAATGTAGGTTCTCCCCTCTTTAGTCCCTTCTTTAGCTGGAGTGCCTAGATAAGCTCAACACCCTCCACGTCTTTGCCTTTCTGAATGACGGGGATCATGCAAGGGGTTTCCTCTCCAAACATGCACACTGACCCGAGGTACGGCTTTGGCTCGGTGCATGAGGTCTAACCCAAGTATAACTTGGAAATCATCCATCGGCACGGACATGAAGTTTGCTTTTCCGGTCCACGACCCTATCTTCACAGTTACGTCCTTTGCTAGGCCAGCAATGGGACGTGCTTCAAAATTCACGGCCTTTATCCGACTAGAGTCTTGCTCTAGCTTCAGTCCCAAGCGATGTGTTTCTTTGCCTGCGATAAAGTTGTGCGTCACCCCCATGTCCACCATGGCACAGGTATTCTTTCCGTTGATGTATACCTTGACGTACATCAATTCCTTCGGGGCAACTGTCTTTCCTTTCTCAACATGTCCCCTTATGGCATTCAGCAACCTGATTGGCCCCATTCTTAGTTCCTCAGTGGCAAGAGGTGGAGGAGCACTAGCAGACACCTGAAGAGCGTTCAAAGACTGTTTTTGTGGGCAATCTCTCACCCGATGTGGCCCTCCACACAAAAAGCAACCCGACTTAGGCGCATAGGTGGCTGATTCGGTTGACTTGACATGAGACTCTTTCCCATGCGACTTCTTTTCGTGTGTCACTCTTGCCTCTTTTATTGGCTTTCCTCGGATTCTTCAAACCATCCTTGTTCTCATGCGGCCTCTTCTTGTTTTGGTTCGACGACCCAAAATCAGTTAATCACTTCGCATAAGCCTACGCGGCTGCAAGGTCCTGCACTTTTCTATTTAATTCAACTTGTGCCCATGGCTTGACGCCATCGAGGAAGTAGAATAATTTGTCCTTCTCGAACATGTCCTTGATGTCCAACATCAAGGCGAAGAACTGCTTCACGTATTCTCTCACTGTGCTGGTGTGATGCAGCTTCCATAACTTACGTCGGGCGATGAGAACGACGTTCTCTAGCAAGAACTAAGCTTTCAACTCTTTCTTCAGATTTTCCCAGGTAATTATGACGCAACATCCACACTGAATATCTTCGTAACGCGTACGCCACGACAATTTGGTATCCCCCTCTAGGTACATGGTCGTTGTGACCACTTTCATGTCTTCTGTGGCGGGTGGCATGACACGAAAGTACTCTCCATGTCCCATAAGAAATTCTCCAATTCCTTTGCATCGCGATCTCCCCCATAGCATTGCGGCTCTGATATCTTCATCTTACTTGGGGGAGCTTCTGGCTGCTGAGCAGCTCCAGTGCCTATCGCCCTCATCAGGACGTTCACCTTAGTTGTCAGGTCATTGATCTGTGATCAAAGAACTTCGACGGTGCCCCTCGTGTCTTCAGTAAGGACCTCCACGTTCTTCGCCAACGTGGCGTGGTTTTCTTCTTGCTTGTTCAACCGTTCTCCATGGTCTATGACAAGCGACGCCACTGTTTCAAACTGTTTCGTCCAAAGTTCCAGATTATCTAAACGTTCCCTTGTGCGCCGTCGTGTATCGCCACCGGTTCCCTCAGTGTAGACCATCTCTATGGCTCTGATACCAACTGTCACAGAGTCACTCGTTGCGACATATACTCTCGTGTGACACCTAGTTCCCCGGGCTAGGTCAGCCCTGCATTGGGGTTGGACCCGCACCGCAGAGGTGGTTGTAAACCGCCCCAACACGATGGATCTAGCACACGACGTAACTAGAGCGACCAAGCACCAAGCACGACCCGGATGCACGAACTCAAGCCCACAAGGCTATCGTACGTGTTCGGTAGAGGATCACTTAGGCTAGCGACACGTCGCGTAGCTGCTAAGATCACCTCCCCATATATAAGGGTAAAACAGCAGTTTAGGCGAAATAACGGGAGGACCTCAAACGTATTGGTGTGACATACTGCCCATTCACTACACCAATACACCCATGATGCCCCCACATCTTCCCCCATACGGTTGTGTCGCTAACCCAATATGCCACCATGTCGCGTGCTCTCTTAGCTAATGATCGAAGCTCTCGGAGTACCTCTGGCGAAGCCCTCATGGCTTGGTGACGCGCCTACGATGCCTCAGCTTCAATCCATCAATGCTCCAACACTAGTTGCACAAGTGGCCCTGCGGCCAGATGGCCACGCCGCGAGCCCACGTCACATCCGGCTCTCCCCTTCTATTCCTCTATCTTCTTTTGCTTTTCCTCTATCCTAGAATTTGGGCCGTTACGCCACCGAAATTTCGGTGATTGCGGGGGGCTCAAATAGGATCGGAGTGCCTTCGGGTAAGGGGAAGTGTTGTTTGTTTTTTTCTTTATTTTATTTTTTGGCCATAGTAGACACCGCTTACGAGCGGGCTAATCGGGTGCCTAACACCTTCCCGATTAGTTACTGAAGTCCCTACCTAGAGGCTTTGGTGCAAACCTGATTCAAAGTCATATTTCGCACTTCGGTGCTGATAATATTGATTTTGGGTATCCTGGGAGACCAAAACCTCCAGGTGGCGACTCCATTTTCTTAGAGAGCGCATCGTCGCGACAGACCCGCAAGGTCCATGATTGCATAGATGGCGACTCCGCTGGGGATTTTTAAAACTTTTACTTAAAATTTGGCCCCTTTCGCATGTGTTTCGCATCGTCACATTGATATATATGCCTGGGATTCCCCAAATTTGATGCCCGAAACACTAACCAAGCTCCCTCTCTACTCATTGCCTTCTCTTCAACCACCTCAAGCTTGGTCCTCCCCAAATGTTTCACTCGAGGATGGCAAGTGTGATGCGGGAATTTACTAAATGCAATGCTAGGGCTGAGAGGATTAAAATTAATTTAATCAATTAAAAAATAACAATTTCTCATAACAAATTTCCACGGAAAATTCTAGAAATCCAATTAGATGTTTTAATTCCGGCCCAAAATAGTGTTAGTTTTGTATACGTTCTCTATCGCGAATCTAGAAGACTATGATTCTTATGAACAACTAGATCTCCGGTAGTTTTAGGGCGTTGAACGAACTCGCAAATGAGTTCCCTCGATACCGTACAAAAATAAGAGGCTAATAATGATTTAATGAAGAACGGGTAATTTGATTTGAATTTTTGTGGAATAAATAGGCTAGATCTAGGATTTAATGGAAAATAAAATAACTATGGTTACAGTACTTACGCAAATCGTAGATCTAAAGAAGATAGAGATAAAATAAGAGTTAGCCTCGCACCAAACCGCAAGCGGGAATCGAAGAATCGCTCTTCGTTTTGAGAGAATCACACCCTCACAAAAGTTTAGAATTCTCAATTTTACATAAGCAATTTTCATTAACTAAAAACTAATAATAAAGTTGTTTACAAGCCTTTAAATAGGCTAACCAATGCATAAAACTAGAAATCCTAGTGTAAATCTAATTCCTAGTTCAAATAAAATAAATATCCTAATTCTTCTAAAACAATAAAATAAAGTCCTAAAACAATAGGGAAATTAATCATATTTCTAATAAAAGAGAATATTTCTAATTCAATTAGGAGTCTTGAAATTCGTCATTTTTTGTGCAACTTCCAAAAACTTATCATAACTTCTTCAATACTTGTCGGAATTGCACGTTTTTTTGCTCGTTGGAAAGCTACTTCGATAAGCTTTCAAATATAACCAACTTTGCATCAATCTGACTTTATTTGACACTTCAAAATAAGCCAAACATAAAAGTGGCGGGATTGAAAGTTGAAGATCCTCTGATCAGAGAATTTCTGGCAATAAATTTTGAATTTTACTCTTTCTGATCACTTTAATGTTCTTCTTTCACCTCCGATATGTTATGGGCGGTTGCTTGAATTGGATGTCCCCATCAACTCTCCCCGGGTTAGAAGGATTCATCCCCGATGAATGCTGGGTGTGGTAGAGGTCCAAGAGATCTGGGTCCAGCTGCTGAAACTCCTCCTATGTAATCCAAGTATTCTCTGTATCGGCCTTGTTCTTCCACTTGACCAAATACCTCTAAAGTCTCCAGTGGTTGGTGGATACAATCTGATCTTCTAGCACACTTCGATGATATCACAGATTTGCCAAGTAGGTGGGGGGTAACGGTGTGGGAAGGGGAATAATTGGGCCATCGGATATAGAAGGCTCAAAAGGGTTGGCAGGGATTATTGAAGGGCCATGAAATGGAACAAGGTCCTCCATGTTGAAAGTCGTGCTAATCCTCAATTCCGGCAGAAGATATTAGATGTAAGTAGAACCAGCACGCTCACGCTTCGAGATCTAACAGGGTCCAGCACCACGAGCTTGTAACTTCTTTGCAACTCCTTGCTGGAATCGCTCGGGTCTATTTCGAACCATCACAAAATCACCCTATTAGAATTCTTTGAACCGTCTGTGATAACCCAGATTTTCGTGACACGTGTAGGTCACGTGTGATTTACATGATGTAGGAGTGTATATAGGGAACACCTTGAACATTTACTTTAATTACAAGAGCATATATGTAGTGATATAGAAATGAAATGAATCATATAATCCCCATGTGTGTGTGTGTGATACACCAATGAAATGAAAAATGCTTTAATTATGTAAATCTTGCAAAAGTAAATAAGAATGAGACATCCCCAGGGGATGAGAAAGTGATAAAGGCATCAATGTGATGTGAGTAATTTGAACATCCCAGGGATGTAAGAGAGATTGTAAAGTAAGATTGAACAAAGACTGATAAGGCCTAATTAATATAAAGTAGCACATTTACACGGTGAATAACTATATGTAAAGCACCTAATATTTTTGTTATTTAAGATTTGAACAGAATACCCCACCGACATGGCGGGATACCCACGATTGACTCGGCAGAATATCCGTGGGACGGTACTGGCCAATCTCAGACGGCGGTGGTCTATCGATGAGATTAGACCCCGTCGCCTTTGAGAAAGGGACATGCGTAGTATTCAAGTAATATATTCATAACAACTGTCTATCTAGACGACGATGGAGGGTATTCCATCGGGGCTTGATGTTATATTGCTCGGGGATTACTCAAGTTGATGATTTAAGTTTCTTTAGGCCTATTCAGTGTAGTTCATGAACAGTTGATAATAAATGTAGCATGTAAACCACCAGTAAACTTCAATGTATATGTAACCCTTTAAACTATTTTTCCACTTAGTTCATAGATACATCATGCTATTATATCATGAAATATATGTGAGGATTTGACTTGTATGTTCATTGTGTTGTTCCCTATTGAGCTAGGATGTAGCTCACCCTTTAGACTATACGTCGCAGGTCCCTTACTTGCAGCTGCTGAGGTTTTGGGAGACGTGGATCTCGGTGATTCGGATTACGTGCCTGGGGACGAGTTCGAGCCTCCCCCGAGGACTTCTTCTAGGAGACTCCGTTGTGGACTTTGATAAGGAGAGTATTGGGAGCATTTGTGCGGCTTGGTGTGTCAAGCCTTTATTTTGAGAAACAATGTATTTAAATGATATAATTCTTTTGGCGAACCATCTGGGGTGATCTGGTTATCACCGATAGTTCGGATCGGTTCTCTGTTCATGCGTCGGCATGAAAGTAGAATCGCCTTTTGAGTTTATGCCTAGATTAGCATATTTATTTCCGCATCGTGTTGTTAATGGTCTCATTTTGTTCATTTGTTGCTTTCATCGTACAATGTTCCAAGACAGATCTATGGGGGCAGTCCGGAGGATCGTGGCCGATGGCATGGGTTTCGGTGTCGTCCGGCATCCGCTTGGTATCAGAGCTTTTCTTTTAGAAATTCTGACAATCATTATTTTTGTCAGATCATAGGAACTTCTGCTAATGAAACTTTGGTTTCACGTGCAGACCGTTATGTCTTCTAGAGGAAGGGGCCGACCCAAGGGCGGTCACAGTAGAAGCTTGCGTAGTCGAGTTGATTTTATCTCGGATACAAATCGAGTGCCTATAGGAGATAGAGGGGCTTCTGACAGTGGTGGCCAAGGGAGCCAAGATCAGGCAGAGAATCAGGATCGAGATAAGAGGGAACGGGAGAGATTCAGAGAAAGAAATGAAGAGAGGAGCGTCAGAGGATGATACACACTATGGAAACCATGGCGACTGCCATGGCACAGCAGGCAGCATCCTTGGCAGCTCATACTGCCCACGAGCAACATCAGCCACCGACACCTCCAGTGGCTCCGACACCGCCAGTGTCTTCTGCGTTTAGGAGAATGAGACCTAGCTTTTCGGGAAAGGCAGAGCCCATAGCAGCAGAGAACTGGCTGAGTGAGATGGAGAAAGTGTTTAGTGTGCTCACGTGCACAGAGGACGAGAGCGTCCGTTGGGCAGCCTACATGTTAGATGGGGAGGCTGGGCCTTGGTGGAAGTCCGTTTCACGGACTAGGGCCCAGGAGACCCCAGATTTGCCCTAGACGTGGGATGAATTCGTTGAAGAGTTCAACAAACAGTATTTCCCAGAAGTGGTGAGAAATCAAATGGAGATACAGTTCTTGCAACTCGTGCAAGGGAAGATGACTGTTAGAGAGTATGGAGTGGAATTCATGCGACTTGCTCGCTTCGCTCCCGATTACGTGATTACGAAGGTGATGAGAGCAAAAAGGTTTCAACAAGGTTTGAGACCGGAAGTCAGAGGAGTAGCAACTTTTCAACTGAAAACCTATGGAGAGGTCATGAGTAAAGCGTTGGTTGTAAAAGAAGAAAATAATAACCGATACCGTCAAAGGGAACAACAAGGAAGGGGAAATGTAGACCAAGGCAGAACCGGGAACTACGAGCCGGTGAACAAAAAGCCGAGATTCGTAGCATCTAGTCAGAGACCACCGTTCCAAGGAGGTTATGGGAGACCGGTGCAGCAGAGCAACCAGCAGAGATTTTCATTGCTCGCATCAGGGAGACCGATACGATATGAGAGCCCTGCTATCACTACCGGAGCTACAGTTACACAGAGTTTCTTACGAGCTACATCTTCCACACCGCGGGAGACTTGTGCCAAGTGTGGCAAGTCTCACAAGACGGCGAACTGTAGGCTGGGTACTCGGGGCTGTTTCAAATGTGGCAAGGTGGGCCACTTGATCAAAGATTGCCTTGAGGCAAACAAGGAGAAGATGGCTCCAGCTTCTATGCCACGACCTATACAATCGAGGAAGCCGATCGTCCAAGGGAGAGCCTACGCAGTCACAGCTCAAGAGGCCCAAAATACAAATGATGTTATCCAAGGTGAGAACTTTTAAATAAAGAATTTCAACTCTTAAAATTTTTTTAGATAAAGTGCATCCATATAGAAAATAGAAAAGAACTTGTATGTAATAATTTTGGTATGATGGTATACATTATATATATATATATATATATATATATATATATATATATATATATATATGTGTGTGTGTGTGTGTGTGTGTGTGTGTGTGTGTGTATAACTAGATACGTTACAAATTTATGAGAAAGGAAGCGATGTCACATATGAAGCTTGAGTGTTGATAGACCCGAGGTCTACCCACTCATTTATTACCACTCGCTTCACAAAGAAGATGAAAGTTAACCCAGAGGAGTTAGACTTTGTGTTAACTGTGACTGGGAAGTCAATTGATACCGAAAAGGTTTGCAACTCCGTGATCGTGAGAATCATGGATGGAGACGTCTTTGAGCTATAAGCAAATTTGATCATGATAGACATGCAAGGATTCGACGTGATCCTTGGAATGGATTGGTTGTCGACTCATTGTGCAACCATGGATTGCAAGAACAAGGTCATCATTTTTAGACCTAACACAAGGAAATCGTTTCAATTTCGAGGAGAGAGATCGACGTATATGCCACTTATCTCTGCAGTCAGAGCTGAACGCTTGATCAGAAAAGGGTGTAGTGGATACTTGACATTCTTGAAGGAGGATAAGGAAGACAAGAATATTATTTCGGAGATGGCAGTTGTGCGAGACTTTGCTGACGACCCGGATTACCTCCAGATAGAGAAGTTGAGTTCGCCATCGACTTAGCACCAGGAACGGAGCCTGTTTCTAAAGCACCATATAGAATGGCGTCTACTGAGTTGAAGGAGTTGAAAGAGCAGTTACAAGAGCTCATGGACAAGGGGTTTGTTAGACCGAGCGTGTCTCCATGGGGGGCACCGGTCTTATTTGTAAAGAAGAAAGATGGGTCAATGCGTCTGTGCATTGACTATCAGCAATTAAACAAACTCACTATAAAGAATAGGTATCCTTTGCCTAGGATAAATGACTTATTCGACCAGTTGCAAGGAGCAAGGTATTTCTCCAAGATCGATCTGAGATCTGGATACCATCAGTTGAGAGTCAAGGCAGAGGACATCCAAGATCGCCAGGACACAGATACACTATGAATTCTTAGTGATGCCGTTTGGGTTGACGAACGCACCGGCGTCGTTTATGGATTTGATGAATCAGGTGTTTAAACCATACCTGGACTCCTGCGTTGTTGTGTTCGTCGACGATATTTTAATATACTCCAAGTCAAAAGCGGAACACGAAGAACACTTGAGGATTGCTCTACAAACCTTGTGTGAACACCTACTGTACGCCAAGCTCAGCAAGTGCGAGTTTTGGTTAGAGGAAGTTAGCTTTTTGGGACATGTCGTCTCAAAGCATGGTGTCACAGCTGACCCTGCTAAGATAGAAGCAGTGGTCAATTGGGAGCAACCAAAGACTGTGACTGATGTCCGTAGTTTCGTTGAGGGTTTTCAAAGATATCGGGACCACTCACGAGACTTACATGGAAGGATGCAAGGTTCGAATGGAGTGAGACATGCGAGAAGAGTTTTCAAGAATTCAAGAAGAGACTCACTTCAGCTCCAATACTAGCGATTCCGTCAGGCAGTGGAGGATTCACAGTCTACAGTGATGCTTCATATAATGGTTTGGGTTGCGTACTCAACCAACACAGAAAGGTGATAGCTTACGGGTCGAGACAGCTGAAAGAACATGAGAAAAATTATCGGACACATGATCTGGAACTAACAACGGTCATATTTGCGCTGAAGATTTGGCGACATTACTTGTACGGTGAGACTTTTGAGATTTTCACTGACCACAAAAGCCTCAGATATCTGTTTACACAGAAAGAACTGAATATGAGGCAACACAGATGGATGGAGTTCCTCAAGGACTATGACTGCTCCATATAGTACCATCTAGGTAAGGCTAATGTAGTAGCCGATGCCTTGAGTCGGAAGGGTTCAACTCAGTTGGCTAGTTTGATTTTGGGTATGCATAGATGGAAGTTGTTTGAAGATCTGGCACTATATGATGCGAACATCGAGTCGCAAGCCACAGGAGCCCTTTTGGCAAACATTTCAGTGAGACCAGTGATATTTGAGCATATCCACGAGCTACAGATGAAAGACCCGACTTTAACTAAGATTTGTCAAGATGTGATTGAAGGCATCAAACCGGAGTTCTCAGTAAAAGATGATGGATCCTTATTATTCAAGGGTCGTCTCTGCATTCCGGACAATGCCGATCTACGACGAACAATCCTTGATGAAGCCTACAAGTCGAACTATGCGATCCACCCAGGTAGCACGAAAATGTACCAAGATTTGAAAAAGAATTACTGGTGGAGAGGTTTGAAACAAGACATGGCAGAGTACGTGTCACGGTGTTTGACGTGCCAGCAAGTGAAGATCGATCATAGACACCTTGCGGGGTTATTGCAACCTCTACCTATACCGGAATGGAAGTGGGAATCGATCTCTATGGACTTCATCGTTGGGCTACCGCGTACTGCAAAGAGGTACAATGCCATTTGGGTAGTGGTCGATCGATTGACCAAGTCAGCGCACTTCTTGTCTTACAACACGATGTACACGACGGGAAGACTTGCAGACATGTATATGAAGGAGATCGTCCGTTTACACGGGATCCCAAGCAATATTGTTTCTGATCGTGACCCATTATATGCATCAAAGTTTTGGAAGAAATTTCAAGAAGGAATGGGAACGCGATTGGATTTCAGTTCCGTATTCCATCCGCAAACCGATGGGCAAACAGAGCGGGTCAATCAGATCATCGAGGACATGCTTAGGGCGTGTATGTTAGAATTGCAAGGATCATGGAATCAGCACCTACCGTTGATTGAGTTTGCATATAACAACAGTTTTCAGATGAGCATCGGCATGGCACCATATGAAGCTCTTGATGGATGGCGATGTAGATCGCCTATCAATTGGGAAGAAACCGGTGAGAAATTTGATTTGGGACTCGAGATACTTGAGGATAATGCCACCTATGTTCGTATGATAAGGGCCAAACTCAAAGCGGCTCAGAGCAGGCAGAAAAGCTACGCCGACATCAAGCGGACCAGTGTAGACTATAAGGTGGGTGAACATGTATTCGTGAAAGTGTTGCCTATGAAGGGGGTGATGAGATTTGGAAAAAGAGGAAAGTTAAGTCCCTGCTATCTTGGACCATTCGAAGTTCTGGGTCAAGTAGGGGAAGTTGCTTACCGCATTGGATTACCACCGCTATTCGATCGGGTGCACAATGTGTTTCACGTATCTATGCTAAAGAAGTATATAAATGACCCTGATCACGTTTTGGGCAGTCAACCTTTGGAAATGCATGAAGACATGAGCATGACAGAGGAACCAACAGAGATTTTGGATCGAAAGAAACAAGTATTGCGGACAAAAGTGATCCCATTAGTACTAGTTCGATGGAAAAATCATCCGACAGAAGAAGCAACATGGGAGCGTGAGACGGATGTCAGGGAACAATATCCTAGTTTGTTTGAGAACGCTAGTTGACGCCCAATAAACGTTGTAAGACATGTGTGATGTTTGGCATGTGAGTGTATGATTTCTGTTTTGGAATGAACGGGAGAAAATTTTATTTGATTTTGAGCATAGTTCGTTTTTAATCTCGATAGATTGATCACTCTATGAGTGATTTCCAATGGCATTGGGGAGGAAAATCAGGCGTTGAGGGAGGTGTTAGAAGTTGAAGTACCGGGAGAAATACAAGACTAAAACAACCATAAAAACATTTATGGACTCGCTCGAGCGACGACTTACGCTCGCTCATGCAAGCCATGTGAAAAGCAAGCGCCAAAAACATTCTGGACTCGCTCAAGCGAGGACTTATTACCGCTCGAGCGAGGGAGAGTATAAAAAGGGCGGCCAACACCATTTCGCCCATTTCTTCACGCGAGAGGAGGGTTTTGGGAGTTCTCATGTTGACGACTCTCCTACGTGCGATTCAAGTCGGATTCGAAGGATCCGATCCGTTAAAACTACTTCAAAAGGTGACTTCTACCCTAAACCCACCTCATTTAGTTAATTTTGTTCTTTAGAGATCTAATGGCTTCCACAAGCCGTAACCCTCAACCTAGGAAGAAGGTCGCGATTCGATCGCCACCTTCGCGCAACAAGGCGCCATAGCCACCACAACCACCACCACCTCAAGCCGATCAACCGATCCTATTGGACGATTGGTGGGGGGCCAAAGTCTTTGAAACCGAGTGGGAAATCCACCCCACTTGCTTTCGAGATCTTACGTCCACCAAGTGGACTAATGACTTTCTTACACAAAATCGTATGCGATCCTTGTTGACGCCGTTTGGGAACCGTTATTATCTACGGCTTGTCAAGCTATTTTATCAAACTCTAAAGACCACTACCGACGAAGACGTTCTCGTAGCTGAAATAGATGGAAGGACGTTTGAGTTTGGCGAGGCTGACATTTCGCTCGCCATGAATTGCCCTCACACCTACACCCGAGAACCCAATTCACAACCACCTTTTGCCCAAGAGGCACCTTTTCAGACAATAGTCGCCGACATTACTAGCGGCACCACCGCATCGGGACAATCTATCACACGGTCCCAATTTCCGCCACATATGTGGCCTCTTGATATCATTTTTAAAAAGAACTTGTGCCCGACGGGCCACGACCAAGAACGTCATGACATATTTTTGAGTGCACTGCACTCTGCCTTTCACAACCAATGGTTTAATGCACCTAGGGTAGTTCTCAAGGGCATTTCACATGCTTTTAGGCGCAACGTGAAGGGTGCTATTCCACCACCCATCAATCGCCTACCGTACGCCCGTCTCATTTCTCGCCTTTTTGGCCTATGCAACCGGAAAGATGGCTTCCAAATACGAGAGGACGAGCCCGTCCTTGTTGATAACATACTCCCATACCTAGGCCAAGACCTAAATAGGAACTTGAAAAGCCTCCAAAACAGTCTAACCAGGAAGCGGCATTGTGGGCAAGATAAGCTAAGCTAAGATAAGTTAAGATAAGTCATGAGACCTAAGTTCTAGGCTAGATAAGCTAAGATATGACACGCACGAGACTTAAATTGTGGAAAGGATGAAATCCTAACACACTATAAGATAAATTAGGAATTCAGTAAGAACATTAAGCAATGTTACATTCTACCCGCGGTGTAGTTACCATCACAGAATGTTACAAAACCTGATCTAGCCATCCGATCCGAAAGTTCCCTTGTGCAGAACGAAACGTATAGAATTGCTTTCACGTGAAAAGATGGAGCCATCGGGTTGAGTGATGCATGTTACCCTTACGGCATTGTGGGCCCCTTTTATGCATTGATTATGTTACGAAATAGTACGTTTTAGAACTACGGTCGGCTTGATCCCAATTAGGGTACGTAGGCAGCTACTAAAGCCCAGCGGCATATTTTCTATAAGAAATATGTAAATCACATATTTATTACACGATAAAAATATGTTATGAAGTTGTATGATAAGCTGAAATATCCAAGCCAAGACCATGATATGATTAAACCAAATCTTTTGAGCTCAGTGGTTATCCCTACTGAGCACCATGGCAAAATGCTCATCCCTCGACTTATGTCGATAGATCTTACTGACGTCGAGCATTGGTGAGGTGCAGTCATGGACTACATAGAGAGTGGTTGACAAACATATTAACACTCACTTTCTCTCTTTATTCACTGTGAGTATTTAATAAAGTTATTGCATAGTACTGTTTATCTTTAATGTTGAGGATGACCTTAATATATGTTTCTCTTTTTATGCACTTGATTATTGTTGTTCAATTTAGTTTTTAAAAAAAAATATTGCTCCCATCATCAAGCTTAATGCCTATTATAAGTAACTGATATGTGAGTAGTGACTTGAAATTTCACTTATCTCCTTAAAGGAAATTTTGGATCATGACATCACCATTGAGCAATCAAATATGCAGCCCAAAGGATACGACTTTAGCAGTCAAGTACATTTGAGTTTTCTATTTTTTATGATTACATTGGAGTTCATATACTTCTTCATCATGGTATTGGGCTCTATGTTTGGTGAGTACATAGTATTACGTGTTAATGTGCCACTTATGGTGTGTGTATCAGGATATTGGGTGAGCGTTGTAATTGTTCTACTAATATAAAGGCTACTCTAAACCCTAAGTTATTCTATTCTCTCTCTCTCTCTCTCTCTCTCTCTCTCTCTCTCCTTCCTCTCTTCTCCTAGTTTACCCTAACCCTAAAGATCACCACTAAAGTAAATATCAGAGCCAACCTTCCACGAAGAAACTATTGTCGACATTCATCTCTAGTTGCTGACATCAGCACTGATCACGATGACGTCAGGAGGGTCAAACCTTGACCTTCATGGATAGGGACGAAAGTGCATCGGATCTGATCAGAACTTCCATTTGTCCATTCTTCCCACTTGGACTGAAGCCATTTGATCTTGGCCTCTGCAACATGGTGTTTTGAGGGATTTACAGGGTCTTCTTCTCCAATGGTTTTGAGTTGCAGACCTCCATTTCTGGTTTTCACCACCTCATATCTGGTTTGGATTGAATAATCTCACTTCTCTGCAGCTATTTGTGATGATCTAATGTGGTTTCTTCATCTCTTCACCTCAACTTTACAAAGGTTATGTAGTTTACCAAATATCTGCTATTTTCAGAAACTGGGTTTTTAGGATTTGTTTGTCGCAGATTGCTCTCGTATTGCGGTGCTTCTTGGGACTTTTTTTAATCTAGGAACCCTATGATACATGCTTATGCTGATTTATTAGTTTTGTTTTTCAAATGGGGATCTCTTCTTTGTTTTTGAATGGTTATTAAATGGCAGTGTCTTCTTCCTCCTTATTTTTAGGGCAGCACAGTGGATGTGTATCCTTTGGTGATTCACTCTACTGTAATTGTGGATGTTCTTTCCCACTTCGTAAATGGAGCTGAAATCCACCATTTCATTTGGTTCTTCTGATTCACAACCAAGCCAGGGTATTACTAGCATGAAGTTAAATGGGTAGAATTTTCTCCAACGGTCTCGGGCCATGAAACTCTATGTGGGCAGCTGCAGTAAGATGGGGCATATCCTTGGCATTGTTGCTAGACCTATGCTGTCAGATGCCACCTTTGTTCAGTGGGAGATAGATAATTATATTGGGGTTAGGATAGCTGTTTGCCTCGATAAAGGAGCCCATCTATACTATGTTCATGTTTCATGAAACAGCCAAGCAGCTACAGGATGCATTGACACAAATGTATGCTCATGCAAAAACTGATATGAGGATCTACCAACTGTTCAGTGAGGTCATGCGTGCCGAGCAGGGTGGTTGGACCGTTTGAGTATTTTTGTTATCTTCAGAGCTGCTGGGATGATCTTGGTCAGTTTACACCCCCCCTACTGAATACCTGGGTAGGACTCTAGGGTTGTAGCCCGTCGCATGAACACCAGAAAATATTGTTTCTTGATGGGGCTTCGTCCTGAGTTTGAGCAGCTTCGTGCACAGTTCTAGACTTCCGACCCTCTTCCTCCACTACGGACTGTATATGCGACGAATGATGGTGATGAGTGTCGCCGGGCTCTTCTAGCTCCTCCTTCATCTACTCCTACTGAGCATACTTTCCTTGTGTCTGATACACACACCATAAGTGGCACACTTACCCTTAATACTACGTAAACACCAAACATATAACCCAATAAATGGTTCTCCCTTATTCAATTTGTATGATTTTCTTCAATGAGAAGAGCAAAACACATGATTTAGTTCTTTCCTTTGAGAGATCAATTTTGCCTGTTGATCTAATATTCTAATTACCCAGCACAAGCAATCATAATAGAGTTAGAGGAGGCTTTGACATTGGTGGTAGGCCAGAGGTTCTGGAGGTCAGAAACTCAAGTGTACTTATTGTTGACGATCATAATTGTCGAAAAAAAATGTTGGACAATCAAAGGATACGAGAGAAATTTGTTGGGATTTGATTGGAAGGCCTTGTACTGCTTCCAATGCCTTTTCCATGCCTCCTTACCCATACCAACACAAAAAATCCTACTCATAAGCCTTCATAATTTCCTGCACTTGATGATGGAATATAGGTTCCACGTGTTTATGTGCCTGTTTGTGTTGATGTTTCTTGTTCAACACATGAAACATTTTAAGAGTACAACTTCATACTTGTGCTACTATGACAGAGGTGCTATTTCCACAGCCTATCATACTTGATATCAAATATCGTTCAATACTTGAATCATAGAAAGGCTCATGCAATCAAGTAACAGGTAAGCAACACTGTGTTTCCTAAACAGATCAGTAGTATGCATTTGTAGAACACGTGGTAACCTTACTTCATTAACTAATAAACGCATTGTACATGTTTCATCTTCCTATGCTCTTAATGAATTTATTATCTTCATTTGCAAATCCATCGTTTCCAGCCCCAAGTCCAGATGAGAAAGGAGGAGGGTTGGCACTAGGTTGACAACTGGCTATAAAAAAAAATAGTTAACTCCCTATGAAGAGCCCTAGAAACAAGAAAGGATAAAATTAGGAACGAGCACCTATAAAGGAAAAATACATATGGAATGCTGCTTGAGTTGGTATGGAAATGTCGATCAACGGTGATGCGGGACAAACACTAAAACCCTAATTATGCAAATTTTGGATTAACTTTAGAATGAATTGAATAGCGGAAATATTTGAAATCATTCGACACATAAAATTAATTCAATGAATTCAATAAAACAGTTTGATTAATTCATTTTAGCGTTCGCATGCATGAAGATCTCCCGATCTAACAAACCGGCTCCGATGAAGGAACTCGGATTTCGTTCTAGTTTAGGGCATCAAGCGATAATTACAATATCGTCTCTTGACTCCTCGGGGATTTTGGGATGAAATAAAATTTGGATAAATAGTTCAAAAGGGAAAATCAAAGATATCAAGGAATAAAGGATTTGAGATTTTGATATTTTATCAATGGAATAAAGGAAGATATTACCTGACAATCATTCAAAAAAGGATAAAATAAAGGGATAGATTCCAAGGCTTCACACCAAGGATTTTCTGCAACTTCACACCACAGTTGTATGTCGGCTTCACACCAAGTCGCATGAGAAACGATTGCTCACTCCTCAAGGATTGAAGGATTCACTCACTCGATTGAAAACTCTTCACAAGCTCTCTAGGGTTTGCACAAAAGCAATTCTCTTTCATTCAATAATCAAAACTAATTAATAATGTCTTTACAATGCCTTTATATAGGCTAAGAAAACCCTAAACAACCTAAAATTCGCAATAAAAGAGTCCTAAAATAATAAAAGACTAAAAGACAGGTTTTCGTAACAAAAATAGAAGTTTTTTATGCTAGGCGGACGACATCCACGGACGTCCATGCTGGAGGTCACGGACGTCTATGACCTACGAGCTTAGAACCACAGATGTCCGTGAGACACTACGGGCGTCCGTCCCTCGTAAACAGTGAGGGGCTTATTTCACGGACGTCCATCCTGATCCCACGGACATCCGTTGCTTTATGACATTTTCTGCATCCTTCTTCTTTCTTTCTTGTTTTCTCTTTGCGCTTTCACCTGCCTTGCTTTGTGTGATGTCCCCATCAAACGGTCAGAAAAAACCCTACACAAAGGATAGAAGAAGGAAAATTTCATGTTCAAGTTTTGAGATCTAATACTTTGATTTACTCTCCACTATATATATATATATGGTTTTCACAATTTGAAATTTAGATGAGGTAAGTTAGATGTTCAGTCTCACGAAAGAGTACAATCGTCGCAGTCGTCGTCTTCTTGAAAATGACAGGAAAGCATGTATATATATATATATTCATTCAATGGGCACGTTACCTACCTTTCTCTGTAAAGTAGGTATTATCCAATCTCTAATCTCTTGAGGACATTCCTGCTTCCATTCAATCTTCAATGATTCCTTTACTAAGGACTGAATGAGCAGACTCAGGTAAAGGATCTCAAGTATTATTTTAGGGAAAAGTGGAAGGTGGAACTCGTTGAATCATTGGCTTATTATCAACTATGTTCTTCAGAAGCATCAACTGTTGAGACTTCTTCTTTAGTTCTTGTTTCATTATCTTCTTTGTTGTGACTAATTCTTCTACATTATAGCTGCGGGCTTTGTGACACTCAAGTGGAGTTTATACAACTATCTCAACCGTATCGAAGACTCCAGAATAACTTTGGAAAAAAGGACCAGAGAAGTTATGGCATCGCTATAGTGTGTGGCGAATCTGGCCACCATAAACACAGATATAGCTAGTTTTATAAATAGTGACGCCATGACATCGTCATAATGTCATAACGCCGTGGCAACACTATGACACCAAGGTAGTTAAGGCGGTGTGGCGAGGGCATGGCGAAGAGGCTCGCCATGCCATGGCGTGGCCATTTACTTTTTTATTTTTATATATTAATATAAATATCAATTTTTTGTTTTTATATTTTTATAGAGGACAAAAAAATTCAACTAATTAATTAGGCATAAATAAAGAGCAATAACTAGAGAGAATTAATTATGATATGAAACATCAATAAAATCGTAATATGAGTAAGTATAAATAAAATATGAATATGAAATATCGACCAATATAGAAAGATTAAAAGATATGAAATATTTAAGTACATAACGACACATTGAAGTTTCACCCATTACTCAATTCGTAATAGAGGTTATAAGAAACCTATAAAAAAGTTTAGGGATTGCGGAGGCGAAGAAATTGAGCTTGCAAAGGTGCAAATAACAAAAAAAACAATAGCCAACTAGGAGAGAAAAAAGGGGCTGAGAGAGGTATTGCGCTTAGAAAGAGAGAGAGAGAGAGAGAGAGGAGTTGTGAAAGAAGGGGTTGAGATTACGAGAGAGAAAGGTGTTGTGAGCGAGAAAGGGGTTGAGATTGCAAGAGAGAAAGGGGTTGCGAGCGAGAAAGGAACTGAGAGATAAACGATAGAGATTAAAAAAAATAGCAAACCTGTATTTTTTTTGTTGGAACTGCATGAGACATAGACACAACAGAAAGAGAAACGCGGACAGGAAGAACTGCGTAAGAAAGTTAGAATACGACAGAGGAAATTTGGTCTTCAAACCCTAAATATATCTTTTATATATATATATAAGTGATATATTATAAAATAAGTTATAACTATAACTTATAAGTTATAAGTTATAAGTATTGTAACTTATAAATTAATTTATAAGTATTATAATTTATACTTTATAAAATTATAACTTATTATTATATTACTTATTATAATATAAGCTATTATATCAATTTTATAAATAGCGTCCATGGCGATGCCATGACGCTATTCAGCTATGGCGTTGTCATTTCACCATTCCTGCCATTTATGTTCATATGGCAAATTCTATCGGCATTCGCCTTAGCGTCGCCTTGACTACCATGTATGACGCTTTTTAAAGAAGGGCTTTTTAGCTACAAGCCTACAAAGTTATTTTAAGAAGGGCTTTTTAGTTATAAATGCCCTATTTGGCAACCCTTTTTTAAGAAGCACTTTTTAAATTCTTTAGAGAGGTTATCACATGTTGCTTCTCATATGTTGCTTTTCAAAAAGGTCTATCACATGCTGAAAATGGTGTTGTGTGAGTAGCAGCATGAGGCAGCTTCTCAAAAGAACACCATTTTCAGCTTAGAGGTGGCCAAGACCTTGGGTGAAATATGCTCTTTACCCATCATTTTTCCCTTTGAGAAGTACTTTTTGGAAAAGGGTTGCTAAACAAGACCAAAGTTATTTTATTAAGGATTTTTTATCCATAACTTCTAATTAAAGGAGAGCAGTTTCGTAATGAAATTACAAATCAAAAAACTGAAGGACAACTTTTTAGCCATAACCTCAATGTTGCAAGTTTGTCAACTTCTGGTTGCACTATGAGCCATATGGTAAATTGATCTATGGACGTAGATGATGGTATGCATACTTGATACTTGATTTGTGATGGTATTTATGGAAAAAGCATGCTTTGATAGTTGCAAATTTATTGATATTCTATATACGATAATTTATAGTTGATATTTCATGTTCTATGAACTTGCAACCTCAATATTAGAACCATGATTGATTGTTGATATTTCAACCATATTTGATAATTGATAAGAAGATAGAATCATACAATACTAGATTTAGAATCATACTTGATAGTTTAATTGAATATTATCAATATTAAACTCATAAAATATTACAACCTTGGTTGATATTTCACTTTTTTTAATGATTTGTTTCAAAACATTTGAAGAATATAATTCACTTTCAAATGGTATCATTCAAAAAATTTCTTCCTCTGTTAAAATTTTTTTTTAAATGGAAAAATGAGAAAAAACAAATAAAAAAAAAGAATAATAATGTATAATTTATATTATATATATATATATATATATATATATATATATATATATATATATATTGATGACATGTCTTGGCTACGACACTGCGAGCATAGGTGTCATACCCTCGCTGCGACACCTTAACAACCTTGATAAGGGCTTTAAATACGTTGAATCAACTCTTGTTCAGAGTCTATAGACCCTAAGATAATAAGACATGTAAGATGCCAACTCAATTTGCATATGTGGTGCCATGGGAAACACTCATTTCAAGAGGAATGAAACAAATTTTTTTATTAATACACTTCTAGGTTTCTTGTGTTTATTAATTGATTCACCTAAGATCATGGGATTTAGTGGATGACTAATTCCATTAGTATTTAGGGAAAGAAATTGAATCTTTACCAAGTTTAGTATTAATATTTAGTTGTAATAAATACTAATGCTAAGTCATACGTCTCAAAATATTAAGAGAAAACCAACTGCTCCAGAACCGATTATGACACTAGCAAGAAACAACCTTCGGTCATTGATAAAAATTCAGATAGATCTAGTAATTTAACTGCATTAATCTATACAAACCAATAGAAAAGAATGGTAGAAAAGTATATCTTAATGTAAAACTAAAATAAAGCAACAGGTGGCACATTGTGATTAAACTTACTATTGATGAAGGCATTCATTTAACTCTTTTGCATGTTTCCGACATTGCCAAACAACAGATAGAGTTCTCCCTAAAGCGCATTCAGCGTACTTTGAAGTATAGAAATCACATTCTTTAAGTGCCTTTTGCTTCATTTTGCTGCGTAAAGCTGCAATGATCAGTAAAGAAATATCCATTTACTCCCTGTTCCCGATAAAAGGTCAATGTAACAGTCATAAAATGAAGTTGCATCTCCATAACAGGAAAAGAGGAAGACACACCTACGAGAAGATTAGCCTTAGTTCCTCATTAGTCATGAGCACCATAATAACCCCTAGCAATATCCAAAAGATGTAACATAGCAACTTAAATCCTCCTAACTAGAAGATTGAATAGCTGCTAAATAGCAAGACTCTAGCCCAAGATGAGCACTTACTAGTAAGAACCAAAGTGACCAAAAATGCCTTTTATTGAAAATATATATATATGTAAAAATTGCAGAAAAAAAGTCATTTCCTAAAAATTCCGGTTTTTCCGAAAAAAATGCATTCTAAACCTTTTTTTCGAAGAAAAAAAATATTATACCGTGTATGGTCATAACATATATTTTTTTGGTTTTTTATAATTATTAATATTTTAAAAATTTTCCTTTTTTTCTGAAATTGCTGAAATTTACCTATTCCCGTATATTTCTGGAGCCGTTTTATTCCCATACCAAGACTTGGTCACTATGGTAAGAACTATTTATTACTATGTCAACACTATGTTAAAAGACCTATGAATGCAACATTTCTTTATCAAATAACACTCTAGAAACAATCATTAGTTTGTTCATATAGAGATCTGGTGTTATTATTCTACCAAAAAAGTGGTGTAGATATCAGCCAACCTACTTTAAGTTCAATGCAAGATATGTGAGCATTTCATTGTTTTACCTTGATTAACGTGTGTTTTTGTTTTGATGGGTGGGGGAGAGAGAGAGAGAGAGATGTGATCTATTATACAAGTTTGACTTACTTGATTACTAAATGTAGCTTAGATTGGCATTGTTCAATTCTTCTTTAACATGTGCATTGGTTTCCAAGTTTGTTTGTGGAAAAAAAAATGGCGCAACTTTGGCTTGATTGATTGCTAGATGTAGTTCGGATTGGTGTGGTTTAATTATCTTTTAACATTGCATTGGTTTATCTTGGTGCAATATAACCAGTCAAATTGGATTGATTTGTGGATTAATAATACACGAGAGTATAGATGTATAGTCTAATTAACTCAAATGAAGACATTTTAATTTCATGTTCTAGGTGTGATGGAGAAGATTAACATGTCAACTTCAATGTCAGGATTCTCACCTAAGGATGCCTTAACATCCCAACTCCAAATTTGATGTTTCTTGTCAAAACTATGAATTCCACCTTCATAACGCTGGTGCCTAAGGAGTGTGCAAAGGAGATTAGACTTTAGGCCCATAAGTTTTCTTGGCAATGTGTACAAGCTCATGGCCTAGGTGTTGGCTAATAGACTTAGACCTATCAAAAAACCAAGGGGTGTTTGTTCAAGGCAGACAAATGGTAGATGATTGCTCATGAGCAATTGATTCCCTCCATAAAAGTAGGCTCCGGGGAATATCTTCAAGGTTGAAATGAAAAAAACCTTACGATAAGGTTGATTGGCGTTTCCTGGGATGAGAGTGTTGATCAACGGTTCCCCTAAGGGTTACTTCAAGAGTTCCAAGGGTCCGACACAAGGGTATCCCCTTTCCTCTTGTCTCTTTAATATGGTAGTCAAGGCGAGGCCATGGCGAATGGTGAGGCAAATTGCTATATGAACTTATATGGCAAGAACGAATATATGGCAACGCCATGGCAGAATGGCCCAATAGTGCCGCCATGACGGCTATTTTGAATTTCTTTTGTAACTTATAACCTATAAGTTATAAGTTATAACCTTATAAATTATAACTTATAAATAATAAAACTTATAAGTTATAAGTTATATTTGTAGTATAAGTTATGTTTGATAAGTTATATCCATGATATTTAAGGGTTTAAGTGAAACACCATCTCTCTCTCTCTCTCTCTCTCTCTCTCTCTCTCTCTCTCTCTCTCTCTCTCTCTCCCCGCAGGTTTCTATATTTTGGGAGGGGCTGCTATTAACCCCCCACCATATGCTGAATATTCCCCATAAGATACAATTCACCGTTGACGCTTTGAATCGGACTGACAGAGATCGTTTTTTGTTCCAATCTTCCCCACAATTGATCTTGAAATCATGATAATATCATCAGATGGTCATTCCAATCTTTCCCCATAGCTGATCTACCTAATTAATTGGTTAAAATTTTTTCGTCCTCAATAAAAAATATAAAAATATAAAAATAGTAGAAAATTAAAATATATATTAATGATTAATAAATAATAAAAATTATTAAAATAAATTAATATATGGCCTCGCCATGGTCTCGCCCTCTTCGTCATGGCTTCGCCATACCGCCTTAACTACCTTGCTCTTTAATATGATAGGTGAGGCATTTAGTAGGCTGCACCAATGGGGGACGGACTTGTATTCTTTCATAGGGTTTAGGGTCACTAGGAACGGCCCATCCCTCTCTCAGTTACAATTTTTCGATGATACCACAATTTACTATGGGGCTACAGAGGAGGAATTGTGGCATGTTAGGGCCACCTTGACTATCAATGAAGCGGTCTCTAGTCAAAAAGTCAATTTGCATGCCCAAATTGTTGGGAGTGAGGGCAGAGGAGAGTTGCGTGGCTTCTTTGGCTAGTAATATTGGATGTGAGGTAGACTCTCATCCTACCACATATTTGGTATTGTCTTTATATGCCGGGAAGCCCAATGCTTCTTTATGGGAGCCTATCATCTAGAGATCTGAGAGCCGTTTGGCGGAATGGAAAGGGAAGGGAATCTTCGACTAGGTCGCCTTTTACTCATCAAAGCGACATTTCAAATCTTCCGAACTATTATATGTCTATGTTTCGCTGCCTTACGGCTATTTAAGAGAGGCTTGTGGAAATTGAAAGAAATTTTCTTTGGTAAGGAGAATAAATACCACTTGGACAATTGGGATGTGTGTCAAATTTCCAAGAATGATGGAGGATTGGGCATTTGAAGCCTTAATAAAATTAATAGAGCCCTCTTGGGCTTATGGCTGTGGACAATGGGTTCGGGTGTTGGTCAGTAAATATGGCAGGACTCATAATGCTGGGGCATCCATTCTAGGAGAAGAGGTTCGGATTGGTGGCATGGTGTGTGAGGTGAAAAAAGGCTTTCGACATTTGTGTCATATGAGGGGGAACGGGAATCAGATGTTGTTTAGGGAAAATAGGGGGCTTGAGAGTTTGTGTTGAAGCAAATATTCAGTACGATTTACAGTATTTTGTCCTTCCATAATCTCCCTATGAGCAGATGTACAGCTTGGTTGGTGGTAGGATTGTCTGAGACATTCGCTTCAGATGGAAGCTTAGGGATCATGAGGTGGAAGCTTTAATGAAGATCTTGGGCATTGTTGGGGCCTGCACGCCAAATCACAGTAAGAGTGTAGGGTTGATGCAAGAGTTGGGACCCTAGATAATAAGGGTTGTTTTACGGTTAAGAGCTTGTATTGGCTCCTAGTCAAGCAGCCTCTCTCAAGGCATATTTGGGCTATGGTTTCGAAGATGAGTCCCCACCCTTCCCTTGCGCACGTTCAATTCTTTGGATGGAGCTTAGCTTGGGGATTGATCGTCACCGTTGATCAACTCATCAAGAGGGTGAAACATATTCAAAATATATGTGTTTGTGATTGCAAAAGGTCGAGAACACCAACAATATGTTCATCCACTGTTGCGTGGCTAGAGAAACTTGGATCTTAGTGTTGAAAATTTTTGGGATTTATTGGGTGTTCTTTGGATCATTTGGAGAGTTGCTCGCATCATGATTTTCGGGTGTTTGGAGTCTGGAGCGTGCCTTTCGGAGAACAACCTTGTTGGGCATCATCCGGTCTTTGTGGTTGGAGAGGAATGACAAAATTTTCCAAAAAATCAGAAAACTGGTGTCCACCATCATGCGAAATGCCAGGGATTGTGTGCTTGCTTGTTTCTCACTTTTGTTGTTGTTTTAGCTTCTCACTAATGTGTTCTTTGTATATCTTTTTATATTGTAATATAATTTATTTTCTTTGCTTTATCAATAAAAAGAAATGTGAGAAAAATCTTTTGGGATGTTGAAGAATTTTATTACGAGTTCATAACTATACACAACAATAATACAAAAATACCAGATAGTATAGCATGCACCAAATAATGTTCATATATTAACTTTTATGCAAAAAATCTCTACATATACAATCTAATCAGTCCCTCTTATTTCCATGGATGTTGAGATGAAGCACCCACCCTTATCTTGCAATTCAATATAATCACATAGTCTTCAAGGTTGATCAAACAAGGAAACAACACAAAACATAATGGTTTGCTAATAATTTTAAAATAGTACAAAAACTCCGCAACAAAAGATAGAAAACTATCACCTATCGTCCAATAAAAATAACGATAAAAACAATGAGGATGATGCCATAGAAGTCATCCTTAAAGAAAATGATATGCCATGTAAGTGGTTTTTCTTTTTACCAAACCGATCATAGGATTTCCAAGTTCCCATAAATTAGACTTGACCGGAAAATTGGTCAAAGGATTTCCAAGTCTGGCTTGACCAATGTGTTCTTTAACCTAGTAAAAATCCAAAAAAGTTATCGTTTTCGGGGCAAGAACTAAAAATAAAATAAATAAATATAAGAAAAAAAATCAAATCTACTGGGGTTAGGCTGCTTCACATTTAGCCACCATACTTTTAATCAGACTCGTAAAACCCATTGATCTACCCAAAGGGAAATCAAACATTTCCTATGTCTGGTACACTAACCTATCGAAAAAAATATGTCGCAGAACAGTTTTTTGTTACCAGTTTAAACACAAAGGGCTGCATATCCAGACACTAAGACCATAAAAGCATGTTGGTGACAAACAAGGACTTCAATGTTAAGCCAATTCCAAGTAGACGGGACAAGGCAATTAGGATGACGATGATGATGATGGTACTATGGTAGTGGTGGTGGTGAGAAGGAGTCAAGGACTTCAACAGCTACTTTATCAGCCTTTCGCATTAATAGGTATGCCCATGGTTCAAAAATCCAGACAAAGCCGATATGTATCATCCGATACATATCGGTTTCAGATGTCGCCGGTTTGATATTTTAAATGTATCGACCAATACATATACATAAACGATACATACCAATGTGCAATGCGAAATCATTTCGTTTGCCGATTGGGATAGGGGGCATGCTTGTTCAGTCACCAAAATACAAGTGCCCCAACCAAGTCGCCGCCATTTTTCCCCAATACAACAAATGGGCATGATTTTCTCTGTTAGCTGCATTCATCCCTTTCATGTTTTGGGCGGCCACATTTTGGATGAAGCGCGAACTCAGCAAACACACTCAAAGACCCTTTTAGACTCCATTTGGACACCCACATTTTTTGCAGGAAATTATTTTTTTTAAAAACCCTGTAAAATCCAAAAAAGTTCAAAAACATGTTTAATTTAATTCACTGGGTATTTGGTTAAATCTATTAATTCAATACTTTGTTTGCAAAATAAGTAACATTTTACAAATATTTCCAATCTATGCAAAACCACTTTGCAATTATTACTATTTACACATTTTTTCTGATTGTGCATCCAAAATGTATCTTATTATCATCTCTACATATGCATGCCTTCATATTTTCAACTTAATTTTCAAATTAATACGAGAAACAAACATAATCTAACAAAATCAACAATTGAAAATCGACTTAAAACAGGATAAATAGAGACAATAAGAGTAATAATAGAGAAATCAACGGAGGAGAAGCTGAAGATATGGGGAGGAAAGGTACCCTCCTCAACTTTCTTCTTTACTTGATTTTCTCTGGCCTCTTGGACGTATCCCATTTGATATCACCTGGCTGTTTGATGCTCTCTGCGAGATTTTTTCCAAAAGAAGAGAGAGAAAGTTGGCAGATGTAATTTAGTTTATCACTCGGCGTATAAGCCTATACAAACAATTTCCACCACCACCATTTGAATGCCGTTTCAATGACCGTAAGGAGAGTCGGGTCGTATCCACCACCCTTCCTTGGCCTTTTATAATTAAGAATTAGGGATCGAGGGATAGAGGGATAGAGATTTTGTCGTTGGTCACTTTGAGATTAGATGAAGGGAGTATAGTGAGAAATTTCGTTTTCGGTAATTTTTCGGTGGCAGTCCTTTTAGTACATTTTGGATTAATTTCTATACATTTTGAAAAAAAAATTGGAAAATTTTGAGAATTAAAAATATAAAAAAAATATATTTAATATTAAAAAAAAAAATAACATTTAATCTAAGTGGCCAAGCACTGACACATAGCTCAAGCATTGAATTATAGAAGAAAATTTGACAAAGGGTACAATTATACTCACCCAAAGGCTGCTTTTTCACCCCACCTCCTTCACTAGGCATGCATTGACCGCCTTTGATCAGATGGTGGAGATAATTTTTCGTCCCCATCTTTTGCATAGTGGATATACGGATCATAAGCGTACCATCAGACAGTCGCTTTTTTATTACACGCGGTACACATCTCAAAAAGTGACTCTAAAATCATGCTTGAGCGTGATGGGGGTCATATGATTTTAGGGTCACTTTTGAGATGTGTGTCGCGTATAGTAAAAAATCGACCGTCTGATGGTATCCCCACGATCCATAGATCCATTGTGAAGAAGATAGGGATGAAAAACAACCTCCACCATCAGATTCAAAGCAATCAATGATTACCAGCTGAAAAAGTTGAGATGAGAAAACAACTAAGGAGTAAGGAGAAGGGAGTTGCTGTTGTTTACAAACTATTTTAGTCCCACATCGTTTAGGAGTAAAAACGACCACGCTCTACCCACCTATATAAGAGCTTTCATTCCCAGTTAAGCATCTCACACAGCTGTGTGCTTGCTCACCAATTAAATTATCAATTTATTCTGAATATTAAAATAAATAAATAAAAAAGAGGGGGAAAAAATGCAAAAAATTTTGAAATTTATCGAAATTTCGTCGAAAAATTCGAAATTGCAGAAATTATCGAAAAGTGTCGAAATTTCTTCGAAATTTTCAGTTGACCCCCAATTCGGCTATTTTCACAAAATTTCGCCGAATTTCGACGAAATTTGTCACTATGGAAGGGATAGAGATTTATTTTTGGAATAATGGCTCCTCACATTTAATTAATTTATTTATTTAAATAAGCTCAACTTTATTAAAAACTAAAAGAAAACAAATACAAAGAATCCAAACTTATTTAGGTCTCAAATGGTGTTTAAATGATCTTATACTACTTTGGCCTTTGTATTTTTCACCTTGGTGTTGTCAATTGGTCGAGTATCTGCCAATACCGATTCGGAACAGATTTTTTTTTCTTAAATTTAAAATAAATCAAAGAGGTATCACAGAAGATTCTAATAAAGACATAATAATAAGATAGAAGAAGTATAAAGACCACACAAAGTCAATAGTGCAAACATAAGAGCAATTTTAGATTGCCTACCAAATTTTGTTGGAGTGTTACTCTTGCCATCTTTATCCAATTTTGATTGGCAACTGCCACCCGTGTCAACTTTGAAGTTTCCTTGTAGCTTGCAACTACCTCTTCCCATTTTTTGTTTAAACTAAATCAACTTCGAAGTTTTCTTGTAGCTCGCTACTGCCGCTTGCCATTTTACTCTTCATCCAGTGGAAGATTACCACCTTGGTTTAGCTGCCTATCTTTGTCGAGCATTGCCACATATTCTCTTATTGCCATATTTATTAATAGTGACTTTTCTATCTATAGTTTGGTTTGATTGGCTCTTATTCTCTTTGCCTTTATTTGATTTGCCAAATATACTATCAAATATACTAAATTTGATTTGATTTGCCCATATAGTAAATATGACACTGATACCGATACCATATCGGGGCCGATACATATCGGTTGGCCGATAAATCAAAACATATCACTGATATGTATCGATATCGGCAGATATTTGATGCCTTGATCTCTATGCTGTATGGCAATAAAAAATTTACTATTTTAAGATGGTGAAATAAAATGTAGCAACCCAATTGAACGCTATAAATACAAAGAGATCGCCAACCCTTACCCCACAATCCACACGCACACAATAAAAAGGCTTGCTTTTTCTCATATTGGAGTAGTAAGATCAGATGGCTAAGCTTTCATTTGCTCATGACCTCCTTCTTGTCCTCCTAGTTTTGGCATCAGGTATACCAAATTTGTCTTGTTTGTTAACTATCATTTGTCACTCTTATCATTACCCCATTATACTATCATTCGGACCAAAACAAATTGATGATGGAAGAGGGCCAACTAAATATTTTTAAGGAGAGCAATAAATGAAGAAATCAATAGATAAAGATTATTTAAATTAAATTAAACTATTTATTTTATTTAATGGTGCAGTTGCAACAATGGTGCCACATGTGGAGGCCCAAAAGAGATGCCAATTGGTGTTGGAGGCAACAGGCTGTGTCCTCTCCAAGTGCAGGCAATAATGCTGCCAACAGAAGAATGGCAATGGACATTTTTTCCTGTCTCTAGAAATGAATCATTTTGGATAGTCATGGTATTAGTAGCTCATTTTAACTTAGAATTGTATCAAATGGATGTTAAAACAGCTTTTCTGAATGGTGACTTGCATGAAGATTTCTTTATGACATAACCTGAAGGTTTTCAGGTTGAGGGGGAGAGTCATTTAGTTTGTAGACTCAAAAGGTCTATATATGATTTAAAGCAGACATCTCGACAATGGTACTTAAAATTTTACGAAGTCATTTCAAATTTTGGTTTTAAAGAAAATACTGTAGATCAATGCATATATCTTAAAATCAGTGGGAGCAAGTTTATCATCCTTGTTTTGTATATTGATGATATATTACTTGCGAGTAGTAATTTGAGCATGTTACATAAGACAAATAATTTTTTATCAAAGAGTTTTGATATGAAATATCTTAGTGAAGCTTCATACGTGATAGGAATTGAGATTCATCGAAATATAGCCCGTGGCATATTAGGATTATCTCAAAGATCTTATATTAATAAAGTTCTTAAAATATTTAACATGCACAATTATTTCGTTACTGTTGCCCTTGTCATTAAAGGTGATAAATTTAGTCTACTTCAGAGTCTCAGAATCAATCTAGAGAGAAAGCAGATAGAGACAATTCCCTATGTATCGGCAGTTGGGATCTCATATATGCACAACTCTGTACTTGTCCGGATATAGCGTATATAGTTGACATGCTTGGTAGATACCAATGTAATCCTGATTTGGATCATTGGAGAGTAACCAAGAAGGTTTTTCGCTATTTACAAGGGACTAAAGGACACATGCTCATGTACAAAAGGACGAATAATCTTAAAGTTATTGATTATTCAAATGCCGACTATGCTAGGTGTCAAGAAACTCGTAGGTCAACATCGGATTATATTTTTATGCTTGCAGGTGGACCTATATCTTGGAAGAGCGTTAAACAAACGCTAACTACTTCGTCTACTATGGAAGCAGAATTTATTGCATATTTTAAGGCAACATATGAGGCGATATGGTTGAAGAATTTTATCTCAGGGCTTCGAGTTGTTGATAGTATTTCAAGGGCACTGAGAATCTTATCTGATAATTCCGCTGCGATAGCTATCTCCAATAATAATAAGACTAGTGGGGGTTCCAAATATATTAATATTAAATATCTTATTGTAAGGGAGAAAGTTTAGAATCAAATTATATCTGTTGAAAAGATTAATACGACACTCATGTTGGCTGACCCTCTCACTAAAGGCTTACCTTCCAAGCTTTTTTTGGAGCATATTGTGCGTATAGGATTAACGGATAATTTTGATAGCCTTTGAGAGTGGATATATGAGAGTGAATACATTTGTTTAATTGATTCAGAAATAAAGATTATTTATTTGCTTTTCCATTTTTATGTAAATAAAATCTGGAACATATGGTGTCAATAGATGATAATAAAGTAGGACTAATAATAGATTGAGTTTATATGTAATCACCATTCAGTTTGTAAACTTACAATCTATGTGAAATCATACTAGTCAGAATCTATGTCGGTAATGACTTCCAATACGGTAATTAATGAACGGTCATGTATCGATGACATGATATATTGACTACATTGATTCTGTGTTAAAATTCTCACTGGACCGGACTGATTATTAAAGACTTTGATTGAGATTGATTAGGGCTTACCATTCAAAGAAAGTTAGCTAACATTTAGTAATTGAAGTTTATTGACATAGTGTGGCCAAGTGGAAGACTGTTAGAAGTTTCTATTTTGGTGGCTGTCGCTATGGTCAACCCGTTGACTGATGAATGGTGTAAGATCAATCCTGCGATGTGTAGTTGCTAATTTGGTGAATTTGAAGAGAATAAGCAAGTAATATGTAAGTCTTATAGTTATTATATGATTATGATTTCTAATCACAATATAATTAGTAATTTAAGTCTTTAATAGGAAATGATTCTTTAGCTATAAATATAAGGGGTGCCTGGTCCCAATGATTGTTCGACACAATTCAATCCTCCCTATTAGCAAAAGCATCCCCATTGTGCTAGGAGATATTGAGAGCGAGAAGATCGTTGAAGATCGACAACCAACCATTAATGGCTCACACTCAAGGTGCGCACATATATTTAATTTATGGATTATTTGTTTATTATTTTTTATTGATCATGCGCCTAGATCTTAAGGCTCATTTTGGATGGTCGGATCGATAGATCTATATAGATTCCATCACACGATACCTACCAAATTTGAATTTTTATTTAAATTTTTTAAAGCAAAATATTTTCTTCTTATTAAAAGAATCATCAAATAGTTTAAATATTAGTCTTTTATGATATTTTTAAGATTATAAGTCTAACATTTTTTCCAATTTTTTTCCAGAAAAATAAAATAAAAATGAAAATTCACTATATCGGTCCTTTAAGAGCCGATACTCGACTTGCTATTTGGGAAGCTCACAGGCTCACACAATGCAGTAAATAAGTCTACGACCATGTCTTCTGTTTACTATGAAACCTGTTATGGTTATCATGGGAGCATTTTATGCAAAATAGAGTGGCAATTTAGGGATTTTAGGAGACTGATATTGTTTCACAGGGAGCTTCATGCGGCAGCCGATTGTTTCGATGCAATGTGAAGCTCGGGTTCATTGCTTAAATCATCTTTAGAAAAACAATAAATTAAAAACTGATATGCATAGTATGATTTTTGAGTTGTTAATTTTTTATTTTCTCGAAATTTCTCTTTTAAAAAAATTGATCTAAACCCTTCACATGTGTTCCATGTGGCACCCAAACAGTGTTTTGGGTGCCATGTGGACCTCCACGTGGATCTTGGAGGACGGTGACGGTCCTCCTAAGGAGGATGGAACCGGCTCCAAGGGTGTCAGGTTAAGAAAGGGAAATGGTTTAAATCAATTATATATAAAAAAACGTTTAAAAAAAAACTTTTTAAAAGTAAAAGTCAAAATTTGACTAGTTGCAATGATTAATATTTCACAACTCACAAATCACATGGTGGAGATCAATTTTCAATTTTCATTTTCTTTAAAGATGATCTAAGCAATGCACTCAAGCGGTGACCAACCGTCCTCCCATGGAAGATGGATACCTTTTCATATATATATATATATATATATATATATATATATATATATATATATAGAAAAGGTTGGAGGGCGGTGAGTGTCCTCCAAGACCCCACGTAGAGATCTGCGTGGGGCTTGTAACCAAGGTGTCAAATCGGGTATCGGTTCATGGAGGATCGATACGTATCGGCCGATATCGATATGGAATGGTATTTAAAAAAATAAAATAAATAAATAAATCAAAGAGGTATCTGAAAAAATTATAATGAATAAACACTACAAAAATAAGGTGTTTCAGCGGCAGTCAAAAACTGATGCTATTAACAAAATAACTACTGCTACTGAAACAACAAGTCTTTTTGTTAATAGCGACAGTTTTTGGCACCCAAAAACTGCCGCTATTAACAAATATTATTTTATTTTTTGTAGTGAAACAATAAATTAATATACCAAGTATGCCAAGCGGAACCCAATATTTGACCACGTGACATGTGATCCGGGCACTAGTGTACTGTTCAAATGTTAAACCTCTAATATAGGGATCCCTTAACTATATATATATATATATATATATATATATATATATATATATATATATATATATATATATATATATATATATGGAAAATGTGTCCGTCCTCCATGGGAGGACATCACCGTCCTCCAAGGTTCCAGGTGGAGGTCCACGTGGCATTCAAAACATTGTTTCAATGCCACATGGACCTCGGGTGCATTGCTTAGATCATTTTAAAAAAAATATAATTTTGAAAACTCATCTCCACCATGTGTTTTTTGAGCCGTGAAATATAGACCATTGAAATTAGTCAAACATTGACTTATACTTTTAAAAAGTTTTTTCAAATTTCTTTTTTTAAATTTGATCTAAACCATTCACTTGTGCTCCCCGTGACAATCAAAGAGTGTTTTGGGTGCCATGTGTACCTCTATGTGGACCTTGGAGGATGGTCACCGTCCTCCCATGTATATATATATATATATATATAGCTTGTGACCCGACCCATGACTCCCACGCTGACCTAGCGCTATAATGCTACCAACGAGCGTAGTATTTTAGCACTACCCACGAGCCAAGTAAGCATCATGTGGCACGCAATCCGGATGACACGCTACCCACGAACCAAGTGAGCTCCATGTGACACCCAACCCAAAAATTAGGTGACATGACAACTTAGAGGAGATCAATCATGCTCTACCTAAAAAAATTGGACATGATTTGAAGCTTATCCACCGTTAAAAATGTGGTCAAAGTTAAGAAAAATACAATGCCAATTTTGTATATAATATTCATTAAGGGCAAATGCATCATTCAATCGAAGAAATAACGCCAAATTAACCACCATTTAATGGTAGGGGGTAATGTAAGGGTGCAGTGTTAATAGACATAATAGGAGGGTTTTAAGCAATTTCAGCATTAGATAGGGGTATTTGCGAAAAAACACAAAAAATTATAATAAATAAACAATAATAAGATAGAAGAGGAAGTGTAAAGAGCAAACAAAATCACAGCGCCAAAAACTTTAGATTGCCTTGGAGCAATTTTAGATTGGCTACTAAATTTGGTTGGAAACTTTGAAGTTTTCACTTGTAGCTTGCTATTGCCTCTTGCCATCCTTCTCTTCCGGTTGAGGATTGTCACCTTGATTTAGGTGGCTTTTGCCATCTTTGTCTTAATCCCATTGAGCATTGCCACCTATTCTCTGCCATATTTATTAGTAAGGACTTTTCTATTTATAGTTTGATTTGATTAACTCTTGTTATCTTTGTCTTTATCCAAATATGCTATCAAATGTGTTAAATCTGTTTTGATTTGCCAAATATGCTAATTCTGTGACTGATACCGATGCCGTATTGGGACAGATCTGTGTCAGTTGGTCGAAAAATCGATACGTATCGGTATTGGTTGATATTTGATACCTTTCTTGTAACACTGTTTTGATGTCACATGGAGTATAAGGGCATTGCTTAGATCATCGTTGAAAAAATATAATTTGAAAGCTCATCTTCATCATGTATTTCTTTAGCACTAAAATTTGAACCGGTGAAACTAGTCCAAGTTTGACTTGTGCTTTAAATTTTTTTTTTTAAAGAATGATCTAAATAGTACATCAGTGCTCCACATGGCACCCAAAATGTACCACATGGAGCTCCACTAGAGGACCTAAACAGCTCCTATATATATATATATATATATATATATGAAAATGACTCCCTGGGACATGATTGTAGGGTTCAAACCCTACGATGTGGTCCATTTGGTCTATCACATGTCATATTTTCCTAAATCATGTGCAATGTGGTGTTCCACATGTCACATTTTCTTTAAATAATGCAACAACACAAATCTCATGTGCAAGAAGTTGCTCCCAATACCAACCCATTGATATTGCCATGCTACGTTGGTGTGCAATAGGCATCAACCTACTTTAGTTGCTAAAATGTAGCTGAATTGAGATACCATGAAACATCATATGATCTGTTAGAGATTTTTAAATGAGATGATAGAGATTGCTTTTTGTCCAAATCTTCCACATAAGATCTCGAGATCATGAGCTAACTATCAGACGGTCACATGTTAGCTTCATGTGGCACACATTACAAAAAGTGGACAAGAACGATATTAATTTGATGGTATGCCATGACCTTGTTTACATTTTGTGATGTTAAATATCGGCCGGTTTGGTTGATACCTATCCGATATATCAGATATGTATTGGCTTAAGTTCGAATCCTACCCTACTATCCGAGAATATATATATATATATATTGAGAAATTTCTCAAAAAAATCTTGTAACTTGTTTTTATTCCCACGGAGGACTCTCCCATATTTAAAGAATACCTTTATTTCCACCCATATAATCTTTCCATCCACCCACATAAGTGGGTGCACAACTAAGGCAAACCCTCTTCTTTCCTTCCACCCACATATTCAATTCCTTTTTCAAACGATCGAATCCACCCACCGAAATCTTTAGTATGCACCCATATCGTCTTCTTCTCTCTTCCTCTTCCCGCTTGCGCCATATTTGAATCAAGTACACCCACATCATCTTCCCCAATCATCTCTTCGCGTTGAGCAACATTAGGAAGGGTTTCCGTGGCTGTACGAATCATTTTTGGACTTGCGGCTGTACACCGATATCATCTTCCCCAATCTTCTTCTTACGCTACAAGAACATGAGGAACGAACAAACACTATACACCTATACTTGCGAAGAAACCTTCTGAGTTCTTGTTAAGGTTTGTGGGCCAACGACAGTCAACTGTTCGATGTATTTTCAATATTTTAGTTGATTGTTCAACATATTTAGTTAATTGTACTGTACACCCATATAGTATTCATTGATTGTTCAACATATTTAGTTGTTTTTATATTTTGAGTACCTTAAATCCACTAAACAAATCTTTGAGTTCACCCATAGTAAAACACAATGATTTGGTTAAACTCAAAGATTTAGTGTGAGGATTTGAATGTACTCATTTTTTGTTGTGATTCCAAACCAACTGTTGCTGATGTGATTGGATTGATAGGGGGTGTATGAAATGGATGATTTTCGTAAACGGCCTACGGCTTCATGTAGAAGAAGGCATCCAAAAGCCTGAATCGAAGGAGCATCCGAAGATGTAATATCCCAAAAAATCACGTTAAACAGTGACCTTGGGATCCGTGCCCGATTGGTCATAGGTTTGACCAAATAGGAGTTCAATAGTTGGCATAGGGTGCGATGAACGGATGAGATGAGAATTCGAGTGAATATAGGGAGTGTGATGAAAATCTGGAGTCACATACACCTGTTATGGTGTATGTGCTCAACACACGGGTTGAATGAGAAATAAAAGGGTTTAATAGCCCTAGTTCTTTTGTTTGGTTGTTGAGAGTGAGTAAAGAAGAGAGAGAGAGAGAGAGAGGGAGAACATAGTTAATGTAAGGAGTAATGGTGGGTGTTTGGAAGGGGGATTCAAGCATTTAAATGGCTGATTCGACACGAGAGATCCGCTAAAAGCGAAGCTGGAAATCCTAGCCTTTCCAACCACTTGACCTAATCAATTGGAGATTGATTGAAAGTAAAATTCTTGTAAATTAAATGCATATATTGAAGGGTTTAATTGTAGTTAGAAATAGCTAAAATAATGGCTTAGAAGAGAAAGAGAAATCAGTTGGAAGAAGATTGGAAAGAACAACCCAAGAGGGGGCTGAATCTGGCCATTTCGATTAATCGAAAGTGAGACTCGATTAATCGATTTTTGCCAAGAAGTTGAAAAGTCAGAGGACCCCGATTTCGATTAATCGAATTGAGTTTCGATTAATCGACTTTGAATTTCAATTAATCGATTTTGGTATCGATTAATCGACTGGGAACCTCCAGTGAACTCCAGTGGAGGGAAGAAAAGGACTTGGAGAAATCGACTAATCGAAATGGAATTTCGATTAATCGATTTAGAATTTCGATTAATCATTTTGGGATCGATTAATCGATTTTTGGAATTAGATTACTCGAATTGAGAATCGAATGGATAGAGTGGAGAATTTCGATTAATCGAATGGGAATCTCGATTAATCGATTAATCGATTTTGAACTTCGATTAATCGATTTTGGAGTTCGATTAATCGAATGTGCCAGTTTTTGTTGACTTTTGAGTTTGACTTTAAGATTCTTAGAGGGTCTTAGACCTTCTTTGCTACATCTTTAGTGATGTATTTCATATGTTATGTGGTACCATAGGTGGTACGTGTGAGCTTGGGCACAAGGAGCCACGTGGGACCTTGATGCATGATCAAACAGAGACTTGAGGTAGGGAACAACTTGAACATGTACTTTATTTTGCAAGAGCATGTATGTAGTGATATAGAATTCAATTCAAACTGTTTTTGTTTCTTAAGAGTTTGTAAAAAGTGTGCGTGTGTGACATCTAAAAGAGTAATCATAATGAGCCATCCCCAGGGGATGAGGAAGTAAAGAAATAAGAGCATCAGGTGTGATGCAAGTGAATGGATACATCCCAGGGATGTATCCAAGATTGAATTATGTCTGATAGGGCCTAACTGATATAAGATAGCACACTTACACGGTGAATAACTATATGTAAAGCATCTGATATTTTTATTATTTGAGGTTTGCGGGATACCCCACGAGCGACGGGATATCCATCCGTCTGATGGAGATACGCAAGTAAAGCGTAAGTGAGGCATATCCATTACGATAGCACACCCCAGGGGTGTTGAATTGAGATGAGTTGAAACCCCGCCACCGATCCCCAGGGGAAAGGGGCTTGGGTACTATTGGTATTCCCAGGGAATACATTTAAAACTGTCTATATAGATGACGATGAAGGGTATCTCATCGGGGCTCGATGCTATATTGCTCGGGGATTATTTAAGTTTAAAGGTTAAGTTTTACTTTAGGCCTAGTCAGCATCATTCATGAGTGATTAAAAGATGTGTAAACTACCAGTAAAATGTGATGCTTTTCGACTGTTTTTCTCAGTAATTACATAGATACATCATGCATGACATATCATGGAATACATGTGAGTTTTAATTTATATGTTCACTGTGTTTTGTTCCCTATTGAGCTAAGATGTAGCTCACCCTTTAGACTATACGTCGCAGGTCCATTGTTAGCAGCTGTTGACGCTTCAGGGGACGTTGACCCTGGTGAGTCAGACCCTGCACCTGGTGACGAGTTGGAGCCACCTCCTGAGGACTTCTTTTAGAGGACTCCGTTGTGCAGCTTTGAGAGTTTTTGTGAGCTTGTTTTGTGCGGCTTGGTATGTCAAGCCTTATTTTCGTTAAACAATGTAATTAAGTCATGAGATTATATTTTTGGGGCAAACCATCATTGATGATCAGCGATCATCGATGGTTCGGATCGGTTCTCCATTCATGCAGAGGCATGAAGGTAGAACTGTCTTTTGAGAAATATTTAAATGATAATTTATTTTCGCATTTATTATTGTCATTTCAGTTCATTATTGCTGCTTGATATACCAAAGTTCCGTGCATAGCTAAGGGGCACGGTCAAGATGATCGTGTCGATGGCACGGGTTTTGGGGTATCGAAATTTGGGCTGTCACAGAAGAGATGTCTTCTGAAATTGATGTTGACAATTCAAGAATTTTAGCAATAGCTGTTGAAGCTGCATCTGCAGCGATAGTGATATCAGAAGAAGAGAGTGGATGAGGGGAGAATTTTAGAAGAGATAGTGGAAGAAGAGAGGGTGGAGGGGAGAATTTTAGAAGAGAGAGTGGAGGAGGGGAGTGTGGTAGAAGAGAGGGTGAAAGAGGTTATTGGAGAGGGTAGTGTGGATGATGTGGCAGTAGAGGGGAGGGTGGATGATGTGGGAGTAGAGGGTGAAGCTGAGAAAGTGGAAGTGGGTGAAGGTGAGGGAATTGAGAGGGTGGAGGAGAGAGTGGCTGAAGGTGAGGGAGCTCAGAGGGTGGAGGAGAGAATGGGTGAAGGTGAGAGAGATCAGAGCTTGGAGGAGAGAGTAGAGGAGAGAGTGGGTGAAGGTGAGGGACTTGAGAGGATGGAGGAGAGAGTGAGTGAAGGTGACGGAGCTCAGAGGTTGGAGGAGAGAGTAGAGGAGAGAGTGGGTGAAGGTGGGGGACTTGAGAGGGTGGAGGAGAGAGTGGTTGAAGGTGAGGGAGCTCAGAGGGTGTAGGGGAGAGTGGAAGGTAAAGGAGAAGCGGTTAGAGCTCCGAAAAAGAAGAGAAAAAAGAAAGAGGTCGACGTTGAGCCAACCCAAATTAAAGTCGAGGATAATGTGCCACCATTTCCCGGAGGCCCTACGAATACTTCACTTTCAAGATAGTATAAAAACCATGTTGCCTATGATCTATGGGTTAACAAAGTAAGTAAGTAACAACATTCAATTTATGTAATGCATTTCTCATTTTATTATGTACATAATTACAAATTTCTTACTAATTTTGTTGTTGGTTGATGTAGGATCGAGAAACACTTCGTTGCATCCAACATTCAGCCAAACTCGATGCCTGATCCATCATTCAAATGTCTCACAAATTTAAAAGTAGGATCAATATGGTAGGATTTTGGTTGATGGCTAGGGTTGCATTCAGGACCATCAACCGTTTATTAATATCTACCTTGGTTGAGAGATGACACCCTGAAATAAATATATTTCGCTTTATTACGGGTGAGAAGACTATCACTCTCAACAATGTGAAGCATCTCATTGGCTTATCTGTAGTCGACAAGGCAGTTGTTGCAAACCCTTGCAGTACAGCTGAATTGATGACAATGTGTGTTCAAGCATTTGGTATTAGTGTCGACAATATGATCGAAAAATTAAATCACAAAGGATGCAAGGGGAAAATTTTTCGCTTGGAATGGTTGCGTGCTCATTTGAGCCAGATACCTGATGATGCATCCGATGATCAGATTGGTTGTGCTGTGAGGGGATACATTTTTTATCTGCTAGGCTGCACAATCCTTGCCGATAAATCAGACAATATGGTGTCGACTCGGTACGTAAAGGTGTTGGTCGATCTAAAGACTATTGGGGACTATACGTGGGGAGCAGTTGCACTCGCTTATCTTTATAAGCAGTTGGACATCGCATTAGGAAAGAAGGTCACGCAAATTTCTGGGCTGCTTACGTTAGTTGAGGTATACTACATTTGCATAGCAATATCTTACTAAATTACGTTTCTAATATTTAATAAATAATTTATGTGTGTTGTTGTTAAACTATATATTTTATATTTTCAGGTGTGGAGCAACGAACACCTAGCTCTTGGGCATCCAGTGCTTATCTAAATGTCGTTTGATAAATTGCTTTTAGCCTTTAGATGGCAGCAATCTAGTCAACCCGCGCATCCTATATCAAAGTTGGTTCTTTTACGTGAAGTATTGGATGACTTACGAATGGATTATGTATTATCATAATTAGTTATTTTATGTAAACCTATATAATTGTAATAACTCTCTTTCTCTCGTACAGGTTATTTAAGATCCATATTGTAAGACTAGATCGGAGTATATGTTTACTCCTAAGGCATTTTACACCGGATGTCTGTTCTGTTTCGACATTGTCGAGCCGTACTACCCAGAGCAGGTGTTGAGACAGTTGGGGCACTTACAATCAATCCCTCCGACACCAATAGCACCCGCATAAGGGAGCATTAGAGGGAGAACTGTAAAGACATACACCGTATTTTACCAAGCTCCTTCAAAAAACTTCGAACGTCATCGCAGTCACCAATTATTTGTAGAGGATCGTGGTGCTCTAACGTTTAGTGGGGCCACTGTGGAGGGTTATATGGAGTGGTACAAGAAGTCCTCACATTTGTACCTCGTGGACCAGGAGTTTAAAGCCATCCCAAAGTAGAGATGATGTCCAAAGTAGAAACGATGTCGATGATGTCTCGGAGGGATGGGTAAATATTTGTGTTATTATGATGTCTCTCATTTATAACTACTATATACAAACATTTATATAATGTCTAATGCACATTTTGAATATAGCGGCATCACAGAGATATGACATTAATGTTATTGGAGGATTCGATAACTATCGGAGCAAATCAAGACATTGGGTATCTGATCGAGGTCATGAAGAGGGTACGTGATGAGCTCCGATTCGACTTGCCCTCCTCACAGGTTCCTACCTCAAGTGATGCATCTCTCGTCACTGAAACCACTTCAACACCACGTTGAAATCCTCCTCGGAAAAGGGGAAAGTTTTAGTGAAGGGAAAGGATATAGCATGTAGAGTTTTTTTGTATATGTATATTTCTTGAAGAAATTCGTTTTTGTATATTTCTTGAAGAGAAAGTTATGTATTGCTTGAAGATATCAATTTTTATTATAAATACAGATATTATTGTCAGTTGACTTGTTAGTAAGGCTTACAATTGGATGGGCTTCCTTATCTTTCTCAATTTCTTGTGTATTATTGCTTGAAGGTATCAATTTTCTCACTGTAAATAAAGACATTGTTATCGAGTTGACTTGTTAGTACGCTTGCAAATGCCTGAGCACTTTTAAAGTTACTTTGTAATCATAGAATTGAAACATCTTTATTTGAATATTTTCCCAATCCCACTATACCAAAATGAATATTTGAAAAGCCCATCAACCACACATTACAAATAGAATGGGAAAATGATCATTTACATAATTTACCATTTTATTACCCTTAACTTAGTGATGCTAGGGCTTAGTTTGTTACTAATAAGTTACTGATGTACAGATATTTAAGATAAACAATAAAAGAGAGCTTGATTGATAATATTTGTTAAAATAAACTCAAAAAGCAGTAAGAAAGATGATTAAGTGATGAAGACAATGAGGTACCTATTGAAAGGAAGAAAATCGTGATCAACGATTTTGCGCTATTGCTGATGAAGTAAAGAAATAAAGAAATGAGAAATCATAATTTGATGATTCTTTAGAAAAGATGATTATTTAGAAGCGACAAAAGAGTAAAAGACGATATAAAAGGAAAAGCGATTGTCCAGTATAAAAGTGAAAGAATAGAAAATCGTGATTTACGATTTTCCAGAGAGAAGAGAATGAAAAATCGTTATCTACGATTACAGAGCTTTCTTATTAGGAATGCTGCTGCTGATCACGTGCATAGTATGCCGCCATAAACAGAATTAGAAGATCTCTTGAATTAGAAGTCTTGCTAATCACGGGTCTGAGAAGATTAATGAAGATATATTTTTGAAAGATTCTGCTACTGTTAGATAAAGAACATTCTAGCAGCATACCAGCCAATCAAGCTAAAGAAAGAAGGAAAGATAAAATTAGAATTAGAGTTGTATTAGGATAGTTTTTATTTCTTTTATTAGAATTAGAAGTTTTGTAAACCGACTCCTTATGATCTATAAGTGAGTCTAGTATAGGAATAAGGATAGAAGAAATTCAGTATCAATTGATGCCTAAGGTTGGGTTTTCTTCTGATCAATAGTATAACATAGTTAGAATAGTTTAGATATTAGAAGTTTCTCAAGAGAAATTGACGACTGCAATTGAGTGTTGAAGATTAGTGTAGATATCTCTAATTTCTCAGAAGAAATTGACGACTCCGACTGAGGGGTGAAGAATATATTTTTACTTTGGTTTCTAGTTTAGATTTATTTTTATGCAAAATTTACAGCTTTGTAAACATCTTCAAGTTTTAATTTGAATTGACGACTCAAGTTAGAATTTGTAGATTAGTGTAACGGTATTTTATTTTTCATTCTTCAATTTTCTAGAGTTTGATTGACGCCCAAACTTTTAGTTGATTGTTGATTAGATTAAATATATATTGATAGAATTTTAGTATTGATTGATGCCCAATGCTAGGAAACTGGAAATATAGTGTAACGACATTGCTTAATTTCATAAATATCCGATAGCTGAAGGTTGGGATTGACGACCTCAATTTGAAGGAGGATTTGGATTTATTTTATGCACTTAGTTTAATAAAAAATCTTTTATTCATATTTCTCCAGTAGGTTAGATCTTTAAAGATAAATGGAAGTTTTTAAATTAAGAATTTAAGTAAAGAGATATAGATTAGAGGTAAAACAAAGATAAATAATTTCCTCGTGGGAACGATCCTATGCTAGTACTATGATTTCCATTGTGCGCTTGCAATAGGATAAAACTTTATTTTAATTAAATATATACAGATAAGAAGACAAGTCAAGTTTATGGCGCCACTGCTGGGGAAGCGGAATTTATCTTTTATTTCTAATTTTATTTCCTATTTTTATTCTTTTAGATACCGATATATATCTTTATCTTTTTATATTTCTTTATATATTTATTTTTATTTGATCACTTCTTATTCTTTTGCAGGTTTATTCAGAGTATCAGATCGGCTTTTCAACACTTTTGAGGGCCTCAGGAATTAGAAACTCAGATTTGTTTCTCCCCCTGCTTGCTAAAATAAAAATTAGAAAATATTAAAAATTAAATTAACTGTTCTAATTGAAGTGTTTTTGTCACTAACAATGACAAACAACAGTCAACGTAAACAAGACTAGGAGGGAGTGCTATGCCTTGACACCTCTTGCACCCCCCTCATGTATTTATATATCCCATACTGTCGGAGAAAAGGATTTTAAAGTTATGCCCAAAATATTGCAATCAATTCCAATATTTCGTGGGTTGATGAATGAAAATCCTTATTTGCATTTAACACAGTTCATAGAAGTATGCAACTTAATTCGAATTACAAATTTTCTTGATACATCTGTTCGTTTGAGAATGTTTTCATATTCTCTTAGAGATGAGGCATTGAAGTGGATACATTCTTTACCTCAGAATTCGTTCAATAATTGGAAGGACTTGGAACGAGGATTTCTTATGGAGTACTCCCCAATGTACAAAATAAATAAGATCCGGTATCTTATAAGAAGTTTTAAACAATATTCGGATGAATCTCTTCAAGAGGGGTGGTCGCGCCTTAACGACCTTTTGTATTTGTGTCCTCATCATGAGATCCTGAGATGACAAATAGTCTTTGCTTTCTATGAAGGTTTGAATGGCACAACAAGACACCTAATTGATGTTGCCTGTGGAGGGATGCTCCATACGATGTCTGCTGAGACTGCGTAGAATTTCTTTAAGAACTTTAGAGAGAAACCAGTGCAATGTCAAGCATTGGCTGAGACTGAATTGGAGACCGCAAGGAGTACACCTCTTAGGCGAAGAGGATTATTGTAATATCCCCGAAAATTGAGCGATGAACAGTTACTTCAGGATCCGTGCCCGATTGGTTGTAGGTTGACCAAGTGATGGTCAAACAGTAGACTTGAGAAGGAAAGTGTTTTGTGGTGTAAATATGACCTAAGCATGGAGTTAGAGGTTAGTTAAGGGTCACATACACCTATCTCTGGTGTATGTGCTCAACACCAAAGCAAGAAGAGTTATAAGGGTTAATAACCTAAAGAGAAGTTATTTCTCTTGTTTGGTTGGTGAGAGAAATTAAGAAGAGAGAGAGAGAGAGAGTAAAAGGGAGTTAATGGTAAGGAGAGTTATTGTGGTTTGGATTTGAGGAAGGGTTTGAGCATTGAATGCCGGATTCGACGCGTGAAGGACCGTTGAAGCAAGAGCTAGAACCCTAGCCATTTAAACCAACCAATCCATTCTTTAAGAGATTGATTTGAGGTGAGTTTTGTTAGATTTAAATGCATAAAGTTTTGATGATTAAATTCAATCAAGTATAGTGAAAATGATGAATTAAAGACATAGAAAAGAAAGAAAAATAGGAAGAAAAAGATTTGGAAGAACAACCTGAAAAGGGACTGAGTTCTGGCCAAATCGATTAATCGATTTTGGTCTAGAAGTTAAAAAGGCATAAAAGCCCGTATTCAATTAATCGATCTTGAAATCGATTAATCAATTTTGAAATTCGATTAATCAATTTAGAAATCGACTAATCGACTGAGTACCTCCAGTGGCTGGAGAAATAAGGCCTGGGAAAACTGATTAATCGATTTGAGAATCGATTAATCGATTTTGGATTTCTATTAATCGATTGTGAACTTTTGATTAATCGATTTGGGATCGATTAATCGATTTTAGATTTCGATTAATCGATTTGGGAATCAATTAATCGATTTAGGGTTTCGATTAATCGATTTTGGAGATCGATTAATCGATTTTGGCAATTTGAGTTGACTTCTTAGTTGAACATTGAGGTTCATGGAGGGTCTTGGACCTTCTCTATTGCATCCTTATTGATGTTGTGCATATGTTATGATGTACCATCGGTGGTACTAGCTAAGGCAAGCATGAGGAGCTGTGTAGGACCTTGATGCTTGGACAATCAGACACTTGAGGTAGGGAACACCTTGAACATATACTTTGATTGTAAGAGCATGTATGTAGTGATATAGAAATGAAATGAATCATATAATCTCTGTGTGTGTGTGTGATACACCAATGAAATGAACATGCTTAATCATATAATCCTTTCAGTATGTGTGTGTGTGTGACACAAAGTAAGCATATGAAAATGAGACATCCCCAGGGGATGAGAAAGTGATAAAGGCGTCAGTGTGATGCGAGTAATTTAGACATCTCAGGGATGTAAGTGAGATTGTAAAGTAAGATTGAACAAAGACTGATAAGGCCTAATTGATATAAAGTAGCACATTTACACGGTGAATAACTATATGTAAAGCACATGATATTTTTGTTATTTAAGGTTTGAACAAAATACCCCACCGACATGGCGGGATATCCACGACTGACTCGATAGAATATCTGTGACCGGTATGACGGCCAATCCGTACACCAGTGTGGCAGTCTATCCTTACACAGTAGCACATCCCAGAGATGTTGAGATAAGATTAGACCCCGTCACTTATGAGAAAGGGACCTGGGTAGTATTCAAAGTGACATATTTATAATAACTGTCTATTTAGACGACAATGGAGGGTATTCCATCGGGGCTCGATGCTATATTACTCGGGAATTACTTAAGTTGAAAATTTAAGTTTCTTTAGGCCTATCCAGTGTAATTCATGAACAGTTGATAAAAAATGTAACATGTAAGCCACCCGTAAACTTTAATACATATATAACCCTTTAAACTATTTTCCATTAAGTTCATAAATACATCATTCTATCATATCATGGAATATATGTGAGGATTTGACTTCTATGTTTATTGTGTTATTCCCTATTGAGCTAAGATGTAGCTCACCCTTTAAACTATACGTCGCAGGTCCTTTGCTTGTAGTCGTAGAGGCTTCGATAGACGTTGATCCGGAGGATTCGGATTTCGTTCCCGGAGACGAGTTAGATCCTCCTCTCGAGGACTTCTTCTAGGAGACTTCGCTGTGTACTTTGATAGGGAGAGTTTTGAGAGTATTTTGCGCAGCTTGATATGTCAACCCTTTATTTTGATAAGCAATATATTTAAATGATATAATTCTTTTGGCGAACCATCTGAGGTAATCTATTTATCACTGATGGTTTGGATTGGTTCTCTGTTCATGAGTTGGTGTGACAACCCGAATTTTGACACCCCAAAACCCGTGCCATCAGCACGACCCTCAAGGCCGTGCCCTATGATTCTGTACGAAGCATTGGTATATACAAGCCAAAAACTGCAATTAAGGCACATGCATCTACTCTAAATAAGTACTCATGTATTTAAAATAAATAGGGTCTCTAAAGGCAGTTCTTGTCTCATGCCAATTCATGGGCATAAGAACTTACCCAAACTGTTGGTGATAACAGTTCATCCCAGACAGTTTGTCAAAAGAATAACGGTATTTAATTACATTCAAATAAAGAGACTTGACATACCAAGCCACACCTAATACTCTCAACTCACTCTCAAAGTGCGCAATGGGTCTCCTAGAAGAATTCCTCAGGAGGAGGCTCTGACTCTTCTGTGGGCACGTAATCTGAATCCCCTGGATCAACGTCTCCAGAAGTCTCCTTTGCCGCAAGTCTTGGACCTGCGACGTATAGTCTAAGGGGGGTGAGCTACATCCTAGCTCAATAGGGAAACACAGTAAACATATAGATTAAGCTCTCACATGTATGTTAAAAATAGTTTAAAAGCATGATTTATCTGATAGAACTGTTGAAAGACAAATTGAAACACACGGAAGTAAAATGATGGATACACTGTTACTTTGCATGACTTTATTATTCTCATCTTACTATTATGGTAACGGATTCGGCCTAATCACTTAAATCTTAACTTAAGTAATCCCCGAGCAATATAGCATCGAGCCTCGATGGAATACCTCATCGTCGTCTAAATAGACACTTGTTATGTGTTACATTTCAATACTACCCAGGCCCTTTTCTCTTAGGCGGCGGGGTCTATTCGCAATTTAACATCCCTGGGATGTGCTAGGGTGTACGGTTTGGCCGCCGTACAGATCAGGAATATCCTACCGAGTCAGTCGTGGGTATCTCGCCACGTCGGTGGGGTATTCTAAATAAACCTTAAATAACAAAAATATAAAGTGTGCTCTACATATAGTTATTCACCGTGATTGTGCTAATTATATTACATTAGGCCTTCTCGTTCTTCTTTTGTTTTTATCATTTGGCTTCATATGCATCCCTGGGATGCTACTGGTTTAATGCATCATTATGATGCCCAATGTTACAATTCTATGTCCCCTGGGGACTTCATGACCTCCTCTTTAGATTCACACACACACACATGTTGGAAACACATTTAATATGACTATTCTCTCGAGCTACTCTATATGATTGAAATACTCTACATACATGATTTTTGATGAATTAAAGTACATGTTTCAAGATATTCCCTACCTCAAAGCAAACCCAAAGCAATCATCTCTTGTAGCGGTGATACGCAACGATCCCACGTCAATCTACATTGCATGCGTTAAGAACATGCTTAGAATGGTCACTAGGGCCCTTGGAGCACACAACTCCCATGAATTGTGCTAAAATTTAATAAAACCCGCGTAGTTCCTCGCGCGAGCGAGCACTATTCCTCACTCGAGCGGTCACTTAGCCTAGCTCGAGCGAGCACTTAATCTCGCGCGAGCGATTAAAACGAGGTACCAACCCTCACATGAGCGAGTACCTTTCATCGCTCTAGCGGTTAAAACGAACTACATAAAGCCTCGCTTGAGCGAGCTTCCCATATACTATAGGTCTCGCTCGAGCGAGCCTAGAACGAAAATATACTCAGATTTATATTCTATCCTCGCTCGAGTGAGCCACGATAGATACAAGTGCTCGATCCATTCGAGAAAATAATTCCTTCTTTATCCAATGTCTTATTAGCATTAAATAACACCAAAAGACCTTTTAACAATTCCTTTCTACATTATCTAATCACCATAAACACATTTAAATCATACCTCGATCGATGTATTTGATGTAAACTCGATCCAAGTTTCAACTAGATGAAAAGCTCTTCATGGTTCCTCATCTAGCCTTCCTCAAAATCTTCTACGAGCTTAAACCAACGAACCTAACCTTCTTTTACAATTTTCTCTCTTCTTTCTCTCTTTTCCTTTTCTCTAGGCTAAAATTAGGTTACGTATAGGGCTCCTCCTTCCTTTTTACTTATATACATATTAGTGAAAGTTAGCGTGTTTCTCACATACACACATAGCGTATACATGTTATTTTTTCGTTTCCTTGTGAACCACACATACGCGTGCATGGTATAAGATGTGCATGGTTCCCAAAAATCTGGGGTCATGACAGTCGGCATGAAAGTAGAACTGTCTTTTGAGTTTATGCCTAGATTAGTATAATTATTTATGTATCCTGCAGTTATTTGTCTTATCTTGTTTAGTTGTTGCTTGCTATACTAATGTTTCACACAGATTTATGGGATACGGTCTAGAGGATCGTGCTGATGGCACGAGTTTCGAGGTGCCAAAATCTGGGCTGTCACAGTTGGTATCAAAGCATTTTCGTTTAGAAATTCTGATAATTATTATTTTTGTCAGAGCATAGGGACTTCTACTAACAAAACTTTGGGTTCACGTGCAGACCGTGATATCTTCTAGGGGAAGAGGCCGACCCAAGGGCGATCATAATAGGAATTTATGTAGTCGAGATGATTTCATCTCGGATGCCAATCGAGTGCCTTTGGGAGATAGAGGGACTTCAGGCAGTGGTGGCCAAGAGAGCCAAGATCAGGTAGAGAATCGGGATCGAGATCGTCAGGATCGATATCAGAGGGAACAGGAGAGAGTCAGAGAAAGAAATGAAGACAGAGAGGAGTGTCAGAGGATGATGCACACTATGGAAACCATGGCGACTGCTATGGCACAACAGGCAGCATCCTTGGCAACTCATATTGCCCACGAGCAGCATCAGCCACCTACACCTCCAGTGGCTTCGACACTGCCAGTGTCTTCTGCGTTTACTGAGTTTAGGAGGATGAGACCTCCTAGCTTTTCGAGGTAGGCAGAGCCCATGGCAGCTGAGAACTGGCTGAGTGAAATAGAGAAAGTATTTAGTGTACTCACATGCACAGAGGACGAGAGCGTCCGTTGGGCAGCCTATATGTTAGATGAGGAGGCTGGGCCTTGGTGGAAGTCCGTTTCTAGGACTAGGGCTCAGGAGACCCCAGATTTTCCCTGGATGTGCGATGAATTCATTGAAGAGTTCAACAAACAGTATTTCCTAGAAGTGGTGAGGAATCAAATGGAGATACAATTTTTGCAACTCGTGCAAGGGAAGATGACTGTTAGAGAGTATGGAGTGGAATTTATGCGACTTGCTCGCTTTGCGCCTGACTATGTTATCACGAAGATGGTGAGAGCAAAGAGGCTTTAGCAAGGGTTGAGACTGGACGTGAGGGGAGGAGTAGTACCATTCCAGATGAGGACCTATGGAGAGGTCATGAGTAAGTGGTTGAAGAAGAAAATAATAACCGCTATCGCTAGAGGGAACAACAAGGAAGGTGGAGTGTGGATCAGAGTAGAACGGGAAACTACGAGCCGATGAATAAAAAGCCGAGATTTGTAGCCCATAATCAGAGACCACCATTCCAAGGAGGGTATCAAAGACCGGCGCAACAGAGCAACTAGCAGAGATTTCCATTGCTTACTATCGGAGAGACCGATATGATATGAGAGCCCTGCTATCACTATCGGAGCTACAGTTACATAGGGTTTCTCACGAGCTACATCTTCCACACCATGGGGGACTTGTGCCAAGTGTGGCAAGTCTCACAAGATGGCGGACTGTAGGCAGGGTACTCGGGGCTGTTTTAGATATGGCAAGGTGGGTCGCTTGATCAAAGATTGCCTGAGGTAAACAAAGGGAAGATGGCTTCAGCTGCTATGCCACGACCGATACAAGCAAGGAAGCCGATCGTCGAAGGGAGAGCCTATGCGGTCACAGCTTAAGAAGCCCAAAATACAAATGACGTGATCCAAGGTGAGAATCTCTTTTAAATAAAGAATTTCTATTCTTGAAAATTTTTAGATAGAGAAGGTGCATCCATATAGAAAATAGAAAGGAACCTGTATATAATAATTTTGGTATACATTATATATATATGTATGTATGATTAGGTACATTACAAATCTATGAGAAAGGAAGCGATGTGATATATGAAGCTCAAGTGTTGATAGACCCGGGGTCTACCCACTCATTTATTACCCCTCGCTTCACAAAGAAGATGACAGTCAACTTAGAGGAGTTAGACTTTGTGTTAACTGTGACAATTCCGACTGGGAAATCGATTGATATAAAAAAGGTTTGCAAATCCGTGATCGTGCGAATCATGGATGGAGACGTCTTTGAACTACCGACAAATTTAATTATGTTAGACATGCAAGGATTCAAAGTGATCCTTAGCATGGATTGGTTGTTGACTCATTGTGCAACCGTGGATTACAAGAACAAGGTTGTCATCTTCAGACCTAATACGAGGAGATCATTTCGATTTCGAGGAGAGAGATTGACGAGTATGCCACTTATCTTTGCAGTCAGGGCCGAGCGCTTGATCAAAAAAGGGTGTAGTGGATACTTGGCATTCTTGAAGGAGAATAAAAAAGAGAAGAATATTATTTCGGAGATAGCAGTTGTGCGAGACTTCGCTGACGTATTTTCGGAAGAATTACCCGGATTACCTCCAGATAGGGAAGTTGAGTTCGCCATCGACTTAGCACCAGGAACGGAGTCTGTTTCTAAAGCACCATATAGAATGGCTTCTGTTGAGTTGAAGAAGTTGAAAGAGCTCCTGGACAAGGGGTTTGTTAAACCGAGTGTGTATCCATAGGGATCACCGGTCTTGTTTGTAAAGAAGAAAGATAGGTCAATGCGTCTGTGCATTGACTATCGGCAAGTAAACAAACTCACTATAAAGAATAGGTATCCTTTGCCTAGGATAGATGACTTATTCGACCAACTACAAGGAGTAAGGTATTTCTCTAAGATCGATCTGAGATCTGGATACCATCAGTTGAGAGTCAAGGCAGAGGACATCCAAAAGATTGCATTCAGGACACGGTACGGACACTATAAATTCTTAGTGATGTCGTTTGGGTTGACGAACGCACCGACGTCGTTTATGGACTTAATGAATCGGGTGTTTAAACCACCCCTGGACTCCTGTGTCGTCGTGTTCGTCGACGATATCCTAATATACTCCAAATCAAAGGCGGAATACGAAGAACACTTGAGGATTGCTCTACAAACTTTGCGTGAACACCAATTATATGCCAAGCTCAGCAAGTGCGAGTTTTGGTTAGAGGAAGTTAGCTTTTTGGGATATGTCGTCTCAAAGTATGGTGTCACAGTTGACCCGACTAAGATAGAAACAGTGGTCAATTGGGAGCAACCAAAGACCGTGACTGACGTCTGTAGTTTCCTCGGACTAGCTGGCTATTATCGGCATTTCGTTGAGGGTTTTTCAAAGATATCGAGACCACTCATGAGACTTACACGGAAGGATGCAAGGTTCGAATGGAGTGAGGCATGTGAGAAGTGTTTTCAAGAACTCGAGAAGAGACTCACTTCAATTCCAGTACTAGCGATTCCATCAAGCAGTGGAGGATTCGCAGTCTATAGTGATGCTTTATATAATGGTTTGGGTTGCATGCTCAATCAACACAAAAAAGTGATAGCTTACAGGTCGAGACAGCTGAAAGAACATGAGAAAAATTATCTGACACATGATCTGGAACTACCAGCCGTCATATTTGCGCTGAAGATTTGGCCACATTACTTGTATGGTGAGACCTTTGAGATTTTCACTGACCATAAGAGCCTCAGATATCTGTTTACACAGAAAGAATTAAATATGAGACAGTACAGATGGATGGAGATCCTCAAGGAGTATGTCTATTCCATACAGTACCATCCAGGCAAGGCTAATGTAGTAGCAGATGCCTTTAGTCAAAAGGGTTCAACTCAGTTTGCTAGTTTGATTTTGGGAATGCACAGATGGAAGTTGTTTGAAGATCTGACACTATATGATGTGAACATCGAGTCGCAAGCCATAGGAGCCTTCTTGACAAACATTTTAGTGAGGCCAGTGATATTTAAGCATATCCACGAGCTATAGATGAAAGACCCGATGCTAACCATAATTCGTCAAGATATGATTGAAGGCATCAAACCGGAGTTCTCAGTAAAAGAAGATGGTTCCTTATTGTTCAAGGGCCGTCTCTGCATTCCGAATAATGCCGATCTGCCGCAAACTATCCTTGATGCATCTCATAAGTCAAACTATGCGATCCACCCTGGTAGCATGAAAATATATCAAGATTTGAAAAAGAATTACTGGTGGAGAGGGTTGAAACAAGACGTGGCAGAGTACGTGTCACGGTGTTTGATATGTCAGCAGGTGAAGGTTGATCATAGACATCCTGCTGGATTATTGCAGTCTCTACCCATACCAGAGTGAAAGTGGGAATCGATCTCTATGGACTTTATCGTTGGACTATCGCGTACAACGAAGAGATATAATGCCATTTGGGTAGTCGTAGACCGATTGACAAAATCAGTACACTTCTTGCCCTACAACACGATGTATACGGCAGGAAGACTCGCAAAGCTATACATGAAAGAGATCGTTCGTTTGCATGAGATTCCAAGTAGCATTGTTTCTGACCGTGACCCATTATATACATCAAAAATTTGGAAGAAATTTCAAGAGGGAATGGGAACACGATTGGATTTTAGTTCAGCATTCCATCCGCAAACTGATGGGCTAAGAACTATCTTGTCAACGCAGGCCTCGGTAACCTATTGAAGTCGCCACACGGGTATTACTACCCTCGGCTAGTTCGCCTCTTTTATTAGAAATTAGAAAAGGGTCGCGTTGATGACACCGTGGTGACCGAAATTGACAGTCGCCATTACCTGTTCACTAGAGCCCACATACATCAATCCCTTGAATACCACCTCGACCACGTACTAGAAATCAATCTTTTTCCCCCCTTTGAGCATGCAATCCCAATTATGGAGATTCGGACCGAGATGACCAAGGGGCTCGACGGATCCGGATCGTCCATTAGGCGAGTAGACTTACCCCACTACATGTGGATGCTTGATTCTATAATCAAGTGTAACCTTTACCCGATGCGCCATGATATAGAGAGGGTGGAGTTGGTCCAATAGGCCTTGTACGCGGCATTCCGCTGCCGTTGGTTCGACGCCACCATGATTGTCTTAGAGGGGATGACCTATATAAAAGGAAAGTTGATGAAGGGTCCTTTGAGGCCCAAGGAGAAGATGCCATACGCTCGCTTCATTTCAAGCATGCTGGAGTGCTATTCTAACGCTCTAGGGTACGCCATCTCACCCCATGAGGAGAAGGCTGCGGACCACGTGAAGTACTACTCCATCGCTTCATGGGGTCGTAGCTACCGCTTATTGAAGAAGACCCTGCCAGTTGAGGGCCTAGCAGTAGTAGCACTACCACCACCCCCACCACTACAACAGGACCGCCAGTAGGGGGCGCACACCCCGTTATTCCACCAGTTGAGGGGGCACCATCTCATACTACCGCATTCCCTACGCCACCTTCGCAGTCAGCAGCTGCCACACCTACATCATCCTACCGCCGACGAGCGGCTCGCCCAGCGCCTACGATCGAGGATGTGTTGGCTCGAACGGAGGCCAACAACCAGCAGATGAACCGGCGCATGGACTTTTTGATGTATCACACCATGCGATACATCTATCCTTTGGACTATCAGCAGCGCCTCGCACAAGAGCAGGCTTGGACTGCAGGCGTGACCACTTTCCATTCCGGTGCCGCAGATGTCGGCACATCTGGCTCGACGCCATAGTGACTAGGCGAGGCGAGTCACCCAGCACCAGACCAGTCGGGAGAGGGGACGATATGAGCTTGCGGCGATGATGTTCTTTGGTGGTCACTTTTTGAGTTTTTATGGTGTTGTCATTAAACTTTAAATTGTAATTATTGAGACACGGGGCAATTATAATTTTTTTACATACATGAAATGAAAATCATATTTTTGGAAATTCACTTGCATTTACGTTCCTTCTTACATTGCGTGTGGCTAAATTCTTTAATTTTTCGTGATTGGGTACGTGACATCACCTGTGTGTGGGGTACCCAATCGACACACCTTTTGGGTTCATTTTCGAGGACGAAATTCCCAAGGTAGAGAGAATGTAATATCCCCGAAAATTGACAATGAATAGTGACCTCGAGATTCGTGCCTGATTGGTCGTAGGTTGACCAAGTGATGGTCAAATAGTAGACTTGAGAAGGAAAGTGTTTTGTGATATAAATGTGACCTAAGCATGGAGTTAGAGGTTAGTTAAGGGTCACATACACCTATCTTTGGTGTATGTGCTCAACACCAAAGCAAGAGGAGTTATAAGGGTTAATAACCTAAAGAGAAGTTATTTCTCTTGTTTGGTTTGTGAGAGAAATTAAGAAGAGAGAGAGAGAGAGAGAGTAAAAGAGAGTTAATGGCAAGGATAGTTATTGTGGTTCGGACTTGAGGAAAGGTTTGAGCATTGAATGCCGGATTCGACGCGTGAAGGACCATTGAAGCAAGAGCTGGAACCCTAGCCATTTAAACCAACTAATCCATTCTTTAAGAGATTGATTTGATGTGAGTTTTGTTAGATTTAAATGCATAAAGTTTTGATGATTAAATTCAGTCAAGTATAGTGAAAATGATGAATTAAAGACATAGAAAAGAAAGAAAAATAGGAAGAAAAAGATTTGGAAGAACAACCTGAAAAGGGACTGAGTTCTGGCCAAATCGATTAATCGATTTTGGTCTGGAAGTTAAAAAGGCATAAAAGCCCGTATTCAATTAATCGATCTTGAAATCAATTAATCAATTTTGAAATTCGATTAATCAATTTAGAAATCGACTAATCGACTGAGTACCTCCAGTGGCTGGAGAAATAAGGCCTGGGGAAACCGATTAATCAATTTGAGAATCGATTAATTTATTTTGGATTTCGATGAATCGATTTGGGAATCGATTAATCGATTGTGGATTTTCGATTAATCAATTTAGGATTTCGATTAATCGATTTGAGAATCGATTAATCGATTTAGGGTTTCGATTAATTGATTTTGGAGATCGATTAATCGATTTTGGCAGTTTGAGTTGACTTTTTAGTTGAACATTGATGTTCATGGAGGGTCTTAGACCTTCTCTATTACATCCTTATTGATGTTGTGCATATATTATGATGTACCATAGGTGGTACAAGCTAAGGCAAGCATGAGGAGACATGTGGGACCTTAATGCTTGGATAGTCAGACACTTGACGTAGGGAATACCTTGTATATGTACTTTGATTATAAGAGCATGTATGTAGTGATATAGAAATGAAATGAATCATATAATCTCCATGTGTGTGTGTGATACACCAATAAAATGAACATGCTTAATCATATAATCCTTTTAGTATGTGTGTGTGTGACACCAAGTAAGCATATAAAAATGAGACATCCCCAGGGGATGAGAAAGTGATAAAGGCATCAGTGTGATGCGAGTAATTTAGACATCTCAGGGATGTAAGTGAGATTGTAAAGTAAGATTGAACAAAGACTGATAAGGCTTAATTGATATAAAGTAGTACATTTACACGGTGAATAACTATATGTAAAGCACCTGATATTTTTATTATTTAAGATTTGAACAGAATACCCCACCGACGTGGCGGAATATCCACGACTGACTCGGCAGAATATTCGTGACCGGTACGGCGGCCAATCCGTACATCGGTACGGCGGTCTATCCATACACAGTAGCACATCCTAGGGATGTTGAGATGGGTTAGACCCTGTCGCCTATGAGAAAGGGACCTGGGTAGTATTCAAAGTGACAATTTATAACAACTGTCTATTTAGATGACGATGAAGGATATTTCATCGGGGCTCGATGCTATATTGCTCGGGGATTACTTAAATTGAAATTTAAGTTTCTTTAGGCCTATTCAGTATAATTCATGAACAATTGATAAAAAATGTAACATATAAACCACCAGTAAACTTCAATGCATATGTAACCCTTTAAACTATTTTCCATTAAGTTCATAAATACACCATACTATTATATCATGGAATATATGTGAGGATTTGACTTATATGTTCATTATGTTGTTCCCTATTGAGCTAGGATGTAGCTCACCCTTTAGTAAATCATGAAAATGACCAAACGTCATTTTTGTTAAATCAGAGCCAAAAAGCTAAAATCCTAGAATATTTTATCCTTTGAACCCATGTTAGAAGCCTAAACTAAAAATTTCTTTGTACCATGATTATATAAATCTTTAATTGTATGTACTACCTAAAGCTTTCTACCTTTAACCCTTACAATTTATGAGAGTTTAGAATGTTAAAGAAGGGGAGAAGAGGGAGTGAAAGGAGTATGCAAGAAATAGATAAAGGATCTGCTGAAAAAGGGTATAACTGAGAAAAAATACAATTGTACGAAAAATATGGAAAAGAAAATGGAAAATCGTAAAAGACGATTTCAGAAAAAAAAAAAAGAGAAGCTAAAAGCTTCCAAAAATTAGAAAAAAGTGGGATTTGCAATAGAAAAAAAAGAAGGAAGAAGTTATCCGAAATCGGGAAACTTACTGATGTTGATATGAGAAGAAAATAAAGAAGAAGATAGAAAAGGAAGAGGTAAATTCTCATAAACTTTTTGAATCTTCTTTACTTTTTTCTTTGAAACCTTCGAAACCCAAAACCCCATTACAACCTGAAGGAAAAACCTTTGTGATTTACGATTTGCAAGAATATGAGTGTAGTAGAGATATATAAATTAGATATTATGAATAAATAAAGAAGTTATATGAACAGAATTGATTATCCTTTCTGTGAGATTTATTAGTTTATTATCCTATAAAAGTCATAAATATATATATATATATATATATTATTGTGAGAACCCAAAATTTTAATTATTTTGAGAGTATGCCAAAAAAAAAAAGTGAGAATTAGAATGAAAATATTTTCTAAAACTGCAGTTTAGAAAAATCTATGATGAATAAACTTTTTACTGATATGGATACATTCTATGCTATAATGAATTGAAATTATTAAGTTCTGATAAGAGGATAATTATGATGATGGAAAGTTAGGGATAATACGATTTGAAAATTTTGAAAATAATGAATATATAATGAATGATTGAGTATTTAGTATTAGTTTATATTTAGAATTTTTTTTGAAAAACCCAAAAATATTTTGAAGTTTGTAGGTAACTTTTCTGAAAACTTTCAGGGGACTATAACTCCTCCACTAGGGATCACCTAGGGGTTTAAATTAGAGATATAGTGTAATGGTATTATTTAATTTTATAAATATCTGATAGCTGAAGATTGAGATTGACGACCTCAATTTGAAGAAGGAGGATTTAGATTTATTTTAAGTACTTAGTTTAATAAAAATTCTTTTATTTATATTTCTCCAGTAGATTAGATCTTTAAAGATAAATAGAAGTTTTTAAGATAAGAATTTAAGTAAAGAGATATAGATTAGAGGTAAAACAAAGATAAACAACTTCCTTGTGGGAACTATTCTATACTAGTATTATGATTTTCATTGTGCGCTTGCAATAGGTTAAGACTTTACTTTAGTGATGCTAGGACTTAGTTTGTTACTAATACGTTGCTGATGTGCAAATATTTAAGATAAACAGTAAAAGAGAGCTTGAATGATAATCTTTATTAAAATAAACTCAAAAGCAGTAAGAAAGACGATTAAGTGATGAAGACAATTAACTACCTATTGAAAGGAAGAAAATCGTGATTAACAATTTTGCGCTATTGCTGTTGAAGTAAAGAAAAAAAGAAATGAGAAATCGTAATTTGACGATTCTTTAGAAAGGATGATTTTTTAGAAGCGACAAAAGAGTAAAAGACGATATAAAAGGAAAAGTGATTGTCCAGTATGAAAGCGAAAGAATAGAAAATCGTGATTTACGATTTTTCAGAGATAAAAGAATGAATAATCGTTATCTACGACTATAGAGCTTTCTTATTAGTAATGCTGCTATTGATCACGTGCATAGTACACCGCCATAAATAAAATTAAAAGATCTCTTGAATTAGAAGTCTTGCTAATCACGGATCTGAGAAGATTAATGAAGATATATTTCTGAAGGATTTTGCTATTGTTAGATAAATAACATTCTAGAAGCATACCAGTCGATCAAGTTAAAAAAAAGAAGGAAAGATAAAATTAGAATTAGAGTTGTATTAGGATAGTTTTTATTTCTTTTATTAGAATTAGGAGTTTTATAAACCGACTCCTTATGATTTATAAATAAGAGAGTCTGGTATAAGAATAAGGATCGAAGAAATTCAGCATCAATTGATGTCTGAGGTTGGGTTTTCTTCCGATCAGTAGTGTAACATAGTTAGAATAGTTTAGATATCAAAAGTTTCTCAAGAGCAATTGACGACTGCAATTGAGTACTGAAGATAAATGTAGATATCTCTAATTTCTCAGAAGGAATTGGCGACTCAGACTGATGGGTGAAGGATATATTTTCACTTTGCTTTCTAGTTTAGATATATTTTTATGCAAAATTTACAGCTTTGTAAACATCTTCAAGTTTTAATTTGAATTGATGGCTCAAGTTAGAATTTACAGATTAGTGTAACAGTATTTTATTTTTCATTCTTCTATTTTCTAGAGTTTGATTAACGCCCAAATTTATGGTTGATTGTTGATTAGATTAAATCTATATTAATAGGATTTTAGTATTGATTGATGTCCAATGCTAGGAAATTAGAGATATAGTGTAACGGTATTATTTAATTTCGTAAATATCCGATAATTGAAGATTGGGATTGACGACCTCAATCTGAAGGAGGATTTAGATTTATTTTATGCACTTAGTTTTATAAAAATTCTTTTATTCATATTTCTCCAGTAGATTAGATCTTTAAAGATAAATAGAAGTTTTTAAGATAAAAATTTAAGTAAAGAGATATAGATTAGAGGTAAAATAAAGATAAATAACTTCCTCGTGAGAACAATCCTATGCTAGTACTATGATTTCTATTGTGCACTTGTAATAGGTTAAGACTTTACTTTAATTAAATATATACACATAAGAAGACAAGTCAGAAAAGAAGAAAATAGAGGATATTGCGCTACAACCCTAACATAATACACATTTAAAAAGTCACTCTAATCCTGTGGAATGAAAGGCTATTATCTGATTCGTCTATTCAATGATTCACCAACATCATAAAACCCATAAAAGTGTGATTGGATTATCAAAAATAAAAAATAAAAAAGAGTTAGTGATGATTAAAAAAAAATAAATTCTGTGGGTCTGACGGTGGGCACCCGGTTGTTTTGTGTCCGATTTATGGGTACCTACCTGTCAAGATTTTACTCTTGACAAGGCACACAAATCAGAAAAATTTGCACCGATCGATGATAATGTACCAATTTATCACCCTTAACTTAGTGATGCTAGGACTTAGTTTGTTACTAATAAGTTATTGATGTGCAAATATTATGGAAACACAACAAAATTGAGTCAAAGTGTTAATATTTATCAAAATGAACTCATTAAGCAGTAAGAATGAAAATAGAACCAAAAGACGGATCTTCACCTACTAGAAAGAATGAAAATCGTTATTTACGATTTTCCAAGAGTGAGAGACTATGAAAGTCAAAGAATTGTTATTAACGATTATCCAAAAGAAGCACTCTATGAAGCGTAGTCAAAGAATCATATTTTATGATTTTCTAGAGAATTGTCTGAATTATCATAAGAGTGAGCAGTATGAAGATGGAGAACTGTAATTTATGATTTTCCACTAAAAGAAGAAGTAAGAAATCAGTATTAACGATTCTACAATTGGAGCTCATTTCAGTGCTGCTGATCACGTGCATATTACACCATCATGAACCAGAATTAGAAGTCTGGCAAATCACGGATCCGAGAAGAATGATGAAGAAAATTTTAAGGACTCTGTTGTTGAAAAGTAAAGAACGTTCTAGAAGTGCACCAACCGTTCAAAGAAAGCAAAGAAAGAATTATAAAATTAGAAGTAGAGTTATATTAGGATAGTTTTATTTCTTTTAATAGAATTAGAAGTTTTGTAAACCGACCCCTTATGATCTATAAACAAGAGGGCTTGGTATAGGAATAAGCGTCGAGAAGAATTACACAGCATCAATTGACAATTGAGGTCTGTGTGTTATCCCGATCAAAGTAGTTTAGAATTTACAAAGGAACATCATCCACAGTTCTCTAAGGTCTTACCTGACAACCAAGGCTGAGGAAGCTGAAGGACCGACCACATGGATGGTTCTACTTTTGCTTTCTAGTTTAGATTTTTTTTTTTTTTTATTTACTGCTTTGTAAACATCTCCAAGTTTTTATTTGAATTGACGACTTGGTTGGAATTTGCAGATTAGTGTAACGATTTTTAGTTTTACTTCTTCAATTTTCTAGAGTTTGATTGACGCCCAAATTTATGATTGATTGTTGATTAGATTAAATCTATACTGATAGAATTTTAGTATTGATTGACCCCCAATGCTAAGAGAATTGATATATGGTGTAATGGTACTATTTAATTTTATAAATATCCAATAGTAGAGGATTGTGATTGATGACCATAATTAGAAGTTGGAGGATTAGGATTTACTTTTATGCACTTTAGTTTAGAAAATTTCTTTATTCATATTGTTCCAATAGTTTAGGAATCTTAAAGATAAATATAAGTTTTTAGAAAAATAGATTAATAAAAATAATAGCTATCTTCGTGGGAACGATCCTATACTAACTCTATAATTTCCGTTGTGCGCTTGCAATAGGTTAAGACTTAATTAGATGCACACATAGTAAGCCGATTAAGTTTTTGGCGCCGTTGCCGAGGATAGTTTATTATTTTATTAATCTAGGAAAACAAGTATTTATCTTTCTCTTTTTATATATATTTATATATATTTATTTTCTTTGATCACTTCTTAAAGCTTTTGCAGGTTTATTCGGAGACGACGATTTAAGGTTCCTATTTCTGCTAGCCATAGACATTAGAGGCTCAAATTTGTCTCTCTCCCTGCTCTTCTAGAATAAAAAAGTAAATAAAACTAAAAATCAAATAGATATTTAACTTAACTATTTTAGCCAGCTTACTCTGTCCTAACTTCATTATGACAGGGAAAGACCAGGGTATGGTTAAAACAAGGGAGGAATATTATGCTTTAACATCTCTTACAACTCCCCCGTGTATTCAAATACACCCTACAACCGGTAATATGACTTTTGAAATTACCCCTAATATACTTCAAATACTTCCAACTTTTCATGGGCTAATAGATGAAGACCTACTTGCATTTAACTAAGTTCACAAAAGTATGCACCATGATCCATCATAAGAACTTAACTGAAGTTTTCGTTCGGTTAAAACTGTTCGCATATTCCCTTAGAGATGAAGCAAATTAGTGGATAAACCCTTTGCCTCATAATGTGATTGCTGATTGGGAAGGACTGGAACGTATGTTTCTTACAAAATTCTTTCTAATTTGTAGATCGAATAAAATTCGGCACCTTATTGTAACATTTAAACAATTTTCGGATGAATCTCTTGGGGAGTGTTGGAATCGTCTTAAGGATCTTTTGCTCAAGTGTCCTCACCATGGGATTACATGCTGGCAACTTGTGCTCAGTTTCTATGAAGGCTTTGATAATGCAAGCTGGTATCAGATTGATGAGGTTTGTGGTGGTAAGTTTCGTACATTAATAACAGACGAAGCTTGGAAACTCTTTGAGACCCTTAGTAAGGAACCAATGCAAACCACACATCAGATGAGATTGATCCGGAGACTTTAACTAATATACCTCCTAAGCTACGAAGATTATGTAAATTAAAGTCCATGATGAAAGGTGTTTTGAAGTGGAATCTTTGGAAAACAAAGTTTCAATCTCTGGTGGGTATAAAATCGTACCCAACACCTCAAAAAGGAGAAGCTTGTGACCTTAACCATGGCCCAACTCAAGCAGTTTTCCGACCTCCAATTGTTTCTCATTGCCCCACTAAAGCCAATGACCACACTACTCATGAGGATGCCTTATGGCAAATAGTCGACAGCTGGGTGCAACACAGTTGCATCTAGATGCAGCTACTCAGCCATCTTCGACAATTAGTTAATAGGTTGGAAACTCAGATTAAGCACCTAACCCGTTTTGAGATGGAGAGTACAGTACTTTTCTCACACGCAGTTGGTACCCCAGGAGGGCATATCTTTTTGGGAGGCACCTAAACTCCCCATAACCTACATTGAGTTCCTCATGGACTTGTCGAGCTACCGACTCACCCATAGCAAATACTTGTAACATACTTATATAATTTTAACAGAGTATTCTATGATTTACAGTATAAACAATACAGAGAATCATAAAAGTCTCTTTTATCATGTCACAATCACTTAAAAGCATATGGATTTATGACTGCTGGTGATTCGTTGAGTTAAATCGTAGTAAGTATGATTTGAGGCGTCATAAAGTCTCACTTTTGTTCTATAGAATTGCAAACGACAATTCTAGGGAACAAGCAGTTATAATAAGTGATTTTATCGATTATGTTCGAATTCGAACCTATTGAATTCATAGAGGAAGCAGACATGCATAACATTTAATCTTTTCTACTTGCCAACTACGCAAACCTATAAGCCTATACTTTGACAAGTGAACCATTTTCCCTTTCCTATAAAACCAGACTCTTACCTTCCCAAAAACTCATCTCTTTCGTCTTCCTTTCATACCCTAACCCTAATGACGAAAGAATACAGCCAAACCAATTTCAGTAATCAACTTGATAAAATTCTCGAAATACATAGGGCCAAGCTCATGGCTGCTGTAAAAAAAGTAGAAAAATTGAAGCGCCAAATACCCGTCCCATATGCTGAATCATCCACTGAGACCACCCTTGACCCTAAACCTAACTCAAATCCGAAACCATATACCAGGAATCCATTTTCCCTCACTTCCTAACCTTTATACCATTACAACCCACACCGAATGCGACCTCCTGTATGATGATGGTGGGTTGAGTCGTCCCTCGCTGCCCCTCTCCATTGCTTATCTTCTCCCTTCGCTTATGCTACATTCTCTTCATACAGTCTACGCACGGGAGCAGTATCGGTGAAGGGTGATCTAGAGATGTGTTCACTTCCCTCTCTTCCAAGGACTTCCATAGTGGGATTGCATTTCTTCCATGAAAGGAATGTGAGGTACCCCTTTCCTATTATGGGGGGATGAAGAAGTGTCGACTTCCTTCTCCTCAAATTCTTTACTCAACTACACTGAGGGTGCAATTGATGAATCAAGAAAATAAAGAAAGGCACAGGGAATTGTTCCGACAGCTCTTGGAGGAGAGACCTTATAGACACCTAAATTTGGCCCAAGGCCTGATTGAAACACACTTCGAGAAGGGCGCACTCCTGAGCTTCCGATAGCATCTCTCATACTCTTAGGAACCTTCCCAAACCCTTAGAAATTACCCTCAACCTTTAGAAACCTCTTTGAACTCTTAATTTACCCTCCCGAGTAATGGTTAGAGAGATATGTACCAGGGTTGGCAGGGACCTCTACTATGACCAGATCTTATACTATTGAAAAGTAGAGGTCCCCAGGTTTCCAACAAGACAAAAATCACCTCAATCCGAGTTGTACTTCAAAAGTTACGGCAATCCGAAAAACTCGAAAACTGCTTAAGTTGAACCTCTCGAGGACCCCTCAAGAGGATGAGCATGCTTGGCGTGTGTAATACACACACCAGGTCATTTCTTCCCCAGAAATGGCTTGGCATGTCTATTACACATGCCAAACATAGGTAGTCCCCCCTTGGGCTTTGGACTTCCAGGGCACTGTACACATGCCTGGCATGGGTAATACACACGCCAGGCTTAGCTACAGTATCTGTGGGTTTTTGCTCGAATTTTAGTTGGTATTTGACTTGTTGATCATCTCAATGTCTAGGGTGGGTTTCATTAGGACTGTTGTACTCCTGTTTACCATATTTGCAACCCTCTTGTCATTTGAAACCTCACCCTATCATCTACCATTGAAGCCCATTGCCCACTTTTTCAATCTCTCAAAATCCTAGGAAACCTTAGATTAGAAGATTACCTAATTTCTAACCCTAATTAGCACTAAAGTACCCTCCTAACCTCCCTTTTTCCTATAAATAGAGAAGCACCCCTCCCTTTACAGAGGCTTGAAAAAATTTCTAAAGAGAGAAAAGATTAAGAGTTTCCTTTCCCCCTTTGGTGCACCACTCCCATACAAATTCCAGAATTCTAAAACCTCTTTTAGACCCCACCTTTTATCAAAGATCCTTTAGTTTAGGTGAGAAATACTCCCTAGCTTTCATCTCCCACCTCTTAGCCATCAGGCCCTAGGAGCTAGACCCCATCATTCAAACATTCAAGCTATCAGAGGCTCACCAAGTGCACCTACGTGGAGGTCCACAGCTATGCAACAAGGCCCCGAGAGCTCCGACTCTCCCCTCTACTCCTCTACCTTCTTAGCTTTTTCTCTATCCTTGAATTTGTGCCGTTATACCGTTGAAATCTCGGTAGTTGCGGAGGGGCACAAATAGGATCAGAGTGCCTTAGGGCAAGAGGAAGTGCTTTTCATTTTTTATTTTATTTTTGGCCATAAGTAGAGACCGCTTTTGAGTGGGTTGATCGGGTGCCTAACACCTTCCCGATCGATAATCGAAGTCCCTATCCAAGAGCCTTTGGCGTAGACCGGTGAATCAGAGTCATATTTGGCACTTCGGTGCATTTAATATTGATTTAAGGTTTCCCAGGACACCAAAAGCTCTAGGTGAAGACTCTATATTTTCTTACGAGTTCGCATCGTCGCGATGGGACCGTCAAAGGATCCCACGGTTCGACAGATTGTGACTCTGTTGGGGAGTAGCTAGTAGAGCTTCCCCTTGAAAGTTGGCATTTTCCTTTGCTTTTACTAATATTTAGCTTTTTTTTTTAATTTTTACTCACCCCTACGATTCAGTATTGTTTTTACTTACCCCTACTTTTTCGTCATTTATGTGCCTTAGCCGATTGGCGGGCCTACTGGAGCATTGTCCTTACAATTCCTTTATTTTTCGTCATTTATATGCCTTAGCCGATTAGCGGGCTTACTTGCGCTTTTACATGCCTTAGCCGTTTGGCAGGCTTACGTGAGCTTTTACATTTCTGCAATCATATTTCATCAGTGGACGCCGGCCCGTAGAGGCGGCACGGGACCATCACAACCCGTTTTCGGACCTTAAAGAAAACTCTCTTAAAATCTAAAATTATAATTGAACCAAGAGGGGGACTTAATTGAAGTTTTATGAGGGTAGATTTTTCAAGGGTTGGGAATTTTAGGCAAATATATAAATGTCTCGATTTTAAGTACGGCGGCAACCCCTAGTGGTTATGATTCAAAAAAGAACCACCCCACCTAGTATCTGAGAAGGCGCTTGCGCCAGAGGTATATAGGGTGGGTAACCTATCCAGTTACGAAGCCTAAAACCCTTGGGGGAGAGCCTTAGTAGTCCTGAATCGACCTTGTATCCCTAGGTTTGGTGAGGAGAGACCCGTTTCAACTAAGAAATCAGTACCTGAAAGCATGGCTTCCAAAAAAACAACCAAAAAAGACCAAATTCGGGCTTGTTGTTCTGCTGTTTATATAAAAATATACTCTGTTTATACCTGGCGTGTGTAATAGACACGCCAAGCTTAATTTTCCCATATTTCCTCTGGCGTGCATATTACACATGCCAAGCTAAATTTGACCAGAGTTAGTCTGGTGTGTGTAATACACACGACAAACCAAATTCTCCAAAATTTGGCCTGGGGCATATAATAGACATGCCAAGCTTACCCTGGGTTAGGCAGCTCGAGTATGAGGCCTATTTTCACTCTCCCGAGTCCCCCGCTTAGTGATTTAGCACCTCTGATTAGGTCCCGTACTGTCCGACACCCAATACGCCCCCGCCGGTTAAAAGAGGGTAACTTCTTATTGACTCGCTTCGAGGGATCAGGTTGTTTGCGTTGGTTCCCGTGCCTTAAATAGATCAAAGGATTCTCCTTTGACTCTTCTGAAGAGTGTCGGGATCCCATCGCAGGATTTATTTAGGGTACAAACACCACCCAAAACAGGAATTCAAGGGCCCCGGAATCCTTCATCGTAAAGAGCCACTTATAAAAATTTCAAAATAATATATATAATAAAAGCAAAATAAAAATCGAAAAAGAAAGAGTGTTGTGGTGCCGGCACAACGACATCTCCTTACCCTCCGTCATCCCGTAGGGGAAGAAGGAGAAAACTTTATGGGCCCCATTCGAGGCATCCGTACCCCACTTGCCATCAAGCCATGTCGTGGGCAGTGGATCCGGCATACGCCGATCCTGATTCATCCCCGCCACATTCCCCAACTCATTCCCACGTGGAAGAAGTTTTTACCTCCATCCCCCTCACTCAACCCTCATTTACCGTTAGCGGACCCTTCGGTGCACCCATTTTCCCATCCACCACCGCTCAAAACACCCAAAATCTGACACCCCATCCCCTTCCATTTTCTCAAACCATGCCCATTTCCCCATCCATGGCCATTGCAAATCCATCCCATCCTCCATCCAAATCCACCAAAAACCCGAGCCGGTTTCTCACCTTTACCAATATACCCCATTTTTCATCCTCCCAACATATATCTAATCCACCCGCATTCACCCATACCACACCCAGTTTCTCCAATCCACCACATATCCCCCCATCTACCCAGGTCATGCCCAATTTTACCAGGGCCATGCCCAAATTTCCCCCCACATCCATCTCATCCATGCCACACTCTCCCTCAGATATACCACCTCCATCGAATCCCTCTCCAATGGCCATGATGGATGAAATGGTCCGGGCTAGACTAAGTAGAAGGCCTCCGAAAACATCCCCCCTCATTCTCACCACACATCTTCCAACCTATCACTAATTAGAAGGCCTCCGAAAACATCCCCCCTCATTCTCCCAAGTCTCCATGCTGCTTTACCTCAAACCCACCAGGGCCCAATGACCCAAACTCCCATCATCCATACCATTCAGGGCCCTCACCCACCATGGGACCATTGGAACGAAGCCCAAGGCCCAATGGGCCAGATCTATCAAGTCTTAATGGGCCAGACCCACCAAGGCCCAATGGGCCCAACCCATCAATGCCCAATAGGCCAAACCCATCAAAATTCCTTGCCCTATACCTAGGCCCATCAAAGCATAAACATTGGAGCCTCATCCACCCATCTCCCTACATCCTCCCAATGTCCTACATACACCCAACGAGTCCCCATACCATCCCAGATAATGCACCCACCTCAGCCAGGCTCCCAACATAGCCTGGGCCTCACTCATCCCCAACCCTCACACCTAAATCAATATGGGGACCCATCCCAAACCACCAACCATCCCCAACTTACCCATCCTCTCATTCCCCAACCCAATCCACAACATTCTTATCAAACCCAGTTGCCTCATCAGGCACTCGCCTAAAATCCATCACTCATCCACCCCTCTACCTCACAAACTCATCACCAAAGATTCTCCCATGTACAATGGTCCCACCCGGTGCCTGTCCAACCCACCCAAAACCAACATGATGATCTCACCCCTCTTCCAACCTATATAGACCCACAGTACGAGGAGGATGTGATTAGGAACAGCGAAGGGATCGTTTTGACCGAGTCTTCACACCCTTGGGGCAATCACTGAACATTTTGTTACCCTTACTAATAGAAAAAGGGTTGGTCACAACACTCCAACTACAACCTCCACTAAATTCCATCCCAAGGAATTACGACCCCAACCCATTATAACTTTCACCAAGGGTTGGGTCACCCGACAGATCGCTACTTCCCATTGAAGCACACAATACAAGATCTGATTGAGACCGGGAAGATCATCTCCCTTGGTCCTCCCCAAGCTAACCAACATGCGAACATACACCAGGTGCCACTGCCACCACATCCACTTGGCGGAATGGGCCCAAGACCCACTATCGGCATGGTAGCAGAGGATGATGAAGATTTCGACCCGTCAGATTACATCTGCGACTGGGAAAATTTTGTGGCACCACTGCAGAGAGACTTGGAAGGTAGAAGTATTGGGGTAATTGAACCGCTAAATCTGGCATATTAATTTCCCAACCCTGTACCACAAATAGAACCCTTAGATCTTAGGACATATTTTCCAGCGCCAACTCCCGTCAACTACGTCCAAATTAACTCTTATCAACCATACGCTACATCTTCCACCAATTATCCAATGGCTGATTATGTCTCCCATCCCCCTCCATCACCCATTAGTTATCAATGGCCCACCCTCGTCACATTACCCCCAATACAGTCATCCACAATCCTCACCACCGCCAGCTGGCCCACTTTTTCACCCACCCGCCCTTGACGGAGGTTAGCCAAGTATCGCCTACCTTTCCCAAGCCATCAGTATAAGCACTTCAAATACAAGCAGTCATTTCATTCCAGATCCCGGGGCTAACTTATGATCCTCATCAAGTCTCGCTCAGTCATGAACAGATAGACATTAATGCCTGCAGCAGCAAAGAGGGGGCAGTTGACTTTGTTACTAGGTCCGAGAAGATATCCAAGTAAAGAGGGGCCTGCAGTATCAATGATGCACCAGTACCAGTGCCAGCCCAACTAGAGAGGAAGAAGGATACTACTGTAGTAAACCTGTTTGAAAAGATGAGCCGAGAGGACATACTTGCGACTCAGCTAAGGAGAATGCTGACCCATATCACGGTCTGGGATCTATTAATGACATCCCCACTTCATTTCTAAGCTTTGATGGGGGCGTTAAAAAATGCACATGTATCCCTCCAAGTGAGCCCAGATGAGGTTGGGCAGATAATTGGGCAAGTGATGGCTCCCAATGCCATCTCTTTTTCAGATGCTGATTTACCAGAGGAGGGAAATAATCATTCTAAATCCCTCAATATTGTTGTAGAGTCTGGAAACATGATAATCCCATTAGTGTTGATCGACAATGGATCGGCTTTAAATGTGTGTCCTCTAAGAACGACTACTAAGATAGGGGTAGATCCATGCATGTTGAGATCGACAACAACCAGCGCCAGAGGTTTTGATAATATAAGAAGAGAGATAATGGGGGAAGTTGACCTTGAGCTCATAATTGAGCCAATAACCTTTTCCATACCGTTCCAAAGTAATGGACATCAAGTCCTTTTTGAACATGTTAGGGCACCCTTGGTTGCATGAAGTCGGGGCAATACCGTCGACATTGCATCAGAAGCTCAAATTTGTGTCTGAGCAAAAAATCATCACCATCATAGGTGAGGGGCATGGTGAAAAAGAAAAATCTATCACAACATTGAGAACCCTAAAGTGCTAGATGTGCCGCACATGACTGAAGATACGAACCTCCACAACTTTGAATATGAGGTATCAGTGGTAATCCCAGAGCCCTTAGAAACATCATATTAACAACCGGAGGCAGAATGGTAATCCCAGAGCCCTTAGAAAGCATCACATTAACAACCAGAGGCAGAATGGTTATGGTTGTAGCTATGCTCCAGAAATGGGGCTATCAAAAAGGAAAGGGATTAGGCCCCCGATAACAAGGAAGAAGAGAGCCAGTCAAGGCCAAGGGGGGACATCAAGTCAGATTTGGGCTAGGTTATAAAACCACAGAAGAAGAGGTGCGAGAGGCTAAGGAAAAGGCTCGAACCATTGCCGCAACAAAAGCCAGGGGAATAAACCTAGAAAAGGAACCTCGTCCTAGACTGCACATCCGAAATACATTTGTAAGTGCGGGGATTATAAAGATCGATCAGAATGGGACAACCCAATTAACCCCACACAAACTCGCAACCCCTGTCCACCCCACCAATCCTCAGATCATCCCTCCCAGCCTAGAGATAGACTTAGCCATCTATCTCTTTTTGAGGAAGAATCTTCCATACTGGCACAATCTCCCCCTGTAGTAAATCACCACAGGACTCTATTGACATTTGAGAGTAGAATCTCAGACAAACCTAGGATTAACATGATGGAGGCTGACTCCAAAGAGCTACATCAATCAGCCTCCTCCATCTAAAAAGGTAAAGGAGTAGCATCGCAAGTACGAAATTGGGCTTCTATGCCCCAAACTTTGGAAGCGGCGAGTGCCTTGAAATTCGACACCCGTTTCCCAAAAAAAAATAACTAATAAAAATTGTGATGAGCCCTTGGTAGGCAATACCATGTATATATAGGGATTCGCTTTACCAAGAGCCCGTTGCCGAAGAAAAAAAAAATCTCAAAAACATAGAAAAAATACAAAGTCCAAAAATATTGTCTTTTAAAATTCTACGTAAAATTAAGAAAAATGACGCCCTGATCAAAGAGCCCGTCCCACGTGAAATCGACCCCTTTCCTGTAGAAATACAAGAAGAGGTAGGAGTCGCTAGTCTGGACGAGGAGATCCCTATTGAACAGTTTCCCAATGAACTCCTTGAACGGTTTGCTGACTTTGAGCACGGTCATACCCCTATCATTGAAGAAATAGAGGACGTCAATCTAGGGATCGAGGAGACTCCTAGAATTACCAAGATTGGAATATCGTTGTCTCTCGAAGAAAGAAAATGCATGATTGATTTCCTTCGGTCATATCAAGACGTCTTCGCCTGGTCGTATGAAGACATGCCTGGTTTGGACACCGATTTGGTCGAGCATGAGTTGCTGCTCTACCCCAATATCAAACCGGTCAAGCAAAAGTTGAGACGGCTCCGACCCGAGTGGATGTTGAAAGTAAAGGACAAGGTCGTCAAGCAATAAAATGCGGGATTCCTCATGGTCTCTAATTACCCTTAGTGGCTGGCCAACATCATTCCGGTACCAAAGAAGGATGGAAAGGTCCGCATGTGCATTGATTTTAGAAACTTGAACAAGGCGAGCCCGAAGGATGACTTCACATTGCCACATATCGATATCTTGGTCGATAACACTGCTAAGCACGGGATGCTCTCGTTCATGGACGAATTCTCTGAATATAATCAGATCAAAATGGTAGAAGCAGACTGAGAGAAGACAACATTCATCACTCCCTGGGGAACTTTCTGTTATCGAGTCATGCCATTTGGGTTGAAGAATGCAGGGGCACGTATCAAAGGGCCATGACAGCGCTATTTCATGACATGATGCACCGAGAAATCGAGGTGTACGTCGACGACATGATCGCCAAGTCACCAGAGCGAAGTGACAATTTGATAAACCTCCAAAAGCTGTTTGAGTGGCTGAGAAATACAGGTTGCATCTAAATCCTCAAAAATGCGCATTTGGAGCCATGTCAGGAAAGTTACTGGGATTTATTGTCAGCAGGAGAAGCATCGAAGTTGACTCGATCAAGGTAAAAGCTTTCACGGAAATGCCACCACTGTATACCGAGAAAGAAGTCAGAGGGTTCTTGGGCAGGATACAATACATCAGTCGGTTCATTACACAGCTAACTCCTATCTGTACACCGATTTTCAAATTACTAAGGAAAGATTCGCTCGTTGAATGGAGCGATGACAGTCGGCAGCATTCGATAAAATCAAGGGATATCTTCTCAACCCGCCAGTTCTAGTACCACCCGAGCCTGGGAGACCACTCTTAATGTATCTCTCCACGACAGAAGTTTCGATGGGATGTGTCCTAGGCATGGATCAAAATCTCAGCCGAAATTTCAAAATTTTGGCTGAGACGTCTCGGTTTCGACCTGAACTGAGACGAAAACATGAAACTTATCGCCCCATCTCTGGAAAAAACAAATTATCGGCCACAATTTGAAATTATCAGCCGATAATTTGAAAAATAAAAGTATTCGGCCGATAATTTGAAATAATCGGCCAATAATTTAATTTCAAATTATCGTCCGCAATCACACATAGGGTTTTAAACCCAATTTTTGCTAAAAAGAACCCCCAATTTTTTTTCCGTTCTTTCTTCTTCTTCTCTCCATTTCCCCCCCCCCCCCCTTTTGTTTTCCTTGCTTGCTTCTTTAATCCCAGAAAAATAAAAAAAATGGAGGAGAAGAAGAAGAAAGCCAAAAAAAAATAAGAAGGAGAAGGGGTTACCTGGCAGTTGCCCTAGCTTCCCAAAATAAGGGCTTTTTTTTTCATTTTCCTTCCTTCCTTTCTTCTTTTCTTCCTTCCTTCTTCTTCTTCTCTCCTCCTCCTCTGTTTTTGGTTTCCTGTGATGGGTTGCAAAGAGTGCCTTTATAATTATATAATAATAAAATAAGAGTGCCTTTATATACACCCACCGACTCTTTGAGTTAACCCACTTTGAAACCCATTGACTTCTTTGAATCCTATGATGCAGGTCGTTTTTCATCTCAATCTTTCACACGATGCATCTTGAGATCATGCTCTTATCATCCACCATTGATTTTTATTTCACATGGTATTCATTTTGAAAAAGTGACCTTAACATCACGTGGAACTCATCACACTCAAATAAGGTCACTTTTTGGGATGTGTATTACATGAAATAAAAAACATATCGTCTGATGGCACACCCATGATCTCAAGTTCCATTATGTGAAAGATTGGAATGAAAAATGATCTGCATCGTCTGATTCAAATTAGTCAATGACTTTCAACGTGGGTGAACTCAAAGATTTGGTGAGTGTAACACCATCAATGGTTTAGGATGTGGGTGATGCCTGCCATAGGATTTAAGGGAATTTTTTTGGGATCTGTGACATGTGGAATAAAAAATTGACCGTGATAGGTGCATCATGATCTCAAGATCCATTGTGTGGAAGATCAAGGTGAAACACGATTTCCATCATCTATTTCGAAGCAATCAATGGGTTTAAAGGGGCTGAACATATGAGCACTTTTAGAGATTGCGTTAACGGTAATAGAGGTACCCATATATATAGAGGTATGCAATATTTCACATAGTAGATCTTGAGATCATAGCCCAACTAGCAAACGGTCAGATCTTGATTCCACATGGCATACATCCCCAAAGCGATGCTGATCATAGGTGTATCATGAGAAGGGTTCTCGAGGACACATTTGAAATTTATTCAACGTGGAATCAAAATCTGACCATCTAATATGTTTTGCATGAGCTCAAGATCCATTGTGGGATCGAAAATTAGCTTCATTAGTGTAAATATGTATTCTAACAATGTTAAAGAGTTAAAAAAACCAATAAAATAAAGTTAGACAAAGTTCAGTAAATTTCAGAGCATATTTTAGAAAAAATATGAAATTTACCGAAATTTATTAAAATTTTGACCAATTTACGGTTCGGGTCATGAACGAAACCAAGATTTTGATCCATGGTCATAGGACAGCATGATGAAATAGGAAGAAGGGAAGATGCCATCTACTATCTCAGCAAGAAATTTACTGATTACGAGATGCACTATTCTCATCTGGAGAAGTCATGCCTGGATCTTGTATGGGCCACACAGAGGCTCCGCTATTACTTGCTAACCCAGGCCGTTTTACTCATAGCACGCATGGATTCATTAAAATACCTGTTCAAAAAGCTGGCTCTCACTGGGCGGACTGCACGCTGGTAGCTCCTATTATCTGAATTTGATATCACGTATGTCACTCAGAAGTCAATCAAGGGGTAGGCACTTGCTGATCATCTTGCCGACAATCCCTTACCCGACTATGAGCCTTTGAGAACCAAATTTCCAGATGAGGATATTTTGTTTATGATTGAGGAAGATACAGTAGAAACGGAGGAATCCTGGGTGATGCACTTCGATGGGGCAATAAATGCCGAATGTCAAGGAGTTGGCACTATTTTGATTTCGCCAAAAGGATCCCATGTACAAGTCTCCATCAAGCTCAACTTCCCATGCACAAATAACATGGCCGAGTATGAAGCCTATGCAGTAGGATTACAGGCAGCACTTGACCTGAACGTAACTCATCTCAGGGTGTTTGGCGATTCACAGGTGATCATATGTCAGACAAACGGAGATTGGAAGACGAAGGATGAGAAGCTAATCCCCTACCATGAGCACCTCGAGGATCTGATAGCATGCTTCAAGGATGTCACCTTCTCATATGTTCCGTGAATAAGAAATCGATTCACAGATGTGTTAGCAACTTTGACATCAATGGTAGAAATTCCCTATGGTGTTAAGATGAAGCTTATCATAATTAAATAGAGGAATGAGCCTGCCTTCTGCCTCCAGATTGAGGAACTCATAAAGCCTGATGATGAGCTACCATGGTTCTTAGACATCAAGAATTTCCTTGAAACTCATACTTTCCCTGAGGGGACAACCAAGACGAACAGACTGACCATCCAGCGGTTGACGGCAAACTATGTCATTTGCGGCGAGTGCCTATGCAAGTGATCCTATAACAACATCTTGTTCAGGTGCCTTACTGAGAGCGAGACAACCAACATCATGAAGGAGATCCACGGCGGAGTATGCGGTGCCCACTTCAATGGACACATTCTCCCCAAGAAGATCCTACGACAATGATACTTTTGGACCACGATGGAGACAGACTGTTGCAAGCATGTTTAGAAGTGCTACAAATGCTAAGAACTCTCTAGTCTGATACATGCTTTTTCCATTGATCTACACAACATGACCACTCCATGGCCATTTGCCACCTGGGGCCTCGACGTCGTCGGAAAGGTTAATTCGAAGGCTTCCAACAGAAATTAGTTCATCCTCGTCGCCATCAAATATTTCACCAAATGGGTAGAGGCAACATCCTACGCTAACATCACGGCCCAACATGCTGAAAAATTCATCAAGAATAACATTGTGTGCTGATTTGGCGTACCCAAGGATATCATTACGAACAATGGCACCAACTTCACCAACAAACGCATCAAGGCCTTCTGCGAGCAGTACAAGATCAAGCACCATCGCTTGTCGCCTTATCGACCACAAACCAATGAAGCCGTGGAAGCTGCTAACAAGACGATCATCCACATTCTTGATAAAATGGTTATCACTTATCGAGATTGGAGCAAAATGTTGTCGTTTTCATTATGGGCCTATAGAACATTGATCCGTACTGCTACAGGGGCAACACCATTCTCCCTTGTGTATGGAACTGAGGCCGTTTTGCCAGTAGAGGTTGAAGTACCCTCGCTCCGTATCCTCATAGAATCAGGTCTATCTGAAGCTGAAAAGGAAAGGTCCTGCTTTGAGCAGTTGAACCTGCTGGACGAGAAAAGGCTCCTGGCCTTATGTCATACCCAAGTTTATCAAAGGCGAATCGCACGAGCTTACAACAAACTTGCCGGTGGTCGAGATCTGAAGGTAGGAGACACTGTACTTAAGAAAATCTTCCCATCCCTCCACACTAATCCGAGAGAGAAATTCAAGCCTAACTAGGAAGGACCTTACGTCATTCAGGAAGTGCTCCCAGGATACGCAATTCACCTCACCACCATGGATGAAGATCACTATCCCGAGCCCATCAATATTGGATACGTTCGACGGTTCTACTCGTAGTCTCCCGCGGCAAGGTAGGTGTGGATAAAACTGATATGTGACTGCTCAAGGACCCAATAAAAGAGGCCATCATTTCAAAGCCAAGTAGCTTAAAAAGCATCCCTAAAAATATCATACTTTTTTGCTACATCCATTGAACCATTAGCCTCTCTTTCTATAACCCCCTCCCAAGAAAAGAAAAATGTGTACATATATCAACAAAAAAAGAGAGACAAGAGTTACCCACAAAAACTAAAAAATCAGAAAAGCAAAACCCCAAAAAGAGATTGTCTACAAAGCCAAAAAGAACAAAAAAAAGGAGAATAAAAAGATAGAAAAAATTATGGGGCATGTACAGTAAAAATTCCCAAGGATGAAGTGTATTATGGCAACAGGAACCTAGTCAAGAAAACCTTTTAAACCTAGAATATCTTTAAAATCCTAACCTTACCCATGGCCACGATACATCCTGAGAAAAATCCCTCTTTGAAGTCTACGAGCAATCACAGTATCCGTTAAGTCAGCACGAGCCAAGCTGTGAGACAACAAGAACTCCATCCAGCCTGGCTATGATGGAGTTGACATCCATGTCGTTGCTTTTGATAAAGAAAAAGAAAAAGAAATAAAATAAATACAAACTCAAAGCAAGATGGACGTGGTGAAAACCTGAAAGGGCGCTATGAGTAAAAAGAGAGAGCTTGTGCAGACTAGGTGAAAAACACGAAAGGGCGCCGGGGGTAAAAACGCAAACCCATGGACGTAGTGAAAACCCTAGAGGGCGTTACGAGTAAAAAGGAGAGCGATAACGAACATGACGAAAACCCACCTTGGGTGTTGTGAGTAAAAAGGTTGAAAAAGAAAAATGAGAAAAGGAGGAGAAGAAAAATGATGATAAGAAAGAATCCTTCGGTCACCCTCTTGTGTTACCTAGTCCCCGACTTGGCCACTCATGTTAGATCAAAACAGGTCTCAACCAAGTGTGTCTTCACAAACTGCACCATCAAACATATGACCCAGGGTAAGGAGAAATGGTCGATTCAATCCAAAAGGGATGGATATTCTGGCCTTGGTAAAACCACCTAGCCTCAACCAGATCCAACCACGTAAGGGGGTTCGACTATACTAAAAAAGGGGACCCGTCATCTCACACTATGATTAAGGCATTAGACCAAAAGGAAAAAGGAGGGAAAGGGAAAGTGAGGGCAAGGAGACCACTCTTGTCAAAGATAATAAATTTCCCTTTCCAATGTTCAGGCCCACACTATGTGCACAACCACGGGGCAAGGAGACCACTCTTGTCAAAGATAATAAATTTTCCTTTCCCATTTTCAGACTCACACTATGAGCACCATGTGACGGGGGCACACGGCGTGGCCATCCGGGGCAGCCGTAGGGCCACTTTTCCTCTCCAAGTGTTGAGTTTGACTGGTGCGTCAAGGCCACGAGGGCGGCACCGTATGTACTGAGCTGAGCCACGATGGCGTCGAAGCATGTTGGGGGTGGAGGGTGAAGACACGGTCGCGACATGGACGCGACTGACTCAAGTTGGCCTAGCGATGCGGGAGGGCGTTGCGGTATGCTAAACCAATACGTTTGAGGTCATCCTGCCATTTGGGCACTGTTGATGTTTGAACCATATATAGGGGGACATGAGTTGGTGAGTTGGGGTCCCCCGACCCTACACGTGCACTAGCCTCGTGGGCTTATGTGCGTGCATCCGGGCCACGCTTAGGGCGTGGTCGTCCTAGCTACGTCGTGTACTAGGGCCATCGCGTTGGTGGTTCCCAACCACCTTCGAGGTGCGGGTTCTAGCCCAAAGGGGGCTTTATGTATGCTCGTCGCTGCCTATCGCTATATCACTCGTTGTTGCATGTTGCCTTGACGGTCGTCGTTGCCGGCTCTAACCTGCTGCGTTGCTTCGCAGGGCGAAGTCCGAACGTAGAGGTTGAGGTGAAGCTTGAGTAGGACAAGCCTTCCACCCTTCTTAGCATCTGGGAATCCGCATCGCGTGTCGCATTTGAGAGAATTAGGCTGACTTAGCGCAGCAGGCGTTGAGTGCCGCACGGGTTGTCACTGCTAGAAGAGTGACCCCGTGACATTTGGTATCAGAGCCACAGTGATGGCTGAGATGGAAGGGACCAGCGAGGATGCAAGACGACGGACAAGAGAACGATCAACAAGGGAACGATTAGATAGCTTGGAAGCTCAAGCGGATCAGTTCGAGTCGGTGGTATCAGTAATGACACTACATGGTGAACGACTGAATAGGCATGAAAGGATCAATGCCGATGTGGCTGAGACCGTAGAGCAATTGGCAGCAGAGGTACGAGAAATTAAGGTCACGTTGGAGGAGGTACGTGACAAGATGAGCGTGCTGAAAAAGCTCATCACGAAAGGCATTATCGACGTTGAAGCATACGGGACCGTTGCACGAGTACATTAAGACTTTCACCAGCCTGATGTTGGACATTGATGAAATGAGTGAGAAGGATCGGATCTTCTACTTTATAGATGGCCTGGCACCGTGGGCACAGCGGGAGTTGACTTATAGAGGGTTGAAGACCCTAGATGAGAATTTGGCTGCTGCGGAGCGGCTAATCGAACACCGCTTTGAGAAAGAGAAGACAGTCCAAACATCCATTGACAATGCTGACAAGCAGGGAAAGAAGCAGAATGATACAGGATATGTGCGATCTGGTCAGGACAAAGGCGGTAGGTTTGAAAAGAAGAAAGACGAAAGGCCGAGCAAGAAGGGGTGCTTCCTGTGTAATGGGCCACATATGGTTCGCGATTGTCCAGAGAAGGCCGCCTTGAACGCGATGGTCGTGGAGAAAGGCAAGAAGAAGGTTGATGATGAGGCGCCCATTACTAGAGTTGGGGCGCTCCGACTAATTGACTGTTGAGAAAGAAGAGCACCGCGGTTTTGTTGGTGTGGGCCGTGGGAAGACTCAGACACCAACAGTGTACAGATTTTGAAATGTGCAGTTTTGGTCATGTACGGTTTTGCTACAGAGTGAAGGCGAGTCTTTGTCGAGAACCGTGGCAAGTGACATACAGGACTGAATTTCAGAATGTGTGCCTTCGCGCCAACGAGGACGTTGACGATTTTGAGTGGAGGAGGATGTGACGGGGGCACACGGCGTGGCCATCCGGGGCAGCCGTAGGGCCACTTTTCCTCTCCAAGTGTTGAGTTTGACTGGTGCGTCAAGGCCACGAGGGCGGCACCGTATGTACTGAGCTGAGCCACGATGGCGTCGAAGCATGTTGGGGGTGGAGGGTGAAGACACGGTCGCGACATGGACGCGACTGACTCAAGTTGGCCTAGCGATGCGGGAGGGCGTTGCGGTATGCTAAACCAATACGTTTGAGGTCATCCTGCCATTTGGGCACTGTTGATGTTTGAACCATATATAGGGGGACATGAGTTGGTGAGTTGGGGTCCCCCGACCTACCGTGCACTAGCCTCGTGGGCTTATGCGTGCATCCGCCACGCTTAGGGCGTGGTCGTCCTAGCTACGTCGTGTACTAGGGCCATCGCGTTGGTGGTTCCCAACCACCTTCGAGGTGCGGGTTCTAGCCCAAAGGGGGCTTGATGTATGCTCGTTGCTGCCTATCGCTATATCACTCGTTGTTGCATGTTGCCTTGACGGTCGTCGTTGCCGGCTCTAACCAGCTGCGTTGCTTCGCAGGGCGAAGTCCGAACGTAGAGGTTGAGGTGAAGCTTGAGTAGGACAAGCCTTCCACCCTTCTTAGCATCTGGGAATCCGCATCGCGTGTCGCATTTGAGAGAATTAGGCTGACTTAGCGCAGCAGGCGTTGAGTGCCGCACGGGTTGTCACTGCTAGAAGAGTGACCCCGTGACAACCATCCCAGGGCAAGGAGGCCTTTTTTTGCAAAAGGTAACCTTTCCTGTTTATATGTCCATACTATGTTCTTTCCATCTCAAAAATGACCCATCAGCTAAAAAGAGTAGAAATGAGACTTTTTGTAAACATGATGGACTTCCCTTTTCCATTTACTATTTGTATACTGCTTACACCACCTCCCAAAAAATAATCGGTGTGATGTCTAACTTTATTTTTCTTTCTTTTTACAAAAACATAGGAAAAAACAAAAATATGTATACCAAAAAAAGATGTATCTGAACAGGGGTTTCTTATGTCCCTTTCTATGATTTAGATCTATGCAAAAGATATGTGCAGGATGGAATCAACAACCCAACTCATGCTTCAGGGTACAGATCTCAGCGTGTAAAGCATCCTCCCGAACATCCCGCTCGGTCATCCAACGACCATGGAGACTCCGATACCGCTTTCGGAAAGCATGGGTAGCACCAAGAGTGCCACTCAAGGCTCCTTCTAGACGAAGAACCTCGTACTCAACTACCTTGGCTCTAGCTTCTGCTAATTCTGCTCTAATATTTTGTTTTTCTAAATACTCGTACATAACTCGTTTCTCATCCATCAATAGCTCGATGCGGGCTCGAAGCGTCGACTCCTTCTATGGCCAAGGCCCCCCTAAATCACTACTCTCTGCCTGATCCAAGTGACAAGCAGACGACCTCTCAGACAGTAGCTAAGCTTCATATTCCGGGGAGGACGAAATCGAATTCCCTTGCTCTAGATCACATAGGAGAATTGACTAATACGTTTCTCAGAGGGCAGCTATCCTATCCATGTCCCCAAAGGACCCCCGAGAGAAGATCAAGTCACATAGGGGAGGTTTTGTCGCACAAGGCACCTGCTAAGAGCAACCAAACTAGCGCAACACCCAAATGGGAAGTAATAAGTGCTGCCGGTCAAGCCAAGGAGTGTCATGCCCTCATGATCTCTAGAATGAACCACTGGGAAAGTCCTATCTAGCCAGGGAAGCCTCCACACCAACTCAGCTTCGGTCAACCAAAGCTTCAACCCTTGTACATCCCATTGCGGAAGCATGTGGCATCTGCCCAAAAAATAGTGGGTCACCTCACCACGGACAATATAGAAACAAGGCACGGGTCCTAAAATGGAAAGGTTCTCCCTAGCCAAACCTGAAACAGAAGCAGACATCCTCTAAGGCACTTCACCTTGCCCAGAGCGAAGGCGACAAGGCAGCAGTAAAACTCCGCCAGGATCAGATGCATCACAGAATGACCTTCCTCTAGTTCCGCCAAAACGTCGCAGAGTGCGAGCAAGAAACTTTCTCCCCCAGTGTAGAAAAGAACCATAGGGATAAGACAAAGAGCAAAGGTCTTCACATTATAAACATTTCTAACCAACAATTTTCGCAGGCTCTCGTCACCAAAATGTTATCTTAGGAATTTTATCGAACACCTGGTGGGCCCTCCAATGAGACTTTTCTCATAATCGAATTTCTTCAAACCCAAAGTCATGTGGATGGCTTTGGCGTAACCCGACTTTGACATTACTCTCACAAGGCCTCTGTGCAGCTTCAAACCCGAGAGGTTGGAGAGTTCCTCAATTGTAGGAGTCAACTCACGGTTCCCGAATTGGAAGACATGGGTGCCCACTTCCCAAAATGGCATCAAGGAAGGACGAGAGACGAACCAATCCAAGCCGATCCAAATTTGTAAGCTTGCTCTCATTCAAACTCTCAAGCCACTTCTTTCAAAATTTGGGCCCCATGCCTAAAGAGGGAAGTATTGTGGTCCCGGGCCCCCCATGAGAGGCGGGGTCAGAAAGTGGGTCCATTGTCATACAAAGATGTTTCTAATGATATAAATTCGATGTAGGATGATGGATCCACCCTTGGGCAAACAAAGAGAAAAATAGTAGCAAAAAGTACCAAATTTAGAATAAAAGAGAAGGAAAAGAGAGCATTCCCGGGCTTAAAAAGCCTCATTTTCATCAGAAGGCACTTGGTGTGTGTAATATACACGCCAAGGTAAAAACTCCTAAATCTTGCATGGCGTGTGTATTACACACGCCAAGCCTTTAAAAATTCAGGGTATGCTTGGCGTGTGTATTACACACGCCAAGCCACTTCCTCCCCAGATCTTGCTTGGTGTCTATAATGCACACGCCAGACCAGTGATGCCCCCCAAAGAGAAAAAGCGAGACTTGGGGAGGTCATTTTTACTGGTCCCTTAGCCAGCCTACCTACATTTCTTACCATTTGCTTAGCGAACACCCTAACCCACATGCTGGGGTAAAATTTTTTAGTTTCTTTTAAAGAAAAAATTTCTAACGGCTATATAACTTTCTTCCTGCAGGAACAGTCCACACAAAAACAAAGGTATTGACTAAAATTAACCAGGGCACGACCCACAAGCCACTTTTTCTAGAAACCAAACCCATCTTGCAAACAATCTGATATACTGTAGCAAGCAAAAGGGGACAGAGCATGCAATCAAAAGAAGGGTACTGACATTCATTTAAAAAAGAAACCACCCAAAACATAGTGTCATAAACATCCATTACATCTTCCCAAAATCAAAACCAAATGTCTCAAAATTCTCAAATGTTCAAATAAAAAAGGAGAAAGCTTAATCTTGGCAGCAACCTTGGACTTCTTGCGCCGACGCGAAGAACTCTAATATGTTCGAACCTCTCCCACTTGAGACCACGCCTGAGAAAGTCGGTTAAGCAGGGAGCGCGATTCCTTCTCATGAGCACGCTGCAAGTCATATTCAAAGTCACCAATCAAGATCGGTCAAAATATGAAGATAGCAAGGTAATGATTAGAACCAGTCAGTATAACACTCACCATTTTCACATCCTGAAGACTGGCAATATTACGGAAATACTTGGCCTGATTTATCGTCGATTCATAGTTCTGCACACAAGAGGAGAGAGATATCAACTACAAGGGCCATAAGTGCAAACACGGGTATTTCTCTAAAAAGGGGTAAACACATAGAAAAGGAAGAATTACCCTAGGAACCAATTCAGGAGGGGGGATCCAGACCGCTTCAGCAGATAGATGAGCCTACTCATCTATAGTAGCACATAAACTCAAAAGAAAGGCATCATCAAGGTGTCTAAAAGTCCCCTGGACCTCAGCAGTGAAACTGTCAGAAGCACCCATGTAAGAGGGGCCTGAAGGACCAGCTTTGGTAGCCTCGGCAGTACCTGCCGCAGCCTCATCATCATCATCAGAATCACCTCATTGGTCAAACTGTGGAAAGAAGCAAGGTTTCAGTCAGTAGAGATAAAAATTGAATCAGGACCATAGGAGGCCGACCTAAAGGAAAGAGGAGAACTACCTGAGATCGCGGATTGCCAAAGGCTAGGAAGTTGGCACCAGGTATGAAACATGGAAGAATGAACCGATAGGGTAAAGATTCATACCACAGCTGGTATCCCCCAGGCATAAGGAGATCATCAATGGGGACCCCATGATGGAAAAATTTGGCAATGAGCTCCTCAATTGTACTAGCAGGCATCATAACATCTGCGGGAGGAGCTTGAGGTAAGGTAAAGTGGTCCTGGTACTGATGTATCACTCTCTCTCCCAAGTAATATGCCCTGGTCCAAGCCCCATAAAAGAAAATGACTTGGCGGTCAACAAAAAAGCAAGATGGACCCACGGCGGCTCGATCCCAAAAGGGAGAACCAACGTAAGGGTCGTAGATGACCTGCTCAGACAGAAAAGCATCTCATCAGCCAAACAGGTAGCATAACAAAGGAAAACTCTGAGAAGGAAGAGAGAAATAGTCGTACGTGCTCTAAAATCAATAAGTCAAACTGGGACCCCAGGCCCATCTCCAAGTGCTTCATACCGACATCCCTTTGGCGGTTCTTATTCCATTTGCTCATGAGCGGATAAGTGTAAACATCAGAGAAAAGGAGGGGGCGGATAAGTGTAAACATTAGAGAAAAGGAGGCTGGAAGTGCAAATATCCCCAAACGTAAAAAGAGCAGTATACATAAAAGATGTGTCAGGAGCAGGGTGAATGACTTGCCAATAAAACAAGGAAAGTGAGAAGGTCAGAGGTTACCTCAATCGCGGGCCAAAAGCCAACAATAGAACCTGAATCCCCAACTAAGACTCGGGCTAGACTAAACATTATCACGGCATATCCGGCCCCACCCCAGTCATATCGGTGAATGTTGTCCCAATTCCCCATAAGACTAAGCAGGGACAATGAGACCTGACCGCCGCTGGCATTTGCAAAGAGAGTCTTGCCCAAGAGGAAAACGAGCAAGATGTGAGCTAACATCACGGCACGCTCGGGCTCAATAAAGATATCTGCATCTGACTGCCCTAGATCCACCAACTCGGTCATATCAAACAGATCTGCCAGCCATGACAATTTAACCTCAGGGTTGTGTATATTATGGGAGGTGGGATAATCCCCGATCAATTGAGCCACCTCATCCTGACCAGGCAGGCAAAGGTTAGTCACTGACATGTCTCCTATCCGAATCCCCGTAATCATCGACCAATCGACGGGGGTAAGGGTCATCTCCGCCATGGCCATGTGGAATGTCATGGTCTCAGGACAAAAGTGCTCAATCAAGGTCCTCAGATAGGTCGAATCGACTCTCATAGCAGGGCAGAGAGGAAATCTCTGAAATCAGCTTGGGCAAGCAGAAACTTCACAACCAGAGGGAGATAGAGGTAAAAGCACTGGAGGTCCAACCAGCCCCCATGAAATATGATCGAGGGCAAGTCCTGCATCAAAATAAAGAAACATTAGATCTTAAAAATGAAGCAAGCTCGCACGAGGAAAAACAACGAAGCTTATTTCTTTACCTTGCCAGTAATACGAAAATTTGAGATGTGTGCATATTGTTGATGAAGGAGGCCGGTACGGGCCTCCTCGCCCTGCATTTCGTACCAGGGATGGGAAGAGCGCTGCACTACAAAAAATTACTCCCGACGAGGACCATAGGCCACTTTCGGTCTCTCCTCTTGCTCTTGCCCCTCCTCTTTCCCCTCCTCTTGCTCATGCTCATCCTCGCTCGAAATTCTGAGATAGACATAAGCAACGGTATCAAGGTATGTCAATAACGAGAAATCATTTACTACGAGCGTAAAAGAAGTTAAGTATGCCCATTTTATGATTCCATTGATCCTAATCATCATTGCTAAGAAATATATCAAAAAAAAAGAGGAAGAGAGGGAGGAAAAGTCACCCACATTTTCATAAAGAACCTACATTTCAAAAGAAAACAACAAAAAGAAAAACAAAAAAAGGGGGAAAGAAAAAGAAAAAGTTTCAAAAATCAGGCACACATCATTTTACTTCAAAAAAAAGAAAAGAGAGAAGGCCCTAAAACCATAAAATAACTCAAGAAATTCCCATAAAAAGAAAAAAAAGAAGAGAGATTAGGGCGTCATTCGAGCTGATTTACATGGAATAAAATCAAACCAATCATTGATAATCATGCTTGCAAGAGAAATCATCCATTTATCATCTAGAAAAGCAAGAATCATAACTACATCGCAAAATAATTCAAGAAAAATCAAATAAAATGGCATTAAACAATGATTACCTTCAAGAGAAATAGGTCCTTGATTCGTCATGGAACGGGTGTTTAATTGGCACGAGCAAACATTGGCAATGTAGCACGTTTGAAATCGATCCAAAGGAACCCTAGGAGGGAGTTCCGTTTCGGTTTGGAGAGGGGGAAGGAAGAAGAGTTTGAAAATGAACCCTTTTGGATCGAGCTCGGGTGTTTAAAACCCTCCCCAATTTTGGCTTGGTGTGTATATACACGACAAGCATTGTTTGGCCTGGCATGTGTATTACACAAGCCAGGCTATTCCTGGCCAGATGTGGCCTGGCATGTATAATACACACGCCAGACTATTTCTGGCTAGATTTGGCTTGGCGTGTATTACACACGCCGAGCCACACGCCGAGCCTGATCCCAGTTTTGGTTCTCATGGTGCACACGCCCCCAAGCGACAGGTCAATCTCCATTTGATCTGCTTGGGTGGCTGTGCTAGAATAAGTGGTTCGAGATCAATAAGCATCCCGAGCACACATGGAATACAATAAAATTCACATAAAAAAAAAATTAACATAAAATAATAAAAAAATTCACATAAAATAATAGAAAAATATTCACAAAAAATAACAAAGAGAAATCATCATAAAATAACACAGAATAAAATATAGGTACATTTGAAAAGCGACACGTACTCTCAAAAAGCGTTGCGACATCTATTTGCTCCGCTTGGATAGTCGTACTAAATTAACTTTGGGATCATTGGGTTCACCCAAATACCTCGAACCCTACTTCACGCAAGGGCACCCGTGCTCAGTCAAATAGGGCAATCAATACCTCATGGGATTGGACGCAAACTATGGATCTTCGTGTTTTTGTCTTGCGCCTATCTTTAAGTATGGGTCGATGACCCTCTTACTTACGGAACTGTTATATTCAGAGTGAAACTCAAACATCAAACATCTTTAATCTTCTCGAGAAACAGACATTTTTTCCAGTATATTGGGCTTTCTCAACTCGCTTCATCTCGGTTATGCCCAGTAATGTCGCTAAGCGCTTGGGGACCGATAGCCTTAAAGAACGGACATTTTTTCTGACATACAGGGCTTTCGTTTACTCACCATGTTACCTGTTGGGGAAATCGAGTGTGCTGATTTAGTGTGTAACAAAATAGAATCAAATTAAAAAAAAGGACAGATTTAGCACAACTAAAATATTCCTAGACCTGTAAGATACAGGGTTCATTGTAGCAAGTTTTGATATGTAAGAGTTTGTCCCACAGGGAGTAGTGATCTAAACCTAGAAGGTGTATAGTAGACCTCCAAATCTGGCTACAGATCTGGTAATTCTAAGAAGAAAGAGAGCTTTTCAGGCGTCACTAGACCTAATTAATCTACAAAACAGAAATGTAAAACTAAATCTAAAAGATGGAGGAAGATGGATGGTTAATAAAGATCAAATGGTGAGAAATAGGTAGCCAGGACCTGATTCTTATTATAAATCAATTGAATCAAAGGCATTATATAGATCTGATTTGCTACAAGTCCTTCATCTGGCTACAAGCTCCCCAGGTTCAACCCCGGCAGATGCATGGTATAAGAATCCAATCTCAACCAGAGAATTGAAGCAATCCTAAGACTATGATCTGTCCACTTTAATGGTCATAGACCATCCCAGAGATTGTCTCAACATCTCAAAGCAATCCTAAGGCTATGACCTGTCCACTTGAATGGTCAAAGATCATCCCAGAGATTGTCCTGAGCCAATGGTCTCGATTAGAACAGGTTAATCATTATAGATGCTGTGAAAGCCAGGCTACAAGCTTCCCATTTCTGGCTGGCCCATAGGGGTATCCAAACTGGGGAAATCAAATATGAATAAATGAAATATAGATCGAAATCACCTTTAAAACCCACAATTACTGTGCTCGGATCTGTAATCTGTGCAACATCAATTTATTCCCAAAGCTTTGATGCCTTCAAAATATAATTATACAACAGATCTAGACTGCTTATCTAGATCTAATCCAACATGCTGGATTAGGGAGAGAAGGGGGAAGAGAAAAAGGAAAAATAAAATCTAAAACTAAACCTAAATGAGTCAAGGAGAACAAAAGCTATTCTATGGATTCCTTGCTCCGAAATTGCAACAGCAAGGAGTTCTATTTATACAAATGTAGTGATCCGTGTGCTTTGGATTGTAGCCAATCAGAGGAGAGAATTTCAGTTTAAGCTTAATCCTTGTTTTAGCATTTCAGCCAATCAGAGAGAAGATATGGAACTGGTTTTGTTTGTGCCCAGCTGAAGCTAACTTGCATTCCCACCAAAAATCAGTTCACACCCATGTGCAGAATTTCCTGTGCATTGAAGTTCCCAAAACTGCCATTCCCCGGCTGCATTAATCACTAATTCCTGCAGACATTTTGCCCATGTGCAGAACTCCTCCATGCCTTGGGGTTCTCATATTTGCCCCTGTCGACTAATGAAAACTTCAGCTGTAGCCTTTACCCAACTGCCGAATATATTTGAGACTTGATGGGATCGCCATGAGTACCCCCGATGTAAATGACTGAACCACAGCTGCAGTAGGCGGGGCTTTAATGAAGAGGTTTCAGCTGAAGCTGAGCAACTCCAGATATTTATTTGTGAGGGCACTGGTTGTATTCGAGAGGTTTGGATAGATGGGGTGTGCAACAGGTAAAACATGTCTATATATATATAAACATGTCTATATATATATATCAAAGGGAGGTCTTGAAGGTGTGGCTGAAGATATGCTCGACAGGTTTTAGGAGTTTACTGAAGTGCTCGAGAGGTGTGCTATAGGTACAGTCGAGAGGTTATCGAGAGGAAGAGAGGATACTGCAGGTTTGAGGGTCTCGATAGGATTGGTGGGAGGTTAGAGGAGCTGATTGAGAGGTTCCTGCTGCATGGGGGCTGCAATGCAAACAGCTATCGACAGGATTAGATGGCTACAAATGGAGTTGAAGCTGTCGATAGCTTGGAGAATAGTTGGTGCAACTCGAGAGGTTTGGGCATCTCCTCCAATGGTTGACAGGATCGAAAGCTATGGAGTTCTAATCGACAGGTTGGATAGAATCTTGGATGCACACCGACAGGATTAGAAGAAGGCTGCAGCTTGGGAATCTTGACAGGTTCGGTCAACAGGTTCTATGGATTGATTTGCAGCTGAAGCTTTTACATGTCTACAAGTTTAAAAGTTGAACTCGAGAGGTTTACTGCTGCATGGAGATGCTGAAGCTTGCTGAATTAAAGATGTTGACAGGTTCAGTTGGCAGCTCATCCTCTCGACAGGATTAATGGTTGGAAGCTGCTGATGCTGTCGAGAGGTTGCAGCTGAGTATAAGGACAACTGCTAACAGGATCAATGGGAGGATGGAGAGTTCAAGGCCTCGATAGGTTCAAGGATAGGGAGCTACTTGAGATGTTCTTGGGAGTCAAACCAGTCGATAGGTTTGGTGGGAGGTTGCTGCTGCCCAGGCTTTCAATGGATTCACTTCATCTTGAGGCTTCAACAACTATATTGATGGGTTCAAGGTTGCAAGGCATTTCAAGTCGAGAGGTTAGGTGGGCTGCAGCTTAAGAGCTCGAGAGGTTAAACTGCTTGGCTATAAAGGCTACTCCTCGACAGGTTTGGAGCTTGAACTAGTCGACATGTATTTTGAAGGGAAGGCTTGCTGAAGGTCAACTTGACAGGTTTGAATGGGATGGCTGGTACAACTCCTAGAGAGGGTCAACGGGGAGGCTGCAGATCTGCTTGATAGGTAGTTGGGGAGTGCATTCTCGACAGGATTGGAGTGCAGGTCTGCTCGAGAGGTGTAAGGGAGGATGGACAGCTGTTGAGAGGTTTTACATCTACTCGTTGGGATTGGCTTTCAACCACCTACACTTCATGAGGTTGCATACTTCCAATGGTTGACAGATTCAAGGTAGTTGGCTGGATTACAAGAGGATAGTTGAAGGGATGCTGCATGTGCTTGATGGGTTGAAGGCTTCTTCCATTTGCTAAGTGCACTCTCTGGTTCAGCCCCTAATTTGATAGGATTGCATGAGTGGGAGGCTGACACTTGATATGTTTGCTGAAGTGTGCACTCGGCAGGATGGGCTGCTACTGTCAGCAATTATTCATGCGGTTGGCTGCAGCTGCAATGGAATTGCACTCTTCAAGCTTTCAGCTGGAAGTGCACCAATGAATACATTGAGGCCTCACCATGCTGACATCCCTTTCTCACTCTTTGACAGATTGCTTCTCAGCTGTGTGCATTCCTTGACAGATTGGCTGTGAGTGCAAGGTGGTCTACCTATCTTGCACACTTGATAAACCTGTAGCTTCAATTCTTCATTTGTTTGACAGGTTCAACATTGCTATCAAGTGACCCTTAAAACACCTCCGATGTGCCTAGCCATTCATCTCTCATTCTCAGCTGTGGATTGATCCAAAAACTCTCCTTATTGGCACTTTTTATAGAAAATTGTACTAAGGACAAAATTAACTCCTTGCTGCAAAACAGCATTAACAACAATTATAAAACACTCTAGGTCCTAGCAAAAGCCATGTTTAAAGGTGTAGAAAGTGGCAAAAATCAGTGCTTAACACATTACCCACCTGATGTTTGAGGTTTGTTTTGAATATAGCGGACTCGTCAGTAATGCCCTGGGCTTCTTAAGATGTCTCTAGTCTTTGGCATTCGATTATTAGTGATTGGATACCAAAGGGGGGCATCTAAAGACACCCAAATTTGGCCCAAGGTCTGATCGAAACATACTTCGAGAAGGGCACACCCCTGAGCTTCCGATAGCATCTCTCATACCCTTAGGAATTACCCCCAACCTTTAGAAACCTCTCTGAACCCTTAATTAACCCTCCCGAGAAATGGTCAAAGAGAGAGATTTACTAGGGCTGGAAGTGACCTCTACTATGACCGGATCTTATACCATTGAAAAGTAGAGGTCCCCAGCTTTCCAACAAGTCAAGAATCTCCTCAATCCGAGTTTTACTTCAAAAGTTACGGCAATCTGAAAAACTCGAAAACAGCTTAAGCTGAACCTCTCGAGGACCCCTCAAGAGGATGGGCATGCTTGGCGTGTGTAATACACATGCCAGGACATTTATGGAGAAATGTTGCCTGGCTTGTGTAATACACACGCCAGGCCATTTCTTTCCCATAAATGGCTTGACGTGTCTATTACACACACCAAACATAGGTAGGTCCCCCCCTCGAGCTTTGGACTTCCAGGACACTGTACACATGCCTGGCGTGGGTAATACACATGCCAAGCTTAGCTACAGTAACTATTATTTTTTGCTCGAATTTCACTTTTAGGGTTTGACTTGTTGACCATCTCAATGTTTAGGGTGGGTTTCATTAGGACTATTGCTCCCCTGTTTACCCTATTTGCAGCCCTCTAGTCATTTGAAATCTCACCCTATCATCTACCATTGAAGCTCATTGCCCACTTTTTCAAGCTTTCAAAATCTTAGGAAACCTTACATTAGAAGATTACCTAATTGCTAACCCTAATTAGTACTTAAGTACCCTCCTAACCTCCCTTTTTCCTATAAATAGAGAGGCACCCCTTCCTTTACAAAGGCATGAAAAAATTTCCAAAGAGCGAAAAGATTAAGAGTTTCCTTTCCCCCTTTGGTACACCACTCCCATACAAATTTAGAATTCTAAAACCTCTTTTAGACCCCACCTTTTATAAAAGATCCTTTAGTTTATGTGAGAAATACTCCCTAGCTTTTATCTCCCACCTCTTAGCCATCCGGCCCTAGGAGCTAGAATCCATCATTCAAACATTCAATCCATTGGAGGCTCACCAAGTACACCTACGCGGAGGTTCACAGCTGTGCAACAAGGGCCCGAGAGCTCCGACTCTCCCCTCTACTCCTCTACCTTCTTAGCTTTTGCTCTATCCTTAAATTTGTGCCGTTACGCCGCTGAAATCTTGGTAGTTGCAGAGGGGCATAAATAGGATCAGACTGCATTAGGGCAAGAGGAAGTGCTTTTAATTTTTTAATTTAGCCATAAGTAGAGACTGCTTTTGAGTGGGTTGATCGGGTGCCTAACACGTCCCGATCGATGACCGAAGCCCCTACCCAAGAGCCTTTGGCATAGACCGGCGAATCAGAGTCATATTTGACACTTCGGTGCATTTAATATTGATTTAAGGTTTCCCGGGACACAAAAAGCTCTGGGTGGTGACTCTATATTTTCTTACGAGTGCGCATCGTCGCAACGGGACCGTCAAAGGATCCCACGGTTGCACATACCCTGGAAAGGTGTGGATACTCTTTTGAGAGGAAGGGATATAAGACTCTGATTAAAGGTGGTTAGAAGTTGAGGGCCGATCTCTATTGAAGAACCTTTATCTTGGACGTTGCTGCCGGTGTCTAGTATAGATTAGTGTGTGTTTAGATTTTTCCTAGGATTATTTTCTTCAATGTAATAATATTTTTAAGTTTTAGTTTTTTTTATCTCTGTAAATATTCAGTAATATATAAATTTTCTTAATTTTCTTTTTGACTAACTAATGTTACTAACTTTTCTTTTCATTTATCTTTTTAATTTGTGTTGCTTACAATCTGTGATTAAAATAAATGATTTTTCCTCTCAAGTTTGGGGGGATATTCGCAAGAAATTTTTTCCAACCGGTGCATAATCAACAGATGTAAGTAATTATAACTAACTAACTTTTGCTTTTGTTACTAACCACTAACATTTTCGCTATTTTTTTTTTCTGAGATATAAAACCATTGTGTTTTTCCTCAAGTTTGGGGGAAATAGTCCTTACAAAATTTTTTTCACAACCGGTAAGAAATCAGAGATAAAAAAATATTTTAGGTAAAATTTTCCGTATCCCCTATTTTTGTGCCAATGAGGGCATTGTCTAATTTGAGTTTGGGGGGATATTCACCTGTATATATTAGTTTAGTTTATTTTAGTTTATTTTTGCAGAAATTTTTTCTGTTTCTATTTTTAGTAGAATTTTTTTTTTTTTTTTTTGGATTTACCCATCACATGTGAATATATAGAAATTGTCAATTTGAAACTTTTATGATCCATCATAATAAAAGTCCAACAATCATAACGATAGAGCAGTTGCAATTCATGTTTAGTCCCTTTTGAGCATTGTATAAAAAAGATGAATGTTTGAAACTATAAATTAAGTTAAATTGTAATATTTAGAATACAGTTTCAAAAATATATACCCAGTGAGCTTTAGAGCCATTACTCCTCTTTTATTCAAAGAGACTGCTATCTATTCAGAATTTAAATTCCTTGAACTTATTTGATTTTTTTGTGAGAAATCTCATATTTCTGAAATTAGAATCAAAATATTCTGTGAATATGACTATTTGTTTACTTTAGAACTATCTATTAAATATATCAAAGCAATATGACATCCATTCTAGTAAATCGTAAAAATGATCAAAGGCCATCTTTTGAATAAACAGAGCTAGCTAAAAAGCCAAAATCTCATTAATTTTTTTATCCTTTGAACCCATATTAGAAGCCTTATATGAAATTTTCTTGTACCATGATTTTATAAACCCTTAACTATAAGTACTACTCAAAGCTTTCAACCTTTAGCCCTTATAATTTTCTGAGAGTTTAGAATGCAAAAGAAGGTTCGAAGAGGGAGTGAAAGGAGTATGAGTTAAAAAGAAATAAGGAATATGCAGAAAAGGGTACAACAAAAGGGAATATGGGAAAAGAATAAAAAATCGTAAAAATACAATTTTGAAAAAAAAAGAGAGACGATTGTTGAGTAAAAGAGCTTTCAAGAAAATGAGAAGAATCATAAAGAAAAAAAAAAGGAAAGAAGTTATCCAACTTTTTGGACACTTACTGATGCTGATATGAGAAGAAAAGAAGAGGATAAAGAAGGAAGAGCTAAATTCTCAGAAAAGAAACTTTTGAATTCTATCTACCTTTCTTTAACACCTTCTGAAACCCAAAGCCCCATTACAAGCAGAAGGAAAGACCTTTGTGATTTATGATTTACAAAAGTTTGAGTCTAGTAGAGATATATATCTTAGATATTATGAATCAACAAAGAAATCATATAAATAGAATTGATTATCCATTCTATGAGATTTATTATTTCAGTCAAATATTCTTTGAATTTATATACTATACTGAGAGAACCCAAAAAGTTTCGATATTTTTTTGAGAGTATGCCAAAAGTGAGAGTTTGGATGAAAAAGTTTTCTAAATCTGCAGTTTAAAAAAATTTATGAAGAATAGTCTGTTCACTGATACGCACACATTCCACGCTTTACATAATCGAAATTGTTGAGTTTTGGTCAAGGATAATTGCCATGATGGAAAGTAAAAATGAAAGATTTGTAAATTGTAAAATTGTAATAATCATGTGGTGATTAAATTAGTTACAAAGTTAGTTTAGATTTTTTTTACCTTTTTGAAAAAGTTTTTAAAAAATCCAAAAATATTTGAAGTTTATAGGTAACTTCACTGAAAACCTTCAGGAGACTACAACTCCTCCACTAGGGATCACCTAGGGGTTTAAAGGCTTGTTGCATCCGCTAAATGCAATTGTGCTCCCTATGAAAGTGGCAATTTAATTTTTAGAATAATAATGTTTCCTTGTTTACTAGGGACTAGCAAAGCTTAAGTTTGGGGGTGTGATCAGTGGCATAATGTACCAATTTATCACCCTTAACTTAGTAATGCTAGAATTTAATTTGTTACTAATAAATTATTGATGTATAGATATTAAGGAAACATAGCAAAATAGAGTCAAAGTGTTAATATTTATCAAAATGAATTCATTAAGCAGTAAGAATGACAATAGAACCAAAAGATGAATCTTCACCTACTAGAAAGAATGAAAAGTCGTTATTTATGATTTTCCAAGAGTGAGAGACTATGAAATTTGTGCAATCGTGGGATTTGTGACCATCCCGTCGTGGCGATGCGCTCGCTTATAAAAAATATAGAGTCGCAACTCGAAGCTTTTGGTGTCCCGGGATACGTATATCATTTTTATAAGCACCGAAGTGCTACAAATATGACTCTGAATCCGGTCCACACCAAAGGTTCTTGGGTAGGGGCTTCGGTTATCGATCGGGAAGGTGTTAGGCACCCGATAAACCCGCTTAATGCGGTCTCTACTAATGGCCAAAATAAAAATAAAGTAAAAGAAAAGAAAATAACTTTTTCATGCCCAAATGGGCCTTAAATCCTATTTGTGCCCCTCCATTCTTACCAAAAATTTGACGGCGTAATGACACAAATGGGAGGACGGGAGGAGACAAAGAAGAGATAAGAGATGAAAGGGAAGAGCCAGAGCCCTCGGGCCCTTGTAGCACCGTAGAGGAGCCTTACTTTGATGAGCTTTTGAAGGCTTGTATGGTATGGAATGGGGTTCCAACTCCTAAGGCTTGAAGCTAAGAGGTAGAGAAGGAAAGCTAGGAGATCACACACATCTAACCTAGAGGCTTTTCATGAAAGGCAATGGTGGGAAAGAGGTTTTTGAATTCTGGTTTTTGTATGGGAAGTGTGTACCAAAGGGAGAAAGATCTCACTTTAAGCTCTTTCTCTCTTAGGCCAAAATTCTCAACCCTTAAACCAAGGGGTGGGGGGCTCTATTTATAGGAAATGGGTGGATTAGGAGACCATTTAAGAACTAAATGGGTTTAGCAATTAGGTAATCTCAAATCTAAGGTTTTCAAGGATTTTAAGAGCTTAGAAAGGTGTGAAGGTGGTTCTAATGGTGGATGATGGGGTGAGGCTTTAAGCCACTTGAAGGGTTGTAAATAGGTAGTGAATAGGTGCAACAGAACTATCAAAACACACCCCAAAGGTCGAGGTGGTCAATAAGTCAAACCCTAATCATGAATTTCGGGGCAAAAGCCATGAGTTATTGTTCATATGCGTGGCATAACTATTAGTTGCGTCAGGCAAATGTACAGTAGAATAGGATTGAACAGTAGCCTGAAAGTTGGCTTCGTGAGGGGTGGGGAGACTCATTTATACCTTGTGCAACTATTAGTTGCGCCAGGCCATTTCTGGGGGAAAAAAACTTGGCACAACTAATAGTCGCGCCAGGCAAATTCTGAGGGAAAATGGTCATAACTTTTGATAGTCCGATGTTTAAATGGTCATAGCTTTTGATATATAACTTCGATTGAGGTGAATTTTGACTTGTTGGAAAGCTGGAGAAGTCCTCTTTCTAATGGTATATAATTCAGCTCCTGAAGAGGTCTGTATAAATTTTGACACTCCTCTTTCCAATCACTACTCAGGAGGGTTTGACACTGGTCCAGGAAAGGATTCTAATGGGTTTGAGAAGGTTAGAGTTGATTCCGAGAAGGTTCCTAAGGGTTTGAAAAGGTTCCTAAGGGATCTAGGGTGATTCCTAAGGGTTTGGGGTGATTCCTAAGGGTTCCATATATGCCATCAAAAGCTCGAAAATGCGCCTCTCTTGAAATGTGTTTCGATCAGGCATTGGGTAAAATTTGGGTGTCTACAGATGCCCCTCTTTGGTATCCGATCACTAATGATCGAATGCTAAAGAAAAGAGACATCCGAAGAGGCCCAAGGCATTACTGACGGGTCCGCTGTATTCAGAATGAACTTCAAACATCAGATGAGTAACATGGTGAGAAAATGAAAGTCCTGGATGTCAGGCTAAACATTCATTTCTCGTGGTAATCGATTCCCAAGCGCTTAGCGACATTACTGGGCATAACTGAGGTGGAATGAGTTACGAACTCCCTATAATCGAGAAAGACATTCGCTTCTCGAGATGATTTTGAAGGTATTTGATGTTTAAAATTTATTCTGAATGCAACAACTTCGTGAATAAGAGGGGTGATCGACCCACATTCAAAGATAAGCGCGAAGAAAACATACGTAAGGCTCCACAGTTTGTGTCCAATCCTACGAGGCATTTGATTGCCCTATCTGACTATTCGTGGGTGCCCGTGCTGAAAGTAGGGTTTGAGATCTTTGGGCGAACCCATCGATCCCAAAGTTTATTTAGCATGACTGCCCGAGCAAAGTGAATAGATGTCACGACACTTTTTGGGAATACATGCCATTTCCGAAAACGTGCCCCGGATCAACATGACTTAGAGCATCCAGCTTCAAGTACCGCTAAACAGATCAAACTAATCATTGGGTGTCTCTCAAAAAGGGGCATTCAATCCTAGCTTCCGCCAACAATGATCATAAACATCAATTAACTCTGCATAAATATGCACCCATCAGGGGCGATAAGCAACAACAAAGGCGATGGAAGCCCCAACTCGGACCTGCCCGAGTATAATTTACGAGAACAAACGATCATTATACGGATACCCAGATGCATGGCGTACACTTTACAGGGATATCGCTGCCCATACAAGTTTTAACCCTGTAGAAAATAAAAGGGAAATGAACCCTTCTGAATGCATGATTGCACATAGTTTGGTTGATACGTAATCTCATTCTCAACAGGTTGGTCTCAACCAACAATTGACCTTTTTCAACGGAGAATCTGAAGCTTAAGATACTTAAGTTCATATGAATCTAAAACAGAGCGCTCATCGCAAAGATTTAGCAGTGGAGTCGACTCGATCGAAACATTGACTGGTTGACTGGGACTGACACCATTTTTCCTTCCTTGAAGCAGGATCCAGAATCCAAGGCGTGCCTTAGACTTAGGATGTTACTATAGCGTAGTGGTGTTGCTGATAAAATATCGACATTTTACCGCATCAGAACACATATGTGCATAGCTCTGTGGGGAAGCACAGATTTATTCTTTCTTTTTAAAAATAATTTTCTCTCTCTTTTTTGAATAGACCTGACGTCAGTGGTGAGATGCTTCATCTGATTTATCCATCGTTGAGAAGTTGTCCGCTTCGAGGCTTTGGACTGTGTGATATTCCTACACATTCTCGAGAAAACGTCAGTCCCTTTTTTGTTTATATAAGTAACAAATGCATCCTGATTAACAGAAGGAGAAACAAACTTTTACCTATTTTTTCAATTTTTTTTCATTTTTTAAGATCTATATATATTTTTTGGATTTTTATTTTCAAAGATTTTTTGTTCTTTTTCTTTATTTTTGACATGAAAGTACGATGTTGTAACTATGTACATGAGAAAGAGTAGTTTTTTTGGATTTTTTTTTTTTAGAGATTTTTTTATTCTTTTTCTTCATTTTTGAGATGGAAGTAAGATGACGTAACTATATACATACACATTTTTTTTTTGTATTTGGATTTTTCTTGATTTTTTTTTTTTTTTTTTTTTTCTACTTTTCTTCTTTTTTTTTTATGATGCCTTATCAGTGAGGTGAAATCACCGGTCCCATTTTGAGCATAGCTTAACCCTTTTATATGGTCGGGCCTGAGTGAGTTTTAGCAGTTTCACCAAGGTCAGAACGTCAATCCCTTCGGATTAAATCAAACCTTTCTCCTTACCTTGAGTCATACATTTGACAAAGTAGTTCTGAAGACACACTTGGTTGGGACCCGATTTGAACTAGCATGAGCGGCCCAGAAAAGGGGATCAGGGAGAGTGACCAAGAGGGCTCCTCAAACATCAATCCTCTTAATCAGTCCAAACCTTTCTTTTTCAATTTTTTCTCATTTCTTTTCTCTTTTTTTATTATTTATTTATCTCCTTTTTTACCTGTGGCGCCCTTTCCGGTTTTCACCACGTCCATGGGTTTAGCTCTCTTACCCCAAGCGCCCTTTCGGGTTTTCACCTGGTCCGCATAAGCTCGCTGTTTTTACTCGTAATGCCCTTTTGGGTTTTCACCACATCCATCTTACTTTGAGCTTATATTTATATTTTTATTTTATTTTTCTTTTTTATTCTTTCATTTTTTTCAGAAGCCACGACATGGACGTCAATTCCGTCATAGCCGGCTAGATGGGATTCTGGTGTCATCTCACAACTCGGCTCGTGTTGGCTTAATAAATATTATGACTGCTTGTGAACTTAAAAGAGGGCTTTCTTCAGGGTGTAGCTTGGCCATGGGTTAGGTTAGGATTTGAAGGTATGCTGGGCTAAAAGGGTTTCCTTGATACAACTCAGTTTTCTTAACATACTTTCTTCCTTGGGGGTTTTTACTATACATGCCCCGTGATTTTTTTCTTTTTGCTCCATTTTAGGCAATCTCTTTTTTAGGTTTTGCTTTTTCGATTTTTTAAAGATTTTGATGGTAAATTTACTTCCTCTTTTTTGTATATGTAAACACACATTTTTTTTGGGGGAGGGGTTTTGTTTTTGAAAGAAAGGCCTAGGCTCAAATGGGGTAGTAAGGGAAATCCTCATTTTTAGGGATGCTTTCTGGCTACTGTATTTAAAATGATGGCCTCTTTTTGGTGGTTCTTAAGCTGTCACGCATCTGTTTCGCCAATACCTACCTTATTGTAATAGACTAAGTGTAGAACCGTTGGACGTATTTAGCGTTGATTGGCTCAGGAAGATGATCTCCGTCCATGGTGGCGAGGCGGATGGCGTATCTCGGTAGCACTTCTCGAATGACGTAAGGTCCTTCCCAGTTCGGCTTGAACTTGCCTCTTGGATCGACATGGAGGGATGGGAAGATTTTCTTCAACACAGTGTCTCCTACCTTCAGATCTCCACCACGAACACGTTTATTATAAACGCGTGCGATTCGCCCCTAGTAAACTTGAGTATGACACAAGGCTAGGAGCCTTTTCTCATCCAGTAAGCTCAGCTAATCAAAGCGTGATCTCTCTCTCTTTCTCTCTCTGCTTTGGGTAAGCCTGATTCTATGAGAATTCGGAGCGAGGGTACTTCAACCTCAACTGGTAGGATGGCCTCGGTTCCATATACAAGGGAGAACGGTGTTGCCCTTGTAGCGGTATGAATCGACGTTCTGTAGGCCCATAAGGCAAATGGCAGTATTTCGCTCCAATCTCGATAAGTGATGACCATTTTCTCAAGGATGCGGACGATCGTCTTGTTCGCAGCCTCCATGGCTCCATTAGTTTGAGACTGATAAGGTGATGAGCGATGGTGTATTAATCTTGTATTGCTCACAGAAGGCTCGGATACGCTTATTCGTAAAGTTTATGCCGTTGTCCATGATGATATCTTTGGGAACTCCAAATCAGCACACAATATTACTCTTGATGAACTTCTCGACGTGACTGGCCGTGATGTTGGCATATGACACCGCTTTACCCACTTTGTGAAGTATGCAATGGCGACGAGGATGAACCGATGTCCATTTGATGCTTTTGGGTGAATCATTCCGACAATGTCTAGGCCCCAGGTAGCAAATGGCCAAGGAGTGGTTATACAATGAAGATCGATGGCAGGAGCGTGTATCAGACTAGAGTGTTCCTGACACTTATAGCATTTCTTAACATGTTTGCAGCAATCTGATTTCATAGTGGTCCAAAAGTATCTCTGTCGCAGAATTTTCTTAGCAAGCATGTGACCGCTGACGTGGGCTCCGCATACTCTTTCGTGGATCTCCTTCATGATGTTGGTCACTTCACTTTCAGTAAGGCACCTGAGTAGAATGTTGTTGTACGACCGCTTGTACAAGCATTCCCCATAAATGACGTAGCCTACCGCTAGACGTTGAATGGTTCGTCGGTCCGTCTTAGATGTACCCTCAGGGAAAATTAGGGTCTCGAGGAAATTCTTGATATCAGAGAACCAAGGTGACTCATTATCAGGCTTTGTAGGTTCCTCAATCTGGAGGCAGAAGGCCGGCTCACTTCTTTTCTCGATCATGATCGACTTCATCTCAGCACCATACGAGATTTCTATCATTGATGCCAAAGTTGCTAGTGCTTTTGGCAAAACGGTTCCTTATCCGGGGGACATATGAGAATGTCACGTCTTGGAAGCAAGCTATCAGATCCTCGAGGTGTTCATGATAGGGGATCAGTTTCTCATCTTTCATCTTTCAGTCACCATTCGTTTGACATATGATTAACTGTGAATTCACGAAGGTGAGTTATATTTAGATCGAGAGCCGCCTGTAGGCCAGCGATAAAAGCTTCGTATTTAGCCATGTTATTACTGCAAGGAAAGTTGAGCTTGATAGAGACGGGTACGTGGGATCCCTTTGGCGAAATCAGAATGGCACTAACTCCTTGGGTTTCGGCATTTGCTGCCTCGTCAAAGTGCATTACCCATGAACCTTTTGCTTCTTCTGTATCATTTTCTGTCATGAACAAGATATCTTCATTTGGGAACTTGGTTCTCAAAGGCTCATAATCTAGCAAAGGATTGTCGGCAAGATGATCGGCGAGTGCCTGCCCCTTAATCAACTTCTGAGTGACGTACGTGATGTCAAACTCAGACAATAAAAGCTGCCAGCGCATGGTCAATCCAGTGAGAACCGACTTCTCGAACAGGTATTTTAACAAATCCATGCGGGCTAAAAGTAGAACGACTTGGGATAGCAAGTAATGGTGGAGCCTCTGAGTAGCCCATACAAGAGCCAGACATGCTTTCTCCATATGAGAATAACGCATTTCATAATCAGTAAACTTCTTGCTCAGATAGTAAATGGCCTGTTCTCTTCTTCCTGTCTCGTCATGCTGCCCTAAGACACATCCCATAGAGATTTCCGTTGTGGAGAGATACATCAAGAGTGGTCTCCCCGGCTCGGGTGGTACCAAAATAGGTGGGTTAAGGAGGTAGCCTTTGATTTTATGGAATGCTGCCTGACAGTCGTCATTCCATTCAACGGGCTAGTTCTTCCTTAGTTGCTTGAAGATCGGCGTGTAGAAGGGCGTTAGCTGTGCAATGAACCGACTGATATATTGTATTCTACCCAAGAACCCTTTAACTTCCTTCTCAGTAGACGGTGGTAGCATTTCCGTGATAGCTCTAACCTTTACTGGGTCAACCTCGATCCCTCTCCTGCTGACGATGAATCCTAACAATTTCCCGGACATAGCACCAAAAGCGCACTTCTGTGGGTTCAGGCTTAGCCGATACTTTCTCAGCCTCTCAAATAGCTTCTGAAGGTTTACCAAGTGATCGTCTTGCTCCGGTGACTTGGCTATCATATCATTGACGTACACCTTAATCTCTCGGTGCATCATGTAGTGAAACAGTGCAGTCATAGCCCTTTGGTACATTACACCGGCATTCTTCAGTCCAAATGGCATGACTCGATAGCAAAAGGTTCTCTAGGGGTAATGAACGTTGTCTTCTCTCGATTGGCCTCTGCCATCTTGATCTGATTGTATCCTGTGAATCCATCCATAAATGAAAGCATCCCATGCTTAGCAGTATTATCGACCAAGATGTCAATGTGTGGCAATGAGAAATCATCCTTCGGGCTCGCCTTGTTCAAAATTTGAAAATCAATACACATGCGGACTTTTCCGTCCTTCTTCAGCACATGCATAATATTGGCTAGCCACTGCAGGTATTTGGATACCATGAGAAACCGCGCATCATATTGCTTGATGACCTCATCTTTGACTTTCAACATCCACTCGAGTCGGAGACGTCTCAACTTCTGCTTAACTGGCTTCATATCAGGGTAGAGAGGCAACTCATGCTCGACCAAATTGGTGTCCAAACCGAGCATGTCCTTGTACAACCAGGCAAAAACGTCTTGGTATGACCGAAGGAAGTTGATCATGCTTTTCCTTTCTTTAGGGGATAGCGACGTTCCGATTTTGGTAATTCAGGGAATCTCCTTAATCCCTAGATTGATATCCTCTGTCTCTTCGACAATGGGGGTAGGGCCATGCTCAAAGTCGGTGAACCGGTCAAAGAGCTCATTGGGGAGCTCCTCCAAAGGACTATCCTCGTCCAGACTCGTAACTCCTACCTCTTCTTGTATTTCTACAGGAAAGGGGTCGATTTTACGTGAGACTGGTATTTCGGTTAAGGCATCATTTTGTGGAACTTTTTCTAGAATTTTAAATGACAATATTTTTGGACTTTAGATCTTTTCAATGTTTTTGGGATTTTATATTTTTTCCATATTTTTGAGATTTTTGTTTTCTTCGGAGACGGACCCTTGGCAAGGCGGGTTACTATATATACAAAGTATTGCCTGCCAAGGGCTTATCTCACTTTTTATAGGTTATTTTTTTTGAGAAACGGGTGCCAAATGTTAGGCCACTCCCCGCTTCCAGGGTTTGGGGCAAAGATGCCCAGTTGCGTACCTGAGGGGCCGCTCCTTTACCTATTGGGATGGAGAGTGATGACTGATATGGCTCATTTGAGTCAGCTTCCATCATGTTGATCCCCATTTCGTCTGAGATGATGTCCTCATATGATAACTCAGTTTTATGGTGATTTACCACAAGGAGAGTTTGTTAAAGTACTGGCCGTCATTCCTCGAAGAGGGATAATGCAGCCAAATCTATTTCCAGGTTGGGAGGGGAGATATGAGGATTGGTGGGATGTATTGGGGCTGTGGGTTTGTGTGGGGTCAAATGGATTACCCCATTTTGATCGATCTTTACGACCCCAGTGCTGACAAAGGATTCCCTGATGTGCGACCTAGGGCGAGGTTTCTCTTCTATGTTGATTCCTCGAGCTCTAGCAGCTACAACGACCCTGGCTTTCTCTTTAGCCTCTCGAACCTCTTCCTCTGTGGGCTTATAACCTAACCCGAATCAGACTTTCTGTCCCTTGGCAACAACTGGCTCTCTTCTACCTTACAGTCTAGGCCCGAGCCCTCTGCCTTTCTGATAGCCTCATTTATGGAGCATGGCCACCGCTGCTTCCATTCTGTCGTCGGTTGTAGAAGTGATGTTTCTCAGGGGTTCTAGGCCTATTGCCGATACCTCATACTCGAAACTGTGGAGGTCGGTGTCTTCCTCAGTATGTGGCGCATCCAATTACTTTAGGATTTTCAATGCTGTGAGTGGCCTTGTCTTTCTCATCGTGCCCTTCACCAATGATGGTGATCACCTTCTGCCCGGATATGAATTTTAGCTTTTGATGGAGGGTAGAAGGTATCGCCCTGACCTCATGTAACCACGGGCGTCCTATCAATAAATTAAAAGAAGATTTGATATCCATCACATGAAAAGGTATAGAGAAGGTCATGGGCCCAATTACTAATTCCAAATCAACCTCTCCCATTATTTCTCTTCTTGTATTATCAAATCCTCGAACACTAGTCCTTGTCGGCCTTAGCATGCAGGGGTCCATGCCGATCTTGGTGGCAGTCCTCAACATCCAAACATTAAGAGTCGTCCCGTTATCAATTAGAACCAAGGGAATTATCATGTTCCTAGATTCGACAGTAATGTTGATGGATTTAGCATGACTATTTCCCTCCTCCTGCAAATCCGCATCCGAAAATGAAATGGCATTGTGCGCCATTACCTGTCCGATTATTTGCCTGACCTCTTCTGGGCTCACCTGTTGGGACACATGCGTATTCTTTAACGCCCCCATTAATGCTTGGAAATGGAGTGGGGACGTCATCAACAGATCCCATATAGCTATATGGGCGGGCATTCTTCTCAGCTCAGTCTCCAGTATATGTTCTCGACTCATCTTCTCAAAGGGGTTCACTGCATTGTCTTTCTTTCCTTCGGGTTGGGTTTGTGCTGCTGCTGTTGTTACCTCGGGCTGTTTTGAGACTCTTCCCGATCTGGTAAAGAAGTCCACTGCCCCCTCCCTATTGCTGCTGCTGGCATTAGCATTGGTTTGCTCATAGCTCAGCGGGACCTGATGTGGATCGTAGGTTGGTCCTGAGAGCTGGAAAGGTGTGGTTGCCGGTATCTGAAGTGCATGTACTGATGACTCTGGGATGATAGGTAAGACTTGGCTTATCTCGGAGATGGATGGGTGGGTGGAAAAATTGGGCCAGGTAGGGGTGATGAAGCTTAACGATGGTTGTACCGGGGGTAATGGGGTGGGCGTAGGCCATTGGTAATTAATGGGTGCGGGTGGAGGATTGGGGGTTTGATGGGCCACTAGGGAATTGATGGGGATGGTAGAATTTGTGGGTGGTTGAAATGGGGATAATGGGGTGGGTGTAGGCCATTGGTAATTGATGGATGCAGGTGGAGAATTGGGGGCCAGATGACATATGGGATAATTCAAGGGGGTGGTGGAATATGGTTGATACACATTTATTTGTACATAGTTGATGGGGGTGGGTGATGGGAAATAGGCCCTAAGACCTAGGTTCTCTCTTCTTGGTCTCGCTGCTAGGGGACCATAAAATTTTCTCTGTTACTGATATAATCAAAGGGGTCAAATTCATAGGGAAAGGCACATGGTGAATATTTGCATGTTGGTTTGCTTGGGTGGGTGTAGGGGGAATGATCTTCCCAGCATCGATTAAATCTTGGATCACGTGCTTCAATGTGAAGCAGCGATCAGTCGGGTGACCCGAGCCCTGGTGGAAATTACAATGAGTATTCGGGTCAAAGTTATATGGAATCGGATGGGAGAAGGTCGTGGTTGGAGTGTAGTTACTAATCCCTTTTCAATTAATAAAGGTAAAAGTACACTTAAAGATTGCCCCAAGGGCGTAAAAACACGATCATAATGGGCTCTTCTTTTCGGGGTCATTTACATTCCCTGCCCATTCCTGGCTCTCTGTACTGGCCCTGTCCTGATGGGAGCTGGTTGCGCTGCTTGAAATTGGAACGGGGTTACGTTATTATTGGGCCTGGTATTGGCAATGCTTTGAACATCGGCCCCTGTCCTCTTCTTAGTTCTTTGTTATGAAAATCTCCTAACCCCATTGGGTCCGCTCGGCATGTTCTTATTTAGATGGCCCTCCCTGATGGCATCCTCACATCAGTTAGTATTTCTCACTAGATCAACAAAGCTGGATTGCTGCTAGTACACCAAAAAGTCTGAGATCACTGGCCGAGTATTCTTTGAGATCATCTCTATCTGCTCATCATCAGGTATTCTATTTCTAACCTGAGCCGCTAGTGCCCTCCACCGCCCTAGATAATCGTTGAAAGTTTTGTTCGAGTTCTGCCTCAGACGGGCTAAATCTGAGTTATATGGCTCAATGTCTATGTTGTAAACATATTGCTCTTGGAATAAGCGGGTCAGATATTTCCACATCTTTATCATGGAGGGTTCAAGAGACGTGAACCATGTCAGGGCCGAACCGGTCAAACTCTTTTGAAAGACTTTTATTAGCAGTCTCTCGTCCCCCCCGTACTGGCACATGTCCCCACAATAGGACTTGAGGTATGCAATCGGGTTGCCCGTGCCATTGTACTTGTCGAATATTGGCATTTTAAATTTGGGGGCAGGGGGACCTTGACAAACAGACACAAATCCGAGAAATTTGTGGCGTGGATTTCAGCACCACCCATTTTCAACAATTTTTTCTGGATCTTGTCTAGTTGCTCCCTTAACTATTCCGATTCTTTGGACATGGGAGCTACTTTTTCAACAACCAGTCGGGACTCGCTCTGTGCTATTGGGGATGGGGTAACTACTGGTGGAGGATTAATAGTGGTCACTGCTCCGACATAGGCACCACTGTTTCTGATTTCGTCCTCCTCATACTGCTGATCTATGTAAGGTGCAGTGAGGATGAGATTCTCAAACTGTTGTTGCATGGACTGGATGAGATTAGACTGGATATGGGTTGGGTGAGCCCCTTGAATGTAAGGGAGGTGTTGTGGGGTGATGGGATGAGTAGTGGTTTGGTTTAGGGGTGGGGCCTGATGGGGCCATTGGATATGGGAGAAAGTTTGGATTTGGTCTTGGGGTGTGGGGCTATGAGAAAATTGGGTCTGAGGTATGGCATGGGTTTGACCCGATTGTGAAGGTTGGGGGTGGGTAAAATTTTGGGGGTATTGTGGAGGGTAAGAGGTTTGGGCTTGGGCCATGGGCCCAGGGTAGGTTTGGGCTACAAGGCCTTGATTAGGTTGGGTTTGGGTAAAGGGCATGGGATTTGGGGGGTCTTGGCCTATTAGGCCTTGATGGGTATGGCCCATTGGGCTTTGGAGGGCTTGGGCCATGGGCCATTGGTGGGTATGGGCCTGGGCTAGATGGGTCTGGGATGTGGGACCTTGGGGTATGTGGGCCTGGCCCACTAGGTTTTGAGGGGTATGGGCCATGGGCCCTTGGAGGGTTTAAACTTGGGCCATGGGCCCTTGGGTAAGGGATTGGGCCGTGGGCCCTTGGGGTATGTGGGTCTGGCCCACTGGGTTTTGAGGGGTATGGGCCATGGGCCATTGGTGGGTTTGGGCCATGGTCCCTTGATGGGTTTGGGCCATGGGCCCTTGGGTATGGGTTTGGGCAATGAGCCCTTGGGGTATGTGGATCTGGCCCACTGGGTTTTGAGGGGTATGGGCTATGGGCCATTGGTGGGTTTGGGCCATGGGTCTTTGATTGTTTTGGGCCATGGGCGCTTGATGGGTTTGGGCCATGGGCGCTTGATGGGTTTGGGTGATGGGGAGTTGGGCCATTGGGCCTTAGAGATCATGGGTGGTGGGGATTTGGGCCAATGGGCCTTGGTGAATGGTAGGGTTTTGGGCCAATGGGCCTTGGAGATCATGGGTGGTGGGGTTTTGGGCCAATGGGCCTTGGTGAATGGTAGAGTTTTGGGCCAATGGGCCTTGGGGCATGTGGGAGATGGGGTTTTGGATGGTGTGAATTATGGGGGGTTGATGGGGGTCATGGGGGAGTGAAGCATGGAGGTTGGCTAAGGTATGGGATGGGTTCATGGATGTGTGGTTTGGATGAGGGGAGGTGTTTTGGGAAGCCTTCCATAAGGAGTAGGCTTGGAACATCTCCTCCATCACGGTGATGGAAGAAGGATCATATGTGGGTGGTGGATTTAAGGGATGATTGGGTATAGATGGGGTGGATGTGGAGGGAAAATTGGGCATGGTAGGTGATGGGACATGGGATGGATTGAAGGAATGGGGTGAGGCATTGGCAAAGGGGGATGGGTTGGGGATGTTTAAGGGTGATGGAGGGTAAAGTATGGGTGTTTGAGAAAAATCGGGCATGGCTCCAGTAAAAATGGGCATGACCCGGGTAGATGGGGGGACTTGTGGGGGGTCGGATAGGGTGGAGGTGACATAGGTAAATGAGGGTGGATTGGACCTATATGGGGAGGGTGGAAAATGGGGCATGGATGTGGATTGGAAAAATGGGGTTGGGTTTGTCATGAATGTGGATGGGAAAGGTGTTGGATTAGGCATGGATATGAGAGGGAGAATGGGCATGGTTTAGACAAAAGATGGGGAATGGGGGGGGTGATTTTGGATATTTTGGGGGTAGTGGTTGGGAAAATGGGGGCGCCAAATGGGCCGGTAACAGTAAAGGGGGGTTGGGTGAGGGGGATGGTGGAAAAAATTTCTCTCGAATGGGAGTGGATAAGGAGAATGTGGCGGGGATGAGTCGGGATCGGCGTAAGCCGGGTCCACTACCCATGACATTCTACGAGAACTAATTGGGTAAGGGTGCCTTAGATAAGGCCCAAAAATCCTCCTCCTTCTTTCCCTACGGGATGGCGGAGGGCAAGATGATGCCGTTGTACCAGCACCACAAACTACTTTTTTTGGGTTTTGATTTGCTTTTTTTATTTTTTTTATTTTTGAAAAAAGTTTTTAAAAAAACAAAGGTTTCGAGGCCTTAGAATTCCCTTTTCGGGTGGCTCTTGTACCCTAATTCAAGACCCGCAGCGACGACTCCAACGCACTTCGAAAGAATCGAAAGAGAACCTTCGATTTATTGAAGGCACAAAAATCGAGGTAAATAACCCGATCCCCCGAAATGGGCCAAAAAAAAGTTACCCTCTTTTGACCGGTGGGGGCGTATTGGGTGTCGGAGATGGCGAGGCCTAAACAAGGCACTAAGCACACTGATTGGGGTGGTGTGTTGTTAAACAGACTTGGCACAACTAATACATGCGCCCAGGTTGCAGGGCAGCTTTTTTACACAGGCGCAACTATTAGTTGCGTCAAGGAAAAAATGTGAATTTTAAAGCTGGCGCAACTATTAGTTGCGCCAGTTATAAATTCCAGTTTTTTGCACTGACGCAACTAATACTTGCGTCAAGTAAAAATTGATGCTCCAGAATGTATAACAGCAAAGACAGCAACCCAAAATGAGTCTCTTTTTTTGGTTTTTGTAGAAGCTAAGCTCCCGGGAACTGAACTATTTTTTTTTTGTGATCGATTCTCTCCTCACCGCACCTAAAGGGTTTGAGTTCGGTATAACTCGCTAGCGTGCTCCCCAAGGGTTTTAAGCTTCGAAATGGGAACCCACCCGATATACCTCTGACGCAAGAGCCTTCTCAGATACTAGGTGGGCTAGGACTTTTCTGGATCATCACCACTAAGGGCTGCCATCATACTAAAACTCGGGTGGTTGTGTGTTTGCCTAATCCCAACTCCTTTAAAATCTATCCCGTAAAAGCAAATTAATTAAGCTCCCTAACTTGATTCAATTTTAATTTTTTCAAAGTTTTTTTTTTTTTTTTGGAAGTTTTCATTAGTTTAAAGACCGGGGGTGATGATCTCGTGCCGCTACTACGGGCCGACGTCCACTGTAGGGATATGAGTGCGCAAGTAGGCCCACCAATTGGCTAAGGCAATTTAAATGACGAAAAATTAAAGAAATTGAAAGACAATGCTCAAGTAGGCCCGTCGATCGGCTAAGGCACTAAAAATGATAAAAAAGTAAAAAAATTTAAAGACTATACGCAAATAGGCCCGCCAATCGGCTAAGGCTTGTAAATGGCGTAAAAGTAGGGGTAAGTAAAATGACTTAATCGGAGGGGTGAGTAAAAAAATAGCAAAAATAAAATAAAATAACAGCAATAAAATGTTAGAAAAATAAAGAAATAAAGAGGCCTGGTTCAAGGGGAAGCTCTACTAGCTAATCTCTAGTAGAGTTGCCATCTGTGCAACAGTGGGATTTATGACCATCCTGTCGCGGCGATGCGCTCGCTTACAAAAAATATAGAGTTGCCACCCGGATCTTTTGGTGTTCCGGAATACCTATGTCATTTTTTTATAAGCACCGAAGTGCCATAAATATGACTCTGAATTCGGTCAACACCAAAGGCTCTTGGGTAGGGGCTTGGGTTATCGATCAGGAAAGTGTTAGGCACCCGATCAACCCGCTTAATGCGGCCTCTACTAATGGCCAAAACAAAAATAAAGTAAAAGAAAAGAAAATAGCTTCCTCTTGTCCAAATGAGCCTTAAATCCTATTTGTGTCCCTCCGTTCCTATCGAAAATTCGGTGGCGTAATGACTCAAATGAGAGGACGGGAGGAGCCAAAGAAGAGATAGGAGAAGAAAGGGGAGAGCCGGAGCCCTCGGGCCCTTGTAGCACCGTAGAGGAGCCTTGCTTGGCTTGCTTTGATGAACTTTTGAAGGCTTGTATGGTAAGGAATGAGGTTCTAACTCCTAAGGCATGAAGCTAAGAGGTAGAGAAGGAAGGCTAGGGGATCACACACACCTAACCTAGAGGCTTTTCATGAAAGGCAAGGGTGGGGAAGATGTTTTTGAATTTTGATTTTTGTATGGGAAGTGTGCACCAAAGGAAGAAAGATCTTCTCACTTTAAGCTCTTTCTCTCTTAGGCCAAAATTCTTAACCCTTAAACCAAGGGGTGGGGGGCTCTATTTATAGGAAATGGGTGGATTAGGAGACCACTTAAGAGATAAATGGGTTTAGCAATTAGGTAATCTCAAATCTAAGGTTTCCTAGGATTTTGAGAGCTTAGAAAGGTTTGAAGGTGGTTCTAATGGTGGATGATGGGGTGAGGCTTTAAGCCACTTGAAGGATTGTAAATAGGTAGTGAATGGGTGCAACAGAACTATCAAAACACACCCCAAAGATTGAGGTGGTCAACAAGTCAAACCCCAATCATGAATTTCGGGACAAAAGCCATGAGTTACTGTTTATATGCCTAGCGCAACTATTAGTTGCGCCAGGCAAATGTACAGTAGAACAGGACTGAACAGTAGCTTGGAAGTTGGCTTCGCTAGGGGTGGTGCCATTTTTGGGAAAAAAAAGCCTGACGTAACTAATAGTCGCGCTAGGCAAATTCTGGGGGAAAATGGCGCAAAAATTCCTCCAAAATAGCTTAATTTTTAAATGGTTATAACTTTTGATATATAACTCCGATTAAGGTGATATTTAGCTTGTTGGAAAGCTGAAGAAGTCCTCCTTCCAATGATATATAATTTAGCTCCTGAAGAGGTCTGTATAAATTTTGGCACCCCTCTTTCCAACCACTACTCGGGAGGGTTTGACACTGGTCCAGGAAAGGGTTCTAATGAGTTTGGGAAGGTTAGGGTTGATTCCTAAGGGTTTGGGAAGGTTCCTAAGGGTTTAGAAAGGTTCCTAAGAGATCTAGGGTGATTCCTAAGGGTTTGGGGTGATTCTTAAGGGTTCCACACATGCTATCTAAAGCTTGAAAATACACCTCTCTCGAAATGTGTTTCAATCAGGCCTTAGGCCAAATTTGGGTGTCTACAAAAGCTAAAGAATCGTCATTAACGATTATCCAAAAGAAGCATTCTAGGAACTGTAGTCAAAGAATCGTATTTTACGATATTCCAGAGAATCGTCTGAATTGTCATAAGAGTGAGTAGTATGAAGATGGAGAATTGTAATTTACGATTTCCACCAAAAGAAAAAATAGGAAATCAGTATTAACGATTCTACAATTGAAGCTCATTTCAGTGTTGCTGATCACATGCATATTACACTGCCATGAATCATAATTAAAAGAATATTTGAATTAGAAGTCTGGCAAATCACGGATCTGAGAAGATTGATGAAGAAGATTTTTAGGACTCTGTTGCTGAAAAGTAAAGAACGTTCTAGAAGTGCATCAACCATTCAAAGAAAGCAAGGAAAGAATTATAAAATTAGAAGTAGACTTATATTAGGATGATTTTATTTCTTTTAATAGAATTAGAAGTTTTGTAAACCGACCCCTATAATCTATAAATAAGAGGGCTTGGTATAGGAATAAGCATCGAGAAGAATTACCCAACATCAATTGACAACTGAGGTCTGTATGTTCTCTCGATCAAAGTAGTTTAGGATTTACAAAGTAACATCATCAACAATTTTCTAAGGTCTTTCCTGACAACCAAGGCTGAGGAAGCTGAAGGACCGACCCCATGGATGGTTCTACTTTTGCTTTCTAGTTTAGATTTTATTTTTCTTTTATTTACTGTTTTGTAAACATCTCCAAGTTTTGATTTGAATTGACGATGCAAGTTGGAATTTGTAGATTAGTGTAACGATTTTTACTTTTCCTTCTTTAATTTTTTAGAGTTTGATTAACGCCCAAATTTCTAGTTGATTGTTGATTAGATTAAATTTATATTGATAGGACTTTAGTATTGATTGACGCCCAATGCTAAGAGAATTGATATATGGTGTAACGGTATTATTTAATTTTATAAATATCCAATAGCAGAGGATTGTGATTGACGACCATAATCTGAAGTTGGAGGATTAGGATTTACTTTTATGCACTTTAGTTTAGAAAAATTATTTATTCATATTTCTCTAATAGTTTAGGAATCTTAAAGATAAATATAAGGTTTTAGAAAAATAGATTAATAAAAATAATAGCTATCTTCGTGGGAACGATCCTATACTAGCTCAACAATTTTCATTGTGCGCTTGTAATAGGTTAAGACTGAATTAGATACACACATAGTAAGCCAATCACTAACAGTGGGTGCCTACTGTCAGATCCAAACAGGAGACAGCAGGCCCTCATCGTCAAGACATCAGAGGTTGAACTCCAGTGAGCATCCTCCCCGGAGTTCAACCTCTGATACCTTGACGGTGGGTGCCTGCTGTCAGTATTTTACACCTGATTGTGGGCCCCCACCGTCAGGAAACAAATTTACAGCTGACGGTGGGTACCCACTGTCAAACCTAAAAAAGATGATAGCAGGCACCCACAGGCAGGGCATCAGAGGTTGAACTCCAGTGAGCATCCTCACTAGAGTTCAACCTCTGATGCTATGACGGTGGGTGTTTGCTGTTAGTATTTTACCCCTGATAGTGGATACCCATTGTCAACAAAAAAATTTGCAGCTGACGGTGGGTACCCACTGTTATACCCCAAAAAGTGACAGCAGGCACCCACCATTAGGGCATCAGAGGTTGAACTCCAGTGAGGATGCTCACTGGAGTTCAACCTCTGATGCCTTGACGGTGGGTGCCTGCTATCAGTATTTTACCCCTGATAGTGGGCACCCATCATCAGGAAAAAAATTTGCAGCTAACGGTTGGCACCCACTATCAGACCCAAAAAGGTGACAGCAGACACCCACCATCAGGGCATCAGAGGTTGAACTCTAGTGAGCATCCTCACTGGAGTTCAACCTCTGATGTCTTGACGATGGATGCTTGCAGTCACTTGTTTGGATCTGATAGTAGGCACCAAATCAGCGCAACTTTTTCTTGGCGGTGGTGCCCACTATCATAGTAAAATCTTGACAAGAAACACCATCGTTAAACACAAAACCTTTGTAGGTGCCCAAATCGAGACCCACATAATTTTTTTTTTTAATCATCACTAACCCTTTTTTATTTTTTATTTTTGATAATCCAACCACACTTTTATGGGCTTTATGCTGTTGGTGAATCATGGAATAGTCGAATCAAATAATAGTCTTTCACTCCATAGGATTAGAGTGACTTCATTCAGTACAAGGTGGCTCATGGAGGCATAGTCTACAGATCTTGACAGAAAGGCTTGCACACTATCTCTTTCATATGATTTTTAACACACTCAATTGTCGAATCAGATAATAGCCTTTCTTTTAAACTATGTTCTAAGGCCAACTTCTCATGTGTAAGTGATGATTATTTTATTAATTTATGATGTCTATATTATTGTTGAGTACCTTTATTTCTACCCACATATTTATGTGAAATAAAAAAGGTCCCACATAACTTGACTTATGTACATAGTTAATAGTTTACATTTAAGAGATAGAAGATTTGATCTGCATGGCCGTATAGAATATTATTAAACAATTAGTTCTATTTGCACCTACCGAATTATTGAGGGCACCTATGAGAATCATTGTCTGCTTCGAATCAAATGATAGTAATCATTTTTTGAACAAATCTTAAATTCATGGACTTAAAATCAAACAAGGTAGATACAATGGAGTCAAAGGCTATTATCTGATTGCCAAGTCTTTCTTTTAAACAATGTACTAAGGCCAACTTCTCATGTGTAAGTAATGGTTATAGAAATTGATGGATAAAGAATCTTAAAAAATAAACACTTTAATACATAATTATTTTCTATTCATTTCTGTATCATTTCATAATATCTATATTCATATCAGTTACAAAAAAGATGCTGGCATGATCATAATATTTTTATCATTTATATGAATATACACAATCCCCCAAATAAAAAAACTGTCAATTGAGGTCAACCACCAGATAATCTTCGGTGACAACTTTTTAGCCATCATTACCAGAGTTGAAGTTCTTCGATTGTTCCGCGTACTGAGATGCCCTTCCCTTTGCATAATCATCTCGATATTGCCTCCAAACAGCCGTTGATGATGGAATGGGTATTGAAAATAGTTTTAGCTGCTTCTTTTTATTATTAAAAATATGATGAAAATAATGTGAGGAAAATGAAGAATGGTAAAAATAAAGTAAAATGGATTGAACACAACACAAAACCAAACATAGACCTGCAAGAATTCAGGGCTTGTTGTAGCAAGTTTTAAAAGTAAGAGTTTATCCCATGGAGAGTAGTGATCTAAAAATCTAGTAGACCTCCAGATCTACTATAGACCTGACAATTCTAACCTAGTTTAAGAAAACAGGGAAAGAAAGAGAGTTTTTCGAGTGTCACACTAAACTAAATCTAAACTACAAAACAGAAATAAAAAGATAGATCTGAAAGAGAGTGAAGGTGTATGGTAAAATAAAATATAAAATGGGGAGAAGTAGACAGCTAGGGGGCTGGTTTAAGATTGCAAAATAGTTCAAGACATGGATCAATAACTGACCTTCACTTGGCTACAGCACAAGTGCAAGGTAGAAGAATTCAAATTAAGCTAAAAGTTTGAACTAATCTTAAGGGTATGATCTGTCCACTTGAATGGTCACATATCATCCTATAGACTTCATCCAATCCAAAGGTTCAAATTGAAATAATAAAACCATTGTAGCCACTATTCTTGTAAGTTTACAAGCACTTACAACCATAGGATCAAACAATCCATGTAGATATGGTGAGAACCACTAAAAATCACAGATTATTTGGGGATCTAAACTCAGCTGGTCATTGCTTTAAACAGCTGCAATGACCAAGCTCATAAGGCTACAATCTCTGCATAATTCTAGATCTCTTCACTGAAAATAGATCTGGAAATCAGAGCAAGAGTCGGATCTGCTACAATCTTTCACTTAGCTACAAGATCAAGTGCAAAGAGGAAGAATCAAATTTTATCCTCAGTTATAGATTAATCCTAAGGTTATGATCTATCCACTTGAATGGTCACAGATCATTCTATAGATGTACTTCAGCCCATGGGGAGAACGATCGGAACATGAAAATTACTGCAAGCACTGTGATTGCAAGGCTACAAGCTCAGGCAACCATAGGTACATCAGATCTCTAAAATTCTAAAGCAAATAATTAGAAGAATTATAGATCTAATGGAACTATAAAAACAACTCTTCATTGATTAAAATATAACTTACAATGAACCAGCCTTAAGCCCACAGTCTGTGCATGAATCCGAGCTTCTTCACTGTGAAATTACATATCCATTTACAATTCGAATCAGCCTTTGGCTGCTACCTAGATCTAATCCAACAGGCTGGATTAGAGAGAGAAGGGGGAAGAGAAAAGGGAAAAATAAAAGCTAAAACTAAATCTAAATGAGTCAAGGAAAACTCAGAGAATTTCATAGTTTCCTTGCTGAAGATTTACAACCAAAAGGCTACTATTTATAGCTTTGCATTGATCCATGTGCCCTGTGTTTTAGCCAATCAGAGAGAAGGATTTAATTCAGTTTATGCTAATCCCAGTGAATTGTATTCTGGCCAATCAAAGGAGACAGAACTCAGTTCTGTTATGCCCAACTGAATATAGTTGGATTCCCGCCTAGAGAATGTTCTCATTCAGTTGTAAAATAGTTTGCACATGGGCAGATGTCTCTTGTACTTTGGAGTTCTCAGAAATGCCCCTGTCGTCCACTAGTAATTGCTGATGGAACCCAAGATAACTCTAGCTGCTATTTTTTACCAAAATAGCCCTCACATAATTGCTGAAAACAATTTAGACTTGATGGAGCCCGAGCTGCTGCAGACTTAAATGAATTCAGAAGAACTACTCGAGAAGATTAGGTTGAGGTGCAGTACCACTCGAGAGGTTTGAGAAATTTATGATAGCTCAGCACATGCCCTAGCTACTGTGGATGCCCAAAAATATCCTCACAGTCCACTAACGATGGCTGGCAACTGGTAAAACTTGGTGGATCTCGAGCCTCGAGAGGTTGGTGACTAGAGATTGATTTGTTGGAGTCTTCAACTCGACAAGTTCTGAAGGTTGCTGCAATGAATTCGAGAGGTTGAATAGCAATGCTGCTGAACTGCTCGATAGGTTTGCTGAAGTGTTGAAAGGTTTGGAGAAGACTTCAACAACCATTCGAGAGGTTGCTTAGATGAACTCGAGAGGATGGGGGTGTAAAGCTCGACAGGTTCTGAAGGTTGCTGCTATCTACTCGAGAGGTTTGGTGAAGTAATAAAGATCCTTTCAACAGGTTGCTGAATTAAAGCTTCAAGTATGTACTATTCGATAGGTTGGGAGACAGCAATAAGAACTGTTTGACAGGTACCTAGTTTATCTTCAGCACTGTTCGACTAGTTCACTTCATCTTCAGCACCAATTGATAGGTTCTCAGCTTCAGCATTGAAGCACTCGATAGGTTGGCTTTCTTCATGTATGAACTGATCGAGGAGTTGAAATGCAGCCTTGCTGAATTGCTCGAACTCCACTCTATAGCAGGCACTGAAGATGTTGAGATATATGGCTGTGTGCAATTGCTAAAGTGCTCATGTGTGCAGCTGCGCCCTATGTATTACTGCTGTAGCTGGGGCTGCTCAAGTGTGTAGCTATTTGGTGTACACACAGCCATCTAATGTGCAACTATCTATAGTATGCACACAGCTGAAGCTTTGTGCAACTTTCATGTGCTTCTCTAGTGTGCACACAGCTGAAGGATGTGCTGAACCACATGATTTTTTGAAATGCAACTACTGAAGCTCTTTTGTTTTTAGTGTGCACATAACTGAAGATGGTTTCTTTGACAGTTTGGAGCTAAAGGTGCTGAAGCTTGGGATGCTTTCTATAATGTGCAGTTGTTGTATGCTTTTCTCATCTCCACAGCTCAAGAGTATGCTTTGAAAGGTATGCTACCCTACTATAGTTCGGGATGAAGACATCTCTGCTGGCTGCGAATGCTTAAGCTGCTGTTCTTGAGTTTGGAATGCTGCAGATGAAAGTGTAAGCTGTTGTTTTGCTTCACTCAAGACTGTTAAAAGTTCTTTGCTCCGCTATTTACTCCAGCAGCAGCAACTCATCTGGGCCCCACTTGTCTCATCTTTGATAAATGATTCTAAATCCTCCTCTTGACACTTATTACATAGATTTCTACATTACGGCTGCATATTTATTCCTAACTGCAAATCAAACTAAAAAACAGTTATTAATTACTAAGTCCTAGAAAAAGTCGGGTTTAAGGGATAAAAAGTGGTATAAATCAGTGCCTAACAGACCCCCAAACCTAATCTTTGCTAGTCCTCGAGCAAAGTGAAAATTAAATAAATAACCTACAAAACTAAATGCCACTTTCGTAGGGAACACAGATGCATTTAGCATATGCACCAAGCCTTTTAAACCCCTAGGTGATCCCTTGTGGAGGAGTGCAGTCTTCTGAGGTTTTTCAGTGAAGGTACCCACAAACTTCTCCAATAAGATAGTTAATATAAGTGCAACATGTCAAAATAGAGTTCACACAAATAAAATTCATTCTACACCTTTCTCATTCAAATTTTTAGAGGAGTCACATCAATAAAACAACATTTTAACACTGAAATCATGTTTCACTTCCTCCACAAATAATCAGCACATATCAAGGGTGTAGTGTGTGAAAATTAGTGCAAAGCTCACCATTACTTTGAGAATTCTGTTTTGATAATGCCCAAACAAATTTAATTTCAGACCCAAGTCTCACCAGGGTTGTCACTCAAAATAAAAATGAAAGGTGTATCATTTTACTCTAGTTCAAGAGCAATTACAACCCTCAAATAGGACTGTAAGTATGAGCATAGGCAATGCTACTAAATTCTGAAATCTTCTAACTCTTTTCACCATAGATTACACAACTCCTTATCTCCACATGACAGCTCAATTCATTTCAGATCAGTAAGGTCTTTTATTGGGTTGTAATGTGGCTTATGGATGAGGTTATAAAAAATAAAAGGGTACAAAGGATTCAAAATTGAGAAATCAACAAGGTAAGGAGGTGGTTTGCAACTTCATAACCTTCATTTCAGCACAATTCCATCTTTTTGAATTTTTAGAGCCAAAGTGCATCTTCTTCTCTTCTTTTTAAAAATTTCCAATGAAGTGATTTCTCTTTCTCTTTTTGTATTGCTTTTCTGTCTCTCTCTTTCTTTTTGTATGCTTTCCTTTGTATTTTTCTCATTATATATTTTTTTTATATGAGCTGAAATGCATAACTTCACAACTGGCACACATCTGTCACCAAATGTGCTTTCTTCTTCTTCCACCAAATGTTAAACCAACTCAACCTTCTTCAGCTTCTTCTCTTTTACCTTTTGAAATCTCAGAGTGAGGGTCAGACTGCATCAGGTCACTGAGGTTTAGGTTCAAATTCTCTGGTTTGTGTCAAAGAAAACTTAGATTTTTAAGGCTCAACTGGTGTGTATAAAGGGCAGTTCAACAGGGTAGAGATTTTAGGCTCAAACTGTCTAAATGAAGGCCATACATCATCTCTTCAATGTCATGAGTTCTGTCAAGTTGTTTTAATTTGGAGTGCATAACTTCTAGTGAAAAACATTAGGTTCAATTAGTCCTTAGAGCAGAAAAAATTGCCACTGGGTATGGTCTTTCATTAAATTCTTGGGGTATATCCTCACAATTTTCTCTCTTTTCTGGTTCACTAAGTATCAATTGTGAAAAATTTCTTGACATTTGCTTCATGAAAGTGTTAGAACTTCAACAAATTTCAGTTTTAAAAAGTTTTTAGATTTCCTCTTTTTACAAAAATCAGGTGAGAATTCCCTTTATTTCAAAAAATTTATCTAACATTGCTGCACTAGCATTAACTATTCCATTGGCATACCCTGCCATACCCCCAAACCTAAGATGAACATTGTCCTCAATGTTTACACAGTGAGTAACTAAGGGCAGCAGGGTTTGTAAACAATAGAGAATGAACTATATGTAGAAAAGAAGAAAAAATAAAAGCACAAAACTAAATCTATTGACAGAAAAATAGAAAAAATGCTATACAGATGGAAGAAACAAACGAATTTTTCTGCAAAAATAGAAAATCAGCAAAACAAAATAAAAAACAATATACAAAATTTTTAAGAAAAACAAGAAACAAAGACAGTAAACATATCTAATCTAAGAAAGAAAATAGAAAAACCAACAAAGAAACACAAAAAAAAACATTGAAACTAAAACAGTAAAATCCTAAGACACAATTTGAATATCTGAGTTGTGGTGGGTTCTGTGAGGTTTGTATTTGATGCTTATGAATCTATATGATTGTCAAAAAATTATCAGCATGAATGGCACACATTGAAAAGCAAGATTCGATAAATAGCATTAATGAGGCAACATTGAAGAGACACAACTGAGATCAATTTACAGGTGGAAAGCCTTAAAAGTGAATGAATTCAGAGGCACCATAAAAAATTTAAAACGGAATATGAGCCTCTACTCATTAAGCTTCATGATTCTTCCCAAAAAATAAGAACCATGATCTCAGCAGTCCCAGATGGGGGTACATAAATGACAGCAAAAGAAAACAGCCTATCTGAATCTTAGTGATCTGAAATTTTTTTATGTTTAATTAATTAATTTATTTATTTTTATATATTTATTTTTATCAGTCGGGGCTCAACAACAACCCTTATTTAAATAGTACTGCTGAAACAACAAACAATACTGCTGAAAAATAAGTCTGAATTTTTTTATTATTTTTATTTTATATATATATATATATATTTTGGACACAAATTTGAAACTGTAGTAAGATACCCCATGCCTTGTCCTTCTGCACCTCTTTTTGGTTCAAAAATAACCTTGCTATCTGCCATCTTTAGGAATTGAAGAAGATTCACCCATCATGTGCAGTCCCTTAGGATTATTCATTGGTTGGCTGGGGAGTCTGCCCTCTTCCCTTTTTGTCAGAGCATTGGAGAGTTGACCAAGCTGGTCCTCAATTAGTTTGATGTTCTGGCTGTGGGAATGCATAGTTTGTGCTAAGGAGCCGAGGTTCTGTAAAGAGGATAGAACCTGCTCCTCAAAGGAGGGAGTTCTAGATTGGGGTATTTGTGCAAACATATGATTTTGTTGGGCCATTGGCTGTTGGGACTGATGGTTGGGAAAAACATTTTGTTGGTACTGCTGGGATGGTCTTTAAGGCATTGCCTGCTGCTGTTGAGGATGATTGTCTTGATTCCACCGCAGATTGGGGTGGTTTCTCCATGGATACCCAGGAGGTTGTTGTTGTTGCTACCCATAGGATTGGGTTGCATTGGCATGCTCTATGACCAAAGCAGGATAAAGATCAGAAGAGGGATAGTCCTGAATGGAGTGTGTGGGGGACTGGCATATCAGACATGCCTCTTGCACTTGTGTAGCTAATGAGGGCTGCAACACACTCACCAATTTACTAAACCGATGTGCCAAACTGTCTACCTTTCTCTCTAGGTTAGTAAACACATTTAATTCAAACAATTTTCCTTTTGAAGTGGGGTCTCTTGTAACTCTAGCAGCTTACTCAATATCAGATCTTGACAAAGCCTCTTGCTGAGTTAAATTTTCACTAATGACATCGAACAACTCCCAAGCTTCCTCATCAATTTTGTTAAGGTAAGTGCCACCACATGATGCATCCACCATGGATTTTCATTTAGAATCAATACCTTGATAGAAGCTTTGAACAAGCTGTCATCTTGTTATCCGATGACGTGGGCACTGCCTCAGCAATTCTTTAAATCTCTCCTATGCTTCGTGAAAATTTTCAGCTTGGGATTGAGCAAAGGAAATGATGCTCTTCCTCAGCCGACTTGTCTTGTTTATTGGAAAAATTTTAGCCAAAATTTGGGTTTGCAAATCATTCCAAGATGTTATGCTATTTGCTTGGAGGAGGAAAGAGAGCCAAGTTCTGGCTCAATCTTTTAATGAAAAAGGAAAGAGCCTCAGTTTAGTTGCTTTCTCTCACAGACCAGCAATATTGAATGTAGTGCAAAGGGCAAGGAATTCATCAACATGTTTGTATGGGTCTTTTTTACTAAGCCCGTGTAAAGATGGCAGCATTTGAATGGTTGAGGCCTTAATTTCATAGTTACCTTGAACAGTAGGGAATTGAATGCAAAAGAGAGAAGAGTATACCCCTGGTGCATAATATTCCTTCAATGTTCGTTGTTGCTCACCCATTACAAATGGCTCACAATTAACCATAGGTGTGTGTGGGGGATGCCTAGGTCTAAGAAGCCTTTCAACTTCAAGATCTAAAGGGACAACCTCGGGGTTGAGGGATCTTCTACCAAACATATACACAACAGAACAGATTTGTAGTAAACAAAACACAACAATACAGAAAAAAATACAGCAGAAATAAAAACAAAAATAAATAGAAAACACAGCAGAACTGCTGGTTTTTAAGAATTTAAAATTTGAAAATGAAAACAAAGGAGAATGGAATGCAAACTCAGGCAGATCTGCTCTAGCTACAATCCATTTGCTCCTTTTGTGGCGACTGCTCCTGATCTGCAAAAATTAAAAAGCTGCAGCAGTAATTTATTCAAATCGCTAAAAGGCAATGAAGAGAAAAACTCAGAAAAAGATAGAAAACTCATAAATACTACAACAGTAAAACATGTTTTATATACACGTACTGTAGCAGTAATATATTCAAACAATTGAGATGCAATATCTGATCTAAAACAAAACAGTAATAAAAACTCAGAAAAACAACAAGAAAAAATCAGATCTATAAAAAGAAAAACTCAGATCTACTAACTAGATCAAAACTCCCAGGCAATGGCACCAAAAAATTGTTGAAAATGGTTTTAGCTGCTTCTTTTTATTATTAAAAATATGATGAAAACAATGTAAAGAAAATGAAGAATGGTAAAAACAAAGCAAACACGGACCTACAAGAATTCAGGGCCTATTGTAGTAAGTTTTAAAGTAAGAGTTTGTCCCACGGAGAATAGTGATATAAAAATCTAGTAGACCTCCAGATCTGTTACAGATCTGGCAATTCTAACCTAGTTTAAGAAAACAGGGAAAGGAAGAGAGTTTTTCGGGTGTCACACTAAACTAAATCTAAACTACAAAATAGAAATAAAAAAATAGATATGAAAGAGAGTGAAGGTGCATGGTAAAATAAAATATAAAATGGGGAGAAGTAGACAGCAAGGGGCTTGGTTTTACATAGCAAAATAGTTTAAGACATGGATCAATAGCTGACCTTCACTTGGCTACAAGCATAAGTGCAAGGTAGAAGAATTCAAATTAAGCCAAAAGTTTAAATTGATCTTAAGGGTATGATCTGCCACTTGAATAGTCACAGATCATCCTATAGACTTCATCCAATCTAAAGGTTCAAATTGAAATAATTAAACCATTGCAGCCACTATGCTTGTAAAGCTACAAGCACTTACAACCATAGGATCAAATAATCCATGTAGATCTGGTGAGAACCACTAGAAATCATAGATTATTTGGGGATCTAAACTCAGCTGGTCATTGTTTCAAACAGCTGCAATGACCAAGCTCACAAGGCTGCAATCTTTGCATAATTCCAGATCTCTTCACTGAAAACAGATTTGGAAATCAGTATAAGAGTCGGATCTGCTACAATCTTCCACTTGGCTAGAAGCTCAAGTGCAAAGAGGAAGAATCCAATTTTACCCTTAGTTCTAGATTAATCCTAAGGTTATGATCTGTCCACTTGGATGGTCACAGATCATCCTCTAGATGTACTCCAGCCCATGGGGAGAACGATTGGAACATGAAAATTACTGCAAGCACTATGGTTGCAAGGCTATAAGCTCAGGCAACCATAGGTGCATCAGATCTTTAAAATTTTAAAGCAAATGATTAGAAGAATTACAGATCTAATGGAACTATAAAACAACTCTTCATTGATTAAAATACAACTTACAATGAACCAGCCTCAAGCCCACAGTCTGTGCATGAATCCAAGCTTCTTCACTATGAAATTACAGATTCATTTATAATTCGAATCAGCCTTTGGCTGCTACCTAGATCTAATCCAACAGGCTGGATTAGAGAGAGAAGGGGGAAGAGAAAAGGGAAAAATAAAAGCTAAAACTAAATCTAAATGAGTCAAGAAAAACTCAGAATTTCCTAGTTTCCTTACTGAAGAATTACAGACAAAAGGCTGCTATTTATAACTTTGTATTGATCCATGTGCCCTGTGTTTTAGCCAATCAGAGAGAAGGATTTAATTCAGTTTATGCTAATCCCAGTGATTTGTATTCGGACCAATCAGAGGAGAGAGAACTCAGTTATGTTATGCCTAGCTGAAAATAGTTGGATTCCCGCCAAGGGAATGCTCTCATTCAGTTGTAAAATAGTTTGCACATGGGCAGATGTCTCGTGCTTTAGAGTTCTCAAAAATGCCCCTGTCGTCCACTAGTAATTGCTGATGGAACCCAAGATAGCTCTAGCTGCTATTTTTTTACCAAAACAACCCTCACATAATTGCTGAAAAAAATTTAGACTTGATGGAGCCCGAGCTGGTGTAGATTTAAATGAATTCAAAAGAACTACTCGAGAAGATTACGTTGAGGTGCAGCACCACTGGAGAGGTTTGAGAAATTTATGACAGCTCAGCACATGCCCTAGTTGCTGTTGATGCCCAAAAATATCCTCACAGTCCATTGATGATGGCTAGCAACTGGTAAAACTTGGTGGATCTCGAGCCTCGAGAGGTTGGTGGCTGGAGATTGATACCCTCGAGTGGTTGGAGTTTTCAACTCGACAAGTTTTGAAGGTTGCTGCAATGAATTCGAGAGGTTGAATAGCAACCCTGCTGAACTGCTCGATAGGTCTGCTGAAGTGTTGAAAGGTTTGGAGAAGGCTTCAGCAACCATTCGAGAGGTTGCTTAGATGAACTCGAGAGGATGGGGGTGTAAAGCTCAACAGGTTCTGAAGGTTGCTGCTATCTACTCGAGAGGTTTGCTGAAGTAATAAAGATCCTTTCAACAGGTTGCTGAATTGAAGCTTCAGGTATGTACTATTCGATTGGTTGGGAGACAACAATAAGAACTGTTCGACAGGTACCTAGTTTAGCTTCAACACTGCTCGACTAGTTCACTTCATCTTCAGCACCAATAGATAGGTTCTCAGCTTCAGCATTGAAGCACTTGATAGGTTGGCTTTCTTCATGTGTGAACTGCTCGACGAGTTGAAATGCAGCCTTGCTGAATTACTCGAGCTCCACTCTATTGCAGGTGCTGAAGATGTTGAGCTATATGGCTGTGTGCAACTGCTAAAGTGCTCATCTGTGCAGTTGCTCCCTATGTATTACTGCTGTGGCTGGGCTACTCAAGTGTGTAGCTATTTGGTGTACACATAACCATCTAATGTGCAACTATCTATAGTATGCACACAGCTGAAGCTTTGTGCTGCTTTCATGTGCTGCTCTAGTGTGCACACAACTGAAGGATGTGTTGAACCACAAGACTGTTTGAAATGCAACTGCTGAAGCTCTTGTGTTTTCAATGTGCACATAACTGAAGATGGTTTCTTTGACAGTTTGGAGTTGAAGGTGCTGAAGCTTGGGCTGCTGTCTGTAATGTGCAACTATTGTATTCTTTTCTCATCTCCACAGCTCAAGAGTATGCTTTGAAAGGTATGCTGCCCTACTATAGTTCGAGATGAAGACATCTCTGCTGGTTGCTAATGCTTGGGCTGCTGTTCTTGAGTTTGGAATGCCGCAGCTGAAAGTGTAAGCTGCTGTTTTGCTTCACTCAAGACTGTTAAAAGTTTTTTGCTTCGCTATTTACTCCAGCAACAGCAACTCATCTGGGCCCCACTTGTCTCATCTCTGATAAATGGTTCTAAATCCTCCTCTTGGCACTTATTACATGGATTTCCACTTTACGGCTGCATATTTATTCCTAACTGCAAATCGAACTAAAAAACAGTTATTAATTACTCTAAGTCATAGCAAAAGTCAGGTTTGAGGGATAAAAAGTGGTATAAATCAATGCCTAACAATGGGATTATCTTTAATCAAGGTCACTGACTGACACAAAGTGACAATCGTTCACATGAGCGATGCAAATCACCTTATTCGTTGTGTTTGCTGCTGTCCATAATGGAAAAGATATCATAAAAGCCGGGTGCTAAGAAGGACTAAAGGGGTATGATAGCATAACGCTATTAGGTATCCCATGTCCGACACAGTCATCCAGTCGGCACTCCAAACATTGTCAGTGAAGCAGATGAGGATCGTATGTATCTGAATCATTCGCTCTTGGCTGCCGAAAATCGGTAAATACTTCTCCGCGCGGGAGATCAACTCAGCCAATAAATCTGCTCGCACTACCTTCCATCCATCGTAGCCCATCCATAACCAGTGTGCAACAGCTCTAAACCCGTAATGCCCATCTGCCGTTACTTTCGTGATATCAGCTACGATAGGACGTACAAACTCAGGGAGTCACTTCAGATATAATTTTATTCCAAGGCTTTCATGAAGCTTCAGAACTTTAACGATTCCAGCCTTCTCCCCTTTCTCCTTTGCCTTCTCTTTCATATTAACTTCTTTTATTACGTACTCAAATTCAGATTTCTATCTTCTCGAGGACGCATCATATTTTCTTTTGTTCCCCTTAGGCCTGTTGAGTTTACTCTGCGATAACTTTGGCTCGACCATGCAAGTCATAGTGGGGTCTGCCATCTCATGAAATTTTCTATAAATTTGGTCCTGAACTGTAGGGTTGGACCTCTCATATCTTTTGCATATGTGATGAAAGCATTCTAGCAGTTCAGCACCTCTTGATGACGCACCAACTTTAAGGTGGTAGAGTTTCTTCCACCGAGGATAAATCTTTTCAAGGGAAATTCTGTCACCGGCTAATAGCCATGAAGAGAGTTCATGCAAGCATGGAAGGCCATGTGTCTTGCGCAGAACATGTGTGCATTGATATTTAATAGCAGGCTACGTCTCAACTGCAACTCTGTTTGCTTCAATAATTTCTAGCGTGGCTCTAGACACATGACCCACTACTAGCTCGTAGAAATGAGAGGAATAATGATACCCTCTCTTTATATTACTTTCCTCAAATGACGCTTGTATGTGTATATGTTGCAGCTCAATGACACCATCAATCTTCTCCCATGAATATAGAAGGTCAACGATCAAAGATCTCAACTCGTGCTTGATCTGAGGATGCGCGCTCTCCGCTCGGTTAGACGATGTGTTACCAAAATGCATATATTCATTCGTCCATGCTGACACGAATCTTTTCTTGTATAGTTCTATCCAAGTGGCATGCAAATAGTGGATGATACTTTGATGATCCGCGTACTTATGGACCAAAGTACCTATCACGGCTTCGTATTCTTCTACCGATGAACTGAACATCACATGATTCCACGCCTGGTAGAAGGCATCCCATTCTTCTATAGTATCAAACACTTTTTTACAGTTATTTAGCACATACCCATATTTATGTACGATACACATATAATGTGTTTGACTTCTGGGAAAACTACTTTGATCACATTCATGAGTGCTTGCTCCCGATCGGTGACGAATAGAGACGGAAGCTCGCCTCCCTTAAAGAGTGATTTGAATGATTGCAATGCCCACACCTAAGTGTTCTCTTTCTCGGATGACATGAACACGAAGCTAATGTAAAAGCTTTTCTGTGTGGAGATCACTCCGATGATGCTCAATACTGAAAGTTCGTATTTGTTCATCTTATATGTGTAGTCTAAAACAAACACCTAAGGGAAGATGTTTGCTAGCTCTATCAAATCCGGATGAGCGAAGATGTCGATCAATTCATCTGTTTTAGGATCTTTGCAATGAAAACACACATATTTGATTTCTTGAAACCTGAACATCAACTGTTGGAGGTGTGTCCTCCCTTCTCTCTCAGTCAACTGCATCGCATGCATTGCATTGTAGATGGATTGAATGGTCGAACAATTTTTCGGATCCTTCTTTTGAATGCTATGCAATACGTGACTAGGCTTCACCCCAACAGTTGACATCTCCTTCAAAACCTCTCTCTCATTTTTTTTCAACTGTCCCGCAAACGAAGGACCTTCTCCAAATTGCCCAGGGGGTGGTTGTGAACTCCGCAAAGTACGTCCATCTATCATACAAACTTTCTTTCTTGTTTAATCTCCGTTCTTCGTAATAAAAACAGACAACCTAACTTTTTCGTAAAAGTTTTTCTTATTGCTATGGTCTTGGATTGTTTATTCTTACGATTACGAAAATTGCCTGGTCTCTCGCAAGCCAACTGAATCCTAGCACTACGGCCTTGAAATCCCTTATTGGACCTCTGTATCATTACACTACAAAAAATAAGACTATTAGCGGCAGCCAAAAACTACCGCTATTAACCAAAAAACTGTCAGTAATATGCTCACTGGCAGTTGTAAAAATTGCCGCTACTAGTGCTGTCACCGCTTTGTTTTAGCGGCCGTTTTTATAACCTCTGGTGAGCGTATTAGCGGCAGTTTTTACAATTGCTGTTGCTAAGTTATCAATAGTAGTAGCAATTAAAAAACTTCCGCTACTAGTATTGTCGCTGCTTTGTTTTAGCGGTAGTTTTTACAACTGCCGGTGAGCGTATTAGCGGCAGTTTTTACAACTGCTGCCGCTAAGTTGTCAATTGTAGTGGCAATTAAAAAATTACCGCTACCATGTTTATACCGACATTACAAACAGGGCATCAGCTAGCTAGATTGAAATACATAAAAATTGGATGATAAATTAAAATTGGAAGAAAGATATATTAATGATTAAATGATACAATATTGTTGGTTATGTTGGAATCCATTTTTGTATTACAAATACAAATTTTAAACCCAACCTGTGCTGCTGAAGCAGATACAAGCTGTATTCCAACTATCCTGTAACGGTAAGAAGGGCCAATGGGCCGATGCTAGACCTGCTGTCTTTATCTGTTGGCAAAAGGCCTATCAACCTTGATCCGATCCAGTTCAAGGGAAACATCGATTGTCAATCTGGAGAAGCCAGCAGCTCCTCAGATGAAATTCTCAGCCACCATTGGCCCACTAGGCTTGCCTCGTCCAGAGCAGAGGAAGAAAGGGAGGATGAGGATTTGGACGTACTCACGAATCTTACTAATCACGTTTGCGTCCCAGAAAGCTATACAGATGTCTTACACACGCCTCTTCATCAGCAGACCGATTCGCCAAAGCCTAACCGTGTTCACAATGCATTGGAGTTCTGCAAAAAATTTGGCATCTCATTTGAAGGTAGTGACGAGGACTTCATCAAGCTTGTGGAGTTCATCGAGACCAAAAATCTTATTAAGAGATCTCAGTTGTCGTAAAAAATAAAGGCCAGAAAATCAAAGACAGAGAGAGAGCTTAGAAGGCTTGAGACTTCAATCAATTTTTTGAAGGGGAAAAAGAAACCTTCCAAGGCTCTGGTGGGATACTCAGGTGAATAATGAAATCCAAGGCTTGAGACTTCAATCAATTTTTTGATCGCCCCACCTTCTCTTTCACAGCTTCCTTAGTTTCGTCTGCCTTTTCATAAGCAGTCTTCTCCCCTTCTGCAAAATTCATAGTAACAAGTTAGATATCAGGAATAAGTTGGCAAGGAGAAGACAAACTATAGAAAAAAATGACCAATTCTTTTTATTTTTTTTCATAATTTGACCAAATTTTCCAAAAAATTTCAAATTTTTTCGAAGCTAATTTATTCCGGAACCCCAACTTGGTTACTATGAGTGCAACAGCCCTCCTTATTTATTAGGAAGATAAAAAAGGATCAAAACACACCTTACCTTGAATCCCACCATCTCTGTGACACTAGAAGCATCTCAAAGATACAGACTTTCCATCACCTCCACATTACCACTTTGGAGTCTCTATAATCCACCAGTGATTTCTTCTAGAAACTCATTTGTATATGATCTCCTACAGGAAACACAAAAAACTCACGAATTTTTTCTTTACATAAAGTCATAAACCTATGATCATGAACCACAAAATATTTTTAAGTGACTCTGTTTAGACCCGATCAAACCAGCCCAAATTGGCGCAAGACCCGGCCAAGCTGTGGCCTGAATTGATCCGCGTTGGGCTTACTTCAGGCCAAGGTAATTTCCAATGGCCAGGCCCAGATGACCGATTATAATCAAGCCAGCTTTGGGCCAGCTCCTAGGGTTTGATCAATGATTGGCCTCGTCTGAGCCTGACCTGTACCCAGCCCGGTCCATATTTGCACCCCTAAAGATAAGAGTAGATATTTCCTATAAATTAATAACCTTTGTAAGAACATACACCCACTGTAGTTTTGTGGGGTATAACCACTCCACCAATATAATTGTAAGATGTAGGTTTAGTTTCATAACATTTTGTACTAAATTGATAAATTTAACCAAAGAAAGTAATGTGAATTATCTATTCAAGTTTTACAAAAGTAAAGAGGCTTCAATTCATTAAATTGAATTTTCAACTTCATAAAGATAAGACACCATTTTCCAAAAGTGGGTAATTGATGCTAATAAACTCATTTTTATATAAAATAAGCATCACATAAGATGTATCAATGAGGTGGAGAAATTGAACTGAAAAAGGAAAAAAAAAAAAAACTCTTATTAATCAATATGGTAAAAAACATGCAATTAAAAAAGAGTTTCAAAACAAGCCTCAAGAACAACTTCTGAAATAAACAAAGAGTCCTTTAATCTAACAATCCTAACACCATGATACCACAATCACCAACATCCATACCATGAAGAATGAACTGTAGTAATGACTTCAGTTATTTTGATCAAGTCCCTAAAGGAACAAACTTATACAAGAAATGGCATAACCAGCCACACACAACCCAAATGATAAAAGATAGAAAAACTCAAACAACAAAGGAAGAAAGTTACTAGCAAGCAGAGCAGGTCCTTTTAAAGTTACCATTTTTGCTCATGTCGTTTGCTAGAATGACGATTGTGTCCTCCCATAGTGGATGTTATTTTAATAAAAAAAATATTTGGGTTATTCCCACACTATTTTAATAAAAAAATATTTGGGTTATTCCCACCTCCCCCAAAGAACAAAGTCAACAAACTATTTGTTGAAAAATAATAATTAAAGAGAGAAGACGAGACAAGGAACAAACTTATGAAAAAGTAAACAAACACACATAATATCAGCTGAAAATGCAATACCAATGATTGAATTTTCCCGTATGCTTAACAGCCATCACTTGACAATGAACACAGTTTTGGGATGGTTTCACAACAACTTGTCCTAAAAATAATTACATGCAAATTATCGGCTTTTGGCCGAAATTTCGGTCCAAATTTTTGGTTGACCGAAACCAAAATTTTACCCGATATTTTGATCCTGTTATAGGAATAGGTATAGGATAACCCACCTTTCCACTCTCAAGTGTGTACGGAGCAATCTCCTAATCCAAAAGTATCCTCGTTCACTCAAATGTCTTTATATTAAATGGATAATTTTAGCTTAAAGAAATTGACCCGTACAAGCTTGAAAGCCATGGCATTATGTATGCGAAGACCGTGATATAAAGATATGCAGTGTTAAAAAAAATTTAAAAAAAAAAAAATCTGAGTCATCGATTTCTAATTGGTCAATTGCATTTAAAATGAAATGGTCCATTTTAAAGGCATTGATGAAGATGTTTTTCGATGCAATCCTTGGGCCACTAAATCTTCACATTGAGTCTTCACTTCAAAGGTAGCACATGATGAACAATACTGTCATGTGTCCAAGATTAGTGAGTGACCCATCAAAATATCTTGTATGCCTCTATAAATAGATGCAGAATAAACTTGAAATTCATTATCTCCAATGGAAGAATAAACTTGAAATTCATTCAAAGCAGATGGTCATGCATCTAGCCAACATACAAATCTTAATATAGATGCAGACATTAATAGTACTTGATTACCTTCTGGTGCCAGGTAATAGAAGACCAACTTCCTTATCACCTGCAGCTGATGCTCTCAATGTGCTACCTCTAATGTGAGAACCTGGAATCGTGCTAACAGAGCATGGTTCATGTGTCATTAAGAGCAGACCCATTGGAGGGATCAAGGATGCATCTGGGGCCAAACACCAAGCAAAAATTAATGAGCTGCTTGGAAATTTACTCAGGAATCTAAGATAGAAAAAATGCCATAAAAAGTTATCTAAAGTCGACTAGTTAGATCAGCCTATGATAAAATAAACGTAGTTGAAACAATAATTTTAAGTTTAACGAACATGATTTATGTGAAAGGCTAAACATCGTCAAACTAATGTCCAATCTAATCAGATGATAAGATCATTTGGGGTCATATCATATATCATTGAATTGAAGATTCTTATAAATCTTTTTTTTCTTAAAAAGAAAATCTTAGAAGAAATAATACGATGAAATATTTAATAAATCTGAAAAATAAAGGATAAACAAATCTTTGATAATCAATTCTATCACAAGATATCTCATTCAAAAATCATAAGGCTTTCATTGAGAAGATAAAACAGTCTAATACCAGAATGAACTCCTAGAAACGGACCACAGTTCAACAAGGAATTGGAGCAGAGCAGGATAGTAACAGAAAAACATATGCAGACATAAAAATAATAACTTAGTCAAGGTAAATTAAAAGTCTAAAGCAAATGAACCATGGATTAAATTTTTGAGACCAGTTCCCCATATAGCTAGAGAATCCATACGAGAATTAGCCTCATGAGGGGCATGAGTGAAACAATGAGCCAGAAGAACAGATAGTCCTAACTTATATGAAATATCTATCAAGTGGCACAACAAACCATCTCCGATTTGAGCCCATCAAATAAAATTGCCAGAATCATACTCTATTAGCATTAGAAAATTAGGCAATACACATAACCCGGAAGCCTTGGGATAGAGCTCTAGCGCCAGCTTCTGTAACATCGGTCCGACATTCGGGAATAGTCTTGTCTCACTATGACAATCCTGAACAAAACCACCTAAGCCACTTCGCCCCATGTTTACAAAAGAGAGACCAAAATGATCTTGTTATATGGTAGGTGCATGGTCCCAAACTAGTATGCTCAATAGTGCTTCCAACCAAGTTGTCCTCTCAAGAAGGTGCCATCAACTATGATTTTGGGGCAAGAACCTAACCTAAAAAAACTTGAAAGTACACAAACCAGTGAATTAAATTCTCCAACACGATTCTGAAGGGGAGTATCACTTAAAGCCCATTTATATGAATATTCCAAAGCAAAAACAGCCCTGGCAGTACTGCTGCGCCTATCTTTTATAAAATGAGCCTACATCAACAGTAAACCATTTACATTACTTGACAGGAAATTTAGCTATGAGTTCTAAGTAAATAAACTATAACTTAGAAATTAACACCATGGCAATAATATATATATATATATATATATATATATATATATATATATATATATATATATATATATATATATATATAAGGCTGATTTTTTACGGGTAAAGTGGCTACTCTCCAAACTCGAACTCATGTTTCCCTATTTATCATCGCACCAAGCATGCTCGAACTCATGTTTCCCTTTTTATCATCACACCAAGCCACATGAATCATTTTGCTAAAAAATTATGTGGGCGCCTTAGATAACTTAAACAAGGAAAACAAGTCGGTAGAATTACTTGAATACTCAATTCATCAAGTTTAATCTATCCATAAGCTCTGTCCTTTGCCAAAGCTATGATATCACTGAAAAGTTGATTCATGTCAGCATTAAAACTCTATTTGAAAGTTGCAGAGACATGGCTGATTAGAGGCATAGCGTTGTGGATACATGTACAGTTTGGGGTACTCCTCTTCAAGATTGAAGAATTCAGTGGTCCCTTGCCCTTCTCAAGTGTTGAGGCCCACCTCAACTAGCTGTCTTCTAATACTATTCTACCATCGAGTATGCATGGCCACTCCAATTCCATCATTCTTCAGATTACAATAGAGCCTCTTAGCATATTTTCTCCTAAAATCTGAATTTACATACCATCTAGACCTCTCTCGGTCTCTCCTTCTCAGCTGTTTGATTAGAAATTTAGAACTACGATCCAGGCTTGACACTAACCTGCAACTCATTTTTTATCTCATCTATGATACCCGAATACTTCAACACGCTTAGTGTGCCAATACTGACATAACATGGTCCTGAAATCCGATACTTCTAGGATATTTGTAAGATATAGTTCCACTCTCCATTGAATTATATACACGATATTTTCAACTCCTAACCATATTTTCTCTTTTTCGTCATACATTGATAAAAGTGGCATGTTCTAAAGAATATATACATAATAACATACATACATATATATATGGGACCTGGAAAGGCAGTCCATTGGAGTACCTTCACCATACTCCAAGGTCCACAAGAAGATCCACGTGGCACCCAAAACATTTAAAGGAAAAATTCTCAAAACATCATCCCTTCAGACTTAACCTCTGGTCTGCTGAATCACAATCAAATCTTGACTTTGATTTTTAAATTCAGTTTTTAATTATTTTTTTTGTAAAATTGTTCTATACAGGTTGCTTGAGCTCCATAAAGCACCAAAACAAGGTTTTGGGTGCCGCATGGAGCTCCACATGTGTATATATAATTATATATATAGATACAAGTATCCATGGCCAAGAATTTCTGGACATGTATACATATCTATATCTATATTTGGGTATCATAGGATCTCATCCTCCAGCTCATCAGCATTATGCATGGATGCATATTGCAAAGCAGACAGTGTAATGTCGCTCCAAGCCCTAAAATAACAATTTCCAATTTTGTATAGCTAAAATATGTCAAAGAGCAATTATACATCTAAACCCCTCAGCCATGCGAGTTCTAGTCCAAGTAGACAATTATAGATCTAAATAAAAATATTCAATAGAAGAAAATTCTTTGAGGCATTTCATCAAACCAGTAAGATGCATATATATATATATATATATATATATATAGAAGAAAATTCTTTGAGGCATTTCATCAAACCAGTAAGATGCATATATATATATATATATATATATATATATATATATATATATATATATATATATATATATATATATATATATATATATATATATATATATCTCCCTGAAATTCAACATATCAAAATCAAAATCAATCATCCAAAGATCAAAATCAAAATCGATTTGTAATTGGAATCAAAATCAAAATTGATCCGCAACATGAATGGATATTGAATCAAGCTTTGAGACTTTGGAATGCAACTTGAATCGAAATCTACCTGTAACTTGAATCGATACTGAACCGCAGCTTGAATCACGAGTTTGAGACTTGTAAACGTACTGAATCACCTTTCTAGGGTTTCATTTCTATCGAAGAACTGCCGACAAATCGAAACAAATCTCTTAAAAAGTCAGATCTCAAATCTATAAACATATTTAAAATCAGAATCACCAATCAGAATGTGAGATTCACACATAGAAACAAGAGATCTAACCTTTTGTAATGATAAAATTTTAGATCCTTCAATTGGATGGAGCCTTCAATTTAAGAACAAAATATCGATGAAGGAGAAAGGATTTCACAAATTTTAGAGATCCGAGAGAACGAAGGAGAAAGGGCTTTGGTTTCGCCTCGTTGGGTTGGGTTTCGCCATTTGGGAGATCAGATGGAATGAGGGAGAGTTAGGGCTGTGATTGTGATCGGGAAGGTTGCATTTATATAGGGCCTAGCCGAAGAAGAGTTTGCCAGTAAGTTTTATTTAGATAACACCACGACATACTTGATCTATAGTGGCGGCCCATACTAACCGTCATTGAGCACGTGCCGGCGCTAATACGCGTTATTTTTGTAGTGTTAGTACGTTCCCGCTTTATTTGTGACATCACGAGCCCACTCTATCATTTCTTCACGGGTGCTAACGAGCTCATTTTTAGTCATAGGGAGAGTAAAGTTCGTATTCTGTACTTGCATATCGTCTACCTGAACATAATAACATAACGTTCAAAAATGAACGAACAGACTTATGCACATAATTTTAGAGACAATGCTATTTTAAAAATATATATACCCTCTCGTAACTTTTGATACTAGTCCTTCTCGTAACTTACTTCGCAATCATTTTTTAACCAAACCCAATTCATTTTGAACCAAAGTTAATCAATCAAAAATTAAAAATATATATTACTCTTTCATAAATAAATTTGATATGGTAATGGAATGGAAAGAAATGGAATGGAACCCACTATTGAAATGTATATTACTCTTTCATAAGTTTAATTAGATTGAAATATTATATAACGAAAAATAATACAAATAGAATAAAAAATAATATAAAAAAAAATAATGCAAATAGATTAAAAAATAACCCTTTTACAAAACCCTAAATTTACTTAGAATGAGAAATTATATAATGAAAACTAATACAAATAGAACAAAAAATAATGAAATTAGAATGAATACAAATAGAATGAAAAATAATATAATAAAAAGAAATACAAATAGAATTCAAAATAAGTCCACTACCACTACCAAACCCTAAGTTTACTTGGAATGAAAAAATAATATAATAGAAATTATATTATTATAGAATGAATAATAATAGAATAAAAATGAATACAAATTGAATGAAAAATTATATATAATGAAAAATGAATACAAATAGAATGAAAAAAAAAACTCATTTACCTGTACATGAGATTGTGATTCTGTCCGAGGGAGTTAGGTGAACTCTAAATCATCATCATATGATAGCAGCTCTTCGGAGCTATCATCCGCGTCCTTCAAACTCATTTCGAAACCAAAATGAGAGGAACAAGGATATATGTGGGTGTACTGAAAGGAAGAAGAAAACAGTCGTAGGTGTCAAACTAAGCGAAGAAGAACAAACGTGGGAGCATGAGGAATGCTCAGTGTTTAAATAGGTCGTAGCGCAAAAACGAGAGGAAGAAGAAGAAGAGTTTGGGGGTGTGGGGTTTGCATGCATGAACAGATGGGCGGAAGGAAATAAAAGGGTGAGTGTAGTTAGCTCATGAAATTCATGGGGGATTTTTTTGCTTATTTTGCTCGTACGTGGGAGCGTGGGTGGATGGAAAGATTCAGTGGGTGGAAATAAAGGTACTCATATTTAAAACCCACTAGAGGGTTTTTTGTACACGTGTGGGGGAAATTCCAAAATGCCCTCGTATATATACTAGTTCAAAATTGGGGAGCTCTTTTTTCAAAAGTTCTGCAACTAAGGGCTCCCTTGCTACTTCCATCAACGATCTGTCTTCTCAACCCAAAATTTCTTTCGACGCTTGTTTTGTCAACTCTATATCTTCTCCAACACTTTTCGTTGCGGCATGTGTTCTTCAATCGATTTTCGGATTTAGGTTCGTTAATCCCACCCGGATTTGGGTCGGCCCATTCGTTTGTGTGTCCAAATCGTATTTATTTCGGCACCCTCAAACCTCTCATTGGCTTTCTTGAATCCCAAACTTTGGATTTGGACAGAGCCACGATTTCTCATGTTGAGAAAGTTTAAGCCGGCCAACACCGGTATTTGTTTTTTGGCAACTCTCGAAAACCCATTCTCCAACATCTCAAGCTTTGTGGTATTTTTCGCGACTTACGAAAGCCCCTTCTCAAGTTTTGTTCATCTTCTCTAGGCTCTTTCCCGCCGGTGTTGGTGTTAATTTTTCGGCGACTTGCAAAAGTCCCTTCTCAAACTTTGTTGCATTTTTTAGCGACTCATGAGAGCGACACCAACGCTCATCTTTTCAAGCTTTCCTCTTCTCCAACCCCTTTCTAGTTACCATTGGTGTGTTTTTTTCGGCGACTCGGTGAAAGGGACTAGCGAAAGCTCATTCGCAAGCTTTGTTGCATTTTTCAGTGACTCACAAAAACAACTTCAATGCTCATCTTCTCAAGCTTTTCTCTTCTCCAACCTATCATCGGTGTTCATTTTTAAGCTTACTATTTAATTGCTAACCCGAATTCTTATGGAGCGAATTAGTGAACTAAACAATTATGGTTTTAAGCTTACTACTTAATTGGGTTGGGAAAATGAAATATTAATTTCCAAGAATTTATTTGCAAAAATAAAAAATAATGTTTCTTAGTATGAACCAAGCAGTCGAAAATTAAAACTCAAGATTTTATTTCTTTATTTATTATTCTTATTAATCTTTTCGAAGAATCATTTTTTCATAGGCTTGTTTAGCTTGCAAGCATTAAAACTTCAATCAATAAATGCGATAATCAGTAAACTTTGATCTGTTCGCGGCTTAATAACAATCTACTAGTTTTAAAATTGGAGATTTTACGGTGTTCAAACTTCAATCAATAAATGTGTATGATCTTTGACCTTTAACTGATTGGGTACCTTTGTGTCTATGTTGACTTAAACTTAGGCGAATCGCGCACCGACATATGACAAACTAATGTTTTTTCTAACTTATGAAAATGTTAACCAACAAGGGGTTGGCGCAGTGGCCAGGATTATGCATCAAGAAGCGGAGTTCCTGAGTTCAAAACCTACCCTTCTTGACTACTCACAGGATTTTATCCTTATTGACGGGTACAAGTGATGTGCGGATGTTGCATGTATTCAGAGACTTAGTCGGGTGTTCCAAGTGCCGGCCGAAACCCCATTATAAAATAAATTTGTGAAAATGTTGGTTAAAAGTTTTAAACCTGTCTCATTTTTCTAGGTTAAAAACTTAACGAAAAAGCTATAAAGCATTGATTATTTTTTTGACCAATAAATTTAGCTATTAAATATTTATTTATTTCTCATAAAAAGAAATTGTATTTTACCCATTTACTATTTTTAATTTAAATTCATCATACTCCTACCAAACCAAAGCTTTTATCTTTGTCTTAACTAAAGGGATTCGGCCATTAACTCAATGGAATGTTGACAATACCCTTAAAGAGTCAGTCGAGAGTCCATAAGAGGGCAAAATCTGGGTGTTTACTCAGAAAGGGGCTCCTCTCTAAGCTTTTCTTAGCTTCTTGAGAGTTTTTATGGAGTTAGTATTTTCTGAACTTTTATTTTGGGTGTTTACTCCGAAAGGGGCTCCTCTCTAAGCTTTTCTTAGCTTCTTGAGAGTTTTTATGGAATTCGTATTTTCTGAACTTTTTTGAGTGAAAGCGACATAATCATTTCCTGGCAATTCACTTAGAAATATTCAGATTTTAAACTCGGAAAGCTGAAGACAAAACATCCTTTTAAAATAGGTATATGAAGGAAAAGGACCTTGGTATTTTTGGAAAGTAACTAAAAGCTCTCTTATTATTTTTGTAGATTCTTGATTAGAGGGACATGATTGTCTAACAGTGTGAATATGTGATCATTTTGGCATTAGACCCAAGTATATATAATATGGATGATACGGGCATACGGAGGTGGTAGTCGGGCCATCCCATCTAATACAAGCTCATTGACAATATCAATATAATTATTGACCATCTCTCTAACCATGCTACATAGGTTACCTACGATGCTAAAATTTACAATTACATGCATTGAGAGATTATGGAACCGGACATTAAGGCTATCAATAGGGCAAGGTTGGCCCCTCAGCCTTTAGGGCTAGGACTCAAGAACGGGGTAGCAGGGCAGGGCTGGGCTGGGCCCTCATATCCCAAAGCCCGTGGTTCATAGGGCCTCGTAAGGGCTTAGCAACTGAAAGCCCGCAAGTCCGGGCTCACCCTTGAATCTCCTTTACTTATATATAAATATAACAATACAAGTATATAAGATATATATTATACTTTTTATAATCAAATTTCTATAAAAACGTTCAATATTATCTTTAGATTCATCGAACAAATAGTTGTAATGACAATGAATCTTTGAGTTCACCCGTGCTGACATTGACTTGGTAGAATCAGATGATGGAGATCGTTTATCTTCCCAATCTTTCACACGATGGCTCTCGAGATCACGGGCCTATCATCAGACGGTCATTGTTTTATTTTTTATGGCACACATCTCACAAAAGTGACCTTAACAGCACGCGCACGCTCAAAATTGATTTTAAGGCCACTTTTTTGGGTGTGTACCACATGAAATAAAAAACCGACCGTCTGATGGCACGACCATATTCTCAAAATCCATCGTGTGAAAGATTGGGACAATAAACAATCTCCATCGTCAGATTCAATATAATCAATGTGTTTCAGTGTGCATGAACTCATAATTGGTGGGTGGATTTAAAGGTACTCTTTTGTTATTTGAATGATGACTAAGAAAGTTCTTAAGATTGTGTTCCCTCATTCAATTAATCTCTCTATCTTTAACTGAAAAAAATATTAAAAAAAAAATTACAAAAACATTAAAAAAGATAATTATAAACAAAAAATTCCGAAGTCCAATTCGACCCGCCTAGATTAGGGCTAGGGTTGAGCATATCAAAGCTAGGGGTGCAAACTGGTCGGGTTGACCTAGACCCAAAATTTTAGACTCGATTAAAGTTTGGGTTTGGCTTCGGTATGTCGATGAAGACCCAGACCTGGACCCGACCCACACCCAATCCCAGTCTAGACTAGAATATGAATAGGGAGCCATTACTTGCACTCTGAAACTCTGCCCTTGCACCGAGTTCAAAACAAAGACCTAAAAGTTTGGCGACCTCTGCTATATGAAAACACCATCAGAATCATTTGATTTGGAGCCAGTCATTTAAAGATATTAAGTGCAAAATATTAGCACAAAATATAATTTTCATCATGTGATTAAATATAGTCAAAGGCTATTATTTGATTCAACGGTTGACAACAATAGATCATATGATAAATATCGTGTTTTGCTCTAATCTTATGCAACCAAGGATCCATAGATCATAAACTTTAAATCACACGGCCTAGAATGCGTTTTCACATTGCACATGTCCTTAAAATATAAATTATTTCTTCAACTTTGATGCAAGGGCCACATTTCCAACTGCAAGTAATGCTCCCTATAAACGTCAACATATAATTTATTTATTTTTATTTATATTTTTCACTTGATTTTTAGGATCGATGGAAACTTTCTCTATACCATAGAACAGACATATTGATACTCTTTCTTATCGAGTGAGTAGTTCAAAATTTTGATGATCATGTCTCCTAAATTGCTTTTAACAAAATCTGGACTAGAGTAGCACGTTAAGCAATAGCTCAATTGGTTTCAAAATTTTGATGATCATGTCTTCTAAATTGCTTTTAAATTGCTTTTAGCAAAATCTAGATTAAAGTAGCTCGTTAAGCAATAGCTCAATTGATATACTCTTTCTTTCGTTGTGGACGCAATAAGTTGTGAGGTCTAAACCCTATGCCTGCTCCCACCAATGTGCGGGTCTCTTCCTAATGTGCTGCACCAAAAGCAGATCTTCTCCGCGTGCAAGTTTGCATTGACACTACATTTAGTTTGCCACCAGGAGAGGATGACCACCTTGGTCTAGCTGGCTCTTGCCATCTTTGTCTTCATCATTGAGCATTGTCATCTATTCTCTCCTTGCCATATTTATTGATAGTAACTTTTCCATCTATAGTTTGATTTGATTGGCTCTTGTTATCTCTGTCTTTATTTAATTTGCCAAATATGCTATCAAATATAGTAAATTTGATTTGATTTGCCCATATATTAAATATGTGACCCATATCGATGCTGTATTGGGGCAATACGTATCAATTAACCGAAAAATCAATACATATTGCTGATACATATCGGTATCGGCTGATCGATATTTATTTCCTTGGTCGGGCCGGATCAAAATTTTGGCTGCTTGACGGGTCGAGGGTATATGCCCAATCCGACCCAACCTATTGGTGTACCTCTATTAGACCTCTAGGATAAAGGGTTTATAGCTATATGCTCGTCCTGACCCAAACACACGACCGCTAAACTGTAAACCGACCCAACCTAGTTCGAAACCCACTTTTCGTTGATTTCATATAAAAAATTTTGAGTTGGGTCCGGTGGTGTCCAACCCATTTTTTCAGCCCCAACCCAACTCAAGTTTATATGCCGGATCAGGTAAAAACCTCGGGTCAATCGGGTCACCTTTAATAGATAAGCCAACCATCACCTGCATGTTTGACCAATTCAAGTAGGTCAATTATCAGCCCATCATTAGCACATGCTATAAGTAAAAAGATTTGGCATGTTAAAGGATTCTAACCATCCTATTAGTGCACTTTAATTTTAATCATAAAAAAATGTGACCAACTGATAATTTTAGAATGCATGGATGGAATATTTCAGGGCCTCGAACGATTAACTTTTGAGCTGATTTTAAGTCACTATAGGAACTATTTTCTAACCATCTACTTAACATGGCGTAGATCGCCCAGCTACTTTCTAACTATGTATCTAATAGCGCCTAAATATTTAACATATGCTTAAATTCAATTGTAAATGAATAATGGGTTAATAAAAAATACTCTTAGGGCATGTTTGGTTTCAAGGAAAATAAGAGAGCACTTATATGTGGTAACTGAATTGTCGAGATTCTTGTTGTTTTGATGATATCTGAAGGGTCGGAAATTATCTTCGCATTTTCCGTCAAAATTCGAGAACAAATGTCGAGAGGGTCCCTCAATTTTCTATCTTCCTACCCTTCGGACTTCTCATCTGTATGACTCTTCTCACCCGTTTAGTAATACCACCCAATTTTTTCATGGACGAAAATCATTGATTGATTTGAATTAGACGATGGAGATTATTATTTTTTTCAATCTTCCTCATCATAGATCTTAAGATCATGACTGTAGACACCCCCATTTTGCCCTCTAAGAATATGCAAATCTGTTCGGTCAATCTTTGACCCTACAATCCTAATGTGGGACCATATACTGAAATAATAGTATATGGATGGACGCAGGCTGAAACAATAGCTCTGTGGCTCAGGCCCTATGACCCTAAAGTAGAGACCATGCACTGAAACAATAGTACATGGCTGAACACCGGCTGAAATAATAGCTCTGTGGCTTAGATCCCGACGTAGGGAGACTATGTAGTGAAACAATAGTATATGGCTGGACGCAGGTTGAAATAATAGCTCTATGGCTCAGGCCTCATGCCCTAATGCAGAGACCATGCACTGAAACAATAATACATGGTCGAACACAGGCTGAAACACTAACTCTGTGGCTTAGATCCCAACGTAGGGAGATTATATACTGAAACAATATTATATAGTCGGAATGCAGACTGAAATAATAGTCTTACATTTCAAACTCAACTCGGACCTGAACAACCCCGAATTAAGCGCCCAAAACCATACGCGTAATTCGATTGCACGCCAAATAGCCCGCGCGCAATCAGTCCCCTCTTAGACCAGATCCCCTTTCCCCAGACCACCTCGAGACTCGATTACGCGCCCTAAATGAGATGTGCGATCGGATTGAGCGCCCCACCACCAGCGTGTAATTGGCCTATGCCCGACCCAGTCTTACCGTCCTTGACCGTTAAGTTTCCTCGATTAAACGTTTCGAAACAGACGCTTAATCGGATTATGCACCTTATAATAGGTGCGCAATTAGTTCTAACGCTGTTAGGACTAGAAACTCACGAGCAAGTCACTGTCGCCACCAGTCTGGGATCGACTCAAATTTATTAACAACATGGTGTTTAATTGAAGAAAACCAAGGGGGTTAGATCTTTTTTTAAGTTTTGGAAATTTGAGAGATTGAGAAATTCAGAGAATAGAACGAACACAGAGAGAGACCGAGTAATGACTTCGAACCTTGAATTCCGAGATCCTTCCCTGCAGCCCCGGCCTTAGGTAAGAATTTAATTTTAATTTTCGACCGAAGTTCTTAGTCTCTAGATTTAGGAATTTTATTAGTTTTAATTTTCAGTTTTAGATTGTAGCACTCTTTTTAGACCGTAAATTTTAATCTCTGATTTTAGTTCTCCGTTTCTAGAACCAATCCTTGATCTGACAGTCTGATTTACCAATCCTAGGCTTTAATTCCGTTCTAAAATCTTAATTTTCAGTCCTATCATTAATTTCTGGTTCTAGTCGTTAGGTTCTAAAACCAGTCCTTAATCATACGGCTTGATTTTTTGATTTCGGACCCTAATTTAGTCCTAGAATTTTAAATTTCAGTTTTAATTTTCTAATTCAATATTTTTAAAAATCCTAAATAATAATTTAGTCTTCTATAATTATAGTCTCTCAATTTAATCATAATTATAATCTCGAAATCGACTCTGAAAATCTAAAAATATCATTTTTTTTACAATTTTAAATCCAATTTACTTTAATCTCAGCCACCCGATTTGCCCAAGGGAGCTTACGGAGGGTACTCGAGAACGAGGCCAATCCTCCTTATCATAGCGGGCTCAAATTCTTTTTTTTAGAATTATTTAGTTACTTTAATTAAGATTAGAAAAATCAGTCCCATGATTTTTATCTTAAGATTTTTAATATAATTAATTTACATGCTTTATTTTAAGTAGATATTCAGAACAATTGCTTTGATTAGAACTTCAATAAAATTAGTTCCTCTATTTTAATTGAATAATTCTAGTGTAACTAATTCCTCGCTTCATTAGATCTTAGTATCATTAATCAGTCCATTTATTTTAATTAGAATCTTAGTATAATTAACTTATTATTATGATCATAATTCTAAAAAAAAAATCAGTTCCCTTATTTTAATTAGAATTTATGCATAGATAATCCATTGCTTAAATTAGAATCTCAGGATAATTAATTTCTCGTGATAATCGTAATTCTAGTAAAATAAATTTATTATTTAAATTAGAGTTTTAGCAAAATTAGTTTCCTATTCCAAATTATTATATTCGTTTTAATTAGAATTTCAATACAATTAGTATACTTGATTTGATTAGAATTTCAATATAATTAGTATACTTGCTTTACTTATAATTTTCGTACAATTAGCATGCTTTATTTATTTAGAGTTTTACCAGAATTGATATATCTGCATTTCTAGTATAGTTAGGAGACTAATATTAATTAGACTTTTAGTAACAATTAGGAGACCATTATTAATTAGACTTTTAGTAGTACTAGGACACTATATTAATTAGAATTCTAGTAGTGCTAGGAAACTAATATTAAGTAGACTCCTGATGGAATTAGAACACTAGACTAAATCAACTATAATAAACCCATGTGATTAAACTCACAACAGAATTGGGAAGTCTAAGCTGATTAGAACTACAATAATAACGGGAAATAAAAGGAAAACAAAACTATTTAAAGAAGAGATATAGCTGCTGACATTCGCAGGCGGACAATTCAGTAAAGAAGTAACCTACACCCACTCTTAAGCGTGATCAGTGACGTGTTGCAGTGTCGATAAATATCTATAGCTGTCGATCGCAAACAAGCTAGGAATCTTTTTAGAAAACCTCATTTTTTATTCCAAACGTCACATCGCTAGAGTCCATCCGGACAGAATTGGAGCCACTGATTCAATGAGAACCAAGAGGAACCTAGGAAAAATATGCACCAACAGACTGGCGATCACGATGGGACACTTTTTCAAACTTTTTTAGATAGTTAGTTTTTATCTTATTTTCCTATTTTTTCTTTCCATCGTGTCATTTAGATTCCCTTATATATATATATATATATATATATATATATATATATATATATATATATATATATGAGTCTTCATCAAAGACTCGAGATGTCTGACATACGAAGAGTGAGTTTAGGAGACCCACCATTGTGGGGATATCATGACAACCGCACATACGAAGAAGAGCCAATTGACAATTTCAGCCCACGACAACCTGAGATTAACATGGCGGGCGAGCAAGAAAATCTCTTCTCTACCCCACACACTGGTAATAATCATACTGGGAGAGATGATATAGTTGGACAAAACCTCATCACTTAGCAGATAGTAGAACTTAGTATTCAAAGAATACAAAGAGGAGACGACGACTCCGAAGAATTACTCTGAGGATTGGCTGCCGCATACGAGACCATTAGGTTACGACAATTCTCAAAAGAACAAGAGAGACGAGAGAGGCCACCTCTTACCCTGAGCACGGTGTTAGCCCGCGCCACGCCATTGAGACAACCTGCTCACACATTCTTCAATGATGACTCTCTAGACAAGGTTTGCTCACGGATCGCTCTAAAAGATAGCACTATCAAAATCGAAGATCTCCCGAAAATGCTCAATGAGTACATGGCCAAGAGAGAGCGCCCCGATCACTCGTTCGGATTCGACAAATTTTGTCGAGACGTCGAGTTTAATTTACCAATAGGATTCAAGCCACCGAAATTTACCAAATATAATGGCACGGGAAATCTGAATCATCACTTGGCCCTCTTTTGTAATGATTGTCGATCCATATGTGATAATCAAGGACTTCTCATTTACTATTTCCAATGCTCATTAAAAGAAGAAGCTTTAGATAGGTTTGTGAGACTCCCGCTTTATAAGATAGAAACCTTCGATGAATTAGTCGATCAATTCCTAGACCAATACAAACACTTGTTCCAAGAGACAATCAGTCTCAGTGATTTAATGACGGCCAAGCAAGGACCCAATGAAGAATTTGCCAATTTTGTCGTTAGATGGAGAAAACTCGCTACTAGGATCAACACTTCAATAAAAGAGAAGGATTCGGTGGACAGTATCATCGATAGCACTAGAGAACCATTAAAGAGCGTACTTGTCATAAGTGATTGCCCCGACTTCACTGTACTCCACTCCCGAGCATCCCGACTAGCGCGACACATTAAAGGTGGAGACCTTTCTCAATCCATAGTCACATCGAAAGTAGGCTCTTTCAGTGAATCAAAATCTAAAAATAATAAGAAAGCCTTAGGAACCGAACAGGTCAACATTGTTGTTAATCAAGGACAAAACCCTGGGAACGAAAATTTTTAACCACGAAACTTTGGGCAAAATCAAAATCCGCTACGGTACACCAACCAAAACTAAGGTACTAATCAACAAAGATATGCAAATCAAAACCAAGGCCAGAACTAGAATCAGGGCCAATATCAGAATAGAAATCAATATCCCAATACCTATCAGAACCAGAACACGACGCAGAATCGACCGGCCCACGTCCTGAATTATAATAGTGTACCCCCACCGCAGAACTTTAACCCAGCCAGAGGCCCCTACCAGCCAAGATGGGAGCACTATCCCCCTTTACCGGATACGATTCCCAACATCTTTTATCTCCTCAACACTTAGAACCTCCTTCGATTCCCACAAGAAAGACGTCGCCCATGGTCGACAAATCTAGACTATAGTAAATACTGTACCTTTCATCGATACGCAGGGCACAACCTAGAGGACTGTTGGGTCCTCGGGAACATAATCTATGACATGAATGATCGAAATCAAATTAATTAGAAAATGCTTTGGAATCCTAACCTTAATAATAACCAACCCCAATAAAATTTAGGGATCATTAATAACCCCATGCCCAATCACAACCAAGCAACACCGGCTCAGGTCACCACCGTAGATCTCTCTGGTCGATCCTCCTTCCAACCTTCCACCTTAATCACTCCAATTCCACCCTCTAAAACTTCCATCACACCAGCAAGAGTTCCTTTACCTCTGCATCCCTCGGCCATGATCACTCGCATCGCCTCGCCGAATCCACCTCCTTATCCAAAATTCACTCAGATGCGAGTCCATTCTTTTAGGGCTAGGAGACCACTCCCGCGTAGTCACCCACCGGAGCCTCCAACTCCTCCAAATCTTGAACCAATGCCATTACCCCTTCCTTTGCCCGATTTTGAACTCGAATACGGAGATCATGTTCTTCAAACTGCAGCCCAAATTGCTGCATGGATAGAAAGTGTCACCCGAAAGACTCCAAACCCAGAAGACAAAACAAAGACTGAGTGTTCGCCAAATATAAAAGAAAGTGAGCGAGAAGAACATCCTGACCCATGTGATACACTGGTCTCTGCCTTCCTAGAGGAGGATTACACACAGTAACTCCTACATTGGAGTGGCACCATTCAGGTACGCGTTCCAATCTCGAATTTCACTCACTTCACAAATACATTCGCGTCAAGCCATGTCGGGTTCGGTCAGCAACCGAAGTGCCCGATTCTCAAGTCGGGAACCAATTACCCACCTCCGCCTTTCCCTCGAAATAAGGATTTCATGAACATACAACCACCAAAGGGGAATATGAGAGAAAGAGAGGTTAACTTGCCACCCCCACCTCACGTTATTCCTCCACCAACTCCCACACCTCAACCAATCCAACCACCTGCACCCAAGGCTCATCGGCTAGGCAAAGAAATGACACTCGAGCCAGGGTAAGAATATGACCTTCTGCGACATCTTCAGAAGATTTCGGCCCAGATATCCATATCAGAACTCATCAAAAAATCGCCTGACCATCACCGATTGTTAATAAGGACACTTGAAGATACGCAAGTGGATGAGGACATGACCCTAGATGAGCTTCATCAAATCACTTCGGTCATGGCGTAACCTCCAGCGCTCACTTTTACAGACGCAGACATGCTTAAAGAGTCCCTCCGCGGGAGTGTGACCCCCATATATCTTATAGTCATAATTAGAGGTTTCTTCGTACCCCATGCATTGGTTGACACAGGAGCAGGACTTAATATTTTCCCTTTCACAATGTTAAAGGCGCTCGAATACACGGAGCAGGATGTTAGGCCCTCGGCACTGTCACTCATAGCTTACGATGGATCACGTTGCTTCATCAAAGAAACTATTAAACTCCAGGTTCGTCTCGGACCTGTGACGAAAGACGTTACCTTCCATATTTCTGATTCTAATAGTACATACAATTTAATCTTAGGAAGAAAATGGTTGGAGTCAATGAAAGCCGTCGCATCCACATACCACAAATGCGTTAAATTTTCCTATGAGGACTCCATCGTTCGTATATATGCTGATGCACCCACCAAGAAATGGACACGGAATACGCAGCGAGCATACCAACTGCTCACAATTTTGTGCTGAATACGGGTCATATCCAAAAGAATAGAATCCCCGATGAGACCACTGTTGCAGAGGTCCGTCCCCCTATCCCTCTTAGTTCTCTCCCAACGCGTTAACAAAAATTAATGAGAACAGAGGTTGGCCCAGACCTCGCCAAACTCTATGACATCAATCCCACCGCGACGAAGGGGTGGGACCTTATGTACCAACTTGGATATGTTCCCCACATCGGACTCGATAAAAATAAGCAAGGCCGTATAGGACCTGTCGTCCCAACAAAAATATGTAAGCACATAGGGTTAGGTTATCAATCAGACGGCCCACAAGTCGACTTATTCTCCACCTCACCAAAATGGTCTCTATATGACCACTTCGTCTATGAGACCACAGAAAAAGCAGATATACCAAGGCAGAAGGAAGTGGCCTTCACTAGATCCCAAGAAGTGAAAATTAAGCGAATGACTAAAGCATTTAATGATTTAACCAGTTTGAATGATGATATTGATAAGTCACTTGAAGGAGTCAAACCCTTGTTTGACACTAAGGAATTTACGAAAGAAAGAGAGAAAGAACCCCCAAAACTCGATCCACGAGTAGAAGATTGGGAATCCACTGCTAACAAAGATTTTCATATAGCAGCCTTGCAAGAGGATGAAAAGTTCTTACACTCAACATGGGAAGAATATGACATCCCGTAAGAGGATTTTAACTCGTATAGCATCTGCCTAAGCCTTGGCCTTGGGGAATGGGAATGCCCGTGGGACTCCCCTTGTGTCACTTACCCATACCAACCCCGCTTAGGGCATGTACCAGCATATTAGACGCTTCGCTAGTTGGATCCGACATTCTATGATAAAAGAATCGAATCACTCTATCCTCGTGACAATGAAAACAAGTAATGACCTACCAGCTTAGCTACCGGCACAAAAAGCAAAAAATCCCAATGGTTATCCAGTTGACCTAAGAGGAAACACTCACATCGCCCTCATGGAGTTTGAAGAGGAACTTGAACTAGACACTTCTACATCCCCAGATTCGCCGCAGCTCCAAAATTTTTGAAAATCTCTCGAGGAAGAGTGGCAACCTCCCCCGAGTGATGACGAGGACTAACAGATAGACCTCCTTGCACTCGAATTAGCGGAGTGAGCCAATTTAAGAGTTCAAGCACTATCAGATCAAGAAGATTAATTCGATACCGTCTTCGACTCTAACCTAGAAGGGTGGGAATGTCCTTGGGGATCTCCCTACATTTCTCATCATTATCAACCTCGTTGTCGAGCATGCGTGCTCATCCTAACATATTATAAAGATCAAGGAAAAGAACTCGCTACCCCTAAGGATCCTTTTCGAGATTCCTCTTGATGGGAAGAACAACCTTATTACAGTTCAGAGGATGATAGTTCAATTGACTATGACCTCCAGAGCCTCTTCGAGGAAGAGGCAATCAATGTGGTAGAAGAAATTCGAACGTCAATGCCGTTGTTACCTGCATCGCTTATTCAAAAGATTTCATCAGATGAGGACTCAAAAAAAAAAAATACCAAATTCAGAATAAATCCACATTTCCTGAGGAATCACTCGAACGGCTCCAGTAGCCGTCTCGCTCCCTTAACTAGAGGAAGCAACTCTCCTGGTGCCCCTTGAGGTGACCGACCCTGTACCATATTTATTATCGAAAATCCTAAAAATTTAGAAATATAAAATCCATAAAAATCAGAAAACCCTAGAAAAGAAAGGGAACCCTACGTTCTGAATCAAGTTTGCGGCCAATAAGGAGACTTTTCTCCTAAGGTTTCTATCCCATCTCCCTCATGAGGACGCAAAGCATCCCGGCTAAACAACAAGCCAGTGATCATACCGGATGAGATACTTCGTGACTTTGAGAGAAGGATCAATAGTCTTGACCGTCACCTTACCAAAGATCTCTCAGTCATAAATTATGCCGATGAAGGGTTACCTCTCGGAAACTCAAATCCCCAGTGTAGCAATTTCGCAGTATACGAGCTTACCAAAGGTGAAGAAGAAACACCAATCGCCGAAGAAGCACCAGACTTTCAGCGGGTTACCAAGCATTTCGATGAGCAAACCCAAGCTGCCGGGGAACCCACAGAAGAACTTAACTTTGGCACTGAAGAAAAACCCAAGAAGCTATTAATTAGCGCAACACTTAACTCTAAGGAATGCTAACAAATTACACAGGTCCTATAAGAACACCTTGATTCCTTTGCATGGTCCAACGAGGACATGCCCGGTCTAGACCCAAGTTTAGTAGAACATCACCTTATCTTAGAACTTGATGCAAAGCTTGTTAAGCAGAGACTCCATAGGATGCACTCACAAACCACCCTTCAAGTTAAAGAGGAAGTTGACAAATTACAAAAAACAAAATTCATCTGAGTCGTCCTCTACCCCAAGTGGGTCGCCAATATAGTACCTGTTGCCAAGAAAGATAGCAGAGTACGGGTTTGCATTGACTTTCGAAACCTCAACCAGGCATGCCCAAAAGATGATTTCCCACTTCCACACATTGACACTCTAGTCGACAATACCGCTGGACATGAGATACTATCCTTTATGGACGGTTTCTCTAGATATAATCAGATTAAATTAGCAGAATTCGACCAAGAAAGACTTCTTTCGCCACACCATGGGGAACATACTGTTACATCATTTTGCCTTTTGGGCTCAAGAACGTAGAAGCCACGTATCAACGTGCCATGATGGCTATCTTTCATGACATGATGTATAAATGTATAGAAGTCTACGTCGATGACATATTAGTGAAGTCCCAAACGCAGGCAGGACATGTTGAAGTAATCCGACTGATGCTATAAAGAACTAAGAAATATCAGCTAAAAATGAATCTAAAGAAATGTGTCTTCAGAGTCACTTTCGAAAAATTACTCGGTTTCATAGTCAGCAAGCAAGGGATCGAAGTTGACCCTGCAAAAGTCAGAGCTATTCTTGAGATGCCACCTCTCAGTAATATCAAAGAATTACGAGGCCTGATAGGAAGATTGTAATTCATTATGAGATTCATTTCTTAGCATTCAGACAGATGTGATCCTTTCTCCAGACTACTTAAAAGAGGAACTGAGTACAAATAGGATGACTAATGTCAGCAAGCCTTTGACAATATCAAGAAATACCTCCTTAACCCGCCAATACTATCATCGTCGGTCCCCGGAAGGCCCCTAATTCTATACCTCTCAGTGAACGATAAAGCAATAGGAGTGATTCTGGGACAATATGAAGAAGACGACAAGAGAGAGAAAGCTATCTACTGCCTCAGTAGGACGATGGTCGAGTACGAACGAAAATACACTTCAATGGAGAAGACTTGCCTCACATTGGTGTGGGCCTCTACCAAATTACGACACTACTTTGGAGCACATAAAATACTAGTACTAGCCCGAATGGACCCTCTGAAGTACGTATTTGAAAAGTTCGTAACATCAGAAAAGATCGCTCGTTGGCATATGCTTCTTCAAGAATTCGATATTACTTACGTCATGCAGAAATCGATCAAAGGACAAGCAGTCGCCGATTACCTCGCAAATCTCCCACTCCCAAGTGATGAACCCATGCATCCAGATTTCCCTGATGAGGACCTACTCACGACTCATAACGAAGAGCCTGATAAGACCTTATGGACCCTCTATTTTGACGGCGATCTAAATCACAAAGGAAAAGGCGCCGTGATAGTCCTCCTAAGCCCAAAAGGAGTAGTCATACCTAAGGCTTTTCAACTAGATTTCTCTGTCACTAATAATATTACAGAATATGAAACTTTTATAGCTGGATTACGAACAACACTACAATTAGGTGTTAAGCAGTTAAAAACCATCGGTGATTCCAAACTAGTAATTTCATAAGTCATAGGAGAAAGAAAAACTAAAGAAAGGAGACTAATGGCATACTTAGAAACTGCTCAATATTTAGTAAAGAAATTTGAAAGAATCTCTTTCACACACATCCCTAGATTAGAAAATAAGCTCGCAGACTCCCTTGCCACATTAGCCTTAGTCATCCAAATATCCATTGGGCAAAATACCAAGACCTTCATCGAAAAGCTGACAGTACCCGCCCACGAGGTAGCATGGACTGTCAAGAGAGAATTACCCATCCTCCCTACAAGTGCAGGACCAAAAGAGGCAATAACATTGGAAAAACACGTCAAGCCAAAAATTGAAGTCACTATGTTCAGATTTAAAAAATCACCAACCGACGACGGACAACTATGGTATTTCGACAACTGAAACTTCTTGAAGCATCAACACGTCCCTCTATACGCCACGAAAATAGAACAGAAGACTATAAGGAATCGATGCACTAGATTTTGCATTCACTAAAGGAGTACTACTACGATGCGTCACAACCGCTGAAGGACAATACATCATCCAAGAAGCACACGCCAGTACCTACGGTGTCCACTTCGGTAGACAGAGGCTCGCCGATCAAGTTACACGACAAGACTACTTATGGCAGACAATGATCAGAGATTGCCACCTCTACGTCCAATCCTACAAGCAATGCCAAGAACACACCGTACTCATCAAAGCTCCATCAGTTGTATTGAATACTATGACCTCGCCATGGCCATTTTCGATGTGGGCCTTCGATGTTATTGGACCTTTCACAAACACAGTTGGGAACACTCACAAGCACGCATTCATATTTGCAGCGACCGAGTACTTCACCAAATGGGCAGAAGCTGAATCCTATGTCAGAATCATCGCTTCAACACTCGTAATGTTTATCGTTCAGAATATCTTCACCAGCTTTGGAGTACTCAGGATATTTGTCATCGACAAAGAACCACAGTTCATCGCAGAGAAGATGAAGAAGTTATGCAAGAAGTACGACATCGATCTACACCACTCATCACCGTTCTACCCTTAAGGTAATGGATAAGCAGAAGCTACAAATAAAATGCTGATTTGAATCCTAAAATGCACAGCAGAAACAAGCAATGGAGCCAACTGGCCTAAATGACTACCAGAAGCACTCTGTGCCTATAGAACCTCTATTCATACAGCCACTGGCCAAACTCCTTACCTCTTTACCTACTGGATGGAGGCAGTTCTACCATATGAGATATAGGTACCATCCTTATGGATTCAACTCGATGATGAATTATCCCTAGATGAGAGGAGAATTGCCCTACTCAGCAGCTAGAGCAGCTCGATAAAATACTTCTAAGGGCAGCTGATCACGCTTAGGTATATAAGAGGAGAGTGGTCAGGACTTACAATAAGAAAGTCCTTGAACGAACTTTTAATATTGGAGAATTTGTCTTGAAAAAATCATGCCTTCCAAGCACGCCCATCCGAAAGGAAAACTGAAATCGAATTGGGAAGGCCCTTATGTCATAACGACCGTATACGCTGGAAATGCCGACAAACTGACGAATCGAGACGGGGAAGAACTCCCTAGCGCTTGGAATGCCATGTACCTTATAAAATACTATCCTCAGCCCTGTGATCATCATATCCCGTGATCAAATTCTTATACTTAACACCCCATAGCAGTCACGATCCATTCATTGGTCGTATGTTGTCAATTCTCAGAATATCCTTAAGACATTCGCTTTATCGCCCACCTTTTCTCACTTGGGCAATTTGATTAAAGAATTAGTGACCTACCTAACCTCTTTCAAAAGCATAAGTAACACCCGATCCTCATTTCCCCTCTCCCATCATTGGAAGAGATGTTAAAACAAAAAAAATAAAGATATTATATTCAATCAAAACTCATTATTCTTGCGCTAGCAGGATGCTTTCAAAAAAATATACATTTACATATAAAAAATTGAGAGCATTACGACGAATGAACAAGTCAATGAGCTCAGGGAAGCACAAGCAGACCGTGAGGACATCTTTGGTAACTTTACTAGAAGTGTATAAGCAAGCTGCGAGGGCATCCCTGATGTTCCCATACTACTAGATGTCGTCGTAAGGTGGCGGGAGGAGGAAAAACTCCTACTAACCATAGAATGTGAGATTTTGATAGTACCGAAACATGACGGAGAAGCTCAATCATGGCATCCCGTGTCCCTCTGAGAAAAAGATTGTTACTTATCTCTTTTGAGAAGCATTAGATACAAACTATTCCCCACATCACTGAGCCTTACCTCCCTCTTCTCTTTTTATTTCGGACGATAAATCAGAAGCCTCGCAGGATGCTCCTAGAAATGAAACTGAAAACTGATTAATGATGACTAATGTAATCACCTACTATACCTACCATACTTCTTCCTAATAATCACGGGATAAGATGACCACTACCCTACGATAGACCCCCGTATACCACTGACCCAATCAAAGAGACCTCCCCGGTTCGATGACAGTACTGACCAACTTTTCTTCAAGACTAACTCACCAAGTATCCATGACTGCCTGTAGACCCAAAGTGCTCATCTCACAACCCAGAAAAGCTCCATTGCATCTTGACGTTGGGGCATTTTTTTAGATCAGAAGAAGAATTATATTAGAAGCGCCGGCTTGTCCAAAAAAAAAGGGACGAGGAGCGAGAAGCTACCATCCGGAAGATGCTACCGAAGATACTATACTACCACCCCTACCACGCTCCTACATTGGCGCACATTTTTATTATTTTCATTTTTTCATTATTATTTCTATCTCAGCTATTTGTTTTCCCTGTTGCATTGTTTTTATTTCAAAAAAAAGAAGGAAAAAAAAGCAAAAAAAAAAGAAGGCAAAAAAAAGAGGCAAAAAAAAAGGAAAAAAAAGCAAGCACATATCAAATTTTTTTTTTTTTACCACCAGCCCCGGTCTGAGACACTCCCCCCTTGAAAACTAGCAAGGGGGAGAGCAAACACTACCGATAGCATTACTTTCACATGTGCAGACACGATGCAACCTTCAGCCATCAATCGGGCCAGCTCAGTAAGCATCCAAGTCCCAATGACGGGCGATGGCACTAAGGAAACTAAAAAAAGCAAGGATAGATGCAAGAGGTAACTAAAAGGAAAGGAGCTAATCAGATACATCTAAACAAAAAAAAATCTATATATATATATGTCAAATTTTTTCTTTTTTGTTTCTTTTTACACTTATCACCGGGGGCATCCCCCCTATATATACAATGCACACATACAATAAGTACAAAAAAAAAACACACACACACACACACCCCTACTCCCTATGCTGCCACTGGGATGACTGATCACCGCTGTCCCTGGTATCATCAGTTCGGAGGTCCGTAGACTAGTCCTCTGAAAATATAATCCTGGCACCCGGAGTCGGCGGAACCTCTAGACGGCGCGGCCCCACCACAGAACCCCCCTCACTCACCTGATTAACAAATCACCTCGAGCGCGAATGAGGAGGATACCTCCCAAGAACCTCGTGAACAATAGATTCCTCATGAGCATCACGCATGACACGATCACGAGACGTGTGACGAGACTGCCCTGTGGAGGAACCTATAGCCCTCGACTCCGACCCACTAAGATGATGAGCCAGCCTATGTATCCCCCTCTCACTCCTCGCTAGATGATATTGCAGTTGATCTAGGGTTACCTGCGACTCTGTCAGCATCGTCCGATGCGCCACCTCCAATTCCTCTGCCTAAGTCCTCTGTGCGGCCATCATCTTAACAAACAAGTCGTCGCGGCTCTGCGTCTCCCCAAGGATCCATCTCACCTCGGGAGTGGTGACCACTCGCGCTGCCTCTAGATGCACCTCCTCAAGCTGACGAACCTACATAACCACACCAAGTCAAAGAAAGCAATATATACATGAAAAAAAAAACTTTAAAGCAAAAAAAATAATATAATAATTATACCAGATCCAGCCTCTCCTCTAGAAGTCGCCCAATCATCTCAGTAGTCACTAGATCAGCAGGAGGCACGGAAGGAACAACAAATGTAGGCGGCTACACCAAGAATAAACAAATACATCAGATGATACTATAATGACAAATGAACTACCAATATAATAACTAAAACATACCTGAGTAGGGATAGGGATAGGAATAGACCCTTGAGGGGGAGCCTTCAGAGCGAAATTCGGAACAGCGTGCACAAAGAACCCAACAACCCAACACAAAATATATCATAACAAGATAAACAAAATAACCTACACAGAATTACGCCACACCAATAAAATTATACCTGACTCTCTGGGCGTAAAGAGGCGCCTCCTAAATACGAAGATCCTCGGCCCAACTGACTATTTGAAATACCACATGATATTAGTAAAACTATTGAAAGCGAAACAATGACATCAACAAACTAATGTAACAAGTTAAAAGATTAAATGAAAACTTACCCAATGATCTAGCTCGGTTCGAAGATGAGCCATCGCTGGATCCTCCCGACTGGAGGAAGCAACAGAAGATGGATCAAATGCCAGAACGGGACCTCCAGCAGCGAGCTCAGTTCTCTATGAATAACAATAAACATATCAATTGACAAGCCCACAATGCTAACAATTAACAAAACCTAGGAAGACACTTACCAATTGATCGATCTCAGATCGTAAACTGGCCTCCACCTCTCGGCCGACTTGCCATTGACCACGTAACAACTCGATCATCGTCACTTGTCCAGCAACCTCGGCCTCCCTCTCAGACTGTCCAAAGTAAAATAAAACAAGACACGACAACCATGTCAGAACAACTAAAAGACTAAGTAAACATAATGCATAAACAATTAAACCAATAAATCAACTCACCAGGAGCCGTCGAGTCTTCGCTAGCCAAGCCCCCAACTCATCCTCCGTTGCCCTAGCCTGAGCAACCGAGAGGGCTAAGGAGTGCAACATCTCCTCATCTGGATGAGGAGCACACCCCATCAGCTCCATCCCCCTATGGAGAGCGTCTAATGCCCCCCGCAAACTCGCCGTGAGATGGCCTTGCTCCAGTGCAGCCAACCTCTCCCTTAAAGTCGATGCTGACTCTAGCCCACCGATCGCGAAAGAGCCACTCTCGTGGAAGGGATGTGTGAAGAGGCACCCACCACCCAATGCACTAAACCACCGCACATACTCCCGGGCGTCCGCCTCATCACGCGCCCCTGTAACCCTAGTCCCCCCAGCTCTAAAATCCGCTATCTGAAGTGCCATCCGCTCCGTAAAATTTTAGCTAAGAGGGCCGGTCATCCTCTTTGCCACTCTGTGGCGAATCTCTGGAGGGACTCCCTGAGCAAGCCCCAGCTGTTGTACTACTCAAGATATATCAATCACTGGCACGCCGGCATCCTCCTCATCCCCGTAGGGCCTCCAAATCACCTACAACCAAACAAACGAGCCAACTCCTCAATGAAGCCTTAGATCCTAAAAGATCGAAACGAAACAAAATAAAACCTACACACGGTTGTCTATACCTGCCTCACATGCATATCCTCAAAAAGACTGCGCGCGGTCTGAAGATCTGAAGACCAATGATGACCCCTCAACGCCTCCCTCCACACGTGCATCCGAGGGAACGTGAATCTCACCCCCAACGGAACCCCGGGACGGAGAAAAGTGAAGTGATTATATGCCCAAAACTAGAGGGCAAAATAGAGGAAACGCTAAGTAGATGTTACTATCAAAATACAAAGAAAAATATGAACACTATGACATTAATTAACTAAAAGCCACCTGGAGGAAGGGAAAGAAACCTCCGATCATCGCGATGCCCTGTCCCCGACGCTAAAGTTTCTCATAGAGATGTGCCAACACGGCCGCACCCCATGCATAGGTAGGGACTCGATCCAAGTCCCTGAGAACCATAAAAAATAACCCAATGACGCATCCCCGAGTCGAAGAAGAGAAGAGTATCGTACTAAGGAAGTGCACCAAGAACACTCGGAGCACCCTATCCGCAGCCAACTCCGGCTCCACCACGGGCTCCCGACCCACCACTATCACACAACGCACTTCATGAGACGCCTTCTCCTCCGAATGGCGCCTCAGAGGGACGAGGCCACTCGCAAACGTATCAAAAAACCAAGTAACTCAAACTACACCTGGCCTTGATCTGCTTGACCTATACGGCACACCCAAAATATCCTCACACACGTCCAAATACTCTACTGCCATCCGCCTTATGATCGGCTCACCCTCGAAACGAAGACCGGTGATGCGGACCCAGTCCTCTAGAGTAGACAACATCATACCAACTGGAAAGAGAAGCGCACTCCTCCCTCCACCTCTCCAAGATCGCCCCGATCAGGCCACGATCGACCTGAAAGGGCTTCAGCGCTAGGATCGGTCCAAAATCGAAAGACACCAGCCGCGCCCGTTGAAAATTTGATAAGACACGGTACCAAGCATGACACTCGGTCCATGCCGAGCTGATAGCCAGCTGCAGGGGCTCCTATTGAACAAAACACAAATAATGATAGTAAGCCTAACACATACCCATGACGAAAGATAAACAAATTTAGAGCTAAAAATAAATGAAATATACCCCAAACACACAATAACAACTTACAACAGACACACAAAACATGATAAGAACAACTGAATAGAAACATGACCTATCTCTAGATGCTGTCATGATGTATGAGTGAGCACACAACCAATGATCAATGCAGGTTTGACATGAATTAGATGGGCTTCCAGATCCTGATAACTCTATGTCATAACCTAAATGCCTAGAAAAATGAAAGAACTCTTGCTCATGGGTACCTACCCGACCTCGAGCAAAGAAATCCTCCAACGGGAAGTGTTTACGATCCCGAGGCTCCTCACCCAGGTGCCCCTCAGCTCTCTCACCTTCAGGAATCTCACCCTAAGGAATCTCGCCTCAACCCTCTCACCCTCCTCCTCAGCTGCACCCTGCTCAATCTCGAGCACCTCCTCCCTGACCTCCACCTAGTCAACCTCCGGTACCTCCTCTCTAGCCACCTCCCCAACATCCACCTCCCCGACAATGGCGTCGGTCCGAGCCTCAGAGGTCTCGCCTATCTCTCCCATCATCATCCTCTCCAACTCAGAAATAGTAAAATCGCACCTCTCACCACTCCCACCCTCCATCCTAGAAGAGAGAGCTCAAAAAATCAAAAAGAAAGAAAGAAACGGCGCCCGAAACAGACAGCTGGATCACAAAATATCATGAAAACATGAAAAACCGAGCACAAGGAAACAAGGAAACCAAGAATCCAAGACCAAAATGGATAGCGTGGGAGAATGAAATATTTTTGAACTATTTACAGGATACGACTAAATCATGCGCATAAAATAACACGCTCAAATCAATCACGGACTACACCACCCGCGCTTAATTCAGATCAAACGCCCAGCCCTGAGCGCGTAAAAGGATTGTCGCCCGCTCACACTATCCTGACCACCTGGTTACGCGCATCCTACCAGATGCGTAATCACATCAAGTGCCCGAACCGGCGTGCGCCAATGCCAACAGTCACTTAAACAGTGATCAGCCACCGCCCTAATCCCGCGCCCCAAACTATGCGCTCAAATCGATTATGTGATAGGAATCCACCACTTAATGACTCTCTGACACCCTGAAATGCGCGCCCCTATTCAGGCGCACAATTTCTTTATGCGCATAGGTCAAACCGCGTAATTTCCCAAAAACTAAAAAAAAAGCATGCCCCAGAATAGCAACTTCGCAGGCCTAAATTAGAAGACTTCCGACACTAATTACCAACCTCAAACTGCGCCCTTGTTAAGACCAATCCAAAACCCTCCTAACTTAAGGAACAAACCGAACTAAAATGAAAAAAAAAATGCCCCCATCACTCACACACTACAACTAAAATAAATAGAAAAAGGTGCCCAACATCACTCACACACTCCAACTAGGACCAAACTAAACAAAGAAAATGTCCCCATCGTTCATACACGCCAACTAAGCCCAAACTAAGTCAAAGCAAAGGTGCTCCTAACATGCCCTGATACAAAATGAATAAATTAAACAAATAAATCTCGCACTCAAAACAAGCCAAATAAACTACGAAGTCAACTAAACGAGAAAAGCGGATAGACATAAACAATCACAAATGGAATTAAGAAAAAAAATAAAACACAATCACTTCATAAATAGATAAAATAAGTACAAAATACACCGAGGGCATACCCTCTAAATATACATCTTGAAACAAGAAATCTGAAATCAGCACGTTCAGGCAATGCTCAAATCCGAATTTATTCGAAAAACTAGAAATCTCGGAGAAGCCAGAGGAGGAACGCACCCTGAGTGAATTCTAACTGTGATGACTTCTTCCCCTCGCCCCAAACCGGCAGAAAAGAAAGAGTGGCTCACAAAAAGCCACCCAGGACTTGCGGGATTCACTTTGGCTAAAAAGGAGCAACCAATACCGAATCCACAGAGCCTAGCGAGGAAAAATAGGCATCGGTCACGAGAATTCTGACCTTGTCTTATCCTTGGGTTTTCTTTTTACCACCTTTTTCTCCTCCACCTCTTCCCTTAGCATGACAGCAATTCAATTGCTACCTTGCATTCCCAATCCCGTTCATTCCCAATAATTCACTCAATAAACACAATTCTTCTGGTTCAGTACCTGGGATATAAAATAGAGAGGAAGAAATGACATTAATGAACAAAAATGTCCTAAATCACAAGACAAAAAAATATATGCCCCAAAGCTTTAACCCTAAGCTTGAACCACAAAACAAAACAAAAACAAAGCCTTTAACATACATTTATAAACCATACCCCTTAAACCAAGGTGACAATTGTCACACTTTTAAGCCTTCCAATCTAATTAAATCTAAACCAAACACATATCCCTTTGAAAGATCACAATCTATGACAAACATAGATGAGCCAATAAGCACACAATACTTACCCCTTCAAGGAGACACAGATCCAAAGCAAAGTAAACAAGTCAATAAGATTCGAACATTTAACACCCATCTAGAACTTTTGAAAACTCACACCCTTTTAACAAGTGTCATCTCAAGTCAAGCAAAAGACTAAAACAAAACACCTTAAACTTTGAATCTAAAAAAAAAACACTCTAAAATGAAACCCTAAATTGTTTGGGACCCCACAAAAAAAAATGCCCCAACCAAACCCATCGGAACCAAGTAAACCCTCTAAACAAATCTTGTAAAAAACAAATTGAACTCCAAGCTAAATTAAATCTTAAAATGAATCAAACAAATCAAATAAATGCAACTAATCCGCTAATAAGTTTAAACGAATAAACAAACAAGCACGATAAAAAAATGCCTCTTTATTTATAACTCAAAAATTTTATAAGTATCATCGGAGGCATACCTCTTGAATTTACAACCCAAAACGAAAACCTAAAACTTTAACCCACAACCCAAAATGAAGACTGGGTTCAAAACCAAGACGAAGTAGGAAGCATATTCCGCTTGGAGGGTCCAATCAGAGGCTTCAGGCAGGATTGGTTGGGTAATATATCCCTCCACTTGTAAATCCTTCTCTTCTACCATCTTCACCATCTCCACCACCGCCTCCTCAACGCTGCTTTTATTGCTCCCTAAAAAGGACCGATGTGAAGACTAACGCCCTCATTCCCAACACCGCCCATTCCCAAAATAATTCTGTCCCCGAGCATCACCTCAGGGCGAAGATCATGCGAAATAACGAATATAGAAAGAAACGACATCCCAATTGGATGGTTAGATCGCCCGATATCGCTAAAACACGAATTTTAGAACACAAAATATCCAGAAAAGGTCAAAACTCAAGACGAAACCAGAGAATGAAAAAAAAATGAAGGCTCCCTCGCTTATATAGAGTACGGACTCAATCATGCACCAGAGAATAGGCGTTTAACCTAATCACGCGTTAGGCACACTGCGCACAATACAAAATACGTGCACATACCCAAGCCCGTAATGAAACCATCACCCGCACCAACGGCGCGATGCTACGATCACGCGTAGGATATATACCGCGCAATTCGATTGAACGAACTATTCACACCGCGCAATACGAAAGGTCACCCATACACTGACCTGGTGATGCTCCGATCACGCGCATTCCATGAACCACATAAATTTATCAAACGACACACTACAACCGCGCGACCTAAAAGGTCGCCTGTACTCTGACCCAATGACGCTGCTATCACGCACTATGGTTATAGCGCATAATACAATCACACACATACTCACATACGCATAAATTTCCCTTCAAGTCTAAGATCGTACGCCCAAAAATAGGCACGCAATCATATTAAGCGACTTAAAATAGGTGTGCAATACCTGACTTTGGACGAAATCTACACCCTTACACCTTATTATCATATCGCAGTCAAAATTCTCCTGTCCCAGCGCGTGGCCTCACAGGCAATTCTCGCAGAAAAGAAAGACCTACTTACCAGTCTCATTGCATACCCTTACTTGAGAAAGAAGAATTGACAACATCCATAGCCCATCGCGATAACGTGCACACACGCGATATCACCTCAATATCCAGTCCCATCGCATAAATATCCCACCAGCGTCCCATCGCTAACTACGTTCTGCTAATATCCTATCATAAACATCACGACCTGAAAAGCTCAAACAACACCTGTCACGCCACATGAAAAGAAGGAAAATTCGATCATATCCTGTCGCTAAAGGAAAGAGCTCTCTCTCTCTCTCCCGAATTGATCCCCACGTCCCATCAGGACTCACCCTCGCATCCGACCAATGCCAAGTCCCATCGCAACATCAACTCTACAAGACATCACATTCACAACCGCCAAGCCCTGCCACAGCAGACCCGAAGAGAAGAAATCTCCAAAGTTTCATCATGACACTACAAATCCCACCATGGACCGTACAAGCTACGCACAATTCAGTTAAGTATCACCTTTAGGTAAGTACTACCCACTCTTCAATTACTCAATACTGCTTATAAATATATAGTTAGCTATGATTAAATCAAAATGTTTTCAAAACCTGTCTCTCTTGACTCGCGAATCACTGTAGTCCTCCCATAAGAGACAATCATCAGTATTTGACGAGAAGGTTAGACGGAGTATCCGACATGCCAAGTGTCGTCTTGACAACCACAATAATAGTCGAGTCCACAAATCCCGTATCGGTGGATCTGCTCAGCGACGTCTCGAAAGTCACATTTTTTGTCGTTTTATCATCAAATTGATCTTAAGTTAAAACCCCTAAAATTTTAAATTTTCAGAAACCTTCGAATTTTCAATATCCCCTTACTTCAAAAATAAAAATAAATTAAAAACACATAAAAAAGAAGAGAGAAGAAAAGAAGAACAAAGCAACAAGATAAATAGACCTAACTCACATTTCTTTAAGTACCATAAAAACCGATTAAGTACCCCATTATCCGCACGCAATAAATTACACCTAAACCTGATCTTTAGCTCTTAATACCGCTTAAACTCGCAATCAAGCGCATATCCCACTGCACAGAATTGGATCGAGCGCATACGCTACTGCACAGAATCATTTGTTCAGATATATTAGGACTAGAATTCCCAACTTAGAGACCGACTCCAGATGAATCAAGTGCACACGCCACTGTGCAGAATTTAACTGAGCACACCTCATAAGACCCCCCCTCAATTACCAGCCCAAACTGGCCATTCCCTTGGGAAAGTGAGAACTGAGTATATTTAATCCAAGAACTTACAAATGCCTATTGGAAAATGAACGCTTGATGCGCATTGGTGTGAGCAATGACACACTCGGTCTGACATGACTTGCAAAAGCCTTCGATATTATATGATACTTTATCTTATTATTATCGGTCCCTAAACCTTATTTTAGATATTTGTATGACGCCCCCAGTACTTCGATTACATAAAATCCCTCTGTTTGCCCGCGCCATGCGGGGGGATGCGCCATGCACCCACAGATCCAGAACGTGCCATTCGACAGCTACCACTGGGCTCCCGAATGCACCATTTTAGCTTACGTTGATAAATAAGAAAGTCAAACATGTCATCTCAGCATCCCCAGTTCACATTTATAATTTTCCAAGAGAAACGAGAAGACACCTCGAATGAGGGGTGTCTACTTCTTCAACGCGTTCTTACTTCGCAAGAGCGCACTGAAGAGGGGCATCTGTAGACACCCCCATTTTCCCCTCGAAATATACAAATCTATTCGGTCAACCTTTGACCTCACAACCCTAATGTGGGACCCTATACTGAAACAGTAGTATATGGCTGGACGCAGGCTGAAACAATAGCTCTGTGGCTCAGGCCCCATGACCCTAACGCAGGGACTATGCACTGAAACAATAGTACATGGCTGAACATCGGCTGAAACAATAGCTCTGTGGCTCAGATCCCGATGTAGGGAGACTATGTACTAAAACAATAGTATATAGTCAGAATATAAATTGAAACAATAGTCTTGCATTTCATACCCCTTTTTACCCTAATTAGGACCATATGCTGAAACAATAGTATATGACTAGACGCAGACTGAAACAATAGCTCTGTGGCTCAGGCCCCATGACCCTAACGTAGGGACCATGCACTGAAACAATAGTATATGGCCGAACACAGGCTGAAACAATAGCTCTGTGGCTCAGATCTCAACGTAGGGAGACTATATACTGAAACAATAGTATATAATCGAAATACAAACTGAAATAATAGTCTTGCATTTCAAACCCGACCCGAACCCAGACAACCCTGAATTAAGCGCCTAAAACCACGTATGTAATTCGATTGCACGCCAAATAACCCGCACACAATCAGTCCCCTCTCAGACCAGACCCCCTTCCCCCAGACCACCTCGAGACTCGATCACGCGCCCTAAATGAGACGCGCGATCTGATTAAGCGCCCCACCACCAGCGTGCAATTGGCCTACGCCCGACCTAGTCTTACCGTCCTTGACCCTTAAGTTTCCTCGATTAAACATTTCAGAACAGACGCTTAATCGGATTGCGCACCCCATAATAGGCGAGCAATTAGTTCTAATGCTGTTAGGACTAGGAAACTCGCTGAGTAAGTCAGCCGGTTGCTCACTGAGTCGGTGACCGACTCAAAGCGATTAAGCATCGGGAAACTGGCGCATAGTTCAGTTAAATGCCTAAAAGCTGGCATTTAATTGAAGAAAAACCTATAAAAACTTTTTCTTAATTCGGCCCAAGGGGGCTGGATCTTTTGTTGAGTTCTGAAAATTCGAGCGATTGAGAAATTCAAAGAATAGAACGAACACAGAGAGAGACCAAGCAATGACTTCGAACCTCGAATTCCGAGACCATTCCCTACAGCCCCGGCCTTAGGTAAGAATTTAGTTTTAATTTCTGACCGTAGTTCTTAGTTTCTAAATTTAGGAATTTTATTAGTTTTAATTTTCAGTTTTAGACCGTAGCACCCTTTTTAGACCATAAATTTTAATCTCTGGTTTTAGTTCTCCGTTTCTTGAACCTATCCTTGATCTAACGGTCTGATTTACCAACTCTAGGCTTTAATTCCATTCTAAAATCTTAATTTTCAGTCCTATTATTAATTTATGATTTTAGTCGTTAGGTTCTAAAACCAGTCCTTAATCATACGGCCTAATTTTCTGATTTCGGACCCGAATTCAGTCCTAGAATGTTAAATTTAAATTTTAATTTCCCAATTCAATATTTTTAAAAATCCTAAATAATAATTTAGTCTTCTATAATTATAGTCTCCCAATTTAATCATAATTATAATCCCGAAATCAACTCTGAAAATCTAAAAATACCATTTTTTTTACAATCTTAAATCCAATTTACTTTAATCTCAGCTACTCGATTTGCCCAAGGGAGCTTACGGAGGGTACTCGGGAGCGAGGCCAATCCTCCTTAACATAGCGGGCCAAAACTCTTTTTTTTTTAGAATTATTTAGTTACTTTAATTAAGATTAGAAAAATCAGTCCCATGATTTTTATCTTAAGATTTTTAGTATAATTAATTTACATGCTTTATTTTAAGTAGATATTTAGAACAATTGCTTCGATTAAAACTTCAATAAAATTAGTTCTTCTATTTTAATTGGATAATTCTAGCGTAGCTAATTCCTCGCTTTATTAGATCTCAGTATCATTAATCAGTCCATTTATTTTAATTAAAATCTTAGTATAATTAACTTGTTACTTTGATCATAATTCTAGAAAAAAATCGGTTCCCTTATTTTAATTAGAATTTATGCATAGATAATCCATTGCTTTAATTAGGATCTCAGGATAATTAATTTCTCGTTCTAATCGTAATTCTAGTAAAATAAATTCGTTGTTTAAATTAGAGTTTTAGTAAAATTAGTTCCCTATTCCAAATTAATATATTCATTTTAATTAGAATTTCAATACAATTAGTATACTTGATTTGATTAGAATTTCAATACAATTATTATACTTGCTTTACTTAGAATTTCCATACAATTAGCATGCTTGATTTAATTAGAGTTTTACTAGAATTGATATATCTATATTCCTAATATGGTTAGGAGACTAATATTAATCAGAGGTAGAGCCACGTTATGACTTGGGTGGTCAATTAGCCACCCAAACTTTCTAAAAATTTGTTACTAAGCTTTAGGGGTTATAATTTATATCAGTGGATTCTCATCCATCCAAAATTATCTTGACTACCCAAAATTATCAAAGATCTTCAAACAATTTTTTTTATGGCATTTGTTTTCATAACAAAATATTTCTTCTTTGATTTTTTTTGTAATATCCCGATAATCTAAACCCGGTATATCGTGTTAATGTTCAGTAACGGACGTTGATGCACGATGCTTAGTCCCGTAGAAGCAGTTAGTATTAGTTAAAGTTGACTTAATGAATGACGGTGTACCCGCAAGTAGTTGAACTGCTCATACTTGCGCTTGTGTTGATCATATACTAATAAGGACCAAGTCACATATCGAATCCGATCTTTGATTGGCAAAAGCATGGTCGGTTTGTGGACCCACACAGGATTAGTTAAGTGTAGGTGCGACACACTAGAACAAAACACCGTGGGAGTACCCAGAAGCCTTCGTGGGATTTGGACCTGATCCATGCTATGGCCCTTGTGGTTGAAACATACATCAAGACCCAAAGGGAAGAGAGCCACACGATGACCCATACACCCTCATTGTGGGTGTGCAACATATACATCAAATACAAATACCAACATATAAAACCAAGCTCACACGCATGCAGAGCCATGTTTTTTCGTTGTAAAAGGGAAAGAAGAGAGAGAACAGAACCCCTCGGTTTCAGCTCTCGAAGGATCCAATTTTTGGAGACTGTTCTGATAAGGGGACTAGAGGGACATTCCTAGTAGTTCGAGCGTGGTAAATCGGCCGAGAGGGTTATCTAAAACGCTGAGCATACTTCAACCTTCATATTCAAAAGCTCATCAAGGCCGAGCGTGCAAACCGCGCGTAAAAGGTACGTGTGGCGTTGCGATAGCGTAAACCTTATTCTATAGTATTTAGAATCGAGAATCGAGAATCGAAGCTAACTCAATCGCAGGCAACAGGTTCGACGATCGTATGCGGGAGAAACAATAATCTCCGAGAAAAACGAGGGTCGAAAACGTGGCATGCGGCTAAAATCTGAAGGCTAAATGTTAATTTAAATGGAAGTTTTATGTGTTTTTGATGATCATGGCATAAACCCTGATCACATGCATGAGATTCAAGGGACGAAAATCCAGAAATTTTGGTGCGAGGAAACGAGCAAAAGGAAGGCTGTTTCGATCGTACCCGCCCGGGCTAAGCCAGAGCTTGCTGGGCGAGTCCATGAGTAGGCGTAGAAAACAAGGAAAGAAAGAACTCGCCGGGCGAGTTTTTAAAGCCAAAAAAGTTCGGGCGGGCATTTCCCGCCCGGGCGACTGGAAGAGCCAAGAAGGCAGCTCGGGCGACCTTTAGGGTACGTTTGTTTCATGGTAATCCTTCCCTCATAGAAGGCATATTATATGTAAAAAAATGCTGACTGGATCACATGCAAAATCCACTTTTCATATAATATTTTGCTGTAAAATGAATGTTCCTTTTGCTGTAAAATAAACTTGTAAAAACTCCTTTTTAATGCTATTTTATATTACAACGAAAAGAACAAGTCGTGTAATATTTTTGTGAGTGCTTCAAATGTTCAACTTGGGCGCTAATGGATGCTAGTTTGAGACTGAATTCTGAGTATAACGAATTACAACATTGCAACACCATTTGCAAATTACAGTTGTTTAATAAATTTACCATGGTAATTCAACCACTAATGCTAGAGAGCCAAATACAACCCAAATTACCTTGATATCCCAGTCCAATAATTGAAAAAATCAGGACTCAAAATTATATCAATATTGTAATGGCCCCGGTTGCCCTCTCGGTGGTGGCCCTCCTTGTGGCACTCTAACAATGAGAGTCCACCCTCCTTGTGGCACTCTAACAATGAGAGTAATTATTGACGAATTTGACATTGGAAGGTTAACAATAATACAACCTTGAGGTGGTAGGTTCATTCCCTGCTTAGCTATAAGTTCAATCCCTGCTTGGCAATCATTCAAAAACAAAGAAAGAAAAGAAGGTTCCAAATAGGGCTTCCAACAGGTTGGGTTAGGCCAAAGTTTTGGCTACCTAACGGAAAAATGACATCGACCAGACCCAACCGGACGAGTGAAGGGTATATGCACCACCCAACTTGAAAAACCCCACCCAGTAAAATCCCCTATTTTTTAGGATTTTATATATAAAAATATCAGGCAGGTTGAGTCGAGACAGCCTAATCCAATTTTTGATTGACCCAACCGAAAGTTAGGTCATATCCCTCATGCATGACCGATCCGTCAAGTCAAGTTGATATTCCCAACCGGATAAATAATCCAGGTCAGCTGGGTCGGGTATCTTGTTGACCCAACCCATTGACAGCCCAAGTTCCAAAGTTCATATAGGGCTAACTCTTGGGCTGGGATGAGCTGCTGGGTTGGTGGACTATTTAGATTGACCAAAGATGTGAGCCATATGGTGCAAAAGTGGGTTATCATGGCCCTTATCTGTGTAGCCGATCTTATAAAATAATTGCCGTCCAATAAAAGATACCTAGATGTGGCCAACTCCACAGAAAACTTCAATATATGTTGACTTCCTCAAGAGACAAGAAGCTCAAATATACTACATCCATCACCCAATTTTCTTCTATGTAACTCAAAAAACTTTTAACTGAAACTTATAATAAACTATAAATTATGAAGAACTCAAATCAAACAAAAATATTCTCTCATTTTATTGCGTACTCTCATATATTCAAAAGATTACAATTTGTAAAACCTATGTAATTGCATCTCAAAGAAAATAAAAAAGATTAATTTAGGTGTATTTTGTTGACTTATAGCAACAAAGTGCTCGCGGGTCATCTGAAGGGTTCAACTAGTGCAATCTCTTCGAGAAGAGCAGCAGCCTGGAAATATTCTGAAGCTTCAAGTTCTGATCTACCACCCTCAGCTTTATAAACAAGACCAAGATTGTACCAAGCAGAATGATTCGTTCTGTCGAGACGGAGTGCATCCATTAGAAAGGTTCTGACAATAGCCAATGGTCGGTCTCCGAGCTGTCTGAGAACAGTGGCCGTAGAGACGATGCTAGGGATGTGGTTGGGTTCTAATTCTAGGGCATTTGTGACACTACAAAAAAACTCGTTTTTGCCAGCAGCCAAAAACTGCCGCTGTAACTCCAAAAACCGCCGGCTAAAAGGCCCCCGGCGGTTTCAAAAACCACCCCGAAAAGTGTTGTCGCTGCACTTAATCACCGGCAGTTTGTACCTCAAATACTGGCGGTTCAGATCCACCATCAACTATCCAAACCACCACTCCTTTGATTGGAAAACCGACATTCATTCTAAGCTCACCGGCCGTGTGTAACCACCGGTCATGGTGAACGTGCCGGCGGTTCTCGACCGCCACTACATTGATCAGTCCGCCACTCAGCAGATAAACTACCGACCTTTTTTTTTGTTCATCCGGCAGTCTACACCGCTGGTGGATATTGTGTGCCGGTGGTTTGGAACCGCCGATGGATTGTTTCTTTTTAAAATATAAAATAGGTGATGGCAGTTTAAAAACCGCCGGTAAGCTGCTATATATTTTTTTGGGCAGCTCTATTCGCACCCACCCTTTACTGAGTGTGCAACGCGTTTTGTAGAGACCTGAGATCTCACAACCTTTTAATTGTAAGATCTTAGACCGTACCTTCGTATCGAGAACCATAGAAACATAATAAGGCGATAAAAGCACCTTAAACAACGAAAGATAAAATTTCTTTAAAACATTAATTAATTTAAATAAAACCCATGATAATGTTCTTATTCCAATAACAAATCCAACATAATTAAAGCTTAAACAGTTTAGATAAAATACTAACTGATCAATGTCCCATTTATTTAAAATTACCACTAACTAGAAAAGAAAATAACTAATTAGGCCACGAAGCCATCAACGCCATTCAGTCCAGTTTCTTGAGCACCACATGCCGTCTCATCGCCATAGACCCATACATTATCATTGGCAACACCTGTCTAATCTGGTCACCCACATAAATAAGGGGTGTAAGTTTACACTTGTATGGACCAGACATGCAATCCATTGAAGCATAAAATATCAATCCTAACCATATAACATTTCGATATATTTCATGTATGTGTGCATGTGGCATGTTTAATCTCACTAAGCTGAAATGAACTGAACGTAAACATATATATTAATATTATATGAATGCATCATATCTTTTAATTTCATCTTTCTTGTCATTTAATGCACGTTAGACTCCGTCCCGCTCAAGACGTTGGGTCTTAATCATACTTATCACTTGTTAGTTAGACTCCGTCATACTCGAGACGTTGGGTCTAATGAATCATGTTATTTGTTGCATGTCAAACTCCGTCCCGCTCAAGACGTTGGGCTGAATCATGCTCATCATACTCTTGTTCAGTTAGGCTCCATCTTACACAAGATGTTGGGTCTAATACCTTCTTAGACTCCATCGGGTATAAGATGTTGGGTCTAATGCTCATTAATCATGGCTTGACATTTCATCATATTTTACGTATCTTGATTGTAAATTATATAGATCATCATGAGACATATAAAGTGCATGAGAGTGATATCATACTACATATGCATTTAAGTGCATTTAATCATGGTACGTAAATATCAAAGTATACACAATCATGGTGCATAAATATTACAGTACATTTCATACGATCATGGTGCGTAAAACAACCCAAGAATTTCGAAAATAATATCAAAATACTGCAACTTTGAGTCATCGGGAACTTAGTGCTACTTGCAGCTCAATTTGGACCTTTAAGACGTTAGATTTAGAAACTAGCTAAAACACAAAAGTTGTAGAGCTCGTCGTCAGCTTTCCAACGCCATAAGAATTGCCTCAATCTGAGTTTGGAACAGAAAGGAAAGGCTAAAATACCGAGGTAATATCTGATGCAAAGTTTGGCGGGAATTCACGGAAATTGCTTTTAGGTGTCAATCGATTGATTTCAATCCGTGAGCACGCCTCAAAATACATCAAATCACATGGTGAAATTTAATCGGACTTCTTTTTAACCTAACATCATTAACATAAAAAATCTATTAATCATAGCATGCATTCATTTAATCATTCCATCATTATCTATGAAATAAAATCACTAATTTATATAAAAATCTATTAATAAAAAAATAATATTTTAAGATCAATGGAAAGCATGATTTCTCCATACCTAGATCGATCGTACCACCACGATTAGATTTAGATCCCAACAATGATGATGATTTTAGAAGAAGGTGAAGGCCGCTTGAGAATATACGCCAACGTCTCACCGCACTTCCAAAAGACGGGTTCTAGGAAGATAGATCTAGAATTTCTTTTCTAAGGTCTCTAGGGTCTCTGAAGGCTCTATTCTTAAGAAGGACTCTAAATGAGCTTATAATTTAGGGTTCTCCATAAGACACTTATTTATCACACTTTGGAGATTATCCGGTGTTAAGCCAACACAATAAGGAAGAGTGTATAGGCTTTTATCTCAAAGTCTAAAATAGAGGTTTAAAGCACACATAACAAGGTTTGAACCCTAGACCTCTTATCTAGAATTTAAAGCCTTTAACCAATAGACTACTACATAACTTGTGTTCATTAATGACGAAAATAAATATAAAAGCTTGAAAAACCAAAACATGCATTTTTAGATAAAACGTTTTGAAAACTCAAGGTATGCGGGGAATACGGTATTAAACACATACACATATTTTAGGTGTATCAAAGGTATAAAATTCAGATCATGACATTCTTCCCTACTTATAAAATTTCGTCCTCGAAATTGAGTCATACCTTACTAGAAGAGATGGGGGTAGTCCCTCCTAATAACATCCTCGCGCTCCCAAGTGGCTTCCTCGCGAGAGTGGTGCTGCCAAATCACAAGGACCAGCGGTATAACTTTATTCCTCAGGGTCTGCTCTTTCCGATCAACAATCTGAACAGGCACCTCCACCACGGACATATCCTTATAAACCTCCAAGGGTTCCCAATCGATAATGTGAGTAGGGTCTGCCACGTATTTCTTTAACATGTTTATGTGAAAAACGTTGTGCACATCGGCAAACTTTGGTGGTAGCTTGACTCGATATGCCGTTTCTCCGATTCTCTTTAAAATTTTGAACGGTCCCACAAATCTCGGACTAAGTTTTTCTTTCCGCCCGAATCTCATCACTCCTTTCATAGGAGAGATTTTTACAAAGACTTGATCCCCTTCAATCATATCCCAATTCCTACCTCTTACATCGCTTTCTGCGCGGTCCGCATTCATTCTCGGATCAATTGAACTTGTTTGGATGTGTCTTCAACAATTTGAGGTCCCAACAAACTTCTCACGCCGACCTCATCCCAACACAGAGGAGTTCCGCAACTTCTCCCATATAAGACTTCATACGGGGCCATCTGTATAGTGGACTGGTAACTATTATTATACGCGAACTCCGCAAGAGGTAGATGCTTGTCCCAATTGCCTCCAAAGTCCATTACACAAGCACGAAGCATGTCCTCTAACACTTGATTCAATCTTTCGGTCTGCCCATACGTTTGAGGATGAAAAGCGAAGCTAAATTTCAACTTAGACCCCATCCCATCTTGAAATTTCTGTCAAAATCTTGACGTGAAACGAGGGTCTCTATCAGATACGATATCAGCAGGCACACCATGCAATCTGACAATCTCATGAATATACCGAGAGGTCAATAGGTCATGCTAAGATTTGAATAAAATGAGCCGATGAATAAAATCATCTATCGACCACAACCCAAATAGCGTCGTTCCTCTTCAAGGTTCTCGGCAAATCGGTGATGAAATTCATGCCGATACTCTCCCATTTCCAACCCGGAATCGGTAGTGGCTGAAGTAACCCGGGTGGTTTCTGATGTTCAGCTTTAACTTGCTGGCATGTGAGACACCTTGTCACGTAGTCAGCGATCTCTCTCTTCATATCATTCCACCAATAATTTTTTTTTCAATCCCTTGTACATCTTATTGTTCCCGGGGTGAATAGAGAACTTAGACTTATGGGCTTCGTCTAAGATCTCCCGTTTTAATTCTATATTATCAGGTACATAGTAGCGTCCCTGGAACAACATCATCCCATCATCCCTGACAGTAATCTCAGACTTCCCACCGTCCTTCAATTTCAAGAGGATAGGATCTTCAAGCTGTAATCCCCTGATTCGATCAAGTAATGAAGAGGTGATAACAATGTGCAAAAGCAATGCTCTTGGTCGAATTACCTGTTTTGGAACAAATCTGCTGAGGGCATCGGCAACAACATTAGCCTTTCCCGGATGATACTTGATCTCACAATCATAATCAATCAGGAATTCCAACCATCTTTTCTGCCTCATATTCAAGTCTTTCTGCGTAAAAGGGTATTTAAGACTTTGATGATCCGTGGAGATGATGAATTTCTCTCTATATAGGTAGTGTCTCCAGATCTTCAGCGCGAATATGATAGCGGCCAGTTCTAGATCGTGCGTAGGGTAATTTTTTTCATGCTCCTTTAGCTGTTTGGATCCGTAAGCTACAACTCTCTCATTCTGCATCAGGACACCACCTAGTCCTTTATACGACGCATCGGTATTAACGGTAAAGCCACCACTGCCAGAAGGTATCACTAGAATGGGAGCATTAGTCAATCTTTTCTTCAGCTCGAGAAAGCTCTTCTCGCACTCATCGGTCCAAATGAATTTCACATTTTTCTTGGTCAACCCGGTAAGAGGTCCTAAGATCTTTGAGAAACCTTTCACGAACCTTCTATAGTAACCAGCTAAGCCAAGGAAACTTCGTACTTCAGTAACACTTTTGGGACTCGCCCAATTTACAATGGCTTCAATTTTTGCAAGATCAACAGTAATCCCTACCTCAGAAATCCTATGGCCCAGAAATGTCACTTCACGCATCCAGAATTCACATTTACTCGTCTTAGCATTCAACTGGTGGTCCAATAGGGTTTGTAAGATGATCCTTAAGTGTTCGACATGCTCTTCTTCGGACTTAGAGTAGATCACGATGTCATCAACGAAAACCACCACAAACTGATCCAAGTAGGGCTTGAAAATACGGTTCATTAAGTCCATAAAGATTGCAGGAGCATTAGTCAATCCGAAAGGCATTACCAAAAATTCAAACTGCCCATACCTTGTATTGAATGTCGTCTTAGCTATATCGGACTCTCTCATTCTTAACTGGTGATATCCAGATCTCAGATCGACCTTAGAGAAATATCATGCGCCTGCAGTTGATAAAAAAGAACATCGATCCGTGGCAATGGATACTTGTTCTTAATCGTCGCTTGGTTCAACTGTCGGTAATCAATGCATAGCCTCTGAGAACCGTCCTTCTTCTTAACAAATAAAACAGGAGCACCCTAGGGTGACTGACTTCTTCTAATGAAGCCCTTATCTTGTAGTTCCTGTAACTGTTTCTTCAATTCTGATAGTTTTACAGGTGCCATCTTGTAAGGAGTCTTGGCTATCGGTGTAGTGCCAGGTACAAGCTCAATCTGAAATTCGACTTCCCTACTCAGCGGCAAACCCGTCACCTCATCAGGAAAAACTCCAGCCAATTCATTTACAACAGGAATCGATGATATATCTCCCCGCTTTTCCTCGACTTCTAATAAAGCAAAGAGTTTCGGAATGGCACCCTTCCGTGTGCCCTTGAATTTAAAAATCGGTCCATCCAAAGGGGTAAAAATCACGATCTTGGCGAAACAATCAAGGGTCGCATGAGATTCAGCGAGCCAATCCATCCCTAAGATCACATCAAAATCTTCGAAGTCTAATTTAATTAGATCGACAACCAATGCATGGGTTCCAATCTGGACAGAACATTGAGGATAGACTCTGTTAGCAAGCACACTTTTTTCCAAAGGAGTTGCTACGGTCAAAGGAATGCTCATAGGAGATGAATCCTTATCAAGACGCTTAGCGAAGTTTAAGGAGACGAATGAATGGGAAGCACCCGAATCCAAAAGCACATGAGCAAAAAGGCCATCGATCAACATCGAACCTGGGCACCCAAGACATGCTACGACTTAAATTATTCAACGTAAGGGTATCATTCAATTTAAAAGCTTAATGTCTACTAGATCTTCGTTAGTTCTTAACAAATTCATTTAATTCATTTTTGAAAACATTTTGGAAAAGTAGTCATTCTACGCAAATTAATATTTATGACATTACTACGTAAACATGTATGAAAGAACTAATAAATAAACATACCCTGGATGACATCGTCTGAAGCTCTAGCGTCAGCATCAGATAGGGTATACACGCGGCCATTAGCCGTAATCGTCGCAGGAGGCATACCCTCGATCCAGAAGACTTCTTAGGCATCTTGCACTTAGCTGCTTTATGCCCAAGTTGTCCACAGTTGAAACAAGCACCCATTCCCCTAAGGCAGGTGCCGTAATGATTCTTGTCGCAAGTGGTACAGGTCGGAGTAGTCTTTGCAGTCGACACCACTGTAGAATTAGTCTTGCTCTGCTGCGAGAAGGCTGGTCTTGAGTAAGGAGTGCCCCTACTCTCCGATCTTATGTTGGATTTAGAAAACACACGATCTCGGTGGCCATATTGAAAGTTTCTAGCCGAGCTCTGACCCACATTACTAGTCGGCGAAGGCACCTTTAATTCTCTCTCGATGGTGTAACATCTATCAATCAGGTCCTTGTATGAGTCGCATCGGTGTCCAACCACCAAGGTCCTAATCTGGGGCCTCAAACCCTTCTCAAATCTCCTGAGTCGAAAGTTCTCGTCAGAAACCAGGGTCGGTGCAAACTGGCTCAGTTATGTAAAAAGCTTAGCATAAGCGTCAACAGTCATCTCTCCCTGTTGGAGGTTCAGGAGTTCCTCAACCTTTGCTTCTTGGACGCTCTGGGGGTAGTACTTATCATAAAATACTTTTACAAATTCATCCCAGTCCCATACATAACCAGGCTCTTCGACACGAGTCACTTCTTTCAATTGTCTCCACCAGTTCTCGGCATCCCCCTCCAGTTTGTAGGTTGCCAATCTCACTTTAGTTGTTTCATTACACTCCATCAGATCGAAGATCTTTTCCATCTGTTGCACTCATTTCATAGCCTCCACGCTATCTCTCGTCCCATTGAAGTATCGTGGTCGGTTCTTCCTGAATTCGTCCAATTCTGACCTAGGAGCAGGAGTAGGTTGGGTATTTGGAGTTCTGGTTGCATTGATGGCACTCACAATTGCCTCGGTCAACGCATCAATATGCTTGTTCGTCATCTGCAACCGATCAATCTCACGTTAAACTCTAATTACACATATTCCCGACGTAAGAATCAACCTTAGGCTCTGATACCAACTGTAGAGACCCGAGATCTCACAACCTCTTAATTGTAAGATCTTAGACCGTACCTTCGTATCGAGAATCATAGAAACATAATAAGGCGATAAAAACACCTTAAACAATGGAAGATAAAATTTCTTTAAAGCATTAATTAATCTAAATAAAACCCATGATAATATTCTTATTCCAATAACAAGTCCAACAAAATTAAAGCTTAAACAGTTTAGATAAAATACTAACTGATCAATGTCCCATTTATTTAAAATTACCACTAACTAGAAAGGAAAATAGCTAATTAGGCCACGAAGCCATCAACGCCATTCAGTCCAGTTTCTTGAGCACCACGTGCCGTCTCATCGCCATAGACCCATACATAGTCATTGGTAACACCTGTCTCATCTGGTCACCCACATAAATAAGGGGTGTAAGTTTACACTTGTATGGATCAGACATGCAATCCATTGAAGCATAAAATATCAATCCTAGCCATATAACATTTCGATATATTTCATGTATGTGTGCATGTGGCATGTATAATCTCACTAAGCTGAAATGAACTGAACGTAAACATATATATTAATATTACATGAATGCATCATATCTTTTAATTTCATCTTTCTTGTCATTTAATGCACGTTAAACTCCATCCCACTCAAGACGTTGGGTCTTAATCATGCTTATCACTTATTAGTTAGACTCCGTCATACTCGAGACGTTGGGTCTAATGAATCATGTTATTTATTGCATGTCAAACTCCGTCCCGCTCAAGACGTTGGGCTGAATCATGCTCATCATACTCTTGTTCAGTTAGACTCCATCTTACACAAGATGTTGGGTCTAATACCTTCTTAGACTCCATCGGGTTCAAGATGTTGGGTCTAATGCTCATTAATCATGGCTTGACATTTCATCGTATTTTACGTATCTTGATTGTGAATTATATAGATCATCATGGGACATATAAAGTGCATGAGAGTGATATCATACTACATATGCATTTAAGTGTATTTAATCATGGTACGTAAATATCAAAGTGTACACAATCATGGTGCATAAATATTACAGTGCATATCATACGATCATGGTGCGTAAAACAGCCCAAGAATTTCAAAAATAATATCAAAATACTGCAACTTTGGGTCATTGGGAACTTAGTGCTACTTGCAGCTCAATTTGGACCTTCACAACGTCAGATTCAGAACCTGGCTAAAACACAAAAGTTGTAGAGCTCGTCGTTAGCTTTCTAACGCCATAAGAATCACGCCTCAAAATACATCAAATCACTAATTTAGGGTTCTCCGTAAGACACTCACACATAACAAGGTTTGAACCCTAGACCTCTTATCTAGAATTTAAAGCCTTTAACCAATAGGCTACCACATAACTTGTGTTCATTAATGACGAAAATAAATATAAAAGCTTGAAAAACCAAAACATGCATTTTTAGATAAAACGTTTTGAAAACTCAAGGTATGCGGGGAATACGGTATTAAACACATACACATATTTTAGGTGTATCAAAGGTATAAAATTCAGATCATGACACGTTTAAGCCAAAATGAGCGACTTGAATAAGGTGACAGATTGGTTAATTTTCATGCCAAACTTCATTACAATGGATCTTTAGCCCATGTATGTGCCATTAAATGGTCAAATTTTCCATAGATGGTACGGTCATGATCTAAAGAGTCGATTGAGAAGAAAACCAATCTCCATCTTATTTAAATCAATCAAATGGTATTTTCCACATTACATGCCCTCAGTAATTAGGTAGGAGCGAATAGAGCTACCCTTTTTACCTAAAAAAAAAATGATTAATACTCTTCAGATATACATTACATGTAAAGAATATACATATGAAAAATAGCATTTATCATGCTCGCCCACTGAGATTGGTCCGTCATTGAGGCCTTCTTGAAGAGTTGTGATCTACACCAGCATTTTTAGCAATCAGCTTCAACGGATAGCTCAAAGCCCTGTTAACAATGTCTGCTCCAACCTGCCAACCATTAACGGCAAGAAGACCCGCAGATCACAAAGCATGCAAAAATATAGTAAATAATTAAAACAAAAAATTAAATCACCTGCCCAATGGCGGATCAACCAAAACCGATGTTATTTTAGATTGATCATGCCACATGGCATGCGATCTAGTGTCCGTCTACAGCCCTGATCTACGGCTTAGTCCAGAAATCATTATTTATGAATCCAACTAGTATAATTTAGTAATCTCTTCAGACTTTTTTTTAATGAATAATTTCCTCCAGAAATCACTTACCTATAATTAAAGAAGCCGATCTCCAACCGCCTGATTTGGATCTAACGACGGGGTGGCCTTTGTAATCAACGGTGCCTTCCACTACTTCAGGGATCAAAGTATAGGGGTGATGAGGCATCGTTGATTTTGAGTTTGGTTTTAGAGAAACTAGAATTAAATTCTCTCTAAGTTGTGTTGAAGCTACTATATCCTCTTAGATGCTATGTTTTAAAGGTGGGGAGTTGGTCTTTTTGTTTTTGGTATTCTGTACAGCTGTTGGGGTCCTTGAGTTGACTCAGCTGGTCGGCTAACACACATCTCAAAATTTGAACATGGTCATTGGTCTACATCCAAAGTAGTTCTTGGGTAACTTTTAATCAAAATTTGGCTGTATGATGGCAAGAAGACCTGCAGATCACAAAGCATGCAAAAATAGATAAATCAAGGCCATAAACTGCAACACAATTACCATTAGTAACACAATCTCACCTTTCGTTCCTCGTTATCAAGAGTGTCCTTTATGGTGTCGACTTGTGTAGCCAGTCTTAATAGAGTACAACCCCCACCGACAGCAATTCCTTCCTCAACAGCTGCCTGAGATCATTGCAATCACCAAGCAAATCAACTTTTTGATCGGTAAAAGTGCTATATTAACATTAATGTATTAAAACATAACAAGCTATTTTCATCTCTTACTAAAAAAAAAAAAAAACAATTGAATCATATTTGCAGAAAAAATGTGATTCGCTTGATAGAATACTTTCAAAGAGTCGCAAGTCCACTTGGAACCAGATTCTCATTAAATTGACACATTTAAAGTTTAACTTCATAGTAAATGTAACTAGCTGGAAATTGATTTATCTTGTATGATTAAAAAAAATGCCTTTGTTGCATTAAGAGTATCTTCTACTCTCAATTTTTTCACTTTCAGCTCTGTTTCTGTTTGAGCTCTAACCTGTCAAAGGCAATTAAGAGCATCTCTTTCAGTTCTGTTTCCCTTTCAGCTCTGTTCCTGCTCAGCAACCTACAAACTCCACCAGAGAGTTTTGCTATTCTTTCCAGCACTAACTGCAGCTACATCAGCCAGTTCACTGTCTTCAACCTGCAGCACCACAATGGCTCAAGGCCTCAAACAATGCAACTGGCCAACTCAACGTTTTGTAAAATGGGAAAGCTACAAACCTTACGAAAACTAACCAAAAGGCACCTTATCCCAAGAGAGCAAAATCCAAACAAGAAAGCCCAGTGTTAAGGCAAAAGCAATCACAAACATGTTCATAAGAACTAAGATGCCATCCATAGGTTACAGTTTATGCCAACGCCACACACATGCATATTTAATATAAGCAAGTTGTCTTAACATAAACAATGGCAAATGGTCTACCCTCACCTTCGAATAGTGCAAGCCATTTAATTGTGTTCATGGTAAGACTCATTTAAGGTATAGAAAATAATCTAAAGTAATTAGAAAAGACAACAATTAAATTCAGTCCTCACCTTGAGTCCCGCCAAACACAGTTCAAATGAAAAATTGGGATGACAAGTGTAGCATTCAATAGACCTGCCACTGCCACTGCCACTGCATTGCATATCTGTATTATACACAAAAAATCACATCAGAAAAACTGGACTTGAAGAATACCAGCAATAAGGGAAGACCAAGTTTACTAGAAACCAAGGAAAAAATTAATAAAACTGAACAAGTATAGCCTGTCATACCTGAGCTTTTGAAATGTGTGATCAAGGTCCGACTTCATAGACCTCAAGACTCGAGTATTCCTCGAGAAATCACTAGAAACCTCTGCCTAACACTGCTCAAAATACTTGTTAAAATGTGATAAGATAGCATTGTTGTCCTGTAGCTTTCCTAATCTGTCATCATTATGGGAAGGAGGAAATCAATATCCAAGCAAAAGGAATTGGGTTTTAGCAACAAAAATCTAACATGAATCAAAACCTTATACCTTACATAAAGGAGAACATTGGGCACACGGCCATCGTACCTGCTACTAAAAGAAATCCATTCTTTGAGCACAGTTTTGGCTTCTTCAAGGTCGCCAATCTTCACCAATGAACCCGATTGTCAAGGCAATCCATTCTCGAACAATAATCCTGCATAATTTCACCAAAAGGGAAAATTAGAAATCCAAAGCATTTATTGCAAAACATTAAAGTAAATCAATAGTTTGAGGCTGTCTCATTTCCCCGGACTTCCCTGTAATTTATATTGATTTTGGAACTTCTCTCACAGCTGAACCCAAATGTGTGGTACAAGTATACCATCCTGAGTCGAAGCAAAATAAACAATGGTTAGAAATTGACTTTTTTGGTTAATCATAGAAGCTATCTGCCTTTTAGTTTTGGTTGATCTAGAAGCAATGCGACTTTTTTTTATGGCTACCATATTACACAATTCTAAATTATTGACAACTCAAAGCTATATAAAGCAAAACACAAGGAGGGAGGTTAACCAAGAGCTTGAAGTTGTCATGATCCTTAACTATTTGAAGAGAAATCCTTGAGACTAATCAATGCATGAAAAAGATGAAAGCACAGACCACACGGCATAAGGTTCAACATTACACGACAGACAAAAAATAGGGATTTCGAGTTAAGTGCAAGAGTTCTAAAACTCGACTTAACAATATTTCAAGCATAGTTCTAAAACCCAACTAAAGTCTCGTTCCAATACAAAATACAAAATACTTTACTGTTATATTGATCACAAAAGCTACTACTGTTTATAGGGTCACTGAAACGGATGCAGAGTCGTTGTCGCTCTTGGAATCCGATTCAGAGTCTGAGGTATCCTCTTCTTCTTCGTAATCCTCATCTTCGGCTTCGTCGTCCTCCTCTACTATGTCTACTTCTTCTTCCTCTTCCTCCTCGCCTTCATCTTTTTCGTCATCTTCATTCTCTTCATCCATAGGTTCTTCATCGGAACTAAGTACAGTAATAACTTCACTGGCGTTGTTGTTGGCACTTGCGGGCATGACGTACGTCTCAACATCGATTACCTGTTGCGGATACACACGTCTCGGTGGAGTAATTGAGTTTGAAGCATGGGATTCTGCGTCATCGGCCATTTCTGCAACATTATTATATTTGTCATAACCATAATCAAGTGAATATATGACAAATGCAAAGTGAGGAAAAGAAAAATAGTAAGGAAATAACATAATATTTTCATTTAAATACCATTTTCGCATTGAAATAAAGAAAGAGTACATATATTAAGACGACAATCTTAATTTAGTCTTACAGCAACCCGCTCACATATAGAGCAACGAGAAATACAATAGTAAAGAAAAATAACTTCGCCGCTAGTTCCCAAAACCAGTAAACTTCCTCCCTCCCAACTACATCCATTGCATGTGGGCTTGGTATTCCATGGAATCTATTATATCGCTCAATAGCCTCATCAAGGGTGCGTACGGCAACATGGCAAGCGCTCGAGTATCCGTCTACTTGGACTTTAGCTTCCTCCCAAGTACGATATATCCCGGGTTGTCGTCCAACAAAAACAACATAGTAGCGAACCATCTGTTCACGACATATATATGGATGATAAGATGTCACCTTATATGAAATTAATGCTAATGATGAAATCTATAAAATAGTGATACGTATAGTTTATCTCCATTTGTATGTGTACCAGTTGGTTAAATTTGTATGTGCCATGAAAATAAGATAGTCTAACATCACATTACATGCATGGTCCTACCTATCATGGAGCACGCCCCTCCCATAGCGCATTTACGATGCTCTCGCGGTATTCTCGGGCAATCTCTCTTTCGGCCCTCGTTTGTGATGCTCGAATTTCTGCATCAGTAACTACGTTATCGTCATCGCGATCTAACTCTCTCTCAACCAGCCATTCTTCGAATACTGGATCATGTTCGTGATAGGTAAGGATGAAATTGTGTAGCACGCAACATGCAATGACAATCTTCGTTTGAGTGAGTAAAGGGTAACGAGCCTTGCACGTGAGGATCGAGAATCGTTGCTTCAGTGCACCAAACACACGTTCTACCACGTTTCTCAATTGAGAGTGAGATTGATTAAACAATTCTTTAGGGTCGCATGGTGGATTGGAGATATTGAAATCTCCTAGGTGATAGCGAACTCGCCGATAAGGTGCAATAAAGTTTATCATGTTAGCATATCCACCATCCACAAGGTAATATTTTCTAACGGGAATAGTCAACCTATTTTGAGGACGTGAGAGTGCATTCGCCAAAACTCGAGAGTCGGCAGCAGATCCCTCCCAACCCGCAAGCACATACTGAAACCTCATGTCAAATGAAACTGCTGCAAGTACGTTCTGTGAGGTAAATTGCTTACGATTCAGATATCGCGGGTGGTCACGTTTTGGCACCCAAGCTGTAATGTGCATGCCATCAATAGCTCCTACACAATCCTTCACATTTTAATTGTCACTAGCTTAGTATTAGGAAAGCACCTCGCTTAATTTTAAATTTATAACAAAATAATATCAATATTGAACTCTACCTTAAAATAAGGAAAAAATCGTGGATCACATTCTATCTGAGGTGGGAGAGCTCCATTGGTCGGGACCACAATATCGTGATGAAGCCGTAAAATAGCATTTAAGACAGCATTAAAATATTCGCTAATTGTTGAGACAGAGTGCTGAAATTGATTTTGTGTGACGCGATTCTTCATGTTGTGAGATACCGTAAACATAAAAATTACTACTTGCTCTTCCACTAACAAGTGCCTTGTGTTATGGAGGAACCCCCTATCTCGCAAAGCCGAGCAGAGCTCCAAAAAAACCGGCATTCGCATTCGAAACAAACGAATGGTGTGCGTCTGTGTCCGACAATAGTTTCTTGCAAAAACTAGTGTCCAGTTAGTATGGAGGTATGCACGCGTTGTCTAGAACCGCGTACCTGACTAATATAGTAGCAAGCTGCAAGTATTATCATGCCACCAGCCATCATAATTGCGGCTTCTGTGTCATTGTCAATGGCATCCATCGTGATACTACGTTCTAAATAAGAAAGTAAATAAAGTGTAAGTCATGTACCAATTTAAACTACATGCACTATATTGTACCAATATAAATCATAAAGGAAATACAGTAATTATGTATCACGAATGATACAATACGCCAGAAAGAACATAACAAAAACATCTTAAAAAGCAAGTCATGTACTAGTTTAAACTACATGCACTATATTATGTTAAAATAAATCATAAAGAAAATACAGTAATTGTGTATCACAGATGATACGATACGTCAGAAAGAACATAACAAAAACATCTTAAAAAACAATCTTATTGAGGAAATATCCCTGAAAGAAAATCCATCCTCATCGCTGGGGGTAATGCTAGGAACGTCTCGGCAAGCGACTTGTCAGACAAGCGATAGAGGCAAGCTAGGTACTGGGTATGGGTCATCAAACCCTCAGTATAAATCTCATCTAGGATCGGAACAAACCGCTCACTTAGACTTGGTCTAGTCCTAATAAGCTTAAGTTCCTCCACATAGCCCTCTATTGCTCCTACCAGTTTCGCCCCCGGGTCACCTCTCTTCCTTCGTGACCCAGAAGTAGAGGCACACCTATTTCGTCCACTTGTCGGGGTACGTGAAGAACTGTCTGCAGTGTTCTGGGACCCAATTTCATGCATATTGTCATCCGTTCCTCCATGAGGCCCAGATGCATTGTGTTCACCTGTTGGAGTGGGTGGGTCGCCCAAACTCTGGGTCCCAAAAGATTCTTCGGTGGGAGTGTCATCGGGGTGGTAAACACCTCTACCGTCTGCAATACTATCCGAGAAGATGATGCAAAGACTCTCCCAATCTTGCAGTGTTTTTGTCCGATAGGTCTTGGCCCATGGGTGAGCCTGTGAAAATGAGCCATAAAGATTAAGTCGTTATTATTTTTTATTCGGAATTATAGTCAAATTAATGAAGTTTAAATATTAATATCTTGTGATCGCACCTGCTCGTAATTTTCCCATACGCCATTTTCTGCAGTGACCCTTCGTAGGTCATCATCCCAGCCAAAGCCACTTTCACTTCGTAGAGTTTTTACTTTTGAATAATGTTTTTTAATAACTCTAAGCCGGTTATAAAGATTAGTTTTCTTCACTGGTACCCCGTTAGCACTAAACTCGGGTAGCAGGTTCAATTTCAGGACCATTTCCTCCCAGGCCTGTTGGTGGAACGTTCCATCCTTGTTAGAAATACGACGCCCAAGTTGACATTGTTCAACCATTTCATTTACCATTAGCTCCTCCAGGGCGTACGTCCAAGTGTAGTTTATTTCTGGTCTCCTTCGCAGGAGCGAAGGGGTCCCACTTAGAGTGGACACTGATATTTCTACTAAGAACATGCAACAAATACATAATATAAGAGTGTTATCTGAACCATAAATATAGGAAAAAAGGATTTATGGGAGCTATGCCACTTAGTTGCAGTGATAGTTCAAACGCCCGAGTATGACTCACACCGATACCCTTCTACTCGCTAATATCATTGAATCTAAATGAACAAGGGCTCAAACCGCATGCTACCAGAGGAAAATGAACGGGATAAAAACCCGATCAATACCTAATAGAATAAGACAGTTAAAAGAACTCCCAGAGATTTGTGACAGATTTTTGTGAAATGACACGAAAACAATGAGACGGGAAATGGTTCAAAACATCCACCAAATGAAATCAAATAATAAAATGAGCCTTACTAGGATGTTAAGCATGAAAACTAATATGAAGGTCTGATAAATTGTCCAAGGTCTTTAACCAGACACATGCATTTTTTCACACAAATTTTTTTTCCATGTGAAGCAATCAATCAAATTTCAAACCAGGTATCTGGCTAAAATATAAAGTACACACACAAATATAGCGTGTTTGTGTGTGTTTCTAGTGTTGTAGAAAATCTGTTAACACTTCAGGGAAAAGTCTTCAAAATGATTAGATAATTAACTGATTTTCACCCAAAGACCATGCTACGATTTCTGGTCCTTAACTCTACTCTACTCACATATGCGATCGCATACTGTAGCATATGTGACCGCCTATCCACATCTGTAATATTCAAATTCTTTTTATTTTTCATATAAGTAAATGTATAATTTTGGTTTATTTTCTCTTAATAAAATGAAATTTTATGATCTTTATTGAACGATGTTTTTTTTTTTTTGCATTATGGAGACCACAATATATGTTTTTAAATTGTAAGACCTTCCTATATTTTCTCAGATTTTTTATGATTTTTTTGAAAAAAATAATAATAGAAAAACATTGAGCGATCTCATATGCGATTATGCGAATCGCGTATGCGATGAGCCAATTAAATTGCATATGATGGCATATTTGATTTGACAACAATGAACATGTGCCATTCATTCCTGTTGGAATGGTCGGGACTCATGCCAAAAATTGGCCAATTGCTTATAACATAAGAGGGAAGAATGCCCAACACGTTATTGGAACCAACATTTGTAGGAAAGGGTTCCTCACTTGTTTGGTCCCTTTTGATTAGGGAGACCTGGTCTGAGAGTTGGTTAGATGAAAAACTCCTCATTCTACAAAGGGCACAAAGGAAGATGTTGAGAAAACTCATATATTAAGTTGTTGAGACTACACTAATATATGAGCACGAAGGAAGCCAAGCTATCATTCTACAAAGGGAAAGACTAAACAACAAAACTTATAATTATGAACGCAATATGCTAAGGCTACGAAGCTGTTGAGTCTATCGAGTACCCTAAGGCTAGTAGCTATATACTCAAAGTACCCTAAGGCTGTCCATGAAGAGGTTAAAAATTGGAAGTGGGCAGCATTTTTAGGTGAAAACTGCATGGGTGTAGCCCAAAAGGAATGGGAAGCTTAAAAGAAGGGTTCTAGTTAACCACTTCTCCACCCAAGGGGGAGTCTGTCAGGCAATCAATAGAGTCCAATAAAGAAGGCAAGAAAGAAGCACAATGCCAGCTGCAAGGACCTCCTTCAATGACCTATATAGGTTATACATTAGAGAGATTGAGTGACTACTAAAAATAACAATTTCTATATCATTTGCTCGTGATCCGAGATTCACATCCAGATTTTGAAAAGTCTGCAAAATATTGTTAGGAACAAAGTTGGAAATGAGTAAAACTTTCCACCAGCAGACGAATGATCAATCAGAGAGGATTACACAAAATCATATAAAAACAACAGGTTCAACTTTTCGCCCATTCATGCTGAATGTCAGCACCTAATCTTTGTTTAATAATAAATTCATATAGTCAGCTTGAACTACTTTACTTTCTAACATATGAGGAACGTAGGTAAATCCTTCCTTTACAGGATGATAAGAATCATCATACTAGTTTAGACATGTTTAACCATTTCATCCTACATGCATAATTTATCTTTCTTTTTTAAATAGGTATGAGGACTTTATTGATCACACACAAAATATATTGTGAAGTGTCATACTATCTCAAGCATGCATGAAAGTTCATATAACTAACATTTCCGTATCTGGAAAAAAACAAAATACAACTCGTCAAGCTAATTACAGATAAAAGAAATGGTTTGCGGCAGGTTCATTTAAAATTTTAAATTAGTATATGCACCCTATAAATGAATGCTTATGCAATTGAGTATGGCTGTGTTTGGCATAGCTATCCAGTTTTGTTCACCTATTTCCATCGAATATATGATGCCCTTGGCCAAAGAAGCCATAAAATTTGTACTTGAGAGATGATGAAATGAAAAAGGTAGTTATGTGTCAAGAATGAGGTCTCACAAAAAATTTAAAGAACCTATGTAAATTTGATGCTTATCATCCCATTTTTCTCTTATCGTATGTAGTTTTGATGATTGACTAAGTTGTTTTCCCTTTTTTTCTTCACTGTTGTGGACAAATCAGTAGAAACATGATGGTTTGCTGATGGCCATTAGATCGGATGGGCAACATGAGAACGTCAGATTGCAAGAATGACCCCGCAATTCCTGCTGAAGAGATGACCCATCATTCAAATGATAACATTATATTGTAGGTTTATAAATTCGAATGTCTAAAATTTGGCCGTCTCCTACGTAGAAGCACATAAGATTTCCTACCTCCGAATGTCTAAAATCCCAAATCTCCAGCATAAGAAATGGCCATCAGATCAATATACTTTCTTTTCTGTTTCATAAATCTGATTTTTGCTGGGATCGTATTTTTCTCTTCTATATGTTAGATTTATAGGTTTGTTGCTAAGAAAATAGTAGAATCACAGGTTTTCACTTGGATTTATTCTGCAAAGTTGGTGTGTCTGAAGCAATTCATGAAATTATGCAGCAATCCCCTCATGTGTGGTATAAGAAACTGACTAATCATTAAAGCAAGTAGCCATTAAAACAAGGCCTCAAAGTTCAACATACTCTATATTTATTAAAAAGGGGCCTTGTTATTCTCGTGGGTAGTAAACATGATTCATTGGCTCACCTTAAAATGCAACTTGGCCAGTTGCCACAAATATGATATTAAAGATCTTGGTGATCTAAAATATCTTCTTGGAATTGAAGCCCCTAAATCATGGAAAGGTAGTTTTAAGCTTTAACTCCCCGTGAGAAAAGGCTATAGACTTGTTAAAAAAGAGTAAGATAGAGAAGCTTGGGGTGAAACCGATAGATTGGTCAATTGATGTAAACTAATGACTTGATTCTACTTTCAAAACAACATTAGAGGACATTGGACTACGTGATAGAGTTGGGGTGCACCTCTTTCGTAAGACCATCAATAGGTCAGACATCCACCTACAATTTATGCATCCATGTAGATGACACAAATTGACCTTGTTAATAGGACTGCCCGGTGTCTGAAGGGCACATCTAGTGAAGTAATTCTATTATCTTGAAGTGGATGCATAGAGAGTGATGCCTAATTAGACAATGATTGGGAGAGTTTCCCATCAATCGAAAGTCTATGACAGGTTTTTATACACTACTTAGCAGCAAAATTTTCACTTCGAGAAGTAAAACTATCCAGCCTATGGTGTAAACCACTAGTAAGCTTATCTAACAAACTCACCTCATTACTGATTTTTACAGTTCACACCAACATCACCCACTAAATTAATCCTTTTTTTGATAGCTTAAGTAACAAGCAGATCCCATGCACATAGCATCTAATCCTTTTTTTAATAGGTAAAAAGAAATCATATCGAGGTGGATTGTCAATTTTCAAGAAAATTTCAATTGATGTTCTAATTACTATTTAAGTTAGAATCACAGACCAACTGGCAGATTTCCTTACAAAAGATTCCATACCAACTTCTACCAACTTCTTAAAGGCTTTCCTCCTAGGCTATGTTGCCATTACATAGTTCATAACCTATCTACTTTCCACAAATTTGAACGTAATAAATTATAAAATGGACCCACAAATTACAAAAAACATTGAAGGTTTTGAAAGGAAAAAATTGCCCCATAAACTAGAGCAAAAAATTACAAAAACACCATAAATCATAACAAAAAATTACAAACCAAAGTAAATTTGAAGGTAATAAATAATAAAAAAGTGGCCCAGAAATTACAAAAAACACCTTCAACCAGAGAAAATTTGTAGGTTAGAAAGGAAAAAATTGCCCCATAAACCAGAGCAAAAACTTACGAAAAACACCATAAATTAGAGCGAAAAATTACAAGCCAGAGCAATTTTTGAGGTAATAAATAAAAAAAGGGCCCAAAAATTACAAAAAAATTATAAATCAGAACAAATTTGTAGGTTTAGAAAGGAAGAAATTGCCCCATAAACCAACAACAAAAATAACAACAGGGTAAGAACCTGATGAAAAGCTCCCTAGGGCTTCAACTTCGACTTCGATGTATCCTGCAACGCAAAAACAAGGATGATTTGTTTGCAAAAATGAGGGTTTTGAAAGGAGGAAAATTGAAATTGCAAGTTAAGACTTGCATACCTTTGTTGGAGATGGGTCGGTTGTGAGGAGGTGAAGAGATGAAGCCCTTTTATAGGAGAAATTCTGCATCTCCAGTTCTGTATTGTCATTTCCAATAGATCTGCCGCCCACAAATCTCTGCATCTCCAGATCTCTGCATCAACCATCTGAGCATAGCCTATCATACCAATCTTCCTCGTTGAGACGATGGACGAACCTGAGCTCCATTTTCGGATAGATTCATCCTACCTCTAGTCTAATGCCTAGATTTTGGCCATATTTTCTGCAAGTAGGGTTTGTACCCTACACACGAAGGTGCTCTGCTCGATGACGACCTCTCGAAATAGGGTTTAGACCCTCTATTGTTGACGATCAACGCTTCAACATCCATATATTTCCAAAAAACTCCACAGAGCCACATTAAGAGGGTTTGAATGCTACAGAGAAAGGTGGCTAGTAACATAATAAATAGAGTCGTTGCCTTGCTTCGACACAAATTGCAGGTAATAAAGAGAAATTACGAAGCCCTCACCTCGTAAGCTCAAGAAATTACCGGCAATATGCATAGTGGATTACACCGATGGAATGCTGTGAAACGAACAAGAAGACGACATAAAACTTCTGACCGTTACCCCTAATTTTTCCCTATTATGCGTGATTTCTCCATAATACTCCGAACCGAACGTGCTGTTAAAGTGGTCGGGTGAGGGGCTTAAGGACGCACGACTTAAGTTCCTTAGTGAACTTGCCCGGGCATTTTTGCAAGCCAAAAGTTTCGAGCGAAACTCGCCGGGGTGACTGTAAAGGACACTTGAGACTTATAAAGCCGCCGGGCGACTTTCATAGGCTAAATTTTCCGGGTAGAACCGGCTTGGGTGATTTCTAAAAAGGCGTTTTGAGTTTTAAGTGAAGCTGCCGAGCGACTTCAATTATTGATCCGAGCGACTTTGGATGCCTATTAAGAGGGAACGACGTTGGGCCTTTTTGAACGTGCAAGCTCAAGTGCTGCATGTAAGAGACAACCTTGCTTGCCACTTTGAATTAGTAAAGGCAACCAGATGACCTTGTTCTTTGCCAAATCTAGTTAGATCAAGACTAGATTCCTTAGTGAAAGACTCAGTTGGGTTTTAAATGGCTCGAGCATGCATATGCACTTACAAAATTTAACGGGTTTTAGCAGCGATTAAGGTAGGGAATAATTTCGTGCAAGATTTCTCATTTTGTTTCGAATTCTTGCGATTGATGTACATAATAAATGTCTAATTTTTCTAAATGTACATGTATATACAAAAATCTTGATATGATTTGAACGCTTAAAATGTGAAATTGTACCTGTTTGCATGTTTTAGCATGTGGCATCTTGATACATGATTTCATAGTCTTCATGAACATATATGACTTTTATGTTTAAATTGGATATCACTGTCATCTGTTTTATTTATGTGTTCGTCCTTTGTACCTTTGTCATGTCTCTGATTGAGCGACCCTGTTTACATAGCTCAGGGGCTTGATGGTCTCAGTGCAAGTGACTCTATTAACTTAGCTTAGAGGCTTGACGATTTGTTTTAAGTGACCTTGTTAACGAAGCTCAAGGGCTTGAACTCTTGTCCCAAGTGACTTTGTTAACGTAGCTCAAGGGTTTGGATTCTTGGCCCAAGCAACCCTGTTAATGTAGCTCAGGGGCTTGATATTTGACACGTTCTTATAAGAACTTTCGTTATGCATTTTGACCTTTATTAATTGACATGCTTCCAAGCACATTATTTTCTCCTGTCTACCTGACATGCATCATTTTGAGCATGCTTACTTACATATCTGAAAAGAGGTATTTCTGTAATATAACCAAAGTCATGATCTTTGCTTATTTATGTTAATTCTTTAAAAGATTGCTTTTATATTTAATTTCATAAAAAATTTATGAATTTGAATATGATAAATGAGCGATTTCGCAACTCTTATTCCCCATTGAGCTTGGATGAAGCTCACCTCTCGACTATGCGTCACAACTGCAGGAATAGATGTGGGGCGTGACTCCGGAGAAGGAGAGGATTTGTACGTGACTCCCGGAGAGGAGGATCAACCTGAGAAACATTTTCTACAGCCGTAGAGACATTTTGAGCTGGTATAGGGACGGACTATTTTGGGTTATGCATGGGTTTATTTTGGGATTTTGATAAAGTTTACCAAAGTGTTATGTACTTGAATATACCGGACTATGTGATCCATTGTTAGATGAAGGTCGGCCTTCATCGGTGGATGGATAACTTTTAATGTATAGTTTTGAATAGGGTAGTTTGTGGGTTTTATGTGGTTATTGCATTTTACTTTATAGCTTTGTTGCTTCTATTGCGCACTTTGCTTCCGTATCATATGCTTACCTTAAATGGACGGCTCGATCCTTCTGATTTATTTGGGAGGAAGGATCAAGCTGCCGTGAAGTGATGGTCGCATTTTAATATCATAACAACACTGTAATTCAGATCATGTTTGATCTGACGGTGCGGATTTTTGGGTAAGGAAATGTAGGCTGTCACATTTTTTTAACTAAATCCCACAATTTTGGTCTATTTTTAAGCCCCCCTCCATCTATTTAGGTGTTGCATGGACTTATTTTTGGAGAGATTTCTCTCACAAGCGGCTCTACTATGTTTTAGAGCTATATACTTATATATATAGTGTATATGCTCTAGTATAATTAATTAAAAAATAAATAAAATTTATTACACATAGCAAGGTTTGAACCTAGAACCTAAACTTTACAAATCACTAAGTCAACCACTAGAGCAATTCACTAAGATATGTAAAGAGAAAAAAAAAAACTTAATACATATATAATTTTTTAGTTATTTTTGTGAATGCTGTTATGGTATTAAGGCTTTAGGATATGTTATTTTCCTACAATATCGTTCATATGCATCCAAACGCAAGATTTGGTAAATCCTATGTTTTCCAAGCTAGCAATGTGGTTATCCAAACAAAGGGAAACAAAGGAATCCCATGATTTCCTACAACTTAGGTATCCATGGAAAAATATAGGAATATTATTTTACTTTCCCACGTTTCCGTGTTTTTATCCAAAAAGGCCCTTAAAGGATACTACATTAGGGGCAATGGTCAAGTCTAATCAGGTTGAATAAAATTTTGAGGATTTTGAGTTCAACCACATCTCCAACTCTTGGAAATAGGAGAATCTTGACTGTACGTCATCCTATAAAAATTAAAAATCACATAAGTTAAGATTCTATCATATCCAAAGGTTGCAGATGTGGTTGAACTCAAAATCTAATTCAACCAGGTTGGATGTGACCATTGCCCCTACATTAGCCAAACCCTCTTCGTGGTGCACTATCCAGGGAAATCTCTTTCTCTCTCTCTTTCTCATATGTTATGAGTGCGTGAATCTAAAATATGATTTTCTAAAATGTTTTGTTGCCACTGTGAGGTTGTTCGTCTAGTTGGAACCGATACGTATCGGTTTCTCGACAAACTGATACATTTCGATGCTAATATGTATCGGTATCCTAACTTGATATCGGTATCGGCCGATATGGGCCCCTATAAGCCGATACATATCGGGTATTAGCCGATACAGTATCGGTATCGATGGATACCTATAATTTTTTTTTAAATAGGCCGATACTTATTAGTATGGGCTGTATCGGTCCTCCCAGGAATGATACCTGAGTTGGATACTGATTTTGTTATTTTGACCCCAAACAAGGTTGATAGATCATCATTGACACTAGGGGTGTTATTGGGTCGGTTCGGGTCGATTTTCATGCCAAAACGAAACCGAACCGATAACTAGCGGTTTCTATTTTATGAAACCGAAGTCGAACCGGTAAGGTTCAAAACCAAAACCGAACAGATAGTTATTAGTTCGGTCGATTCGATTGGTTTTCGATTTTTAATCCGAATGCATATATACACATCACACACCACCAACAATTTATAGAAAACAAAGTGATCCCAAGCTGATCGATAACATAGTAATCAAAATTGGAAAACTTCGACATTGAAATCCCCTGGGAATGTGGCATACCAATTACCACTTACCTCGTTGCGCTCAAGCTAGTTTTCCAAATAAGCCGCAAATGCCACACACAGAGAGCTTAGGAGAAGGTGGATTGATCACCTGAGACACCTTTGACCTTTCGAGTGTGGGTGACATGTCCCCTGCTGATTGGCTACGCTGTAATGTCCCCTCCTTCTTCTTTCTTCTTTCCCTGGTTAGGATTAAAAATTAAAATGAAGAGTTACAGAGAGAGAGTGTAACCACTAACCTGTGGTGGAGTGTGGCGGCGCAGCGCCAGAGACGGCAAACACGGACAACTGACGGTGGGTTTGGAGCAAACGAAAGGAAATGGTTTGGCCTTTAGGGCTTTGTAGAAGAGCAACTAAAGGGATTTGTCGATTTGGCTTTATTAGTACTTTTAAAAGAGAATTTTTTATTTACAACCTATTTTTTGTATGCAACTGAGTAGTACCACTATCGGTTTTTTATCGGTTCGATTTTGATTTTTTAACGTTAAAATCGAAACCAAACCAATAACTATCAGTTTCTATTTTTTGAAACCAAAATCAAACCGACGGTTTGGTTGGTTTTCTAGATAGCCCTAATTGACACTGATTGAGCTTGAAGCCCTAAACCAATTGGACCCATATGAGACTGATGAGACCCGTCGGTCACATATAAATAACAAGGTTTTATAGTTAATATTTGTGGGTCATGGGATGGGTCTAAAATGTGATCAATGGATCTTATTTAAGATTGGTCAGTCAAATATTGCACAAATCGGTCCCATGTGAGACCACCAGGTCAGGTGTGAGTGAGACCGCCGAGTTAGGTGTGAGTGAGATTGGTTCCATTTGTTAGATATTTTATCATAATCACGATCAAATCTAGAAGTGTAGCGACTCAAGATCTCACAATCTCTTGATTGTAAGATCTTAGACTGTACCTTCGTATCGTGAAGTATAAGAATATAATAAGGTAATAAAAGTACCTTAAACAATGAATGATAAATTTTTTTTTAAACATTAATTAATCAAAAGAAACTCATAATAATGTTCTTATTCCATTAATAAAGTCTAACATGATTAAAGTTTAAACAAACTTAATAAATTACTAGCTGATCAATGTATCATTTATTTAAAACTAATAATAATAACTAGAAAGGAAAATAGTCAATGAGGCCATGAAGCCATCATCGCCATTCAGTTCAGTTTTCTGAGCACCACGTGCCGTCTCATCGCCATAGACCCATATGTTGTCATCCACTACACCTGTCTCATCTGGTCACCCACATCACCAAGGGGTATAAATTTACACTTGTATAGACCAGACATGCAATTCATTGAAGCATAAAATATCAATCATAGCCATATGAATATTTCGGTATATTTCATGTGTGTGTGCTTGTAGCAGGTATAATCTCAATAAGTTGAAATGAACTAAACATAAATATGAATATCAATGTTGTTTGAATACATCATTTCTTTTAATTTCATCTTTCTTGTCATTTAATGCACGTTAGACTCCGTTCCGCTCAAGACGTTGGGTCGTAATCATGCTTATTACTTGTTTAATTATATTCCGTCATGCTCAAGACGTTGGGTCTAATCAATCTATCATTTATTACACGTCAAACTCCGTCCCGCTCAAGAAGTTGGATTTAATCATGCACATCATATTCTTGTTTAGTTAGACTCCATCATGCACAAGATGTTGGATCTAATACCTTCTTAGACTCTATCGGGTACAAGTTGTTGGGTTTAATACTTCCTAATCATATTTAGTTAGACTTCATCAAGTCTAAGATGTTGGGTCTAATGTTTCATTAATCATTTATTAACATTGACTCATCATATTTTACATGTCGTTTTGGCTGTATTGTGAAATTATATAGATCATGAGACATGGGAATATAAGAATAGGTTCATAATACATGGGCATTTAAGTGCATTTAATCCTGGTACATAAATATAGAAGTGTACACAATCATGGTGTATAAACATTGAAGTGCATATAATAAGATCATGGTACATAAACATAGACATTTAATAACACTGTTAAGAGAAGAACTGAATCTAGACCTTGACTGTTCAAACTCAATCTATTTATTTAGTGTTCATGCTCAATCTATTTATTTAGTGTTCAGGCTCAATCGATTAATTTCACATAATCAATCAATTGACTCAAATCCGTGCCTAGTCTCAATGGATTGATTTCTCAAAATCAATCTATTGATATTCCCAAAATCAATCTATTGATTTTACTAAATCAATTTATTGATTTTACTAAATCAATCTATTGCTTTCAGTCAAAGAGAATTTAAAGCATTCTTATACAGACTCAATCGATTGATTTCCCAGAATCAATCGATTGATTCCAATCCGTGCATTTTCAAACTATTTTATTTATTAGTATCTGTCAGGCTCAATCGATTGATTTCGCGGAATCAATTGATTGATTCCAATCCGTGAGCATGCCTCAAAATATATCAAATCACTCACATGGTGGAATTTAATATGACTTCCTTTTAACCCAACATCATCAACATTAACAATCATTAATCATAGCACACATTCATTTAATCATCCCTTCATTATCAGTGAAATAAAATCACTAATTTACATAAAAATCTATTTAAAAATTAATATTTTAAGTTCAATGAAAAATATGATTTCTCCATACCTAGATTGATTGTATCTCCATGATTAGATCAAGATTTCAACAATGATGATGATTCAAGAAAGAGGTGAAGGCCGCTTGCGAATATACGTCAAAGTCTTACCGATCTTCCAAAAGAAAGATTCTAGAAAGGTAGATCTAGAATTTCTTTTCTAAGGTCTCAAGGGTTTCTGATGGCTCTATTCTTAAGAAGAACACTGAATGAGATTATGATTATGATTTAGGGTTTTTTGTAAGACACTTATTTATAATATTTTAGAGATTATCCGGTGTTAGGCTAACACACCAAGGAAGAGTGTATAGGCTTTTACCTCAAAGTCTTAAATAGAGGTTTATAACACACATAACAAGGTTTGATCCTTAGACCTCTTGTCTAGAACTCAAGCCTTTAACCAACAGGCTATTACACAACTTGTGTCCATTAATGACAGAAATAAATATAAGAGCTTGAAAAATCAAAATATATATTTTTAGATAAAACGTTTTAAAAAGTCAAGACATGCGGTGAATACGTTATTAAGCATATACACATAAATTAATTGTATCAAAGTCATAAAATTCAGATCATAACATTCTTCCCTACTTATAAAAATTTCGTCCTCAAAATTGAGTCATACCTTACTCAAAGAGATTGGGTAGTCCCTACTGATGGTGTCCTCGCGTTCCCAAGTGGCCTTGGCCTCCTCACGAGAGTGGTGTTGCCACACAATAAGGACCAATGGTATACCTTTATTCCTTAGGGTCTGTTCTTTCCGATCAACAATCTGAATAGGCACCTCCACAACGGACATATCCTTAAAAACCTCCAAGGGTTCCCAATCGATAACATGAGTAGGGTCTGCCACGTATTTCTTTAGCATAGATATGTAAAAAACATTGTGTACATCGACAAACTTTGATGGTAGCTTGATTCGATATGCCGTTTATCCGATTTTCTTCAAGACTTCGAACGGTCCCACGAATCTCAGCCTAAGCTTTCCCTTCAGCCTGAATCTCATCACTCCTTTTATAGGAGAGATTTTCATGAAGACTTTATCCCCTTCGATCAGATCCCAATTCCTACGCTTTAAATCAGCATAGCTCTTCTGCCTGCTCTGTGCGGTCCGCATTCGTTCTTGGATCAACTGAACTTGCTTGGACGTGTGTTCAACAATTTGAGGTCCCAACAAGCTCCTCACACCGACCTCATCCCAATACAAAGGAGTTCTACAACTTCTCCCATACAAGGCTTCATACGGGTCATCTGTATAGTGGAATGGTAACTATTGTTAAAAGGGAACTCCACAAGGGGTAGATGCTCGCCCCAATTGCCTCCAAAGTCCAGTACACAAGCGCGAAGCATGTCTTCTAACACTGATTCAGTATTTCGGTCTGCCCATCCGTCTGAGAATGAAAAGCAGAGCTAAATTTTAACTTAGACCCCATCCCATCTTGAAATTTCTGCCAAAATCTCGATGTGAAATGAGGGTCTCTATCAGATACAATATTAGCAGGTATAGTATGTAATCTGACAATCTCACGAATGTAAATATCCACCAACTGAGAAGCTAAATATGTCATGCGGTATGGAATAAAATGAACCGACTTGGTTAATCTGTCGACCATAACCCAAATAGCGTCGTTCCTCTTCAAGGTTCTCGGTAACCCGGTGATGAAATTCATACCAATACTTTCCCATTTTTAATCTGAAATCGGTAGTGGTTGAAGTAACCCTGGTGGTTTATAGTGTTTGGCTTTAACTTGCTGGCATGTGAGATATCTTACCACGTAGGCAACGACCTCTCTCTTCATATTATTCCACCAATAGTTTTTCTTCAATCCTTTATACATCTTATTATTCTCAGGGTGAATAGAGAATTTAGACTTATGGGCTTCATCCAAGATCTCTTGTTTCAAATCTATATTATCAGGTACACAGTAGCGTCCCTAGAACAGCATCATCCCATCATCTCTGACAGTAATCTCTGACTTCCCACTATTCTTCAGTTTCAAAAGGGTAGGATATTCATGTTGTAGTCCCCTGATTCGATCAAGTAATGAAGAGGTGATAACAATGTGCGAAAGTAATGCCCTTGGTCGAATCACCTATTCTGGAACAAATCTGCTGAGGGCATCGACAACAATATTAGCCTTTCTCGGATGATATTTGATCTCGCAATCGTAATCGATTAGGAATTCTAACCACCTTCTCTGCCTCATATTTAAGTCTTTCTGCGTAAAAAGGTATTTAAGACTTTGATGATCCGTGGAGATGATGAATTTCTCTCCATACAGGTAGTGTCTCTAGATTTTCAACGCAAATATGATAGCAACCAGTTCTAGATCGTGCGTAGGGTAATTTTTTTCATGCTCCTTTAGCTGTCTAGATTCGTAAGCTACAACTCTCTCATTTTGCATCAGGATACCACCTAGTCCTTTATACGACACATCGGTATTAACGGTGAAGCCACCACTGCTAGAAGGTATCACTAGAATGGAAGCAGTAGTCAACCTTTTCTTCAACTCGAGAAAGCTCTTCTCGCACTCATCGGTCTAATTGAATTTTACATTCTTCCTGGTCAGCCCGGTAAGAGGTCCTGAGATCTTTGAGAAACCTTTTATGAACCTTCTATAGTAACCTGCTAAGTCAAAGAAACTTTGTACTTCAGTAACACTTTTGGGACTCGCCTAATTCACAATGGCCTCAATTTTAGCAGGGCAATAGTAATCCCTGCCTCAGAAACCTTGTGGCTCGAAAATGTCACTTCACGCATCCAAAATTCGCATTTACTCATCTTAGTATATAATTGGTGGTCCAATAGGGTTTGTAAGATGATCTTTAAGTGTTCGACATGCTCTTCTTCGGACTTGGAGTAGATCAGGATGTCATCGACGAAAAATACCATAAACTGATCCAAATAGGGCTTGAAAATATAGTTCATCAAGTCCATAAAAATTTCAGGGGAATTAGTCAATCCGAAAGGTATTACTAAAAATTTAAATTGCCCATACCTCGTATTGCATGTTGTTTTAGCTATATCGGACTCTCTCACCCTCAACTGGTGATATCCAGATCTCAGATCGATCTTAGAGAAATATCGTGCACCTTACAGTTGATCAAACATGATATCGATCCGTGGCAATGGATACTTGTTCTTAATCGTCCCCTGGTTCAACTGTCGGTAATCAATGCACAGCCTTTGACAATAGTCAATCCGAAAGGTATTACTAAAAATTTAAATTGCCCATACCTCGTATTGCATGTTGTTTTAGCTATATCGGACTCTCTCACCCTCAACTGGTGATATCCAGATCTCAGATCGATCTTAGAGAAATATCGTGCACCTTGCAGTTGATCAAACATGATATCGATCCGTGGCAATGGATACTTGTTCTTAATCGTCCCCTGGTTCAACTGTCGGTAATCAATGCACAGCCTTTGAGAATCGTCCTTCTTCTTCACAAATAAAATAGGAGCACTCTATGGTGATTGCTCCTTCTAATAAAGCCCTTATCTTACAGTTCCTGTAACTATTTCTTTAATTCTGACAGTTTTGCAGGTGCCATCTTATAAGGAGTCTTGGCTATCGGTGTAGTGCCAGGTACGAGCTCAATCTGAAATTTGACTTCCCTTGACAAACCTGTCACCTCATCAAGAAAAACTTTTGCAAATTCATTTAGAATGACACCCTTCGGTGCTCCCTTGAATTTAAACGTCGGTCCATCTAAAGGGTTAAAAATTATGGTCTTGGCGAAACAGTCAAGGGTTGCATGAGATTCAGTGAGCCAATCCATCCCAAGGATTACATCGAAATCTTTGAAGTCTAATTCAATTAGATCGACAACCAATACATGGATTCCAATCTGAACAGAACATCAACGGTAGACTCTGTTAGCAAGTACACTCTTCCCCAAAGGAGTTGCTACGGTCAAAGGAATGCTTATCGGAGATGAACCTTATCAAGACGGTTAGCGAAGTTCAAGGAAACGAATGAATGGGAAGCACCCGATGCCAAAAGCACATGAGCAAAAAGTCCATCGATCAACATTGAACCTAAGCACCCAAGACATGCCACGACTTAAATTATTCAACATAAAGATTATCTTTCAATTTAAAAGTTAATGTTCATTTTTGAAACTATGTTCATTCATTTTATTTTTATTTTTTATTTGAAAATATTTCTGAAAAATCGATCAAACCCACTTTAGACTTTAGTTTCACATATTTTCGACGTAAGAATTAACCTTAGGTTCTGATACCAACTGTAGCGACCCAAGATCTCACAACCTCTTGATTGTAAGATCTTAGATCATACCTTCGTATCGTGAATTATAAAAACATAATGAGGTAATAAAAGTACCTTAACCAGCGAAAGATAAAATTTCTTTTAAATATTAATTAATTAAAATAAACTCATAATAATTTTCTTATTCCATTAATAAAGTCCAACATGATAAAAGCTTAAATAGTCTTAATAAAATACTAACTGATCAATGTCTTATTTATTAAAAACTAATAATAATAACTAGAAAGGAAAATAGTCAATTAGGCTATGAAGTCATCATCGCCATTCAGTTCAGTTTTCTGAGTACCACGTGCCGTCTCATCACCATAGACCTATACGTTGTCATCAGCTACACCTATCTCATCTGGTCACCCACATCACCAAGGGGTATAAGTTTACACTTGTATGGACCAGATAATCAATCCATTGAAGTATAAAATATCAATCATAGCCATATGACCATTTCGATATGTTTCATGTGTATGTGCTTGTAGTAGGTATAATCTCAATAAGTTGAAATGAACTAAACATAAACATGGATATCAGTGTTGCATGAATACATTATTTCTTTTAATTTCATCTTTCTTGTCATTTAATGCATGTCAGACTCCATCCCGCTCAAGACATTGGGTCGTAATCATGCTTATCACTTATTTAGTTAGACTCTGTCATGCTTAAGACATTAGGTCTAATCAATCATATCATTTATTGCATGTCAAACTTCGTTCTGCTCAATCCATTAGGTTTAATCATGCTCATCATGTTCTTGTTTAGTTAGACCCCATCATGCACAAGATGTTGGATTTAATACCTTCTTAAACTCCATCAGGTATAAGATGTTGAGTCTAATACTTCTTAATCATATTTAGTTAGACTCCATCAAGTCCAAGATGTTGGGTCTAATACCTTCTTAGACTTCATCATGTATCAGATGTTGGGTCTAATGCTCATTAACCATGGCTTCATATTTTACGTGTTTTGATTGTGCATTGTATAGATCATCATGAAACATATAATGTGTATAAGAATAGGTTCATAATGCATGAACATTTAAGTACATTTAATCCTGATACATAAATATAGAAGTGTACACAATCATGATGCATAAACATTGAAGTGCATATAATAAAATCATAGTACACAAATATAGACATTTAATGACAAACATAGACATTTAATGACACTGTTAAGAGAAGAACTGAATATAGACCTTGACTGTTCAGATTCAATCTATTTATTTAGTGTACAGGCTCAATCGATTGATTCCACATAATCAATCGATTAACTCAAATCTGTGCCCAGTCTCAATGGATTGGTTTTCAAGAATCAATCTATTGATTTTCCCAAAATCAATCTATTGATTTTCCTAAATCAATCTATTGCTTTCTGTCAAAGAGTATTTAAAGCATTACTGTACAGACTCAATCGATTGATTTCCTAGAATTAATCAATTGATTCCAATTCGTGCATTTTCAAACTATTTTATTTATTAGTATCTGTCAGGCTCAATTGATTGATTTTATGGAATCAATCGATTGATTCCAATCCGTGAGCACGCCTAAAAATACATCAAATCACATGGTAGAATTTAATCTGACTTCTTTTTAACTCAATATCATCATCATTAAAAATCATTAATCATAGCATGCATTCATTTAATCATCCCTTCATTATCTGTGAAATAAAATTACTAATTTACATAAAAATCTATTTAAAAATTAATATTTTAAGTTCAATAGAAAACATGATTTCTCCATACCTAGATCGATCGTATCCTCAAGATTAAATCGGGATTCCAACAACGATGATGATTCAAGAAAGTGGCGAAGGCCGCTTGAGAATATACGCCAAAGTCTTGACGATCTTTCAAAAGAAAGGTTCTAGAAAGTTAGATCTACAATTTCTTCTCTAAGGTCTCTAGGGTTTCTGACGGCTCTATTCTTAAAAAGAACTCTGAATAAGATTCTAATTTAGGGTTCTCCGTAAGACACTTATTTATAATATTTTAGAGATTATCCGGTATTAAGCTAACACACCAAGGAAGAGTTTATAGGGTTTTACCTCAAAGTCCAAAATAGAGGTTTATAACACGCATAACAAAGTTTGATCCCTACACTTCTTATCTAGAACTCAAGCCTTTAAACAACAGGCTATTACACAACTTGTGTCCATTAATGATGAAAATAAATATAAGAGCTTGAAAAACCAAAATATATATTTTTAGATAAAACATTTTGAAAAGTCAAGATATGCGGTGAATACATTATTAAACATATACACATAAATTAAGTGTATTAAAGACATAAAATTCAGATCATAACAAGAAGTGCTCTAAAGTGCCAAGTAGTTTCAGTGGTTCGGATGGACAGACATCCGTGACTAAACTCACAAACATCCGTGGTCACAAACATTCGTGAGTAATTTATGGACGTTCGTGTTCTGACGATTAAAAATGAAAATTTGTGATTCGGAAAGGTAGGCTTTTAGGGAGAAAGATCTTCACGTTACAATTTCTCTTCAGAGTTTCCCATTTGTCTCTGTGATCTTGCTTGTTTCAAATTTGCTATTAGCTCGTGTGAAACGAGTGAACTATCGTAAGAGACAGCGGTTGAAGGCAATTGCTTTATACTATGAAAGGAATGATCGTGAGACGCGATCAGTGTTGGTGAAGAAGAGTGATAGGGCATTTCATTCTTCAGACATTGTAAGAATATTTTTCATAGTGGATTGTTTGCCTTGGATCTGATATAGGTCTTGTGATTTTTACTTGCGAAAGGGTTTTCCACGTTAAAATCGTCTATATTTATTTTATGGTTGTATTTGTATATTTTCTTTAGTGATATCATTAATTTCCCTGAAATTTTAATTGGTATTAAAGCCAGTATATTCTGTTTTATTCTCATGAATCAAGTGCAATGGCCAATTTGGGGTGTCATGATCTTCCTAAAGAAGTTACATCTACAACTAGATTTTTTTTTATGGTTCTACTTGATCTGATCTTACTTGAAAAATTAGTTAGGGGAGTAATAGAGTTGTAATTTTTCATTGCATACTAGATTGATGTATAGGACTTAGATGATAGTTAATATGATGTATTTTTTTTAATCAAGTCCTTGTAATCTAGGTTTTATCATGATTGTGACAAAGAGGGAGTTTGTTAGATATTTTGTCATAATCATGATCAAATCTAGAAGTGTTCCAAAGTGCCAAGTAGTTGCAGTGATTCGGATGGACAAATGTCCATGATTAAACTCACAGACATCCGTGGTCACGGACATTCGTGAGTGATTCATGGACGTCCGTGTTCCGGTGATTCCGACGGTTATGTTATTCACGGACATTCGTGAGTAGTTTACGGACGTCCGTATTCCGAAAATTAAAAGGAAAATTTGTGATTCAGAAAGGTAGGCTTTAGGGGGAAAGATCTTTACGCTAAATTTTTTCTTCAGAGTTTCCCATTTGCCTCTGTGATCTTACTTATTTCAAATTTATTATTAGCTCGTGTGAAACGAGTATACCATCATAAGAGACAATGGTTGAAGGCAATTGCTTTAGACTATAAAAGGGATGATCATGACATGCGGTACGCGGTCAGTGTTGGCGAAGAAGAGTGATAGGGCATTTCATTCTTAAGGCACTGTAAGAATATTTTTCATAGTGGATTGTTTGCCTTGGATCTGAGATGGATCCCACGATTTTTACCTGTGAAAGGGTTTTCCACCTTAAAATCGTCTGTGTTTATTTTGTGATTGTGGTTGCATATTTTCTTTAGTGATATCATTGATTTCCCCAAAATTTCACCATTTGTGATCGATTTTTCATATGAGACACATACGAGTTAGATTGATTCCATTTGTGATTGATTTGTCTCATATGGGACCGATCGGAATCCATATGATATCTATCAAACCCATATGAGACTGAGGGGACTGATGGTTCTCATATGAGAGAGAATGGCCGCTCCCACTTGAGATTAGCATTTTTCCGACAGTCTTAGAGTCTAGTTTTTGTGGGCGATTGGATGAGTCTAAAATGTGATCAATGTGTCTATTGTAAGATCAAATAGTCCAATGTCATCAAGTTCCTTCTGAGAGAGACAGGGCCGGCCCTAGGGTTGTCAAGTGCGGCAGCGGACAAAGGCCATCGACCCAGAATAGTGATTGAATGCTCAAATAAGATTTGAGGTTACTTTTTGGGATGTGTGCCACTTAAAATTATAAAGGTTGTGTATGATATAGCTCTCTGCTAATCCCTGCTATAGCAGAGTTCACCTACTTAGCATGTTTTCATTCTCTTTGCTAATATCCTGCTATCTACTTTAGCAAGTACCCATTTTCTTTGATAATTCCTTGTATAACAAGATTTTATGCAAGATTTATCTTTTCAACAGTTATACCCTCCTCTCTACTCCGGTAAGGAGTCAGTAGGGAGTAGAGAGGTTTGCTGTTAGAGTAAGTAAATCTTTATTCACAGGGAATTAGAAAAAAGAATGAGAACCAACTAAAGCAGGTGAACTCTGCTGTGGCAAGGGCTAATAGAGTGTTATGCCATACGCAGCCAAACTAACCATATAATGGGACGACTATGTTGACCCATTGTATGGAAAATTGGAGTAAAAAATGATCTCTACCGTCTAATTTAAAATAGTCAACATTTTTTTTTGTATGTACACTCGTGTAAATAAAGGTAACTTTTTATATTTCTTTTATTAGTTCTCTTTTATTTGAAATAGGGATTTAAAAGTCGATATATAGGAGCATTTTAATCGGGTCCCAAGCCGACATTGTTATATATAAATAAGCCAAGCAAGTCGATATTTAAAAATTTGTTCGATTTTTGAAATATAAAAGCTATATAAATATTTAAAAAAATTTAAAATTTATGTAAAGGTCATTTTTAGAAATACATCGGATACATCGGCTTCTATAACCTGACATGGGCCAATACGACCCCAATATATATGAGCCACTAGTGACTGATATTTGTTCAACCTGATTATTTGACCATATGGGGTGGTATTTATCATATTGATGGGGCCTAATCTGACATAAATCGACCAATATATAAACCATGGTCCCCTCCATTGCATGGGTTTCTTACTGCTTACTAGTATATAAAAAAGTCGACATGATCCATGATTGATGGTCTATTGTAGCTTACGTTCACTTTTTAAGATGTGTGCCATATGAATCAACATCTGACCATCTAATTGTATGCCCATAATATTAAGATACAAATGTGGCAGGTTACGACGATAAATGACAATGATTCCCTTATCATCTTGTGCAACCGTGGGATCCGTGACAGTCCCGTCGCGACGATGCGCTCTCTAACGAAAAATATAGACTCGCCACCCGGAGCTTTCGGTGTCCCAGGATACCTAGTTCATTTTTATGAGCACCGAAGTGCTAAAAATATGACTCTGAATCCGGTCCACACCAAAGGCTCTTGGGTAGGGGCTTCGGTTATCGATCGGGAAGGTGTTAGGCACCCAATCAACCCACTTAACGTGGTCTCTACTAATGGCCAACAATAAAATAAAGTAGAAGCAAGAAAAATAGCTTCCTCTTGCCCAAAAGGGCTTAGAATCCTATTTGTGCCCCTCCGCTCCTACCGAAAAATCGACGGCGTAACGACACAAATGAGAGGATGGAGGGAGCTAGAAAGAGATAGGAGAAGAAAGGGGAGAGCTGGAGCCCTCATGCCCTTGTAGCACCGTAGAGGAGCCTTGCGTGGCTTGCTTTGATGAGCTTTCGAAGGCTTGAATGGTAGAGAAATGGGTTCTAACCGCTTAGGACTTAAAGCTAAGAGGTAGGGGATGGAGGCTAGGGGATCGCACACACCTAGGCTAAGGATTTTGGATGCAAGAATAAGCTTGAAATGAGGTTTTAGAATTCTGGAATTTGGATTAAAATAATGCACAAAAGGGAGGAAGAACTTCTCACTTTGAGCTCTTTCTCTCTTAAGCAATTTTCTGAACCCTTAAACCAAGGGGAGGGGGGCTCTATTTATAGGAAAAGGGTAGATTAAGGGGCCACTTAGATGCTAATTGGGTTTATCAATTAGGTAATCTTAAATCTAAGGTTTCCTAGGATTTTGAGAGCTTGGAAAGGTGTGAAGGTGGTTCTAATGGTGGATGATGGGGTGAGGCCTTAAGCCACTTAAGGGGTTGCTAATAGGTAAGGAATGGGTGCAACAGGACTATCAAAACATACCTCAAAGATTGAGATGGTCAACAAGTCAAACCCCAATCATGAATTTCAGGGCAAAACTGAACAATTACTGTTCATATGCCTGGCGCAACTAATAGTTGCATCAGGCAAATGTACAGTAAAACAGTGCTGCACAGTTCCCTGGAAGTTAGCCTCGCGAGGGGTTGGGGGACCCATTTATGCCTGGCGCAACTATTAGTTGCGCCAGGCCATTTCTGGGGGAAAAATACCTGGCGCAACTATTAGTTGCGCCAGGCAAATCCAGGGGGAAAATGGCCTGGTGCAACTATTAGTTGCGCAGGCAAAAATCCCTCCAAAAAAGCCCAATTTTTAAATGGTCATAACTTTTGATGTATAACTACGATTGAGGTGATTCTTGGCTTGTTGGAAAGCTGGAGAAGTCCTCTTCCCAAAGGTATATAATTTGATATCAGTAGAAGACCTTAGATAGTCTTGGTGCACCACTCTTCATCCATTTCTTGGAAGGTTAGGTTTAGGGTTCGAAATGGGTTCTAAGGGTTGGGATTGGTTTCTAAAGGTTCGGGGTAGGTTCCTAAGGGATCTAGGGTGATTCTTAAGGGTTTGGGGTGATTCCTAAGGGTTCCATACATGCTATCAAAAGCTCAAAATTGCACCTCTCTCGAAAGGTGTTTCGATCGGGCCTTGGGCCAAATTTTGGTGTCTACAGATGCCCTTCTTTGGTATCCGATCACTAGTGATCATATGCCAAAGAAAAGAGACATCCAAAGAGGCCCAAGGCATTACTGACGAGTCCGCTATATTCAGAAAGAACTTCAAACATCGGGTGACTAACATGGTGAGAAAATGAAAGCCCTGGAGTGCCAGGCTAATCATTCGTTTCTCGAGGTAATCGGTTCCCAAGCGCTTAGCGACATTACTGGGCATAACCGAGGTGGAATGAGTCATGAACTCCCTATAGTCGGGAAAGACATTCGCTTCTCGGGATGATTTTGAAGGTAATTGATGTTCGAGGTCTATTCTGAATACAACAGCTTTGTGAGTAAGAGGGATGATCGACCCATATTCTAAGATAGGTGAGAAGCAAACACACGCAAGGCTCCACAGTTTGTGTCCAATCCTACGAGGCATTTGATGGGCTCATCGGATTATTCGCAGGTGCCCCTACTGAAAGCAGGGTTTGAGGTCTTTGGGCGAACCCATTGACCCCAAAGTTTATTTAGCATGACTACCCGAGCGAAGTGAATAGATGTCACAACGCTTTTTAGGTGTGCATGCCATTTTTCAAAACGTGCCCTGGATCCACATGACCCAGAGTATCCAGTTTCAACTCCCTTGAACAGATCCAACCAAACATTGGGCACCTCCTAAAAGGGGGCATCCAATCTTGGTCTCTGTTGACAATGATCATAACTGTTAATTAATTATGCATTCTCATGCACCCATCGGGGGCAATAAGCAACAACGAAGGCGATGGAAGCCCCGACCCAGACCCGCTCGGGTACAATTTACGAGGACAAACGACCATCATACGGATACCCAGATGCAAGGCGTACACTTTATAGGGATACCGCTGCCCATACAGGTTTTAAGCCTGTAGAAAATAAAAGGGAAATGAACCCTTCTGAATGCATGGTTGCACATAGTTCGATTGACACTTAATTTCATTCTTGACAGGTTGGTTTCAACCAACGATTGATCTATTCAAGTGAAGGTTTTGAAGCTTAAGACGCTTAAGTTCATATAAGTCCAAAACAAAGCGCTTATTGCGAAGATTTAGCAACAGAATCAACCTGATTAAAACATTGACCGCTTCATCGGGATTGACACAGTTGCTCCTACCTTGAAGTAGGATCCAGATCTGAGGCGAACCTCCGATTCAGGACTTTAATGTGGCACAGCTGCATTGCCGAAAAAATATTAACATTTTGCTGCCTTATGCTTCTGTGCCCCGTGGGGAGTCCATTTTTTGGTTTTCCATTGTTTATGTGATTTTTTTTTAACTTTCTGATTGCTATCTTGCATGATTTTTTTGGGAGTTTATCATTTTATGTAAATTTTTTTTTTTTAAATTAAGAAGCTATCATGCGAAATTTATTGAAGTTTAGAAGCTATCATTTCATGTGACTTTTTGAAATTTTGAAGTTTATTATTTCACGTGAATTTTTTGAAGTTTAAAAGCTATCATTTCATGTGAATTTTTTGAAATTTTGAAGTTTATTATTTTTTGGATTTTTTGAATTTTGGGCTTTTTTGTGGGGATTTTTTAATTTTTTGCTGGGATTTTTTTGGAGTTTATCATTTATGTGGATTTCTTGGAATTTTGAAGTTTCTGGTGAACACTTCTGGCTTCTCCGCCGGGGATTTTTTTATATATAGGACCGAAGTGCGGGTTGACCCTGGTCTGCTTTTTATTTTAGCATGGCCTTTGTTTGGCAAGTCGAATGATGATTGATATGCCGTCTTGGGGGTGCGTGCATCAGACGGGGGTAGTGACATGAATCCACTAAGGGGAGCGGGGGACCCGGTCTCCTTATCTGGCCCAGACCCGGCCCAAGATCTGGCCTAAATGTCTGGCGTAACTATTAGTTGCGCCAGGCCACTAGAGGCCTCAAAATAGCCTGGCGCAACTAATAGTTGCGCCAAGCAAATGGGGGGCAAACGTTTGCCTGGCGCAACTATTAGTTGCACCAGGTTTAACTGGGGTTTTAAAAGACAGCCCGAACACGGGCTGTGGGGCCTTTTATTCGAAAGTTTTTTCTTCCCTCTTCTTCCTTGTAACGGAAAACTGCCCCCCCTACCCAGGGTTCCTTTACATTGTCTCTTCGCGTGCCCATTGCCTTTTTCTTACCTGTGGATTGATCGCGGGTGCGTGCTTAGATCAAAGACCCCCTCTTCTTCATAGGGTAACCATTTAAACTCATTTTTCTTGATTTTTCTTGTTCCTTTATACAAATGTGATCATGATCTTGCATTTCCTTGATGATAAATGATTCATTTTTATTATGAGCATGTTTATTGATGATGAGTTGAGAATTTTTCATGAATAATGCCCCCATTTTTTGTGTTTTATGGTTTTTTTTTTCCCTAACATATATATATATATATATTTTTTTGTGTTTTCTTTTTTGTTTGTTTTTTTTTTGTTGTATATAAAGCAATATATTTTTTTTGAACCCTAATTTAAAAAGATTTTTTTGGTGTTATTCTCTCTTTTTTTTTTTAATTATGGTAGAGGATTCTTTTTGTTTCTATTTTAAAGTAAGGGATTTTTTTTGTGAAAGATTTTTTTGGCCTCTTTATTCAAGGTAAAGAAGAGGTTTTTTTTTTTTTTTTTTTCTATTTAGGATAAGGGATTTTTTTTTGAAAGATTTTTTTTTGGCCTCTTTATTCAAGGTAGAGAAGAGAGAGATTTTTTTTGTTTGTTTATTTATTTATTTATTTAGAATAAGGGATTTTTTTTGTTTTTATTGAAAATAAGGGATTTTTTTGTTTTGCCTTTTTATTCCTGAAAGTTAAGGAGCAATGGTTTTGGGTGTCTTCTCCTTTTTTTTTTATTAAGGAAGAGGATTTTATTCCTGGTTTTTCTTGTTATTTTTCTAAGGAACCTATTTATTTTGATTTTTGATTTTATGGGAAGAGAAAGAGATGTTTTTGTTTGCTTTTGAAGATTAAAAAAAAAAGGGAAGGGAAGGGATTTTTTTTGCATTTTTTCATTTTAATTTAAAGGGGGTATCTTTATTTACGTGTGTGTATCTTTATGTTTTTTTTTTGGGGAATAGAGAAAGAGGAAAAGGGGTGGGCACACTCACCTTCCCTTGGCGGGTAGCACATAAATGGTTCTTTTATCACTGATCTGCTTTGATGTGACTGTTTTCTTGCCCCAGCATGTCAGGCGGCGAAGAGCATGTCCCTGAGGAAGGTCAGGAGCAAGGGCCTGAGATAGTGTATGGTCCGCGAGGGGAGCAATTTATCTGGGTGGAGTGGAGAGCAGGTCCCTAGCTCGAGATGCAGGGTGAGGCTGCCCGGGTCGGCCTCTTACATCAACAGTACACTCACATCTCAAACTTCGGCATAGCAAGGTAACAGATAGGTTCAATTTCTTTCTTTTGCGCAGTTTTACCCTACTTCCGCAATCTGATGTGTATTTCTTTGGGTGCAGGAGCTGCCTACCATTGTATTCCGCGGGGGGTGGCTCGACTTCCACGAGTTCTATCGTTATGTCCCTCTGGTGGTGAAGATCCTGTTGGAGCAGGTGGGCTTTGGAGAGTTTCTGTCCTGCCCTCCCATGAGAGCAGATGCGGCCTATCTGAAGGCTTTAATTGAGAGGTTTCGGCCTAAGACCATGACCTTCCACATGCCCTATGTTGAGATGACGCTGACGCCCGTTGATTGGGGCATGATTACTGGTATCTGGATCGGGGGGGTGCAGATCTCCACCTTAGCAGCACCGAGCCGTGAGGACATTACTCAATTGATCGGAGCCTATCCTCCTCGTGAGCAGACCCACGGCATAGAGGTCAAGATGTCCTGGTTGACCTCCCTTTTTACTGCTGATGATATGGTGGACCTGGGTCAGCCGGACCGGGAGCTCTATATCACGCCGGAGCGTGCAATTGTTCTGACTCGTATCACTCTCCTACTTCTGTTGGGCAAGACCCTCTTTACAAATGCCAGCGGGGGACGAGTCAGCTTGGCCCTATTAAGCATGATGGATCCTTGGGGCGACGTTCCTAGGTATGATTGGGGAGGGGCCGGATATGCATGGTTGATGTACAACCTAACACGGGTCACGACCGGGGACTCGAAGTCTGCCGTAGGATTTTGGGCTGCTCTGGAGGTAATTCCTCATCCCTTTTATTTTTGCCATTTTTGAATGAAGGGTCTTTATGTGTTACTGATCTGCTTTTTGTGCCATACTCCCATTTCAGGTGTGGGGATATCACCACTTCCACCCTGGGCGTCCGCTCCTATTCTCGGAGGTGTTTACCTGTCCCCTCCTCCGCAATTGGAACCATTCCCGGCGTCGCGACGTGGGCCTAAAGCACTTAGAGATGGGCTTGAGGTCTCAGCTTGATTTGATGGTCCCTGAGCAGGTGACGACTTTTCGACCTTTGTTCACTTTTAGTTTGGACATTTCTTCTTTTTTTTCTTTGCTGAGGTGTTGCCTGCTTGGTGTCTCTTCCTTGGTTGCAGATCCTCCCCGACCCGTACCTGACGTCACGCTTCTGGGACCGAGCAGCTGTGGGCGCCTCCCGTCTATTCAACAATCGCTGCGTCATATTCTTTTACGGGGCATGGGCCCGGTGCTATTATCTGGGGGAGAGGGTGATACACCAGTTCCAGGGCTACTACGCCATTCCTATAGACCCCCCGATAGATGTTTGGAGTCCTGCTGGTAGCATCGAGGAGATGACGACGGCTTTCTTCAACCATGGGTTCCCCATTCATGCTCTTTAGGTGCCTGGGGACTATCATTATTGGTACGAGTGTTTGCCTCATCGATTCATCCTATCGCGCTTTGTCCCTAGCACTAACTTTCTGGCATTCGGCGGCCCGGTTAGTCAGGTAATCAGCTTAGATTAATTTCCCCTTATATTTTGAATCGGCTCTTATCTCAGTAGATCTTTTCTTTTGTTCCCAGTTTGCTCCGGGAGAGGATTCGGATGGTGGAGGTGGGCCGAGTACTGCTGATGCGTCTGGCGTAGATCCCTCTGGTGCTGGTCCTTCCAGTGTAGGTGCCTCGGGTGAGGGTTCCTCGGTGCCGGTCCATCGGGCACCTCTCAGGCAGATATCCCTGGTAGCGGCCCGTTCATGATTTATGGGACCTTTCGGCGCCTGGATGATAGTTTCCTCTCGGGCCTCTGTGCTGACGTGGATCGGCAGGCCCGGCTTTCAGATGAGGTGGCCAGCGTTCCCCCTCCCGAGGTGGTTCCAGGGGTAAGTCTTCGGATGTGTCAATCCTCCTCTACTTTGGTTTTCTTCCGCACAAGCTGCCAGAGGTGTCTTGACAACTGAACATTATCTCGCAGGACTTCAACTCGGCAATGGAATTTGCACAGTATCACCGTCACTTGGCTGAGCTCAGGGAGGTGGAGACGGTGAGTACCTGGCTGCTTGACTCCTCTCCTTCCTTTCTTTGTTGTTGGCCCCTGTACTGATCTTGGCCTTGCTTTTGCTTTGCAACGTGCCAAGGCTAAGGAGTCGCGCTCCCTGCTGAGTAGGATCTCGCAGGCATGATCCAGAGTGGGGGACATGAGGACCTACCAGAGCTCCTCTCGCCGTCGCAAGAAGTCCAAGGGGGCGAGCCAAGAATAGGCTTTAGTCTTTTTTGCTTTTAAAATTCAGTACCTTTGTGGTTGGATTTGGATTTGTAGACATTTTATGGGATGGATGATGTGATGATTTTCTTTTGGACATATATCTCTGACAATGCTCTTAATGCCTTTACTTTGAATTCATGTCATAGTTTCCTTGCTTTTTATGTCTATCTCTCTACAGGTTGTGCTTGCCCAATGCTTCTTAGAAAGCGATTTTTAAATGCCCCAATATAGGATCGCTCCTGCACATAACAAAGTGATGCTTTAAACTGTTAGTGCTCGTAAAGGTAGGTGTACAAAATAAACAACAGAGAGGGTGAAAGTCCCCCCTCCAAATAGGTTTGAACATGGCTGTGGAGGGGACCGTGGTGTGGCGCAACTATTAGTTGCGCCAACAGGATTTGGGGGCCAGAAGATGCTGGCGCAACTAATAGTTGCGCCAGGCTTATTTTGGGGAAACAAATCATTTGCGCAACTAATAGTTGCGCCACCTCAAACCTGGGCGGCAATGGGTTTTTATATGTCTGAGTGGGCCTAGAAATCAGCTCTTTTTGTTTGACCTGGCTCTCCTTTGACCGGTTCTTTTTTCTCTCATTTTTCCAAGGCCGGTCCATCACCATACACTGACTTTTATCCTCTCAAAATATCCTTGTGCATTCCCTTACGTGGAGGGCCCGGAGCCGACTTATCCTCTTTGTTGGGTGGGGGGCCCAAATTCTTAATGGCCTGGTTTGGGAGCCTGAATGAGAGCGAGTTCGCCGATTTGGAACGCCTTGGGCTATCTCGCCTTCCTTCCTTCTTAAAGATTCCTCTCCGATGGGAATTTCTTCATGCTGCTGCTTCATTTTGGGATGTGAGCTCCCACGTATTTCGTTTTGGGAAGCGGGAGCTGATCCCAACCCTTGAAGAGCTGTCTAATCTATTTGGCCTGAAGCTTCATCGGGTCCTCGCCAGAGTCATGCCCCGACCGGGATATTCCAAATCTGTCCACCTTATTCTCGGATTTAAGAAATCTGAGTATGAGAAAGGTCTCGTCGGGGGGCCCACAAGGTGTTCGCTGAAATTCCTCAAAGAACTTTTCGGCGATGAAAGTCTACGAAAATTGCCAGTTAGGAACGCCTTTAACGTGAAAGCTCTAGCGCTCGGTCTCATCTCTGAAATCCTCTTCTACACTGGGGGAGATAGCTTCTTGTTGGCAAATTGTGATGTTTTGATGGAATTGGAGGCGGGCCGGTCCCTGATGCATTTGGTGCTGCCCGAGCTGTATCGATGCCTCGACTCCTTTGCTCTGGGTAAGGCGGAGGGTCTTCGGGGATGTCCCTTGCTGCTTCAGGTTTAGCTGGGTGAGCATTTTGCCGTTCTGGGGCCCGTGCCCTACTTTTATATCGCCCGAGGTGAGGTAGTTCAATGTTTTTTGGGTAGATGCCACCTGCTTCCACAGGGCGACGTGCTAGCTCTGAAACTTTGGTTGGTTGACGCTGAGCTGATATGGAGGCTTCCTTGGTTGGGTCGGACCTTCCCAGTGATCCGCTCTAGAGACCATGAGGGCATCACCCTCCTAGGCTTGATTGGCAGTACCTTCTACTTCCCATTCCGGGTACTGTGCCAGTTTTGCTGCTCTCAACAGGTTCCTTGTGAGGCCAGGCCTCCTTTATGCAATGTGAGTTTTTCTAGGGGATCATCTGGGGACATGGATCGGATTGCTGCCCTTTGGGAGACGCGTTAGTCGACACTGATGTGTGACATTGAGCAGGGAGACTCAGTTAGGATTTCTCCTGAGTATGAGGCCTGGTTATTGACTGAGCGACCTGATACGGATGGCCCAGACTCGTCAGAGATCATTGACATTGGGGGTCTCTGGCCAAAGAAAGAGACGGCACTCCGAGCTCGCATTGACTTTCTGGTGGACGAGAAGAGGGTTTTGCAAGAGCTTTTGGCGCATGAGAAGGTTGGAGCCGATACAGCAAAGAGTGAGGTCCTTCGTTTGAAGGGATCACTGAGCCTTGCTTTTGGAGCCGTCGACTCTTCTCGGAAGAGGTTTAAGAGCTTGCATGGACGTTGGCTGACTGAGAGGAATGTCAGAGAGGATGACCTTAATGCTGAGATTAGCGCCTTGAAGCGTGAGCTGGGCCGCTGATTCCCTCCTGCACATGGAACTTTTTACACAGATCAAATACACAGAAAAAGGGGCATAAAAAAACCCCTTTACAGATACACACACATTTTTAGTATACATATTTTATTATATATTTTATTTTTTTTGTTTTCGTTTTATACTTGTAAAAAGGAAAGAACGCTAGTCACCACATCGACTATTTTTGGGATGTGGTGTGAGTGGTGCGAAAGGAAGTTTACTATATACATCTACACAGGCTTTTTGGCTGCATTTTTTGTTTTATGCATTTTTGGTTGTTTTTTTTTTTTTTTTTTTTTTTTTTTTTTTTTTTGGGCCTTAATCAGTGGGGCGAAATCATGGATCCCATTTTGAGCATGGCCGAGCCCTTTTCATGCAGTCGGTTCTGAGTGGGTTTTCAAATTCACCAAGGCTAGAACGTTAATCCCTTTGGATTGAGTCAAACTTTTCTCCTTGCCTCGGGTCATATGTTTGACAGTGTGGTTTCACAAAGACAATTCCGGTCGGGACCTGATCTGATTTAGCATGAACGGCCCAATCGGACAATGAGTAATAGGGAGAGTGATAAAAAGGGTCCTCAAACATCAATCAATCATTTCAAACCTTTCCTATTTTCTCTCTCTCTCTCTCTCTCTTTTTATTTATTTATCTCCCTTTTTTACCCGTGGTGCCCCTTCGGGTTTTCACCACGTCCATGTGTTTAGCTCTCTTACCCCAGGCGTCCTTTCGGGTTTTCACCTGGTCCGCACAAGCCCGCTGTTTTTACCCGAAGCGCCGTTTCGGGTTTTCACCACGTCCATCCTGCTTTGAGCTTGTATTTTTATTTTATTTTATTTATTTTTATTTAATTTTCTCTTCTTTTTTCAATAGCCACGACATAGACCTTGATTCTGTCATAGCAGACTGGATGGGGTTCTGGTGTCGTCTCACGACTCGGCTCATATTGACTTAACAGATATTATGACTGCTTGCGAACCTACAAAGAGGGCTTCCTTCAGGGTGTAGCTTGGCCATGGGTTATATTAGGATTTGAAGGTATGCTGGGTTAAAAGGATTTTCTTGATATGGCTTCAGTTTTCTCGATATACTTTCTTCCTTGGGGGTTTTACTGTACATGCCCCGTGATTCTTCTACATTTTTTTATTCTTTTTACTTTATTTCAGGCAATCTCTTTTTGAGGTTTTGCTTTTTCGATTTCTTTGGATTTTGGTAGTAACTTTATACACATGCATCTTTTCTCTCTTTGGTATTTGTACACGTATATATATATATATATTTTTTGAGGAATGGGCTTATTGAAAGAAAGGCCCAGGCTCAAATGGGGTAGCAAAGGATATCATCATTTTTAGGGATGCTTTTTTAGCTACTGTATTTGGAATGATGGCCTCTTTTGGGTGGTTCTTAAGCAGTCGCGTATCTGTTTCATCAATACTTACCTTGTCGTGATGGACTAAGAGTAGAATCGTCGGACGTATCCAGCGTTGATGGGCTCAGGAAAATGATCTCCGTCCATGGTGGCGAGGCGGATGGCGTATCCCGACAGCACTTCTTGAATGATGTATGGTCCTTCCCAGTTCGGCTTAAACTTTCCTCTTGGATCGGCGTGGAGGGATGGGAAGATTTTCTTTAGCACAGTGTCTCCTACTTTTAGATCTCGACCGCGGACACGTTTATTGTAAGCGCGTGCGATTCGCCCCTGGTAAACTTGGGTATGGCATAAGGCTAGGAGTCTCTTCTCGTCCAGTAAGTTCAGCTGATCAAAGCATGATCTTTCTCTTTCTGCTTCGGGTAAGCCTGATTCCATGAGGATTCAGAGCGAGGGTACTTCAACCTCCACCGGGAGGACGACCTCGGTTGCATACACAAGGGAGAATGGTGTTGCCCTTGTAGCGGTACAGATCGACGTTCGATAGGCCCACAAAGCAAATGGCAGCATTTCGCTCCAATCTCGATAAGTGACGACCATTTTCTCAAGGATGCGGACGACTGTCTTGTTCGCGGCTTCCACGGCTCCATTAGTTTAAGGCCGGTAAGGGGATGAGCGATGGTGCTTGATCTTGTATTGCTCACAGAAGTCTCGGAAGCGCTTATTCACAAAGTTTGTGCCGTTGTCCGTGATGATATCTTTGGGTACTCCAAATTGGCACAATTTTATTCTTGAGAAACTTCTCAACGTGACTGGCCGTGATGTTGGCATATGACACCGCTTCTACCCACTTGGTGAAGTATTCAATGGCGACGAGGATGAACCGATGTCCGTTTGATGCTTTTGGATTAATCATTCCGACAACGTCAAGGCCCCAGGTAGCAAACGGCCAAGGAGTGGTCATGCAGTGAAGATCGATGGCAGGAGCGTGTATCAGACTGGAGTGTTCTTGACACTTGTAGCATTTTTGAACATGTTTACAGCAATCCGATTCCATAGTGGTCCAGAAGTATCCCTGCCGTAGGATTTTCTTAGCGACCATGTGACCGCTGACGTGGGCTCCGCATACTCCCTCATGGATTTCTTTCATAATGTTGACCGCTTCACTTTCAGTAAGGCACCTGAGTAAGATGTTATTGTATGATCGCTTGTAGAGGCGTTCCCCTCAAATGACATAACTTGCCGCTAAACATTGAATGGTTCGTCGGTCTGTCTTAGATGTACCCTCTGGAAAAGTCAGGGTCTAGGGGAAATTCTTGATATCTGAGAACCAAGGTGGCTCATCATCAGGCTTTGTAGGTTCCTCAATCTGGAGGCAGAAGGCCGGCTCATTCCTCTGCTCGATCATGATCGGCTTCATCCCAACACCATAGGGGATTTCAATCATTGACGCCAAAGTTGCTAATGTGTCGGCAAAGCGATTCCTTATCCGGGGGACGTATGAGAAAGTCACATCTTGGAAGCAAGCTATCAGATCCTCGAGGTATTCATGATAGGGGATTAGCTTCTCGTCTTTCGTCTTCCAATCGCCATTCGTCTGGCATATGATTAACTGTGAATTGCCAAATACTCGAAGGTGAGTTACATTCAGATCTAGAGCTGCCTGCAGACCAGCGGCGTAAGCTTCATACTCAGCCATATTGTTAGTGCAAGAGAAGTTGAGTTTGATAGAGACCGGTACATGGGATCCTTTTGGTGAAATTAGGATGGCGCCAACTCCTTGGCCCTCGACATTTGCTGCCCCGTCAAAGTGCATTACCCATGATTCTTCTGCTTCTTCTGTATCGTCCTCTGTCATGAACAAGATATCTTCATCCGAGAATTCGGTTCTTAACGGCTCATAGTCAGGTAAAGGATTATCAGCAAGATGATCAGCAAGCGCCTGCCCCTTAATCGATTTCTGAGTGACGTACGTGATGTCAAACTCAGATAATAAAAGTTGCCATCGTGCGGTTCGTCCAATGAGAGCTGGCTTTTCAAACAGGTATTTCAACGGGTCCATTCGGGCCAAGAGCAGAACGGCCTAGGATAGTAAGTAGTGGCGGAGCCTTTGAGTAGCCCATACAAGAGCTAGGCATGCTTTCTCCAAATGAGAGTAGCGCGTCTCGTAATCAGTAAACTTCTTGCTTAGATAATAAATGGCTTGCTCTCTTCTTCCTTTTTCATCGTGCTGCCCCAAAACACATCCCATCGAAACTTCTGTCGTGGAGAGATACATCAAGAGTGGTCTCCCTGGCTCAGGTGGTACCAAAACAGGTGGATTCAGGAGGTAGCTTTTGATTTTATCGAACGCTGCCTGACAATCGTCGTTCCATTCAACGGGTGAATTCTTCCTTAGCAGCTTGAAGATTGGCGTGCAGATTGGAGTTAGCTGTGCAATGAACCGACTGATGTATTGTATTCTACCCAAGAACCCTCTAACCTCTTTCTCGGTAGACGGCGGTGGCATTTCAGTGATGGCTTTAACTTTGACGGGGTCGACCTCGATCCCCCTCCTACTGATGATGAATCCTAACAATTTCCCTGACATGGCGCCAAATACGCACTTTTGTGGATTCAGTCGTAGTCGATATTTCCTTAACCTATCAAACAGCTTCTGGAGGTTTACCAGATGGTCGCTTCGCTCTGGTGATTTAGCTATCATGTCATCGACATATACTTCAATCTCTCTGTGCATCATGTCATGAAATAGTGCAGTCATAGCTCTCTGGAACGTTGCACTGGCATTCTTCAACCCGAATGGCATGACTCGATAGCAAAAGGTTCCCCAGGGGGTAATGAACGCTGTCTTCTCACGATCAACCTTTGCCATCTTTATCTAATTATATCCTGAAAATCCATCCATGAAAGAGAGCATCCCATGCTTTGCTGTGTTATCGACCAAGATGTCGATGTGTGGTAGTGGGAAATCGTCCTTTGGGCTCTCCCTGTTCAAGTTACGGAAATCGATACACATGCGAGCCTTTCCATCCTTCTTCGGCACAAGTACGATATTGGCTAGCCATTGCGGGTATTTGGATACCATGAGAAACCCCATCGCTTGATGACCTCGCCTTTTGACTTTCAAAGATCCACTCGGTTGGAGACGCTCACCGCTTGATTGGCTTCATATCAGGGTAGAGAGGCAACTCATGCTCGACCAAATTAGTATCTAGACCAGGCATGTCCTCATACGACCAGGCAAAAACGTCTTGGTATGACCGAAGGAAGTTGATCATGCTTTTTCTTTCCTCAAGAGATAGTGACGTTTCGATTTTGGTTATCCTGGGAACCTCCTCTGTTCCTAGGTTGACATCCTCGGTCTCTTCGACAATGGGGGTAGGGCCAGGTCAAAGTTGGCAAATCGGTCAAGGAGCTCATTGGGGAGCTCCTCCAAAGTGATATCCTCATCCAGACTCGTAACGCCTATCTCTTCTTGTATTTCTACAGGGAAGGGGTCGATTTCACGTGGGACGGGTATTTTGATTAAGGCATCCTTTTGTGGGGCATTTTCTGGAATTTTAAATGACAATATTTTTGAACTTTGGGTTTTTTCAATGTTTTTGGGATTTTGTGTTTTTTTTCTTTTAATGTTTTTGAGATTTTTGTTTTCTTTTATGTTTTTGAGATTTTTATTTTCTTCGGAGACGTGCCCTTGGCAAGGCGGGTTGCTATATACACAGGTTATTGCCTACCAAGGGCTTATCTCACTTTTTATAGGTTGTTTTTTTTTTGGAAACGGGCGCCAAACTTTAGGCCGCTTCCTGCTTCCAGAGTTTGGGGCAAAGATGCCCAGTTGCGTACCTGAGGGGCTGCTTCTTTACCTGTTGGAATGGAGGGTGCTAGCTGATATGGCTCATTGGAGTCAGCCTCCATCATGTTAATCCCCATTTCATCTGAGATGATATCCTCAAATGTTAACACGGCTTTGTGGTGATTCACCACAGGGGGAGCTTGTTCAGGTACCGACCGTCGTTCCTCAAAAAGGGACAATGCAGCCAAATCTATCTCCAAGCTAGGAAGGGAGATCTGGGGATTGGTGGGATTAACTGGGGCTTTGGGTTTATGTGGGGTCAAATGGGTTGCCCCATTTTGATCGATCTTTACGACCCCTGTGCTGACAAAGGAATCCCTGATGTGTGGCCTAGGGCGAGGTTTCTCTTCTATGTTGATTCCTCGAGCTAGTGCAGCTGCGGTGACCCTGGCTTTCTCTTTGGCCTCTCAGACCTCTTCTTCTGTGGGCTTGTATCCCAGCCCGAATCTTACTTTTTATCCCTTAGCCACAACTGGCTCTCTTCTACCTTGTAATTTGGGTCCCAGACCCCTTCCTTTCTGATAGTCCCGCTTTTGGAGCATTGCCACTGCTGCTACCATACCGCCTCCCGTTTTAGACATGATACCCTCCATGGGCTCTGGGAGTATTGCCGACACCTCGTATTCGAAACTGTGGAGGTCGACGTCCTCAGCGGTGTGTGGTACATCCAGCATATTAGGTTTTTCAACACTATTGGTGGCTTTTTCTTTCTCACCATGCCCCTCCCCAATGATTGTAACAATTTTATGCCCAGACACGAATTTGAGCTTCTGGTGCAAAGTGGACGGTATGGCTCCGACCTCATGCAGCCCCAATAATAAGTTAAAAGAAGATTTAATATCCATGACTTGAAACAAGATGGAAAAGGTCATTGGCCCTATCAATAGCTCAAGATCAACTTCTCCCATTATTTCTCTTCTGGTATTATCAAATCCTCTAGCGCTGGTTCTGGTGGGCCTTAGCATGCATGGGTCAACCCCGATCTTGGTGGCGGTTCTTAACGGACATATATTCAATGCAGACCCGTTGTCAATTAGTACTAAGGGAATGACCATGTTTCCGAATTCAACAGTTATATTCAAAGACTTGGAATGGCTACACCCTTCTTCTGGCAAATCAGCATCAGAAAATGAAATGGCATTCGGAGCCATCACCTGCCCAATTATCTGCCCAACTTCATCTGGGCTGACCTGGAGCGATGCATGCACATTTTTTAACGCCCCCATTAATGCTTGGAAATGGAGTGGGGACGTCATCAGCAGATCCCACACAGTGATATGGGCCGGCATTCTTCTCAACTGAGTCTCCAATATGTGTTCTCGACTCATCTTCTCGAAGGGGTTCACCGCATTGTCTTTCTTCCCTTCGGGTTGGGCTTGTCCTGCTGTTGGTACTTCTGGCTGCTTTGATATCTTCCCAGACCTAGTAACAAAATTCCATCGCCTTCTCTCGCGCCGCGGCATTGGCATCTGTTTGTTCGTAGCTCAGTGGGACCTGATGAGGATCATAGGTTGGTCCTGAGAGCTGGAAAGGTATGGCTGCCGGTGCTTGAGGCACTTGTACTGTCGGCTCAGGAGGTGGGGGTAATACTTGGTTCACCTCGGTGGCAGTGGGTTGGGTGGAAAGATTAGGCCAAATGGGGGTTGTGAAGCTTGGGTGTGGTGGCACCGAAGGAAAAGAGGTAAAAGCAGGCCATTGATAGCCGGTGGGTACTGATGGGATATGACGGGTCTGATGAGCCGTCAGGTAGTTGACAGGGGTGATGGGGCTTGCTGGCGGCTGAATTGGGGATGATGAGATGGGCACAGGCCTTTGATAACTGAGGGGTGTGGGTGTTGGATTGGGGGCTTGGTGGTTTATGGGGTAGTTGATGGGGGTTGTGGCATATGGCGAATGGAATGAAGGGCGCCGGCCATTGGTAGTTTGTGGGTGCGGGTATAGGAGTGGGGGCCTGGTGGCTTATTGGGTGATTTGTGGTATATGGTTGGTATGCATTTATATTGACATAATTAACAGGTGTGGTGGGTGGAAAATATGCCTTGAGATCCAAAGGTTCCAATTGCAGAGTCGGGTTGGGAAAATAATCTGACAAATTCAGGGGTTCAACAACCCCGATATTCCTTTCCTTAATATTTTTTAACAGTGGTGCTAGATAACTCTCCCGATCACTGATATAATCGGATGGGTCAAACTCAAATTCTTCCTCATCCTCTATCATTCCGATGGTGGGTCTGGGACCTGCTCCTCCGGTGGGATGTGGGGTTAGTGGCACCTGATGGATATTAGCGTGCTGAGGAGGCGCAAGGGGAATGATTTTCCCGGCATCGATCAAATCTTGGATCGCTTGCTTCAATAGGAAGCAGCGATCAGTAGGATGGCCCGGACCCTGATGAAAATTGCAGTTGGTATTTGGGTCATAGTTCTTTGGGATTGGGTGAGGGGGAGGTTGCGGTTGGCGGATAGCCACTAATCCCTTTTCTACTAACAAGGGCAAAAGTACACTCAAAGATTGCCCCAGAGGTGTGAAGACTCGGTCGTAGCGGGCTCTCCTCTGTTCTGGGGTCATCTGCATTCCTTCCCATTCCCCAATCTTCCTCCCGTCAGCCTAATCGGTGCTACTAAATTGAACGGGCAAGATTATTATTGGGCCTGGTGTTGGCTATGTTTTGGACATCGCCCCTGTTCTTTTCTCATTCCTCTGTTCTGAAAACCTTCTAACCCCACTGGGTCCGCTCGATGTGCTCTTATTTAGACGCCCCTCCCTGATGGCATCCTCGCATCGATTGGCATTCCTCACCAAATTGGCAAAACTAGACTGCTGTTGGTATACAAGAAAATCAGAGATCGCTGGCAGAGTGTTCTTTGAAATCATCTCTATCTGCTCATCGTCTGGTATTCTATTTCTGACTTGAGCTGCCAGTGCTCTCCAACGCCCCAAATAGTCACTGAAGGTCTCATTTGAATTCTGCCTTAACCGGGCCAAATCAGACTTGCGCGGTTCAATATCAGTATTATAGACATACTGCTCTTGGAAAAAATGCGCTAAATCTTTCCATGTCTTCATCATGGATGGTTCATGTGACGTGAACCACCTCAGGGCCGGTCCGGTCAAGCTTTTCTGAAAGACTTTTATTAGTAGCCTTTCATCCCTCCTGTACTGGCACATGTCCCCACAATAGGACTTGAGGTGTGCGATCGGGTTGCTTGTGCCATTGTATTTATCGAATACTGACATTTTAAATTTGGGAGGCAAGGGGACCTCAGCGAACAAGCACAGGTCTGTGAAGTCCGTGGCGTGGATTTCAGCACCACCCATTTTCATCAGCTGTTTTTGTATTTTGTCTAACTGTTCTTTCAGCTGCTATGACTCTTTTGATACTGGGGTTGCTTTCTCGACTGTCAGTCGGACTTCACTCTGGGCCACTAGGGGATGGGCAATTATGGGAGGGGGTGGAGGCTGGTCAAAGCCCCAGCATAGGCCCCGTTGTTCCTAATCTCGTCCTCTTCATACTGCTAATCGGTGTAATGTGCAGTGAAGACGGGATTCTCAACTTGTTGCTGCATGGGTTGGATGGGAATGACATGAATAGGGGTTGGGTGAGCCCATTGGGGGTGTGGAAAGGCTTGTTGGGTGATGGGAATTTGGTTTTGAAGTGGGGTCGGATAGGGCCATTGGGTGTGAGGGAAGGTTTAGGGATGGCCTTGGGGTGTGGGGCCATGGGGGAATTGGGTTTGAGGGACGGCCTAGGTTTGACCCGACTGTGAAGGTTGGGTTAGGTGTTGGGGGTATTGTGGAAGGTATGAGTGTGGGGTTTGGGTTTGGGCCACGAACCCTTGATCATTTTGGGTCATAGGCCAATGATGGGTTTGGGCCAATGGGCCTGGGTAGGTTTGGGCCCTGGGCCCTTGGTGGGTCTAGCCCAATGGGCCTTGTTGGGTCTCAGTCATGGGCCCTTGATGGATCTGGCCCAATGGGCCTTGCTGGGTATGGGCCATGGGCCATTGGTGGATTTGGGCCATGGGCCCCTGATGGGTTTGGATTTAATGGGTTTGGCCCAATGGGCCCTGGGGAGCATGGGTGATGGGGTGTTGGGCCATCGGGCCCTGGGACATGTGGGAAGAGGGGGCTTGGGCCAATGGGCCTTGGGATATGTGGGAGTTTGGAGGTTGGGCCATTTGGCCTTGGGGTGTATGGAAAAAGGGGGTTTGGGCCATGGGGGGTTGATGGGGGACATGGGGGAGTGAAGCATGGAGGTTTGCCAAGGTGTGGGATGGATTCATGGATGTGGGATGTGGAGGAGAGGTATTTTGGGAAGCCTTCCATGCGGAGTAGGCTTGGAACATCTCCTCCATCATGGCCATGGAGAAAGGATCGGAAGTGGATGGTGGATTTAATGGATGGTTAGGTATGGATGGGGTGGATGTGAGGGGAAAATTGGGCATGACCCCGGTAGGTGATGGGATATGGGAGGGGTTAAAAGAATGGGGCGGAGCATTGGTGAAGGGGGATGGGTTGGAGATGTTTAAAGATGATGGAGGGTAAAGGGTGGGTGCTTGGGAAAAATTAGGCATGGCCTCGGTAAAAACGGGCATGACCTGTGTAGATGGGGGGATTGGTTAGGGCGGAGGTGACATAGGTGAATGAGGGCGGATCGGGTCTATAGGGGGATGATGGGAATTGGGGGATGGATGTGGATTGGGAGAATGGGTTAGGGTTTTGCATGGTTTGGGCAAAACATGGAGAATGAGGGGTTAGATTTTGGATATTTTGGGGGGTAGTGGTTGGGAATATGGGAGCGCCAAATGGGCCGGTGACGGTAAAGGGAGGTTGGGTGAGGGGGATGGTGGAAAAGACTTCTCCCGAATGGGAGTGGGTTGGAGAGTGTGGTGGGGATGAGTCGGGACCAGCGTAAGCCGGGTCCACTACCCACTACATTCTGCGGGAGCGGGTTGGGTAAGGATGCCTTGGATAAGGCCCAAAAGCCTTCCTCCTTCTTCTCCTACGGGATGACGGAGGGCAAGATGATGCCGTTGTGCCGGCACCACAAACTATATCTTTTTGGGTTATATATATATATATATATTTTAAATTTTTTCGAAAGAGATTTTTTGGAAAATGACGGTTTCGAGGCCTTGGAATTCCCTTCTCGGGTGGCCTTCGTACCTTAATTCAAGTCCCGCAGCGACGATCCCGATGCACTTCGGAAGAATCGAAGGTGAACCTTCGATCTATTGAAGGCACAGAAAATGAGGCAAACAACCCGATCCCCCGGAATGAGTCAAAAGGAAGTTGCCCTCTTTTGACCGGCGGGGGCGTATTGGGTGTTGGAGATGGCGGGGCCTAAACCAGGCACTAGCGCACTAATCGAGGAACTCGGGAGGTGAAAAGGCCACAGATTTGGGCTGGAGGGCTGCTGACCCCACCTAGCGCAACTAATACATGCACCAAGGTTGCAGGGGACAAATTTTACACTGGCGCAACTATTAGTTGCGCCAAGGTAAAATCTAGGGATTTAAAGCTGGCGCAACTATTAGTTGCGCCAGTTATAAATGCCAGATTTTTGTGCTGGCACAACTAATACATGCGCCAGCTAAAAATGGGATTCCAAAGTCTATAATAGCAGCAACAGCAGTCTAAAATGAGTCTCTTTTTTTTGGTTTTTGTGGAAGCTGGGCTTCCGGGAACTGAGCTATTTTCTTGATGATCGATTCTCTCCTCACCGACGCCTAAAGGATTGAGTCCGGTATAACTTGCTAGCACGCTCCCCAAGGATTTTAAGCTTTGTAGGAATGGGAACCCACCCGATATACCTCCGGCGCAAGCGCCTTCTCAGATACTAGGTGGGCTGGAACTTTTCTAGATCATCACCACTAGGGGCTGCCGCCGTACTAAGACCCGGGTGTTTGTATGTGTGCCTAAACCAACCCTTTTGAAAAATCTACCCCGCAAAATAAATTAATTAAGCTCCCTAACTTGGTTCAATTTTAATTTTTTAAAACTTTTCTCTTTTTTTTTTTGGAAGTTTTCTTTAGTTCAAAGACCGAGGGTGATTATCCCGTGCCGCCACTACGGACCGGCGTCCACTGTTAGGATATGAATAATAAAAAAACGGGGCCAGTCAAGCGACTAGGCGGGAAATATAAAGTGCTGGAATTTAAAAAGTGCCAGTCAAGTGACTAGGCAAAAAGTTACTGAAATTTAAAGCGGAAACGTAAGGGTGAGTAAAAAAGGTGTCAGTCAAATAACTAGGCAAAAATTACTGAAATTTAATTAAATGACTAGGCAAAAATTGCTGAAATTTAAAGCGGAATTGTAGGGGTGAGTAAAAAAGGTGCCAGTCAAGTGACTAGGCAAAGATTGCTGAAATTTAAAGCGGAATCATAGGGGTGAGTAAAATGACGTAATTGGAGGGGTGAGTGACAAAAAAAACAATAAAAATAATAAAAAAAACAGTAATAAAATGTTAGAAAATAAAAAAATGAAAAAGGCCTAGTTCAAGGGGAAGCTCTACTAGCTAAAAAATCCCCAGCAGAGTCGCCATCTGTGCAACCATGGGATCCGTGACGGTCCCGTCGCGACGATGCGCTCTCTAACGAAAAATATAGAGTCGCCACCCGGAGCTTTCGGTGTCCTGGGATACCTAGTTCATTTTTATGAGCACCGAAGTGCTAAAAATATGACTCTGAATCCGGTCCACACCAAAGGCTCTTGGGTAGGGGCTTCGATTATCGATTGGGAAGGTGTTAGGCACCTGATCAACCCGCTTAACGCGGTCTCTACTAATGGCCAACAATAAAATAAAGTAGAAGCAAGAAAAATAGCTTCCTCTTGCCCAAAAGGGCTTAGAATCTTATTTGTGTCCCTCCGCTCCTACCGAAAAATCGGCGACGTAACGACACAAATGAGAGGATGGAGGGAGCTAGAAAGAGATAGGAGAAGAAAGGGGAGAGCCGGAGCCCTCGGGCCCTTGTAGCACCGTAGAGGAGCCTTGCGTGGCTTGCTTTGATGAGCTTTCGAAGGCTTGAATGGTAGAGAAATGGGTTCTAACCGCTTAGGACTTAAAGGTAAGAGGTAGGGGATGGAGGCTAAGGGATCGCACACACCTAGGCTAAGGGTTTTGAATACAAGAATAAGCTTGAAATGAGGTTTTAGAATTCTGGAATTTGGATGAAAATAGTGCACAAAAGGGAGGAAGAACTTCTCACTTTGAACTCTTTCTCTCTTAAGCAATTTTCTCAACCCTTAAACCAAGGGAAGGGGGGCTCTATTTATAGGAAAACGGTGGATTAAGGGGCCACTTAGATGCTAATTGGGTTTATTAATTAGGTAATCTTAAATCTAAGGTTTCCTAGGATTTTGAGAGCTTGGAAAGGTGTGAAGGTGGTTCTAATGGTGGATGATGGGGTGAGGCCTTAAGCCACTTAAGGGGTTGCCAATAGGTAAGGAATGGGTGCAACAGGACTATCAAAACACACCCTAAAGGTCGAGGTGGTCAACAAGTCAAACCCCAATCATGAATTTTGGGGCAAAACTGAACAGTTACTGTTCATATGCCTGGTGCAACTAATAGTTGCGCCGGGTAAATGTACAGTAAAACAGTGCTGCACAGTTCCCTGAAAGTTAGCCTCGCGAGGGGTTGGGGGACCCATTTATGCCTGGCGCAGCTATTAGTTGCGCCGGGCCATTTCTGGGAGAAAAATACCTGGCGCAACTATTAGTTGCGCCAGGCAAATCCAGGGGGAAAATGGCCTGATTTTCAAATGGCCATAACTTTTGATGTACAACTCCGATTGAGGTGATTCTTTGCTAGTTGGAAAGCTGGAGAAGTCCTCTTTCCAAAGATATATAATTTGATATCAGTAGAAGACCTCAGATATAGGTTTCTCTTTCTGATCGACATTGAGATTGGTGAGATTGCTCAGGAAGGGGGTTGATTCTTCAAGATTTGCCATGAAACCCTATAAAAAAAAAGAAAGAGAAATTTGCGGTTGAAGAGGAGAGAATTGGTAGATAGTCTTTAAAAGTGCTTTTAAAGAAGAGAAGAAAGGAAAGTGTCTATTTTGTTGTTATTTAACGTTGTGAGTTGCGACGCGGATAAAGAATACCTTTAAATCCACCTACGAAATCTTTGAGTTCACCCACGCACGCTGAAACACATTGACAACATTGAATCTAACGATCGAGATTGTTTATCGTCCCAATAATCTTTCACACGATAAATCTTGAGATCATGGGCGTACCATCAGACGGTCGATTTTTTATTTTATACCCAAAAAAATGTCCTTAAAGTGTGCACGTGATGTTAAGGTCATGTTTGTGAGATGTGTGCAATGGGAAATAAATCACTAACCGCCTGGTGGTGCGCTCATGATCTCAAGATCCATCGTGTGAAATATTGGGAGGATAAACGAGCTCCATCACCTGATTAAACTCTATCAACGTGTTTCAGTGTGGGTGAACTCAAAGATTCGGTGGGTGGATTTAAAGGTACTCTTAACTAGCGAGCACCTGCATTTTTTGTAGAGAAAAATATAGGGTAAAAAGCTTATACAAAACAGCCGCATGCAAATTAGTTCATTATGATAATAACGATCTCCCAAATTGCCGTTGATGACTCATGAGTAAGCGCGATGGAAATGAACTTTATAGTCCCATCTAACACCACAGAAGACACATCGATCATGTCCATCATCAGTGGTAGAGCCACATTATCTAATGGGAGGACCCTCCATCGTTAAATAAAAATCTTTAAGTTACTTTAAGGATTGAGAAGTTGCTCAATCGATCTTCATGAGATACCCCATTAGGAAAATCATGGCTCCACCATTGCCCATCATGCCCGATGAAGTCGGATACTAGCAGTGATGAATGGGAAATATCAACTTTCACATGAATTTAAATATATTACACAAATTATTCTTTTAGATGGAATGTTAAAAAAATATCAAAAAGTGAATTTTACAAGAAAATTTTACACAAACAAGAACAACCATTTTACACTCAAATATTTCATACAAAGTGAATAATACATGTAATCTAGTCATCAAGAAATTATATGCCTTTTCCATTTTACAGGGTCCTTATTACAACAAAACAAACGTGCCCTAAGACTCTGAGTTTTCCCTCAGAAAGTAGCTCGCTTGGGACGGTTTCTGCATTTTTTCTCCATTCTTGAGTACTAGTGGGTCCCACGGAAAGTACAACACTTTTCGAGTGATAGCGACGTCTCCAATTCTGAGCTATTTGGTCAGAAAGTCTCTTGTTTCTGAGCTTGTAGGGAGTATACTTGCTTGCTTGATATACACCAAGTCTTAACCTTCTCAAACAGTCTTTAACTAACGGCTACAAATTCCAATTTGAAACAACATTGTCTTTGCATATAAGACTGTTACCTGCTGCATTTTCTTTGCACAAAAAAATGGCAATTTGAAACTCCATTATTATTTTTATTATAATATTTTTTTGCAGTTTACTTATTGTTCATTACTTATATATGCATGCTTATTTTATTGTTTGATTTTAATTTTTTACAGCATTACAACTACTGTTACCGTCAAGAGCACCATCAGGAGGTTGAGAGAGCAGACAGAGGGGTGATTCTGTCCATTGGCACTGCCTCATTTTTGTTTAATAGTTCTTAGGTGATTTCAGTGAAGTAATCAATTTAGATTGTCAATGAAAGCCACACTTTAAACTCGACATGAATGCTGTTAGGGGTGGAAATTTATGGTAGTTGTTACTTTGTTTTTCCTTGTTATAATCTGTCAGGCCATTTAATTATTTTTTTTATGTGGTCTCAACTGGTAAGATCTAACTTGCAACCTCAAGGTCTCAATGTTGTCCACCTTTCAGTTGAGCTAAAGGTTGAGCCTCACCTTCTTTGATGTACTCGTGGTTGGTTTTGTGAATCCAATTTTTCTACACTTTTTTTCTGATGAGACAAGTCTAAACTCTCTCCTCTTCTCAAGGTGAATAGCAGGGAAGGTACTTTCGCTTTGGGTAATGAGCAGAGGGTAACTTTTAGAAAGAAGAAGGAGAAGAACTGTTTGTAACTTTCCAACTAAAGTTCTGGCTGGTCCTCAAAGTGCCTGTTGCATTACCACACCAGCTCAGATTAATAGCAAGTACCATTATTTTGTACTAGAAGCTTTGCTTTGAGGCCCTCCTATTTAAATACTCTTAAATAGGCCCTCCATTATTTTGTACTTCACCAGCAGCTGCTGTGTTGAAGGTTGATGAGACAACTGAAGCTCTCTCTCCTCTTCACAAGGTGAATAATAGTGAAGCTACTTTGCCCATTGGGTATTAAAGACAGCCTGATGTGTTAAATTCTCATCCACTGCACACCTCACAATAGGGCTGAATAGGTAGCTGCTAGTGAAGATATATAGCTCTGGTTGTACCATAGATTCCCATTAACTCTGTTTTGACCAAATTGAGATTTGATTCGATCTCATCTTCTTCCATAGTCTTCTACATAAGCCACATGAAGGCCTCATAATGGGAACACTGAAGTCACTCAATGCAGACATGGATTACAATTTATGATATGTTGCTTTTGTAGGTGATAGAAGCAGAAATATATACTCAATGCTGTGAGAACCCACCAACAGTGAGTTCTACTTGCGGAAATGGTTGCGTAGAACTCTTGGGAGGCATCTAGGCCTACAACACTTTGGTCTCCATCTTGCAATGTTTTTTTATAACTTGTTTAATTGCCAAACCTTTTCTTTGGGTTTTTTTTTTGTTTTTTTCGAACTGGGTTTGCTTAGTCTGTTGTTTTTTTCCAATTGATTTTTTTTTTTTGTTTTAATATGATTTTTGTATCTTAGAAACAATGATTATGTAAGGTCATTGGCCACAGTTTGCTTAGTCTGCTATTTTTTTCCTCTAACCCATTTCACCTTCTTTTCTACACAAACCCAGATTGAGCAGCCATTAAAACTAAGTTTGAAAGAAAACTTAAGGAAGCCAAACTTCGACCACCCTATTAGACATTCCACTAGATTGTTTCCAATGTCACTCTAGTATTTTGCTCCATTGATAATCAAGAACATTATTTTGCTCCATATATATATATATATATATATATATATATATATATATATATATATATATATATATGGGAAAAGGGAAATGTGCTTGGGGGTAGGGTAGAGATTTCTCTACGCTCTTTCAATAGGGAGCAGACACGTGGAAAATGCTTTTGCGTTAACCGGGGTTAGCCACAACGGGGGTTTCCTAGTGTTAGTAGTAGGTAAAGTAGGAAGTAGGTATACCTGATGGAGGAAGGAAGCGCTGTCCCCAAGGGAAAGGCCTTGTCATGATATGATGGTAAAACAATTCAAAAAATGGTATAGGTTCCTTCTCTTTCCCTCCCTCTTCAGGTTCTTTCTCTCCCTCATTCCTTCTCTTCCCATCCCTCTTCAGGTTCTCTCTCCCTCTTTTTATTTCCTCTCTATCGTTTGTGCTTCTCTGCACAGTCTCTCTCTCATTGGATTACGGTTTGGATAGAAGCGCACAACTTTCTCTCTCTCTCTCTCACTCATTGGAGCTGTGACGCTATAGAAGCGTGCAACCTTCTCTCTCTCTCTCTCTCTTACTAGAGCTCTTACTGGATAGAAGTGTATAGGAGACAACTTTCTATTTTTTTTTGGAGCTCGTACTTGATAGAAGCGCAGAAGAGATAACTTTTGTGCTTTTTCTGAAGCTCGTATTGGATAGAAGCAAAAAAGAGACAAGTTTATCTCTTTTTCTGGAGCTCGTACTGTATAGAAGCGCAAAAGAGATAACTTTCTCTTTTTTTTTCTGAAGCTCGTACTAGATAGAAGCACAAAAGAGACAACTTTCTCTTTAATCTGGAGCTCATACTAGATAGAAGCGCAGAAGAGACAACTTTGTCCTTTTGCTGGAGCACGTGATAGAAGGCCAGAAGAGTGACATTTGAGCTAAGTATTAATTCTTTTTCTTGTGTATTATTTTCATCTTACAGAATATTCAAATATATATATGGCATTAGATGAGCGTCGCTTCTCCGCCCACGCGACGATGTTTAATATGTGAATCGGTTTCCTCATCTACTCGTAGTTGATGGATCTCTTCACTTATTTATAGGGTGAAGATAAAAAAATTATAAGCATTTGAAAATATATAAATTATAAGCATACACTTCTTATTGGAAGTGATAGGAAGAGATGATGCTATAAGTTAGAAGCGCCATCACTTCCATATTGAGGCGCTGACACTTGGCATGACCACGTCATCGCTTCTAACTCGAATTTGTTTCCTTATTAGCATGTTGGTGATTTATTTTTTATCTAATGCATGGTCGATAATGGACTTTATTGGAGGATTCAATGTAGGTGGTGTTAATTTAAATCTCACCCCTGAGACAGTTTCTTTAGAAGGAGTTCCACTTAGTTGTAATAGGGATATTGAAATGCTAGATTATTGTAGAGGTGTCGAGAATACGAGCGATGAATAGAAACTATTTATGGGCTTTAAAATTTCAATCTGAAGACGAGGCCTATAACTTCTATAATTTATACTCGAAGAAAGTTGGTTTGAGCGTTAGGAAAAATAGCACTTATAAATCTGCAAAGGGGGAGATTATAAAGAGAAAGTATGTATGTTAGATCGAAGAGTTCAAGCAACCTGACAAGCACAAATTACACGCCGATATAAAGTGTTCAAGAGATAACAGATGCGGATGTGGGGTAAGGTTGAGGATTAGGATCGACAACCAAAAGTTGTGGGAGGTTATGGAATATAAAGAGCCGCATAATCATCAGTTGTATACACCTACGAAGGTGAAGGAACTATGGTCACATAATAAGATGAGCGAGGCAAGTCGTTGATAGGAGCATTTGATGGCATAATTCCTGTTTCTAAGATTTCTACTGTTCTGTCGAGTTTGGATGGAGAGACTGGCATGACGGTAAACCCTTAACAAATGTAGGATTACCTAAAGAAGATAAGAAAGGAGGGTAACATTGATCTGATGTGCACGACCATGATCAAGACCTTCATTGATAGGCAGAATAAAGGAGTTGATTTCTTCTTTGAAGTCGAACTAGACAAAAAATATCGTATGCGTAATATATTTTGGGCTGATCACAGGTCACGGATGACGTATCAATAGTTCGGTGATGTGGTGGTATTTGATACCACTTATAAAACAAATAAATTGTTGCTACCGTTCAACTCATTCACGAGGGTCAACCATCATTGGCAGACGACACTTTTTGGATATACGTTGCTCGTGAATGAGATGGAGGAGATATTCCTTTGGTTGTTTAACATGTGGCTGAAGGACATAGGTCATAAGAAACCTAATGCAATCATCACCGATCAATGCAACAAGATGAGCAAGGCCATCTCCGAAGTTCTTCTAGGGATCACACATCGCCTCTGCTTATGACATATAGGGAGGAATGAATTGAATCATCTCTCTTAGCTGAAGGTAAAATTTAAAATTTTTGAAAGAAAGTACAACAATTAGTGCAAGTTTAGTGAAACGGTTGATGATTTTAAAAGGAGATGGACAGAACTCGTCGAGGAGTTTCAATTGTAAGACAACGCGTAGTTGAAACAAATGTACGCTCTTAGAAAGAAATAGATTCCATGCTACTTGAGCGATACTTTTTGGGTCGACATGATCACTATGCAACACGAAGAAAGTATAAATTTATTCTTCGATACCTATGCCAATGACCAAACGAGTTTGACGAAATTTGTCGAGTAATATGATCTTGCCGTCCATTCTCGTCGCGATAAAGAAAATAGGGAGGATCTCGTCTTAATGTCTACGGCACCGGACCTCTTGTTCTAAAATTCAATTAAGAAGCATGCTGCTACTGTGTATACGAGAATCATCTTTGATAGATTTCACTCTGAGTTTCGAAAGTTTGACTCTTTTAAGTTCCAAAAGGTGGTCGAAGAGAAAGCCGAGGCGGTTATTATATACCAAGTGCGTAGAAGTGGTGGGGATGTTATGGAGGATAGATATTGAACATTCAAAGTTCATTTCAAGTGTGGAGATGTCACAGCTGCTTGCGTTTGCAAGCACTTCGAGATAGAGGGTTTGTTGTGTTCTCACATCTTCAAAGTTTACTTCAAAAAAGAGGTAAACCAAATTCCTTCCAAGTATATTTTACGTCGATGGACGAAAGATGCTAGATATGGTAGTGTAAGTTTAGGGGTGAGTCACAAAGAGGATTCCAATTCTGTATCTTCGATGAAAATATAGAAGGTGAGAGAAGCTGGATTGAAATTAATTCAGTTGAGAATAGAATCAAATCGCTTGGTGGATTACATGTTGGAAGGGATGATGAAACTATTACATGGCGTAGAGGCCATTAGCACGAAGGAGGATAATGAAAGAGTGACTAGCATCGCATCCTGTTCGGGTGGCTCCTCTCAATCTAACGAAGAAATTTCATTGCAAGACCATGCCAACATTACAGTGCGAGATCTAATACGATGTGCCACCAATGGTAGGCCAAGTAATAATGACAGAATGAAGTCTGGAATGGAGGTTTGTTTTGAACAGTCACAATAAGAGATGCTATTGTAAGGGATGTGGTCAGTTGGGTTATAAAATCACAACTTACGCGCTTCTAAAGGTCAGGATGATGGCTTATAGCGCTGGATAGAGAAAAATAGAACAGGAGATGAGGGAACGTGCGGTCTCACTGAGTCACACGATTTAATTTCGTGAAAAGCATAATCGCTTGGCCTAGGAAGAGCAGACGCTTCACATCCAAAGTATCATTGATTCGTATCTAAAGCATGGGCTTGTCTGTTCAATTAGTTGGCACTGCTTTTTCGATGTGGTGACTCATCAATACATTACGTTTGCTCCTATCTGACCAGAGCTGTATTTGTTATCATGAGACCAACCTATGGTAATCTGTTCATGTGTTAAATTTATTTTTTTTATGCGTTCATTCTCGATGATTTAAGGATTGATTTCTATATTTCGTGACCATCATTCAAAGGCGACGATGCCTCTTATGAGAAGCGACGACGCATCGTGAAGGGAGCGATGATGCTCAATTTTTGAAGCGTGAGAGTTTCGTCATTGATGCGTCGATGCTTCTTTTTAATCCGGTGCACCTATTGGATCTCAGGTGAATGAAGCGCATGCGATTCAACTTTGAACCATTGACAATGTTAACTTTTTGTGAGAGCACTCCTGTGGATTAACATTTTCATATACTCATGGAGCTTGATTTTTATTACTCAGAGTTATTTATGAAGAAAAAAGATTTACTAATCAGGATACAAAAGATTTCATTCATAAATTAAAACTATTTCTTTATATCATCTTTCTTTACACTGTCTCTACACATCGTGTTTCTTACACTGTCATCGCTCCTAAGTAGAAGCATCATCGCGTCCTAGTTGAAGCATCATCGCATCTTGGTTGAAGCACCATCGCTTCTTATTTGATGCAACATCGCTTACCATTGTTGTTAGGACGCTTATTGTTATTTATAACGTCCTTCTTTACACTTGTCTTTCTTTACATTATTTTCCTATATACTGTCTTTATTTATCCTAAATGGGTCTGATGAAATTGAGCATAGTTCTGATGCATTGGTTGATCTAACGGACCCTCATTCAACCATTGATGAGGTCATCGTAAGGATCCGTAGGAGCACAGATTACACTGTCAAGAAAATACCACAAAAGATATGCCTCGAAAGAGAATGAAGGGAGGAGGAGCTTTCCTCGGGGATATGGTGGATGAGTGGATATGGTGATGGCGGTGGTTGGTTAGGGGAGGATGCCACATTTTATGGAAATGTTGGAGGTGGTGGCGGGGGATGGGTCGCGGGTTGACGAGGTTGTGGCATTGAGGAAGGTGGTGATGGAGGAGGTAGCAGTGGAGGTAGCGGTGGAAATGGAGATAGAGCTGTAGGCAGATGTGGGGAATTTATTATGCTGGCGCTGGTGGATGAGGAAGTTGAGTTGGAGATGGTGGTGGTGGTTGTGGCTAGGGTGGAGGCGGAAGAAGAAGAACCGGCTGCAGAGCCGAGAGAAGAAACACTGGCTCCGGCCAAAGAGAAGGAGCTCTGGATCTCCCACCACCAGTAGCATAACGTGAAGGTCGTTATTGTCCAGAATGATGATAACTTCTTCAGGGGAGGGGGAACCACATGCTCATTGTTGGGGACGACAACCAGCTTATTGTCAGGGACGACAACCAACTCATTGTCATCGGGGATGTCGATAACCGAACCATCGTAAGAACTGATAAAATACTTGCACGCTAGCCGGTGGCTCTTTCTCAAATCATTACGACGCATTTCGGTTTGGCCCGAGGAAGATGAAACTTTTAATCACAGGAGCAACATAAGATGAAAAAATTTGGGCGCTATGATGCCCTTTAAATAGTAATTTGTCATGCAATTTCATTAAATAGATTGTTGTAGTCATTATGGTGCACTGCTGCCACAGAGGAATTTTGTAAATCTTTGCGCTTCTTATTTGTTATATCGGTCGTATGTATTCCACGAATTCCTCTCGAATTATGATAAGAAGCACGTCGATATTTGATGTTACCCATAGATTGCGTCAGCGCTTCTAAATTGAAGCGTCAATGCTTCCGAATCGAAGCATCAATGCTTCTAAAGTGAAGCGTCGACGCTAATGAATCAAAACATTATCGCTTCTAAATTGAAGCGTTAGCTATTAAATTTAAGTGGCATTTTGTTTATTACGAATTTCGAGGAGTTTGAAATTATAGAGTTTGTTGTCTTTTCCAATATTATTTATTACAATGAATTTTCGAGGCCTAATAAAAATGTCTTTTAGCCTTCAATCAATTTAATCTTCACTCCATATCCTGTCTTTTGCGTTCCGTCCCCATACCAAACCCCCTTCACCATGGCAAAAGAACCCAACTTGTTGTCCGAGATTAGCGAAGTGTTTCTTCTTCTTGATCGAGCCCTTGAAAGGGAGATGGCCGAGGATATTAAGCTACATCTTGCGCTTCTGGTTGATATGAAAAGGCAGTTGCAAAGGTCGGTGTATTGTACTGAAGTGGGACTGGCTGCGATTGAAGCTATGTCTCCCATATTGGAGCAGTGGTTGCTCGAATTATGATGCAGTCCAAATGAGGAGTCGTCTACCTCTCTACCCTCTTGATGTATGAGGCGGCTGTGCCCTGCTGGTTTCTGTGTGCCTCTCTAGATTTTTCTTAGGTTTTCTTTTTTCTTCTACGGTATAATTTTGTAAGTAGTACTTTATAAGAATAAAATATCTTTCGTTTATTTGAATTCAATCTCACAGTTTTTCGTTTAAATATAAATGTCGATTGTGTTGTATAATCACACATTTTGCTAGTTGTTAAGAGTGACAGTGCCTCAGACTGCCGTAGTCATCATGGTGCATGCATTGCCACTAAAGGCATTTCGTAAATCGATGATGCTTCATATTTATTGCATCAGGCCTAGCTATTCCACGAACTCCACTTGAATTACGATAAGAAGCGCCTCAATGTTTGATTTTACCCATGGAATGCTCTATTCCCACTCATGGGATGCTTAGCCCCACTTAAATATTGGCTATGATATGCATCCGAACCTCGATTGAACCTGAACCCAAATTCTGAATCTGAATTGTGAACTGTATGATTCTAAAATCGAGTGGCAAAGAGGAGTAGAGGCTCCAAGAGAGGTGGAGTCCTCGGGGTTACGACCTTGTTTTTGCTACGGAATGCTCTATTCCCGCTATGGGATACTTTGATTTGATGTTTTGACCTGATGCCTTGTTTCTGTTATTTGCTTTATTCCCTTATCTGCTTTGTCTCCGTTATATGATATGTTCCCGTTATGGGATGCTTTGATATGATGTCATGACATGGCTTTTCTGACATGCTCTCATTATCTGATATGTTTCAATTTTCTGATATGCTTTCATTTTTTGATATGTTTTAGTTTCTGATATGTTCCCATTTCCGTTATCTAATGTTTCGATCTGATTTTTTGGTCTGATGTTTGATTTGATTCGTTCTATTTGACCTGATTCGATTGTTTGACCTAATTCGCTAAGTTTGATCTGATTCGTTCGGTTGGATCTGTTTCATCCTGTTTGATCTTATTCATTCTATTCCGACTTAAGACTCTTTTGATATGACATGTTTTAGAAATGATGAATCTGAACTCTATATATCGTACACTTTGGACAATGAATCTTTGAACTTTGATCATTAAATGAATAAGTTAATAAAAGTTTGTGAACATTAAGGAAGGTTACTTTCCCACACTATTTGAACTAAATTTCGACTTATGTGTTTTGAAATTAAGATCTTTTGAAATTTTGCTTAAATACGAAAAATGTCTTCGAATTTTCCGTCATTGAAGTTATGCATTGGTTTGATAAATGTAACTGGTATAGAATTTTCTCTATTGAGCTTAGACTGTTATCTCACCCTGACTATATGTCACAGCCCTAGATTTTGGGAAACGTGCACGTCATGCACTATACACATGTATATGTGTTTCACAAGGAAACCAAAACGAACCCTTAGACACTGTGTGTAAGTGGGAAACACACTAGTATTTCCCTAACTTATAAGTATATAAGTGAAAGAGAGAGGAGAGAAGATCCCCTTACGTAACTCTATTCTAACCTAAATAGAGAGAAAGAAAAGAAGAGCCTAGTAAAGAACTAGGGTTTCGTTGGGACTTAAATCGGTGGAAGAGCTGGAGCAAAGGCTGGAGGAGGAACCTTGGAGACCTTTTAGCCTAGTAGAATTTCGAATCTTGAATCGAACTTGCGCGAGACTCATCGTTGGAGGTATGTTAAAGGCATGATAGATGCTTAGGCATATTTTAAATAATAGGTAGAATGTTGGTTGAATATTTTTGTTGATGTTAAAGGCTGAATGAGGGGAGAAATAGCTTTCTCGAGCAGCTCGAGGAGTAAAAATATATCGCTCCTCGCTCGAGCGGCCAAAAGGGCTCACTCGAGCGAGGCCAAACTATAAAAATATAGCTCTGGGCTCGCTCGCGCGGTCCCCAAAACAAGAGGGAAGCTCGCTCGAGCGAGGTCCCCAGTAAAGCTTTAGGCGGCTCGATTTAACCGCTCGAGCGAGGAATTGTGCTCGCTCGCGCGAGGTACCACATAGTTCTTGAAATTATTGGTGCAGAAACCTGGAGGCTATGCGCTCCAATTATTCTTGTAACCCTTCTGAGCATATTCTAAATACATGAAATGTAGGTTTGACGTAGGATCGTGAAGTGTAAACCTCTACGAGAAGCGTGCTTTGAAATTTATCGAGGTAGGGAATATTCTTGAAACATGTATTTTATTTCATCAACTCATATATGCAGTGTAATTCTATCAAAAGGTTGAGTATTGTATGATCTTTCAAATAGAGGTGTGTGCGTAAGCTTCAAGGTGAAACCATGAAGTCCCCAGGGGACGGAATATTGTAATGTGGGCATCTAAAAGATGTATTAAATCAGTAGTATCTCAGGGATACAGATGAAAACAAACCGTGAAACTAAAGCATAATGATAAGGCCTAATGTACTAAAAATTAGCATAAATCACGGTGAATAACTATATGTAAAGCACATCGATATTTTTGTTATTTAAAGTTGATTAGAATACCCCACCGACGTGGCGGGATACCTACGACTGACGCGACAGGATATCCGTGACCGATACGACGGCCAATCCGTATACTTATAGCACATCCCAGGGATGTAGATTTGAGAATAGACCCCGCCACCTATGAGAAAGGGGCCTGGGCAGTATTCCTAGGGAATACATACAACAACTGTCTAGTAGACGACGATGGTGGGTATTCCATCGGGGCTCGATGCTATATTGCTCGAGGATTATTTAAGTTAAAGGTTTAAGTGATTAGGCCGAATTCATAACTAAACCAATAAGATGAGAACAAACAACACCAGGAAAGGAAATCAGCTGTATCCATTTTAGTTATTCCAGTTATATCAATTGTTCTGTTTAAAAAGTGATATCTAGTAAATTGTGCTTTCAAAACTGCTAGCATATATGTAAGATTTAATCTATATGTTCACTTTATTTTCCTATTGAGCTAGGATGTAGCTCACCCCTTAGACTATACGTCGCAGGTTCAGGACTGACGGCAACAAGGACTTCTAGAGACGTTGATCCAGGAGACTCAGACTACGCACCCACTGAGGAGTCAGAGCCTCCTCCCGAAGATTTCTTCTAGGAGACCCATTGTGCACTTTGAGAGTGAGTTGAGAATTTTAGGCACGGCTTGGTATATCAAGCCTCTTTATGGAATGTAATTAAATATGATATGCTTTTGATAAAACATTTGGAGTGAACATTTATCTAACGGCTTAGGTAGGTTCATATGCCCATGAATTGGCATGGGACAAGAACTGCCTTTTTGGGGGCCCTAAACTATTTTAGGCATGAGAATTCGTTTAGAGTAAAATTTTGGCTTGTATATACCTAATGTATTGTAAAGGTTCTTGGGCACGGGCTCGAGGGTCGTGCTGATGGCACGGTTTTCGGAGCGTCGAAAATCGGGCTGTCACACTATACGTCACATGTGCAGGTATTAATTAGAATCCAGAGTTAGAAAATGATCCTGATTTCGTACCGAAAGAAGACCTTCCACCCGAAGAAAATTTCTGTAGTTGATTTTAGATTTTGGACTCGGTACAGTATAAGACCTTGGTATAGTTTAGATTTTTGGACTTTGGGCTTGGTGCATCTAGTATTGTTTTTGTACATACATTTGTATACCACTGTTTAGGTGATGGTTGGCCATCACCGGTGGTTATTATAGTTTTCTTTTTACACCTTGTGTAGAAGTGCAATCTCATTAGTTTCATACGTTATATTGTTTTGATTTCTGCAACTGTGTAGATGTATTGAGTACATGACGTTCCAGTTTTCCCCCCCAAAAAAAAAAATTCGTGTGGGAAAATCGGGTCGTCACATTTTATGATGTAGTGCTCACTAAAATGTGATATGACTACACTTTGAAGCATAGTGATTACTTCATTTTAAAGTAATATGCTTACTTCCTACAAATTGAACCCCAACTTAAAGTAATCTTTTTTTCCAATACCTTTAACATCCATCGTTTTTAAATCTTATAAAGTGATTTTTTTTATATATACTTTTTCTTCAACATATGACCTTTATTGATTGAGTACTGAAATAGATAATTTAGTGGATGTTGACGAGAAATGCATCCCAAAATAATATATTGAGATTTCCAAGACATGTATGAGAGGGCGATAACTAGTATAAGAACGTCTAGAGAGACAAGTGAGTTCCCTATCAAAGTTGGGTTGAATCAATGATCTATCTTGGCCCTAGTCATGGATGCGTTAACCATAGACATACTAGAAGAGATCCCATTTTGCATGTTACTTGCAGATGACGTAGTATTAATTTCTCATACAAGGCAATAAGTAAATGATAAGATGGAATTATGGAGAGAAGATTTGGAGTAAGGGGTTTAAAATTAGTATAACAAAGATGAAATACATAGAACGCAAATTTAGCGAACATGATTTCTTGGAGGAGGATTTAATTAAATTATAAAATTATTTAGTGTCACATTATCATAAATTTTACTATTTAGACTCAATTTTACAATAATTAAATAGTGGGTTTGAAGAGGTTGTCTCACATATGATTAATACAGGCTGGATGAAAAAGCATCAAGAAAGCTGAGTAGTGTGTCCCAAAAGTTCTACTTAGATCGACGAGATTTTTGTATAAGACAACTGTTAGACCTGTTATATTATACGGTGCCGAATGTTTGATTATGAAAAAACGACAAGAAAATAGAGTACATGTGGCAGAGATGCGTTATATTGAGATAGATGTATGGAGTGAAAAGAAAGAATAATATTCAGAACGAGTACATTAGAGAAAATTTGAGAGTGACATTTGTAAACGAAAATTATAAAATGTCGCTTGAGGTAGTTTGGACATATTCATCAGCAGCATGAAGCAAACCATGTACAAACACAAGGAAGTAAGAGAAGAGGAAGGCCAGGAAAGACTTGGAGGGAAGCTATGAGAAGAGATATGAAGGATTGTGAAGTTATAGAGCACTTAAAGTATCAAAGTCTACCCCAAATAGATGGGATGAGTGTTGTTGATTTATAAGTGATATTCACAAGTGCACGAGTCCGACTGTAGTGAACGGGTGCAAAGTACGAGGTCGAACCCTCAAGGATGTCAGATAAAAATTAGAAGGATACGATGCACCAATCTAAGATCTTAATGGAATTTACACCAATCTTAATCTAGCCTACCAAATATGATAATTAGAAAGATTAAACAAATCCGTGCAATATAAAATTACTCACAAGAAACAAGGGAAATTTAGGATACTAAATACTCTTATCTTTGGTTCAACATCCACATTTTTAGATCTAATGATTGAAATTAAATAGATGCAACACCACATAAATTATTAAAATCAATCAATAGTCTATGGAAAAATAAGACAATTAAATCAATATTAAACCCTAATATAATGCTCTTCCAAATACTCTAAGCAAAAGTGTCAAAACATCCACTATAGTAAAAATATCTAATAAATAGCAAGAGCACATGGCCATTAATCCACACAACCATCTAATAAAATACCAACCATAGATCTAATTATGGATGAATCCTCATATGGGATTTATTAGATCCAAAAACTATAAATGATTAGCCACACATTTTTACACAGAAATTGTAATAAAATAGAATAAAATAAAATAAAATCCATTAAATTACCGGAATTGAATCTCCAAATAGCTCTATAAAATAGCTTTAATCTACGAAACTGCTATATTTGTAAAAATGTGTCACAACCCAGAAATACTAACCTTATCCCGAAGGTCTAGAATTCTGTGTCATGAGCACGCATGCTATTGCGATAAGCAGACGGGCAAAATTGTAACAACCCTAATATTTTGCCAACATTGAATCGTTGATAACACGATCGTTTAGACCAGTTTGACCTTGGTCAAACTTTTCACGTTTGTGATGCAGTATCTGACCCCACCTATCTTAATTGGATAAATGCATCCAAACACAAAATCTGAAGCCAATTCCTAATTTGAGCACTAAATTGAAATTCAAAGTCTTATGGGAAGTGTGTGTTGCACATGACTTGAACCCCAGGATTGGACCAAGTTCGATGCCCACCCTTTAAGGTACTATAATTATACAACATAGATTCCCTAACACTAGCACACCCAACTAAGTGTGCGTGCCTGGCAAGGTATACGCTACACGCCATAGGTCTGGAACATTTTATTTTGAAAATATATGCCTTAGTGTTAAGAGCTCTTATACTTAATGGCGTGAATAGATACGCAAGCTCCGTGAGAGCACCACTGGTTAACGACTCGAGTAGTATGTAGGAGGTCTAGGGATCAAGACCTATGGAGTGAGTTTTGACTCTCTATTTTGAACCCTTAAACAAGGGCATCTACACCAGCTTTTAGTATGCCAGCTCCACACCGAATCCACTCAACCAAATATAAAGAGAACCATACGCAGAAATTGGATTGTGAAATCCATTTGAGAGAGAGAGAACCGAGAGAAGAGAAAGTTTGGCTAAGGGAGAACCAAAAGAGGGAGAGAAGAAAAGGGTTGAGAGAGAGTGAGCCAAGAGGAAGAACCCATCCTCTCCTTCTCATTTTCCTTTTGATGAGATCATAGCCATTGATCTTTTCTCTAACCCCTTCCTTTCCACAAAGAACCCTTTTGCACTCTTTCCTACCGCAAGAACTTCGAACTTCGACACTGTACGATCAAAGAGAGGCGGAAATTGAGTCATCGGATGAATGGTAAGCTTTGACATTGATTCCTTTGATTTCGACGGTCGTAAGCTTCGCATGCACAACCTACGAAGGTAGGCATCATAGCTTTATTGTATGGGTTTTAGTTGTTAAGATTCAAACTTGATTAGTGTGTGCATTTGGATTACATGCAAGATTTTCTGGAAGGTTGAGTTCGGATGAGAGGAATCAAATTGTCGAAGAAATGAGCGAGAGCTTCGGAGCCAATTTCCGTCGATTCAACCGTCGTAGACTCTGTATACACGATTTAGAAGGTAAGATTCATGATTCAATAATGTGGAATTAACTTAGAATGGATTTGTGTGGGTGATTTAGATTTGCAAGTAAAGTTTTGGGCGATTCAAATTGAAGAAGAAGAGTCCCAATGGTTTTAAGATCGCACAGATTCACTCGAGCGAATTGGAAATCGCTTGAGCGAGACCCCTTCAGACTCAAGGAACATAGCCTGGTGGAAATTTGCTCAAGAGAAATTTCCTCAGAAATCAGGCCAAAAAGTTTGGGGCAAACTCGCTCCAGCGAGTTGAGTGTGCCACACAGAATTTGTCAAATTCGCTCGAGCGAATTTGGAAATCGCTTGAGCGAATTGTCCTATTTCTGGCTATCTCAATCTTTCTTTGGAGAAGCTTGAGAAACTTTGACTCATTTGATTACCCAGACATTGACAAATAGTTCTGAACTTGATGTGATCTAGATTGGGAACGGGAGACCATCGACAAGAACTTTGCATTGCTTTCAAACGATACCAAACCTAAGGTAGGGAAAACTCAATGCGCAATTACCTTTTTGATTTTGATACATAGACTCTGTGATATGAACGAATGTGGGTTGAATATGAATATGCACGTGAAACTTGAACATGGAATATGAATATAAAGTATTAATCGAATACAACTAAGCCATTGGAATCTCTACGTGTGACTATAAATTTGAACTCTGAATAAGAATATGGAAATGAACTCTATAAGTAAACTCCGTATGTGGACTCTGTATGTGAACTCTATGAATTTTGTGTGCTCTAGCTATACATTATGAACAATTGATACTTAATATGTATTAGAATCTGCATGTTGATTTAAGGTTCATGTGAACGAATCCCATAAGCTCTGTACATTGTTTCGGCCCGACATAGTCCACGCTCTGAACCGGCATAGTCTGCACACACTTTGAAAAGAAAATGTTCATTGAACAATGATGGTTAGGAAGGGATTCCCATCGGAAATCTAGCTCAACAACGCTATAGTCATTGGAGTTTTTTTAAGTTATAAATTTAAGTCATTCATTAACTAAGAGGTTGCATGTAAAATATGAAAATGAATACGTTAATGGAAACCTGTGAAACTTAGAGATTTTGCTTTTAAAACATATGCGAGATTCCGCTTTCAACTATGTGATTTCCGGATTTAAAATCTTTGCAAATTCTATTTGGATATGAAAATACCCCTTGAAATTTAGCCTCTGATTGAAGTATGAATATTGAAATTGTCACCGTTTCTGATTTGAAAGTGCTTTCTAATTTCAGTCATTGAATCTATGCATTGATTGATGAAATGTATATTGGCATTGAACTTTTCTCTACTGAGCATAGACTGTTAGCTCATTCTGACACTATGTGTCATAGGTGCAGATCTTGACAAGGGTCCTGAGCTTGAGGCGGATTCCTGATTTCGTATCAAAGGCAAAAGAACTTACGCCTGAGGATTTTTACCCGTAGATTGTTGGTTTCCGGGCTAAGTATGTCTAGATTTTATGCATTTAGATTTAGTTCACTTCAGACAGTTGTAATACAAACCACTGTCTAGGTGACGGTCGGCCATCACCGGTGGTCTTTTAGCTTTAATTTATGTTATGTATATTTAATGGAATCCCCTTGTTACTGCCATATGATATTGCCATGTGATATTCGTTTGATTTTTTGCTTATATTGGATATCGGCTTTGAGTTGGTGTCATAGCATTCAGTGTGAACATTGAAATATTGAATGGTCGATGGTCCGATTTCCCCTAGATTTCTGTGCGGGGAAAATAGGGTCGTCACAAGAAAAAAAACTTAACTAGATTACTTTAATACAATTTAGCAAAATTGTAAGCTAGAAAATTCTCTCACATAATTAATTCCTTTAATTGACTGATAGCATTAAACTCATCCAAACATGATAAAACGCCATCTCAGGTTTATGAAATCGGTAATCACATTCATGATTAGTTACCATCCAATCGATGAAATGAAATAATCATTGATAAGAGATAATAGCATGCCTACGATTGACTTCAGACCCATCAATAATAATAAATGTCTAACTATCAATAATAACATATATTTTAAATGGAAATAATCAAATTATCTTTCTCTCAACAATGATCAAAAGAAATTATCCCATAAACTATCTATGATGAAAAATGAACAACTATCTCCCAATGTCTAAAAAGGGTAACCAAACTCTAATGAGCTTTGAATACTCCTAAACATCTTCTGAGTCTATGCCCTCATCTACTCCATGATCTCCATAAGCATCATCAAGGTCATCGGTAAAGTCTCCCTCATCGTGACCTAAAAATAAAGGGCCACATGGGCTGAGTAATGAAAAATCATCACTCAGTGGATAACACAACTAATCCACCCTAATCTACACAGGTGAACTGTGTGTGCCACGTGAGTGATAAGACACATATATAAACAGTAAAATAATTGCTAATGGAGCATAATCATAATCATAATTGAAATAGATATGCAGACAGTGTAGCATGGAATTTGATAGTATGAATGCATGATCAATGTCATAGATGCAATTATCGTACTTGAAGCTAGATTCTATTTCCTACAGATCAATCGTACAGAACAATCTTTTACAGAGTTAACCTTTTATTATTAAGCTTTCACATGCCTACACACCATATGGTTGCATTATAGTATTAAATTTATGACTTGTGCCAAAGTCGTTGCTCGAGCCCGACACGCGATAGAGTCGTGTCAAATTATCAACCACCGCTCATTATGGATCCAATGACCTGTGTCAGAAATAAAATAATTCTCCAAGCAGCCCAATTTTTAGAAGGGTACCCATAGTAGAAGCAAAAAATAAAAACTGTAACGACCAGACATTTCCACACAAGAAGATATGGAATACTGAGTCATTTAACTTCGCTTATAAGCTTATAAGCAGAAATTTCATTGATAAGACAGAAAAAAACTCAATTTTTTTTTTCCTTAAAACAACACTATAATAACGTTAATTAAATTATTTATAAAACTGAAATAAATAATTTCAACAGCTATAAATGAAAATATTAACAAAAAAATACCACCGGTGACGGTTGTACGTCACACAAATAGTGGTACTTACATAAATGTACCAGAAAAGCAATAATATTCTAAAGAAAATTTACAAGTCATACTAAGTCTTAATCAAAGAATTCTCATTAAGGATAATATTCTTTAGGTGGGAGATCTTCCTCGTCTTCAAGCATAAAATCAAGATCCTCTCCCAACTCAGGATCCGTGTCAATGTTTGTACCTGCGACACAGTGTCGGGGTGAGCTAAAAATCCACATGCTCAATAGGACGATTCTAAGACCATTCGAGTCTAAAGCTATCCAACACATAATTTCAATGACTATTCAATTATTAATGACTAAAGATACAATAAAATATGAGAAATCAACACATATTTATACTCTATAATAAATAACTCCAAGCACAAATTTGAGTTCAATTTGTATCACTTACAGTGGGGTCTTGATGTCCTATTTAGGAAATCTAAAGGTAAATTTCATAGAAGTGTCCAATTATAAAAAAATTTCTTTTATATTTTATTTCAAATACATTTAGTTTATGTTCATGCATTACTTAAACATACAACTTAAAACAATCTCTTTTAGTTTATCGTAAATATAGTGCTAGAGTCAAAGTTAAAGTACCGATGGGGATCCAGACCATTGTCGTTTTAGAATAATTTTTTCAAGTGTCGTAGCTCCTGCTAAGTGAGGTAGCTCGTGCGGTTGAAAATTCCGTTGTAACGGTTCAAAGCGTGCTATAGTACAGGATCCATTCAAATTCAAAGTTTAAATCGCATGCATATTTCTAAAGTATAATGTTGTATTTGTGCTTTTTATAGTTAATTTAGAATTCAAAATCAGTTTTTAAAGTTCGATGAAATATTTATATCATATATTCTCTTCTTTTTGTTCTCTCTTTAAGAGTGTTATGAACAAATATTTTTCATTCATTAGTGATACAAGGATCTACTTTTTCTTATCTCATATTTAAATGTTCAAATAAATTATAAAAGCAAAGTGACCATGTGCTTTAACAACGTACAAAGTTAATTAAGAAAATTACCGGTGCCATCGAGACGATTGAAATGATGTGCTTACATGCTTGCAACCGACATTTATCGATCACTTAATTTAAAGTCAAAGTGCATAAAAGGCCAAATATATGATTTATTTTTAAATAATTTTTGAAGGTAGATTATAAAAAATCTAATCCGTTAAATGGAATATTCATGAAATTTCAAGTGGGGTAGTCCCCATTGACAATTTCGTAAATTGTATAGAATCTTAACGATCAGAGGGGTCAACCATCAAAAAGACCCAACACTAGGAAACTTTTTGAAATTCAGGCTGCAAGTGCAGTCTTGACATAAAACGAATTTGGCCCAACTTTGACACCAAATTCGAAAGGCTTGGTGACTAATTTAATCTTAGCTCAACACATAAAAAATAAAGAGCAGCATAACTTAATCAATACCAATTGATGTACAATGTTTGAATAGATGTATTAATTTTCACGGTCTATCAAAAATGGCATGTTACACAAACTAGTGCCATTAAGATTTCCGAACCTACCAAATGAGTGGATTTGATATATATTTATTGAAGCCTAGGAGGCTATGCTATGGAAAAGTCACAACATAAAATTTAAATAGTTAATCTTAACTTTCCCATGCAAGTCGCGGCACACCGTCAAACCTTAAAAAGAGTGATTTTAAAGATCAATAAGATCAATGACCGCAAATTGTTTAACGTGAATCGGCCACAAACCAAGGCATCATGAGACCCTCGATTGTTAGCGATAAAGAATATAGTACCCAAATTTATTAAAATCATTAAATACTTACCAATTAGAAGCATAAAATTCAAATTCGTCGTGGAAATCCCCTACCTCGGATACTAAAATCACAATGGATTCGAAGTTGATCACAATTTCTAGCAATTGATTGAACGATGTCGACGATCACGAGATTTATGGTATAATTCCCTTTGTTCAATGGGCTTCTTGATCACAATTAAGCGAATCTCAAGAGAAATGAAATTTGATTAGAGAGGATATTGAATATACGTCTATTAATTTTAGAGAAGCTTCATGTTCTGCATCATGCTATTTATTTTCTTCGTTCGGTTATACAAAAGAGAGTAACAGTGAGAGGCACAGTATGAGTCTCCTCCTTCTATAGCTACAAGAAGAGATAGAAGGTAGGATTAAAAGAAAGTTGTGTGTTTTTATTATAGGATTTCACAATAGGAAATCCTATAATAAAAGTGGAGGGTAAGGTTTTAATTTTCTGCCCAAGATACAAGTTGCCCAAGCTTGAAGTGCTAAGATCTTAGGTGTGGATATTGGGCTTAAAGAAATCTCGAGAGATGCATAATTTTGGTGTAATTATTGTTCTACAAGAAAATCGAGAAGGTACTTGTTGTGATCATAAATTGTGTGCCACGTGGATTAGGGCAAGAGAACTTCATAGAACGAGAGATGTGTTGTTGTAGGGGTCCATAGAAAAAAGTTGATTTATGGGCTGCGAGAGGCGTTGAGTTATTGGGATCTCAACAAATAGTCGAAGATAGAGGAATTAAGAGTCCTAGCATCTTAGGATTTCTTATCACATGGTAGTTTAATGACTCCTAGTTATACAAGTAGCTAGGAGACTAGAAGAAGGAAACTAAAAGAAATAGATAGGTTAATGTATTAAAACACACAAATAGTAATATATATGTAACCATAAATTTTATATATAACTATCATAAATTCATATAACACATTAATATAATAAATATAACTAGTGGCACGTGATCTTGCATAGTCTAGATCCCAACACTTAAGTGAGACCAACCAAGATTTCTATATTGGGCAAATTAGAGACTATTAACTTAGAATTAAGTACTATTAATAAGATAAAAACTTCAAGTATATATTCTATGCGACTCTAGTATATACATGTGCAACCTTGGGCTCTTGCGAGTCCGTCGTGACAATGCGCTCTCTTAAAAAAGGATGGAGTCGCGATCCAGAGCTTTTGGTATCTCGGGATATCCAAAATCAATATTATGAGCATCAAAGTGCAAAAATATGACTCTGATTTATAGGTCAACACAAAAAACTCTTGGATAGGGGCTTCGGTTATCAATCGGGAAGGTGTTAGGCACCCGATCAACCTGCTCATAAGCAGTCTCTATTATGGTCGGGTCTATACTTGGATGTATATAAAAAAAAATATATAATTATATATATAAAAAGAGAGAAAAAGTGAGCGACACTTTCTCTTGCCCGAAGGCACACCGATCCTATTGAGCCCTTTGCATCTGCGAAAATTTTGGTGGCATAACGACTCAATTCTAGGATAGAGGAAAAACAAAGAAGGTAGAGGAATAGAGGGGAGAGCCGAATCTCTCGGGTCCTTATAGCACCATTGTGGATCTTCGCTCGAGTGCGACACTGGTGAGCTTCCGATAGCACTTGGGTTAAGGAAAGAGGCTTAGCTAGCTAAGGCTTGGATGATATGAGCTTGGGAATGATGATGATGCTAAAGGTATGAGATGGGATAAAGCTTCTAAGGTTTGAGAAATTCTGATTTTTTAAGCAAGTGAGGAAACAAAATGCAAGAGTTTTTTCTCTTAAAAATTTCAAAAGATGCTTAAACTAGGGGGTGGCGGCTCTCTATTTATATAGGAAGGTTGGATTAGTGAGGGGTTAAGGTCTTAATTGGGTTAGAAATTAGGTAATCCTATATCTAAGGTTTTCTAAGATTTTGGAGACTTGGATAGATGGGATTTGTACTTTAATGGTAAAAGATAGGGTGATGGATTAGGTGGCCAAAGGGGTATAAAGAGAGCTAGTGGGGTCACTAGGGTCCTAAAGAAACCAACCCCAGACTTTGGGGTGGTAAAAAAGTGAAACCTCAAAAGTGAAATTCGGCTATTTTCCTAAAAAAATACTATTCGTAAGCCTTGCGTGTATAATATACAAGCTAAGCTTAGGAACAGTGTCTCCTAAGAAAATAGGGAAGTTCGGAGCCCGTTCTAAGGCTCAAATCTAAAGGAAGAATCCACATTGGCCTTGCGTATATAATATACATGCAAGTGTAATTTCTTACATTTTTTTGTATTTTTTAAAATCGCCATAACTTTTGATGTACAACTCAGAATTAGACAATTCTTGGCTCGTTAGAAAGTTGGGAATATCTAATTTCCAATGGTATAGGTCTCAGATATAATAGATATATATGTAAACTTTGTCACTCCTCTTTCCATCCACTATTCTGGTTCGGCTTTCTAAGGGTCTGAAAAAGGTTTTAAGGTTCGGGTTGATTCCTAAGGGTTTGGGATGATTCCTAAGGATTTGGGATGATTCCTAAGGGTTCAAAAATTGCTTTTGGAAGCTCGGAGTACTAGTTAATTGAGCCTTGGACCAAATTTGGGTGTCTACAGATACCCCTCTTTGGTATCCGATCACTAGTGATCGTATGCCAAAGAAAGAGACATCCGAAGAGAACCAAGGAAAATGCTAACAGGTTTGTCATATTCAAAATGAACCTCAAACATCAAAAAATAAAAAGAAAAAAAATACAGAGAGTCGCGGAAGCCCAATATGTTGGGAAAATGTCCGTTCAGAGAGAAAGTAGCAAAAGCCCAATATGTTAGAAAAATGCTCGTTCCTCAAGATTATTAGTCCCCAAGCGCTTAGTGGCATTACTGGGCATAACCGATATGGTGTAATTGAAGATGCACGATGTTTGAGATTCATTTCGAACAAGACTGCCCTGCGAGCTGGAGGGTTATCGACCCATACTTAAAGATTTGTGTAAAGCAATGATGCCAAGATCCAACGGTTTGTCCCCAATCTCATGAGGCATTGATTGCCCTATTTGATCAGCCACGGGTTCCCCTACGCGAGGTAGGGTTCTAGATTTTTGGGTGAACCCATCGATCCTAAAGTTAATTTAGCACAACTACCCGAGCGAAGCGAATATTGATGTCGCAATGCTTTTTGGGAGTGTGTGCCACTTGTGATAACGATCTTACAAACATATTAACTATGCAGAAACATGGACCCATTAGGGGCAATAAATAACAGGGGGGAATGATAGTTCTAATGCAGATCCTGTCCAAGTACCATTTACAGGAACAACAACCATCCAGTGGATATCCAGACATATGACGTATACTTTACAGGGATACTGTATAGGTTTTAAGCCTGCGCTCGAGAATAATAAGGGGAAAAGATCCCTTCTGCATCCATGCATGAACATAGTTGTTCGATATGTAATTTCATTTAGCGGTGGAATAAATCAGATCAAAACATTGACTATTTGACTATGATTAACACCGTCACTCCTACTTTGAAGTAGGATCGAAAGATTTAAGGCAGACCTTAGATTTAGGAAATTAATTTAGCACAGCTGCGTTGCTGAAAAAATATTGATATTTTACCGTATGGAAGCACGCATGTGCGTAGCTGTGCGTGACAAAAGGTGGAATGAAAACACAGATTTCTCTCTTCTTTTTTTCCAAATAATTGCTTTTCTATTTTTTTGAATAGACCGACATGAGCGGTGAGACGATTCCTTCGATCTGTCCATTGCTGAGAGGTCGCCTGCTTTGAGGCTTTCGGCTGTTTGATGTTCCTGCACCTCCTTAAGAAAACGTCAGTCCTTTTTTTGTTTTAACAGAAGAAACAAACTTTTACCTACACATTTTTTAAAACTTATATTTTTGGATTTTTTGGGATTTTCTTCTGATCAGTCACATAATTTACCATTTTATCACCCTTAACTTAGTGATGCTAGGACTTAGTTTGCTACTAATAAGTTGTTGATATGCAGATATTAAGGAAAAATAGTAAAATAGAGTCAAAGTGTTAATATTCATCAAAATAGAGTCAAAGTGTTAATATTCATCAAAATAAACTCAAAAAGCATTAAAAATGACGAAATAACTAGAAGACGAAGCTCCACCTACTGAACAGAATGAAAAATCGTTATTTATGATTTTCCAAGAGTGAGTGACTGAAAGCCAAAGAATCGTTATTAACGATATTCAAAAGAAGCACTCAAGGAAGAAAAGTAAAGAATTGTATTTTACAATTTTCTAGAGAATCGTCTGAATTGTCATAAGAGTGAGCAGTATGAAGATATAAAATCGTCATTTACGATTTTGCAGCAAAATGATAAAACTGAAGAATCGTCTTTTATAATTTCCCTCAAAAAACCATACTGATAGAAAGAGAACTGTAATTTATGATTTTCTACCAGAAGAAAGAATAGGAAATCATTATTAACGATTCTACAATTAAAGCTTCTCAGAATTGCTGTTGCTGATCACGTGCATATTACACCGCTATGAACCAGAATTAGAAGTCTGACAAGTCACGGATCCGAGAAGATTGATGAAGAAGATCTTTAGAAGGATTCTACTACTGAAAAGTGAAGAATATCTTAGAAGTATATCAACCTTTTAAAGCAAGGAAAGATAAAATTAAAAGTAGAGTTATATTAGGATAGTTTAATTTCTTTTATTAGAATTAGAAGTTTTATAAACCGACTCCTTATGATCTATAAATAAGAGAGCCCGGTATAGGAATAGGTATCGAAGAAATTCAGCATCAATTGACGCCTGAGATAATTCAGCATCAATTGACGCTTGATGTTGGGTTTTCTTCCAATCAAATTTAGGTTAGATTTTTATTGCTTTGTAGAGAAGACATCCGAAGTTTTGCATGACGACTGCTATTGGGAGCTGAAGATTAGAATAGATATCTGTAGTTTCTCAGAAGCAATTGACGACTGCGGCTGAGGGGTGAAAGATATATTTACTTTTGCTTTCTACTTTAGATTTTTATTTTTTTATTTACTGCTTTATAAACATCTTCAAGTTTTGATTTGAATTGACGACACAGGTTTGAATTTGCAGATTAGTTTAACGGTTTTTACTTTTCCTTCTTCAATTTTCTAGAGTTTGATTGATGCCCAAATTTCTGATTGATTGTTGATTAGATTAAATCTATATTGATAAAACTTTAGCATTGATGGACGCCCAATGCTAGGAGAATTGATATATGGTGTAACGGTACTATTTATTTTTATAAATATCCAATAGTAGAAGATTGTAATTGATGACCATAATATGAAGTTGGAGGATTAGAATTTATTTTTATGCACTTTAGTTTAGAAAATTCTTTATTGATATTTCTCAAGTAGTTTAGGAATCTTTAAAGATAAATATAAGTTTTCAGAAAAGTAGATTAATATAAATAATAGCTATCTTCGTGAGAACGATCCTATACTAACTCTATAATTTCTATTGTACGCTTGCAATAGGTTAAGACTTAATTAGATACACATATAAGTAGCGATCATCTTTCTTTCTTTCACTTTGTTTTTAGATGAAAATACGATACTGCAAATATGTACATCAACAGGGTATATATATATATATTTTTTTTTTTGGATTTCTAGTTTTTGTTGTTTTTTTTTTTTGATGCCTTAACAACGAGACGAAGTAATACGTCCTATTTTGAGTATAGTCGAACCCGTTCATGTGGTCAGACCTGAGTGAGGTTCAAAATTTTACTAAGGTCAGAATGTCCATCCCTTTGGTCTAAATCAACCTTTTATCCTTACCTCGAGTCATACGTTTGACAGTGTAGTTGTGATGATATTCCTGGTCAGGACCCAATTTAAGTTAACATGAGCGGCCCAGTTGACAACCAGATAATTTGCACGTGATCAAAGGAGCAATCGATTTTCTTTTTCTCTCCCCCCTTCTTGTTTTGTTAGAAACATTTTTACTCACAGCACGCAAGATGAGTTTTCACCATGCCCATTATTTTCCTCTTTGTTACCCATAGCGCCCTTTCAGGTTTTCACTATGTCCATGGGTTTTGCTTTTTTACCCCATGTGCCTTTTTAAGTTTTCATCTAGTCCGCACAAGCTCACTTTTTTTACCCGTAGTGCCCTTTCTGATTTCCACCCTGTCATTTTTGCTTTGAGCTCTTATATATATTTATTTTATTTTCTTTATCTTTTCATTTCAAAATCAAAGGCCATGACATGGATGTCGATTTCGTCATAGTCAGCTGAATGGAGTTTTATGTTGTTTCTTAGCTTGGCTCGTGCAGGCTTAACGGATTTTGTGACTACTCATAGACCTTAAAGAGGGCTTTCTCTCTGGATGAATCGTGACCCCGGGTTGAAAGGGATGGGTTAAAAATTTTGAAGGTATACTTGGATTAAAAAGGTTTCCTCGATAGGATTCTAGTTGTCGCAATACACTTCTTTCTTGGGGGATTTTGATTGTACACGCCCTAGTTTTTTCTTTTCTGTATATATATTTTTTGTTCTCTTTCTTTTCAGACAATCTCTTTTTGGGGTTTTGCTTGTTTGATTTCTTTTTGACTTTGATAATGACTCTTTTCTCTTTGTTTAGTAGGTATGTACACACATTTTCTCTTTTTCTAAGAGGAGTTAATGAAGGAAAGGCCATTGGCTCAAATGGGGTAGAAAAGGGTGTGATCATTCAGGGACACTTTTTGGCTACTTGGCTTGGAAGTGACGACCTCTTTTAAGGAGCGCTTAAGTAGTCACGCATCCATTTTTATCAATACTTACCTTGCTGTCGGAGACTAGGAGTAGAATCATCGTACGTATCCAGCATTGATGGCCTCAGGAAAATGATCCCCGTCCATGGTGGCGAGGCAAAGTGCATGTCCAGGGAGTACTTCTCGAATGACATAGGGCCCTTCCCAGTTAGACTTGAATTTTCCTCTTGGATTAGCGTGCAGCGAGGGAAAGGTTTTCTTGAGTATAACGTCACCCACTTTCAAATCTCGAGTGCGAACATGCTTGTTGTAAGCACGTGAAATCCTCCTTTGATAGGCCTAAGTATGACACAAAGCTAGGAGCCTTTTCTAATCTATCAGGTTCAGCTGTTCTAAACAAGATCTTTCTCTTTTGGCTTCCAATAAATTAGACTCAATGAGGATATAGAGTGAAGGTACTTCAACTTCAACTAGTAGCATGACCTCAGTTCCATACACAAGGAAGAATGGTGTTGCCCCTGTAGCTGTACGGATCGACGTTCGGTAGGCCCATACTGTGAAAGGTAACTTTTCACTCCAATTTCGATAAGTGACGACCATCTTCTCAAGGATGCAGACAATTATCTTGGTAGCAGCTTCAATGGCTCTGTTGGTTTGCGGTTGATATGGTGACGAGCGGTGATGTTTGATCTTGTGCTACTTGGATAAGGCTCTAATGTGCTTGTTCGCAAAGTTGGTGCCATTATCTGTGATGATATCCTTGGGCATGCTGAATCGACAAATGATGTTATTCTTGATAAATTTTTCAACATGGTTGGCCGTGATGTTCGTATAGGATGCTGCCTCTACCCATTTCGTAAAGTACTCAATGGCGACGAGGATGAACAGATGTCCATTGGAAGCCTTAAGATTGACCTTTTTGACGACGTCGAGGCCCAATGTGGCAAATAACCATGGAGTGGTTATGCTGTGTAGATCTATGGTGGGAGCATGTATCAGGCTGGAGTGTTCTTAGCATTTATAGCACTTTTGAATGTGATTACAATAGTCAGTTTCTATAGTAGTATAAAAATACCCTTGTCGTAAGATCTTTTTAGCGAGCATGTGTCCATTGATGTCTGCTCCGCATACTCCTTTGTGGATCTCTTTCATAACATTGGCTGCCTCAATTTCAGTTAGGAATCAGAGCAGGATATTATTATATGATCGCTTGTAGAGACACCCCCCACATATGACATAATTAGCTTCTAAACGTTGGATGGTCCGGCTGTCCGTCTTGGTTGTGCCTTCAGAGAAGGTTCGTATTTCAATGAAATTCTTGATGTCTCAGAACCATGGAGGCTCATCATCTAACTTTGTGGATCCTTCAATCTGGAGGCAAAAGGCCGACTCATTTCTTTGTCCAATCATGATGGGTTTCATTTTGACGCCATAGGGAATTTTTACCATTGATGCAAAGGTTGCCATTGCATCTGCGAATTGAATTTTAGCTCATGGGATATAGGAAAAGGTAATATCGTTGAAGCACGCGATTAGATCTTCAAGGTGCTCATGGTACGGGATTAACTTCTCATCCTTTATTTTCCGATCTCTGTTGATCTGACATATGATTAGCTATGAGTCACCGAATACCCTAAGGTGAGTTACTTTCAGGTCCAAAGCGGCCTGTAGGCCAGTTATGCAGGCTTCATACTCGGCCATATTATTGGTGCAAGAGAAATTAAGCTTGATGGAGACCGGTACGTGGGACTCTTTTGGCGAGATTAGAACAGTGCCAACTCCTTGACCTTCAACATTTAATGCCCTGTCAAAGTGCATTACCCAGGACTAGTCTATTTCTTCTGTGTCATCCTCTGTCATGAACAAGATGTCCTCATAAAGGAATTCAATTCTCAAAGGTTCGTAATCAGGTAAAGGATTTTCGGCAAGATGATCAGTAAGTGCTTGCCCATTGATTGACTTTTAGGTGACTTATGTGATGTCAAACTTTAATAAGAGAAGTTTCCAATGTGCGGTTCGACCAATGAGAGCCAACTTTTCAAATAGATACTTCAGAGGATCCATTCTTGCCAGGAGGAGAACTGCCTGAGAGAGCAAGTAATGGCGAAGTCTTTGTGTAGTCCAAATGAGAGCTAGGCATGTTTTCTCCAGATGAGAATAGTGTCTCATAATCGGTGAACTTCTTGCTCAGGTAGTAGATGACCTGCTCTCTTCTTTTGGTTTCATCGTGTTGCTCTAGGACACATCCTATCGAGAACTCTGTCATTGAGATATATATTAGGAGTGGCCTCCCGGGTATTGGGAGTACCAAAACTGAAGGATTGAGGAGATAACTTTTGATCTTATTGAATACTGCTTGACAATCATTGTTCCATTTAACAGGCGAATCTTTTCTTAGTAGCTTGAAGATCGGTGTGTAGATAAGAGTTAATTGTGAAATGAACTGACTGATGTACTGTATTCTACCCAAGAAGCCTCTGAATTCTTTCTCGATAGATGGTGGTGTCATTTTGACGATAGCTTTTACCTTCACTAGATCGACCTCGTTGCCTCTTCTGCTGAGAATGAAGCCCAACAATTTTCCTGACATGACGTCGAATGCACATTTCTAGGGGGTTCAGGCGCAATCTTTATTTTCTCAACCTCTCAAACAACTTTTAGAGGTTTATTAGATGATCACCTCTCTCTGATGACTTGGCAATCATGTCATTCATGTACACCTCAATTTCTTTATGCATCATATCGTGGAAGAGTGCTGCCATCGCCCTTTGGTACGCCGCTCTGATATTTTTCAACCCGAATGACATGACTCGGTAACAGAAAGTTCCCCATGGGGTGATGAACACTGTCTTTTCTCGGTCCACTTATGCCATTTTGATTTGATTATAATTGAAAAACTCATCCATGAATGAGAGCATTCCATGTCTGGCAGTGTTATCGATGTGTGGTAAAGGGAAGCCATCTTTCGGGTTAACCTTGTTGAGATTTCAGAAATTGATGCACATGAGAACCTTTCCATCTTTCTTCGGTACCGGGAAGATGTTGGCTAGCCACTGTGGGTATTTGGAGACCATGAGAAACCCCGTGTCGTACTGCTTTATGATTTTATCTTTTACTTTCAACATCCACTCTGGCCTGAGACACCTCAACTTCTACTTGATAGGCTTAACATCTGGATACAACGGCAACTCATGCTCGACCAAATTGATATCCAAACTAGGCATATCCTCGTATGACCATGCAAAGATGTCTTGGTATGACCGAAGGAAATCAATCATGCTTTTTCTTTCCTCGAGAGATAGCGACGTTCTGATCTTAGTGATTCTAGGGACCTCATCGGTGCCCAGATTGACATCTTTAGTCTCTTCAACGAATGGGGTTGGGTCATGCTCAAAATCGGCAAATTATTTAAGGAGCTTATTGGGAAGCCCCTCAATTAATTCCTCACCATCCAAATCCTTGACTCCTACCTCTCTTTGTATTTCTATAGGAAAGAGGTCGATTTCACTTCGGCGGGCTTTTACGACCATTTGGAGATGGGTCCTTGACAAGGTGGGCTAATCTCACTTTTTATAGGTTGTTATTATTTTTTTTTGAAAGTTGGCATTGTATTTACGACCATTTGATGCTCCCAGAGTTAGGGGCATTGATGCCTAATTTCTTACCTGAGGTGCCACACCTTTCCTTGGTCTTGTAGAGGAAGCTGATTGAGATGGCTTTTAAGGGTCAACCTCCATCATATTTGCTATTGGCTCATTTGAGACCTGGTCCTCAAATGTTAACACGGGCTTGGGGTGGTTTAGGACCGGCTATGGTATAGGCAGGGGTATCTCCTCCTCAAAAAGGGATAGGGAGGCTAGGTCTATTTCAATATCAGGGGGAATGATTTTGGGGTTGGTTTCATGGATAGCCATCGATTTATGTAGGGTCAACTGTGTTGCCCCATTTTGGTCAATTTTGATGACCCCTGCGCTCACGAATGTGCTTCGGATGTGAGGCCACGATCGGGGTTTATCTTCCAGGTCTATCCCATTGGATTTAGCGACAACAATGGTTCAAGACTTTTCCTTGGCTTTCAGGACCTCTTCTTCGGTATGCTTGTAGCCTAAGCCGAATTTGACTAGTTGTCCGCCCTTGGCCTTGACGGGGTCTCTCCTGCCTTGTAGGTGAGGGCCTAACCCTTTCCCTTTCTGGTAGCCCCACTTCTGGAGCATTGCCACTGTCTCAATCATTCCTCCTCTGATTTTTTTGATGACCTTTTCAGGGGATTCTGGCTCTATTGCCTCTGACACATCATATTGAAAACTATGAAGCTCCTCGGCTATGTGTGGTACATCTAGCACTTGAGATTTTTGATATCATGGGCTATTTTTCTCTTTCTTCTTGCCCTTCACCCATGATAGATATAACCTTATGCTCTGACATAAATTTGAGTTATTGATATCGAGTGGAGGGCACAACCCCGATTTAGTACAGCCACGGGTGCCCTAGTAGTAGGTTGAAAGAGGACTTACTGTCCATGACTTGAAATAGGATAGAGAAGGTCATTGGCCCAATGGTGAGCTCAAGATTGACTTCTCCTATCACTTCCCTCATATTATCAAAACCACGGGCTCCTGTTCTGGCCAGTCAAAACATAGACGGGTCAACCCCAATCTTGGTCGCGGTTCGCAGCAGGCACACATTCAATATTGAACCATTGTCCACTAACATAAATGATATTACTAAGTTCTTGATTCTGACCATAATATTGAGGGATTTATAATGATTCCCTCCTTCTACTGGAAGATCGACGTCCGAAAACGAAATAACATTGGGAGCTAAACCTTGCTCGATCATTTGCCCCACTTCATTTGGGGAGACCTTGTCTGATACATGGGCATCTTTTAGTGCCACTATTAAAGCTTTGAATTATGGTGGAGATGTCATTAATAGGTCCCAGATGGTGATGTGGGTCAGAGTTTGCCTCAACTAAGTTTCTAGCGCATACTCCCTGCTCATCTTTTTCAATGGGTGCATCACTGTAGGTTCTCTTCTTTCTTCTGGCTGGGCTGGCATTGGTACCTCAAGCTCTTTAGAGATTCTGCCCGACCAAGTTATAAATTCAATTGCCCCTTCTCTGTTGCCGCTCGTGTTGGTATCTGTTTGGTTGTAGTTAAGCGTGACCTGATGGGGATCATATGTTGGTCTGGGAATTTGAAATGGGATGGATGGTGGCACCAGATATGTTTGGACCGACGGGCTAGTGTGGCAACACTGGGCCAGATATGGTTGACTGGTGTTGGGGGTGGATGCACTAGTGGTAATGCGGTGGTACTGGGCAAGCTATAGTTGATTGGTGCTAGAGATGGATAGACTGGTGGGGGTGTGGAAAAATTAGACCAACTGTAGAGGGTCGGTTCTGGAGATGGAGGTTGATGGACTGATGAGGGTGGGGAAAAATTGGGCCAACTGTGGTTGGTGGGAGTTGATTTCGAAGGTGGTGTAAAATTGGGCGCCATGTAATTGACGGGGGTTGGTGTTGAAAATGGATGGTACAGTGGGGGTGAGGCCCAACTGTGGTGAACCTGATTAACGGGAGCTGGTGTGGGAAAATACAGCCTCAGATCTAGCAGTGTTGCTTGGGGTGTTGGGCTAGGGAAATAATTAGCTAAGTTCAAAGGTTCGACTACCCCGATGGTTTTACTTTCTTGATTCTACTGCCCTGAAATTTTGTAGCTGTCCCCTATGCCGATATATTATGAGGGGTCGACCTCTTCCATTTCTTCCTCCAGCATATTGATGGTGGCCCTTGGGCGCATTCCACCTTGCGGGTGTGGCTGCAAGGTGCCTGGAGAATATTGGTGTGCAAGTTTGCTTGGAGAGTTGTCAAAGGAATGAGCTTTCCTACCTCAATCAGGTCTTGGATCGCATGCTTTAGTGGAAAGCATCGATCAGTTGGGTGGCCTGGCCTCTGATGGAAATTGCAATGTACGTTAGGATCTTAATTTATGGGGAGTGGGCTTGGTGGAGGGCCTGGTCGGAATGGAGTAACCAACCCCTTCTTAATCAGCAAAGGCTACAAGACATTGAGGGATTGCCCTAAGGAAGTGAACTCATGGTTATAACGGGCCCTTCTTTGCTCAGGGGTCATTTGTGCCATTGGGCCATTGTCCTATCTCTGAGCTAGATTTGCCTGAGCCGGGGCTTCCTGTGTTGCCCCAAACTGAAAAGGTACCATACTAGTGCTAGGCTATGTAGTCATTATGGTTTAGATCTCTACTCCTGTTCTTCTCTCGATCCTCTGTTCGACAAATTTACAAACCCCACTAGCCCCACTGGTGGTATTTTTGTTTAAACACCCCTCTCTTATCGCGTCTTCACAACGGTTGGTGTTTCATACCAAATCAGTGTAACTGGCTTACTGCTGGTAGACTAGGAAATCAGAGATAACGGGTAGGGCAGTTATCGAGATCATCTCGATTTACTCCTCTTCCGGGATGCGATTCTTTACTTGGGCTGCTAGGGCCCTCCACCTTCCAAGGTATTCATTAAACATCTCATCGAGCTTTTGTTTCAATCAGGCCAAATCAAATTTGTGTGGCTCGATGTCAATATTGTAGACATATTGTTCTTGAAATAAGTGAGTGAGGTCTCTCCATGTTTTCAACATAGATGATTCAATAGACATGAACTATGTCAGGGCTGGACCAGTAAGGCTCTTTTAAAAAAAATTATGAGCAAGCGCTCATCCCCTCCATATTGGTACATGTCCCCATAATATGACTTGAGGTGTACAATGGGGTTGTTGGTGCCGTTATATTTATCGAACGACGACACTTTAAACTTAAGTGGTAAAGGCACCTCGGCGAATAGGCACAAATATGAAAATCTGTGGCAGGAATCTCGGTCCCGTCCAACTTTATTAACTGCTTTTGGATCTTGTCCATTTGTTCATTCAAGAACTCTGATTCCCTGAATGACAATGTTGGGGCTGGTCCCCTACTAGGCTGCATCCATTCATTCCTGATGGCCTGCTGGTTGGTGAGTGTGGGTGGTGGGAGATTAAAGCTGGTAAAAGTCCCCACTAGACCCACTATTTTGGACCTCATCCTCCTCATACTGATGACTTGCATTGGCAAATGGTGGGGGAAGGATGAGGTTACCTGTTGATTTTGAGTGGACTATATGGGGCCCTGATGAGACCATTGTATGTGGTGGAAGCTTTGATGATGGGCTTGTGGGTAAGGGGATGAGTAAATGGTAAATTTTGGAGGGGTTGAACTGGTGCTTGGTGAGACCATTGGGGTTGATGAGGATTGGGATGATTTGGTTGGGGTCTAAGAGGATGTGTAAATTAGGGATTTTGGATGGTTTGAGATGGGTTCCCATATTGTGAAGGGTGTGGGTGAATAGGATTTGGATGAGAGGTGAATTGGGGATGGTTGATGGTTTGGGAGGGATTCCCATATTGGGTTGGGTGTGATGAGTGTTGATGGATAGGGTTCATACCAGGAATGGGCTGGTTATTTATGGGGGAATCGAGGAATGTTGGGTGTAGGTGAATATGGGAAGTTGAGGGAATGGAGGGTTTGAAAATGTCACCCTCGGGTTTGGGCCTAAATGGGCTTTTTATTGGGTATTAGGCCTTTGAGGCCCACTCGGATGGCCCCATGGTTGATGGGAAGGGCTTTGGGTGGTAGGATTATGGGTGATTGATTAGGATTTTGGGGGAATGGGGTGCTTTGGAGGGTTTATTATGGATTGGGTATTTGGGGTGGATGAGAAATGCTTTGGGAGGCCTTCCAGGCAGTGTATGCCCTCACTATGTCATCCATCATGGTCATGGGATCGACTATGGGAGTGGATGTGGAAGGCCCTCCTAATGAGGGGGTGTATGGGGAAAATTGGGCATGACTTGGGTGGATGTGTGGGAAGAATTGAGCATGACTTGTGTGGATGGGGGAAAATTGGGCATTGGATTGGATGTGTGGGGAATGACTTGTGTGGATGGGGCGAAATGTGGTGCATTTTAGGTGAATGAGAGAAAATTGGGTGTATTTAGAGTGGATGTGGAGGGAAAATTGGGTGTATTTGGAGGGGATTGGGGAAAATTGGGCATGGCTTGGGGGGATTGGGGAAAATTGGGCATGACTTGGGTGGATGGGGGAAAATGTGGGGTATTTTGGGTAAATGGGGAGGGGAAGATGGGTGCACCGTATGGCCCGGTGACATTGAATCGAGATTGGGTGGGCGAATCAGAGATGGGTATTTCCTCCATGTTGGAATGTGGTGGGGATGAGTCCGGATCAGCATAAATCGGATCGACCGCCCAAGACATGGTTTGGAGGCGGGTAGGGTATGGATTCCTTTAGTGTGGCCCAAAGACCACCCTCTTCTTCTTCCCCTTCGGGAGGATGACGGTTTAGGCAATGCTGTTGTTACTGCACCACAAGCTTTCCTTAGTTTTTTAGATTTTTTGGACGATTTTTGATTTTTTGGTGATTTTGAATTTTTTGAAAATGAAAACTTTTGGATCTTCTTCTCTTGCAGTGTTCTTTGGGGCCTCGAAATTCCCTTTCCGGCTGGTGTTCACACCCCTAATGCCTCCCATGGCGGGATCCCGATGTACTTTGGAAGAATTAAAGAGAATCCTTTAATTTATGTAAAGGCATGTAAATCTATGCGACAACCCGATCCCTCGGAAGAGTCAATAAGAGGGTGACCTCTCTTGATCGACTAGGGCATTTTGGGTCTAAAAAATGTGGGATTTATTGGGGGTTTTAAAATCACTAAGCGGGGGATTTGGGAAACTGTGGAAAAAGGCCCCAAATTCGGGCTGCTCAGTTAGAATAAGCTAAGCGTGTATATTATATACGCAAGGCTAAAAAATGCTGAAATTTGGCTTTGCGTATGTATTATATACGCAAGGCACAATTTCGGATTTTTTGGCTTTAGTGTGTGTAATATATACACACGACTAATTATGGGGATTTTTGGCTTAGCGTGTGTTTTATACACGCAAGGCCAAAATTTATATATGTATATATTTTTCCAGCCACATCAGACCCGAATTGGGGTATTTTTGGGTTTTTGGAAGCAATGCTTCTGGGGACACTTCTGCTATTTTTTATCGGGTCTCTCCTCACCGCGCCTAAATGATACAAGGCCGATTTGGTGTAGCTAACATACTCTCCAAGGGTTTTATGCTAAGTAACAAGCTCTGTCACCCACCCGATATTCCTCCAACTTAAGCGCCTTCTCATATACTGGATGGGGTGGTTCCTTTCGAGATCATCACCACTAGGGCTGCCGCTCTACTTGAAACCGGGACGGGTATATCGCTGCCTAAAAATTCCCCCTTTTGTAAAAGCTACCCACTAGAATGATTTAATTAAGTCCACTGGTTCACTTTTAAGGTTCAATTTTAAGGGGAGTTTTCTTTAAGTTCAAAATTAGATGGTGAGAATCCCGTGCCGCCTATACGGGCCAGCATCCACTGTTGGTATATGACAAGGAATAAGAAAATTGTGGAGCCAATCAAGCGACTAGGCGAGAAACATAAAATGCATCAAGTACACCCACTAATCGGCTAAGGCGGTTAATGACAAGAAATTAAAGCTAAGCTATCAAGTAACCCGCCAAACGGCTAAGGTGAGTAAAGACGAAATCGCAAATGCTCAAGTTGGCCTGCCAAACGGCTAAGGTGTGTAAATGACGAAAATGTAGGGGTAAGTAGAAAAAATGACGGAATCATAAGGGTGAGTACAAAAAGGAGACAAAAAGGTTAGTAAAAAAAACATGCAAGAAGAGGCCAAAACTTCAAGGAGAAGCTCTACAAGCTATCTCCAGCGGAGTCGCCATCTATGTAACCGTGGGCACTTGCATTTTCATCACGACGATGCGCTCTCTTAAAAAAATATAGAGTCTCCACTCGAAAATGTCAGTGTCCTGGGATACCCAAAATCAATATTATGAGCACCGAAGTACTAAAATATGACTCCAATTTATCGGTCAATGCCAAAAGCTCTTGGGTAGTGTTGTATGCTTTACCCTGAAATTATTAAGATGTTAAAAACAGAAAACTAAGAGAAAAATTACATCAAAAAGGAATTTGGACACCAAAGTAAAAACACAGTCTTGCAAGAATTCAGGGCTGTTACAGCAAGTTTTAAAAAGTAAGTACAGGTTTGTCCAAAGGGAAATGTGTTGGAGAATATAGCAAATCTCCAGATCTGCTTGCAGATCTGGCACTTTATTCTATTCTAACTTAAAATAAAGAAAGAAAGAGAAAGAGGAGAGGTTTTTGGGGTTGTCACTTTAAACTACAAACTAAAGAAAATTAAATCTAAATGTAACTTGATCCAGAGATGAGCAAAAAATAGATTTGAAGAAAAGAGAAAAGGTTTTGGGGAATTAAAATCAGATATGGAGAATAGCAGCTTGGGATTTGGTCTCACTGAAAATTGATTGGCTAGATAGTTGTGCAGAGGATTGATCTACAGCCATCCTTCATTTGGCTACAAGCACAAATGCAAGGTAAATTAATCCAATTTAGACCAGAGGCTTGAATTGATCTTAAGGCTATGATCTGTCCACTTCAATAGTCATAGATCATCCTAGGGATTTCCTTCAATCCAAAGGCTTCAATTAGAACAAGAAAACTACTACAGATGCTGTGAATGCAAGGCTACAAGCTCAGGCATCCACAGGAGCATCAATCCTATGAAAATTTGATGGAAATCAAAAGATCTTTAGATTAAATGATCATTAAAACCAACAATTCATTGATTCAAGTACATTTTATAATAAATTGTCCTCAGATCTGCAGTCTCTGCATCATTCGATCCTCATACAAAGCTCTCAAACCTCTCAATGTTACAGATCTACCTCACCCTAGCTGCTACAAGGATTTAGCCAATCATGGTTGGGCTAAAGAGAGAATGGAGAAGAGGGAAGAAGGCTGAAAATTTTGGAAGGGAAAGAGAATTCGAAAATGGCTTAGACTCCCGATCTTTGGATGGTTCTTCTGTTGTGTTTCCCTCTATTTATACTCTTCTCCCTCTGTCTCAGATCTGTTTTAGCCAATCAAAATAAAAGGGAATAATTCTATTTTGCTTGTTGATGTGGCTGATTTCCCTTCTAGAATCTCCTAAGAATTAGTTAAAATTGGGCAAGCACACGTGGGGGAGTTAGAGAGTTTCTTATTCGTGCCCATGGACTTTCAAAAATACCCTTAAAGGTTGTCAACATGCCTCGGGACATGTGTAACAAAGTACTGAAGTGGTCTGCATTCTCAACTGCCTAATGAGAAGTCCCCAATTCGTGCCTCGAGAGGTTCATATTACCTCTCGACAAGTTCATGCAACATCTCGAGAGCCAGTGCAGCTCTAGGTATGTCTTCGATAGGCTGACTGCATCTGTTCGACAGGTTCTAAGTGCTTCTCGATAGGATCTTCATATAGTGGACTCGATAGGTTGACTGCACCTTTTAACTGCTCGATAGGTTCAAGGAACCTCTCGACATCTTGATTATCTTCAGGTATCCAGTTGACAGGATCAGATTCACTACTCGATAGGATGTTTTCTTCAGTTTAAAACACTTGACCGGTTCATAGAACCTCTCGATAGCTTGATCTCTCAGTAGCTGAACCTCTCAATTGGTTCATTTACCCATTCAGACATCTCAACAGCTTGTCTTTTACATGTTCCACAGCTTGTGCAACACCTGAGCGGCTTGGATTTCATCTGTCCATCACTCAATGGTTCATACTTCACCAAGTGCAGCTACTGCTTTGCTGCCATGTGTGGCTGTTGAAGCTATTCTGCATTTTCTCATTGATGCAACTCTCCAACAAGTCTCTTATTGGCACTTTTGGATGAATTTCTACACTATGACTGTAATTTATTGCTAACTATAAAACTACACTTAAAACACATTATTAGTCAACTCAAAGGTCCATCAAAGGACAGGTTAGGAGGTGAAAAATGATATTTTTCACTGATTAACACACCCCCAAACCTAAGCTTTGCTAGTCCCCGAGCAAAGGAAAAATTAAAACAATTATTAAAAATAGAAAATGCCACTTTTGTAGGGAGCACAGATGCATTTAGCATATGCATCAAGCCTTTTAAACCCCTAGGTGATTCCTAATGGAGGAGTGAAGTCTCCTGAAAGTTTCCAGTGAAGTTACCTACAAATTTCATCATGAATATAGTTAAATCAAGTGCAAACAGTTACAAGTTAGATTTCAACAAATTCAACTTCATTCCATACCTTGCTCTTTTAAATTTAGAAGTTTCAAAACAGTACATGTAAACCATTTAATACCTAAATCCTTTTTCAAACTCATCACAACCAATCTGAAATCATCAAGGGAATAATATGTGCATAACAGTATATACTTCACCATTCATTTGAGAAACAGGTTCAAACAATGCCTAAATAAGTCCAATTTTAGACCTAATTATCTCACAGGCATACTCTCACAAATGAATTCAAAAATATTCAATTTCACTTAAGCTCAAGAGCAGTTATAAACCTCAAATAGGACTGCAAGCATGAGCATAAGCAGATGCTACTAATTCTTGAAATCTTTTAGTAATCCCACCATAGATTAGATAGTTCCTTATCTCCACATGACATCTCAATAAATCTTCAGATCAGTAAGGTATTTTTATTGGGTTGTAATGTGGCTTATGGTTTGAGGTTAAAAGAATAAAGGGGTAAAAAAGATTCAAAATTGAGAAATCAGTAAGGTAAAGAGGTTGCATACACACCTTCATTTCAACACATCTTCATCTGCTTTGATATTTTCATATTTGAAGCGATCAGCTTCTCATCTTCTTCTAATTTCCAAATGAAGTGACTTCTATTTTCATTTCTTTTGTTTTATTTTTCTATTTTTCTCCTTTTTGCATGCTTTTCTTTTATATTTTTCTCATTTTTTTTTTATATATGGGCTGGAATGCCACAGCTACACAACTGATACACTATTTTGCTTAGATTTTCTCCCTTCTCCTTCCACCAAATATCAAACCTTGCTCCTCTATCTTCACTTCTTCTCCTTCCTCCTCCTGAATTCTTAGATTGAGGGTGAGCTGAAACAGGTCAAGAGGTTCAAGTTTAAATTTTTTGGTTTTTGTCAAAGAAGAATGGATTTTTCTGGCTTAAAGAGTGTAAACAAAGGCAGTTCCAAGGGTAGGGATTTTTTTTTAGCTCAAACTGTCTAAGGGATGGCCTTACATCATATCTTTAATGTCATGAGTTCTATCAACTTGCTTCAACTTGGAGTGCCTAACTTCTAGTGAGAAGAACTAGATTCAAACAGTCCTTAGAGCAGAATAAAATGTCAGACACTCTTCAAGTAGAATTTTACAAGCCCAAGTCTCACTGGGAATGGTCTTCCTTTGGATTCCCAAGACATGTTCTTACTTTTTTTCTCCTTAATGGTTCACTATATACTGATTATGAAAAAAATTTCTTGATGATCTCTTTCATGGAAATGCTGAATTTTCAAAAGATCCTAGTATTAAACAGTCTACCATACATTTTTACATGTTCCTTTTTCAAAATAACTCAATAGAAATTCTACTAAATTTATTTTGATCCTACTCACACCATTGCACTTGGCTTAACTATCTCATAATTTTTCAAAATTACCCCTGCTATACCCCCAAACCTATGAGGAACAGTGTCCTCACTATTTCAGAGATATAACAAATAGGAAATAGCAGGGTACAATCATAACAATGAAACATAAAGCATTATAGACACCACACTGAAAAGTAAAAGTAATGCAAATAATGGAAACCAGAAAGACAAAATTTCATTGATTAAAAAAAAATATATACAATGCAACCTAATTTGAGTACAAGAAACCTAATCAAGGAAAATTTACAAATGGTCATCTCCTGAATCTAAATCTATGTGCTCCTGGGCTTTACCTTTTTCCTTCTTAAGCCTTGCAGCTGTGGCAACACTTTGTGATCTTTTAGCAGTGGTCCTCCTGTGCTTAGTATTGCTTCTCTTCTTTGGGGTGGGTTCAGTCATTGGAGAAGGCTCATTTATCTTGATTCTAAAGACTATTGAGGTGGGAGGAGCAGTTGCAAGGGTCATAGGATCTGCTGCAGTGTGTGAAGGAGGTGTGCTTGTGGAAGGAGGAGGGGATGCTGCTATGTAGGGAGGGGCTGTAGCAGTGTCCAGGTCTTGGTCTACCATAGAGGCTAGGGTCTTCCGAAGTGATTCAGCCATCATGGCATAATCATCAGCTCTTTCTTCAACCACTCTGAGGGCCACAGTAAGGTTCTTCACATTTTCTTTTAGGCCCTCTGCTCTATACTTCTCCTATTGGTATAAATTCAAGGCATGCACCATAGCCTTCTTCATCTACTTTTTCTCCATTTTGTGATCCAATTTTATCCTCTTTATCTGATGGAGAAATGGATGCTGGATCGCAATGTTGATTTCTACCATCCCTCTAACGACATCCCTTCTGATGTATGGATTTTCATCCATAACTCTCCTAAGGGTGGAGAATGGGGGCATGGGGTTTGCAGAGGCAGGGACAATGGCTCTCTCAGTAGGGTCATCAAAGAGATGATAGGGAGTGGATGAGGATGATGGAATGGAAAGGGAAGGTGGGATGGTAGGTATCGGCTCCTCCTCTATGGGTATGGGGTCAGTTTGGGTATAGGTAGATTGAAGGGTGACAGGGATTGATGCTATGGGTAAGTCCTCTTCCATTGGGTCAGTCTTGATGGAAGAGGTAAGGGTACTAGGAAGGATGGGTAAGGTTTCTATTTTAGGCTCTGTTTGCATGGAAGTGGAAATGAGTGCAAAGGATAGCAGAGGTAAATCCTACATCATAGGATCAGATTGTGTGGAGGTGGAGACTAGTGTGGGCTGTGTAGAAATGAACTCAATAAGCTCAGGCTCAGTCTGAGTTACAGCAGATGCTGTAACTATAGAGGGTGATGGTTGAGGTTATGAAAGTGGAGTAGGTGCAGGAATGGATAAATCTGCTTCCTCAAAGTCAGTTTGAGTAGCAGCAGAGGAGGTGACCACCATAGGAGACAATGGAGGAGAAAGATATGGTGGTGATTCTGGACTAGGTGTAAGGGTAGGAGAAATAGGAGGTTGGGTGGCTGAGGTAGAAGGAATTAAGGTGGATTGAATGGCATGCAAACAAGTGGCCATGACAGATTGGGTTTTTGTGTTGGTAAGCATCTGGGATTGGATGGATTGAAGAATGGAAAGGATTTAGGCAAAGGAGTCAGGTAGGGATTGGTAGTGGGATGAGTGGATGTAGAAGCATGCAGAATAGGCTGGAAAGGTGATGTGGAAGCATGTTGGAATGGTGTAGGTTGTGGAGAATCTGGTAAAGGTGAGTATTCATGCCTAATATCTTCCATAATAGAATCAATTAGGGATGAATACCTAGCAGTGGTGAAATGTTCGAACTCCTGGGTATGGATAGGTGAAATGAGGGAAATGGAAGTAATTGGGTCAGATGATGTGGATGGAATTGGCTCAGGGCTTATAGGTTCTAAGGTTGGGATGGATGGGCTGGCTGTAGTGGTTGTGGTTGTGGCTTTCTTGGTTTTTCTCTGGTAGGTTGTTTTGATGGTAGGTGAGGGTAAGGTTAGTATTGGGTCAGTGGTAGAAGGAGCTGACACAAGGTAGTGATGGTAGAAGGAATGGATGTGGACCTGAAGGTATGGGGACAGATATGGATGGTATGGAGGTGGATGAGCTGATACTGGTAGAGCTGACAACAGAAGAGGTAACAACAGTAGAGATGACTGATATAGATGCAGAGGTCATAGGTGAAATAAGAGTACTAGCAGGGGTAGGTACAGGTACTGAGCTACCTGATGGAACTATAGAGGTCACAGGTACAGCTGCTGAGCTGGTCACCTGTGGTGCTTCCTTTTCTGAACTCTCAACTTGCTTCTAGGTTATACCTTTACTTTCAATGGGATCAAAAGAGGTTTCAGGGAAGCCTTTTTCAAATAGGTCAAGGTCTCCTTGCACTCCTCTACCTTAGTAAAATAAGGTAGGTCAAAAACTATCTCAGGAATCAGACCTAAAGAGTCCACAAACTTATTAGGAGTTGTCAGGGCCACAGGTAACTCAGTCTCAGGCTCAGGGTTAGGTCCAGGCATTTCCTCAGTAACTTCTTCAATGATCTCCTCACTGATCTTGGCTTTCTTAGCTTTCTGGGCCTTCTTAGGTTTGTCCATGGTTAGCTTCCTCTTGGCGGGTGGATCTACTTTGGGTTGTGAAGCTATCCTACTAGACTTCCTTGTGGATTTTAGGGTGGATTGGGAAGGGGATTGGAGCAAATCGGTCAAGGATTCCTCAAATTCAGTCATTACAATAAAAAATCCTAACAATACCTCTCAAAAATCACAGCACAACTCTCCTTCTCTTCAATGACTCCCCACACACAGAAAATTCCCCAAAAATACAGAACCAAAGTACTAAGAATTCACAAGGAGTGGGGTGATGAAGAACTTACCCAAAAACCTAGGGCTTCTCGACAATTTACACACAGAGCACCAAATCAGCAAAAATCAGGTGCGAAATGTCAGCCTTTCAAAACCGGTCCGGCTAGAGCAAGAGAAGAATGATTGAAACTGAAACCACTGAGATGGGGAAAAAATGGTAGAGGAGAACTCGTGCAGAGAAAGAGCAGAGTTTGAACTGAAGGTGTCGAATGGACAAAATGAACCTGTCAAAGGGTTTTAAAAGGTGTAAAATATGATTTCGACATGATGGAAAGAAGATTTTGACAGGATAAAACAACCTGCTGAATAGTTAAAAGCACATGAAACTCAGAACATCTAGACTGAAGGTTTCGAGAGGTTGTTCAACCTCTTGACAAGTATAAAGGCTTCAGAAAGCAGTGGTCGAGAGGTTCATCAAACCTCTCGACAGGTACACAGAAAATACGATCCGAGAGGTTCCTCAACCTCGCTACAGGTATAAAGACCCGTCGAATCCTCAGTAAAAACCTTTAGTACCTAACAAAAACTTAGTTCGTCCTATTGACAGGTCTCAGTACGTGTAGAATTCACCTCAATTACTTTCAGAACCTGTCGAATTACTCTTCCAACCTCTCGACAAGTCTCAGTCTTTCATTTAAACTTACACCACATCAGTGCACTGTCCATATTCAACAAGAATAGCAAATCCTCCTAAGTTCTCATGTATTTCTTAGTCATTTCAATATCCCAAAATTCCCCGTAGTGCAGACATTGTTCAAAATGAAAAATCAAATAAAAATGATAGATTTATGTAAAATAAAAGATAGAAAAATAGCAAACAACACTCTAATTGATAGCTATGGTATATAATGTACAATGTTGAAAATCATTCAAACTTTGGAGGTTCTTGAAGGTTAATGGTCACCACAGGCTCATTTACATTTTCAACACAGATTTGTAGCCTTTGACCATTGACTTTCATGATCCTACCATCCTTGGGATCCATGATTTCAACAGCTCCAGATGGGGAAACATGCATCACAATGTAAGGCCCATCCCATCTAGATTTCAACTTCCCTGGGAAAAATTTCAACTTTAAATTAAACAACCATACCTTGTTACCTGTAGCAAATTCCTTCCTCAACAGATGTTTATCATAGAAAGCTTTGGCCTTCTCTTTGTAAATCCTTACATTGGAGTAAGCATCCAGTCTGAGCTCTTCAAGTTCTGACAGTTGCAACCTCCTGTGCATACTAGCAGCAGTTAGATTAAAATTCACTGCCTTAACGGCCCAGTAGGCTTTATGTTCTAACTCTACTGGCAAGTGGCAAGCTTTGCCATATACCAACCTAAAAGGAGGCATTCCTATGAGAGTCTTATAGGCAGTCCTATAATCCCAAAGAGCATTTTGCAGCTTTAGGGATCAGTCCTTCCTATTAGTTTTCACAATTTTCTCTAGAATGTGCTTAATTTCTCTGTTAGAAATTTCCACCTGCCCACTAGTCTGTGGGTGGTATGGAGTAGCAATTTTATGTGTAATAGAGTATTTTCTCAGTAGTTTTTCAAAATGCTTATTGCAAAAATGGCTCCCCCATCACTAATGATAGCTCTAGGGGTACCAAACCTAAAGAAAATGTTGTCCTTCAAGAATCTAATGACCCACTTGAACACTTAGTCCACAGCCACAAGAATAAAGTTAAACCCATAAGGAGGGAAAGGTCCCATTCAATCAATGCCCCAAATGTCAAATAATTTTATCACAAGTATGGGCTGTAAGGGTATGAAATCTCTCTTAGAAATACTTCCTATTTTCTGGCATTTTTCACAGGCTTTACAGTGCTGCCATGCATCTTTGAATAAAGTAGGCCAATAAAATCCACTTTGAAGTACTTTTACAGCAGTCTTCTTTCCACTAAAATGACCTCCACACGCATGTTCATGACACATAGTTAAAATGCTGTGGAATTCATTTTCAGGCACACACCTTCTCACAACTTGGTCTGAACAGTTCTTGTAGAGGTATGGATCCTCCCACAGAAAATAGTTGATCTAAGAGAAAAACAAATCTTTATCCATTTTAGTCCAATGTGGGGGAATCTTACCCACTGCCAGATAGTTCACTATGTTGGCAAACTAGGGTATACTCATGTTGAAAGTAAAAAGTTACTCATGTGGAAAGGAATCATTCACAAGCAAATCATTAAACTCAGCAGCTAAGATCCTAGACAAGTGTCTGTAATCACATTTTCAACCCCTTTTTTACCTTTAATCTCAAGATCAAACTCCTGTAATAGGAGGATCCATCTGATTATTCTTGGTTTGGCTTCCTTTTTAGATAAAAGGTACTTTAGAGCTGAATGGTTTGTGAACACCACAATCTTAGATCCTAACACATAAGACTTGACCTTCTCCAATGCAAAGATAATAGCTAACAGTTCTTTCTTAGTTGTGGTGTAATTTAACTGAGCATCAATCATTGTCTTGCTTGCATAAGCAACCACACAAGGTAACTTGTCCTTTCTTTGCCCCAAAACTGTACCAATAGTAAATTCTGATGCATCACACATCAGCTCAAAGGGCAAGGAATAATCAGGAGCTTGTATGATAGGTGCAGAGGTTAAACATCTTTTCAAAACTTTAAAAACAGTGAGACATTCATCATTGAATACAAATGGAACCTCTTGACACAACAGGTGACAAAGAGGTTTTGAAATTTTACTGAAATCTTTGATGAATCTTCCATAAAAACTAGCATGCCCTAAAAAGGATTGAACTTGTTTGATAGTTTTAGGTGGGGACAGATGTGCAATCAAATTAATTTTAGCCTGATCAACCTCTATGCCTTTGTGGGAAACAACATGGCCAAGGACAATGCCTTGATTGACCATAAAGTGACTCTTTTCCCAACTTAAGACCAAGTTGGTCTCTTCACATCTCTGCAGCACTAGGCTGAGGTGATGTAGGCACTGGCTAAAACTGTTTCCAAACACAGAGCAATCATCCATGAATATCTTTAAAAACCGATCAATCATATCCGAGAAAATGGCATATATACACCTTTGGAAAGTTATAGGGGCATTGCACAATCCAAATGGCATCCTCCTATATGCAAAGGTGCCAAATGGGTATGTGAAAGTTGTTTTCTCATGGTCTTGTGGATCCACAGGAATCTGGTTTTACCCAGAGTATCTATCAAGAAAATAATAAAAGACTTTGCCTGCTAACTTATCCAAAATTTGGTCTATGAAGGGCAGAGGTAAATGATCTTTTTTGGTTTTAGAATTGAGCTTTCGATAATTAATACACACTCTCCAACCAGTGGTTTCCCTGGTTGGAATTAGCTCACAAGAATCAGATTTACAGTGATTCCAGATTTTTTAGGTACCACCTGAGTAGGTGCCACCCATTCAGAATCTGAAATGGGATAGATGACTCTTGCATCTAACAATTTGACCACCTCCTTTATCACTACTTCTTGTATGTGAGGGTTTAATTTCCTCTGCATCTCTCTAGAGGGTTTGAAACCCTCCTCCAAGTGGATCTTATGTATACAAACAGCAGGACTGATTCTTCCTAGATCAATAATAGTCCACCCTATTGCTCTCGCATGCCTTTTTAACACACACAACAGTTCTTGTTCCTGTTCCTTAGTGAGGGAAGATGAAATTATCACAGGCAACTTCTGATTTGCTCCCAAAAATACATATTTTAGAGACTTAGGGAGTTGTTTCAGGTCTAATTTAGGTGGGCTTATGAGTGAAGGCAACAAAGGTGCCTTAGAAGGTGAGGAAAGAGGCAACATAGTTGGTTTCCAATGAGGATGCTTTGCTGGCCCCACTTCAGAATTTAAGGTTTTCACCTCTTCAATCACATGTGTGGGGGCCTTCTCTTCCATAGTTTCATTCCACACTTCTTCAAAAACATCAAACATGCCATCACAATGTAGCAGCTTGGGTAAAGTTTTTTTTACAAGCTCATCAAGTATATCAATCATGAAACAGTCCTCATTATCCAATTGAGGCTGATTTGCTGTATTGTAGACATCCAATTTCACTTTCATATTGGCAAAAGATACCTTCACTATCCCTGATCTATATTATATACAAGCATAGGTAGTGGCTAAGAATGGCCTGCCCAAAATTACAGGAATGGAGGTAGTGCACTTGCTAGGTTCCATGTCTAGAACCAAAAAATTTGTTGGATAAAAGAACTTGTCAATCCCAACAAGCACATCATAAATAATTCCCATTGGCCTTGTTTCAGATTTGTCAGCCAGCTGTAATACCACATGTGTGGGTTTCAATTCTCTCAAACCTAACTTCTCATATACTGAATATGGAAGTAAGTTCACACTGGCTCTCAGATCTAACAATGCCTTTTCAATGGTATGATCCCGAATAATGCAAGGGATGGTGGGAACTCCAGGATCTTAGAGTTTTGTTAGGGTTGTAATGGACAAAACTTGGTTCACTTTTTCAGCAAAAAAGACTTTCTTGGATAGGTATATCCTAGACTGTCTTTTATATGTGTACAAATCTTTCAAAAACTTGGCATAGGCTGACACTTGCTTGATTGCATCAAGTAAAGGAAAATTAATCTTTACTTGTCTAAAAGTTTCCATCATTTCCTCAACTTTAGCATTCCCCTTATCAAAAGGAGAAGGTTCTTGAAGAGCATTAGGAAATGGAAAATTAGGGACTGGTTTCTCATCTACAGCCGTAGCCATCTCATCAGTTTTTTCCTTATTTTTATTTTTATTTTTCTGGTGGGACTCATCCACACCCCCTTTATTTGTCACATGCTGCTCCTGCTACATATTTCCATGGGATGGTTTCTCAATTTTTGCACTCCTATAGGTCTCAACATTAACTTTGTTATCCACCAGCCTACCACTTCTCAAAGTAGTAACAGCCTTTACTTTTTCATGGTTGAAGAAGACTCTCCCACCATATACTGTCCTTTTGGATTATTCAATGGCTGACTTGGCAGTCAACCTTCTTCTCTCCTAGTCAAAGTATTAGACAGTTGACCATGGTGATCCTCTATCTTTTTAATACTTTGTCTATGGGAGTTTATGACTTGAGACAAGGAGCTCAGGTTCTGTAATGAAGCCAGAACCTGCTCCTCAAATGAAGGTGCTCTAGCAAGTGGTGGAGCTGGTGCATTTTGATGAACAGGCTGAGCCATTGGCTATTGATATTGTGGCTTTGAAAATTAATTATGCAGGTATAGTTGGACAGGTCTATAGGGCATTTGTTGCTGCTGCTGGTTGTGAATATTATCTTGCCTCCACCTCAAATTGGGGTGATTTCTCCATGGATAACCAGCAGCTTGCTGCTGTCCAAAAGACTGAGCAGCATTAGCATGCTCCCTAACCAAATCAGGAAATTGTGCAGCAGAGGGACATTCCTCAAGGGAGTGAGTGAGAGACTGGCATATCAGACATGCCTCTTCCACTTTGGCAGCCATTGGCGACTGCATTACTCCCATCAACTTATCAAACTTCTGGGTCAAACTATCTACCATCCTCTCCAGGTCATTATATCCACTGACCTCATACATTCTCCCTCTTGTTGTGTTCTCTTTCATCAATTTAGCTGGAGTATCAATGTCCCTAGACAGAGTCTCCTGCTGCATTGAATTCTCACTTATGACCTCAAACAATGCCCAGTTTCATCGGCTATTTTGTGAAGGTAAGTACCCTCACAAGAGGCATCTACCATATTTATGCTTTTTGGATCAATTCCTTGGTAGAAACTTTGGACAAGTTGCCACTGAGGAATTTGATGATGTGGACATTGCCTTAACAGCTCCTTAAATCTTTCCCAAGCCTCATGGAAGCTTTCAGTTGAGAATTAAGAAACGGATATGATACTTTTTCTCAGTTGACTTATTCTAGACATGGGAAAAAACTTTGCTAGGAATTAACATTGAAGATCATTCCAAGAGGTAATACTGTTGGCTGGGAGTATGGACAACCAGGCCCTGGCCTTGTCCTTTAGTGAAAAAGGAAGGAGCCTAAGCTTAGTTGCTTCCTCCCCCAAACCAGCAATATTGAAAGTAGTACACAAAGCAAGAAATTCATCAATATGTTTGCATGGGTCCTCTTTACTCAAGCCATGGAAAGAAGGTAACATCTGAATTGTTGAAGACTTGATCTCATAATTTCCCTCCACAGTAGGAAATTGTATACAGAAAGGAGAATTATATGCACCAGGTGTATAATATACTCTCAACAATCTAGGCTGCTCACCCATTGCAACAGTCTCAAAATTAACGATAGGTGTGTGTAGGGAATGTCTAGGTCTAAGAAATCTCTCAACTTCAAGATCTAAAGGGACAATCTCAGGATTGAGAGATCTTCTACCAATCATACACACAGCAGAAATAATGTATAACACACAAAATTACAGCACAGATTTTAGCAAAATAAATACAAACTAAAATAACTATTGCTGCAGATCTAAAAATTTATAGACCTAAAAATGTAAAAGAGTTAGAAAATGCAAACTCAAACACAACTTGCTCCTCTTATTAGCACAATGCTCCTCTCAGAACTATAGATCCAAATCTGCAAAACAAAATTAAACAATAGAAAACTATAGAAACAATTAGTCAAACACCTCATAGGCAAATACAGATCTAAAACTAAAAAAATAAAAAAAAAAACAAAAAAAAACTTAGATCTTCCGATTCTAAAGACACAGATCCCGGGCAACAGCGCCAAAAACTTGTTGTATGCTTTACCTTGTAATTACTAATATGTTAAAAATAATAAACTAAGAGAAAAATTACAGTAAAAAGGAATTTGGACACCAAGGTAAAAACACAGGCCTACAAGAATTCAGAGCTGTTGCAACAAGTTTTAAAAGGTAAGTATAGGTTTGTCCATAGGGAAATGTGTTAGAGAATATAACAAATCTCCATATCTGCTTGCAGATCTGACACTCTATTCTATTCTAACTTAAAATAAAGAAAGAAAGAGAAAGAGGAGAGGTTTTTGGGGTTGTCACTTTAAACTACAAACTAAAGAAAATTAAATCTAAATGTAAATTGATCCAAAGATGAGCAAAAAATAGATTTGAAGAAAAGAGAAAAGGTTTTGGGTAATTAAAATTAGATACGGAGAATAGCAGCTTGGGATTTGGTCTCACTGAAAATTGATTGGTTAGATAGCTGTGTAGAGGATTGATCTGTAGCCATCCTTCATTTGGCTACAAGCACAAATGCAAGGTAAATTAATCAAATTTAGACCAGAGCTTGAATTGATCTTAAGGCTATGATCTGTCCACTTTAATGGTCACAAATCATCCTAAGGATTTCCCTCAATCCAAAGGCTTCAAGTAGAAAAAGAAAACCACTACAGATGCTATGAATGCAAGGCTACAAGCTCAGGCATCCACAGAAGTATCAATCCTATGAAAATTTGATGGAAATCAAAAGATCTTTAGATTAAATGATCATTAAAACCAATAATTCATTGACTCAAATACATCTTATAATAAATTATCCTCAGATCTGCAGTCTCTGCATCATCCAATCCTCATACAATGCTCTCAACTCTCAATTTTCCAGATCTACCTCACCCTAGCTACTACAAGGATTTAGCCAACCATGGTTGGGCTAAAGAGAGAATGGAGAAGAGGGAAGAAGGCTGAGAATTTTGAAAGGGAAAGAAATTTCGAAAATGACTTAGACTCCCGATCTCTGGATGGTTCTTCTATTGTGTTTCCCTCTATTTATACTCTTCCCCTTCTGTCTCAGATCTGTTTCAGCCAATCAGAATAAAAGGGAATAATTCTGTTATGCTTGCTGATGTGGCTGATTTCCCTTCTAAAATCTCCCACGAATTGGTTAAAATTAGGCAAGCACACGTGGGGGAGTTAGAGAGTTTCTTATTCATGCTCATGGACTTCCAAAAATATCCTCAAAGGTTGTCAACATGCCTCGGGACATGTGCAGCAAAGTACTGAAGTGGTCTACATTCTCAGCTGCCTGATGAGAAATCCCCAATTCGTGCCTCGAGAGGTTCATATAACCTCTTGACAGGTTCATGCAACCTCTCGAGAGCTAGTGCAGCTCCAGGTATGTCTTCAATAGGTTGATTGCATCTGTTCGATAAGTTCTAAGTGCTTCTCGACAGGATCTTCATATAGTGGACTCGATAGCTTGACTGCACCTTTTATCCGCTCGATAGGTTCAAGGAACCTCTCGACATCTTGATTTGCTTCAGGTATCCTATCGACAGGATCAACTTCACTACTTGACAGGATATTTTCTTTAGTTTAAACCACTCGACAGGTTCAGGGAACCTCTCGATAACTTGATCTCTCAGCAGCAGAATCTCTCGATTGGTTCATTTACCCATTCAGACCTCTCGACAGCTTGTCTTTTGCCTGTTCCACAGCTTGTGCAACAATTGAGGGGTTGGATTTCATCTGTCCAGCACTCAATAGGTTCATACTTCACCAATTGTAGCTGCTGCTTTGCTGCCATGTGTGGCTATATATATATATATATATATATATATATATATATATAAAGAGAGAAAAAGTGAGCAACACTTCATCTTTCCCGAAGGCACACCGATCTTATTGTGCCCTTCACACCCACAAAAATTTTTGTGGCATAGCGGCTTAATTCTCGGATCGAGGGAAAGCAAAGAAGGTAGAGGAATAGAGGAGAGAGCCAGAGCTCTCGAGCCCTTGTAGCACCATTGTGAATCTTCGCGCGAGAGCAACACTGGTGAGCTTTCGATAGCACGTGGGTTAAGGAAACAGGCTTAGCTAGCTAAGGCTTGGATGATATGGGCTTGGGAATGATGATGATGCTAAAGCTTCTAAGGTTTGAGAAATTATGATTTTTTAAGCAAGGAAACAAAATGCAAGAGTTTCTTCTCTTAGAAATTTCAAAAGATGCTTAAACAAGGAGGGGTGGCTCTCTATTTATAGAGGAAGGTTGGATTAGTGAGGGGTTAAGGTCCTAATAGGGTTAGAAATTAGGTAATCCTATATCTAAGGTTTTCTAGGATTTTGGGAACTTGGATAGATGGGATTTGTGCTTTAATGGTAAAAGATAGGGTTATGGATTAGGTGGCCAAAGGGTTATAAATAGAGTTAGTGGGGTCACTAGGGTCCTAATGAAACCAACCCTAGACTTTGGGGTGGTCAAAAAGTCCAACCCCAAAAGTGAAATTTGGCTTTTTTCCCAAAAAACACTATTCCTAAGCCATGCATGTATAATATACACGCTAGGCTTAGGAACAGTGTTCCCTAAGAAAATAAGGAAGTCTGGAGCCTGTTCTTAGGCTCAAATCTGAAAGAAGAAGCCAAATTGGCTTTGCGTATATAATATACACGCAAGTGTAATTTCTTACATTTTTTTATATTTTTCAAATCGCCATAACTTTTGATGTACAACTCGGAATCAAACGATTCTTAGCTCATTGGAAAGGTGGGAACCTCTACTTTCTAATGGTGTAGGTCGCAGCTCTTGTAGATATCTATATAAACTTTGGCACTCCTATTTCCATCCATTATTCTAGTTGGGCTTTTTAAGGGTCTGAAAAAAGTTTTAAGGGTTCGGGTTGATTCTTAAGGGCTTGGGATGATTACTAAGGGTTCAAGAAGTGCTTTCAAAAGCTTGGGGGTACGCCTTTCTCAAAGTACTGGTCAATCGAGCCTTGGGCCAAATTTGGGTATCTACAATACATAGATAGGTATAAAGGATTCATACTAGTTAAATCAGAACCTTTAAAAGTCTCGATAAAATTAACGGTACTAATAATATTTTATTATACACACAATCTAATAGTTATAATTTTAAATAATTATTTTCTAAATCAAGAGTATCGAGATTAGTCAATAAGTCAACAAAATTGAAATCAAGGTCATATCAGAAATAAAACAGAGTGTTTCCACGAAGTCGAGAACCGCGCCTTGGCTGTATGCGCTGTGCCCTTACGGTGACTTGGCGTAAGGTGCGACACGTGTAGATTATCAGTATTCAAGTTATAATCTTTTGTTGGCCTTCATAACATTCTTTTTAGTATCAGAGTTTTATTCAACGTGTCAAAGTTTTATTTAGGGTATTAGAGTTTTATTCAAAGTGTTGAAAGCTTGTAGAGTTTTCAGAATCAGAAGTAGAGTAGTACTTTAGTTTAGTGTTTGAAGACCAAAGTGTGATAGAGATCCATGAATCTCATCTTAACAGACATGTTCAAGATTTCACTCACACCCACTCGACATGGCGTCCCATACCACCATGTGTTGTGAGACATGAGAATATGACATCTAAGTCGTTTTGATGTGATTACGATAAATTATCACAGCAAGGTAAAGGCATGCAGACAGACTGATCAACCTTCAAAATTGTCTATTTTACACTCAAATCTCAGCCTTGCTAACCCTCATTTCACTACTAATGTTTACCTTTAGTGCGAGATATGTTATAACAGGTTTGAAGGCCGAAAGTGTGCAAAGGTGGTTAAAAGAGCAAAGATGTCAAAGACCCAAATCCACGATAAGTGACACAACTGAAATAGAGGAATGGAAGCCCAAAATAGACCATTTCGATCGGTCGAGATCCAAATTAGATCGGTCGAAATAGCACAGTAGCAGAGAAAGAAAGAAAAGAAGAAAGATAAAAGAAACTACATGTTTTGACAGGTCGAAAAGTCAATTTCAACCGGTCGAAAAGTTAATTTCAACCGATTAAGTCCATTGGAGCTTCAGAAGTCCAATTTGGATCGGTCAAAACTGAATTCGACCGGTCGAGACCAAACAACAAAGAGGGACTTCTTACGTATATAATTTGAGCCGGTCGAATGTCAATTTCGACTGGTCGAGTTTGAAGTGCAGTGTAATAGAGATTTGCAACTGGACCGATTGAAAGTCAGTTTCGACCGATCGAAATAGAGCAACAGAGAGGACTCACGCTTGAAGAGTAAAATTAAGAGCTCGACTGGTCGAGACTCATTCTCGACCGGTCAAAACAAGGTTTCCTTATGAAAATTTAGGCTTCACAGCCTGTAATCCTTGGTGTGTAGGGGTTATGATTAGATCTAATAGGATAGACACCATCGGATTAGTGCTTGTAGCTTAGTTTCAGCGATTACATGCAATGATGCATACTGTTTAGGTCGCTAGTGATTAGATGAATCATATCGTCTCGATTGATCTGTGACTATGAATAGGACTTGATTCTTATATTTTGCTTTAGCTTGTAGCGAAGAGTAGGACAGTACCCAAAATTCAAAATAGGATAGGAATATGAGTTAGATTATTTACAAGTCTGTGATCCAAAAGGGATCCCAAGTTGCTTTCTAGGTTGTGATCCAACAAGTTTGTGATCTAACCCTAGTTTGCTTTTGCATTTGTTTTTGTAGGTTTGGGAGATCGAAGGTTCGAGTCTACCGAAGCTAGTCACGGGAGGCCGCGAGAGGCTAAGGCACATGCTTTTAATTTCCAATAGGATAGGTTAGTTGTTTTAATTTTATTTTCTATTTTTAGTTTATGTCAAGGTTGAGGTCGCACTTCACTTATTTAGAGCAACTCGACCTTGAGATTGAGAGAACTTATCGGTGTATTAGTGCTAGCTCACGTTCCTCTCAACAAGTCGCGAGTTTTGACAGTTCTAGCCGTCCCGTCCTTCCCCTGATTCATTTCACGATAGAGGAAGAGGAACCACCATTGGCTAAGACGCTGAGGGAGTACTATACACCGTCTACTCTTGCATCCCCCTCGTGCATTCATTTTCCTGCAACCACTAGTAATGGGACCTTTGAGATTAAGCCCAACTTTATCCAAATGCTTCCAAGCTTTCATGCACTTAATAACGAAGACCCCTATAAGCATTTAGCGAACTTTCTAGAGGTTTGCACTATTTTTAAAATAAACACTTTGACAGAAGAGGCCACTCAATTGAGGATATTTTCTTTCTCTCTTAAGGACCGGGCAAAGCAGTGATTGAACTCTTTACCCCGTGATTCGATTGCAAGTTGGGAAGCGTTACAGAGCAAGTTTCTCACAAAGTACTTCCCAATTGGCAAGACGAATCAGATCCGGAAAGCTATAACTACGTTTCTTCAGAATTGGCGGATAATGCAGGTTTCTATGAAGGGATGACTGAGAAAAACTGACACATGATTGATGCCTCTTGTGGGGGTACGTTTCTCATAAAGACTGCAAAGGATGCTTGGGAACTTTTTGAGAATTTAAGTGAGAACTCGATGCAACACTGTAGACACCCAAAATTGGCCCAAGACTCGATTGACCCATACTTTGAGAACAACGTACTTTCGAGCTTCCAAAAGTACCTCTTGAACCCTTAGAACTTAACCTTAAATCTTTAAAACCCTTCCCGGACCCTTAGGAATCAACCCAAACCCATAAAACCCTTCTCGGACCCTTAGGAGGCCATATCAGACTCATAGAATCTGATTTGAACCAACCAAAATAGTGGATGGAAAGAGGAGTGCCAAATTTTACATAGACATTTGTAGGAGCTACGGCCTATATCATAAAAAAGTAGAGGTTCCCAGCTGTAGGCACCCAAAATTGACCCAAGACCCAATCGACACATACTTCGAGCAAGGCATCCCCCCGAGCTTTCAAAAGCATTTCCAAAACTCTTAGGAATTATCCCAAAACCTTTAAAACCCTTCCCAAACCCTTAGGAATCAACCCTAACCCTTAGAATCTTTCTCGGACCAGTTTCGAACCTTCCCAAATAGTGGTTGAAAAGAGGAATGCCAAAGTTTTTATAGATAGTTACCTAACTTAAGGCCTATACCATTAGAAGGTAGAGGTTCCTAACTTTCCAACAAGCTAAGAATCGCTTAATTCAGAGTTGTAAATCAAAAGTTATGGCAAAATAAAGATCGCAGATTTGTGTAGGAAATTACAAAATCGAACTCAGAGCCAATTTTGAACTAATCAAAACAGCTGATGAAAAGAGAAGTGTCAAAGTTTATATAGATAGTTTCTCAACCTAAGGCCTATACCATTGAAAAGTAGAGGTTCCCAACTTTTCAACGAGCTAAGAATCATCTAATTCAGAGTTGCACATCAAAAGTTATGGTGAAATAAAGATCGCGGATTTGTGCAGGAAATTACAAAACCGGGCCGGGCCCCTGCGGGTCTTCAACTTCCAACAGTTTGGGTCTGATTTTCCTTCAAAAAATGGCTAAAATTGACCTTGGGGGTTTGACTTTTGGACCATCCCAAAATTTGGGGTGTGTTTCTTTAGGACCCTAGTGACCCTATTAGCTTAAGTAATCACCCTTTTGCCATTCAAGTCGCCACCCTATCATCTACCATTAAACCCAAGTTCCCTCTTCTCCAAAACTTTAAAAACCCAAAAAATCTTAGATTAGAGATTACCTAATTACTAAACCCATTAGCCTTTAAGCATCCCTCTAATCTACCCTTCCTCTATAAATAGAGAGCCACCCCCCCTCCCCCCTTGTTTAGGGCTTGAAACAATTTCCAAAGAGAGAAAATTCTAAAAGAGCTCCCTTTCCCATTTTAACATTTTATCCATAAAATTCCAGAACTTAGGTTCACTCTTTAGACCCCATTTTCTATCATTAAACCCTTAGTTTTAGGAAGAACAAGGCCTTAGCCTATCTCTCCTTCCTCCTAGCTCTTAAACCTTAGAGTTTAAACCCATCTTTCAACCCCTTTTGCTTCGAAAGCTCAAAGACACTCTCACACAAAGATCCACCATGGTGCTATAAGGGCCTAAGAGCTCCGGCTCTCTCCTCTATTCATCTACCTTTTTTGTTTTTCCTCTATTCGTGAATTGAGCCGTTACACTGCCCAAATTTCGGCAAGCGAGAAGGACTCAATAGGATCGGCGTTCCTTCAAGCAAGAGGAAGGGCTGCCCATTTTCCTTTTCTTACATAGAAAATTATATATATATATATATATATATATATATTATATACATATCCAAACAGCCTTAGTAGAGACCGCTTACGAGCGGGTTGATCGGGTGCCTAACACCTTCTCGGTTGATAACTGAAGCCCCTACCCAAGAGCCTTTGGAGTAGACCGGATCGGAGTCAAATCTAGTACTTCAGCGCACACGATCTTGATTTTGGGTTTCCTGGGACACCACAAGCTCCTGGTGGCGACTATATTTTTCGTAAGAGCGCATCGTTGTGACGGATCGATAAGATCCACGGTTGCACAGATGGCGACTCCGCTGAGGAGATTTTAGAACTTCTACTTGAAGTTAGCCCCTTTTGCATGTGTTTTTCTACTTTTAACTAATTTTTTTTATTTCTTTCTTATTTTGTACTAACCACTACAATTTTGTCATTTTGACTTACCCCTAATTTTTCATTATTTACACGCCTTAGCCGATTGGTAGGCCTACTTGAGCTCTTTACCACCTTAGCTGATTGGTGGATTACTTGATAGTTTAGTTTTATTTTTGTGATTTACACGCCTTAGCCGTTTGGCAGACCTACTTGAGCATTTACTTTTCCGTCATTTATACGCCTTAGCCATTTGGTGGGGTACTTGTTAAATTAGCTTCATATACCAACAGTGATTGCCGACCTGTAGCTGTGGCACGAGATTGTCACCACCTAGTTTTGAACCTAAGCAAACTCTCCTTTTAAAATTGAATTTAAAATTAAACCTTAAAAGTGAACTGAGGGACTTAATTCATTTTTGCATGGGTAGATTTTAGAGGGTGAATTTAGGCAGCGATACAAACGCCTCAGTTCTTAGTACGGCGGCAACCCCTAGTGGTGATGATCCGAAAAAGTACCACCCCATCCAGTATCTTAGAAAGCGCTTGTGTTTGAGGTATATCAGGTGGGTAATCGAGCTTAAGAAAAAGCCCTTAATCCCTGGGAAGAGCGCTAGCGGAATTGAAAAAACCTTGTATCCTCTAGGCACAGAAAGGAGGGACCTGAAAAGTGAAGAAAAAGTCCCAAAGGGCATTGCCTCAATCCCTTGCTTAGTGGTTTTTTAGATTACCGATAAATCCCACACCCTTAACACCCAAAATGCCCTCGCCGGTCAAAAGAGGTTGCCCTCTTATTGATTCATAATTTTCTAAGGGATTAGGTTATCGCGTGGATTTCTATGCCCTTACATAGATCAAAGGATTTCCCGTGGTGGGAGGCATTGGGGGTGCGAACACCATCCGAAAAGGGGGTTATCGCCATCATCATCCAAAAATTACCAAAAAAAATTCAATCAATGAAGTTAAAAAGTAAAAAAAAGTCAAAAAAATCTAAAAAGAAAGCTTGTGGTGCGATAACAACAGCATCGCCAAACCCACCCTCATTCGGTAGGGGAAGAAGAAAGAAATCTTTCGAGCCACACCCGAGAAATTCATATCCCACCCGCTATCAAGCCATGTCTTGGGCGGTTGATCCGGCCATTTTGACTTGAATTCATCCCCACCACATTCCCAATAACATTCCCACAAGGAGGAATACCCATCTCCGATCCTACCCAATCCCGATTTAATGTCACCGGACCGATCGGTGCACCCATTTTTCCATCCACCACGACTCAAAATCCACCCAAATTTTCCTCCACTACCACCCAAAATTCACCCCATTCTCCTTCCGCATCCACTACAAATCTTTCCCATTTTTTCTCAACATCCACCCAAAATCCATCCCATTTTTTGCCCACATCCACCCAAAATCCATCCCATTTTTCATCCACATCCACCCAAAATCCAACCCAATTCTCTACATTTACCCAAACAATGCCCAATTTCCCCCCATCCACATCCAATCTCCAATTTTCCCTCATCCACACAAATCATGCCCCATTTCCCCACATCTACACAAGTCATGCCCAATTTTCCTATATCTGCTCCACATACACCTCACTTTCCCTCCACATCCAATCCAAATCCACCACATTCCCCCCCATCTACCCAGATCCTGCCCAATTTTTCCCCCACATCCACCCAATCCATGCCCAATTTTCCTACATCACCAATCCAATAATTGCCACCACCCCATACATCTCTCCCATCGGATGGACCATCTATATCTACCCCCATATCCGATCCCATGGCTATCATGGAAGAAATGATAAGCACTTTTATGGTATGGAAGGCTTCCCAATGCCGCCATAATTTATCGTAAATATCCAATCCACAACAAACCCTTAAAAATCTCCACACCCCATTCACCCAAAATGCGAACCCAATCAACCTCCCATAATTCACACCACACAAGGTCCCTCCCATCAACCATGGGCCATTTGAGCGGGCCTCAAGGCTCAATACCCAAGCCCATCAAGGCCCAACAATCCAAGCCCAATAGCCTAGGCCCAAGCCTATCAAGGCCCACTACCCTATGCCCAAGCCCACCAAGGCCCAAACCTGAGAGCCCCCTTTGTAAACCCACCATCATTCCCCCAATCTCCCACATTCCCCTATACCCAACAAGTCGCCATTCCCCCTCCAATAATGCACCCATCTCATCCAATCTCTCAACAAGGCATGGGCCCCATTCATCCACATCCCTCACACCCAATCCAGTATGGGAATCCATCCCATACCATCAACCACCCCCAATTCACACTTCATCATACCCCTCAACCCAATCCCCAAAATTTCCTTCAAGCACAATGGTCTCACCAGGCCCCCACTCAAAACCCTTCATTGACCCACCCATTTACCCCCCAAAACACTTAGCAAAGCTTCCCTCACTTACAAGGGCCTCATCAAGCACCCGCCCAAAACTTTCAAAATCCAATCACCCCACTTCTCCCCCAGTTATTATTGATACGAACAATCAGTATGAGGAGGATGAAGCCCAAAATAGTGGAGCATATTTGGGAGCATTTGCCAATTTTATCCCCCCACATCCCATATTCACTAACCCATCGACAGCCCAAAGCGAATGGAGGCAGCCTGTTGAGGGGCCAGCCTTGCCTTCTAGGGAATCAGAGCTGTTAAAGGAACAAATGGACAAGATCCAAAAATAGCTAGTGAAGATGGGTTGAGCTGAAATCCATGCCATGAACTTTTCAGATTTGTGCCTATTCCCAGAGGTCCCTTTGCCCCCAAAATTTAAAGTGCCAATCTTTGATAAATATAATGGCACGGACAATCCCATTACACATCTCAAATCCTACTGTGGGGACATTTTCCAATACGACGAAGACGAACGACTCTTCATCAAAGTGTTCCAGAAAAGTCTTACAGGCCCAGCTTTGAGATGGTTCACTTCCCTAAAACCATCCATAATTAAAACATGGAAAGATCTAACCCATTTGTTTCAAGAGCAGTATATCTACAACATAGACATTGAACCTCACAAGTCAGAGCTAGCTCGACTAAAGCAGAAGCCCAATGGGACGTTCAACGACTATCTGGGGAGATGGAGAGCCTTGGCAGCCCAAGTGAGAAATTGAATACCCAATGATGAGCAAATCGAGATGATCTCGAAAAGTACTCTACCAATCATCTCAGATTTCCTGATGTACCAACAACAATCCAACTTTGCTTATTTAGTAAGGAATGCTAACCGCTGTGAGGATGCAGTAAGAGAGGGTCATTTAAATAGAATAGTAACCAGTGGGGTTTGTAAATTTCCTGAGCAAAGAATAGAGAGAAGAGCCAGGGGGTTTAAGCTGTAATGACCACACTGCCCAATACCAATATAGTACCATACAGGTTTGGGGCAACACTGCAAGCCCCAACACCAACAAATCAGGCTCCGAGGCAGAACAATGTCCCCTGGGGGCAGTAGACCCCTGAACAGAGAAGGATCCGATATAATCGAGTGTTCACTCCCTTAGGGAAATCCCTGAATGTTCTTTTGCCTCTACTAATTGAAAAGGATTTAGTCACTCGGCTTTAACTGTGACCTCCGCCGAATCCAATTCTAAAAAATATGATCCCAGCACACATTATAATTTCCATCAAGAGCAGGGAGATCCAACTGATAGGTGCTTTCCTTTGAAGCACACGATAGAAGATTTGATAGAGGTAGGAAAGATCATCCCTCCAGCACCTCCCCAGGAAAATCCTCATACCAACATCATGCAAGCACCATTGTCACCGCACCCACAGGGAGGAACGAGCCCAAGACCCGCTGCTAACATGATAGAGGAAGATGATGAAGAGTTTGACCCTTCTGAATATATCAATGTTAGAGAAAATTTCATATCACCGTAGCAGAGGGATTAAGAAGATAAAAGCATTGGAGTAATCGAGCCCCTAAACTTGGCCGATTACTTTCCCTATCCCACACCCCAAGCAGAACCCTTAGATTTGAGGATGTATTTTCCACCACCAACTCCCTTCAGCTATGTCCAACCGAGCTTATATCCATATCAACCATACGCAGCAGCAACCCCCACCAATTACCTAATAGCCAATTTTGCCTCATATCCCCCTTCGGCACCGATTAATTACCAATGGCCTACCCCTATCACACTACCACCAATACAGCCATTCACAATCCCCATCAAACCCATTTGGCCTACTTTTGCCACTCCTTTGACCTATCAAGAGGTTAACCAAGTGTTATCCACCTATCCCAATCCACCAAACCAAGCACCCCGAGGCCTGCATCTACTCCCTTCCAGATCTCGGAACTAACCTACGATCCCCATCAGGTTCCCCTCAGTTATGAACAGACGGACATCAATACAGGTAGCAGCAAAGAAGGGACAGTGGATTCTATTACTCGATCAGGAAGATTTTCTAAACAACCTGAAGTATCGGTATCAGCCCGACCAGAAGAGAAGAAGGAGCCTACTACGATAAATCCCTTCGAAAGAATGAGCCGAGAGCACATACTTGAAACATAGTTGAAAAGAATGCCATCCACATTATAGTCTGAGACCTACTAATGACATCTCCACTCCATTTCCAACCTCTAATGGGACCATTAAAAGACGTACATGTGTCTATTCAATGTTGGTTAGGTGTTGGCTCCTAATGCCATCTCTTTTTTCGATGTTGATTTGTCGGATGAAGGAAATAATCATTCCAAACCCTTCAACATCATGGTAGAAGCCAGAAACTTGGTGATTCTATCGATATTAATAGACAATGGATCAGCCTTAATGTGTGCCCTCTAAGAATTGTGACCAAGATAGGGGTGGATTCCTCTGCATTCAGGCCAGCAAGAACAAGCGCTAGAGGATTTGATAATACAAGTAGAGAAATAATTAGAGAAGTCGATCTTGAGCTCATCATTGGGCCAATGACCTTTTCCAAACCTTTCTAGATTATGGACATCAAATCCACTTTTAATCTGCTATTAGGGCGACCTTGGTAACACGAGGTTAAGGCAATACCTTCAACCCTACATAAAAAACTTAGATTTGTTTCAGAGTAGAAGATCATCACCATCCTGGGTGAGGGGCAAGAGGAAAGTGAAAAAGTGGCCCACAACATCGAGAACCTCAAAGTTTTGACTATGCCACACACGACCGAAGACACAGACCTCCACAACTTTGAATATGATGTATCGACCGTAGTCCCTGAGCCTCTCCAAAGGATCACCATAAAGACCGGTGGGAGAATAGTTGCAGTTGTGGCCATGCTCCGAAATGGGGCTATCAAAGAGGTAAAGGATTGGGACCTTGTTTATAAAGCAGGAAGGATCCTGTTAAAGCCAAAGGTGGATAGCAGGTCAGATTCGGCTTAGGCTACAGGCCTACCAAAGAAGAAATCCGAGAGGCCAAGGAAAAGGTCCGAACCATTGCTGTTGCAAAAGCTCGAGGAATAAACCTAGAGGATGAACCCTGCCCTAGACCTCACATCCGAAGCACATTCATGAGAGCAGGGGTTGTGAAAATTGATCAAAATGGGGCAACACAACTGACCCCACACAAGCCAGTAGCCGCTATTTACCCAACCAATCCCTAAATCATTTCCCCCGATGTGGAAATAGACTTGGCCTCCCTGTCCCTTTTTTAGGAGGAGATGCCCCCGCCAATACAAACCTCAAGCCTAAACCACCACAAGCCTGTACTAACGTTTAAGGACCGAGTCTCGAACGAACCCATTATTAATATGATGGAGGCTAACTCCCAAAAGCCATCTCAATCAGCCTCCTCCATTCAGCCAGGTAAAAAGGTGGCACCTCAGGTAAGGAATTGGGCGTTAATGCCCTTGACTTTGGAAGCTTCGTGTGACTTGAAATTCGACACCCACTTTCAGAAAAAAATAACCTATTAAAAGTGAGGTGAGCCATTGGCAAATAATACTATGTGTATATAGAGACCCACCTTGCCAAAGGCCCATTTTCGAAGAAAAAAAAATCTAAAAAATACAAAATAATCCAAAAAAATTATCTTTCAAAATTCCTGAGAAAATCAAAGAAAATGATGTCTTAATAAAAAAGCCCATCCCACGTGAAATCGACCCCTTTCCTATAGAAATATAAAAAGAGGTAGGAGTCACGAGTATGGACTAGGAAATCCCTATCGAGGAGCTCCCCAATGAGCTCCTTGATCGATTTGTCGATTTTACGCATGACCCTACGCCAATTGTTGAAGAAACAGAGGACATCAATCTAAGGACTGAGGAGGTTCCGAGAATCACCAAAATCAGAACGTCATTATCTCCCAAGGAAAGAAAGAGCATGATTGATTTCCTTTAGTCATACCAAGACGTGTTCGCCTAGTCGTACGAGGACATGCTTGGTCTGAATATTTATTTGGTCGAGCATGAGCTGCCACTTTATCCAAATTTCAAGCTAGTCAAGTAGAAGTTAAGATGACTCTGACCTGAATGAATGCTGAAAGTAAATGATGAGGTCATCAAACAGTACGATGCAGGTTTTCTCATGGTCTCCAAATACCCATAATGGCTAGCCAACATTATCTCGGTACAGAAGAAAGATGGAAAGGTTCGCATGTGCATCGACTTCAGAAACCTAAATAAGGCGAGTCTGAAAGACAACTTCCCATTGCCACACATCGATATCTTGGTCGATAACACTGCTAGGCATGAGATGCTCTCATTTATGGATAGATTCTCCGAGTGTAATCATATCAAGATGGCAGAAGCAGACCTAGAGAAGACAACGTTCATCACTCCGTGGGAAACTTTCTGTTATCAAGTCATGTCATTCGGGTTGAAGAATGCTGGGGCGACATACCAAAGGGCGATGACAACACTCTTCCATGATATGATACATCGAGAAATTGAGGTGTACGTGGAAGACATGATCGCCAAGTCACTAGAGAGAAGTGATCATCTGATAAACCTCCAAAAGTTGTTTGAGAGGTTGAGGAAATACAGGCTATGTCTAAATCCTCAGAAATGCGCATTCAGTACCATGTACCGAGAAAGAAGTCAGAGACTTCTTAGACAGGATATAGTATATCAGTCGGTTCATTGCACAACTAACTCCTATCTGCACACCGGTTTTCAAGCTACTAAGGAAAGATTTGCCCGTTGAATGGAACGATGACTGTCAAAGAGTATTTGATAAAGTCAAGAGCTACCTTCTCAATCCTTTAGTTTTGGTATCGCCTGAATCAGGGAGACCACTCTTAATGTACCTCTCTACAACAGAAGTTTCAATGGGATGCCTCCTAGGGCAGCATGATGAGACATGAAGAAGAGAGTAGACCATCTACTACTTGAGCAAGAAATTCACTGATTATGAGACACACTATTCTCACCTGGAGAAAGCATCCCTGACTCTCGTATGGGCTACACAGAGGCTCTGCCAGTATTTATTATCTCAAGTTGTTCTACTCCTAGCAAGAATGGATCAGTTGAAGTACTTATTTGAAAAGCTGACTCTCATTGGCCGAACTGCACGTTGATAACTTCTCCTATCTGAATTCGACATCATGTATGACACTCAAAATTCGATCAAGGGGCAAGCACTCGCCGATCATCTTGCCGAAAATCCCTTATCCAATTATGAGCCTTTAAGAACCAAATTCCCAGATGAGGACATCTTGTTCATGACAGAGGATGATACAGTAGAGGAATCTTGGGTAATGCACTTTGATGGGACAACAAATGTCGAAGGGCAAGGAGTCGGTGCTATTCTGATTTTGCCAAAAGGATCTCACGTGCCAGTCTCCATCAAGCTTAACTTCCTCTGCACTAATAACATGGCTGAATATGAATCCCGTGTAGCTGGCCTACAAGCCGCTTTGGACCTGACCGTTACTCACCTCAGGGTGTTTGGTGATTCACAGTTGATCATATACCAGACAAATGGAGACTGGAAGATGAAAGATGAGAAGCTAATCCCATATCATGAGCACCTCGAAGAACTGATAGCATGCTTTAATGATGTTACATTCTCTTATGTCCCACGACCAAGAAATCGATTTGCCGATGCATTAGCAACATTGGCATCATTGGTCAAAATTCCTTATGGCGTCAAAATGAAACCGATCATGATCGAACAAAGGAATGATCCGGCCTTCTACCTCCAGATCGAGGGATCAGCAAAGTTAGATGATGAGCCACCGTGGTCCTCAGATATCAAGAACTTCCTCAAAACTCGAACTGTCCCTGAAGGTACATCCAAGACAGACAGGCAGACCATCCAACTTTTAGCGGCGAATTACGTCATCTGCAACGAGTGCCTCTACAAGCAATCATACAACAATATCTTACTCAGATGCCTTACTGAGGGCATGGCAGCCAACATCATGAAAGAAATTAGTGAAGGAGTATGTGGGGCCCATGTCAATGGACACATGCTCACCAAAAAGATCCTACGGCAAGGATACTTCTTGACTACCATGGAAGATGACTGTTGCAAGCACGTTCTGAAGTATTACAAATGCCAAGGACACTCCTGTCTGATACATGCTCCTACCATAGACCTACACTGTGCAATTGTGGACCTTGCGGGCCCGTCGCAACGATGCGCACACTTAAATGAAAACTTTAGAGTCGCCACTCGGAGCTTTTGGTGTCTCGGAAAACCTAAATCAAATTTAAAGAGCACCGAAGTACCAAAAATTGACTGAATCCGGACTATGCCCAAGGCTCTTGGGTAGGGGTTTCGGTTATCAATCGGGAAGGTGTTAGGCACCCGATCAATCCGCTTAATGTGGTATCTACTTATGACCAAAACACAAATGAAATAAAAGAAGCAAAAAGGTCTTCCTCTTGCCTTTATAGCACTCAAATCCTAGTTGTGCCCACCGTTCCTACCAAAAATTCGGTGGCATAACGGCACAAATGAGAGGATGGAGGAAGAACAAAGAAGGTAGAGGAAAAGAAGGGAGAGCCGGAGCTCTCGGGCCCTTGTTGCACCGCTGTGGAGCCTTGCATAGGCTTACTTCGGTGAGCTTTGATGACTTGTATGGTGAGAATTAGGGTTCTAACTCCTAGGGCTTGATGGCTAAGAGGTAAAGAGAGAAGGCTAGGGGGTAGCACACACCTAACCTAGAGCTTTTAGATGAAAGGTGGAGGCCTAAAGAGGGTTTAGAAGTTCTGAAATTTGTATGGAAAAGGGGCACTAGAGGAGAGAGAGAGAGTTCCTAATCTCTATTTTGAGAATTTTTTTCAGCCTCTCTAAAGGGGGGGGGGTACCTCTCTAATTTATAGGAAAAGGAGAGGTTAGGAGGGTGTTTAGAGGCAAAAATAGGTTAGGAATTAGGTAATCTAGCCATCTAAGGTTTCCTACGATTTTTAGAGCCTTAAAAAATATGAAGAGATGCTCCAATGGTGGATTATAGGGTGGGGGTTTAAAGTCACTTAAGGGGTTACAAATAGATAGGGAAGGGTGCAACAAAACAAGTAAAACACACCCAAAGGATCATGATGGTCAACAAGTCAAACCCTAATCTCAATTTTTGAGAAGAAAACCCAGGTTACTATACAGTAAAACAATGCCACACAGTGGCCTGAGAAGTTGGCTGCCCGAGGTGGGACCCACCTGAAGCTGGCACAACTAAACTATTAGTTGTTCCAAGCCATTTCTTCATAAAAATGGCTTGGCGCATCTATTAGATGCACCAAATCCCATGTGGTCCCTATCAAAAACCCTAATTTGCCCCTGAATCTTTGGAACACCATAACTTCTTGTGTACAGCTCCGATTGGGGTGATTCTTGGCTTGTTGAAAAGCTGAGGACTTCTATTTTTCAATGATTTATGAGTTGATCATAGTAGAATATCCCAGATAGTCCTGGTGCACCCATCCTTATTTATTGCCCGAAAAGGTTAGGTTTAGGTTCAGAATGGGTTCTAAAGGGTGGGATTGGTTTCTAAAGGTTCGACGTAAGTTCTAAGGGATCTTGGGTGATACCTAAGGATTTGGGATGGCTCCTAAGGTTTTGGAAAGGTTCTTAAGGTTTCCATATATGCCATCGAAAGCTCGAAAGTATGCCTCTCTCGAAATGTGTTTCGATCGTGCCTTGGGCCAAATTTGGGTGTCTACAGATACCCTTCTTTGGTATCTGATCAGAAATGATCAAACGCCAATGACAAGAGATATTAGAAGAGGCCCAAGGCATTACTGACTACTTTGATGTATTCAAAATGAACCTTAAACATTAGATGGGTAACATGATGAGAAAATGAAAGCCCTGTATGTAGGAAAAAAATGTCTGTTTCTCAAGGTAATCGGTCCCCAAGTGCTTAACGACATTACTGGACATAACCGAGGTGAAACGAGTTGCGAAAGCCCACTAGCTGAGAAAAACATCCACTTCTCAAGATAATTAGAAGATGTTTGATGTTCAAGATTCCTTCTGAATACAACAACTTCGTAAATAAGGGGGGTGATCGACCCTCATTCAAAGATAGGGGCAAAGCAGGTACGCAAGGATTCACAATTTGTGTCCAATCATATGAGGCATTGACCACCCATCTGACTTGTCACAGGTGCAACTGCATGAAGCAGGGTTTGAGGTCTTTGGGCAAACTCATAGATCCCGAAGTTTATTTAGCACGACTACCTGAGCGGGGCGAATAGATGTTGCAACGCTTTTTGGGAGTATGTGCCACTTTTCATTTGATGCAGATCTTTTTGTTATTTTCTCATGAATTTTTGACTTTTTATGTTATCATTTTGTGAATTTTTTTAAAGATTTTCTTTATCATTTTATGTGATGAATTTTTTTTTTTTTTGTATTTTCTTCATCATCATTTCATCATTTTTTTTCTTTTTCTATTTTTCTATGTATGATTAGGATCCTTTGAGCATGCTCATTGATATCGATCCATTTATTCTAGCACAGCTTCCCGGGCAAGTCAAATGAAGATCGACGTTCCATTGGGGAGCATGTGAACCTGCTGGAGATAACAAGACAACATAAAGGAGGTCAGGCCAAGTGTATATGACCCACACCAGGCTAAAAGCCAGCCCATAAGTTACCTGGCACAACTATTAGTTGCGCCAAGCCAAAAGGGGAGCCAAAAATAGCTTGGCGCATGTATTACATGCACCAAGCATGGCTGGGGGCAATTTTAAAGAGCCCGAGTTCGGGCAAAAGGGGGTGATTTTTCAAAACTCCTCTTCCCCCCTCTTTCTAAACCGAAAATAAACTTCCTCCTAGGGTTCCTTTACATCGATCTCTACTGTGCCTCATTGCCGGTGCTTGCCCACGTCAATTAATCGCCCGCTCTACGCTAGATCAAAGACCCTTTTTTCTTCAAAGGTAACCATTTAAAAGCCATTTTATTTTGTTTTTCTTGATTTTTCTTGCAATGTGATCATGTTCTTTGCATTCTTAGATGATAAATGGTTTATTCTTCTTGTAATCATGTTTAATGATGATGGGTTTGATGTATTTGTATGAATGATGCCCTATTTTTATTGTTTTATAGATTTTATTAAGACATATATCTATCTTTTTATTTTTATTTGTGCATATAGAAGGAATTTTTTTTTGTAATTGGTTTATTTTTTAACATAAAAAAGAGACTTTTTGTTTGTTTTTTTTTTTTGTTTCATGAACATAAAAGAGATTTTTATGTTTGTAGCATATTTATTTATTTTTATGGACATAAGGGAAGGAAAATTTTTGGTTTCTAATTTTATGGACATAAAGAAAGGGAATTTTGTGGTTGTTAATTTTTATGGACATAAAGAAAGAGATTTTTGGTTTTTAATTTTATGGACATAAAGAAAGAATTTTGTGGTTTTTAATTTTATGGACATAAAGAAAGGGAATTTTGTGGTTTTTAATTTTTATGGGCATAAAGAAAGAGATTTTTGGTTTTTAATTTTCTTTAGTTTTGAAGACAAAAGAAAGGGATTTTTTTGTATTTTTATTTTATTTTTGAAAACAAAGGAATGAGCATACTTACCTTCTCTTGGCCTATAGCCCAATGCTTCTTCATCGTCGATTAGCCCTGACAGGATTGCTTGTACTTGCCCTAGAATGTCCAGCGAGGAAGAGTATGTGCAGGAGGAGTAGGAAGAGGAATCAGAAGTGACCTTTGGTCCCAGGGGAGAATGATTCATTTCAGTGGAACGCCCTGCTGGCTCATAGTACGAAATGCAGGGAGAGGCCGCCCTTGTAGGTCTCCTCAATCAGCAGTATGTGCACATCTCAAACTTTGGCATCGCGGGCAAGGTAAAGGGATAAGTTCAGTTATTTTTCCTTGTGTGGTTTTTCTCTATTTCCATGACCCGATGCATCTTTGTCTCTTTGGTGCAGGACTTGCCTCCGATCATATTCAGGGGAGGTTGGCTAGACTTTTAGCAAGTCTACTGCTACGTCCCTCCTGTTGTGAAATTCCTACTTGAGCAGGCCGGCTTTGGCGAGCTCTTATCATGCCCCGCTATGTGGGCCGATGCGGCCTACTTGAGGGCTCTGATTGAGAGATTCTGCCCCGAGACCATATCCTTTCACATGGCCTTTGCTGAGATGACCTTGACGCCCGTGGGTTGGGATAGGATTATGGGGATCAGGATAGGGGGCGTTCCAATAGCCAACCTTGCAGTGCCTAGCCGAGATGAGTTCATTAGACTGATAGGGGATTATCCCCCCTCCACTAGTCTGCATGGTGATGAGGTCAAGATGACTTGGCTGTCAAATCTTTTTGCTATGAATGAGTTAGTAGATCTGCGCAACCGAAGTTGGAAATTTATATCAAGCCCGAGCGCGCGATAATATTGACCTGCATCACACTTCTCATAATGCTAGGTAAAACCATCTTCACTAATGCTAGCGGCAAACGGGTCAACATGGCCCTACTTAGCCTGATGGAATATTAGCTCGACGTCCATAGATATGACTGGGGCGGGGCTGGTTATGTTGTGTTAATGTCCAACCTAGTCTGAGTCTCTCTTGGTAACGCAAAGTTCGTCGTCAGCTTTTGGCCTATTTTGGAGGTAATTCCTAACCCCTTTTTCCTTTCTTATTAGTTCATTTGGATATTCACTCCCTACTACTGACTCATCTTATGTATTGCTTTCTTCAAGCGTGGGGTATCTACACTTTCAGCAGGGCCACCCCCTTGTTCACTCTGAAATATACACCAATCCACTTTTGAGTAACTGGAATAAGCACTGCCGCAGAGATGTAGGCATGAAGAACCTAGAGATGGGCCTGAGGTCTCAGTTCGACCTGATGATCCCAGAGCAGGTATGGCTGCTTCACTTCTTTTACTTTTAAGAGTGTCTCCTTTGTTATGCTACATGTTTGAGCATTCCTTGGTCACTCCTTGGTTTGAGCAGGTCATCTATTATCCCTACGCTGGTTCTCCTTAATGGGATCAAGCCGCTGTAGGTCCATCTCGCCTCTTCCTTGACCGCCACATCATCTTTTTCTTTGGGGCCCGGTCCAGGGCTTACTACCTAGGAGAGAGTGTGGTCCATCAGTATGGGGACCATCTTGCCATACCCTTGGCTCCTCCTATAGATGTCATGGAACTCGTGAGTAGTGTAGAAGAGCTTATTGCTAGATTCCATCAAAATGGGGTCCCTGTCCATGCCTTCCTTATCCCTGGAGACTATTGGATGTGGTACGAGTCCTTGCCTTATCGGTTTATTCTTCCGCACTTCGTCCTTGGAGTTAATTTCCAAGCTTTCGGCGGCCTGCGCTCTCAGGTAAAATGATAAATTTCTCTTTAGATTAGTCCCCCTCTGGCTTCAATTCAATTCTTATTTCTACTAAACAAATCCCTATCTTTCTCACAGTTTGACTGGGGAGTTGACTTTGATGATGGAGATAGAGCGGTGACGGGTACTGTTGCGGCTTCAGGAGCTGATCCTTCAGGGGCTGGTCCTTTAGGTGTGGGTCCTTCAGGAGCCAATCCTTCTAGCGCTTCTTGCATGGGTGCCTTTGGTGGTTCTCCTGCTGTGATCCATGGGACCTTTAGGCATCTTGATGATGGCTTTCTTTCGGATCTTTGCACTGATGTAGATAGGAAAGCCCGCCGTTCAGCTGAAGCGGTTCGGGTCCCTCCTGAGGTGGTTTCGGGGGTTAGCCTTTTCATGATCATTCCTTTTTCTTTTTGGCTCTTTTGAGAAATACCTGTGTTTGTTAGTAACCCCTGTAACTGACATTTTTCTCCTTCTAAATGTAAAACTTTGAGTCAGCCATGAACCACGCTGAGTACTATCGTAACATCGCTGATCTTTGAGATGTGGAAGTGGTGAGTATCATGTTGACCAATTTCTATCATTGATTTACCATTTTTTATCTTTCAATCAATCCTGATTCGTGACCTTGGGTATGATTTATAGCGCGCTCGTGAAAAGGAGTCGTGCTCCCTGCTCAGCCGGCTCTCTCAAGCGTGGGCCCGAGTGGGAGATATGCGGACTTATCAGAGTGCCTCACATCGGTGAAAGAAGTCAAAGTGTGCAAACAAGGATTAGGCCTAGCTTCTTCTCTCTGAGATTTTCAAACATTTTGAACATACTTTTTGGGATTTGAACAATTTGTAACAGTTATTATGGCACTTGTTCATTTGATTTGGATGATTTTCAGCTTTGGAATGTTTAGTGCTCTCTCTTTGATCGTATGCTATGTTTCCCTTGTATTATATCTGATTGCTTGCAGGATGGTTTTGACGATTACTTGTAAAAATGGCCCTTGAGGCTGCATGCCTTGGTGTGGGTTTTTCCTGCACAAAATTAAATGATTTCAATGCTAGGTGCAGTTCAAATTTTATGTTCATGAATGTAGTCAAGGCATAAAATACATGTAAACAAGCAATCTGGCTAAGGGGTCCACCAAAGACAAAGATTCCCACCTCAAAAACTCCACTTTTTTGCATGAAAAAAGGGCCAGATTGGTCTGGTGCATGTATTACATGTGCCAGGCCAATCCTAGGGAGACTTACACTGGTACATGTATTACATGCACCAAGTGCAACCTAGGGGCAGTGGGCCTTTTATATGCCCGAGAAAGCTCATTTTCTTTCTCTTTTCACTTTGAGTTGGATTTTTCAGCTATTTTTTCTCTCCTTGCTTTCCCCAAGGGTGGGTCCATCGTCATACATTGAATTTTATATTCTTGAGAAATCTTTGTATGTCCATGGACCCGCAGAGGCCTTGCAAGAGTCATGCTGAAAGCGGGCTATACTAAAGCAGTTGACCTTACTCTAGATTTGAAGAAATCCGAATATGAGAAAAGTCTCATTAGAGGGCCCACAAGGTGTTCGATCAAATTCCTCAAAGAACTTTTCGGTGATGAAAGCCTTCAAAAATTACTGGTTCGAAATGTCTTCAATGTGAAAGCCTTTGCTCTTGGTCTCATCTCGTAAGTCCTTTTCTTCATTGGGGGAGAGAGCTTCTCTCTGACTCTCTGCGACATTTTGACAGAGTTGGAGGATGGCCAATCAGTGATGCATCTGATCCTTCGCTCTGGGCAAGGTGGAAAGCCTCAGGGGATGTCCTCTGCTACTCCAGGTTTGGTTAGGTGAGCATCTTACAGTCTTAGGACCAGTGCCTCATTTTTACATTGTTCGAGGTGAGGCGGTTTGATGCTTTCTTGGTAGGTGCCACATGATTTCATAGAGAGATTTGTCAGAGTTGAAGCTTTGGCTGATCGATGCAGAGCTGATATGGAGACTTCCTTGGCTGGATCGGTCTTTCCCTATAGTTCGTTCCCAAGACCATGAGGGCATCACCCTCCTAGAATTGACTGGCGGCAGCTTCTACTTCCCATTCTGGGTGTTGCGACAGTTCGGTTGTTCTCAGCAGGTGCCTTGAGAGATGAAACCCCCTTTGTGTGATTTGATCTTTTCTAGGGGGTCCTCTGGGGACATGGATCGGATTGCTACTCTTTGGGAAACGTGTCAGTCGACACTCATGTGTGATATGGATCAGGGAGATTCAGTTCAGTCTTCCCCAGAGTATGAGGCTTGGTTATTGCCTGAGCAGTCTGTTGGTGATCATCTGGATCAGGCAGAGAGCAGTGATATGGGAAGGCCCTGGCCGAAGAAGGAGATGGCACTTTGGGCTCGTATCGAGCTACTGACCGATGAGAAGAGGGTCCTACAAGAGCTTTTGGCAAAAGAGAAAGTTAGAGCAAAGGTAGCAGAGACCAGAGCTGGTATAGCTGAGAGCAAGGTCCTTCCGCTGGAAGGAGCCTTGAATGTTACTCTTGGGGCTACTGATGCTTCTCGAAAGAGGTACAAAAGCCTTCACGGCCACTGGATGATAGAGCAAGATGTCCGAGAGGATGATTTTCGCGCAGAGATTCGTGCCTTGAACTGTGAGCTGGGCCGCTGATTCCCTCTTACACATATCTTTTTACACAGATCAGATTCACAGGAAGGGGCGTAAGCCCTATTCAGATATACACAGATTTTTTTTGTGGTATATATATTTTGTTTAAGTTTTTGCTTATTTCTATGTTTTTGTACAAAGAAAGAAAAAGAAAGCTAAACATCACACCGATTATTTTTTTGGGATGTGATGCAAGCAGTATACAGCTTGTAAATGGAAAAGGGAAATCTATTATATTTATAAACTCTCTTTTTGTTATTTTTGTTTGATGGGCACCTTTTGAGATGGAATGTGCATAGTCTTGGGCATAAAAATGGGAAGGGAAGATCTATTATCCTTAGCAAAAAGTGGTCTTTCCGCCCGGGTGCACTAAGTGTGGGCATGAAAGTGGAAATGTGAAATTATTATCTTTGATGGAAAGGCCTTCCCGCCCAGGAACACAAAGTGTGGGCATGAAAGTGGAAAAGGGAAAGTATTATCTTTGATAAAAGGGGTCTTCCAGCCAGGGTGCTCAAAGTGTGGGCATGAAAGTGGAAAGATAAAAGGGGTCTTCCAGCCAGGGTGCTCAAAGTGTGGGCATGAAAGTGGAAAAGGGAAATTATTATTTTTGATAAAAAAGGGTTCTTCCTATCTGGGTGCTCAAAGTGTGGGCATGAAAGTGAAAAAGGGAAATTATTATCTTTGATAAAGAAAAGGGGTCTTTCCGCCCGGGTGCTCAAAGTGTGGGCATGAAAGTGGAAAAGGGAAATTATTATCTTTGACAAAAAGGGGCTTCCCACCCTTCATCTTTATTCTCTTTTTATTGTTTGATTTGATGCCTCAATCACAGGGTGAGATCTTGGGTCCCCATTTGAGCATGGTCGAATCACTTTATGATTAGATCTAAGCGAGTTTTAACAGTTTTACCAAGGCCTGAACGTTAATCCCCTTAGATCGAGTCAAACCTTATTCTCTTTACCTCAGGTCATACATTTGATAAAGCAGTTTTACAAAGACAATTCTGGTTGGAGCCCGATTTGAACTAACATGAACGGCTCAGTCAGAAATGGGTAGCAAGGGGAGGGTGAACCAGGGTGTGCGACCATGGATTCTCTCGAACCCGTCGCGGCGATGCGCTCGCGATTAGTATAAAATGTAGAGTCGCCACTCGGAGCTTTTGGTGACCCGGGAAACCTTTAAATCAAGATTTTGAGCATCAAAGTGCTAAATATGACTCTGATTTACCGGTCTTTGCCAAAGGCTTTAGGGTAGGGGCTTCGGTTATCGATCGGGAAGGGTTTAGGCACCCGATCAACCCGCACGTAGCGGTCTCTATCTATGGCCAAAATAAAACAAATGGGCGGAGCTTCCCCTTGCCCGAAGGCAATACAGTCCTATCAAGCTTTGAGCCAAACCGAGATTTCGGCGGCGTAATGGCTTGAATCCTTGGACGGAGGAAACACCAAGAAGGTAGAGGAAGAGAGGGGTGAGCCGGAGCACACGGGCCCTTGTTGCACCGCGTAAGACCTTCGCTTCGGCGTGCTTCCGATGGCTTTATATGGCTTAAACGGTAGAGGAATAGGTTCTAATGCTAGAATTCGGTAGATAGGAAGTGTAGGATGAAGCTAGGGACTAAGCTTGACTAAAAAGGGGTGATCTAATGGTTGAAAAGGGTTGAAAAGGATGAACTAAGCATGCTGGAATTCTGGTTGAAGAATGCAAAATAATATATATTTTCTCTCACTTGGGCTCTCTCTCTTAAGCTTAACTTTCCACCTTAATTTTTCAACCCTTTGGGAAGAGGGGAGGCCTCCTATTTATAGAGAAGAGGTGGGTTAGAGGGTTACTTAAGAGCTAATTGGTTTAACAATTAGGTAATCCTCCATCTAAGGTTTTCTAGGTTTTTAGGGTCCTAGGGGTTTGGGAAATTGATTTCAATGGCAGATGATGGGGTGAGACCATGGGTGACTTAAGGGTTGCCAATAAGCTCAAAGGGGGTGCAGCCAACCTTAAGACACCCACCTCAACCAAGTGGATGGCCAAAAGGTCAAACCAGATGGAGGAAATTCGAGCATTTGATGACAGTTACTGTAGCTAAGTTGGGCGTATATATTATATACGCCCAGTTTATGTACAGTGATTTGCATGAAAACCAGAGGAGATCTGAGAAGGTGGGTGTCCATGGTGGGCCCTACCTATGAGGGCGTATGTATTATATACGCCCGGCCAAATTTGACACAAAAATGCCAGGCATATATAATATATACGCCTGACCAAAATGGGGCCAAATTTGCCGGGCATATCTAATACATACGCCTGAGCAAAAGTTATGATTTTATGTGAAACTTCAATCGGCCATAACCTTTGAACCACAACTCCAAATAGGGTGATCCTTGGCTTGCTGGAAAGCTGGAGAAGTCTTCCTTCCAATGGTATAGGGCTCCTCCTCAGCAATGGTCTATGTAAAATGTTATAGCTCTCCTCCCATCAATTGCTCATAAGGGTTTAAGCTGGGTCTAGGAAGGGATCCTAGGGTTTAGGGGTGATCCCTAAGGGTTAGGGGAATGGTTCTAATGAGTTTAGGGTGATTTCTAAAGGTCTGGGTTGGTTCATAAGGGTTCAAGGGTGCCATCGGAAGCACAGGGGTGCATCTCTCTCGGAGTACAGACTAATCGAGCCTTGGGTCGAATTTGGGTGTCTACAGATGCCCCTCTTTGGTATTCGATCACTAATGATCAGACGCCAAAGACAAGAGACATCCGAAGAGGTCCAAGGCACGTTTGATGGGTCCGCCTGGTTCAACTCAATTCTCAAACATCCATGGTTATGGTGAGTGTACGTAAGCCCTCTCATTTCAGGATATCGTCCGTACCTCAAAGCTAACAGTCCCCAAGCGCATTGCGACATTACTGGGCATAACTGCAATGATCACAGAAAGTGTAAGGCCGCTAGTCGGGATATTGTCCACTTTCTGAGGAAAATTATAGATTTGTGATGTTAAGTGTTAATCTGAACCAGACAGATCCATGAAACGGGGTGATCGATCTATGCTTCGGGTCGACACGAAGTACACAAAACGAAGGCCTACAAATTGTGTCCAATTCTATGGGGTATCGACAGCTCCATTGGATTGGCCATGGGTGCCCTTACCTAGGTAAGGCTCAGAGTCTTTGGGCGAACCCATCAACCTCGAGGTTGCTTTAGCATAATTTACCCGAGTGAAGCGAATGTTGATGTCGCGACAGTTCTTGGGAATGTATGCCCATTTTCAAAGTGAATTTTGGTGTGTTATTTTTTTTTGAATTTTTTTTCGAGGCCTCTAAGCAAAGCTCAAGGACCTCTGTCAATTTTATTCTTGCACAACTCTTTAAGTGGATCAAATGCTAGTTGATACGCTTTAAGGGTGCGTGCGCTCTGCCGGGGATAGGTACACCTTGGGGATGTGTACGTTCCGGTGGTGAGGTACTTCTGATTCACATGAACCGGAGTGCCTTAACTCGAGACAAAGCTAAAAAAGATCGGGCTAGGACCGAACATTCATTGAAAGAAATGGTTAATTCTAGCTTCCATTCCCAATGAAATCACATCTTACTAACTATGCACAGACAGACACCCACCAGGGGCGATAAGCAGCAAATAGGCGCGAACGGACGCCTCGACCCTAAGGTACAATTTACGAGGATAAACGACCATCCTGCGAATACCTAGACGCAAGTGCGTACATTCAACAGGGACACCGTGCCTATACAGGTTTTAAGCCTGTGTAAAAGGAAATATAAGGGAATGATCCCTTTGGTCTGTATGTTTGCATATAGTTTGGTTGGTTGTAATTTAATTTTTGACGGGTCAGTTTCGACTGACAATAAACTTTTCGAATGGTCTGAAGTCGGGTACACTCTTGGTCAACATAGATCCGAAGGTGGATGGTCAGAGCCAACGCTTGGAAGGTGGGGTCAACCTACTTAGGATTTTTACTTCATAACAAAAGGTTGTTATTCCTTCTCCTTTTTCTTTTTCTTCTTTTTTTTTTTGCTTTCTTTCTTTTTTTTTTTCTTTTTTTTTTGTCAGTTCAAGACTTGGAGCATGCTCAAACTGTTTCTATATGTGCATGTATCTTTAGGCGGATCAACTTGTCATGTTGATACGCCCTGAGGAAGTGCGCATTTCGGTGATAAGTCTTCGGTGTGCCTGCCGGGTTAGGTATTGCTTCCTGGGGCATGTTTAGGGAACAGGGACTAGGGATGGGTAAAATTATCTGGCTGCCAGATCAGGTATGGGGTGTCCCTGTGTAAAACAGGGTTTGAGAATTTTTGGGTGAACCCGATCATTCTGAATTGATTTAACACGGTTCTCGGAGTGGCGCAAATAGGCATTGCGACCCTCTTTTGAGAACTAGTGTTGTGTTTCAGGAATTTTCTTTTTTTCTCTCTTTTTGTTATTTTATGTGAATCTTTTTTCTCTCTCTTTTTTTTTTTTTTTTGACTTTATGATTTTATGGGAGCACTCGGCGGGTGCTTACAGATCTAGATCCGCTTATTGTAGCACGGTCCCTTTGGGCCAATTGAAGAGAGCTCGAAGGGCCATTTGGGGATGCATGCACCATCGCTCGATGGTACCTGGACTTCTAAGAGGGACCGGGCCTTGATCTAGAGCATACAAAGGGCCTGTCAGGCCATCAAAGCCAAAATTTGGCTAGGCTTATATAATATATACGCCATTAATCTATTAAAGAAATGGCAGGGCATATATTATATATCGTACCGCCAAATCTGCAGAATGGTCATGATATATTATATACGCCTAACCAAAATCTTGCAGTTTCAAAATTGCCCGAGCCCGAGCACAAAAAGGGCCCTCTCTTTCAAACTCTATCTTCTTCCCTCCTTCCTTCTCAAGTCCGGGACAGCCCCCTAGGGTTTTTGCATTTGATTTTTCTTGAGTTCTATCACCGGGAGTTGTGTGTGCGGATCAAAAACGTTCATTATTCGCCGATTTTGGATTTATTTCTTCTCCCATTGAAGGTAATCATCAAACCCTCTTTCATCCTTCTTTTGAATTTTGATAATATTTTTTTTTTTTTAGAAATGCTTGATGTTCTTCCTTTTTGTGGTGACAAATTAATGCATTTTTTTTTTTCAAGTATATGTGATTCCTTGTGCCCATGCTCTTCTCTTTCTTTTCTCTTTTTATTTTTATTTTTATTCATCATCATCCTTTTTCCCTTTTTTATTATATCATCATTCATCGTATTATTATTATATATATCATCACCGTTCATCATCCATCATCATCTTTGTTCTTATTTGTTTGTTTTTTGTTTGTTTTTTTATTTTTGTTTTTTTTTTTTGATGGATTAGTGCATATATATTTTTTTTGCATTTTTTTTTGTTATTTTTCTCTTTCTCTCTTTTTTTGGTTTGAAATGCTTGATGTTCTTCCTTTCTGTGGTGCATTTTTTTATATGTGATTCCTTAGGCCTATCATTATTCATCATCATTCATTTTTCATTCATTTTTTTATGGATTAGTGCATTTTTTCCTTTTTCATTTATGTTATTTTTCTCTTTTTCCCCTCTTTTCTTTTTTAGCAGCCCTTTTCTTATACCGATGTGTTCCATATTTTTAGATGTCTGGCGACGAAGGGCAGGATCCACAGGAGGGGTCAGAGATGGCCTATGGTCCTCATGGGGAGCAGTTTATTGTTTCACAGCGCTCCTCTCAACCCTGATACAAAATGCAAGGTGAAGCCACCCGCATTGGCCTTCTCCATTGTCAGCACACCCACATTTCCAACTTCAGGATTGTTGGCCAGGTAAACTGATGAATCCTTTTCTTTTCCTTTGATGCCTTTATCATACCCTTTTGCTCCTATATGACAGATCCCCTTTTTTTGTAGCCTCTACCACACATCATGTTCCGGGGTGGCTGGTTCAATCTCCAATGTCTAGTACTCTATCTTCCCCCAGTGGTGAAGGACCTGCTTGCTCAAGCCGGTTTTGGAGATTTTATTTTCTGCCCCACTGTGAGGGCCGATACGGCCTATCTGAAGGCCCTAATAGAGTGCTTTCACCCCGAGACCATGACGTTTCATATGGCCATGGCTGAGATGACCCTTACACCCGCGGACTGGTCCATGATTACTGGGGTTTGTATTGGAGGGGTGCCAGTGATACCTACCCGCACGCTTGATAGGGAGGAGGTGACTCAGCTGATAGGGGCCTACCCAACCTCCGAGAACGTTCGTGGTTCTGAAGTCAAGTTATCTTGGCTGGTTGGTCTGTTTAAGCCCCATGAGTTAGTGGATCTGTGTTAGAATATTTTATATGCTTGCTGCGAACTTTATTGGAAACAGTGATAAGAATGTGTTAGTGAAAATAAATCAAAGGTGGATTGAAAACTACAGAGCAGCAAGTCAAAAAATACACAGACTGCAAGATACAGGGCCTATTGTAGCAAGTTTTAATAAGTAAGAGTTTATCCCACAGGGAAAAATGATCTAAAGCTCCTAGGGAGCTATCTTTAGTAGTCCCTCCAGATCCAACTACAGATCTGGCAATCCTAAATGGAAGGGGATTTAAGGTCACTATTGTCTACATCCTAAGGTAACCTAATACCTAAACTATAAAAATGGTTGAGAAGAATGATGGAGTGTGAGAAAATAAGTATAAAAGGGTGAGAAGTAAGCTATTAGGTACAGATCTGATGGGTCTTATAACTCAGGCTCAGATCTGCTGCTATAGAAATCCTGTCCAATGGCTGCATTATCACCAAAGAGGAGAAAGGATCCAACTCACCCCTGTGCCATGATCCAATCCCTTATGGCTATAACCTGTCCACTTAAATGGTCACAGACTATCCAATAGGGGAACCATAGTCCAGAGATGGGTCAGAACAAATTTACCATTGTAGGCACTACTTCTTCCAGGCTACCAGCTCAAGAATCCATAGGAACCTCAACCTCTAAAGTTCTGTGTGTGGGGCTAGGCCTGCAATGTGCACTAGCCTGGACACACAGGACCAGCAAGAGTTTGAGTACTAGCTTTAGGTCTAGCTGTTCACTGCTTTAGAAAGACAGTAGTGATCTAGTCACAAGCCTACAATCTCTACAGCCAGATCAGATCTACTATCTGATGGTAGATCTATACAAATACAGGGGAGTCTGTCTCTGCACCATCTCTCATAGGGCTACAAGCACAAGTGCAGAGAAGAAGAATCTGTCTTAGATCTATGGATTGGCCTCACCCTAGGGCTATAACATGTCCACTTAAATGGTCACAGACTATCCACAGAGGCTATCCTCCTCACAGGGGTCTGAGACAGAACAAGTTGATTGCTGCCACCACCATGTTCATAAGGCTACCAGCTCAAACTCCCATGGGGATTCAGATTTAGTGGATCTTGTGGTGGGGCATAGGCCTGCAATGTGCCTAACCTGGACACACAGGTCACTTGGATCTAAATAAATCCTTAAAAATAATCCTCTATTGCTTACAATACAATTTAGCAATGGAGGACCTCAAGGCAGCAGCCTTGTACAGAACAACTCACAAAACACCAATCCCATACATGCATAAGATCCTATTATAAAACTCCATTAAAACTATACCAAATAGATATACAAAGGCATAGCCAGCAAGTGCTGGACTATGGAGAGAAGAAAAAGGGAAAAAGAAGCTGCCTAAACCCTAACCTTAGCCTACTGAAATTCTACAGTTGATTCGAGAAGGAGTACAGAAGTCCCTAAACCTAAATCAGGCTTAGGCTTTTATAACAGTCGACTGTGTGAGCATTAGGGTTAGGAAAACCCTAATTTTAACAATGGAAACATGGCCCATTGTTGTCCCTTGGATGCCTCAGGGCGTGTGCACGGAGATTGGAGCATTGGAGTGTGTGCCCTACTTTTGAAAGTTCCCAGATTACCCCTGCAGAAGGGGGGAGAAGTTAAGATCCTGAGCCTCGCTAGGTAGCAAGGATTTCCAAGTCTTATCTCGTGATAGAGTTGGCGTCACGGGATTGAATTGACTTGAAGCTCTTGCAGTCGCGGGATTGATATTTTGGTCATCGCGGGAATGCTCTGATCGTCGCAAGATTACGCTTTCCATTTGAATGGCGCGGGAATTACATGCGCGGTTTGATCCTTGGTGAATCTCGCGGAGATCCTCAAGAAGAAGCAATGTGCATAGGCTTCTGGATCGTGCGATCAATTCCTTGATTGTTTGTATCTCGCAGCCACTGCGTGACAACTACATGCAAGAATGCCTTGAGCTCTCTCCTCAGTGAATCGCGCAAAGATTAAAGGCTCCTTTCTTGAGCTGCATGAGACTACGCGGGACTGCATGAGACTGTGCGAGGGCTTATGACTGTGCCTCGTGAGAACTGTGCGAAGTATGCTTTCTACTCCCTTCTGTCATCAATCTGCGTGAGAACAGCGTGACCAGTTGGTGTGCTGCCTTCAGAACCCCGCGACAATTGCGCGAAGCATTCTTTCTGGTTCAATTGAACCCTGTGACATCTGCGCGAGGCTCACTTCTTGATTTGTTTATGTTTTGCTGTGCCTATGCTGCAGCCAGTTCTCTGTCTGGGTCTAACTTTCTTTCTCCTGAGATACTTCTAGGGCAAAAGGTAAGCTTCTTGGCATGGTTAGGGCCTTATCTACAGCTGCTACTTATTACCTACAAAATGGGCTGAAAACACATTTATTAAATGACTAAGGGTCTAATAGAGATTAAGTTAAGGGGGTGAAAAGTGGTACTTTTCAGGTCTTAACAATCTGGGCCAGCCTGATGCGGCCATTTATCTCGAGCCCAAGTGCGCACTAATGCTAGCCCGCATTTCTCTGTTGCTCCTCTTGGGCAAGACTCTCTTTTCAAATACCAATGGAGGACAGGTCTCATTGTCCCTTCTTAGTCTTATGGTGAACTGGGACACTGTGCATCAGTTTGATTGGGGCGGTGCTAGTTATGCGGTGCTCATGTCTAGCCTCGTGCAAGCCGTACTTGGGGAGTCCAGCTCTGTTGTGGGCTTTTGGCCTGCACTTGAGGTATTTTATCCTTTGGTCTCAGTTTATCTGACTTTTCCTTTTTTGTGGCATATCTGTTTTTATCTGCTTGCTTTATCAAGTTTGGGGGTATCTGCATTTCCAACCTGGTCGCCCTCTACTTCTCTCCGAAGTTCCTACGTTCCCCCTTATGAGCAATTGGCACACAAACCGCCATCGGGATGTGGGTATGAAGCACATGGAGTTAGGGTTGCACTCCCAAACCACCGTTTTGTGGTGATTTACCACAGGGGGTGTTTGTTCAGGTACTGCCGTCATTCCTCGAAGAGGGACAACACGGCCAAATCTATTTCAAGGCTGGGAAGGGAGATCTGGGGATTGGTGGGATGGATTGGGGTTGTGGGTTTGTATGGGGTCAAATGGGTTACCCCATTTCGATCGATCTTTATGACCCCAGCGCTGATAAAGGATTCCCTGATGTGCGGCCTAGGGCGAGGTTTCTCTTCTATGTTGATCCCTCAAGCTCTTGCAGTTGCAGCGACCCTTGCTTTCTCTTTGGCCTCTCGGATCTCTTCCTCTGTGGGCTTGTAACCTAACCCAAATCAGACTTTCTGCCCCTTGGCAACAACTGACTGTATCCTGCCTTGCAGTCTAGGCCTGAGCCCTCTGCCTTTCTAATAGCCCCATTTCTGGAGCATGGCCACCGCTGCTTCCATTCCGCCGTCGGTTGTAGAAGTGATGTTTCTCTGGGGTTCTGGGCCTACTGCCGATACCTCATACTCGAAACTGTGGAGGTCGGTGTCTTTCTCAGTATGTGGCACATCCATTACTTTAGGATTTTCAATGTTGTGGGTGGCCTTGTCTTTCTCATAGTTCCCTTCACCAATGATGGTGATCACCTCTGTCTTGATATGAATTTCAATTTTTGATGGAGGGTAGAAGGTATCGCCCCAACCTCATGTAGTCACATGCGTCCTATTAGTAAATTAAAAGAAGATTTGATATCCATCACTTGAAAAGGTATAGAGAATGTCATGGGCCCAATTACAAATTCCAGATTGACCTCTCCCATTATTTCTCTTCTTGTATTATCAAATCCCCGAGCACTAATCCTTGTCGGCCTTAGCATACAGGGCTCCACGCCGATCTTGGTGGTAGTCCTCAACGGGCACACATTCAGAGCCGATCCATTATCAATTAGAACTAAGGGAATTATCATATTCTCGGATTTGACAGTAATGTTGAGGGATTTAGCATGACTATTTTCCTCCTCCGACAGATCTGTGTCCGAAAATGAAATGGCATTGGGTGCCATCACTTGTCCAATTATTTGCCCAACCTCGTCTAGGCTCACCTGTTGGGACACATGCGCATTTTTTAATGCCCCCATTAATGCTTGAAAATGGAGTGGGGACGTCATTAATAGATCCCAGATAGTTATATGGGCGGGCATTCTTCTCAGTTTAGTCTCTAGTATATGTTCTCGACTCATTTTTTTGAAGGGGTTCATGGCCTTTTCTTCCCTCCGTTGGGCTTGTGCCGCTATGCGCTTCGCTATTTCAATATTCTCCTGCATCGTATTATAAAATCCACGCCTTCTTCTCTCACATTACTGGCTTGTATTGACATCTATTTGCTCGTAGCTTAGCGGGACCTGATGAGGGTCATAGGTTGGTCCCAAGGGCTGGAAAGGTATGGCTGTCGGTACTTGAGGCTCTTACACTGTCGGCTCAGGAGGTGTGAGCAACACCTGATTTATTTTGGTGGTAGCGAGTTGGGTGGAAAAATTGGGCCAAATGGGGGTGGTGAAGCTTGAGGGTGGTGGTATTGGAGGGAAGGAGGTAAAAGTAGGCCATTGATAGCTAGCAGGTGTCGGTGGGAGATGGGGGGTCTGATGGGCCGTTAGGTAATTGATCGGGGTGGTGGAGTTCGCAGGCAGAACTTGGGGTGATGGGATGGGTGAAAGCCATTGATAACTGACGGGTGCGGGTGTGGGATTGGGGGCCTGATGGCTTATTGGGCTATTGATGGGGGCTGTGGAGTTCACAGGCAGTTGAACTGGGGGAAATGGAGTGGGTGCGAGCCATTGATAATTGGAGGGTGCGGGCGTAGGATTGGGGGCCTATTGGCTCATCAGGTAATTGCTGAGGGTGGTGGTGTATGGTTGGTATGCATTGATATGTACATAATTGACAGGTGTGGTGGATGGAAAGTATGCCCTGAGATCCAAGGGTTCAATTTGCGAGGTCGAGTTGGGGAAATATTCTGACAAATTTAGGGGTTCAATTACCCCTATGTTCCTTCCTTCCATGTTTCTTGACAATGGTGCCATATAACTCTTCTGATCACTGATATAATCGGATGGGTCAAATTCAAACTCCTCATCTTCTATCATTCCGACGGTGGGCCTGAGACCTACTCCTCCGATAGGATGTGGGGGTAATGGCACTTGGTGAATATTAGCATGCTGAGAAGGTGCTAGGGGAATGATTTTTCTGACATCAATCAAATCTTGGATTGTGTGCTTCAATAGGAAGCAACGATCAGTTGGATGACCCAGACCCTGATGAAAATTGCAGCAGGTATTTAGGTCATAGTTCCTTAGGATCGGGTGAGGAGGAGGTTGCGGCTGACGAATAATGACTAATCCCTTTTCCACTAACAAAGGCAGAAGTACACTCAATGATTGCCCCAGAGGCATAAAAACTCGGTCATAGCGAGGTCTCCTCTGCTCTGGAGTCATTTGTATTCCTTGCCCATTCCCTATTCTCTGCATCTGCTCAGGCCTGACTGGTGCTAGTGGGGCTGTCTGAAATTGAAACGGGGTAGTATTGTTATTGGGCCTAGTATTGGCTATGTTCTGGACATCGCCCATTGTTCTCTTATCATTCCTTTACTCTGAAAACCTCCTAACCCCACTGGGTCCACTCGGCATGTTCTTATTTAGATGCCCCTCCTTGATGGCATTCTCACATCGATTAGCATTTCTCACCAGATCAACAAAACTGGACTGCTGCTAGTACACCAAGAAGTCCGAGATCACTGGCAGGGTATTCTTTGAGATCATCTCAATCTGCTCATCATCAAGTATTATGTTTCTTACCTGAGTTGCCAGTGCTCTCCAGCGTCCTAAGTAGTCGCTGAAGGTCTCGTTCTGGTTCTGTTTTAAGCGGGCCAAGTCTGACTTTCGTGGCTCAATGTCTATGTTGTAGATATATTGTTCTTGAAAGAGGTGTGTCAGGTCCTTCCATGTTTTCATCATGGAGGGTTCAAGAGACGTGAACCACCTCAGGGTCGGCCCAGTCAGACTCTTCTAAAAAACTTTTATTAACAGTCTCTCATCACCCCGTATTGGCACATGTCCCTGCAATAGGACTTGAGGTGTGTAATAAGATTGCTGTGCCATTGTACTTGTTGAATACTGGCATTTTAAATTTGGGGGGGAGGGGGACCTCAGCGAACAGGCATAAATTCGTGAAGTCTGTGGCATGGATTTCAACACCACCCATCTTCTGTAATTGCTTCTGGATTTTATCCAACTGTTCTTTCAGCTATTTCGATTCCTTGGACATGGGGCCATCTTCTCAATTATTAGCCTGGACTCACTTTGGGCTGCCAAGGGTGGGGTAATTACAGGTGGAGGATTGACATTGGTCATTGCCTCGGCATAGTCCCCACTATTCCTAATCTCGTCCTCCTCATACTGGTTGTCGGCATAATGTGCAGTGAGGGTGGGATTTTCTTGTTGTTGCTGCCCGGGTTGGACGGGAATGACATGAGTGGTGGTGGGGTGAGCCCATTGGGGGTGAGGAAAGGTTTGTTGGGTGATGGGATTTTGGTTTAGAGGTGGGGCCTGATGGGGCCATTGGGTATGGGGGAAGGCTTGGAGATGGCCTTGGGGTGTGGGGCCATGAGAAAATTGGGTTTGGGGTATGGCATGGGTTTGACCTAGCTATGAAGGTTGGGTGAAATGTTGGGGGTATTATGGAAGGTATGAGTGGAGGGTTTGGGTTTGGGTCGTGAAGCCTTGGTCATTTTGGGCTATAAGCCACTGATGGGTTTGGGCCAGGGGCCCTTGGTAGGTTTGGGCCAACGGACTTGGTGGGTTTGGGCCAATGGGCCTGGGTAGGTTTGGGCCAATGGGCCTTGGTGGGTATGGGCCATGGGCCCTTGATGAGCTTGGCCCAATGGGCCTTGGTGGGCATGGGCCATGAGCCCTTGATGGGTTTAGCCCAACGGGCCTTGGTGGGTTTGGGCCGTGGGCCCTTAGTGGGTTTGGGGTGTGGGCCCTTGGTGGATCTGGGCCATGGGCCCTTGGTGGGTTTGGGCCAATGGGCCTTGGTGGGTATGGGCCATGGGCCCTTGATGGGTTTGGCCCAATGTCCCTTGGTGGGTATGGCCATGGGCCCTTGATGGGTTTGGCTCAATGGGTCTTGATAGGTCTGGGCCATGGGCTCTGGGTAGGTTTGGGTGGTGAGGTATAGGGTCATGGGGCCCTGAGATATGTGGGACAAGGGGGTTTGGGCCAATGGGCCTTGGGGTATGTGGGAAAGGAGGGTTTAGGCCATTTGGCCTTGGGGCATGTGGGTTTGGATGGTGTGGATTATGGGGTTTGATGGGGGTCTTTGAGGAGTGAGGCATGGAGATTGGCTAGGGTGTGAGATGGGTTTAGGGATGTGGGGTGTGGGGGAGGGGAGGTATTTTGAGAAACCTTACACATGGAGTAGGCTTGAAACATCTCCTCCATCATGGTCATGGAAGGAGGATTGGATGTGGGGGGTGGAGAAAGGAAATTGGGCATGGGCCCGATATGATCGGGCATGGCCATGGTAAGAGGCGAGATATGGGGTGGATTGGAGAGTTGAGGTGGGGTAAAGGATGGGGAGGGATTAGGGATGTTTAGGGATGGTGGTTGGTGGAGTGTGGATGTTTGGAAGAAACCGGGCATGGCCCCGATAAAAATGGGCATGACCCGGGTAGATAGGGGGATTTGTGGGGGGCCAGATAGGGTGGAGGTGACATACGTAAATGAGGGTGGATTGGGCCTATATGGGGAGGGTGGAAAATGGGGCATGGATGTGGATTGGGAAAATGGATTTTGTGTGGATGTGGAAGGGGAATCGGTTGGACTTGGCATGGGTATGGTTTGGGCAAAAGATGGAGAATGATGGGTTGGACTTTGGATATTTTGGGGGGTATCGGTTGGAAAAATGGGGGTGCCAAACGGGCCGGTAACTGTAAAGGGGGGTTGGGTGAGGGGGATGGTGGAAAAAACTTCTCCCGAATGAGAGTGGATTGGAGAATGTGGCTGGGATGAGTCGGGATCTGCGTAAGCCGGGTCCGCTACCCATGACATTCTTTGGGAGCGGGTACGGTAAGGGTGCCTTGGATAAGGCCCAAAAATCCTCCTCCTTCTTCCCCTACGAGACGGCGGAGGGCAAGATGATGCCATTGTGCCGGCACCACAAACTATATTTTTTGAGTTTTTGATTTTATATATTTTTTGAATTTTTTTTGAAAAATAAAGGTTCCGAGGCCTTGGAATTCCCTTTTCGGGTGGCCCTCGTACCTTAATTCAGGACCCGCGACGACGATTCCGACGCACTTCGGAAGAATGGAAAGAGAACCTTCGATCTATTAAAGGCACAAAAATTGAGGCAAATAACCAGATCTCCCGGAATGAGCCAAAAAGAAGTTGTCCTCTTTTGACCGGCGGGGGCGTATTGGGTGTCGGAGATGGCGGGGCCTAAACAAGGCACTAAGCACACTGATCGGGGGACTTGGGAGGTGAAGAAGGCCACAAATTCGGGCTGGTGTGCAGTTAAACAGACCTGGCGCAACTAATACCTGTGCCCAGGTGGCAGGGATACGCTTTTACACTCGCACAACTATTAGTTGCGTCAAGGTAAAAACTTGGATTTTAAAGCTGGCGCAACTATTAGTTGCGCCAGTTATAAATTCTAGTTTTTTTGCACTGGCGCAACTAATACTTGCGCCAGGCAAAAATTGATGCTTTAGAATGTATAACAGCAGAGACAACAGCCCAAAATGAGTCTCTTTTTTTGGTTTTTGTGGATGCTAGGCTTCCAAGAACTGAGATATTTTTTGGTGATCGATTCTCTCCTCACTGCACCTAAAGGGTTTGAGTCCAGTATAACTCGCTAGCGCGCTCCCCAAGGGTTTTAAGCTTCGGAATGGGAATCCACCCGATATACCTCCGGCGTAAGCGCCTTCTCAGATACTAGGTGGGTTGGGACTTTTCTGGATCATTATCACTAGGGGCTGCCGCCATACTAAAACCTGGGTGGTTGTGTGTTTGCCTAATCCCAATCTTTTAAAATCTACCCCGTAAAAATAAATTAATTAAGCTCCCTAACTTGGTTCAATTTTAATTTTTTTTTCAAAGCTTTTCTTTTTTTTTTGGAAGTTTTCTTTAGTTCAAAAACCGGGGGTAATGACTGCATGCCGCCACTACGGGCCGGCATCCACTGTTGGGATATAAGTGCGCAAGTAGGCCCGCCAATCGGCTAAGGCATTTTAAATGATGGGAATGTAAAGAAATTAAAAGACAATGCTCAAGTAGGCCTGCAAATCGGCTAAGGCACTAAAATGACGGAAAAGTAAAGAAATTTAAAGACTATGCGCAAGTAGGCTCGCCGATTAGCTAACGCTCGTAAATGACGTAAAAGTAGGGGTAAGTAAAATAACTTAATCAGAGGGGAGGGGTGAGTAAAAAAATAGCAAAAATAAAATAAAAAATAACAATAAAATATTAGGAAAATAAAAAAAATAAAGAGGCCTAGTTCAGGGGGAAGCTCTATAAGGATCCGTGATGCCACGCCACGTGATGCGCTCGCTTGCAAAAAATATAGAGTTGCCACCCAGAGCTTTCGGTGTCCCGGAAAACCTAGTTCATTTTTATAAGCACTGAAGTGCTAAAAATATGACTCTTAATCAGGTCCACACCAAAGGCTCTTGGGTAGGGGCTTCGGTTATCAATCGAGAAGGTGTTAGGCACCCGATCAATCCGCTTAACGCGGTCTCTACTAATGGCCAACACAAAAATAAAGTAAAAGAAAAGAAAATGGCTTCCTCTTGTCCAAATGGGCCTCAAATCATATTTGTGCCCCTCCATTCCTACCAAAAATTCGGCGGCGTAACGGCACAAATGGGAGGATAAGAAGAGCTAAGGAAGCGATAGGAGATGAAAGGGGAGAGCCGGAACCCTCCGGCCCTTGTAGCACCGTAGGAGAGCCTTACGTGGCTTGCTTTTGATGAGCTTTTGAAGGCTTGAATGGTGGAAAGAGGGGTTCTAACCACTAACGCTTACTAGCTAAGAGGTAGAGAAGGGAGGCAAATGGATAGCACACACCTAACCTAGAGACGTTTTAGGAAAGGTAAGGCATGGAATGAGGTTTTAGAATTTTAAAATTTGTATGAGCAATGGTGGACTAAAGGGAGAAAGATCTTCTCACTTTAAGCTCTTTCTCTCTTAGGCACAAATTCTCAACCCTTAAACCAAGGGGTGGGGGGCTCTATTTATAGGAAAAGGGTGGATTAGGAGACCAGTTAAGTGCTAATTGAGGTTAGCAATTAGGTAATCTTAAATCTAAGGTTTCCTAAGATTTTGAGAGCTTAGAAAGGTATGAAAGTAGTTCTAATGGTGGATGATGGGGTGAGACTTTAAGCCACTTAAAGGATTGCAAATAGGGTGCAAATGGGTGCAATAGAACTAGCAAAACACACCCCAAAGGTCGAGGTGGTCAACAAGTCAAACCCCAATCACAAAATTTGGGGTAAAAACTGACAGTTACTGTTCATATGTCTGGTGCAACTAATAGTTGCGCTAGGCAAATGTACAATAAAATAGTGCCTAGAAGTTGGCTATCTGAGGTGGGGTCCACAATTAATACTGGGAGAAGTGGCCTAGTGCAACTAATAGTTGCACCAGGCAAAATTATCACTGGTGCAACTATTAGTTGTGCAAGGCCATTTTTGGAGAGAAATAGCCTAGTGCAACTATTAGTTGTACCAAATCCCTAGGGGGGGCACCTGATTTTACTCTTTTATCCTCCGAGTTCGGACCGCCATATCTTTTGATGTACAACTCCGATTGGGGCAATTCTTAGACCGTTGGAAAGCTAACATCCTCTACTTTTCAATGGTATAAGATTTGTTCATAGTAGATGTCTGTAGCTAGTTTCGGTACACCCCTCCTCATCCATAGCTTGATAGGGTTCGGTTTAGGGTTCAGAATGGGTTCTAAGGGTCGGAATTGGTTTCTAAAGGTTCGGGGTAGGTTCCTAAGGGATCTATGGTGATTTCTAAGGGTTTTGGGTGATTCCTAAGGGTTCTAGGGTGGTTCCTAAGGGTTCCATACATGCCATCAAATGCCCAGAAGTGTGTCTCTCTCGAAAGGTATCTCGATTCGGCCTTGAGCCAAATTTGGGTGTCTACAACCATGGTCCAACCCGACACCCATTTAGTCTATTCAGCACTAACAAGAGAATCTCACCCTCGCTCCACCATATGTAGATCCACAATATGAGGAGGATGAGATTAGGAACAACGAAGCTTACACAGGGCTCACCAGCATCAATCCTCCACCCGTAATCGCCACCCCCTGGCAGCACAAAGTAAATGGAGATCGACCGTTGAAAAGGTGGCCTCACCGTCTAAGGAATCGGAATAGTTGAAAGAACAACTAGACAAGATCCAAAAACAATTAATGAAAATGAGCAAAGCTGAGATCCAGGCCACGGACATTTTTGATTTATGCCCCCTTACCCCTAAAATTCAAAGTACCAATCTTCGATAAATATAACATGTGCCAGTACGAGGTAGATGAGCGTTTGCTCATAAAGGTCTTTCAAAAGAGCCTCACGGGTCCCGCTTTGAGGTGGTTCACTTCTTTGAAACCTTCCATGATCAAAATGTGGAAGAATCTTACCCACCTATTCTAAAAGAAATATGTCTATAACATAGACATTAAACCTCCATGTCAGATTTAGCTCACTTGAAACAGAAACCCGACGAGATGTTTAGCGACTAGCGACTACCTTGGGCGGTGGAGAGCATTGACATATCAGGTCCAGAACAGAATTCCTGATGATGAGCGAATCAAGATGATTTTGAAGAATACCCTACAGATCATTTCAGACTTCCTAGTATACCAACAGCAATCCAGCTTTACTGATTTGGTAAGAAATGCCAACCGTTGCGAGGACGCAATTAGAGAAGGGCGTTTGGGTAAGAATGGGCCCGGTGGGGCCAGTGGGGTTTGGAGGTTCGCTAAATAGAGGAACGATAGAAGAACTGGGGTGGATATACATACGGTCATAAATACGCGACCCAATACCAGTATAACCCCATTCTAATTTAACATAGTACAACCAGCTCCAGTCTAAAGCAAGTCGATACAAAGAATCGGAAATGGACAAGGGGAACAAATGACCCCATAGTAGAGAAGGGTCCATTTCGATTGAGTCTTGACCCCTTTAGGACAGTCTTTGAACATCTTATTGTCGTTGTTAATTGAGAAAGGTTAAGTCACCGCACTCTAGCCACGGCCTCCGCAGAATCCTATTCCGATGAATTATGACCCAAATACCCATTGTAATTTTCATCAAGGACTAGGCCTCCCAACTGATCGTTTCTTCCCTTTGAAGCACGCGATACAAGACTTGATAGAAGTAGGTAAGATCATCCCTCTGACACTTTCCCAAGCCAATCGGCATGCCAATATTCACCAGATGCTGCTACCCCCACACCCACGAGGAGGGGCAGGCCCAAGACTGGCAATCAGCACACTGGAAGAAGATAATGAGGAGTTTGATCTGTCAGATTATATTCGCACTCAGGGAGATGTTATAGCACCGCTATGGAGAAATCGAGAAGATAGAAATATTGGAGTGAATTTGGCTATTACTTTCTTAATCCCGTACCACAAACAGAACCCTTAAATCTTAGGGCCTATTTTCCATTGCTAGCTCCCATTAACTATGTATGAATCAATTCTTATCAATCGTACACAGCCACCCCCGCCAACTACCCACTGGCAGATTGTGTCCCCTATCCCCCACCATCACCAATCAATTATCAATGGCCTACCCCTGCCATATCACCCCCCATACAGTCATCCACCACCCCCAATAACCCACTTTGGCCCACCTTCTCCACCCTTCCAGAAATTAGCCAGGTATTTCCCACCCTTCCCAAACCATCAGTACAAACACATCAAATACCCACAGTCATTCCCTTCCAGATACCAGGACTAACTTATGATCCTCATCAAGTCCCGCTCAGCTATGAACAAACAGATGTCAATTCCGACAGCAACAGGGAAGGAGCAATTGATTTTGTCACTAGGTCAGGAAAGATTTCCAAACAACCAGATGCACCGGCACTAGTGCCAGCCAGATCAGAGGAGAAGAAAGATGCTACGGCAGTAAACCATTTGAAAAGATGAGTCGAGAGCACATACTTGAGACTCAGCTAAGGAGAATGTCAGCCCATATTACAGTCTAGGATCTGTTAATGACATCCCCACTCCATTTCCAAGCTCTGATGGGGGCATTAAAGAATGCACATGTGTCTCTTCAAGTGAGCTCAGATGAAGTCGAACAGATAATCGAGTAGGTGATGGCTCCCAATGCCATCTCTTTTCGAATGCCGATTTATCGGAGGAGGAAAATAATTATTCTAAATTCCTCAATATCACTGTAGAAGCTAGAAATATGATAATCTCGTTGGTATTAATCGACAATAGGTCTGCTTTAAATGTGTGTCCTCTAAGAACATCTACCAAGATAGGGGTGGTACTTGTATATTGAGGCTGACAAAAACCAGCGCTAGAGGTTTTGATAACACAAGGTGAGAGATAATCGGGGAAGTCGATCTTGAGCTCGTAATTGGGCCAATGACCTTCTCCATACTATTCTAAGTAATGAACATTAAGTCCTCCTTCAACCTATTATTAGGGCACCCCTGGTTACATGAAATCAGGGCAATACCGTCAACATTGCATCAGAAGCTCAAATTTGTGTCTGGGCAGAAGATCATCACCATCATAAGTGAAGGGTGTGATGAAAAGGAGAAAGTCACCCACAACATTGAGAACCCCAAAGTGCTAGATATTTTGCACAGGACCGAGGATACAAACCTCCACAGCTTTGAGTATGAGGTATCAGCGGTAATCTTGGAGCCCCCAAAAAGCATCACATTGAAAGTCGCAGGCGGAATGGTTGTGGTTGTGGCCATGCTCCATAAATGGGACCCTAATTACAAAGCAAAAGAGAGCCAGTTAGGACCAGGGGTGCCCAGCAAGTAAGACGTGGGTTAGGTTACAAGCCCACCGAAGAAGAAGTTAGAGAGGCCAAGGAGAAGGCCCGAGCAATTGCTGCAGCAAAAGCCCGGGGAATCAATTTAGAAGAGGAACCGCACCCTAGACCTCACATCAGGGAGACCTTTGTAAGCACAGGGATCGTGAAGATCAATTAGAATGGGGCAACGCATTTAACCCCGCACAAACTAGCAGCCCCCGTCCACCCCACCAATCCTTAAATTATCCCTCCCGACCTGGAAGTAGACCAAGCCACTCTGTCCCTCTTTGAGGAAGAGTTTTCTATACCTGCACAATCTCCCCATGTGGTAAACCACCACAAGTCCTTGCTAACATTTGAGGACAGAGTCTCAAACGAACCCAGGATCCACATGATGAAAGCCGACTCTGAAGAATCATATCAGTCAACCTCCTCCATCCAAATAGGTAAAGGAGCAGTACCACAGGTACGTAATTGGGCATCTGTGCCCCAAACTCTAAAAGCGGCTAGTGGCCTGAACTTCGGCGCCCATTTCCCTAAAAAAAATAACCTATAAAAAGTGAGATGAGCCCTTGGTAGGCAATACCATATATGTATAGGGACTCGCTTTGCCAAGAGCCTACTATCGAAGAAAACAAAAATCCCAAAAATATAGAAAAAAATGCAAAAAGCAAGTACGTTCAGAAGATGCCTTAATCGAAATCCCCATCCCATGTGAAATCAACCCTTTTCCTGTAGAAATACAAGAGGAGGTAGGAGTTACGAGCCTGGATGAGGAAATCCCTGCTGAGGAGCTCCCCAATGAACTCCTTAAGCGATTTGCCGACTATGAGCATGGTCCTACCCCTATCATCAAAGAAATGGAGGACGTCAACCTAGGGACCGAGCAGATTAATAGAATCACCAAGATCGAAATGTCACTGTCACCCGAGAAAAGAAAAAGCATGATTGATTTCCTTTAGTCATACCAAGACATCTTTGCATGGTCGTACGAGGACATGCCTAGTTTGGACACCGATTTCTTCGAGCATGAGCTACCACTCTACCCTAATATCAAGCCAATCAAGCATAAGTTGAGATGTCTCTGACAAGAATGGATGCTGAAAGTAAAGGACAAGGTCATTAACCAATATGACACGGGATTTCTCATGGTGTCCAAGTACCCACAATGGCTAGCCAACATTGTCCTTATACCGAAGAAGGATGGAAAGGTCCGCATGTGCATCGACTTTAGAAACTTGAACAGGGCTAGCCCGAAGGATGACTTCTTATTACCGCACATCGACATCTTGGTCGATAACACTGCTAAACATGGGATGCTCTCATTTATGGATGAATTCTCTAGATACAATCAAATCAAAATGGCAGAGGTGGACCGAGAAAAGACGGCATTCATTAACCCCAGGGTAACTTTCTACTATCAAGTCATGTCGTTCGGGTTAAAGAATGTCAATGTAACGTACCAAAGAGCGATGACGCCATTGTTTCACGATATGATGCAGCGAGAGATTGAGGTGTACGTTGATGATATGATCGCCAAGTCACCAGAGAGAAGTGACCATTTGGTAAACCTTCAAAAGTTGTTTGAGAGGCTGAGAAAATATAGGCTACATCTAAATCCTCTTAAATGCGCATTCGGCGCCATGTCATGAAAGTTGCTAGGGTTCATCGTCAGTAGGAGAGGTATCAAAGTGGACCCGATCAAGGTAAAGGCCATCACAGAAATGCCACTGCCATCTACCGAGAAGAAGGTCAGAGGGTTCTTGGGTAGAATACAGTAATCAACCAAGTCATTATGCAACTCACTCCCATCTATACACCGATCTTCAAACTACTGAGAAAAGATTCGCCCGTTGAGTGGAACGACAACTGTCAACCAACATTCGATAAGATCAAGGGCTACCTTCTCAAATCGCCAGTTTTAGTATCACCCGAGCTGGGGAGACCACTCCTAATGTATCTCTCAATGATGAAAGTTTCGATGGGATGTGTCCTAAGGCAATATGATGAGACAGGAAGTAGAGAGCAGGCCATCTACTACTTGAGCAAGAAATTTACTAATTACGAGACACGCTATTCTCATCTGGAGAAAGCATGCCTGACTCTCGTATGAGCTACCCAGAGGCTCTGCCATTACTTGCTATCTCAGGCCTTTCTACTCCTAGCATGAATGGATTCGTTGAAGTACCTATTCAAAAAGCCGGCTCTCACTGGCCGAACCGCTCAATGACAGCTCCTATTGTCCGAATTCGACATCACGTACGTCACTTAGAAGTCCATCAAAGGGCAGGTGCTAGCAGATCATCTTGCCGATAATCCTTTACCTGATTACAAGCCCTTGAGAACTAAATTTTTTGATGATACGACAGAGATAGAAGAATCCCAGGTAATGCACTTTGACGGGGAAGCAAATGCCAAGGGTCAGGGAGTCAGTGCTAACCTAATTTTTCCAAGAGGATCCCATGTACCAGTCTCCATCAAACTCAATTTTCCATGCACCAACAACATGGCCGAGTATGAAGCTTGCGCAGTTGGCTTATAAACAGCTTTGGACCTAGATGTAACTCACCTTAGAGTGTTTGGTGATTCACAGTTGATCATATGCCAGACAAATGGAGATTGGAAGATAAAAGATGAGAAGCTGATCCCATACCATGAGCACCTCGAAGATCTGATAGCATGCTTCGAGGATGTTACTTTTTCCTATGTCCCACGAATAAGAAATTACTTTGCCAATATGTTAGCAACTTTGGCCTCAATGGTAGAAATCCCCTTTAGTGTCGAGATGAAGCCAATCATGATTGAACAAAGAAATCAGCCAGCCTTCTGCCTCCAAATTGAGGAACCTATAAGGTTAGATGAGGAGCTGCCATGGTTCTCAGACATCAAGAATTTCCTCGATACCTGCACTTTCCCTGAGGGTACGTCTAAGACAGACAGACGGACCATCCAACATTTAGCGGCTAATTACGTCATCTGTGGTGAGTGCCTCTACAAGCGATCATACAACATCCTGCTTAGATGCCTTACTGAAGGCGAGACAGCCAACAACATAGGGAGTTCCACGAGGGAGTATGCGGGACCCACGTCAACGAATACATGCTTGCAAAGAAGATTCTACGGCAGGGATACTTATGGACCACAATTGAAACTGATTGTTGCAAGTACGTTCAGAAGTGTTACAAATATCAAGAACACTCTAGTCTAATACATGCTCGTGCCATTGATCTACACAACATGACCACTCCTTGGCCATTCGCTACATGGGGCCTCGACATCGTCGGAAAGGTCAACCCAAAAGCACCTAATGGGCATTAGTTCATCCTCATCGCCATCAAGTACTTCACCAAATGTGTAGAGGTGGCATCTTATACGAACATTCCTGTCAGTCGTTTGTCGGTTTGGCGTACCCAAGGACACCATCACCGATAATGGCACCAACTTGGAAAACAAACACATCAGGGCCTTCTATGAGCAGTACAAAATCAAGCACCATCGCTCATCGCCTTATCGACCACAAACTAATGGGGTCGTGGAGGCCGTCAATAAGACAGTCATCCGCATCCTTGAGAAAATGGTCATCACCTACCGCGATTGGAGTGAAATATTATCATTTTCATTATGGTCCTACAGAACGTCAATTCGTACCACTACAGGGGCAACACCATTCTCCCTTGTGTATGAAACTGAGGTCGTCCTACCGGTTGAGGTTGAGGTACCCTCACTCTGCATCCTCATGGAATCTTGCCTACCTGAAGCAGAAAAGGAGAGGTCCGGCTTTGAGCAGCTAAACTTGCTATAAGAGAAAAGACTCCTAGCCTTATGCCATACCCAAGTTTACCATGGGCGAATCGCATGCGCTTACAAAAAACGTGTCCACGATCAAGATCTGAAGGTGGGAGACAGTGTACTCAAGAAAATCTTTCCCTCCCTTCAGGCTTTTCCGAGAGGGACGTTCAAGCCCAACTGGGAAGGACCCTACGTCATCCGAGAAGTACTCCCGGGATACGCCATCCACCTCGCCACTATGGACAAAGATCACTTTCCTAAGCCTATCAATGCTAGATACGTCCTACGTTTCTATTCCTAAGTCTTCACGGTAAGGTAAGTATTGGTAAAAATGGATGTGTGACTGCTTAAGGGCCCAATAAAAGAGGTCGTTATTTTAAAGCTAAGTAGCCAAAAAGTGTCCCTGAACATTTATATCCTTTGCTACCGCTGTTGAGCTAATGGCCTTTCCTTCATTAACCCCTCTCAGAAAAAGGCAAAATATGTGTACATACCAAAAAAAAAATGAGTTACTATCAAAAATATAAACAAAATAAGAAAAGTAAAATCTCAAAAAGTGGATGTCTGAAAAAAGCAAAAAGAACAAAAAATAGAAGAAGAAAAAGTGGGGCATGTACAGTCAAAATTCCCCAAGGAAGAAGTGTATTATGGCAGTTGGAACCCAATCAAGGAAACCTGTAAAAACCCAGAATGCCTTCAAAATTCCTAACCTATCCCATGACCATGATACATCCCGAGAAAAAGCTCTCTTTAAGGTCTACGAGCAGTCACAGTATCCATTGAGTCAACACAAGCCAAGCTGTGAGACGACAAAAGAATTTCATCTAGCCGACTATGACGCAATTGACGTCCATGTTGTGGCCTTTGATAAAATAAAAGAAAATAATAATAATAAATAATAAAAATACAAGCTCAAAAAAAGATGGACGCGATGAAAACTCGAAAGGGCGCCATGGGTAAGAACAGCGAGCTTGTGCAGACCAGGTGAAAACCTGAAAAGGCATCGTGGGTAAAAATACATACCCATGGACATAGTGAAAAACTGAAAGGGCGCTACGGGTAAAAAAGAGAAACAATGGGCACGGTGAAAACCCGTCTTGAGCGCTGTGAGTAAAAATATTATAAAAGAGAAAAAGAAAAGGAGGAAGAAACAAAAAATAGAAGAGGAAAGAAAGAGGAATCCTTCGGTCACTCTCACGTGCTACCTAATTCCCAACTGTGCCGCTCATGTTAGCTCAAATCAGGTCCTGACCAAGAATGCCTTAATAACTACACCGTCAAATGTATGACCCAGGGTAAGGAGAAAAGGTTGATTCAATCCGAAGGGATGGGTGTTCCAGCCTTAGTAAAATTGTTGAACCTCACTCAAATCCAACCATGTGAAGGGATTCGACTTTGCTTAAAATTGGGACCCGTTTGCTTCCCCTTGCATTTAAGGCACCAAAAAAAAAAAAGAGAAAAGAGGAGGCATGATAAAATTCCCTTTTCCCATGTTCAGGCCAGCACTGTGCACGCCCCACTCCGGGATGATTGGATTGATGACTGGAAAGACCCCTTTTGTAAAAGATAATACATTTTCCTTTCCCATTTCTTTCTCCCACACTACGTGCACCACCATAGGGCGAGGAAAGACCACTTTTTCGAATGATAATACATTTTCCTTTCTCATTTTTATGCCCACACTGTGTGCACCACCACCAAGCAAGAGGGTCGTTTCACAAAAGATAATAGATTTCCCTTTCCCATTTATATGATCATACTATGAACTTTCCATCTCGAAAGAAAATCCATCAATCAAAGAGAGCGGGAATGACACTTTTGTAAAGTAATAGATTTCCTTTTTCCATTTACAAGTCTGTATTATGCTTACACCACATCCCAAAAAATAATATGTGTGATGCATAGCTTCTTTCTTTCCTTTTTTATGAAAATATTAAAAAAAATAAAAACATAAAGAAAATATCTATACCAAAAAGATGTATCTGAACATGGTTTTTTTTTTCCCCCTTCTATGATTTTGATCTATGCAAAAAAGGTATGTGCAAGATGGAATCAATGACCCAACTCGCGCTTCAAGGCACAGATCTCTACGAGTAAAACGTCCTCCTGTACATCCCGCTCTGCCATCCAACGGCCATGAAGACTCCTATACCGCTTCCAGGAGGCATTAGTAGCACCAAGAGTGTTACTCAAGGCCCCTTCCAAGCAAAGGACCTCACACTCAGCTACATCAGCTCTGGCTTCTGCCGCCTCTGCTCTAGCATTTTATTTCTCTAAATGATCATGCAGGACACGCTTCTCTTCCACAACAGCTCAATACGGGATTGAAGCACCGACTCCTTCTTTGGCCAGGTTCCCTCCACATCACTACTCTTGGGTTTATCCAAGTAACAAGTAGAAGGCCTCTCAGACAATAGCCAAGCCTCATACTCTGGAGAGGTCAAAACCAAATTCCCTTACTTTAAATAGCACATGAGCGTCGACTGACGCATTTCCCACAGGGCAGCTATCCTATCCAAGTCTCCAAGGGATCCCCGAGAGAAAATCAGGTGGCATAGAGGTGGTTTTACCGCGTATGGCACCTGTTGAAGACAACCGAACTAACACAGCACCCGAAATGGGAAATATTAAGTACTGTCGGTTAAACCCAGGAGAGTGATGCCCTCATAATCTCTAGATTGAACCACTGAAAAAGTTCTGTCTAACCAAAGAAGCCTTCACACCAACTCAGCTTCAGCCAACTATGGTTTTAGCCCTTGTGTGTCCCCCTGCGGAAGCGTGTGGCACCTACCCAGAAAGCTGCGGGCCACCTCACCACGAGCAACATAGAAGCGAGGTACGGGTCCCATAATGGCAAGATGCTCCCCAAGCCAGACCTGGAACAGAAGCAGACACCCCCTAAGGCACTCCACTTTTCCCAATGCAAAAGCGTCAAGGCAGCGATAGAGCTCTGCCTAAATCATGTGCATCACGGATCGGCCTCCCTCTAATTCCGCCAAAACGTCGCAAAGGGCAAGCGAGAAACTCTCTCCCCTAGTATAGAAAAGAACCTCAGAGATAAGATAGAGAGCGGAAGCCTTCATGTTATAGACACTAATCGGCAATTTTTGCAGGCTCTCGTCGCCAAAAAGTTCTTTCAAGAATTTCATCGAACACCTGGTGAGCCCACCAATGAGACTTTTCTCATAATCAGTTCTTTTCAAGCTCAAAGTCACGTGGACGACTTTAGCATGACCCGACTTCGGCATCACTCTGGCAAGGCCCCTATGAAGCTTCAAACCCAATAGGTTGGAGAGTTTCTCAAGTGTAGGAGTCAACTCATAACTCCCAAATCAGAAGACATGGATGCCCACATCCCAAAAAGAGGCCATCCATGTATAAAATCCTTAGGAGGGACTTCAAGGAAGGATGAGAGACGGGCCAAGCCAAGTCGATCCAAATCCGTGAGCTCACTCTCATTCAAGCTCTCAAGCCATTTCTTTAAAAAATTGGGCCCCATGCCAAAAAAGGGAAGTATAGAGGTCCCAGGCCTCTCATGAGAGGCGAGGCTGGCAAGCGGGTCCATTGTCATACAAAGATGTTTCCAAGATATAATTCAATGTAGGACGATGGACCCAGCCTTGGGAAAACAAAGAGAAAAATGGCTGTAAAAAGCACCAAGTCAAAATTAAAAGAGAAGGAAAATAGTGCATTCTCGGGTTTAAAAAATCCCAATTTCCCAGAAAGTGTCTAGCGTGTGTGTATTACACACGCCAAGCCATTTCACTCCCAGAATTGCCTGGAGTGTGTATTACACACGCCAAGCCACTAATCCCCTAGACAGCCTACCTGTATTTTCTATCATTTTCTTAAAATAGCATACTAAGACCACATACAAAATCTTCAGGTCGCATCTAACGTATATTCAATTTTCCAAAACAGGGAAAGCCCTCACAAATCTGAAAAGGGGCGGCCAAGAGCTAACCAAGCGTATAGCCCAAAGGCTTTGTCTTGCTAACAAAAATTGAGTCCACCCTGCAAATGAGTGCAGATATTCCACGGCAAAAAAAGATAGAGAGATAGAGCAGGCAAAGAGGAAAAGCAACAAACATTCATTCAAAGAAATAAAGCCATCAAAAATATATTCTCCGATACATTTTCCCAAAATGACGACAGGAAAATCCCAAAAGTCTAACAATGTCTAAAAACAAATGAGAGCAGGCCTAATCCTTGGCAACACCCTTCGATTTCTTGCGACGACGCGAGGTGCTTTGATAGGTCTTCACATCCCCCACCCGAGACCATGCCTGAGAGAGTCGGCTAAGTAGGGAGTGCGATTACTTTTCACGAGCGCGCTGCAAGTCATATCCAAAGTTATCAATCAAGATCGGCTGAAAGATAAAAATAGCAAGGCAATGATCGGAACAATCCAGTATGACACTCAACATTTCCACGTCCCGAAGGTCGGTGATATTACGATAATATTCGGCTTGATTCACAGCCGATTCATAGTTCTACACAAAAGAAAAAAAAGAGGAGATGTCAGCTCGAAGAGCCACAGGCGCAAACATAGGCATTTCTCTAGAGAACGAATGTACAAAAAGAAAAAAAAATTTACCCCAGAAACCAATTCAAGAGGAGGGACCAGGACCGCTTCAACGGATATACGGGCCCGCTCAGCTACATCCACGCACAAATTGGTAAGGAAGGCATCATCAAGGCGTCTGAAGGTCCGCTGGACCTCAGCAGTTGAGCTACCAGAGGGACCCGTCCCAGAAGGGTCTGAAGGACCAGCTCCTGTAGCCCCAGTAGGACCTGTTGCCGTCTCATCATCGTCATCAAAATCGCACCCCTAGTCAAACTGTGAAAAGAGCAGGGTTTCAGTCAGTAGAGACAAAAGTTGAAATAAAACTATTAGGAACTTGCCTAAAGAAAAAGAGGAACTACTTGCGATCGTGGGCCTCCAAAAGCCAAGAAGTTGGCATCAAGGATGAAATGTGGAAGGAGAGATCGGTAGGGCAGGGACTCATACCATAGCTGATATCCCCCAAGCACGAGAAGATCATCAACAGGACCCCATGACGAAGAAATCCGAACAAGAGCTACTCAATAGTACCCTCAGGAGCCATAACATCCGCGGGAGGGGCCTACGGCACTGCGAAGTGGTCTCGATACTGATGTACCACTCTCTCTCCCAGATAATATGCCCGAGCCCAGGCCCCATAAAAGAAAATGACGCGACGATCAACAAAAAAGTATGACAGACCCACAACGGCTTGATCCCAGAAGGGAGAACCAACGTTGGGGTAGATGACCTGCCCAAGCAGAGAAGTGTCCTATCAGCCAAACAAGTAGCATAAAAGGAATGCTGAGAAAGAAAAGAAAGAGATAGTTGTACCTGCTCCGAGATCAACAAGTCGAACTGGGACCTCAGGCCCATCTCTAAATGCTTCATTCTGACATCCCTGCAATGACCTTTGTGCTAGTTGCTCATAAACGGATATGTGTAAACCTCTGAGAAAGGAGCGGGTGGCTAGGCTGGAAGTGCAAGTACCCCCAAATCTGAAAAGGCAGTAAACATAAAAAGTGTGTCGAATGCAGGATGAATGACTAGCCAACAGACCAAGGGAAGTAAGAAAAGCAGGGGTTACCTCAATCACAGGCCAGAAACCAATGACAGAAGCTATACCCCCAACTGAGGCTCGAGCCAGGCTAGACATCAGCACGGCATATCCGACCCCACCCCAGTCGTACTGATGCACACCGTCCCAATTCCCTATGAGACTGAGTAAGGACAGTGAAACCCGACCTCCGCTGGCATTTGCAAAGAGGTTCTTGCCTAGAAGAAAAAGGAGCGAAATGCGAGCCAACTGTAGGGCACGCTCAGGCTCAATAAAGATATCTGCATTTTGCTGGCCCAGATCCACCAATTCATGCTCACCAAACAAATCAGTCAGCCAAGATAATTTAACTTCAGTGCCATGCCTATGCTGAGGGGAGGGATAATCCCCGATCAATTGAACCACCTCATCTAGACCCGATACGCGAAGGTTGGTCACCGATGTGCCCCCTATCCTAATCTCCATAATCATCGAGCAATCGACGGGGGTAATAGTCATCTCGGCCATCGCCATGTGGAAGGTCATGGTCTCCGGCCAAAAGCACTCAATTAATGCCTTCACATAGGCCGAGTCACCCCTCATGGCAGGGCATGAAAGGAAATCTCCAAAACCGGCCTGGGCAAGGAAGAACATCACCACCGGAGGGAGATAGTGGTAAAGGCGCTGGAGGTCAAGCCAACCTCCATAGAACATAATGGGTGGCAAGTCCTGCATCAAGATAAAGAGGTGTTAGGTCCTACAGGTAACGCAAGCTCGCACGATGAAAAGACAAGGTGGCAAAATGAAACGTATCTTATTACCTTGCCGGAAATCCAAAAATTTGAGATGTGGGTGTACTGTTGATTGAGCAGACCGGTGCAGGCCACCTCGCTCTGCACTTTGCACCATGGTTGGGAAGAGCGCTACACTACAAAGAACTGCTCCCCACAGGGACCGTAGGCCACCTCTGGTCCCTCCTCTTGCCCGCGCTCTTCCTCACTCGACATTCTGAGACGGACACAGGCAACAGTATCAAAATATGTTAGTAGCAAGAAACCAATTGTTGCAAGCCAAGAGAAGGTAAGTATGCCCCTCTTATTTTCCATCAATCTTAAATCATCAACATGTCTAAGAATTACATCAAAAGAGGGTGGGGCCACAAAACCCCCCACATTGCGAAAAGCACAAACAAAAACAACAAACGACAAAAAAAAAAAAAACAACAAAAAAAATGCATACACATTTAACAAAAAAAATGCATACACCTGTAACAAACAAAAAGACAAATAAAAAAAAGGAGAAAGTATTACTTCTTCCTACAAACAAAAAACAAAAAATGCATACACATGCAACACAAAATCAAAAAAAAAAAAAGAGAGAGTATTACTTTTGCCTACAAACAAAAAACCAAATACTATATATATATATATATATGCAAATTAAACAAAAAAAAAATCATCATCATCATCATTTGCACAACAAAAAATCATCATCTAGAACCACACGAAAAGAGGGGAAAAAGAAGCCCCTAATCACATCAACGAATGGAGAAAAAGGGCATCACTAAAAGATCATATTTTTGCTCAAAATCAAGGCCAATACACATGAAAGAAATCAAATAAGTCATAAATAATCACACTTGCAAGAGAAATCATCCACTCATCATATAAAAATACAAAAATCCTAACCACATTGAAAATAAATTCAAGAAAAACCAAAGGAAATAAGGTTAGAACAATGATCACCTTCAAGAGAATAGTTCCTTGATCCGGCGTAGAGCGTGTGTTTAATCGGCAAGAGCGAACACCAGCTATGAAACGCAATTCAAATCGATTCAAGGGAACCATAGGAGGAGTTTCCAGTTCAATTAGAGAGGGAGGGAGGAAGAAATTTTGAAAATAAACCCTTTTGACTCGGGCTTGGATGTGTTAACTCCCCCCCCCCCCGCCCTGAAGTTTTGGCTTGGCGTGTATAAAATACACGCCAGGCATGTTTGGGCCTAGTTTTGGCTTGGCATGTGTAATACACACGCTAAGCCAAACCTGGCCCGATTTGGCCTAGCATGTATAATTCATACGTCGGGCTCTACCTGGCTAAGCTTGGCTTTGCATGTGTATTGTACACGTCGAGCTCGATCCTCCTCAGACCCGAAGTGGTGCACACACCCCCCAAAGCGGCACGTCAATCTCCATTTGATCTGCTCGGGAGGCTATGCTATAATAAATGGTTCAGGATCGATGAGCATGCTCAAAATCTCGAACATACAAAAATGCAAAAAAAAATCACATAAAATATCAAAAAAAAATCACATAAAATAACAAAAATTCACATAAAAAATCATCACATAAAATAACAAAGAATAAATAGCAAACATGCGCATATGCATGTGTCCTCCAAAAAGGGCACGTACTCCCAAAAAGTGTTGCGACATCAATTCGCTCCACTCGGGAAGTCATGCCAAATTAATTTCACGACCGATGGGTTCGCCCAAAGACCTCGAACCCTACTTCTCTCAGGGGCACCCGTGGCCAATCAAAAAGGGCAATCAATGCCTCGTATGATTGGACACAAATCATGGATCTTCGCGTATTTGCTTCGCGCCTATCTTTAAGTATGGGTCGATCCCCCCTCACTTACGAAGTTGTTTTATTCAAAATAAAACTTGAACATCAAACATCTACAATCATTTCGAGAAACAGACATTTTTTTCAGCATATTGGGCTTTCTCAACTCGCTCCATCTCGATTATGCCCAGTAATGTCGCTAAGCGTTTGGGGACCGATGACCTTGAGGAACGGACATTTTTTCTGACATACAAGGCTTTCGTTTACTCACCATGTTACCCACCTAATGTTTGAGATTCGTTTTAAATACAACGGACCCGTCAGTGATGCCTTACGCCTCTTCGAATGTCTCTTGTCTTTGGCATTCGATCATTAATCATCGGATACTAAAGAGGGGCATCTGTAGACACCCAAATTTGGCTAAGGCTCGATCGAGACATACTTCGAGAGAGGTGCACCTCCAAGCTTCCAATAGCATCTCTCACACCCTTAGGACCCTTCCCAAACCCTTAGGAATTACTCCCAACTTGTAGAAACCTCTCCGAACCCTTAGTTAATCCTCTTGAGCCATGGTCAGAGAGAGATATACTGAGGCTGACAGGGACCTTTGCTGAGACTGAATCTTATACCATTGAAAAGTAGAGGTTCGCAGCTTTCCAACAAGCCAAGAATCACCTCAATTTGAGTTGTGCTTTAAAAGTTAAGACAATCCGAAGAATATTCGAAAACTGCACCTAGCTGGGGCATGCTTGGCGTGTGTATTACACACGTTGAGCCATTTTTTCCCAGAAATGGCTTGGTGTGTGTATTTGTTAGGCTAATTTAGAGTGCTTGCTACTGACTTTATTGAAGACAGTGATAAGAATGGGGTGAATGAAAATGAATGAAAGGTGGATTGAAAAATGACAGAGCAGCAAGCCTAAAATATGCACAATCCTGCAAGATACAGGGCCTGTTATAGCAAGTTTTGATAAGTAAGAGTTTGTCCCACAGGGAAATTGATCTTAAGCTCCAAGGGAGCCATCTTTAGTAGGCCCTCCAGATCTGACTACAGATCTGGCAATCCTAAATGAAAGTGGATTTAGGGTCACTAAAATCTAAATTCTAAGGTATTCTAATGTCTAAACTATAGAAAGGTTTAAGAACGAAGATGGAGTGAGAAAATAAATATAAAGGGGTGAGAAGTATGCTATTAGGTTCAGATCTGATGGGCTTCATGACTCAAATTCAGATCTGCTGCTATAGAAGTCCTGTCCAGTGGCTACATTATCACCACTGAGGAGAAAGAATCCAACTCATCTCTGTAACATGATCCAATCCCTTTATGGCTATAACCTGTCCACTTAAATGGTCACAGATTATCCAATTGGGGAACCACAGTCTAGAGATGAGTCAGAACAAGTTTATCATTGTAGGCACTACTTCATCCAGGCTACAAGCACGAGAATCCATAGGGAACCTCAACCTCTAAAGTGCTATGTGTGGGGCTAGGCCTGTATGGGAGCATGTTAGCCCAGACACATAGAACCAGCAAGAGTTTGAGTGCAGCCTTAGATCCAACTGTCCACTGCTTTAGAGAGATTGCAGTGATCCAGTTGCAAATCTACAATCTCTATAACTAAACCAGATCTGCTATCTAATGGCGGGTCTATACACATACAGGGGAGTTTGTCTCAGCACAATCTCTCACAGGGCTACAAGCACAAGTGCAGAGAAGAATAATCCATCTTGAGTCTGTGGGTTGGCTTCACCCTAAGGCTATAACCTGTCCACTTAAATGGTCACAGACTATCCCAGAGGCTATCCTCCTCACAAAGCTCAAGATAGAACAAGAGACATTGCTGCCACCACCATGTTCACAAGGCTACAAAAGCTCATTGCTCTCATGGGGACTTCAGATCTAGTGGGTCATGTGGTGGGGCTAGGCCTGTATGGGAGCATGTTAGCCCAGACACACAGGTCACTTGGATCTGAATAAACCATGAAATCAGTCCTCCATTGCTTGCAATATGTCCTAGCAATGGAGGATCTCAAGATAACAGCCTTGTACAGAACAACTCACAAAAATCCCATAAAAGTAAAACACCCTATCATGAAACTCCATTAATCTATTCCAAATAGTCATACAAAGGCATAGCCAGCAAATGCTGGACTATGGAGAGAAGAAAAAGTAAAAAGAAAACTACCTAAAACTTACTAGAAATATGCAGCTACTACCAGAAGAAGAAGAAAATAGACTAAATTCTATTCTAAGCAGAGAGTCCCCTAAACCTAAACCAGGCTTAGGTTTATATAGCAGTTAGTTTAGCGGCGCAATTAGGGTTAGGAAACCCTAATTTTAATGATGCCACATGGCCTAATATTGTCCCTTGGATGCCTCGAGGCGTGTGCACAAAACTTGGAGCATTGGAATACGTGCCCTAATTGCTAGAAGTTCTCAGAATGTCCTCTGCAGAGGTGAGGGAGAGTTAGAGTTCAGAACCTCACCAGGTAGCACTAGTTTCCAAGACTGTCGCGTGGTAGCACGGTCTTCGCGAGGTTGGATTTGCTTGAAATTCTAGCCGTCGCGGGGTTGTCTTAGTTGCAGCTAAAGCAGTCACGCGATAGAGCATTGGATCCTCGCTGGATTGCTCTGGTCTTCGCGGGATTGCACTTTCCTTCTGAATGGCGCGGGAATTGCGTGAGCAATTTGTTTCTGAATGGATCTTCATGAGGATCCTCACGAGGACATGATGTGCATTGGTCTCTGAATTGCGTGAGAGGTTTTGCTGAAGTTTTGCATCCCGCTGCCACTGCGAGACAGCTGCGTGCCGAAATACCTGGAGCTCTCTCTCCTCAATTGATCTGAGTGAACTGCGCGAGGTTTGAGAGCTGCTTTCTTGAGCTGCGCGAGACTGCGCGAGCAGTTGTATTTGAGCTTCGCGAGAGCTGTGCAAGGCTTAATTTCTGAATCCTTTAAAGCTTGTGAAAGCTACTCGAGGTTCAATTCTTGTCTAGGTTCAGCTTTCATCAGATCTGAGGGAATTCTGGGGCAAAAGTGGGCTCCTTAACAGGGTTCAGGCCTTATTGCAGCTGCTATTTATTACCTACAGAAATGACTTAACACACATTTATTAGAGATCTAAGGGTCTAACAGAGGCTAAGTTAAGGGGTGAAAAGTGGTACTTTTCATGTCTTAACAGTATTACACATGCCAAATACAGTTGGGCCCCCAGCAGGCTCTGAACTTCCAGGACACTATAGTTATGCTTGGTGTGTGTAATACACACGTCAATAGTTATGCTTGGCGTGTGTAATACACACGCCAAGCTTTGCTATAGTAAGCTCTGATTTTTGTTTGAATTTCACTTTTGGAGTTTGACTTGTTGACCATCTCAATGTTTAGGGTGGGTTTCATTAGGGCTGTTGCACCCTTGTTTACCCTATTTGCAACTCGCTAGTCATTTGAAACCTCACCCTATCATCTACCATTGAAACCCCTTGACCACATATCCCAAACTTTGAAATCCTAGGAAACCTTAGATGTTAGGATTACCTAATTGCTAATCTTACTTAGCTCTTAAGCATCCCCTAACCCTCCCTTTTTCCTATAAATAGAGAGACACCCCTCCCTTTACAAAGGCTTGAAAAAATTCCAAAAGAGAAAAAAGATTAAGAGAGAGCTTTCCTCCCCTTTGGTGCACCCTTTTTATATAAATTTCATAATCCTAAACCACCTTAGAAACCCTATCTTCCATAAAAAAAACCCTTGAATTTAGTTGAGAGCTACCCCCTAGCCCTCCTCTCCTACCCCTTAGCTAGCAAGCTTTAGAGGTTAGAACCCACTCTGCCATCATCCAAGCCGTCAGAAGCTCATCAAGTGCACCTACTCAAAGGTCCACAAGTGTGCTACAAGGGCCCAAGAGCTTCGACTCTCCCTCTACTCCTTTACCTTCCTTGTTTTTCCTTTATCCAAGGATTTAAACCATTACGCCGCTGAATTTTTGGTGTTTGCAGAAAGCTTGATAGGATCATACTGCCTTCGGGCAAGAGGAAGTATTTTTTTTATTTTATATTCATTTAGGCCATAAGTAGAGATCGCTTCCGAGCGGGTTGATCGGAAGCCTAATACTTTTCGAATCGATAACCGAAACCCCTACTCAAGAGCCTTTGGTGTAGACCGGTGAATTAGAGTCATATTTGGCACTTCGGTGCATTTAATATTGATTTGGGTTTTCCGGGACACCAAAAGCTCCGGGTGGCGACTCTATATTTTTTAAGAGAGCGCATCGTCGTGATGGGTTTGATAAAAATCCACAGTTGTACAGTCGTGCCGTGCCGTGAAGTGAAGGAGCTGCTGAAGCAAAACAGAAAAAGAAAAACAAAGAAAAAAAAAAAACTAATAGCCCTAAATCAAAATAGAAAAAAAAAATGGTGTACCCGGTTGTAGTCGAAGGAGCTGCTGGAGATCGAGAGAGGGAGAGCTGATGGTTTTCTAATAGGGAATAGCCCTAAATCCCAACTCCCAACCCTTTAGAAAAACAGAGGAAAAAAAAAAACATATAGTCGTAAATCAGAACAGAAAATAAAACAAAATAGAAAAAAATATGGCGTACCTGGTTGTCGTCGAAGGAGCTGCTTGAGATCGAGAGAGGGAGAGCTGCTGGTTCTCTAATATGGATAGCCCTAAATCCAAATTTCAACCCTTTTATATTACTTTTATAAGTTAAATAACTTATAAGTTATTTTTTATAATTTATAATATAACTATATAAGTGATAGCTTATATAACTGATAGCTTATATAACTTATCTTATAATATAATGATAGAGTACATAAGTTATTATGAATAGCATATATGGCGACGCTATGACGCCATACTGCCATAGTGTCGTCATAGCGATGCTACAGGTAAATCCCTCATCATATGGTCATGTATGGCGATCTACGGCGCTATTCGCCATGGCGTCGCCTTGACTACCATGCTCTAAAGTTTATCATTGTATAGATGTCCGCATCTAGCGGTCTTCAAGTAAATTTCGATTCAAAATTTTCTTAGTGTGCTCAAGGGAGTCTCGTAAAAAGGTGAAGTGTCATTTATAAAGAAGTTTCAAGAAAGAAATATTACATAGAACTCTTAAATTTCATTGAAAAGTTTGGCTAAATCTATTGGGAGTCACAGCTCGCAGCCGTTTATGACCAAAATATTTCAGGTACTTCAAGATAGACTTTAGCATCTGAACTAGTGGATTTGAAGAACTTGTCAAAAGAAGATGGATTGGAACTTTTGTGAGTTACAATTTTTCCCTAAAATTTTCTTTATTTTTGTCAAAATAATATTGTTTTTTTAATAATTTGAATATTTACATTAATTTTTCCCAAAACTTCTAGATTTTTTCAAATTTTCACCTTTTTTTAGCTAGTTGATTTTTCTCAAATTCTGACTTGGTAAGTGTGGTACATACATTAAATCCAACCTGATGGTGCTTACACTCATAAAATGCCACTCCCCAAGGTCGTGAGTTCAAAACTTATTCCTCTTCCAAACGCAAGCTTGAGAACAGGAAAAGCGGAAAACTGCCAAAGAAAGTCTCTGTGGAAGTTTTTTATCTTTGTAGTGAGGCATTTCCACCGCTAAAATAGTTGGGTGACTTGAAATAAATCATGTAGATCGCCTTTTGTCTACTTTCCCACCCAATACATCTTGAGATCACGTCTCACCTATCATAGGTCAAAAGTTAATTCCAAGTCTCACATGCCAAAAATGACCTAAGAACCGTTCTCATGATTGGCCATGATCACAATCATTTTTGGGGTTTTGTACTACATCTAATCAACCTTTGACTGTCTGATATGTGAGACATTATCTCATGATATATTGTGTAGAAGATTGGGATGAAAAAGGTCTTCATTGAACTCTTCAAGGCAATCAACGGCCTCAATGGTGGAAACCATGGCTGTAGATAGTAAATCTTAGGCTGCAAGTACTGGTACCTCTTATTAAGAGAAAAAAAAATGTTGGTTGAGGCAATCCTGAGTAAGCGGGACCACTTTCTTCTTTTTTTCTTAAGAAAAAAGGAAAAAATACTTGGTTGCCTTCAAGGCAATCAAAAATTTTAACCGCGGGAACCTTGGCTACGGAGACTAAGGCTGCGTATGGCATAGCTCTTTGCTAGCCCCTGCAACAGCAAGGTTCGTCTACTTTAGTTGGTTCTCATTCTCTTTTCTAACTCCCTGTAAAGGAGGATTTATCTGCTCTAGCAGCAACCTCCCTGCTGTTTACTAACTCCCTACCATAACAAATAAAACTTGCTCTACTAAGGAGGGTAAAACTATTGAACAAGTAAATCTTGAAAAAAATCTTGCTATGCAAGGAGTTATCAAGGAGAAGGGATACCTGCTAAAACAGGTAGCGGAATATTAACAAAGGGGATGAGAACCTGCTAAAGCAGGTGAACTCTGCTATGGTAGGGACTAGCAAAGAGCTATGCCATACGCAGTCTAAATGTTTGTTTGGGAGCACTTTCTTTAAACAATTAATACATCAGATGTTAGAATAGTCCCACATTGCCTCTGGGCTTGGAGATCTTGGGCTATATATAATATGGGTACTCCTCACCTTGCGAGCCGGTTTTGTGAGATTGAGTTAGGCCCATGGGTTTCTTACATGGTATCAAAGAAAGTATTTCTCCACTCTACGTCACCCAATTCAATTGTCCACGTGATTTGGCTTGGTTCAATCCCGTCAACACGTGCAGGGGCCTCAAATACACCTAATTGGGGTGTTTAGCTGCGCCATTTGTATTTCAGTCACTTAAGTGAAAGTCTATAGTTCATTTCATAGTCACCAAAATCGGGGTTCGGCAATAGTTCGGTAAGGTGAAAATCCGGGAAGTTCAGGGAAATATTCGGAAGAAAAATCGGTGAGAAAAATTTGAAAATAAAATAAAAAGATTTAAAATTATAGAAAAAATTATAAAATTTAGTAAGTCATAACTTTTTTGAATTATTCGGGAATAATTCACGAATTATTCCTGAATTTTTGTGGTCTGTCGAATTTTCAAAAAATTCGTGATTAATTTGGGGGGACCTTAAATTCGTGAATAATTCGCGAATTTTTCAAAAATTCAGCGATTTTTGTGACTATGGTTCATATAAATCATACGCCTGAGCACAACAAATCTGAACATGCAACCAATAGGTGCTCTTTATTTTTGGGAATTTTTACCACATGGAATAAAAAATAGACGGTCAAATGGTGCGTTCATAGTCTCAAGATCCATTGTGTGAAAGATTGGAGTGAAAAATGATCTAGATCATTCGATTCGAAGCAGTAAATGGGTGGTTTCGAACATAGACGCCCTCAGAGGTTACATTCTTGCAAAGAGAGGTACCCATTCTCAAAATCATACGTAAACTTAGCTACATCTTACTAACCTCAAGGGTCAAGAGGCGGTGATGGAGGGGTGAACCATATGTTTCCTTGACCACATATCTTGGGGGATCTCCATCACAAGGAATTGTTGAAATTCAGTCGATCTACGGAATTCTATCGAGTATTCGATTAGTTCTAATTAATCTAAAGATTACACTATAACGCCACCAATCACCACAACACAAGATATACGTGAAAACCCAATCACCGAGAAAAACCACAGGACCGAAGTCCACAAACTAAATCCACTATGAAAAGAAAGATTACAAAGAGTTTCGAATGATATACCGACAAATGCACATGCTCTATCAAACCCCAATGCAAACCAACTTTCCGACGCAAGTTGTCTCCATAGCTTTCCGATTTGGATGTTCTCCTTTATCGTTGATGAACAGACAAGGATCCACCTTGAAACCCACAAAGCTATCAACCACACACACCCTAATCTCTAGGGATAAGTTACCACTCAATACACTTCAGCAAAATAAAGTAAGATGAAGGTGAAGAATAATGGAAACCTTTGAGTTAAACTCTTTTTGCAAATATAAACTATTTTCAAAGGTTGAAGAAGGTCAAGCTCTAGGGTTTTGGCTAAAGGAAGAAGAAGCTATATGCCTTGCTTAAATCTTCCCTCCTGTTTTGAAAACCCCTTTTATAAAAAAAACCCTAATGCCCTTCAAAAACGGAAAAAGTCTAAAATGCCCTCATCATAAAAGAAAATAGAAGTTCAGGTCTACAGTCGAGTGGTCCAACGGCTCGCTGCTATAATGTTGACAATGCGTTGTCACGACAACGTGTTGTTGCAATAACGCACTGTCAGAGCACAGACAACAAACCTTTACTATTTTAAAACTTACTTTTAAAAGAGCATTTTAAGGACTATCAAGGTATGTGACTGATAACTTTAATTCATCAAGGTAGACCATCTCCATCTTGGCACACACACATATCCTAAGAGAGATCTACACAATTTTCGGAGTAGATTGTGACAAACAGGAACTAACAATCTCCCCCTTTGTCACATTCTACGACAAAAATCATGTTTACATCATTTTAGAATATTACATCAAAATATCCCCACTAATCTTATACATTGTTCTATATGAAGAAGAAAGAAAGGTACATGGACTCATAGATCTCCCCCTAAATCTATGCCCATCCTAAGCCAAGATGGGTCAAGATCAATCACCTGCAAAACAACCAACCAAAACCATACAACCAAAAACCATAATTCCAAACCATCAATGATGTCAGTATACAAACAAATATGAAAATGAAGCCCACATTATCGTAAACATTTCTCCCCCTTTGTGTCAAAATAGACAAAGGGAGACAACCATAAAAATGACAAGGCACAACATGGTCAACATCATCATGCAATATGAGAAATGAACAAATACCCATTAGTCAATCAACAAACACAAAATATCCATCATCCATATAGAGACTAACAACTACCAAGTAAGCCATGTCCACACAGAAATCCATCACCAATATCCAATTACATATGAACACAGTATAGACCAACCGAAAATGACTAGAAATACTTCCCTGATCAAGCAGGTCCTCCAGCCCCTGAACCATCCTTCGCAGCATCTGACTCCTCATAAACATGCCACTTGTCAAACTATTATGTCAAGGTGTTAACGTGAGCATCTATCAAAACCACATCCTCCCGAACGAGAGCGATAGCACGATCAAGAGAGTCGAAACGTTGTAAAAACGAGTCGAGTCAGCCAAAGACTAAATTTTGAAACTCAAGGGAGGAGAGAGGAGGATCACGAGCTGAGGACGAAGACGCAGTCGGCGTGGACACAGACAGAAGGTAGGGATCATTATGGCTGTTCCAGGTGTTCTCAAGAGTGGTGAGAAAACTTTGGAGAAAATCAGTACCCTGAAGAGTAATGGGAGAATGAGTAGGAACACTCATGAAGGAATTTATGATTTTAGAAACGATGATGGGGAATGGAATGGACGTTTGGTCTCGCGGCTTAATGCACCGAGCACGAATCAGCCGCCAAATGGCGGTGCAAGAACACACAGGTCGATCAGCCACATATGATAAATCTTCGAAAGTCTAACCTCATTAAGATTACCGACCTTCGGCCAAAGGGTACCGAAAATCAATATACGTAGGACGTAAAAATGACATTTGAGGAATTTTGCAGGAATGGCTGTTTGAGGACTCAAACCAGGAGATAAACACACACAATCAACGATGTCTTGTCACGAGAAGTCTGGACAGTCATCAGGGGAAGTCGACTCATGAGGAAAAAGCACCCCATCCAGATTAAGGGGAATCCTGAGAACCGTAGAAATGATCGCGGGGGTGACAGTGATCTTCACACCAGAGACATACGACACAAGAAGTGTCTCATTCACGGAAGAGACACTAGAATCAGGGTCAAAGTTGGCATAGAAAAAGGGAACCAACTCCTTATAGGGATAACCACGTATCGAAAAGAGTGGAACCCAACCACGAGAGAAGATCTTACCATAGAAGGAGTACTCAAAAAGGCAACTAAGATCGAAGTGGCGCTCCATAGCAAAGAATCGACCTTGAAGAAAAGAGAAGTTGTTCTCTGCTCGTTCCGAACGAAAGAGGTGCGAAGCAGCGACGCCGAAAGAGGAAGCAACCGTTTTTTGTTTCTTAGGCTGAGCCATGAGAGAACCAGAGAGAAGGAAGAAGAAGGAATGAAAGGATACCCAAAGGACTGGGCCAGAAAAAGTTTTAAACAAACCAACGATGACAACACATTATGAACTAGGTGACAGCGCGCTGTAATATAAAAAATAACTGCTCCCGCTGAAGGACGGTTCGAAATGGCTTTGGAAATTGGAACCATCAGTGACAGCGTGTTGTCACAGAGCCCACGGCATGTTGTCAAGCTGGAAACATTAAGTCACCAGAGGAGAACGTAACGAACACACTAACCTAACATTCAAAGACGACGCACTGTGTAGAGTCCACAGCGCACTATCAAAGGGAGCGAGAAAAAAACAGAGATGCAAGATGCCTGATGGCTGGGCTAGAAATACACGTATTTGTCGAAGGAGGAGGAGTTACATTAAAATTAGGTTCCAGCCATGGTGCACTGTGGCAACGCGACCGCGTGCTGTCACAGAGAACAAGAATCTCAGATCGAACATAAATATCCAGTAGCAGCGCGCTGTGACAAATCCACGGCGCGCTGTCAAACATTTTATTTTTTTATTTTTTCTTTGTTTAAAATAACAAAGATGCACATAATTCGAAAACAACTGACAATATTAGAGACAGATTTTATGTGAAACCATTAGATCATCCAATCACGAGCAAAGAGCACCAACAAAATAAACAGATCGAAACCTATATCAACGATAGATTTACAGAGCTATGCATGATTTTAAAAAGTAATATAATATCTCATGAAGAGCACAAGAACTCCCATTTTCACATTGCAAGTTTAACTATATAGAAAAACACTAAGGAGGGAGAACCTTAACCGAAGCATTCCTCAGAGGTGGTTTAAGGACGAAACTAAATCAGCCATACATGTTGCCCTTGACTCTCCTACGAGAGGAACGCGATTGTAGGCACAATGCATACGTGGATAAGACCCTCGGCAAGGCCGTCCAACTAGCTCGCAGTGGGTAGCTCTTACAATGTAAAGATCGGACGCTCATAGACATTAATCACACTTTTGTCTTTTCCACACGAATTTCTGCTACCAAAGTATCAAAGATATAAACATATAAGCAAGACACTTACTTTGGGCTTTTTCCAATGTAGCAAGAAATGAAACATAGAAGTAAAACACAATTCTCAAAATATTTTTCATAATGTGCAGACCAATGGAAGCTATCTCACATTTCCTATGGAGTGATATGCCAACTTACACTAATTAGGTGCATATTGTGACCACCACCACAGTAAGGAGAGCAACACATAACCACATAAGATACATAGGACGGAAAGTCACTCTTAGTGTACACCAACAGATAAACTGAACAAAAAACAAGAAAATGGGAGAACAAGACTTCATGAGACACAAACAGAACAAAACAAAAAATCACGAGCAACAAGTAGATTTACCACATCAATAGCAAAGATCTGACGACCAAACGTACATGCTCAGATCATGATGGACAATTTAATACAAGAATGAAATCAACCTCTAATCTCATCAGAGGAATAAAAAAACTAGCACCAAAACAAATAAATACGAGAAACAAAATAAGGATCTACAATTTAAAAAAATGAAGGATCTATAAAACAAAACAAAAAAAATTAAAACAACATAGACCCTACTCAATAGAGCACATGCCAATAGACTTGCGAAGATACTCAAACCGAGCAACATCTAAAGGTTTTGTGAGAATATCAGCTAGTTGACGCTCAGTGTCAATATGAGTCAAAGAGATCACTTTGTCCTCAACTAGCTCACGGATGAAATGGAAACGAATATCAATGTGCTTAGTGTGAGAGTGTTGAACATGATTCTTAGAAATACAAATTGCACTCGTATTATCACAATGAAGGGTGATCACATCTTGATCAATCCCATAATTCTGAAGCATTTGTTTCATCCACAGAATTTGAGTACAACAGCTCTCAGCTGCAATGTACTCGACCTCAGCCATGGATAGAGAGATGGAGGATTGCTTCTTACTAAACCAAGAGACAAGATAATTTCCAATATAAAAATAGCCCCCACTCGTACTCTTACGATCATCAGCATTTCCAGCCCAATCAACATCGAAATAGCAAGCAACAGAGGAAGATGTATCAAATGGGTACTAGAGACCCAACTCAGAAGACCCAGTCACATATCGGATGACCCGCTTAAGACATTTTAAGTGAGATTCACGCAAAGAGGACTAATAACAAGCACAAAAACTAACACTAAAAGCAATATCTGGATGAGTGGCAGTTAGATAGAGAAGACTTCCTATCATACTACGATACAAAGTGTTGTTAACCTCTACTCCAGTATCATCTTTAGAGAGTTTAGAAGTAGTGCTCATGGGAGTCCGAGCCTGTTTAGTATTCTCAAGCCCAAATTTCTTAACAAGCTCACGTGTGTACTTGGATTGAGAGATGAAAATACCAAAAGTGCATTGCTTAATTTACAACCCAAGAAAGCAAGTGAGTTCACCAAGAAGACTCATTTCAAATTAAGATATCATAAGATTGGAAAACTATTCAGTTTTGGGCCCATTGGTGGATCCAAAAATAATATCATCCACATAGATTTGGGTCACAATTAAGGTATTTTTCTCCTTTAAAATGAAGAGAGTCTTATCGACGCCTCCTCTACCAAAATCATTTGACATAAGGAACTTTGTCAACCATTCATACCAAGCACGAGTAGTTTGCTTCAGTCCATAAAGAGCCTTCTTCAATTTATACACATAAGGGGGTAGTGAGGGTCTTCGAAACCTTTCGGCTGCTCGACAAACACTTCCTCTTTCAACAATCCATTAAGGAAGGCACTTTTGACATCTATTTGAAATAGTTTAAAGCCAAGGTTACAAGCAATAGAAAACATGATGCGAATGGACTCCAATCTCGCAATAGGAGCAAATGTCTCATGAAAATCAATACCCTCAACTTAAGTATAGCCTTGGGCAACTAACCGCACCTTATTCTTTATCACATTTCCTTTCTCATCCGTCTTATTCTTGAATATCCATTTGTTCCAATAACATGAATGCTAGACGGACGAGAAACAAGATCCCACACATAATTTCGAGAAAACTGAAGTAACTCCTCTTACATGGCAAGAATCCACTTTCCATCATTTGGAGCTTCCTTCACATTTTTGGGCTCAACCGAAGATATGTAACACACATTGCAAATGGAGTTAGCCCCATGTTTCAAGCTATGTCAGGTTTGTAACCCTGTCCTAGGATCACCCAAAATATCACTTGGAGAGTGACTTTTTATATCCCTAGGATACGAAGGATGCTTCTTTTTAACACTTAATCAAGGGTGAGTTATGCCCTTAAATAGACTTTACACACACATCTAGACAAATTACTTAATAATAAAGATGCTTCAATAGTAAATATGCTTTCTCCTTTTTCAAAGCCTTTACTCACATCTGGACAAACTACTTTATTTACACCAGTAAGATGTTTTTTTCTTTTTCAACGCATACCATATTTTTTCTTAAAGTAAGATAATGGGTGACGTCATGGCTAATGCTTCTGATTTGTAACGTCAGGGCTGACAATTCTAAGTAGTAATGTGTCTTGGATGAGCTGGAGTTGTTCTTACTACTGGTGGTAATGGTGTGGTCCACTATGCTTCCATACAATTTTTCAGATTGTGGTAGAAAACTGAATCTTCTGAGGTAGGACTATGATGATTATAGTTGTCTTGCATCTCATCTTTTTTATGCATCGTCATTTCGATCTCAAGATTTCCGGGAGGTCAAGATCTTTTCGAGAATCGAACTTTAATAATAATGAAGTTGCTTCAACCTTTTGCTCTTGAGTCCTCATATATTCAATTGGTAAATTTGTAGTAAAAATTCTCCAACCATCTGATATGTTGAATTGATTATCGGCAACACGGATTTGTCTTGACATTGCAGAGAATGTTTTAAGAAAACAAATCCAATAGGATTTTGGATTAATGGCCATGATGCTTGCTTTAGCCATGGGGTCCTCGACTTCATTGAACTCATAGTCTTTAATTTTATCTAAAAACCAAATTTGATATGGCTGATAAAATTTTTCTTTTGATCTCCATCCAATTGTGCTTGTGATCCATAATGTATAGTAGACGGTGCGATTAAGATTTTTGGTGAGATGATAGACCATTGTTTTGATCATCATCGGAAATTCATTGATAGGATAACCAGAAAAGATTAGTTGTTTTACTAATCCCCAATCAAGGCTTTCTTCCAGATTATACATGGGATTTTTCGTATAAACTGACAACTTTGGAAGAAAATCTTCATAACACTGAGCTATGTTATAATTATCCATTAAGATCTGTTTAATCTTAACCTCTTGATCTTCAATTTGTGATATCAGGGGTTTACCGATGTCACATGGCAGAATATGTTTTATTTTTTCAAACAAACAAATTCTTTTTAGTTTGTGAAAAATAGGGTCTAGATAATTTGAATCCATAAGATCTGCTAATTCTAAAAAGTGATTGATTTTTTCAAGAGAGAAGTTTTCTACGAATGTTTCAGAATCCCATGCTATGGATTTAACAAGGGCATTTGTACTATCTTGTAGCTTTTCTAGCTTTTGTTCTTTTTCATAAATTTTATAAGAGAGATTGCTCATGTGACGCCTGAACTATTTCTTCTCATTTAGAAGTTGGCATTTCCAGGCTGCATTAATTTCATGATAAAGTTTTGAAGATATTTCAGGATTATAGAAATCAGGAATATTATTTATCGAAATGCTAGTTTGTTCTAGCAAATATTGTGATTGTTATACTTGATACAAAGTAAAAGCTGATTTGACTTCATTGAAATCGTCGTGAACTCGGTAAAGTTCAAATTACAAACTTTTCAAACTCTGTTTACCAAGTTCACGACGATTTCAATGAAGCCAAATCAACTTGAGCCTTGTTCAAGTGTTAGAGTTTGGTGTTAGCATTAGCGCCTGTAGTGGTTTTTACTAGTCATTGTAAGTATGTACTATAATGAAACCGATAGATGTTATTTTCTTTAATATATTTATTGTTATGTTTTTTCTTATTTGTATCATAATATTGGTTATCTATCTACTTTGGGATCATATCAGTCAAAGTTTAAAAAAAAAAAAGTCTTTTTACTAAATCTTTCCGTCTACTTATTTGATATAAAACTCATATACTTATCGTTTGGTAAAGCCTATATCCCTTCAAAGACTTTGGTAGCTGTAAAAGCTTTTTGTCTATTTGGGAACGGTTTAGGCACCAACCATACGATTAAGCGATTTTAGGTACCTGTATCAAATAACATGACAGAAATATCTAGTAAAAATCTAGAAATACCTATTAATTGTATAAGTTCTTAGACAAATAAAAACCAAGAAGATTATAGGCATATATTCCATATAGATAAAAATTCTGAAAGTAATATGCATATAATTAGTGGTTGTATAAATAGTCTATTAGATATAACTGGTACTTAGTTAAAGAAAATATATAAGAAACAAGACGATATGGAAATACAACTATATGCTATTCATAATGAAGTAATGATAAATAAAGAAAATATTTTGGCCTTAGGCAAATTAATCGATTTGGATTTAAAAGAAGAAACCAAATCAAAAATTGAAAATCTAATAACCAAATTAGAGCAGTTAAATTTAGAAAAACAAAAAGATAAATATTTGAATACCCGATTATTCTACGGAACTTATGAAATCAATACCGATGACATCTGTGTCTTACAAGAAAATATTGAATATAATTATCAAGAATACTTGAATGTAAAAGAAATCATCGAATATTGGCAACATTTATTTATGGATGAAACTCTTCCAGTTGAAGATAGAAATAATATCATTTCTCAAATAAAAGAAGTTTCTTTAAAGCATGAACCTCTTTTAACATACTTCCAAAACCAAGAATTAAACAAAGAATCAGAAACTAATACAATGAATATCACTTCTGATCACTCAGATACTTCTTCAGATTTTAATGAGTTACAAACTCCTCTGACTCTGAGAAACAGAAAAGCTGAAGAACCATTAGAGGAATTTGAAAATTTAGAAAGATATTTAAAAACATTAACTCTTGAAGAACAAGAGGAATATCTAAAACATCATATTCATATGAATGATGGCAGTTCGTCATCCGGAGTAAAAGATAAGGAAATCTCAATTCCTACAAATAATAGAAGAGACGATTTGAACAAATAGAACGTAGCTCAAGGTGGTACATATATGGATTTAACAAATGTCCCTTTTAAAGATCAAGAAAAGGTAATTGACGATTGGGCACAATCCATGTCTATAGTAATTACAAATCAGAAAGTCGTTTGGTCCAAAGAAAAATTTCTTGACTATATTGCAGCAACACTTTAAGGTGATATTTTACAATGGTTAAAACAATGGGAAAAATCTAATGATGAAAAAATATAAAAAGCATCCTTATTAGAAAATTTCAATACTCTTGATGATATCTTAAAATACTTTACGATAATCATTAAAGAACATCTTTATGGATATACAAGTGAACAAAACCTATAAGAAGATGCGATATATATTTTATCAAAATTAGAATTATGTAATATTTGCCAATTTCAAGAATATTGCAATACTTTTAAAAAATATTATTATCAATTGGAACCCCCAATTAATATATCGTGATTAGAACAATTTTATCATAAACTCCCAGCACCATGGGATGAGTTAGCCATCAAAAGCTATCCAGATTTTATTAGTAAATTAGCTAAACAAGATACTTTAGGACTTAGAACATCCTTTGTCCTAAGATTAATAGCAGATAAATGTTTAGAAATTAAAGCTAAAAAATAAGTTAAGAATCAAATCACAAATTCTAACTTTGGTCATAAATGTTGCGATAAAATTCTCCAAGAAAATTGAAAAATCGGATGCAATATCCCTAAAAGAAAGGGATATAAGAAAGGTTTTAAGAAGAAAAAATTTAAATGAAAACCTTGGAACAAAAGAAAATGATTTGTTAAAAATAAAAAATATATTAAAAAGAAAAAATAAACTGAGAAAACAGATAAAACGACCATGGCTAAAAAGAAATGTCGTTGTTTTATTTGTAACGAATAAGAACATTATGCCCCTCAATGCCCAAAACGGGGAAAAAATATAACTAAAATGATTAAATATTTAGATGAAGCAAATCTAGATGTTTATTTTGGTGAAGAAATTTTAAGTGATGATAATAGTATCATTTATGAATTAAAATCCGAAACAGACTCCGATTCTGGCATAGATGATCTAATATTTATGTTAAATATAATCAAAACATCAGAAGAAGAACATCAAATGATTACGTTGAAAGACGTAATAGGTAAAGAAATATCATTCTCTAAAGAACAACTTCAAAAATTTGAGTTACAACAAAAACTTAATAAAGAAGACATCTATAAAGTTTCTTCCCTAAACAAACTCTTGTCTAGAAGAATATTTGAAGCTTTTTCAGGAAACACTACTGCAAAAAGCACATCTAATCTTACAGCTGAAATAACACTATTTGATAAGACGAAAATATTATGCTGGAAAAAAGAGAATCCAAAATTAAAATATATTCATATTGGTATACTTCAAATATGCATAACAGGATTATTTAGAAATGGTATAGACACACCTATACTAGCTGTAGTAATGGATAAAATATTACTTAATCTTTTACAATCCTTGATTGGAGGGATTCAATCAAATTTAGCTTATGAAATGATTTGGTTTAAACTAAAACCAAATTATTTTATTTCACTTGACAACCCAAATATTGAAGACACAATAAAAATTAAAATTCAAACAAAGGGATTAGAAATGAAAGAAGATTCACACAACTTAACCATAACTTGACAAACAGAACATGAATTAACCTCTAAACCAATAACAAAAATGCAAAAATCAGACAAAAATCTAATTGAAATATTTGAACCCAAACCATATAATTCAGAAATCCAACCAAGATTAATAAAGTGGAAAGATTTACAGATAAACACTTTGTTAGAAATGTGGCAAGTCGTAGAAACATCTTCAGCCCAAAAATGTTGGGCCAAATCTTTGACATTCAACATGACACATGTCATCTCTTGAAGCACACGATTTTTCCTTTCAACCACTCTATTTAGTTGAAGAGCATGATGTGAAGAAAACTCTTGCATGATTTTCAAGGAATTATAAAACTCATCAAATTTAGAATTACTAAACTCACCACCTCTATCACACCTATTACGTTTGACATTAACACCCTTCTTCACTTGACACCTTCTAATAATGATGACAAATTCATCAAAAGCACTTGATTTCTCTCTCAAAAATGCAATCCAAGAATATCGAGAGAAATCATCAACCATGATTAAGATATATTTTTTTCTTCAAATACTGCTAACTTTCATTGGTCCAATAAGGTCAAAATGAATAAGATCAAGGACCCGAGAAGTAGCAGTAGTTTAGAGTCTTTTGTGAGGGGCTCGAGTTTGCTTGCCTAATTGACAAACACCACAAACTGAGGTCGAACCTTTTCTTAGTTTAGGTAGGCCTTTGACAATTTCGTTATTAACAATTTTTACGAGGTCCTTAGTATTCATGTGACCGAGACGACGATACCACAGTTCAAGTTCATCACCAGAAGCCAATATGCAAGTGGGATCAGATTGAATATGAAACATATAACAATTATCAGAAGATCTGATACCACTTAGAAAAACACTTTCATATTGGTCGATAACAGAACATCCAGACTTAGTAAAGGTGATGTTCATCCCTTCATCACATAGCTGACTGATGCTAATAAGATTAGCCTTCAACCCCTCAACATATAAAATTTTTTAGAGCATAGGACATCTAGGAGCATCAACCACTCCTTTTCCAATAATTTTGGAACAACCCCAATTCCCAAAGGTGACTGAACCAGATTCACATGTTTCAAGAGATGAAAAGTATGACTTGTTACCAGCCATATGTTTTGAGCACCCACTGTCAAGAAACCACTTAGATGGTTTAAAAGCTTGCAGAGCAGTGTGTACAGCCAACACATTTTCAGATATTTTCTTCACCCATTTTCACTCTATCAAATTTCCAAGACTCCTTAATCGATAGAGAACTATCGTGTCATGCTTTTGGTGAAAGAGATCCATTTTCCTAATAGGACACGAGAGATTTATGTGTCCTTTCCTTCCACAGTAAAAACAGATTGGACCCTTTTCGCCACTAGCCAATCTAGCATGAGGAGGGGAGGGCAGAAAAGGAGGTAAAGTGGATGAAGATTCATAATTAAATTTTTTTGACACTTTGGGAACAAATTGCAATTTTTCTTTGCCTCTCTTCACAAGGGTAGAGTGATTCAATTCCTTAAAACGCAACCCGATTTTATCACACCATCCCCTACAAGCATCCCAAGCTCTTTGAGTGTTAACCCTAGCATTTTGCAACTTTTCTAGGGTGATTTTTTCATTTGAAAGCACTTTCTTGAGCCTTACATTCTCAACACTCAGACTATTGTATTTAAGACAATACTCAGCCCCTTCAAATTTTAAAAACTTAATTTTATCCCTTAAGCCTTTTATCTCATTTTCCAACGATTCAACGTTTTCAACCAAAAAATAATTCTCAACATTTTTAAAAACACATGAGGATGAGAGAGATGACACATCATGGATTAACTTCATCTTTTATTTATTCAATTGAAAACTGAAAAAATAAAGTTCATCATACACTTCATATATGTCAACCTCATCTTCCTCTTCATCCGAACCCTCAGGGGTCAAAGGAGAGGAAACTTGGTTCTTCTTATAAATAGATGCAACAAATGCCCAAAATGCATGTTGGGGCACATTTGACTCATCTGAGGAACCCTCATCACTAGTGTCATCTTCTTTTGCCACAACTATGACTTTAGATTTTTCAAAACTTTTATTCTTGTTAGGACAATCATAAGAAAAATTCCCATAACCGCGACACTTGAAACATTATGTTTCCTTAGAAGATTCCTTATGAGAAATTTTAACGAGAATCTTTGACTTATCATAAGACTTGCCAGGAATATTTTTATTTTTGAAAAACTTCTTGAATTTTTTTCGCAAACAGGGCAAGGTCCTTGTCATCATCACTACCACAATCCTCATCCTCATCCTTTTTCTTAGAGGATCGAAAGGCTACACCTTTTTGCTTTTGATTTCCTTGAATATCGGATTTATAGGTTTGAAGAGATCCCACAAGTTCATTTATATTGATCTTGTCAATATTTTTACTTTCAGAGATAGCAGTCACCTTGGGTCTAAATCTTTCAGGCAAGGATCTTAGAACCTTCCTGACAACTTTATTTGGTGATATCTCCTCTCCAAGGTAAAAAGACTCATTGACAATATCATTTAGCTTGGTGTAGAAGTTCGTAAACTTCTCATCATCATCCATCCGAAGATTCTCAAATTGCGTTGTCAACATTTGCAGTTTGTTAATCTTAACTTGTGGAGTCCCTTCAAACGCGGCCTCGATGATTAATCAGGCATCTCTTGCCACCTCACAATTACAAATCCTTTTAAACTCAGAAGCCGTAACAACTCCAAAAATGACATACAAAGCTCTAGAATTATCATTTGCAGCCTATTTTTCTTCATCACTATAACGGTGAGCGGATTTAATAGTGATTTTCTTAATTCCATCTAAATTGACCATTTTTTGAGGTGGAGACCAACCAGGCCCAACAATAGACTAAACCATGAAATCCATGGATCTGAGAAAGGCTCTCATCCTAGCTTTCCAATACGGATAATTATGGCCATCAAACAACGAAGGTCGTGTTGTGGAAATGTTATCTCTAGGTAAATCAGAAATTCCTGAATACGCCATTGACGCTCGATTCAGAAAGAATCAACATGAGCGAACCTTGTTTTGATACTAATTGAAATTTCGTTGATCTACGGAATTCTATTGGGTATTCGATTAATTCTAATTAATCTAGAGATTACACTATAATGCCACCAATCACCACAACACAAGATATACGTGGAAATCCAATCACTAAAAAAAAAATCACGATACTGAAGTCTACAAACTAAATCCACTATAAAAAGAAAGATTATAAAGAGTTTCAAATGATATATCGACAAATGCACATGCCCTATCAAACCCCAATGCAAATCAACTTCTCAACGCAAGTTGTCTCCATAGCTTTCCAATTTGGATGCTCTCCTTTATCGTTGATGAACGCACAACGATCCATCTTGAAACCACAAGGCTATCAACTGCACATACCCTAATCTCTAGGGATAAGTTACCACTCAATACACTTCAGCAAAATAAAGTAAGATGAAAGTGAAGAATAATGGAAACCTTTGAGTTAAACTCTTTTTGCAAATACAAACTATTTTCAAAGGTTGAAGATGGTCAAACTGTAGGGTTTTGGCTCAAGGAGAAAGAAGCTATATTCCTTGATTAAATCTTCCCTCCTGTTTTGAAAACCCCTTTTATAAAAAAAAACTCTAATGCCCTTCAAAAATGGAAAAAGTCTAAAACGCCCTCATCATAAAAGAAAACAGAAATTCAAGTCTACATTCGAGTGGTCCAACGGCGCGCTGTTATAATGCTGACAACGTGCTGTTGAAACTTCAACAACGCGATGTTAGCATTGTTACAGCGCGCTGTTAGAGCACAAACAGTAGACCTTTAATCTGGTATTTTAAAACTTACTTTTAAAAGAGCATTTTAAGAACTACCAAGGTATGTGATTGATAAACTTAATTCATCAAAGTAGACCATCTCCATCTTGGCACACACACATATCCTAAGAGAGATCTACACGATATTCGGAGTAGATCGTGACAAACAGGAACTAACAATTGTCACCTCCAGCCTCCTTTTATAGCTACACCTTTCTGATCTCGTGATGGATTTGTAGACTCCGAGGAGTCCACGTAACATTGGATGGTTTCCCTATGGCCCACATGTCGTTTGTAGCTTGCGAATCTGTGCAGGGAACAAATATCAGATTGGTAGGAGAGACGTACGGTTGTTAGGAGTATAAGCAAATGAAAGGCGCCAAGCAGGTAGAAAATTCAGAAGTTGGCCTCGAGTAAAAGCTTCTGAATGGAGGGAGTCAAGCAGGTAAAAAATTCAGAGAAGAGCCGTTGTGGCGGAGGCGCGTGTTGTTGCCAAGAGCAAATAAGCTTTTTGCTTGCAATAAGACTATTTTGCTATGAGTATCCGAATAAGGTACTCCCATTAGAAACGAACCAACCATTGGTATTTAGTCACTCAACGCCTAACATTTGAGAATTACGTGCAAACAAACACTCCTTAAATCTCCGACTGCAAGTACCTCTTATCCAGATAAAAAAGCTGCCTGAGCCACCGCCTGAGTAAGCGATTGTTCTTTTTTTTTTTTCCAATTTTCTTGAAAAAAAAGGAAAAAATACGTCGCTTCTTCTTCAGTTTTCACATGCCTCCGTGTGAGAATAGAAAAATATTGATTGCCAATTGATGGAGATCATTTATTGTCCCAGTCAACACAGTACACCTTGAGATCATGGTCCTACCATCAAACAGTCAAATTTTGATTTCATGTGACACACATGTCGAAAAATCATCCATAGACCATTTTTTCTAGTTATAATTATCCAAGGACCTTGTTTGATGTGCACCCATGCTTGTTCATTTTAAAATAAATTTCCTATTGGAAGTAAAATCCGACCGTCTGAAGGTAGGCCAATAATGTCATGATCTATTTTGTCGAAGAACTATTTGCATTGTGTAATTATCAAAAAAGAACTATCTGCATTGTGTGACTCAAAGTGGTCAACAATTTAAGCACGTGAAGCTGGGGTTGAGAACGAGAATCTTGTGTTATAAAACCGTACCCATAAAATAAAAAGTGATAAAAAAAAAAGTTGCCATTATTTACACCCTGTGGAACTGTGATCTCACTTATCTCCTCTAGCCAACATGCATTGACCGCCTTTGAATCAAATAATGGAGATTGGATTTTGTCCCAATCTTTCGAAAATGGATCTTTAGATCATGGGCATAGCATCAGATGGTCAATTTTTTTATTACATGTGGCACACATCTCAAAAAGTGACTAAAATCATACTTGAGCGTGATGAGTGTCATATGCTTTTAGAGTCAGTTTTTGGAATGTGCCTGATCATCCGATGGAACAACCATGATATCAAGATCCGTTATTGAGATGAAGAATGATTTCCCTTGTTTGATTTAAAGGCGGTCAATATATTTCGTGTGGTGATTGATGTGTGCCTTATGGAATCAATAACCGACCAATAGGTGTTAGAGATTGGAACTGAAAACCTCTCTATGATCTGATTCAAGGCAATCAATAGTGTTAATGGAACCATCAGTCTCGCCGAAAGAATCTTTGATTGATAAAGATATCCTATTAAACAAAAAAAAAACAGACTAAAAAGAATATTAACCTCATCGTACCTCTTTTAGACCTCCATTGGTTTAACAGCTGACACAATCTAACCAAATTTATAGAATGTTAAAAGACATGACTTATAGGAGAGGATTTTCCCTTTACCTCATCGTACCTCTTTAAAAAGAGGAGTGTAAATATTTTTATGGATAGTTGTCCAACTTAAGGCTTATACCATTTGAAAGTAGAGTTTCACAGCTTTCCAACGAGCAAAGAATCGCCTAATTTAGAGTTATACATAAAAAGTTATGGCGAAAATAAAAATCGTAAATTTGTGCACGTAATTATAAAATTGGACTCAGAGCTAGTTTTGAACTAACCAAAACAGCTGATGAAAAGAGGAGTGTTAAAGTTTTTATAGATAGATACTCAACTTAAGGCCTATACCATTGAAAAGTAGAGTTTTCCAGGTTTCCAACGAGCTAAAAATCGCCTAATTCAGAATTGTACATCAAAAGTTATGGCGAAATGAATATCACGGATTTGTGCAGGAAATTACAAAATCGAGCCGGGCCCTTGCGGGTCTTCAACTTCCAATAATTTGAGCCTGATTTTCCTTAAAAAAATGGCCAAAATTGATATTGAGGGTTTGACTTGTGGACAATTCCAAAGTCTAGAGTGTGTTTTTTTAATACCCTAGTGACCTTATTAGCTTAAGCTATCATCCTTTTGCCATTCAAGTTACCACCCTATCATCTAGCATTAAACTCAAATCCCTCTTCTCCAAACTCTTAAAAATCCCAAAAACTTTAGATTGTTCATTACCTAATTGCTAACCCAATGAGGACTTTAACCCTTCACTAATCCTCTTTTTCTCTATAAATAGAGAGGCACCCCTCCCTTTACAAGGGCTTGAAAATTTTCATAGAGAGAGAAAATTCTAGTGAGCTACCCTCCTATTTGCCTTCACTAAATCCATATAATTTCAGAATTGAGTTTCATCCTTGACACCTCATTCTACACCATCCATCCTTGAGATTTAGCTAGATCTAGCCCCTGGCCTTCTTTTCCTAACTCTTAGCTCCTTAGTCTTAGAGATTCAAACCTATTCCTACACCTGTTTACTTTCGGAAGCTCATCAAAGACGCTCACACGAAGATCCACCACGGCGTTACAAGGGCCCGAGAGCTCCGGCTCTTCCCTCTATTCCTCTACTTTCTTTGCTTTTCTTTTATTCTAGAATTGAGCCATTATGTTGCCCAAATTTCGGCAAGCGGAAAAGGCTCAATAGGATCGGCGTGCCTTTAGACAAGGGGAAGTGCAACTCTTTTATTTCATATATATATATATATATATATATATATATATATATATTATACACATCCAAACAGTCATAGTAGAGACCGCTTACAAGCAGGACCTTCCCGATCGATAACCGAAGCTCCTACCCAATAGCCTTTGGGGTAGACCGGTGAATCAGAGTCATATTTGGCACTTCGGTGCATTTAATATTGATTTAGGTTTCTCGGGATACCAAAAGCTCCGGGTGGCGACTCTTTATTTTTTACATGAACACATCGTCGCGACGGATTTGATAAAAATTTACGATTCCATACTCATGCCACTTTCTTTGGGCATGTTTGATTGCAGACGCGTTTTACGATTTTAACTGGCGCTCACGTGACAACTTTCGTATGCGAGTTTCTTTTCATATGCGATTTTTGTAACCATAAGTTAAAAAGCGTCGAAATGCGTTTAGAATTTGCTCTATCAAATGACCAGTTACAATTGGGAAATGTGTTTTATTTGGCAATCATTCTCCCTTAGCCGCACTGCTTGACAAAAAAGATGAGACTCTATTGGGTTTTCACTTTTTTGGTTTTATGTTTTACCCTTTTAACGGAAAATACTAAATTCCTATGCGGTGCCGCATCACCCTCCCACTGCTTTATTTGAACTAGTAAAAAGGCTCGTGGACATTAAGACTTTTAAATGATTGAATTTAATTTTTAAACATTTATCGGATAATTTGAACATAAAAAAAATATAATATTTGAAGTATTTATTATTATATTTTATGATTTTTATTATGTATTTCGATGTTTTAATGGTGGGTAGGTATCATTTTTATAGATTAGTCAAATAATTCAAAAAGTTTGATGCATCTCATACCAAACATCAACTTGGGTTAGTGATCTTCAGTTGTACTTACAAAAAATTAGAAGAGTAGGTTATGGGTATTTTGTTCCTAAAGTATTGACCGTTTATATAATAGAAAGGATAGTAGGGATTGATAGGGCCGCAATATAACCCCTAACATTTGTTTTTTGACGTAGCGACATAAAAACCTCGTTCGTTGTTTCGGAGGGCAACCGAAACCAACTGACGAATTAGGGTTTCTGAAAACACCCAACATATTTATGATCCCATTATTTGATTGATTGTTAGCTAAACCTTCGTAACCGACATGAGTATGGAACCTTTCAACAAGTGCGTCTTCAATATTAGGGTTTTTTCTTCTTTTTAATATTATAATTAAATCGTTTCCAGTGATCCTTGATTTTTTCTTTTTATTGCTTGAATCTTGAAGGGAAATTCACAATTTCGATTTGAATTATTAGGTTTGTTACTTTTTTTTTATTTCAGGTTAGTGAAGCTTGCAGCACGGGCGTTTTATGATGATGTAACTACGAAGGGAGATAACCAGCCGAAGACTGGGCGTAGCGATAATAGAGGAATGGCTGTGGTGGTTCTCGACGCTCTGACTAGGTGATTTCTTTTCCTTTATTTAATTTTGGATTTTTAATTTTTAGATAATTTTTTTTTTTTTTTTTTTTTTTTTTTTTTTTCTGATTGATGCCTAGTTCTTTAAATTCTATAGACTTGTTTTAGAAATTATACCAGAGTTAATTAGTTCGCTGGTGTACTCTGTTCAAATTTACATTCACGGTTCGCGATTTGCCACTATCAAGCGAACCGAGTAATTGGGATACTGGTTCGTGACCGACATTTAAACACCACAATGATCTTGCACTATTTAAATTATACTTTTAATCTCACACCATTGAAGTGTGATTTATCTATATGCCATGTGGCCCACATTTGTGACCAATCTAAATTGTCCATGTGGCAATCCATCATTGCAACATATTTCAGCCCAAAGAAACATGCCTATAAGTGGATGTTAACCATCCAATTGATGAACTTTCATATCAGCCATTAAAACTAAAAACAACGGTTAATATTATAGTGGCCAAATCAGATAGTTTAAATCTCCCTAAAAGACCATTTTTTGCCTGTTGCACTTCATTCTATGATCTACCACTTGGTGTAGTCATGAGAGTTGGGTCCATATTAACTATATAACATAATTTAACTCTTTAGTAAAATCAATGCTCATGACCATTTGATTAGCCATAAAACTTGAAAGCCTTAAGATCTTAAGTTCAAATCCCCTCCATTACTTTTTATTTTAATTTTATTGTAAAACAAAATAGTTATCATTAACTAGTCGGTTAACTTGTCATGCCAAAACGGCCCAAATTAAACTGTGAACTGCTTTGCTGTAACCAATTCACGGTTCACTAAGGGAATGACTGAATTAAGTAACATAGGTCAAAACTGCAATTTTTCGTTGTTTTATAATGGATGGAAGTATTGTGTTATAAAATGAGACATTTCGTATTAATATCCTGTTGGTTATTCCTGTATCTAGCAACTATGCTTAGTGGTGCATTAGTTGACTCAAAAACTACCATCGTCTATGATAAATCAATTCACTAAAAAAGTCAAACAATGGCAGGCAATTCTCGCTGCCATTTGACTAGTATAGCCTCATTTACTTCACCTTCCTTATTCCTAAATTCTTGGCTTCTTTAGGGAGAACTAATTCCATATTTCCCAAACAAAGCTTTCTTACTTTGTATTACCCCACTACAGGGAAGATTCCTTTGGATTGTTCTGTTCTAATTGCCACCATTGAAGGACAAGCACATACAGATATGAAGTATATCGGAAAGTTAGCATGAGTGGTCATTATCATTGTAAACGTATTTGTTACAACTAGATACTGACCTTTAGGAGTTAGTTGGGATTCAATTTTTACAATCATGAAGTCCCAGTTGGCGGTACTGAGAGAAACCACAGTTAACAGAAATATGCTAAAATAATTAAAGGGAAGTGAACCTACTTAGCACTCGGTTGTATCTTTAGGATGTGCAGATTCCAATAGCCTTCAAAATGAATCGAAAGTTATCTTTTGGTAAGCGGAGACCTCGACAAATATGACCAAGTCATCCACATACTGGAAGTAAGCAACCATAACTCCACTCTCCCTACAGTGAGGTCCTAATCTCCAAAATAACGTCCGACTCAGAAGTATTGACAATGACCAGCCTATAGCATTTACATCCAAGGTGGGGAAAAAGGGAGATAATGGATGCCATTGACTACATCCTTTTTGTCAATTTGCAATAGCCGAATTTGTTTGGCTTCCTACACGATGGAGTATTAGACAATGGAAATTCACCTTTGCTTAAATTTATATGTAACTGGAGAATGGATTCATTAAACTAAATTTCCTGATTAAAATAAAAATCCTATTTACCGAATATGACCTAATTCAATAAAAAAGTCAAATCTTATTGGAAAAGTCAACTTTTCTCGCATTTTCCTATTTAATTCACAAATTCATGAAGTCACATGATCTCTTATGTGATTGTATAGCTTTGGGGTGTTTTTAATTACTTTCATTTTTGGTCAATGAGTGAATTTTAAAGTTAAGACTTAAGATCTCCACCTCCACGTTTTTGTCAACTCTCAGTCAACTTCTATAATAGGAAAAACGAGAACCTTGTTCTTTAATTGGCCGCAGGGGTCACTTAATTTGTCACATGATCACTTAAGTGACAATTCATGGGCCTCCTTTTGTTGGTTCACTAGGCCTTTAATCATGGCCCTAATCTCCCATCTCTTTCGTCTTTCTTGCTTCCTTCGGCTTCAAATCTCTTATTTCTTGATCGTGCTTGATTTCAATAAATTTCTTCTGTACTTGATTGGAAAGAAATGTTTCCAGCTCTGTTCAAAGAGTCCTTACTAAAGCTGTTTCTTACCATAGCCTTATCTTGCATGATTCTTATAATGACATTGGGAAATCTAGCCTCTTTCTTGTCTGAGAGCTGTTGGTTCCAATATGATTTTAGATTGTATTCCACGTGGTACTCCTTTTTCGTAAATGGTTCCATACTGACTGTTTTTATTGGGAAGCTGAAGTTACACAGATGGGAACACTGGAAGTGGAACAAAGATTTTGGCTCCATTTGGAACAGAATTAAATGAGAGGATAGAATCGCTTCTTTGGATGCTAGCGGATCATATTAAATATACTAATAAATATGAAAACAGTAACCGAATGAGTTTATATGCTAATCATGGAGATGCAGTGCTGAAAAGTTCCTTGTTGACTGTCCAATTTGAGGAGAATTTCTTGTTGGGCAAGGCAAACCAGAATAAAAACATGTTTGATTCAGCTACTTTGTTCTTATATTAACTTTACATCTTTTCTGTCCATCGGCGTCATATCAATAGGATCTGCCAAGTTGCCTCAGGTGAGACATGGGGATATGAGAAATTTAAATTCCCTCAAATTTTGAACTTGCATCTTAGTTCTTAGAGCTAAAATTACACAAACTACATAGGTCATCTTTGCGTATAGATAATCTTAGTTGTTAGAGTTGGGCCGCTCGCCCGCAGAGGAGGCCTGAACCAAAAGCTCTTGCTGCTCATTTCGTAGCATTTGAAGCCTCCTCTCGAGGCTCGTTATTCCCTGTTCCATTGCACGCATGCGGTCTCCTATGATGGCAGGCTTCGCCGGGCGCAGGTGTTGTATGAAATTCATGATGGGATCTTCTTTTGCTGTAACTTCAGTTTATTTTCACATGCGGATTAACTTTTGAAAGAACGCTTACCTATGCTTATTTTAAATTTAACTTATCAGGCGTCAATGGGTCAGAGAAGAAGATTTGGCCAAGGATTTAAAGCTTCATTCGAAACAACTTCGTCGTACTTTACGTTTTTTTGAAGAAGAGAAGCTAGTCACCAGGGATCACCGAAGAGAGGTCAGTGTCTTCAGTATATCATGTTAATTTTAAAAGTTGCATTCTGGAATTGATTCATTTCAATCTATGCTTGCGTCCCCTGTCATGCTCTTATCACTCTTTGCTTTGACTCTTTGACAGGTTTCTTTTATTTCATTAGTCATTACTGTGCGGTAGTTAGTTTCTACCATGATATTGAAATTTACATATCAGCTACATTTGTAAGAATCATAGGGAACCATTGTTGATTGTATATATGTAATGATTATATCTAAAAGCGTGAGTACTTAGCAGAAAATTTACACAATTAACTTGTTTAAGTTTAATGCCAAGAGTGAAGGTCTCTTGTCAATTGTAATCTTATCTCTGTCATAAGAAATTTTGAGCAGGATGTGGTTGTTTTACCATCCCTTGCGGAACAGTGTCCTCACAGCTTCTTCCATCCTTAATTCCTGTCACACAATTAGCCATTGTCCGTGCAATGCTTATGAGAGATATTTTCACATAACTACTCTTACGATGTGAATGATGATCAACAAGTTGCCTTTATCATCCCCAAAATGTTCTTGTTGTTTTTCTTTTCTCAGGGCTCAATCTGTTAATCCTAGTTAGGCGCCCCTTAAGATCTGCTGTAGTAGCCTTTCATTTTACTCTTCTGCACTTGTGCAGCTATCAAGCATTGAGCTGCCTTTTCAGAGTTCAGACACTCTTGCAAATGGTCTGGTTCCCACACATGAAACAATTGACCGAGGACCTCTTCCCCTCGGATCATATTTTGTAGCACATTGATAAACTACTACCAGAATCTATCCTAATTATACACCCAATACTTGCTCCTTATCTATTACATTGATGCAGCCCTGGTGTTCAAGTAGCTAGAATTTCATTGCTTTAGCATGTCTTTAACAACACATGCTGATAAATATTTAATGTATAAACGCTTCATCTTGAATGCAAGTTGACAGGTTACCTGCTTCATCAGTAGGGCTCCCTCTATGCATTGGTCTCTCTAATAGAATTTTGTGGGAGCTGATTGTTGAAAGATGTGATAGAAGGCTTGCCATGTGGAAGCACAATTTATTATTGATTGGAAGGCGCCTTACTCTTGTCAAGGCTACATTTGCAAATCTTTTGGTGTTCATATCCATGTTTAAGTGTCCGGTGGCAGTGATAGAAAGATTGGAGCAAATTGAGAGGAATTTTTGTGGGAAGGGAGAGGAATTTTCTTCATTTCCATGTTTTAATGTTCGCTTAGTGAAGGAGGGATAGGAGTTCATAATCTCAAAAACATGAATCGGGCTCACTTGCGAACAGCTTTGGAGGATGTGGGAGGACCAAAATACCTTTGGGTCAGCATCCTAAGGGAAATATATTGATGTAATGAAGATGATTGGAGATAAAACCAGCTAGAAGTGGTCGGGGATCTGCGTGGTGGAGAGGCGCTTGCTCTGTTAGATACAAATTTCAGTGATGCATCAAGTTTGAATGGGGGATGGGAACAAATCCTGGTATGCCACAACTTGTACGGGAGAAAAGGCATGGAATTCAGGTTCAACAGAATTTATGACTTAGCCGTTAATAAAGAAGCTCGGATGGCTGATTTTGCTAGCACTTCAGGAGGTGAGAGGTGCTGGGAGGTGAATCTCAGACGTAATCTGAGATATGATGAGCTCTGGGAGTACTTAGATTTGATGGATACGATATATCGATTTAGACCCAATCAAGGAGGTTTGGATAAGAGAATCTGGAATCCCAGAAATAGGGAGTTTTCTCTGTCAAACCATTCTATAAAGTGCTTAATGAATCTTTTGGGGAATATACTAGCCCGAAAAGTGTTTGGAAAATGGTGACAGCTCTTAGGATTCAGTTGGAAGTGGACTGCTACGTTGGAAAAACCGAAAAAGAACTAACCGTGGAGCAGTTGATTAAGAGAGCAATGGAGTTGAGGAACTGCTGGATCATTTGTGAAAGCAATGAAGATATTTAAAATCACCTGTTCCTGCACACACTGCAAAATGGCTAGAGAGGTCTGGAATTGGGTGTGTTTCAAGTCTTTGGAATATGCTGGACTATCTCCAGGTCTTGTCACGAAATTCTGAATGCATGGAGAGGGGTGAAATCAGGGCTTTACCGACTTTTTTTAAAAGCTGTCCTGCTTGGAGTAGTGGGGACAACGTGGTTGGAAAGGAATGACAGGATATCCAGGAGTGGGAATTGCCAGGTTCTGATGATTAGAAAAGCTGTTACGGAATATGTTGTGGATTGGGTGAGAGGCAAGAGGTCCAGCTGGCAGGGGATTGCACCATTAGGGAGCAATGGATAATCTTTCTAGATAGCTGTCTTCGAGCCCGAGCAGGGATGCCGGTCTGAGTGGTCCTTGTTTGTGCATTGGCCCGATGCTATCATTTTAGCTTGTTTCTGGTGGTTTTCGTTTAGTTTCTCTTTATTTTTCTAGCATCGCGCTCAGGTTTGTCTTTGTTTCTCTTTGCATTTTAAAGAAATTTCTAATTACCAATAAAAAGAAAACACTTCATGGCGCGGGACAATCGTTAAAATCCTAATATGCGAATTTGGGATTAACTTTAGAATGAATTGAATATCGGAAATATTTAAAATCAAGCAACACATAAAATTAATTCAATGAAATTAATAAAACAATTAAATTAATCCATTTTAGCGTCGCATGCGTAAAATTTCCCGATCTAGAAAAACGGCTCTGATGAAGGAACTCGGAATTCGTTCTAGTTTAGGACATCAAGCGATAATTGCAAAATCGGATATGATTCCTCGAGGATTTTGAAACTTGAATAAATAGTTCAAAAAGGGGAGCTTAATGATATCATGGAATACGATTCTTTTGGGATTTTGTTCTTTTATCAATGGAAAGAAAGAAAATAAATACCTGATAATTAGAGAAAAGAAAAGGATAGATTCCAAGGCTTCACACCAAGAATTTTCCGAAGCTTCACACCACGGTCAGACGCTTCTTGCATCAAGTCGTCCCTCAAGGTTTGAAGGATTCACTCCCTCGATTGAAAACTCTTCACAAGCTCTCTAGGGTTTGCACAAAAGCAATTCTCTTTTCATTTCATAATAAAAACTTCTTAATAAAGTGTTCACAATGCCTTTATATAGGCTAAGAAAACCCTAAACGACTTAAAACTCGCAATAAAAGAGTTCTAAATAATAAAAAACTAAAAAGGTAAAACAAGAAAATTTCCGTTTGAAATCGCCATCGGCGGCGGCGGTGTTACACGGCCCAGTCTGGCAAGCATGCGATCCTGTGCCTTGTGTGATGTCCCCATCAATACTCCCCGGGTGGGAAAAACTCATCTCTGATGAGTTAGAGAACCCATGGATGGCACACTTCGGAAGCTCAACTCTTGGCTTTTCTTTCCATGCAGTGAGATACTTCTGATTTTTGCCTTAATTGGCATGGAAGCTTGGAAGTTCTATAATCTTCACATTCAACCCTTTCTCAGATTGCACAGGTAAGGTACGAGATAGAAATTGGGTAAATGGGTGCAGTTGGATTGGGTGATCAATAAGAAATGAATCAAAGGGCAGGTAGTGGGATCAAGAATAAGCGTAAGATCCGTTACGGCAGCTATCAGATGATTGCCCTTGTCTAGAAGAAGATCTATACCTTCACCATTACCTCTTTTCGAAATTGGGAAAGATTTCACATGTTCAGAACCATCAGGAATTAACACAAAATTGTTAGTATCAAATTCATTAAATATATTCAATGTGTTAGTCCGATCATGTGTATTTCCAGTGCTTAATAAATTCAGATTGTTAATCCCATGCAAATCAGAATGATGATGTGATCCTACCAACTCTAATGACTCACTTGAGATGGACACATTATCAACACCGTCCTCGGCAATGGGAATTGTCCTAATGCAACCTATGGCTCTGACAGAAACCTCACCTTCCTCATCACTTGGAGTGCCACATGGTTCGTACACTTCTTCGGGTATCTCGTTGCTCTCTTTCTCAGTATGCTCTTGAATGATCAAGGTCTGACCCTTACTAGGACATTGGGATGCAAAGTGACCAAAACCTTGACACTTATAACATTGCTGCGGGGCACACTTAGAACTCTCGACCATTGGTCCATTTCCTTTGTCAACTTGGGGAATTATGGATTTTGAGGATTGACTAGAGGCATTATTTCCTTTTTCGATAGGGTTAGATTGATGCTCAAATTTGAAAGACTTAGATCGGCCATGACTGGGGTGTCGAGGTACTGTTCTAATTCTTCGACCTTAGCAAAACATTCCTCGAGATCCGCAATGGGATAAGGAATGAGTTTCCTCTGTAACTCTGGGCGAAGACCCATTCGGAATCGGGAGAGGGTAACTTTTGCTGGTTTATCGACATCGGCCTGGTTCATCAGGTCTTCAAACCGATCGATGTACTCTGTGACTGGGGAGTCTCCTTGATGCAATGACTGCTACTGATCAAGAATACCTTCATCATATGATACGGGAACATATTTTTCGTGCAGTTGGACTTTCATTTCAGCCCATGTGGAAATAGCACGAAGACCCTGGATTTGCCTACGACGCTCCACTCCCAACCAATAAAGTCTCGCTTGACCCATATGCTTAACTTTGGCAAATCTGACCTTACGGTCTTCGGACATGGCATACCACTCAAAGTTGTTTTCCATGCTGGCGACCAATTCGAGAAAGACTTTGGGTTGTCTTTTCCCGTCAAAAGTAGGGGCGTCCATTTTCATAGATTTCATGACCTTATTGTCCAGATTAGTTTGGACCTCACGTCGGGGAAGAACATCTCTCCTACCGTCACGATTGTTGACTCTAATGTGATTATCAACGATGAGCTCATTGATCTCTTCGAAATGAGTCTCTAAAGCCTCATGTCGGGCTTGTTGATCAGCGATGTGCTCATCCATCCAGGTTTGACTAGCGGTCACCTTAATTGCAAGATCTCTAATCAGAGCCTCTAAGATACTGGTACCCATGATGGAATTATGCAAGACAAAATATACTAAATTCAAGCGAACCCTAAAATCTATACGACACGGACAATCCTAAACTAAAACTGTACTCTGATACCAAAACTGACTCGGGACAAACGCTAAAATCCTAATATGTGAATTTGGGATTAACTTTAGAATGAATTGAATAGCGAAAATATTCAAAATTAAGCAACACATAAAATTAATTCAATGAAATTAATAAAACAATTAAATTAATCCATTTTAGCGTCGCATGCGTAAAATTTTCCGATCTAGAAAAATGGCTCCGATGAAGGAACTCGGAATTCGTTCTAGTTTAGGGCATCAAGCGATAATTGCAATATCAGATTTGATTCCTCGGGGATTTGAAGGAGATGAAACTTGAATAAATAGTTTAAAAAGGGGAGCTTAATGATATCATGGAATACGATTCTTTTGGGATTTTGTTCTTTTATCAATGGAAAGAAAGAAAATCAATACCTAATAACAACTATAGAAAAGACAAAATAAAAGGATAGATTCCAAGGCTTCACACCAAGGATTTTTCGAAGCTTTGCACGAGAAACGATTGCTCACTCCTCAAAGTTTGAAGGATTCACTCCCTCGATTGAAAACTCTTCACAAGCTCTCTAGGGTTTGCACAAAAGCAACTCTCTTTTCATTCCATAATAAAAACTTCTTAATAAAGTGTTCACAATGCCTTTATATAGGTTAAGAAAACCCTAAACGATATAAAACTCGCAATAAAAGAGTCCTAAAATAATAAAAGACTAAAAAGGTAAAAAAAGAAAATTTCCATCTGAAGTCGCTTCGTGGCGGTAAGCTAGTCATACTACTTTCTTTCTCGCTTTGGTGATGTCCCCATCACTTCATCTTGGATGACCAACACAACCGACTAAAATATCCAGGTAAGGGTTTTTCATCTTATTCCCATCACCCTTTTCAAGCTGCAGGACGAAACTTACTGATACAATCTTTTGATTTGAGAATCTTGTCATAGGTTTTAAAACTCTTGAAAAAGAGTTTGAACAGAGTCTACCAATCGAAACATTTTGTCCATGAAGAGGTCTTCAAGTACTCTTTTCTCTTTAGATTTGAACTTGGTCCTACCATACTGGTGTGACCTTTTTGCCGCATGGCACCAAATTTACCTTTTTGTAATTTCCTTCCAATTGAAGAACTCTTTCGCCCATAATAGCTTCGGAAGTACTAGATAAGTATCCTGGAGTGGTCATTAAAGCTTCACTTGACAAGTGACTAGAATTTTTCGAGTGAGCTCATTCTTTCCGGATAAGTGTATCTGTATACTGTTTATCATGCATGAATCTTGTAGAAATTATAGTGTGTTAGATATTAACTGACATCAGTAAATACTTATCAAAGGCGTAACGGCCCGAAATTTCCAAGCTGGAAAATATAGAAATACCGGAACGCTAGATCATAGTTCATAATCCATGTACAAAATTTCTTTGGTATCAATGGAAATCACATGACTAAACTGAAACAACGCTTCAATGTCCATAAATAAAAAAAAACACAATTCCAAAAGTATCCCACCGGTGATGGCCGTACATCACACAAACAATGGCCGAAAGGTAATCCATAATTGTTTCAAGGAAAAATTCTCTTAAATCATACCAAGTCTAATTCACTAAAAGATTTCTAAGGAAAGAATTTCTCGGGTGGAAGATCTTCGTCTTCAGGCACAAAATCAGGATATTCGTCTGCTTCAGTACCGGTGACACATAATGTCGAGGTGAGCTAAAAGTCCACATGCTCAGTAGGGTCATCCCAAATACCAATCATACCTTATCTTTCCAATACATAAATATTCAATGATCAACCAGTGTTAATAACTATGATGTCAATACTAGAAGTCAAAGTATCAATTTGAGTTCGAATTTTCTAATCTACAACGGAGTCTTAATATCAATTTCAGAAGTATAACAATTTTATTTCTTCCGTTATATTTTCATTTCAAATGCAACTTCATAGTCTCATGCATGACTTAAATCATATAACTTAAAACTCTCTAAAGCAGTATAGCGCTAGAGCCGATGTCAATATCGATGGGAATCCTAACCATCGTCGTTCAATGAACAAATTTTCAAAGTGCCCAAGCTCCTGTGTTGTGAGAAATACTTGTGCGGTTCGATAGGCCGTCGTTACGGTTTAATGTGTGCAATAGCATGGTTCAATATGTGCCGAAGAAGGATTCGATGTGTGCCGAAGCACGATTCAATGTTTGATGTGTGTTGTCGCACAGGATTCATACTTCATAGATAATTTAGAAATCAATTTTCAGATTTCAATGTTCAATGAGAGTTCAATATTTAATGGAATTCAAACGTTCAATGTGAGTACAATATTCTATGAGTTTCAATTGTTTAGTGAGGGTGTAACGTTCAATGGCGTTCAATGTTCAATGAGAATGGAATGTTCAAAGTATTCAATATGCGTACGATATTCACCGGATTTCAATTTTCTAATTCTAACAGTCAGAAGGCCATTTGCCAACTCATTAACTACTCATTAAATTTCTATGAATCAAAGTATAACATACAAAATATGCATTGAAATTCCCCTACCTCATATTTTTAATGTCGTATCGAAAGGCGGGACGATCCATATTGCTTTTGCTCTATTCCTTCTTCTATATTACATGAACAAGCAATGTATCAATGTTCGATTGTAATTACGAACAATTTGAAAGTACTTATTGCGAAACAATCAAGAAGAAACCTAGGAAAAAGGGCTAAAACGGCAAAGTTCGACATGACTCACTCGAGCGACAAGCGATGCTAGATCTAGCAACTCCTAGAAAGTTTTCTGCGCGTTCTTCGATATCTCGCTCGAGCGACAAGCGATGTTCGCTAGAGCGACTCATTCCAGAAAAGTTTTCGTGCATTCTTTGACATCTCGCTCAAGTGACAACCAAAGTCGCTCGAGCGACTTTCGGCCAAAAGTTTGGCCTCATTTCTGATGTGTCCTCGCTCGAGCGAAAGTGAACTCGCTCGAGTGACCCTGAGCGAGTACGAAAATAAACCCTCTTTTCTTAGCCGAAATTGATTGACTGCTTCCAATTTCCCGAAAATAAGAATTAAAATCCGAAAGATATGAAACTAAGAATTCGAAAATTAAGAAAATAAGATTCAAAGACGATAACTACGGTTATTCACCTCTTGAAGCGCGATTGGTGATTCTACGATGATCTAGGTTTGAGGAGATCGACGTTCAAAGCTATCGTCTATCCGATGTTCCTATCTTTTCCTTCCTTGATCGTGATGGTGGAAATAATCAAGGTGAGTCTTGTAGATGAAGACCAAAAAGGTGTTAGATGGGTTGAAGAAGGTAGTGGCGGCTAGGGTTTTTCTTAAGAAGAAGAGAAAAGATGGCTGGGTTTTCGTAGGCTCTATTCTTAAGAAGAATTCATAAAGAGATTATGATTAAGTTTCTCTGTAGGTTGACACACCAAGGAAGGGTGTAGAGGTTAGGTTGACACACCAAGGAACGGTGCAGAGGTTTTTACTCCAAGGTAAAAGTTTAATTTTCACATACTAAGGTTTGATCCTTAGACCTTTTGTCTCTAACTTAAATCGTTAACAGTAGACTATTACATAACTTGTGTCAATTTATGGGAGAAATAAATATAAGAGTTTTGTAAGCCAGGACATGTACTTTTAGTCAACATGTTTTGAGAAGTCAAGGCATTCGGTGTATACGTTATCAAGCACATGTAAGAAATCTAAGTGTATCAACGTCATGTAAGAAATCTAAGTGTATCAACGTCATGAAAATCTGAGTCGTTACAAAAGGATTTCAAGGTTAGAAATGTTTTCTTTGAGTTTCAAGTTTTAAACTGAAACACTATGCTCTAAATTGTATTTTTTTTTCCTCTGTCTTGTTGTTTGTATTCACTTTTTAATTCGATATCTGATTTTGTTACAGACAGCTAAGGGTGCAAAGATTTTTAGTGCTGCAATAGCTGCCACTGGCGATGGTCAACAAAATGGGAAAGATGGTGAAGAAAAGTTAAAGCTGCATACCCACTCTTACTGTTGCTTAGATTATGCACAGGTGGTTATCGGTGGACGTCTTGCGTTTCTTTTTTCTAATTGGATGATTTATGAAGCTTATGTGGTGATGTTTAAGATTTCTGTCTGTCCAGTGTCTAGTTCCTTGTTTTAGCAAAGAATTCGTAGATTTTCAAATAATAAGGTTTGGAATATCAACCAATGCGATTCCAGAATGGGTATTGAGGCTCCCAAATAATCTTCTATGGATCAGTCAAAACCTACTGGCATGAGTAGCTATTAGCTAATACCTATAAGTATTTATGATACTGCAGTGTATTGCCAATATGTACATACATACATACATAAATCCATAAATGTATGTATGTGTCAATATAAAAATAATTGTTTATTTCAACATGAACAGTAGTGTAGTTAGAATGTTTGGTAGGAGTTACATAATGATTTTTCTTAAAATGAATATGTTGAAAATCCGGGATCTGAGGCCGAACTTATCATTTTCTGAGATTGACAGGCCTATAAATTCATTTTTTTTCCTATTTCCTTTTGTTGTCTTCTCATTTGTTTTTATAAATTTACTGATTTTCAGACTGATTATCTATGGGTTTCCTTTAATAAAGCAAAACACCATTTCCATTTGGAAAGAGAAATTGTTGTAGTTGCAGATTGGACATAAATTGCCATGCCATGTATAGATGTAGATGTGTTTGATCATTCATGAATTATGATAATTTGACACAGCAACTCATCATCATGATCAATCGTTGATAGTTTATAACTTTATTTACATTATTATCTAATATTTATATAGATTATGTAATGAAAAACACTTATATACTGAATTATTTATATGCTTTATATGGTAAAGATCCTGAATTTCGTTGTTAGATTTCAGTTGTTATATACAAGAACGTCTAGTATGTGTTCCATAATTGTAATGGGTTTTTCCATGCGAGGTTTCCATGAACTAGATCATACCTTTTTTTATGGGTTTCCATGAGAGATTTGACCAAATGGCTGTAGCTGGCTGTACTGACATACAGCTGTTGGGAGTACATGGGAACTGTACTTTTTGATTTAGGATTATTAAGGTAAAAGAAAAAAGTGGATAGAGGATAGAGGAGAAAAGAGATGAGGGTTTGATTTTATGTGTTAGGAACATATGATAGTTGGCTTTGGTACCAAGTTCTAAATTAAAAAGAAGAGGGAGAGAATGTGCACAGGGATTAAAAAAAGGATGGGGTATATGTCCCTTTTCCAATTATTTGATTGTAAACCCATTTAAAAATTAGCAGTATTCCCTCCACAAGTGGTTAAAAGATAAATACAACATGAAACCTTCAATCCTTGAGTAAACAATTTTGAATTACTAAGCAGCCCTTGATTAACATATTGATGAACAGTTGTGATCCCTCAATAAATACAATGCTTTTCCTACTATTAAGGGTAAAATCTTCAGGAATCCAACATATATCATCGATGGTCTTTAAAATTACAAGCTCATCTTTATGTAACTGTATTATAGAATTTCAACTGTTAATTATTTATTTTAAGTTTTTAACTGAATAAGATAGATTATTTTCCATATTTTACATATCAATCTTCATGCACTGTCTTCAAATATGTCCTTTTCAAGATTATCTTCTGGTAGTTGTGCTACTTTTCAGTCATTCACTCTTTGATATTGGCATCTTTCTTTGAAGTAATAAACCATGATCTTTGAGGTGGATCATGGGAGTGTCTGTCAGAGGATCATTGTTTGATAGCCCATACTTAATCATGAATAGAATTGGGCTGCTGCAGATATATTAATGGTTACTTGTTGTCCCATCAGTCATCCTCTATGTGGTCCAACTTGCTTGAAAATTAAAACTCTGTCATCTCCTGCAGCATCTGGGTGTATATGTATTTCTGGTGTCTCTTCCAGTGTTTTGTCAGTCTGTTATAAGCTGAATCTAAAATTTGTGGCAGATATATGATGTTGTGAGGTACAGAATACATCGGATGAAGAAAAAGCTAAAAGATGAATTAGAGAATCGGAACACAATTCAGGAATACATATGCCCTGGTTGTGGGAGAAGGTTTTAACCGCACCTGCTGAATTGCTGAAGTTCCATTTGTTTACTGTTGAATGATTTCCTGGATCCTAAGTAGCTGTAGACTGATAAATGCTTGTTCAGGTATTCTGCTTTGGATGCGCTGCAACTGATAAGCCCAAATGATGAATATTTTCACTGTGAAAATTGCAATGGTGAACTAGTTGCCGAGAGTGACAAGCTAGCTGCTGAAGAAATGGGAGATGGAGATGATAATGCTAGGAGGCGGCGGCGTGAGAAATTAAAGGATATGCTTCAGAAGATTGAGGTTCGTTACCTAGATATCGATTTTCTTTCCTTTCAACATGTAATATTCATGTGCTCACATTATGTATTACATTAGCATATGAGCATGCCGATTTTATTGTCTGGAATAATTAACGACTCCATAGGCACTCTGGATTGCTGAAACCACAAAATATTTTACTTCTCAGCTAATACACGATATTTTGGAGTTACATGTTTGAGGCCATTGCTTACGATGGGTTCTTTAATCAAATCGGTTGCATTTTTCAGTCAAGATTTGTATTTCTTACTTTATTTTGTTGTTTGTTGTCACTTGAGTTGCTACTAATTCGATGATTTTTATGAGTTTGTAACTTGTTAAGCTTTATATTTTTGAATAGTAGAAGCTTACATTTTCTTGTATATGTGACCTTTTCTAGTCAATCAAAGGGGCCTAAGGTGGAGCAGAATTCTAAATCAGCCTAAGGTTGCATTTTTCAGTCAAGATTTGTATTTCTTACTTTATTTTGTTGTTTGTTGTCACTTGAGTTGCTACTAATTCGATGAATTTTATGAGTTTGTAACTTGTTAAGCTTTATATTTTTGAATAGTAGAATCTTACATTTTCTTGTATATTTGACCTTTTCTACATGGTCGAAAGGTCAATAATAGTCAATCAAAGGGGCCTAAGGTGGAGCAGAATTCTAAATCAGCCAGTCAAGGAAAATCTCAGTTAAAAGATTTCAAAGAGGAGAGAGCACTTCGATGTTGGTAAGAGAGGGGCCAGATAGGTTTTAGGCGAGGTGTTCAAGGCGGGTTCTATCACTGCATCACGTGGAAAATATAAGAGAACTTGTATGGTATCTCTCTCAAACTCCTTGAGATGACAAGGCGAAGTTTTGCTCTAGTGAAAAATGGACAAGATTTAGATCATTCCACTTGCATGAGATCCTGTTGAGACCAAAAATAGGGGCATGTTCCTATGTAAGGTCCACTTTTGCATGAAATGACGTATAAAAGGAGAGCTAGCAGGAGATGAGAGAGGGAAAGGAGGATTCAAAAGAAAACATAGGAGAGGAGGGGGATAATTTATATGAGATTTTTTGGAGTTTGAACAAGCGAGATGAAAGAGAGATCTCATGTAATCTCTCTTTAGCTATTTAATGGTATGCACCACCTCTGTCTAAGGCAGTTTTATTTCAATCTTAGATACCAATTAGAAAATTTCCAAAATTGAGAGCTTGCTCGGATTTCTCAGGTTATTCACTTGAGATAAAGGTTTTAGTAGGTTAGTAGTTGCAGACCGTCTTGATTTGCAAACTCTTTAACAGTCAATATTGGAGCTCCTCAAAAAGCTTTTATAAAACTCTCAGTTGGGAAAAAAATCACAATAATTTATGTTTCAGATAAAAATGGGGAATAATTTCAGAAAAGCCCTTGAGAAAAGTCAATAAAAGGAAGTGGTCTTTGGTTTGGAGGGGAATGACATGAGTAGGATTTTGTGTGATGCCAAAATACATTCAAGAGAGTAGGACATCGAAACCGTTTGTACCTATGTAACACTATCTCTCTGTTGTAAACTGAGCAAATATGAGCTAAGACCAGGTCAAGCCGATGAGTTTTGGGCCGAAAAATATTCAAATTTTATGCATGCTAAACATAAGCATTTATCATACACCTGAATTCTTGCAATTCTATTGGTCAATGGTCATTAGTCTCTGTTATTTTCAAAATTTTGGTTGTTACATATACCAGCTTTATTATCTTAAACAAATTGCTGTTTCAATGTTTTCAAGAGTACATTTCCTGCCGTACATATCACATGCCATACATGACAACTCGACAGTTATATGCAGTGAGATATTTATCTATCAGTTACCTTACGTGAGCATTCAACAGTTATATGTAGTGACATTGATCTTTTTCATTAAGCTCTTACATTTGCTTCTTGGATATTTTCTTATATTTGTTTTCAACTTGGTACAAGTTGGGAACCTGTGTTTCATCTTTTTGTCATGAATGATTTCCATGCCTTTTTCTTAATTTGAAAAAGCTGGAAACAAATGTAGGTGCAACTGAAGCCATTGGTGGAACAACTTACCAGAGTAAAAGATTTGCCTGCTCCAGAATTTGGAAGTCTCCAAGCATGGGAAGCTAGAGCGCATGCTGCTGGTCGTTCAGTGAATGGTGATTCTAGTGTGAATGATTCCTCTAAAGCTTCTCAGGGGCAAGGCTATGGTGGAACACCAATGCCGTTTCTTGGCGAGACAAGGGTATCCTTGATTTTCAATCTTTTTTATAATATAAAATTTCCAGTTCATCATAGATAAATTTTTTTTCTTGGCAACAGTACACAAGGTTATCCATAATTCTACTTTTCTTTTTATAATATAAAATTCCCAATTCATCATAGATAATTTCTTCTCTTCCTAGTTATGTTTCCTTCCACTTTACAGATAAAAAATATATAAATATATAAAAAAATTCCTTCCACTAGTTCTTGTGGCATGGCATGCATTATCTGGACAGTACCCATGTTTGATAGTTCAAGTGTAAAAGCCACACCTATGACATTCATGTGCCTTACCGGTGTATGCTTGCCCCATAGTGTATTTACTTGTTACTTTCTTGATGCTTTTATTGTCTGGTGGTGCATAAACATTTTGATTTTTATGGCTATGATTGTCGTGAACACATGTTTTCAGCCTATAATCTGGAAAGGATTTTCTTGAAGAAAAATTGAAAATTTTAATTACTTAGAGATTTCTGTTCACTACATCTATAGGGGTGCTAAATCAAGATGTGGATCCCCTTGTCAAGGAGGGGTGTGGATAGAGTGGATTTTATTTTCAGATATATTTCAAGATGTGTAGTTCACCTATTGTAATATGTATTGTTTAAATTTGGTTGATTTTTCTCCTTTTATCTTGGTCTTGTTGTTAGTGCCTTGCTTCGGCTTGTTCCCTTGTACATACCTTCCTTTCTTCTGACATATTCAATAATTTTTTGCCATCAGAGAATGTAGGTCTGTATGGCCTTGTTAGAAACACTTCAAGTTGTTTTCATGTTTCTATTCTAAGTGTCATGGAATCCCATTAAGGATAACATACTTGATATCATTGCCTACTTATGTCGATATAAAAAACTTTGACTCTTTAGAGAGAGATACCAGGTGAGTGTTTCCCAGATGCTTCAAAATGCATGTCAGGCATTTAGAATCTGGATCTATAAGTATAATGTTGTACCTGTCAAGGATAAAGAACTTGATACTGAGTGCCAAGTGCCAACATAGGTCCCCCAAAAGCCAGCTCGACTCTCTAGCATTATATTCAATGTGAGCACTACTTGTCTTTAGGAAAATTAGTAGAAAAATACAAAAATTGGATTTGTACGATAGGGAAATATCTTGGGCATAAAAATGAAATATTAAGGTCTGTTTATAGCATATAAACAGGCTTTGATATATTTCCATATTTGTATGTTATTACCATCTTTGTTAATATATTATATAGTGGATGATAAGGAGGAAATGCATACCAAATGAATTTGGAGAGCCTGCTGAGTACCCTATTGGAGTTAGCTTGCTTAAGGGTTTCCTTTGAGACTTAATTGCATATCATGGTTATGGATGAATTGACCACAAAAATGCAAGATGAGGTTCCATGCTGTATGTTGATTGCTGATGATGATGTGCTAAATGGCCAGGAAAGAAGACAAGTAAATGATCAGTTGGAACTGCGGAGAATGGTAAAAATAAGGTAATGCAGTAAAAACGCTAAAACCTTAGTTATGCAATTTTAAAATCAATTTGAGATTTAATTAACGGAGATATAGAAATTAATCCCAAACCACATAAAATATTTAATAGCTTTATTAGAGCAGTTTAATTGATACGATTTAGCGTCCTTTAGCATATGAACTTCCCGATATAGAAAATAGGTCTAAAGATAACTCTAGTTTTGATCTAGTTTAGGGCACCAAGCGACAATCTCGATGGTGTCTCTTTTCTCTTTACTAGGATTTGAATAATTTAAGGCCTAAAGGGTTTAAATCGTTCAAAGGGAATCAACAAATTAGGGTTAGGAATTTAGAAAGAAAATCCCAGCAATGATATAAAAAGGAAAAGATATTTTGGGTTTATCGGTTTTCAATAGAAGAAACAAACTAGATAAATTACCTGACGATAAGAAACGATGAACAGAAAATATAAAAGATTCAAGGAATCTCTCCAAGGAAGATAGTTGGCCTCACACCAAACCGCACGCGGAAAGAAAAATCGCTCTTCCAAGTTTTGAGAGAATCGCACTCTCGAAGAAAACTTTGATAAAAGCTTTCACTTTGCAAAATTTTTTTTCATTAACTTACTAAAATTGTATTTATAATGCCTTTATATAGGTAAACAAACCCTAAACATAAATTCGAAATAAGAAAGTCCTAAAGCAATTAAAACTCTAAACCGGCAAATTTTGCCCCAAAACTAGTAATTCCGTCAACTTGCGGACGTGACTCATGGATGTTCGTCCTATGTTCATGGACATCCGTCGTCTATGATGTGCAAAAAACAGAAAGTCTCAAAATCACAGACGTCCGTCCTAACGTCACGGACGTCCGTGGAAACGGATGCCATGAGCACGGATGTCCGTGCTTCAATTCTTCAAAACGCCTTCACTCTTCAGTTAGGAACCTTCGGGATATTTTCGCACTCTTCTTTCACCATTGATAGATTATAGGCAGTTATTTGAATTAGATGTCCCCATCATAAGGCTTTTTTGTAAATTAGAAAAACATCTTCGAAACATATCGAGGGCTAGTTTAGTGACATGAGAATAAGGAGGATGATTTAATTAAAATTGAGAACCATTTAGTGCCATTGTCCTAGATTTTGGAATCTGGGCTCTATTGTACAACAAGACGGTGGGTTTTGAGAAGGACATCTTAGACAATATCATTGCAAGGTAGGAGACATGGAGACATGTAACTGTAAGTGCTACACTGGGTGATGAACGGGTGCCATTTCGATTGAAGGGATGTTTTTATAAGGAGATGGAAAGTCTTACATTACTATATGTTGTAGAGGGATGCATTACATAGAAGCAACTAGACGTGGAGTACATGTTACTGTGATGTGTATGCTATGGTGGATGCAAAGTACCAAGAAAGTGTGAAATGATGAATGAGCACATTAGATGAATTTGGTGGTGGCTGCACTAAACGAGAAAATTAAGGTTTGTCGTTGAGATTGTTTGGGCATGTACTTCAAAGACATGAAACAATCGCTTTATGAAGGATTGAAATGACAAAAGCACAAGGAAGTCGAAGGGGAGGATCAATAAAGACTTGGAGGGAAGCTATGAGAAGAAACATGGAGGTTTGCATAGAGTTTTAGCCCTAAATAGAAATGAGTGGAGAAATAGGACTCACAAAGCCATCCCCAAAGAGATGGTACAAGGGGATGATGATGATGAATGCAATACTTGTCGTAGATGCATCACCATAATCATAAATGACAGTCTTAATACAAGACGACGCTCAAAGAACCATACATCAATTCCATCTATTTTTCTTTCCATGTTCGTTATTCACAAAAATTGTGTATTACGTTATTTTTTAATTTGTGAGGGAGACTTCGGTGCCATTTGCTGTCTTGTAGAGAATTGAAGGACAATGAGGCGGTGTCTCTAGTACATTTTCCAGGTATGTTTGAGGTACATGTCGTTGTATATTAGTTTGAGGAGTTTGGAGATAAGTAATGGGGTCTTTTCATTATCAACCTTTGGGTTCTAGTAGGGGTGTTATCAGATCGGTTTTCATGCTAAACCGAAACCGAACCGATAACTATTGGTTTCTAGTTTGGCAAACTGAAACCGAACCAATAAGCCTCTAAACCGAACCAATACTGATCCAATCGGTTTGGTCGCTTTTCAGGTTCTAAATCTCAATATTTATCGTCAATTCGGTATATAAAAAAAACTTATCAGTAAGTGACCCAATTCAATTAAACTGCAGAATATCACAAGAATTACCAAAAAAAAAGTATCACATCTCAAAAACCATTTAAATTTAAAAACTCATCAACGAAGAAACCAATTTAAATCGACAAAAAACCACCTATTAAACTGTAAATCAACACAGATTATATATCATAAAGACTCAGTTTCAGAAAGAATTATCGAAAATCATTACGAAAACACCTTTCATTAAAAAATAAAAAAATAAATAATAATAATAATAAATCATTACAAAAACACCATCAAATTACTACTTAGTAACTATCCCATCAGACCACCCAAATTTAATATAAAAGAACCCAAATTTAACTGAAAATTTACTTCTGACTAACTATTGCATTAGACCATAAATACAATTTAATATAATAAGAAAAAAACACAAATTGAACTGAATACTTACTACTAATCTTCCATCTTCCCCACGATAGATCTTAAATAATAATAATAAATAAATAAATAAAATCAATGCATGTGAACAACACACTAGTACTTTCATATATCAATTACAAAAACAAGAGCAAAAACAAAGTCTATATCCCATCCACCCGAGCTTCGGCTTATAACACCGAATCACAAAAGAAAGAACAAAAACAAAGTCACAAAACACGACATAAACATTCTATTAAAGTTTAAACCAATCACGAAATATCCGGAGAGAGAAAATAGTCCCAAAACTCCAGAAATAATGAAATCTAATTTTTAATACTCTTTAGTTTTCATAGGCCAAATGCACATGCACCAACCGCTCACTCACTCTGATTTTCTATAGGCCTACAAAGTAAAAGATGAGAATCACATATTATGAAACTTATAAAAAAATGACATATATAATAAGATGGAATGTGCAAATTTATAAATATATAAATAAAAAAGAAAACGTATCTTACACTTACACTCATTAGTAAACCTACATATCCAAATCCATATCCTCACCAACTATGGGTGTGAGATTGGATCCACTTGCTTCCTTTAAAAGTTCTAAAAGAGGACCAAAAAGGGGAAAAAAGGTTTCTACGCACTAAAACAAGAAAAAATGCTATAGTAAAGAAATAAATGACATATACAATAAGCTGAAATATACCTGACACGAGCTTGTCATATTCTTTTACCTCATCTATCACATTCCAAAGGCCTATCGGAGTAGAAGACGAGCGAACCCAATTTTACCCACAGATTAGGGCCTCAACCATTATTGGGGATAGGGAATTCCGAAAATGCTCAAGAATGCAGCCATCAGTGCTAAATATTGATTCGGTGGCAATAGTAGATACGGGGATAGCAAGAACGTGTCGTGCAAGTTTGGAGAGCACATGATACTTAGTGGAGTTAATGTTCCACTAACTCAATATATCAAAACACTCCATTTCTTCCTCACAACAACCCTCTGCCAAATACTTTTTGCTTCAGATTTGTTTTCATTGAATTCCCTTCCTGTAAGTGTCTCCTAAACTGAGACATCCCCTATACTCTCACAGCGGCAGACCCACTTAGGCCAATAACACTTGTTCCCTCCGATTGTTGACTAGTTCTTTGCTCTTCTCTGTTTGTTTCATTTGCAAAATACTCGTACAAAATTATAAATGTACTGTTTGGTGACACTTGGAGAAAATGGATGAGATCTTGTGTCGCCTCACCTTGGTTCTCGATGCTAGTCAATGGGGCTCTGGCTGTATACTTCAAACGTTCGCGAGGGCTGAGACAGGGAGATCCTTTATCTCCTCTCCTCTTCAACCTGGTCGAGGAGGCTTTGGGGGCCCTCATTACCCGGTCTGATGAGCTGAGCCGAATCTCGGGTATCTCGGTGGGGAGCTATGCCATTACCCTTCTTCAATATGCTGATGATACGATTTTCTTCGCCAAAGCTGATAATGAGGAGGTTTCAGCCTTTGTCAATAGTCTCATAATTTACGAAGCTATTTCGGGGCAAAGGGTTAACTTATTGAAATCCACCATCTCCGGAATCAATTTGGAGCATGAGGCTGCTGAGATTTTAGCCCCCAGGGTGATGTGTGTCGCCTCGCCTCTCCCCATCTCCTATCTTGGCCTTCCTCTGAGAATCAGGAAACCGAAGGCTAGCGATTGGGAGGTTGTCATTCAGAGATTCCAAACGAAACTTGCTGCCTGGAAGGGGAAATTCCTAAGCATTGGGGCGCGTCTCCAGCTTTTGAACTCGGTTCACTCCAGCTTTCCCATCTTTTTCATGTCAATGTTCAAATGCTTGATGTCGATCATCCATGCCCTGGAGAAGATTGAGAGGGATTTTTTGTGGGAAGGTGCAGGTTTAGATAAAAAGTTCCACCTGATGGCTTGGGAGATATGTCAACTGCCAAAAGGTTTCGGAGGTCTTGGCATTAGGAATCTCCATCAAACTGATATAGCCCTTCTAGGCAAATGGCTATGGCGGGCGGGCTGTGTAACGAACCATACCAGATTATGGAAGTCAATCCTAGTTTAAAAATATGGAAGCCTGTCGGGGTCTTGGGGGATTAATATCAACCGAACTAGGAACGTCTTAGCTTGGTGGAAAGATATCAGCTCGACCTGGAGCGATTTTTACAAATGGGTTCAATATAGCTGGGGTGACGGCTCTTGGATCTCCTTTTGGGAAGATGCTTGGCTATTCTTATACCCGCTTAGAGATGTGCTCCCGTCGATATTCAATGTGACGGCTCACCCTCATGGCTTGATTTTGGACTTCTTACCTACTAATGGGGTTTCTCCGGTTTGGGAGGTCAACACTAGGAGGGGTTTGAGGGAGGACTAGGCGGAGTGGTACCTTAGGTTGATGGATGCGCTTTATCGTTCTTCTCCGAACCGCCAGCGCATTGACTCGAGAGTTTTGTTGGCTAGCAAAAATGGAGTTTTCTTGGTCAAGTCCTTTTATCGGGAGTTCACATGTAGGGCCTCTCATCAGGGTGGATTGGTTCTTCATCTAGAAGGTGCCAATTCCCCCCAAAGTTCGCTTTTTCTTTTGGACGGCAGTTTGGGGGCGCATCTTGACGAAGGACCAGCTGATTACTCGGGGCAAACCTCTCCGGAATAGATGCCCAATGTGTTTGCTTACGGAAGAATCGATTCCTCACCTCTTTATACACTGCTGGGTTGCTACTAAGATATGGGGCACTATCCTAAAGTCTTTCGATCTCAGCCGGGTGGTCCTGAAGAACCTACCAGACTTTCTCATCTCTTGGAATGGGTTAAGGTGGAACGGTCAGCAAGGAGGTTTATGGAGGGTGGGCGCCTACACGGTTATTTGGACCATTTGGCTTGAACGAAATGCCAGAGTTTTAGTCGCAAGCGGCGTCCCATTGGCACCATTCTATGCCATATTAAAGAATTGATGTGCCAGTGGTCGTTGTTGGACGAGTATGGACGGTAGGATATAGAAGACCTGTGGCGGTGATGCTTCAGTTTTTCTCCCCCCCACCAATGTTTGGGGGCAGGGGGAGGGCTTTTGTTAGGTCGTTTATCCTTGCGAGATGCCTTTTTGCTGTGGGCTGCCTTTCTGCTATGGGTTGCCTTCGGTTCGGTTTTTTTGTTCTCTTCTGCTTTTTGTCTTTGGTAGTTTTTGGCCATTTTGTATTCTTCTAGCTTCTCGCTGTTTTTTTTTTTATGGAATGGATACCTTTTACCGATCAAAAAAAAAAAAAACAAAAGGAAAGGCATCTCAATTTACATCGTGGATCAAGAATCAACGTGACAAACAATAACAAATTCGTGTTATTTGTATTTCCCCAATATTTTTCAAACCTATTTTTTATATCATCCGCCATTCTTTTTAGAAGAACAAAGTCTTCATTACGACGACACTCTTCATTGAGGGTGTCTTGGATTGTCGTTAACTCATTGAAGAAAGAATTGCTAGTGACGTAATTAGATCCCGAGAAACGTAAGGTCGCTTTGTAAAAAAGATGAAAAGATTTTTAAAATAACGTTGCTTTGTCCAAATTACCTAATCGGGAGGCCCTAAAACGTTTTTAGTTGCTCTCTCTCCTCTTCTAGTGGTTCTTCCGTCATTCCTATCCTCATTTTGAATTTTCTGCTCTGTAAGGATTCTTAAAAACTGTGGGTCATCTTCCTCTAAGTGTTCAAATGTCTTATGATATTTTTCAGCCCTCTCCAACATATGGTATGAAGAATTCCACCTTATTGTCACATCAAGTGCTACTTGATGTTCGCACTTATTTTTCCAACCCCACACAATGCTTAAATATTCTCGCTCTTTGTGGTTTGTGGAGAGGATCTAGCATATCTGACTGGGTTACTCACCCTAGTTATGGAGTCGTGTACATCTTCATACACAACGAGGTTCAAGATATGAGCACAATTTCTCATATGTAAGAACACGTGCTCCAAAATCGTCTATTTATGATTCTTTGTCTCTCTTTATGAACTGAATCAACCCATTGTTGGAGCTCGCATTATCAATCGTTATAGTAAGAATTTTGTCGATTTCCCAATCAAGCAAGCACACTTCAACTTCCCTACCAAGTATCTCACCCTTGTGACTTTCTATTTGAATGAAATTGAAGATTCTATTGTGCATTTTTCACTCACTATTTATAAAATGAGTAGTCAAACACATGTAGTTGATATTCTGCAAGGATGGTCATGTATCCATAGTAATTGCTTTGAGGGAACTCTTCAATATTTTTTCTCACTTAAAAAGACATTAAGATACTCTCTCTCAATCGTGGTGCGACAAGGGATTTTTGTCTACTTAGGACAAGCAAGGGACATATCTCCCTCTATGAATCTGAAGGGTAATTCATCAATAATCAACATCTCTGCCAAGGACTTCTTAAGATCATCAGCCACTACCCCCTTCTCCCTTTACTCTCTCCCTTTTCATCTTGTACAAATTTTAAAGTTAGAGTTGATTGATTCTTATCCACAGGTTTGTGGGGATACTTTTCATAATGCTTTAGCAAGTGATTTTGTCGGTCCCGTTTGCCTTAGAATGACATGTGAAGTCTTTCTGACACCATTCTCATTTATTACTTGAAGGAACCTCCTGTGACTCATCTTTATATTATATAATTCTGAAGTTCTTTCAAACGATTAAACTTTTTTTTTTCTATTAGTCTTAGATGACTTTGGTTTCAATGGTGGACGATTTTGGATGCTTGTAGTTGCATCCTCATTTCGATGGGCCTTACTCATATTAGCCATTTACGTAAAAGAATATTACAATTTGTCATACAAGACCTAAAGGGTTGTGCAGAAATTGTCACTTAACAATTTCTTAGGGGTCGTACATAAATTATTCGTGCATCAAAATAACTTATCGGGCTGGGAATTTAATTCATTTCAACAATAGAAACCAAAAAAAATAAAATAATAGAAGCACTATGTCCACTTAACATTTCAATTTCATGCTGAAAATTTGATTCATTTCGATAATAGAAAGAAAAAAAAAATTGTGAATAACTGCCCATCTCCTATGTCAAAAATTGAATCAAGGCCTTATCATTTTTATCAAATCATTCTCTTTTACTTACTTTTTAAAAGTTCAATAAAAAGTTTTTCTCATTTAAATCACATATACAATAAAATGAACATGATTTCACGTGGTCAGATTTTGATTTCATCAATGGTAAGATTCAACGTGGGCCTATCATCAATGGTAAGATTTTGATTTCACGTTGCACACATCCTAAAAAAATGAACATGATCATGCGTGCAGTCAAACGTAGTTCTCGAATCACTCTCATGATGCGTTCCCCATGCAATCAAATGGGGGTGAACTTTTTCAGTCATTTGTTTTGGCAAATAAAAGAAAGAAGTAGAAACAGTTAATCAAATGGAATAATCAGCCGTTTTGCATTGAATGATGGCCACACTATTCAGCACTTCAAGCCTTGTAAAAAATGGTTTATGTGGACAAAACAAACGGCTCAATCACTGATGTGTTCCCCATGTAATCTAAATCTGACCGTATGGGGGTAGGACCACGATTCAAGATGTATTGAGTTGAAGATTTGGATCGAAAGTCGATATCCATCAGGGCCTTCGAAGCAGCCAATGGTTTTAGCAGTAGCACCTAAAACTTGGGTTGAGATGGAAGAATCTTGGTATAATAAAGGTATCCCTATTTAAAAAAAAAGAAAAAAAAGACTGTCTTTCACTCTTTCTGATATTATGCATAGAAAAAACAAAGAAAAAACATAAAGGAAGAGAGGTTCAGTGAGAAGAGAGAAAAAGAGAAAGAAACCTGGTGAGTGGTGGACAGCAGGCGGCAAGGGTGGTGGAACTGGACGGTGGGAAGTGGAAACGAATGGGGCTTTTAAGTTTTAAGCTTAAGTTTAGTTTTTAAAAGGAATTTTTTTCCTTGCAACAATTTTCTATGTTTGTACTTATTAGCAACCCCTTATCAGTTGCTTATCAGTTCTGTTTCAAGTTACATAACCTCAAACCCGAAACCGAACCGATAACCTGCTATCCCAAAGTATTCAAACCGAAACCGAAACCGAACCGATAAGCCCTAAACCCGACCAAAACCCGAAATTTCGGTTGGTTTTGGTCGGGCAGGTCGGTTTTCTGCACAGCCCTAGGCTGTAGGAAACCCATGTGTTTTGTTACCATACCAGTTCTCTCTGACTAATTGCTTTTGTTGGACATCTTCCTTGACAAAAACCTGATATGTGACTATCTACATCACCCTGACATGCATTGCTTTTTTTCAGGGTTTGAATTCAATTAGTCTGCAATCCTTTAGTTTAAGAATAATATAAGTTAGTACACAATTCGAGGATGTTTGAGTGTGCACCTTACCAAGGAGCAAACTACTCATTTAAGGCACACATTGCGACCGCCACATGCATCCACCAAAAGAGCATTAGGCCCCTTTCAAATTTATCTAGACATAAAATTTGTTCTTTTGGTAAGCCATATATTTCAAATGACTTATTGATACAGACGACAGCATTTTCTGCATCTAGAATATGATCTGCAGCTTATAAAGTTCCGGATGTGGATGTTTTGCTAGGCATCTCTTGATTGAGAACATGGTATTGTTTCCTCCAAAAAGGCAGGGTGTTTCCCTTACCCATTACACTCTCCATTTGATCCTAGTTTATGACTCCCTTTTTAGGATCAATCATTTTATCTTTCATCTTTCTGTGTTGCTCCATCGATTGCAGCCCATATACCTATATCCTCTTTGTATCCCTCCCTTCAAGAACCCTTTTTCCTAGAATCCCCACTCCCACTCCCTTGGCCTATCAAAGCTCCCTAACAGTTTCCCTGCATTGCTTCCTCATGATTCATCACTCTAAATTGTTGCAAGGCCCTCGACTGCCATCGTCATCCCATCCCTTTATCATTAGGCTTCTAGCACCTTTGACTAAAACCTGCGTTCCACTTTATTGATAAATGGGGTTCCTATATGTGGAAGGAACTGTTTATCTCATGATCTTGTGATTTTACATGTTCACTTCCCAAAAATATGACACTAGACTCGTAATATCATCCCCTTTTCTAGTGATTCTCTTTTTGAAAATTTCTCATAGCTTTAAAGAAAAAATTATGTTATTGATTAAATAGAAGTAAACAAAGCAATAATTGCATCAAGGAAGAGGAATGGGGTGCCTCTCTCTCCAATACACAGTTAATTCCTAGAAACTCCCTTGCATGCAAGGCGTCTGCCTCATCATTACCGTCCCTCCGAACATAATTTAACAAGATCTCAAGCTTTTGACAGATCAAAAGTGTCATCCAAAGGTGAGAAAATGCAACGACCATCATTCCTATAACAAGCCAACCAATAATACTCTATGTACCCTCTTTCATAGTGATAGTGATACCTCCAAATTTAGATTTAAAAAGTGGAATATCTTGTAAGACATCTCTTAGTGCCTTCTTCAAGTCTTTAACGATAAACCCCCCTTCTACTGGCAAAAGCCAAAATTACTTCTTCGTTATAAGTACCGAAAAGTCCTCCAATCCCAGCTGGTTCCAGGTTCCTGAAGGAACTCCTATCAACATTACACTTCAACATCCCTTTCATAGGCATTTCCCATTCATTAACTACATTGTCCATTTTCATTTTGCTATTAAGAATAACTCTCCACTCGCTATTAATATATTGAGCGGAATCAATAAAATTCTTATTTTGTTCGAGCCCAATGGATTGAGAGGTCCTTTATTTGCTTCCTCATAATGACAATCGATTTGGATTTTCCCTGAAAAATGGGGATGTTGCTGTTCCTTTTACAATGACCATAAGAGAGCATTAGTAAGCAATTGCCAAAGAATTTTCCCTCTTGTGGGAAAATGTTCTTTCCCCCACTCCATGAAAAAGGCCCCCCACCATGGATCAAAATTTCGTCCGATACCGATACGTATCGGTATCGGTGACCTCCGATACGGTACATTGAATGTACCGTATCGGTCATATATATGAGTTTTACTGGACGATACATTCAATGTATCGTCCGGTGCCATCCAATACCGATACGTATCGTCCGATACATATCGGTTCTGGGCTCGGACAATACGTATTGGTTTTCCGGCATTTTGATCCATCCCCCCACTGATTCCAGAATTACTATTCCATTCAATAGAGATCGAAGAAACTCCTCTTCTGATTTAAAGTTTTTTGCATCTTTCTATGTTGATGGTTGTCAATGGTAAGGATTTTGTTTGTGCATGCCCTTCAAATGAAGGCCTTGACTCTTAATGGTGCAAACACAAGCAGTTATACTCTACTCTTTGGACAGTTCTCCAATAACTCAATTATTAGCCCTCAATCAAGACATTTCCTTTTGCCCAGCCTGCCGCTCTTTCCCCACTTTGATAGATGGACAGTGCTCCATCTCATTGGAGGCCCTGCTTTTGTGGGTATAGTGCTTCAATATCTCAACCCATTGGCCTTCGATGAAGGCACACCACCTTTCCTTTCATGCCCAGCCTGCTGCTCTCTTTCCCCACTTGATAGATCCTAGATCGACAGTGCTCCATCTCATTGGAGGCTTGAACACAATCATACCTGATGATGACCCTTTCTAGTCCTTCCCAAATCATTATTACCCCATCTCGAGCTTTCTAGAACCACCTAACACACCTGTTTAATCCACCTTGATAGGGTGTTTAGTTGGGTGCTTTCTGAATGTTCTTTTCTCCTTTTCATTTATCATCTCCCCTCCCCGTTTCCTGCTACATGTCCACAACTATTCCACTTATTAAAGGTATTTATTCTGCTAGCTGTCCTCAGGAATTCAAAACTATTTCCACCATCCAACAACCAATCCTGAATTAGTACTGTACTGCCAATATTGTCCCCATCGCTTACTAATTGCTGTGTCTCCACTTTCTCTACATTAATATTTCCACTACTTCCACTTGCCCCTGCTTCGTGTTGCATACTTTAAAGAGTTATTCTACAATGGGTGTCCACTCTTCACGGACGGACACGGCAATTCACACATCTGTGTGACTGCATGACATGTATGGACTTCCAATGCATGGAAGTCTGTGCACGTCACACAGTAACACAGATGCGTGGACTGCTTTATCGCCCATGATGGGTGGACACCCATTGTAGTCTAACTCTACTTTAAAAGCTTACGATTGTTATCTAAAGTATCTCTTGCAGAATGTTAAGGACCGGTCTTGTAGTTTCGTATGCCTTTATTCCTAACAATGTACCAACTCCCCATCCGAAACTGTACCATCACCGACTTTTGTCCCTTCTACTAACATGGACATCCTACTCTCCTTACCTGCTTGGGCCAACCTTGTTTCCCTAGTGATGCGGTCGGCGTTCTATGGACACCAATGAAGTTGCACAACACCTGTTATACTCCATCATTGGCACCATCACCATAAGTGGAGCAGCTACAGGTTAGTCATCAATGGTCAATAACTCCTTTTTCTTGCCCCCTAGGATTTACTAAGGACAAATGAAGACAATTCTGACACACAAGAAGAACCTTTGAAGACAAAGGATCTGGATTTACTTAGGAAGAAGTACAGGCTTCCGACTCTATCCCTGGATTCAGCTCTATAATCGTATCTTCCTTTACCTTGAATCAAAAATAAAAAGCATAGCAGCTTGACCTTACCTATAAATTTTGTACTTATTTGAAACCATCACTGATTACAGGCAAGGTATCAAACTCGGTATTGTTCCATCTGGGACCGATACAGATACGGTATCGGCCAATTTTTTTATTTTTTTTAATGAAAAACAGCAACAAAAGATAGAAAAAATATTTGTTTCGGTGTGTATCGACCGATACTGACCTGTGTCGGTCCAATACTAATATAGATACTGATACCACCCTGATATCTGTATCGGGGATGTATTGGTATTGATTCTCGACGAAACCGATACGTATCACTGATACGTATCGTTATCGGCCGAGTTTTGATTAAATGATTACATGAGGTGAAAGTTCAATCTGGCTCGTTTTCAACTTGCCAAAGAAACACTACAATTATTATACTTTTGTTTGCCTACTTAATTCAACATTTAAATAATTTTCATGCTGCTCCAAATGCTACCTTAGACGCCTCCCTTGATCCTAATGAGAGCTGCAGCCCTCAAATACTACAAAGCATAGTTTCCCAGAAACCCTTTTTACCCTATCGTACTGTTGACTCGGAATTTTAATATTTTTTTCAGAAGTCAGGAAGTTCTATTTAGTTTCAAAGATCGGATAGAATGAATTAATGGAAGGGATTGAGAAATGAAGCTCTATTTATAGGTTTCCTACTTAAAACCTACTCTAACTAGGACTTAAAGTCCTGAGTTATGTCAGAGTGTGACCCATGACCTACTTGCGTGGGCCCTCTCCGCACTCCCTCTAACATGGCCCACGTAGGCCATCCCCTTTCTCATTGCTGGCCCATGCAGGTCATCCTCTCTCTCTCTCTCTCTCAATGGCCCACGTAGGCCGTTGACAGGGACGCCGACATTGTAGACATCGAATACGAACCGTTTCGCGTGTATCGACATCGGAAGAAGCGGAATGAAAATCAGAACCACACGTAAAGGAGGAAAATTTAGTACTGGAGGAATACTGTACAGTCAACCGATCGAAATTTTCGATCGATCAAATACTTATTTCGATCGATCGAAATCACGCGAGAATGCATTTTTAGGATCCGTACTTATGTTTTAGGGGCAAATTTGTCTTTCTTTTATGTTTATTTTCATTTTAGGGTTTTATTTTAAGACCTCCTATATAAGGTCTATCCGTAAACAATGTAATTAGTTTTTGATTAATGAAAAGAGCCTTTTGCTTCCTTGCTTGAGATGAGCATCTTCAGAGAGTGAATCTTCGTTTCCCGAGAAGGGTTTGGTGTGAAGCCAAGGGTGTGAAGCCCAAAATCTATCTTCTTTCTATCCCTTTCTTTGATTTTATCTTTTGCTTGTGTGTCAATCATCAGCAGCCTAGATTTTGTCAGAAAATCATAAAACCTAGTTTCCATCAGAGCCATCGATTTAAACCCATCTCACAAATCCTAAATCCAGCCATCCGACTAGAAACGCCTTGATATTCAAAACCCCGGAGAAAACCAACGATCCCATTATTGAACTATGAGCGCCCTAATATGGAAACCTAGAGTTCTACCTCTAGGACCGATCCACACCGCAAATCTAACAAATTTAGCGCAAAGGCTGGACCCTTTCTTGAACCCGAACGTGATCTTTCGTATGGAAAACAATGAAGCCCTAAGGTAAACGCGTTATTTTCAGGTTTATTGTTCAAATTAATTTAATTTAATTTCGGCAATTAATTAATTCATCGCATTCACACAGTCTAGGGTCTTGTCCTGCGTCAGTTTTGGTATCAAAGCTTAAGTTCTATGTTAGGGCATATTTGTGTGGCATTGAATTCATTGCACTTTAATTTTCATTGCATCTTATTTCTGTTTTGGCCAAAGTGTGCACATCCTGTGTTTGTCAAAAGCCCCCTTCATTGTCAATTCATTTTGCATGTCATTCTATAACCGTCATTAGCAAACCGCATCACCATGGACATGAATGAGATTGTCGAGGCTCTTAACGGCATGAGGCCTGATCTAAAATCGATCAATGATCGAATGACTGTCATGGAAACAATCCAAAGGAACCTTGAAACGTCCAATGAGAGGTTGCTAGACCGAGTCAATCGATTAGACGAGGGTGATGAGTATCTCGAACCACACCGTGAGCTTAATGGTCCACGTTTCGAACGAAATGGCTACCAACATAATCGGAACCGGAATCATAAGATGGATCATCATGGAGATGACTACGACCCGAAAGGGAAACTCCTCAAGAAGGCCTGAGTTGAGTTCCCAACTTTCGATGGAAGATTGGACCCTCAAGTCTTCCTCGATTGGTTATCCGATATGGACCAGCACTGAGTGGTTTGGCATGAGCAACGAGAGCTGTGTCAGACTTGCTAAAATGAAGCTCATAGGCCAAGCCCGACTCTTTTGGTTCAACGTTGAGTGCATCAGAACGAATGCAGGTTGTACTCCCATTACCCGTTGGGAGGACATGAAAGAGCGACTTATAGAGAAGTATGTTCCTTCCTCATACTACCATCGTCTCCTCGATCAATGGCAAAATCTACGCCAAGGTAGTGTATGCCCGTAGCGGATTACATTGGCAAATTTGAAGAATTCATGATGAGAGCCAAAGAGTCCGAAGACCCTCAAGTCACTCTATCCAGATTTCGCATCGAATTGAGGCTCGACTTACAAAAAGAGTTAGTCTGTCACCCTGTTGAGACTCTTGCCGAATGCTACATTGTCGTTCAGGACCTTGAACGATATTTGAAAATGATGGTGGTTAGGCGATCTGATTTTCACACCGGTTAACCCCATACCGACGACGTGAGATTTAGTGTTGGAAACCCGCCTCCCAAACCCACACAATCCACATCTGCCAATGTGCGGTTTGACAAAGGTAAGGGTGTAGTAGGAGAGTCCTCGAAGAGTAAGTCTCATGTCAAGTGTTATAAATGCCAAGGTTTGGGACACTTTGCCGCCCAATGCCCCACGAGAGACCCACAAAGGAATCTCCTCATCGAAGGAGAAGGAGAAGAGAGTGAGGGAGTTTATGAAGAAGAGGTCTTTGAGCCGAATGTCACACCTAGTGATGAGGAAGGTGATGACATGGGTCGTGTTCTAGTTGTGAGGTGTGTCTTTGTACAACTTCAACGGGATGAAAAGAAGGATTGGTGGGGGGAGAACATCTTCCACACCGTTGCCACATGTGGGACAAAGAGTTGTAGGGTTATCATGGATAGCGGAAGCTGCACTAATGTGGTGTTAGAACATACCATCACCCGCTTAGGGCTTACACCCGAAGCCCACCCGAGACCTTACAAAGTCGCATGGGTTGACTCCTCATCCATTCTTATGTCACAGAGGTGTCGTGTTCCCATACAATTGGGTTCATACTCGGACACCTTGTGGTGCGATGTGGTGTAGATGGATGTGGGCCACATCATCTTAGGGAGACCATGGCTTTATGACTTGAATGTGACCATTTTTGGCCGATCTAATATTTGCACGTTCAATTATAAGGGCAAGAAAATCACTCTTAACCCTTTGGCTCCCAAAGCACCATCAGTCAACAGAGTTGAAAAGAAGGGAGGCCAATCCAAGGCCATAAACATTGTGAGCCCTTTAGAGTTCGAGAGGGCATCAATAGATGAGAGCATAGTGTATGTCGTCGTCACCGTTGAAAGTACTCCTGAGTCAGCAAGTGAGATCCCTAAGGAGGTCGAGCCAATCATGAATAAATTTGCGGATGTCTTCCCCGAAGACTTGCCTAATGAGCTCCCTCCCATGCGTGACATTCAACATGCAATTGACTTGGTTCTCGGATCTACATTACCGAACTTGAACTTGCCCCGCTAGAGTTGACTCGGCAAGTCAATGAGCTCCTTCAGAAGGGATTCATCCAAGAGAGTCTGAGCCCGTGTGCTGTACCCGCATTACTCACTCCAAAAAAAGATGGTACATGGCGCATGTGTGTGGATAGCCGTGCAATTAATAAGATTACGGTTAAGTATCAGTTTCTCATACTGATGCTCGATGACATGCTTGATATGATGATTGGCACCACTATCTTTTCCAAGATAGACCTAAAAGTGGATACTATCAGGTTCGTATTCGCCCCGGCGATGAATGGAAAACCGCCTTCAAAACCAAATACGGTCTTTATGAGTGGATGGTTATGCCTTTTGGGCTATCTAATGCCCCGAGCACATTCATGAGGCTCATGATGGGTACCATGCTCCAATTTTCTTCGGCCTATCATCCTCAAACCGATGGCCAAATGGAAGTCGCCAATAGGAGCTTAGGTAATCTCCTTCGTTGTTTAGTCGGTGATCATCCTAGGACTTGGGATTCTACATTGCCCATAGCCGTGCTTGCATACAACAGTTCAATCAATAGGTCCCTAGGCATGAGTCCTTTTGAGGTTGTACTTGATCATAGGCCTAGGACGCCCATCGATTTAATCCCCATGTCTGCATCCCATTGAGTTTCCGAGTCAGCCGATGCATTCACACAACACATCCATGAATGGCATGCCGAAATTAGAAGAAAAATTAATGCGACTAATGAACATTACAAGATAACTAAGAATGCGAATAGGCACTTTAAAGAATTCCAAGTGGGGGATTGTGTGATGGTTCGGGTTCGGCCTGAACAATTCCCATCGGGAGTCGCAAAGAAACTCCAAGCTTGCGATGCTGGGTCTTTTAGAGTTGTGACAAGGAGCGGGCCTAATGCATATGCTCTCGAACTTCCATCGGATATAGGGATCAGCTCTACGTTCAATGTGGAGGACCTAATTCCTTCTTCGGCCTCAGCCCCACCCCCTACCAACCCCTTCCAAGCAGCCTCGAGCCCAAATTTCAGCCCCACTCTGCAGCCCCTACCATTCCCTTCCCCACGTAAGCAGAGGAAAGATGAGATCGAAGGGATGCTTGATGATTTTGTGGTATCCACCCATGGTGGAGGATTTTAGAAATGTTTAGTTAAGTGGTTGGGAAAGCCGGACTCCGAGAACACATGGTTAACTGAAGATGAGGTGCGACGTCTGGACTCCGACATGCTCGATTGCTATCACGACGCCGCTTCATCGGTGATGAAGTCTTTTCGGCCCTGGAGAATTGACGGGGACGCCGACATTGTAGACATCGGATATAGACCGTTTCGCGTGTACCGACGTCGGAAGAAGTGGAATGGAAATCAAAACTAGGCATAAAGGAGGAAAATTTCGTACTGGAGGAATACTGCACAGTTAACCGATCAAAATTTTTGGTCAATCGACTTCATATTTTGATCGATCGAATACTTATTTTGATCGATCGAATACTTATTTCGATCGATCGAAATCGCGCGAGAATGAATTTTTAGGATCTGTACTTACGTTTTAGGGGCAAATTTGTCTTTCCTTTATTTTTATTTTCGTTTTAGGGTTTTATTTTAAGACCTCCTATATAAGGTCTCTTCATAAACAATGTAATTAGTTTTTGATTAATGAAAAGAGCCTTTTGCTTCCTTGCTTGAGATGAGCATCTTCGGAGAGTGAATCTTCTTTTCCCGAGAAGGGTTTGGTGTGAAGCTCAAAATCTATCTTCTTTCTATCACTTTCTTTGATTTTATCTTTTGCTTGTGTATCAATCATCAATAGCCTAGATTTTGCCAGAAAATCATAAAACCTAGTTTCCATCAGAGCCATCGATTCAAACCCATCTCACAAATCCTAAATCCAACCATCCGACCAGAAACGCCCCGATATTCAAAACCCTTGAGAAAACCAGCGATCCCATTATTGAACTACGAGCGCCTTAATCTGGAAACCTAGAGTTCTACCTCTAGGACCTATCCACACTGCAAATCTAACGGATCTAGCGCAAAGGTTGGATCCTTTCCTGAACCCGGACGTGATCTCTCATATGGAAAACATTGAAGCCCTAAGGTAAACGCGTTATTTTCAGGTTTATTGTTCGAATTAATTTAATTTAATTTCGGCAATTAATTAATTCATCGCATTCACATAGTCTAGGGTCTTGTCCTGCGTTAGCCAATCTCTTCTCTCTCGTTGATGGCCCACGCAGGCCATCTTATTTCTCTCTTTTCCTCTATTCTCTCTAAATGTGGCCCACGCAGGCATACTTGCGTAGGTCGTACCTGCGTAGGTCGGTCGTACCTGCGTAGGTTGGCCATACCTGTGTGGGCCATCTCTTCATTTCTCTCAATATCTATTTTTCTTTCAAAATGGCCCACGTAGCCACCCGCGTGGGTCATCTTCTTAGAACATGGGTCCTCTATTTTCACTGCTTAAGCAAATAACCACTTGCGTAGGCCAGATATCTGGAGAAGAATCTTTTCTCAATCTGCGTGAAGGCTAAGACTCACGCAACCCTCACAACCTTTGATTTTTGTGAAACTGTTGCGGAAATCGTAAGATTATAACTTCCCGTAACCGCTACAATAAATCTATAAATAGCAGATTCGTTCTCATTATGCCAGGGATCCGAAAATTCTTACGTGAGAGCCTTGTTGAAAACTTTTCCGACTTTGATTCTCTTGCAAGAGCCTTTAACGTATCTCTGAGATTCTTTTTGGTTCCCTCTTTTTTCCTTTTTCCTATTTAGAGTGTATGGGAGGATTAAGTCTGGATTGGATTATGAATTCGGACTGTTTCTAATACAGGTGCATTTAGGATTAGAGCTACGACCCTTGCCTAAATATGATACGCTTAGGATAAGGGTTACGACTCTTATATAAGTATGGTTTAGGGTTGTAATTTGGGATTATGCGTTGCAGCACATACCCAATTTCTTGTGTACTTAGAGATAGTTAAGTTACGTGGGTACAACCTCTCGCATAACTCTTAGTATGCTCGGATTGTAACTACAAATTCGATACTTGTATAGGTTGCAACTACGAACCCAAAAAATGATTCCGGACACCGACACTCGAAATATTCATCTATAATGACTCATAACTATCAGATTTATCAGATCTAAATCACGTCCCGAAATTAGAGTTACCCTCGCGGTTAGGGCCAACAATCACTCAAATTTAGGGTTTGGATCTCAACATCGCGATCGAAAATTCTTTTACGGTGGTAAAACTGTAAAATTTAATTTCTTGATACACATAATTTGGCCATGCCCGTGTTGGTCCGTCGTACCTGCATAGGGCATACCTACGTAGGTCGTACCTGCGTGGGTTGTACCTGCCGTGGCCATCACTATGTAGCCCTCGCGTGGGTTAAATATTTTAATGATAGATTCATTGAGTTTTAGTCAAACGATCATAATACAAGATCGTAATGAGATCCAACGATGAATTTATTGCATGTTGACTAGATCTTGTGATTTTGGTCAAATCCAACGGTGGATTCATTGACTTTTGGTCAAACGATCATAATAAGATATTGTAATGAGATCCAACGGTGGACTTATTCCATGTTGACCAGACTTTATGATTTTAGTCAAATCCAATGGTAGACTCATTGACTTTCGGTCAAACGATCATAATACGAGATTGCAATGAGATCCAACGGTGGACTTATTGCATGTTGACCAGATCTTGTGATTTTGGTCAAATCCAATGCGGACTCGATTCGTTGACTTTTGGTCAAACTGGCCAAACGATCATGATACAAGATCATAACGAGATCCAACAGATGATTTGTTGCATGTTGGCTAGATCTTGTGATTTTGGTCAAATCCAACAGTGGATTCGTTGACTCTTGGTCAAACAATCATAATACGAGATCATGACGAGATCCAACGATGGATTTATTGCATGTTGACCAGATATCGTGATTGTGGTCAAATCCAATGGTGGACTCGTTTTTTGGTCAATCAATTACAATACGAGATCATAACGAGATCGTAACGAGATCCAACAGTGGATTTATTGCATATTGATTAAATCTTGTGATTTTGGTATAGTCCAATGGTAGACTTGTTGATTTTTAGTCAAACAATCATAATACGAGATCGTAACAAGATCCAACGGTGGATTTGCTACATGTTGACCAATCCTTATGATTTTGGTCAAATCAAACGGTGAACTAGTTGTTTTTAGCCAAATGATCCAAATACGAGACCGTAATAAGATCCAATGGTGGATTTATTATGCATTGATCAAATCTCATGGTGTTAGTTAAATCCAACGGTGGATTCATTAATTCTATGTTAAATGATCGTATTATAAGATCATTACATGATCTAATGGTAAAATCATCACAAAATAACTTACGATGTTTAAGTTTTAAGGAATTTGATGATATTCTACTCGTGATTAAATACCCCATAACCAAAAGTGTTAATTCTTTGGATGATCAGACATAAAAAAATGTATCTGGTGTTTGAATTCATCTTCTAGACAAGTGAGCATGAATTCATTATGAGACTCGTCCATGAACTCCTCATGCCCATATTTGACTATGCCTATCGTTCGGATGGGTCTAACTTCCGGAGAAGGGGCTCTCGTCTACGGCGCCCTTTATTTCACATCGCCCGAGTCTCTAATGAAGACAACATACTGTGCGTCCATCTCGTAACGTGAAGATGAAGATATCAATGAAGACTTAGACTTAGGATTTATTTTCTTTATTTAAGAGATGTAATTACTTTACTTTTCTATAGTAGCGTTTAATTAGAGGTATTCGATTTTGATGTAATTAATGAGAATCAATTGTGATACCCGGAAATGTAAAGTCCGCTATTTTCAATAAAACCCTCTCATAGCAAGGGGAAATTTGTTAATTTATGTTGGATTTATATTCTACTCAAATTTGTTGTTTACACGTACTAGTCCTCATGCGTACCAGTACTAGGGACTGGTACGAAACCGTTTCCGAAACATTTCAGATACTTTTGTAGAAACATGTTCCAATATATAATTTAAACTCATTTCATTTTAAACAAAAAGTTGTTCTATTTTAGAAGAAACTCGTTCAATTTATATATCTATTAAAAAAAATGGTTCTTATTTAATTGATACTTCTATTTCTTACATATGAAAATAGTTTTGTCCTACTATACTACAGTTTTTTAGAGCGCCATTATATTAGGTCAAAATCGCACTTTTATGGAAAATAATAAAATTGTGGAATGAGCTTCATGTGGCTATGATTAAAAGTATATATATTCCTAGTAATATATTTTAATAAGTAATTTGGGTTATATATGGGCTTAGGCCGGTAGCCCAGCTTACCTATCAAAATAAAATAAAATAAAATAATATTTGGGTTATATATTATGTTAGATATACTACTAATAGAAAATTTTAATCATGTATTTTTTCACTCAATTATAGATGCGTTCAGTCTAAACTCTAAAATTAAAAAATATAAATAGTAGTAAATAGAAATATAATTCTCATATATATATTGATACAAAAGAAGTACCAATGTTGTATCAATATCTTATATATGTTACTTCCATTTGCATCTATGATTTTAGTTTGTACCTATACGCCTCTACTTCATACCTATAACGTATCTCTGACGTTTCTTCTACGTTATGTCAGTATCGTATCAAAACGTTTCCATAAAAATACACCCGAAACTTTTTTCACCTAAATGTACTAGTACCCGTACCAACTGCTGGTAACTATGCTACAAAGTAGGGTGGTAGATTAAAACCTACTCGAAACTCTGTTTTACAGCGTCAAAACACCGTAAAACACCCCGGTTACAAGCAGCGGTACTGGTTCAGAACCAGTAGTAGCAGCACACTGAGATCTCAAAAGACCACTAGATCAGGGATGAAATTCAGACGCAAAAGAATGAGATTTGCAGCAGCAATTGGAGGATGAAAACCGTCCAAACTATTCAGATCTGAGACTCGAAAGTCTCCAGAAAATCAGAGTAAGGAAACTTCCGAAGTTTTCCAGCTTACTTCTCAAGAGAACATTCTCATAAAAATAATAATCACTCTATTCATTTTCACCGATCAAAAATAAAAATAAATCACTGTATTCAAAATTTTCAGCCGTTACAATATTTACAGGAAATAAAAAAGAGAAATTCTATAACTAGACCTCTATCTTATCTCTATCTAAGATTCCTATTGCTACTTGGACTCTTATAGCAAATACAGGACTCCATTTAGCATCAAATAAAAAAAAAGTTACTAAAGTTTTCTACTTCTCCTAATCACAGACAGCGTCGATTCTCATTAATTATTGTAAATTCCATTCTGCCACCAGTTGTCATGTGGGTCAATGATACCATGGGTCTCATTTAATGGGTCAAGTGCCCTAACTTTAGACCCAAAAAGATGTTTATAAAGGCCCATTTGCCCTCATTAAGGCCCAATGGGTCTTTCAACTAAATCTCCGTTTGTATTGATTTTTATGAGGTCCTGACCAGGGTTCGATTCCTTCAATGCACATAACTTTTTAATTATAAAAAGAAAACTTTAATTCTAGCCCCTCAAATCTTGTGATTTCTGTGTTGTTTGCAGCCCTCTTTAAACTCGATTTCTGCCATTAAACAGCTTCAAATTCCACCATTTCTTGGACTACATCCTCCTCAGGTTGAGAGACATGACCCCGGCGAGTTGACCTTTACGTACTCACGATTGCATCTTTATGTCACGTTTTTTCAATTCTTCTTGGTTGCATCGTCCACTTCAATCTTCATTATTCGCTGCATGCTTTCCATAGCTTTTTTCCTTTCGCTTTCCTCTTGTCTTTGGCCTTTTCTCGAATGTTTTATGCTCTGATGGTGGAGAATAACTCAACTCCAGCGAAATTGTCCTCTCGACCCAGGAACATCTATCATTATAGCTTCGATCCGCCCATCTCATACACATTGTCATCTGACCGTTGATGATTAACGGTTGATTAATCTAACAAATTTTTGTGATCAGGATCTCCATCGGACTGTTGGATTTGATCTAGATTGTAATCTGGTACTCTTTCACCATTAGGACAACTATTGCAACCATTGATCGTCGTTGCGATGAAGATAATACATCTTCTCACTACTAAAAAATTCATCAGACCTTGATCACTGATTGTGGTTTGATTTGAGACTTCATCGGCTTTGTTATTTTCAAATGGATTGAAATCCGACCGTTGATTTTCGATCAAATCAAAATCCGTTGGTTGATCTTCCCTTTGATCTAGATTTATTCATTGATCCACTTTAATTTCCTGAGTTGTGAACCTTTCAACAATCGAATTTTCTTTTTCTTTGACTTGTAGATCGAGGTTTGACCGTTGCAGTTGGAACCTCCGGATTGCTTCTACACAGCATAATAATTCATTCTTGTTTTTGAAAAACTCTTTGAGGCACGCTTCAATTGATCTAAGCGCGAGATCAATGATGGCTTGATCCTCGGTGACGTCTCGTCATTACCCAAGACACTAACCCTTGGTTTTCTCATGGAAAGCACCCGCTCTGATGCCAAATAATGATGACTACCAACTGTCAAATTCTACAAATTAGGGTAGTAAAACCTACTAGAAACTTTATTTTACAACATCAAAACACAGCCAAAACAGCCCCAATTTATAGTATTTCTACTGCAGGAATTTTACGAGCTGCAGAACTGGTTCAAAACCCAGCAGTCGCAGTGCACTGAGATCTCAAAGCCACCAGATCAGGGATGAAATTCAGTCCGAAAAGACTGAGATTTACAACAGTAATTGGAGGATGAAAAACCTCGAAGTTACTTAGATCTGAGACTTAAAAGTCTCCAGAAAATCAGAGTTAAGAAACCAAAATTTTCCAACTTCTTCTCAAAAGAAGATACTCAGTTTCACTCTATTTATTTTTCTTGGCAGTTACCGTATTTAAAGGAAATAAAAGAAAGAAATTCCTTCTCTTTCCATAGCTAAACGTCTATCCTATCTCTAATTAAGAGTCCTATTCTTACTTGGACTCTTATACCACTAAAGGAACTAAAAGTCTGGGCTTGGGCCTGCAGCACAATGGAAGGTTGACAATATTGCAGCCTCAAGGTCGCAGGTTCGTGCCCAGCTTACCTATGAAAAAACGAAACTTCTTAAAAATCTTATCTCATACTTTGTAGGACTCCAATTAACACCAAATAAGAAAAAGGAAACTAATGATTTTAACTTCTAATGAATGAGAGCCTAATAGCCGAGAATTCCAATCTGCCACCAGTTGTCACGTGGGTCAATTGATGATGCCACTGTGAGTCTTATTTAATGGGTAAAGTGACCCTAACTTAAGGCTCAAAACGATGTTTATAAAGACCCATTTGCCTCTCTTTATTAGGGCCAATGGGTCTTCAAGTTTTAATTCCAGCCCCCGGAGTCTTGTGATTTATGTGTTGTTTCCAGCCCTCTTTTAACTTGATTTCTGCAATTAAACAGCTTCAAATTTTGCCATTTCTTGGACTACATCAGATCTACCCCTGATTTGTTCTAGGATGCTAAGGAATCAGTGATTGCCCAAGACTTGTGATAGTTCAGTCTCAATCTTGGCTCTGAGATTTTTTTTATTGTTTCCCCTCTATGAGCATTAATTGTACAACTAGAGGAAGTTGGTGGTTAGGAGAAAGGAAATATTAGGGAATCTGGATTAAATGTTTATTTAGGGTATTTATGAGCATCACTCATTAACTACAAAATTATGTTTTTCAGTGCGATTTTGGTAGCATTGCTTTGGTTTTCTTTTCTAATACTTATGTCTAAATAGTGATTTAAAATTCTATGGAAAATGTGCACAAACGTAGATTCATAGAAATGCTTCAGTTGGTTTATTTATTATGCATGCCTACTTAATAGTTTTTAGTAAGCATATTTACTAATCGAGTAGTAGTCAGGGGAAGGTGTTCATTAGGCATTTTGATTGTTATTAATTTATTCCAGACTTAACTTCCAGTTGTTGAATTGGTATATAGTAGGTGACAAGTCATGGTTGTTACTCATCCCTAATAGCAGATCAGTTACAAAGTACCTTATTTTTCATCTTCTTAATCTAATGATTGCTACCATAAATATCATGGCAGGTTGAAGTTGCTCTATCTGGTGTTGAAGTAAAGGAAGAGGATACAAAACCTGATGCTGCTGCTATATCTATGAAAGTTTTACCTCCTTGGATGATCAAGCAAGGCATGAATCTTACAAAAGAGCAACGGGGGGAGGTCAAGCAGGAGTTGAAGATGGATAACAGTCTAGCACCTGCAGGTCTATCTGAGGATAAAAAATCAAAAGTCAACGAGAAGGAAGATGAAAAGAATTTACAGGCTAGTGGAAAGAAACAAAATTTGACGTTTCTTTTTGTCTTAGCATCTTCAGTTATACTACTACTTCTTATGATTAAGACATTAGTTTGTTGCTACTTACTGATTATTGTGTAGGATGAGTATCTTAAGGCTTATTATGCTGCTATTTTCAAGAGGCAAGAGGAGCAAGAAGCAGCTGCCAAGCGGAAGCAACATGAAGAAGACCAATCCAACACGATCACATCATCAAACATTTCAAATGGTGTCTCTGGACCTCCTGATCGTAGAGTTGGTAGTAAATCAAAGCGAGAGGACGAGGGAGATGATGACGACGTTGAATGGGAAGAGGCTCCACCTCAAGGTACACATTAACTAAACGACTCACTGTAGACAAATATTCATTTCTCACCCACTACCCTGATTTTGTACATATTCTTGCAACATGTCTTTGCATAATTTCAAGGCCTCTCTCTTCCTAGGAACAATATTAAATATAGACAACTCTAGCATTTGTATCAGAATTCATTGTGTAGAGTCAGAAACAATGATGCCACCTGTAGGTAAAAACTCTTTGTTTTGGCTTGAAGCCTGTTTGTTTCTAAGGCAGCCTAAATCCTACCGAAACTCAGGAAAAATTATGCTAACTTGTTTATGTGATTAAACTTATTCCTTCTTGATTTTTAAAAAATATTTCGTGTAAGAAAGAGAAGAAGAAAGGTTTGGTAGATAGTGAACTTTGATTGTTGGAAATAATACGATAAGTATGGTATGTGATGGGTGTCTAGTATTAGAAATAGTGTATATTTGGTGACTACGTAAATGTTTAGGCGTGGGGTGTTAAGAGTAGTAGGTGGTGTGCGCTATGTAAGTGTTATGAGCATTGTTGTTTTAGTCTCACCTTGTCTAGATGTTAGTGGGTGCTCCACTACTCGGAGCTCTTCTTATGTAACTCAAATCATCTTGGAATATTAGCAATGTAGTCTTTATGTGTCATAGCTATCTCCTCTCTCCCTTTTCTCCTTCATCTATCTTTCTCTCGTAAACCCTAATTAGAGTATTCTCCTCTTTCGTTAGTTTGTTATTATTTGTTTCTACATGTTATCAGAGCGGGTAGTTCCCGTGCATATTCGTCTGACATATGCTCCACATTGCCGCAAGGATGAATCTTTATGCATAAGAAATTGGAAACTATGTTTCTCCATCTTTGTTTCTCTGTCTCTGATTCTCCAACACATGTTTCTTCTTCCACCTCCATTTGTAGTTTAGATTTAATGGTGTCACCATCCATATACGTTCTTATGTTACAGCCACCCAACTCTGCTTTGATGGTATTATTCATACATGAGATCAAGATTTTTTAGGGGGAGAATAGGAGGAGATGATGTAAAGGAAGATTATATGAAGAAGGAAAGAAAAGAAAGAAGTGGCTGTTGCAGCCAATGAAGAAGAAGAGACACGGAGTGAGAAAAATAAAGGAAGATGTAAAAAGCAAAATTGAGAATAAAAATGTGAAGGCAGCTTCTGCTGGTGTTGGAGGCAACCATGGGTGCCTTGAGAAGAAAAAATATAGCAAAAAAAGGAAAGAAAACTTTTTCTGTGATTGCTGACGTCAAACAACCATGTGGGTGTCTTGAGAAGAAGAAAAAATAGCAAAAAACAAAATAAAAGAAATTTTTTCTATGATTGCTGATGTCAGCCCTTTTGCTGCTGACATTAGCCCTAATTAGAGTCTGACCTAGGGTTTGTTTTTCTTGGGCGAAGATGGAAAAAGGCAAAAAAAAGAACAAATTTTTTTGTGTTGCTGATGTCAGCCCTCGAGGTGTTGGCTGATACAAGCCTCTAATAGTGTAGTGATAAAAGAAAAAAGAGGGGATAATAAAGAAAAATAGAAAAGGGAAACAGAAAAAGAAAGTGTTGCTGCTGGGATACTGTGCTGGCTGGTACAACTATCTTAGTTGTACTGTCTACCAAAAAACCGAAAAAGGGAAATCGGTGCTGTCCTGTGATCCATAAATTTTTGCGTTTGAAGAGGGATATGCCTCCTATGTGGGTATTGCTTGGTTGCTTGGTGCTTGGTGCTATATGGATGATGGATGACGTGGCTCTGACTGTATGGATGGTGGGCTTGGAGGTGATTGGTTTCCCTTCTGTTACTGGAGATTTCATAGTTATATTATCAATCTCCCTTGATATTAGTTTTGGTCATTATTTATAGTGCCAAGAACAATATATCATGGTAGGCTATATATATATATATATATATATATATATTTTGATCGATAAAGGCATCCAATATATTAAAAAACACCAGCGAGGAGCTGGGAAGGAACAAGAGGTCCAAAGAGTGACCCAACCAAAAACAAAAGTACAAAAAAAGTGCAGAGCATCCTCCCCTCTACCCAGGCCCAAGACGGGCAGCCAACTTAACCAAAACTAAACAGCTCAGGAGGATTGCCAGCCCCAGGCTTAACTAGGCTAACCCAAAGACACATCAACTCTAAGATACCCTTCAGAATCAAGCCAATCGGGCGGCGCCTCCTACATTAATGTAGGCTAAATATTTAGCCACTTGTTTGGATCATGGTGTGTACCGTGACACGTAGTGCAAAGTGTTGCACCAAGTTGTTGGTGAGTGCAAGTATTTAGACCACATTTTTGTTGGTTGTTGTCTTTGGACACTTTGGTGCAAGTTGGTGTTACTTTGTGACCATTTTAAGTCGGGGGGGTGGGGGGGGGGGGGAGTATTTGTGAGTAAATTGGACATCCATGTTATAGATGCTCCAACTAGAGAGAGAGAGAAAGAGGGGTGGGGGGAGTGTTGGAGATCATACGATAAGTATGGTATGTGATGTGCATCTAGAGTTAGAGATAGTATATTTAGTGACTCCACAGATGTTTAGGTGTGGGGAGTAGGTTGTGTGCTCTATGTTAAGTGTTATGAGCATTGTTTAATTATTTTAGTCCCACCTTCTCTAGATATGAGATATGATAGTGGTTGCTCCTCTATATTAGGAGCCCTTATGTAACTCAAATATTCTTGGAAACTTTATATATCATTGCTCTCTCCTCTTCTCTTCCCCAACTCACTTCCTCACAAATTCAAATTGCTTTTTGTTTAAAGAAAGATTTATTTAGACCTTTGTTTCTCTGCAGTTGATGGTTATGCGAACTTTTTATTGACCTACTAGCATTTTATGGATTAATGACGGTATTAACTCTTCCGACTTTGTTGCAGGCAATAGAAACGAAACTCCCATAGTGAATGATTTAAATATTGCAGCAGAAGCATCTGGAGACGATGATGATGAAATAGACTGGGAGGAAGGTTGAAATTATGATTGATAGGTTTTAGCTACAAGTTTGGCAAGAGGTGTAGCATGGCTCCAAGGTGTGTTTTCTCAGGTTGAAGTTCCCCAATTTCATGCAGCAGCTGTTGTCATCTGGGAGCTTTCTTTCGTTCAGGAATGCACTTAGTCTGTAGAGAAGAAGATGAGCTTTTGGTTGGGCTACATGAGTTGTTTAACCTTTCAGAATCCGCACTGAGAGTGCTAGGGAACCCAGTTCCTTCATATCACTGGTAAATCATGTGAGTTTCCATCATCATCACCATTGGTAGAAGGCACGTCCGCATCACTAAAAAAATAAAACCCACTGGTTTTGTATAAGATTTAATGTAACTCTATGAATTGTATAGTTGTGACAGTTTTCTCATCTAGAGACATTTGATGGTCAATTTCGCGCGTCTGAATATTTCAAATAAATTTGCATTGACCATACCTCTCATTGTTATTGTTATTGGGGCGACTCATTGAAGATAGGAGAGAATTTTTATATTTCATGCTTTGCTCCGTATGATTTACTGGCCTCTGGTTCACATGCTCATCCTCGATCGCGCGGCAGCCCTACAAGTCAATCTCTGGGAGCCATTAGTTGCACTCGGAAAGTTGGCCCTTGCACCGAATTTAAAAGAAAGACTTGCAATTTTGGCCACCTGCTGCTACATAAAAGCACCATCTAAAGCGTTTGATTTGAAGGCCATGATTTAAAGATATTAAGTGTAAAATATTCGCATGAAATGTATTTCATCATGTGATTATTTAGTATGGTCAAATGCTATTATCTGATTAAACAGTTGACTACAATTGATCATATGATAAATATCATATTTTGCTCCAATCTTATACTTTAAAGATCTATAGATCATAAATTTCAAATCAGACGGCTCATATTGCATTTTCCCATGTCCCTAACTACCAATTCTTTAAATTCGGTGCAAGGGCCCAAGTGTCCAAGTTCAAGTAACCTTAATCTCTTGGACATTAATAAATGAGCTCTCTCTCTCTCTCTCTCTCTCTCTCTCTCTCTCTCTTATATGTATAGGGAATGCTAACCTCACCTTCATTGAGTGGCGAACATGGTACTCTAACTAAATGCTTTGGTGGGAGGGCATTTTGGTAAATTAACAAGTCTATTAATCTCTTGGATTTCGATGAATAAGCTATCTCTCTTTTGATTTTATATATATATATATATATATATATATATATATATATATGGAATGTTAGCATCATTCCTGACCAAATGCTCTTATGGGTTGTCGCTTTGGTAAATAAATGGACAAAATTATCCTTTTTGCTTTTTCAATAGCAAGCTCGTAAGTATAAGCTTGTATATATATATATATATATATATATATATATATATATATATATATATATATGAGAAAGGTGAAGGGCATGGTGAAGGAATTGTAAGTGGAGTATCCTTATCATACTCTTAACATCCACATGAAGGTTCAACTGCCTCTATAGATCAATTAAAAAAAATGAACTCAAAATTGAGTTTTTAAATTAAAAGTCAAACTAGTCAAGGATCTTAATTTTACAACTTAGAAAGTATGTGGTGTTGTTTTAAAATTTTTTTAGAAATGATCTAAATTGTACTACTTAGCTTCACGTGGCACTCAAAATATGCTTTGACTGTCATGTGGACCTCCATTTGGATGTTTAAATACAATGAGGGTACTCCACCTAGAGTACCTTCCCGGCTATATATATATATATATATATATATATATATATATATATATATATATATATATATATAATGGAACACTACATTAGTGTCATTTGGATGGCTAGTGGCACCTTAGTCAAAGATCAAGTGCCGAGGCAACACGGAAGAGATTGATCAGGTCCATGCCCCCAAAATAATTGAAAAATACATGTTATCCACCGTTCAAAACAAGGTCAAAGTTGGAACAAATTCAATGCACTAAGTTAAGGGGGTGGAGGTCAAATTTTACCACATTTTTTAGGGAAAGAAAAACTAAAAATGAAGAAAAACAATAAATAGAGCACATGCCACATGGTGAATGATCCAAAAACAAATATTTTTTTTAGATCACATGCCACAGAACATTAGATCTTAACACTAGTGTAGCATTCAAATCCTAAACTTCCAAGTGGAGGGATCCCTTAACCTATATATAATTTAAATTACATAACTTAATATGCAACTTAGTAAGTGTTAAGGATTGTAATTGGTTGATAGAGCCATTAATTTGGACTCAGTTATCACTTATCAGTATTGCTTAGACTCTCGCGGAATCTTAATAATGTAGACTTCATTTTTTGTGAAGCCATGGATGAGCTCTTAGTTACTTTGGGTAGTTTCTTAGTTGGCTACTTTTTAGAACTTGCTATCATAGTAAACAAGAGTACTTAGCTTTATTTTAGATTTACGATTTATAAAGGAGCATTTATAAAGTTGCATCTTGGGATGAGATGATGTGCTTTGATTCGCCAACAGTTGATGTCATTGTGTCATCTAATATATCAACGTGTTGGGTACATTATTCAGTCTTGAGGATTGTTTGTTTCACCATCAAATTAATTAATCTGGCGATCTAAGATCAGGCTTGGTCATCTTTAACATGATTTTCCAAGCATTGGATTTCGTTTCAAGTAACTTAGACCTATGCATCATAGTATGTAGCGAGCATGGTCTATGATGCTTAAGAGATGGACGGATGATGAAGGCACTTAGTGAAATTTAAGGTTTGAAAAAGGTGTTTTAAATCAAGCTTTTCTATAATTGATGAAGAGTGAGAGATGACATGAGGCATGCTTGAATCCTAGGACAAGTTTTATCAATTTATATTCTCTAATGGTCTTATTCTCAATCCTAATAAAAAACCTCTCTTTCTTTACACAAATTTCGAGGTATATGAAAGAGAGACCAATAGTTTCTTTCATCTAGTTTGGTTTGGAGGAGGGCATTTGGCAATCTGTAGCTAAAAGATGGACAGGTTGCAAAAGCCTTCTATTTATTATTACATCAAGAATAGACCGGGATCTAAATCTTCCTAGTGTGTTTATTTTGCACAATGTTATATTGAATTTATTTTAAATTAATCGAAGAAACCATATGGTTTCGTTTCAAACCATTCCATTAGAGGAAATTGTCATCAAATAAACCATATGCTTAATAAATGTAACCTTAATACTTAGGATTCAACAACGATATCTTTGGAAGATTGTTGTCTATGCTATGATGTGGGCTATTTGGTTGGAAATGAATAATAGGGTGTTTCATAAGATAGAGATTCTTTGTTAAATCCGCTGGTAATTCCGTAGAATTTGAAATAAGGGTGATGGTTGCTTGTTAGACGAATGGGATAGCCTGCTTCGGAATCCTTAATCCCTGTCACTGGTGGGCCTTTGGTCTGGGGAGTTGAGTGTGGCTTGCTGTGTGTTTTGGGTTGGTTTTCTATTTTGTAGTCTCTTTTCGGCCTTGCCTAGCGGGTAGTGAAAAAGCGGGGTAGTTCCTCACTACCCGTTAAGATATCTGTTAAGGTATTTTTCTTTTTCTCACTTTTTTCTTCTAATGAAATCTTTTATGGCAATAGGGAGTATGCACCTAGTTCCACAGCCATGCAATCGGTCGCATTTTCACATGACACATGACATAATTAATCAACCCAAAATAACTCTCGCTTTGGGTTGATCAGCCGTGGGACATATTGTTTTAAAAATAAAATACAATTTTTTTTTTTTTTATTTACTTTCATTTGATGGGTCAAAGATATGATAGCACCTAAAAAATTGGTGTATTGATTTTATTGAACTTTGACCACATTTTTAATGGTGAATATACATTTGAGTACCGTGTCCAAATTTTTGCTATGCCACTTAATTGACCCTATCCAAATTGTCGAGTCACCCGATTGTCATGATAGATGTCACATAATGGCCAGCTGGCTGTGATTGCAATGATTTCTCTACAACCGGGTGCATAGTCCCAAGCCTCATCTTTTATTACTGGTAAAAAAATAAATAAAATCTTGCTAAACTTGTAAAAATGTTAAGACGGTTGAAAAGGCACTGAAATTTTAAATGTATTTATTTATTGGATACCATTATTCACGCCCCATGAGACAACTGTCTCACTTCACTAAAGAAAAAAACAAAAATAAAATAGGGGTTTAAAAGAGTCCTTGGGGGTTTTCAACTGTGGGTGTGAAAGTAGTCTCATAGGGTGTGAATAAAGGTACCCATATTTATTATCTTATTGTACATGCACTCGCTTGTAATTAACTTGTAATTACCTTAAAAGCTTAATGATCAAAAAATAAAAAAGGGAGCATTGCAATTTTAAGGGTGCAAATATCGGTACCATATAAATAAGGAAAATTTATATATAAATCCCTGAACTTTTACCTTAATATCCGAGAGGCATCTGAACTTCACTAAATGCAACATAACACTCCAATGATTACAAACGCCCAAAATAAGACCCTTACTGTCAACCCCCGTTTGCTGCTCGACGAAAATTGCTAACGAAACAATAAATTTCTGTTACCTTGCTAGCTGGACTTGCCGACGTGGCAAAAAAAGATGACTAAGCCCATTTAAAGTGTGTGGAAGAGGCCCCATCTCTCTTAAGAAAATAAAATTGGTGCCAAATAGAGCTCCTTCTTTGTCACTTCGTCTTCTTTGCTCTTCTTCTCTGTTCTTCTTCAGCTGAGAACCCTCAATGCCATCATCATCTCTGCTCTTATAGAACCCCAAACAACATTATCATGTCTGTAATGACTTGGATCAAGCGTGATTCATGGCGCCCAACTCCTCACTATGGTAATGGATTATTGGATTTTATTGGATTTTATGGATTATCCTTGTAACTGATTTCGATGCATTTGATTGGATTTTATGGATTATCCTTGTAACTGATTTCGATGCATTTGGCTTTGCGTTATTTACTGGATTAGGGATTAGAGTTTACTGGATTAGTGATTAGGGTTTACTAGATTAAGGATTACGGTTACTAGATTAAGAATTATCCTACTAACCGACTTCAATACATTCTAAGTTGTATTTCTTATTGCATTTTAGGTTTTATTTTGTTTTTGCATTTTATTGGATTTTATTTTTCCTTGTTGCATTGTAGGTTACAGGATGCATCATTTTTTGTAGATTAGGGAACTGATTTTGCATGCTATTTTGCATTTCATATTGTTTACACTCAAATTGCAGTGGGAATATGATTTAAAATCTCAATATCAATTACCCAAATTTCAGTTACTCAATATCAATTACCCTATAAAGTTATTGTATGCTTCAATTATCACCCAAATGACATTTCTTGTGCCCATGGCATCCCAATATTGAGCCATCTTCATAATTATTGTGTGATTGGTCACCCTCGAATTATTGCATTTTGGTATGTTTGATTCATCACCCAAATTGCTTGTTAATATTAGTTAGCCTATACATTGATGAGCGAGTTGATATCCAAAAGCTATTAGTGTCAATTTATGCTTGATTGTTTTATGTCAGTATGCTTGATTAGTTATAAATTGCATATAAATCTCAATATCAGTATGCTTGGTATCTTGTATACTTGGTTGTATAGCTTCCAATCTCAGTATCCTAAAGGTATTAGTGGTACTCACAATATGCTTATTACTTTCAATATTAGTTAGGCTCTAAATTGCATCTCAATATCAGTTAGCTCATAATAACACATAAGCAGTTTCCCTCAATAGCAGCTCACAGATTTTCTTGTTCAATACCAGTTACCCATTGACAGTAATAAATTGTATATCAGCAGTAACAACAATGGTCTTTTTAATTTTGTAATAATAGTATAAGATCAGACTTATTAGTTACAGCTACCTTAGAATATTCGTATGCTTTTTGTTGTTGAACATTAGTTTTATACCTTTGTCAGTAGGCTCTTTTATATTGATGTTGTTGAATATGTCAATTTACGTATATTTCTCTTAATTTTGCAGATACTTCAGATGGGTATTTGACTATACAACTGCACTACGGGGGTGCCTTTAAGGGTACACCGAGAGAAGGGAGTTACAAAGAGGGTAGTGTGGGTAGCTTTGATTACTGTCATGAAGACGAAATGTCTTACCTCGAGCTCCTAAGTATGTGTGCTGAATTGGATTGCATAGTCGACTAAGACATTGACTTTTATGGCACCACTGATATGGAATTCAATGTAATCTGATCAAACAATGACGTAATAAAGCTGTGCAGAAATGTAAACGAACATGGAGTGGTTCACGTATACACAGTGGGCACTACTTGTGTGAAACATATTGGTTTTCAAGCTTCCGAAAAGTTTAAGCTGCATGCGGGGTCAACCATTGTGAGTGGACAAAAATCAAATTCAAAGGGCAAGGGGAAAGAAAAGAAGATGGTAGATAACAAGGATTCAGATAGTTGCAACCCTCTATCCTGCTCTTCTTCTTCGGATGAAGGCTCGTTGTATGATAACGTCTACGAGTTGGATGGCGATGATGCATTGTTTGATGCTCTCATGTAGACGACGATTGTGATGAGTTGGGGTTGGAAAGTGATTTCCAAGATTGTATCTCCACAGCCGAGAAAGATGGTGGAATGGAGATGGATGACGATGCTCTTTCTTCGGAGTCCGATTTGAGGTGTTTAGATAGTGACTCGGATGACGATGGAGAAATTAAAAGGCCGAAGTATCCTATCTTTAACCAGAAATCGGATATGGAGAACCCCACATTTTGCGTTGGTATAAAATTTAAGATTCATGCCTTGTTCAGGGAAGCCGTGAAAGAATATGCCATCAAGTGGGGAAAGGAGATCCGATTTGTAAAAAATGATAGAGAGAAAATCCGGGCTATTTGTAAAGATGGTTGCCCTTGGGTGATTTACTACTTGCATGAACAAAACGATGAAGTGTATCAGGTGAAAAGTTATAAAGACAAGCACGTGTGTGGTAGAGCCTTCAAAGTCAAGTGGGTCAATGCATACTAGATCGTTAAGTGGTACAGTGATAGGATTAGGATGAATCTGTCATGGCTTGTGTCCTCACTAGTGGAGACTGTAGAGAGTGAACGGAATGTGAAAGTAAAAATCGGGAAAGCTTATAGAGCAAGGAAGATGGCACTAGAAATGATAGACGACAATGCGGCTACACAATTCCGACTCCTATATGGTTATATGAGGAGCTTCTAAACGCAAATTCGAGGACAACGATCAAACTAAAGGTGAAGGCTATCAGTGAGCTTCAAAGAAAAGAAAAATTCAAGAGATTCTACATCTGTTGGGGAGCATTGAAGAAAGGTTTTTTAGAGGGATGTAGGTCGGTGATTGGTTTAGATAGCTGCCACCTAAAGGGACCACATGGGGGAATTTTGTTGACGGCTGTTGGGATAGATGTAAATAATTGCATCTATCCTTTTGCTTATGCCATGGTTGAGAAGAAGAAGGAGACGTGGCGTTGGTTTCTTTAGTTGGTAGGTGTCGATCTAGCCATAGAGAATGTGTCGGCATATTCTTTTATGAGCGATAAACAAAAGAGTTTGCTCGACGCCATTCATGACTTGTTTCCCACAACTTCTCACCGTTTTTATTTGAGGCACCTCTACAATAACTTTAAGAAAAATTTCAAATGACTGGTTATGAAGGAGTTGTTATAGAAGGCAGCAAGAGCAACCACCCATGCCAAGTTCAAAAATGTGATGAATGAAAAGGCTTACATGTGGCTAAGTGAGAGGCCGGCAGTGCATTGGAGTTGCTCACAATTTGAAATATTCTCAAAGTGTGATATTTTACTGAATAATTTATGTGAGAGCTTCAATTTTTCGATCATTCCGACTAGGAAAAAGTCAATAATCACTTCTCAGAACCATACATACATATATATATATATATATATATATATATATATATATATATATGTATATATATAGCACACATACTTTGATAATTATTGTGAGATAATGTCTGTCACTGTTGGGAATCTCAATATATATATATATATATATATATATATATATATATACAGAGCTCACAAAATACAATAACTGTTGTGAGGTAATGTGTGCCACTATTGGGGATATATATATTGAGATTCCCAATAGTGGCAGACATTATCTCACAACTTATGTCTGCCACTGTTGTGTATATATAAAAATTTGTGGTGTATATATATAACACACAATACAGAGCTCAGACATTTTTTTACTGTTGTGTTTATATATTATATATGCCTAATATAATATTATATTGGATATATATATATATATATATATATATATATATATATATATATATATATATATATATATATATAGCATACAGATTTTTTCGCTGTTGTGTATCTATATATTATGCATGACCAATATAATATTACAATAAAAACCTGTTCAAGTATATAGCACACAGATACAACTACTGTTGTGTGCCATATATATATATATATATATATATATATATATATATATATATATATATACACACACACAAATACAAATATATCACACAGATATGACACTCAAAATGACTGATTCACTGTGTATTGAATTTTATTGTCGGTTCATCTAAGGGCAACTAGGGGTCAACCAAGGGGTGCTTAAGTAGGTGTAGTTGGGGCTCGAGTCGATGCAAGTGGTGCCTGATCAGATGGTGCAATTGGGGTGCCTCTCGACAAAGTTCACCATCAAAGGGTGGCAAGCTGACTAAACTCGAGGTAAAGATGAAACATTGAAGTCCAAATCCATTTCCAACCTAAGTATCAGGCAATACCGCATAGGAACGAGTTTGAGACAATCCCCAACCAAAGGTGTATCCCTTGTCAGAGTTACAAGAAGTTTAACTGCTCAGACCGAGAAGAGCATCTAAGTCAAGAGAGTTGAAAACACCTATGTTTTCCATATCATACTTTGTTTTTTGGGAGGTGTTTATGTTTTTCATATCATACTTTGATATTTTGGGAGGTGTTTATGTTGTCCATATCCTACTTTAATTTTTTGGGAGGTGTATGAACTGTCTATATCATACTTTAGTTTTTTGGGAGGTGTTTATTTTGTCACTATCATCATAGAATGTAGGGTAAACAATATGTTGGGAATCAGTCAAGTGAAGGTTAATATTTATTTCTTTGGGAATGTACATGGTGTTCCACTAGTTAGTTGTTCATATGACAGACACTGTAAACAATATGTTCATAAAAAATTTAGACTAGTTTGCTTCATGGAATGATATGAATTCATAATGGCTACCAATGGAAATGATTGGTTTCCAAACAAGCTATGCTTTGAAATTTTTTATTAAAAAATGCAAGCATGTTATCAGGTAATGGCAAAGTGATGGTTTAATAATATGAATTCAAAATGTATTTTCGCAAAAACTTTAGAATAATTTACTTTATGGAATGATGTGAATTCAGAATATATTGTGGTCATGCAATGAATATTTTGTCTACCAATAGAAATGATTGGTTGCAAAAGGGGTTATGCTTTCACTTCTGTTGTTTAAAAATACAGGTATTGTTTTGTCTACTAATGAAAATGATTGGTTTCATCCAAGTATTGTTTGAATAGTATTCTACTGTTTCAAAATGCAGGTATGTTATCAGGTAATGCCATTCATTTGGTTTGTTGTTGAGATGTTATGAATTATGTTGGAATATCCTCACCATCACCAACCAAAAAAAAATTCATTTATCCTCATTCATTTCATTCAGACCATTGTCCATTTCGAAACAGTTTCCTAAACAAAAGAGCTCCATTTCATTTCTATTTGCAAAAGAAAAAATGGCCATTGTTATAGACCACAGTATAAACTCCAGACTAGATTACACATTATACTTCCAGCCAATACAAGCCTTAAACCCTAAAACACCATAAACAATATAAACCAAAAGACCCTAAACCCTAAAAAAATTAGCATTTTGACCATGAATATACAAAAAATTTCCAACAGACAGCCAATGCAAGCCACAAAAATTTCTCTTTCAGCTTTCGCCTCGAAATCGCCGTCTCGAATTTGTTGGATCTTCGAAACAAACTCAGAATTATTTGTACCAATCTTGTGCATATCAGTGGATCAACCCAGTCGAAGTCTCGGTATGCACGATTCAAGCAACTAACGAACCTCCTCCCAGGACGTTTACATCGGCCTCCAATTTTCGCAAGTGCGACAAGGCTTCTCCTCCAACAACTGCAAGATCTATGGCGTGCTTCGAATTGCAGATGATGCATTATCACAGGCTGCCACGGTGATGCCATTAGAGGTCTGCTAGAGAGAAGGAGTGATGGTTCTTGACTGAAGAGAAGCAAAAGGCTTTGTTTGGCCCCAATGTTCCATGCCTTAAGAGAGATAGGGCCTCTTCCACATGCTTTAAAGGGGCTTAGTCAATTTTTTTTGTCACGCCGGCAAGTTCACACAACAAGGTAACAGACGTTTCTTACTTCACCAGCAATTTTCGTCAAGTACCAGATGGAGGCTGACATTAGGGGTCTTATTTTGAGCATTGTAATCATTGTAGTGTTATGTTGCATCAGGTGCCTCTTGGACATTGGGGTGAAAGTTCAGGGGTTTGTATGAAATTTTTTCTATAAATAAATGAATGAAGGTAGTCTGCACTAAGGTCTTGGTTACTTAGACCAATGCTAGTTGTCTGCCATGTTGTCTACACCCCATTTTCACCCTCTCAGAGCATACAAACCTGCTCGGTCAACTTATGACCTTACCCATGACTTCCGGAAAGGGACTCATTCTCTCTGAAAGCCCTAGAACCTTAGAAAACCCATGATCTAGGAATTATATACTGAAATAATAGTATATGGTTGAATCTCAAGTTGAAACATCGACCCATAGGCTTGGACCCGACTCGGCCCGGGGAGTTCCCTGATTGCACGCCTAGATACACGCGTGCAATCAAATTTCATGCATGGATACATGAGCGTAATCAGTCCAAGCCGGACAAGGGCACACTCCCGTGCATCGACCAAAGTTTCGAATTACGGGCATAGTTCTATGCGCGCAACTCAATTGCGCACCAAATCTCTTGCGCGCAGTTAGTTCAATCAGGACCAAAAATTCAATTCCCAAGACTGCCCTAAGACCTGAATTGCGTGTGTTAACCCACGCGCACAATTCGATTACGCATACTACCTTGGACACGTAATTGGCCCCAACTTGGGCCAAGTCTCTACTTTCGTGACCGCCAGAACTCCTCGATTATGCGCATAGCAGTATGCACGTAATTGAATTATGTACCTGAAAACATGCGCGTAATTAGTTCCAAGTGATTTGGAACTAAGACACTAGCTGAGACACTCAACCGGACATTCTCGAGTCAGTGACCGACTCAAAATTGGATTAAGCACATTGGAGCATGTGCGAAATTCAATTAAGCCCTCTGGTGACTGCACACAATTGATAAATTACGCACTCGCCCCTAACCGCGTAATTATCTATATACCTATAAAAAGACCCCTACCCCACCGCCAAACTCACCAATTCACTATTTTTTTTTCTTCTCTTCTCAAGCTTCTCCCTTTGAGAAAATTTGAGGTTCCCTCTGGGGCTTTCAAAGAAAGCGGTTGAGCTGCCTTCTAGACTTCTAGCATTGCAGACTCTTCTCTAGGAGTCTTAGGTAGTCGAGCTAGAGGTATTGGCCCGCTAGCCTTGACTCTCGAAGGAGTATTGAAGGAGGGAGAATTTAGCCTTAGATCCCTAGGAAACCCTTGCTTGAAATTCTTAGCCTAGAGCCGATTAGGTCCTTAGCCGCTTCTAGTATTTTTTGGCCTTAGCCACCTGATTTGCCCAAGGGAGCTTTCAAAGGGTACCCGGGAACAGGGTTGATCCTCCCAAGCATAGCGGGCTACCATCTCCTCTTTTTAGATAGGTCCCAGTAGGAATAGGAAATCAAACTAGTTAGACCTTAGGCAACCCATAGCTGCTGAAGTTGGACGATCGACGTCTAGTAAATGAGTCAACCCACATCCCGCAGAGCATGATAAGTGACTTGTTGCAGCTTCGATAAATATCTGCAACTGGCGATCGTATCAACCTAGGTACTCTTTGTTTAAAATTCATCTTTTTTCCTTTCAGTATTTAATATTTCTTAATTTATTATTCACCGCTTTCTGCTAGAGTCCACGTAGACCGAATTGAGCCACTTCTTCTGGGGACCGAAAGGAACCTAGAAAAAGTGCGTACCAACACTTGTGGCCCCTATTTATCCGATAGGGGACACCTTAAGGAGCAAGACAGATTAAGGAGCAGGTCACTTATCAAGACCGTTATAAAAAAGTTTCCTAAACAATCATTATATATCTACATTGCTAATAGTGTCAATCGTGTGGAAAATGACCGATGAAACTATATTTGCTTATGCTATTATATAGTATCTTTTTGAGTACCTCGATTTCAACCTACCAAAACTCTAAGGGCACCAATGTCAAAAGCATTTTGCTATGAATATCACGATGGATATCATTTTTAGTCCCAATCTTCCACACAACAGATCCTATGATTATAGGTGTACCATCAGATGGTCGGATTTGATGGCACAAGTTTAGAAAAGTGAACATGATTATGGGTGTACATCAAATGTGGTTCTCCGATACCTTTATTTACATCAAATGTGTGTCATGTGAAATCAAAATTTGATTGTACACCTGTGGTCTTAAGTTCCATTGTGTGGAAGATTACCAAAATCAAAGTAATCAAATGTTTTCGATGTTAGTGCCCTTAAAGTTTTGTGGCTGCAAATAAAGGAATTATTTTACTTTATTTTATTTTTAAATAAAAGTAGTTCAATATGTGCCTACTAAATCACTCAAATGAGCACCCATTGACTGCATTGAATCAGACGATGGAGATTGATTTTCTTCTCAATCTTTCGCACAATCGATCTTTAGACAATGGGAGTACCATTAGGCGATCAACTTTTTTTTTCTCATGGAAAAGATTCCAAAAAAGTGACCCTAAAATCACGTTTGAGCATGATGTGTGCAACATGTGTTTTGAGTAATTTTTTTTTGGGTATGTGTCACATGATATTAAAAACTGAGTGTTGATGCTACACCCATGGTCTCAAGATTCCTAGCATGAAAGATTGGGATGAAAATTGATCTCCATCATCTGAATCAAATTAGTCAATGACTTTTTAGCATAGGGGTCCTCATTAATTCAACAAGCACAATAACGCTATCCAAAAAAATAATAATAATGGTCTTGGTCATCATTAGCTCCCTCCTTCACGTGGCACTCAATCATCTAATTGGATGCCAGAGGGAAACCAATAAACCTAGAGTGAAGGATACTTTTAGGCTGGTGTTACTACCAGACTATTACAACCACCTCACGTAAACATGGGAAAAATATGCTGATTGTTTTAAATTAGATGATAGAGATAGTTTTTTTGTCTCAATCTTTCTTTCACACAACAGATCTTGAGCTCATAGACCTACTATTTGACAATCAAATGTCGATTCCATATGGCACACATCCCAAAAAATGAACATGATCAATATATCATCAAACATGGTTCACATTCACTTTTGGAGATTTATGTCACATGGAATCAACATCTGACCATATGATAATAGACCAATGATCTCAACATCTATTGTGTGAAAGACTAGGACAAAAACATGTAGTGATTCAAATTTCATGTCTTTAATACGCCTAAATTATTTATATGTGTCTAATAACATATACACCACATGTCTTGATTTTCAAAACATTTTAATTAAAAATACATATTTTGGTTTTCGAACTCTTATATTTATTTCTGTCATTAATCAACACAAGTTATGTGATAGCCTACTGTTTAATGGCTTTAGTCAGAGACAAGAGGTCTGAGGATAGAACCTTAGAATGTAGGTTTTAAACCTTTATTTTAGACTTTGAAGTAAATGCCTATACATCTTTCTTTTGTGTGTTAGCCTAACAGTGGATGTTTCCCAATAAGTTATAAATGTGTATTACGGGGAAAACCCTAAAACATAATCTCATTCAGATTTCTTCTTACGAATAGAGGTTCTTCCCATAAGAAAACCCTATAGACTTAGAGAAGAGATTTTAGATCCTCATTTTCTAAAACTTTTCTTTTTAGATGATTGGCGAGACACTTGCATCTATTCTCAAGCGGCATTCGCCTCCTTCAAGAGCCATCGTCATAGTGAGGATATCGATTGAATCGCGGTGATACGATCGATCTAGGTATGAAAAAATTATGCTTTCCCTTAAAAGTTAAATGTTGAATCAAATATGATTTTCATGGTGAATAAGAATTTTCATTGCATAAATAATTAAGGGTAAGGTTTAGATGCGATGCTTGCTATGATGAATGTTCTTTTTAATGTTGAGATTTGTATTCAAAACTCAGGTTAAAACCCCATCATGGAATGTGAGACACTATGGGGTGTGCTCACTGGTCGCAATCGATCGACCGAGTTTGGTTAATCGATCGATCAAGTTTGGTTAATCGATTGATCGATTTTAGATGATAAGGCACAGTATGCTCACATGTCTCAATCGATCGATGGAGTTTGGTTAATCGATCGATTGATTTTGGACAATACTTCATGGAATACGCTTTGGTCGAAATCGATTGATCGAGTTTTGAAATCGATCGATTGATTTCTGGGTGATAAATAATGTTATGTTCTCAGGTTGGAATCGATCGATTGATTCTGGAAATCGATTGATCGAGCATGAAAAATAAATTGGTTTGAAACTCACAGAGGTAAATCAATCAATTGAGCAAGTAAATAGATCGATCGATTACGAATGGACAATTTTCTTTTTCAGTTATTTTTACAAATGTTTCTTTACATGATAATGCTTATGTACAATGATTATATTCATATGCACTTCAATGCTTTATGATGATCGACGAATTGCATGATTATGACACATGAACAAGATGAAATGTTAAGCCATAATCGTGTTTGATTAGACCCAACATCTTGAGAGCGACAGAGTCTAACGAACACTAAATAAAAGGTATTAGACCCAACGTCTTGAGAGGGATGGAGTCTAACTAAATGAATAAGAAACATTAGACCTAACGTCTTGAGAGGGATGAGAAAAAGATGAACTTAAAAGAAAAGATAACTCATGCAACATTGATATCCATGTTATGTTCGGTTCCTTTCAGCTTATTGAAGTTATGCATGCCACAAGCACACACTCATGAATTATAAAAATATTTACATTGCGATGATTGATATCTTATATTTTAATAGAGTGCATGTCTGGTCCATATAAGTGTAAACTTATATCCCTTGTTGATGTGGGTGGCCAGATGTGACAGGTGTAGCTGAGGATAACGTGTGGGCTTATGCTGATGAGATCACTCATGGTGTTCAAGAACCTGATTAGCCTTTAAAATGACATATTTTATGCCTAAATCTCGGCATTGTTAGCCCTCAATTAACTACTAATGGTTGCCTTTAGTATGTGATGTGCCATAACAGGTTTGGAGGTCGAAAGAACACAAAAAATGGTTAAAAGAGCAAAGTAGAAGAAAACTTGACGCAATAATAGAAATCTGAGCTGAAATAGAGTAAAGGAACCCCAAAACAGGCCATTTTGATCGATCGAGATCCATTGTGGACTGGTCGAAATAACGTAGCAGAGAAGAACAAAAGAAAAGAAAAGAAGAAGAATAAAAGAAATTGTCTGTTTTGATCGGTCGAAATGTCAAATTTGACCGGTCGATTCTATGGGAGCTTCAGAAGTCCAATTTGGACTGGTCGAGACTGCACGCAACCAGTCGAGACCAAACAGCAACAAGGAACTTCTTATCATATAATTTGGACTGGTCGAGACTACACGCGACCGGTAGAGACCAAACAGCAACAAGGAACTTCTTATCATATAATTTGGACTGGTCGAAGTCAATTTCAACAGGTCGACCCAGAAGAAGTAGTTTGCAAGTAATAGAAGCTGGACTAGTCGAAAATAGTTTCGATCGGTCGATATTAAGGAAACAATGAAGACCGCGAGCCTCAAGGAAGAATAGAGTGCTCGACCGGTCAAGATTCATTCTCGACCTGTCGAAACAGGGTTTTACTGTGATTTTTCAGGATCTACGGTTGGTTTCCGAGAGTCCTAATTCAGGCAGATTTATTCTATGAGATTTTTGGGGATTCTAAAGATTATATGCCGTATTTAACTTGTACTAGGGCCTTATGATCCTAAAAATAAGGGCCCTAGGGTTAGAGTTTAGACAGTCCTTCAGCAGAGAATTTTGTAGAGAGTTCTTCCAGCCATGAGTGTTCCTAGGTTAGTTTAGGTTTAGTTTTCTAGTTTTAGAGAGTTGTGAGACTGTAATCTATAATCATCGATAGATGATCGAGTCAAAGATGATGAAGATCATTCTAGCGATGTGAGGCTAAACTTCTCCAAGGCTGGGATCCTTTGTAAATCACAAATGAGTATTTAATAAGTTTTATGTTCTTTTTCTATTTTGAATGCCATATGGTACGATTGCATGTTTGAGGTTTTGATTGTATCGTAAATGAGCTAGTAGCCATTTATTTCTATTTTTTTTTATCTTAATGGACTTGTAGGGATTATAGTTAGATCTAACAGGATACCCATCGTTGAATTAGTGATTGGGGCCTAATTTCGTCGGTTACGTGCAATGATGCTTACTATTTAGGTCATTAGTGATTAGACGGATCATATCAGTTTAAACTGGTATGTGACTATGAATAGGACTTAATTCTTACACCTAGATTTAGCATGTAGCGAAGAGTAGGATAGTACCCAAAATTCAGAATAGGTGAGGAATAGGAGTTTTGTTATTTACGAGTCTGTGATCCAAGAGGGATCCCAGTATGCCTTCTCATAACTTGTCCAAAACTATTTCATTTTGTTTTTCTTTTTTTAGTTAATTAATTTAGAAAACTTCCTTTTACAAATTCTTTTTCTATTAGGTCCTTAGCCCCTCCTAGTCTTTTCTAGCCTTAGCCACCCGATTAGGTCAAGGGAGCTTACGGAGGGTACTCGGGAATGGGGTCGATCCTCCCAAGCATAGCGAGCCACCATCCCCTCTTTTTAGATATGTCCCAGTAGGAATAGGAAATCAAACTAGTTAGACCTTAGGTAACCCGTAGCTGCTGAAGTTGGCCGACTAACGTTTAGTAAAGGAGTCAACCCGCATCCTGCAAAGCGTGATCAGTGACGTGTTGCAGCGTCGATAAATATCTGTAACTGGCGATCGCATTAACCCAGGTACTCTCTGTTTAAAATTCATCTTTCCCTTTCAGTATTTAATATTTCCTAGTTTATTATTCACTGCTTTTTGCCAGAGTCCACGTGGACCGAATTAGGCCACTCCTTTTGGGGACCGAAAGGAACCTAAAAAAAGCGCATACTAACAGTCTGGTGATCACGATGGGACACTTTTTGCTAGGGTTGTCCCAATTTAGTTAGTTTGGTTTTATTTATTTTATATTTTTTTCACTTTTTACACACACTTACATGCATACTAGGCATCTAGCAACCATTACTCACTATCGGCTTTTAAAAAAAAATAAAAATGTTAGGCATAAAAAAATTGAACTTTAATGATATCGACCAACCCTCATAGGGCTTCCATAGCGATCCTAAGTATAACGTTAGGCCGTTTTCATGGATAGCCCAACGTCGTGCGAGGGTAAATATGGTTAGTGGAGGCGAAAAATACTCCTTTGCTCCATAAAATACAAATCACAGCGACAACAACGGAGATGACAACGAGCAAAGATACACCGCCAACCAAATTATGGATCTCACTGCCAATAAGCTAATGAAGGGAGGAGAAGCCAATGCCCTACGACAATCCCTAGCCAAGCTATACAAAGTTGCAATGGACCAAAAGTTGATGGACGAACGACAAGTTACTTCGAGGAATAGGCAAGAAGAAAGGATGCCGATTCCTCAACATGCCCTGACGCCCCCAGAATCACCTGACCCATATACCTTTCACATCTCCCACAATAATAACCACCGAAGACAACCCTCTCCCAAGACACTTAAAAAGGACAATACCATAAACATAGGCGATCTCCCTCAATTTCTTGACAATTACATGGCTAAAAGAAAACACTCAAAATAGTCCTTTGGATTTGACAACTTCTGTCGAGACATTGACTTCGCTATACCCGCCGGCTTTAAACCGCCAAAATTCAACAAATATAACGGTGCAGGAAACCCAAGTCACCACTTGGCCTTATTTTGCAACGATTGTCGACCTATACATGACAATCAGGGACTCCTTGTTTAATTGCTTACCTTATAACTATTAAAGGGTTAGAACATCAAAATAAAAGGCACAATCACAGAGAGATGAGATCAAGATAAGCAAGCAATCCTGCAAGAATCAGGGCTGTTGCAGCAAGCTTTAAGGGGTAAGTGAGGGTAGGTTCACAGGGAAATGTTCTTTAAAATGGGGTAAAATTTCAGATCTCTAATAAATCTGGCACTCTAGCCTATCCTAGTTTAAAACAAGGCCAAAATAGGAAAGAGGAGAGGTTTTAAGAGTTGTCACTTTATAAAACTATAGGAAATTGAAGATAACAGCAGGTGATCCAGAACTGATTGAAACTCAGATTTAAGAAAAAGGATTAAAATCAAAAGGTGGAAAGTAGCAGCTAGGGATTTTGATCTTCACTAAAAATCAATTGGTTCAAAGGCAATACATAGAATTTATTTGCAACAATCCTTCATCTGGCTACAAGCTTAGATGTAAGGTATAAGAATCTAACCTAGACCAGAGAATTGGAGTAATCCTAAGGCTATAATCTGTCCACTTGAATGGTCACAGATCATCCCAGAGATTCCTCTTCTTCAAGGGTCTTAATTAGAATAGATAAACTATTACAGATGCTGTGGATGCAAGACAACAAGCTCAGGCATCCACAGGGATATTAGATCTAGGGAAATCAGATGACAAACAGGAGATTTATGGATCTAAATTAACTTTACATTCAACAATGACTGAATCAATACAACTTATAGTCCAATTGTGTTCAGATCTGCAATCTGTGCAATATCTAATCCTCCTACAGAGCTTTGAACTTCTCAATTTACAACTCTCAACCTCACCCTAGCTACTAAAAAGGTTTAGCCAACGATGGTTGGTCTAAAGAATGAATGGGAAAGAAGAGAGAGGGGAGGAATTTTGGGAATTCGAATTTGGCTCGAGTTCTATCAATTTCTGGATACCCAGCTCTGTAAGTTCTTCAGGCTTTTATACTCTTCCTCTCTGTCTTCAGATCCGTTTTAGCCAATCAGAGCTCAAGAGAATAATTCTGTTATTCCGAGCTACTAATGTGGCTAATTTTACTTCTAGAAGCTTTCCATCCATTGGTCCAAACTGAATAAGTGCATGTGAAGTGGTTAGAGTTCCCATTCGTGCTCAGTTGTGTACCAAAAATACCCTCAGGGGTTACTGACGTGCCTTGGAATGTGTGCACAGAGCACTGTAGTTGGCAACTGCTTGTGAAAGGAACTGAGAAGTTCCTAATTTGAATTTCTAGAGGTTCAGGGAACCTCTCGAAAAGTTCTGAGTCTGCTTAGCCCTTCAATCGACAGGTTGCTTGTGGCTTTCTACAGGATCGGGGACTTCTCGACAGGATTGGTAACAATGCTCGACAAGTTGACATAAATTCTTAACTTCTGTCCAGTCTTCATTCATCCTGTCGAAAGGTTATACAGGGTCCTGTCGACTTCTTATAAGGCTCCAGCTGAGCTTTCGATAGGATGGAGATTGTGCTCGACAGGGTGCTCTCAACCTCGTGCCAATGATTACAGCTTCAGGTAAGGTGTCGAAAGGATGGTGTTAACTGCTCATTAGGTTATAGGGAACCTCTCGAGATGTGGCTGGAACCTCTCGATTTTCCCTGCATCTACTAGTATCCTCTCGACAGGATGCACTATACAACTCGATAGCTTCTGTGAACCTCTCGAACTCTTCACTCTTTCACCTCAATACCTCTCGATAGCTTATAAACCAATCTTCAGAACCTCTCGACAGAAAAGCATGCACTTTCAGAACTTCTCGACAGGTTCTGGGAAGCTCTCAATAGCTTCATTCAAAGCATCCAAATTTGTCGACATGTCGAATTAACCTCTCAACAAGTTATATCCTTTGTTTCCACAGCTGGCACACATCCTTTGGGGTGCTGTCCTTCATCTGTTAGCACACAGTAGTCTCTTAGTGAGTTCAATTTTCATTTCTTGCAACTGCACTTGGTCCCAAGCATACCCAGTTGGGTCCATGACATTCTCATGAACTTCTAAGGCTCTGTGGATTATTTGATTGGTTGGCCTTTGGGCTATATGCGCATATGTTGAGCAGCAAATTGCTTCTTTGGCCTTTTTAGATGGATGTCTGCACTAAGACTGCAATTTATTGCTTATCTACAAAATATACTCAAAATACATTATTGGTCAACTCAAAGGTCCATTAAAGGTCAGGTTAGGAGGTGAAAAATGATATTTTTCACTGCTTACCACTCCTCATCACTGCTTCTAGAGATCTCTAGAAGGAGAAGCCCTCGGCTAGTTCGCTGGTTTGCCACTTCACCAAATTGACACGTTCGATGACCTAGCCAGCTGATTTCTTGACTAGTATGAATATCTAATCTTGGAAACGGTCAGCCTCAGTGACCTGATGACTACAAAGCAAGAGCCTGATGAAGTTTTCGCTGACTTTGTTGGACGTTGGAGAAAGCTTGCCACACGGACAGGAAGTTAGATAAAAGGAAACAATACACTAGACATTGTGATCAACAATACCCGGGAGCCACTTCGGAGCGCTCTCATCCTAAGCGACTACTCCAATTTCTCTAGCCTCCGTGAATGCACCTCATGCATACAACGTCGCATGAAAAATGGGGACCTTAATCTCTCTACACTAAATAGACCCTCTTCCAACAACCCTAGAACAAACACCCTAAGCAAAACGCTGAGCCTCAAACAAATCAACGCAAACCAAATAAACTAAGAATACACAGACCTGCACTCTAACCAGAACCAACATCGATACCCCAACCGATATGTGAACCCACACTATGACCAAGACCTATACCCCGACCAAACCCAACACCTATATCCTAATCACAACTCAAATCCATACCCTAACCAGGATCAAAACCGACTCTCCAACATCACGTAAACCAACATCACCTTCTACAACTCGTTATTTGACCAAACTCAATCAAGTCCTCAACTCGCATACGATACTATACACTCATTCACTCCCATCCAAGTCCACCCAACTAGCCTGATCCATAGGATTGAACCCTCCTCCAACCACATCTATACCCTTCACTCACAACAAACTAACCCTTTCCCATGTACCAATAAGCGTGAAGTCACCTTTGACCCTGAACCGGTCACCAAGATCACTAAAATCCGATCCATTACCGAGCTCATCCCGACTCAGCCCATCGCCAAAGTCAACACATTCTCCCCTAAACTAACTCGACCTGTCACTAAAATCATCAAATACAACCTTGAATTAACCCAACCAATCCATAAAGTCATCATGCCTGAACCAACTCAACCTATCTTTAAACCCGATAGTCTACCCACCGATAAATCTATCACCATGCTCCCTGAGCTCACTCCGAAACCGACCTTACAATCTACCCCTAAACAAACTCACATACCGGTTCCAAAAGCAATTCTTGAACCGATCCATCAAAATTCTTCGACACCATTTATACCTAAATCGATCATGAAACTAAACATTGAACCAGTCGATCCCATAATCAAATCTATTCCCGAAATAACTAGCTCTCTCGCTTCTGAACTAACTCCGAAACTAATCCCCAAACCTGAACACATTACCAAACACATTGCCCCACAAATCCCAAAACCAACCCCTGAATCAATCCCTACACCTCCTTTAAAACATGAACTTAATAACGAATGCATCACCCCACCAACCTTAGAATTAGCTCTCGAACCAAAACCCACTCCAAAATTTGAACTCACTACCGAACTTATAATCTCCCTAACCCTGAAACAAAAATCTAATCCCGCTATTGAACCTGTCACTTCACCGACCATGAAACTAAACCTTAACCCTAAACTTATCATCAAACCTAAACCAACCATCAATCCTAAATTTATCATCAAAACTAAACCAATCATCAAGCCTGAACCTGCCATCAAACCTAAACCTATCACTGAACACAAACCTATCATCAAACCTAAAACTATCGTCAAACCTAAACCAATCACCAAACACAAACCTGTCATTAAACTTAAAACTATCATCGAATCTAAACCTATCATCGAATCCGAACCTATCATCGAACCCGAACCCATCATCCCGCCCAAACCTATCATCAAACCTAAACCTGTTATCAGACCCAACATTGTCACCAAACCTAAATCTACTGTCGAACATAAACTTGCCACTAAACCCAAATCTATCAGCAGACCTAAACCTGTTATTAGACCCGACTTTGTCAATAAAGCTAAATCCACCATCGAACATAAACTTGCCACCAAATCTAACCCTATCATCAAACTTGAACCCATCATTGAACCTAAATCAGGCATCAAACCAACTTACCATCAAATCAAAACCTATCATCAACCTTGAACCTAACATCGAACCCGAACATGAACCTATCATCAAACTTAAACTTGAACCTATTATCTAACATGAACCCACTGTCAAACCTAAAGCTGAACTTGTCACCAAACTGGAACTGATCAAACCTAAACCTATCTTTGAATCTACCTCTACAACATCAATATCAACCATTGAACCTATTGATGAACCAATCAAAAAATTCATCACTCCTCCCCCTCTCGAAACTAAACCAAGCTGAAATCTTACGACTCCGATCAACGTCCAAATCAATATGTCACCAAATCCTCAAATCTCGTCACAACATAAAATCAACATCACAACTAAAATTGCTTCTGATCACCAGATCCAAATCTCTATAGACCTTACGATCAAGACCCTCACCCAACCGGCCACAACACCATTACATCAAACTCTCAACACTGAACCACCTCAAAAAATCACAAGCAAAACTTCAAAACAACCTCACAATAAACCCAAAGTGCGAACCAAGCAAAACAAGCAGAATCAAACAAAACTAAACCGCCCCACGCCAAGGAAGGGTCCTCCATGGTCCACACTTCCTTTTGTTATGCCTTTGTCTCACCCTATCACTCTCTTTACGAAATCAACATCACACACCCCTTCAACTGACTCCTTTCATCAAATCAAAAAAATATAACCCAAAAATATTTCCAAATCATCTCCAATTAAAACCCAAAATAACAATACATAAAACCTCATGGGAAGGACCTTTTCTCATGCCCCAACTTTGTAACATTCCCCACTCCATTGAGAGGTTAAAGAAGGTCCCTCCTGATAAGGAGATTCTGACCATAAAAGTTTTATCAAAAGAAGAAATCAAACGACTCCACACCTTATTTAATAAATCTTACACCATCCAAGTCACAGACATAAACATAATTTCTCCTTCATCCCTGATCGATCAGATCGAGGGTGATCGAGGACTAATGACAAATCGACAAATCACAGATGGGTGGTCACTCTGACCATTCAATATGTCCCACTAGTTGGACATTCTGAGTTAATCTCTTCTTGTAAGAACTGATGTTGTATCATAGTATATATATAATCCAAAAAATAAAAAAATAAAAAAAGTCACACAAACCAAAAATATAAACACCTAAAAAATATATAGATATAAAAAATAAATATACTCGAAAACTAAAATTATTTTTACCCAACAATATCTTTGACTCATATTTTATGCCCAAACTCTTCAAACTTATACTTGACCAAGAACTCGAAGCTGGGGGAACTAGTGCTAAGAAATCATGCGTACACAACTGCTTCGCCTAGAAGGAAATTAAAACCCACAAGGGAAGTACTTTCGTTATCTTGACAACATGCTCAGGAAACAGCTACAGGGGAAGGACTTCCTAAACCTTGGAGTGATATTCATAAATCGATCATTATCATGTTAAACAGACATATTTATATACTTATCATCCTCGTAGTCACCACAAGGCATTCGCCATTTGTAAGTCATTATTTTCGAAAAATATTTTGGGAATCATCTGACTCATTAATCACCTTTCTATTCCGATAAATTGATCGAAAGGATTAGTAGATCATAAAATCTTTTTGAAATGTAGAAATTTATGGATTCTCACACACCATTTAATTTCCTGCCATTGGAGTCGATGTTAGAGCACAAAAAATGAAAATATAAGGTTCCATCAAATCTCATAATTTTTGTGTTAGCAGGTTGTTTGAAAAAAAATATACATACATATATGCTTTAAAAAAAAAAAGAGAAAAGAAGCACAATCGAGCGAGAGCATGTGACGAACGAATACGTCAATGAGCCTAAGTGTAACCCCTCGATGTAATGTGCCAAGATATTGTCCTCTTTAGGTAGCTCCATATGGTCCCACCAGCCGTCCCTGGTCCCACCAGTAGCCCTTTCCTTTCCAGATTTTATTTTTGGCATGGGTTGATCGGACACATGGCCGTCCCACCCACCCAAAACGCGTCTTGCATGTAAGAGTGGGGCCATTACTTATGTCCCAAGGTTAGGATAACTATTTACACGATGTGAAACTTTACATTCTCCCCATCTTGTAATAGAGCCGTCCTCGGCTTTAATACCATATTTGTAACGCCCCGACGCCACGTGCCAAGATATTTTCCTCTTTGAGTGGCTCCACATGGTCCCACCAGCCGTCCTTAGTTCCACCAGTAGCTATTTCCCTTCAAGGTTTTATTTTTGGAATGGGTCGACTGGATACATGGCCGCCACACCCACCCAAAACGTGTTTTGCATGTAAGAGTGGGGCCGTTACGTATGTCCCAAGGTCAGGACAACTATTTACACGATGTGAGACTTTACACTAAGGAAGCATAAGCAAATTGTCAGAGCATTCATGATATTTTTATTAGCAAAGCATAAGCAAATCACAAGGGCATCCCTGGCATCTTCACACTTCTAGACATCGTCGTATGGTGGTGGGAGGAGGACAAACTCCTGCGAATCAAAGAATTTGATGATTTGATGGTGCTGGACCATGACGAAGAGCTCAATTATGACACCGCATTATTCACCCGATAAGAAAGTACTTGACTACTATTTCAGAAAATTGTTGAATAAGAAGCTACCCCCAGATCAATAAACCTTACTTCCGCTTCACCCTTAATTTTTCTTTTCAGACAATAAGTCAAATGACTTTTAAAATCTCTTTCAGAATAAAACCAAAAACTCTCGAACGACAAACAATGCGATCACTCATTATCTATCATTCACCCCATTCTTGTTAAAAGCTACGATGCATGACGATCTTTCAGTGCTTACAAAAATCAAGCCCGACATATGGCCAAAATAATTAAACTACTCGCTAACCTAGGATCATTACAAGCATATCTCTTTTAGAATTCCCAGGTCACTCCAGGATATCTGTGAGGCTGAAAAAGGTCCCACTGTCACTTGACACTGGGGCATTTTTTTAACACTAGCACCTTGACAAAGATGACCGAGTCACGAGACCAACACTTCAAACTGAGGCATTTATTTATTTATTTTTAAAAAGAAAAAATTATTTTATTTCCCCCAATGTCCCACCGTGGAACTTCAAATTTTTTTTTTGCTTTAAGTCCCACTATGGAACTAAAAAATAATAATCATAATATATATATATATATATATATATATATATAATAACAATGATAAAATATTTTTCATAGTTCCATCGCAATAAGATAACCCAAAATTTCAGGGCATCTCCCGTTACCCTGTCACAATTTTCAAGAATCAAATGAATAATTACGATGAAAATCAGCCCACCAAAACCCCAAAAAATAATAACAAAATAAACTAAAAATAATAAATAATAAAAGTTCCATCACAATGAAGGCACAAAAATCACAACAACATCTAAAGTAACAGATCACACAACAAAAGTCACCCACCCCAATCAAACCATTCTCCACAGCCCCGTCAGGACACAATCACACAAGTCATCCCATCATATAACCCAAGATCTGTCAAAGAAGAAATAAATTGCCACTATCCCATCACGGCATCAAACTAACCATCCCATCATAACCTACCGCAACATAGAGGGAGGCCCACAAATATCCCATTGTGAAGAAGTAGGCAACAAGCTCGGACCTCCCCAGCATCCCATCACGCCAACAACCCTCCGATGTCCCATCACATGACGGCTCCACCCAAGACACAGGTAACATGCTAGGTGAGTATCACCCCTATCCCTGCTCAATATTCTCTGTAAAAATAGTTGGCTAATATTAAGTCAAACATTTTAAAAACCCGTCTCTCCCAATTCGCGAATCACTGTAGTCCTCTCATAAGAGAAAATCACCAGTATTCATGAGAAGGTTAGACGGAGTTTCTGACGTATCGATCGCCGTCTTGGCAACCAAACAAAGGTCGGGTCCACAAATCCCGTACCGATAGATCTTCTCAGTGACATCTCGAAAGCCACGCTTTCTGCCACTTTTTTATCAAATTGATCTTAAGTTAAAGCCCGAATTTTCAAAAACCTCTATTTATCAAACTTTTACCTCTCATCACTCCAATCCTTTCTTTCCCCTGGGAAATTGAACGCCGAGTATATTCAACTTTGAGAAATCACAAATGTCCACTGGAAAGGGACTCCTGACGCGTCGTTGGTGTGAGCAATGATGCGCCCGGTCTGACATGATCTATGAAAACCTTTGCCATCATATTACATCATATCATCTGGTCACTTGACCTTGTTTTTGGACATTCGTATGACACCACCCGTATCTCATTTGTGTCAATTTTCCTCCATTTGACTGCGATATGCAGTAGGTCATGATACACGACGGGATGTGATATGCACTCGCGGTTGAGGATTCACCTCTCGACTGCTATAATTTGGCCCTCGAATGTTTACTTTTAGCTTGTGCTGATAGATAATAAAGTCAAGCATTTCATGTCAGTTCCCTGATTCACACTTGTGATCTCTTAAAAGAAGAAGATGGCACCCTGAAAAGGGGGGTGTCTACTTCTTCGACGCATCCTTGATCCACAAGAATGTGCCGAAGAAGGGCATCTGCAGACACCCCACACTCTTGTGCATCGACCAAAGTTCCGAATTGCGCACATAGTTCTATGTGAGCAACTCGATTATGCACCAAATCACTAGCAAGTAATTAGTTCAATTGGGACCAAAACTTCAATTCCCAAGACTGCCTTAAGACCTGAATTGCACGTGTTAACCCACGCGCACAATTTGATTACGCACACTACTCTGGGCACATAATTGGTCCCAACTTGGACCAAGTCTCTACATCCGTGACCGCTCGAACTCCTTGATTATGCACATAACCGTATGCGCATAATTGAATTATGTGCCTGGACACATGTGCCTAATTAGTTCCAAGTGAGTTGGAACTAGGACGCCGACTGAGCCAGTCAATTGGTCATTCTTGAGTCAGTGATAGACTCAAAATTGGATTAAGCGCATTGGAGCATGCACGGAATTCAATTAAGCACTTTGGTGACTGCGCGCAATTGATAAAGTGCGCACTTGCCCCTAAGCGCGTAATTATCCGTATACCTATAAAAATACCCTACCCCATAGCCAAACTCACCAATTCATAATTTTTTTTCTTCCCTTTCCCAAGTTTCCTTTGAGAAAATTCGAGGTTCTCTCTGGAGCTTCCAAAGAAAGGGGTTGAGCTACCTTCTAGACTTCTAGAATTACAAACTCTTCTCTAGGAGTCCCAGGTAGTCGAGCTAGCGGTACTGACTCGCTAGCCTTGACTCTCGAAGTAGGGAGCGTTTAGCCTTAGATCCCTAGGATACCCCTGCCTGAAATTCTTAGCTTAGAGCCAATTAGGTCCTTAGCCCCTTGTAGTCTTTTCTAGCCTTAGCCACCTGATTTGCTAAAGGGAGCTTACGGAGGGTACCTGGGAACGAGGTCGATCCTCCCAAGCATAAAGAGCCACCATTTCTACTTTTTAGATAGGTCCCAGTAGGAATAAGAAACCAAACTAGTTAGACCTTAGGCAACCCATAGCTGCTGAAGTTGGTCGGCCGACGTTCAGTAAAGGAGTCAGCCCACATCCCGCAGAGCGTGATCAGTGGCGTATTGTAGCATCGATAAATATCTGCAGCCGACGATCGCGTCAACCCAAGTACGCTCAGTTTAAAATTCATCTTTTCCCTTTTAGTATTTAATATTTTCTAATTTATTACTCACCGCTTTTTGTCAGAGTCCACGTGGACCGAATTGGGCCACTTCTTTCGGTGACTGAAAGGAAGCTAGAAAAAGCGCGTACCAACACATGTGACACCTAATTATCTGATAGGGGACACCTTAAGGAGCATGACATATAAAGGAGTAGGCCGCTGATCAAGACCATTATAAATTTTTTTTCCTAAACAATCATTATACATCTACATTGCTAATAGTGTCAATCGGGTGAAAAATGACTGTTGAAACTATATTTGCTTATACTGTCATTTAATATCTTTTTGAGTACCTCTATTTGCACCTACCAAAACTCTAAGGGCACCAATGCCAAAAACATTTTGCTATGAATATCACAATGGATATTGTTTTTGGTCCCAATCATCCACACAACAGATCCTGTGATTATAGGTGTACCATCAGATGGTCAGATTTGATGCACACGTTTAGAAAAGCGGACATGATTATGGTTGTACATCAAATGTAGTTCTCGGAGTCCTTTATTTACATCAAATGTCTGTCACGTGAAATCAAAATTTGATTGTACACCTATGATTTAAAGTTCCATTGTGTGGAAGATTACCAAAATGAAAGTAGTCAAATGTTTTCGATGTTAGTGCCCTTAAAGTTTTGTGGGTGAAAATGAAGGAATTCTTTTATTTTATTTTATTTTTAAAGAAAAGTAGTTCAATTTGTGCCTACTAAATTACTCAACTGAGCACCCATTGACTGCATTGAATCAGACGATGAAGATTGGTTTTCTTCTCAATCTTCCACACAATTGATCTTTAGACCATGGAAGTACCATGGTCGCACGATGGACCGTGTCAACATTAACATGTTTGACTTAGTAGATCATAGGTGAGATGAAGTGTATACTAGAAATCACTTAGTTGGACTGAGTATCCAAGATAGTTACATACACACATTAGTTAGCTACAAGTGCTTAACACCCTAGTTAGGTGGTAAGCATAAGAAGAAGGAAAGGGAATTTATTTTCCCTTGATTGAGTGGTTGTGAGAAGTTAAAGGAGAGTAAATGGGGAGGAGATTGGGTTGTGAAATCTAGAGCCGGGCATTCAATACGAAAGATTGGGCTCGGAAAGTAGCGGATCGAGCTCGGGATCGAGAGTTTAGAGATTTGGGGGTTGTGAAACCCTAGTGAGCTAAGGCTTAGAACAAGAGAAAAAAATCCAACTGTTTGATATGGTATGATCTACTAATTCAAGTTTGTTAATTATTAGATAGAGAATTTAAATTATTATGTATGAAAAATAGATGATAAATGGGATAGATGATGAGGAGATGAGTTCTAAGAGGAAGAGCACGTTCAGATATAGAAATGGGTAAAATCGATCGAACAAAATTAGAGTTCGTTTAATCAATTTTGACCAATGAAGAAATAAGGAGAAAAATGAATTATGAAGAAATCGTTCGAACGATTTAAGGAATCGTTCGATCGATTTGAGAACCTGTGTGAACGATTTGAAAAATCGTTCAATCGGTTTGTCACGGGACAAAAATAAGATAGGATGGATTTTTGAGGAATCAATTGAACGAAATAAATTCGTTCGATCGATTTTGGGATTTCGTTCGATCGATTTAAATATCGTTCGATCGATTTTCCAAATCGTTCGATCGATTCAGAAATCGTTCGATCAATTTGGACAAATTCAAGGTTTGATGAGTTTTACATACGAGTTGTTCGTGTATTGGGGTTAGGCTTTTAACCCAATGTTTTTACACTTATAGTGATGAATTATATGTGTTTGGCCAGGCCTAGTTGAAGCCGAACCTAGAGATGGTTGAATGCTAGCTCGGATTGAAGGATCCGTTAGTTGAGAAGGCGAGTAAGGTAGGGGAATATCAGAACTCGTACCCTTAATATATGAATGCATGTTTCCTTAAAGCTGAGTTGAAATTAAAACGTATTCTTTTTTAAAGTAAAGTTGAAATGTAAAATGCTAAAGTAGTAGTAGTAAGAAATGTTATGTGAGGAAATAAACGAGTAAAAGAGTTCAACCATCCTAGGGATGTATGTGTGCTATGGGCATCTGAAGGGTGCATCAGAGAGTGTGACATCCCAGGGATGTACGGTGGATGTAAGGATCCACGAAATAGAGCATATATAAATGAGATTGTACAGGCTGAGAATTTATATATATTTAGCACAATTACACGGTGAATAACTATTTGTAGCGTACATTTGATTTAAGGTTTGTAGAATACCCAACCGACGCGGTGGTATACCCGTGACTGACTCGGCAGGATATCCGTGACTGGTACAACGGCAAATCCGTGCACCAATAGACATCCCAGGGATGTATAGTAGTGATGTACCCATCGCCTATGAGAAAGGGACGTAGGTCAAGTTACTTGCAAAATAGTTTGATTAGACGACGATAGAGGGTATTCCATTGGGACTCAATGCTATATTACTCAGGGATTATTTAAGTTAACTGTTTTAAGTCATGAGACTAGCCTTGTTGAAATCATAAGAATTAATGAACATCAGATGTCATGAGTAGAGTAACAAAGGCATTCTGTTTATTTTATTGCATCTCCAATGGTTTTCCAATTAAATTACATTGATGAATTCATGCTTTATTTATGTCATGAAATGTATGTGAGTAAGAAAGATGTACTTGTTCAGATATTGTCCCTATTGAGCTAGGATGTAGCTCACCCTTTTAACTATACATCACAGGTCCAGAGTTACGAGTTGCTATGGACGAGGTTGATCCTGAGGACTTAGATTATGTTCCGAGAGAGGAATCTGAACCTCCTCCTAAGAAGTTCTTTTAGAAGACTCGTTGCATACTTTGAGATTTTTGTGAGGGAGAGATTTAAGGCTTGGCACGTCCAACCATGTTTTGTTTTTGTAAGAGTAAAGATACATGTAATATTCTTTTGTCGAACCATTAAGGGTGACCGTACTTACGACACTGATGGTTCGGGTTGGTTCTTTTGTCCATGCAGAGGTATGGAATTAGAACTATCTTTTGGATTAATATTTTGGTGTGGTATATTATAGAACTGGAGATTTGTTCTGCATTAAATTCTTATCATATTTTCTAAAATGGTAGGGATGTACCAAGTGTTCCGTAAGTTATTTGGGGCATGACCTCGAGGGTCGTGCTGATGGCACGGGTTTCAGGGTGTCGAAATTCGGGCTGTCACAGTTGGTATCAGAGCAATTTCATTTGAGTTTCTGACAAGTCTTAGGTTCTTGTCAGAGTGAAGGGATCTTCTGCTAATGAAACTTTGGTTTCATGTGTAGAGCGTGATGTCTTTCGGAAGAAGGGGTCGACCTAGAGGTAGCCAGAATAGAACTCAGAGAGGTGAAGAGGAGTTTCGAGTAGGGTCTAGTAGTAGAGACCATGAAAATCCTCGTGAGGGAGATTGGAGGGGTGAGACGACTGATCGCATTTCATTGACTATGGAGAGTATGGCCGCTGCAATGGCTCAGCAATCGCAACAGACTGTGATACTAGCCGAGCAGACGGCACTATTGGCGGCTAACAATATCAATAATGTCAATAGTCATCAGCCACCACCACCACCTCCAGCACTGTTGCCCTCGTCATTTATTGATTTTAGGAGATTAAGACCTCCTAGCTTCTATGGGCAAACAGATCCATTAGAAGCTAAAAAATGGTTAAACCAGATAGAGAAGCTTCTAGATAGATTACAGAGTACAGAGAGTGAGAAGGTAGGATGGGCTTCCTTCCAGCTTGAGGGAGATGCCAATCCATGGTGGAAATTTGTATTGAGGAGAAAGGAAATCGAGGACCCTCATCGCCTATGGACTTGGGCGGATTTTGTTCGAGAGTTCAATAAGGAGTATTTCCCTAAGCAGGTGCGAGTACAAATGAGAAGAGACTTTACAAATCTACAACAAAGAGGCTTGTCTGTGCAAGAGTACGGTGTAGAATTTACACGATTATCCCGATTTGCACCAGAGTTAGTATCCACAGAGAGCATGAAGGCAGCCAAGTTTGAAGAAGGTCTAAGGTCAAACATCCGTGAACGAGTGTCAATTTTTGAACTTGAGTGTTACACGGATGTGATGGGGAAAGCAATAGTGGCTGAGAGGGATATCTATGGTGTGTACAAAAGAAGGGATCAACAGGATGGAATACGACCAGACCAAGGGAGGGTGGGTGAGTATGACTCGGGAAATAAAAAGCCAAGATTTACAGTACCAGCCACACTCCCTAGACAGATAGCATATACAAATTTTTCTAGGCCACCTATATCTGCATTGGCGAGACCCATTCGATATGAGAACTCTACCGCCACCACAGGAGTGCCTGCTAACCAAGGCTTCTCACGAGCAGCCTCTTCTACACCAAAGGAGACTTGTGCCAAATGTGGCAAGTCTCATAGAATAGTTGATTGTAGATAGGGAATGCAGGGATGTTATAGATGTGGAAAGATAGGCCACATCATCCGAGATTTTCCTGAGATGACAAAGGGAAGAACGACTTCTGCTCCTGCACCGAGACCGATCCAAGCTAAGAAGCCGGTCGTACAGGGAAGGGCCTATGCAGTTACGGCTCAGGACGCTCAAAATTCCAACGATATCATATAGGGTGAGTTGTTGCTTAGATTGAATTGTACATTGCGTTAAAAAGCTCAAAAACATATTTATGTTTCATTTTATTTTGAGAAATATCCACCTAAATAACATACGTAAGAGTAGATATTCTCATTGATATCATATAAAGGTGTTGCATGAGTGGAATGCTGAACTAAGTGTGCCTTAAAGGTACCTTACAAGTGTATGGGAGGGGGAGTGATGTAGCATACGTGGCGAGAGCACTAATGGATCTAGGGTCTACCCATTCATATGTCACTCCTCGATTCGCAAGAAAGATGAAAGTTAGGCTAGAGACTTTGGATTTTGTCTTGGCAGTGTCGATTTCAACGGAAAAATAGATTGATACAGACTTAGTTTGCAAGTCAATGGTTGTAGCCATTAAAGATGGGGACGTCTATGGGGAAGTCTTTGAGTTGCCAATAGATTTAATCCTGTTAGACATGCAAGGATTCGACGTGATCCTTGGCATGAACTAGTTGTCACAATACTGTGCAACAGTCGATTATAAGAAAAAGGTTGTCACCTTTAGGCCAAATACAAGACGATCTTTTCAATTTGTAGGGGTGAGGACAAAGTTTTTACCACTCGTGTCCGCTATCAAAGCTGAACGTTTGATCAAAAATGGATGCAGTGGCTATCTAGCTTTCCTAAAGGATGACAAGGAAGGGAAACATGTTGCTTCAGCGATTGCAGTGGTGTGTGAGTTTGACAACGTCTTCCCAGACGAATTACCAGGACTACCTCCGGAGAGAGAGGTCGAGTTTGCTATCGATTTGGCATCAGGAACGGAGCCAGTTTCTAAGGCCCCATATAGGATGGCTTCGACTGAGTTGAATGAATTGAAGGAGCAATTATAGGAGCTCTTAGACAAGGGGTTTGTAAGACTGAGTGTATCTCCTTGGGGTGCGCCGGTCTTGTTTTCCAAGAAGAAGGACGGGTCAATGAGGTTGTGCATTGACTATCGTCAGTTGAACAAACTCACTATAAAGAACAAGTATCCATTGCCAAGGATAGATGACTTATTTGACCAACTGCAAGGAGCAAGATATTTTTCTAAGATCGACTTGAGATCTGGATATCATCAACTCAGGGTCAAGGCAGAGGATGTTCAAAAGACTGCTTTTAGGACGAGATACGGACACTACGAGTTCTTAGTGATGCTATTTGGGTTGACGAATGCGCCAGCGTCATTTGTGGATCTAATGAATCGGGTGTTTAAACCACACCTGGATTCTTTCGTCGTTGTATTCGTCGACGATATCCTAATATACTCTAAGTCAAAGCAAGAACATGAAGAGCACTTGAGAATCGCTCTACAAACATTGCATGAACACCAATTGTATGCCAAGCTCAATAAGTACGAGTTTTGGTTAGAGGAAGTTAGCCTTTTGGGGCATGCCGTCTCAAAGGAGGGTGTCACGGTGGATCTAGCAAAGATCGAGGCTGTAGTGCAATGGGAGCAGCCTAAGATAGTGACTGATATATGCAGTTTCCTTGGTCTAGCTGGGTATTACCAGCGATTTGTGGAGGGATTTTCAAAGATATCGGGGCCACTAATGAGGCTCACACAGAAGGACGTGAGATTTGAGTGGACCGAAGCTTGCGAGAAGATCTTCTAAGAGCTTAAGAAGCGGCTCACTTCAGCTCCAGTACTTACAATTCCTACAGGAAGTGGAGGCTTTACAGTCTACAGTGATGCTTCACATAACGGTTCAGGCTGTGTGCTTAACCAATATAAGAAAGTAATTGCATATGGGTCGAGACAACTGAAGGAACACGAGAAGAATTACCCAATGCATGACCTTGAATTGGCAGCAGTCATATTTGCGTTGAAGATTTAGAGGCACTACTTATATGGAGAGACTTTTGAGATCTTCACTGACCATAAAAGCCTCCGATACTTATTCACACAGAAGGAACTAAACATGAGGCAGCGAAGGTGGATGAAGTTTCTCAAGGACTATGACTGCTCCATTCAATATCATCTAGGCAAGGTTAATGTTGTCGCAGACACTTTGAGTCGGAAGGGTTTGACTCAGTTAGCTAGTCTGGTGATGAGAATGTATAGGTGAAAATTGTTTAAAGACCTGTCATTATATAACGTGAAAATTGAAGTACAAGCTTCAGGTGCTCTGTTGGCCAATATTTCAGTGAGGCCGACAATTTTCGAACACATACACGAGTTGCAGATGAGAGACTCCGAGTTAGCCAAGATTCGACAAGAAGTGATGGAAGGTACTAGACCGGATTTCTCTATAAGGGAGGATGGTTCCTTGTTGTTCAGGGGACGTCTATGTATTCCAGTCGATGCCGGTCTATGACAAATCATTTTAGATGAAGCTCACAAGTCTAAATACGCGATCCATCCTAGTAGCACCAAGATGTATCAAGACATGCGTAAGAGCAACTGGTGGAGAGGTTTGAAACGCGATGTAGCAGAGTACGTGTCAAAATGTTTGATGTGTCAATAGGTGAAAGTCGACCATTGATACCCTGCTGGCTTATTGCAGCCTCTATCCATACCAGAATGGAAATGGGAGTCGATCTCCATGGATTTCATAGTGGGGTTGCCACGTACGGCGAAGAGGCACAACGCTATATGGGTTGTCGTGGATAGATTGACGAAGTCAGCTCACTTCTTACCCTACAACATGATGTATACTGCTGGACGACTTGTGGAACTCTATATGAAGGAGATAGTGCGGTTGCACGACATTCCGAGTAGCACTGTATCTGATCGTGACCCATTGTATACCTCTAAATTTTGGCAAAAGTTTCAGGAAGGTATGGGCACTATATTAGATTTTAGTTCGGCATTTCATCCACAAACTGATGGGCAAACAGAATGAGTAAATCAAGTGATAGAAGGCATGCTCAGGGCGTGTATGCTCGAGTTACAAGGTTCGTGGGATCAACATCTACCGTTGATCGAATTTGCATACAACAATAGTTTTCAAGCGAGCATAACGAATGACACCGTATGAAGGTCTCTATGGAAGGAGATGTAGATCGCCCATCAACTGGGAAGAAATCGGAGAGAAGTTTGTGTTGGGTTCGAAAAAACTTGAAATAACGCCATGTTTGTACGAATGATAAGAGATAGGCTCAAGGTAGCTCAGAGTAGACAAAAGAGCTATGCCAATGTCAAAATAACAAGCCTATATTTTGCCGTTGGCGATCACGTATTTGTGAAAGTATCACCCATGAGGGTTGTGATGAAGTTCGGAAGGAAGGGGAAGCTAAGTCTTCATTATATAAGACCCTTTGATGTTTTGGGTCGAGTTGGTGAAGTAGCCTATCGCATCAGATTGCCTCCATTGTTTAATAGAGTACACAAAGCTTTTCATATTTCAATGCTCCGAAAGTATGTAAGGGACACCATGCACATTTTAGGCGGTCAACCGATTGAGCTACATGAGGATATGACTATGATTGAAGAAGCAACTCAAATTTTAGATCGGAAAGACCAAACTCTGTGTACTAAGATCATTCCATTAGTACTCGTCAAGTGGGGGAATCATTCGGTCGAGGAAGCAACTTGGGAGCGAGAGACTGAAATCAGGGAATTGTATCCCCATTTGTTTGCGCAATAGTACACGAGTACTAGTCCTAACTCTGTTTTTGTAGTTCTAAGTTATAATTTAAATTGTATGAATGAATGTATGTAAATATGTATTGGAAGGTGTTTTGTAATGATGAGTATTGAAATTTTACGTTCAGGTCTAAGTGTTTAAATATTTGGTGTCGAACTAAGTGTAGGTTATCAGCATAGAGCTGCTACCTCATTGGTGGAGCTACTATCGAATTGATTGGCTCACAAAGCCTATGGGTTATAGGACAGGTAGAAATAGCCTCAATCAAATTGTTGAGAATTTCGTTCGATCGAAATTGTTTTTCGTCCGATCGAATTTCTGTAGGCTAAGGCCTTATGTGTTGCCAGAAAACCGTTCGAACGAATTTCAAATCGTTCGAATGAAATGCAAAGACCAGTAAGAATTTAGGTTGTTGCCAGAAACTGTTCGTTCGATTTTTGAAATCGTTCGAGCGAAATGTGTTGGCCAGTGGAGTGGAAGATAACCTAAAAATGGGGTTTAGCAAATCGTTTGATCGAAATTCAAACCGTCCGAACGAAATTTTGGACCTACATTAAATCGATAAAATTCGTTTGATCGGAATTAGCATCCGTTCGAACGAAATTTGGGGCTTGCATTTAATGTGTGCAAATCGATCGAACGAATTTAAAATCATTCGATCGATTTTGAACACTATATATATTGCGTGCAATTTTTTTTTTTGCCATTCACTTGAAACCCAAGCCTCTTTCGTTTTCTTTCTTCAAGAGAGAGTTCTAGGGTTTATGAGGGTCACTGCTTGTCGTCGATTCCGGCCGTCTCCAAGCTAGGAGCTGCATGGAACAACTACTAGGGACATCTAGAGTTAACCATTCACCTCTATTAAGTCTTAGATTTTCTTCCTATCTTAGGCTTTGTGAAATTAGGGCTAAACCCTTGGCCATAAACCCTAAGTTGTGGTTACTTTACAATGCCACCCAAGACTCGCCAAGCCACGGTGAGTGCGACACTGAAGAAACCCACTTCGGGTCCCTCTTCACAACAACCACCGAAGAAACTGCCTACGGGTTCTTCGTCTGCACCACCTTTACAAACACCACCCCCATCACTACCACGGGAGCGACCTAATGAATGGTGGTCTGATAAAGATTTTAAACTCGAATGGATCATCGATCTGAAGACTTTCACCAAACACGATGAGACGCGGTGGGCTTTTGACTATATTTTTGCCGCGGGTCTAACTGGAATCCTTCGCCCATGCAAGGACACTTTTTACCCTCCGATTGTCCGACTGTTCTATCAAAACATGGAACTGATTAAGGACCCGACCATCCTCAAGACCAAAATTGATAATCTGCCTTATACGTTCACCTTCGATGATGTGGCCGATGCATTAGAGTGTTTCCATACCTATAACCATGAGGACATTGCCCTCGAGGAACCTTTCCCGGCCAGGTTAGATTACAAATAAGTCGCGGCTCAAATGACCCACGGTCGAACCGGTTCAGGCTGCTTAATTAAACGTGTTAATTTACCTCGTGAACTTTGGATGCTCGATTCCATAATCCACTATAATTTATACCCCCTACGCCATCAAACCGAAAGGGTGGATGAAGTCCAAATGGCACTTTTTGTAGCCTTTAATGGCCGCTGGTTTAATGCCCCCCAAATGGTCATAGAAGGGATGAAATATGCCGGTAAAAAGATGTTGGAAGATGTTAAGAAGTCTGTTGAGGACATGCCGTATGCCCGACTCATTTCCCTAATGATCGAGGACTACGCCGGTGACGACACGTACACCCTCTCCAAGAATGAGTTTAAGCTGACGGGCAATGCTCAACAGTTCACCATGGTTGATTGGAATAGAATCTATGTAAAACTGACAAAGAAGCCCCTGGTTGAAGAACCACCACAACCCAAACTTCAACCAGCGGAACAACCACATGCCCCAGACCAGCCAGCCCACGATACTCCACTTCATGATGAGCCTCCTACACACTGAGCACAGGAGTATGTGCCACCACCACACGAGAGCATTCCTACGCCAACCATTGCCAATCTCTATGGCTTGTTGAAAGCCAACACACGCCAAATGGCGGAGAATAATCGTCTTCTCAACTGCTGACTCGATTACTATGATGCATTGCACGCTGAGGAGATGCGTTTCATGTATCTCGACAACTATCTCCAACAGATGGCGGCAAAGACAGCTGGGGTCCTGATCCGATTTCTGCACAAAGTAGTGGGTGATGACAGTGATCCGCCAGGTGACGGGGAGTCTTGAGGGCTGTTTGTTTGGACTGCTCTTATGGAGTAGAAAATTTTGGGTCATTATACTCTTTTTGGCAAATTGTAACTTTTAAACAGGTACCCGAGGACATGGTCCCTCTTGAACAATTGTGGCATGGCTGCCACTCAAAAACTTTGTGGATATTTTTCTACTCTTTTCTCTATATATGTTTTTTCGTGTTTTGGTATGGGCCGTGGGTGCTTGTTAAATTGTTGGGTGTACTCTGTGGTTTGATTGTGTGACTGTTTATATAAGCATGAATTTCTTGCAGGATGTTTCGTGTTTCGTGCCATCTGTGATTATGAATGACTGTGGGCTCCCATATCGGAGTGTGGGGGGGGGGGGGAGCCATCCGTTTAATTTTCGGGGATGAAAATTCCGAAGGAGGGGAGAATGTAACATCCCGAAAAAGTCATACTTAAATAGTGCACGTCGAGAAGCGAATCGACTGGTCGCACGATGGACCGTGTCAACATTAACATGTTTGACTTAGTAGATCATAGGTGAGATGAAGTGTATACTAGAAATCACTTAGTTGGACTGAGTATCCAAGATAGTTACATACACACATTAGTTAGCTACAAGTGCTTAACACCCTAGTTAGGTGGTAAGCATAAGAAGAAGGAAAGGGAATTTATTTTCCCTTGATTGAGTGGTTGTGAGAAGTTAAAGGAGAGTAAATGGGGAGGAGATTGGGTTGTGAAATCTAGAGCCGGGCATTCAATACGAAAGATTGGGCTCGGAAAGTAGCGGATCGAGCTCGGGATCGAGAGTTTAGAGATTTGGGGGTTGTGAAACCCTAGTGAGCTAAGGCTTAGAACAAGAGAAAAAATCCAACCATTTGATGTGGTATGATCTACTAATTCAAATTTGTTAATTATTAGATAGAGAATCTAAATTATTATGTATGAAAAATAGATGATAAATGGGATAGATGATGAGGAGATGAGTTCTAAGAGGAAGAGCACGTTCAGATATGGAAATGGGTAAAATCGATCGAACGAAATTATAGTTCGTTCAATCGATTTTGACCAATGAAGAAATAAGGAGGAAAATGAATTCTGAAGAAACCGTTCGAACGATTTTAGAAATTGTTCGATCGATTTGAGAACCTGTGTGAACGATTTGAAAAATCGTTCAATCGGTTTGTTAGGGGACAAAAATAAGATAGGATGGATTTTTGAGGAGTCGATTGAACAAAATAAATTCGTTCGATGGATTTTGGGATTTCATTTAAAAATCGTTCGACCGATTTTCCAAATCGTTTGATCAATTTAAAATCGTTCGATCGATTTGGACAAATTCAGGTTTTGATGGGTTTTACATACGAGTTGTTCGTGTATTAGGGTTAGGCTTCTAACCCAATGTTTTTACACTTATAGTGATGAATTATATGTGTTTGGCCAGGCCTAGTTTAAGCCGAACCTAGAGATGGTTGAATGCTAGCTCGGATTGAAGGATCCGTGAGTTGAGAACGCGAGTAAGGTAGGGGAATATTTGAACTCGTACCCTTAATTACGAGAACATGTATGCGATGATAGTATATGAATGCATGTTTCCTTAAAGCTGAGTTGAAATTAAAACGTATTCTTTTTTAAAGTAAAGTTGAAATGTAAAATGCTAAAGTAGTAGTAGTAAGAAATGTTATGTGAGGAAATAAACAAGTAAAAAAGTTCAACCATCCCAGGGATGTATGTGTACTATGGGCATCTGAAGGGTGCATCAGAGAGTGTGACATCCCAGGGATGTACGGTGGATGTAAGGATCCACGAAATAGAGCATATATAAATGAGACTGAATAGGCTGAAAATTTATATGTATTTAGCACAATTACACGGTGAATAACTATATGTAGCCCACATTTGATTTAAGGTTTGTAGAATACCCAACCGACGCGGCGGTATACCCGTGACTGACTCGGCAGGATATCCGTGACCGGTACGGTGGCAAATCCATACACTAGTAGACATCCCAGGGATGTATAGTAGTGATGTACCCGTCGCCTATGAGAAAGGGACGTGGGTCAAGTTACTTGCAAAATAGTCTGATTAGACGACAATGGAGGGTATTCCATCGGGGCTTAATGCTATATTGCTTGAGTATTATTTAAGTTAACTGTTTTAAGTCATGAGACCAGCCTTGTTGAAATCATAAGAATTAATGAACATCAGATGTCATGAGTAGAGTAACAAAGGAATTCTGTTTATTTTATTGCATCTCAAATGGTTTTCTAATTAAATTATATTGATGAATTCATGCTTTATTTATGTCATGAAATGTATATGAGTAAGAAAGATATACTTGTTCAGATATTGTCCCTATTGAGCTAGGATGTAGCTCACCCTTTTGACTATATATCACAGGTCCAGAGTTAAGAGTCGCTATGGATGAGGTTGATCCCGAGGACTTAGATTATGTTCTGAGGGAGGAATCTGAGCCTCCTCCTGAGAAGTTCTTCTAGAAGACTCGCTGCATACTTTGAGATTTTTATAAGGGAGAGATTTAAGGCTTGGCACGTCCAACCATATTTTATTTTTGTAAGAGTAAAGATACATGTAATATTCTTTTGTCTAACCATTTAGGGTGACCGTAGTTACGGCACTAATGGTTCGGGTTGGTTCTTTTGTCCATGCAGAGGTATGAAATTAGAACTATCTTTTGGATTAATATTTTGGTGTGGTATATTGTAGAACTGGAGATTTGTTCTGCACTAAATTCTTATCGTGTTTTCTAAAATGGTAGGAATGTACCAAGTGTTCCGCAAGTTATTTGGGACACGGCCTCGAGGGTCGTGTTGATGGCACAGGTTTCAGGGTGCCGAAATCCGGGCTGTCACAACCATTAGACGATCAACTTTTTTTTTCTCGTGGCAAATATTCCAAAAAAGTGACCCTAAAATCACGTTTGAGCGTGATGTGTGCCACACGTGTATTGAGTAATTTTTTTTTGGGTATGTGTCACATGATATCAAAAACTGAGTGTTGATGGTACACCCATGGTCTCAAGATTCCTAGCATGAAAGATTGGGATGAAAATTGATCTCCATCATCTGAATCAAATTAGTCAATGACCTTTTAGCATAAGCGCCCTCATTAATTCGACAAGCACAATAACTTTATCCAAAATAATAATAATAGTGGTCTTGGTCATCATTAGCTCCCTCCTTCACGTGGCACTCAATCATCTAATTGGATGTCAGAGGGAAACCAATAAACCTAGAGTGAAGGATACTTTTAGGCTAGTGTTACTACTAGACTATTACAACCACCTCACGTAAACATGGGAGAAATATGTTGATTGTTTTAAATTAGATGATAGAGAAGTCCCAATCTTTCTTTCACACAACAGATCTTGAGCTCATAGATCTACTATTAGACAATCAGATGTCGATTCCACATGGCACACATCCCAAAAAATGAACATGATCAATATACCATCAAACCTGGTTCACATTCACTTTTGGGGATTTATGTCACGTGGAATCAACATCTGACCATTTGATAGTAGATCTATGATCTCAACATCAATTGTGTGAAATATTAGGGCAAAAACCGGTAGTGCTTCAAATTTCTTGTCTTTAATACACCTAAAGCCTAATAACATATACACCGCATGCCTTGATTTTCAAAATGTTTTACTTAAAAATATATTTTTCAGTTTTCAAACTCTTATATTTATTTCTGTCATTAATCGACACAAGTTATGTGATAGTCTACTGGTTAAAGGCTTGAGTTAGAGGCAAGAGTTTTGAGGATCGGACCTTAGAATGCAGGTTTTAAACCTTTATTTTAGACCTTGAGGTAAATACCTATACATCCTTCTTTGGTGTGTTAGCCTAACACCGAATGTTTCCCAATAAGTTATAAAGGTGTGTTTCGGGAAAAACCCTAAATCATAATCTCATTAAGAGTTCTTCTTAAGAATAGAGGTTCTTCCCGTAAGAAAACCCTATAGACCTTAGAGAAGAGATTCTAGATCCTCATTTTTTAAAACTTTTCTTTTTGAAAGACCGGCGAGATATTTGCATCTATTCTCAAGCGGCATTCGCCTCCTTCAAGAGCCATCATCATAGTGAGGATATCAATCGAAATGTGGTGATACGTTCGATCTAGGTATGAAAAAATTATACTTTCCCTTAAAATTTCAATGTTGAATCAAATATGATTTTCATGGTTAAATAGGGCTTTTCATTGCATAAATAATGAATGGTAAGGTTTAGATGCGATGCTTGTTATGATGAATGTTCTTTTTAATGTTGACATTTGTATTCAAAACTTGGATTAAAACCCCATCATGGAATGTGAGACATGTGGGGTGTGTTCATTGGTCCCAATCGATCGATCGATTTTGGACGATAAGACACAGTATGCTCACAGGTCACAATCGATCGATCGAGTTTGGTTAATCGATCGATTGATTTTAGACAAGACTTCACGGAATACTCTCAAGTCGAAATCGATCGATCGATTTCTAGGCAATAAATAATGTTATGCTCTCTTCTTGGAATCAATCGATTGATTCTGGAAATCGATAATCGAGCCCGACATGTTAATGCTTATGTAAATTTTGTTTTTCAGTTCTTTTTACAAATGTTTCTTTACATGTTAATGCTTATGTAAAATAATTATATTCATATGCACTTCAATGTTTTATGATGATCGGCGAATTGCATGATTAAGACACATGAACAAGATGAAATGTGAAACCATGATTGTGTTTGATTAGACCCGACGTCTTGAGAGGGACGAAGTCTAATGAACATTAAATAATAAGCATTAGACTCAACGTCTTGAGAGGGACAGAGTCTAACTAAACAAGAATAAGAAGCATTAGACCTAACGTCTTGAGCGGGATGGAGTGTAACTAAACAGTGAATAAGAAAGCATTAGACCCAACGTCTTGAGCAGGACGGAGTCTAACTAAACAAATAGCAAACATGATTAGACCCAACATCTTGAGAGGGATGGAGTCTAACAAGCTTTAAATGATAAGTATTATTAGACCCAACATCTTGAGCGGGAATGAGTCTAACTAAATAATGAATTAGAAAGCATTAGACCTAATGTCTTGGGCGGAACAGAGTCTAACGAAACAATGAATAAGGGATTATTAGACCCACTGTCTTGAGAGTGACGGAGTCTAAAGTCAATGTCTTGAGAGGGATGAGAAAAAGATGAACTTAAAAGAAAAGATAACTCATATAACACTGATATCCATGTTATGTTTAGTTACTTTCAGCTTATTGAAGTTATGAATGCCACAAGCACACACTCATGAATTTTAAAAATATTTACATTGTGATGATTGATATCTTATATTTTAATAGATTGCATGTCTAGTCGATACAAGTGTAAACTTATACCCCTTGTTTATGTGGGTGGCCAGATGAGACAGGTGTAGTTAAGGATAACATGTGGCCTTATGATGATGAGATAGCTCATGGTGTTCAAGGACCTGATTAGCCTTCAAAATGACATATTTTATGCCTAAATCTCGGCATTGTTAGCCGTCAATTAGCTACTAATGGTTGCCTTTAGTATGTGATGTGCCATAACAGGTTTGAAGGTCGAAAGAATACAAGAATGGTTAAAAGAGCAAAATAAAAGAAAACCTGAAGCAATGACATAAATAGGAGCTGAAATAGAGTAAAGGAACCCCAAAGCAAGCCATTTCAACCGGTTGAGATCCATTATGGACCGGTCGAAATAGCTCAGCAGAGGAGAACAAAAGAAAAGAAAAGAAGAAGAATCAAAGAAACTGTCTGTTTCGATCAATCGAAATGTCAAATTCGACCGGTCGAGTCTATGGGAGCTTCAGAAGTCCAATTTGGACCGGTCAAGAAGGCACGCGACCGTTTGAGACCAAACAGAAAAAAGGAACTCCTTATCATATAATTTTGATCGGCCGAAGTCAATTTCAACCGGTCGAGCCAAAAGAAGTTGTTTGCAAGTAATAGAAGGTGGACTAGTCGAAATCAGTTTCGATCGGTTGATATTTAAGGAAACAAAGAAGACCGCGCGCCTGAAGGAAGAATTGAGAGCTCGACTGGTCGAGATTCATTCTTGACCAGTAGAAACAGGGTTTTGCTGCGATTTTTCAAGATCTATAGTTGGCTTTTGAGAGTCCTAATTCAAGCAGATTTCTTCTACGAGATATTTGGGGATTCTAAAGATTACCTATTGTATTTAACTTGTACTAAGGCCTTATGATTCTATAAATATAGGGTTAGAGTTTAGAGAATCCTTCGACAGAGAATTTTATAGAGAGTTCTTCCAACCGTGAGTGTTTCTAGGTTAGTTTAGGTTTAGTTTTCTTGTTTAGGATAGTTGTAAGATTGTAATCCATAATCATCGATAGATGATCGAGTCAGAGATGATGAAGATCATTCTACCGATGTGAGGCTAAACTTCTCCAAGGCTGGGATCCTGTGTAAATTACAAATGTGTATTTAATAAGATTTCCGTTCTTTTTCTATTTTGAATTCCATATGGTGCGATTGCATTTTGAGGTTTTGGTTGTACTGTAAGCGAACTAGTAGCGATTTATTTCTATTTTATTTTATCTTAATGGCCTTATAGGGATTATAGTTAGATCTAATAGGAAACCCATCGTCGGATTAGTGCTTGGAGCCTAATTTTGTCAGTTACGTGCAATGATACTTACTGTTTAGGTGACTAGAGATTAGAGGGATCATATCCGTTTAGACTGGTTTGTGACTATGAATAAGACTTAATTCTTACACTTAGCTATAGCTTGTAGTGAAGAGCGGAACAGTACCTGGAATTCGGAATAGGAGTTTTATTATTTACGAGTCTGTAATCCAAGAGGGACCCCAGTCCGCCTTCTCATAGCTTGTTCGAAGTTAATTAATTTTGAAAACTTCCTTTTACAAATTCTTTTCGATTAAGATAGTAGTTAGAAAAGTAAACGAGAAGTCTATGTGGTTCGAAACCCTTGTATTCGCCCTAGTACATTCGAGCTTGTGCACTTACAAGGTTTTAGATTATAAGCAATCAAGTTTTTTGTGCCGTTGCCGGGGAGTTAAATTTTACATTTTTAATTTTTGTCTTAATTTGTAAATTTTGTAAATTATTCTAACCCTAGTTTATTTTTTCTTATTTTTTGTTTATAGACTTGGGAGATCAAAGGCTCGAGTCTGCCAAAGCTTGTCACGGGACGTCGTGAGAGGCCAAGGCACGTGCTTATAGACACTCCCATTTTGCCCTCTCGAAATATACAAACCTGTTTGGTCAACCTTTGACCTTGGCCACGTTCTTCGAAAAAGGACTAGCCTTCTCTGAAGACTTTAAAACCTTATACAGGGACCAGACACTGAAACAATAGTACATGGTTGAGACCTAGGTTGAAACAATAGCTCTGTGGCTCGGACCCGGCTCAAACCCAGGAAAGTCTCGAATTACGCGCCCTGTCTGGTGCACGTAAATCGACTGTACGCCCCATGACTGGTGCACAATTGGTCTCTCTTGGACCAGGATTGCTCTTCTTGAGGACCGCATTAGGCCTTGATTACGTGCCCCTCTAGGCGTGTGCAATCATATTGCATGCTTGGTACCTAGCGCGCAATTAGTCCCTTTTGGATTGGCCCTCCACTCGGCTAAAAACCGCCTCAAGAACTGATTGCATGTTCTATCTAGAGCGTGCAATCTATTTACGCGCACCATTACATGCGCGCAATTGGTTCCCAAGAGAACCTGGTCTCTAACTCTTTAGACCGCCTAAACTCCCCTATTAAACGTAGTTGGCATAGCGTTTAATTGGATTGAGCGCATCTCACAAAGCGCGCAATTAGTCTAATTAGACTTGTACTGGGACACTTGGCTGAGCCAGTCAGCCGGTCACTCACTGAGTCGGTCACCGACTCAAAGTGATTGACCACCTGATACAGGGTGCGTAATTCAATTAAGCACCCCAGACAATGCGCGTAATTGGCCAAATACCTATAAATAGACCCCACCACCACGACCCAAAAACATACAATTTTCGAGAATCGAATACGACTTTCTTCCTCTCTCGAGTTCCTCACTTTCAAGCTTAGGATTTCGAGATTCCTCTCTGCAACCCTGACCTCAGGTAAACTTTTCTTCTAGCTTTTAATTCTTCTGGTTTTTAGTTCCTAGTTCTAGTTCTTAGTTCTAGATCTTAGGCTTAGATCTTAGGTTCTAGGTTATAGGCCCTTAATTTCTAGTTCTAAACTTTTTAATTCCAAATTTCTTTCGATTCATAATTTTTACCTTTTTCCTCTGGTTCTAGTTCTTAATTACTAGAACCAGCCATTCAACTCCCTTTTTGTTTATTTCAATTTTTTAGATCTTAGATTCTAATTCAGAGTTTTGAATTTAGTCTTTAGCCTCGAATTTTGTTCTAAATTTCTAGAGCTTAGGTCTTTGATCTTCAAAATTTTAACTTCTATGTTCTAGATCTTAATTTCAGTTTAAGTCCTAAATTCATTAGTTTTAGTATCATAATTCTAATTTATAGTTCTCAATTGCATTCCTTTAATTCCTTTATAATTTATGATTTTGATCTTTAAATCTATAATTTTTAAATTGAAAATCAGTTTTTCAATCCCTAGCCATTTGATTTGCCCCAGGGACCTTACGAAGGGTACCCGGGAACGGGGCCGATCCTCCTTAGCATAGTGGGCCCAAAACCCTTTTTTTTAGAATTTTGATAGAATTAGTATATCTCGATTAATTAGAGTTTTGATAGAATTAATTTACTTAATCGAATTAGAGTATTTTATTAGAGTTTTAATAGAATTAGTATACTGGCACTCCTATTAGGATTAGGAAATTAATTAGACTTCTAATTAGAATAGGCTTTCATTAGAGTTAGAATATCAATTAGATTTATTAAGTTAAAATATTAAGTGGTTTAGACTTCTAGTCAGATTAGGAGACTTAGTTGAATTAGGATTCCCCGATTAAATAGACTTCTATTAGGATTAAAATCAATCAAATTCCCGATAACATCAGGAGATTAAAGCAGTCAAAAATCGTGATAAGTATGGGAAAGGTAAAGCAGCTAGAAGAGAATTAGGAAAACTAGCTTGACTAAACTTCTAGGTGACCCAGTGCTGTTGACATCAGCTAGCCGATGACTCAGTAAAGAGAAAAACCCATACCTCTACCCCAGAAGGCATGATCAATGACGTATTGCAGCGTCGATAAATATCTGCAGTTGGCGATCGCAACGAACCAGGTATTTTCCTAGGATTTACCTCTTTATTTTTAATACTTAATTACTTCTAAAAATACCACCTTTGCTAGATTCCACTTGAACCGAATTGGGCCACTCTTTCAGGGGACCGAAAGGGACCCAAAAAAAGTATGTACCAACAAACTTGCAATCACAATGGGACATCTGGCCGCCAAAGCTGCTCATGTTTAGTTAAGTTTCCTTGTCTTCTAGTTAGTTTTCTTTTATTTTATTACTTTCCGCACTTAAGTGTACTACCGAGAGCATATGAGCATACACCAGAGGCTCAAGATGTTAGGAATATGAAGGATTATAATCAATGACCCACCGGTATGGGGGTACCATGATAACCCGACGTACCATGAGCAGCCACTCGAGAGCTCAACGCAATACAACCCAAAAATCAATATAGCCGGTGGTGAGGAAACCGCCTTCACACCTCCGAGCACCAGCCACAACGATGGACACAGAGACAACGGCGTCGGGTAGAACTTCACAGGTCGACAACTTGTAGACCTCAGCATCCCAAAATTACAAAGGGGAGGTGATGAAGCCGATGAACTACTCCATGGCTTAGCCGCAGCAAACGAGACCATCAAGGAATGACGAGATGTGAAAGAATGAGAATGACAAAGACAGAAGAGGCCACCCCCTACTCCGATGATGATATCACCGCATGTGTCACCACCTAGGCACACTCTCCACACACTCCTCAACAGCGGACATCAAGATAGAATCCGTTCCCAGACCGTTAAGCAAGATGCCATCGTGAGGGTAGAGGATCTCCCTAAAATGATCGATGAGTACATGACTAAGAAAAATCACCCCGGCTTGTCATTCGGATTCGAAAGCTTCTGTCGAGACCTTGAATTCAATCTACCTGCGGGATTCAAGCCCCCAAAATTTAGCAAATATAACAGCACCGAGAATCCAAACCACCATCTAGCATTGTTCTGCAATGACTGCCGTCCTATTCGCGACAATCACAGACTTCTGATACACTACTTTCAGAGGTCACTCGAAGGGGAAGCCATCGACTGGTTCACCGAGCTCCTGCTACATAGGATCGACATATTCAAAGAATTAGTCTGACAGTTCTTGGACTAATACAAGTATCTGATACAGGAGGCTGTCAGTCTCAGCGACTTGATGACGATGAAGCAAGAGATTGAAGAAGACTTCACCCATTTTCTATCACACTGGAGGAAACTCGTGGCTCGTACAAAAAGTTCAATGAGAGAAAAAGACGCAATTGACATCATCATAGATAATGTCAAAGAGCCCCTTCGAAGCGGTCTGATCATAAGCGATTGCCTAGATTTCATTGCTCTCCACCTACGCACCAGTCGTATTTAATGACACATAAAGGGAGGAGACCTCGCCATTTTGATTGCGGCACCAAAGGCCTCGACTTTCGACAATTAAAAGCCCCGAAATAACAAGAAAGGCTCAGGCTCTGAGCAACTCAATATGGTTGCTAATCAAGGCAATGAGAACAACCAGCAAAGGAACTCCGATCAGAGTCAGTACCAGAGTCAGCAACGGTACATCAATCAATATCTGAACCAATATCCTAATAGAAACCAATACCCTTACCAGAACCAAAATGCTGTCTAAAACCATACTACTAATACCCAGGGCTACAACAATGTACCCCTGCCCTAAAATTTTAATCAGCAGACCCGAGCTCCCTATTAGCCTAGATGAGATCATTATCCTCCATTACACAATGCCATCCCTAATATTTTTCATCTTCTAAGCGATCAGAACCTCATTCGCTTCCCACTAGAGTGGCCACGGCCATGGCCTGCTAACCTCGATTACACTAAGTTTGCACTTTTCACTGATACGCAGGACATAACTTGGAAGACTGTTGGATGTTGAGAGATATGATATATGACATAAACGATCGGAACCAGATTGACTGAGAATCCCTTCAAAATTCTAGCCAAAATGACCAGCAGCCTCCACAAAACCTTAGAATCATCAACAACCCCCTAACTAACGATAATCAGGGACTGACCACCCATGTCACCACAGTAGACCTCTTGTGCCGAGCCCCTTTTCACCCATTGTTAGGCTATTTTAAGTGCTTGCTACTGACTTTATTGGAGATAGTGATAAGAATGGGGTGAATGAAAATGAATGAAAGGTGGAGTGAAAACTACGGGGTAGCAAGCCTAAAAATATACAGTCCTGCAAGATACAGGGCCTGCTGTAGCAAGTTTTGATAAGTAAGAGTTTGTCCCACATGAAAAGTTGATCTAAAGCTCCAAGGGAGCTATCTTTAGTAGGCTCTCCAGATCTGACTACAGATCTGACTACAGATCTGACTATCCTAAATGGAAGGGGATTTAAGGTCACTAAAATCTAAATCCTAAGGTAACTTAATGTCTAAACTACAGAAAGGGTTAAGAAAGAGGATGGAGTGTGAGGAAATAAATATAAAAGGGTGAGAAGTATGTTATTAAGTACAGATCTGATGGGTCTTATAACTCAGACTTAGATCTGCTGCTATAGAAGTCCTGTCCAATGGCTACATTATCACCAAAGAGGAGAAAGGATCCAACTCATCCCTGTGCCATGATCCAATCCCTTATGGCTATAACCTGTCCACTTAAATGGTCACAGACTATCCAATAGGGGAACCACAATCTAGAGATGGGTCAGAACAAGATTATCATTGTAGGCACTACTTCATCCAGGCTACAAGCTCAAGAATCCATAGGAACCTCAACCTCTAAAGTTCTGTGTGTGGGGCTAGGCTTACAAAGTGTACGAGCCTGGACACACAGGACCAGCAAGAGTTTGAGTACTAGCTTTTAAGCTTGGCTATTCACTACTTTAGAAAGACAGCAGTGATCCAGTCACAAGCCTACAATCTCTACAGCCAGATCAGATATGCAATCTGATGGTGGGTCTATACAAATATTTGGGAGTCTGTCTCTGCACAATCTCTCACAAGGCTACAAGCACAAGTGCAGAGAAGAAGAATCTGCCTTAGATCTGTAGATTGGCCTCACCCTAGGGCTATAATCTGTCCACTTGAATGGTTGCAGACTATCCACAGAGGCTATCCTCCTCACAGAGGTCTAAGACAGAACAAGAACATTGCTGCCGCCACCATGTTCACAAGGCTACCAGCTCAAGCTCCCATGAGGATTCAAATTTAGTGGATCCTGTGATGGGGGAAGGCCTGCAATGTGCCTAACCTGGATACACAGGTCACTTGGATCTAAATAAGACCTTAAAAGCAATCCTCCATTGCTAATAATACAACTTAGTAATGGAGGATCTCAAGGCAGCAGCCTTGTACAGAACAACTCACAACAAAAATACCATCCCATACATGTAATAGATCCTATTACAAAAACTCCATTAAAAACTATATCATATAATCATACAAAAGGCATAGCCAGCAAGTGTTGGACTATGAAGAGAAGGAAAAAGGAAAAAGAAAAACTCCTAAACCCTAACCTTAGCCTACTGTAATTCTACAGTTGGTTTTAAGAAGAAGTACAGAAGTCAAGACCAAAAGTCCCTTAAACCTAAGCTAGGCTTAGGCTTATATAGCAGTCAATTTTCTGTGAATTAGGGTTAGGAAAACCCTAATTCCATCAATGCAATTACGGCCCATTCTTGTCCCTTGGATGCCTCGGGGTGTGTGCACGGAGATTAGAGCATTGAAGTGCGTGCCCTAATTGCTAGAAGTTCCCAGATTGCCCTTGTAGAAGTGGGGAGAAGTTTAGAACCCGATCCTCGCTGAGTAGAAAAGATTTGCAGATCTTGCCACGTGGTAGAATTGGCGTCACGGGGTTGCTTTGACTTGAAGCTCTTGCAGTCGCGGGGTTGGTACTTTGATCATCACGGGAATGCTTTGGTCGTCGCGGGATTGGTCTTTCCATTTGAATGGCGCGAGAATGGCGTGCGCAGTTCATTCCTTGATGAATCCCGTGGCTATCCTCATGAAGAAAATAATGTACATGGGATCGGATCGCCTTGAAAGTATGTGTCTCGGCGCCAGCGCGATAGCAGCCGCCAAGACCGAATGCCTGGAGCTCTCTCTATTCAGTGAATCGCGCGAAGGTTGAAAACTCATCTCTTGAGCTGCACGAGTGCTTCGCGAGCGCTTAAGACTGAGCCTCGCGAGAACCGCACGAAGTATATTTTTTTTACTCCCTGCTGACATCCATCTGCGCGCGAACGATGCGAAGATTGCGCGACCAGTTGGGGTGCTCCCTTCAGAAGCCCGCGACAACTGTGCGACGCATTTTCTGGTTCAATTGAGCCCTGCGACATCTGTGCGAGGCATTCTTCTTGATTTGTTTCTGCTTTACTGTTCCTCTGCTGCAACCAATTCTCTGTCTGAGTTCTACCTTCACATTTCTGAGGGGCTTCTGGGTCAGCAGTAGGCTTGTTGGCATGGTTAGGGGTTTAATCATAGCTGCTGCTTATTACCTACAAAATAAACTTAAAACATGTTTATTAAATGATTAAGGGTCTAACAGAGATTAAGTTAAGGGGTAAAAAGTGGTCCTTTTCAGGTCTTAACACACCCCTAAATCTAATCTTTGCTAGTCCCTTAGCAAAGCTATAATTTAAATGACACTTTCGTAGGGATCACGGGTACATTTAGCATATGTACCAAGCCTTTTAAACCCCTAGGTGATCCCTAGTGGAGGAGTGAAGTCTCCTGAGGGTTTTCAGTGAAGAGACCCGCAAACTTCACCATTAGAATTAGTTAAGTATAGTGCAGATAATGACAACACAGATTTAAATGTTTAAAGCTTCATTCCACACCCAATTTTTTTAACACTTAGAGGAAACTGCAGCAATGTTGCAGGCCATTTAAAACTTAAAAGTTAACATGTGTTTGCCTTACCACCATTCATTTAACATTAGAAATTCAATGTGTAAAAAAAATCAATACCCAGCTTGCCTTTAATTCAAAAATCAGGTTGGATACAACCCCAATGAGGTTAAATTTTAGACCCAATTCTCATTAGGGCTATCTCTCAACATTAACAATCTGAGGGTGTTCACATTCAAAATAGCTCAAGAGCAGTTACAGACCCCAAATGAGCCTGCAAGCATGAGCATAGGCAAAGCTTCTAATTTCTAACATCTTCAAAAATTTTCACCATAGATTGGACAACTCCTCATCTCCACATGACAGCTCATTTTACTTTGGATCTACAAGGTCTTTTTAAATGGGTTGTAATGTGGCTTATAGGTGAGGGATGTAAAGAATCAAGGGGTAAAAAGGGAATCAAAATTAAGAAATCAGCAAGGTAAGGAATGATTCATGACTTCACAACCTTCATTTCAGCAAAACTTCATCTTACTTGATATATTCCAGAATCAAAGTGGCCAGCTTCTCCTCTTCTTTTCAATTTTCAGATGATGTTCTTCTCTAGACTTCTCTTTCTTTTTCTCTTTTTGTTTTTATTCATTCATCATTTTTTTTTAATGAACTGCCACACAACTGCCATTGATACACTGCTGTTCACAAGTTGCTTTTCTTCACCTTCCACAGAATGTTGGACCATTCTCAGTATCTTTAACTCCTTCTCCTTTACCTTTTTAATTCTCAGAGTGAGGGTGAGGTTGAATCAGGTCATGAGGTTAAGGTGCAAGTATTCTGGTGTTTGTGAACAAAAAGTATGATTTTAAGGCTCAACTGGTTTATGTGAAAGGGTAGCTTTTAAAGGGTTGAATTTTCAGGCTCAAACTGTCCAAATGAAAACCTTGGGTCATTTACTTAGTATCATGAGTGCTGTCAATTAGTTTTGATTTGGAGGTGCACAACTTCTAGTGAAAAAGTCTTGATTCAATCAGTCCTTAGAGCAGAAATAATGCCAGAAACACTTTTGAAAAGAAAATGATGGGCCCAAATCTCACTAGGTATGGTCCTCAAATCAACCCATGGGGTGTATTTTTATCTATTTCTCTCCTCTTAGGTTCACTGAGTATTAACTAAAATATCTTCTGATATTAGCTTCATGGTGGTATCAAGATTTAACTTTTTCAGTTTCGAAAAGTCTATAAAAATATTTTAATTTTTTACAAGTTTCCTCATTGTATCAAGTTAAGTGGAAATTGACTTTATTCATCCCAGTTATACCACGATTACTGCACTAAAATTAACTATTCTAATGGCAGATCTATCCTGCCATACCCCCAAACCATGAGGAGCAGTGTCCTCACTGGTTCAAAGGTGAGAAAGTGCAGTAGATACTATAGATAAGAAAGAAACGGAGAAGAAGAAAGAGAAACAGAAATTAAAAAAATGCTACACTGAACAATATAGATCAAAAAGAAAACTTTCATTATAAAAGAAAAATTATTACAGAAGAAACGAAAAAGAAGAGAGGGGGGAAGAACAGGGATCATGGGAGGTCGGTGGGGGAGGGTTGGGGGAAGATGGTGGGGGAGATGCAAGGGGATCAATCTTTCGTTTCTTCTTCACTCTCTTCTCCTTTTTCTTCTCCTCCTTTGCCAGGATCCGCTGGAATTTTTCATACTCATCTAAAAGAAATTGTAACGGGTTCGGCTCCTTAGGCGGTGGGGGATCCTCCCAGATGGGATAGAATTTGATGGGGAACTCGAAGGGTTTGTCATCTACCATGGTTGTGAGGAGGTATGGACTGCTAGGGTTAGAAGATGAAGGATGAGATGAAGAGGAACTAAGGGCCTATTTAAAAGAGTTGGACTGTGGACATGAATCGGCCGATTTAAAGTTTTGTCCCTTTCCAAGCTTGGCAATAAATGATCGTTGTGTGGGGAATGAAGAAACACACAACCGATTATGGGAAAAGAGAGCACACAATAAATGAAGGTGTAAAGATAGGCTTGAGATTTAAGGGGATCCTGTGTATCGCGCAGCTGCACAGTGGAAGGTGTGGAATTGTTGTGCTTTGCGCGCAGTCAGGACTCTGCGAGGAAGCTCAAACAGGGCACACGAATATGAACATGAAAACATTTGAATCCTGTAATTTCATCCATTTAGTTGCCATCTATATCTACCTTGCACATGAATTATTATTTGAAAGGATTATAACCAACCTACATACATCTCCCATGACAAAATTGAAGAAAATGAAGATTAAAATAAAAAAAAGCTTAATCAAGCACACAGAACAGATCAATATATAAAATATAAAGAAAAAAGCAAAAAATTATATTAATTGGGAAAAAAAGGTACAATGGTAATGACAATCTAAGTACAATCTAGTACAATCTAATCGAATCTAAGAGGAAGCATCTGAATCAGAATCGGTCAGGAAATCCCAGCCCATCTTTTTAGCATGTTCCCTAAGGGCAGCTTTAACCTGTTTCTTCTTTGCATCCCTTTCCTTTTTTACTTCGACTGGTATTTTCTTGGCAGTAAGTTTTGGTCCCTCACCCTCATTTTTGGTTGCTTGGGTATTTTTGGTTCTTTGGGTTCTTGAGGGGCTTTTCCTTTTCTTTTCGCAGGGGATTTGCCTTTGTCTGCTTCTGTGGGGGCCATTGGAGACTTCCCTTTTGCTTTGGGCTTAGGCTGGCCAGGGGGTTTTGCCTCTTCAGACTGGGCAGCTGACTCTTTGCCAATTTTGATAAAGGCAGCTTTGGGAGCAGACCTCTTAGCAATGACTTTCCTCTGCTTAGGATAAGTTTGCTCTTGTGGAGGTGCAGCAGAGGCCTTGGTAGGTGGAGGCTGCTTTGTAGGAGGTGAGGTAGGAGGGGCAGCAAGGGCCTTCCTTTTTCTTGCTGGGTCTTAGGTTGTGCCTCCTCAGACTGGGCAGCTGGAGCTGGAGTAGCTTTAGGCTCTGGGTCTGGCATGAGAACAGAGAGTGGGGTGGGCTGTAGAGGAGCATTTATGGCAGCAGCCAATGCAGATTCCAATGAGGCTATTTGGATTTTTTGTTTGAGGAGGTCAGTCTCATAGATTTTCTTTTGGATTCAGAAGATCTCCTAAGCATTGTTGAGCCTCTTCTTAAAAAGTCTTGCTTTGGCCTTCTCTGCAGCAGTGTTGGCTTTTTCCACCTCTAAATTCAACTCATTATAAGTAGTTGAAGCCTTGGCTTTTTGATAGGCCTCCAGGATATTAGTCCACCCCAAGGAGATGCCCAGTAGTTACTTTCTGTGGGCCTCCTTCATCTCATCAATCTGCTGCAACAGGGGGGCTTCCATGGATTGACGAAGTTTTGCCATGCCCCTCAAGACATCCTTCCTAAGATAGGGATTGTCCCTCATGGCATGGAGGATAGTGAGGTATGGAGGGATGTAAAAAAAATGTTTGGGTGTGATGGGCAGTGATGAAGTGGAAGGAGCAGACTGTGATTGGTCCTGTGGGGGGGAGGGGGGATGAGAGTGGGTAAGTCTAGTTGTAGGGGAAGGGGTCTGTTGTGTATGTTTTTCAAAGGAAGGTTGGAGGGGTAGGATAAGAGGGGGATGGAGGGTATAGGGGAAAGAAAATGGTGTAGGCTCGAGAGGAGCAGGGGTGATGGGGGAAATGGGAATGGTGAAAGGGATGAAGGGGAATGGGGGGGTTGGGTGTGTAAAGGAGATTATGAGTGTTGGATGGGGTTGGGAGTAAGGGATGGTGTCGGTTTGGGTATGTTTGTCAGTGTAAAGGACCAGGGGGGTTGTAGTGGATTGTTGAGGGATGGGTGGGTTGGTTAATGTCTGTAGGGTCGATTGGATGAATGTGAGTTCAGTCTGCATCTGGTCCTGTGTTTGGGTAGTGGTGGATAATTGGGATTGGATGTCTTGGATAAGGGATAGGATAAGTGTCAATGTGTCGGGGCTGAGAGGTTGAGTCTGTGTAGAAGAGGGCACTGGTTGGAAAGGTGAGGAAGGTGCATGATGGAAAGTGGAAGGAGGGAAAGAGTGGGGTTCTGGTGAGTGATGGTGTGATGTAGGTGGGGAGTTCGGGAGGGGGTGTAGTGGGTAGGCATTGTGTCAAGGAAGGTAGCCAGAAAGGCTTGGAAGCCTATAGTTGTGTTAAGGGTTAAGTCAATGTCTGTGAGTGGCGATGTAGTAGGTATGGCTGGGGTGGTGGTTTCTTCAAGGTGAGGTGTGTCAGTGTGGATGAAAGGGATTGAGGGAGGTGTCTGGGAGATGGTGGGGATTGTCTCAGTAGTTTTTCATTTTCCTCAGAGGAAATGAGTGGAGAGTCACAGTTTATATGTATCTGATGGGGGTATTAAATGTGGTAATCGAGGTAGGGTAGGGGATGGGAGTCCTCCTGTACCAATCACAGTGAAGGGGAGGGCGAGATGATGAGGACAGAGGAGGGTGAGAGAGAGATGGAAGAGGGGTAGTGGATGCAGGAGGAGAAGGTGGAGGGGAAATGGGGGCTGCTGCAGTAGTGGTGGTAACAGGCTCTGTGAGCACCTCCTTGGTAGCAGGGGTAGACCGTGTTCCAGCTGCCTCTTCTGCTTATTTGGGAAGGGCCTGAGCCTCAGCTTTCTTCTTCTTCTAAGCCTCCATCAGGCTCTGGCTGATTCCCCATTGCCTCTTGACAAAAGTAGTAGGGGCCAGGGTGGTAGTCTGCTCATTTTTCGCTATCTTGTACCCCCCCTTGATTAGCAGCAAGGTAATGACCCTGGCATAGGGGAGTGTGTGAGGCTTTTTGTTCGTCCCTATCTTCTCCACTAGGTCTTTCATTACCTCAAAGATGAGCCAGGCCGCATGGAAGCCATGGCCAAGAGAGAAGGAATAGCCAGCATCCGTGATGGGAGTTCTCCTCTCCTGCTGATGTCCTGAGCAGTAAACGTTCTTTCGCAGGACTTGGTCAATGAAGAGGAGTTCAGGTTCCAATTCTCTCCTTCTGATCGAATCCCCTGTGGCCTTTAATCCTCTGGTCAAAGCTCTAGCAATTGTATTAATGGAAGCGCTCAGGGGGGGCCATATCCATAGCTAGGGTCGAATGCGGCTGGGATGCCCAATAATTTAGCAATCACCTTGGGGCTCACTACCATCTCAAAATCGTCAATCAGCACCAGCAAGCATACTTGTCCATCATTGTCCTTTTTGACCCTGATGTGCTGATAAAACAGCTGCACTAGCCTAGGGTAGGCTAGTGCTGGAATTCCTCTCATCAAGGGTATCAGGTCCGCTTTGCTCATAAACTGCACGATAGGGGCAAAGAGAGGTTCCTTCTAAAAAAATGATAGGTGAAAAGCTATCTCAGGCTCCAATGGGATTGAAACCATGAGCTCAGAAGGAGTAGAAAACTTAGGGGTTGGCTCCTCCGCCTCCTCAACCACTTCCTTTCCTTTTTTAGGTGCCTTTGAAGTCTTGGCCTTCTTAGGGGTGGTCTCAGCAGGGGCCTTATCATTCCCCTTTCTCTTCTGTGCACTCTTGGGAGCCATTTCAAACTCTATCTCTGAATATGAGGAATGGAGATGGAGATCTAAGTGCTTACCCTAAAATCCTAGGGTTAGGTTTGATCTGACGCACAGGGCACCATGAGATCTCTGATCAGATGGCAATCGATGGTGGTGATGCTAGGAACAACTCTATATATTCGTGGAGTGAATGATGAGCTGTAGGATTGATGCTAGAGGAGAGAGGGGGAAGAGTGCCAGAAGCTAGGGTTTCGCAGAGGGAAGAAGGAAGAGAATACTGGAAAGGGAGACAAGCGCGGGGTTAAAATACTTATCGCGAAGCTCGGCGCACTTTAGAACATCTGGTCACGGGATTGGAAATGAATCTAGCGAAGGTGTTTATTCAATTTGGATTGCGCGATAATCTCCCAGGTTGACCTTGGAGCGCGCGATAGTGTGAGATGAATTCATGTGAATTGCACGAGCGGCTCCCAGGTCTTCATTTGGATTACGCAAAAAGCTCTGAGGTTCACTTTGAATCTCGCGACACCCTTAGAATCTCGTGACAGCTAATGAAGTATTCTTGTTGAATTGCGCGAGAGTCTCCCAGGTGTCCTGCTGAACCTTGCGATAGCCTTTGAATCTCGTGATAACTAATGAATAGCTCTATGTGGATCGCGTGAGAGGTTCTCAGGTGCACTTGAATCTCGCGACAGCTCTTGAATGTTTCCATGTGAACTGTGCGAGAGTCCCCCAGGCTTCCCTTTGGACCCAGCGACAACAAAGAATCAAATAGAGAGCATGTGCTCTCTGTTTTGCCATTTCCAGTGTGCTGTGGTTGGATCCTAGGCATGAATCTCACCAGGGATACCTCTAGACACTTTAAAAATCAACCATTCAAGCAAGGCCGACAAAAATCAACCTCCCACATTATGCATTCAAACAAAAATTATCAATTAAAGATCAGTAAGCATCAAACCAAGCATAAAAAATTCAGACCAGACAGGTCCAGATTCAGATGGGACCACTAGCAAATCCTAGAGAAGTTGAACAAAAGAAAGCAAGATAAATCTACCAAAAAAAAAGTACATATGATACAATAATTGACACACCTGTGGATCAGTTTGAAGAAGGATCCCCTTGAAAGTGAATGGTGTCCATGGGTTCGGCAGGTATTTCAAAACATGGCTTAAGTCTCTGACCATTCACCTTCAAGGTTCTCCCAGACTTGGGATCCTTGATTTCCACAGCACCAGATGGGGAAACATGCATGACAATGTAGGGACCTTCCCATCTGGATTTCAATTTGCCAGGAAAGAATTTAAGTTTGGAGTTAAATAACCAAACCTTGTCACCAGCTATGAAACTCTTTCTCAACAGCCCTTTATCAAAGAAAGCTTTGGACCTTTCCTTGTAGATCCTGGCATTGGCATACACATCCATCCTTAGTTCTTCCAATCTCGATACCGAAAGTAACTCGTGATGACCAAAGGTTAGGTCTAGATTTAAATGTTTAATGGCCCAATAGGCCCTGTGTTCTAACTCCACTGGGAGATGACAAGCTTTACCATAAACCAGTTTGAAAGGGGACATACCAATGGGAGTCTTATAGGCAATCCTATAAGCCCACAGTGCATCATTAAGCTTGTCAGCCCAATCTTTCCTATCAGTCCTCACAGTTTTCTCAAGGATGTGCTTGATCTCCCTATTTAAAATTTTAACTTGCCCACTGGTTTGTGGGTGGTAGGGAGTAGCAGTCCTATAGGTGACAGAATATTTCTTGAGCAAGCTCTCGAAATTTCTATTACAGAAATGACTACCCCCATCACTGATAATGGCTCTAGGGGTGCCAAATCTCGAGAAAATATTCTGCTTTATAAACTTGAGGACAACCTGATTATCATTTTTTCTTGTGGCAATGGCTTCTACTCATTTGAAAACGTAATCCATTGCCACTAAGATGAAATGAAAACCATTTGAAGGAGGAAAGGGGCCCATAAAGTCAATACCCCACACATCAAATAGTTCTACAACAAGGATGGGCTGTAAAGGCATTGAGTTTCTTTTGGACAACCCTCCTAATTTTTGACATCTTTCATGGGTCTTGCAATGTGTATTGGCATCTCTGAAAAGAGAAGGCCAATAGAACCCACACTGCAAGACTTTGTCAGCTATTTTTCTCCCACTAAAGTGACCCCCATAGGCATTTTCATTGCACATGACCAGAATACTGGGGACATCACTTTCGGGTACATATTTCCGAATTATTTGGTCTGCACAATAATTGTACAAGCAAGGTTCCTCCCAGAAAAAGAATTTGACCTGTGAGAAAAATAGGTCTTTGTCCATTTTTGTCCAATGGGCAGAAATCTTGCCTATAACTAGATAATTGACAATATGTGCATACCAAGGAACTAAGGATTGGATGGCAAACAGTTGCTCATCCAGGAAGACATCATTTGTAGCAAGGTCATCAACACCTTTCTCCAACATAATTCTGGACAAGTGGTCAGCCACCACATTTTCTACACCCTTTTTGTCCTTGATTTCGATGTCAAACTCCTGCAATAGGAGTATCCATCTAATCAATCTGGGCTTTGCATCTTTTTTGGACAGTAGGTACTTTAATGCTGAGTGGTCAGTGAAGATGACAGTTTTAGACCCAAGTAGGTAAGGTCTAAACTTGTCCACAGCACAAACCACTGCCAGAAGCTCTTTCTCAATTGTTGTATAATTCAACTGAGCTTCAGCAAGTGATTTGCTGAGATATGCAATGACCACAGGCAGCTTATCTTTTCTATGGCCCAAGACAACACCTATTGCCAAGTTAGATGCATCACACATCAACTCAAAGGGCAAGGTATAGTTAGGTGTTTGGAGTACAGGGGCAGAGGTGAGATAAATTTTTAAAGTTTCAAAAGCCTCAAGACATTAAGCAGAAAAATCAAAGGGCACATCCTGGCAGAGCAGGTGGCACAATGGTTTAGCAATTTTGCTGAAGTCTTTGATGAACCTCCTATAGAATCCAACATATCTAAGGAAAGATCTGATTTGTTTGACTGTTCTTAGAGGGGGCAAATTTGCAATGAGGTCAACTTTGGCCTTGTCTACCTCAATTCCATCCTTAGAGACTACATGGCCTAACACAATACCTTGTGTTACCATGAAATGACTCTTTTCCCAACTTAAGACCAAATTGGTCTTCTCACATCTTTGTAAGACCAGATGGAGGTGTTGCAAATATTGGTCAAAGCTATCCCCATAAACCGAAAAATCATCCATAAAAATTTCCAAGAATTTATCAATCATATCAGAAAAGATGGCATACATACACCTCTGAAAGGTGGTCAGCATTACATACCCAAAAGGCATCCTTCTGTAAGCAAAGGTGCCAAAAGGACAAGTAAAAGTAGTTTTTTCTTGATCAAGAGGGTGCACAGGGATCTAGTTGTACCCTGAGTACACATCAAGAAAATAGTAAAAAGCCTTCCCACCTTCCCAGCCAACTTATCCAAAATTTGATCAATAAAGGGAAGAGGGAAGTGGTCTTTTCTGGTCTTGGAGTTGAGTTTTCGATAATCGATGCAAACTCTCCAGCCAGTGGTCTCCCTGGCTGGTCTCAACTCTCCAGACTCGGTTGTGATAATTGTTATGCCAGATTTCTTGGGCACCACTTGGATAGGTGCCACCCATTCAGAATTAGAAATAGGGTAAATTACTCCAGCATCCAGTAATTTAATGATTTCTTTCAAAACCACTTCCTGCATGTGAGGATTCAGTTTCCTCTGCATTTCCCTGGAGGGTGTTGAGCCCTCCTCTAGATGAATCCGATGCATACAGATGGATGCATCAATCCCTCCTAGATCAGCAATGGTCCAGCCAATTGCTTTCTTGTGCTTCCTCAAAACTGTTAGCAATTCCTCCTCTTGCTCATTGGTAAGAGAAGAGGAGATAGTTACAGGAAGTTTTTCGTCTTTCTCGAGGAAAGCATATTTCAATGTCTCTAAAAGCTTCTTGAGCTCCAAATCAGGGGCTTGTTGGATGGATTGCAGGATTGGTGCATTGTTGGTTGGAGGAAGGGGCAGCAATGTAGGTTTCCAATTGGAATGCTGCACTAAGCCCACAGAAGACCTCAATGGGGACATGTCTTCTGGCATTAAAGCTAGGCTTCCTTCCTCTACCATGTTCCAAACTTCAGTTAAATTAGTGACAATGTTGCCCCACTTCAGTAGAGTGGACAGTTATTCTTTAACAATTTCTTCTAGTACATCCACTACAAAGCATTCGGTACTTTTGTAATCACAGGCCACATTAAGCTCAACTTTCATATGTTCAAAGTGACCTCCATGATCCTGCACTGCATTGAATGCATGCATTGGCAAAGGGCCAAGAATGGTCTCGCCTGCAATCAATGTGTATCGGGATGTACTCTTGTTGCAGCCCATGTCCAAAACAAGGAAGTCTGCAGGGTAGAAGAACTTGTCTACCCCCACTAAGCCATCCTCAACCACTCCCATGGGTTTCCTCTTAGACCTATCAGCCATCAATAAAACAATGGGGGTGGGCTTCAACTCCCCCAAACCTAGCTGTTGATACACACTGTATGGTAGCAGGTTAACACTGGCTCCAAGGTCTAGAAGAGCCCTCCCAATCGTGTGGTCTCCAATTATACAGGGAATAGTGGGTATCCCTGGGTCTTGCAACTTCTCAGGCATTGTCATGGTTAATACAGAATTAACTGTATTAGTTGCAAAGACCTTTTTGGACAAATGGCCTCTGGCCTTCCTTTTCTGAGTACAAAGGTCTTTTAGAAATTTTGCATAGGTTAGGACCTGTCGGATTGCATCAAGCAGGGGTAAATTTATCTTGACCTGCTTAAAGGTCTCCATTTTTGATCTCAGGCTCGCCTTTATCAAAAGCAAGGTGGCCACTCAAAGCTTGAGGAAATGGCAGCTGAGGTACTGCTGGTTCCTCAGCTGCAAGCCTATGACTGAACTTTTGCTTTTTTATTTTTTCTGCTTTTATTTCCTGCTGAGGCTCAACTACAGTTTCTTTATTTTTCCCTTGTTGAAGGGTAGCAAGCAATTCTTGACTCTGTGCTCCAACAAAGTCTCTTTCACTTTCACTCGACAGTTCCTTGGGAATGACCTCTCCTTATTCCTTTCCCACTGTTGTTCTACCAACCGCTGCACTTAGGGTCAGTGATTGCATTAGCCCCCTCAAAATTTGAGGAGCCTTCTCCAATCGAATACTGGCCCTTAGGGTTGGCTACTGGCTGGCTTGGCAACCTGCCCTCTTCTCTTTTAGCCAAAGAATTGGCTATTTAGCCTAATTGCTCTTCTATCTTCTTTATGCTTTGACTGTGAGAAGTCACAGTCTGATTCAAGGGTCCAAGGCTTTGCAATTGAGCCAAAACCTGATCCTCTAAAGAAGCACTTCGGGGCTGGGGTGGAGGAACTACCAACTGATTTTGTTGCTGGGGCTGCTGTTGCTGCTGGAAATTTGACCTTGGGGCATAACCCTGGTTAAACTGCTGCTGTGGCCTTTCAGGTAAGGCCAACATCTGTTGTGGCTGTATATAATTGTCTTGCCTCCACCTCAAATTTGGGTGGTCTCTCTATTGGTAACCAGCATTTTGGTGTTGGTATCCATATGGCTATTTATTATAGCCACCAGATTATTGATATCTAAAAGATTAGGCAGCAGCAGCCTGTTCCATCACATACTCCGGGTATTGCCCTGCAGATGGGCACTTTTCCACTGTGTGTTGTAGAAATTGGCATATCAGACATGCTTCCATCACTTGTGCAGCCATTCTAGGCTGCACCACAATTAAAAGTTTATCAAACTTATCCAAAAGATTGGCCATCTGCATTCTCAGGTCATCATTTCTCCTAACTTCATATATCTTTCCTTTACAAGTTTCAGCCACTAGCTTAGGAGAAGACTCTTGAACAGTTCTAGATGAGGACATCTCCTGGAAAGCATTTTCGCTAATGACCTCGAACAAGTCCCATGCCTCATCAGCTATTTTATGCATGTACGTTCCACCATAAGATGCATCTACCATGTTTCTGCTTTTCTCATCAATCCCATTGTAGAAGCTCTGGACAAGGTGCTAGTCAGGGATCTTGTGGTGGGGACATTGTTTGAGCATCTCCTTAAATCTGTCCCAGGTTTGATTAAAATCTTAAGTTGGGGATTAGACAAAAGTAAGTATGTCTTTCCTCAACTGGCTGGTTTTGGTCTCTGGGAAAAATTTAGACAAAGATCTTGTCTGGAGGTCTTTCCAGGAAGTGATGTTGTTGTTTGGGAGAGTAGATAACCAGGTCATGGCCCTGTCCTTTAGGGAAAAATGGAAAGAGCCTTAACCTAGTGGCTTCTGGTCCCAAACCAGCAATGGAGAATGTCGTGCATAGGGCCAAGAATTGGTCAATGTGCTTGTAAGGGTCTTCCTTGCTAAGCTCATGGAAAGAGGGAAGCATTTGGATGATGGAAGTTTTAATCTCGTAGTTTCCCTGAACATTTGGGAATTGAATGCTGAATGGAGAATTATAATCATTCGGAGCATTCAATTCCTTCAATATTCTGGGTTGCTCTTCACCCATAACTACTGTGTCAATTTCAATAGAGGGCTCGACTGTGGTGTGTCTGTGCCTTCTCGGTGTTCTATCCCTTTCTATCTCAGGGTTAGCAGGCTCTAATGTAGGACTGAGGGATCTCTTTCCTAACATGCACACACACCAACAGAAGTCAAGACCAGAAGTCCCTTAAACCTAAGATAGGCTTAGGCTTATATAGCAGTCGGTTCTCTGTGAATTAGGGTTAGGAAAACCCTAATTTTATTAATGCAATTGCAGCCCATTCTTGTCCCTTGGATGCCTCGGGGCATGTGCACGAAGATTGGAGCATTGGAGTGTGTGCCCTAATTATTGGAAGTTCTCAGATTGCCCCTGCATAAGTGGGGAGAAGTTTAGAACCCGATCCTCGCTGAGTAGAAAAGATTTACAGATCTTACCGTGTGGTAGAATTGATGTCGCGGGGTTGCTTTGACTTAAAGCTCTTGCAGTCGTGGGGTTGGTACTTTGATCATCGGAGGAATGCTTTGGTCATCGCGGGATTGGTCTTTCCATTTGAATGGTGCGAGAATGGCACGCGCAGTTCGTTCCTTGATGAATCTCGCAGCTATCCTCACGAAGAAAACAATGTACATGGGCTTCTGGATCACACGACCAGTTCCTTAAAAGTATGTGTCCTGTACATCGCGCTGACAAACCACGGCCGGAATGCCCGGAGCTCTCTATTCAAAGGAATCGCCAAGGTTGAAAACTCATCTCTTGAGTCATGAAAGTGCTTCACGAAGATGTAGCCTCGCGAGAACCGCGCAAGTATATTTTTTACTCCTGCTGACATCCATCTCGCACGCGAACGACATGAAGATCGCACGACCAGGGTGCTCTTCGAAGCCCAAGACAACTGCGGCAACGATTTTCGATTCAATTGAGCCTCGTGACATCTGCGGCAGGTATTCTTCTTGATTTGTTTCGCTTTGGTTTGTGCCTCTCCGCCGACCAATTCTCGTCTCGAGTTCTACCTTCACATTTCGAGGGCTTCGGTCGAGAGGCTTGTTAGCATGGTTAGGGGTTTAATTACAGCAGCTGCTTATTACCTACCGAATAAACTTAAAACACGTTTATTAAATGATTAAGGGTCTAACAAAGATTAAGTTAAGGGGTGAAAAGTGGTACTTTTCAGGTCTTAACACCCATCTATCCTCATCACATGAGTTAGTCATCCCAACGCTACAACCAGTTCGGATAACCCTCCGAGGCCCACCATCACTCCACCTCACCCTTCTACCTTCATAACCCGAATTGAACCACCAACTCCTCCACCATATCCAAACTTCACTCGAGTTTGAGTTCAATCTTTCCGAGCTCGAAGACCTATCATTCCTTCCATAGAACCTTCTACACCCCCGAACGTTGATGTAGCTCCTGGTTGTTAGTGCACACTTTTTCTGGGTTTCTCTCGGTTCTCGTTGAATCAGTGGCTCCAATTCTGTCTAGGTGGACTCTAGCAATGCGGTGTTTGGAATGACAAGAATAAAATAAAAAGGAGGATTTTTCTAGGAAGGTTCCTAGTTTGATTGTGATCACCAGCTGCAGATATTTAACAACGCTGCAACACGTCAGTGATCACGCTATGAAGCAGGGGTAGGTTACTTCTATACTGAATCGTCCGCCTGCAAACGTCAGCAGCAGTGCTTCTCCTTAGTTTAGTTAGTTTAACTCTCCTCTTATTTTCCTTTGTAATTATAATTTTGGTCAGTTTAGATATCCCAATTCTGTTACTATTATGCTATGATTGTATAAGCTTATTAAGGTGAGTTATTTTAGTGTTTTGATGCTATCAAGAGTTCAATGAGCATCAAGGTTCTAGTATTACTAAAAGTCCAATAAGTTTCAGTCTCCTATTGGTACTAGGAGTGCACATGTGTCACTTCCGATAATATTCCAACTAAAATTAAGCCTCCTAGTTGTACTGGAATTCTAATTAAAGCAATTGTAGCAATTCTACTATAATTCTGGCTAAAATACTCATAATAATTCCATTATAATTCTAATTGAAATAAAAAGACTAATTTTTTTCTACAGGCTTAATTAAAGAAATAAATTTAATTTTTCTACTCAAATATCAACAGAAATAAAAGGACTGAATTTTTTACTACCCTAATTATTAACGGATTAATGATGGCAAAATATAACTAATCATGAATAAACTAAATTTTCTAGAATTCGGATTTAGAATAATCAATCAAATAAACTTATGAAAAGGAAATTTTGATTTAACATTCTAATAATCGTATCAAGGCCTAACTAATGCAAATAATCAATTATGTCTAGATATAAACTAATTAAAGCAATTTATTAATTCTAAAAAAAACTCTAAAAAAAGGGGTTTGGACCCGCTATGCTAAGGAGGAGTGGCCTCGTTCTCGCGTACCCTCCGTAAGCTCCCTTGGAAAAATCGGGTGGCTAAGATTAAAGAGGAAAAAATTGAATTCTGGATAGTGAAGTAATATTTTTTTGGTTTTTTTTTTCAATATTGATTTTAGAATAGCAATTATGAATTGAATGGTAAACTAGAATTATAAGACTAGGATTAATATTTAGAATTTTGAAGGTATTGAAATAAGAAACTAAAATTAAGACTGATTTTTTTTTAAGACTGAATTCAAGTCTGAAATCGAGAAATCAGGCCGTATGATTAAGGACTGGTTCTGAATCAAAGGATTGGAACCAAAAAATAATGATAGGACTGTAAATCGAGATTTTAGAATGGAATTAAAGTCTAGGATTGGTATATCAGACCAATGAATTAATGACTGATTCTAGAAACAGAGAACTAGAACCCGATATATAGAATTTCGATTCGAAAAGGGGGGCTACGACCTAAGACTAAAAAAAAAAATTAAAAATTTATAGATCTAGAGATTATAAGCTATGACTATGAATTCAAAGATTAAATCCTTTCCTAGGGGCTGGGGCTGCGGAGGAGAATCATCCGAAGCTCGAAATTTGAATCTCGGGATCTCATGGCTTGGTCTCTCTCTGTGTTCGTTCTATTCTTAGAGTTTTCAATCGCTCGAACTCTGAAAAAAGTCCCAAAAAAGGTCCAGCCCTTGCGGGTCGAATTGAAGAAAAGCTTTTATAGGTTTTTCTTCAATTACGTGCCTAGTTTCTGGCATTTAATCGAATTACACGCCTGTTTTCGTGTGCTTAATCACTTTGAGTCAGTTACTGACTCAGTGAGCGACCGGCTGACTTGCTCAGCGAGTCTCCTAGTCCTAACAAAATTAGGTCTAATTGCACGCATGACGAGATGTGCGCAATCTGATTAATCGGCTCTTTCTAAGCACTTAATCAAGGAAACGTAGGGGTCAAGGGTAGTAAGACTAGGTCGGGCGTAGGCCAATTGCACGGTTGTAGTGAAGCGCTCAATTCGATCACGCGTTCTATTCCAGGCGCGTAATTGAGTCTCGAATTGATCTAGGAAAGTAAGTTTGGTCTGAAAGGTGGACTGGTCACACGCTTGTGGTTTTGCACGTGATCAAATTGCGCGCTGAGTTTCTAGCACATAATTCGAGGTTGTTCAGGTATGGTCTCTAGAATAAAATACAAGACTATTATTTCAGTCTGCATTCTAACTATATACTGTTGCTTAGTATATAGTCTACCCACTCTGGGATGTAAGCCACAAAGCTATTGTTTCAGCCTATGTTCAACCATGTACTATTATTTCAGTGTATGGTTTTCATATTGAGGTTAAAAAGAAGGTCAAAGGTTGACCGAATAAAAAAATATATTTCGAGAAGGTAAAATGGGGGTGTCTACAGATACCCCTCTTCGGCGCACTCTTGCGAAGTAAGAACGCATCGAAGAAGTAGACACCCCTCATTCGAGGTGTCTTCTCACTTTTCTTAGGAATTCACAAATGTGAATTGGTGATGCTAACATGACATGCTTGGCTTTCTTATCTATCAGCGCAAGCTTAAATGGAGCATTCGGGGGCCCAGTGATAGCTGTCCACTTTCTTGATCTGTGGGCGCATGGCGCGAACTAATAGAGGGATATGGCGCGATCCAGGTACCGGGGGGTGTCATACAAATGTCCATAAGGTCCAGGGACCGGTAATATAAAAAGGGAGAGTGCAATATAATATCGAAGGCTTTAACAAGTAATGTCAGACCGGGCGCGTCATTGCTCACACCAATACGTGTTAGGTGTTCCTTTTTCAATAGGCATTTGTAAGTTCTTAGATTGAGTATATTTGTTGTTCAGTTTCTCAGGGGAAAGGGGCTAATTTGGGCTAGTAATTAAGGTAAATTTTAATGAGGTGTGATCAGTTGAATTTTGCGCAGTGGCATGTGCACTTGATTCATCTGGAGTCAGTTTGCTAAGTAGGGAATTCTGGTCTTAATATATCTAAACAAATGATTCTGTGCAGTGGCGTATGCGCTCGATCTAATTTTATGCAGTGGGATATGCACTTGATTGTGAGTTCAAGGGGTATTTAAGTTGGGGAATTCTGGTCCTAAGGCATCTGAACAAGTGATTCTGCGCAGTGGCGTATGCGCTCGATCTAATTATGCGCAGTGGGATATGCGCTCGATTATGAGTTCAGGCAGTCTCAGGAGTTAAAAGTCAACTTTATGGTATATGGGTAATGAGGCACTTAATCAAATTTTTTTTTTGGGTATTTAGAGAATTGGTGAATTGGGTCTATTTACTTTGTTGTTTTCTTTTCTTTATTTTTTTTTGCTTTTGTTTATTTATTTATTTTTTGAAGCAAGTAAGAGGGTCTCAAGATTTTGAAATTTTATGGATTTTAACTTAAGATCAATTTGATAGTAAAACGGCAAAAAACGTGGCTACCGAGACGTCGCTGAGCAGATCCACCGGTACGGGATTTGTGGACCCGACCGTTTATGTAGTTGTCAAGATGATGCTTGGCATGCCGGATACTCCATCAAACCTTCTCGACAAATACTGATGATTGTCTCTTATGGGAGGACTACAGTAACTCGCGAGTCAAGAGAGATGGGTTTTAAAAATATTTTGACTTAATCATAGATAATTATATTTATAAGAAATATCAAGTAATTAAAAAAATAAGTAATACTTTCCTGGGGGTGATACTTACCTGGGTTGTGCAATGGGACTTGTGATATTGTAGCGGGGTGTTGTTGCGATGGGGCTTTAAAGTTGTCTTTTCTTTCTTTTTTTTGCTTTGTCTGTTGCGGCGGTTGGCGGTTGTCGGTTGATGTAGTGTCTTGGGGAAGGTGATGTCAAGATGGGACAAATGGTGTTGTGGTGATATTGCAATGGGACTTGGATAGTTTTCGATAATATGTTCGTGCTGTAGCTTGGCATTAGTGGGATGTGATGGGACATGGGAGGAGTCCCAAGTTTCTTGTTTTTTTTTTGCTTTTGTCTGCTGTGGTATCTGGTGACCATCTGTATCGATCAATTTGGGAGGAAGGTTCTTTGATTTAGCGACGGGACCTGATTGAACCTTCCCCCTTTTCTTCTTTGGTGCGGTAAGCGTGTTGTTTGAGCTTTTCAGACAGTGGTGTCCGCAATGGGAAGTGTAGCGTAGTTAGTGGTGGGACACTGGTAGGATGTTTTTTACGCTGAAACGTTGATCTCTTTGTTTAGCAGATCTTGGGTCAGGTGAGCTCAAGTTGTAGTTGCGTTGTGTTGGCTTTTTGATGCATTTACATTTTAGGGATTTTTGATGCGCCATGGGGGCATGGTTACAACAATTTTTTTTGCGATGGGATCGGATATTGGGGTGGCGTCATGCATGTGTGTGTTTTTTTTTTATCATGGTGGGATGTGCTTGGGTGGCTACACGATGGGACAAAAGGGTTTCGAATGTGGTAAGGGGTGACGGTGTCACGTAAGGCATGCATTTCTTGTCTGTAATAGGACCAGGGGTGTGGTCGACGTTTTTGGTAGGGCTACATGATGGGAGTAGAGTGAGCGGCTGTTCCTACTTCGATGTGGATAGCTTATAAGGCTCCGCGATGGGACAAAGGGAATTTTCCTAGAATCGGGACCGAACTTTGTATAAAAATCAGGAATTACGCGCCTGTTTCCAGTCGCGTGATCAGATTGCGCGCCTGTTTTTAGGCATGCGATTCAAGGTCTAAGGGGTTGTTTACGTGTGTGAATGTTAGCGTGGGATTGTATTGCACACTTAAGTATCTGCGCGCGATTGAAGGGTCACCAGGTCTCTGCGTCGATGACCTTTCATATTGCACGGCTTGTTTGAGTCGTTTAACCAGATTGAGCAGAATTTCACTAGCGCGAAATCTGAGTGTCACCTTGTCAGTGTACGGGTGACCTATCATATTGCACGGCAAAAACATGTCATTTGATTAAATTACGCGGCCCATGGCGAGCGCAGGATCGGAAGGTCGCGCTATCTGCGCGGGTGATAATTTCATTACACACTTGGTTAGTGGCGCGGGTTTTGATTTAAATGTACTGTGCGTGGCGTGAGATTGGATTGAGCATGCGTAGTCAAGCGCGCAATTGAGGCCATACTCTATATAAGCGTGGGAGGCTTCATTTGTTTCTCATTCTCTAGTTTAGTCTCGAGTATTGACTTTTCTGAGTGTCTGGTGTTCTAAAATTAATGTTTTAGCGATATTGAGCAATCTAATTGTCAGACTATGTTCATGATTTTGCGTGATCTTCACCCTGAGGTGGTGCTCGAGGACAATATTTTCTTGGGAATGGGCAGTATTGGGAATGAGGGTGCTGGTCTTCACACCGTTCCTTTTTAGGGAGCAGTGAAGGCAGCGTTGCGAAGGCGGCGGTGGAGGAGGTGAAGATGGCGGATGAGGAGGTGCTGTAAATGGAGGGATGTGCTCCCTAACCCACTTTCCATCTCTTCTGTCGGTGGCTCGTTTGAGTCCTCCAGGTCTGGTGGCAACATTTCTGAAGCCTCCGATTGGATGTTCTACTCCTCGTTTTGGCTCCTTGTAGTTTTTATTTTTGTTTTGGGTTGTATGTTAGATTTTAGGTTTTCGTTTTGGGTTATAATTCAGGAGGTATGCCTCCAGCGATATTGTATAAAATTTTGAATTATGAATAAAGGGGCATTTTTTCTTAATTTTATTATTATTGTATATTGTGCTCAGTTGGTTGGTTTAAATTTCCTCAGTTGATTAATTGGATTTATCTGATTTATTTTGTCGTGATTTTAGGATTTGATTTATCTTTAAAGTTTTAAATTTCATTTTGAAATTATCCGAAGTTTATTTATTCATCTTATTAGGTCTTACTTAGTGGGTTCACTTGATTCTATCGGGCTCGTTGGGGCATTTTTTTTTCTTAACAAGTCAGATTTTGTCTTATGTGAGTTTTTATTTTGTTTGGTTTGTTTAAGGTATTTGCTTCGTTTGAGGTTTTTTTGTTTTGGTCTTTTAGTTGTGGTTTGAAACATCATTTGTGTGAGTTTTCATGGGTTCTAGATAGTAATTGGGTGTTTTAATCCTATTGGTCTATCTGAATTTGGGGGATTTGTGCTTTTCAGAGGGGCAAGTGTTGTGTGATCATTGGTCTATCTAGTTTTTCATGGATTGCATTTTTTTTTTCTTTAAAAGGGGTATGTGTATAGTCTTAGATTCAATTAGATTGGAAGGGGATTCAAGATGTGTGACATTTGTTTATGGGGCATGGTTTATAAATGCATGAATCTAGGCTTTGGGTATTTTTTTTTGTTGTTTATTTTGGACTTTCATTCTAAGTCTAAAGATTAAAAGTTTTGGGGGATATCTTGTGTTTGTAACTTTGGGCATTTTTTTTTGTTCATTAATGCCTTTTATTCCTCTCTATTTCGTTTCCTAGGTATTGGACCCGAGAAATTGCGTTTATTAAGTGGATTATGAGAATGGACGGGATTGGGAATTCGGGGTGATACTAGGGTTGGTGCAATCAATCCAACTCGAAGTGCCACCCCATCGGGAGAAGAGGTGGAGAAGAAAAGGTGGTAGAGAGGAAACCCAAGGATAAGGCAGGGTCTGAGTTCTCGTGGCTGATGCCTATTTTTCCTCAGTAGGCTCTGCGGATTCAGTGTTAGTTGCTCCTCATTTTTAATGTGTCCAAGGGGAGCTCTTAATAGTGGGTCCCGCAAGTCCTGGGTGACTTTCTGTAAGCCGCTCTTCCTTTCTGCCTGCTCGGGGCGAGGGGAAGAGGTCATCATGGTTAGGATTCATTCAGGATGCATTCCTCCTCCGGGCTTCTCCAAGATCTCTAGTCTCTCGAATAAATTCAGATTCGGGCATTGCCTGAACGCACTGATTTTAGCATTCTTATTTTTAAGTTATATATTCAAAGGGTATGCCTTCAGTGTGTGTTGTAGGAACTTTTGTTGATCTATGAAGTGATTATATTTTTTTATTTCATTTGTGGTTATTTATGATTTTTCTTGGTTCAATTTAATTCATAATGTGTTCGTCTTATCATAGGTGTGATGCTTTTGTTTTAATTTGATTGTTTATTTTAGATCTGAGGGCGTGTTCATGATAGTTTTTTTTGTTTAGTTTTGAGTATTATAGAGGCGATGCAAGTATTTGATCTTATTGAGGACACGTTAAGGGTGGAGGCATTTTTTTTGGTTGAGAAAAGTGAAGGAAAGGGCATTTTTTTTTTTTGAATTTTGTTTAATTGTAGGGCGTTTTCTTTTCGGTCTTTGGGGTGTAAATTTTCTTGAGTTAAGAGTGTTTTGGGGTTGGTTTTATCAAGGGCATGATTTAAATTAGTAGTGAGTATCAGAACATCTTAATTTCAGGTTCGGGTTTACTGTTTTGGGCATGTAAATTTTTTTTCGATTTTTGGGCAATTACGCGCTACTATCCACACGCTTGAACGAATTGCGCGTCGGCATGGGACCGTGCATTTACAAGCGACAGAAGGTTATTAAGAATCAATTCATTAGCGCTTAATCGAATTAAGCACATGATTGGAGACGCAGGATCAGGGAAGTAGACGGCCACTGTAGAGATGACCTTTGGTATTTGTGCGCTAGTGTTGAAGCGCTTGATGTAATTGCGCGCCTGGTGGGCGACGCGCAACCAGGGGGTCGAGTTATTTTGAGCGGGCGACATTTATATTACGCTATATCGGGCGTTTGATCTGAGTTATGTGCGAAGTGGATAGCACGCGACGCATAGATTTAAGCGTGCGATTTAGGCGAGTTCTATAAATAGTTCAAACTTTTCATTTGTTGTCGCGTTATCCATTTTAGTCTTCGATTCTCTAGTTTCTCGGTTTTCTTGTGCTCGAGTTTTCTTATTTTCGCAATATCTCGTGATCTGGTCATCCATTTGAGGCGTCGTTTCTTCCATTTACTTTAGTTTTTCGAGTTCTTTATTCTAATATGGAGGGTGAGGGTGATGTTAGGCTGATCACTATTTTTGAGTTGGAGACGATGTTGATGACGGATGTGGGTGAGACTTTTGAGGCTCAGACTGGCGCAGTCGCCATGGAGGGGGATATTGGGGAGATGATCTTAGAGGTGGTCCCTGAGGGTGACCAGATGGTGGTCAGGGAGGAGGTACCGGAGGTCGAGCCAGGGGTAGCCGAGGAGGCGGGCGAGAGAGCTGACGGTGAGCAGGGAGCTGAGGAGTAGCCAAGCGTGGGGTCTCTGGATCGCAAGCACTATTCGCTGGAGGATTTCTTTGCCAGAGGGCGGGTAGGTCCCCGTAAGCAAGAGTTCCTTCATTTTTCTAGGCATTCAAGTTATGACATAGGCTTATCCTATGTCATAAAAAAAGGATCTGTAAACCCTTCTAATTTACTTCGAACCTGCATTGATTATTTATTGTGTGCTCGCTCATGCATCATGCTCGCATCTAGAGATAGGTCATGTTTATGCTCAATATTCTCATCATGTTTTGTGTGTTTGTTGTAAGTTGTCATAGCGTTTGATACATGTTTTATTTATTTTCAACTTCTCGATTCATTTATCTTTCTTCATAAGTATATGTTAGTCTTATTATTATTATCATTCTTTTGGTCGTCGTGGTCGATAGGAGCCTTCGCAGCTGGCTATCAGCTCGGCATGGAGCGAGTCTCATGCCTGATACAGTGCCTTGCCGAAGTTTCAGCGGGAGTGGCTGGTGTCTTTTGGTTTTGGGAGGATTCTGGGGCTGGAGCCCTTTCAGGTCGATTGAGGCTTGATCGCGACGATTATAGAGAGGTGGAGTGAGAGGCATCAGACGCTTCTCTTCCCAGTTGGTATGTTGCTATCGACTCCAGAGGACTGGGTCCGCATCATCGGTCTTCATTTTGAGGGCGAGCCTATCACGGGGCGGATGGAGGGACAGTATTTGGAGGTGTGTGAGGAGATTTTGGGAGTCCCTTATAGGTCGAGTGGATCTGGGTATGGAGTAGTTTGGATCACTTGGTTCTTCGATACGTTTGCAAGCCGTTTTACCCCTCCAAGGTATCATTCAGTGGTGAGGGCACCTTATGAGGCGCAGTGTGCGGTAGTGGCGGGTCGGGAGCCTGTGATCAAGCAAGGATTGGCTACAGACAGGGTACTCCGAGCATTTCTGATGCACTTCTTGGGTGCAATAATTTTCTCTTCTTTGACTCAGTGGTGCGTCATCGGGTTATTTTTGATGGTTCTCGGAGACGTATATTGGGGCCCTACATATGCGTGGGGTGCGGCCGCGTTGGCGCATCTCTATGAGCAGCTCTACTGTCGGGGATAGGGCATCGCATCGATCGGAGGTTTCCTTCTATTCCTCTAGGTAAGTTTTAGTTAATTGGTATCATGGTAATTTTGGTTTCATTAATTTTTGTTCGTAGTGGTCCTTAACAGTTTTTTTTTATGTCATCGCTATTTCTTTTTTTTTTAGTTTTGGGCGTATGATCATTTTTCTTTTCTTCGTCCGGGGTTCCGGTGGAGGTTGTTGCAATTCCCAGTGTGCTTACTTTATTTGTTGGTGGTAAAAACAATTTAAAATCAAAGTAAAACAGGCGATGGAATCAGCACAACTGAGAAATCCTAGACCTGCAAGATACAGGGTCCATTGTAGCAAGTTTTGATAAGTAAGAGTTTGTCCCACAGGGAAAAGTGATCTACGGCTCCAAGGGAGCCATCTCTAGTAGTCCCTCCAGATCTGACTACAGATCTGGCAGTCCTAAAAGGAAGGGAGTTTAGGGTCACTTATTCTAAATATCCTAAGGTAGCTGATGTGAATTTTAATTGTGATATTTTACTCGCAAGTGCACGAATCGGATTGTATATAATGGGTGCGGAGTACGAGATCGTTCCCACGAGGACTAATTTTGAAAGATCTAAAAAGACAAGACAATAATTCAAGAAATCCACTAAGATCTAACAGTATTCTATTAGTCTTATGATTTAAGCGGTTTGATGAGATGATAATTACTGACTACAAAAATAAAACTTAATTGATGATTCAAAAATAAAGATAAAGATGAAGATACTAAATCCTCCCATCTTTGGTCCGTTCTTCCCATAATACAAATCTACGGATTAAACTATGAGATATACCATTGAGAACAAATATCTTTTATGGAAGATAAATGGTCAAAAACCCCGATAGGTTCCACGTTGCATCCCTGCAATCAGGACTTAGATGATTTTCATATATAGATCTGAGATCAAGGACATGGCTCGGCACACTTGATCTCAGGTTCAAATAAAAATCATCTCCAAAGTGGGTAAAAATTTCAACAATAATACCACCATAGATCTGAAATCAAGGGCATGGCTCGGCACACTCGATTTCAGATTAGGGAGTAATTAAGATAAAATTACCATTACAGATCCAAGATCTAGGGCATGGCTCGGCACACTCGATCCTAGATCATAATCATAATTAGATCCACATGATGAAAGCAGAAAGATTATATAACAATGATTGGGTAAAATTACCGTCATAGATCTGAGATCCCGGGCATGGCTCGGCACACGCGATCCCGGTTAGTGGCGGGGAATTCATCCGTTCTTGATAGCACAACAACCATAAAATAAGATCTCATATTTTAATTCTAAATTTATATTATTGAAAGTACATCCCTCGGATGGGAATCATTAGATCCCCATCCTTATGAATTTAGCCACACATATTGCAATTAAATGATATAAATAAATAAGGAGGAAAAAATAATATTAATTTAATGAATTAAAAATACCTCAACTTCAAAAGAAATTACTTTGATCCAAAAGTACGATGGTCTTCAAAAACGAAAATAATGCAGGAATAAACTTGAGCAAAAATATAATAAACTGGAGGAATGAGTACTGGCAATTAAAGGAATAAAGCTCTCAAAAAGGAATAAATAAAAACTCTCTATTTCTATGTCTAACTATGAAAAAGAAAAGCAAAAAAACTAAAACTCTAATCTCCTATCTCTCTAATTTCTAATTTTTCCTCGAAGTGTTTGAGTCGCTTTAAATAGATTCCCCATCGCAGAAGTCTCCCCAGCCGCCAATTTAGGGTTGATTAATCGACCTAATAGGGTCTATGCATCGACCCTACAAAAGAGGCTCAAAATCAGCTTTAAAGTAGTCAATTCCATGTCAGACTCTCCTTCTCCTCGATTAATCGACCAAAGGGTCGATGCATCGACCCCCAGAAATCCGTGAATTTTAGCACACTTTTTGTATCAGACAGTGCTTCAGTATTTCAGCCATAATTTTCTGTCCCAAACTCGGATTGAGGTGATTCTTGCACCGTTGGAAAGCGGACGAAACGATCTACAACATTTATGTTTTGACAATATCATAATTCGGCCGTCTTAAAGGTCCAAATTTAGCTGTAAGTTACACCAAGTTCTCGATGACCCAAAGTTACAGTGTTTTGACATTATTTTCAGAATTCTTGGGCTGTTTTCCACACTTGGCTTGTATTTACCTGAAACACTTCAAATATAATAATTCTCATCAGATAGCCTTCATCGGATAGCTAAATATAGGTATTTAGGGGTGAAATATCATTATATTTCAGTACTCATCATACCCCCAAACCTACACTTTGCTAGTCCTCGAGCAAAGCAAACTAAAGAAAATAAATGCCACTTTCGTAGGGAACACGATTGCACTTAGCATGTTCAATAAGCCTTTAAACCCCTAGGTGATCCCTAGTGGAGGAGTTATGTCTCCTGAGGGTTTACAGTGAAGTTACCCACAAACTTCAATACATTTTTGAAACCATCGATAAAATTGAGTTTTCAAAATATGATTTTGATAGCATATATATCATTCAAAACTCAAAATCATTAATCAATTCAACATGCGAATTCTCAATTTTAAATAACAATGTTATACTAATCATACTAGTATCCATTCAAATTAGTCTAATGCTCAAATCGTTAGAGAACTCATCCATTCATGCTTAAACGTGAAGTGTGTGCATACCCAAACCAAAATTCATTCATCTCAGAACTAGTTCAAACGGGAAACCGTCGGACCTGTTGTTTTGACTCAATCCTCACTTTAGGTATACTCTTAAAATAAAATCACTCCGATGATGGGTAAGTTTTCGCACACATGTGAGAGATCAATACAAAGCAAATAAAAAGGTCTCACATGATAAATGAAACACAATGCAATCAATGAACAAAAATAAATCTCATAAGAAGATACTTGTATATCCTAAGCATGTCATATCAAGTGTCATAAGCATCACATATTTACTCTCCACAAGGCAGTTACCAATGCAAGATCAGATCATGAAAGTCTTTTTGTAGGGTTGTAATGGGGCTCAGGAAAGGGTAAGAAAGAATTGGAAGTTGGGATTCAAAATTTCTGAGAAATTGGAAAGGAAACTAACTTTTGATCTTTCTATTTCTCTTCTTTTTCTTTTCTCATCTCTCACTATTTTTCTCAATAATATTTTTTTTCTTTTTCTTTTGAATGTCCTTTTCTTGAAGCACCTCATATTTTTCATTATTTTTCACAAATTTTTTTTTTTTTTTTTTTTTTAATTCTCTCCCCTTTTTCTTTTATATTTTTGCCATACACTCTCAGTAAACACTACGACTCAGTATCTTTTCACTTACTCTCTTTTCGTTTACTCTCATCCCTCGTTCCTAATTTCTCAGAAATAAGAAGGGTAAAGCTGAATTTTCAGAAATGGTGAAGGGTTAAAGGTTAACGTGGCTTATCAAAGAATGTATAAAGGTAAATTTTTCAATAGGCTCAAAGGGATACTAGAAAGATAAATTTATATAAGGTGGGATATTTTAAGCACAAACGAGCCAAAGATGGCCTTCAATCATATCCTTAAAAGATGGTAACCTTGCCTATTTGTCTTGAGTAGATATATAGTACATTCTAATATAATGATATGAATTTGATTTCATGCAAAGTCACAAGCCAAAGTAAAGTGTATGAGATCATGCAAAATAATTTGTATTCAAAGAAAACTCCGAGTTTATGTATTCACTCATCAATGACGGGAAATTAGCTCTAAAGCTCACCGGGTTTAATCTCCACTAAGAACCTAAGATTCAACATTCAAAATAGTTCATCGATTTCTAAGTCTTAGCTTGGTATAAGTGTAAAAATTCTAAGCATGAATTTCAAAATTATCCACAAAATATTACATTAAGCTTCATCATCTTAGATACAAGTAATCAGAATATGACATCAGTATTCTCAAAATTAAATTCACATGCATTATCATTTAAAGTTTGAAAACAATCGCAAAATAATGTGCATGATGACTTCAAAATTAAATTTCTTTATTTTTTATTTTTATAATTTTAAAAAATTAAGTGACGCAAAATAGATAACCATACCCCCAAACCGAAAGATGACAATGTCCTCATTGATTGAAATAGGTATTGCACCCCTAAACCTGTTGAAAAGTACCTCAACACAAAGATCAGGTGCAGAGAAGAGGTGCATTAAGTGGAAACATGACCAACCAACGAAACTAAAAATTTATTAAAGGTAATATGGGTACACTATTTAGGAAAATAAAAACAACCTAACTAAACTAAAAACTAATAAATCCTAAATCCTAAATCCTAAATCCTAAAAAGAAATTAGAATTTGTTTTTTTTTTTTCGAAAAGAAATTACACAAAATTGGGTTGCCTCCCAATGAGAGCTAGTTTAAAGTCGATAGCTTGACCTTGTGAATTGCTCAATCAGGGTGAGCAATTGGATCACTCAAAGGAAGAGTGTCAGAGAATGCAATTACATTCTCAAGGAACGGTTTCAATCGTTGACCCTTAACTCGAAAAACATTCCCATGTTTAGGGTTGATAATATCAACTGCCCCATTGGGGAGTATGTGAGAGATTTTGAAAGGGCCACTCCAACGGGTTTTTAGTTTCCCCGAAAATAGATGAAGTCGGGAATTGTAAAGTAGAACCTATTGACCAACAACGAAAGATTTTCGTAGAATAGAGTGATCATGAACCCGTTTCATACGGTCCTTGTACGATTTAGCACAGTCATAGGCATCAGCATGGATTTCTTCTAATTCATTTATTTGGAAACCCCTTTGGGCACCAGATTGCAAGAGATCAAAATTTAATGACTTAATGGCCCAAAATGCTCGATGTTCCAGCTCAACCGGGAGGTGACATCCTTTACGAAAGACCAACCGATACGGCGATATGCCAATCGGAGTTTTAAACGCCGTTCGATACGCCCATAGAGCGTCATTCAACTTTAGCGACCAGTCTTTACGATTCGGATGGATTGTCCTTTCTAAAATCCGCTTAAGTTCCCAATTAGAGACTTCAACTTGGCCACTTGTCTGAGGATGGTATGGCGTAGCGACTTTGTGCGTGACACCATATTTCCTCATTAATTGGGTGAACACTTTATTACAAAAGTGCTTTCCACCATCGCTGATTATCGCCTTTAAAATGCCAAAATGAGAAAACACTTGATCCTTGAGAAATTTGATCACTACTCTGTGATCATTCGATTTACACGCCACAGCCTCTACCCATTTCGAGACATAATCAACACCGACAAGAATGAACATATTTCCAAACGAATTCGGGAAAGGACCCATAAAATCGATCCCCCAAACATCAAATAATTCAACTTCTAAAATTGGATTGAGCGGCATCATGTTGCGCTTTGAGATTCGGCCCAACATTTGACAGTTGTGACAAGATTTGCAATGCTAATGACAATCCTTAAAGATCGTCGGCCAGTAAAAACCACTTTGGAAGATCTTTGTGGCAGTCTTTTTGGAACTAAAGTGACCTCCACAAGGCAACTCATGACAGAACGAGATGATTCGTGGTTGCTCAGATTCAGGAATACATCTTCGTATGATTTGATCAGGACAGTATTTGAATAAGTACGGATCTTCGAAAAAATAGTATTTCAGCCGAGCTAAGAAAATAGATTTCTCATTCTTCGACCAATGGTGAGGTAATTTCTCGGTGACTAGATAATTGACAAGATCCGCATACCAAGGTGGACAATCAATCCTGAACAACTGTTCATCCGGGAAGTGCTCCAAGATCGGAACAGGCTCGTCAGATCTCTCAATAATTATTCATGACAAGTGATCTGCCACCACATTTTCTGAGCCTTTCTTATCCTTGATCTCAAATTCAAACTCTTGCAGCAACAAGATCCATCTAATTAAACGTGCCTTAGCGTCTTTCTTAGCGAACAGATAACGCAGAGCAGCGTGATCTGTGAATACCATGACTTTAGATCATAATAAATAGGATTAAAATTTATCCAAAGTGAAAACTACTGTCAAAAGTTCCTTTTCAGTGGTCGAGTAGTTCAACTGGGCATCGTTGAGAGTACGACTTGCATAGTAGATTACATGCGGTAATTTTTCTATTCGTTGCCCCAGAACAGCTCCAATTGCATAATCAGAGGCGTCGCACATTATTTCGAACGGGAAGTCCCAGTTTGGAGATTGAATTATTGGAGCTTTTATCAATTCGGCCTTAATGGTTTCAAAGGGTCGCAAACATTCATCATAAAAAACGAACGGGGCATCCTTGGAAAGTAAACTGCATAGCGGTCGCGCTATCTTGCTGAAATCTTTAATAAAATGCCGATAAAAATCGGCGTGTCCGAGAAAAGATCTGATTTCTTTCACTGTCCTAGGTGGTGGTAGATTGGCAATTAAATCAACTATGGCCTTGTCGACCTCGATACCTTGGGACGATATGATATGTCCCAAAACAATGCCATCTTTAACCATGAAGTGACATTTTTCCCAGTTAAGAACAAGGTTCTTCTCTTGGCATCGTTCAAGCACTAGTGACAAATGATTCAAATAGTCAGCAAAACTGTTTCCATGGATCGAGAAGTCGTCCATGAAGACCTCGGGGAATCGCTCGACCTTATCCGAAAAAATACTCAGCATACATCTTTGGAATGTAGCTGGTGCATTACAAAGCCCAAACGGCATTCGTCGGTAGGAGAAAGTACCAAAAGGACATGTGAAAGTGGTCTTCTCCTGATCCTCAGGTGCAATGACTATTTGGTTATACCCGGAATAGCCATCGAGGAAGCAATAGTACTCATGCCCGACCAATCTTTCTAACATCTGATCGATAAATGGAAGAGGAAAGTGATCTTTCCTCGTCATCAAATTTAACTTTCGATAATCAATGCACACTCTCCACCCTGTTTGAATTTTTGTAGGGACTAGTATGTTTTCCTCATTCTTCACCACTGTGACTCCCGATTTCTTAGGGACCACTTGTGTGGGGCTGACCCATTTACTGTCAGAGATGGGGTATATAATTCCAGCATCTAGAAGTTTGATTACCTCATTTCGGACCACGTCTTGCATTATAGGGTTTAGTCTCCTCTGTGGTTCCCTAGAAGGCTTAGCATTGTCTTCCAAATGGATTCGATGCATACAAACCGTGGGGCTAATGCCTTTGATATCTTTTATCGACCAACCGAGGGCACTTTTGTGCTCTTTGAGTACATTCATGAGTTGGCCTTCTTGATGCGCATCCAATGTTGATGATATTATAACGGGTTGAGTTTCATTCTCCCCCAGGTAGACATACTTGAGATTTTTTGGAAGAGGTTTAAGTTCTAAGGACACTTTCTCCTCCTCTTTCGGCTTTTCCTTGATTAATTCAATTTGAGTTCCACGCTCTATTTCCTTTTCTTCTCCCAGACGTGGTGTGGAGTCCAACATGTGATTCACTTCTTGGATCAGTTGATCCACATCAAAATTCTCTCTAAAATGCACAAGACAAGCTGTTAAAGGATCTTCAGCTTCGGATGCATGAAATATGTCTTCAACGATTTCATCGAGTATGCATGATTGTGCATGTTCATCATCCTCCATGGGCTGCTTGGCAATATTAAAAATATTGAGTTCCACTGTCATATTCCCAAATGACAGATTCATGATCCCATTTCGACAATTGATCAGCGCATTGGAGGTTGCTAGAAAAGGTCTTCCTGAATCACTGGAATGTTATTCTTCAAATTTGATGCCGGTTCAGTGTCCAAAACAACAAAATCCACAGGAAAGTAGAAAGAATCCACCTTGATGAGGACATCTTCCACAATTCCACGAGGGATCTTTACGGATCGATCAGCTAACTGAAGGGTCATCGCAGTGGCCTTAAGTTCTCCCAACTCGAGCTCCTTGTACACAATAAGGCAACAAGTTGACACTTGCTCCTAAATCCAAAAGGGCCTGATCAATACGGTTATCGTCGATGATGATCGAGATTGTAGGACAACCTGGGTCCTTGTATTTGATCGGGAGCTTTGCTTGAAACACTAAACTAACTTGCTCGACTAAGAAAGCCTTTTTCAGAATATTTGTCTTTCTTTTAATTGTGACCAATTCCTTCAAAAATTTAGCATAAGCCGGCACTTGGCGGATGGCATCTAGGAAAGGAATATTAATTTTTAATTGCTTGAAAATCTCATTTATTCCTTCCTCATCGCGATTTTTCAGTGGTGCCATCAATCTTTGCGGGTACGGTACTTTAGGAACAAAACTTCTCTTCTGTTCACTCTTTTCTTCTGATGTTTCTTTTGCTTGTACTTTATCATCAATTTCTTCTTTCTCCTCAGATTTCTTCTCTCCATCAGACTTTTTCTCCTCCTCTGGCAACACTACTTTGTTATCGACCTGCTTTCCAGATCTCAATATTGTGATAGCCCGAATTTGTTGTTGATCATCCTCTTGTGTTGAAGTTGATGTTTGTTCAACAACCATTTGGCCCCTTGCGTTAGAAACTGGTTGGCTCGGAAACGATCCTTTTTCTCTTTCACAGAGAAAAGTGGCCAATTGCCCAATTTGGGTCTCTATTTTAAAGATTGAGGATGTGTGAGAATGAATGAGTTTCATCAGGTCCTCAGTAGAAGGAGTTTGTGTATGAGGACGTTGGGCAGTATTTCCCTGTGGAATGTTAAATCCAGGTGGTGGAAATATTGGCACAAAATTTTGCTGTGGTTGGTTTTGATAACCTCCCATTGGTTGTGCAAACTGAAAATTCTGGTTCATTTGCCTTGGCTGCCCAACCTGATTCTGATTATATTGAAATTGATTCGGGTTATTGAACCCTTGCTGCTGAAATTGCCCTTGACCGTAGTTCTGCTGCGGTCCTTGGTTGAAATTTTGTTGGGGATAAAAGTCCGTCCCCTGCTTCCTGGGATGCATTCTTTGATTCTCTTGTTTCCATGAGAAATTTGGGTGGTTTCTCCAGCTATTTGGGTTATTCTCATTGAAAACGTTTCCTTGATTCCGCCCATAATTATTCACAATATTTAGTTGTTCAGATGTGCCTTTATGATAGTTCTGCATTGAAGGACAATCATCTGCCATATGCATTGGACTTGCACAAATTGAACATGGCTCAGGTTGTGTATTTACCATATGCACATTCTTCTTTAATTTCAATTCCTCCACTTGTTGAGTGAGGAAATCAATTTTAGCCATCAAATCCGGGGAATCCTTTACTAAGTATAGTCCTCCTTTCTTGGTTGAACTCCCGGCTTGATCACGGGCTTTGACTGGTTATTCCCGAGTCTTTGTGAAATCCCAGTGCTGAGAATCCTCAGCAAGCTTTTCTAGGAAAGCATAAGATTCAGTTTCCTTAAGACTCAGGAATCCTTCGCCATTCATTGACTCCACCTGATGTCTATTTGGTTGACTCAGTCCATTGTAGAAACCCTGAACCAGTCTCCACTTTGAGTATCCATGGTGTGGACATTTGAGTAAGAGATCCATGAATCTATCCCAAGCTTCATATAATCTCTCATCTTCCTCTTGCGTAAAATCCATGATTTCACGTCTAAGGACATTAGTCTTCGCCATAGGGAAGAACTTTGACAGAAACTTTTTGACCATCTGATCCCAGGTGGTTATGGATCCCGATAGTAGAGAATTTAACCAGGCTTTTGCTTTATCCTTTATAGAGAAAGGAAACAAGCGTAGCCTAACAGATTCTTCGCTGAAGTTTTGGTAAACAGATGAGCAAACTTCGACAAAGTCTTTGACGTGCTGGTATGGATCTTCTCTCTCCATGCCATGAAAGATTGGAAGGATTTGAATGACATTTGTACGAATTTCAAACCGGCCACCAGGTGTGGCGGGGTATACAATCAATGATGGGGTATTTGTAGTGATCGGAGAGAACAGTTCTCTCAATGTTGGTTCTTCCTCTTGTTCAAGTTGCCCATTCATGTTTTCAGTCATACTGACTTCAGTGGATGATTCCCTTGAAAATTTCTGCCTTGATCTAGCGTCCTTACGATTTGACCGGCAAGCACGTTCGATCTCTGAATTTAAAGGCTCTAAAGTTCTTTCTTTAGAAGACCTAGTGTGCATGCAAATGACGCACAGAGCGGAGGTTTCGGGCAGGGAAACCTCAAGAAAATTAAATTATTATTATTATTATTATTATTTTTTAAAGCAGAAATACTATTTTAATCTCTGAAAATTCCTAAAATTTACTGTCTACCAAAAATTCAGATTTTCTTAATTTAATCCCCGGCAACAGCGCCAAAAACTTGATGTGAATTTTAATTATGAAATTTTACTCGCAAGTGCACGAATCGGATTGTATATAGTACGAGATCGTTTCCACGAGGACTAATTTTGAAAGATCTAAAAAGGACAAGACAATAATTCAAGAAATCCACTAAGATCTAACAGTATTCTACCAGTCTTATGATTTAAGCAGTTTGATGAGATGATAATTACTGACTATAAAAATAAAACTTAATTGATGATTCAAAAATAAAGATAAAGATGAAGATACTAAATCCTCCCATCTTTGGTCCGTTCTTCCCATAATACAAATCTACGGATTAAACTATAAGATATACCATTGAGAACAAATATCTTTTATGGAAGATAAATGGTCAAAAACCCCGATAGGTTCCACGTTGCATCCCTGCAATCAGGACTTAGATGATTTTCATATATAGATCTGAGATCAAGGGCATGGCTCAGCACACTTGATCTCAGGTTTAAATAAAAATCATCCCCAAAGTGGGTAAAAATTTCAACCATAATACCACCATAGATCTGAAATCAAGGGCATGGCTCGGCACACTCGATTTCAGATTAGGGAGTAATTAAGATAAAATTACCATTACAGATCCAAGATCCAGGGCATGGCTCAGCACACTCGATCCCGAATCATAATCGTAATTAGATCCACACGATGAAAGCAGAAAGACCATATAACAATGATTGGGTAAAATTACCGTCACAGATCTGAGATCCCGGGCATGGCTCGGCACACGCGATCCCGGTTAGTGGCGGAGATTTCATCCGTTCTTGATAGCACAACAACCATAAAATAAAATCTCATATTTTAATCCTAAATTTATATTATTCAAAGTACATCCCTCGGATGGGAATCATTAGATCCCCATCCTTATGAATTTAGCCACACATATTGCAATTAAATGACATAAATAAATAAGGAAGAGAAAATAACATTAATTTAATGAATTAAAAATACCTCAATTTCAAAAGAAATTACTTTGATCCAAAAGTACGATGGTCTTCAAAAACGAAAATAATGCAGGAATAAACTTGAGCAAAAATATAATAAACTGGAGGAATGAGTACTAGAAATTAAAGGAACAAAGCTCTCAAAAAGGAATAAATAAAAACTCCCTATTTCTATGTCTAACTATGAAAAAGAAAAGCAAAAAAACTAAAACTCTAATCTCCTATCTCCCTAATTTCTCATTTTTCCTCGAAGTGTTTGAGTCGCTTTAAATAGATTCCCCATCGCAGAAGTCTCTCAGACACTGCTTCGGTATTTCAGCCATAACATTCTTTCCCAAACTCGGATTGAGGTGATTATTACGCCGTTGGAAAGATGACAAAAAGATTTACAACTGTTATGTTTTGACAATGTCATAATTCAGCCGTCTTGAAGGTCCAAATTTAGCCGCAAGTTGCACCAAGTTCTCGATGACCCAAAGTTACAGTGTTTTGACATTATTTTCAGAATTCTTGGGCTGTTTTCCACACTTGGCTTGTATTTACCTGAAACACTTCAAATCTAATAATTCTCATTAGATAGCCTTTATTGGATAGCTAAATATAGGTATTTAGGGGTGAAATATCATCATATTTCAGTACTCATCAGTAGCCTAATGAATTAACTACAGAAAGGGTTGAGAAGATGGATGGAGTGTGAGAAAATAAATATAAAAGGGTGAGAAGTATGCTATTGGGCCTAGATCAGAGGAGTTTTATAACTCAGATTCAGATATGATGTTATAGAAATCTTGTCCAATGGCTACATTATCACCACTGAGGAGAAAGAATCCATCCCATCTCTGTGCCATGATCCAATCCCTTAAGGCTATAACCTGTCCACTCAAATGGTCACAGACTATCCTATAGGGGAACCACAGTCCAGAGATGGGTCAAAAAAAGTTAATCATTGTAGGCACTACTTCATCCAGGCTACAAGCTCAAGAATCCATAGGGAACCTCAACCTCTAAAGCTCTATGTGTGGGTTAGGGAGGGTATAGGACCATGTTAGCCTGCATACATAGAACCAAGAAGGATTGAGTACAACCTTCGATCTAGCTGTCCATTGCTTGAGTGGGACTACAATGGTCCAGTCACAAGCCTACAATCTCCATAACCAGATCAGATCTAACATATGATGGCGGGTCTATACAAATATAGGGGAGTCTGCCTCTGTATAATCTCCCACAAGGCTATAAGCACATGTGCAGAGAAGAAGAATCCATCTTGGATCCTACGGATTGGCTTCACCCTAAGGCTATAGCCTGTCCACTTGAATGGTTACAGACTATCCCAGAGGCTATCCTCCTCATAGAGTCCAAAATAGAACAGTAATATTGCTGCCACCACCATGGTCACAAGGCTACCAGCTCAGGCTCCCATGGGGATTTCAGATCCAGTGGGTCCTGTGGTGGGGCAAAGGCTGTATCGGACCATGATAGCCTAGACACACAGGTCACTTGGATCTGAATGGATCTTTAGAATCAGTCCTCCATTGCTTTGAGTCACAGCCAAAGCAATGGCGGATCACAAGGCAGCAGCCTTGCACAAAGCAACTCTCATTCGCACACATCCCATAAAAGTATATATCCTATTACAAAACATCCATTAATCTAGTTCAAAAATACATACAAAGGCATAGCCAGCAAGTGCTGGACTATGGAGAGAAAAAAAAAAAGAAACTACTTACAACTACAGAAGAACAGAAAAAAAATGATCTCAGATCCCGTATCAGTGATAAAGTCTGAGCTCCTAAACCTAAACCAAGTTTGGGTTTATATAGCAGTGGTGTGGCGGCACTTTAGGGTTAGGAAACCCTAATTTTAATGATGCCACATGGCTAAATACTGTTCCTTGGATGCCTCGGGGCTCGTGCACAGAGATTTGAGCGTGGGAGTGCATGCCCTAATCACTGGAAATTCCCAGAAAGTCCTCTGCTAAAGTGATGGAAGGTTAAAGTTCAGAGCTTTGCTAGGTAGCCATCATTTCCTAGGCTCGTCGCGTGGTAGCTCTATTCTTCGCGTGGTTGAGTTTAATCAAGCTTTCACGTCACAGGTTGGTGCGCTCACTGGATTGAGCTTGCTTGGATTGTTACTACTTGTGAATAGCGCCGAACTGCTAAGCATTCCATTTCACAATGTATCTTCGCGAGGCTAACTCGCTTCATGAGGCTACTTTCTTCCCAATAGAATCGCATTTGAGAAGTTTACTTCTTAATGGAACTTCATCAGGATCCCCGTGAGGCTTTGATAGTTTCTGGACAGCGCGAGAGGTTTTCTTGACAGATCTTCGTGAGAATCCTTGCGATAGCTTTGAGGCTTTTCTGAACTGCGCGACAGCTCCTTTGACATTTACATCCCGCGACTACTGCGCGAGGCAAGATTCTGAAGCTAGTCTGTCACTCAACTGCGCGAGAAGTTGTTGTGAAGTCTTGGGAATTTGCGAGGACTGTGCGAAGCATAAATTCCTGAATCCTTTGGAGCTTTGTCAGCTGCGCGAGGCTTATCTCAGGTCTGGATTCATGGCTCATTCTTCTGAGGGACTTCTGGTGCCAATCATGGGTTCCTTAGCAGGATTTATGGCCTTATTGCACTGCTGTTTATTACGTATAAAAATAGCTTAACAAATATTTATTAAAGGGCTAAGGGTCTAATCACAGGTTAAGTTAATGGGTGAAAAGTGGTACTTTTTAGGTCTTAACACACCCCAAACCTAATCTTTGCTAGTCCCTTAGCAAAGCTACATTAAAATAACTACAGAAATTAAATGCCACTTTCGTAGGGAGCACGGGTACATTTAGCATATGTACCAAGCCTTTTAAACCCCTAGGTGATCCCTAGTGGAGGAGTGAAGTCTCCTGAGGGTTTTCAGTGAAGACACCCATAAACTTCTCAATGAGACAGTTAACAAAAGTGCATTATTATCAAGTGAGCAGTCAAGAAACAGAGTTAGTTCACCCTTGAATCAGTAAAAATATAAGAAATTCAAACACATTGGCTGCACAAAAATTTGAACAGCATCAGCATCTCATGAAAGCACAACATTTCCAATCGGTTTACACCAGAGACACTACACAGGTGTGTCAACATTGAGCTCATCACTGGATCAAAAATTAGGTTATAGGTCACACCTAATGCATTCAAGATCAGACCTGAAACTCTCCAGGGCATACTCTCATAAAGAACTGTTGAGGGTTTCATTTTCTCTCAAGCTCAAGAGCAGTTACATCCCCCAAATGGGTCTGTAAGCATGAGCATAGGCATAGCTCTGAAGTTCTGGCATCATTGACAGATCCTCACCATAGATTGAACAACTCTCTGTCTCCACATGATAGCTCATTCAACTCTGGATCTCAAGGGCTTTTAACTGGGTTGTAATGTGGCTTATGGAGTGGGGTTAAAAAGAATGGAAGGTTGAAAAGGGGTTCAAAATTGAGAAATCAGTAGGTGAAGGAGGTGATTCATGACTTCACCTTCTTTAATTCAGCTCCTTTCATCTTCTTTGAGGTTTTCAGATTTGAAGTGATCAGTTTCTCTTCTTGCTTTCAATTTTCCCAATGAAAGTTCCCTCTTAACTCCTCTCTTACTCCTCTTCATTATTGTTTTTGTTTCTTTTTGATGCATTTTTCTTCTTTTTATTTTATTTTTACTTTTCTGAAATGCCACCATGTTCTCAGTTACCATACTGCCAGAATTTTGAGGTACTCCTTTATTCACCTAATGTTGACCATAGCTAGTCCATCTTCAACTCTTTCTCCTTTACCTTCTGAATTCTCAGAGTGAGGGTAGGCTGAATCAGGTTCATAGGTTCAGGTACAAGTACTCAGGTGCGTTTTGAAGAAATTTAGGATTTAAAGCTCAAAGGGGGTATGGACAAGGGCAGTTGCTTAAGGTTGGTCTATTTAGGCTCAAACTATCCGAGAGAAGGCCTTGATCCTTTCCTAAGTCTCATGAGTGCTGTTAGTTATTTCAACTTGGAGTTGCCTAACTTCTAGTGAGCACAGTGACTCATCCAGTCCTTAGAGCTAGAAGAATTTTGCCTTAGTCACTCCTCAAAGAATTTTTTTTTGTATAGGCCCAAATCTCACTGGTTATGGTCTTCCTTTGAATTCTTAAGTATGTCCTTACCTTTTTCTCTCTCTAATGATTCACTAAGTGCTGATACAAGTGAGTTTCCTTGGTGATCTCATCATGGAAATGTGAAATTTTAAATGTTTGTAATGCCTAAAGTCTGGAAAATTTTTTAAATTTCATTATTTTTCTGATTCTCTAGTGAACATGACCCATTTCCATCTTACTCACATGATTCTGCTGCACTTAGGTTAACTATGCCATTGGCAGGATCTGCCTGCCACACCCCCAAACCTATGAGGAGCAGTGTCCCCACTGGTTCAAAGGTGGGTGTGCAGCAAATTTATTAATGGCAAAATAAAAGGAAATAACATGGAGCAAAACAGACACAAGACAAAGAAAAATAGCAATGACAAAAGAAGAAGATCTATTATAAGAGAAAAATGTATAAAATGAAAAACAACAGGAGAAAAAGAAAATACAGAAATAGAAAAATCCTAGGTACAAGCTAATCGGAGTCGGAATCAAACCCAGTCCCAACCCATCTTCTTGGCATGCTCTAGAAGGAGAGCCTCTTCCTCTTTTTTCTTTCGTTCCCTCTCTTCCTTTCTTTGGGCTATAGTTTTGGACATGGTTGGAGCTTTTGGTGCCCTCACCCTCATTTTGGGGGCCTTTGGTGTAGGAGGGATCACTGGGGATTTGTCTGTGGTTTGCTCAGGTGATTTGATAGGACTTTTTCCTTTGGGACTCTTCCCTTTTGGGCCCTTCCCTTTTGGGCCTTGCCCTTGCTGAGTCTGAGGGGGAATAAGAGGAGATTTTGCTTTTTCTGGCTCAGGAGGGACAACCGGGCTCTTGCCTTTATCTTGCTGGTTCAGTGGTGGTGCCTCCTCAGACTATGTAGATTGTTCTTTTCCAATTTTTATAGAGGCAGCTGTGTGAGTAGTCCTCTTAGCTGTAACTTTCCTTCTCTGAGGATAAGTTTGCTCAGCCGGGTCTGATGAAGGAGGAGCAATAAGACTTTTAGCACTTGGATCCACAGGTGGTGCAGAGTTAGATTCTGAATCAGAGGGAAAAAGAGCAGTGGGATCCAATCCAAGGGCTGCAACAACCTTTCTGCATTCATCTTTGGAAAGTAACCGACCATGGGGGTCATCCTGAGCAGAAGCTCTGGTGACCTTTGGGGGTGGGGATGGAGGTGCAGGCTTTTTCCCTTTTTGGGCAGTAGTGGCTCTTTTGGAGGGAGAAGGTTTCATGGAAGCAGCCCTTTTTCTCTTGAGTGCAGGAGATTTAGCAGGGGGAGGCACTTGAGCAAGAGGTGGTGGAGGTACTTGAGTAGGAGGTGTAGGAGGAGGAGATGTAGATGTAGGAGCAGGGGGAATGGAAGAAGATGGTCCGAGGTGTGTGGAAGGTGGGGCCTCAGGGGGTGCTGTAGCAAGAGGGGTGGCCTGAATTGGTTGGCCTAACAGAGATGTAATCCTTTTTTGTAAAATTTCAATCTGCTTTTCAGCATAGAGGAGTTTGGCATCAGAAAGTCCCTTAGTGAGCCTGTGGATCTCCTGAGCATTGTTAAGTTTCTTTTCATACATCCGGGCTCTCTTTTGCTCCAGTTCGGCATTGGCTTTCTCCATCTCCACATTCAGTTTGTAGTAAGTTGCCGCAGGCTTTTTCTCATTGAGCGTCTCCAAAATTTTCTCCCACCCCTTTAAAATATCTCCTAGTTGCTGTCTGTGAGCAAACTTCAGGTCACTCAACTTTTGCAGCAAAGGGTACTCAATGGATTGTCTAAGTTGGGCCATTCCCCTAAGAACATCCCTCTTGATGTAGGCATTGTCCCTCATGGCATGGAGGAGGGTGAAGTAAGGAGGGGTGTAATAGGAATGTCTTGGTAGGATAGGTAGAAAGGGAGTAGAAGAAATAGAAGGTGATGGGTCCTGGAGGGGTGGAGTAATGGTGGTAGGGAGGACATTCACATGTGGGGGCTGGACAAAAAGTTTTGGGTCTGTTTGAGTCGAGTTGTCAGAGAATCTAGGAGGAGGTAATATGAGAGGTGGAATGGAGGGCATGGGTGGAAAAGAAAATGAAGTGGATGCAGTGGAAGTGGGTGGAGCTAAGGAAGGGTAATAGGGGATAGTGAATGGGATGAAAGGAACTGGTGGGGCCAAAAGTGTGTGTGGGTGGATGGAAAATAAGGATGGGAAAGGAATGGGGTCTGTTTGGGTGGAAGTGTTGGTAAATTGTGGTGGAGGTAATATGAGTGGGGGAAAGATAGGTAGAGTGGGGAAGGAGTGGTGGGGTATGGTGTCTTGGAGGGTGAGGGTTGTAGTTAAGTCAATGGGGGAAAGATCTGGTTGCACTGTGGAGGCAGAGGTGGAAGGGGACTGGATTTGTGGGGTAGGAGGTGGTTGTGCAGAGATGGGTGGTTTTGTCAATGTTTGAAGGGTGGATTTGATGGTGGTGATGTTAGCCTGCATTTGGTCTTGGGTATGTGTTGTGGTTGATAGTTGGGTCTAAATGTCATATATTAGGGAAAGGATATGGGTAAGTGTGTCTGAGTTTGGTTGGGGTGGAGTATGAGAAGAAGAGGGAATAGGTTGGAAAGGGGAAGTAGGGGCATGATGGAAGGTTGTAGGAGGAGGAGATGGAGGGTTTGGTGAGTGATGTGGGGAAGGAAGTGGGGAATCTGGGAGAGGGATATCATGGGTTGGCATGGTGTCAAGCAATGTAGTCATGAAGGCCTGATATCCAGAAGTAGTGGCGAGGTTAAAGTCAAGGTCTGTGAGTGGAGGTGAAGTAGGGATGGCTGGGATGGTGGCTGGGGTGTCAATGTGTATAGTTGCATGGTTGTACAAAGAGTAGGGTGTGTCTGTGAGGGAATGGTAGAGGTTGTGGTCTTCCTTTTTAGGTAGGATATCAGGGGACAGCTGTCAGGGTTCTGTGCCGGTGATGGGAATTGGGGAAGGTAAAGGGCTGTCATGGGGGTCAATGTCCTCAACAGTACTAATCTCAGGGAAACGTGAGGGTATGGATAAGGGAGACAAAAGAGGAAAAGGGAAAGATGGAATAGGCAAAGGAACTGATGGAGGGACAGGGAGGGCTGGAATAGGAGGTGTGGTGGATGGAGGGACTGGTGCAGTAGTTGAGCTGACAGGAGCTTCCACCACCTTCTTTAGAGCAGGTGCTCTAACCATCTTTTTGGGAGCAGGGGTGGCCTTTGCAACAGTAGCTCCTGCTCCTTGCTCTGTAGTAACCTGAGCCTCAGCCATCTTCTTCTTCTTTTGGGGATCCATTAGACTTCTGTTGATTCCCCATTGCCTCTTTGCAAAAGTTGTAGGGGTGAGGTCATCAGTTAATTCTCCCACTGGTATCTTGTACCCCCTCTCAAAAGTAATTTGGTAATGAGTCTTGCATAGGGGAGAGTGTAGGGCTTCTTTTTCTGTCCTAGCTTCACCATCACATCCTTTATTGCTTCAAAAATTAACCTTGCAACATGAAAACCGTGGTCCAGAGAAAAGGAATAAACAGCATCAGCAATAGGGGTCCTCCTCTCCTGCTGATGGCCGAAACAATAAATGTTCTTCTGCAGAACTTGATCAATGAACAAAAGTTTAGGGTTCAGGTCTCTTCTCCTGATGGAATCCCTTGTGGCCTTCAATCATCTGGTAAGGGCCTATGTAATGGTATCAATGGGGGCACTCACAGGGGGGCCATATCCACAGTTGGGGTCAAAGATAGCAGGGATGCCCATCACTTCAGCAATCAACTCAGGGCTGAGTAACATTTCAAAATTGTCAACTAACACAAGGAGGCCTGGCTGCCTACGTTGGTCTGGTCTAGCTCTAATGTGTTGGTAAAAGAGTTGCACCAGTCTAGGGTAGGCTAGTGCAGGGATAGCTTGCAGCAGGGGGGTCAAACCAGCCTTGTGCACGAACTCAATGCAGCGGCTGACAGAGGTTCCGTTTCAAAGAAAGATAGGTCAAAAACAACTTCAGGTTCTAAGGGAATGGGAGTCAGGAGCTCAGAGGGTGTAGAGTAATCAGGTGTTAGCTCAGCCACTTCCTGAACCACATCTTTCCCTTTTTGCGGTGCCTTTGAGAACTTGGCCTTCTTGGGAGTGGGCTCCACGGGAGCTTATCCCTTGCTCTTTTCACAGGTGCACCCTTAGGGGCCATTGAACTTCTCCTCTGTGAATGTATAGTTTGAAAAATGAAAAGAAAAGGTTGAGAGCTGAGTCTTACCCTAAAACTTAAGGTTCTGTTCAATCTGATGCATAAAAGACCGCGAGAGCTCCTAGCAGGGGGCAACTGGTGGAGGAGGCTTTAGGTGCAAATCCCCAGAATTTGAAGGTGAATGGAGGACTGTAGAAACGATGCTGGAGGAGAGAGATTAATGGGAGTCAGAGCTAGGGTTTCGCTGGCTGGAGAAGAAAGAGAAAACAGAAAAGGAAAGCAGCGCGGGGTTGGATTATATATATCGCGAGGCTTGGCGCGCTTTAAAATTATCTGCTCGCTGGATAGAAATGAGTGGGTTGCGAGATTGGATGTTCATCTAAACTGCGCGAGGAAGCCCACACAACTATGTTTGAAACTCGCGGCAACTAAGCAGAGTAGTTCCTTATGACCTGCGCGAGAGGAAGCCAAGCCAAATCTTCAGAACCTCACGACGGCTTAAACAGAGTAAAAAAATCACACACCCACTAGTCAGCCTTTGACCTTTGTTTTGTGGGTGGATTCTCTCATATGCTCTCGTCCAGGGACACCCTTAGTCATTCTAAACAGGACTCTCCATGCTTTCCCAACAATTAATCATGTAATTACTCAAAAAGCATTTAATCAAAACCTCATATCCAAAAAAAGCATTCTCATTATCAAAACAGTATAATCATCATTCATTCACTTAAAATCATCAATTCAAAGGGGACAAGAAGCAAGCAGGCAGAAGAATTTTCAGGTCATATACACTCAGACTTCGACAAGATCACTAGAAATTCCTATAAACAGAAAAAAAATGAACCATACTAAAATACATAACATACACAATGCACAGTTCTGTGAATCAATTTAATGAAAGTTTCCCCTGCCCCTCAAGGTTTGAGGATCCTTCACCAATAAAAAATTGGCCCTTGGGATTAACCACTGGCTGACTGGGCAACCTCCCCTCCTCTCTTTTAGCTAAGGCATTCGCTAGTTGGCCAATCTGCTCTTCCATCTTCTTTATGCTCTGACCATGAGAATTCACAGTCTGAGCCATGGACCCCAGGTTTTGTAGTGAGGTCAAGACCTGGTCCTCGAAAGAAGTATTTCTGGGTTGAGATGGGGGTAAGACCAATTGATTTTGTTGCTGATGGGGCTGCTGCTGGTGTTGGAAGTTAGACCTAGGGGCATATCCCTGATTGAACTGCTGCTGTGGCCTTTGGGGTAAGGCCAACATTTATTGAGGCTGCATATAATTGTCTTGCCTCCACCTCAGATTTGGGTGGTCTTTCCATTGGTAACCAACATTTTGGTGCTGGTATCCAAATGGCTGTCTGTTGTAGCCACCAGATTGTTGCTGGCCAAAAGATTGCGCAGCAGCAGCATGTTCCAATACTAATTCAAGATATTGCCCTGCAGATGGACATTCCTCTACTGTGTGCTGTGGGGACTGGCATATCAGACATGCCTCCACCACTTGAGCAGCCCTTCTGGGTTGCATCACAGTCAGTAATTTGTCAAACTTCTCTGAGAGGTTTGCCATCTGCAGCTGCAGATCGTTGTTCCCAGACACCTCATAAACTTTTCCTCTTGATAATGCAGCAGGCCTCACTTTTGACATAGACTCCTGACTAGTTCTTGCCAGGGATAGCTTTTGAAAAGTATTTTCACTGATTACTTTAAACAATTCCCATGCCTCATCAGCAATCTTGTGCATGTAGGTTCCACCACAAGAGGCATCAACCATATCTCTATTTTTCTCATCAATCCCATTGTAGAAGCTTTGTACAAGCTGCCAGTCTGGGATCTTGTGGTGGGGGCATTGTTTGAGCATTTCCTTAAACCTATCCCAGGCTTGCTTAAAATCCTCAGTTGGGGATTGGGCAAAAGCAAGAATTGCCTTCCTCAACTGGCTAGTTTTGGTCTCAGGGAAGAACTTTGTCAGGAACTTGGTCTGTAGGTCTTTCCACGAAGTAATGCCATTGTTGGGAAGAGTAGCCAACCAGGTACTAGCCCTATCCTTCAGAGAGAAGGGAAAGAGCCTAAGCCTAGCAGCCTCAGGTCCCAAACCAGCGATATTGAATGTGGTGCACAAGGCCAAGAACTGGTCAATGTGCTTGTAAGGGTCTTCCTTGCAAAGCCCATGGAAAGAGGGCAGCATCTGGATGATTGAAGTTTTAATTTCATAATTCCCTTGAACATCAGGGAATTGAATGCTAAATGGAGAGTTATAGTCATCCGGAGCATTCAACTCCTTGAGAGTTCTGGGTTGTTCTTCACCCATGGCTACTGTCTCAGATTCAATTGGGGGCTCTACTATGGTGTGCCTGTTCCTTCTAAGTCTTCTACCCTTTTCTAGCTCAGGGTTGAAAGGCTCTAAAGTAGGACTAAGAGATCTCCTACCTAGCATACAAACACACCACCAGCAGGGACAACTCCTTGCAGGCACATTGTACTTGACTCAAAGAATTTTCTAACAAATTTACAGCTATTTAAGAATACATAAATTTACAACTATCCTAAATAACTGCTATGGAATTTTCAAAGAAACTAGACCGAGTTTTAAAGGTTAGAGAATTGCAAACAGAGGTAGCAAATCTCCAAATGCAGTCCACTGTCCTTCTCTGCTGCTGTCTAGATCTGTAAGAAAGATTCAAAATTACATCAGCAATATCAATTATTCACAGCTACAAAGAATACTAAAAATACAAAAACTAAGGGTCCACTAATAGATCATCTTATCCCCGACAACGACGCCAAAAACTTGTTGCGATTCCCAGTGTGCTTACTTTATTTATTGGTGGTAAAAGCAATTTAAAATCAAAGTAAAACAGGGGATGGAATCAGCACAACTGAGAAATCCTAGACCTGCAAGATACAGGGTCCATTGTAGCAAGTTTTGATAAGTAAGAGTTTGTCCCACAGGGAAAAGTGATCTACGGCTCCAAGGGAGCCATCTCTAGTAGTCCCTCTAGATCTGACTACAGATCTGGCAGTCCTAAAAGGAAGGGAGTTTAGGGTCACTTATTCTAAATATCTTAATGTAGCCTAATGAATTAACTATAGAAAGGGGTTGAGAAGATGGATGGAGTGTGGGAAAATAAATATAAAAGGGTGAGAAGTATGCTATTGGGCCTAAATCAGAGGAGTTTTGTAACTCAAATTCAGATATGATGTTATAGAAATCCTGTCCAATGGCTACATTATCACCACTGAGGAGAAAGAATCCAACCCATCTCTGTGCCATGATCCAATCCCTAAAGGCTATAACCTGTCCACTCAAATGGTCACAGACTATCCCTTAGGGGAACCACAGTCCAGAGATGAGTCAAAACAAGTTAATCATTGTAAGCACTACTTCATCCAGGCTACAAGCTCAAGAATCCATAGGGAACCTCAACCTCTAAAGCTCTATGTGTGGGGCTAGGGCTGTATAGGACCATGTTAGCCCAGACACATAGAACCAGCAAGGGATTGAGTACAACCTTCGATCTAGCTGTCCATTGCTTGAGTGGGACTACAATGGTCCAGTGATAAGCCTATAATCTCTATAACCAGATCAGATCTAACATCTGATGGCGGGTCTATACAAATATAGGGGAGTCTGCCTCTGTACAATCTCCCACAAGGCTATAAGCACATGTGCAGAGAAGAAGAATCCATCTTGGATCCTACGGATTGGCTTCACCCTAAGGCTATAGCCTGTCCACTTGAATGGTCACAGACTATCCCAGAGGCTATCCTCCTCATAGAGTTCAAAATAGAATAGTAATATTGCTGCCACCACCATGGTCACAAGGCTACCAGCTCAGGCTCCCATGGGGATTTCAGATCTAGTGGGTCCTGTGGTGGGGCTAAGGTTGTATCGGACCATGATAGCCTAGACACACAGGTCACTTGGATTTGAATGGATCCTTAGAATCAGTCCTCTATTGCTTTGAGTCACAGCCAAAGCAATGGCGGATCACAAGGCAGTAGCCTTGCACAAAGCAACTCTCATTCGCACACATCCCATAAAAGTATATATCCTATTACAAAACATCCATTAATCTAGTTCAAAAATACATACAAAGGCATAGCTAGCAAGTGCTGGACTATGGAGAGAAAGAAAAAGAAAAAAAAAAGAAAACTACTTACAACTACAGAAGAACAGAAAAAAAATGATCTCAGATCCCGTATCAGTGATAAAGTCTGAGCTCCTAAACCTAAACCAAGTTTGGTTTTATATAGCAGTGGTGTGGCGGCGCTTTAGGGTTAGGAAACCCTAATTTTAACGATGCCACGTGGCCGAATATTGTTCCTTAGATGCCTCGAGGCACGTGCACGAAGATTTGAGCATGGGAGTGCGTGCCCTAATCACTGGAAATTCCTAAAAAGTCCTCTACTGAAGCGATGGAAGGTTAAAGTTTAGAGCTTCGCTAGGTAGCCATCATTTCCCAGGCTCGTCGCGTGGTAGCTCTGTTCTTCGTGTGGTTGAGTTTAACTCTGAAGCTTCAGCTGTCGCGAGGTTGGTGCGCTCTCGCTGGATTGAGATTTGTGTAGTTGGATTGCTACTTGTGAATAGCGCGGGAACTGCGCAAGCATTCCATTTCACAATAGATCTTCGCGAGGCTAACTCTGGCTTCACGAGTCTGCTTTCTTCCTGAACAGCATGAGAACTGCGCGAGAAGTTCACTTCTTAATGGAACTTTGCGAGGATCCTCGCGAGGCTTTGATAGTTTCTGGATTGCGCGAGAGGTTCTCTTGACAGATCTTTGCGAGAATCCTCATGATAGCTTTGAGGCTTTTCTGAACTGTGCGACAACTCCTTTGACATTTACATCCCGTGGCTATTGTGCGAGGCAGGATTCTGAGGCTAGTCTATCACTCAACTGCGCGAGAAGTTGTTGTGAAGTCTTGCGAATTCGTGAGGACTGCGTGAAGCATAAGTTCTTGAATCCTTTGGAGATTTGTCAGCTGCGCGAGGCTTACCTCAGGCCTGGATTCATGGCTCATTCTTCTGAGGGACTTCTGGTGCCAATCATGGGTTCCTTAGCAGGATTTATGGCCTTATTGCACTGCTGTTTATTACCTACAAAATATCTTAACAAACATTTATTAAAGGGCTAAGGGTTTAATCACAGGTTAAGTTAAGGGGTGAAAAGTGGTACTTTTCAAGTCTTAACAGAGTTTAAGTTCACGTTCCCTTGGATGTATGTGTGGAGGGAGGCGTTGAGGGGTCGCCGTTGGTCTTCGAATCTTCAGACTGCACGGGGCCTCTTCGAGGATATGCACGCGGGGTAGGTATATATCATCATGTTTTCGTTTGGCTTTGTTTTGTTTTGAGATTCTTAGGCTTTGTTAATGGGTTGATTTGTTCATTTGGATAGGTGATCTGGAGGCCTTACGACGATGAGGAGGATGTGGGTGAGGCGGTGATTGAATCTTGCCGGCCCTTTTTCAATGTGGATATATGGGTGCATTATTTTGAGAGGGTGGAGAGGATCCACACTTCCCGAGCGGTATGACAGTTGGGGTTCACTCAGGGAGTCCCTCTAGAGGTTAGCCACAGAGTGGCGAAGAGGATGACCAGCCCTCAAGGCTGGAATTTTACAGAGCGAATGGCACTCCAGATAGCCGATTTTAGAGCTGGGGGGACTAGGGTCACGGGGGCGCATGACAAGGTGGATGTACGAGAGTATAAGAGGTGGTTCAACATGTTGGGTGGTGGGCGCCTTTTCATGGCAGTGGTTCTTTCGCTATCGGTGGGTCAGAGTAGGCATCGACATTGAGGGAGAGACTGGCTTCATTGGAGGAAGGCCATATGACAGCGAGTGTGCGGGGGGCATTGGATACTCTCCATAGGGTGATGGAGTAGATGGGGCATGCTCCTTGTCCTGACAAGGAGATGCTGCACTCTTTGACCGACTCGGTCGCTAGGGCTAAGGCGGCGGAGGATGAGTTGGGGGACTCGGCTAGCGGAGACCCAAGAACTCCTGGTGAGTTAGTTTATTATTTCCCTTTTATTATGATCATTAAATGGATTAAATCTTCTGGTCATTCTGACAAGGTTGTGGTGTCTCATTTTATTTTGTCTTGAACAGTCTGAAAGAGAGGGTGAGGTTGCTCGTCAAGCGGCCTTGTTGGATGTTTACCGCCATCAACAGCGAGTTGACTGGGAGAGAGCGGCTAGTCTACACTCTAAGATTGACCGATTGGTAAGTGTCTTCACAAGTATGGTTCTGTTTAATCGTTAGTATTGTGAGCTCATCGACTGATATATTTATTATTATTTGTAGAGAGCTGAGCTGGCTGCCAGTGGTCCTGCTCGGGCATTTGATCCATCTTCAGTTGTTTCCTCTAGTCCGGAGGATCCGGCGATGGCTCAGCTTCAGGCTGAGCTAGAGCATTCGGTAAGTTCCCTCACTCTTTCAGTTTACTTGTGTCATCGTGGCAGTTTGTTAAGTGTTATTGTTGGGTTTTCTTAATAATTTGCTAATATTGTGTTGGTGTCTTAGCGCAAGGTTGCTGAGGACCTCCGGACGAGGGAGGCGACTGCTGCCTCTTTATGCCCAGAGAGTCAGGTATGATTTTTGATGTGATTTTATTTAGGTTGTTTTGTCGTGTTTATCTCTGACATATTTGCATTGGTTTACTAGGTTTTTCATGCAGGCTGTTCTGGATTTCGCTTCTGAGGCTCCTCCTCAGGGATTCGTTCTTATTCCTAGTTGGGTATGTTTTAGTTGATATATTTATAGTTTATTAGTCATCGTAGAGTTATCTGATGCATTTGTTTATTCTAGTTGTAGCCGCCTAGTTTCGCCATTCCTTCCATGCTACCTGCCGATCTTGTGATCATTGAGACGATCGAGCGCCTTCTGAGGGAGAGGGCGGATCTGGTATGGTCTTTTCTTATTCAGAATTTTTTTTTCTTCTCGAATATGTATAGGTTATCTCTCTTTGACTTGGTATGGTTATGCAGGTTTGTCAGCTTGAGGAGGCGCAACTAGAGGTGACATGAGCACGCGCCACTCCGGAGGCGAGACGGGTCCTCGGAGAGGTGGAGAGTCGTGAGGATCTAATGATTGAAATGATGGTCACACAGAAGACTCATGCTGAGGCATTGGAGGCTGTGCGTCGGTCGGTGCAGGCAAAGATGCAGGTGGCCCTGGGTCGGATGCAGTATCTTCTGGGGAGGGAGCGAGGGGCGCGTAGATCAGCTAGTCGGTTTGAGAGATTAGAGTCGAGGGCTACGTGGTCTTCGTCCAGACAGTTTCGTCACACGTCGCGTGATCGTGTCAGGAGTGATACTCATGAGGATTTTATCACTCGTGGGTATCCAGGTGGGTATCCTCCTCACTCTCGGTCAAGGCGGACTGTCAGTTAGGTGAGTGAGGGGGGCTCTGTAGTGGGATCTTGTCGCTTATAGGTTCTGCTGACTCCGGGTGCTGGGAGTATTTTTTCAGAGGACCAGTCTACGGACCTTCCAGCCGATGATACTGGGGACAGTGGTGCTTAACCGTCCTAGCGACAGCGCAGGGATTAGGTGTGTGCATGTGTATGTTTTATCCATTATGAGCGTGCATTGTATATACAGGGGGAATGCCCCCGGTGACGATTGTAAAGAAAAATAGGAAAGAAAACTTTTGACACATATATATTGAGATTTTGGGTTTAGGTGTACTTGATCTGCTGCTTTTCTTTTTATTACCTCTTGCATCTACTTTTTCTTTTGTTCTTGGTGCCGTCAACCATCATCGGGACTTGGAGGCTTCCTGAGCAGGCCCGACGGTAGTTGAAGGTCGCTTCGTATCTGCACATGTAAAGGTAACACCATTAGTAATTTTTGTTCTCCCCCTTGTTAGTTGTCAAGGGGGGTAAGTGTCTCAGACCAGATCCTATTAACAAAGGTAAATATATGCTCTTTTCTCTTCTTTTTTTCTTTTTTTTAGTTCTTTTTTTCTCTTTTATTTATTTATTTATTTATTATTATTATTTTTTAAAGTAATGCAATAGGGAAAGCAAATAACTATCGCAGCAACGAGAACTAAAAATAATAAATAAAAATAAAAATAAAAATAAAATGCCCCAGAGTAGGGGCGTGATTGTATCGGCAGTACATTGTCTTCGGTATCTTTCTTTTCACAGTAACTTCGACGTTCTTCATCTTTTGGTGGACGAATCGGTGATTTTGATATGATTCTCCTTTTGATCCAAAAAAGTGCCCCAGCGTGTAGATGCAATGGAGCTTTTCCGGGCCTTTGATGAGCACTGTGGGTCTATGTGAAGTCGTGGGTATTAGGTGAGTTAGTCTTGAAGAGAGCATTCATCAATACTGTCATCAAACTGGGGGAAGGTCTCTTTGATCAGGTTAGTTGCATAGGGATCTGTCTTAGGGTAGTCGTCATCCTATCCCGTGGTTATTAGGGAAAGTATGGTAAATACAACAGGATATTACATCAATCATCATTCATGAGTTTTCGATTTCATTCCTGGGAATATCCTGCGAGGCTTCCAACTTATCGTCCAAAAAAATAAAAAAAATAAAAAAAGTAGAAGGATAAGGCTCAATGACATGGGGAGGAGTTTGTACTTAACACTCTGCAAAAGAGATGAGTAACAGTCTTCCTTTAAGGGGGATGCGGGGTGCCATGATTGAGCTCTCCACCATGTTTCGATACCATCAAAATCTCACATTCTATGGTTAGCAGGAGTTTGTCCTCCTCCCGCCACCTTACGACGAAATATAGTAGTATAGGGACATCATGGGTGCCTTCGCAACTTGCTTATACACTTCTAATGAAATTACCAGAGATGTCCTCACGACCTACTTATGCTTCCCTGAGCTCATTAACTTGTTCATTTATCGTAATGCTCTCGCTCAACTTTTGATATGTAGATATATATTTTGAAAGTATCCTGCTAGTGCAAGAATAATGAGTTTTGATTGAACCTAGCATCTTTATTTTTTTTTGCTCTAATGTCTCCTCTAATGGCGAGGAAAGGGAATGAGGATTAGGTGTTACTTATACTTTTGAAAGAGATTAGGTAGGTCACTAGTCCTTTGGTCAGATGGCCCGAATAAGAAGGTGGGGGATAAATGGGAGGTTTTAAGAATAGTCTGGGGATTGAAGGCGTACGACCCATGAATGGGTCGTGACGACTACGGGGGTGTTAACTATAAGTATTTAATCATGGGATGTGATGATCACTGGGCTAAGAGTGATATTTTCTAAGGTATATGGCGTTCCAAGGGCTAGGGAGTTCTTCGCCATCTTGGTTCGTCAGTTTATAAGCATTTCCAGGGTATGCAGCTATTATGACGTAAGGGCCTTCCTAGTTCAGTTTCAGTTTTCCTTTCGGATGAACATGTTTAGAAGGCATGACTTTATTCAAGACTAATTCTCCAATATTGAAGGGTTGTTCAAGGACTTTCTTGTCGTAAGCCCTGGCCACTCTTCTCTGATATACCTGAGCGTGATCGGCTACCCTTAGACGTGTTTCATCGAGCTGCTCTAGCTAGGTGAGTAGGGCAATTCTCCTCTCGTCTACGGATAACTCATCATCGAGTTAGATCTGTAAGGATGGCACTCGTATTTCATATGGTAGGACTGCCTCCATCCCGTAGGTGAGGAGGTAGAGAGTTTGGCCAGTGGCCATATGAATAGAAGTCCGATAGGCCCAGAGTGCTTTTGGTAGTCGTTCAGGCCAGTAGGCTCCATTGCTTGTTTCTACTATACATTTCAGGATTTGAATCAGCATTTTGTTGATGGCTTTTGCTTGTCCATTTCCTTGAGGGTAGAACGATGAAGAGTGGCATAGATCGATGTCGAATTTCTTGCATAACTTCTTTGTCTTCTCTGTAATGAACTGCGGCCCGTTGTTGGTGACAAACATCCTGGGTACTCCAAACTTGGTGATGATATTCTGAATGATAAACCTTATGAGCGTGGAAGTTCAAACTTGGAGTACCTAAGTTTGGGTACTCCAAACTTGGATCCGTAAGGATGGCACTCGTATTTCATATGGTAGGACTGCCTCCATCCCGTAGGTGAGGAGGTAGAGTTTAGCCAGTGGCCGTACGAATAGAAGTCCGATAGGCCCATAGTGCTTCTGGTAGTCGTTTAGGCTAGTTGGCTCCATTGCTTGTTTCTACTATACATTTCAAGATTTGAATCAGCATTTTGTTTGTGACTTTTGATCAGTGAGTCTCTGTCTACTGGCGTGGGAACCGCAGGCATTGGCGTGTGCTTCTCGGATGAGGTATTTGTGCGACCATGGATCCTCTCGAACCCGTCGCGACGATGCGCTCGCTTTTTAATGAAAATGTAGAGTCGCCACCCAGAGCTTTTGGTGACCCGAGAAACCTTCAAATCAATATTTTGAGCACCAAAGTGCTAAATATGACTCTGATTTACCGGTCTTTGCCAAAGGCTCTAGGGTAGGGGCTTTGGTTATTGATCGGGAAGGGTTTAGGCACCCGATCAACCCGCACGTAGTGGTCTCTATCTATGGCCAAAATAAAAATAAAAGGGCGGAGTTTCCCCTTGCCCGAAGGCAATACGGTCCTATCAAGCTTTGAGCCAAAACCGAAATTTCGGCGGCATAACGGCTTGAATCCTTGGACGGAGGAGACACCAAGAAGGTAGAGGAAGAGAGGGGTGAGCCGGAGCTCACGAGCCCTTGTTGCACCGTGGAAGTCCTCCGCTTTGGCGTGCTTCCGATGGTTTAAACGATATGAAAATGGATTCTAATGCTAGGATTCGGTAAAATAGGGGGTGTAGAGTGAAGCTAGAGGCTAGGTTTTAGCTAAAAGGAGTGATCTAATGGTGGAAATGGACTGAAATAGATGAAGTATGCATGCTGGAATTCTGGAGAAATATTGGCATTTTCTCTCACTAGGGTTCTCTCTTTAAGCACTCTCCAATCCTTCAACAAAAATTCAACCCTTTGGGAAGAGGGGGACCTCTCTATTTATAGAGAAGGGAGGGGTTAAGGGATTACTTAAGAGCTAATTGGTTTAGTAATTAGGTAATCCCCCATCTAAGGTTTTCTAGGTTCTCAAAGTCCTAGAGGTTTGGGAAATGGGTTTCAATGGCAGATGATGGGGTGAGACCATGGGTGACTTAAGGGTTGCCCATAAGCTCAAAGGGGGTGCAACCAACCTCAAGACACCCACCCCAATAAAGGGGATGGTCAAAGGGTCAAACTAGATGAAGGAAATTGAAAATCGATGAGCATCAGTAGCTAAGCTGGGCGTATATATTATATACGCCCAATTTAGGAACAGTAAATTTCACCAAAATCAGGGAAGTTTTGAGAAGATGAAGCCCGTGGTGGGTCCCACCTATACTGGGCGTACATATTATATACGCCTGGCCAAATTTCCTCCAAAATAGGCAGGCGTATATAATATATACGCCTGACTAATCTGGGGTAAAAAATGGCTGGGTGTATGTAATATCCACGCCTGAGTAAAAGTCCTATGATTTTATGTAAAACGTTGAACAGCCATAGCTTTTGAACCGTAGCTCTAAATTGGGTGATCTTTGGCTTGTTGGAAAGCTGGAGAAGTCCTCTTTCCAATGGTATATGGCTCATCTATGGTAATAGTCGTTGTGAAATTTTGTGGCTCTCATCCCATCAACTGCTCAGAAGGGTTCAAGTTAGGTTTGGGAAGGGATTCTAGGGTTTAGAGGTGATCTCTAAGGGTTGGGGAATGGTTCTAACATGATTAGGGTGATTCCTAAAGGTTTGGGTAGATCCCTAAGGGTTCAGGGTGATTCCTAAGGGTTCAGGGGTGCCATCGGAAGCACAGGGGTATATCTCTCTCGAAGTATAGACTGATCGGGCCTTGGGCCGAATTTGGGTGTCTACAGTATTGTCCTTCGGCAGTTGTAACACATCGTAGTAGTACTCTTTTAGTGAAGGCTTCCTTGTATAGTGTTTTTCCAAGTATGCAGAATCTGGCGCATCGGTTTCTTATGGTCTTCCGTTCAATCTTCGTGGCATATGGAGGGACATGTTGATATTTCAAGAAATTTTAGATATCGAAGTACTACAGTTGTCCATCGTTGGCTGGTGATTTTTCAAACCTGAAAATAGCGACTTCGGTTTCCATCTTGTCATGTTTTTCTGAGATGATCACTTCCTTTGATGTCGTGTTGGTGGGAAGGATTGGTAACTCTCTCTTGATGGTCCATGTCACCTCGTGCGCGGGTACTGTTAATTTTTCTATGACGAAGGTTTTGGTAGTTTGTCCAAGGGATATCTGAATGACTAAGGCTAGCGTAGATAGGGAGTCTACGAGCTCATTTTCTAATCTAGGGATGTGCATAAAAGAGATTATTTCAAATTTGTTTACTAGATATTAAGCGATTTATAAATATGCCATTAGTCTCCTTTCCTTAGTTTTCCATTCTCCTATGACTTGTGAGATTACTAGCTTAGAATCACCGATGGATCTCAATTGTTTTACTCCTAATTGTAGTGTTGCTCGTAGTCCAGCTATAAAAGCTTCGTATTTCGTGACATTGTTAGTAATAGGAAAGTCTAACTGAAAAGCTTTAGGTATGACAACTCCTTCTAAGCTCAGGAGGACTATTCCGATGCCTTTTCCTTTGTGATTTAGACCGCCGTCAAAATAAAGGGTTCATGAAATCTTATCAGGCTCTTCGTCGTGGATTGTAAGTAGGTCTTCATCGGGAAAGTCTATGTGTATAGGTTTGTCATTCGAGAGTGGGAGGTCTGCGAGGTAATCAGAAATTGCCCGCCCTTTGATCGATTTCTGCATGACATAAGTGATGTCGAATTCTTGAAATAACATGTGCCAGGGAATGATCTTTCCTGATGTTGTGGGCTTTTCGAATACATACTTTAGAGGGTCCATTCGGGCTAGTACTAATATCTTATGTGCTCCAAAGTAGTGTCACAACTTGGTCGAAGCCCATACCAGTGTGAGGCAGGTCTTTTCCATGGGAGTGTACTTCAGTTCATATTCGACCATCGTCCTACTAAGGTAGTAGATAGCCTTCTCTTTCCTGCCATCTTCTTAATATTGTCCCAGAATTACTCCTAGCGCTTTGTCGTTTGCTGAGAGATAAAGGATTAGGGGTCTTCCAAGAACTGGGGGCGATAGTATTGACAGGTTAAGGAGGTACCTTTAATGTTATCAAAGGCTTGCTGGTAGTGGTCATCCCATTTGTACTCGATTCCTCCTTTAAGTAGTCTGTAGAAAGGATCACATCTGTCTGAATGCTGGGAGATGAATCTTCTGATGAATTGCAATCTTCCTATCAGGCTTCATAATTCTTTGATATCATGGGGAGGTGGCATCTCAAAGATGGCTTTAACTTTAGCAGGGTCGACTTTAATTCCTTGTTTGCTAATTATAAAATCGAGTAACTTTCTGGAAGTGACTCCGAAGACACATTTCTTTGGGTTCATTTTCAGTTGATATTTCTTATCTCTTTGCAGTACTAGTCATAGTGCTTCAACATGTCCTGCCCGCATTTGGGATTTTACTAATATGTCATCGACATAGACCTCTACACATTTATGCATCATGTCGTAAAAAATAGCCATCATGGCGTGTTGATACGTAGCTCTTGCGTTCTTGAGCCCAAAAGGCATGACGACGTAATAGTAAGTCCCCCAGGGTGTGGTAAAAGAAGTCTTTTCTTGGTTAGACTCAGCTAATTTGATTTGATTATATCCCGAGAAACCGTTCATAAAGGATATCATCTCATGCCCAGCAGTGTTGTCGACTAGAGTGTCGATGTGTGGAAGTGGGAAGTTGTCTTTTGACATGCTTGGTTGAGGTTTCGAAAATCAATAGAAACCCGTACTCTGCCGTCCTTCTTAGCGATAGGTATAATGTTGGCAACCCATTTAGGGTAGAGGACGACACGAATAAATTTGGGTTTGTGTAATTTGTCGACTTCCTCTTTGACTAGCAGAGCTATTTGTGGGTGCATCCTATGAAGTTTCTGCTTTACGGGTTTCGCGTCTGGTTCCAAGACGAGCTGGTGTTCTACCAAGTTGGGGTCTAAACCAAGCATATCTTCATAGGACCATGCGTAAGAGTCAAGGTATTCTTGCAAGACTTGCACAATATGTTGGCGTTCTTTAGAGTTAAGTGTTGTGCTAACTAGTAATTTCTTAGGTTTCTCTTCGGTGCCAAATTTAATTTCTTCTGTCGGTTCCACGACAGCTTGAGTTTGCTCGTCGAAACGCTTGATAACTCGTTGGAAGTCCTGCGCCCCCTCGATGACCGGTGTTCCTTCTTCCTTATCGGTAAGCTCGTATACTGCGAAATTACTACACTGGGGATTCAATTTGTCGAGAAGCAACCCTTCATCGGCACAACTTATGACCGAGAGATCTTTGGTAAGGTAAAGGTCAAAGCTATCGATTCTTCTCTCAAAGTCATGAAGTATCTCTTCAGGTATGCTCACTGGCTTGTTGTTTAGTCGGGATGCTTTAGTCCTAGCGCTGGAGATGGGATAATAGTTTCAGGAGGAAAGTCTCCTTGTTGATCGAATGATGGATTGGGGACGAAGGGTTGCCTTTCTTTTTCGAGGTTTTATGATTTTTTTGGGTTTTATATTTTTAATTTTTTAGGGTTTTCCACTTTTTCTATTTTAAAATTTTTTGATAATAGATATGGTACAGAGTCGGTCGCCTCAAGAGAGGCCGGGAAAGCTGCTTCCTCTAATTGAGGGAGCGAGATGACCGTTGGAGCCGTTTGAGTGATTCTTCGGGAGGTGTGGACTTGTTTTGAAATTGGCGCTTTTTTTTTTGGAGTCCTCATCTAATGAGATCTTCTGAATAAATGACGTGGGTGACAAGGGTATCATAGTTTGGATTTCCTCTATCACATTGATTGTCTATTCCTCAAAGAATCTCTGGAGATCGTAATCGATTGAACTATCATCCTCGAAGACATGATATGGTTTCTCTTCCCGCGAAGGGGAATCTCCTAAAGGATCCCAGGGGGAGGGAGCTCTTTCTCTTGGTCTTCATAATATGTCGAGATGAGTACGCATGCTCGACAATGAGGCTGGTATGGTAAGACATGCAAGGAGATTCCCATGGGCATTCCCATCCTTCAAATTTAGAATCGATGATACTATCGAATTCACTTTCTTGATCTGATAAGGCTTAAAGTCCTAGGTTGGCTTGTTCTGCTAATTCGAGTGGAGGGAGGTCTATCCAGTAGTCCTCATCATCACTTGGCGGAGGCCGCCACTCTTCCTCGAGTGATTTCCAAAATATTTAGAGTTGCAGTGCATCTGGGGATGAAAGAGAGTCTAATTCAAACTCCTCCAAACCCTAAGAGTACGGTGTGGATATTTCCTCCTGGGTCAGTCAACTGGCCGTCAGAATTTTCTTCTTCTTACGTCGATAGCAAAGCCAGTAAGTTATTGCTTGTTTCCATCATTACAGGGTCAGAATTGTTCACTTCTATCATCGCAGAAAACTAGATCGCACTAGCGAATTGGTCTAATATGTGAGTGCATGCCTCGCAATAGGGATGATATGGGTGAGAGATACAAGGTGAGTCCCATTGGCATTCCCATCCCTTAAGGCCAAGGCGGAGGCTAATGCTAAATGAATTAAACTCTGCTTGTGAGACATCATCTTCTTCCCACGATGGATATAGGTGCTCTTCATCCTCTTGAAAGACGACTATGTGAAAGTCCTCATCATCAGTGGAGTCACAATCTTTTACTTGTAGGTCGGGCTCGGGAGGTTCTTCCTTCCTCTTCTCTTCGAGATCAAACAAGGGTTTGACTCCTTCAAGGGGTTTATCAATGTCATCTTTTAGGTTTGTCAAATCGCTGAATGCTTTAGCCATTTGTTCAATTTCTGCTTCTTGGGGTTTAGTGAAGGATACCTCCTGTTTAGGTACATTGGCTTTCTCAGTGGTCCCGTAGATGAAGTGATCATTGTTGAGTAGGAAAAATACCATTTTTCACCTCCTAACTCGACCTTTGCTAAACCCTTGAGCTGACTAATAAGGTGTTTTAAGTATGTTTTATAGATAAGCAATAACATACAACCTTAGTGCAGATATCCACCTAAAAAGGCCAAAGAAGCAATCTGCTCTTCATCATGTGTACACAACAGCCCAAAGGCTTGCCAGGTAAGAAATCAGAGCTTTATAAATGCATGAGAAAGGTCATGGGCTCAACAGGGCATGCTTGAGACCAAGCACAGTTGCAACGAAGGTAGATTGAACCCACCAAGAGGTTGCTGAGTGCTAACAGATGGAATACAACACACCAAAGATAGCTGCCAGCTGAGGAAACTCAAGGCAGAACATATCGAGAGGTCCTGGAGATAAAAAGTTAAGTTATCGAGAGGTTTCATGAACCTATCGGGAGGATTAGAGAGTGTGCTCCAACCTCTCGAGTAGATAGAGAACAAAGTAGAAGCTATCGAGAAGATTTACAACTCAAATGCCAACCTGTCGAGAGGATCCATTGAGCTATCACTAGGTTCCAGTTGCTTGTCAAGAGCTTCATGCAACAAATCCTATTGAGATGACTCAGAACATCTCGAGGAGCCTCCAATCATGTCGAGAGCTTCATGGAACACGTCGAAGAACACATGGAGAAATCTCACTTCCAGTCGAGAGGATCCTAGAACCTCTCGATTATCGAATTGGGAACTTCTCAGTCCCTTTCACAGTTGCTGTCGCACTTCCATATTTCGTGCATGCACTCTAAAGCACGACGGTGACCCCCGGGGGTATTTTTGGCAAACAATTGGGCACGAGCGGGAACTCTAACTACCTCACATGTATTTGTCAGTTGTGAACCAATAGGAGAAAAACTTCTAGAAGAGGGATCAACCACATCAGCATAACTACATTATTTATTTGAGTTATGATTGGCTGAAACAGATCTGAGAAAAAGGTATAAATAGAGGAGCAATCACAGTGAAAACTATTCAGAAAGTGGGAGAGCCAGAGCCAAGTTTGAATTCATTTTCCCTCCAATTTTTCCCTCTCTTTCTCCTTCTTTCTAGCTCCTTTAGCCAATTATGGTTGGCTAAAACTTCTCCAGTAGCTAGGGTGAGGTTATGAGCTGTAATTAATAGTTTCAGAGGCTTTGTGAGGGATTAGATGCTGCACAGATTGTAGATCTGAGCACAACATTTTAAGCAGTGATGTTGCAATGGAATTGTGATATTTAGAGTTAATTCTGAGCTATATTTCATTTATTCGTATTTGATTTTCCTAGTATAGATACTCCTGTGGGCTAGCCAGAAATGGAGAGCATGTAGCCTGGCATTCACAACATCTTCAATGGTCAACCTGTTCTAATCAAGACTATTGGTTTGATATAATCTCTGGGATGGTCTGTGACCATTTAAGTGGACAAATCATAGCCTTAAGATTGCTTCAATTCTCTGGTCAATAATAGATTGGAATAATCTCTGGGATGGTCTATGACCATTTAAGTGGACAAATCATAACCTTAGGATTGCTCTGATCCATTGGTAGAGATTGGATTCTTATACCATGCATCTACCAGAGTCAAATCTGGGGAGCTTGTAGCCAAATGAAGGATTGTTGCAGATCTGATTCAAGCACTGACTCTGATTCATTTAATTCTCAGTGAAAGACCAAATCCCTAGCTGATGCTCTCCATCCTTTGATTCTTAATCCATTTTCCTTCATTTCTGTGTCTTCTTAAAATTTGGATCAACCGCATTTAATTTCAGTAGTTCGTAGTGACAAAAATCCCAAACCTCTCCTCTTTCCTATTTTAGTATAGCTTAATTTCGGATAGAGAGCTAGATCTATTGCAGATCTGGAGATTTATCATAGTTTATACACATTTTCCTGTGGACATACCCTTACTTACCTATCAAAACTTACTACAATAACCCTGTATCTTACAGGTCTAGGAAACTGTAGTTGTGCTGAAGCCATCCTTTGTTTTAATTTGATTTTATTTTTGCTTTTACCATTACACACTAAATCAACACACTCCATTTTCACAACAAGTTTTTGGTGCCGCTGCCGGGGATCTGTGATCTAAACTTAGTAGATCTAAGCTTCCTTTAATTTTTAAATTTATGATTTTGATTACCTGCTAAGTGCTTGATTATGTGCTCCTATAGTTTTTTATAGCTTAATTTTCTTTTCAGATCTGGATCTGTGGTGCTCCGAGGAGCATTTTGCTAGAGGTTGTGTTAAAAGTCTGTATCTCTCTACTCCTTTTGTTTTTCCTGATCTGTGATTTATAGTTTTAATTAGCTATGTGTGCTTGTTCCTATTTGTTGTATTGAACTTGGGCTATACTTTGTGTACTTTGTGCATTGAGGTTGTGAGTGGTGCATGTTTGGAAGAAGAACTCTCAATCCCCAGATTGTTCCATTAAATCTAGAGGTTGAAAGGATTCTTAGGCCTAAACAAATCCCACCTACATCTGCTGCAACTGAATCTGTTGACATGGGTGAGCAACCAAGGTTGCTGTTGAAGGATTACTATGCACCTTGTGCATATAATTCCCCTTTTGGTATACAGTTTCCTGCCGTGGAAACTAATTATGAAATCAAGTCTTCAACCATTTAGATGTTGCCTTCTTTCCATGGTTTGAGCAAAGAGGACCCATACAAGCATGTTGATGAATTCCTTGCCTTGTGTACTACCTTTAACATTACAGGTCTAGGGTCAGAAGCCACCAAGCTTAAGCTATTTCCTTTTTCATTAAAGGATAAAGCCAGGGCCTAGTTATCCCTGCTTCCCCCTAATAGTATCAACTCTTAGGATGACATGTAAAGCCAATTCCTAGCTAAATTCCTCTCCATGTCTAGAACCAGCCAGTTGAGGAAGAGTATCTTCTCATTTTCTCAACTCCCAACTGAAGGGTTCCATGAGGCATGAGAGAGATTCAAGGAGTTGTTGAGGTAGTGTCCCCACCATAAAATTCCTGAATGGCAACTTATCCAAAGTTTCTATCAAGGAATTGACTCCAAGAGTAGAAATATGGTGGATGCTTCTTGTGGAGGCACATACCTTCATAAAGTAGCTGAGGAAGCATGGGAACTGTTTGATGTCATTGGTGAAAACTCAGTACAGTAAGAGTCTCTTCCTAGGGATGTGGACACCCCAGGAAGAATGTTGAAGGAGAATACAACAAGAGGTAAAATGTATGAGATGGGTGGATATAATGATTTGGAAAGAAAGGTAGCCAGCTTAACTCAAAGGTTTGAGAAAATGATGGAAGAAAAGCAGTCTCCAATGGTTTCTAATGTGGGAGAGACATGTCCCATCTATCAATCTCCCACTCTCCCATTCAGGATTGCTCCTCTGTTGAGCAATTTCTAGAAATAGTGATGAAACATGTGAATGCTACCCAGTCTTTTGGTCAGCAGTCAACTACTGGTTATTCTCGGAGAAACCACCCTAACCTAAGGTGGAAGCAAGACAATGGCCAAAATTAAAACTAGCAGCAGCAGTTCTAACCTCAGTTCTACCAGCAACCACAGCAAATGCCTTCTAAACCTGTCCCCCAGACCTAACAACAGAATTTTGTTCCAAAGACCCAATACCAGCAACCTATCGCTCAGCCTATGATTCAGCCTGTACAATAACATGCCCCAACTCCAGCTTCTAGAACACTCTCTTTTGAAGAGCAAGTTCTGGCCTCATTACAAAGCTTGGGCCCGTTGTCCCAAACAGTCTACTCTCATAGCCAAAGCATCAAAAAGATATAAGATCATCTTGGTTAACTCTCTAATGTATTGACAAAGAGGGAGAAAGGTAGGTTGCCAAGTCAGCCCATGGACAATCCAAAGAGACAATATGTGATAGGTGAAGTCTCTTCTTCCTATGAGGAAGCAAAATCTGTCACCACATTAAGAAGTGGATGGTTGGTGGACAATCACGTAGGCTTTGGGCCTTCACAAAATTCAGAGAAAGAAAATGAAACAGTTCTAAAGAATGTACACTAGGAGCAGCCCAGTTTGAATAAGGGGGATGTTAATGCTCCCCAACAGAAAATTGAAAAAAATGGAAAAATTGAAAATAAAAGTAAAGAAAAAATTGATGAGTTGGCTAAAGCTGCAAGTGGGAGGCCAGTTTCCCATCCGCCATTTCCCAATGCTTCGAAGACAGCTTCTCCTTTTGATAAAGGGAATGCCAAAGTAGAGGAAATGAAGAAAATATTTAAGCAAGTAAAGATCAATCTGCCTTTACTTGATGCAATTAAGCAAGTGTCGGCCTATGTCAAGTTTTTAAAAGACCTTTGCACTCACAAAAGATAATCGAGGATACATCTATCCAAGAAAGTCTTTTTAGCAGAAAAAGTGAACCAAGTCTTGACTATAGCAACTCCAACAAAGCGCCAAGACCTTGGAGTCCCCACTATCCCTTACATCATTGGGGATCATACCATTGAAAAAGCCTTATTAGATCTGGAAGCCAGTGTGAATTTGCTTCCATACTCAATTTATGAGAAGCTGGGCTTAAGTGAGTTGAAGCCCACACATGTGGTCTTACAACTAGCTGACAGATTTGAGAGGAAGCCTGTGGGAATCATAGAGGATGTCTTAGTTGGAGTTGATAAATTCTTTTATCCTGCTGATTTTCTGGTGCTGGATATGGAGCCAAGCAAGTGTGCTACTTCCATCCCTGTGATTTTGGGCAGGCCATTTTGGTCACTGCTAGTGGATGCATACAATATAGATTAGGGGTCATGGAAGTAACTTTTGGAAATATGAAGGTCAAATTGAATCTGTACAATTCAGCCAATCAGCCCCATTTAGATAATGAGGATTGTTTTTTCATTGAGCTGCTGGATGAGCTAGTGGAAGAAACTCTACCCCAGCTGCTGCACAGTAATGATTTGTTTAATGTTTTTGATGAAGTGTGGAATGAAACAGTGGAAGAGAGAGCCTCCATAACTAAGCTTGAGCAAGTACAAACTGTAAATTATGAAAGGGGACCAGCAAAGCATCACCCAAGGAAACCAGCTTTGCTATCTCTTCCACCACCTTCTAAAGCACCCCTATTGCCTTCACTCATCAGTCCCCCAGATGTGGAGCTAAAGCAGCTCTCAAAATTTTTAAAGTATGCCTTCCTAGCGGCTAGTAAGAAATTGCCAGTCATAATTTCTTCTTCCCTCACTCTAGAGCAAGAGAAAGAGCTGCTTTGTGTGCTAAGGAAGCATAAGGGCGCAATAGGATGGACTATTACAGATCTTGAGGGTATAAATCCTACTGTGTGCATACACAAGATTCATCTTGAGGACTTCAAACCCGCTAGAGAGATGCAAAGGAAATTGAACCCACACATGCAGGACGTTGTCAAACTGTTAGATGCTGGGTCATTTACCCCATTTCGGATTCTCAATGGGTGGCACCTACCCAGGTGGTGCCTAAGAAATCTGGGATCACCGTAGTTCAAGCAGACTCAGGAGAGCTGATCCCAACCAGACAGACCACTGGTAGGAGGGTGTGTATAGATTACAGGAAAATCAATGAGAAAACCAACAAAGACCATTTCCCATTTCCCTTCATTAATCAAATCTTAGATAAGCTGGTAGGCAAGCCATTTTACTGTTTCCTTGATGGTTATTCAGGGTACAATCAGATCCTTGTATACCCACAAGATCAAGAGAAAACTACCTTTACATGTCCTTTTAGAACCTTTACATATAGAAGGATGCCATTTGGCTTATGTAATGCACCTGTCACCTTTCAAAGATGTATGTATGTTATCTTCTCTGACATGATTGATCAGTTCTTAGAGATTTTTATGGATGATTTTTCTATTTATGGGGATGATTTTAACCAATGCTTGCATCACCTTAGCTTGGTGTTGTAAAGATGTGAAGAAACCAACCTGGTCTTGAGTTGGGAGAAGAGTCACTTCATGGTAACTCAAGGCACTGTCTTAGGACATGTTGTCTCCCACAAAGGGATTGAAGTTGATCAAGCTAAAATCGATTTGATTGCACATCTACCCCCACCCAAAATTGTCAAACAAGTCAGGTCATTCTTGGGACATGCTGGTTTCTATTGAAGGTTCATCAAAGATTTCAGTAAAATCTCCAAACCTCTTTGCCACCTGTTATGCCAAGAGGTTCCATTTGATTTCAATGATGCATGCCTGGCTGCCTTTGAATTGCTGAAGACATGTTTGACTACTGCTCCCATTTTACAGGCTCCTGATTTTTCTTTGCCATTCGAGCTAATGTGTGATACTTCAGACTTTGCTATTGGTGCAGTCCTAGGACAAAGAAAGGGCAAAGCACCAACTGTAGTAGCTTATGCAAGCAAATCAATAGCTGATGCCCAGCTGAATTACACAACAACTGAAAAGGAATTGTTGGCCATTGTATTTACTTTGGAGAAATTCAGATCATATGTGCTGGGATCTAAGATCATTGTGTTTACTGACCACTCAGCCTTAAAATATCTATTGTCCAAAAAGGATGCGAAAGCTAGACTGATAAGATGGGTTTTGCTCTTACAGGAATTTGATTTAGAGATCGGGGACAAGAAGGGGGTTGAGAATGTGGTAGCAGACCACCTATCTAGGATCCCAGCTGCTGAACAAGAGAGCTTGCCCATCAATGATTCTTTCCCAGATGAACAACTCTTTGCTGTAGAGATGAGTGTGCCCTGGTTTGCCAACATAGTAAACTATCTAGCTACAGGTACAATCCCCACATTGGAATAAGGATGATAGGAATATATTTTTCTCACAGATTCGATTTTACATGTGGGAGGATCCTTACCTTTTTTAAGCATTGTGCAGACCAGGTGGTAAGCAGATGTGTGCCTGAAACTGAATTTAAAAATATTCTAACCATGTGCCATGAACAGGTTTGCGGAGACCATTTCAGTGGCAACAAAACTGCTGTAAAGGTGCTTCAAAGTGGTTTCTATTGGCCCACTCTTTTCAAGGATGCCTTTCAGCATTGTAAAGCCTGTTCTAGATGCCAGCAATTGGGGAGTATTTCCACATGAAACTCCATGCCTCTGCAGCCCATTCTTGTAGGTGAGCTTTTTGATATTTGGGAGATAGACTTTATGGGCCCTTTCCCTCCTTCTCATAGTTATAATTATGTTCTTGTGGCTATGGACTATGTGCCCAAATGAGTGGAGGCCATAGCTACAAGAACTAATGATCATAAGGTTGTCCTCAACTTTTTGAAGGACAATATTTTCTCCTGGTTTGGCACCCCTCGAGCCATCATCAGTGATGGGGGGGAGCCATTTCTGTAACAAATAGTTTGAGAACCTCCTTTGAAAGAACTCTATGACACACAGAGTTGCCACCCCATACCACCCACAAACCAGTGGGCAGGAGGAGATTTCTAATAGAGAAATCAAACATATCTTGGAAAAAACAGTGAGAGTGGATCGGAAGGATTGGTTTCTGAAGCTATCTGATGCCCTGTGGGCTTATAGGACTGCCTATAAGACCCCCATTAGGATGTCTCCTTTCAGAGTGGTATATGGCAAGGCATGCCATTTACCAGTGGAGCTTCAGCATAGGGCATATTGGGCTATCAAAGCATTAAATATTGACATAACTTTTGCTGGCATTCAGTGGAAACTCCAGCTATTCGAGCTGGAAGAGGTGAGGTTGGATGCTTATTCCAATGCGAGAATCTACAAGGAGAAAACCAAGGCCTTCTTTGACAAGCATTTGAGAAGAAAAGAGTTCATTGTTGGCAACAAGGTAAGACTTTTCAACTCTAAGCTAAATTTTTTCTTAGGAAAATTGAAATCTAGATGAGAGGGACCCTACATAGTTGAACATGTATCCTCATCAGGAGCAATTGAAATTAAGGATCCTAACGATGGCAGGATTATGAAAGTAAATGGTCAGAGGCTCAAAACTGTAATTGACACTATGGAGCTCATGATGACCACTTCCCTTCAAGAACCTCCATTACTTGATTGATTCTCAACATTGTATAGTATGTACCATAGTTGCTATTTTAGTATTTTTCGTACTGTTTAGCATAGTCATTAGGATTTCACTAGTGTATAATTGTTTGTCTATAGGATCGCTGGAATTGTCGATCGCTAGTGTATAATTCTTGCTAGGTTCATAGAACTTGTCGGGGGATGAATGGTGAATTCAAGGAACCTGGCGAAGGATGGTTGTTGTCTTTTTTAATGTTTTCGACAGGATTGAAATGAACCTTTTGCCAGGATCATTGCTTGTCTACCCTTCGACAAGTTGCATCAACCTGTCGACAACTAGCCCCAATCCTGTCGAAGATCGCCTTTCCTTATTCCCAATCGTATGTCGGCACCCTAATTGCTCATATCTCCTTACATTAACTCTCAGTGTAAAAATAGTCAAACATGCACTCCACGGTGTCATTCCCCATAATAATTTACACAACGTGCCATGCTTATCGCCATTGTCATGCCATTTATTGCCACCATTGCCTTAACAATTAAGCTTTGAAAAAATGAGAACATTTATTCTGACGATTCATATTCCACCAACCTCGCCTTTTAAATATCAGGCTAGTCACCCTCCGTTGTATTCATTCTCTGTTGACTCTGTCAGTTCTTCCCTACTTCCAGCTATGGCGGATGACAAACCCATCGATCAGAATCAACCAAACAAATTCTACCCGATGTGGTTGGACCAACCACCACCTAAGGAGCCGGACCCACTGCAATTCCTATAGGATGAATACGAGGAAGTGTAACAGATTCTGGCCAAGGAAGAGAAGAAAAAGAATAAGAGAAAGAAGAAAAAATAGAAGATAGAACACCTTGCCTCGTCTCCCCCACCCTCTCCACCTCATCCACCACCCGCTCAACTTACTTCTCCTTAATCCCTGTTCTTCCCTTTTTTGTGTTTTTGTTGGCTTGCAGTTCCTCTTCCAACGGTAGCAGGTTGAGGATATCCCTGAGCCTGGGGCGCTTTTCTTTTTGGAAGGGATCTTTTGTTCGAGGCCAGGGAGGGTACTGCCGGAGTCATGTCTAAGTTAGACAGTGTCTAGGATTTCTTATTTACTTTCTCATGTACTGAATTAGAATCTGGTTGTAGTTTTTGGTTTTCCATTGTACAAATTTTTTCTGGGTGTAAATACAATTTCTTTTCGTTTTGATTAGACTACTTGTTATGTATGTAATGTGCTTCTATTTTTCCCTTTTGCACTTCCAGAGCAGTGAGGACACTGCTCCTCATAGGTTTGGGGGTGTGGCAAGTCTTGCCAGTGAATAGTTAATAATATTGCAACAAGGTTCTAATTAGAATGGTGAAAATAAGATGATTCCCCACCTGATTTTTTTTTTTTTCAAAAAAAAAAAAAAGAGGAAACTAAACATTTTTTGAAACTAAAATGAGCCGTAGTTGTAACACTTTCATAAAGCAAATGTCAGGAATTTTCAAAAAATTGATGTTTAGTGAATCTGAATTAAGAGAAAACTGTGAAGATATCCCCCATAAAATTTAATGGAAGACCATACCCAGTGAGATTTGGGCCTGAAAATGTTTTCTTTGAAGAGTGTCTTGGCAATTTTTTATGCTCTAAGGACTGATTGAACCCATTTTGCTCACTAGAAGTTATACAAACCCAAGTTGAAACAGCTTGACAACATTCATGACATGAAGGACATGAAGTAAGGCCATACTTTGGTTAGTTTGAGCTTTAAAATTTCCCACCTTTGAACTGCCCTTGAATACACACCATTTGAGCCTTGAAAATTTCAAGTTCCTTTTTGATAAAAAACCAAATAATTTGAACCCAAAACTCAGTAACTTGATGCAGCCTGACCCCATCCTGAAATTTTAGAAGGTGAAGGTGGAAGAGTTGAAGAAGGTAGAGCTAGTTCAAAATTTGGTTGAAAGAGAGGAAAGTACATATGAAGGCAAGCATGATGGATAGTTGTGGCATAAAAAAATAAAAATAAAAATAAAAAAAATAAAAAAAATAAAAAAAGAAAGAGAAAGAGAAGTCATTTCATTGGAGATTTTGAAAAAGAAAAAGCTGGACACTTTGGCTCTGAAAATTCAAAAAGAAGATGGAATTTTGATGAAATAAAAGTTGGGAAGTTGTAAATCACCTCCTCACCTTACTGATTTCTCAATTTTGAATCCCATTTTACCCCATAGGCCACAATACAACCCAATAAAAAGTCCTTACTGATCTGAAATCAATTGAGCTGCCATGTGGAGACAAGGATTTGTTTGATCTATGGTGAAAAGAGTTAGGAGATTTTAGAAATTAGAGCAATGCCTATGCTCATGCTTGCAGTCCAATTTGAGGGCTATAACTGCTCTTGAGCTGTGTGAATATGCACCCTTCTATTCTGTTGTGAGTGAACATGCCCTGGTAAGATTTGGGTTTGAAATGAGGTTTGATGGGGGCAATATCCAAACAGAATTTTCAAATAAAAGGTAAGTTCTGCATGAGTTTTCACACAAAATGCCCTGACATGAGCTGAGTGACTGTGGAAGAATTACAGCAGAATTTTAGTTTTGAAGTGCCATTTTTTTTTACTGAGAATCCTCTAAAACTAAAAAGGTAAGGTGTGGATGAATTTTATTGTACTTGATTTTTGTTTTCAACATGCTGCATTAACATTAACTAAGTCATTGGAGAAGTTTGTGGGTAACTTCACTGAAAACCCTTAGGAGACTTCACTCCTCCACTAGGGATCACCTAGGGGTTTAAAAGGCTTGATGCATATGCTAAATGCACCCGTGTTCCCTACGAAATTGGCATCTAATTTTGTAGGATAATTATTTTTACTTTCTCCTTTGCTCAGGGACTAGCAAAGTTTAGATTTGGGGGTGTGTTGAGTAGTGAAAAATATCATTTTTCACCTCCTAACCCAACCTTTACTGGACCCTTGAGCTGATTAATAAGGTGTTTTAAATATATTTTGTAGATAACCAATGAAATACAGCCTTAGTACAGATATCCAACTAAAAAGGCCAAAGAAGCAATATGCTCCTCATCATGTGTTCACAACAGCCCAAAGGCCTGCTAGCCAAGAAATCAAAGCTTTATAAATGCATGAGAAGGTCATGGGCTCAACAGGGCATGCTTGAGACAAAGCACAGTTGCAACGAAGGCAGATTGAACCAACCAAGAGGTTGTTGAGTGCTAATAGATGGAAGACAACACACCAAAGATAGCTGCTAGCTGAGGAAACCAAAGGCAGAACATATCGAGAGGTCCTGGAGACAAAAAGTTAAGTTGTCAAGAGGTTTCATGAACCTATTGCGAGGATTGGAGAGTATGCTCCAACCTCTCGAGTAGATAGAGAACAAAGCAGAACCTATCGAGAAGATCTGCATCTCAAATGCCAACCTGTCGAGAGGATCCATTGAGCTATCGCTAGGTTCCAATTGCTTGTCGAGAGCTTCATGCAACAAATTCTATTGAGAAGACTCAGAACATCTCGAGGAGCCACCAATCATGTCGAGAGCTTCATGGAACATGTCGAAGAACACATGGAGAAATCTCACTTCCAGTCGAGAGGATCCTAGAACCTCTCGATTATCGAATTGGGAACTTCTCAGTCCCTTTCACAGCTGCTGTCGCACTTCCATATTTTGTGCACGCACTCCAAAGCATGACGGTGACCCCCGAGGGTATTTTTGGCACACAATTGGGTACGAGTGAGAACTCTAAATACCTCATAGGTACTTGTCAATTGTGAACCAATAGGAGAAAAGCTTCTAAAAGAGGGATCAGCTACATTAGCATAATTGCATTATTCCTTTGAGTTCTGATTGGTTGAAACAGATCTGAGAAAAAGGTATAAATAGAGGAGCAATCATAGTGAAAACTATCCAGAAATTGGGAGAGCCAGAGCCAAGTTCGAATTCATTTTCCCTCCAATTTTTCCCTCTTTTCCTTCTTCTTCCCAGCTCCTTTATCCAATTATGGTTGGCTAAAACTTCTCCAGTAGCTAGGGTGAGGTTATGAGCTGTAATTAAGAGTTTCAGAGACTTTGTGAGGGATTGGATGCTGCATAGATTGTAGATCTGAGCACAACATTTTAAGCAGTGATGTTGCAATGAAATTGTGGGATTTAGAGTTAATTTTGAGCTATATTTCATTTATTCGTATTTGATTTTCCTAGTTTAGATACTCCTGTGGGCTAGCTAGAAATGGGGAGCTTATAGCCTGGCATTCATAGCATCTACAATGGTTAACCTATTTTAATCAAGACCATTTAAGTGGACAGATCATAGCCTTAGGATTACTTCAATTCTCTGTTCAACAATAGATTGGAATAATCTTTGGGATGGTCTGTGACCATTTAAGTTCACAGATCATAGCCTTAGGATTGCTCTAATCCATTGGTAGAGATTGGATTCTTGTACCATGCATCTACCGGAGTCAAGTGAACCTCTCTTTCTCAAGCGTGCTCTTTAACTGTTCCTTAGAATTGTCAATGATAATGTCGACTGAGTCCTTTTCTTTCATTGAAGTGTCGGTCTTCGAGGCAAATTTTCTCCATCGAGCGACGAAGTCAACAAACTCTTCATCAGGTCCTTACTTAGCTGCCATCGGGTCGCTGAGGCTGACTGTATCTTGGATCAAGTGTTTATATTGGTCTAAGAATTGACCAACTAAATCGTCAAAGGTTTCGATCTTAAAGAGCAGGAGTCACGCAAACCAGTCTAGAGCTTCTCCTTCTAATGAGCGTTGGAAGTAGTGAATGAGAAGTCCTTGGTTGTCGCGTATAGGCCGATAGTCGTTGCAAAAGAGTGCTAAGTGATGGTTTGGATTTCCCGTGCCATTATATTTGGTAAATTTTGGTGGTTTGAATCCTATAGGCAAGTTAAATTCGGCATTCCTACAAAATTTATCGAACCTGAATGAATGACCAGGTGTAGACACCCAAATTTGGCCCAAGGCCCGATCGAAACACCTTTGGAGAGAGGTGTAATTCTGAGCTTTTGATGGCATGTATGGAACCCTTAGGAATCACCCTAAACCCTTAGGAATCACCCTAGATCTCTTAGGAACCTACCCCAAATCTTTAGAAACCAATCTCGAACCCTTAGGAATTAATCATACCCTTCCCAGACCTATTTGAACCCTTCCCGGGCACGATTCGAACCCCCCTGAATAGTGATTAGAAAGAGGAGTGCTAAAGTTTTTTGTGGATAGTTGCCAAACCTAAGGTATATACCATTAGAAAGTAGACTTTTCCAGCTTTCCAATGAGCCAAGAATCGCCAAATTTAGAGTTGAACATCAAAATATATGGCAGAATGAAGATCATAAATTTGTACGAGATATTGCAAAACCGGACCCATAGAGCCAATTTCGAACTAACCAAAATAGCTGATGAAAAGAGGAGTCCCAAGGTTATCATATATAGTTGTCTAATCTAAGGCCTATACCATTGGAAAGTAGACTTTCCCAACTTTCCAACGAGCCAAGAATCGCCTAATTTAGAGTTGAACATAAAAAGTTATGGCAATTTGAAAATTACAGATTTGTTCAGGAAATTGCAAACCGGGCCGGGCCAGTGCGGGTCTTCAACTTCCAACAGTTTGGACCTGGTTTTCCTTCAAACAATGGCCAAAATTGACATTGGGGGTTTGACTTGTGGACCATCCCAAAGTCTAGGGTGTGTTTCTTTAGGACCCTAGTGACCCTATTAGCTTAAGTTATCACCCTTTTGCCATTCAAGTCACCACCCTATCATCTACCATTAAACCCAAATCCCTCTTCTCCAAGCTCTAGAAAACCACAAAAACCTTAGATTGCCCATTACCTAATTGCTAATCTAATTAGGACTTTAACCCCTCACTAATCCTCCCTTTCTCTATAAATAGAGAGCCACCCCTCTTGCTTAAGGGTTGAGAGTTTTTACTTGAGAGAAAGAGCTTAAGTGAGAAGATCTTTCTCCCTTTGGTGCACCATCCCCATACAAATTCCAGAATTGAAAAAGCCCCCTTTAGACCTTAGTATTTCACTAAAAACCTCTAGGTTAGGTGTGTGTTACCCCCTAGCTTTCCTTCTCTACCTCTTAGTTTCAAGCCTTAGGAGTTAGAACCCCATTCCATACCATACAAGCCTTCAGAAAGCTCACCGAAGCAAGCCAACGCAAGGCTCCCCAACGGTGCTACAAGGGCCCGAGAGCTCCGGCTCTCTCCTCTATTCCTCTACCTTCTTTGCTTTTCCTCTATCCTAGAATTGAGCCGTTACGCTGCCCAAATTTTGGCAAGTGGGAAGGGCTCAATAGGATCGGTGTGCCTTCGGGCAAGGGGAAGTGCAGCTCATTTTACTTTCTTTTATATATATATATATATATATATATATATATATATACTATATAAACCAGCCCTACATAGACCCGGCCTTAAGTAGAGACCGCATTTAGCTGGTTGATCGGGTGCCTAACACCTTCCCGATCGATAACCGACGCCCCTACCCAAGAGCCTTTGGTGTGGACCGGATTCAGAGTCATATTTTTAGCACTTCGGTGCTCATAAAAATGAACTAGGTATCCCGGGACACTGAAAGCTCCGGGTGGCGACTCTATATTTTTTATAGTTAGAGAGCACATCGTTGCGACGGGATCGTCACGATTCCCACGGCTGCACAGATGGCGACTCTGCTGGGGAATAGCTAGTAGAGCTTCCCTTTGAACTAGGCATTTTTTTTTTAATTTTTCTAACATTTTATTGCTGTTTTTTTTATTATTTTTACTATTTTTTTTTCACTCACCCCTCCGATTACGTCATTTTACTCACCCCTACGATTCCGCTTTAAATTTCAGCAATCTTTGCCTTGTCATTTGACTGGCACCTTTTTTTACTCACCCCTATAATTCTGCTTTAAATTTCAGCAATCTTTGCCTAATCATTTGACTGGCACCTTTTTTACTCACCCCTATGATTCCGCTTTAAATTTTAGCAATTTTTACCTAGTCGCTTGACTGGCACCTTTCTTTTACTCACCCCTACGTTTCTGCTTTAAATTTCAGCAACTTTTTACCTAGTCACTTGACTAGCACCTCTTAAATTCCAACACTTTATATTTCCCGCCTAGTCGCTTGACTGGCCCCGTCTTTTTTATTATTCATATCCTAGCAGTGGACGCCGGCCCGTAGTGACAGCACGGGATCATCACCCCTGGTCTTTGAATTAAAGAAAACTTCCAAAAAAAAAAAAAAAAGCTTTGAAAAAATTAAAATTGAACCAAGTTGGGGAGCTTAATTAATTAATTTTTTTTACGGGGTAGATTTTCAAAGGGTTGGGTTTAGGCACACATGCAAACACCCGGGTCATAGTATGGCGGCAGCCCTAGTGGTGATGATCCAGAAAAGTTCCAGCCCACCTAGTATCTGATAAGGCGCTCGCGTCGGAGGTATATCGGGTGGGTTTCCATTCCAAAAAGCTTAAAACCCTTGGGGAGCGCGCTAGCGAGTTATACCGGACTCAAACCCCTTAGGTGCGGTGAGGAGAGAATCGATCATAAAAAAAAAAATTGCTCAGTTCCCGGAAGCCTAGCTTCCACAAAAAAAAAAAGAGACTCATTTTGGGCTTGCTGTGCACACTATCAGACCAAAATTTGAAGAAACGGTTTTGCTAGGCGTATATTAAATCGCCTAGCCAAAATCGAATACTCGGTATATAATATATCGCTTGACCAAATCTGCTTAGTTTTAGTCAGGCGCATATAATTCATACGCCCAGTATAAACTGGGTTTAAGCAGCCCGAATCTGTGGCCTTTTTCACCTCCCAAGTTCCCCGATTAGTGTGCTTAGTGCTTTGTTTGGGTCCCGCCATCTCCGACACCCAATACGCCCCCGCCGGTCAAGAGAAGGCAACTTCTTTTTGGCTCATTTCGGGGGATCGGGTCGTTTGCCTCAATTTTCGTGCCTTCAATAGATCGAAGGTTCTCCTTCAATTCTTCCAAAGTGCATCGGAACCATCACCGCGGGTCTTGAATTAAGGTACGAGAGCCACCCGAAAAGGGAATTCCAAGGCCTCGGAACCTTTGTTTTTCAAAAAGTTTTCATAAAATTCAAAAAAATATATAATCAAAACCCAAAAAATATTTAGTTTGTGGTGCCAGCACAACGACATCATCTTGCCCTATGTCGTCTCGTAGGGGAAGAAGGAGGAGGATTTTTGGGCCTTATCCAAGGCACCCTTACCCGATCCACTCCCGAAGAATGTTGTGGGTAGTGGACCCGGTTTACGCCGATCCCGATTCATCCCCGCCACATTCTCCAACCCACTCTCATTCGAGAGAAGTCTTTTCCACCATCCCCCTCACCCAACCCCCTTTTACTGTTACCGGCCCATTCGGCGCTCCCATATTTCCAACCACTACCCTCCAAAATATCCAAAGTCCAACCCCCCATTCCCCATCTTTTGCCCAAACCATGCCCATGCAAAACCCTAACCCATTTTCCCAATCCACATCCATGCCCCAATTCCCATCATCCCCCTATAGACCTGATCCACCCACATTCATATACACCACTTCCACCCTATCCAACCCCCCGCAAAATCCTCCATCCATCCGGGTCATGCCCATTTTTACAAGGGCCATGCCCAATTTTCCTCATCCATCCTCATCATGCCCCCCATCATCCCAAAACATACCCAATACATCCCTTCATCCACCCAATACACCCCCACCTACCGTGGCCATGCCTAATTATATCGGGGCCATACCAAATTTTTCCACCACCTCTACCCCATCCATACCCAATCATCCATTAAATCTACCATCCACATCCGACCCCCCCTTCCATAGCCATGATGGAGGAGATGTTCCAAGCATACTCCTCATGGAGGGCTTTCCAAAATATCTCTCCTCCACACCCCACATCCATGAATCCATCTCATACCTTAGCAAACCTCCATGCTTCACTCCCCCATGACCCCCATCAACCTCCCATAATCCACACCATCCAAACCCCCATCACCCACATACCCCAAGGCCCCATGGTCTAACCTCCCATAATCCACACCATCCAAACCCCGATCACCCACATACCCCAAGGCCCCATGGCCCAACCTCCCACCATCCATACACCCCAAGGCCAAATGGCCCAACCTCCAAACTCCCACATACCCCAAGGCCCATTGGCCCAAACCCCCTTTTCCCACACATTTCAGGGCCCCATGGCCCAATACCCCACCATCCATGACCTCCAAGGCCCCATGGCCCAATACCCCACTACCCATCATCCCCAAGGCCCATTGTCCCAAAACCCCATTACCCATATCCCCCAGGGCCCATTGGGCCAAACCCATCAAATCCAAACCCATCAGAGGCCCATCAGGCCAGACCCACCAAGGGCCCATGGCCCAGACCTAATAAGGGTCCATGACCTAGACCCACCAAGGCCCATTGACCAGACCCACCAAGGCCCATTGGGCTAGACCCACAAAGGCCCATCGGGCCAGACCCATCAAGGGCCCATATCTCAGACCCACCATGGCCCATTGGGCCAAACCCACCAAGGGCCCATGACCCAAACCCATCAAGGCCTATTGGGCCAGACTCACCAAGGGCCCATGGCCCAAACCTACCCAAGCCTATTGGCCCAAACCTATCCAGGGCCCATGGCCCAAACCTACCCAGGCCCATTGGCCCAAACCTATCCAGGGCCAATGGCCCAAACCTACCAGGGGCCCATGGCCCAAACCCATCAATGGCCTATGGCCCAAAATGATCAAGGGTTCATGGCCCAAACCCAAACCCCATACTCATACCTTCCACAATACCCCCAACACCTAGCCCAATCTTCACAGCCGGGTCAAACCCATGCCATCCCCCAAACCCAATTGCCCCATGGCCCCGCACCCCAAGGCCATCCCCAAACCTTCCCTCACACCCAATGGCCCTATCCGACCCCATTTCAAAACCAAATTCCCATCACCCAACAAGCCTTTCCACACCCCCAATGGGCTCATCCAACCCCTACTCATGTCATTCCCATCCAACCCATGCAGCAACAAGTTGAGAATCCCAGCACATTAGAATCGATCAAGAGATGAAGAGGACGAGATCAGGAACAGCGGGGCCTATGCTGGGGCTTTGACCAGCCTCCACCCCCCTCCCATAATTGCCCATCCCCTAGTGGCCTAGAGTGAAGTCCAACTGACGGCCGAGAAAGCAACCCCGGTATCAAAAGAGTCAGAGCAGCTGAAAGAACAGTTAGACAAAATACAAAAACTGCTGATGAAAATGGGTGGTGCTGAAATCCACACCACGGACTTCATAGACCTATGCTTGTTCGCTGAGGTCCCCTTGCCCCCAAAATTTAAAATGCCAGTATTCGACAAATACAATGGAACAGGCAACCCGATCGTGCACCTCAAGTCCTATTGTGGGGACATGTGCCAGTACGGGGGGGATGAAAGACTACTAATAAAAGTCTTTCAGAAAAGCTTGACCGGACCGGCCCTGAGGTGGTTCACGTCACTTGAACCATCCATGATGAAGACATGGAAAGATTTAGCGTGTTTGTTCCAAGAGCAGTATGTCTATAATACTGATATTGAACCACGCAAGTCTAATTTGGCCCGTTTAAGGCAGAATCCAAACTAGACCTTCAACGACTACTTAGGGCGATGGAGAGCACTGATAGCTCAAGTCAGAAATAGAATACTGGATGATGAGCAGATAGAGATGATTTCTAAGAACACTCTACCAGTGATTTCTGATTTTCTTATATATCAACAACAGTCCAGTTTTGCTGATTTGGTGAGGAATGCCAACTGCTGTGAGGATGCCATCAGGGAAGGGCGGTTGAGTAAGAATGCTTTAGGGGGCCCTACCGGGGTTAAGAGGTTTACTGAGCAAAAGAATGACAGGAGGACAGGGGCAGAGGTGCAAAATGTTGTGAACACTCGGCCCAATAATAACAATGTAGCCCCGTTCCAATTCCAAGCAGCGCAACTAGCTCCCGTCAGGACATGGCCAGTACAAAGAGCAGGGAATGGGCAGGGAATGCAAATGACCCCGAAGAGGAGAGTCCATTATGATCGAGTCTTTACGCCTTTAGGGCAATCCCTGAGTGTACTTTTGCCATTATTAATTAAAAAGGGTTTATAATTGTTCTCCAACCACGACCTCCTCCCAATCCGATTCCATATAATTTTGACCCTAATACTCATTACAATTTTCATCAGGGTCCGGGTCACCCGACTGATCGCTACTTCCCATTAAAACACGTGGTCCAGGACTTAATCGATGTCGGAAAGATCATTCCCCCTGTACCCACCCAAGCAAACCAGCATGCGAATATCCATCAGGTGCCTTTACCACCACACCCTATCGGAATAGCAGGTCCCAGACCCACCATAGGGATGGTAGAGGAATTTGAAGAAGAATTGGAGTTTGATCCGTCAGACTTCATTTGTAATCCAGAAATGTTTGTGGCACCAAGGCAGAGAAATCTAGGAGAAGGAACTATTGGGGTGATTGAACCCCTGAATCTGGCAGATTATTTTCCTACCCCTACACCAACAGTTGAACCCCTAGATCTTAGGGCCTATTTCCCACCATCCATTCCCATTAACTAAGTACAAATGAATGCGTATCAACCATATTCCACCACCCCCATCCATTACCCAATAAACCAATAGACCCCCAATCCCCCACCACAAATAAATTACCAATGGCCTGCTCCCACCCCATTATCATCAGCTCAATCACATGCAAACTCTGCCACCCCTGTCAATTCCCTCATGGCCCATCAAACCCCCAACCCTCTGCCTACACCCATCAATTATCAATGGCCTACACCCACACCATTACCCCCAGTGCAACCACCATTAAACCTCACCACCCCTACCTGGCCAAATTTTGCTATCCCCCTCATCCATCACGGAGGAAAGCCATGTCTTACCTACCCTCCCAGAGCCATCAGTACATGCACTCTAGACACCGATAGCCATACCATTCCAGCTCTCAGGACCAACCTATGATCCACATCAGGTCCCGCTGAGCTACGAGCAAACCAATGCTAACGCCGGCAGCAGCAATAGAGAGGGAGCCGTGGACTTTGTTACCAGGTTGGGGAAGATCTCGAGAAAGCCTGAGACAGCGGCAGCAGTAGCAGCAGCACAAGCCCAACCCGCGGGGAAGAAAGAGAGCACTTTGAATCCATTTGAGAAGATGAGTCGAGAACATATACTGGAGACTCAGCTGAAAAGAATGTCGGCCCATATTACTGTATGGGATTTATTGATGACATCTCCACTCCATTTCCAAGCATTAATGGGGGCATTGAAAAATGCTCATGTATCACTTCAAGTCAGCCCAAATGAAGTTTGGCAGATAATTGGTCAAGTGATGGCTCCCAATGCCATATCTTTTTCGGATGCGGACCTGCCAGAGGAGGGAAATAGTCATTCTAAACCTCTCAACATCACTGTAGAATCTGGGAACATGATAATTCCCTTAGTTTACAATGGATCTGCATTGAACGTGTGCCCATTGAGAACTGCCACCAAAATTGGGGCCCCTGCATGTTGAGGCTAACAAGGACGAGTGCTCGAGGTTTTGATAACACAAGGCGGGAGATCATGGGAGAAATTGACCTTGAGCTCGTAATCGGGCCCATGACCTTTTCCATACCATTCCAAGTGATGGATATCAAATCCTCTTTTAATCTACTGATAGGATGCCCATGGTTGCATGAGGTTGGGGCGATACCTTCTACCCTCCATCAAAAATTGAAATTCATATCAGGACAGAAGGTGATCATCATCATTAGTGAAGGGCACGATGAGAAAGACAAGGCCACCCACAACATTGAAAATCCTAAGGTAGTGGATGTACATCGAGAAGACACCACTGCACAGTTTTGAATATGAGGTGTCGACTGTAGACCCAGAACCCCCTAGAAACATCACTTCTGCAACCAACGGCGGAATGGAAGTAGTGGTGGCGATGGTCCAAAAGTTGGGCTATCAGGAAGGAAGGGGTTTGGGACCCAAATTACAAGGCAGAAGAGAGCCAGTTGTGGCTAAGGGACAAAAAGTAAGATTCAGGCTAGGATATAAGCCCACAGAGTAAGAGGTCCGAGAGGCCAAAGAAAAAGCCAGGGTCGCCGCGGCAGCAAGAGCTCGAGGAACCAACATAGAAGAGAAACCTCGCTCTAGGCCACACATCAGGGATTCCTTTGTCAGCGCAAGGGTCATAAAGATTGATCGAAATGGGGCAACCCATTTGACCCCACACAAACCCAAAGCCCCAGTCCATCCCATCAATCCTCAGATCTCCCTTCCCAGCTTGGAGATAGATTTAGCCGCGTTGTCCCTTTTCGAGGAACGACGGTCGGTACCTGAACAAACCCCCCCTGTGGTAAATCACCACAAAAACAAGTTATCATTTGAAGACATGATCTCAGACGAAATGGGAATCAACATGATGGAGGCTGACTCCAATGAGCCATATCAACCAGCACCCTCCATCCCAACAGGTAAAGAAGCGGCCCCTCAGGTACGCAACTGGGCATCTTTACCCCAAACTCTGGAAGCAGGAAGTGGCCTAAAGTTTGGCACCTGTTTACAAAAAAAAAAACAACCTATAAAAAGTGAGATAAGCCCTTGACAGGTAATACTTTGTATATACACAAACCCGCTTGGCCAAGGGTCCGTCTCCGAAGAAAACGAAAATCTCAAAAACATAGAAGAAAACAAAAATCTCAAAAACATGGAAAAAACACAAAATCCCAAAAATATTGAAAAAATCCAAAGTCCAAAATTATTGTCATTTAAAATTCTTGAAAATGTCCCACAAAAGGATGCCTTAATCAAATACCCGTCCCACGTGAAATCAACCCCTTCCCTGTAGAAATACAAGAAGAGGTAGGGATCACGAGTCTGGACGAGGATGTCCCCCTCGAGGAGCTCCCCAATGAGCTCCTTGACCGATTTGCCGACTTTGAGCATGGCCCTACCCCCATTGTCGAAGAGACCGAAGATGTCAATCTAGGAACTGAGGAGGTTCCCAGGATAACCAAAATCGGAACGTCACTGTCTCCTGAGGAAAGAAAAAGCATGATCGACTTCCTTCAGTCATACCAAGATGTTTTTGCCTGGTCGTACGAGGACATGCCTCGTCTGGATACTGATTTGGTCGAGCATCAGTTACCCCTCTACCCTGATATGAAGCCAGTCAAGCAGAAGCTTAGACGTCTCCAACCCGAATGGATGCTGAAAGTCAAAGATGAGGTCATCAAGTAATACGATGCGGGGTTTCTCATGGTATCCAAATACCCGCAATGGCTAGCCAATATCGTACCTGTACTAAAGAAGGATGGAAAGGTCCGCATGTGTATCGATTTTCGCAATTTGAACAGAGCAAGCCTGAAGGATGATTTCCCACTGCCACACATCGACATCTTGGTTGATAACACAGCTAAGCACGGGATGCTTTCATTTATGGATGGATTCTCAGGATACAATCAGATCAAAATGGCAGAGGTTGACCGCGAGAAGACAGCGTTCATTACCCCCTGGGGAACCTTTTGCTATCGAGTCATGCCATTCGGGCTGAAGAATGCCGGTGCAACGTACCAGAGAGCTATGACTGCACTATTTCATGACATGATGCACCGAGAGATTGAAGTATATGTCGACGACATGATAGCCAAGTCACCGGAGCAAAGCGACTATCTAGTAAACCTTCAGAAGCTAGTTGAAAGGCTGAGGAAATATCGACTACGTCTAAATCCACAGAAGTGAGCATTTTGTGCTATGTCAGGGAAACTGCTAGGGTTCATCGTAAGCAGAAGGGGGATCGAGGTCAACCCAATCAAAGTTAAAGCCATCATTGAAATGCCACTGCCATCCACCGAGAAAGAGGTTAGAGGGTTTCTGGGCAGAATATAGTATATCAGTCGGTTCATTGCACAACTAACTCCAATCTGCACGCCAATCTTCAAGTTACTAAGGAAGAATTCGCCCGTTGAATGGAACGACGATTGTCAGGCAGCGTTCAAAAAAATCAAAAGTTACCTCCTTAATCCACCTGTTTTGGTACCACGTGAGCCAGGGAGACCACTCTTGATGTATCTCTCCACGACTGAAGTTTCGATGGTATGTGTCTTGGGACAGCATGATGAAACAGGAAGAAGAGAGCAGGCCATTTACTATCTGAGCAAGAAGTTTACTGATTACGAGACGCGCTATTCTTATATGGAGAAAGCATGCCTGGCTCTTGTATGGGCTACTCAAAGGCTCTGCCACTACTTACTATCCCATGCCGTTCTGCTCTTGGCCCAAATGGACCCGTTGAAATACCTGTTTGAAAAGCCAGCTCTCACTGGACGAACCATACGATGGCAACTTTTATTATCTGAGTTTGACATCAAGTACGTCACTCAAAAATCGATCAAGGGGCAGGCGCTTGCTGATCATCTTGCTGATAATCCTTTACCTGACTATGAGCCGTTAGAACCGAATTCCCAAATGAAGATATCTTGTTCATGACGGAGGATGATATAGAAGAAGCAGAAGAATCAAGGGTAATGCACTTTGACGGGGCAGCAAATGTCGAGGGCCAAGGAGTTGGCGCCATCCTAATTTCACCAAAAGGATCCCATGTACTGGTCTCTATCAAACTCAACTTCCCTTGCACTAACAATATGGCTGAGTACGAAGCTTGCGCCGCTGGTGTGCAAGCGGCTCTCGATCTCAATGTAACTCACCTTCGAGTATTTGGCGATTCACAGTTAATCATATGTCAGACGAATGGTGACTGGAAGATGAAAGATGAGAAATTGATCCCCTATCATGAACACCTCGGGGATCTGATAGCTTGCTTCCAAGATGTGACTTTCTCATACGTCCCCTGGATAAGGAATCGCTTTGCCGACGCAATAGCAACTTTAGCGTCAATGATTGAAATCCCCTATGGTGTTGAGATGAAGCCGATCGTGATCGAGCAGAGGAATGAGCCAGCCTTCTGCCTCCAGATTGAGGAACCTACAAAGCCTGATGATCAGCCACCTTGGTTCTTAGATATCAAGAATTTCCTCGAGACCCTGACCTTGCCAGAGGGTACATCCAAGACAGACCGACGAACCATTCAACGTCTAGCGGCAAGTTACCTCATTTGCGGGGAATGCCTCTACAAGCGATCATACAATAATATCTTACTCAGGTGCCTACTGAAAGTGAAGCGATCGACATTATGAAAGAAATCCATGAGGGAGTATGCGGAGCCCACGTTAGTGGTCACATGCTCGCCAAGAAAATCCTACGGCAGGGATACTTTTGGACCACCATGGAATTAGATTGCTGCAAACATATTCAAAAATGCTACAAGTGTCAAGAACACTCCAGTCTGATACACGCTCCTGCCATTTATCTTCACTGCATGACCACTCCTTAGCCATTTGCTACCTGGGGCCTTGACGTTGTCGGAATGATTAATCCAAAAGCATCAAACGGACATCGGTTCATCCTTGTCGCCATTAAATACTTCACCAAGTGGATAGAAGCAGCGTCATATGCCAACGTCACGGCCAGTCACGTTGAGAAGTTTCTCAAGAATAATATTGTGTGCCGATTTGGAGTACCTAAAGATATCATCATAGACAACGGCACAAACTTTGCGAATAAGCGCATCCGAGACTTCTGTGAGCAATACAAGATCAAGCACCATCGCTCATCCCCTTATCGGCCTCAAACTAATGGAGCCGTGGAAGCTGCGAACAAGACAGTCGTCCGCATCCTTGAGAAAATGGTTGTCACTTATCGAGATTAGAGCAAAATGCTGCCATTTGCTTTGTGGGCCTACCGAACGTCGATCCGTACCGCTACAAGGGCAACACCATTCTCCCTTGTTTATGGAACCAAGGCCGTCCTCCCGGTGGAGTTTGAAGTACCCTCACTCTGAATCCTTATGGAATCAGGCTTACTCGAAGCAGAAAGAGAAAGATCACACTTTAATCAGCTGAACTTACTGGATGAGAAAAGACTCCTAGCCTTGTGTCACACTCAAGTTTACCAGGGACGAATCGCATGTGCTTAGAATAAACTCGTCCGCAGTCGAGATCTGAAGGTAGGAGACACTGTGCTGAAGAAGATCTTCCCATCCCTCCATGTCGATCCAAGGGGAAAATTCAAGCCAAACTGGGAAGGACCTTACGTCATCCGAGAAGTGCTGCCGGGATACGCCATCCGCCTCGCCACCATGGACGGAGATCATCTTCCTGAGCCCATCAACGCTAGATACGTCCGACGGTTCTACTCTTAGTCAATCGCAATAAGGTAAGTATTGGTGAAACAGATACGTGACTACTTAAGAACTACCCAAAAGAGGCCATCATTCTAAATACAGTAGCCAAAAGGCATCCCTAAAAATGATGATTTCCTTTGCTACCCCATTTGAGCCTAGGCCTTTCTTTCAATAAACCCATTCCCCCCCAAAAAAAAATATATATACGTGTACATATACCAAAAAAAAAGAGAGAGAAAAGATGCATGTGCATAAAGTTACTACATAAATCCAAAGAAATCGAAAAGGCAAAACCTCAAAAAGAGATTGCCTGAAATGAAGCAAAAAGAACAAAAAAAATGTAGAAGAATCACGGGGCATGTACAGTAAAACCCCCAAGGATGAAAGTATGTCGAGAAAATTGAAGCCGTATCAAGGAAATCCTTTTAACCCAGCATACCTTCAAATCCTAACCTAACCCATGGCCAAGCTACACCCTGAAGGAAGCCCTCTTTGTAGGTTCACAAGCAGTCATAACATCTATTAAGTCAACATGAGCCGAGTCGTGAGACGACACCAGAACCCCATCTAGCCGGCTATGATGGAATCAAGGTCTATGTCGTGGCTATTGAAAAAAGAAAAGAAAATAAAAAAAATAAAAAATATATATAATAAAATAAAAATACAAGCTCAGAGCAAGATAGACGTGGTGAAAACCCGAAAGGGCACTACGGGTAAAAACAGCGAGTTTGTGCGGACCAAGTGAAAACCCGAAATGGCGCTTGGGATAAGAGAGCTAAACCCATGGACGTGGTGAAAACCCGAAAGGGCCCCACGGGTAAAAAAAGGGGGAAATAAAAAAAAATTAAAAAAAAAAAAAGAGAGAAAATTGAAAAAGAAAGGTTTGGACTGATTGAGAATATTGATGAGGAACCCTTTTGTTACTCTTCCTATACCCTCTTGTCCGACTGGACCGCTCATGCTAGTTCGAATCGGGTCCCGACCATAATTGTCTTTGTGAAACCCACACCGTCAATTGTATGACCCGAGGCAAGGAGAAAGGTTTAACTCAGTCCAAAGGGATCAACGTTCTGGCCTTGGTAAAATCTGGAAACTCACTCAGGTGCGACTGCATGAAAGAGTTCGACTATGCTCAAAATGGGACCCGTTACTCCGTCTCACTATCAAGGCATCAAAAAAAAAAAAAAAAAAATCAAGAAAAATTCAAACACCAAAAACTATATATATATTTCTACTCATTTTCATGTACATATTTTCAGCTTCATATTTCAATCTCAAAAATGAAGAAAAATAACAAAAAATCTCCAAAAACAAAAATCCAAAAAAAAATATCTTGAAAATGAAAAAGTATAGGTAGAAATCTACTTTTTCTTTTATTGTTTAGGATGCATTTTCTTTATATGTATAAACAAAAAAGGGACTGACGTTATTTCAAGAATGTGCAGGAACATCACACGGTCCAAAGCCTCGAAGCAGGCAACTTTTCAGCGATAGACAAATCAGATACAACATCTCACCATCGACGTCAGGTCTAACAAAAAAATGATGAAAATCATTTTGAAAAAAAAAAAGAAATCTATGTTTTCATGTGATGCACATGCATGTTTCGATGCGGTAAAATGTCAATATTTTATCGACAACGCAGATGTGCAAAATTAATGTCCTAGGTCAAAGGTTCGCCTTGGATCCATGGATCCTACTTCAAAGTAGGAGCAACGGTGTAAGTCTTGGTCAAACATTCAATGTTTCGGTTGGGTCAACTCCACTACTAAATCTTTTGAGCGATGAGCGCTCTGTTTGGGATTCCTGTGAACTTGAGTTGTCTTAAGCTTCAGATTCTCCATTGAAAAAGGTCAATCGTTGGTTGAGACCAACCTGTTGAGAATGAGATTATGTGTCAATCAAACTATGTGCAACCATGCATTCAGAAGGGTTCATTTCCCTTTTTATTTTCTGCAGGCTTAAAACCTGTATGGGCAGCGGTATCCCTATAAAGTGTACGCCATGCGTCTGGGTATCCGTATGATGGTCATTTATCCCCGTAAATTGTACCCGGGTGGGTCCGGGTCGGGGCTTCCATCGCCTTTGTTATTGCTTATTGCCCTTGATGGGTGCATGATTATGCATAGTTAATTGATGATTATGATCATTGTCAACAGAGGCTAGGATTTGATGCCCCCTTTAGGGAGGTGCCCAACCTCCCTAAAGGTTTTCTTCCCTTCCTCCAGGTGAGTTTTAGTTAGTTAGTGTCATGACGTCTTTGTTTTTTTTTTTTGGTTGTAGCGGATATTTAATATTTTTTTTTTATGTTTTCTAGTTTTGGGCGTATGATCATTTTGTCTTTCTTCGTTTGGGGGTTCCGTTGGAGGTGAGGTTCACGTTTCCGCGGATGCATGTGTGGAGGGTAGTGCTATAGGGTTGTCGCTGTTTTCTGATCTTCAGATTGCACGGGGTCTTTTTAAGGACATGCATGCGGGGCAGGTATATATCATCGTGTGTATATTTTGTTTCGGTCTTTTAGGATCTAAGGATTCATTGATGGGCTGGCTTGTTTATTGGTTAGGTGATTTAGAGGCCATACGCGGCCGAGGAGGATGCAGGTGCGCCAGTGATTTAGTCTAGCCAGCCCTTCTTTGACATGGACATATGGGTCCATTATTTTGAGAAGGTAGAGAGGATCCACCTATCTCGAGCGGTGCGACAGTTGGGGCTCGCTCAGGGAGTCACTCTGAAGATTCGCCACAGGGTGGCGAAGAGGATGACCGACCCCTTTGGCTGGAACTTTGCGGAGCGGATGGTGCTTCAGATGGCAGATTTTAGAGCTTGGGGGAGTAGGGTCACAGGGGCCCGTGACGAGGTGGATGTCCGAGAGTATAGGAGATGATTTAGTGCATTGGATGGTGGGCGCCTCTTGACACATCCCTTCCATGGTAGTGGTTCTTTCGAGATCGACAGGTCGGAGTCGGGTCGACATGGAGGGAGAGGCCGACTGCATTGGAGTAGGGCCATCTCACCGTGAGCATGCGAGGGGCGTCAGATGCTCTCTATAGGGAGATGGAGCAGATGGGGTGTGTTCCTTGTCCAGATGAGGAGATGCTGCACTCCTTTACCCTCTCGGTTACTCAGGTTAGGGGAGCGGAGGATGAGTTGGGGGCTCGATTGGTGGAGACTCGACAGCTCTTGGTGAGTTGATTTATTGGTTTAATTATTTATGTATATGTTGGCTTGGTCTTCCGATCGTTCTGACATGGTTGTGGTGTCTCGTTTTATTTTGGATAGTCTGAGAGGGAGGTCGAGGTCGCTAGTCACGTGGCGATGATAGGGTTGTTACGCGGTCAGCAGCAGGCCGGCCGAGAGGTAGAGGCCAGTTTGTGATATGAGATTGATCGATTGGTAAGTGTCTATATGAACTTGGTTTTATTAATTATTAGCGTGGTGAGCTTGCCAACTGATGTAATTATTGTTATTTATAGAGAGCCGAGCTTGCTGCTGGAGGTCCTGTTCTGGCATTTGATCCATCTTTAGTTGCTTCCTCCAGTCGAGAGGATTCAGCGATGGCTCAGCTTCTGGCCGAACTAGAGCATTGGGTAAGTTCCATTCAATCTTTTATCTCGTTTGTGTCATTGCATTAGTTTGTTGGATGTTATTGTTTCACTTTCTTAAGATTTTACTAATATTACGTGGTATTTTAGCGTCAGGTTGCCGATGATCTTCAGACAAGGGAGGCGACTGCTGCCTCTCTACGCCCGGAGAGTCAGGTATAGTTTCTGGTGTGGTGTACTTCAACTTAGGTTATTTCGTCTTATTTGTTCTTACATATCTTGTGTTGGCTTGTTTGGTTCTCTGCGCAGGTTGTTCTAGACTCTGCTCTCGAGGCTCCCCCTCAGGGGTTTATCTCTATCCCTACTCAGGTATGTTTTAATTATTATGTTCATAGTTTATTTGTCATTACAGTATTATCTGATGTATTTGTTTATTCTTGTTGCAGCCGCCTATGTTTGTTGTCCCTTCCGTGCCTCCTGCTAATCCAGTGACCGCTGAGATGGTTGAGTGACTTTTAGAGGAGAGGCTGGATCTGGATATGATTCTTTTCTTTTCAAAGTTTTTATTTTTTTTTATTTTTTATGTTCATATATATACATTGGTTTTCCTTGACTTGGTGTGGTTACACAGGTTCTTCAGCTTGAGGAGGGCCATGGGTTCCTCGGTTCAGCAGTCTTGTCACACGTCACGTGATCGTGTTAGGGGTGATGCTCGTGAGGATTTTATTATTCGTGAGATTCTCACTGGGTATCCTCCTCATTCACGATCGAGGCGATCTATTAGCTAGACGAGTGAGGGGGGTTCTGTGGCGGGGCCTCCTCGTCTAGAGGTTACGAGGACTTTCGGTGCTGGGATTGTGTTTTCGAAGGACTAGTCTACAGACCTCCAAGCCGATGATATTGGGGACAGCGGTGCTCGTCCACCCCAGTGATAGCGTAGGGAGTAGGTGCGTGTGTGTGTTTATTTTGTCCATTGTGTGTGCACTGTATATATATAGGGGGGATGCCCCCTGGTGACAAGTGTAAAAAAAATAAAACTTTGATATATATATGGAGAGATTTTTTTTGGTTTAGATGTACCTGATTGACTCATTTTCCTTTAGTTACCTCTTGCATTTGTCTTTCACTTTTTAGTTTCTTTAGCACTGTCGACAGTCATTGGGACTTGGATGCTTCTTGAGCTGGCCCAGTGATGGTTGAAAGTCGCTTTGTATCTACACATGTAAAGGTAACACTATTAGTAGTTTTTGTTCTCCCCCTTGCTAGTTGTCAAGGGGGTGGGCATCTCAGACCGAGGTCTGGTAGAAAAGGGTGGATATAAGCTCCCTTCTCTTTTTTCTTTTTTTTTTTTGTTTTTTTTTTTTTTCCTTTTTTTGAAAGTAATGTATCAGGGAAAGAAAATAGTTAAGATAAAAATAATAAAAATAATAAAATAAAAAAAATGCCCCAGTGTAGGAGCGTGGTAGTGTTGGCAGTATAGTATCTTCGGTAGCATTCTCCGAATGATAACTTCGTTATTCCTCATCTTCTTTATGGACGAGTCGGCACTTCTAATGTGATTCTCCTTCTTTTTAAAAAAAAATGCTCTAGTGTGTAGATGCAATGAAGCTTTTCTGGGCTTTGGATAAGACACTTTGGGTCTATAGGAAGTTATGGGTATTTGGTGAGTTAATTTTAGAGAAAAGTTCATCAGTACTGTCATCGAACCGGGTGAGGTCTCTTCGATTATGTTAGTTGGATACAGGGGTTTATCTTAAGGTGGTGGTCACCCTATCCCGTGATTATTAGGGAGAAGTACGGTAGGTGTAGTGGGTGATTGCATCAGTCATCATTCATCGAGTTTCAGTTTCATTCCTAGGAGCATCCTGTAAGGCTTCTGATTTATCGTCCGAAATAAAAATAGAAGAGGGGGGGTTTAAGGCTCAGAGATGTGGGGAATAGTTTGTAATTAATACTTTCCAATGGGATGAGTAACAATCTTTTTCTTAGAGGGATACGGGGTGCCATGATCGAGCTCTTCGTCACGTTTCTGTACCATCAAATTCTCACATTCTATGATTAGCAGGAGTTTGTCTTCCTCCCGCCACCTTTTGACGACATCTAATAGTATGGGGACATCAGGGGTGCCCTCGCAGCTTGCTTATACACTTCTAGTAAAGTACCAGAGATGTCCTCACGACCTGCTTATGCTTCCCTGAGCTCATTGACTTGTTCATTCGTCGTAATACTCTCACTCAAAATTTTGAGATATAGATATATTTGAAAGCATCCTGCTAGCGCAAAAATATTGAGTTTTGATTGAACCTAGCATCTTCATTTTTTTTGCTCTAACGTCTCCTCCAATGGTGAGGAAAGGAAAATGAGGATCGGGTGTTACTTATGCTTTTGAAAGAGGTTAGGTAGGTTACTAGTCCTTCGATCAATTTACCCGAGTGAGAAAGTGGGTGATAAATGGTCTTAAGGATATTATGAGAATTGATGACTACGACCGATGAATGGGTTGTGACGACTATGAGGGTGATAAGTATATGTATTTAGCCACGAGATGTGATGATCACAGGGCTAAGGGCAGTATTTTCTAAGGTACATGGTGTTCCAAGGGCTAGGGAGTTCTTCCTCGTCTGGGTTCGTCAGTTTGTATACATTCCCAGGGTATGCGGCTGTTATAACATAAGGGCCTTCCCAGTTCAATTTCAGTATTCCTTTTGGATGGGCGTGCTTGAAAGGCATGATTTTCTTTAAGATTAATTCTTCAATATTAAAGGTTCATTTGAGGACTTTCTTATCAGAGGCCCTGACTACTCTCCTTTGATATACCTGAGCGTGATCAGCTATCCTTAGACGTGTTTCATCAAGTTGCTCTAGTTATGTGAGTAGGGAAATTCTCCTCTCGTGTAAGGATAGCTTATCTTCGAGTTGAATCCGTAAGGATGGTATTTATATCTCATATGATAAGACAGCCTCCATCCTGTAGGTAAGGAGATAGGGAGTTTGGCAAGTGGCCATACGGATAGAGGTCCTATAGGTCCAGAGTACTTCTGGTAGTCTTTTAGACCAGTCGGCTCTATTGATTGTTTTTACTATGTGTTTTAGAATTCGAATTAATTATTTATTTGTAGCTTCTGCTTGTCCATTTCCTTGAGGGTAGAACGGTGATGAGTGGCGTAGATCGATGCCGAACTTCTTACATAATTTATTCATCTTCTTTGCGAACTATGGTCCATTGTCGGTGACAAACATCCTGTGTACTCCAAACCTGGTGATGATATTTTGAATGATAAACCTCACAAGCATCGAAGCGGTGATTCTGACATAGGATTCAACTTCTGCTCATTTGGTGTAGTATTCGATTGTTGTAAGTATGAACACATGCTTGTGAGTGTTCCCAACTGTGTCTATGAAAGGTCCGATGACATCGAAGGCCCACATCGAAAACAGACATGGTGAAGTCATAGTGTTCAATGCAACTAATGGAGCTTTGATAAGTGCGACATGTTCTTGGCATTGCTTGCAGAGTTAGACGTAGAGGTGGCAATCTTTGATCATTGTTGGCCAGAAGTAGCCTTGCCGTGTGATTTGATCGACGAATCTCTGTCTACCAGCGTGGGCACCACAGGCGCTAGCGAGTGCTTCTCGGATAGTTTATTGTCCTTCGGCGGTCGTGACACGTTGTAATAGTACTCCTTTGGTGAAGGCCTCTTTGTATAATATTTCACTGAGTATGCAGAATCGGGCGGATCGGTTCCGTATAGTCTTTCGTTTGATCTTCGTGCCATATGGAAGGATGTGCTGATGCTTTAAGAAGTTCCAAATGTCAAAATACTATGGCTGTCTGTCATCGATTGGTGATTTTTCAAATCTGAACATAGCGACTTCCGTTTCTGACTTGATGTGCTCTTCCGGAGTGGTTGCTTCTTTTAGTCCTCTGCTGGTGGGGAGGATTGGTAATTCTCTCTTGATGGTCCATGCTACCTCGTGGGCGGGTACGGTCAGCTTTTCAATAAAGAAGGTCTTGGTACTTTGTCTGATGGGTATTTGGATGATCGAGGCTAACGCGGCAAAGGAGTCCACGAGTTTGTTTTCTAATATAGGGATGTGCGTGAAAGTGATTCTTTCAAATTTCTTTACTAAATATTGAGCAGTTTCTAGGTATGCCATTAGTCTCCTTTCCTTGGTTTTCCATTCTCCTATAACTTGTGAGATTACTAGCTTGGAATCATCGATGATTTTTAACTGTTTAACACCTAATTATAGTACGGCTCGCAGTCTAGCTATGAAAGCTTCATATTTCACGATATTATTAGTGACAGGAAAGTCTAATTGAAAATCCTTAGGTATAACCACTCCTTTCAGGCTTAGGAGGACTATCCCGATGCCTTTTCCTTTATGATTTAGAGCACCGTTCAAATAAAAGGTCCATGAAGTCTTATCGGGCTCTTCATTATAAAATGTGAGTAAGTCTTTATTGGGGAAATCCACATATATGGGTTCATCACTAGGGAGTGGGAGCTCTGCGAGGTAATCGGCGATCGCTTGTCCTTTGATTGACTTCTGTGTAACATAAGTGATATCAAATTCTTGCAAGAGCATATGCCAGCGAGCGATCTTTTCTGAGGTTGCGGGCTTTTCGAATACGTACTTTAGAGGGTCCATTCGGGTTAGTACTAGTATCTTATGTGCTTCGAAGTAGTGTCGTAGTTTGGTTGAGGCCCATACCAATGTGAGGCAGGTCTTCTCCATCGAAGTGTATTTTCGTTTGTACTCGACCATCGTCCTACTAAGGTAGTAGATAGCCTTCTCTCTCTTACTGTCTTTTTCATATTGTCCCAAAATCACTCCTATTTCTTTGTCATTCGCTGAGAGGTATAGGATCAGGGGTCTTCCGGGAACTGGTGGTGATAGTATTGGTAGGTTAAGGAGGTACTTTTTGATATTGTCGAAGGCTTGCTGACACTGTTCATCCCATTTATACTCAGTTCCTCCTTTAAGTAGTCTGTAGAAAGGATCGCATTAGTCTGAATGCTGGGAGATGAATTTCCTAATGAATTGCAATCTTCCTATCAGGCCTCATAATTCTTTAATATTGCTGGGAGGTGGCATCTCAAGGATGGCTCTGACTTTTATAGGGTCAACTTCGATCCCTCGCTTGTTGACTATGAAATCGAGTAATTTTCTGGAGGTGACTCTGAAGACACATTTCTTTGGATTCATGTTTAGCTGATATTTCTTAGCTCTTTGCACTAGTCGGAGTGCTTCAACATGTCCTACTCGCATTTGGAACTTCACTAGTATGTCATCAATGTAGACTGCTACACATTTATGCATCATGTCGTGAAAAATAGCCATCATGGCGCGTTATGGTTTCGAAAAGAAGTAACAATAAGTTTCCTATGGTGTGGTGAAAGAAGTCTTCTCTTGGTCAGACTCTACTAATTTGATCTGATTATACTTAGAGAAACCATCCATAAAGGATAGCATCTCATGTCCAGCGGTGTTGTCGACTAGAGTGTCAATGTGCGGAAGTGGGAAGTCGTCTTTTGGGCATGCCTGGTTGAGCTTTCGGAAGTTAATTTAAACCCGCACTTTGCCGTCTTTCTTAGCGACAGGTACTATGTTGGCCACCCACTTAAGGTAGAGGACAATTTGGATGAATTTGGGTTTGTGTTATTTGTCAACTTCCTCTTTAACTTGAAGGGTAGTTTGTGGGTGCATCCTACGAAGTTTCTGCTTAACGGGCTTCACATCGGGTTCTAAGACAAGGCGATGCTCTACTAAACTTGGGTTTAAACCAGGCATATCCTCATAGGACCATGCAAAGGAGTTGAGGTGCTCTTATAAGACTTGTGCAATTTGTTGACATTCTTGGAATTAAGCGTTATGCTAATTAGTAGCTTCTTAGGTTTCACTTCAGTGCCAAAGTTAATTTCTTCTGTAGGTTCTGCGATAGCTTGAGTTTGCTCATCGAAATGCTTGATAACCCGTTGGAAGTCTGGCGCCTCTTCGGCGATTGGTGTTCCTTCTTCATCTTCGGTAAGCTCATATACTGTAAAATTGTTACACTGGGGATTCAATTTCATGAAAGATAACCCTTTATCGATATAATTTATGACTGAGAGATCTTTGGTAAGGTGAAGGTCAAGACTATTGATCCTTTTCTCAAAGTCATTAAGTATATCATTTGATATATCATTTAGTATGATCACTGGCTTGTTGTTTAGCCTGGATGCCTTGCATCCTCGTGCGGGAGAGGGGACAGAAGTCTTAGGAAAGAAGTCTTCTTGTTGGCTGCAAAGTTAATTCGGGACGAAGGGTTCCCCTTCTTTTATGAAGTTTTATGATTTTTTCGGATTTTGCATTTTTGAATTTTTAGGGTTTTCTTCTTTTTCTATTTTTTTGATTTTCGATAGTAGATATGGTACAAGGTCGGTCGCCTCAAGTGGCGCTGGGAGAGTTGCTTCCTCTAATTGAGAGAGCGAGACGGCTGCTAGAGCCGTTCAAGTGATTTTTCAAGAAATGTGGATTTGTTCTAAATTTGACATTTTTTTTTGGAGTCCCCATCGGATGAGATCTTTTGGATAAGCGATGCCGGTGGTATCGTCGTTCGAATTTTCTCTATCACATTGATTGCCTCATCTTGGAAGAAGCTCTGGAGATCGTAATCAGTTGAACTATCATGCTCTGAGTTATAATGTGGTTGTTCTTCTTGTCGAGGGTGATCTCCTAAGGGATCCTTATGGGTAGTGAGTTCTTTCCCTTGAACTTCATTGTAGACACCCAAATTCGGCCCAAGGCCCGATCAATCTGTACTTCGGGAGAGATGTACCCCTGTATTTCTGATGGCACCCCTGAACCTGTAGGAACCCACCCAGACCTTTAGGAATCACCCTGAACCCTTTAGAGCCATTCCCCCAATCCTTAGAAGTCACCCCTAAACCCTAGAATCCCTTCCCAGACCTAACTTAAACCCTTCTGAGCAGTTGATGGGAGGAGAGTTACAGAATTTCACACAGACCACTACCAAGGATGAGCCACATACCTTTGGAAAGAGGGATTCTCCAGCTTTCCAACAAGCCAAAGATCACCCAATTTGGAGCTACGGTTCAAACGTTATGGCAGTTCAAAGTCTCACATAAAATCATAGGACTTTTACTCAGGTATGGATATTACATACGCCCAGCCATTTTTGCCCCAGATTAGTCAGGCGTATATATTATATACGCCTGCCTATTTTGGGGAAATTTTGGCCGGGCGTATATAATAATCATATACGCCTAGTATAGGTGGGACCCACCACGGGCTTCATCTTCCCAAAGTTCCCCTGTTTTTGGTGAAATTTACTGTTCCTAAACTGGGCGTATATAATATATACGCCTAGAGCTCTCCTCTGGTTTGACCCTTTGACCATCCCCTTGGTTGAGGTGGGTGTCTTGAGATTGGTTGCCCCCACTTTGAGCTTATTTGCAACCCTTAAGTCACCTATGGTCTCACCCCATCATCTGCCATTGAAACCAGTTTCCCAAAACCCTAGGACCTTAAAAACCTAGAAAACCTTAGATGGGGGATTACCTAATTGCTAAACCAATTAGATCTTAAGTAAGCCCCTAACCCTCCTCTTCTCTATAAATAGAGAGGCCCCCCCTCTTCCCAAGGGGTTAAATTTTTGTTGAAGGATTAGAGAGTGCTTAAGAGAGAACCCTAGTGAGACAAAATGTCAATATTTTTCCAGAATTCCAGCATGCATACTTCACCTATTTCAGTCCATTTCCACCATTAGATCACTCCTTTTAGCTAAAACCTAGCCTCTAGCTTCACTCTACACCCCCTATTTTACCGAATCCTAGCATCAGAATCCATTTCCATATTGTTTAAACCATCGGAAGCACGCCAAAGTGGAGGACTTCCACGGTGCAACAAGGGCCCGTGAGCTCCAGCTCACCCCTCTCTTCCTCTACCTTCTTGGTGTCTCCTCCGTCTAAGGATTCAAGCCGTTACGCCGCCGAAATTTCAGTTTTGGCTCAAAGCTTGATAGGACCGTATTGCCTTCGGGCAAGGGGAAACTCCGCCCTTTTATTTTTGTTTTGGCCATAGATAGAGACCGCTACGTGCGGGTTGATCGGGTGCCTAAACCCTTTCCGATCGATAACCGAAGCCCCAACCCTAGAGCCTTTGGCAAAGACCGGTAAATCAGAGTCATATTTAGCATTTCGGTGCTCAAAATATTGATTTGACGGTTTCCCGGGTCACCAAAAGCTCCATGTGGTGACTCTACATTTCATATAAAGCGGGCACCTCACCGCGACGGGTTCGAGAGGATCCATGGTCGCACAGATGGCGACTCTGCTGGGGATTTCACCCTAGCGCTTCCCCTCTTGTTGGCCTTTCTTTTTTTGTTACTAACCATTTCTATTTTTTTTCTTATTTTCTGCTATTTTTTCTATATTTTTGTTGTTTTACTAACATACTCACCCATACGATTCAGTCCTTTAAGTGCCTTAGCCGATTGGCAGGCCTACGTGCGCCTTTAAATTCCTGTTTTTTCGATTCTTGTCATTTAAGCCACCTTAGCCGTTTGGCGAGCCCGCTTGCATTTAATTTTACGTCATTTAAATTTTAGTCATTTACGAGCCTTAGCCGTTTGGTGGGCCAACGTGCGCTTTTCATTTCAGTCATCATATCTCACCATTGAACGCCGGCCCGTTGAGGCGGCACGGGCTTGTCGTCCTCGACCCAATTTTTGGACTTAATTTCACTCCCCTTTAAAAATCTGTAATTAAAAGTGAACCAACAGTGTGGGGACATAATTAAATTTATTTTTGCATTTTTGGGTAGTTTTTGGGGGGTTTAGGCACAGATACAATTTACCCGGTTCCCAGTAAGGCGGCAGCCCTAGTGGTGATGATCCTAAAAAGAACCACCCCTTCCAGTACCTGAGAAGGCGCTTGCGCCGGAGGTATATCGGTTGGGTTGCCAATTCCGATCAAGTCGTAAAACCCGCATTGGTGAGAGCGTAGAAAAACCAAAATTCTGCCTTGTATCCCTAGGAAACAGAAAGGAGGGACTCGATAACATACACAGCAGTCCCCGGGAGCATCCCTCCCAGGAAACCAGTTCAAAGACCTATTTTACTTGTCCCTTTGTCAAAATATAATCACATAACCTTTTGCCGTATATAATATATCGCCCGACAAAAGCCCCAATTACGGTATATATATATATGCTCAATAAAATCGATTTAAGCCGGTGTATATAATATATCGCCACCAAATCTGCATATTTTTGGTGAGCGTGCATAATATATCGCCCGGTATATCTTGAGCCAATCCATCACCCCAAGTCCCCGATTAGTGGTATTAGTGCCCCCAATAGCCTCCCACATCCTCTAACACCCAACATGCCCCCGCCCAATCAAAAGAAGGCAACTTCTCATTGATTTGCTTCGGGAGATCGGGTCGTTTGCGTGGATTCCCGCACCTTCAATAGAACGAAAGGGTTCCCTTTCGCCTCTTCCGAAGTGTGTCAGATCCCACCGTGGGACCTACTAAAGGTACATATATCGCCCGAGACGGGAGTTGACCTTGGGCACCACTAGGTCAGTATTCATCTAAGCAAAGGGGAGTTAATCTCCATCTAAAAAAAAAAATCATCTTAAAAAAAAAAAACCAAAAAATCTCTCTTCAAAACAAAAATCATCATTTTCCAAAAAGAAAAAAAAAAAACCCAAACAAAAACAAACAAAACAAACCCAAAAAAAAAGAGAAGAAAAGAAAACCAAAACCCAAAAAAAAAAAAAAAAAAAAGTATATTTTTGGTGTGACCGTCACTACGCGCAACCTCAAGCTCGTCCCGTAGAAGGAAGGTATTCGGCCCTTATCCGCGACATCGATATAACACCTGTCAGCGGATCATGTCAAGAGTCGATACATCCCCACCGTCATCCCCATCCCATTCTCATATCGGAGAAGACCCGATCTCCGACACCTTCACCCAAACCAGGTTCGATATCACAGGCCCATTTGGGGCGCCCGTGTTCACCTCCACCCCATCCCCTTCCCTCACATTCTCCCAGCATACCCCTTTTTCATCCCCTACTGAAACCCCTCATTTCCCAACCAACCCCTACATCCCCATCTCCCATCCAAACACCCTTACCGCATCCCCATATTTCCAAAGACCCCATAGGGAGTCCCATCCCCCGCCTACTTCCCACGTTCCATCCCTCTCATCATCCATGCCCCCAACATCCTACATCCCATCCACCTCATCTCACATACCATTCCCACCACATGGCCCATCCACATCCCAACATATCCCCCCATTTACCCAAACCCATACAAATCCATGGGCCCGAGCCCAAACACCTCAAGAGCCACAGGCCCAGGCCCAAAACCCTCAAAACCCATGGGCCCAAGCCCACCAGACCCAGGCCCAGGCCTAAGACCCTCAAAACCCATGGGCCCCATCCCAAACACCCCAAGAGCCATGGGTCCAGGCCCAAAACCCTCAAAACCCACAGGCCCATACCCAGGCCCAGGCCCAAGGCCCTGAAAACCCACGGGCCCAAGCCCATCAGACCCAGGCCCAGGCCCAGAATCCTCAAGGCCCATGGACCCAAGCCCATCAGGCTCAGGTCCAGGCCCAAAACCCTCAAAACCCATGGGCCCAAGCCCAAACCCATCAGGCCCAAGTCCAAGTCCCCCAGGGCCTTTGGACCCAAAACTACCAAACCCAAGCCCAGGGCCCATGGGCCCAAACCCAATCCCCTTATGGCCCAATAGCCCAAACTCAACAAGGCCCATTGGCCCAAAGTCATATTAATCCCCACACCCAGGCCCAAGGCCCGTCAATCCAAGCCTTTCAAAACCATCAAACCCAAATCCCTCAAACCCAAGGCCCATCTGCCCACGCTCATCAAGGCCCATTCACTAACCCCATACCCCCCCACCAGTACCTTTCATTCACCTATACCCCTTACGCCCCCATCCCGCCTCTAACGGGGAATCCAATCCATCCTACTCCTCAAGCCCACAACATCCTGCCACCTCAACCACACCTCCCTCACCCCCAAAATCTGCACCCAGCTCAGCACATCGCTTACCCACAAATCGCTCACTCATTTATCCCTTCTCATCCCCTACAAACCATATGGCCCCACCAGGTCATCCAACCTCTCACCCCCCAAGTCCAAACAGCAGAACTCGCCCCTCACCAATACCATGACCAACAGTATGAGGAGGATGAAATCCGCAATAGTGGAGTTACCAGCTTCAACCCTCAAGAGCCCACCATCATCACACCTAGGGTCGAACAAAATCAGGGGGAAGCAGTCCCTACTATAGCCTCAAAAGAACCAGAACAGTTGAAAGAACAAATAGACAGAATACAGAAGCAACCGATGAAGATGGGAGGAATAGAACTACATTCAATGCATTTCGACTTGTGTGTACGTTTCTCCGATGTCCCCCGCCAGTAAATTCAAGATGTCATCGTTTGATAAATACAACGGCACTGGCAGCCCCATCGCCCACTTAAAATCTTACTGTGGGGATATGTGCCAGTATGGCGAAGATGAACGACTCCTCATCAAAGTGTTCCAGAAGAGTTTAACGGGCCCAACACTGAGATGGTTCACATCCCTGGAACCGTCCATGATAAAAAATTAGAAAGATCTGACACGCTTATTTAAAGAACAATATGTCTATAACATGGACATAGAACCAAGGAAGTCAAATTTGGCCCGATTAAAGCAAAGACATGATGAAACATTCAGTGCTTACTTAGGGAGGTGGAGGGAATTAACCGCTCAGGTAACTCATCGGATTCCCGATGATGAGCAGATTGAATTGATAACTAAGGGAGCCCTCCCAGTCATCGCAGACTTTTTAGTATATCAGCAGCAGTCTAGTTTTGCTGATCTGGTCCGAAATGCCAATCATTGCGAAGACGCCATTAGAGAGGGCAGGTTAGGAAGGAATGTGGCCAACGGGGCCACCGGGGTTCGAAAAGTGGCCGAACCAATAATTGAAAGAAGACCAGGGACAGAGGTACATAGCATTGTTTACCCCCAGGCCAATACCAATGCCCCCCCGATACAGCTTCAAGTTACACAACCACCCCCGGCCCATTTTGAGCAAGTACCAAGGCCAAGCAACGAACCAAGAGCCCCGTTTACCCAGGAACAGATGAAAGCACAGTTCGAACGAGTGTTCACACCATTGGGGCAATCCTTGAGTGTCTTATTGTCAGTATTGCTATAGAAAGGCCTGGTCAATTTACTCCAACCTCGCCCGCCACCCCATCCCATACCGAGGAACTATGATCCGAATCTGCATTGCAATTTACACTAGGGACCGGGTCACCCTACAGACCGGTGCTTTCCACTAAAACACGTAGTCCAAGATCTTATAGAGGCGAGAAAAATTATTCCCCCGTCACTTCCTCAAGGGCAGAACTAGAATATCCATCAAGCCCCTCTACCACCGCACCCAGGAGGCCCCAGGTCTAACATTCATTGGATAGAGGAGGAAGAAGAAGAGTTTGACCCTTCAAATTATATCAGTAATCAGGAGGAGTTTTCACTCCCCAGGTCGAACGAAGATGAACTATTTGTTGGGGTGATCGAGCCATTGTATCTAGCCGATTATTTTCCCACACTGGCATATCAAGAGGAGCCCTTAGATTTAGGGCAGTATTTTTTCACCCCTGCTCCCGCCTATCAAATCCAAATGGGCACAGCCCCGCCGCAATCATACGCATATCCACCCCACGCCCAATTTACCCCATACACCCCTCCGTCACACCCAAATCATCCCGTACCATACGCAACTCCGCCATCCCCGTATTATCCTACCCCATACACACCCTCAAATCTCTCCACCCAATACACTACTCCGCCATCCCCAAGTTACCCCATCCCATACACACCTTCAAATCCCACCACCCAATACACCATCCCACCGTCCCCAAATCACCCCGCTCCATGCATAACTCCATCATCCCCAATCTACCCCATTTCACCCACAAACCCATCATCACCTCACCATGCCACCCCCTACACAAGCCCGTCATATCCAAATCATCCCGCTCAATGCACAACTCCATCATCCCCAATTTACCCCACTTCATCCACAAACCCATCACCATCCCATCATACCTCCCCATATACAAATCCTTCATATCCCTATCACCCCGCGCCCACCACACCTCAGACGTCTCCCCATCCCTCCATCCCAGTCACACTCCCGCCATCCCTTTGTTATTTTGGCCCCAATCCAACTCCACCCCCACTCATGCAAGCAACCCCTCACCCAATCCCCTCATCACCCAATCACCACTGGTCCTACCATGCGCAGGTAATACTAGTACAAGCCCCCTCCATGCCCATAAATCCAATTTCGCCAATTCCCCCCACTACCATTCCACCCCCCATCGGAGTTAACCTGGTTGGACCCGAAAAACCAGTATATCCAGCCCAATCCTCCCCAGAATCCTCATGCACTCCTTTTCTCATCCCAAAACCTGCTTATGACCCACATCAAGTACCATTGAGCTATGAACAGACGGACATGAATGTCGGGTGCAACCAAGAAGAGGCTGTTGAATTTGTTACCCGATCAGACAGAACTTCTGCTCAGCCGGAAGCATCAGGGGCAGTCAGAGGAGAAGAAAAGAAGAAAGCACAGGCCGCAGGAAATCCCTTTGAAAAAATAGCCAGGGAGCACATACTGGAGACACAGCTCAAGAGAACACCCGCACATATTACTGTGTGGGATTTGTTAATCACGTCTCCACTCCACTTTCAAGCCCTAATGGGAGCGCTCAAGGACGCACATGTCTCCACCCACGTAACTCCAGATGAAGTAGGGGAAATAATAGGGCAAGTGTTGGCCCCAAATGGCATCTCTTTCACCGATGCAGACCTGTCGATCGTGGGGAATGACCATTCTAAACCCCTGAATATAACAGTGGAAGTAGGAAACTTGGTGGTGACGTTGGTGCTGATTGACAACGGGTCGACGCTGAACTTATGCCCTCTAAGGACGGCAATCAAAATTGGGGCGAATCCCGACACCTTCCGGCCATCCATATCAAGCGCCCGGGGATTCGACAACACCAGAAGAGAAATCATAGGAGAAGTAGACCTTGACCTAATCCTCGGACCGCAAACCTTCACCACCCCCTTTCAGGTGATGGACATCAAGTCTACTTTCAATCTATTATTAGGCCGGCCATGGATACATAAGCTCGGAGCAATACCATCTACTCTGCACCAAAAGCTCTGATTTATCTCAGAAGGAAAAATTGTCACCATCATAGGTGAGAGCAGAAAGGACATGGGGAAGAGCGCTCTGCACATTGAGAATCCAAAAGTGCTGAACATATCGCACACGGCAGAGGATGCCGATCTCCACCGATTTGAGTATGACTTCTCAAATGTTACCCTCGGACCAACTGAAAAGACCTCAGATAAAACTGGAGGAGGAATGGACGCAGCTGTGTTCATGCTCCACAGATGGGGCCATCAAAAAGGGAAAGGGCTGGGCCCACGCCTCCAAGGAAGAAGAGACCCCGTCAAGGCTAAGGGGTAACAAACTAAATTCGGCTTAGGCTACAGGCCCAGAGAAGAGGAAGTCAGAGAGGCCAAGGAAAAAATGAGAGACGTAGCAGTCGCCAAGGCCAAAGGAATCATCCTGGAAGAGAAACCTCACACTCGCCCTCACATCCGTGAAACCTTTGTGAGCATCGGGGTAGTAAAAATTGATCTAAATGGGGAGACGAGGGTCACCCCACATAAGCCTACTTCAATTCACCCCACCAATCCCTACATCATCCCCCCAGACTTCGAAATGGACTTAGCCGCCCTTTCCTTATTTGAGGAAGAAGTTCCCCGATCCACCCATCACTCCAGCACTAGCCACTCTGGGCCCCTCCTAACCATAGAGGACAGGGTCCCAGAGGACCCCTCTGTAAATATGTTGGAGGAAATGCAAGAGCCTACCGACGCCGCTCCCAATCAAAGAGGTAAAGGCCAAGCCTCGCAGGTGAGTAACTGGGCATCCTTGCCCCAACTCCTGGGAGCCGCCAAATGCCATGAAAATGGCATCGGCTCTCCAAAACAAAACAACCTGTAAAAAGTGAGGTTAGCCTCTGGACCACTCTACCTTGTATATATAGAGATCCACCTCGCCAGGGGCTGACCTCCAAAAAAATGCAAAAGACCATAAAAATAGAAAAAATACCAATTCTAAAAATATTATCCTTTAAAATTCCCAATAAAATTGAAATTGATGTCGTGATACCCGTCCCATGTAAAGCCGACCCCTTTCCTGTAGAAATACAAGAAGAGGTAGGAGTCACGAGTCTGGATGAGGAAGGCCAAACCGACGAGCTCCCCAATGAGCTCCTCAAACAATTTGCCGATTTTGAGCATGGCCCTACCCCGATCATCGAAGAGACGGATGATGTCAATTTGGGCACCACAGAGGCCCCCAGAATCCCCAAAATCGAAACATCGCTGTCCCCTGCGGAGAGGAAAGGTATGATAGACTTCCTTCGGTCATACCAAGACGTCTTCGCATGGTCGTATGAAGACATGCCTGGTTTGGATACCGATCTGGTTGAGCATGAGTTGCCACTCTACCCTGATGTTAAGTCGGTTAAACAGAAGCTGAGACGCCTCCGACCCGAATGGATTATGAAGGTGAAGGAAGAGGTCATCAAGCAGTATGATGCAGGGTTTCTCATGGTATCCAAGTACCCCCAATGGCTAGCCAATATCGTCCCCGTACTGAAGAAGGATGGAAAGGTTCGAATGTGCATTGATTTTCGAAACCTCAATAGGGCGAGCCCTAAGGACGACTTTCCATTACCCCACATCGACATCTTGGTCGATAACATCGCAAAGCATGGAATGCTCTCATTTATGGATGGATTCTCAGGATACAATCAGATAAAGATGGCAGAGGTTGATCACGAGAAGACAGCGTTCATTACCCCCTGGGGAACCTTCTGCTACAAAGTAATGCCATTCGGGCTGAAGAATGCTGGGGCAACCTATCAAAGAGTAATGACGGCCCTGTTCCACGACATGATGCACCGAGAGATCGAAGTGTACATCGACGACATGATTGCCAAATCACCAGAAAGGGAGGACCACTTGATAAACCTTCAGAAGCTATTCGAGAGGTTGAGAAAATACAGATTACGATTAAATCCCCAGAAATTCGCGTTTGGCGCTATGTCCAGAAAGCTATTGGGTTTATTGTCAGTAGGAGAGGGATCGAGGTCGATCCGACCAAGATCAAGGCCATCACTGAAATGCCGCCACCGTCTATAGAGAAGGAAGTCAGAGGCTTTTTAGGTCGGATCTAGTACATTAGCCGATTCATCGCATAGTTAACTCTGATATGCACACCAATCTTCAAATTTCTAAGAAAGGACTCACCGGTTGAATGGAATGATGACTGCCAGGCTGCATTCGACAAGATTAAAGGTTACCTCCTGAAACCTCCGATATTGGTACCACCCATACCCGATAGACCCCTGATAATGTACCTGTCCACGACCGAGTTTTCCATGGACTGTGTGTTAGGACAGCATGATGAGATAGGAAGAAGAGAGTAGGCCATCTATTATCTAAGCAAGAAATTCACTGATTACGAGACACGCTATTCTCATCTGGAGAAAGCATGCTTGGCGCTCGTTTGGGCTACTCAAAGACTTCGACACTACCTGTTATCCCAAGCCGTTCTACTTCTAGCACAGATGGATCCATTGAAGTACCTATTGTAGAAGCCTGCACTCACTGGCCGAACTGCACGATGGCAACTACTCCTATCCGAATTTGACATTACTTATGTCACCCAGAAGTCGATTAAGGGGCAAGCACTCGCTGATCATCTTGCTGAGAACCCTCTGCCGGACTATGAGCCTCTAAGGACCAAATTCCCCGATGAGGACATTCTGTTCATGACTGACAAGGATCCAGAGGAAACGGAGGAGCCCTGGGTAATGCACTTCGATGGGGCATCGCATGTTGAGGGCCAAGGAGTTGGCGCCATTCTTATCTTGCCAAGAGGATCACATATACCCATCTCAATCAAATTGAGCTTCCCATGCACCAACAATATAGCCGAGTATGAGGCCTGTACAGCTGGTTTACAGGCGGCTCTTGATCTAAATATAACTCACCTTAGGGACTTTGGAGATTCACAGTTAATTATATGCCAGACCAACGGAGATTGGAAGACCAAGGATGAGAAACTGATCCCATACCTTGAACATCTGGAGGATCTGATAACCTGCTTCGAAAAAGTCACCTTCTCTTATGTGCCATGAGCAAGAACTCGGTTTGCTGATGTCTTGGCCACCCTGGCCTCTATGGTTGAGATTCCATATGGAGTCGTGATGAAGCCGATCATGATAGAGCAGAGGAATGAACCGGCTTTCTGTCACCTAATCGAGGGACCTACGGAGGTAGATGACGAGCCACCCTGGTTCTCAAACATCAAGAATTTCCTCGAGACCCGAACTGTCTTGGATGGAACATCGAAGGTAGACAGACGCACCATCCAGCGATGGCGACAAACTATGTCGTCTGCGGCGATCTCCTGTATAGACGATCTCACGACAATATTCTGCTCTGATGCCTAACCCAGAGAGAAGTGATTGAGATCATGAGAGAGATGCATGAAGGAGTCTGCGGGGCACACGTCAGTGGACACATGCTTGCGAAGAAAATTCTAAGGCAGGGATACTTTTGGACCACTTTGGAGACCGATTGCTGCAAGCACGTACAGAAGTGCTACAAATGCCAAGAGCACTCCAGCTTAATACATGCTCCAGCCATTGACTTACACAGCATGGCCACTCCTTGGCCGTTCGCCACCTGGGGTCTCAACATCATCGGCAAGATCAGTCCTAAAGCTTCCAATGGACATTAATTCATCCTCGTCGCTGTGGAATACTACACAAAATGGGTAGAGGCAGCCTCCTATACGAGCATTAAGGCTAGTCATGTTGAGAAGTTCATCAAGAACAACATCATTTGCAGATTCGGCGTACCGAAAGATATCATCACTGATAATGGCACTAATTTCGCCAATAGGTGCATCCGGGCCTTGTGTGAGCGGTTCAAGAACAAGCATCATCGTTCATCCCCGTATATGCCTCAAACGAATGGAGCTGTGGAGGCAGCCAATAAAACTCTGATCCGCATCCTGGAGAAGATGGTAGTTACTTACAGAGATTGGAGTGAGCAGTTACCCTTTGTACTTTGGGCCTATAGAACGTCTATCCGTACCGCGATAGGGGCAACACTATTCTCCCTTGTGTATGGAACCGAGGCCGCGCTACCCATTGAGGTCAAGGTACCGTCGCTCCGTATCCTTTTGGAATCCCATCTACCTGAAGCTGAGAGGGAAAGAGCCCGTTTTGAACAGCTAGACTTGATTGACGAGAAAAGATTCCTAGCCTTGTGCCACACTCAGGTCTATCAGAGGAGAATTACATGTGCTTACAATAAACGCGTCCGCAGTCGAGACCTGAAGGTAGGAGACACTGTACTGAAGAAAATTTTTCCGTCTCTCCACGTCGATCCGAGAGGGAAGTTTAAGCCAAATTGGGAAGGACCCTACGTCGTCCGAGAGGTTCTACCAGGATATGCCATTCGCCTCGCCACCATGGACGGAGACCACTTTCCTGAGCCCATCAACGCTGGATACCTCCGTAAGTTCTACTCTTAGGTCTTGAGACAAGGTGAGTTTCGATAAAAGTAGATGCGTGACCGCTTAAGGGCCCCATAAAAGAGGCCATCATTTCAAAGTCAAGTAGCCCAAAAGAAATATTCCCGAAAAACCTTCACCCTTTTTTCGCTACACACTTCGGGCCGACAACCATTTCTTTCATATACCCCACCCAAAATTCCAAGAAAAAAAGAGAAGAAAAAAAAAGAGGAAAAATCCAAACCAAAAGAAGAAGAAAAAAGCAAAACCCCTCAAAAAGAGAAAGAGGGGGACCAAGAAAAAAGAAATGACTGGGGCATAAAAAGCCTTTGGAAAGAAAGAGGAGTCACCCAATCTGAAATTCACTCAAAGCTTAGATCCAAATTCCCAGAAAAACCCAACCTGTTTGAACCCCAGCCACATTACAACCCGGAAGAAAGCCCTCTTTAAGGCCCACAAGCGGTCATAACATCTACTGTATCAGAATAAGCTGAGTTAACAAACCACACAAAACTTTATTCAGCCGGCTATGATGGAATCGACGTCCATGTCGTGGCCTTCTGGTTCTAAAAAAAGAAAGGGAGAAGAGAAAAAAATGAAAAAAAAAAGAAAAAAGAAAGAAATTTTTTTTTATTAATTTGGGTTTAAAGCAAGACGGACGTGGTGAAAACCCGAAGGGGTGCCACGGGTAAAAACAACGAACTCACGCGGACCAGGTGAAAACCTGAAAGGGCACCTGGGGTAAGAGAGCGAACCCATGGATGTAGTGAAAACCCGAAAGGGCGCTACGGGTAAAAACAGGGATGACGGGTATGGCGAAAACCCGTCTTGGGCGCTATGAGAAAAAATGTCAAGAAAAGAGAGATTAGGAGAAGACCCATTTTGGCCCGCCCATTTTAGTTTGACCCCCTTTCCCCCTTTTTTTTTAGGGGCCACTCATGTGAAAATTGGATCAGATCCCGATCAAGTATGTCGTCTCTACCGCGGGGTCTGATGCATGACCAAAGGGAAAGACAGAAGACTAGACCAACCCCTGGGAAGCTGACCTTCCCACGTTTAAAGGAAAAACCTGTATCTCATGAGCAGGGTTCGACCATGCTCAAAAAAGTACCCGCTGGCTTGGCCTTGTAGTTATCGGCATCACAAAAGATCCAAAAGAAAAGAAAAAAAAAATACAAAAAAGATAATAGATTTCCCTTTCCCATAAAAAGCCCCACACTGTGGAGGAGAAAATTTCAAAAAAGATAATAGATTTTCCTTTCCTATAAAAAGCCCCACACTGTGGAGGAGAAAATTTTAAAAAAGATAATAGATTTTCCTTTCCCATGAAAAGCCCCACACTGTGGAGGAGAAAATTTTAAAAAAGATAATAGATTTTCCTTTCCCATAAAAAGCCCCACACTGTGGAGGAGAAAATTTCAAAAAAGATAATAGATTTCTCTTTCCCATAAAAAGCCCCACACTGTGGAGGAGAAAATTCCAAAAAAGATAATAGACTTTCCTGTCCCATAAAAACTAGGTTGGGTCAGCATTCACTCACCACTTCGGTCTCCCTAAGCCCAACAAAGTTACGGTAATATTCGGCTTGACTCACTGCCGACTCATAATCCTGGCCAGTAAAGAAAAGGAGGTGTTAGTCACACAAGCCATCAACATAATTCAAAGGGAAAGAAAACAGAGCAACAAGATAGAGATTACCCCAGGAATCAACTCAGGAGGTGGGACCTGGATAGCTTCAGTAGAGATTTGTGCCTTCTCGGCCACGTCGGCACACACGCGGGACAAAAAGGCATCATCTAGGCGTTTGAAGGTCCCCTGGACCACGGTAGGCGAACTGCTAAAAGCACCAGCACCAGAAGAGTCAGAGGGTCCAGCACCGGAGGCCACGCCTGAAGCACCAGCCCTGGAAGGATCGGAGGGTCCAGCACCTGCAGCATTATAAGGAGCAGCCGCCTCATCCCCCTCATCCGAGTCACCGCCCTGCTCAAACTATAGAGAGAAACATTTTATCATTAAAGGTGGCAGGTCAATCAAAGTAACCACAAGGAAGCTACTGAATAAAAAGAGAAAAGGGGCATTACCTGAGATCGCGGCCTGCCAAAAGCTAAAAAGTTAGCACCAGGCACGATGCGGGGCAGCAAGAAGTGATAGGGCATGGAATTGTACCACGACTGATACCCCCCGGGCAGGAGAAGGTCATCGATAGGAACCCCATGGTGAAGAAAGTGAGCAGTAAGTTCGTCAATGGATCCTTCTGGAGCCAACACATCGGCGGGAGGAGCTCGCGGGTCGGCAAAGAGAGGGCGATACTGATGAACCACTCTCTCCCCTAAATAGTAGGCCCTAGTCTAGGACCCGTAAAGGAAGATGATGCGACGGTCCAGCAAAAAGCGAGAAGGACCCACCGAGGCCAAGTTTTAGAAGGGAGATCCTATGTAGGGGTCGAGGATGACCTGCAAAAGAAGAGAAAACAGAGGGGATACACACGTTTGGTCAGAACCCCTAGCACACGAGAGCTGAGCTGTCAAATTTATAAAAAGGGAATTGTTTTACCTGCTCTGGGATCGAACTGAGAGCGCAGCCCTAACTCCAAATGCTTCATACCTACGTCCCGACGGCGACCCACGTGCCAGTTACTCATGAGGGGGAACGTAGCAATTTCAGACTGAAGCAGAGGGCGACCCGATTGGAAGTGAAGATACCCCTAGATCTGAGAAAGCAAGCAGATAAAGACAGGTATGCTATAAAAGAAAATTCGACAAACTAAAACCAAAGGATAAAATACCTCAATGGCAGGCCAAAAACCCACAATAGAGCTAGACTCCCCAAGAACGGCTCGCTTTAGGCTAGACTTGAGTACAACATAGCCAGCGCCGTCCCAATCGAATCGATGCATGGTCTCCCAATTCACCATCAGGCTGAGCAGGGACAACGAGACTCGCCCTCCACTGGTGTTGGAGAGGAGAGTCTTGCCCAGGAGGAACAACAAGGAAATGCGGGCCTGCATAAGTGTGCGCGCGGGCTCTATATAAATGGCCAGGTCAGGCTGGCCTTGGTCCACTAGCTCGTGAGACTCAAACTGATCAACAAGCCAGGATATCTTGACCTCAGAACCCCGAACATTTCCAGAGGACAGGTAAGCCCCTATCAGTTGAATCACCTCCTCCTTACCCAGTGTGCGGGTAGGTACTACGGGCACCCCTCCAATACGGACCCCAGTGATCATGGACCAGTCTGCCGGTGTGAAGGCCATCTCTGCCACGGCCATGTGAAAGGTCATGGTCTCGGGGCAAAAATGCTCTATCAGTGCCTTTAAGTAGGCCGTATCGGCCCTCACAGCGGGGCACAAAATGAAATCCCCGAAACCGGCACCGGTGAGCAGGTCCTTCACCACTCGGGGAAGGTAAAGCACGAGACGCTGGAGGTCGAACCAACCGCCTCGAAACATAATGTGCGGTAGGGGCTGCAAACAGAAGGCATCAATCAGATAGGGGCAAGGTGATATAATGAAGACATCAAAGGAAAACAAAAGCGGAAAAGAGGGGGGGGGCATCTGTTTACCTGACCGACGATCCCAAAGTTGGACATGTGGGTGTGCTGGCAGTAGAGCAGGCCGGTATGGGCAGCCTCGCCTTGCATTTCATACCAAGGCTGGGAGGAGCGCTGAGACACAATGAACTGTTCCCCACGGGGGCCATAGGCCATCTCCGGCCCTTCTTGCTGATCATGCCCTTCGTCACCAGACATCCTGAAAATATGAGACGCATCGGCATATGAGAGGGTTGCCAACAAGAAAAAAAGAAGAAAGAGAAAAATATATATATGCACTAATCCAAAAAAAAATAACAACAGCAAAAAAAAAAACCATGTGTGTATGTATACTAATCCAAAACAAAAAAAGAGATGTGTGTGTGTGTACTAAAAACCAAAAAAAAAAAACCATGTGTGTATGTATACTATTCCAAAACAAAAAAAGAGATGTGTGTTTACTAAAAACCAAAAAAAAAACCATGTGTGTATATATACTAATCCAAAAAAAAGAGATGTGTGTGTGTGTACTAAAAACAAAAAAAAAAACCATGTGTATATACTACGCCAAAAAAAAAAAAAAAAGAGATGTGTGTGTGTACTAAAAACAAAAAAAACCACGTGTGTGTATATACTAATCCGAAAAAAGAGATGTTTGTGTGTACTAAAAAAAAAAAAAAAACCATGTGCGAGTGTACCAATCCAAAAAAAAAAGGAGATGTGTGTGTGTGTACTAACCTAAAAAAAAAAAAAATGCGTGTACCAATCCAAAAAGAAAAACAAAAACAAAATGTGTGTGTACTGACCCATTAACAAAAAAATGTGTGTGTGCGTATTAATCCAAAACAAAAAAAATGTGTGTGTATAAATGTACTAACCCATCAACAAGCTAAAAAATGTGTGTGTGCACACTAATCCACAAAAAAAAAAAAAAAAATACAAAAAAACATAATAAATAATAATATATACATATATATGTATACTAATATATGTATGCGCTAATCCCAAAAAAAAAGAGGCACCAATCCATCAAATAAAATGCACTAATCCATCGAAAACCAAAAAAGAGAGAAAAACAAAATAAATGAATGATGGATAGAAAATAGGCCTAAGGAATCAAATATTTCAAAAAAGAAAAAAAAACAACTAAAACAAAAAAGGAGAAAAAGGAAATATAGGCATCACAAAGCATTTCATCAAAAAAAAAAAAAAAAAGAAAGAGGCAATATCATCAAAAATTCAAAAGAAAAACGAAGGAAAGGTAATGATTACCTTCAATGGGAGAGAAAAACGAATAGCGGCGGAGGATAAGCATCTTTCGATCCACACCCGCGACCGCCGGTAATAGAACTCAAGCCAAATCAAAGGCAAAAAACCCTACGGGGCTGTCCCGAACTCAAGAAGGAAGGAGGGAGAGAGAGAGAAATTGAAAAGGGGGACCCCTTTTGTGCTTGAGCTCGAGCGGTTTATAGCGCCAGTTTTAAACAGCGTATATAATATATACGCCATTATTTTTCAAATTTTGGTGAGCGATATATTATATCGCTGACCATCTTTTAAAAGCGCCGGCCTCCCTTTTTCGATTTTGAGGCCTGACGGACCCCTTGCATGTTGGACCATGGCCCGGACCCCCCTCAGAAGCCCATATATCATCAGGTGAAGGTGCACGCGTCCCCAAAATGGCCTTTCGAGTTCCCTTCAATTGCCTCAAAGGGACCGTGCTATAATAAACGGATCTAGACCTGTAGGCTCCCACCTAATGCGCCCACAAAATAAAAAAAAGAGAAAAAAAGAAGAAAGAAAAGGCTGAAAGTGACACTAGTTCTCAAAAGAGTGCTGCAATGACCATTTGCACCACTCCGAGAATCGTGTTAAATCAATTCGGAATGATCAGGGTCCACCCGAAAGTTCTCAAACCCCGTCTTACATAGGGACACCCCATACCTGATTCGGCAGGCAAATGAATTTCATTCATCACCGGTCACTCCTGGGAGCATACACTTAGCCCCAGATCTCTCCCAGTAGAGGTCGAGGCCTGATCCGGCAGGCAAACCAAGAACCCATCACCAGCATGCACACGTCCCTAAGGTATATCAACATGGCAAGTTGATTTGCCTAAGGATACGTGCAGAAATGAAGGCAGTTTGAGCATGCCCAGAGTCTCAACCTGACATGAAAAAAGAGAGAAGAAAAAAAACAAAAAAAAAAAGGGGAGAAGAAATAACATGTTGCTGCTTAGTAAAAATCCTGAGTAGGTTGACCCCACCTTCCAAGCATTCACTCTGGTCACCCCCCTTCGGATCTATGTTGACCAAGAGTGCCCCCGACTTCAGACCATTCGAAAAGTCTATTGTTAGTTGAAACTGACCCGTCAAAAATGAAATTACCACCAACCAAACTATGTGCAAACATACAGACCAAAGGGCTCATTCCCTTTTATTTCCTTTTACACAGGCTTAAAACCTGTATAGGCACGGTGTCCCTGTTGAATGTACGTACTTGCGTCTGGGTATCCGCAGGATGGTCGTTTGTCCTCATAAATTGTACCTTAGGGTCGAGGCTTCCGTTCGCACCTATTTTGCTGCTTATCGCCCCCTATGGGTGTATGCCTGTGCATAGTTAGTAAGATGTGATTTCATTAGGGATGGAGGTTAGAATTGGCCATCTCTTTCAAGGGATGATTGGTCCTAGCCTGATCTTTTCAGCTTTGTCTCAAGTTAAGGCACTCCGGTTCAGGTGAATCAGGAGCACCTCACCACTGGAACGAGCACATCCCCAAGGTGTACCTGTCCCTACCATGCCACACGCACTCTTAAAAGTGTATCAACTGGCATTTGATCCACTTAAAGAGTTGTGCAAGAATAAAGTTGCCAGAGGTCCTTGAGCTTTGCTTAGAGGCCTCGAAGTAAAAGAAAATTCAGAAAATAACATAATTTTTTACTCAAAAAATGGGCATGCATTCCCAAGAAGTGTTGCGACATCAATATTCACTCCACTCGGGTAAATCATGCTAAAGCAACCTCGAGGTTGATGGGTTCGCCCAAAAACTCTGAGCCTGACCTAGATAAGGACACCCGTGGCCAATCCAATGGAGCTGTCAATATCCCATAGGGTTGGACACAGTTTGAAGGTCGTTGCTTTGTGTGCTTCGCATCAGTTCTGAAGCATAGATCGATCATCTCGTTTCATGGAGCTGTCTGGTTCAGATTAACACTCAACATCACAAATCTATAATTTCCCTCAGGAAGTGGACGATATCCCGGCTAGCGGGCTTACACTTTTTGTAATCATCGCAGTTATGCCCAGTAATGTCGCAATGCGCTTTGGGACTGTTAGCCTTGAGGTACGGACGATATCCCGAAATGAGAGGGCTTACGTACACTCACCATCACCATGGATGTTTGAGAATTGAGTTGAACCAGGCGGACCCATCAAACGTGCCTTGGACCTCTTCAGATGTCTCTTGTCTTTGGCATCCGATCATTAGTGATCGAATACCAAAGATGGGCATCTGTAGACACCCAAATTCGGCCCAAGGCCCGATCAATCTGTACTTCGGGAGAGGTGTACCCCTGTGCTTCCGATGGCACCCCTGAACCCGTAGAAACCCACCCAGACCTTTAGAAATCACCCTGAACCCTTTAGAGCCATTCCCCCAATCCTTAGGAGTCACCCCTAAACCCTAGAATCCCTTCCCAGACCTAACTTAAACCCTTCTGAGCAGTTGATGGGAGGAGAGCTATAGAATTTCACATAGACCACTACCAAGGATGAGCCACATACCTTTGGAAAGAGGGATTCTCTAGCTTTCCAACAAGCCAAAGATCACCCAATTTGGAGCTACGGTTCAAAAGTTATGACAGTTCTTCACATAAAATCATAGGACTTTTACTCAGGCGTGGATATTACATACGCCCAGCCATTTTTGCCCCAGTTTAGTCAGGCGTATATATTATATACGCCTGCCTATTTTGGGGAAATTTTGGCCGGGCGTATATAATATATACGCCCAGTATAGGTGGGACCCACCACGGGCTTCATCTTCCCAAAGTTCCTCTGTTTTTGGTGAAATTTACTGTTCCTAAACTGGGTGTAGATAATATATACGCCCAGCTTAGCTACAGTAACTATCATCAATAGCTCGAATTTCCTCCATCTGGTTTGACCCTTTGACCATCCCCTTGGTTGAGGTGGGTGTCTTGAGATTGGTTGCCCCCCCCTTTGAGCTTATTTGCAACCCTTAAGTCACATATGGTCTCACCCCATCATCTGCCAGTGAAACCAGTTTCCCAAAACCCTAGGACCTTAAAAACCTAGAAAACCTTAGATGGGGGATTACCTAATTGCTAAACCAATTAGCTCTTAAGTAAGCCCCTAACCCTCCTCTTCTCTATAAATAGAGAGGCCCCCCCTCTTCCCAAGGGGTTGAATTTTTGTTGAAGGATTAGAGAGTGCTTAAGAGAGAACCCTAGTGAGAGAAAATGCCAATATTTTTCCAGAATTCCAGCATGCATACTTCACCTATTTCAGTCCATTTCCACCATTAGATCACTCCTTTTAGCTAAAACCTAGCCTCTAGCTTCACTCTACACCCCCTATTTTACCGAATCCTAGCATTAGAATCCATTTCCATATTGTTTAAACCATCAGAAGCACGCCAAAGTGGAGGACTTCCACGGTGCAACAAGGGCCCGTGAGCTCCGACTCACCCCTCTCTTCCTCTACCTTCTTGGTGTCTCCTCCGTCTAAGGATTCAAGCCATTACGCCGCCGAAATTTCGGTTTTGGCTCAAAGCTTGATAGGACCGTATTGCCTTCGGGCAAGGGGAAACTCCGCCCTTTTATTTTTGTTTTGGCCATAGATAGAGACCGCTACGTGCGGGTTGATCGGGTGCCTAAACCCTTCCCGATCGATAACCGAAGCCCCTACCCTAGAGCCTTTGGCAAAGACAAGTAAATCAGAGTCATATTTAGCATTTCGGTGCTCAAAATATTGATTTGAAGGTTTCCCGGGTCACCAAAAGCTCCATGTGGCGACTCTACATTCCACATAAAGCCGGCGCCTCGCCGCGACGGGTTCGAGAGGATCCATGGTCGCACATTCATAGTATGTTAGGATGAGCACACATACTTGGCAATGAGGCTGGTAATGGTGAGAAATGCAGGGAGATCTGCAATGGTTGGAGTCGAGGCTGGTATTAAACTCATCTTCTTGATCTGACAGTGCTTGAAATCTTAGGTTAGCCTGCTTTGCTAGCTCGAGTGCAGGGAGGTCTATCCAGTAGTCCTCATCATAACTCGGAGAGTGTTGCCATTCTTGCTTGAGAGATTTCCAAAATATTTAGAGTTGTGGTGTGTCTGGGGATGGAGGAGTGTCTAGTTTAAGTTCCTCTTCAAATTCAACAAGGGTGATATGGGTGTTTTCCCCTGGGTCAATCAGATGACTATTGAGATTTTCTGCTTCTTATGACAGTTGGTGAGTTGGTGGGTCGTTACTTGCTTCTGTTGTTATGAGTTTAGAGTCGTTCGATTCTACCGTTGCGGAATGTCGAACCCAACTAGCAAAGCATTCCAATATGCTGGTGCATGCCCTACAGCGGGGTTGGTATGGATGAGAGATACACAGGGAGTCCCACGGGCATTCCCATCCTCCAAGGCCAAGGCCGAGGCAGATGCTATGCGAGTTAAAATCCTCTTGTGGGGTGTCATCTCCTTCCCATGTTAAGCGTAAGTGCTCTTCACTATCTTGCAAGGTAGCTATGTGGAAATCTTCGTCGTCAGTGGATTCTCAATCTTTTACTTGCGGCTCGAGTTTGGGAGGTTCTCGCTTTCTCTCTCCTGTAAGCTCCTTCGTGTCAAACAAAGGTTTGACTCCTTTAAGCAGTTCATCAATATCGTCATTTACATTTGTCAAATTATTGAATGCTTCAGCCATTAGTTCAATTTCTGCTTCTTGGGATTTAGTGAAGGACACTTCTTTTTGCTTTGGTACATCCACTTTCTCGGTGGTCTCATAGACGAAGTGGTCATATTGAGACCATTTTGGCGAGGTAGAGAACAAGTCGGCTTGTGGGTCGTCCAATTGGTAACCTAACCCTATGTGTTTACGTATTTTCCTTGGGATGATAGGTCCTACATGACCTTGCTTATTTCTACCGAGTCCGGTGTGGGGGACGTATCAAAGTTGATACATGAGGTCCCAACCTTTTGTCACGGTAGGATTAATGTCATTGAATTTGGTGAGGTCTGGGTCAGCCTCTTTTCTCGTTAATTTTTGTTGACGCGTTGGGGGAGAACTAGGAGGGGTAGGGGGATGAACTTCCACAATGGTGTCTCATCAGGGATTCGGGCCTTCTAAATGTGGCCTGTGTTCAATCCGTAATCATGGGCTGTCGGAATACTCGCAGCCTAATCAGTGTCTATCTCCTGGAGGGGTGCATCAGCGTATATACGGACAATGGAGTCCTCGTACAAGAATTTAATGCATTGATGGTATGTGGGCACGACGACTTTCATTGACTCTAACCATTTTCTTTCTAAGATAAGATTATACGTACTAGCAGAATCAAAAACATGAAAAGTGACGTCTTTCGTTACAAGTTCAAGGCAAACAAGGAGTTTGATAGTTCCTTTGACGAAATGACGCGAGCCGTCATAAGATATAAGTGATAGTGCGGACGATCTGACATCCTGCTCTGCGTATTCAAGCATCTTTAATGTTGTGATATATTGAGTCTTGCTCCTGTATTGACCAATGCATGGGGTACGGAGAATCCTTTGATTATGACTGTAAGGTATATGGGAGCCGCGCTTCCGCAGAGCGACCCCTTAGGCTTGTCTGCGTCCGTGAAAGTGAGCACTAGGGGTTGCGCCATGACCGAGGAAATTTGATGAAGCTCATCTAATATTGTGTCCTCATCCACTTGTGTGTCTTCAAGTGTCCTTATCAACAACCGGTGATGGTTAGGAGATTTTTTGATGAGTTCTAGTATAGATATCTGGGCCGAGATCTTTTAAAGATACCGTAGAAGGTCATATTTCTGTCCTAGCTCGAGTGCCATTTCTTTGCCTAGCCAATGAGCCTTAGGTGCAAGTGGTTGGAGATGTTGAGGTGTAGGGATTGGTGGAGGGATAATGTGAGGTGAGGGAGGCAAGTTAACTTCTCTTTCTCTCACGTTCCCCTCTGGTGGTTGTGCATTTGTGAAATCCTTATTCCGAGGGAAAGGCGGAGGTGGGTAATTGATTCCTGATTTAAGAATCAGGCAAGTCGGTTATTGACCAAACCCGGTGTAGCTCGACATCGATGTATTTGTGAAGTGAGTGAAATTCAAGGTCGGAACGCGTACTTGCATGGTGCCACTCCAAGGTGGGAGGTACTGTGTATAATCCTCTTCTTCTAGGAAAGTAGAGACCAACATTTCGCACGGGTCGGGATGTTCTTCTCGCTCACTTTCTTCTATGTTTAGCGAACACTCAGTCTTTGCCTTGTTTTCTTAGCTTGGAGTCTTTTGAGTGATGCTTCCTACCCACGCAGCAATTTGGGCTATAGTTTGAAGAGCGTGATCTCCGTACTCGAGTTCAGAATCGGACGAGGGGAGTTGCACCGGTGTCAGTTCAGGATTTGAAGGAGTTAAAGGTCCTGGAGGATGACTATGGAGGAATGGTCTTCTGGCCCTAAAGGAGTGGACTCGTATCTGAGTGAATTTTGAATAAGGAGGTGGGCTCGACGGGGTGATGTTGTGGATATTTCAGGTGCTGGTTATTGTGTTGGTGGTAAAAGCAATTTAAAATCAAAGTAAAAAGTGGGATGGAAACAGCACAACTAAAATTATCCTAGACCTGCAAGATACGGGGTCCATTTGTAGTAAGTTTTAATAAGAATTTGTCCCACAGGAAGTAGTGATCTAAACCTAGAAGGTGTATAGTAGACCTCCAGATCTGGCTACAGATCTGGCAATTCTAGCCTAAATCTAAGAAGAAAGATAGTTCTTCAGGTGTTACTAGATCTAATTTATAAAACTGAAATATAAAACTAAACTAAAAGATTGAGGAAGATGGATGGTGAAATAAAATAGAAAATGATGGGAAATAGGCAACTAGGGACTGGTTCTTACTAAAAATCAATTGATTCAAAGGTAAAGTATATAACTGATTTGCTACAATTCCTCATCTGGCTACAAGCTCAGATGCAAGGTATAAGAATCTAATCTCAACCAAAGAATTGAAGCAATCCTAAGGCTATGATATGCCCCCTTGAATGGTCACAGATCATCCCAGAGATTGTTCCAATTTAATGATCTTGATCAGAATAGGAAAGCTATTGCAGATGCTGTGAGTGCCAGGCTACAAGCTCAAGCATCCACGGGAATATCTAATCCAAGGAAATCAAATACAAAAAAGTGAAAGTTAGATCAGAATCACCTTTAAAAACCACAATTACTGTAATAATATCTTACAACTTATTGAGCTCAGATATGCAATCTGTGCAACATCCAATTTATTCACAAAGCCTTTGAAACTCTTAATTTTACAATTACAAACCAGATCTGGACTGCTTATCTAGATCTAATCCAACAGGCTGGATTAGGGAGAGAAGGGGGAAGAGAAAAAGGAAAAAATAAAAGCTAAACTAAACCTAAATGAGCTAAGGAGAACCAAAGTTATTCTATGGATTCCTTGCTGAGAAATTACAGCAACAAGGAACTTTATTTATACCAGTGCATTGATCCAAGTGCTTTGGATTGCAGCTAATCAGAGGAGAGAATCTGATTTCAATTTGTACTTAATCCCTGTTTTAGAATTCCAACCAATCAGAGAGAAGAGAGGGATTCAATTCTGTTGTGCTCAGCTGATGCTTCCCGCCAAAGAATTTCTCCCAAAACAGTTTGCACATGTGGGCAGCTATCCCTGCTATGAAGTTCCAAAATTGCCCCTGTCGACCAATAATATTTTACCCAAAAATACAACTCCAGGTGCAGCCTTTATCAAAACAGCCTTCTCACTTTAGATTTGATGGATCCCGAGTCAAATCAGCTTGAGGGACCATGGGTTGATGCAACTTTATTAATGGTTATTCAAATCTGCAGTTTCAGTAATGTGGTGGAGAAGAGGAATTTTGAGAGGTTTTGTGGTGTGCATGGATATGCAGCAGCTTCAACACCTCTTCGTGAGGAAGGTGGAGTTCTCAAGATGATAGCAGGTGGCTGTCGACAGGTTCAATGGGAGCTGCAAATGATGGCCGACAGGTTTGGGGCATCTTCTCGAGATGTTGGCTGGAGGGAACTCAAAGCTGTCAACAGGATGAGTGAACATCTATTCGAGAGGTTGCTGGTTTTGCAAGTTACAAGCTCGACAGGATTCGGGGGCTGCACAGGAACTCCTCGACTGGTTTGCTGAAGATTTAAAGTGCACTTCGACAATATGTAGAAGAAAGCTGAAGCCTGCATGGCCGATAGGTTCAAGATTCAAATGGTCGACAGGTTGGAAGTTGCACCTGTAGATAGGTTGCATGGGAGGTTGGCTGGGGCTGGGAGTGTGTGTACCTCTACAGGATTGAAGGTTTGCTGGTCGACAGGATTGAAGCACCATCCTTTCATGAGGTTGGCTGAAGGGGGTTTTGGAATCTCGACAGGTTTGTGAAACATCAAAGAAGCTCTCGAGAGGTTACATGGGAGGAAGGCTTTGGAGCTTTGCTGGGAATCTTGAATGCACATCAACAGGTTTGCAAAGAGCTTAAGTCGACGGGTATAAAGCTTGGAGGCTTGATCTGCTCGAGAGGTAAGAAGGTGGGGCTACTACTCGAGAGGTAAGAAGGTGGGGCTACTGCTCATAAGTCGATAGGTATAAATCTTTAAGTGGTCGATAGGTTTGAGAAATAGCTGAAGCATATGGCTGCATGGGGTTCTAGTCGAGAGGTTGGTGCAGCATGTACACATAGCTGTCGACAGGTTGCTTGGGAGGATTAAATGTATATCGATAGGATTAAAACAAGCCAAGGCATTCATCAATCATTTTGATAGGTTCAAGGGGCTGCTCGACAGGTGAGCTTGGGAACTGGACTGCTCGACAAGATGACAACAGTAGCAAACCAAATGTCGACAAGTTTAATGGGCTTCTAAAGCTGAGAAGTCGAGAGGATTGAGGAGGTTGTTGCTGTCTATGATTTCCAACTAATATTTCGTGAGGATGTTGCAAGTGTGCTAGATAGGAATTGAAGCTCAGTACCTTCCCTTTGACAGGTTGGAGTTTCAGCTGGTAAGATGGAGGGTTCTAAGCTTGAAGATGTTGCTGCATTTGGGGATGTTGGCTGGCTGCAATGAAGGCTTCAAGTGTGCACAACTCGCCACAATGGCAGCAGGTCCAATCAATGCATTCGAGAGATGCTATTGCTCCATTTGATGAGATTTAAATGCAGGCTTGCATGGGTGCGAAGCAATCCACTCGAAGGTGTTGGAACAGCTGCTTGATGAGATTAAAAGCAAGCTTGTATGAGTAAAGCTGTTGTCCATTTGATGGGATTACATGTAGATCTGCATGGGTGCAGCTGCTGCCCTTTTGGAAATGTTGGAGAATAGATTTGTAGCTGCAGTTTGAGAGGAATGAGAGCTGCTGCTATCTGCATGTTGGTGTATTCCAGCTGCTTTCAAGTGTGCTGCAGTTTATAAATTGACAGATGCTGGTGCAGCATTCAAGTGTATCCGCTAGTCAATTGATGACGTCCATTTCTCAGCACAAATAGTTGACTTGATGGTCGCTCCTGCAAGGTGATCCTTTGCACAATACTGCAGCCTATGCACTACTGCAAGCTTCATTGTGCACACCAAGTGCTTCATTTTCTGCAGTTGCTGAATCAAGGTATAGCTGAAAAGTGTTGGCTTGGAGCTGCAGATTCTTTTTCAAGCACCCAATCAATTGCTGGTTTCATTCTTAGCAACAAGCCATAGCCCACTCCTTCCAGTTCTATCTTTCAGTTGCTGATTAATTCCAAACCTCCTCTTAATGGATCTTTTTAATTGAAAGTTGCACTAAGGCTACACTTTCTTCCTAAACTGCAAAACAAGCTAAAAACAATTATAAACAGCTCAAGGTCTTAACAAAAGCCAGGTTTTAATGGGTAGAAAATGGTCAAAATCAGTGACTAACAGGCGATGCGAGCGATCAAGGCCTGGGGGTGTGGGGGTGAAGGAACTCTCGTTAGCGTGGCGGAGGTATTAGAGGGTTGGATGCGAGTTATTAAGGTGGAAGGCTGGAAGGAGGCTCGACTGGAGAGATCTACGGTGGTGACCTGAGCCGGTGTTGCTTGGTTGTGGTTAGGCATGTGGTTATTAATGATCCCTAAAATTTGTAGGGGTTGGTTATTGCTAGGGTTAGGATTCCTAAGCACTTCCCAGTAGATTTGATTTTGGTCGTTCATGTCATAGATTACATCCTGGAGGACCCACCAGTCTTCTAGGTTGTGTCCCGTGTATCGATGGAATGTGCAATATTTGTTATAATCTAGATTTGTCGGCCAGGGTTGAGGTCTTTCTTGGGGGAATCGGAGGAGATTCTGAGTATTAAGGAGGCAGAAGATATTGGGGATCGTATCAGGTATAGGGGGATAGTGTTCTCGCCTCGACTGGTAGGGGCCTCTAGCTGGGTTGAAGTTTAACGGTGGGGGTACATTATTGTAGTTTTGCGCATGGGCCGATCGATTTTGTGTCGTATTTTGGTTCTAGTAGGTATTGGGATATTGGCTTCTATTCTGATATTGGCCCTGATTCTGGTTCTGGCCTTGGTTTTGGTTTACATATCTTTATTGATTAGTGCCTTGGTTTTGGTTCGTGTACCATTGTTGATTCGGATTTTGTCTGAAATTTCTCGGTTGGAAGTTTTCGTTCAAAGAGTTCTATCCTTAGTTGACAACGGTGTTGACCTATTCGGTTCCTAAGGCTTTCTTATTATTTTTCGATTTTGATTCACTAGAAGAGCCTACTTTCGACGTAACTATGGATAGGGCGAGGTCTCCGCCTTTAATGTGTCGTGCTAGTTGGGATGCTTGGGAGTGGAGTGCAATGAAGTCGGAGCAATCACTTATGACAAGCGTGCTCTTCAACGGTTCCCTTGTGTTGTGGATAATAATATCAATCAAGTCTTTTTCTTTCATTGAAGTGCTGGTCCTGGCAGCGAGTTTCCTCCATCTGGCGATGAAGTCAGTAAATTCTTCATCGGGTCCTTCCTTGGCCGCTATCATGTCACTGAGACTGACTGTCTCTTGGATTAAGTGCTTCTATTGGTCTAGGAATTGACTGACTAAATCGTCGAATGTTTCTATCTTATAAAGCGGGAGTCCCGCAAACCAATCTAAAGCTTCTCCTTCTAATGAGTGTTGGAAATAGTGAATGAGAAGTCATTGATTATCACGTATAGGTCAACAATCGTTACAAAAGAGGGCCAAGTGATGGTTCGGATTTCCCGTGCCATTATATTTGATAAATTTCGGTGGTTTAAATCCTATTGGAAAGTTAAATTCGACATCCCGACAAAATTTGTCGAATCGGAATGAGTGACCACGGCGTTCCCTCTTGGTCATGTATTCGTCAAGCATTTTAGGGAGATCTTCAATTTTGATTGTGTTGTCTTTTGGAGCAGCCCGTGAGCAAACCTTGTCTAGAGAGTCATCATTGAAGAATGTGAACGCAGGTTGTCTCAATGGTGTGACGCGGGCTGATACCGTTCTCGGGGTAGGCGGTGGCCTTTCCTGTCGCTCTTGATCTTCTGAAAATTGTCGTGACCTAATGGTTTCATATGCGACAACCAATCCTCGAAGCAATTCCTCAAAGTCATCATCTCCTCTTTGTATTCTCTGAATACTGAGCTCTACGATTTGTTGAGTAGTAAGTTTTTGTTTAGTGTTACCATCTCTCCCATTATGATTATTCTCGGTGTGTAGGGTAGAGAAGGGATTCTCTTGTTCACCAGCCATATTAATCTCAGCTTGTCCTAGGCTGGAATTGTAAAGCGATTCATTTTCATACATGGGGTTATTATGATATCCTCACAATGGTGGGTCTCCTAAGCTCACTCTTCGTATGACAGGCATCTGGAGTCTTTGACGAAGACTCATATATCTAAAGAGATTCGAAATAATGCGATGGAAAGAAAAACAGGAAAACAAACTAAAAACTACCTATCTAAAGAAAGAAAAGAGTTTAACAAAAGTGTCCCATCACGATTGCCAGTCTGTTGGTGTGCGCATTTTTTGGGTTCCTCTCTATCCCCGTTGAATCAGTGGCCCAATTCTGTCCAAGTGGACTCTAGCGATGCGACTTTTGGAATGTTAGAAATAAAATAAAAAAGGAGATTTCTACGAAGGTTCCTAATTTATTGCAATCGCCAGCTACAAATATTTAATGATGTTGCAACAAGTCAGTGATCACGCTTTAGAGCGGGTATGAGTTATTTCTTTACTGAATCGTCCGCCTGCGAACGTCAGCAGTTATGGCTCTTCCTTATAGTTTAAATAATTCAGTTTTCCTTTTCTTTCTTGCTATTATTGTAATTCTAATCGGTTTAGATTTTCTAATTCTATTGTGAGTCTACTGGTGTGGGTTTATTATAATGATTTGCTCTAATATTATAATCTTATTAGGAGTCTAATTAATTTAGTTTCCTAATTCTATTAGAATTCTAATTTATTTGGTGTCCCAATACTACTAGAAGTCTAATTAATATTAGTCTCCTAATTGTACTGGGAATGCAAATATGTTAATTTTAATGAAACTTTAATTAAATCAAGCATGCTAATTGTACTGAAATTTTAAGTAAAGCAAATATACTAATTCTACTACAATTCTAATTGATGCGAGTGTACTAATTTGACTGAAATTCTAATTGGAATAGAAGACTGATTTTACTAAAACTCTAATTAAAGCAATGAATTAACTTTACTAAAATTCAATTAAAATCAAGGATTTGATTTTTTTCTAGAATTATAATCAAAGCAATGAATTAATTATACTAAAACTCTAATTAATAAAAAAAGGGAATTAATTATACTGGAATCTAATCAAGCAACGAATTAACTATGCTGGAATTATCTAATTAAAATAAAGAAACTAATTTTATTAGAATTCTAATAAAAGCAATTATTCTAAGGATCTAATTAAAATAAAGCGTGTAAATTAATTATACTAAAAGCTAAGAAAATTATGGACTTGATTTTCTAATTATGATTAAAGCAATAAAATAATCTTAAAAAAGGGGTTTTGGACTTGCTATGCTAAGGAGGATTGGCCTCGTTCCCGAGTACCCTTCGTAAGCTCCCTTGGGCAAATCGGGTGGCTGAGATTAAGGATAAATTAGATTTTTTGACTATAATATTTTATTTTTAGATTTTCGGAGTCATTTTCGGGATTATAATTAAGAATTAAATTATGAAACTAGGATTATAGAAGATTAAATTAATATTTGGGATTTTAGAAATATTAAATTAAGGAATTAAGACTAGAAGTTTAAAGTTTTAGGACTGAATTCGGGTCCGAAATCAGAAAATCAAGTCGTATGATTAAGGACTGGTTCTAGAAACTATGAACTAGAATAAGAGATTAATGATAGGACTGAAGATTAAATTTTAGAACGGAATTGAGTCTATGGTCGGTGAATCAGGCCGTTAGATTAAGGACTGGTTCTAAATTCGGAGAACTAGAACCAGATATTAAAATTACGATCTGAAAAAGGGTGCTACGGTCTAAAACTGAATTAATATTAATAATTAGAACTAAGAAAAATCTTAAGTCTAAGAACTAAGAACTACGGTCGAAAATTAAAAATTAAATTTTTATCTAAGGTCGAGGCTGTGGAGAGAAATCTCGAAGATTCGAAGCTTAAATCTCGAAATCATGGCTATGTTCCTCTATTCCTGGAGTTCTCTGGTTTTTAAATCCTAAAAAAATTCTATTCTCCCCCAAAATTCTAGCCTCTTCCTCAGGCGAATTAGAAAAAAATCTTTTATAGGTTTTTCTCCAATTAAACGTCTTGTTTCAGGCATTTAACTGGATTGTGCGCCGGTTTCTCGGTGCTTAATCGCTTTGAGTCAGTCACTGACTCAGTGAGTGACCGGCTGACTTGCTCAGCGAGTTTCCTAGTTCTAACAAAGTTAGGACTAATTGCGCACTTGGTGTAGGGTGCACAATCCGATTAACCGTCTCATTTGAAGCGCTTGATCGAGGAAGCTTGGGGGTCAAGGACCGTAAGACTTGGTCGGGCGTAGGCCAATTGCGCGTCGATGGTGGGGGGCTCAATCCGATTGCGCGTCTCGTGCGAGGCATGTGATCAAGTATCGAGGTGGTCTGGGAAAGGGAGTCTAGTCTGAAAGGGGGATTGATTGCACACGTGTGATTTGGCGTGCAATCAAATTGCGCGCATGGTTTTAGGCGCCGTAATTCAGGGCTATTTGGGTTCGGGTCAGTTCTGAAATGCGAGACTATTATTTTAGTTTGTATTTTGACTATATACTATTATTTCAGTATATAGCCTCCCTATGTTGGAATCTGAGCCACAGAGCTATTGTTTCAGCCTGTGTTCAGCCATATACTATTGTTTCAGTGCATGGTTCCGGTCAGGGGGTCTGAAATGCTAGACTATTATTTCTGTCTATATTTTGACTATATACTATTATTTCAGTATATAGTCTCCCTACGTCGGGGCCTGAGCCATAGAGATATTATTTTAGCTTGTGTTCAACTACATATTATTATTTCAGTACATGGTTCCCATCTAAGGGTCATGGAACTTGAGCCACAGAGTTATTGTTTCAGCCAGTGTCTAGCCATATACTATTATTTCAATATATGATCCCAATTAGGGTTATGAGGTCAAAGGTTGACAAAACATATTTATATATTTTGAGAGGGCAAAATGGGGGTGTCTACACCAGGTTCCCGCCTAAGGTCGGGTATGAGGGTTGTGTGCGAGTGGGATATTGAGAGAATTGTGGAGGGTATGGGTATGAGGGTCCAAGGTTTGGGCCTTGCTGGGTTTGGATATGGGGTAAGGAGTTTGGAGGGGTTTGGGCCATTGGGCCTTGGTGGGTCTGGGCCATTGGGCCTTGATGGGTCTAGGCCATTAGGCCTTAGTGGGTCTGGGCCATTGGGCCTCCTTGAATGGTATGGATGATAGGGGGTCGGTGAGAACTTTGGGAAAGAGGGGCATGGAGATGTGAGAATGTATGAGGTGGGCTTGTGAGGGGTGGGTGAGGGAGGCTATCTTATGAAGCCTTCCATGTATTGTATGCCTTCCACATCTCATCCATCATTGCCATTAGATTGGGTGGTGGGATGGGTGAATAGGGCATATCTAATGGAGGGGGAGCATGGGGCATAGATGGGGTGGGCATATGGGAAGAATTGGGCATGACTCAGCTAAAATTGGGCATGACCTGGGTGGAAGGGGGGATGTACGATGGATTGGGATTAGGGGAAGGATGTGAAATGGATATGGGAGGATTGTTCATGACTTGGGTGAAAGAGTGTGGTATGTTTGGATTAGATGGGGATAAGGGGGGTATGTTTGATGTGGTAAGAAGATGGGATGAATTTGGGGTTGAGGTGGGGAAAGCATATGGTGACATATAGGATGGATTTTGGGTGAATGTGGATGAAGGATGTGATGGTTTTGGAATAGCCATGGAGGGGGGAAGGGGCATGGTTTGAGAAAATGAGGGGGAATGGGGTGTCGGATTTTGGGTGTTTTGAGCGGTGGTGGATGGGAAAATGGGTGCACCGAAGGGTCCGATGACAGCAAATGGGGATTGGGTGAGGGGTATGGATGTGAAAATATCTTTCGCATGGGAATTAGTTGAGGAATGTGGCAGGGATGAATCAGGATCGGCGTATGCCGGATCCATTGCCCACGACATGGCTTGGCGGCGAGTTGGGTACGGGTGCTTGGGATGGGGCTCATAAAGTTTCCTCCTTCTCCCTTTATGGGACGACGGGGGGTAAGGCGATGCCGTGGTGCCGGCACCACAATTTTTTCAGTTTTCCCTTCTTTTTGGGTTTTTGGTTTATTTGAAAATTAGGTAAGTTTGATTTTTATGATGAAGAATTTTGGGGCCCTTGAATTCCTGTTTCGGGTGGTATTTGTACCCTAAATAACTCCCACGGCGAGATCCCGAAACACTTTGAAAGAGTCAAAAGGGGAACCCTTTGATCTATTGAAGCTACGGGAATCAACGTAAAGAACCCGATCCCCCTGAGCGGGTCAATAAGAAGTTGCCCTCTTTTGACCGGCGGGGGCATATTGGGTGTCGAATAGTGCGGGACCTATCAGAGGTGCTAAACCATTAAGCGGGGGACTCGAAAAAGTTAGAACAGGCCTCAGACTTCGGCTGCCTAACCCAGGGCAGGCTTGGTGTGTGTATTATATGCGTCAGGCCAAATTCTGGAGAATTTGACTTGACGTGTGTATTATACATGCTAGGCTGACTCTGGTCTGATTTGGCTTGGCGTGCATAATATACACGCCAAAGTAAACCTGGGAAAATTAAGCTTGGCTTGTCTATTACACGTGCCAAGTATAAACAGAGTGTATAGTCATATACACAGCATAACAACGAGCCCAAAATTGGTCTTTTTTGTTGGCTTTCTTGGAAGCGATGCTTCCGGAGACTGACTTCCTTGTTGTAACGGGTCCCTCCTCACCGAACCTAGGGATACAAGGTTTGATTCGGGGTAACTAAACGCACTCTCCAAGGGTTTTAAGCTTTGTAACAAGATCGGTTACCCACCCTGTATACCTCCAGCGCAAGCGCCTTCTCAGATACTGGATGGAGTGGTACTTTTTAGGATCATCACCACTAGGGGCTGCCGCCTTACTGAGAGCTAGGTGTTTGTATCTTTACCTAAAAATCGCAACCCTTATAAAATCTACCATCGTAAAATTTAATTAAGTCCCCCTCTTGGTTCAATTTTAACTTCAATTTTAAGGGAGCTTGCTTAAAAGTTCAAAAACAAGGGGTGAGGGTCCCGTTCCGCCTCTACGGGCCGGCGTCCACTGGTAGGATATGATTGTAATAAATTAAATGCTCAAGTAGGCCCGCCAAACGGCTAAGGCGTGTAAATGCGTAAGTAAGCCCGCCAATCGACTAAGGCATGTAAATGACGGAAAAGTAAAGGAAAGTAAGGACGATGCATAGGTAGGCCCGTCAATCGCCTAAGGCACGTAAATGACGGAAAAGTAGGGGTGAGTAAAAAATGAACAGAATCGTAGGGGTGAGTGAAACCAAGAGAAAACAGATAAGTGTTAGTAACAGTAAAGAAAAAGGCCAAATTTCAAGGGGGAGCTCTACTAGCTACTCCCCAGCAGAGACGCCATCTGTGTAACCGTAGATTTTTATCAAACTCGTCGCGACAATGCACTCTCTTGAAAAATATAGAGTTGCCACCCAAAGCTTTTGGTGTCCCAAGAAACCCAAATCAATATTAAATGCACTGAAGTGCCAAATATGACTCTGATTCACCAATCTACGCCAAGGGCTCTTGGGGAGGGGTTTCGGTTATCGATCGGGAAGGTGTTAGGCACCCGATCAACCCTCTCGAAAGTGGTTTCTACTTATGGCCTAAATGAATATAAAATAAAAAAAGCACTTCCTCTTACTCGAAGGCACTATGATCCTATTAAGCTTTTAACAAGCACCAAATATTTGGTAGCGTAACGGCTTGAATCCTTGGATAAAGGAAAAACAAGGAAGGTAGAGGAGTAGAGGAGAGAGCCAGAGCTCTCGAGCCCTTGTAGCACACTTGTGGACCTTCGCGTAGGTCCACTTGATGAGATTCTGATGGATTGGATGATAGAAGGGTGGGTTCTAACCTCTAAAACTTACTAGCTAAGGGGTAGGAGAGGAGGGCTAGGGGATAGCTCTCACCTAAACTCAAGAGTTTTTTATGGAAGATAGGGTTTCTAAGGTGGTTTAGGATTATGAAATTTGTATAAAAAGGGTGCACTAAAGGGGAGGAAAGCTCTCTCTTAATCTTTTCTCTCTTTTAGAATTTTTTCAAGCCTTTGTAAAGGGAGGGGTGCCTCTCTATTTATAGGAAAAAGGGAGGGTTAGGGGGTGCTTAAGAGCTAAATAAGATTAGCAATTAGGTAATCCTAACATCTTAGGTTTCCTAGGACTTCAAGGTTTGGGATATGTGGGCAAGGGGTTTCAATGGTAGATGATAGGGTAAGGTTTCAAATGATTAGAGGGTTGCAAATAGGGTAAACAGGGGTACAACAGTCCTAATGAAACCTATCCTAAACATTGAGATGGTCAATAAGTCAAACCCCAAAAATAAAATTCAGGCAAAAACCAGAGGTTACTGTAGCAAAGCTTGGCGTGTATATTACACACGCCAAGCATAGCTACAATGTCCTGGAAGTTCAGAGCTCGCTGGGGGCCCACCTGTATTTGGCTGTTGTAATACACACGCCAAGCCATTTCTGGGAAAAAATGGTTTGGCGTGTGCAATACACATGCCAAGCATGCCCCAGCTAGGTGCGGTTCTCGAACATTCTTCGGATTGCCGTAACTTTTGAAGCACAACTCGAATTGAGGTGATTCTTGGCTTGTTGGAAAGCCGGGAACCTCTACTTTTTAATGATATAAGATTTAGTCTTAGCAAAGGTCCTTGCCAACCTTGATACATCAGTATCTGACCATGGCCTGGGAGGGTAATTCTTAAGGGTTTGGGAAGGGTCCTAAGGGTGTGGGAGATGCTATTGGAAGCTCGGGGGTGCGCTTCTCTCAAAGTATGTCATGATCGAGCCTTGGGCCAGATTTGGGTGTCTACAACGGCTTCAGCAGCTCCGTCGACACCTTCAGCAACTCCTTCAACTGTTTGACAAGGTATGCCATTTTTATTTTTATTATTTTGTTTATATTTTTCTTTTATATTTTTTTCTATTTTTATTTTCTATTTTTATTTCTGGTTTTTTTTATGTTTTTTTGTTTATGTTTTTTTATTTTTAGTTTTTTGTTCTCTGTTTTCTTTTTTAGTTTTTTGTTGTCAGTTTTTTTTTTTTGTTTTTTTTGTTCTTTTATCCTCTATTTTTTTTTTAGTTTTTTCCTATTTTTTAGTGTTTTTTTTTTTAGTTTTTTTGTTGTCTGGTTTTTTGTTTTCAGTTTTTTATTGTATATTTTTTTTTTCCAGTTTTTTTATTGTCTATATTTTTTTCTATTTTAATTCTTTTATTTTTATTTTTTATGAATGAGGTTGTTTAGGATATTAAAATGAATTCTTATTCATTTTGTAAGGTAAAATTCTTGGTATTGGTATTTTTTTTAATTTTTTTTTCATTTTTGACATTCAAAAAAATTATTGAGATTAGTTTTTTCTATTTTTTTTTCCTAGGCCTTTTGACATGCCATGGTGTACACTTATGGCTCCTATATTAATATTAATATGAATTCTGAAACAGTATTTTATGGAGGACTCAAGTTCGTCTTCTGTGAGCAAGACCCCGGGTGGAAATATGCTCATCTTGTGGATGAGAGGAACACAAATACCAAGACATGCAATTTTTGTAAGAAGACTACAAAGGGAGGAATAATCCGGCAAAAACAACATCTTGTTGGGGTAGAAAATAATGCAACAGGATGCCTTAAGTGTCCTTCAGATGTGAGAGGAAATGAGACAGGCTTTGGGTGTGTCAAAAATACAAAAAGTGGCCAAGAGAAGGATGGTATGTGACTCGATAGATGAGTGTGATGTACTTGGGAGAGTTGTTGAGGAAGATGTGTATAGAAAATTTTATAGATATGGATGTTGAAGAAATACATAGATTGATCGGTTCTAGGAAAAAGGTCTCTACAAATCCTCGTATAAGAGGTCCTATGGATGGGTTTGTTACTACTACTCCAAATTTGGCAATAGAATAGAGGTAGAAATCAAAACAAATGACATTGAATGATAGGTATAAGAAAGAAGAGAGAGAAAATGCTTGTCAGTTATTACGTAGATGGTTTTATCAAGCAGGGATTCCTTTCAATACCGTTCGCTTGAAAAGTTTTACAACGGCCTTAAAAGTAGTGGGCTAATTTGGTCTTGGGATGAAGCCCCCATCGTATCATGAGCTAAGAATGAGCATATTAAAGAAGGAGGTGACCTCTACTCATTCTATATTAAAGAAGCAGAGAGAGAGAGAGAGAGTTGGGAAAAATATGGGTGCACCTTAATGTCCGATGGTTGGACAGATTAGAGGGGAAGAAATCTCATTAATTTTTTAGTGCATACCCCAGATGGGACAGTGTTTTTGGAATCAATTGATGTATCATCATACGTGAAGGATGCTCATACTCTATTTACCATGTTGGATGGTATGGTGGAGAAAATAGGGGAGAAACATGTAGTTCACGTTGTGATAGATAATGCTGCTAATTATGTGGCAGCTGAAAGAATTTTAATGCAGAAAAGATTGTCTTTATTTTAGACTCCGTGTGCTGCAAATTGTCAAAATCTTATTCTGGAAGACATTGGGAAGCTACCACTGGTGAAGAAGTGTATAGACAAAGCCTCCGCATTGACGGTATTTTTATACAATCATAGTTATATCTTAAACATGGTAAGAAAGTTTACAAAATAATATGATTTGGTGCGGCAAGCTGTGACACGCTTTGCGACTGTGTTCCTCACTCTTCAAAGAATCTATTTACATAAGAAAGCTTTGAGAAAAATATTTGTATCCGAGGAGTGGGCTACACATAGGTTGGCCATCACGGAAAAAGGTAAAAGGGCATGTGATAAGGTCTTGAATCCAAAGTTTTGGACCGACATAAAATATGTTTTGAAAATATCAAGGCCCTTGGTGAAGTATTGAGTTTGGTTGATGGGGAAAAGCCTGCTTTGGGATACCTCTATGAGGCAATGGATGTGGCAAAGACTGCGATTAAAAAGACACTTAAGGATCAGGCTAAGCTATATGAGATACTTTGGCAATTGATTGATAAGAGATGGGATGATCAAATGCATAGTCCCTTGCATGTTGCTGGTTACTACTTCAATCCCGTGTTTTGTTATAAAAATCCCAAAATTGTGATAGATAGAGAGGTTAATAAGGCTGCATTGCTGTCACTGAACACCTTGTGTTGGATCCTCAGAAGCAAGATGCAATAGTGATGAAACTTGAGAGGTAATAATACTAACAAATAACAATATAACTTAGTTTATTGATTATTTGAATTTGCTTGAGTTTATCAATCAATCTTTTCTACTTTTTAGTGATGCACGTGCGAAAGGGAGCTTGGGTGGGTCAATGGCAATAAGACACATGGAGTTGTTTACTCCTGGTATGTAACCAAGTAGCCAACTACAATTGGCTTTCTCGCCTTCTCACCGATTTCTCCTATTCAACACTTCAATTTTAATATTCAGAGTTAGTAACTGATATAAATATTTCAATATGTGAATAGTTTCATGATGGAGACAATATGGAAGTAGTTATAAAAATTTACAATGGTTGGCAATTCGTGTTGAGTTTTACATGTAGTTCTTCTGGTTGTGAGCACAACTGGAGCACTTTTGAGCATGTAGGTGACTAATTTATTTATATTAGATGTTGATTTAGTTATCTTATTATTATTAATTTATAATAAATAAATATACTTGTATTATTTATTTTACAGATTCACTCTAAAAGGAGGAATCGATTGGAGCAAAAAAGACAGAACGACTTAGTGTTTGTTAAATATAACCCAAAGTTGATGGAAAGATATCAAAATCAAGATATTATTGATCCAATTAGACTTGAAGATGATGAAGAAAGTGAGTGGATTACTCCTGAGGAGGACCGTGTCTTTGAGAGAGAATATTTGACTTGGTCACATGTAGCTAATACTACTGGTGCATGTGAAACAAGGAGTTTAAGGCCATGAACAAGGTCATGATTTCAAAGTGTCAAACTCAAACTCAAAGAGGAAAGCAACCTCTAGTGGAAGAAAATGAAGAAAGTGATGTTGATCCGTTTGAAGGAGAGGAGAATGAGACCTATCTAGAAAATGATAGAGATAATGAAGATGTTGACCTCACTGACGCAGCATTAGGAGCCGTGGACGATACCAACCGGCTTCTCTATGATGGTCGATATGGATTTCGATGATTGGGATTGAATTATGAATATTTTATTTGACTTTTTGTTATATTTGAATAATTGAATTTTGGTCTAATGTACTTGAACATAATAACACTTTTATGTTTTTTTTATGTGGTTGTGCTTAAATGTTTTAATTAATAATTATAGAATTATGATGTTTTAATTATGGAATTATGGTAGAGTAATTGATGGACATAGATGATGGCACTATTTAATATTTAGGTAGATAACTAGGGATACTTAATTTTTATAATTTTATTGTTAGTTAGTTACTTAATTTACTTTTTTCTTTTATAGCTTTCTTGCGACTTTTATGGCTCTATCATGAATTGAGCGATAGGCGTCACTCACTACATACCCGTATGTGTACTTGTCTACTTCATATTTCATAATTCATATCTTTCAAAAAATTTATATTTGCTTATATTTGATATTTATATGTGCTTATGTTGCAAATTCATTGATGTACCATATTTGATTTCTATTTATTTATGTTTGATTTTTCATAGTTGAATATTTTTTGTTTTCTATTAAAATATAATTTTTTTTAAAAATAGTAAAAAAATTAGAAATAAGAAATAATAATGATTAATAAATATAAATAAAAAATTATAAATAAATAAATAAAATTTTTAAATAGCCTCGCTGTGGCCTCTCCATGGCTTGGGGAGCCTCTACGCCATGACCTCGCTACACCGCCTTAACTACCTTGCTTAAGAGAACTCGACTGCTAGTAGAACTGAAACCCATAGAGGAAAACTATGTCGACGACCTGAAGAGCCTGAAAAATATTGAGAAAAACCTTCGTTGCCTGACAACAAACCTAGAAAGACTGCAGACCGAGGCCCTTACCTCAAATCAATAGAGATAGTAATTAGAGATTTCTTCCTACTACTAGTTTTATCTTGATGTATGCTCGATGTGAGCAGAAAGACTTCTATGAGTTTGATGTATGTCATTTGACAGGAAAACTAGTTTGAACGATATGGAAAAATTTAATTGTTGTTGAATTTTGAAATATCCATGATTACACATTGATAATCATACTATTTGAAAATCTTTCTTCAAATAAATAAGAAGACTCATACTATCACTAAAGTAGACTTCCTACAGATGGAAGCCTATGCTCAAATTCCCGAGACTCTACGTGAGATTTAACGAGGGAGAAAAATGTTGCGAGGGTACAAGTGATTGTATCAGCAATAAATAAAGTATCACGAAAACATGTTGACATGCATCCAATAGAAAATATACAACATAAAAGGAGAAAAATACATAGTGGAACAATTCTCTTCGCCCTTTTACCCCATACTAGAGAAAATCGAATGAAAGTAAGTACCATTCTAACTAGCCTAGAAATCCGCCAAGAGTGGGAAGATTACTTCCAACTCATGGAAGAGACTGCTTGTGCACAAACCAGATCACACTTGAATAGAACTCAGCAACTTATTCCCTTGTATAAATAGGCTTTGCATAAGAAAAAGGAAGGTATGAACTGTGGTAAAGAATTGATTGAAATAATAAGACTGCTAATTTTGATTACTTGTGACCTTTTGAGATTTCTCGAAGCTTTGTTTATTTTCTATGCAAGTTACATTAATCACTTTGTTATTACACACTCACTGAAAACAAACACCCCACTAAACTATAGTGTCATTAATGTTTTCACAGATGGGAAGTACTATGATTCCCTTAGTGACTGTAAAAGAACTAAGACGTAAAAAGAAGAAACTAGAATGAGAAGAACTTCTCTTTTTCCACCAATGTGCTTTGCACCAATCTTCTATCCGATATCTTGAAACATGAATTGACTACCTGACCAGTGAAAAATACATCCTATCGAACATTTCCCCCCTTAATCCCCCTCAGGGGGAGAAGCTAGTATTAGAGTTAAACTTGCAGTTCTTTGTCTAAGAAGCTAAAGATCCACATTTCTATTCTTAGAGGAAACCCACTTGAAAAACGCGAAGCAGTACGGCATATGGATTGCCATCAAATTGAGAATCTGCAATTGTAAGTGGTACCTCACTAAGGAAGTAGCCGAACTTGGCCAAAGCGCAGAAATTCTGGCAACAATTTGAGGTGAGATTGACAGTCTTGACGACACTATCACGGGAACCGAAACGCTTATGAAAATCGCAGGTATTTCGAAACACAGTCGATAGTTTCGATTCCAAGGATGGAATCCTCTTTTAGGAGGGCATGATGTAACACGTGCCCCTCAAATTCTATATTGGTCAACCTGTTGACTGAGACTGGATGAGACCCTTACATTCAAAATTGTTAAGCACCCACCTTAGATTGATGGGGTATTGCCTATTTCTAATGGCACCCATAGGGCACCATTTTTTATTTGAATGGGTGTGTTAGTAATTAAGTAAAACACACACCACATCTCACTATATGAGAAGCCCAGACTAATTTTTGAAGGACCCTGACCTGAGAATTGACCTGAATTGGGACTGAGCCTTGGTATTGATTAGGAGATCATCGCCAACGGATTAGATTTTGATGATGATTATGATATTGGTCAATAGTTTGGGTCATACCTAGACCCATAAATCTTAAATGGCTAGATGCACTAATATTCTAAGTTGTGTGTACGTACCTTGCATGGAGCAATGACATTTCTTATAAATTTAAATTAAGCCCAAGGGCATTTACAGACCTAATTCCTAATTATAAATTTGAAGTTTGCTAATCTCTAGCAAATCCTAGTCACTCATGTAATTGACTCAACTTTGACCCATCTTAGACCCTTAAAAAACTTTGGGGAAATCTAGGGCTATAGTTGGACTCTCACACATGCACCAAAAGATGCGTTGGAAAAGTAGAAATTCACAAATTTTGAGGGCCAAGAAGTGCACAAACGACAAGATTAGACTTTGTGTATGGTGGGAAGTGAACCCAAGTGGGGTCCACTACCACATGCACATATGGGAATTGGAGGAGAGAGGAGAGAGAGTGGAAGGCTTGGGAAGAGAAGAGAGGACACTTGTACAAAATTTTCAAAAGCTTGTCCCCTCTTCCCATTGCCAAAATTGAATTCTTATGGGCCTCTCCATTCACTCCATTTTCATCTTCTTCTTCTTCCCTTGAAACTCCATTAGAGCTTCTACCTTTTTCATGAATTTGCCCTTCTAATCTAACCATCCAATCCAAGATCTAAAACCACCAATCTACTCCTCATCCTCCCTAGACCCACATATCTAAAACTAAGCACAATTCCAACCCATTTCACCATAAAACTAAAGGCAAACCAACAAGCTTAGAAGACTAAGCTAAGGTAATGTCTTAGTTATATTTTTGGTGTTTGTAGTATAGTAGTGTAGGATTTTTACCATAAATTTGATTTTTCTTGAAACTTTTTTTGTTTTAAATTCTGAAATTTCTGTATCATGGTTGAGTTTGAGCCATGGGATGCCATGCAGATTGGTTAAATGGACTATGACCATTGTAGTGTAGAATTCTTTTGAAATTTTGAAGAAGGATTTGATTTTTGTTTGAAATTTTTTAAAGATTTCTGAAATATTGGTTAGACCAGAACCTTGGGATGCCATGCATGTGATCTTGATGATCATGCAAGGTCATCCAATGGTTTGGATTAGTCAAGGATGGACTATGTTCATCATAGTGGAGGAATTTTGAATTTGGCTTGAAAATTTTGATTTTTGGTTTGAATTTTTGCAAAAAATTCTGGAAGATGGCTATATTAGAACCAAAGGATGCCATGCATGTGATTTTTTTAATCATGTAAGGCCATCCAATGGTCCAAATTGGTCAAACTTGGACTATATCCATCAATAGCCTAAAACTAGTGCAAAAATACTTTGAAAACTGTGATTTCTATAGGATTTTCCTTGAATTTCGATTCTGATTTTTTATTTTTTATTTTGTGACCTGAGATGTAGAGTAACGTGTGTGATCTTAATGATCACACATTTCTCTCTTGATGATCGAATGACCTATGATTGCTTTTGGAGTAATCATGGTAAAATTGAAGTTTGAGTAGAGATTATGTGTCATTAGGGCTTAACATGACTCCTCCATATGATACAACCATTAGGACCATATGATCTAAAAAATAATAGAGAACCTCTGTGCTGTGATCAGATTTTGAAAGAAAATGAATGATTTTGATAAAATTGATTCATTTTAGCATTATTTTTAAGATTTCTAGCGTTGAATTTTTATGCTACTTTATTTGGATAAAGCGGATCATATAGATGACATCTATTTGTTATGTTGGCTATATTGTTTAGTTTAGATCCCATAATTTCAGATTTTTTTATCACTTTTATAAATGAAAATGAATGGTTATAGATGCATGATGATAGTTTAGGACTATGTGTACTGTAGTCTTAAATGTTGTCATTTCTTTTCCATAATATAAAAATAAAAATATTGGTATAATATTAATTGAGTTTAGATGAAATTCTGATGTGAATTCTCAAAAAAATTTACTATGATTTTCTTATTTTGATGATGATGAAAATGAATGGTTATAGATGCATGATGATAGTTTAGGATTATGTGTTGTGTAGTCTTAAATTTTGTCATTTTTTCATGAAATTGATATTATAATCTGAGCATACTAGTGGTTGTGATTAACTATCTTTGTGAGATTATATCTCAGAAAAAGTATTTTTTTATTGTTGTTTTAATGACGATGCCATCGAATGACTGTGATTGCTAGAATATAGAATTGATATAATTGCTTACCATGCTTAGTGTAGTTACCTATAATTTAAGGAATAATCTAATTTTGATCATATGGATTGGACCTACTGATGTGATTAGTTAGATCATTGATTTCTAGAAATATGTGTGTTAAAACTATGAGAATTGATCATAAAAAATTTGATTGGTGATAGATGCTTGTATAGGAACTTTGAAATATGACTACTATATAGTGTAGTAAAGTGTAAGACTATTAATGACTGGAGTTTGACCATTTTTAGTGACTTGTGGCCTGATAAGATCCCAGACTTTGGGAGCCCATGACCATTGTCGATCATGAATTATCAACAGTGATCAATCGCTTATCGATGAAATCCCGGAGATTCTGATAATTTAGGCCTTAGTGTATTTAGTAAATTGATTTTTGAAATCTGATCGAAACTTGATTTGAAAAGCCTAATTTTCTAAAACCAATTTTCAAAAAGATGATGATTTGAAAAATTGAATCGTACCTGAAAAATTAGAATTGATCGGATGGCTCGCAAAGCTAACCCGAAATTGCCCTATATAAGCTTAGAATAATACTCGGCGAATAGGATAGTACCGACAAATGATTCGTGACATTAAATCGATAGGACGGACCGGAAAAGGGATCTGGATTGATTTGGGATCAATCTGGAGTCATCCCGAGTCGAAATCCGAAAAATTGTGGCTTGAGATGGACATTAAGTGGACCACATTGATGCCCCAAGTCTATGGGCCCTGCAGCCCATAGCAGGTTACTCTCAGACCCGAGAGCGAAACAGCTTGCAATAATATTCGAAAAATTCCCGAAAAATTAAGATGAATAAATTAATGGATTCTTGATACCCAGTTAAAAATTTGAATCCCGACTCCCTGTATTTTGAATTTTACAGAACTTGGAGCACAAGGCAGTGGCTCAGCCTCGTTGCACCAGAAATTTGAGCCCCTGAAGAGCTAAGATTTTCGTGCCCAAGACCCTTTAGAAAAAATTGAGATAAATTAAAGTCAAACCTTGACTAGTCCCCAGGACTTGGTTGAAATTTCATGTGATAATTTCACGAGAATTATCTACTAGAAAATCTGGAAATTTGTGACGCAAAATCGTATCGCGTGACACCTAGTTAGCAACTAGAACTAACCTCTGATCGGATGAACATGATTCCATCGGGATCCTTGGATTTTTTACCTCTAAAATATAAAATGAAATTAAGGATAACTCTTTAAGCTTTCCAAAAAGTCATTGAGTGTGCGATTTAGATATCAGCTCTAAGAGTTACGGACCCGGCTTTGAGGACCAATAAATCTGGTCCGATAACCAGATAAAGGAGGACAGATCCTAGAAATCTATCCACCTTGATCAAGTTTGATCTTATTTTTGAGTGCCACCACCTGGGAAAGATGCGGGTATCAATACTCTTTCACCCAATTTTTGTAGGACTCAAAATTTTTATGGGAATTAAAAATGATGAGTGATTTACCACAAAGTGTTCGATTCATTTGCGAAAAAATCTGCAATTTAAAAGAATATGGTCAAAACCTTGACTTTTCCTGAGACCTGTCACCATCTGGGCAATACCAGATCACAATGACTGCTGTGAGGATATTTTGTAATGGGACTCGAGTTTACATGGTGAACTAAGTTATTGGACTAGACCTTTAGATAGCCCAAAAACCCAAATACTAAGAGTTTGTAAAATTTGTAAAGACCCGACTACCTGGCCCATGGTTCAGTGAGCCTTCATGAATTTCTAAACTATGACCCAACCCAAAATGTTTTTAAAGAACTTAATAAAGTCACCCCTTGAAGAATGAATACACCCGTTTATGGGCTCGAATGTTGAAAAGGCCCTTATACCTAGAATTGGATCTAGTAAAGACCCAAAACACATAGGAAATGACCCGTGGACCTTGAACACAGAGGTTTGGATTTGCTTAAGTCCAAATACTTTGTCCGAAGACCCGACATAGACAACTGGATGGCATCCTTATGCCCAATCACTAAAATAATCGAGTAAGACTATTAGCCCATTGGACCCAAGAGCAAAGTGAGTCTTTAATGTGAAAGGAGTGGACCCAAGGCCCATATATGAAAAACATAAATAAATGAATACCTCTCTTGATCCTCTGATGAGCTTTATAATGCTCAAATAAGAAAACTAATTGAAACCTTAGGTTGTAAGCTGAACCTTGACTGATAGATCGGATAATCAGAAATGAAGGAGTGAGAATTCTAGGAGTGGAAGCTCACCTACGATGCGCTCCTAGGATAAATACATATGATACATACATGAGCTGGCCACCTAGGATGCTCATCTAGGATACATACTTTGGATACTCATATAAGATGCTTATTTAATGGGTATCTATGTAGGAATCGTCCCCAATTAAATAAGAGGAATATTGGTCTACCGATGAGTAGTCAAATAGTTGACTCGGCTAAGATAAATTCCTAGAATCATTAGAAATAAGCACCTTGATGCCTTAAATTGTGATTAGAGATAATCTATTTTCTTTTATCGACAACAATAAATATAAGTCCCTATCAGACTCTAAACTGAGGTAACACTTCGTATAAGTGTGAGATGATGAGATCCTTCCTTAGGATCGAGTCTTAAAAATTGAAGACCCGGACTTTGATTTATGATTTGAACGAATTGACTGATTTAAAAAGAATTGATTGCTTGATTGGCTTATGGGACTGACAGATATGGATCTTGACGACAGGTGATATTTGATATTGATGATTAGATTGCTTGAGAATGCATTGAAAAATGACTAGTGAACTTTAGTAGATAAAGTCATCAAAACTGATATGGAACCGTGAACCAAACAGGAAGATGAAACTCGAATATAAATTACATGGAATGAATCAAATGGAATAAGGTAATTGATTACCAAATTATCTGAAATTGAATATGAGCCCTTGAAAATGGGATTATTGAATACTGAACCTTGAATATAGAACATCGAATACTGAATATTGATTATGAATCTCGAATTGAATTTGAAACATGAAATACTGAATATTGAAATTGGACTATTGAATATCGAATCTTGAATATGAAAAATGAATCTTGAATATTGAATTATTGATAACGAATCTTGAAAATTTGAAAGTGAAAAGATGATACTGTACCAAATTTGAAACCTCGCATAGCTGACCGTTGTTCTTGCGAACATACTCGTATGAGCACCTCATATTTCATACGAGTTATTGAAATATTAGCTGAGGATTGAATCTTGTTAGATCAATAAAGTTATTGATCATTGTCATAATTGACTAAATGACGAAGAGTGTCAACTTATATTTGCACTACATTGGCAATAGAATATTGAATATTAGACCATGGTTGGTGTTTGGTATCGCACCGAAATAAATTAAAAGACGTTAATAAGAAATAAATGAAGGAATAAGATTTAATAATTTAGTAATCGACATTTAAACAACTCATAAAAATTTAATGTGCATTGTAAATCTCGTGCATGATTATTGTTATAATTATAAATTTTTGTGCCTGTTAATGTTATATTTTGTCATCTGTAGAATAATATTTTCATGCTTTAGTTATTAATATTACATGATAATTGGTATGCTTATGTTGTATTGGGAATGCTTACCTCATGATTAGATATTGTTTTAATGTGAACTATAATTTTCTATTAGCATTAGTTTAATCTTAATTATTTCCATGATATCACAATTGTTGGAAACCTTACCTGCACTTACACATATGGAATTCTCTTACATTATCTATACTGAAACTCACAACATAATTAATTAAGACTTTATTAAGCTTCATGGCTTACAGTCCTTTTATGACTTAAAAATTCTAGAGGCTAGTTAACAGCCACTCAGTTAAAGCTAGAGGAGCTGGGCGAGGAGAGATCCAAGAGTCATCACCGAGCTGATAGTTTGAGCTCATTTTGCCTATAGAGCTATCAACCCTTGCACACATGTGACTCGTTCACACTTGGATTTGACAAGATCTTTTCTTTTCTTTTGTTTTTGTTTTAAGTCCAATACTTTTGAAAAATTATAGATGTATCTTTATATTTAAACTTTTAAATATTGGCTTTCTAAGGTTGAACTATTTGGAAACCTCTTTTGAATTTTCTCAATTACGATTTCATATTAAGTAGGATTAATTTACAATAAAGTTGTAAAATTGAAATTGTCTGATCAGAATATTGAGAATGGGAAAATAAATGAAAAATAATTTAATTATGCTTTCGCAATTATATTGAAAATGAAATGAATAAATTTTCGCAATTCATTGAAAAAGAAATTTTTTTCCGTAAATGACATATCTCGTAACATTTTAGAAATATATATATATATATATATATATATATATATATGGCCAAATATGAGAATTGAATAAGGATTTAACAGAGTTTGGGAAATGAATTATGAAATCACAATAAGTTTTGAAAACAATCGAAATAATTGATATGGATTCGGTGTGGTCGCACCGGCTCGGCAACGCGGATAGCGACGGGCTAGGCTGAGGGGTGTGACAAATTGTAGCACAGGTGTAGGTATCGATCCACAGGAAAGGTATTTCCTAAAATTCTTCTAAATGCCTTTAAAGAATTTAGTTTTTAAAACTAAAGTGCAGAGATTGATATAAAAACTATTTAAAATGAATAAGCATGGGTTCCCTATCGCAGACTCGTAATCCTAATTAATTATCTCATATTTATATAAATTCTTATAATTATCTTAAGATAACAATGGCAACATAAGAAGAATAAAAGATTGGTCTAAGGCACAACGACAACATAAACTTCTCCAGCATGAAAATCGTTAATGAAACCAACTAAGGCAACAATGACAACATAATCGGTGATGAAAGTCTAATAATTTCAATCCTAGGGCAACAACGACAACAAATAGAAAGAAATTATAGAAATTATGCAAACCTTTTAAAACTCATAGACAAGTTTAAAACTCATATTCATTAACCAATTACAATAAAAAAAATTTAGAAAAATAAAGAAATACTTAATTATTCATACTTATCCTTCATATACGGGTTCCTAAACTTAAAGAAAATTAGCTACTCATTATTTCTATTGAATTGAAAATAATTATAAAAGACATAATTAAAAACTAGAATTAAAAACTGAAATTAAAACTAAACTACTTTGATCTTCGGCCTCCCAGATCCTAGTTATCAGCTATGATCGATAATTCCTAGATACCTTACTACGAACGCAGACTCTCTTATTTATAGACTCAGAAGAGACCGATTACAATAAATCAGGACTCTATCCTAGGAAAACTACCTACTATAAAAATTTTCTAAAACTAAATTTCCTAACACATCCTTCTCTATTTAAAACTCCTTTCCTAACGTGGAGATCTTTGTTTCTTTTATTCAGCAATGTGTTCTTGCAGGACTCTTCTGGAATCATGATTTGCATGGACTCTCCAGTTGTGTATGCAAGCCTTAGTGAATTACAAATGGTATCATGAATCTTCAGGATAGAATTGTGCAACTTTATTTGTGGAATCGTGACTACGATTGTAGACTGATCATTTTTCTTCTTCACATGATTTGTCTCTCAATCGCTCATAATTCTTGTTTTCTCATAGTCTTCTCCAGTGCTTTCATAAATTGCTCTCGAATTATGACGCCTGAATTTCCTTACCTAAAATCTGCACCGTCAGATCAAGCATGATCTGAATTACAGTGATACTATGGTATCGAAATGCGACCATCACTTTACAACAGCTCGAGCTTTCCACTCTAATGAAGCGGAAGGATTGAGCCATTCATTTACGGTATGCGTAAAGCAACAAAGCTATGAGAGTAGGTGTAATAACAACATAAACCTACAAAAGAAGCCTATCCAAAACTATACATCAAAATTATCCATCCACTGATGAAAGCTGGCCTTCATCTAAATAGTGGAACAAAAAGAACACATCATAATATTTAGTTACATATCGCTGTACCGTTTATCAAAAATCCCAAAATATCCAAGCTCTCCACTCAAGGCCGCTACGGAAAGTATCCTTCAGGCAGTTCCTCCTCTTCCTCGGGATTGTAATCTGGGTCCTTCTATTGCTCCGGATCATGATCAAGGTCCCCTCTTGCAGTTGTGATGTATAGTCGAGGGGTGATCTTCATCCAAGCTCAATAGGGAATAAAATTTGCAAAATTGCTTATTTAACATATTCAAATTCATAAATCTTGATGCAACTATATATAAAAGCAATTCTTTAAGATAAAAATCAAGGCTTTGGCTGCATTTTCTAAAAACATATCATTTCAAGGTTGTAAGTAAAAGTATCCAAATAATGCATGCCAGATAGACAAAAACATATAATGTGATCGGAGACGTATCGATCAAACGAGTTACAAACGTGTAACGAGAGTTTTCACAAAACGTGTCAGATACTAAGCCCCTGAGCTACGTTAATAGGGTCGCTTGCGCCAAGAATCCAAGCCCTTCAGCTACGTTAACAAGGTCACTTGGGACAAGAATTTAAGCCCTTGAGCTTCGTTAACAAGGTCGCTCGAAACGAAACGCCAAGCCCCTGAGCTAAGTTAACAGGGTTACTTGCACTGAGACCATCAAGCCCCTGAGCTACATTAACAGGGTCGCTTGATCAGAGACACGACAAAAGTACTAGGGTCGAATATGTGATCAAGGTAGATAACATGGAAGAAAATCGAAATATAAATGCCACATGCTTATGGAGCCAAATGAAAATTTTATGTAGCAAGATGTCATTACTAAGCATTAAAACAAAATGTGCACAATCCATATTTAAAGACTTCGAAGAATATCGCTAGATTTTCATATATTGATCTTGATAAATTTAGATATATACCATGCACATCAATAACAAGAACTCGAGAAAACAAGATATCTGCACAAGGTTATTCCTTACCTTACTCATTTATAATATCCGTTAAAACCACGTGTCCGCGAATCCCTCACTCCACCTAATTCATAATAGGCTCATGAGTCAGGCCATCAAACCCACCTGGGTCAATTTCTAAAGGGTTTGGTCATGATCTAACTAGATCTGGTGAAGGAAGAGGTCGTTTGGTTGGCTTTAGTGATTCCAAGTGGCACACAAAGTTGCCCCTTTAAGTGACACCTAAAGCCGCCCCTTTCAAATGGCACCTAAAGTCGCCCTTTTTTAAATGGCACCTAAATTCGCCCTTTTTTAAACGGCACCTAAAGTCGCCCGGGCTAGTTTGAGAAGTAGCCCGCCAGCTTCCTCTTTAAAACTATAAAGTACACTTAAGGTCACCTGGGCGATTGCGCAACCGTGGAGTTTTTGACGATCCCGTCGCGACGATGTGCTCACTAATGAAAAATATGGAGCCGCCATCCGGAGCTTTTGATGTCCCAGGAAACGTAGATCATTTTTATAAGTACCGAAGAGCGACAAATATGACTTTGAATCCGGTCGATGGCAAAGGCTCTTGGGTAGGGGCCGGTTATCAATTGGAAAGGTGTTAGGCACCCAATCAATCCGCTTAATGCAGTCTCTACTTGTGGCCAAAAAAAAAATAATCTAAAAGAAAAGAAAAAGGCTTCCTCTTGCCCAAAGGGTCTTAAAATTCTATTTGTGCCCCTCCGTTCCTACCAAAAATTTGGCAGCATAGCGGTCCAAATGGGAGGATAAAGGAATAACCAAGAAGGTAGACGAATAGAGGGGAGAGCCGGAGTTCTCAAGCCCTTGTTTCACCGGTGTGGAGCCTTGCATTGACTTACTTCGATGGGTTTTTGAAGGCTTGTATGATGAGAAATGGGGTTCTAACTCCTATGGCTTGATAGCTAAGAGGTAGAGAGAGAAGGCTAAGGGGTAACACACCTCTAACCTAGAGCTTTTGGATGAAATGCAAAGGTCTAAAGGGATTTTTAGAGTTATGAAATTTAAATGGGAATGATGCACTAGAGGAGAGAGAGAGAAGGGATTACTTAATCTCTTAATTACAAATTTTTTCAAGCCATTTACAAGGGGGTGCCTCTCTATTTATAGGAAAAAGAGGGGTTTGGAGGGTGCTTAGAGGCTAATTGGGTTTAGCAATTAGGTAATAAGCAATCTAAGGTTTCCTAGGGTTTTTGGAGCCTTAAAAAATGTGAAGAGTTGCTCCAATGGTGGATGATAGGTTGAGGCTTTAAACAACTTAAGGAGTTGCACATAGATAGTAAATGGGTGTAACAAAACTAGCAAAACATACTCCAAAGGTTAAAATGGTCATTAAGTCAAACCCCAATCACAAAATTCGAGGTAAAAACTCAGAGTTATTATTCATATGCCTGGCGCAACTATTAGTTACGCCAAGCATATGTACAGTAAAATAGTGCTTGAAGAGTGGTCTGGAAGTTGGCTGCCCGCGGGGGGACCTACCTTAATGCTAGCGCAACTATTAGTTGCGGCAAATCCCTAGGGGTTTAGCTATTTTACCATTTTGCCCTTACTCTTCGGGAAGCGATATCTTCTCGTGCATAGCTCCGATTGGGGTGATTCTTAGCCCGTTGGAAAGATGAGGACTTCTACTTTTCAATGGTATGAGATTTGATCATAGTATAAGGTCATAGCTAGTCTCGATACACCATACTTCATATATTACTCGAGAAAGCTAAGTTTAGGTCTGGAATGGTTTCTAAGGGTCGAGATGGGTTTCTAAGGATTTAGAAAGGTTCCTAAGGGATCTAGAATGATTTCTAAGGGTTTAGAATGGCTCCTAAGATTTTAGAAAGGTTCCTAAGGGTTTCATACATGCCATAAAAAGTTCAAAGTTGCGCCTCTCTCAAAATGTATTTCGATCGACCCTTGGGCCAAATTTGGGTGTCTATAGATGCCCCTCTTTGGTATCCGATCACTAATGATCGAATTCCAAAGAAAATAGACATTCGAAGAGGCCCAAGGCATTACTGATGGGTCTACTGCATTCAGAACGAACTTTAAACATTAGATGAGTAACATGGTGAGAAAATGAAAGCCCAGTATGTTGAGAAAAAAGGTCGTTTCTCAAGATAATCGATCCCCAAGCGCTTAGCGACATTATCGGGCATAATCGAGGTGAAAAATGAGTTACAAAAGCCTAATAGCTGGGAGAAATGGTCACTTCTTGAGATGATTTGAAGGAGTTTGATGTTCAAGATTCATTCTGAATACAACAGCTTCGTAAGTAAGGAGGGTGATCGACCCACATTCAGAGATAGGCGTGAAACAAATACGCAAGGCTCCATAGTTTATGTCCAATCATATGAGGCATTGGTCACCTTATTTGACTGGTCATAGCTGCCCCTGCTTGGAGCAGGGTTCGAGGTCTTTGGGCGAACCCATTGATCCAGAAGTTTAATTAGCACGACTACCCGAGCGGAGCGAACAGATGTCACAATGCTCTTTGGGAGTATGTGCTGCTTTTCCAACATGCCTCGGATCATCATGACCCAGAGTATCCAACCTCAAATGACACAGAATAAATCTGACCAAAAATCGGGTGCTCACCGAAGGGGGACATCCAATCCTGGTCTCCGTCGATAATGATCTTACAAATCACTTAACTATACATAAACATGCACCCATTAGGGGCAATAAGTAATAAAGGCGATGGAAGTCTCGACCCAGATCCCGCCTGGGTATAATTTACGAGAATAAATGACCATCGTACGGATACTCAGATACATGGCATATACTTTACATGGATACTGTGCCAATACAGGTTTTAAGCCTACGAAAATAAAGGAAAATGAACCCTTCTGGATGCATGTTTGCACATAGTTTGATTGACATGTAGTTTCATTTTCAACAGGTTGGTTTCAGCCAACTATTGACCTTTTTCATAACGGAGTTATCCGGACCTCAAACCCTATAAGGCGCACACCCTGACAACGTAGACCAAGGGTCCACACCTCCGAAATAGCTTGTGATGAGTTTGATGTTAAACACTCACGTTTATATGAATCCAAAGATAGAGCGTTTAGCTCGAAGAGTAGCAGTGGAGTCGAACTGATCGAAACATTGACCGTTTAACCGGGATCGACACCGTTACTCCTACTTTGAAGTAGGATCCAAAAATTTAAGGCGAACCTTAGACTTAGGACATTAATATAGTTCAACCGCATTGCCGATAAAATATTGATATTTTACCGCATCAGAACACGCATGTGCATAGCTATGCGTGGCATGAAAACTCAGGTTTCTTTTTCTTCTTTCTTCTTTTTTTTTTCAAATGATTGCTTTTTCTATTTATTTTTTTTAAATAAGAACTATCCGGACCTCGAACCTCAAACCCCGGGGGGCGCACGCCCAGACAGCGCATACCAAGAGCCTGTGCTCTCAAAATAGTTTGTGACGAAATCGAAGCCAACATACTCAAGTCCATGTGATATCGAAAGGATCGGGTCATAATTGGGTGTCCACAGAAAGAGACACTCAATCTTGGCCTCCACCATCAATGAAGTTACAAACGAATAACTATGTATAAACATGCACCCATTAGGGGTAATAAATAATAAGGCAATGGAAGTCCCGACCCAGATCCCATCCAGGTACTATTTACGAAAATAAACAACCATCCAACGAATACCTAGATGCATGGCATACACTTTACAGGGATACCATACAGGTTTTAAGCTTGCGCCCTAAAATGAGCCCTTCTGCATGCATGTTTGTACATAGTTGTCTGACATAGTTTCGTATCTGACAGGTTGGAATCAATCCAACAATGGATCTTTTCAAAGACGAAATTATCCGAACCTTAAACCCCGTAGGGTGCTCGCCCAGAGAGTGTAGACCAAGAGTCTACACCTCCAAAAATATCACGTGACGAAGTTGAAGTTCAAGGCACTCAAGTTCACCTGAAACCAAAAATGGAGCTATCAGTGCGAAGATTTAGCGGTGGAATCAATCCGATCGAAACATTGACTGTTTGACCGAGATTGACACCGCTGCTCCTACTTTAAAGTAGGATCCACAGATCCAAGGTGAACCTTAGACTTGGAACATTAATTTAGCATAGCTGTGTTGCTGATAAAATATTGACATTTTACTGCATTCAAATTCGCATGTGTGTAGCAAAAAGTACCATAAAAACTCATCTATCTTTTTTTATTTTTAAAATGATTGCTTTTTTTCATTTTTTTTAATAGACCGATCATCTGTGGAGAGATGCTTTATTTGATTTGTCCATCGTCGAGAGGTTGCTTACCTCGAGGTTTTGGGCCATTTGATGTTCCTGCACATTTTTCAAGAAAATGTCAGTCCCTTTTTGTTTATATGGGCAATAAATATGCATCCTAAGTAACAGAAGGAGCAACAAACTTTTACCTACACTTTTTTATTTTTCAAAATTTATATATACTTTTTTGGATTTTTATTTTTAGAGATTTTTTATTCTTTTTCTTCATTTTTGAAATGAAAGTACAATGCTGTAAATATGTACATGGAAAAGAGTAGAAATCTAGAATTTTTTTGTATTTAGATTTTTCTTGATTTTTTTCTTTTTTTGGTTTTTCTTCTTTTTTTGTTTGGTGCCTTATCAGTGAGATGAAGTAACGGGTCTCTTTTTTATCATAGCCGAACTCGTTCATGCTGTCAGACCTGAGTGAGGTTCAGAATTTTCTAAGGTCAAGACGTCCATCCCTTTAGATCGAATTAACCTTTTCTCCTTACCTTGGGTCATACGTTTGACGATGTAGCTAGAAGATATTCCTGGTCAGAACCTGATTTGAGCTAACATGAGCGGCCCAGTTAGTGATCAGATAATACAGAGATGTAACCGAAGGAAGTAACTGAATAATTTTCTTCTTTTTTTTGTTTGAACATTTTTACTCACAACGCCCAAGATGGGTTTTCGTCGTGCCCATTGTTACCCTCTTTTTTACCCGTAATGCCTTTCGGGTTTTCATTACGTCCATGGGTATAGCTCTCTTACCCCAAGCGCCCTTTCGAGTCTTCACCTGGTCCGCACATGCTCGTTGTTTTTATCCGTAGCGACCTTTCGGGTTTTCACTACGTCCATCTTGTTTTGAGCTTGTATTTTTATTTTATTATATATATATTATATTTTTTTTCAAAAGCCATGACATAGACGTTGATTCCGTCATAGCCGGCTGGATGGGGTTATGGTGTCATCTCTCAACTCGGCTCGTGTTGATTTAACATATACTATGAGTGCTTGTGAACCTAAAAAGAGGGCTTTCTTCAGGGTGTAGCTTGGCCATGGGTTAGGTTAGGATTTGAAGGTGTGCTGGGCTAAGAAGGTTTCCTTGATACGACTTTAGTTTTTCACAACATATTTTCTTCCTTGGGAGATTTTACGATACACGCTCCATGATTCTTCTATTTTTTTCTTTTCCTTTATTTTATTTCAGGCAATCTCTTTTTGAGGTTTTGCTTTTTCGATTTTTTTCTAAAAATTTTAAATATTATTTATTTTTTATTTTTTATTTTATAGCGCTTCTACTTCATTTCTTTTTTCCTTTTACATGTACACTTTTCTTTTTTCAGTGAAGGGGTTTATTGAAAGAAAGGCTCAAGCTCAATTGGGGTAGTAAAGGATATCATCATTTTTAAGGATGCTTTTTGGTTACTGTGCTCAGAATGATGGCCTCTTTTGGGTGGTTCTTGAGTAGTCACATATCTGTTTCACCAATACTTACCTTATTGCGATAGACTAAGAGTAGAATCGTCAGACGTATCTAGCATTGATGGTTCAGGAAGATGATATCCGTCCATGGTGGTGAGGCGGATGGCGTATCCCGATAACACTTCTTGGACGACATAAGGTCCCTCCCAGTTTGGCTTGAACTTCCCTCTCGGATCGGCGTGGAGAATTGGGAAGATCTTCTTCAGCACAGTCTCTCCTACCTTCACATCTCGATTGCAGACACGTTTATTATAAGTGCGTACGATTCGCCCCTGGTAAACTTGAGTATGACATAAGGCTAGGAGTTTTTTCTTGTCTAATAAGTTCAATTGTTCAAAGAGGGACCTCTCTCTCTGCTTCGGGTAAACCTGGTTCCATGAAGATTCAGAGCGAGGGCACTTCAACCTCTACCAGTAGGATGACGTCGGTTCCATACACAAGGGAGAATGGTGTCACCCCTGTAGCGGTACGGATCGACATTCTGTAGGCCCACAAAGCAAATGATAGCATTTCACTCCAATCTCGATAAGTGATGACCATCTTCTCAAGGATGCGGATGACTGTCTTATTCGGAGCTTCCATGGCTCCATTAGTTTGGGGCCGATAAGGGGACGAGCAATGGTGCTTGATTTTGTATTGCTCGCAGAAGGCTCGGATGTGCTTATTCACAAAGTTTATGGCATTGTCCGTGATAATATCCCTTGGTACTCCAAATCAACACACAATATTATTTCTGATAAACTTCTCAACGTGACGGGCCGGGATGTTGGCATATGATGTTGCTTCTACCCTGGCAACAAGGATGAATCGATATCCATTGGATGCTTTTGGATTAATCATTTCGACGACGTCAAGGCCCTAGGTAGCAAATGGCCAAGGAGTGGTCATGCAGTGTAGATCAATGGCAGGAGCATGTATCAGACTAGAGTGTTCCTGACACTTGTAGCATTTATGAACATTTTTATAGCAATCTGATCCCATAGTGGTCCAGAAGTATCCCTGTCGTAGGATTTTCTTAGCGAGCATGTGATCGCTGACGTGGGCACCGCATACTCCCTTGTGGATCTCCTTCATGATGTTGATTGCTTCGCCCTCATTAAGGCACCTGAGCAAAATGTTATTATAGGATCGCTTGTAAAGGCATTCCCCACAAATGACGTAGCCTGTCACTAAACATTGAATGGTTCGTCGGTCTATCTTGGCCGTATCCTTAGGGAAAGTTAGAGCCTTGAGGAAATTCTTGATATCTGAGAACCAAGGTGGCTCATCATCAGGCTTTGCAGGTTCCTCAATTTGGAGGTAGAAGGTCGGCTCATTCCTTTGCTCGATCATGATCGGCTTCATCTCAGTGCCATACGAGATTTCTATCATTGATGCCAAAGTTGCTAGTGCGTTAGCAAAGCGATTCCTTATCCGGGGGACATATAAGAATGTCGCATCCCTGAAGCAAGCTATCAGATTCTTGAGGTGCTCATGGTAAGGGATCAGTTTCTCATCTTTTATTTTCCAATCTCCATTCGTCTAGCATATGATCAATTGTGAATCACCAAATGCTCGGAGGTGAGTTATATCCAGATCGAGAGCCGCCTGCAAACCAGTGGCACAAGCTTCATACTTGGCCATGTTGTTAGTGCAAGGGATGTTGATCTTGATAGAGAATGGTACGTGTGATCCTTTCGGTGAAATCAGAATGGCACCAACTCTTTGACCCTCGACATTTGCTGCCCCGTCAAAGTGCATCACCCATGATTCTTCTGCTTCTTTTGTATCATCTTCCCTCATGAATAGGATGTCCTCATTGGGGAACTCAGTTCTCAAAGGTTCATAATTTGGCAAAGGATTGTTGGCAAGATGATCGGCGAGTGCCTACCCCTTAATTGACTTCTGAGTGATGTATGTGGTGTCAAACTCAGACAATAAAAGCTGTCATCATGCAGTTCTTCCAGTAACAGCCGACTTCTCAAACAGGTACTTTAATGCATCCATTTGGGCTAGGAGTAGAATGACTTGGGATAGCAAGTAATGGTGGAGCCTCTGAGTAGCCCAAACAAGAGCCAAGCATGATTTCTTCAGATGAGAATAGTGCATCTCGTAATCAATAAACTTCTTGCTCAGATAGTAGATGGCTTGCTCTCTTCTTCCCATCTCGTCATGTTGCCCTAAGACACATCCCATCAAAACTTTCGTCATGGAGAGATACATCAAGAGTGGTCTCACCAGCTCAAGTGGTACTAAAATAGGTGGGTTAAGGAGGTAGCTTTTGATTTTATCAAGCGCTGCCTAATAATCATTATTCCATTCAACGAGCGAGTTCTTCCTTAGTAGCTTGAAGATTGGCGTACAGATAGGCGTTATCTGTGCAATGAATTGACTGATATATTATATTCTGCCCAAGAATCCTCTAACTTCTTTCTTAGTAGATGGTGGAGGCATTTCTATGATAGCTTTGACTTTGATTGGGTCAACCTCGATCCACCTCTTGCTAATGATGAATCCCAACAGTTTTCCGGACATGGCACCAAATGCGCACTTCTGTGGATTCAGACGTAGTCTGTACTTTTTCAACCTCTCGAAAAGCTTCTGGAGGTTTACCAAGTGCTTGCTTCACTCCGGTGACTTGGCTATCATATCATCGACATACACTTCAATCTCTCGGTGCATCATGTCGTGAAGCAGCGATGTCATAGCCCTCAGATAAGTTGCACTGGCATTCTTCAGCCTAAATGGCATGATTCTGTAGCAAACGGTTTCCCGAGGAGTGATAAACGCAGTCTTCTCTCATTCTCTCTCTGCCATCTTAATATGATTGTATCCGGAGAATCCGTCCATAAACGAAAGCATTCCATGCTTAGCAGTATTATCGACTAAGATGTCGATGTGCGGTAATGGGAAATCGTCCTTCGGGCTTGCCATGTTCAAATTTTGGAAATCGATACACATGCGGATCTTTCCATCCTTCTTTGGTACATGCATAATATTGGCTAGCCACTGTGGGCATTTAGATACCATGAGAAACCCCGCATAATACTGCTTGATGATCTTGTCCTTGACTTTCAGCATCCACTCGAGTCAGAGACGTCTCAGCTTCTGCTTAACCGACTTCATATCAAGGTAGAGAGGCAACTCATGCTTGACCAAATCAGTGTCCAAACCAGGCATGTCCTCGTACGATCAGGCAAAAACATCTTGGTATGATAGAAGGAAGTCAATCATGCTTTTCCTTTTCTCGGGAGATAGCGACGTTCCGAGTTTGGTAATTCAGGGAACCTCCTCAGTTCTTAGATTAACATCCTCGGTTTCTTCGACTATGGGGGTAGGGGCATGCTCAAATTAGGTAAACCGGTCAAGGAGCTCATTGGGGAGCTCCTCCAAGGGGATATCCTCGTCCAGACTCGTAACACCTACCTCTTCTTATATTTCTACAAGAAAGGGGTTGATTTTACGTGGGAGGGGTATTTCGATTAAGGCATCTTTTTGTGGTTATTTGGAATTTTAAATGACAATTTTTTGGACTTTATATTTTTTCAATGTTTTTGAAAATTTTATTTTCTTTGGAGATGGACCCTTGGTAGCATGAGTCTTTGTATATACAAGGTATTGCCTGCCAAGGGCTTATCTCACTTTTTATAGGTTATTTTTTTTGGAAAACGAGTGTCAAATGTTAGGCCACTCTCCGCTTCCAAGGTTTGAGGCAAAGATGCCCAGTTGCGTACCTGAGAGGCTGCTCCTTTACCTGTTTGGATGGAGGGTGCTGACTGATATGGCTCTTCGAAGTCAGCCTTTATATTGTTGATCCCCATTTCGTCCTAGATGATATCCTCAAACGTTAACAAAGTTTTATGGTGGTTCACCACAGGGGGAGTTTATTCAGGTACGGACCGTCATTCCTCAAAGAGGGATAACGTGGCCAAGTCTATCTCCAGGCTGGGAGGGTGATGTGGGGATTGGTGGGGTGAACCGGTGCTGTAGGCTTATGTGGGGTGAATTGGGTTACCCCTTTCGGTTGACCTTTACCACCCCAACGCTTACGAATGAATTCCTTATGTGAGGCCTAGGATGAAGTTTTTCCTCTATGTGTATCCCCTAGCTTTTATAGCTATCGTTGCGCGGGCTTTTTCTTTAACCTCTCGCACCACTTCTTCCGTGGGCTTGTAACCTAGCCCAAATATGACTTTTGACTGCCCTTAGCTGTGACAGGCTCTTTTCTACCTTGCAATATGGGCCCAAGTCTCCTTCCTTTTTGGGAGCCCCACTTTTGGAGCATGGCCACTGCTGCTACAATTCCTCCTCCGATTCTTGAAATGATGCCCTCGACGAGCTCCGGGAGTCTCATCGACACCTCATATTCGAAACTATGGAGGTCGACGTCCTCAGTGGTGTGTGGCACATCCAGCACTTTGGGTTTTTTGACGCTGTTGGTGGCTTTTTCTTTTTCACTGTGCCCCTCATCAATGATGGTGATGATCTTATGCCTGGAGCTTCTGGTGCAGTGTGGATGGGATTACTCCAACTTCATGCAACCAAGGATGTCCCAATAGTAGATTAAATGAGGATTTGATGTCCATCACTTGAAATAATATGGAGAAGGTCATTGGCCCAATCAATGGCTCAAGGTCAACTTCTCCCACTATCTCTCTTCGTGTGTTATCGAAGCCTCCGGCACTAGTTCTCGTGGGTCTTAGCATGCAAGGATCTACCCTAATCTTGGTGGCGGTCCTTAGTGGGCATATGTTTAAAGCAGACCCATTATCGATCAAAATCAAGGGAATTATCATATTTCCAAACTCAACAATTATATTTATAGACTTCGAGTGACTTCCTCCTTCCTCTGGTAAATCGGCATCTGAAAATGAAATGACATTTGGAGCCATCACTTGACTAATTATCTGTCCGACTTCATTTGGGCTAACTTGAAGTGATACATGTGCATTCTTTAACGCCCCCATTAATGCTTGAAAATAGAATAAGGATGTCATCAATAGATCCCATACAATAATATGGGCAGACATTCTTCTCAGCTGAGTCTCCAGTTTATGTTCTCGACTCATTTTCTCAAAAGGATTCACGGCGTTATCTTTCTTTCCCTCTGATTGGGCTTGCACTGCTGCTGGTGCTTTCGACTGCTTTAAAATCTTCCTAGATCGGGTCACAAAATCTACTGCCCCTTCTCTATTGCTGTCAGCATTGATATCTGTTTATTCATAACTCAACGGGACTTGATGAGGATCGTAGGTTGGTCCCAAAATATGAAATGGTATAGCTGCCGGTATCAGACGCTCTTGTACTGCTGGCTCCAGAGGCGTGGATAACACTTGACTCACTTTGGTGATAGCTGGTTGGATAGAAAATTGGGCCAGATGGGAGTGGTGAAACTTGAGGATGGTGGCACTAGGGGAAAAGGGGTAAGAGTAGGCCATTGGTAGCTGATAGGTGTTGGCGGGGGATTGGGGGTATGATGGAGTATCGGGTAATTGACGGGGGTGGTGGTGTATGGTTGATATGCATTTATATGCATATAATTGATGGGTGTGGGTGATGAAAAATAAGCCCTAAGATCTAAGGGTTCAATTCGTGGTGTCGAGTTGAGAAAATAATCTGATAAATTCAGGGGTTCAATCACCCCAATATTCCTTTCATCACAATTTCTAGGCAACGGTGTCACATAGCTCTTTCGATCACTGATGTAATCGGACAGATCAAATTCGAACTCCTCCTCACATTCTTTTATCATCCTGATGGTGGGCCTGGGAGCTGCTCCTCCAATAGGATGTGGGGGTAATGGTAATTGATGAATATTTGTGTGCTGGTTTACTTGAGAAGGTGAAGGTGGGATGTTTTTCTCGGCATCGATTAAATCTTGGATCGCGTGCTTCAATGGGAAACAGTAATAAGTCGGGTGAGGAGGAGGTTGTGATTGACCAATAGTAACTAATCCCTTTTCTATTAGTAAAGGCAAAAGTACACTTAGAGATTGCCCTAGGGGTGTAAGCACTCAGTCATAGCAGGCTCTCCTTTGCTGCAGAGTCATTTACATTCCTTGTCCATTCACTGCTCTCTGTATCTACTCAGTTCTGACTGGTACTGGTTGGGCCGCTTGAAATTGGAATGAGGTTATATTATTATTGGGCCTTGTATTAGCAATGTTCTAGACATCGGCCCCTATTCTCTTCTCGTTCCTCTGCTCTGAAAATCGTCTAACCCCACTGCACCACTTGGTACATTCTTATTCAGGTGACCTTCCCTAATGGCATCTTCACAGCGATTAGTGTTCCTTATCAGATCAGCAAAGTTGGGCTGCTGCTGGTACACTAAAAAGTTTGAGATCACTGGTAGAGTATTTTTAGAAATCATCTCTATCTGTTTATCATCAGGTATCCTATTTCTGATATGAGCTGCCAATGCTCTCCAACGCCCCAGATAATCGCTAAAGGTCTCATTCTGTTCTGCTTTAAATGGGCCAAGTCCAACTTACGCGGTTCAATGTCTATATTGTAGACATATTATTCTTGAAATAAGTGCATCAAGTCCTTCCAAGTTTTCATCATGGATGATTCCAAAGATATGAATGATATCCAAGTTGAACTGGTCAAACTCTTCTAAAAGACCTTTATCAGTAGTCTTTCGTCCCCTCCATACTAGCACATGTCCCCACAGTAGGACTTAACGTGTGCAATAGGATTGCCGGTGCTGTTGTACTTGTCAAAAGCTGGCATTTTAAATTTGGGAGGCAAGGGGACCTCAGTGAATAAATATAAATTTGTGAATTCTGTGGCGTGGATTTCAGCACCACCCATGTTCAACAACTGCTTCTGTATTTTATCTAGTTGCTCTTTCAACTACTTTGACTCTTTAGATATGGGGGCCACTTTCTCGACAGTTAGTTGGACTTCACTTTGGGCTACCAGGGGATGGGAAATGATAAGAGGGGGGTTAAGACTGGTCAAAGCCCCAGCATAGGCTCCACTGTTTCTTATCTCGTCCTCTTCATACTGCTGGTCTATATAGGTGCAGTGAGGGCGGGATTCTCTTGCTGATGCCGCATGGACTGGATAGGAATGGCATGAGTGGGGGTTGGGTGAGTCCATTGGGGATGAGGGGATGTCTGTTGGATGATGGGATGAGTTAGATTTTGGAGTGGGGTATGGTGAGGCCATTGGGCTTGTGAAAAGGCTTGAAATTAACTCTGGGAGGTTGGGATATGGGTGAATTGGGGCTGATGTAAGGCATGGGTTTGAGCTGGATATGAGGGTTGTGAACGGGTGAAATTCTGGAGGAATTGTGAAGGGTATGGGTGTGAGGCTCCAAGGTTTTGTTAGGCTTGGATTTGGACCATGAAGCCTTGGGAGGGTTGGGCCATAAATCCTTGTCATGATAGGTTTGGGCCATGGGCCCTGTTAAGACCTGAAAAGTATCACTTTTCACCCCTTAACTTCATCTCTGTTAGACCCTTAATCATTTAATAAATGTGTTTTTAGTCTATTCTGTAGGTGATAAGCAGCAGCTGCAAATAAACCCCTAATCATACCAAGAAGTCTACTGCTGACCCAGAAGTACCTCAGCAGAATGAAAGATGAACCCAGACAGAGAGTTGGCTGCAGCTTAGGCACAGCAAAGCAGAAACAAACCAAGAAGAATACCTCACGCAGATGTCGTAGGGTTCAATTGAACCAGAGATAATTCCTTAGCGCAGTTGTCGCGGGCTTCTGAAGACAGCACACAAACTGGTCACGCAGTATTCGCACCGTTCTCACGTGGTTTGGTGCCAAAAAGAATTGAAAAATAGACTTCGCGAGGTCCTCGTGAGGCTTAGTCTTAAGCGCTCGCGCAGTCTCGCGCAGCTCAAGAAAGGAGTCTTCAATCGTCGTGCGATTCACTAAAGAGAGAGAGCTCCAGGCACTCCCTCGCGCAGTTGTCACGCAGTGGCCACGGGATACAAACCTTCAAGGAAATGCTCGCGAGATCCATAGGCTCATGAACACTGCTTCTTCGCGAGGATCCATCGCAAGATTCACCAAGGGATGAACTGCGCGAGCAATTCCTGCGTCATTCAAAGCTGAAAGAGCAATCTCGTGACAGCCAGAAGTATCCCGGGACGACTAAAATGTCAATCCCGCGATTGCATGAGCTTCAAGTCAATTCAACCCCACGATGCCAATTCTACCATGCGAAAAGATCTGCAAATCTTCTCTACTCAACAAGGATCGGGTTCTTATCTTCTCCCCACTTCTGTAGGGGTAATTTGGGAACTTTCAATAACTAGGGCATGCACTCTAATGCTCTAATCTCTGTGCACACGCCCCGAGGCATCCAAGGGACAAGAATGGGCCGCAATTGAAAAGATGAAATTAGGGCTTTCCTAACCCTAATTCACACACAGCCGACTGTTATATAAGTCTAAGCCTAGCTTAGGTTTGAAGACCTTTTGACGGACTTTAGACTTAGACTTTTTCAGACTTCATCCTCTCGATTAAGCTATAAATTTCAGTAGGCTAAGGTTAGGTTCTAGGTAGTTTCTTTTTCCTTTTTCTTTCTCTCCATAGTCCATCACTTGCTGGCTATGCCTTTTGTATGATTAGATGGTATATTTTTTAATGGAGTTTTGTAATAGGATTTATTGCATGTATGGGATGATATTTTTGTTGTGAGTTGTTCTGTACAAGGCTGCTGCCTTGAGATCCCCCATTGCTAAGTTATATCGTAAGCAATGGAGGATTGTTTTTAAGGTATTATTTAGATCCAAGTGACCTGTGTATCCAGGTTAGGCACATTGCAGGCCTTCCCCCACCACAGGATCCACTAAATCTGAATCCCCATGGGAGCTTGAGCTGGTAGCCTTGTGAACATGGTGGCGGCAGCAATGTTCTTGTTCTGTCTTAGACCTTTGTGAGGAGGATAGCCTCTGTGGATAGTCTGTGACCATTCAAGTGGACAGATTATAGCCCTAGGGTGAGGCCAATCCACGGAACTAAGACAGATTCTTCTTCTCTGCACTTGTGCTTGTAGCCTTGTGAGAGATTGTGCAGTGACAAACTCCCCTATATTTGTATAGATCCACCATCAGATTGCAGATCTGATTTGGCTGTAGAGATTGTAGGCTTGTGACTGGATCACTGCAGTCTTTCTAAAGTAGTGAACAGCCATGCTTAAAAGCTAGTACTCAAACTCTTGCTGGTCCTGTGTGTCCAGGCTCGTGCACTTTGTAGGCTTAGCCCCACACACAGAACTTTAGAGGATGAGGTTCCTATAGATTCTTGAGCTTGTAGCCTGGATGAAGTAGTGCCTACAATGATAAACTTGTTATGACCCATCTCTGGATTGTGGTTTCCCTATTAGATAGTCTGTGACTATTTAAGTGGACAGGTTATAGCCTTAAGGGATTAAATCATGGCACAGGGGTGAGTTGGATTCTTTCTCCTCTTTGGTGATAATGTAGCCATTGGACAGGATTTCTATAAGAACAGATCTGAGTCTGAGTTATAAGACCCATCAGATCTGTACCTAATAACATACTTCTCACCCTTTTATATTTATTTTCTCACTCCACCATTCCTCTTAACCCCTTTATGTAATTTAGACATTAAGTTACCTTAGGATTTAGATTATAGTGACCTTTAATCCCCTTCCATTTAGGATTGCCAGATCTGTAGTCATATATGGAGAGCCTACTAAAGATATCTCTCTTAGAGCTTTAGATCAACTTTCCTGTGGGACAAACTCTTACTTATCAAAACTTGCTACAACAGGTCCTATATCTTGCAGGACTGTGCATATTTTAGGTTTGCTGCTCCGTAATTCTCACTCCACCTTTCATTCATTTTCATTTACTCCATTCTTATCACTGTCTTCAATAAAGTCAGTAGCAAGCACTTAAAATATCCTAACAGGCCCTTGATGGGTTTGGGCCATGGGCCCTTGATGGGTCTGGGCCATGGGCCCTTGGTGGGTCTAGCCCATTAGGCCTTGGTGGGTTTGGGCTATGGGCCCTTGGTGGATTTGGCTCATTGGACATTGGTGGGTCTGCCCAAGTGGGCCTTGGTGGGGCTGGGCCATGGGCCCTTAGTGGGTCTGGCCCATTGGACTTTGGTGGGTCTGAGCCATGGGCCATTGGTGGGGTCTTGGCCATGGGCCCTTGGTAGGTATGGCCCATTGGGCCTTGGGGGTCTGGGCCATGGGCCCTTAGTAGATATGGGCTATGGGGTTTTGGGCTATGTGGGGAATGGGGGCTTGGGCCATGAGGCCTTGAGATAGGTGGGTAGTGGGGGCTAATGCCATAGCCAACCCTAATGCCATAGCCAATAGCCAACCCTAAGGGCCAGTACTCGATTGGAGAAGGCTCCTCAAATTTTTAGGGGGCCAATGCCATCACAGCCCTAAGGTCTGGCAAGCTGGTAGACAACTAGGTGGGAAAGGAACAAGGAGAGGTCATTCCCAAAGAAATGTCGAGTGAAAGTGATAAGGACTTTGTTAGAGCACAGAGTCAAGAATTGCCTGCTACCCTTCAACAAGGAAAAAATAAAGAGGTTGTAGTTGAACCTTAGCAGGAGATAAAAATAGAAAAAAGAAAAAAATAAAAGTTCAATTATAGGCTTGCAACTGAGGAACCAGCAATATCTCAACTGTCATTTCCTCAAGCTTTGAGTGGCCCTGCCCCTTTTAATAAGGGGCAGGCATAGATCGAGGAAATGATGGAGACCTTTAAGCAGGTCAAGATAAATTTACCCCTGCTTGATGCAATCCGACAGGTCCCAGCCTATGCAAAGTTTCAAAGACCTTTGTACTGTAAAAGGAAGGCCGAGGCCATTTGTCCAAAAAGGTTTTTGCAACTGATATAATTAATTCTGTATTAACCATGACAATGCCTGAGAAGGTACAAGACCTAGGGATACCCACTATTCCCTGTATTTTTGGGGGCCACACGATTGGAAGGGGCCCTTTAAACCTTGAGCTAGCAGTGTTAACTCCGCCATACAAAGGTGTATCAGCAGCTAGGTTTGGGAGAGCTGAAGCCCACCCCCATTGTTCTATTGATGGCTGATAGGTCTGAGAGGAAACCCATGGGAGTGGTTGAGGATGTCCTAGTGGGGGTAGACAAGTTCTTCTACCCTGTAGACTTCCTTGTTTTGGACATGGGCTGCAACAAGAGTACATCCCCGATACTTATTATTCTGGGCAGACCATTCTTGGCCACTGCCAATGCATGCATTCAATGCAAATCTGGGATCATGGAGGTCACTTTCGGACATATGAAAGTTGAGCTTAATGTGTACAACAGTGCAAAGTACCCTCAGCTAGACAATGAGGAATGCTTTGTAGTGGATGTATTAGAAGAAATTGTTGAAGAAGAACTGCCCACTCTGCTGGAGTGGGGCAACATTGTCACTGATTTAACTGAAGTTTGGAACATGGTGGAGGAAGGAAGTCTAGCTTTAATGCCAGAAAACATGTCCCTATTGAGGTCTTCTGTGGGCAATTGGAAACCTACATTGCTGACCCTTCCTCCAACCAACAATACACCAATCCTACCATCCATCCAACAAGCCCCTGACCTGGAGCTCAAGAAGCTTCCAGAGACATTGAAATATGCTTTCCTCGAGAAAGACGAGAAACTTCCTGTAATTATCTCCTCTTCGTTTACCAGTGAGCAAGAGGAGGAATTGCTAATAGTTCTGAGGAAGCACAAGAAAGCAATTGGCTGGACCATTGCTGATTTAAGAGGGATTGATGCATCGATCTGTATGCATAGGATTCATCTAGAGGAGGGCTCAACACCCTCCAGGGAAATGCAGAGGAAACTGAATCCTCACATGCAGGAAGTGGTCCTGAAAGAAATCATTAAATTGCTGGATGCTGGGGTAATTTACCCACCCCATCTCTGATTCTGAATGGGTGGCTCCAATCCAAGTGGTACCCAAGAAATCTGGCATAACAGTGATCACAACCGAGTCTGGAGAGTTGAGACCAACCAGGGAGACCACTGGCTGGAGAGTTTGCATCGATTATCAAAAACTCAACTCTAAGACCAGAAAAGACCATTTCCCTCTCCCCTTTATTGATCAAATTTTGGATAAGTTGGCTGGAAAAACTTTTTACTATTTTCTTGATGGGTACTCAGGGTACAACCAGATCCCTGTGCACCCTCTTGATCAAGAGAAAATTACTTTTACTTGTCCTTTTGGCACCTTTGCTTACAGAAGGATGCCTTTTTAACTGTGTAATGTCCCAGCCACCTTTTAGAGGTGTGTGTATGCCATCTTTTCTGATATGATTGACAAATTTTTGGAAATTTTTATGGATGATATTTCGGTTTACTGGGATAGCTTTGACCAATGTCTACAACACCTCCATCAGGTCTTACAAAGATGTGAGGAGACCAATTTGGTCTTAAGTTGGGAAAAGAGCCACTTCATGGAAACACAAGGAATTGTGTTGGGTCATGTAGTCTCTAAAGATGGAATTGAGGTAGACAAGGCCAAGGTTGACCTCATTGCAAATTTGCCCCCTCCAAGAACAGTCAAGCAAATCAGATCTTTCCTTGGGCATGCTGGATTCGACAGGAGGTTCATCAAAGACTTCAGTAAAATTGCTAAACCATTGTGCCACCTGCTCTGCCAGGATGTGCCCTTTGACTTTTCTGCTGAATGTCTGGAGGCTTTTGAAACTCTAAAAATCTGCCTCACCTTTGCCCCTGTACTCCAAACACCTGACTATACCCTGCCCTTTGAGTTGATGTGTGATGCATCTGACTTGGCAATAGGTGCTGTCTTGGGCCAAAGAAAAATAAGCTGCCTGTGGTCATTGCATATCTCAGCAAATCACTTGCTGAAGCTCAACTGAACTATACAACAACTGAGAAAGAGCTTCTGGCAGTGGTTTTTGCTATGGATAAGTTTAGACCTTACCTACTTGGGTCTAAAACTATCATTTCACTGACCACTCAGCATTAAAGTACCTACTGTCCAAGAAGGATGCAAAGCCCAGATTGATTAGATGGATAATCCTGTTGCAGGAGTTTGACATTGAAATCAAGGACAAGAAGGGTGTAGAAAATGTGGTGGCTGACCACTTGTCCAGAATTATGTTGGAAAAAGGTGTTGATGACCTTGCTATAAATGATGTCTTCCCGGATGAGCAATTGTTTGCCATCCGATCTATAGTTCCTTGGTATGCACATATTATCAATTATCTAGTTATAGGTAAGATTCCTACCCATTGGACAAAAATGGACAAAGACCTATTTTTCTCACAGGTCAAATTCTTTTTTTGGGAGGAACCTTGCCTGTACAAGTATTGTGCTGACCAAATCATTCGAAAATGTATTTTCGAAAGTGATGTCCCTAGTATTCTGGCCATGTGCCATGAAAATGCCTGTGGGGGTCACTTTAGTGGGAGAAAAATAGCTAACAAAGTGTTGCAGTGTGGGTTCTATTGGCCTTCTCTTTTAAGAGATGCCAATACACACTGCAAGACCTGTGAAAGATGTCAGAAATTAGGAGTGTTGTCTAAACAAAATTTAATGCCTTTACAGCCCATCCTTGTTGTAGAGCTGTTTGATGTGTGGGGTATTGATTTTATGGGCCCCTTTCCTCCTTCAAATGACTTTCATTTCATCTTAGTGGCAGTGGACTACGTTTCCAAATGGGTAGAAGCCATTGCCACAAGAACTAATGATAATCAGGCTGTCCTCAAGTTTATAAAGCAGAATATCTTCTCCAGATTTGGCACCCTTAGAGCTATTATCAGTGATGGGGAGAGCCATTTCTGCAACAGAAATTTTGAGAGCTTGCTCAAGAAATATTCTGTCACCCATAGGATTGCTACTCCCTACCACCCACAAACCAGTGGGCAAGTTGAAATTTCAAATAGGGAGATCAAGCATATCCTTGAGAAGACTGTGAGGACTGATAGGAAAGATTGGACTGACAAGCTTAATGATGCATTGTGGGCTTATAGGACTGCCTATAAGACTCCCATTGGTATGTCCCCATTCAGACTGATTTATGGCAAGACCTGTCATCTCCCAGTGGAGTTAGAACACAGGGCCTATTGGGCCATCAAATATTTAAATCTAGATCTAACTTCTGCTAGTCATCACAGGTTGCTGCAGCTGTTTGAATTGGAAGAGCTAAGGATGGATGTGTATGCTAATGCCAGGATCTAGAAGGAAAGGTCTAAAGCTTTCTTTGACAAGGGGCTGTTGAGAAAGAGTTTCACAGCTGGTGATAAGGTTTGGTTATTTAACTCCAAACTTAAATTTTTCCCTGGCAAATTGAAACCCATATGGGAAGGTCCCTACATTGTCATGCATGTTTCCCCATCGGGTGATGTGGAAATCAAGGATCCCAAAACTGGGAGACCCTTGAAGGTGAATGGTCAGAGGCTTAAGCCTTGTTTTGAAAAACCTGTCGAACCCATGGACACCATCACTTTCAAGGGGATCCTTCTTTATGCTGATCCACAGGTGTGTCATCACTGTATCATATGTACTTTGATTTTGGTGGATTTATCTTGCTTTCTTTTGTTAAAATTCTCTAGGAATTGTTAGTGGTCCCATCTGATTCTGAACCTGTCTGGTTTAAACTTTTGATGCTTGGTTTGATTCTTACTGCTCTTTAATTGATAGCTTTTGTTGAATGCAGATATAAAAGGGCAAAACAGAGAGCACATGCTCTCTGTTTTATACCTTGTAGTCGCTGGGTCCAAATAGAAGCCTGAGAGACTCTCGCACACTACAGACAGCATACTTCATTAGCTGTCGCGAGATTCTAAGGCTGTCGCATGGTTAAAAAGGAAGTCTGGGAGAATTTCGTGCAGTTCACATGGAAACATTCAATAGCTATCGCGAGATTCATGGTTACTTGAGAACCTCACGCGATCCACATAGAGCTATTCATTAGTTATCGAGAGATTCCAAGACTCTCGCAAGGTTCAAAAGGTAAATTGGGAGACTCTCGCGCAATTCAACAGAAATACTTCATTTGCTGTTGTTGGGAGTTTCTCAGTTGCTGCTTGCTTTATTGGTTGGTGGTAAGAGTCATTTAAAAATCAAAGAAAGAGTAAACAGGGGATGGAATCAGCACAACTAAGAAATCCTAGACCTGCAAGATACAGGGTCCATTGTAGCAAGTTTTGATAAGTAAGAGTTTGTCCCACAGGGAAAGGTGATCTACAGATCCAAAGGAGCCATCTCTAGTAGTCCCTCCAGATCTGACTACAGATCTGGCAGTCCTAAAAGGAGGGGAGTTTAAGGTCACTTATTCTAAGTATTCTAAGGTACTCTAATGTCTAAACTACAGAAAGGGTTGAGAGGATGGATGGAGTGTGGAAAATAAATATAAAAGGGTGAGAAGTATGTTATTGAGCCCAGATCAGAGGAGTTTTATAACTCAGATTCAGATCTGATGTTATAGAAATCTTGTCCAATGGCAACATTATCACCACTGAGGAGAAAGGATCCAATCCATCACTCTGCCATGATTCAACCCTTAAGGTTATAACCTGTCCACTCAAATAGTCACAGACTATCCCATAGGGGAACCACAATCCAGGGATGGGTCAAAACATAACAAGTTAATCATTGCAGGCACAATTTCATCCAGGCTACTAGCTCAAGAATCCATAGGGAACCTCAATCTCTAAAGCTCTATGTGTGGGGCTAAGGCTGTATAGGACCATGATAGCCCAGACAAATAGAACCAGCAAGCCATTGAGTACAACCTTCGATCTAGCTGTCCATTGCTTGAGTGAGGCTACAATGGTCCAGTCACAAGCCTACAATCTCTATAACCAGATCAGATCCAACATCTGATGGCGGATCTATACAAATATAGGGGAGCCTGCCTCTGTACAATCCCCCACCAGGCTTCTACAAGCTCAGGTGTAAAGAAGAAGGATCCATCTTGGATCAGTGAATTAGAATCACCCTAAGGCTATAACCTGTCCACTTGAATGGTCACAGACTATCCCAGAGGCTATCCTCCTCACGGAGCCCAAGACAAAGCAAGAATATCGCTGCCACCACCATGGCCACAAGGCTACCAGCTCAAGCTCCCATGGGGATTTCAGATCTAGTGGGTCCTGTGGTGGGGCTAAGGCTGTATAGGACTATGATAGCCCAGACACACAGGTCACTTGGATCTGAATGACCCTTAGAATCAGTCCTCCATTGCTTTGAAACATAGCCAAAGCAATGGCGGATCACAAGGCAGCAGCCTTACACAGAGCATCTCACATTCAAACACAAATCCCACAAAGTACATATCCTATTACAGAACTTCCATTAATCTAGTTCAAAATGCATACAAAGACATAGCCAGCAAGTGCTGGACTATGGAGAGAAGGAAAAAGAAAAAGAAAACTACTTACAACTACGAAAAGAAAAATAAAACAATCTCAGATCAAGTCTCCAAGAAATGAGATGTGCTCCCAGCTATTCCAGGATATCGAAAGAAAAGATGGTCTAAGCTCCCCCAAACCTATGCTAAGTATGGGTATTTATAGCAGTGGTGTGGCGGCGCATTAGGGTTAGGAAACCCTAATTTTAACGATGCCACATGGCTGAATAGTGATCCTTCGATGCCTTGGGGTGCGTGCACAATGATTTGAGCGTGGGAGTGCGTGCCCTAATCACTAGAAATTCCCAGAAAGTCCTCTGCTGAAGAGATGGAAGTTTGAGGTTCAGAGCTTCGCTAGGTAGCCATTGTTTCCCAGACTTGTCGCGTGGTAGCTCTTGCTCTTCGCGAGGATGGTTTTGACATGGAAGCTTCAGCCGTCGCGAGGTTGGCTTGGTTTGCTCTTCAGGCAGTCGCGAGGTTGAGTAGACATCAGAGCTTCAGTGTCGCGGGGTTGGAGTTCAAGCAGTCGCGAGGCAGCTGCGCGATCACTGGGTTGATCTTCACGAGGACAGATTTGAATAGCGCGAGAACTTCGCGAGCACTTCTCTTCACTGGACTTCGCGAGTTACCTCGCGAGGCTTTACTGAGTTCTGAACTGTGCGAGGTTCCATGTCTTAATTGATCTTCGCGAGGATGTGCCTTCACAAGGATGCTTTCTTCTTGAATGGCATGAGAATTGTGCGAGGAGTTCTCTTCTGATAATTGCATCCCGCGGTGACTGCGCGACAGCTGCGCAAGGAGTCTTCTGAAGCTCTCTCTTCTCAGCCGTTCTGAGCAAACTGTGCGAGGTTGAGAGAGGTTTGCTTTGAACTACGCGAGACTGTGTGATGTGTTCTACTCTTGAGCTTCGCGAGAGCTGCGCGAGTTTGTGCTTCTGGAGGTCTTCAGTCAGTCAACTACGCGAGGAGTTGTTGTATAGTCTTGGGAAGCTCAGCTGGACTGCGCGAGGCTCATTTCAGGTCTGGATTCAGAGTCCATCCTTCACTTCTGGTGCCAAAACAGGCTCCTTAGCAGGATTTCAGGTCTTATTTCACTGCTGGTTATTACCTACATAAAACACTTATCAAGAACTTATTAGATGGCTAAGGGTCTAATCAAAGGTTAAGTTAAGGGGTGAAAAGTGGTACTTTTCAGGTCTTAACACACCCCTAAACCTAATCTTTGCTAGTCCCTTAGCAAAGCTACATTACACCTACTATAAAATTTAAATGCCACTTTCGTAAGGAGCATGGATACATTTAGCATATGTACCAAGCCTTTTAAACCCCTAGGTGATCCTAGTGGAGGAGTGAAGTCTCCTGAGGGTTTTCAGTGAAGACACCCATAAACTTCTCAATGAAACAGTTAACAAAAGTGCAATATCATTAAGTGAGCAGTCAAGGAGCAGACTTAGTTTACTCTTGAATCAGTAATTATAAAAGAAATTCAATCCATTGGTTGCACAGAATAGCATAAACTTTTCATAAATGCACAACATTTCCAATCAGTCTACAACCACAGAAAACTGCATAAGTGTGTGCCAGCACTGAGCTCATCATCAGATTAAAAATTAGGTTATAAGTCATACATAATGCATTCAAGTTCAGACCCAAAAAACTTTGCAGGGCATACTCTCATAAAGGTTTTGTTGAGGGGTTCATTTTCTCACAGGCTCAAGAGCAGTTACATCCCCCAAATGGGTCTGTAAGCATGAGCATAGGCAGAGTTCTTAAGTGTTGACATCATTGGCAGTTCCTCACCATAGATTGGATAACTCTTTATCTTCACATGACAGCTCACTCAAGTTTGGATCACAAGGGCTTTAACTGGGCTGTAATGTGGCTTATGGAGTGGGGTTGAAAGAATGGAAGGTTGAGAAGGGGTTTAAAATTGAGAAATCAGTAGGTGACAGAGGTGATTCATGACTTCACCTTCTTGAATTCAGCTCCCTTCATCTTCTTTGAGATTTTCAGATTTGAAGTGATCAGTTTCTCTTCTTAATTTTGATTCTCCAATGAAAGTTCCTCTTGATTCCTCCCTTACTCCTCTTCATTATTATTTTTGTTTCCTTTTTATGGAATTTTCTATCTTTTTCTTTTTGTTTTCGCTTTTCAGAAATGCCACCATGTTCTCAGTTACCATTCTGCTAGAATTTTTTGAGATGCTTCTTCTCCATTCACTTAATGTTGACCATAGCTAGTCCATTTCCAACCTTTTCTCCTTTACCTTCTGAATTCTCAGAGTGAGGGTAGGCTGAAGCAGGTTCATAGGTTCCGGTTCAAGTACTCAGGTGTATTTTGAAGAAATTTAGGATTTAAAGCTCAAAGGAGGGTATGGACAAGGACAGTTGCTTTAGGGTTGGTCCTTTTAGGCTCAAACTGTCCAAGAGAAGGCCTTGATCCTTTCCTAAGTCTCATGAGTACTGTCAGTTGTTTCAACTTGGAGTTACCTAACTTCTAGTGAGCACAGTGACTCTGCCAGTCTTTAGAATTAGAAGAGATTGCCTTGGTTACTCCTCAAAGGATGGAAATTTTTTTTATAGGCCCAATTCTCACTGGTTATGGTCTTCCTTTGAACTTTTAAGTATGTCCTTACCTTTTTCTCTCTCTAATGATTCACTAAGTGCTGATACAAGTAAGTTTACTTGGTGATATTATCATGGAAATGTGGAATATTAAAAGTTTATAATGTCAAAAGTTTGCAAAAATTTTAAATTTCTTATTTTCATGATTCTTAAGTGAACATAGATCCATTTCCATATTACTCAGATGAGTCTGCTGCACTTAGGTTAACTATTCCATTGGCAGGGTCTGCCTACCACACCCCCAAACCTATGAGGAGCAGTGTCCTCACTGATTCAAAGGTGTCTGTGTAGCAGATTTATTTAGGGTAAAAAGAGGAGAACATAACAAGGACCAAAACACACAATAAACAAGGGAAAATAGTAATGACAAAAGAGGAAAATCTATTAAAAATGAGAAGTGTACAAACTAGAAGAAAACAGAAACAACAGAGTGCAAAAACAGAAAAAATCCTAGGTACAATCTAGTCAGAATCTGGCTCAAAACTTGTCCCAACCCATCTTCCTGGCATGTTCTTGAAGGTAGGCCTCCTCCTCTTGCTTCTGTCATTCTCTATCTGCCTTTCTTTGGTTGGCAGTTTTGGGTATAGTTGGAGCCCTGGCCCTCATTTTTCTCCTCTTTGGTTCAAGAGGGATCTCGGAGGATTTGTCAGTGGTTGGCTCAGGGGGTTTGGTGGGAGATTTTCCTTTAGGGCCCTTGCCTTTGGAGCTCGTCCCTTTGGAGGCTTGCCCTTGCTGAGTCGGAGGGGGAATAAGAGGGGATTGGGCTTGTGCTGGCTCAGGAGGGACAACAGGGGATTTACCTAAGGCAGGGGAGGACTTTTCCCTTTTGCAAGCTTATGGGGAACCACAGAAGATTTGTCTTATTCTTTTGCTACAGGAATGGCAGGGCTCTTCCCTTTCACTGGCTGGCTTATTGGTGGTGCCTCCTCAGACTGGGCAGATTTGTCTTTTTCGATTTTCAAAGAGGCAGTTGGGGGAGTAGTCCTCTTGGCAGCAACCTTCCTTCGCTGAGGATAAGATTGTTCAGCAGGGTTGGAAGAAGGAGCAGCAACAGTAGTTTGGGCACTGGGATCCCTAGGTGGAGCGAAATCAGAGTCTGAGTCAAAAGGAAAAAGCTCAGTAGGATCCAATCCAAGGGTAGCAGCAGCCTGTCTGCGTTCCTCTTTGGAAAGTAGGCGACCATGGGGATCATCCTGAGCAGAAGCTCAGGTGACCTTTGGAGGTGGGGATGGAGGGGCTGGCCTTATTCCTTTTTGGGCTGCAGTGGCTCTTTTGGAAGTGGGAGGTTTCTTGGAAGGAGTCCATTTTCTTTTGGGGGCAGGAGAGGGAACAGGGGGAGGCACTGAGATAGGAGCAGGAGCTGGAGTAGGAACTTTAGCAGGAGCAGGAACTTGAGTAGGAACAGGAGGAGGGACCGGAGTTGGGGCTGGAGGAGGTGGGGGAATAGGTTGTGTAGGTGGAGGGGCAGGGGGAGTGGAAGAAGATGGGCCTGGTTGTGTGGAAGAGGATGGGGCTTCAAGGGGTGTTGTGGCGAGAGGGGTGGCCTGAATTGATTGGGATAGTAGGAAGGCAACCCTCTGTTCCAAAATCTCAATTTTCTTGGTAGCCCACAAGAGATTGGTATCTGCAAGCTCCTTACTGAGTTTGTTGATCTCCTGAGCATTGTTCAGTTTCCTTTCTAACAACCTGGCATGCTTTTTCGCTCATTCTGCATTGGCTTTTTCCATCTCCGTAGTCATTCTGTAATAAGTTGCCGCAGCCTTGTTCGCATTGAGTGTCTCCAAAATTGCCTCCCACCCCTTGGAAATATCTCTTAGCTGCTCGCTGTGAGCATGCTTCAAGTCACTCATTTTCTGCAACAAGGGGTATTCGATGGCTTGTCGGAGTTGGGCCATGCCATTGAGAACATCCCTCTTGATATAGGCATTGTCCCTCATGACATAGAGGAGGGTGAAGTAGGGAGGGGTGTAATAGAAGTGTCTGGGTAAGATTGGTAGAAATAGAGTGGAAGAAGTAGAAGGTGATTGATCCTGAGGGAGAAAAGTGGGGGTTGGAGGGATGAAGTCAAGAGGAGGGGTGGAAAGGGCTGGGGCAGTCTGTGTTGAATGGTCAGTAAATTGAGGAGGGGATAGGATAAGGGGTGGAATGGAAGGCATGGGTGAAAAAGTAAATGAAGGATGGTCAGTGGTGGTGGATGGTTCTGGGTAAGGAAAAAATGGAATGGTGAAGGGTCGAAATGGAAGTGGTGGGGTTACAAATGTGTGGGGTTGAATGGGAAAGGTGGATGGGAAAGGAATGGGGTCTGTTTGTGTAGAAGTGTTGGTAAACTGTGGTGGAGGTAATATTAGTGGGGGAAGGATAGGTAGAGTGGGGAAGGAGTGGTGGGGTATGGTGTCTTGGAGGGTGAAGGGTGTAGGTAAGTCAATTGGGGTGAGGTCGGGGTGCACTGTGGAGTCAGAGGTTGAAGGGGGCTGGATGAGTGGGGTGGTAGGAGGTTGTGTAGAGATGGGTGGGTTTGTCAATGTTTGAAGGGTGGATTGTATGTTGGTGATATCAGTTTGCATTTGGGCTTGGGTCTGTGTGGTGTTGGAGAGTTGGGTTTGGATGTCATGTATGAGGGAAAGGATATGGGTAAGGGTATCTGAGGTTGGTTGGGGTGGAGTATGAGGATAGGAGGGAACAGGTTAGAAAGGGGAAGTGGGGCCATGATGGAAAGTTGTAGGGGGAGAAGATGAAAGGACTGGTGAGTGATATGGGGAAGGGAGTGGGGAATCTGGGAGGGGGATATCATGGGATGGCAGGGTGTCAAGCAAGGTAGTCATGAAGGCCTGATACCCTAAAGTGGTGGCTAGGTTAAAGTCAAGATCGTGGAGTGGAGATGTAGTTGGGAGAGGTTGGACTAAGGGTTGGTCGATATGGGGTGTGTCTGTTGGAATGACAAGGGAGGTGGAAGTAGGTAAAGATAAGGCAGGGGTTGTGTGAGAGGTTTTCTCTTTAAGGTATGTTATCAAGGGAGGGCTGTCAGGGTTGAGGTCAAATGATGTTGGAGGTACTGGGGCTGTGTATTGAGGTAAGGTGGGTGAAGGGGGAGTGTTGTCATGGGGTTCAACACTTTCCACCCAGGAACGAATCACAGTGGGGGGTGGAATGGAAAAGGGAGATAAGAGAGGGAAAGGGAGAGATGGAATAGGTGAAGAAACTAATGGAGAGGCAAGTGTGTTGGATGGAGGTATAGCTGCAGAAGCAGAGGTGACAGAAGCTCGCGCCACCTTCTTTGGAGCAGGGGCTTTAGCCTTCTTTTTGGGGGTAGGGGTGGCCTTTGCCACAGCAGCTCCCTCTCCCTGCTCAGAAACAACCTGAGCTCCAGCCTTCTTCTTCTGCTGGGGATCCATCAGACTTCAGCTGATCCCCCATTGTCTTTTGGCAAAAGTGGTGGGAGTGAGGTCAGCAGATAACTCACCCACTGGTATCTTGTATCCTCCCCTCAGAAGTAATTTGGTGATGAGTCTTCCATAGGGGAGAGTGTGAATCTTCTTTTGCAGCCCGAGCTTCACCATCATGTCCTTCATGGCCTCAAAAATCAGCCATGCAGCATTAAATCCATGGCCCAGAGAGAAGGAATAGAGAGCATCAACAATTGGTGTCCTCCTCTCTTGCTGATGTCCGGAGCAATAGATATTCTTCCTCAGTACTTGATCGGTGAACAGCAGTTTGGGATCCAAATCTCTTCTTCTGATGGAGTCCCATGTGGCCTTCAAACCTCTAGTAATGGCCTGTGCAATTGTGTCAATGGGGGCACTCACAGGGGAACCATAACCACAGTTGGGGTAAAAAATGACAGGGATGCCCATGACTTTAGCAATCAATGCTGAGTTAAGCAGCATCTCAAAATTGTCAACTAACACAAGGAGGCCTGGCTGCCCATGTGTGTCTAGTCTGACCCTAAGGTGCTGGTAAAAGAGTTGCACTAACCTAGGATAGGCTAGTGCAGGAATCATTTGCATCAAGGGGAACAAACCAGCCTTGCGCAAGAACTCAATGGCAGGTGCTGACAACGGCTCAGATTCAAAGAAAGATATATCAAAAATGGCTTCAGGCTCTAAAGGAATGGAAGTGAGGAGCTCAGAGGGTGTAGAGTAATCAGGCGTTTTTACAGCCACCTCAGGAACCACCTCCTTCCCTTTTTGTTGTGCCATAGAGGACTTGGCTTTCTTAGGGGCAGGCTCCACGGTGGCCTGGTCCCTGGCTCTCTTCACAGGTGCACTTTTAGGAGCCATCAAGATTCTCCTTAGTGAGTGTGCAGTTGAAATTTTGAAAGAAAAGATTAAGAGCTGAGTCTTACCCTAAAAGTTAGGGTTCTGTTCAATTTGATGCACAGTGGATCGCAAGAGCTCCTAGTAGGGGGCAACTGTTGATGGAAGCTTTAAGAACAAAAATCCAGAATTTCGAAGTGAGCAATGAACTGTAGACAGGATGCTGGAGGAGAGAGATTGAGAGGAGTGGGAGCTAGGGTTTCGCTAGCAGGAGAGGAAAGACAAAGCAGTAAAGAAAAGCAGCGCGGGGTGGGATTTTAAATATCGCGAGGCTCGGCGCGCTTTGAAAATATCCGCTCGCTGGATAGGCATGAATGGGTTGCGAGATTAGATGTTCATTTAAACTGTGCGAGGCAGCCCACCCAGCTATATCTGAAACTCGCGACAGCAAGGCAAAGTGTTTCTTTATGAATTGCGCGAGAGGAAACCAAACCAAATTTTCAGAACCCCGCGATGGCTTAACAGAGTCAGAATTCACACACCCACTAGTAAGCCTTTTGACCTTGATTTTGTGAGTGGATTCTCTCACAGGCTCTCTTCCAGGGACACCCATAAGCATTATAAAACATTCAAAAATTCCCATACTCTCAAAGCATTAAATTCACACATCATGAAAAGCATTCAAATAATACCATCATCATTCAATCACTTGAAATTAGCAAACAAGGGGAGCAGGAATAAAAGTAGGCATAAAGCACTAAACTCAGATTCCAACAAGATCACTACAAATTCCTCTAAACTGTAAAGTACATATCATACAAAGGTACATAGTTCTTATCATCAATTCAATGAAAGATCCTCTTCAGGGTTTGAGGATCCTTTACCAATCAAAAATTGGCCCTTGGGGTTAAACCACTGGTTGATTGGACAACCTTCCCTCTTCTCTTTTGGCTAAGGTATTCGCTAGTTGGCCAATCTGCTCTTCCATCTTCATGATGCTCTGACCATGAGAATTCACAGTCTGAGCCAAGGAACCCAGGTTTTGCAGTGGGGTCAAGACCTGGTCCTCGAAAGAAGTATTTCTAGGTTGAGATGGGGGTACGACCAATTGATTTTATTGCTGATGGGGCTGTTGATGGTGTTGGAAGTTAGACCTAGGGGCATTCCCTTGATTGAACTGCTGCTGTGGCCTTTGTGGTAAGGCCAACATCTGCTGGGGCTGCATGTAGTTGTCTTGCCTCCACCTCAAATTTGGGTGGTCTCTCCATTGGTAACCAACATTTTGGTGTTGGTATCCATATGGCTGTCTGTTTTAGCCTCCAGATTGTTGCTGGCCATAAGATTGAGCAGCAGCAGCACGTTCCAAAACTAATTCAGGAAATTACCCTACAGATGGACATTCCTCCACTGTGTGCTATGGGGACTGGCATATCAGACATGCCTCCGCCACATGTGCAGCCCTTCTAGGTTGCATCACAGTCAGTAATTTGTCAAACTTCATAGAGAGGTTTGCCATCTGCAGCTGCAGGTCATTGTTCCCAGACACCTCATAAACTTTTCCTCTTGATCCAGTAGCAGGCCCCACCTTTGACTCAGAGTCCTGACTAGTTCTTGCCAGGGATGGCTTTTGAAAAGTATTCTCACTAATCACCTCAAACAATTCCAGTGCCTCCTCAGCAGTCTTGTGCATGTAGGATCCACCATAAGAGGCATTGACCATATCTCTATTTTTCTCATCAATCCCATTGTAGAAACTTTGTACAAGCTGCCACTCTGGGATCTTGTGGTGGGGGAATTGTTTGAGAATTTCTTTAAACCTATCCCAGGACTGGTTAAAATCCTCAGTTGGGGATTGAGCAAAAGCAAGAATCTCTTTCCTCAATTGGCTAGTTTTGGTCTCAGGGAAGAACTTGGTCAGGAACTTGGTCTGCAGGTCTTTCCATGAAGTAATGCTATTGTTGGGGAGAGTGGTCAACCAGGTACTGGCCCTATCCTTCAGAGAGAAGGGAAAGAGTCTGAGCCTAGTAGCCTCAGGTCCCAAACTAGTGATATTAAAAGTGGTGCACAAGGCCAAAAACTGGTCAATATGCTTGTAAGGGTCCTCTTTGCTGAGCCCATGGAAAGAGGGCAGCATCTGGATGATTGAAGTTTTTATTTCATAATTCCCCTGAACATCAGGGAATTGAATGCTAAAAGGGGAGTTATAATCATCCGGGGCATTCAACTCCTTGAGAGTTCTGGGTTGTTCTTCACCCATATTTGCTGTCACAGGTTCACTTGGGGGCTCTCCTGTGGTGTGCCTGTCTCTTCTAAGTCTCCTTCCCCTTTCTAACTCAGGGTTAAGAGGCTCTAAAGCAGGGCTGAGAGATCTCCTCCCTAGCATAGAAGCACACCAACAGCAACGAGAGCTTCTTGCAAGTACATTGTAAAAAAAAAATAACTTTACAATTTAATAAATTTATCTAACTAATTTACAGCTATTCAAAGAATATATTTACAACTACTCTAAATACTACTAGAGAATTTTCAAGAAAGATAGACAGAGTTTTTAAAAGTTAGAGAGTTTGCAAACAGAGGTAGCTAAGCTCCAATTGCAGTTCAATTGTCCTTCACTGCTGCTGTCTAAATCTGCAAGAAAGGTTCAAAAATTATGTCATTTAAAAATCAAAGAAAGAGTAAACAGGGGATGGAATCAACACAACTAAGAAATCCTAGACCTGCAAGATACAGGGTCCATTGTAGCAAGTTTTGATAAGTAAGAGTTTGTCCCACAGGGAAAGGTGATCTACAGCTCCAAAGGAGCCATCTCTAGTAGTCCCTCCAGATCTGACTACAGATCTGGCAGTCCTAAAAGGAGGGGAGTTTAAGATCACTTATTCTAAGTATTCTAAGGTACTCTAATGTCTAAACTACAGAAAGGGTTGAGAGGATGGATGGAGTGTGGAAAATAAATATAAAAGGGTGAGAAGTATGTTATTGAGCCCAGATCAGAGGAGTTTTGTAACTCAGATTCAGATATGATCTTATAGAAATCCTATCCAATGGCTACAATATCACCACTGAGGAGAAATGATCCAACCCATCCCTCTGCCATGATTCAACCCTTAAGGTTATAACCTGTCCACTCAAATGGTCACAGACTATCCCATAGGGGAACCACAATCCAGGGATGGGTCAAAACATAACAAGTTAATCATTGCAGGCACTATTTCATCCAGGCTACCAGCTCAAGAATCCATAGGGAACCTCAACCTCTAAAGCTCTATGTGTGGGGCTATATCGATAGGACCATGATAGCCTGCACACATAGAACCGAAGATTGAGTACAACCTTCGATCTAGCTGTCCATTGCTTGAGTGCGGCTACAATGGTCCAGTCACAAGCCTATAATCTCTATAACTAGATCAGATCCAATATCTGATGGCAGATCTATACAAATATAGGGGAGTCTGCCTCTGTACAATCCCCCACCAGGCTTCTACAAGCTCAGGTATAAAGAAGAAGGATCCATCTTGGATCGGTGAATTAGAATCACCCTAAGGCTATAACCTGTCCACTTGAATGGTCACAGACTATCCCAGAGGCTATCCTCCTCAAGGAGCCTAAGACAAAACAAGAATATCGCTGCCACCACCATGGTCACAAGGCTACCAGCTCAAGCTCCCATGGAGATTTCAGATCTAGTGGGTCCTGTGGTGGGGCTAAGGCTGTATAGGACCATGATATCCCAGACACACAGGTCACTTGAATCTAAATGGCCCTTAGAATCAGTCCTCCATTGCTTTGAAACACAGCCAAAGCAATGGCGGATCACAAGGCAGCAGCCTTGCACAGAGCATCTCACATTCAAACACAAATCTCATAAAGTACAGATCCTATTACAGAACTTCTATTAATCTAGTTCAAAATGCATACAAAGACATAGCCAGCAAGTGCTGGACTATGGAGAGAAGGAAAAAGAAAAAGAAAACTACTTACAACTACGAAAAGAAAAACAAAACAATCTCAGATCAAGTCTCCAAGAAATGAGATGTGTTCCCTGCTATTCCAGGATGTCGAAAGAAAAGATGGTCTAAGCTCTCCCAAACCTAAGCTAAGTATGGGTATTTATAGCAGTGGTGTGGCGGTGCATTAGGGTTAGGAAACCCTAATTTTAATGATGCCACGTGGTCAAATAATGATCCTTTGATGCCTTGGGGTGCGTGCATGGAGATTTGAGCGTGGGAGTGCGTGCCCTAATCGCTGGAAATTCTCAGAAAGCCCTTTACTGAAGAGATGGAAGTTTGAGGTTCAAAGCTTTGCTAGGTAGCCATTGTTTCCTAGACTTGTCGCGTGGTAGCTCTTACTCTTCGCGAGGATGGTTTTGACATGGAAGCTTCAGCCGTCGTGAGGTTGGCTTGGTTTGCTCTTCAGGCAGTCGCGAGGTTGAGTAGACATCAGAGCTTCAGTGTCGTGGGGTTAGAGTTCAAGCAGTCGTGAGGTAGCTGTGTGATTGTTGGGTTGATCTTCGCAAGGACAGATTTGAATAGCGCGAAAACTTCGTGAGCACTTATCTTCACTGGACTTCACGAGTTACCTCACGAGGCTTTACTGAGTTCTGAACTGCGCGAGGTTCCATGTATTAATTGATCTTCGTGAGGATGGCCTTGCCTTCGTAAGGATGCTTTCTTCTTGAATGGCGCGAGAACTGCGCGAGGAGTTCTCTTCTGATAATTGCATCCCACGGTGACTACGCGACAGCTGCGCGAGGAGTCTTCTGAAGCTCTCTCTTCTCAGCCGTTCTGAGTGAACTATGCGAGGTTGAGAGAGGTCTGCTTTGAACTGTGCGAGACTACGCGATGTGTTCAACTCTTGAGCTTTGCCAGAGCTGCGTGAGTTTGTACTTCTGGAGCTCTTCAGTCAGTCAACTACGCGAGGAGTTGTTATATAGTCTAGGGAAGCTCAGCTGGACTACGCGAGGCTCATTTCAGGTCTGGATTTAGAGTCCATCCTTCTGAAAGACTTCTGGTGCCAAAACAGGCTCCTTAGCAGGATTCCAGGCCATATTTCACTACTGGTTATTACCTATATAAAACACTTATCAAGAACTTATTAGATTGCTAAGGGTCTAATCAAAGGGTAAGTTAAGGGGTGAAAAGTGGTACTTTTCAGGTCTTAATAGCTGTCGCGAGATTCTAAGGCTGTCGTGAGATTTAAAATGAACCTCAGAGCTTTTTGCACAATCCAAATAAAGATCTAGGAGTCGCTCACGCAATTCACACGAATTCATCTCACATTATCGCGTGCTCCAAGGTCAACCTGGGAGATTATCGCGCAATCCAGATTGAATCAACACCTTCGCTAGGTTCATTTTCAACCCCGCGACCAAATGTTCCAAAGCGTGTCGAGCTTCGCGATAAGTATTTTAACCCCACGCTTGGTTCCTTTTCCATTATTTTCTTCCTTCTTCCCTCTGCGAAACCCTAGCTTCTGGCGCTCTCCCCCCTCTCTCCTCCAGCATCAATCCTACAGCTCATCATTCACTCCACAAATCTACAGAGTTGTTCCGTCGATTCATGTTCCACAGTCCAACTCTTTTAAATCATCCCTCAGTTCCTCTTCATCTCATCCCTCATATTCTAACCCTAGCAGTCCATACCTCCTCACACCCATGGCAGATGGCAAACCCTTCGGGTTCCCCATCAAATTCTACCCCATCTGGGAGGATCCCCCACCGCCTAAGGAGCTGGACCCCCAAACCATTCGGAACAGTGTCCTCACTGGTTCAAAGGTGATAAAAGGCAGTAGATTCTGATCAGACAAACAAAAATAAACACAGCAGAAGACAGAGAAACATAAAAAATAATTAATTTTAGTGCAATAATGGTGGTATAACTTGGATGAATAAAGATAATTTCCACTTAACTTGATACAATGAGGAAACATGTAAAAATTTAAATATCTTTGCAGACTTTTCGAAATCGAAAAAGTTAAAAAAATCTTGACACCACCATGAAGCTAATATTAGAAATTTTTTTCAGTTAGTACTCAGTGAACCTAAGAAGAGAGAAACAGATGAAAATACACCCCATGGGTTAAATTTGATGACCATACTTAGTGAGATTTGGGCCCAGCATTTTCTTTTGAAGAGTGTTTTTGGCATTATTTCTGCTCTAAGGACTGATCGAATCAAGACTTTTTCACTAGAAGTTGTGCAACTCTAAATCCAAACTAATTGACAGCACTCATGAGACTAAGGAAATGATCCAAGGCCCTCATTTGGACAGTTTGAGCCTGAAAATCCAACCTTTTAAAATCTGCCCTTTTGCATACACTAGTTGAGCCTTAAAATCATAATTTTCTTTCACAAACACCAGAACACTTACACCTTAACCTCATGACCTGAGTCAACCTTACCCTCACTCTAAGAATTCAGAAGGTAAAGGAGAAGGAGGTAAAGATACTGAGAATGGTCCAATATTCTGTGGAAGGTGAAGAAAAGCAACTTGTGAACAGCTGTGTATCAATGGCAGTTGTGTGGCATTTCATCAAAATAATGAATAAAGAAATAAAAATAGAAAAAGAAAGTGAAGTCTAGAGGACAACATTATCTGAAAATTGAAAAAAAGAGGAGAAGCTGGCCACTTTGAGTCTGAAATATAAAAAGAAATATGAAGTTTTTGCTAAAATGAAGGTTGTGAAGTCATGAATCACTCCTTACCTTGCTGATTTCTTAATTTGGACTCCCTTTTTACCCCTTTATTCTTTACATCCCTCAGCCATAAGCCACATTACAACCCATTAAAAAAAAAAAAGACCTTGTGGATCCAAAGTTAAATGAGCTGTCATGTGGAGATGAGGAGTTGTCCAATCTATGGTAAAAATTCTTGAAGATGTCAGAAATTAGAAGCTTTGCCTATGCTCATGCTTGCAGGCCCATTTGGGGTCTACAACTGCTCTTGAGCTGTTGAGAATGTGAACACCCTCAGGTTATTAATGTTGAGAGATAGCCCTAGTGAGAATTGGGTCAGAATTTTAACCTCATTGGGGTTGTATCCAACCTGAACTTTGAATTAAAGGCAAGCTGGGTATTGATTTTTATACATTGAAATTCTAATGATAAATGAATGGTGGTAAGGAAAACACTTGTTAACTTTTTAAGTTTTAAATGGCCTGCAACATTGTTGCAGTTTCCTCTAAGTGTTAAAAAAATTGGATGTGGAATGAAGCTTTAAACATCGAAATCTGTATTGTCATTATCTGCACTATACTTAATTGATTCTAATGGTGAAGTTTGTGGGTGTCTTCACTGAAAACTCTCAGGAGACTTCACTCCTCCACTAGGGATCACCTAGGGGTTTAAAAGGCTTGGGGGCAGTGATCCACCGCCCACGACATGTCTCGCTATCGGGTCGAGTACGGGTGCCTTAGAAGGGGCCCGTAAAGCTTCCTCGTTCCCCTACGGGATGACAGAGGGTACGATGATGTCGTTGTGCCGGCACCAATCAAGACTCTATTTTTAATTTTTAATTTTAATTTTTTAGATTATTGTAAGTGAAAAGAAATGAAGATTTTGGAGCCTTTTTGAATTCCCTTCTCGGGTGGCTCTCATACCCTAAATAGGTCCTATGGCAACGGTTCTGAAGCACTTTGGAAGAATCAAAGGGAAACCCCTTGATCTATTGAAGGCAACGAAACTAATGCAAACAACCCGATCCCTTGAAACGAATAAAAAAGAAGTCACCTTCTTTTAACCGGTGAGGGCGTATTGGGTGTCAGAAATTACGGAGCTTAAATAAAGACACTAAACACATTGATCGGGGAGTCCGAGAGGTGAAGCAGGCTACCAGATTCAGGCTGCTGCTGAGTACCCAATGCTGACACAACTAATAGATGTGCCAGATTAAAAAACGCCCCTTTTTATGCTGCCACAACTAATAGATGCGCCAGATTAAAAAAAGCCCCTTTTTATGCTGGCACAACTTATAGATGCGCCAATGTAAATTGAAGGGTTTTTTGGCTTGGCGCAAGCGCCAGACAAAAATTGGGCTCTAGGTTGTTTGAGAGCAGCAATTCTAGCCTGAAATGAGTCTCTTAATTAGTTTTTTCTAGAAGTTGGGCCTCCGGGGATTGACTGATCTAATGATACGTCTCTCTTCCTCACCGAACTTAAGGGTTTAAGGCCAAATTGGGTTCACTATCGCTCTCTTTTTCTCGGGTTTTAAGCTTGGTAACGAGAAGGTTACCCACCCGATATACCTCAAGTGCAAGTACTTTTCTCAGGTACTAGGTGGGTTGGGACTTTTTCAGATCATCACCACTAGGGGCTGCTGCCGTACTAAGACCCAGGAGTTTGTATGTGTGCCTAAATAATCCAACCCTTTGAAAATCTATCCCGTAAAAATCAATTTAAATCTTCTTTGTTGGTTTAATTTTATTTTTCACTTTTAAAGAAATTTCCTTAAGTTCAAAGACCAGGGGTGATGACCCCATGCTGCCTCTACGGGCTAGCGTTCATTGGTGAAATATGATTGCGGAATTAAAATTGCAAGTAGGCCTGCTAAACGGCTAAGGCACTTTAAATGACAGAAATATAAAGAAATTAAATAGCAATGCACAAGTAGACCCACCAATCGGCTAAGGTGCTTAAAATGACGAAATCGTAAAGAAATTGAATGCGGTGTGCAAGTAGGCTTGCCAATCGGCTAAAGCTCATAAATGACGTAAAGTAGGGGTAACTAAAATGACGTAATCGGAGGGGTGAGTAAAAAAATAGCAAAAATAAACTAAAAAATAACAATAAAAGGTTAGTAAAATTAAAAATAAATTGGCCAAGTTCAAGGGGAAGCTACTCCCCAGCGGAGTCACCATCTGTACAACCGTGAGAGTTTTGACGATCCCATTGAGACGATGCGCTCACTAATAAAAAATATAGAGTTGCCACCCAGAGCTTTTGGTATCCCGAGAAATCTAGATCATTTTTATAAGCACCGAAGTGCCACAAATATGACTCTGAATCCGGTCTACCCTAAAGGCTCTTGGGTAGGGGCTTCGGCTATCGATTGGGAAGGTGTTAGGCACCCAATCAACCCGCTTAATGCGGCCTCTACTTATGGGTAAAATAAAAATAATATAAAAGAAAAGAAAAAGGCTTCCTCTTGCCCAATGGGTCTTAAAATCTTACTTGTGCCCCTCCATTCATACGAAAAATTCGGCGGCGTAACGACACAAATGGAAAAATAGAGGAATAATCGAGAAGGTAGAGGAATAATCGAGAAGGTAGAGGAATAGAGGGCAAAGTCGGAGCTCTCGGACCCTTGTTGCACCACTGTGGAGCCTTACGTTGGCTTGCTTCGGTGAGCTTTTGAAGACTTGTATGATGAGAAATGAGATTCTAACTCCTATGGCTTGATAGCTAAGAGGTAGAGAGGGAAGGCTAAGGGATAACAAACCTCTAACTTAGAGCTTTTGGATGAAATGCTAAGGTCTAAAGGGATTTTTAGAGTTCTGAAATTTATATGGGAATGGTGCACTAGAGGAGAGAGAGAGAGAGAGAAGGGATTCCTTAATCTCTTAATGTCATAACCCCATATTTTTGGGAATCGTGCACGTCACATACCATGCACATGTATTTGTGGTTCACAAGGAAACCAAAAAAAAAAATTACATATATACACTATGTGTGTATATGTGAAACATTCTAGCTTTCACTATATAAGTGAAAGTGGGGAAGAGAGTCCCTCCTACGTAACCTAATTTAGCCTAGATAGAGAGAAGGTAAAATAGAGAGAAAGAGGAGAGAGTTTTGTAAAAGAGGAGAGAAGGTAAAATAGAGAGAAAGAGAGGGTTTTGTAAAAGAGGAGGAGAGGTTCATTAGTTTTAAGCAGTAGAGAACTTTGGAAATTTCTGCATTTAGTCGGAGCTTGGATCAAATTATATGAGATCTATCGATTGAGGTATGGTTTTAGATGCTTACGTATGTTTTAAGTAGGGTATAAACTACTAGACAAATGACCTTTGACATTAATAAACCTCACATGAAGAAGGAAATAGTCCTCGATCAGATAGAGGACTTATATTTTTACGTGGCTCGCTCAAGCGAGGATAGAAGGAATAATCTGAGCATAACTGCATTTTGGGCTCGCTCGAGCGAGACCCATAGTGAAGGAGAAGCTCGCTCGAGCTAGGCATCACATAAAGCTCCAGGTACCTCAATATATAACCACTCGAGCGATGAATAGTGCTCGCTCGCGCGAGGGATTATAACCGCTTGAGGGATGAATAGTGTTCGCTCGCGCGAGGGCTGAATGCCTCGTGGTGACCGCTCGAGCGATGAATAATAACTGCTCGAGCGATGAATAATTACCGTCCAAGCGATGAATAGTTCTCGCTCACGCGAGGGTTTAGTACCTCGTTCCTATCGCTCGAGCGATGTCAAATGCTCGCTCGAGTGAGGCTAAGTGACCGCTCGAGCGAAGAATAGTTCCCACTCGCACGAGGAATTATTGGTTTTCTCATTTCTTTAGTGTAATTTATGAGAGCTGTGTTCCCAAGGGTTCTAGAGACCATTCTAAGCAAATTTGTAACACATGCAATGTAGGTTTGACGTGAGTTGTTACGCATAAACCTCTACGAGAAAGGAGCGCGTTGGATTTTGCTTTGAGGTAGGGAATATCTTGAAACATGTACTTTAATTCATCAAAATCATGCATGTAGAGTATTTTAAATATGTAGAGTATCTCAAGAGAATAGTCATGTATTAAATGCATTTCCAAAATGTGTGTGTGTGTGAATTCAAATGGAACCATGAAGTCCCTAGGGGACGTAGAAATGCAACAATGGGAATCTGAATGATGCATTAAACTAGTAGCATCCCAGGGATGCAGATGAAACCAAATGGTGAAACAAAAGAAGAGCGATAAGTCCTAATGTAATAAAATTAGCACAATCATGGTGAATAACTATATGTAGAGCACATTCAATATTTTGTTATTTAAGGTTTAATTAGAATACTCCACCGACGTGGTGGGATACCCACGACTGACTTTGCAGGATATTCGTGACTGGTACAACGGCCAAACCGTACACCTATAGCACATCCCAGGAATGTTAAATTGATAATAGACCTCGCCGCCTAAGAGAAAGGGGGCTGGGTGGTATTAAAATTTTAACATATAACAAGTGTCTATTTAGACGACGATGGTGGGTATTCCATCGGGGCTCGACGTTATATTGCTCGAGGACTACTTAAGTTAAGATTTAAGTGATTAGGTCGAATCCGTTACTATAATAGTAAGATGAGGATAAACAAAGTCATGCAAAGTAACAGTTGTATCTATTATTTTATTTCAGATTATTTCATTGTCTTTTAGCAGTTCCATCAAATAAATTATGACTTTAAACTATTTTAACATATATGTGAGAGCTTAATTTATATGTTCACTGTATTTCCCTATTGAGCTAGGATGTAGCTCACCCCTTAGACTATACGTCGCAGGTCCAAGACTAGCAGCAGCAGAGATTTCTAGAGACGCTAATCTGGGGGATTCGGATTACGTGCCCACAGAAGAGTCAGAGCCTCCTCCTGAGGAATTCTTCTAGGAGACGCATTGCATACTTTGAGAGTGAGTTGAGAGTATTAGGTACGACTTGGTATGTCAAGCCTCTTTTTTTTTAATGTAATTAAATACCTTGATTCTTTTGACAAACCATCTAGGGTAAACAGTTATCACCGATGGTTTTGGTCAGTTCTTATGCCCATGAATTGGCATGAGACTAGAACTGCCTTTAGGGTTTCTTTTTATTTTAAATTCATGAAAACTTGTTTAGAGTAGATGCATGTGCTTTACTTGTAGTCTTTGGCTTGTATATACCAATGCTCCGTACAGAATCACAGGGCACGGCCTTGAAAATCATATTGATGGGATGGGTTTCAAGGTATCGAAATCCGGGCTGTCACACTTAATTAAAAAAATTTTCAAGCTATTTGCAAGGGGTTGCCTCTCTATTTATAAGAAAAAGAGGGGTTAGGAGGGTGCTTAGAGGATAATTGGCTTTAGCAATTAGGTAATAGGCAATCTAAGGTTTCTAGGGGTTTTTGGAGCCTTGAAAAATATGAAGAGTTGCTACAATGGTGGATGATAGGGTGAGGCTTCAAACAACTTAAGGAGTTGCACATAGATAGTAAATGGGTGCAACAAAACTAGCAAAACACACCCCAAAGGTTAAGATGGTCAATAAGTCAAACCCCAATCATGAAATTCGAGATAAAAACCTAGAGTTACTATTCGTATGCCTGGCGCAACTATTAGTTGCTCCAATCATATGTACAGTAAAATAGTGCTTGAAGAGTGGTCTGGAAGTTGGCTGCCTGCAAGGGGACCCACCTTAATGCTGGCGTAACTATTAGTTTCACCAACCCATTTTTGGGGAGAAATGGCTTGGCGCAACTATTAGTTGCACTAAATCCCTAGGGCGTTTAGCCGAATTTACCATTTTGCCCTTACTCTTCGGGAAGCGATATCTTCTGGCACACAGCTCCGATTGGGGTGATTCTTGGACCGTTGGAAAGTTGAGGACTTCTACTTTTCAATGGTATAAGATTTGATCATAGTAGAAGGTCATAGCTAGTCCCAATATACCACACTTCATCCATTTCCTGGGAAAGCTAGGTTTAGGTCCAGAATAGGTTCTAAGGGATCTAGGATGGGTTTCTAAGGGAAGGTTTCTAAGGGATTTAGGATGATTTCTAAGGGTTTAGAATGACTCCTAAGGTTTCAATAAAGTTCCTAAGGATTTTATACATGCCATCAAAAGCTCGGAGATGCGCCTCTCTCGAAATATGTTTCGATCAGGCCTTGGGCCAATTTTGGGTGTCTACAGAGATTTTCGCCCGAAAAATTTGGCTTATGAAACTCGCCCGAGCAAGCTCACTTAAATGGTCAGGCCCCGCGCCTTAAAGATAGTTCGCCCGACGAGTTCTAAAGGTTGCCCTCACTTATTCCTCAGTATTATTAGTCGCCCAGGCGAATTATGCCAAAACTATTTTGCCTATAGAACTCGCCCGACTTAGTTCTCATTTCCTTGCTTTTTACGCCTAGTAGTTCCCTCGCTCGAGCTAGCTCAGGATTAGCTCAGGCAAATCTGATCACCCCTGTGTTCAGTTGTCTTCAACCTCACGCTGAAATCCTCAAAATCCCTCAAGTTTTATGCACACAATCTGATTCTCATCACCGAATGAGTATAAACTCAATTCACGCATGCAATGCCTTTGACTCTTGACCATAGGAGATTATCGTACTTCTATGCTTCCTTCAAGTTCGACCATCAAGGATCATTGCATGCAACCATCAGAATGCCATTTTTTTTTAACCTTAACTATTAGAACTATGTTTTCAATTTAGTAATGTGGTACATACCTTTTCGCATGCAGTTTATATGACCGGCATTGAAACCATTGCATGCATAGGGTTAGGGTGGGTGTCCTGCTCAACAATTATCCTTCTTGCCAGATTCACCTGATTGATTTCCAGATTATAATCCCCTTTATAGAGCAATGACTAGCACAAGAGTCTAAGGTTGTGTTTCAGGGAACGAATAAGGGTTGGCTTCTATTCTCTCTTGTTTTCAACGAGAATGCATAGCTATGAGTGTAAACTTGGGTTTATAGCCCTGGTTTTTTATTTGGTGTGTAGGTTGCACACACAAAAGGGGTGTATGGGCAATCACTTGGTTCTCTCCCAATGGGTCTTGAATGTAGTGGGTTTTAAATACTTGGGCCTTAAGTGATTCAGTGTCAAAGGCCTTACATGGGTTAGGCCCGACTACCAAAAGGGCTTATTATTCCCCAAGTGCTTGTTCCAATGTGAGACGTATACACTTAAATAGTTAGGTGCGGCTCCATGGCTGTCCATGCACTAGGCTGATCTAAGATCAGATCCTATACTTGACTTGTTCCTATTGTGCGGTTGGTACAAGAGTATGTGTGTGTGTGTGTGGTGCAGCTACGGTCGTAATCCATTCGTGTGCACACTACCACACGTGTGGTAAACTTTAATTGAAAACAGATTACTTTATCCCTTCACTGTATACGGAACGAGATACTATGTACTAACACCCGTTACTGAGTATTACGTGATGTATACCAGATTCGGATTTATCGGGGTGTTACACGAATCTTTCGTAATGTGATCGTATGCTTTATGATTTTTGGTCTGCTCTATCACGTGATTGCGAGTTTAACTTATCTTTGGCTTGACTTACAATTTCTTTCTTTAGCTCTGTGATTGAATCATAAGGGATCGTAGGAGTTATGATCTTGCTTCGCATGCTCGTATGGCTGTGATTGCAACTACGATTTATGAGTCCTTTTTACACATATATTTCTTTTCTTCTTTTATCTGTTGATCTAAATATCTACTATCAGGGAGTTGTTAGTATCTATCTATGGACTAACATTACTCATTTGAGGGTATTAAAGTGGTAAAATCTGTGAATGATCATAATGGCAAAAAGTTGCTCATCAGGGAACGAGTCTTTGATTGGAAATTCATCACTCGCTCCCTCAATAACAATCCTTGAGAGGTGATCCGCGACAATGTTCTCAACTCCTTTCTTGTCACGGATTTCGAAATTAAATTCTTGGAAGAGGAGAATCCATCGAATCAATCAAGGTTTAATGTCTTCTTGGAGAGGAGGTACTTCAATGTGGAATGATCAGAAAAATTTTAATTTTTGAACTTAAGAGATAAGACTAAAACTTATCTAACGCATAAACCATCACAAGCAATTCTTTCTCCGTTGTAGTGTAATTCAATTAAGCCTCAGAGAGGGTCTTGCAGGAATAGTAAATGACAGGTTGGATTTGGTCTACTCTTTGGCCCAAAACAACACCAATTGCATAATCTGATGCATTGATCAGTCACATAATTTACCACTTTATCACCATTAACTTAGTGATGCTAGACCATAGTTTGCTACTAATAAGTTGTTGATATGCAGATATTAAGGAAAAGTAGTAAAATAGATTCAAAGTATTAATATTTTTCAAAAGTAATTCAAAAAATAGTAAGAATGATAATAGATTGAAAGACGAAAGCTCTACCTATTGAAAAGAATGAAAAATCGTTATTTACGACTTTCCCAGAGTGAGAGACTATGAAAGCCAAAGAATTGTAATTTACGATTCTACAGAAGAAGCTGCTCAAGGAAGAGAAGTATTTATGATTTTCCAGAGAATCATCCGCCAAGTCTATCAAAGTCATAATAGTGAGCAGTATGAAGAAGTATAAAATTGTCATTTATGATTTTACAGAAAATGACAAAACAGAAGAATTGTCTTTTACGATTTTCCCTCTATGAACCCTATTGAAAGTAGAAAATTGTAATTTACGATTTTTCACTAAAGAAGAAAGAACAAAGAATTGTTATTAGCGATTCTACAGAAGGCTTAGCTCACTGGTGTTGATCACGTGCATAGTATACCGCCATGAACCAGAAATAGAAGATCTCTTGAATTAGAAGTCTGGCGAATCATAGATTTGAGGAAATTGATGAAGAAGATTTTGAAGGACTCTATTGCTGAAGTATAAAAAAAGTTCTAGAAGTATATCAACTGCTAAAGTAAAGGAAAGATAAAATTAGAAGTAGAGTTATATTAGGAATCTTTTATTTTTAGTAGTTTATTTTATTAGAATTAGATCTTTATAAATCGACTCCTTATGATCTATAAATAAGAGAGCTTGGCATAGGAATAAGCATCGAAGAATTTCAGCATCAATTGATGCCTGAGGTTGAATTTTCTTCCGATCAAAGTAGTGTAAAATAGTTAGAATAGATTAGATATCAAAGGTTTCTCAAGAGCAGTTGACGACTGCGATTGAGTGCTGAAGATTAGTGTAGATATCTATAGTTTCTCAGGAGCAATTAATGACTGTGGCTAAGGGGTGAAGGATATATTTTACTTTGCCTTTTAGTTTAGATTTATTCACTTTATAAGCATCTCCAAGTTTTGATTTGAATTGACAACTCAGGTTAGAATTTGTAGATTAGTGTAAAGGTTTTACTTTTTCATCTTCAATTTTCTAAGGTTCCATTGACGCCCAGATTTTAGAAAGTTGTTGATTAGATTAAATCAGTATTGATAGGATCTTAGACTTGATTGACGACCAATGCTAGGAGACTAGAAATATAGTGTAACGATATTGTTTAAATTTATAAATATTTGATAGCTGAAGATCAAGATTGATGACCCTAATCTGAAGAAGGAGGATTAGGATTTATTTTATGTACTTTAGATTAAAGAATCATTCTTTTATTCATATTTCTCCAGTAGATTAGATCTTAAAGATAAATAACAATATTTAAAGATAAGGATTTGAATAAAAGATAAAACTAAAGAAATAATTAGATAACAAACTTCCTCGTGGGAACAATCCTATGCTAGTACTATAATTTCCATTGTGCGCTTGCAATAGGTTAAGACTTGAATTTAACATAAAATATATACCCAATAAAAAGTCAAGTCAAGTTTTTGGCGCCACTGTCGGGGAAGCGAAATTTATCTAATTCTTTTAGAGACAAATATTTATCTTTCTCCTTTTATATTTCTTTATATTTTTATCTTTCTTTGATCACTTCTCAAGCTTTTGCAGGTTTATTCAGAGCAACGGATCAGAACTTCAACATTCCTGTTGGCCACAGAGACTAGAGGCTCAGATTTGTTTCTCTCTCTGCTTTTAAAAAAAAAAAAAAAAATTAATTCAGACATGCAAGGCCATAATTACCCATCTTGGCCAAGCTACCAACTTATGATCCACAGGAGTACTCAACTACCCCCTTTTACCCAAAAGAAGTTGAACAAATCTTTACTTCTTAATGGGGGAGTCCTGAGAAGTCCTATTACCCTCAATTGGGAAACCATTACGATTTTCCAAGAACGACCCAACAAGACTACTCGTACGCATACCAGCAGTACACCTATGATTCTCAACCAATATATGCCACAAATCAATTTTTTTATCAGCAACCTGTCACAGATGATGATGCCACTATTGTCCAGATTTTTCAAGATTTGTAGTAACATGCGCATCAATGTTCTAAGGAATTATCTCAACTATCCCAAATCTCTCAAGATTTATACTCCTGTTCCCAGACCATTGCAAACTTAGGAACTAAAATTGAACAGATTGCTACACAATGGGAGGAAACAGGGAATAATGAAGGATTGTCACTATAGGCAATCAACTTAGGAGAAAAGTTGAGTGAAGAGAGTATACTCAGTCATACACCCCATGTCCAAACTGTTCGGACCTTGTAAAGTGGTAAAGTTGTGGATAACAAAGTAGATATGCCTACACCAGTAGTCAACCCTGAGACCAAAAAAAGGAAAACAGCGTAATAAAGGATGACCTGCTACCAGAAAACCCAAAAAATTTAGAAAATAAAAAAGGGAATGATGGCACACCCACGTCTGTAACTGAAGTACCCTATGTGCCAAAGTTGCCTGTTCCTAACGCATTGGGCACCCCATCACCTTTTAGTAAAAATCCAAAAAAACTAGAGGAGCTCACAAAATCTTCAAAGAGGTAAAAATCAGCCTGCCTCTATTAGAATCAATTAAACAAGTCCCTGCCTATGCAGGGGTTTTGAAAGAGATGTGTACGCAAAAACAGAAACGGTGAAACATCTCGCCAAAAGTTTTCTTAATCGAGCAAGTAAGTCCAGTCTTATAATCTAGGACCCCTCCCAAGCTTAAAGATCCTAAAGTTCTTACAATCCCCTGTATCATAGGAAACCACACTATAAATAAAGCACTTTTTGATTTGGGAGCAAGCATAAATTTGCTACCATACTCTGTTTACGAAAGGTCAGGACTTCGGGAAATGAGACCTATTTCGATAACTCTTCAGTTAGTCGATAGATCGGAAAGAAGGCCAGTAGGAGTAATTGAAGATGTCATGGTTGGAGTTGATAAATTTGTTTTTCCTATCAACTTCTTGGTATTAGACATGGAACCAAGTTCGAAATCTCCAACACAAATTCCCATTATACTCGGTAGACCATTCTTGGCCATGGCCAACGCTTGTATAAATTATAAAACCAGGGTAATGGAAGTTTCTTTTGGAGATATGCGAATCCAGTTGAATGTCTTCTCAACAGCCAACCAAATGGCCTCAATAGATGATGAGGAATGCTTCAGCATTAACGAAATTGAAGAATTAGCAGAAGAAGCATTACCCCTCATCCTATCTAAAGAAGTGATACAAACTGTACTGTGGTACTTGGATTCTGACGACTCAAACCTTCAAATAAAAAAGGTAACATCTCTGTTGGACAATACTTAAACATGGAAAATATAAATAGAACCTTTACCCATCACTTCCAGTGAACCGCTGCAAGCATTCATTGAAAAAGTATCATCTTTAGATTTGAAACCGCTTCCCATTACCCTCAAGTACACATTTCTTGGGCCTAGTGAAACTCTCCTAGTAATCATCTCATATACACTTAGCAGGGAATAGGAGACTAAGCTATGGGCCATACTTGTTGAGCATAAATGTGTAATAGGGTGAACTGTCGCCGACCTTAAAGGGCTTGATCTGCCAATCTGCATGCACCAAATTCATTTGGAGGACAATGCCAAAACTTCATGAGAAAGTAACGACGATTGAATCCAAACATGCGAGAAGTAGTACAAAAGGAAATCGTAAAGTTATTGGACGCAGGTATTATCTATTCGATTTCTGACAGCCAATGGATGAGCCCCATCAAGGTAGTTCCCAAGAAATCTGGGAATACCGTGAAAGAAAATACCTCCGGGGAGCTGGTACCATTACGCGAAACCACAGGGTGACGTGTATGTATAGACTACCGGAAGCTTAACTCCATGACACGCAAGGACCACTTCCCATTACCCTTCATTGACCAAATCTTGGAAAAACTTACAGGTCAAGAATATTTTTGCTTTCTAGATGGGTATTCAGGATACAATCAAGTTTCGGTGTACTCAAAGGACTAGAAAAAGATCACCTTCACATGTCCTTTTGGAACGTTTGCTTATCGCCGCATGCCCTTTGGGTTATGTAATGCACCGACAATATTCTAAAGATACATGATAGCCATCTTTTCAGATATGATAGATAAGTTTCTAGAAGTATTCATAGATGATTTTTTAGTATTCAGCCAAACCTTCGATTCTTGTCTTGATCACCTAGCCCTTGTTTTATAAAGAAGTGAAGAAACTAATTTGGTGCTAAGCTGGGAGAAGAGCCATTTTATGGTTCAAGAAGGCATTATTTAGGTCACATTGTCTCCAAAAGAGGAATAGAAGTTGACAGGGCTAAAATTGATGTGATAGCTAATCTACCCCCACCTACCACGGTGCGACATATTCGATCTTTCCTTGGCTATGCTGGTTTTTACAACCATTTTTTCAAAAATCTCGAGACCTTTGTGTCACCTATTAGCGAATGACGTATCTTTTGACTTTGATAATGCCTATCTTGACTCGTTCAATAAACTCAAAGCCCTCCTCTCATTTGCACCAATCATTCAATCTCCTATCTATTCCCTACCTTTCGAAGTAATGTGTGATACTTCCGACTACGCAATAGGTACAATCCTAGGACAACAAAAAGATAAGATTCCTCATGTAGTTTATTATGCGAGTTGTACCTTGATTGAAGCGCAAGTTAACTACACCACCACTGAAAATGAACTTCTCGCCATCGTATTTGCACTAGACAAATTCCGACCGTATCTATTGAGATAAAAAATTATCATTTTTTTGGATCACTCAGCACTAAAATGTTTATTAGCTAAAAAGGACGCCAAATCGAGATTAATCTGGTAGATTCTACTTTTACAGGAATTTGACTTCAAAATTAAGGACAAAAAGGGAGTTGAAAAAGTAGTGACGTATCATTTATCCAGAATCGAGATGCCTAAGACCATCAGTAAAGAATCCCTCCATGATACCTTTCCAGATGAATAACTTTTCGCCATCCAAGTGACAGTTCCATGGTATGCCAATATTATAAACTATTTGGCAATAGGTAAGATTCCCTCAAACTGATCCAACCAAGATAAATATATTTTCTTTGCTGATGTCAAATATTACATTTGGGAGGATCCAGACCTATTTAAAATATGCTCAGACTAAATAATACGAAAATGTATGCCCAACAATGAGACTGACAATATCCTATAAGTTTGTCACACATATGCTTGTGGGGGTCACTTCGGTGGTAAGAAAATTGCTGTAAAGGTACTATAATCAAAATTTTATTGGCCATCATTGTTCAAGGATGCTCAACATTTTTGTCAAGTCTGTGATCGATGCTAGACATTAGGAGCCATATCCCAAAGGAATATGATGCCCCTGCAACCAATTTTAGTAGCAGAACCCTTTGATGTATGGGGCATAGACTTTATGGGTCCATTTCTACCCTTGTACGGATATATGTATATCCTTGTAGCTGTTGACTATGTGTCCAAATGGATCGAAGCATCGGCCACAAGAACGAATGATCATAAAGTGATAGTTTCTTTTATCAAGAAAAATATTTTTGAACGATTTGGAACCCCATGAGCCATCATAAGTGACGGGGGTAGTCATTTTTGTAACCAGTATTTCGAGAGCTTACTTAAGAAATATAGAGTTACACATAAAATTGCAACTCCCTATCACCCTCAGACCAGTGGTCAAGTAGAAGTTTTTAACCTTAAAATAAAAAAGATATTAGAAAGAACTATTAGACTTGATCGAAACGATTGGTCCCTAAGACTGCATGATTCTCTATGGATATATAGAACAGCCTATAAAACCCCTATCGGTATGTCTCTGTTTTGGTTAGTGTACGGTAAGGCTTGTCATTTACCTGTCGAATTGGAGCATAGAGCTTTTTGTGCCATTAAAACACTTAATTTTGAACTGACTACATCCGGTGAACAATCGAAACTCGACATTAATGAGTTAGAGGAAATCTGAAATGATGCCTTTCAAAATGCCAAAACTTATAAGTCAAAAACTAAAGCATTTCACGATAAACACATTGTAAGAAAGAGTTTTGAGTCGGGCCAACAAGTCTAGTTATATAATTCAAGGTTAAAACTATTCCCTGGAAAATTACGAAGTTGCTGGGATGGACCCTATAATATCATAGAAACATTCCATCACAGGGATGTCACTATTCAGGATCCAAAGGATAATCGTTTATTTAAGGTTAATGGGCAGAGACTTAAACTGATGGTGACTTTACAAGAAAAGGAGACAGTGGTCACTATGTCACTTAAAGACCCAGAGTATGTCTGATATGCTCTTGGGCGACTGTCGCACTACTGACTCATCTGTAGTAATTTTATGTATATTAATAGTATAATACTAATAATAAAAATCTTTAAAGCTAAATACACAAGCTTGAGCAATCGAATTAAGTACGATTTCTTGAAAAAAGCTATCTCTAGCATATAATATTACGATTGCTGGTAAATCTTTACACATTAATGGCAGGCGCGATCTTCAACACAAAAAGTGTCACCATAATTCACGCTGCACAGACACTTCTCTCAATCTTTAATAGAAATACCAATCGGTTGCATTTCTCAACGCCGGCCATAACCTCCATTTCTAGTGCATGTCCACATTCCAAATTCTTTATAAATACAAACTTACATCTCCAGTACCTCTATTCCACTCTTTTTGCATCCTCTTTCATCACCAAATCTCTTGCCATGATGAAACCACTGAGTTGGACAGAAATTTATGAAGCGTTCGTGTAGACACCCAAATTTGGCCCAAGGCCTGATCAAAACACATTTAGAGAGAGGCGCACTTTCGAGCTGTTGATGGCATGTATGAAACCCTTAAGAACCACCCTAGAACCCTTAGGAACTCTTCCAAAACCTTAGGAATCATCCTAGATCCCTTAAGAACTTACCCTTAGAAACCAATCCTGACCCTTAAAACCCATTCTGAACCTAGACCTAACCCTTCCAAGCCTTGGAAGAGGAGTGGTGCACTAGGACCAACTATGGACTTCTACTATGATTGAATCTTATATAATTGAAAAGTAGAAGTCATCAGCTTTCCAACAAGCCAAGAATCGCCCCAATCAGAGTTATACATAAAAAGATATGGCGGTTCGAACACAGAGGCCAAAAGAGTAAGTTCAATTAGCCGCCCCAGGGATTTGGCGCAACTAATAGTTGCACCAGTTATATTTTTGCCTGGCGCAACTATTAGTTGCGCCAAGCCACTTTCCTAGGATGTAAGCCTGGCACAGCTAATAGTTGTGCCAGCATTGAAGTGTACCCACCCTTGCGAAGCCAACTTTCAGGCTACTGTTCAGCACTATTTTATTGTACATTTGCCTGACGTAACTAATGGTTACGCCAGATATATGAATAGTAACCTCTGATTTTGCCTCGAAGTTTGTGTATGAGATTTGACTTATTGACCACCTGGGTCTTTGAAGTGTGTTTTGATAGATCTGTTGCACCCTTTTGCATCATATTTGTAACCCATTAGGTGACTTAAGGCCCCTCCTTATCATCCACCATTGGAGGAACTTTTCACACCTTTCAAGACTCCAAAAACCCTAGGAATCCTTAGATATAAGATTACCTAATTACTAACCCTAATTAGCATCTAAGTGGTCTCCTAATCTACCCATTTCCTATAAATAGAGCCCCCTCCCTTGGTTTTAAGGGTTGAGAAATTTGCTTAAGAGAGAAAGAGGTCAAAGTGAGAAGTTCTTCCTCCCTTTTGTGCCTCATTTTCACATAAATTCCAGAATCTCTCAACCTCATTTTAAGCTTACTTTCGCATCTAAAACCCTTAGCCTAGGTGTGTGCTACCCCCTAGACCCCTCACTCTACCTCTTAGCTTTAAGCCTTAGGAGTTAGAATCCCATTTCATATCATACAAAGCCTTCAAAAGCTCATCAAAGCAAGCCACACAAGGCTCTCCTACAGTGATACAAGGGCCTGAGGGCTCCAGCTCTCCCCTTCCTTCTCCTATCTCTTTTAGCGTTTCCCATCCTTCCATTTGTGTCGTTACGCCGCCGATTTTCGGTAGGAACGGAGGGGCAAGGCCCATTTGGGCAAGAGAAAACTATTTTCTTTTCTTTTATTTTATTGTTGTTTTGGCCATTAGTAGAGACCGCGATAAGCGCGTTGATCGGGTGTCTAACACCTTCCTGATCGATAACCGAAGCCCCTAGCCAAGAGCCTTTGGTGTGGAGCAGATTCAGAGTCATATTTTTAGCACTTCAATGCTCATAAAAATGAATTAGGTATCCCAGGACGCCAAAAGCTTCGGGTGGTAACTCTATATTTTTTATAGCGAGCGCATCGCCGCGATGGGATCGTCACGAATCCCACGGTTGCACCGATGGCGACTTTGCTGGGGATAGCTTGTAGAGCTTCTCCTTGAAATTTAGCCTTTTATTTTTATTTTACTAACCATTTTTTCTATTTTTTTATTGTTTATTTTATTTTATTTTTGTTTTACTCACCCCTACTTTCCGTCATTTACGTGCCTTAACCGATCGGCGGGCCTACATGCACATTGTCTTTTAATTTCCTTTACTTTTCCGTCATTTTAGGTGCCTTAGCCGATTGGCGGACCTACTTGAGCATTGTCTTTTAATTTCTTTAATTTTCCATCATTTAAAGTATCTTAGCCGATTGGCAGGCCTACTTGTGCAAACATATTCCACTAGTGGACGCCGGCCCGTAGTGGCGGCACGAGGTCATCACCCCCAATTTTTGAACTAAAGAAAACTTTCAAAAAAATGTTTTAAAAAAAAAAAAAATTTAAGTGAACCAAGAATAGGGAGCTTAATTAACCTATTTTTACGGGGTAGATTTTAAAAGGGTTGGGTTTAGGCACGCATACAACCACCCGAGTCTTAGTATGGCGGCAGCCCCTAGTGGTGATGATCCAGAAAAGTCCCACCCCACCTAGTATCTGAGAAGACGCTTGCGCCGAAGATATATCGGGTGGGTTCCCATTCCAAAGCTTAAAACCCTTGGGGAGCGCGCTAACGAGTTATACCAGACTCAAACCCTTTAGGTGCGGTGAGGAGAGAACCGATCACAAAAATAGCTTAGTTCCCGAAAGCCCAGCTTCCATAAAACTAACAAAAGACCCATTTTTAGGTTGCTGTTCCCTGCTATCATAAACTCTAGAGCATTATTTTTGCTTGGCGCAAGTATTAGTTGCGCCAGTGCAAAAATCGAGAAATTATAACTAGCGCAACTAATAGTTGCGCCAGCTCTAAATTCTCCACTTTTACCTTGGCGCAACTAATAGCTGTGCCAGTGTAAAAAAGAGGCCCTGCTACCTTGGCACAGGTATTAGTTGCACCAAGTCTACCTGGACAGCAACAGCCCGAAATCTGAGGCTTTCTCACCTCCTGATTCTCCCGATTAGTGTGTTTAGTACCTCTGTTTGGGCCCCGCCATCTCCGACACCCAATAAGCCCCCGCCGGTCAAAAGAAGGCAACTTCTTTTTGCTTCATTTTGGGGGATCGGGTTGTTTGCCTCAATTTTCATGCCTTCAATAGATCGAAGGTCCTCCTTCGATTCTTTCGAAGTGCGTCAAAATGGTCGTCGCGGGTCTTGAATTAGGGTACGAGAGCCACCCGAGAAGGGAATTCCAAGGCCTCGGAACCTTTATTTTTCAAAATTTTCTCCAAAAATTAAAAATTTTAAAAAATAAAAATCAAATCAAAACCTAAAAATAGAGTTCTCGTGGTGCCGGCACAACGGCATCATCTTGCCCTCCGTCGTCCGGTAGGGGAAGCAAGAGGATTTTTAGGCCTTATTCAAGGCACCCTTACCCAACCCGTTCCCGTAGAATGTCGTGGGTAATGGACCCAGCTTATGCCGATCCCGACTCATCCCCGCCACACTCTCCAACTCACTCTCATTCGGGAGACATTTCTACATCAATCCCCCTCCCCCAATAACCCTTTATCGTTACCGACCCATTTGGCGCCCCCATTTTTCCAACCGCTACCTCCCAAAACATCCAAAGTTTAACCCCCAACTCCCCATCTTTTGCCCAAACCATGCCCATGCCAAATCCAACACCTTTCCCCTCCACATTCATGGCAAATCCAAACCCATTCTCCCAATCTACCTCCATGCCCCATTTCTCATCTCCCCCCTATAAGCTAGATCCACCCACATTCACATACACTACTTCCGCCTTATCCAAACCCCCACAAATCCCCCCATCTATCCGGGTCATGCCCGTTTTTATCGGGGCCATGCCCAATTTTTCTCACCCCTCCACACCATACCCCCCTTCATCCCAAAACATACCCCATACATCCCCTTATCCCTCCAATCCACCCCATATTCCCTCACTTACTCGGGTCATGGCCAATTTTACCAGGGCCATGCCCAATTTATCCTCCACATCTATCCCATCTATACCCCATCACCCCTTAAATCCACCATCCACATCCGACCCTCCTTCCATGACCATGATGGAGGAGATGTTCCAAGCCTACTCTATGTGGAAGGCTTCCCAAAATGCCTCCTCTCCTCCACACCCCATGTCCATAAACCCATCTCACACCCTAGCTAATATCCATGCCTCACTCCCCCATGACTCCCATCAACCCCCCATAATTCATACCATCCAAACCCCCATCTCTCATATGCCCCAAGGCCCAATGGCCCAAACCCCCATCTCCCATATGCCCCAAGGCCCAATGGCCCAAACCTCCATCTCCCACATGCCCCAAGGCCCATTGGCCCAAACCCCACCATTCACCAAGGCCCATTGGCCCAAAACCCCACCACCCATGATCTCCAAGGCCCAATGGCCCAACACCCCATCACCCATACTCAAGGGACCATGGCCCAAAATCATCAAGGGTCCATTGCCCAAACCCATACCCAAGGGTCCATGGCCCAAACCCATTTGGCCCGAGCCCACACCCTCCAAAGGCCCATAGCCCATACCTACCAATGGCCCATGGCCTAGACCCCTCAAAGCCCACTGGGCCAAACCTACCAAGGGCCCATGGCCCAACCCCATCAAGGCCCACTGGGCCAAACCTACCTAGGGCCCATGGCCCAAACCCACTAAGGCCCACTAGCTCAGAACCACCTAGGGCCCACGGCCCAAACCCACCAATGGCCCATGGCCCAAACTTATCATGACCAAGGTTTCATGGCCCAAACCCAAATCCCACACTCATACCTCCCCCAATACCCCCAACCTTCACACCTGGGTCAAACCCATGCCATACCCCAAACCCAATTTTCCCATGGCCCCGTACCCCAAGACCATCTCCAAACCACTCCCCATGCCCAATGGCCCCATCAGGCCCCACCCCAAAACCAAACATCCACTCATCTTATCGTCCAACAAACTTTCCCTCACCCCCAATGGGCTCACCCAACCCCTGCTCATGCCATTCCCATCCAACCCATGCAACACCAACAAGAGAATCCCGCCCTTGCTGCACACTATGCTGACCAGCAGTATGAGGAGGACGAGATTAGGAATAGTAGAGCCTATGCTGGGGCATTGACCAACATTAACCCTCCTCTCATAACTGTCCACCCCTTGGTGGCTCAAAGTGAAGTCCAACCAATGGCCGAGAAAGCAGCCCCTGTATCAAAAGAGTCAGAATAATTGGACAAAATACAAAAGAAGTTGATGAAAATGGGTGTTGCTGAAATCCATGCCACTGACATCACGGATTTATTCATATTTGTTGAAGTCCCCTTACCCCCAAAATTTAAAATGCTAGCGTTCGACAAGTACAACGGCATGGGCAACCCGATCGCACACCTCAAGTCCTATTGTGGGGACATGTGTCAATACGGGGGTGATGAGAGTCTGCTAATAAAAGTCTTCCAGAAAAGTCTGACAGGTCCGACCCTGAGATGGTTCAAATCCTTGGAATCCTCCATAATGAAGACATGGAAAGATCTAACCCACTTATTTCAAGAGTAATATGTTTACAACATAGACATTAAGCCGCGTAAGTCAGACTTAGCCCGTTTAAGGCAGAACCTGAACGAAACCTTCAGCCATTATCTAAGGCGGTGGAGAGCACTAGCAGCTCAGGTCAGAAACAGAATACCTGATGATGAGAAGATAGAGATAATTTCCAAGAATACTCTGACTTTTTAGTGTATCAACAACAGTCTAGTTTTGCTAATCTAGTGAGAAACGCCAATCGCTATGAAGATGCCATCAGGGAGGGGCGCCTAAACAAAAATGTATGAAGTGGAGCCAGTGGGGTCAGGAGGTTTTCAGAATAAAGGAATGAGAAGAGAGCAGGGGTCGATGTTCAGAACATTGCCAATACCAGGCCTAATAATAATATAATCCCATTTCAATTTCAGGAAGCCCCGCTACACCAATCAGAACTGAGCAGATGTAAAGAGCAAGGAATGGGCAAGGAATGCAAATGACTCCAAAACAGAAGAGAGCCGCTACGATTGAGTGTTTATACCCCTGGGACAATCATTAAGTGTACTTTTACCTTTATTAATAGAAAAGGGATTAGTTACTATCCGTCAACCGTAACCTCCTCCTCACTCGATCCTAAAGAACTATGACCAAAATACTCACTGTAATTTTCATCAGGGTTTGGCTCACCCGATTGATCACTGCTTCCCATTGAAGCATGCGATCCAAGATTTAATCGATGTTGGGAAGATCATTCCCCCTACACCCACCCAAGCAAACCAGCATGCGAATATCCACCAAGTGCCTTTGCCACCACATCCTATCGGAGGAGCAGGTCCCAGACAACCATCGGAATGGTAGAGGAATATGAGGAGGAATTTGAGTTTGACCCGTCTGATTACATCAGTGAGCAGGAGAGCTATGTAGCGCCATCGCTAAGAAATGTTGAAGAAAGGAATATCGGGGTGATTGAACCCCTGAATTTTTCATATTATTTCCCCAACTCGACTCTACAAATTAAACCCTTGGATCTCAGGGCATACTTTCCATCACCCACACCCGTCAATTATGTGCACATAAATGCATATCAACCATACACCACCACCCCCATCAATTACCCAATGAATCAACAGGCCCCCAATCCTCCACCATCAATAAACTACCAATGGCATGCGCCCACCCCATTACCCCCAGTTCAATCACTTGCAAACTCCACCACCACTATCAATCACCTAATGGCCCATCAAACCCCCAATCCTCCACCGCCCATCAGCTACCGATGGCCTACTTTTACCCCTTTTCCCCCAGTACCACCACCATCAAGCTTCACCACCCCCACTTGGCCCAATCTAGCCACCCAATCCGCTACCATCGAGGTAAACCAAGTGTTGCCCACACCTCCTAATCCATCTATACATGCACTGCAAGTACCGACAACCACACCATTCTAGCTCTCAAGACCAACCTATGATCCACATCAGGTCCCGCTGAGCTACGAGCAAACCAATGCTAACGCTGACAGCAGCAGCAGAGAGGGAGCCATGAACTTTGTTACCAGGTCGGGGAAGATCTCTAAGCAACCAAAAGCACCGATGGTAGTACAAGCCCAGCCAGAGGGAAAGAAAGATATCACAGTGAACCCATTTGAGAAAATGAGTCGAGAGCATATACTAGAGACTCAGCTAAAAGAATATCCGCCCATATAACTATATGGGATATGTTGATGCATCCCCACTCTATTTCCAAGTATTAATGGGGGCGTTAAAGAATGCATATGTGTCACTCCAAGTTAGCCTAGATGAGGTCGGGCAGATAATTGGTCAAGTGATGGATTTGAATGTCATTTCATTTTCTGACGCTGACTTACCAGAGGAAGGAGGCAGCCACTAGAAGTCTTTGAATATAACAGTCGAGTCTGGAAACATGGTAATCCCCTTGGTTCTAATTGATAATGGGTCCGCATTGAATATATGCCCATTGAAAAATGCCACCAAGATCGAGGTCGATCCATGCATGTTAAGGCCCACGAGAACCAGCATTAGAGGTTTTGATAATACCAGGAGAGAAATAATGAGAGACGTTGATCTTGAGCTGCTAATCGGGCCAATGACCTTTTCCATTTTGTTTCAAGTAATAGACATTAAATCCTCATTTAATCTATTGTTGGGGCACCCGTGGCTGCACGAAGTCGGAGCCATACCTTCCACATTACACCAAAAACTCAAATTTGCATAAGGGCATAAGATTATTACAATAATCGGAGAGAGGCACAGTGAAAAAGAAAATGCCACCAATAGCGTTGAGAAATCCAATATACTGGATGTATCGCACACCGCTGAGGATGTCGACCTCCACAGTTTTGAATATGAGGTGTCGGCAATACTCCCAGAGCCCATTGACGCCATCATTCCTAAAACTAGAGGTGGAATGGTAGCAGCGGTGGCTATGCTCCAAAAATGGGGCTATCAGAAAGGAAGGGGTCTGGGGCCCAAATTACAAGGAAGGAAAGAGTCAGTCATTACCAAGGGACAGAAGGTCCGATTCAGATTAGGTTATAAGCCCATGGAGGAAGAGGTCCGAGAGGCTAAAGAGAAAGCCAGGGTCGCCGCAGCTGCGAGAGCTCGAGGAATCAACATTAAATGGAAACCTCGTCCTAGGCTGCACATAAGGGATTCCTTTATCAGCGTTGGGGTCGTAAAGATCGATCGAAATGGGGTAACCCATTTGACCCCACACAAACTCATAGCCCCTGTCCATCCCACCAATCCCCGCATTCCCCTTCCTAGCTTAGAGATAGATTTGGCCACATTATCCCTTTTTGAAGAACGACGGCCAGTAGCTGAACAAGCTACCCTCGTGGTAAATCACCACAAAATGGTATTGACGTTTGAGGACATCATCTCAGATGAAATGGGGATCAATGTGATGGAGGCTGACTCCAAAAAGTCATATCAGTTAGCACCCTCCATCCAAAAAGGTAAAGGGGCAGCAAGTCAGGTATGCAATTGGGCATCTTTGCCCTAAACTCTAGAAGCAGGGAGTGGCCTACAATTTGGCACTTGTTTCCCAAAAAAAAATAACGTGTAAAAAGTGAGATAAGCCCTTGGCAGGCAATACCTTGTATATATAGCAACCCGCTTTGCCAAGGGCCCATCTCCGAAGAAAATAAAAATCTCAAAAACACTGAAAAAGTATAAAATCTCATAACAATTGAAAAAATACAAAACTCAAAAATATTGTCTTTTAAGATTCCAGATAAAATCCCACGAAAAGATGCCTTAATCGAAATACCCATCCCACGTAAAATCGACCCCTTAGGTAGGAGTTACGAGTCTGGACGAGGATAGTCCTTTGGAGGAGCTCCCTAATGAGCTTCTTGATCGGTTTGCCGAATTTGAGCATGGCCCTTCCCCCATTGTCGAAGAGACAGAAGACGTTAATCTAGGGACTGAGGAGATTCCACGAATTACCAATATTGGTAGGTCACTGTCTCTCGAAGAAAGGAAAAGCATGATCGACTTCCTTCAGTCATACCAAGACATTTTTGCCTGGTCGTACGAGGACATGCCTGGTCTGGATACCGATTTGGTCGAGCATGAGTTGCCTCTCAACCCTGATATGAAGTCGGTTAAGCAGAAGCTGAGATGTCTCCGACCCGAGTGGATGCTGAAAGTCAAGGATGAGGTCATCAAGTAGTATGATGCGAGATTTCTCATGGTATCTAAATACCCGTAGTGGCTAGCCAATATTGTGCCTGTGCCAAAGAAAGATGGAAAGGTCTGCATGTGCATCAATTTCTAAAATTTGAATAGGGCAAGCCCGAAGGATGATTTTCCACTGCCACACATCGACATCTTCATCGATAATACAATCAGATAAAGATGGCAGAGGCAGATCGAGAGAAGACTGTGTTCATCACTCCTTGGGGAACCTTTTGCTACAGAGTCATGCCATTCGGGCTAAAGAATGTCGGTGCAACGTACCAGAGAGCTATGATCGCACTGTTTCACGACATGAAGCACTGAGAAATTGAAGTATATGTCGATGATATGATAGCCAAGTCACCAGAGCGTGGTGATCACTTGGTAAACCTCCAGAAGTTGTTTGAAAGACTGAGAAAATATAGGTTATGTCTGAATCCACAAAAGTGCGCATTTGGTGCTATGTCTGAAAAATTATTAGGATTCATCGTCAACAGGAGAGGGATCGAGGTCGACCCAGTCAAGGTCAAAGTTATCACTAAAATGCCGCCACCATCTACTAAGAAAGAAGTTAGAGGATTCTTGGGTATAGTATATTAGTTGGTTCATTGCATAGCTAACGCCTACCTGCACAACGATCTTCAAGCTACTAAGGAAGAACTCGCCCGTTGAATGGAACGACGACTGCCAGGCAGTATTCGATAAAATCAAAAGCTACCTCCTTAACCCACCCGTGTTGGTACCACCCAAGCAAGGGAGACCACTCTTGATGTATCTCTCCACGACGAAAGTTTTGATGGAATGTGTCTTAGGTCAGCATGACGAGACAGGAAGAAGAGAACAGGCCATTTACTATCTGAGCAAGAAGTTTACTGATTATGAAATACGCTATTCTCATCTGGAGAAAGCATGTCTAGCTCTTATATGGGATACTTAGAGGCTCCGCCATTACTTGTTATCCTAAGTGGTTCTACTATTGGCCCAAATGAATCCAATGAAATACCTGTTTGAAAATCTGGCTCTTACTAGACGAACTGCACATTGGCAGCTCTTGTTATCTGAATTTGCAATCACGTACGTCACTCAGAAGTCGATTGAGGGGCAGGCACTCGCCGATCATCTTACCGACAATCCTTTACCTGACTATGAGCTGTTAAGGACCGAATTCCTAGATGAAGATATCTTATTCATGACAGAAGACGATACTGAAGAAGCAAAAGAGTCACGGGTAATGCACTTTGATGGGGCAGCAATGCCGATGGTGAGGGAGTTGGTGCCATTTTGATTTCGCCTAAAGGATCCCATGTACCAGTCTCTATCAAGCTCAACTTCCCTTGCACTAACAACATGGTTGAATACGAAACTTGTGTCTCTGGTCTACAGGCGACTCTCGATCTGAATATAACTCACCTTTGAGTGTTTGGCGATTCGCAGTTAATTATATGCCAGACGAATGGTGACTGGAAGATGAAAAATGAGAAACTGATCCCTTACCATGAGCACCTCAAGGATCTGATAGTTTGCTTTCAAGACGTGACATTCTCATATGTCCCCTAAATAAGGAATCGCTTCGCCAATGCACTAGCGACGTTGGCATCAATGATAGAAATCTCGTATGGTGCTGAGATGAAGCCAATCATGATCGAGCAAAGGAATGAGCCAGCCTTCTACCTCCAGATTGAGGAACCTACAAAGCCTAATGATGAGCCACCTTGGTTCTCAGATATCAAGAATTTCTTCAAGACACTAACTTTCCCTGAGGGTACACCCAAGACGGATCGACGAACCATTCAACGTCTAGCGGTAGTCTATGTCATTTGCGGGGAGTGCCTTTACAAGCGATCCTACAATTACATCCTACTCAGGTGCCTTACAGAAAGTGAAGCAATCAATATCATGAAGGAGATCCACGAGGGAGTATGCGGAGCCCACATCAGCGGTCACATGCTTGCTCAGAAAATACTGCAACAGGGATACTTTTGGACCACTATGGAATCAGATTGCTGTAAAAATATTCAGAAATGCTATAAGTGTCAGGAACACTCCGGTCTGATACACGCTCCTGCCATCGATCTTCACTGCATGACCACACCTTGACCATTTGCTACTTGGGGCCTTGACGTCGTCAGAATGATTAATCCGAAAGCATCAAATGGACATCGGTTTATCCTCGTCGCCAATGAATACTTCACCAAATGGGTAGAAGCGACGTCATATGCCAACATCATAGCCAGTAACATCGAGAAGTTTCTCAAGAGTAATATTATGTGTCGATTTGGAGTACCTAAGGATATCATCATGGATAATGGCACAAACTTTACAAATAAGCGCATTCGAGCCTTTTACGAGCAATACAAAATCAAGTACCATCGCTCGTCACCTTATAGGCCTCAAACTAATGGAGCAGTGAAAGCTGTGAATAAGACAGTCATCCGCATCCTTGTGAAAATGGTCGTCACTTACCGAGATTGGAGGGAAATATTGTCGTTTGCTTTATGGGCCTATCGAACGTCAATCTGCACCGCTATAGGGGCAACACTATTCTCCCTTGTGTATGGAATCAGGCTTACCCTCGCTCTGAATCCTTATGGAATCAGGCTTACCCGAAGCAGAGAGAGAGAGAGATCCTGCTTCGAACAATTGAATTTATTAGACGAGAAGAGACTCCTAGCCTTGTGTCACACTCAAGTTTACTAGGGGCGAATCGCACGCGCTTACAATAAATGTGTCCACGACTGAGATCTAAAGGTAGGAGACACTGTGCTGAAGAAGATCTTCCTATCCCTCCACGCCGATCCGAGAGGAAAATTCAAGCCGAACTGGGAAGGACCTTACATCGTCCGAGATGTGCTATCAAGATACGCCATCCGCCTTGTCACCATGGACGGAGATCATCTTTCTGAGCCCATCAATGCTGGATACGTCCGACGATTCTACACTTAGTCTATCGCAACAAGGTAAGTGTTGGTGAAATAGATACGTGACTGCTTAAGAACCACCCAAAAGAGGCCATCATTTCAAGCACAGTGGACAAAAAACATCTCTAAAATGATGATACCCTTTGCTACCCCATTTGAGCCTGGACCTTTCTTTCAATAAATCCCTTTCCCAAAAAAAAATAGTGAGTACATATACAAAAAAAAGAGAGGAAGTAGAATTACTATCAGAAAATAAAAAAAATCAGAAAAGCAAAACCTCAAAAAGAGATTGCCTGAAATAAAAAGAAAAAAAAAAATATATATATATATATATATATATATATATATAAAAGAATCATGGAGCATGTATAATAAAACCCCCCAAGGAAGAAAGTGTGTTGAGAAAACCTAAGCCGTATCAAGGAAACCCATTTAGCCCAGCATACCTTCAAATCCTAACCTAACCCATGGCCAAGCTACACCCTAAAGGAAGCCCTCGTTTTAGGTTCACTAGCAGTCATAGTATTTATTAAGTCAAGGCGAGCCGAGTTGTGAGACGACACCAGAACCCCGTCTAGTCGGCTATGACGGAATCGACGTCTATGTCGTGGCTTTCTAAAAAAATAAAAATGTAATAATAATAAAAATAAAAATACAAGCTTAAAGCAAGATGGATGTAGTGAAAACTCAAAAGGGCTCTACGGGTAAAAACAGCGAGTTTGTCCGGACCAGGTGAAAACTCGAAAGGGCGCTTGGGGTAAGAGAGCTAAGCCCATGGACGTGGTGAAAACCCGAAAGGGCACCATGGGTAAAAAAGGAAAAAAAAAAAGAGAAAGAAGAAGAAAAAAAGGAGAAAGGAAGAAAGGTGTGAAATAATTGATTGATGTTTTGAGGAACCCTTTTATTACTCTCCATGTCCCCTATTTCCGGTTAGGCCGCTCATGTTGGTTCAAATTAGACCCCGACCAGAATTGCCTTTGTAAAACTATTTTGTCAAATGTATGACTCAAGGTAAGGAGAAAGGTTTGACCCAATCCGAAGGGATTGACGTTCTAGTCTTGGTAAAGTTGTTGAAACTCACCTAAGATCCGACTACTTAAAGGGGGTTCAATCATGCCCAAAAAGAGAATAAAGAGCAGGGCGGAGAGCCCTCTTTATTAAAGGGGCCCATTAATCAAAAAAAAAAAGAGAAAAAAGAAAGAAAAAAAAAAAAGAGAAAAACAAACAAAAACAAACAAAAAGAAAGAGAAGAGGAGTCTTTGTAAATATAATAGATTTTCCTTTTCCATGTACAGAATGCACCACTTACACCACGTCCCAAAAAATAGTCAGTGTGATGTCCAACTTTCTTTCTTTCCTTTTTTCTTTTTACAAAAACAATAAACAAATATAAAGAAAATATGTATACAAAAAAATGTGTATATTTGTAAAGGGGTTTCTTACGCCCCTTTTCTGTGTATCTGATATGTGTAAAAAGTTGTGTGCAAGAAAGAATCAGTGGCCCAGCTCACGCTTCAAGGCACTAATCTCGGCATGAAAATCATCTTCCCGGGCATTCTGCTCAGTCAACCAACGACCGTGTAAGCACTTATACCTCTTCCGAGAAGTATCAGCAGCTCCAAGGGAAACACTTAAGGATCCTTTCAGACGAAGGACCTCTCCCTCTGCATTCTCTGCTCTGACCTTTTCTTGCATTAAAAGCTCGTGCAGGAACCTCTTCTCCTCCACTAACAACTCAATGCGGGCTCGGAGTGCCGTCTCTTTCTTTGGCCAGGGGCCTCCAATGTCAATACTCTCCGTTGAATCTAGACGATCAGCAACTGGCTGCTCAGTCAGTAGCCAGGCCTCATACTCAGGAGAAGACTGAACCAAATTTCCCTATTCCATATTGCACATCAACGTCGACTGACGTGCCTCCCAAAGAGTGGCGATCCGATCCATGTCTCCAAAGGACCCTCTAGAAAAGATTAAGTCACACAGAGGGGGTTTTGCCTCGCAAGGCACCTGCTGAGTACAACCGAACTGACGCAACACCCAAAATGGGTAGTAGAAGGTGCTGCCGGTCAACCCCAGAAGGGTGATGCGCTTGTGATCTCTGGAATGAATCACAGGGAAGGTCCTCTCTAGCCAAGCAAGTCTCCATATAAGATTCGCGCCAGTCAGCCAATTCTTCAATTCTAACAAATCTCCCTGGGGAATCATATGGCACCTGCCCAAAAAGCATCAGCCCACCTCTCCTCGAGCAAGATAAAAGCGAGGCACTGGTCCCAAAATGGCAAGATGCTCTCCCAGCCAAACCTAAAGCAAAAGTGGGCAACCTCCAAGATTCCAGGTCTTCCCAAGGGAAAACGCATCAAGGCATCGAAAAAGTTCTGCGAGCACCAAATGCATCATAGATCGGCCCGCCTCCAACTCGGTCAAAATATCACAAATTGCCAAAGAGAAACTCTCTCCCCCAGTAAAGAAAAGGATTTATGAGATAAGGCCAAGAGAGAATGCTTTCACGTTGAAGATGTTCCGAGTCGGCAATTTTTGGAGACTTTCGTCACCAAAAAGTTCTTTCAAGAATTTCATCGAACAGCTAGTGGGCCCCCCAATGAGACTTTTCTCATATTCATTTTTCTTCAAGCCCAAGGTAAGGTGAACGGTTTTGGCATAGCCCGGCTTCGGCACAATCCTGGCAAGGCCCCTGTGAAGCCTCAAACCAGACAAGTTGGAAAATTTCTCAAGAGTAGGAGTTATCTCCCGATTCCCAAATCGAAACACATAGCCATTCAGATTCCAAAAGGATGTGGCGGCATGAAGAAGATCCCACCGTGGGGGAACCTCAAGAAAGGAAGGAAGGGGAGATAGCCCAAGGCACTCCAAGTCAACGAGCTCACTCTCATTCAAGCTTCCAACCCTACTCGTTAGAAATTTGGGCCCCATGCCTAAGGAGATGGGTAAATTGGTTTCGAGCCCTCCGCGTAAGGGAGGATTGGAAAGCGGGTCCATAGACGTACAAAGATCTTTCAAGAAGATAAAAATCGATGTATGTTGATGGACCCGCCTTTAAAAAGCAAGAACAGAAAGAATCAGCCAAAAGGGCTAAGTCAAACAAAAACGAAAGAGTTTTTGGACTGGCTCAGGTATATAAGGACCCACTGCTCCCAAGGCTAAGGCTGGAGCAACTATTAGTTGCTCCAGTGCATTTTGTCCCAAACTTTAGTCTGGTGCAACTAATAGTTGCACCAGTCCAATTTTCCCAAACTTTGGTCTAGCGTAACTAATAGTTGCGCCAGTATAATTTCCCATGGGTTTAGCCTGGCGCCACTAATAGTTGCGCTAGACTTAAGCTCCCTCATCCTAATCCATTTTGGGGCCTGATTGGGAGGAATTTCGGTCTTTTTCCAGCCCTTTAAAAAATGGTCAAAACTGTTGGTAGTCATGAACAAACGTTCACCAACCTTTAGAAACCACTAACAGTTTGGAAACTATATTTTTTTTATGTGCAGAAGGGATCCTACATCCAAGCATGCGACCCAAAAGGTTGCTTTCTGAGAGCACTTGGAAGACACATCTTGTAGAAAAATAGATATGGTACAGGGGAACCATGGCATGCAATCAAGAAAAAAGCACTAAAATACTTCCAAAAATCATCCACAAAGTGCTGCAACATCCATCCCAAGCTGTCTAAAAATTCAAATCATCAATCCCAAAGTACTAATGTTTAAAAATGAGAAACTAAGGCTTATTCTTGATTTGCGCCCTTTGATTTCTTTTGACGACATGCAGAGCCTTGATAAGTCCGCATGTCCCCCACTCGAGACCAGGCTTGAAAAATCCGGCTAAGCAAAGATCGCGACTCCTTGGCGCATGCACGCTATAAGTCATAGCCAAAATCAGAAATCGGGACCAATCAAAAAATGATGACAAAAGCCATAGAAAAAGCAGAGCAGCAGAATACTCACCGTCTGTACATCCCGAAGCTCCATGAGGTTACAATGATATGCCGCATATTCCATGGCCGAGTCAAAGTTCTACATTCAGAAAGATGCCATGTCAGCTACCAGGACAATCATAAAAACATGTGCAAAAGGATGCCGGAACAAGAAAGAGATGGGTCGTCAAAAGACTTACCCCTGGGATCACCTCGGGAGGAGGGACACGGGCCGCTTTAGCAGAGAGACATGCCTGCCTATCCATGTCAGCACACAGACCTGAGAGGAAACTGTCATCAAGGCGTCGAAAGGTCCCGTAGACCACGGTCGGGTCGCCCCTAGGGGTGCCAGCCTGAGAAATACCCAACGAACCAACACCGGAAGAACCCTCGCCGAAAGGACCCGCACCAGAAGGGCCAATGCCAGAAGGACCTGCCCTTGAAGTATCAGCTGTACCCACCGCCATCCCGCCTTCATCATCAGAGCCATCCCTTGGAGCAAACTGTAAACAAAATAAGATCAGTTCAGAAAGAACAGAAGTCAAGATAGAACAAAAAGAGACTAATCTAAAGAGAAAAAGGTAATTACCTGCCCACGCGGGCCACCAAATGCAAGGAAATTGGCACTAGGTACAAATTGTGGCAAGATAAATCGATATGGTAGGGGCTCATACCAAGTATGATGGTCTCCAGGCACATGAAGAGCATGGGTAGGGAGCCCATTGTTGAGAAGGGCTGCCGTGAGTTCCTCAACACTGCCAACAAGATTCCAAACATCCGGAGGAGGGTCCACGGGAGTGGCATAGTAGCCCTGGTATTGGTGCACCACCTGCTCTCCCAAATAGTAAGCCTTGGCCCATGCCCCATAAAAGAAAATAACATGGCAGTTGTTAAACGGCGAGTGGGACCTACGGTTGCCCGATCCCAGAAGGGGGACGCGAGATACGGATCATGGAGGATCTGTCCAGGTCCAAAAGTAGTCAGTCAATTAAGCAGGCAGTATACTAATCAAGAAGGATCTCCAAGCATGAGTAAACCAAGTTGTTAAGAGGGGCTTTACCTGCTTAGAAACAATCAGGTTAAGTTGGGACCTTAAACCCATCTCCAGGTGCTTCATGCCCACATCACGACATCGGGCTTGGTTCCAGTTGCTAAGAAGAGGGTAAGTAAGTTCCTTCGAATGGAGAAGCAGGCGTCCTGGGTGAAAATGATGATATCCTCATACCTAAAATGAGCAGTACACAGGAGCAAGTCAATAGCATATAAAGATCATTCAAGGAAAATGGCGAAAGTGAAAGAATGAGGGATTACCTCCAAGGCGGCCCAAAAACCAACAATAAATTTGGAATCCCCGGTTGTGACCCGAGCTAAGTTAAACATCAGCCATTTGTACCCAACCCCGCCCCAGTCATACCTATGGACGTCACCACAATTGTCCATGATGCTCAGCAATGCTAGGCTGACTCGGCCACCGCTCGCATTGGTAAAAAGGGTCTTACCCAACAGAATCAGAAGAGTAATGCGGGCCAAGATGATCGCCCGCTCGGGCGTAATATAAAGCACCTGTCTGGCTGCCCCAGGTCCACCAACTCGTCAGTCGTATAAAGCGCAGTCAGGCAGGTCATCTTGACCTCAGTACCATGCATCTGCCCGTGAGGGGGATAGGCCCCTATCAGTCAGATGGCGTCCTCCTTACTTAGCACCGAGAGGCCGACTATTGGTATCCCTCCCATCCTGATACCTGTAATCATTGCCCAATCAACAGGTGTCATGGTCATCTCGGTGTACGGCATATGGAAGGTCATAGTCTCAGGGTGAAATCGTTCGATCAAGGCCTTCAGGTAGGCAGCATCAGCCCTCATAGCAGGGCAGGTCAAAAACTCCCCAAAGCCTACCTGCGCCAGCAGAAACTTCACTACGAGGGGGACATAGAGGTAGAAGTCTTGGAAATCAAGCCACCCCCCGTGGAACATAATATAGGGCAAGTCTTGCATAAGAAGAGAAAAGTGCATAAGATCATGGAAAGAAAGAAAAAGCTGCACAAAAGAAAGAAATCTGAACCTTCTTTTACCTGGCCCGCTATGCCGAAATTCAAAATATGGGTATGTTGTTGATGTAGGAGGCCGACTCGAGCGGCCTCACCCTGCATTTCGAGCCATGGGCCCGCTTTCCGCTCTACCCAAAGGAACTGCTCCCCTCGTTGACCGTATACTACCTTGGGCCCCTCCTCCTGGCCCTCCTCGGGAACATGCTCATTATCACCCAATATTTCTGGGGCAACAAGAAGCAATCACATCATATCAGATTAATGATAAAGAATCATGATGTACTATGTCACAAAGGAAGGTAAGTATGTCCCCCCTTTTTTTCTACTTATTTTCATAAATAAAAGATACACATGCACAAACCAAAAAAAAAAAAAGAGAAATCCCTTTTAGATTAAAAATGCAAAAAAAATTCCTTTCTTCAAAAAATATATATAATACAAAAAAAAATTTCCCCTTCCTATCTTTGGAAATAAAGCAAGCTAGAATCAAATAAAATTGTTCCTTTATGTTTCTAAAATAAAGTAAAAAACCCTTCTTTTACATTAAGAAAAAACAAAGAATTATTCCTTTATGTTTAGAAAAGCAAAAACAAAAAAAAATCATCTTCATGCTTCTAACAAAGCCAAAAAAAAAAAATTTCTCTTTTCCTTAGGTTCAAAAAAGAAGGGGAGCAAACAATCATTTTCTTTGTGTTCCCAAAAGCAAAAAAAAAAAAAAAAAAAAAGCAAACCAAAAAAGAGGAGCTCTTCTTTTACAAAAAAAAACAACTTAGTCTATGTCCACAAAAACAAAAAAAATCCTTTACTTTATCTTACAAAATAAAAACAAAAAACAAAAAATTCCTTCACTTTATTTACAAAATAAAAACAAAAAACAAAAAATTCCTTCACTCTATTTACGAAAAAAAAAAAACAAAAACAAAAAAAATCCTTTACTTTATCTTACAAAATAAAAAACAAAAACAAAGAAAATCCTTTAGTTTATCTTACAAAACAAAAAACAAAAACAAAAAAAATCCTTTACTTTATTTGACAAAATAAAAAAACAAAAACAAAAAAAATCCCTTACTTTATTTTAAAAAAAAAAAAACAAAAAAAAAACAATCCTTTACTTTATCTTACAAAATAAATAAAAAAACAAAAACAAAAAAATCCTTTAATTTATTTTACAAAATAAAAAAAACAAAAACAAAAAAAGTCCTTTACTTTATTTTACAAAATAAAAAACAAAAACAAAAAAAATCCTTCACTTTATTTACAAAATAAAATAACAAAAACAAAAAAACTCCTTTACTTTATTTGCGAAAATAAAAACCAAAAACAAAAAAATCCTTTACTTAATTTAAATAAAAATAAAAACAAAAAAATCCCTTTACTTTATTTGTAAAAATAAAAACAAAAAATCCCTTTCAATATGCACAAATAAAAACAAAAAAAAAAAATATATATATATATATATATATATATATATATATATATATATATATATTATATGTATATATATTTTGCAAAACCCATAACATTACTCATCAAAGAATGCAAGATCATGATCATACTTGCAAGGAAAAAACAAGAAAAATCAAGAAAAATGAGTTTTAAATTTTTTACCTTGTGAAGAGGATGGGGTCTTTGATCTAGCGCGGGCCGACAATCAATTGATGCAAGCAAGCAACGGCAATGACGCACGTGTAGAGGCAACATATAGGATCCCTAAGGAGGTCGTTTTTTGGTTTTAAGGAGGGGGGAGAAATTTTTCAAAAAAAAATGCCCTACAGCCCAAACCCGGGTTGTTTAAATTGCTCCCCTGCCAAGCCTGGCGCAACTAATAGTTGCGCCAGGCAATTTTGAGCCCTATTTTGGCTTGGCGCAACTATTAGTTGCGCCAGGCAATTTTAGGGCCCCTTTTGGCTTGGCGTAACTAATAGTTGCGTCAGCCACATAAGTCGGGTTTTGGGCCTGGTGCAGGTCAGATGTGTAACCCGGTCCCCCCCTCTCTTCGTTTTGCTTACTCCTTGTAGATGCACGTGCTCCCAAGTGGTATGTCGACCCTCATTCGACCTATCCGGGAAGCCGTACTAATAATAAAGTGGACTGAGAGCAATAGACGTCCCGATCCTATATAGAAAAACATAAAAAGTCAAAAAAATAATAAATAAATAAAAATCCCCACAGAAAAGCCAAAAAAATAAAACATAATAATAATAATAATAATAATAATAACTCACATAAAATGTTAGAGTAATTTGCATAAAATAATAACTCTAAAAAAACCAAAAAATAATAACCTTGAAAAAAATAAAAGTAAAAAAAAAAAATCCATAAGGTAATAAATTTAAAAATTCACATAAAATGATAACTTTGAAATTTCAAAAAAAAAAAAAATCAAATCACATAAAATGACAGAAAAATCACAAAAATAAAGCAAATAATAACCTATTTGTGTTTCCCCATAGATTACGCACATGCATAATGCGGTAAAACGTCAATGCTTTATCAGCAATGCAGCGGTGCCATATTAAAATCCCGAGTCTAGGGTTCGCCTTGGATCGTTGGATCCTTCTTCAAAGTAGGAGCAACGACGTCAATCCCGATCAAATGGTCAATGTTCTGATCAGGTTGACTCCACTGCAAAATCTTGATGCTAAGCACTCTGTTTTAGATTCATATGAACTTAAGTGTCTTAAGCTTCAGACTCTCCGTTGAAAAAGGTCAATCGTTGGTTCAGACCAACCTGTTGAGAGTGAGATTACATATCAATCAAACTATGTGCAACCATGCATTCAGAAGGGTTTATTTCCCTTTTATTTTTCTACAGGCTTAAAACCTGTATGGGCAACGGTATCCCTATAAAGTGTACGTCATGCGTTTGGGTATCAGTATGATAGTCGTTTGTCCCCGTAAATTATACCCGGGCGGGTCTGAGTAGGGGCTTCTATTTCCTTTGTTGTTACTTATTGCCCCTGATGGGTGCATAATTACGCATAGTAAATGATGTTTATGATCATTGTTGACAGAGACCGGGATTGGATGTCCCTTTAGGGAGACACCCCAATGTTTGGTTGGATCTGTTCAAAGGTAGTTGGAGCTAGATACTCTAGGTCAGGTTGATCTAGGGTATGCTTTCGAAAATGGCACGCCCTCCCCAAAAAGCGTTGTGACATCTATTCACTTTGCTCAGGCAGTCATGCTAAATAAACTTCAGGATCGATGGGTTCGCCCAAAGACCTCGAACCCTACTTTCAACAGGGGCACCCGCGAATAGTCAGATGGGGCAATCAAATGCCTCGTAGGATTTGATGCAAACTATGGAGCCTTGTATATGTTTACTTCGCGCCTATCTTTGAATGTGGGTCAATCACCCCTCTTACTTACGAAGTTGTTGCATTCAGAATGAATCTTAAATATCAAATACCTTCAAAATCATCTCGAGAAGTGAATATTTGGCCTAACATACAGGGCTTTCATAACTCTTTCCATCTCAGTTATGCCCAGTAATGTCGCTAAGCACTTGGGGACCAATTATCTTAAGAAACGAATGTTTAGCCTGACATCCAGGGCTTTTATTTTCTAACCATGTTACTCATCTGATGTTTGAAGTTCATTCTGAATACAGCGTACCCGTCAGTAATGCCTTGGGCCTCTTCGAATGTCTCTTTTCTTTGGCATTCGATCATTGGTGATCGGATACTAAAAAGGGGCATCTGTAGACACCCAAATTTGGCCCAAAACCTGATCGAAACACATTTCGAGAGAGGCGCATTTTCGAGCTATTGATGGCATGTATGGAACCCTTAGGAACCACCCTAGAACCCTGAGGAACCCTTCCAAACCCTTAGGAATCATCCTAGATCCCTTAAGAACTTTCCCAAACCCTTAGAAACCAATCCTGACCCTTAAAACCTGTTCCAAGCCTAGACCTAACCCTTTAGAGCCTTGGAAGAGGAGTGGTGTACTAGGACCAGCTATGGACTTCTACTATGATCAAATCTTATATCATTAAAAAGTAGAAGTAATCAGCTTTCCAACAAGCCAAGAATCGCCCCAATCAGAGTTATACATTAAAAGATATGGTGGTTCGAACCCGGAGGGGAGAAGAGTAATTTTAATTGGCCCCTAGGGATTTGGTGCAACTAATAGTTGCGCCAGTTATATTTTTGCCTGGCGTAACTATTAGTTGTGCCAAGCCACTTTCCCAGGATTTAAGCCTAGCGCAACTAATAGTTGCGCCAGCATTGAAGTGGACCCCACCCTCGCGAAGGCAACTTCCAGGCTACTATTCAGCACTGTTTTACTGTACATTTGCCTAGCGCAACTAATAGCTGTGTCAAGCATATAAATAGTAACCTCTGATTTTGTCCCAAATTTTGTTTCTAAGGTTTGACTTGTTGACCACCTGGGTCTTTGGGGTGTGTTTTGATAGATCTTTTGCACCCTATTTGCAACCCATTAGGTGACTTAAGGCCCCTCCCTGTCATCCACTATTGGAGGACCTTTTCACACCTTTCAAGGCTCCAAAAATCCTAGGAATCCTTAGATGTAAGATCACCTAATTACTAACCCTAATTAGCATCTAAGTGGTCTCCTAATCCACCCATTTCCTATAAATAGAGCCCCCCTCCCTTGGTTTTAAGGGTTGAGAAATTTGCTTAAGAGAGAAAGAGCTCAAAGTGAGAAGTTCTTCCTCCCTTTTGTGCTCTATTTTCACATAAATTCTAGAATCTCCCAACCCCACTTGAAGCTTACTTTTACATCCAAAACCCTTAGCCTAGGTGTGTGCTACCCCCTAGACCCCTCACTCTACCTCTTAGCTTTAAGCCTTAAGAGTTAGAATCTCATTCCATACCATACAAAGCCTTCAAAAGCTCATCAAAGCAAGCCACGCAAGGCTCCCCTACGGTGCTACAAGGGCCCGAGGGCTCCGGCTCTCCCCTTCCTTCTCCTATCTCTTTTAGTGTTTCCCATCCTCCCATTAGTGCCACTACGCCGCCAAATTTTCGGTGGGAATGGAAGGACACAAATAGGATTTAAGACCCATTTGGGCAAGCGGAAATCATTTTCTTTTCTTTTACTTTATTATTATTTTGGCCATTAGTAGAGACCGCGATAAGCGGGTTGATCGAATGCCTAACGCCTTCCCGATCGATAACCGAAGCCCCTACCCAAGAGCCTTTGGTGTTGACTGGATTCAGAGTCATATTTTTAGTACTTCGGTGCTCATAAAAATGAATTAGGCATCCTGGGACGCTAAAAGTTCTGGGTGGCGACTCTGTATTTTTTGTAGCGAGCGCATTGCCGCGACGGGATCGTCACGAATCCCACGGTTGCACAGTTCGATAGGATCCTCCAACGAGAAGCCGACAAAATCTCTGTCCTTATAACAGAAAAGTGGCGGCTAATCGACAAACTCATCTCTCTCCTTCCCAAACTAGAAGGCGATGATGACCCACCACCTCCATCTCCTAAGTGATGGAGAGCTTTGCCGTCTACACCTCCTCCATCTTCTTAAGTTTCTTTTCTAGTTTGATGCATCCGCCTCTGGATTGTGTCCCTATCTTTTTTTTATGGGCGACAACATTTTAGAAGCTGAGGACCAATCTTTATTGAATGACCTTTATCTCGGACGTTGCTGTCAGTGTCTTAGTTTTGTGTGCGTCTAGATTTTTTCTAGAAATTTCTTTTTAGTAGATTTCTTTTCATGTTTTGTAATTAGTTCCCGTATATATATAAAAAGTTTTTTTATTTGCTATTTTTTTTATACTAACATCTAACATAGTAGTTCTATTAAATCAAAAGTATTTTTCTCCCAAGTTTGGGGGGAAGATTATTGATTCCTTTTGCAGATTATAAACCCGCTTACTAACTTAGTAGTAAAATAAGGTAGAAAAATTTATGTATGTCCCCTGTTTTGCACAATGAGGACATTGTCCTATTTAAGTTTGGGGGGGGGGGGATACATTATATAGGATATATTAGTGTAGTAGTTTTTTTTTTTCTTTTTCAACAGTAATTTTTTACTTTATCATAAAATTTTCAAAAGATTAAAAAAAAAAAAAAAATTAAAAGAAAGTTAATCATTATTTGCAAATTATTATTAAAAAAAATATGAAAATTCGAAATACTTAGCAATCCATCATAGTAGTAGTTCAAAAGTCAAATAAAAATAGTTACAATTCAAGTAAAGCATCTCTAGAACACTGTATCAGATGAATGTTTGAAATTATACGATTGATTTGAACTGTAAAATTTTATATTATAGTTTCAAAATTATATAACCAGTGAGCTATAGAGCTTATTTCCTCGTCTATTTTGAGAAAGAGAGATTGTTTTTATTTATGCTAAAATTTCCTTGAACTTCTCTACTATCTTTAATCTCATATTGTTGAGCTTAGAATCAATATATTCTGTAAATATAATGGTTTGTTTGTTTAGAATTATTTATTAAGTTTATCAAAGCAATAAGACATCCATATCAGTAAATCGTGAAAATGACCAAAAGCCATCTTTTGTAAACCAGAGCCAAAAAGACTAAAAATCTCAGAATATTATACCCTTTGAACCCATATTAGGAGCCTAAAATCGAATTTTCTTGTACCAAAATTTTATAAACCTTTAACTATATGTACTAACCAAAGTTTTCTACCTTTGACACTTATAATTTCTGAGAGTTTAGAATATAAAAAAAAGGAGAGAAGAGAGAGTGAAAGGAGTATATGCTTAACAGATAAAAGATCTACTGAAAAGGGTACCACTAAAAAAAATATATAAATATATGAAAATATAGGAAAATGAAAGAAAAAGAAGAAATCGTAAAATATGATTATGTGAAATTGGGATTTCAAAAAGAAAATAAAAAAGAAAAATGGGAAGAAGATAACCAAAATACGGATACTTACTGAAGCTGAAAAATACAAGAAGAAAAAGAAGAGTTAAATTCTCAAAAAACTTTTGAATCCTTTTTTCCTTTTTTAAAACCTTCTGAAAACCCAAAGCCCCATTACAAGCCGAAGGAAAGACCTTTGAGATTTATGATTTACAAAAATATGAGTCTAGTAGAGATATATAAAATAGATACTATGAATAAATAAAGCAGATATATGAATAGAATTGCTTATCCTTTCTATGAAATTTATCTGCTTGGCAATTATCAGATTTTTACATATATATCTACATTATTGTGAGAACCCAAAATTTCAATTATTTTTTGGAGTATGCTAATAAATGAGAGTTTGGATGAAAATATTTTCTAAAAACTGCAGTTTAGAAAAATCTATGATGAATAAACTCTTCATTGATATGCACACACTCTACGCTACACTGAATTAAAATTATTGAGTTCTGATAAAGGATGATTACGATGATGGAATGCTAAGAATAAAAGATTTGAAATTTTTTAGAAATAATAAACATATGATGATTGACTGAGTATTTAGTATATAAAAATTTATTTTTAGTTTTGAAAAATATTTTGAAAAACCCAAAAATATTTGGAAGTTTGTGTGTAACTTCACTGAAAACCTTCAGGAGACTACAACTCCTCCACTAGGGATCACCTAGGGGTTTAAAGGCTTGTTGCATCTGCTAAATGCAATCGTGCTCCCTACGAAAGTGAGACTAGGAAAACTTAAGTTTGGGGGTGTGATCAGTCACATAATTTATCACCCTTAACTTAGTGATGCTTCACCATAGTTTGCTACTAATAAGTTGTTGATATGCAGATATTAAGGAAAAACAGTAAAATAGAGTCAAAGTATTAATATTTGTCAAAAGTAAATAAAAAAATAGTAAGAATGATAATAGATTGAAAGACGAATGCTCCACCTACTGAAAAGAATGAAAAAATTTTATTTACGATTTTTCCAGAGTGAGAGACTATGAAAGCCAAAGAATCATAATTTATGATTCTACAGAAAAAGCCGTTCAAGGAAGAGAAGTATTTACGATTTTTCAGAGAATCGTCTGTCAAGTCTATCAAAGTCATAAGAGTGAGCAGTATGAAGAAGTATAAAATTGTCATTTATGATTTTACTGAAAATGATAAAACTGAAGAATTATCTTTTACGATTTTTCCTCTATGAACCCTATTGAAAGCAGAATATTCTAATTTCCGATTTTCCACTAAAGAAGAAAAAACAGAGAATCGTTATTAGCGATTCTATATAAGGCTTAGCTCACTGCTGCTGATCACATGCATAGTACACCGCAATGAACCAGAAATAGAAGATCTCTTGTATTAGAAGTCTGGCGAATCACAAATCCGAGAAAATTGATGAAGAAGATTTTGAAGGACTCTATTGCTGAAATATAAAGAAAGTTCTAGAAGTATATCAACCACTGAAGCAAAGGAAAGATAAAATTAGAAGTAGAGTTATATTATGAATCCACTATTTTTAGTAGTTTGTGTTATTAGAATTAGATCTTTGTAAACTGACTCCTTATGATCTATAAATAAGAGAGCTCGGCACAAGAATAAGCATCGAAGAATTTCAGCATCAATTGACGCCTGAGGTTGGATTTTCTTTCGATCGAAATAGTGTAAAATAGTTAGAATAGATTAGATCTCAGAAGTTTCTCAAGAGCAATTGACGACTATGATTGAGTGCTGAAGATTAGTGTAGATATATGTAGTTTCTCCGGAGTAATTGACGACTGCGGCTGAGGGGTGAAGGATATATTTTACTTTGCTTTTTAGTTTAGATTTATTTGCTTTATAAACATCTCCAAGTTTTGATTTGAATTGACGACTCAGGTTAGAATTTGCTGATTAGTGTAACGGTTTTACTTTTCCATCTTCAATTTTCTAAAGTTTGATTGACGCCCATATTTTAGGAAGTTGTCGATTAGATTAAATCTGTATTGATAGGATCTTACACTTAATTGACGACCAATGCTAGGAGACTAGAAATATAGTATAACTGTACTATTTAAATTTATAAATATCCGATAGCTGAAGATTAAGATTGACGACCTTAAGTTAAAGAAGGATTAGGATTTATTTTATGCACTTTAGATTAAACAACCATTCTTTTATTCATATTTCTCCAGTAGATTAGATCTTAAAGATAAATAACAATTTTTAAAGACAAGGATTTGAATAAAAGATAAAACTAAAGAAATAATTAGATAACAAACTTCCTCGTGGGAACGATCTTATGCTAGTACTATAATTTCCATTGTGCGCTTGCAATAGGTTAAGATTTGAATTTAACATAAAATATATACGCAATAAAAAGTCGAGCCATGCATCATACATTACCTTGAACGAGAGAGAGTAGTCAGGGGACTTAATGATAGGCGCAGTGGATAGTAGTTCCTTAAGGTTTAGGAAAGCTTCGAGATATGGTTTATCAAAGACAAAAGAAATGTCTTACACCAAAAGATGGCACAAGGGTCGGGCAATTTTACTAAAGTCTTTGATAAACTGTCAGACCCCACATGGCATAAAAATGAGTGGATTTGCCTCACCAATAAAGGAGGGGGCAGATTCGCTTCCAAGTCAACCATGACCTTGTTCATTGTAATCCCACGACTAGAGACCGCATGCCCCAACACAATACCCTCTTGGACCATGAAATTGTTTTTCTCCCAACTTAAAACTAAGTTGGTCTCTTCATACCGTTCAAGGGCGCGTTCCAAATTCGGTAGACATGAATCAAAAGAAGTGCCAAAGACGGAGAAATCGTCCATGCACACCTCCACTAATTTATCTACCATGTCGGAGAAGATCGACATCACGCACCATTGAAAGGTCGCAGGTGTATTGCACAACCCAAAGGTCATCCTTTAGTAAGTGAAGGTGCTGAATGGGCATGTGAAAGTGTTCTTCTCTTGATCAGTGGGAAACACGAAGATTTAGTGATACCCCGAGTATCCATCTAGAAAATAGTAGTAGTCTTGTCAAGCAAAATTTTCTAGGATCTCATTGATGAAGGGTAGTGGAAAATGGTCCTTGTCGGTCATTGTGTTCAGCTTGCCATAATCAATGCACACTCTCCATCCCGTTGTTTCTCGTATAACAACCATCTCCCCATCGGAACTAGCTTTAATCATGATGCCAGATTTCTTTAGCTCCACTTGAGTAGGGTTGATCCACTTGCTATCCGAACTTGGGTAGATGATTCCAGCGTCTAAGAGCTTGACAACCTCTTTCATCACCACATCTCTCATGTTGGGGTTAAGTTTCTGTTGCATTTCTCGAGAAGGACGAGAGTCTTCCTCCAAATGTATATAATGCATGCACACGGATGGATCTATACCCCGTAAATCAGCAACCGACCACCCGATTGGTCGCTTATATATTTTCAAAACTTGAATGAGTTTCTCCTCTTACGCACCCGTGCAGCTAGCAGAAATGAAAACCGGGAGAGAGTCATTTGGTCCCAAAAATGTAAATATCAGCGAGTAAGGTAGTTTTTTCAGCTCCAAAAATGGAGGCTCTTCAACCGACGGTTTGACCAAGTGACCACTAGAAGGCAACAACGCTTTGAACCTTGGAATCCAAGGGGATGAAATCATGTGTTTTGGGAAAGTCGATGTGTTATTGACTTCCTCAAAAGACGACTCAATGTCCAGCTCATTCAGCCCCAAATAACACATGGTTGCCTCTAGTGGGTCCTTAGTCACAAGCGTCGGTAATGCTTCCTCAACACACTCATCAATACAATCGAGTAGGAAGCATTCATCAACCAATTCGAAGGGCAACTGTTGGGCAGCATTAAAAACATTAAGCTTAACCCTCAGGTTACCAAACGACAACTCCATCACTCTCGTCCGGCAATTAATGCACGCATTAGCCATAGCCAAGAAGGGACAACAAAGAATGATGGGTATGTTATTAGTAGCATTCCGGGTCTACTACATATCAAGCACTAAAAAGTCAACGGGGAAGAAGAATTTATCAACTCTAGCCAACACATCCTTGATGACTCCTACCAGTTACCTCTCCGACCGATTGGCTAACTGAAGAATTACAAATGACAATTTTAGCTCCCTCAATCCGAGCTCCAAGTACACTAAGGGAGCAAGTTGACAGTTGCTCCTAGATCTAGAAGCGCCTTGTTTATGGTGTCGTCACCAATAGCACAAGGAATCGTGGGCGCTCTCGGATCTTTCTGTTTTAGGGGAGTGGTGTTGTTCAAAATAGAACCTACTTGCTCGGTAAGAAAGACCTTTTTAAAAAGATGAGATCGTGATCACCTTTTTATTTGTGCAAAGATCTTTTAGAAACTTGGCATAGGTGTGAACTTGTTTGATGACATTTAAGAGTGGGAGATTGATTTTTACTTGCTTAAAAGTATCTATCATCTCCTTCATCCGCTTTGATCTTATCGAAAGGTGAAGATCCACCCAAGGCTTGTGGAAATGGAACTTTAGGCATTTCCTTGGAGGAAGAAGTTCCTTGGGAGGTACTTGTCGGGTTAAGTCCTCTTGTTCACACTCCTCATCAACCTCAACCTCATGGCTTGGTTGCCTATCCATATTCAACATCGGTAGCATTACCACTTTATTGTCCACAACCTTCCCACTCCTTAAGGTCGTAACAACTTGCTTTTGTTCAAGGGAAGAAGACAAAGCCTCCCCTATCATTAGTAGACCTTTAGGATTGTTCACCAGTTGTGAAAGTAACTGGCCCTCATCTCTCTTGTTTAATGCAGTAGCTAGTTGCCCAATCTAAGTTTCTAGGTTGACAATCGATTGCGTATGAGAGTAGAGTAATTGAGTTTGTTGCTGAGACGGCTGTTGCCAACCTTGTGTGGCTTGCAACATAGTCTCCTCAAAATTATTATTCCTCTGAAGTCTGAAATATTGCTGCCCTTGTGGCTACATTGGAGGTTGTGAAAAACCTAGTTGTGATGCATATGTCAGTCGGAAAGGCTGACCCGTACCTAGTCCTAAATTTTTCCTCCAAGAAAGTTTCGGGTGATTCCTCCAACCAGAATTATATGAATTGTCGAAGTTGTTTTTAATATGATTGTGTGTACTTGCTCTGTCTCGAGGATCTAAATTCTAAAGTACCTCTGTTTGATCATTGTTTGTTCTTCTTCTTCTATTACTTGACTTAACATCTGTAGACACCCAAATTTGGCCCAAGGCCTGGTCGAAACATATTTTCGAGAGAGGCGCGTCTCCGAGCTTTTGATGGCATGTATGAAACCCTTTTGAGATCTTAAAAGTTACTCCAAACCCTTAGGAATCACCCTAGATCCCTTAGGAACTTTTTCGAATCCTTAGAAACCAATCCTAATCCTTAGAACCCATTCCGGACCTAAACCTAGCTTTCTCGAGCAATGGATGAAGAGTGGTGCATCGAAACTAGCTGTGACCTTCTACTACAATCGAATCTCTTGTCATTGAAAAGTAGAAGTCTTCAACTTTCCAACAGGCCAAGAATCACCCCAATCAGAGTTGTGCACACAAAGATATCGTATTCCGAATCCGAAAGACAGAATGGTAATTTCATGCAAACCCCCTTAGGAATTTAGCGTAACTAATAGTTGCGCCAGTTATAGGTGAGCTTGGCAAGTCATCTCTCCCTAGAAATGGCCTGGCGCAACTAATAGTTGAGCCAGCATTAAGATGGGTCCCCCGCAAGGAGCCAACTTCCAGGCATTGCTCATGCATTATTTTACTGTGTATATGCCTGGCGCAACTAATAGTTGCGCCAGGCATATGAACAGTAACCCCTAGTTTTTACCTCTAAAATTGAGATTGGGGTTGGACTTGTTGACCATCTTGACCTTTGGGGTGTGTTTTGCTAGTTTTATTGCACTCATTTACTATCTATGTGCAACCCCTTAAGTGGTTTAAAGCCTCACTCAATCATCCACCATTGGAGTACCTCTTCACATATTTCAAGGCTCCAAAAACCTTAGGAAACCTTATATGCTAGATTACATAATTCATAATCTTGTTTAGCCTTTAAGTAGCCTCCTAACTTACCCTTTTCCTATAAATAGAACCCCCCCTCCCCTTGAGTTAGAGGTTGAGAAAATTTGCCTAAGATAGAAAGAGCTTAAGTGAGAAGATCTTTCTCCCTTTGGTACACCATTCCCATACAAAATTCAGAATTCTAAAACCTCCTTTGAGCCATGTTTTTCACCTTAGATCCTCTAGTTTAGGTGTGTGCTATTCATTTTCCTTCTCCCTCTACCTCTTAGCTCTCAAGCCTTAGGAGTTAGAATCCCATTACATATCATACTAGCCTTCAAAAGCTCACCAAAGCAAGGCTCCACAATGGTGCAACAAGGGTCCGAGAGCTCTGGCTCTCCCCTCTATTCCTCTACTATCTCGGTTTCTCTTCTATTCCCCCATTTGTGCCGTTACGCAATCGAATTTTCGGTAGGATCGAAGGGGCACAAATAGGATTTTAAGGCCCATTTGGATAAGAGGAAGCCTTTTTCATTTTATTTATATATATATATTTTTTCCATTAGTAGAGACCGCCTTAAGCGGGTTGACTGGGTGTCTAACACCTTCCCAATCGATAATCGAAGCCCCTACTCAAGAACCTTTGGTGTGGACCGGATTAAGAGTCATATTTATGGCACTTTGGTGCCTATAAAAATTATCTAAGTTTTCTGGGACACCAAAAACTCCAGGTGGCGACTCTATATTTTTGTTAGAGAGCGCCTCGTCGCGACGGGATTGTCAAAAATCTCACGGTTGCACAACATCTTAATATAGTTTCTGATGAAAAATTGTAACAATTTCAGTTTTTTTCAAAACCTATGTGGTACCTACCTGCGCCCTAGCAACAAAGCCAAATACTCTTTTGGTTGGGCTTGATCCCAGGCATAAAATTCTGAAGATCAAAGTGCACTCACACACAAAATATTTAAAAGTTTAAAAGACGTAATCAAAAGATTATGAAGATTATATATATATATATATATATATATATATATATATATATATATATATATATATATATATATATATGTTGTACCCATACCCTACCCAATATCGTAATATATGATGAGAAATATTTTTTCATGATTGATAACAGTAATTTCTTATTACTAAAAGAAATTTATCAATCAAAAGCAGAATTTATAGGAGTGGACACCTCTGCAAGAAGTTGCTGGTAGAATGAAAGAAAAGCACCTAATTTTGACATGAATCTTATATAATTATTTGAGTATCAAGCCTGCTAGGATGTTTGATCTGCACCACACATGTGGCATATCATGAGATGTGGAATGCTTTGACTCGAATCTCGATGTGAAATGAGCCAAGCTAAGTTGAGCTAAGAGCTTGATTGATTTCCACCATTAGAATTTGTGGAGTCAATGCAATTCATGTATCCCTTGGTATGAGAATATGCTCCTTTTTCTTCCTGGTGTGTATGTGACTGGTAGGAGAGTCGGTCCCATACTCCCTTGCATGTAAAAAGCAAAACCAAAAAATAAAAAGAAAAAAAAATAGGAAGAAGATGAAGAAGAAAGAAAGGGGAAAACAACACAACGTCGCAGCCTGGCAGGAGAGTCTCCTTTTTTTTTTCCTTTCTTCTTCTCTTCCAATTTTTTACTTTTCTGGGATTAAAGAAGCAAGCAAGGGAAAAAAATGGAGGAGAGAAGGAGAAAGAAAGGAAAAAAAATGGGTTTTTTTTTTTGCAAAAAATTTGTTTAAACCCTATTAAAAAAAGAAGAGAAGAAGAAGATAGTAAAGAATAAATCCAGCGAGTTTCCGGTGAAAAAATGGCTAAATTCGGGTTTTTTTCTTCTTCTTTCTTCTTTTTTTACAAAAATTGCATTTTTTTAAGCAAATCCGATGAGATCCGGCAGGATTCTGGCAGGCTTCTGATGAGAAGGGTGGTTTGCGGAGGAGAAAGAGAATGACGAAGAAAAGAATCAATTTTTTTGCAAAAAAATGCTTTTATACCCCTTAAAAAAATTTAAAATAGAAAACAGGTCTCGGCCGATAATTTGAAATTATCGACCTATAATTTTGAATTTTCGGGGGGTGAGTTTCGTCTCAATTTTCACCGAAAACGAGTCATCTCGGCCAAGATTTTGGCCCATGATGGCAATGTGTACCACAAGTTGCAGAATTGATGAAGTGTTTTAAATGTATAGAATTAAGAGTTGTGCACTGTGTGAATAAATGTATCATAACCTGAAGGTTGACCATATTATTATCTACTTTTGGACAATAAAAAAATTGCATTAAAAAAAGCATTAAAAAAAGCAATAAAAAAATTACATTAAAAAAACCATTAAAATAGTATTTAAAAAATTGTATTAAAAAAAGCATTAAAAAAAGACAGTATTTAAAAAAAAATTGCATAAAAAAGATTTTTTTTTTTATAAAAAAAATAGTATTTAAACAAAATTTGCATAAAAAGTGATTGCCCAAATTAGTCGTTCTTCTATGACTGGTAAGAGCAGTCGTTGTTGAAGTTCATAAACGACTGTCGTGTACAGTAATTAAAAAAAACTACTATTTTTTTTTACAACTGTCTCCCGTTTATTTGAAAAAAAATGACTGATTAGGGTAGTTGTTTTTTTGGCTTTTTCACGTAGTGGTATTGAGGTTGTTATAATTGTATCATCTTTTCACTTGACCAATTTAATTTTAGTCTCTAGGGTTTATGTGAACGCATGTGGGTTGAGAAAATTAAAGTTTATTCATATTATTCAATATTCAATTCCCTTTTTAGTTATTCATCGATAATTCTAAGGGTTCAATTCAATATGGATCCATTGGTAAACTTTTCAACATAGTTGGAGACTTCCATTCTATTTCAGTAATTTCATTCGGTTTGGTTAAATATCAATTCAATCAGTTCAATTCAATTTTTAGTAAAATCAACTAGTTCATTGGGTTCAATTTCAAATAGCATTTCAATCAGTTCAATTCAATTTTCCTTTAGATTCGATTACTTCATTCAGTTCAACTTTTCAATATCCAGTCAGTCAGTTTGGTTCAATTTTTACAACTATTTCGATTCAATTCTAACTTTTAATACAACTAGTAAAAAAGCACGTGCAAATGCACGTGGACATTAAGACCTTTAAATGTTTGAACTTGATTTTTAGACATCTATCGGGTGATTTGAACGTAAAAATAAAATTATAGTATTTCAAGTATTCGTTACAACCCTAAACCGAAAAACAAAATACTTATTACTATGTTTCATATGTCTTCTTTATGTATAATTTAAAATTATAAAAAAAAATTAATAAAATATAACTTATATTGTCAACTATAGAACATGAAGAAAAAAAATAAAAACTAACACATAAGTATAATCTGGAAAATATAATTAAATCAAAAATAGGTATTTATTCCTTCCCGACTTTAACTTTCTTGAGGATTTTATTGTCTTTATCATCCGTAATCTCGTATTTAATGCTTTGACATATGTACGACCTTATAAGACAATTTTGGTAAATCGTATCTTGCACTTTGACTTAAAAGAAATACTCATTTTCGAGATATTTATTCATGTGAATTTGAAATTGTTTATATCCATCATGCATATAATAAAACATAATTAGTCAAAATTTATTTGATATTGATAGAAACTATTTTTACTTTTATATAGTACTAAGGATAAGAAAATTTTACTTCTAAATTGTAGTATTGATTTGCTATATTTCAATCTAGTGTTTCGTCCATGCCAACTACCAAAAAATTAAAAACACTGGGGCAATACGGTATATGTTGGATGCATACCAGACGCTCAAAATGTCCAAGGTCAATTTACAGGTCATTTGCACTACATGATTACAGAGCCCCAACAATGACCCGAAAGTAATAAAATCTATTGAAACAAAGCATGCAAAAGTGAAAATTGAATCCACAAAATTCATCTACATCTCCTAATAATCGGAACAAAAAAAAAAAAAAAATTTCTCTATAAGAATTAATCATACATAAATCAATCAAAAATGACCTAAAACCCATTACAATTATCCAATTCACTGAATCTCTATCTATGCCCAAAAAACCAAATCACAAAATTAAAAATATTATCAAAAAAGTCAGATCAATTAGAACCCAAATCACAGAATCACCTAAACAAACATGCTAGATTCGAAACAATTCATATCACAATTCTCATCACCATAAATGGTGAAAATATCCTTTAACTTAAAGTATTAGCACATTTTTAAAAGTGAGACTCTGACTGATAAATCGGTCTTGTACGAGACCACGACTGATCGGTCTTGTATAAGACGAATCGGTCAGATCGAAATCTTATGTGAAAATGATCGATCTCCTCAGTTAAAAATAATCCACACCTGCTTTAAGTTAAAGGATATTTTTATCCTTTGAAGTGGATAAAACTCATGTGCACATTTTAGAAAAAAATTTAATAATCTCAACCCTTTTCGGTAATAGAAGATAGGTGAGACCCTCTCAAGTAAATATGTTGTTAAAGAGGGACCCTCTCTAAGTAAAAAAACTCTAATTTAATCGTTTCTTTTGTAACTAAGGATACATGCAATATACTTTGTAACTAAGCATTCTTTTGTAAAACTCCCATTTTTCATTAGTCCCTCCGTTGTAATTGACTTCTTTTTTTCTTGCTTCAAAACCGTCTATAAGCAAATTTAAGAAGCAAGTTTTCTTAAATACTCTTAAATTTGGATTATTTTTTAGTATCAACAGATTCTTATTATCTTCCACCATTTGATTCAAGTTCTCTGACACGCTACTGGGTAAGGATAAGCATTCCTTCTTTCTCCACCTTTTTTTTATTTTTTATTTTTGCAGTTTAATGGTTGGTGCAGAGTTTCTATTTGTTCTTGTTAATGTTTATTTATTATGGCGTTTTTAATGTTTATTTATAATGGGTTTCTGGTTCTTGATCAAGGTGTAGATTTTTGATTGCTGAGATTAGTTACAAAAGAAGGTAGGGATAATTAGAGAAACATGCCTCAAAAACAAGTGCCCTACAAGGTATGAAGCCATGAATTTGGAATCCTTCTGCGAGCCAGGGAAGAGAAATTTCAGGGTATTTTATTCGACAGCTGAGATTAGTTCCTGGTTATAGACTTCTTTTTAGTTTCATATTAGAACTTCTTTAGGTGTTTTGAGAGAGAGAGAGAGAGAGAGAGAGTGTGGTCTTGTGGCCATTTTCGGGACTCAACAAAGTCCTAGTTTTGGAGGGAGAACTCTATTTTCGGGACTTCATTTAGGGGCATTTTAGGCATGAAAAGTGATCGAAACTATTTTTACTTTTATATAATAGTAAGGATTATCAATAACACAGTCACACTTAGAAACAAGTGACCTGAGTGAAGCTCCCTATACATCTCGTATATTCCTTTTCTTTGAAATTTTTAATTCCCAACGTAGTGTCTCTTTTGGCCTATCAAGGGGCTTTTTATAGACTTTCAGGCTAACCCATCGGAGTCGGTACATTTTTCTAATCTTTATCGTTATTCTATTACTCATAACCACATCATTACCAGGCTAACTCTTAAATTTATTGCTATTTATCCTTACAGAATACTCAATTATTTGAGGCAACTGGGTGCCAAAATAGTTATCAATGTTTCAATAGTCAAAGTTTACATAGGATTTTTTCAACTATCATGATATTAATTGTAATCTTATGATGTCAAATAGGTGGTTTTTTCTTTTATAATGGTGTGGTTATTCAATGTTGTATCTTCGTAACAAAAAATTTGGTGTGCCTATAACACTTAATACTCCGAGTGACTCATTGGGGTGTGAGTAGTAATATATACTACCGCAAGGGGTCAATCTAATGGGTTGTTCTCACACCACTGATCAGTTCTTTTCCAACACCTTCATTCACTAGTTTTTAACCTAATTCGGTCAGATAATCACTCATCAACTCACTGGTCAAGGGTACGGGTCAAATTTGAGTTGCAAAGCCAATTAACCCCCTTTATACTCAATTTCCAGCTCCGAAAACAGTCGACCAAATCCACCATAACTTGTTCCATACGTTTGACTTTTAACACGATTCTACTTCTCAGTGCAAGGAAACTCAAACGTTCACCTTCTGAAGCTGGAATCACCCCAAAAGTCATTCTAGAGTGGTCTGAGCACGCTGTGCAATGTGACAAAATGTTAATTCGCAAATATCGGACTGTATCTTTTAATCTGATTATCAAAATTTCGCAAATAAGAATTTGTGAGAAAACTGATGAAGTCCTATGCACTTTTGTTTCTCATAGTATACCTTCTAAAAACCTACGCTTCGGTCAGCATCAAACAGATTATGGGTCAGGGGTCTGACCCGAAATCTGATGATAGTGTTCTGTGCACCAGTTTTGCACCAATTCACTCTGGATTTTGTCTAGTTCAAACCACAAGTGATCTGGGGCTGAAATTTTGTATGACAGTTCTCCACTGCCATATCCATGTTATATAATTTTCTCGAAATTTTTAGGAATATTTTTCACATGAAATGACGAGTCTAAAATGTGTCAAAAATCAGATTCTATATTTTTATAAAAACTACTAAGTTCATTTTACACCATTCAAAGGATGAGATCACCACACATCACAGGATCTGTGAACACATTAATATACTCAATTTTAAGTGCCAGCTACACACAAAAATTGTGTTTTCGTATGGGGTGCACCAATTCAGAGTTCATTTTTCTTTTGAAAGAAGACTGGTGTGTCCATATCCGGATGGGGTGTACTTAGAATCTCGAATGGGGTGTACTTAGAAATCTCAGAGTATGCATAGTAAGTTAGTGTTACAATCTTATGGGTTGGGCTCAATACCCACCCAATTCTTCTAACTGCACTTCATACCCAACGGGTCGTATTAAATTCAAGGACTTGTGTCCGAAAGCCCTAGTTTACCGTAATTGGCTTGTATAGTCAATTAAATTGTGGTACCGGCCAAACTGTGATCCGGACCAAGCATCTTAAATTTAAGGAACCATTACTTGCACATGTTTTTCAAGTGATTGCACCAAATTTAAAGAAAAACTTGGTATTTTAGGGACATGTGATACGTAAAAATGCAATATGAGTTGTCTGATTTGAAGTTCATGATCAATAGATCTCTGGTATATATAAAATTGGAGCAAAACACAATACTTGTCATATGATCTATTATAGTCAACTATTGAATTATATAATAGCCTTTGACTCCATTTAATCAAATGATGAAAATTATATTTTCTTCTAATCTTTTGCAATTGATATCTTTAAACCATGGCCTTCAAATCAAACGGCTTAGATGGTGTTTTTGTAAAAGTAGAGAATTGTATGATCTTTTTACTTGACATAATAATTTTAGTATTGTTACAATTTATAGAGTCCTTTGACTCTTGGATAACTAATGGTTGTTTGTAACCAAATAACAATCTGCTAGAAAGTAGGAGAGAATCCCATTTGCTTTACCCATTTGATTTACACGAGATTGGATAAACCTCAGCCATGATAGAATCCCATTTGGTTATTTGATAAACCTTAGCCATGATCCTTATCATGGCTAGTATCTGGTGTGTGGTTGCTATAACTTATACGCCCCCTCAAGCTGATGGGGACATCATCCACCGTCAGCTTGTTTTGAAGATATTTGTTTGGTTGAGTGTTGTCATAGCGTTGAGGATCGAGTGCTGAGGAGTGCTTTAAATGATGGCATGATAGGAATGGAATACAATCCCGCATTACATGGGCCCGTGAGAATTGTTTGCTTCGTGGCTTTGTCCTGAATACGAAAATTGTGAGAATCAAATACTAGAACACAATTGTCATCACGAGCTAACTTGTGAATTGAAAGAAGATTGTGGGAAATAGTAGGGGCATGATATAATTTGGAAAGAGAGAGATATTTAGTAGGTGTTGGTAGCAAACCAAAGCCTTCATATTTGATGTGAAGAGATTGACCATTACCTACTTGAACCTTATCGGGTCCATGATAATCACCGTGAATGGACATGTTGGAAAGGTCATTTGTGAGATGATTTCTTGCACCGCCATCAACATACCAATTTAAGTCTAGCAAGGACAGTGACGATGCCATGTAAGCTTGCTTCTGAAAGTTGGGTCGAGATGGGTTGAAGGTTGCATCAGGGTGATACCAACAGTCAGAGGCATAATGATTGTTTTTACCACAAATTTGGCAATAGAATTTGGGAAGGCTTCTACCACGGCCTCAAGACGATTGACAGGATTGTCCACGACCTCGATTTGAAAAGGATTGGTGACCATAAGCACGGTCATTTGATTTGTTAGCCTGATTTGCATTCGGAGATGAGTGAAGAGGAGACAGATCGACATTATTTTGGTAGCCACTATGAGGAGAAACGCCATTTGTAGAAGCTTTGAAGGTTGTAGTACTTTCTGATGGAGCAGAATGTGGGGCTTCCATGGCAAGATTAACCTCCTCCGAACTCAAGAGGGAGATAAGTTCACGAAGTTTGATAGGTTCTGCACATGTGCGAATTGTGCATTTGAAAGATGAATACTTTGAAGGTAGGCCATGGAGAGTGAAGAAAATAATATCATCATCGGGTAGTGGTGAACCAGCGGCAACAAGTTTATCAGTCTATTCTTTGATTTTCTTGAGGTAGTTGTCCATTGTGAGATTGCTTTTCTGGATGGTGTAGAGTTTAGACTTGATCTCATGAATATGAGATCGAGATTGAGAGTTGAAATTTTCAGAGAGAGAATTGAAGATTTCAGAGATGGTGTTAAGGCCAAAGGTGTGGGGAAGAATTTCGGGAGCAGGGGTTGGGACAATGCAACTTATCAAATGATTATTTACAATCATCCAAGAGGTGTAGGCAGGATCGGCAGTTGATTTGTCAGAAGTATCGATGATGACTAGTGAAGGACACAACGATGATCCATTGAGATAACCTAGTAGGTTGTTGGCTCATAGAGCATGGTGCAATTGAGCTTTCCAAGTAACAAAGTTAGTATTGTCTAACTTAACACTGATGAGAGAAGAGATATTGGTGATAAAGAAGAGAAGGTTGGCAGGAAGTTCAATTGTAGCAGAAGAGGTTGAGGAGGTAACCATGAATGAGGATCGAAGAAGATGGCGTTAGCCTTAGGCGACTGATACCATGTAGAAGTAGAGAATTGTATGATCTTTTACTTGACATAATAAATTTGGTGTAGTTACAATATATAGAGTCCTTTGACTCTTGGATAACTTATGGTTGTTTGTAACCAAACAACAATCTGCCAGAAAGTAGGAGAGAATCCCATTTGGTTTACCCATTTGATTTACACAAGATTGGATAAACCTCAACCATGATAGAATCTCATTTGGTTATTGGATAAACCTTAGCCATGATCCTTATCATGGCCAGTATCTAGTGTGTGGCTGCTATAACTTATAATTTTCACGTAGTAGAGGTCGCCAAACTTACAAGTCTTTCTTTTAAATTTGGTGCAATATGATGCAATCACTTGAAAAGCGTGTGCAAGTAATGGCTCCCTAAATTTATTATATTTTACTCATTATTAACTCAAGCATTGCTAGTGTACCTCACTGGCCCAAGTTTTGGGTCAAATTATGACCCGCCAAATGACTTACTTCTCTTGGGCAGATTTCTAAATCTGACCACTAAATTGACCATAACTTTTTCTCTCGTTTGAATTTGTGAACGATTCCAGCTCTCAGTGAAAGGTGACTTAAAGCTTCACTTGTCAGCACTCGAATAATTCAAAATTTCAGTCAAAGGTGACCAGGACAGTCCAAAATCCCAAACAACCAAAGCTTCTACAATTAATTCTCATGAAGTTTGACAAGGACCAAATGCCATAAAGCCTCACAATGTCCAAATCCGCAAAGTCCGACAAAGCCCAACACCCAAAGCTTAATGGCCAAATTTCTAAAGTCTTTAAGACTCAAGTATTAAAAGCTTCGAAAGTTTAAATCTTTAAATGCCTCCTAAGGTTCAAATGCTCAAATCCAAAGCCTTACGAGGCCCAAACATCCAATGCCTTTACGGCCGAAACTATAAAGCCTCACAACGGTTCAAATTCCAGATTTCAAAGCTCACATCTCAACAGCTCCCAAGGTTCATGTCCCTAAATCACTTATGATTTGTACTATCAATGCCTCTCATGACCAAGATACATAACCCTCTCATGAAACATCTCGTAAGATACCTGTTGTTTAGGTTTACCCCAAGCGTTGGCTCGCTCGAGCGGGAACCAAATCCGCTCGAGCGAGGTAAGCACTCAAAGAAGGCAAATTTTTGGGTTTTAGTCGCTCAAGCGAGTTTGGTTGTCACTTGAGCGACCAGTGCACATTCATACGAAGCAAACTCTTTGGTTTGAGTCACTCGAGCGAGCCTTGGTTGTTGCTCGAGCGACCCACGACGACCCAGTTACGTCTATACTCGGGATTTGACAAGTTTCTCTTGGAATAGAAGTAGGATTCGTGACATCTATATAAAGGGAAAGCTCATGGACGAAAGTGAAAGCTTTTGGAGAGATTTTTCAAGAGAGAAAACTTAGTGAATACTTTGAGAGGCAAGCTATTGAAGAATTGCTTGGGGATTGAAGATCCGATTGAAGTCGTTCTTGTGTCGGAATCGTTACTATATTTTGGCAGATCTCTTCTCTGTTCTTTGAAGGGCAATGTTCTTGCTTTAACAGTGGTTTTAATGTTGAAGATCGTGTTTGATCTTGTTTGAGAGTGCACTAGAGATAATAGAGTGTGTGCGTTATAAACGTTCATAAATAGCGCATATAATTTCGTGGATGTAGCCCTCGATTGGGTGAACCACTTAAATATTTTATGTTGTGTGTGATTGTTATTTACGCCTTCTTATTTTTTCTGTATTCATCGCGATCGAAAATTTGATAGAGTGGGTATAATTTCTAACAAGTGGTATCAAAGCCAAGTTTACGCTACACTGATGATGAAAGTCTCGAATGCACGATTCGAGGTGGAGAAGTTTTCGGGGAAGAATAACTTCGCTTTGTAGTAAGTCAAGGTCATAGATCTCCTTATCCAACAAGGAATTGATGACGCTTTACTTGAAAAAGAGATGGTAAAGAAGGCAGAGATGTCCGATGAAGAGTGAAACTCTATTGATAAGAAAGCCGTAAGCACTATCTGATTATGCTTGTCCGATGAAGTTCTGTATAACGTTATTCACGAGAGGACAACCGTGAATTTGTGGAAAAAGATGGAATCTCTCTATATGACAATGTCGTTGTCTAGCAAACTCTTCATGAAGAAGCAACTCTATACCCTTTATATGAAGGCTGGTATGCATATTCATGACTATTTGAATTCATTTGATAAAATAGTTAGTGAACTATTGTAATATCCCAAAATTTTGACCTTTAAATCGTGTGCCTCGATGTGCGTGCCGACTAGTCACGTACCTGACCTTGTCAAATTAACTAAGCTATTGTGGGTTAGGTCTTAAGTGGAAACAAAGAGATTGATGTAAATTATGTGTTGGGTATTGGATGGTTTCATGTACACCGGGTTTGGTGTATACACCGAACCTGATTGATAAGTAGTTTGGGGTGGACAGACCCTACACCGAATTAAAAGATTATTTTTATTATAGATAACACCCTAACTAAGTATATCCATTTCACTTAGAATCTAGTTCTTTGAATAGAACTAATACCCTTGTGGATAAGTGCATGTGCTTTACATAGGAACCAACCCCTTTAAGTTAAAGGAAGCAAAGGCTTCATTTGGAAGCTACTACCCGGTTTACAAGGGTACGAGCTTTGAGTTTTTTTGTTTGAGAAAGAAAGAGAGGAAGGAAGAAGAAGAAGAACTCGTTGGGTTTTGTGCGTTCTGAGCCTTGGATTTGTGTGAAAGATTTGTGAGCTCATGTAAGAGAGAGATTTGCTGTCATGTTCGACTTTGGTGAGTTGTGTTGTGAGATTTGGAGTCAAATGGGATTTTAAAAACCCATTCTTCTCACAAAGAGATGTGTGTTTGAGCCACTAATCGTAGCAAGAGTTGTGTGAACTGTGTGTGGAAGGATCGCCTACAATTACGTTGGCTTGGTTGTGATCGTGGAGCTCATAAGAGATCGATGTGGGTTTTGAAAACCCTTTTGTGTAACGAAAAAGACGATCTGATCGGGGAGTAAATCATTGGATTAAAGATAAGAATTTTGATTAAGTTGTGTTTTTGCATATGTAATAGGAATCTAGTTAGTATTTATGTAGAAATTTAAGAGAAGAGGATTAGATTTGAAGAAAAATAAGTTTGAGAAGTTAAAACGCGAGTTTGGGTGAAATTTGACGAAACCGTTCGATCGAAATAAGTAATCGTTCGATCGATTTTGTTAAGAGCGAAATCTGAAGGTTTCTGGTCAGTTTGAAAACCATTCGATCGGTTTTAAAAACCGTTCGATCGAAATAAGTAACCGTTCGATCGGTTTGAAATCGTTCGATGGATTTTGACTGTGCTTACCGACACTGCTTCAGTATTTCGATCGTAACTTTTTACTTTGAACTCTGATTGATGCGATTCTCAAGGCGTTAGAAAGAGGACGAAGAGCTCTATAACTTTTATGATTTGACCAACTTATGAATCCAAATTTTTAGAGGTCAAAATTTATGGAGAAAGTATCATCAAACTCTATATTAGCAGGAACTTGTCCATTTCTGCCTCGATTTTTAGAAACACTTAAATAAGTCTGGGTTTTTAGTGAGTAGAGTTAATACTTGATGCATCATGGTGTGTTTATGATATAGATTGAGGGCAGAAAGCCGTCGATAAGGACTGTGGTGTCGCTTTGAACGGCTCCGAGCGTCAGGTAGGGAAAGTTCTGGACATGTACTCTTGATTACAATAGCATTTGTGTAGTGATATGTGTGTAAAATCAAATGTGTTGTGATGCGAGTTTTCAAAATTTAGTCAAAGCATGTGAATTTAAGGTGTGTGTATACTAAGGAAGAAATCAGTAAGCATATAAATGTGTGGCATCCTAGGGATATTTTCTTTTGATGTGAGCATCTCAGTGATGCAAATGAGTATGTGACATCCCAGGGATGTATTTTCTTTTGATGTGAACATTTAGGTGATGCAAAAATGATGTAGACAAGACTTGAACAAAACTTTAAATTATTATATTTAGCATAATTTCACGGTGAATAATTATATGTATTCTGCATAATTGATTTGAGGTTCGGAGAATACCCCACCGACACGGCGGCATACCTGTGACTGAAGCGGCAAGATATCCGTGACCGGTACGACGACCAATCCGTGAAAGGGACTTAAGCTTGTATTTAGATGAAAAATAGTTCAATTGAACGACGATGGAGGGTATTCCATCGGAGCTCGATGCTATATTGCTCGATAATTATTTAAGTTATTGATTTAAGTTTGTGACACAAGTCTTGGTGTGATATGAGAGCAAGCTAATTAAAAGATAAGATGTGATACATGTGCATTAAGTTCATGTTTATTTTGGCAATGTAAATATTTTCAAACTGTTTTCTACTTATGAGATCATTATGTCATGAAACAGTTGTGAGTAAGATAGATTTGTATATTCAGTTATTTCCCTATTGAGCTATGATGTAGCTCATCACTTGACTATACATCACAGGTACAGGTGTAGATCGGGATCCGACTGCGGAGAAAGGCTTGGGATCTCTCATTTGGGGAATTTTACCTTAGGTGAGGTTTGGACATGGGTATATTTTGGGTTTGTATAATGAATGTTTTAAGGTCTTTTAGATTATGGACTTGGTATGTCCAGGGATTTATTACTGTATTAAGATTTATTCTGTAGGTATATTTTTGAAGCCACTGTTTAGGTAATGGTTGGCCATCACCGGTGGTTTTCTTGTGGGCCCTTTTTATTCAGTCTTTACGTATAGGAAAACCTTTATTGTTGCTATATCTTTGCTTTGACTCAATTTTTGGCATACCAAGTAATTTCTGTATTCGGATCGTCATATGTGAGATCTGACGGTCTGATTTTCCCTGAGTTTATGATGTAAGGAAAGAAAAAAAATATTGTGCATGTTTTTATGGAATCGGAGAAAATTGGGATGTCACAACTATTGAGCATTGAGGTGAAACTTGAAGAAGAAGATCTCGCACTTCTCTTGCTCACCTCATTGCCACCATCTTATGAGCACCTTTTTATTACATTAATTTATGGTAAAGATACTATTATCATTGAAGAAGTGACTGATACACTTCTTTTCGATGAATTAAGAAAACAACTCGAATCTAACTCTGAAGGGATTAATCTCTTGAGCAAAAGGGGTCGGAACCATGATCGCAAAAGAGATAAGTCCAGATGGGATAATAAATTAACTAGAGGAAACAACAGGTCTAAACCTAGGGTGATAAAAAGGATATTTTCTGTTACTTTTGTAAGCAATCTGGATATATGCCTAAATATTACAAGCAGAGATTGAACAAAGATAAGGGTGATGAAGGGACTTTGTAACAGGCCAGTGTTGGTAAGTCAGATTTTGATGAAGACCTATTGTGTGTATTGTTAAGCTCTAGTCAGTTTGATGGTAGATAGATCCTAGATTCAGAGGCATCATTTTACATGTGTCCATACAGGGATTGGTTTGACCAATATAAGGCAGCCAATGGTGGGATGATTTTGATGGGGAATGATAATGTATGTGAAGCAATGCGTATCGGCTCTATTAGAATCAAGATGTTTGATGGCTGTGTTTGCACTCTTACTGGGGTTAGGCATGTGTTTGATCTGAAGAAAAATATGATCTTCTTGGGGCCATTGGATGAGATAGAATATCGAGTCATCGTAGAATTCGATAAACTAAAAGTCATACGTAGTGCTATAACCTTGATGAAAGGTGAAAAGATGGGAAATCTGTATACTTTAGTAGGCAACACAATCAACAACAGTGGTGTTACGGCTAGATTCTAAGGATCTCTCTGATTTATGGCACAAGAAGTTTGGCCGGATGAGTGAACGTGGGCTGACATAGCTCATAAAGAATAATGAAATTTCAGACAATCAAAACTTCAAAGCTAAATCTTTGTGAAGGTTACATCTTCGAGAAGCAGAAGAAAGTCAGTTTCTCCACAAGAAATAATACTTTGAAGGGGCTGATTGATTACATACCTTCAGATGTATGGGGGCTAACAAAAGTCACTTCGGTAGGTGGAGCCAACTACTTTATGTAATTCATAGATGACTACTCCGGGAAAGTTTAGGTGTATCCGATTAAGAATAGGCTGAATGTGTTTCAGAAATTCAGCCAGTGACAGAGAATGGTTGAAAAGCAGACAAACAGGAAGGTGTAGACTATCAGATCAGATAATAGTGAGAAATACCTGTCATCAGAGTTCAAGGCTTACTGTGAAAATCAAAGGATTGTTAGGCACTTAACAATTCATGGAAATCCTCAACAAAATGGCCTGACAGAGAGGATGAACAGAACACTTCTAGAAAAAGCTCGGTGTATGTTGAATCATTTTGGCTTGAGTCATGGGTTCTGGGCTGAGGCAGTGAACACAACATGTTACTTGGTTAACTAGTCACCTTTAGCGATATTGAATTCTAAAACTACAGATGAGGTTTGGTATGGAAAATATGAGAATTACTCTCATTTGAGAGTGTTTGGATGTACGGCATATGCATTACTTCAGAGAAGTGAATGATCCAAGTTGGATCTAAAATCTAAAAAATGTGTCTTGATTGGCTATAGCGAAGGAGTCAAGGGTTATCGTTTGTGGGATACACAATCTCACAAATTGATAGTTGAAAGATATGTTACTTTCAATGAAGATGAGTTTCCGATAAAAAAGGCGAAAGATAAACCTCAGTCATCTGGTAAACCTTAGGTATAAGTTGATGTTGAAAGACATGGGCTGGATGAGAATGATGATGAATACTCTGAGATAGAGCATGATAATACAATTTCTCAAGACTTGCAGTCCTAGGTACCGATTCCGGTTCAGATTATCTTGAGAAGGTTAGAAAGGACGAAAAAACGTCCTGAAAAGTTTAAGGATATGGTTCCTTTAACACTTGCACTTATCATAGAGAATGAGAAATCAAGTACGGTTTCAGAAGCTCGGGCAGATACAGATGCAGTAAAGTGGCAGTTAGCCATATAAGAAGAATGATAGTCACTTTTAAAGAATGAGACTTGGGATCTCATGAAACTTCCTAAAGGGAAGAGAGCCATTAGTTGTAAATGAGTCTTTCGGAAGAAAGAAGGTGATAAGAGTGAAACTCTAAAGTTCAAAGCAAGGCTAGTAGCAAAGGAGTTTCTTAGAAAGAGGGTATTGATTATAATGAGATATTTTCTCCGATTGCGTAGCATACTTCGATTCGCACGTTATTGGTCATCGTTGCTCAGCAAGATCTCGAATTAGAGTAGATGAATATGAAAATAAATTTTCTCCATGGAGATCTTCGGGAAGATATTTATATGAGACAACCAGAAGGATTTGAAGTAGAAGGGTTAAAATCACATGTTTGCAAATTGAAGAAATCCTTGTATGATCTCAACCAAGCACCCAAGCAGTGGTATAGGAAGTTTGATTCATATATGTCAAGGATCAAAATTTTAGTCAAATTTTTGGTTTCGAGCATGACCGAAATAAAAAATTCTGGCCAAAATTTTGTTCGAAAATCGATAATTTGGCTAAAATTTTGGCCAAAAAGTTGAGTCCCATACAAAATATGACCAAAATTTTGGTCCAAATTATCGTTTCGGGGAGGACCGAAACCAATAATTTGGACCAAAATTTTGATCATTGATATATGTTGAGCATAGGGTATCACAGGGGATAATATGATTATTGTGTCTACTAAAAAGAGTATGGTAAAAGGGAAAGAATCTTTCTAATTCTCTATATAGATGACATGCTGATAGCAACAAGAAGTAATGTTAAAATTAACAAGCTGAAGCGATCATTGAGCCAGAAATTTGAGATAAAAGATCTTAGTTCCACAAATAATATCCTAGGTATAGAAATCACGAGAGATTGTGAGAATAAGAAGCTTTGGCTAACTCAAAGGACCTTTATCCAAAAGTTCATTGAGAAGTACGATATGAGTGATGCTAAGCCTGTATCAACTCCTCTTGCAGAGCATTTTAAATATATAAGGAAGATGAGTCTGTCCACACAGGCAGAAAGGAAAAACATGAATAATATTTCATATGTAAATGTTATTGGGAGTTTGATGTATGCCATTGTGAGTACATGTCCAGATTTAGCACAGGCCTTGAGAATGGTTTGCAAGTATATGTCTAATCCTAGTAGAGAATATTGGCTTGCAGTGAAATGGATATTGAGATATCTGAAAGGTACAATTGAATATGGTTTGATATTTGAAGGTGGAGATACATACAAGTTAGATCTCTACGATTATGTCGATTTTGACTATGCTGGTGACCTTGACAGAAGAAGGTCAACCACGGGGTACGTGTTCATCTTGGCAGGTAGAGAAATCAGTTGAAAATCTATGCTCCAATAGATAGTTGCGTTGTCAACTATAGAAGTTAAGTACATAGCAGGTACAGAAGTAGCTAAGGAAGCCTTATGGCTAAAAGGTTTGGTCAATGAATTTAGTGAGGTTGATGAGAGCACCAATATCTTCTGTGATAGTCAGAGCGTCATTTACCTAGCAAAGAATCAGGTCTTTCATGCTAGAACAAAACATATAGATGTCTGGTATTATTTTATCAGAGATATGATAAAAGATGGAGAAATATCGGTTGAGAAGATCGATAAGAAAGAAAACGCAGCGGACATATTGACCAAGTCGGTTACACCGAATAAGTTTAAGCATTGTCTAAACTTGATTAACACTTGTCAAAGATGTTGATGCCCATAGTTAAGGATGAAACCTAGGTGGAGATTGTTGTTTACGTTTACCCCAAACGTTGGCTCGCTCGAGCGGGAACCAAATCCATTCAAGCAAGGTAAACACTCGAAGAAGGCAAATTTTCGAGTTTTAGTGGCTCGAGTGAATTTGGTTGTCGCTCGAGTGACTAGTGCACATTCGTACTGAGCAAACCCTCTGGTTTAAGTCACTCGAGCAAGCCTTGGTTGTCGCTCGAGCAACCCGCGGCGACCCCTGTTACGTCTATACTCAGAATTTGGCAAGTTTCTCTTAGTATAGAAGTACGATTTGTGACTTCTATATAAAGGGAAAACTCATGGACGAAACTGAGAGCTTTGGGAGAGATTTTTCAAGAGAGAAAACTTGGTGAAAACTTTAAGAGGCAAGGTATTGAAGAATTGCTTGGGGATTGAAGATCCGATTGAGGTCATCCTTGTGTCGGAATCGTTACTACATTCTGGCAGATCTCTTCTCTGTTCTTTGAAGGACAACGTCCTTGATTTAACAGTGATTTTACTGTTGAAGATCGCGTTTCATCTTGTTTGAGAGTGCATTAGAGTGAAGAAAGTGTATGCGTTGTAAACGTTTATAAATAGTGCATATACTCTCGTGGGCGTAGCCCTCGATTGAGTAAACCACGTAAATCTTTTGTGTTGTGTGTGATTGTTCTTTACGCCTTCTTATTTTTTTCACATTCATCGCGATCGAAAATTCAATAGAGTTGGTATAATTCCTAACAATACCTACCCTCATCAAATCTCTATACATTGGTCAATGGTGGCACTACCAACATGCTATGATGATGGTATTGTCAAGCAAAGACCAAATAAAAAATGAAGCACTCAAAGCAATGATGAGTGGCTTCATAATTCAACACTTCCATTTATGTGCAAATGTACAAATCCATAAATTTTAATTAGAGATATTCTATTTTGATATAATTAACGGGGCATGAATGGCAATACCCAAAAGTGTAAAGTCTCTACTATTTACACATGAGATTTATACTGTGACACATGGTTAAAAAGAAAGACTTTGTTATTTTCAAAATCTGTGCCATGTGGGAACACCACCTAAGCAGCCTGATTTGAAGACCATAATGTAAAGATCCTTGAGACTTAAAATTGGCATGAAACATGATCTCTATCATCTAATTTGTCAGAGTCAACAATGAATTAGATGATGGCATTTGACTGTATTAAATTAGATGATAGTGATCACGTTTTGTGCCAATCTTTCGCCTAAAGATCTTTTCATCATTGTCTTCAAATCAGATGGCTTACATGGTGTTCCACATGGCACAAACCCAAAAAATAATGGTCTTTCTTCTTAGCGATATGCCACAATAAATGTCTCATGTGCAAGTTTTAGCTCTCATCCTAAAAAATACCAAGTGTTTATTTTTTTATATTTTAGTAGGCAACACAATCAACGATAGTGGTATTGCTGCTACAAAAGATTCTAAGGATCTCTCTGATTTATGACACAAGAGGCTAGTCGGATGAGTGAACATGGGCTGACAGAGCTCATAAAGAATAATGTAATTTCTGACATTCAAAACTTGCAAGTTGAATTTTTATGAAGATTGCATCTTCTGGAAGCAGAAGAAAGTTAGTTTCTCTACAGGAAATAATATTTTGAAGGGGCTGATTGATTACATACATTCATATGTATGGGGACCGACAAAAATCACTTCGGTAGGTGGAGCCAACTACTTTGTGTCATTCATAGATGACTACTCTAAGAAAGTTTCGGTGTATCCGATTAAGAATAGGTTGGATGTGCTTCAGAAATTTAGGCAGTGATAGAGAATAGTTGAAAAATAGATAGACAGGAAGGTGTAGACTATCAGATCAAATAATGGTGGGGAATACCTATCATCAGAGTTCAAGGCTTACTGTGAAAATCAAGAGATTGTTAGGCACTTAACAGTTCCTAAAAATCCTCAATAAAATAGTGTGGCGGAGAGGATGAACAGAACACTTCTAGAAAAAGCTCAGTGTATGTTGAATTATTCTAGATTGAGTCATGGGTTCTGGACTGAGGCAGTGAACACAACATGTTACTTGGTCAACTGGTCGCCTTCAGCGGTATTGAATTCTAAAACTACAGATGAGGTTTGCTATGAAAAATATGGGAATTACTCTCATTTGAGGGTGTTTGGATGTGCGACATATGTATTACTTCAGGGAAGTGAACAATCCAAGTTGGATCCAAAATCGAAAAAATGTGTCTTGATTGGCTATGGCGAAGGAGTCAAGGGTTATCATTTGTGGGATATACAATCTCACAAAGTGATAGTTAAAAAAGATATTACTTTCAATGAAGATGAGTTTTCGATGAAAAAGGCGGAAGACAAACCTCAGTCATCTGGTAAACCTTAGGTATAAGTTGATATTGAAAGACATGGGCTGGATGAGAAAGATAATGAAGACTCTAAGATAGAGCACGATGGCACAATTTCTCAAGACTTGCAGTCCTAGGTACCGGTTCTGATTTAGATTATCTTGAGAAAGTTAAAAAGGACGAAGAAACATCCTGAAAAGTTTAAGGATATGGTTCCTTTAACACTTGCACTTATCACAGAGAATAAGAAATCAAGCACGATTTCAGAAGCTCGGGCAGATACAGATGTAATAAAGTGACAGTAAGCCATGGAAGAAGAATGACAGTCACTTTTGAAAAATGAGACTTGGGATCTCATGAAACTTCCTAAAGGGAAGGGAGCCATTAATTATAAATGAGTCTTTCGGAAGAAAGAAGGTGATAAGAGTGAAACTCCGAAGTTCAAAGTAAGGGTAGTTGCAAAGGGGTTTTTCAGAAAGAGGGTATCGATTATAATGAGATATTCTCTCTGATTGTGAAGCATACTTCTATTCGCACGTTATTGGTTGTCGTTGCTCAGTAAGATCTCGAATTAGAGCAGATGGATGTGAAAATAACTTTTCTCCATATAGATCTTCAGGAAGAGATTTATATGAGATAACCGAAAGGATTTGAAGCAGAAGGGTCAGAATCACTCGTTTGTAAATTAAAGAAATCTTTATATGGTCTCAAACAGGCACCCAGACAGTGGTACAGAAAGTTGATTTATATATGTTGAGCATAGGATATTATAGGGGGAAGTATGATTGTTATGTCTATTGGAAAGAGTACGGTAAAAGGAAGAGAATCTTCCTAGTTCTCTATGTAGATGATATGCTAATAGTAACAAGAAGCAATGTTAAAATTAACAAGCTAAAGCGTCATTGAGTCAGAAATTTGAGATGAAAGATTTTAGTTCCACAAATAATATCCTAGGTATAGAAATCACGAGAGATTGTGAGAAGAATAGGCTTTGGCTAACTCCAAGGACCTTTATTCAAAAGTTCATTGAGAAGTACAATATGAGTGATGTCAAACCTGTAACAACTCCTCTTGCAAAGCATTTTTAACTTATAAAGAAGATGAGTCCGTTCACACAGGCAGAAAGGGAAAACATGAATAATATTCCATATGTAAATGTTATTGGGAGTTTGATGTATGTCATGGTGAGTACACGTCCAGATTTAGCACAGGCCTTGAAAGTGGTTTGCAAGTATATGTCTAATCCTAGTAGAGACTATTGGCTTGCAGTGAAACGGATATTGAGATATCTGAAAGGTACAACTGAACATGGTTCGATGTTTGAAAGTGGAGCTACATGCGAGTTAGATCTCTACGGTTATGTCAATTTCGACTATGCTGGCGACCTTGACAAAAGAACGTCAACCATGGGGTACGTATTCGGTTTGACAGGCACTACATGAAAATGAGAAAAAAACTACATTAGTGGAGCGGGATAAACGACGGTCGTAATCAGTCGATAAAATCTTGACGGTCTAGGTCCGTCGTTTAAATTAAAATAGCAGTGGTAAATAAATTGACTGCCTAAAGCAGTCATTTTTATATACATACATACATATATATATATATATATATATATATATATGTAAAAGATAAATTATATATATATATATATATATCATGGCTATATTGAAGTTGTTTGTCAGCAACCCAACCCGAAAAAAATATGATTTTGTAGGGAATAAATCAGGGTCATATATATGGTCAGGCTTAGATAGTGGAAGCTTGGTAAAAATTAGGCGAGGTTAGGGCATGACCATGTGAGGCCAGCTTAATTTAAATGACGGACCTCACATGGTCGTCATCTATGCCACTGATCTCAGTAGTAAGGGCCGAGAAAATGATCAGAAAGGATTGCAGTGGGTACTTGGCTTTCTTAAAAGAGGACAAGGAAGAAAAGAACATCTCTGAGATAGCAGTTGTGCGAGACTTCGCCGACGTGTTTCCAGAAGAATTGCTTGGATTACCTCCAGAGAGAGAAGTGGAATTCGCCATTGACTTAGCACCGGGAACGGACCCTATTTCGAAAGCGCCATATAGAATGGCTCCTGCTGAGTTGAAGGAATTGAAAGAACAACTGCAAGAGCTCATGGACAAGGGGTTTGTCAGACCGAGTGTGTCTCCATGGGGAGCACCGGTCTTATTTGTCAAGAAGAAAGACGGGTCAATGCAACTATGCATTGACTATCGACAATTGAACAAACTCACTGTGAAGAACCACTATCCTTTGCCTAGAATTGATGATTTGTTCGATCAACTGCAAGGAGCAAGGTATTTTTCCAAGATCGATCTGAGATCTGGATACCATCAGTTGCGAGTCAAGGCAGAGGACATTCAGAAGACAGCTTTCAGGACACGGTATGGACACTATGAATTCCTTGTGATGCGTTTGGGTTGACGAATGCTCCGGCGTCGTTTATGGATCTGATGAATCGAGTGTTTAAACCACACTTGGACTCCTGCGTCGTAGTATTCGTTGCTGATATCTTGATATACTCCAAATCCAAGACGGAACATGAAGAACATTTGAGGATTGCTCTACAGACGCTATGTGAACACCAATTGTATGCCAAACTCAGCAAATGTGAGTTTCGGTTGGAAGAGGTTAGCTTTTTGGGACATGTTGTCTCAAAGCATGGTGTCACTGTAGATCCAGCAAAGATAGAAGCAGTGGTTAAATGGGAGCAACTAAAGACAGTGACCGATGTCCGAAGTTTTCTGGGCTTAGCAGGCTATTATCGACGTTTCGTCGAGGGGTTTTCAAAGATATCGGGACCTCTCACGAAGCTGACACGCAAAGATTCAAGATTTGAGTGGAGTGAGGCATGCGAGAAGAGTTTTTAAGAACTCAAGACGAAACTCACTTCAGCTCCAGTGCTAGCGATTCCTTCAGGCAGTGGAGGATACGCAGTGTACAGCGATGCATCATACAATGGTTTAGGTTGTGTGCTCAACCAACACAAGAAGGTGATAGCTTACGGATCAAGACAGCTGAAAGAACACGAGAAAAATTATCCGACTCATGACTTGGAGCTAGCAGCAGTCATTTTTGCGCTGAAGATTTGGAGACATTACTTGTATGGTGAGACGTTTGAAATTTTCACCGATCATAAGAGCCTCAGATACCTGTTTACACAGAAGGAGCTCAACATGAGACAGCGCAGATGGATGGAGTTCCTCAAGGATTATGATTGTTCTATACAGTACCATCCAGGCAAGGCGAACGTAGTAGCCGATGCCTTGAGTCGGAAGGGTTCAGCTCAGTTAGTTGTTTGATTTTGGGTATGCACCAGTGGAAATTATTGGAAGACCTGGCACTTTACGATGCGAGCATTGAGTCGAAAGCTACAGGATCCTTTTTGGCTAACATATCAGTGAAGCCAGTAATATTTGAGCATATCCACGATCTACAGATGAAAGATCCGACATTAACAAAGATTCAGCAAGACATGATTGAGGGCATCAGGCCGGACTTCTCAGTAAAAGAAGATGGTTCTTTATTGTTCAAGGGTCGTCTCTGCATTCCGGACAATGCCGATCTAAGACGAACGATTCTTGATGAAGCTCATAAGTCAAATTATGCTATCCACCCTGGTAGCACCAAAATGTACCAAGACTTGAAAAAGAACTACTAGTGGAGAGGTTTGAAGCAAGACGTGGCCGAATACGTGTCACGGTGTTTGACTTGTCAACAGGTGAAGATTGATCATAGACATCTTGCTGGACTATTACAGCCTTTACCAATACTAGAATAGAAGGGGGAATCGATCTCGATGGATTTCATTGTTGGATTGCCGTATACTGCCAAGAGACACAATGCCATTTGGGTCGTCGTAGATCGATTGACCAAATCAGCGCACTTTTTGCCGTACAATACGATGTATACGGCAGGAAGACTGGCAGACTTATACATGAAGGAGATTGTAAGACTACACGGGATTCCAAGCAGCATAGTTTCAGATCGTGATCCACTATATAAGTCCAAGTTTTGGAAGAAATTTCAAGAAGGAATGGGAACGCGACTAGATTTTAGTTCAGCTTTCCATCCTCAAACTGATGGGCAAACAGAGCGAGTGAATCAAGTAATAGAAGACATGCTCAGAGCGTGCATGCTAGATATGTAAGGATATTGGGATGAGTATCTACCGTTGATCGAATTCGCATACAACAACAGTTTCCAAACGAGCATTGGCATGGCACCGTATGAAGCTCTGTATGGACGACGATGTAAATCACCCCTCAATTGGGAAGAAACAGGTGAGAAATTTATTTTAGGGCCAAAACTACTTGAAGGCAACGCCACAGTCGTTCGAATAATTAAAGAAAGGCTGAAGTCAGCACAGAGTAGACAGAAAAGTTACGCCGACATCAAGCGGACTAGTGTCGACTATAAAGTGGGTGAACACGTGTTTGTGAAAGTGTCGCCTATGAAAAGTGTGATGAGGTTTGGCAAGAGAGGGAAGTTAAGTCCCCGTTATGTGAGACCATTTGAAATTTTGGGACGCGTAGGTGAAGTTGCGTATCGCATTGGCTTACCACCGCTATTTGATCGGGTACATAACGTTTTCCACATTTCGATGCTCAGAAAGTATGTGAACGATCCATCTCATGTGTTACGAAGTCAACCTATGGAGATGTGTGAGGACATGAGCATGATAGAGGAACCAGTGGAAATCTTGGATCGAAAGGAACAAGTATTGCGCACTAAAGTGATTCCCTTAGTGCTTGTTCGATGGAAAAATCATCCAAACGAAGAAGCTACATGGGAACGAGAGGCCGATGTAAAAGAACAATATCCAGCCTTGTTTCCAACGACTTGAGAATTCAATGTAAACTACAAACATGTTTGTGGAATCTCAACAATACTTGTAATTCAATGAAAAGTTTTGATCAAAGTATGATAAAGGAACAAATTTTTTTATACACATGACCTTGAGGATGTGTTTTGTGGAACTAAGAATCACTTGATATCATACACTACCAAAAGAAATCAAATAAACAAAGAACCAGAGAATCTGCAGAAATTGGGCAAAACCGATTAATCGAATTACAAATCGATTAATCAATTTGGAATTTTGATTAATTGATTTTGTTCGATTAGTCGACTGGCATGTGCCAGTGACTGGAAACTTGAGTAAGAGTTAGAAATTTTATAGAATGAAATTTCGATTAATCGAGGAGATTTCGATTAATCGATTTGCGATTTCGATTAATCGAACCGGGTGTTCGATTAATCGAATAACTTAAGGGACTTATGAAAATTTTAAGTCAGAGAAATGATTTCGATTAATCGATGTGAAATTCAATTAATCGATTTGAGATTTCGATTAATCGAACCATAGTTCGACTAATCGAAGAACTTAAAGAATCCTGAAAATTTTGGAAGGGACAAAATCGATTAATCGATTTTGGAAGCGTGGTGGGCCGCAAAGACCTTTGAGGTTGAGTACCTCATTGACCCTACCCTCTTCACAAATCTCGATGTACCGGGCGAGACCCAATGGGTTCGTAACTACCTTAGGAATGCCAGTCTCGGCAACCTTCTCAAACCAATCCGGGGTTCTTACTACCCTAGATTGGTGAGGTTGTTCTACCAAGGGCTTGTGGATGGCCCTACCGACGATGTGATCAAGACCACCATAGAGGGTCGAGAATACATGATCACCCGTCGCCACATACACGAGGTGCTCGAGTGCTACCTCGATTTCACCCCTGAGACCACCCTATTTCCACCCTTTGAGGAGGACCCTCAATTTGAGGAGATCATGACCCATATGACCAACGGGAAGAAGGGGTCGGGATCCTCCATCAAGAGGGTCGACCTTCCCCACTACATGTGGATGCTTGATTCTATAATCAAGTGTAATCTCTACCCGCTGCGGCACGACACCGAGCGGATTGATATGGTGCAGCAGGCACTGTATGCGGCCTTCTGTGGCCGGTGGTTCGACACCACCATGCTCATCCTCAAGGGGATGAGATATATTAAATGAAAGTTAATGAAGGGAAACTTAAGGCCCAAGGAGAAGATGCCCTACGCTCGCCTCATCTCGAGCATGTTGGAGTGCTACTCCAATGATCCCTCCTACACCATCTCGCCTCACGAGGTGAGGGCTACGGACCGCGTGAAGACGTTTTCGAAGTCTTCATGGACCCGTAGCTACAACTTGCTGAAGCGGACTCTACCGGCTCCGGGTCCGGCTCCAGCAGCAGTAGCACCACCACCACCCCCACCACCACATCAGGACCCACCCGTGGGTGGGGCACACCCGGCCGAGCCATCAGTGGAGAGGGCTACCTCTCATACCACAGCCTCGCCGACACCGCCAGCTCACTCTGTGCCCGCTACACCCACATCATCATACCGCCGGCGCGCAGCTCCATCCGGTCCTACCATCGAGGAGGTGTTGGCTCGCATGGAGGCCAATAACGAGTGGATGAACCGGAGGATGGACTTCCTTATGTTCCATACCCTCCGCTACATCTACCCGTCAGACTACCAGCGCTACCTTGCTCAAGAGGAGGAGGGATCGCAGACGACCGCCCACAGAGGTCCTGCTTTCCACCCACCACCGCCACCACGCCGCCTCCTTCCACATCTACATCACCGCCGACAGAGACATCGCAGCCACATTACCGCCACCTCCGACCACCCACCAAGACAGATTTCACCACCGCAATACAGCCTCCAAAGAGACCACAAATTTCTCATAGTCTCACCAGATGGAGCAAATGCCCACCACCCGATCACCAAGAGGGGACGGCATGAGTCTTAGACTACCATACTTTGCATTGTATTTTGGTTTTATAGAAACATTTTGTTTGTACCTTGGTTTAAATCCATGTAAACATTTTGTAAAAAAATTTATGTTCATCAATATAAATATTTTATTACTTTTCTACGACTGTTATCTATTATGCGATGTCTCTGTGTTTGTTCTACTTCGTGTAACTTGACTGGACCACCTCACCCAAGAGTGTGGGGGGGGGGGACCCAGACCTACGCACCTTTGGATTATTTTCGAGGACGAAAATTCCCAAAGTGGGGAGGATGTAATATCCCGAAAAAAATTATGTTAAACAGTGACCTCGGGATTCGTGCCCGATTGGTCACAGGTTTGACCAATTAGGAGTTCAATAGTTAGCATAGAGTGTGATGAACGGATGAGATGTGATAATTTGACTGACTGTGTGGTGTGTGATGTAAATGCGAAGTCACATACACCTATCGCGGTGCATGTGCTCAACACACAAGTGAGAGGAGAGATAAAAGGGTTTAATAACCCTAAATTTGTATTTTAGGTTGTTGAGAGAGAAGTAAAGAAGAGAGAGAGAGGAGTAAAGAGGGTTGAGCAAGGAGTTATTATGAGTGATTGGAAGGGGGATTCAAGCATTAAAGAGACCGATTCAACACGAAGGATCCGTTCAAGCCAAAGCTGGAACCCTAGCCTTTCCAACCACTTGATTTAAATCAATTTGAGATTGATTGAAGGTAAAATTCTTGTAGTTCAAATGCATAGATTAAAAGGTTAGATTCTGGTTAGATTCTAAGCCTTTATCCTTAGAAAAATGGAAGAAAAAGTTAGAGAAGAGATTGGGAAGAACAGCCAAAAGGGGGCTGAATCTGGCCATTTTGATTAATCAAAATTGAGTTTCGATTAATTGATTTTGGCCAAGAAGTTGAAAAGTCAGAGGACCCCGATCTCGATTAATCAAATTGAGTTTCGATTAATCGACTTTGAATTTCAATTAATCGATTTGGGTATCGATTAATCGACTGGGAACCAACAGTGAGCTCCAGGGGAGAAAAGAAAAGAGCTTGGAGAAATCGACTAATCGAAATGAGAGTTCGATTAATCGATTTTGGGAACTCGATTACTTGAATTGAGAATCGACTGGATAAGAATGGAGAATTTCGATTAATCGAATGGGAATCTCGATTAATCAATTTGAGAATTGATTAATCGATATTGAATTTCGATTAATCGAATCAAATTCGATTAATCGATTTTGGAGTTCGATTAATCGACTGTGCCAGTTTTTGTTGACTTTTGAGTTTGACTTTTGAGTTTGACTTTAAGATTCTTGGAGGGTCTTGGACCTTCTTTATTACATCTTTAGTAATGTGTTTCACACGTTATGTGGTACCATAGGTGGTACGTGTGAGCTTGGGCACAAGGAGCCACGTGGGACCTTGATGCATGATCAGACAGAGACTTGAAGTAGGGAACACCTTGAACATGTACTTTATTTTGCAAGAGCATGTATGTAGTGATATAGAATTCAATTCAAAATATTTTTATTGCTTAAGAGTTTGTGAAAAGTGTGTGTGTGTGACATCAATAAGAGTAATTATAATGAGCCATCCCCAGGGGATGAGGAAGTAAAGAGATAAGAGCATCAGGTGTGATGCAAGTGAATGGATACATCCCAGGGATGTATCCAAGATTGAATCATGTTTGATAGGGCCTAACTGATATAAGATAGCACAATTACACGGTGAATAACTATATGTAAAGCACCTGATACTTTTGTTATTTGAGGTTTGATAGGGTACCCCACCGACGTGACGGGATATCCACGACTGACACGGCAGGATATCCGTGATCGATACGGCGGCAAAACCGTAGGCCAGTGCGGAGGCTTATCCGTACACAGTAAGCACACCCCAGGGGTGTTGATTTGAGACAAGTGAAATCTCGCCACCAATCTCCAAGGGAAAGGGGCTTGGGTACTATTTCTATTCCCAGGGAATACGTTTAAAACTGTCTATATAGATGACGATGATGGGTATCTCATCGGGGCTCGATACTATATTACTCGGGGATTACTTAAGTTGAAAGTTTAAATTTTACTTTAGGCCTTTTCAGCATCATTCACAAATAAGTAAAAGACATGAGGAAACTACCAGTAAAACGTGATGCTTTTCAACTGTTTTTCATCAGTAACTGCATAGACACATCATGCATGGCATATCATGGAATATATGTGAGTGATAATTTATATGTTCAAGCGTGTATTACATTTCCCTATTGAGCTAGGATGTAGCTCACCCTATAGACTATACGTCGCAGGTCCACTACTAGCAGCTGCCGAGGCTTCAGGAGACGCTGACCCCGGTGACTCGGACCTAGCACCTGGTGACCAGTTGGAGCCACCTCCTGAGGATTTCTTCTAGAGGACTCCGTTGTGCAGCTTTGAGGGTTTTTGAGAGATTTTGTACGTCTTGGTATGTCAAGCCTTGTTTTGATTAAACAATGTATATAAATAGATTTGGGATAATTCTTTTGGGCGAACCATCTGGGATGATTAGCTATCATCGATGGTTCGGATCGGTTCTCCGTTCATGTAGAGGCATGAGGGTAGAACTGTATTTTGAGAAATGCTTATATAGTAAATTAATTCTGCAGCTTCATTTACTATTTCAATTCAATTCATTGCTTGATATACCAATGTTCCATGCATAGCTAAGGGACACGGTCAAGATGATCATGCTGATGGCACGGGTTTCGGGGTGCCAAAATCCGGGCTGTCACAAAAGTAGTTACATTCTTTTCCTAATTTTTTGTAGGCACAATCGGTTCTTCCTGATTCACCGATAAACCAATCATCCACGCGTTGCTTAATAAAGAACTTCAAGAGCAAAATTGTTGCACTGGGACGTGTTAATAGAGAGACCACAATATCAACAGAATCATATAGCATCATAGTAGATGCCATTTATGATCTTGATGCAGAGCTGTATGCAACTGAAAGGACATTAGCAGATATTACACTTGGCGATATAATCTCCTGGCCAAAGGGGCTTCTAATTTTTATATGATTAATTAGGTGTAATTTTTATTTGGACATATTTGGCTATGGTCATCTTGATAGATTTGGATGATTGGTATTCTTTTTTTTTAAATTTAATGACTACTTATGTCAACATTGAAAGTTGTAATTAAGGGTTATGAATATAATGTTTCATCCAATTATTTAAAGATATGAATTTTCTTTTAGTGAATTGGTAAATTTGTAAATTGGAATGATTATCAATTTTATTTTTTTCAGATAATATTTGATAAAATGATGTTATATATACGTCTTTTCATAAAATTTAAATATTTTTAAAAAAATATAAAAAAATGTGACTGCTCAAGACTGTCATTTTTTCTTTACACTCGAAAACAGTGACAGCTATAATATGTCGATTATAATGAAAAGATGTCATTTTATTTTCGAAAAACGACACTTAAAACCACGGTCACAAAATGTCGTTTCTGATCGACGGCTAAAGGCAGTCATTGTCAAACGAAATAAACGAAAGCTACAATACGTCATTAACAAATACTACGGCATTTTTTACGACCGCCCACTCGACGGTTCATAACTGTCGTTATTTTCAAAAGCGACAGTCATCGGCTGTTGTTTTTTCTGCATTTTCATGTAGTGAGGTAGAGAAATCAGTTGGAAATATATGCTCCAATGGATAGTTGCGTTGTCAACTTCAGGAGCCAAGTATATAACGGGTACAGAAGCAACTAAGGAAGCCTTATGACTTAAACATTTGGTCAGTAAATTTGGTGATGTTAATGAGAACACTGATATCTTCTGTGACAATTAGAGTTTCATTTACCTAGCAAATAACTAGGTCTTTTATGCTAGAACAAAACATATAGATGTCCGATATTATTTTATCAGAGACATGATAGAAGATGGAGAAATATCGGTTAAGAAGATCGATACGAAAGAAAACGCAGCAAACATGTTGACCAAATTAGTTATACATAATAAGTTTAGACATTGTCTAAATTTGATTAACACTTGTCGATGATGTTGATGCCCGCTGGGGCGGTGACGTAATTGGGGATGAAACCTAGGTGGAGATTGTTGTTTAGGTTTATCCCAAAAGTTGGCTCGCTCGAGTGGGAACCAAATCCGCTCGAGCGAGGTAAACACTCAAAGAAGGCAAGTTTTCGAGTTTTAGTCGCTCGAACGACCAGTGCACATTCGCACGGAGCAAACTCTCTGGTTTGAGTCGCTCGAGCAAGCCTTGATTGTTGCTCGAACGACCCGCGACAACCTAGTTATGTCTATACTCGGGATTTAACAAGTTTCTGTTGGTATAGAAGTAGGATTCGTGACTTCTATATAAAGGGAAAGCTCATAGACGAAAGTGAGAGCTTTTGGAGAGATTTTTCAAGAGAGAAAACTTGGTGAATACTTTGAGAGGCAAGATATTGAAGAATTGTTTGGGGATTGAAAATCCGATTGAAGTTATTCTTGTGTCGAAATCGTTATTATATTCCGACAGATTTCTCCTCTGTTCTTTGAAGGACAACGTCCTTAGTTTAACAGTAATTTTATTATTGAAGATCGTGTTTGATCTTGTTTAAGAGTGCACCAGAGAAAAGAAAGTGTGTGTTGTAAACGTTCATAAATAATATATATACTCTTACAGACATAGCCCTTGATTGGGTGAACCACGCAAATATTGTGTATTATGTGATTATTTTTTGCGCCTTCTTATATTTTTCGCAATTATCGTGATCAGAAATTCGATACAGTGGATATAATTCCTAACAATACCAACCCTCATCAAATCTCTATACATTCGTCAATGGTGGCACTACCAACATGCTATGATAATGGTATTGTCAAGCAAAGACCAAATAAAAAATGAAGCACTCAAAGCAATGATGAGTGTCAACACTTCCATGTATGTGCAAATGTACAAATCCATAAATTTTAATTAGAGATAATTTATAGTGATATAATTAACGGGACATGAATGGCGATGCCCGAAAGTGTAAAGTCTCTACAATTTGCACATGAGATTTGTAATGTGACACATGATTAAAAAGATAGATTTTGTTATTTTTGAAATCTGTGCCATATGTAAGCACTACCTAAGCAGCCTGATTTGAAGACCATGATGTAAAGATCTTTGAGACTTAAAATTAGCGTGAAATATGATCTCTATCATCTAATTTGTCAGAGTCAATCATGAATTAGATGATAGCATTTGACTGTATTGAATTAGATGATAGTGATCATATTTCGTGCCAATCTTTTACCTCAAAGATCTTTTCATTATTATCTTCAAATCAGATGACTTACATGGTCTTCCATATGGCTCAAACTCAAAAAATAACCGTCTTTCTTCTAAGTGATGTGCCACAGTAAATGTCTCGGGTGCAAGTTTTAGCTATCATCCTAAAAAATACCAAAGTGTTTATTTTTTTAACCATGTTCCACGGTACGTATCTCTTAGCTCCCGTTCCAAGCACATAAAATAATAAGGAACCATTATTTGAGCCGACCTATTTTTTTCGAAAACGCCCAATTAATGATGTTTGGCAATGTATTCGGTGATAGAGCCCGCGTTGATTAATTAGGTGCTTTCAGTAAAAACGGTGGGCGCGATATGTAGAATGATGCATACCTTTTGTTTGCACTCACGCAAACTCAAAGGGCACCTACTTTCGAAACCACCTGAAATTAGTTGACTGCTTCCAATCATACGATCTAGATCATTTTTTCCCACCCTAATCTTTCACATGATGGGTGTTGAGACCATATTAATATGGTCTATCTTTTATTCCACATTATATAAATCTCCGAAGAGAGCGACTACTTGCACACGAGACGACATTACACATGACACACATCACACTCAATGGACATATTTTGCGTATGTATGCGCCATCAGAGGTACCCTACATGATTTGTAGCATCTATTTCAAGCACTTAATACGAACCCTTATCTCAAATACGAGCAATGGTGGTCAATTCGTCAAATAAAATTCTCCAATTAATGTGAACCCTACTATGTGTGCTTAGCCAAAAGTTTGACTAGTGTCGTGGAACTAGATTGGCCTGTGTACTAAGCTTGGAGCTTGGATTGCATGCGTAGTATCCAGTATCGACCCTATAACATTACTCCAATCGCCCTTCTCGTCAAGCCAGTGATGTCAAGTCAATGCTGGTCTGTCAAGTGTGAACTCTTCGTATGGGGATGGAACTCTTGAACCCAACACCAAAAGCGAATTGAAAACCGGCCCGAACTGTCCCAATAATTGACACAAATCAAACTGAATTGGACCACATCGAACTGAAATTGGTTCGATTTTCGATTTGGATAGCTGAAAATTAAAAACCAAATGGATAAGTTGAGTAAATGGGCTAAAATTGGCTCGAATCGGCTCAAACCGACCCGAACCGACAGTGCAAACCATAGCTGAACCGAATCAAACCGAACCGGTGCCTTTAAAACTTCTTTCTCCTCTCTGTGAGTACAGTTGTCCCAACCAAACGTCCAAACGTCCAATACAACTATATAATATAATATATATTATATATATACTATATATATACTACTATATACTATAAGTATATGAGGGCCGGGGATATACACTCGGGCGTAGAGATATCTCTACGCCAATTGATATGGGCGCGACACGTAGCCCTCCTTTTGTGAAGTAATGTGTAGCATGGTGCTTACTTTATTAATTAGGGTTATACTTTTAAAATATTTTAAAAGCTAAATACTCTACAAGCGTCATTCTTGACTTTTTTAAAGCCTTGCTTTTTTCTTTTTTCTCTCTATTTTTTCAAGAAAGTGTGAGATTTATTTTTTCATGCATATTTTACTCAAAAAATGTGGCGCTTTGTAACAAAGAGCTAGCACCTCGGCACCTTGAAAACTAAGTGTCAGCGCCCCTAAAAACTAGGCGCCGACACCCCGAAAACTAGGCGTCTGCGCTTCGATAAAAAAAAAATTATTTTTTTTTTTATTGAAGCGTCGGCGCCTCGTTTTAGGAGCACTAGCATTTCGTTTAGGGGTGTCAGTGCTTCGATAAAAATTAAAAAAAAAATTATCGAAGCGCCGATGCCCCTAAAACGAAGCGTCAACACTCCATTTTTTTTAGCGAAGCGTCGGCACCTCGGCGTCGGGGTGTCAGTGCTTCACTGTCGAAGTTCTAGCACTTCTCTACTGGGCGCTCATATTTTGTGAGTAAAATATATTTGAAAAAGTAAGTCTTAACTCTTTCTTAGACAAAGAGAGGAGAGAAAAGAAAGAAACTTATAAAAAAAGTCAGGAATGACTGATGAAAAGGAATATAACTTTTTAAAAAAATTAAAAGCTTAAACTTAGTTAGTAAAATGGGTCCCATGCCACCCATCACTTCACAAAAAGAATGCTACCTGTCGCGCCCATATCAATTGGCTTAGAGATATCTCTATGCCTAGACGCATTTTTCCTTTAATTTCCCAATATATTCTCTACGCCTAGACGCATTTTCTCCTTTCCCAATATATTATCACCTCCCTCCCAAATCTCAAATCCCACCTCTCTCAAGCGGTCAAGCCTCATTAGAAAAAATGAACGATCCCAAATCCCAAATCATCTCTCTCAAGTCTCATATCCATTTTCTTCATCGCATCTCGTTTTTCGGCGATCGTATTTGTCGGATTCGAGCCTAAGCGCAAGGTCGTCGTCCTCGGCACTGCAGGCGGCATCGGTCAAACTCTCCCTCTACGATATCGTTAGAACCATTAGCGTCGTTGCCGATGTCAGCCACTTCAACACCAGATCGAAGGTCACCAATCGCCCTACCTTCTCTCTCTAGGTCTTTGCTTTTTCTATTTCTCTCTCTAAGGTTTAGTTGTTCTTTGTTTAGGTCGCCGGGTACATGGGCGAAGATCAGTTAGAGTAAGCTTTGGAGGGGTCTGATCTCGTCATCATTCTAGCCAGCGATCCTCAAAAATCGATAAATCGACTGAACCGAATACTAAAAATATCGGTTTCGGTTTGATTTCTGTTTGGGCATTATTACAGATCGGTAGACCGAACTGAACCAATTCAAATATCAGTTTGGTTTCGATTTAAAGTGTACCGAGCCGAACCCGAGCCTCTCCTCTCTCAAGCTCTCTCTCTTTCTTTCTATATTCAAAGTGTTATTATTTGCATCACTTGAAACTATGACCTCACCTCATCTCTAGGTATGCATTGACGGCTTTGAATTGAACGATGCTGGTAGTTATTTTCTCAATCTTTCATCATGCATTGGATCTTGAGATCATGTGCCTTTTATAAGAGAATCAATTTTTAATTCAAGATGACACCCATCTCCAAAAGTGATTCTACAATGTTTTTAATTCAAGATGGCACCCATATCAAAAGTGATTCTACAATCAGGTAGCACATATGACGCTCAAACATGATATAGGACCACTTTTGGAGATGCATTAATAAATATAAAAAAGGTATGATTATATGCCCATGATCTCAAAGCCCGTTCTCCGAAAGATTTAGGTCAAAGACGATCTACATCGTCATATTCTAAGCAATCAATCAATGCCTCCGCCGGATCAGAATGGTGAGGTCATAGTTTGACAAGGTGTAGATAAAAGGGAAATTTACCTTATCGGCCCTGTCAGATGTACCTTTTACTGCAGAGACCCTATAGTTTCACCTGTACCCAAATCGACCCGCTGCGCGCCGAGTCGACCATAAGGAGAATAAAAAGTCCATATTACCCCCTTCTCTGACTTTCTTTAACCCAAATACATTCCCTTTTTCCTCATTTTAATTTGCGCTAAAGTTACAAGAAGTTAGAGGTGGTGAAAGTGACGACATCTTCTGCCTCAGATCTGCTAACTGGAAGAAGAAAACAGAGGTTTGGGAGAAGAAGCTCCTGTAATTTGCCATTCGGAGTTGAAGATCCTGCAGTTTCCCATTCCGACGCGAGATATGTTCAGATCCAGTGTAAACCATATCGAAATAACTTTTGAAAAAGGTGAATAGATATCGATTGTAAATAAATGCAGGAGCTGGTCGATTGTAAGATATACTTCGATTGATTATCCAATCGTTACCGATTGAGTATCCAATCGCTATCGATTGAGTTACCAATCGTTACCGATTGCTTATCCAATCGACCAGCTCCTGCATTATTTGAAATCGGTGCCGATTGGATACGCAATCGTTAACGATTGGTAACTCAATCGGTAGCGATTGGATACTTAATCGTTAACGATTTGTAACTCAATCGGTAGCAATTGGATACTCAATCGTTAACGATTGGTAACTCAATCGGTAGCGATTGGATACTCAATCGGTAGCGATTGGATATCAGTTGTTTTACTACCAATTTGTCATATTCATCAGTCTTATGACTCCTTTCTTCTCCTTCTTAAAGAGGCGATGTCTGGTATGAAAATTCCTCTTCTCTGTCACTTTGATGATCATATTGTAAATGATGATGGTTTATATCAAGGTGGCCGCCGGAGGGTTATTACAATTTCGACGGGTATATCTTATGAACGGTTCAAAAAGTGAATTTCTGCTGTCAGTTTTGCGAGAGCAGATGAAATAATTTTCATAAAGTTCTCTATGAAGATAGTGAACACCCCTGTGCTTGCCGACGTTTTTTATTCGGATGATTTGGCCACCCTATTTTCATTTTATAAATTCGGGTCGAACATTATAAAGGTATTCATCATTAAATAACCATCCTCTTTCCGATTTGAAGTTGAACATGTACCTCTAGGTGGGACTGATTTTGTGAGTAACCATTCCTTCCAGCCATGTAAGTTTGAGGAGGAAAGGCTTACATATGATACTATTCAGTTAGGTGATGACGGCGATTTTGCGGCAAACATATCCGCCATGAAGACAACTATTGATCTAAATCATGCCCCAGTTGAATCATATGATGACCCACTACAAAATATGCATGGGGCACATTGTAGTCAAGAGTTAGACTATACGTCTCTAAGAGTGGGGGATGAAGACGATTTTCATCATATCTTTCCCGGTGGATTCACAACTTGGATGACTCACGAATTATGTTCTACTATGCCATCGATGGGGATTAATGAATGAGCTCAACCCTATTTCCATACATATAATCACCCCTTCGGTGAAGGGACTAGTCAACCATGTCAGAACCCGTTCGGTGAAGGGCTTAGTCAGCGATGTCATGACCCGTTCCGTGACGGGCCTAGTCAACCACATCAGAACCCCTTCAGTGAAGAAAGGATCTAGTGAATCACCTCAAAACACTGCTGGTGAAGAGAATGTCGAAGATTATGATGATGAACCGGATGGGTTTATAAAAGAGGATCCGAAATGTTTTACGAGGGGCATTGATAATTCATTAGTAGATGGAGCTTACGAAGTGTCAGAGACATCGGACTAGTCTTCCGATTAAGAGGTGGAAACTGAATATCGGAATTGGACGTTTGAAGTTGGAGAGATCTTCAGAGATAAACAAACATTTCCAAGAGCATTGAAAGAGCACGCGGTGGAGAAAAACTTTCAAATTCGGCCTTTGAAAACCGCTAATTATCGAGTGACAGCCGCATGCTACGAAATCGGTTGTTCATGGTGAATACATGCGTCTAAATTAAATAGGCTCGACACTTTCCAAATCAAGACGTTCAATAGTACTCACACATGCGCGGCCGCTAAGATCGGACCGCACGGTCACCGTAATGCAACAATCTCGTTCGTAGCCAATTATGTACGGGAGAAACTTATGGAAGGATTCGACTATACTTTGGCGTCGATAATATTTGATATTGTAAAAGCTTATAATGTGCAAATCTCATATGCTAAGGCTTTGAGGGGGAAAGAACTTGCCCTTAATGATATTAGAGGCAGTTGGGAACGACAATTTGTGGATCTGCCAGCCTACGTGAAGGAGATGGAGAGGGTAGATCATAATGTACGAACATCCTTTCAACTAACGCTTGACGGTAAATTTCAAAGATTTTTTTTTCCGCCCCTGCATCGGAAGCTACCGTAGTACACTTCGTCACACACTGCTTGTAGATGGCACACACCTACGGGGACGTTACGAAGGGATCCTACTTATTACCTCAGGACAAGACGGTAATGGCCATATATTACCGTTAGTATTTGCCGTCGTCGAATTAGAAGAAGAGGATATGTGGATGTGGTTTCTTGAATGAGTAGGTGCGTTCGTGATTGGTGAATTTACCGAAGATTTCATTTTTATCACGGATAGGTCGAAGGGTTTAATTAAGGCGGTCAAGCATATCTTCCATAACACACACCACAACTATTACATGCGACATATGATACAAAATTTACAACACAAGTATCCTAAGAACAATGTGAAGGGTTTATGGTGGTGCGCCGCGCGTGCATATTCAGTAGAGAAATTTGATTATTTTGTTAACAAAATGAAGGAAGATCCTACTGATCCTCGAGCCGTAGAGTATATTTTATAAATAGACCCAAAGAATTGGGCACGCGTATATATGAAAGGAAGGCAATATGATTCTCTGACTACGAATAATGTCGAAAGCTTAAATAGCGTACTAAAGATAGCTCGAGAGAGACCAATTATCGACCTAATGAGAACTACTAGAGAGAAAGTCGCCGATCATTTTCAAAAGCGCAGAGAAATATCTAAGAAGTAGACCACCATACTCTGTCCAAAAGCAGACGAGCATATGAAGAAGGTACTGCAATGGGCCGGTAGGAAGAGAGCTCAATCATACGGGCGCAATCAATTTTAGGTCAATTCTGGAAATTTCATTCATCACGTCGACTTAGAACACAAGACCTGTAGTTGTCGTTGTTGGCTTATTCATGGCTTGCCTTGCTCTCATGCCATGGCAGCTATCAATCGGAGAAGTTATGATTACCATAACTTCTATGAGAAGTGGTTTTTCACTGGTTGCTTTAGACAAACATACGACGAACAATGGCTTCCCACCCTCGATAAAAGCCAATGGGCATTCCAAGCTGAGCAACTGCCGAAAAATATGAAAGTAAGACCACCCTACAATTGTCGAAAGCAAGCCGACTGCCCGAGAAAGAGAATGATAAGGTCTAAGGGTGAAGTTAGGGCCCTACAGTGTGGCAGGTGCAGTGAGTATGGTCACAATCGCCGAAGTTACAAGGCAATTGGTCCCATGGGTGGATACAGTACAAGAAGTCGGCTAAATTTCCCACTAGCTGTAAATTTTCCAAAAAATGTAAAGAAGTGTTGATAGATAGCCCTGGTGAGAATTGAGTTTGACTTGCAACTTCATTGGGGTTGTATCCAACCTGATTTTCGAATTTAAGGCAAGCTTGGTACTCTTAAGAATTTTCAAACGTTTAATATCATGTATAAATATCGATCGATGTCATATCGCGAATATAATCGATATCGATTTCTTATGCAATCGACAGCGATTGTTTCTGCAATCGACTGCGATTGCTTCTGCAATCGACTGCTTGAGCACACTTTAATAAAGCCTATGACAAGCCCATAACCCGCCTAATGTTAAGCAGCCGATATAAAAATTTTACATACTTGATATTATAAATTTAAAAAAACAATGATTGTTTTACAATTAAAATTTAAAATTTTCGTTTACAAATATCCTTGAAGTTAATACAATTTTAACTTTTGAAATAAACTAGGATACTACTGCATCAGTAGTAAGTTCTTCATCCATGGCTCTCTCAACTTTTCCATTGGCAGTAAATTTAGTGAGGGCTTGGCCAATTTTTGCCCTGATCTGACTCATATTGCCTTGGCTGAAGTTGAATTTCTTCCCTAACATGAAGTACTCTATGTACTTCAAAATAAATACCCCACAGTCCCAACCATTGCTCTGTCGGGGCACGGATTTGACCTTGCAATCAGAACTTGACCACGGATAGGTCGCAGCTTCCAATGCAGTGGAGTCTCCGTGTACATGTCAAAGCGTGGGAAGATATTTGGTCTGTTTTGAAAAGTGTAATGTCAGATAATATTTGATAAGATAAGCTACTTAAGCAGAAAAAATATCTAGAGATATGTGTGATCGATTGCCCAAACAATCGACAACGATTGCATAATCAATCGTTAGCGATTGTATAATCAATCGTTAGCGACTGTATAATAAATCGTTGGCGATTGTGTAATCAATCGTTGGCGATTGTATAATCAATCGTTAGCGATTATTTAGGTAATTGTATTCTGAAGGTGTGGACAATTCTTACCAGGATGTTGATTTGTAGGGGATACTTGTCCTTCGAGAGCCTATCCAAAATTTGATCAACGATCATTACCGATCGTTCTAAAACCTTAACGATCGCAAGGGCCCAATGTAAAGGAGCGTGGCTATGGACTGGGACAAATATCTGAAATGAATAATATATTAGAGGACGCAATGGTGAAAATTATAAACAAAGTTTGCAGAGAGCGTAATATACCGTGTTGCATTAGTGAGCCCACAGATTCCTCAACTTATTGAAGAAGAAGTTTTGAAGCACCTTCTTGCCTGGGTTGATTTCTTCCTTAAGGGCAGCCCACCGTTCAATTTGCGTGGCCATCAATTTTTGGTTGAGTTTTTCAGTTTCAACAAAGAATCTGAAATCATTATAATCCATGGCGATATATGACAAACTGGTGGGGCTCATCAGGAAGAATTTATCACCAACTTCAGGATGAGCAGCGTCATCCATGACTTCCAAAAGTCTTAGGTAGGCTCTCATGATCTGAAAGATAACAAATTTCAGTAATCGACACACTTCATTCGTTATCGATTCTATACAGAGTCGGTATCGACTATTCAGACAATCGTTAACAATTATCTAGCTAATCGGTATCGACTGCTCAAACAATGGCTAACGGTTGTCTAGATAGTCGGTATCGCCTGTTCAGAGAATCGTGAACGATTGCGTAGAGAGGCGGCATCGACTGTCAAGACGATCGTTATCGATTCCCTAGAAAGTCGGTATCGACTGTTAAGACAATCGTTATCGACTGTGTAAACAATCGCGTTAGACTATCTGGGCAATAGTTCCCTTTTTTTAATCAGTCGTTACTTTTACAAAACTTGAAAAGAAAATAACTTTGGAAATTGAATATGAGACATTTGGTTACTTACAAGATTTTCTAAGTATGCCGTGCCTTCCAGACATTTGAACGTATGCATTCGGAGTGTATAATCACCCACGGAGCTTACGTAGATGCTACATGAAACATAACGGCCAAGTTTTAATTCAAAACGAAAGTTACTTCTAACTAAGTTGTTACTATCATCAGAAAAACGGACAAATTTGTAATATATGTAACTTACTCGGCATCCTTTTCGGTAGCTGTCCAGATGGCATTCATGAACCTCTGCTCATCTGTCAGCTCAACCGTAGGAGGGGGCATCGTCTCGGTTGGCGATTTTTTTATCGCCTGCTTTTTTCCTGTCCTAGGCTTCGAGGCAACTTATTTGGCTTTAATCCTAGGCCTCAGGCGAGCATCTAATGGTTGCTCGGATTGCTCATCACCAGTCGGACCACCCTTATCATCATCATCGTGGGATTGGTTATCAGCTGCTGCCAACTCCTCTTGGGCAGGAGGACCTGGTGTCACTTCTGCTGATCCCTGGTCGGCTAGACCAGCAGGTTCTGGTCCCATATCGACAGTGAGAGACACTTCCGATAGCAACTTTGAAACAGCACCATCCTGAACATTGAAAGACATAAAATTGATAAATAAGAATAACTGAGAATAGAATGATCTCTAAAAATAATATAAATTGATTCCGAATCTAAACCGATCGTAATTACAATCGATACCGATAGTATTTACATTCGATACAGATCGCCTAACGATTGCATTTACAAGCGGTTTCGATTGCACATACGATCGGTATCGATTGTACATACGATCGAAATCGATTGTAAATGTGATCAATATCGATTGTAAATGCGAGCGGTATCGATTGTAAATGCAATCGTTATCGATTGTAAATACGATCGGTAAACAATCGAATAAATAAAAAATCGAATTAAAGTACACTACACTGTCAATCATACCTTGGGTGTCACCTCCATGATCGTTTGAAGGAGTTCTATAATTTTTCCTTGCTCTTTCTGGATCAACTTGTTGAAGTGATCCGCCGTTTGCAATTGAACATCCCTTGAAGTGAGTCGTTCTTCAAAGGAGTTGCATTGTATCCGGAGGAGCATATTCTCCTCCACCAGCCACTTATTCCCTTCCACCAATTGGTTAACTAACTCTTCCAAATGGCTGGCTTTTTGGTTGAGTTTCAAGTTATCCAACTCCAAACCATCAATCCTCCTAAACAACTCTTGATTAGAGGAGGTTGGTGTACTGCTGGTTATCTTCACGGCAACCCTTTTAGGTCGGTCTAATTGGACTTGGACCTCATCTGACGAAGAGCCTTCGTCAGACGTTGTTTCGTCCTTAAATTCTTCCTCTTCAACTTCTTTGACCGGAATATTTCTTTTCTTCTTGGGCCGCAGATCAACTTCCACAGCTTTCTTGACCTCCTCAACCTCTTTCCTCTTTCCCCCAATTTCTCCCCCAACAGCCTTTAAAACCCGCTGATAATCCCTTGCGAGGGGTATGTCCAACTCGAAGGTAACGGATTCGAGGGGAGCGTTAATCTGTTAAGAAAAAGGACAGGTTGTAAAATAACATAGAAAAATTTACAGAAATTGAAAAATCACTCTAAATTAAAGACTGATTAAAGAGTGGAAACTGATTCCATTTACAGTCGATCCCGATTGTGTAGGTAGTCGATCCCGATTGTGTAGGAAGTCGATCCCGATTGTGTATGCAATCGATAACGATTGCTTAATCAATCGATCCGATTCCGTAGTCAGTCGTTTCCGACTACATAGGCAATCGATATCGATTGATTTGGTTATCGGAATCCTCCATATTACTCTTTAAAGTTGTTACAAATTTACCTTTACATATTTGAATTAGTTAAAACGACATCATACCTTGCTATCGACCATCTTCACAAGAGTGTAGCCTTTATTCCTCGTTTGGGGCTTCTCCGCCTACTTCAACAATCGGGGGAAAGGGTTTAACATTGACGTTCTTTGAGGTGAGACGTCAGGCAGCATCTCATAGGCCCACCACTGAAGTACACACATACAGCTATAAATATTATATGGCTTAAGGGCTTTATCGTTGTCGGCAGTCTTTCTATTTGTCACGCCCTTCTCTATATACTCTAGCAAGTCTTTGAAGACGTAGAGACCCCATGGGGTTTTTTTGAAATTTTCCACGTCATCGACGAGTTCAACGTGGGCTTCCGACAATTGAAAATGGGACCTGGGAAAAAGGAATGTACATAGAACAAAAAGAAGAGCCAACTTGACGAAGTCGTCATCACTTTGCGCTAGCCTCAATCCACTATCAATATGAGACCGAAGAATTTTCCCTGGCGGTAGTCCCCGAAAATATTTGTATCGAATGGTTTCCACTTCAGGTGCTTTAATGGAAGGAGAATACTGTTGGGGTTCAACAACTACAAGGCCCAGAATTAAGGCAACGTCCATCTCCCGAAGATAGACATCTCTCCTCCTGATTCGGAAGTGGTTCTTCTCAACCCAAAAACTTAACATGGCATCGACAATATCTCCAGCAAAACTAACACCCTTTGGCATTTAGAATATTCTCCCGAAAATTGATGCACTTAGCATCTCCTTCCGCTACCGGCTAGCGTCTTCGTAGATCTTCGAAATGCGAGTAGGAGAGCATTTGCCAACAGCACGTTGTACAACTATTTTGCCGGCTTCTGTATATGAACTGTAATAAAATTGAAAGAGAGTGTTTATAATCAGGGTATAATCAGGCTACATAAAAAACTCACCGATTCCCTAAACAATCGATGTCGATCGCATTAACAATCGACAGTATATACAATTGTCTAATTTCTTTTCCTTTTTTCTTCTTTTTCTTTTACTTATTCTTTTCTTCCTTACAAGATCGAACTTGATTTTTGTTATAGTAGGTTTAAGGTATTGCATATAGAATCGCCATTTTATTGAATCGCTTTCGTTGTTATCCCTAACCATCACCAGCAAATATCATTCCACCATCAGCAACAAATGATTCATCCCTATTATCCCTACCAGCCCCCATATTTTCCAATGTCAAACGACGGCGATAAAACACCTTAAAACCTATTATAATAAAATCAAGTTCGATCTTGTAAGGGAGGACCCACTACCACCACCAGAAACAGATCCTCTTCAGTTCCTTTGGGACGAAAACGAAAATTTTGGCGAAATCGTTATCGATTGTATAGACAATCGATATCGATTGAGTATACAATCGTTATCGAGTGTATGGACAATCGTTATCGATTGTCCATACAATCGATAACGATAAAAATTACTACAAAATGTGCACCGACGAAAGAAGAAGAAAAAACTCAACATAAATTAATTATTTACTAGCTACTTACAGGTTTGGTAGCTTGAAGATTGAAGAACGGAATGCTAGCGACTCTCGACCGCCTCTCCACCGACTTCGAACGAAAAAGTAAAAAAGTAAAAAGGTAAACAGTGAAGGGTTTGGTTAAGGCGGCTATTTATTACATTGGGGGTAAACCCGGTATTTCCTAAAGGCAGAAGATGGCTCGGCGCGCAGCGGGTCGATTTGGGTAAAGGTGAAACTATAGGGTCTCTGCAGTAAAAGGTACATCTGACAGGGCCGGTCAGGTAAATTTCCCTAGATAAAAAGTACCCACAAAGAAAGTATTCCGGCAAAAGCAGGAAAGCTACTTAGGAGTACGGAAATATTCCAGCAAAAAGCAGGAAATATTCCACGAAGAATCCGAGAAGCATCTTGCCCGTCCTCCTTCCTTTTTTTGTTTTTCTAACTTTTTTTATAAAGGTAGTTTCCCCGATATTTTCAAAACTTTTATTATTTTTGAGATTTTGAGACTTTCAATAGTTTTTATGTTTTCCCCTCCCATCAAAGTTTTGAATACCTTTAAATTTATCCATCAAATTTTTGATTTCACAAAATCTGAAATATATTGACTTGGTAGAATCAGATGATAGAGATGATTTCTCCTCCCAATCTTTCACATGATAGATCTTGAGATCATGGATATACCATGAGATGGTTAGTGTTTTATCTCTCGTGACACACATCTCAAATAAATGAGCTTAACATCACTTGCATGCTAAAAATTGATTTTAAGGTCAGCTTTTTGAGTGTGTACCACATGAAATAAAAAATTGACCGTCTGATGCTACGATCATGTTCTCAAGATCCATCATATGAAAGATTGGGACGATAAACAATATTCGTCGTCCGATTCAATATAATCAATGTATTTAAGCGTGGATGAACTCAAAGATTTGGTGGATGAATTTAAAGGTACTAGTTTTTGGCTATGTTCAAATTTAGCCAATTAATCAATTTCTATTACTCCAAAAACATGTCAAGTTGCCTAAAAAGGTGGGAAAATAAAAGTCTTATCATAGGCCTAAGGTGAGATGACCCCAAGATCTTCCCTAAGGCAAATTACTCATCTTTTAAGCCTTGTGAACAAAGCACCTAATATTAAAGGTAGCTATATTCATGCCTACAATTTCCGAGAGCGCCAATGTTCGAAGCCTACACCATCGATCTTGATACCAGCTTGATTCAGATGAGGAGATCGTTTTACACCTCAATCTTTAGTTTTATATTTCCCATGGCATAAATTATATTCTCCACAATGACTCTAAATCCCATGCACACATCAAGCTCGAACAAGATTTTAGGGCCATTTTTTTAGGATATCTGCCATGTGGAATGAAAAATAACCCGTCTACTGATAAGTTCATAGTTTCAAGATCGATCATTAGATTGCAAGTAGTCAACGAGTTTTAGTGGGTTTCGCCCTCAGAAACACTTAGACGCAAGCAAACAGAAGTACCCAACTTTTTGTCAATCAGCTGCCCACTGAGAGCTACAACTTGGACACAATATGTGTACTGTAGCACATAGAATAAAAAGAAAGACAATTTTTGGGATTTGTGCAAAGCAAATAGTAAAAAAGCTATGATGTAAAGATCTTTAGTGCCAAAGATTGGCACCAAACACATTTTCTTATCTATATTTTCAACGCAGTCAAAACCTATCTTTTTTATTCAATGGTTGACTGTGACTAATCACATGATAGAAATCATGGTTCTTTGCCAATCTTTGGCACCAAAGATCTTTACATCATGGCCTTCAAATCAGACAGATTAGATTGTGTTTCACGTGATACAAATCCTAAAAAGGGAGCTACAATTTGCCCACGAGGTTTGTCTTGTGGCAAATAGTTAAAAAAAAAAGATTTTATTATTTTTGAAATCTGTGTCACATGGAATACAATCTAAGTCATCTGATTTGAAGACCATGATAAAAATCATTGAGTCTTATTAGAAAATCATGATGCAGAGATCATTGAAGTTAAAAATTGGCACAAAACATGTTCTCTATAATATGCATTGTCAAAGTCAACCATGAATCAGATGATGGACTTTGACAGTATTAAATAAGATAATGATCACATGACATGCCAATCTTTCACTTCAATGATCTTTCTATTATGGTATTCAAATCAGTCGGCTTAGATGGTGTTCCACATGGCATAGATCCAAAAAATAACAAAATCTTTCTTTTTAACGCTATGTTGCCACCTCTTTCCATGTATTCAAGTTTTACCTCTCATCCTAAAAATACAGGTACCTCCTATTGGCACTCACCATTTTACTGAAAGCCCCCACAGCTCTCACGTGTAAGTGAAAAATACCCTCATTTTCTTTTAGCCTCTTAAAAACAATAGACCTCCCACTTACATGAGGGCATTCACTTTTATTTTCCCTTCTTCCTCCTTAGTTCCGCTAACCCGTGCAACTCTGGCAAGTCGTGCAAACCCTCCCAAAATCAACCCAAAATACAATTGAATCCTACACGAAATCAACCCTAAACCCTTTTGAAATCCACTTCATATCTACCCACTGTAAGACGTTTCTATTTCTGTGGCCATCACTATGGTCAAACCCGTTGACCAGTGAATGGTATAAGATCAACCTTAATATGTACAAGTGCTATTCTGGTGAGTTTGAAGAGAATAGGCAACTGCTTATGGAGTCTTTCAGTTAAAGTATGATTGTGATTTCTAATCACACTACAATTAGCAATTTCAGTCCTTAATGGGATAGGACTCTTTGGCTATAAATATAAGGGGTGCCTGGTCCCAACGATAGCTCGACGTAATTCAATCCTCCCTATTGGCAGAGCATCCCCATTGTGCTAGGAGACATTGAACGCGAGAACATCGTTGAAGATCGGCAACCAACCATCGATGGCTAACGCTCAAGGTGCGCGTATTTATAGGTTATAAATTTATTGTTTTTGATTGATCATGCGCCTAGATCTTTAGGCTTAATTTTGGATGGTCGGATCGTCAGATCCATTTAGATTCCATCAATTGGTATCAGAGCCATGATTGGCGTTATGATCGGTCAAAGCTTTAAAGTGAATTTTTTTTTGTAATGGCCGTTTACAAAAAAAAAAACTGGATTGAGGGTGGGTTTTTCCGCCACGGATTGACACCTGCCACCGCCTGGCGTCATGGCCGACCGGATGGCCCACCAGTGAGGGGTGGGGGTGGTCACCAGTGAGGGGCAGGGGTGGCTGCAAATCAAAAACCTCAAGTGTAAAAAAAAAAAGTGGGCGATCGGCCGGTCTGCCGGTGGCGTGACAGTCCTTGGTGAGCGTGGGTTGGCATGAAAGGGAGGCTGTTGCAATGATGAAAAAAAAAAAAAGAAGAAGAAGAAGAAGAAGAAGAAGGATAAGGGGGCCAGGGGTCACGCCCACCCTTCCCTGGGCCCTTGTGGCCCACTTCATTCCGTCGACCACTGACCCGTCAGGCCTCTTTGGACCTACTCGGCCCACAGGCATACTGACCGTCTGGGCTGTTTGGCCGACCGACCCCAACCCCGGCCGGCCCTTACCCACCCTTTTTGGCCCCGACCCGTCTCGGCCTATTTTGGCCTATGGCCCGACCATGGGCCCGCATGGCCCTCTGGACCACCACCGTCGGCCTTTTTGGACCATGGCCCACGCATAGCCCTGGCCCGACCCACTGGGCCCTAGGCCCATTCGGCTCTTGGCCTATTTGGCCCGAGTCCGCCCGACCCACTGGGCCCTTGGCCCACTCGGTCACTAAGGCCCATGGCCCGGTTTTTGGTACCCGGCCCAATATACCCACCCTATTTTCTAATCTTCTCGGGCCTTTTCTGGGCTATTTACATGTCCGATTTTCGGACATTATATATGCATTTTGACTATCTCGGACATTTCGGATCCGTTTTTGAGGTTTAATTTTAACAATGAGGTCTCTGTTATAATATTTGCATGACCTGATGTTATTTTTTCCATTTTTTTTTGTGTAATCGTTTTTTGCTCAAGTATCATTCATTAGAATGGGTAGTGGAGGTTGTGCTCTACCACCATGGCTGGCACTTACACATTATAATACTCATTTGTTGTCTATTTTTGACACCTCCTCATAACACGGTTTGTGGTCTTTTAAAATATTATCAAACCTAATTTGAAAACATGGCTTGGAAAGATTCTTCTGCCCAACGGTGATGGCTTTTCCTAGTGCCGTGGTTTTCATAGTGAGGTTTACTTTTGTCCAAGACCGTGTTAAATGTGTAGTGAACGTTGGCGTTACAACATAAGGGATTCTTCTGCCCAACGGTGATGAATCACTTAATGTTATATGATGGCTGTGTTTTCACTATTCATTATTTTGTGTGTGGGTACTGCTCGCGTGTGACTTTCGACCCAGCGGAGGGTCATAACGACGCAATTAGTACCACAATCATTAATAAAGACTGAGGAAGCGGCTAGTGTGTTATGACTCGACCCAACGGAGGCTCATAATGACACAAATTGTTTCTCAATAAAATCACATTGGTTTTACTTTTTATATTCCTTGACATATTTTAACTTTCACATGTTATAATTATAACCTTGTGGAATTGATAGTTACTCGATTGTATGTGGACATAATAAAGCCCTTAATTATTATGCAAAGATTGAACCCGTCTATCATAACCATATGATTGGTGGAATTGAACTTTTGAGTGGATCAAATTATAAGAAATGGAAGGAACAAGTTGCAATTGTTCTAGGCTGCATGGATCTTGACTATGCTATACGATCTGATAAACCCAAGGTGCTCACCGCTGATGCCTCGGCTGAGGATCTGGCAGTGAACCATACGGATTTAGAAAAATGGGATAGATCAAATCGTATGAGCCTCATGATCATAAAGAGTTCCATTGCTGATGCGATTCGGGGAGGTATTCTCACTCGCTTAATCGCAAAAGAATACATGCAAGCCATTAAGGAACAATTTCAAGGGACTTCTAAAGCCCTTGCCAGTAGTCTAATTGTTAAAATGGGAACCATGAAATATGATGGTCATAGTGGCGTCCGGGAGCACATTATGAAAATGAGTGGCATGGCCACTCAATTGAAAGAACTGGACATGGGTTTTTCTGAGGGTTATCTTGTTCACTTCATTATGACTTCTCTTCCTGCGCAATTTGGCCCGTTCAAGATCAATTATAACACGCAGAAAGAGAAGTGGAAGATGAACGAGTTAATCGCTCACTGTGTCCAAGAAGAAGAACGACTTCGGGCCGAAAAACCTGAAAGTGCCCATTACGCCGCTCTTGGTCCATCGAAACGAACTTTCAAGCGAAAACCGGGACAATATAAAGGAAAGAACGTGAAAGCTCCTCCACTGGAAACCAAACAAGGAGAGGCTAGCACATCTACTTCTGGCATCAAGTGTCACTTCTGTAAGAAGAAGGGACACATTAAGAAGAATTGTCAGAAATACAGAGCTTGGCTAGATAAGAAAGGTAATGACCTTGTTTTGGTGTGTGTTGAATCACTTTATGTTGATGCACCACGCAATACTTGGTGGATAGATTCTGGTGCAACTATTCACATAAGTAACTCAATGCAGGGATTACGATCCAGCAGGAAGCTAAGTAAAGGCTAACGTACCATCAAACTTGAATGGAGTAGAAGCACGGAGGCCATTGGGACTCTCCGTCTCATTTTAGATAGTGGTTTCATTTTGGATTTAGTTGATACTATTTATGTTCCCAGTATCACTAGAAACCTTATCTCAATTTCTAAATTGGATTCATTAGGTTTTGAATTTAAATTTGGACATAATATGTTTACTCTATTATTTAATTCCGATATTGTGGGTGGTGGCTCATTAGTGGGCAATCTTTATCAGTTGAACTTGGATTCATCTTACGCCCAATCTTTAGTTTCTATGCATGTGAATGATAAAATAAGTAAGAAACGAAAACGAGCACTCGATAACTCCTCCATTTTATGGCATAAACGTTTAGGCCATATATCTAAGGATAGAATGGAGAGGTTAATTAAAAATGATATAATCAATGCGCTCGATTTCTCTGATTTCTATACTTGTGTTGATTGCGTTAAAGGAAACCTCACAAAGACTAATAAGAAAGGGGCTCTCGAAAGCGAGTTTCTTTGGAAATAGTCCACTGCGATATTTGTGGACCGTTTCCAACTCCGCTATTGGTGGTCAAAAGTATTTTATTACCTTCAGATGATTATTCTCGTTTTGGTTATATATTTCATTCATCAGAAATCGAGGCCACGGATATGTTTAAAATCTATAAAGTCAAGTTGAGTTACAACTCAATTCAAGATTAAAATTGTGAGATCGATAGAGGCGAGAGTACTATGGTAGATACTCTGAAGCAGTGCAATCCAGACCCTTCCTGTATCTACAAGAGCATGGAATTGTCAATACACCATGCCGGGCACACAACGAGAATTGTGGTGACCAAATCGTACTCTTATGGATATGGTGAGAAGCATGTTATGCAACTCTACGTTGCCTACGTTCTTGTGGGGAGAAGCCTTGAAAACAGCGGTGCATATCCTAAATCGAGTTCCTAGTAAGGCAGTTCCCAAGACTCCTTATGAGCTATGGGTAGGAAGAAAACCGACTTTAGGATATTTACACATTTTATTTGAAGCAAAGGTGTACAACCCACAATTAGGAAAATTGGACCCTAAAACTATAAGTTGTCATTTCATTGGTTACCTGATAGATCAAAAGGCTCTGATTTTATTGCCCCACTCATAGTACGGATTGTTGAGACTAGACATGCAAAATTCTTTGAGGATCGTGGAGATCGGTTGAAATTATAAAGCTTAGGAAAATCACTTTTGAGGAGAATCGGGTTATAATTCCTATCCCTTTTATCCAAGAAAGAGTGGCACCAACACCAGTTATTCAAGCCAGTGTTGATGCACCTGTGGCTATACCTATTGACACATCCCACATTGAGGAGGTTCTTGCTCCCATGGCGGCAGCCACTGATCTACCATTGCGTAGATCAGAGAGAGCACGACTAGTTGGGTTTTCTGATGACTATATAGTTTACCTAAATGAGAGTGAATTTGATTTTGGAAAGGAATCGAGATCCTGTTTCCTTTAGCCAAGCCATGAAGCGACAAATCCACTCAATGGCTCAAGCCATGAAAGATGAGTTGAATCAATGAAACATAACTCGGTCTGGGATCTTTGTGAGTTACCTAATGGAGTCAAGCCTGTAGGCTGTAAATGGGTATTTAAAACCAAGCAAGACTCTAAAGGTAATATAGAAAGATACAAGGCCAGGTTAGTCGCTAAAGGTTTCACTCAAAAAGAAGGAATAGACTATAAAGAGACATTTTCTCCTGTCTCTAGAAAGGAATCCTTCGGATAGTCATGGCATTAGTAGCTCATTTTGACTTAGAATTGCATCAAATGGATGTTAAAAGCGCTTTTACGAATGGCGACTTGCATGAAGATGTCTTTATGACACAACTTTGAAGGTTTTCAGTTGAGGGGAGAAGTCATTTAGTTTGTAGACTCAAAAGGTCTCTATACGGTTTAAAGCAGTATCTCGACAATGGTACTTAAAATTTCAGTTATTTCAAATTTTGGTTTTAAAGAAAATACTGTGGATCAATGCATATATCTTAAAATCAGTGGGAGTAAGTTTATCATCCTTGTTTTATACGTTGATGATATCTTACTTGCGAGTAGCAATTTGGGCATGTTATATGAGACAAAGAACTTTTTATCAAAGAGTTTTGATATGAAAGATCTTGGTGAAGCTTCCTACGTGATAGGAATTGAGATTCATCGAGATAGAGCTCGTGGCCTATTGGGATTGTCTCAAAGAGCTTATATTGATAAAGTTCTTAAAAGGTTTAACATGCACAATTGTTCTGCTACTGTTGCACCTGTCATTAAGGGTGATAAATTTAGTCTACTTCAGAGTCCCAGGATCGATCTGGAGAGAAAACAGATGGAGACAATTCCCTATGCATCGGCAGTTGGGAGTCTCATGTATGCCCAAGTCTGTACTCGTCCAGATATAGCGTATATAGTTGGCATGCTTGGCAGGTACCAATGTAATCCTGGTTTGGATCATTGGAAAGCAGCTAAAAAGGTTTTTCGCTATTTACAAGGGACTAAAGGACACATGCTTACATACAAAAGGTCGAATAACCTTGAAGTTATTGGTTATCTGATCTTCGACTATCTTTGGTGTCAAGACACTCGTAGGTCCACATCGGGTTATATTTTTATGCTTGCGGTGGACCTATATCTTGGAAGAGCGTTAAACAAACTACTTCCCACTATGGAAGGGTAATTGCATGTTTTGAGGCAACATGTGAGGCGATATGGTTGAGGAATTTTATCTCAGGGCTTCGAGTTGTTGATACTATTTCAAAGCCACTGAGAATCTTTTGTGACAATTCCGCTGCGATTGCTATCTCCAATAACAACAAGATTAGTGGGGGTTCCAAATATATTGATATAAAGTATCTTGTTGTCAGGGAGAAAGTCCTAGATCTTTAGGCTTAATTTTGGATGGTCGGATCGTCAGATCCATTTAGATTCCATCACCCACAACCCTATTGAAATTCACTTGAAATCCTTATGGAACCTGTTGGAAAATCCACATGAAACCCTTTAGTAACCGACTAGAAATCCACCTGAAACCCTACGGTAATCCACTAAAAATCCACCCGAAACTCTCTCGAATCCCATTTGAAAACCCTATTGAAATCACTACAAAAAATAAAACTATTAGCAGCAGCCACAAATTGCTCCCAATAGTCTTAATAGTTTTTTTATTAATAGCGAAAGTTTTTTATTTTTTTAGAGCAAAAAACTGCCGCTAATAGTTTTATTTTTTGTAGTGAATTCACTTGAAACCCACTTGAAGCTCTTTGAACCCATCGGAAATCCACCTGAACCCTCCTGAATCTCACCTAAAACCTTCTTAAAACCTACCTAAAACCCTTTTGATCTCTTAAACTCTTCATTGCCATCGTCGATGCGACTTGTCAGAGCTAAGAAAGATAAAGAAGTTATTGTCATTTCCATTGGCTTTTCGGGTGGATTCCAGTGGGTACGAAGAGGGTTTTGGCTTAGAGTTTAGGTTTGAGCACGAAGAAGAAGTGGGTGTTCTCCTTTTGTTTAGTGTAAAAGAAATGAAAAAATTAAGTAGTTCCCTTCCATAATTTCTTAATAATAAGTGGGTGCTTTCGGTAAAACAGTGGGCGCTGATAGAGGTGCCGTAAAAATATCAAGTCCTTTTTGAAGGGTAGCTTTATTTGCGCCCATGCATTCTTTGAAAGCGCCCATGTGTACAACCCCTTAAAACCGTTAATTGTGTTGGATCTAATGATGGAGATCGTGTTTTACCTTGATCTTTCACACAATGAATCTTGAGATCATTTCACACCTATCAAACATTTAGTATTTTATTCCACATGTTACAGATCCCCAAAATATGCCCCTTGTGAGCAATGGCACACATCACGCTCAAACGTGATTTTAGGGTCATATTTTGGGGATCTATGACATGGAATAAAAAAAACTGTGTGATAGGTGCGACATGATTTCAAGATCCATTTTGTGGAATATCGGGGTGAATTATGATCTCTATTATCTGATCCGAAGCAATCAATGATTTTGAATGGTTCTGAGATGTTGGCACTTTCAGAAAACTCTGTAGGCTAATTTAGAGGCTATTATTTTATGTGCTTGCATAACGTTTGCCTATTGGGCAATGAGGAGCTTGTACACGGCGAGAAGTGTAGTGTGGGACATAGTTTAAAAAGAGGTACCACTATTAGCACCCACTCAATCTCTGAAAGTACCCATGTGGGCAATCTTCAAAATCATTGATTGGTTCAAATCAGATAATGGAGATCGTGTTTTACCCTGATATTCTTCAAAATGAATCTTAAGATCATGACGCACCTATTAGATGGTTAGTTTGTGATTTCACGTGTCACAGATAAAAAAAAAAATGGCCCATAAATCATATGGCACACATCACACTCAAACCTAATTTTAGGATCATTTTTTTGGGAGCTGTGACATGTGAAATCACAAATAGACCGTCTAAAAAGTCCGCCATAATCTCAAGATCCATTATATGGAAGATCGGGGGTGAGAAACGATCTCCATCATCTGATTAGAAGCAAAAGCAATCAAATGAAAGATTTGAAGGGGTTTCCAACGTTGGCACTTTCAGAAAAAGCGTGGGGACGCTTAGAGGTACCCTCAAATAATAAGTCTATTGGATGATTTATACGGTACCCTAAAATAATAAGTCTATTGGATGATTTGTACATCCTGCACTTAATATGAACCCTATTCTCAAGTATGAGCTAAGGTCCTCAATTCAGCAAATAAATTACACCAATTAATATGAACCATACTATGTGTGCTTTTAGCCCAAAGGTTTGACTAGTCTCACAGAACTAGATCGACCTGTGCACCAACCTTTGAGCATGGATCGCATACCTAGTATCCAGCCTATAACATTACTCCAGCCCATTTTGTCAAGTCAATGCCCGGTTGTCTCAAGTCAATGCTGGGTCTCCTATCTTTTCTCCCTCCTCTCTCTCTCTCTCTCTCTCTCTCTCTCTCTCTCTCTCTCTCTCTCGCTACCGTGAAGGGTATTATTATTTATACCTCCTCAAATTGTGACCTCACCCCATCTCTTTTCCCACGCATATGCAATGACACTTTTGAATCAAGCATAATTATTTCTCTCAACTTTGCACGCAATAGATCTTGAGATCACATGGGTATGCTCACACGTTTGCTTTCTTAATTCACATGGCATACATATCCAAAGTGTTTCTAGAAACACATGACACACATCACCATCATATATAATTTTAGGGTCACTTTGATATATTGCACCTAAAAAAAATAAAAATAAAAATTAATTGTCTGATTGTATGGCCATGATTTTAAAAACCATTTTATAAAAGACTAGGCAAAAACCTATCTAAATAGTGTAATTCAAAACTGTCACTTTGTCCTAAGATCACAGTTTAATAGGCTGTAAATAACAGTACCCATAAAGGAGTGTTCTTCTAGCCTAAGGAGTGCCGCAGTAGGCTCGAGAACAAGAGCTAAGTTGATGTCAGAAAAAAAAGAGAAAAAAGAAAGAAAGAGCACTAAGTAAAATAGTTTCCACGAAGGATCAACAAAGCATCACTTCCCTTCCTCGTTTTCGTGAACTCCTTCCTTTATTAAGGATTCGTCTTTTGTAACTTTTACAAGAGATTCCTTATTTTAAGAACTTTGTTAAGAAGGAAAGTGCAACAAATCAATATTATTACTTATACTTAATAATTGAAAATGTGACAGAATCTTATCATTTAAAAATATGAGCAATCTCTTTGATTTTAGGGTTTGGATTAGATATATATCCTCTATTAAACTCAACCCATCTCTTGTTGCAGGCATGCATTTACGGTTTTTAATGAGATCGATGCCCATAGTTATAGCTGTTAACCTTCCAAACAATAGATCTTGAGATCATATGTGTACTATTAGATTATGTGTTTTTTAATCCATATGGCCAAGGATCAAAATTTTGGCTAAATCTAATCGAAATTTCGATCGAAATTATCGATTTCGGTCCCCACCGAAACAATAATTTGGGACCGAAATTTCGATCAAATTTTGTATGAGATTGGAATTTTCGACCGAAATTTCAGTTTCGGTCCCCTCCGAAATCAAAATGAAACTTGAAATATTAGTCCTTGTATATGGCCCACAGCTCCAAAGTGATTTGGCACGCATCACCCACGATTTTATGGTCACTTTAGGGAAGTAATGCAGTTAAAATAAAAGCTGACCGTATGATTATATGCCCATCAACTCAAGGACCATTTTATGGAAGATTTAGGGCAAACAGGATCTACATCGTCATATTCAAAGTGGTAGACTAAGGTGTTCAAAGTGGTGAGTGAGATCATAGTTAGACTAAGGTGTAAATAAGAGTATCAACCCATAAAGGACGGTATTCCTTCTAGGCTAAGGAATGCCTTTAAAATAGTCTTAAGAGTACGGAAGTGATGCCCTTGGCCACCAAGAAAAGAATCCGCTTTAAGAGGACGGAGCTGACATCTTTTGCCTCTACGCACAGAATCCGCGAAGCATCCTCTCTCCTTTCTTCCTTTTTGAAACTTTTAAATAAACTTGCCCACATAGCTCTCTTTCTTATTCTCTCTTACATCGCTCCTCTTTCCCATAGCATGCCGACTTCTTCTTCCCAACCCAATATGGGCAGATATGGCCTCGATTCTGCAGAAGAAAATGGAACTAAGCCCTCCACCTCTCTTCCTCCTCTCGTCTCATCTTACAACTCCCGCATACGCCCCCTCCTCGACGCCATCGATAGCTTACGAAACCTCAAAGTGATGAGCGAAGGCATCGAGCTTCCCACCATCGTCGTCGTCGGTGATCAATCCAGCGGTAAATCGAGCGTCCTCGAATCACTCGCAGGCATCAGCCTCCCTCGCGGCCAAGGAATCTGCACTCGGGTACCTCTTATAATGCGCTTACAAAATCACCTAACCACTGATCCAATACTCCACTTGGAGTACCAAGGCAAAACGGTTCCCACTTCGGAAGCGCATATCACTAATGCCATTAGTTTAGCCACTGAAGAGATCGCTGGCACCGGAAAGGGCATCTCTGATGCTGCACTCACCCTTGTTGTGAAGAAGAAGGGTGTGCCGGATCTCACCATGGTCGATTTGCCCGGAATTACGCGGGTTCCCGTACACGGCCAGCCCGATAACATCTATGAGCAGATTTCGAATATTATCATGCAGTATATTAAGCCTAAAGAGAGCATAATTCTCAATGTTTTATCAGCCAGTGTCGATTTTTCCACCTGCGAGTCGATAAGGATGTCGCAGCAGGTCGATAAGACCGGAGAGCGGACTCTAGCGGTCGTTACCAAGTCCGATAAGGCGCCGGAGGGGCTCCGGGAGAAGGTGACGGCCGACGATGTGAATATCGGGCTCGGGTATGTGTGTGTTAGGAATCGGATTGGTGACGAATCTTACGAAGAGGCGAGGATTGAGGAGAAAAAATTGTTTGAATTCCATCCTCTTCTTTCTAAGATTGATAAATCTATAATTGGAATCCCAGTTCTGGCTCAAAGGCTGGTGCAAATTCAGGCGATTAGTATATCTAGATGCTTGCCCGATATTGTCAAGAAGATTGAAGAGAAGCTTAGTCACTACGTTACAGAGTTCAACTCTTTGCCCCAAAATCCGACTACGATAGCTGATGCCATTGCAGCTTTCATGCGTGTTCTCGGATCCGCGAAAGAGTCTCTCAAGAAAATTCTCTTGAGAGCAGAGTATGAGGAGTTCCCCAATGATCTCTGGTTGCATTGTACCGCACGTCTGGCCGAAATGCTCGATGCGTATTCGAAAGAACTCCGATCGAAGAGTGATATCAGTGATTCAAAGTTCTTGATGGAGGAAATCAGTGTTCTTGAGGAAGCCAAGGGAATTGGGCTTCCCAATTTCCTCCCTCGATCGGCTTTCCTCACACTCTTACAGAGGAAGGTGAATCAAATAAAGCATTTACCTGTCGAATTTGTTCGAAAGGTGTGGAGTTACATTGAGGAAGTGGTGATTCATGTGTTGAAGCTTCATTCTGCAAATTACCCACAATTGCAATCCGCGACTTTACGGGGGGTACGCAGTGTGATTGGGCAGATGAGAGGCTTGTCGGAAGAGCGAGTGAAGGAGATAGTAGAGATGGAGAAGCTCACGGATTACACTTCGAATCCAGAGTATATGGAAACATGGACTAGTTTGATGAACAACCAAGCTAAATTCAAGGACCATTTGGCAGATCATTATAATTCGGCTAAGCTGAAAATTACAGGGCTCGGGGACGTTGAAATTGGGCATCTGAGGGGGCAATCTTCAAAGGTGGGAGAGGCATTCGACTTGAAAATGCGAATAACTGCTTACTGGAAGGTTGTGATGCTGAGGTTGGTGGATAGTGTTGCATTGCACCTCTTATTTAGTGTGCAAATGCTGTTGGATAAAGGGATGGAGGGCGATATCTTGGGTGAATTGATGGGGCCGAGTAATGGCGGTGTGGAGCGGATGCTCGAGGAATCGCCTTCTGTTACTGCGAAGCGGGAGCGGCTAAGCATAAGCATCAAATTACTGAGGGAATCGAAGGAGGTTGTTGGGAACATCATGGATCAGATTGGTGCTCATGTCTAGATCATGGTGTAAGACTTAATATAGGATTCTCACTCTGTTTTGATGGTGGATGTAGTGGTGGTTTTCTTTGAAGGGGCTTCTTCTAGTTTTCTTATACTTTTTCTTTTTGATGTTTTTAGTGCATGGTTTACTTTGTATTTATGTTTTGGGAACATATCTATCTATACTTGCGTATTAAGAATTTAGGATGTTTTTTTCTATCAAAACGAAAAAAGAATTTAGGATGCTTTTAGTTTTGTTTTTTTCCATTGGTGACTCTTTCCTCCTGGACTTGGGTTCATGGTGTTCCTTCTTCGTTTCGGCCAAGTAAGCAACGGGTTAGTACCCATTTCTTGTATTGAAGGGACATCATACAGAGATAAAAGGCCATCAACAAAAGTTGGTGTGCACACCAGGTGTCTCTTTCCAAACATTGAAAGATGAAAGTAGAGTGGTGTGCATATAGAAATAATTGGTGTGCTCTAAGAAAAAAATATTTTATTTAACCGAAAGAAACAAACAATTAGGAAAAATTTGTGTGTACTAAACGTTGCTACGAACACATTTTTATTATTTTTTATTTTTTTGGTGATAAAAAGATAGTCAACTTGTTAATAATCAACTAATTCAGTGGCTACATGCAATATTAGATTTCAGGCGAGGAACTTCCTCTGTCCACACTCCACAGAGAGCGAAACAGACCTCAATCAAATCTTTTGCAAGTGCATCAGTCACACCATTAGTAGATCACCTTGTGTACAAACAGTAGAATATCTGTAAGGCCATCCAACTCCTTTTTTATTTCATCAATTAAGATTCCACTTTCAAAAGATTCTCCAAATGCGTCTTGGAGGTTTCCATAACATTTTTGAAATCACTTTCAAAATCACGTTTCTCATGCATATTGTGTGTGCTAATTTGATTCCTGCAAGGAGTGCCAGAGCTTCACAGTGTTCGGGTTGAAGTTTAGTACCTCATTGGGTATTTAGATACCCAAATTTTATCATGATATCTGAGTAGGCTTTTCTCTACCCACATCACTCAGTTCAATTGTTCACGTAATGCGACTTAGTCTAGCCAACACATGCGGAGGCGTGTTGAAGTGTAGTCCCAAATAAAGTATTCATAGCCTTGTCTCTCCTCTTATATGTTCTTGAGATGGATACCCAAAGAATCATTGTATCATATTAGACCTTTCTCCACCCACGTCACCCAATTCAATTGTTCACATGATTTGGCTTAGTGAGGCTAATACGTGCGGCGGTGTATTGAAGTTTAGTGTAACATCTACCTTTGAAAACTCAGGCTAGTCAAACCTTTGACCTGAAACCCGACCTCTTAGGAGACCTGAGATTCGGGCACTTTTAAAATGTGGGCACCCACTTTGTGCCCACATTGATTGAGGATACACGATCTAAAAATTTTGGAGGCACCTCATCAGTTGAATTTTATGTAGCATCCTTAAGGGCACCCATCATAAATTTTGAACCCTTAAAGGCACCCCTCATTCGAACATTGCAAATGACACCTTTTGTCTCATCTTATTTAAACATAAATTGATGGTGATAATCTAGTGATCATCATCAATGGAGGTGATTGAAAGTCACTCATTTGATGTGTCATCTTAGGGCTGGTCAAACAATTGACCAAGATTGGAAGGCTTGAGATGTCCTTACACATAAAAATTAAATTGTGTTGTTTGGTATGGAACAATGCAAACTTGTAAATAAATGGGACAATTGAGGGCTAGTTGAATTAATTTTCATGAAATAAAAATTTGAAAAAAATATATATAAAAAGTTTTCACTACAAAAAATAAGACTATTAGCGGCAGTTTTTTTAACAAAAAATTGTTGCTATTAGTCTTGTCGCTACCAAAACCTGCCGCTGCCAAAAATTGCCTTAACAGCAAGTGCTGCTAAAACACCTTATTTTTGTAGTGTTTATACAATCCTAGCCCTTAAAGGAGTAGACCAACTTTGACCCCATCTTAGACCCTAGGATTTACCTAGGAAAAATTTAAGGTGTTAGATTGGAGTGAGTGCATGCAACCACAAGTTACGGAGAATCTTGACTTTTGAAGAGAATTATGGGCCATAAGATCAAACAAGGTCCACTAGAGGACCAAATTGAAGAGCTAGTTTGGGTCAGCCATAGTTGCTTTGAGATGAAGGAAGAGTGGGAATGAAGGTATGTGACACATGGAACCCTTATTCCCCAAAAGTAGCTCAAAACTCCACTCCTAAAACTTCTACACTCCCAAGCCTCTCTCTCTCTCTCTCTCTCTCTCTATTTTCTTCTTCCTCATTGCTCCAGCCACTAATAGAGACCTTCTAAACTCTTGATCTCTCAATCTAGCCATTAGAATTTTGATCCAAGCCTATGGATTAAACCTCCTTAGCCTCTTGTACCACATAGTGTGAATTTATGCAAATCTCCCCTTTTGGCCACTCAATCTCTAAAGACTAACATATATGCCTAAGCTAAGCTAAGGTAAAGTATTAGTTCAGATTGTTTTTGCAAATTCTGGTATAAATTTGACTTTGATCAAGTTTCAATGGTACTAGATTTCATATTGTAGGAATTGGTAGATTACTATATTTTAATATTTCTTATTTTTATATGATTAATGGTGATTAGAAGTTTGATTTTTTGCATGAATTATATGTTAATTAAAATCTATAAATCATAGTGTATTAATGTTAATTAAAACTTTGAGGGCTTTCCAACGAGCACTCACCTGCTTGATTCGAACATCGACAATAAAAGTTATGGCTGATTATTCGAAGCCTTAAAATCTAGACTGATGACCGGTTGAATGAAAAATACATTCTGTAAATCAATAGCTTTGATCAACTGTGATCGAAATTTTGAGTGCCATCATTTGTGAAAGATGAGACTATCAATCATATTTCACTAGGTTTTGGAATCACTCACAAATTTAATCAGGATCGAAAATGGCAGCTCGATTATCGGCAATGGTTCATTACCCTGACTTGAAATTTATAAAATGAACCAAGTAAGCCAAAATCTTGACTTTTTTCTTAAATCCCGTGATATTGTGACTGTTAAGAATCACAAATAAGGTTTAATAGTTATTGATGACCTATAATCAAGATGGTATATCTTAGTTGACCGAGTCAAAGATTGACTCTTAAAATGCCCAAAGGCCAATATGATCGAAAAATGACCCAGTTTAGAGCTATCATCCAAAGATCCCAAAAATTATATAAAAATTTGGAAAGATGAAATTATAAATATATTAATTTTATCTAGGAGATTTGGCCTCCAACTTGATCGGTTTAGACGGATAGTGATCATTCACAGAATTTATCATTTTATCACCCTTAACTTAGTGATGCTAGGACTTAGTTTATTACTAATAAGTTACTGATGTGCAGATATTTAAGATAAGCAGTAAAAGAGAGCCTAAATGTTAATCTCTATTAAAGTGAACCCAAAAGAGCATTAAAAAGATGATTAAGCGTTAGAGACGATTCGCGATTACTAAAAGATAGAAAATCGTAATTTACGATTGTGCGCTACTGCTAAAGTAAATAAAGAAATATGAAATTATTATTTTACGATTCTTTAAAGAAGACGATTTTTCAGAAGGCGACAAAAGAGTAAAAAACGATATAAAGAGAAAAGTGATAATCCAGTATGAAAGTTAAAGAATAGAAAACCGTAATTTATGATTTTCTAGATAAAGAAGAATGGATAATTGTTATCTACAATTATAGAAGCTTTCCTGCTGTCATAATTGCTGTTGCTGATCATGTGAGTGAGAACCATCACCGTCATATACAGAATTAGAAGAATTTTACAATTAGAAGTTCTACTGATTACGGATCTAAAAGATTGATGAAGATAAACTCCGAAGGACTCTGTTACTGAAAATTAAAGAACATTCCAGAAGCGCATCAAACTAAAGAAATAAGGAAATGATAAAATTAGAAGTAGAGTTATATTAGGATAATTTTTATTTCTTTTATTAGATTTAGAACTTTGTAAACTGAATTCTTATGATCTATAAATAAGAGAGCCCGGTATAGGAATAAACCATCAAAGAAGAATTCAGCATCAATTGACACCTGAGATTGAATTTTCTTCTGATCAAAGTAGTGTATCATAGTTAGAATAATTGAGATATCCAAGGTTTCTCAAGAGTAATTGATGCCTGTAATTGAGTATTGAAGATTAGTGTAGATATCTGTAGTTTCTCAGAAGCAATTGACGACTGCGGCTGAAGGGTGAAGGATATATTTATTTACTTTCTAGTATATAATTTATATGCTTTGTATATATCTCCAAGTTTTGATTTGAATTGACGACTCAGGTTGGAATTTGCAGATTAGTGTAATGATTTTTATTTGAATTTTTTGCAAATACCTCCCTGAGTTATGTTGATATTACAAATAACCCCCCCAATTATAGCTATTTTCTTTAAACCCCCTGAGTTAGCATTTTGGTATTCATAAAACACCCTCTTTAACGGATGCTACTTTAAATGGTTAACCAGCCGTTAAAGAATAGCCTAAATACCATATTTATCCTTTTTTAAATTAAATTACTAAATTGCCACCCTCTATACGTGGTAAGAGTAATTTTAAATCCACTCCTCCACTTACAAAAAAGAGTAGTTTTAAATCCACCTACCAAATATTTGAGTTCACCCACGCTAAAAAACATTGACTGCATTGAATCGGACGATGGAGATCGTTTATCGTCCCAACCTTTCACACGATGGATCTTGAGATCACAGTGTCCACCCACCAAATATTTGAGTTCACCCACGCTGAAAAACATTGACTGCATTGAATCGGACGATGGAGATCGTTTATCGTCCCAACCATTCACACGATGGATCTTGAGATCCATTAGACGGTTGATTGCATTGAATCGGACGATGGAGATCATTTATCGTCTCAACCTTTCACACGATGTATCTTGAGATCATGGTGGCACCATCAGACTGTTGACTGTATTGAATTGGACGATGGAGGTCGTTTATTGCCCCAACCATTCACACGATGGATCTTGAGATCATGGTGGCACCATCAGACGGTTGATTGCATTGAATCTCGGACGATGGATATTGTTTATCATCCCAACCTTTCACACGATGGATCTTGAGATCATGGTGGCACCATCAGATGGTTAATTTTTTATTTCATTTGGTATACACTCAAAAAAATGACCTTAAAATTAATTTTAACCGTATACGTGATGTTAAGGTCACTTTTCTGAGATGTGTGCCACGAAATAAAACACTGATCGTCTAATGGTATGCCTAAACGATCTCCATCGTCTTATTCAATGCAATCAATGTATTTTAGCGTGGGTGAACTCAAAGATTTGGTGGATGGAAGTAGACGCGGTTAGGCAATCCAATTCCTAAAAATGGGTCTTGAATCATATAGGAAATTGGAGGGACGAGTTTTTTGAGTGAAACATGTAGATTGAAGGTTTTCTTTTCAAGAATAATTGCATCGTTTGCCACAAATCCTCCATTGGTTGAGTATTCGTCCAAACGTTGACATACTTTAATAGGGGAATCACCCATCAGATGAGTCTTGAATCTGATGGGTGAATGAAGGGCATTTTAGAAGAGTACCTTTAAATTCACCCACTGAATCTTTAAGTTCACCCACTGAATCTTTAAGTTCACCCACGCTGAAACACGTTGATTGAATTGAATTGAACGATGGAGATCATTTATCCTCCAAATCTTTCACATGATGGATCTTGAGATCATGATCGTACCATCAGACGGTCAGTGTTTTATTTCACGTGGCACACATCTCAGAAAAGTGACCTTAACATCACGTGCATGCTTAAAATTGATATTAAGGTCACTTTTAGGGGTGTGTACCACATGAAATAAAAAATCGGTCGTCTGATGGTACACCCATGATCTAAAGATTGATCTTATGAAAGATTGAGATGATAAAAAATCTCTCGTTTAATTCAATGCAGTCGATGTGTTTCAGCGTGGGTGAACTCAAAGATTTTGTGGGTGGATTTAAAGGTACTCCTTTTAGAATAGTGGTCAATTATAATAGCATGACTTGTAAATAAAGGTGAATGAAGGGCCTTTTAAAATGATGATAAACTTTAATGGCATGACTTGTAAATATAGATGAATGAAGGGCCTTTTAGAATGGTGATATTTTTAAAATATTGGTTTCATTAAGGACAAAATAGGTTTTCCGTCCATAAACTCACGGCTAGTTAACGGCAGGGGGTTATATGAAACAGAAACACAAAAGTAGGGGCTGCAGAATAAATACTCATAACTCATGGGGTTTCTTATAATATTAGCATAACACAAGGGGGTATATGCAAAAAACCCTTTTTATTTTTCATATTCAGTTTTCTAAAGTTTGATTGGCGCCCAGATTTTAAGAAGTTGTTGATTAGATTAAATCTGCATTGATAGAACTTTAGTATTGATTGACGCCCAATGCTAGGAAAATTGATATATAGTGTAATGGTACTGTTTAATTTTATAAATATTTGATAGCTAAAGATTGGGATTGACAATCTCAATCTGAAGGAGGATTAGAATTTATTTTATGCACTTTAGTTTAAGAAACCATTCTTTTATTCATATTTCTCCAGTAGAGTATATGATAAAGATAAATAGAAGTTTTTAAAGATAAGAATTTAGTTAGGAGATAAAGAACAGAGATAAGAGATTAGCAAACTTCGTCGTGGGAACGATTCTATGCTAGTACTATGATTTCCATTATGCGCTTACAATAAGTTAAGACTTTACTTTAGTTAATTAATATATATACATAAAAAAAATATAAGTCAAATTTTTGGCGCCTCTGTTGGGGAAGCAGAATTTATCCTTATTTATATTTTTATCTACTATTTTTATTCTTTTAGAAACTAATATTTATCTTTCTCTTTTTATATTTCTTTATATATATATATATATATTTATTTTTATTTTTTTTTTCACTTCTTAAGCTTTTGCAGGTTTATTCGGAGTTACGAATAAGAATTTCAACACTTCTGCTGGCTACAGAGACTAGAGGCTCAGATTTGTTTCTCTTCCTGCTTTCTAAAAAAAAAAAAAAAGATAAGAAATATTTTATAAATATTTTAATATGCAAGGCCATAATTACCCATCTTGGCCAAGTTACCAAACAACCTATGACCCACAAGAATACTCGACAACTCCCTTTTATCCCATAGAAGCTGAGCAAAGCTTTGCTTTACACCTGGGAAGTTTCGAAAGTTCCTGTGACCATCAGTGAGGAAACTATTACGATTTTCCAAGGATAACTCAACAAGAATGCTCTTATGCATATCAGCAATACCCCTGTAATTCACAACCAATTTATGCCATAAATCAAGTTTTTTATCAACAGCCTACTACGAACGATGATGCCACTATTGGTCAAATTCTTCAAGATCTGCAGCAACATGCGCATTAACGCTCTAAGGAATTATCCCAACTATCCCAAATTTCCCAAGACCTATATTCCTGTTTTTAGACCATTGCAAACCTTGGAACCAAAATCGAACAGATCGCTATACAATGGGAAGAAATAGGGAATAATGAGAGGAAGTTGGACGAAGGTCCTATACCTAATCTTTCCCACCATATCCAAGCTGTTCAAACTCTACGAAGTGGTAAGGTTGTGGACAACAAGGTAGATATGCCTGCACCTATAGTCAACAATAAGCTTCAGGAAAAGGAAAAAGAAGTTATTAAGGATACCCCACTACCAGAAAAAATAAAAAAAGCAGAAAATAAAAACTCAAGAGTGATAGTACACCTACGTTCGTAACTGAAGTACCCTATGTACCTAAGTTACCGTTCCCTAAGGCTTTTGGTGCACCATCACCTTTTGATAAAAATCTCAAAAAACTAGAACTTACAGAAATCTTCAAAGAAGTGAAGATTAATTTACCTCTATTAGAAGCAATCAAACAAGTCTCTGCTTATGCATGATTCTTAAAAGAGATGTGTACACAAAAACGAAAATGGCGAAATAATGTCTCGCAAAAAGTTTTCTTAACTGAGCAAGTAAGCTCAGTCTTACAGGCTAGGACCCCTCCTAAGTTTAAAGATCCTGGAGTTCCTACATCCCTTGTATTATAGGAAACCATGCTATAAACAAAGCACTTTTGGATCTGGGAGCGAGCGTAAATTTGCTACCATACTCTATTTATGAAAAATTAGGACTTGGAGAAATGAAGCCTACTTCGATAACTCTCCAGTTAGCCGATAGAATAGAAAGAAGATCGGTAAGAGTAATTGAAGACGTTATGGTTGGAGTCGATAAATTCATTTTTTCCTGTTGACTTCCTGGTGTTAGATATGGAACCAAGTTCGAAATTCCCAATACAAATTCCTGTTATACTTGGTAGACCATTTTTGGCCACTGCCAACGCTTGCATAAATTGTAAGATTAGGGTAATGGAAGTTTCTTTTAGTGATATGCGAATTTAGTTGAATTTGTTTTCAGCAGCCAACCAAATGGCTTCAATAGACGACGAGGAATGTTTCAGTATTGATGAAATTAATGAATTGGTAGAAGAAGTATTGCCCCTCGTCCTATCTAAAGATGTGCTTCAAACCGCATTATGGCACACAGATTTGAAAGACTCAAAGTTTCAACTAAAGGAGGTGACATCCATGTTGGACACTGCTAAAACATGGAAACCATGGATAGAATGTGACAGCCCGGATTTTTCCAACCTAAATTTCTTGAAATATATATATATATATATATATATATATATATATATATATATATATATATATATATATATATATATATTTCTTTAACGAAATGAAAAACCCGGACTGCCAGATCGTAGATCACAATCTATACAAAATACTTGATACATCCACACACATGCGAAAAATCAAAGCAGATAATACATATGGCATAATTGAAATCTCTAATTCTAATATCCAACATAAATAATAAAATAAAATAAACCACCGGTGATGGCCGACCATCACCAAACAGTGGTGTATAATATGAGTAAAATAGCACGAACATACCAAGCCTGAACTTACCAAATTCACAAGTACTAAATCTATGATCCCATAAATCTTACCAATCCTCAAGTCCTCAATCTTCAAGTCTGGTGTCCTGACAAGTGTTATACCTGTGACATAGATTCGAAGGGTGAGTTACATCTAAGCTCAGTGGAGCAACTAATACCAATATACATCTCATCAGTCATGCATAGATTCAAAGATAAAGATCAAAACATTTTCATATTACAAATTGATGACATTTTCAAACTCACGATAGGATTTGAATTCCAAAAGCATTTTTCTTATCAAAAGCGAAACTGATTTCGAAGGTATTTTCTTATCAAAACCAAAGTTGATTTCAAAGGCAAATTGATTTCAGAGGAAAACTGATTTCAAAAGCAAACTGATTTCAAAGACATTTTTTATCAAAACTGAAACTGATTTCAATTCACTTACATGTCTTATCTTGATTTACTGAGGTCGCTTATGTTCGCTTATGTTCACTTATGTGTCTTACACATTCTTACATAGCTTCACTTACATGTCTTACACATCCTTACAAAGTCGATTCACGGATATCCCGTCGTGCCGATTCGAATCACGGAGATCTCGCCATGCCGGTCTTACACATTCTTACATAGTAAGTTTAGAGTTTCGGATTTAACGTTCGGATTTCAAAGCACGATACCAAGAATAAATTATAAATAAACTGTTGTACCAGTTCAAATTATGGATATCTGCCGTACCGGTTCAAATTACGGATATTCCACCGTACCGGTTCAAATTACGGTTCTTAGGTTCAAATTACATGTCTTACAAATTTGAATTACGAAGTTCGATTTGCGTAAATGACTTATACATTTGATTTACGAAGTTCAGTTCATTTACATGACTTATTGATTTAATTTACTTATAATCCATCCTAGCGGTTCACGATTTTACGAATAATCCGCCCATAGCGGTTCACATTGTACTTATAATTCGCCCATAGCGGTCCACAGTATACTTATAATCCGCTCATAGCAGTCCACGGTGTACTTATAATCCACCCATAGCATTCCACAGTATACTTATAATCCGCCCATAGCGGTCCACTTCAATTTACTTAACTTATAGTTCAATTTACTGATTTGATATTCAATATTTCATTTTAGATTCGATCTTTTTAAAACTTCAGAATAAAGCGTTTTTTATCCTCCAAATGATTCCAAAGGAAAACACATTTTCGATATTTCAAAATGTTTCAAACGGATGTATTTTTGATATTTCAAAAGGGTAGAAAGCACCATATACTTTGAAATCTCAAAAGTTCTAAGGCAACTCACAAATCCATATGTAGATATTTCAAAAGATTTCAAAGCAAGCATGCATTTGATATTTCAAAGAGTCTAAGTATAATTTAAATATGGTCAATTTATCACATTCCAAACGATCATATCTAAGCATCTATGAAAAATCAAATCGAAATACAATTGTGTATGGAACTTTTCCCACCTTAACCTCGAAGTTACGAGAAGATAAGCTAAGCCCTATCGATGGATTTCCGTCCTCAATCTACATTATAAATATATGATGATGTATCAAGGATCAATTCCAATCACTAATAACTTAGATATATTCAAGTATTTTCTCAACCTGAGGTTGAAACGGGCAAATTCGTGCAAACATAGAAATTAACTCAACTTCCTCCTAAATTTTGACCTTTAAAACTTTGGATTCACAAGTTTGTCAATTCACAAAGTTGTAGATATCGTTGCCATCTTCCTAATACCTTAAGAATCATACGATGCTGAGTTTGGGGTAGAAAGTTATGGCTAAAATATCGGAGTAGTGTCGGCAAGCTCTAACTCCCTGCTCATGGAGCTCATGTGTTGAGTCAACGCCTGGATCTCCTGACTCATAGCTGTCATCTGGCGGGTGAACTCTGAAATTGTGAGCACGTCAGTGTGTGGGGGCTGGTCTGGCTCGGGAGCAACATGTGGAGCAGCTGGTTGATCGTCATCCTCCTCATCCTTGTCAGGAACCACAGTATCTTTAGGAGCCTTCATCAACTTGCTATAACTTCGACCCCAATCAACCAATTTATAGGTCTTTAAATTGGCAATGGACTTTGGCTCATCATGTGAAATCTCATAGGCAGGTCCCGCATGATAGTCCTCTAGGATCAGCGATATCAACCTGGCGTAGGGAATGCCCTTGGCCGGGTTCTTTACCTTTTTACCCATCTTTTCTCAAGCCTTGATGATACCTTGAAATACCACTGTCGGGGCATTGAACCATTTCTCTTGGAACACAGAAAATAGGACCTGTTGGATGGGGTCCCTTCATTCCGATCGGTGTCCAAAAGGGTATAGGGTTGCTTTAAAAATTACGTCAAGCATCCACATCATATCCGACAGTTGGGAACAGGCTATTGATCTGCCGGATCCATGATGTCCTTGGGTCATTCGGGCTATCACATCATGAAGAGCCACTAGTTTAGTGTTTGGAGGAGCTAGACCCATGGTCGGTGAATGCTTGGTTGGACAATTCATTGCCACAGTAAGGTCATCGACAACAAAGGCATAGTCGCGCCCGTCGATGGTAGTATGGATTTTCTTCCCATCTTCCCGTCTCATGCGTTGGTAAAAGAGGCGTACCAATCAGAGATAAAAGTGGTTGTGAAAGGGTTGTAGCAGGGATCTTAACTGGGCTTTTTCCAAGTAATCAGAGGCCCATTGTGCAGTGTCCTACTGATCAAACAGGTCAAGATCAAAGACCCACTCGTCAGCGAAGCCCTTAGCACCCCAATACTCATTGGGTTGCTCATGGATTTGTGGGGGTTGTATGGGTTGCTGAGGTGGATGAACTGGCTGTTGAGGTTGTGGTGGTAGTTGGCTAGAAGATCCAACTTTAGAAACTGGTCTTTTAGAAGTAGGGACCCTAGGAACTGTGGTTTTCTTAGGTCCCATAGCAAAATAGTAGCCAAAATCGAAATTTGTAGGAGCAAGCACAATGTAGGTAGGGTTTACCTCTTTAAGATGGGAAATTAACTCCTTGGCAATGAAGAATGAAGCCCCCCTTGCAAATCTGAAGGAAAACCACCTTGATTTGTCCAAGAATGGTAGAAAACCCAAGAAACCTCAAAAACCCTCAGAGAACCCTAAGCCTCGCCCTTCTCAAAATGTGTGAAATGACAAACAAAATAGAATCCAATCGACTTAACCCGACAAATTCGATGATCGAATTTGAATTCGAGCATCGAATTTCAATTCGACCCTCGAATTTCCCAAAAACCTTGTCAGTTGTGTTAAAAATTCAAACTTCGAATTATGATTTCGTGGTTCGAATTTGGCAGAACCTGTCTCCTTTAAAGTTTTCAAAAAATTTATAGTTTTAAGGTTATTTTTTAGTTTATTATAACTATCCTTAAGCCCTTTCATGTTTAACACCGAAACTGGGCTAAGAGGTAAGTGCGCAACCCATAATTTATTATTACCATTTTACTAAATCAATCAAGCCAGGGCCCGATCCATCGCATGTGATCTAGCCAATGGAACACAAGTATATTTATAGAGAACAAATTCCACTCAGAATTTATCTATAGACTATGGTACATATTACAACCCAAAAATTCTTCATACATTATCCACATAGCCCTAATTACAAAAAAGAAAACGTAATATCACTCGAACAGGCGCAAAAACTGGTCTCAGATTTCAGCCTCGCGTTCCTAAGTGGCTTCCTCCGATGTATGATTCTGCCATTTTACAAGAACCAAAAGGATCCTCTTAGTTCGTAGGATCTGCTCCTTGCGATCCAAGATCTGCACCGGGTCCTTGATCACCGTCAAACCATCATGAAGCTCAATGGATTGGTAATCAAGCACATGAGTCGATTCGTGAATGTATCTCCGTAGCATGGAACACGTTGTGCATGCTAGATAATTGCGACGGTAAAGCCACTCGGTATGCAACCTCTCCAACTCGGCCTAATATCTCAAAAGGCTCGACATACCTAGGACTTAGCTTCCCCCATTTGTCGAATCGCATCACGCCTTTCGTAGGCAAGATTCAAACAAAAACATTATCGCCGACTTGAAATACGAGTATTAGCAACAATTTCATCACTTAGAGACGTATAAGGTGATTAGTGCAATTAAGCTCACCTGAAAATCCATAAGCCTCCTCTTGAGATCTGCGTAGCTCTTCTGACGACTTTGAGTCACATGTAGTCTCTCGCGGATCAACCGAACTGTCTCGATTGTACATTCCATGATCTCTAGACCTAGAATGAGTTTCTCACCCACTTCTTCCTAATTCAGCGGAGACCTACACCACCGTCAATATAACACCTCGAACAGTGCCATATCGATGCTAGATTGGAAGCTATTATTATAAGCGAACTCGATCAGAGGTAAGTGTTGATCCTATGACCTGTGGAAATCTAACATGCAAGCACGAAGCATGTCCTTAATGATCTGATTCACTCGCTCAGTTTGGCCATCGGTGTGTGGGTGAAATGCTGAGCTGAAGTCAAGACGAGAACCCATTCCTTCTTGAAATCGCTGCCAAAACTGTGAAGTAAACAACGGATCTCTATTTGACACAACACTGGCTGGTATACAGTGCAGTCGAACTATCTCCTTGAGGTACAACTCGGTGAGTTTGCTTGCAGTATACATCGTATTGTAAGGTAGAAAATGAGTAGACTTCGTTAACCAATCGACAATGACCCAGATGGCATTGTTCTTCCTTAGTGTTTTTAGCAACCCTAGAATGATGTCCATTGAAATGGCTTCCCATTTTCACTCAGGTACAGGTAAAGGTTGTAATAATCTCGTAGAATTTTGATGGCCAACCTTAACCTGTTGATAAACCAAACACCGTGATACGTACTCGACGACGTCCCGTTTCAAACCTCTCTACCAGAAGCTCTTCATCAAATCTTGATACATCTTGGTACATCGATTTGTGAGCCTCTTCTAAAATGGTGTCCTAAAGCTCTGAGCTCGTCGATATACATACTCGATCTCGAAACAAACAAGTCCCATCTTCCCGAATGGAGAAATCCTTCTTGCTCCCACTAACCACGTCTCGCCTAATCGCCATAAGCTCATCGTCTGTCATTTGTAGCTTCTTGATATTCTCGAAGAGCATATGGCGAAGTACTAGGGTAGCCATCAGTGCTCCTGAGCCTTTCACATCAAACCGCGAGCTGCCTAAGGCCATATCTTCCAGTAGCTTCCATCTCTGTATCGTACTGACAAGATGCAATAATAGCACTGAAGACTTCCTATTGAAAGCATTAGCAACGACGTTCGCCTTTTTCGGATGGTACTGGATAGAGCAATCATAATCCTTCAAGAACTCCATCCATCATCGATACCTCATATTCAAGTCCTTCTGAGTGAATAGGTACTGAGGCTCTTGTGATCGGTGAATATATCAAATATTTCACCGTAGAGGTAATATCTCCAGATCTTCAGGGCGAAGATAATTGTAGCTAACTCGAGATCATGAGTCAGATAACTTCTTTTATGGTCCTTCAACTGCCTAGAACTATATGCAATTACCTGCTCGTTCTGAGTAAGCACACAACCTAATCCCCCATAAGAAGCATCACTGTAAACTATTAAGCCTCCACTGCTTGAAGGTATAGCAAGTACCGGTGCTGTAGTCAATCTCTGCTTAAGTTCCTGAAAGCTTTGCTCACACTGCTCTGTCCAATCAAACTTTGCATTCTTTTTCGTAAGCTGTGTGAGCGGACCTAATATCTTAGAGAAGCCCTCTACAAATCTCCTATAGTATCCTGCTAGACTCAGGAAACTACGGACCTCAGTAACCGTCGTTGACCACCCCCAGTTCACTACAGAATCAATCTTTGTCAGATCAACAGATATACCAGTCTTAGAGACGACGTGGCCTAAGAAGCTGACCTGATCAAACCAAAACTCACACTTGCTGAGTTTGTCATATAGCTGGCGGTCCCTGAGTGTTTGAAGAGCCACTCGTAGATGTTATACATGCTCCTCTTTGGTTTTCGAATAGATGAGGATGTCATCTACGAAAACTATCGCTGATTTATCGAGGTGTGGCTTGAACACTCGGTTCATTAGATCCATAAACGCTGCAGGTGCATTCATCAACCAAAAAGGCATCACTAAGAACTCATAGTGGCCATACCTCGTACGAAATGCAGTCTTGGAGATATCTTCTACCTTAATCTTGAGCTGATGATAGCCTGAGCTCATATCAATCTTTGAAAAGAACTTTGCACCCTACAGTTGATCAAGCAAGTCATCTATCTATGAAAGTGGATAACGATTCTTAATCGTCATCTTGTTGAGCTGGCAATAATCAATGCACAAACGCATCGATCTGTCCTTCTTCTTCACAAAGAGTACCGGTGCTCCCCAAGGTGAAACACTCAGTCTAATAAAGCCCTTATCCAACAGCTCCTGAAGCTATTCCTTTAGCTCTTTCAATTCAACAGGCGTCATCCGATATGGAGCCTTGGACAATGGTTCGATACCCGAAGCTAACTCGATTGCGAACTCGATCTCTCGGTCAGGTGGCAATCCAGGTAAGTCTTCAGGGAAGACATCGGGATATTCACATGCAACCGTGATAAGCGCAATGTCCTTCTTTTCATCTTTATGATCCTGCAAGTAAGCAAGATATCCATAGCAACCGTTCCTCATCATACGCTCAGCTCGAATAGCGGAAATAAGTGGCGTGACGCTTGATTTAACTTCACAAAATCAAAAGGATTTTCGCTTTGGAGGTCAAAAGGTCACAATCTTCCAAAGACAGTCCACGCTCGTGTGATATGCAGATAGCCAATCCATCCCGAGAATCACGTCGAACCCCTCTATGCTCAGCGTAATCATATTGGTCATTGTCTCATGATCATCAATCATCACGATAACTAACTGACACACTGTATCTGTGCTCACTGAGCTTCCCATAGGAACTGATACTGCCAAGATTAATGCAAGGGGTTTGGGAACAATGCACAACTTTTCAAAAAAAAAGGGGAGTGATGAACGAGTGACTAGACTCGGGGTCTATCAAAACTCGTTCTTCTATCTTACTCACGTCGCCTTCACTACACATGACAAGGATACCTTTTTATCAAGAATTTTCATTAATTATATGCAGTGATTGTAGTTTTCAAATTTATCTTTAACAAATTCATAATTCAAAAAATAGAAACTAATACAAGAATTGACATTTGAACTTTAATGATACCTTGGATCACGTCATTCGACGTTGGGCATCATGTGTAGTCACCGCGTAGGCTCGGCCCTGAACAGTAGGTTGAGGGGATTTCTGCATAGAAACCGAAGTAGTCATTCCCTTGTCCTCCTCAGGACAATCCTTGATCATGTGACTGATCTTCTCACACCTGAAGCATCCTCCAGTGTTCCTTCGACAATCCTCTGTCCTATGTGGTTTCCCACATCGTGTACATGCTGGAGCTGGAACCGGAGTAGTTGATGGCCCACGCAATGATCCCTGAGCCACGAAGGCCCCACTCGCAGTGGTGCTAGCAGCTCTGAAAGGTCGTGCGGGTGAATAATTTTGTGGTCTCTGAAAGGAGGAAGATACAAGTCCAGAAGTGACAGCCGATTTGGAATAAGATGGCTGAATAGGATAGCGACGAGTTTTCGAGAACCTCGGCTTTTTGTTCGCCTGCTCAGACACACTAGACTGTCCTTGGCCAAACTGGTTTCTATTACCCTGGTCTGTTCGCAGATACAACTTCTAGATACCCCCAAAGGTTTCCATCTCCCACATCGCCACCTTCTCTTAGATGTTTGGCCTTAAGCCATGCTAGAATTTCTAGGCCCTCATTAATTCGATGGCCACATGCAAAGGTGCGAATCGTGAAAGCCTATCAAACTCTGCTCCATACTCGCGCACAAACTTCTCATTATATTCCAGTTTAATGAAGTTGACTTCCCACTGATGATGCACGATCTTGGGAAAATACTGATTGTTGAACATCTCCACAAACTCTGCCCATGTCCATGGAGTGTTAGGATAGTCCTGCTCTCATGTCCTGGATACAGACTTCCACCAAGGACTGGCCTCACCTAATAACTTGAAGGTTGCTCAGCGCACCTTCTCAACATCGGTGTGACAGCCCTATTTTCTCGTTTCCACAAAATCCAGCAATATTTTTTCTTTCTTTTCTTTAAACCAAATCCAACAGGAGAATCGGACCGTTGGGTCGCAGATCACAATCCAAATACAGAATACTACTTGGTACGTCCACAAACATGCAGAAAATCAAAGTAGATAACACATATGGCATAATTAAAATCTCCAGTTCTAATATCCAACATGAATAGTAAACTAAATCAACCCACCGGTGATGACCAACCATCACCAAACTGTGGCACTCAACAGATATATAATAGCACAATATACCAAGCCCAAACTTACCAAAATCTACGATCCCAAAAATCTTATCAATCCTCAAGTCCTCAATCCACAAGTCCAGTGTCCTGATAAGTATTATACCTATGATGTATAGTCAGGGTGAGCTACAACTAATCTCAGTAGAAGAAATTTAAACACAATTTACATCTTATCACTAAAATGCATAGATTCGGTGATAAAATTTTAAAACAATTTCATATCAAACAGAGTTGCAAATTTTTACATTTTCATTTTCAAAACAAAGCGAAGCAGAAAGCAGAGTATATCGGAAACATAATATATCTGAAAAACAAGGATACTTATCAAAACATAGCTGAAAACAGAAGCAAATAGAAGCAATATGTATCAAAATAAAATATATTAGAAACGGAGACTTATCATGAGAGAACATAACAAAACAAAGCAACGTATCATTAAATCGAAGCATACAAGAAACGAAACGTATCAAGGAACATAACATATATATCAAAAGCCAAAGCATCCCATAACGAGAACAAGGTAAAAATCTCGGGGACTCAACCCTCCTTTGCACGCAAGGTATAACCAAAACATCCCATAAGCGAGGAACAGAAACACATATTTATCAGAAAGACAAAGCATCCCATTACGGGAACAAGGTCGTAACCTCTGGGACTCAACCCCTCTTTGTACATAAAGTATAATCAAAGCATCCCATAAGCAGGAACAGAGTAAAAACCCCAAGGACTCAACCCCTCTTCGAAGACTCAACTCCTCTCCGCCACTCATTTTTCAGATTCAAAGAGTTCTCAATTCAACTTCCTTAGCGGAAACATAACGAATTCATAAACGAAATGGAACACAAACGGATACGAAACGAAACACAAACAGATACATAAACTGAATGCAAACCGATACATAAACGGAACGAAAACCGATACATAAATGAAATGAACATACACATGCGTTCAATTACAAATTCATACTTCAAAGTTTTCACATTTTCTAAAACAGTTACAAAATATTCTTTTCCATCACATTATCTATGAATAAAATCAAAAATGCAATTAGATGGTGAATTTTCCCTACCTTAACCTCGAAGTTACGCGGAGCTAAGCAAAGTCCTATCGATGGTTTTTTTTTTGCCCTCAATCTATATCACAAATACACCATGATGCATCAAGGATTAACTCTACTCACTAAAAATCTAGACTTATTAAGTGTTTCTCAAAAACGAGGCATAAATGGGTAAGTTCATACTAATATAGAGTTTGATGCAACTTTCTCCCTAAATTTTGACCTTTAAATCTTTGGATTCATGAAATAGTTAAATCTCAAAAGTTGTAGAGTTTGTTGTCTTCTTTCCAACGCCATAATAATTACGTCAATCGGAGTCTGGAGTAAAATGTTATGACTGAAATACCAAAGCAGTGTCGGCAAGCACGATCAAAATCGATTAATCGATCCCAATATCGATTAATCAAAAATCCAAAATCAATTTTTCAAAAACCAACTTTTCCAGCCACTGGCAGTGCTCATTCGATTAATCGATTTCAAATCGATTAATCGAAAATCAAAAATTGATTAATCGAATTAAATTCGATTAATCGGTTTCATTCTGCAGTTCCCAGATTTGCCTTCTGACAAAAATCGATTAATCGATTTTCAAATCGATTATTTGATTTTGATAGAAAAACAACCCTTTTGGCTATACATCTTGCTTTCACCTTTTCTCAATTTTTTTTTTCTTTTCCCTCTTTTAATCAAACCTTTATATATTAAATTAAAGCTCAAACTTCACACACATCATTAATTAACAAAATCTTACTGCAAATCCAATGCATGAGTGATTCAAGGGCTTGGATCAAGAGCTAGGGTTCTTACCTTTCAAATCCCAAATCACACGCGATTTCTACGGAGTTTAACACATTGGCACGGCGTCCACGCACAATCCACGCATCACATCAGAAGCATTTACTCTCCTTTCCTTTCTTTACTCCCTCTCTTCTACTTCCTCTTTCTCTCACAGGAAACCCAAGCATCAAACCTTACAAATGTATGGCTTCTAAGAGAATCCTCTCCATCTCTTGTACTTAAAAGCCCGGCTCACGTACAAAACACATACACACCGCAATAGGTGTATAAAACCCTACAAAAGATCTAACACCACACGAGTGTGCACTTTCACACCAAAACTAATCCAACCTAAGTCATCAGGTTGACTTTCACTTGATCGCACAAGTGAGCAGACGGGCATGCATCTCGAGGTGCACTATTTAAAGTTCGGCACGCATTCTGAGGCATACTTTTTAAAATCAAAATTTTCAAGATGTTATATTCTTCCCACCTTATAAAATTTGCATCCTCGAAAATTGCCTTAAGTAACTATGTCTTACCATGCACATCAAGTTGAACACTCATGTCCAGATATGAATCGATTTATACACAAAATAAATTCGGGGTTGTTACATGCCTCCCTGCATAAGAATTTTCGTGCTCAAAAATTGACGACGACACGTCCGAACGCTAACTCACTAACAACGATTCCTATTGACAAGAACTTACCCATAATGATGAAATGACGCACGCACCCTGAACGAAAATATGAATTTCTTATAATCATTCAATTAACTACCCACATTGAGTTCACAACAAAAGACTGAATTTTATTCTCAACAAAATTATCCATCATCCTGCATGAAAATCCACATATTACTAGATCGGCGTACCACCGATTATCCAATAAAGTAATCATTTGTTAAACTATATTTCTACAATATCAACTACAACATATACTATCCATGAAATTGTCAACCAACAAATAACCATATGGATCATTATTAAAATTTAACCATCGCCATAAAGGAAAAGAAAACTGTCCAACCATTAATTGTCAGCATGTACCATCAATTGCAATAAAGATCCCCACATACATGTACCATTAATTATAATAAAGATCCCCACATACATGTACCATTAATTATAATACAGATCCCCACATACATGTATCAACAGATGAGCAAATAGCATTGATCATACATCTAAAACACCATATTAGCATGTTTTGAGATTAAACACACATGATAACGTATACACTATGAGTTTCTCTGCAGCCAACGCCTTACCCATCACATCGGCATAAGTATCTAATTTCCCCATGAACACACATATACATCGCCACGAATAATATTCACTTCGGTTTTCTTCAATTACCTCGAAATCAATCCAATCTAAGGTCCGCGGCTATTGCTCAGCGCCACCCATCTAGGTATCCTCAACAAGATTCAACGTCCTCAAAACTAGGATTATCACAATCTCCCCTCAAAAGAATTTTCATTGTCGAAAATTCATATAACTCATTTGTCTGCAAATACAAAATACCAACCTAAAGAGAATGGTTACTGTTAGTAGTATTAATACTGAGGGTACACCAAAATGGTCATACTAAATCTTGTCACATTAATCCACGTAATTTCTCGAACTCCTAACAAGACATCCACAACCAAGTGGCATTTTGATAACCATCTACCAAATCATCCAAAATTACGGATTCGACATGAGATATCCACAACTAAATTGAACATTTAGTTACAACTAAGTTATCCATTTATTAGATAAGCTTTGTAGGCTATTAATGCATGTTAGATAATCAGGATTATCAAAAATGATAATTAAAACTTTCATCCATAACCAAAAAATTATAATAATGAAGTACATATCTTAGCCATTAATCCAAAATGCAATGACCACCAAAGGAATTTGAAACCATTAACTACCAAGGTTACCCAAAGGCCTCTGAATAAATACCGGCGTCGTCTATCCTTTCTTCGCCTCAGGACAATCCTTTAGCCGATGTCCTTTCTGGCCACACCTGAAGCATGCACCCATGATTAGCCTACACTCCTCCGTCTTATGTTGCTTTCCACATTTTGAGAATACTTCAACTGGAGCAGATGAAGGGGTGTGTACAGTTTGTTGAACCCTTGACGCGCCGGCCGTAGGCAGATTCAAAAGGTAGAAGGGTCTCATAGGCATAGGTGCAGGTGGCCTTGAATACATAGTTTGAGCAGGCCGACTGGATGCTGGCATCAAGAGTCTCGGTATCTCGGTTGCCTACTCATGGGCATATGTCTGCATTTAACTTGCTCTACCTCTACTCTGTTGGTCTCTTTTCTTATACATTTCTTCTACGTCTTCTTCCATCACAAGAGCCTTGCTCATTACGTCACCATAAGTTTCTAATTCAAAGGCAGCTACTTTCCCCCTGATATTCGGCCTTAAGCCGCGTTAAAATTTCTTGGCCTTCATTAAATCCGTGGCTGCAAACTCGAGAGCAAAGCATGAGAGTCTCATAAACTCTACCCCATATTCTCTTACCGTCATCTTCCCTTACACCAGTTGGAGGAATTGAACCTCCATCTGATTTTGTACTACTCTAGGAAAATACTGCTTGTTGAACTCTTCAACAAAGTCTCCCCATGTCCACAACATATCGGGAGCTACGTGCTCCCTTCTTCTTGATACAGACTTCCACCATGGGCCTGCTTCTCCATCTAACATGAATGTAACCCATTTGACTTTCTCATCTTCAGGGCATGCAAGCACACTAAATATCTTTTCCATCTCATTGAGCCAGTTCTCAGCTTCAATTGGATCTGCATGCCCTGAGAAATTTGGAGGATGCATCCTCCGAAATTCTATAAATGCTGACAGCTGTGGTGGAGGTGGCTGCTGATGGTCATTGGCATTATTAGATGCTAACACTGCCGCTTGTTGAGCCATAGCATTTGCCATGGCTTCCATGGTCTGCACTATCCTTTGCCTTTTTTCTCTTTCACTCTCATTCACATTTGAGTGAAAACCTCTACCACCTCGACCATCTCTGGGTCGTCTACCTCTACCAGACATAACGATCTGTTATCACAATGAAACAAAAGCTTCAATTAGCAATCGTTTATTAGACTAAGACAAGACTTTCAAAATCTCACAGCTTATACTCTGACAAAATCTAATGTCACATCTCTGGACCTACAGTCATACTCTGCACCTATAGATAAGGCTCTCAGTCTCATGGGAGACTTAACACCTAAGATCCGACAATCTAATGTTATTCAGAGACATGGCTCTAAATTTCTAGAAGATTTCAGAATAGGGATTGCGAAACCCTCCAAAGTTCTGACAGAATCTAATGCCATTACATTTGCGTCCTAATAAGACCTAACGCCTAAGCTTTGTTACCAACTGTGACAGCCCGATTTTCTCGTTTCCACAAAATCCAACAATTTTTTTTTTCCTTTTCTTTAAACCAAATCCAATAGAAAAATCAAACCGTCGAGTCGCAGATCACAATCCGAATACTGAATACTATTTTGTACATCCGTAAACATGCAAAAAATTAAAGAAGGTAATACATATGACATAATTAAAATCTCCAGTTCTAATATCCAACATGAATAGTAAACTAAATCAACCCACCGGTGATGACCAACCATCACTAAACTGTGGCACTCAATATATATATATATATATATATATATATATATATATATATATATATAATAGCACAATATACCAAGCCCAAACTTACCAAAATCTACGATCCCAAAAATCTTATCAATCCTCAAGTCCTCAATCCACAAGTCTAGTGTCCTGATAAGTATTATACCTGTGACGTATAGTCGCGGTGAGCTACAACTAATCTTAGTAGAAGAAATTCAAACACAATTCACATCTTATCATTGAAATGCATAGATTCGGTGATAAAATTTTAAAACAATTTCATATCAAACAGAGTTACAAATTTTTATATTTTCATTTTCAAAATAAAGCGAAGCGAAAAGCAGAGCATATCGGAAACATAATATATCTTAAAAATAAGGATACTTATCAAAACATAGATAAAAATAGAAGCAAATAGAAGCAACATGTATCAAAATAGAATATGTTAGAAACAAAGACTTATCATGAGAGAACATAACAAAACGGAGCAACATATCATTAAATCAAAGCATACAAGAAACGAAACGTATCAAGGAACAAAATATACATATCGAAAGTCAAAGCATCCTATAGCAGAAACAAGGTAAAAACCTCGGAGACTTAACCCCTCTTTACACGCAAGGTATAACCAAAACATCCCATAAGCGGGGAACAGAAATACATATTTATCATAAAGCCAAAGCATCCCATTGCGGGAACAAGGTCGTAACCTCGGGGACTCAACCCCTCTTTGTACATAAAGTATAATCAAACCATCTCGTATGTAGGGAACAAAGCATATCGGGTCACAAAATCAACGAGGGGCCAAAGCATCCCATAAGCGGGAACAGAGTAAAAACCCTGGGGACTCCCCCTCTTCGGAGACTCAACTCCTCTCCACCACTCATTTTTCAGATTTAAAGAGTTCTCAATTCAACTTCCTTAGATGAAACATAACGAATTCGAAAACGAAACGGAACACAAACAGATACGAAACGAAACACAAACAGATACATAAACGGAATGAAAACCAATACATAAACGGAACGAACATACACATCATACTTCAAAGTTTTCATATTTTCTAAAACAGTTACAAAATATTCTTTCACATCACATTATCTATGAATAAAATCAAAATTGCAATTAGATGGTGAATTTCCCCTACCTTAACCTCGAACTTACGTGGAGCCAAGCAAAGTCCTATCGATGTTTTTTTTCGCCCTAATCTACATCACAAACACACCATGATGCATCAAGGATTAACTCTACTCACTAAAAACCTTAACTTATTTTAAGTATTTCTTAAAAACGAGATAGAAATGGGTAAGTTCATGCTAATATAGAGTTTGACGTAACTTTCCCCCTAAATTTTGACCTTTAAATTTTTGAATTTATGAAATGATTAAATCACAAAAATTGTAGAGTTCGTTGTCCTCTTTCCAACGCTATAAGAATTGCGTCAATTGGAGTTCAGAGTAAAATGTTATGACTGAAATACCGAAGCAGTGTCGGCAAGCACGATCAAAATTGATTAATCGATCCCAATATTGATTAATAAAAAATCCAAAATCAATTAGTCGATCCCAAATCGATTAATCGGTTTTCCAAAAACCAACTTTTCCAGCCATTGGCAGTGTTCATTCGATTAATCGATTAATCAAAAATCAAAAATCGATTAATCGAATTAAATTCGATTAATCGGTTTCATTCTGCAGTTCCTAGATTTGCTTTATAACAAAAATCGATTAATCGATTTTCAAATTGATTAATCGATTTTGACAGAAAAACAACCCTTTTGGCAGTACATCTTGCTTTCACCTTTTCTCAATTTTTTTTCTTCTTTTCCCTCTTTTAATCCAACCTTTATATATTAAATTAAAGCTCAAACTTCACAGATATCATCAATTAACAAAGACTTATCTCAAATCCAACGCATGAGTGATTCAAGGGCTTGGATCAAGAGCCAGGGTTCTTAGCTTTCAAATCCCCAAATCACACGCAATTTTCACGGAGTTTAACACATTGGCACGACTTCCACGCACGATCCACTCATCACGTCATAAGCATTTACTCTCCTTTCCTTTCTTTACTCCCTCTCTTCTTCTTCGTCTTTCTCTGACAGAAACTCAAGCCTCAAACCTTACAACCGTATGGCTTCTAAGAGAAGTCTCTCCTTCCCTTATACTTAAAAGTCCGGCTCACGTGTAAAACACATACACATCGTAATAGGTGTATAAAAACCCTACAAAAGATCTAGCACCACACGAGTGTGCACTTTCACACTAAAACTAATCCAACCTAAGTCATCAAGTTGACTTTCACTTGATTGCACAAGTGACCAGACGGGCATGCATCCCGAGGTGCACTATTCAAAGTCGGGCACGCATGCCAAGGTATACTCTTTAAAGTTAAAATTTTTAGGATGTTACAATTGGTACATTGCAACACCTCAAATATCTTTTCCATTTCGTTGAACCATCCCTCGGCTTCTAATGGATCAGTCTGACCCGTGAAGGTAGTAGGTCTCATCCTTCTAAACTCAGCAAAACCTCCTGATTGATGCCTGGCTGCCAACAGCTCTGTCTGCTGAGTCATCACCGTAGTCTGCTGAGCCATATTGTTGGCCAAAGCCGCCAATACTTGGTCAACATTTCCTCCTCTACCTCTACCAGCTCCCAAGGGGTCTGCATTAGGACCAGTAGCCACTCTATCTCTGCCCCATGAGGTACCTATGCCCTCATCAATCTCCTCGACACGAACCATTCTAGGTCCGTCTCGACCTCTGCTTCTGCCTCCGAATCTTGGAGCCATGTTGATCTGTCATTGTTAAAGAATAATAATAATTGATCAGTTTTGATTGTTAAAACAATCATGCCCTTAGTCCTAAGACTCTGAACCTAGAGCCATGCTTTGATAATTGTGACGGCCCAACTTTTCCATTCCTCATGGTATAGGAAAGGTTGGTTTGCCAACTTATTGATTTCTCAATAAGCCGCATATTAAACTAAAGCCGGCAGTATAAGCATAGTTCTAAACAGAAGTCAACTAATAAAACAAGGACGAAAGCTCACAAAAAATATATCTCCAAGACAAACCAGGAAGAACCACCGATGATGGCCAACCCAATCACCTAAACAATGGTTCCTAATGATGGTTCCACAAATGATAACAAAAATATCCAAACAAGGCCTTGGGCCCATAATTTAAAATAATTCTAAACCAAAAATATACCAAAAAGACAAGTCTATAGCAAGGAAAGAACTCCTCTGCTGGGATCTCTGACTCCTCCTCAGGGATATAGTCAGTGTCCTCAAGATCAAGATAGTCGAAGCCTAAGTCAGTCTCAGCACCTGTGACGTATAGTCGGGGTGAGCTAACATCAAAACTCAATAGAGGAAACTTATCTATTCACATTTTATCACAAGTAATGGTTTTCAAAGAATAATATCGGATCAGCTATGGTTTTCAAAAGATGCTTTGATTACTAAATTCCAATTCTAAAATAGTATGCAAAAAGAGAAATTTAATAGTTCCAATATTCTTATGGTTTCAAATTCTGATATCATGCATGCTTCTTGTCTTAAACTTATAACTTAACCCTTTTTTTGAAAGTGCAACAAGCCCCTGCGTCATGAGGGAAGCTTGCGCTAGGCTGATTTACTGTCAATACGGTTCGTAGAATCTAGGGTTCCATTCTAATTAACCTCAAATCAAATGCGGATACTAAACATATCAGATTTTATGTAATTAATACATTTTCAGATCTCATAGTTCTAACACATATTTCAAATTCAAAGGTGTGGTTCGGAAGCTCCAAAATTTTAAGGTTCATATGTTATTTCAAAGTTTCAGAGTTCACAATTGTAACGGCTGCCCTATTGTACCGGATGCTCTAGGATTCAACCACACTATTTGGTATGGACATGCATTAGGACAGGCAGGTGTCAACTTTAAGAGTGGATGCTTTCATTTAGGCCGCAACTAATTAATTAAGACGTTGACCAAAACATGCATATATCAGCTATATTATACCTGTCCTAACATGTTACGGATTTACATGTGAAGAAAAGCCAGCCAACTAGATATAATAACCTTTTGAGTAAACACACAAGAGTAATACAAGATGGATATAACATCATAGCCACTTACACGTACCAACCATATAATAGATGGTAATTTAAATCGAGCCTATTTTAACTCTTCTGTTGATATCCTAAAGAGCACATGGTTGCTATACAAGGGATGTTAAACCATTGGACTTAGTAAGCTGATTTCGTTTCAGCTTGAGTACACGAGGGGGGGGGGGGGGGGGGGTGAGTCAATAGGTTAAGCATGCACGCAAAGTGCAGCTACCTGGTTATAAAAAATCAAGAGAATGCCTTTCACCTTCCCATTTCCATTTCTTCGTAAGTCGACCCTGCAACTAGGAAATCACAGCCATAAATCCAATTTCATCAACCATAGAAATTTATAGAGAGACCTTGCTGTAATGCTTCCGGTGTTCAAGACCACAAAGTAACCCGACAAATACAGTCACGTGATTTCGATTCTCATTTGTCGAGCCAGGTGAAATAGATACCAAGTCGATAACATCATACCCTCGCATCCACCAAAAAGGTATGCCATCAATTTACATTGGTCGTATATACTAAGTTTAACTTGAGCTCTGAGCTCAGCATGAATACATGGAGTCTGAGTGCAGATTGATGCACTGCATTCAGAGTCATCAATATCAATTCATTCTGAACCTACAAACCTCATTCATGGTGCACTGATTATACTCAGATTTTACTCAAATTATGTCAATAAGCTAGGTTAGCATTTAGTTAACAGAGAAGCCATTCAGAAACCACGGCAAGCCAAAGTGCTCAGCTTGCCACGGCAACTTATAAGGTTGTCACGGCAAAATGCTCAGCTGAGGAGCTTGCCGCGGTAACCATATAGGGTTGCCACGACAACCCTTATGGCTTGCCGCGGCAACCTATGAGGGCTGTTGTTTGGCTATGGTATTTGCTTCGCAGATTCTTGGTCTATTATTGGACCATATAGGGTGACCCTCTAAGATATAAACTCTATCAATGTATGTATCTTGGGTCTCAAAGAACCATTAGCCATTTGATACATAAATATTGATATAGGTATATATACGATCGGTGCCACTAGGTGCACATGAGCAGTTTGGACGAATGGATCCGAGAATGAAGTCCTCGGACGCATAGCATACATACAATCAGATTCACCTACATTTATAACAGGTAGGGAATATACTTTGGTAATGTATATGTGGTTCTTTTTTTTTTATTCTCAAATAGATGGCAATTTAAGTACATGTATCAGTAAATGACGAATACTTGGAGGACTGAAAATTAGTGAAGTGGCAGTTAACATAGAGACCTGATCTGGTCTTGACTAGAGTTGATCAGATGGGAATTAAGTTAAGTGGGGATAAAGAACGTATATAAATTGAGATTTCATAAGGATCCGATCATATAAATCTATCGAATTGTTAGATATATATCTATCAATTCTGTAGCTCAGTTAACTTGTTATGGTCAATTAGTTTAAGTTCGTTGTGTACTAATTGAAATATGAAATAAGTATGCACATTCTTTATTACATGCATGGTTCATAATATTTGATTCAGTTCCTGTTAATCTTTGACATTCTATTCATGTGATTGCTTAGTTCTGAGTCAGGTGATCCCATTTTCTCGGGAGCTTGACTGTGTACTTATAACAAGTGATCCCGCTAACTTGGGAGCTTGATCTTACTTGATCCAAGTGATCCCGCTAACTCGGGAGCTTGATCTTTCTTGGTCCAAGTGATCCCGCTAACTCGGGAGCTTGATGTATCTCAGTTCAAGTGATACCGCTAACTCGAGAGCTTGACAAGTGATCCTGCTAACTCAGGAGCTTGATTCCTTTATTTTACACGTATAGCTTGATTCCTTTGTTTTACACGTATAGCTTGATTCAGCATCATTTTCTGGTACCTGTTACATCATGAGTTTATTCAGCATGTCAACATATGATAGTATTTGTATGATAATACATTCATAATTATTATATTATCCATAAATGCTTCCTGAATGAAATATGGAACTCGACATTATATAGTAGCAAAGTAATATTCTCTGCTGAGCTGTGATGATAGCTCATTCTTCGACTTAAATGTCTTAGTTGCAGATCCGGACCCTGAGCCCGTAGCAGACCCTATGTATGTGCCAGACGAGGAAGAAGGAGACAACGAGGAAGAAGACAAAGAGAACGATTTCGCAGAGGAGTTCTTCCCAAAGTAGGTTTGTGGCTTGTGGAGTTAGAGGGAGATAGAGAGAGAAACAGAGATAGATAACTTTGAGAAACTTATCTGAATTATATACAGTAGTTTCAGTTACTTTGTGTTTGGATGTATAGGTTTTCTTTCCATTGTTTAGATGACGGGTGACCGTCATCGGTGGAAAGCTATACATCAGATCTTTTATTTTGTTTATACTGATACTAGTTCTATTTAGATAAGTAGAAAATCAATTATTTTGTCATATTATCAACTATCAGAGTAAGTTCATTGCTTCCGCATTTGTAACAACTTTGTACAAAAAATGACCCTTAGATGAATGGATCATGTCAAGTGATCCGACGACGCGACGGTTCCAATAATTAGAAGAAGGAAAACGTCGGGTTGTTACAGGTGGTATCAAAGCTCAGGTGTTAAGTCATTGGAGACTAAAACTCTGGCGTACATATATGGCAAAATATCTAATAAGTGGTTAATAGTAAGAATTAGATTGAGTTATGTTGTCTGATCAAGTTGTTATCTGATCAAAATAGGCAGAGATGCCTCCACGTCGTGGAAGAGGTAGGGGTAGACCACCGTTGCCCCATCGTATAGGGCCAATGCAATTTCAGTAGCAGGTTATGAGCATGACACTGCTTCAGGAAGTGGTGAGAATGCACACATGGCCGAAAGTCGAACGACGATGGAGAATATTGCAGAGCATACTCCGCCAGCGTAGACTCCGCCAGTTGTAAATACTCCTCCGATGGGAAGTACTCCTAGAGTTGAATAAAATGTGGGACACAATCCGCAATTGATGGAGACTATGGTCAACACTATGGCCATGCTTATTGTTCGCCGTCCCGAGGATTTCACAGAATTTTTTTGACTTTGACCACCAAGTTTTTATGGTCAGCATGATCCAATGGAGGCTGAGAAGTAGTTAACGCAGATTGAGAAAGTATTGCAAAGAGTCATGTGCACCGAGGAAGAAAAAGTGAGCTGGGCAGCGTGTAAATTGGAGAGTGAGGCAGAGCCATGGTGGCAGTCAGTCGAAAGAACAAGAATGCCCGAAGTACCATGGACATGGGCAGAGTTCACTGAGGCATTCAATGAAAAATATTTTCCAGTACCTGAGAGATATAAGCTAGAGGTTCAGTTTGCAACCTTAGTTCAAGGCCAGATGGTTGTACAAGAATACGAGGCAGAATTCACACGTCTCTCTCGTTTTGCACCTTTGTTGGTCGCCACCGAGTTGATGAAAACACAAAAGTTTGAGCGAGGTTTGAAACCCCTGATCAAGGAACACATTTCATTGTTTCAAGCAACGACCTATGCCAATGTGATGAAATTGACCCTGATAGCGGAAACCGATGTGGATACCATGTTTAAAAGGAGAGAAGAAAAATATAAGGCCAGAAAAGCTCCATTCCAGTCCTATAGTACTGGTCAAAGCAGTAAACGACCATGATTCCAAGGGCACGCCGCATTTCAACCAGCTGCAGGAGCATATGCACGACCATCCAATTCGCCGACGTTTCCATTACCACCAAGGATTCCACGTGTTCAAAACCAATCTTTTCCACTGGCGGCCAAAAGTACATCTGGATTTTCATAAGCACGGCCAACAGGTTCTCACACGGGATCGTACACGGCTTCATTAGTAGCTTCAAAAGAAATTTGTGGGAAATATGGAAAGGCACACAAAACAGATGAGTACCGTAAAGCTTTTGGTGCATGTTTTCGATGTGGCAAGATGGGACACCGGATTAGAGAATGTCCAGAAACGGTCGGACTAGCAGCAAAGGCGGGACCAGTGTTACGATCGGCACGGCCTATGGTTCAAGGCCAAGCTTATGCTGTCACTGCAAAGGATGCACGTACTAGTAATGACATCATTCAAGGTATGTTTGTCCAGTAAATACCTATTTTTCTATAATTTTCTTTAGATAGAGAAAGTGCATTTAGTGACTTAGGAGAATTTCATCTATATTTGAGTATTAAGATATTGTATTACTATCCTTTTGGATATTTAGACATAAATTTAGCTGACACTAATCTGTATGCCTTAGGTATCTTGCAATTATATTCAAAAGATGCTTATTTGTGTTATGATGCATGAGTTTTGATAGATCCCGGATCTACACACTCGTTTGTTACACCTCAGTTTGCTAAAAAATTGAAGAAGTTGGGACGTATCCCAGAACCTCTTGACTTTATTCTCGATGTAACACTCCCGACTAGACAGTTTCTCACAACTGATATGGTATATCGATCGGTTATCGTTTGGATCAAGGACTACTAGGGATATGAAGCAATAGCTGACTTGATTTTACTGCCAACGTAAGGATATGACGTTATCTTTGGCATGGATTGGTTGTTCAATCACCATGCGAATGTTGATTGTCGACGGAAGATTGTCTCTTTTTGGCCACAAAAGAAGAAATCAGCTAAATTCTATGGGGTACCGTCAACTAATCTTTCTCTGATATCCGCAATTCGAGCACGACGATTACTTGATGATGGTGCTCAGGGGTATATTGCTTTCGTGCAAAGTAAAGATCAAGAAGTAAAGACACTTTCACTTTCAGATGTACCAATTGTCTGTGAATTCCCTGAGGTGTTCCCTGATGAGTTGTCAGGCTTACCTCCTGACATGAAAGTGGAGTTCGCTATTGAGTTAGCTACGGGAACAGATCCAGTATCGAAAGAACTGTATAGAATGGCACCGATAGAGTTGAAAGAGCTCAAGAAGCAATTGAAAAAGCTTCTTGATAACGGCTTTATTAGACCGAGCGTGTCTCCGTGGGGCGCACCGATGTTGTTCGTGAAAAAGAAAGACGGTTCGATGTGCCTTTGCATTGATTATCGTCAACTCAATAAACTGACGATCAAGAATAGATATCCGCTCCTCCGAATCGATGATCTCTTTGATCAGTTACAAGGAGCGCGTTTCTTTTCAAAAATTGATCTACAATCAGGATTTCACCAGATGAAGGTGAAAGCTGAAGATATTTTGAAGACAGCTTTCCGAACGCGCTACGGTCACTACGAGTTTCTAGTCATGCCCTTCGGGTTGACCAACGCACCTGCTGCATTTATGGACTTGATGAATCGAGTCTTCAAACCTTATCTTGATCAATGTATTGTGATATTCATCGAAAATATATTTATTTATTCAAAAACAAAGATAGAGCATGAAGATCATCTACATCTGGCATTACAAACATTGAGAGATTTGCAGTTGTATGCGAAATTTAGTAAATGCGACTTCTGATTGAATCAAGTAAGTTTTCTGGGTCATATTATCTCCGAAGCAGGTATTACAGTTGAACCTGCAAAGATCGAGGCTGTGGTACAATGGAAGTAGCCACAGACAGTAACCAAGATTCAAAATTTTCTAGGTCTTGCGGGGTATTACCGACGCTTTGTAGAAGGATTTTCATGACTTGCTGGACTACTCATGCAGCTCACTCGAAAGAATGTTAAATTCAAGTGGATCGAGGCATGCGAATAGGGTTTCCAAGAGTTAAAAAGGAAACTCACATCCGCACCTGTTTTAGCATTACCATCAGGCAGTGGTGGTTTTGTCGCCTTCAGTGATGCATCATACAGTGGATTAGGTTGCGTTTTGAATCAATGGGAACGTGTAATTGCCTATGGTTCCCATTAGTTGAAAGACCACGAGAAGAACTATCCCACTCATGACCTGGAATTAGCAGCGGTCATTTTCGCATTAAAAATTTCGAGACACTATCTATATGGTGAAACATTCAAAATTTTCACCGATCACAAGAGTCTTAAATATCTCTTTACCCAGAAAGAGTTAAATTTGAGACAGAGAAGATGGATAGAGTTCTTGAAAGACTACGATTGTTCTATTCAGTACCATCCCGACAAAGCCAATGTTATAGCTGATGCGCTTAGTCGCAAATCATCTGCTCAGTTATCTCATCTTGTGACACGATTATAAAGGTGGAAACTACTCAATGACATTGTATCATCGAATGCCACTCTGCGAGCAACGACAACTAGCGGTTTACTTGCTACAGTAATGATCTGGGCTCCACTTTTCGATAGGATCAGAGAGCTCCAGATGCAAGATACATAGCTTATTTCCATCCGACAGGGAGTACAAAGTAGGCTACAACCAGAATTCTCGATTAAGGACGATGGGTCCTTATTATTTTAAGGTCGAGTATGCATACCTGATGATTTTGCCTTATGTCAGGAAATTCTCGAAGAAGCTCACAAGTCAGCATATGTTATTCATCCTGGCAATACCAAGATGTACCAAGATCTCAAAAAGACATTTTGGTGGAACGGTATAAAACGCGATGTAGCGGAATATGTTGCGAAGTGTTTAACCTGTCAACAAGTAAAGGTCGAACACAAGCACCCTACTGGTTTGTTATAGCCACTGCCCATCCAGAGTGAAAATGGGAAAATATTTTCATGGATTTTATTCTCGGTTTGCCCCATACTTAGAAAGGGTACAATGTGATTTGGGTGATTGTTGATCGTCTCACCAAATCGGCACATTTCTTACCCTATAGTACGCGATATACAACATCAAAATTAGCTTAAATCTATTTGAGAGAGGTTGTCCGATTACATGGGATACCCATAAGCATTGTGTCAGATCGTGATCCTTTATATACTTCATGATTTTGACAGAGTTTCCAAGAAGGTATGGGTTCAAAGTTAGACTTCAACACTGTGTTTCATCCTCAGACCGACGGGCAGGCGGAGAGGGTAAATAAGGTGATAGAAGATATGTTAAGGGCTTGTATGCTAGATTTTCAAGGATCGTGGGATAAGAACTTACCACTGATCGAATTTGCATACAATAACAGCTTCCAGTCAAGTATCGGTATGGCACCGTTTGAGGCACTGTATGGACGCCGATATAAATCTCTGATTAACTGGGCAGAAGCTAGAGAGCATTTGATTTTAGGCCCTGATTTGATCGAAAGCACTAATGCAGTAGTTCATGTTATTCGTGAACGATTGAAGAGTGCTCAAAGTCGACAGAAGAGTTACACCGATCTCAAAAGAACAAGTGTTGATTATCAGGTAATACCCTACATTGATCAGTCTTTTGTCAATTCATTAAACCTATATTATCATTCTGATGAATTTTATACAGATTGACGAGCACGTCTTTATCAAAATCTCTCCGACAAAAGGCGTGATGTGGTTTAGGAAACGAGTCAAGTTGAGTCCTCGTTATGTTGGACCATTCCCCATTTTAGGCAAAGTAGGGGAGGTCGCGTATTGACTGGCATTACCTTCGTAGTTATTAGGTATTCATGACATATTCCATGTGTCTATGCTGAGGAAATGCGTCAGCAATCCAATGCATGTGTTGGATTATCAACCGTTAGATATTCAGGAAGATTTAACGGTGACCGAAGAACCAGGTCAGATTTTGGACCACCGAGATCAAATTTTGCGAACAAAAAGAATCCCACTCATCTTGATCCAATGGAAAAATCATGGATCGCATGAGGCTACCTAGGAGCGCGAAGCCGATATTCGTGCTCAGTATCCTCATTTATTTACATAAGGTACGTACTTATTGTATGCCTATAATATGCTTGGTTCTTGGTTCTAAGTCTCAGTCTTCATTGCAAATTGTATTTTTGTCAATATGCTATTTAAAACACCCTGCACCTGTATATAAGGAACTACCTCAAATATAGGACACCAATTATGGATAAAATTAAATAAAATAATATCATTTTATGATTAAAACTATTAATTGTAGAAACAACATAAAATTATGTTTTGAAATTGTTTAAAAATAATAATAATTTGGAGAAACAATAAAGTTTCAATTTATTGAGGGTGCCACCTAAGCGAAGTGACCCATCCCAGAACACTTCCTCAGGTCCCAGTTAAATTTACGAAGTCCAACTATGGACTGACACAGTACTTTCCCATGTAATATAATATGATACGAATTAAACTTTCATCAAAATAAAATAATTTAATATAGCAACACGCGTAAAAAAGGTCGACACATATTTTTCAATAGACCCTGTATTTGGTAGGAACACCCAGGTACCAAAACCGTTTGCACCAAAGACAATAGGCCTTGAAATCTGGGCCAGTATAGCTTTGACCTCCTTACCGCGGTAAGGAATAGTGTTGGCCACGACAAGCATAGATAGTTGCCACAGCAACCTTGTGGGGCATCTGTGGGTCCGAAACACCCATTTATCTATTTTCTATTATTTGCTTCTTGTTTCTTCCATATTCTGAGCAATACTCCATGCATGCAAGCACTACCCACTCTTAAATCGAGCCACACAGTCGTTGCATGTGACGGATTCCACAGAAGTAACCTCCAATCTCTTCTATTTCAACATTTGCATCCATATTTTTAGGATCTTGGTGATGTAACAACCACATCCTTAACTCTGTTTTATTTCCTTGTCTTTTGAGTTAATTAGGATGCCTCCTAAGAAAACTGGAGTTTCTAAACCTCCAAAAGCCTCAGCCCAAGCAAAGGGCAAAGCCCCTGCTACTTCTCATGACCCAATCGATCCACCCGTAGAGCAAGAATAGCCCGTCCCATGGTGGACTACAAAGGCTATGGAACCGGAGTGGATCATTGACGATCGACTCCTTACACCGAACGACCAAACCACATGGTCCATTAGGTATATAGAATAGGCGCGGTTAGACGCTTTATACCAGCCCTTCCATACTCATTTTTATCCACGGCTGGTCCGATTATTCTATCAAAATCTAAAAGCGTCTTCAACTGTTGGCCAATTAGAGACTGAAATCGATAATCGAAAATTTTATTTCAATTTACAAGACATAGCACAAGCTATGGATTGTAGTCCAAATTTCGATGTCAGTCTCGGATTGCAAATGCCTCGACAAAGGGATGTGAAATTTCATCATATCAGTACAAAGATGACTGATGGGCAGACCTCTTCTGCTCATGGCCTTGCAGTCCGTCGCAACCAATTACCACAGAAAATGTGGTTTCTTGACTGTGTATTCCGTTGTAATTTATACCCGATGCAGCATGAGAGAGAGCGCCGAGATGCTCTCTTACAAGTTCTATTCGCTATTCATGAGAACAGATGGCTAAATGCCCCAAGGATGGTATGGGAAGGCATAAAATATGCTAACATTCATTTGCAAAGCAACGTTTCTAATCCCATGCCATCATGCCCCTATCCCCGCTTAATTACTTGTCTTTTAGAAGGGCACTTCGATAGTGTCAATCAAATCCCCTACCAAGTTCCCTTGGGTGAAGACGTCCGCATGGATAATATGTGGGCCTTTAGCCCAGCTATCTGGAGAAATGTGCATCAAAGGTCATCCCAAGCGGTTCAAAACCGCCAAGCACGCTAGATCCGTTCTCCTCCACCACCTCCACAAGCACCACCCTCCGTACCAACCTAAGACATCCCCATTCGCCCTCAATCTCAAACTCAAGCACAAATCGAATCAGTTCCCTTGGCACTTGAGACATACACCAATGCTGCTTTGGCACAACTCATGCGTGAAAATCATGAGCAGACCCTTCTCTAATTCGATAATTTATATCGAAATCATTATATGCTCCATCAACGCATTGATTATATTGAAGAAGCGACAAACATCATGATGGAGCATACATTCCAAACTGCTGCAACCCCTTACATTGGGCGGACACGTAATTTCGTCTCCCAATACACCAGTAATGCAGCATTACTTGTGCTAGAATTCCAGCAAGACTTTCAGCAACAAGATGTTGGTCCATCATCAACGGGTCAATAGCAACCAAGTCCCCAACCTAGTAAGTTATACACTCACAAGCTAGTGGTTTATGTCTACAATTTAAATTTTGCCTCGGATTAATTGGAGTTCATCTATAATAAGACTGTATAATTGTGTTTATTGTGTACTATATAGATCACTCATGTCTATAATTGATAATTGATGGGTGTTGTTGTTACTATAATTTCAGTTCTATCTGTTTTCTTTAGACTTTGTTTTGGTTATTTAAGGTTCTACTGTATTTTACCTTCCTTTATATATTTCTTGTTATCATATATCACATGTCGTATGTGCTAAGCTATTGATGTTCGCTATTGAGATGTTGACCTGCTGTCCATCATCGTCTCGGTTTATTTTCGATGACGAAAATTTCTTAAATAGGGGAGAATGTAACAGCTGCCCTATTGTACCGGATGCTCTAGGATTCAACCATACTATTTGGTATGGACATGCATTAGGACAAGCAGGTGTCAACTTTAAGAGTGGATGCTTTCATTTAGGCCGTAACTAATTAATTAAGACGTTGACCAAAACATGCATATATCAGCTATATTATACCTGCCCTAACATGTTAAGGACTTACATATGAAGAAAAGCCAGCCAACTAGATATAATAACCTTTTGAGTATACACACAAGAGTAATACAAGATGGGTATAACAGCATAGCCACTTACACGTACCAACCATATAATAGATGGTAATTTAAATCAAGCCTATTTTAACTCTTTTGTTGATATCCTAAAGAGCATATGGTTGTTTTACAAGGGATGTTAAACCATTGGACTTAGTAAGCTAATTTCGTTTCAACTTGAGTACACGAGGGGGGGTGAGTCAACAGGTTAAGCATGCACGCAAAGTGCAGCTACCTGGTTATAAAAAATCAAGATAATGCCTTCCACCTTCCTGTTTCCATTTCTTCGTAAGTCGACCCTGCAACTAGGAAATCACAATCATAAATCTAGTTTCATCAACCATAAAAATTTATAGAGAGACTTTGCTGTTATGCTTCCGGTGTTCAAGACCACAAAGTAACCCGACAAATACGGTTACGTGATTTCGGTTCTCATTTTTCGAGCCCGGTGAAATTGATACCAAGTCAGTAGCATCATACCCTCGCATCCACCAAAAAGGTATGCCATCAATTTACATTAAAAGTATAGGGTCGTATATACTAAGTTTAACTTGAGCTCTGAGCTCAACATGAATACATGGAGTCTGAGTGCAGATTGATGCACTGCATTCAGAGTCATGAATATCAATTCATTCCGAACCTACAAACCTCATTCATGGTGCACTGATTATACTCAGATTTTACTCAAATTATATCAATAAGCTAGGTTAGCATTTAGTTAACAGAGAAGTCATGCAGAAACCACGACAAGCCAAAGTGTTCAGCTTGCCGCGGCAAGATGCTCAGCTGAGGCCGTGGCAAGGTGTTTGCCGCGGCAACCCTTATGGCTTGTTGCGGCAACCTATGAGGGCTGTTGTTTGGATATGGTATTTGCTTCATAGATTCTTGGTCTATTATTGGACCATATAGGGTGACCCTCTAAGATATAAACTCTGTCAATGTATGTATCTTGGGTCTCAAAGATCCATTAGTCATTTGATACATAAATATTGATATAGATATATATACGATAGGTGCCACTAGGTGCACATGAGCAATTTGGACGAATGGATCCGAGAATGAAGTCCTCGGACGTATAGCGTACATACAATCAGATTCACCTACATGTATAACAGGTAGGGAATATACTTTGGTAATGTATATGTGGTTCTTTTCTTTTTATTCTCAAATAGATGGCAATTTAAGTAGCATGTATCAGTAAATGACGAATACTTGGAGGACTGAAAATTAGTGAAGTGGCAGTTAACATAGAGACCTAATCTGGTCTTGACTAGAGTTGATCATATGGGAATTAAGTTAAGTGGAGATAAAGAACGTATATAAATTGAGATTTCATAAGGATCCGACCATATAAATCTATCGAATTGTTATATATATATCAGTTATGTAGCTCAGTTAACTTGTTATGGTCAATTAGTTTAAGTTCGCTATGTACTAATTGAAATATGAAATAAGTATGTACATTCTTTATGACATGCATGATTCATAATACTCGATTCAGTTCCTGTTAATCTTTGACATTCTATTCATGTGATTGCTTAGTTCTAAGTCAGGTGATCCCGTTTTCTCGGGAGCTTGACTGTGTACTTATAACAAGTGATCCTGCTAACTCGGGAGCTTGATCTTACTTGATCAAAGTGATCCCGCTAACTCGGGAGCTTGATCTTTCTTGGTCCAAGTGATCCCGCTAACTCAGGAGCTTGATGTATCTCAGTTCAAGTGATCCCGCTAACTCGGGAGCTTGACAAGTGATCCCGCTAACTCGGGAGCTTGATTCCTTTGTTTTACACGTATAGCTTAATTCCTTTGTTTTACACGTATAGCTTGATTCAGCATCGTTTTCTGGTACCTGTTACATCATGAGTTTATTCAGCATGTCAGCATACGATAGTATTTGCATGATAATACATTCATAATCATTATATTATCCATAAATGCTTCTTGAATGAAATATGGAACTCGACATTATATAGTAGCAAAGTAATATTCTCTGCTGAGCTGTGATGATAGCTCATTCTTCGACTTAAATGTCTTAGTTGCAGATCCAGACCCTGAGCACGTAGCAGACCCTACGTATGTGTCAGACGAGGAAGAAGACGAAGAGGACAATTTCACAGAAGGGTTCTTCCCAAAGTAGGTTTGTGACTTGTGGAGTTAGAGGGAGATAGAGAGAGAAACAGAGATAGATAACTTTGAGAAACTTGTCTGAATTATATACAGTAGTTTCAGTTACTTTGTGTTTGAATGTATAGGTTTTCTTTCCATTGTTTAGATGATGGGTGGCCGTCATCGATGGAAAGCTATACATCAGATCTTTTATTTTGTTTATACTGATGCTAGTTATATTTAGATAAGTAGAAAATCAGTTATTTTGTCATGCTATGTCCACTAAAATTTAGAATTTATGCTTGACAAAACCAATACTTAGAACAAAATGCAATAAGTTTTACGGTTCCCCTACCTTAACTTTTAATTGGTCTAAGTCCTCACAAAGGTCCTCACAGTAGACTCTTTCAATTTAGAACCTACAAGGATTAACACCACAAAGTGTTAATGGAGTCTACGAGTCCAAACAAAAGCTCCCCATAAATTTTCCAAGAAAATTTAGAAGGCTAGAAGCAGGATAAAATTCGATCATCGAATTCCAAATTCGATGTTCGAATTTGAATTCGACCATCGAATTCCTCCAAAAGTGTATCAGTTAGAAAGTCCAAAATTTGATCATCGAATTTCATTTCAATGCTCGAATTTCTCTAGGTCTGTGTTGTTTGAAAAGTGTTCTTCTTAACTTGATTTTTCTTCCAAAAATCAATCGGTCATCATATTTTATATTCACAGTTTGTCTAATCTAATCTAGGTACAAATAATTTTAATCAAAAGAATTTAAAATCCTACCTCTTGAGATTTATTCCTTCGGCTTCCGTTGATCCTAAATTCGAGCGCCGGATCAATCCCCAAGCTTCAATTAGTCGGACTCTAAAATCAGTCCATCTCTAACAGTGCTCCTAGAGCAATAGTTAGCCCAGATCGTCCACAGAATTATCCACTCTCCCCTATCCTTCTTTCTCAATTTATCTAACAAATCAAAAGATGCACTCAAGGCTTGTATACGGCTGAGATGGGGAGAGGGATTGTAATCACAAGGGATCTAAGCAATGAAACAAGGGAGTTGCAAGAGCTCAAGGTTTTGGTTCTCACGTGAGGGAGGAAGAATGAGACTTCTCCTTCACTCTTCTCTCTTTATAATACTAATATCCAAACCAAAATATCATGATTTTTATTTTCAAAATCTATCCACTTAACTTGCATTTATTTTCAATGTTAAGCACATACATAATCTTTAGTGTATAATTCACTAAATATAGGACTTCCCCAAGTCCAAACCAGAAATCCTTTGACCACTTTCCTTCTTTTTGGTTTAACTACCTGAAAACTCATAATTCGTCACGTAACTTTTTCGGGCACGCTTACCAAGGTAATCGAAATCAGGTCTAAAATATCTAGGATATTAAATTAGTTGTCCATCTATTAAAAACCCCCATCTTCTCCATAGTTTTTTTCTTAAATTTTCATTCAACTTGATCATAGGCTTTGCTCCTGCCAAGTTTAAGAGAGCAAAAAACCATCCTTACCTTAGCTTTTATTTTTGAGGAAATGAGCATTTTCGAAAGTTATAAGGATATTATCTGTTAATAATCTCCACGGTACAAAAGTACATTGGGTGTCTGAGATTAAATTGGGGAGTATCATTTTGAGTCGATTGAGAAGTACCTTAGAAATTATCTTGTAGGTAAAATTGCACAAGCTAATGGGTTGGAATTTACTAAAGCTAGTGGAGTTTTTGACCTTAAGAATGAGAACATGTTGGTTTTCTTTATTTCATGAATGTTAGTATTCAGGTTTGAAAAGGAAAGTGCAGACTTGACGAGTCAACATATATTGGATCTCTATTAAATAATACTTCGCCATGTAAAAGAAGGGTTCTTGCCCATTTTTGCTTGCATAAAATCTTTCCTTCACAAGTATTTTGCCTTTAGGACTTTAGCCACCAAAGGAAAAGGGGTTTTTGAGTAATCGTCAACCTTGTTTTGCAAGCAAAGCTAAATTAATTTGTATAAGGTTTTTGAACCCCAAACCCCCTTCAAAATTCGATAGACAAATATTTTCTGAAGCCACCCAATGGATCCCACTTTCTTTCTTGTTGTCCCCACCAAAATCTACTAATTAGTGAAGAAATATATTGAACTAAGGAGTTGTGAAGTTTAAAACAGCTCATGGCATAATTAGGAATAGTCTGAGCTACAACTTTTATGAGTACCTCTTTCTTGGCTTTAGATAGTAGCTTTCTTTTCTGTTCTTGTAGTTTATTCGAGACCCAGTCCTTTATATTCTCAAACATGACTTTCTGTGGCCGCCCAATACAAGTAGGTAAACCCAGGTACTTTTAGAAAGAGCTTCCAGCTTTGACATTCTCGAGATCTCACGTTATTTATCCGAGTTCACATTTTTCCTGAAACTCAACATCAACTTCTCCATATTGATCTTCTGCCCTAACTCCTCATCATAGAGTTTAAGAATTCGGAGAATTTCAGTGCATTCTTCATCTTTTAGCTTTGAGATCCACTAGGTTGTCATCAGCAGAAAACAAATGAGACATTGTTGGAGCGTTCTCACAAACTTTAACCCCATATATCTTGTTGCTTTATACTGTATATCCCTTATCAAGGTTGAGAAAACTTATGTACATATGATGAATAAATAAGGAGAAAGCGAGTCTCCTTGTCTTAGTACCCTTGTTGGAATGTTCCTGCAACAACACCATTAACCAAAAAAGAGAATGAGACGAATGTTACACATCCCATAATTAGCTGTGTCCATCTATTAAAAGCGCCCATCTTCTCCATAGTTTTTATCTTAAATTTTCATTCAACTCGGTCATAGGCTTTGCTCCTATCAAGTTTAAGAGAGCAAAAACCATCCTTGCCTTAGCTTTTATTTTTGAAGAAATGAGCAATTTCGAAAGTCATAAGGATATTATATGTTAATAATCTCCATGGTACAAAAGTATATAGGGTATCTAAGATTAAATTGGGGAGTATCATTTTGAGTCGATTGACAAGTACCTTAGAAATTATCTTGTAGGTAAAATTGCACAAGCTAATGAGTTGGAATTCACTAAAGCTAGTGGGGTTTTTTACCTTAAAAATGAGAACAATGTTGGTTTTCTTTATTTCATGAATGTTAGTATTTAGGTTTGAAAAGGAAAGTGGAGACTTGACGAGTCAACATATATTGGATCTCTAATAGCGACTCTAAAGCAAAACTTACCATCATAATGGGAGCCTTTACTTGCCCATGCTTTTTAAGTCGTTGCACCGAACTAATCAAAATTTGTCCTTGCACTTGCTTCTTGTGATTGCACATAAAATAAAAAAATTAGACATCTCTCTCTCTCTATCTGCAATCCCTCTCTCTCTTTCTCTAATTTCTCTCTTTCTCTCTAATCTCTCCCTAATTTCTCTCCTTCTCTCTAATCTCTCAAATATCTCTCTCTAATCTCTCTCAATGTAGTACCTCTCTCTCAATCTTCCTAATCTCTCTCTCTCTCTCTCTCTCTCTCTCTCTCTCTCTCTCTCTCAGTAATCTTTCTTTTGTAATCTCTCTCTCAGTCTCACTAATCTCTTTCTCTCTCACACAGAGTAATCCCTCTTCTATAGTCTCTCTCCTCCCCTCTTTGTCTCCATGGGGCACACGGTTAGTGTTTCCTCTTATGCCCAAGGTATAACCATCAGGGTAATCTAGTCATTAAAAAAATATCATATTAATATTTTACTAATCCAGGGCAACCACTTGAAAAGTGTGTGAAAGTAATGGCCCCTTATCATTATTTATTCATTAGTTAGTGTGCAAATATAAAAAGTTGGGTGTGCAATTAGAAATGGTACGCTGGAAGAAAAAAAAAGGCATGTGTTGATTTTTGGGAGCCATTACTTGCCGACAACAATTGTGTGCTTGGACGATATGTTAAAATTTTGGTTTTTAACCAAAGAATAAATGTTTGCTCGTATGTTATTGTGTAAAATGATGATGCCCATTTTTAAAAATCAAAACATCTGATAACAACAAAAAGAAGTGGTGACCGTCATTTCAAAAAAAAAGAAAAAAAAGAAGTGGTGACTGCCATAGTGAAGGGGGGTGCGCCTGCATTAGTGACGACATGATGCTATGGATGAATCACGAAAATGCCCTTATGAAGGCGTGCTAATGAAGAGCATTCCACAAAAATGATTGTTGTCAAGATTGTTCTAGCGTCTGTGTTTGTATACTCTGGGTGTTAAAAATTTCTTGGATTAATCATTTATAACATTAATTTGATTGAGAGGCGTTTTGATAAGATGTCCTAAACACTTTCTATTTACTTGTACAAAAAATATATATATAAATTAGACACTTCTCTCTCTCTCTCTCTCTCTCTCTCTCTCTCTCTCTCTCTCAATCCAAGTATCCAACCACAACATTTGAAATCCTAGTCCTCCTTGCTATAATGAAAGGCCACTTCGGCATCGTGACACGCTGCCCTGATCGACAATTCACATATGATCATCATGGCCGTCACCATCACATCCTGATTTCCAAGGATTTGGAACTTCTCTGTAATGAGAGGAATGCACAAAATGATTATTGGTTTAAATCACTCACATATTGTCTTTTTGTCCCTTCAATTTTTTTCTCTGTGATTTGATGAGTATGGTTTGTTTTTGCTTTATCAGAATGGAGGTGGAAATCATGCTGCCAGTTTAAATTGCCATTTGAGTCTGCGAATAAATATATACAAGATGGCGGCCATGGAAACTTTCTTGCAATTTAGACTGATGCTTGCAAGATCCCAGCCAAACGTTGTTGTGCTAGTCACCCATGAAGCATCACAGATATGGTAATAAGCTTAACTTTTTATTTTTGTTTTATTTTGGATCGATAACAATAAAATTCCATTAAAGAAGAGTATATTTATAAGGTCTAGCTTTTTTCCGAAAGACCCCCGGCTGTTACATTCAAGCCAAATAGCCCATAGATACACAAAAGTCACTTTCCAAAGACTTCCCAATACGCCATTTAAGTTCACTTCCTCCCACTGCTAAAGCAGATTACTATCGCAACGACTGGGGAAGACCTAGATTAAATTGAAGATTCTGATTACCGCGCTCCAACCTTGGTGAGAAAAGGGTCAGTGCGTGAAGGACATGATCGATGTTCTCCAATTCTGAGTGGCAGAGGGAACATTAATTCATTCATGATGTTCACCCTGTTCGAGTGATTTGATCCACCCTCCAAGAGAAGAGCTTCATTTTAGGTGGAATCTTCACTTTCCAGAGCTTCCCTCAAACATGATTCTGATATGTGCGATTGTGCTAGCCACAAATCTGTACAAGGATTTAACTGTGAAGTTACTCTTTTTAGTAATATCTCAGATTCAGACTTCTATTCTCGTGAGCGCCATTCAGCAACCGCATAAGGTTGTCCCAAATGGCCACCTCAAATTTCCAGGATAACCGTCCATTCGAGAGGTCGGTCACCTCCCCCGATCATCGCATCTTTGTAGGTGGTAATAGCAGACATTCTATAGGGTGTCCTGGGTTTTTTTTTTTATCGGTAAAGATTAAAGAGATGTGTCAATGGAAGCCCCTCGAACGAAGTCCCAAAATCCCCCATCCAAACTTCGATGGGCCATACTTAGCCATAACAATCTGCAACCACAACTTTTGTTTCTCCTCTCTCAACTTCCACAGCCACTTACCGAGCAACGGTCTATTAACCACCCCCAATCTTCTGTTACCCAGGCCCCTCCCCTCCTTCAGCAGATAACATATTCTCCAATTGATAAGGTGAAATTTCTTGGGTCTCCCACATTCCAAAGAAAAATCATGCATGATCTTCTCTAACTCATTCGTAACCCAAACCCGTGCCTCAAAGATAGAAAGAAGAAAATGGGGAGACTGGCGAAAATTGACTTGATAAGGTTCAACCTCCCGCCTTGACTCAACAACTTTCCGTTCCATGTGGCCAGCCTAGATTGAAATCGAAGGACAACCAGCTCCGAGTGCTTTCCGCTTAACTTTGTACTCCCAATAGGAGACCCAGGTAGTTCATTGGTCAGCTCAGTGAGACATTCCATCGCTTCAGCATAATCGCAGGGCTCCATCTCCTCCAATCCGACTCCAGCAAGTTTGGATTTGTGGAAATTAAATTTTTGCTCGAATACTGCCTCAAACACCATTAGGAAAAAAAAAAAGCCCAAATTTGGGATCTCTCTGTTCCACAGAGAATAGGACAGAGATATTTGGGATCTCTCTGCTCCACAAAGAATAAGGACAGAAAATAAGGGTGTCATCTGCATACCGGAAGTGGATGACTGTAAGTGGGTGTCATTTGTTATAATAAGGAAACCCACAAAGTGCCCAAGCTGGGTATACCGAGTTAGGAAACCATTGAGCCCTTCTCTGACGAGATTGAAAAGAAAGGGAGAGAGGAGATCCCCTTGTCTTAGCCTCCTACTGCAGCAGAAGTAGCTTCTAGGTGCCCCATCAATGAGGATGCAAATCTAGTAGAGGTAAAGCACCCTACCATCCACATCTTTCACTGATCCCCAAATCTCATCCTCCCCATCATGCAATTGAGAAAATTCCAATTACCGAAAGAAGAGTTAGAGTTGTTAGCATGTATTGAGTTATAAAAGTGTATGTATTCATAAAAATGCATTTAAGCACGCTGTATGTATCTAGATATTAAAAGTATGTTCAATGCACTTTCTTTCTCAAAAGAACAGGCATTGATTAGGTTTTATGTTTTAGATGGATTAGCTTTCTTGTTTGAGTTAGCACTTTGAGTTTAACTTTCATACTCATATCTTTCCCCAGGGGGATTAAGGGGGGAAACGAAGTTGTCATAAGCTTTTTCTAAATCGGCTTTGAGTATGATGTCTTTCTCCTTACTATTATCGACAGAAACAACCGCCTCACACACTGTTAACATCATGTCCAACAACTGTCTTACCCCCTGATTACCTGAAACCATCTCCCCAGTTTAACTTTCATACTCATATTTTTTTCATCACAAGGCCTTTTTGAGGGAGAAGAGGAGCTACCACTGTCGAAAGAGTCAAAGAAAACACTAATCCCTTTTAAAATTGGGTGCAATTGCAAGAGTAAGATGGTCATTTAATATATATATATATATATATATATATATATAAAGAATAACCAAACCAAAATTTCAACTAAGCCAAATTTAGCTTAGCCTTCCAAGGGCCGTTTCTCGTGTCGCTTATCGCCCCGTTTCTCGTGTGACTGTGGTGTTGAACTCGTAGCTGTGGAGGTGTTTGACATACTGGCAGTGGCAGTGGCAGTGGCGGTGGTAGTAGCGGTGGTAGTGGTGGTGGCAGTACCAGACGAAGAATAGCTATAGGAAACTCCACCAGAAGAAGAGGCTCCCCCGGTCCTACGGGTTCGCCTATATCTAGCCCCGGGGTACCCAGGTCTTGTCGGCTCCTCAAGGGTGCCAGGCTTCTTCGAAAGCATCACCACCACGCGGCGCATGAAGGGCCTTAGCTTAGGGTCAGCCTGCGCGCAAAGAAGACCAATTTGAATACACATTTCTACTTGCTCTATTGCCATAGTAGAAGCTAAAGCTGGGTCCATCATTTCCAAGCTTCGCTTGTTCTTGAAAAGCTTATATGCCTGTAAATAAAAAGAACATATGAATTCAAAATTAGGATTTGAGAAGATGGCATCCCAAAGTATAACCACCGAATCCTGCTAAAAAACCTTTTTTTTCATGATTTCGAGTCTTTGGAATATTGTTCATGTCAGTTTTTTTGACAGAATTCTGTGAAAAGCTTACGTAAACGAACTTCCAAAGCGTGGAAATCTAGTACAGAAGCAACTGCATCATTCAGCAATAAGTTTCAGAGCCCTTGAATTCCGTGTAGTATGGGCACTGCAACATCATCGTAGTCTTATCTTATCCATTTAAGGTAGGATTTGTGATTCCAATTCACTATTCATTTATCTTTCATGTTCTGTATCATTGCTTCCGGTTTTTGTGAGTTCTCTTTCTCTACCCGTTTATGATCACAACTAAACTCTCCTTAACATCAAAACCTTTTTATGTTCCTTTTGAGTGTTTCCCTTTGAATCCTCACTAGTCACTACACCTCCTCTTCTCCTAATTCCTTGTCCTTGTAGTCTATCCACCCTTCCTAACTAAAAGAGCCCTCTAAGTTGAACAGTCAAAATCAGCATTTTATGGAATTCAATAGCTCAGAAGCCCTAATGCCGGGATGATGCAGGTGAGACCCGGAGCGTAGATCTCTTAAAGAGTAACCTCATAAAGGAGTTAACAAGTAAGAAATATTCCTGAACCTAGAACATGCTCTCTTGCTACTAAGTTAGTAAGAGGTGCAGAGGACCACCGTGTCCAATTACGTGACCCACCCTCCCTAGTTTCTTTAAGCACGTACCGCACATAAACTTGACCCATAGGGCCGGGTCGGGCATGAAGCATCCTACCCAACCTTCCGATCAAGTTGGGAAAGGCAGCGTCAAGGCCGGGGGCGGGTGGGATCAGCCAAAAGTCTCCCCGACAAAATCCAACCCTATTATTTATATATAAATAAGACGGTTTTAGAGGTTTTGAACTGGGCTGGCCACACTTCACCCAACCCAACCTGTTTCTTGGGTCGGGTCATTGAGTCTATATATGTTTTTACGCATTGAAACGTGCCAAGGATATATACTTGACCCAACCCAAAAAACAGGTTGGGAAATGGGAGCCATTACTTGAACACACAAATTTGGCCCGACCCTTCCACACAATTCAACCAAAAGATATGGTATTTTGGGGACTTGTGCAATGTGGAAGCACAGTCTGAATTGGGTGATTTGAAGGCTATGATCTAAAGATCTTCGACGCAAAGATTGGTAGGAAACACAATCTCTATCATATGTTTAAATGGAGTCCAAGACCACCATCTGATTTGATGGTCAACTACATTAAATTATAGGGAGCCATTACTTGCACACGAGTAGTTGGTCCTTGCACATAATTAAGAAAAGACTTGGTATTTTGGAGACATGTGCGATATTAAAACATCATCTAAGCCATCTGATTCGAAGGCCATGATCTAAAGATCTATGGTGAAAATGATTTGATACAAAACAAGATCTCCATCAAGTGATTCAATGCAGTGATCTATTGAGTCGGATAATGCCATTTAACTGCATTGAATCATCCAATAGAGATTGCATTTCGGGCCAATCTTTTGCATTTAGATATTTAACTCATAGCTTTCAAATCAGATGGCTTAGATGGTGTTTTTTTATATGGCATCAATTTCCAAAATATCATCTCTTTTGTCTTAAACTATGTGCAAGGGCCAACTTCCCATATGCAAGTAATGACTCCCCTAAATTTTTCTCTTTCTTTCGGAGGGTTTCTCGATTAATTTGTGTTTGGACTAACCTGTGCGCATTGTAGTGCCACGACTATTTCACGAATAACGCCCGGTTGAAATTCCATTCTACATTGATACAAGATAATATGACCTCAGAACATTTGGCACAGGTCTACCGTTCTCAAATGGCACAGGTCTTGAAAATATCTAAGTCCAAGACTTTCTTTTAAATTGTGTGCAAGGGCCAACCTTGTGTGTCCAAGTAATGCTCCGGCACAAAAAGTTCTATGATCCGATGGTTAAGACGTCCTCCAATAAGATGAATTGTGGACGAAGTCTAGCCTCTGTGGACCACTACTTGGGACTTTGCACGGTGTACCTATGACCTAAACCTTTCCTCAAATTAATCAGCTTGAATTTGCGAGCCGGCCCCTGGCGGCCCTAGGGATGGTCTCCTTCAATTCAGTAAAAGTCTACTTTTGACTTTCACACAAAAAATATAGGAACAGTTTTGTTATACGGAGGACAGTTTTGTTATATAGAGACAAAGTATAGGCGACTGATGTGGCGCGATGCAATTGGATATAAGTGCGGTGTGACTCTAGGTGGGTGCAGCCCGTCACATCACACCACACGTCAGCCTTGCATGCACTTTGTTCTCCATTTATAATTTTTCAAAATATAGAGCATTAACCCGAATGCCGCCCTTGCCCTCTGGACTGGTGGGTCACTTATAAAACAGAAAGACCTTGAGTCGTGCCCAGATCTGTAGGCTCTTAAAGTCCGTGCTGCATCTCAAGATCTACTCAGCACACAGCCCCCATACTGTGCTCGAATGGACAGACGGAATGCGAACAATTTAGGTTTTTGGCATATATCCCCTTGAGATATGCCAATATTACATCAAACCCCTTGAGTTATGAGTATTTATTCTGCGGCCCTTATTTTTGTGTTTATGTTTTATATACCCCCTTACCGTTAACTAGTCGTTTTATGGATTGAAACGACTATTTTGCTTTTAATAAAACCAATATTCTAAAAATACCACCATTCTAAAAGGCCCTTCATTCATCTATTTTTACAAGTCATGCCATTATAGTTTACCACCATTTTAAAAGGCTATTCATTCACCTTTATTTACAAGTCATGCCATTTTAGCTTTACCGCCACCATTCCAAAAGGAGTACCTTTAAATCCACCCATAAAATCTTTGAGTTCACCCATGTTGAAACACATCAACTGCATTGAATCAGACAGTGGAGATTGTTTATTGTCCCAATATTTCATGAGATCAATCTTTAGATCATGGATGTCCCTTCAGACAATCAATTTTTTTATTTCATGTGGTATAAACGCATAAAAGTGACCTTAAATTCAATTTTAAGCGTGCACGTGATGTTAAAGTCAATTTTTTGAGATGTGTCATGTGAAATAAAAAATCGACCGTCGGAGGGTACACCTATGATCTAAAGATTGATCTCCTGAAAGATTGGGAGGATAAATGATCTCCATCATTCGATTCAATTCAATCAACGTGTTTCAGCGTAAGTGGACTCAAAGATTCGGTGGGTGGATTTAAAGGTACTCTTTTAAAAGGCCCTTTATTCACCCATCAAATTCAAGACCATCAAATGGGTAATTCGCCTAGTAAAGTATGTCAACGTTTGGACAAATACTCAACCAATGGAGGATTTGTGGCAAACCATGCAATTATTCTTATAAAGAAAACCTTCAATCTGCATGTTCTTAGATTAATAATCAAATTTTGGAATGATTTTTAATTTTGGGTATCTAAAAGTTTTGGTAGGTTTTTTTTTTAATTATTTTGAGATGATTTTTAATTTTAGGTATCTAAAATTTTGGTAATTTTTTATATTGGGTATATGATCATTAATGTTGTTGGGAATTATATAATAAACAATTCAGTGATTGAGTGGAACTTGGAAATAAATGAGTCAGCATTTTCACCCGACCTAATGGGTTGGGACTTGGAAATCTGAACCCAAACCTATGGCGGGCTAGGTCGTTTGACTTTAACCAATTGAGTTGACCCGACGGGTTGAGACCCTCTTGTGCTGGTGTCATCATTAATGTCTAATGATTGTACAAGCGAAACCATCACAACCGTGTTTCAAACTTTCGGCCGATAATTTATATTGTCGGCTAAATTTTATCGATTTCGGTCCTCACCAGAACAAAAACAACCCCTAAAATTTTGGTCAAATTATGTATGACAATAAAAATTTTGCCCGAAATTCAAAATTATGGCCGAAAATTTCATTCAAATTTTTGGTTTCAGTCATGCATGATCGATATTTTGATCTTTGATCCCAACCGTCCAATCAATTGACCACTTCTTTTATAAACCATATATTGGAAATTGCATGTATTCTAACCATTCATCAACTACTTTTGTATAGACTGTTGCATATATTTTATTGATCAGATGCATAAAACCTATGGTCTAGATTCAAGTGAACATGCACTGATTTCTGATAGAGATTGAGGGCACTACCATGATCCTTGACCTCGACCGTCCAATGGTACACCCATGATCTAAAGATCGATCTCATGAAATATTAGGACGATAAACAATCTCCATCATCTGATTCAATGCAGTCAATGTGTTTCAGCATGGGTGAACTCAAAGATTTTGAGTGGATTTAAAGGTACTCCTTTTAGAATGATGGTGGAAAGTTATAATGGCATGACTTGTGAATAAAGGTAAATGAGGGGCCTTTTAGAATGATGGTAAATTATAATGGCATGACTTGTAAATATAGATGAATGAATGGACTTTTAGAATGATGGTATTTTTAGAATATTGATTTTATTAAGGGTAAAATAGTCATTTCAATCTATAAACACACGGCTAATTAACTACAGGGAGTATATGAAACAGAAACAAGAAACATAAAAGTAAGAGCTGCAGAATAAATACTCATAACTCATGAGGTTTGATGCAATATCCGCATATCTAAGGGGGGATATATGCAAAAAAAAACCCAACAATTTATAAACTCATTGCCTTATGTAGAAATCATATTGATAAAGCTGTAGCTAACTCACCCACTCGAGAAGGCTATTTATATCTGGTTCAATATGGAAGCTAGAATTCTTTTTGCCGCTAACCAACTCTAGAACTACTACTCCAAAACTGAACACGTCAGCTTTCACCGATAGTTGCCCGTGCATCACGTACTCGGGAGCCATGTATCCACTGCAGAAGATAAAACAGCAAATAGAAATGTTAAATTGAAATCCACTTGTCCACTAAATGATCCGACAGTTAGAAAGTAGAACCCATGACAGAGTATAAAGAGGGTGCACCGTGCACCATAATAAGAGCACCTACTTGGTTCCAGCCACTCTTGTGTTGACATGTGTCTGGTCTTCGGGGTACAACCTGGCCATCCCGAAGTCAGCTATTTTTGGGGCCCACTTTTCATCAAGTAAGATGTTGCTGGCTTTAATGTCACGGTGTATGATGCAGGTGTGCGCGTCCTCGTGCAAATACTGCAGGCCACGTGCCACACCTACGATCAGATCAAACCGTCTCTTCCAGTCCAACTCCTCCCGTCTTCCAGGATCTGTTGCCACACATCACACATTAATCACAACGCGGTGTAATCAATGCTTACCTCAGCAGACGAAATTAAATAGAAACAAACTCTTCAACAAAGCAGACTTCCACAAATTTCAGATTTTGTCCGCATTCAGTGGGAAAACTTTAAAATGCGCGTCACTCGTGATGATGACATGACTGATTATCGTCTAGTACTCGCAGTCTCGTACCCCTCTCTTAAACATCATTTAAACACCAAAATGGTTTTTAATTGATCTTAAATCATCAATCGTGTAAGATATGGGTGATCTATACCGTCAAAGTGATAAACACGTCCAAAAACAACATCCTGTGGTGATTTAAACTATCGAATCTGTAAACTTTAATATCAACAATTATTTTCAGTTTTAATAACGGATATTAAAGTTCATCAACCGATGGTTCAAAGTCAGGCATATAAAGTCGGATTATCGCATATCCGCACGGTCCTAGGCCAATATATCGGGTATGATTAGCTTTGTTTGTGTTTATGCGTTCTCTGAAAGCGCTCACATGTGCAACACCCTTAAAATCGTTGATTACGTTGGATTTAATGATGAAGATTGTGTTTCACTATGAACTTTCACACAATGAACCTTGATATCATTTTGCACCTATCAAACGATATTTTTTTACCAGATAGGGCTCATATTCAAAATCATTTTCACATCTACTTAAGGCGTATTTTTTTGGGATGAGACATGTTCCAAGAATAGATTATCGCTTGAACAATTTAGACTGATGATAAATATTCACCCAATGACATACTGATAATCGATTTTTTTTTATTTTTTTTTTTTTGTGAATACTGATAGTCGGACTTTAATGGCGTGTAACGGTATAAGATCACCATTCTGGTGTTTAAATATATGTATGGAGCCATTATCCCAGTGGCATAAATAAAAAACAAACGCGTAGTTCGTGGCTGCGCAAATTGACACCCTCGACACGATATTTGTAATGGGCATTTTGAGGAGAGTAGACTTTTCTTTCGCTCCCATCAAAACAGTCAAGGCTCAAGAGCGCACCGTGAGCAAGCGAGATCCAAAGTCAATATTCAAAGAATGAGCAAAGTGTACCCTCGACTCCTCGAGGCCTTGACAATTAACTATAAACCAAGTTTTTTTTAACAAAAAAACTACTCAAAAAGACCAAAATAACCCCCACTGCCACCCAATTTTCATCATCTAGGATCCTATTATCCTAATCAAGCTTAGGACTTGACTTTAACATAGTAACAAATTTCTCCAAAAATTTTTAAAATTTTTTCAAAATTTACGGAAACAGGGGAGATTTTTCCGAAAATTTTCAAATTTTATTATTATTTTTTATACTCCTCAAAATTTTCCCAAAACTTTTCCCATTTTTCTCTCGAAATGAGACCTTACCGTAATATTGTCGAAAACGAAATTTGTTACTATAGACTTTAACTAGTAACGCTTTTCCAGATTTTAAGATCCCTGACAGACGGAAATCAGAAGCTTATGATAGGGTACTGAGGGATGCTTACCGAAGAGGAGCTTGTCGAGGCTCTCGTGTGCAACGTACTCGTATACGAGTAGTTTCTCTGCGCCGTGGGTGCAGTAGCCGAGTAGGTTGACCACGTTCCGGTGCTGTACGCGGGCCAGCAACTTGGCTTCATTGGTGAACTCTTTCTTCCCTTGGCCCGAGCTCTGCGACAGCTTCTTAACTGCAATCTCTCTCCCATCCTCCAATTTCCCCTACAAATCCAACAAAATTAAAATTAAATAATACTAAAAACCCAAAATTTTGAATTTTTATTGTTATTTAATTTGTACCTTGTACACGGGTCCGAAACCGCCCTCCCCGAGCTTTTGATCTGGGTCAAAATCTCGTGTAGCAGCGACGAGGGTACCGAAAGAGAAGAGCTTCTGCTCCTGTGCTGCGATCGTCTCCAAGTCTTCTTCTTTACTTGAGTCTGAGCAAAATCGAATTAAAAAACTTGAGGAGAAGAAAAACAAAGTGGGAATACGAGATGGGTTTCTGTTTATGTACCTTTTTCAGGTCGAGATCTGAAGGGTTTCAAGAGGATTTCGAAGAATTTGTTGCGTTCCTTCATATGATTAAGAGGGGTTTTATGTTGAGGGTTGAAAGATTGGGCTTTTTCTCTCTTGGGTCACTCGCTAGTCGGTGGGTGGGTTCGGTTTAATCGTGTAGATATGGAAATTTGAAAAAATAAGCTTCTTCTAATCCAGGAGAACTGAAAACCGATGAATGATTCAGCTTTTGGTTTCTCTCTTTCTTTCTTTTTGTTGCGGTGAAGCGTATTGACGAACGCGTTTGCGTTTTGGGGCGACGAAGTAAAATGTTTGAAATAGAAAGCATAAATAAGGGGACCAAGAGAAACCTTGTTTCAAAAGCAAGATTTACTACACGCGCTAAAGTTCAAGAGTTCGGCAGCTGAATTCTTAACTTCATGGATCATGAATGTATGAATATTTCCTCCTAAATCTTTCACACGAGGGATATTGGGCGTCAGTGCCTTTAAATCCAATAACCAAAGTCTTTGGAGTTCACCCGCGCAAGGGTCAAAATTTCGGTCCAAATATTTGGATTTCGGTTGGAAAACTAAACTGATAACCCAAATTTTCAGTCATTTTGGCAGGACATTAAATTTTCAAATTTCAAAATTTAAGCCGATTTTCCAATCCCAAATTTTGGTTTCGATCCCCATCAAAACAGAAACCAAAATCTGAAATTTTGATCCTTGCACCCACGCTAAGACACATTGAATCAGACGAGATTGTTTATGGTCCCAATCTTTTTACATGATGGAGATTAAGATTGTGGGCATACTATCAGACGTTCTTTGTTTTATTTTACATGCCACACAACATAGTGACAAATTTCATTTTCGGAAATTTTTCAATGGGGCATCCTTTCGGTACATTTCGGATTAATTTTGATTTCTTTCAGAAAAATTTCGGAGATTAAAAACATTCAAAAAAATATATATTTAATAGTTTTTTTTAAAAAAAATTTACATATATAATTGAAATTTATCGAAAATTACTAAAATTATCAAAAAGTATTAAAATTTTCCTGAAATTTTCATTTGATCCTCATTTCACGAAATTTCACTAATTTTTGACAAAATTTGTTACTATGCCACACAGCTCATTAAAGTGACTTTAATATTGAATGCACGCTCAAAATTAATTTTACACCTATATGGGGTGTGTACCACATGAAATTAAACAAAGCCCGTCAGATGGTATGCCCATGATCTCAAAATCCATTGTGTAAAAGATTGGGATGATAATGTCACAACCCAGAATCCTTACCCAATATCGAGAGCCTAGAATTCCGTGTTATGAAACCGCACGCTGGTTAAGGCGATAAGCGGACATACACATAATCTATAAATTAACTTAGCATATGAATTGAGGCATGCAAGATAGCATTAAAAATAATTGACTCATAAATTAACAGCGGGAATTATAAAAGACAATAAAAAGATAAATCCTAACCATGCATCTAAGATAGGAAAAAAAATAAGTTTTACGTAGGATAAAATGGTTCTAAACTTGAACTCACAAAATAACTAGAATATATCTGTCAAAGAATAAAGTCTAAAGCAAAAGGACTCTCAAGGCTCGTAGAAATCCGTCGGATCTATGCTCTCCTCTGGATGATAGCCAACGTCTCCATCTACGTAAGTCGCCTCTGGAATGGCAGCTCTCGCGTCATCATGAACAGGATAAATGGAATCTTCACCTGAAACTGTTTGATTTGGGAGGGGGGTGAGTTTACTCGGTCAGAACTCGAGTAATTGCACAATCGATCCACCATAACTTACTCAGGTGGTCGTGTGTGCAATCGCTTGAATTGTGGTGCATTTTAAAAATATAACCAACATCTTAAATAAATTAAATAAATTTATCCATAATTCATAGACTATCATAATTAAGACTGAAAAATATACTAATATAACATGAAGAATGCATGATGCTTCTATTTTCTTCTCTTTTCCTATTTGTCTCATCAACTTAGCATACGTGACATATCGTAAATCTTATTAATTACTCCATACGCCTACACAATGTACTTCACATCTTATCTTATTTAAACGATCTGTGCCAGGATCGCTGCTCGAGCCTACCACGCGAGGTCCACGTGTAGATAATCACCTAACCTCCATATCATAACATAAACCACCATCCAGTCAGATGAGGTTGCCGGCATAGTAACCACGATGTCCCCTTAGTTCGAGACAAGGTTATAATGTCCTTAAGACCCGTCTTGGCTGCAGACGTTAGACCCTTACGGTGGCTCCTAAGGTATGACACGTGTAGAAACTTAATTTATATTTAGCTGGCCTTCACAGCATATCTTAACATATCATAACATTATTCGATTCTGGGCTTAGGTTCCCGCCCCGATTTTATATTTGCGTGGGCTTAAGTCCCCACTTTCTTAATATATATGTGTCTTAATATATTCTTTTCTCATTTTTTCTTAAAACTTAGTTAGAATAGGCCACGGTGCGATAGGCTTCACTAATCCACGTTTTCCAAGGGACGGGTTCCGTAGTAACCTAGATGTACTTCGTGTGGTATCCTATACTACCATAGAGGGATTGTATCTGTACATGGATGCCTACATTCCAAGTTCCACGTGACCGTGAAAGAAATCCCACCGTGACGAAGGCTTAAGTCATGTGTCATATCTTATTCTTAACTTATATGCGTATGCCCTATCGTGATTTTCTATATGATGAATGTCATATGATAATGATGAACATATATAAGAATGAACTATAACATAAACCTTAAGTATTTCATATTTATGAAGAAAATTAATAAAGAGCATAACACACGAAATATTAAAGTAAAACAGAAAATAAGAAATATTTAACTACATTTATTTTACAATAGAGTTGAAACTATACTTCATTAGGGTTAATTGTATCCATGAAATTTTGTGATTGACTGATATAGCTATCCGACCTATTTTAAAATTCTAAAAGAGCACATGTGTCAAATCAAGGATTGTATGAGGCTTAAAGGAGGTAATAGAATGATAAATATTAAAAACGTCAATATTTGACCCCTTAAACTTATAGATTGTTATTCGATGTAAGTTATTTAATATATTTTATTTAATTTTAGCGATTTATAAGTCTGGAGATAAGTTTAGCATAAAATAGCCCAAGAGTTTAAAAAAAATAATGTCAAACCCGTGTACCTTGGATCATCTAAAACGTATCCCGACTTGCAGCTCAATTTTGACCTTAAAAATATTAAATTCGTGAAATTACTATTTCAGACAAAGTTGTAGATCTCGTTGTCTTCTTTCCAATGCCGTAAGAATTACTTTAATCCGACTTCAGAGGAAAACGTTATGACCAAAATACCGAGGCTGTGTCTGTTGAAGAGTTTGGCCGAATTTTACGAAAATCTGGGAAAAATTATCCTATCGATTTTGGGCATAATTTCTATGTTTTTAAGACCCGAATTTTATCAAAATTTAAGAAAAAAATTTGGGTTTTCTTTATAAGAAATAACTGAATAATTTAAGATGAATTTAGAGGCACCTACCTGTTGAAGCGTGATTCGAATCCTATGATAATTTGGGTTGATAAAGATCGGATTCGAGAGGCGATATACTCGAGTCTTTTCGCGAGAATTCCTTTCTTACGATAGATCGGTCGCGGCGATGAGAAACTTTGATGGTGTAAGATTCTCTGATAAGATAGAAAATCGATGGAGATCCGACGAGAAATTGTGAAAGATGGCACTGTCGAAGCTTTTGCAGAGAAGAGGGAATAAGAGAGACAACTGAGAGAAGAAGTAAATATATATCTAATTCCCTTTCTAGGTTAACTCTAATTAAGACTTTCCGTATAAAATTTAATAAAAATAGTAGTTTTTACACGCAAGTAGAATTCATACGCGACTTGAAAAGCTTGAGAAGAGGTTTTGCTCCAACGCTTTGTGTAAGCACCAAGGTAAATGGTGATTCTCTCCCGAATTTACAGTTGTGCCCTTTAACCCGCTTCACTCTTCAAACGGGCATGATTTTTTATATTCTTATTGAAAATTGACAAATTATATATCGTTAGAATCGTATCGACGAGTACTCCGCAATGAGTCTAATATTGACATATATAAAAAAATCAGACTATTTCTAAAGTGGGTAGATTCCGGTGTGGAGCGTTAGCACCACGCACTGTGTGGTACATCATCTAATATCGTTAAATAATATTTAAAAATCTGAGTTATTACAGATAAATGATCTCTATCGTCTAATTCAATTAGGTCAATGTATTTTAACATGGATGACCTCAAAGATTCGTGTGTAGTTTTAAAAATGCTCATTATGAGCCACCAGACGGTGAGATGTTAATTCAATGTCTGACACATTCAAAATTGATGTGATGAGGACATATTATCAAATGAAATAATTCTTAAGCTACTTTTTGGAATTTGAGACATGTATGAATCTCACCCTCTTATGATGCCATCATCTTAAGATCGATTATGTGAAAGATTTAGGCCAAAAATAATTATTCTATCTTTCCTCACTTGTCAAAATAATATTGGGATGACAAGAAAATTGCATTGCCGAGAAACTCAATTTTAATCGCTTAAAAGCTTGAATGATTTCTACCTAAAATGACTTAATGTATGAAAAATAATTTTTTCTATAGGCCACTTAACCAATCGGGAGATTTCCGCAATGGTATGGCGACTTGGGTTTGCTAATCAACTACCCTCTCCGAAAAAAGTTGGGGCACTGCGCCCGTAGGGCTTAGTCCTAAGTGCAAACCTAGGAACCTTGCATTCACATAAAAATAAATAAATAAATAATTAATAATTAATAATAATAATAATAATAATTTATCGCATAGAAAAGTATAAAATTTTAATTTCTTTCCACCAATATTTGACATTTTCTAATCAGCAAACAGGGGAACCTGTCATTACGGGTCTCAATCCCTGATGAGAAAGTAGAAGGGTTCACTACAAAAAACAAGACTATTAGCGGCAGTAAAAAACTGACGCTATTAATTAAAAAATTATTAAAGGTTATTATGATTATTAGCGATAAGGGTATTAGCGGCAGTTTTTTTGTCAATAGCGGCAGTTTTAGCTGTCGCTAATAGTCTTAATTTTTGTAGCGATTAGTGTTAGGTTGGTAGCTAGCTTTAAAAAAATCCGGCTACGATCATTATGATGAGACCCCATATAGACGGAATAAGGCTATAATGATGATGGTGATAAAGTTTACACATGTGGACTTAATTGAGAGCATTCAACAATTTAAAACGTGCAAACCCAAGTTGAGATGAAAAAATTAAGAGGCAAATAAGGGTTACCCAATAAGGGTGTAAACTATGGTGCTTAGCATCATAAAATATGATGCATCTCCAAGCTTATTCCACCAAGTAAATATTAGGTGATGGATCTATCGATCCGACCATTCAAATATATGTCATAGGATTTAAGCGCATGATCAATTAAAATAATAAATCAACAATCCATAAATTAAAATATATGTGCTCACCTTGAGTGTGAGACATGAAATGTGGGTTGCCGATCTTCAATGATCTCATCGCTCTCAATACCTCCGAACACAATGAGGATGTTTTTGTTAATAAGGAGGGTTGAAGTGTGTCAAGCAATCGCTGGGATCAAGCATCTCTTATATTTATGGCCAATGAGTCATTTCCTATTAAGGACTTAAATTACTAATTATATTGTGATTGTGGAAATCACAATCATACCTTAACTAAAAAGCTTAATTATTAGTTGCTTATTCTCTTTAAATTCACTGAATTAGTAACTATTACATCACAAGATTGATCTTACACAATTCACCGGTCAACGGATTGATCATAGTAACGGCCACCAAAATAGAAACTTCTAACAGTCTCCCATTTGGCCACACTATGTCAATAAACTCCGATTATCGAATGTTAGTTAACTTTCTTTGAATGACAAATCTAAATCAATTTCAATCAAAGTCTTTATAATCAGACTGGTTCAGTAAAAATACTAACACAGAATCAATGTAGTCAGTGCATCATGTCATTGACACATGACTGTTCATTAGTTACCGTATTAGAATTCATCACCGACATGGATTCCAACTAGTATGATTTCACATTTATTGCAAGTTTACAAACTGAATGGTAATTACATGTAACTTCAATCTATTATTAGTCCTATTTTATTCTCATCTATTGGCACCATATGTTTCAAAATTTTATTTGCATAAAAATAGAAAAATAAATAAATAATCCTTATTTCCGAATTAATTAAACAGATGTATTAACTCTTATACATCCACTCTCAAAGGTTATTAACATTATCATTTAATCTCATACGCGCAACATGCTCCGAAAAGAGTTTGGGAGGTAAGCCTTTAGTGAGAGGGTCAGCCAACATGAGTGTGATGCTGATCTTTTCAATATATAATTTGATTCTAAACTTTCTCCTTTACAACAAGATATTTGATATCAATATATTTAGAACCTCCACCAGTCTTGTTGTTATTGGAGATAGGTATCACAGAGGAATTATCATATAAGATTCTCAGTGGCCTTGAAATATTATCAACAATTCGAAGCACTAAGATAAAATTTCTCAACCATATCGCCTCACATGTTGCCTCAAAACATGTAATGAACTATGCTTTCAGAATAGACGAAGTAGTCAGCATTTGCTTAACGTTCTTCTAAGATATAGGTCCACCTGCAAGTATAAATATATAACCCGATGTTAATAGCGAAATTTTTTTTTGGCTGATTTCCAATGATCCAACCAGGATTACATTAATACCTACCAGGCATGCCAATTATATACGTTATATCGGGACGAATACAGACTGGTACATACATGAGACTCCCAACTGTCGATGCATAGGGAATTGTCTTCATTTGCTTTCTCTCTAAATCGATTATGAGAATCTGAAGTAGACTAAAATTATCACCCTTAATGACAAAGGCAACAGTAGCAGAGCAATTATGCATATTAAACCTTTTGAGAACTTTATCAATATAAACTCTTTGAGACAATCCCAATATTCCACGAGCTCTATCTCGATGAATCTCAATTCCTATCACATAGGAAGTTTCACCAAGATCTTTTATATCAAAATTCTTTGATAAAAAGTTATTTGTCTTATATAACATGCTCAAACTACTACTCACAAGTAATATATTATCAATATATAAAATAAGGATGATAAACTTCCTCTCACTAATTTTAAGATATATGTATTGATCCACAATATTTTCTTTAAAACTAAAATTTGAAATGACTTCATAAAATTTTAAGGACCATTGACGAGATGCCTACTTTAAATCATCTATAGACCTTTTGAGTCTACAAACTAAATGGTTCTCTCCCTCAACCTGAAAACCTTCGGGTTGTGTCATAAAGATATCTTCATACAAGTTACCATTAAAAAAAGTAATTTTGACATCCATTTGATTCAATTCTAACTCAAAATGAGCTACCAATGTCATGACTATCCTGAAAGATTCTTTGCTAGAGACAGTGAAAAATATCTCTTTATAATCTATTCCCTCCTTTTGAGTAAATCCTTTAGTGACTAATCTGGCCTTGTATATTTTTATATTATCTTTAGAGTGTTGCTTGATTTTATATACTCATTTACAGCCTACAGGCTCTCAGACCGAGTTATGTTTCATTGATTCCAACTCATCCTTCATAGCTTTGAGCCATTGAGTTGATTTGTCGCTCTTCATAGCTTCGTTAAAAGAAACAGGATTTATTTTCTTTCCAAAATCATACTCACTCTTATTGAGGTAGATGATATAGTCGTCAGAAATGGCTGACTTCTTTGCTCTCTCTGATCTATGCAATGTTGATCATTGGCGGTCACCATAAGAGCAAGAGTCTCCTCAATGTGGAGTGCTACAATAGGTATAGCTTCAGGTGCATCAACACTATCTTGAATAACTGGTGTTGGTGCCACCTTTTATTGAATAAAAGGGATATTAATTATAACTCAATTCTCTTCAAAAGTGATTTTTCTAGGCTCAACACTCCCACTATTCCCACAATTCTCAAAGAATTTTGCATATCTAGTCTCAACAATCCGAGTATTATGAGTGGAGCAATAAAACCTGTAGCCTTTTGACCTATCAGGGTAACCAATGAAATAACAACTTATAATTTTAGGATCCAATTTTTCTAATTATGGATTATACACATTTGCTTCAGCTAAACAGTCCCAAATATGTAAATATTTTAAAGTCGGTTTTCTCCCTACTCATAGCTCATAAGAAGTCTTGGGAATAACCTTACTAGAAACTCGATTTAAGATATGCACCATGTTTTCAATGCTTCTTCCAACAAGAACATAGGCAACTTAGAGTTACACAATATGCTTCTCACTATATCCATAAGAGTACGATTTCGTTTAGTTATACCGTTCTGTTCAGGTGTTTCCGACATGGTGTATTGATTAACAATGTCATGCTCTTGTAGATACAGGGCGAATGGTCCTGGATTGTAACCTGTTTCAGAGTATCTACCGTAGTACTCTTCGCCTTTATCAAATCTCATAATTTTAATATTCAAATTGAGTTGTAACTCAATTTCAACATTATAGATTTTAAATATATCCAGAGCCACAGATTTCTTATGAATGAGAAATATATAATCGAAACGAGAATAATCATCAGTGAAGGTAATAAAATACTTTTGACCACCAATAGCAGGAGTTGGAAATGGACTATAAATATTAGTGTGGACTATTTCTAACAAACTCGTGCTCCTAATAACTCCTTTCTTATTAGTCTTCATGAGTTTTCCTTTAATACAATCTACACAAGTATTGAAGTCAGAGAAATTGAGCTCATCGATTATATCATCTTTAATTAATCTCTTCATCCTATCTTTAGATATATGGCCTAAACTTTTATGTCATATAATGGATGAGCTGAGATCTCTGAATAGGATTTTTGGTCTCGATGAACTCTACAAGCTTGATGAAGTCCTAGCCACTACCTTCAAATGAGATGCCGAAATTTTTGCAGAACTCCAATGCATTGTGAACACGGTTAGGCTCCGACGAATTGGTCTGCTGATGAAGAGGCATGCGTAGGACATCTGTATAGCTTTCTGGGACACAAACTTGATTAGTAAGATTCGCGAATACGCCCAGATCCTCATCCTCCCTTTCTTCCTCTGCTCCGGACGAGGCAAGCCCAGTGGGCCAATGGTGGCTGAGGCTTTCATCTAAGGAGCTGCTGGCTTCTCTAGATTGACAATCGATGTTTCCCTTGAACTGGATCAGATCAAGGTTGATAGGCCTTTTGCTAGCAGATAAAGACAGAGATGATCAGAGATGACTTTACACAAAAGTAGCTTCTCATGCATGTCCCTAATTCACGTTCTATCTTGGTTGAAAGAGGACCTCAAATTTTTCATATCTCTACAACCTTTTCTTTACCTACCTAAATCCTTTCCTCCAACCTTTTGCGTCTCCAAATCCACAAACATGTTAACTAACTCTTTTTTCCTCCCCCTCTATGCTATCCCTTCTTTAAAACCAACATTTAGTTGACCTTTTGCAAGTTTAATTTCTAATGTCCACTAATCTAACCTTTTTTTCCTCTATCAATCCATCCATTAAAACCCATACTCACCTTCAGCTCCTTTGAATCCATTTTTAGGCTCCCCATTATAATCTTCACTATCCTCTTCGCACTCCCTCCCACACCGACCCTAACATCATGGCATCCCCCCGTTCAATCCTATATCATCTTCCACTCTAGAATCACCTAACCAAAATCATCATTATTCTAGCAGCACCATCCACCCCATAACCCACTTATTTTTATGTTTTCTCCCCCACTGAGTGTGGAAATAGTGCTCTAACAGTAAGATTTTTACCTTTAATATCAAATATTTTCTCATCATAATATGCTACTGCAACTCTGTCATGTTAAGTTGTGAAATTATATGAGAAAATAGTTTTCATCGAAGTGATCATAAGAGTGAGCATGCCATTTTATTCAATTTTGAAAAAACAATGGATGCCCTAGCAGTTTCAATCAAATCTCAATTATAAAAAGGCATGCATCTAAAAATATTTAGACAGAGTTGGCCTGTTATATGGTCCAAATAACATAAATTGCCTAATTTTTGGTCCCTGTGACCCCGAACTAATTTGGAGGGTTTTCAATTATTTGCCGTCCAGTTGGCTCCAAATCTGATGAACGGTTCTATGCTACAAGTTTTTTGAAATTTTGTTGCGTGCATATTTACTTCACTTATTAATCTTTGTATGTTATTTCAATTTCTATTTTCACCAATAGAAACATTGAAGTTCTCTATGCTCGATGAGATTGATGTATTCTTTATTCCTTCCAATATATTATCAACCATCAAGCACTTCCCTGCCTTCTGAGTCTTTTGACACTCAATCATAAGAAAAGCATCAAGAAGGAAGCTTGCTGGACCATCTCAAACATCACTGCTGGAAATAAGGATCAAATACAGGTATGGAAGAAGATATAGGACTGTGATCAGTCTTTGTCTTTGCTTTAGATGATGCCCTTACAGGGCTTTTGTTCATGTTGACTTTTAATAAGTTGCTGAGAAGAATTTTGGATATGCATAGTTACTGCTAGCTTGTGCTAATATTTTATGGGCTTCAATTACACATGGTCACTATTTTGAAATTTTAAGTACTTTGGGCCTTTTATTTCTACAATGAGCCAACGGCTCATTGCAACCTCATCTTAGAAAATGAGAAGATTTCCTGTTGGTTGTGCATTTTTTTTTGGCCTTAGGTGCACTAATTACCATGCACTTTGAATCCTGTGCATCTCTTAAGGACCACTCACTTCACAGTGACAAGAATGAGCTCATTGTTTGCAATGAGCCGTTTGCTCATTGTAGGCAAATTTGTCTCTTCATTGGCTTGGCTGCCATTTGTAAGCATCCATGGCTTTGTTTGCCAAAAAATTTTAATTAGGGATACTAAAGAGCACGTAATCTAAAATTGCAGGCTATCATTGCTGCTGGCATCATTGGTCCTCTAGTTCACTTACTTCAAATTGCTGAGTTTGATATCAAGGAGGAGGCAGCGTGGGCAATCTCAAATGCTACTTCCGGTGGTACACACGACCAAATAAAGTACCCTTCTTAGCTATCTTTCTTGTGTTATGCACTAAAAGCAGAAAGTTGAGGTTAATCTTAGATTGCATATATAATTGTCTAACACATTTGTACTTATTCTGACTGAAGGTATCTGGTGGTCCAAGGTTGCATCAAGCCACTGTGTGATCTCCTCATTTGCTCTAACCCAAGAATAGTGGTCGTCTGTTTGGAAGGGCTTGAGAACATATTGAAGGTCGGGGAAGCTGAAAAGAACTTGGGTAACACCGGAGGTGTGAACCTATATGCTCAATTGATCGACGAGGATGAAGGGTTGGAAAAGATAAAAAATCATCAAACCCATGACAACACTGAGATATATGAGAAAGCGGTGAAGATTCTTGAGACCTACTTGTCTAACCGCTTAGGTCGACCTACTTCGATACCAGCGATCGCGGGCGTCCTTCGACGTGCTTTCAACCCGCGCGGTGCTTCGCTACCGCATGCAACGAAGTCAACCCATCTACACATTAGCTCTGATACCACCCGCCTAGAGGACGGGAACTCCCTCAGCATGGTTACCTCTGTTTCATGGCCTACCACCCAACTTATTGTGCCCCTTACGACATGTCATATTGCACCACTGTGCTAAACTTAGCCTGCTCAAGCTTCACCCTGTGCACTGCACTAGTACCTCGCTTCGCAACAGTCTTGGCATGCAGCTTCCCATGCGACAATGTCATGCCCACATACCGAACCAAGCCCACAGCCTTGTGCTTCGCGCTCGCGTGCTCAACTGAGTCCCACCCAGCCTGGCTTCGTGTGCGTTCCGAATTACTAGCACCGTTTATCCTTGGCCCACATGCTGTCATGGTCAACTGAGTCCCACGCAGCGTTCTGCTGCTCTCATGAGGTTGCCCAGCCGCATGCACCGCGACGCGTAGTCCGGAGCCATACTTCAACCTTCCTTGGGTGCCACACGGCATCGCTGCGTCGACGTCCTAGGCCCACCCTTTCAGGCCTAGGAGACACTTGCGCTCCCTCTGGCAACGCAAGGCCCCGTGTAGGTGGGAAGCAGTCTTCACCAACTCTCCCACAAAGAGGGGTAAAATAGTCATTCAGCCAAAATGGAGGGAGGACCTCAAACCCCTTTGTTTGACATACCGCAACGCCTCCTGCTTCACTAGCCCACCTTGGCTATGTCGCATCCGTGTCGCTCCCGCGTCCTACCCTATGCGACCTTGTCGCGTCCCCGCAGCTCGACCACGTCACAAGGCCCACTTGGCCCCATGTCGCGTGCCCTCATGGCACCACATGTCATGCCCCAAGCACCATACTGCAAGCTCGAGTATTGGCCCCGTCATATACTGCTTGGAAGAGGAAGACGAGGCGTTACCTTCAGGTGATGCTGCTCAGGCTGGGTTTCGCTTTGGAGGGAACGAGCTCCCTGTTCCATCTAGTGGATTCAACTTCGGCTGAAGGTTAGTCCAACATTTGATTTATTTGGCATCTTTACTGGTAAAAACTAGGACAACCCATATTGGTTCAAAGGCTTTTTGAGGTGAAACCTTTGGTGGAATTAGACGTGCTCTAGAGTCTAGACTTATGGGAAAAATTGATGGAATTAGGCACATATGCTCTGGCTCTACACAAAATATCCCAAATTAATTAATTTTTCAGAAACTTTTGCCAAAATAGGTTGTCTGCCTAACTTTTTTGCCGATTAATCAGCCAGTTTGGCTTTTTATCAATATTTTTTTCCGTTTTTGTTTTCGTTTGATTTTTCCAAATTTTATGATTGTGATATATTCTTTAATCAAGCTTTGTATTTTAGTTTTATGATTGTGAATTTGTGATGCGTGTGGATTTCTTAGTGCACCTATTTTATTGCTTTAAAATATCACTTTGAACTCTAAATGGGTAGCATATTTTTGGTATGTTTTAGAATGATTTTTTTTTTAATTTTATAATTCTAATTTTTTTCTGAAATTTTCCTGGATCTTCACCAATTTATCTTAATGAAACCAATCTGACCTCCCACAGAATTAGTGCAAAATCCGAACTTAGTTACTCTCTACGTCTATTAGACTAGGATATGGACCTTTTTTTTTGTTGTTCATTAGTGATATGTGAACGAATATGCAGGGGAATTGATCTGAGTTGTGGTAGAGCGACTGCCAATGAGGTGTGGTGGGGAGTCGGGGTTGTGTAATCGATTTGTTTGGGTCATGTCCGTGGGTCCAGTCTCTCGCAAGTGGTGGTCGAAGAGGGTGATAAGAATAAAAAAATATTCTTATCACAACTCAGACCAATTCCCCTGCATGTTCGTTCACATGCAGGGGAATTGGTCTGGGTCAGTCGGTGATAAGAATAAAAAAATAGGGGGCTTAAAAAAAGACATATCTCAAGCTTTTTGTTATATGGTTTATGGTGTGCTGCTGCTGGCTTGCTATATGGCCATGCTTAAAAAATATATATGGTTTAATTAGGTGCAAAAGGATTCTACTAAGAGTCATGTTGTGTGTCTCAAGGGGCCTTTTTGTTGGGTCAAATGTAGAGAGTTTCTTTCTCTCGGTTACTGTAAACTTGGTTTTTGTTGTTGCAGGTGGATACTTTTTACTGCTTCAAACTGAGATAACTTATAAAAAGTTCTTTTAGTTTGTCATTTCATGTTTCATTGATCTGCAAACCATTTTGCGATTAGATCCCCAGGTATGGCACTCATTTGGATGAATTTTTTGGTCAATTTACATCTTTTCCTTGTCAACCATTTGTTGTACTATGAAGTATGGAGCTTTTTTGGTTGATATGATCTGCAACTATGGTGTATGAAACTTTTTCGGTTGATATACACTTTTTTTATACAACACTTAGAACTTTTTTCTTTTTGAAAAATCACGATTTTTCACATTTTAAATGTATTTTTTTATATGAAATTTTTAGGTTTTAGATTTGCAGCCCTGTTTGCTCCTTGCTTTCAGAGGGTTGGGCAGGTCTCTGAATCTTTGAAACTTTAGGCCCTTTTGGATTTTAGAGCCTAGCATTAGGCTTGGTCCATGCACTTACATGGACTCATGGTCCATATAACTAGTGCGCTCTCTCTCTCTCTCTCTTATATATATATATGATTTATTGCTAATTTTGTTTTGCCTTTTTGTTGCTGCAGTAATGGAGATCATGATTAATCCTCGTAATTCCTTGTATTTCATATGGTGTATGCTGTGATGGAAAAAGTGCTAAGCATTAGAAGACTTGGCCATCAGTTCAATCCATGATGAAAGTGCTGTGATGGAAAAAGTTGGCTCAACAGCTTGAGATCTTTATGCTATGCATGTATCTTTTGTAACATTGTAGCAAGAAAAAATAGGAGTCGTTCTTTGTATACATAAATTTGTTGTGAATGAAATAGCGGTGTTGTGAATTAAAATTTACTTTTCTAAATGAGCTTTGAGCATGTTAATGTATTTATGCTAATGTGAGTATGTAAATGCAGGTTATAGATTTTCATTAAAAAAAAAAAAAAATGCAAGTTATAGATTGTATTGCTAGGCAATATGATTATTGGAGCAAAAAATTTAAATAGCATTAAATAATAATAATAATAAATATTGGAGACGGCCAAAAGCCGCCTCCAATAACAGGCTATCACTTCTTAGATACGGCTTCAAGCCGTCTCCACTAACATCAGATCAATTATTGGAGACGGCCAAAAGCCGTCTCCAATAACAAAAGATGGCTTATTAGAAACGACTTTAAGCGGTCTCCAACATATCTTTGGAGACGGCTTATGGCAGTGTCCAATAACCTTGACTATTAGGGATGGCCCCCATTTAGTCTCCAAAGATAATAGAGACGGGACTATTCGAGACTACATGGAAGCCGTCTCCAATACTATTGGAGACGGTTTAGACATTGTTGGAGACGGCTAAAAGCCGTCTCCAATAAACTTATTTTTTGTAGTGCAAGTAATCAAATCTAACTTGTGTTGTTGGTAAGTGTAAAAAATTAATAATAATCATGAGTAATATTATGTAAGTACTAGCCTTGGTGCTAGAGCACAACCTTCAATACCCAATCCTAATTAAAGACACTCAAATATATAATAATTATCTGATTAAAATTATCAAAAGGACATCAGGTCATGAGAACATCATAACAAAGAGCTCCAATTCAAAAATAGACTTTAAACACAGATCCGAAATGTCTAAAAAAGTACGAATTCATATACAATGTCCGAAAATTTGACCTCTAGATGACCTAAAAATAACCCGAAAAAAATAAGAAATAATATGAGTCACAATTGGGCCTTAAGGACAAACGGATCGAATTGGGTCATGAATCATGAGTTGAGAATAGACTAGACCAGACCATAGGCTAGACCGGGTCATGAGCATGGGTCCATGGGCCGGGTCGGGTATGAGAATGAGTCGATTTGAGTTGAACCGGGGGTTATCAAGGCACATAAAGTTGGAAAGCACCAACTTTAGTGCTCGAATTAAACATGCAATAATAGTGCATTATTAACCTAAGGAACTAAAAAAAAACCAATATCCAAGTCCCCTTCTTCCTCACGGAAGAATCAATAGAGACGAAACAATAGGGCCACGTACACTTCCAAAAGTAGCAGCAAAAGAGGAAACCTTTCGTACGCTCACCTTGAATCGGTGAGTCTATCAAATTGTTTGCAAAATTGTTTGCAAAACTCTGTTCTTTACAAGTGTCATACTGATAAAGTGTTCATACATGTGTCTATAGATTTCACAGAATTCCCTGAGGTTCTTGTCCAGAATTATTGATCAAAACAAGACAAAATATATTAAACACCATTATACAATTGCGAGGATGCAAAAGAACAAAAAAAAAAAAATCATATATATAACTAGAGTGTTTTAATCGATTATATGTTAAAACTTACTCAAATAACAATTGATGGATCTATCGATCTGATCATTCAAATATATGTCCTAGTATATAAGGGCATAATTAATCAAAATAATAAATCAATAATTCATAAATAAAAATATATGTGCGCACTTTGAATGTGAGTCATGAAAAGTGAATTGTCGATATTTAATCATGACCATCCCCTTGAGTTTTTAGTCACTCTCTTAATTTCAACAAGATGGCTAATATGGCTGTTGTAGAATTGATCATAAAAAGGAATTATTGATCGGACGGTTAATATTGTCCCATCTAAGAGGGTGGAACATCAAAGTGGACTTTTATACATATAAAGAGAAATTATAAATCCCAGATGTTAAGCCCGAGACAAATATCAGACATGAGGGTAAAATGATCATTTTACTTTTGTGCCAATGTCTGGGATTTATCTGGTGTTTAAACTAATGAAAGAACAGGTAAACCAACCAAATGCGTGGGAGGAAAGACTCTAGGCAAAGTCACGTTTGACCTACTATTAATTGCGATACATGTCAATTAAGTGACTTTGTGTTTTAATTCTCCTTTCACCTTTCTCTTCCACTTGACAGCCGCACACGGATAAGGGCCATAACAGCTGTCAAGGGTCAAATCGATAACCCTCCCCGAACTTTGATTGGGTTGAGCACATAAATTTTAGCGCATCGCTTGGGTGAGGCGGTCGGGTTGACTCAAAAGTCAAGTTGGGTCGGCCTGGATCGGGTTTTGTCGACTCAGCCCCCGTTATTTTTTGTATACATTCAAGGAGATTCGTAGGTTTTTAGGTCAGGTGTTTTGGTCGGGTCTCAAGTCGGGTATCGACCTTAGCCCATGGGGTCGGTTTGCATCAGGGCTGACTTACTCCCTAAGCAAGTTAAGCGGTTACCTAGGGCCTCCTAATTAGGAGGGGGCCTGTAAAAACAATATCTTTTCTATTATAAAATCATATTACTGATTTAAAATTTTCATAATATAATTAAATAATTTATTATTTGCAATCATGATTAGAAAGTTAGAATCTATGGTTGCAAATAATATTATCTATTATTTAAAATAAATTTTCAAATTTCAATTACACCTCTTTTTTATAAAAATAAAAATAAAAATTACACCTCTTTCTTAGTTACACCATTATTTCTTAGCTGCCTGAATTTTTGTTGTTTCTGGTGCAGTCTTTGCAACCAAAGATTCATGCAGCACAATTGATGATTCTACTGTTTATACTTTTGACTACCCCACATCAGATGATAGATGTAAGTTTTATTTTCATCCTAATCATACATACATTAAATCTTGAGGTCATAGACCACATATCATACGATCAGATGTTGATTACGCGTGGCACACATTCGTAATAAAAATGTACCATGGTATGCCATGATCATGGTCACTTTGGAAAGTTTGTCATGTGTAATCAACATCTGACCGTTCGATAGTTGAGACATAATCTTAAGATCTAATGTATAAAGGATTGGAACAAAAACTAACCTTTATCATTTGATTTAAGGTAGCCAACATTGTGAGCGATGAAACCATAATTGCGCTGCAAGAATCTTTGGTTGCAAAATCGTTATCCTTTCATTTATACTAAAAAAATATCTCTCCACAAGTGCGTACGACGTGTAAACTATTAGTATTTTTTTATTAGATTATTTTTTACAAGGAAAAACCTTCTTAAATTTTTTTGTAAGATCCGTATTGAAGACTTTTGTCTAGGGCCTCACACCTTGTTGAGCCTGCTCTGAGGCAGGGTGCACCATTAGGTAAAGTTGGGTCGGGTATTTGCCATTTACCCTCTCGACAGCCATAACATTGGCCTGACCCGACCCATTAATAGCCCTAATGGTATTGTACTTTTTTGCCATATTGTATATATCTGTGGTCAGTTTAATTGAATTAACTTGTAGCCCATTATTGACACATGTTTCGCAGAGCTTTGAAATCATCAAATTGTATACTTTCATATCAACAGTTAGAATATTTACCTCTATAGAAATTATAGTCCATAAATTGGATGGTTTAAATCCCGAAGAATATAATTGTAATCTTTGGGTCTGGTTATCAAACTTTTAAGTGGGTCATTACTTGCCCACGATTTTGTAGTTGCACCTGATCTTAAGATATTTGTGAAACCTTTTGTAAGGGTTTGTTTGGGCAATACAAAGCTATCGGTTTGTACTCACTTTGTAATATATCAATAGCGAAAAAAAAATATGACTTATCGTGATGTGGCGTGTTTGATTATCAAAATAATTATCCAAAAACATAATAATTCAAATGAATGATGGGCCATACAATTGCTATTCATAATGGAAGAGAACATTTACCATGATGGGTCACAAATTTTACAACATCTCATAAGAAAAAAAAAACTAAAGCTAGGTCGTAAAATTTTGGTACTAGTATTTACAGCTGTAGATTATACCTTTTCAGGATGGGATTTTCAATGTTAAAATCGGTTGACTGCCTTGACTCAGATGATGGAAATTATTTTTTGTCTCAATCTTTAACAAATGTATCTTTAGATCATGGCCCACCAATTAGATGATCATATATTGCTTTTATGTGAAACACATCTCAAAAAGTATTCGGATAATTCTCTCATGTTACGCCTACGATCACTCTTAACTTTTAGGGATGTGTTCCACCTTGAATCAACACCTGGCCGTCATATAGGTGGGCAATGATCTCAAGATCTATTGTGTGAAAGATTATGATGTAAAATGATCTCCATCATCAAATTAAAGTCAATCAATTTTAATGGTGGAAACTCTAGGTTGAAGAGACTGAATCAAGGATCAAAATTGTCGGTTTTGGTCCCCACCGAAACGATAATTTGGACCGAAATTTCGGTCCAAATTTATATGGGATCCAAATTTTCGGTCAAATTTTCGATTTCGGTCAAGCCCGAAACCAAAATTTTGATCCATGGACTGAATCTTGAGTTGTAAATATCGGCATCCTCGCAATTTGTAATTTTTATAGTGAGGCCATTTCTTCGGTACAGTTTTTAGGAGTCGTGGAGCTAATCACTATGGGTGCGACTATTTGCATTTCAAGATTCAGTCTCCACAACCTGAACCAAGCATTGTTAATAGTGTTAACTTGGGGTGGTGTATAACTATTTATGAGCACATAAAATAGTGAATGGATGCTTTTGACTTTCACTGCTTTTGTGCTCTAAGTGCCCGTTTGTATCCTGTGGCTTTTTAATCCAAGAAAAAATTAATCCACAGACAAATTTGTTTATGAACAATTTGGTCTGTGACTTATTTTGTCTGTTGTTTGGTTAACATTTGGGCTTTCCCGTGAGTAATAATTTTATTGTTTGAGTAACATCTAAAACTTTCTAATGACTCATATGTCTAGAATTTGATGGTGGTGAAGAGGTGTGTGGTCATAGTGGAGAAGGTAGTGGTGGTGATTTGGTTGTGTGATCGTGATGGAGGAGGTGGGTGCGGAGGTGGCGGAGAAGGTGGTGTGGTAGTCGTGTGGCCGTAGTGGCATGGTGGTGGTGGTGGTAGTGGTGAGGTAGAGGAGGGTAGGATGGTCATGGTGGTGTTGATGTGTAGGAGATTGTGGTGGTGGTGGTAGTGAGGTTGAGGAGGTTTTGGTGGTCATGATGGTGGTTATGGGGAGGTGGAGGAGCATCTGGTGGTAGAGATGAGATGGACTAGGTTGAGGTGGGACAGTGGTGGTTGCGATCCTGGTGTTGTGGGGTGGTGGTGAGGTGGAGGAGGTGGTGGTGGGCAGATGTTTGCCGCGATGGTGGAGACGATGGTGGTGCTAGTAACATTGGTGGTGGTGGTACAAGGTTAAGTTTTTTTTTTCTTTTTGAAAATTGTTTGTATTCAATAGAAAAAGCTATACATATGTCTCAAAAAGTCTGAAAAAACATATGTATACGCCGCTGACAGTGCTATCTAGAAAATCACGGAGCGGAGAAAACCAAGATAGTTACCAGGGTAGATGTAGGAAACCCGAAAATAAGGGAAAAAACCTACATAAGGAGGAAACAGGAGAGTCCGAGAAAAACCTCAAAGAGTACAAAAATTAAAAACACTCCTAAAACATCCCGGATGCGATGAAATCCCATCCTGAAGCCCAATTACAAACCTCTAAGAGCATCACAGAGGTGTCCTGCTTCAAAGCTATAGAGGCTGGTTGAGGAGATCTCTTTGTATCCAACAGCCGTCGCCCAATTGCAAGTAGTGACTATGCAGTCTCAAAACAATTTGTCTTCAGAAAATTGAGACCCTTCGCATATGATATTATTTCTAGTAAGCCAAATATTCCACATGATGGAGATGTGAAGATGTTTTCATATCCATTGTTTGAGTCCATAAGATATCATTGTATCCCAACACAAAAAGAAACCATAAACTTTTTAATTGGTACATGAGGAAACTCCGTAAGCTTGGAAGCAGCTATTCCAAATAGACCAGACCTTGGGATAGCGTAGGAAGAGGTGGTTAGAGTCTTTTTCCGCCGAATCACAAAAATAGCACCTATGATTGATGACCATGCCTCTTTTGCTAAGATTGGAAATTGTGGCGATTTTGTTCTACATGACAGTCCAGAGGAAGAAGGTAATTTTCGATGGGATTTTGAGATCCCAAATGAACTTCCATTCAACTGACTAGAGAGTGCAACGAAGAGCTGTGAACGCCGATTTGACAGTGAAAACATTTTTGCTATTGCACAACCACAAATGCTCATCTGTTTGAGAAGATGTAATATTTATGTTATCCAAACAGTTGGAGAGAGTGTCGTACTCCAAGATCTCTTCATCATTTAGTCTTCTTTTGAATTGGACAACCCAGCTGCCATCCGATTTGAATATATCAGCAAGGGTAGCTGACTGAGTACAGGATATGGAGAATAACTTTGATAGTTTGTGAGATAAAGGGTGATCAAGATTGTCCCATTTATCATTCCACAGGTGAATATGGTTTCCCCTTTCGATACAAAAAGTGATGAGATTGTTGTAATCCTCTCTAGTAGAGAGAATACCGGTCTACGATCGAGAAGAATTATAGTAATTAGCTCTCTTAACATTCCAGCCATTATCACACAGGGGATACTTCTTGATGACAATATCTTTCCACCAACTTTGAGTGTTATCCCTAAGTCTCCACCACTACTTCATAAGCAGAGCTTTGTTCATTTGATCTATGGGTCTTAAACCCAATCCACTGGCCCATTTAGGTTTCATAACAATACTCCAATTTACGAGGTGAATTTTCCTTTCGTTGCCAAGGTTATCCCATAAGAAGTTTCGCTCCAATCTTTCAATTTCCTGACAAACCTTGGAAGGGCATTTGTACATAGATAAAAAGCTGGCTGGGAGGGCACTAAGCACAATTTGGGTTAAGATTAATCTCCCCCCTTTAGAGAGTAGCTTGCTCTTTCATCCGCTTAATCTGCTTCTAATCTTGGAGATTATCGGATCCCACTTCGAAGCTTTGAGTTTTCCGATCCCGATTGGTATTCCAAGGTACTTGAGTACGAACTTGGTGACAATTAGATTAGCATTTTGCCCGCAGTTTGATAAAGAGGAAGCATCCATATTTATACCATAGATGCAAGATTTGCCGTAGTTAACACATTGCCCAGAGATTTATTCGTAGACTTTGAGAAGTTTGGTAACTTGAAGAATTTGATGAGGGTTTCCTTCACACATGATAAGCGAGTCATCTGCATATTGTAAAAGATTGACATTGAAATTGCACCTGGGATTAGAAAATCCAACTATTGAACCCACTCTTTCAGTATATTGGAACATAAGGGCAAGATCTTCGTTGGCAATATTAAACAGATATGGAGACAGAGGACATCCCTGCCTTAAGCCTCTAGAAGCATTGAAGAAACCACAGGCTTTCCCGTTAATAATGATGAAAAAGTGGGCACCAACTAAGCATCCCTGGATCCAAGATTGCTACCTGTCACCAAAATCCATCTTCTTCAACATCCATAGGAGATAATCCCTGCTGACTCTATCATAGGCTTTTTCCATATCAATTTTTAAGAGAACCCCTTATTTTTAGACAAATATTTTGAGTGGATACATTCTTCAGCAATAATTGCCAGATCAAGAATTTGTTTTCCTTCGATGAATGCCCCTTGCGATTTGGAGATAATAGACCCAATGACTTTTTTAAGCCTGTTAGCAAGCGTTTTAGCAATAACCTTGTATATAGAGGAAACTAGGGAGATGGGTATGAATTTCATCATTTCAGATGCACCCCTTTCTTTGAGGATAAGGACAATGAAAGTGGCATTGACAGATTTGTGAATAAAATCGTCATTCTAAAAATTTTCAAACACAGATAAAATATTAGATTTAATCAAAGACCAAAATTTATGGAAAAAGCTGAAAGTATACCTGTCAGGACCAGTTGCCCTTTCCGCCTTGCATTCTTAACCACTGTCCAGATTTCACTTTCATCAAAATTGCTTTCGATGAGCTCAGATTCAACGGGTGATCAAATATTGGCATTAACATTGTACAACCTAGGCCTTTTGTGGTCTGATTCAGTGAATAATTCCTTGTAGTAACTAACGACAATATCATCAATTTGGGTAGGATCCGAGAAAGACTTCCTGTTATGAGGTATTTTAGAAATGGTGTTAAGCCTTCTCCGATTGTTTACCGAAGTAAGAAAGAAGGAAGTGTTTTTATCGCCGTCTTTTAGCCACCTTATGCAGGATTTTTGGCGTCATTCCTTCTCCGTGGTGTGGGCAAGATTAACAAGATACTGCTTGGCTGTTTCATGTTCATTGCTTTCATCGGTCGTGAGAGGTCTGCTTTCCTCAAGACGATCAAGAGCATCGACCTTATCGGTAAGTTTAGTTTTAGTAAGCTTGTTATTCTGTATCTGATTTTTGTTTTAGTCGAATATGAGACCTTTTAATCTGTGTAACTTGGCACATAATGAGAAAGAGGAGACATCTTCAGACCACCAAGAGGCAACCTTATTGACAAAATCATCATTGTCAAACCAGTGGTTGAAGAACTTAAATGGAGATGGCCCCCATTTGATGCCTTTGAGATTAAGGGTAATTGAAATATGATCGAAAACAACCCTCATATTAGCTTTGCATTCGGCTGTTGGATAAATGGTGTCGAATTCTTCGTTGATGAGGAAGCGATCGAGACGGCATAGAGTAGGCGGCCTGCGGCCATTGGTCCATGTAAACTGTGCATCGGACATAGGGACATCAATCAACTCGGACTCATTAATGAAATTGTTGAAGTTATTCATGGAAGGAGAGATTCGGAACCTATTAGATCTTTCAAGGAGATGAGCTATGGCATTGAAATCTCCACAGATTACCCATGGCCCATGGTGTAGAAGTTTCCATCTATATTGGTCATCCCATAGCTCAATGTCAGCACCCTTGGAGCTAGGCCCGTACACTGATGTGAAGAGAAATGTGACACTATTCCTTTTGTCGAGAAACAATAGGGAAATATTATAGATTCCAATCCAGTGACATCTGCATTCAAAAATTGACTCATCCCACATTACGAGGATTCCTCCTTTCGTTCCAGTAGCATCTTTATGGTGCCAATTCCAATCAGAAGGAGCAATGGAGACGAATTGTCTACGATTCAAGCATTGCCATTTGGTCTCTTGTAAGGTTGCAATACCGGCCCTAACAATGGTTACAAGGTTTTTCACCGTGGTGCATTTATTGGGTTTGCGCCCTCTGACATTCCAAGATAAGAGAGTCATTGAAACGCAACAGAAACCTGAACACCTAGCTTCAATGGGTATAGTTAAGAGACCAGTGAAGTCTCTTAAGTTCGGCCTTTTTTTTTTTTCGGCTTTCATTCTTGGAAAGGGTAAGGGAGGTGACTTCATTACCTAAAATTTCCTCTAACAGAGAGCAAGCAAGTGTGTTTTCTTCCCATTTATCATTTGACAAGGGTATCTGATAAGGGATGGCTTCGGCGGTAAGAGAGTTTTCATTTGAGTCGATGGAGGGATCGTGGATGGGATCATCTATGTCGAAACAACCTTCACCGGAGGACACATCAATGTCGCAATTCTCGCCCAAATCATCTCTCCAACTGCTGCCACCCTCGCTAACAATATCATCGGCTTCTTTAGGAGGAGGGATGGGGGGTGTTGATAGTCATAAGTGAAATCCAATTGACGGTGAAAACCTGGTGGAGTTGCAACAGTTTCATTGGTGTAGAGTTCAAAAGATCGAGGAGTTGGAATAGGGAAGATAAAATTCTTGGGCGTAGTAGGAGTTGAAATTTTGCAAACCAAATCGGGTATATCAACACATCGGTTAGTGGATGGGCCTAGGTCTAGTGCAGCCTTTCTATTAGCCAAATCCATTTCGACGTGACTGAGTTGAAGCGGGTCTAAAAAATGGGCCTTGTCGTGTACACCAACACAGCTGGTTGTGAAAATTGGAGGACGTGGATCAGACATGGCAGATTTGGAAAGGAGGCTCATTTCATCAAGCTTGGCTTTATTAGGAAATAGAGTCACGCTGGAATTAGAAGATCTCTATGGCGTATCCAGATTGGGTTGGGGAGGCTGATTTCTCGGGATTGAGGAGAAGACGATTTTCTGGCATGGCTGGAGTCAAGCTGGTGTCTTCAGAGAGAGTCATCTTATCCATTTGAAATTCAAAACTAAGTGATCCTAGCCGTAGAGAGAGGTCAGCACATTGACCAGATCTGTTAACCATCATCTCCAGGGTAAGGGGAATTGCAACTTTGGCCGGAAAAGTGGTCTGCACCGGAGTAGATTTTTCTGGCTCAAGATTACTTTCTTCTAGGGAAGCAAGGTTCTGTCTAGTTGAGCCCATGGTAGAGGGAGGTTTTGTGGAGGCATTATCATAGTCAGATATAGCCGATTGAGGATTAGTGGGTGGGGGTTTCTATAGTGGAGAATCGGAAGCTTTGGGTTGAGCCACTTTGCTATCGAACTCAACATCAATGGCCAGGAGAATGGTATCATCATTGACCTTTGTTTCTAGTGCACAAGGGATCTTCCACCAGATAGAGTTATAAACCTTAAGCCTGAAAAATTCCACCTTTTTGAAGTAAAGGGAGTTGGGATCGACTTTGAGAAGCCCACCACACTTGGATCCGATATCATTGAATTTCGCCATATTCCAATAGTGAAGTGGTAATCCTATGATGTGAATCTAGAGCGATCCGCTAAGCGTGGGGGAGATCATATTGCTCGCTGGTCTCCACCTGTTGAAAGCAACCAAGTGCTCGTCGATTAGCATAGTGCGGGATTGCAATAAAGATGAGGCCGACGGCCAATCGTAGAAGTAGATGAGAAAATTATATCTGTTGATCTTCCATATGTCAACTACTTCAAAGTTTTTCTATCGAGAGAGGGTTCGAAGCTTAAGCTTATGCAAGGAAACGTTTCCATTGGGATTGGATGCAATGATCCCGCGGTTGTATAACACAGCCTGCCAATGATCAACTTCTAGGTCGCAATCTTGACCGATGGTTGTAGCAGCGCTTTGGTTTATGGGTTTAAATCTAACCCTTCCCTTGCCCCATATTGAGAATCCATGTTGTAGATGATGAATCTGATCAGGGGATGGGGTTAGGTCGGTCTGTTTGGACTTCAGTCTCCAAGGAAACCGAATCCCAGTTGAGGCTTTCGCTCCGCACCTCCTTCGAATGCAAAAGGTTTTTGTGCTGAAGTTGTGATAGTCACAAATGGAACACTTCTAGTCACCATATCTCCAGGGAAACTCCTTATGCTGATGGGCTCCGGTTGTAGTTGCTGTTTGCCGTCCCTCATTGTTGGTCGATAATCTCCTTTGCCAATCCAGCATCGCCGTCATAGGTCGTCGACACCAAATGGGACTCGTCGTCATCGCTAGGATTGGGGGGGCCCGGGTGCACTAGCAAGGTTAAGTTTTATTTAAGACAAATTTGTTTCAAATTTTGACAAAAAAAAAAAAATTCGAAGGAATAAAAAAATCTTCATTTTGAGTCACAAAAAGTACTTTTTTGTAACAGAAAAAAAAAGACAGACCTTATTTAACATCCAAACTCGCTACAAAGACCTTTTTTAGTGAAAAATAACTATGACTTTTTAATCAGGATCTAAACGGCCCCTAAACTGTTATTGCATTTCCCAAGGTTAGCTAAGAGAGATTAACTTAGAGCACCACTGGCCAACTTGGGCTAGATACCTAATACTAACTCAAATAATAATAGTTGAATGAATATAGCTAAAATAGGCAAATTAACTTTTTTTCTATATTCAAAAATACAAAAAAGTTGAGATGAAGCAATATACTGTCTTGTACATCTTTATTTGTCCCTTCTATATATAGGAAAATAGGTTACGATAAGAAAGACCCTAGGAGTATAACAAATATTACGTTGTTGTAATCCGGGAGGAAATTTATAATGGCTGCGTATGGCATAGCTCTTTGCTAGCCCCCGCCACAGCGGAGTTCACCTGCTTTAGTTGGCTCCCATTTTCTTTTCTAACTCCCTGCAAAGAAGGATTTACCTGCTCTAGAAGCAACCTCCCTGCTCCCTACTAACTCCCTACTAGAGCAAATAAAATATGCTCTGTCAAGGAGTGTGTAGAGAGGATAATAAAACTGCTGAACAGGTAAATCTTGCATAAAATCTTGCTATGCAAGGAGTTATCAAGGAGAAGGGGTACCTGCTAAAGCAGGTAACATGATTTTAGCAAAGAGGATGGGAACCTGCTAAAGCCGGTGAACTATACTATGGCTGGGGCTAGCAGAGAAGTATGTCATATGCAGCCAATATTATTCTACTGCTTCTACTGCTCCGAGCACTAGTTGCAAACAAGTATTCTCCAAAATAAGGAAGAAATTTTTAAACTAAAATTAAAACAAGTGTAAAATTCAAATGTCATTGTCTTTTGTTAATATCTTATCACAGATAGAAAATTAAATAGACACACAAGGCCCGACCCTGAGATTATGGAGGCCCAAGGAGAGTTTCTAAAATCAGACCCCTCCTTCATATTAATCTAAAAAAAAAAAATCACCCCAATTTTTTTTTTTTGACAAATATAACAATATTCATTGCTCCTAGCTAGATTACAAATATCTGCATATTCCATTCTACTATATATTTTAAAGAAAAATGTAACACAAAAAGCCAAGATAAATAGTAGAACGTACTTGACGGATCGAGTAACCCAACCAATAATTTATATATATTTTTTAGCACTTTAACTATCATTGAATCTTTCACTACCTATTTTTAAAACATTAAAGTCTCAAAAGGTTCCATAAATAAGTTCATTTGATAGCTATTTTCAAGTAGATCAAAATTGATAGGTCATATGCGAAAAATAGAGTTGTACAATCCTAAAGTCGTTGTTTTAAGTTAGAGTCATTTAATAAGAAAAAATGCAAATAAATAATATATATGGCCTGGGGGAGAATGTGCCCGGGCGTAGAGATATCTTTGGGCCAGGCCAGTGAGAAGCGGACACATGGAAAGTGTCTTTGAAACTAATTAGGGTTAGCCACAATAGAGATATCTCTCTGATATCTTTCTGACAGAGGTTACAAGGTAGGTAGTGCAGGGTGCACCTGACAACCGATTGGCAAAAGGAATGTCAAATTTGAAAAAAGGCGCTCTGGCTCCATCTCTCTCCCTCCATTTTTGGTAAAGGAATTAAAAAAAGGCGCTCTGGCTCCATCTCTCTCCCTCCATTTTTGGCATCTCTCTGTCTCTCTCTCACTTCTTTGAAGCACTCTTTGTGGATAAGCTCTCGCTCCATCTCTTTGGCCTTTCTCTCTCTCTCTTTCTCACTTTGTTGAGGTTCTCAATCTTTCCTTCATAGGGCAAAGAATAGTGATAACGATTAATCAGAGGTAAGCGCTAAGTCGATATCAAAGACATACTTATGCTTTATGTGGCATAACTTTGCTTGTAATTTTATGATCTATACTGTGAAAAGTTGCTACCTATATTTGCTCACTACAGAAAATAAGACTATTAGCAGCAGCCAAAACTGCCGCAAATTCCTTCGTCGCTAATAGTCTTAATAGTTTTTTTGTTAATAGAGGCAGTTTTTGGTTGTCGCTAATAGTCTTATTTTTGTAGTGGGTGATGAAACAAGTCAGTTTATATAAGCTCTCAGTATATAGATCAACGTTGACGAAGACACTTCATTAGAGAAGCAATTGCGCCTCAACATAGCTGTGTTATCGCTTCTTCTGTGAAGCAATTGCACATTAGCATAGCCGCGTCATCACTTTTTTTGTTTACCGATTGAGCCTCATTATTTTCGCGCCATTGCTTTTTTTTGTGAAGCGATTGCGCCTCAGTTTAGAAGCGATGTCACTTATGAATTGAGGCACAATCGCTTCACAAATGAAGCGATGACGCAGCTATACTGAGGCGATTGCGCGGTGGTGAGGAAGTGCTAGCGATACGTCTTTTTTTACATTGTTGATTGATCTTTTCTTCTACTGCAAGGGCTATAATGGACACGTTTGGAGAATTTAATTTAGGTGGTATTATTTTAAACTTCACTCCTGACATTGTTTCTTTAGAAGGATTGTTGTGGGGATATCAAAATGCAGGTTTGTTATGGGGTCGAAGTGCCAGACGGGGTTGGGTTTGAGAATATCCATGAGGAATGGAAGTCACATATCGGCTTGAAATTGTAAACTGAAAACGAGACATATAACTTTTACAATTTATACACAAAGAAAGTTGGTTTCAGTGTTAGGAAAAGTAACATTTACAAATCAGCAAAGAGGGAAATTAAAAAGAGAAAATTTTTATGTTCATTGGAAGGCTTTAAACAGCAAGACAAGCAGAAATTACATGCATATATAAAGTGTTCAAGAGACAACAGATGCAGATGTGTGGCAAGGTTGAAGTTTATGATTGACGAGCAAAATTTGTGGGCGGTTATAAAATTTAGAGAGCCACATAATCAATAATTGTTTACACTTATGAAGGTGAAAGAATTACGATCTCATAATAAGATTAGCAGAGCAAGAAAATCGTTGATATGAGCATTTGATGGCATCATTCTTCCTTCGAAGCTTTCTACTGTTTTGTCGAGTTTGGATGGAGAGGCTAGTGTGATGGTAAATCCTCAAAAAACTCAAAATTATCTAAACGAGATAAGAAATGAGAGTAATATCGATTCAATGTGCATGATCGTCAATTAAACCTTTATTTATTCCTATAAAAAAGGAAACGCCACATCCGCTTCGTGCCATGTTGCGCTTCAAAATTTTGGCGTAAGCCTTACACCATCCCCCTAAGTCTGTTGGGGAGGAAAGTTGCATTCTCTTCATTATTCAACTCAAATGCTTTAAAGATCGCGGTCATACATTTGAGCCCCAAAAGAGACATCTGGAATGTCTTTTGAAATTTTCCATGAAGCATGTCCTCCTCCTTGTCGAGGACCCTAAAGTACGTAGACATTATTTGCATACGAAGGTAAAAATATCAATACAATAAAAAGGAAGCGATGATGCGTTTCTTTGGGGAGCGTCAGTGCTTCGCTAGGGTAGCAGTGGCACTTCTATGGGGAAGCGATAATGCAGCTGTGTTAAAGCGCTAACGCTTCTTTGGGGAAGAGACGACACAACTACGCTGAAGCACTAACGCTTCACGCCGAGAAGTGATAGTGCTAGAACATAGAGGTGAGTGGCATCTTTATAAATTACGTTCTGTCTTAACCTAATGAAAGCGCACAATGAAAATCGTAGCACTAGCGATAGGATCATTCCGACGAGGAAGGTCGAGAATCTGAATGCTTTTATTTGTCTTTAAAGAATAAAAAATGGTTGTTTTATTAAATTAAGATGCAAGAAAATAAATATAAATCCTCCTACTTTCAGATCCTGGTCGTCAATTAGTCTCCTTCAGTTCTCAGATGTTTACAAAATTAAAATACCGTTACACTATATCTAAGCCTTCTAGAATTTGGGTATCAATCAAAAACTAGAATTCTTTTAATATAGATTTATACTAATCAGCAATCTTTCAGAAATTTGGGCATTAATCAAATACTAGAAAATTGAAGATGGAAAATAAAAAATTGTTACACTAATCTACAAATTCTCAATCTTAGTCATCAATTAAAATCAAGAACTTTTAGATGTTTACAATGCAGTAAAAGAAAGCAGTAAATCTAAACTAGAAAATAAATAAAAGGATCTTTCATCTCTCAGTCACAAGCGTCAATTGCTCTTGAGAAACGAATACTCTACTCTAATCTTTTAGTCTCCGATCACAGTTGTCAATTGCTCTCGAAAAACCTTGGATATCTAAACTACACTAAGCTAAGTTGATCTTCAGGAAACCCAACCTCAGTCGTCAATTGATACTGAGAATTCCTTCGATAAATTTTTTCTCTATGTCAAGCCCTCTTATTTATAGCTCATATGGGTTGGTTTATATTCTTCGAATTCTAATTAAAGTAAACTACTAAGAACAAAAAATTCCTAAAATAATAAAACTTCTAATCCTAATCTTCCTTGCTTTAGATGGTAGATGCGCGCCGGACTTTTCTCCTTAATTTTAGTAGTAGAGATCTCCAGGATTCTTTCGCCAATCTTCTCAGATCCGTGGAATAGCAGACTTCTAATTTAAGTAATTTTTCTATTTCTGCATGACTTTCATGTGATCAACAACAGTGGGAGCTTCACAATTATATAATCGTAAATACGATTGCATTTTTCTTTAGTACGATTCCTCCTTTCGTTCAATCATATCTCAATACGTTTGTTCTAATCTTGACCTTCTTCTGAGGAATCGTGAATATGATTTTTCTTCTTTTTTTCTTCAACTTCGTCTCATTGAGAATATGATTACACTTGCGATTGGCTTTCAAATACGATTGGAAGTTGTGTTTATGAGTGATCGTCTTTCTTACTGCATTTTGAGGTCATTTTAGCAAAGATTAACACTTTGGCTCTATTTTATTATTTGTTCTAAATATCTGCACATCAACATCTCATTAGTAGCAAACTGAGTCTAGCATCACTAAGTTAAGGGTGATAAAATGATAAATTATGTGACTGATCATACCCCCAAACTTACGTTTTGCTAGTCTCTAGCAAACAAGGAAAGATAAACTAATCTAAAATTTAAATGCCACTTTCCTAGGGAGTACGATTGCATTTAGTAGATGCAATAAGCCTTTAAACCCTTAGGTGATCCCTAGTGGAGGAGTTATAGTCTCCTGAAGGTTTTCAGTGAAGTTACTTACAAACTTTAATATATAAAAATTTTTTAAATTTTTTAATAAAACAAACTAAGAATTTTAAACTACTTTTGTACACTAACTAAAAATCATAGCTAATCATTACATGGTTGTTACAAATTTCTAAAATATGATTCCATCAATCATGGCCATCCTAGCAATTATCCTTCATCAAATACTCAATAATTTCAATTTAGGTAAAGTGTGGAGTGTGTGCATACCAATGAAATAATCTATTCATTATAGATTTTTCTAAACTGCAAATTTAGAAAATATTTTCATCCAAATTCTCACTATTGGCATACTCTAAAAAATGTATCGAAATTATTGGGTTCTTACAATATGATATATATGATTAATAATTCAAAGGATAATTGACAAAAAGATAAATCTCATGGAAAAAGATAATCAATTCTATTTCTTATGTCTCATATTTCTCTATAGTATTTATTATACACATCTCTGTTAGGCTAATGCTTTTGCAAATCATAAATCAAAAAGGTCTTTATTTGGCTTGTAATAGGGCTTTGGGTTAAAAAGGTTCCAAAGAAAGGTAGAAAAGATTCAAAAGTTCTGAGAATTCTGCTCATCTTTTACCTAATCTTTTTCTTCTATTTCAGCAAATATCCAAAAAGTTGGATGACTTATTCCCATATACATTTTTCTCTTTTTATTTTTTGTAAATCCCTTTTCTTTTGATTTCTTTTTTCAGATTCCTTTTGATTTTTCTCAATTTTGGAAGCTTTTTGCTTCTTTTTCTCCATATTTTTCTCTAACTTTTTATTTCTTTCTCAGTCGTACCCTTTTTAGCACTCCCCTTATCTATTATTGTATACTCCTTCCACTCTCCTATTCTTCCCTTTTGTTCTAAATTCTCATAAATTTAAGAGTAAAAAGATCGAAAACTTTGGACAGTACATATGGTTAAAGGTTTATAAAATTTTGGTATAAAGAAATTCGATTAGACTCTAATATGGGTTCACGAGATAAATTATTTCGAGATTTTGGCTTTTTGGCTCAAATGAATTAAAGATGACCTTAAATAATTTCCATGATTTACTAGCAAGAATGTAATATTGTTTTGATGCATATAACAGTCAGTCCTAAAAAAACATTCAATATAATCATAGAATATTTGATTCAAATTAACAACAATATGAGATTTCATTAAAGACAGTCAAGAAGTTCAAGAAATTTTTAGAATTTGGATGGGCAACAATCTCTCTCAAAGGAAAGGAAATAAGTGTAAATGTTCATTGGTGTAGACACCCCAATTTTGCCCTCTCAGAATATACAAACCTGTTCGATCAACCTTAATCCTACCCACAACCACTAGAAAAGGACTGACCTTCTCCGAAGACCTTAAATCCCTAAATGCGGGGGCCATTACTGAAATAATAGTATATGGTTGAGACTCAGGTTGAAACAATAGCCCTGTGGCTCAGACCCGATCTGACCCAAAAAGATCTTGAATTCCGCTCACTTACGGACACGGGAAATTCTATTATACGCGTGGATACATGCAGGCAATTGGTCCCACTTGAACTGGGCTTGCTCTTCCCGCAGACCACCTTAGGACCTAGATTACACGCAAGCTACTATGCACTTAATTCACTTACATGCAAGCAATCCACGTGTAATTAGTCCCACTTGGACTGGGTACAGACTTCCGTGCACCGCCCTAAAGTCCACGATTCCACACATACACACCTGCGCGAAATCTATTTTACGTGTGCGACCACACACGGAATTAGTCCAGAACTAGACTGGGACTCTGTTTCCCAAGACTGCCCGAACTCCACGATCTCACGGATACTTCAATGTGCGGAATTAGATTTCACGCAGAGCAACTTGCATGAAATTGGTTCCAAGACATACTAAAACTAGGACACCCGATCAGTCGGTCATCCTCGAGTCAGCGATCGACTTAAAGTGAATTAAGCGTTGTGGATCCTGTGCTTAATTCGATTCCACGTAAAGTTCCATGCACTCAATTCACCAATCGAAGACATGGTCCCACACGCGAAATTATCCCGATACCTATAAAAGGACTTCCCTATCAAGCCTAAAAACACCAATTTCAATAGCAATCTCCTCTCTCTTGAGCTCAGGCCTCTCCCAAGCTCTAGTTCTTCTCTTTGCGGCACCGGAAGGAGGAAGAAGCACTCAGCTTCAGGTAATCTATTTCTAGTTCTAACTCTTAAGTTTTTAATTTTAGTTCTTAGTTCTTAATTTTCTAAGTTCTAGATCTTACTTCTTAATTTCAGGTTCTAATTTTTAATTTTTAGTTCTAGTTCCTGATCTCTTACTCCTAATTCATAGTCCTCAGTTATGGTTTTAATTCTTAATCTTCAAATTCCTTAATTCTGATCCTTAAATACATAATCTCTAATTCAAATCCAATTTTTAATCTCTAATATTTACAAAGTAGCCCTTAGACAACCGATTTGCCTAAGGGAGCTTACGGAGGGCACCCGAAAACGAGGCCAAATGTCCTTAGCATAACGGTCCATAAACCCCCTTTGTTTTTCCTAGTTAGAATAGCATTAGAAGACTAAATTAATTAGAATTAGAGTAACATTAGGAGACAGAATTAATTAGAATTAGAGTAGCAATAGGAAACTCAGTCAATTAGAAGTAGAGTAGTACTAGGAGACCCACGATCAATCAAACCTAAAGTAAGATAAGAAGATAAAGCTAATTAGACTTAGAGTTGAATCAAAAAGCTAGGCAGGACAGATTATAGCTGTTGGAGTCGGCTATAATCCGACGATTAGAGAAGGAGTTAACCCACACCCCCGTAAAGCATGATCATTGACGTGTTCTAGCGTCGATAAATACATGTAGCTGACGATCCTATCAACTCAGGTACTTCTCCTTTAGAATCTACCTCTTTTATTTCTGCATTTAAATATTTCTTAGTTTATTACTCCATTGCCCCTAGCCAGAGTCCATAGGATCGAAATGGGCCACTTCTTCTGGAGACCGAAAGGAACCCAGAAAAAGCGCGTACCAACAGACTGGTGATCGCACAACTGAACCTACATGGAATTGAATTTCATGCCATCAAATATGCGAGTAATTCCCCATGTATAACAAAAAAATATATGCACAAACCAGTAGCAGCCAAAGATGGAGTTGCAGGCTTGTAGCCATACATAAAACAGTGCCTACAACACAAAACTTACGCGCACATTCAAGCTACCCTAGGAACGCATCAAACTTAAATGCCCGTGCCCTAAAAACCGAAAGAAAAACCCTTACTCTTTCACACACGCTTCGGACTTAACCATTAGTCACGCCAACGTTAACTAGACTAAACCAAACCACATCAAACTAAATCCAATCAAACCAGAATTTAAGAAGCTCAAAATAAAGTCATAAAAATGATGAATAAATAAATTCGCTTTTATAAATATGACAAAATTATTGCAAGTTACACTGGAGGCATACCCCCTGAATATATAAATCCAAACCGAAAGACAAATTTGAACTTAGGGCAAGCACTCAAAGACACCCGAGCCCACGAGCGCTCGAGGAAAGCTGCCCGAGCAGCATTACACAAGAATGGGAGAGATGACGGAGAGGCTTGGAGAGAAAGCATACGTTGAATGAGTTCTAATATAAATCTCATCTTCACTTCCTTTTCTCCTTGAGATGCTGCTTATGATGCAATCTTCCAAGTCACGTGATCGAGTAGTAGCATCTCAGAACCCCGAGCTGACGAAAAAGAAAGAGTAACTCATAGAAGGCCACTCAGGATCTGAGGCATACACCTATGGAAAGCCAATTTGGAGACCCCCTAAAGGAGGGCTAACAAAAGATCTATCGACAAGGCCTACTAAGGAGCGACTGGGACCGATCACGAAAACTCTGATCCAACTCTTTTCTTTGGTTTTCTTCCCACCACCTATAACTCTTCCATCTCTTCCCCCAACATAGTAGCACTTCGAGTGCTACTCCACATTCTCAATGCCGTCCATTCCCAAAAACAAACTGCCACTACAAACCTCTTTAGGATATAACACCCGGGAAATAAAATAAAGAGGAAGAAAAGACATTAATTCAAAAGCCAAATTTTCTTACAAAACCAAAATAACAAAATAAAGCCCAACCCCTAAACACCTATTTATAACCTATGCCCCCTTCACCAAAAAATGACAAGTGTCTCATTCACAAGCCCCCCCAAAAGAAGCACCAATCCATGACAAACTAAGATAAACTAATAGGCATGAGACATTTACCCCTAGAAGAAAAATAAATCCATGGAAAAATAGATAACCCAATGGCATAAGCACACCCAACACATTTATCTAGAAACCTAAAACTACACATTTCCAACAAGTGTCATCTTTACAAAATGAGGGAATAAAACAAAACCTATACCTTAAACAAAACAAACACCTCAAGCAAAAAAAAAAAAAAATCAAACAAAATCACACAAAAAAAAAAAAAAAAAACCATACAAAATATAAAAAAAAACACAAAGGGAAAACAGCCCCCCCCCCTCGCGCAATCCCATCGCAACCAAGTTACTCTCTGACACCCGCCACTCATTCCGCTATGATAAATAAACAAATAAAATAAAATAAAATCATCGCTCATAGTCCCATCGCCATAACACAACCCAAAAAAAAGAAAAAAAAATTTCAGGACACCTCCTCATGCCCTGTGACAATCGGAACTTCAAAAAATAATAAATAGTAAAAGTTCCATTGCAATACAAAAGCAAAATGACAAACAAGCCACAAGGCAGATCATTCCCCTCACACTACTTGCCCCACCGCGAGCTGAAAGAGAATCATTTCCCCTTTGTCCCATCACGTGACTCCACACACCGATCAGAGAGGAGGCTGCCAACATCCCACACACCCCTCCTAAAGTCCCATCGCAACACTACCCCACCACATAACCTCGCATGCACCCACCATACACCCATGAACGTGCCATCATCGAAACCCCACTACACCACAACGCTAAAGATAAGTCCCGTTGTGATGTAACTACAATCAGACCTCATCACGTAACCCAAGATCCACCAAAGAAAGAAATAAACATAGTTGTCGCATTGCATAACCACCAAGCCCCACCGCGTGACCTCACACACTGTTGTTGCTTCTTAGTGTGCTTGATTTATGTGAGTTTTGAAAACAGATTTATAGCTGCTAAATTACAGTGGTTCTAGACTATATAAACAAATAAAGAAATATCAGCACAGTTAGAAGAGAATTAGCCTGCAAGATCAGGGCCAATTGTAGCAAGTTTTAAATGTAAGTGAGTAAAAGATCGTCCACAGGGAATTGATTTAAAATTTAAGATAAACCTCCAGATCTGAGCTACCAGATCTGGCCTCTGATCCTATCTACAAAGCACATAAGATGGGAGGTTGAATTTGTCACATTAAATAAATGATAAAAGTAAAAATTAAACTAAGTGATCCAGATCTGAGTTGGGGAAACGTATGAGGTAAACTTATACAAAAAATGGAGAAGTAATATCAAACTTTGATTTGGTCCTTGAAATCTAATGAGAATAATGCTGACTCGTGAAGGTGATCCAATCTTCATCTGGCTACAAGCACAGATGTAAGAGAGATAAATCTAATTCAAGGATTAGGCTTACACTTATGGCTATGGTCTGTCCACTTTAATGGCCCCAAACCATCCAATAGTCTTTAATCCAAATCCTCGATTCAGAAACATCACTACAAATCTTTGTAAGAGACTAGGTTACCAACACTAATTCTTACAGGATTAATGAATCAAGGGAAATTGCATGCAAAACAATGAATCTAAAGGAGTCTAATGTACTGAGGAGATCAGAGAGAACCCTTGACATGAGTCCAATGGAGAATGCATAGTTTATAGCAACCTTTTAAAATCCACCGTTACAATTACAGAGCACGGCTTAACAGCTCTCGGATTTGCAGTCTTGGATGCAAACTCTCCTTTGAATTACAGTAATATCTCACAGCTCTCAAATGCAAGTACAAAGTAGGCTATTACAAGGATTACAGACAAGTTGTCTGGCTGGGAAATGGGGGATTAGAAATGAAACTCAAAATCTGGATACCCAAATTGGGCAAATAGTTCATCTATTTATAATTTTCCCCAAGTCCATCTCCGATGTGCATCAACCAATCAGAATTGGTTAACTCCATATCAGCCAATAGGAGTCGAGCACCAGGATCCAGATATTACGCCAATCGAGCTTGATCTCGTTCACCAATCAGAAACAGAGGCCTCAATTCTGTTAGGAATTTCAAAAATCTGGTGGAACTTCTACAAGTTCCCGCCAAGTAATTTCATCTTTGGGTGTTCACATGGGGTGGAATATGCCTTTGGTTCGTGCTCAGAATCTTTCGGAATGTCCTTGGGTTTTAAAATGCATTGGGACGCGTGCAACAGATTACTGAATTGCCCTTGTTAAAGCTGCGAATCTCCAGAATACCTTTTCGCAGAGCTTAAGGGCCTTTTCGCAAAGTGCTGTGACTTCTGAAGCTCTTTTCGCACAAATTGGAGACCTTTTCGAAAAGAACTGTAACTTCTGGAGATCTATTCGCAAAGCTTGGGGACCTTTTCGCAAAGTTCAATCTTCTCTTCGAGGAGTTCAGATGCTCTTCGAAAGCTACGCCTGGAGTTTTAGTCCTTTTCGCAGAGTTCAAGGTTCTTTACGAAAAGTGCAGGTTCTTTGCGAAAAGAACTCTATAGTGCATTTCTCTCTTTGAATTGTTCCTTGCTTCGCCTACAGGTTTTTGCCTCTTTACTTTAGACCTTTCAACAGCTGATGAGGTTGTTTCTTCACTTCCTTTCTTTGGACTGACATGGATTGTCATCTTTTTGGCACTTTTAAGCTGCTTTTATGGTTAAGCCTGTCTTTATTGTTAGCTGCAACATAGGCACTTAAAACACTTATTTAGTTCTCTCAAGGGTCTATCAAGGCCCAGATTAAGGGGTGAAAAATGGTATTTTCCAGTTCTCAACACACCCCCAAACCTAAGCTTTGCTAGTCCCTGAGCAAAGACAAAATTTAAAAATAGAATGAAAAGCCATTTTTGTAGGGAGCACAGTTTCATTTAGCATATGCAACAAGCCTTTTAAACCCCTAGGTGATCCCTAGTGGAGGAGTGTTGTCTCCTGAGGGTTTTCAGTGAAGGTACCCATAAACTTCTCCAATAAATCAGTTAAGATCAATGCAGTTCTGTTAAAGCAAACTTTCATCCAATCAGATTATTCACACCTGCATCAGTCAGGTTGTAAGAAGATTTTCAAGAAAACATCAGTTCAAAACTAAAATTCTGCTGTTATTTCTTTACCATTCACTCAGTTGGTGTCAAAAAGTTTTTACAAGAAAAATTAATGAAAAGCTTGCCTTCTATTTGAGAATTCAGTTTTGATGTTACCCCAAATAATTTGATTTCAAACTCAACTCTCACCAAGGTTTTCACTCACCATGCAAATATGAGGGTTGCACTATTTCACATTTCAGAGCAATTACAGGTCCTCAAATAGGAATGTAAGCAGAGCATAGACATTGCTTTTCGATTCTGAATTTACTACTTTTTTCACCATAGATTACACAAATCCTTATCTCTATGTGACAGCTCAATCCATCATTGATCAGTAAGGACTTTAACTTGGGTTGTAATGTGGCTTATGGGTGAAATTTATCAAGAATAAAGGGGTGGAATGGAGTTCAAAATTGAGAAGTCAGTCATGGTAAGGAGGTGATAGACACACCTTCTTCAATTCAGCACAATTTCATCTTCTTCTTTGAATTTTCAGAGCCAAAGTGGCCATCTTTTTCTCTTTCTTTTTCAAACTTCCAATGAAATGCCTTCTCCTTTTCTTTTTTTTCTTTTTTTTTTCAAAGCAACATTGACTGGAATGCCACATTTTTTCTACTGATATAGCATTGCCTTCAATTATTTTTTTTTTACCAAACTGTTACCCAACTCACCTTTCTTCAGCTTTCTTTCCTTTACCTTCTGAATTCTCAGAGTGAGGGTTAGGCTAAATGAGGTTGATGAGGTTTCAAAGAAATCTTGGATTTATAAAGCTCAATTGGTGTATATCAAGGGCAGTTTCAAAAGGTTGGGCTTTTTAAAGTTCAAACTGTCCAAAAGGAGGCCTTACATCATGTCTTTAATATCATGATTGCTGTCAAGCTATTTGAACTTGGATATGTGTAACTTCTAGTGATAACAAGCAGGTTCAAACAGTCCCTAGAGCAGAAAAAACTGCCAATTTATACCTCTAAAGAATACATTTCAGGTCCAAATCTCACTGGGTGTGGTTTTCTATCAAATTCCTGAGGTATATCATCACTGGTTTCTCTCTTTTTAGGTTTAAAACATCAATTTTCTTTTGAAAATTTTCTGACATTCACTTCATGAAAGTATTAGAATTACACTAGAAATTAATTTTAAAAAGTTTTAACTTCCTCATTTAAAAAAAAAAAGGTGTGAGATTACTTCATTTTCAAAAATTCTGCTGATCATAAGCTGCACCAAGCATTAACTTATTTTATTGGCATCTCTGCCACACCCCCAATCCTAAGATGAACATTGTCCTCAATGTTCTAGACAATGAGAGACTAGGGGCAGCAGGGTAAAAGAAGAAAGAAAAACTAAGAACAGAAAAAATCTAAACTATATGCAGTAGAAAATAAAAATGTAAAACTGAAGATATGAGCAAGGAAATGGAAAACATGATATACAAATGCAAGAAAAATCAACAAACCAACACTAGAACTGCTAAATAAAATCTAAAAAATAGAAGGATTACTATGCAAATGGAAGGAAACTAATGCTAATAACAGAGAAACAAGAAAACAAGGTAAGGACCTGAATACAAAGTTAAAAAAAATAAAAAGTGTTGATACAAAAAGCGAAATTTGTGAATGCAAAATAGGAAAATAAAGTTATAAACTAACTATACTCACAAAAAATGACGAAAATCAAGAAATGAGGACACATTAACCTAAGAAAGAAAAAATCAACGATCTAAAAAGCAATTTGAAACTAAAATTCCTAAAAGCAGAAAATCTAATGCCAAATGATATATCCTAAGCCCAAAGAAACAAACCCAAAGCTTTGAGATACTTATGAATCTAAGTGATTATAAAAATGATTAGCGGAATACAGGTGAAAAGCAAGATTCATAAAAGACCCTTTGTTGTTGATGTGTATGAATAAAAAAATAATGAAGCATGGGAGCACATATTAAAAAGGGTTTACACACACCCATTTATGATGAAGAAATCTCGAAGGAAAATAAAATCTGGGTCCATTGAATATTCAAAATAGCCTATGATCCACTACTCATTATCCTACGATTCTAAAAAGAAAAAATGATCTCGGCGGTCCGGATGGGAAAAGTGGATGCAAATGGAAAAAACATCCGAAGATATCTATATATATATATATATTTTTTTGTTTTATAATTTTTTTTTTTTTTTTTACTTGTTTTGGATCAGCCGGGCTCAACAAGAGCCCTTATTTACTCTTCTTGAAAATAATGAGAAACAACTCGAGATTTTCTATTTGTGTTTTCATTTTCTTTTATTTTGTATTTGGCTTTGTAAAAAAAAAAAATCGGATGCCTAAAAGACAATGAAATTATAATCAAAACAAACATTAAACACAATGAACTGGTTCTCAAGAATTTAAAATAGAAAATGAATGCAAAGGAGAAGGGATGCAAACTCAAGCGAGATCTGCTCCACTTTTAGTCCAGATGCTCCTTGTTGAATGGTAGCCAGATCTGCAAAAATCCAAAAATTGCAGCAGTACCTTATTCAAGTATATTGACAAAAATAAAAAGAAAAACTCAGGCTACTGCCCAAATTTGACAAAAAGACAAAAGAGTGGCAGCAGCATTTATTCAAATAACTAGAAGGCAAAGAAAAAAAACTCAGAAAAATAAAAAAAATTACATTGCTATAAAAGCAGGTTTTCTATACAAAGCTAACATGAGACATTTAATCAAGCACTTGGAATGCAAAGTGCAGGTTTAAAGCAAAAATTAAAATAAAAATCAAATCTACAAAATAGAAAAACTTAGGTCTACCAATTTTAAAATCTATTCCCCGGCAGCGGCGCCAAAAACTTGTTGTTGCTTCTTAGTGTGCTTGATTTATGTGAGTTTTGAAAACAGATTTATAGCTGCTAAATTACAGTGGTTCTAGACTATATAAACAAATAAAGAAATATCAGCACAGTTAGAAGAGAATTAGCGCCAATTGTAGCAAGTTTTAAATGTAAGTGAGTAAAAGATCGTCCACGAGAATTGATTTAAAATTTAAGATAAACCTCAGATCTTAGCTACGGATCGGCCTCGATCCTATCTACAAAGCACATAAGATGGGAGGTTGAATTTGTCACATTAAATAAATGATAAAAGTAAAAATTAAACTAAGTGATCCAGATCTGAGTTGGGGAAACGTATGAGGTAAACTTATACAAAAAATGGAGAAGTAATATCAAACTTTGATTTGGTCCTTGAAATCTAATGAGAATAACTGTAGCTCAGCAGAGGTGATCCAATCTTCATCTGCCTACAAGCACAGATGTAAGAGAGATAAATCTAATTCAAGGATTAGGCTTACACTTATGGCTATGGTCTGTCCACTTTAATGGCCCCAAACCATCCAATAGTCTTTAATCCAAATCCTCGATTCAGAACAGGAAACATCACTACAAATGCTGTAAGAGACTAGGTTACCAACACTAATTCTTACAGGATTAATGAATCAAGGGAAATTGCATGCAAAACAATGAATCTAAAGGAGTCTAATGTACTGAGGAGATCAGAGAGAACCCTTGACATGAGTCCAATGGAGAATGCATAGTTTATAGCAACCTTTTAAAATCCACCGTTACAATTACAGAGCACGGCTTAACAGCTCTCGGATTTGCAGTCTTGGATGCAAACTCTCCTTTGAATTACAGTAATATCTCACAGCTCTCAAATGCAAGTACAAAGTAGGCTATTACAAGGATTACAGACAAGTTGTCTGGCTGGGAAATGGGGGATTAGAAATGAAACTCAAAATCTGGATACCCAAATTGGGCAAATAGTTCATCTATTTATAATTTTCCCCAAGTCCATCTCCGATGTGCATCAACCAATCAGAATTGGTTAACTCCATATCAGCCAATAGGAGTCGAGCACCAGGATCCAGATATGTTCTGGCCAATCAGAACTGCTTGATCTGGTTCAGCCAATCAGGAAACAGAGGCATCAATTCTGTTAGGAATTTCAAAAATCTGTTGGAACTTCTAGAAGTTCCCGCCAAGTAATTTCATCTTGGGTGTTCACATGGGGTGGAATATGCCTTTGGTTCGTGCTCAGAATCTTCCAGAATGTCCTTGGGTTTTAAAATGCATTGGGACACGTGCAACAGATTACTGAATTGCCCTTGTTAAAGCTGCGAATCTCCAGAATACCTTTTCGCAGAGCTTAAGGGCCTTTTCGCAAAGTGCTGTGACTTCTGAAGCTCTTTTTGCACAGATTGGAGACCTTTTCGAAAAGAACTGTAACTTCTGGAGATCTATTCGCAAAGCTTGGGGACCTTTTCGCAAAGTTCAATCTTCTCTTCGAGGAGTTCAGATGCTCTTCGAAAGCTACGTCTGGAGTTTTAGTCCTTTTCGCAGAATTCAAGGTTCTTTATGAAAAGTGCAGGTTCTTTGCGAAAAGACCTCTGTAGTGCATTTCTCTCTTCGAATTGTTCCCTGCTTCGCCTACAGGTTTTTGCCTCTTTACTTTAGACCTTTCAACAGCTGATGAGGTTGTTTCTTCACTTCCTTTCTTTGGACTGACATGGATTGTCATCTTTTTGGCACTTTTAAGCTGCTTTTATGGTTAAGCCTGTCTTTATTGTTAGCTGCAACATAGGCACTTAAAACACTTATTTAGTTCTCTCAAGGGTCTATCAAGGCCCAGATTAAGGGGTGAAAAATGGTATTTTCCAGTTCTCAATACACACCAACCAAAAAAGAGGCTTAACCAACATCCTGTCGCCAAGAGCAAGTAGAATCCCCCTCTCGCCCCATCGCAAACATCAATGACAAAAGTCCTATCGCGATAAACTAAACCAACCCATCACTAAAATAGAAATTCAATAAACCAGAAGGGGAGGTTCACCAATGTCCCATCATGAAGAAGCGGGTAGTAAATTTGAACCCCCCCAAATATCCCATCTTGACAATCAACAAGCCACATTGCGCAACAATCACCAGGACCTGTCACTACAGAAACAGAAGAAGAGACGAACCTCTCCGACACCCCATCGCGCCCATCAATTAGGTCCCGTCGCTAGCCTCTCATCATGCGATCCGGACATCCCATCGCGATACAACTCAGGTAAGTATCACTTTCTCCTCCACTCGATATTCTTGTAAAATAAAATATAGTTAGCTAATATTAAGTCAAACATTTTCAAAACTCGTCTCTCCCAATTCGCGAATTACTATAGTCCTCCCATAAGAGACAATCATCACTATTCATAAGAAGGTTAGACGGAGTATCCGGTACACCAAGCGTCGTCTTGACAACCAAACAAAGGTTGGGTCCACAAATCTCGTACCGATGGATCTACTCAGCGACGCCTCAGAAGCCACATTTTTTGAAGTTTTACCACCGAATTGATCTTAAGTTAAAAACTCAAATTTTCAAAACTCCTATCCATCAAATTCTCTCCTCTCATCACTCTAATCCATTCTTTCCCTTGGAAAACTGATCACTAAATATACTCAACTTCGAGAAATCACAAATGTCCACTAGAAAGGGACCCCTGACGCCCCATTAGTGTGAGTAATGACCCGCCCGGTCTGACATGACTTGCGAAAGCTTTCTCAATCAAATTACTTCATCTTATCCGATCACTTGACCTTATCTCTGGACATTCGTATGACGCCTCCCGGTACCTCGATTATATCAATTTCCCTCCGTTTGACTACCCTTTGCAACAGGTCCCGATATGCAACGGGATGCTACTTGCACTCACAGATGAGGATACACCTCTCGACAACTACCACTGGGCCCCCGAATGCTCCCTTTTAGCTTGCGCTGATAGATAAGAAAGCCAAATATTTCATGTCAGCTCCTCGATTCACACTTGGAATTTCCCAAAGAAGCGAGAAGGCACCTCGGAAGAGGGGTGTCTACTTCTTCGACACGCTCTTATTCTATAAGAGCGCGCTGAAGAGGGGCATCTGTAGACACCCCAATTTTTCCCTCTCGAAGTATACAAACCTATTCAGTCAACCTTTGACCCTGCCCATGATTTTCAAAAAAGGGCTAACCTTCTCCAAAGACCTTAAAACCCTAAATACGGGGTCCATTACTGAAACAATAGTATATGGTTGAGACCCAGGCTGAAACAATAGCCCTGTGGCTTGGACCTGATCTGACCCGAGAAGATCTTGAATTTCTTACATTAACACACACGAAATTTGATTGTACGCATGGATATACATGTGCCATTGGTCCCACTTGGATCAGGCTCGCTCTTCCCGCGGACCACCTTAGGACCCGGATTACACGCAAGCTACTATGCGGTAAATTCAATTACATGCAAGCAGTGCATGTGTAATCAGTCCCACTTGGATTGGGTACAGACTTTCGTGCACCCCCTAAAGTCTACGATTCCATGCATACACTCCTGCGTGGAATTGATTCCATGTGTGCGACCACACACGAAATCAGTCTAGAACTGGACTGAAACTCTGTTTCCCAAGACCGCCCGAACTCCACCACCTCGTTCACACTTCAGTGCGCGAAATTGGATTCCCGCAGAGCTACCCGTGTGGAATTGGTTCCGAGACATATTGGAACTACGACACTCGATTAGTCGGCCATCCTCGAGTCAGCGATCGACTCAAAGTGAATGAAGTGTTGTGGATCCTGCGCTTATTTCGATTCCACGTAGAGTTCCATGCGCTCAATTCACCAATCGAGCACATGGTCCCAAACGCGAAATTAGCCCGATCCCTATAAAAGGACTCTCCTACCATGTCCAAAAACATCAATTTCAATAGCAATCTCTTCTCTCTCAAGCTCAAGCCTCTCCCAAGCTCGAGTTCTTCTCTCTGCGGCACCAGAAGGAGGAAGAAGCGCTCAACTTCAGGTAATCTCTTTGTACTTCTTAATTTCTAGTTCTAGCTCTTAGGTTTTTAATTCTAGTTCTTAATTTCTAGTTCTTAGTTCTTAAATTTCTAAGTTCTAGAGCTTAGTTCTTAATTTCAGGTTCTAGTTTTAATTCTTAATCTTCAAATTCCTTAATTCTGATCCTTAAATCCGTAATCTCTAATTCAAATTCAATTTTTAATCTCTAATATTGATAAAATAGCCCTTAGCCAATCGATTTGCCCAAGGTAGCTTACGGAGGATACCCGAGAACGGGGCTGATCCTCCTTAGCATAACAGGCCACAACCCCCCGTTTGTTTTTCCTAGTTAGAATAACATTAGGAGACTAAATTAATTAGAATTAGAGTAACATTAGAAGACTAAATTAATTAGAATTACAGTAACATTAGGAGACCCAATTAATAAGAATTAGAGTAGTAATAGGAAACTCAGTCAATTAGAAGTAGAGTAGTAATAGGAGACCCGCGATCAGTAAAACCTAAAGTAAGATACGAAGATAAAGCTAATTAGGCTTAGAACAGAATTAGAAAGCTAGGCAAGACAGACTATAGCTATTTGAGTCGGCCCGCCGACATTCAGCAAAGGAATTAACCCACGCCCCTGTAAAGCCTGATCATTGACGTGTTGCAGCGTCGATAAATATCTGTAGTTGGCGATCGCATCAACTCAAGTACTTCTCCTTTAAAATTTACCTCTTTTATTTTCTGCATTTAAATATTTTACAGTTTATTACTCCATCACCCCTAGCTATAGTCCACAGGAACGAATTAGGCCACTTCTTTCGGGGACCGAAAGGAACTTAGAAAAAGCGCATACTAGCAACTGGTTATACTATTTTTGAAACTATAATCTAAATATTATAGTTTAAAGCAAAGGTTAATTTCAAGCATTCAATTTTAATACAGTGTACAATGATCTCAACATGAATCGTAGCTGTTCCCTATCATCGATGTTTGAACCTCCACTACGATGATGGCTAAGGCTTTTGGAATCGTATTCTATCTATCGTATCTCTCATATAATGATTAACCAAAAGGAAAACAAAAATAAAGAAAATAAAACTAAAAATCTACATCTAAAAATGGAATTTAAAACTAAGACTATATACAAAAGGAAACTAAATTTTTATTTTTTATTTTTTTTAAAAATAGTATACACAAAGTGTGTACCCTCAAACTTAAATAAGACAATGTCCTCATTGTTCACAAAAATAGGGGATACCAAAAAAATTTGTATGTGGTGCCAAGAATTACTAGGTTTCAAGATATGCAAGAATAATTAAGAATCTCCCCCAAACGTGGGGAAAGTTGCATCCGGCATATAAGCTACACATAAAAGGCATCACCACAAAAATTAAGCAAAAAAACATAAAAATAGAAAGGAAATTTTTTTATTAATATTAAAACGGAATATTTACAGGGATTACAGGAAAGAAAACTAATTACATAAAAGAAATCCTAGGATAAATCTAGACACGGATTGACTTAAACACGACAGCAACCATCCGAGTCAAAAAACTTATTTCGATAAAGATCGGTCCTTGGGAGTAACCACCTTAAATCAGAGTCTCGTACCTCTCCCCTTCAGAAAGAGTATCCACATCTTGATAGAGTAGCTCCCCTGTCTTCCAAATATCTCCCCCAAACAGAGCACTCCAAATATCTTCCTCGAAAGAGAAATGCAATGCACTTAGGGGAAGAAATTGAGGAGTGGGAAGCGAACACCTCTCTATCCTCCAGCAGCCTATATTTCTCTCCCACGAAGACTCTGTGAAGAGAATGTAACATAGTTAGAGGGAGAGTATGAGCAATGGAGGGGTGGCGAGGGATAGTTCAACCCACCATCATCGTATAGGAACTCACACTCGGGGTGGGTTGTAATGGTAGAATTGTTAGGAAGTGGGAGAAGATGGGACGTAGGAAAAAGGTTTTGGATTTGGGTTAGGTTTCGAGTAAAGGGTAATTTTGGTGGACGATTCAGCATCTGGTATGGGTCATTGACGCTTCAGTTTTTCTACTTTCTTTGTTGTAGCCATGAGCTTGGCCGTTTGTATTTCAAGAATTCGATAAAGTCTTTTACTGATATCGTCCTAGCCAAACTCTTTCGCCATAAGGGCTAGGGTTTTGAGAGAGGAAGATGAAAGAGTTGGGTTTGGCTTGTAAAGGCATGGTTTTATAGGGAAAGGCTAGGGCTCTGAACCGTCACTTCGAATTGAATGTCGAGGTGTAGGCATTTAAGCTTGGGAAGTTGGCAAGTGGCAATATTGAATGCGATGCGTGTCCGCTTCCTCTATGATTTAAATGGATTCGACTTCTCAGGTAACCGATAAGACTGGTCACCCAACTCGCCCGTTCCCTAAAATTATAATTTATGATTCTAAATAACAGTACTCCAATGGTACTGACTCTAAGCCAACTGAACCGTACTCACTACGATTCGACAACAGAAAATCATGGGTGAACGCAAATCCATGTGTTCAAAAGTGATTCTATTACACAAGAGAGGTCCTTACGATTGAATTTGTTTCGGTACACTTTTGATCGTAGGGTACTCTCTGACAAAATTTCCTACTTGCAACAAAGGAAATAGTGCGCATATATTACAAGATTTTGCTATGGATGAGTCGGTAGCTCGACTAGTCCATGAGGAACTTAGTTTGGATCAAGGGGATTTGATGTGCGTCCCATAAATATATGTCCTCTTGGGTTGCCAACTGGCCATGATGATGAACGGCCACTCTCCCTCTTATTTAATGAAATAGTTAGTTGCTCAACTTGAGTTTCTAACTTAAAAATAGATTGTTGAAGAGAGAGGAGTAGCTGCAATTGGCGTTGGCCGTGTTGCGGACAGCTTCCGACTATCTGTAACATGGCGTCCCTTGTTGTAGCAGTATGGTCTTGGATTCTTGTGGGTAAACATGTACAACAGGATATTGACAGGCGTCTTGAGCTGGACCATGGTTAGGCCCACAAGCCTCTCCTCTTTGAGATGTTGGGTGCAATTTTATACCGAACAGGGACTGAATTTTTGTTTTCCAAAGGCTCAACCTTGGGAGACAATTCATCATTAGCTTAAATTCATCTAGTTCTCCTCGCTTAGGAGGTATATTCCTTAAAGTCTCCGTATCAATCCCATTCGATGCATTATATTGTGCCGATTTCTCACTAAGGGTCTCAGAAAGTTCTCAAGCATCCTCTATAGTCAATGTACAAAACATTCCTTCACAAGTAACATCAATCAAGTGCTTGGTTTGTTCATTCAGGCCTTTGTAGAAATCACACTCTAATTTCCAACGCAGGACCTCATGATGAGGGCACTTGTTCAAAAGCTCGTTAAGAGGCTTCCAGCTCTCTTGAAAAGATTCATCCAGAAATTGAAGAAATGTTATGATAATCTTTCAGATTCGATTCATTTTGCTGACTAGGAAGTACCTATTAAGAAACTTGGTTTGTAACTCTTACCAACTAGCAATTGAATTGCTGGGCAAAGAGTTCAACCACTGCTTTTCCCTCTCTTTAAGATAAAATGGAAAGAACCTCAAACGAGCTGCCTCTTCCAACAAGTTTTTAATTTTAACGATTGCGCACATTTCTAAAAACTCATTAAGTGCATGTATAGGTCCTCCTCACCAAACTCATAATTGATAGGAAGTAATTGAAGTACACTGGGTTTGATTTTGATGGTTCCATCACCGGCTGCTGGGGGTAATTGAATACATGAGGGAGGTGTAAGAGGGGTCAATGTGTAATGTCCCAAAAATTTTGACCTTTGAACAGTACGCCTCCCTGACAATGTAAAAATAATTAATTGAGTTATGATCGGGTTAAGTCTTTAGTAAAAAGGAATGAATTAGAATGTGTGGGGACTTTAAATGGTTTTGTATACACCTAGGTATGGTGTATTGGCTTAACAACTAAGCCTAGGTTTAGATATAAAGAAATTAAGATGGTAAGAGAAGTTATTTCTTTTATCTTTGGTGGTTGACAGAGTTATTGTGAAGAGAGAGCCTTGAATACGTATGTGTTTATCCGTGCAAGGAATTAAGTTTGTGCATTAATTGCGGACTTGGGATGGTGAGAAAAACCAAAGGTTCAAACTACGAAACCCTAGCTGTGTGTGAGCACGTTGATCGAGTAGTCGATCGAGTTAAGGTAAGGAATTTACGTGAAATTGTAATTTACAGTTATGTTGGTCTTTGTATCAGTATGTGAGAGAAATTTTGAAGTTTAGGAAATAAGTTTATGAGAAAATAGGTTTGAGAAGTTAGAACCCGAGAATGGGCGAAATCTGACAAAACTGATTGATTGATTTCCAAATCAATCGATCAATTTTGTCAAGATAGGAAAGTGCAAGTTTCTGAAGGAAATCAATCGAAATAAAATTTGATCGATCGACTTATGAAACCGATCGATCGAAATGAGCACGACCGATCGATTTGTGAAAAACAGTGAGCATGTAAATTGGTTTATGGAGAAATCGATCGATCGGTCTTTATATGCCAAAGGTTTGGCTTTCTGAAGGAAACTGATCGATTGAAAATGATTCGATTGATCTATTTGGGAATCGACCGATCGATTTTGGTAGTTTTAGAACTTTATTTTGTTTTGTAAAGGAGACTTTGGGGAGACTTTATATCTTCCTATTTTACGTCATTTTTGACGTATGGTTTATGAATTTGTATATGTTAGGTATAAGCTTGAGCTATGGGCTAGGAGAGCTAGCTTATGATAAGGAATTCTGGTGTAACTTCGTGTAAGGTAGGAAAAACTCGGTAACTTATGCATTTGATGTCGTTTAGCATGACCTTTGTGATATGACAGAAATGTGTGTGATTGTGTGGTCTTCGTAAATCATTCAGCATGAATTTTGTTATGTTCTTTACATATGAAAAGCATATGAATATGTACAGAAACCATAGGTGTGTGTGTATGAAACCTGATAAGTTAAGCATGTGACCTCAATAAGAAGCAATAATACATGTGTGTGACATCAAATATGTGTACGTATGAAATTAGAAAAATGTGATATGTGTGTGTGTGGCTTGAAAGAAAACCTAGTAAAAATTATCACAATACACGGTAAATAACTATATGTAAATTTCGCACTTTGATTTACGGTTCATGTGTTGAATACCCTACCTACGCGGTGGTATACCTGTGACCGGTACTGTGAGATATCCGTACTTGTGCATCGGTACGACGGGATATCCGTACTTGGGCTCTGGTATGACAGGATATCCATTCTTTGGTTTCCAATCTGTGGGCACACTTCGTTCAGCACAAGGCTCCTAATTCGAAGGGGCTTGGGCAAATTTGTATGAATTGTTCATTAAATGATGATATTTGGGGTATTCCATCGATATTATATGCGGCTCTCAATGCTATATTCGCTCGAGAGATTATTTAAGTGAATTGTTTAAGTGTGTATGCGTTATGAGAACAAGTTTGAATAAACATGATTAGTGTGTTTTGAAACTTTGTATCCGATGTTCATTTTTGCAAATTTAAATCCTTTTAAGTTGTAAGAAATTGTGAATCTCGTATGAAAAGCATGTTTCCGATTATGCCATGAAGTATGTGTTTGATATTATAATATGCATGTTACTTATATTTTCCTATTAAGCTTAGATGTAGCTCACCCTTTGACTAAACGTTACAAATATAGAGGTAGCGGCGGTGCTGAGGACGTAGATCCTGAGGACCCAAAGTATATTCTGGAGGAGGAGACTGAGCCTCCTCCTGAGGAGTTCTTCTAGCAGATTTGTGTTGTGCACATGTGTTTTAAGAGCTTGTTTGTAAGGCCTGGTACATCCAACCGGTTTTGTTTTGTTAAGAATATTGTATATGTCATACAGTATATATTTTGTGAACCATGTGTTGGTGACGATTGTTTGTCACTGATGGTTCGGTTCGGTTCTTTTAGCCATGTGAGTTGCATGAGATTAGAACCGTCTTTTGTTATCTTTTGAGTTGTCTTTATATAAAAATAGAGATTTATTTCTTATAATGACTCTATATGATTGTTTAGATCTTTGCTTTGTTCTGCTTTGCGTGTGGATGTACCAATTGTTCTGTGAGATATACGAGGTTCGGCCTTAATGGCTGAACTGATGGCGTGGATTTTCGGGTGCGAAATCAAGGCTATCACAGTTGGTATCAGAGCTCTTTTGTTAGAGTTTCTGCAAGTCTTAGATTTTGTCAGAGCAAAGGGACCTTCTGCTAATGAATCTTTTGGTTTCATGTTACAAAACGTCATGTCTGTTAGAGGAAGGGGCTGACCGAGAAGCGGTCATGGTAGAAACTTGAAGAGTTTGGACGAAATTCTCATTGGTCCTAATAGAATTTCGATTGGTAATAGAGAGGTTCCGAAAAGCAGTAATCCGAAAAATAGAAATCAAGAAAGAAATAAAGACAGAAGAAAGACAAAGAATGATGCAGACCATGGAAACCATGGAAAATGCTATGGCTCAGCAGGCGACGTTGATAGCAGCTAATAATGCCAATAACCATCAGCAAACACCACCTACTCCTCCAGTTACACCTACTCCACCAAATCATACGAGATTCATTGAGTTTAGGAAGTTGAGACCTCCTAGTTTCTATGGACAGACGGATCCTTTAAAAGCAGAAAAATGGATGAATCAGACTGAGAAGCTCTTACAGAGGTTGCCTTCTATTGAGGCAGAAAAGGGTGAGTTGGGCTTCTTGTCAATTGGAGGGAGATGTCAACCCATGGTGGAAGTCAATATTGCTAAAGAGAGAATAGGAGATCCCAAATGGGGAGTGGACCTAGGAAGAATTTGTTGAGGTGATCAACAAGGAGTACTTCCTAAAACAAATAAGAAATCAGATGACAGTGAGGTTTCTGACATTGGAACAAGGGGTGATGACTGTACGAGAGCATGGTACAGAGTTTATAACGTTATCACGATTTGCCACAGATTATGTGGCCACAGAACTCATGAAGGCCAATACATTTGAAAGTGGGTTGAGACCAATTCTACATGATAGAATCGTTGTGTTGGAACTAGAAACTTATGTAATAGTGATGGGAAAGGCGCTGGTTGCTAAGAAAACAATTGATGAGATGTACATGAGAAGGGACTAGTAGAACAAGGGAAAGACAGGTCAAGGGATGTCAGGCAACTACGAGCCGGTGAACAAAAAGCCACATTTCATAGCACCTATTCAGAGGTAGTTTACACAAACACATTACTCCAGACCACCTCAGATCAGTTACTATAGGCCACCTATGTCTGCGTCTGTGAGACCGATCCGTTATGAGAGCCCTACAACCACTACAGGAATATCAATTACTCAGGGTTTCTCTAGAGTAGCATCATCTACCCTAGCAAAGGCGTGTGCCAGGTGTGGCAAGTCTCACAAGACTTCAGATTGTAGGCGGGGTATAGGCGGATGCTTCAAATATGGAAAGATGGGGCACATGATCAAAGATTGCCCAGAGATGAGAAAGGAGAGGACGACATTAGCTTCTAGGCCTATACAGACAAAGAAACCTACTGTGCAAGGACGGGCATATGTCGTTACAGCTCAGGATGCCCAGAATAGCAATGACATCATTCAAGGTAAACATTTTATTTAAAGTAAATATCTTTTATTAAAATTTTAGATAAAGAAGGTGCATCAATTGTAGAAATAGTCTTTGAATTTAGTCATTTATATGCATGACTCATAGGTAACTGTTAAGTATGTGTATGACATAGGTACCTTGCTAATATATGGTAGAGGCGATTATCTTTGTCGTGAAGCGAGAGTATTGATAGACCTAGGGTCTACTCACTCGTTTATTATGCCACAATTTATAAAGAAAGTGAAGGTCATTCTCGAGGCCTTAGATTTTATTTTGGCGGTGTCAATCCCAACAGGAAATTCAGTCAGTACCGATATGATTTATCGGTTAGTTGTAGTCGCCATCAGGGATAGTGAGAGTCATAAATTGGTAGCGGATTTGATCCTGTTGAATATGCAAGGATTCGATGTAATCTTTGGCATGGGCTGGTTATCCACACATTGCACAAGAGTCGATTGTCGAAGGAAGATGGTTACCTTTCGACCGAATACGAGAAGATATTCAAGTTTTTAGGAATGCGGTCAACCTTCGTGCCACTTATCTCCGTAGTAAGGGCAGAGAGATTAATAAAGAAGGGATGTAGTGGGTACTAGCTTTTCTGAAGGAGCACAAGGAAGAGAGGAATGTCATAACCAAAATTCTGATAGCTTGTGAATTCAAAGGTATTTTTCTAGATGAATTATCAAGATTACCATTAGAAAGATAAGTGGAATTCGCCATTGACTTAGCACAGGGTACAGAACCATAATTTAAAGCACCATATAGAATGGCTCCAGCTGAGTTGAAGGAGTTGAAAGAACAATTACAAGAACTCCCAGATAAAGGACTCGTAACACCTAGTATGTCTCCGTGGAGAGAACCGATCTTGTTTGTGAAGAAGGACGGATCGATGAGATTATACATCGATTATTGTTAGCTGAACAAGTTAACTATCAAGAATCGATAACCTTTGCCTAGGATAGATGATCTGCTTGATCAGTTACAAGGTGTAAGATTTTTCTCCAAGATCGACCTGAGATCTGGATATCATCAGTTGAGGGTCAAGGCTGAGGATATACAGAAGACGGCATTCAGAAGTAGATATGGGCACTATGAGTTCTTGGTGATGCAGTTTGGATTGACCAATACACCAGCGTCATTCATAGATCTAATGAAACGGGTGTTTAAACCACACCTTGATACTTGTGTAGTTGTGTTCGTAGATGGCATCCTCATTTACTCGAAAACTACGAAGGAGCATAAACAATATATGAGGATTACTCTATAGACACTGCTTGAACACCAATTGTATGTAAAACTCAGTAAGTGTGAGTTTTGGCTAGAGAAAGTGAGTTTCTTGGGACATGTAGTCTTAAAGGAAGGTGTTACGATGGATCCAGCAAAGATCGAGGCAGTAGTAGGATGGGAACAACCAAAGATTGTGGCTGAGATTCACAGTTTCCTTGGTCTAACAAGGTATTACAGGTAATTTGTAGAGGGCTTTTCAAAGATTTCGGGACTGCTCACGAGACTTACTAGAAAGGATGTGAAGTTTGAGTGGATTGAAGAGTGTGAGAAGAGTTTTCAAGAACTCAAGAAGAGACTAACTTTAGAACCAGTGTTGGCTATTTCGTCAGGCAGTGGAGGGTGTGCTATGTACAGTGACGCTTCACACAGTGGTTTAGGTTGTGTGCTCAACCAAAATAAGAAGGTTATTGCTTATGGGTCGAGACAACTGAAGGACCACGAGAAAAATTATCCAATACATGATTTGGAACTAGCAACAGTGATCTTCGCATTAAAGATATGGAGACACTACTTAAACGGAGAAACCTTTAAAATATTCACGGATCATAAAAGCCTCAGATACTTGTTTACGCAGAAAGAACTCAATATGAGGCAACGCAGATGGATGGAATTTCTCAAGGACTACAATTGCTCCATTCAGTACCACCCAAGCAAGGCTAATGTTATAGCAGATGCTTTGAGTCGAAAAAGTTTGGCTCTATTATCTAGCTTTATCATGGGGATTCATAGATGGAAATTGCTAGAGGATCTTTCTTTGTATGATACAAAGATCAAAGTATAAGCTTTAGGGGCCTTGTTGGCTAACATTACAGTTCGACCGATGATCTTCGATCACATTCATGAATTGCAGATGAAAGATGCAGAGTTAGTAAATTTCAGACAGGGTGTGATTGATGGCAGTGACATGATTTCTCAATCAAGGAGGACGGATCATTATTTTTTAGGAGACGTTTATATATACCAATTGATGCCGACTTGAGGCAAACTATCTTAGACGAAGCCCACAAGTCTAAGTATGCTATTCACCCTGGTAGCACCAAGATGTATCAGAATATGAGGAAGAACTATTAGTGGAGAGATTTGAAACAGGATGTTGCCGAGTACGTATCAAAGTGTTTAGTATGCAATTGAAGGTAGATCACAGACATCCGACAAGTCTATTGCAACCTCTGCCTATACCAGAGTGGAAATGAGAGTCAATCTCTATGGACTTCTTATTGGGATTACCACGGACAATGAAGCGATACAATGCCATTTGCGTAATCGTTGACCAATTAACCAAGTCAGCTCACTTCTTGCCATACAATACTATGTATACGGCAGGAAGGGTACCAGAGATGTACATAAAAGAGATTGTCCAATTACATGGTATTCTAGTTAGTATTATTTCGGATTGTGACCCGTTATACACTTCAAAGTTTTGGCAAAAGTTTTAAGAAGGAATGGGTACACAGTTAGACTTCAATTCGTCATTCCACCCATAGATGGATGGACAAACAGAGCGGGTGAATCATATCATAGAAGATATGCTCAGAGCATGTATGCTTGATTTTCAGGGATCATGGGATCAACATTTATCATTGATCAAGTTCATATACAATAACAACTTTCAGACGAGTATCAGTATGGCACCTTATGAGGCACTATATGGGCGACGATGTAGATCACCGATCAGTTGGGAAGAGATCGGAGAAAATTTTATATTAGGTCCAAAAGTAATTGAAAGTAATGTCGAGATCGTGCATGTGATTAGAGAAAGAATCAAGTTAGCTTAGAGCAGACAAAAAAGTTATGCTGATATTAAGAGGTCAAGTATTGATTGTCACGTTGGAGATCACGTATTCATTAAAATCTCACCGATGAAAGGTGTCATGAGATTTGGAAAGAAGGGAAAGCTAAGCCCACGTTACTTTGGACCCTTTGAAGTTTTGGGCAGAGTTAGTGAAGTTACTTACAGAATTACGTTACCTCCACAGCTAGATAGGGTACATAACGTGTTTCATGTATCTATGCTTTCAAAGTATGTGAAGGATCCGACTCACGTTTTGGATGATCATCCGATCGAGATGTATGAGAATATGATGATGATCGAAGAATTGATTCAAATACTTGATCGGAAGGAGAAAATTTTACGCACAAAGAATATTTCATTAGTGCTTGTCAAGTGGAGGAATATTTCAGCTGAGGAGGATACTTGGGAGCGCGAGGCGGAGATTAGAGAACAATACCCCCACTTGTTCAATGAGAGTTGAGAGAGAGTTACTTGTAACTTTCTTTTATTGTAAATTTCTTGATGTATAAACTGATGCTGGAGTTATAAAAAAAATGGGGTTTAAATATGTTGGTGTAACTTAATGAAGTTGTAAGGAGCAAGGTGTAACTAAGTTAAGACGATACACTTAAATTGAATTGAAAACACAAATTTGGAGGTTTTCTATTCCAACCGACCGATTGAAAAATGAAACCGATAGATCGATTTGACAGAACTGACACACAGGCTCAATCTGTGAAAACCAATCGATCGAAATGAAAACCGACAGATCAATTTTGGAAATCAATCGATCGAAACGAGCACAATCGATCGATTTCATAAAAATAGAGAGCAATTTTTGAACTAGTAAAATCTTATGAAAATCGACCAATCGAAATGAAAATTGACTGATCGATTTTGGAAACTGACCGATCGATTTGAGAATCGATCAATCGATATTATAAGGCAACAACATAGTTTATGGAAAATCGATCGGTCGATTTTGAAATCGACCGATCGAATTCGTCGAGCAGGTAAGTTTAAGTGGCAAACCGACCCATCGATCGATTTTTGTGTATATATATAAGTTGGGTTTTTTTTACGGATCAAAATTTCAGAATTTGGGTTTCTTTTTCTTAGGGTTTTTTTTGTCCTTTTTGGGAGATAACAGAGGTGATTTTGAAGTATTTGTAGCTTGGATTCTTCGACGATTCGAATCCATATCCCTCCACAAAGGTAAAACCCTAACGCTATAAGCTATTACATTTGAGTTGAATTTCTATTTTGAACCCTAGCTTCTATTTTTTCTTTGAAATACTTAGAAATTCCACTCAAAATAAGACAAACTTTGAAGGCTCCGGGTTCAAAACTACCCCTTAGACGCCCTAGTGCTTCGCGACCACCCCCGACACCGTCAACCACCACTTTCACCATCATCATCTTCATCGTCATCGCACCATTCCTCGCCACCATCATCACCACCACAACTAGAACAGCCCAATGAATGGTGGGAGAATAAGGATTTTGAAATTGAGTACATTATCGATGAGGCCCTATTCCAAGAACATGATGTGCAAGGAAATACTCTGTGGGCTAAGGACTATATTCAGAAGGCCGGGTTAGATAATATACTGAAGCCACTTCATGATTACTATTATCCTCGTCTAGTGAAAGTATTTTACTAGAATATGCGTAGGACTAATAATCCCGACACGATTACTACAAAAATCGATGGTCGTGATTATGAGTTTACTCAAGACCATTATTGTAAAGCTTTAGAGTGTTATGACTTTTATGGGAACGGGATTAAATTGTTACCCCCATATAGTACACTGGTTGATTTTTTGGTAATTAAAGAACATATGACCTAGGGATGCCAAGGGTCGGGAAAGGCAATCAAGCGGGTTGATTTGCCTCATTACATGTGGATGCTAGACACGATTATTAAGTGCAACCTTTACCCTATGCACCACAAAACTAAAAGGGTTGGGGAAGTGCAATAGGCCTTGTTTTCGGCTTTTACAGTCCGATGGTTTAGTGCCACAAAGATGGTTTTTGAAGGGATTAATTACGCCAGGGGAAAGTTAATGAAAGGGGGAGTTAAATCGGAAGGCAATATCCCATACGCACGCTTCCTATCTAGTATGATAGAGGACTACCCTAGGGGAAAAGAGTATAAAATTTCTAAGAGCCAAGATTGAATGACCATGTGGAATTGTATACTTTCATGGATTGGAATCGAATGTATAACCAGTTAAAGAAGACCCTTCCTCCTGGAGAACAAGTAGTACCACATGCACCGGATGTTCAGCAAGATCAGGAACAGGCAGCATCTGAAGCTCCAACTCCGCAGCAGGATCAAATTCATATGCCTCCGCCCCCACAACATGCACCTGCTACACTTGGTGATGTTCTCGCTCACACGACTCAGCTGGAGGAGAGTAATCGATTGTTGCATCATCGGATGGACTACCATGAGAGCATTTTTACAGGTTTGATGCAGCATGCCTACCCCACAGATTATGACGTAGTTCACAGATGCTCGTGCTTCGATACCAGACCCATGGTATTTTACCACTCGAGCGTCTACGTCTGGCGGTTCTGTTGGTGACGATGTGGCTACGAAGGGGAGGTGGGACCTACAAATGAGCAGCCGGGTGATAGGGTGGCTTGAGCAGAGATTATATGGTTATGCGTTTATGTTTTGGGATGTGCAAGGGTTCTTTTCTTTTTGGAAAAGAAAAAAAAATTATGATTAATACAGGAAACATGGTTTGTAATCTTTTGAACTATCATGGCATGGTTGCCACTTTTGGGATGATTAAACTATCGTGGCATGATTGCCACTTGCTTTTTGGATAGTTATCTATATATATTGGTGCGTTTCACTTTGTCTCTATACTATTAAATTTTGCATATGAATGTGCATTTTGTGAACGAGTTTTCATGCAGGTTTAGATGTGTTGCATATATGTGCAATTAGATATGGGTTGCGTGTATGTTGAGTATATGCATGACAATTATGTATATATATGTGTGACCATCTCTTCAATGTGTGGGACTTAGTGTGTGTAGGACTTCCCTTTTTGGATGTGTTTTGGGAGAGAAATCCTTTAGGTCCATTTTCGGGGACAAAAATTTTCAAGGAGGGGAGAATGTAATGTCCCAAAAATTTTAACTTTTGAACAGTATGCCTCGGTGTGTGTGCCCTACTTGTCACGTACTCGACAATGTAAAAATAATTAAGTGAGTTATGATCGAGTCAAGTCCTTAGTAAAAAGGAATGAATTATAACGTGTGTGGACATTAAATGGTTTTTTATACACCTAGGTATGGTGTATTGGCTTAACAACTAAGCCTAGGTTTAGATATAAAGAAATTAAGATGGTAAGAGAAGTTATTTCTTTTATCTTTGGTGGTTGAGAGAGTTATTGTGAAAGAGAGAAGGAAGGAGAGCCTTGAATACGTATGTGTTTATCCGTGCAAGGAATTAAGTTTGTGCATTAATTGCAGACTTGGGATTGTGAGAAAAGCCAAAGCTTCAAACTACCAAACACTAGTTGTGCTTGAGCACGTGGATCGAGTAGTCGATCGATTTAAGGTAAGGAATTTACGTGAAATTGTAATTTATAGTTATGTTGGTCTTTGTATTAGTATGTGAGAGAAAATTTGAAATTTAGGAAATAAGTTTTTAAGAAAATAGGTTTGAGAAGTTAGAACCCGAGAATGGGTGAAATCTGACAACACCGATCGATCAATTTTGTCAAGATAGGAAAGTGCGGGTTTCTGAAGGAAACCGATCGATCGAAATAAAATTTGATCAATCGACTTATGCAACCGATCGATCAAAACGAGCACGACCGATCAATTTGTGAAAAATAGTGAGCGTGTAAATTGGTTTCTGGGGAAATCGACCTATCGATTTGGGAATCGATTGAACAATTTTGGGAATCAATCAATCGATTAGTATTTGTATGTCAGAGGTTTGATTTTCTAAAGGAAACCGACCGATTAAAAATGATTCGATCAATCGATTTGGGAATCAACCGGTCGATTTTGGATGTTTCAGAACTTTGTTTTGATTTGTAAAGGAGACTATGGGGAGACTTTATATCTTCCTGTTTTATGTCATTTTTTATGTATGGTTTATAAATTTGTGTATGTTAGGCATAAGCTTGAGCTATGGGCTAGGAAAGCTAGCTTGAGATAAGAAATTTCGGTGTAACTTCGTGTGAGGTAGGGAAAACTCGGTAACATGTGCATTTGATTTCGTTTAGCATGACCTTTATGATATGATAGAAATGTGTGGTCTTCGTAAATCATTTAGCATGAATTTTATTATGTTCTTTAAACATGAAAAACATATGAATATGTACACTATGAAGAAACCATAAGTGTGTGTGTGTGTGAAACCTGATAAGTTAAGCATGTGACCTCAGTAAGAAGCAATAATACGTGTGTGACAACAAATATGTGTACGTATGAAATTAGCAAAACGTGATGTGTGTATGTGACTTAAAAGCAAACCTAGTATAAATTATCACAATACACGGTGAATAATTATATGTAAAATTTACACTTTAATTTAAGGTTCATGTATTGAATACCCTACCGACACGACGGTATACCCGTCACCAGTACAGCGGGATATTCGTACTTGTGCTCCAATACGGCGGGATATCCGTTCTGTAGTTTTCAATCTGTGGAAACACTTCATTCGGCACAAGTCTCCTAATTCGAAGGGACTTGGGAAACTTTGTGTGAATTGTTCATTGAACGAAGATGTTTGAGGTATTCCATCAATATTATATGCGGCTCTCGATGCTATATCAGCTCGAGAGATTATTTAAGTGAATTATTTAAGTGTGTGCATTATGAGAACAAGTTTGAATAGAAATGATTACTGTGTTTTGAAACTTTGTATCCGATGCTCATTTTTGTCAATGTAAATCCTTTTAAGTTATAAATCTTTGTAAGAAATTGTGAATCTCGTATGAAAAGCATGTTTTCGATTATGCCATAAAGTATATGTTTGATATCATAATATGCATGCTACTTATGTTTCCCTATTGAGCTTAAATGTAACTCACCCTTCCATTATATATCATAGGTACGGAGGTAGCGGCAGGTACTAAGAACGTAGATCCTGAGGACCCAGAGTATATTCCGAAGGAGGAGACTGAGCCCCCTCTTGAGAAGTTCTTTTAGCAGATTTGTGTTGCGCTCGTGTGTTTTGAGAGCTTGTTTGTAAGGGTTGGAACGTCCAGCTGGTTTAGTTTCGTTAAGAATATTGTATATGTCACACAGTGTATCTTTTGCGAACCATGTGTTGGTGACGATTGTTTGTTACTGATGGTTCGGTTTTGTTCATTTAGCCATGTGAGTTGCATGGGATTAGAACTGTCTTTTATTATCTTTTGAGTTGTCTTTATATAGAAATGGAGATTTATATCTTATGATGACTCTGTCTGTTTTTTTAGATCTTTGCTTTGTTCCGCTTTGCGTGTGGATGTACCAAGTGTTCTGTGAGATATAAGGGGTTTGACCTTAATGGCTAAACCGATGGCATGAATTTTCGGGTGCAAAAATTCAGTCTGTCCCACAATGCATTATACTCCCCAACGTTTTAGCCACAAATTGGTCTTTTCTCATTATAATGAATTGAATTAAAAACAAGGCGGGGTGACTAGAACGATTATTATATATATGTATTTTGGTTTTAATTTTATATGATTTTTATTTTAGAAAGCAGAAAGAGAAAATAAATCTGAGCCTCTAGCTTCTATTGTCAGAAGAAGTGTTAAAACCTTTGATATGCTCCTCCAAAATAAACCTGCAAATGGTAAAGAAGTAATTAAAGAAACTAAAAATAGAAAAGAAAAGTGGTTTGAAAGACAAATAATAGGTTTCAGACTTCTGCCGGTTCCCCGGCAGTGGCACCAAATTTTTTTGACATTTCTATAAATTATGTTTTGTCGTAGCCTATTGAAAGCACACAATGGAAATCATAGCACTAGCGATAGGGTCGTTCCCACGAGGAAGGTTAAGAATCTGAATGCTTTTATTTGTCTTTTAAAAAAAAGTGATTGGTCTATTAAACTAAGATGCAAGAAAATAAATATAAATTCTCCTACTTTCAAATCCTGGTCGTCAATCAGTTTCCTTTAGTTCTCGAATATTTACAAAATTAAAATACTGTTACAATACATCTAAGCCTTTTAGAATTTGGGCGTCAATCAAAAACTAGAATTCTTTCAATATAGATTTATACTAATGAACAATCTTCTAGAAATTTGGGCTTCAATCAAATACTAGAAAATTGAAGATGAAAAATAAAAACACTGTTACACTAATCTGTAAATTCTCAATCTTAGTTGTCAATTAAAATCAAGAACTTTTAGATGTTTACAATACAGTAAAAGAAAATAGTAAATCTAAACTAGAAGACAAATAAATAGATCTTTCATCTCTCAGTCACAGGCATCAATTGCTCCTGAGAAACTACGGATACTCTACTCTAATCTTCTAGTCTCCGACCACAGTCGTCAATTGCTCTCGAAAAACCTTGGATATCTAAACTACACTAAGCTAAGTTGAGCTTCAGGAAACCCAATCTCAGTCGTCAATTGATGCTGAGAATTCCTTTGATAAGTTTTTCTCTATGCAGAGCCCTCTTATTTATAGCTCATAAGGGGTCGGTTTACATTATTCAAATTTTAATAAAAGTGAACTAGTAAGAACAAAAGATTCCTAAAATAATAAAAATTCCAATCCTAATTTTCCTTGCTTTAGATGGTAGATGCACGCTGGACTTTTCTCTTTAATTTCAGTAGCAGAGATCTTCAAGATTCTTTCGCCAATCTTCTCAGATTCGTGGAATATCAGACTTCTAATGTAAGAGATCTTTCTATTTATGCATGGCTTTCACGTGATCAACAGCAGTTTACAATTGTATTTTTCTTCAGTATGATTCCTCCTATCGTTCAATCGTATCTCAGTATGTTCGTACAAGTCTTGAGTGTCTTCTGAGGAATCGTGAACACGATTTCTCTTCTTTTCTTCTTCAGCTTCGTCTCATCGAGCATATGATTTCACTTGTGATTGGCTTTCAAATACAATTGGAAGTCGTGTTTACAAGTGATCATCCTTACTGCATTTTGAGCTCATTTTGGTAAGACACTACAAAATTTAAGGCTTTTAGAGGTGCCTAATTAATTGCGTTTTGCAAAAATCACAGGCAAAAGTCTTTTGAGCGAAAGTGCGAACTACTCCCAAAGTGCCATCTACTCGCGCCATTTTAAATTAGTAATATTTTATTTTATTTTTTCCACTATATTCTCTATCGAGTGCCTCTCTCTATTCTCTATCAAGCAAGTGCCTCTCCAAGTCGATTGCAAACCTCTGAAGTCCTACGATTTCACTCGAGAAGATGAAGAGCCATTACAGATGATGAGGATCTATTGATAGCCCTATTCGTAACAAGGCCATCAGATCTTTGCAATGCCAAATAGGGTATATCCCATTGCCCATAGTCTTTTTTCTTGCATAAGTACCCTAATCCATTTTCTCTATTCAAATCCCATCTCTCTTCATTGCCATCTTAATGGCGCTGCAGAACGACGCTGGGGAATCGGTGACCCAAATTTAGAGGTCCTCTCTATGATGGTCTTCAATCGAAGCTACGGAGAAGCTCTCTAATGGTGTTCCTCACTACTATCGCTAGATCTACATCTCCATTGATCGAAGGATCTCACTTATACTCTCCTTCTGATCACGGATCCCAAGCTCTTATCGGTTTAAGGCAAGTTCTATTATTGAGGATGTGGTTTGTCTGATCTAAAATGAGTTTCTATAAATTTTCTTTTTTTATTTTTTTGGATATTGTTTCTTCTGATGTGAACGATATACGAAGCATATGATCAGATTTGTTTTTTTTTTCTTTTATGTTTTGTTTTGTGGTTTTGTGTGACAGCCTAGATTTTGGCACCCCGAAACTCATGCTATCAGCACGATCCTCGAGGCCGTGCCCCATATGCTTGCATGGAATATTTGGTATATCCACACAACTAGAAAGTAAAACATGCACTAAAGAGCTAATATTAAACTAAATCTCCAGTTCTATGATATAAGCCAAAAACACTTAGCCCAAAAGATAGTTCTAATCTTATGCCACTGCATGAGTAAAAGAACCAACTCAAACCATCGGTGACGAAACAACAATCCCGGATGGTTCGCCAAACGAATGTCTCACAATTATTACATTATCTCAAAAATAGGGCTGGACATACCAAGCCGTACAAACTCTCTCACAAAACAATCAAAGTACGCAGAGGGTCCTCTAAAAGAACTCTTTAAGAGGGGACTCAGACTCTTCCCTAGACACGTACTCAGGGTCCTCGGGGTCCACATCTCCCGAAATAGCAGCAACAGCTAGCACCAGACCTGTGACGTATAGTCTAAAGAGTGAGCTACATCATAGCTCAATAGGGAAATGGCTGAATGAACATATAAATCTATCTTACTCACACATATTCCATGACATAAAGAACATAATTTGTCAATACAAGACAGTTATAAACAATTTAAGTTACCGAAAGTATGCACTGAATACATCTGTTACTCTACACGTGTTAACTTATTTTCGATTTTCTTCACATAGGCCAGAAGATTGGTCTTGAAACTTAAATCAAATAACTTAAATAATCCTCGAGCAATATAGCATCGAGCCCCGATGGAATACCCACCATCGTCTTCCAATCAGACTATTTTCTTTTATGTAATACTACCCAAGTCCCTTCCTCATAGGCGACGGGGCACAAAGCTCACATACATCCTTGGGATGTCATACTGGCGTACGGATATCCCGCCGAGTCAGTCACTGGATATCATACCAGTCACGGATATCCTACCGAGTCAGTTGCGGGTATACCGCCGCGTCGATGGGCTATTCTAGGAACCTTAAATCAATTGTGCAAAAGTACATATAGTTTTCACCGTGTAATCGTGCTAAATATAATATTTAATATTTATTCAAATCTCATTCAAATAACCTCACATCACCCGGATGTTCACGTTTCTCATACATCCTTGGGATGTCACCTGTTCATATGCATTGCCTAGATGCCCGCATCATATTTGCACCCCTCGGGATTTCACATATTCATAAACATACTTGTTTCCTTACTTAGTGTTCACCCACACTAGCATCTAAGGTTTCCTAGGATTTCAAAGGCTTAGAAAGGTGTGAATTAGCTTCAATTGTAGATGATAGGGTGAGGTTTCAAATGACTAGAGAGTTATAAATAGGGTAAACATGGGTGCAATAGTCCTAATGAAACCCATCCTAAACTTTGAGATGGTCAACAAGTCAAACCCCAAAAGTAAATTTCGAACAAAAACCCATGGTTACTGTAGCTAAGCCCAGCGCATGTATTACTCATGCCAATCATATCTACAGTAACTTGAGAAGTTCAGAGTCTGTGCAAGGCTCTGTTCAGGGGGAAGAAGACCAACTTTTGCCTGACGCAGGTATTACATGCGCCAAGCATATCTACAGTCAAACAGCCTAATTTCTAAATCGCCATAACTTTTTATATATAACTCTGATTGAGGCAATTCTTGGCTCATTAGAAAGTTGGAGAAGTTCTCTTTCCAATGAGAAGTTCTCATTTTGCACACCTTTCTTTAACCACTACTCAGGAGGGTTCGAAACTGGCCCGGGAAGGGTTCTAATGGGTTTGAGAATGTTGGGGTTGATTCTTAAGGGTTTGGGATGATTCCTAAGGGTTTTGGGAATGCTTTTGGAAGATTGGGGATGTGCCTCTCTTGAAGTTTGTCTCGATTGGGCCTTGGGCCAAATTTTGGTGTCTACAAATAGCTCTGCGGCTCGGACCCGGCTCAAACCCAGAAAAGCCCTTAATTATGCGCCTTGTCTAGAGCGCGTAACTCGATTGCACGCTCCATGGCTGGTGTGCAATTGGTCCCTCTTAGACCAGGATTGCACTTCCTAAGGACTGCTTTAGGCCTTGATTATGCGCTCCGCTAGGCGCGTGCAATCATATTGCACACTTCACCACGAGCGCGCAATTAGTCCCTTTTGGACTGGCCTTCTGCCCATCTAGAAACCGCCTTGAGATCCGATTATGCGGCCCTCTAAGAGCGCGCAATCTATTTAAGCGCGTTGGATATTGCACGCAATTGGTTCCTAGGTGAACCTAGTCTCGAACTCCTTAGACCGCCTAAAATCCCCAATTAAGCGCATGTATTCAGGCGCTTAATTGATTGAGCACACTAATTGGGGTGCACAATTAGTCTAATTAAACTAGGACTGGGACACCCGGCTGAGCCAGTCAGCCGGTCACTGACTCAAAGTGATTGAGCGCCTGTAACCAAGCGCGTGATTCGATTATGCGCACCAGATTGGGCGCGTAATTGAAATTCACCGATCAATTGACCGTGCCCCACAGGGCACGCAATTGGCTAAATACCTATATATAGATGTCCTTACCTCATCCCAAAAACACATCACATTGCCTCTAGCAATCAAATTTTCGAGTTTCTGCTTCCAAGCTTAGGAGTTTGAGACTTCTCTCTGCGGTGCTGGCCTTAGGTATATTTTTCTTCTAGCTTTTAATTCTTCTAATTCTTAGTTCTAGTTCTTAGGTTCTAGATCTTAGGTTCTAGTTTTAGATCTTAATCCTAGATTCTTTTCTACTTTTAGTATTTTTTTTCCTTATCACTGGTTCTAGTTCTTAGTTACTAGAGCCAGTCCTCAGCTTTAGCTTTATGATTTCCCTTCATACTTTTATATCTTAGATTCTAATTCATAATTTTGCTCTTAGTTTTTAGCCTCAAATTTTGTTCTTAATTTCTAAAGATTAGATCTTTGATTTCAATTCTTAATCTCTAAATCCTAAATTTTAGTTTCAATTTCAGCCCTAAGTTTGACCTCATAATTCTAGTTTATAGTTTTTGATTCCAATCCTTTAATTCCTTTATAATTTATGATTTTGATCTTTAAATCTATAATTTCTAAGTTAAAAAAAAAAATCAACGTTTCAAACCCTAGCCAACTAATTTGCCCAAAGGAGCTTACGGAGGGTACCCGGGAACGGGGCCGATCCTCTTTAGCATAGCGGGCCAAAACCCTTTTTTAGATTTTCAATAAAATTAGTATATTTACTTTAATTAGAATTTTAATAGAATTAGTATATTTTTAATTAATTAGAGTTTCAATAGAATTAGTATAATCCTAATTAGTTTCCGTAAAATTAACATATTTGCATTCCTAGTAGGATTAGGAGGCTTAATTAATTAGATTTTTAATAGGATTAAGATATTTAAATTAATTAGACTCCTAGTAGAAGTAGGAGACCTTTTTTTTTAATCAGACTCCCAGTTGGATTAGGAGACCAAGTTAATTAGAATCTCAGCAGGAATAGGAAAACCAAACTAGCTAAACCCCAAGGCAACCCACAGCTACTGACGTTGGCCGGCCGACGATTCAGTAAAGGAGTTCAACCTGCAAGCCCCCGCTCATCTTAAAGCGTGATCAGTGACATGTTGCAGCATCGATAAATATCTGCAGCTAGCAATCACATCATCCAAATATTCTCCATTTAATATTCACCTTTTTAATTTCAGCAATTTAATATTCCCTAATTTATTACTCCATCGCCGCCTTTGTCAGAGTCCACTTGGACAGAATTGGGCCACTCTTTCTGGGGACCGAAAGGAACCAAGAAAAAGCGTGTACCAACACCAAGGGCCTTTTTTCCCCTATTTACCATACTCATGGCCTATCTTGCAGAAGATTGAGCATATCACATCCAAAAGAAGAGAGAGAGAATAGATAAAAAGGGGAATGCAAGAACATTCATTCCATGAATCATCCAAATATGTTCAATCATTCATATTACATTTGCTTCCAAAACAAAAAAGAGAGAATGTTCAAAAGTCCCAAAAGTTCATCAAAAAAAGAAAAATTGAGAGCTGCTCTTAATCGGTGCCCTTGGTTTTCTTTCGCCGACGCGAGGTACTCTGATATGTCCGAATAACCCCCACCCGTGACCATGCTTGGGACAGTCTGCTGAGCAACGAGCGCGACTCCTTTTCATGAGCACGCCGCAAGCATCATACCGAAAAGTCAGTTAAGGTCAGTTAAAAAAAAAATGCAGCAGCGAAGCAACAAGCAGAACCAAGCAGTGTCATACTTACCACTTCCACATCCCGAAGGTCAACAATATGATGATAATATTCCGCCTGGTGGACAACCGACTCATAATCCTGTAAGGAAAGGAAAGAAGAAGAAGTCAGCTGCTTGGGAAATAATACAAGAGCAAGCACGTCCCTAAGATAATATGCGAAAAAGAAAACTCCCCCCTGGAACCAACTCGGGAGGAGGGACCCTAATCGCCTCAGCAGATAGACGGGCCTGCTCCTTCACATTAGCACACAAACCCGAGAGGAACGCGTCGTCAAAACGCCTAAAGGCCTCCTGAGTCTCTACAATCGAGGTCCTTGAGGCCCCCGCGTTGGAAGGATATGAAGGTCCTGCTCTTGACGCCTCTATAGGACCCGCTTCTGCACCCTCCTCTAACTAAAGAAAGAGGCGAAAATCTAGTCAGTAAGGAAAAATCGAGACAGTCAGGAACCCACATGCCAGAGAAAGAAAGAAGAGGAACACCTAAGATCGCGGGCCTCCGAATGCCAAAAGGTTGGCATCTGGCACGAAGCATGGGAGGATCGATCCATAGGGAAGAGAATCATACCACATCTAATACCCCCCATGCTCGAAGAGATAATTAATAGGAATCCCATGACAAAGGAGCCTATCTGCAAGCTCCTTGACCGTACCCTCTGGTGACATAACATCCCCAAGAGGACCCAGCGGCACTGCGAAATAATCTCAGTACTGATGTTCCACCCTCTCCCCCAAATAAGACACTCTGATCCAAGAGTTATAGAAGAGGATGATGTGACGATCGACGAATAGTCAGGACTGGCCAACAGCGGCATGATCCCAGAAGGGGGAGCTGACGTAGGAATCAAAAGTAACCTGCCTAAAAAAGGAGAGTCCTATTAGTCAAGCAACACCATCTAAATCCTAAAAAGAGAGAGAGAGAGGGGGGTATCGATACCTGCTCTGGGATCATCAAGTCAAATTGGGACTTCAGGCCCAGTTCCAGATGCTTCATCCCCAGGTCCCTGTGATGATCCTTATGCCTATAGCTCATGAGGGGTACGTGAACTCGTCAGAGAAGAGGAGGGGGCAGCCCGACTAAAAATGTAAATACTCCCAAATATGAAAGAATGAACAAGCAGGAAAAGATGTCAAGGGCAAGCTAGAAGATGAACCATGGATGATAAAAGAGTTAATAGGTCACCACGATCGCAGGCCAAAAGTCGAGAATGGAAGCCACATCCCCAACCGAGGCTGTAATAACCCAGGTTTTAGAGAACTGTGTATGTCATGCACGCCGCACGCTGCATGGGTGTTTGTGGTTCACAAGGGAACCACAATTACTATGTACACTTTAAGTGTATATGTTCAGTAGGTAAGTCATGTGGGTGCAAAACATATGTAGGAATGTATGTGGTTAGCACACTAGCCAAAACCAAGTAGAGAAAGGGGGGAAGGAGTCTCCCACAAGGTTATTATACAACAAATAGAGAGAGCAAGAGGGAAGAGGGTTTGAGTTGTAAGGGAGATTTAGAAATTTAGATCTTCTTTTAACCCAAAGGTGAGATCTACTCTAAGAATATTAAGTTTATGGTACAAAGATGATGTGGTTAAACCCTTGAAGAAGATCTAAGGGTTTGGAGATTTTGATTTATCTAGAAAAAGGTTGGAGAGGAGGGTTTTGGAAGCCCTCTTTTATTGTGAGAACTAAGGATCAAATCCATAAGGAATCCCTTTGAGCCAAGGTATGTTTTAATGTTTATGTGTGTTTTAAATAAAGTATTAATTGTTAGTTGGATTATTTTTTATATTAATAGGGTATTAAATGAAGTAGGAAGTTAGTTCTCGAACTGATCGAGCATTAACTGTAATCGCTCCTCGCTCGAGCGGTTTAAATAGCTCGCTCGCCAAGGAGGATCACAAAATATAAGTATAAACTATGTTCTGGGCTCGCTCGAGTGAGATCCCTTGTGAAGGGAAGGCTCGCACGATGAATAGTACTTACTCGAGCTAGGAATAAGGATCGCTCGAGCGATGAATAGTGTTCGCTCGCACGATGAATAGTGTTCCCTCTCGCGATGAATAGTGATCGCTCGAGCGAGGTACTACATGAAATTTTAGTTTATTTTTATTATTCTTGGAAGCTTTAGTTCTTGAGATTCTTGGGGGGACTTTCTAAGAATATTTTGTAACATGTGATGTAGGTTTGACATAGTTTGAGGCACTTGATTTCCCCAGGGGGTAGTAGTGCGTCAAGTGATGGTTTCGCATTGAGGTAGGGAACACCTTGAACATGTAATTTAATTTTCAAATGCATGTATGTAGAGTCATTCACACAAATATTTATGCATCAAAAATGTGATTTCAAAGAGAGTGTGTGTGTGTGTGTAAATATAAAATGAACTCATACGGTCCCCAGGGGACGTGAAACGTGTTAATGGGCATCAAAGTGATGCATTGAGCTAGTGACACCCCAGGGGTGTACAAGTAACATGTCAGCAAAGTGAAAGAAAAAGTGATAAGGCCTAATATACTAGAATTAGCACAATTACACGGTGAATAACTATATGTAGTGTACTTTTGATATTTTTATTATTTGAGGTTTGAATAGAATACCCTACCAATGTGGCGAGATACCCATGACTGACTCGACAGAATATTCGTGGCCGATACGGCAGCCAATCCGTACACCAGTTTGACATCCCAGGGATGTGAGTATGAGATCAGAACCCCGTCGCCTATGAGAAAGGGACCTGGGTAGTATTCAAGTAAGAAACAGATATGACAAGTGCCTATTTAGACGACAATGGTGGGTATTCCATTGGGGCTCGATGCTATATTGCTCGGAGATTATTTAAGTTAAGATTTAAGTGATTAGGCCGAATCAATGACTAATACCAGTAAGTTGAGAATGAACAAAACCATGTAAAGTAACAGTTGCATCTATCATATCTTTTATGTTCATCTAAATTATTTCTCAGTAATTCCATCAGATAAACCATGCTTTTAAACTGTTTTAGAATACCTGTGAGAGCTTAATTTATATATTCACTTGTTGTTTCCCTATTGAGCTAGGATGTAGCTCACCCCTTTAGACTATACGTCGTAGGTCTATTGCTTGTGGCTGTCGAGGCATCGGGAGACGTAGATCCGGGGGATTCAGATTACGTGCCCAGGGAAGAGTTGGAGCCTCCTCTTGAGGACTTCTTCCAGAGGACTCGTGCGCAATTGAGAGTTATTTTTTAGAGCTTTTCTTATGGCTTGGTATGTCAGGCCTTAATTTTTGAAACATGTAATTAAATGATATATTTTTTTTGGCGAACCATCTGGGATGATCTGTTTATCACCGATGGTTCGGGTCGATTCTATTGTTCATGTGTTGGCATGGAAGAATTGTCTTTTGAGCTTTTGCTTTAGATTAATATATTTTGATGTTACGTCGTTCAGTTTATCTGCCTTAATTTGAGTAGTTATTGCTTAGTTATACCAATGTTTCGTATGGATTTCAGGGGCATAGCCTGGAGGGCCATGCTGATGGCACGAGTTTCAGGGTGTCGAGATCCGGGCTGTTACAGTTGGTATCAGAGTCGTTTCTTTTAGAAATTCTGACAATCATTCTTTTTGTCAGAGCATAGGACTTCTGCTAACGAAACTTTGGTTTCACGTGCATACCGTGATGTCTTCTAGGGGAAGAGGTCGACCTAGGGGCAATCATAATAGAAATTTGCATAGTCGAGATGGCTTTATCTCGGATACCGATCGAGTTCCTTTGAGAGATAGAGGGGCTTCAGGTAGTAGTGGCCAAGCGAGCCAAGTTCAGGTAGAAAACCAGGATCGAGATCGTTAGGATCGAGATCAGAGGAAACAGGAGAGAATCAGAGAAAGAAATAAAGACAGAAAAGAGCGTCAGATGATGATGCATACTATGGAAACCATGGCGACCGCCATGGCTCAACAAGCAACATCCTTGGCGGCTCACAATGCCAATGATCAACAACAGCCACCTATGCCTCCAGTAGCTTCGACACCGCCAGTGCCCTCTGTATTTACTATGTTTAGGAGGATGAGACCTCTTAGTTTTTCAGGACAAGCAGAGCCGATGGCTGCCAAAAATTGGCTAAGTGAGATGGAAAAGGTTTTTAGCATGCTGACATGCACGAAAGATGAAAGCGTCTGTTGGGCAACGTACATGCTTGATGGGGAAGCTGGGCCTTGGTGGAAGTTGGTTTCTAGGACTAGGGCTCAGGAGACCCCAGGATTGCCATAGACGTGGGATGAGTTTGTGGATGAGTTCAATAAACAGTATTTCCCCGAAGTGGTGAGAAATCAGATGGAGATAGAGTTTTTACAACTCTTGCAAGGACAAATGATAGTAAGGGAGTACGGAGTGGAGTTTATGAGGCTTGCTCGCTTCGCTCCCGATTACGTGATTATGGATGTGATGAGAGCAAAGAGGTTTCAACAAGGTTTGAGGTTGGAAGTTAGAGGTGGAGTGGCACCGTTTCAGCTGATGACCTATGGAGAGGTCATGAGTAATGCTTTGGTAGTTGAGGAAGAAAATAATAATCGATACCGCCAAAGGGGATAACAGAGACAAGAGAGTGTAGATCAGAGTAGAACAGGAAACTATGAGCCAGTGAACAAAAAGCCGAGATTCATAGTACCTAGTCAAAGACCACCGTTCCAAGCAGGGTATGGGAGACTGACGCAACAGACCAACTATCAGAGATTCCCATTTCTTGCGTCGAGGAGGCCGATACGTTATGAGAGCCCTGCTATTTCCACTGGGGCTACAGTTACACAAGGCTTTTCACGAGCTGCTTCTTCTACACCTAGGGAGACTTGTGCCAAGTGTGAAAAGTTCCACAAAATGGTGGATTGCGGGCAAGGGACGCGAGGCTGCTTTAAATGTGACAAGGTGGGCCACATGATTAAAGATTGTCCTAAGATGAACAAGGATAAGACGGCCTCTGCTTCAATTCCACGACCAATACAAGCGAGAAAGCCGGTCATACAAGGGAGAGCCTATGCAGTCACCGCCCAAGAAGCAGGGAACATATATGACTTCATCCAAGGTGAGATTCCTTTTTAAATAAAGAATGTCAATTCAATAAAATTTAAATAGAGAAGGTGCATTAATTAGAAAAGTGTGTAGATTCATTTTGTGCGTTAAAAATTCTAAATAAAATATATGTTATATATGTATATATGTGTGTTATAGGTATATTACGAGTCTACGAAAAAGGATGCAATATAGCATGTGAAGAAAGAGTGTTGATAGACCCAGGGTCTACCCACTCCTTTGTCACTCCGAGATTTATGAAAAGAATGAAGATTGTTTCGCAGACGCTGGACTTTGTTCTATCAGTGTCTATCCCGACTGGAGAATTAGTCGACACGGAGTTGATTTGCAAGTCGGTAGTAGTGAGTATTCAGGATGAGGACGTCTATGAACTGGATGTAAAATTAATATTATTGGACATGCAAGGATTCGATGAGATCCTTGGCATGGATTGGTTGTCACAACATTGTGTGACCATGGATTGCAAGAACAAGATTGTCATCTTCAGACCTAACACGAGGAGATTGTTTCGATTTCGAGGAGAGAGATCGACGCATATGCCACTTATTTCTGCAGTCAGGGCCGAGCGCTTGATCAGAAAAGGGTGCAGCGATTATTTGGCATTCTTGAAGGAGGATAAGGAAAAGAAGAATATTATCTCCAAGATAACAGTAGTGCAAGAGTTTGAAGATGTATTTCCAGAGGAATTATCAGGATTACCTCCAGAGAGAGAAGTGGAGTTTGCCATCTACTTAGCACCGGGAACGAAGCTTGTTTCAAAAGCATCATATAGAATGGCTCCTGCTGAGTTGAAAGAGTTGAAAGGACCGTTACAAGAGCTCATGGACAAAGGGTTTGTGAGACCGAGCGTGTCTCCATGGTGAGCACCGGTCCTATTTGTAAAGAAGAAAGTTGGGTCAATGCGGCTGTGCATTGACTATCGCCAGTTGAACAAACTCACCATAAAGAACCGATATCCTTTGCCTAGGATAGATGACCTATTCGATCAGCTGCAAGGAGTGAAGTATTTTTCCAAGATCGATATGACATTTAGATACCATCAGTTGAGAGTCAAGGCAGAGGACATCCACAAGACTGCATTCAGGACATGGTATGGACACTATGAGTTCTTGGTGATGCCGTTTGGGTTAACGAACACACTGGTGTCATTTATGGACTTAATGAATCGGGTGTTTAAATCACACTTGGACTCCTGCGTCCTGGTGTTCGTTGACGATATCCTAATATACTCCAAATCAAAAGCGGAGCACGAAGAACACTTGAGGATTGCTCTACAAACCTTATGTGAACTCCAACTGTACTCCAAGCTTAGTAAGTGCGAGTTTTGGTTCGAGGAGGTTAGCTTTTTGGGACATGTCGTCTCAAAATATGGTGTCACGATAGATCCAGCTAAGATCGAAGCAGTAGTAAATTGAGAGTAACCAAACACTGTGATCGACTTTCGTAGTTTCCTTGGACTAGCGGGCTATTATCGACATTTTGTAGAGGGGTTTTCAAAAATATCAGGACCTCTTACGAGGCTTACACGGAAGGATTCAAGATTCGAGTGGAGTGAAGCGTGCGAGAAGAGTTTTCAAGAACTCAAGAAGAGGCTCACTTCAGCTCTAGTACTAGCGATTCCTTCAAGCAGTGGAGGGTTCGCAGTCTACAGTGATGCTTCGTATAGTGGTTTGGGTTGCGTGATCAACCAACACAAAAATGTGATAGCGTACGGGTCAAGACAGTTGAAAGAGCATGAAAAGAACTACCCGACATATGACCTGAAACTGGCAGCGATCATATTTGCGCTGAAGATTTGGAGACATTATTTGTATGATAAGACCTTTGAGATTTTCACTTACCACAAGAGCCTCAGATACCTATTTACACAGAAGGAGTTAAAAATGAGGCAGCGCGGGTGGATGGAGTTCCTCAAGGACTATGACTGTTCCATACAGTATCATCCAGGCAAGGCTAATGTAGTAGCCGATGCCTTGAGTCAGAAGGGTTCAACTCAGTTGGCTAGTTTGATTTTGGGTATGCACCGATGAAAGTTATTTGAAGATCTGGCACTGTATGATGTAAATATCGAGTCACAAGCTACAGAAGCCTTTTTGGCTAACATATCAGTGAGACCAGTGATATTTGTGCATATCCACGAGCTACAAATGAAAGACCCAGTGCTAACTAATATTATCAAGATGTGATTGAAGGCGTCAGGCCTAAGTTCTTAGTGAAAGAAGATGGTCCTCTATTGTTCAAGGGCCGCCTTTGCATTTCCGATAATGCCGATCTGCAGCGAACAATACTTGATGAAGCTCACAAGTCAAACTATGCGATCCACCCTGGTAGCACTAAAATGTATCAGGATTGGAAAAAGAATTACTGGTGGAGAGATTTGAAGCAAGACGTGGCTAAGTACGTGTCACGGTATTTGACATGTCAGCAGGTGAAGGTTGATCATAGACATCCTGCGGGATTATTGCAACCTCTACCTATACCGGAGTGGAAGTGGGAATCGATCTCTATAGACTTTATCGTTGGACTACCGCGTACTACAAAGAGATACAATGCCATTTGGATAGTCGTAGACCGATTGACCAAGTCAGCACACTTCTTGCCTTACAACACGATGTACATGGCGGGAAGACTTGCAGAGTTGTATATGAAAGAGATCGTGTGCCTACACGGGATACCAAGCAGTATCGTTTCTGACCATGATCCATTGTACATGTCAAAGTTTTGGAAGATATTTCATGAGGGAATGGGAACGCGATTGGATTTTAGTTTAGCATTCCATCCACAAACTCATGGGCAAACAGAGCGGGTAAATCAGATCATCGAGGACATGCTTAGGGCGTGTATGCTAGAGTTGTAAGGATCATGGGATTAGCACCTACCGTTAATTGAGTTTGCATACAACAACAGTTTCCAAGCGAGCATTGGCATGACACTGTATGAAGCTCTTTATGGGAGGCGATATAAATCGCCCATCAATTGGGAAAAAATTGGGGAGAAATTTGTTTTGGGACCTGAGATACTTGAAGATAATGCCACCTATGTTCGCATGATTAGGGCAAAACTCAAAGCGGCTCAGGGCAAGCGGAAAAGCTACGCTGATATCAAGCGGACCAGTGTAGACTATAAGGTGGGTGAACACGTGTTTGTCAAAGTGTCGCCTATGAAGGGCGTAATGAGATTCGAAAAGAGGGGAAAGTTAAGTCCCCGCTATCTTGGACCATTCGAGGTTTTGGGTTGAGTAGGGGAAGTTGCTTACCGCATTAGATTACCACTTCTATTCGATCGGGTGCACAATGTGTTTCACGTATCTATGCTCAGGAAGTATATTAATGGCCCTGATCATGTTTTGGTCAGTCAACCTTTGGAAATGCATGAAGACATGAGCATGAAAGAGGAACCAACGGAGATTTTGGATCGAAAAGAATAAGTGTTGCGGACAAAAGTGATTCCATTAGTGCTGATTCGATGGAAGAATCATCTAGCCGAAGAAGCAATGTGGGAGCGTGAGGTGGATGTCAGAGAACAATATCCTAGCTTGTTTGAGAACGCTAGTTAGTGCCTAACAAAATGCTGTAATATATAATATTTTGGCTTGTGTATATACAGAGATTTCTGTTTTGAAACGAGTAAATGAATTTTGTTAAACTTTGAGCATATTTCATTTCAATCTTGGTAGATTGCTCATTCCATCAGAAATTTCCAAATGCATTGGATAGGAAATCATGTGTTAAAGAGATACTAGAAGTTAAAAGTGATACAAGGTGAAAATACAGGAGTAAAAGAGTAAGAAAAATGTTTCTGGGCTCGCTCAAGCGAGGACTTATGCTCGCTCACGCGAGCCATGCGAAAATGAAGCGCCAAAATGTTCTGGACTCGCTCGCGTGAGGACTTATTACCGCTCGAGCGACGGGGGGTATAAAATGGGCAGCGATCACTGTTTCACCCATTTTCTTCACGCGAGAAGCGATTTGGGCATTGGGGTTTAGGGTTTTAGCTTTGAAGCTTCTTGAACGTGTGATTTCAAGTTGGATTTTAAGAATCCAATCCGTTAAAAACGCTTCAAAAGGTAAATTGTGCCCTAAATCCACCTTATTTTATTGAGTTGATTTCCTTTTGATACCTTAATGGCTTCTACAAGCCCAAATCCTCAACCCAAGAAGAGGATCGCGATTCGATCGCCTCCTTCTCGCAACAAGGTGCCACAGCCACACCAACGATGTGACGGGGGCACGCGGCGTGGCCATCCGGGTCAGTCGTAGGGCCACTTTTCCTCTCCAAGTATTGAGTATGACTGGTGCGTCAAGGCCATGAGGGCGGCGCCGTATGTACTAGGCTGAGCCACGTTGGCGTCGCGACACGTTGGGGTGGAGGGTGAAGACTTGGTCGCGACACGGTCGCGACATGGATGCGACATGGTCAGTTGGCCTAGCGATGCGGGAGGGTGTTGCGGTATGTCAAACCAAGGGGTTTGAGGTCCTCCTGCCATTTAGGCACTGTTGATGTTTAAACCATATATAGGGGGACATGAGTTGGGGTCCCCCGACCCTACACGTGCACTAGCCTCGTGGGCTTATGTGCGTGCATCCGGGCCACGCCTACAACCACCACCTCCACGGCCACCACTTTAAACAGAGGCACCGGTCCTGTTGGATGATTGGTGGAGGGCCAAAATCTTTGAAACCAAGTCGGAAATCCACCCCACTTGCTTTCGGGATCCTACGTCCACCAAATGGACTTCTGATTTTCTCACACAAAATCGTATGCGATCTTTATTGACGCCGTTTGGGAACCGGTATTATCCACGGCTTGTAAAATTATTTTATCAAACTCTTAAGACCACTACCGACGAGGACATTCTCGTCGTTGAAATAGACGGAAGGTCATTTGAGTTTGGCGAGGCTGACATTTCGCTCACCATGAATTGCCCTCACGCCTACACCCGAGAACCCAATTCAGAACCACCTTTTGCCCAAGAAGTACCTTTCTAGACAATCGTCGCTGACATTACTGGCGACACCACTGCATCGGGACAATCTATCACTCGGTCTCAGTTGCCGCCACATATGTGGCCTCTTGACATTTTTTTAAAAAAGAATTTATACCCGACGGGCCACGACCAAGAGCGTCGTGACATATTTTTGAGGGCGCTACACTCTGCTTTTCACAACAGGTGGTTTAACGCACCTAAGGTGGTTCTCAAGGGCATTATACATGCTCTTAAGCGAAACATGAAGGGTGCTATTCCACCACCCATCAATCGCCTACCTTACGCCTGTTTTATTTCCTACCTCTTTGACTTGCGCGATCGGAAGGACGGCTTCCACATACGAGAGGACGAGTCCGTCCTCACTGATAACATCGCCCCATTCCTAGGCCAAGACCTGAGTAAAAACTTAAAAAGCCTCCAAAATTTCCAAGACAACCACCACGACCGGACGACGATCGCCTCCCTCCACTTACCCCATGACCTTTCCACGCACAGCATGACATGATGGGAGATCCTCCTACAAGGGCGGGAGATCCGGCTATATCAGCCGTTCCATGAGTCGCTCCTCATCGACCTATGGGATGTGTTTCCACAGATGTACCGGGAGCGCATCGGTGCTATGCGAGGTACTATCTTTGGTGCATCTAGCTCAGGTCCTGCTACTAGGGCGACTACAGCTGGTGCCACTACCGCCAGGGAGGTTGGTGATGATGATGACGAGGAGGGCGACGATGATGATGATGACGATGACGATGACGAGGAGTATGAGCAGGGTGACGATTAGGTCGTCATCTGTCATTTAAATTCTTTTTGAAAATAACAATGTAATATTTGTAAGTATTTTGATGTGCATATCGGGATGCGATCTTTTAAACTGTCGTGACATGATTATCATAATTTTACTAGTTAACTTGATGATTGTCTATGTATATATATTGTCATTTGGTTCTAATGTGCGTCGTTGCATCAGAATGGGAAATTATGTGTCGTTCTTATGCAGGTACTCATTGGTAAATGGGAATTTATAATTATGAAATCGATCCTGATATTTTGAGTTGATTTGAATGAATATTGCACTGTTTTGTACAATAGAGTGTGGATTGTATGTTACCTTAATGCAGGTTTGATAGCGGGTCTTTTTGACCAAATGCTTAAGTAGATGATTAGACTAAATGGTTAGCCTCGTTGAAGGTTGTGTTCCTAGTTGTAGCTAATTTTCTAGTGTATTATCAATTTTCGCGGACGAAAATTTTATTAGGTGGGAAGAATGTAATGACCCAGGTTTTAGGAAACTGTGTACGTCATGCACGACGCACGCCGCATGGGTGTTTATGGTTCACAAGAGAACCACAATTACTATATACACTTTAAGTGTATATATTCAGTAGGTAAGCCATGTGGGTGCAAAACATATGTAAGAATGTATGTGGTTAGCACACTAGTCAAAAGCAAGTAGAGAAAGGGGGGAAGGAGTCTCCCACACGGTTATTATAGAACAAATAGAGAGAGTAAGAGGGAAGAGGGTTTGAGTTGTAAGGGAGATTTAGAAATTTAGATCTTCTTTTCACCCAAAAGTGAGATCTACTCTAAGAATATTAAGTTTATGATACAAAGATGATGTAGTGAAACCCTTGAAGAAGATCTAAGAGTTTGGAGATTTTGATTTATCTAGAAAAAGGTTAGAGAGGAGGAGGGTTTTGGAAACCCTCTTTCATTGTGAGAACTAAGGATCAAATCTATAAGGAATCCCTTTGAGCCAAGGTATGTTTTAATGTTTATGTGTGTTTTAAATAAAGTATTAATTGTTAGTTGGATCATTTTTGACATTAATAGGGTATTAAATGAAGTAGGAAGTTAGTTCTTGAACTGATCGAACATTAACTGTTATCGCTCCTCGCTCGAGCAGTTTAAATAGCTCGCTTGCACGAGGAGGATCACAAAATATAAGAATAAACTATGTTCTAGGCTCGCTCGAGCAAGACCCCTTGTGAAGGGAAGGCTCGCATGATGAATAGTACTTACTTGAGCTAGGAATAAGGATCACTCGAGCGATGAATAGTGTTCGCTCACACGATGAATAGTGATCGCTCGAGCGAGGTACTACATGAAATTTTAGTTTATTTTTATTGTTCTTGGAAGTTTTGGTTCTCAAGATTCTTGAGGGGACTTTCTAAGAATATTTTGTCACATGTGATATATGTTTGACATAGTTTGATGCACTTGATTTCCTCAGGGAGTAGTGATGCGTCAAGTGATGGTTTCGCATTGAGGTAGGGAACACCTTGAACATGTACTTTAATTTTCAAAAGTATGTATGTAGAGGCATTCACACGAATATTTATGCATTAAAAATGTGATTTCAAAGAGAGTGTGTGTGTGTGTGTATATACAAAATTAACTAATAAGGTCCCCAGGGGACATGAAACGTGTTAATGGGCATCAAAGTGATGCATTGAGCTAGTGACACCCCAGGGGTGTAAGAGTAACATCTCAGCAAAGTGAAAGAAAAAGTGATAAGGCCTAATATACTAGAATTTGCACAATTACACGGTGAATAACTATATGTAGTGCACTTTCGATATTTTTGTTATTTGAGGTTTGAATAGAATACCCCACCGACGTGGCGGGATACCCATGATTGACTCGACAGAATATCCGTGATCGGTACGGCGGCCAATCCGTACACCAGTTTGACATCCCAAGGATGTGAGTATGAGATCATAACCCCGTCGCCTATGAGAAAGGAACCTGAGTAGTATTCAAGTAAGAAACAGATATGACAAGTGTCTATTTAGACGACGATGGTGGGTATTCCATCGGGGCTCGATGCTATATTGCTCGGGAATTATTTAAGTTAAGATTTAAGTGATTAGGCCGAATCAATAACTAATACCAGTAAGTTGAGAATGAACAAAACCATGTAAAGTAACAGTTGCATCTATCATATCTTTTTTGTTCATCTAAATTGTTTCTCAGTAATTCCATCAGATAAACCATGCTTTTAAACTGTTTTAGAATACATGTGAGAGCTTAATTTATATATTCACTTGTTGTTTCTCTATTGAGCTAGGATGTAGCTCACCCCTTTAGACTATACGTCGCAGGTCCATTGCTTACGGCTGTCGAGGCTTTGGGAGACATAGATCCGGGTGATTCGGATTACGTGCCCAGGGAAGAGTTGGAGCCTCCTCCCGAGGACTTCTTCTAGAGGACTGGTGCGGACTTGAGAGTTATTTTTGAGAGCTTTTCTTACGACTTGGTATGTCAGGCCTTAATTTTTGAAACATGTAATTGAATTATATATTCTTTTTGGTGAACCATCTACGGTGATCTGTTTATCACCGATGGTTCGGGTCGGTTCTTCTGTTCATGCGTTGGCATGGAAGAAGAACTGTCTTTTGAGCTTTTTCTTTAGATTAATATATTTTGATGTTATGTCATTCTGTTTATCTGTCTTAATTTGAGTAGTTATTGCTTGGTTATACCAATGTTCTGTATGGATTTCAGGGGCATGGCCTGGAGGGCCATGGTGATGGCACAGGTTTCGGGGTGCCGAGATCCAGGCTGTCACAGAGGCTCTGGCCAAACTGGCCATCAACACGGCATACCCGGCACCACCCCTGTCAAAACTATGTACGCTCTCCTAGTTTCCCATCAGATTAAGAAGGGATAGTGAGACCCAGCCGTCGCTGGCATTGGCAAAAATAGTCTTACCCAGGAGAAAGAGGAGCGCGATACAGGCCAGTATCAGTGCGCGCTCGGGCTCAATGACAATATCCATATTTGGCTAGTTCAGATCCACCAGCTAGTCAGTATCGAACAGGTCTACCAGCCAAGATAGCTTGACCTCGGAGCCTGTCATATGTTGGGAAAGAGGGTAATCCCCGATTAACTCAATAGCCTCTGCACGATCTGGTATGCGGGGGCAAACCACTGGTATCCCTCCTATCCTAATCCCTGTAATCATAGTCTAGTCCACAGGGGTGATGGTCATCTCAGCTACGGACATGTGGAAGGTCATCGTCTCAAGACGAAATCGCTCCACCAGGGCCTTCACTTAGGCCATGTCTCCCCTCATAGCGGGGCATGACAGGAAATCCCCAAAGCCGGCCTGAGCCAAGAGGAACCTCACGACCTAAGGGAGATGAACGTAGAGGCGCTGGAGGTCAAACCAACCTCCACAGAACATGATCGGGGGCAGAGACTACAGCAAAAAGAATAAGGGGTGTTAGATCCTGAAACAAAGAGGCCCGCACAAAAGGAAGCAACGAAAGGAGTGTTACCTGGCTGGTGATCCCAAAGTTAGAAATATGGGTGTACTGCTGATGAAGTAACCCATTGTGAGCTGCTTTGCCCTGCATCTCCCACCATGTACAGGAGGAGCGTTGCACCTAAATAAGGCGCTCACCCCAGGTACCAAAAATCATGCCAAGACCACCCTCATGGCCCTGGTCCTCTTCACTCGACATCCTAAAAAGGGTACATGCAACAAGTATATATAAAAAAAAAATCAAATCAACCAAAAAATCAGAATCAAATCATCAAGCACATTGCTAAAAATATCAAACCAATGGAAGGTGAGTATGCCTCATTTGCACAAGAATGTTTTCCAAAAAAATCAATCAAAGAAGGGCACGCCCCGCCATTTGAAAAAATAAAAAAAGGGAGAGAAAGAAAAAAAATCATCATTCTCGTGTTAGATTCAGGGAGGGCGTCGAATGATAGTCTCAAAACAGCCCCCCATTTTAGTCATGGAAAAAGTATCTTTCTTCCAAAATCCTCTCAAAATTTTTGGTTAAAAATCCCCACAATGCATACACATAGAGATTATGGGTGGGGATACATTCATAAAAATCACCTTTTTCCACCATTTATTTCTAAAATCATAGTCACACTTGTATGGAGGGAAATCAAGAATTGCAAAAGAAAAGTCATACATTTTCCAAAAAAATTCGGTATAAAAGATTAAAGAACACCCATTTTTCAAACACAAATTCATGCAAGTGGATGCAATAATCATAAAATAGATCATGCATATAAAGAAAATCATCTAGATCCAAAAACCCTAGCCACATTGGAGATAAATGAAGATAAATCAAAGGAATGATTACCTTCGTTGAAGAATAAACCCTAGATCCGGTAGGAGAGTACATGGTTGATCGGCAATATCGGACACCGGCGCGATGTGGAGGTTCGAATCAAATCAAAGGAACACAAGGAGGGTCTCCGATTTCTGTTTGGAGAGAGGGAGAAAGAAAATTTTGAAAAAAAATACCCAATTTTTGGGTTTCTGCTCGGGCCCGGCTGATTTAAGCCATGATTTGGCCTAGTGTATATAATATACACGCTAGGCTTAATTTTGCCAGATTTGGCCTAGCGTGTATATTACACACGCTAGGCTTAAATCGAATATACATGCTAGGCTTAAATCCTCCCATATGTGTGTAGGTGTGCCCCTTTTCCAAATAAATAAAAAAATATATATAAATAAATAATATATATAATAAAATAAAATATAATTATAATGATAATAGTAATAATCATAATAATAAAATAATAATATGAATAGAATATAAAAATAAACAAAAAATAATAATAATAAAATAATATATATATATATATATGTGGCTTCAAAGATGGCACACACTCCTAAAAAGCGTTGTGACATCAATATTCGCTCCACTCGAGTAGTTGTGCTAAAGCAACCTCGGGATCGATGGGTTCGCCCAAAAATCTCAAACCCTGCAACCAATGCTTCGTAAGGTTGAGCACAAACTGTGGATCTTCGCATCTTTACTTCGCGTCAGTCTTTAAAGTATGGGTCGATCACCCACCCGCTCGCGGGGCTATTTTATTTAGAATGAAACTCAAACATCACACCTCACTAATCATATCGAGGAGCAAATGTTTTTTCCAATACGTTGGGCTTTCGCAACTTGCACCATCTCGGTCATGCCCAGTAATGTCGCTAAGCGCTTGAGGACTGATAGCCTTGAGGAATGGGCATTTTTTCCGACATACAGGACTTTCGTAAACTCACCATGTTACTTTTCTGATGTTTGAGGTTCATTTTGAATATGGCAGACCATTTAGCATTCCCTTGGGCCTCTTTGAATGTCTTTTTCTTTTGCATTCGAACATTAGTGATCGGATATCAAAGAGGGGAATTTGTAGACACCCAAATTTGGCCATGGCCCGATCGAAACATACTTCGAGAAAGGAGCACCCCCGAGCTTGCAATAGCATCTCCTAGACCCTTAAGAACTTTCCCAAACCCTTAAGAGTTTTTCCAAACTCGTAGGAATCAACCCTAAACCCTTGGAACCCTTCCCGTGCTCGCTTCAAACCCTCCCAAGAAACAATGCGAAAGAGGAGTACCCAGGTTTATACATACCTATACTAGAGCTAAGACATATCCCATCAAAAAGAGGACGTTCCCAGCTTTCCAACAAGCTAAGAATTGTCTCAATCCGAGTTGTATATCAAAAGTTATGGGGACTTGAAAAATGATGGAAACTGCAGGATTTTACACTAGTGTGTATAATATACACGCTAAGGCAATTTTTGGCAGAATTTTGCCTAGCATGTATAATATATACGCTAAGCCAAATTAGCTATCTGTGGGCCCCACGGCAGGTTCTGAACCTCTGGACTTGTAAAGGATATTGTTCCTAAGCTTAGCGTGTATAATGTACACGCTAGGCTTAGCTACAACAGTTTTGGGATTTTGTCCGAAATTCACTTTTGGGGTTTGACTTGTTAGCCATCCCAATGTTTAGAGTGGGTTTCTTTAGGACTGTTGCACCCCCATTAAACCTATTTGCAACCCTTTAGCCTTTTAAAACCCCACCCTATCATCTACCATTAAATCAAATTCTCACCTATCTAAACCCTTAAAAACCCCAAAATCCTTAGATCTAGGATTACTTAATTGCTAACCCAATTAGGACTTTAACCCCTTACTAATCCTCTCCTTTTCTATAAATAGAAAGGCACACCTACTTTGTTAAGGGCTTGAAAAAATTTTAAAAGAGAGAAAAGGCTTTAGCTATTCCTCTCCTCCCTTTTTAACATCTGTCCATTGAAATTCCAGCACCATAGTTCATCTTAAAAACCCCATTCTCCACCATCCAATCCTTAGCTTTAGTAAGAGAGAACTCCTAGCCTACGTTTCCTAACTCCTAGCTATCAAACCTTAGAAGCTAAAACCCATTCATTAGTGAATGGTTAAAGGACAAATTGGGTTAGCAATTAGGTAATAGGGATCTAAGGTTTTCTAGGGCTTAGATAGGTGAGAATTGGGTTTCAATGGTGTATGATAGGGTGGGGTTCTAAGTGGAAAAAGGGCTAAAAAGAGGACTAGTGGGGGTGCAACAGTCTTAACGAAACCAACCCCAATGGATGGGGTGGTCAACAAGTCAAACTCCAAATTTGAAATTTGACCAAATCCCCAAAAATCACTGTTACTAAACCTAGCGTGTGTATTAGACACACTAGGTATGGGAACAGTATTTCCTGAGAATCCTAGAGGTTCATAACCCGCCATGGGGCCCACAAAAGCCAAAATCTGTCAAAATTGGCCTAGCGTGTGTAATACACACGCTAGGCTAATTTCTTGCCCTTCTGTCCGATTTTCAAACCGCCATAAATTTTGATATACAACTCGGTTGAGGCGATTCGTAACTCGTTAAAAAGCTGAAAACATCATCTTTCTGATGAGATAAGTCTCAGATCTAGTAGAAGTCCATGTAAATTTTAGCACTACTCTTTTCAACCACTGCCCAGAGGGTTTAAAACGGGTTCGGGAAGGGTTCTATAGTTTAGGGTTGATTCCTAAAGGTTGGGGATAGGCTTTTAAGGGTTTGGGTTAAGTTCTAAAGGTTCGAAAAGTGCTCTCGAAAGCTCGAAGGGTACGCCTTTCTCGAAGTGTAAGTTAATCGGGCTTTGGGCCAAATTTGGGTGTCTACAGATATGGCGGTGTACAATGCATAGCATACATAGTGGACCGGTATGACAGTTATCCATACATATTGCATAGCATGCATAGTGGACTAGTACGGCAGCTATTCGTACACATTTCATAGCATACACAGGTGGACCGATACGGCGGTTATCCGTACACAGTGAGTGAAGTCAATACATAGTGAATAGTGGACCTTGATTGGACATTGGAAAGTGGACCAGTACGACGGTTATTCGTACATAGTGAATGAAGTGAGTACACAATGAATACTAGACATTGAGTGGACATTGAAAAGTGGATCGTTACGGTGGTTATCCATACACAGTGAGCGAAGTGCACTTGTAGTGAATAATGGGCATTGAATCATTGGATAGTGAATCATGAAATCTTAGTATTAAATTAGTGAATAGTGTATAGTGAATAAGAAAATCGGAGCCTCTGTTTTGTCATTGACTATTTGTTTTGTTATCACTTTTGTTTCAGTTATCGAATCTCTGTTCCGTTATCGTTTCGGCTTCTATCAATGAATCCATGCTTTGTTTCTACTTTGAACTCTATGATTTAATGCATGCTTCATTTTTTCTTTGAACTCTGTTATTGAATCCATGTTTCGTTTATGCATTGAACTTTTTCATCGAATTCATGTTTTGTTATCGCTTTAAACTCTTACCTTGATTCTATACATTAACATGATAAGATGTAACTGCCATCGATATTTCTTTTACTGAGCTTGGACTGTTAGCTCACCCCGACTATACATCACATGTGTAGATTAGGATCATGCTTAAAGAAGATCCTGTAAATTGTTGACTTCAGACTCGGCATGATTTGGATTTAGTAGTTGTGATGTTGGACTTTCAGGCTTTGTATATTTACAAGACTTCGTAGAATAGAATTTATATTCAGCAATGTATTGTGTATACCACTATTTTGGTGAAGGTTGGCCATCACCGGTGGCTTTATTTCGGTTATTTGTTTTTAGATGATTTGTATAGAAATGAAGATTTCTACTTTTGCCATAATGATATTTGCTTGTTAAGTGATTATCTGCTTTAAATTCCGCTTGTGTCTATGTACCAAGTGTTTAGTATTCGGAACATGATCTGTGACTTGACGGTCTGAGTTTTCCAGAAATTTCATCTAAGAGAAAATTCGGGCTATCATAGAGGTCATCAATGTTTATGGTGGTGTTCTTTTTTATAGTTTGAGGGTAGGTTCGTCCTTGATTGTTATTGTTGAAGAAAGTTTGGGATACCTGTGGGGATGTAGTAATACATGAAGGGGTCGGAGACCTCTCTTCCTGTTGATGTTGCTGATTCAGACAATCTCGTTCCTCTATATTTTTTTGGTCTGTGATACTTTGGTATAGGGCGGCTAAGGCATGTAGTAGGTCCTCGGGTTCCTTTCCTCCTTTTGAAAGTACCAGGACATTGAGGTCTATGATTTGCTCGACAGTGTAATTCTGCCCGATATTGCTGTCTATTCTATAATTATTACTAGTACTCAGGGGAGTATAACCGGCTTATAGTATGTATATATTTAAATTAAAATCAAGTCTTAACCTATTACAAGCGCACAATGAAAATTATAGCTAGAGATAGGATCGATCCCACAAAGAAGTGATTTTCTTCTTATAGATTTTTATATTCCTGTTTTAAAAACTGTCTTTATCTTTTAAGTCCTAAACTACTGAAGAAATATGAATAAAAGAATGGGTTCTTTAATCTAATTGCATAAAAATAAATCATAATCCTCCTTCAGATTGAGGTCATCAATCTCAACCTTCAGCTATCAGATGTTTACAAATTTAAAATACCGTTATACCGTATTGTAGCCTTCCCGAATTTGATTGTCAATCAAAAACTAAATTCTTCAACACAGATTTAATCTAATCAACAATCTTTTAAAATCTGGGCGTCAATCAAATTCAAGAAAATTGAAGATGGAAAAGTAAAACCGTTACACTAATCTGCAAACTTTAACCTGAGTCGTCAATTCAAATCAAAATTTGAAGATGTTTACAAAGCATAAAATAATCTAAACTAAAAATAAAATAAAATCTAAACTAGAAAGAAAAAGTAGAACCATCCAAAGAGTTGATCTTTCAGCTTCCTCAGCCTTGGTTGTCAGGCAAAACCTCAGAGAACTGTGGGCGATGTTACTTTATAAATCCTAAACTACTTTGATCGGGAAAAAACATAAACCTCTGTTATCAATTGATGATGTAAAATTATTCGATGATTATTCTTATGCCGAGCCCTCTTATTTATAGATCATAAGGGTCGGTTTACAGAGATCTAATTATAATAAAAGAAACTACTAAAATAAAAGATTCCTAATATAATTCTAATTCTAATTTTATTCTTCCTTGCTTCTGGATGTTTGATGTGTTTCGGATTTCTTTTATTAATAGCAGCGGTAGAGTCCTTTTAAGATTCTTCTTCATGAATCCCCCAGATCCGTGATTAACCAAACTTTTAATTAAAGTGTCCTTCTAATTCTGTTATTGGAAGGGGAAATTTTCACGTGATCAGTAGCAATAGAAGTAACAGGAAATCTTCTATAATCATAATCGTAATTCACGATTATCCCTTTTTTTCTTCTCTTAGAAAATCATAAATCACGATTTTCTATCTTTCATTGCTTCCTCAGTAGACGATTCTCTAAATTATAATTCCTCGCCTTTCTTCTATGCTCTTTCTCTGAAGAATCGTATATTATGATTTTCTATGGATCTTCATTAGTAGTGCTCTATCGTCTGTAAAATCGTAAAACATGATTTTTCTATCCTTCCGTAAGCGGTGAATTATCTTTTATACTTAATCGACTTTTTATAGCTCTTTTGGGTTCACTCTGACAAAGATTAATATTATGTCTATTTTTTACTATTTTTCTTTAAAATATACACATCATCAACTTGTTAGTAGCAAATTAATTCCTAGCATCACTAAGTTAAGGGTGATAAAATGGTATATTCTGTGACCGATCACACCCCCAAACTTAAGCTTTGCTAGTCTCTAGCAAACAAGGAAATATAAAATAAGAAATTAAATGTCACTTTTGTAGGGATCACAATTGTATTTAGCGGATGCAACAAGCCTTTAAACCCTTAGGTGATCCCTAGTGGAGTTGTAGTCTCTTGAAGGTTTTCAGTGAAGTTACCTACAAACTTTAAATATTTATTTTTTTTATAAATATATTTTTTTTTCTTTAAAAAGTAAAAAAAATCTAACTAATCTATTTAATTGGTCAATACATAGTCTAATACGATTTTCTAAAATTATCAATTCTTTATCCTTATTTTTCATTACAACAGTTATCCTCAATTAGAACTCCAACAATTTCAATTCACAATAAGCACAGTGTATATGCACTACTAAACCGTTTACTCTTCATAAATTTTTCTAAATTGTAGATTTAGAAAATATTTTCATTCAAAAACTCACTATTGACATACTCTCAAAAAAGTATCGAAACTTTTGGGTTCTCCCGGTATATTTTTCAGAAGAATTCAGTCAAAGATAATTACAAAAATGAATCTCATCGAAAAGATAATCCTATCCTATTGTTATGATTCCATGTACAATCCATAATATCTATTATCCTTATCTCTACTAGGCTTATGCCCTTACAAATTATAAATTAAAAAGGTATTTCCTTCAGCTTGTAATGAGGTTTTGAGTTTCATAAGATATCAAGGAAAGGTAGAAAATAATGCAAAGTTTTTCTGAGAATTTAGCTCTTCTTTTTCCTATCTTCTATTATTCTACTTCAGTAAGTATCCATGATTGGATAACTTCTTCCCATTTATTTCTTTATATATATATATATATATATATATATATATATATATATATATATCTCAGTTCTTCAGCTATAAAATCATCTTTTACGATTTTTCTTTTCTTTATAGCTTTTTGCTAAATCGTAATTTTCTTTTTCAGAAATCGTTCTTCACGACTTTTCTTTCTTTTCCCATATTTTCTTTTATTTTTTTTCTCTATACCTCTTCTAGCATTTCCTTTATCTGTTCTTCTTTTACTCCTTTTACCCCCTCTTCTTCCCTTCTTTGCATTCTAAAATATCAGAAAAGGTTAAAGGTAGAAAGCTTTGGGTAGTACATATGGTTAAAGGTTTATAAAATTTTGGTACAAAAAAATTTTATTTCAGGCTTCTAATATGGGTTTAAAGGATAAAATGTTATGAGATTTTAGCTTTTTAGCTCTGATTTAAACAAAAGATGACCTTAAATCAACTTTACGATTTACTAGCATAGATGCCTTATTGCTTTGATATTTCTAATAGATAATTCTAAACAAAAAATTAGTTCATCATATCCATAGAATAATTCGATTCTAAATTCAACAGTATGAGATTTCATATCAGTATAGAAGTTCAAAAAAAAATTTGCGATTTGAATAGAAACAGTCTCTCTCAGAATAAAAGAGAAAATATGGCTCAAAATCTCACTGGTTTATAATTTTTGAAACTATAGTCTAAATTTTTATAGTTTAGATCAATATATTGTTTCAAACATTCATTATAATACAATGTTTCAATGAGCTAAGCATGAATTATAATTATTCTAAATTCTAATTATTAAACTTCTATTATAATGAATCGTAAGTTTTTGAGATTTATAATTTCTTCTATCATAATTCCTATGCACTGATCAGAAAAGAAAAAATTTTAATTACTAAAATTAAAACTACAATACACAGAAATTGTGTATCCCCTAAACTTAAATCAAACAATGCCCTCATTGGCACAAAAAATAGGGGACACAAAATAATGATAAAAAATTTATTGATATACTGATTAATTACCGAAAAAAAATATGTTACCAAATATATACTCTCCTTCAAACTTGAGAGAAAATATCTGCAGCTTATTCTCGGAGTATCAATAACAAAAATGTTCATGATGTTAGTAACACACACTGTTAATAAAAAAAATGGTAGTTAGTCAAAAAGAAAGAAAATTTTATATATAACTGAATATTTACATGAATATGAAAGAAAAATAAAAATTAAGAAAAAATCTAAGAAAATAAACCTAGGAAAAATCTATGGAGATCATACCTGCGGGGTTCATAATTTTCTGTAATATTTTTACTCACTTGTAGAATATGATACAAGAGTAGAAGCAGTGGGTTCATCTTCCCCATCTGACATCTCGGCTATAGAATAACCATTTTATCTTTTTCTGTAGTTGAATCCCCGTGTGTTACCAATTCAGCCTCTTTTGTATGTCCTTCTTCCACAATCATTGGACAAGAAGTTTCTTTCGGGCACTATTTTTCTTTATCAGCCTTTTCTTTATCCATGAGATCCACAGTTAGCTTCTTAATTACGACAGATTTTAGTTGAATTTCTGTCCTCAACTTCTCTGCAATGGCTTGTTCCTTTGCTAATGCGACAAAGTAGTTCTTGGTTTGGGACTCAATAATTTTTACTTGCCTATCATTGACTGAGCATAAGGAATCTCTATCCTCTTGCAGTTGTCTCACTTTCCCTTTTGCTACAATCAGTAAGTGATTCTTTTCTCTTAGCTATTGATGGAGCATTTTCTAGTAGTCCTTAAGGACTTTTTCTCTAACAATTTCTACATCATTAAGAACTACCATCAAACCTCCAAACTGTTCAAGGATGCTGGCAATTTTCTCTTTATATACTCTCTTCTCTTCTTTCCAAGCTTGCTATTTTTTACTCATTTCTGTAGTCTGCTGTACTAGTTGGGCTTGAAGGATTGAAGTAGCATCGTAAACTCTCTTTTCTATCTCTGCAGCCCATCTCGCACCTTGCTCTTGTACAACATTTCTGTAGTCTGCTGTACTAGTTGGGCTTGAAGGATTGAAGTAGCATCGTAAACTCTCTTTTCTATCTCTGCAGCCCATCTCGCACCTTGCTCTTGTACAACTTTTTGTCGCAAGCTGTCCATTATTTCTTCTCGTTCTTGAGCTGTCAAGATGGTATCATGGACTCTCTGTTTTAAATTTTGGAAGTCCCCCATCCACTTTTTTATTATACTTGGCAGTTGCATCACTGGTAGGGCATTTGTAAAGATCCATTATTCCAATTTCCTTACCCTTCTTAGTACTTCAGGTAGTGGCAATAAGTTTGGTTCATGTGTAAGTTGCCATTACTCTATTGCCTTCAATCTCCATTTAATAATTCTATAAATCCCCCTCTTAGTAACTCATAGCTTAGTTCTGGTTCCACTGCTTGAGCTATGAGAGTTTGCTCGGTATAGGCTGCAAGTATAGGCTGATCAACAGGTTTTGCTAGTATAGGGGTATGGCTAGAAGTGGTCATTCTCGTAGCCTATTGATTAATTGCGGAAGGAATTTCTTTTATTCTTTCGAGAATTGAGCTCACAGGGTCTGCTCCCGTGATGATTGGCAGTGTGTCTACCTCTGTGGAGTGGGGCATAGCTCGCCCTACTGGTGAGTCCAAAGCAGAGTCGTACAGATTGGCTTGGTCTGCAACTGGAACTCCTGACTCGGTTATTATTTCTGATATCGGAGAGCTGATCTCTACCCTCTTACGAGGTGGAGTAGAAGTACTCACACCTTCATCCAGAATTGCTTCTTCTAGTACTACGAATTCTGATGTCTGCTCTATGTCAGTCTCCTCTCTTTCCTCTTGAATTTGGGGAATTTGTGGTACAGAGGGGATACTTTTGGAGCGAGGACCTAATAGAATTTTCTTCTTATTTTCAGCACCTAAAGTTCTCTTATAGGCTAAAACTGTTAAACCTTCCTCTGGTGTTGGTAAAACTTTTTTCTTGGGGTTTATACTATACCCCACATTCATCAGCAGATTCGTTAAAAATCCTCCAAATGGTAGGATCAACTTTTTCGTCTAATATTTTTCTTGACTCAGCTTCTCCCTCACGATAGTGATTACCTCAAAAAGGTAAGAGGGCACATTGAACCAATAGCGATTTTCCATTAGGTACAATGCCTTGGCAAATAATGCTCTTCTCTGTGTTTCATGTCCTGTGGGTGAATAGTCTTATAGATAAGTACATCGAAAAAGTAAAGTGATAAACTCCTTGCTTCTAGAACCTTTCTAAGGAAAAAGAACCTGTCCCGTGGAGATTTTCCTAATAATTTTGTTGCCATTTGGGTGAAGTTGGGGAGGGTATCTGATGGCATCCCCCAAAGGTTGGCCTCTGGGTTATCTTGGGACAATTGTGGTATCTCTAGGGGTGCATTCATAACCTTGGCGACCATTTCCTTTAAAACTTCGATCAGAAGTCCATCACCAATCTAGGATAGGGTAGGGGTGATCCTTGGCTACCTTTGGTCATATTTTTGTAAAATAGCCTCACCAATCTAGGATAGATTGGTGTGACTCCTGGCTCTAAGAAATAAGTCAGCCCGACATCCTTAAAATATTTAATGGCTTCTCCACCCATTTCTAATTTTTCTAAAGATTCAACATCAACTGCAATTTTAGCTCCCCCAATATGATGTTTCATTGAAGTAGGGGGTTTATCTGTTGGCATAGCAGAGGACGCTGGCCTTTTACCTTTATCTAATTTGGGCCCCTTTTTGGGGATAAACAGAGGTTCTGTCCCAGTTGTGGTTTTAGAGGTTTCTCTGATAACTACCCCGAAAGATTTGAGTTTCTTCTTAGGTGGGTCTACTACTTTTGATTTGGCCTTAGGGGCAGCAGACCATGTTATACGGTGAATGATTGAGGTGTTATCAGAACTATTACTTTCTTCTTCTTCCACTTCTTCCCTTTGTCGTTTGCCCATTTCGTTCGCCATACTTCTACTTTGCAAAAATTAATACCAACACCACTAATTAAACTTAAATTCCATATATTGAATAAAATCTCTTACAGAAACCCTTCCTTTTTATAATTAAAATCGCCACCTTACCTATTTAAAGATTGAAACTCTAATTTATAATTGTAGAATGAAATGCACGTAGGGTTCTCCAGAATAAAACAGAGGAAGTAAGAAAATAAATGGTTAGGTTGGGTGGAAGAATAGTTAAGATTACAAATGATTTGACAAAAAATAGAGGGAAAGTAGGAGGAGAAAACTAGAAGGTTTTTTTTTTTTTTTTTTTAAATGGGACCGACATATCCTTTTTACAAATATATAGGTCCTGCTTTTAGTGATGACTTGCTGACCCGATCATCACATGCGTTTTAACCTCGAATCGTAAGTGGATTCTAGCCTTTTGTGAATAAGAATCGCAATCGCAGCATGTCTGACTACGATCAATCATAAATCTATACGATTGTCCATTATAATTTACAGTAGGTATGAATTACGACCTATCACTTTCCAACGAAATGGGTCGTATTATAATACCTACACTAACTAAATATATATATATATATATATATATATATATATATATATATATAGTTTACATAGTTTACAATTGGTGCTACGGATGAGTCGATAGCTCGACAATCCAGGAGGATTTTATTTTTAATTTTGGAGAGGCGATGTCTACCATAGGAATACTTGTCCTCTTAGATTATTTACTGGCTGTGTAGGCAATTAACCACTTTCTCTCCTTGCCACTTGAGAAGCTAGTTGGCCTATCTGGCTTTCCAACTTCGTATGGACTGCGTGCATGAATTAAGTCCTTGGGAGAACTGAGCAAGCTGGTGTAAGTCTTTTGAATGCTGATGCGATTGTTGTTGCAAATCCCAAAGGATCTGAACAACCGTGGCATCAGGTGCATTGCTCTGTGGTCCATATTGGGGCTGCACAACTGGTAATTGAGGTTTTTTTTGTAAAATTTGAGTCTGAGAAAATCTTGGTTGTACAGTTGTTGGTGCTAGCTGCGCTCCTCCCATGGAACCATAATTAAATTCAGGATAGTTCCTCCACAACAGGTTATAGGTGTTCCCATAATCTCTCCTCTAAAAAGCCATTACTTGTTCATTTTCCTTTACCTCCTGGTATGGTGGTGCAGCTGAATTTTCAATAAAATTATGAGTTTGACTATTAGAGTAGCCCGTTATAGAGCTGTCCGGAGTGCTAGATTTAGTTGTCATTAATGTCGCGATTTGCGTTCCAGAGCTAAAATTTTTGCACTCATATCCTCCTCCTTCTTTACTTTATCTTTGGGGATATCTTAAAGTCCACCCCTCGCGAGCGGGGTGTGGTGAGTAACATCAGGATCAGATCTAAGTAGAGCCTATTTTTGTTTTGAATTGTTGGCCAGTTTTTTGAATAAATTCCAGGGCTGCTGGTCGTTCTGAGCCATAAAGGCTCCTCTACTTACGGCATCGATTGTAGACTGGTTGGTCTCAGTCAACCCTTGATATAAACTTTGTGCTATCGACCAATTTGGTACCTCGTTATGAGGACACCTCCATAACAGATCCTTCATCCGTTCCCAACTCTCGTGAAATAATTTTCCTAACTTTTGCCTGAAGTCTTGAATTGTCTGGCGAATTTGGTTAATTTTACTAATTGGGAAGTACTCGCCTAAGAACTTGAACTGCAATTCCTCCCAGGTGGTAATACTTCTGGCAGATAATGAAATTAATCATGCCTTCGCCCTGTCCTTGAGAGAGAAAGGAAACAGACATAGTTTTATGGCCTCTTTATTGGCAGTCGATATTTACAACACTGTGCAAAGTTCTATGAAGTCCCTTAGATGCTGGTAGGGATCTTCTTGATCATGCCCATGAAAGGTTAGTACAGATTGAAGTGTATGGAGCTTGATTTCATAATTTTGACCCGCAGACACCTCTGGTGGAACTATACAAGAGGGCTCGGTCAACCCTATGGGGCTGAAATGTTCCTGGATGGACAATTCGTCAGCCATTATTAAGGATTCTCTTTGTGCTACCATGGGATTTTTGACGATTCCGTCATGACGATACACCCTCTAATGAATATTTAGAGTCACCACCCGAAGCTTTTAGTGCCCCGAGAAACCTAGATCAATTTTATAAGCATCGAAGTGCCACAAATATGACTCTGAATCCAGTCTACGCCAAAGGCTCTTGGGTAGGGGCTTCGGTTATCGATTGAAAAGGTGTTAGGCACCCAATCAATCTGCTTAATGCAGTCTCTACTTATGACCAAAATAAAAATAATATAAAAGAAAATAAAAAGGCTTCCTCTTGCCCAAAGGGTCTTAAAATCCTATTTGTGCCTCTCCATTCCTACTGAAAATTTGGCGGCGTAACGGCACAAATGGGAGGATAGAAAAATAATCGAGAAGGTAGAGGAATAGAGGGGAGAGCCGGAGCTCTCAGGCCCTTGTTGCACCGCTATGGAGTCTTGCGTTGACTTACTTTGGTGAGCTTTTGAAGGCTTGTATGATAAGAAATGGGGTTCTAACTCCTAAGGCTTGATAGCTAAGAGGTAGAGAGGGAGGGCTAGGGGGTAACACACACCTAACCTAGAGCTTTTTGGTGAAATGCTAAGGTCTAAAAGAAGTTTGAAAATTCTAGAATCTGTATGGGAATGGTGCACTAGAGGAGAGAGAGAAGGGATTCCTTAATCTCTTAATTGTAAATTTTTTCAAGCCTTTGTAAAGGGAGGGGTGCCTCTTTATTTATAAGAAAAAGAGAGGTTAGGAGGAAACTTAGAGGCTATTTTGGATTAGCAATTAGGTAATCTAGCCAGCTAAGGTTTCCTAGGGTTTTTAGAGCCTTGAAAAGGGTGAAGAGTTGCTCCAAGGGTGGGGCTTTAAACCACTTAAGAGGATGCACATAGATAGTAAATGGGTGTAACAGAACTAACAAAATACACCCCAAAGATCAAGATGGTCAACAAGTCAAACCCCATTCTCAAAATTCAAAGCAAAGAAATAGGGTTACTATTCATATGCCTAGCGCAACTAATAGTTGCGCCAAGCATATGTACAGTAATACAGTGGAGCTACAATGCAGGAAAGTTGGGTGCCCATGGATGGGGTCCACCTTATAAATGGCGCAACTATTAGTTGCGCCAAATCCCTAGGGGGTTCAATTGATTTTACTATTCTGCCCCTGCACTTCGAAATGCGATATCTTCTTGTGTACAGCTTCGATTAGGGCAATTTTTGGCCCGTTGGAAAGCTGAGGACTTCTACTTTTCAATAATATGAGATTTGATCATGGTAGAAGGTCACAACTAGTCTCGATATACCACTCTTCATCCATTGCTCAAAAAAGTTAGGTTTAGGTCCGAAATGGGTTCTAAGGATCAGGATGGGTTTCTAAGGGTTCGAAAAGGTTCCTAAGGGATCTAGAGTGGTTCCTAAGGGTTTTGAATAACTCATAAGGTTTAGGAAAGGTTCCTAAGGGCTCCATACATGCCATCAAAAGTACGGAGCTGCGCCTCTCATGAAATGTGTCTCAATCGGGCCTTGGGCCAAATTTGGGTGTCTACAGATGCCCCTCTTTGGTATTCAATCACTAATGATCGAATGCCAAAGAAAAGAGACATCTGAAGAGGCCCAAGGCATTATTAACGAGTCTGATGTATTCAGAATAAACTTCAAACAACAAATGAGCGACATGGTGAGAAAAGAAAGCCCTATATGTCAACAAAAAATGGTCGTTTCTCAAGATAATCAATCCCCAAGTGCTTAGCAACATTACTGGGCATAACCGAGGTGGAAAATAAGTTACAAAAGCCTAATAGCTGAAAAAAATGGTCGCTTCTCAAGATATTTTGAAGGAGTTTGATGTTTAAGATTCGTTCTGAATACAACAGCTTCGTAAGTAAGGGGGGTGATCAACCCACATTCAAAGATAGGGGCAAAGCAAGTACGCAAGGCTCCACAGTTTGTGTCCAATCATGAGTATTGACCGCCTCATCTGACTGGTCATAGGTGCCCCTGCCTGAAGCAGGGTTTGAGGTCTTTGGGCGAACCCATTGATCCCAAAGTTTATTTAATACGACTACCTGAGCGGAGCGAACAGATGTTGCAATGGTTTTTGGGAGTATGTGCCGCTTTTCCAACTGCCCCGAATCATTATGACCCAGAGTATCCAACCTCAAATGATACTAAATAGATCCGGCCAAAATCGGGTGCCCACCGAAGGGGACACCTAATCCTGGTCTCTGTCGATAATGATTTTACAAATCATTTAACTATGTATAAACATGCACCCATTAGGGGTGATAAGCAACAAAGGTAATGGAAGTCTCAACCTAGATCTCGTCCGGATATAATTTATGAGAACAAACGACCGTCCTACGAATACCCAAACACAAGGCGTACACTTTACAAGGATATCGGGCCAATACAGGTTTTAAGCCTGGGAAAATAGGGAAATGAATCCTTTTGCATGCACGTTTACACAGTTTGATTGACATCTAGTTTCCTTTTCAACTGGTTGGTTTCAACCAACGATTGACCTTTTCATGACAGAGTTATCCGCACCTCAAACCCCGTAAGGCGCACGCCCTAACAACGTAGACCAAGGGTCCACCTCCGAAATAGCTCGGGATGAATCTGAAGTTAGACACTCACGTTCATATAAATCCAAAGACAGAGCGTTTAGCTCGAAGATTTTAGCTATGGAGTCGAACTGATTGAAACATTGACCATTTGATTAGGACTGACGTCGTTGCTCCTATTTTGAACTAGGATCCAAAAATCCAAGGCGAACCTTAGATTTAGGACATTAATTTAGTACAGCTGTATTGCCGATAAAATATTGATATTTTACCGCATCAGAACACGCATGTGCATAGTTCGTGTCCAGTCATATGAGGCATAGACTGCCTCATTTAACTGGTCATGGGTGTCTCTGCTTGAAGTAGGGTTCGAGGACTTTGGGCAAATTCAATGATCCCGAAGTTTATTTAGCACGTCTACCCGAGCAGAGCGAATAGATGTCGTAACACTTTTTGGGAGTACGTATTATTTTTGGAACACATATATTTTATTATTTTATGTGGGAATTTTTTTACTTTTTATGTTTTTCATTTTATGTGATTTTTAGATTTTGAGTTATCATTTTATGTGATTTTTTAGATTTTATCATTTCATGTGATTCTATCACTTTATCATTTATTTTATGTGAATTATTTTTGGGATTTTCTTTATCATTTTTGTGGATTTTTTTGGATTTTTAAGTTATTATTTTATGTGAATTATTCTTTATGTGAATTATTCTATTATTTTATGTGGATTATTTTTGGCTTTTTTATGTGAAGTTTTTTTTATCATTTTTTGGACTTTTTCACATTTTTGTGTAAGATCGGGATGCTTATTGATCTCGATCCATCTTATTCTAGCACCGCTTCCCAGACAAGCCAAATGAGGATCGACAGACCATTTGGGAGCGTGTGCATCTGCCGGGAGTAACAAAACGAAGAGATGGGGGACCAGTTATGTGATCTGAATTGCAGTGGCTGGCTAGCGCAACTATTAGTTGTGCCAAGTCAAAAAGGGGCTCAAAATAGCCTGGCGCAACTAATAGTTGTGCCAAGCATGGCTGGGGATCAAATTTAAATAGCCCGAGTTCAGGCAGCCATTGTGTGTTTTCAAAATTGCTCTCTTCCCCCTCTCTAAACCAAAAAACAAAGCCTCCCTAGGGTTCCTTTACATCACCTCTACGCGTGCCTCATTACCGGCATTCGCTCGCACCGATTGATTGTTCGTATCGCACTAGATCAAAGACCCCATCTCCTTCAAAAGGTAATCATTTAAAACCCATTTTCCTAAATTCTTCTTACTTTTTCTTGCAAATATGATCATGATCTTGCATTCTTTGATGAATAATGATTTATTTCCGTTGTACACATGTTTATTGATGATATGTTGATAATTTCTCTAAGGAATCAATTTGTCATTTTTATTTATTTATTCTTTGTGTTGGTTTTTTTTTAAGTGTTTTTTGTTTTTATAGACATAAAAAAGACGACTTTTTTTATTTATTTTTCTTTGATTTTAGGAGCATAAAAGGAGGGATTTTTTTGGTTTTTTTGTTTTTCTAAACATAAAAGAGGGATTTCTTTTTTGGTTTTTTGGTTTTGATAAAAAAGACTTCTCTTCTTTTTTTTTTTGATTTTAGGAGCATAAAGAAAAAGACTTCCTTTTTTGTTTTTTGGTCTTTTTTATTTTAGGAGCATAAAGAAAAAGACTCTCTTTTTTATGTTGTTTTTTTTTTTTTTTCAAAGATAGAGAGGGGGGGAATTTATTTTATTTTTATTATTTTTGAAGACAAAAAGGAAGGGAATTTTTTTTGTATTTTCATTCTATTAAAAAGGGATTTTTTTTTTTTTTTGTTTATGTGTATGTGTATCTTTGCTTCTAAAAATAATAGAAAATGGATGAGCATACTTACTTTCCCTTAGCCTGTAGCAAAAATAATTATTTATCACTGACCTGCTATGATGTGATTGCCTGTTTTTGCCCTAGAATGTCCGACAACGAAGAGTACGTGCCTGAGGAGGGGCCTAATGTAGTCTATGGCCCCTGCGGGGAGCAATTCTTTGTGATAGAGCGCAAGGCAGGTCCCTGGCTCGAGATGCAGGGCGAGGCCACCGGAGTTGGCCTTCTTCATCAGCAATACATCCATATCTCTAATTTCGGCATAGCAGACAAGGTAAAAGAAAATTTCAGTTCTTCCTTTTGTGCAGCTTTGCTTTATTTTCATGATCTGACGCATTTCTCTCTCTTGACGCAGGCCTTGCCCTCTATTATGTTCCACGGGGGATGGCTTGACTTTCATGATTTCTACCGCTATGTTCCCCCTATAGTGAAGTATTTACTGGAGCAGGCAGGTTTTGGGGAGTTCTTATCCTGCCCCCCCATGAGTGCCAATGTTGCGTACCTGAGAGCCCTAATAGATCACGGTTCCATCCTAAGACCATGTCCTTCCACATGGTCTATGCCGAGATGACACTGATGCCCGTAAATTGCGCGATGATTACCGGTATTAGGGTGGGAGGCATACCAATAGCCAGCCTTGCGGTGCCGAGCAGGGATGACATTGTCAGATTGATAGGGGATTATCCCCCTCGTGGGCAGATGCACAGCACCAAGGTCAAGATGACCTAGCTATTTGGGCTCTATGGGGCCGGTGAGTTGGTCGATCTGGGCCAATCGAATTTGGAGCTTTATATTGAGCTCACACGGGTGATCGACCTAGTTCGTATCACACTTCTGCTCCTGCTGGGCAAGACCCTCTTTACAAATGCGAGCGGTGGACGAGTCAGCTTGACACTGCTGAGCATTATGGATAACTGGCTTGACATCTATAGGTATGACTGGGGCGGGGCCGGATATGCGTGGCTGATGTATGGCATAGCTCGAGTATCTACCGGGGAGGCCAAGTCTATTGTTGGTTTCTGGCCGACTCTGGAGATAATCTCTAACTCTTTTACTTTTATCAGTTTACTTGGATGGTCTTTATATGCTTCTGACTTATCTTTTGTGCACTGCTCTTCTCAAGCGTGGGGGTACCTCCACTTTCAGCCTGAACGCCCGCTTCTCCACTCAGAGGTATACGCCTACCCTCTCCTCAACAATTCGAACCAATCACGGCGCTGCAATGTAGGCATGAAACATCTAGAGATGGGCTTGAGGTCCCAACTGGATCTAATGGTCCCTGAGCAAGTAAGGCCTTTTCACCTCCATTTATTTTAGTTTGAAAATTCTCCTTTGTTATTATGTTGCCTGTTTTGACTGATTGATCGCCTTTTGACTTGGACAGATCCTTTATGACCTGTACCTCACCTCCATGTTCTGGGACCGGGCTGCCGTAGGTCCATTGCCCCTATTGAATGACTGCCGCGCTGTCTTCTTTTATGGGGCATGGGCCAGGGCTTACTATCTGGGGGAGTGGGTAGTATGCCAGTATTAGGGTATCCCGCCATACCTATGGATCCTCTTGTGGATGTTTTAGATCTCGCGGGTAGCACTGCAGAGTTCACAGCGGCGTTCCTTCATAATGGGATCCCCATCAATGCCCTTCTCGTGCCTGGGGACTATCAGCTGTGGTATGAGTCCCTGTCATACCGGTTCCTTTTGTCGCGTTTTGTCCCTAGCGTCAACTTCCTTGCTTTTGGCGACCCGTGCTCTCAAGTAATTCTCCCTTCTCTTTTAGATTAGTCCCCTTTTGGTTTCAGTTTAGCCTTGGTTCCTACTGAGTAAATCTCTTTTATTGTTCACAGTCTATAGGTATGACTGGGGCAGGGTGACGGTGGTTACTGCGGATGCTTCAGGGGCGGGTCCCTCAGGTGAGGGTTCTTCAGGTGCTAGTCCGTCGGGTACTTCTCATGTGGGTGCCCTTGGTTGTGCCCCGCCCGTGGTCTATGGGACCTTCAAACTCCTCGAAGATAGCTTTCTCTCAAGTCTATGTGTCGATGTGGATAAGCAGGCACGCATCTCAGCTAAAGCGACCCAGGTCCCTCCTCCTGAGGTGGTTCCAGGGGTAAGCCTTCTCACGATCATTCCTCCTTTGTCTTGGCTGCTTTGATAAATGCATGTATTTATTACCAGTCCCTGCAATTGACATCCTTTCCCTCTGAATGTAGAACTTTGACTCGGCTATGGAGCATGCTGCGTATTACCGCAACCTTGCTGAGCTCCGAGATGTAGAGGGGGTGAGTATTCTACTAACCTGTTGATCTCCCTTGTTTATTATCTTTTGTTCCTGAATTAATCCTGATTTCTGATTTTGACTATGACTTGCGGTACGACAGCTCAGGAGTCGCTCTTTGCTCAATCGGCTCAGGTGGTCGTGGGAAGGAGACATTCGGCTCGCTCCTAAGAAGTCGAAGGGTGCCAACAAGGATTAGGCCTTAGTTTCTTTTTTTCAAACATTTAGGACTTTGGGGATGATGATTTGGGATGTTAAAACAGATTGTGATGGATAATTTGTGGCACTTTTTTCTGGACGATTTTCTGCTTGGAAATATTTAGCGTTATTCCTTTGATTGCATGCTATCTCTCCCTTGCATATATCTGACTCCTTGCAGGATGGTTTTGACGATTGCCCGTAAAAGTGGCCTTCGAGGTCGCATGCCTTGGTGCGGGTTTTCCTGCACAAAATGTCAGATTATTTCAATGTTAGGTGTCCTTTTAATTTTCATGTTCGAATGTCTTCACAGTATAAAGCAGGTGAATCAGGCTACCTAGCTAAGGGGGCCAGCAAGGGCCCACAAAAAATCCCCACAAAGGTCCCAAAATGGCATAGCAGGGGAGGGGGTGTACTGGCACAACTATTAGTTGCGCCAGGATTAAACTGAGGAAACTTACACTAGCGCAACTATTAGTTGCGCCAGTTTTAGCCTGGGGGTTGTGGGCCCTTATATTCTCGAGGCAACCCAATTTCTCCCTCTTTTCTTTTTAACTTGGCCTTTTTAGCTGATTTTTTCTCTCCTTGCTTTCCCAAGGGTGGGTCCAGTGACATACATTGAATTTTATATTTTTGAAAGATCATTATACATCTATGAACCCGCTTTCCAACCCTCCCTTACATTGAGGGCTTGGGACCAATTTACTCATTTCTTTGGGCTTGAGGCCCAATTTTCTAAAAAGTTGGCTTGGAAGCTTGAATGAGAGCGAGCTCGTTGAACTGGAGCAGCTTGGATTATCACGCCTTCCCTTCTTTCTTGAGGTTCCTCCACTATGGGACCTACTTCATACGGCCACTTTGTTTTGGGATGCAAACGCCCATGTGTTCTGTTTTGGGAAGCGGGAGCTAACTCCCACTCTTGAGGAGTTATCCAATTTGTCCGGCTTGAAGCTCCACAAGGTCCTCGCAAGAGTCACGCCGAAGTCGGGTTACTCTAAATCCGTTCACCTTACCCTCGATTTAAAGAAATTTGAGTATGAGAAGTCTCATTGGGGGGCCCACAAGGTGTTCGATCAAATTCCTCAAAGAACTTTTTGGTGATGAAAGTCTTTGAAAATTGCCAGTTAGGAATCTCTTCAATGCAAAAGCCTTTGCTCTCATTCTGATTTCGGAAGTCCTTTTCTTCACTAGGGGAGAGAGCTTCTCTCAGGCTCTCTGCGACATTTTGATCGAGTTGGTAGAGGGTCGATCAGTGATGCAATTGGTCCTTGCCGAACTATACCGATGCCTTGATGCATTCACCCTGGGCAAGGTGGAGAGCCTTAGGGGATGTCCTTTGCTGCTCCAGGTCTGGTTAGGTGAGCATCTCTCTATCTTGGGACCCATGCCATGCTTTTACGTTGCTCGAGGTGAGGCGACTTGATGCTTTTTGGGTAGGTGTCACTTGCTTCCGCAAGACGATTTGTCAGCTTTAAAGCTTTGGCTGACCGATGCAGAGCTGATATGGAGACTTCCTTGGTTGGATCGGACCTTCCTAGTAGTTCGTTCCAGAGACCATGAGGGCATCACCCTCCTAGGATTGACTGGCAGCACTTTCTACTTCCCATTCCTGGTGTTACATTAGTTCAACTACTCTTAGCAGGTGCCTTGTGAGGCAAAACCCCCTCTATGTGACTTAATCTTTTCTAAGGGGTCCTCTGGGGATGTGGATCGGATTACTGCTCTTTGGGAGATGCGTCAGTCGACGCTGATGTGTGATATGGAACAAGGAGATTCAGTTCAGTCTCCCCTGAGTACCAGGCTTGGCTATTGGCTAAGCAGCTTGCTACTGATCATCTGGATCAAACAAAGAGAATTGACATGAGAGGCCCCTGGCTGAAGAAGGAGTCGGTGCTTCTAGCTCGCATTGAGCTGTTGGTTGATGAGAAGAGGGTCTTGTAAGAGCTTTTAGCACAAGAAAAGGTTAGAGCAAAGGTAGCAGAGACCATAGCTGGCGTAGCTGAGAGTGAGGTCCTTCGTCTGGAAGGATCCTTGAATGTTGCTCATGGAGCTACGGCTACTTCTCGGAAGAGGTACAAGAGCTTGCATGGCCATTGGTTGACTGAGAGGAATGTTCGGGAGGATGATTTTCTCACTGAGATTAGTGCCTTGAAGCGCAAGCTGGGCCGTTGATTCCCTCCTGCACAGATATCTTTTTGCACATATTAGATACACAGAGAAGGGGCGTAAGAAACCCCTTTACAGATATACACTTTTTGGTATATATATTTTTTTTATGTTTTTGTTTTGTCTACTTTTATAAAAAGAAAGAAAGAAAGAAAGTTAGACATCACACCGACTATTTTTTGCGATGTGGTGTAAGCGGTGCAATTGTAAAATGGAAAAGGAAAATCTATTATATTTACATAGACTTCCTTTTTTTTGTTCTTTTTTATTAATGGGTCCCCTCTCTTTTTGGAATGTGCACAGTCTGGGTATGGAAGTGGAAAAGGGAAATTATTATCTTTGACAAAAGGGGCCACCCCTTGTCCTTTATTCTCTTTTTGTTTGGTTTGATGCCTCAATCACAGGGTGAGATCCCGACTCCACTTTTGAGCATGGTCGAGCCCCTTTTAAGTGGTCGGATCTGGGGGAGTTTCAACATCTTTACCAAGACTGGAACGTCAATCCCCTTGGATTGATTCAAACCTTTCTCCTTACCTTGAGTCATGCGTTTGACGAAGCAGTTTTACAAAGACAATTCTGGTTGAGGCCCGATTTGAACTAGCATGAGTGGTCCAGTCGGAAAAAAGGGGATTAGGGAGAGCAACCAAGAGGGCTTCTCAAACATCAATTTTATCGATCAATTCAAACCTTTCTTCTTCAACTTCACTTTTCCATTTTAATTTTTCAATCCGCCCAAGGTGGGTTCGTCGTGCCCGTTTTCGCCCTCTTTTTACCCGTGGAACCCTTTCAGGTTTTCACCACGTCCATGGGTTTAGCTCTCTTACCCCAAGCGCCCTTTCGAGTTTTCACCTGGTCCGCACAAACTCGCTATTTTTACCCATAGCGCCCTTTCGGGTTTCCATCACGTCCATCTTTCTTTGAGCTTATATTTTTATTTTCTTTTCTTTTCTTTTCTTTTTATTTCTTTCATTTTTCAAAATCAAAGGCCACGACATGGATGTCAATTCTGTCATAGCCGGCCAGATGGGGCTCTGGTGTCGTCTCACAACTCGGCTCGTGTTGACTTAACAGATACTATGACTGCTCATGAACGTACAAAGAGGGCTTTCTTCAGGGTGTAGCTTGGCCATGGGTCAGGTTAGGATTTGAAGGTATGTTGGGCTAAAAAGGGTTTCCTTGACACGGTTTCAGTTTTTCACCACATACTTTCTTCCTTAGGGGATTTTACTGTACATATCCCATAATTCTTCTATATATACTTTTTCCTTTTTTTTGTTTTATTTCAGGCAATCTCTTTTTGAGGTTTGGCTTTTCTGATTTTTTTTTTAATTTTGATTTTACTTCCCCTCTTTTTTGTATATGTACACACTTTTTCCTCTCTTCTTTTTTCTTTCAAGGAATGGGTTTATTGAAAGAAAGGCCCAGGCTCAAATGGGGTAGCAAAGGATAAAATCATTTTCAGGGATGCTTTTGGCTATTGTGCTTGAAATGATGGCCTCTTTTGGGTGGTTCTTAAGCAGTCACGTATCTGTTTTACTAATACTTACCTTATTGTGATAGACTAAGAGTAGAACCGTCGGATGTATCCAACATTGATGGGCTCAGGAAGATGATCTCTATCCATGGTGGCGAGGCGGATGGCGTATCCTGGTAGCACTTCTCGGACGACATAAGGTCCCTCCAAGTTCGGCTTGAACTTTCCTCTCGGATCGACGTGGAGGGATGGAAAGATATTCTTCAGTATAGTGTCTCCTAGCTTCAAATCTCGACCGCGGGCACGTTTATTGTAAGCGAGTGTGATTTGCCCCTAGTAAACTTGAGTATGACACAAGGCTAGGAGTCTTTTCTCGTCTAGTAGATTCAATTGTTCAAAGTGGAATCTCTCCCTCTGCTTCGGGTAAGCCTGATTCCATGAGGATTTAGAGCGAGGGTACTTCAACCTCTACCAGTAGGATGGCATCAGTTCCATACACAAGGGAGAATGGCGTTACCCCTGTAGCAATATGGATCGACGTTTTGTAGGCCTACAAAGCAAATGATAGCATTTTGCTCCAATCTCGATAAGTGACAACCATTTTTTCGAGGATGCGAATAATTGTCTTGTTAGCAGCTTTCACGACTCCATTAGTTTAAGGCCGATAAGGTGATGAGCGATGGTGCTTGATTTTGTATTGCTCACAGAAGGCTCGGATGCACTTATTCGCAAAGTTTATACCGTTGTCTGTGATAATATCCTTGGGTACTCCAAATCGGCACATAATATTATTTTTGAGAAACTTCTCAACGTGACTAGCTGTGATGTTGGCATATGATGCTACTTCTACCCACTTGGTGAAGTACTCTATGGCAACGAGGATGAACCGATGTCCATTTGATGCTTTCGGATTGATTATTTCGACGACGTCAAGGCCCCAGGTAACAAACAACCAAGGAGTAGTCATGCAGTGAAGATCGATGGTAGGAGCGTATATCAGACTGGAGTGTTCCTGACGCTTGTAGGATTTCTAAACATGTTTGCGACAATCTGATTCCATTGTGGTCCAAAAGTATCCCTGTCGTAGAATTTTCTTAGCGAGCATGTGACCGCTGACGTAGGCACCGCATACTCCCTCGTGGAACTCCTTTATAATATTAATCGCTTCACTCTCAATAAGGCACCTGAGCAAGATGCTATTGTAGGAACATTTGTAAAGGCATTCACTATAGATGACGTAGCTTGCCACTAAATGTTGAATAATTCGTCAGTCCGTCTTGGACGTACCCTCAGGGAAAGTGTCTCGAGGAAATTATTGATATCGGAGAACCAAGATGGCTCATCATCAGGCTTAGTAGGTTCCTTAATCTATAGGTAGAAGGCTAGCTCATCCCTTTGCTCGATCATGATTGGCTTCATCTCGGCACCATACGAGATTTCTATCATTGATGCCAATATTGCTAGTACGTCGACAAAGCAATTTCTTATACAGGGGACATATGAGATGTCACGTCCTCGAAACAAACTATCAGATCCTCAAGGTGCTCATGATAAGGGATTAATTTCTCATCTTTTATCTTCCAATCTCCATTCGTCTGGCATATGATCAACTGCAAATTGCCAAATATCCAGAGGTGATTTATATTCAAATCAAGGGCCGCCTAGAAACCAGTGGCACAAGCTTCATACTCGGCCATGTTATTAGTGCAAGGGAAGTTGGGCTTGATAGACACTGGTACATGGGACCCTTTCAGCAAAATCAGAATGGTGCCAACTCCTTGACCCTCAGCATTTACTGCCCTGTCAAAGTGCATTACTCAAGATTCCTCTGCTTCTTCTATATCGTCTTTCGTCATGAACAGGATCTCTTCATCAGGGAACTCAATTCTCAAAGGTTCATAATTTGGCAAAGGATTGTTCGCAAGATGATCGGCGAGTGCCTACCCCTTGATCGATTTCTAAGTGACATAGGTGATGTCAAACTCAGACAATAAAAGCTGTCATCATGCAGTTTATCCAGTAAGAGCCAGCTTCTCAAACAGGTATTTCAATGGGTCCATTCGGACCAGGAGTAGAACAGCTTGGGACAGTAAGCAATGGCGGAGCCTCTAAGTGGCCCATACAAGAGCCAAGCATACTTTCTCCAGATGAGAATAGCGTGTCTCATAATCAGTAAACTTCTTGCTCAGATAGTAGATAGCATGCTCTCTTCTTCCTGTCTCGTCATGCTTCCCTAAGACACATCCCATTGAGGCTTCCGTCGTGGAGAAATACATCAAGAGTGGTCTCCCCGGCTCGGGTGGTACCAACACAGGTGGGTTGAGGAGGTAGCTTTTGATTTTATCGAACACTGCCTGGCAGTCATCATTCCATTCAATAGGTGAGTTCTTCCTTACTAGCTTAAAGATCGGCATGTAGATTGGAGTTAGTTGTGTAATAAGTCGACTGATATATTATATTCTGCCCAAGAACTCTCTAACTTCTTTCTCAGTAGATGGTGGCGGCATTTCAGTGATAGCTTTAACTTTGACTGGGTCGACCTCTGTGACAGCCCGGATTTTGACACCCCAAAACCCGTGCCATCAGCACGATCATCTTGACCGTGCCCCTTAGCTAAGCACGGAACACTGGTATATCAAGCATTGCAATAGAATAATAAACGAAATTGCGGAATTTAAATCTAAATTAATCAACTCCCCAAAAGACAGTTCTACCCTCATGCCTCTGCATGAATGGAGAACCGATCCGAACCATCAATGATAGCAATCATCACGGATGGTTCGTCCCAAAAGAATAATCCCAACTCCTTATATAGATGGTTTTAAATAAAATCAAGGCTTGACATACCAAGCCGTACAAAATCTCTCTAAAAGCCCTCAAAGCGGCTGTGAGTCCTCTAGAAGAAGTCCTCGGAGGTGGCTCCAACTGTCTCCTACGCAAGGTCCGACTCACCGGTCGGCGTCTCCTGAAGCCTCGGCATTGCTAGTAGTGGACTGCAGTCTATAGGGTGAGCTACATCCTAGCTCAATAGGGAACAAACACAGTTGAACATATAAATTATGACTCACATATATTCTATGATATGCCATGCATGATGTGTCTATGCAGTTATTGATGAAAACAGTTAAAAGCATTTCATTTTTTTTTTTACTGTTAATCACTTATGTTTTCATTTATTCATGAATGATGCTGAAAAGGCCTAAAGCAAAACTTAAACTTTCAACTTAAGTAATCCCCGAGCAATATAGCATCGAGCCCCGATGAGATACCCTTCATCGTCATCTATATAGACAGTTTTAACGTATTCCCTGGGAATACCATATAGTACCCAAGCCCCTTTCCCCTGGGGATTGGTGGCGGGGTTTCACTTGTCTCAAATCAACACCCCTGGGGTGTGCTTACTATGTACGGATAAGCCTCCGCACTGGCCTACGGTTTTGCCGCCGTATCGGTCACGGATATCCTGCCGTGTCAGTCGTGGATATCCCGCCACGTCGGTGGGGTAACCTATCAAACCTCAATTAACAAAAATATCGGTGCCTTACATATAGTTATTCACCGTGTAAGTGTATTATCTTATATCAGTTAGGCCCTATCAAACATGATTCAATCTTGGATACATCCCTGGGATGTATCCATTCACTTGCATCACACCTGATGCTCTCATCTCTTTACTTCTTCATCCCCTGGGGATGACTCATTATGATTACTCTTACGAATGTCACACGCACACACACTTTTCACAATTCTTAAGCAATAAAAGATTTGAGTTGAATTCTATATCACTACATACATGCTCTTGTAAAATAAAGTACATGTTCAAGGTGTTCCCTACCTCAAGTCTTCATTTGATCAATGCATCAAGGTCTCACGTGGCTCCTTGTGCACTAGTTCACACGTACCACCTATGGTACCACATAACAGGTGAAACACATCACAAAGGATGCAATAAAGAAGGTCTAAGACCCTCTAAGAATCTTAAAGTCAAACTCAAAAGTCAACATAACTTATCTCAGTCGATTAATCGAACTCCAAAATCGATTAATCGAAAGTCAATATCGATTAATTGATTCTCAAATCGATTAATCGAGATTTTTATTCGATTAATCGAATTAGGATTCGATTAATCGAAATTCTCTGTTCCCAAGTCGATTCTCAATTCGAGTAATCGAGTTCCTAAAATCGATTAATCGATCCCAAATCGATTAATCGAAATCCCATTTCGATTAGTCAATTTTTCCCAAGTCATTTCCTCCAGCCCCGGGGGTCCACTGGAGGTTCCCAATCGATTAATCGATACCTAAATCGATTAATCGAAATCCCAAGTCGATTAATCAAACTCCAATTCGATTAATCGAAATCGGGTCCACTGACTTTTCAGCTTCCTGGCCAATTTCGATTAATCGAAACCCAATTTCGATTAATCGAAATTGTCAGATTCAGCCCCTTTTCGAGCTGTTCTTTCAAATCTTTTTCCATACTTTTTCCTCTATTTTTTCTAAACCATTATCCTAAGATTTAACCCATTTTCAACTACCATTTAGCCCCTACGATCTATGCATTTTATTCACAAAATTTTTTACCTTGAATCGATCTCAAATTGATTTCAAATCCATGGTTGGAAAGGCTAGGGTTCCAGCTTTAGCTTGAACGGATTCTCCTCGCTAAATCGGCCTCTTAAATGCTAAAATCCCCCCCTCCAATCACACAATAACTCTTGTTTAGTCTTCTTTACTCCTCTCTCCCTCTTCTTTACTCCTCTCTCAACAACCCAAAAACACACATTTAGGGTTATTAAACCCTTTTTATCTCTCTCCTAGTTTGTGTGTTGAGCACATGCACCTCAATAGGTGTATGTGACTTTAGATTTTCAACACACACCACATTGCTACACAACCCATCATAGCACATTCACTCATCACACTCTATGCTAATTATCGAACTCCTAATTGGTCAAACCTGTGACCGATCGGGCATGGATCCCGAGGTCATAGTTTAGCGTGATTTTTTTCGGGCTATTACAACCTCAATCCCTCTCCTGCTGATGATCAATCCTAACAGTTTTTTGGACATAACACCAAATGCGCACTTATGTGGGTTCAAACATAACCTCTACTTTCTCAACCTCTCGAACAGCTTCTGGAGGTTTACTAGATGATCGCTTCGCTCTGGTGACTTGGCTATCATATCATCAACATACACTTCAATTTCTCGGAGCATCATGTCGTGAAACAGTGCAGTCATAGCTCCCTGGTATGTTCCACCGGCATTCTTCAGCCCAAACGGCATGACTCTGTAGCAAAAGGTTCCCCAAGGAGTGATGAACGCAGTCTTCTCTCGATCTACCTCTGCCATCTTTATTTAGTTGTATCCAAAGAATCCGTCCATAAAAGAAAGCATATCTCGTGCTTAGCAGTGTTATCGACCAAGATGTCGATGAGTGGTAATGGGAAGTCGTACTTCGGGCTCGCCCTATTTAAATTATAAAAATCAATACACATGCAGACCTTTTCATCCTTCTTCGACACAGGCATAATATTGGGTAGCCACTATGGGTATTTGGATACCATGAGAAATCCGGCATCATACTGCTTGATGACCCCGTCTTTGACTTTTAACATCCACTCGGGTCGAAGATGTCTCAACTTCTGCTTAACCGGCTTTATATCAAGGTAGAGAGGTAACTCATGCTCAACCAAATCAATGTCCAGACCAGGCATGTCCTTGTATGACCAGGCAAAAATGTCTTAGTGTGACTGAAGGAAATCGATCATGCTTTTTCTTTCTTCGGGAGATAAAGACATTCTGATTTTGGTAACTCAGGGAATCTCCTCAGTCCCAAGATTAACATCCTCGATTTCTTTGACTATGGGGGTAGGGCCCCTCTCAAATTCGGTAAACTGGTCAAGGAGCTCATTGGGGAGCTCCTCCAAAAGGATATCTTCGTCCAGACTCGCAACACCTACCTCTTCTTGTATTTCTATAGGAAAGGGGTCGATTTTACGTGGGACGGGTATTTCATTTAAGGCATCTTTTTATGGGATTTTATTTAGAATTTTAAATGACAATATTTTTGGACTTTGTATTTTTTCAATATTTTTAGAATTTTTATTTTCTTCGGAGGCGGACCCCTGACAGCAAAAGTCTGTGTATATACAAGGTATTGCTTGCCAGGGGCTTATTTCACTTTTTATAGGTTATTTTTTTTTAGGAAACGGGTGTCAAATGTTAAGCCACTCCCCGCTCTCAGGGTTTGGGGCAAAGATGTCTAGTTGCGTACCTGAGAGGTCGCTCCTTTACCTGTTGGGATGGAGGGTGTTGACTAAGATGGCTTTTGGGAGTCAGCCTCCATCATGTTGATCCACATTTTGTTTGAGATGATATCCTCAAACGTTAATACAATTTTGTGGTGGTTCACCATAGGGGGAGTTTGTTCAGGTACGGACCATCATTCCTCAAAGAGGGATAATGCGACCAAGTTTATCTCCAGGTTGGGAAGGGTGGTGTGGGGATTGGTGGGGTGAATCGGTGCTTTAGGCTTGTGTGGGGTTAATCGGATTACCCCATTTCGGTCGATCTACACAACCCCGACACTCACATATGAGGCCTGGGGCAGGATTTCTCCTCTATGTGGACCCCCCTAGCTTTTACAGCTGCCATTGCGCGGGATTTTTCTTTAGCCTCTTGCACCTCTTCTTCTGTGGGCTTGTAACCTAGCCTAAATCTAAGCTTTTGACCCCCCTTAGCTGTGACAGGCTCCTTCCTACCTTGTAGTCTGGGCCCAAGCCCCCTTCCTTTTTTATGGCCCCACTTTTGGAGCATGGCCACTGCTGCTACCATTCCTCCTCCAATTCTTGGAATGATGCCCTCGATGAGTTCCGGGAGTATCATTAACACCTCGTATTCGAAACTATGGAGGTCAACATCCTCAGCGGTGTGCGGCACATTCAGCACTTTGGATTTGTCAACGCTGTTGGTGGCTTTTTCTTTTTCACTGTGCCCCTCACCAATGATGGTGATGATTTTATGCCCGATGCAAACTTAAGCTTTTGGTGCACCATCGACAGTATTACTCTGACCTCATGCAGCCACTGGTGCCCTAATAGTAGATTAAATGAGGATTTGATGTCCATCACTTGAAATAATATGGAGAAGGTCATTGGCCCAATCAATATCTCAAGGTCAACTTCTCCCATTATCTATCTTTGTGTATTATCGAAGCGTATGGCACTAGTTCTCGTGGGTCTCAGCATGTAAGGATCTACCCCAATCTTGGTGGTGATTCTCAGTGGGCATATGTTTAATGCAAACCTATTATCGATTAAAACCAAGGGAATTATCATATTTTCGGACTCAACGGTAATATTAAGGGATTTGAAATGACTACTCCCTTAATCTGATAAATCGGCATCTGAAAATGAAATGACATTTGGAGCCATCACTTGACCAATTATTTACTCGATTTCATCCGGGCTAACCTGAAGTGATACATGCGCATTTTTTAACGCCCCCATTAGAGCTTGAAAATGGAGTGGGAACGTCATTAACAGATCCCATACAGTAATATAGACAGGCATTCTTCTCAGCTGAGTCTCCAGTATATGTTCTCGATTCATTTTCTCAAAAGGATTCATGGTGCTATCTTTTTTTCCCTCTGGTTAGGCTTATGCTGCTGCTGGTGCTTCTGGCTGCTTTGATATCTTCCCGGATTGGGTAACAAAGTCCACTACCCCTTCTCTTTTACTGCCAATGTTGATATTTGTTTGTTCATAACTCAGTGGGACCTAATGAGGATCGTAGGTTGGTCTCGTAATCTGAAATGGTATAGCTGATGGCATCAGATGCACTTACACTGCGGGCTCTGGAGGTATGGGTAACACTTGATTCACTTCGGTGATAGCTGGTTGGGTGGTAAAACTGGGCCAGATGGGGGTGGTGAATCTTGTGGGTGATTGCAACGGGGGTAAAGGGGCAGGAGTAGGCTATTGGTAGCTAATAGGTTCTGGCGGGGGATTGGGGGCATGATGGGCTATCGGATAATTGATGGGGGTGGTGGTGTATGATTGATACGCATTTATATGCACATACTTGACAAGTGTGGGTGATTGAAAATAAGCCCTAAGATCTAAGGGTTTGATTTGTGGTGTTGGGTTGGGGAAATAATCTGACAAATTCAGGGGTTCAATCACCCCAATATTCCTTTCTTCACAATTTCTTGGCGATGGTGCCACATAGCTCTCCCGATCACTGATGTAATCCGACGGATCAAATTCAAACTCCTCCTCATACCCTTCTACCATCCCGATGGTGAGCCTGGGACCTGCTCCCCCGGTAGGATGTGGGGGTAATGGCACTTGATGAATATTTGCGTGCTAGTTCACTTGAGAGAGTGTTGGCGAAATAATTTTCTCGACATTGATTAAATCTTGGATCACGTGCTTCAATGGGAAGCAGCGATTAGTCGGGTAACCCGAACCTTGATGAAAATTATAGTGAGTATTAGGGTCATAATTCTTTGGGATTGGGTGAGGAGGAGGTTGCGGTTGATGAATAGTAACTAATCCCTTTTCTATTAATAAAGGTAAAAGTACACTTAAAGATTACCCTAAGGGTATAAACACTCGATCATAGTGGGCTCTCCTCTACTCCGGAGTCATCTGCATTCCTTGTCCATTCCCTGCTCTCTGTATCTTCTCAATTATGACTGGTACTGGATGGGCTGCTTGAAATTGGAATGGAGTTATATTATTATTGGGCCTGGTATTGGCAATGTTCTAGACATCATCCCCTGTTGTCTTCTCGTTTCTTTGTTCTGAAAACCTTCTGACCCCACTGGCTCCATTCGAAACATTCTTGTTCAGGTGACCTTCCCTGATGGCATCTTCACAGCAATTATCATTTCTTACCAGATCAGTAAAGCTGGAATGTTGTTGGTATACTAAAAAGTTCGAGATTATTGGCAGAGTATTTTTGAAAATCATTTCTATTTGTTCATCATCAGGTATCCTGTTTCTAACCTGAGCTGCCAATGCTCTCCAATGCCCCAAATAATTGTTGAAGGTCTCATTCGGGTTCTGCTTTAATCGGGCCAAGTCCGACCTATGCAGTTCAATGTCTATATTATAGAGATATTATTCCTGGAATAAGTGCGTCAAGTCCTTCCAAGTTTTCATCATAGATGGTTCCAAAGATGTAAACTATCTCAAGGCGGACCGGTCAAACTTTTCTAAAAGACCTTTATTAATAATCTTTCGTCCGCTCCATACTGGCACATGTCCCCACAATAAGATTTGAGGTGTGCTATGGGATTGTCGGTGCCGTTGTACATGTCAAAAGCCAACATTTTAAATTTTGGAGGCAAGGGGACCTCAGTGAAGAAACACAAATCTGTGAAGTCCGTGACGTGGATTTCAGTACCACCCATCTTCAACAACTGCTTCTTAATTTTGTCCAACTGTTCTTTCAACTGCTCTGACTCCTTGGATACGGGGCCACTTTCTCGACAGTTGGTTGGACTTCACTTTGGACTACCAGGGGGTGGGCAACTATAAGAGGAGGGTTAAGGCTGCTCAATTTCTTAGCATAGGCTCCACTATTTCTAATCTCATCATCTTCATAATGCTGATCTATATAGGGTGCAATGAGGGCAGGATCCTCTTGCCGGTGCTGCATGGACTAGATGGAAATGACATGAGTGGGGGTTGGGTGAGTTCATTGGGGATGAGGGGAGGTTTGTTGGATGATGGGATGAGTGGAAGTCAGATTTTAGGGTGGGGCCTAATGAGGCTTGAAACTGACTTCGGGATGTTGGGATATGGGTGAATTGGGGTTGATGTAAGGCATGGTTTTGAGCTAGGTGTGAGGGTTGTAAATGGGTGAAATTTTAGAGGAATTGTGAAGGGTATGGGTGTGAGGCTCCAAGGTTTTGTTGGGCTTGCGTTTGGGCTATAAAGCCTTGGGAGGGTTGGGCTATGAAGGTGTGGCCCATGGGTCCTTTGGAAGCTTGGGCCACAAAGCCTTGGTCATGATAGGTGTGGCCCAGGGGGCCTTAGTGGGCTTGGCTCATTGGCCATTGATGGGTTTGGGCCATGGGCCCTTGATGGGTCTGGGCCATGGGCCCTTGGTGGGTCTAGCCTATTGAGCCTTGATGGGTTTGGGCCATGGGCCCTTGATGGGTCTGGCCCATTGGGCCTTTGTGGGTTTGAGCCATGGGCCCTTGGTGGGTTTGACCCATTGGGCCTTGATGGGTCTGTGTCATAGGCCCTTGGTGGGGCTGGCCCATCGGGCCTTGATGGGTCTAGGCCATGGGCCCTTGGGACATGTGAGAAATGGGGGTTTAGGCCATTGGGCCTTGGGACATGAGGGTCTGGGCCACTAGGCCTTGGGACATGAGGGAAATGAGGGTTTAGGCCATTGGGCCTTGCGACATGTGAGAAATGGGGGTGTGGATAGTGTGGATGATGGGGGTTGATGGGGGTCATGGGGGAGTGAAGCATGGAGGCTTGATAGGGTATGGGAGAGATCCATAGATGTGTGGTGTGGATGAGAGGGGATGTGTTGGGAGGCCTTCCACCTATTATAGGTGTGAAACATCTCCTCCATCATGGGCATGGAAAGGGGATTGGATGGAGATGGGTTATTTGATGGTTGGAGGGATATGGAGTGAAGAGGCAAAATTGGGCAAAGCTCGGGTGAGGGGTGGGATATGGGGTGGATTGGAGAAATGAGGTGGGGCATTGGTGGATGGATTAGGTATGTATGGGGGATATGTATGGGGCATAGTGTTGGAGAATGAGAGAGAAAAGTTATTCATGGCTTCGGAAAAGATGGGCATGACTTGGGCAAATGGAGGGATGTGTGGGGGATTGGATGTGGTATGGATGGATGTGGGTGGATCGAGTTGGGCGGATGAAAAATAAGGTATGTTGGTTAAGGTAGAGGATGGGTTTTGAACGGGTGTGGAAGGAAGGTGAGATGGGTTGGAGATGGACATGGATGAAGGCATGGTTTGGAAAAATGATGGGAAGTTTGGATTTTGGGCATTTGGGAAGTGCTGGAAGGGGAAATAGGGGCACCGAACGGGCCGGTTATGGTGACAGTTGATTGGGCAAGGGGGGCGGAAGTAAAGGCTTCTTCGGTATGAGAATGGATTGGAAAATGTGGCGGGGATGAGTCGAGACCGGCATAAGCCGGGTCCATAGCCCACGACATATCTCAGTATCGGGTCGGGTACGAGTGCCTCGGATGGGACCCGTAAAGCTTCCTCCTCCTTCCCCTACGGGATGACGGAGGGTATGATGATGCCGTTGTGCCGGCACCAATCAAGACTCTATTTTTGGGTTTTTAATTTTATTTTTATTTTTTATTTTTTTACAAGTGAAAAGAAATGAGAATTTCGGGGCCTTTTTTAATTCCCTTCTCAGGTGGCGCTCGTACCCTTAAATAGGTCCCATGGCAAAGGTTCCGAAGCACTTCGGAAGAATTAAAGAGAAATCTTTTGCTCTATTGAAAGCACAAAAATCAATGTAAATAACCCAATCCCCCAAAACGAATAAAAAAGAAGTCACATTCTTTTGATCGGCGAGAGCGTATTGGGTGTCAAAAGTTGCGGGGCCTAAATAAAGGCACTGATCGGAGAGTCCGGAGTGTGAAATAGGCCACAAATCTGAAATGATGCTGCTCAAAACCAACCTGGCACAACTAATAGTGGCACTAGAGCAAAAGTTCCCAGAATAAAGCTGGCCCAACTAATAGTTGCGCCAGTGTTCTTTTGGGACATTTTGCATTGGCACAATTAATAGTGGCGCCAGAGCAAAAATGGTTCTCTAGATTGTTTGACAACAGCAATCTCAGTCCGAAATGGGTCTCCAAACCGGCTTTTTATGGAAGCTAGGCTTCCGGGGACTGACTATTTATATTATACGTCTCTTTCCTCACCGATCCTAAGGGTTTAGAGGCCAAATTGGGTTCACTATCGCTCTCTTTTTCTGAGATTTTAGGATTGGTAACGAGAAGGTTACCCACCCGATATACCTCAAGTGCAAGCACTTTTCTCAGGTACTAGGTGGGTTGGGACTTTTTCGGATCATCACCACTAGGGGTTGCCGCCGTACTAAGACCCGAGAGTTTGTATGTGTGCCTAAATAACTCAACCATTGAAAATCTACCCCGCAAAAATTAATTTAAGTCCCCTTTGTTGGTTCAATTTTATTTTTCACTCTTAAAGAAATTTTCTTAAGTTCAAAGACCGGGGGTGATGATCCCGTGCTGCCTCTACGGGCCAGCGTTCATTAGCGGACTATGTTTGCGAAATTAAAAGCGCAAGTAGGCCAGCCAAACGGTTAAGGCATTTGAAATGACAGAAATATAAGAAAATTAAATAATAATGCACAAGTAGACCCGCCAATCGGCTAAGGTGCTTGAAATGATGGAAACGTAAAGAAATTGAATGACAATGTGTAAGTAGGCTCGCCAAATGGCTAACGCTCCTAAATGACGTAAAAGTAGGGGTAAGAAAAATGACGTAATCAAAGGGGTGAGTAAAAAAAATAGTAAAAATAAATTAAAAAATAATAATAAAAGGTTAGTGAATCAAAAATAAAGAGGTCAAGTTTAAGGGGAAGCTCTACTAGCTACTCCCCAGTAGAGTCACCATCTGTGCAACCGTAGGATTTTTGACGATCCGATACGCCCTCTAATGAATGTTTAGAGTTACCACCCGGAGCTTTTGGTGTCCCGAAAAACCTAAATTAATTTTATAAGTACCGAAGTGCTACAAATATGACTCTGAATCTAGTCTATGCCAAAGGCTCTTGGGTAGGGGCTTCGGTTATCGATTGGGAAGGTGTTAGGCACCCAATCAACCCGCTTAATGCGGTCTCCACTTATGGCTAAAATAAAAATAATATAAAGGAAAAGAAAAAGGCTTTCTCTTGCCCAAAGGGTCTTAAAATCCTATTTGTGTCCCTTCGTTCCTACCAAAAATTTGGCGGCGTAATGGCACAAATAGGAGGATAGAGGAATAACCAAGAAGGTAGAGGAATAGAGGGGAGAGCTGGAGCTCTCGGGCCCTTGTTCCACCACTGTTGAGCCTTGCGTTGACTTGCTTCAGTCAGATTTTGAAGGCTTGTATGATGAGAAATGAGATTCTAACTCCTAAGGCTTGATAGCTAAGAGGTAGAGAGGGAGGGCTAGGGGGTAATACACACCTAACCTAGAGCTTTTTTGTGAAATGCTAAGGTCTAAAAGAAGTTTGAAAGTTTTGAAATTTGTATGGAAATGGTGCACTAGAGGAGAGAGAGAAGAGATTCCTTAATCTCTTAATTGCAAAAAATTTTAAACCTTTGTAAAGGGAGGGGTGCCTCTCTATTTATGAGAAAAAGAGAGGTTAAGAAGGTACTTAGAGGCTAATTTGGATTAACAATTAGGTAATCTAGCCATCTAAGGTTTTCTAGGATTTTTAGAGCCTTGAAAAGGGTGAAGAGTTGCTCCAATGGTGAATGATAGGGTCAGGCTTTAAACCACTTAAGAGGTTATCCATAGATAGTAAATAGGTGCAACAGAACTAGCAAAACACACCCCAAAGGTCAAGATGGTTAACAAGTCAAACCCCATTCTTGAAATTCGAGGCAAAAAACTAGGGTTACTGTTCATATGCCTGGCGCAACTAATAGTTGTGCCAAGCATATGTACAGTATTATAGTAGAGCTACAGTGCTTGGAAGTTGGCTGCTTGCGGGTGGGGTCTACCTTATAACTGGCGCAACTATTAGTTGCACCAAATCCCTAAAGGGGGTTCAGTTGATTTTACCATTCTGCCCATGTACTTCGGAATGTTATATCTTCTAGTGTACAGCTCCGATTGGGGCGATTCTTAGCCCGTTGAAAAGCTGAGGACTTCTACTTTTCAATAATATAAGATTCGATTATAGTAAAAGGTCACAACTAGTCCCGATGTACCACTCTTCATCCATTACTTGAGAAAGCTAGGTTTAAGTCTGAAATGGGTTCTAATGGTCGGGATGGGTTTCTAAGGATTCGAACAGATTCCTAAGGGATCTAAAGTGGTTCCTAAGGGTTTGGAATGGCTCCTAAGGTTTTGAAAAGGTTCCTAAGGGTTTCATACATGCCATCAAAAGCTCGGAGATGCGTCTCTCTCGAAATGTGTCTCGATCGGGCCTTGGGCCAGATTTGAGTGTCTACACTCTTGTAGAGACTCAGCTTGCTGCCAATTTACGTCAGAGAGTCCATTCAATTTTTGGATCACACTCGAAGAAATCTAGACTTTGAGATCGAGTGTGTTAAAGAAAAGAAAACTCGATTTTTAATATTTTTAAATTTATCAAATTTTTATTCTAGAAAGCAGAGAGAGAGAATAAATCTAAGTCGCGAGCTTCGCTGATCAGGGGAAGTTGAGACTCTAAGTCGTCGCTCCGAATAAATCTACGAAAGATTGAGAAGTGATTCAAAGAAAGTTAGAAATATAAAGAGGTATAAAAAGAGAAAGATAAATATTTATTTTAAAATGAGAATATAAACAAAAATAAAAGATAAATTGCTTCTCTGGCAACGGCGCCAAAAACTTGACCGGCTTATAGTATATATATATATATATATATATAAATTAAAATTAAGCCTTAACCTATTGCAAGCGCACAATGAAAATTATAGTGTAGCAATAGGATCGATCCTACGAAGAAGTGATTATCTTCTTATAGATTTTTATATTCCTGTTTTAAATACTATCTTTATCTTTTAAGTCCTAAACTACTAGAGAAATATGAATAAAAGAATGGGTTCTTTAATCTAATTGCATAAAAATAAATTATAATCCTTCTTCTTCAGATTGAGGTTGTCAATCTCAACCTTCAGCTATCGGATGTTTACAAATTTAAAATACCGTTACACAGTATTATAGCCTTTCAAAATTTGATCATCAATCAAAAACTAAAATTCTTCAACACAGATTTAATCTAATCAACAATCTCCTAAAATCTGGGCGTCAATCAAATTCGAGAAAATTGAAGATGGAAAAGTAAAACCGTTACACTAATCTGCAAGCTTTAACCTGAGTCGTCAATTCAAATCAAAATTCGAAGATGTTTACAAAGCATAAAAAAATTTAAACTAAAAATAAAATAAAATCTAAACTAAAAAGCAAAAGTAGAACCATCCAAAGGGTTGATCTTTCAGCTTCCTCAGCCTTGGTTGTCAGGTAAAACCTCAAAGAACTGTGGACGATGTTACTTTATAAATCCTAAACTACTTTGATCGGGAGAAAACATAGACCTCAGTTGTAAATTGATGCTATGAAATTCTTCGATGATTATTCATATGCTGAGCCCTCTTATTTATAAATCATAAGGGTCGGTTTACAGAGATCTAATTGTAATAAAAGAAACTATTAAAATAAAAGATTCCTAATATAACTCTAATTCTAATTTTATTCTTCCTTGCTTCTGAATGTTTGATGTGTTTCAAATTTCTTTCCTTAATAGCAGCACCAGAGTCCTTTTAAGATTCTTCTTCATCAATCTCTCAGATCCGTGATTAGCCAAACTTTTAATTAAAGAATTCTTTTAATTCTATTCTTGGCGGAGGAAATTCTTACGTGATTAGCAGTAATAGAAGTAACAGGAAAGCTTCTATAATCGTAATCGTAATTCACGATTATCCTTTTTTTTCTTCTCTTTCTTAGAAAATCATAAATCACTATTTTCTATCTTTCATAGCTTTCTCAGTCAACGATTCTTTAAATTACAATTCTTCGCCTTTCTTCTATACTCTTTCTCTGAAGAATCGCACATTATGATTTTTTATAGATCTTCATTAGTAACACTATATTGTTTGTAAAATCATAAAACACAATTTTGCTATCCTTCTATAAGCGACGAATTGTCTTTTACGCTTAACCGTCTTTTTATAGCTCTTTTGGGTTTACTTTGACAAAGATTAACATTATGGTTCTCTTTTACTATTTTTCGTTAATATCTGTACATCATCAACTTGTTAGTAGCAAACTAAGTCCTAGCATCACAAAGTTAAGGGTGATAAAATGATTTATTCTGTGACTGATCAGAGTAAAAGGAAATTGTTGGTCATCGCCCGCCATGTTAATCTCGGGATGATGTTGGGCCGAGTTGTAGGATGTTCCAACGTCATATAGGGGATTATCATGGTAGCCCCATAATGGTGAGTCATTACTATAAGTAAAGTTTATTATATGTATTCTTGACATTTCGAGCCTTTGAAAGATGTTCATGCGCTCTCAGGGTTTAGGAATTAAGTATAGTTGCAATGTATGCCTCGTATGCGTGAAGGTGTGTGTACGGAAGTGAAAAATAAAGAAGAAAAAAAAACAAAAAACAAAATAGTTAAACCGGGGAAACCTTAGCAAAAATAGTCCCAACGCGATCGCCAGTCTGTTGGTATATGCTTTTCTAGAGCCCTTTCGGATCTCGAAATAAGTGGCCCAATTCGGTCCAAGTTGACTCTGTCTTGTGATGGGGAATATACTATAGAATAATAGCAGAAGGAAAATACTTAAGTGCAAAAAATAAAAAGGAGATGAATTTTAAATAGAGAATACTTGGGTTGATGCGATCGCTACTTACAAATATTTTCATTTATCAAATTAGTCGCGAAAAACTTTTATTAAACACTATCGGTTTAAATTCTCATTTTCGTTAACCTGATCCGACATATTCGGACTTACAACTTGATCGTAACAGTTTCAAACGTAAACGGAAATATAACGTTAAAGACTCTTCTTAATTAAAACATTAAAAGATCCATGTTATTTAAATTCTAATGCAAAGATATATTATCATTTTTCAAAAGTACTGGACATAAAACAAAACTGGAGTAAAGGAGAAATCCTATTAAAAATAAGTGCAGGTTCTTTTAGCTCCATGAACAAAATGTTCATAGCTTTCAGCTCGTTAATCACGTTGGGATCCTTCCTTTTCCAGCTCCTCTAATCCTGGTTGGGTGGCTGTTGACTGACCTCTAGAATTTTTACGTTATGAAACGATCGTAAGCAATGAAGCTCAATAAAGTCTTAGTTAACATCATCATAGATTTCTAGTACAAGTGGTATACAAATATTCCATAGATGCATGTGCAAGTGGGGTTTCCAAAAGTTGCAATATTGTAACTAAGCATTCATGGAGATTCTAGATACTTATAACATAAGAAGATTCCATTTAATCGCCTAGTTAACATCTATGAGAATAATAACAATAATAGTGCGCAATTCACAACTAATACAGAAAATAAGGATATTTGAAATCTAAGCATAGAATAACATTTGACTGATTACATGCAACAACCTTAGCTAGACACAAAGATTTATAATCATGACATCAGCAGTCATAAAGTTACAAGTATTTGTTGATTTATTATTAGTATCTTTTAATTAATTTGGTGTTGATACCAAACACCAACCATGGTCCAGATTCATAATTCAGATGCCAATATTACGTAGACAAAGGCAAGCACCCTTCGTCATTTAGCCAATCAAGACAAGGATCAATGACCCTGTTCGTCTAACTAGACCCAATCTTCAGTTGATATTTTAATATCTCTGCATATACGAGGTGCCCATCATATATGAGGTGCTCATACGAGCCTGTTTGTGAGAACAACGATCAGCTATATGAGGTTCAGAACATATTAGAATAGTATCGTCTTCCCACTTTCAAATTTCTCAGTTTTCGTTATCAAGTAATTAATATTCAAAATTCAATACATTCAGGATTTTCAAACTTAGTATTCAAGTAAATTTTTGGATCCCCATTTCGGGTTCAGATTCAAACATTCAAATATTTATTTCGGATTCAGAGTTTCAATATCCAAATATACCCATTTCGGATTTAGATTCAAATATTCAAATACCCATTTCGGGTTCAGAGTTTCAGATATTCAAATTCTTATTTTGGGTTCAAAGTTTCAGATATTCAAATTCCCATTTCGGGTTCAGAGTTTCAGATATTCAAATTCTCATTTCGGATTCAGAATCACTACAAAAAATAGATTATTAGCAGCAATTTTTTACTCCAAAAAACTGTCGCTATTAACAAAAGACTATTAGCGGCAAGGGTATTAGCGACAGTTTTTTGTTAATAGCGGCTATTTTTGGCTGCCGCTAATAGTCTTATTTTTTATAGTGAGTTTCAGATATTCAAGTTCTCATTTCGGGTTCAGAGTTCAGATATTCAAATTCTCATTTCGGGTTCAGAGTTTCAGATATTCAAATTCCTATTTCGGGTTCGGAGTTTCAGATATTCAAATTTTCATTTCGGGTTCAGAGTTCCAATATTCAAATACCTTTATGTATTCATATATATTTTTATATTCATGTACTGTGTTCAGAATTTCGTAATCTATCTATCATGCACTGTATTCTAAACTGTTTTAAGATTCCATTTTTCATGTTCAAACATGCCAATATCAGACATTTCTTTTCAAGCATTCTAGCTTTCTATCATGTTACTACCATATCCCATCATATACTGTCATATCAGATCATATCATATCCTATCAAGTCCAAGAAGAAGTCAGGTTCGAGTTTCAGATGACTTGATTCTAAGGGAGGATCTCATCAGCTTATACTTATATCAAGTGCTACCTCAATTTATAGTCCAATGGGGGACTTATGTTTATCATCGTCGATAAAAACTCGGTCGTCTCTAACGATTTTTAAGGCATCGAAGCGCTTGTTTCTAGAATTCTTATCTATTCAAGTTAAGTCAACTAACTGATTGTTCGACGGGGGTTAATCAATTTACTTATCCTATAATTTTGGGTATGGGTCATGGGTCCAATGGGTCCAATACATTATGGGTCCAATGGATTTTAGGTCCAATGGCCCACTTCCTAAGTAATTCGGGCCATTACTAGATCTGAAACTAGGGGTACAAACCTTTCCAAGGTCCGAGCCATGTAGACTCAATTTTCATGGGCTTTGATCGACATGTCTTGGTCTGGGCTCCTAACTAGATCAAATTTGTTGAGTCATGGGCCTGGTCCTTAAAGTAGGCTCTTGTCAATCCTGTTTACTAAGATTTAGGATTTTGGGCCTTGTTGGGTCGTCAAAGACTTGACCGGGTCTTTGACTTAGTTGACCAAAATCACATGGGTCTTAACACAGGTTAGCTTCATGGGGCCATGTGATTAGGCCTTCTTAATTGGTCATGGGTCTCGGTCAAGGTCAGAGTATTTTGCCTTTATTCTTTATACATTCAGATTTTTCATGAGGATGGCGGACATCGTATGGTAAATCGTCTGCCATTTTCAATTCCGATTGAATTTTTGAGTGCTTTGAAAACTTAGGATAAGAGAACTGATGAGAGCATATTTCTCAAAGTGGTTGCATTCAAAAATATGATCAAGGTTGATCAGGGTAGATAGATCACCGAGATCTGCTCTGTTTCATCAGACTTTCGGGCCATATTTATTGGGCCTTGGTGTCGGGTTCATAACTCTTAGTGTCGATAAGGGAATCAAGCACTTAGCTGTTCTTTAGAAAGATTCGCGAGTTGCCCAACTTTTTTATTTATATTTTTCTGGTCAAAAGTTAACAAATGAGGACATAATCAGGTTCATCTGATTGAAGGTCAGGTCTGTTTTTTGGTTGTGTGCCATTTGCCAAATTTTTGGACTGCAATTTTGCCGATTTTTCCGCCGTCAATTTTGATCGAATCGAGGTGTGAATTTTTTTCCCAAGAGTTAGGAGCATATTAAATTCAATACCTAATTAATCTTAGATTTTTTTGATACTTTTTCGTGCTCTAAAACCAAAGCTTATTATAGCTCTGTTTTTGTGGTGCTACAGAGCATATTTGCCGCATTGTGTTCCGGGTGCTGTAACATTAAAACCGTACGGGGTTCAGGTCTAAAATTTTAACCGGACATCAAGAACTCATTAAAGCACTTCCATAATTTTTTTGGATTTTTTTGGAATTTATTTTTTTTTATTCTGTCCGCTGTTGCGGGACCGATTTTCTGTGGGCTGCAAGGTCCACAGATTTGGGCCTTTGATGGGATCCATCTAGTGGTCCATCCAATATCACTCTTATCGGGTCTCGGTCCGGGACATTCCTAAACTAATCTCAGGTCCAACGGAATCATGTTTCGGGCCATCTTATCGTTTTAAATAACGTTAATCAGTTGCCGGTACTTTCCTAGTCACTAGTATCGGTTTTTCTTAAAATTATCGGGTCGGGCTTTAAGATCCATCCGATCGAACCTAACGTATCAGGCATATTTATATCTTCAAATTTCATTTTCTTTTTGAGAATCTTTTATACAAAAATCCCATTTAAATATACTTATTTGACAAATTTCTAACTTTTATTTCCGATATCACGTATAGCCTAACCATTCATCTATTCCTATCCATGCATCTAATACCGTCGAAATTGCCGATGATCAATTCAAGGGTCAAACATATAATTTTCCAAAATTTCTATTCTTATATAACTCATCGAGAAATCAGAAAGCTATGCTTAAGATAAGCTAGTTCTAGGCATTTTTATCAAGGAAATCCTAGCCTATCTAGCAAGTTTTCAAAGAGAGTCAATCGTGGAATCCGATTTATTTATCGTCATGATCAAAGTTGAATCATATTTCTGAGATATGGCCATATAAATGTGTCCATGTTCCAGCCACTTATTTTTGCCAATCATCTATATTAATATCATAGAAATATAGCACATCTCAATATAAATCATATATAGCTTATTCAAAAGTCTAAGCAATTTAAGACCACACATTTTTAGTATAATCAAATCATTTCATGATATCTAAACATCTGAGATCACACATAAATAATCCATCCAAATGCATCTAATATCACAACATAATTTCTATAATTAAACTATGCAAAGAATCATCATTTATCAATTCAAAACTATTCATAGTAAAAGATGTATTTTTTATCAATATTTACCTAGAAATCCGTGAAATAGAGTAATGAAAAATTCATAAACCTAAACTACTATGTACATATCATTCATCTATAGGGATCATTTGTTCTAAAATTCATGGCATGATAAAAAATTTTCAAGAATAGACTAATTTTCTAAATTTTGACCTTCTAGGTCAATCTAATCCATTAGATGGCCTTGCATGTGTACCAAAATCACATGCATGGCATTTGGCTCAGGTCCATGTCACATTTCAGAATTTCAAAAGAATCCATATCAAAGTTCATTTTTTTTTACCAAAAATATATAATTTATATGTAAATCTTACAAAATGGCCTAGTTTGACCATTTGGGTCAGTTGGGATCATTGGATGGCCTTGCAAGGATGTAAAAATCATATACATGGTCACCCTTTCCTCAGGTTCAAACCCTATTACAGAATTTATTACTGATACTAAAGAAAAATTAGATCAAATCATAAAAATCTATAACAAATCCTCATAAAACACAAAATCTAGTGGTCTAGGCCTCCGAGGCTATCATGGACCATTAGATGGCTTTAAAACACAAAATCTAGTGGTCTAGGCCTCTGAGGCCATCATCGACCATTAGATGGCTTTAAGCGACTCTAAAGATCACAACCAAAGCTCTCACTTGCTGGTCTCATGTGAGAACATGATCATTCCAGAATTTTAGCCATCCAAAAACAAGAAAAAGATCATACAACTATTGGAAAAATCTAAATACAACTAGTCTATAAATCTAGATAAAAGTTAGATTAAAACTTTACCTTGGCTAAGCTAGTTTCTCCTTGCTGGTTTGCTTTGATTTTTGTGGTTGAAAGGGCTGGAATGGGGGCTCAAAATATATATGTGGATGTGGAGGATGTGGGGAGTGGAGTGGTGGTGTTTGATCTTGGGTTCAAGGGTTGGATTGAAGGGGGAGATTTTTCTACAAACTAGGGTTCTAAGGGAGCTCTAATGGAGTTTGGAGAGAAGAGGAGGATGAAAATGATGGAATGAAGGCCCTCCCCCTAAGGAATTCGAAATTTGCAAGGGTTGGGGGAGACATGGGTTGCATTTTAGTGCCATGTGTCACACCATTTCTTCCCAAGGTATTCCCTCCACTTTCCAAAGTATTCGCTCTCTCTCCTCTCTCTCCTCTACACATCATGTTTTACTGTCTTTTTGTGACTCTCAAGGCTCCTAGGACTTGTGAATTTCAAAAGTTCACTAAATCATGTGGTGCATGCACATGAGTGCATCTAACACCCTAGATTTTCTCAAGGAAAATGGGTGGTGTAGGATGGGCCAAATCTTGGTCAAATGAACCAAGGGCTAGGATTTGCTAGAGATTTGCAATATCTTAATTTTTAATTACTAAAATCAAGTAATTTAATTACAATTGCCCCTGGGCTTATATAAATATTACAAGGAATGCTATGGTTCTATGAAAAGCACAAACATATAGTCTCATGTATTAGTGCATTTAGATGCTTCTATTTTATGTGTCAAGGTTTGACTCGACCCATCAAGAAATCTCATAATTATTTTCAAAAATTGATCCGTTGGTGATGATCTCCTCATCACCATCAAGTCTCAGGCCCAATTCGGGTCAAGCCTCGAGTCGGGGTCCAACAATAAACAAATCGGGTTGGTTACAAGGCACAAGATGTGGTGTGTGTTTTTACTAAATTTTTAACACACCGACTCCATTAAATGGGGTGCCCTTTGGGTTCCACTACTAATAGTCAAATTCTCTTTGAATTAAGATTGGTGCCTTACCAATTTTGGTGGACCTGGCCTCCGACGGTCACCTAACAGAGTCAGATCACACCAATGTCCAATCAATAGTTTGACCAACACTGGATTCTAGGGGCAGGTGTTACACCCTAGTTTGTAAAGTAGGTCCCATGCCACCCATCACTTCACAAAAGTGGGGCTACGTGTAGCGCCCATATCAATTGACGTTGAGATCTCTCTACGCCCGGGCACATATCACCGACCCTATATATATATATATATATATATATATATATATATATATATATAAAGAGAGAGAGAGAGAGAGAGAGAGAGAGAGAAAGACCTCGATTAGGTTCCTCTACGGGGCACTCCGAGCGTATCCCAATTTTCCCTAGGAACAACACGTGTCTAGCAAGTTTAACATCACTTCAGTTATATTTGAAAAGAAAAGGTAAGAAATTTTTTGACAATTGTTCTAAAGAGGAAAATTTTAGACAATTTTCCTTAGGAGCAACACATGTCTAGCACTTCGCTACCGAGGTGCCACCGCCTCGCTATCGGGGTGCCGTTGCATCTCTACCGGGGTGTTGGTGCTTCCGTACTGAGGTGCTAATGCTTCACTACCGGGCGCCCATATTTGTTGAGTAAAATATACCTGAAAATGTAAGTCGGACACTTTCTTGAAAAAAATGAGAAAAGAAGGAAAAGAAAGAGACTTTTAAAAAGTCAAGAATGATGATTGAAAGAGTATATAACTTTTAAAATATTTTAAAATTTTAATACTAATTAGTAAAGTGGCTACATATAAATAAGCCTAAAAAAATGTTACATGTCGCGCCCATATGAATAAGCGCAAAGATATCTCTACACCCGAGAGCATATCCCCTCTCTCTATACATAGAAAGAGAGAGACCTTAGCTGGGTTCCTCCTCTATGGGGCACTCCGAGCGTATCACAATTCATAATTTTCCCTGGGAGCAACGCGTGTCTAGCTTGTTTAACATCACTTTAGATATAGTTAAAAAGAAAAGGTAAGAAAATTTTAGACAGTTCTTCCAAAGAGGAAAAAGATAATTAGCTCTTCTCCGCAGAAGAAAACTCGTCTTCAAAACTCCTCTCCACGATGATTAGAGACTCCCAGCCGACGGCAGAGACTCGATGGAGCTGATCAACCATGATGAAGTTTACCGATCAAAGTTGATAGACGACAATGATTACAACAACGATGATTAATGCAATCTTGAAATAAAAGTCTGCTCATCATCAATCTTGGAGCTCAAAGTTCGTCTCTACAAAACCCAAGAGAGGCGAAGAAGAGGAAGAACTTGGCTTCTGAATCTCTTAGTAATTAGGGTATCAGATGTTAGTTATTTTTTAGTCCCGTAGAACATAGTGTTGAATATTCATGGAGATTTGCTACTATTTTTTTTTAGGAAAAAAATGGGCTTTTAAATCCCCATTTAGCAAATTGTAGATGAATGATCATGGTTTGACCATTTATTGTATTTGGCGGCTTTCATTCGATACTGTGTTTTTTTTTTTTTTTTTTTTTTTTTGATATTTAAAAAAAAAAGTGGTGGGGAATAGCTGAGATTGAACTGATCATAGGCGTGACACCTATAAAAAACTTTTTGTCGTGTGAGATCAATCTGTGCAGTGCATAGCGGACGCACCAAAACCACCCTCCAGAACTTGTTGGTTTTTGGGAAGGGTATGAAGCCTCCTCTCGCCTTGGAAATAACTTACGATTTATGAAGGCAACCGCCTTCTCCTCGGTAAACCTATCTTTGTATTGGACGGCGCCGGTGAAGTTGTATATCTAGTTATGCCCATGTTTTAAATATCGCCCATGGTCGACATGTACATATCGGCTAGCTAGTTTACCTTGTCGAGACCTATCTTCTCTCTCGCTTACATATTCGACTAACTTTTCTATATCTCCCATAGGATCCATACCCATATTATTTCTGTCTCTCTTTTCAACATCATATGTAAGCGTTCTAATTCGTTATAAGAAAATTCCATACGACTTTGATATTCCAGTCTATCTACAAATAGCATTTGCAGAACCATTCTAATCTTTAAAGTATACATTAGACTCTATATTATCATATAAGAATAAAATGAAGCATTTATTACAATAATCCAAAGCTAAGATCAAATGATGAAATACTACAATAATTATCAAACTTAATTTTCAACAAATTTCTTTTGTTGATTACATGATCTCGGGTTCATGAAAGCTCGAACATCTCAATATTAGAAGAATAGTTTGTGATTTAAAAGACGGAAATGAAGTAAAAGCAAGCCAAATGTATGACTTAATTAGGTTTGAAAGTAGTGTTGATTTACATATTCATGCCTTTCTAATATGGGGTTTGGTCAGAGTAAGACCCTAAATCGGGTTCTACTCTATCTCTTACCATCCAAAGAGGAGATATGACTTTTGGAGTTAATCGTGGAAATCAATAAATGCTTGAGAGAAATTAAAGGAGTAAGAGAGAGAAACGTGTGGAAACTTGCATGATCACTACAAAAAAAAGGATTATTAGCGGCAATTGTTTGCTCCAAAAAATTGCTGCTATTAACAAAAAAACTATTAAAGACTATTAGCGGCAAGGGTATTAGCGGTAATTTTTTATTAATAGTGGTACTTTCTGACTGCCGCTAATAGTCTTGTTTTTGTAGTGTAGTTAGAAAACTTTAAGGAGTAAGAGAGAGAAACTGATGTGGGGGAGAGAGAAAGGAGAGATCCAACCGTCTCTCAAAATTTTTCTTCATCCTTCCAACAAAATAGCAGCCTTATTTTGGGTAAGATTTTAGGCAAAAAAAAAAATTACCGACTATTATTTTTCGAGAAAAATAATAGAAAAAAATCTTGTTTGATCGCACACAATATTTTTTTTTGAAACTTTTTGTAGATATTAAAACTTATTTTTCTCTATTTTTAAAACAATTTTCTGAAAGTTTCCAAAAGTTATCTGAAATGACCCTCCACCAAAATCGGTATCGGTATCGGTCTCGGATATCGGTTTTCCCGAGGCCGATACGAATCGGCCAATACAGATACATATTGGCCAATTAAAAAAAAAACTAAAATCTCGATCGGCGATACGGGCCCATATCGGCTGAAACCCGATACATATCGGCCGATACGGGCCCATATCAGCCAATACGTATCGATTTGGCCGAAAACCAATACGTATCGGTATCAGCTAATTTTTTATATCTTGCTCATGGGTGTCCTCTTGATTTTTTTTTTTTTCCTTCTAAAATTAGGATACTGTGTGCGCAATCACCCGCGATCAAATAAAATTTTTCTTTATTATTTTTCTCGAAATATAACAGTCGATATTTATTTTTTTGCCTAAACTCTTATCCAAAATAAGGCTGCTATTTCATTGGAGTAAAGAAGAAAATTTTAATTTATCTATTTTTTGCCTAAAATATTACCCAAAATAAGGTTACTATTTTATTGGAAGGAAGAAGAAAATTTTAAGAGGTGTTGGATCTCTCCTTTCTCTCTCCTTCACATCAATTTCTCTCTCTTACTCCTTTAATTTCTCTCACAAATTTTCATACATTTCTCTTTTAATCTTTTAATTTCTCTTACAAGCATTTATTGATTTTTACGATTAACCCCAATACCTATCTCTTCTCTCTGGATGATAAGAGATACCGTAGATTTAGAATCATACTTGGTAGGACCTGATCACTAAACCCCTTCTCATAACATCTCGAGCTAATGATACACCTTCGAAGGATAGAAGAATCACATTAGAATTTGTGGAGCCTTTATAGCATCAAATGAGTTGGTAGCATTTTAAGTTTTTAACCACCTATATATCTACTACCCATTTATCCTCAAGTGCTACCGTTAGATGTTTTAATTAAGGGCCCTATGCTCATGTAATTGTTTAAATGTTGACAAACCATTAGAGCATCTAATGGTGTATGTCATTTTGTTTTTACTCATGTGACAAATTTATGATACCAAAAATATGAGATCTGATGCACTTAAATCATCTATCCCAAAATTTGGGATAAGTATCCTTTTTTATAGTCGTTGGTGGTGGATAGATTTCTCATTTATAAAAAGAAACTACGAGCAATAAAATATGTTATTTTTAGAATATAAGATACCAACTTGGTATCCTATTTTCACGTAGGATATGAGATATACATTGAAACGCACAACACTTCACATCTATCTGAAATTAGAGTCGTTGCAGTATCACATTATGATATAGAATACACCATTGGAGATGCTCTTAGTGTTTAACATGTGGGTAATCACACCATCAAAGTCGTAGATCATAGGTAGAAGAGCAGTGGGCCCAAAAATCATATTTTGATCTGTGGACTCTAATAGTAACCGTGGTTCTCAATTTAAATGGCTGATATTGAAGTTCCCCTTTCAAATGATTCACATCCCCTTATCGGCATGATTCGCAAAAACATGTACGTCTCACGGTATAATGACACATAGACAATTCAAATTAATATAAAAAAAAAAATAGGCGACACATTACATAATAGTAAACCACACTTCAATTCAATGGTGTAATTAAGACTGAAAGCTCTACTTGAATGGTATATGATCATTTAAACACTTAAATGTCGATTAGGAGCCATTATCCATTTAATAAAATTATTTTTTTATTGAAGAATACCTCTATTGGCCAACAGGTATACTGAAACTGCCGATGTTCGAAACACATTATTGACTGCTTGCTTGAAAGTCCGTGCGTATCTAACAGTGACATGGGCATATGGCTATCTACCCGTCGGATCGACCAAATATCCAACCGGCATGCTAGTATATAAACTTGACCCGTCGGGCCGGTTGGAGCATGAGACATCCAACCGACCTTCGGATAGGGTCCAATTAACATATCTCATTTCTCCATTGGACAGCCAAAGTTTTGGCCAGACCCGATCCATGGACCGCATGCTATGTGCGGTGTGCCGGTGATGGGGCAGTGACATGAAAAAACCACCTTTTTTTCACCACAAAAGTTCAATAACCTAAATCAACCAACAAGACTCAGTTGCATCTACACACAAATCGTAGTATGCCAAATCTATTTCTATTTATATTATGAAAAGATAGACCAAAAATCATCATAAAATTTTCATTATTTCCATTATTTGAAACAAGGGAGGACCAAGAACCACGTAAAGGGTTAAATTTGAGTCCTAAAAATGACTTGAAAACGAATCAAAAACATTAACATGATCTTTATTCCATGCTGTTCATGCAAACCTGCAAATCTAGCCTCCCGAATCTCCCTCTTGGGTCTCTGCATCTTGCAGCCAAATACAATCTCAACCAAACCACCATGCAATAAACCTCAACCAAAGATTCAACAAACAACCCAAGAACATGCCCAATGATCCGAGGAAGAACCAATCGTACGATCATCTTCACAGCAGCAAATTTTACGAAACTGATCTCCACCCCCTCGTGGTAAGTCCTCAATATCAAATCCCTACGACCTTCCCTCCAAAATTGCACCAAATCCAATTGATTTTCCATGATCATATGCCAAGAACAAAGCTCAAACAAGAAAGAAACCATGCCATCACACAAAACCCATATCACATAAATACCTCTTGGCATCTCCAGCTCGAATTTGGAGGAGAAGGGAATCGAACTCATCATCAACACCAGTTTGAAGTAAGGGTAGGAATTATAACCATTTATAATGCTCAAATAATACGGCAAACAAATCCAACTAATGCAACAAAATCTATAGATCATCATAGAGATTAACCAAATAAAAATTCTTCGTCCATTACCCAATTTAATTCCCAACCACAGCGTGCCCAAAAGAGAGCGATTATGCTCCAAGTAAGCATCAATAACAGCGACGAAGACGAAGCCGCGGACCCAAGAATACACGGTAGAAAACAGAATAGAATACACTACAATCGAGCAAACTAAGCGACCAAATGCGGGCTTCATTGTTTGCAGAAGAAGCACTAGGTTCTTGGCATCTTCTTCGTATTCTTTGTAAGAATCCTCTGCGGCCTTGAAAGGGAAGTCCGAGACAATCTTTTCGATCAAATTGAATTCCACATTGGGGAACACATGGCTTAGATTAACCCCATTCTTCTTCGAAAGATTGCCCGTGTCTGCGTAAAATGCTTTGAGGAAGCCGTCGTCGACGAATTCGATGACTTGGGATTCAAATAAGTTCTGGGTTTGATGGATTCTTGGATGGAGGTTGGAGGCGGGGAGATCAGTGAGACGGGTGTTGAAGGAAGAGTCGAGACAGAAGGTTTCGGACGAGTGTCTGAAGGTGAAGAGGAGGATGGAGAGTAAGAGGAATTTATAGCCGTTGGATAGGAAGGAAACGTTGGCTTGTTCGATGATTTGGGTTGTGGTTTGAGGGTTGAGACGTGGAGACGCCATGAAAGAAGATCACCTTTCTCTCGCTTCTTTTTTTCGCTGTCTTCTTTCGTCTCTCTTCTGTTTTTCTCTCTCTCTCTCTCTCTCTTTCTATATATATATATATAGAGAGAGAGAGAGCAGTGAAAGGTGACGGAATGGCTGAAATGCCCCCGGTAAATTTAAACGACATATGTACTCTCCCAATTGTCAATAGGTTCGGTTAGGTATGTAATGCCCCTACGCAACGTGTCAAGATATTCTCCTCTTTAAATAGTTTCACATGTTCCCATCAGTCATTAGTTTGGGCCGACCCATTATATGGGCCGCCCTACTTATGCAAAACGCTTCTTCTCTATATCAGAGTTACAATATTAGGATAAAAAACATAATAAAATCTGAAGTTCCTATTTTAAAATTATAAAATCATAAATATAAAATTAGAAATATAATATTCGAATATTAAATCCAAATATAAACGAAAATTAAAACCAAGATTTCTAATGAAATTTCAGATTATGAGGCAAAATAAAAATTTATTTCAATCGGTACTAAATCAGTACATAATTAAGATTTAAAAATACATAATCGGCTACTTTATACAACCAATATTTTCCTAACAATTTCAGAATATTAAAACAAATTTATCAGTATTAAAATAAGAATTTTAACTATATTCTCGAAATAAAATAATTAAAAGAAGCATATCTTGAAGAAGGAAGGAAAAAAGAAAATCTTGAAGACAGGAGCTTGGAGAAGATGGCAAAATCTTGAAGACAAGAGCTTTGAGAAGATGATTAATTTGGTGTGGAAAAGAAATGAGGAATAAGGCTCTATTTATGGGCTCGGTTGGGTGACCGCTCATCTTTTGAATTAACTTCGCGAGTAATGGTGAACGTTTGTCGAATTGAAGAAGAAGAAAGAAAACGGAAGAAAATGGCATCCGCTATACGTGGGTTTAATTTAGGCTTTAAGTTGTAAAGGAAAAATTAAGGTATAAAGCTTGTATAAGTTAGAGAGTGTGTGTGTGTGTGCCTTAGGTTGAATCGGGTCGGGTCTGCATGCTTTGGGTTGAGTCATGTCGGGTCGAGTTAGGATTTGGGTCATAAGAGTTTGGATCGTCACAGGGTCGGGTTGGGTCGGGCCAAATTTATGCCTTGCCAATGTAAAAATGGCATATGCCGGACCAGATTCAGCCCAATTGTGTACCCGAACCGAACCGAACCGAAGATTGCTTCGTATATCTAATTCCCAACCTGGATCGGGTGGGTCAGATTTTGCGTTGCCCCAACCCACTGAGAGAGCCCTACCTCGATTGTTCCTAAGATGAAAATCTCATCCTAAAGTTTCAACGATTGTAAAGGCCCTTTTTGTCTTAAAAAGAGTTGAGGTGGACTTATCTGCTGCAATACATTGACTGCGCTGATTAAGACTATGGCGATGGTTTATCCTCGGAATCTTTCAAACGATGGATGGGTAGATCATGGGTAATACAATCAGACGGTCAGTGTTTTATTTCATGAGGCTCACATTTGAGAAAAGTTACTTTAACATTATGTTCGCATGATCTCGCGATCTATTGTTCGAAAATTTGGGACTATAAACAATCTCCATCATCTGATTCAACGTAGTCATTGTGTTTCAACATGGGTGAACTTAAAGAAGTAGGGTTAGATGTAGTGGGTGCCATTTTTTAAGACTAGTGTAGCTACCACATCACTTTATGTTTCAGCCACCTCACTTAAAAGAAAGAAAAAATCCATTGAATATTTTGAATTAGACGATAGAGATCATTTCTCAACTATAGAGACCTTGAGATCGTGAACCCACCATATGTGAGGTTCCACATGGCACACATAGGAAAAAGTGAATGTGAACCAAGTTTGATGGTATTCCATGATTATATTCACTTTTCGGGAACTACAAAAAATAAGATTATTAGCAGTAATTTTTTTAACAAAAAACTGCTGCTATTAGTCTTATCGCTACCAAAAACTGTCACTATTAGTCCCGCCGCTATCAAAAATTGCCTTAACAGCAAGTGCTGCTAAAACACCTTATATTTGTAGTGGGGATGTGTCCCTCATGGAATCAACATCTGACCATCTGATGATAGGCTCATAATGGTAAGATCTATCATGTGGAAGATTGAGAAGAAAAATAATCTCCATCGAGTGATTCAAACTAGTCCACACACTTTTTCTTAGTTTAAGCGATGTCGTAGCTTGACCAACCTTTTTGTTGCTGAGAGATGGATCCTTCAAGGCGTCTTTTTGGCATTTTCTGGTTGGGTGCCTCTATTGGCGCTATTGGCGCCAACTCATTCTTTGAAAGCGCCTACGTTTCAAACCCCTTAAAAATTATTGATTGTTTCGGATCAAATGATAGAGATCATTTTTCATCCCAATCTTCCACACGATGGATCTTGAGATCAAGGTGCACCTATATGACGGTCAATGCTTGATTCCATTCATCACAGATCCCCCAAAAATGGCTCTTCAATCATATGGCACACATCCAGCTCAAATGTGATTTTAGGGCCCTTTTTTGGGGATTTGGGACATATGGAATAAAAAATTGGTCGTCTTATAGGTACGCCATGATCTCAAGATCCGTTGTGTGGAAGATCTGATTGAAAAGTGATCTCCATGATCTAATACGAAGCAATCAACAATTTTGAAGGGGTCCGGGGCGTGGGGTCTTTCAGAGAACGCGTGGGCGCAACCAGGTACCCTATATAATTAGAGGATGTGGTACAACTAGTGATCAAGTGTGCAACCCAAAAACGTTGCACTTGGATGTTAGATCACGTGCCACCAGTTGCACCACATCCTCTAACGGGTCGGTTTAAAAAACTAAACTTTTCCCCCCTTTATTTTATAAGTTAAAAATATGATTTTTCACCTAAAATTTTTTTCATTTAAAATTTTCACCTTTAGGCTTTAACCATAGAATAAATGGTATAAAAATTATTTGGTAATATTATTTATCAATGACACTAGAAAAAATAAGACTATTAGCGGTAGCTATTAACAAATAACAGCCGCTAATACCCTCGTTGCTAATAGTCTTAATAGCGTTTAATAATTCTTTTGTTAATAGCGGCAATTTTTGGCTGCCGCTAATAGTCTTATTTTTTGTAGTGGACATGTGATTAGTGCTCGACCTTGTATATGTGCACGTGGCACCCGATCTTTAAATTGGTTAACTGTTACCTACTTAGAGAGCTCACCCATGGTTTTGAAGTACTTCAAAATCACTCTTCTCATGTCTCTATTTTATGTTTTGAAGAACTCTAATGGGCATTCACCTTTCTTGTTAATTCACACAAATGCCAAGAGAAATGGGAAACAAAGATCTCGAAGACCTCGAAACTTCAATATATTCAATAATAATCTTTTCGTTTGCGTCACATCCATTAAATAGAAAAAGAAAACAAAAATTACTAAAAATAGCAAAAATGGGATAAGACTATAGACGAAAAGATATTCTCGCTAGAATCGATTCAGAATCCAAATGGGTCGATTCTGAGTTGTAAATCTCTAGAAATTGCAAAAGAGATTATTTCCCAAAATAGCAAAATTGCTATTTTCGAACCTTAAACGAAGTAATTTGCCTAAAAAATGCGAACCTCACGACGAAGCTATGACTATTGATCGTTTGGTCGTTTCCGTTACAAAATGGGCCTTCGCGGGATTTTCTGACGTTTGGGTCCATGATTTCTACTAGTACCTGACCAAAAATTCTAATGAGTGGACAATTCTAACGAGTGGACCTACACCGATCCAAGGCCTCCATGTAATCCTTTGCGGTGATTTGTACTGCATCATTCTCCCCAGGCTAAAGAGAATTCTCCCTCGAATTCGTAGCTTCGTCTTCCGAGCTATCACTATGATAAGGAACTAAGTGTTTGACATTAAAGACATCAGACGTACGATAATTGCTCGAGAGTTTCAACCGATAGGCATTGGGGGTTATTTTCTCCACGATCTCGAGTGGACCAATCTTTCGAGTAGCTAGTTTGTTATATTCTCCCATCGAGAATCGTTCCTTCATCAGGATGGCCCACACAAAATCTCCAACTTCAAATTTCAGAGGACGACGCTTCTTATCTGCAGGTTGCTTATATTTGGCGGAGGCTTCCAATAGGTTCCACTCTGTAGCCCTGTGCACGTTCTGGATCGCAGTAATTAGATCATCTGCCTTCTTGGGAACATGCTTCAAGTCCGGGACAGGGTCCAAATCCCGTACTGCGATTAATCGAACAGTTGTAGGCGAACTCTGCCTGATATAACTTGTGGTCCCACGATTTGAGGTGATCTCTTACCAAGCTGCGTAATAGATTGCCTTAGATTTTAGGTTTTCGTTTTGGGTTGTATGTTCAGGAGATATGCCTCCGGTGACTCTTATACAAATTTTAAGTTATGAATAAAGCGGTATTTTTCTCTTATTGTGCTTGTTTCATTTATGTTTGTTCATGTTTATTATTGTATTTTTTTGTGGTCTTGTTTTGGGTGCTTATTTTTAGAGTCCCATGGTGGAAAAGTAAGAACTAAACTGAAAATTAAAAAAATGCCCCAATTTTTTGTGCCGGTCTTGTGACCTAAGTATCGTTACCAAGGTGCTAGCGCTCGTAAAAAAAATGCCTCAGTGTCAAGTGACGGTGGGACTCTTATCTGCCTCACCGATGTCCTGAAGTGTATTAGTAATGATCTCATGTTGGGAAGTAGTTTCATTATTTCGCATGTCAGGCTCAATTTTGTAAGTGTTGAACGATCATCATGTATCGTAGCTTTTAACAAGATTAAGGTGAATGGTGAATAATGATTGATTGTGCATCACTTGCCATTCGAGAGTTTTTAGCTTTTTCTTCAAGGAGATTTTGAAAATCATTTTGATTCATTGTCCGGAGAGAAGAAAAAAAAATTAAGGGTGAAGAGGAGGTAAGGTTTATTGATCTGGGGATAGCTTCTTATTCAACCAATTTTTGAAATAGTAGTCAACTACTTTCTTCTTGGGTGGATAATGCAATGCTATAATTAAGCTCTCCGTCATAGTTCAGCACCATCAAATTCTATGGTTAGCAAGAGTTTATCCTCTTCCCGCCACCGTACGACGATATCTAGTAGTGTGAAAATGTCAGAGATGCCCTACCGGTTTGCTTATGCTTTTCTAATAAGATTACCAAAAATTCCCTCATAATTTTCCTATGCTTCCCTGAATTCAATGGCTATTCATTCGTCATATTACTCTCGCTCGATTGTGCTTATTTTCTGTATATTTTTTTGAAACATCCTGCTAACACAAGAATTATGAGGTTTGATGGAACCTTGTATTTTCATTTTTTCTGCTCTAACATCGACTCCAATGGCAGAAGAGGGTGTATGAGAATCCAGAGTTTTTTATATTTCCAAAAGGTTTCATGATTCACTGGTCCTTTTAATCAACTTGCCCGAATATGAAGGTGGTCAATGAGTCAGATGATTCTCAAAATAGTTTCGAAAATAATGACCTACGGTAGGCAAATGCCTTGCGAACTATGAGGATAAGTATATAAGTATGCATGTTTAGGCTATGAGATATGATGGCGATCGGGTTATGATTCCAAGGGTCAGAAAGTCCTTCCCCTGTGGCTGTTTCTTAGGCATATTGTCGAGATAATATAAGTACTTCCCATATGGGTTTGATTTCCTCCAGGCGAGGCTATTGTGCAGGCATTGTTTCTTAGCACTAGCTCCCTGACTTCGAGTTCTCGGTTGAATAAGAGTTATAGGTGAGGGATATTGCTAGACAATGCATTTTTTTTTTTTGTATAAATTTTGTGTATTTTTTTTGCTATTATTGTGGTGTTATGGTAAAACATCAGTTCCTTAAGCGAAGACTGACTTAGAAGGTTGAATGGGCGGAGTGGCAGTTAGGTGATCCTTTTGGGATCCTCGATCCCTCCCGATCTGATTGGTCTGGGATGAGAGAGATGTTATGTTTATGTTTGTGTTTCGGATGATATGAAATTTGTCGAAATAGGTGTGGTGTTGTTTGATTTCTTCCTTCGATAGGTCTTTTATGATCGGGGTTTCCATGTCATGAGGGACCTTCTTTAGCCTCTCAGTGGAGTGAGGCATTTCATAGAGTTAAAGTGTAGAGTTGCTAGAGAGTTTTCTAGAATTATTTACGAGTTATTGGAAAGTTGTTCGTGGGTGAAGTTGGAGTAGGGTTTGTCGAGAGGGATGGCAGTGTTGTAAAGGTAATGATAGGATGAGGCAAAGGTAAAGCAAGAGGAGGAGTCATGAAGGTGTGGGCCAAGGTAGACCTTTCCTTCGTGTGGGATGGTATAGTTTTGTTTGATTATGATTGTTTTGTTTGATTCGCACTTTGGGCTTATCTCGAGGCTGTTTTAGAGTTTTATTTATAATTTTTCGGGGAAGCTTAGTGTCTACTATTTGATGTGGCGATTTTATTGCCAGTTGGTGTTCTGTGAAGGTTTTGATTGTGAGGTCGTTGGAAACCTGGGTCTGGTGGTTAGAAGCAATTTTAGTTGTGATGTCAATTTTGTGTTGTGGTGGGATTTGAGAGTTCGATGATATGCCGATTTGGATATCGATTGAGGTAGCAAGATTTAAGTTTAGTTTGATTTCGAGAGTGGGAGGGACGTCGGATCCCTGGATCAGCTTATTGATAGGTTCAATGGTTGGCTTGAAGGCCAGTGGAGTTGGTGTCATGGGGTAGGTTCAGTTTTAGTGACGGGTTCGTGTTCGGTAACAGGCTTGAGTTTGACAATAGGTTTAGGTTTGGCAATGGGTTTGGGTTTGATGGCGGGCTCGCCTTTGATGGTGAGTTCGAGCTTGTGGATGGGTGAAAGGTCGATGATAGGTTCGGGTCTAGGTTCGACAATTGGTTTAAGTTCGATGATGAATTTAGGTTTGATGGTAAGTTTGGGTTCAATGCCCGATTTAAGTTCGTTGATAGTTTTAGGTTCGACGATCGGTTTAGTTTGGGTAATAGGTTTGGATTCAAGGCTCACTTTCGTAGTTGGTGAGGTGACAAGTTCGGTGGTGAGCTCTAGAATGGGTGTAGAGGTTGGTTCAAGAGTTGATTCCGAGGTTGGTGAGATGAGGTTTTCAATCATGTGCTTGATCAGGGGTTCGAGTTTCGACGTTGGTTCAGGTGTAAGGGGCGGGTGACTCGAGGAAGGGACTTGTTTGGTTTCGAAATTTGTGGGGCAATGTATTAGGTACTGTGCTCAATTTTGGGGGTGTTTCGTAGTTGATTTGGAAGTGAGAGGGCTAGTGATTTCGGGGGTACATTGCATTACGAGGTTGGGTTCAGAGTTTATTTTTGTGATTGGTTTAAGTATGAATGGCGTCGTATAATACCGATTGATTGGTTCGAAAATTACTTCTAGAATCGACATGTGAGCCTGTTCGGGGATAGTTTGTGTCATTGGTTTGGGCGTCTGTTTAGTAGGTGTGGGGGGTTATTCGTTTGTTGGTAGATTGTCGGATTCAAGCGTAAGCTGAGTTGGTTCGGAGATATGTGTGTGGAGCTTGGCGATGAGTTTGGCGATGGGTTGATTTAGTTTAGGGGTGGATTCGGTGATAGTTTGGATTTTAGTGATCTTGGTGACCGGTTCAGGGCGAAAGATAATTTTGCGTTTATCAGTAGGTGGGATAGGGTTGGTTGGTTGTGAGTGAATGGTATGGACGTGTTCTGAGGGAAGTTCAATTCTATGGATTAGGCTAGCTAGGTGGAATAGGGCAGGAATTGTTGAAGGCGTAGAGTTTGATTGGAGGTTTGGTTGAGTATGGTATGGTAAGGGATCGTAAAAGATAGGGTTGGTTAGTATAGTGTTGTACGCGAGTTGAGGGGTTAATTGGGTTTGGTCAAATAACGGGTTGTAGAAGGTGATTTTATTTTGTGCAGTGTCGGGGAGTTGGTTTTGATCATAGTGCTGGCTTGTGTATTGGTTGATGTATAAAGGTTGGTAAGGGTGTTGATCTTGGTTTGTGTGTGATAATTTGTTTTGGTCAGGGTATAGGTTCAGGTATAGATCTTGAGCTTGGTCATATGGATGGTATGGTTGAGGGTTTGTTTGGGTTTGTCCTTGGTTTGTGTTGATTTATTCAAGGCTTAGAGTCTCATTTAGGGTGTTTGTCTTAGGGTCATTGGATGTCAATGTGGAGAGATTAAGGTCTCTATTCTTCAGTCGGCGTTCTAGGCGTGAGGCGCATTCACGGAGGCTAGAGAAATCGAAGTAGTCGCTTAGGATGAGTACGCTCCGAAGAGGCTCTCAGGTATTGCTGATCACGATTTCTATCGCATCGCTTTCTTTCATTTGATTCCTCGTTCGAGCGGCGAGCCTTCTCCAGCGGTTGGTGAACGTCGAGAAGTCTTCGTTGTCCTCTTGTCTTGTATGTATCAAGTCAGCGAGACTGACCTCTTCATGAGTCAGGTGTTGGTATTAGTCTAGGAATCTGTCGGTTAAGTCTTCGAAGGTCTCAATTTTTATTAGAGGCAGAGTGACGAACCAGTCGAAGGCTTCTCCTTCTAGAGATCGTTGGAAGTAGTGGATGAGGAGCCCCTGCTTAGTACAGATTGGTCGACAGTAGTTATAGAATAGAGCTAAGTGGTGGTTCGGATTCCCTGTACCATTATATTTGTTGAATTTTGGCGGTTTAAAGCAGGCGGGTACAGTGAAGTCAAGGTCTCAACAGAATTTGTCGAATCGAAAGGTGTGGCTGGAGCTTTCTTTGTTAGCCATATAATTGTCTAGATGTCGAGGGTGGTCATCTATGTTTATGGTGGTATCGTCGTTTGAGGTCTTGGGGGAAGGTTGTCTTTGGTGGTAGTCGTTATAGAGGATGTGAGGTGTGTGCGTGTTATGCGTCGGGGGAGTCGGAGCACGTGGATGAGTCAGCGTCTTTTCCTCTCGCCTGCTTCTTGGAGTAAGTTGTCGTCCACGCATTAACTTGTGGTTCATTGTGGCCTTGCATAAACTGGAGAAGGAATGCAACAGGGGATCGACTTCTTCTCCTCCTTTTGGGAGTGTTGTGGCGGTGCAGTCTACAACTTCGCTAGCGGGGTTCTGTCCATCGTCACTTCCTCCGCTGTTGTTGCTGTTATTTATGTTTCGTGGAGTGAAAGGGTATTTTTTGCTCTCACTGACCGTATTTACTCGGGCACGACGCTGGGTTGTCCATGGGAACAGCCTAACGTTATACTCGGGACTGCTAGGGACGCCCCATAAGGGTGGGTCGATATTATTAAAGTTTGATATTTTAAAATTATTTTATTTTATTTTATTTATTTTTATTATATTTTTTTTGTTTTCCAAAATCTAGGTATAAAGTGTGAGTGTGTATAAAAAGTGATAGAATAAGGCAAAAATAAAAACCAAATTAAATAAAGAGAAAAAAATAAAAATCAAATTAATTAAATCGGGGCAACCTTAGCTAAAGGAGTCTCATCGCGATCACCAGTCTGTTGGTACGCACTTTTTCTAGGTTCCTTTCGATTCTCGGAATAAGTGTCCCAATTCGGTCCAAGTGGACTCTGGCAAAGGCGATGAATAATAAATTAGGAAATATTAAATTACTAAAAGGAAGAGGTGAATCTTAAATGAAAAATATCTGGATTGATGATATCGCCAGTTACAGATGTTTATCGACACTACAACACGTCACTGATCACGCTTTAAGAAGAGCGGGGGCTTACAAGTTGAACTCTTTTACTGAACGTCGGCCGGCCAACTTCAGCAGCTTTGGGTGGCCTAAGGTCTAACTAGTTTGGTTTTCCTATTTCTACTAGGACTCTAATGAATCGAATCTCCTAATCTAATTGATCTAGTCTCCTAATTCTACCGAGAGTCTAATTAACCTAGTCTCCTAATTCTACTAGGAGTCTAATTAACCTAGTCTCCTAATCCTACTAAGAGTCTAATTAAAAAAGGGAGTTGTGGCCCATTATGCTAAGGAGGATCGGTCCCGTTCCCGGGTACCCTCCGTAAGCTGCCTCGGGCAAATCGAGTAGCTGGGTTTAAAAATCAGAGAGGTTAAGGAACCTAATTGGTTTTAGGCCAAGTGCTTCCTCCTTCGATACTACTTCGAGAATTGAGACTAACGGGCTAGTGCCGCTAGCTTGACTACCTAGGGCTTCCGGGGAAGAGTTTACAATTCCAGAAGTCTAGAAGGCAGCTCGACCCTTTTTGGAAGCCCCGGAGAGAACCTCGAATTTTCTCAATGGGAGAAGTTTCGGAGAGAGAAATAATCGATTGGTTCTTTATGGCTAAGAGTAATTTAAAAAGACTGAGTTTGAATTGATGATTAAAATCTTAGAAAATAGAGAATTTAAAATTTTAAAGATTAGGGATCAGGATCTAAGGACTGAAATTTAGAACTTAAGAATTAAGAACTATAATTAGGAACTAGAATGAAAATTAAGAACTGGGGCCAAAATTAAGAATTAGAACCTATAAGTTAAGAACTAGAAACTAGAATTGAGAACTAGAAACTAGAATTAAGAACTAGGAACTAGAACCTAAGAGATTACCTAAAGTCGGGCGCCGAAGAAAGAACCTCGAAATCCCTAAGTTTGGAAGAGATGAACTCGAAAATTCGATTGCTGGATGTATTTTTGGTGTTGAGGTAGGGGGTCTATTTATAGGTATCTGGGCAATTACGCACACTATGGGAGGTGCGTAATTAGCCAATCATATCCAATTGCGCGCCCTGTATAGCGCATTTAATTGGATTACGTGCCCTATTCAGTTATCGCTTTGAGTCGGTGATCAGTCACATAAGTTACCATTTTATCACCCTTAACTTAGTGATGCTAGGACTTAGTTTACTACTAACAAGTTAACGATGTGCAAATATTAAAGATAATCAATAACAGAGAGCTATAATGTTAATCTTTGTCAAAAGGAACTCAAAAAGCAGTAAAATGACGATTAAGCATAAAGAACGATTCGCTGCCTACTGAAGAACGAGAAATTGTGTTTTATAATTGTGCGGAACAATATACTGAGAAGAGAGAAATCATAATTTACGATTCTTTAAAGAAAATCCGTATTAAGTAAAGACGATACAAGAGAAAGCGAAGAATCATAATGAAGAATCGTTAGCTGGAAGCCTACTCAAAATAGAAAATCGTGATTTACAATTTTTCAGAAAGAATAAAAAGAAGAAATTGTAATTTACGATTTCTTAAAAATAGAAGCTTTCCACTGCTGTTGAATGAGAGAAGATACACCGCCATGCATATTTTTAGAAGTCTTCTACAATTAGAAGTATGACTAACCATGGATCTGAGAGATTGACGAAAAAAGACTCTTAAAAGGATCATTGTGCTGAAAATGGGGAAGCGATCAGGAAGCTTCTATCTGATTAAGTAAAAATGAAGAATAAAATTAGAAATTAGAGTTATATTAGGAATCTTTTATTTTAATAGTTTCTTTTATTAGAATTAGATCTTTGTAAACCGACCCCTTATGATCTATAAATAAGAGGGCTTGGTATAAGAATAAGCATCGAAGAATTTCAACATCAATTGATGACTGAGGTTGAATTTTATTTCGATCAGTAGTGTAAAATAATTAGAGTAGATTAGATATCAGAGGTCTCTCAAGAGCAATTGACGACTGCTATTGGGTGCTGAAGATTAGTGTAGATATATGTAGTTTCTCAGAAGCAATTGACGACTACGGCTGAAGGGTGAAGGATATATTTACTTTGCTTTCTAGTTTAGATTTTATTTTCTTTTATTTCCTGCTTTGTAAACATCTCCAAGTTTTGATATGAATTGATGACTCAGATTAGTATAACGGTTTTTACTTTTCCATCTTCAGTTTTCTAAGGTTTGATTGACGCCCAAATTTTAGGAAATTGTTGATTAGATTAAATATGTATTGATAGGATTTTAGTCTTGATTGACGGCCAATACTTGATATATAGTGTAATGGTACTGTTTATTTTTATAAATATCTGATAGCAAAAGATTGTAATTGACGACCATAATCTAGAGTTAGAAGATTAGGATTTATTTTCTGCAACTTAGTTTAATAACAAATTCTTTATTTATATTTCTCCAGTAGTTTAGGATCTTAACAGATAAGTATAAGTTTTCATAAAAATTGAATTAATATAATTAAAACTGATCTCTGTGGGAACGATCCTTTGCTAGTACTATAATTTCCATTGTGCACTTGCAATAAGTTAAGACTTAATAAGATACATAAAAGTAATCAAGTCAAGTTTTTGGCGCCGCTGTCGGGTATCGGCGTTTATTTATTAATTCAAGAAAGTAAGTATTTATCTTTCTCTTTTTATATTTTTTTATATTTTTAATTTTCTTTGATCACTCCTCAAGCTTTTGCAAGTTTACTCGGGGCAGCAATCAACGGTTTCGATACTTTTGCTGGCCACAGAAATTAGAGGCTCAGATTTGTTTCTCTCCCTACTTTCTTGATATAAATATATATATATATATATATATATGAGGTCGTGATATGACATCTTGGCCAAACCCCAACATGACTTACTACCCAATGGAATTCCCAACTACTCCTTGGTACCCAACCACTGAACGGGCCTTTGCCTCTCAGTGGAGTAATACTACGAATACTTATAACTCGCAGTGGAAAAATCCTTATGACTTCCCAAGGGTAAATCAACAAGAATTATCATATGAATACCCACAACATTCTCTAAATTTCCAACAGCCCTATAGCTCATACCAATCTTTTCTGTAACAGTCATACCCTCAAAATGAACACGATGGTACTATTATAATCCAAATCCTTCAGGATTTACAACAACATGCGCATCATCGTACTAGGGAATTAACTCAGCTATCTCAGATTTTTCAAAATCTACACTCTTGCACTCAGTCCATTGTAAATCTAGAAATCCAAGTTTGACAATTAGCCTTACAATGGGAGGAAAGAGAGCGTAATCAAGAGAACTCATAGACGCTAACTCTCATAGTTTGAACTGTTCAAACCTTAAAGAGTGGTCGGACTATTGACGATAAAGTAGAGATGCCTACCCCAGTAACTGTCCCTACGATAATAGATAAAGAGAGAATGAAGCCAAAGAAGAGACCCTCTCAAAAGGAAACCTAAAAACATTAGAAAAAGAAAAACAAAAACAAGTAGAAAATAAAGAAGATAATACACCACATTCTGTAGCTAAAGCACCCTACGTGCATAAACTACCATTTCTGAATGCTTTTGGTACGCCATCCCCTTTCAATAAAAATCCAAAAAAATTAGAAGAAATCACTGAGATCTTTAAAGAAGTGAAGATCAATTTACCCCTTTTAGAAGTAGTAAAACAAGTTCCAGCCTACACAAAATTCTTAAAAGAGATGTGTACGCAGAAAAGAAAACGGCGAAACAATATCTCGCAAAAAGTCTTCTTGACGGAGCAAGTAAGCTCAGTCTTGCAAGCAAGAACTCCGCCAAAACTTAAGGACCCTGGAGTACCTTTAATTCCATGCATCATAGGTAACCATGTAATAAATAAGGCACTTCTGGTCTGGGAGCCAGCGTAAATCTGCTACCATACTCTATATACGAAAAATTGGGACTAGGGGATATGTGGCCTACTTCGGTAACTCTTCAGCTAGCCGATAGATCAGAAAGAAGGTCAGTAGGAATTATTGAAGACGTGATGGTTGGGGTTGACAAATTTGTTTTTCCTGTCGATTTCCTGGTGTTAGATATGGAACCAAATTTGAAATCTCCAACGCAAATTACCTTTATTCTCAGAAGACCATTCTTGGCCACGACCAATACATGCATAAACTGTAAAATCGGAGTAATGGAAGTTTCCTTTGGAGATATGCAAATTCAGTTCAATGTCTTCACCGCGGCCAACCAAATGGTTTCAATAGACGATGAGGAATGCTATAGTATAGATGAAATTGAAGAATTAATCGAGGAAGCATTACCTCTGGTCTTATCTAAGGATGTGGTTCAGACTGCACTATGGTATGGACCTCGACGAATCAGACCAACAACCAGGAGAGATGGTTTATCCAACCAAAACTTCCATCTGCGAGCTCCAAACCAACAATTAGAAACCAAAGATAAAACCTCTACCTGTTATTTCCAATGAACCGTTACAACCATCTAAAGAAAAAGCGCCATCCCTAGAATTAAAAATACTACCTGATATCTTAAAATACGCATTTCTTGGACCTAATGAAACTCCCCTAGTAATTATTTTATCTGCTCTTAACAGGGAACGGGAGAATAAGTTATTGGCCACCCTTGTAAAATACAAGCGTGCTATAGGATGGATTGTCGCTGACCTTAAGAGATTAGACCCCTCAATATAAATGCATCGTATACATTTAGAGGATAATGCCAAAACTTCACAAGAAAGCCAGAGGCCGCTAAATCTGAATATAAGAGAAGTGGTTCAAAAGGAAATCATGAAATTATTAGATGCATGTATTATTTACCCAATTTCTGACAATGAGTGGATGAGTCTCATCCAAGTAGTTCTAAAGAAATCTGGGATTACCGTAAAAGAAAACACAGTCGGTGAGATGGTGCCACTACGCTAAACCACAGGGTGGCGTGTCTGCATTGATTACCGAAAGCTCAATTCAATGACTTGCAAAGATCGTTTTCCATTACCCTTCATCTATCAAATTTTGGAAAAACTTGCGAGACGGGGATATTTTTGCTTCCTAGGCGGATATTCTGGATACAACCAAGTTCCAATTTTTCCAGAAGATCAAGAAAAGATCACTTTCACATGCCCGTTTGGAACGTTTGCATACCGACGCATGCCCTTTGGGTTATGCAATGCCCCCGCAACCTTCCAACGATGTATGATGGTAATTTTTTCTGATATGATAGACAAGTTTCTTGAGGTATTCATGGACGATTTTTCAGTGTTTGGTCGAACTTTCGATTCTTGTATTGATCATCTTGCCCTCATCTTAGAAAGGTCCAAGGAAACCAACTTAGTGTTGAGTTGGGAGAAGAGCCATTTTATGGTTCAAGAAGGCATAGTCTTAGGGCATGTTGTGCTCAAAAGAGGAATTGAGGTTGAGAAGGCCAAAATCGATATAATAGCAAATCTACCACCACCAACAACCTCAGTACAACAAATTTGATCTTTTCTTGGCCATATCGGCTTCTATCACCGCTTCATCAAAGATTTTTCAAAAATCTCAAGACCATTATGTCACCTTTTAGCAATTGATGTACCCATTGATTTCGACGATGTCTGCCTTGATGCATTCAATAAGCTTAAGGCACTTCTCTCATCTGCTCCAATCATTCAACCCCCCAACTATTCTCTTCCTTTGGAAGTAATATGCGACGCTTCTGACTACGCAATAGGTGTCGTCCTAGGACAAAGGAAAGATAAGGTTCCTCATGTAATTTACTACACAAGTAGAACCTTGGTTGAAGCTCAAGTAAATTATGCCACTACTGAAAAAGAGCTTCTCGCTGTAGTCTTTGCCTTAGATAAATTCTAGTCGTACCTATTGAGATCTAAGATCGTGATCTTCTCCGATCATTCTGCGCTAAAATGCTTGCTATCCAAAAATGATGCTAAACCAAGATTAATCAGATGGATCCTTATTTTACAAGAATTTAACTTTGAAATAAAGGATAAGAAAGGAGTTGAGAGCGTGGTGGCTGATCACTTGTCCAGAATTGAGATATCAAACTGCATAAGTGAAGAATCAATGCACGATACCTTCCCGGATGAGCAACTTTTTACTATACAAATAACAGTTCCATGGTACGCCAATATTGTGAATTATTTGGCAACAGGTAAGACCCTTCCAAATTGGTCTAATCATGATAAATATATTTTCTTTGCTAATGTTAAATATTATATTTGGGAGGATTCAGACCTATTTAAAATATGTCTGGACCAAATAATAAAGAAATGTATGCCCGACAGTGACACCCACGATGTTTTACAATTTTTTCATACATATAATTGTGGGGGCCACTTCAGTGGTAAAAAAATGGCCGCTAAGGTACTACAATGAGGCTTTTATTGGCCATCATTATTTAAAGACGCTCATAATTTTTATCAGGCCTGCAACCGTAGTCAAAAGTCAGGAGCCATGTCCCGAAAGAATATGATGCCTCTCCAACTAATTCTGGTTGCAGAACCCTTTGACGTTTGGGGTATTGACTTTATGGGCCCCTTTTCCACCTTCTTACGGATAGATATATATACTAGTAGCAGTTGACTACGTATCCAAGTGGGTCAAGGAAATCGCTACAAAGACAAATGACCATAAAGTGGTGATCTCTTTCATAAAAGAAAATATATTTGCACGATTTTGAACCCCACGAGCTATCATAAGTGATGGAGGTAGCCATATTTGCAATCGGTATTTCGAAAACTTACTCAAGAAATACGGAGTTATGCACAAAATTGCAACCCCTATCACCCGCAAACTAGAGGCAGGTTGAGGTCTCTAATCGTGAAATAAAGAAAATACTCGAGAGAATAGTTCGACTTGATAGAAAGGACTAGTCCATACGACTGAATGACGCACTGTGGGTGTGACAGCCCGAATTTCGGCATCCCGAAATCCGTGCCATCAGCACGACCTTCAAGGTCGTGCCTTACATTCATATCAATACTCCTCATCATATATACAGCCAAACGGTAATTGAAGCACATGCGAATACTCTAAGCAAACAATAAGAACTTATAAGTTAATTGATCCTACCGGGCTGTTCTTGTTCCATGCCAATTCATGGACATAAGGACATACCCGAAAGTTTGATGGTACTTATTCCTCCTAGGTGGTCTACCAAGTGACAGTATTTAAAACATTCAAAAAAAAATAAAATAAAAAGGCTCGATATACCAAGCCATACACAGTACTCTCTCTCTACTCACTATCAAAGTATGCAGCGGGTTTCCTAGAAGAATTCCTCAGGAGGAGGTTCTGACTCTTCAGGTGGGAACATCGATGCCTTTGGATTAACTTCACCAAGTCCTTGCCGTTAGTCCTTGACTGCACGTATAGTCTAAGGGGTGAGCTACATCCTAGCTCCGTGAGGGAAAACAAAAGAACATATAGATCATCTCCGCATATGTTAGTACCAACAACATAATTTCTCAAGAAATATTTATGTACAACAATTTGAAGGATAAAAGTAATTCAATGACTCCCAACCAATCTTATAGTTTGTTTAATCTCTTTATGAATTTGTTTGTGAACTTGGCCTAGTCACTTAAATCTTAACTTAAGTAATCCTCGAGCACTATAGCATCGAGCCCGATGGAATACCCATCGCCATCGCGCCTAACTAGACATTATTATGTGTATCCCCGAATATCGCCAAGCCCCTTTCTCATAGGCTACGGGGTCTATTCTCAATCTACATCCACAGGATGTGTTACAACTATCTGGATTGGCGCATCGGTCACGGATATCTGCCGTCGATCGTGGGTATCCCGCCACGTCGGTGGGGTATTACGATCAACCTTAAATAATAAAAATATCAATGTGCTTTACATATAGTTGTTCACCGTGAATGTGCTAGATATATTACATTAGGCCTTATCACATTGTTTCTCTATTTTATTTCTTACGCATCCCTGGGATGCCCCATACTTCTATTTCAACTTTCTCTGATTTAACCACATTATATTTCGTCCCCTGGGGACCTCAGGATTCTTCACACTTTACACACACACACACTTATCATGAGAGTTTATAGTATATACTACTATTTAAATAGACTTTACTACGCATATGAGTTCACAGAATAATGCACATGTTTCAAGAATACTCCCTACCTCAACAATCTCAAAGCACGCTTGTCCTTAGCGGTTATAATGCATCAACCTACATTAAAAGAGAATTTACTTTAGGATGGTTTAAGGTCATTTGGGGTGTAGGACACCCGAGTTCCTCTCCTTAGAAAACCAATATCTGAGTGGTCACCAGACCTCGCTCGCGCGGTCATTAGCCCTCGCTCGAGCGGTCACTTGACCTCGCGCGAGCGGTCTCTTGACCTCGCTCGAGCGGTCAAACGAGATCGCTCGAGCGGTTAAATCGAGCTTTTAAATTTTTTGATGTGGACCCTCGCTCGAGCGAGCCTCCCTTTAGTTTAAGGGACCGCTCGAGCGAGCCCAGAGTCTTTCTTTTCTCTGTTCAATCTCGCGCGAGCGAGCCTCTTCAGACCGCTCGAGCGAGAAACAATGATTTTTGTCCATGATCAGATCGAGATCATGCTTCCATCCTTCATTTTACCTTAATCTTATATAAAGCAACATACAGCCAACATCCTTCCTACTATTTAAAACATTCCTAGGCATCTATATGTTTTTAACGTACCTCTGACGATGAAACACGCACAGGTTCGATTTAAGATTTGTAAACCAACTAGGCTATCCGGTCTCCCTGGTTCGTCCTCCCGTCATTACCTCTTATCTCCCTTGCCGAGCCAAGTTTCTGCAACCCTAGTTCTCCCAGGCTCCTTTCTTCCCTTTCTTTTTCTCTATAATCTCCTCCTCTCTATTTAGGTTAGAATAGTTTTACGTAAGGACTCCTCTTCTCTCTTCTTCACTTTTATATTTATCAGAATTGGGATATACTAGTGTGTTTCCCATGTACACACTTTAAGTATTTGGGTGTTTTGGTCCCTTTGTGAAACGCATATACCTATGTGCAACAAAGTGTGCCATGCACAGATCTCAAAAATCTGGGTTGTGACAGTGGGCATATAGAACGGCATACAACTCACCCATTGGTATGTCCTCATACAGGTTGGTATATGGAAAAGCCTATCATTTACCTGTGGAATTAGAACATCGAGCCCTATGGGCTATTAAAACATTGAATTTTGAGTTAAGTGCATCAGGAGACCAACGAAAACTTGAACTCAATGAGCTTGAGAAAATTCGCAACAATGCTTACCAAAATTCCATAATTTATAAAGCTAAAACCAAGACATTCCATGATAAACACATTTTGAGAAAAAGGTTTGAGCCAGGCCAACAAGTTTGGCTATATAATTCAAGGTTAAAACTCTTTCTAGGAAAACTACGAAGTCATTGGGATGGACCCTATAATATTGTGGAAGCATTCTCTCATGGGGCTGTGACCATTCAAGATCCCAAAGACAATCGTACGTTTAAGGTTAATGGACAAAGACTTAAATTGATGATATCTCTAGAAGAAAAATGGACAGTGACCACATTGGCACTAAAAGACCCAGAATATACCTTACCAACTAATGGGCACCATCGAGCTACCAACTCATCCGTAGCAAAATTTATATATATTATATTATAGTATGTCTACATAAAATCGTAGTAATTACGATTTCTGCAGTCCACGTATTCTCTCACAGAGAATAGTAGCGATTACGATTTTTGAGAGAATGTTTTGTCTAGAAAATGCAATGGTTATCAGAAAGGCACAACTACCTATATCAAAGGCGTTGCCTCAATTCACCTTACACAGACACGTCCCCTAGCATTTATTAGGAATACCAACCGATATGCTGGTTTCAACGCAAACCATAACGCCTATTTATGGCAACTCTTCGCATTCTCGGAATAGTTATAAAAATAAATTACCATTTATTGTAAATCTCATCTTTTCATCTTCTTCTCCAACACTAATCCTTTGGCCATGGCAAAACAACCAAACTGGTTAGAGATTACTAAAGCATTCTCACAGCTCATCCAATTCCATGAAGACGAAGTCACAACGCTATTAGAAGAACGGGGGCGATTAATCAATGAAATCATTACTCTCTTCTCCTCTCTCATTCCTCAGTCGGCAGCTGAGAATCCTCCATCCTCCCCCGACCACCACCAGTCTTCACCTTCTCCACCTTCTTAACGTTTTTATTTTTCTATTAGACCCACTGACTCAAGGGAGGGCGCACTTTTTTGGGCAGCACAATTTTGGGCCAATCTTTATCGAAGACAAACTTCGTTCTCAAATGTTGCTATCGGTGTCAAGTCTACCTTAGTGTGTGTCTAGATTTTTCCTAGGTTTATACATTATAGTTTCCTACTTTATTTTTCCTTTCTGTTCATTGTCAATATTCAGTATTATATACAGTTTTTTTTTCTCTTGCATATTTTTTTTACTAACAGTGTGTGTTACTAATAATACTAATATTTTCTTTGTTATTGATACTTTGAGAAAACGTTGCTGGCTATTTTTCTCTCAAGTTTGGGAGAAATTTTTATCTGGTAACAGATTTTTTTCGGTAAACACTTAGATATTAATAATTATTTTTCTTTTGTGTCCCCTATTTTTGTGTCAATGAGTGCATTGTCCGATTTAAGTTTGGGGGGGATACACAATTACTCTGTATAATAGTAGAGTATAGTATAGTAGTTTAGTTTTTAGTTCTGAATTTTTGAAATTGCTCAGTACATAGGAGTTATGATAGAAAACTTTACAAATCCTGAAAACTTACAATTCATTATAATAGAAGTTTGACAATTAGAATTGAAACAGTTATGATTCATGATTAACTCATGAAACATTGTATTAGAATGAATATTTGAAACAATAAATAGATATAAACTGTAAAAATTTAGACTATAGTTTCAAACTTATAAACCAGTAAGATTTTGAGTCATATTGCCTCTTTTATTCAGAGAGAAACTGTTTTTATTCCATCAAAATTTCTTTGAACTTCTATACTGATATAAAATCTCATATTGCTGAATTTTAGAATCAAATTATTCTATGAATATAATAAATTGATTTTTTTATTTAGAACTATCTATTAAGAAATATCAAAGCAATAAGGCATTTATGCTAGTAAATCGTAAAGATGATTAAATGCCATCTTTTATAAAAACAAGAGCCAAAAGGTCAAAATTTTAGAAATTTTACCCTTTGAACTCATATTAGAAGCCTAAACTGAAATTCTTTATACCCAAAAGTCTGATAAACCTCTAACCCCATGTACTACCCAAAGCTTTCTACCTTTAACCCTTACAATTTCTAAGAGTTTAGAATGTAAAAAAGGGAAGAAGAGAGAGTAAAAAGAGTAAGAATAAAATAGAGAAGGAATGTTAGAAAGAGGGATAAAAAGAAACAAAAGAAAGAAAAGATATCAGAAAGAAGTGAGAAAATCGTAAAAAGACGATTTTGAAAAAGAAGAATCGTAAAATACAATTGCAAGGCAGAAAAACTGAGATATATAGAAAAGAAATGGGAAGAAGTTATCCAAGCTTGGATACTTACTAAAGTAGAACAATAGAAGAAAAAGAGAAAAAGGAAGAGCTAAATTCTCATAAATCTTTGAATCCTATTCTACCTTTCTTTGATACCTTCTGAAACCCAAAACCCCATTACAAGCTGAAAGAATAAGCCTAGTGGAGATATGAATATTAGATACTATGGATTACACAGGGAATTATAAGAATAGAATAAGATTATCTTTTCCATGAGATTTCTTTTACAATTATCTTTGACTGTATTCTTCTAAAAAGTATACTGAGAAAATCCAAAAGTTTCAATATTCCTTGTGAGAGTATGTCAATGGTAAGTTTTTGAATGAAAATATTTTCTAAATCTGCAGTTTAGAAAAATTTATAAAAAATAAATTGCTCACTAATGTATATACACTCTGTGCTTACTAGGAATTGCAATTGTTGAAACTCTAATCAAATATAGTTGTTGTGAGGGAAAATTTCAAAATAACCCCTGAACTTTTATCCCGTCATCAATATGACACCTAAACTATTGATAATATCAAATAGGCACCTAAAGTACACTTAAGTTCATCAACTAAACCCCTACCGTCACCGTCCGTTAAAGACTAAATGAAAAATGCTGAGTTGGCATACAACTCAACAAAATAGCATGTGTGGCACCCACGTGGTGCCACGTTGGATGCCACGTAAGCTATTTTGTTGAGTTGTATGCCAACGTGGCACCCATGTAGCTGCCACGTGGGTGATTTAGCTGAGATGTATGCCAATTAAGCGTTTTCCATTCAGTCATTAACGGAAGGTGACGGTAAGGGCTTAGTTGATGAACTTAAGTGTACTTTGGGTGCCTATTTGATATTATCAATAGTTTAGGTGTCGTATTGATGACGGAGGTTATTTTAAAATTTTCCCTTGTTCTAATGAAAAATAAGAATAAAGGATTGGTAATTTTACGAAATCATAATAAAATATGTATTGACCAATTTGAGATTTAGTTAATAGAATTAGTTTAGATTTTTAACTTTTGTTTTAATTTTTGAAAAATATTTGAAGTTTATATGTAACTTCACTGAAAACCTTCAGGAGACTATAACTCCTCCACTAGGGATCACCTAGGAATTTGAAGGCTTGTTGCATCTGCTAAATGCAATCGTGCTCCCTACGAAAGTGGCATTTAAATTCATAGTTTAGATATTTTATTTTTTCTTGTTTGTTAGGGACTAGCAAAGCGTAAGTTTGGGGGTGTGATCAGTCATATAAGTTATCATTTTATCACCTTTAACTTAGTGATACTAAGACTTAGTTTGCTACTAATAAGTTAACGATGTGCAGATATTAAAAATAATCAATAAAAGAGTCATTATGTTAATCTTTGTTAAAAGGAACTCAAAAAGCAGTAAAAAGAAGATTAAGCGTAAAGAACAATTCGTTGTCTACTGAAGAACGAGAAATTGTGTTTTACGATTGTGCGGAACAATATACTGAAAAGAGAGAAATCATAATTTACGATTCTCTAAAGAAAATCCGTATTAAGTAAAGACAATACAAGAGAAAGCGAATAATCGTAATAAAGAATCGTTAGTTGGAAGCCTACTCAAAATAGAAAATCGTGATTTACGATTTTCCAGAAAGAATAGAAAGAAGAAATTCTAATTTACGATTTCTCAAAAATAGAAGCTTTCCACTACTGCTGAATAAGAGAAGATACACCGCCATGCATATTTTTAGAAGTCTTCTACAATTAGAAGTCTGACCAACCATGGATCTGAGAGATTGACGAAAAAAGACTCTTAAAAGGACACTGTTGCTGAAAAATTAGGGAACAATCCGGAAGCACATCTACAATTCGTAACAAAGGAAGAATAAAATTAGAAATTAGAGTTATATTAGGAATCTTTTATTTTAATAGTTTCTTTTATTAGAGTTAAATCTTTATAAACTGACCCCTTATGATCTACAAATAAGAGTGTTTGGTACAGGAATAAGCATTGAAAAATTTCAGCATCAATTAACGACTGGGATTAGATTTTCTTCCGATTAATAATGTAAAATAGTTAGAGTAGATTAAATATCAGAGGTCTCTCAAGAGCAATTGTCAAATTTAGCTCTCTTCAACAATGGCTGGATCAGTCGGTTCTTCCACGAATTTTGGTATTTCCGTTGGCTTCATGGTTCAATGCTCCCATGTTGTCCTTAATTATGATCTTTTATGCTTCTGTAAAATCTAATAGACAAAAATATCTGAAACCACTAAAACTGTACAACAGTCTTCAGATAGCCTTCATCAAATAACCAAAAGTTGGTATTATGGTGTGAAATATGGTCATATTTCGGCACAAATCACACTCCCAAACCTACACTTTGCTAGTCCTCGAGCAAAGAGAATAATAAATATGTTGAAAAAATAAACTAACAATCTAAAGAAAATAATAAATGCCATCTTCGTAGGGAGCATGATTGTATTTTGCATTTGCAATAAGCCTTTAAACCCCTAGGTGATCCCTAGTGGAGGAGTTTTATCTCCTGAGTGTTTATAGTGAAGACACCCATAAACTTCCAAAACAATTTCGAAACCATCGATAAAAGAGTTTTCAACAATCGGTTTATATAATATATATAGCTTTAAAATCAAAAACCAGTAACCATTTCAACATGCAAATGTTCATTCTCAAATACTGATGCTATGATAATTCCTCTGTTGCTTATTCCAATTAACCCAATGCTCCAATCCTTAGACCAATTTTCATTCATGCCTAGAGTGTCTTGTGTGCATGTACCAATGCTTAAATCATTCCATCGCTGGATTAATCCAAATCGGGAATCATCTGATCCCAAGTCTCGACTCAAACCCCACCTTAGGTACACACTCACAACAAATTCGCTTCGATGACTGATTTACATTTTCACCCACATGTAAGATAGAGTTACAACACGAATTAAAAGATCTCACATGATATATGAAATACGGTGGTCAAAATATTTTTAAAGTAATCTCATAAGGAATGATGTTTATATCATAAACATATTATACCAAATACCATAGTCATTGCATCATCACTCTCCACAAGGCATTTACCAACCGAGATCGGATCACGAAGGTCTTTTCTAACGTTATAATGGGGCTCGGGTGAAGGTTATAAAAGAAAGGGGAAATTGGATTCAAAATTCTCTGAGAAATCAGAAAAAGAAATACATTTGATTTTCGCATTTTTCACACTTCTTTTTTTCGAATTTTCCAAAATTTTTCTTTTTGCTTTTTCTCAAGCTTGTTCTTCTTTTCATGCTTTCTCCTCTTTTTTTTTTGAATATCACTTCATATTTTTCATTCATTTATTATTTTTTTACCTGTTGCACATATATTTTTCTTTTCTTTTTCTTTCTCTCCCCTTTTTCAAGTATATTTCTGTTATATGCTCCGCAAGCATTACTGTCATGCCTCTCTACTTCACCTCTTGCTCTCATCCCTCTTTTCTAATTTCTCAAAGATTGAAGGGTAATATTTTACATTTTTTTAATTGGTGTGGGGTATGATTAACATAGCTTAACAAGAAATATTTAGGACAAAAATTTTCAACAAAGCTCAAAGGGGTGCTAAAAGGTAAATTAGTATAAGGTGGGGCATTTTAGGTTCAAACGAGTTAAGGATGGCCTTTGATCATTTTCTTTCAAGGTGATAATGATGCATATTTGTCTTAAGTTTAAACACAATGAGTTCGAGCTCAATGATATAAAGCATGCAAAATAAACAAACCGAAATAAAGTGTATGAGATTTCAACAATTAAGCACAAATTCCAAAGATACTCCGAATTTATTTTAGCACTCATCAAGAACAAGGAAAAAGTTCTAAAGCTTTTCGGGTTTTGTCTTTCTTAGAATCCTAGAATTTCATATTTGAACTAATCTTTTGATTTCGGGACCTAAGCATGGCGAAGGTGCAAAAGTTTTTCTAAGCAAAAAATTTAAACCAATCTTTAAATGCTAACAATGGAGTTAATTATCCTAAACAACAGTAGTTTTACCATGATATGAATATTTAAAAATTAAAATTTTTATGCATCAGTGACTACAGTTTGAAAACTACGCCAAAAATAAACAATGATGGCTTTTTTTTTTTAAACATGGTATTGAAAGTGTATTTTAAACAATGGATCAACACATGATATAAAAGTTAAAAAACATGAACCACGCATTAAGCACAACACCCCCAAACCTAAGTGGTGCTATATCCTCATTGTACAAAATCATAAACATTAAAATAGCAATACGACAATCAGAAAAAAAAAATGATAACAAATTAGCATAAGCACCAACGATGCTCGCTCAACGTCCCTTATGCTTACGGGAGGACAAAGGAGGAGGGGGAAGAGCTAAAGTCACTCCCCCCTTTTTTTTTTTTTCTACACCTAATACCTACACAAAAATCATATTAATTAAATCTAATAAAAAGAAAGTAAAATTCCTAAATCAATAATGTACAAGGGGCTTGGGTTGCCTCTCAAGAAGCGCTAAGTTTATTCGGTCTTCAACCGGACCCCTCAATCTATGAGAGAAACGCATAAGGGTTTTACATATAGCATGTTTCAACAACCCTTTTTATCAATTAAGTTCGTGAGACTTTTTGTGGGTGGATTTTCAACAAACCCATCCACCCTGCAAACCATGAAATATTTGGTTCCAGCTTGTGTTGGCAATTTGAAAGCACCAAATAAGTCATTATTTACAACCAATCGACTTGAGGGTTTGTCGAAGCATTGTAGGAATGGATCTCTGGGCACATAAGGTGCCTCATAAATAATGCTCGACTGCTCAATCAATGTAAAACAAGGAATTGTGTCCTCCTCATGTAATTGTTCTTGAGGTATTAGAGGGGTATCACAAATTGGTTGGTTATTTTCTATTATTTCAATTTTATGTGGGTCAACCACATCTTCCTTGTAATATACCTCATATCTGCCCCTAAGGGTCACAATCCCAACTTCATGCTCATGGACAAGGGTAATTTCTTCTTCCCAAATCAGGTCTTGCGAGAAGTTTATTGGTTGGCTAGGCAAGGTATCATCCTCCCTAGCAGTGGCAGTAACCATTTGCCCTATTTGATATGCAAGACGGTCTGATTGGGATTGGAATTCTTCTTTTAGGGATTGGAGTACTTCTTCAAACATGATTAGCATTCGGTCTTCGAAACCAGAACTCCATGGGGACTATGAGTATTGTGGGTCAAATTGAGGTTGGTCTGAAAAATTTTGCATATAAAGTTGATTTAATTCACAATCCTGATTTGGTTCCCACCAATTAGGATCGTTCTCCCCATAGACATCCCAGTTTTGCTATGGAGTCTCATAGTTAAACCCATAAAAAGATGGGGTATCAAATTTGTAGGAAACTCTATATCACATAATCATAAACTAGAAAATGAAAATACAAATATAAAATCCTAACATAATCTGAAAACAAAGGTGTGTACCTTGGCCTCTCGCGGGCATCCCCTTCAAAGCCTTAATACATTCGGACCTCGATCGCCAAATATGAAAACAATTAAACTATAATTAGAAAACTACTAATACAAATAATTTAAAAAGGCAATAAACTACAAGAAAATCCTACAAATCGTAAAAATCCAAAATTCAAAATCAAAATTCAAATTTTAAATTTCAAATTTCAAAATTCAAATTCAAATTCAAATTTCAAATACAAAATCAAAAGTCAAATTTCAAGATTCAAAATTCAAAATCAAAAGTTGAAAATCAAAATCGAGATTTGAAATTCAAAATTTAAATTCCAATTCAAATGTCAAAATCTAAAAGAAATCCTACAAAATCCTACAAATCCTACACAAGAAAAGAAAGAAACACCCAACAAATTTTTAAGAAAATCTTACACAAGAAAAGAAAGATAATCCAACAAATCCAAGAAAAAATATCCTACAAATCCTACACGAAAAAAGAAAGGAAAGAAAAGAAAATCCTATAAATCCTAAACAAGAAAAGAACAAAAGAAAATAGAATAAAATCCTACAAATCCTAAAAAATCAAAAATTCAAAATCAAAATTAAAACTTCAAACTTCAAATTTCAATTTCAAAATTCAAATTCAAATTTTAAATTTAAAATCAAAATTTAAATTCAAATTTCAAATTCAAAATTTAAAATTCAAATTTCAAATTTTCAAATTTTCAAATTTTCAAAAACACCAAATTTTATTTATTTATTTATTTTTTTTAAATTGGACTGCTGCAGAGTTACTATTCAAAATCGATCGATTGATTTTTACAAATCAATCGATTGATGTGGAACAATGAAACAATGTAACACAATTCTCTCCTCCTTAGTCGATCGATTGAATTTGCCAATCGATCTATTGAATTTGCCAATCGAACGATTGAGATAGTATGCATTGTTCGGATAGACAATTAACACAAATTGGAATGGTAACAGTTCGATCTCTATCAATCGATTGAGATAGATCAATCGATTAACTCAGTTCTTTGTTCCTTAGTCAATCAATTGAATTTTGACACTCAATCGATTGAAATGGACCAAAGGGCAGAATTTAACAGTTTGGGTTAATTTAGGATCAATCGATTGATTTTGAAAAATCAATCAATTGACTGACAAAACAGTTCCACAGTTCGGGCAGAATGAAAATTTCAGCAATCACAATTATTTTTTTTTAACAAAATAAAACACTCCTAAAAGTTAACAAAATTCCGTTGTTTCCCCGACAATGGTCCCAAAAACTTGGTCGGTTTAAAAAAGTACCCTTGCAAGTACACAAGTTTGATAAACGAGGACGAGTACAAAGGTGTCAAACCTACAGGGAAGCACAAAATTTAATTAATTTTAGAAGTATAAAATGAACCTAAGGAAGTACTGATCGTTCACATAATTTATCATTTTATCACCCTTAATTTAGTGATGCTAGGACTTAATTTGCTACTAACAAGTTGACAATGTGCAGATATTAAAAATAATCAGTAAAAGAGTCATAATACGAAAGACATAACATATCTCAAATACGAAATCACAGCAGTAAGATTCAATCATACGACATCCTACATCGGTCTACAAGATCGATCTAGGTGGAATTACTCTTTTATTGTCGCCGATAACCAAGATCGACGGCTATAAATGAGCATTCGATGATAAGACAATAAGCACACCCTTAAATCTATACGATTCAATATTTGTAAAAAGAAATGATTGAATTGAAAATAAATTAACTACTTATCTAGGGGTTGCTTCCTCCTTGAATGAGTAGTTTTAGCCACTCATCTCCGATCCACACGTAAGGCATAGATCCGAAACCATCATAAAAACACTCTTTGATTATCAAATACTCGTATCTTTAAAGAAAAGATTCGAAACCTTACAAAGCTTTGGTTCCTAATTACAAACTACTTATCAAAGGCTAAACTAAGCACTAAAAAAAACTAAGAACAGACTAAGAAAATCGGCCAAAAAGAGGACCAAGAGGCCCTCCAAAATCCTAAACACTGTTTTGTTATATAGGGCTCGGACCAAAATCCTTCCATAAACAGGTCAATCGATTGAATTCCAAGATTCAATCGATTGAATTCAAAATTTGAAAGTGGCGGACTTAAGTGAATTTAAACTCAATCGATTGAGTCACAGAAATCAATCGATTGAAATCAAATTCAGATCTAAGTGACAAAATAGCTGCCATAAAATCATTCGACTGAGGTAGACATGTGACAAATTTAACTCTCTTCAACAATGGCTGGATCAATCGGTTCTTCCACGAATTTCGGTGTTTCTGCTGGTGTCATGGTTCAATGCTCCCATGTTATCCTTAATTATGCTCTTTTATGTTTATGCAAGATTCAACAGACGAAAATACCTAAAACCACTAAAACTACATATCAGCCGTCAAATAGCCTTCATCGGATAGCCAAATGTTAGTATTAGGGTGTGAAATATGGTCATATTTTGACACAGATCATAGGGCTCGAGCGATGGTTGTGGTTGGGGCTATGGGTGGGGCTCGGGCAGTGATTGTGGTTGGGGCTATGGGTGGGGATCAGGCGGTGGTTGTGGTTGGGCTTCGGGGATGGGGCTAGGGTTGGGTGGCTGGTGGTGGGGTTGGGGCTAGGGCTGGAGCTGGAGTTGGGAGTGGGAGTGGGGGTGGGGCTTGGGGCAACTGTGAGCCTGCAATATGAGGATAATAATGGTTAATTTTTAATGAATAATTACCATGTAGAAGTGATCGCGTTTCATATCCGTAGCGTTGGCACGTCATGGGAAGTCGATGGCGCTTCATGAGAAGGCAACGACGCTTCATATACAAAGCATTAGTGCTTCTTCTTTAGATTTTCTTAAGTTCAGCATACGAAAATGCATACTTTAAAAGCATACCTCGATTAATTTTTTCACTGTGTGCTTTAGAAGCTTATGATCTTTCTGGAAGAGGGCTAACTATTGCATAATAAAACTCCGATCCTTCAAGATCTTGGCATTTTCTTCCTTTAGTTTTAGGTTCTCCTATTCCAACTTGAGAACCTTTAGACTGAGGTTGTCAAAGCCTTTGGTCCGCTCTCTTATTGACTTCTTGCAAACTGAAATTCTTGAATTGGCAAACTGCTTTCATTTTACATCAATCTGGGATTGAGCTAACTGACAAACTTTGGGAGCCTTTTCGTCTTCATCGTCTTCTCCTTCTTCTTCATTGTCCTCTTCTTCTTCTTCTTGTTATTGTTCTTCTTCTTCCTCTAATACCAAGTGAATAATATCAGTGTCTATTTTCTTTCTTGGAAAAGTAATGGTAGGGACCGCAGATCCAACACCCGCTTCTGCAGGCCTCTGCCCTAATTGCAACAGGGCTTCTACCATAGGCTGCCTCATCTCAGAGATTGTGAGTTCGAGTACCCAGACACTGTACATGATGATAGAGTTCCATATTATTTTCGACTAATAAAGAATTTAAGAAAACACAAACGTTACTAGATGAACCGGTTTGTTTCGAAGCAGTTGCGCTTCTACATGGAAGCGGTTGCACTTCTGCATGGAAGAGGTTGCGTTTCTGCATGGAAGTGCATTGGAAGCTACAACACCTCTTTTAGAATTTACCTCGTTCTCGAAATCCAAGATGTAGTAGTTCGACATATTGTCGTTTGCTTTCCATTTCAACAGCCTTGGGAATTGGTGGGGCCCAAGACCCCAGGCTGGGGCACACCTGTGGTTAATCTCGTACGCCCAGATCTGAGAAAAATAAAATAAATCTTTCATGACTATTTTAATGGGCGGCCTTCGTAAGAAATAAAACAGGACATTCTGATAGACGACATTACCTGTAAGGGAATAGTGCAGCCGTAAATATTGTAAACCTGCTTTTCCTTTGCCTTCTCAGCTAGATCCCTATTCCTCTTCGCTTTGTTCATACATATTAGAAGGTGATTGTACATGTGATCACCCTATAGAAATTCGTTGAAATTGGGGAGATCATCAATGAGCTTGAGGTATGGCTCACCGATGGTGTATTTTGTGTTTGGAAAGAGGACGGTGGTGAGGACGAACAGCAGACATAATTTTAAATAGTTGTTGCCAGCATCTAGCCGGAGGCTGTTGATGACAGCCAGGATGTGTCCCCTCTTTACAGGGTTAATTCTCATAAAAATCTATCTCTGATGGTCTGTTCTTTGGGAAGCTTCTTGGGGAAAGGGTAACAAGAAGGGGCGGTCATTCGAAGACTAGTTATTAAGGTAAAATCTAGGGCCCGAAATCTGATATGGCCCTTCCCAAAATCTCAAACGTTATCTCTTGACCTAGAACTTGATTATCGCATCCAGGAGGTTATTAATGCTTATCACGTCCTTTGGAGCTAGAAAGAATGCCCCGAAGACCGACTCCTCGAGTAGTTTTTTCCTCTGAACAGATGCCCTATCATAAATAACCTGCCACTTTCCAATTATGCACTTAGTCGTTGGAAACTTGAGAACCATCTTCAAAATATATCAAAAAGAAAAAGGAAAAATTTAGAGAAGATTATAGTAAGATCCGAAGTGGCGACGATTCCATGACGAGGCGCCAACGCTCCTATACGAGGCGCTAATGCCGCTATATGAGGCGCTAATGCCCCTAGACGAGGCGCTAGCATGTCTTCATTGGAATAATGACGCTTTTATTTAGCATTTTATAAAGCAGAATGAAAATATAAGAAAACTTACCTTGTTCCTAGATGCAGGGAAAGGGTTTTGCCGCTTTGATGTTTCTTACTGTGCTCTGAGAAGATGAAAATTGGAAGGGCAAAGGTGAAAAGTAATTTATGAATTTCTAATTCACAAAATTCCCACCTTTAATATTTATCTCGAATGAGAATAATGGCCATTGAATGACACGATGTCAGGCATGTAATCTCGTCTGCCTCGCCCCGCTCCTCATTTAATGTTCTGACAAAATATGGGGCGCTTCGTATCAAAATGGTGCTACGTGTCAAAATTTGGGGCGCCTCTTATAATGTACAGAATGCTAACGCTTCCTTCTCGTCGCGGAAGCGCTAACAAAGTATAGCGTTAGTGCTTCTTACATGAGCATCAGTGCTTCTTACTTGAAAACCACGATATCATGTGCCACTTTTAATTAATGATATTACATCATAAATAGCAATAGCACGTGGTACAAGAAGCGCAATTAGGTGATCTTCTTGTTTGTCTTTTCAAATATAATCATGACAAAATCAAGATGTCAGGCACGAACTCCCAACGCCACGCCACGCTTTGTGTTTCTGATTCTATCAATGTCAGTTCAGTGGTAACCATGGTTAAAGCGCGGTGAAATTAGGAAAGGAGGGATTGTCGCATCAGCTACAAAGGCGCTACGTGTCGAGCTCCTATCAATATGCGCAGAGATATCTCTACGCCCGAGCGCATATCCCCAAGCCTCATATATATATTGTATATAAACAAATGGTTCAATTTCTTTTATGATAGACCTGATTGACCTTTGACAAGTTGTTGTCGCACCCAATCCTTGTGATGGGTGTCACGTAGGTCTATCAACGGGTCGGATTGACACGACACGATATTTTACCGGGTCTGGTATATAAAATTGGCTTGTCGGGTCAAGTCGGGCATGAGATACCCGACCTAGCCTTTGAGTCGGGTCAGGTCGACCAAGCGATTTTGTTGGGTCAAGTCAGGTTGGTTCGACCCGACCCGATATTTTATACTTAAAAAAATTATAAAAATAGGGGGGTTTTTTATCTAGTCGGGTGTTCAATCGGGTTGGGTCGGACATATTAGATTTCTTGTCGGGCAGCCAAAATTTTGACCAGACCCGACCCTTTCACAACCATAGTGTCACGTTGTTCAATGGGGGATCTCATCGCAAGTTTTTTTTTTCTTTTTAGTCTTTTAAGTTCTATCTTTTTAGGGGCAAGATCTTTTAATAAGGATCCCCCAAATCTCAAAACTTCTTAAGATATTTTAAAAACTTACTTTTTTATCCACAATTTTTTTTAACAAAATAGACTCCCAAAATTCTCTCTCTCTCCCAAATCCCATCCCAAAATTCTCTTTCGGTTCCCCAAGCCTAGCCACTCTCCAATCTCTATCTCACTTTCTCTCCATCTCTCTCTCTCTCTCTCTCTCTCTCTCTCTCTCTCTCACACACACACAAGAGTCTCTCTCCCCCCACTCCCAAGTCCCAACATCCCTCTGTCTTCTCTCTCTCTCTCAAATCTTAGTTACCTATCTCTTTCTATGACATCTCATTCACTCTCTGATCACCAACACCAAGATCCCAGATTGTCATCAATTTTTTACTAAAGTTAAAGGTATGCTATAATTATTATTTTGTAATAAAAAATAAAAGCCCTAATTTATTACTCAATGTATAATTATTTTTATGGATATTGGCTCCTGACAGGCATTCATACACCAAATAGTGTTTAAACAATCTTCTACTATTAAATTAAAAATTTTGATCTCATACCATTAAAGTATTTATTACTATCCTACGACTATAAGGAATCCCCCACCAGAAAAACCTTGACTCCGCCATTGGCTATGTGGTGCCCAACTGAAAGTATAGTCTCGAGCCTCTTTTACTAGATAAATGATTTTATGCATATGAACTCGTGACGTTAACCGTGCATTCGAATGTTATCCACATGAAAGCGGGTTACACCCATCCTCTAAAGGTTCCTCCAGTACCTTAAGGTCATTTTTTATTTTTTTGGTACCATTTCTCCCTTCAAAACCTTGTGCATTGACTTCGGGATTTTGTAAGTGATGAGAAGCCCGCAATACCCTAAATTAGTGATGGAGAGCTCCCAACAACGTTCTAGCGATGGAAGGTTTTCTCTCTCTAAAACCCTTCTAAATGGCCAATCAAACAGTTAAAGGTGGATCTGAGCCTCTTATACTCATTGGAGTTTCTAAGCCATTCGATCTATGCATTTTAAAATCAAAAGTTAAAAGTAAAGTCCACCAATCAAATAGCTAAAATCCTCTGATAGGCATGAATTTTTGGTGAGGCATGTGTCAATGAGGGGGCTGTTAGTTGACAACTTGGATTCATAAAACATGCGTGCCACATGACCTGCAAGTGGACAGTCACAGCACAATCTTCTGTTTGCACAATCTTCTGTTTAAAGGTTGTCATATTCTATCATCTCTTTGGATGTTTTAGTGATGGGATAATAGCTCCTGACCAACATTTAAACACCAAAATGGTGGTGATTAAATGATCTTGCACCATTCACTTAAAATTTTGATCTCACACCATTAAAATATAGTTTGCTATTATGCCACATGACACACTTTTATCATCAATCTAAACTATCCAAGTGGCATCATTGCAATATGTTTCATCCAAAGAATCATCACTATAAGTGGAGGCGTACCATGGTGAACTTTAATATCGGCCATTAAAACTAAGAACAACAATTGATATTCAAATGCACCAATTGGATGGTTCAAATCATCCACAAATTGTAAATTTTAAACTCATTTTCCTTCAACATATGATCTATCACTTATCAAGGTATTCCCACCTCTTAAACCATTAATGATGTAAAATCATTTAAACACCAAGTACTGTTGTTTAAACGATGGTCAGGAGAGTCAGGTCCTTCGTTTAAAAGGTGGTTAGGAACGGTCACTGAATTAGGACACATGGCTGGAGGTTTCATCTAGTGTGCCATATGTTTCAATTGACCTGATACAAAAATCTGGTGGGTCGATTCGAAGAAAACAGCTCTATCATATGATCCAAAGTTGTAAAAACACTTACAAATGAACTGCAATCATGAAAATCTCTGAACAGCTTTAGCCAAAGCCATTTGAATGCATTGAATGACATAATAGATATGCTAATGTTCGACACCATAGGTCTTTAGATCATGGTCTTCAAATCACAGGGCACATTTGACAAAAAAATATATATTATTCGCCATTTACCATATAATATATGTGCTCTAGAAGGAATCCCCAGTTATTGGGGAGAATGAGAAAGAAAGAGTAACCAAATTTCTATATACATAAAGAGAATCACCCAGGAATTCATATTGAATTTCCTATATATACAGTGCAAATTTCCTGTGAAGTATCTGATCAAGAAAAGAAACCAGTAAAAGAAACTCCCACAAGCTGTTGGCCAAAATTCTAGAAAACAAGAGGCTTGCAAAATTCTCATTAATGTGGGCATCATTAACAAAATATAATACACATTCAACACTGAAAGATTTGCAAGCCAGTTGATCTAGTGTAACACGGTAATATGTCTGTATATTTTAAAATTAAAAATTATGACGAGAAAGAGCACAAGATAAATTACAAAAACTGAACCGGTTTCGTTCATGATCAAGTTAAATATTTGGCGCTCCCATCCTTTCAGTCAGAGACCTTGCTCAAGCCCCAAGCAAGATAGCTATCCTGTGATTCAAACTCCTACAAGGCATTTGGGAAATTAATTATGGTTTTAAATTCAATAAAACGAAAAAAGAACTAATAGAGAATACATACAAGCTGGCTTAGTCGCAAATCTGGAGGCGTATCAAGTTCAAGATTTGGAAGATCCAAGCGGCTCAAGTTTTGGCACTCCTCTAAATCCTTTTTCAGATGTTCCGAGCCCATATGAACATAATCGGATAGACACGGTACAACCTTTTTCGCTTCATTGCCCCCGTCCGCAGGTTGACTTTGAAGTATTTCGTCGCACAGAGACAAGCCTTCCACAAGTTGCTGAGAATCTAGCAAAAACTGGGATTCGCCATCCCACCATTTTGAATCATCCATGGACGGGTTTTCGTGGTCATCTAGCTTTTCCCATTCAGGTTGCGCACCATCTTCTCCGTCTGTTTCAGGAGACATTCTCACCTGCATTTATAACCCATTACACAGTAAGGGTATAGAATGAAAACTTAAAAAAAAAAAATTCAGCGACCTCAATAAGATAAGAATTATGAAGTGTACTTCGGAGATGCTTATTGGTTGGGCCACGGATTTGTCACAAACAAAGGTCGGGTCTCTTACAGAATCTAGATCGGGTTGCGGCTTTTCAATACGTGGGGGTTCAGGAGTAACAGATTTGGGTGTAACAGGGTCTACTTTAGTAATCGTGGTTTCCATGATCTCAAGAGGCGGGTCTTGGTCATTTTTGTCAGTCTGCTTTGACTGTTGTTGCTGATAAAATACTTTAGAAACAACAAATTCTCCATCACTCTCATCCTCTCCAGTTCCGAGGTGATACTGGTGCATCACCCAGTTAGTTTTCTCGGATTTTTCACCCTTTGCCATGCTCATATACAAAACCATTATTTTCTTACAACCTTTATGTACCCCATCCATAATCACTGGTTTCGTTTTTCCGGTTTTATGCCAACGGACGTCCCCAAGGTCATCATTGTGTATCTTTCGACGCTTCCGAGTTCCCGTGTTATAAGCCTTGATTGATCTATGGAAAAAGTGAGACACACTTCCATCTTGCTTAACACCTAATAAGGTAACTTTTTAAAAACGGTTAATAGTAGATAAACAAAATCTAGAAAAAGAATACTAGGGAGGCTTCAGATAGCTAATTGCCTGGTAGATTCTGGGGATGGGTATAACAGATTCCATCCTCTTCATCGACGGTCGGGATGAATTCATCGATAAAAGGATGTGGTTTCATGCCCAATACACCAACTTTTGCAAGTAAATGCCAAAGAAGCTCTTGATCTGATGGATCAAATTTCACACCTCTGGGTAAACCTGGCCACTCTTCAACGACCTGAAAATAGAAATGTTTCAGCTACTATAATAAATACCAGGAAATGATAAAGTGCACTCTGCATATTGAACACAGTGCAGAAAAGTGGAAACCTAAATGAAGGAATGGTGACAGAAGATTGATAGATAGGGACATTTTTGCTATTTAATTTTCTTAAAGAGTAGGGCACAGAATGGCATAAAACATGTATCTGGAATTGATAACAATGTCACAATTAAGAATATTCATGACGTAAACCTCTAAATTTCAATATATATTAGGAGAAACATAACGGAAACCTGTGATGGCAGATTGTCCATGTTGGCAAATGAAGTAGGACCTATAATAGGGCATTGGAAGCTTATTCATAAAGAACTATACCACATATAGTACTCATTGGATGGCACTAAAAGCATTGTAATACATGAAAGATAATGCTTGGTTAATCTAGGTGTTAATCGCGATGATTCATATGTTTGAAAAACATTCAATAGAGTAAAAGGTCCTCCAAAACCTAAAGGGGGAAAATTATATATATTTTTTTAGTATTGGACCTTCCAGGCACATTTATAGTGTATGTTTCTGCGTCAGACCTCTCTATTAAGCATAACTGGACACTGTTTCTTTTGAGGTCACCATTAGGACTAAATACATCATAGATTAGAGAGTAGTCACAGCATGTCGAATTGCAATAATGTATTTAGTATAAAGCATGCCTTCTAAATTGATTTTATTTTGGTAATCTCATAAATTGTAATTGATTATGAATCACAATGGCTCGGCTCTACAGAGAAGTTGTGATTCATAGATCAATTGGAATGAAATGTTGAATATGACATTAAGAGATTTTCTTAATGCTCATAGGTATGGGAAGTTTTCTATTTGGGTGTCATTCGTCACCTAGTCTCATTATAAAGCAATTAAACAAATCAATGGTACGTTTCAACCCCTACCCACAAGTGGGATAAAATGCTTCATCGATTTGTTATCTAGAATGTTGACATGGGTTGACATTCTAAATAAAGTATGGATTCGTATATTCATCATAGCATCATTGTAAGCACTTTATTCTTTTAATTATTGCAGTTATGTCATCTCCCATTATTTCAAAACGATTAACTCACATTTCTATACTAACTAGTGAAAATTTTTCGGGCTGGAAGGAGGGGATTCTCCTTACATTAGGATGCATGGATTTAGATTTGACACTCCGAATGGATGAACTCGTCATCTCTTCAGAATCTAGCACGCCAACTGAAAAGAATTTGTATGAGCGATGAGAATGATCCAATCGGTTGAGTCTAATGCTCATCAAGTCTCACATTGAGAAGAACATTAAAGGATCTATCCCAGACAAAACTAAAGTTAATAAATTTTCTCGACATCGTTGAGGAACAATTTACAAGTTTTGATAAACCTCTTGCCATAACCTTGATGAAACACATGGTAAGAAAGGAATTCGCGAACATATTTATGGAAATGAGTGAATAGTTGCCCAACTACTCTCCCTCGAGATTACCTTTTCTAAGGCTTATCTTGTCCATTTCATACTCAACCCCTTGCCAATAGAATATGAGACATTTAAAATCTCCTACAATACACATAAAGACAAATGGTCAACAAATCAATTGTTGGTCATGCGTGTTCAAGAGGAGGGGAGGCTGAAGCAAAAAAAATTAGAAAGTGCTCAACTAGTTTTTCATGGAATGGGACAAGTTAGGAAAGTGAATTATGCCTATCATGGCAAGAAGAAAATAAAACTGTCATCTGCACTAGGTGGCAATAGGGAGCCAATCAAATGCTTCTTCTGCAAGAAGACATGACACAAAGGAGTGCCCAAAATATAAGTCTATAAAGAAACATAATCTTTTGTCTTTGGTTTGTTATGAATCAGATACTATTGATATTATTCATGACATTTGGTGGATTGACTCTGGTTCATCAATCCATGTTGCCAAGACCATGCAGGGTTTCATCAACTAAAGGAAACCAACGGAAAATGAACGATGCATCTATTCGGGAAATCGGATGAGTTCACGTGTGGAAGCTGTTGGGACATTTAGACTCATCCTTAAATCCGGTTTTGTTTTAGATCTAGGAAGAACTTTTTACATTGCTTCATTTTCTAGAAACCTTATTTCTGTTTCTCGCATGGCTACATGTGGTTATGGTTTTAATTTCGTTAGACCCAACTTCAGTTTGTTTAAAAATTCTTCTTTGTTTGGCACTGGAAATCTAGTTAATGGTTTATATAAATTTCATATGAAACCCAACTATGATAGAAAAAATTTAACCTTGCATTATAGTATTGGTATTAAGTGGAATGTTGTGAATGAGAAGTCCTTCTGGTTATGGCGTCGAAGATTAGGGCACATCTCCAAAGATAGAACCAGAAGGTTGATAAATGATGGAGTCCTTAAAACTCTGTCTTTTCTGATTTTAAGACTTGTGTGGACTACGTAAAGGGTAAGCAGACCAACAAGGCCAAAAAGGGTGTCAGGAGGAGTTCCGATCCGTTAGAAATCATATACACTGATATATGTGGGCCATTTCCAACTTCATGTTTAAATAGTCAAATATATTTCATCGCCTTTATTGATGATCATACACAATTTATGCATCTCTATCTGCTTTATGATAAAAGTAAAACTTTAAATGCTTTTGAAGTTTATAAAGCAGAAGTAGAAAAACGGAGAGACAAAAATATCAAAATCGTGAGATCAGATAAGAGAGGAGAATACTATGACAGGTACATGAACAAAGGACAAAATCTAGGCCCATTTGTGATATTCCTTGAACGTGAAGGCATTATTGCACAATATATAATGTCAGACTCTCCAGAACAAAATGGAGTAGCCGAAAGAAGGAATCGAACATTAATGGATATAGTGAGGAGTATGATAAGTAAAGTCTCTCTTGCCTTATCTCTGTTGAGTGAGGCCTTAAAAACCGTTGTGTACATCCTAAACAGGGTTTTCACTAAAGCAATTCCTAAAACACCCTTTGAATTATAGAATGGATGGAAACCTAATTTGGGACATGTACGCATATGGGGTTGTCCGGTTGAGGTCAGGGTGTACATTCCACATGAGAAAAAGTTGGACTAAAAAACAATCAGTGGATTCTTCATTGGCTATGTAGAAAAGTCCAAGGGATTCATGTTCTATTGTCCTAATCGCGTGCTTAAAATTGTTGAAGCGAGAAATGCTAAATTTCTTGAGGAACATAACTTCAATGGGAGTCTCCAACCTCGAAGTTTAGACTTTGAGGAAATGCAGGATTCAGATATATTACCTGCAATTAAAGAGTGGGCAATTGTGATTCAAGACAACCCTGCGAATGCTATTATGGAAGAGTAATTGACACATAATAACTCACAACATGAAGATCAGGTTATCCCTGAACCTATTATCCAATCACCGCAAGGTGAAGATGAAGAAATAAGTTTAAGGAGATCCTCAAGAATAAAGAAATCAACAATTTCATCTGACTATATAGTGTACCTTCAAAAGACTGACCATGGAATAGGAGATCAGCCACTTTCATTTTCACAAGCCATGAATGAAGAAAATTCATTGCATTGGTTGAATTCCATGAAGAAAGAGATGGATTCTATGGTTAAAAATCATGTTTGGGATCTCGTTCTATTGCCTAACGGAGCAAGGCAATTGGCTGCAAATGAGTTTATAAGACTAAGAGAGACTCAAATAGTAATATAGAACGATATAAGGCTAGACTTGTAACCAAAGGATTCACCCAAAAGGAGAGCATAGATTACCATGAGACTCTCTCCAGTTTCATAGAAAGACTCATTGCGAGTGACCATGGCATTGGTAGCTCATTATGACCTAGAGCTACATGAAATGGATGTGAAGACATCAATTGGCATACAAACTTAGGAAATCCATATATGGGCTAAAACAAGCCTCCCGATAATGGTATCACAAATTTCACAATTTTGTAACCTCATTTGGTTTTAAAGAAAATGTTGTGGATAATTGTGTATACATCATAGATCAAAATATCGTCCGATACCGATACGTATCGGACGATACATATCAGTATCAGAGGTGGACGATAAGGTACATTAAATGTACCGTACCGCCCATTCATATGGCTAATACCGGACGATACATTCAATGTATCGTAGATATATCGTTCTAAGACGATCGTCGACACGCATCGGTTTTCCGACGTACGTATTCTAAAACCGGCATTTTGATCCTTGGTATACATTAAGGCTAGTGAGAGCAAATTCATTTTCTTATATGTGGATGATATTTTGCTTGCCAGCAATGACTTGGGATTTCTATATGAAGTAAAACGGTTTCTCTCTCGAAACTTTGAAATGAAGGATATGGGTGAGGCATCCTATGTCCTTGGCATAAAGATTCACATAGATAGGTCTCAAGAGACATTAGGACTATCTCAAAAGGCCTATATCAACAAAGTATTAGAAAGGGTTCGAATGGGAAACTGCTCACCTGGGGAAGCACCCATTTCACGGGTGATAAATTCAGTCTACACCAATGTCCGAAAAATAACTTAGAATGAGAGGAAATGAAAAACATTCCTTATGCATCCGCAGTAGGTAGCCTGATATATGCTCAAGTCTCTACGAAACCAAATATTGCATTTGCAGTAGGAATGCTAAGTAGATATCAAAGCAATCCAAGAATTGATCATTGGCGTGCTGCAAAGAAAGCGATGTGATATCTACAAGGAACAAAGGACTACATGCTTACACATAGACGATCAGATCATCTGGAAGTAATGGGATATTCATACTCTGATTTTGGTGGCTGCCTTGACATTAGGTTAACCTTAGGATACATTTTCCTTCTTGTTGAAGGCATTGTCTCGTAGAGAAGCAAGAAGCAAACGTTGACCACATCTTCCACCATGGAAGCAGAGTATATTGGTTGCTATGAAGCTACAGCACAGGCTCTTTGGCTGCGAAACTTTCACATGACTTAAGATTGCCGACTCTATGTCTAAGCCATCGGTTAAAATGCCGGAAAACTAGTACGTATCGTCCAGTCAAAAAACCGGTACGTACCAGACGATACATTGAATGTATCGTCCGGTATTTGCAATACAAATGAGCGATACGGTACATTTAATGTATCGTATCGTTCACGTCCGATACCGATACGTATCGGTATCGGACGATATTTTAATCCATGGTCTAAGCCATTAAGGATCTATAGTGAAAATTTCGCAGCAATAACTTACTCTAACAACAATTCAAGTATTAGTACCAACAAGTTCATTGGCATAAAGTATCTTGTCGCTAGAGAGTGTATTCAGAATCTTTAGGTGTCAATTGAGGAAATTAGGACCATGTCAATGATTGCAGATCCCATGACAATAGGGTTACCGCCCAAAATGTATAAAGAACATGTGGATCATATGGGCCTAGTTGATTTTTCATAAATTTGGTGTACATTATGATAACATCAAGTTTAATTTGCAATTAATCATTGATGACTCTTGGTTTATCTGTCTCACTTATACATGAGATAATGATGGCAGATTGTCCATGTTGACAAATAAAGTCAGACCAAGAATAGGCATTGGAAGCTTATTCTTAAAGAACTATATCAAATGTAGTACTCGTTGGATGAGACTAAAAGTATTGTAATACATAGAAGCTAATGCCTGGTTAACCTAGGCGTTAATCGCGTTGATTCATATGTTTGAAAAACATTCAATAGAGTAAAAGGTTATCCAAAACCTAAAGGAGGAAAGATGTCACTTTCATTTTTTTGTTCTTTTGCTTTACTTTTATTTTCAAAATGAGTATGGTCATACGTTAACTTTTTTTTCTAAAATGAATTTTGTGTCAACATTGGCCAAGTGGGAGAATGTTAATTGGATCTCATTTGAAATCCGGTGTGACCTAGTTGTCACATTAAGACCCATTTTTGGTTTGACCCATTAGCCCCATACAATTAAGTGGTTTTAGAAAGTGGGATCATGTAGCTAATTTTTAGCCAAAAATCTCTCAATGATGGTAGAGAGATTAGAAAGTCATTCTATCTTTGAGGTTCCAAGTCTAGCAAACATACAAAAGAAAGAAGCTTGTATAAGCTATCTTTGCATCTCGGAAAGGTTTGCAGACTTGAAGATCCTCGAGTCTCGACATCATAAACCAATGCACCATGGACAGAGATATATTTTGGTTAATCGTTTCCGCCTTTAATTCTATCGTATAGCTCGCATTGTGGTATCTCAACCCCAATGTTGTATGATCATCTATAAAAGAGATGAAATAGTTTTGACCATTTAAACATGGAGTTGGGAATGGTCCACATATATCGGCCAAACTCATTTTGAAAACAAAAGTATAACAAAAGAAATAAAATAAAAAATGAAAGTGATATCTTTCCCCTTTTAGGTTTTGGATAACTTCTTATCCTATTGAATGTTTTCAAACCGCGGTTAACGCCTAGATTAACTAGGCATTACCTTCCATGTATTACAATAGAACCTGGACTTTTCTACATAGCCAATGAAGAATCCACTTACTGTTTTTTAGCCCAACTTTTTCTCATATGGATTGTACACCCTAACCTCAACCAAACAATCCCATATGTGTACATGTCCCAAACTAGGTTTCCATCTATTCCATAATTCAATGGGTGTTTTAGGAATTGCTTTAGTGGGAACCTTGTTTAGGATGTACACAGTGGTTTTTAAGACCTCACTCCACAGAGATAAGGGAAGAGAGGAGTTACTTATCATACTCCTCACCATATCCATTAGTGTATAATTCCTTCTTACGGCTACTCCGTTTTGTTGTGGAGAGTCTGATATTGTATACTGTGCAATAATGCCTTCAAGTTCAAAGAATTTTGCAAATGGACCTAGATCTTCTCCTTTGCTCGTGTACCCGCCATAGTTTTCCCCTCCCCTATCTGATCTCACGATGTTGATATTTTTCTCTCTGTTTCTCTACCTCTACTTTATAAACTTCAAAAGCATTAAAAGAATGGCAGGTGACATAATTGCAATAATTAAAAGAATAAACTGCTTACAATGATGTTATGATGAACATACAAATCCATACTTTATTTAGAATGTCAACCTATGTCAACATTCTAGATAACAAATCGATGAGGCATTTTAACCCTCCTATGGGTAGGGGTTGCAACATACCATTGATTTGTTTAATTGCATTATAATGAGACTAGGTGAGGAATAACACCAACATATAAAATTTCCCTTACCTGTGGGCATTAGGAAAATCTCTATCCATGGGTCAAAATTTCGTCCGATACCGATACGTATCGGACGATACGTATCGGTTTTGAACTGGGACGATACGGTACATTCAATGTACCGTATTGCCATTTTGTATTCATATGCCCGGACGATACATTGAATGTATCGTCCGGTATTTTACTATTCCGATACGTATCGTCCGATACATATCGGTTTTGAGCTTGGACGATACGTATCGGATACCCGGTATTTTGACCCATGTCTCTATCTTAATGTTATGTTCAACATCTCATTCCAATTGATCTATGAATCACAACTTCTCTATGGAGTTGAGCCATTGCGATTCATAATCAATCACAATTTATGAGATCACCAAAATAAATTCAATTTAAAAGACATGCTTTATACTAAATACATCATTGCAATTCAAGATGTTGTGGCTACTCTCTAATCTATGATGTACTTATTCATAATGGTGACCTTACAAGAAACAGTGGTAAGTTCTGCTTAATAGAGAGGTGTAATGCAGAAATAGACCATATAAATGTGTTCAGAAGGTCCAAGATAATCAAAAAACATATATAATTTGTGAAAATCCGATACCAGTAGCCCCATAAATAAATAAATACAAAATGATTAGAAGGGGCTAATTGGGCGCTTATCGGGTCGGGTCTCAGGTGGTCAAATTTTGACTAAGCCCAAGTCGAATCTTAGATCTGGTCATATTTTGATCGGGCTCAGGCCAAGTCTTGGGTATGCAGGTCCATAGGTTAATGGTCCCACGGCCCATAAACTTATAACAAGGTTTTATAAAGTGTGGGAAACACCTAGTATGGTGCTCCACCTACCTACCCAATCAACCCCACCAAACAAGTTAGAACCCATCTTCTCTACTAAATAGCAGAGACGTGCGGACATCAAATGTATATCCACTGTGGTGGTAGATGGTCGGCGGTGACCGGTGACCACCCGGTAATGCCGACGACCGGTGTCCGGACAGTCATAAAAAATCTCAAAAATAATTACCAAATATCACAAAATATTCGAATTAATCCATAGACAAATATTCTCGAGAATCCTAACAAAAAACAAACATGATTTGCAAAGTTGGGAGAGAGAGGAGCCAAACTCAACTTTACTATCAAAATTGGCCATGAGAGAGTTAAGACTCTTCTCTTTAAATCGTAAGGCATCAAATAAAATTAAGCAGACACCATGATCAGAGATACCTGCTCTGATACCACAATGTGAGCTCTATACGATAAAATTAAAGACAGAAACGATTAACCAAAATCATACCTCCATCCATGGTGCACTGATTTATCATGCCGAGACTCGAGAATCTTCAAGTCTATGCAAACCTTTCCGAGATGCACAGATGGATTTTGAAGGCTTCTTTCTTTCGTATGCTTGCTAGACTTGGGACCTCAAAGATAGAATGACTTTATAATCTCTCTACCATCATTAAGAGATTTTTGGCTAAAAATTAGCTACATGATCTCACTTTCCAAAACCACTTAACCGTATGGGGCTAATGGCCAAACCAAAAATGAGTCTTAATGTGACAACTGGGTCACACCGGATCTCATTTGAGATCCGGCTAACGACCTGTCTATTCAATAAAGAGAAGAGAAGTTCAGAGATGGCTAATTTAGTTCAAAAAAGAGAATAGAAGTTCTGAGATGGCTCATTTAGTTCTGAGATGGCTAACAACCTGTCTATTCAATAAAGAGAATAGAAGTTCTGAGATGGCTAATTTAGTTCCTCAACCTTTAAATAACCGTATCGGTTGATACTGATACAGTATTAGTAGATAACGATATCGATCCTGATACAACCTGGATACTTGTATCGAGGTAGAATCGGATTTCGGCGATACCGATATGAATTAGTGTTGGCCTAGTTTTGATACCTTGATGAGATGTCTCATCTCAGGTTTGGGACTGGCAAAGACAAAATCTAGATTTAAACCAATGCACGTCAACTCACTCAGTCAAACCTGTTTCAATCTTAGTTGCACAAAGTAGGAGTTGACATGCATTCGGGTAAATTAGTGGGGAAGAGCCAATTTTCATAAAAAAAGAATACAACGGGAGTGGTTAGGAAGCATCTTTGTAAAAGAATATTAAAATGGGTAAACATATGCATAAAATATATACATTTTTGAATATATATATATATATATATATATATATATATATATATATATATATTTGTGATAATAAAGTAAAATTAAAATCTATGATTGCGACGAAATTAATTGAAGTGATTGACTCATGATTAGTGTTACTTTTGGTAATTATGGAAAAATTAGTACTTAGGAAGCAAGTGAGGGAGGAAGAGGGAGATTCAAGAGCAATGCCTCACCTAAAATAGACGATTTTTGCAACTAAGATTTAACTGGATGATAGATAGTTAATAGGCATAACGAAATTCATATAGCTAAATAGGAGACACGTAGGTTTGCAGTGCCAAATGAAAAAGATTGGAGTGCATTGGAAAGGATATGGATGCATTGTAGGCAATCAAACTAGATAAAATTGTAGAAAGTAAAACTACCTATCTTCATCCTCATCATTGTCGCCATCATCATTGCCTTTTCCCACCTATTTGAGGTCAACTTTATGAATCCTACTTATCCACTCATTTATATTTATGGCTAGACTCACTCACTTTGCAATCCTCTCTCTCTCTCTCTCTCTCTCTCTCTCTCTCTCTCTCTCTCTCTCTATATATATATATATATATATTGGATGGGAGAGGGCTTTTTTTATTGGAAAAATAGTTCAACAAGATATTGAGAACAAGAAAAATGCCTGAAGAATGGAGAAAGAGCACCATTGTCCATTTTTATAAGAATAAGAGGGATATCTATTGTGCTAATTATTAAGGTATTAAATGTATGAGTTGTACTTTGAAATTCCAGGAGAGGGTGGTGGGACAATGTAAAAAATATCAAATACTTCTGAGAAACTTTCGATTTATGCCAGGCAAATTAACAACTAATGTCATTTTTGTTAAGACAACTTAAGAAACCATTTAGATAGAGAAGGGAAAGTTTACACAAGGTTTTTATCGATTTGAAGAATAAACCTATAATAGGGTGCCGAGATTATCAGAATAAACCTATAATAGGATGCCGAGACAGATAATCTAATAGACTCTACAAAGAGAATGCATTATAAATAAATACATCAAGATTATTCAAGACGCATACGAAGAAAGCAATAACTAGGGTAAGAACTGCATGTGGAGAGATGACATTCCCCATCAGGATTTGTCTCCATCAACGATTAGCCTGAAGTCCTAATTTGTTTGCACTGGTTATGGATCAATTGATAGTTAAAAAAATACAAGATGAAGATGAGGTCCCATGGTGTATGTTGTTCATAGATGATGTAGTGCTAAATGGCCAGACAAATAAACAAATAAATGATAAGTTGGAACTTTGGAGAAAGACCTTAATCAAAGGGGTTCAAAAGTTAGAAAACAAATCCGAAAAACATGGAGTAAGTTTATTGAACAAGAGAACCTAGAGGATGATTTGATCAAAATAGAAAACCATTTAGTGCCACAATGTCATAAATTCTAGCCCTCACGTTCTATGATAAAACCTGATGGTTCAAGTAGGAAATCTCAAACAAGAATAATGCAAGGTGAATGACGTGGAGATAGGCAAGTATCATTCAATTGAAGGGCTGTTTTTATAAAAACGACGGTAAGACATGCATTACTATATGGCGCAGAGTGTTTGGCCATGAAGAAAACACTAGAAGATGACATTCATGTGGCTGAGAAGTGTATGTTGGGGTGATCCGCAGAATAACAAGAAAGGATAAAATTCACAAGTACATAAGGGGAAGAGAAGGAGTGGTCCCAATAAAAGGAAAAGTAATGAATGTCCCTTCAGATGTTTTAGGCATATCGAACAGAATCAGCTCATGTGCGAATGATTGAAAAAATGGAAGCACAAGAAAGAATGGGAAGCGGAAGATGAATAACGACTTAGAAGTATTAAAAACGACATGAACAATAGTGGAGTAACAGAGAGTTTATGCCTAAATAGAGTTGGGTAGATAAATAAAACTCGGAGGTATCCAGACCTTGAACCTCACTAGCGTTGACCGTAAGGGCCCATTCCTCCAGGGTAGCATGTCCTGCTTAGCCTAACATGCACCCTGGGTAACTGGCAAGTCGAATCGATGGCAGGACCTTTGGGTTCCTAATCCCAAGGCCTATCAATGAGCCATTCGCCTCACAAATTACGTCCATCATCATTTAGCCATTTGAACACGATTGGACGTTATACGAGATATGTGGATCGTTGGATAAAACGACAATGTGAGAATTGTGACACATACGGCCTACATGATAGGGGACTGGGTCACATGGCACACTCAAGTGTCACATGACCCTTCAGTGCAGCCTCTGAAACTAAACAAAACTTCTTCAATATTCATCAAATATCCGTGTTTCTTAACTCGTTGGAAAGCTACTTCGATAAGCTTTCAAATAAGACCAGTTTCGCATCAATCTCACACAGTTTGATACTCGAAAATAGATCATACATAAAAATGATGGCATTGAAAGTTGAACACCCTGTGATTGTTCGATTAGAGGCTTTTCATCATTAGAGGGGGTAGTTTAGGTATTCTTCTTATTAATAATTAAGGTTTCTTTAGAGATGGCTTTAACTATTCTTACGTACAAAGTCTTTTAGTATTAGATGCTTTATGAATATTAAAAGAAAGAAAGAGAGATTCTTGTTTTCTTTGCAAGATGGGTTTGTGTGAGGCCAATGATATTTCTTGCTATTTTCTCTTATTTTCTTAATATATATGCAAGGTAAATGATTTTCTAAATATTGTAAGATTGATAAGATATTTTCAGTTCAAAATTTTGAAATATTTTATCTTGATCAAAATCCTTGTTCTTGAAATCTTGATCTTGATTTGCTTAGGATTTATTCCCTTTTTGAAATCTTCTTCATTCCATGGGGTATATTATTTCCTAAATCCTGAAATTAACCATTTGAAAACTTTTAGATAACAGTTAAACCTACTATTGTTGGGGACATCAAACACTACAAGGTGTATAAGAAGCAAGGTATCAAATATCGGCCGATACCTATACGTATCAGCGATACGTATAGATTTTTCGGCAAACCGATACATATTGGCGCTGATACGTATCAGTATCCAACTTGGTATCGGTATCGGCTAATACGGCCCCGTATCGGCCGATACCTATATATATTTTTAAATAGGCCGATACGTGTATGATCCAACTCGGTGTCGATGTAAATGTCTGATTCGGCCCATATCTACCGATTCATTATCGGTCCTTGTTACCTTGATAAGAAGCGCAAGAAGAAGATTCAAAGCTCCAGAACACCTCGAAGACCCATGTGTACACATGCGACGTGTAAGAAGACCCAATACTTGAAAGGCATACACGTGAGAGCAAAGAAAAGAAAGAAAACGTGCCATATGATGGATATCTGTGGTTTCAAGACAGACTTTCATGAAATAAAACAGTTATGGAAATTAAGGCAACGACGTGTCATATGATGGACAAACTTTCGTGAATAAGACCAATTCTGGTCTTAAATGGATAACTTCCATAGACATAGAACGGACATCTGTGAGTTTTGACGACTAGTCAAGTTTAGAGGCAAACCTTGTCGTTTTAGTGTTTATTTAGGTTTAAGACTTTCTTATTTCGAATTATATGTTTAGTTAGAGTTTTTTAGCCTATACAAAGGCATTGTAAACACAATAATTAGTTAGTTGGTAATTAATAAAATTTTATGAGTTCTGCTTTGTACGAATTTTAGAGAACTTGAGATGAGTTTTCACCGAAAGAGTAATTCTTTCAAATCGAAGAGCGATTCTTCTTCCGCATGCGATTTAGTATGAGGCCAACTATCTTCCTTGGAACGATTCTTTGGATCTTCTATATTTTCTGTTTATCTTTTCTTATTATCAGGTAATTTATATAATTTGTTTCTTCTATTGAAACCCCATAAATCCAAAATATCTTCTCTGTTTTATATTGTTGTTGGGATTTTATTTCTAAATTCCTAACCCTATTTGTTAATTCCCTTCGAACAATTTAAACCCCTCGGGACTACATTATTCAAACCCTAATAAGGAGTCAAGAGGCAACATAGAGATTGTCGCTTGGTGCCCTAAACTAGTTTAAAACTAGAGTTTGTCTTTAGACCTATTTTCTAGATCAGGAAGCCCATATGCTAACGGGCGCTAAATCGAATCAATTAAATTGCCCTAATAAAGTTATTAAATATTTTATGTGTTTTGGGATTAATTTCTATATCTCCGTTGCTCAATTAAATCTCAAATTGATTTCAAAATTGCATAACTAGGGTTTTAGCATTTTTACTGCATCAACTACTCTTTCAATTCCTAGAATGGAATCAAAAGACACTATCATGGGAAGTCATTTGATTCCCTAAACTAGTTGGGATTAAGATTCATCACTAAAATCCTTGTTTCCAAATTTTATATGGATAGCCCTACGTGATTAGAACACTAACCGAGTTTGGGTAGAATTATTAGAATGAAATTCTTTGAAATTTTTTTTAAGGAAATTCAGCACATTGAATTCATTGTTCATAGTTATAACTTTTATTCACATGTTATAACCATGGTGCAACTAAGTAACATAGCACACAATTAAAAAATTACCATCGAAGAGTAAAATTTCAAGTTTCATAAATCTGACCATTCATGAGATGAGTTGCTGTCATACGTATGGACTCCCTTATGATTTCCATATCTCCAATTGATGATAATCATGATCTCTTCTATGACTTCTTACAGCATTACACATCAATTCAAGAATTATGTAGCCTCAGAAGATCGAAAATTGGATTTCAGATGGATCTGATATTGCGATAATACCAAATCTTAATACAAAAATATTTCGTATAATGCTTCATACTTGGTTCAACTAAAGTGGCTAAGTCGGCTTGGCTTGTTCACGACTCAAATGGACCCATGAGCCAATACAAATTCTTTGTGAAGTGTATGGGCAACTGACAACACAGTATACACCTCTTAATAGGACAACCTTTAAATTGTCTGTTTACAGTGTACAGAGACAAGAAGATAACCAAGCATATTTTTTTTCTTTAATTATCTCCTTTAATATAGATTTAAACCAATAACTGTTGCTCCGAGCATGGTTGATGATCGTTATCGTGAATATGTCAATTACCACAAAGATCTGGCATCATTGCTTGCTTCTTGTCAATGTCGATGAATCAGCTCTCAATCTATTAACAGAGTCGATTTCTCAGCCATCAATAACTCTATCCTGCTTGTTTATTTGGTGGAGCAAATCCCAAAAATTTGGCACCTTACTCTCAATAACAAATATATTCATATGCACGTTAGCATCAGATAGCCCACTTGAAGAAACTTAAAAATTTGCTTATGTTGCCACCTTCCTAGCATCAAAAGCTTCAAACTTGAGAAGGGAAAGCAATGAAGGTATGAATCCACCTAAAAGAACCTTCACCATGAAGTCTTTTTCCGCACATATGGAACAGGGTTGTAGTGGAATTAACTTATGCCATGGAGTTTCTGCACTTCTGCTCCTAAAAACAAATATAAATAATGGCATTGTCTGAGAATCAAGTTTCAAAATCTCGGTTTTCCAGTATGTATCGACCAGCTTCAAAACCGATACGTATCGGACGCTGCGTATTGGTTTGGATGATACAACTCGGTGACCTCCGAAACCAATATGTATCAGACGAGACATATCAGTTTCATCTAGAATTTTAAACCATGATGACAATTAAACCAATTATACTCCTCACATCTTTCTTAATCTGGCAAGGCCAAGCAAGCACGCTATGATCTTTTTTTGACAAAGACATCTTGGCATGCATCTGCTCAACAAAATGAGCGACAGTAGACACGGTACAATCAAAATTGCGCATTCATGATTCCTCATATGATTTCCCTATAAAGAGAAGGTAAAAGGGATTTATGATCCTGAGGTACCAGAGAGGGAGACTCAGACATCTACACTAACCTCTTGCTAGGGACTGTAAAGTATGTTCCTAAACTATGACAATTGAGATAGGATCAAACGATAGAGGAGATGGGTGGATCCCATGGTCTAGACTATGATATCGAAAAACAAGGTTGAATTAGTGGCACCAACGATGGCTACGCTTTAATGTCAGGGCATGATGGAGTTGGTATGGAATTTGAACGTGAAAAAGAGTATTAGAATCGATGGGGAAAGAAGAAATAACAATGATATTACAGTTTCCAAAAATATGTGATAGTTGCAAGATTTGTCGTCATCGTCACCAGCTTACCATCGATCATCACTGGGGTGAGAGAGTACCGAATATTTTCCATGGCCAAGTAGCCAACACTAGCAATTTTTCTATTGGGCACTCAAACTCCACCAAGCCAGCCATAACAACCAAGTGAACCAACAATTATTGACCATCATACCCTTCATGCGAAGGGAAGAAAATGAGATAGAGAGAGAGAGAGAAAAAAAAAGACATTCTAACAACCGCTCTTTCCATTTCTGTCATTGGATAGTTTTTTTTCAACTAAGTTATCATTGAAAATCTTTGTTTCCAATAATTACCGCCATAGCCTTTCTCTAGTCACCAAAGTTGTCATTTAAATGAGCTTGCTTTGCTTTTATAAGCAAGTTTAGGTGTTTTTTAATAACAGCAAGTTACAATATAAACAGTTTATAGTAATATAAGTAAAGTCGAGCCAAGCTACGGGCTGAGCCAATTCAAGATCAGCTAACTTGAGCTGAATAAAAATAGACGAATCAATTCTGATTCACTTCAGCCGCATCTGATGTAAAGCACTTGGACCAAATGTTTGGTGTATACAATTTCAGAATTTTTCGATATTGGAGTCGATTGAACTTGGATTTTCAATCCATCTGCAGCTAAATATTTCTAAGAACAAGATGGACACGACGGAAGCTATCATGTATGCACATTATGATCAAGATCACTAGTTGCAAATCAGAAAATCAAGGGAAGACCCTGCCTAGAATGGGAACTCCTTCACATGAACAGTCAGTTTTTGAAACTTGAACCTTTATCTTTGTCAGTACACAATTTTTTTGAAATTTGGGTTATGTTACATAGTTATACCGTTGTTATAACATGGTTTATAAACATATATGATGCAAGGCAATCGCATGCTAACCCTAAAATAGCATAATACCGCAAGAGAGGGGTTAGGGTTCTCAATCTTCAATTAAATCACAAAAATAAAAGAAGAATAAGGTAGAAGATCTTCAATAATTATTGAACGACTGGCCTCACACCAATCGCACGCAAGGGCTTGTCGGTCTTGCACCAACGATAACTTTGAGGAATCACTCCTCAAAGGCGAAAACTCATCTCAAGTTTTTTAAATGAAAGAATCACTTTTTTACAAGATGCACAAAGCAACTTAATTTTTTTTGTTCATCAATCCAATTATAAAATTTGTTCTTACATGCCATTAAATAAGTTAAGACAATAATAACTAACTAAATTCAAATTCAAAATAATAACTAACTAAATTTAAAATAAGAAACTAACTAACCAAAACCGTCAATATCTAACTGAAACAGCCAATAACTGCCAACTTGCGGATTTTCGTTGTCTACGATATGCACGAAACAGGACTATCTACAATCCAAACATGCGGATCTAAATTCTGCATCAATCCCCTTTACTTTGAAAAAGTTTGACCTCAAACTTTGGCCGAAATTGATCTTCTTCATGGAGGTCAAGAAAAATATTTGGGGAACCTTGATCGGATGATCTCCCTTTCTCCTTGCACCACATTTTGTCCACATTCGCCATCTTTTACCGCACGAGAGTTAGAACTTGAGAATCTACTTGCCGAGAGTTTCAACTTGCCAATCTACTTGCCGAGAGTTTGAACTTGCCAATCTATTTGTCAAGGGTTTGAACTTGTCAATCTACTTGTCAAGGGTGGTTTGAAGTTCAGTTTGATTCGTAGCCAATTTAGTCATAATTTCCTTAATAAGGACTTCGAACTTATCGAACTCCATAATGATGCAAGATAATGACAATGAAATCGGGAATCTATATGAATGTTGAAATTACCTATATGAATGTTGGAATTTGGAATATATATGAATGCTGAAATCTGGAATCTTCCTAAACTGATTGTTCTCTGATACCAAATCTAATGCGGATTGCATCCAATTGAGATAATAGTGAATATAATGATTGAATGATCGACTTTGCACCAACCACACGCGTATAGAAGAATCACTCTTCTATTTTGAGAGAATCACACTCTCGAAGATTAAATGAACAACTTCGCACCAATCACACGCGTATAGAATAATCACTCTTCTATTTTGAGAGAATCAGACTCTCGAAGGAAAACATCTCATTTTCAATTTGCACAGCAAAGTTCATCATCATTAAATTAAATAAAAATGTCCTTACAAAGCCTTTTATAGGCATTTTACAAACATATTCGAAATTTGAAAATAAATAACTAAAACTGCCAATAACTAACAGAAACCGCCAACTTGCGAATTTTCGTCGTCTAAGATATGCACGAAACATGCGGAATTTAGATCTGCATGTTTGGATCATAGATAGTCATGTTTCGTGCATATCGTAGAAAACGAAAATTCGCAAATTGGCGGTTATTAGCGATTTCAGTTAGTTATTTGCGGTTTTAGTTAGTTAGTTTCTTATTTTGAATTTGAATTTAGTTAGTTATTATTTTGAATTTGAATTTAGTTAGTTATTATTGTCTTAGCCTATTTAATGGCATGTAAGAACAAATTTTATAATTTGATTGATGAATAAAAAAAAATTAAGTTGTTTTGTGCATCTTGTGAAAGAGTGATTCTTTCATTTAGAAAACTTGAGATGACTTTTCGCCTTTGAGGAGTGATTACTCAAAGTTATCGTTGGTGCGAAGCCGACAAACCTGCGTGTGAGATTGGTACGAGGCCGGTCCGTTCAATCATTATTGAAGATCTCCTACCTTAGTCTTCTTTTATTTTTGTGATTTAATTGAAGATTGAGAACCATAACCCCTCTCTTGTGGGATTTATGCTATTTTAGGGTTAGCATGCAATTTTCTTGCATCGATTTGGTATCAGAGCCTGGTTCAAACTCTCGACAAATAGATTCGCAAGTTCAAACTTTCGGCAAAGAGAACTCTCGGCAAATAGATTCGCACGTTCAAACTCTCGGCAAATAGATTCGCAAGTTCAAACTCTCGGCAAATAGATTCACAAGTTCAAACTCTCTACAAGTACATTGGCAAGTTCAAACTCTCGGCAAATAGATTCACAAATTCAAGCTCTCATGCGGTAAAAGATGGAGAAGGTAGACAAAATATGGTGCAAGGAGAAAGTGAGATCATCCAATCAAGGTTCCCCAAATATTATTCTTGACCTCCACGAAGAAGATCAATTTCGGCCAAAGTTCGAGGTCGAACTTTTTCAAAGTAAAAAGGATTTATGCGAAATTTAGATTTGCATGTTTAGATCATGGATAGTTTGTTTCGTGCATGTCGTAGACGACGAAAATCTACAAGTTGACGGTTTCAATTAGTTATTGGCAGTTTTAGTTAGTTAGTTAACTTCTTATTTTAAATTTGAATTTAGTTAGTTATTATTTTAAATTTGAATTTAGTTAGTTATTATTGTCTTAACCTATTTAATGGCATGGAAGAACAAATTTTATAATTTGATTGACGAATAAAAAAAAATTAAGTTGTTTTGTTCATCTTGTAAAAGAGTGATCCTTTCATTTAGAAAACTTGAGATGAGTTTTCTCCTTTGAGGAGTGATTCCTCAAAGTAATCGTTGGTGCGAGGCCGACAAACCTGCGCGTGTGATTGGTGCGAGGTCGGTCGTTCAATCATTATTGAAGATCTTCTACCTTATTCCTATTTTATTTTTGTGATTTAATTGAAGATTGAGATCCCTAACCCCTCTCTTGTGGGATTTATGCTATTTTAGGGTTAGCATGCGATTTTCCTGCATCAATATATAATAGTTATGACACTTATTTTGATATGACTAGATATCACACATTTAAAATAAATTTGTGAGCACAGTAATGATATTTGTATGATGTGTCAAGTAACATAGATTATAGAAATTAGTTATAAAGTTGAAGATTATAGGTTTAGTCCATAGTGATAATTAACGGAATATAATTAGAATGTTTGCTAATATATTATGTCTTACTACAACTATTTATATGGAACGTAATGGGTAGGCTATGATATTATCATAACCGTTGGATGAGGCATCCATGGCCACAAACCAACATCTCCCACTTGGCCATGAAGACCCAATGCACTATCACATGACTACTTATTTAAAAAAAGAAAAGAGAGTATGTTTACTAAATCTTCTTGTCTCCAGATCCAGTGCTAAGCACACACAATTGACAGCTTGTTCTAATATATTAACAAGTGTATATCATGTAACCTACAAACCTCACAAAGAACCTATGACCAACTCTCCAAGGTCAATATGGATAGTCCTATGATTAGGTTTTAAAGGTTTAAATCATAAGAACTGCGGTGCGTGACCACTAATCTCATAACAATGATCCTCTGTAATGTAATGGTTGAAAATTTCAAAAAAAATTTTATATATATATATATATATATATATATATATATATATATATATATATATATATATATATATATATACACACACACACACACACACACACACACACACACACATATTAATGGATATTTATCATATAAAATGGGTAGGTTATGATCTTATTGTAACCAATGGACGAGGCATTCACGACCAAATACCAACAAGGAAAACTCTGCAAATTTTCATTCATTAATTAAAGGGGGTGAGAGATAAAGATCCATATTTAGTGTACCCCATCTTTGTCCAACCAATTCATACTTCATCAAGTCCAGCTTTGGAGTGCAACCCAAACTACTAACAGCAACACTCCCACATCTAGTCCTCCCTTCCTCCAGCCAGCTTTATCTTCTTATTGGCGGCATTTGGCATAGCTCCCTGGGGCCCTAAGAGCCGCTCTCGGCTCCGGCAGAGCACTCTTAGAGTCAAGGAGCGTGTTTGGTAAACCAGCTCCTTGCCCCATGAGCGCTGGTGGGGAGCTGTTTTAAGTTGAAAACCAGCTCCCCGCCAAAGCAGGTAAAACCTGCTCCAGCAGGGATCTGGTGGGAAGCGTGCAGAGATCAATGCCAAACGCAGCCATTAACTGTTTCCATTTCTCATTGCAGATTAATATGACGCTCCTAGTTACGAGCCGTAGCACATCTCAAAACTCCGTCAAGAGTGGAACAAGAACTGTGGTTGTCAAGGCGAGGCCATCTGTTGGCATGTACATACTCTCAACATCTATTGTATCAAAGATTGGGATGAAAAACTGTCTCCATCTTCTGATTCAAAGCAGTCAACAGTTTACGCATGTGAAATTCGGGTTGAGAAGGAAGAATCTTGGGTTAGAAAAAGGGTACCCTTCTCAAAATGGTTAGTATATCTTCAATTGTACACGATGCAAGAGAGAGAAGATAGAGGCCATTGCACTTAGAGAGAAACTAATAAACGGTCCATTCCTTTCTCTCCCTTCTCTCTTTCCCTCTTTAAAATATAAGAGGAACTGGGAAGAGTGAAACTGTGAAAGAGCAAGGTACATGCCGATGACATTGTGGTTTCATGGAGAAAGGAACAAAGAATAAGAGAGAAGGGTTTTTCAAAACCCTAAGTTGTGTTCTATCTGTTTTAATTTTGTAGATCTAAGGCATTTTTCATTTGTAAAAAATTTTATCTTTTTTTCTTTTTTAAAATTTATTTGGGGTTTGTTGAAGAGAGATAGATGTGCAAAGGAGAGAGAGATAGAGAAAGAGGCTGAAGATAAAGAGAGAGAGAGAGAGGGGGGCAAAGAGGCTAAACTCAGAGAGAGAGAGAGAGAGATTGTATGTTTCTGGAGTTGGAGAGAAGTTGTTCCTCTAGTAATGACCCCGAGGTGCAGAGAGGAAGAAGCCCTCAAATCCAGCTGATTTGAATTTGAAGTAATTCAGGAGAAGAGTTATTTCAAATTCCCATTTTTATGCTGAGAAAGATGGATTTGAACAAATTCAAATCTCAGCTAATCTATACGCTGGATTTGGATTGAGAGGCTCAAATCTGATTCAAATGACTGCATCCAAACACACCCTAAGGTCAATTTATGCCTTAAATTTATGTGGAAGTGTTGTGGAAGTGTGGATAATGCTAATGTCAAAATAAGGCTATTGCATTAGCATTCCCCCTTACTATAAGACGCCTATCCTTTTTCCATCTGACACAACAATATATCCTCCATTTATCCGGATTATTCAAGGGAGAAAGTTTATGATGACCATAATATATAAGCAAGGAATTTCAAATATTTCTATCCTTATATCTATCTTCCACAAAAATAATATCCTCCACGTGCTATTTACATTTTTACACTTTATTAGTGCATTGGAATTTTTCTAGATAGTTTTATGGTATTTACTTAAAGGAGAAAATCTCAGGAAATATAAGTAGGAACAGAATCATACATCACTATTATCAATAGTGTGGCTGCACTTTGGACAAGCTCTGGTTGGGTTGCTTTTCCATTTAACTTTTTTGAGCTCACATGTTTCAGATGCACTCTTAATTTTTGTTGCGATTCTGTTGCTGTCTATCAACCATGATGATCTGCAATATTTACATAAAAGAATAAAAGCATAAGCATACTTCCGTTGCTCTTAATCATCAAAATCAGAACACGAAAGGTTAAATACATGTTTCCACTTCATCACTGAGTTTGATTTCCACGACAACAACTACAGAGCTAACTAAATATTTGAGATCCTTAACAAAGGAACTACGGTTAAGACAAACAAAAACAGTAGTGTGAATAAGCTCTCAAAAAAAAATGAAATGAAATTTCAAATGTAGCAAAAGTCCAAAGGAGAACTAAAATTAGCATTCAATATAAAGAAAATATTAAGAGCATTCACATGATCTCCTTAACAAGGTAGTTAAGACGGTGTGGCGAGATCATGGCAAAGAGGCTCGTTACGCCATAGCGTGACCATAGTGAGGCTATTTATTATTATAATTTTTTTTTTAAATATATTTTATCTATTAATTAGTAGTATATTTTTTTTATATTTTTTATATAAGAAAAAAAAATATTGGAAGAAAAAAATTTAACTACTAAAGTATCATACTTTAATTCTAATATTGAGGATTTCAAGTTCTAGGAATAAACAAATATCAATAAATACAAATCAAATATGGAACATCAAGAAATTTGCAACAGGATAAGTATAGATAAATAAATATAAAATATCAACAAATATAGAATATTAAAAAATATAAAATATTAAATACACATATGGTAGTGTCACCGACAGTGAAGTTTCGGCGACAATGGTGTTGATAGTTGTTGTGACAAGAAAGAGAGAGAGAGAGAGAGAGAGAGAGAGTAGAGGATTTTGTAACTTATAAATTGAGGTTTTGTGACTTGTAAGTTAACTTTTGTAATTTATATATATCATAAAAATGTCATAACTTATATGTATTATATGTTATTATCCATAAAAAAAAAAAAAAAAAAAAGCGTGCATAGCAACTCCATAATGCTATTCCGCCATGGCGACGCTTTGGCATAGCTATTTAGCCATCATGGCTATTTAGTTAGATATGGCGTTTCGCATCACCATTCGTCATGGCGAGGCCATAGCGAGACTATAGCATGGTCTTGACAACCATGCTCCTTGAATCTAAAATGCCACCTCTATGTGATGCATTTTAAACATCTCAATAAACTAGTCTTTCCCTTAATTTGTTAATGAACATGCTAGTTTATTTCTAAATCCATAAATAAACATGTCATGCACCATGACAAATGTATTTTACAATATGAATCCACTAAGCGCATTCTGGATATAGAGCAGGGCAAAACCTATATTTTACAAACATTACAATGAAAACCAAGAACTTTCATGTCATATGAACTAATCATCATTTCTCATTCAATGGCCACAACCATGGGTCAAAAAATCGTCCGATACCGATACGTATCAGTTTTGGACCCAAGCGGTACGATACATTGCCTATGTATCGTACCCCTTTAAAAATAAGGTAATTATCATCCGATACGGGCAATATATCGCCCGTATCGGACGATACGGCGATAATTTGAAATTATCGGACAATAATTTCAAATTATCGTTCGATAATTTTTTTATTTTTATTTTTTAATAAAAATGAATTTATCGGGCGATACGGGCAAATTATCTCCCGTATCATCCGATACGGCCGATAATTTCAAATTTTCGTCCGATAATTTGAAATTATCGGCCGGGCCCCACCTCATTTTTTTTTCTTTGGTTTTTTATCGAATTCCATTTGTTTTTTTGTTTTTTTATTTTTATAATCATTACATTCGCCGCAAATCATGCAACGAATATAATTTTATATCCATTGCAAAGTATTTTGTTATTATTTTATTAATTAAAAGTTAAAACGTTGCAAAAGCAACGGATATAATAAATTATATCCGTTGCATAGTATATTTTTTTATTATTTTATTAATTAAAACGTTACAAAAGCAACAGATATAATAAATTATATCCGTTGCATAGTATTTTTTTATTATTTTATTAATTGAAACGTTGCAAAAGCAACGGCTATTAGCAAACCATCCTCTATAAAACCCACTCGCTATTAGCAAGCTGGCAAGTGGCAACGGATAAAATCCACCCACTATAAAACCCACCGGAGAGGGATTCTTCATTTGCAAACCATCCTCTTCTTCTCCACTTGAAAACCACCCGATAATATCTTCTTTTTCTTCACTTGCAAATCACACGAGGATCTCTTCTTCTTCTTTACTTGCAAACCACCTGAGGATCCCTTCTTCTACACCAGTATACTTCTTCTTTCGCCACTTGTAATTCACTATACTACTTATTTCTTAGCCATCGAAAACCAAAATCGTAGAGACCGGATTGTCACACTTATATTTTCGTCGAATATTTAAGAGAACATATGATTTTTCATCATCTATCTTGTATTTTTAATTATTTTTTCATTAGATCTATTATATTTATTTTTATTTTTTTTTAATTAATTTTTATTTATTACTAATTTTATCATTAGATCTATTGCTCTTTTTTTTTAAACTAAACTTTTTTTTACTAATTTTATTTTATAACTAAACTTGTTTATTTTGTATTACTAATTTTATGCTATAAATTTTTTGACCCATGCATGTGACACATATCATATGTGATGTGTCGCAACACATGTGACACGTGTCACGCGTGATGTGTCGCGACACATGTGACACAATGACACAGGTGTCGCAGCACATGTAATTGATGTGTCACACATGTGACACATAACCCATGACACATCAATTAGACTAATTTTTTATTACTAATTTTGTGCTACTAATTTTTTGACCTATGCATGTGACACATATCGCGTGTGATGTGTCGCGACACATGTGACACAGTGACAAAGGTGTCACGGCACATGTAATTGATGTGTTACACATGTGACACATAACCCATGACACATTAATTACACTAATTTTTTGTTACTAATTTTGTAATACAAACTTTAGCTTTAAAAAAAAATTAGTAATACAAAAATTACTAATTAGTGACAAAAAATTAGTAACCGAAAACAAAAAAAAAAGTTTAATTTAAAAAAAAAAAGTATAGTTTTAAAAACAAATTTAGAACTAGTTTAGTTTTTAAATTTTGTAACACAAAATAAAAAAAATTTAGTTTTAAAATAAAATTAGTAAAAAAAAGGAGTTTAGTTTTTAAAAAAAATTAGTAACACAAAATTAAAAACAATTTTAAAACTAAAATTACTAATAAAAAAAGTTTAGTTTAAAAAAGTAACACTAAAATTAGTAACATTAAAAACTAAAAAAAATTTAATTTAAAGAAAAATTAGTAATACAAAAATTACTAATTAGTGACAAAAAATTAGTAACCGAAAACAAAAAAAAAGTTTAATTTAAAAAAAAAAGTATAGTTTTAAAAACAAATTTAGAACTAGTTTAGTTTTTAAAATTTGTAAAACAAAATAAAAAAATTTAGTTTTAAAATAAAATTAGTAAAAAAAAAAGAGTTTAGTTTTTAAAAAAAATTAGTAACACAAAATTAAAAACAATTTTAAAACTAAATTACTAATAAAAAAAGTTTAGTTTAAAAAAGTAACACTAAAATTAGTAACATTAAAAACTAAAAAGAATTTAGTTTAAAGAAAAATTAGTAATACAAAAATTAGTAATTAGTGACAAAAAATTAGTAACCGAAAATAATAAAAAAATATAGTTTTAAAAACAAATTTAGAACTAGTTTAGTTTTTAAAATTTGTAACACAAAATAAAAAAATTTAGTTTTAAAATAAAATTAGTCAAAAAAAAGAGTTTAGTTTTTTAAAAAAATTAGTAACACAAAATTAAAAACAATTTTAAAACTAAAATTACTAATAAAAAAAGTTTAGTTTAAAAAAGTAACACTAAAATTAGTAGCATTAAAAACTAAAAAGAATTTAGTTTAAAGAAAAATTAGTAATAAAAAATTACTAATACAAAAATTACTAATTAGTGTCAAAAAATTAGTAATCGAAAATTAAAAAAAAAGTTTAATTTTTTTTTAAAAAGTATAGTTTTAAAAACAAATTTAGAACTAGTTTAGTTTTTAAAATTTGTAACACAAAATAAAAAAATTTAGTTTTAAAATAAAATTAGTAAAAAAAAAAGAGTTTAGTTTTTAAAAAAAATTAGTAACACAAAATTAAAAACAATTTTAAAACTAAAATTACTAATAAAAAAAGTTTAGTTTAAAAAAGTAAAACTAAAATTAGTAACATTAAAAACTAAAAAGAATTTAGTTTAAAGAAAAATTAGTAATAAAAAAATTAGTAAACTTTTTTAGGGGGTACGATACAATCATACAATGCCTATGTATCATACCGCCGAGGTCCAAAACCGATACATATCAAATAAATTTTAGTTTCAACTGTTATCTAAATGTTTTAATTTAGTCCAATCGTTTGGTCATTAATGCAGGTGAAAGAAATAAACATGGTACGATCATCAGATTCAACCTGGCAATACAGCACAGCAATAAATGGTGATAGACTCCGAATATAATGTAAACTTTGTGAGAAAAAATTATTGAGAGGAGGTATCACGCAGTTGAAGGAGCATTTGGCTCACGTAAGGGGAGAGACAAAAGGGTGTCCCAGTATACCCAGAGAGGTAAGAGAAGTCAGAGCGGCCATGAAAGCGCTAAGGGAAAGAAAGGCGTGTCGATCGTGATAGATGGGGATGATGAAGATGAAGATGAGGATGAGGATGTTGTGACAGCGAGAGTCATGAGGGAGAGTGCTAGAGAAGCACGACAGCGACGAGATCAAGAAGAAGCTAATTATCGGTTTCGATCCAGCTTGAGGGGCCCATCCATGCGTACTACTGGTGGTCGATCTAGTTAGAGGCCATAGGTTATTGATGATGATGAGGATATTCATGACATTGTCGGGTTGCGTAGGTCAGCATCAGTGAGGGACACCAGACCGTCTACTACAGGTCGTACTATAGGTCCCATGAATCCGTTCATGCATCAGACAGAAAGCTCAAAGCAAAGTAAATTGAGCACAATTTCACTAAAAAAATGGGGAAAGAGGCTTGGAAAATTGATTGCAAAGTTCGTGATATACAGTCACATTCCGAGTCAAGTTGTCAAGTTGTGGAGTCACCGTACTTCAAAAGTATGATTGATACAAGTGAAAAAGCTGGTCCAAGAGTTAAAAAGCCCTCTGCATACGAGGTATCCGGGCCCCTACTAGATGATGAGTACGCAGAGATAGGAACTTACGTGGACAGCTTCCACGAAGTATGGGATGAGAGAGGTTGCACAATTATGTGCGATGGATGGACAGGTCCCACAAAGAAGAGTTTGATCAACTTTTTTCGGGACAATATTTTTAAAATCAGTTGATGCTTCAAAACACGCGAAGACATCTGATTACCTCTTTCAACTAATGAATAAAGTAGTTGAAGACGTTGGAGAGCACCGAATTGTGCAGGTGGTAACAGACAATGCCGCCAATTATAAAGCTGCAGGTCGTCAGTTAATGTTGAAGAGACGTCACTTGTATTGGACTTGGACCTCATTCTTGAAGATTTGGGAAAGAGAAGTAAAGCACAAGCAACTATTCAGAAGGGAAGAACGATTACTTCCTACCTATACAACAGTGACAAGTTGGTGAATTTTCTAAAATTCACCAAGAACGAGCTGCTCCGGCCTACGATTACACAATTTGCGACACAATTTTTAGCCCTACAGAGTTTGACTAGATATAGGCGTGAGCTGAAAAGTATGGTCTTTTCTGAAGAATGGAAAAAACATGAGCTAGAACTCCCACGAGCAAAGAGACCTGCTTGCAATGAAGTTGCCAACCTGATCTACAGTTCCCAATTTTAGGCAGATGTTGACCACCAGATTGCCGTCACTATCCCGTTGGTACAAGTGTTGAGGTTAGTAGATGGTGATAAGAAACCAACGATGGGATAAGATTATGAGTCGATGGCTAAAGCCAAATTGGCTATTAAAAGTAAATGCCCGACAAAATATAAACGATATTGGACAATCATCGACAAGAGGTGAGATGCACAATTCTACCAGTACTTACATGCCGCAGGTATAACATGCTAAACTACTTATGTAGTGATTTCTATTTATTTATTATTTTTTATATTATTCATTGTTTCTATATATTGATGAGATTGTTCATATTTGATGTATAACACACTACTTAAATCGGGACTTCCAGTATACGCAACGCTTTGAGTTGACTGAGGTCGATGACGTGTACAGCGGTTTGCTCAATGTGATTCAGGAGTTGGCAGAGCAAGGTCAAGCCATAAGAGATGTGAGTAATAATATCTTATAAGTAATAATGCAGGTGTCATATGATCTATTTATTAATATGTGGGTTATTGATATATAGATTGATATATTCCGCAAGAGACAAGGGTCATTTGGGACCCCATTGGCGCAATCCCAAATCAAGTATGATAAACCCGCTGATTGGTGGATGCATTATGGAAGTGATGGTCCGATATTAAGGCGGGTTGCCATGAGGGTTTTATCGCAAACTTGTTCCTCGTCCAACTGTGAGCGAAATTGGAGCACCTTCTCTTTCATTCACACGAAGACAAGGAATAGGCTAACTATGGAACGATTGGAAAAGTTAGTCTATTGCCACTACAACATGAGATTAAGGGTCAGAAATATGCAGAGGGCCAATCGCGGTAAGATATTATATGAAGTCTTAGTTCATACAATTTTTATTTGATCTAATTGATGAGGCATTAGACATGTACTAATTCATCTATCATATTTTACCTTACAGATAGTGAACATTTTGATCCTATCCAATTGGATTATATATTCATGGAGGATGACCCTTTAAATCAGTGGATCGAAGAGAGAGAAAAGAGTCAGTGTTGGATATTGAGGACACCGCATGGCTGGATAATGCTGAAAGAGCAGCAGATGAGCAGGCTTCCCAACCACCGAGGCGGAAACGGAAATTGAATCGCCATTCAGTGGTTGGATCTGATGACGAAACGCAGCCTGGTATTGATAATGATGGTGGGGGAGATGATGGAGGCGATGAAACTCACGCTGGCACTAGTGGTGGAGCGGATGATATTGATCCCTATACTTCTGGAGGTATTATCGCATGGGATGAGGACCCGCTAACAATGTATGACACTCCTACATTTAGAGGTGAAGGGATTGAAGGAAGAGGAGCGTCAGAATCTTACCAAACACCACCTCCACCACCACCACAAGGTCCACAAAATGATGTGGGTTATATGACTTCTAGCTTCGGGGGATTTAGTTTGCAAAATACCGAAGATTCAACAGCAAGTAACCCATACTATTGGCCTCAACCAACCTATTCCGGGCCATATGACTTTGTTGGTCAAAATTTTGGAGGACCAGCATTCACCTATTACACTGAGCCATATTCGTCGCTAATGCCTCAATTTCAAGGAGGCACACATGATCATGGGTATCAATATGGCCAACATTATAGGGAAAGCTCGCGCACCGATGATGATGATAACGAGGGCCAAGAACCACCACGAAATTCAATGTGGCTCTAAAGTAATTAATTTTTTTTTTTATAATATATCTTTTAATTTTCATAATTGGTCATGTATAATAAAAATTTGATCATTAGTCATGTACAATGAAAATTAGTCATGTACAATGAATCAATTATGTTAAGAGTGATCTGTCCTTTGTTGTGGGCTTATATCCTAATATATTTTTATTGTCTGTTAATAAAAATTTTATTTATTAAACAATAAAAAAGAAAGAAAAAAATTGAAAGCTTTTAGTCATAATTATGCAATACTTTAATTAGGGATCCATCCTATTATGAAATATGCATCAAATAAGCTTTAAATATATTTTAAAAAAAGTTATTAAAAAAAAAAAAATCATTAAATTTATTTTTCTTAATTTTTTGAAATTTTTTAGGATTTTTTGAAAAAAAAATAAAAAATTCAATGTATAAAACCGATACATTCAATGTATAAAACCGATACATTCAATGTATCGGCCGATACCCGATACGTATCGTCCTGGAGGTCAGGACAATACGTATCGGAAAACCGATAAACATAGAGTCAGTTCAGTTATTTTATCTTGAAAAAAAATGATCAGAACCCTGTACATATGATTAAATCAGTAAAGAACTGTCCTGCATAGATTAGCACTCCGTTGTTGATGCAACACCAAAAGGGTCAATACTCAATACACAGTCAATGTCAATTGAGATTCAGTTACTAATGCAGGTAAAGTGATCACAAAGACAACAGTTTTTGATAGTTCAAAATTTATAGCCAAGCCATATTTTGAGTTTTGGTTGTACAAGAGAATAGAGGCATATACTAATACAAGCTGCAGCTTGGTTCAATAAGTTATGATCAATAAAAGAGAACAGGAAGAAGAAGTAACCCTGTATTCAAAAGAATCGAAAAAAGTAGCAGCTGTCTAAGGTCCCATGCCCCACTGTTTCATATTTGTAACAGTTCAAAAATAATAACAATCTAAAGCAACTTTGAAGTTTAAACCCTAAACTGGTAAAATACCTCAAAATAGCCTATCAATATCCCTAAATCAAAGTAAACAGTTACAAAATTTGACAACCCTGTTATAACTTTGTCGAGAAATATTAAAAACAAACCTAGATATTAGAATAAGGCATAATCGGACTTTTTCAAAATAGCAGGAACGGGTTTTTCTCCAACTCTAGAGTGGGCCAAATTTTGGAGTCATGTGGCTGATGCAGAAACTAACAAGATGCAAATGTGATGGGCTGAGATTAATCGAGAATTAACACAAGTAATTGAAATATAAATTATCTAACAAATTAACAAAAAAATTAAAGAGAATTCCAATTAAATAATTTGACTTAGCCCAAAATAGAGTTATTTTCACTGTACGTTCCCTTTAAGATCTAGAAGACTAGGGTTCTTAACGAATAACTAGATCTCCAACAGTTTAGGCTTCGAACAAACTCGTAAGTGGGTTCTTTCGAAATTAAGCGACATTAACAACAAGAAAACGGATTCTAGATTTCTAGGTATGTAGAAATCAAATGGTTAAGAATAGAGTAAGGTAAGGTTTTTTTTTTTTTTTTAAGATGAGAGTAAGGTAAGGTATTAACCAAATACTTACGTATACGATTGAGATAAGAGTAAATATTATGGATGGAAAAGTTGGCCTTGCACCAAACCGCACACGGATAGAATACTCAGTCTTCTAAGTTTTGAGAAAATCACACTCTCGAAGAAAAGCTTAATTAAAAGTTTTCAATTTGCATAGCAATAATTCATAATCATTAATTAAAAAGAGTAGTCTTTACAATGCCTTTTATAGGCAACTAATCACACATTCGAAATTGGACAATAACTAACTCACAGACATCCGTCGTATCATCACGGATGCCAGTCATGTCTTCACGGACGTCCATCAAGCCCAAAGTAGTTCCATAATTTTGAAATATAAAATAACTGAAACCGCTAACTAAAATCACAAATGTCCATCAAGTACGGATGTTCATCATGCACTAAAACAACAAGCCTTCTAATTCACGGACGTCCGTCTTGAAGTCACGGACGTCCGTGATTCATTTCTTCAGAAAGCCCTCATTCTTTAATTTAGGAGTCTTTGTGACACTTCTTTCGCCTTCGATAGATCGTAAGCGGTTCTTTGAATCGGATGTCCCCATCAGTGATAATGTGACCTTGTGGTCTCTCATCTCGCGTAATGGCTGTTTTTGTAGCTTTATCAAAAACAGCCCTTCAAATCAACTTGAGCAACTCAGTCGAGACCAATATATATATAGTACCTTTAGATCCACCAACCAAATCTTTGAGTTCACCCATGCTGAAACACATTGACTGCATTGAATCAGACAATGGAAATTGTTTATCGTTCCAATCTTTCACGTGATGGATCTTGAGATCATGGGCATACCATCAAACGGTCATTTTCTTATTTCACGTGGCACACACCCAAAAATGTGACCTTAAAATCAATTTTGAGCTTCATGTGATGTTAAGGTCACTTTTTTTAGATGTGTGCCTCTTGAAATAAAACACTGACCGTCTGATGGTACACCCATGATCTCAAGATCCATCGTGTGAAAGATTGGGAGGATAAACAATCTCCATCGTCTGATTCAATGTAGTCAATGTGTTTCAACGTGGGTGAACTCAAAGATTGGGTGGGTGGAATTAAACGTACTCATATATATATATATATATATATATATATATATATATATATTATTACTAATATATTCAGAAATCTTAAAGTATTCTATAATAACTTAAATTACATAACAGTTAATACATCCAGGATGTTTGAAAGGGGTTTCATGTTGGTTTTAACAAATAACAGTAAGTCAATTACGTAGATTTTAAAAATATTAGGCTCTCATTGAGAGTTTGCAAAGTTTTAAAATTTTCAATCATATTAGTACATTTTCATAATTAGTTCCTTTCGTCTTGTCATTTGTTTTCACACTTTTATTAATTTTAATTCTGATTGTATAAGGAATTGTTTCCATCAACAAAACACAAGTTGGAAAAGGTGGATCTTTGGACATGAGATAATATTAGGGAATTATGAGGATGAAAATCATTACTAGGAATTCAAGAATGGAAGCAGGGTGTTTCAGCATTGTCAAGGGGTTGGTGAAAATGTTCGGTTTATCAAATACATTGTGGGATGATGAGATAATATCCTTTTTTGGTTTGATAGTTGATGCAGAGAAACCTCCTTAGAGTCCCGCTTACCAAATTAGTCTCATAATGCTATTAATCAATGGGCAAAGTGAGTACCTATTTGTTCTTGTTCAATTTCAGGGTTTGGATGTCTACGACTCTATATGCAGAGTTGGTGACTCAAATAGATGTTTTGAGGAGATTTTGCCTAACAGGGAATCTAAAGTAGGACTACCGTCACGCCAACTCCTTCTGACAAGGCCATCTGGCCTCCTCAATTTTTTAGACCGCCGTTTCCAATCAGTTTGCATATTAGATTACTCAGTGTCCTTTCCCGTTAGATGACCTAAGTTTGACCTCTTCAAAGAAAATCTATTTGTCCCAGAATCAGACCCCAATGATATAAAATTACAGTTACGCAATAAACGCAACATGAGAGAGCAACTAACAATGGGTGTTTTGAGAGTTTTTAGTGCAACAAAACATGAATAACGTGCGTGATTGCTGCGAATTCTGAGGACTGCCATTATGCGATGATTAACATAAAAGGATGGTCCATTCAAATGACAAACCTTATCCAAAAAAAAAATTATCTCTGCATAGTTCTTTATGACCCATGTAGGTAACTGCCAAAAAGCAATTCACGTCACTTGTATTTCTCCACCAAAACACAAATCAGATAAATTTGTAAGAGATCTTCATGTTCTTAATGCGAAAATTAAGATATCAGAATCATAGCTCCCGCCATAGTGATTAGATTCATGCTTGTGGCATCACCAAAGCAAATGGCTATGGGAAACACCATACAGAGCCACAAGTGTGGCTAAATAACGGCACTATGGTGGAATAGCGATATGGCATTGCTATGCACACTTTTTGATTTTTTGGATTAAAAACAGTGTTGTCAAGGCGTCGCCATGGCGCCTTGCGTCATTCGCCATATATGCTCTAATGGCGAGAGGTTAGCAAATGGCGACGCAATAGCGTTGCCATGGCGTCATATCGTCGCCATATATGCTATTCATATAATGTTATATAAGTTATCATTTAATTATATGATAAGTCCTAGTAGTTATATTATAAGTTATTTAAGTTATAAGATATAACTTATATTATAAGTTATGAGATATAATTTATAAGTTCTTTAACTTACATAAAACACATATAAAAGGGGACTTTTAGGGCTATTAGAGCTCTCTTGCTCTTAGAGATCTCTCGCTCTCCCGCTCTCGCCTCGCTCTCCCTCTCTCAATCTCCCTACTTCACCAACACAAGGTATGCCCATTTTTTTTTTTCTTTTTTTTTTTTTCTTTTTTTTTCTAGTCTATTTTCGTGTGTTTTTTTTTTGCATTTTGTTTTTCTTTTTCTGTTTTGCTTCAGCAGCTACTTCATGGCACGGCATGGCTCGACACGACACACTCCTTCACGGCATGGTACCCCATTTTTATTTTTATTTTCTGTTTTTTTTGTTTATGTTTTTTTCTATTCTTATTTTCTGTTTTTTTTTTTAATTTTTTCTCTGGTTTTTCTGGGTTTTTTTTCCTCTGTTTTTTCTGATTATTTTTTCCTGTTTTTTGTTCTTTGTTTTATTTTTCAATTTTTCTGTTTTCTGTTTTTTTGCTCTCTGTTTTTTTTAGCACCTTTAAATCCACCAACCGAATCTTTGAGTTCACCCATGCTCAAACCCATTGACTGGTCTGAATCCGATGATGCAAATTGATTTTCATCACAATCTCAAACCCATTGACTGGTCTAAATCCGACGATGCAAATTCTCTTACCATCCACAGTCAAATTTTTTATTTCACATGGTATCTGGTCCCAAAAAAGGCCTTAACATCACGTGGAACCCACCATGGTCAAATAAGTTCACTTGTCTACTTCATATTTCATAATTCATATCTTTCAAGATTTCTATATTTGCTTATATTTGATATTTACACGTGCTCATGTTGCAAATTTATTGATGTACCATATTTGATTTCTATTTATTGGTATTTATTTACGCTTGAGTTTCCATAGTTGAATTTTTTTCTTCTTCTATTAAAATATAAAAATAACAAATAGTCTCGCTATGGCCTCGCCATAGCCTGGCAAGCCTCTTCGCCATAACCTCGCCACACCGCCTTAACTACCTTGATTTAAAAGATACTTTTTTAAAGGGAAGAGCAGTTTCATAAGTAGATAACCCTAAAGAGTAAACTTCGACTCTTCTCTCTCTCTCTCTCTCTCTCTCTCTCTCTCTCTCTCTCTCTCTCTCTCGTCACGACAACTACCAACACCTTGCCCGTGTTTCAAATTTGTTGATATTTCATATTTGATAACTAATTTTTTATTGTATTTATTGATATTTTTTGTCTAGAACATGGAATCCTGAATATTAGAATCAAAGAATGATGCCTAAGTAGTTGAATTTTTTTTCCTCTATAAAAAATAAATAAAAATGAATCATAATGATTAATACGAGTCCAGCTTAACTAAAAAAAAAAAAAAAAAAGGAATGATCAATAAATAAATAAAAAAGTCTCGCCATGGCGTAGCGAACCTCTTCGCCATGACCTCGCCAAACCGCCTTGACTACCTTGATTAAATTTGGATGCTTGAGACAGCGTAGATCTATGTTTGTCTTCTAGCTTGGGGATCTTCACGTCTATGCAAGACTATATGCTTAAGAAAGAAGGATTCACAGGCTTCTTGCTAGATTTGGGACCGTCTTCTTGCTTGAGAATCTTCTCGTCTATGCAAGATTGTATGCTTGAGAAAGAAGGATTCGTAGGCTTCTTCTCTTCTTGCTAGACCCCTAACCCCTAAAGGTAGTTTTTCTTTATAACTCTCTTCTCATCAAAGAGAGTGTACTGTACAGTTAGGGATATGTATGGGAAGCTATTCCCTAAGTTTTAGCGACACTTTCACCACTTTAAAAAACTAGACAACTGCAAGGGGCTAATGGGTTGACCCATTGGGCATTTTGTGGCAAATGGGCCATCAGGTTTCTAAATAAGAGACCCGTTTAACATTCTCCCACATGGCCATTTTTAATAAAGAGCACCTTGTGTGGCATAATTATTTATGATTAAACTTTCCAAATGCCTATTCTGGATCCAACTTTATTTGCCCAAAAGGGCAGTCTGTCATTCCTCCACATTATGTATACTAAATTTCGAAAGATAAATAAATTAGAATAATCGAAAACGTAATTGCAATATTAAACTGAACCGTGTCTAAAATTTACATAATAAATCAAACATGAAATAAGCTAATGAGTTCCATATGATCCACATGTTTTTTATACTATTTGGATATCAACCATTTCGTCAATAGATCTACAACCATTAACTGTGTCAATATCCACAATAGTCGCTCAATGTTCCATAACATATTGTTTATTTTTATGACCTGGGTGTCCAGGCCTCTTAGAGCAGCCACCTAATCCCAGGGGGCACATGCGCACCCCAAGTTAGCACATGTTGGGTCAGCACGAGATATCAATCCCTAGGGTGGCCTCAAGGGCGAGGGGGGGATTCAAACTCAGGGCTTCCGCTTTGGAGGCAGGTACCTAGCCAGCTCACCTAACCCCTTGAGGTTGATGTTCTCTAACAACAAGATACATGATGTCGATATGTTTGTTTCTATTAGCGCTCTTGTTGCCTTTAGAGAAACAAATCGTAGAGGATTAATCGATAACCGGAGAGGAATTGTCACGGTGAATCCTCAATGGTTTAGATATAAAATCTATAGCTTCAATTCCAGTAATGAAATTCGGTAACCAAACCTGTGATGTAGCCTCATAGAAAGTTGTACTTTGCTTCCGTAGTGGAAGAAACAATTAATGCTTGTTTCACACGCCTCCATAAAATGGCACCTCCTATAAGAAAATATATCCTAATGTTGACTTCCTAGAGTCGCGGCAACCTCCATAATCTGATTCTAAATATTACTCACTTCCAGATGATCAGATCGTTTATATGTAAGCATGCAATCTTTCGCCCCTAACAAATATTGCATCCAGGGCTGTGCCGAGCTTTTGATAGAGCCAATGCGGGCTGGGTCGGGCCGAGCTTTTGATAGGCTTAAATAATTGTGAACCTAAAAACCTAAGCCCGAACCCGACCCGGTTTGTAATCGGGTCGGGCTCGGCCTTGATTACAGGCTTGGCTACATTTTTTAGGCCCGCACTAGCCCGAGCTCAAGCTAAGCCCGGGGTTTTCCCTTGATTAGATAGGGATCAGGCTAGGTTCGAGCCGAGCTTTCATAGGCCTGAATTTTTTGTACCAAAAAACTTATGCCCGAACCCAACCCGGTTTGTAATCACGGTCAGGCTAGGAAATTTTTTAGGCTCGAATCCGACCCGAATCGGGCCAAGCCCGGGCTAAGCCTGATTTGTTGATAACCCTAATCGCATCACTTTCTTTGCAACTCATCAGTGATCCATGCCTACATTGCTTTGATATCTACCTAACATTCTTACTTCAAATGCAATGTCTAATCTCGAACAGACTTGAGCATACATCAGACTACCGACTACAGGTGCATAAGGAATTGTTTTCATCCATTTTCATTCTAGATTATTTCTTGAAATTTGATCTAGAATGAATTTATCACCCTTAGCTATATGTGGCACACCAGGTGAGCAGTCCTTCATTTGAATCTCTCTAGCATTTTGTTGGTGTAGGCCTTTTGAGATAGTCCCAATATCCCTTAGATTTACTCATTGTATCTATATGCCAATAACGTATGAGGCTTCACTCATATCCTTCATATCAAAGTTCTGAGAGAAATTGCTTGAATGCATGTAGCAAGCCAAAATCACTACTAGCAAGCAAAATTTCATCTACATATAGGACTACGAAAATGAATTTTCTCGCATTGACCCTAAGGTATACACAATTATTGACGATGTTCTCCTTAAAATCGAATGAAGAAATGATAGTGTAAAACTTAGAAAACCAGTGAACGGAGGCCTGTTTTAGCTCATATATAGACTTCTATGTCTGCAAACCAAGTGACTTTCTTCATTTGAAGAAAATCCTTCAATATACCTCATATAAACTTCTTCCTCTAGATCCCATTGAGAATGTTATATCCATTTGATGTCGGCCTAGATCAAAATGAGCTACCAATGTCATGACTATCTGTAATGACTATCTCTTTGAAACTGGAGAGAAAGTCTCATGGTAATCAATACCTTCCCTCTGAATGAATTCTTTGGCTACAAGTACGGCCTTATATTGTTTTATCTTGTCAATTGACTCTCTTTTCGTCTTATAGACTCATTTATAGCTAATGGCTTTGGCTTCTTCTGAATAAGGTCCCAAACATGACTCTTGGCCATAGAATAGATCTCACCTTTCACGACATTATATCAGAGTGCAGACTTTTCTTCACTCATGGCTTGTGAAAATGAGATTGGTTCTTTATCAATGTTATGATAAGACTCTTGTAGGTACACAACATAATCAAAAGGAATCGTCGGCTTCCTTATTCTAGAGGATCTTCTCAAGGAGTCTGTTCAGACCTAGACAAATTTAAGTGAAAATGAATTAAATTGGGTTGGGTCAACCTTGACTCAAATGCCTACATTATATGGGCTACGATGGATCAGGCTGAATCGGGTCGACCCAAACCGATCGGGCCCAAAGCCCCTCTCCTTCTGTTCTTTGCTCTTCTTCTCTCCCTCTTCATGCTAGAGATCTTAGAATCCCAAGCCCAACCACCGACCACGAACGGCCAACGACAGCACATCATTGCCGGCAGAATTTGTTGTTGATGGCTGATAGGCTGGTCGGCAGCAAGATAGCAGGCCAGTGGCTTGACGGCTGGTTGGAAAAGAGGAACCAAAAAGAAAACAGTTGATTTTTTTGTTTCTTGTTTGTCGTCACCTCGACTATATTAAAGAGTGGATTAAGAGAAAGGATCATTGAAAGAAAAAGATACAAGGAAAAGGATTTAAAGATCATAATTCTTCATCCAAGGATAAGAGAAAACAATAGAAAAAAATTCATGACTTCTCCAAGACATTGCTTTGAAAAAATTATACAAACCACACAACAAAAAATTACAATAAATTAATACAACAATTACATGTACAGAATAATAGCCCTGAAACTTCTGATTTCATCTTCCCGAAAATCCAAACCATGAAAGGAATGAAATAAGCAATATTTTTTATGAAAAAAATTCAAAAACAAAATCCAACTATAGCCACTAAAGAAGCATCGCATCTCAATCATTCAATCAAGCACCATGGTCAAAGGATCATGGCTCTAATACCACAATGTAATAGATATCATGCTCTTAATGTGGAACCTAAGGATCTCATGATCATACCTCCGGCCATAGACATGGTGATTATCTTAGATTGATGTTTGTTTTCTTGCTTGAGGGTCTTCTCGTCTATGAAAGGCCGTATGCTTGAGAAAGATGGATTCACAGGCTCTTCTTTCTAGACTTGGAACCCCTCAAAGTAGTTTTTCTTTACAACTCTCTTCCCATCAGAGAGTAGAATGTACGGTTAAGGGAAATGGATGGGAAGTTTTTCCCTAATGTTTAGCAACACTTTCACCCCTTTAAAAAACTAGATAACTGCAAGTGGCTAATGGGCCAACGGATTTGGCTTATTGCAGTAAATGAGCCGAAAAGTCTCTAAGTGAGACACCGGTTTAACAAAATTCTCATTTTGGCCGGATGCAATTTAAATGTAGCCCGCATTGCATAGGCATTCATCCAAACACCTCTATAATAAAAAATCAAAAAGATCACAATCCAAGAACCCAATATCAATAAATAATTAAATAACCCAAAATCAATAAAAAATAAAAAATAAACACAACCCCAAATCAACAACCGAGAACAACGACTCACTCAACTATCTACTTAGTCAAATTTATATCCCCTAAAAAAATTTCTCATTAAAAAACTTAAATTTAGGCTCACTTGTCAACAGGGCTTTCCCATTAGCTAACAGAGAGACGATCAAGATGATCGGACTATCAATCTACAATCGAGGAGTAACACATTTAATATTCGAACCAACAAACACAAAAATAAAACAAGAAAATAGTCTGATTTGAGTCATTAGAATATGAAACTTTCTAAACCCTAAAATAAAAGAAACATGAGAGAGCAGAATCATGATACTTCAGGTTTAGAGAGAGAGAGAGATGATTTGAGGTTACCTAGCCATTCTCAGAGATATTTTGCGTATGTTAAGCGATCGGAATCAACAGCGACCGAGTGTGGCCGATTTTAGCACAAGGCTCTCACTGAGTCGCTGGTTTTTCTCTTTTTCTTGATCCCGATTTTTAAAACAAACAGTGACTTTGCTCTCATCTTTTATTTTTTATTTCCTTTTTAATTTTAAATTTTTGACCTGGTGAGCGGGGAGACTAGACTGGCTGAGTCCACTTTGGTATGTTTTTTTTCAAGCATGATCGCTATTTAATGCTTGGCAGGGGTCTCAATGGGCCGGGCGGCCCAGGTTCGCGCTTGACTGATTTTTAATGCAACTAGCTTATACCCGGCCCGTTTAATAATTGGACCGATCCGGGCCTACCTTTTATTCAGGCCTACTACTTCAACCCATACCTGACCCGTTTACTTCAAGTGTTATAATTAAATTGAACTTTTGGGCTAAGCTTTTCAACTGACCGTCTGAAAGCAATTGGCAAGCACCCACACCTCTCCCCTTGTTTCATTTTTGTCTTTATTCCATTATTATTATTATTATTATTATTATTATTATTATTATTATTTGCAATCCTCACTCCACACACTAGCATATACGAAAACATTCACTTTTTTATTTATTTTATCTTTTATGCATTTGAATGGCAAGAACGAGGATGGAACTTAGTTTTCAAAGGCTCGAGTCATCTCAGGTGACACTGGACAAATCCAAGCAATGGATTTGATCGCAGATCAATCCGACACAATGAATTTCACTCCTTAGCCATCATCATCATCATTCTAGACGAAGTAATATGGCCAAACCATTTTGCCCTAACGGGCATCTATGTTATTTTATTTAATGAGAAAGTGCCTATGGTAGAGGCCAACTCTTGTTGGGCGAATTGGGTGCATACAAGTTGTTCCCGGTTCATAACTGAACCCTTTGCCCGAAATCTTTTGATTATGATAGACTATTTGAAGTTATTTCTCTTTAGTTTGTAATCCCCAAGGTGGACTTCTTTTAAGTTTCATTTTTCGAAGCCATTAGAAGTAGCGAACTAGCTTGGGTGTTTTAGCCTAGTCGCGATTCAGGAGGCTACAAAAAGGAGACTGCTGAGAAAAGCTTGATGCTCCAACTTAAAGTTTGTCATAGCTGAATTTCTCGGTAACATTACATACATTTGCATTCTAACATCTACGTTTAGCAACCTTACTAACCTCTCCTAACTTGCTGACTTTTCCTACTCTCATGCTAATTTGCTTTTATTATTGCTTAATTGTCTTGAGATCATGACTCACTTATCAGACGGTCAATTTTTTATTCCACATGGCACATAACTCTAAAGTCACGTTTGAGTGTAATGTGTGTCATGTCATTTTAGGGCCACATTTTTTGAATCTATTCCATGAGGGATCAAAACTGACCATCTGATAGGTGCAACATGATCTCAAAATCCCATGTATGGAAGATAAGGGGGCAAAAACTATATCCATAGTATAATTTAAAGCAATCAATGATTTTAGCGTAGCTGCCCAACAAGATTCGGTGGACGCGCGTTTAAAGCTACCCTTAAAATAATAGAGAACAACCCTTTACCATCGTGCTTTGGTTTTTTTTTTTAAGAGGAGAATAAAACAGTATCAGCAAGTGGGCTTGACAAGGAGGGAGAAAGTTTGGGCTTGAATGGGCAAATTGCCCTTGCTCTATAATTAAACCAGATATCGTATATGGGCTTTAAAGGATGAGTTCAGTTCTCTGTACTCAACTAACAGTGTCTTTAGTATCTCCCACACCCACGGACTACTTCCTCTTATACCAAAGAAGGCCCTAGGGCCGAAGGTATATTGACAGAAACCGGCTTGCAAGAAACCAATCTAACCTGGGGTGTGCGCTAGTTTACGCGAAATAAATGTTGCATCCTTTTAAGCCAAGGATCAAAATTTCAGCCGAAATGTTTCAGTTTCGGTCCCCACCGAAACCGAAACGAAAACTGAAATTTTAGTTATTTTCAGGCACTGTAGCAGGTTTAGGCCGAAATTTTGAATTTCGGTTCGGTCCCCACCGAAACCGAAATGAAATCCAGAATTTTGATCCTTGTTTTAAGCACATAACATTGCTCACCATCCGCCCTTAATCTAAGGCATTCACTATTCCCAAACCCGTCATACATCCATCATCCACCTCAAGCGGTCCACCATTCACATCTTCACACCTCATTCACCCATCGCACCCACCAGTCACAAATCTCAAACATCTCATCACACCCCATTCACATCATCAAACACCATCACACACCATTCATACCATCAACCCTATTCATACCCACCATTCACAAATCTCCCATCATTACTCATCCTCCATCAGGTACCCATTATTACCATCAATCAACTCATCATCACCATTCATTCAAAAGTATAAATGCCATTCAATTTAAATTAAAAATTAAAATTGCATTTTCACTGATTTGCATGCTCATATATAGTTGTGCTGATGACTGATTATTAGGTACTAAACCGTGCACCAATGGCAGTGTGCACTCAACCTTCCTCCATAAAATAATGCAAATGTAGGTAGATGCAGAAACATTTATGATAGTGCACATAAGTGAGGTAGAACTTTGACTCAAAGCGACAATGTGGTCTGCAATGTCCACGATGAGAGAGAGAGAGTACACCAATTGTAGACTAACTCTTTTGTAATACAACCTTCCTCATTGCACGTTACTGCACGAGTTGAAAGAAAGTGAATTTTAGGTGCTGTCGAAAACGAGGCATTTTTGTTAGAACCCGAGCACCAAGGCATGCTTATTGATTTTAGCAAAAGCTTTAATAATCTTACATCAATCCAGTGTTACATGCCTGTTCCAACTACCTTGAGATTGACTGTCATTTTATTCGAGAGAAGGTCAATATGAACGATATCTGCGGCCCCAAAATCAGATCGCAGACCACATTACAACAGTTTTCTCTTCAGATGGACTCCCCTTGTTAACAAGTGAAATGGAGCTCATAAGCTGCACAGCCTAACTTGAGGGGATCAATAAGAGAATGCACTCTTTTTGGGTGTAAACCACCATATAAGAGATTAACTCTTATCCGTCTGTTCTCTACTTTAGAGCTGTATATTAATCTTCACTACTTTGTGGCATTATATACAATACAAGAATGTTAGTCATCCCTCACATTTTTTGAGAAACCCAATTTTCGTGTAACGATGATGAAAAGTCAGCCCATTCACAGTTTTGCCTGCTTTAAACTGGAGATTAATTCAATGGGTATATATAAAAATAAAAAAAGTTAATTTGCATCTGTTAACAACGGGGGTGTCAACTTCATACTCAGAAATTTCTGTTTTCACAAGACTGGTTTGTGGTTATACAAGTGAAGATCAAAGCAATGAATTAAACTGAAGAAAGGATAGCACACATCAACAAGCAGCTCCCGACCATCCGATAAACAAAACATGAGAAAAATTCTTGCTTGATTCTTCCCTCGCTTCGCATACATATCAGAGTTTGATGAGGAATCAGATACATCTATCCATTGATGTGGAGGAACACAATCTTTACTCCTCCGTTACATCCTAGCTGATTATGGCTCTCTATTTCTCATGCTGCCTCATAATTATGATAAAGAAATACAAATGAAAAGATGTGGTTCTAGTAAACCTGAATCATGAACTCTACCAATCTGTTGTACAAGTTCGGCAGCAAGAGAGAGAGAGAGAGAGACTCCTTTCTTTCAATAGACCACCCGAAGCCAGATTCAGTTGGTGTTTTCACCTGGGAGAACCAGGAAAGCCAGTGTCAGAAAGTGCACCAACACGTATAGAAGGGTGTCCGGGAAGCTTTGTGAGTTCCATGTTTCCATGTAGAAGAGACGCCCTCTGTGGGTTGAAAAGGAGGAGTTGCTGCATGTCCTTGGGAAGCATGTTGAACACAGTTTGCAGATCACCCTTCAGCTTTTGGCAAGCTACTGTAGAATCAGCATTCGCTCTTCCAGACTGATGTGACTGAAAAATGAAAACAAAGGTAAAAATGTTATGCTGCTGTATGAGATAATGTTGAATGAGAATTATTTAATAAATTCAATCCAAATGGTTACAAACTACAGAATAAAGATACCTGCACTCAAGGTATCAGTATTGGTATAGGTATCCGGTATTCCGGTGTCTGTCCCTCTTCGACCAATACGTATCAGTCTTTTTTTTTTGACAAAAAAAACAAAAATAAAAATGAAAATTTGGATTTGTATCTGTCGGTATTAGCCGATACCGATACCACCTCGATACTTGTATCAGGGTGGTATCATTATCAGTTCTCAGCGAAACCGATACGTATCACCAATACATATTAGTATCAGCCTAGTTTTGATGCCATGTCTGCACAACACTCTACTTGATAGTAACTAGAATACAGGAGACAACTTTTCACTAGATCTCAACTGAATAAAATACATTAGTCTGAAATAAGACTTTAATGGACATCAAAGGTTTCAAAACTAGGATACCATCTGCTTGAGAAGAATGATTTATTACCAAAGGATGCTTCTTACTTTTCTTTTCACAGCTAGTGAATTGACGAACAATACCATTGTTTTAATGATCATAAATTAAAGAATGAAAATGGTGAGTAAACAATTCTCACATCCATGATAAAGTTATAAATTCATTTACGGATGGAGATTGGAGAGATCATTAATATTTAACTTGATTATAAATCCATTTAGGGATGGATATTGGAGAGATCATGGATTGGAAACTGTTGGAAATGACCTTTTTGATTTATGATGAGGCATAAATAAGTGGATCTCGCAACTTCTAAGAGGATATAGGAATATGCCAGGTATCCCATTAAAGCCAGAATAATCTGGAGACATTTCTTTTCATACTTGAATAGGGAAGTAATTGGGTGTGGAAATCTTTCCAAGAACAGCCTCTTTTGGTTCTTTGTGTGTACTAATCTCCTAATCATGGTTTTAAAACTCAGCGAATCAACAAGTAACTCGGCCGAGTTACTCGACTTGCAGAGATTTCGAGTCGAGTCAAAATTTAGCTAGGATGATGTAGCCATGGTTTATAAATACCTCTATGTACAAAATATTACCGTAGGATAAGGTTTTAGAAACCCCATCTTATACGCATTCCCTTTCTCACTTTGGAATGATGAAAAGAAGGGAAGGAAGAAGAGTAGTGGAGAAGATGACATTATTATTACTTTTAAAGGCCTGTGAATCACAGTGATTCATGATGAGTACATTGATTATCATCTGTTTTTCTTTTTTCACCTCTTTTTGTATATATGTTTTTGATTAAAAAAAAAAAAAAATTTAAATACTGTTATATTTTTCTTTTTTATAAAATATATTTTTAAATATTGATTATATTACCAAGTTACATACAGTCAGGTTTTACTTGAATCTTCAAGATAACTCAACCCAGCTAACTTTTGGAGTCAATTTACAGGGTTTCAAACTGTGCTCCTAAAGGTAAAAATTTTAATTGCTTATATATGTATGCACTCACATATGCACAAGTACAGGCCTGTGGTGAAGTGTTTATTTATTTATTTTTATTTTTAACCTGGGTGTCCGGACCCCTTAGAGCACCTGACTAATCCCAGGGGCAGTGTGTACCCCAAGTTAGCACGCGTCGGGTGCTCTCAAGTTCAAACTCAGGTCGGGATTTAAGGGTGGCCTCAAGTTCAAACTCAGGTCTCCCGCTTCCTGAGGCGGATACCCAGTCATCAAGCTAAACTCCTTGAGGTTCTTGTGGTAAAGTTACGCCAGTCAAATCCAAGTTTTAAAAAGCTCAGGCTAGATATGATTAATAATAAAATGCTCACTGTCACTTTTCCCAATCAATCGCATTACACCCGTGTTTCTTTCTCAATCAGCAGAGTGAAAATATGACACAGATCGTTGACTGCCTGATACTAATGAGGACCACAAATAAATATGTGACATCATTGACCATAGAAGCAGCACACTTCAACACTTCAATTCAGCTAGAAAGACAGCATTTACATATCATCTGGCTGCAGTTCCCTGTCCTTGTGGAAATAAGAAGGATAGAGTAGAGGAGATGTTGAGACTTTGCAGGAATCCGGGTGACATCCAAGAGCAGAGTGGGAAAACACTGAAACAGAAATTCAAAGGCAAATGAAAGCTTTTCCGCCTGGAAACTCCGGTTCACTGTGAAGGAAGGCCTAGCATCACTAATCCATGCTCCACCGGATCTAATTTTTCTAGGAGGGTTAAAAGGAAACACGGTAAATCGGGATCATCAGGTGGAATATTAGGTAACGCTGGAATCATAGCTGCAAGAGCTTAATTCCAGATTGTGCTGAGAGATTGAATCACAGGGATGTGGAATGGGAAGCTGCGAATGCTGTTAGGACTGCCGAGAGCTTATGGGATAAGAGCAGCATTGCTGAGAAGGAAGTGTGCAAGTGAAGGTGGGGTACGTCCATCCGATTTATTAACAACGAATTTATGAGCATTCTTGCTCACTGCTGAACAGATAATTCGGTATTCAACTTGAATCACAAAAATCAAGAAAAACCAGATGTTTACTAAAATCATACATATAGAATAATTCAGATTCATGGATTCATAAGAAATTTCGAATCATAGGAATAAATTATATGTTTGCTAATTTCTTATGAATTCATGAATCTGAATTATTCTATATGTTGGATTTTAGTAAACATCGGGTTTTTCTTATTTTTGTGATTCAAGTTGAATACCGAATTATCTGTTCAGCAGTGAGCAAGAATGCTCATAAATTCGTTGTTAATAAATCTGACACACTGGCCATGTGGTATACCTGCGATCTGTATCGGTTCCATCACTATGGAATTAGTGGGGAAAAGCATTGGTATTCATGCTGTTAGCTATAAATATCCTCAACAGCTACATGCCTGTTCAGGTACTTTAAGTAATTGATATCTGCCGGCTTATCTGTTTCAACACTGAGTTTCATTTATAAAATTTTAATGATGTTTCAACCAGAAATGGTCTTATTTTTTAACGTGTTGGACGATTATCAGAATAACTATGATTTCATTCTCCTATTAGCAAATTAGCCTTTAATTATTAAACTTAGTTACTTGCGGAGCATGTGGATTGACTCTTACGGAGGTTTTAACCACCCTGCAGGTTAAAGGAAGAGTTGTAGACGGTGTTCTCGGCTAGTGTTGACTGGTGAAGGCTTCGGTGTCAGGAATAGGAACTTGTTATATAAAGTCTGTTATCAGTGAGTGACTGGTTGTAGTAGTGTCAGAACAATTTTGTAAATATAGTCGTTTGAATCCTAGTGTGATGTAGAGTTGTGTGATACACATATACAATGGGTTATACTGACCAGTTATATATAAAGAAAGGAAAAGTTTTTTTAGCTCCTATGGAATTGTGGTTCTTTGGATATTAGATCATGTCCTTTGTTATAATTTTTTTTTTTAATTACAGATTTCTTCTGATCCGACTAGGCCACGACTCGAGATCAAGGTGCCTTGATTTTGGGTCGTGACACAACTACACACTCTGACATGAACATCTCCTTGGTTTAACTAATCCCAAGAAATAAATGATTATTAGAGAGAAATAAATTTAATAAAGATACTTCTAAATAACCATCAAACTCATCAAGTCCTTGCACCATCTTAGTAGTTTGGCCTTAATTAATACAGGTGAAATAGGTACCAATTCGTAGTATTGACAATTGGGTAGGCTTTGAAAGGTACCAATTCTATTATGTTTCGACATCATTATCCATTAAAAATAGTGAAATCAAAAGTAGCGAGTTTGACTTGCGTCACCATAGGATGCATATCTCTCCTAGAGCACATCTATAAGTCGTACAACCACATCACCTTCATTCTGTAGAAACTTGTGCGAATCCAAAATTCCAAAGATGAACAGATTAAATCGCAAATTATAAAAAAAATAGTCCTTGCCAGTTTCCAGCATCTTATATGTATCATAAATCATCGGGGAATAAATCAATATTGAGTGTGTTCACTAAATGTAGAACAATTTTTTTGTCACATCAAGGGCCTTTCTTTGGTAGCCATAATCAGCTGTCTTGCACCTGGAGGCCTATCTCATGAGCAACACATGGAAGTCCTAGAGAAGAACGCTAATCAGCTCAAGTTTCTTTTATACTTACTATGGTCAAAACCTATAAAGCCAAAATCAAATAATCATTCATAAGGCAGTAATTTCCCTGACTTTTTCACTTTACCTTATTCCAGATTAATGCCACTCAAGTATCATCCGCCATATGTATGACTTACTTTGACTCGGGTTACTTTTTCCTAACATTTTTCAAACTCTTAGGAGGTTATAAACTGAAAATCTGTACTTTTTATATTTCGAAAAACCGAAAAAATCAACCATAACTTTCCTAAAATCCATAATAAAATATCTTGTCAGCACTCTCCCCTTGAATTAGTCAAGTTCAATGACGAGAGAGAGATGGACAACTCATTCCTGGATTTCTTATTCCTTGGACTTAAGGCCATCTCCCTTTTTTATGGAATTCTCTCTTGAGTAGGTTTTGTGCAAGAAAAATAAAATCCATCTTATCAAATCAAAATTCCAAACCTGCTTTGAGTGCAAAGGAGAAAATATACTATCATTCATCTCTTCTTACTCTAGGTCATATAGGATTTCACATTAGAACAAAGAAGAGCCTTCTCATTTCAAGAAACTTCTTCACTGACTTAAATTTGGAACCTAATGTGCTTTGCCCTCTTAATTAATTCCAAAGATAAGCAATTTCTAGATGGCCTTCTTTCTAAGCCCTCCCAAGCCTATAGTTGCCTCCATGCCATTTGGCAAAATATACCCCTAGTCTCCCGTCTCCACCGTCATTAAATTATTAGTGTTAATTACTTATTCTTGGGTCTCACTATTCACCTTAGCCATGAGAATAATGTCTCATTAGCCTTTATAATAAAAGCTTTAACATATACACACCCAATATTGTGTAATACACACCACTCAATGACTAATTACAACCCAAGACTAAGTAATTAGCACTAATATAAGCTATTCTCCACCATTATTAAATTGGTCACTTTATATATTTCTTCATTTTTTTAAAGAAAAAAGTACAGCATTGATAATATGTGAGATGGAGAAATATGACCCTCATTCCTCTGTCAAAACTCTGAATAATATATGCGCCCACCAATTTCGGATGCCATGGTCCATTTTCCTCAAAAATTCAGCTGAATTGTCATTAGGAATGCCCAACATTTTTCATCCTTTAGCACTAACGAACTAAAATAAACCAAATAAGCAGATTTGGTTTACTTTCTACAGGGTAGAATTCCTAAAGCATTTCTGAAGACACCAACATGTTCAGGACAACCTAGGATGATTGCAGAGGTGGGAATTCCATCACTTTACATGACTAATACATGAACAACAAAAATGATGATACAAAGAAGATGCTGGCTCAACAATTTGGACCCAAAGAGGTTAAAGTTTGATTTTTTTTCTCCTCCATCCCCAAAGCATGGACGATAGAACAATTAATAATCATCTACGGAAGAAAAATCATAAAGGAAAATTCCAATATGTAGTACAAAAAATTTGTCGATTGCAGTCCTGATAATCAAGGAAAACACAAGGATCTGGCAATCCGACGCACTCCCTGCATGTTCTCCAACATAAGTCCTCACTTTTCCATTTCAGAATCTACGTACCAATCTGATGATCATTTCTTCTCACTCTGCGCAAACCTAAAACTCAAGGATCCATTACCACCCTAACTAGCGAGCCTGTAGAAATATCCTCTTGTTGAAACTTGAAAATTAACTCCATAACTATTGTAAAAAAAATATTCCATAACATGTGGGGTGCATAACTCTATCTCACAGTGCAAATGAAAATATGTATTTTGTAAACCTCATTCTAGTTATATTATAGCACTCCAACAATTGACCCAAAAGAGGCCGCCCACGGCAAACCAAACCCTCGTCATAGTCGGAAGAAAATGCACAAATCATAAATCTAAAAACCTCGGCACTTTGATGCTTTTATGAACACCTCTGTACTTAGATATGATGCTCAACACAAAATAATTGCAATCATGGGCATCTGGTATAAGATTTTACAAATTTGTAGTATTGTCTTTAGTCTTGCAATCAAATTGCACAATTTAACACATTCATCTCGGATTTTTTCAATGGAAACCACACATCTTCGGGCACTTTCGGAACCCTCATTGTGTCATCGGAAAGATATAAAAACCTGGGAGAATCCACAATGATGTTAATATCCCTTAAGCATATGAGAAAGATAATTTATGCCAAACTATGCTCATGCTTAAGTTGCCACCCAACAACGAAGCCAGTGAAATACTTTGAAAATTGAACCAAGAGTACGGGTACTACGATAAATCCTAATGCATAAATGGTTGGGAGGACAAGAATGATAAGAGGATGAACTTGAAGAAGAAATTGACCAATGAAAGCCTCGATTTTGTGACATGACGAATAAAAGTAATCATTCAACAACTAAGTAACAAATGACGTGTATGTTTAGTTGTCATGCTAATTATAGCAATCATATTCCTAAAAGGACTACCAGATATTGGCCGAATTATCCTAAATACCAGTAGAGCTGCTTGGCCTTGCAAGAACCAAAACATGTCGTGTCTGTTACAGTCAACAACTTAGACAAAACAATACTGGTTTATTATTATTATTATTATTATTATAGGTAAAGCATGGGATTTGAACCTCTGGCCTCAACACTACACGCTTAAGGGCATCACCCCTAGGGCACAGATCCAATCCCAAGACAATAATGGGTTGAACGTCATAATTGGGTTAATGCCATTTTGATGCAGAAACTAACACGATGCAAAATTGATGGGCCGAGATTAGTCGAAAATTAATACAAAAAATTGATATAAATTTTCTAACAAATTGACACATAAAATATAGAGAATTTCAATTAAATAATTTGTTTTAGCCCAAAACAGTGTTACTTCCGCCGTACGTTCCCTATAAGATCTAGAAGACTAGGGAGTGAACAACTAGATCTTCAATAGTTTAAAACCGCCAACTCAAATCACGGACGTCTGTCCTGTGCTCACGGATGTCCGTCCAGTATTCACGGATGTCCGTCGTGCACAAAACAGAAAGTCTCTCGAATCACGGACGGCCGTCCTGAAGTCATGAAAGTTCGTGCTTAACTTTTTCAGAGCGTCCTCATTTTTCAATTAGGAGCCTTCGTGATACTTTCGCACGCCTTTTTCGCCTTCGATAGACTATGGGCGATTCTTTGAATCGGATGTCCCCATCAATTCCCCCCGGGTTAGAAGAATTCATCCCCAATGAATATTGATCATGATAGTGTTCGCAAAGATCTGGATCAATCAATTGGAACTCTTCTTTTGTAATCCACGTATTCTCTGAATTTGGCATATTCTTCCACTTTATAAGGTACTTTTGAAATCCCCCTTGGTTTGTAGACACAATCTGATCTTCCAAAATATCCCCAATTATCTAACAAGACGGAAGTGCAGGTGGAGGTAAAGGAATAGGGAAAGAAACAGAGATAGGATTGGATGTGGAAGGCTCAAAAGGATTAGCTGGTGTAAGTGCAGAGCCATTGGACAGTATGAAATCCTCTACATTGAAAGTTGTATTAATACCCAATTCTGGTGCTAAGTCTAGTACATAAGCATTCGGACCGACACACTTCAAAATCCTAAAGGGGCCAACACTACGAGCCTGTAACTCCTTAGCAATTCCTTGAGGGAAGCGCTCAGGTCTATTTCGAAACATTACAAAATCACCCTCTTGAAATTTTTTAAACCTTCGATGAGAATCTGCAGAAAACTTATATTTTTCATTGCCCACATTAATTTTTCTTTTAATCTCAGCATGAAGTTCATGAATGCGATGTGTAAATGTAGATGCAGACTCTGACGACCTCTGATAAACTGACCTCAGAATAAGATCTATGAGTGTCCTAGGTTTGTAACCGTGCACAACTTGAAATGGACTCATTCTTGTGGTTCTATTAACCGAATTGTTATATGCAAACTCTGCAATAGGTAGGATGGAATCTCAACTCCTAACATGCTCACCTACAGGACACCTCAAGAGATTTCCTAGACTCCGATTAACAACCCCAGTTTGTCCATCGGTTTGGGGATGATATGCTGATGAGAATTGAAGTCTCGTCCCCATTTTATGCCATAATGTCTTTTAGAAATAACTGGCAAACTTAAAATTTATGTCCTACACAATGGTCTTGGGCAAATCGTGTAAACGAACAACGTCACTAAAGAAAAGTGTAGCAATTTTACTTGCATCTGAGGTTTTCGAACAAACTATGAAATGGGTCATTTTCGAGAAACGGTCCACAACAAATATCGAATCATGTTTGGATCTTAGGAAGCCTTAGCACAAAGTTCACATAAAGATCTTGCCACAGAGTATGTGGCACAGGTAAAGGTGTATATACAACCGCGTGTTTTGCTTCCTTTGTTTTGCCAATTGGCAAATGCGACATTCATTGATTAATTCTTTTGACAACATCTCGTATGAGATTGGGCAAGTAGAACCTATCTTCAACCAATGTAACTGTTTTATCATGACCGAAATGCCCTGCGACACCTCCGGCGTATAATTCCCAAATGAGGAAATCTCGTAGAGAAGTGCGGAGAATACACAAGTGTTGTTTCAAAACCAAATACCCATCGTATAGGGTATGCTTACACACTTTCAAACTGACCACTCACGAGTGAGTACTCTTCTCCAAAATCTGGACATGTAGGATAATTATCCAATAAATGCTCGAATCTAGTCACCTCAACATTCATGGAGTGCAATATCGCTAATCTACGGTTAAGTACATCAGCATCCCTATTCTCCACACCAACCCTATGTTTCAGCACAAAGGTAAACCCTTAAAATTGTTCAACCCATTTCACATGTCGTGGGTTTAGCTTCTTTTAGGAGTTCAAAAATTTTAGGGCCTCATGATCTGAGAATTGAACAAATTTTTGCGATAACAAGTAGTATTTCCAATACTTGAGAGATTGTACCACTGCATAGAATATAGAATTCCTTATCGTACGTAGAATATTTCTGCCTAGCCTCATTTAGCTTTTCATTGAAATAAGCTATAGGGTGACCCTCTTGACTCAATACTCCACCTATTCCTACTCCTTATGCATCACACACCACCTTAAAGACTTTAGAAAAGTCAGGAAGGCGCATAACAAGAGCCTCAGTCATACGGGACTTGATCTCCCTAAACGCTTCTGTCGCAATAGGTGTCCAACTAAACTCCCCCTTTTTATGCAATCGGTGACAGGAGACGTTACCGTACTAAAATTGCGGATGAAGTGCTTGTAAAATGTGGCTAACCCATGAAAGCTACGAACTTCGTGAATGTTTTTAGGCTCAGGCCACTCCACAATAGCCTTGACCTTTTTTTGGGTCGGCAGTCATTCCTTCAGAGGTTACGACAAACCCTAAGAAGACAACACTTGTTGTCATGAAAGTACACTTCTTTAAGTTTGCGTATAATTTCTCTCCTCTGAGAGTTAAACAAACTTGCCTTAAATGGCTTAAGTGTTGTATCTTGTTGTGGCAATAAATAAGGATACCATCAAAGCAAACCACAAGAAATTTGCCCATGAAAAGCCTCAACACCGGCGTCATGATCCGCATAAATGTGTTCGAGGCATTTGAGAGCCCGAAAGGCATCACGAGCCATTCATATAAACCATCTTGGTTTTAAAGGCAGTTTTCCATTCGTCCCAGGACAAACTCGAACTTGATGGTATCCACTCTTCAAATCGATTTTTGAAAATATTGTGGCACCAACCATCATGTCCAACATGTCGTCTAGCCTCGGTATAGGAAACCGATACTTGACCGTAATTTTATTAATGGCGCGGCTATCGACACACATCCTCCAAGATCCATCTTTCTTGAGTGAAGCAGCGCAGGCACACCACATGGACTCATACTTTCTCTAAGGAATCCCTTCTGGAGAAGTTCCTTTTCAACTCCAAGTGTTCGGATGGATTTATGCAATAATGGGGCAAATTAGGAAAAGTAGAACCGGGAACCAAATCAATAGAATGTTGAATGTCCTTTAAAGGTGGTAATTCAGTTGGGAGGTCAATGGGAAAGACATCATGAAACTCCATCATAGGTCCAACCTCTTTAGGAAATTTAACACTTGACTCTTTGGGTGACTCCAATGTAACGAGAACATAGACAATGTCCTCTTCCATAGCACCTTGTTCAAACTCTAAGGGGCTAACAGTATTGATGACCTTAGTTGTCTTCTCTCTCTCAACTAGGCTTTTATCTTTTGGCTTGCTCATTTTCACTGTAGGCGCTCTAGGAGGTAGAGGATTTATCCTTATCTTATTTTCTTTGTGCATGAAAGAACACACGTTCGATCTCCCGAACAATGTAACGTCCTTATTATACAACCAAAGTCTCCCAAGGATGATATGCCCAACATCCATAGGCACAATATCGTATCATAAGGTGTCCTTATACTACCCGAACTGTATAGGAACCTGACACCTGTGTGAAACTGGGATTGATGACGAATCGACCCATGCTACTTTCTAAGGTCGCGAGTGAAGTACGGGTGTAAGTCCCAAGCAAGAAACCGTGCTTTCAGAAATAACATTGGTACGACTTCCACTATCGACTGACTCTACAAGCCTTCTCACCACACTTGGCTATGGTATAAAAGATGTTATCCCTTTGCTAGTCATCACTCTCCTTTGATTGGGCTAGAGCAAATCTAACCACAATAGCCTGCGCGGTATTATCCTCCTCAACGGGGTAGGAGACTTCCCTAAGACAAGTTACAGTTCGTTCCCCTACATGATCCTCTTCATCACTAGGGAATGATTTGGGCTCATAAACTTCTACTTCCCCGTCTTCTTATTCTCCTTCAATTTCCTCTGTTATGAACAAATTCCGGGAAGGACATTGTGTTGCAAAATGTCCAAAGCCATGACACCTGTAGCACTTACTTTGACCACCACTCTTGGGGCCCTCTAACATTGGATTCTTACCTTCATCAGCTTTAGTCACTGGCCTGGCAAGTGAATTGGATCTAGTCTAATGGGTGTTGACATTTGATTTAGATTCAAAATAGTTAGACTTGTAATCAGACCCACTTGCATCAAAACGTTTGTTTTGGGGGGATCCTAAGGTACCGTTCTAACTCTTCGACTCTAGAGAAATATTCTTCTAGATCGGTAACAGGATATGGAATAAGTTTCCATTGTAATTTTGGGCAGAGGCCCATTCGAAATCGAGATGGGGAAACTTTGTCCTATTCTTCGACAGTAGCCTAAAACATTAAGTCTTCGAATTTATCAATGTATTCTATGACCGACATATTCCCTTGGCGAAATGATTGCCACTGATCAAAAAGACGTTCATCATAGAAATGGGGAACATACTTCTCACTCAGTTGGATCTTCATGCCTGCCCACGTGGAAATGGGAAGAAGGCCCTGGGATTGTCTACGATGCTCGATACCCATCCAGTAAAGTCTAGCTTGGCCCATAAACTTAACTTTGGCAAACCGGACTCTTCGCTCCTCAGACATGGCATTCCAATCAAAATAGGTTCCCATGCCTGTTACCCATTCTAGATAGACTTTAGGTTGTCTTTTCCCATAAAAATAGGAGCGTCCATCTTGACAAACTTCATGATTTTGTCATCCTAATTGGGTGGGAGATCGCAACGGTGAGGGCAGTCTCTTCTACGCTCATTGATATGGAATCGAAAGTGGTCATCGATGATAACCCTATTCATTTGCTCAACACGGGTCATCAAATCCTCATGTCGGGTTTGTTGATCACGCAACGGATTTTATAACTGAGTATGGTGATCAAGCATTTGGGCTTGGAGATCTGTCTGACTCGTCGTCAATTTAGTTGCAAGTCCATTAATAAGGGCTTCGATCCTAGCGAAATCCATAATGATGTAAGACAATCGAAACTAAAACCTAGAACCTATATGAACACTGACAATTCCTAAACTGACAAAGCTTTGATACCAAATCTGATGCAGAAACTAACACAATGCAAAATTGATAGGTTAAGATTAGTCGAAAATTAATACGAGTAATTGATATATATTTTCCAACAAATTAACACATAAAATATAGAGAATTTCAATTAAATAATTTAAACAACTAAATCTTCAACAGTTTAGGGTTTCGAACACACTCACAAGTGGATTCTTTCGAACTCAAGCGGAATTAACAACAAAAGGATTCTAGGTATGTAGAAATCAAAGGTTCATAATAGAATTAAGTAGGCAATTAAATAAGCACTCACACATTAGGTTGAGATAATAGTAGATAAAAAGGATAGGAAAAGTTGGCCTCGCACGAAATCGCACGCAGATAGAAGACTCGCTCTTCTAAGTATGAGAGAATCACACCCTCAAAGAAAACCTTAATAAAAAGCTCTCAATTTGCATAGCTATGTTCCATAATCATTAATTACCCAAGTAGTCTTTACAATGCATTTTTATAGGCAAACAACCCTAACTAATCATACATTCAAAATGAGAAAGTAACTAACTCACGGACGTCCGTCCTGTGGTCACAGATGTCCATCCTGTATTCACGGACATCCGTCATGCACAAACAATTCCATAAATTTGAAATAATAAAACAACTAAAACCGCCAACTTAAATTACGGACGTCTATCCTGTGCTCACGGATGTCCGTCCAGTATTCACGGACGTCTGTCATGCACAAAACAGAAAGCCTCTTGAATCACGGACGTCCGTTCTGAAGTCACGGACGTCCGTGCTCAACTTCTTCAGATTGTTCTCATTCTTCGGTTAGGAGCCTTGGTGATACTTTCACACGCTTCTTTCGCCTTCAATAGACTATGGGCGATTCTTTGAATCAGATGTCCCCATCACATTTTTTATTGCATTATCTTCTACTTGTCAAACAATATGACTATTATTATGAAATTTACGATTACTATGATCACGCTTTATTATTGTCCTCATTGATTAAAGAGTTGTCCATCACTCTTGCTTACTCCATTAGATTATTAATTAAATAATAAGCAAGGGCATTTTTTATTTTTTCAATCAGCAAAAATAATAAGGGATTTTGGACCAAAGTTTGCCAAAGGAGTTGCAAGTTTTTATTGATTTTGCTAAAAGGTTCAGATTAACATGGTGGACGCACTAGTATTCATAAATTTCAATCAATGAGAAATACTTTGGGTGATCACCATGGGCTAGATTGTGACCACCTACAATATTTCTCATTCCTAATGATCCGTGCAATCTAGCCCATGGTGATCACCCAAAGTATTTCTCATTGATTGAAACTTACGAATAGTGCTCAAGCTTCGTTGCTAGTTCCGTTGATTAGAGAACTGTCCCTTAATCTTATTTAGTCCACTTTAGATTGTTAATTTTTTAATAAGCAAGACATTTGGACCAAAGCTTGCCAAAATGATTTTTTTATTGATTTTGATAACAGATTCAGAATAACATACTATATGTAGCAGCCCAGGGTGACCACCTGGAATATTTCTATAGCAAAAGCAAACTTTTGACAATTGTGAAAATAAGAAAAGGCAACTGAATTGATGGAGCATAGAAAGTGTAGCATAAATCACAACAATAAAGATTTATAAGATTAACAAGTTCTAGTTTCAACTATAAACAAGCTCCTAATTTAGTTAGAATCGTGCCTCTATAACTCCTTGAGGCCATAGGGACCCAACATCTGTGTTGAGTATTTGTCCTTACTAGAAAAGCATGAGCATGGTATTCAACTATCACGAACAATAAAGTGCATACCATTGAGCAAAAAAAAATGAAAGAAAAACTAAATACCAGAAGAACAGCTAACCTGTATTTCTCCAAGCAGGTGTCGCTCGATAGCGTTGAAAGAATCGACAATTTCCAATTCCGACATTTCTGATATAAATTGTTGTATATCAGTCGTCATCCGTGCTTGCCTCCATAATCTATGCTGTTCCTGTTCAGCAACAGCACGCCTTCTTTGAAACCACGGCATAAAATTGTGTCCCTCCAAAAAGCGCCTGAATTCAAAATCAACTGTTGTTGTTCAATCTTTAAGCTCACCACCCGCTACATCCAATCTATGAGAGGTTTAACAGGTAACTAATTTGACATGAATTGAAACCCATTAGCTGTTAGTAACACAGATTACCTGTAAAGATCCAGCCAGTTTGCCCTCATCCTCTTGGATAAAAACTTCCCTGGGCCTCTTGCGGATAAGCTTTCGAGGAATTCGTCAGCATGAAACGGAGGCAGAGGAGGGGGTTCAACAAAAGGACACACACCCTCTGATGGCGTAGTAGCTCTCAAGTACGGACCAAAAGGAGCAAGGAAATTGGTTGTGAGTTCCAAAAAATGTCGCCGCAAGATCTCATTATTAACAACTGACATAGACTCCTCGATCCTTGGGGACATTCCCACATCAATAAGCCTATTCAAAACAGACGTATCTGGCTTCGTAGTTGCTGCATAAGTGCTCCAAATGGCTTCCCTGTGTTCTGTCATTAAACAAAGAGGACCATCCCTCCTCATTTTCATGGCATTCAACAAACTCGAAGGGGAAAACTTCTTAAAAGAGAGCTGCTGAAGATTTAATCGGTCCGGCCTGACAATTCGAGCAGCAGAGGATGACCTTGGTGCCACCGAAAGCCGGTTCGAATTAGGAGCAGGACTGCCAACCGAAACGACATGGGGTATATTCCGAAGAGCCTTCAAGAAGAACAGATTTGTCACACCAAGAATCATTGCGGGAAACTTTTCTCCTTCACTAAGCGAATTCAAACGAGCGAAATCCGGATCATGTATAGTAAAATAAGGCCGGAAATCTATACTACACAACAGTGGTGCAACCAAACTAACAAGCCCAGCAACAGCCTCACAGCATTGTGGAGGGGTTGGCGCTATTACGAGAAGCGGCTCACCTACAATCAAGAGCTCCCACAGCACCCAAAGTTGCAAAAGTATCCCACGAAATATACCAAAAAGATCCGAATCGTGAAACAGCCCTTGCGGAACCAACGGGTTTGTAGGAGGAAATGGAGCCATTGCGGCAACTGATTGGTCCGATGACACCCAGCCCTCGGATGACAAACTCTGAGCAGGTGGCAGGTACACCTTCAATGCAGCATTTCCTATAGGAAGCTCCATCAATTTACCCAAGGAAGGCACGGGCCAAGCCGACACGTACGAAGCTATGTGCTCGAGAGCTATCTTACCAATGTCGAAACACAACGGACCCAAGATCTGCAACAAAGGTTTGAACACGCTCGAATATGGATTATATGACAAGATCACAACAGATTTCTGCTCTCCACCTCTTTTAAGCCTCTCATCTTGTCTCTGCCTATTGAACACGTACCCGTATAAGTGCTGTGGCAGGCCACGCACCGAGTTCGGGCTACGGGGTAATTCGGAAGCTGCATTGGGCGATCGTGAAGTCGATGGGGCTCGATTCCGCAACCGAAAGAAGAACATGGAATCGTGGATGCTCGAGCGGTTATGGTGGTGTGACATGGAGTCGGGGAAGGAGGCGAAAGCGATTTCGAGCTCCTCATCTTGAGAGAGGGAATTCTGGGGGTAACAGTCCTCGATGATCTGACCGCGTTCGAGATCGAATCTAATTATGCAGAATGCGAAGACCCATCGACGGAGGGCGATGAGGTCGATGGGTTTTGAGGTTGTGTCAAGCTTCAACGAGAACGAAGAAGCACGGCTCATTTCAGGTCAGATTGATGACTTGACTTAGGTGGTTTCATTAATGAAAAAAATTAAATTTTAGTGGTTATTTTTTTATGGGTGGAGAGGTTTTGAGCTTCTCAGAGTGGTTTTAGTGTTGTTTTTGAAGGTTTTCAAATGGATTGAAAGGAGGGATTTGGTTCAGAAAAGCATACCTGATGTTGGCGAAGAAGACAGATACTGAGTTTTCTGAAGAAGGCAAATACGCATCTGGATCACTACCAAAAGAGTTGGATCACTCTCTCTCTCTCTCTCTCTCTCTCTCTCTCTCCCTATCTGGGTCACCACCAAAAAGAGTTGGATCACTTACCCTCTCTCTCTCTCTCTCCCTCTCTCTCTCTCTCTCTCCCTATCTGGGTCACCACCAAAAAGAGTTGGATCACTTACCCTCTCTCTCTCTCTCTCCCTCTCTCTCCTGTATTTGTGTGCTTTGTGGGTATCATGTGTTTATTTAGATTTTATGAATTGAAATCAGTACGGCATAAGCACCTCCTGAGGATGATGATCTACAATTTATCGTAACCATTTCCCCTAAAGGGTACCAGTATTTGCAGCCGCAGATTTTATCTCCACAGCTTAGAGTTTCCAATTGGTTAAAACGGTTTCCTTATTTAAGGTGCTTGAGTTACTTTTGGATATATATTCCATATGTGGAATTAACATCTCGCCATATAATAGGTGGGCCATGATTTGAAGCTGTTTGATTTCATATGAGAGCCCCAAATTTGATAATGATTATGACATATCATGAAAAGGATTTTTGAGTCATTTTTGGGGATGTGTAATGTGTTTCAATTGGAATTAATATCTCACCATTTAATAGGTGGAACATGATCTCAAGATCTATGACATGAAAGATTGGAAAAAAAATGATCTTCCTAAATGCCAATCAACAATTTTAATTGTGGAAATTCTAAGATGTGTGTAGACTAAATATCTGGCTGCAAATACCGGTCCCTTTCCCAATTGGCCTTTAAGCTAGGAAAACTTGGTCTGAGCGGGGAAAGGAACAATTTGGTTTTAAAATTAGAGAGGGACTATTTTACGCCCTTTTAAAGATGTAGTAAATACCTTATGACCCTTGATTCCGACATAACGTCGACTCCTATGACCGGCTTTGTACAAATTAGCCTACCACCCTCCACTTTTTGGCTACTTGTTTATCAATCAAAGGTCAACTAGCAACTCTCAACATTGACATATGCCTCCTCAAAAAATTGCACCTATTAGGAGATTTTAATAAATGTGAGCAATTATTCCCTTCATTTTAGAATGTATTGATCGTATATAACTCAAATCTTTCCATGTGTGATTTTTTAGGCACCTTAATTCAATATGACTACTTAAATTGCTCAAAGCTACTTGCCACATGGCCAAATAAATGGACGTTCATATAACAATTTGTTTGTTTAGGGTTATGTGCATTATTCATCCAGTAGCATATGGGAACAATTAATTCATTGGTTTCATCCAAACTTTGATACTTTCAATCTTCAAATCCCATGAAAAGGGTATTTTCATTAATATAGCTCATATTTGGCAAACCACTTTTTAGATATTATAAAGAGGTGCTTTACATGCTACTTTATAAGTATTGTTTTTCAAAAAAAACCAATCACGTGTTGTAGATAGTATTGTGTGAGAAGTATCATTGGGCATCTTATAAATAGAATACTATTTTCAGCTAGAAGTGATTATTTTTTAAGTGAAATGTGCTTATCACCCAACATTTTCTCTCTTCGAAAATGTTTTTTAGAAGATGATTGCAAAACAGTGCCTTAAGTAACATCTATCGCTAGCGACATTTCATAGAATTTGGTGGTGACTCACTATATTCTTCTAGGATTGCAAATGGGTTGATCCTAAAAATAGAACTTGGTTACTAAATAAGTCGAATTCTATGGTATTTATGATCCTATTTGGTAATGATTCTTAGGGCCTAATTCTTTCTTCTAGGCCCAAGAAATTTGGAGCAAATTGACCAAGATGCGGCCATCCCAAGCTCAATCTTCAACGACGATCACACTGAGGATATGTAGCTTGAGCACCATATTTCTCCTCCCGTTATCAATGTCCAACAATTATCCCCCATCATTGCTCCCTTCATTGATACTTTCATCGATGGATTGACTCATCGATCCATCAACTCCCCTATTGAACTTTCGATAACTTTTTGCGGATCAACTATGCACAGACATGACCCGATTATGGGTTTCATCTCGTGAGCGTGGCGAGCACTCGTGGTTATGGGAATATATCACAACAAAGTTGTAACACCTGCCTTTCGAATTTTGTGTTAGTCAACCAGTCGACTGACACCTGTTGAAACCTAACTGTGCCAGGTGACTGCCTGAGGTTAGGTTCATTCAAAAATGTTGGGCATCACCTGTAAATTGATGGGATAATATCATTTCTTAGGGCATCCCTTTTTATTCATTGGGTGTGTTAGTAATTAAGTAAAACACTCGCCATATCTCACATCACATTAGAAATTCGGATTGGCTATTGATTGACCATGACTCGAGATTTGACTCAAATTGGGACTGAGCCTTGGTAGTAGGGTGGAGATCATCACCAACGATTTAAATTTCGATGATCATCATGGTGATAGTCAATAATATTCTAAGTATTTTGTATGTGTCTTGCATGGAGCAATGACAATCCTTGTAAATGCTAATAAAGCCCCGAGGGCATTTGCATTTAATTTTTCTAATTTCTATAATTATAAAATATGAAATTGCTAATCTTTACTACATCCTAGCCACTCATCTAGTTGACTAGAATTGACCCTATTTAAGACCATTGAAAAACTTTATAGAAATCTAATGTGAAGGATAGACTTTCACACATGCACCACAAGATTAGTTTGAAGATTATAAGTTCACATAAATTGATGACCTAGAGGGCATTAAAAGAGAAGATGAGACTCAATGTGTGGTGGGAATGAGCCCATGTGTGGTCCACTAGTCCCATGCACATGTGGGCATTAGAGGAGAGAGGAGAGAGGAGAGAGAATCTTTGGGAAGAGAAGCTTGGACACTTGTCCAATTTCTTGAATGCCTTGTCCCCCCACCATCCCATGCAAATTTCGAAATCCATAGGAGGCCTCTCCATTCTCATCTTCTTCCTTTCTCATTTCCTCTTTTAGAGCTCTCTCCTCCCTTTAGTTTTCCCTACACATCCAACCCTTGAAACTCTCATCTAAGACCATAAATCTACGCCGCACCTCTTCCTTAACCACATACCTTAAGCTAAGCTCCATTCTATCCCTTTGCACCACAAGACTTTGACCAAATCACCAAAGAGAACTAAAGAGAAAGAAGGTAATGTCTTGGTTTTATTTTGAGTTTTCTAGACTAATAGTGTAGGAGTTTAGATATAAATTTTGATTTTTGCTTTGATTTTTTTTTTTTTTGAAAAAACTTAGAGATTTTTGTAGCTCGGTTAGACCAGAATCGAAGGATATCATGCATGTGATCTTGATGATCATGCAAGGTCATCCAATGGTCCAAAATCGATTCAAGATGGACTATGTCCATTGATGGTCTAGAGTTTACATGAAAATTGTTTGAAAAATGAAATTTTGATGGATTTTTCTTGAAATTTTGAATTTGATTTTTGTTTATGATGAATGACATAAGATGTGAAGGTAGTGTGTATGATTTTGATGATCACACACTACTTTTGTTATAATCTTATGGTCTATGGTCACTTTTAGAGTGATTATGATACATTTGGAGTTTTAGTAGAGAGCATATGCCATCATGGCTTAGCATGTCTCCACCTCCATAGAATTCCACCATGATGACCTTACGATCTCAGAAATTGTGAAAAATATTTATATTTTGATCAAATTTTTGAAGAAAAATGGTTGATTTTTTTATCAAACTGATTTACCTTAGTGAAGTTTTTGAAATTTATGCTTTGAATTTTAATATTATTTTATTTGAATAGAATAGATTGTATATGTGAAATCTAATGGTTGTGAGTGTTAGATTAAATGGTTTAGATTCCAGAAATATTATTGTTTGATCACTGTTTTATATAAATATATATTGAATGATTATATATCCATGATAGGATTTTAAGACTAAGTGTAGTATAGTTTTGAATTTTTGCTATTTTTCAATAAAATAGAATAATAATCTGAGCATGTTCATAGCTGTGAATTGTGATTAGATAAATTTATGATTTAATTTTGTAGAAAGTTTACTTTTACTTATTGTTTTAATGATGTGATTGAATGGGCATCAATGCATGAACTTAGATTTACTAGATTTGTTTACTTCGATTTTTGTTCAACTTGACGTAATCGTTTAGTCGATTGCCTAATTCAACGGATAAGTTATGGTGCATCTAGGGTCATCAAATGGGTTGGGGCGGGCCAAAATTTTGGCTTCATAATGAGTCAATAATATATGCCCAATCTGATCCAACCCGTTTGTACACCTGATCCGACCCAACCGGTCAAGGACATATGCTTGCCCGACTCGACACCCAAATCAAAAGCCTGATCTGACCCGACTCAAAATCTCTTATGTTTAATTTTTGCCCGTCTTGACCCCATTTTGCAGTCGACCCGATTTGAAGGTCGGGTCAAATGTCCCATGCTCGACTCGACTAAGACTGGACGGGTCAAGTTCTGTACCCAACCCGTAAGTGGGGTGGACCCGACCCGTTAACAACATCACCACACTAGTTAATGCAATAATTATAGGAGAAATACAATGTACTCAGGAAAAGTACTCTATTTCCCACTACAACAGTGAACAGTACCACTCCTAGAGTGGCTGCATTCAGAAAAACAAAATCGGCTTACCACCACTTCCCATTTTGCTCTGCATTCTCGAGAGAGAGAGAGAGAGAGAGAGAGAGAGAGAGACTGTATATCCACGATACTCTAACCCTAGATCATATTGCAAAGGCGAACCCTAATTTTTTCATTTAGAGTTTTTGAATAATTAGGGTTTCTTCTTCTTCTTCTTCTCGATTTGAATGTGAGAGCGACTCAGATCGTTCATGGCCGATTTTTACGGTGATGGCGACGGTTTTCCGGGGCCCGACTACGGACGCACGGCCTTTAACGAAGTTTCGCCGACTCCGACGGCGGCATTAACAGTTTCTGCATCGTTCAGGGGAGTATCGAGGAGGCGCACATCGATCTGGCCGACTTTAGATGCGAATGAGTTTATTAATCTTTTGCACGGGTGGGATCCGGTGAAAGTCGAGCTTAATCGACTGGAAAACGAAGTTAGAGATAATATATATAATCTATAAATGCCATTTAATCTGAAGATTCTTCATTTTTTGTAAGAAGAATTGTGTATATAATTTTAGTGCTCTCATAAATATTAATTTTTTTTTTTTGTTTTTTTTTTTTTTTTGTTTGGGCTATTGAAGATAAAGATCGGGAATTAGGGGAAGCGCAAGCGGAAATCAAGGCGCTGAAGTTATCGGAACGCCTGAGAGAAAAGCGGTAGAAGAGGTTATTTTTTTATTCTTGCTGTTTTTCTTTTTGTACGATATTTATTATTTTTGTTTCTCAATTTTTAGTGCTTTATTGTTGAAAGACTAGACCGTATTCTGATATATGCTACTACTATTATTATCTCTTCTATAGATTTTTCTAGGTTATATGTAAGTTGGCATTGATATGTTTCCTGACAATGTGAAACAAGGAGGGAGACTAGTGGATTGCTTTGTAGAACCATAGTTGAATAAAATTCTGATATAAACATTTATTTTTAAAAAATTCATCGTTTGTTGCCCACATGATTTTTTCCATATTTTTGAAGTAAAGTATCTTCCCAAGAATTATTAATTATTATATAATCAAAGTATCAAACTATGAAAACTTGTTTTTTTTTTAAATGCGTTTTTTTTATTTGAATGAGAGAACAATTGTAATTTTTTTCCTATATATTTTATAATTTTTTGAAAAACAATTGCATTTTAGTGCCTAAATGTCATTTTCTCGATATTTTAAAAATATCTTTAAATTATTTTATAATAACTTCAAATGTTGAAATCAGCAGAGAGATTAGCTTTGAACATAATGAATGGAGAAATAAGGCCAAAAAGCGGACCCCAAATAAATGGGACATCATTGATGATGATGATGATGATGAACCTCAAATGTTTTTGAGTATGATGTTCTTTTGACCTGCACCCGTAAACATTCACATCATATATGATTTGTATGCTACATTTATGAGTTTTTATTAGGTGTGATATCTTTACTGAAATGCATAACCAATAGATATGAGCTCTGTTTGTCTTTTATATTTATGAATTTGTATTTGGTGGTCAGGCACAAGTTTCTAAGATGGTGGTCGGATTCATCAATAACATATACATAGGTGTATGCCGATCTATAATGGCGGTGGATTGGCTATAGTAGGAATTTTCATCAATGCAACAATCCTAAATCTAATAATGTTTTCTTGTTAAATATGGGCTGTTGTAGATGCTAAATTCAATCATCCACTTACAAGCTTTTTGGCCTCGTTCATGTGTTTCCTGGTTTTTCCTAGAAAAGCTTAGATTCTTGAATACTCAGATTCATGCAGATTCTTAGCAGACTCAGATACCTGGCTTTTCCCATATGCGTTCTTAAGTTTCTTAGATTCCTAACTTTTCTTATAAAAGATGAAAATCCTTCGTTTTTAAGTTCCTCTCAGAAAATTCTCAGAATCGATTCAATAGGTGGTTATGCTATGACCGTAGAAACGTTATCTAATCATCGGTTTATGCGTCATACTTGGATTTCTCTCAAATTTACGGCAACCAATTGAGATGGGGCTGAACATATTTGACGGAGTCTTTTTCCGAATCTGATTTAATGGCCACAACTTTTAAAATGGGTCGCTAATATCCAATCGAAAAGTTAGTCAATTTATCGTCCTACAGAGAACATTAGCATAACATATCACATACGACACTTTATATATATAAAATGGCCCACTAATACCCAACTCTAGGTGGAAGGGTTCTAACTTCTAAGCTTAAGTCAAACAATCATTTTATTACAATATAGGTGCCCCTTATAAGATCTATAAATAACACCCCACCAAATTGATGAGCCGGTCATTAATTTTTCGGATAATGGCTCTGAACGACATTTAAACACTAAATGGTGCTAAAATGATCTTTCACCATTAAAATGTCACTTTTTATCCCACACCATAGAAGTGTGATTTATCATTGTGTCATGTGGCACATATCTATGATCAATTTAAATTTCTCAAGTGGTAATCCATTGTTGGAACATGTCCCAGCCAAAGGATCATGCTTATAAGTGGATGTAAACCATCAGATCGGTGAACTTCAATATCACCCATCAATATTAAGAACACCCGTTGATATTAGAGTGCACATATCGGATGGTTCGAATCTCCCAATAAGAGTGATTTTTGGACCCATAGCGCTTCAATTGATGATGCTTCACTTCGACGCTATGGATTTCCAAGATCATAAGCCAATAAATGGTGTAAGATCATTTAAGCACCATTGAATACTTAAATGACAAGAAAGTCGGTCCCTTAATTTTTTAGATGAGACTCTATTTTTCACGAGGTTCATGGCACCATCATATAAATCAGATTAAGCCACGAGATTAAGGATCAAGGGTTGAAATATTGGATTTCCGATACGTATCATCCTGAAGTTCACGACGATATGTATCGCGTATCGTCCGATACATTGAATGTATCGGTTCAATACAATTTTTTTTTTTCAAAAAAGCAAAAAAATCAAATTATCGTCTCAGACGGACGATATACGGCGATAATGACGTATCGCCTGTGATCGCTCAGATCGCTTGATATGTATCGTATCGCTCGACACGCATCGCAGACATACATTGAATGTATCGTTTTGAAACATTTTTTTTTTTCAAAAAATTAAAAATCAAATTATCGGACGATAATTTGAAATTATCGCCCGATAATTTCAAAGTATCGTCTGTATCGTCCGATACGGGCGATACATTGCCCGTATCGGACGATAATTACCCTATTTTTTAGGGGGTACGATACATAGGCAATGTATCGTACCGCCCAGGTCCAAAACCGATACGTATCGGGCGATACGTATCGGTATCGGACGATTTTTTAACCCATGTTAAGGATCAATCTCTATGATGAGATGATGAAGATAAATTTATAACGCAACCTTATGATAAATTCTATCTTTATGATGATAACATGGACGGAAACCATTGACTGCTCTGAATTAGACGATGGAGATTTTTTTTGTTCCCATCTTCCTCACGATTGATCTTAAGATCATGCACACCTGTCACACGGTTGATTCCACATTGCACACATCCCTAAAAGTGAAGGTCAACTCTTTTGCCCATGATCTAGGTCACTTTTCGGGATGTGTGCCATGTGGAATTAACATCTGACCGTCTGATAGGGACGCGCCATGATCTTAAGATCTATCGTGAGGAAGATTGGAACAAAAACCAATGATTTTCGTCCGTGAAAAACTGTGGTACTTATTATTTAACGGGTGAGAATAGTCGTTCCCTAAAGGGAAATACTTAATATAGTTGGGAACCATCATGAAATACCATCTAAGTCCAATGATCTGAAGATCTTTCATATGAAATAATGGCACGAAACATGACCCCTATCATCTAATTCAACGATTGAATCAGATGATAGGATTTGACTACTAAATTAGATGATAGAGATTATGGCTATCTTGGGCACCAATCCAAAAGTTGGTGGATGGTGATTGATCATAACATTGCAGTGCAGATGGCTTAGGCGTGCATCTAACGCCAACCCTTCAAAGTATATGTATCGCCATATTCTTTATGTTGATTCGGTCAAGCTTTTACTTCAATGTTTACGTGTCTCATTCAAGATATTATATTACGTGGTCGTGCCTAAGCACCGAGAATGTTGTTTGTCTCATCCTCGCCATACACATGCTATGATGCCGATGGTTCGATGGTCGACTACGATAACAAGATAAAAATCCGAACCATCGATTTCGCACCTTTTTACACAAAAAAATTATGGCCTATGGATGCATCCAATTTAGTTGAAGGCATTAGATTGAACACTTATATTTGTGATGCAAATGTTTGATGATCTACTGATCTATCTAGTGGACAATATAGATCAGTGCGGACAGTTTTTACATGGTGGTAAAGATGTCTAACATTATTCTTTGGCGTTCGTTGAAACATCTGATACTAACTCATCTCCATTTAGGAGAGAGAGACAAAGGGAGTGAGAGACAAAAGGTGGTTCGTTTTTGCTGAAAATTTAGTTCAAACCCTAATTCGTTTCGCTGGAGATTATGCTCAGATCTTTCAATCCCCTGCAAAAACTTGCAGATACAAGGTATTATAGAGAGACAGAGGGAGCTAGAGACAGAAGGTGGTTTGTTTTTGCTGGAAATTTAGTTCAAACCCTAATTCGTTTCGCTGGAGATTAAGCTCAGTTCTTTCAATCCCCTGCAAATACTTTCAGATGCAAGGACTATAATACCTGAACATAGCCGTTGGAAAATAGCTGCTGGGTGGAAGTATTAATCCACTGTTCTTCCTTCGGCTAAGTATAATGGCAAGAGGGAAATCTGAGCTCAGATTCTGAGCATTTCCGACCCAATTCCTCCAACTCTCACCTGTCGCTATCTCTCAGATTCACGCAGAAAGTGCCAGGCCCAATGCCATCTCCCGAACGGCAGATTCACGCAGAAAATCTCAGCTTCTGCCTAAAATCTGAGTTCAAACTCAGATTCTGTGCAGAAAGCAGCTCTCGAACGAGCCCTACTAGAAAAAATCATGACCACCGATCTAACAAAACAAAATTTGCGTTGATTTGTTTAATCTACCAAAAGACTCGATTTTTCTGCTAGAATAATAATATTCCTGAGAAAAAAAATCATGGTTATCAAGGCTTCTAAAATGCAAATCCTTCTTGGATTTCTAGCTAATTGAGTCCTTGCTCGATTCTTACTGTTTGTGTTGCTGATGGCATTGGTTCCCTTGTTTCAATTTGTGTGGAACGTCGATCCCGTGGAGTTCTTTGCCTTCAATTCCAATGACTGCCCTAAATTTCAATTCTGAGTCCAATTCAGATTTCTGTAGAGGTCGGTTTCTTAAATCTTTGCTTTTATGCCCTTTTTATCTTCTAGGGTCTTCATCATGTATGCCAAATGCCAATTTCACTCTCACCGTGTTTGAAGAGATTATGGATAAGAAATTGTTGAATTCGGGGGCGAAATCTCTCTTTATTGGGGACCCTCACCGCATTGCAGAAATTAGGGTTTTCCGATACGTATGGGGTCAGTCAGCGCTCTTTCTCATCTCTGCTGAGAAAAGGGTTTGTTTACGAGCTTGCATTCAAGGATGGCTAATTCGATTTTGTCTTCTCTAGGGATCTCGATAGGGTTTCAGTCCCTGCCCTTCTGGTGCTCGAGATTGAACGTGTTCTGAAACCAGGTGGCGCTGGGGCATTGCTCATGGGCGTCTCTAGTTCAAACCTAGGTAGCTTGATCAAGACTGCTGCACCGATCTTGACGTTCTTGAAGTAGTCCGATGTAGTACAGGTTCGTAGCATTGAAACATTTACATTGGTAATCTTTAAGAAGAGATCCAATGATGGGCAATCTGCCCATCAGTAACAACTAACAAGCTATAATCATTTTATGGAACATTTGGAGCCAGGCCCTATTCTCGAGAAATCGATAGAAACCAAATGTTCCTCGGCCGGGAGGTCCGGCATCACCTTGCGATTTTTTTTTTGGTGCTGTGGTATGTTTTACATAGAAGACAAGCTTTGAGTGGAACAAAAAGTACAGAGTATAAATTTTTTGTGCTGTGGGTGGAGTGGGCTAGGGGTGTGTGATTTCTGCTTAATTCAAGCATGATTGAAATGGTTTGGGTACCGTCACGCCTACAGGATAACTGAAAGTGCCACTGAAACCCATTGACTGCTAGGAGTCAAACGATGGAGATCGTTTTACACCTTAGTCTTCCACAGAATGGATCTTGAGACCCATTAGCGCACCATCAGACGGTCAGTTATTGAATACATGTGGGCCACGAGGCACATATCCAAAAAAAAGTGGCCCTAAAATCACGTGGCACACACCACTCTCAAACGTGATTTTAGGGCCATTATTTTTAGATATCTGTCATTTGGAATAAAAAGCTGGTCGTCTGATGGTGAGATCATGGTCTAAAGATCTATTGTGGAAGATTGGGCTGATAAACGATCTCCATCGTCTTATTCCGAGCAGTCCATGGGTTTCAATGGGTTTGGGACGTAGGCGCTTTCAGTAATCCTATAGGTGCTGTTCAAATTTAGTCGGACATCGGATATTCATAGCCTTGCCTCTCCTATAATAAGATCCTGGGCCCCTCCACTCACAGCCAATTGACTTTGAGATTGATGCCCGGGGGCGTGTTGAAGTTTAGTTATACATCAGGCATTCATAGCCTCGTCTCTCCTCTTATGAGATCCGCCCCTCCCCCCCCCCCCCCCCCCCGATCTCCCCTCCCCACTCATAGGATTGCTTGACACACCTGGTTGGTGAGAAGAGAGAATATCGCATCAGCCAGAGTTGGAATGTTGTCATAGCCAACAACTAATAAGTGGGTTAGCTAGCTACCAAATCGTATCTGCCCCCGACATGATGGCGATTTTCTGATTGAGCAAATACATATCACAGTAGCTGTTCATTGGATTTCAACAGTGTGTAGTTATTTATAATACAAAAAAATTTCATAATGCAATCTTCAGGATAGAATATTGCTATTTACTAGAAGAGCTTACCTTTAACCCAAACTGGAGGAGCACCAGTGGCATTAGCAACAAGCAGAGACATTGCAATGTCTGCGCAGTTTCTGCAAGAAAACAAAAAAAATAATAACATTGTTATGATATACTATCCCCTGAAAAAGAAAAGATTCGCTATTTGGTACCCTGCACTCGGGTCAATCTCCCTCCAATACTCTAGGGGATTGCAGATATTTTTTAGCGCTAAATCAGTGAAAGGTCAAAAGTGTCCTTAACACTTATTTGCATGCTCATACAATATGACTGTCCCGAGGCCTGACCATTTGATAAGGAGATTGACCCAAGTGCCAAGGCTGGCACTCAGATCAGGTGCCTAACAGGCTAACACCAACTAAAAGAAAAAAAACATGAAACCAATGTTCTGAGCAGACCTTTCTCTGGTTACATAATCATGAATGGATCAAGGCATCTGGTAAGTGTACAAATCCAAGTACTTTCTGTGGAAAAAAGCTGCTTTTGAGAGAACCATAATGTAAGTACCCATCCATCAGACTGACCACCGGCCTCCGTATTTGTAATATGGCACACCATCCTTCTGTAACAGACAAATAAACTATGTCAAATGAATCATATCTGCATATGCAAACAAGAAACAAACCAAAAGGATTTCTTGTGAGAAAGACATACACATAGGATCTGTAAGTCCATATTTTATGACTACAGATGATATTTACAGGATAAATTGGCTGCTAAGATATTCCACTCCAACACAGTTACTGATGCATTTTCATATATGCATTCCAATTGAAACACACGTAGTTCAATAGGAAACAAAAGGGGCATATAATATCATGAGCAAAAGAATGGCTGGTGGGGCTACTAAACCGTGCTTGGTGCTCAAGGCGGGCGATTGGATATGTGGCAGGTGTCGGAATGTCAATTTCTGTCGCCGCTCGGTTTGGCTGCGACGCCACCTGGTTGCAGGGCAAAACAGTTGCATCCGCTGAGGATCGGATTTCGGTCGCAAGGATGGAGAAACAGACTTTCTTAAATGCGTCTCAGGTTCGAGATTTGTCTCGGGGGTGGTTGATAGCCAGTAGGAAGAACAAAATTATTACATCTTCCTCGGAGTCTATTGACCACCGGCCTGGCAAGTTGGATGCCAGTGTGGTGACTCAGGGGCCGGGTCTGCTGCCTCCGAGAGAACCCTCGAATAGGGATGAACCGGTCACCCCAAGGTCTCTTGGAGTCGACCTATTTCACATTCGCTCTCTCGCCGCTAATTTGCGACATTACTGGGTGGTCATTGATGGCAATATTGATATATTATCTCTGTTCGCTATACACAGATGGATTAATTACAGCTCTAAGGTTGCTAAAAGACCTATGGTTTCTGCAATCTCCTCGTCTCTTTTTCTTTTGCGGTTCGGGTCGGAAGTAGATGCCTCGACTCTGTCTCAAAAAACAGGTTCTCATTGACGGATGCCTGATTGTTTGTCGTCGGTGGGAACCTCTCGAGGGCGAGGTTCAAGCTCATGTGGAGGGGGTCTGGCTACACGTTTTTGGCTTTCCGATCCACGCGTGGTCCCTGGAGATGTTCTGTGGGATTGGGAATCGATGTGGTTGCTTTATCCGGGTTGACCGACGCTCGACGGACCTCTAGATTGCGTCCCACGTGTGCATCCTCGTCGCTGTCGATTTCCTTGATCGGATCCCTCGTATCATCGACGTGCCAATTGACGGCCATTGTTGTTAGCTCGTAGTATAACTCGCCCGATGGGAGAGGACTATCGTCAAGCATCAGCTGCTCGATGTGGTTTCGAGGGCATCGACCTCGGGCGTTGACCTCGTTGACTCTCCAATAATAGTAGTTCAGGCGTTGACGAACCCAGTCCGACATGGAGGGACTTTGCCGGATCGGATATTGGCGGGAGGCGCAGAGGGGAGCCTGGCCTCGAACTCGCCGTACAACTTGGGCCCATTCATCTCTTCGACCCTGCTGGCGGGGGATGGAGTTGCTTTCCGAATCGCTCATTCCTTGCCGGCCGAGGGTTTGGAAGGGGCTTCTGGCGGTGGGGCGATGATCGGTGGACCGGTGGGGATTTCTGCGTCCTCAGGGCAATCTACGGCCCTGATCTCTTCGCACCTTGATCCGGAGCCCATACACCTGCAAGGACAAAAAATTGGTGAGAAAAGGGGACAAACAGATGTGTTGGACGAGGTAGGTTTCCGTACCTGGGATCCGATGGAGATCGAGGCGGTCAGCCTTCTTGCGAGGTCTGCTGCTTCTGGTTGCAAAAAGCCTGTTAAGGTTTATTTAAGAAGGAGACGATATAGGGTGGTACCTCAGGGAGCGAGAAGATCTGAGGAGATGGCACGTCGCTTGCTTCCGGAAGCCTCTGGAGGGTTAGTGAAGAGCTCGATGGGTTTTGACCGTGGAACAGAGAGATGGAGGGGTTTTTAGGTCGTCAAGGGGGGAGAGCCACGTGGTACGATGACGTGGCATGCTTCTACCGCTCCAGGGACCGACACGTGCTATGACAGAGAAGGCCTCGTCTGTCGGGTCTTAAGTTACTTTGTTGACCCGCTGGGAGTTCCCCGGGTTGGATTTGAAAGACCTTTACGCCCGGATGCATCGATTGGGCCTTTTTTTAGCCATATGGGACCCGGTTTGCTGGAATCTGCTTCTCAGCTATGGGCCGACCCGGGAACTCGGATTAAATCCCAGTATGTTGCAGAGGAGACCCGCTCCTCTATTTTTGATGGTAAGTTCCTGAAGCTGGGAATGACTACCAATGGCGGCCCGGAGGACTTCCGGTGTGGCAGAGCTTCCCCCGGGGTCGACGATACGACCATTCGAGATGAGGGAGAGTCGGGAATGGTTGGGACAGAGCTGGTGATTCATAGGGGGACCTGGCCACACACGGGTATTGTCGAGCCGCGGTGTCTGATGGTGGATGCTCTGCAGATACAACCTTATCCAGAGCAACCGAAGGGGGGAGAAGCCCAGGATTCTGAATTGTTGATGGAAATTGATTGGCTAGTCGAAGTGGGGTGAAATCTCGGAATGTCGTTTAAGGGATCCTAGGCAGAGTTATGAGAGGTGTTCCGATCGATTATCTCGTGCCGTCAAACTAGCAAGAGGAAACAACGAGGTGGATCGCGAGAGCTAGCGTGGTTACATTGGGATATGTCGGATGGGAGAAGGGAGGGGGGGCTATGACCGGTTTCTGTCGTTTTGGGCGGGCTTTGAATTGGTGCATATATGAAGATGGTATCTTGGAATGTTAGAGGTATTAGCGACCGGTTGAAGCGGGCGGGGGTTAAGCAGGCGATCGCGGGTTTCAAGCCGGTAGTGGTCACCCTCCAAGAAACTAAATGGGGAAGCTGTGACGGAAGGAAGGTTGCTTCGATCTTGGGGGGGGGGGAGCTGGGACTGGATCGGAATCGATTCAATCATCACTTCTGGAGGGATTCTTGTGGCCTGGTCGTCGATTTTGTTTGATAAGGTGGATGAGGAACTGAGGCATTTTTCGGCTTCTGTGGTGCTGCATGACAAAATGTCGGAGAAAGTTTGGAGCTGTGCGGGCATTTATGGACCGGCGATGGACCGAGAGAGGGGGGAGTATTGGTTCGAGCTGAATGCTTTGGCTGCTCGATGGGATTTCCCACTCTGCTTGGCTGGGGACTTTAATGCTATCAGGTGGGATTTCGAGAAGCAGGGTGGCCTTGCTAATCTTCGGGTCATGAGGGATTTCAATTCCTTCATTGCGGACTGGGGTTTACTCGATATCTCGCTGATGGGGGCCAGATTTATGTGGTCTAGCATGCATGATTCGCCGTTTCTCAGTAGGTTGGACAGATGTCTATGTTCTACCGAGTGGCTTGACATCTTCCCGGGTGCCCGATTGGAAGCGTTCGCTCGAGCTATTTTGGATCATTGGCCTATTGTTCTCACGTGCGAGTCCCGTGAAAGGGGACCGTCCCCTTTCCGCTTTGAGAATATGTGGCTATTGGACGACACGTTTCGGGAGAAGGTTCGGGGGTGGTGGGCGGAACCGGTGCCGAGGGAAGGCTGCTTATCAGTTCATCACTAAGCTTCGTTGATCAAAGGACATAATTAAGGGCTGGAATAGGGATGAGTATGGTAAGGTGCATGTTAGAAAGGAGGATTTGCTCTCAAAGCTGAAAGTGTTAGATAATTTGAAGGAAATCAGAAATCTTTCAGTTGACGAGAGGGAGTCTAGAATGCAAATAAAGGCGGAGTTCAGTGAGACTTGTAGGGCGGAGGAAGTTTTTTGGATGCAGAAAGCGAAGGCCCGGTGGTTCAAAGAAGGGGATGCCAACACAAAGTATTTCCACGCGGTTGCGAATGCCAGCAACAAAGCGAAGTACTTGGGGAATATTATTGTGGATGGAGTGGAGTACTCGGGTCATGATGAGGTGCGGGATAATATCGTGGATTTTTATGTGCGACTATACACTAATGAGGGTCTCCCGAGGCCGGCTTTGGATGGGCTGCAGTTCACATCCATTTCGGACGAGGTCAGTAGGGGGTTGGAAGGTACATTTACGGAAGGTGAAGTGTGGACCGCGATTAGATTTGGGGGCAACAATAAATCACTGGGGTCGGATGGGTTTACTATGGAATTCTACCGCGCGTTTTGGGAGATTATTAAGGTGGAACTGATGGAGGTTTTCCATGAGTTTCATTCCACTGGTTTTATTGGGAGAGCACTTAATTCTACCTTTATTACCCTCAACCCCAAGATACACGGGACTGAGAATATTTCCGACTACCAACCAATCAACTTGATCAACTGCGCCTATAAGATTATTGCGAAGGTGTTGGCCAACAGGCTTAAGGGGGTGATGGTCACCATCATATCCGGCAATCAGGGAGCTTTTGTCCGTGGTAGACAGCTTATGGACCTTGTGGCAGTTGCTAATGAGATCATTCACTCGGCCTATGCTCTCCGTAGGCCGGCTGTGGTGTGGAAGGTGGACATGGAGAAGGTCTATGACCGGGTCAGTTGGGGGAATTTAGAGTATATGCTTCAAAGGTTGGGGTTCGGTGCCCACTTGGAGGAAGTGGATGCGCGGATGCTACTCCTCTCCATGGTTCCCGGTGCTGATAAATGGGATAGCAGCGAGGTATTTTAAGAGTTCTAGGGGTCTCAGGCAAGGTGATCCTTTATCCCCCTTCCTTTTTAATATGGTGGGGGAGACTTTATCCGGATTGATCGGGCAGACGAGGGTATTGGGCATGCTTACTAGCATCAGAGTTGGAGACCAGGGGAGATTTATTACACACCTCCAGTATGTGGATGCCACGATCTTATTTGGGAAGGCTAATGGAACGGAACTCCGCGCTATGGCTGATGTTCTCTCCATCTTTGAGGTGGTGTCGGGCCAACGGGTTAATCTCCTTCAATCTACTGTGTCGGGTATTAGGGTGGAGGATGATTCGCTGACTTCCATGGCTGGTTCGGTTGGGATTGCCTCTCGGGATCAGAAAGCCCACGTGCCGCGACTGGCTCTCGGTGGTGCAGAAATTTGAGCAGCGGTTGTCGTCATGGAAAGGTAGGTTGCTGAGTAGTAGGGGAAGGCTGGTCTTGGTTAAAGCGACGCTCTCGTCGATCCCCATTTTCTTCTTCTCCATGTTTAGATGCCCTGCTAAAATTCTTGCTTGATTGGAGCGTATTCAGAGGTCGTTCATGTGGTAGGGGGCAGGTTTGAATAGGCGGTATCACCTCGTCAATTGGGACACGTGCCAGCTACCGGTTGCTTACGGGGGGTTGGGGATCTGGAATCTCAAGAGAACCAACTTGGCGATGCTCGGAAAGTGGATTTGGAAAGCAGAAAGGGAGGAGGAGAGGGGTAGTCTCTGGTGGTTGGTTTTGTGTGACAAGTATGGAAATTCCTGGGGGAGCTGAGGGATTGGTCTGTCTACTCACAGGAATACCTCGCCAAGGTGGAGAGATATTTCCCGTACTTGGGATGCTCTGGCTAAGGGAGTGCGATACAGCTGGGGGTGTGTTTCCCGCATTCGCTTCTGGGAAGATCTGTGGTTGGATGTCGATCCGCTCAGAGCTACCTTCCCGGATATCTATGCCCTTTTATCAAACCCAAGTGGTAGGATTGATGAGTTCGTTTCGGTCGATAGTGGGGAGAGTATTTGGGATGTAGTCATCAGAAGGCGCCTCAGGGACAGTGAAGGGGGGAGCTATTTGGACTTGTTGAGTAGGCTAATATCGGGCGCAGCGGAACAACTTAAGGGCTGATAAAAAAAATTTGGACCTGAATCGAGAGGGGAAGTTCAACGTCAAAGCTCTATACGGTTGGTATTCGCGCCGCCCGTTTATCCGGTTTGATGGTAAATGGCTGTGGAAGGAACCCATCCCTCTCAAGATTAAGTTCTTCGTTTGGATGGTGTGCAAGGATAAAATACTTACCAGGGACCAGCTGATTCGGAGGGGAAATGATGTCCTGACTGCGTGTGTTATGTGCTCCGACGGGGAGGAGTCCGCTGCCCATCTCTTCTTCCATTGTCGTGTGGCCGATGAGGCGTGGAGAGCCATATTAAAAACTTTTGATATGTCCTAGACTATGCCTCAGTCTCCTTACCTGCTCATGTTGAGCCGGGAAGCGGCGAAGGTGAAGGGGGGGGATAGGGGGCTTTGGAGGGCGACGATGTTCGCCGTTTTGTGGTGTTTATGGTGCGAGAGGAACCGCAGAATTTTCTAAGGCAAATCCAAACCTGTCGGGATGGTTATTAGGGCGGTCTCGGAGTTCGTTTCTCTCTCGGGTGTGCGTGGAGGAGATGGGGACAGTAGCTGCAATTTTTTGTGGGACCCAGGTTAAGGGGATATGCTCGTGGGGATCTGTGTCGTGTCTGTTGTTTTGTCTTGTTGTTTGCTGCTTTTTCTTTGATTCTGTGTCGTAAGATTGTATACGGTTTCAACGCCTTGCTGGTTTTTATATAATCTTTTTGACTGATAAAAAAAAAATATATGCATTCCAAAACATTTAAACACTACATTACCAAATTAAAATTAGTGTGGTGAGATGGCTGCAGGGAATTATTATCAAAAGTGTCTTACTAAAAATCACTTACAAAATGCATTTATTCCAAGATACGTACAATGTCTATGGCACAATTTTACCAAATGCACCTGTGACCAACACTTGAGACACTTGAATTTTTTCTTCCTTTTGGTCTTGGTTTTTTAGAGCCAGCTGTTTATTCCGAAGTTATATAACTCGGCAAGTCGACAAGTAACTTGGCTAAGTTACTCAATAGATTCATTATTAAACAACATATAAACTTCCCATATACTAGTTCCATATCAATAGTTTTTAATTTAGACATCAAAATTTCAGGTCCAAGTTATTCTTGAATCTCTTAACTAAAATTCTGTTTTGCATAAGTTTGTAAGTAAATGGCTTGCTCTTTCTTTGATCATGAGCTCCCTTTTTTCCTTTTGGTTTTTGCTATCACAGGTAATCCAGCTCCCCGTGCCGCTCCTTGTGCTGCTCCAGTGCGCAATCCCCCTCAGCGAGGTAGTAATGTAAATTCATTGGAATATATATATATATATATATATATATATATATATATATATACACACACACACACACACACACACACACAAACACACAAAGTAACATGTTGTGATATAAATATCAGTTAGCTTTATTAAGATGTATACATAAAGTTGAGATGTATGTAGCATATACTACTCCTTGAAGCCATTCTACTTCTATCAACTTGTACTATTTCTGTAGTTTAAAATCTTGAAAGTACATCTCTGTATTTTCTGGAATGAATGAGATTTTCGATAGATATTGGTAGTTTTGAGGGAAAAAAAATTAATTAAATACCATAGAAAATTTAAAAATTTCTACATATATACCAGTAATTTGTTATTGAACACCAAATTTTTTTTTGTGGTGCACCAAAGGATTAAATATCAGTCATTACACATAGAGACATTCTCACAACACTTCCGCTACAAAGTTTCAGACAAAGGAAAAGTAAATGCTTGAAAACCATACAAACCACACAATTTGGTACTTCTTTATATATATATATATATATATATATATATATATATATATATATAGAATCTGATGAAAGGTTGCATTAACTAAAACAGAAACTAGTGAACAATTTGCACAATAATGGACTAAAAATTTCATATAAAAAAAAAACCAAAATATTAGCAACATTGATGGTTATGCACAATTGAGAAAATTCCCGATCTTCGAAAGATCATGTACCTTAGTAATCCACAAAAAGCATCTCTTCTCTCCAATCCAAATTCTTAAGAGTTCCCCATCGCAGGCTCTGCAATCAAGACTAGAAATCTGCAGGTACTGTATTACAATAGGCTATGTGTTTGAGAAGTTTTCTTGGTTGTGGTCTAAGTTTCTCGCCCATTTTGCACAAGCATACCATACAGTTTCGCTGGTATTGAAGGCGGGAAAAGGCTCCCCTAGTCTTACATTAGGCATTCGAGAATGAACCCGCATGATCGGCTTTGTAATTTCATATATATATATATATATATTGCTTGAAACGATGGAATACCAGGGGAATCATCGCCTTTGAAGCACCTTTTAGCCACTGAATCTTGTAAAATGATGATTGCCATTTAAGTTGGACCTAGAAATCATTGAAAGTCAGCTTCTGAGGGGTTCGATAGCTGAAATACGTTCTGAACTCATTGTAGACTTAATTTGACATTAGGATTCTTTACATCTATTTCGAAGGTGTTTCAAATCATCGGCAACCCCTAGTAAGAAAAAACAGAAATCTAGGGAACTGGCTAGACTGGAGTGGTGTATGTCGGACGGGAGAGGGATGGGGTCTTTGTGAGACTTTTCTTTGCGGTCGGGTTTCTACCTGTTTTTATGAAGATTCTATCATGGAATGTTAGGGGCATTTGCAATGCTAAGAAAAGAGCGGGTGTGAAGCAAATCATTTTATCTCTAAATCCGGCGATCATCACTCTTTAAGAGACGAAATGGGGAGCTTGCGATAATTATAAGGCTGCCTCGGTTTTGGGCGGTAATAGATGGGATTGGATTAGAGTGGACTCAACCAGGGCGTTTGTGGGGGGGGGGGGGGATCCTTCTCGCCTGAAATTCACTGTTATTCCAAAAGGTCGAAGAAGAAATCGACAGCTTCTCTGCCTCGGTCAAGCTAATGAATAGGGACAACGGAAAGAGTTGGGCTTTCACTGGTGTTTATGGGCTTACCAATGCTGGCGAAAAAGATGATTTTTGGTTTGAATTGGCTGCTAGATGGGATGTTCCTTGGAATGTGGGAGGAGATTTTAACGCCTTGCGCTACCCCCACGAAGCGTCCGGGGGCTTACCGGATCAGACAGATATGACCAATCTGAATTCCTTCATCAATAATTGGGTTCTTGTGGACTTGCTGATTGGGGGAGGAGGGGGGCGGTTTACTTGGTTCAACCTCTAGCAGGAGGCCTCCTTTAGCCGTTTAAATCGTTTTCTTTCTTCTACTGATTGGCTGGAATTGTTTCCCTCTGCTTCGCTGCAGGGTCTCCCTAGAGCAGTCTCTGACCATTGGCCGTTGTTGCTCGATTGCGGTCCTTCGAGCAAAGGGCCCACCCCCTTTAGATTTGAGAATCAATGACTGCTAAATGAGGAATTTAAGGGCCTGGTCCCCATTTGGTGGAGGGAAACTAATCCCATTGGGTCGGCAGCTTTCCGTTTCATCTCCAAGCTAGGATACCTAAAGGGCCGGATGAAGAACTAGAACCGAGAGGTTTTTGGGATGTCTTATGAGTGGAAATTGACCATCCTTGATTGCCTTAAGGAGTTGGACTGCATTGAAGAGGATTGGGTGTTGTCGGATACCGAAAACGCTGAAAGATCAAATCTCAAGATGAGGTTTAGTGAGAAGAGTCTTCAGGAAGAGGTGAGTTGGAAACAAAAATCCAAAGTGCACTGCCTAAAGGTTGGTGATAACAATTCCAAGTACTTCCATATGATTGCGAATGCTAGATCTAAAAAGAAGCTCTTGACTCGAGTTGTGGTGAATGGGGTGGAATGCTCAAAACCAGACCAGATTAAGGTGCAAATTTCAGACTTTTACCGCACTTTGTTCCAAGATGAGGGCTGGGCCAGACTGCAGCTTGATGGGCTATCTTTCCCCTCCCTTGCCTGGATGACCGAGCTGGTTTGGAGAAACCGTTCTTTGAAGATGAGATCTGGGATGCCATTAAGCGAAGTGGGAAGAATAAGTCCCCGAATCCTGATGGTTTTAACATGGAGTTTTATGTTTGCTTCTGGCTGTGTCTAAAGGTCGATATCCTTGAAATTTTCAAGGAATTCCATTCTCGGGCTGCCATTGGTAGAAGCCTGAACTCAACATTCATTATTTTGATCCATAAGAAAGAGGGAGCTTCTAATATTCAAGACTTTCGTCCTATTAGTCTCATTAACTGCCTCTATAAAGCGGTCATTGCCCACGAGGCTGTCCACTCGGCGGTCTCTGCTCGCTCCCTGAGTTTTGTTTGGAAAATTGACATGGAGAAGGCGTATGACAGGGTCAACCGAGACTGTCTTGATTATGTGCTAAGGAGATTTGGTTTTGGTGAGTGCTGGAGAAAGTGGTTGAGAGCATGTATCTCGTTGCCTTGGTTTTCGGTGATTATCAATGGTTCACCAGCTGGGTACTTCAAAAGTTTGCGGAGGTTGAGACAGGGAGATCCCCTATCCCCTCTTCTTTTCAATTTGGTGGGGGAGGCTCTGGGGGCTCTCATCAACAAGTCGCATGTTTTTAACCGGATTTCAGGCATTTCGATGGGCAGCAATGGCTACGCAATAACCCACCTTCAATACGCCGACGACATGATTTTTTTCGGTAAAGCGGATCAAGAGGAAGTGGCGGCTTTTGCCAATATTTTATTGGTTCACAAAGCGGTCACTGGTCAAGGGATTAATTTGCAAAAGTCCACGATCTCCGGGATTAATTTGGAGCCATTGGCTGTCGAGGCTTTAACTACTACGGCTTGGTACGTTCCCTCTCCTCTCCCCATATCCTATTTGGGTCTTCCGTTGGGCACCGGCAAGCTGAAGGCCAATGATTGGGAGGCAGTAATACAGAGATTCTAAGGAAAATTGGCCTCCTAGAGGGGAAAATTCCTGAGCACGGGGGTCGACTGCAGCTCCTCAATTTGGTTCTTTCTAGCCTTCCGATATTTTCATGTCTACTTACAAATGTCCGATAGCGGTCATTCATTCCCTTGAGAGAATTGAGAGAGATTTTTTGTGGGAAGGCGCGGGCTTGGATAAAAAGTATCACTTAGTGGCTTGGGAGATTTGTCAACTTCCTAAATTCTTTGGAGGGTTGAGCATTTAGAACCTTCACCGAACTAATATCACTCTTCTCGGCAAATGGTTATGGCGAGCTGGTTCGTTATCGAACCAGAATAGGCTATAGTTGTATATCCTAAATCAGAAATATGGCAGCACTCGGGGATCATGGGGGATCAATGTCAACCGAACGAGGAACGTCTCTGTGTGGTGGAAAGATATCTGCTCTGTTTGGACCAATTTTTCTCGTAGGGTCAAGTATAGCTGGGGCGATGGCTCTCGGGCTTCTTTTTGGGAAGACCCTTGGCTGTTCCTTTACCCGCTTTGATTGTTGTTTCCTTCCATCTTCAATGTGTCCACGGCTCCTCTAGGTCTGGTCATGGACTTCCTCTCTTCCAATGGTGAGGCCCCGGTGTGGGATGTTACTACTAGGAGGGCTCTTAGAGAGGATGAGTCGGAACACTATCTGAGTTTGATGGTTGCGCTTTATAGCTCCACCCCGATTCAGCTTCGTTGAGATCTGAGGACTTGGTTGTGTAGCAAGAATGGGGATTTCTCTGTCAAGTCCTTCTATCTAGCCCTTTCCTACAGACCGCTAATTAAAGTGCGGTGGTCTTTCGTCTGGAGGGCCCCAATTCCTCCTACAGTTAGATTTTTCATTTGGACAGCAGTGAGAGGGCGTGTTCTATCGATGGATCAGCTGATCACCCGGGGCAAACCTCTTCGGAATAGATGCCCTATGTGTCCCCACCTGTTTATTCATTGTGGGGTCGCGACCAAATTTGGGGTATCATCCTGATGCCTTTTGACCTCAGATGGGTCGTCCCGGAGAACTAGCTTGAGTTTTTGGTGTCCTGAAATGGCCTTTGATGGGATGGTTCGCAAGGAGCCTTCTAGAGGGTAGGGGCTTACGCCGTGATATGGTCTATTTCGCTTGGAAGGAATGCTAGAGTTTTCAGCCGGAAATGTCGTCCGATCGGCACCATCCTTAACCTTATCAAAGAGCTGATGTGCCACTGGATATTGCTGGACAAATGCAGGTCTTAGGAGAGCTGTGATGTTGAGCTCCTCCCTGTTTTGGATTGGGTTTGCTCTTAAGATAGAATGGGTAGTTTTGCTGTTTTCTTGTTTTTTTTGGCTTTGTATTTTTGGGTGGTCCTTGTTTCTTTTCCAGCTCCTCGCTGGTTTGTTTATGGAATGAAGTCTCCTTTACCGATCAAAAAAAATATGTAGGTTTGCTTCCTATAAATGTTGGAGAGAGCGAAGAGGCACATCTGATTCTCAAAGAATCGTGTCCTTATTTGTGTCGCATTGCGAATGAGAGTTTGGACACTGCCAGCTGTATCTCAGTATGACCTGTAGATTAGTTAGTTATTGATTGTTACTTCCAATCAAGGTTCAAAATCTCGGGTTTCTGGTATGTATCGTCCAGCTCGAAAACCGATGCGTATCGAACGATGACATTGGTATTGGGTGATACATACCATTATATATATGGGTCAATACATTTGAATGTATCGACCCGGTCCCCCCGAAAACCAATGCATATCAGTTTACATGTATCAGTTTCGTTCGGTGTTTTGAACCATGATTGCAATTTTCGACGTTTTCTTAGTGTTTCTTGCATAATTTTATTAAGGAGCTACTCTCCTTCGAGTCATACTCCATTTTCGAAAATTGGTTCTCGTCTTAGTTTTCGGATTCCATTCTTGCTGAAATCTATAGAAACAGAGTAAAATTTGTTTCTTATCTTTCAAGCTCTTATATCTCTTGCAATTTTGGCATTCGTGGTTGGAAGCGTAGAAGACACCGATCTTATTCTGAATGTTTTATGGCAAGTTGGTTCATATAAAATGGTAGGCAATTTAGTGTACTCACTATAATCATCAATTGGAGCCGTTTGATTGATTGGTGACCCCTTGATTAGCTCTAGACAAAATACTCTAATCTAATGTTATTTTTTGTTTGATCGAGGAGTTATGGAGGAGATTTTCGATGGAGGTGTCAGTAGAAGTCCAACTTCTGATCAAGAAGTGGAAGCTTCTTCTCACCAGACTGATATTATTATCGTGGGATTAAATCCACAAATATGCACTAAATATAAGATGTCAAAAGAAGCATAAGACATGGGAAATTTGGGAAATGGTTTCTCAATGATAAAAAAAGAGTTGGGAAATGGTGAGTACTATTTTCAACACTATTTAGGATTTGTTACTGTGGTGCTTAGATATAAATTTTAGGGCATCAAAACCATGGCTTCTACTGTTTTTGCCTTTATGAAAACTTATTGTTTCGCTTAGATGGGTATGATGGGATCATGGGAGTTGCTTTTCAATAAAAATACTTGGCGTATTGAACGTTATTGCAACCTGACTCAATTAGCAAATGGTTATAAGCCTCAAACCAAGTTTTGAGGGAACATCATGCACCCTTTTTAGTTAGTTAAATACGATTTCGATTTGTAGCATATATTCAGGCCCATGGAGTTTTACAACATGGCATAAGCCTAAAACAGTCTAGTGAGTGTTTGGGAGGCCTACTTTTGGTTCAAGCAAAATATTGAGGAGCCCTTTTATAGTTTTAATCTGTGTTTGGCATAGCGCTCTGCTAGAGCAGGGTTTACCTGCTTTAGCAGGTTCCCTTTCTCTTTGCTAAATCCCTGCAACCTGCTTTAGCAGATCCCCTTTTTCCTTGCTAACTCCCTGCATAGCAAGATTTACCTGCTTCAGCAGTCCTCTCCTGCTCTCTTCTTACTCTTTGCCATAGCAGATTTTACTTGCTATGACAGGAAGTTAGCAGAGAGCAGGTAAATCCTACTTTGCAGGGAGTTAGCAAGGAGAAGGGGGGCTTGCTAAAGCAAGTATATTTAGCTCTGGCAGGGAATTAAGAAAGCGCTATGCCAAACGTAGCGCTTAGTAATTTGTTATAGCTTTTAACAGAGCATTGGTGGGAGTAAAACTAAAAGACTGTGTAAGCTTCTTATGATGTCGGTGATGCACGACCAACCCTTTACTTTTCACCGTTGCTGTGATTCCCATTTCTAGTATTACTACTAATGGTAATGATGGAATGTGCAGTAAATGAAATAGTGATGTGGGTTCGTAACAGGCAACTAAATTGGAGGTAAGTTGTACCATACTCTTATTTACAGGTTTATAGTGCTGAGACTTGAGGAGAGTATCTCTTGGGTTTTTGGTAGTCCTTTCAAATTTATTACTACATCAACTTTACTAGAACATTTTGGAGTTGATTATAAATTTACTAATTCTATTAGCAACATTTTGGATTTAATGTTTAAACCTTAATAGCAGGCTACAAAGGCTTTTTTCTTTTAATAAATGAAGTGATGAGTTAACTGAGTGGGCGACGGTGGGATTTGAACTCACGGTTCTTGCAGGCCTATGAGTATCATCATGCAACATTAAAGTTAACAGATGGTATATATGCAGTGCATTTTCATTTAGCTGCTGGTTTCCATGAGTTTTAAGTTAAATTTAAAAAACACAGCTTTTCTGCCCTAACACCAATTTTGCCAAAATGTACAGGGTGTACCTGAAGAGACGGAAGCTCTCGTAAAACTTGCAAGAGGTCAGGATGCCTAATGTACCCTTTTTTTGAAAATTTTGATAGCCAGAGCAGCTTTTAAATAATTTAATCTGTAGCTACTAAAAGTGTACATTTAGCTCCTCTTGATAAAGCTTCAAATGATGGAGCTCCAGTTCCAGAAATAAATCTAAAACTTGGAAGTTCAAAATTAAGCCATTGCTTACAAGATCTTGTGGTTGATTCATTTCTGCCTTTATTGATGGCCTTTTTTTTGTATTAACAAACCCACGGTGATTTCACAGTACTGATTTCAGGAATGAAACCATATGTTTTTATTTTCTGGAGAAACAATCTTTTGTGTAAAATGTTGGGAGGGAATTTTTGTCATGATGATTAAAAAATACTAATTTGATGGCACGTACAATTTTCTGTACAATTTTTTTGCTGGATATTGGTGACTCTGCCTTCTTCACTTACATGGAATTCCAGAGGATTTGTGATGACCGAAAACCTCTCTTCAATTATTTGCACAATTTTTCATTTCAGTTTTGTAAAGTACTTAAAGCCTTTGTTTGTCAGAGAAACACAGATATATAGCCTTTTGATCTTCCAAATAGGACAAACTGCCTTTTGATCTTCCAAATAGGACAAACTTTCCTGATTATTTCTACTTTTTTGGGAAGTAGAAACTAAAACTGAAAACCAAGAATTTGTGATCACGAAGTCTTTAAGCATAATTTCTAGCATTCGAGCAGAACAGTAGCATCTTTCAACAATACCAAATTAGCACTTGGCACTTCTACTTTTAGGATTTTTGCCATGCCGACACTTGGTGGCACTTGGCACCCGTGCCGACACTTGGATACTCTTCAAACAACACGAAACTTCTAGACATATATGAAAAACCTCATATTTCTATTAAAATGTTTATCATTTTGACAACGATAAAATTAACTTTGTTTCAAAAGAAAAATGTGTAAAGTTTTGTAACTATTGAAACAAAGGTTTGGGTCGTTGACAACGATTTTATACTATAATATATGTTTATTTAGGTTCATGACATATGTTATGAATCTTTTTATTACATGTCTAAATTAGTTCTCTAAGATATCCTTTCAATTTTTCTGTATGTATGTTTTATTGATTATTGATTTATTTTATCTTTCTTATGGCCGTGCCATCATATTCGAATTTTTAGAGATTGGCGTGCCAAACATCTATTGGCACCTTGACACTTGGCCACGTGTCTAGGTAACATTGCAAATTAGAGAAATTTAAACTTTTCCAGTCTACACACCTGTGATTCTGAATATTAACAATAGTGTTGAACTTTCCTTCATTGCAAAAGTTTCTCTAAAATGCTTCAAAAAGCTTAGAAAGGAATCTCGCTAAAACTTGTCACAGTACTAGTGCTCCATACCCTACATTATTTTATTTTTTATTTGATGATTAAGGTATTCTTTACTTGTTTATTTATCAGGCTGAGGCAACGGAAGGGGATAGTTGACAGATGGAAGGGGGCAGCGGAAAGATGGATGTTGGGGGTAGAGTTGTCAATGGGTCGAGTCGGCCGGGGTTTTTTCCATGGATCGGGTACAATAAACTTCACATGGGTCTGGTGGGGCATATAGCATCTGACCCAACCTACCAGGTTGTCCTATATCTGTTAAATTGCAAGTTCTATTGTGGTGTAACTGCTTTGCTATACCCATATTGTGGATGTTTATATATCTTTTTTACAGTTGTGTGCAGATTCGAAATTGGTTTGACTACCGCAATCACATATGTATTGTTAGTATTCCACATTTCCACTTTGACTTTTACCATGCATTGTAAAATTTCTTTTGCTGGCCATTAGAAATTTGCGATTGTCTTTCATCTCAGAGTTTACCACCAATTTGTTGGAGCATCTTTGAGTGGCCTCTAGCAGCTCAGATTTTCTAGAATAGCAACATCTTTGAGTGGCCTCTAGCAACACAGATTTCGTAGAAAGGTGGTTCATGCCAAATAGTATGTAGACCCTTTGTAAGGGAATAATTGGTATAAATTGGGTACAATCTTTACACTTACCATTGAAATGTCAGGCACAGGTACCATTAATTTTGTAGCTGTAATATGCTGGAAGTGTTCATTGCTGTGGTGGTCATTTATGGTGCTTAAAAACTTATTGAACAATTTCTTTCGATGAATTCAATGGTGTCACCAGGTCTCTGAGAAGCTTGAACTGAGCTTATTTGATTTCCTATGGAGAAATAGATACTGCCCATTTCCTGTGGATCTTGTCGGTGTTGGATGTCTATGCTATGCCGACGGCTAAGCCGTTGGCGTATGTATTCCTCGACAGTCTCATCGTCGATGGCTGCCAGCCGTTGGCAAAGGGTTACCCAACCGTCAGCGTAACCTACGCTGACTGTTGGGTAACCCTACGCTGATAGCTGGCAGCCGTCTGCATAGGGTCTTTTTTTTTTGTAGTGTAACAAAAAGAACTTGTTTCAATAGTAAACTAGCAGTCGCAGTTTTTTTTGTTAATAGCAGCAGGTAGTCTTATTTTTTTGGTAGTGTATTCAATAATCCATGAATATGATACTTAGATCATGACTTAGGTATCATGTGGTTCAATGTTGATTTCAAGTGATACATAGCCTCATAAATGATTAATCATGGGCGTCCCAAAGAGAGGGATGCTCAAGTCATTTTGAGGGATGTGTGCCTTCTGAAATTATCATCTGACCATTAGATAGATGATCCAATATCTTTATCGTTTGATTTAAGACGGTCAACAATTTTCGTGTGTGAAACCCTAGTTGCAAAGACCAAATATCCAATCGCCAACAAGATGCCATGCTTTGAATTGGCATATATTCAACAAAAAGTTTGACCATCCGATGCCCTGATCATGCTACCAATACTAAAATAATGTTGACCGTTGTCAATTAACTGTCCTTATATGGACTACCAATCATATGGTCAGGATCTTCTAATAAGTGTATTTTTAGCTTTACCATTTATTTAATGGTCCACTCCACGTGAATTTGGTAGGGCTCATATCACACCCACCACCCCATCTCAAATGACCTTCCTTAATTATCTTTTTTATGGAGGCGATAAGCTATTATTCCCTATTGAATAGTTCCTGTATTCAGTCACAAAACTTGTCGAATAATTGAATAATTCGTGAATAATTTATAAATTTTTTGAGAGACGAACAAAACATGAATTATTCACGAATTTTTAAAAAAATCGCGAATATTACCGAAGTTCGCAAATTTTGCGAACATCACTGAAGTCGGCTCCTTACAGGCTTACATGCTAAGTTACTTTAGTGGTAGCTTAAAAGTCAAAAGTACATTTTTATATTTTATTATTTATATCTAAAAGTAAAAAATAAAAAGCTAAAAGTTAAACTATCCCTCTTTCTCTCTCATTCTCTCTCACATCACGTATAACATTAGGCCGGCTGAGTGGTTTGGTAATCATGTATTCATATCCAACTATTTTAATAATTTATTATTTTACTCAAAAATATATTAAAAATATTTAAATATATATCTAAATCATAAAATTATATATATATATATATATATATATATATATATATATATATATATATATATATATATATATATATTTATTTATAATTTTTTAATTTCTCGAATTATTCGCTAACTTCTTGAACTTTGTCGGATTTTTTCGAATTTTAACTTTGCCGAATTATTAACGAACCCCAATTTTATGACTATGCCTGAATTTAGGAACTAATGGATAGTTAATACTTACTATAGAAAGTCTTTCATTTAGGGGTGGCGACGAGCTGACTCCGATTGAGATATAATTATTAGAAATAAATTAGGCGCGGGGCAAGTTTGTTACCTCTAGTTTTGAAGTTAAAAGTTTCTCTAGTGAATCCAAAGATGAATGGTATTCGATTATTAAAATTGTTTCTTAAAATTTTAATAGAAGTTTAGTATAATGTACATTGTTTCTCAAGGTTACTCTCTGATCCTCCCATGTGGGTTGCACTCATGTGGTTGAAATAAGGACAACTTCACCTAAAATTGCACTTTGGGTTCCCAAAATATCAATATCATCTATTGTGTATAACTTATACATTTTGATGAGATTATTGTCATGGCCCCACGCCCTTTGGCCTCCCCCGCCGAGGCCTCGCAATCCATGAAGGACGGTGCGGAGGCGTGCACACCCGCTTCTCTATTCTGTATTCGGGCATTTCTGTTTCTTTTAGAAACTTAATTGATTTATCAAAACTTGTTAAAACATGATTCAATTCATATAATTTAGTAATATATATATTTTTCTAAAATGTCGTGAGAAATATTTTATAATTCTCACATAATTGTGGAAACGTATTCATTTTATTTTCAAAGTAGTTGTGGAAGTAATAAATAAATCATTTTCATTTATTGTCACACTCTCGTTAACTTGGTTGGGTAAATTCAGATTTACGATTTTATCGTAAGTAAATTCTACTTAGTGCGAAATTATAAATAAGACAATTTAAAGAGGTTTTCCAAAGGGTTTCAAACCTTAAAAAGCCAATATCTACAAAGGTCAAAGCACAAAAATACATCAATTGTTTTCAAAGTACTAGATTTAAAACAAAAGTAGAAGAAAGGAAAAGATCTTGTCAAAACCAAGTGTACAAGTGCTGGTAGCTCTATAGGCAAAACGAGTTCAACTATCAGTTCGATGATCGCTCCTAGATCTTTTCTCGTCCAGCTCCTTTAGCTTTGGTTGAGTGGCTGCTGGCTGGCCTCTGAAATATTTGGGTCGTGAAACGACTGTAAGCAATGAAGCTTAATAAAATCTTAGTTATTTTTTATCATGATTTTATGTACAAGTAATGTAAAAGAATTTCATATGTGCAAGTGCAAGTGAGGTTTCCAACCATTGTGATAGCATAGTAATAAGCAAGATTAGACTAACGTTAAACAGAAATTCTAAGTACAATGACATTAAATTATTTCTATCTAACATGAGGATAATCATTCACAGTAAATATAACATTGAGAATTTAAGTACAATCATGCAATTAACAATAAACTATTTTAAATCATTAGCAAGCTCAAGAGATTTACAAGGTACATTAAATTTATTAGACTTATTTATTTATCAAATTATCGATTTATTTCACCTTGTTTATTCTTTAGTTTCTTTATTTAATTAATTCGGTGCGATACCAGACACCAATCATGGTCCAAGATTCAAGATTCAGATGTCAATTTTGTGTAGATAAAAGCTGACACTCTCTATCATTTAGTCAATCAAGACAATGATCAGTGACCCTGTTGGTCTAACAAGACCCAATCTTCAGCTGACATTTTAATAATTCTTTCGAATACGAGATGCTCATACGAACCCGTCCATAAGGACAGAGATAAATTATGCAAGGTTTTCAAGTTCAAGATAGTATCATTTTTTCACTTTCAGAGTTTTAGGATTCGTTATAAAATAATTAATATCCAGGATTCAATATTCAAGTTTTCATATTCAGGTTTTATATCAAAATCCCTTTGCGGGTCCAAGATTCAAGTATACTTCTTCTTGGAAGTTTAAGTGCAAAATCCCATTTCGGGTTCAAGTTCAAGTTCAAGTTCATGTTCATGTACAAGTACAAGTTCAAGCTCAAGCTCAAGTTCAAGTTCAAGTTCGAGTTTAAGTTCAAGTATGTCACTGACTTATATCTATCAATCAGTTCTATCAATCAATCAATTAGTAACAATTCATGCAGTTCATTCAAATCAAAAGTCTGAGTTTGAGTTTTCAAGTCCCATGACATGATCCTAAGGGAGGATCTTGTCGGTTCACACTTAGACTGAGTGTTCCCTCAGTTTAGAGTCCAATAAGGACTTATATTTATCGTTGTCAATAAAAGAAACTTGATTATCTCTTATCGAAGTTTAAGACATCGGGTTGATCATTTCTAATAATTCTACGAATTTATTTGAGTTAAGTCAACTGATTAATTACTCATTGATAGATCAATAATTTTTAATCCTAATAAGTATTCCTAGAGGGATATTCTAGGAGGCCTCCTGTGAACTTATTTTAGAAGTATCCTATGTATGGCCTAAGATTAGTTAGATGAACATCCTATGGCTTTGATTGCTTTCTCATTGGAGCAATGCATGGCTCATCAGAGGGTCAAGGAAGTATTTTCTCGTGTCACATTTTTCGGATATGGGTCTTTGGGTCCATTCCTTTCTTATTTAAGACTCATTTGGGGTCTTAGGTTCAATGGGTTATGGTCTCATTTAATTTATTTTAGTGATTGGACTTCAGGGGCCAAACTCTGGTCCATGTCAGGTCTTCGAGTTGGGTATTTGAACTTAGATAGGTTCAAACTTATGGGTTCAAGATCCTTGGGTCATTCCCTATGTGGTTTGGGTCTTTACTAGATCCAAATCTAGGTATTCGAGCCACTTCAAGGTCCGTACCCATAAACAGGGTGTCATTATTATTCAAGGGTCGCCTCTAGTAGTTTCCTTTAAAACATTTTGGGCTGGTTCATAGCTTCGAAATTCATCTAAGTCTTATCAGGCTATGGGCCGGATAGTCGGGTCCATTTAAGATTTTACACATTCTCAGTAGTTGACTTTTGGGCTATCTAGAGGTCCAATCCAGTTAATGGTTGACCAAGTCAACTCAAGTTCCATTATACTTTATCCTCATAGTGGTAATGTGATTTGGTGTTGCCCAGATGATCACGGGTCTCGGGGTAAAGTCAAAGTTTTGACCACATTCTTTTAATTTGTAGATTTTTTCACAAGTGTACCGAACACTTTGTGGTAAATCGTACGCCATCTTCAACTTCGATCTAATTTTTGAGTCCCATGAAAACTGGGTGAAAGTGGATCGGTAATTACATCTTTCCTAGGTGGTGGCACTCAAAAATATGATCATACTTGATCATGGTAGAAAAATTTATGAGATCTGTCCTCGTTTATATGGTTATCGGGCCAAGTTTGTTGATCCGTAAAGTCAGGTCTATAACTCATAGTACCACTATCAAAATTACGCACTCAGCGGCTTTCTGGAAAGCTCAGGGAGTTATCTATAAATTAGGTTTATATTTTACGGGCTAAAAGTCTAGGGATCATGATGGAATCAAGTTCATACGATCAGAGGTCATGTCTGGTTACTGACTGGGTGCCACGTGACACAATTTCGCGCCACAGTTTTCTAGATTTTCCAATTGACAATTCTCATGGAATTATCGCTCAAAGCTTTACCCTAGTCTTAGGGACATGTCAATGTTTGATCTTGATTTATCCCGGATTTTTCTGAAGGGGTCTTGGTCACAAAAATCATGGCTCTTCAAGGGCTCTGATTTCTGGTGCAACAGGGCAGATTTGCTGCCTTGTGCTCCGAGTGCCGTAACATTCAAACCACGGAGAGTTCTAATTTGAAATTTTAACTGAGTATCAGGAACCCATTGATTTATTTAACTTAATTTTTCTGTAATTTTTCAGAATTTATTCAGCTTGTTTTGCTCTCTGTTATGAGAGTAGACTGCCCTATAGATTTGAGCCATCAATAGGGTCCACCTAGTGGTCCGTCTCATGCCACAACATTTCGGGTCTCGGTCCGACATGATTCTAGGTTAGTCTTAGATCCATTAGGGTCTCACATCGGGTCCGTTCTATCGATTTAATAAGCACAAATCGCTTGTCTGTACTATCCTATTTGCCGGATATCGTTCTATCTAGCAAATTCAAACCGATCGAGCCTGATTTTTTGGGCATGATTCTATTTTTTCAAATCCTTTTCTTTTAAGAAAATTAGTTTTACGAAATCAAACTTTTCAAAACTATTTCCGATTTTTTTTTTTCAAGATCTATCTGCTCTACGTGCTATAGCTTAATTGTCCAAAATTTTGAAATTTTGCGTTTTCATCGATAAGCAATCGATCACCGTTGATCATTCATAATCGACATTGGTTATGAGCTTTCAATTTGAGAATCTCCTCAGACCCTAAGTCAACCAAAATGGTCAAACTTCAATCGATAGACCATCTAGTGGTTCCGACTAATCTTTAGCTATATAGAAACCCTACATCAAAATTTACCCTATACAAGCATCTATCACCATTCAAATTTTCATGATCAAGATCAGGATCAAGATTCAAGCACGCATTTCCATAATTTAATAACCTACCCAAGTTCATCAGTGAATCAAGATTTCAGGATCAAAATCAGATAAGCAAATAAGTCACTACAAAAAACAAGACTATTAGCAGCAAGCAAAAATTGCCGCTAATATCCTTGCCGCTAATAATCTATTTTTTTGTAGTGAGTCCTATGCATCTAGAGTATACATTTCAAGCAATTCAAGCAATTCTAATCATATCCATTCGATCATGCTACCATTAAAATCAGTAATTAGACCAAGATTTCTGAGATGAAATTCTAATAAACTCAGTGAATTGCAACTACTAATATGCTTAGAATTTTAAATATAATTGCATGAAAAATAGGTTAGATTCAATACTACACTACATTATAGACTATCTAGTATCATACAATCTATAACCATCAATATCTATCATGATCAATACCAGAAAATTAGGGGAATATTTCTGAGATTCCACATAGATATTTTATCTAATATTCAACTAATATTAGGTCACAACATTTCATTATTATGCTATGAAAAGAAATGACATTACTTGCAACTATACTACACATAGTAATCTAGTTATCAACATGCATCCATAGCCATTCAATTGACCTAAAAATCAGTGATCAACAATTAGATTTTCTAGGATTAAAACCTACTAATATCATTCACAAAACACATGGATCTTATCCATAAAGTCCTTTTATTCTATGTACTATTGCTTGGAATTATAAAGTTAAAGATTGAGAATTTCTATACAATGATGAACACGGTTCATATTTGACCAATCCAGACTATTGGATGGCCTTGCGTGATCATTTTGATCACTTTCCTGGAATCCAAGTGTGCTAGTCAATCTATATCTCAGAAAAATAAAAGAACTTCAAACAAATATCTAATTGCTTTTACAAAATTTCAAGATAACTCCAAGAAAATTCAACACTGTGTAGTCTTGGTCAAGTTGACCAAATCTAGACCATTGGATGGCCTTGCATGATCATGTTGATCACATGCATAACATCCAAACATTCTGGTCAGAGATATTATTCCAGAAATTCAAAATTTTCTAATAAAAAATAAATTTATTTTGCAAAAATTCAAGAAATTTCAAGGGGAATCCTACATTATATAGTCTTGGTCTAGTTGACCAAATCTAGACCATCGGATGGCCTTGAATGATCAGTTTGATCACATGCATGGCCTCCAAATGTTCTGGTCAAATTTTTTTCCAAAAAAATTTAAAAATTTCAAACAAAACTTCCATTTTAAATCACAAAATCCAAGAAAATTCAAGAAAGCTCTACACTATGTAGTTTTGATCTAGTTAATCAAATCTAGACTATTGGATAACCTTGCATGACTATTTTGATCACATGCATGGCCTCCAAATGTTCTAGTTAAAATAATATATAAAAATTCCAAAACTAAAGTTCTAACAGCCCAAAAAAATTCAAATCTATGGACCTAAACCTACACTACATGACTACAAATTCCAAACAAGAACTAAGTAAGACAGTACCTTCACTACAAAAATAAGGTGTTTCAGCGACACTTGCTGTTAAGGCAATTTTTTGTAGCGGCAAGACTAATAGCAGCAGTTTTTTGTAGCAACAGGACTAATAGCAGCAGTTTTTTGTTAAAAAAACTACCGCTAATAATCTTATTTTTTGTAGTGCTTAGGCTTGGTCCTTCTAGCTTGCTGGGTTGTCTTGGTTTTTGTGGTGCAAGGGGTTGGGATGGAGCCAAGTTTAATATGTGTTGGTCTAGAAGAAGTGGGGAGTTGAGTGGTGGTGTTGGATGGTGATTTCAATGCTGTGATAAGGAAGGCAAATTCAAGAAGGAGCTTCAATGGAGATTTGAGAGGAGGAAGAAGATGAAATGGTGGGAATGAGGAATCCCCAAGAGAAATTCGATTTTTGCAATGGGCTTGGGGGACAAGGGCTGAAAATTTGTGACACTTGGCCCCTAGCTTCTTCCCAAAGCAACTCTCTCTCTCCCACACACTCAAGTCAACTATTGTCTTTTGTGCCCTCAAAATCAATAATCAAACTTATCTTGTGGTGCATGTGTAAAGGTACATCTATTACCCTAGATTTTCTCAAAGTTATTTTGTGGTGTAAGATGAATCAAAATTAAGTCAAATAGATTAAGGGCTAGGATTTGCTAGAGATTTGTAATATTCTAATTCTAATTAAGAAAATTAGCTCATAAATACCCTTGGCTTTAAATTGTATTTACAATAAATGACATTGCTCCATGCAAGGCACAAACACATAACCTTAAATGTTAGTGCATCTAATTCTTTCCAATTTATGGGTCTAGGTTTGATTCAAACCATCAACTAATCCCATGATCATTATCAAAATCTGATCCGTTGACGATGATCTCCTCATCACCACCAAGGTTCAGGCCCAATTCGAGTCAAACCTCGGGTCAAGGTTCATCAGAAACCAGTCCGGGCTTCTCATAAGGTGTGAGATGTGGTGTGTGTTTTACTAATTTACTAACACACCCATTCAAGGGTGCCCTATGGGTGCCACTAGAAATAGGCATTATCCCATCAATCTAAGGTGAGTGCTTAACAAATTTAGATGGACTTGGTCTCAGGTAGTCACCTAGAATAGTCAGATCTCATTAGGTCTTAGTCAACAAGTTGACCAACATAGAAATCAAGGGGCAAGTGTTACAATTATATTTTTATGGCAATGTAATGAAAGGAAGAAAAGCCATGTATAAGACTAAATTAAAAGCTAATTGGCCACCTTATGCTCATAAAACATTCATAGACATATATCTCGAGCTTGTCAAAAAAGGAAGAAGGCCAGACACTTGCATTGATAAGGCAGGGTATGAGATAATGGCCAACGAATTTTTTAAGAGAGCTAAGATGGGGTATGACAGACTGCAATTGAAGAATCATTGGGATACAACCAAGGATAAATTGCTAAGATGGAATAAGCTAAGGGAGAATACGGGTTTGGGATGGGATTCCACTAAGAATATAGTTGTTGCTGATGAAGCATGGTGGAATGAATGGCTAAAGGTACTACAATATTCACTATTATTTTTTTATTTTTGTAGACACCCAAAATTGACCCAAGCAAGGATCAAAATTTCGGGTTTAATTTCGGTTTCGGACTTTCGGCCGAAAATTTGAATTTCGGCAGATAATTTCAACCCCATGCAAAAAATGATCGAAATTTCGATCCCATATTATCGTTTCGGTGGGGACCGAAACCGATAATTTCAGTCAAAATTTCAATCATTTCGGCCAAAATTTTGATCCATGGATGAGCTGGGTCCGTAGAGCCCATCCCGAACCCCCCTTAGAGTTCATCTCGGACACATAAAAGCCCTCCTGGATACTTAGAAAGCCCAACCGGACCCACAGAACCTAGTTTGAACCAACCAAACTAGCAGATAGAAAGAAGAATTCTAAAGTTTATATAGATATTTGCAAGAGCTAAGGCCTATACCATTAAAAAGTAGAGGTTCCCAACTTTCCAACGAGCTAATAATCGCCTAATTATGAATTGTACATCAAAAGTTATGGTGAAATTAAGAATGCAAAGAAGTGCATGAAATTACACATGCGTGCATAATATGCACACATAGGCAATTTTTGGCAAAAATGGCTATGCGTGCATAATTGGCTTTTGCTTCAGAATGGGCCCCAATGCGGGGCTTGAACTTTTTTGTTCTGGACTGGTGCGTAAAGCATGCATGCACGCATGCCTTAAATCCTTAATTTCTGTGAAAAGTGACAGATTTAAGATTTGAGGTTTAACTTGTGGACCACCCCAAATATAAGGGAGTGTTTCTTTAGGACTGTTATACCCCTCCCAACTTTCTATTTCACCCTTTTGCCATCCAACCCGCCACCTTATCATCTACCATTAAAATCCAAATCACATGTTTCCATGCTCCCAAAACCCTCAAAAACCTTAGATGGGCCATACCTAATTCCTAAACTCATTAGTGAATTAATCACTCACTAATTACCTCTTCATCTATAAATAGAGAGCCACTCCCCCTTTGTTCAACACTTTTTTTTTCAAAACCTAAAGCAAAAACTCTAGAGAAATAACTCCTCATCTCCAAGCTTTAAACCTTCCAAGCTTTCAAACCCTAGCCTAGATCATCATCATACTATCATTCCTAACCTTCCAAGCCTCCAAACCTCCAAACCTTAGAAGTTATAACCGTTCTTTAACCCATAGTGCTATAAGAAGCTCACCGGTGTTGCTCTCACTCTAAGATCTGACAACGGTGCTACAATGGCTCGAAAGCTCCGACTCTCCCCTCATTTCCTCTACCTTCTTTTTTGCTTTTCCTCTATCCTAAGATTTGTTATGCCGCCGAAATTTTGGTGTTTGCGGAGAACCCAATAGGATTCAGGTGCCTTCAGGCAAGGGGAAGTGCTACCCATTTTTTTCATATACTTGGCCACAAGTAGAGACCGCTTACGAGCGGATCAATCGGGTGCCTAACACCTTCTCGATTGATAACCAAAGTCCTTACCTTAGAGGCTTTGACATTGACCGATGATTCAGAGTCGTATCTCGCACTTCGGTGCTTATGATAGTGATTTTGGGTATCCCAGGACACCAAAAGATCCTGGTGGCGACTCCATTTTCGAGTGCATCATCAAGACAAATTCGCAAAGTCCATGGTTGCATAGATGACGACTCCGCTGGGGATAGTTTAGAACTTCTTGAAATAGGCCTCATTGCATGTTTTTTTTTTTATTGCTCACTTTTTTCTATATTTGCGTTTGTTTGTTTACTTACCCCTACGATTTCTCATGTTTTTACTTACCCTTACGATTTCGTGCATTTTTTTTAGCCTAGTCATTTGACTGGCCACTTCTTTATCTGCCTAAGCTATTTGGTGGGCCTATTTGATAATTTTGTTTAAAATTTTGTCATTTACCGCCTAAGCCGTTTGACAGGCCTACTTAATAACTTAGATTTAAATTCCCGTTATTTATGTTTCCTTACATTTCTGCCTAGTCACTTAACTGACCCTGTCATTTTCTTACTGCTTATCATATTTCACCAGTGAACGTCGACTCGTAGTGGTGGCACGAGACTCTCATAGCCCGATTCGGATGGCGGTGAAAGCCCCAAATTTGAACTTAAACATAACTTCCCTCAAAAGAATGTTGAAAATGAAATAAGGGACATAATAACTTGTTTCTCGCGGGTAGCTTTTTCTAAAGGGAAAAAAGAGGCAACAATACACCCAACCCAGTTCCAAGTAAAGCGGTAGCCCTAGTGGTGATGATCTAAAAAAGAACCACCCCATCAGTATATGAGAAGGCGCTTGCGTTAGAGGTATATCGGGTGGGTAATCGAGCATGCTACTAAGCCTAAAACCTTGGGGAGTGTGTTAGTAGCATCGAATCGGCCTTGCATCCTTTAGGCACAGAAAGGAGGGACTAGGGCTATCAACGGGCTGGGCTTTAGCCCGGCCCGGCCCAGATAAAAAACGGGCCCGGGTTTGAGCTATAAGGTGTAAGGCCCAGCCGACCCATTTATTTAAATTCCTTCTTAATTTTTTTTTTTGAAAAAACTCTTAAAAATTACTAGAAACCCGTCCCGAATAGCTAATCGGGCCAGGTTCGGGCTACAAAATTCCATAATCGAGCCTAGCCAGGCCCGATTAGCTATCTGGGCAGGGCTGGGCCCAAAATATTAAAAAGAAAAATTGGCCAGGTGAAAACCCAGCCCAAACCCGGCCCGGCTCGTTGATAGTCCTAGGAGGGACCCGGAAAAGGCTAAAGGAAAAGTCCCGGGAGGCATACCCTCAAAAACTAGAATTTAAGCTGTTGTTTGTTATTTCTCAAGTGCGAAGAGAAACAAAGATGGATTCAGCACATCTGAAAGAAATCAAGACCTGCAAGATACAGGGTCTGTTGTAGCAAGTTTTAATAAGTAAGAGTTTGTCCCACAGGGAAAAATGGTCTAAAGCTTCAAGGGAGCCATCTTTAGTAGGCCCTCCAGATCTGACTACAGATATGAAAATCCTAAATGGAAGGGAATTTAAGGTCACTATTGTTTAAATTCTATGGTAACCTAATGCCTAAACTACAGAAATGGTTGAGAAGAATAATGGAGTGTGAGAAAATAAATATAAAAAGGGTGAGAAGTAAGCTATTAGGTACAGATCTGATCGGTTTTATAACTCAGACTCAGATCTGCTGCTATAGAAGTCCTGTCCAATGGCTACATTATCACCAAGGAGGAGAAAGGATCCAACTCACTCCTGTGCCATGATCCAATCCCTTATGGCTATAACCTATCCACTCAAATTGGTCACAGACTATCCAATAGGGGAACCACAGTCCATAGGTGGGTCAGAACATGTTTATCATTGTAGGCACTACTTCATCCAGGCTATCAGCTCAAGAATCCATAGGAACCTCAACGTCTAAAGTTCTGTGTGTGGGGCATAGGCCTGCATATGTGCACTAGCTTGGACACACAGGGCCAGCAAGAGTTCGAGAACTAGCCTTAGATCTAGCTGTTCACTGCTTTAGAGAGACAGCAGTGATCCAGTCACAAGCCTACAATCTCTACAATCAGATCAGATCTGTCATCTGATGGTGGGTCTATACAAATACAGGGGAGTCTGTCTCTGCACAATCTCTCATAGGGCTACAAGCACAAGTGCAGAGAAGAAGAATCTGTCCTAGATCTGTGGATTGGCCTCACCCTAGGGCTATAATCTGTCGACTTAAATAGCCATAGACTATCCACAGAGGCTATCCTCCTCACAGAGGTCTGAGACAGAATAAGTAGATTACTGCCACCACCATGTTCACAAGGCTACCAGCTCAGGCTCCCATGGGGATTCAAATTTAGTAGATCCTGTAGTGGAGCATAGGCTTGCATATGTGCACTAGCCTGGACACACAGGTCACTTGGATCTGAGTAAATCCTTAAAAACAATCCTCCATTGCTTACAATATAACTTAGCGATGGAGGATCTCAAGGCAGCAGCCTTGTACAGAACAACCCTTAAACATCAATCCCATACATGTATAGCATCCTATTATAAAATTTCATTAAAACTGTTCCAAATAGACATACAAAGGCATAGCCAGCAAGTGCTGGGCTATGGAGAGAAGAAAAAGGAAAAAGATGCTGCCTAAACCCTAACCTTAGCCTACTGGAACTCTACAGCCGGATCAAGAAGATAGGAGGAATTCAGCAGGGACCCCCCTCTTAAGCCTAAACTAGGCTTAGGCTTATATAGCAGTCGGCTGTGGGAGCATTAGGGTTAGGAAAACCCTAATTTTAACAATGCAAATGTGGCCCATTACTGTTTCTTGGATGCCTCGAGGCGTGTGCATGGAGATTGAAGCATTGGAGTGCATGCCCTAGTTGCTGAAAGTTCCTAGACAGCCCCTACAGAAGTGGGGGAAAGTTAAGATCCCGAGCCACGCTAGGTAGCAACGGTTTCCAGGTCTTGTCGCGTGATAGAGTGGTCGTCGCGGGATTGCATTGACTTGAAGCTCCTGCAGTCGCGGGATAGACAGTTTGGTCATCGCGGGAATGCTTTGGTCGTCGTGGGATTGCACTTTCCATTTGAGTGGCTCGGGAATCGCGTGCGCAGTTCATTCCTTGGTGAATCTCGTGGGGATCCCAGCGAAGAAGTAATGTGCATCGGCCTCTGGATTGCGTGAGCAGTCCCCTGAAGATCTGCATCCCGCGGCCACTGCGCGACAGCTGCGCACAGAAGTGCCTGGAGCTCTCTCTCCTCAACGAATCACGCGAGGATTAAATGCTCCTCTCTTGAGCTGCGCGAGCGCTTACAACTAAGCCTCGTGAGATCTGCGCGAAGTCTGCTTCTCGAGCCCTTCTGTCATTAATCTACGCGAGAGCAGCGCGAGCAATCGGTGTGCTACCTTGAGAATCTCGCGACAACTGCGGGAAGTAGTTTTCTCTGAATCACTTGAACCTTGCGACATCTACGCGAGGCTCACTTCTTGACTTGTTGCTGCTGTGCTTTGCCTATGCTGCAGCCAAGTTCTTTGTCTGGGTCCAACTTCCTTTCTTCTGAGAAACTTCTGGGGCTCACTTGGGCATTCAATGTGTACATCCAGGTGTGTTCTACCTTGGTATTTCTTTCCTCTGTGAATGGGCTACCAGTTTCTTGGAGTTCTGGTGCAAAAGTAGGCTTCTTAGCAGGGTTAGGGCCTTATCTGCAGCTGCTGCTTATTACCTACAAAATGGGCTTAACATACATTTATTAAATGACTAAGGGTCTAACAGAGGTTAAGTTAAGGGGTGAAAAGTGGTACTTTTCAGGTCTTAATTAAGCCCAACTCGGATCAGCAACTGGAACACAAAATATACATAAGCCTTGTGTGCATATTATGCACACATAGCCAAAAAATCAAAAAATAGCACATGCGTGCATAGCTTATTTGGCTGTGTGATCAAATTTGGGGCCTTTGCACAGTTCCCCCCTCCCTCGTAAGCTGGTTTTAGACTTCCCATAATTCCTACATTCTAAACACCCAAACGCCCTGGCCGATCAAGAGAGGTCACCCTCTTATTGACTCTTTCGAGGGATGGGGGTATCGCGTGGAAATCCGTGCCTTTAAAGATAAAGAGATTTCTCTCTGATTCTTAAAGAGGGCATCCATGTCCCGTCGTAGGAAGCGTTGGGGGTGTGAGCACCATCCGAGAAGGGAGTTCCAAAGGCCCCAAAAAGCGCCATAAGGGAAGAAAGAAAGGAATCAAGAGGAAAGAAAGAAAAGAAAATTGGAGGCAAAATTTGTGGGAAAAATTAAAAATAAAAAATCATCATCATTAAAAATCAAGAAAATCACCAAAAATAAGAGAAAAAAAGAAAAAAAATTATCAATCATGAATCATCCAAAAGGAGCTTGTGGTGCTATAACCACGACATTGCCACACCCATTATCATCCCGTAAGGGAAGGAAAAAAAAATCTTTTGGGGGATACCCATGGAACCCATACCCCACCCGCCTTCAAACCATGGTTTTGCCGATTGTAACATCCGCCGCTAATGTCGAAACTTCCCCACCACACTCCCAATCGGAAGAGATTCCTATCTCCATCCCACTCACCCAACCCCCATTTACTATCACCGGCCCATTCGGTGAACTCAACTTTCCCTCCACATCAACCTCACCTCAAGATACACCCAAATTTTCCCTCACATCAACCCAAGTCATGTCCAATTTCCCCCTCACATCTACCCAAGTTATGCCCAAGTTTTCTCCTATGTCAAACGAAGTGCCGCCACCACCCTATACATTTCCTCCATCAAGAGAGCTCTCCGCATCCCGGCCCATGACCGATCCCATGGTCATGATGGAAGAGATGATGAGGACGTTCTCCGCATGGAAGGCTTCTTAAAGCCTTCCTAATCCACCCCAAACATCCTCAAACCCCCAACAAAATCTCTAAAATCTCCACACCCCATTCACCCAAAATACCAATCCTAACCAACCCCCCATAATCCACACCACCCAAGGCTCCCATCATCAACCATGAAGTCATCCAAGTGGCCCACAAAGGCCACATGTCCAAACCAAGCCCATTTTGGCCAGAACTCAAGGGCCACATTGTCAAACCCCTCACAATTCCCCCAATTTCCCACCAACAATCATACAGCCAATAAACATATCCCATCTCCTCCCAAATAGCAAACCCGTCCTATCCAATCCATCAATCCGACATGAATCCTACCCATCCATACCATTCATACCCAACCGAACATGGGAACCCATCTCAAACCATCAACCACCCCTAATTCACACATCCTCTCACCCCCAACAAAATTCTCAAAATACCCATCAAGTACAATGGCCTCACCAGACACTGATCAGTCCTAGAAAATATCATTTTATCACCCTTAACCTAGTGATGTTAGACCATAGTTTGCTACTATTAAGTTGATGATGTACAAATATTAAGAAGTAAAAAAGACATTGAGCATAAAAGTGTTAATCTTTATCAAAATGAACTCGTAAAGCAGTAAAAAAGACGTTGAGCATAAAAGAAGATTTGACGCATGTTTAAAGCTATAAATCCTACTTTGAGAAATTATAATTTACGATTCTTCAGGCGGAGTGAGATATAAAAGAGAATTGCGATCGTTCATACTAGAGAATCGTACCGAGAGTTATGAGCTGAAAAGAGAAAATCGTGATTTATGATTTTACAGAGTAAAGACTCTTGTTGCTACTGATCACATGAAAGCTACACCGCCATGCACTAAATTAGAAGATTATTCAAATTAGAAGTTTAGCAATCCACGGATCTGAGAAGATTGAGAAGAAAGACTCTTAAAGATCTCTACTGCTGCTAAAACAAAGGAGAAATTTTTGAGCGCATCAACTATTCAAAGGAAGGAAAGATAAAATTAGAAGTAGAGTTATATTAGGAAACTTTTACTCTTAGTAGTTTCTTTTATTAGGATTAGAAAAACGTAAACCAACTCCTTATGATCTATAAATAAGAGAACTCGACATAGGAGAAGAGTTATCGAAGGAACTCTCTACATTAATTGACGACTGAGGTTGGGTTTTCTTTCGATCAACTTTAGTTTAGTTTAGCTTAGATATCCAAGGTTTCTTGAGAGCAATTGACGACTACAATTGGGAGCTAGAAGATTAGAGTAGAGTATCTGTAGTTTCTTAAGAGCAATTGACGCCTGTGACTAAGGGATGAAATATCTTTTTATTACTTTCTAGTTTAGATTTATTGTTTATGCACTTTTACTGCTTTGTAAATATCTAAACATTTTTTATTTGAATTGATGACTCATATTAGAAATTTGTAGATTAGTGTAACGGTTTTTACTTTTCCATCTTCAATTTTCTTGAGTTTGATTGACACTCAAATTTTAGGAAGATTGTTGATTAGATTAAATCTGTATCAGGGAATTTTAGTATTTAATTGACACCCAAATTCTAGAGGACTGACATATAGTGTAATGGTACTTTAATTTTATACATATTCGAGCACTAAAAGATTGTGATTGACGACCATAATCTGGAAGGAGGATTTAGATTTATTTTCTGCAGTTAGTTTAAACAACTCATTCTTTTATTCATATTTCTTCCATAAATTAGAATCTTAAAAGACAAATATAAGTTTTTAGGATAAAAAAAATTATAGAGAAAATCACTTCCTCATGGGAACGATCCTATACTAGTGCTGCAATCTCCATCAAGGATCAAAATTTTAGGTTTCATTTCGGTTTCGGAGGGGATTGAAACCAAATTTTGGCCGAAAATATTAACCCCATACAAAATATGACCAAAATTTTGATCCCAAATTATCATTTCGGTAGGGACCGAAATCGATAATTTCGGCTGAAATTTTGATCCTTGGTCTCCATTGCGTGCTTGCAATAGATTAAGAGTTCAGTACAAATTTATAGCACGCCATGTTTTTGGCGTCACTGTCGGGGAAGTAGATTTTCTTCTCTATATTTTCGTGTTATTTTGAAAATTAGAATTTGTCTTTCTTTTTTTAATTTTCTTTATATTTTTGATTTTCTTTGATCGCTTCTTAATCTTTTACAAGTTTACTCGAAGTAGCAAACCACAGGTTTCAACACTTCCCCTGATCAGAGAAGCTCGAGCCTCAGATTTGTTTCTTTCCCTGTTTTCTAAAATAAAAAATAAATAAATAAAAACAAAAAAATATTCACGTTTCTGGTGTATGCATCACACTCGATCTCGAAGCTTGGATTTTTTCGAGTGTGACCCAGAAATTGAACGGACTCTCTTGCGTAATCTCGCGTTAAACCGATTTTTCAGAAGAGATTCTCTAACCCTGGTTGACAACCATTCTATTCAAGCACATTTCAGCCCAGTTGCTTTGATTGCGCCCTCCTGTATAGTTATACCAGAGGTTATAGTCGGACAAAATTATGAAATCAAGCTCAATACACTTTAAGTTGTACCCACTTTTCATGGGCTTGATCGAGAGGATCCCTATTAACATCTAAGGGATTTCATAGAACTTTGGACGATATTAATACGGTCGGTAGCTAATGATGAGGCAGTTAAACTATGACTGTTCCCTTTCTCTCTCAACGATAGAGCGAAGGCATGGTTGAACATGCTGCCCACCAGAAGCATTACCAGCTGGGATGGACTGCAGTCCAAGTTCTTGAATGAGTACTTCCCAATTGATAAAACTAACTAGATTTGCCAAACAATTTAGAACTTTAGGCAACAACCTGGAGAACTATTCCATGAGAGTGGGCAATGCACGAAAGAATTATTAAGGAAGTGCCTCCATCATGATGCGCCGAATTGGTTAATAGCGCAATGCTTCTTCCAAGGGTTAACTGAGTCCAACCAGTCTACAGTTGATGTCGTAAGCGAAGGAGCCTTCATGGCTTAGAATGACCAGCAATCTTGGGATTTGTTTGAGAAATTAGTCGATAATTCAAAACAGAAACAAACTTTACTTAGATCCGACTCAAATGTGATCCGCTACACCCCGCTCGCGAGGGGTGGTCTTTATGATATCAATAAGGACTAAGTAAAGGAGGATGACATGAGTGCAAAAGTTGTGGCACTAGAGCAGTAAATTACCACCTTAATGGTTGCCAAACCTAACACTTCGGATAGATCCTTAGCAAACTATTCAAATTGCCAAACCTAGCACTCCTTAGCAAACTATTCAAATTTCTAAACTCTAACTTATACAGAGAACCCAATTGTGCCATCATATCAAGAGGTGGTGGAAAACGAACAAGTAATGACCTTTCAAAGGGGAGATTATGGGAACACATAGAACCCAGCGTGGAGGAAACACCCTAAATTTAACTATGGATCCATGAGTGGAGCACAACTAGCACCATCAGTTGTGCAACCCCGATTTCCTCAGACCGAAGTTTTCCACCAAAGACCTCAAATGTCGGCTACACAAACCCAATTTGGACCATAACAATGTCCCTGACGCCATAGTTATTTAAATCTTTTGGGATTTACAGCAGCAGTCGCATCAACATTCAAAAGATTTACACCAGCTTGCTCACTTCTCTCAAGTGCTCCATTCACACAGTTAGTCCATTATGAAGTTAGAGAGCCAGATGAGCCAACTAGCTTCGCAAGTGATAAAAAAAGAGAGTGGCCAATTGCCGATGTAGCCAGTCAACAATCCTAGAGGAGAAGTGTTCTTTGGGGAGACACCAACTCCCCATATTCTAAACTAGCAACCTCATGGATCTGTGGAGCTACCGACTCACCCGTAGCCACTTTTGTAAACTATGTAAAACTATGTTTCTGTTCGAAAACTTAGGTACTACACTACGAACAATTGTAATATAGTCCTGAATGTATATCAGTACGAACAATCATATGGATTTACAATCCATCATCATTTTTATAAGATCATCAGTTAATAGGTAGAGATTACGAGTAACTGAAGCGAGAATTCGCATTCACGATTGTTGAAAAGTTAAAACCGACAACTCTAGGTTGAAAATATGTCAGTAGGATGTCACTAAAATAAGGGCCTACATATTTGTGAGAGGATACGTCGGCCCCATTTTCAAACTCCATTTTGCTCCTATCTTGCCCTCTATTTTTCGAAAATCCCTTGTACACGACTCAACCATTTTTGTTCTTATACCTCCCTTGTTCTTATACCTCACTGAAAATAAGGGCCTACATATTCGAAAACCCTATTTACATTCTAGTTGACATTTTGAAATTAGGGTTTGAGGATTACTCGTGAACAAGGTGACGATTTTACTCTCAAATAGACGAGTCTTTGCATATGATTTTGAGTCGATATATGAAATACATGGCTTGTTGAATAGTATTTTATTTTCTCATTCGTACTGGTCAAAGAAATTGTTGCATGATGAAACCAACAGATAAGCGGCAGAGTGAAGAAAATGAAGAAGGGGGTAACAGTTCAGACTAATCTCCACTTATAAGCCATATTGCATGGTTTGCTGCCCTCAAAGCTAAATCAAAAGCAGCAGACCCACCTAAAAAGAAGTCTAAATCCTCAAGGGTGGTTATTTGTGACAGCCCAAAATTTGGCACCAATTGAATTGTATCATCAATACGACCAAGGTCATACAAGAAATAACCCACAAGGTAAAGTACAAGGGTTTACTTTAAGTAAATCTTCATGCATTAAAAATAAATAAAAGAAAACTCAAAAGACAGTTCTAGTCTCATGCCAATTCATGAGCAGAAGAACCGACCCGAACCATCGGTGATAACCATTCACCCCAGATGGTTCGCCAAAAGAATTCATGGTACTTAATTACATTTAAGAATTTAAGCTTGACATACCAAGCTACACAATGCTCTCAACTCACTACTCAAAGTACGCAAGGGGTCTCCTAGAAGAAGTCCTCAGGAGGAGGCTCTAACTCTTCTCCGGGCACGTAATCCGAATCCTCTGGATCAACGTCTCCCGAAGCCTCAGTTGCCGCTAGTGCTGGACTTGCGACGTATAGTATAAGGGGTGAGCTACATCCTAGCTCAATAGGGAAAACACAGTGAACATATAAATTAAGCTCTCACATATATGTTGGAACAGTTTTAAAAACACAATTCATATGATGGAATTTTTGAGAAAATAATTGAAATAATCGAGAATGAGATGATAGATACAACTGTTACTTGCATGTCTTTGTTTATTCTCATCTTACTAGTATAGTTATGGATTCGGCCTAATCACTTAAATCTTAACTTAAGTAGTCCCCGAGCAATATAGCATCAAGCCCCCCGATGGAATACCCACCATCGTCGTCTAAATAGACACTTGTTATATGTTCTCAATTTCAATACTATCCACGCCCCTTTTCCTTAGGTAGCGGGGTTTGATTCTCAAATCTACATCCCTGGGATGTGTTACTAGTGTACGGATTGGCCGCTGTACCGGTCATGGATATCCTGTCGAGTCAATCGTGGGTATCCCGCCACGTTGGTGGGGTATTCTAATCAAACCAAAAATATCAAATGTGCTTTACATATAGTTATTCACCGTGATTGTATTAATTTTATTACATTAGGCATTATCACCTTTCTTTCATTTCACCGTTAGATTTCATCTGCATCCCTGGGATGCCACTGATTCAATGCATCATCTACGTGCCTATTATCAGATTTACACGTCCCCTGGGGACCTCATGGTTTCACTTTTGAATTCACACACACACACCCTTGTTTGAAATCACATTTGACGCATGACTATTTATGAGAATTACTCTACATATATGATTTTGATGAATTAAAGTACATGTTTCAAGATATTCCCTACCTTAACACAAATCCAACGCACTCCTTTCTCGCAGAGGTTTACATGTAATGATCTCACATCAAACCTACATTGCATGTGTTAAGAATATACTTAGAATGGTCTCCAGAACCCTTGGGACCCATAGCTCCCATGAATTTCACAAAAGAATTCGAAAATCCAAGTAGTGCCTCGCTCGAGCGAGCACTTGGCCTCGCTCAAGCGATAAAAATGAGACACTAATCCCTCACGCGAGCAAATACTATTCATCACTCGAGCGGCTATAATGAAGTACCCGACTCTCGCGCGAGCGAGTCTCATTCATCGCTCGAGTGGTTAAAAAGAGGTTCCTGAAGCTCACGCAATGCCTCGCTCGAGCGAGCCTCCCCTTCACTATGGGTCTCTCTCGAGCGAGCCCAGAGCACAATTTATACTCAGATTTATATTCCTACCTCGCTCGAGCGAGCCATTTTTAGCGCTCAAGCGAGACATGACAAAATCAAATGCTCGATCCATTCGAGAAACAATTTTTCCACTCCATTTAAGGCCTTATTAATATAAAAAAAACATTCTTACTGATACTTTATACTTTATTTAAAATACACATAAGCATTTAAAACATACCTCAATCAATAGATCCTATGTAGACTTGATCCAAGATCATATCAGATGAGGAGGGTTTCCAAAGCTTCTCATCCCATCCTCCTTCCAGATTCTCTACCGATTTTGAGAAAAACAAACGAACCTCTAACCCTCTTTTACAAAGTCCTCTTTTCTTTCTCCTTATTTCACTTCCTCTCTATCTAACTCCATTAGATCACGAATGAGAGACTTCTCTCTATTTAGCTCTCCACTTATTTAGTAAAAGCTAGTGTGTTTTACACATACACCTATAGTGTGTATACATTAATTGTGGTTTCCTTGTGAACCACACACACACGTGCATGGTACGTGGCATGTACGGTTCCCAAAAATACGAGGTTATGACATTATTAGAGAAACACCCGGAGAGGGAATGAAAACTGAATCGATATATACCCCTGGGAAAGGCACGAAAATGGATAAAGGCATAAAGCTAATGTCCTCTGATAGGACATTGGATCGGATCCCAGCCTCAATGAAACATCATCTTGTGGGAGCCGAGGTTGCTGTGGACGTTGTCTTTTAAGAAAAGTTTGAGATTAGCGGAGATTCAATTAAGTATTTTAAGGATGCAGAACTTCATTACTTTTTAGAGCCCGGAGTCACACAAGTCTACCCGAGATTGGTAAGACTGTTTTATAAAAATATGATTAATAGAAACAAGGGTCCATTCCCAGTTCTTTCCACAACCATTAATGGATTTCTAATACTTATAACAAAGATAATGATTGCTGGAGTCATGAACACACCCTAGGAAAGACCTAAAGTGTCCCCTGACAACCCGGAAGCCAACATCTTAAGAGAACATCCCAATACTCTTTTGGATTTTGTTCATATGGCGACAAAGCTGCTAGGTAAACCACCAAAAGACGTATCATTTTTCTTGCGTAAGGATTTGGAATCACGAAACTTACAACTCCACTTCCTGGATGTCTTGATTAATAAGACTATCCACCTTGCGGGTCATGGAAACACAACGCAGAGCACTCATTGTGAGAGCCCTATACTTAATGGCTAATCGAACGAATTGACACAGTGAAAGAGAAACTGAGTCAAGAAAAGTATCAAATGAATAAATTATGTCTGCCCTTTGGAGGTTTAATTACAAACCTATTGATGAATGTGAGATACAAATTTGATCTCAAGGAAAAGGCCTTTCCCAGACCATAAGAAGGTCAAACAGCCATGGCTTATAGGAGAACCCTGAGCTTTGAAAATAAAAATAAGATTCCTATTTCTACACAAACAATGGGTACCTCTTCTATACCAGAGACCACACAAGAACTTGTAGTAAATACGGAGGTCCTGAAAGAGCCGACTGTTGAAATAACCATAGTCCAAAGAAATTCAGTTGTAGCAGAGGGAACAAGTACTTCTACTCTCTCCCAAGAAAGACTGGAGCCTAGCTCCCCAGAACATGACAGATCAGCTGAGCAGGAAATAACGTTGGCATCAGTACCTGTTGAAGAACACATCAGTCTTTATGACTCAACTTTGAACTCACCAACAAGGCCTGCATTACCCACTTCTACAGTGGAAAATACACTGCCAGCTATTCCTGAAGCAGCTCAGATGAGCTCAACTATCCCTACAATAGAAGAAATCACTCCACACAGAGAGAGCAAATTGTTGAATTGGCTACTTCTAGCCATGTTCATGCACTTCTTGAGTCTATTGCTCCACCCATAATTCTATCAACTTCAGAGCAGACTCCTATATTTCAAACGACATAAGCAGGACAAAGTTTTGAAACTCTACGAGTGGGTTTCATAGAATTGATGAACCAAGAGACATCTCCTCCAATTACCACTACAATAGTTCCCACGACCTCAGGAGAACAACCTGATTGGGATAGGAGACTACGAGAATTAGAGTAGTGGCAAAGTATAAATTCACCAAATTTAATACCATTGCCAGGTGTAGTAAGATAATTATTGGAAGTTCACAGGTTGAAGAGTAGAGTCCTCGAATCCATGCCCACAACACAAGAATGCCTAGAGCTAGTAGAAAACTCAAAGCGGAAAGTTGTGAGAGATCACTGGACACATTGGATAACAGAAACAACAAGAAAAGTCCAGGATGCCACTGCAGCCTTCCAGGCACAAATTATGCAGCTGTACGACCAGAACAAAGCATTAAGAGAGCCAACAAGCATGGGAAGGTCAGAAAAAGGATTATGAGGATAAAATAACTACTTTGATGGAGCAGTTTGGAGAATTTATTGAAGACCCAGATACAATAGAAAATGTAAAAGAAAAAGCTCATCGAGAATACCAGCAAGCCCTCAACAATCAATTGAATGAAAAGACTCACGAGCTCATAGTGGAAAAAAGAAAACTGCTTAAGTTGCAAGATGATAAATATTCTCTAATCCTAACTTGTGCTGAGCAGAAGGAGAAGATTGAGTCCATTACGAGCAAATACTGGATCACAGTAACAGGATTACAAGTTGAAGCTAACAAACTGAGAGTTGAAATACAAGAAAGGTTTGCTGTGATTTATAAATTAAAAGAGGACTTGAAAAAGAAAGAAACAATTGAAGAGGGGCTGAGAGCTTTGCAAGAAAAGTATGACATGTTAAAAGCTGAAAAAGAGAGTGATGAAGCATGTTCCAAGGAAATTGGGCCAGAATTACATACGGAGCCTGTACCAGATAAAGACGCAAGCTCTACCGATGTTATGACTGACTCTGAAGAGGAACTATTAGGAAATTATTCTCCATTTCTAGCCCTACCAATATCAGAACAAGCTCTACCTACATCACTCGTACCATACCCTTCATCACTCGTACCATACCCTTCATCACCAAGTGAGTGAAATTAATTTCTAGCATATCAACATGACCACAGGTATGATCTAGAAATTTTGAAATATCCCCTATTTTTTTTTGCACAATGAGGATATTGTCCTATTCAAGTTTGGGGGGGGGGGGGGGAGGGGTACATTTATGTGTATATTAGTTAGTTTATTTTTAGTTATTTAGTTTACTTTTAATTTACTTTTGACCTTTTATTTTTTGTTTCCCTTTTTGGTTTCAGATTAGTTTTGTAAATATCGATATTAGGAAAATTTAACTATTATATGAGAGCTATGATAGAAAAATTTATGAATCCATAAACTTTACGATCCATCGTAGTAAAAGTTTGACAATCAAAATAGAGCAGTTACGATTCATGTCTAGCTCTTTTGAACACTGTATCAGATTGAATGTTTAAAACTATACTTTGATTTAAATTATAATATTTAAATTATAGTTTTAAAATTATATAACCAGTGAGCTTTTGAGCCACAATTCATCTTTTATGCTGAGAGAGAGACTGCTTTCTATTGAAAAAAAAATTGTCTTTGAACTTCTTAAATGTGTTAATGAAATCTCATATTGCTGAAAGTTAGAATAAGATATTCTATGAGTATGAGGATTTATTTTTCTAGAACCGTTTATTGTATACATAAAAATAATATGACATTCATGCTAGTAAATCGTAAAGATGATTTAAGGCTATATTTTATTTAGTTTGAGCCAAAAAGCTAAATCCAAGAAAACATTTATCCTTGGAACCCATATTAGAGCCTAAACCAAATTTCTCTGTACCAAGATTTTATAAACCTTTAACCATACATACTGCAAAAAACTTTCAAAATTTAACCCTTACAATTTCTGAGAATTTAAAATGCAAGAAGGGAAAAAGAGAGAGTGAGAGGAGTACAAGAAAATAAATAAAGGATATGCCAAAAAAGGGTATAACTGAGAAGAAATAAAATGAAGAAATGGGAAAAAAGTGAAATCTTAATTACGATTCTGAAAAAGACAGAGAAGCAACAAGCTTCCAAGTTGAAAAACTCAAGAGGATATTTGCATAAAAAAGAGATTTACACAAGAAAACAGAAAAATAATAATGGGAAGAAGTTATACAATCTTTGATACTTACTGAATTAGAAAAGAAAAAGAAAGAAGAAGAAGATAGGTGAAAGAAGAACTGAATTCTCGGAAATACTTGAATCCTTTCTACCGTTCTTTGGAACTTTTTAACTCAAAGCCCCATTACAATTCAAATAAAGACCTTTTTGATTTATGGTTTACAACAACATGAGCCTAGTAGAGATGTCTATAGTAAATACTATGAAAAAATAAGAAAACATATAAATAGTGAGAGTTTGAATAAAAACATTTTTTAGATTTACAGTTTAGAAAAATCTATGATAAATAAAAATTTCATTGATACACACACACTCCATGCTTTACTGAATCAAAATTGTTGAGTTCTGATCAAGGATAATTGCTATGATGGAAAGTTAAAGATAAAGGAGTTGTACTTTTTGAAAAATCATAATAACTATGTGATGATTAAAAATTAGCTAGTATACACAATCACTTTAGATTTTAAAATTTTTGCTTTTGTTTTGAAAATAAAAATAAAAATTGAAAAATCTAAAAATATTTGAAGTTTATAGGCAACTTCATTGAAAACCTTCAGGAGACTATGACTCCTCCACTAGGGATTACCTAGGGGGGTTAAAGGCTTGTTGCATCTGCTAAATGCAATCATGCTCTCTATAAAAGTGGCATTTAACTTTATAATTTAGCTTAATATTTTTTTCCTTGTTTGCTAGGGACTAGCAAAGCGTAAGTTTGGAGGTGTGATCAGTCACAGAATATACCATTCTATCACCCTTAACTTAGTAATGTTAGACCCCAGTTTGGTACTAACAAGTCGATGATGTGTTGATATTAAGAATAAATATAAAAGAAAATCAAAGTATTAATCTTCGTCAAAATGAACTCATAAAGCAGTAAGAAAATTAGTCGAGCGTAAAAGACGATTCAATGCATGTTTAAAGCCAGAAATCGTACTTTGCGATTGAACGAAGCCAAAGAGAAAATGAGAAATCGTAATTCACGATTCTTCAAATGATACTTCAGGCAGAGTACGATACAAAAGAGAATTATGATCGTTCGTATTAGAGAATTGTACCGAGAGTTCTGAGCTGAAAAGAGAAAATTGTGATTTACTAATTTACAGAGTAAAGACTCTTATTGCTGCTGATCACGTGTAGCTACACTGTCATGTATGAAATTAGAAGATTGTTCAAATTAAAAGTTTGGCGATCCATGGATCTGAGAAGATTGAGAAGAAAGATTTCTAAAGATCTCTACTGCTGCTAAAATAAATGAGAAATTCATGAGCGCATCAACTATTCAAAGGAAGGAAAGATGAAATTAGAAGTAGAGTTATATTAGAAAATTTTTATTTTTAGTAGTTTTTTTTATTAGGATTAGAATAATATAAACCGACTCCTTATGATCTATAAATAAGAGAACTCGACATAGGAGAGGAGTTATCGAAGGAACTCTCAACATCAATTGACGACTGAGGTTGAATTTTCTTTCGATCAACTTTATTTTAGTTTAGCTTAGATATACAAGGTTTCTCGAGAGCAATTAACGACTGTAATTGGGAGCTAGAAGATTAGAGTAGAGTATCTGCAGTTTTTTAGGAGCAATTGGCGCCTGTGACTGAGGGATGACATATCTTTTTATTGCTTTCTAGTTTAGATTTATTGTTTATGCACTTTTACTACTTTGTAAGCATCTAAACATTTTTTATTTGAAGTGACGACTCATATTGGAAATTAGCAGATTAGTGTAACAATTTTTACTTTTCTATCTTTAATTTTCTTAAGTTTGATTGAAGCTCAAATTTTAGGAAGATTGTTGATTAGATTAAATCTGTGTTAAGAAATTTTAGTATTTGATTGACTCTCAAATTCTAGAGGACTGACATACAGTGTAACAGTACTTTAATTTTATAAATATCCGAGCATTGAAGGATTGTGATTGACGACCATAATATGGAAAGAGGAGGATTTAGATTTATTTTTTGCAATTAGTTTAAACAATCCATTCTTTTATTCATATTTCTCCCGCAAATTAGGATCTTAAAAGACAAATATAAGTTTTTAGGATAAATAAGATATAGAGAAAATCAATTCCACGTGGAAATGATCCTATACTAGTGCTACAATTTCCATTGTGTGCTTGTAGTAGGTTAAGACTTTAGTACAAATTTAGAGCACACAGGCACCCACCCAAAATCTACAATTCACACATCCTCTCGCTCCATAGACCAATCACCAAAATTTCCCCCACCTACAATGGCCCCATCCGACACCCATTCAAACCCTCCAAAATCCCACAAACCTTACCCCTCCACCACCACTTATTGATGAGGGTCATCAATATGAAGAAGATGACACCCAAAATTGTGACGACCTGAAATTTCCACATGGGAACAACGTGAAATGTCTGATCGCTAGATCATAAATCACAATCTAAATATATAATTTCTTTGGTATCGATGGAATCAAATTTATCATAAACTGAATAATGTTTCAACATTCATCGATAAATCAAATATGAGTCCAACCTTTTAAAAAAAATAAAAAATGAGTCCAAAAGTAAATGCCACCGGTGACGGCCGTACGTCATACAAACAATGGCATTTACATCAACATATGTAGAAACAATAAGTCTTCTAAAACAGTTATACGTGTACCAAGTTCGAATCACCAAAATTCTAAGGTAAAATTCTTTTAGTGGAAGATCTGCCTCGTCTTCCAGTACAAACTCGGTATCTTTGTCAGCATCCGAACCTATGACACAGTGTCGAGGTGAGCTAAAAATCCACAAGCTCAGTAGGAAAAACCTCAATGCAAACTATACTCTATGTTCCCAAAACATAGTTTCAGAGGACATATTCATTTACATATATTAGGATTTATAAACAAGGTTAAACTAAATCTCATATCTCAAAGGTTTTATAATTCACATGAGGATCAATGTAATCATGTTCATTGGTTCCTTTTATATGTAAGTTCTTAGGTTCATGCATGACTTAACTATATAACTTAAATAATCTCTAACATGTATAGTGTTAGAGCCAAAGGTGACCTATGGGAATCCTAACCATTATCATTCAAAGAATAATTTTTAATGTGCCCAAGCACCTGCATTATGAGGAATGCTTGTGCGGTTCAATGACTGTCATCACAGTTCAATGTGTGCTAAAGCACGACTCACATATGGATATATCGCTGTAACGGTTCACAAACGGATATACTGTCGTAACGGTTCAATGTGTGCCGAAGCACGATTCACATATGGATATACCGCCGCAACGGTTCACATATGGATATACTGTCGTAACGGTTCAATGTGTGCCGAAGTATGGTTCACATACAAATATACCGTCATAACGGTTTACATATGGATATACCACTGTGACGGTCCAAAGTGTGCCTTCTCACAGATTCGTTCACTTAAACTCTTCAAATCACATTCATATTCTAAATCGTAGTATAGTATTCGTACAACATAGATAGTTCAAAATTCACATTTACATTTCCAATGTTCAAAGTTTGATGTTCAATGAAGATTCAATGTTCAATGAAGAGTTCATGTTTTAATAAAATTTCAATGTTCAATAAGCACATTCAGAATACAATAAATTTCAATGTTTGACACATTATCAAAAGTTCAATGGGTTTCAAGCATTCATAGGATTTTTCAATGTTCTATTTGTAATACTTAATAATTTTCAATATTCAATGAATCATTAAATAACTATGAATTGAAGTATAACACACAATTTTGCATTGAAATTCCCCAACCTCGAATCTTACCGTTGCAATGAGTAAGTGCGATGATGCCTATCGATTGCAATCGATTCTCCCTTCTACATTGCACACAATAGTGATATATCAATGATCGATTGATTGAAAGAGGAAAGATTGATTTGAAAGAAAAGTCCCTTTGTTCTTTATGTTCATAGCTCGCTGTCGTGAGGTGACGACGAGCTGTGACAATGTTCATAGCTCACTGCTGTACTATGACGAGTTGACTAACTTTCTGTTCTTGGTATTCGCAGCTCACTGTTGTGATGTGACAAGTTGTGGCTGCGACTGTCACGAAATTCTCACTATTCACAGCGAGCTGCTGTCTTCTGACAACGAGTTGTGTATAATTATATCTTTCTCTGTTTACATCCACAACGAGCTGTTGTTTCCTGACAGTAAGCTGTGGCTGGGGATGTTATCTTCTCTACGGTGAGCTATCATGAGTTCACAGCGAGCTGGAATCTTCTGACAGCGAACAATATATATTTTATTTTTGATCTGTTCATATACACAATGAGCTACAATATTCCTGGCAGCGAGCTGTGTATAGCCATTTTATTTTCTGTTTATATACACAGCGGGCTGCGGTTCCATGGCAGTGAGCTATGCTTGGATTCCCTTTCCTTTGTTTTCCAGTGACAGTTCACTGTACCTTTGTAACATTGAGATGTGACTTGGTTTAAGGGTACGACAAGACTTATGGAAGGCTTTCGCAGTGGTGTTACTTTTCTTTCAGTGTCAACGAGCCGTTGTATTCTTACAGCGAGCTGTCATTATCGTTTTCAGGCTCAGAATTGTTGTACGTCCTAAGGTTCAAAAATGAGGTATAATCAAAAGTCTTATTGGTTCTAAGAATCATTTTAGATCCGAATTGCACAAGGGCTCTAATATTCTCCTCAAGATTTGACAATAATAAGAATGAATAAAGTCATAAGTGTTTATCTCTTGAAGCGTGATTCGTGATTCAACGACGATCTAGGTCTGAGAAGATCGATGTTCCACACTATCGTTCTTAGAGGTTTCTTCCTTCACCCTCTTTGATCTTGATGGTGACGTGATCAAAGTGACTCGTGGTAGAAAAACCCCAAGGTTCTAGAGTGGTTGGAAGAAGAAGATGAAAAGGGTTTTCTTTAAGGAGAAAGGAAAAAGAGGAGGCGGCTAGGGTTTTTCTCACGGCTTTATTCTCAAAAAGAATTATTAAATTGTGATTTAAGGTTCTCCGTAACACCTCTTCTTATAACTTAATGGAGATTATCATGTGTTGGGCTAACACACCTAGACAAGGTGTATATGCTTTTATTCCAAGATCCAAAAATAGAGGTTTTAAAGCCTACACCAAGGTTTGAACCTTGGACCTCTAGTCTATAATTCAAGTCTCTAACCGCCATGCTATCATGTAGCTTGTGTAATTAGTGACGAAATTAACTATAACAGTATTTTAAACCAAATCGTATAACTTTTTTTTAAAATATTTTAAACGCTCAAGGCATGCGATGTATATTTTATTAAGCCCATATATTCATTGGACGTATTAAGGTTTGAAAAATTTTGGGTTGTTACATTCTTCCTCCTTTAAAATAATTTTTGTCCTCGAAAATTTAGTATCTTATTCAAAGAGATGAATGATCACCAATCTCTACTTCATGTTCCTAGGTAGCTTCAGTAGATGAATGATTTCGCCACTTAACCAGCATGAGTGGGATCCGCTAGGTACGTAAGATATGTTCATTACTGTCGAGAATCTGTATCATCCCTTCAGCTACAGTCTGCTTACCAATTACACTTTGAATTACCAATTACACTTGATTGTGTAACATTGTGTCAATTGGATATGTTATCCCTGTTACACATGATTGTGTAGAAATCTGTTACCTGACAGTGTCGAAATCTACTACCTGACTTGGTAGAAATCTGCTTAGCTATGGTGTTAGACCTGAATGAGTAACTCGCGTGAATTAGATCATAATCTCTGTCCGTTCAAGTATATATGAAAGCTTGATGTTTTCTATATGGTTTATATCATTTCTGAGAGCAAAGTATTTGTGGACTATAAATGCATGTTTTCTGATATATCAGCACTGGATTAGAATACCATAATTTCTGAAAGGCAATGAAATGATACCTCTGAGTTCGAAGGGGACAATTTTGAGACCATGGCCAGGTCATAAATATGATATCTGCTCTGTTATCTGTTATCTGTTTTGTTATCTGATCTCAACTAACAGCTGAGTTGAGGAAAGCACTTGGTATTCGTGCTGTTAGCTATAAATAATCCCCAACAACGATAAGTCTATTGTGGTAGTTTAAGTGTCAGCTTCTAAGTTATCTGTCTGGTCTGGGTATAGTTGTCTGATTTGTCTTTATGATTTAGAAATATTTGTCTGATTTATTTGTATGGTATGGGAATATATCTATCTGTTTTACATAGAATCTAAATGTTGTTGTTAGTGATGATTCTGTTATTATCTCTTCTCTGAGTAGTCATGCTTGACCACTCACATAATTTACCAATTTATCACCCTTAACTTAGTGATGCTGGACCATAGTTTGCTACTAACAAGTTAACGATGTACATATATTAAGGAAAACCAGCAAGATAGAGCTAAAGTATTAATCTTTGTCAAAATGAACTTATAAAGCAGTAAAAAGATGATTGACATAAAGAGACAATTCTTTACCTACAAGAAATAAAAAATCGTGTTTTACGATTTTGCGAAACAAAGTACAGAGAAGAAGAGAAGAATCATAATTTACAATTCTCCAGAAAAGATGTTCCAAAGCTGAAGCGATACAGGAGAAGTGATGAATCGTACTGAAGAATCATCCTAAGAGTGAACACTATGATAAGAAGAAAATCGTGATTTACGATTTTCCAGAAAGAGAAGAAAGAAGAAATCGTGATTTACGATTTTATAGAATAGAAACCTCTTAGTGCTGCTGATCAAGTGAAGTTCTACACCGCCATGCATATATTTAGAAGTCTTTTACAATTAGAAGTTTGACCAATCACGGATCTGAGAAAATTGATGAAGAATATTCTTAAAGGACTATGTTGCTGAAAATCAGAGAACACTCCAGAAGCGTATCAACTATTCAAACCAAGGAAGGATAAAATTATGAGTTAGAGTTATATTAGGATATTTTTATCTTTAGTAGTTTCTTTTATTAGAGTTAGATCTATATAAACTGACCACTTATGATCTATAAATAAGAGGGCTCGGTATAGGAATAATCATCGAAGAAATTTTCATCATCAATTGACCTTGAGGTTAGGTTTTCTTTCGATCAATTTAGAGTAGATTTTTATTGTTTTGTAGATTAGATATCTGTCACAACCCCAGATTTTTGAGATGAGTGCACGACATGCTTTACACATAGGTACATGTGTTTCACAAGGAGACCAAAACGAACCAAATACACTAAGTGTGTATGTGGGAAACACACTAGCATATCCCTAACTTATAGATATAAAAGTGAAAGAGAGAGAGAGGAACCCTTACGTAATCCTATTCTAACCTAAATAGAGAGAGAAGGAGAATATAGAGAGAAAGAAGAGAAGAGCCTAGTAGAGAACTAGGGTTCGTTGGGACTCAAGTCAGCAAAGGAGATTAGAGGAAGAGACTGGAAGAAAGAACCTTAGAGGCCTGTTGGCCTAGTAAAATTTCGAGTCGTGAATCGAACTTGCGCGTGAATCATCGTCAGAGGTACGTTAAAGACATGATAGATGCCTAGGAATGTTTTAAATAGTAGGAAGAATGTTGGCTGAATATTTCTTTTTATGAGATTAAGGTAACATGAAGGAAGGAAGCATGTTCTCGATCCGATCGAGGAACAAAATCATCGTTCCTCGCTCGAGCGGTCTAAAGGCTCGCTTCGGCGAGGATGAATAGAAAAAATATAACTGGGCTCGCTAGCGGTTCCCAAAACTAAAGGAAGCTCGCTCGGCGATGGTCTAATAATAAGGCTTCGATTTAACCGCTCGAGCGACCTCAATTTAACGCCGGCGAGGTCAAGAGACCGCCGGCGAGGTCAAAATGACCGCCGGCGAGGATAAGTGGCAGCGAGTGGTCAGTGACCACTCAGATCTTGGTTTTTCGAATATAAGAAACTTGGGGGTCATACACCCCAATGACTTTAGATTGTTCTAAACCTATTTTTGAAATGTAGGTTTGTTGCATTATAACCCTCTACGAGCAGGCGTGCCTTGAGTTTCGTTGAGGTAGGGAATATTCTTGAAACATGTGCATTATCCCGTGAACTCATATGCGTAGTATAATCATTTTAAATAGTCATATATATATTTCATGAACCCTTATGGTGTGTGTAACAACGTGAAAATCTTGAGGCCCCCAGGGGACGAAAAATCATGTAGTTTCATCAAAGAGGGGTGCAACAGAAGTATGGGGCATCCCAGGGATGCAGATGAAAACAAACAGAGAAACGAAGGTAATGTGATAAGGCCTAATGTAATATAATTAGCACAATCACGGTGAATAACTATATGTAAAGCACATTGATATTTTTATTATTTAAGGTTGATTAGAATACCCCACCGACGTGGCGGGATACCCACGACTGACTCGGCAGGATATCCGTGACCGGTACGGCGGCCAATCCGTACATTTATAACACATGCCAGGGATGTAGATTGAGAATAGACCCACCACCTATGAGAAAGGGGCTTGGGCAGTATCCCCAGGAAATACGTATAGTAATAACTGTCTAGTTAGACGACGATGGTGGGTATTCCATCGGGGCTCGATGCTATATTGCTCGGGGACTACTTAAGTTAAGATTTAAGTGATTAGGCCAAATTTCACAACTAAACAAATAAGGAGATTAAACGAAACCATGCTAAGTAACGACCAAAATCATTGGGTATTTCCTGTTATTCAAATTATTGTCCACAAGCGATTACCTTATAATTCCATGCTTGTTAAATTACTGACATATGTGTGAAGGTTGATCTATATGTTCTTTTTGTTTTCCCTACGGAGCTAGGATGTAGCTCACCCCCCTTAGACTATACGTCGCAGGTCCAGGACTAGCGGCAGTGAAGACTTCTGGAGAAGCTGATCCAAGGGCTTCGGATTACATGCCCACAGAAGAGTCAGAACCTCCTCCTGAGGAATTCTTCTAGGAAACCCGCTACATACTTTGAGAGTGAGTTGAGAGTATTATGTATGGCTTGGTATATCAAGCCTCTTTATTTCGAATGTTTTAAATACCGTTTCTTGACAAGACGTCTAGGATGAACTGTTATCACTAATGGTTTGGGATTTTATTTAGAGTAGCTACGCGTGCCTCAATTACAGTTTTGGCTTGTATATACCAATGTTTCGTAAGGAACCCGGGGCACGGCCTTGAAGGCCGTGCTGATGGCACAGATTTTGAGGTTCCAAAATTCGGGCTGTCACAGTTGGTATCAAAGCCTTTTTCTTCCAGGTTCTGACTATCATATCGTCAGAATCTAGGGACTTCTGCTAACGAGATTATGGATTCTCATGCAGACCGTTATGTTTCCTAGAGGGAGAGGCCGACCCAGGGGTGGTCATGATAGGAATTTGCGCAGTAGAGATGGGTTCGTCTCACCTACAAACAGAGTGCCATTGGGAAACAGGGAGATTCCCGAGAGCAGTGGCCAGGGAGGAAACCAAACTCAAGCAGAGGAGCAAGATCTAGATAGACAGGATCGAGATCAGAGGGAACAAGATAGGGTGAGAGAGAGAAATGAAGAAAGAGAAGAGCGTCAGAGGATGATGCACACAATGGAGACCATGGCAACTGCCATGGCACAGCAAGCAGCGTCCTTGGCAGCGCATACAGTACCAGAACCACAACGAACACCTACCCCTCCAGTAGGAATTACACCTTCAGTGGCTTCAGCATTTACTGAGTTCAGAAGAATGAGACCTCCAAACTTTTCAGGACAGGCAGACACAATGGCCGCCGAAAACTGGTTGGGGGAAATGGAGAAGGTGTTTAGCGTACTGACATGCACGGAGGATGAGAGCGTCCGTTGGGCGGCATATATGTTAGATGGAGAAGCTGGACCTTGGTGGAAATCTGTTTCGCGAACAAGAGCACAAGAAACTCCAGATATGCCGTGGACTTGGGACGAATTCGTAGAAGAATTCAATAAACAATACTTTCCTGAAGTTGTGAGGAATCAGATGGAGACCCAATTTCTACAACTAGCGCAGGGAAGGATGACCGTGAGAGAGTATGGAGTGGAATTCATGAGACTGGCTCGCTTCGCCCCAGACTACGTGACTTCAGACGTGATGAAAGCGAAGAGGTTCCAACAGGGCTTAAGGTCGGACATTCGAGGAGGGGTTGCGCCCTTCCAGCTGAAAACCTATGGAGAAGTAATGAGTAAGGCATTGGTAGTCGAAGAAGAAAATAATAACCGATGCCGTCAAAGGGAATCACAAGGTAGAGAAAGCATTGATCTAAGCAGGGCGGGGAGTTATGAATCGGTATATAAGAAACCGAGGTTTGTAGCACCGAATCAGAGACAATCGTTCCAGATAGGGTATGGGAGAGCTGCACAACAAGCTACCCATCAAGGTTATCCGTTGCTGGCATCAGGGAGACCGATGAAGTATCAAGGTCCTGCTTTTTCCAGCAGGGCTACAACTACACAAGGTTTTTCGAGAGCTGCTACTTCATCACCAAGGGAAACTTGTGCTAAATGTGGCAAGCCCCACAAAACAATAGATTGTAGGCAGGGAATGCGAGGCTGTTTCAGGTGTGGCAAGATAGGCCACATGATTAGAGATTGCCCTGAGGCAGTTAAAGAAAAGACGGCCCCAACTTCCATGCCACAACCTATTCAATCTCGAAAGCCTGTTATTCGAGGGAGAGCCTACGCAGTTACCGCCCAGGAAGCAGGGAGTGTACACGACATTATTCAAGGTGAGATCTCCTTTAAATTAGAGAATTTCGGTTGCAATACAACTCTAGATAAAGAATGGGCTTCCATTAGGATAAATATATAAATACCCATTATTAAACCTAAGAGTGAAAATTTTTCTCATGTATATGTTATATACGTATATGCATGCATTGTAGGTAATGCTATGATTTATGAGAAGGGTACATGAGCACATGACGCCTGAAAGTCTTGATAGACCCAGGGTCTACCCACTCCTTCATCACCCCTAGATTTGCAAAGAAGATGAAGATTGTTCCGGAGACACTGGACTTTGTGTTATCAGTGTCCATTCCAACAGGAGAATTAGTGGACACGGAGTTAGTCTGCAAATCGGTAGTAGTAAGCATTCGGGATCACGTTGTCCACGAATTAGACGCAAATTTAATATGGTTGGACATGCAAGGATTCGATGTAATCCTTGGCATGGATTGGTCATCCATCACAAATAAAGTGGATTGCAAGGATAAAGTTGTTATTTTCCGTCCTAACACGAGGAGATCGTTTCGATTTCAAGGGGAGAGATCGACTCAAGTACCACTCATATCTGCAGTCAGAGCAGAACGTTTAATCAAAAAGGGGTGTAGCGGTTATTTGGCATTTTTGAAAGGAGATAAAGAAGAAAACAATATTATCTCCGAGATAGCAGTGGTGCAAGAATTCCCAGATGTATTCCCAGAAGAATTGCCAGGATTACCTCCAGAAAGAGAAGTAGAATTTGCAATCGACTTAGCACCAGGAACGGAACCTGTTTCAAAGGCACCCTATAGGATGGCCCCTGCAGAGTTGAAAGAGTTGAAAGAACAATTGCAAGAGCTCATGGACAAGGGATTCATACGACCAAGCGTGTCTCCATGGGGAGCACCAGTGTTGTTCGTGAAAAAGAAAGATGGGTCGATGCGGTTGTGCATCGACTACCGCCAATTGTACAAAGTCACGGTGAAGAATCGATATCCGTTGCCAAGAATAGATGACTTATTCGACCAGTTGCAGGGAGCAAAACATTTTTCCAAGATCGACCTAAGATCTGGTTACCATCAGTTAAGAGTCAGGGCCAAGGACATTCAGAAAACGGCTTTTAGAACACGGTATGGACACTATGAATTTTTAGTGATGCCATTCGGATTTAATGCACCGCTGCTGCTTATGGATTTGATGAATCGAGTGTTTAAACCACACCTAGACTCCTGCGTTGTAGTGTTTGTTGATGACATCCTAATCTACTCAAAATCAAAAACGGAGCATGAAGAACACTTACGTGTCGCTTTACGAACCTTGCGTGAAAACCAACTGTACGCCAAGCTCAGCAAATGTGAGTTTTGGCTAGAAGAGGTTAGCTTTTTGGGACATGTCGTCTCCAAGCATGGTGTCACAGTAGATCCCGCTAAGATCGAGGCGAGAGGAACCAAAAACCGTGGATGACATCCAAGCTTCCTCGACCGGCAAAGTTATTATCGACGCAGAGAAGGTTTTTCAAAGATATCAGGACCTCTTACGAGGCTTACCAGAAAGGACTCAAGATTTGAGTGGAGTGAGGCGTGTGAGAAGAGTTTTCAAGAACTCAAGAAGAGACTCACCTCAGCTCCAGTTTTAGCCATTCCATCGGGCAGTGGAGGATTTGCAGTTTACAGTGATGCTTCGTATAACGGGTTGGGTTGTGTACTAAATCAATATAAAAAGGTAATAGCTTACGGCTCCAGACAGTTGAAAGAGCACGAAAAGAACTACCCAACACACGATTTGGAACTAGCAGCAGTGATATTCGCATTAAAGATATGGCGACATTATTTATACGGAGAAACATTTGAAATTTCATGACCATAAGAGCCTCGGGATACTTTTACGAACGAATATGAGGCGTCAGAGGTGGATGGAATTCCTCAAAGACTACGACTGTTCCATACAGTACCATCCAGGCAAAGCTAACGTAGTGGCCGACGCCTTGAGTCGGAAAAGTTCGGCCCAGTTGGCTAGTCTAATTTCGAGTATACATCGATGGAAGTTGTTGGAGGATCTAGCGTTATGTGGCGCAGACATACAACCACAAGCCACAGGAGCCTTCTTAGCCAACATATCAGTGAAACCAGTGATATTCGAACACATACGAGAACTACAGATGAAGGACCCGATTCTAACAAAGATACACCAAAATGTAATCGAAGGTACTACATCTGATTTTTCAATCAAGGAAGACGGTTCCTTAATATTCAAGGGGCGACTTTGCATTCCGGACAATGCCGATTTGCGGCGAACGATTCTTGATGAATCTCACAAGTCAAGCTATGCTATCCACCCGGGAAGCACGAAGATGTATCAAGATCTGAAAAAGAATTACTGGTAGAGAGGTTTAAAACAAGATGTGGCAGAGTACGTGTCACGATGTTTGACGTGCCAACAAGTGAAAATCGATCATAGACACCCCGCAGGCCTATTACAGCCTCTACCCATACCGGAATGGAAGTGGGAATCTATCTCAATGGATTTCATAGTCGGTCTATCATGAATCGCAAGGAGGCATAACGCCATTTGGGTAGTAGTTGATCGATTGACTAAGTCGGCACACTTCTTGCCGCATAATCGATGTACGGGAAGATTAGCAGAACTATATATGAAAGAGATCGTCCGGTTACATGGGATTCCAAGTAGCATTGTTTCAGACCGAGACCCATTATATACATCAAAGTTTTGGAGGAGATTCCAAGAAGGAATGGGAACTAGGTTAGATTTTAGTACGACGTTTCACCCACAAACAGACGGACAGACTGAGAGGGTCAACCAAGTCATTGAAGACATGCTCAGGGCATGTATGTTAGAGTTGCAAGGATCATGGGATCAACATCTACCATTGATTGAGTTCGCATATAATAATAGTTTTCAGACGAGCATCGGAATGGCACCGTATGAAGCCTTGTACGGAAGACGATGTAAGTCGCCAATCAATTGGGAGGAAATTGGCGAGAAATTTGTTTTGGGACCCGAGCTACTTGAAGATAACGCTGCTATTGTCCGCATGATCAGGGAAAGATTAAAGGCGGCTCAAAGCAGACAGAAAAGCTATGCTGACATCAAGCGGACTAGTGTAGACTTTAAAGTGGGTGAGCATGTGTTTGTGAAAGTATCACCGATGAAGGGAGTGATGAGATTTGGGAAGAGAGGGAAACTAAGTCCCCGCTATCTTGGACCGTTTGAAGTTTTGGGTCGAGTGGGAGAAGTAGCCTACCGCATTGGTTTGCCACCATTGTTTGATCAGGTACACAATGTATTCCACGTGTCGATGCTCAGGAAATATCTCAATGACCCTGACCACGTGCTGAGCGGACAATCATTCGAAATGCATGAAGATATGACCATGATTGAAGAGCCGGTAGAAATTTTAGATCGAAAAGAACATGTGTTGCGAACAAAAGTTATTCCCTTAGTGCTTGTCCGATGGAAGAACCATCCTGTCGAAGAAGCAACATGGGAACGCGAGGCAGATGTTAGAGAACAATATCCCAAATTGTTCGAAATTGCCAACTGAATGGTTTCATTCTTTTGAGAATAGGTGATTACGGGTACTATGAAGGATATGTATATTTTCCTTTTAAAGATATGTTGACTCCAAACAAGGATTGCACCACGTTGTCGTTGAACTCTTAATTAATGGAACTAGTGATGAGAATTGAAACCGAAAACGAGAAAAGGGTACCAGAGGAATGTTTCTGGTCTCGCTCGAGCGACCACTTATGACCACTCGAGCGAACTACATAAATTCACACTTCCTCTCGCTCGAGCGATAACTATTCCTCGCTCGAGCGAGGCATTTTGACCGCTCGAGTGAGGCATTATAACCGCTCGAGCGAGGCTGCAGTATATGATAATACTAATTCTGTTCTCGCTCGAGCGAGAACTAATGACCGCTTCGGCGGGGGAACTATAAATATGGCGAGGCCAGCGCTGTCATCTTCAAGCGAAAGGAGAAGAGATGAGCGGGGTTAGGGCAAACGATTTACATTTTCGTCCGATTCAACCGATTTGAACAATCCGATCCGTTAAGACGACTCTCTAGGTAAAATCTACCTATTCCTAAAATCTTTCCTTCCTTTTAAGCCTTATTTATACTAAATGGCCTCGGGCGAACCCCAACCTAAGAAGCGGATGGCAATTGGTGCGCCATTGCAACAAAGCGCCCCAAACCTCTCAACCATCATCAAACCCGCCCTCCACTCCAATCGCACTGGATGATTGGTGGGGAGCAAAGACTTTTGAAGCCGAATGGGAAATACATCCCTCATGCTTCGGGGATCTGACGTCCACCCAGTGGACATTGGACTTTCTCACCAACAACCATCTCAAGACCTTGCTTACGTCGGTCGGGGATCGATATTACCCGAGGCTAGTGAAATTGTTTTACCAAACCCTAAACATGAACGTCGATGAGGACGCCATACTCGTTACCATCGATGGTAATGAGCTAATTTTCAGATGTGCCGACATTTTCTCAATCATGAAATGTCCCCACATCTACACCCCTAGCCCACTCATCCTACCACCTTTTTCTGGGAACGTAGATTTCCCAACGATCATCTCCGACATCACTGGCGGCATGTCCGCCTCGGGACAATCTATTACCCGATCACAACTACCGCCGCGCATGTGGCTTTTAGATATTATCTTTAAAAAGAATCTACACCCAACCGGCCATGATCAAGAACGCCGAGATGCGTTTCTGCGAGCCCTACACACCGCATTTCATAATAGGTGGATCAACACACCTATGGTCATCATAAAAGGCATGGCGCATGCCTACAAAAGAAATGTAAGGGGTGCTGTCCCTCCACCCATCAACCGATTACCGTATGCTCGGTTGATTTCCCGACTCTTAGACTCACGGAATGGGAAGGGAGGATTTAGGATCCGGGAGGACGAGTTGTTCCTCACTGATAACGTCGTCCCATACCTCACCCAAGACTGGAGCCGAAACCTTAAGAGCCTGCAAACTAGTGTCAACAAGAAGAGAGACCGACAGGTCTCCCGATCAGCCACCCATCAAGCACCGGTAGGATCGACCACTTCCTCTACCTCAGTTCCGCAGCCCATACCCACTACCGACACGGGCATGATGAGGGAGATCCTTCAGCAAGGGCGGGAGATCAGGTTACATCAGAGGTTCCAGGAAGCGCTACTCATCGACCTCATGGGCCAGACATACCCGCAGTCTTACATGCAGCGCGTAGGTGCCATGAGGGACGCTATTTTTGGAGCGTCAAGCTCCGGCCCGGCTACGAGGAGTGCCACTGCAGGTACCACAGCCGTCACGGTGGACGATGAGGATGAGGATGGCGACGACGACGACGACTACGAGGAGGATGAGGACTAGATAGTAACGAAAATTTTGAACACAGTATATGTAATATTTTGAGGCAGTTGTAAAGAGGTGGGTTCTTGGTCAAAATCTTTTCAAACTATCGTGACATGAATGTCACAAAGTTGTTTTTTTTTGTTGTTGTGAATGATAAATATATATATGGAAGGAGTATAAAGATAATGACCCCTGTCATTTATGTAAAAAAAAAAAAAAAAAAAATTTTTTTTTGGCATAACCAACGCTTGTTGCTGCGAAATGCGACAACCGTTTAATTACTATTTTTGATATGCGAGTCGTATGACAGAAGTGATACCTGTTTAAGAGAATAATATCGATTTTCGAGGACGAAAATCTTAAAAGTTGGGGTGATTGTCACAACCCCAAATTTTTGAGATGAGTGCACGACATGCTTTACACATAGGTACATGTGTTTCACAAGGAGACCAAAACGAACCAAAGACACTAAGTGTGTATGTGGGAAACACACTAGCATATCCCTAACTTATAGATATAAAAGTGAAAGAGAGAGAGAGGAACCCTTACGTAATCCTATTCTAACCTAAATAGAGAGAGAAGGAGAATATAGAGAGAAAGAAGAGAAGAGCCTAGTAGAGAACTAGGGTTCGTTGGGACTCAAGTCAGCAAAGGAGATTAGAGGAAGAGACTGGAAGAAAGAACCTTAGAGGCCTGTTGGCCTAGTAAAATTTCGAGTCGTGAATCAAACTTGCGCGTGAATCATCGTCAGAGGTACGTTAAAGACATGATAGATGCCTAAGAATGTTTTAAATAGTAGGAAGAATGTTGGCTGAATATTTCTTTTTATGAGATTAAGGTAACATGAAGGAAGGAAGCATGTTCTCGATCCGATCGAGGAACAAAATCATCGTTCCTCGCTCGAGCGGTCTAAAAGGCTCGCTCGAGCGAGGATGAATAGAAGAAAATATAACTCTGGGCTCGCTCGAGCGGTCCCCAAAACTAAAGGGAAGCTCGCTCGAGCGAGGGTCCACAATAATAATTCGAAAGCTCGATTTAACCGCTCGAGCGACCTCGATTTAACCGCTCGAGCGAGGTCAAGAGACCGCTCGAGCGAGGTCAAGTGACCGCTCGAGCGAGGATAAGTGGCCGCGCGAGCGAGGTCTGGTGACCACTCAGATCTTGGTTTTTCGAATATAAGAAACTTGGGGGTCATACACCCCAATGACTTTAGATTGTTCTAAACCTATTATTGAAATATAGGTTTGTTGCATTATAACCCTCTACGAGTAGGCGTGCCTTGAGTTTCGTCGAGGTAGGGAATATTCTTGAAACATGTGCATTATCCCGTGAACTCATATGCGTAGTATAATCATTTTAAATAGTCATATATATATTTCATGAACCCTTATGATAAGGGTGTGTGTGTGTGTAACAACGTGAAAATCTTGAGGCCCCCAGGGGACGAAAAATCATGTAGTTTCATCAAAGAGGGGTGCAACAGAAGTATGGGGCATCCCAGGGATGCAGATGAAAACAAACACAGAAACGAAGGTAATGTGATAAGGCCTAATGTAATATAATTAGCACAATCACGGTGAATAACTATATGTAAGGCACATTGATATTTTTATTATTTAAGGTTGATTAGAATACCCCACCGACGTGGCGGGATACCCACGACTGACTCGGCAGGATATCCGTGACCGGTACGGCGGCCAATCCGTACATTTATAACACATGCCAGGGATGTAGATTGAGAATAGACCCACCACCTATGAGAAAGGGGCTTGGACAGTATCCCTAGGGGATACATATAGTAATAACTGTCTAGTTAGACGACGATGGTGGGTATTCCATCGGGGCTCGATGCTATATTGCTCGGGGACTACTTAAGTTAAGATTTAAGTGATTAGGCCAAATTTCACAACTAAACAAATAAGGAGATTAAACGAAACCATGCTAAGTAACGACCAAAATCATTGGGTATTTCCTGTTATTCAAATTGTTGTCCACAAGCGATTACCTTATAATTCTCGAGCGAGGTCAAGTGACCGCTCGAGCGAGGATAAGTGGCCGTGCGAGCGAGGTCTGGTGACCACTCAGATCTTGGTTTTTCGAATATAAGAAACTTGGGGGTCATACACCCCAATGACTTTAGATTGTTCTAAACCTATTTTTGAAATGTAGGTTTGTTGCATTATAACCCTCTACGAGCAGGCGTGCCTTGAGTTTCGTCGAGGTAGGGAATATTCTTGAAACATGTGCATTATCCCGTGAACTCATATGCGTAGTATAATCATTTTAAATAGTCATATATATATTTCATGAACCCTTATGATAAGGGTGTGTGTGTGTGTAACAACGTGAAAATCTTGAGGCCCCCAGGGGACGAAAAATCATGTAGTTTCATCAAAGAGGGGTGCAACAGAAGTATGGGGCATCCCAGGGATGCAGATGAAAACAAACAGAGAAACGAAGGTAATGTGATAAGGCCTAATGTAATATAATTAGCACAATCACGGTGAATAACTATATGTAAAGCACATTGATATTTTTATTATTTAAGGTTGATTAGAATACCCCACCGACGTGGCGGGATACCCACGACTGACTCGGCAGGATATCCGTGACCGGTACGGCGGCCAATCCGTACATTTATAACACATCCCAGGGATGTAGATTGAGAATAGACCCACCACCTATGAGAAAGGGGCTTGGGCAGTATCCCCAGGGGATACATATAGTAATAACTGTCTAGTTAGACGACGATGGTGGGTATTCCATCGGGGCTCGATGCTATATTGCTCGGAGACTACTTAAGTTAAGATTTAAGTGATTAGGCCAAATTTCACAACTAAACAAATAAGGAGATTAAACGAAACCATGCTAAGTAACGACCAAAATCATTGGGTATTTCCTGTTATTCAAATTGTTGTCCACAAGCGATTACCTTATAATTCCATGCTTGTTAAATTACTGACATATGTGTGAAGGTTGATCTATATGTTCTTTTTGTTTTCCCTACGGAGCTAGGATGTAGCTCACCCCCCTTAGACTATACGTCGCAGGTTCAGGACTAGCGGCAGTGAAGACTTCTGGAGAAGCTGATCCAAGGGCTTCGGATTACGTGCCCACAGAAGAGTCAGATCCTCCTCCTGAGGAATTCTTCTAGGAAACCCACTGCATACTTTGAGAGTGAGTTGAGAGTATTATGTATGGCTTGGTATATCAAGCCTCTTTATTTCGAATGTTTTAAATACCGTTTCTTGACAAGACGTCTAGGATGAACTGTTATCACTAATGGTATGGGATTTTATTTAGAGTAGCTACGCGTGCCTCAATTACAGTTTTGGCTTGTATATACCAATGTTTCGTAAGGAACTCGGGGCATGGCCTTGAAGGCCGTGCTGATGGCAAGGATTTCGGGGTTTTGAAATTCGGGCTGTCACAATATCCAAGGTTTCTCAAGAGCAATTGACGTCTACAATTGGGATATGAAGATTAGAGTAGATATCTGTAGTTTCTCAAAAGCAATTGACGACTGCTGGCTGAGGGGTGAAAGATATAATTTGATTACTTTTTAGTTTAGATTTATTTTTATTCCAATTTCTTGCTTTATAAACATCTCCAGATTTTAATTTGAATTGACGACTCAGGTTGAAGTTTGCAGATTAGTATAACGATTTTATTTTTCCATCTTCAATTTTCTAGAATTTGATTGACGCCCAAATTTTAGGAGATTGTAGATTAGGTTAAATCTGTATTGTTAGGATTTTAGTATTGATTGATACCCAATACTAGGAAACTTGATATATGGTATAACGGAACTGTTTAATTATGACAACCCGAATTTTGGCACCCCGAAACCCATGCCATCAGCACGATCTCCAGACCGTGCCCCTTGGCTAAGCACGAAATATCGGTATATCAAGTAAATTATAACCAAAAGAAATAGATGATATAAAATACGAAAAGATCATGACCTTAAACATCTCTCAAAAGACGGTTCTACCCTCATGCCCCAGCATGAGTGGAGAACCGATCCGAACCATCGATGATAATTGATCATCCCAGATGGTTCGCCCAAAAGAATTATCTCAATTTAATTACATTGTTTAAACAGAACAAAGGCTTGACATACCAAGCCGTACCAAAATAATCTCACAAAATAACTCTCTCAAAATGCACAACAGAGTCCTCTAGAAGAAGTCCTCTGGAGGTGGCTCCAACTCGTCTAAGGGCGTGTGGTCCAACTCACCAGGATCCACATCACCCGAAACCTCCGCTGCTGCTAGTACTGGACTTGCGACGTATAGTCTAAAGGGTGAGCTACATCCTAGCTCAATAGGGAACAAACACAGTGAACATATAAGTTAAAACCTCACATATATTCCATGATATTTAAGCATGCTGGATCTATGCAATTACTGAGTAAGCAGTTTGAAAAGATGGTAATATACATTTGCTTTTAATAACAGTTTACAATTTTCACATCTCTTTTACTGGATCATGAATGACATTGAAAAGGCCTAAAGCAAAACTTAAGTCTTCAACTTAAGTAATCCCTGAGCAATATAGCATCGAGCCTCGATGATATACCCTTCATCGTCGTGTTAATAGACAGTTGTTATACGTATTCCCTGGGAATACAAAACTACCCAAGCCCCTTTTCCCTGGGAATAGGCGGCGGGGTTCATTCATATCTCAACATCCCTGGGATGTGCTTACTGCGTACAGATAAACCTCCGTACTGGCTTACAGTTTCGCCACCGTATCGGTCACGGATATCCTGTCGCATCAGTCGTGGGTATCCCGCCACGTCGGTGAGGTATCCTGGTCAAATCTCAAATAACAAAAATAACGGGTGCTTTACATATAGTTGTTCACCGTGTAAGTGTGCTATCTTATATCAGTTAGGCCTTATCGAATGTTACTCAATCTTGTCTACATCCCTGGGATGTATCCAATTACTCTTATTATTTTGCTATCTTGTTACTTTCTCATCCCCTGGGGATGTCTTATTTTTAGTTACACTGTTGGTGTCACACACACACCCTTTTCACAAAACTTTACTTAACTAAAACAATTTTCGATTGAAATCACATATCACTATATGCATGCTCTTGCTAATTAAAGTACATGTTCAAGGTGTTCCCAACCTCAAGTCTTTGAAATTCCAAGCATCAAGGTTCCACGCGGCTCCTTGTGCTCATGCTTACACGTATCACCTATGGTACAACATAATACGTGCAACTCATCATTAAAGATGTAACAAAGAAGGTCCAAGACCCTCCATGAACCTCAAAGTCAAACTAAGAAGTCAACTAAAATAGTCTCAGTCGATTAATCGATCTCCTAATTCGATTAATCGAAATGTAAAATCGATTAATCGATTCCCAAAATCGATTAATCAAAATCTTCAATCGATTAATCGATCTCAAATCAATTAATCGAAAGTATCAACTCTCACATATCGATTCTTAATTCAAGTAATCGAAATCCCAAAATCGATTAATCGATCCCAAATCGATTAATCGAAATCTAAAATCGATTAATCGAAATCTAAAATCGATTAATCGAAATCTAAAATCGATTAATCGAAATCTAAAATTGATTAATCTAAAATCGATTAATCGATTAGACACCGTGACATATACTCTGCCACGTCTTATTTCAAACCTCTCCACCAATAGTTCTTTTTCAAGTCTTGGTACATTTTGGTGCTACCAGGGTGGATAGCATAGTTTGACTTGTGGGCTTCATCAAGAATTGTTCGCCTTAGATCGGAATTGTCCGAAATACAGAGACGGCCCTTGAACATTAAGAAACCATCTTCTTTCATTGAGAAGTCTGGTTGAATGCCCTCAATCACATCTTGACGAATGTAGGTTGTGGATATGCTCAAATATCACTGGTCTCACTGATATGTTAGCCAAAAAGGCTCCTGAAGCTTGCGACTCGATGTTCGCATCATATAGTGCCAGATCTTCAAATAACTTCCACCGGTGCATACCTAAAATCAAGCTAGCTAACTGAGTTGAACCCTTCCGACTCAAGGCATTGGCCACTACGTTCGCCTTGCCTGGATGGTATTGTATGGAACAGTCATAGTCCTTGAGGAACTCTATCCATCTGCGCTGCCTCATGTTGAGTTCTTTTTGTGTAAACATGTATCTAAGGCTTTTATGGTCGGTGAAAATCTCAAACGTCTCACCGTACAGGTAATGTCTCCAAATTTTTAGCGCAAAAATGACCGCTGCTAGCTCCAAGTCGTGAGTCGAATAGTTTTTCTCGTGTTCTTTCAGCTGTCTCGATCCATAAGCTATCACTTTCTTGTGTTGGTTGAGAACACAACCTAAGCCATTGTATGAAGCATCGCTATATACTGCGTATCCTCCACTGCCTAAAAATATCGCTAGCACTGGAGCTGAAGTGAGTCTCGTCTTGAGTTCTTGAAAACTCTTCTCGCATGCCTCACTCCACTCGAATCTTGAATCCTTTCTCGTAAGCTTTGTGAGAGGTCCCGATATCTTTGAAAAACCCTCAATGAAACGTCAGTAGTACCCTGCTAATCCAAGAAAACTGCGGACGTCGGTCACTGTCTTCGGTTGCTCCCAGTTAACCACTGCTTCTATTTTTGCTGGATCTATAGTGACACTATGCTTTGAGACAACATGTCCCAAAAAGCTAACCTCCTTCAACCAAAACTCACACTTGCTAAGTTTGACGTACAGGTTGTGTTCACGTAGAGTCAGTAGAGCAATCCTCAGGTGTTCTTCGTGTTCCACTTTTGATTTAGAGTATATCAGGATGTTGTCAACAAACACTATGACACATGAGTCCAGGTGTGGTTTAAACACCCTATTCATTAAATCCATAAACGATGTCGGAGCATTCATCAACTCAAACGACATCACTAAGAACTCATAGTGTCCATACCGTGTCCTGAAAGCTGTCTTCTGGATGTCCTCTGCTTTGACTCTCAACTGATGGTACCCAGATCTCAGATCGATCTTGGAAAAGTACTTTGCTCCTTGCAGTTGATCAAACATATCGTCAATTCTAGGCAAAGGGTAGCGGTTCTTCACAGTGAGTTTGTTCAGTTGTCGATAGTCAATGCATAGACGCATTGACCCATCCTTCTTCTTGACAAATAAGACCGGTGCTCCCCACGGAGACACGCTCGGTCTGACAAACCCCTTATCCATGAGTTCTTGCAACTGCTCTTTCAGCTCCTTCAACTTAGCAGGAGCCATTCTATATGGTGCTTTCGAAACAGGCTTCGTTCCTGGTGCTAAGTCGATGGTGAATTCCACTTCTCTTTCTGGAGGTAATCCAGGCAACTCCTCCGGAAACACATCGGCGAACTCTCGCACTACTGCTATCTCAGAAATAACATTCTTCTCCTCCTTATCCTCCTTCAAGAATGCTAAGTAACCACTGTAGCCCTTTCTGATCATGGTTTCGGCTCCGACTGCAGAGATAAGTGGCATGTGTGACGACCTCACTCCTTGAAATCTAAACGATCTCCTTGTGTTGGGTCTGAAGATGATGACCTTATTCTGGCAATCGACCGTCGCACAATGTTGTGACAACCAGTCCATGCCAAGGATTACATCGAACCCTTGCATGTTTAGCAGTATCAACTTTGCGTCTAACTTGTGAACATCGCGATCCTGAATAGCTACAATGACTGATTTGTAAATTAACTCCGTGTCCACTAACTCTCCAGTCGGAATAGACACAGATAGAACAAAGTCTAACGTCTCTGGAACAATCTTCATCCTCTTTGCAAATCGAGGGGTGACAAATGAGTGAGTAGACCTTGGGTCTATCAACACTCTAGCGTCGTATCCTACAAAGCATCCTTTCCCGTATATAGTTAACATACCTATAATATACATACATACATATATATACACACATAGATTACATATCAATTTAGTGTTTAGAAAAAGAACCTATGCTATTGTTAATTGAATGCACCTTCTCTATCTAAAATTTTAAGGAAATTAAAAATTCTTTATTTGAAAGAAATCTCACCTTGGATGACATCATGCACGTTCCCTGCTTCCTGAGCAGTGACTGCATAGGCTCTTCCGTGAACGACCGACTTCCTTGCTTGAATAGGTCGTGGCGCTGAAATTGAAGCCGTCTTCCTTTTATCAACCTCAGGGAAATCCTTGATCAAGTGGCCCACCTTGCCACATCGGAAATAGCCCCGAGTTCCCATCCTGTAGTCCACCATCCTATGAGACTTACCACACTTGGCACAAGTCTCCCAAGGTGCGGAAGAAGCTGTCCTTGAGAATCCCTATGTGACGGTAGCACTAGTAGTCATGACAGGGTTCTCATAGCGTAACGGTCTCCCCAACGCAAGTAATGGAAATCTCTGTTGGTTGTTCTGTTGCGCCGGTCTTTTGAAACCCCCTTGGAACTGTGGTCTCTGACCTTAGAATTGGGCTACGAATCTCGGCTTTTTATTCACCGGCTCGTAGTTCCCCATTCTGTTTTGGTCTGTACTTCCCCTCTGCTACTCTCTCTGTCGATATCTATTATTATTTTCTTCCTCCACAACAAGTGCCTTGCTCATGACCTCTTCATAGGTCCTCAGTTGGAATGGGGCAACTCCTCCCCTTACCTCAGGCTTTAAGCCTTGCTGAAACCTCTTCGCTTTTATCACGTCGGTGGCGACGTAATTAGGAGCAAAGCGGGCGAGTCGTAGGAATTCCACTCCGTATTTCCTGACGCTCATCCTCCCTTGTACCAATTGTAAAAATTGAATCTCCATCTGGTTTCTCACTACCTACGAAAAATACTATTTGTTGAACTCCTCAACAAACTCCTCCCAGGTCCAGGGCAACTCTGGGGTCTCCTGAGCCCTAGTTCGTATCACGGACTTCCACCGAGGCCCAGCCTCCCCGTCTAGCATATAGGCTGCCCAACGGACACTCTCATCTTCCGTGCATGTCATCATGCTAAACACCTTTTCGATCTCCATCAACCAATTCTCAGCTGCCATAGTGTCTGCCTGCCCAGAAAAGGTAGGAGGTCTCATCCTCCTAAACTCGGTAAATGATGAAGCTACTGGCAGTGCAGGTCCTACTGGTGGTGTAGGTGGCTACTGCTCTCGGGCGGTATGTGCTACAAAGGATGCGGCCTGCTGTGCCATGGCAGCTGCCATGGTCTCCATGGTGTGCATCATCCTTTGGTGCTCTTCTTTGTCCTCATTTCGTTCTCTAACTCTTTCTTGTTCTCTCTGATCTTGATCCTGTCGATCTCGATCTTGATTTTCTCTCTGATCTTGGCTTCCTTGGCCACCACTTCCAGAAGCCCCTCCATCTCTTATGGTACTCAATTTATAGGAGAGATGTATCCATCTCCACTACGTAGACTTCTACTTTGGCCGCCCCTCGGTCGGCCCCTCCCTCTAGAAGACATTGACAACTGCATTTGAAACTAAGGTCTAATTAGCAGAAGTCCCTATGCTCTGACAAAAAGAATGATTGTCAGAATTTCTAAAGGAAACGCTCTGATACCAACTGTGACCGCCCGGATTTCGACACCCCGAAACCTGTGCCATCAGCACGATCTCCAGACCATGCCCCTTGGCTACACACAGAACATTGGTACATCAAGCAAATTATAACCAAAAGAAACAGATGATATAAAATGTGAAAACATCATGACCTTAAACATCTCTCAAAAGACGGTTCTACCCTCATGCCCCTGCATGAGTGGAGAACCGATCCGAACCATCGATGATAACTGATCATCCCAGATGGTTTGCCCAAAAGAATTATCTCAATTTAATTACATTGTTTAAACAGAACAAAGGCTTGACATACCAAGTCGTACCAAATAAGCTCACAAAATAACTCTCTCAAAATGCACAGTAGAGTCCTCTAGAAGAAGTCCTCTGGAGGTGGCTCCAACTCGTCTAAGGGTGTGTGGTCTGACTCACCAGGATCCACGTCACCCGAAACCTCCGCTGCTGCTAGTACTGGACCTGCGACGTATAGTCTAAAGGGTGAGCTACATCCTAGCTCAATAGGGAACAAACACAGTGAACATATAAGTTAAAACCTCACATATATTCCATGATATTTAAGCATGCTGGATCTATGCAATTACTGAGTAAGCAGTTTGAAAAGATGGTAATATACATTTGCTTTTAATAACAGTTTACAATTTTCACATCTCTTTTACTGGATCATGAATGACATTGAAAAGGCCTAAAGCAAAACTTAAGTAATCCCTGAGCAATATAGCATCGAGCCTCGATGAGATACCCTTCATCGTCGTGTCAATAGACAGTTGTTATACGTATTCCCTGGGAATACAAAACTACCCAAGCCCCTTTTCCCTGGGAATAGGTGGCGGGGTTCATTCATATCTCAACATCCCTGGGATGTGCTTACTGCGTACAGATAAACCTCCATACTGGCTTACAGTTTCGCCGCCGTATCGGTCACGGATATCCTGTCGCATCAGTCGTGGGTATCCCGCCACGTCGGTGAGGTATCCTGGTCAAATCTCAAATAACAAAAATAACGGGTGCTTTACATATAGTTGTTCACCGTGTAAGTGTGCTATCTTATATCAGTTAGGCCTTATCGAATGTTACTCAATCTTGTCTACATCCCTGGGATGTATCCAATTACTCTTATTATTTTGCTATCTTGTTACTTTCTCATCCCCTGGGGATGTCTTATTTTTAGTTACACTGTTGGTGTCACACACACACCCTTTTCACAAAACTTTACTTAACTAAAACAATTTTTGATTGAAATCACATATCACTATATGCATGCTCTTGCTAATTAAAGTACATGTTCAAGGTGTTCCCAATCTCAAGTCTTTGAAATTCCAAGCATCAAGGTTCCACGCGGCTCCTTGTGCTCATGCTTACACGTATCACCTATGGTACAACATAATACGTGCAACTCATCATTAAAGATGTAACAAAGAAGGTCCAAGACCCATCATTAATCGTACCTGATTCGATTAATCGATTTCCAAAATCGATTAATCGAAATGTAAAATCGATTAATCGATTCCCAAAATTGATTAATCAAAATCTTCAATCGATTAATCAATTTCAAATCGATTAATCGAAAGTCTCAACTCTCACATATCGATTCTTAATTCGAGTAATCGAAATCTCAAAATCTATTAATCGATCCCAAATCGATTAATCAAAATCTGAAATTGATTAATCGAAATCCCAATTAGATTAGTCGATTTCACCAGGTCTCATTCCTCTAGTGGCTGGAGCTTCTTAGTCGATTAATCGATACCAAATCGATTAATTGAAAATCAAAATCGATTAATCGAAATCAAGTTCGATTAATCGGTTTCGGGCTATGCTGACTTTTCAACTTCCTAGACCAAATCGATTAATCGATTTCCCAAATCGATTAATTGATTTGGTCAGACTCAGCCCTCTTTCGGGCTGATCTTCCAAATCCTTCCCAAACAAATTCTCTTTCTTTTTTTAAGCCTTTATCCTATGATTTTAAGTATTTTTTACTACAATTAAACCTCTATGATTTATGCAATTAATTCACCAAAAATTTTACCTTAATCAAATTTCAATTTGATTGGATCTCAAGGTTGGAAGGGCTAGGGTTCCAGCTTTGGCTCTAAGGAATCCTTCACGTTAAATCCAACCTTAAATACTCGAATCCCTTCTTGGCTTGCATTCACTCCTTGCTCAACAACCCTCTTTACTTCTCTCTCTCTCTCTCTCTCTTCTTAATTCTCTTCAACAACCCAAAACAATGAATTTAGGGTTCTTTAAACCCTTATATACCCATTGTCCTTGTATTGAGCACATACACCCAAGATAGGTGTAAGTGACTCCAGATTTACATTACACTCTTTCTACTTACATCATATTCACATCATATCCGTTCATCACTCTCGAGTCAACTAGTGAACTCCCACTTGGTCAAACCTATGACCAGTCGGGCACGGATCCATGGACTGATGGATGAAGATCCTTATTTGCATTTAAATAAGTTCATGAAAATATGTACTATCATCCGAATTAAGAACTTAACAGAAGTATCCACTCAGTTGAGACTATTCACATATTCCCTTAGAGATGAAGCAAAGCAGTGGATAAACTCTTTGCCTCAAAATTTGAACGCTGATTGGGAATTACTGGAACGTATGTTTCTTACAAAATTCTTTCTAATTTGTAGGCCGAGTAAAATTTGGGACCTTATCATAACATTCCATCAATTCTCGGATGAATCTCTTTAGGAGTGTTGGAATTGTCTTAAGGATCTTTTGCACAAGTGCTCTCACCATGAGATTGCACACTGGCAACTTGTGCTCATTTTCTATGAAGGCCTTGATGATGCAACCCGACATAGTATTGATGAGGCTTGTGGCCGTATGTTTCGTAAATTAATAGCAGAGGAAGCTTGGAACCTCTTTGAGACCCTTAGCAAGGAACCGATGCAACACTACGCATCGAGTGAGATTGATTCGGAGACTTTAGCAACTATACTTCCTAAGCAAGGAAGATTTTATAAGTTAATGTCAATGATAAAAGTTCAATCTCTGGTGGGTATAAAATCGTACCCAACTTCTCAAAAAGGAGAAACCTGTGGTCCTAACCATGACCCAACTCAAGCAGTTTCCTAACCTCTAGCTGTTTCTCCTTACCCCATAAAAGCCAAGGACCACACTGCTAATGAGGATGCCTTGTCATAAATAGCCAAGAGTTGGGTGCAACATAGCTGCATCCAGACACAGTTACTCAACCATCTTCGACATTCTGTCATCAGGTTAGAAACTCAAATTGAGCAACTAACCTGTTTTGAGGAGAGTAATATACTTCCTTCACATGCAGGTGGTACCCAGGAGGACATATCTTTATGAGAGGCACATAAACTCTCCGTGACCTATATTGAGTTCCTCATGGACCTGTCGAGCTACCGACTCACCCGTAGCAAACACAGGTAACATATGAAAATAAATAGTGTTTAAGAGAGTCCTCTATGATTCATAAGGTATAAAGTTGCACTGAATTGTAAAGACACTTTAAATTATTTTAAAACACTTGGAGTGTATGGATTTACGATTCCAGTCGTAGTGAGTACGATTTAAAGTGTCGCAGAGTCTCGTGATTGTTATCCATAATTGCAAAACGATAATTCTAGGGAACAGGAGAACCCGGTGATCAGTCTTATCGGTAATATTGGAATTAGAACCCGGTGATCGGTCTTATCATTTAAATTAGAACCTGATGTAGTTACTAACTTTCATTTCTATTTTTTTGTTACTTATGATGTGTGATTACTCAGATGTGTTTTTCCTTTAGTTTGGGGGATTCTCTTATGAGAAGATTTTTCCATCGGTGCAATATCAGTAAGCATAAGTAATTTTAGTAATTTTTGTGTCCCCTGTTTTTGTGCCAATGAGGGCATTGTCAGATTTAAGTTTGGGGGGGGGGGATACACAATTCCTGTGTATAGTAGTTTTATTTCAGTAAATGTTTTTTAGTATTCATTAAGTTTATTTAGTTAGTTTATTTCAGTAAATTTTTTTTTCCAGTTAATCATCACATAGGAGATATGATAGAAAAATTTGCAAATCTAGAAACTTGCGATCCATTACAGTAGGAGTTCAACAATCAGAATATAAAACAATTTTTATTCTTGTATAATCTCTAGAACATTATATTAGAATGGATGTATGAAATAATAGATTGATCTAAGCTGCAATATTTTAGATTATAGTTTCAAAATTATATAAACTAGTGAGATCTAGAGCCATACTTTCCTTTCTTCCAGAGAGAAACTGTTCTGATTCAAGTAGAATTTCTTTGAACTTCTATGCTTATATAAAATCTTATATTGCTGAATTTAGAATCAAAATATTTTATGAATATGATAACTTGATTTTTTATCTAGAACTATCTATTAAAAATATCAAAGCAATAAGGCATTTATGCTTGTAAATCGTGAAGATGATTTAAGGCCATATTTTGAAAAATCAGAGCCAAAATGCCAAAATCTCATAAATATTTTATCCTTTGAACCCATAATAGAAGCTTAAATCAAATTTCTTTGTACCAAGATATTATAAACCCTTAACCATATGTACTACCCAAAACTTTCAATCTTAACCCTTACAATTTTTTGAGAATTTAGAATGCAAAAGAAAGGGAGAAGAGGGAGTGAAAGGAGTATGAGTTAAAAAGATAAAAGATATGCAGAAAAAGTTTATAGCTGAAAAAAATATATATATGGGATAAAGCAAAGAAAAATTATAAATTACGATTCCATAAAAAAGAGAAGCAAAAAGCTTCCAAACAAAGAAGACAATTTTAAAATAAGAAATGAAATTTACAAAAATATAGAGAAAAATGAGAAGAAGTTATCCAACTTTTTAGATACCTATTGAAACTGAAGCTGAAGAAGAAGATGGAAAAGAAGAACTAAATTCTCAGAAGAAAAACTTTGAATCCTTTTTTACTTTCTTTGAAACCTCTTAACCCAAAGTCCCATTACAAGCTAAAGGAAAGACCTTTCTGATTTACGATTTGTAAAAGTATAAATCTAGTAGAGATATGAATAATAGATATTATGGATTGTATAGAGATTCATATGAATAGAATAGTTATCCTTTTCTATGAGATTAAATTATCTTTGATTAAAATTTTCTGAAATGTGAGAACCCAAAAAGTTTCGATATTTTGAGAGTATGTCAGTAGTGAGCTTTTGAATGAAAATATTTTCTAAAAACTACAGTTTTAAAAAATTTATGAAGAATAAATTGTTCACTAATGCATACACTCCTGTTTATTATGAATTGAGATTGTTGGAGTTCTAATCAAGGATAACTGTTTCAATGAAAAGTAAAGATAAATGATTTATAAATTCTGAAAAATTATAATAACTGTATGATGACTAACTTGATTAACTTAGTTAGTGTACAAAATTAGTTTAGGTTTTAAAATTTTTTGAAAAAAAAAAGAAAAAAATATTTAAAGTTTGTAGGTAATTTCATTAAAAACCTTCAGGAGACTACAACTCCTCCACTAGAATCACCTAAGGGTTTAAAGGTTTGTTGCATCTGCTAAATGCAATTGTGCTCCCTACGAAAGTGGCATCTAAATTTATAGTTTTAAGATAGTTATTTTTTCTTGTTTGCTAGGGACTAGCAAAGCTTAAGTTTGGGGGTGTGATCAGTCACATAATTTATCAATTTATCACCCTTAACTTAGTGATGCTAGACTATAGTTTGCTACTAATAAGTTAACGATGTGCAAATATTAAGAAAAACCAGTAAAGTAAAGCTAAAGTGTTAAACTTTGTCAAAATGAACTTATAAAGTAGTAAAAAGATGATTGAGCGTAAAGAGACAATTCTTCACCTACAAAGAAATAAAAAATCGTGTTTTACGACTTTGCAGAACAAAGTGCTGAGAAGAAGAGAGAAATCGTAATTTACGATTATCCAGAATAGACGTTCCAAAGTTGAAGCGATACAGGAGAAGCTTTGAATCATACTGAAGAATCATCCTAAGAGTGAACACTATGATAAGAAGAAAATCGTGATTTACGATTTTCCAGAAAGAGAAGAAAGAAGAAATCGTGATTTACGATTTTATAGAATAGAAACCTCTCAGTGCTGCTGATCAAGTGAAGTTCTATACCGCCATACATATCTTTAGAAGTCTTCTACAATTAGAAGTTTGACCCATCACGGATCTGAGAAGATTGATGAAGAAGATTCTTAAAGGAATCTATTGCTGAAAATCAGAGAACACTCCAGAAGCGTATCAACTATTCAAAGCAAGGAAGAATAAAATTAGGAGTTAGAGTTATATTATGATACTTTTATCTTTAGTAGTTTCTTATATTAGAGTTAGATCTCTGTAAACCGACCACTTATGATCTATAAATAAGAGGGCTCGGAATAATCATCGAAGAAATTCTCATTATCAATTGACGACTGAGGTAAGGTTTTCTTCCGATCAATTTAGAGTAGATTTTTACTGCTTTGTATATTAGATATCTAAGGTTTCTCAAGAGCAATTGACGCCTGCAATTGGGAGCTGAAGATTAGAGTAGATATCTGTAATTTCTCAGAAGCAATTGATGACTGTGGCTGGGGGGTGAAAGATATAATTTTATTACTATTTAGTTTAGATTTATTTTTATTACAATTTCTTGCTTTGTAAACATCTCAAGATTTTAATTTGAATTGACGACTCAAGTTGAAATTTGCAGACTAGTGTAATGGGTTTATTTTTTCATCTTCAGTTTTTTAGAATTTGATTGACACCTAAGTTTTAGGAGATTGTAGATTAGATTAAATCTGTATTGATAGGATTTTAGTATTGATTGACGCCCAATGCTAGGAAACTTTATATATGGTGTAACGATACTATTTAATTTTATAAATATCCAATAGCTGAAGATTGTGATTGAGACCATAATCTGAAGGAGGATTTAGGATTTGTTTTCTGCAGTAGTTTAGAATCTTAAAAAGATAGATATAAGTTTTCAGAAAACTAAATTATAAATATATTAAACATGTCTTTGTGAGAACGATCTTATACTAGCTCTACAATTTCCATTGTGCGCTTGCAATAGGTTAAGACTTAATTAGATATACATATCAAGATCGAGTCAGTGCCAGTAACTATAAAGTACCCTCATAGTTCGATATCTGTTGGATCTGTATGCTATATTTACCTCTGTACAAGATTTATTTTCATCCACTGACAGTCATGATTGCAACTGAATTATTTGTTGAGTTGAACAAGAAATAGAGACGTTAGGATGACAGTTTGATAATTTAAAACTATCGTCATGTTAGTGGTTTAGTCAATATGTATTAGAATGGTTATTTGCGGAGCATGTGGATTAGCTCTTGCAGTGGTTTAACCATCCTGCAGGTAAAGGAAAGGGATTGGAGAAAGATTAGTTGGCAAAATTTCAAAAGTATTATCTGGTGCGTATCTCTGTGTCTGGTACATAGTGATTAGTTTAATGTACTAATGTAGTTTGACCTGTTTTATGTAAGAAAAGAAAAAGTTTCTCTGTTTATCCTAAATCCGGTGATCTGGATATCTGATTTTGATCCCTGGTTAGATTTTTTTTTTCAGATGCAGCATTTTCTTCTGATCCGTTTGGGTCGCGACTCGAGATCCAGGTGCGTGGATTTTGGGTCGTGACAGAGCCATTCTAGTACATCTGTATAGAACTTACCAATGTTTCACCGGGAGCCCAATAATATGAAGCAACTGAGCTTGCAATGACAGTTGAAGAAGTTGCAATAATAAACTGTGTTGCCCAAAAAATCCAAAAAGGTGAAAAGGATGGCTACTGCAATCTGAGGAGTGTAGTGGATGTTGTAGCCACAACAACTATCACAATTTATCCTGTTGGACTTGAGATCATAAGCACAACAATTTGCATTGTCATCATTTATGAGGATCTGGCCAGAGCTGAATAGATGGAGCGCATCAAAAAACCCGATCATGTAGAAGATTACAAGGATTATATACGGCAGAACTGGAAAAATTATTAGAGCTTGGACTTCTTTTTGAATATTTTAAAATTGTGGGGGATTGTTAGATATTTTAAAATATAAAATAGTTTTTAAGTTTTTTCGGTTTTTTGCTTTGAAGTGTTTTGTCCCATACCGAGTAATAGTGCTTTTGGCTTTAAGTTATATTGTGGAGTTTTAGCTCAAGGCTTGTAGCCTTCTCCCAGGGGGCACCGAATTTTGTGGTCTCCACCGCCATGCACCCCATCAGTCACACACACACACACGTGCAAGCGCGTCGAGCCGAATCGGGCCGGGCCGGGTTAGGTCGGGACGGGCACGGGCACAAGCGCAAGTACTTGTACGTTTACGTGGTGTGGCGTGGCGATGCGGTGCGGTGCATTTAGTTAAACTTTTGGACAAAAGTGTAACCACTCATTTGAAATTTAAACTGTTCAGTTATTTCTAAAACCTCTGTGTCTTATCTGATCGTTCCGTTATTTCTGAAACTATTGTGTCTTATATGTCCGTTCAGTTATTTTCAATGGATATGTCCGTTCAAGAAATGGTGCATGATTTCTATAAAAGGGTCCCGAGACCCTCATTTTTTAACACTGAGTTTTTACATTTCTATTAGCCCTTTGTTTTTCAGAGTTCCGCCCTTCTTTGGTGTTCTGGTAGCGTGATCAGATTTGCCAAATCTGATCACACGAACACACTTCTGGTTTGTTGTATCCTGGAGCCATTTTGCCGGTAACCCGTTGGTGACCACTTGATTGAAGTGGTAGAGGCAAAATTTGGTTTAAAGATAGTAAAATTTCTCGTGCCTCGAACCAAATCAGTGTGTCTTTTCTGCTTTCCGTTTCAAAAAAAGGTTAGCACATTTAGGCCCTATGCTAGTACCCTAGTTTTCATAAGTTTTTATGAGATAAAGCCATGTCTCATTGAAAGCGGCTCTGCCTTCACACTTATATAGGCAGACTTATAAGCGATGTTCCTGTAACTTTAATATCTCAACACATAGTGTTATAGGACTATTAAGAGCAATGCTCAACCTCCCCTTATCCATTACAGGTGAAATACTACCCTTCCTGGGATGTATATGATATTTATTTCTCATCAATGTAGTGTCCTTTAGCTGCTACGAATTTACGACTTGTTTTTCCCTTTGAACCTAAATATTGATTAAACAAATATTAGGTAGGGTTCTCATCATAAGTGACTATTTAGGTTTAATGGCTTTAAACCCACCCCGATTGAAGTCTTATGAATCCCATCTCTGCCAAAGCTTTTAGTAAACGGATCTGCCAGGTTTTCTACAGACTTAGCCCCAATTACTGAGATTACTCCATCTCTAAGTAATTATTTTATATAGCTATGTCTTAGACCAATGTGTCTATTTTTTCCATTATACGTTTGACTATAAGCCTTTAATAGTGTTGCTTCATTATCACAATGTATAGAAATATGTTGCAATGGTTTAATCATAATTGAAATTTCCATTAGTAAATTCCTTAACCATTCCACTTTTTTTCCACTTGCTGCTAAGGCAATGAATTCCGATGCCATAGTGGAATGTGTGATGCAAGTTTGCTTCTTTGATCCCCATGAGATTGCAACACCTCCAAAAGTGAATATCCATCCACTTGTGAACTTTGATTCTTCCAAATAAGATATCTAACTTGTATCGCTATATCCTTCTAACACTTGAGGATATCCTGAAAAATACAAACCGTAATTAATAATACCTTTTAAATATCTAAAAACATGTGAAATAGCATTCCAATGAACAGAACTAGAGTTACTTGTAAATCTACTTAACTTATAGCAAATGCAATGTCCGGCCTTGTACAATATATTGCATACATAAGACTACCAATAACCCTTGAAAATTCTAACTGTTGCACACATCTTCCATCATTTTTAATTAATTTAAGATTAATATCTAAAGGTGTATTGGCAGGTTTTAAATCAAAATAATTAAATCTTCTCAAAATCTTTTCAACATAATGAGATTGAGTTAAAGTTAAAGTATTTTCATTTCTTATAATTTTGATACCTAAGATTACATTGGCCTGCCCCATGTCTTTCATACTAAAAGATGAACATAAGAAGTTTTTAGTTTCTAAAATAACTTCTAAATTAGTTTCAAAAATAACTAAATCATCTACATAAAGACATATTATTACACTGTGATTATTAGAACATTTATAATACATACATTTATCTGCTTCATTAGTTTTTAAACCAAATTTATGACCCAAATTACTGATTCCACTAAATTGCATCCCGCACTGCCTAACAACATCCACAGTTAGATAGTTTTGATGGTTCGAATTTCAAACGGTTGCAACAGAAATTTCATTTTCTTTTAATCACACTGAAAGTTGTATACGTTATCATAACTCCGTGTCCGACTGTTACTGAATCATCCACCGTCGCTGAAGGCCGTAAAAAGTAGAAATGGGACGACGACTATACTTGCAAAGGCTACATTTTGAATGTACTGTCAGATTCTTTGTTCGACGTCTATCGCACCTACGACACTTCGAAGGAACTCTGTGATGCACTTGAGAAGAAATACAAAACTGAAGATGCAGGTATAATTCTTATGTTATCAATCAATTTTTTAATTTTACAATGGTCGATGATAAACCTATTCTTAGCCAAGTGCATGATTTTCAAGTAATTATTAATTATATGATTGCTAATAGTTCTTATTTCGATAAGGATTTTCTGGTTGGTGCGGTAATCGCCAAGTTGCCTCTATCATGGAAAGATTACCGAAAAATCCTTAAGTGTAATAGCAAGAAGATTTTTATGGAAGATCTTTTCTTTCATTTATGTATTAAGGAATAATCCCGAGTTAGGGACAAAATAAAAGATCGCATTGATATGACATCAAAGACACACTTGGTTGAGTCTAAGGTTGTCAGTGGACCGTCCAAGAAGAGGAAAAGAGGATATTCTCATTTCAAGGAGAATAAGAAATTCGCCAAGGAGAATAAGACCATGGTACCGAAGAATGATGGTTGCTACCACTGTGGGAAATTTAGACATTTCAAACGGGATTGTCGCCTCTTCAAAAAATTGAAGAATCAAGCGAATGCAGTAGAAGTGAAAAGCAACTTCGTAGCCATTCTTTCGGAAGTCAATTTGATTAGTGATATCAATGAATGGTGGATCGACACTGGTGTCACAAAACATGTGTGTAATAATCGTGATATGTTTGTGACTTATGACAAAGCTAATGATGATCAAGATCTTTTCATGGGAAACTCATCTACGGCAAAGATCATAGGACGTGGAAAAGTGAACTTGAATTTCACATCCGAAAAATTCGTTACACTTACTGATGTGCTACATGTACCCGATATCTGCAAGAATCTCGTTTCGGGTGGTTTACTGATCAAACATGATTTCAAACTTGTATTTGAGTCGGATAAGTTTGTCTTATCCAAGAATGACGAATTTGTTGGAAAAAGATATGCCATGGGAGGCATGTTCAAACTCAATGTAACTAATTCAATTAATAAAATCTCTCCTTCTTACTCGGACTCTCTTTCTAATTTATGACATGATAGATTAGGACATGTTAATTGTAGTTCTATGAAATGCATGACTAACTTAGATTTAATTCTAAAATATAAATTTTTTTTATAGTAGTGCTTGTTATATATGTGCTAAGACTAAAATTATTAGAAAACCTTTTCCTAGTGTTATTAGAAATTCATGTTTATTAGATCTAATACACAGTGATATTTGTAATTTAAACACTGTTTCTAGTAGAGGAGAAAATTGATATTTTATTACTTTTATAGATGATTTTTCGAAATATGCTCATATATATTTATTAAATACTAAAAATGAGGCTTTTGAAAATTTTAAGACTTATAAAACTTTAGTAGAAAATCAATTAAACAAAAGAATTAAAGCAATTAGATCTGATAGGGGTGGAGAATACATGTCAAATGAGTTCTCCGATTTTTATAAAATTCATGGAATTCGTCATGAGGTGACAGCCCCTTACACGCTGCAATAAAATGAAGTTACAGAAAGAAAAAATAGAATATTAGTAGAAATGACTAATGCAATGTTGATCAATGCTAATTCAGATAAAAATTTATAAGGTGAAGCTTTGTTAACTGTCACTCATATTTTGAATAAAATTCCACATAAGAAAACTTTAACTACACCTTATGAATTTTGGACGAATAGAAAACCTAGTCTAACCTATTTTAAAGTGTGGGGGTGTATGGCACTTGTTAAATTAGTAGACCTTAAAAGACCTAAGATAGGCCTTAGAACTATTGAGTGTGCGTTTGTTGGCTATGCACAAAATAGTAAAGCTTATCGATTTCTAATTATGGAATCTAATGATACTATCGATAAAAATACTATAATAGAATCTAAAGATGCTATATTCTATGAATCTAAGTACTACTCTATCTAATAAATTAAATATTGAAAGTAAAGCTTATGATGATGGAGAATCTTCTAAATCTAAAGAAGTTATTAAATCTTCAAGTGATGAAGAGGTCATCATTGAACCTCGATGAAGTAAACATCAACGGTTTAAAACTAGTCTTTCAAAAGACTATTTGTAGACATCCAAATTTGGCCCAAAGCCCGATCGAAACATATTTTGAGAGATGTGCACTTTCGAACTTTTGATGGCATGTATGAAACCTTTAGAAACTATCTTAGAACCCCTAAGAACCCTTCCAAACCCTTAAGAATCACCCTAGATCCCTTAGGAACCTGCCCAAAACCTTAAAAAATCAATCTTAACCCTTAGAACCTGTTATGAACCTAAACCTAACCTTCCAAGCCTTGGAAAAGGAGTGGTACACTAGGACCAACTATGGCCTTCTACTATGATCGAATATTATATCATTGAAAAGTAGAAGTCTTCAGCTTTCTAACGGTCTAAGAATCGCCCCAATCGGAGTTATACATCAAAAGATATGATAGTCCGAACCCGAAGGGTAAAAAAATAATTTCATGTGGGCCCCCCTAGGGATTTGGCACAACTAATAGTTGCGCTAGTTATACTTTTTCCTGGCACAACTATTCGTTGCACCAGGACACTTCTCCCAGGATTTAAGCCTAGCGCAATTAATAGTTGCGCCAGTTTTAAAAGTGGACCCCACCCTCGCGAGCCAACTTCCAGGCACTGTTCAATACTATTTTACTGTACATTTGCCTGACACAATTATTAGTTACGCCAGGCATATGAAGAGTAACCATATATTTTTGCCCTGAAATTCATGATTAGAGTTTGACTTGTTGACTACCTTGACCAGTAGGGTATGTTTTGATAGTTCTGTTGCACCCATTCACTATCTATTTGCAACCCCTTAAGTGGCTTAAAGCCTCACCCCATCATCCACCATTGGAGGACCTTCTCACACATTTCAAGGCTCCAAAAATCCTAGGAAACCTTAGATTTGAGATTACCTAATTGCTAACCCCAATTAGTTCTTAAGTGGTCTCCTAATCCACCCATTTCCTATCAATAGAGCCCCCCACCCCTTGGTTTAGGGGTTGAGAATTTTGCCTAAGAGAGAAAGAACTTAAGTGAGAAGATCTTTCTCCCTTTGGTGCACCATCCCTATACAAATTTCAGAATTCAACCATATATTTTTGCCCTGAAATTCATGATTAGAGTTTGACTTGTTGACTACCTTGACCAGTAGGGTATGTTTTGATAGTTCTGTTGCACCCATTCACTATCTATTTGCAACCCCTTAAGTGGCTTAAAGCCTCACCCCATCATCCACCATTGGAGGACCTTCTCACACATTTCAAGGCTCCAAAAATCCTAGGAAACCTTAGATTTGAGATTACCTAATTGCTAACCCCAATTAGCTCTTAAGTGGTCTCCTAATCCACCCATTTCCTATCAATAGAGCCCCCCACCCCTTGGTTTAGGGGTTGAGAATTTTGCCTAAGAGAGAAAGAACTTAAGTGAGAAGATCTTTCTCCCTTTGGTGCACCATCCCTATACAAATTCCAGAATTCAAAAAGCTCATCAAAGCAAGCCAACACAAGGCTCTCCTTCGGTGCTACAAGGGCTCGAGGGCTCCTGCTCTCCCCCTTCTTCTCCTATCTCTTCCTTAGCTCTTTCCATCCCCCCCATTTGTGTCGTTACGCCGCCAAATTTTCGATAGGAACGGAGGGGCACAAATAGGATTTAGGGCCCATTTGGGCAAGAGGAAGCTATTTTTTTTTTCTTTTAATTTATTTTTGTGTTGGCCATTAGTAGAGACCCCGTTAAGCGGGTTGATCGGGTGCCTAACACCTTCCTGATCGATAACCGAAGACCCAATCCAAGACCCTTTGGTGTGGACCGGATTTAGAGTCATATTTTTAGCACTTCAGTGCTCATAAAAATAAACTAGGTTTTCCGAGACACCAAAAGCTCCGGGTGGAGACTCTATATTTTTTGCAAGCGAGCGCATCGCCACGACGGGATCATCACAGATCCCACGGTTGCATAGATGGCGACTATGCAGGGGATTAGCTTGTAGAGCTTCCCCTTGAACTTGGCCTTTTTATTTTTAATTTTTACTAACCTTTTATTGCTTTTATTTATTTTATTTTTACTCACCCCTCCGATTAAGCCATTTTACTTATCCCTACTTTTACGTCATTTACGAGCCTTAGCCGATAGGCGGGCCTACATGCATAGTGTCTTTTAATTTCTTTACTTTTCTGTCATTTTAGTACCTTAGCTGATTGGCGGGCCTACTTGAGCATTGTCTTTCAATTTCTTTAATTTTCCATAATTTAAAGTGCCTTAACCGTTTGGCAGGCCTACTTGTGCAAGCATATTCCAATAGTGGACGTTGGCCCGTAGTAGCGGCACAGGATCATCACCCTCGGTCTTTGAACTAAAGAAAACTTCCATATAAAAAAAAGAGGCTTTAAAAAAAATTAAAATTGAATCAAGAATAGGGAGCTTAATTAATTTGTTTTTACGGGTTAAAGGGTTGGGTTTAGGCACACATACAACCACCCAGGTCTTAGTATGGCGGTAGCCCCTAGTGGTGATGATCCAGAAAAGTCCCAGCCCACCTAGTATCTGAGAAGGCGCTTGCGCCAGAGGTATATCGGGTGGGTTCTCATTTCCTATAAGCTTAAAACCCGTTGGGGAGCGCATTAGCGAGTTATATCGGACTCAAACCCTTTAGGTCCGATAAGGAGAGAATCGATAATATAAAATCAGTCAGTTCCTGGAAGCCTAGCTTCCATGAAAAAAGCCAAAAAGTGACTCAATTCGGGCTAAAATTGCTGCTGTCAAGCATTCTGGAAACCCAGTTTTGCCTGGTGCAAGTATTACTTGCGCCAATGTAAAAATCTCCAGAAATACACTGGCGCAACTAATAGTTGTGCCAGCCTTATTTAGGGGACTTTTGCTCTGGCGCATGTATTAGTTGCGCCAGTGTTGTTCAGTGCGATCCAGCCTGATTCTGTGGCCTTTTTCTATATCCCGAGTCCCCCGATTAGTGTGTTTAGTACCTCTGTTTGGGCCCCGCCATCTCCGACACTCAATACGCCCCCGTCGGTCAAAAGAAGGTAACTTCTTTTTGGCTCATTTCGAGGGATTGAGCTATTTACCTCGATTTTCGTGCCTTCAATAGATCAAAGGTCTTCCTTTGATTCTTCTGAAGTGCTTTGGAATCGTCATCGCGGGTCTTAAATTAGAGTACGAAAGCCACCTGAGAAGATAATTCCAAGGCCTTAGAACCTTTATTTTTATAAAAAAAAAAATTTCCTAAAAAATTAAAAATAAAAAAACCTAAAAAATAGAGTTCTTGTGGTGCCAGCACAACGACATCACCTTGCCCTCCATCATCCCATAGGAGAAGGAGGAAAATCTTTGGGCCTTATTCAAGGCACCCATACCCAACCCGCCAACGAACAATGTCGTGGGTAGTGGACCCGGCTTACGCCAATCCCGACTCATCCCTGCCACATTCTCTAACCCACTCTCATTCGAGAGAAGTTTTTTCTACCATCCCCCTCACCCAATCACCCTTCACTGTTATTGGCCCATATGGCAGCCCCATCTTCCCCACTACTACCTCCCAAAACATCCAAAGCTCAATCCCCCATTCCCCATCTTTTGCGCAAACTATGCCGATGCCAAATCCAACACATTCCATCCACATCCCCTCAAAACCCAACACATTTCCCAACCCCATCCATGATAAACCGAACCCAAGTTTCCACATCCACACCCATGTCCCATTTTTCATCTTTCCCATATAGACCCAATACACCCTCATTCACCTATGTCACCTCCACCCTATCCAACCCCCCACCAATCCCCCCATCTCTCCGGGTCATGCCCATTTTTACCGGGCCATACCCAGTTTTCCCAAACACTTAGACCTAACCCTTCATCATCCCCATACATACACAATACACCCCCATTTCCCTATGTCCCATCTCATCCACCCCATATCCCACCACCTACCATGACCATGCCCGATCATACCGGGGCCATGCCCAATTTTTCCTCCACATCCACCCCATCTATACCCAATCATCCCTTAAACCCACTACCCACATCCGATCCTCCTTCCATCACCATGATGGAGGAAATATTCCAAGCCTACTCCTTATGGAAGGCTTCCCAAAACACCCCCATCATCCACACCCCAAATCCATGAACCCATCCCATACCCTAGCCAATCTCCATGCTTCACTCTCCCATGATCCCCATCAACCCCCCATAATTCACACCATCCAAACCCCCATCTCTCACATGCCCCAAGGCCCATTGGCCCAAAATTCCACCATTCACATTGGCCCATTGGCCCAAAACCCTACCACTCATGATCTCCAAGGCCTGTTGGCCCAAAACCCCACCACCCATGATCTCCGAGGCCCAATGGCCCAACACCCCATCACCCATCACCCATACCCAAGGGCCCATGGCCCAAACCTATCAAGGGCCCATGGCCCAAACCCACCAATGGCCCCTGGCCCATACCCCTCGAAACCCAGTGGGCCAGGCTCACATACCCCAAGGGCCCATTGCCCAAACCCTTACCCAAGGGCCCATGGCCCAAACCCATTTGGCCCAAGCCCAAACCCTCCAAGGGCCCATGGCCCATACCCACCAATGGCCCATGTCCCATACCCACCAAAACCCAGTGGTCTAGGCCCACATACCCCAAGGGCCCATTGCCCAAACCCTTGCCCAAGGGCCCATAGCCCAAACCCATTTGGCCCAAGCCCAAACCCATTTGGCTCAAGCCCAAACCCTCCTGCCCATGGCCCATACCCACCAATGGCCCATGGCCCTACCCCTCAAAACCTAGTGGGCTAGGCCCACATACCCCAAGGGCCCACAACCCAGACCCATATGGCTCAGGCCCATACCCACCAATGGCTCATGGCCCAAGTCCTCTAAAGCCCAATGGGCCATTCCCATCAAGGCTTAATAGGCCAAGATCCCCCAAATCCCATGCCCTTTACCCAAACCCAACCTGATCAAGGCCTTGTGGCCCAAACCTACCCCGGGCCCATGGCCCAAGCCCCATACTCATACCCTCCACAATACCCTCAAAATCTCACTCACCCCCAACAATGACAATCGGGTCAAACCCATGCCATACTTCAGACCCAATTTTTCCATGCCCCACTCCCTAAGTCCATCTCCAAACCTTCCTCGATATCCAGTGGCCCCATGAGGCCCCACCCTAAAACCAAACTTTCATTTATCCCATCACCAAATAAACCTTTCCTCACCCCCAATGGGCTCACCCAACCCCCACTCATGTCATTCCCATCCAACCCATGCAACACCCACAAGAGAATCCCGCCCTCGCTGCACATTATGCCGACCAACAGTATGAGGAAGACGAGATTAGGAATAGTGGGGCATATGTCGAGGCATTGACCAGCCTTAACTATCCTCTCATAATTGCCCACCCCTTGGTGGCCCAGAGTGAAGTCCAACCAACGGCCGAGAAAGTAGCCCTTGTATCGAAAGAGTCAGAGCAGTTGAAAGAACAGTTGGACAAAATACAAAAGCAGTTAATGAAAATAGGTGGTGCTGAAATCCATGCCACGAACTTCATAGATTTGTGCTTGTTTGCCGAGGTCCCCCTACCTCCAAAATTCAAAATGTCGGCCTTCGACAAATATAACGGTACCGGTAATCCTATTGCACACCTCAAGTCCTATTGTGAGGACATGCGCCAATACGGGAGGGATGAGAGACTGCTAATAAAAGTCTTCTAGAAGAGTCTGACAGGTCCGGCCCTGAGGTGGTTCACATCCTTAGAACCCTCCATGATAAAGACGTGGAAAGATCTGACCCACTTGTTCCAAGAATAATATGTCTATAATATAGACATTGAACCGCGTAAGTTAGACTTGGCCCACTTAAGGCAAAACCTGAATGAGACCTTCAACGACTATTTGGGACGCTGGAGAGCACTGGCAGCTCAAGTCAGAAACAAGATACCTGATGATCAGCAGATCGAAATGATTTTAAAAAATACTCTACCAGTGATCTCAGACTTCTTGGTGTACCAGCAACAGTCTAGCTTTGTTGATCTGGTAAGAAATGTTAATAGATGCAAGGACGCGATCAGAGAAGGTCGCTTGAATAAAAATGTACCAAGTAGAACTAGTGGGGTTAGGAGGTTTTCAGAGTAGAGGAACGATAAGAGAATCGAGGCCGACGTCCAGAACGTTGCCAATACCAGGCCTAATAATAACGTAACCTCATTCCAATTTCAAGCAGCACAACCAACTCCCATCAGGACCGGGCCGATACAGAGAACAGGGAATGGGTAGGGAATGCAAATGACCCCAGAGAGGACAGCCCGCTATGATCGAGTCTTTACGCCCTTGGGGCAATCCTTGAGTGTACTTTTACCATTATTAATTGAAAAGGGTTTAATAACTATTCTCCAACCATGACGTCTTCCCAATCCGATTCCATATAATTTTGACCCGAATACTCATTGTAATTTCCACCATGGTCTGGATCACCCGACTGATCGCTGCTTTCCCTTAAAGCACGCGATCCAAGATTTAATCGATGCTGGGAAGATCATTCCCCCTACACCCACCCAAGCAAACCAGCATGCGAATGTTCACCAGGTGCCTTTTCCACCACACCCTATCAAAATAGCAGGTACCAGACCCATCATAGGGATGGTAGAGGAAATTGATGAAGAGTATGAGTTTAACCCTTTTGATTATATCAGTAATAGAGGGAATTTTGTGGTCCTAAGGCACCAAGACCAAGAAAGAACCATTGGGGTGATTGAACCCCTGAATCTAACAGATTACTTTCCTACTACACCACAAACCGAACCCCTAGATCTTAGGGCCTATTTTCTGCCATCTACTCTCATAAATTATGTATAAATAAATGCGTATGAACCATATTCCACCACCCCCATCAATTACCCAATCAACCAATAGGCCCCCAATCCTCCACCACCAATAAACTATCAATGGCCTGCGCCCACCCCATTACCCTCGGTTCAACCACCTGCAAACTCTGCCAACCCCGTTAATTACCTAATGGCCCATCAAACCCCCGATCCCCCGCCAACACCTATCAGCTATTAATGGCCTACTTTTACCCCCTTTCCCCCGATACCACCATCCTCAAGCTTCACCACCCCCATTCGACCCAATTTTGCCACCCACCCATCCATCACTGAGATAAGCCAGGTCTTACCTATCCTCCCAGAGCCATCAGTGCATGCACTTCAGGTGCCGACAACGATACCATTCCAGCTCTCAGGACTAACCTATGATCCACAACAGATCCCGTTGAGCTATGAGTAAACCAATGCTAACATCGACAACAATAGCAGGGAGGGGGCAGTGGACTTCGTTACCAGACAGGAAGAATCTCGAAACAGCCCGAGACAATAGCAGCAGTAACTGCAATAGTAACAACAACAGCACCAGTAGCAGTACGGTAAGAGGGAAAGAAGGATAGTACAGTGAACCCATTTGAGAAAATGAGTCGAGAGCATATACTAGAGACTCAACTGAGAAGAATGTTTGCCCATATAACTATATGGGATCTGTTGATGATGTCCCCACTCCATTTCCAAGTATTAATGGGGGCGTTAAAAAATGTGCATGTGTCCCAACAGGTGATCCCAGACGAGGTTGGACAAATAATTTGACAAGTGATGGCACCCAATGCCATTTCATTTTCGGATGCAGATCTGTCGGAGGAGGGAAACAGGCATGCTAAATCCCTCAACATTACTATTGAATCTGGGAACATGATAATTCCCTTGGTTCTAATTGATAATGGGCCGGCTTTGAATGTGTGCCCGTTGAGGACTGCCACCAAGATCGGCGTGGAATACAAAAAGAGAAATAATGGGAGAGGTCGATTTGGAATTAGTAATTGGGCCCATGACCTTTTCTATACCTTTTCAAGTGATGGATATCAAATCTTCTTTTAATTTACTGATAGGACGCCCGTGGATAAATGAGGTCAGGGTGATACCTTCTACCCTTTATCAAAAGTTAAAATTCATATCCGGGCAGAAGGTGATCACCATCATTGGTGAAGGACACGATGAGAAAGACAAGGCCACTCACAATATTAAAAATCCTAAAGTAATGGATGTGCCACATATTGAGGAAGACACCGACCTTCATAGTTTCAAGTATGAGGTATCGGCAGTAGGCCCAGAATCCCCGAGAAAAATCACTTCTACAACCGGCGGCGGAATGGAAGCAGCGGTGGCCATGCTCCAAAAATGGGGCTATTAGAAAGGCAGAGGGCTTGAGCCTAGATTGCAAGGTAGGAAAGAGCCAGTTATCGCCCAAGGGCAGAAGGTTCGATTCGAGTTAGGTTACAAGCCCATGGAGGAAGAGGTCCGAGAGGCTAAAGAGAAAGCCAGGATTGCTGCAGCTACAAGAGCTCGAGGAATCAACATGGAAGAGAAACCTTGCCCTAGGCCGCACATAAGGGAATCCTTTGTCAGCGCTGGGGTCATAAAGATCGATCGAAATAGGGTAACCCATTTGACCCCACACAAACCCTCAACCTATGCCCATCCCACCAATCCCAACATCTCCCTTCCCAACCTCGAAATAGATCTGGCTGCCATATCCCTATTTGAGGAGCAGAATTCCATACCTGAACAAACTCCTCCTGTGGTAAACCACCACAGGACTCTGCTGACATTTGAGGATGAAATCTCAGACAAAATGGGGATCAACATAATGGAAGCTGACTCCAATGAGCCATACCAGTCAGCCCCCTCCATCCAATCAGGTAAAGGAACGGCCTCTCAGGTACGCAACTGGGCATCTTTGCCCCAAACCCTGGAAGTGGGGAGTGGCCTAACATTTGGCACCCGTTTCCCAAAAAAAACAACCTATAAAAAGTAAGATAAGCCCTTGGCAGGCAATACCTTGTATATACATAGACTCACACTGCCAAGGGTCCGTCTCTGAAGAAATAAAAATCTCAAAAATATTGAAACAATATAAAATTCTAAAAACATCAAAAAAATACAAAGTCTAAAAATATTGTCATTTAAAATTCCAGATAAAATTTCACAAAAAGATGCCTTAATCAAAATATCCGTCCCACGTAAAATCGATCCCTTTCCTGTAAAAATACAAGAAGAGGAAGAAGTTACGAGTCTGGACAAGGATCTCCCCTTGGAGGAGCTCCCCAATGATCTCCTTGATCGGTTTACCGAATTTGAGCATGGCCCTACCCCCATTATCGAAGAAATAGAAGATATCAATTTAGGGACTGAGGAGATTCCCAGAATAACCAAGATCGGAACGCCACTGTCTCTCGAAGAAAGAAAAAGCATGATCAAATTCCTTCGATCATATCAAGACATTTTTGCCTGGTCCTACGAAGAGATGCCTGGTCTGGACACTGATTTGGTTGAGTATGAGTTGACTCTCTACCCTGATATGAAGGCGATTAAACAGAAGTTGAGATATCTCCGACTCGAGGGGATGCTAAAAGTCAAGGATGAGGTCATCAAGCAGTATGATGCAGGGTTTCTCATGGTATCCAAATACCCACAGTGGCTAGCCAATATTGTGCCTATACCAAAGAAAGATGGAAAGGTTCGTATGTGCATCGATTTTAAAAATTTGAATAGGGCGAGCCCGAAGGACGATTTCCCACTACCACACATTGACATCTTGGTTGATAATACTACTAAGCATGGTATTCTTTCTTTTATGGACGGATTCTCTGGGTACAATCAGATCAAGATGGCAGAGGCAAATCGAGAGAAGACTACATTCATTACTCCTTAGGGAACCTTTTGCTACTGAGTCATGTCATTTGGACTGAAAAATATCGGCGCAACATACCAAAGGGCTATGACCACACTGTTTCATGACATGATGTACCGAGAAATTAAGGTATATGTCGATGATATGATAGCCAAGTCACCAGAGCAAGGCGATCACTTGGTAAACCTTCATAAACTATTTGAGAGGCTGAGAAAGTATAAGTTACGTCTGAATCCACAGAAGTGCGCTTTTGGCGCTATGTCTGGAAAATTGCTAGGATTCATCATTAGCAGGAGAGGGATCGAAATCGACCCAATCAAAGTTAAAGCTATCACAGAAATGCCGCCACCGTCTACTGAGAAGGAAGTTAGAGGGTTCTTGGGCAGAATATAATATATCAATCGGTTTATTGCACAGCTAACTCCAATCTGCATGCCGATCTTCAAGCTACTAAGGAAGAACTTGCCTGTCGAATGGAACGATGACTGCCAGGCAGCATTCAATAAAATCAAAGGCTACCTCCTTAACCCACCTATTTTGGTACCACCTGAGCTGGGGATACCACTCTTAATGTACCTCTCCATGACGGAAGTCTCGATGGGATGCGTCTTAGGGCAGCATGATGAGACAGGAAGAAGAGAGCAGGCCATTTACTATCTGAACAAGAAGTTTACTGATTGTGAAACACGCTATTCTCATATGGAGAAAGCATGCCTGGATCTTATATGGGCTACTCAAAGGCTTCGCCATTACTTGTTATCCCAAGCTGTTCTACTTTTGGCCCGAATGGACCCATTGAAATACCTGTTTGAGAAGCCCGCTCTCACTGGGCAGACTGCACGCTGGCATCTCTTATTATCTGAGTTCGACATCACGTATGTCACTCAGAAGTCGATTAAGGGGCAGGCAATTGCCAATCATCTTGCCGACAATCCTTTGCTAAATTATGAACCTTTGAGAACCGAGTTCCCAGATGCAAATATCTTGTTCATGAAGGAAGACGATACAGAAGAAGCAGAAGAGTCATGAGTAATGTACTTTGATGAGGCAGCAAATGCTGAAGGTCAGGGAGTTGGTGCCATTCTAATCTCACCAAAAGGATCCCATTTACCAGTCTCTATCAAGCTCAACTTCCCTTGCACTAACAACATGAATGAGTACGAAGCGTGTGCTGCTGGTCTACAGGTAGCTCTCGATTTGAATGTAACTCACCTCCGGGTGTTCGACGATTCGCAGTTAATTATATGCCAGACGAATAATGACTGAAAGATGAAAGATGAGAAACTGATCTCTTACCATGAGCACCTCGAGGACCTGATAGCTTTCTTCCAAGATGTGACATTCTCATATGTCCCCCGGATAAGTAATCGCTTTGCTGATGCATTAGCAACTTTGGCATCAATGATAGAAATCTCGTATGGTGCTAAGATGAAGCCGATCATGATCGAGCAAAGGACTGAGCCGACCTTCTGCCTCCAAATTGAGGAACCTATAAGACCTGATGACGAGCCACCTTGGTTCTCAGATATCAAGAATTTCCTCAAGACACTAACCTTCCCTGAGGGTACATCCAAGGCGGATCGACAAACCATTCAGTGTCTAGCAGCAGGCTACGTCATTTACGGGGAATGCCTTTACAAGCGATCCTACAATAACATCTTACTCAGGTGCCTTAATGAAAGTGAAGCGACCAATATCATAAAGGAGATCCATGAAGGAGTATGTGAAGCCCACGTCAACGGTCACATGCTTGCTAAAAAAATTCTACGGCAGGGATACTTTTGGACCACTATGGAATCAGATTGCTGCAAATATGTCCAAAAATGCTACAAGTGTCAAGAACACTCCAGTTTAATATATGCTCCTGCCATTGATCTACACTGCATGACCACTCCTTGGCCATTAACTACCTGGGGCCTTGACATCGTTGGAATGATTAATCCAAAAGCATCAAATAGACATCGGTTCATCCTCATCGCCATTGAATACTTCACCAAATGGGTAGAAGCGACGTCATATGCAAACATCACGGCCAGTCATGTCGAGAAGTTCCTCAAGAGTAATATTGTGTGCCGATTTAGAGTACTCAAGGATATCATCACAGACAATGGCACCAATTTTGCGAATAAGCGCTTCCGAGCCTTCTGCAAGCAGTACAAAATCAAGCACCATCGCTCGTCACCCTATCGGCCTCAAACTAATGGAGCCGTGGAAGCTGCGAATAAGACGGTCGTCTGCATCCTTGAGAAAATGGTTATCACTTACCAAGATTGGAGTGAAATGTTGCCGTTTGCTTTGTGGGTCTACAAAACATCAATCCGTACCGCTATAGGGGCAACACTATTCTCCCTTGTATATGGAACCGAGGTCGCCCTACCAGTTGAGGTTGAAGTACCCTCGCTTCAAATTCTCATGGAATCAGGCTTACCCGAAGCAGAGAGAGAGATCCCGCTTCAAATAATTGAACTTATTGGACGAGAAGAGACTCCTAGTCTTGTGTCACACTCAAGTTTACCTGGGGTGAATCACACGCGCTTACAATAAAAGTGTCTGTGGTCAAGATCTAAAGGTAGGAGACACTGTACTGAAGAAAATCTTTCCATCCCTCCATGCCGACTCAAGAGGAAAGTTAAAGCCAAACTGGGAAGGACCTTACGTCGTCCGAGAAGTGCTACCGGGATATGCCATTCACCTCGCCACCATGGACGAAGATCATCTTCCTGAGCCCATCAATGTTGGATACGTCTGACGGTTCTACTCTTAGTCTATCATGATGAGATAAGTATTAGTGAAACGGATATGTGACTGCTTAAGAACCACCCAAAAGAGGCCATCATTCCAAACACAGTAGCCAAAAAGCATCCCTAAAAATGATGATATCCTTTGCTAGCCCATTTGAGCCTGGGCCTTTCTTTCAAAAAAAAAAACCCCTCCCCCCAAAAAAATGTGTGTGTGTACATATACAAAAAAGAGGAAGTAAAGTCACTATCAAAATCTAAAAAAAATCAGAAAAGCAAAACCTAAAAAAGAAATTGCCTGAAATGGAGCAAAAAGAAAAAAAATGTAGAAGAATCACGGGGCATGTATAGTAAAACCCTCAAGGAAGAAAGTATGTTGAGAAAACTGAGCCATATCAAGGAAACCCTTTTAGCCCAACATACCTTCAAATCCTAACCTAACCCATGACCAAGCTACACCCTGAAGAAAGCCCTCTTTTAGGTTCACAAGTAGTCATAATATCTGTTAAGTCAACACAAGCTGAGTTGTGAGACGACACCAGAACCCCATCCAGCCGGCTATGACGGAATCAACGTCTATGCCGTTTCTGTTGAAAAAATAATGATGAAAGAAATAAAAAGAATAAAAAAGAATAAAAAAAGAATAAAATAAAAATACAAGCTCAAAGTAAGATGGACATGGTAAAAACCTGAAAGGGCATTACGAGTAAAAATAGCGAGCTTGTGTGGACTAGGTGAAAACCCGAAAGGGCGTTTGGGGTAAGAGAGCTAAACCCATGGACGTGGTGAAAACCCGAAAGGGCAACACGGGTAAAAAAAGGAGATAAAAAGATAATAAAAAAAAAGAGAAAAAATTGAAAAAGGTTTGGACTGATTGAGAAGATTGATGTTTGAGGAACCCTTTTGTTACTCTTCCTGTACCCTCTTGTCCGACTGAGCCGCTCATGCTAGTTCGAATCGGGTCCCGACCAGAATTGTCTTTGTGAAACTGCACCGTCAAACGTATGACCTGAGGTAAGGAGAAAGGTTTGACTCAATTCAAAGGGATCAATGTTCTGGCCTTGGTAGAATCCAGAAACTCACTCAGGTCCGACTACATGAAAGAGTTCGACTATGCTTAAAATAGGACCCGTTACTCCGTCTCACTGTCAAAGCATAAAAAAAAAGGAGAAAGCCAAAAATAAAAAATCAAGAAAAATCCAAATACCAAAAAATATGCATATATTCCTACTCATATTTCAATCTCAAAAATGAAGAAAAATAACAAAAAAAATTTAAAAATAAAAATCTAAAAAAATATCTTGAAAATGAAAAAATATAGGTAGAAATCTATTTTTCCATTTGTTGTTTAGGATGCATTTTCTTTATATGTATAAACAAAAAAGGGACTGACCTTTTTTCGAGAATATGCAAGAACATCGCACGGTCCAAAGCCTCAAAGCGGACAACTTCTCAGCGATGGACAAATCAGATGAAGCATCTCACCACTGAAGTCAGGTTTATTAAAAAAAAAAGAGAGAAAATGATTTTAAAAAAGAAAGAATAAATTTGTGCTTCCCCACAGAGCGACGCACAAGCATAAGGCGGTAAAATATCAATGTTTTATCAGCAATGCAGCTGTGCCATATTTAAGTCCTGAGTCTGAGGTTCGCCTCGGATCTTTGGATCCTGCTTTAAAGTAGGAGCAACGGTGTCAGTCTTGGTCAAACAGTCAATGTTTCGATCGAATCGACTCCACTGCTAAATCTTTGCGATGAGTGCTCAGTTTTAGATTCACATGAACTTAAGTGTCTTAAGCTTCAGATTCTCTGTTGGAAAAGGTCAATTGTTGGTTGAGACCAACCTATTGAGAATGAGATTACGTATCAATCAAACTATGTGCAACCATGCATTCAGAATGGTTCATTTCTCTTTTATTTTTTACAGGCTTAAAACCTGTATTGGCAGCGATATCCCTGTAAAGTGTACGCCATGCGTCTGGGTATCCGTATGATGGTCGTTTATTCCCATAAATTGTACCAAGGTGGGTCCGGGTCGGGGCTTCTATTACCTTTATTATTGCTTATTGCCCCTAAGTGGTGCATGATTATGCATAGTTAATTGATATTTATAATCATTGTCACCAGAGACCAGGATTGGATGTCCCTTTAGGGAGACACCCCAATGTTTGGTTGGATTTGTTCAAGGTAGTCGAAGCTAGATACTCTAGCTCATGTTGATCTAGGGCATGCTTTCGAGTGGCACGTCCTCCCCAAAAAGCGTTGTGACATCTATTCACTTCGCTCGGGCAGTCATGCTAAATAAACTTTAGGATCGATGGGTTCGCCCAAACACCCGCGAAAAATCAGATGGGGCCATCAAATGCCTTGTAGGATTGAACGCAAACTGTGGAGCCTTGCGTATGTTTACTTCGCGCCTATCTTTGAACGTGGGTCGATCACTCCTCTCACTTACGAAGCTGTTGCATCCAGAATGAATCTTAAACATCAAATACCTTCGAAATCATCTTGAGAAGTGAATGTTTGGCCTGGGATACAGGGCTTTTGCAACACATTCTACCTCGGTTATGCCCAGTAATGTTGCTAAGTGCTTGGGGACCGATTACCTTGAGAAATGAATGTTTAGCCTGACATCCAGGGCTTTCGTTTTCTCATCGTGTTACTCATTTGATGTTTAAAGTTTGTTTTGAATGTAGCGGACCCATCAGTAATGCCTTGGGCCTCTTCGAATGTCTCTTTGCTTTGGCATACGATTATTAGTGATTGTATACCAAAGAGGGGCATCTGTAGACATTCAAATTTGACCTAAGGCTCGATTGAAACACATTTCGAGAGAGGTGCACTTTCAAGCTTTTGATAGCATGTATGAAACCTTTAGGAACTACCTTAGAACCCCTAAGAACCCTTCTAAACCCTTAAGAATCACCCTAGATCCCTTAGGAACCTGCCCCAAACCTTAAAAAATCAATCTCAACCCTTAGAACCCATTTTGAACTTAAACCTAACCTTCCAAGCCTTGGAAAATGAGTGGTGCACCAGGATTAGCTATGACCTTCTACTATGATCAAATCTTATACCATTAAAAAGTAGAAGTCGTCAGCTTTCTAACGGTCTAAGAATCGCCCCAATCGGAGTTATACATCAAATGATATGGCAGTTCGAACTAGGAGAGCAAAAAAGCAATTTCATGTGGGCCCCCCTAGGGATTTGGCGCAACTAATAGTTACGCTAGGCCATTTCTCCCCATAAATGGCCTGGCGCAACTAATAGTTATGCCAGTTATATTTTTGCCCACTTCTCCCAGGATTTAAGCATGGCCTAACTAATAGTTGTGCCAGTTTTAAAAGTGGACCCCACCCTCGCGAGCCAACTTCCAGGCACTGTTCAGTACTGTTTTACTATATATTTGCCTGACGTAACTATTACTTGTGCCAGACATATGAATAGTAAGCATATCTTTTTGCCCTGAAATTCATGATTGGGGTTTGACTTGTTGACTATCTTGACCTTTGGGGTGTGTTTTGATAGTTCTGTTATACCCATTCATTACCTATTTGTAACCCCTTAAGTGGCTTAAAGCCTCACCCCATCATCCACCATTTGAGGACCTTCTCACATATTTCAAGGCTCCAAAAATCTTAGAAAACTTTAGATTTGAGATTACCTAATTGCTAACCCCAATTAGTTCTTAAATGGTCTCCTAATCCACCAATTTCCTATAAATAGAGCCCCCCACCCCTTGGTTTAGGGGTTGAGAATTTTGCCTAAGATAGAAAGAGCTTAGGTGAGAAGATCGTTCTCCCTTTGGTACACCATCCTCATATAAATTCCAGAATTCAAAAAAATCCTTTAGCCCTTAGTATTTCACTAAAAACCTCTAGGTTAGGTGTGTGTGATTCCCTAGCCTTCCTTCCCTACTTCTTAGCTTCAAGTCTTAGGAGTTAGAAACCCATTCCATACAATACAAGCCTTTAAAAGCTCATCAAAGCAAGCCAACGCAAGGCTCTCCTATGGTGCTACAAGGGCCCGAGGGCTCTGGCTCTCCCCTTTCTTCTCTTATATCTTCCTTAGCTCTTCCCATCCCCCTTATTTATGTCGTTACGCCGAAGAATTTTCGGTAGGAACAGAGGGGTACAAATAGGATTTAGGGCCCATTTGGGCAAGAGGAAGCTATTTTCTTTTTTTTTACTTTATTTTTGTGTTGGCCATTAGTAGAGACAGCGTTAAGCGGGTTGATCGGGTGCCTAACACCTTTCCGATCGATAACCGAAGCTCCAATCCAAGAGCCTTTGGTGTGGACCGGATTCAGAGTCATATTTTTAACACTTCGATACTCATAAAAATGAATTAGGTTTTCCGAGACACCAAAAGCTTCAGGAGGCAACTCTATATTTTTTGTAAGCGAGCGCATCGCCGCGACGGGATCGTCACAAATCCCACGGTTGCACACTATTATATCTATTTGATTGAAGGAAATAGGACTACAAGTACTAAGAAATATTTTTGTCTAAATATAGATGATGATCCTATCAATTTTCATGATGCCATGAAATCCAGAGATAGTGCTTTTTGGAAAGAAGCTATCAATAATGAGATGAATTCAATAATAGGAAATAAAATATGAAAATTAGTAGACTTACCATAAGGATCTAAACCCATAGGATGTAGATGGATATTTAAAAGAAAACTTAGAACAGATGAAATGATAGAAAAATTTAAGGCAAGATTGGTTGCCAAAGGATATAAGCAAAAAGAAGGTGTTGATTATTTTGATACTTACGCATCCATTGCTAGAATTTCTATTATAAGACTTCTAATTACCTTAGCTTCTATACATAAGTTACAAATCCATCAAATGGATATTAAAATCGCTTTCTTCAATGGTGATTTAAAAGAAGAGGTCTATATGGAACAACCAGAAGGATTTTTTCTACCTGGACAAGAAAAAAAAGTTTGTAAACTTATTGAATCTTTATATGGGCTAAAATAAGTACCAAAATTGTGGCATGAAAAGTTTGATAATACAAGTACTCAATTTGGTTTCAAAACTAATGAAGCAGATATATGTATGTATTATAAATTTTCTAATAATCACGGTGTAATAATATATCTTTATGTAGATAATTTACTTATTTTTAGAACTAATTTAGAAGTTATTTTAGAAATTAAAAACTTCTTATGCTCATCTTTTAGTATGAAAGACATGGGACTGGCCGATGTAATCTTGGGAATCAAAATTATAAGAAATGAGAATACGTTAACTTTAACTCAATCTCATTATGTTGAAAAGATTTAATTATTTTGATTTAAAACCTGCCAATACACCTTTAGATATTAATCTTAAATTAATTAAAAATGATGGAAGATGTGTGCAACAGTTAAAATATTCAAGGGTTATTGGTAGTCTTATGTATGCAACGCATTGTATAAGGTCGGACATTGCATTTGCCCTAAGTAAGTTAAGTAGATTTATAAGTAACCTTAGTTCTATTCATTAGAATGCTATTTCACATATTTTTAGATATTTAAAAGGTACTATTAATTATGGTTTACATTTTTCTGGATATCCTCAAGTGTTAGAAGGATATAGCGATGCAAGTTGGATATTTGGTTCGGAAGAATCAAAGTCCATAAGTGGATGAATATTCACTTTTGGAGGTATTGCGATCTCATGGGATCAAAGAAACAAACTTGCATCACACATTCTACTATGGAATCAAAATTCATTGCCTTAGCAGCAAGTGAAAAAGAAGCGGAATGGTTAAAAAATTTACTAATAGAAATTTCAATTATTATTAAACCATTGTCACCTATTTTTATACATTGTGATAATGAAGCAATACTATCAAGGGCCTATAGTCAAACGTATAATGAAAAAAATAGACACATTGGTCTAAGACATAGCTATGAAAAATAATTACTTAGAGATGGAGTAATCTTAGTAATTGGGGTCAGGTCTATAGAAAGCCTGGCGAATCCATTTACTAAAAGCCTTGGTAGAGATGAGATTCATAAGACTTCAATCGGGATGGGTTTAAAGCCATTAAACCTAAACAGCCACTTATAATGGGAACCCTACCTAATATTTATTTAATCAATATTTAGGTTCAAAGGGAAAAATAAGTCGTAAATTCGTGGCAGCTAAAGGATACTACATTGATGAGAAATAAATCTCATATACATCCTAGGAAGGGTAGTGTTTCACCTATAATGGATAAGGGGAGGTTGAGCATTGCTCGTAATAATCCTATAACACTATATGTTGAGATGTTAAAGTTACATGGACATTTCTTATAGGTCTGCCTATATAAGTGTGAAGGTGGAGCCACTTTCAATGAGACGTGACTTTATCTCATAAACACTTATGAAAATCAGGGTACTAGCATAGGGCTTAAATGTGCTAACCTTCTTTTCTGAACATCAAATATGTGAAATACGTGTGTGACATAATTTCGATTTATTGTATAAGATCGTTAGTTTTAGACATAGTTTTACTAGTGACCTTGACAAACCTTGAATTATTTTCACTAAAATAAAAATTCAAGTCTGTAAGATATTTTCATATATGCACATATTTCTAGCTTTACTCTATTTTTTTTTTCAATCTTTAAAGTAGTGGGGGGTTTTTGAATATTTTAAAATTGTGGGGGATTGTTGGATATTTTAAAATATAAAATAGTTTTTAAGTTTTTTGGGTGTTTTGCTTTGAAGTGTTTTGTCCCATACCGGGTAATAGTGCATTTGGCCTTAAGTTATATGTGGAGTTTTAGCTCAAGGTTTGTAACCTTCACCCAGGGGCACCGAATTTTGTGGTCTCCACCGCCATGCACCCCATCAGTCACACACACACACGCGCGCGCGCGCCGAGTTGAGCTGGGTCAGGTCAAGACGGGATGGGACGGGAACGGGCACGAGCACATGTACGTGTACGTGTACGTGGCGTAGCGATGCGGTGCATTTAGTTAAACTTTTGGATAAAAGTGTAACCGCCCATTTGAAATTCAAACCATTCAGTAATTTTCGAAACCGCTATCTTATCCGACCGTTCAATTATTTCTGAAACCGTTGTGTCTTATCCGACCGTTCAGTTTCTTAAACGGATATGTTTGTTCAGTTATTTTCAACGGATATATCCGTTCAAGAAACGGAGCGTGATTTTGTGACGACCCGACTTTTCTAATCCCTCAGGCGTAGGAAAGGCTGGTTCGCTAACCTATCGATTAAACGATAAGTCGGACAAATAGGGAACATATCAGAGTAAAGGGCAATAAATATCCATAGCTAAAATAAATGCAGAAGAAAAAGTAAAGAACCACCGATGATGGCCGACCATCACCGAAACATGATTCCTAACAGTCAGAAGTAAAGACATAAATCCAAATACCCAATCACAGGTCAGGCAAACCATGTCTAAGTCTAAACTCTCACCGAAAGCAAATAAATAAACTAAATCCTAAGCCGGGAAATATTCCTCAGGAAGCACCTCAGGCTCTTCCTTGGGAACGTAATCAGGATCACTCTCGCTGCCCCGAGTTGCCACTTCAGAACCTGGGCCTGTGACGTATAGTGGGAGTGAGCTAACCAGCAAAGCTCAGTAGAAAAATATCATCAACGGCATTATATTTTAACTAACATGGGTTTCAAAATAAGTATTTGAGTATTATATGTCAAAACCAAAAATGTAGGTAAAAACAGAATTTAAGTGCAGAAATTATATGCAAGATCAGTTTCTAAATATGTGAAAACAGATTCAAGAATAATACATAATTTCAGTGTCTTAGTGCCATTAATTTCTATATGCAAAGTTTAGTACTTTATGATTTAATCCTTAATTTAAAATACCTCCCAAGTAAACTATATCTCAAGAGCAGGAATATAGCCGATGGGAACCCCTACCTACCATCGTCGTTAATGAACTCCTTTTCAGGATGTAACAAGCCCCTGCGTCATGAGGGAAACTTGTACCAGGAAGTTGTTTAGGAATATTTTGAGGGTCGTTCAGGTCAATCATAAAACAGATATAGATACTAATATAAATCAGATGCAAGTTTCTTATACATAGTTCAGATTCTTGATTTCAAATTTTTAGCTTTTTAGAGTTTAAGAAGATTCAGGGTTCAAGTAGATTCAAATTTTCAATTTTTCATATCAATTTCAGTTTACAGATGTGATTTCAATGGCATATGCAAGCTCAAAGATTCTAATTCAAAATATCCATGTGAATTAAAATAAAACACTGTAAAGATGAGATTCTCCTACCAAAACGTGGAGTTGCGCGAAGTCAAGCAAAATCCTATTAATGGCCTCTCGCCCTTAATCTACATCACAACATACGATGATGCATTAAGGTTAACTCTAATCACTAATAATTTAGAATTATTTAAGTGTTTCCGCAAAATCGAGTCGAAACTGGCAAGTTTGTGCCAATCTTAGAATTTGATGTAACCTTCCCCTAATTTTTTAACCTTCAAAATGATTGATTCATGAGTTAGTCAAAATACGAAAGTTGTAGAGTTTCCTATTCTATTTCTAACGCAAAAACCATCATATCAATCGGAGTTTAGAGTAAAAAGTTATGGCTAAAATACCAAGATAGTATTGGAAAGAAAATGAAAACGAAGGCAAAAATCAAGTTCTGTCCTCGCTCTAGTGATGCGATTTTTCGCCTTATTTTTACCCGAATCAAATCCCACACATTCCCAAAATAAAACCCAAGTTTAATCTATTGATTCTAAGCCTTAAACTCAATAAAAATCATACCTTTAATCAAGGATTCCATGCTTTAAAACGAGTCATGCAAACGGAGTTTCGAAATGAAATTGACAGATTTCCTCGACGATTCAAGTCACGGTCGATCCCTAGTTGTTCACCACGATCTCAACCTCTCCCAAATAATAAAATGAATCCATAATCGATCCGAGCTCACCCTAGGATCAAGGGTTTTAAACAAAAAGAGGGGTTTACAAACGAATCACCCTCAAGGAATAGCGAGGGAACGATGAGCGTAGAGTTTACGCGGGATCGTACGGTCCAACTCTCGCTTAGGGTTTTTGGTGGATGGAGCTCTCATTCCCTCTTTCTCTCCTCTAAAAAAACCCCAAACCTAATTGCATACGGGAGAAACTAATCCCTCTTATAATGAGGTTGCTCATGGAGTAAAGCACACACACACACAAACTTGTGTGTGAAAACTTCTAATTCTATAACTCAAGTCCGGTGTTGAGCGACCACACCGAGGTCGGTGCACAACTTTCACACGAGGGTCCAAACAAGCTCTAAATAAAAATTCTTTCGCACAGTCCCATTTAAATAATAATCCAAAACACATGGCAACATCGGTCGTTGAGCCAAACATGTAAACAGGGTCGGTCTTATTCGGGTCCAAAAATACATGTCTTTACATTCTACCCTCCTTAGGGATTTTCATCCTTGAAAATAAAATGGGTAGCTTAACCGTTCTACGGTAGGTCCTTATCCTAACACAAGTTCTTATCCAGGCCAAAAATCAAAACAGTCTGAAGTCAAAAGAGAATGGGTCGCTATGTGATAAGTGATGAGTACTGAAAAATGAGGATATTTCACCCCTAAATACCTATATTTAGGTATCCGATGAAGGCTATCTGATGAGATTGATTAGATTTGAAGTGTTTCAGGTAAATACAAGCTAAGTATAGAAAACAGTACAAGAATTCTGAATATAATGCCAAAACACTGCAACTTCGGGTAATCAAGAACTTGGTGCGACTTGCGGCTAAATTTGGACCTTCAAGACGGTCGAATTACGAAATTGGAAAAACATGAAAGTTGTAGATATTTTCATCAGCTTTCCAACGGCGCACGAATCGTCTCAATCCGAGTTCGGGAAAGAAAGTTATGGCCGAAATACCAAAGTAGTGTCTGAACCAAGAAGAAGTGCTGAATTTCACGGATTTCTGAGGTCGATGCATCGACCCTACAGGTCGATTAATCGAGCCAGAGGTTAAGTCTGACGCGAATCCGACACTGTGAACCTGTTTTTTGGGACTCTCTGTCGGCTCGATGCATCGACACTTATTGGTCGATTAATCGACCCGAAAATAAATGCTTGGGAGACCTCCGCGCGACGGGTTCTATTTAAAGACTCAAACACTTCGGGAAAAACAAGAACGTAGGAGATTAGAATTAGAGTTTTTTTAGAGAGTTTTAGTTTTTAGTGTTCTTAGTTTTTAGCCATTATTTTTCATAGTTAGACCTAGAAATAGGGAAGTTTTATTATTTCTTTTTAAGAGCTTTGTTCCCTTTAATTTTTCAGTACTCATTCCTTCAGTTCATAAATTTTGTTCAAAGTTTATTCTTGCATTAATTTCGTTTCTGAAGATTATCATCCGTGTGGATCAACGTAATTTATTTTGAAGTTTGAGGTAATTTTAATTAATGTTATTTTCCCGTCTTTATTTATTTATGTCATTTACTTACAATATGTGTGGCTAAATTTATAGGGATGGGGATCTAATGATTCCCATCCGAGGGATGCACTTTTAATAGTATAAATTTAGGATTAAAATATGAGATTTTACTTTATGGTTATTGTGCTATCATGAATGGATGAAATCCCCGCCACTAACCGGGATCGCGTGTGCCGAGTCATGCCCGGGATCTCAGATCTGTGACGGTAATTTTACCCAATCATTGTTATGGTCTTTTTACTTTCATCGTGTGGATCTAATTACGATTATGTTCTGGGATCGAGTGTGCCGAGCCATGCCCTGGATCTTGGTTCTGTAATGGTAATTTTATCTTAAATAATCCCTAATCTGAATAAAGTGTGCCGAGCCATGCCCTTGATTTCAGATTTGTAAGTGGTATTCTTGTTGGAATTTTCACCCACCTTGGGGATGATCTTTATTTGAACCTGAGATCATGTGTGCCTAGCCGTGCCCTTGATCCCAGATCTATATATGAAAATCATCTAAGTCCTAATTGCAGGGATGCAACATGGAACCTATTAGGGTGTTGACCATTGATCTTCCATAAAAGATGTTTGTTACCAATGAAATATCTCATAATTTAATCTTTAGATTTATATTATAGGAAGAACGGACCAAAGATGGGAGGATTTAGTATCTTCATCTTTATCATCATCTTCACTTTTATTTTTGAATTATCAATTGAATTTTAGTTTGTAGTCATTAATTACCATCTCATCAACCGCTTAAATCATAAAACTGGTAGAATACTGTTAGATCTTAATAGATTTCTAGAATTACTTGTCTCTTTTAGATGTTTCAACATTAATCCTCGTGGGAACGATCTCGTACTCCGCACCCACTATATACAAACCGATTCGTGCACTTGCGAGTTAAACATTACATTAAAAATATCACATCAATAAGCTTCACTAAGCACGCTTTTTCAAGGGTCAGGATCCGTAGTAACCTAGATATACTGTGTGAAGCATCCCATACTGCCATAGAGGATTGCATCCGTACATGGATGAATACCTTCCCGAGTGTCACGTGCCTGGAAACATATCTTGCTGTGACTCAAACCTAGCATACACATCTACCTCACCCTTTTCTCTCTAGACCACATACACTATGACGGTAATTTCTTGAGTAGAAATTTCAGATGTCAGAGTTGAATAGTTGTTCAGAAGCATAATTACATGCTTGGTATACATGTTCTAACTGATGACACGGGTTCTAACTAATACATGGTTCTAATTGAGAATGAATAAATATGATAATTAAGATTTTATTGTGTGATTATTATAGATATATATAATGTTTGTTTAAAAAAAAAGTTTTAAACGTCAAAGTACTTATATTTTTTTTACATCTACATTGATTTATGATTTACCTTCATTCGAAAAGTTGTGAAAATTGCTCACGAATTTTCGCCTCGTGCTCCCAAGTGGCTTCCTCTGAAGAGTGGTTCTGCCACTTCACGAGTACTAAGGGAATGCTCTTGGTCCGTAAAAACTGCTCTTTATGATCTAAGATTTGTACCGGCTCCTCAACCAAAGATAAGTCTTCCCAAAGCTCAATGGGCTGGTAGTCCAATACATGAGCCAGGTCCTTCACGTACTTCTGCAATATGGACATGTGAAACACATTGTGCATGCCTGATAGCTGCGGTGATAAGGCTACACGGTAAGCGACCTCACCGACTCGGCCCAATACCTCAAAAGGTCTAACATAGCGCGAACTCAGCTTCCCATGCCTTCCAAAATACATCACACATTTTGTAGGAGAGATTTTGATAAAAACATTATCTCCCACCTGAAACGCAAGTATTAGTGACAAAACACAAAACACAAATCACAACATTATCGAGGTGACCAATGCTACAAAGCTCACATGAAACTCAACATGGTTCCTTTTAAGATCAATGTAGCTCTTCTGACGACTCTGAGCGATGCATAGTCTCTCGCGGATTAACCAAACTATCCATGATTTTTGGGCCTAAAATGAGCTTCTCGCCCACTTCTTCCCAATTAAGCGGAGACCTGCACCGCCGTCCATATAAGGCTTCGTAGGGTGTCATGCCGATGCTAGTCTGGTAACTGTTATTATAGGCGAACTCGATCAGCGATAAATATTGGTCCCATGACCCCTGAAAATCCAGCATGCAAGCACATAACATATCTTCTATAATCTGATTCACCCTCTCAGTCTGCCCATTGGTTTGAGGATAGAATGTCGTACTTTAATCGAGACTGGAACCCATCCCTTCCTGAAATCGTTGACAAAACTAAAATGTGTACATCGAGTCTCTGTCAGATATGATACTAACCGGTATATCATACATCCTAACTATCTCCTTGATGTATAACTCTGCGAACTTGTTAGCGGTATATGACGTATTATAAGGCAGAAGTGTGCAGACTTAGTCAATCGATCCATAATGACCCAAATGGCATTGTGCTTCCTCAATGTCCTTGGCAATCCATAAATAAAGTCCATAGAAATGGCCTCCCATTTCCACTCGAGTATCAGTAGTGGTTGCAACAGTCCTGTTGGATTTTGGTGATCCACCTTTACTTGTTGGCACACAAGATATTTCGAGACATACTCAGCAACATCTTTCTTTAAACCCCTCCACCAGAAGCTTTTCTTTAAGTCTTGATACATCTTGGCACTGCCAGGGTGAATAACATACACAGACTTATGAGCCTCTTCCAAAATAGTGTCCTGAAGCTCAGTACTAATTGGTACGCATACCTGGTCTCTAAACAACAACGTGCTGTCGTCCTTAATAGAAAAATCTATTTTACTTTCCCCAATCACATCACGTCTAATAGCCATAAGCTCATCATCCGTCATCTGAAGTCTGTAAATGTTCTCATAGAGAGTAGAACGTATCACCAGCGTAGCCATTAACACACTTGAACCTTTTACGTCAAATCTCATGCTACTTAGAGCCATATCTTCCAATAGATGCCATCGTCGCACCCTTGCGGTGAGATATGATAATTGAGCAAAGAACTTTTGACTTAACACATCTACTACTACATTTACTTTCCTGGGGTGGTACTGGATGGTATAATCATAATCTTTCAAGAACTCCATCCATCGGCGTTGTCTCATATTTAACTCCTTCTATGAAAAGAGATACTTGAGGCTCTTATGATCGGTGAATATATCGAAGGTCTCTCCATAAAGGTAATGTCTCCAGATCTTCAAGGCAAAGATTACTGCAGCCAACTCAAGGTCGTGTGTTGGATAATTCTTCTCATGGTCTTTTAGCTGTCTAGACCCATAAGTAATGACTCTCTCATTCTGGTTAAGCACATAGCCTAAACCCCCATATGATCCATCACTGTACACTGCAGAGCCTCCCCTGCCTGATGGTATAGCAAGTACTGACACAGTAGTCAATCGTTTTTTGAGTTCCTAAAAACTCTGCTCACACTATTCTATCCAATCAAACTTAGTATTGTTCTTCGTAAGTTGTGTAAGCGGACCTGATATCTTGGAGAAATCCTCTACGAACCTTCTGTAGTAACTTGTCAGACCGAGGAAATTATGAACCTCTGTAACCGTGTTCGGCTGTTCCCAATTCATCACCGACTTAATCTTTGTTGGGTCAACCATAATATCGGTCTCAGAGATAACATGGCTTAGGAAATTGACCTGCTCAAGCTAAAACTCACATTTGCTAAGTTTTACATATAACTGCTGGTTTCTAGAGCCACTCGCAAATGCTGCTCATGTTCTTCTCACGTCTTTGAATATATTAGGATGTCATCTATAAAAACTACTACAGACTTGTCCAGATGTAACTTAAATATCCGGTTCATCAAGTCCATAAATGATGCGGGTGCGTTTGTCAACCCAAATGGCATGACCAAGAACTCGTAGCATCCATATCGGGTTCTAAACGTTGCCTTCTGAATGCCTTTAGATTTGACTTTCAACTGATGGTAGCCTAACTTCAAGTCAATCTTTGAGAAGAACCTCGCTCCCTGTAACTAATCGAAAAGATCATCAATCCTCAGAAGCGGATAACGATTCTTAATCATCAACTTATTTAGCTGGCGGTAATCGATACACAGCCGCATCGAATCGTCCTTCTTCACAAACAAAATTGGTGCTCTCCAAGGTGACACACTCGGTCTGATAAAGCCTTTATCTAGTAGTTCCTGAAGCTGCTCCTTCAACTCTTTTAATTCTGTAGGAGCTATTCGATACGGAGCTTTTGATATTGGTTCGATTTCAGGCGGTAACTCAATAGCAAACTCAATCTCCCTGTCAGGTGGTAATCCAGGTAGATCTTCAGGAAAAATATCTGAATAATCGCAAGCAATCGTAATATCTATAATATTTTTATTCTCCTCCTTATGATCTTGTAAGTATGCCAGATAACCACCACACTCGTTCCTCATCATACGGTTTACTCGTATAGCGGAGATAAATGGTGTCACGTAGGATTTGACTCCGCAGAATTAGAAGGATTTTCTCTTCGGAGGATGGAAGGTTATAATTTTCTGAAGACAATCCACGCTCACGTGGTAAGCAGATAACCAATCCATCCCTAGTATCACGTCAAACCCTTCCATGCTCAAAATAATCAAATCAGCTACAGTCTCGTGGTTTTCGATCATCACGCTCACAGATTGACACACAGTATTGGTGCTCACTGAGTTACTCGTAGGAACTGACACTGCCAAGATGAAATCAAGGGTCTTGAGAATGATGCCCAACTTCTCAGCGAACAACGGAGTGACAAAAGAATGGGTAGACCCAGGGTCTATCAACACTTGTGCTTTGATTCTGCTTACGTCGCTCTCACGATGCATAAAAAGGGTACCTTGAAATTATATAAGCGTTTCAATTAAAAATTTTTAAGTATGTGGTATTCGTGCATGACTTATTAAAAGAATTTATTAAATACAAAGCAATATATAACAGAATAAAAATAAAAAGACATCTCAATTTTTAGTAATACCTTGGATCACGTCGTTCAACGTTTCGGCTTCTTGACCATCATGACATAAGCTCAACCTTGAATAGTAGGTCGGGTCGATCTCTGAGTAGATGCCGAACTAGTTCTTCCCTTGTCCTCCTGAGGACAATCCTTAACCATGTGCCCGATTGTACCACACCAAAAGCATGCTCCAGTGTTCCTCCTACAATCCTCGGTCTTGTGTGATTTTCCACACCTTAGTCATGTAGTGATCGAAGCAGAAGATGGTGCACGTGAGGATCCCTGTGCCACTGAAGCTCCACTAGCCTTAGAAGCTGCTGGTCATACAGATTGCATAAGTGAAGACGCTGTCGGCCTCTAATAAGGGGTCAGTCTAGAAGAAAATGTCGATCTAGAAAATGTAGGTTGAACAGAAATCACCGTTGGCTTCAAAAACTTGGCCCTCTTATTCTCATAAGTACCAGACTGTCCTTGCATACTCTTGTCCTTATTCTATTAATCCCTTCCCAGAAACAACTTTTGAATTTCCTCTTCAGCGATGAGGGCCTTTGACATCACTCTCTCATATGCCTCCATCTCCCACATAGCCACTCTCTCTTGTCTATTCGGCCTCAGACCCAGCTGAAATTTTTTGGCCTTCATCATATCGGTGGCCACATGTTGAGGTATAAACCTCGAAAGTCGCGTGAACTCATCTCCATACTCATGCACTGACATTGTCCCCTGCTTTAGCTTGATGAACTGGACTTCCATATGATGCCTGACGATCTTGGGAAAGTATTGATCGTTGAACGCCTCGATAAACTCAGCCCATGTCTAAGGAGTATTGGGAAACTCCCGCTCCCTGTGTTTAGCCACGGATTTCCACCATGGTCCAGCCTGTCCGTCCAATTTGAAAGTTGCCCAACGAACCTTCTCGACATCGGTACACTGAAGTACTTCAAAGATCTTTTCCATCTCATCCAACCAACCTTCGGCCTCCATCGGATCGGTCTATCCAGAAAAATTGGAGGTCTCATCCTCCTGAATTCAGAAAATTTGGAGGATTGTTGTTGCTGTCCAACAGAAATTAGCTCTGCTTGTGGGGCGATGGCAGTAGTCTGCTGATCCATAGGTGCAGTCTGCTGAGCTATGTTGGTGGCTAGATTTTCCAACACTTGCTCCATTCTTCCATCCTGACCTCTCCTAACTCCAATCGGAACTGCGTTGGAATCGGTTGTGAAAGCAACTCCCCTAGAGACACCGACACCTTCAGGGATGTCTTCTAACAGATCAGCATGGCCTCTAAATCTTGGGGCCATGCTGATCTGTCATTATGAATGCAACAACATCAGTCAGAATTGATCGTAAAGATAATCACACACATAGTACTAGTGGTTTTGGACCTAATGACATAACTCTGATGCGAACCGTACCGGGGTCGCGGTTGGTTCTTATGGGTCCTTAGAGAATCTAAAACCACAGCCTTGATACCAATTGTGATGACCTGACTTTTCCAATCCCTCAGGTATAGGAAAGGTCAGTTCGCCAACCTATCAGTTAAATGATAAGTCGGACAAATAGGGTACATATCAAAGTAAAGTGCAATAAATATCCATAGCTAAAATAAATGTGAAAGCAAAAGTAAAGAACCACCGATGATGGCTGACCATCACCGAAACATGGTTCGTAACAGTCAAAAGTAAAGATATAAATCCAAATACCCAATCACAGGTCAGGCAAACCATGTCCAAGTCTAAACTCTCACCGAAAGCAAATAAATAAATTAAATCTTAAGCCAGAAAATATTCCTCAGGAAGCACCTCAGGCTCTTTCTCGGGACCGTAATCAGGATCACTCTAGCTGCCCTGAGTTGCTACTTCAGAACCTGGACCTGTGACGTATAGTCGGAGTGAGCTAACCAACAAAGCTCAGTAGAAAAATATCATCAACGATATTGTATTTTAACTAACATGGGTTTCAAAATAAGTATTCGAATATTATATGTCAAAATCATAAATGCAGGTAAAAATAGAATTTAAGTGCAGAAATTATATGCAAAATCAGTTTCTAAATATGTGAAAACAAATTCAAGAACAATGCAAAATTTTAGTGTCTTAGTGCCTCTAATTTTTATATGTAAAGTTCAGTACTTCATGACTTAATCCTCAATTTAAAATACCTCCCGAGTAAACTATATCTCGAGAGTAGGAATATAGCCGATAGGAACTCCTACCTACCATCGTCGTTCATGAACCCATTTTTAGGATGCAACAAGCCCCTGCATCATGATGGAAACTTGTGCCAGGAAGTTGTTCATGAATTTGTTGAGAGGTCGTTCAGGTCAATCATAAAACAGATGCAGATACTAATATAAATCAGATGCAAGTTTCTTATACATAGTTCAGATTCTTGATTTCAGATTTTCAGCTTTTCAGGGTTTAAGCAGATTCAGGGTTCAGGTAGATTTAGATTTTCAATTTTTCATATCAATTTTAGTTTACAGATGTTATTTCAATGACATATGCAAGTTCAAATATTTTAATTCAAAATATCTATGCGAATTAAAATAAAATACTGTAAAGATGAGATTATCCTACCAAAACTTGGAGTTGTGCGAAGTCAAGCAAAATCCTATTGATGACCTCTCGCCCTTAATCTATATCAAAACATATGATGATGCATCAAGGTTAACTCTAATCACTAATAGTTTAAAACTATTTAAGTGTTTCCTCAAAATTGAGTTAAAATGGACAAGTTTGTACCAATCTTAAAATTTAACGTAACCTTCCCCTACTTTTTTGACCTTCAAAATGATTGATTCATGAGTTAGTTAAAACACAAAAGTTGTAGAGTTTGCTATTCTATTTCCAACGCAAAAGAATCATGTTAATCAGAATTATGAGTAAAACATTACGGCTAAAATACCAAGACAGTATCAAAAAGAAAATGAAAATGAAGACAAAAATCAAGTCCTGTCCTCGCTCGAGTGATGCAATTTTTCGCCTTATTTTCACTCGAATCAAATCCCACACATTTCCAAAATAAAATCCAAGTTTAATCTATTGATTCTAAATCTTAAACTTAATAAAAATCATACCTTTAATCAAGGATTTCACGCTTTGAAACGAGTCACACAAACGGAGTTTCGGAACAAAATCGATCAATTTCCTCGACGATTCGCGCCTCAATCGATCCCTACTCGTTCACCACGATCTCAACCTTTCCCAAATAATAAAGCGAATCCAAAATTGATTCGAGCTCACCCTAGGATCAATAGTTTCAAACAAAAAGAGGGGTTTTAAAGAGAAGGATTTACAAAACAAATCGCCCTCAAGGAATAGTGAGGGCACGATGAGTGCGGAGTTTGTGCGGGATCGTATGGTCCAACTCTCGCCTAGGGTTTTTTCGGTGGATGGGGCTCTCGTTCCCTCTTTCTCTCCTCTAAACAAAACCCCAATCCTAATTGTATACGGGAGAAACTAATCCCTCTTATAATGAGGTTGCTCATGGAGTAAAGCACACACACAAACTTGTGTGTGAAAACTTCTAATTCTATAACTCAAGTTCGGTGTTGAGCGGTCACACCGAGGTCGGTGCATGACTTTCGCACGAGGGTCCAAACAAGCTGTAAATAAAAATTTGTCCGCACAGTCCCATTTAAATAATAATCCAAAACAAATGGCGACATCGGTCGCTGAGCCAAACATGTAAACAGGGTCAGTCTAATTCGGGTCCAAAAATACGGGTCTTTACAGATTTCTATAAAAGGGTCCCGAGACCTTCATTTTTTAACACTGAGTTTTACATTTCTATTAGCCCTGTTTATTTTAAGATCTACTTTTCAGAGTTCCACCCTTCTTTGGTGTTCTGGTAGCGTGATCAGATTCGCCAAATCTGATCACACGAACACACTTCTGGTTCATTGTATCCTGGAGCCATTTTACCGGTAATCCGTTGGTGACCACTTGATTGAAGTGGTGGGGGCAAAATTTGATTTAAAGACAGCGAAATTTCTCGTGCCTTGAACCGGATCGGTATGTCTTTTCTACTTCCCGTTTCAATATTTCCATCACTTCTCCTATTACCTTCGCTGCAACCTGTGTACATGATAGAACAGTTTAAATACTGGCAGAATCTATACATAGTGCAAAATCCTAAACATACAAACTCATTACACAATAAAAATAAACTAGATTTAAAGGTCAGTGGAACTCGATTCTGTAGAGCGTATAAATAAGATTTATAACAATAGAACATATTAGCATAATTTAAATAAATTACTTTGGATTTCTTGAGAAAATTGGAGCAGTTGAAATGAAAAAATATGGGAAGATTTTGAATTTCTGGCAACAACTATTTACATTGTTCAAAATTTTCTTTAAAAAATAGCATGTTTTGTTGTTGAGAAACTTAGAACAAACTTAGAGAAATATAATAATTCAAAATAACCAAACAAAGAGACAAGTCGCACAGTTCTGAAAAGGTTTACAAAATAACAAACAAAGAAGAGAGGAATAAAGCCCAATGATATCTGCTTTTATATTAGTAGAGTTCTTCGTAAAAAAAGTTTGTTTCAATATTAAATTAACATATATACAAGCTCACATTTACTTACGCACTACAAAAATAATATGCATCAGGGACACATGCATAGTGGGGCTTATTAAAGGGCCGCCACTACAAACCATAAGTTCAGCCGCAGTGCATAGAAAAAACCGCTGGGATAGCCTTTTTTCCACGTGATTGCATTTTGCACCAAAAATTATATAGCTCTTTTCCACGTGATTGCATTTTGCACCAAAAACTAAATAGCTACAAAATACATTAACTCCAATGTATATATATACGCTACAAATACATAGAAATTGACACACATACTCTCAATACTTCATAGTTTTATATTTATAAAAAAAATAAGGAAAATTTACCTGTTCGACCTTGTTAGATACACCTTTTACGTCAGAGGCCCTGTAGTTTCACCTTTACCCAAACCAACCCGTTGCGCATCAAGTCATCGCCCGCCTTTAGGAAATGCCCAAACTACCCCCAATGTAATAAATAGCCGCCCTTTTTTCAACTCTTCACTTTTTACCTTTTTTTACTTTTTACTTTTTCGTTCGAAGTCGGTGGAGATGCGGTGTTGCTTCGTAGACGCTAGCGTTCAGTTCTACAATCTTCAAGCTACCAAATCTGTAAGTTGGAATTAAAATTACCTTCCATTGCTGTAGATTTTTTTTTTTCTCCTTTCTTTGGTATACATTTTGTCATAATTTGTTAAGGTTATCCTATATACAATCGATATCGACTGTATATGTAATCGTTATCGATTACATATAGAGTCCCTATCGATTACATATAGAGTCGATATCGATTGTATTTGTAGTCGTAATCGACTATATAAATAGTCGATGACGACTCTATAAAAAATTGTTATCGACTCTCTATGTATATAATTAATACCCATCATATGAATATAATTATTACCCATCATATGAACTCCTCGATGCCATAATAAATCATACGAGATTTTATATTTATCTCAGCCGACGTTCAATTTATTGCCAACTACCCTTTTGTAAACCATTATGGCAAGTAAGCTTGGAAGGATGAGAAAATTTAATACAACGATTCGTATTCCACCATCTAGGCGCTTTAAATATAGGTTTAGTTTGTCCTTGGCAAAATCATTCCCTATCATCCCTATCAGCCCATCTTTCCTCATGACAGACGATAAAACCAACTATAACCCAATCAAGTTCTTTCCAGTATGGGAGGACCTACCACCACCACTAGAACCAGATCCTCTGCAGTTCCTATGGGACGAATACGAGGAAGTGCAGAAAATTTTGGCGAAGGAAGAAAAGAAAAAGAAGAAGGAACAAAAGAAAAAGAAGAAAAGAAAGAAAAATAAAATTAAGACGGAACCACCCACCTCTTAACTCCATCCACCACTTGCTCATCATCCATCTTCCTAAATTTTGGTTAGAAGTCGAGGATCGATCTTTATCGAAGAATCTTCTCTCGGACGTTGCTGCTAGAGTCTTAGTTTAGTGTGTGTCCAGATTTCATTTTTAACTGTAAATGAAATATTTTGAATGTAAATGAAACATTTTGAGTCGATGGCGACTTCATGAAATATTTTGAGTCAGTAAATTAAATATTTTCAATGTAAATAAAATATTTTGAGCCCATAGCGACTTTATATTGAGTCGATATCGACTCTATAAATAGTCGATGGCGATTTCATATGTAATCGATAACGACTATAAATAAAATCGATGACAACTTTACATAGAGTTGATATCGATTACATATAGAGTTGATATCGATTACATTTAGAGTCGATATCGATTTTATTTATAGTCGTTGTCGATTACATATATAATCGATATCGACCTTATATGTAATCGATATCGGTTTATATATTACAGTTCAGTTAACATTTAAACCATCATTGTTAGTATAGGACTCAGTCCTTTCTTTTTTATTACAGTTTATTTCAACAAGTTGTCAAGATGGTTATACACCGACCTGTTGCCAAGTGTTCCCCCATTGCCATTTCGAATCTCTACGATAATGCTATCCCAACTCGAAAGAAGTTGCTAAGAGATTCAGTTTTCGGTAGAATATTTCAAATGCCTAAGGGTGTGGGATTTCTTTCCGATGTGGTCGATGCGATATTGACATTTTGGGTTGAAAAAAACCACTTCCGAATCGGGAAGACTGATATCTATCTTTGGAAGTTGGACATTACATTAATACTGGGCCTTGCCGTAATTAGCCCAGAAAAGTATACCCCGTCCGTTAAACCACTAGAAGAACAAACCATTCGATACAAATACTTTCGTGGAACGCCTCATGGGAAAATTCTCCGGTCTCACATAAATAATGCAATTTGGAGAGCGAAAAGTGATGACGACTTCGTAAAGTTGTTCCTTTTATATGTACTGTGTATATTTCTTTTTCCCGGGTCCCACCATCAACTGGCGGAAGACCACATCGACCTCATCGATGATGTTGAGAACTTTAACCGAACTCCGTGGGGTCTCCACGTGTACCATGACTTGATAGAGTATATAATGAAGGGTGCGACGAATAGAAAGACTGCTGAGATGGATAAAGCCCTTAAGATATACAACACATATGGATGCATATGTGTACTTCAATGGTGGGCTTATGAGATGCTGCCAGATATCTCGCCTTCCCAGATAGGCCTCGAGGACCCTTTCCCACGGCTGCTGAAATGGTTGGACAGGGTGCAGTCAAGGATCAAAGGTTACACTCGCGGATAGATGTTAGATAGCAAGGTATGAGGTCGATTAAATAATTCAAATAAATAAAGTTAAGGAGTAGAGAGACCCGATTCTGATTTAAAAAATAACTTAACGATTTATTCTAGAATCGATAATGATTCATTACAGAATCGATAACGACTTATTAAATAGTCGATAGCGATTCAGTAAAAAATCGATAACGACTATTTAATAAGTCGATAACGATTCATTACAGAATCGATAACGACTTACTAAGTAGTCGATACCAATGCATTAATTAATCGATAGCGATGTAGTACAAAATCAATAACGATTTATTAAATAGTCGGTATCGATTCATTACAGAATCGATAATGATTTATTAAATAGTCGATACTTTGCATTTGGAATATATGATCAATTTAGTCTATTATTTACCGTGTTTCCTTTTCTTTTAAAAGGTCCGCGCTCCCCTCATGACGGTTGGCTTTGAATTAAAAATACCCATCTTAAAAAAATATCTACGGGTTAAAAATGTTGTTGGGGGAAGAGGAAAGAGCCTCATGAATCAGTCAAAAAAGCTGTGGAAGAGATGCGGCTGAAGAAGAAGAGAAATTACATTTCGGTCGAGAATATTGATGAAGAAGAATGGGATGACCAATCGACGTCGGACGAAGAACCGTCCTCGAAAAAGGGCCCCGTCCATGTAGGTGTAGAGTGGCCGAGAACTAGGAGGGCCACGAAGGAGAGCCTAGCTGCGAAAGGGAGCCCAGCTGAACCGTCCACCTCTAATGAGTCTTTGTTGAGGAGGGTCGACGGTTTGGTGCTTGAGAACTTGAAGCTCACCCAAAGAGTGAGCGATTTGGAGGGAGAGAATAAGGACCTGACGAAATGTTGTGCTTCCATAGAGAAACTATACAACTCCTTGAATGAGCGGTTGAAATCAAGGGATGCGGAGTTGCAGAAGTTGAATCACTACAACTCGTTGGATGGAAAGGGCTAGGGGAATATAAAAGAACTTCTTGAAAATTTATTTGAGGCGAGACCTAAGGTATGTGTTGAAACGTGGTATTTATATGTTCAAGTTTGTTAACATAAGTCGTTATTGACTGTATATAGAGTCGATAATGATTATATTTACAATCGTTATCGACTGTATATAGAGTCAATATTGATTATATTTACAATCAATATCGACTATATTTACAATCGATAACGATTGTATTTACAATCGATATCGACTGTTAATAGAGTCGATAACGATTGTAGGTACAATCGATATCGGCTATATATACAGTCAATAACGATTAAATTTAAAATCGATTTGGACTTTTTAAAATGAGGATAAAATTTTTTTTACCATTATTTCGATGTTCAGGATGTCGCTATTAAGGAGCTGATATAGAAGGTGTGTGACACAGCGGTTGATCAGGAACCATCAGCTCCCGTGCATCAAGATCCTCCCATGGATGAGGTGACGGTAGCTGTTGACGAGCAGCCTGAGACTCAAACCGATAAGGGTCCAACTGGTGAAGAGCAAACCTCTTCCCAATTGCCTCACCAATAAATTGACCCTCGCTTAAGACCTAGGCAAGGGAAACCCATCAAAACAACTGCCGTTAAACCTAGGACACAGCGAAGGGTAGCGATGGTAAAAAAGCTTATAACCGAGAAGGCCATTGAAGGACCAACTGCTGAGCCTGGATCGGTGGCTGATGCTACCGCTGAGCCTGGGTCTATGGCTGATGATGCTATTGTTGAGCTAACAGCGGAGTAGAAATACATGCTAGATAGAAGGAACAAGCCTGAGTCGGAGGACGAGTAAGTTATTCTTCTCAGGAACAAGTCTGAATCTTTCACTTTATTATTATAAATTTATTACGAAGATTAGTTACGTTGGCCTTTATTTATGCAGAGACTACGTAAGCACTGTCGGTAACTATACGTTGGTGGTGCAATCTTTCATATGTTTGGCGGGCACACAGTACATGGATAATTTTGTAAGTAAAGTAAAGCTATTGTAGGCACAAATAGATAATTTAAAGTGGTCGACGACTCGAAATAGAGTCGTTATAGACTCGAAATAGACTCTACAAATGAATCGGTATCAATTCATTGTATAGTCGATGACGATGACTTATATAATCGTTATCGACTCTACAATGAATCGGTATCGATTCATTGCATAGTCGATGACGATGATTTATATAATCATTATCGACTCTACAACAAATCGATATCGATTTATTATAAAGTCGATAACAATTATTTATATAATCGTCAATGACTGTATGGAGAATCGATATCGATTCATTGGAGAGTCGATAACGATTATTTAACTCTAACTATATATTTAACTCTAACTGTATTGGTTTCAGATTATGAGTGCCTACCTGAGACACTTGGAAGTAATTGATGACAATATTCATCCTGATGTAAAGGAAAAATGCTTCCTTATGTGCCCTACCACTCTAACGTACATGGGCTTTGAACTGAAAGATTTCAACTCCTTCTCGCTGAAAAATTATATGAAGAATCGCTCGAGATTCAAGTTAAACGGTGGGCTGCCTATAAACACGAACAGAGCCAAGGCAAGAAGCTGATGGAAAATTTCTTCTTCAATGGGTTTGAGGAAGGCTGGAGCTCTCTAACCTCTTTATAATTTTTCTATCATACCCTTTGAGATTATATTACTTTTTTATAGATATTTATCCCAATTCATTCACAACAACCATTACACTGGGCGCTTACGATCATGAAGGTAGTTGAACGATCGATAATGGTCGTTGACCTTATATTTAATAGGCCCTCTAAGAAAAGATATCCGACCCAATTGTAAATACTGGTAAGATATTTTGCTTAGTATATCTTTCATCATTGTTAGCTTAGCATATCTGACATTCCTCTATATTGAAACAGACTCAATACCTTCCCGCAGTTTTATATTCGTACGGTGACTACACTGCACTGAACGCGAAGACCTATCCTTGGTCATCTAGTGACTGCTGGGTCAAAGCCCTTCCCCAACAGACCAATTCGAGTGATTGTGGGGTGTTTGTGGTGAAGTATGTGGAGTACTTTATGTCGGGGAAGCAATTTGACTTTACGCAATCAGATATGGATAAGATCAGGACAGAAATTGGCCATACACCGGCAATGGGGGAGGAGAACTGGAGCAGGACGATAAAAAGGAGGAGGCGCAACAGTAGTGTGGTTATAATATAAATAAAATATTTTGTAAATGTAAATAAAATATTTTTTATAAATAAAATATTTTTGATATAATTGAAATATTTTTAAGTAGCAGTGGTTATAATGTAGAAATAACAGTCATTATCGACTTTATATAGAGTCGTCATCGACCATATAAATAATCGATAACGACTCTATATAGAGTCGCTATTGACTTTATATAGAGTCATCATCGACTATATAAATAGTCGATAGCGATTCTACAATGAATCGATATCGACTTTATAGAGAGTTGATGGCGACTCTGTATAGGGTCGCTATCGATTATTTATATAGTCGATGACGACTCTATAAATAATCGGCAACGATTATATATACAGTCGTCAATGACTATATATATAGTCGCTGATGGCTCATTTGTACAGTATAGGTTGCATATTTCTATGTAACTGTATAGTAAAATTATAACTAATGAATCAAAAAAATTGGGATTCTAAATTTCTGAGCAAATATATATTATCGTTTACATTCCATCTATCATTATTAAAAATATACACTATCAACCCATCGGTCCCATTGCCGTACAACTCCTGCGATTGTGACCATATTTACTGCACCTGCTACACTGTAGAGCCCTAACCTCACCCTTAGAAATTATCCTTCTCTTCCTCAGACGGCCGGCTTGCTTTCGGCAATTATAGGGTGGTCTCACTTTCATATTTTCAGGGAGTTGCTCTGCTTGGAACTCCCATTGATTTTTATCGAGGGTGGGAAGCTATTGCTCGTCATATATTTGTCTAAAGCAAGCGATAAAAAACCACTTCTCACAGAAGTTATGGTAGCCATAACTTCTCCGATTGATGGCCGCTATGGCATGGGAGCAAGGCAAGCCATGAATGTGCCAAAGGCGGCAACTATACTTCTTGTATTCCAAGTCGACGTGATGAATGAAATTTTTGGAGTTGACTTGGAATTGATCGCGCCCGTATAGTTGAGCTCTCTTTCTACTGGTCGATTGCAACACCTTTTTCATATGCTCGTCTACTTTCGAGCAGAGGAGGGTTGTCCATTTCTCACATATCTGTCTGTGCTTTTGAAAATGATTGGTGACTTTCTCTCTAGTAGTTCTGATTAAATCGATAATTGATTTCTCTCGAGCTATCTTTAGTACGCTGTTTAAGCTTTCGGCATTATTCGTAGTCAGGAAATCGTATTGCCTTCCTTCCATATATGCGCGTGCCCAATGCTTCGGGTCAAATTTTGAAATATACTCTATGGCTCGAAGATTAGCAGGATCTTTCTTCATTTCGTCCATAAAATACTCAAATCTCTCTACTGAATATGCACGCGCAACTTTCCACCATAGACCCTTCACATTATTCTTGGGATACTTGTGTGCCAAATTTTATGTCATATGTCGCATGCAGTAATTGTGATATGCGTTAGGGAAGAAATGTTTCATCGCATTAATTAAACCCTTCGACCTATCCGTGATAAAAATAAAATCTTCGTTAAACCCATCGATCACGAACGCACCTACCCATTCAAGAAACCACATCTACGTATCCTCTTCTTCTAACTCGACGACGGCAAATGTTAACGGTAATATATGACCATTACTGTCTTGTGCCGAGGCGATAAGTAGGATCCCTTCGAAACATCCTCGTAGGTGTGCCGTCTACAAGCAATATACAACGAAGTGTATTACGGTAGCTTTCAATGCACGGGCTAAAACTCTAACAAAATCTTTAGAACTTACCATCAAGTGTAAGTTGAAAGGATGTTTGTATATTAAGATTTACCCTCTCTATCTCCTTCACGTAGGCCGGTAGATTCACAAATTGTCCTTCCCAACTGCCTCTAATATTATTAAGGGTAAGTTCTTTTCCCTTCTAAGCCTTTGCATATAAGATTTACACATTATAAGCTTTTACAATATCAAACATTATCGACACTGATATGTAGTCGAATCCTTCCATAAGTTTATCCCGTACATAGTTGGCTACGAAGGAGATTGTTGCATTACGGTGACCGTGCGGTTTGATCTTAGCGGCCCCATATGTGTGAGTACTATTGAATGTCTTGATTTAGAAAGAATCGAGCCCAGTTAATTTAGACACATGTATTCGCCACGAACAATCGGGTTGTAGCATCCGGCTATCACTCTATAACTAGTGGTTTTCAAAGGCCGAAGTTGAAAGTTTTTCTCCACCGCGTGCTCTTTCAATGCTCTTTAAAATATTTGTTTGTCTCGAAAGATCTCTCCAACTTTAAATGTCTAATTTTGATATTCAGTTTCCACCTCTTCATCGGAGGAGTTGTCCAATGTCTCTGACACTTCGTAATCTCCGTCTATTAGGGGATTATTAATGTCTCTCACAAAATTTTTTGGATCCTCTTTTATAAACCCATCCGGTTCACTTTCATAATCTTATTCTAAGGTATCTTTATTAGTGGGTTGAGGATGACTACACCATTCACTAGCGGTGTTCTCAGGTGGTTGACTAGATCCTTCACTGAAGGGGTTCTGATGTGATTGACTAAATCCTTCACCGAATCGATAATGGCTTGGTTGACTAGGCCCTTCACCGAAGGGGTGCTCATGTGTATGGACATGGGGTTGAGTTTATCCGATAATTTTCATCGATGGCATGGTAGAATATAATTCGTGAGTAAACCAAGTTGTCCATCCACCGGGGAAGATATGACTGAAATCGTCGGTATCAACTACCCTTTTTGAAGTGTAGTCTAATCATTGACCACATTGTTGTGACCCATGCATATATTTTTGTAGGTCATCATACGATTCAATCGAAGCATCGTTTAAATCAAAAGTTGCTTTCCTGACAGTCATGTTCACCATAATATCGCTGTCATCACCTAACGAGACGGTATCGTATACAGTTTTATCCTCAAACTTACATGGCTGAAATGAATGAGTCACAAAATTAGTCCCGCCAAGATCTACTTGTTCAGCTTCGACTCAGAAGGATGACGGTTTCTTAATGATGAATACGTCCACCCCGGATCTATAAAACGTAAATAGGGTGGCCAAATCATCAACGTCCAAAATGTCGGCAACCATAGGGGTATTCACTATCTTCATATGAAACTTTGTGGAAACTGTTTCATCCGCCCTTGCAAAACTGACAGCAGACATTCGCCTTACGAATTGTTTATAAGAAATACTAGTCAAAATGTTAATAACCCTCCGCCGGCCACCTTCATACAAGCCATCATCGTTTACAAGAAGATCATCATAATGACAAAGAAGAGGAATCCTCACATCTATCATCGTCTGTTTAAGAACGAGAAGGAAGGGGTCATAAGACTGATGAAATAAAAGAGAAAAGATGATTGTAAATCGATATTGACTCTATATACAGTCGATATCGATTATAAATATAATTGATTGCAAATATAATCGTCATCGACTCTATATACAGTCAATATCGATTGAATATAGAGTCGATACTGACTTTTTAGACTATTGTTATCGATTGAATATAGAGTCGATAATGATTATATTTACAATCGATATCGACTGTATATAGAGTTGATGACGATTATATTTGCAATCGATATATACTTTTCAAAAAATGATCCAAGGATATAAAAACTTTCTTATACTGCATGAATAGGAGATCCTAACAAATTGAAAATGTGGACCAATAAACTTAAATTATTTCTTATATTACCCCATTAAGAGACCCTAATAAACTGAAAATGGGGTTTATGTAAGATACCTCGCGTCGCAAGGGCAAACTGCAGGGTCTTCTTGTCACAATGGAGAAATGCACGGGCTTCTTCTCCCAAGCCTCTGTTTTCTTCTTCGAAATAGCAGATCGGAGTAGATCAGGCTAAGGAAGAAGACGTCGTCACCTGACCCACCTTTAACTTTTTAGCAGATTAAAATGAGGAAGAAGAGGATGCTTTGTGGGTTAAAGAAAGTTATAGAATGGGGTAATTTGGAATTTTTACTCTCCTTAGGGTCGGCTAGGCTTGGAGCTGGTCGGTTTGGGTAAAGGTGAAACTACAGGGCCTCTGACGTAAAAGGTGATCTGACAGGGTCGGTCAGGTAAATTTCCCAAAAAATAAAATAGTGTCTACCTGTCATATCGAAGTTGTCGATCGTAGTAGGGGATGCAGATCACAGTTTTCGGGATCTATATATAGCATCAATTATGATTTTTTTTGTTTTAAATTTTTGTGCCTAATCTAGAGATCTTTTGTCCCTATGGTGAGGGGTGAGGGGTGAGGGCTTAAGGTAAAGGTAAAGGGATATATCCCCAATTGCTTGGGGACAATGCCTAGACTAAATGATTTTTGAGAAGATATTTTGTTTTGCTAGGTATAACACTTGGCTTGTTTAGCTATTAGACAAAGGAAAACGAGGCAAATGGGCCAACCCCATAATAGAAAATGGATAGAGAGTAAGTGATATCAAGTCATGAATGGGAAATTGGGAACAGCTCTATCCTGCCTCAAATGTTTATTATTTGAAAAGGATACTGCTACCTAAGTGCTCCACCTCTGGACTATTGCATTGGGGTTCAGATAATAGCAAAATAGCAATCATCCCTCCTTCACGCTCTCTTTAAATTCAAAGTTTGCATGGAGTTTTGAGGGGTAAGAATAGAGCATAGTGAAGAAAGGGATGGGGAGCTCAAAGGATGTTTCCCTTGTTGAGCTAAGAGATGAGCTTGCTGAATTTGCGAGAGAGAGAGGAATTGGGATCAATTTCATAGTCCAAGGAACCTCCTCTTAGCCCTGATAAACCCCTTTGCTGCCTTTAGTTTTCTTTTGTCACGACCCTAAATCTACGCACCTAGATTTCAAGTCGTGATCCAGACAGATCAGAAGAAAAACTACATCTGAAGAAAAATTTCTAACTAAGGAATTAAAACCAGATAGCCAGGTAACCAGATTTAGGATTAACATGTACATTAACTAAACACTACATACCAGTCACAGAGATTTGTATCAGATAATACTGCTGAATTTTCACCAATTGATCTTTTGCCAATCCCTTTTTTTAATCTGAAGGGTGGTTAAACTACCATAAGAGCTAATCCATATGTTTCGCAAGTAACAATTCTAATACATATTGACAAAACCACTAACAGGCCGAGAGTTTTGAATTATCAAATGTCAGTCTAATGTATCATTTTCTTTGTCAAACAAATCAAATAATTCACTTGCAATCATGACTAAATATGGTTCAAAACAAATCTCGTACACTAGTTAATATCACTTACAAATACGAATCTAGTATCGACTACAGGGTGTTTTTATCAAAGAACAGATATCAAATTTAGAGCAGATAATGGAATTATCAGATAACATATATCAGATTCAAATCAGATAAAAGAATTCTCAAACCAGACAGATAAATCAAACAAATCAAATGGATATTCCCAGATCATACAGATAAATCAGCCAGATATACCCAGACCAGACATATATGCTCATACAATACAGATAAATCAAACAGTCATTTCCAGATCAAATTGATAACTTTGAAGATTAAACTTAAACTAGCACAATAGACTTATCTCTGTTGTGGGTTATTTTATAGCTAATAGCACGAATACCAAATGCTTTTCTCAACTAAACTTCTAGTAGTTGAGATCAGATGTCAGACCAGAGATCATATCATAGAATAGATATCAGATAACAGAGCAGATAACAGATTTACGACCTGACCAGGATTTTCAAATTATTCCTTTCGGACTCATAGGCACCATTTCATTGTCTTTCAGATGTTATGGTATTCAATTTCAGTGCAGTGCAGAAATAGCAGAAAATATCAGAAAATATGACTTGCTAAATATTTACACTTTCAGTTGTCACTAATTCAGGTAACAAATATTTACACTTTCAGGTGTAATCGACTTAGATAACAAATATTTACACTTTCAAGTGTAACCAATGCAAATAACAAATATATACACATTCAGGTGTAATCGACTCAGGTAACAAATTTCTATGTATTCCGGTATAACATGTATCACAGAGTCAGATAACAAATTTTGACACATGCAGGTATCACAAATCTAACAAATTCAGGTATAATAGGCATCACAAAATCACGTAACGAACTTCGACATATTCAGGTAACAAATATATCAGATCACATGAATCCCTTCATATTACTAACACTAACAATGTTCATAACACTAACATATCAGACCATAGGAATCCCTACATATGCCCTAGAGAGCTTTTGATTTTCAAATTTCATTATTATCACATATATTAAAATCTCATATCTAAGCTAGCAACATACACATAGTCTATGAATAAAACACAAGCCATTTTATAAAGTATTATAGGTGCAAATTTCTACTTGCTCAGTAACACATAGATACCGATTTCTAATCGATAAATCAATATATTAATAGCCTGAATCGGGGTTTAAATAAGAAGTGTTAGAATAGGTACTTACCTCAAAAGAAACGACCATTTATAAGGTCTGTTGTCGTCGTGAACGACTACTTTTTCTCTCTCTCTCTCTCCTCTCTTTTTTTTCTTTCTTTTCTTTCTCCTTCTCTCTCTCTCTCTCTTTTTTCTTTCTTTTTCTCTCAATTAATTCTCCGCTCTCTCTCTCTTCTCTCTTTCTATTGCTTTTTCTTTACTTCTTTTGTTTTTGTTTGGAGGCTCTTAATGTGTCGAAACCCCACAACCCCACAACACCCTTCAAGAACCTTCTTTACAGATCTAATTTATATTATATTATATTATATTATCTTATGATATTAGATTATATGCTATTCACATATATTATATTCCGCAGCTACTTGCTCACGATTAATAATGCCCCTATTATATCGTCATGCACTGCCATGTTAAATGGGTCAATCGATTGGGTCTCACTTGTGGCGCCAACCCAGTCTAAAATATTACGACTACCTCTAATCACATGATGGTGACCTAATTTCAGTCTGATTTCATCGCCTTACCATTAGACGGTTAGTTTGTGCTTATTGGATCCGATCACATGGTATAGAACCCATCAAATGGATAGTAGTGTCACGTAGCACACATCCCAAAAACTGATTTCCATGATCAGATCTAACAAAGCTAATGGGTTTAACATATTTTGTGTCTTGTAAAATTGTCACGCTTATAGTGGACGTGATCCACCCGTTTAATATACTTTAAAATCGGCCGTTAAATAAACATAGAATCGGGTCGGATAGGATTCGTACAAATTGGGTCCTTACAAATCAGATGGGGTCCCTAGAGGTCGGGTCCGGATGAAATCTGGTCGGTTCCTTACATCTATGTCTGATTTTTAGCAAATGTTCATCATTTTTCGTAGTTTTTTGTAGGTCGGCGAAATTGGCGAGCTCTCGGAAATAATTCAATGGAAGGGAGAGGTAGCAAGAGGACTTCCTAATTGGACTTCTTCTGATAAAGAGCATTTAGGGGAGGAGCTCTCCGACGTGCTGCTCTATCTAATCCGTCTCGTCGATGTGTACGTGTGGGCTCGATCTTAGTCAAGCTGCTCTTACTAAGCTAGTCAAGAATGCTACAAAGTACCCTGCTTCTAGCCCATCATCTTAGAAAATTCTTTCTAGCTAATTCACAACTCCCACTTATGTGTCTTCTTGCATCTGCAGTAAGCTTTTGGTTTAGTTTCTGGTATTTGATCTGTTAGAAAAATTGTATCGGGTTGCAAGAGAAGATAAAGATTGAAATGAAAATACACAGATCCAGTTCGAAGCACGTCGTAATTCGTTGTGATTAAATCGAGATTTTCCCCTGCCACTATGATGAAGTGGCCACCAATAGGTTACCGGCAAATCAGTTCCAGGATACAACGAACCGGCGGCGTATTCTTGTGATCAGATTTGGTGAATCTGATCACGCAACTAGAACACCAAATACCGCTTAAGAAAAGAACTCGGAAGCAAACTTTAAATTCGAAAAAAATGCAGTGATAAAAGAAAGACCTCGGGTCCCCTTTTATAGAAGCCAAGAGGTGTAACTGTCGTACGGATTGGACAGAACGGTTACAGAAATCGATCAGACACAATGGTTACAAAAGATCCTTTTAGACACAATGGTTACAAAGAATAGATTATAAAATTTAAATGTTTTTAAAATTTAAATGCAAATGATTAAAACACGGTTAGTCTTTTATCCAAAAAATTATTTCGTACACATACTGCGTACTTACGCGTGCTGCCTCTGCCCGTCCGCCCGGCCGCATTTCGGCTCGGCCTGCAGTGTGTGTGACTGATGGGTTGCATGGAGGTGGAAGTTATAAAATTCAGTACCCCCTGGGTGAAGGCTACAAGCCTTGAGCTAAGACTACATATTATAACCCAAATCCCCAAAAGAGTTTTACCCGGTATGGGACTATTCACAATAGTCCAAAAAACAAAAAACTTTTAAAATAATTAAAATATCCAACAATCCCCCACTATTTTAAACATTTTAAAATATCAAATAATCCCCCACTAGTTTTAAAGATTGAAAAACAAAATAAAGCTAGAAATATGTGCATAAATGAAAATGTCTTACAGACTTAAATTTTCATTTTAGTGAAAATAATTCAAGGTTTGTTAAGGTCAATAGTGAAACTAAGTCTTGAACTAATGATCTTATACGATAAATCGGAATTATGTCACACACGTATTTCATATATTTGGTGTTCAATAAAGAAGGTTAGCACATTTAGGCCCTATGCTAGTACCCTGATTTTTGTAAGTGTTTATGAGATAAAGCCATGTCTCATTAAAAGCGGCTCCACCCTCACACTTATATAGGTAGACCTATAAGAGATGTCCTTGTAACTTTAACATCTCAACACATTATGTTATAGGACTATTAAGAGCAATGCTCAACCTCCCCTTATCCATTACAAGTGAAAACACTACCCTTCCTGAGATGTATATGAGATTTATTTCTCATCAATGTAGTGTCCTTTAGCCGCTACAGATTTATGACTTGTTTTTCCTTTTGAACCTAAATATTGATTAAACAAATATTAGGTAGGGTTTTTATCATAAGTGGTTGTTTAGGTTTGATGGCTTTAAACCCATCCCGATTGAAGTTTTATGAATACCATCTCTGTCAAGGCTTTTAGTAAATGGATCCGCCAGGTTTTTCGCAGACCTGACCCCAATTACTGAGATTACTCTATCTCTAAGTAATTATTTTACATAGCTATATCTTAGACCAATGTGTCTATTTTTTCCATTATACGTTTGACTATAAGCATTTGATAGTGTTGCTTCACTATCACAATGTATAGAGATAGGTGGCAATGGTTTAATCATAATCGAAATTTCTATTAGTAAATTTCTTAACTATTCTGCTTCTTTTCCACTTGCCGCTAAGGCAATGAATTCCGATTCTATAGTGGAATGTGTGATGCAAGTCTGCTTCTTTGATCCCCATGAGATCGCAGCACCTCCAAACGTGAATATCCATCCACTTGTAGACTTTGATTCTTTCGAACCAAATATCCAACTTGCATCACTATATCCTTCTAAAACTTGAGGATATCCAGAAAATTGCAAACTATAATTAATAATACCCTTTAAATATCTAAAAACATGCGAAATAGCATTCCAATGAATAGAACTAGGGTTACTTGTAAATCTACTTAACTTACTTACTGCAAATGCGATATCCGGCCGAGTACAATGCATTGCATACATAAGGCTACCAATAACACTTGCATATTCTAACTGTTGCACACATCGTCCATCATTTTTAGTCAATTTAAGATTAATATCTAGAGTTGTATTGATAGATTTCAAATCAAAATAATTAAATCTTTTCAACATAATGAGATTAAGTTAAAGTTAGCGTATTCTCATTTCTTATAATTTTGATTCCCAAAATTACATCTGCTTGACCCATGTCTTTCATGTTAAAAGATGAACATAAGAAGTTTTTAGTTTCTAAAATAACTTCTAAATTAGTTCCAAAAATAAATAAATCATCTACATAAAGACATATTATAACACCATTATTATTAGAAAATTTATAATACATACATTTATCTGCTTCATTGGATTTGAAGCCAAATTTAATAATTGTATTATCAAACTTTTCATGCCACTGTTTTGGTTCTTGTTTTAGCCCATATAGAGATTTAATAAGTTTACAAACTTTCTTTTCTTATCCAGGTAGATCAAATCCTTCTGGTTGTTTCATATAGACCTCTTCTTTTAAATCACCATTTAAGAAAGCGATTTTAACATCCATTTGATGGATTTATAACTTATGTATAGAAGCTAAGACAATTAGAAGGTTTATAGTCGAAATTCTAGCAACGGGTGCGTAGGTGTCAAAATAATCAACACCTTCCTTTTGTCTATATCCTTTGGCAACTAATCTTGCCTTAAATTTTTCTATAGTTCCATCTGTTATAAGATTTTTTTTAAATATCCATCTACATCCTATGGGTTTAGATCCTTTTGGTAAGTCTACTAATTTCCATGTTTTGTTTCCCATTATTGAATCCATTTCATCATTGATAGCTTCTCTCCAAAAGGTGCTATCTCTAGATTTCATGGCATCGTTAAAAGTGATAGGATCATCGTCTACATTTAGACACAAATGTTTCTTAGTACTTTTGGTCCTATTTTCTTCAATCAAATAGATATAATAGTCTTTTGAAAGATTAGTTTCAAACCGTTGACGTTTACTTCGTCGTGGTTCAATGATGACCTCTTCATCACTTGAAGATTCAATAACTTCTTTAGATTTAGAAGATTCTTCATCTTCATCAGTTTTACTTTCAATATTTAATTTATTAGTTAGAGTAGTGAACTTAGATTCATAGAATATAGCATCTCTAGATTCTATTATAGTTTTACTATTTTGTGTATAGCCAACAAATGCACACTCAATAGATCTAAGGTCTATCTTAGGTCTTTTAGGTCCTACTAATCTAACAAGTGCCCTACACCCCCACACTTTAAAATAGGTTAGACTAGGTTTTCAATTCTTCCAAAGTTCATATGGTGTAGTTAAAGTTTTCTTATGTAGAATTCTATTCAAAATATGAGTAGCAGTTAACAAAGCTTCGCCCCATAAATTTTTATCGTAATTAGCGTTGACTAACATTGCATTAGTCATTTCTACTAATGTTCTTTTTTTTTTTTTGGCAACTCCGTTTTGTTGTGGCGTATAAGGAGCCGTCACTTCATGACGAATTTCATGAATTTCACAGAAATCAGAGAATTCATTTGACATGTATTCTCCACCCCAATCAGATCTAATGACTTTTATTCTTTTATTTAATTAATTTTTTACTAAGGCTTTAAAAACCTTAAATTTTTCAAAAGCCTCATTTTTAGTATTTAATAAATATATATGAGCATATTTTGAAAAATCATCTATAAAAGTAATAAAGTATCATTTTCCTCCTCTAGTAGGAATATTATTTAAATCACAAATATCACTGGGTATTAAATCTAATAAACATGAATTTCTAATAACACTAGAAAAAGGTTTTCTAGTAATTTTAGTCTTAGCACATATACTACAAGTACTACTAGCAAAAGATTCATGTTTTGGAATTAAATCTAAGTTAGCCATATATTTCATAGACCTACAATTTACATATCTTAATCTATCATGCCATAAATTAGAAACAGAGACCAAGTAAGAAGAAGAAGAGATTTTATTGATTGAATCAATTACACTGAGTTTGAATATGTCTCCCATGGCATATCCTTTTCCAACAAATTCGCCATTTTTGGATAAGATAAACTTATCCGATTCAAATACAAGTTTGAAACTATGCTTGATTAGTAAACCACCCGATACAAGATTCTTGTGAATGTCGGGTACATAGAGCACATCAGTAAGCGTCACGACTTTTTCGGATGTGAAATTTAATTTCACTTTTCCACGCTCTATGATCTTTGTCGTAGATGAGTTCCCCATGAAGAGATCTTGATCATTGTCAGCTTTATCATACGTCACAAACATGTTACGATTATTACAAACATGTTTTGTGGCACCCATGTCGATCCACCATTCATTGATGTCACCAATCAGATTTACCTCTGAAAGAACGGCTACAAAATTATTTTTCTCTGCATTCGCTTGATTCTTCAATTTCTTGAAGAGGCGACAACCCCGTTTGAAGTGTCCAGGTTTCCCACAATGGTAGCAGCCTCTGCTCTTTGATACCATGGTCTTGACGAATTTCTTATTTTCCTTGGATTGAGAAAATCTTCTCTTCCTCTTCTTTGATGGTCCACTGACAACCTTAGACTCAACCAAGTGTGTCTTTGATGTCATATCAATGTGATCTTCGGTTTTGTCCCGAACACGGGATTCTTCCTCAATACGTAAATGAAGAAAAAGATTTTCCATAGAAATCTTCTCGTTATTACGTTTAAGAATTTTTCGATAATCTTTCCAAGATGGAGGCAACTTAGCGATTATCGCACCAACCAAAAAATCCTCATCAAAATGAGAACTATTAGCATTCATATAATTTATAACTACTTGAAAATCATGCACTTGGTTAAGAATAGGTTTATTATCGACTATCTTAAAATTGAAAATTTGACTGATAATGTAAGAATTATACCCTGCATCTTCTGTTTTGTATTTCTTTTCGAGTGCGTCCCAGAGTTCCTTCGAAGTGTTGTAGGTGCGGTATACGTCGAACAACAAATCCGACAATGCATTCAGAATGTAGCCCTTGCATGTGTAGTCGTCTTCTTCCCATTTCTGGTTTTTTCGGCCTTCATTGAGTGTTGATGATTTGGTAATAATTGAGCACAGATTCGTGATAATGTACACAACTTTCAGTGCACTCAACAGAAAATGTAATTTCTGTTGCCACCGTTTGAAGTTAGAACCATCAAAACTGTTCAACTTGTGGATGTTGTTGGGCAGTGCGGGATGGATTTTGTCGGTTAGTAGGGAAGAAGTCAAAGCTTGGATATCGGCAAATCTCGGTTTAAAATTGTTAGAAAAATTGTATCGGGTTGCAAGAGAAGATAGAGATTGAATTGAAAATACGCAGATCCGATTCGAGGCTTGTCGTAATTCGTTGTGTTTAAACAGAGATTTGCCCCTGCCACTATGATCAAGTGGCCACCAATTGGTTACCGACAAATCGGTTCCAGGATACAACGAACCGGTAGCATATTCTTGTGATCATATTTGGTGAATCTGATCACGCAACCAGAACATCAAATACCGCTTAAGAAAAGAACTCGGAAGCAAACTTTGAATTTAGAAAAAATGCAGTGATAAAAGAAAGACCTCGGGTCCCCTTTTATAGAAGTCAAGAGGTGTAACTGCACTGCACCGCACCGCATCGCCTCGTACTCCTGCACGTGCCCGCCCCGTCCCGACCCGACGCACGTGTGCGTGCGTGTGTGACTGATGGGTTGCATGGCAGTGAAAGTTACAAAATTCGGTGGCTCCTGGGTGAAGGCTATAAGCCTTGAGCCAAAACTACATATTATAACTCAAATCCCCAAAAAAGTTTTACCCGGTATGAGACTATTCACAATAGTCTAAAAAATTAAAAACTTTTAAAATAATTAAAATATCCAACATGATCTGTACCTTTGTTATGTGTAAGAGGCATATTAGAATTACTAGTGCATGCATGAATCACTTGAGATATATACCTAAAATAGCTCCCTTGTCATGTTTACACTACAAAATAGTGTGCATTTGGGACACGTGCATAGTATTGGCAATATGCATTATCATTAATTGATGATAAGTTTTTTTTTTTCATGTCCTTAAATTTTCTGTCTATTATAATGTGAGTAGAAATAATCTATATGGCATAGAAGAATAGAAGAAGCCAAGTGTTGTGAAAATTAAGGTTGATGCATGATCAGAATTTTTGAATTAATGTTTGTGATTAAAAAAAATAAAGGCTTGTTTTACTTGAGAAAGATGGTGATCTATATTATTTTGTTTACATTGATTCTTGAATAGCTTCACTTATGGAAGATAATTCTTGAATAGAAGAAGACTTTCATATCAGCAGCTTGGCAGCCTCCATCACTGGTTTTAAACCGCCAGTATAAGACCAGCAGTTTAAAATCGCCAGCCAGTTTAATACCTTTTGCCCAAGCCGCCGCTATTGTTTCTAGTACCGCAGGAATTCACTGACAACATGACGGCTTTGAGGATGGGTTCTGGCGGTCTATAACCGTCTGGTAATATTAAATAGCGACACTTTCATTTGGGGCGGTTTGTTGGCCACCAATATGAGTATTACCAGTGGTTTTTCATTAATTTCTGGCCGTTTCACTATAAAAAAAAAAAAAAAAAAAAAAGGATAAATAGGGACAGTATTTTGCTGCAAAAAATTATCGCTATTAACCAAAAAAATTATTAAAGGCTATTAAGACTATTAACGACAAGAGCATTAGCAGCAATTATTTTGTTAATAGCGGCAATTTTTGGCTGTCACTAATAATTTTATTTTTTGTAGTGTTTTCGGGCTCCGTAAAAGGCCTTAATTTTTGTAGTGATGTTAAATATGTTAAATATGAAGTGCCAGCTAGCCAAGATGAGGGAAAAGTGTGCTGTAAACAAGGTAACAAAATCGATTTCGGTCTCGGGTATCAGTTTGCTGAGGACCTATTGTAGACACTCCATAAAAGTGGGCACCAACACCAATACAACTCGGTCGATACGTATCGGCCTTTTTTTTTTTTTTTTTTTTTTTTTAATCCACGTCTCGGCCGAAACTGAGACTTATCGGCAGATACCTGATAAGTATCGACTGATACAGGCCTCCGATACCCGAGTTGGGATACCGATACGTATCATTCCCAAAACTTATCGGTTTGCCGAGAAACCAATATGTATCACCAATACATATCGGTATCGGCCGATTTTTTATACCATGAGCGTAAATCTCTAATTAATAATGATATTGAATATATGGTTGAACCTGATTTCTTGTTCAAGATTTGCAGCAATGAGGGATATGAGAATCTTGACTAAATGTCATCCAACAAATTTATTTATTTTTGATCGGTAATAAAAATATATTGAAAAATAACGAGAAGCTGAAAAGGAAAATACAAAGACACAATGACCAAAAGACATCAGCCACAAAGCAACGAATAAATAAAAATAAATAAAGTAGAAGGGACACTCCGAAAAGCCAATGGAGGCAGGGCAACTGCAACTCCCAATCTAGCCCGAATCCCACTGAAGAGCCTATGCTCCTTCTCCATCGCAGCCTCTAGCGACCCAAAGACACATGAGGTCTTTGACGGATTTACGAATCATCCCCACCGGCCTGCGCTTTTGCTCAAAGACCTGCGGATTCCTCTCGAGCCAAATGCTCCATGTGACCGCAAAGAAATTGAGCTTCTAAAAGCCCCCCAGCTGGCCCTTGAAACTGCCGTTCAACCATGCTAAAACTTGGAGATAAGGGGAAGAAGGAGCTGCTCATAGCATATCGAAAGAATTTAGGATGACTCCTCAAATCTTGTGTACCACCCAGCAGCGAATTTAGGACGACTCATCCAACAAAAATGGAAATTGTGGAAGTTAATATCGCTGCTATCTAACGGCTGAAAATATGGTTGAAGATGAAATCAGGTTCAACCAGTTGTATGTATAACTTTTTAAAATTAGAGAATATTTTGGGTCCTACAATAGTATTGATTGGCGAGAAGAAATTAATGCTTGAATGGTTTGAATTAAATAATCTATTATTTTAAGTGAAGCGTGTCCTGCTGCCGGCGAGAACAACAATAAAGGGCACTTTAGAAAATCAATCTTGAAAAACAAACGTTTTAGCGAAACAACCCCGAACTTAAATGATTAAAAAAAATAGTGTTTTCATGATTTTCAAAACTTTAAAAACCCGTAAAAACACTATTTTTTTTAAAAATAAAAATAAAAAATCATGCATTCACAGATTTTTGAAGTTCCGAAAACCATGAAAATATCATTTTTTAAAAATGTTTAAGTTTAAGGTTGTTTTGCTAAAATGTTTATTTTTCAAGGTTGTTTTTCTAATTATCCCAACAATTAATAAATGCAAATTAAAATTAATGATCAAAAAATATTATATGTTATTTTTATAAACGCGTTTCTTGAAAGATGGCCACATTTGACAAATGATTTAGTCTTAGGCTCTTATTGACAATAATTTCTAAATTTGAATTTGAGAAAGTCAAAAAATGGAAAATCAACGTTTAGGTGAAATGAGTAAAAAGTTTGTGTTACATTATTTTCTCACAATTATTTTTTTGTCAATGGACAATTTCTATCATAGATCAAGCGCGTCAAAGCTAAGGCTGCATTTGGGTTATCTCTTTCAGGCCAAAGAGCGGCTCTTTCACTTTTTGACTTTGACAGAGAACCGATTTTATGTTGGTAAAGATAGATCCTTATCATATTTGTTTGGATTGGGAGTTACTTTAGGTAATAAAGATGCTCTCCGCTAATTTTCTACCAAAGCAAATTTTTTCACGATAGACTAACATATGTCTGTTATATGTTTCCTTTTTTATGTCAACTCTCAATTCGTTTGGCGTATTAAATCTGAAAGGACATTATGGGTATTAAATAATTCAACGAATATTGATCGCATCAGTCGACGTATAAGGTCTCCGGCCTATAGCACAAAGAAAGGTTGACAGTTTACAACCTAAAGATATTGATCACATCAGACGACTTATAAGAAAAAGTTGAAAGTTTGGTGTTTGGATAACTCCATAAGACATAGGAAATGAAAGGGAGCCATTACTTGAACACGAAAAATTAGCCCTTGCACACATTTTAAATTATAGATTTGGTATTTTGGGGAATTGTGCCATGTGAAAATACCATCTAAGCCTTATGATTTGGAAGTCATCGAATCTAAGATCTCTGTTACAAAAGATTGAAACAAAACATGATCTCTACCATATGATTTAACACAATCAATTGTTTAATCCGATAATGGCCTTCGAATACTTTGAATCATAAGATAAAGGTTATGTTTCCCAATCTTTTGCACTAAAGATCTTTAGAACATGACCTTTAAATCAGACAACTTAGTGTTCCATATGACGAAGGTAGCCAAAATACTGAGTCTTTCTTCTAAATTATGTGCAAGGGTCAACTTTTAGCATATCACTAATGGCTTCCAAAAAAATAAATCACGGAATGACCAGTGCCCAAAAATAGACTAGAGATTTTTACAACTCAGTTTCAATTTTCATGGAGTCCTCCAATGTTATGATTAGATTAAGACCATATCATAGAACACGTAGGCACTGACATAGTTACCAAGTTAGGGTTCTACAATAATTCGGTAAGGTTAAAATTCGAAAAAATTTGGGAAGTTTAGAAAAAAATTCAGAAAAAAAAGACAAAAAAACTAAGATTCAAAAGTATTAAAAAAGCGTCATTTATTGAAAAATCTTTAATTATCTGTGAATAATTTGCGAAATTTGCAAATTATTTAAAAATACATGAATTTTTTGTAAATTTGTAAATATTATTTTATTAATGCGTAGAATTTATAAATTCGTGAATTACTCAATGTTTTTTCAAATATTCTGAGAATTTGGTAACTATGGGCACCGACACCTTACTTCGTAGCCACTCTTATATCGGTAGGTCCCAGATTTGCTGCACTTAAGCATCCAATTATAAAACTTGATTATAGATATCTCTTGCTTAAAGTAATAAGATGTTTGAGAAATCTTGAAATTTAATTTTTATTTAATTTTATTTGTTGATTTTTTTGAGCTACGGCATATTAATCAGTTAGAGTTGGTAGAGGGTCAATCTCATTATGTTAAAATGATCAAACCTTGGAATGTTGCACGCATGTTTATAAACAAAAAAACGGTTAAAGTCCACGAGTTTAATAATTTAACATAAAAGATTGACCATAAAAAAAAAAAAAACAAACACACATTTACCCTTCATTTCACACTTGAGACCGAATGGGTTAGTTGGCATGTTGCTAAGTTTATTGGTTAAAGCTAACTGAAAGATGAGGAGATTGACTAGTAGCACACATACAACCACCTAGACAGGGGCATGGTCCATATTTGGAACCAGGCTCAAACCAACTCAGTTTTGATATTGGGTATCGGTCCGATGTTTAGACAGATAGCTGATATCAATATCATCATATTCTTTTTATATAGAAATTAAAAAAAGGTTACAAAAAGTAATTGTGTGTCAGAATAGTCCCACATTGCCAGCGGGCTTGGAGGTCTTGGGCTATATATAATCTGGGCACTCCTCACCTTACAAGCCGGTTTTGTTAGGTTGAGTTAGGCCCATGGAATTTTATCATGGTATTAGGGCTGGTATTTCACTACTCTATGTCACCATATTCAATTGTCCACCTGATTGACTCAAATCCTGTCAACATGTGCGGGGGCAAGTTAGAATAGTCACACATTGCCTATGGGCTTGAAGGTCTTGGACTATATACAATCTGAGCACTCCTCACCTTACAAGTCGGTTTTGTGAGGTTGAGTTAGACGCATGGAATTCTTATCACTGTGTATCAGCCGAGATGGTATCGTCCGATACTGGTATCAAACTAGGATTGATATCAATTTTTGGCCAAATTGGCATCTCCTCAACCCTTAAGACCTCCCTGACAAGCAAGGATATCTCTCAACCCTTAAGACCTCCCTGACAAGCAAGAATTTCCATATCTTTGGACCGAGGGCCTGTTGGAAGGTTAAATCTTGTTGAAGTTTAGTGCGTAAAAAAATATTGTTGAAGTTTAATCCGACATCGGGTATTCATAGCTTTGCCTCTCATCTTATAAGATCCTGGGCTCCTCTACTCATATCTAATTGGTTTTGAGATGGATGCCCAAAAATATCAAATCTCAAATTTTCCTAATCTGGATTGAGATGAAAACATGTCTTAGCGAAAAAGGTTAGAGGCATTCAACAAGGGACAGTTGGCCCCGGGCGGGAAGGGGGTGGCCCATCCTCTATATAGCATAAGATAGATTGATGAATAGGGGCCCCAGGCGACCTCGATCCCTTGAATTTTAGGGTGTGGTTTTCTGATCGGAAATCTGGAATACTACGAGCTACTGGGACCTATTACGATGACTTCCTAGCCTTGTACCCTATCGATTGCTTCTCATTCATGAATTCAAATCGCAATCCATATCAACTTACTGATATACTCGCGTCGCACATGATTGGCTGAAGATACACCCACCGCCCACGAATTTGTCCAATTCACGAATTTTAGGGGTTTGGAGCAGATAAAATTTCAGCAACTATCAGATCACAATAAACACATTTATACATACAAATGGATGGACTTAGTTTACAAATGAAAAGAAGCCAAAATCAGTGTAAGGAAAAAAAAATACTCACAATAAGAAAAAAACATATGCATGAGGGGGAAATAACTACCCTTTTCACCTCCCCCCTTAAAAAATAACAAAAGAAGCACTACTGATCCTAGCTGTCATTAAACTGATGTATACCTGGCACTGGAATCTTTGCTTGTTTTTACCAGCTTTGCAAGCCAGGGTTTCCCTCAAACTTACTTGACAGAGTGGCTCACCTACCACTCTAATATGGCTCATGCACCTTAGCCTGATAAAGGTGATGGGCCTACAAAACTCCCCCCACAAAAACTAGGGTTTACTCAATAAAAAAGAAAAAAATGGACTGCACACAACTACAAAGACATCAATCAAACCAAACCAGGAGCAACCCTCCCCTTGAGGGATTTCCATATTTCAAATGACACTAAATTCTGATGATCATCATCATATGCCATCAATCTCCTCCATAGAATCCATCCCACGTAATCGGAATGGACTATGCGGGTGCTTTCTTCACACCCATTGATCGACTCAACCGAACCACCTGAGTCCATGAATCAAACGAAATATATCAGAAAGAGTATATCACATTCATAGGAAGCAGAAGATAAGTAACACGGTAAGACAATCCAAAGAAGAACACGGATATCTATTACAGTTAGTTGACAAACAGATTCAATATCCTTCCTACGAAATTAAAATGAAATTTTCAACCCAGACATATATGAAATTTAGGGGGCATTGTTTCAAGGTAAGCTAAATAAAAAACTATATAGAGATCCAAAGCAATAAGTAATAGTTATATTACCTCTTATCTTGTGATAATTAATCCATGAGTCACACGAGAGAATCACTAGTACTCTTCACTCGGAGATCCATGGTCCTCAAATTGCGGAGATGTTGTAATATTTCTTGAAGAAGATCCATCCCCTTGTCTCCTTTCTTCAATGAGCTGACACAATGCTTAAGGAAATCTCTATCTGCTTCAAGAGCCTGTAATCTCTCGTAAACATGATCCACCTCCTCTTCGATGGCAAATTTCTTATTCTCAGACTCGAACTTTGAAACAGAATTTTGCGTAATTGCACTAGTCTCTTGTTCTTCTGGGAATTCATCCTCATTTTCCATAGAAATGGCATCAAAAAGAGGAAGTAGCGTCTTTGCTCTATAACCCTTGTTACCTCTGTCCTGATAATTCTGTCTGCTCATACCCAAATCATCGGAAAAACCGTTCATGTCCCCATTCACATCTGGACTGCAAAACCCGTAATTTTCATCAACTTCCTCGCTATTTTCTACTGCAAAGTCTTCGATCGGCTTTATATCCTCAAAGCACTCTTCTTCATCACCCAATGTAAAAAGCTTCTCCTCCAATGCCTTAAGCTGTTCTAGAATGGAGAGCCGCTCTTCCTCAAAATCAGCTAGTGATTCATCAAGCGTACTTAAATGCTTTTCGCTCTCTTGTGCCATAACCAAACCAGAAACCACATCGGCTGGAGTGTTATGAATGGTTTGAATGCTTTCTTGCGTGCCGTAAAAACTGTCTTCCACTTCGTTAAGATCGATAGAAACCTCGTCACTGTCCTCGGCACTAGACGAAGTGGAAGAGATTCCATTCAGCCCATTAGCTTTCCTCTTCTTCATCGATCTCTTCTGCTTGGCCTCATAGAGGAACACCTTTTTGCGATATAATTCCAATTCCTTTTCGAGTTCTTGTTTTTCCTTCTCCCTCTTCACCATGAGCTCATTTAGAAGCTGCAATGCTTCTTGGTCATACTCAGATTGCTCTTCCATCATCCTCTGGTACTGCAATGCTTCCATCTGCATTGCAGATTTTTCTTCTTGAAGCCGAGTAATCATGGCCATCGTTTGGTTAGCAGCAATTGCAGAAGCACTCCTTTCTTCTTCCAGTTCAGTGTATAAAGCGCTAAGAGCTCTGCGTTCGGCCTTAAGTGCAGTTTTCAGGCGATCTACGGTCAAAACCTCGCCACCATCAACCTCACTAATTACACTTCCATCCAAAGACTCTGTTCCCAATTCTCTGCGCTCGTACATTAATCTCTTATGTGGACTGGGAATGCCTTCAATGTAAGTTGGCGTCTCAGGTGCTTTCTCTTCCTCAGCCTCATTAATTTCTGAGCATATCGATAGATGATGGGTTATGCCTTCTCCATTTCTCTCAACCGATTCAATTTCAGGTTCTTTTTTACATTCTAAGCTGCAGTCTTCAACCGTGAGTGGTTCCCTCTCTTGATTGGTCTCTGCTTATAAAAAATTTCCATTATAACTAATAAACCAGACCACAAATTTGTGATCCAAGATTAGAAGAGGCGACATTTGTAAAAAAAAAAGAAAAAAAAAAGAGAAGAATAGTATGAAAGGATGTACCTTGGTCACGGTCAGCCACGAATTCTTCACCACTGGTTGAATTTTTGGTATCTTCGTAGTTCTTGGAAGAAAGAACATCTGGGCTTCCCAATGACGGAAGTGATTGTTCGTGAACTCGATCAGAGTCTACGGTTTCCTGATTGCAGATCTCAGTATCATCATAATTCGCGGAAGAAAAATCATCTAGGCATGCCGATATCAGAATTGAGTTCTCCTGAACTTGACGCGGGTCTACTGTTTCCTGATTGAAGATCTCAGTTCCTATCAAATTCTCAGCCCCAATATCGATCATTTTGTTGTCTTCTTTAGATGCTGGATATTGAAGAACTATAAGTTTGGAAACAGATGGTAGTAAACTTAAATATGAAAAATAGAACAATAGAACAATAGAAAAACAGTTCATATAAATTTACCTGAGTGTGCATCGGAATCCTTCACGGAAATCGCCACTGGTTCAACATTATCTCCATTACTAGGCGTGATTTGAGTTGCTTGAGTACCAGAAACTCGGCCGCAGAGCTCTGCAACCAAATCTCCATCAGAATCTTCGGTGATAAAAACTAAAGAAGACCGAATCTCATTCCTGGTTTCTTCCTTCATAACCTCAGGTTTTGTTCCTTCAGATCCTGCATCATCCTCATTTTCATTAATCGAAAATACTGCCTTTCCTTCTTCCATGACACTCTCTGTATCCACAATTGGCCAAGCTTGTTCCTGAAATTTCGATTCGGTATCTAACAGACAACAGATTTGGAACTCTAACAATTTAGATGAATTTTGATCCTCCACTGTCATCGAATCAATCAACTCAACCGGCACCAACCGATCATCATCATCGTCACCGAAGCAATTCTCCAAACGAGGAGAAAAGATCTCGATTGATGCATCTTCTTCGCGACATACCCGAATCTGATTGATCCCGTTATCATCAGAATTTTGAAAAGCAGCAGCAGTAGCACCTCCCAAAGACATTTTTGAATCATCTTGAACAGGCTCATCTTCTCCTTCCATGGATTCACAGTGGAAGCTCGGTAGAGACCTCGAGCATTCCTCCGATGTCGGTCCTTCAACACCTTCATCATCAAAAACGTCAGAGATCATCTTGTTTTCTACCACCCCATCTCTGTTCCCGATCTCGTCTTCATCATGGTCTGTGAGGCAATTCGATTTCGACGGATCTGAACACCCGTAATCGTTAAACCCATTGCAATTCTCTCCCACCTCGATCAAATTCCCTTTATGGGTATAATCTAAAACATCCCAAGAAGGCTTTAGAAACAAATAGGGCGAATAGAATCCGCCTTCTAAGCTCACACCGCAGCAAGAACACGTCGAATCCTTCTCACTATTCTCAACTTTCAACCTCCCATCACCCGAAACCATTCCCATATCTTTCACTAACGAAAAGAACGCGATCCGTCCATCGGGCCTTGGCGAGGATGAGCAATCCTCACACATATTGCGCGCTGGGGCTAGTTTTCGATGATTTGAGCAAAAACCCAATTTGGAAATCTCCATGGCATGAGTCTCACAGACAAGATCTCTGTAAGAATTCACATCTTTTCCGGGTTCTAGGACGTGATCTACTCTAGAACACCATATACAAGGTGATTTGAGGCCAAAGTAGTTGGCAAATTTGATGATCAGATAAGAGAAGAATGAATTGAGGAGGAGTGAGATTATCAAGATCCATTCTAGGAATGTGTAGACGAGAATTACAGTGATTCGGTGGGTGTTTCTGTGTAACATGGTTGCAAACTTGTTGGAAGCCATTGATATTGGATTGTGTTATTTACTCTGAGAGAGAGAGAGAGAGAGAGAGATGGTGGAGATTGAATTGGAAATGAGTTTTATTAGGAGAAGGAAGAATTAAAGTAAAAAGTTCAAAGGAGAAGAAGAGACGGCCAAAGAAGAACAGAGAAAGTTGAAGTCAGAGAGAGGTGTAGAAGCTTTGACAAAAAGGGAAGGAAAACGGGTTGGTGAAAACTGAAAACGTTACACTTTTGTTAGTAGACATAATTACGAAAATACCCATTTGTATGTGTGTATCATAATTGCTGTAAATATTCCTTGAAGTGTATTTTTATGAGTGGGGATCCCTTGTAAGACACATATATTGGTAGGAGATCTTCCAGTATACTTAAATGAGCTGGTCAGCTGGTGTTAGGTGATTGGGCGCCAATGGGCCTTGAGATTCGTGTGGATTTTTAAGATCATGGAAATTGTACTTGCCTTGCTGCAAAGTGCACTGCACACATATCTTACAATGATGACCGGGTCGATCACATGATACCAACTCTAAATTTTGTTATGAGTAGTCCACTCTCCCTTTACTTAATTACAATTGTTAACAAAGGAGCGGATGCAGCAATCCATGAAAATGGATTTATGAACAAGGTAGCAAATCGGGATTGGATTTCGGTTATCGACCCAGGGAGGACCAATACATATGGCCGATACATGTTAATATCAGCCACGCTGAGACTTTTTCTTTTCTTTTCTTTTTTTAACTTAAACTATTAGATGACTTTTTTTAATAAAAGGAAATATTTTTAAAATTTATAATAATTTTTTTTTAAATTAGTAGGTATTGGTCAATAACCGATGTGTATGGACCAATTCTATACAGTATCAAGGTGGCCGATACCGATACTACCCTAATATTAGTATCCCTGATACCTATCAATATTGATTGATATTTGATAACATGTTTATGAATATCTTGAAATTATTTTTATTAAAAGATTAAATTTCTTTGAATGGTGGCCGGTGTAATGCTACATGGTACCCAAAGTCCCAAAGACTAGTAAGAAAAGTAGAAACATGGACTATTGTGGAAGTTAGCAGTTTAAAAATGAATGTGAAATTAATGCTTATCATGTCAGTGTTCATTTTCACACCATAGGTAGAAAAGGTTTGCTTATCCTATCGATAGGGTAAGCCTAATGATTCATTTGGAGTTTCACTTGATACCTAAAATACTGTTTTTGTTGCTATGTGGAGCTTAGATGTATTGTCCAGATTAATTTTATAAAAAAAAAAATTTTAAATAATTATTTGTGACAAAAGTCAAACATTGACAAATTTAAATGATTTAAATTTCAAGGCACGGAAAAAGATTAGTGGAAATAAGATTTTGAATTTATTTATTTTAAAATATGATCTAAACGAAACAATCTTGCTCCACGTGATACCAAAATCGAAATTTTGGGTGTCACATAGTGCTCCATGTTGACCATTGGGTCACGCTCACCGCCGTTGGAGCACCTAACCGTTGTCTAATATAGAAAAGGGTTGCATACCCCAATGGAGAGAGAAATTATAATGTCACGACCTGAAATTCTATTCCATCCCGAGGGCTTAAAATTTCGAGTTATGACCCGCACATATCTTAGATATGCTAAGCAGACATACACATAATCAGAGTTATTACGCAAATTTGATTCCACAAAATCCATGAAAGCCAACACATAAAGGTAAAATATAAAACAGTCATAAATACTGAATAAATGCGATAAAATCCAAGTAGACTACCAATAAAACAATAATGCAAGTCGAAGACAAATCCGATATAAGAAAGCTAAAGTCAATATCAAAGTATTAAATAAAACGTGATATCGAGTCCAAAACTATTAATAACCGGTGCTCGGATCAAAATCAGCACCAAAGTCCTTCTGGTACAAAGCAACATCACCCTCCCAAATCCCTTGGTACTCCGCATCCACTGGGTCAATGAAGTCAATGTCAATGAGATTTGAATTGCTGATGTCAACTCCACCAACGTAATCACCTTTAGTTGTTTATATTTTCATGGGATGAGTTTACTTAACCACGTAAATTCAGTGGGATACACCACCAATCAATCCCATATTACTCATGTGTATTGTGGGTGTATCACGTGGGTGGTAAATACAATATAACAAAACAATTGAAAGAGAATATAATCAAAACATGTGCATAATGTAAAACTCATATAATAACATAAATGCAGGATCATGATCTAGACACTCATATCCTAACATATCTTATTATATCTCATAATTTATCATATCTTATAACATATCGTATCTTATTATTCTCGTACATATGTCTGTACATCATATGAAAGTAACTAATATACTCATAAATTCTATACGACCTGTGTCAGGGTCGCTGCTCGAGTTACCATGTAAGGGTTGCTATAGTATTATACCACCATATCATCATCTATCTAATAGTTTTTCCTATCCTCCTCATACTTCTCACCCAGCCTATTGGGGAGATATAATGACTAAACATAACTCATATCATACTCATACTCATACTCATACTCACACTCACACTCACACTAATACTCATACTATCTCTCTAAGACCCGTCTTAGCTGAAAGACGTTGTTGCCCTTACGGTGGCTACGTAATGAACGACACATACAGAGACTTATATTCTTAATCTTTTACTGACCTATACAGTAGTATCTTATTTTTGTACTCATAACATATCTTATTTCCTACTCATACTTATAACATACTCTTACAACTTAATTCTAAGGCGAGCTGTAGTGGGATAACCTCACCACAACTAAGGTCCAAGGTTTGAATCTCATATCATAACTCATATCTTATCTTTTTCTCTTATATTAAAACTCAGAGTGATAGGGTTACCGTATATAAGGTTACACCGAATTTCCACTCACTCGGCTCGCTATGATATCTCATACCACCATGAGTTGTAAGGCATATGAATACGATATATTCTTCGCTTCGATACCATTTTGGCTAATCACCACGCTCAAGCATAGGAATGATCTCATATACTCACGTACGTATGACCTAATATGTTCATAACTTATATCTCATGATAAAGATGAAAGTATAACACTATCATGCACACATCATAGATTTACATTTAGATTTTATTATGTTTATATATATATATTTACATAACACCAATACACTGAGAGGTAGTTATTAATGTAATTTCAAAAATGTGAAGGTCAGAGTTTGATTTTCACGAGACATCGAATTTCTAACCTTTTAAGTTATCGAAGAGATTACGTTGAAGCGATAAATTGATATATATATATATATATTACTATAATTGGATAATTAAATTAAAATATATTTATAATTACTAAGTTGTGATTTATCATGACCATCGATCGAAAGACCTTAAAATATAACATATACAAGAACTTTGGTCATGAAAATAAGAAAATAACACTACATTCGTGTAGCCTTGGGTCATTCAAAATTAAACTCGACTTGTTACTCTATTTTGACCTCTAAAACGTTATATTCGTGAAATGATTGTTTCACACAAAGTTATAAATCTCACTGTCTTCTTTCTAATGCCTCAAGAATCACGTCAATCCGAGGTTAGAGTAAAAAATTGTGGCTAAAATATCGAAACTAGTATATCGATGGTCGAGAGCTCAGGTTCGTGATTGAAAATTTGGGTTTGTGGTCGCGAGTTCGGACCCAAAACTTAAAGATGGTGCAATCTATTATTCTTTTAAATAAAATAAGAACATAGTTTAGTTTTAGGGCATAATTAGTTTTAAATAAATAATAATATAGATATAGTTTTAGTAGAATGATAAATTTCTAACTATATAGATTTAGAAATAAACAATATCAATATGATATTATTTCAATTAAGTCAATCTATTAGATTTACAATATTAGAGTTTAATTAATTTATAGATTTAAAAAAGGGTAAAATATTAAATATGAAGATCTAATAGAAAAGTACAATATTAAATAACCAAACAAAGTGATTATTTGAAAAGAGAAACAAAATATAAACTCAACTTACAAATCATGCAACTTTAATAGAAAATAAAATACTAAATATGCAGATTTATCATACTTAAAGATATTCATGTTTAATTAGTATGTAAATTTAAAAGGAAGAAAACATATTAAATATACAAAACTAATAGAAGGTAAAATATTAATAGTCAAACAAAATAATTTTTTGAAAAGAGAAACAAACTATTACTCGACTTACAAATTTTACAAATTATACAACTCTTAAGGGAAATCATAATATTAAATATGCAGATTTATTAATTTATAAGATATTAGGGTTTAAATAAGATTTTTAAACCTGTCGATATGCGATCGAACACATCCTACGCGATGAGATATGAGAATAACAAGATGTATTGATGGGTATCTACCTCTTAAAGCGTGAACGGTACGCCCCAACTCTTAACGGTAAATCGGTGCTCTCAGTAGTCAACAGGGTCTCTGAAATCGAAGGACCCTAGACAGGAAGTCCCTACCGTTTGATGGTGACATAGATTGGACATTTAGGATCATTTGGGTTTGCATTTGTTGACCTCGGAATTCGAGAGCATGCACAGGTATTAATTAGAATTTGCTGGGACCAAGGATCAAAATTTTGGGTTAAATTTCAGTTTCGGGCATGATCGAAACCGAAATCCAAAATTTTGGATCCCACATACAAAAAATCCGAAATTTTGGATTTTGGTTTCGGTGGAGACCGAAACTGAAAATTTGGACCAAAATTTCAGTGGTTTCGGCCAAAATTTTGAACCTTGGGTGGGACCACCGACAATCAACGAGCATCAACGACCATGATGTGAGTCGCATTGGGTTGCCTGGTGTGAGACTTCACAGTTTACACCAGATCACCCGCCAAATAGTAAGTAATAAGCTAAGCTGTAAACGTCTCCCTCAGTTGCCGATGTCTGTTGAAGTGTCTTATTCTCTTATTGTCTGTTTCTTTCACCACAGGAGGGGCATTAAATTGCCGGATTATGTTTTTACGCTAGAAATGTTGTTGAATAACCCTGTTCTCCCTATTCGTTCTTGGCATCGGGGGACAGGAGTACTAAATGAAGGTCTTAGCATCGGGTGACTGACCCAGTCAAATGGGTCGAACAGGCCTGTCATATGTGCTTATGGCTGTCAACAGGCCAAGCTTTTATAGGCCTAATTACTTTTTGCACTTTAAAATTAGGCCCAAAGCTGGCCCAGATAGAAAATGGAGTAGGGTGTGGTCCAATTGATTTCATGCTTAGGTTATTTTTTATTTAAGCCAAAACCTGACCCAAAAATGGTTCAGTTCGGGCCAGATTTGGGATAGGCCCAATTGTTTTTATCCTAGAAGTAGGCCCGGATTCAAAAACAGAACGGGTTTGCCCCAAGTCCTTTTGGGCCTAGGGTTTAGGGTTTAAAATGGGATGCCGGGCAGAGCATAAAGAACCGTGTGCATGCTCTAGGGTCAACAATGGGATGTGATGACCATTTGAGCGAGTCGGTCAGCTAATACGAGCTCCTAAAAGGAGTTTATATTAGGTGATCAACTGCTGATGGCGGATGGAACGCGTCTTTTTCTCGTGGCTACATCGGTTACCTAATACCTATTTTAAAACACGGTATATGTAGGTCCACAAAATCTCTACTTCAAAAAAGAAAGTCGCAAGTCTAAATTCCTCTAGAGGGGTGGGGTGGGGTGGGAGGCATACTCATTGAAGCCAAAGCGACTACGTCAGGGTGAGAATAAATCAGCTGGGAAAAACATTCATAAATGTGTAACAATAGATTGATTAAAAACTATAAAAATTCAGGAAAAATTCTTCAAAATTTCAGAAAATTTGCAAATAATTCTTATTATTTCCAATTTATTGTAAAATTCATGAATAATTATAAATTAAAAAAAGAATAAAAAATTTGCCTATTATTCTTGACATTTCTAAAAAGTCAAAGAATTTGGTCATTATGATTGAAACACATTGTTGCTTAGCATACCCAATTGTTTGCTATTATTATACCAATTCCGAATTATTCAATTGAAGAAATTGAAAATGTTTTCCCATATTCATTTGTAGTGGTGAATGAGTTACAATTTTCTTTCAGGGAAAAAAAAAGTTATATTAGAAACTAATTTATATAAACTTATGGGTACGATTACAGAATAAGTACTGCACAGTTTTTCACGGGAGAAAAACATTGAAGGATTTGAATCAGATGATGGAGATTGTTTTTTGTTCCAATCTTCCCTACGATAGATCTTAAGATCATGACACATCTATTAGACGGCCAGATGTTGATTCTGCATAGCACACATCTCTAAAACTGACCTAAATCATGGGCAAAGGAGTTGACCTCACTTTTAAGGATGTCATGTGAAATCAACATCTGACTGTCTGATAGGCGCGCTGTGATCTTAAGTTCTATTGTGGAGAAGATTGGAACAAAAAATAATCTCGATCGTCAGGTTCAAGTCAATCAAGGGTTTCGTCCATAAAAAATTGTGTGGTACTTACTTGGAATACCGCTATTATCGGTACCCAAAAATTATATGCTCGAGTTTTTTATACCCATCTGATCAATGCACTTCTATACTAACTATGACCATATTTCTATAAAAGGGGGAGGGGAGCCTTGAACTTGTACCCCAACAAACACTCATAATGCAGCACATATTTTTTTTTCAAATGTTGGAGATGCTCCTGCCCCGGCTCACCCCCATGTGGTGGCATTTGCCAATTATTAAGTTGCACGAGAGAAATAGATTACTATCTATTGTCTCAAAGTTAAATATTGATTAAGTTGCAGGAGAGAAATATTGTGGTGGCATTTACCAATTATTATGGGCATGTCAGTAACTCTATTGCAGATTTTTGTGAGTTCCCATATCCAATCCATCTTTTTGACATCTTATCATGTAATCTGATTCCAAGCTACTTATGGAAGCTGACTCCAGATCTCTATTACCAGACACCAGCTCTCTAACTGGTCTCCTCCAGAGGAGACGGGTGGAGAGCTGTGATGCCAAATGCCCTTATGGTAGTGTTTGGCATTGCTCTTTGGAAGAGTAGAAAAGAGTCGTTGCTGCAAATGAATATAATAGATAGAGAAGGATTGGAGGAAGAAAAAGGAGAGGCTCCTCTTTGAAACATGAAAAATATTTCTCTTTAAAAGAGCAAGAAAATTCATGCTCTTTTAAAAAAGGCTGTTTTTCCTATTTCAAAGAGTAATCTTTTTTTTATCTTCTTCCAATCTTTCTCTCTTTCCCCACATTTTTTTTGCAATAATAAAAAATAACTGCAGCTCTTTTCTACTCTCACAAAGAACAATATCAAACACAACTTATAACTCCTGTCGGAGTCAAAAGAGTCAAAGAGCCTCTCTTTGGCCCGAAAGAACTAACCCAAACACAACCTTAGATTATTTCATAAGGGCAGGTAGGCAGGCAGGCCTTTCAATTGAAGAGGATGCTAGGAGCAATTGAGAGTATTTGAGGGAAAAATAATGCAAGTCATACATATCATAGTGTTTTTAAGATGGGTCCAACTTCACAATTTGTAACAAAGGAGCTAAAATAGCCTTAAATGAGAAGCTTAGATGTGTCAGTTTTGTGGGTCAAGTTAGAGTTGGGAAAGTTTTTAATTAGCACTCAAACTTAAAGCCTAACTTGTCAAGTTGCACATCTTGCCCTGACCCCACTGATGGCAGGCTGGGAGCCTCCACACTTTAGAAAAATTACTTTTGGAGCCCCCTCCATCCCTAAACTTTTCTAAACTCTTTGCTCCTTCAACATTAAATTCGTTAAAAACGGTATTGTGATTCTCACATGTTTAATAATAAGTATCAGTTTTTCACGGACAAAAATTATTTACTGATTTGAATTGAACAATGGAGATTATTTTTTATTTCAATCTTCCTCACTAAAGATCTTAAGATCATGGTGTGTCTATCATATGGTTAGATGTTGATTCCACATGGCACACATCCCCAAACGTGACCTAGATCCTGGGCAAAGGAGTTAACCTTCTCTTTAGGGACGTGTTTAATGTGGAATCAACATCTGACCGTCTGATAGGCGTGCCATGAGTTTAAGATCTATCATGAGGAAGATTGGAATAAAAAACAATCTCTATCATCTAATTCAAATCAGTCAATGATGCTCATCCATAAAAAATTTGTTAGGTACTTGCAATTAAAAGGGTGAGAATAGTTGTACCCATTAGATAATAATACTTCTTAAGATTAAAACTTAGGGTAGCTTTAAACTCACCCACCAAATCTTGTTGGGCAAAACGCTAAAAATCATTGATTGCTTTAAATAAGACAATGGAGATTGTTTCTCACTCCAATCTTCTAGATAAGGAATCTTGACATCATGGCGCACCTATTAAACAATCAGTTTTCGATTCCAAATGGCACAGATCCCAAAAACGTAGCCCTAAAGTTACATTTGGGCGTGATGCGCGCTATGTGATTTTAGGGCTCCTTTTTTAGATCTCTACAATGTGGGATTGAAAACTGATAGTCTGATAGGTGAACCATTAACTCAAGATCCATTTTGTGGAATATTGGAGTGATAAATGATCACCATTGGAGGATTTAAAGCAACAAATGGCTTTTAGCGTAGGTGCCCCCACAAGATTTGGTGTGTGCGTTTAAAGCTACCTTAAAACTTATCCTTTCCCAATTTAATTCATGGGAAAATTAGCAAAACAGGATGCATATTAGAAAGTTTCGGCTCAGTAAACTCTAACAAAAAGTTGCAGCAAATCGGGATTTTTTATTTTTCAAGTGTCTCGAAAAACATGAATTAGGTTTTCAAATGTTAGTCAAATGTTGTGTAATACCCAGAATACCCTCCTATAAACCCCTGATTTTAGGGCTACGGTTTATCTTCCACTCTTTGCTTGGAGGAAAATCTTCGAAATTTTATTAATGGACACCATCTTTGATAACTGCACGCCAAATCATAAAATCAAAATTTATCGCCTGCTCAAGTCGTCTTCAACCTCGAGATCGCATGTTCAAAACAGAGTCATTATACATTTACGTCATTTACTCATTACAGAAAACTAGTTCTCCACCATTCCATCTAGCGATTAATCAGGAGCCGAAACCCATTTCAAAACAGGTAGATAAATATTTTTTATTCTAAACCCTCTATTTTAAAAGTTTATGTTAATATGATGAATGGGTTTCAAGGGAGTTTCAGGTTAACAAGGAGTAGTGCTGCATATTTCAGATGGGTTTCATGGTCTGATGGCAGAGGTTCAATTGAAGCAAAAGAGATGATCTGAAAAAAAAAAAAATGATGGCTTGCTTGAATTCATTATAAAAGTAAACATTTGCCTTTCTACAAGATCAACCCAAGACATAAAAACAATGGGTTTGCTTGAATTCATTATAAAACTCGAAATCTACCCTAAAAAACTTATCTCAGAAAGATCAAATCATTAATCTAAGAGAACGATAATAACAAGACTTTTATGGAGGAAGCGGGCGTTGCTTCAATCGTGATATCTCTAATCACCAAAACACACCCATAAGTTAGTTCTCTCCATCTCAATGGCAATCCACCAATTTTTTGTTCAAAGAGATGAAGGGTACGTTCGTTTCATTGTAAAAGGGGGATATTACATGGAAAGCTTGTAATATCACCCCAATGGCTCTATTTTTTATACCAAAAGTTGTTCGTTTCACCGTAATTTCTCGTGGATTGTGTCACGAAAATTACTTGTAATTTTTTTGACTTACGAGGGGTATGGCTCATAATGTTGAAATATTACTTGCAAAAAGTATAACGGCTCTAATGTTTACAAAAAGTGAATTTTATGAGCTTATTTTACGGTAAAACGAACATATTTTTTATATGAGAAAAAATAAATTTACATATAATCCAGTCAGCTATATTTTACAGGGAAAGTGATTTTTAAGGGGAACCTATTACAATGAATTGGACGTACCTGAAGAAAGCTCTGCTGGTGTTAGGGTTTTGAGTTAGATTGCCCCTTAAATACGAGGGCATTGTTGTACTTTTAGATGTAAGAGGCAGTTCACATGTGTAAAAAATTTTAATTTTTCAAATATTTGGACCTAAAAAATTCATGTAATCCTAAAACTTTGTGAACTAGTATATAGCGCATATATTTTTAGGTTTGAATTTTTTTTCTAAAGTACCCTTTATTCATTGTCCATCTAAAACCTAACAATTTTGCGCGTCAGCTCTTCCATCGTTCAAACTCATAACTCCATGTGAAACCCTCCATGTGAAACCGTGTCCCCATGCTACTAAGTTCTTTCCATATTGTTCCTCCATTATTTTTTTATTGCTTTAGGCTTTAAGCTGTTATGACTCTACCCATACAATGGAATATCATTTTATTTATATGAGCTTTATGGGTTTCTTAGCTTTTATTGTTTATTCCCAAGTGGAATCATTTTCCAGTATATCAGTTAAATAGGTTTGGACTCAATTTTAGACAATCCTAGGTCCTATTTGGCAACTCCTTTCCAAAAAACACTTTTCAGGTGTTATAAAGAGATTTATCACATCCAGGTTCTCAATTCTTTTTTCTTGAAAAGGTTTATTACATACGAAAAATAGTATTGTGTGAGAAATAGTATGGGGCAACTTCTTAACACAGCACGATTTTCTAGTAAGGTCCTTAGTGAAATATGCATTTCACCCAATATTTTTCCTTGAAAAGTGTTTTTTGGAAAATGGTTCCCAAAGTGGGCCTTAGTGAAACACAGATTGCTACACTCTTGCTGATGTAGTGGAGCTGGTCATAGTAGAGCTACTTGTAAGTAAATTTACCCTTAGAATGAATGATCTGACTCTCCTGATGGTCAAGTAAATCCTATTTTGGCATTTGACTAATATTACGCCATTAAAGGTGTAACTCGGGAAAGTGATAGCTCATAAATTAAATAGCAGGGAGCCTACAAATCGTACTTTATCTCGTCCGATTTGTGCACTCTGATATAAACATTATTTTTATTTTTAATTATTGATATTAAAGTTCAATGATTGGATCGATTGCATCTGCTTACATGAGTGTTTCGTAAGTGAGACATTTTCCAACGATATATTGCCACTTAATTCTATTTAAACACTACAAAATAAAAGACTATTAGCGGCAGGCAAAAATTGTCGCTATTAACAAAAAAAGTGTCGCTAATACCCTTGCTGCTAATAGTCTTAATAGTATTTTTTATTAATAGAGGCACTTTTTGGTTGCAAAAAATTGCCGCTAATAGTCTTATTTTTTGTAGTGAAATTAGGTAAATTATCAGGAGAACCTTTAGTCTTCTGGTTCACAAGAGTCTAGGCGTACTTTAGAGTCTTAAGATGTGAATAAAAGCAAGAGACTTCCTTTGTTGCCAGGCTAAAAAGTGGTGGAATGCTCTTAAAACCAATTCACCTAGGGTTGAAATTAATAGAGAATCTTTAGGGTTGTTACGTATATGCATAATCGAAGTTTAAGATTAGGATTAAAATCTTAAGAGAATTTTGTTAAGATTATGATTCTTAGGCCTCGTTCGGTAACCCAAAATACTCAGAATCTGGGCAGATTCTGAGTTTTTTTGCAAGATCTGAGCAAAGCCCACGTTCGAGAGCCAATTTTGGGAAGCGGGAATCTGAGTGTTTTCTGAGTGAAAACGACGTTTGGTCGTCCGACCAAACCTCTCGGATTAGCTCAGATTCTGAGCTCAGAATCTGGGTTGGTGAAGTATACTCTTCATCCATCTATGCAGCTGATCAAAACTATGTGTCCTCCCCAGCTACGCAGTAGCTTCTTTGAAGCTATTGCATCGTCTTCCCCAACCATCCATGGCGATAGGTAGGGGCCAGCCTCGATTCAAAACCTACGCTCAAATCCTTTGCAGTGCAGAATCGATGACGACTTCTGCATTCCGGACGATCTGAAATAGTCTGATTATCGATATAATTAAAAAAAAAAAAAAAAATTTATTATTATTTTTTTTTAAAAAAAAATTATTATTATTATTATTTTTTTTTTTATGTAATCGATAACGACTCAGTACAGAATCGGCATCGACTCGGTACAGAATCGTTATCGATTACATAAAAAAAAACAAATTAATTAATTAATTAATTAAATTTTTTTTTTTTTTATGTAATCGATAACGACTCAGTACAGAATCGGCATCGACTTTAGATGTAATCAAGTATCGATTACATAATTTTTTTTTTTTAATATAATCGATGGCATCAGATGATAGCCAATGACGACTTTTGTACGTAATCGATGACTTTACTTTAAAATGATTGCATCGATCGTGTACGTAGTCGATATCCCCTTTTTCTCATATTTATCTTTAGAATTATCGATTTTATATTGTAGTCTTCAAATCTGACGGCATAGATCTCGTTTCTTAAATGAGTGTTTGGCTTTTTTATGTTTATTGTTCTCCTATCCACTTTGGTTATTTATGTATGACAGTCACTGTGATTTCTTTATAATTCTCAATATGAAGCTTGTCTCTTTTCATATTTTATTATTTCTCGTGTAAGCAAATCATATGGGTTGTGTATCGATCCCAAATGACTCTTCTCGAGGTGAGGGTCACCGTCATAGGTTGTCATACTCATCTCGACTTTATGGTGACGACGCATAATCGTGCAATGGTAGTGTTAGGGACCCATTTTAAAAATAATAGTAATTAAATCAAATTCGAAAAAAGACTCCGTCAAATATGTTCAGCCCCATCTCGATTGGTTGCCCGTAAATTTTGAGAGAAATTCGAGTACGGCACATAAACCGATGATTAAGATCACGTTTCTACGGTCGTAGTATAACCACTGATTGAAGCTATTCTGAGGATTTTCTGAGAGGAATCTGAGTGGTTTAAGAACAAAGGATTTTGAGTTTTGTAAGAATCTGTCAGGAATCTGAGTGGTTAAAGAACGCATATGGTGAAAACCAGGAATCTGAGTTTGCTAAGAATCTGTCAGGAATCTGAGTGTCCAAAATATATGCAAAATCTGAGCTTTTCTGGGAAAAACCAGGAAACACCCGAACGAGGCCTTAGAGATTATGTTTATATGTAAATGGTAGTTTATTTAAAGACATAGAAAGATTGATGAAAAACACGCCCCATATGTTGGCACATTGAGCCAAGTCAAATCACGTGGACAATTGAATTGGGTGACGTGGAGTGGATAAATACCTGAATTGGGTGACGTGGAGTGGAGAAATTTCGGCTTTGATACCATGTAAAAATATTTTTAAAATGAAGAAATAGTTAGACGATGAGAGAGAGAAGAGAGGCTATACGAGAGACTATATTATGGAAATCACACAAGAGACTACATTGTGGAAATCTTGAAATATTTTCATTAATCTTTCTGTGTCATTCCGTTTACACATATAATGAAGATAAACATAATCCACATATGTGTAACAACCCTAAAGATTCTTGATTACCCTTTGGCAATTGCATGTTCCTTGAAAAATGTATATACGATTGGTTAAAAGAAAATGAGCCCTTAAATATCTTTGTGGTCATATGGCTGAAAAATGTTTCGATCCCGCATGTTGTATTATGCGAAAGCTTTCAAATTAACCAACGGTCTCATGATGAACGATCAAATAAGAATGTAAAAATAGAATAAAATCAATCACAAACACACAAGAGACAATATTTACGTGATTCGACAATATGCCTACGTCCATGGGCAGCGATAATCAACTATATTAATGATTACACAAGAATACAAGAACACTCAAGCCTCACTAAAGGTCTCATCAAAATCCTAGATAAGCTTTTCAAAGCTTTACAATGATATCTCAACTCTCTAATTTGACTAAGAGCTTTCCTTTTATATAGAAGATACAAATCTTATTACTAATCTAAGAGAAACTAGCCATATATAGAGTTTGAACGTAACTGGGCCATCGCCAGTTAGAGTCAAACTATAATTCAACCTCTAAGTTAGGGCCAAATAATAATTCTCCACCTGGCTCTAAGCTTGACTTTGTACTCTTTCTTCCGATCATCGCTATACTCGTATCACTGCTGCCACCAGTGCTCTGAGGGCACTCAAACCTTGTGTACCGTTGTGTTGAACTTAACCCTGTATTATTTTCTGAAGACATAACGCTTACAAAAGTCAACCTTATCAGTCTTTATATCTTTCAACAAGCCCTGCTTGCTTAACTCTGTCATCCATCTTTTTGACATGTGGCCTAGGCGCATGTGTCATTGTTGTATAGAGGACAAACCACTATCATCTGACGGAGATACTGTTGCTTCACTTGTCACTGTACTCCCTAATATAAATTAAAAGTTCTCATCCTTTTCAGTTTTCATCACAACTAAAGATCCATTTGTCACCTTTAAAACTCCACCTTGAGCTGTAAACTTGAGCCCATTGGAGTCTAGTGTACCAAGCGATATAAAGTTCTTCTTCAATTTCGGAAAATGACATACATCGGTCAATATTCTCATAACCCCATCGTGCATCTTTATTCTAATACTTCCCTTTCAAAATATTTTACAGGCCATATTGTTACCCATCAAAATCGTTCCACTATCCATTTCTTTATAAGACGTGAATCGGTCCCTATTTGAATACATGTGGTAGGAGCACCCTGAATCAAGTATCTATGCATTCTATGAGTATTTATCTAAAACTACTGACAACACGTTTCCATCATCCGGAGGTTTCTCGGCTATACTAACCTCATCAACGACCCCTTTCCGCTTCTTATCCTGAGCATCATCTCTCTTTATTTATAATTATGGACAATGCCTTCTTATGTGACCATTTTCGTAGCACTTATAGCATTCTACTGTCTTTCTATTTTTAGATTTAAATATGAACTATGAATTACCCCTTCTGGATTTACGGTCCTTTGCTCTCTCTTAACCAACAAGTCATTTGCTTGTGTATCACTATTCAAACCTTCCTTCCTCATGTCGTTATAGAGCAGTGTCGCTTTAACCGACTCCAATTCAATAGTCTTATTCTCATAGAATAGCATAGTAATAAGGTGCTCATAGGAATCGGGGAGGGAAAACAAAAGTAACAGTGCTTTGTCTTCATCCTTAATCTCTTCTCCAATATTTAATAATTCAGATATTATTCTATTGAATTTATTAAAATATTCGTTGAGAGAAGCATTTACCTTCATGTATAACTTGTATAGTTATTTTTTGAGATATAAACGACTCGTCAGAGATTTCGTTATATAGAGACTCTCTAATTTGGTCCACAATGAGGCTGTCGAGTTTTCCCACATCACATTGTATGTAATCTCCTTCATTAGACTAGCCAAATCATACTACATGCTTGAAGTTTGAATTCTTCCCAATCACCATCAGACATATCCGTTAGCTTACCCGTAAGCCCTTTCAATGCCTTGTGCAACCCTTGTTGAATCAAGATATCCCAGACTTATACTCAGAAGCCGAAATTGATTTTCTCGTCGAACTTTTCAACCTCGAAGTTCACGTTCGAAACTTTTGTAGACTTCGATGTCATCTCCAAACGTAGTACAGAAACCTCGCTCTGATACCAATTTATTGTGCAGAAGCTTTCAAATTAACCAACGATCTCACGATGAACGACCAAATAAGAACGCAAAAATAGAAGAAAATCAATCACAAACACACAAGAGACAATATTTACGTGATTTGACAATATGCCTACGTCCATGGGCAACGATAATTCACTATATTGATGATTACATAATAATACAAGAACACTCAAGCCTTACCAAAGCTCTCCTCAAAACCTTAGATAGTTTTTCAAAGCTTTACAATGATATCTCAACTTTCCAATTTGACCAAGATCTTTCCCTTTATATAGAAGACACAAATCCTACTTCTAATTTAAGAGAAACTAGCTTTATATAGAGTCTGAACGTAATTGGGCCATCGCCAGTTAGAGTCAAACTATAATTCAACCTCCAAGTTAGAGCCAAATAACATATTGGTGGTCACCGCCTGTCTGTGAAATCTAGAAATATGGAGATCTACAATGGAAAAGCATTCTTCAATTATGTACAATCAAAAGTGCATCTTAATGATTTAAGGTCGTTTAAACACGACTGTGATGAGATCTTGATGGAAGAGACTCCATCTCAGATCTATGGCATAAATATTTCTGATTGTCCTCACTTACAAATTTTCTTTTCATTAAAAAAAAAGAGAAAAAAAGTGTTGGACACAACTTATCATTCCAGAATTAAACTCTAGAGCATGGTATCAAATATCAGCCGATACCGATATGTATCGGTGATACGTATTGGTTTTTCGGCAAACCGATACGTATCAAGTATCAACTTGAGTATCGATATCAGTATCGGTCGATACAGGCCCGCACCGGCCGATACGGTATCGGTTGATACCTCTATTTTTTTTTTTTTTAAAGTACCGATACATCTCGAGATCGGCCGATACCTGATATAGATACCTAGTTTGACACCTTGCTCTAGAGTACTTGTGTATACATGTTTGAATAGGCACCCATAGGAGAGCATTCAAATTCCTCACAAGCATAGAACCACGGTTTTGAATATCTGCCGATGTATCGGAATAGGTTTAGGTCTGAGGCAATACATTATTGACCCCGGTTCAATATGAGTATAAATATTAGTGTATACCGGCCAGTATTTTTTCTATATCGGTTCAATATGGCGCTATGAATCGCACTAAACCGGACATGATGCAGAAAATCCCCTTTGGGCAATTTTAAATTTTTTTCTTTTAGGCTATATATATATAATACTTTAAAATAAAAATTAATACTTAAATATGTGTTGGGTTTGAAAACTTGCATACTTTTAAGCTACATATATATTTTTTATACTTTAGAATAAAAAATAATACCTAAATATGGGTATCTATGTATAGGCCTAGGACCGAGTCAATATGCCTGATATGCAAGAGTGTAGCCAGGATTTTTAGCTGTTGGGGGCTAACAATGAGCAATAAATGTTAATAGGGCTAACAATGAGCAATAAATGTTAAAAATTATTTTATCATAGATTTGAGAGGCTTATATATCATTAGAATTGAGAGCCAATATACAAAATAAAATTGTATAAGAAGCATATGTTATAAAAATTACACTCTTATTTGTATTGGTTTTAAAAACTTGCGTAGAAGGCTTTAAATTTATCTTCCTTTTCAGCTGAATATAAGGAAGAATGATGAAACGTAGCTGTCATGTGTGGAGGAAGGGAGGAGATAAAAGCGAATTAAATTAGAAAAAGGAAAAAAAATGGAAAAAGGAATTGGAGACAATGGGATTTTTAATAATGGCGGGTTGAGAGGTGGGCATGAATAAAGGTAGTTAGTGGGATGCCTTCTCCCTCCCTTTTGCTTTTTGCCTCCGCATTCAAGCCCTCCTTTTCTCATAGAGATAGCAAACATAATAAGTCCATATCAATGCCACCAACATCTATTTTACTATTTGGAATTTTTTTATGAGTATGGGTATTTGCAATCCAAGATTCACTCTTTGTAAGGATTGCACCTAATGATTTCACTGTTCCCACCATTAACTATCTTAAATTATACAATAGAGATTGTTTTTCATCCTAATCTTTTACATAATAGATCTTGAGGTTATGATTCACCTATCAGACGGCCAGATGTTGATTTTATGTGAAATAATATCTAAAAGTGACTGGAGAACTCATCGTATAACATGATCACAGTCAATTTTGGCAATTGTTTCACGTGGAATCAACATTTGACCATTTAGTAGTTGGTGATGATCTCAAGATTTATTGTGTGAAAAATTAGGATGAAAAATTATGTCCATCATTTAATTCAATGCAATCGATTGTGTTAATTGCGGAATTCATCGGTTGCAAAGACCGAATTTTAGATTGCAAATACCCGTACCCGTATGTTATATATTTAGAAATTCAAAAGGCGTTGTTCGGTGCATAAAGTAGAGGGGTTGCAAAAGTATCCGAGAGGAGCCGAAAGGACAGCAGCCGCACAACTGGCAATGTTTGAACGGAGTCCAAAAGAGGGCTCCTTTTTTTTTTTTTTTGGGTAGAAAAAAAGAGCGCTGCTACAAAACAAGTATATAACACTATTTTCTCCTTGCACTCTATCTAGTAACAGACTAACTTTTGATATCCGCACACTAATTAACAAAATAATAATAAGAATAACAAATTGGATACCTCTAGTTCGCCCCTACACGATCCATGTTCGTGTCCACACCCAAGGTACGATGAAACCCATTGACTTCTTGAGATATGAAGATTCGGAATCTTTTTCAACCCGTTTGCCCACATAATGAATCTCGAGATCATGATCTTACCATCCTACGGTCATTTTTTGATTCCACGTGACGTAAATTAAAAAAAGAAGCCCTAAAATCACGTTCAAGCGCACCATGGGATCTATGACACATGGAATAAAAAACTGTCTATTTGATAGCACACTCATGTTCTCAAGATTCATTGTATGAAAGATTGGTGTAAAAAAGTGTAAAAAAAGTAATCTGCATCATCCGATCTCAATCAGTCAATGGGCTATGTGGGTTTTTGACGAAAGAGCAAAAAGAGATTCGCTAAACTTTGTTTCTCTGTAGCTAGTAAAAATCCAAAACAGGTATACTTAAACAAAAGTGTGTTGAAAGCAGGTTCTCGTTGCACACAAACATTTTTTCCTTTTTTTCCTTTTAATTAAATAAAGTAATTTTTTCAAAGTGTACACTAACTTTTGCTATCTACACACTTAATTTTCTTTTTTATGTGAGACGAAAAAGGTGCGGTGCAGGTAACAGCCCTAAACCCAAAGTGGTCACCTGAGCCCTAAACCCAAAGTGGTCACCTGATTGTGAATTTAAATGAATTTTAGTAGAAAGGAAATCAGAAAATTCCAAAGCCTGGTTTTTGAGCGAGGGAGCAGTAGCGTGCTTTTTAAAAATTATAGAAAAATAAACCGACATGTGAATTTCCACTTTTGAAAGGTAATTCAGAAAATTGCGATTGGTGCCAGGTATTGAGCCTATCTCAACCTCACAAAATCGGCTTATAAGGTGAGAATTGCTCCAAATTTACATATAGGCCAAGGCTATGATACCTAGGTGATGTGGGATTATCGCTCACCCCCCCTCATGAGTATCGTGTCTCTCTACATCCCTTTGGTTACCTGTCCTGATACTATGTAGAAAATCTAAAATAAAGAAGAAAATGAGCCCTTAGATCTTCACGGTGATATGACTTCATTCGTGTTTGTTGGTGGTCGCTGCCTGTCTCTAAAGTCCATCACTATCAGTACCGGCCTTAGACCAAGGCCCAAGAAGCGGCTGCCTCAGGCCCCCGAAATTTAGGGGGCCCCTATATCTAGAATAGCTTGTTTTTAATAGGTTTTTGCATTTAATTTTTTTTTTAGAGGGGCCCCGCCCAGTTGATATGGGCCCTCACAGCCCACCGCCCACTTAAACGAAAAACAAATTAAAAACCCTACCTGCTAATTTCAATCGCCCCCTTCCTAGTTCCCTATTCTCATCTCTCTCTCTCTCTGTCTCTCTGCAATCTGCTCTCTCGGTTCCACCTCCACACCACCACCGCGGCGGCACGACCCTACCCTTCATCAGTCCGGCAGCCCCCTATTCCCATCTCATCTCTCTCTCCCTCTCTCTCTAGGTTCTAAATTTAAGGGGCCCCCAAATCTAGAATAGCCTGTTTTTAATAGGTTTTTGCATTTAAATATTTTTTTAGAGGGGCCCCGCCCAGTTGATATGGGCCCTCACAGCCCACCGCCCAGTTAAATAGAAAATAAATTAAAAACCCTACCTGCTAGTTTCAATCGCCCCCTTCCTAGTTCCCTATTCTCATCTCTCTCTCTCTCTCACTCTCTCTCTCTCTGCAATCTACTCTCTCGGCACCACCTCCACACCACCACCGCAGCGGCACGGCCCCACCCTTCATCAGTCCGACAGCCCCCTATTCCCATCTCATCTCTCTCTCTCTCTCTAGGCTCCACCACACCACATCACCACCAACGCGGCCGGCGGCCCCACCCTCTATAGGCGGGCCCCACCCTTTGTCAGATTCAGCCTGATCCCCAGGTCCCACGGTCCTACCCTTCTTTGGCTCTTTCACCGACAAATCTCAAATTAGGGTTTTTATGATTTTGAGGTATTCTTTCTTTCGCTATCTCTCTCTCTCTTAGTTTTAGTTTCTTATTTAATATTTGTAATTGATAATAAAAAATTAGCAAAGTCCCACAATGATTAAATTTATTTAATTAAATATTAATTTAAATTTTATATTATTATTTAGTAATTAGAATTTTTTAAGGGGGTGTGGCAACTGGCAGTGAACATCCTTGATGGTTTGATCTGAGCAATTTATGCATATAATTTTTTGTCTAAATAGTCTACAAATTAGTCAAAGCCTCAAAGGCTATAATGTAGAAACAAGAAAAGAGATTGCCGTAGAATAATTTGCATTGGCATCAACAGGGGAGCCTGCCAATAAAAAATAATCCCCAATTGTCTTTTGTGCACGGCCGAGCCTTCTTTTTTAGGTTTTAATCACCTACAGTTTTACCAAATGAAAAATGATTATATTTCACCATCCATAAAATACTCTCCGGATGACTCCAAAAACTATAGAATCATTCTTTTTCTGTCAAAAAATACAGTTGCCAAATCTTTAGAACACCTAAAATTAAACCTGCTCTGAGTTGAGCCTGGCTTGAGAATCTAGAGGTGTCTTCAGAATGGTTATCGAAGATTCAGCGCGAAAAACCCATTTTTCAAACTCCATTAACAGTGATGCGGCAATATCTTGCACCATCGTATTCAGGTGGAACTCTTGAGTTTTCAAACCAATATATATATATATATATATATATATATATATATATATATATATATATATATATATATATATCTTTCTATCTATCTATCTGTGTGTGTGTGTGTGTTTACTCAAGTTTACATTTTTTTTTTGCAAAAGTCGTTTCTCTTTGCCTATTAAATATACTTATCTATTTTTCCTCTACAAAAACATCTGCCAGTGTTAATGTTATTGTAGCCCACCACTTAGAGCCAATTGTGAGACCAACATAACCAATTGCTAAAGTGATTGCAATTGACGTGAGATAAATTTGCAACTGATATTATAAGTTTTGAAACTATGGGTAATAATTGCTTTAATGTACTTAATTTTGCTAAAGCATCTTTAAATATCTTATTATTAAACTTATATTTTGATACAACCTATAGGTATTTAAAGGGCATGAACTATTATTATCTTAGGCACACAATGTTTCTCTTGGCCTTGGTTTTGGTTTTAACAATCTCAAAGTCTGATTCAAACTCATATCGAAGACCATATTTTTTTTTCGAATGTAAATGAACAAGTTTGGAGATGCCAAAAAGTTATTGCTTGGGTTACTCGATCCATCGGGTACGTTCTACTATTTAGCTTTACTCTTTTTGTATTACATTTTCTTTTAATATTGTTATGATATGAATTTTATGTCTTTGATACACTTAAAATATGTGTATGTGTTTAATATCGTATTCACTGCATGCCTTGACTTTTCAAAACATTTTAACTAAAAATACATGTTTTAGTTTTTCAAGCTCTTATATTTATTTTCGTCATTAATGGACACAAGTTGTGTAATAGCCTACTGGTCGATTTTAAGTTTAACCCTTGCAAGTACACAAGATCTATCGTAGCATGGTAAGAACAGGGGTGTCGAACCCACAGGGAAACGTGAAATTTATCTAATCCTTTCAGAGACTTGAAAACACCCAAGGAAGTACCAAGGGAAAAATTCGATTTACCACACAGGTATCACACGATTCTCAATGCAATAAAAGAAACTAATCAATCTAGGCGGGAACAAATTATGATAAAGAAGAAAAATGATAGTTTATGAATTGATCAAGGAGTTAGCTAACCATTGATTCGTAACTTTTCTACCATTCAATCTCACAAATTCATTTTAAGTCAAAACACCATCATTTATTAGGAAAACAAATGAAGCGAGAAGAATGCGACTATGGATCCGGCATACCCTATCTAAAAACTATGATTCAACCTATCATTTCGGTATGAGTCATGTAAAAAGGATAGCATATCTCAAAATCTTAAGTCACGACAATGATAAATCAATCATTCCGCAGCCTAGATCGGCCTGCAGGAACAGATCTAGATGGAGTGCTTCTTTTACGGTCGTTGATAACCACGATCAATGACTGTAAACGAAGATTCGATAATATTCAACCATGCACACACTTATAATAGAATGATTCAATGACAAAATCATGAAATTATAGAAACAATAATAAAATAGTTACTTATCTTTGGTTCGCTTCCTTCTTGAGCAAATGATTTTAGCCGCTCATCCTTGACGTACAAACCCGTTGTAGATCCGAAGACATTATTTTAACAATGCTCGTTTTATTTATCACAAAATCTCCTTACAATGCTTTTGTTCCTAGGTACAGTTTATGCTCTCACAATTATAAAAAAAAGAATTAAAAAGAATCTAATACAATCTACTGAGAAGAAGAAGAACCCTCTCAAAATAATATTCTCCCACAACAATATGAAAAAGTGATTCAAAAGGCTCTCACACACTAATTCGTAGCTTCCTTTTTATAGGGTCGAGCAAACCCTATCCCTAATAGCCTCAATCGATTGAGAATAAAATCTCAATTGATTGACTTTGAATTCGAAATAAGAGAGGGCAAACTTGTCTTCTCCTGTCAATCGATTGACACTTATTCCTCAATCGATTGACATCCAGGGATAGATTCTCCACTCTCTTGGTGGATGTTGAGTTACTTCACGGATTGCGATGATTCTTTTGACCTTTTTGTCCATAGCCCTTGTGTAGTATTTAATTGCCTTCTTTTATGCTCTTTAATGATCCAACGGTCAGAAACACCTGTAATCATTAAAACCTCTAACAACCATCAGATGCTTTCATCAGACAGCTAAATGTAGGGAATAGAGTGCGAAATATAGTCACATTTCAGCACTGATCACACCCTCAAACCTACACTTTGCTAGTCCTAGAGCAAAGAGAAAGAAAAATATGTCAAAGCAACTACAACTATCATCCTAAAAAAATAAATGCCACTTTCGTAAGGAGCACAATTGCATTTAGCCTATGCAACAAGCCTTTAAACCCCTAGGTGATCCCTAGTGGAGGAGTTTTGTCTCCTGAAGGTTTTCAGGGAAGGTACCTACAAACTTCAAAGCTTATGAATTTCAGAATTTTTTAGTCATGCCCTTAAGTAGTTAAATGCTTATGGAAAATCCTTTAGACTACTTCTTACCATGTTTAATTTATTAGTGGTCACTCAATTCATTGTTTTTCCGATACTCATGATTTATTGCCTAAAAGTGTTATGCAATTACCACTGCTAAAATTGTTTTGTCTGAGAATGAGTTTGAACTAGGAACCTCTAGATCACATGTCTAGACTCAATCCTTACCATGGGTATACACTCAGAATGAACTCACTCCGATGAATAGTTTTACTTTTTTCTCACATGTGAGATGGAATTTTAACACAAATTAGAAAAATCTCACATGTTATAGGAAAGACGGGTCATCAAAGAATTTTAAGAGAAATCTCATTTGAGAAAGATATTTGTATCCTAAGCATGCATATACCAAGCACCATAGACATTGTATAATCACTCTCCGCAAGGCATTTACCACTCATAATTGGATCAAAAAGGTCTTTTCTAAAGTTGTAATGGGGCTCGAGTAAATGGTTAAGAAAGAAAGGGAAAATTGGATTCAAATTTCACTGAGAAATCAGAACAAGAAACACACTCGATTTTCTGATTTTTCAACTTCCTTTTTCAAAGTTTCTAGAACCTTTTTCTTTTCATAAACACTTTTTTCCTTCTTTTCTTTTTCTTTTTAACACCACTTTCATATATTTCTCTAATACTGAATTTTCTTTTTCTCTCCCTCTTTTTACGTTTTTCTGCCATGTATTCCTTATAGATATAACTGCCACAACTCTCAATTTCTTTCATTGGTCTCATCTCTAATTTCTCAGAGATAACAGGGTAAGGCATTTTCACATTGGTGTGGGGTATGGCTAATATAGCTTACAAGGAATAATTAAGGCAAAATCTTTCAGTTCAGGCTCAACGGGGGATGCAACAAGATAAATTCAATATAAGGTGGGACCTTTTAGGCACAAACGATCCAATAATGGCCTTAGATCATTTCCTTTTAAGATGGTAACAATGCCTATTTGCCTTGAGTTTTTACACCCTGACTTTTAATGTAATGGTATAACACATGTGAAGTCAACAAAATTACGAGATTTCAACAATTTAGGTAGGAGATTCAAAGATACTTCGAATTTGTTTCACACTCATTAAGAACGAGGACAGAGTTCTAAAGCTCACTGGGTTTTAGTCTTTCTTTGAGATCTTAGAATTCCAAGTTATATACTTAATTCTCAGATTTAGAATGAAAGCAAAGTGATAGTACAAAATTTTTCAGGCATAGATTATGAACATCATTATTCAATCTTAAACTTTATGAGCATTCATAAAACAATCATGGCATGATAAAATTTTTTTAAGAAATTTCCAGTCATCAACAATTTAAGATTATGAATAAAATTCAAAATTCATAAGTTTAATGGTCATCAGTCGATCGATTGAGACAATGGTCTTAATCGATTGACTGATACAAATTTCCAATAGGCTAATGGGCATCAGTCAATTGATTGAGACAATGATCTCAATCGATTGACTGATACACTTATAAGATCTAAAAAAACAGCCGCTTTTTTTTTTTAAAAATAATTTTAATTGAAAATTAATCAAAAATACCCCCCCAAATCTGAACTGACCAATGTCCTCATTGGCTTTGATGGTTAGAAAGTATGGGAGACCCCCCCAAACCTGTTTAATGCAATCGAGGACCATGAAAGCAGACCAAGTGAAAGGTATTATGATCAAAAGTTCAAAACACAAATATATAACTAAACTAAACTTTATTTAAACTGGTGCAAATTATTACACTTATTGAAAATTTATAGAAAAATAACCTAGTGTAAAACAAATTTAATAATAACCTAAACTAAAATATGAAAATAAAATAACAATAAAAAGAACTCCTAAAACTAGATCCTAAAGTTGACAGTCCGAATCCCTTCAATCATCCATGATGGATCTCCCTTTCTTCGGCTTCGGAAACGCGTAATTCCACATCTCCTTCGAAATGCCGCCCTCGTGTGGTGATGAAAAATGTGCTTGTGGTGGAGAAGATGGTGGGGTCGGAGATGGCAGCTCTAAATCAATCACTTCATGCTGTACCAAATCGAACGGTGGTCGAGGTGCGTGAAGGCATGGACGTTTCCTAGCCGGTTCCATAAATTTCTGCACTGCCAAGCGGGTATGATATTTGATGGAGGCCATAGCAAAAGCTTGGGGGAAGGAATAATAATTTGACTAAGGTGATGGAAAGGACTACCCTAAGAGTGGTTTAAATAGAGAAAAGTTGCTAAAAGATGGACTCTAAAGACTCTAAGAAACCTCCTACACTAGGACTCTAATGGGTTCAAATATCTAATTTCGGAGTGAAAGAAGTATTTTTCCGAAAATATTCCTCAGTCAATCAATTGACAATTTAGTGTCAATCGATGGACACTAGATGCCAAAGAAAGTTTAACATTGCCTCTGTCGAAACAGTTTTTTTTTTTTTTGGGAGAAACTTGCTGTTCCCATGCACGTGTCAATCGATTGAGAATTGGACCTCAATCGATCAACTATTATGAAGTAGGGGAATGAAGATTCTCAATCGATTGAGAGTTTCCTCTCAATCGATTGAGAATTGGACCTCAATAGATCAACTATTATGAAGTAGAGGAATGAAGACTCTCAATCGATTGACTGATGTACTTAGGTAACAATCCGAAAAGCAATAGAAATTAATACACCAAAAACACTCCGATTTCATTGATTGATTGATTCGATTACATCCAATTGATCCATCACTACAACAAACTATGATTAATCCTACCTAATAATAAAATTCAAAACACACCAACCAAATTAAAACACTAAACACGAAACACGACACAAACAGAAAACAAAAACACTAAACAAACACAAACACTAGACACTAAACATCATCATCATCATCATCATCAAATTTAGGGTCTCCCTCCTCATCCATCGCCGCTCGCGCTCCTGCGATGAATCCGTCGGCACACCCAGGGAATGATTCCCGGGCCATTCGCATGAGGAGTGAAGTTTGAAACCTAGACCGTCGAGCAATACCTCCCACAATGGTACTCAGCTCATCCATTCGCACCTCGAGGCGAGCAATTGCTGTCTCGGCGTTAAAATCAGGGACCTCTTCGGGACAAGGTCGTCTAACACCGCCACGTTGGCGTTGTGCGGGGTTTGGTCGGGGAGGAGGAGGGACTTCATCGACGTCAATAGGAGGTGGCGTCACACGCAGAATAGTCTTGATGCTCTTGTCCCAAACGTTGGTACCATAATGATAAAATTGCATATCACCCATCTCTTCATCATCGTAAATTGGGCACCCAAGTTGGTCCAAGACATGCATCAAGTAGTGTGGGAAGTGAAGAAGAATAGCCTCTCGCTTCTTCGGTGCAGTGGTGGTTGCGATGTCCTTGTGACACCGATACATCTCCTCGAGCATTAAATCGGGCGCATCAAACCATGTATTCGTGTGTGTCGCATATAGTGCCATCACCCTATTCTTCGTCCTCTCGCTTTTTATGCCATGCGGTAACAGATTATTTGACATAATGATGTCCCAAAACAGGATATCCATTGGTAGGACGGCTCTCCTAGTGGCCAAACCGGACCCACGATGTCCTCCACACATATCGTTGATCATATCGTTCTGACTATGATCAATAGCCGGATTGATGTGGTGGTTCAATGGGCGAACCACGAAGAAGTTGAAAGCTCGCGCGAGATCGGCCGCATGCAGGTTGTATTGCCAATTATCGATCTTGAGGCTAATGAATGGCAATCCCGTTGGCGAGAGTGGTGCAAGTACCCACTCCATTTTATGGTAAAACAGGCGAATGATACGCAGAGAGACATCAATAGGTGGAGGGGCGAGCAACATTTCTAAGTGTAGAGCTTCGATGAATTTGATCGAATGGGCGCATTCTGCGATGCGACAATATTTAGTGAGATCAAAGAAATTCTCCGTTTGAAATTAGCGATCGACATACTCGTCATTGGGAATGCGCATAGGATTGTTGGCAGGACGAGGTGGCCGGTACATCGGTGGGCCAGGCGCTGCCATTTCGATCGGACGAGGAGAATGAGAATGTGGAAGCTTGGCTCGGATTGGCGGTGAATTGAGATGAAGGGGACCACGGGTGTCCTCATTATATAATTTGAATGTCAATCGATTGGGATGGATCCTCAATTGATTGAAAACGGTTGGTCTCCACACGTCGCGGGAATTTGAAAAGACACCAGGCATGCTGATGCGACGTGGTACAATCCACTCATCCACGCTTAATGTCAATCGATTGACACAGTGATGTCAATCGATTGAGAATGACCTTTTCGCGAAAAGTCGCACAGTTTAGGTGCCTTGGGAACAGACGGAGTAAATAGGCAATCATGTCAATTGATTGAGGAGTTGGTCTCGATCGATTGACATAGATATGCCCTGAAAGTTAGCTGCAACCAACAAGATATGTCGATTGATGCTCTGATTTCTGAAATGTGGCCATAAATTCAAGGTGATGTCAATCGATTGACATTGGTATCTCAATTGATTGACAAACGAGAGGGGGAGATGATGATGATTGAACATCAATCGATTGACAGGGTAAGTGTCAATCGATTGAGTAAAGAATGTCAATCGATTGACTGTTTGATAGTCAATCGATTGAAAAAGACTCTTCTCAAACACAACCAAAACAAAATAAAACACACTGGGTTGCCTCCCAGGAAGCACTGAGTTTAAATATCGACAGCTCGACCACATTGTCGTTCGATTGCTCATGTCACTGAGGTATGTTGCCTCAATCCTCATCTGGGTCATTGGCTCGATCATTGGTTTGAGGTGTTGCCCATTGACTTTGAGAATTCGATTGTCCGTAAGGCTTCTAATTTCAATTGCCCCATGCACGGTAGTGGAGAGGACCTGAAATGGTCCTTCCCACCGCGATTTCAATTTCCCCGGATGAAGCTTAAGTCTAGAGTTGAACAACCAAACTTTTTGTCCAATGTAAAACTCTTTCCGCAAAATTGACTGATCGTGCAACTTTTTGTATCTTTCCTTATACATCTTCGAATTCTCATACGCATCGTAGTGTAGCTCTTCTAATTCATTCAGCTGAAGGCGCCGATTGGACCCTGCCTCTTTCATATCGAAATTAAATCGTTTTATTGCCCAGAATGCTTTATGCTCCAATTCCATTGGGAGGTGATATGCCTTCCCATAGACAATTCGAAACGGTGACATTCTAATCGGGGTCGTGAATGCCGTGCGATATGCCCAAAGAGCATCAGATAGGCGATTCGACCAATCTCTTCTGTCTGGTCGCACCGTCTTCTCTAAAACTCTTTTGATTTCCCGATTGGACACTTCCACTTGACCACTAGTTTGTGGGTGATATGGCGTTGCCACCTTATGAGTAACACCGTATTTCTTCATTAAAGTGGTAAAATGGCTGTTACAGAAGTGCGAACCGCCATCACTAATGATTGCCCGTGGAATCCCGAATCGGTTAAAGACATTTTCTTTTAAAAACTTGACCACGACCTTGTGGTCGTTCGAGCGGGTTGCCATAGCTTCTATCCATTTGGAAACATAGTCAACAACTACTAGAATATATGAATACCCGAACGATGGGGGAAAAGGACCCATGAAGTCGATCCCCCTTACATAAAAAATTTCAACAATCAGAATCGGGTTCAGTGGCATCATATTTCGTCTTGAAATATTTCTAAACTGTTGACATCTTTGGCATTCTTTACAAAATTTGGCAGTGTCCCGAAAGATGGAGGGCAAATAGAATTCGCTTTGAAGAATCTTGTGTGCGGTCTTTTTTCCTCCGAAATGGCCTCCACAGGCCCCAGCATGGCGGAAGTTAATGACACTCAATTTTTCTTCTTCAGGCACACATCTTCTAATGACTTGGTCAGAACAGAGTTTGAACAATTGCGGTTTATCCTAAAAATAGTATTTTATTTGAGAGAAAAAAAGATTTTTATCATTTTTACCCCATTGCGTAGGGGTTCTGCCATTTACCAGATAATTCACAATATTAGAGAACCAAGGAACTTTTATAGCGGGTGCACCTATTGCCATCAATTGTTCATCTGGGAAAGTATCACAGATAGTCTCAGATACCGATGATTCTTTAGGCAAAATTCTTGACAAATGATCAGTCACAACATTTTCGACCCCCTTTTTATCTTTGATCTCAAAATTGAACTCTTGGAGAAGTAAGATCCATTGGATCAACCTTGGTTTGGTGTCCTTTTTCGCAAGCAGGTATTTCAACGCAGAGTGGTCTGAAAAGACCACTATTTTTGATCCAAGCAGATAGGAGTGGAATTTATCCAATGCATACACCACAACTAGCAATTCCTTCTCGGTGGTGGTGTAATTCAGTTGGGCATCAATCAGCGTCTTACTAGCGTAATAGATCACATGAGGCATTTTGTTTACCCTTTGTCCTAAGACTGCTCCAATAGCATAGTCAGATGCATCGCACATGAGTTCAAAAGGTAGAGAATAATCCGGTAGTTGGATTATTGGTGTATTTGATAACAACTCACGCAATTTCAGGAATGCTTTCATGCAATCCTCATCAAAGTCAAAAGGAACATCTTTTCCAAGCAAGGTGCACAATGGTTTAGCTACCTTGCTAAACTTTGATGAATCTTCGGTAAAATCCAGCATGACCTAAAAAATGATCGGATTTGACGAACATTTCTTGGTGGAGGTAGATTAGCGATTAAATCGACTTTTGCCTTGTCAACTTCAATCCCTTTTTTCGAAATGATATGCCCCAACACAATTCCTTATCGGACCATGAAATGGCTCTTCTCCCAGCTGAGAACAAGTTTGGATTCTACACAACGTTGCAACACTTGTGCAAGATGATTTAAACATGATTCAAACGTCTTCTCAAAAACAGAGAAATCGTCCATGAATACTTCGATGAACTCGTCAATCATATATGAAAATATGGCCAACATACATCGTTGAAAAGTGGCCGGAGCATTACATAGTCCGAATGGCATTTTGCGATATGCAAAAGTATCATAAGGGCACGTGAATGTTGTCTTCTCTTGATCTGTAGGAAATGCGGGTACTTGATTGTAGCCCGAATATCTATTAAGAAAACAGTAAAACTCCTGCCCAGCTAACTTCTCAAGAATTTGATCAATGAATGGAAGAGGAAAATGATCCTTTCTGGTAGCCATGTTCAATCTTCGATAATCAATGCACACACGCCACCCCGTAGTTTCACGACTGGGTACAAATTCTCCTTCGGTAGTCTCTTTCATAGTGATCCCAGACTTTTCAGAACAATTTGAACTGGACTTACCCATTCACTATCAGAGATTGGATAGATGATTCCAGCATCGAGTAGTTTAATGATTTTCTTTAAAACAACTTCTTTCATATTCGGGTTAAGTCACCTCTGTGGTTCTCTCGATGGTGTACTATCATCTTCCAGATGTATCTTGTGCATACAAACTGATAGATCAATCCCTTTCAGATCAGCTAAGGTCCATCCGATGGCCTTTTTATAAATTTTGAGCACTTTTAACAATTCATTCTCTTGTTTTTCCGATAATGTCGATGAGATAATTACCGGAAGCGTATCCTTAGGTCCCAGAAAAGCATACTTGAGTGACTCAGGCAGCTGCTTTAACTCGATGGTTGGTGGCTGCTCGATTGATGGAGTAAGCTCATCCTTCACCTCAACAGGCAATGATTCTACCGTAGTCTCAATTTCGCATGACGTATCACCTTCAGTTGATGAAATCGTCCTCTTCTCTTCTGACTGTTTCTGCGCAGATCCTGGCTCCTCATAGATGGCTAACAAAGCAGTTTCGAATTCTTCTTTAGTAAGCATTGATGGTAAAGCTTCATCCACTACTTCGTCCACTTGATCGATGTAGAAGTAATCAACCTCATCCTCATTGGAAAAATGATTTATTGCATGAAAGATATTGAGTCTAACTTTCATGTTTCCAAAGGAAACATCTATGACTCCTGTTCGACAATTAATGCAGGCATTTGCGGTCGCGAGAAACGGACGCCCAAGAATGATTGAGATTTGATTGATGGATTTAACTGGAGGTTCCATGTCCAACACAACAATGTCCACTGGGAAAACAAATTTGTCTATTCCAACCAAAACATCCTCGATAATACCCCTAGGTCTTCTTTCTGACCTATAAGCAAGTTGCAGTGTAACGGTCGTGGATTTCAATTCACCCAGACCTAATTTCTCGTATACTGAGTAGGGGATCAGATTGACACTTACTCCCAAATCCAATAACGCCTTTCCAATTGGTTGCCCACCAATAACACATGGAACAGTTGGGACTCCAGGGTCCTTAAGTTTTCATGGGGCATCCAATTGCAGTATCGAACTGACTTGATTTGTCAGGAACACTTTCTTTGAAACATGAGTATGTGTTTTTCTTTTTCGGGTGCATAGATCTTTGAAAAATTTGGCATACTCAGGGGCTTGCTTGATTGTTTCAAGTAATGAGAGATTTATCTTCACTTGTTTGAATGTTTCGAAGATTTCTTCCATTTTTGACGCTCCCTTCCCCATTCTAGATGGTGTTAGGCACTCTGGGAATGGTGCCTTTGGGGTATAGGAACGGGGTTCATTCTCTGATTCTTCTTCAGGTACTGGTTGGACAATTTGAGGACCTTTTTTTTCTTTTTCTTTATCTAGTCCTTTGCCTTTTCTCACTTCTTCTCCTTCCTTGTGAGGTTCCACTGGCATCTCCACTTGATTATCAATAGCTCTCCCACTTCTCAGCACTGTAACAGCTTTCAACTGTTTACTGTTTGATGGTCCTTCATCAGATGATGCTTAGCTTCGAGGATTGTTGATGGGTTGGCTAGGAAGCCTACCTTCCTCTTGTTGACTTAACTGATTCGTCAATTGGCTAAATTGGTCCATCATCATCTGCTGAAAAGCTTGTATATTTTGCATAATCTTTTCCTCCAAATTAGAATCTTTCGAAGTGGTGGTCTGAGATTGATTAAAATTCTGATTTTTTTGGGATTCAGAATTTAGATGATAATAAGGAGAGTTATGTTGGAAATTAGAATTATGCTGGAAATTAGAATTTTGTTGTGGACGAAAGTTCTGTTGTCCACTCATTACGTTGGATCTATACTACTGGTTCACCTATCCAGTTTGGTTTGGTCCTCTCCATCCTAAGTTGGGGTGATTTTTCCATTCCAGATTGTAGGTGTTTGAGTACATGTTCCTACCCTGTCGCTGATACGATTGAGTCAGATTCACCTGCTCTTGAGGAGTAGGTTCATCAGGGAAGAATGACAAGGTAGTTGGATAATCGTTAGTCATGTGACCTGGGTGGTCATAGATTGAACAAGCGGTGGGGTTGCTGGGACTTTTAGCTTGCTTAGTTGCAGCTAACAACATGTTCATTTGCTTGGATAATATGTCAACCTTTGTTGAAAGATCTGAGGTGTTGTTATTGGCATCAAATAGTCCATCTCTGGTTAACATATGTGATTTAGCTGCCACATCCAAATTAGTTCGCCCCAGAGTCACATTTTGTATTGAGGTTTGATACAACTTTTCAAACAATGCCCACAATTCATCTGCCTCCTTCGTGACACACGATCTTTCACAAGATGCATCAACCATGCGTCTCTCTTCTAGAATTAGTCCATTGTAAAAACTTTGGACCTGTTTCCAACTTGGTAGTTGATGATTTGGACAACTCTTAATCAATTCCTTAAAGCGTTCCCAACATTCATGAAATGTTTCTGTAGGTTGTTGGGAAAAGAACTGGATCTTCTGATGCAACTCGATGGTTTTGGTCATGGGAAAATATTTTTTTAGGAATTGACGGTGTTCTGCCCAACTCTGAATAGATTGTGGTTCTAAGGAGTAGAACCAAGTTTTTACCTTATCTCTTAAAGAGAAAGGAAAGAGTCGTAGCTTAGCTATCTCGTTAGTGACATTATGCACTCGAAACATTTTACACACTGCAATGAACTCATTCAAATGAACATGGGGATTCTCGTTTGACAATCCGTGATAAATCGGTAACATTTGAATCATTGCGGATTTGAATTCATAATGGTTCCCTAGGATGGGGGCATGTATGATACTATCTTAATCCTCGTAAAAACCAGGATCATTATAATATTCTAATATTCTTGAGCCCTCATCATGATTATTGTTCCCATTATTTCCATTATTAATGTTCTGATTGTTCCCGTTCCTTTGATCTGCCATAGTCTCAGTATGATGATACTGATTCCTTTGGACTCTACGATTCTCTCTACAAGATCGTTCGATCTCAAGATTAAACGGTTGCAGATGTGGGTGATGAGAACGAGTAAAGCTCATGCACCAACACTCACAAAAGGGTTGATGATTCCACAACAAACCACAAGTATCAACTTCAATTGATTGAAGTAATACACACAACAAAATTTCCCAACAAGTACTTTATCAGTCAATCGATTGAGACAATGGTCTTAATCGATTGATATTCAAAAGTCAAACTGAGTCAGAAAAGATTTTTCAGCTTAGAAGGCAAGTAGCAGCGATTCTGTCAATCGATTGATAGAGTTTCAACAATTTCCACAGCAAATAATATTCCAGTCTCAATCGATTGACAGAGAATTTTCAAATCGATTGAGTTCTATGATGAACAGTAGCCAGTCTTAGAAGAAAAGAGTTTTATTTATTTATTTTATTCAAATTTCAAAAATGAAAATTAAATTCGAAACTTGAGATTTTGAAATTTAAATTAAAAAAAAAAAAATTCAAAATTAAAAATTCAAAGTTCAATTTTGAAAATCAAAATTTGAAAGTAAAAATTTAAAATCCAAAAGTTGAAAATGAAAAGCAAGATTTAAATTTCAAAATTCAAATTTTAAAACCTAAAGCAATCCCACACAATCCTACAAAATCTTACCTAAAAGAGAATAAGAAGGAAAAGAATAAAAGATTTCTATAAATCCTAACACAAGCAGTCCCACAAAAGTCAATAACTAGAATTTAGAAAATCCTATAAAATCTTTCTAAAAGAGGAAGATAAGGAAACGGGTCTCCTACAAAATCTAAAATAAGAAATCCTAAAAATCTCAACTTCTTAAAAGAACTCCACAAAATCTTACCCAATGATAACAAAATAAAAAAAAAATTCAGATTTTGCAATTTATAGATAAAAAATATTAATTCCAAATTTCAAAAGTCAAAATTTAAACCTTAAAATTCAATATTCGAAATTAACAATTCGGATTTCACACAAAACAGTCGATCGATTGATGCTTTCGGCTCTCTCGATTGACAATTCAACACTCAATAGGCACAGAGCACAGTCGATCGATTGAGGAACAGATCTCAATCAATTGACTGTCAAATAAATGTACAAATCTCTTTTCGAATTAGTGAAAATTTTGTTGATTCCCCAGCAACGGCGCCAAAAACTTGGTCGATTTTAAGTTTAACCCTTGCAAGTGCACAAGATCTATCGTAGCACGGTAAGAACAGGGTGTCGAACCCACAGGGAAACGTGAAATTTATCTAATCCTTTCAGAGACTTGAAAACACCCAAGGAAGTACCAAGGAAAAAATTCGATTTACCACACAGGTACCACACGATTCTCAATGCAATAAAAGAAAACTAATCAATCTAGGCCAGAACAAATTATGATAAAGAAGAAAAATGATAGTTTATGAATTGATCAAGGAGTTAGCTAACCATCGATTCGTAACTTTTTTACCATTCAATCTCACAAATTCATTTTAAGTCAAAACACCATCATTTATTAGGAAAACAAATGAAGCGAGAAGAACGCGACTATGGATCCGGCATACCCTATCTAAAAACTATGATTCAACCTATCATTTCGGTATGAGTCATGTAAAAAGAATAGCATATCTCAAAATCTTAAGTCACGACAATGATAAATCAATCATTCCGCAGCCTAGATCAGCCTGCAGGAACAGATCTAGATGGAGTGCTTCTTTTACGGTCGTTGATAACCACGATCAATGACTGTAAACGAAGATTCGATAATATTCAACCATGCACACACTTATAATAGAATGATTCAATGACAAAATCATGAATTTATAGAAACAATAATAAAATAGTTACTTATCTTTGGTTCGCTTCCTCCTTGAGCAAATGATTTTAGCCGCTCATCCTTGACGTACAAACCCGTTGTAGATCCGAAGACATTATTTTAACAATGCTCGTTTTATTTATCACAAAATCTCCTTACAATGCTTTTGTTCCTAGGTACAGTCTATGCTCTCACAATTATAAAAAAAAAAATTAAAAAGAATCTAATACAATCTACTGAGAAGAAGAAGAACCAAGAAGAACCCTCTCAAAATAATATTCTCCCACAACAATATGAAAAGGTGATTCAAAAGGCTCTCACACACTAATTCGTAGCTTCCTTTTTATAGGGTCGAGCAAACCCTATCCCTAATAGCCTCAATCGATTGAGAATAAAATCTCAATCGATTGACTTTGAATTCGAAATAAGAGAGGGCAAACTTGTCTTCTCCTGTCAATCGATTGACACTTATTCCTCAATCGATTGACATCCAGGGATAGATTCTCCACTCTCTTGGTGGATGTTGAGTTACTTCACGGATTGCGATGATTCTTTTGACCTTTTTGTCCATAGCCCTTGTGTAGTATTTAATTGCCTTCTTTTATGCTCTTTAATGATCCAACGGTCAGAAACACCTGTAATCATTAAAACCTCTAACAACCATCAGATGCTTTCATCAGACAGCTAAATGTAGGGAATAGAGTGCGAAATATAGTCACATTTCAGCACTGATCACCTACTAGTTAAAAACTTTAAGTTCTAGATAAGAGGTCTAGGGATCAAACCTTGTTATGTGTGCTCTAAACTTCTATTTTTGGACTTTGAGATAAAAGCCTATACACTCTTCTTTGGTGTGTTATCTTAATACCGGGTAATTTCTAAAATATTATAGTAAGTGTCTTACGGAGAATCCTAAATTATAATCTTATTCAGAGTTCTTAAGAATAGAGCCGTCAGAAACCTTAGAGATCTTAGAGAAGAAATTCTAGATCTATCTTCCTAGAACCCTTCTTTTGGATGTGCGGCGAGACGTTGGCGTATATTCTCAAGCGGCCTTCGCCTCCTTTTAGAATCATCATCATTGTTGAGATCTTAATCTAATCATGGTAGTACGATCAATCTAGGTATGGAGAAATCATGCTTTTCATTGAACTTAAAATATTAGTTTTTAAATGGGTTTTATGCAAATTAGTGTGCTTATTTCATGAATAATGATTGTATGATTAAATGAGATGCATGCTAGGGTTAGTGATTATTAATGTGGATTATTTGGATTAAAAAGAAGGTGGATGAAATCCCACCATGTGATTTGAGACATCGTGAGGGATGCTCACGGATTTGAGTCAATCGATTGATTCGGGGAAATCAATCGATTGAGCTTGAATAAGAAACTAATGAATGATATTATTTCAAGAAAATACATGGATTGGAGGCAATCGATTGATTCAGAGGAGTCAATCGATTGAGCCTGACAGATACTGATAAAAGATATTATTTTGGAAAAATGCAGGGATTTGATTCAGTCGATTGATTATGAGAAATCAATCGATTGAGCCTGAACAGATGCAGATAAACAATGTTTATTTGGAAAATGCATGAATGTGAGTCAATCAATTGATTCTGGGAAATCAATCGATTGAGCCTGAACTTGAAATCAATGGATTGTGTTTGGGTAGTTAAGTTCTATAATCAGTTCTTCTCTTAACAGTGTGATTAAAATATCAATGTTTACGTACCATGATCATATTATATGTACTTCATTGTTCATACACCATGATTATGTACACTTTAAGGTTTACGTACCATTATATATGCACTATGTCTAAATGCACTTAAATGCTCATGAACGATAATCTTACTCATATACACTTTACATGTTCCATAATAATCTATAAATGTGCAATCATGATAGTAAAACATGATGAAATGTCAAGCATTGGTTAATTAGCATTAGACCCAACATCTTGTATATGATGGAGTCTAAGAAGGTATTAGATCAAATATCTTATACTTGATAGAGTCTAACTAAACACGATTAAGAAGCATTAGATCCAACATCTTATACCTGATAGAGTCTAAGAAGGTATTAGACCCAACATCTTATGTAAGATGGAGTCTAACTGAACAAGAGTATGATGAGCATGATTAAGCCCAACGTCTTGAGCGGGACAGAGTTTGACATGCAATATATGATATGATTCATTAGACCCAATGTCTTGAGCATGACAAAGTCTAACTAAACAAGTGATAAGCATGATTAAGACCCAACGTCTTGAGCGGGACGGAGTCTAACGTGCATTAAATGACAAGAAAGATGAAATTAAAAGAAATGATGCATTCATTTAATATTGATATATATGTTTATGTTTAGTACATTTCAGCTTATTGAGATTATACATGCCACATACACACACATATGAAATATACCGAAATATTTATATGGCTATGACTGATATATTATGCTTCGATGGATTGCATGTTTGGTCCATACAAGTATAAACTTACACCCCTTGTTGATGTGAGTGATCAGATAAGATAGGTGTCACCGATGACAATGTATGGGTCTATGGCGATGAGACGACACGTGGTGTTCAAGAAATTAGACTGAATGGCGATGATGGCTTCGTGGCCTAATTAGCTATTTTCCTTTCTAGTTATTATTAGTGGTTTAAATAAATGAGACATTGATTAGTTAGTATTTTATCAAAACTGTTTAAGCTTTAATCATGTTGGACTTGTTATTGGAATAAGAACATTATCATGAGTTTTATTTTGATTAATTAATGTTTTAAAGAAATTTTATCTTTCGCTGTTTAAGGTGCTTTTATCGCCTTATTATATTTCTATGGTTCACGATATGAAGGTACGGTCTAAGATCTTACACTCAAGAGGTTGTGAGATCTCGGGCCGCTACAAATATATACTCTCATTATATTATTAGTTGTATTTTTAAATTATACGTAGTTGAATGGGATATGCAGATATATATAATTTAGGAATATGAGTATTATTTTATTTATGAAAAAAATAGTTGTTGCAATATTTTTTTTTAAAGTAATATGAAAGAGGGGCCCCATTTAGGAACTCGCCTTGGGCCCCTAAAATCTCAGGGCCGGCCTTGATCACTGTCACATGCCAATCTCTCACATAATGGATCTGGAGAACAAGGCTTAGAACTAGATGTTCAGTTTTTTATTCTATGTGGCAAACATCCAAAAAGGTGACATGAATATCACATTGAGCAATGCTGTCTGTCATGTTATTTTTGAGTCACTTTTTAAAGTGTGTGCCACATGGAATAAAAATTTGATCGTTTAATGGTACACCCATTGATTGCTATTGATTATGATGTATATATTTTATGTTAATTTCAAGTCTTAACCTATTGCAAGCGCACAATGGAAATTATAGTATTAGCATAAGATCGTTCTTAGGAGGAAGTTTGTTTATCTAGTTATTTCTTTATTTCTATCTTTTATTCAAATCCTAATTTAAAAAACTTCTATTTACCTTTAAGATCTAATCTACTGGAGAAATATGAATAAAAGAATAATTTTTAATCTAAAGTGTATAAAATAAATTCTAATCCTCCTTCAGATTAAGGTCGTCAATCTTAATCTTCAGCTTTCGGATATTTAAAAATAAACAGTACCGTTATACCATATTTCTAGTCTCCTAGCATTGGTCGTCAATCAAGTCTAAGATCCTATCAATATAGATTTAATCTAATCAAATACTTCCTAAAATTTGGGCGTCAATCGAACCTTAGAAAATTGAAGATGGAAAAGTAAACCGTTTTAGGAATCTGTAAATTTTAACCTGAGTCATCAATTCAAATCAAAACTTAGAGATGTTTACAAAGAAATAAAATCTAAAGTAAAAAGAAAAGTAAAATATATCCTTCACCCCTCAGCTACAGTCGTCAATTGTTCATGAGAAATTACAGATATCTACACTAATTTTCAGTACTCAATTACAGTCGTCAATTGCTCTTGAGAAACTTCTGATATCTAATCTATTCTAACTATGTTACAGTACTTTGGTTGGAAGAAAATTCAACCTCAGGCGTCAATTGATGCTAAAATTCTTCGATGCTTATTCCTATACCGAGCTCTCTTATTTATAGATCATAAGGAGTCGGTTTATAAAGAAACTACTAAAACAAAAGTATCCTAATATAACTCTAATTCCTAATTTTATTCTTCCTTGGTTTCTTTAGTTGATGCGCTTCTAGAGTGTTCTTTAATTAACAGCAACAGAGTCCTTCGGAGTACATCTTCATCAATCTTCTCAGATCCGTGGTTCACCAAACTTCTTATTTTAGAGATCTTCTTATTCAGCACATGGCGGTGATAACTCTCACTCATGTGATTAGCAACAGATAGCAGTGGGAAAGCTTTTATAATCATAATCGTAAACAACAATTTTTTCTATTATAGCTTCTTTCTGGAAAATCGTAAATCACGATTTTCTACTTTTTCATAGCTTTCATACTCGGACGATTCTTTATAACAATTCTTCGCTTTCTCTGTATCGCTTCAGGTTCTTGAACATATATTTCTTTGAAGAATCGTTTATTACAATTTCTCATTTTGTCTTTTAGTATCGCTCTCAATCGTCATTTGCGATTTTCTGTTTTTGAATATTTAGCGAATCATCTTTAACGCTCAATTGTCCTTTTACTGCCTTTTGAGTTCATTTTGACAAAGATTAACACTTAGACTCTCTTTTACTGTTTATCTTTAATATTTACATATCAGTAACTCATTAGTAGTAAACTAAAACCTAGCATTACTAAGTTAAGGGTGATAAAATGATAAATTATGTGATTAATCACTCCCCCAAACTTAAGTTTTGCTAATCCCTAGCAAACAAAGAAACATAAAATATTAAAAACTATGAATTTAAATACCACTTTCGTAGGGAGCACGATTGCATTTAGCAGATGCAACAAGCCTTTAAACCCTTAGGTGATCCCTAATGGAGTAGTTGTAGTCTCCTGAAGGTTTTCAGTGAAGTTACCTACAAACTTTCAGATGTTTTTGGATTTTTTAAAACTAAATTTTTTTTTATATACTAAATACTTAGTCAATCATTATATGTTCATTATTTCTCAAAATTTTTTAAATATTTTTATCCTTAACTTCCCATCATCGTAATTATCGTATATCAGAACTCAATAAGGTCAATTCTGTATAGCATGGAGTGTGCATATCAGTAAAAAATTTATTCATCATAGATTTTTCTAAACTATAATTTAAAAAAAATATTTTCATCCAAACTCTCACTTATTGGTATACTCTAAAAAATAATTTAACTTTTGGGTTCTCATAATATTGTAGATATATATGTAAAAATTTGATAATTACTAAGCAGATAAATCTCATAGAAAGGATAATAAGTTATGTTTATATAACTTATCTATTTATTCATAGTATCTATTTCATATATCTCTACTAGACCAATATTTTTGTAAATAATAAATCTCAATGGTCTTTCCTTCGGCTTGTAATAGGGCTTTGGGTTTTTAGAATGTTTCAAAGAAAAAGGTAAAGAGGATTCGAAATTATTTATGAGAATTTAGCTCTTCTTTCTCTTCTTCTATATTTTTCAGCTACAGTAAGTATCCTTATTTTGGATAACTTCTTCCCATTTCTTTTCTTTTATAAATCCCATTTTCTTTTCTGTTTGGAAGCTTTTTGCTTCTTTTTTTTATGGAATCATCTTTTATGATTTCTTCTATTTCTTTTCTTTTTTCATATTTTCATACAATTGTATTTCTTTTTCAGTTGTACCCTTTTCTGCAGATCCTTTATCTGTTAAGCATATACTCCTTTCACTCCCTCTTCTCCCCTTCCTTTTTACATTCTAAACTCTCAGAAATTGTAAGGGTCAAGGATAGAAAGTTTTGGGCAGTACATATGGTTAAAAGTTTATAAAATTTCAGAACAAAGAAATTTAATTTTTAGGCTTCTAATATGGGTTCAAAGGATAAAGTTTATGGGACTTTTGGCTTTTGGGCTTTGGTTTAACAAAAGATGATCTTTGGTCATTTTCACAATTTACTAATATAGATGTCTTGTTGCTTTGATATACTTAATAGATAGTTCTAAATAAATAAATCATTATATTTACAGAATATCTTGATTCTAAGTTCAATATTATGAGATTTTAGATAATAGAGAAGTTCAAGAAAAATTTCGCATGAAAAAAATAGTCTCTCTTTCTCAGAACAAAAAAGGAAATAGGCTCTATAGCTCACTGGTTATATAATTTTGAAACTATAATATAAAATATTTATAATTTAGATCAATCATATAGTTTCAAACATTCATCTGATATAGTGTTCTAGAGATGCTTTACTTTGAATTATAACTATTTTTATTTTGATTTTCTTTTTTTGAACTACTACTATAATGGATTGCTAAGAATGTTAGATTTTCATTTTTTTCTATCATAATTTATATATAATGATTAACTTTCTTACAATTTTTTTTTTTTTGAAAATTTATGAAAAAGTAATTTTTTTATATAAAAAAACTACTATACTAATACTAATATATTCGATGTATCCCCCCCCCCCCCAAACTTAAACAGGACAATGTCCTCATTGTGCAAAACAGGAGACATATAGAAAAATTATTACCTTATTTTACTGCTAAGTTAGTAATCAGGTTTATAATCTGCAACAAGAATAAAAAATCGTCCCCCCAAACTTGGGAGAAAATTACTTCCAGTTTATAGAAAGTTAGATGTTAGTAGCAAAATTAAAAACAACAAATAAAAAGAAAGAAACTTTATATATATTTAGTTCATATATATATATATATATATATATATATATATATATATATATATATATATATATATATATATATATATATATATATATATATATATATATGAACTAATTATAAAAATATGGAACGAAAATTAATTACAAAAAAAGAAATTCCTAGAAAAAATCTAGACATATACTAAACTAAGATACTGGCAGCAATGTCCGAGATAAGGATTCTTCTATAAAGATCGGTCCTCGGCTTCTAACTACCTTTAATCAAAGTCTCGCATCCCTTCCCACCAAAAGGAGCTCCAACCTTTGGAGGGTTGCTACTCTAAGAGCTGTCAAACACTCCCCATTGTCCTTCAAAATTCCTCGTGTGATAGCCCAGATTTCGACACCCCAAAACCCGTGCCATTAGCACGACCCTCAAGGCCGTGCCCTGTAATTCTGTATGGAGCATTGGTATATATACAAGCAAAAAACTACAAGTAAGGCACATGCATCTACTCTAAACAAGTTCTCATGCATTTAAAATAACAGAAATTCTAGAGATAGTTCTTGTCCCATGCCAATTATGGGCATAAGAACTGACCCAAACCGTTGGTGATAACTGTTCACCCCCGATGGTTTGTCAAAAGAATAAAGGTATTTAATTACATTCAAAATAAAGAGGCTTGAGATACCAAGCCGTACCTAAATACTCTCAACTCACTCTCAAAGTACGCAATGGGTCTCCTAGAAGAATTCCTCAGGAGGAGGCTCTGACTCTTTTGTGGGCATGCAATCTGAGTCCCTCGGATCAACATCTTCAGAAGTCTCTACTGCCACTAGTCCTGGACCTGCAATGTATAGTCTAAGGGGGGTGAGCTACATCCTAGCTCAATAGGGAAATACAGTGAACATATAAATTAAGCTCTCACATGTATGTTAAAACAATTTAAAGATACAATTTATTTGATAGAACTGCCGAAAGATAATAGAATAATTGGAAATAAAATGATAGATACAACGGTTACTTTGCATAACTTTGTTTATTCTTGTCTTACTGGTATAGTAATGGATTCGGCCTAATAACTTAAATCTTAACTTAAATAGTCTCTGAGCAATATAGCATCGAGCCCCGATGGAATACCCACCATCGTCGTTTAAATAGACACTTGTAATGTGTAAAAATTTAATACTACTCAGGCCCCTTTCTCCTAGGCGGCGGGGTCTATTTTTAATTCAACATCCCTAGGATGTGCTATTGTGTACGGTTTGCCGCCGTACCGGTCATGGATATCCTATCGAGTCAGTCGTGGGTATCCCGCTACGTCGGTGGGGTATTCTAATTAAACCTTAAATAACAGAATATCGAATGTGCTCTACATATAGTTATTCACTGTGATTATGCTAATTTTATTACATTAGGCCTTATCGTTCTTCTTTTGTTCCACCATTTAGTTTCTTCTGCATCCCTGGGATGCTACTGGTTTAATGCATCATTCAGATGTCCCCTGGGGACTTCATGATTTTCATTTAAATTCATACACGCACACACACATATTGGAAACATGTTTAATATGACTGTTCTCTTGAGATACTCTATATGATTGAAATACTCTACATACATGGTTTTGACAAATTAAAGTACATGTTCCAAGATATTCCCTACCTCAAGTAAAATCCAACGCGCTCCTTTCTCGTAGAGGTTTACGCGTAACAACTCACGTCACACATACATCGCATGTGGCACGAAATTACTCAGAAAGGTCTCTAGAACCCTTGGAAACATAGCTCTCATAATTTACACTAAAAGAAATGAGAGAACTGGGTAATTCCTCGCGTGAGAGGTCATTTATCCTCGCTCGAGCGAGCACTTGACCTCGCTCGAGCGGTTATAAATTCTCACTCGAGCGGTCATTATTCATCGCTCGAGCGATTATTATTCATCGCTCGAGCAAGCACTATTCATCGCTCGAGCGGTAATTATTCCTCGCTCGAGCGGTTATAACCCATCGCTCGAGCGAGCACTATTTATCGCTCGAGCGGTTATAATATAAGGTATCGAGTTTGGTGATGCCTCGCCGAGCGAAGCTTCTCATCGTGTGGGTCTCGCTCGAGCGAGTCCAAAACGCAAATATGCTCAGAATATTCTCTCTGTCCTCACTCGAGCGAGCCATTTAGACCGCTTGAGCGAGCCATGAAAAGATGTATGCTCTCTATCTGCTCGAGAACTATCACCTTCTTCATGAGAGATTTAATAGTGTCAAGGATCATTCGTCCACTAGTTTAAACTCTACTTAAAACATACGTAAACATCTAAATTCATACCTTACTCGATATATCTCCTATAGTTTGATCCAAGCTTCGTCTAATCGTGAAGATTTTCAAGGTTTTCTATTGCTTACACCAACGAACCTTTCCTCCTCTTTAGCAGCCCTTCTCTTCTCTCTCTCTATTTTACCTTCTCTCTAACTATGCTAATTTAGGTTACGTAGGAGAGACTCTCCTCCCCACTTTCACTTATATAGTGAAAGCTAGAAAGTTTCACATATACACACATAGTGTGTATTTGTAGTTTTTTTTTTTGGTTTCCCTGTGAATCACAAATACATGTGCATGATATGTGGTACACGTGCATGGTATGTGATGTGCACGGTTCCCAAAAATTTGGGGTTATGACATTCACTTCACCTTATAAAATTTTCGTCCTCGAAAATTGACGACACACTAGGAATCAAATATGACTATATATATATATATAAACTTCAAACAGACCTTCGTAGTAACACACTCAAGCAATCATAATCACATAAATGAATATATGGTCCAATGACTTGAGATCACACCTGCATGAGGAATTTTTAAACAACACATAATAAGAAGGCACTCGTATTAAGCATCCTTATTATCATAAAACTCTCTTAACGTCTATTTTCACAAGCAGAATGACATTCATTCTACTTTAATATATGAGGACCTGCACAAGGATTTATGTACAACTACACAATCAACTACACAATCAATTTATGAGAGCCTGCACATTGTACCAAACAGACTCATTTAATCGAAATTTATGCATATCTATATCAAGTCACTATTATGTCCGCCCTAGATTTTGTGACAATTATGTCACGATTGTTTCAAACAAAATTTTTCACCTCAAAATTAGAAATATTACATTGATAATCACAAAATTTTAAATGATAGATGACGGCCTAGTCGTCACTCTGCTCATAATCCTCATCATAGTCCTCATATCCGTCGTCGTCGTCGTCCTCATCATCATCACCAACCTCCCTTGCGGTAGTGGCACCTGCTGTAGTGCTCCTCGTAGCAGGGCCGGAGCTAGATGCTCCAAAAATAGCACCTCGCATAGCACCAATGTGCTCCCTGTATGTCTACGGGTACGCATGGCCCATGAGGTCTATAAGCAGCGCGTCCTGGAACCGTTGATGTAGTATGATCTCCCGCCCCTGCTGGAGGATCTCTTGCATCATACCGCTGTCGGTGCTAGGTAGGGGCTGTGAAGATGACGTGGAGGGAGCAGTCGGTCCCGTCGGTGCTTGCTGCGTTGCTTCTTATTGACACTAGTTTGAAGGCTCTTTAGATTTCGGCTTAGGTCTTGGGTGAGGAATGGAATGATGTTGTCGGTGAGCACGAGTTCGTCCGTCCTGATTTGAAATCCCTCCTTCCCATTTCGTGAATCGAGGAGTCGCGAAGTCAAACATGCATAGGGTAGTTGGTTGATCGGTGGAGGAATAACACCCCTTAGGTTTCTTTTGTGGGCGTGCGCCATGTCCTTGATGACCACCATCGGAGCGCTAAACCACCTATTGTGGAAAGCGGAGTGTAGAGCTCGCAAAATCGTCTGGCGGCGCTCTTGGTCATGACCGGTCGGGTGTAATTTTTTTAAAAATATAATATCTAGAAACCACATGTGTGGTGGTAATTGAGATCGGGTGATCGATTGGCCTGATGCAGTGGCGCCGCCAGTAATGTCGGCGATAATGGTCGGGAAACTTACGTTCCCAGAAAAAGGTGGTAGATACAGGGGGTTTGGTGTGTATGTGTCGGGGCATTGCATAACGGAGGAGACATCGGCATTGCCGAAAATAAGTTCTTTCCCGTCAATTGTGACGAGGATAGAGTCCTCACTTACGTTGGTCTTGAGTGTTTGGTAGAATAACTTTACAAGCCTTGGATAGTACCGAGCTCCAAAAGGGGTCAAAAGTGCTCGTAGATGGTTGTTTGTAAGGAAATCCAAAGTCCATTGGGTGGACGTCGGATCCCCAAAACAAGAGGGATGGATCTCCCATTCGGTTTCAAAAACTTTCGATCCCCACCATTCATTTAATTGGATTGGTGTAGGAGGTGTGGATGGGTGTGGTTGTGGTGTCTATGGCGCTTGATTGCGCGATGATGGTCATCGAATCGCCACCCGTTTCCTAGGTTGGGTGTTAGGGCTTTGGGATGCCATTGATATTTAAGAAGAGTTTATAATTGAAAAAAAGTAGGAATAGTGAAGATTTCACCTTTTAGAACATTTTTGACGGATCGGATCGTCCGAATCCGGCTTGAATCGGATGTAAAAGCTTGGAGATTAACAAAAAGCCCTAACTTTTTGCTCAGAAGTTCTTCGCGTGAAGATGAAATAAAGGAATAGAAATCCGCCCATATATATACTCTGACCTCGCTCGAGCGGTCAAATTTCTCGCTCGAGCATGCAATAGTCATCGCTCGAGCGAGGGAAATTTATGATTTTATGTGGCTTGCGCAAGAGAGTATAAGTGGTCGCTCGAGCGAGCCCAGAACCGTTTTTCTGGTGTTCTTTTGCTCGTTTTCTCTCAATAGTCTTCACCACTAGTTTCCTATGTGGTGTATCTGGAATTATCACTCAAAAGTTGGTTCTATCATAATTTGGAGTTAATATACTAAAATTTAAAAAAAATTTCAATAATTCATTAAAAAAAAAATATAGAGACTTCCATACCACCAACCATTACATATTTTTATTATTGAATAGAACTAATTAGTTGGCAATTTCGAACAAGTTGGGATATTGTTCTCTGACATCCGCCTCACGTTCCCACGTTGCTTCCTCGACTGGGTGATTCTTCCATCGGACAAGCACTAAGGGAATAACTTTGGTGCATAGCACTTGTTCCTTTCTATCCAATATATCCGCCGATTCTTCTATCATGCTCATATTATCGTGTATCTCCAATGGTTGACCTTGTAGAACGTGGGAAGGGTCACCCAAATACTTTCTGAGCATAGAAATGTGGAAAACGTTATGTACTCGATCGAACACTAGTGGTAATCCAATGCGATATGCGACTTCGCCCACCCGACCCAGAATTTCGAAGGGTCCGAGATAACGAGGACTTAGCTTCCCCCTCTTTCCAAATCTCATCACTCCTTTCATAGGTGACACCTTCACAAACACGTGTTCACCCACCTTATAGTTCACACTGGTTCGCTTGATATCGGTGTATCTTTTCTGTTTGCTTTGAGCCACCTTTAGTCTTTCTCTGATCATGCGGACAATAGCGGCGTTATCTTCAAGCAACTCGGGTCCCAAAACAAAATTTTCACCCGTTTCCTCCCAATTGATTGGCGATTTACATCGCCTTCCGTACAAGGCTTCATACGATGCCATTCTAATGCTTGTCTGGAAACTGTTGTTGTACGCAAACTCGATCAACGGTAGGTGTTGATCCCATGATCCTTGCAGGTTTAACATACACGCTCTGAGTATGTCTTCTATTACTTGATTTACTCGCTCTGTTTGCCCATCTGTTTGTGAATGGAAAGATGAACTGAAGTCCAGTTGGGTTCCCATTCCTTCCCGAAATTTCTTCCAAAATTTTGACGTGTATAGTGGATCTCGATCCTAAATGATATTGCTTGGGATTTCGTGTAGGCGTTCTATCTCCTTCATATATAATTCTGCGAGTTTTTCTGCCATGTACATTGTGTTGTAAGGTAGGAAGTGTGCTGACTTAGTCAGTCGATCCATGATTACCCAAATGGCATTATATCTCTTTGAAGTGTGCGGTAGTCCAACGATGAAGTCCATAGAGATCGATTCCCATTTCCACTCTGGTATTGGCAGAGGTTGTAATAATCCCGCAGGGTGTCTATGATCAATTTTCACTTGCTGACACGTCAAACACCGTGAGACGTACTTTGCCACGTCTTACTTCAGACCTCTCCACCAGTAATGCCGGGGTAGATAGCGTAGTTTGATTTGTGAGTCTCATCGAGAATGGTTCTTCGCAGATCGACATTGTTAGGAATGCAAAGTCGACCCTTGAACAATAAGGAACCATCCTCCCTGATTAAGAATTCTGATCTTATGCCTTCCGTTACGTCCTGACGGATCTTGGTTAGTACTGGGTCTTCCATCTGTAGTTCTCTTATGTGTTCGAATATCACCGGTTTCACTGATATGTTGGCCAAAAAGGCTCCTGTAGCTTACGACTTGATGTCCGCACCATATAGTGCCAGATCTTCAAGTAACTTCCATCGGTGCCTTCCCAAAATTAAACTAGCTAACTGTACTAAATTCTTCTGACTCAAGGCATCGGCTACCACATTAGCTTTACCTGGATGGTACTATATGGAACAGTCATAGTCTTTGAAGAATTCCATCCATCTACACTGCCTCATGTTAAGTTCCTTTTACGTAAATAAGTATCTGAGGCTCTTATGGTCGGTGAAGATTTCAAACGTTTCCCCATATGAATAATGTCACCAAATCTTCAACGCGAATATGACCGCTGTTAGTTCCAGATCATGCGTCGGATAGTTCTTCTCATGCTCTTTCAACTTTCTTGACCCGTAAGCTATCACCTTTTTATGTTGGTTGAGTACGCAACCCAAACCGTTATACGAAGCGTCACTGTAGACCGTGAATCTTGTTGGTTTATTTTAAGTGCTTGCTACTAACTTTATTGAAGACAGTGATAAGAATGAGGTAAATAAAAAATGAGTGAAAGATAGAGTGATGATTATGGAGCAGCAAGCCCAAAATATGCACAGTCCTGCAATATACAGGGCCTGTTGTAGCAAGGTTTGATAAGTAAGAGTTTGTCCCATAGGAAAGTTGATCTAAATCTCCAAGGGAGCTATCCTTAGTAGGCTCTCCAGATCTGACTACAGATCTGGCAATCCTAAATAGAAGGGGATTTAGGGTCACTATAATCTACATTCTAAGGTATCCTAATGTCTAAACTATAGAAAGGGTTGAGAAAACGGATGGAGTGTGAGAAAATAAATATCAAAGGGTGAGAAGTATGTTATTAGGTACAGATCTGATGGGGTCTTGTAACTCAGACTCAGATCTGCTGCTATAGAAATCCTGTCCATTGGCTACATTATCACCAAAGAGGAATAAGAATCTAACTCACTCCTGTGCCATGATCCAATCTCTTAAGGCTATAACCTGTCCACTCAAATGGTCACAGACTATCCAATAGGGGAACCACAATCTAGAGATGAGTCAGAACAAGTTTACCATTGTAGGCACTACTTCATCCAGGCTACAAGCTCAAGAATCCATAAGAACCTTATCCTCTAAAGTTCTGTGTGTGGGGCTAGGCCTACAAAGTGCACGAGCCTGGACACACATGACCAACAAGAGTTTGAGTATTATCTTTTAAGCATGGCTGTTCACTGCTTTAGAAAGACTGTAGTGATCCAGTCACAAGCCTACAATCTCTACAGCCAACTCAGATCTGCAATCTGATGGTAGATCTATTCAACTATAGGGGAGTCTGTCACTGCACAATCTCTCACAAGGCTACAAGCACAAGTGCAGAGAAGAAGAATCTGTCTTAGTTCCATGAATTGGCCTCACCCTAGGGCTATAATCTGTCCACTTGAATGGTCACAGACTATCCACAGAGGCTATCCTCCTCACAAAGGTTTAAGACAGAACAAGAACATTGCTACCGCCACCATGTTCACAAGGCTATAAGCACAAGTTCCCATGGGGATTCAGATTTAGTGGGTCCTGTGGTGGGGGAAGGCCTGCAAAGTGCCTAACCTGGACACACAGGTCACTTAGATCTAAATAGTACCTTAGAAGCAATCCTCCATTGCTTACAAAACAACTTAGCAATGGAGGATCTCAAGGCAGCAGCCTTGTACAGCACAACTCACAACAAAAATAACATCCCATACATGCAATAGATCCTATTACAAAAACTCCATTAAAATCTATACCAAATAATCATACAAAAGGCATAGCCAGCAAGTGCTGGACTATGGAGAGAAAGAAAAAGGAAAAATAAGAAAACTCCTAAACCCTAACCTTAGCCTACTGTAATTCTACAGTTGGTTTTTTTTAGAGAAGAAGCACAGAAGTTAAGTCCCAAGAGATCCCTTCAACCTAAGCTAAGCTTAGGCTTATATAGCAGTCGGTTCTCTGGTTAGGAAAACCCTAATTTCATTAATGCAATTGCGGCCCATTCTTGTCCCTTGGATGCTTCGAGGTGTGTGTACGGAGATTAGAGCATTAAAGTGCGTGCCCTAATTGCTGGAGATTCCCAGATTGCCCTTGCAGAAGTGGGGAGAAGTTTAGAACCTGATCCTCACTGGATAGAAAAGATTTCTAGATCTTGCCGCGTGGTGAGTTGGCATCGCGGGGTTGAATTGACTTGAAGTTCATGCAGTCGCGGGGTTTACATCTTGGTCATTGCAGGGTACTAATGGCTGTCGCGAGATTACTCTTTTAGCTTTGAATGGCGCAGGGATTGCTCGCGCGATTCGTCCCTTGGTGAATCTCGCGACAGATCTTCATGAAGAAGCAGTGTTCAAGAGTTTATGGGTCACGCGAGATTCACTGAAGGTCTGTATCTCGCAGCCACTAAGCGACAGCTGAGCGTAGGAATACTTGAAGCTCTCTCTCTCTTCTGAATGAGTCGCGGGAAGCTTAACGATTCCTCTTTTGAGCTACGCGAGACTGCGCGAATGCTTTAGACTGAGCCTCGCGAGTACCTCGCAAAGTCTGATTTTCAATTCATTCTGGCACCAAACCACGCGAGAACAATGCGAAGACTGTGCGACCAGTTGTTGTGCTTCCTCCAGAAGCCCGCGACAATTGCGTGAAGGCTTTATCTCTGATTCAATTGAACCCTGCGACATTTGCACAAGGCATCCTTCTTGGTTTATTTATGCTTTGATGTGCCTATGCTTCAGCCAACTCTCTATCTAGGTTCATCCTTCATTCTGTTGAGATAGTTCTGGGGCAACAGTGAGCTTCTTGGCATGGTTAGGGGTTTATTGGCAGCTGCTGCTTATTGCCTACAGAATAGACTTAAAACACATTTATTAAATGATTAAGGGCCTAACGGAGATTAAGTTAAGGGGTGAAAAGTGGTACTTTTTAGGTCTTAACACACCCCCAAACCTAATCTTTGCTAGTCCCTTAGCAAAACTGTAATTAAATGCCACTTTCGTAGGGATCACGGGTACATTTAGCATATGTACCAAGCCTTTTATAGCCCTAGGTGATCCCTAGTGGAGGAGTGAAGTTTCCTGAGGGTTTTCAGTGAAGACACCCACAAACTTCACCATTAAAATCAGTTAAGTATAGTGCAGATAATGACAACACAGATTCAAATGTTTAAAGTTTCATTCCACACCCATTCATCACTTAGAGGAAACTGCAGCAATGTTTGCAGGCCATTTAAAACTTAAAAGTTAGCATGTGTTTGCCTGACCACTATTCATTTAATATTAGAATTTCAATGTATAAAAATCAGTACTCTGCTTGCCTTTAATTCAAAATCCAGTTTATTACTTCGTTCAGTTACGTATTGCTAACTCGAGAAAAGTCAAACTCCTGATGAGGTGGTACCCAATACCATGACAAGGTTGAGATGGGACCTGTGTCCTCAATGAAAATACATCCTCCAACACATCGATAAAATTAATGAGGAGGAGGTTAGGTTAAAAATCGGAAAAGATCATATACAAGCCAACTTGCTCTCCACATGACAGCTCATTTGACTTTGGATCCACAAGGTCTTTTTTGAAAGGGTTGTAATGTGGCTTATGGCTGAGGGGTGTAAAGAATAAAAGGGGTAAAAAGGGAATTCAAATTGATAAATTAGCAAGGTAAGGAGTGGTTCATGACTTCACAACCTTTATTTAAGCAAAAACTTCATCTTCCTTTTTATATTTCAAACTTAAAGTGGCCAGCTTCTCCGCTTTTTCTCAATTTTTTAGATGATGTCTTCTAGATTTCTCTTTCTTTTTCTCTTTTTAGTTCTCTGTTCATTCTTTTGATAAATGCCACACAACTGCCCTTGATACACATCTGTTCACAAGTTGCTTTTCTTCCCCTTCCACAATATTGGACCATTCTCAGTATCTTTACCTTCTGAATTCTCAGAGTGAGGGTAAGGTTGATTGGGTCATGAGGTTAAGGTGCAAGTGTTCTGGTGTTTGTGAAGGAAAATCATGATTTTAAGGCTCAACTAGTGTATATAAAAGGGCAGATCTTAAAAGGTTGGATTTTCGGGCTCAAATTGTCCAAATGAGGGCTTTGGATCATTTCCTTAGTTCTCATGAGTACTGTCAATTAGTTTTGATTTGGAGGTGCACAACTTCTAGTGAAGAAGTCCTGATTCAATCGGTCCTTAGAGCAGAAATAATGCCAAAAAACACTCTTCAACAGAAAATGCTGGGCCCAAATCTCACTAGGTATGGTCATCAAATTAACCCATGAGGTGTATTTTCATCTGTTTCTCTCCTCTTAGGTTCACTGAGTACTAACTGACAAAAATTTCTAATATTAGCTTCATGGTGGTGTCAAGATCAACCTTTTTATGTTTCCAAAAGTCTGTAAAAATATTTAAATTTTTACATGTTTCCTCATTGTATCAAGTTAAGTGGAAATTAGCTTTATTCATCTTAGTTATACCACCATTACTGCACAAAAATTAACTATTTTATTGGCAGACTGCCACACCCCCAAACCATTCGGATCAGTGTCTTCACTGGTTCAGAGGTGATAAAAGGCAGAAGAATCCAATCAGACAGACAGAAATAAACACAGCAGAAGATAGAGAAACTGAAAAAATTAATGCTAACAACAGTATAGAACGAAAAGAAACTATCATTAAAAAGAAAAATGAAAATGGTACAAAAAGAGTGTAAAAGAAAAGACTAAATGAGGGGGGGGGGTGGGATCAAGGGAGAGGCGGTGGAAGATGCAGGTGGATCCAATTTTCTCTTTTTCTTCTTTTTCTTCTCCTTCTTCCTCTTTTTCTTTTCCTCGTTGGTGAGTATCCTCTGAACCTCGTCATATTCATCCCAGAGAAATTGTAATGGGTCTGGTTCCTTAGGCGGTGGGGGATCCTCCCAGATGGGGTAGAATTTGATGGGGAACCCGAAGGGTGTGTCATCCGCCATGGGTGTGAGGAGGTGTGGACTGCTAGGGTTGGAATAGGAGGGATGAGATGAAAAGGGACTGATGGCTGATTTAAAAGAGGGGGACGGTGGAACATGAATTGGCGGATTTTAATTTGTGCCCCTTTTCAAACTTGACAATAAATGAGCGTTGTGTGGGGAAAGAAGAAACACACAACTGGTTCTTGGAAAAGAGAATGAGCATTAACTGAATGTCTTAAAGATAGGCATGGTATTTAAAGGGGTCAGTGTATCGCGCGGGGATCCTCGTGAAGAACAATCAGTGATGAGGAGAGTACATTTCTCATGCAGTTGAGCTGGGGATCTCCGCGAGGTAGCCTGACATGGCTCATTAATTTGAAAAAGAAGCCATTGAAATCCCTGAGGCAGGTATTTGCACAGATTTATTCAGCCACCATCTACATCTATCCTCCACATGGATTACTATTTCAAAGAAACATAGCCTCCCTAAACTCATCGCCCATGAATGACAAAAAGAACAAAATGAAAACTAGCCAACAGACAGAAAGAAGCACACAGATCATAGCAAGAGACAAAAACCAAAAACATTCTATTAAGTGGTAAAAGATGTACAAACGTAGTTACAAGAAGCAAAACCTAGTCTACAATCTAGAAACTAGGATCTAATCTATGACTTCGACCTCGTAACGATAGAAGCAAGTAATGACCTATCAACTCTGCCACCGACAACGGAAGAAGAAAATTTCAACGGCCATCTAGTCAACCCCAAAGAAAATACTCATGTTGCCTTCATAGAGTTTGAAGAGGAACTCTAACTAGACACTCCTCCATCCCTAGATGCGTCGCAACTCTAAATATTCTAGAAATCTCTCGAGGAAGAGTGGCAACCTCCCCCGAGCAATGACGATGACTACTAGATAGACCTCCCTGCACTCGAGTTAGCAGAGTAGGCCAACCAAGGACTTCAGGCATTGTTAGATCAAGAAAACGAGTTCGATACCAGCCCTGACTTTGACTCAGAAGGATGGGAATGCCCTTGGGAATCTCCCTGCATTTCTCACCATTACCATCCTCGCTGTCAAACATGCGTGTTCATCATAACATACTATGAAGTTCAAGGGAAAGAGCTCACTACCCCTGAGGGTCCCTTAGGAGGTTACCCTCGACAGGAAGAGCAATTGCATTATAACTCAGAGGATGATAGTTCGATCGATTACGATCTCCAGAGCTTCTTCGAAGATGAGGCGATCTAAGAAGTGTCAGCTAAAAATGAACCCAAAGAAATGTGTCTTCGGAGTCACCTTTGAAAAATTACTCGGATTCATAGTCAGCAGACGAGGAATCAAAGTCGACCCTGTAAAAGTCAGAGCCATCCTTGAGATGCCACCTCTCAGTAATATCAAAGAATTACGAGGCCTGATAGGAAGATTGCAATTCATCAGGAGATTCATCTCCCAACATTTAGACAAATGCGATCCTTTCTACAGACTACTTAAAGGAAGAACTGAGTACAAATGGGATGACCAGTGTCAGCAAGCCTTCAACAACATCAAGAAGTACCTCCTTAACCCGCCAATACTATCACCACCAGTTCTCGGAAGACCTCTAATCCTCTACTTCTTAGCTAATGACAAAGCAATGGGAGTAATTCTGGATCAATATGAAGAAGATGGCAAAAGAGAGAAGGCTATCTACTACCGTAGTAGGACGATGGTCGAGTACGAACAAAAATTCACTTCAATGACGAAGACCTGCCTCACATTGGTGTGGGCCTCAACCAAATTACGACACTACTTCAGAGCACATAAGATACTAGTGCTAGCTCGAATGGACCCTCTGAAGTATGTATTCGAAAAGCTCACAACATCAAGAAAGATTGTTCGTTGGCATATATTATTGTAAGAATTTGACATCACTTACGTCACGCAGAAGTCGATCAAAGGACAAGCAATCACTGATTACCTCGCAGTTCTCCCACTCCCGAGTAATGAGCCAATACATGCGGATTTATCCGATGAAGACCTACTCAAAATTTATAATGAAGAGCCTGCTAAGACGTCATGGACCATTTATTTCAACGGTGCTCTAAATCACAAAGGAAAAGACATTGGGATAGTCTTGCTAACTCTGGAAGGATTTGTCATATCTAAGGCTTTTCAATTAGACTTCCCTGTCACTAATAATGTCATGGAATACGAAGCTTTCATAGCTGGACTACGAGTAACACTATAATTAGGCGTTAAATAGTTGAGAACTATTGGTGATTCCAAGCTCGTAATCTCACAAGTTATAGGAGAATGGAAAACTAAGGAAAAGAGACTGATGGCATATCTAGAAACTGCTCATTATTTGGTAAAGAAATTTAAAAGAATCTCTTTCACAGACATACCTAGATTAGAAAACGAGCTTGCAGACTCCCTTGCCATGTTAGCCTCGGTCATCCAAATACCCATCGGACAAAGTACCAAGACCTTCTTCGTCGAAAAGCTGACAGTACCCACCCATGAGGTAGCATGGACAGTCAAGAGAGAATTATCAGTTCTCCCCACGAGCACGGGACCAAATGAAGCAATCGCTTTGAAAAATCACGTCAAGTAAAAAACCGAAGTCGCTATATTTAGGTTTGAAAAATCACCAACCGACGATGGACAACCATGATATTTGGACATCTAGAACTTCCTAAAGCATAAACACATCCCTCCGTACGCCATGAAGATCCAACAAAAGACTATAAGGAACCGATATGCCCGATTCTGTATACTCAATGAAATATTATACAAAGAAGCCTTCACCAAAGGAGTACTACTACGATGTATTACAACCGTCGAAGGACAATATATTATCCGAGAAGCACACGCAAGTGCTTGAAGCGTCCATGCCGATAGACAAAGACTCACCGATCAAATCACACGATAGGGCTACTTCTGGCCGACAATGATACGAGACTACCACCCTTACATCCAATTCTATAAATAATGCCAAGAACACGCCGCACTCATCAAAGCTCCGTCAATTGCATTAAACACTATGACCTCACCATGGCCTTTTTCAATGTGGGCCTTTGATGACATCGAACCTTTCACAGACACAGTTGAGAACACTCATAAGCATGCGTTCATACTTATGGCAATCGAATACTACACCAAATGGGTAGAAGCCGAATCCTACGTTAGAATCACTGCTTCAACACTCGTGAGGTGCATCATTCGAAATATCATCACCAGGTTTGGAGTACCTAGGATGTTTGTCACCAACAACGGACCGCAGTTCATCATAGAGAAGATGAAGAAGTTATGAAAGAAGTTAAGCATCGATCTATGCCACTCATCACCGTTCTACCCTCAAGGAAATGGACAAGCAGAAGCTGCAAACAAAATGTTGATTTGAATTTTGAAATGCACAGTAGAAATAAGCAATGGGGCCAACTGGCCCGAACGACTACCAGAAGCACTCTGGGCCTATAGGACCTCTATTCGTACGACCACTAGCCAAACTCCCTACCTCCTTACTTACAGAATGCAGGCAGTTTTACCATATGAGATACAAGTACCATCCTTACAGATTCAACTCGATGATGAGTTATCCTTAGATGAGAGGAGAATTGCCCTATTTGCGTATCTAGTGTAACTTGATGAGACACCTTTAAGGGCAGCTGATCACGCTCAGGTATATTAGAGGAGAGTGGCCAGGGCTTATGATAAGAAAGTCCTCAAACGAACCTTTAATATTGGAGAATTAGTCTTGAAGAAAATCATGCCTTTCAAGCGCGCCCATTCGAAAGGAAAACTGAAACTGAACTGGGAAGGCCCTTACGTTATAACAGTCGCATACCCTAGGAATGCATATAAACTGGCGAACCAAGACGGGGAAGAACTCCCTAGCCCTTAGAACGCTATGTACCTTAGAAAATACTACCCTTAGCCCTATGATCATCACATCCCGTGGTTAAATACTTATACTTATCACCCCCGTAGTTGTCACGACCCATTCACTGGTCGTACGTCATCAATTCTTAGAATATCCTTAAGATCTCTAATTTATCGTCCACTTTCTTACTCGAGCAATCTGATCAAAGGACTAGTGATATTCCTAACCTCTTTTAAAAACATAAGTAGCACCCGATCCTCATTTTCCTTCCCCCGCCATTGGAGGAGACGTTAGTGTAAAAAAAATGAAGATGTCAGGTTCAATCAAAACTTATTATTCTTGCGCTAGCAGGATGCTTTCAAAAAAATATATTTCCAAAAAAATCAAGTGAGAGCAATATGATGAATGAACGAGTCAATGAGCTCAGGGAAGCATAAGCAGGTCGTGGGGACATCTCTGATAAGTTTACTTGGAATATATAAGCAAGCTGCGAGGGCCTCCCGGATGTCCCCATACTACTAGATGTCGTCGTAAGGTGGCAGGAGGAGGACAAACTCCTGCTAACCATAGAATGTGACATTTTGATGCTACCGAAACATGACGAAGAGCTCAATCATGGCACCCCGTATCCCCTCTGAGAAGAAGATAGTTACTCATCCCTTTTGGAAAGCATTAGATATGAACTACTCCCCACATCATTGAGCCTTATCCCTCTTCTACTTTTTTTTTTTTTTTTGGATGATAAATCGGAAGCCTTTCAGGATACCCCTAGGAATGAAACTGAAAACTAGTGAATGACGACTGATGCAATCACTTACTATATCTATCAGACCCTCCCTGATAATGACCACGGGATAGGATGACCACCACCCAAAGGTAGACCTCGGTATACAACTGACATAATCAAAGCAACCTCCCTCGGCTCGATGATAGTACTGATGAACTTTTCTTCAAAACTAACTCACCAAATACCCATGGCTTCTTGTAGACCCAAAGTGCTCACCTAAAACCCAGAAAAAGCTCCATTGCATCTAGACACTACGACGTTTTTTTTTTTTCAGACGGAGAATCACTTTAGAAGCGTTGACTTGCCTATAAAGAAGATGCGGAATAACAAAGTCACCATATGGAGAATGCTACAGAAGATACTATACTACAGATCCTACCACACTCCTACATTGAGGCATTATTTTTATTTTTTAAAAATTATTTTATTTATTTGCTTTCCCTGTTGCATTATTTTTATTTTTTGAAAAAAAGGAAAAAAAAAAGAAGAAAAGAAAGAAAAAAGAAAAAAAAGAAAAGAGCATATATTCATTTTTTACTACCAGACCTCAGTCTGAGACACCCGCCCCCCTGGACAACTAGCAAGGGGGAAAACAAAAATTATTGATAGCCTTGCCTTTATATGTGCAGATACAAAGCAACCATCAACCACCACCTGGCCAGCTCAAGAAGCATCAAAGTCCCGATGAGAACTGATGGGGCTAAAAGCGAAAGGCAAATGCAAGAGGTAACTAAAAGAAAAGGAGCCAACACAGGTACAAATAAACCCAAAAAATCTCCATATATATATATATCAAAATTTTCATTTTTTTTTTATATCTGTCACTAGGGGCATACCCCCTATATATGCAATGAACACGCACAATGGATACAAAAATACACATGCACCCCTACTCCCTACACTGTCGCTGGGATGGTTGATCACCGCTGTCCCCAGTATCATCAGCCCGGAGGTCCATAGACTGATCCTTTGAAAACATAATCCTGGCGCCTAGAGTCCGCAGAACCTCTAGACGATGAGGCCTCACTACCGAAACCCCCTCACCTGCCTGACTAACAAACCGCCTTGATCGAAAATGAGGAGGATACCCAGCAAGAAACTCCTGAATAACCGAATCCTCATGAACATAATCCCTGACACGATCACGTGTCATACGATGAGGCTACCCGGTCGAGGAACCCGTAGCCCTCGACTCCGATCCAGCAACCTGACTAACCATCCCGCGTACTCCCCACTCACTCATCGTTAGGCGATACTACAGCCGATCTAGGGTCGCCTGCATCTCTGCCAGCATCATCCGATGCGCCACCTCCAATGCCTTAGTTTGAGTCCTCTGCTCAACCATCATCTCGACAAATAGGTCCTCCCAGCTCTGTGTGTCCCCAAGGACCCGTCTCTCCTCAGGAGTGGCACGCACTTGCGCCGCCTCTAGACGCACCTCCTCAAGCTCATGTACCTGCATTACCACTCCGAGTCAAAGAAAGCCAATATATATATACGAACATTTATAAGAAATTTTATTTTTAAAAGAAGAGAATCATACTAGATCCACCCTCTCCCCAAGAAGACGCTCAACCGTCATAGCGGTCACTGGATTAGCAGGCGACATAGAAGAAACAACAAATGTGGGCGGTTGTAACAAGGACAAACAAATATATCAGATAACACTGTGATGGTAAATAAACTATAAATACATCAACTAAAACATACCTGAGAAGGAATAGGAGCAGACCCCTGAGGGGGAGCCTAAGGAGCGGAGTCCGGAACAGCCTGCACAAAGAACCAAACAAACCAATTCAAGATATGTTAGAACAAAATAAAATGAAATAACCTAAACTAAATTACACCAAACCAGAAATTACACCTGACTCTCGGGGCATAGAGAGGCAGCAGTCGCCTCCCTTGTCCGAAAATCCTCGGTGACCTGGTGCTGAAATACCACATGATGTTAGTAAACTATTAAGAAAAGCAAAACAATAACACCCAACGAACTACTACAATCATACAGACGACTCAAAAGATTGAAGAAACTCAGTGCTCTAGCTCGGCTTGAAGCTGAGCCATCACTGGATCCTCCCGACTAGAAGAGGCAACCGAGGAAGGATCGAATGCCTGAGCAGGAGCCCCCACGGTGGAAAGCTCTGCCCTCTGCGAACAACCACAAATGCGTCAGAATTAATAAGAATCCATAAAATACTAACAATTAATAAGAATCCACCTCCCGGCCGGCCTGCTGCTGACCGCATAACAACTTGACCATCGCCGCATGACTGGCGACCTCGGCCTTCCTCTCAGATTGGCCAAAAGAAAATGAGACACCACAACTATATCAGAACAACTGAAAAATTGAGTCAACATAATATATGAATGACTAGACCAATGAACTAACTTACTAGGAGCCGTCGAGTCTCCGCTAGCTGAACCCTCATCTCATCCTCCGCTCCTCTAGCTTGAGCAGTTGAGGAGGCGAGGGAGCGTAGCATCTCCTCATCAGGACGAGAAGCACACCCCGTTTGCTCCATAGCCCTATGAAGGGCATCCAATGCTCCCCGTACACTTGCCATGAGATGGCCCTGCTTTAACGCAGCCAATCTCTCCCTCAATGCTGACGTCGACTCAGGCTCGCCGACCGCAAAAGAACCACTTCTATGGAAGGGACGTGTGAAGAGGCGCCCACCACTCAATGCCCTAAACCAGCTCACAAACTCTCAGACTTTCACCTCATCATGCGCCCTTGTCACCCTGGTCCCCCCAGCTCTAAAATCAGTCATCTGAAGCGCCATCTTCTTTGCGAAGTCCCGACCAGGGGGACCGGTCATCCTCTTCGCCACTCTGTGGCAAATCTCCTGGGCGAGCCCCCGCTGCCGAACCACTCAAGATAGGTGGATTCTCTCCACCTTCTCAAAACAATGGACCCATATGTCCACAGCGAAGAAAGCCTGGCCAGACTGAATCACTGGCACATAGGCATGCATCCTCCTCGACCGCGTATGGCAACACACACATGCATCTGCAGAAACGTGAACGTAATCTCCGTCGGGACCCATGGACAGAGAAAGGCAAAATGATCATACGCCCAAAACTAGAAAACACAAACAAGAAATGCTAAATATCTACAACGTCAAAAGAAGAAAAACCGAAAGACACTATGATGCCAATTAACTAAAACTCACCTGGAGAAAGGGAAGGAAACCTCCGATCGTTGCCACACCTCGCCCCCGACGACAAAGCTGCTCATAGAGATGCGCCAATGCGGCCGCACTCCAAGCATAGGTAGGGACTTGATCCAACTCCCCGAGAACCATAAAAGACAACCCAGTGACGCATCCTCAAGTCGAAGAAGAGAAGAGTACCGCACCAAGGACATGCAACAAGAATGCTCGAAGCACCAACCCTAGCACCACCCAGAATTTCCAATCCCGTCTATTCCCAATAATTCACTTAATAATCACAATTCTTCGAGTTTAATACCCGAGATACAAAATAGAAAAGAAGAAAAGACATTAATGAACAAAAAAAAATGCCCTAGATCAAAAATGAAAAAAAATACCCCAAACTTTTAATTCTAAGCTTAAAATAAAATTTAAAATAAAACTCAAAGCCTTTGGCTCACATTTATAAAACTATACCTCCTAAACCACAGAGTGACAAGTGTCACATTTTTAAACCCTTCCAATCTAATTAAATTTAAACCAATCACATACCCCTTGAAAGACCACAATCCATGACAAACCTAGATAACCAATAATCACACAACACTTACCCCTAAATACAAATTCACTACAAGTCTAGATAACCCAATAGGATTAAGGCACCCAACACCCATCTAGAATCTTTTAAATTAAATCTTAAATTCACACAACTGCCATGTTGAATCAAACATAAGACCAAAATGAAATACCTTAAACACGGGACACATCCTCTCACCATGACAAACATTAAAGCCCTTCAATCTCTAAAAAAATTTAAATCCTAAAGATTAATCTAAAAAAATAAATATATAATAATAAATACAGATATGAATACAACAAACATCCTTTTATTCATATAACAAATATCTTTACACAATATCATCGGAGGCATACCTCCTAAACATACAACCCAAAACGAAAACCGACATGCCTAATCTACAACCCACAACGAAAGCCAAACCTAGAACGAAGACCAAGAGAGGAGCAGCGCCCGACTTGGAGCGTCCAATCGAAGGCTTCAGGAAGGATTGGTCGGGGAATACATCCCTCCACTTGTAACACCTTCTCTTTCGCCATCTTTACCTCCTCTGCCGCCGCCTCCTTAACACTGTCTTCACTGCTCCCTAAAAGGGATCGATGTGAAGGCTAGCCTCCTCTTTTCTAATACCGCCCATTCCCAGAATAATGCCATCCCTGAGGATCACTTCAGGATGAAGATCACGTGAAATCACGAACATAGGAAGAAACAAAATCTCAAACAGACGATTAGATCACCCAATATCATCGAAACACGAACTTTCGAGCATAAAGGATTCAGAAAAAGTAAAAATCGAGACTAAATCGAGAGATGCAAAACAAATGATGACTCCCTTGCTTATATAGAGTACGACCTTAATCATGCGCTAGGACACGTGTGCGCAACTCAGTCACGTGCTGAACATACTGCGCGCAAGATAAATCATACACCCTAAACGGAGAGCGCAATAAAATCATTGCCCGTTCAGACGGCGAGACACTCTGGTCATGCACCCACTATAGACCGTGCAACCCTATTACACGACACACTTACACTGGGCAATCTGAAAGGTCACTCGAACAGTGACCTGGTGACGTTTGAATTGCAAGCTTATGGCACCACGGGTAATCCAATCATGCATTAACATCCAAACGCACAAATACTCCATCAAACTTATAATAGCACACCTGAAAAAAGGTGCGCAATTAGAATGAACACCCAGTACCAAGAGCGCAATACCCAAATTCATCCACCCTCACAACTTTTATCCCATCTCAGTCAAGATTCTTCTTCCATATCCCATCGCGTAGTCTTATAGGAGACATTGACCGCACCCATTGTCCCATTGCAACATGACATACATGCCTTATTGTGACACCGCCACTTTCCCTCCTCCCATCACGATCCGATCGGAGAGGGAGAATCCCATCGCACGACCTCGTTACGAATGTCCTAGTGCGATAAGATGCACACATACAACGCCATCCCAATATCTAAGCTCATTGACCTAAATCAGCTTTGCCACCATACCTCCCATCGTGAAAAGCCAAAAGCAAACTTTTCCAAAACTCAGACACACGACCAAAGCCAAAGACGATTCCAATCATGGCACAACCACAATGTGATCTCCTATAACCTAAGATCAGCCAAAGAAAGGATCGCGCAAATATCCCATCAACGTCCCATCGCAAACATCACTACCTGAAACATCTAGACACAACCTCGCCACTCATTCATATATCCCCTCGCGATGCAACTACGACTCGATCTCATTACGAACATGTCCCGTCGTGAACATCTCACCAAGAACTGGACATCTCGTGCACGGATCCCCCAGCAAAGCCCCAGCATTTCCTGTCATGACATCACCACCCAAAACATCTAGATGCAACCCCGATACACACGCACAAATATGCCCCATCACGCCTGCAATCATCAGGACTCATCCCCAATACACCATGTTAAGCAATGAAAAATACCATTTTTCACCTCCTAACATGACCTTTGGTGGATCTTTGAGCTGACTAATAATATGTTTTTAAGTGTATTTTGTAGATAAGCAATAAATTGTAAGCTTAGTACAAATATCCACTCAAAATAACCAAAGAAGAAATTTGCTGCTCAATATGTGACATTATAGCCCAAAGGCCAGCTAATCAAGCAGTCCATAAGAGCCTTAGAAGTTCATGAGATTGTCTTTAGCCCAACTGGGAAGGCTTGAGGCTGAGTGTAGTTGCAAGGAATGAAGATTAAATCCACCAAGAGGTTGCTGGATGTTGAACAAATGAAGAACAACACACTTGAGAGATGTGCCAGCTGTTGAAGAACTGAGTTAAGCTGTCGAGAGGTTCCATGAAACTGTCGAGAAGTCCTGAAGGATTAATTATAGCCTGTCGAGTGGTTTTGATGAGAAGTTGTAAAGAGATTGAGAAAATGTCAGTAGTTGTCGAGAGGATGGGCGTGCAGTGTGGATCCTATCGATGCCTTACATCAAGGTGCAAGGGAAGTCGTGAGGTTTTAAACACTTGTCGAGAGGTTCTGTAAGTAATAGCCAACTTGTCGAGAGGAACGGAGTTGGAAACATGAAGGTCTCGCGAGGTTACAAGTACATCTCGAGAGGTTCAGCAGAACCTGTCGAGCAGTCCAAGACAACCTGTCGAAAACTTACCTGAAGCCAGACACATTCTCGCGAGGATAAATAGAACTTGTCGAGAACCCAATGGTAGTTTGTATAACTAGTCGACAGGTTGATTATAACCAGTCAAGAGGATGGATGAAGAATTGGACAGAAGGTTAAATCGAACTCCAATCCTATCGATGAGTACAGATCAACATCTCGAGATGTTTCCAATCTTGTCGAGAAGCCTTTAGATCCTATTGAGAGCTACCCAATCCTATCGAAAGCCACAGAGAACCTGTCGAAATGAAGAGCAAGCAGACTCAGACACTTGTCGAGAAGTTCCCTGAACCTCTCGACACTCGTATTAAGAACTTATCAGCATGTTTCTTTAGCAGCTGCCAATTTTAGAAATCTGTGCACACATCCCAAAGCACGTCAGTGACCCTTGGGGGTATTTTTGGTATTCAACTATGCATGATTGGAAACTCTAACTGCCTCACGTGTATTTACCGGTTGTGGACCAATGGGAGAAGGCTTCTAGAAGAGAAATCAGCCACATCAATAGCCGAAAATAATAGAATTATTCTCTTAGGCTCTGATTGGCTGAAACATATCAGAGACAATGGAAGAAGGTATAAAAATAGAAGAGAAGTTTTATAGAAGGAGGATCCAGAATTGGAAGAGAACCAGAGCTTAATTCGAGATCCATATTTCCTCCAAAAACTCCCTCTCTCTTCCTTCTTCTCCCATTCTCTCTTTAGCCCATCATGAGTGGCTAACTTCCTTTGAGCAGTAAGGGTGAGGTTGATCTATAATTTGGGGAAGTTGAGAGCATTATTGTGGGTTGGATGTTGCATAGACTATAAATTTGAGAGCATTTCATTGTACATTGTGTTTCATTCAATGAATTATTGATTCTATTGGTTAATTAGATCTATAGATCATCTAGTTTCACTTGGTTCTCGATCGAATTTGTGTAGATGGGACCAGCCCACCCACTTTACTGGTAGATCTCTTAAATACCATTTGATCTTCCTAGATCTGATAAACCTGTGGCCTAGCATCCATAGTATTTGTAGTGATTATCATGTTCTGATGGAGGCTTTAGAATGGAGGGATTCTATGGGATGATCTGTGACCATTGAAGTGGATAGATCATAGCCTTAAGATCACTCCAATTCTCTGGCTTAGATAAGATCCTTCTACCCTGCAGCTGTGCTTATGGCCAGATGAGGGATTGCTGCACATTGAGCCCTTATAATGCTGTCAAACCACCCAAGTAGCAGTGAGACCAGATCCCGAGCTGCTCTTCCTCATTTTTCTATTTTAATTTCACCAAATTTCCCCTCATTTGCAAGATATGAACTCTTTGGTTAATCCCAATTTATTTATGCAATTAATTCTATTTTGTTTATGTAGTTTAACTTAAAGTGACAATCCCCTAAAAACCTCTCCTCTTTTGTTTGCTATTTTTGTTTAGAGTAGTATAAGGTAGGGTGCCAGACATGTCTTAGATCTCGAGATTTGCTGAATTTTAAGCACACATCCCTGTGGACATACCCTTAATCACTCTTTAAAATTTACTACAATAGCTCTGATTACTTGCAGGCTTTGTGTATGCTTACCTTGGTGTGCAATCCATACACTCTTAACTTTCTGATTTTTAACCCCTTTTTGAAGCACAAGGTAAGCCAACAACACTCCCCCATAAAGGAAAGACCTAACCAATGTCTCATCGTAAAAAATAAGCCAAACCTTTTAAATCCTATCTTGAATCTCACCCCCTAAGACCTTCCACCATACTGGCAACAGCCAGGCCTTAGTATAACAGAAATGAAGCAAGAGGAAACCCTCTAACACCCATCGCATTACTACACCACAATCGAGTCCCATCGCGACATCACTACCCGAAAAGCTCGGACAACACCTGCCATACCATATGACGAAAAAGGGAGAAAGCTCAATCGTGTCCCATCGCTAAAGCAAAGAGCCCTCTTCTTGAACTTCTCGCTACGTAACAGTCGCCGGACACTACTGCAGCAGAAATGCATGAAGACTTGGGACTCCTATGTCCCATCGCATCCGACCAATGCCAAAGTTCCATGCGCAAACATCCTGTCAGAATCTCCCACGTCCCACCGGACTCATCCCCAACACACAATTGAAGAAAGAAAATTTTCCAATGTCCCATCGCGACATCACCTCCCCAAGACGTTTCATCACATTGGCAACCGCCAAGCCCTGCCACAACAGACATGAAGAAGAGAGAAGAAGTCTTCTAAAAGGACCCATTGTGGTATCACTGCAGCAACCCCTCACAAGCTACACACAATTCAGGTAATTATCACCCCCAGGTAAGTACTACCCTCTTCTCTTTACTCAATATTTCTTTTAAAAATATAGTTAGCTATGATTAAGTCAAAATGTTTTTAAAACCCATCTCTTTCAACTCGCGAATCACTGTAGTCCTCCCATAAGAGATAATCATCCGTATTTCCCAAGAAGGTTAGACGGAGTATCCGACATGCCAAGTGTCATCTTGACAACCACATAAACGATCGGGTCCATAAATTCTGTACCGGTGGATCTGCTCAGCAACGTCTCAGAAGCCACATTTTCTAAAGATTTACCACCGAATTAATCTTAAGTTAAAATTTCTCGAATTAAAAAAAAAACCCTTACTTCCAAAACAAAAAAGAAGAAGAAACCAACAAAATAATAAGCAAAAAAGACCCCTTACCTACCAAAATTTATCTCATTCACCACTCACCCAAACCAGCCATTCCCCTTGGGAAACTGAGCAATGAGTATGTTTAATCTAAGAACTTACAAATACCTATTGGAAAAGGAACGCCTGATGCGCACTAGTGTGAGCAATGACACACCTGGTCTGACATGACTTGCGAAAGCCTTCGACATTATATGATTTTATTATCAATCTTTGGATCTTATTTATGGACATTTGTATGACGCCCCCGGTACCTCGACTGCGTCATATCCCTATGTTTCACTGCCCCTTGCAGTAGGTCGCGACATATGGTGGGATGCCCCTTGCACCCACAGATTAGGATATGGTGATTCTCCTTTTCGTTTGACTGCCACTCGTAGCAGGTAGCTCCATGCGATGGAATATCCCTTGCACCCATGGGTTAGGATACACTGACTTCCCCCGTCGACTGCTTATGACAGCGAGTCGCGATATGCGACAGGATCATTTGCATACACGGCATAGAATACGCCTTTCGACAGCTACCACTGGGCCCCCGAATGCTCCATTTTAGCTTGTGCTGATAGATAAGAAAGCTAAAGATGTCATGTCAGGATCCCCAGTTCACATTTGTGATTTCTCAAAAGAAACGAGAAGACACCTCGAATGAGGGGTGTCTACTTCTTCGACACATTCTTACTTCACAAGAGCGCACCGAAGAGGGGCATCTGTAGACACCCCCATTTTGCCCTCTCGGAATATATAAATTTATTCGATCAACCTTTGACCTTGCCTGTAACTTTTCGGAAAGGATTCACCCTCTCTGAAAGTTTCACAACCTTAACATGGGAACCATATACTGAAATAATAGTATATGGCTGAACACTGGCTGAAACAATAGCTTTGTGGCTCAGGCCTCGTGACCCTAATGTGGGGACCATATGCTGAAACAATAGAATATGACTGAACACAAGCTGAAATAATAGCTCTTTGGATCATACCCCCTAACCCTAATGTGGGAACCATATGCTGAAACAATAGTATATGGCTAACAGAGGCTGAAATAATAGCTCTGTGGTTCAGATCCTTAGGGAGACTATATACTAAAATAATAGTATTTAGTTGAAATGCAGACTGAAATAATATCTGGCATTTCTGACCCCCCAACCATAATATGAGAACCATATGCTGAAATAATAGTACATGGCTAAGCATAGGCTGAAACAATAGCTCTGTGTCTCAGATCCCGACGTAGGGAGACTATATACTGAAATAATAGTATATAGTCGAAATGCAGACTGGAGTAATAGTCTGGCATTTTAGACCCCTTAACCCTAATGTGGGAACCATATGCTGAAACAATAGTATATGGCTAGATACAGGCTAAAACAATAGCTCTGTGGCTCAGATCTCGACGTAGGTGTTGGTGCACACTATTTTTGGGTTCCTCTCGGTTCCCGTTGAATCAGTGGCTTCCAACTATGTCCTAGCTGACTCTAGAGATGCGGTGTTTGAAATAGTTAAGGTAAAAATAAATAATAAAAGGAGTTTTTTAGAATATTTCTAATTTATTGTGATCGCCAGCTGCAGATATTTATCGACGCTGCAGCACGTTAATGATCACGCTTAAGAGCGGGTATGGGTTTCTTCTATACTGAATCGTCCGCCTGCGAACGTCAGCAGCGTTCTGTTTCTTAGGTTAGATAGCTTAGTTTTCCTTTTATTTTCCTTTATAGTTAAAGTCCTGGTCGGTTTAGATTTCCTTTGATTCTATTGGAAATTTAGTTATGTAGGTTTGTTCCAATCTAATTAGGAGTCCAATTGATGTTGATCTTCTAATTCTATTAGAAGTTTAATTAGTTTCAGTCTCCTATTGGTACAAGGAGCGCATGTATAATAGTTCTGGTGAGACTTTAATTTGTTTAGGCATATCAGGTATATTAGAATTCTGATTGAATAAGGTACAACAATTCTATTGAAATTCTAATTGAAGCAATTATAACAATCCTGTTAGAATTCTGATTGAGACAAAAGATTGATTTCTACTGAGACTCTAGTTTAAGCAAAGGAATTAATGCTACTGAAATTTAATTAAAATGAATAAACTAATCTTTACCAAATCTGATTAAGATAAATAAACTGATTTTGTAAGAATCTCTAATTAAAGCAGTGAATTAACTATGCTAAAAAAAATCTAATTGAAGCAACGAAATTAATCCTATTAAATTCTAACTGAAGCAGTGAATCAATCAATTAAATTCAGATCTAAAGAGATTCATCAGTCATACTAAGATTTAAGACCTTCAATTAATTAAACATGCTGAAATAAAATATAACCACTAATCAATTATGTTGAAAGTATGAAACTAAAGCGACTAACTAATTCTAAAATTCCTAAAAAAGGGAGGGTTGGGCTCGCTATGCTAAGGAAGATTGGCCTCATTCCCAAGTACCCTCCGTAAGCTCCCTTGGGCAAATCAGGTGGCTGAGATTGAAGATAAATTGAATTTTTGATCGTAAAATAGTGTTTTGGGATTTTCAGAATTAATTTCAGAATAATAATTATGAATTAAATTAAGAACCTAGAATTATAGGACTGAAACTATATTTAGGATTTTCGAAAATATTAAAATAAGTAATTTAGAATTAAAATTAAATTGTTAGGACTGAATTCGAGTCCGAAATTAGGAAATTAGGTTGTATGATTAAAGATTGGTTCTGAATCGACGGATTAGAACCAGAAATTAACGATAGGGCTGTAAATCGAGATTTTAGAATTGAATTAAAGTTTAGGATCGGTATATCGGACCGATAGATTAAGGACTAGTTCTAGAACAGAGAACTAGAACCAAATATAATGAATTTCGGACTGAAAAGGGTGCTACGACCTAAGACTGAAAATAAAAATTAATAGAATTCCTAGATCTAGAGATTAAGGGTTATGGTCGGAGACTAAAAGATTAAATCCTTACTTAGGGTTGGGGCTGCAGAGAGAAATCTTGAAAATTGGAAGCTTGAATTTTGAAACTATAATTATGGGTTGATTCTCGGAGTGCTTTGGTTTCGGAACTCTTCCTTTCTCTTGAAAATTCTAGCCTCTTTTCGTCCAACCTCCTCGGGTGAATTAAGAAAAAAATATTTTATTGGTTTTTCTTTAGTTACGTACCCTGTTTTAGGCGTTTAATTGAATGACCTGCCAGTTTCTCGGCGCTTAATCGCTTTGAGTTGGTCACCGACTCAGTAAGCGACCGGCTGACTTGTTTAGCGAGTTTCCCAGTCCTAACCAAATTAGGTCTAATTGCGCGCGTGGTGGGAGGTGCGCAATCTGATTAAGCGTTTAGTCATAAATGCTTAATCAAGGGAAGTTAAAGGTTAAGGGTAATGAGACTAGGTCGGGCGTAGGCCAATGGCGTGTAGGTTTTGTGGCGCTCAATCCGATCACGCGTCTGATTTTAGGCGCGTGATCGAGTCTCGGATAGGTCTGAGAAAGGAAGTTTGGTATGAAAGGGGGACTGATTGCGCGCTTGTGGTGTAGCGTGCAATCGAATTACGCACGGGGTTTCAAGTGCTTAATTTGCGGTTGTTCGAGTCTGGTCTCTAGAATGAAATGCAAGACTATTATTTCAGTCTGCATTCCGACTATATACTATTATTTCAATATATAGCCTACCCATTTCGAGGTCTGAGCCACAAAGCTATTATTTCAACCTGTGTTCAGCCATGTACTATTGTTTCAGTGCATGGTTCCCATATTAGGGTTAAAAAGGTCAATGGTTGACTGAACAAGAAATATATTTCAAGAAGGCAAATTGGGGGTGTCTACAGATGCCCCTCTTCGACGCACTCTTGCAAAGTAAGAACACGTCGAAGAAGTAGACACCCCTCATTCGAGGTGTCTTCTCTCTTCTCTTAGGAATTCACAAATGTGAATTGGGGATGCTGATATGACATGCTTGGCTTTCTTATCTATCAGCGCAAACTAAAAATGGAGCATTTGAAGGGCAAATGGAAGCTGTCGAAGGGCACATTCCGGGTTTGTGGGTGCATGGTGCATCCCATCGCATGCCGCGAGCTAACTAAGGGATTTTATGCAATCGAGGTACCGGGGCATCAATCAATTCTCCAAAATAAGGTCCAGGGACCGATAATGAAAGAAGATGAAATATGAAGAAATATCGAAGGATTTTACAAGTCATGTCAGACCGGGCGCGTCATTGCTCACTCCAATACGCGTCAGGTGTTCCTTTTCTAATAGGCATTTGTTAGTTCTTAGATTAAATATATTCAATGTTCAGTTTCCTAGGGGAATGACTGGTTTAGGCTAGTAATTGAGGTAATATTTTAGTGGGTCTTGTAAAGTGTGCTCAATTGATTTCTACGCAGTGGCATGTGTGCTTGATCCATTTGGAGTTTGGAGGTCGGTAAATTGGGACTTTTAATTCTAATGTGCCTGAACTAATGATTCTGCGCAGTGGCGTATGCGCTCGATCCAATTTTGTGCAGTGGGATATGTGCTTTATTGCAAGTTTAGGGGTTGGTCTGTAAATTGGGTATTCTATTCCTACGGTGTTTCAACCAATGATTCCGCGCGGTGCTGTATGTGCTCGATCCCATTTCGCGCAGTGGGATATGCGCTTGATTGCAAGTTCAGGCAGTCTTAGGAGCTAAAGGTCATGTTCAAGTTTAATTTAAAGGAAGGTGAGTTGGGTCTTTGTTCTTCTTTTCTTTCTTTTTTTTTGGTAGTTTTTTTTTCGTTTTTTGTTAGCAAGGGATTTTTTTTTTGAGATAAAGGGAGTTTTAAAATTTTAAAATTTTAAGAATTTTAACTTAAGATCAATTCGGTTGTAAAATGGCGAAAAACATGGCTTCCAAGACGTCGCTGAGCAGATCCACTAGTATGGGATTTGTGGACCCAATTGTTATTGAGGTTGTCAAGACAACACTTGGCATGTCGGATACTACGTCTAACCTTCTCGACAAATATTGATGATTGTCTCTTATGGGAGGATTACAGTGATTCGGTAGTCGAGAGAGACGAGTTTTGAAAATATTTGATTTAATCATAGCTAACTATATATATTTGTAATATCGAGTAATTGAAAAAAGTGGGTAGTACTTACCTAGGGGTGATACTTACCTGAGTTGTGCGCAACTTGCGGCATGATTGGTGGTGTTGTAGTGTCGTGGTGGGACTTTATGGTTATTATCGTGACGCAGTGTTTCGGGCATGATGCCGCGACGAGACTTTGGAGATTTCTTCTCTTCCCTTTAGCTGATGTGGCAGGGCTTGGAGGTTGTGATGCGATGTCTTGGGAGAAATAATGTCACGATGGGACTTGAGGGTTGATTCGGGAGAGAGAGAGTCCATTGCCTTAGCGATGGGACGTGACTAAGCTTTCCCTCTTTTCGTTAGACGACATGGAATGTGTTGTCTGAGCTTTCCTTTGTAGGTAGCGAGGTTCGCGATGGGACGTCGACTGGATGTAGTTAGCGACGGGACATTGGTAAGGTGTTATTGCGCGATGGAACGTTGCTGTCTTTCTTAGGCTGATCTTGGGTTACAAAAGAAATCATGTTGTGGTTGTATTGTGATCGACTTCGTCTTTGGGGGGTTTGTTTTCATCTTTTCGTGATGGGTCATGGGAGTATGATTAATTTATTGTGATGGGATTGGGTATTGAGGTGACATTGCGTGTGTGCATGTTATCGCAGTAAAGATGGGTGAGTAGGTCTTTTCTTTTCAGCAAGGCAGCTTGTGGGGCTACGTGATGGGACAGAAAAGTCTTGACCGCAACATGATAAAAGAATCTTGATCGCAATGGGACAAAAGGGTATGGTTAATTTATTGCGATGGGACAAAAGAAGTTTTGACCTAGATGGGATACAAAGGTGTAAGGGTGTAGTTTTATCCAAAGTCAGGTATTGCGCGCCTGTTTTAAGTCACTCAATATGATTGTGTGCCTATGTTCAGGCGTGCAATCTTAAGATTGATTGGTCATTTACGCGCACATATATACGTGTGCAATTGAATTATGTGCTATAATCCCATCGCATGATTGAAGCGTCACCTGGCCAGTGTACAGTCATTGTACAGGCGACCTTTCGTATTATGCATCTACAGTGGATCGTTTAATTGGTTTGCGCAGTCTATAGACTACGTGTGATCTAAGTGTCGCATCGTTGGGCGCGGGCGATGGTTTAATTACGCGCTCAGGTCAGTGCGCGTGCTTCAGATTGTGCGTCATGTGAGTGGTGCGTGATCTAATTAAGCGCACGTGTTGGGGCGTGTGATTGAGTCCGTACTCTATATAAGCGAAAGAACTTTCATTTGTTTTTCATTTTGGTTTAGTCTCAAGTTTTGACCTTTTCTGTGTATTTGATGGTCTGAAATTATTGTTTTAGTGATATCGGGCGATCTAACCGTCCGATTGGGATGTCGTTTCTTCCTATATTCGTTATTTCACTTGATCTCCATCCCGAGGTGGTGCTCATGGACGGTGTTGTTCTGGGAATGGGCAGTATTGGAAATGAGGGCGCTAGTCTTCACATCGATCCTTTTTAAGGAGCAGTGAAGGCGACGTTGAAGCGGCGGCAGTGGAGGAGGTGAAGATGGCAGAAGAGCAGGAGTAAAAAGTGGTGGGATGTGTTTCCCAACCAATGCTCCCTGAAGTTGCTGATTGGACGCTCCAAGCAGAATTTGCTCCTCGCTTCATCTCATCTTCAGACCCTATTTTCATTTTGGGTTGTAGGTTAAAGTTTTAGGTTTTCGTTTTGGGTTGTAGATTTAGGAGGTATGCCTCCGGTGATAATTGTAAAATTTCTGAGTTACAAGTGAAGGAGCATTTTTTTTTTGTTCTTATTGCGCTTGTTTATTCGTCTAAGTTTATTAACGGATTAATTGGATTCATTTGATTTGTTTAGTTTAGTTTTGGTCTTAACTTAGAGTTTTAAGATTTATTCTGAATTTACTCAGGACTTTTCCCGAGGTTAATTTGTCTTATTGAGCTTGACTTTAGAGAATTTATTTGGTTCTATTCAATTAATCGGGGGCATTTTTTTTAAACTAGTCAGGGTCTTACTCTAATGCATTGTTGTCGTTTCTTTTATTATTATTATTTAATTTAATTCAATTTAAAGCTTTTGTCTGGTTTAAGGTTTGATTTTAACTTGAGTTTTTTGTCTTTTGTTTGGGTTCAACATGAGGTTGAAAAAGTATGAGTTTTCTAAGATTCTAGATGAGTGTTAAATGTTTAAATCCTATTGGTTGACTTAGAATTGGGGAGCTTGATGTTTCTCAGGGAGTTAAGTGTTGCGTGTTCATTGGTTTATTTATGTTTGCTACGGATTGTGGTTTTTCAAAAGGGGCATGTATTTGGTTTAGATTTAGTCTAAATTAGAAGGGTTTAAAAGTGTGGCACTTGTCATTCCATAATTTAGGGAGTATAGTTTATAAATGTGTGAGCCAAAAGTTTTGTTATATTTGAATCTTATTTTATGTTTGAGATTGAAGGTTTTGGAGCATTTTTTTTAATTAATGTCTTCTCTTCCCTTCTCTTTTGTATCCTGGGTGTTGGACCTGAAGAATTGTATTTATTAAGCGGGTTCTTGAGAATGAACGAGATTGGGAATGCAAGGTAGTAGTCAAATTGCTGCCATGCTAAGGGAAGAGATGGAGGTGAAAAAGGTGGTAGAGAGGAAACCCAAGGATAAGGTAGGGTCAGAATTCTCATGACCGACACCTATTTTTCCTCGGTAGGCTCTGTAGATCCAGTGTTAGTGGCTCCTCCTTTTTAGTGTTTCCAAGGCAAGCTGCTGAGGGCGGATCCTGCAGGTCCTGGGTGGCTTTCTGTGAGCCACTCTTTCTTTTCTGCCGGCTTGGGGCAAGGGGATGAGGTTATTATGATTAGAATTCATTCAGGGCGCCTCATTTCTCCGAGTTTCTCCGAGATCTCTAGTCTCCCGAATGAATCCGGATTCAGGGATTGCCTGAGCGTGCGGATTTTAAGTTTCTTGTTTTAAATTGTATATTCAGAGGGTATGCCCTCGGTGTATTTTGTAATCATTTTACTTATTTATGCAAAGATTTTATGATTTTAAATTCTTTTGTAAATTTAGTTTGTTCTATAGCTTATTTGATTTATTTTGAGTGTGTGGTTTATTTGTTTAATTTATTTATTCTAAATCGGGGCATGTTAGAGGTATATATTTTTTTTGATTTAGTTTGGGGTTAGTCGGAGTGCATAAATGATGAGGACATTTTTTGGCCTTAGTGTATAGGGAAAAAAAAAGAGAAAGGGGGCATTTTTTTTTATTAATTTCGGGTTGTGAGCGATATGGGGCATTCTTTTTAGTTTTAGATTGGTATTAGTTGAGGCAAAAAAAAAAAAATTGTGTTTAGCATTGGTCTTAGTTTGGAGCAACTTCTCTCTTTCTTTTTTTTGTTTCAGCTTCGGTTGGGGTGTGTGAACGGTGTCGGGTCATTTTTCGTTCTTCCTTTTTTTTTTCAGGCGTATGTTTTTTCAAGTTAGGGGTGTTCTTGGATCGGTCTTGACAAGGGTATGGTTTGGACTTAGTGTTAGGAATCTCCTACTTTAGGTCCGTGGAAGTGCTGTCTTGGGTCTGTATTATTATTATTTTTTATTTTTCAAGGAATTGCGTGCTTCGTTATGGGCGTTTAAATGAATTGCGCGCCACTCTTAAAGTGCATATTTCAAGGCATCAGAAGGTTATTAGGCATTAATATTCAGTTGTTTAATCGAATTAAGCGCAGGGTGAGGAGCGCTTGATTAGGGCGATGGTGGTTACTATGAAAGTGATTGTTCGCATTCACGCGCCATGAGGCGGGCGCTCAATGTAATTACGCGCTTGGAGGGTGACGTGAAATCAAGTGATCAGGTTAGTTTGAGCGGGCGACAATTAGCTTGCGCGCTCTAGATCGGTCGTGTAATCCGAATTAAGCGCTGCCTAAATAGCGCGTGATTAGTTCGAGTTAAGTGCGCGATTTGATTATTCCCTATAAATGGCTTAAAATCTCTCATTTTCATTGTGTGATCCATTTTAGTCTTTGATTCTCTGGTTTTCTTATTTCTGTGCGCTCTAGTTTTCGTGTTTTCGCGATATCTTATGATCCAGTCATCCATTTCAGGCGCCATTTCTTCTGTTCTCCTTAGTTTCTTGAGCTCTTCGTTCTAGGATGGTGTCTGAGGGTGGTGGTAGACCTGCTCTTTCTATTTTTGAGTTGGAGAGGATGTTAGGGGCGAAGATAGGTGAGACGTCTGAGGCTCGGGTTTACGTTGTCGTGGAGGAGGACGTTGGGGAGGTAGTTGGAGAGGGGGTATTGAAGTTTGACCAGTCAGTGGTCAGGGAGGAGGTGCTCGAGGTTGAGCAGGGGATTGTTGAGGTGAGAGAGTCGAGGTGAGATATAGTGGGTGAGGGAGCCGAGGTGCACCTGCGAGCATCGTGGTGTGGCAGGACATCGGATCGCAGGCACTTCCCGCTGGAGGATTTCTTCGCTCGAGGCCAGGTAAGCACTCACGAGTAAGAGTTCTTCCATTTCCTTAGTGACTTAGGTTATGAAATAGGCTTATTAGGATTTGGAACCCTTCTAATTTATGTCAAACCTGCATTAATGACTGATTGGGGAGGTAGTTGGAGAGGGGGTATTGAAGTTTGACCAGTCAGTGGTCAGGGAGGAGGTGCTCGAGGTTGAGCAGGGGATTGTTGAGGGCGAGGGTGAGAGAGTCGAGGGTGAGATATGTGCGGGTGAGGGAGCTGAGGGTGCACCTGCAGAGCATCAGGGTGTGGCTGTGGAGCGTCTGGATCGCAGGCACTTCCCGCTGGAGGATTTCTTCGCTCGAGGCCAGGTAAGCACTCACGAGTAAGAGTTCTTCCATTTCCTTAGTGACTTAGGTTATGAAATAGGCTTATTAGGATTTGGAACCCTTCTAATTTATGTCAAACCTGCATTAATGACTGATTGTGTGTTTTACTCATGTGTCATGATGGCATCTAGGGGTAGGTCATGTTTCTATTCAGTTGTTCTTATCACATTTTGCGTGTTTATTATAAATTGTCATTGCATTTGGGGTATATTTTACTTACTTTCAGTTTCAAATCAGTTTGTTTTTTGTTATATGTATGTATCAGTTTTACTGTTATTTTTTATGTTTCGTTCAATAGGAGCCCCCGCAGCTGGCTATCACCTCAGCATGGGCTGAGTCTCATGCTTGGTATTGTGCCTTGCCGGAGTTTCAGCAAGCACGGTTAGTGTATTTCGGTTTCAAACCAATTTTGGAGTTGGAGCGCTTTCAGGTCGATCGCAGCTTGATCGCGGCGATCTTAAAGAGGTGGAGGGAGGAGCATCAAGCATTTCTCTTTCCAGGAGGCATGATGTTGCTGAATCTAGAGGACTGGGTCCACATCACCGGTCTTCGTTTTGAGGGCAAGCCAATCACAGGGCGGATGGCGGGTCATTATCTGGAGGTGTGTGAGGAGATTTTGGGCATGTCGTATAGGTCGAGCGGCTCGAGGCCGGGTATAGTTCGGATCACTTGGTTTTCTGATACGTTTGCGAGTTGCTTCGTTCCCTCGAGGCGCCATTTGGAGGCGAAGACGGCCTATGAGGCACGTTGTGCGGTAGTAGCTGGTCGGGAGCCCGTGGTGGAGCCGAGATTGGTTACGAATAGAGTGCTCTGAGCATTTTTGATGCACTTCCTTGGGGCGGTACTTTTCTCTTCTTCGACTCGAGGATGTGTCACCAGGTTATTTTTTATGATTCTTGGGGACTTGGATCGAGTCCCTACCTATGCATGGGGTGCGGCTGTGTTGGCGCATCTCTATGAGCAGCTTTACCATCGAGGCCAGGGCGTCGCATCGATCGACGACTTCCTTTCGTTCATCCAAGTGAGTTTTTTCAGTTAATTAATGTCATAATGTCTTTAGTTTGGTTAATTTTTGGTCGTAGTGACGATCTCAGTGTCTTTCTTTTGTGTCTTGGTCGTTGTTGTTATTTTTTTTTCTCTTAGTTTTGGGCGTATGATCACTTCGCTTTCCTTTGTCCGAGGGTTCCGTTGGATGTGAGGTTTACGTTCCCGCATATGCATGTGTGGAGGGAGGCATTGAGGGGTCGTCGCTAGTCTTCGGATCTTCAGACCGCGCGCGGCCTCTTTGAGGATATGCATGCGGGGCAGGTATAGATTGTCATGCATATGCTTTTTTATTTTTGTTTTCTTTTATTTTGTTGTTTTAAGATTTAAGTCTTCATTGAGAGATCTGCTCGTTTGTTTGGTTGTAGGTGATCTGGAGCCCGTATGAGGATGAGGAGGATGCAGGCATGCCAGTGATTCAGTTTGGCCGGCCCTTCTTCGATGTGGACATATAGGTCTATTATTTTGAGAAGGTGGAGAGGATCCACACTTTTCACGTGGTACGATAGCTGGGGCTCATTCAGGGAGTCCCTGTAGAGATTCGCCACAGAGTGGCGAAGAGGATGACCGGCCCTCCTGGCCGAAATTTTGCGGCGCGGATGGCTCTGCAGATAGCGAATTTTAGAGCTAGGGGGACCAGAGTTAGAGGGGTGCGTGATGAGGCGGACACCCAGGAGTATGCACGGTGGTTTAGTGCATTTTGTGGCGGGCACCTCTTCACACGTCCATTCCATGGGAGCGGCTCTTTCGTGATCAGAGGGTCGGAGTTGGCGTCGGGCTTGAGGGAGAGATTAGCTACTCTGGAGCAGAGCCATGTCACCGTGAGCGTGCGAGGGGCATTGGACGCTCTCCCTAGGGCGATGGAGCAGATAGGGTGTGCTCCTCATCCGGATGAGGAGATGCTATAGTCTTTAGCCTTCCCAGTCGCTCAGGCTAGGGGAGCAGAGGATGAGGTGGGGGTTCAGCTAGCGGAGACTCGGCGGCTCCTAGTGAGTTAATTTATAATTTTTTTTTTTATTTGGATTTGGTCTTTTGGTCGTTCTGACATGGTTGTGGTATCTCATTTTATTCTATTTTGGACAGTGTAAGAGGGAGGGTGAGGTCGCTCGTCAGGCAGCCTTGCTGGATGTTTACCGCTATCAGCGGCTAGTTGACCAGGAGATAGCGGCTAGTCTATGATATGAGATTGACTGATTGGTAAGCATCTTCACAAGTATGGTTCTACTTAGTTGTTAGCATTGTGAGCTTGCCAACTTATGCGTTTATTATTATTTGTAGAGAGCCGAGCTGGCTGCCAGGGGTCCCGTTCCGACATTTGATCCATCTTCGGTCGCTTCCTTTGGTCGGGAGGATCCAGCGATGGCTCAGCTTCGGGCTGAGCTAGATCATTGGGTAAGTTCTGTTCAATCTGTTATGTTGTTTGCATCATTGCGTTAGTTTGTTGAGGGTCGTTGTTTTGCTTTTTTAGCAGTTTACTAATATCATGTGGTATTTCAGGGTCAGGTTGCCGAGGATCTTCAGACGAGGGAGGCCACTGCTGCCTCTCTATGTTCGGAGAGCCAGGTAAAGTTTCTTTTGATGTGGGATGATCCTTTTTGATTATTCCATCTTTATTTTTTTCTGACATATCTTGTGTTAGATTTTTTTTGGTTCTTTATGCAGGCTATTCCGAATTCTGCTCCTGAGGCTCCTCCTCAGGAGTCTATTCCTATCCCTACTCAGGTATGTTTTTGTTATTGCGTTTGTAGTTTACTTGTCATTATAGTTTTTTTCTGATGTATTTGTTTGTTCTTGTCGCAGCCGCCTACATTTGATGTTCCTCCTGTGCCTCTTGTTGATCCAGTGACTGCTGAGACAGTTGAGCGACTCCTGAGGGAGAGGCTAGATCTGGTATAGTTCTTTCCTTTTTTCAAAGTTTCTTATTTTGTTCATGTATATATATTAGTTTTCACTGGACTTGGTGCGGTTATGCAAGTTCGCCAGCTAGAGGAGGCGCACCTAGAGGCGATGCGAGCACGAGCCACTCCTGAGATGAGGTGAGTCCTTGGAGAGACGAGGAGTTAGGCTGACTTGTTTGCTGAGATGATGGCCACCCAGATGACTCATACTGGGCATTAGAGGCGGCTCGTCAGATGATGCAGGGAGAGATGCAGGCGTCCCTAGATCAGCTACAATATCGCCTGCTGAGGAGTGAGCAGGGGATATATAGGCTAGCTAATCAGCTTGGTGGATCGGATTTGAGGGCGACAGGTTCTTTGGCTGGACAGTCTTGTCGCAAGTCACATGATCATGCCAGGGGTGATGCTCATGAGGACGTAGTGGTCCGTGAGGTTCTTGTGAGGTATCCTCCTCATTCTCAATCGAGGCGGTCTGTCAGCCAGACGAGCGAGGGGAGATTTGTGGCAGGGCCTCGTCGTTTAGAGGTTTCGTCGACTCTGAGTGTCGGGATTGTGTTTTCAGAGGCTCAATCTATAGACCTCCGAGCTGATGATACTGGGGACAACAGTGCTCGACCGTCTCAGCAGTAGCGTAAGAATTAGGTGTGTGAGTGTGTGGGGTTCTTATTTTTTTTTTGTTTTTTTTTGTATCTATAGCATGTGTGTTGTTGTATATATAGGGGGGTGTCCTCAGTGATAGGTGTAAAAGGTAATGGAAATTTTTTTGACATATATATATAGAGATTTTTTGGTTTAGATGTACCTAATTGGCCGCTTTTCTTTTAGTTACGCTTTGCATCTACTTTTGCTTTTAGTTTCTTTAGCGCCGTCAACCTTCATTGGGATTTGGATGTTTCTTGAACTGTCCTAGTGATGGTTGAAGGCTACTTGGTATCTGCGCATGTGAAAATAACATCATCAGTAGTTTTGTTCGCCCCCTTGTCGGTTGTCAAGGGGGATGAGCATCTCAGACCGGAGTCTGATAGCAAAAGAGGGGCATATGTTCTTCTCTTTCTTTTTTTCTTTTTTTTTTGAACGAATATAATACAACAGGGAAAGCAAATAGCTAGAATGGAAATAATAAATAAATAAATAAATAATGATAAAATAAAAATGCCCCAGTGTAGGAGAGTGGTAGGATCGACAGTACGACATCTTCGATAATGCTTTCCGGAGGATAACTTCGTTATTTCTCATCTTCTTTGCGGACAAGACGGCGCTTTTAACATGATTCGTTTCCTAATCCAAAAAAAATGCCCCAGCGTCAAGATGCAATGGAGCTTCTTTGGGTTTTGAGATAAGCACTTTGGGTTTATAAGTAGTCATGGGTATCTGGTGAGTTAGTTTTGAAGAAAAAAATTTGATCGGTATTATCACCGAACCGCAGAGGTCATCTTTATGATTAGGTCAGTTGTATACGGGGTTTATCCTAGGGTGGTGATCATCCTATCCTGTGGTTATTAGGGAGAAGTATGGTATGTATAGTAGGTGATTGCGTCAGTCGTCATTCATCGGTTTTCAGTTTCATTTCTAGGAATATCCTGCAAGGCTTCTGATTTATTATCTAAAAAATAAAAAAATACAGAGGGAGATAAGGCTCAGTGATGTGAGTAGTTTGTATCTAATATTTTCCAAAAGGGGTAGGTAACAATCTTTTTCTCAGGGGGGTGCGGGATGCCATGATCGAGCTCTTTGTCATGCTTTGGCACCATCAAAATCTCATATCTATGGTTAGCAAGAGTTTATCCTCCTCTCGCCACCTTACGACAACTTTTAGTAGTATGGGGACATCAGGGGTGCCCTCGCAGCTTGCTTATACACTTTTAGTAATGTTATCAGGGGTGTCCTCACAGCCTGCTTATGCTTCCCTGAGCTCATTGACTTGTTCATTCGTCGTAATGCTCTCACTCAATTTTTTTGGATGTGTAAATGCGTATCTTATTTTCTTGAAAGCATCCTGCTAGCGCGAGAATGATGAGTTTTGATTGAATCTAACATCTTTGTTTTTTTTGCTCTAACGTTTCCTCCAATAACGAGGGATGGGAAGTGAGGGTTAGGTGTTACTTATGCTTTTAAAGAGGTTAGATAGGTCACTAGTCCTTCAATCAAATTGCCCGAGTGAGAAAAAGGTGGGCAATAGATCGGAGGTCTTAAGGATATTCTGAGACTTGAAGGCGTATGACCAATGAATGGGTTATGACGACTATGGGGGTAGTAAGTATAAGTATTTAACCACGGGATATGATGATCACAGGGCTAGGGATAGTATTTTCTAAGGTACATGGCTTTCTAAGGACTAGGGAGTTCTTCCCCATCTTGGTTCACCAGTTTATAGGCATTTCCAAGGTAGGCTGCTATTATGACATATGGGCTTTCCCAGTTCGGTTTTAGTTTTTCTTTCGGATGGGCGTGCTTGGAAGGCATAATTTTCTTCAAGACTAATTCTTCAATATTAAAGGTCCGCTCGAGGACTCTCTTATCGTAAGCCCTGACCACTCTCCTCTGATATACCTGAGCATGATTAGCTGCCCTTAGACGTATTTCATCGAGTTGCTGTAGCTGCGTGAGTAGAGCAATTCTCCTCTCATATACGGATAGCTCATTATTGAGTTGAATGCATAAACACAGTACTTCTATCTCATATGGTAGGACTGCCTCCATCCCGTAGGTAAGGAGGTAGGGAGTTTGGTCGGTGGCTGTACGAATAGAGGTCCTATAGGCCTAAAGCGCTTCTGATAGTTGTTCAGGTCAGTCGGCTCCATTGGTTGTTTCTACTATGCATTTTAAGATTTGAATTAGTGTTTTGTTCGTAGCTTCTGCCTGTCCATTTCCTTAATGGTAGAACGACGATGAGTGGCGTAGGTCGATGCCATACTTCTTGCATAATTTCTTCGTCATCTTTGCGATGAACTGTGGTCCATTGTCAGTGATAAACATCTTGGCCACTCCAAATCTGGTGATGATATTCTGAATGATAAACCTCACTAGTGTTGAAGCGGTGATTCTGACATAGGATTCAGCTTTTGCCCATTTGGTTTAGTATTCGGTCGCTGTGAGTATGAATGCGTGCTTGTGAGTGTTCCCAACTATGTTAGTGATAGGCCATGGCGCAGTCATAGTATTCAATGCAACTGATGGAGCTTTGATGAGTGAGGCGTGTTCTTGACATTGCTTGCAGGATTAGACATAGAGGAAGCAATCTCTGATGATTGTCGGCCAGAAGTAACCTTGTCATGTAACTTGATCGACGAGTCTCTGTCTACTCGAGTGGGCGATGCAGGCACTGGTGTGTGCTTCTTGGATGACGTATTGTCCTTCGACGGTCGTAATGCATCGTAGTAGTATTCATTTGGTGAAGGCTTCTTTGTATAATGTTTTGCCGAGTTTACAGAATCGGGCGCATCGGTTCCTTATAGTCTTTTGTTCGATTTTCGTAGCGTATGGAGGAACATGTCGATATTTTAAGAAATTTCAGATATCGAAGTACCATGGTTGTCCATCATCAGTCGGTGATTTTTCAAATCTGAATATAGCGACTTCAGTTTCTGCCTTGTCATGTTTTTTTGGTGTGATTGCTCCTTTTGGTCCTGTACTTGTGGGGAGGATGGGTAATTCTCTCTTGACAGTCCATGCCACCTCATGGGCGGGTACTGCCAGTTTTTCAATGATGAAGGTCTTGGTATCTTATCCGACAGGTATTTGGATGACCGAGGCTAGTGTGGCTAAGGAATCTGCGAGCTCATTTTCTAATCTAGGGATGTGTGTAAAAGAGATTCTTTCGAATGCCTTTACTAAATATTTAGCGATTTCTAGGTACGCCATTAGCTTCCTTTCCTTAGTTTTCCATTCTCCTATAACTTGTGAAATTACTAGTTTGGAGTCACTAGTGGTTTTTAATTGTTTAACTCCTAATTGCAATGCTGCTCGTAGTCCAACTATAAAGGCTTCATATTCTGCGACATTATTAGTGACAGAGAAATCTAGTTGAAAAGATTTAGGTATGAAAACTCCTTCCGGGCTTAGGAGGACTATCCCGATGCCTTTTTCTTTGTGATTTAGAGCGCCGTCAAAATAGAAGGTCCATGAGGCCTTATCGGGTTCTTCGTTATGAATTGTGAATAGGTCTTCATTGGGAAAATTCGCGTGTATAGGTTCATCGTTCAGGAGTGAGAGGTTTGCGAGATAATCAGCGATGGCTTGTCCTTTGATCAATTTTTGTGTGACATAAGTGTTGTCGAATTCTTGTAGGAGCATATGCCAGCTAGCAATCTTTCCTGACGTTGCGGGCTTTTCGAATACATACTTCAAGGGATCCATTCGAGCTAGTACTAGTATTTTATATGCTCCGAAGTAGTGTTGCAATTTGGTTGAGGCCCACACTAATGTGAGGCAAGTCTTTTCCATCGGAGTATATTTTCGTTCGTATTCGACCATCGTCCTACTGAGGTAGTAGATAGCCTTCTCTCTCTTGCCGTCTTCTTCGTATTGTCCCAGAATTACTCTCATTGGTTTATCATTCGCTGAAAGGTATAAAATTAGGGGGTTTTCGGGGACAGGTGGCGATAGTATAGGCAAGTTAAGGAGGTACTTCTTGATGTTGTCAAAGGCTTGCTGACACTGATCATCCCATTTGTATTCAGTTCCTCCTTTAAGTAGCCTATAGAAAGGATCGCATCTGTGGGAGGCAGCATCTCGAGGATGGCTCTGACTTTTGCAGGGTCAACCTTGATCCCTCGGTTGCTAACTATAAAACCAAGTAATTTTCCTGAGGTGACTCCGAAAACACATTTCTTTAGGTTCATATTTAGCTGATACTTCTTAAATCTTTGTAAAACTAGTCGGAGCGCTTCAACATGTCCTAGTCGCGTTTAGGACTTCACTAATATGTCATCAATGTAGACTTCTACAAACTTATGCATCATATTGTGAAAGATAGCCATCATGGCATGCTGGTACATTGCTTCTGTGTTCTTGAGCCTGAAAGGCATGACGATGTAATAGTATGTCCCCCAGGGTGTGGTGAAGGAAGTCTTCTCTTGGTCGGACTCTGCCAATTTGATCTGATTATACCTAGAGAAGCCGTCCATAAAGGATAGCATCTTATGTCCAGCGGTGTTATCGACTAGAGTGTCAATGTGTGGGAGTGGAAAGTCATCTTTCATGCATGCCTGGTTGAGATTTCAAAAATAGATGCAAACCCGCACTCTGCTGTCTTTCTTGGCGATAGGTACTATGTTGGCAACCCACTTAGGGTAAAGAACGACTCGAATAAATTTGGCTTTGTATAATTTGTCAACTTCTTCTTTAACTTGGAGGGCAATTTGTGGGTGCATCCTATGGAGTTTTAGCTTAACAGGTTTTATATCAGGTTCTAAGACGAGGCGATGTTCTACTAAACTAGGTCTAAACCGGGCATGTCTTCATAGGACTATGCAAAGGAATCAAGGTGTTCTTACAGGACTTGTGCAATTTATTGGCGTTCCTTGGGATTGAGCGTTGCACTAATCAACAACTTTTTAGGTTTCTCTTCACTGCCAAAGTTAAGTTCTTCTGTGGGTTCCATGGCAACTTGGGTTTGTTCATTGAAACGCTTGATAACCCGTTGGAAGTCCAGTGCCTCCTCGGCAATTAGTCTCCTTTCTTCATCCTTGGTAAGCTCATATACTACGAAGTTACTACACTGGGGATTTGAATTTGCGAAAGGTAACCCTTGATCGACACAATTTATAACAGAGAGATCTTCGATAAGGTAAAGGTCAAGGTTATCGATTCTTCTCTAAAAGTCACGAAGTATCTTGTCCGATATGATCACTAGCTTGGTGTCTAGCTGAGATGTTTTACGTCCTTGCGTGAGGAATGGGATAGAAACTTTAGGAGAAGAGTCTCCTCGTTGGCCACAAACCTGGTTAGGGATGAAGGGTTCCCTTTCTTTCGTGAGATTTTCTAATTTTTTTGAATTTTGTGTTTATGGATTTTTAGGGTTTTCTATTTTTCTATTTTTTTTATTTTTGATAATAAATATGGTATAGGGTCGGTCCCCTCGAGGGGCATCAGGAGAATTGCTCTCACTAGTTGAGGGAGCGAGACGGCTGTTGGAGTCATCCGAGCGATTCTTCAAGAAGTACGGGCTTGTTGTAAATTTGGCATTTTTTTTTTAGAGTCCTTGGCTACTGAGACCTTTTGAATGAGTGATGCAGGTGATAGTGACACCGATGTTCAGGTTTCCTCTATCACGTTAATGGCCTTTTCATCGAAGAAGATTTGAAGGTCGTAGTCAATTGAGCTTCCGCTTCTGAGTTGTAATATGGTTATCCTTCCCACTGAGGGGGATCTCCCAGGGTATCCTCAGGGGTAGCGGGATTTTTTCCTTGATCTTCATAATATGTTGGGATGAGCATGCATGCTCGGTAGCGAGGTTGATAATGGTGAAGAATGCAGGGAGATTCCTAAGGGCATTCCCATCCTTCTAGAGCAGAATCGAAGATGATATCGAACTCATCTTCTTGATCTGACAATGCTTGAAGTCCTAAACTAGCCCGCTCTGCTAACTTGAGTGCAGGGAGATTTATCCAATAGTCTTCGTCATCACTCGGGGGAGGTTTCCATTCCTCTTCGAGAGATTTCCAAAATATTTGGAGTGGTGGCGAATCCAGGGATGTAGAAGTGTCTAGTTCGAGTTCCTCTTCAAACTCTATAAAAGCGAGTTGAGTATTTCCTTCTGGATCAAATGGATAGCCATCGGGATTCTCTGCTCCTTGTGCTAGTAGCTGAGCTGGTAGGTCATCGTTAGTTTCTGTCGTCGCGAGGTTGGAATGGTTTGATTCCTCTATCACAGACCGTTGGGCCCACTCAGTGAAGCGTTCTAATATACTAGTGCATGCCCTACAACGGGGCTGGTAAGGGTGAACGATACAAGGGGAATCCCATGGGCATTTCCACCCTCCAAGGCCAAGGCCGAGGTGGATGCTATACGGGTTAAGATTCTCCAATGGAGCGCCATCCTCTTCCCACATTGAGTGCAACTGCTCTTCATCATCTTGCAAGGCAGCTATATGAAAGTCTTTGTCATCGATAGATTCCCAATCTTCTAATCGTGGCTTGGTTTCTGGAGGCTCTTCTCTCCTCTCATCTACGGACTCTTCAGGATCAAACAAGGGTTTGACTCCTTCGAGTGATTCGTCGATATTGTCGTTGAGACTCGCCAAATCATTAATGCTCTGGCCATTTGTTCAATTTCTATTTCTTGGGATTTGGAAAAGGATACTTATGTTTTGGCACGTCAGCTTTCTTAGTAGCCCCATAGACAAAGTGGCCATATAGAGACCATTTCGATGAGGTAGGGCATAAGTCAGCTTGTGGGCCGTTCGATTGATAACCTAACCCTATATGTTTACGTATTTTCGTTGGGACAACAGGTCCTATGCGACCTTGCTTATTCTTGTCGAGTCTAGTATGAGGGATGTATCCAAGTTGGTACATAAGATCCCATCCTTTCGTCGTGGTAGGGTTGATGTCATAAAGCTTGGCGAGGTCTGGACCGATCTCTCTCTTCACTAAGTTTTGTTGACACATTGGGGGAGAACCAGGACGGCTAGGGGGATGGACCTCTGCGACGATTGTGTCATCAGGGGTCCGAGTTTTTTGAATATGGCCTGTGTTCAATACGTAGTCATGAGTGGTATGCTCGCAATATAATCAGTGTCGATCTCCTGGAGGGGTATGTCAGCGTATATACGGACGATGGAGTCCTCGTATGGAAATTTAATGCATTGATGATATGTGGATGCGACGGCCTTCATAGACTCTAGCCATTTTCTTCCTAATATAAGATTGTACATACTAGCCAAATCAGAAACATGAAAGGTGACGTCTTTTGTTACGGGCCCAAGGCAAACCTATAGCTTAATAGTTCCTTTCACGAAACGACGCGAGCCGTCGTAAGCTATGAGTGACAGGGAGGAGGGCCTAACATATTGCTCTGTTTATTCGAGCATCTTTAACATGGTGAGGGGGTAAATATTGAGTCCCACTCCCGTGTCAACTAGTGTGTGTGGTACGGAGAATCCTCAAATTATGACTGTGAGATATATGGGGGCCGCACTTCCGCGAAGGGACTCTTTGGGCATGTCTGCGTCTATGAACATAAGCGCTGGGGGTTGCGCCATAACCGAAGCAATTTGATGAAGCTCTTCTAGGGTCGTGTCTTCATCGACTTGCTTGTCTTCAAGTGTTTTGATCAGCAACCGGTGATAATCAGGAGATTTCTTAATTAGTTATAGTATGGATATCTGGGCTGAGATCTTCTGGAGATGCCACAAAAGGTCATACTCTTGTCCTGGCTCGAGTGTTACTTCTTTGCCTGGCCGGTTAGCCTTGAGTGTGGGTGGTTGGAGTGGTTGAGGTGTAGGGATTGGTGGAGGGATGATATGCGACGGGGGAGACAAGTTAACTTCTCTTTCTCTCGCATTCCCCTCTGGTGGTTGTACGCTAGTGAAATCCTTACTGCGAGGGAAAGGAGGTGGTGGGTAGTTAGTTCCTGACTTGAGAATCGGGCACGTCAGCTGCTGGCTAGACCTGACATGAGTCGATGTTGACGTGTTTGTGAAGTGAGTGAAATTAGAGGTCGGAGCGTGTGCCTGCACGGCACTGTTCCAAGGTGGGAGATATTACGTGTAATCCTCCTCTTCTATGAAAGCAGAGACCAGTGTCTCACACGGGTCAGGGTGTTCTTCTTGCTCACTTTCTCCTACGTTCAGTAAACTCTCAGTCCTTATTTCATTTTCTAGGTTCGGAGTCTTACGGGTGACACTTTCTACCCATACAGCAATTTGGGCTGCAGTTTGGAGCACGTGATCTCCATACTCAGGTTCAGAATCGGATGAAGGGAGTGGTAATGACATTGGTTCAAGATTTGGAGGGGTCGAAGGCTCTGGTGGTGATGATGGAGGAATGGTGTCCTGGCCTTAAAAGAATGTACTCGTATCTGAGTGAATTTTGGGTATGGAGGCGGGCTCGGCGGGGCGATTCGAGTGATCAAGGCCAAGGGGTGTAGGGGTGAAGGAGCTCTTGTTGGTGTGGCGGAAGTGGTAGAGGGTTGGACGCGAGTGATTAAAGTAGAGGGCTGGAAGGAAAGTTGACCGGGGAGATCCACTGTAGTCACGTGGGTCGGTGTTGCTTGGTTGTGGTTGGGCATGGGGTTGTTTGTGATTCCTAAATTCGATTGAGATTGGTTATTATTAGGGTTGGGATTTCTAACCGCTTCCCAACCAATTTGATTTCGATCGTTCATATCATAAATCAATTCCCTTAGGACCCAACAATCCTCTAAATCATGTCCCGCGTACCGATGGAAGGCACAATATTTGCTATAGTCTAAGTTCGCAGGCCATGGGCGAGGTTTCTCCTGTGGGAATCGGAGGAGACTCTGAGTATTAAGGAGACGAAAGATGTTGAGAATTGCATCCGGTAAAGGGGGATAGTGTTCCCGCTTCGATTGATAAGGGCCTCTGGCTGGATTATCGTTCTGCGGTGGGGGTACGTTATTATAATTTGGCACGTGGGCCGGTTGAATCCGTGTTGTGTTTTGGTTCTAATAGGTGTTAGGGTACTAGTTTTTATTTTGATATTGGCCTTAATTTTGGTTCGCGTATCTCTGCCGACTAGCACCTTGATTTTGATTGGTATACCGTTGTTGATTTTGGTTATGTTCAAAATTTTGCGGTTGGAAGTTTTCGTTATTAGAATTTTTCCCTTGATTGACAACGGTATTAACTTGCTCAGTCACTGAGGCTTTCTTATTATTTTTGGATTTTGATTCGCTGGAAGAGCATATTTTTGACATGACTATGGATAACGCGAGGTCTCCGCCTTTAATGTTCTGCGCTAGTCGGGATGCCCGAGAGTGAAGTCCAGCGAAGTCGGGGCAATCACTTATGATGAGTGCGCTCTTTAACGGTTTCCTAGTGTTGTCGATAATAATATCAACCAAGTCCTTCTCTTTCATTAAGGTACCGGTCCTAGCAGCGAGTTTTCTCCACCTAGCGAGGAAGTCAGTAAATTCTTCATCAGGTCCTTGCTTAGCTGCCATCAGGTCACTGAGACTAACTGTCTCTTGGATCAAGTGTTTGTGTTGGTCTAGGAATTGACAGACCAACTCATCAAAGATTTTTATATTATAAAGCGGGAGTCCTGCAAACCAATCTAAGGCTTCTCCTTCTAATCAACGTTGAAAATAGTGAATGAGGAGTCCCTGATTATCACGTATGGGTCGACAATCATTGCAAAAGAGAGCCAAATGATGATTCGGATTTCAGGTATACTAGAATTCTGATTGAATAAGGTACAAAAATTCTATTGAAATTCTAATTGAAGCAATTATAACAAACCTGTTAGAATTCTGACTGAGACAAAAGATTGATTTCTATTGAGACTATAGTTTAAGCAAAGGAATTAATGCAAGTAAAATTTAATTAAAATAAATAAACTAATTTTTACCAAATCTGATTAAGATAAATAAACTGATTTTGTAAGAATCTCTAATAAAGCAGTGAATTAACAATGCTAAAAAAAATTTATTTGAAGCAACGAAATTAATCCTATTAAATTCTAACTGAAGCAATGAATCGATCAATTAAATTCAGATCTAAAGAGATTCATCAGTCATACTAAGATTTAAGACCTTCAATTAATTAAGCATGCTGAAATAAAATAAAACCACTAATCAATTATGCTGAAAGTATGAAACTAAAGCGACTAATTAATTCTAAAATTCGTAAAAAAAGGGGGGTTGGGCCCGCTATGCTAAGGAGGATTGGCCTCATTCCCGAGTATCCTCCGTAAGCTCCCTTGGGCAAATCGGGTGGCTGAGATTGAAGATAAATTAAATTTTTGATCGTAAAATAGTGTTTTGGGCTTTTCAGAATTAATTTCAGAATAATAATTATGAATTAAATTAAGAACCAAGAATTATAAGACTGAAACTATATCTAGGATTTTCGGAAATATTAAAATAAGCAATTTAGAATTAAACTTAAAATTTTAGGAGTGAATTCGGGTCCGAAATCAGGAAATCAGGCTGTATGATTAAAGACTGGTTCTGAATCGAAGGATTAGAATCAGAAATTAATGATAGGACTGTAAATCGAGATTTTAGAACTGAATTAAAGTTTAGGATCGGTATATCGGACCGATAGATTAAGGACTGGTTCTAGAAACATAGAACTAGAACCAAATATAGAGAATTTCGGTCCAAAAAGGGTGCTACGGTCTAAGACTGAAATTAAAAATTAATAGAATTCCTAGATCTAGAGATTAGGGGCTATGGTCGGAGACTAAAAGATTAAATCCTTACTTAGGGTCGAGGCTGCGGAGAAAAATCTCGAAAATTGGAAGCTTGAATTTCGAAACTATAATTATGGGTTGATTCTCGGAGTGCTCTGGTTTCGAAACTCTTACTTTCTCTAAAAAATTCTAGCCTTTTTTCGTCCAACCTCCTCGAGCGAATTAAGAAAAAAATCTTTTATAGGTTTTTATTCAATTACGTGCCCTGTTTCAGGTGTTTAATTGAATCACGCACCAGTTTCCCGGCGCTTAATCGCTTTGAGTCGGTCATCGACTCAGTGAGTGATCGGCTGACTTGTTCAGTGAGTTTCTCAGTCCTAACGAAATTAGGTCTAATTGCGCGCGTGGTGGGAGGTGCGCAATCTGATTAAGCATTTAGTCATAAACACTTAATCAAGGGAAGTTAAAGGTTGAGGATAATGAGACTAGGTCGGGCGTAGGCCAATTGCGCACAGGTTTTGTGGCGCTCAATCCAATCGTGCGCTCGATTTCATGCGCGTGATCGAGTCTCGGATAGGTCTGAGAAAGAAAGTTTGGTCTGAAAGGGAGACTAATTGCGCACTTGTGGTGTAGTGTGCAATCGAATTCGGGGTTGTCCAAGTCTGGTCTGTAGAATGAAATGCAAGACTAGTATCTCAGTCTGCATTCAGACTATGTACTATTGTTTCAATATATAGCCTACCCATTTCGGGATCTGAGCCATAAAGTTATTGTTTCAGCCTGTGTTCAGCCATGTACTATTGTTTCAGTGCATGGTTCCCATATCAGGGTTTAAAAGGTCAAAGGTTGACCGAATAAGAAATATATTCCAAGAAGGCAAAATGGGGGTATCTACAGTAGGGACACTATATACTGAAACAATAATATATAGTCGAAATGCAGACTGAAACAATAGTCTGGCATTTCAGACAGGACCCAGACAACCCCGAATTATGCACCTAAAACCACGCGCGCAATTCGATTGCACGCAAACCCACAAATGTGCAATCAGTCCTTTTTTAGATTAGACTTCCTTTCTTCAAACCACCTCGAGACTCGATTACGCATTCCACATGGTGCACATGATCGGATTGGGCGCTCCATCACAGGCACGCAATTGGCCTACATCCGACCTAGTCTCACAGTCTTTGACCTCCGAGATTCCATGATTAAGTGCTTCAAATGAAATGCTTAATCGGATTACGCATTCCAAACTAGGTGTGCAATTAGTCCTAACGTGATTAGAATTAGGGAACTCGGCTGAGCCAATCAGCCGGTTGCTCACTAAGTCGGTGACTGACTCAAAGCGATTAAACTCTGGATAATCGGCGTTCAATTCAGTTAAACGCCTGATAAAGGGCACATAATTGGAAAAAACCCTATAAAAGACCTTTTTTTATTTCAGCCTAAGAGGAGAGGACAAAAAACAGAGGGTACATAGAGTGAACACAGAGAGAAATACAACAATGACTTCAGGATTCGAGTTTCAAGTCCTCCCCATCAAGCTTCAAATTTCGAGATTCCTCTCTGCAGCCCCGACCTTAGGTAAAAATTTAGCTTTTAGTTTCCGACTTTAGTTTTTAATTCTTAGATTTAGGTTTTTTTTAGTTTTAACTATTAATATTAAATTTTCAGTCTTAAACCGTAGCACCCCCTTTTTCTTTAGACCGTAATTTTAATATCTGGTTCTAATTCTCAGTTTCTAGAACCAGTCCTTAATCAGACTACCTAATCCTCGACCCTAAAACTTTAACTCTGTTCTAAAATCTTAATCTCCAGTCCTATTATTAATCTTTGGTTCTAGTTCTTAGTTTCTAGAACTAGTCTTTAATCATACGGTCTGATTTTTTGATTTCGATCTCGAATTCAGTCCTTAGATTTTAAATTCTAATTTTAATTTCTTAATTTGAGATTTCTAGAATCCCAATTTATAATTCAGCTCTTAATTTCTAGTCTTATAATTTAATTCATAATTATAATCCAAAGTAATCGACTTTAAAAATCCGAAAAAATACTTTCTTACGATCCAAAATTCAATTTGCTTTAATCTCAGCCACCCAATTTGCCCAAGAGAGCTTACAGAGGGTACTCGGGAACGAGGCCAATCCTCCTTAGCATAGCGGGCCCAAAACCCCTTTTCTTCGATTTTTTTTAGTAAAATTAGTTCATTACCTTAATTAGAATTTTAGTAGAATTAGTATACTTGCTTTAATTAGAATTTTAGTAAAATTAGTTCCTTTGCTTTAATTAGAATTTTAGTAAAATTAGTTCCTTTGCTTTAATTAGAATTTCAGTAAAATTAGTTCCTTTGCTTTAATTAGAATTTCAGTAAAATTAGTTCCTTTACTTAGAATTTTAGTACAATTAGTATATTTGTTTTAATTAGAGTTTCACTAGAATTAACATATTTGTAGTCCTTGCACAATTAGGAGACCAATATTAATTAGACTTCTAGTAGGATTAGGAAACTAAATTAATTAGATTTCTAATAGGATTAGGAAATTCAGTTAATTAAACTTTTAATAAGATTAAAAAACTAAATCAATGAGACTTCTAATAGCATTAGGAGACCTATAGAAACACGATAGAATTAGGACACCTAATCAAAGTAGAATTCTAATAAAGGTAGGACACTCAAAAGTAATTGGATTCTAAATTAATTAAACTTCTAATAAGATTAGAATATTTAAACCAAGTAGACTTACACTAGGATTAGGATATTAGAATATTAGATTAATTCACTACAACAGATTCATATAGTTAGACTCATAATAGAATTAAGAAACTTAATCCAATTAGAATTACAACAATAATAATAAGGGAAAAATTAAACTATCTAAATTACAAGAAAAGCCAATGCTGCTGACGTTGGCAGGCCAACGATTCAGTAAAGAAGTAGCCTACCCCGCTCCAAAGCATGATCACTGATGTGTTACAACGTCGTTAAATATTTGTAGCTGGCAATTGTAACAAACTAGGAATCTTCAAAGAATCTCCCTTTATTGTCAACATTCAAATCACCGCATTGCCAGAGTCCGCTCAGGACAGAATTGGGTCACTGATTCACGGGGATCGAAAGGAACCCAGAAAAAGCGCGGACCAACAAATGTGACTACACATGTGCAGTAGCAATATGAAGAACAGATTTCCCTCATGAAGGTGCAGTGGCAACAAGAGAGGAAGGTGCAGTGGAAGCAAGTGCTTAATGCTTTGGACCTGTATAAAGTATATAAGCTGAAGACAACCCAGTTGGCAAGGATGGTAGACACACTAACCTCCACCATTTCAGTGATGAGCCCTTCTGTGCTCAAGGGCGTGTCTTTCAAGGAATCGTCCATGGAGAAGAGCAGCACCAAGCACATGAAACCAGTTGCAACTAGAACCAAGGCTGGTGCTGCCCAAGCTGACACTGTGAAAAAAGGGAAGGACCAAGTTGCCAAGGACCCCATTGCCTTAGATTCAGATTCAGATTCAGATTAGGATTTAGTGTATCATTTTATACTTGGGTTCTATTTATATTTTGTATATTTTCAGTCTCCTGTATATAGTCTTGTTTCTTTTGCAAATAGTCTTGATCAATGGAAAATTCTTTTGTGTTTTTTATTTGCATTGTGCTTCTTTATTGCTTTTTCACGTTGTTGTTACTTGCCTATTTTCTGTTGTGCATGATTATTCCTTTGCATATCCTGCTGCCCTATCTACTTGTCATTGTAACAGTGAGGACATTATTTATATTAGGTTTGGGGGTGTGGCAGGGTAGACCAATGAGATAGTTAAGCGAAGTGCAATAGTGCTAGTTAGATTGAAACAAATAAAGTGAAGTTCCATCTAAGCAAATTTGAAAAAGGGAGATTTAAAATGTATAGTAGACTGTTTGATACTGGAATCTTTTAAAAACTCAACACTTCCATGAAGGAGGTCATCAAGAACTTGTTTCACAATTAGTACATAGTGAACCAGTAAGGAGAGAAAAAGGGGAGAACATGCTCTATGAGTTCAATTGAGGACCATACCCAGTGAGATTTGGGCCCATATAGAAAATTTTCTTTTGAAGAGTGTCTTTGGCAATTTTTGTGCTCTAAGAACTGGCTGAATCAAATCTTTTTACTAGAAGTTAGGCATCCCCAAATTGAGGCTGTTCAGCAGAACTCATGACACTAAGGACATGATCTAATGCCATCCTTTGGACAGTTTGAGCTTAAAATTTCCTACCCATTCAACTGCCCTTTGCATACACTCTTTGAGCCTGAAAAATCTATTTTTCTTTGAAAAACACCAGAATAATCAAACCTGGACCTCTTGACCTATTTCATCCTTACCCACAATCTGAGAATTTAGGAGGTGGAAGGATAAGAAGTGAAGATAGAGGAGCACGGTTTGATATGTGGAAGAGAAGGAGAAGGGAGATAATCTAAGTAAAGCAGTGTATTAGTTGTATGGCTGTGGCAACCATTAAAAAAATATATATATATATAGAAAAATATACAATGAAAAAAGAAAAGAAAAAAATAAGAGAAAGAAAGAGAGGTCAAAAGAAGTATTTCATCTGAATATTAGAAATAGGAGAAGAAGTTGGCCACTTCAGATTTGAAAAACTTGTTGGAATATGAAGTTGTGCTGAAATGAAGTAAGAATCACCTTCTTCCTTTGCTGATTTCTCAATTTTGAATCTATTTAACCCCTTTATTCTTTTAAACCCTCAACCTAAGCCACATTACAACCCAATAAAAGTCCTTAGTGATCCAAAGCGAATTGAGCTGCTATGTCGAGGTGAGGAGATGTTTGATCTATGATGAAGAGAACATGATGAAGTTAGGAAATAGAGCAAATGCCTATGCTCATGCTTGCAGGCCTATTTGAGGTTTGTAACTGCCCTTGAGCTGGAGTGAAATTGAATACCCTTCAATTTATTTGGGAGAGTGCCTTGTTGAAGATTGGGTTTGAGATTGTATTTATTGGGGAACTGTTTAAACTTGATTTTTGAATTAATGGTGAACTTTATACTGATTTGCACCTACACTCTTGATGTTTTCAGACTGGTTGTGATGAGTATGCATAAGAATTTAGGTATTAAATTGTTTACATTTATTGTTTTAAATTTTATCTAACTTGAAGGAGCAAGGTGTGGAATGAAGCTTAGTATGTTAAAATATGACTTGTCACTGTGTGCACTTATTTTAACTGTCTTCATTAGAAAGTTTGTAGGTACCTTTACTGAAAACCCTCAGGAGACTTCACTCCTCCACTAGGGATCACCTAGGGGTTTAAAAGGCCTGATGCATAAACTAAATGTATCCGTGCTCCCTACGAAAGTGACATCTAAATTGTTAGAATAGTGTTTGATTTTTTCTTTGCTCGAGTACTAGCAAAGATTAGGTTTGGGAGTGTGTTAATCACTAAAAAATACTATTTTTCACCTCCTAACCTAGCCTTTACTAGACCTTAGAGCTGTTTAATAATTGCTTTTTGAGTGTGGTTTTGTAGTTAGCAATAATATGCAGTAAAGTGCAGAAATCTATGTAGCAAAAGCCAAAAGGAGAGAGATCTGAGTCAACAAGTGTCTGATGAGGAGACTCATGCATGACAGAGGGCTGTAACAGACTATCCATAAGTAGTAGGGGATCAAAAAATGAAGCTTGAGTAGTTAAAGCAACTGTTGAGTAGTTAAAAAGAACCTGTCGAGTAGTTTTAAAATGCACTCAAGCACTTTAATGCATGCTGATTTAATCGCTCGAGCTGTGCAAGGATGAACTTGAGTGGTTCATGGCCGAAGCAGTGATGTTGTTGAGTAGTTAAAATGCACCTGTCGAGCAGTTCACGACTGAAAATAGCAGCTTGTCGAGTGATATTGAAGCTGTCGAGCAGTCTATAGGGCTGAGATTCAACCTGTCGAGTGGTTTGCACCTATGAACCATCCTGCTGAGAAGTTGCTTGAACCACTCGAGAATGAGCCCAAAGCCAGCCATCCTCACGAAGTTGTAGTGTGCTGAAATGAGTTAAAAAAGAACCTAGCGAGATCTTATCGAGCTGCTGTCTGCACTACTCGAGTTGTATTTCTGAAGGCCACTGATCTAGTCGAGATTCATTTTGAAGCCTTCATCCTATCGAGAACCTATTAAGTTTTATGTTTGCTCAAACTACTCGAGGCACAGTTTCAGCAGCTGTCTGTAAGCTTTGGAGGGCATTTTCAAAAATTCATCAGTACAGAGGACACCTGATCAAACTGCCCCACGTGTGCACAACTATTATAAAAAACTTGGGGCAATACTTGGAGGAAATGCAGCCACGTCAGTAGGTCTTATAAGTGATTTGATTCTCCTCTATTCTAATTGGCCAAGGCATATCAAGTTCACGGAGGAATTGTATAAATAGAGGGGAACAAACTAGATCTAGGAGGTCAGAGATTTAGGAATTTTTTGAACTCTTCCTGCCTTTTTCTTCTTCTTCTTCTTCTCTCCTTAGCGCAGCCATGGCTAGCTAAATCTCTATAGCAGCTAGGGTTAGTTGATCTATAATTTAATTTGTGAGAGCATTGTATGAGGTGTGGAAATTGCAGAGAGTGCAGATCCGAGGGTAATTTATTGTAAGTTGTTTTTAGATCAATGACTTACTAGTTTTAATGATCATTTAATCTGTAGATCTAGTGATTTTTATCGGATTTCTATAGATTTTATGCTCCTATGGATACATGAGCTTGTAGCCTTGCATCCATAGCATTTGCAGTAGTTTTACTATTTCATTTCTTTCCCCCATGACTGGATTATATCCATGGGATACTCTGTGACCATTTGAGTGGACAGAGTATAGCCCTAGGACTAGTTCATATCTCAGGGCAGATTTGGATCCTTCTATCTTGTATTTGTGCTTGTACCAAAATGAAGGATTGTTGCAGATCCATCTTCTAAACTGCTTTGCAAATCAGTTTTACAGTGAAAACTATCTCCTAGCTGTTCATTCTCCATATTTGAATTTTACTTGACCAAAACATCTGCTCTCTTCCTCAATTCCCTCTCCCTTTATCTCTGATTTGGTTTTTAAATTTGTTTTTAATTAGATCTAGTCTATTTCTTATTTTAGTTTAGTGGCAACCACAAAACTCCATCCCTTTCCTTGTTTTCCTTCGTTTCAAGTTAGAATAGGATTAAGATTGTCAGATCTATAGTAGATCTGGAGATTTACTACTTGTTAGATTACAAGTCTCCGTGGGACAAACTCTTACTCATTTAAAACTTGTTACGACAGCCCTGATCTTGTAGGACTGTGTATAATTGTTGTTGTTCTTGTACTATTTTATTCCATTTGCGTGCACAACAGTCTTACACCAACAACGGCTCAACCCACCATCATCATAAAGGAACTCATACTTGGGGTGGGTTGTAATGGTGTAAAGGTTAGGATGTGGGGGAAGATGGGTTCTTGAAATGAGGTTTTGGATTTGGGTTAGGTTTAGGATAATGGGTAGTTTCAATGGACGATTCAACATCTGGTATGGGTTGTTGGCGCTTTAATTTCTCTACTTTCCTTATTGCAGTCAGGAGCTCGACCCTTTGTATCTCAAGAATTCTATCAAGTCTTCTAGTGAAATCAGTTGGGTTATGTTCTTCCGCTATAAGGTTTAGAGTTAAGGACCGAGGAAGAAGAAAGACTGTGATATGGTAAGGGATTGTGGAAGGGTATGGATTTATAGGGAAGAGGCTAGAGCTTTGAAACGTCACTTCGAGTTAAATGTCGAGGAAAAGGCATGCAAGCTTGGGTAGTTGGCAAGTGGAAATATTGAAAGCGATACGTGTCTGCTTCCTCTTTGATTTAAATGGATCCGAAATCCAAGGTAATTGATAAGACTGGTCACTGGATTCGCTTGTTTCCAAGAATTGTCATTTACAATTCTGAAGAACAATAATGAGACTCTTGATGCTTCGATTCTATAAATCACGAAAGTTATAAATCCATATGCTAAGGTGATTATAATTCAAAAAAAAGGTCCTTACAATTGAATGCGCTTTTGTACACTGTAGATTGTAGGGAGCTCTTAACAAATTTACCTACCAATTAGTAATGCACATATATTACAGGATTTTGCTGTGGGTGAGTCGGTAGCTCGATAGGTCCATGAGGAACTTAGTTAAGATTCTGGGGAGTTGATGTGCCTCCTATAAAAATATGTCCTCTTGGTGTGCCAACTGGCCATGATGAAGAGTAGCTTCTCTCTCCTATGGATTAAAATAGTTAGTTGCTCAACTTGAGTTTAAAACCCAAGAATAGATTGTTGAAGAGCGAGGAGTGGCTTCGATTGGTTTTGGTCATGCTGTTGGTAATTTCCACACGTCTACAACATGGCATCCTTGATGGCAATGGTATGGTCTTAAACTCTGGTGGGGCAAAAAGGTACACTAGGGTGCTAAGGATCCTCCTGAGATGGGCCATGATTAGGACAAGCATCACCTTTTTGAGATGTTGGGTGCAATTTTATACCCAACAGAGACTTAAATTTCGTCTTCCAAAGCTTCAACTTTGGGAGGCAGTTCATCATTGACTTTGATTCATAAGGTACTCCTCGCTTAGGAGGCCTATTCCTTAAAGTCTCCGAATCAGTCTCGCTCGATGGATGGTGTTGCACCGGTTCCTAGCTAAGGGTCTCAAAAAGTTTCCAAGCATCCTCCGTAGTTAACGTATGAAACATTCCCCCACAAGCAACATCATCCATGTGCCGGGTCTGTTTGTTAAGTACTTCATAGAAATCAAACACTATTTGCTAGCGCAGGGCCTCATGATGAGGGCACTTGTTCAGAAGCTCGTTAAGGCCCTTCCAACTTTCCTCAAAAGTTTCATCCGATAATTGATTGAACATTGTGATAATCTCCCGGATTTGATTTGTTTTACTGATTGGGAAGTACCTTGTGATAAACTTGGTATGTAATTCTTTTCAACTAGCAATTGAATTGCTGGGTAAGGAGTTTAGCCCCTGCTTTGCCCTCTCTTTTAAGGAAAATTGAAAAAGCCTCAAATGAGTGGCCTCCTCCAACAAGTTTTTAATTTTAACAATTGCGCAGATTTTTAGAAAACTCATTACGTGCATATACGGATCCTCCTCACCAAACCCATAAAAGATAGGTAGGAATTGAAATACGTTAGGTTTTATTTCGAATATTCCGTCACCGACCAAAAGGAGTAATTGAATACATGAGTAAGTGGTGTCAGTGTATAATACTCTCCCAACGTCTTAGCCACAAATTGGTTTCTACCTGCCATAATGAATGGAATTAGAAACAAAGTATGCTGGCTAAAATGATTATTATAAATGTCTATTTTTATTTTTTTGTTTATCTGATTTTTATTTTAAAAAGTAGGGTGAGAAAACAAATCTGAGCCTCTAGCATCTCTGATCAGGGGAAGTATTGAAACCTGTGATTCGCTACTCCGAGTAAACTTGTATAAGATTAAGAAGTGATTAAAAAAAATTTAAAATATAAAGAATGATAAAAAGAGAAAGACAAATATTAGTTTTCAAAACAAAAATAAAATGAGAAAAATTTGCTTCCTTGATAACGACGCCAAAAACTTATTCGGGCTTTTATCGTACTAAAGTCTTAACCTATTGCAAGCGCACATTGGAAATTAAAGCACTAGTATAGGATCGTTCCCACGAGGAAGGTTTTTTTCTTCTATGTTTTCGTGTGTTTTAAAAACTTGTATTTTTCCTCTAAGATCCTAAACTACTGGAGAAATATCACTAAAGAATGGGTTATTTAAAACTAATTGCAGAAAATAAATCTAAATCCTCCTTCTAGATTATGGTCGTCAATCACAATTATTCAATTCTCGAATATTTACAAAATTAAAGTACTGTTACACCGTATCTCAGTCCTCTAGAATTTAGTCGTCAATCAAACTCAAGAAATTTTCAACACAGATTTATGCTAATAAAAAATTTTCCTAAAATTTGGGCGTCAATCAAACTCAAGAAAATTGAAGATGGAAAGGTAAAACTATTACACTAATCTATAAATTCTCAATCTGAGTTGTTAATTCAAATAAAAAAACTTTTAGATGTTTACAAAGCAGTAAAGTGCATGAAAATAAATCTAAACTAGAAAGCAATAAAAAGATCTTTCATCCCTCAGTCACATGCATTAATTGCTTATGAGAAACTATGGATACTCTACTCTAATCTTCCAGCTCCCAATTGCAGTTGTCAATTGCTCTCGAGAAATATTGGATATCTATACTACTCTAAACTAAAGTTGATCGGAAGAAAATCCAATCTCAGTCATCAATTGATGCTAAGAGTTCCTTCGATAACTCTTCTCCTATGTCAAGCCCTCTTATTTATACATCATAAGGGGTTGGTTTACATTATTCAAAGTCTAATAAAAGAAACTACTCAGAATAAAAGATTCCTAATATACTTCTAACTTCTAATCCTAGTTCTTTCTTGCTTTGATTAATAGATGCGTAGGATTGTCCCTTGATTTCAGCAGCAGAGTCTATTAGGAGTCTCTCTTCACCAATCTTCTAGGATCTGTGATCTGCCAAACTTCTAATTCAAGAGGTCTTCTAATTATATGCATGACGGTGTAGTTCTCACGTGATCAGCAACAACAATGAGCTTCTATTTTTGTAAAATCGTGAATGCGATTTACTCTTTTCAGTGCATCTCCCTCTGTCTCAGAACGATTTTACGAATGATCACTTTTTCTCTTTATATTGCATTCCTTTGGAACATCTTTTTGAAGAATCATAATTTATGATTTCTTTTCTCTCTTTCACTACGCTCCATCATCTTTTAAGATTTTTGGCTTTCACTGGTGTTCAAGAGTGATTTGAATCGTCCTTGCGTTCAATCATCTTTCTTACTGCTTTTTGTGTTCATTTTGACAAAAACTAACACTTTGGCTCTCTTTTGCTGTTTAACCTTAATATCTGCACATCATCAACTTATTAATAGCAAACTGGGGTCTAGCATCACTAAGTTAAGAGTGATAAAATGGTATATTCTGTGACTGATCAATCACAAATCAATGTAGAACGATGGACCCACCCTCGGGAGGAAAAGATAAAAAAAATCAGAGCAAAAATCAAGACCCAAGTGAAAATAGAGAAGAGAAGAGCCATTCTCGGGCCTTATAGGCCAACTGATGGATTTTATGCCTTGCATGCATACTATGCACACAAGGCCAAAAATTTGTGCTTGTGTGCAGAGTGTGCACGCAAGAACAAAAAAAAAAAATAATAATAATAATAAAGATAGAGAAAAAAAAGAGGTTTTTATTACAACCTATGTTAAACCTGTTTCGAGGAAGGCATGCCCCACCTGCAAATATATCATTTAACCACCATAAATGGCACCCCTAGCGCACCTAGTTTTTATCACCTAAACCAAGTTACTCCTCTTTTTAGGTGCCATCCTCTCAACAAACAAAAAGAAGGCTTGGCCTTAATTGCTTTGGCCATCACATAGCCCAGAGTCATCTCCCCATCTTTTCAAAAGGCATACCATCCATGCAAAAGTACTATAGAGATAATAAAGGGAAAGAAGAGCTAAAAGCATCCATTTTAAAATTATCCAACATCAAGATGTACCAATCATTCAAATGTCATTACAAATTTCTTTGGAAATTTTCATAAAAATTTGAAGCTTAACAAAAAAAGAGGGGAGAGGGGGCAAGAGCAGCATCCTATCAAGCCCTCAAGCATCCTTTCTCTTCCACTACCGCTGAGTCCTCTAATACTTGAAAGATCCGATGCTCCCAATATGAGATCATGCCTGAGTCAGCTGGCTCCGCAATGAACGTGACTCCTTCTAATGAGCCTCCTGAAAATGTTACACCAAAAGAGTTAGACAAGAAGGATATGGGCCAACCAATGCAGGAATTCAACCAAGGTCTTACTTACAATCTCAGCTTCCCGAAGAGCAGCAATGTGGCAGTAGTACTCCGCCTACTGGATCGCAGACGCATAATCCTATGAAAGGACAAAGGAGGATGAGCAAAGAAAGAGAAAGAAGAAAAGAAGACTAATGCATCTCTAAAAAGCAACAACTCACCCCTAGGATCGGGTCAGGAGGGGGCGCTCTAACCACCTCGACAGAGAGACGAGCATGCTCCGCCACCTCCCTGCACAACTCCGAAAGGAGCCTGTCGTTAAACTGCCTATGACTGGAGGTCCCTGAAGGTCCGATACCTGAGGTCCCTGAAGGTTTGGCACCTGAGGTCCCTGAGGGTCTCGCACCCGATGTCCCTGAAGGTCCTGCACTCTCGCCAAACTAAAAGGAAGAAGCCCAATCAATAGAGTACTATCATACTGAAGAAAAGAACAAGCAAAGGGAAAATTAAAAATTGCATGTCTAAGTGAACCCCCGAAGGCCAAATAGTTAGCACCAGGTACAAATCGGGGGAGGATGAACCGATAAGGGAGAGACTCGTACCATTCTCGATATCCCCTACCAGGATGAAAGAGACTCTTGGTCTGGATCCCCCAATGTCCGAGCTGCTCCATGAGCTCCTCAACTGTACCCTTCAGCGACATAACATCTTCAGGAGGGCCCAGAGGCACAACGAAATAGTCGCGGTATTGATGCACCACCCTCTCTCCTAAATAAGAGGCTTGTGTCGGGGAACATAAAAGAAAATGACTTGGTGGTCAATGAATAACCGTGATCGCCCAATAGCGGCCCGGTCTAGGAAGGGGGAGCTGACATAACGATCATACACCACCTGCCCAAAGAAAGAAGAGTTTCCTTAGTTGAGTAATACTATTAAACCTCAAAGAGACAAGGAAAATAGAAGTGAAGTGCTGTGAACCTACTCCGGGATCATCAAGTCAAACTGGGACCTCAAACCCAACTACAAGTGACTCATCCCGGGATCCTTGCGATGATTCGCATGCTAGCAGCTCATCAGAGGGTACGTACCTTCCTCCGAGAGGAGAAGGGGAGGAACCAGGCTAGAAGTGCAGGCATCCCCACACCTGAAAGGAGGAGCAAAAGGTCAGATAAGTCATGTATATGCACATAAATGAAAGAAAGTAAAACAAGAGCGAAGGAACAGGTCACCTCGATCAGATGCTAGAAGCCACAGAGAGGAGAGAGGCTCTCGACTGAAGCTCTGGCCAGGTTATTCATCAAGATGGTGTACCCAACACCGCTCCAATCAAAACGATGCACATCGGCCCAGTCCTCCATCAAACAGAGGACGGACAACTGGATACATTCACCACTAGCGGTAGCGAGGATCGTCTTACCCAGTAGAAAAATGAGGGATATGCCAGTAAGCACACGCTCAGGGTCGATGCAGACATCCATGCCAGGTTGATCCTCTGAGACCAGCTCATCAGCATAAAAAAGATCCGCTAGCCACAACAATTTGACATCAAATCCGATCATGCAGTCGGAGGGGGATACGCCACAATCAGTCAAATCACCTCCTCTCAGTCCAGAAGGTGAGGGCAGACCACTAGCACTTCCCCCATCGCGATCCCGTAATAATAAACTAATCAATTGGGGTGATGGCCATCTCAGCAACAGACATATGGAAGGCCATCGTCTCTGGACGAAACCTCTCCACGAGAGCCATCACATAAGCATAGTGTCCTCTCATGGCAGGGCAGGAGAGGAAATCCCCAAAGCCTGCCTGCGATAGGAGAAACCTCACCACAAAGGGGAGACGGGAATAGAGGCTCTGGAGGTCGAACCAACCTCCTCGAAAATTGAGCGTGGACTAGGGCTGCATTGTTAGAAAAGAAATCGTCAAAACTTCAAGTAAAAGTGCACAAGAGAAAGAAACGACTAAAAGATATATACCTCACTGGCGATGCCGAAGTTGGATATATGAGTATATTGATGGTGGAGTAGGCTGCTACGGGGTTGCAGCACCTTGCATCTCTAGCCAATAACGTTACTTCTTTGCAGAAATGCGCCTTTCGGTAGAGTAATGTACCCGCACCAGATGCTCACCCTTGCTACCGGTAACCTCTGTGGGACCAGCCCCATTACCCTGATCATCATCGCCTCATTGTCCTCGCGGCATCCTAAAGAGGGCCATCAAAAAATAATTGTTAGTAGAGGACAATAAAATTAAAATAGAGAAAAGAGATCAAGTGCCTTACAAAAATCTGAGACCGCAAGAAGGTAAGTATGCTTTAATCCTTTCCAAAATTTTCAAGAAATACCAGAGGAGGGTACGCCCTGTCATTTGATTTCCAAAAAAATAAAAAAATAAAAAAAACCAAAAGCAAAAAAGCAAAAAATCACTCTCAATTTTCCATACATTTTCCAAAAAAAAGAGAGAAAGAGAAAGAGGAGTGAGTGAATAGGCATATCTATTTGCAACAAACAAAAATCTCCATAAAAATGTGCATACATATGTGTTCCAACCAAAAAGAACAAAAAAGTTTGTCAAATGGCACCCAATGCCCCACATTTTATGAAAAATCCGCATGTACATGTTGTTTATATCGGATTCAAAGGAAGGGGGTGCCAAGTAACAATTTTAGAAAAAGTCCCACATTTGTTGTCATGAAAAAGTCATTCAAATTTTTAAAATTTTGGGCCAAATGTTCTCATTTTTTTTCTTTTCGACCATAATTCTCTTAAAACGTGCACACAAATCAAAAGAAGCATTAACAAAAGTTCGTGCTCACAAGAGATATCACTTAAAAAAAAATCAAAAGGGGGGTGGGGGTTTCAAGTAATAAATATAAAAAAACCCCGCATTTTGGGCTGGGAAAAGCCACCCTTTTCTCCAAAAAATTTCCAATTTTCCAGCCAAAATTCCCTCGAGGCAGGTACATGGATCAAAGTAAAGGATCGGAATAGGTTGCATTCATAGAAAATCATTTTTATGCAAAAAAAACCCTAGACATTTTCCAAGCAAGTTTAACAAGAGGGCACAAATTGGCCAAATTTTCACCAAATTCCAATACAAAGATGCGTTTACATCATAAATTGGGTCAAGGATAAGCACATTTTTGAGAAAAATCATCTTTGTCACAAAATCCCTAATGCATCGACAAATAAAAATCAGGAAAAATAAAAAAAAGGGACACAATTTGATCAAATTTCCATCGAAATCCATGCAAACATACACGTAGAATCAACAAAAAGGAGCATAAACGATTGCATTTACAAGAAATCATCTATTTATCATAAAAAAGCCGCATGGGTATAGGAGTAAAAAAAAATCAAGAAAAAAGGGGTATAAAGAGATTACCTTACTTAGAAAAGGAATCCGGCGGAAAATGAGCGATGGATTAGTTTGATCGACGCCAGTCCGATGCCGGAGGTTGCATCGGATGAGCGGAGAAGAAAGAGGAGTACCTGGTTCGGTTTTGAGAGGGAGAGGAGGGAAAACTTTTGAAAAATGGGTTTTTTCGTGTCTTTGCCTGCGGCCGTGCATTTTAAATAAAAAATGCACCCAAAGCTTATTTTCTTCAGAATTTGGCTTTGCGTGCATAGTATGCACGCAAAGTATAAAAAACCAAAAAAACAACAAAAAAAAGGAAGAAAAAAAGAAAAAAAAAGGGGAAGAAAAAGAAAAAAGAAGAGCAATCAAACCGAAATAAAAAATGAACATAAAAATAATAAAATAAGATATAGTGGTTTGTCAAGTGGCACACACTCCCAAAAAGCGTTGCGACATCAACATTCGCTCCACTTGGGTAGTTGTGCTAAATTAACTTCGGGGTTGATGAGTTCGCTCAGAAAGCCTCAAACTTACCTCGCATAGGGGCACCCGTGACCAATCAAAATGGGGTAGTCAATGCCTTATGAGATTGTGTACAAACTGTTGGATCTTCGCGTCATTGCTTTACGTCAATCTTTAAGTATGAGTCGATCACCCTCCCGCTCGTGAGGCTGTTTAGTTCAATACGAAATTTGAGCATCATGCATCATCAATCATACCATCACCAAGTGATGCCTAGTAATGTCGCTAAGCGCTTGGAGACCAGTAGTTTCGAGCAGCGGACGATTCCCAATGATATAGGTTTTTATTGCACTCCATGTGTTTTACCAATTGATGTTTGAGGTTCGTTTTGAATACGACGGGCCTGATAGCGTTGCCTTGGTCATTTTCGGATGTCTTTTTCTTTGACATCCGGTCATTAGTGATCGGATACTAAAGAGGGGCATCTGTAAACACCCAAAATTAGTTCAAGGCTCGATGGACCCATAATTCGAGAATGGCATACTTTCGAGCTTCCGAAAGCCCTTCCTGAACTTGTAGAAATCAACCCGAACCTTTAAAAATCAACCCGAACCTTTAAAAACTTTCCCAGACCCTTAGAACCCTTCCTGGAAACTCATAAACCTCCCTGGATCCATAAAACCTGAAACTGAACCCCTTGGACCCAAATTGGACCTGCCCCGGGCCCAAAATATAACTTGCCTTTTTTTGCCAAAAATTTCCTTTTCGTGCGTAGTATGCACACATAGGCAATTTCTAACATAAATTGGCTTTGCGTGCATACTATGCACACAAAGCCAAAATGGCTTTTTGCTTCCGAACCACCTAGCTTGCGGGCTCTAAACTTCTTAGTTTTTAGGAAACACTGTTCCTAAAACATGGGTGCATACTATGCACACAAACCTTAAAACCTTGATTTTCATTAAAAATGGCAGGTTTTAGATTTGGGGTTTGACTTGTGGACCATCTCAAACTTCAGGGTGTGTTTCTTTAGGATTTTTATACCCTTCCCAACTTTTAATTTCATCCTTTTTTCATCCAACCCATCATCCTAGCATCTACCATTAAACCCAACCGACACTTCACCAAGCTCCCAAAACCCTTAAAAACCTTAAATGGCCAATTACCTAATTGTTAACCCAATTAAGACCTTAACCCCTCACTAATCACCTCTTCATCTATAAATATAGAGCTAACCCCCCCCCCCCCCCACTTGTTTAGACACTTTTAAAATTCTAAGAAAAGAAACTCTAGAGAATTTCTCCCAAACCTTCCCTATTCCTAACCTTCTAAGTAAAACCTCTAGCTCACATTACCCCCACACCATCACATAATCAATTCCATTATTTCAAAGCCTTGAAACCATATCAAAGCCCTCCCAAGCCATCATTCCTAACCCATTCGCCTTTGGAAGTTCATCGGAATTGGCACCCATGAGAAGATTTGATAACGGTGCTACAAGGGCCTGAGAGCTCCGGGTCTCCCCTCTATTCGTCTACCTTATTTCTGCTGTTCTTCTATCCTAAGATTTGAGCCGTTACGCCAACAAAATTTCGGTGTTTACAGAGAGCTCAATAGAATCCGGGTGCCTTTGGGCAACGGGAAGTGCTTTCATTTTTATCCTTGTTTTATACACTTGGCTATAGTAGAGACCGCTTACGAGCAGGTCAATCGAGTGCCTAATACATTCTGGATTGATAACCAAAGTCCTTGCCCAAGAAGCTTTGGCGTTGACCGGCGATTCAGAATCATATATCGCACTTCGGTGCTAACGGTATTAATTTTGGGTATCCCGGGACACCAAAAGCTCGGGGTGACAACTCCATTTTTGAGCGTATCATCGCGACGGACTCGTAAAATCCACGGTTGCACAGTTTGACTTTTTTATAAGTTGATATTTGGTTAAACTTTTTACTAGTGTAATCTAGCGATGAATATGAATACTATTATGTTAATTTGTAGCTTTGCGGTAAATTACGAAATTTTCTATTAGTGAAAGTTTTAAAAAATTGTCAATGTTTGACTTTTTAAAATATTTTTATTTTCTTTCAAGTTTAAAAATTAAATTTTCTTTGAACATGTATCCTTACAGGACATACTAGCATTTACTATGTAACTTTATACTTTAGTCTTAAAAAAATTTATTGATCAAAGTTTTATGTTTCATTAAAGTTTGACTTTTATTAAAAGTGGATATTTGATCAAATTTTGGCTAGTGTAACCTAACGATGTATATAAATACTGTTATGTTAATTTGTAGTTTGACTTTTGTAACTTATTGGTACATTGCAAAATTTTCTCTTAGTCAAAGTTGAAATTTTGGTCTTGACTAGTTATAAAACTTTAATTTCCTTTCAATGCATAACGTTACAGTGGACACTAACATTTACAACTTTGTTATTTAGCTTTACACATTTTTATTGTTCAAAATTTTAAGTTTGGCCAAAGTTTGACTTTTTATTTGAGTTTGAAATTTCAAACTTTGACTTATGTAACTTAGTAATAAATAGTGATTACTTTGGTGTTAATTTGTAACGTAATAGAATATCATTAAAAGAATTATTGGCTAACATTCGACTTTGATTATGATTTTGATGTAAAAATAAAAGCCAATCTCAACATGAAGTGTTAAGTTAGGTATTTTCTTAAATAAATTTTTTCCTTTTTTTCTCATTAAGTATTTGTTCAAACTAATTTCTACTTTCATAAAAGTAGAAAATATATGATCCTAACTTAAAAACTCATTTTAAAATTCTTTTTCAAACATACTAATCAAACAAAAGAAATAAATTTCCATTGAAAGTCATTTCTCCAATACACTAATCAAACAGTGGAAAATCCATTTCTAGAGGAAATCATGTCACATGAAATAAACTAAGAAATTGATTTCATTTCCTCTTTGAAGTTTCCTTGTTATCAAACAAGGCCTAAAGGAGACTTGGTTCTTTTTAATATAAAAAGGAGAAGAGCGTTGCTATTATGTTTGCTGCCAAGAACAATGAGAAGACTTGAGTTTTCTCTAGTGAAGGAAAATTTGAGCTTCCTAATCATATTAGGATAGTCAGATCCTGAGGAGCTCATTCTTCTTTTCTTTAGTAACATCAAACCTAATTAAGGGTCTGCTTGAGAGCAAGATAGGAAATCAATTTCGTGCAAAATTATTTGCTATGAAATTAAAATCTTAATTTATTTGATTAAGCTATCCGAGAAATAATTTCTATTGAAATTTTATTTTCCGATTTGATTAATCTGTTTGGAAAAGAATTGAAAAATAGCTTTTTTGTCAAAAAATAAAACAGTAGCCTTTATTATTCTAAAAGGATATTTTTTGTAATAATTAGAATTAAAAGGACAAAATATCATGGTTGTGTTGGTAGGAAACTCAATTTCAACCACCCAGGAGGTTCAAATGATTTTCCCCTAAAATGGCTTCGAGCATGAAAAGTGAGATTCTACATGGGCTCACTTAATTTGATACTTTCTTTCCATCTTCTTACAAGGTTATCAAACAAAAATATGGGAATTGACTTCCATTTCCACTAATATTTTATGTATGTTTGCCTTACAATGTTATCAAACGAAAATAAATGGGAATCGACTTTCATTCCCACTAATATTTTATATTTTTATGTTATCAAACATTGCGTAAGCCTTTCTCAGTCAATGTGAAATAATAATATATATTGCAAGAGGGCATGTGAACATTTACTAATAAAGGAAAACTCAAACAAAATCTAGAGACGACATTTGTCTTTATTTAAGTGTAATCATGCATGTAAACTTAATTAAGACTTTAATGAAGTTACAATTTGATTTAATCCCATTGCTTGACTGTTGTTTGCTCTATTTGGCTCCAAATTTGGATGCACAGGGGTATATATGTAAGTTTGTCCGCTCACTGAAAAGTTACTTTTAAAAAATTAAAAATTAATTTAAATTAAAAGCAATTTTTTTTTGCTTTTGAGTTTAAAAAAGTAATTGTCATTTCTATGACCATCATCATCACTATAATCACCACTATTACTATTATCACCGCTACTCCTGCTATGTCACCTATAACATGTGCTTTTTAATCTATGTTTGACTTGGTCAAAGTTTGAATTTTGATCAAATTAAAATTTATATGTTATTTAAAGTTTGACTTTTTATCAAACTTTGACTAGTGTACCCTCATGGTGGATAGTGACTACTGTGGGGTCAATATGAAACTTGTTAGTATATTTGTGACAGCCTGATTATCCCTAAAGCATAAAATCCTGTGAAATATTTTTTTTTTCTTCCTTACATCCTAAACGCAGGGAAAATCGGACCGTCGGATCACACTTCACAATCCGAATACAGAAATTACTTGGTATGTCTATAAAAAGCAGAGTCAAAACAAAGATATATATGACAACAAAAAGATTTCTTCTATATAGAATCATTAAACAAAAAGGGTCCAAAGGAAAACTACCGGTGATGACTGACCATCACTAAAATAGTGGCTTCCAAAATATACACAACAATTCTTATAATGCATTTAACCCCGGACATACCAAGTCCAAATCCAAAAGACTCTAAATATCCACCATACAAATCAAAACATGACTAGCCGAATCCTCGCCTAAGGTAGAATTCCCTAAACGGGAGATCCTAGGCATTTCTCCAAAGTTCGCTCCTGATTCACACTTGTACCTGTGATGTATAGTAGAGGGATAAGTAGCATCTAAGCTCAGTAGAGAAACATCAATAATATGCATATTATCACATCACGCACATATCTTATAACAAAATTGAACATGCTTTTCACATAAAGATTCACAATTTGAAAGATAATTGACTTGAGGTAAAACTAATATCAAATACGAATTTTTGAAGTCTAACACATGATTTCTAAAACTTATTTCCAAAACTTATTCTCATAACAAAAGAACTTAAATTGGTCACTTAAATAGTCACTCGAACATATATAGCATTGAGCTGCATATCTTATTCCGATGGGAATATCCCCCATCGTCGTTCAATGAAGCATTTATATGATGCCCAAGTCCCTTCGAATTATGTGACTTATGCCGAACGAGGTATTTCCATAGATTGGGAATCAAATAACGGATATTCCGCCGTATCGGTCACGAATATGCTGTCGCATAGGTTGGGTATCACACAACCTTAAATCAAAGTGCAAATTAACTTATAGTTTATCACCATGAAATGTGATATTTTGTAAATAGGTTTAAAATTTTAAAGCCTCCTCGCACATTTATTCACATCCTTCTGATGTTATCATGCACATATATGATTTACATGCACATACAATTTTGAGTGTACATACACATACATGCTTCATAATTAAAATCATGAAAGATATTCATGCAAAATACTGATAAGTTTCACAAATCACACATTTTCTTATCACATTCAAAATCCATGCTAGTAATAATCAAATACACATGTTACAGAGTTTTCCCTACCTTAAGTTCGGAGCCTTCAAAGCGACACCAAAGTTCTTATCGACGGCTTCCCGTTCTCAATCTACATTATACATATGATGATATATTAATAACTGATTCTAATTACTGATAAATTTGATATATTTATATGATTTATCAAAATTGAGGCGGAAATGGGTAAGTTCGTGCTAACTCAGAATTTGACCCAATTTCTCACAAAATTTTATCCTTTAAAATAGTTGATTCACGAGTTAGTTAATTCAAAAAAGTTGTAAAGCTCGTTGTCATCTTTTTAATATTGCTGGAATCATGTCAATCAGAGTTTGGAGTAAAAAATTACAACCGAAATACCGAAGCAGTGTCAGCAAGCTCAGACAAAATCGACCGGTCGATTTCCAAATCGATCGATCGAATTTCATTTCGATCGATCAGTTTCATCATAAACCTCTAACATGCTCACTGTTTTCATAAATTGATAGATCAGTGTTCAGACCGATCGATCGGTTTTACAAATTGATCGATCGAATTTCATCTCGATCGATCGGTTTCTCCAAAAACCTTCACATTTTTTCTCTGATAAAATCGATCGATCGGATACTTATTTTGATCGATCAGTTTTGTCAGATTTCTCCTAAACAAGGGTTTCAACTTTCCAAACTTATTTTTCTTCAAATTTAACTCTTATTATTCTAATTTTTTTCCACTCATATCACACTTAAAGCGTAGCATAACTTTAAATCACAATTTCACATAATTCTCCTCACCTTAAAGTGATCGATTCCTCAATCCACAAGCTCACGTCCAAGAGAGGGTTTCGGAGCGAAAATCGTTGAATTGAATGCAGCCTTACGACGAATCCCCGCTCCAACACATACTAATTGTCATCTTACTTATCGTGTATGGTGCGATCATACGATTGACATACTAAAGAAGGTTGGGTGGAAAAAGTTTGAGCTTCTTCTTTCTTTTCTCTCTTCCTCTCTAGAACCCAAACTCCACAAGCTTTTGCAAATCGGTAATAAGCTTCCAAAGGAAGCCTTTTGCTTCGTTTATAAAAAAAGGGATTTTCCCCATATGAAACTCATACACACATTTATTGTGTTATCTTATCCACTTAAGATATTTTGGCTCCGGTGTGAAGCACATACATTTAAGTTAAGCCTTAGCTTACTTACCAAAGCCCACAGTCGATTATTCGACCCAATCAGTTGGCCCAGTTTGTAGGCCCCATATTATCATCCCAAATAGTCCAATAAATTTTTTAATCATTAATAAACTTCTATTTTTCAATAATTTTGACTCTAGGCTACATACTCGTACCAGGTGTCGTCTCAGGCACGTGCACTTAGTCAGTTCATGTGGTTCGAAATTTAGGGATGTTACAATATTACACTATAAAAAAAGGCACTTACATCGATGGCTGGTAGCCGTCGGAGTAGTGTACACTAGCCTTCAGTAAAAAGAAACGCCGACGACTGGAAACTCTATGCCGATGGCTTCCAACCGTCCGCGATAATTCCGTCGGTGAATAGCTATGCCGACGGCTGAAGGGGCCGACATAGGATAGGTACCCTACGCCGACGGCTATAGCAATTTTTATTAGTTAAAGTTTGCAGTTCAAGTTAGACATTTTATTAAACTTTGGCTATCATAATTTGATGATGGACAATAACTACTATTGTGTAAATTTATAACATGAAACTACTTTCTAAAAATTTTTATTAGTTAAAAGTTTGACTTTGAAGGAAAATTTAACTCTTAGTCAAACTTTAACCAGGGGAACCTGATAGTTGATAGTGACTACTAATAGGTAAATTTGTAACTTGTCCATGCAATTTTTTTTAGTTAGATTTTTATTTTTGGGTAAAAAGTTAATTTGTTGTCTAATTTTGACTAGTATAAACTGGTAAGGAATAGTAGTTACTTTCATGTTAAGTTGTAACTTGATCGTACATTGCCCCATTTTATAGCTCAAAGTTTGAAGTTTGATAAAAATTTGATGTTTATCAAAATTAAACTTTAATCAAACTTTGACTAACATAACTTGGCATTAGATAGTAGCTATTATTGTATAAATTTAATTTGTGACTTAGAAGTGTAAATTTTTATTGATTAATTTTGAAGTCAAAGTTTGACTTTTTATCAGAACTTAACATATTATTAAACTTTGACCTGTGTAATATGATAATGGATTGTGGTCATTATTTGTTAATTTGTAAATTGGCAATAAATTACCAAATCTTTCATTTTGGTCAAATTTTGACTTCTTATCAGAATTTAAATAAGTCAAACTTTTGCTGGTGTGACCTAGCGCTCGATAGTGACTACTGCTATGTTAATTTGTACCTTGATAATACATCGCTAGATTTTTTGGGTCAAAGTTTGTAATAAATAATTGACTCTCATTCAAACTTTGACTAGTGTAATCCTATAGTAGATACTAGCTAATTATTATGTGAATTTGTAACTTAGCCCTATAAATTTTTATTGATTAGAGTTTGATATCAAAGTTTGACTTCTGGTCAAAGTTTGACTTTTTGTCAAAAAATATTTTCTTTCTTTCAAACTCTGACCGGTGTAATTTGATAGTGAATTGTTGTTACTATTGTATTAATTTGCAACTTAGTGGAATATTATAAAAAGAATTTATTAGTCAGTGTTTGAGTTTTAATAAATGTTTGACTTTTAGTGAAAGTTTATCCTTAAGTCAAACTTTGTGTGATGGCCTGACTTTCCCGCACCCGAAATCTCGGAAAGGTCGGTTCGTTAGCTGGCTCGGCACATCCAAACAAATGCGGAAATCAGAGTCGATAATAATATCACATAAAAAAAATCTATTTCTACACAAAACATATATACGACAAAACATAATGAACCACCGGTGATGGACGACCATCACTGAAAAAATGGATCACTGCAGTTCTCAAAATGAATACACAATGTACTGATATTATCACCTTTACAAAACACTCTATGGATGTACCAAGCCCAGAGTACTCAAAAATCTAAAACCACAACAAGAATAAGGTCCCAATCTAGGGGTAGAACTCGTCTAGTGGAAGATCCTCTTCTTCTGGTTCGTTATAAGGGTCGTTCTCAAGCCTCTATTCCTGACCAGTACTAACACCTGTGACATATAGTCAGGGTGAGGTAACAGTCTAAGCTCAGTAGAGGAATAATCAACATCAATTGCATTTATCATATCATTTCATAGATCAATGATAGAATAGGAAGCAGTAGTAAACAGAGATTTAATGACCGAGTTCAAAGCTGAAATTTAAATAACAATTTCATATGCATTTTCTTATCAAAACATGATTGAAAGGACCAGATTCTCATAAAAACCAATATACAATTTATTATATGAACATATAACTTAAAAGGATAACTTAAGTAATCTCCCAAGCGATATAGCTTTGGGAGCCAAAGATTTCCGATGGGAACCCCTACCTAACCATCGTCGTTCAATGAATACTTTTTCGGAAGTGCAGCAAGCCCCTACGTTATGAGGGATACTTGTGCGGTTCAAATTTCCTTCAACATGGTTCAAAGAGTGGAGGGGTTTGTTCTGATGAACCTTAAATAAATGTGCAAATTCTAACATATAAGTCAACATAGTGCAGTGTGCTTAATTTATAGCTAGATTTCAAAATTCAAACTTCAGAATTTTCAGAGTTCAGAGATCATGCATAGTTCAGATTCAAATTTCTCATTCAAGATGGATTCGGATCACCAAAGCAGAGATTTCAAATACTATATAGACATGGTCAAATTTATTAGATTTTATTCAATCATATCATAATACCCATGAACATTTAATAAGGATACAATTAATGTCAAATTTCCCCTAGCTCGGTTCGGAAGTTATGCTAAAGCGACGCGTAGATCCTAACGGACGACCCCAACCCACAACCTATTGTTTAAGGCATCCAAAAATCGCTTATACATGCTTAAGGAAACAATAGTGTTGAAGTCACAGAAGTTTTCCAAAGAAAACTTCAATATAAGCCAAACAGCACAAATCATGATAGCGATTTCACTTGGCACATCACAAATGGCGTGCGCGAGTAATCCCAGAACTTTTTTAGGCTTACTTTTGCGCGCGTGATTTTTCTCCCTTTGTTTCTGAAGGTAATTCACCTGTGTGAATTCGGGTGTTTTAGCACACCATTGCCCTGTTTTATGATATTTCTTCTCGGACTTTTCTACCTATAACCTCTCGACCCTTTTACACACTTTCACACATATCTATAAGGGAACTAAATCATTAATACGCTCATGAAGGAGATTCAAATCTCACCTTAAGTACACGCATAAATTGACGGGTACGATGAGTGGAAATCAAAGTTATCAGCACTTTCACCACTCGAAAAACAAGGATCTGAGACCCACCTTCTCGTGGACACTCATTGAGACTGACGTGACGGTCCAAACCTTCCAACACGTACAATGAACCAAAGGTTCACGTGCGAAGGTGATCTTTAGTGATTTCGGACATCAGTGTCTCAACGAAGCAAAAGAAGGTTTTATAGAGGTGGAACTCTCTCACTCTTCTCAGCTCACAACCACACACGAGTTCGACGCTCTCTTGCGTCAATAATTGAAGAAAGGGAGAAGATTGAGAGGGAGATCAACAATCAAAGCAAATGGCCATGGGTTTCTCTTCCTTCCTCAAGCTCTCTCTCTCTCTCTCTGTTAACTTCCATGCAAGGCAAAGGATGTGGCTTACTGAGAAGCCTTGTGTTCTTAATATCAAGTGGTTTCGATTCGGTGCAAGGCTTGCACACCTAGTTAATGTGTGTACTCCTTATCCATAAGAAAGGGTTGTGGTTCGGTGTGAACCCAACACACACAACTAAACCACTCAACTCTTCTAAAGCTCTTGTATCCAAAGCTTTCACCTAATTTCCTACACTCTTCATGTGCGTTGAAATGTACACTTACTAGTGGTCGGCGTTCAGGTTCGGAAATCTAGGGATGTTATATTCTTCCCTCCTTAAGAAATTTTCATCCTCGAAAATTCCTTAAGTGTTCTTCGGGTCAGAAGTCATAGGGCCACTCATCCATTTCAGGAATAAATGTTTCAAAACCTTGAACACCTATTCAAATTCCACACCAATTTGGACTTTAGTCCAATCATCTATTCATGCATTCATTCCAACATGGAACATATCCACATTATTAGGGCTGCAAACCATGCAAAGAACACTTGCACACAGATCTATCACTGTAATAAGAGGGTACTTCTAATACCATTTAAAATCCCTGTCATCCAAGACATACCTACGGTAATCCAAATATCCAAAACTAATTTATCGCATCCTAAATATCCACAATTAATTTTAAATACCACTAAGAATGTGAAAAAATCTGCTCACCCTACAATACAAAGGCACATTGATGACAAAATTATCCACACTGACAAAAGTTTAAGTCCAACCATGCACATGTAACCATTCACACCTAAATAATTTGCATCTAAACCATTCACATTTAACCATTTACATTTAAATACTAACATCCAATCCATCCATACCATTCACATGTAAACCATTCACACCTAATTGATTTACATCTAAACCCTTCACATTCGAGCCATTTATACAGACTAATCATTCACATTCTATCAATTATCCACAATATTTTTATAACATTTACATTCAAAAAGAAATTACCAACAATTTACCAAAACCTCTCAAAAACCCTGACATCCGAGGGAAGAAATATCTGACTAGTCTGCCCCATCACCCGTCTGATCTGCACCATCACCAGTAGTCCCATCTTCTCGTGAACTAGAGGCACCTTAGGTGAATGCTCATGATCTATCGATGCGCTCAGAGGCGGGGTCCGGATGCATGTAATGTATCATGTCCATAAGCATAGCTCCATGGAAGTTCTGCTCCTATTGCATCTGTCTGAGCATCTGTTCATGTAAGTCCAGTCGCCGAGCAAAATCAGCCCAAAGGGGTACGTCGCCATATTGGGCGAGTGGCTGTTGGGCTGGACCTTGTTATGGAGGTGGCAGTTGGGGTTAGGCTGGCTGTTCAGGCTGTGGCGGCACTTGTTCTTGTTGGACTTGCCTCACTACTTTCTGGGCCTCGCAGTGTTGAACACTCGCATTTAAAAATTTGTAACTTTGCTTCAAATCGATCACCCAATACTTCTTGGTATTGTTGGTAAACTGTGGCTCATTGGGAGAAATCTCATATTCTTCATCCTCTTCTTGGTCCTCGTATTGCTCGATCATACAGGTGATCAATCGAGTGTACAACATCGACATGATGGGTTTCTTGTGTACATCCCTCACATGGTTTCAGGCATAGATGATCCCGTCACACACCACAGCTGGCACATTGAACTGCTTTCCCTCTAAGGCGGAGTACAAAGCTTGGAGAAAAATGTCATTCCGCTCCTGCTCGTGGTGCATGGTGTAGACACCCCCATTTTGCCCTCTCGGAATATACATATTTTGTTCGGTCAACCTTTGACCTCATAACCCTGATATGGGAACCATGCACTGAAACAATAGTACGTGGTTGAACACAGGCTCAAACAATAGCTCTGTGGCTCAGATCCCGACATAGGGTGATTATATACTGAAATAATAGTCTTGCATTTTAGTCTAGAGATCAGACCCGGACAACCCCGAACTAAGCGCCTGCAAACCCGTGTGTAATTCGATTGCACGTTATACCACAAATGCGCAATCAGTTCCCTTTCAGACCAAACTTCCTTTCCCAGACCATCTCGAGGCTCGATCACGCGCTTGAAATTAGACGCGCGATCGGATTGAGTGCCACACAACCAGCATGCAATTGGTCTACGCCCGGCTTAGCCTCACTGTCCTTGACCCCTAAGTTTCCTTGATTCAGTGTTTTTGAAGAATCACTTAATCAGATTGCGCACGTCCTACAAAGCACACAATTAGTTCTAACCTTATTAGGACTGGGAAACTCACTGAGTAAGTCAGCCGGTCGCTCACTGAGTCGGTGACCGAATCAAAGCGATTAAGCGGTAGGAAACTAGTGCGCAATTCGATTAAACGCCTGAAGCAAGGCGCGTAATTGAAAGAAAACCTATAAAAGATTTTTTCTTAAACAGCCCAAGAGGCTGGCAATTTTCGAGAGAGAACATATTTTTTTTGGGATTCCAAAACCAGAGAACTCCGAGGACAAATCCATAGAGCAATCTAGTCATGATTTCGAGATTCAAGCGTCGAATCTTCAGGATTTCTCTCCACAGCCCCGGTCCTAGGTAAAAAACCTTAGTTTTAAACTTAGGATATTTCTCTAAATTTCAATTATAGTTTTTAATCTTTAGTCCGACACCGTAGCACCCTTTTCAAACCGCAAATCTTTATTTCTGGTTCTAATTCTCTCGAATTTAGAACTAGTCCTTAATCTATCGGTCTAATTTATCAAACGTAGGCCCTTAATTATGTTCTAAGGTCTTAATCTACAGCCCTATCATTAATTTCTGGTTCTAATTCTTTGAATTCAGAACCAGTCCTTAATCATATGGCCTGATTTTCTAAAATTTAGATTTTAATTGCAATTCTCTATTTTAATATCCCCAAAAATCCTAAATATTACTTTTAGTTTTTATAATTCCAGTTCATAATTTAATTCATAATTATCATTCTAAGATCAACTTTGAAAAGCCTAAAATACTATTTTAGGGTCTAAAAATTTAATTTGTCTTTAATCTAAGCCACCCGATTTGCTCAAGGGAGCTTACGGAGGGTACTCGGGAACGAGGCCAATCCTCCTTAGCATAGCGGGCCCAAACTCCATTTTTTTAGAATTTTTAAGATTAATTAATTACTTTAATTAGTTTTATTTTGACATAATTGATTAATTGCATTGATTACGCTTTAATACAATTATTTAATTACTCTAATTAGATTTTTTAGTTCAGTTATTCAAACGCTTTGATTAGAATTTTTGGAAATTTTATTCATTTATGACTAATTAGACTTTGCCATGATTAATTCATTGATCGTTATGATTCTAGAAAAATCAGTTCTTTTATTTCAATTGATATTCTAGTAAAAATTAAATTCATTGCTTTAATTAGAATTCTAGTCAAAATCAGTATTTTTATTCCAATTATAGTAGAATTATTATAATTTCCTTAGTTAGACATTCAGTAGAATTAGCTTACTTGCTTCAATTAGAATTTCAATACGATTAACATACTTGCTTTAATTAGAATCGCAGCACAATTAGTATACTTGCCTTGCTTAGAATCCCAGTATAATGAGCCTACTTGATTCAATTAGAGTTCTATTGAAATTAATACACTTGCCCTCCTAGTACCAGTAGGAGACTGAAATTAATTTCACTTTTAGTAGCATTAGGACACTAAATTAATTAGAATTCTAATAAGATTAGGAAACTAAGTTAACTAGACCCCTAATAGAATTATAACATTAAAATAGTTCCCCTCACTCTGACAAACTCGTAGCTAAACTCACATTAGAACCAAGGAAATCTAAACTAATCAGAATTTTAACCATAACAGGGAATAAAAGGGAAATTGGACTATCTAAATTAAGAAAAGACATTGTTGCTGACGTTTGCAAGCGGGTGATTCAGTATAGAAGTCACCCATACCCGCTCTCAATCGTGATCATTGACGTGTTGCAGCATCGATAAATATCTGCAGCTGGTGATCGCAACAAACTAGGAACGTCCCAAGAAAACCCTTTTATTTTTAATATTCCAAATGCTGCATCGCTAGAGTCCACTTGGACAGAATTGGAAGCCATTGATTCAACGGGAACCGAGAGAAACTCAGAAAAAGCTCGCACCAACAGACTGGCGATCGCGATGGGACGCTTTTACAAACTTTTTTTAGATAGCTAGTTTCCATCTTATTTTCTTTTTCTTCCTTTCTATTCTATTGTTAGATCCCTTTTTCTATATATGAGTCTTCGTCAAAGACTCGAGATGTCTGGTATACGAAGAGTGGGTATAGGAGACCCACCATTGTGGGGATATCATGACAATCCCACGTACGAAGAAGAACCATTTCATAATTTCAGCCCACAATAACCTGAGATTAACATGGCTGGCGAATAAGAAAATCCCTTCTCTACCCCGCATACTATTAATAATCATAATGGGAGAGATGGTAACAACGGACAAAACCTTACTGCTCAACAGATTGTAGAACTCAGTATTCAAAGAACACAAAGAGGAGATGATGACTCTGAGGAGTTGCTTCAAGGGTTGGCCGCCGCATATGAAACCATTAGATCATGACAATTTTTAGAAGAACAAGAGCGACAAGAAAGGCTGCCTCCTACCCCGAGCACGGTGTCAGCCCGCGCCATACCATTGAGACAACCTGCCTACACATTCTTCAATGATGACTCTATAGACAAGGTTTGCTCACGGGTCGCTCCGAAAGACAGTATCATTAAAATTGAAGATCTCCCTAAAATGCTTGATGAGTGCATGGCCAAAATAGAGGGCCCCGGTCACTCATTTGGATTCGACAAATTTTACCGAGACGTCGAGTTTAATTTACCAATAGGATTTAAGCTACCTAAATTCACTAAATATAATGATACCGAAAATCCGAATCATCATTTGGCCCTCTTTTGTAATGATTGTTGACCCATACGTGATAACTAAGGACTCCTCATTCACTATTTCCAACGCTCATTAGAAGGAGAAGCTTTAGATTGGTTTGCGGGACTTCCACTTTATAAGATAGAAACCTTTGATGAGTTAGTCAGTCCATTCCTAGACCAATACAAACACTTGATCCAAGAGACAGTCAGTCTCAGTGATCTAATGGTGGCCAAGCAAGGACCTGAGGAAGAAAACTCACTGCTAGGACCGAAACCACAATGAAAGAAAAGGATTCGGTGGGCATCATCATCGATAACACTAGGGAACCGTTAAAGAGCGCGCTTGTCATAAGTGATTGCCCCGACTTCACCGCACTCCACTCACGGGCATCCCGACTAGTGCGACACATTAAAGGCGGAGACCTTGCTCTATCCATAGTCACCTTGAAAGTAGGCTCTTCCAATGAATCAAAATAAAAAAATAATAAGAAAGCCTTAGGAACCAAACAAGTTAACACCGTTGTCAACCAAGGATAAAACTCTAATAACGAGAACTTCCAATCATGGAACGTCAGACAAAATCAAAATCAACAACGGTATATCAACCAAAACCAAGGTGCTAATCAACAAAGATACGCAAACCAAAACCAAAGCTAGAATCAGAATCAAGACCAATTCCAAAACAGAAACCAATACCCTAACACCTATCAGAACCAAAATGCAACACAGAATCGATTGGCCCATGCGTCGAATTATAATAACGTACCCCACTGCAGAACTGTAACCCAACCAGAGGCCCTTACCAGCCGAGGCGGGAACACTATCCCCCTTTACCGGATACCATTCCCAACATCTTTTGTCTCCTTAACACTCAGAATCTCCTTCAATTCCCGCAGAAAAAACCCCGCCCATGGCCGACAAATCTAGATTATAGTAAGTACTGTGCTTTCTATCGATACGCGAGACACAACCTAGAAGACTGTTGGGTCCTTAGGGACGTAATCTATGATATGAATGATCAAAGTCAGATCGATTGGGAAGCGCTTAAGAATTCTAACCCTAGTAATAACCAACCCCAACAAAATCTAGGGATCGTTAATAACCCCATGCCCAACCATAACCAAATGACACCGGCTCAGGTCACCACCGTAGACCTCCCCGATCGATCTCCCTTCCAACCTTCCACCTTAATCAATGCATTCAACCCTTTGGTACTTCTGCCACACCAGTGAGAGTTCCTTCACCCCCGCATCCCTCGGCCCTAATCACTCGCATCACCCTGTCGAATCTACCTCCTTATCCAAAATTCACTCAGATACGAGTCCATTCCTTTAGGGCTAGGAGACCATTCCTCCGTAGTCACCCACCAGATCCTTCAACCCCTCCAAATCCCAAACCAACGCCATTGCTGCTCCCTTTATCCAATTCTAAACCCGAGTATGGAGATCATGTCCTCCAAACTGCAGCCCAGATTGCTGCATGGGTAGAAAGTCACCCGAAAGACTCTAAGTCAAGACAACGAAATAACCACCAAGCGCTCACTGAATCTAGAAGAGAGTGAGCTAGAGGAACATTTTGACCAATGTGAGATGTTGGTCTCTACTTTCCTAGAATAGGAAGATTATACACAATACCTCCCACCTTGGAGCGGCACCATTCAGGTATGCGTTCTAACCTCAAATTTCACCTAGTTCACAAATACATCTACTTCAAGCCACGTTGGGTTCGGTCAACAATCGACTTGCCCGATCCTTAAATCAGGAACCAATTACCTACCTCCGCCTTTCCCTCAAAATAAGGATTTCATGAATGCCCAACCACCAGAGGGGAATGTGAGAGAAAGAGAGGCTAACTTACCTCCCCCGCCTCATATCATCCCTCCACCAATTCCTGCACCTCAACCATTCCAACCACCCACACCTAAGGCCCATCGGCCAGGCAAAGAAACTACACTCAAGCTAGGGTAAGAATACGACCTTCTACGGTACCTCCAGAAGATCCTGGCCTAAATATCCATACTAGAACTCATCAAGAAATCACCTGACTATCACCGGTTGTTGATAAGGACACTTGGAGACAAGCAAGTGGATGAGGATACAACCCTAGATGAGCTTCATCAAATCACTTCAGTCATGGCAAAACCTACAACGCTCACTTTTACAGATGCAGACATGCCTAAAGAGTCACTGCGTGAGAGTGTGCCCCCAATATATCTTACATTCATAATTAGAGGATTCTTTGTACCACACGCACTCGTTGGCACGGGAGCAGGACTTAACATCTGTCCTCTCACCACAATAAAAATGCTTGAATACATGGAGCATGATGTCAGGCCCTCTACTCTGTCACTCATAGCTTATGATGGGTCTCGTCGCTTTATCAAAGGAACGATCAAGCTACAGGTTCTCCTCGGGCCCATAACGAAAGACGTTACCTTCCATGTTTCTGATTCTGCTAGTATGTATAACCTCATCCTAGGAAGAAAATGGCTGAAGTCAATGAAGGTTGTCGCATCCACATACAATCAATGGGTCAAATTCCCTTACGAGGACTCCATCGTCCTTATATACGTTGATACACCCCTCCAGGAGATGTATACCGATTATGTGGTAAGCATACCAACTGCTCACAACTATGTATTGAACACGGGTCATATTCAAAAGACTCGAATCCTTGATGAGAGAATCGTCGCAGAAGTCCGTCCCCCTACCCCTCCTAGTTTTCCCCCAACGCGTCAATAGAAATTAATGAAAAGAGAAGTTGGCTTAGACCTCGCCAAACTCTGCCATTAACCCTACCGCGATAAAAGGCTGGGACCTTATGTACCAACTTGGATATGTTCCCCACATTGGGCTCGGTAAAAATAAGTAAGGCCGTGTAGGGTCCGTTGTCCCAACAAAAATATATAAACACATAGGGTTAGGTATCAATCAGACGGCTCGCAAGCTGACTTGTCCCCTACCTCACCAAAATGGTCTCTAAACGACCACTTTGCCTATGGGACTACTGAGAAAGTAGACATGCCAAAGCCTAAGGAAGTGTCCTTTACCAGGTCCCAATAAGTGGAAATTGAGCGAATGACTGAAGCATTCAACGATTTAACCAATTTAAACGAAGATATTGATTGACCGCTCGAAGGAGTCAAGCCATTGTTTGATGCTAAGGAATTTACAGAAGAAAGGAGAGAAGAACCTCCAGAACTTGATCCACAAGTAGAAGATTACCAGCCCACTAACGACGAAGATTTTCACATAGCAACCTTGCAAGACAGTGAAGATTACTTACACCCAACGTGGGGGGAAGATGATGCTCGACGGGGATATACTAACTTGTATAACATCCACCTCGGCCTCGGCCTTGAGGGATGGGAATGCCCTTGGGACTCTCTCCCCTTGTATCGCTTACCCATACCAACCCTGCTATAGGGCCTGCACCAGCATATTAGCATGCTTGGCTAGTTGGATCCGACACTCTACGGTAGGAGCATCGAATGATTCCAATCTTGTGATTACCGATACAAGTAATGATCCATCGACTCAGCTACTGGCACAAGATGCAGAAAATCCCAACGGTCATCTGATGAACCTAGAGGGCAACACTCGTGTCACCCTCATAGACTTTGAAGTGGAACTTGAAATAGACACCTCTACATCCCCGAATTCACTGCAACTCTAAATATTTTGGAAATCTCTAGAGGAAGAGTGGGAACCTCCCCCAAGTGATGACGAGGACTACTGGATAGAGCTCCCGACACTTGAGTTAGCAGAGCAAGCTAACCTCGGACTTCGAGCATTATCCGATCAAGAAGATGAATTTGATATCGTTTTCGACTCTAACCTAGAGGGATGGGAATGTCCTTGGGAATCCCCTTGCATTCTCCACCATTATCAACCTCGCTACCGAGCATGCACGCTCATCCCAACATATTATGAAGATCAAGGAAAGGAAATCGCTACTCCTAAGGATCCTTTGGTAGATTTCCCTCGGTGGGAAGAAAAATATTATTATGACCCAGAGGATGGTAGCTCAATTGACTATGATCTTCAAAGCTTCTTCGAAGAAGAGGCGATTAATGTGGTAGAAGAAATCCAAACGTTAGTGCCGCTGTCACTGGCGTCACTCATTCAAAAGATCTCATTAGATGAGGACTACAAAAAAAAATGCCAACTTTACAACAAGTCTGCATCTCTCAAAGGATCGCCCAAACGGCTCCAGCAGCCGTCTCGTTCCCTCAACTAGAGGAAGCAACTCTCCCGACGCCCCTTGAGGTGATCGACCCTATACCATATTTATTATCAAAAATAGAAAAAATAGAAAAAATAGAAAACCCTAAAAATTCAAAAATACAAAATCTAAAAAAATCAGAAAACTCCAGAAAAGAAAGGAAACTATTCGTCTTGAACCAAATCTATGACTAACGAGGAGACTTTTCTCCTAAGGTTCCTACCCCATTCTCCGCACGAGGACGTAAAGCATCCCGTCTAAACAACAAGCCAGTGATCATACCGGACGAGATACTTCGTGACTTTGAGAGAAGAATCAGTAGTCTTGTCCTTCACCTTACCAAAGATCTCTCAGTCATAGATTGTGCCGATGAAGGGTTACCTTTTGCAAACTCAGATCCCCAGTGTAACAATTTTGTAGTATACGAACTTACCGAAGATGAAGAAAGAGCACCAGTTGCCCAGGAGGTACTAGACTTCTAACGGGTTATCAAGCATTTTGATAAGCAAACCCAAGCTACTACGGAACCCACGAAAGAACTTAACATTGGCACTGAAGAGAAACCTTATTAATTAGTGCGACGCTCAACTCAAACGAACGTCAACAGATTGGACAAGTCCTACAAGAGCACCTCGATTCCTTCGCATGGTCCAATGAGGAAATGCCCGATTTAGACCTGAGTTTCGTAGAGCATCGCCTCGTCTTAGAACCCGATGCAAAGCCTGTTAAGCAGAAACTCTGCAGGATGCACCCACAAATCGCCCTTCAAGTTAAAGAGGAAGTTGACAAGTTACACAAAGCCAAATTTATCCGAGTCATCCTCTACCCTAAGTGGGACGCCAACATAGTACTTGTCTCCAAGAAAAATGACAGAGTACGGGTTTGTATCAACTTTCGAAACCTCAATCATGCACGCCCAAAAGATGACTTCCCACTTCCACACATTGACACTCTCGTCGACAACACCCTGGACATGAGATGCTATCCTTTATGGACGATTTCTCTGGATACAATCAGATCAAATTAGTAGAGTCTGACCAAGAGAAGACTTCCTTCACCATATCGTGGGGGATATACTGTTACGTCGTTATGCCTTTTGGGCTCAAGAACGCAGGAGCCACGTATCAACGCGCCATGATGGCTATCTTTCACGACATGATGCATAAGTGTGTAGAAGTCTATGTTGATGATATATTAGTGAAGTCCCAAATACGAGTAGGACATGTTGAAGCACTCCGACTAGTACTACAAAGAGCTAAGAAATATCAGCTAAAAATGAACCCAAAGAAATGCATCTTCGGGGCCACTTCCAGAAAATTATTTGGTTTCATAGTTAGCAAGTGAGGGATTGAAGTTGACCCTACAAAAGTTGGTTTCATAGTTAGCAAGTGAGGAATTGAAGTTGACCCTACAAAAGTCAGAGCCATCCTCGAGATGCCGCCTCCCGATAATATCAAAGAGTTACGAGGCCTAATAGGAAGATTGTAATTCATCAGGAGATTTATCTCCCAACATTCAGACTGATGCGATCCTTTCTACAGACTACTTGAAGGAGGAACCGAGTACAAATGGGATAATCAGTGTCAGCAAGCCTTCGACAACATCAAGAAATTCCTCCTTAACCCACCAATACTATTGCCACCTGTCCCCGAAAGACCCCTAATTCTATACCTCTCAGTGAATGACTATCTACTACCTCAGTAGGATGATGGTCGAATACGAACGAAATACACTTCGATGGAGAAGACTTGCCTCACTTTGGTGTGGGCCTCCACCAAATTACGATACTACTTTGGAGCACAGAAGATACTAGTACTAGCTCGGATGGACCCACTGAAGTATGTATTGGAAAAGCCTGCAATATCAGGAAAGATCGCTCACTGGCATATGCTATTACAAGAATTCGACATTACTTACGTCATGCAAAAATTGATTAAAGGACAAGCAATTGTCAATTACCTAGCAGAGCTCCCGCTCCCTAGTAATGAACTCATACACGCGGATTTTCCAGACGAAGACCAGTTCATGATTCATAACGAAGAGCTCAATAAAACCTCATGGATCCTTTATTTTGATGGCGCTCTAAATGACAGACGAAAAGACATCGGGATAGTCCTGAGCCCAGAGGGAGTCGTTATACCTAAAGCTTTTCAACTAGATTTTCCCATCACTAACAATGTCACAAAATATGAAGCCTTTATAGCTTGACTATGAGCAGCACTACAATTAGGTGTTAAATAGTTCAAAACCATCAGTGATTCTAAACTAGTAATTTCACAAGTCATAGGAGAATGGAAAACTAAGCAAAGGAGACTAATGGCATACATAGAAACCGCTCTATTTAGTAAAAAAATTTAAAGAATCTCTTTCACGCACATCCCTAGATTAGAAAATGAGCACGCAGATTTCTTAGCCATGCTAGCCTCGGTCATCCAAATACCTGTCGGACAAAATAGTAAGACCTTCATCGAAAAGCTGATAGTACCAGCCCATGAGGTATCATGGACCGTCAAGAGAGAGCTACCCGTCCTCCCCATAAGTACAAGACCAAAAGAAGCAATCACCTCGCAAAAGCACGTCAAGATAGAAATCGAAGTCGCTATGTTTAGATTTGAAAAATCTTCGATCGGCAATGGACAACCATGGTATTTTGACATTTGAAACTTCTTGAAACATTAACACTTTCTTCCATACGCCACGAAGATCGAACAGAATACTATAAGGAACCGATGCACCCGATTCTGTATACTCAACGAAATATTATACAAAGAGGCCTTCACTAAAGGAATACTATTACGATGCGTCATGACTGCCGAAGGACAATATGCCATTCAAAAAGCACATGCCAGTGCCTGTGGCACCCACTCCGAAAGATAGAGACTCGTCGATTAGGTTACAAGACAAGGCTACTTCTGGTTGACAATGATCAGAGATTGCCACCTCTACGTCCAATCCTGCAAGCAATGCCAAGAACATGCCGCACTCATCAAAGCTCCATCAGTTCAGTGAATACTATGACTTCACCATGCCCGTTTTTGATGTGGGCCTTCGAAGTCATTGGACCTTTCACCAACACAGTTGGGAACACTCACATGCACGCATTCATACTTACAGCGATCGAATACTATACCAAATGGATAGAAGCTGAATCCTATGTCAGAATCACCGCTTCAACACTCGTAAGGTTTATCGTTCAAAATATCATCACCAGATTTAGAGTACCCAGGATGTTTATCACTGATAATGAACCACAGTTCATCTCAGAGAAGATGAAGAAATTATGCAAGATGTACGGCACCGATCTATGCCACTCATCACCATTCTAACCTCAAGGCAATGGACAGGCAGAGGCTATGAACAAAATGTTGATTTGAATCCTGAAACATACAGTAGAAACAAGCAATGGAGCCAATTGGCCTGAACGACTATCAGAAGCACTCTGGGCCTAAAGGACCTCTATTTGTATGGCCACTAGCCAAACACCCTACCTCCTTACTTAAGGGATGGAGGCAGTCATACCACTTGAGTTGAATCCTTACGCATTCAACTCGATGATGAGCTATCCTTAGATGAGAGGAGAATTTCCCTACTCACGCAGCTAGAGCATCTTGATGAAATGCATCTAAGGGCAACTGATCATGCTCAGATATATCAGAGGAGAGTGGCCAGGGCTTATGATAAGAAAGTCCTCAAACGAACTTTTAACATTGGAGAATTAGTCTTGAAGAAAATTATGCCTTTCAAACATGCCCATCCGAAAGGGAAACTGAAACCGAACTGGGAAGGCCCATATGTCATAACAGCCGCATACCCTGGAAATGCCTACAAACTAGTGAACCAAGACGGAGAAAAAATCCCTAGCCTTTGGAACGCCATGTACCTTAGAAAATATTATCCTTAGCCCCGTGATCGTCACATCTCATAGAAATACTTATACTTATCACCCCCGTAGTCATCACGACCCATTCATCAGTCGTACACCTTCAATTCTCATAATATTCTTAAGACCTCCAATTTATCGCCCGCCTTTTCTCACTCGAGCAATTTGATTAAAGGACTAGTGACCTATCTAACCTCTTTCAAAAGCATAGCTAACACTTGATCCTCATTTCCCTTTCCTTGCCATTGGAGGAGACGTTAGAGCAAAAAAATGAAGATGTTAGGTTCAATCAAAACTCATTATTCTTACGCTAGTAGGATGGTTTCAAAAAATATATGTATTTACATGTCAAAAGTTGAGTGAGACCATTACGACGAATGAACAAGTCAATAAGCTCAGGGAAGCATAAGCAGGCCGTGAGGACATCTCTGGTAAGTTTACTAGAAGTGTATAAGCAAGCTACAAGGGCATCCCTGATTTCCCTATACTACTAGAAGTCGTCGTAAGGTGGCGGGAGGAGGATAAACTCCTGCTAACCATAGAATGTGAGATTTTGATAGTACCGAAATATGACGAAGAGCTCGATCATGAAATCTCGTATCCCCTCTGAGAAAAAGATTGTTACCTATCCCTCTTAGGAAGTACCAGATATAAACTATTCCCTGCATCACTGAGCCTTGCTCCCCTCTTCTATTTTTATTTTCAGACGATAACTCAGAAGCCTTGCAGGATATTCCTAGATGTGAAACCGAAAACTAATGAATGATGACTGATGCAATCACCTACTATACCTATCATACTTCTCTCCAATAACCACGGGATAGGATGACCACTACCCCTAGGATAGACCCCTGTATACAACTGACCTAATCAAAGAGACCTCTCTGTCTCGGCGACAGTACCAATCGAATTTTCTTCAAAACTAACTCACCAAAGACCCACCACTGTTTATAGACCTAAAGTGCTTATCTCGAAACCCAGAAAAGCTCCATTACATCTTGACGCTGGGGCATTTTTTCGGGATCAGAAGAAGAATTATATCATAAGCGCCAACTTGTCCACAATGAAGATGAGAAATGACAAAGTTACCATCCAGAAAATGTTACCCAGGATACCATACTACCCATCCTACCACGCTCCTACACTGGGGCATTTATTATTATTATTATTATTTTGTTATTGTTTCTATCTTAGATATTTGCTTTCCTTGTTGCATTACTTTTATTTCAAAAAAAAAGAAAAAAAAAAAAAAAAAAGAAGAAAAAAAGAGAAAAAAAGAAAGGAAAAACCACATATCTATCTTTTACTACCAGACTCTGGTCTGAGACACTTACCCCCCTTGACAATAGGCAAGGGGGAGAATAAAAACTACTGACAGCATTACTCTCACATGTGCAGATATGCAAGCAACCTTCAACCATCCCCGGGCCAGCTTAGGAAGCATCCAAGTCTTAATGATGGATGACGGCGCTAAAGCAACCAAAAGACAAAGGCAGACACAAGAGGTAACTAAAAGGAAAAGGAGCTAATCAGGTACAGCTATGTACAACTAAACCAAAATCTCCACTATATATATATATCAAAGTTTTTTTTCCTTTATACACTTGTCACCAGGGGCATGCCCCCAGATATGTACAACTCACACCCACACGCCATGGATACAAAATAAACACACACACCCCTACTCCCTACGTTGCTGCTGGGATGACCGAGTGCTGCTGTTCCCAGTATCATCCGCTCGGAGGTTCGTAGACTGGTCCTCTGAAAATACAATCCCGGCACCCAGAGTTGGCGAAACCTCTAAACGACAAGGCCCTGCTATAGAACACCCCTCACTCGCCTAACTGGCAGTTCGCCTCAATCGAGAACGAGGAGGATATCTCGCAAGAACCTCACGAACCACAGGATCCTCACAAGCATCATCCCTGACACGACCATGTGACGTGTGATGAGATTACCCAGTCGAGGAACTCGTAGCCCTCAAACCCGATCCACCAAGCTGATGAGCTAGCCTATATATCCCTCGCTCACTCCTCATCAGACGATACTGCAGCTGGTCTAGGGATGCTTGCATCTTTACCCGCATCGTCTGATGATCCACCTCTAACGCCTCGGTCTGAGTCCTCTGTGTCGCCATCATCTCAACGAGCATGTCCTCCCGACTCTACGTCTCCCCAACGACTCACCTCGCCTAAGGAGTGGCTCGTGCTCACACCACCTCTAGACGCCCCTCCTCGAGCTGACAAACCTGCATAACCGCACCAAGTTAAATGAAATCTAATATATATATGAAAAAAATAAGAAACTTTGAAAAGGAAAGGATTATATGAGATCCTGCCTCTCCTCCAGGAGTCGCCCAACTGTCTTAGCAGTCACTTTATCAGCAGGAGGCACGAAAGGAATAGCGAACGTAGGCGGCTGCAATAGAAATAGATAAATACATCAGAAATACTATAATGACAACTAAACTATGAACACAATAACTAAAACGTACCTGAGTAGGGATAGGAACGGACTCCTGAGGGGGAGCCTCAGGAGCGGAGTCCGGAACAGCTTGTACAAAGGACCAAACATACTAACACAAGACATGTCAGAATAAAATAAAGAGGAAATAACCTAAACGGAATTACATCACATCAAAAAAATATACCTAACTCTCGGGACGAAGAGAGGCAACAGTCGCCTCACTCGCCTGAAGATCCTTGGCAACCCGGTGCTGAAATATTACATAATGTTAATAAGTTACTAAGAAAAGCAAATAGTAACACCCTACGAACCGCAATGATACAAACAAGATAAAAGATTGAATGCAACTTACCCAATGATCTAGCTCGGCTGGAAGCTGAGCCATTGCTGGATCCTCCCGACTAGAGGAAGCAACTGAAGATGGATCAAACGCCGGAACGGAACCTCCAGCAGCGAGCTCGGCTCTCTAGGAATAACCATAAACTCATCAGTTGACAAGCTCATAATGCTAATAATTAACAAAATTACATTTATAGAGACACTTATCAATTGATCAATCTCAAAACATAGGCTGGCCGCTGCCTCCCGGTCAGCCAGCTGCTGACTGCGATAGACATTTAGCAGGGCCGCTTAACGAGCAACCTCACCCTCCCTCTGAGACTGTCCAAAATAAAATAAAATGAGATACTACAACCATATCAGAATAACCAAAAGATTGAGTCCCCAAAAAATGAAAAATAAAAATAAAACATAAATTAACTCACTAAGAGATGTCGAGTCTCCGCTAACCGAATCCCAAACTCATCCTCCGCTGCCCTAGCCTGAGCAATCGAGGAGGCTGAGTGCAGCATCTCCTCATCCAGACGTGGAGCACACCCCATCCGCTCCATCACCCTGTGGAGAGCGTCTAATGCCCATCGCCCACTTGCGGTGAAGTGACCCTACTCCAACGCAGCCAACCTCTCCCTCAAAGCCGACGCCGACTCCGGCCTACCGATCGCGAAAGAGCCACTCCCGTGGAAGGGACATGTGAAGAGGCGCCCACCGCCCAATGCACTAAACCACTGCACATACTCTCGGGCGTCCGCCTCATCACGCGGCCCTGTAACTCTGGTCCCCCTAGCTCTAAAATCCGCTATTTGAAGAGCCATTCGCACAACAAAATTTTAGCCAGGAGGGTCGGTCATCCTCTTTGCCACTCTGTGGCGAATCTCTTGAGGGACTCCCTGAACGAGCCCCAATTGCCGTACTACCCAAGAGGTGTGGATCCTCTCCACCCTCTCAAAATAATGGATCCATATGTCCACATCAAAGAAGGGCCTGCCAGACTGAATCCCTGGCACGTCTCATCCTCCTCATCCTCATACAGCCTCCATATCACCTATAATCAAGCAAAAAAACCGATCCTTCAATGAAGACTCAAATACTAAAGATTGAAATAAAAAATACGTATGCATGACGATCTATACTTGCCTCGCATGCATGTCCTCAAAGAGGTCGCGCATGATCTGAAGATCCAAAGACCAGCGGTGATCCCTCAATGCCTCCCTCCACACGTGCATCCGTGGAAACGTGAATGTCACCTCCAGCGGAACTCCCGAAAGAAGGAAAGCGAAATGATCATACGCCCAAAACTGAAAAGAAAAAAAAAATAATAACAACAACAACAACGACATACAAAGAAGAGACACTAAGAAGATATTACTATTAAATGACCAAAAATTAACCAAACTAAGGACATCATTGCATCAACATCAATTAACTAAAATTTACTTGGATGAATGGAAGGAAACCTTCGATCGACGCGACGCCCTATCCCTGATGGTAAAGCTGTTCATAGAGATGAGCTAACGTGGTCGCACCCCATGCATAGGTGGGGACTCGATCCAAGTCCCGAACCACCATCAAAAATAGCCTGGTGACGCATCCCCGAGTCGAAGAAGAGAAGAGTACCGAACCAAGGAAGTGCATCAAGAACGCTCGAAGCACCCTATCCACAGTCAACCCCGACTCCACCACGGACTCCTGACCCTCCACTACCGCACAGCGTGCCTCATAAGTCGCCCTCGCCTCTGAATGGCGCCTCGGAGGGACGAAGCCACTCGCAAACATATCAAAAAACCAAGTGACTCGAACTACCCCCGGCCCCGAGCCACTCAACCTATATGGTACGCCCAAAATATCCTCACGCACCTCTAAATAATGACCTGCCATTTTCTCTGTGATCAGCTCACCCTCAAAATGAAGGCCGGTGATACGGACCCAGTCCTCTGGGGTCGGTAACATCATGCCAACTGGAAAGAGAAGCGCCTGATGCTCCTCCCTCCACCTCTCTAGAATCGGTGCAATCAGGCCACGATCAACCTGAAAGGGCTCCAACTCCAGCATCGGTTCAAAACTGCAAGACACTAGTTGCGCCCGCTGAAAATCTGGTAAGGCACGATACCAAGTATGAGACTCGGCCCATGCCGAGCTGATAGCCAGCTATGAGGGACTTCTATCGAACGAAACACAAATAATAACAGTAAAACTAACACATACTTATGATAAAAAACAAATGAATTTAAAACTAAAAGTAAGTCAAACACGCCTCAAACTCAAATAACGATTTACAACAAACACGCAAAACATGATAAGAACAATTGAATACCGACATAACCTATCTCTAGATGTCATCATGATGCATGAGTGAGCACACAATCAATCATTAATGCAGGTTTGACATAAATTATTTGGGTTCCAAATCCTAATAAGCCTATATCATAACCTAAGTCGCTAAGGAAATGGAAGAACTCTTGCTCGTGAGTGCTTACCCGGTCTCAAGCAAAGAAATCCTCCAGCGGGAAGTGCCTCCGATCCTAGTGCTCCGTAGCCACACCCTAGTGCTCCAAAGCTGCACCCTCAACTCTCTCACCCTCGGGTATCTCACCCTCAACTCTCTCACCCTCACCCTCAGCAACACCCTGCTCAATCTCGAACACCTCCTCCCTAACCCCCGACTGGTCAATGTCCAAGACCTCCTCTCTAACTATATCCCCAACATCCACCTCCTCCACAGCGTTAGTTCGAGCCTCAGAAGTCTCACCTATCTCTACCCCTAACATCCTCTCTAACTCAAAAATGGTAAGATCACGCCCGCTAATACCCTCACCCTCCATTCTAGAACAAAGAGCATGAAACATTGAAGAAAACGAAGGAAACTGCGCCTGAAACAGACGTCCGAATCATGAAATATCACAAAATACGAAAACTAGAGCACAAAGGAACAAGGAAATAGAGAATCGAAGACTAACATGAATCGCGCGATGAAAATGAAAAGTTTTGGACTATTTATAGGGAACAGCTGAATCGCGCGCTTAAATACCAGTGCGCAAAAAAATCACGCACCACTCAGATTGCGCTTAATTCACATTAAGCGTTTGGTGCCAAGCACGTAAACCAAACGTCGCCCGCCCAAACTAACTCGAACATCTGATTGCGCGCGTCCACCAAAGTGCGTAATCACTTCAAGCGTCCACACATTGGTGCGTGAATGCCAATGGCCATCCGTACAACGACCCCACTACCCTAATCGCGCGCCCAGTAACCTGCGTTTAAACTTATCAAGCGACAAGAAACTGACGCTTAATTGCCCTCTATCGCTCTGAATGCGTGTTCACTCTTTGGCGTGTAATTAATTTGTGCGCTCTGATTGAAGCGCGCAATCCCCCATATACACAAAACAAAAATGCCCAGAACAGCACATTCATAGGCCTAAATTAAGAGATTTTCAACGCTAATTATTAGCCAAATGACGCCCTTGTTAAGCTCGATCCAAAACACTCTAGATCTAAAAAATCTACCCCGATAACCAAAAGAAAATGCACCAAACCAAAAAAAAGCCCCAACATCACCTATACACTCCAACTAATACTAAACCCAAAAAAATAATAAATGCCCCCGATCATCCATTCATCTGAAGTAAAACTAAACAAAAAAACTTGCCCCAAATAAGGCGAAACTAAACAAGAAAAATATCCCCATCATTCATATACTCCAATTAAGCCCAAACTAAGTCATGACTAAAAACAAAACGCTCCTAACATGCCCCGACCCGAAATAAATAAATTAAACAAGTAAACCTCACACCCAAAACACATCAAATAAGTTACGAAATAGACTAAGCTTGAATTTATGAATGAAATTAAAACAATAATCACTTCATAAATAGATAAAAATAATTACAAAATACACCGAGGGCATACCCTCTAAATATACAACTTGAAACAAGAAATTTAAAATCTGCTAGCTTAGGCGATGTCTGAATCCGGATTTATTCGGGAAACTAGAAATCTCGGAGAAGCCCAGAGAAGGGAAGCGCCTTAATCAAATTCTAACCGTAATAACCTCTTCCCCTTGCCCCGAGTCGGCATAAAAGAGAAAGTGGCTCACGAAAAGCCACCTAGGACCTGCGGGATCCGTCCTTAGAAGCTCACCTTGAAAACCATAACAAGGAAGAGCAACTAATACGGGATCAGCAGAGCCTACCGAGGAAAAATAGGTATCGGTCACGAGAATTCTAATCCTGCCTTATCCATGGGTTTCCTTCCTACCACCTTTCTCTCTTCCATCTCTTCCCTTAGCATGGCAGCAATTCGACCGCTACCTTGTATTCCCAATCCCGTCCATTCTCAAGAATCCACGCAATAAGCACAACTCTTCGGGTTCAACACCCGGGACACAAAAGAGAAAGGGAAAAAAGACATTAATGAATAAGAAGATGCCCAAAAAAAAATGCCCCAAAACTTTTAATCCCAAACTTGAAATAAGATTCAAAACAACGAGAATTCAAAACCTTGAGCTCACACATTTATAGACTATACCTCTTGAATTACCAAATGACAAGTGTCACACCTTTAAAGCATTCTAATCTAATTAAATCTAAACCAAACACATAACTCCTTTGAAAGACCAATATCCATGACAAACCCAGATGCACCAATAATCACACAACACTTAACCCCCTAAGAAACATCAATCCCCCAAGCCTAGATAAACCAATAGGAATTGAACATTTAACTCCCATCTAGAACCTTTGAAAACTCACACCTTTTAAGCCTTATGTTGAATCAAACAAAAGACCAAAACTCAAGTTAAAATCAAACCTTAAACCAAACAAGACTTTAAAACAAAAAAAACCTCTAAAGCGAAACCCTAACGTGTTCGGGACCAAAAAAAAAATGCCCCCAACAAACTAAGCAGAACCAAGTAAACCCCCTAAACCAAAACTCAGCAAAGCAAAGTAACCTCTGGATAAGCCTTGAGTAAATTCAGAATGAATCTGTGAACTCTAAATTAAATCCTAAAAGTAAGTCAACAAATCAAATAAATCCAACTGATCTATTAAATAAATTTAAACAAATAAACAAGCAAAATAAAACAAAAGAAATGCCCCTTTATTCATGACTCAAAAGTTTTACTGGTATCACCGGAGGCATACCTCCTGAATTTACAACCCAAAACGAAAACCTAAAACTTTAACCTACAACCCAAAACGAAAACTGGATTCAAAACTGAGATGAAGCGAGGAGCAAATTTATCTTGGAGCGTCCAATCGGAGACTTCAGGGAGCATTGGTTGGGAAACACATCCTCCCACTTTTTACTCCTTCCCTTCTACTATCTTCACCTCCTCCACCTCCGCCTCCTACTATCGATGTGAAGACTAACGCCCTCATTCCTAATGCCGCCCATTCCCAGAATAATACCATCCTCGAGCATCACCTCAGGACGGAGATCATGCGAAATAACGAATATAAGAAGAAACAGCATCCCAATCGGACGGTTAGATCATTCAATATCACTCAAATATGAATTTTAGAACACAAGATATTCAGAAAAAAGTCAAAACTCGAGACTAAACCAGAGAATGAAAAATAAATGAAAATTCACTCGCTTATATAGAGTACAGACTTAATCACGCGCCCTAACACGTGCGCTTAATTAAATCACGCACCCCGCAAAATGCGCATAATTCAAAGCGCGCAAATAAACCATCGCCCGCACCAACGGTGCGACGCTCTGATGACGCGCCAGCTATAGGCCACATAATCCAATCAAATGACACACTTACATTGCGCAATACAAAAAGTCACCCGTACTAACCTGGTGACGCTCCGATCATGCGCTAGGGTTATAACGCATGATATAATCGCACGCACATTCCCGCATGTGTAAATGCCCCTGCAAACCTGCGATCGCACGCCTGAAAATAGGCGTGCAATTGTATTGAGCAACCTAAAACAGGTGCGCAATACCTGATTCTAGATGAAATTTACACCCCCAAGGCCTTATTGTCCCATCGTGGTTAAAATTCTTTTGTCCCATCGCGTAGCCACACAAGCTGCTCTGCCGAAAAAAAAAAAACCCACTCATTCGTCCCATCGCGCACCCTTGCATGAAAAGAAAGACCTACTCACCCATCCCCCGTCGCGATAACATATACATATGCGATATCACTTCAATATCCAGTCCCATCGCGATAAATTAACCATACCCTCACATGATCCATCGCGAAAAGCCAAAAGTAAACCGCCCAAAGATGAAGCCAATCACGACACAACCACAACGTGATTTCTTTTATAACCCGAGATATATCAAAGAAAGACACCAACGTCTCATCGCGCAAATGTCCCACCAACGCGCCGCCGCTAGTTACGCTCAGCTGACATCCCATCGCAAGCATCACTATTTGGAAAAATAAAAATAAAAAAAGAAGGAAAAGAAAAGCTCTGACAGCACATGTCATGCCATATGACAAAAAGAGGGAAAGATTGATCATATCCCGTCGCTAAAGCAAAGGGCTCTCTCTCTCGCTCCCGAATTGATCCCCACATCCCACCAGGACTCACCCAGCATGCAGCCAAAGAAAAGGAGAATTCCCAGGTCCCATCGCGACATCATTTCTCCCAAGATATCACATTGCAACCGCTAAGCCCCGCTACAATAGACTTGAAGAGAGAAGAAATCTCTGAAGTCCCATCACGACGCTACGGCACCGCTAGACTGTACAAACTACGCACAACCCAGGTAAGTACTACCCACTTTCTTTTGTTTTACTCGATATTGCTTATAAATATAGTTAGCTATGATTAAGTCAAATGTTTTCAAAACATGTCTCTTTCGACTCGCGAATCACTATAGTCCTCCCATAAGAGACAATCATCAGCACTCGCCGAGAAGGTTAGACAGAGTACGCGGCATGGCAAGTGTCTTCTTGACAACCACAATAACGGTCGGGTTCATAAATCCCGTACCGATGGATCTACTCAGCGACGTCTAGGAAGCCACATTTTCTGTCATTTTACCACCGAATTAATCTTAAGTTAAAAATCCTAAAATTTCAAAATCTCAAAACCTTTTTACTTCAAAAAAAAAAAAAAACCTTTACTTCACAAAGCAAAATCTCTTACTTCAAAAGAAACAAAAAATAAAATAATAATAATAACAAAAAAAAGATAAGAAAGCAACGAGATAAATAGACCCAACTCACCTTTCTTTAAATACCAAAAAAAAAAAAGTAAAAAAAAAAATCTTCTACGCACCCCATCACCTGCGCACAATAAATTACACTTGAACCTAACCTTTAACTCCTAAAACCCCTGAACTCACAATCAAGTGCATATCCCACTGCGCGAAATTGGATCAAGAGCATACTCCACTGCACGGAATTGGATCAAGCACATACTCCACTGCGCAGAATCATTTGTTCAGACACCTTAGGACTAAAATTCTCGACTTACAGGCAGACCCCTGAACTTGCAATCAAGCGCATATCCCACTACGCAGAATTGGATCAAGCGTATACTCCACTAAGTAGAATCATTTGTTCAGATACCTTAGCACTAGAATTCCCAATTTACCGACCCCCAGACTCCAGATGAATCAAGTGCACACACCACTGCGTAGAATTCAATTGAGCACACTTCACAGAACTCCTAATTACCAACCCAAACCGGCCATTCCATTGGAAAACTGAACATTGACTATATTTAATCTAAGAACTTATAAATGCATATTATAAAAGGAATGCCTGACGCACATTGGTGTGAGCAATGACGTGCCCGGTCTGACATGACTTGCAAAAGGCTTCGATACTTCATGATACTTTATTTTATTATTATCGGTCCCTGGACCTCTTTTTTGGACATTTGATTGTCGTCCCAGTACCTCGATTGCGTAAAATCTCTCTGTTAGCTCGCGCCATGCGACGGGATGCGCCATGCACCCACAGATCCGGAATGTGCCCTTCGACAACTATCATTTGCCCTTCAAATGCTGTATTTTAGCTTTCACTGATAAATAAGAAAGCTAAGCATGTCATGTCAGCATCACCAATTCACATTTGTGATTTTCCAAGAGACACCTCGAATGAGGGGTGTCTACTTCTTCGACACATTCTTACTTCGCAAGAGCGCGCCGAAGAGGGGCATCTGTAGACACCCCTATTTTTCCCTCTCAGAATATACATATTTTGTTCAGTCAACCTTTGACTTTATAAACCTAATATGAGAACCATGCACTGAAACAATAGTACGTGGCTAAACACAGGCTGAAATAATAGCTCTGTGGCTCAGATCCCGACATAGGGAGACTATATACTGAAATAATAGCATATAGTCAGAATGCAGACTAAAACAATAGTCTTGTATTTCAGTCTAGAGACAAGACCCGAACAACCCCGAATTAAGCGCCTGCAAACCCGCACGTAATTCGATTGCACGCTATACCACAAATGCGCAATCAGTCCCCACACAACCAGCACGCAATTGGCCTACGCCCGGCCTAGCCTTACTATCCTTGACCCCTAAGTTTCCTTGATTGAGCGCTTCTGAAGAATCGCTTAATCAAATTGTGCACGTCGTACCAAGCACGCAATTAGTTCTAACCTTATTAGGACTGAGAAACTCGCTGAGCAAGTCAGTCGGTCGCTCACTGAGTTGGTGACCGATTCAGAGTGATTAAGCGCTAGGAAACTAGCGCACAATTTGATTAAACGCCTAAAACACGACGTGTAATTGAAGGAAAACCTATAAAATATTTTTTCTTAAACAGCCTGAGAGGCTGGCAATTTTTGAGAGAGAACAGATTTTTTTTGGGATTCCGAAACCAGAGAACTCCGAGGACAAATCCATAGAGTAGTCTAGTCATGATTAGGAGATTCAAGCGTCGAATCTTCGAGATTTCTCTCCACAGCCCCGGCCCTAGGTAAAAAACCTTAGTTTTAGACTTAGGATATTTCTCTAAATTTCAATTATAATTTTTAATCTTTAGTCCGAGACTGTAGCACCCTTTTCAAACCGCAAATCTTTATATCTGGTTCTAATTCTCTCAAATTTAGAACTAGTCCTTAATCTATCGGTCTGATTTATTAAACCTCGGCCCTTAATTCTGTTCTTAAGTCTTAATCTACAGTCCTATCATTAATATATGGTTCTAATTCTCTAAATTCAGAACCAATCCTTAATCATACGGCCCGATTTTCGAATTTCGGACCCGAATTCAGTCCTAAAATTTAGATTTTAATTTTAATTCTCTATTTTAATATCCCCAAAATTCCTAAATATTACTTTTAATTTTTATAATTCTAGTTCATAATTTAATTCATGATTATCATTTCGAAATCAACTCTGAAAAGCCTAAAATACTATTTTACAGTCTAAAAATTCAATTTGGCTTTAATCTCAGCCACCCGATTTGCCTAAGGGAGCTTACGGAGGGTACTCAGGAACGAGGCCAATCCTCCTCAGCATAGCAAGCCCAAACCCCCTTTTTTTAGAATTTTTAAGATTAATTAATTACTTTAATTAGTTTTATTTCGACATAATTGATTAATTGCATTGATTACGCTTTAATACAATTATTTAATTACTCTAATCAGATTTTTCAGTTCAGTTATTCAATCGCTTTGATTAGAATTTTAGGAAATTTAATTCATTTATATCTAATTAAACTTTGCCATGATTAATTCATTGATCATTATGATTCCAGAAAAATCAGTTCTTTTATTTCAATTGATATTCTAGTAAAAATTAAATTCATTGCTTTAATTAGAATTCTAGTCAAAATCAGTCTTTTTATTCCAATTATAGTAGAATTATTATAATTGCCTTAGTTAGACATTCAGTAGAATTAGCTTACTTGCTTCAATTAGAATTGCAATACAATTAGCATACTTGCTTTAATTAGAATCGCAACACAATTAGTATACTTGCCTTGCTTAGAATCCTAGTAGAATGAGCATGCTTGATTTAATTAGAGTTCTATTGGAATTAATACACTCGCCCTCCTAGTACCAGTAGGAGACTGAAATTAATTGGACTTTTAGTAGCATTAGGACACCAAATTAATTAGAATTCTAATAAGATTAGGAAACTAAGTGAACTAGACCCCTAATAGAATTATAACATTAAAATAGTTCCCCTCACTCTAACAAACTCACAGCTAAACTCACATTAGAACTAGGGAAATCTAAACTGATCAGAATTTTAACCATAACGGGGAATAAAAGGGAAATTGGACTATCTAAATTAAGAAAAGACATTGTTGTTAACGTTCGCAAGCGGACGATTTAGTATAGAAGTAACCCATACCCACTCTCGAGCGTGATCATTGATGTGTTGCAGCGTCGATAAATATCTGCAGCTGGCGATCGCAACAAACTAAGAACCTCCCTAGAAAACCCCTTTATTTTTAATATTCCAAACACCGCATCGCTAGAGTCTACTTGGAGAGAATTGGAAGCCACTAATTCATTGAAAATCGAGAGGAACCCAGAAAAAGCGTGCACCAACACATGGGGTGTAAGTTCTTCCTAAGAATATTATCTAAAGACCACATATAGGCCAGCAATGGGGCTCTCCTACCCGATTTTTTGGTTCCGTGTTTGCCATGGGTCATATTGGCAATAATTTAGTGAAACGACACTGCTCGACGGTTTGGGGGCTGTAGACCCTGAGCAGGGATAAAGTTCGATGAACACCCCATGGCGGCACCGATATGCATGAGGACGAAATGGAACATCCGATTGTCGATCGTGGTGCACAATCCCATTCTGTCTTCACTCATGCATAAATTTTGGTAAAACAACTTTACCAATATGGGATAGTAGTAATTATGAAAAGGCTCAAGGAGTGATTTCATGCCAGCCGCGGTTAGGTATTGTAGGGTCCATCTTGTGTCATCGCGGTCCTCAAATAGGTTGTTATGGAGCGACCATTCGATTTCAAGCCCCTTTGCGCCCCACCATTCTGAGGGTTGAACGCACACGCTTGGGGGTGGGTCAATCTTTTGTTTCTTTGAAAAGGTTTTCCGCTTCGAAGTCGGATCTTCGAAGTGGATTTCTTTTTTAAACTCATTTGCTACGATTGAAGGGAGAACATTTTCAAATAACTGTAAAACTCACTTGTGGCACGATAAATTCCAAATAGATCACCTTTTTGATGAATGTTTTGCTCGGATCTGGATAAAATGTCGAGAACTCGCGAAGAAGAAGACAAATCCCCAAACTTTCGGCCTGATTTTCGAGTGAAAATCAAGGAATAAGGCTCGTGGCCCTCTTTTTATTCACTGATTGTGCAGGCGATTTGCAAAATCGCACGTGCAGTTACTCAGAACCTTCAGTTCTAGGTTTCTGAAGAAATCGCGCGGGCGATTTGAAATTCGTGCACGCAATTTTCTCCAATTTGTGTGTTCTTTGTTTTAAAACTTTCTCCAAACTGTTTTGTCTTCTCGCGCTACCTTTCTACCAGCATTTCAACTCAATTTCTTTCCCTTGCACCCACATTTACCAATATCATTCAAAAGTAAAATGTAGGACCTAATTCATCATTTGACGATGACCAATCATATTGCTGTAATCATTGACTATACTATGTGCACACACTGACATGAAGATAAATAAAAAATAAGGTATAAGGCTTGGAAATAACTCAAAATAAATCCAAATAAAGTAGAAACTCAGGACACCGTAAGTCCAAAATTCTGTTAATTACATTACATAATATTTACCATTTTAGAGTCACAAACTGTGACATCGGTTATTGCTTTAGTCAAATAGCTGCGGATATGCATCGCTTATATCCAATTCGCATTCCCAGGTAGCCTCTTCTAGCGAATGTCCATCTCACAAGTACCAATGGAATGCGCTTGGTACATAGCACTTGCTCTTTTCGATCAAGGATTTGCACTGGCTCTTCTCTAACAGTAAAATCCTCTTGAGTTTCAATCGGCTGATAATCCAAACGTGAGTCGGGTCCTTCACGTACTTTCTTAGCATTGATACATAAAACACATTGTGCATGTTTAAGAGCTGTGGCGGTAGAGCAATCCGATATGCAACTTCTCCTACCCGACCCAATATCTCAAACTGGCCCACATAGCGCGTAACTCTTTTATTGACTCTGTGTGACCTTTAACCTTTCGCGGATCACACGAATAGCTTCAGTCGTGCTTTCAACGATCTCAGGACCCAGTATAAACTTCTCTCTGATTTCATCCCAGTTCAGTGGAGACCTACATTTCTACCCATATAATGCTTCGTAGGGAGCCATTCCAATGCTAGCCTGATAACTGTTATTGTATGCGAACTCGATCAGGGGTAAATGTTGATCCCATGACCCTTGAAAATCTAGCATATATGCCTGAAGCATTTCCTCTATGATTTGATTGACTCTTTCAGTTTACCCATCTAGCTGTGTGTGAAATGTGGAGTTGAAATCTAATCGTGATCCTATACCTTCTTAAAATCTTTGCCAAAATTTGCGATATATACAATGGATCTCTATCTGAAACTATGCTGACAGGAATACCATATAATCGGACGATCTCCTTGAGATACAGTTCTGCCAGTCTACTCGTTGTATACTTCATATTGTATGGCAGGAAGTGAGCCGATTTGGTTAGTCTATCGATAATCACCCAAATGGCATTATGCCCCTTCACTATTCTCGGCAATCTGAGAATGAAATCCATGGATATTGCTTCCTGCTTCCATTTAGGTATTGACATCGGTTGTAATAAACCAGAAGGGTTTCGATGATCCACCTTCACCTGTCGGAACACCAAGCACTTCGATATGTACTCGGCGACATCTTTCTTTAATCCTCTCCACCAAAAACTCTTCTTTTGATCTTGGTACATTTTAGTACCACCAGGATGAATGACATACTTGGATTTATGGGCCTCTTCTAGAATAGTATGCCAAAAATTGGTATCAGTCGGTATACATAGACGCCCTCTGAACCGCAGCAATTCATCCTCCTTGATGGAAAAATCCGATTTAGTGCCATCGATTACACCTTGTCTGATTCCTAAAAGTTCTTCATCTTTCATCTAAAGTTTGTAGATATTATCAAAAATCGTTGGTTGGACGGTGATGTTTTCCACTAAGGCTCCTGAATCTTTCACCTCGATTCTTGTATTATACAAGGCTATGTCCTCGAATAACTTTCATCTTCTAATTCCCAAGGTGAGACTTACCAATTTAGCCGATGTCTTTCGACTCAAAGCATCCACTACCACATTTGCTTTACCAGGGTGGTATTGGATAGTGCAGTCGTAGTCCTTGAGAAATTGCATGCACTTTCTCTGCCTCATATTTAGTTCCTTCTGTGTGAACAAATACTTGAGGCTTTTATGGTCAGTGAATATCTCAAAAGTCTCTTCATACAGTAATGCCTTCATATCTTTAGAGCAAAAATTATCGCTGCTAGTTCAAGATCATGAGTAGGATAATTCTTCTCGTGGTCCTTTAGTTATCTCAAACCATAAGTGATAACTCTTTGATTCTGGTTGAGCACACGGCCTAATCCACCGTGTGAAGCATCACTGAATATTGCAAACCCTCCACTGCTTGATGAAATAGCAAGAACTAGTGCGGAGGTTAATTTCCTCTTGAGTTCCTGGAAGCTCTTCTCGCATACTTCGGTCCACTCAAACTTCACGTTCTTCCTTGTGAGTTGTGTGAGCGGCCTCAAAATCTTGGAAAACCCTTCAACAAACCTCCAGTAGTATCCAGCCAACCCAAGAAAACTACGGATCTCTATCACAGTCTTTGGTTGCTTCCATTTCACAACATCTTTGATCTTTGCTGGATCTACTGTTATACCTGCTTCAGAGACAACGCGTCCCAAGAAGCTGACCGTCTCTAACAAGAACTCACATTTGCTAAGTTTTGCGTAGAGCTGATGGTCACGGAGTGTTTGAAGAGCGATCCGTAAGTGTCACTCATGCTCTTCTCATGACTTCGAGTAGATGAGAATGTCATTCATGAAGACCACCACACATTTATCAAGGTGTGGTTTGAACACCCTATTCATGAGATCCATGATCGATGCTGACACATTGGTTAAGCCAAAAGGCTTCACTAAGAACTCGTAATGCTTGCATCTGGTTCGAAAAGTTGTCTTCTGAATATCTTCGACTTTAACTTTCAACTGATGGTAGTCGGATCTCAAATTGATCTTTGAAAAAAAATTAGCTCCTTGTAGCTGGTCGAAAAGATCATCGATCCTTGGAAGCATATAATGATTTTTGATTGTTAACTTATTCAACTGACGATAGTCGATGAGTGGAAAACACCAATTAAGCACTAGTCGCGTTGGTCTCAGTGAGTGTTCACGAGAAGGTGGGTCTCAGATCCTTCTTTTTGATTGGTGGCGAAAGCGCCGATAACTTTGATTTCCACTCATCGTACCCGTCAATTTACACAAGTACTTAAGGTGAATAAGTTAACAATCAAAAATAAAAAATTAGCTCCTTTTACACCCTTTCACACATATCTATAAGGGAATTAAGTCATTAATGCACTCATGAAGGAGATTCAAATCTCACCTTAAGTACTCATGTAAATTGACGGGTACGATGAGTGGAAATCAAAGTTATCGACGGTTTCGCCACTCGAAAAAGAAGGATCTGAGACCCACCTTCTCGTGAACACTCACTAAGACCAACGTGACGGTCCAAACCTTCCAACTCGTACAATGAACCAAAGGTTCATGTGCGAAGGTGATCATTAGCGATTTCGGACATCGGTGTCTCAATGAAGCAAAAGAGGGTTTTATAGAGGTGGAACACTCTCGCTCTTCCCAAGTCGCAACAACACACGAGTTCGATGCTCTCTTGCGTCAATAATTGAAGAAAAGGAGAAGATTGAGAGGGAGATCAACAATCAAAGAAAATGGCCATGGGTTTCTCTTCCTTCCTCAAGCTCTCTCTCTCTCTCTCTCTTAACTTCCATGCAAGGCAAAGGAAGTGGCTTGCGTGAGAAGCCTTGTGTTCTTAATATCAAGTGATTCCGATTCGGTGCAAGGCTTGGACACCTAGTTAATGTGTTAAGTCCATATCCATAAGGAATGGTTGTGGTTCGGTGTGAACCCAACACACACAACTAAACCACTCAACTCTTCTAAAGTCTCAACTAAAACTCTTGTATCCAAAGCTTTCACCTAATTTCCTACACGCTTCACGTGTGTTGAAATTTACACTTACTCGTGGTTGGCGTTCGGGTTCGAAAATCTAGGGATGTTACACTTTGACTAGTGTAACACGATAGTGCTTAATTGGTGTTTTGTTGAAACTAGTTTTTTTTTCTTACTCTGAATATTTTACCAAACTAACTTCTTTCATAAAAGTAGAAAAGATAAAAAGTAACTTAAATAAAAAGTGATTTTTTTTAAAGTACTTTTGATCAAGAGAGGCCCTTTGTAATAGTCTCACATTGGATAGGGAAAAGTCCTAACCCTATGCTATATGTAATTGAGGATGCTACATGTCATGACGCGATTTGGGTGGGGACTTAAGCCCATGCCAAAAACAAAACCGGGGCGGGGACCTAAGCCTAGAACCAGACAGTATTGTGGCATGTGGGTCTGGGTCTTCATAGAATGGTGTCAAAGCCGCAGACGGCTCTCCTATAAGGTAGGGGGATTGTAATAGTCCCACATAAGATAGGGAAAAGTCCTAACCATGGGCCATATGTGATTGCGGACACAAATGCCATGACGCATTTTGGGTGGGGACTTAAGCCCATGCCAAAAACAAAACCAGGGCGGGGACCTAAGCCCAGAACTGGACAATATTGTGGCGCGTGGGTCTGGGTCTTCACACCCTTAGAGACATTTATGCTATCTAGAGGAAGAAGCGTGCCTCCAAATTTTGCACCATAAATATATTAAGATTACTAAAATAAAGTTAATTTAGATAAAAAATAATAACTTTTACAATAATAGTCTTTTTATGTTCACAAGAAAGGGTTAGAAATAGGGGTGCAAAAGTTTGGATACCCGAACCGAACCGAAATGGAGAACTATAGTTTTCAGTTCGTTTCAGCCGGAATTGAAACTGAACAAACGCAAATCTATTCGATTTTAGTTCTTTTCTTTTTTTCCAAAAAATTTCAGTTTTTTCCAATTCAATTTAGTTCAGTTTCTGGTTTTTTAATTCTTTTTGTATATTGAAGCTATTTTTTTATTATTATTTTTTAAATTTTGATTTTCTAATCCTACCTAATCGATTTTCGGTTTTCGCCCCACAAAACCAAAACCGAACCGAACTAGAATCGGTTAGTTTGGTCCGAACCGGTTTTCGAGTTGGGGCCATGTTTCCAGTCAAAACTTGCAACCCTAGGTAGAAAACAAGGTGGCTTTATTTGCAGCCACAAATCTTTCGATGTAACCGATGATAGGTAGCACCTTGAAGTTTTGGATTGTATATAAAATAAAATTTATGTGTATTTTATTTGGCAATCCACAAATATGTGAGGGGACTTTAGTGAGCAAGGACTACTTCTTAAAAGTTTTGGGCTATTATACAAAATCAAATTATTTTAGTAGGAAAGGATTGACACAATTTTTTGAAGTCTCAAAAGTAATTCATTACACGTGCGTATCAAAAACAGGATTCTAGATATGTAAAATGACCTAAGTGCCCATCTTCTTCTTCTTCTTCTCTAACAACCCAATCCAGCAACCTAGGTCCTCTATTCTGTAGTCCCTATTAATAGAGCAATGAAGACAGGAAACCCAAGCATCTACACGAGGAACCCAAACGTGTAAACATCAATTTCTTTATATATTTTGTTTAAGGAACCCAAGCATCTAGGCGTAGGAACCCAAATGTATAAGCAACAATATTTTTTTTTATAGTTTCTTTAGTCTCCTTTGATATATATATATATGGGAAAGGGGAAAATGCACCCGGGCGTAGAAATATGCCAATTGATATCGGCGCGACACATAGCGCCTTTTTTGTGAAGTGATAGGTGGCATGAGGCCCACTTCACTAACTAGGGTTAAACTTTTAAAATATTTTAAAAGTTATATTCCCTTTCAGCCGTCATTTTTGACATTTTAAGAATTTTTTTTAAAGTCTCATTTTTTTCTCTCTTTTTCTAAGAAAGTGTAAGACTTATTTTTTCAAGTATATTTTACTCAAAAAATGTGAGAACCCAGTAGCGAAGCGCTAGCACCTCGGCAGTGAAGTGCCGACACCTCGATATAGACGTGTCAGCGCCCCTGAAACAAGGCGCCGAGTTGTCAGCACTAGGATGCCGACTGTCACGAGAGCACAACCCGACACTGGCTCTCACGCCCGTGCGGCGCCTCGCTGCCGCTTATAGTGAGGCCAATCTACCTAACCATCACTCTGATACCACCTGCCTAAACAACGGGAACTCTCATTCATGTTGTCATCCCCCGAGGCCAACCATATCAATGCATCATGTCTCTTCGTAACACGCATGCCAACACCTCAGTACCTCGCTTGGCCTGCCCAACTTCACCTGGTGCCCTGTACTAGTTCCTTGCCCGCGACAGTAGCATACAGCTCCTCATATTGTCCCATTCCATACATGCCTCACCGACATACTGAACCAAGCCCACCATCGTGTGTGGCACATGCGACCAACACACATCAGCAACTGACCCTCAGCTAACGTGCACCATAGGGTCTTATGTAGCTTATGAGTGTCTCCCCCATAACTGACCCATATGCACCGCGACGCGTAGCCTAGGGCCATATGGAAACCTCACCTTCGGTGACACACGACATTGTCATAGTGAGGTCCTAGGCTCACCCTTTTAGACCTAGGAGACCATTGTGCACCCTCTAGTGCCACAAGGCCTCATGTGTAGGGAAGTAGCTCCACAGCTCCCCTCTCCAAAGTATGGTTTAAACACAACTCAACCCAAACAGCTAGAGAACCTCAAAGGTATTGGTTTGACATACCACCGTGGCACACGACCTCTGTCTGTGACACACGAGACCCATGCAACACCAACAACGCCCCTGAGACTAGCTTCTGCGCCCCACGTGCGTCTAGTGGCCACAGTAGATCCTCACCTCTCTCGAGTAGCCATCCATGCCATACATATGGGGAGTATTCACACACCTCAAGACCTCATACTTTTGCGCTTACGTGTCACACAGCTAGCTCCAAGGCCTACCCGCTTTCCTGCCAGCCAAATGCCCAGCTCCAAGGCCGCCATGCCTTCCTGCTAGTACCCAGATTAATGACGTCGTTATATCCTCCTCCACTCTAAAAGGTCAACGCCCTCATTGAAGCCATATCTCAAGGGAATGATCACACAAACTCCTTCAATCTGGCAGTGTCAATGGCCATGCTGACACCAAGACTTGCATCAGTTCCTCGATCTCCGTCTTCACCCCATGCAAAGTCTTCACAAATACCTAGCCCCGAGGTTTGACATATCCTCGCTAGTTCAACTTGGTCTCATCTGTGCCCAGGGACAAGAAACACACTAATACTTCACGTGGTTATGCACCAACACTATCCATCATTATGCCATGCACCAAGCATTTGTGACCACGACTTGCTCTAGTCTCGACACCACGTGTCTTCACCCAAGAGTTTTCCCACCAAATTATGCCTTTGAAACACCTTAGTACATCGACCACGCCTTTACAACTCTGTTTCTCAAGCTCACCTTCGGCTCAACCTAGCTGCAAGGTCCTCCCAACTTCCTACTAGTTGATTAAATATGCAACTCTATGCATCAGGGTCATGACCACGTCACATCCTCCCCCACTCAAATGCGTCGACGTTCTCGTCAACACCCAAACTCCTATGCCAGTTCCTCGACACAACCTTAGTCTTCACCCAAACACAACCCGTGTCAGAATCACAGTTATTACATTTCGTTGCTTTCATCTGCAATTCTGTGTTAGTACCTCGACCATTCTGCTGCTCTTCGACTCATGCGACTTTGTCAATTCCTCGACTACTATCCTTCGTCTTCACCCAGACATCATCACACTAGCCATATGACAAGTAATGCTCATCAAACTATATTTGTACTAGTACATCGACTATTGTCCTTTGTCTTCACCCAAACATAATCACAACAGTTCCTTGTGACGAGCTATGTGCATCTTTACCTCATGCCTCTGCAACAGTTCCTCGATGACGTAATCAATTTTCACCTCATGCCTCAGCATAACAGGTTAACCACCTTTTTGTATCTTAGCCTCATGTAGTGTTTTGAATAACTTGGCCCATCTATATTTCACCCAGGTATCTCTATATACCAGTTCCTCATACAGCCAGAAGCAAACCGATCCTTAGCATCATTCTTGTTACCACCTGAATAGACTGCCGAAACAAAGCAAACAATGCCTTTGTTGCCCACATCGTTGGCTCCAAGTTCACGCAACTCATTGCGCATCGCAGCTCTCTAGTTTCTCAACATTATGGGCCTATTTGATTGCACGTAATGGGGTTGAAAGATGTGTTTGGAATGAGAAATACATGAGTCAAACTTGAAATGTGCGTTTGATTGTCGATTGACCAAACATGTCTTGTACGGAAAGCACTACGCGTAACCCAAATCGGCTACAAAGCCAACCCCTCGTACGCCTTTGAAGCTACACGTTTCAGATAGCATCGGGCTCCAACCTCCCAAATAAATTATCCGAACAACCCCATTCAAAGCTATAATTTTTCCCTTTCTTCTTCTTCTTTGATAAGTCTCAGTTGGATTTGCGTTCATGGACTGAACAAAAAAAACGATGACGAAGAGGACTTCTTCGACGTTGCTGCTACAACAAAAGAACAAAAAAAATAAAAATAATAAAGACTGCTTCTTCTGGTTCTCTGCAATGTAAGTTAAAAATTTAAAAAAAAAAACCAAAAAGGAGAAGAGGACTCCTTCTTCCCCAACCCTCTGTTTCCTAAAACAATAAAACAAAAAAAAAGGGAAGAAGAAAACTCCTTCTTCCTCATTGTGTTTTCTATAATAGAAACAAGGAAAAAGGGAAAGGTGGGCCACCTTTTGGCTGACGGTCCGCTGCCATACTCTACCTGCCGGTCACCGGAACACACCGATTAAAGACTTGTAACCTGCCCGATTGGCCGGCGCTCCTCACCGTCGGATTGGCCGACCTTGATTCATTAGGATCACTGTCGATTTGTGAAAGAGCGCCTCTCCAATGGAGCTGGGTAACAAATAGAACCTCTCTTTGGTTCAGATTCGGTGCGTTGGAGTTACACCAGAACATGGTGCAACTCCTATCTAAGACCACCTATATATAAAAAAAGGAGGTTTAGTTATTTTGGGACCGTGGGCACACATCAAAAAGTTCAAAGAAATAGACCCCTCATAAAATGGGGTGATAATTAGATCTAATGGTTCAGATTGTGCGATAGGATCCGGGAATTAATTGTAGTGATATTTAGATTTAACGGTTCGTTTATAATATATAACTTGTAATTTAAGTGATGCGTTACAAGCCCATGCTAACAAACAACGTTTAAATGCGTTTAAGGCCAATACACGTTTCACTATAGAAGCTATCAAATAATAGGCTGATGCTCGTAGTACCATTACAAGTGAAACGTGTATTAACCTCGAAATGTGCTTCGCCATTACATGCAATCAAACACTCCCTATATCTTCACCCAGGAGATTATCTTTTATCTGAACTGCTAGACTCTAGCACCTTAGCACCTCTATGTCTTTGCCTAAGAGTTCGACTCACTTCTGATGTGTAGATCTCCAGTACCTCGACGTATGTTCTCAACCACGAGTCTGCCACCCAAGCTATCTCAGGCTGTTCAAATTTTGCAGCGCTCTAGTACCTCCACCATCTGTCTTCACCCAAGAGTTTGTCGGTGAGCGACCACGCTCATTCCAACAAAGCACTATGCTTCTCACTACTGTAGTCTGCAACACTACTCATATCTTTCGACTGTAGCAACCAACGAAACCCAATTTTCTCGAACCTTTAGATTTGATCACCACCACAAGCCCTCAACTGTCCTGCAATGCTCTAATACCTCAACACCACTGTGCCTTCACCCAAGAGTCTGCCATGAGCACCTTGCTCAAGCAACGAAGCTCCGTGCTTCTCACACTATAATACCTCAACACCTATCTTCACCCATAGCATGACTCGAGTCACCTCTTGCAACCTAATTAATGGTCCAATTCATTGCCTTAGCATATGCTTCCAGTGTCCTAACGAGTGCACCCAATGCCTTCACATTCAAGTGGCTGTCATGCCTTGGTACCTCAGACATTGACCTCTGCACCATGAAACATAACACATTTGCCTTGACCTGTTCTGCTTTAATACTCTGACCATGCTGCCTCTGTCATGCACAGAAATTGAGTTCAATCCTTTCTCGTAGACCAAAGATCTTGATGATCACTTGGGACTTGCTTCCTTTGATGATACCCATCTGGCTCTCGCAGCTGCTTCATCTAAAGCCACACTGGATCACTCCTCCAGCCATCCATCTCTCACAGACAAACCATGTCTTGTTGTCCCACAACAAAGCAACGACCTTTTGACACTTCTCCGGTTCAGCCTAACCCATTCCAGTTATCACAATAACCTGCTTAACATAACATATCCTCGATCCTAGCCCATCGCAACACACTGACCTGTCCCATTGCCCCATACCAGCAGTCTCGATCATCATGTCATGTAGCAATAACTGATTCTGAAAAATCTCAACTTCCTCATGAAGTGAGAATGGAGCATCCTTCATGCTCCATGCCATCTATGACAATAATGCCCTCAGCACCTGTGTGGCCCAACATATCATGTCAGAAGTCACTGGCATTCATCCATCTCGGACCGACACGCGACCTCAATGTGTGACCCTCATGGCCAACAAGCATCAAGCATCACAAATTTCTGTAACAATATATCCCAATAGTAGCATCTCTCTGCATGCGACCAAGCTTCAAAACTTACCGTAACATAGTGCATCCCAACCACAGACGTGCAACTCAACTGAACACAAGTAACCCTGGCTGTCATGGAACAATCTGACTCTGATACCAACTGTCACAGTATTAGAGTGTCTCTCGTCACCCCTTCCAGATCAAACTTGGCTCTGATACCAACTGTCACATGGGGCACAGCCCGACACCGGCTATCACACCCGTGCGGTGCCTCGCTGCCACTTACAGCAAGGCCAACCTACCCAACTATCACTTTGATACCACGCACCTAGAGGACAAGAACTCTCGTTCATGGTTGCCTTCTCCCGAGGCTAACCATATCAATGCATCGTGTCTCCTCGATACACGCATGCCAGCACCTCAGTGCCTCTCTTGGCCTGCCCAGCTTCACCTAGTGCCCTGCATTAGTTGATCACCCGTGACAATAGCATGCAGCTCCTCATGTTGCCCCATTCTATACATGTCTCACCAATATACTGAACCAAACCCACCATCATGTGTGGCCCACATGACCATCACACATCAACATCTGGCCCTCGGCTAACATGTATCACAGTGTCCCACGTAGCCTACGATTGCCTCCCCCAGAGCCGACCCATATGAATTGCGACGCGTAGCCCTGTGCCATATGGCAACGTCACCTTGGGTGACACATGGTATCACCGCAGTGATGTCCTAGGCCTACCCTTTCAGACCTAGGAGACCATCGTGCACCCTCTAGCACCACGAGGTCCCATGTGTAGGGAAGTAGCTCCATAGCTCCCCTCCCCCAAGTATGGTTTAAACACCACCTCAAGCCAAATAGCAGGAGAACCTCAAAGGTATTGATTTGACATACCGCTGTGAAACACGACCTCTGTTCATGGCATACAAAACCCATGCAACACCAACAACGCCCCTGAGACCAGCTTCCGCGCCCCACGCGCATCTAGTCGCCACACTAGATCCTCAACTAGCTCGAGAAGCCATCCATGCCATACATACGGGGAGCATGCATGTGCCGTAAGGCCTCATACCTCCATGCTCACGCACCACACAGCTAGCTCCAAGGCCCGCCCACCTTCCTACTAATCAAACGCCCAGCTCCAAGGTTGCCATGCCTTCCTGTGGTACCTTGATTAATGACGCATATCCCCAGCCCTATATATATATTGATAACTTAGGGTAATTTCAAGCTTACCCTTGGACTAATCCCTCAGGGATGCCCTCGCCCCGACCATGTAATGAGTATTTCATGAATTTCACACCCTACGGGGCATCCTGTTATCACAGAAGGGTGACACCAACACTCGATCCTAAGATCTATTGGTAACAAACCAAAGTCCCCTACCAACTACGCCAACCCCTAGTGGATATTTTGACAACAAGTATCCTTAAGGAACCCATACTGTAGATGCAAGAAATTCATGCATTTCTAAATAAGTTGTGGATCTTTTGACGATGAGTTTCTTACTAAGTTTAGTGATCTTGATCTTCTATAGGTGGGTGATGGCTTATGTGCAAGCTATTATTAACAATCCTCCATTCATGGAGACCTCTACTAATGGCATCGTCGACCTCTTAATTCCATCTTCTGTCACGTCTATGCAGGAAACCCTTGAAAAATTAAAATTTCATTGATTCTAAAAAGAGTAATATGGTAACATAAAAAAATTTTATTGGGAAATTTACAGGATCGACCCTGTCAAATTCACTTTCCCGCTAGAGACCCTATATTTTCACCTTCCACCAAATCGACCAGCTCCAAGTCGAGCAGAGCCTAAGGAGAGTAAAAAGTCAAAGATACCCCTTCTATGACTTTCTTTAACCCACAAAATCATCCCCTTCTCATTTTAATCTGTGAGAGTTAGTAAAACATTAGAGTGATGAAGGTGATGATGTCTTCTTCCTCAGATCGATCTACGCTTTGGAAGTAAAAAACAGAGGCTTGGGAGAAGATGACCTTGCATTTTTCCATTGGGAAAAGAAGACCCTGCAGTTTGTCATTGCGACGTGAGGTATGTTCATATTATCTAGTGTAAACCCCATTTTCAGTTTCTTAGGTTTTCTTAATGGTGCAGTATAAAAAAGACATAAATTTATTGATAATTTTTTTAAGAAACATCATCGCATTCTTAGACAGGACAGTTTATAATGATTGTATAAAGATTCGATATCAAATATTTAAACAGTCAATACCGATTGTAGAAACGGTTGATATTGTCTTTTTAAAAAGTCGATACCGAATGTATATACAGTCTGTATCAATTGAATATACAGTCACCATCTCCCCTTTGTGTCATCTGTCTTATGACCCCTTCCTTCGCATTCTTAAACAGGGGACATCGGAGGTGGGCATTCCTCTTCTTTGTCACTATGATGGTCTTCTTATAAACGATGATGACTTGTATGAAGGTGGTCGGCGAAGGCTTCTTTCCATTTCAATGGGTATTTTCTTATGAACAATTCATAAGGAGAATGTCTGCTATTAGTTTTGCGAGGGCGGATGAAACCATTTTCGTAAAGTTTTCTATGAAGATAGTGAATACCCCTGTGCTTGCCACATTTTAGACTCGAATGATTTGGCCTCTTTATTTACGTTTTATAAAGGTGGGGTGGATGTCATAAAGGTATTCATCATTAAAGAATCGTCATCCTTTCGAGTCGAAGTTGAACAAGTACCTCTTGCCAGGACTAATTTTGTGAGTAACCATTCCTTTCAACCATGTCAGTTTAAGGAGGATGAACATATATACGATACAGTCTATTTAGGTGATGACAATGATATTACAGCAGCATGTCGGTCATGAAAGCAACTATTAATTTAAACGATGCTCCAGTTGAATCATATGATGGCCTACTAAAATATATGCAGGGTCACAACAATGTCATCAAGAGTTAAACTACACGTCAGAAAGGGTGGGGAATGAAGACGATTTCATCATATCTTTCCCAGTGGTCTTCTTATAAATGATGATGATTTATATGAAGGTGGTCGACAGAGGCTTCTTTCCATTTTAATGGGTATTTCTTATGAATAATTCATAAGGAGAATGTCTACTATTAGTTCTGCGAGGGCGGATGAAATAATTTTCGTAAAGTTTTCTATGAAGATAGTGAATACCCCTGTGCTTGTCACATTTTACACTCGGATGATTTGGCCTCTCTATTTATATTTTATAAAGGCGGGGTGGACATCATAAAGGTATTCATCATTAAAGAATCTTCATCCTTCTGAGCTGAAGCTAAACAAGTACCTCTTGCAAGGACTGCTTTTATCAGTAACCATTCCTTTCAACCATGTCAGTTTGAGGAGGATAGACATATATACGATACAGTCCATTTAGGTGATGATGACGATATCACAGCGATATGTCCGTCAGGAAAGCAACTATTAATTTAAATGATGCTCCAGTTGAATTATATGATGACCCACTAGAATATATGTATGGGTCATAATAATACCATCAAGAGTTAGACTACACGTCAGAAAGGGTGGGGGATGAAGACGATTTCGGTCATATCTTCCCTAGTGGATTCACAACTTGGTGGACTCGCGAATTATGTTCTACCATTCCATCGATGGGGATTACTAGAGGAATTCAACCCCATGCCCATACACATAAGCACCCCGATGAAGGGCCTAGTCAACCACATTAGAACCACTTCGGTGAATAGCCAAGTTAATCATTAACCACGTCAGAACCCCGCTGGTGAAGGATCTAGTCAACCAAATGAGAACCCTAGTGGTGAAGGATCTAGTCAACCACCTGAGAACATCGCTAGTGAGGGGCATAGTCATCCTCAACCCACTAATAAAGATAACTTAGAAGAGAATGCTCAAGACTATGATAGCGAACTGAATGGATTTATAAAAGAGGATCCGAGAAATTTAATGAGAGGCATTGATGATCCCTTAGTAGACGGAGATTACGAAGGGTCAGAGATATCGGGTGACTCTTCCGATCAAGAGATAGAAACCGAATACTAGAATTGGACGTTTAAAGTTAGAGAGATCTTCAAAGACAAGCAAATATTTCAAAGAGCATTGAAAGAACACGGTGGAGAAATTTTTCCAAATTCGGCCCTTGAAAACCGCTAGTTATCGAGTGATAGCTGGATGCCACGAACCCAGTTGTTCGTAGTGAATACATGTGTCTAAATTGACTGGGCTTGACTCTTTCAAAATCAAGATGTTCAATAGTACTCACACATGCGGAGCCGCTAAGATCGGAGTGTACGGTCACCTTAATGCAATAATCTCCTTCATAGCCAACTATGTATGGGAGAAACTTATGAAAGAATTTGACTACACACCTATGTAGATAATGTTTAACATTACAAAAGCTTATAATGTGTAAATCAAATATTATAAGATTTGGATAAGGAAAGAACTTGCCCTGAACAATATTAGAGACAGTTGGCAATGGCAATTTGTGAATCTACCAGCCTACGTTAAGGATATGGAGAGGATAGATCCTAATGTACGAACGTCCTTTCAACTTACGCTTGACGGTAAGTTTTAAAGATTTTTTTAGAGTTTTAGATTATGCATCGGAAGCTACTGCAATACACTTCGTCACATTCTGCTTGTAGATGGCACACACCTATGGGGATGTTTCAAATGGATCTACTTATCTCCTCGGCGTAAGATGATAATAGCCATATATTACCATTAGCGTTCGTCATCGTCGAGTTAGAAGAAGAGGATATGTAGATGTAGTTTCTTGAACGGGTAGGTGCGTTCGTGATCGGTCAATTCAACAAAGATTTTGTTATTATCACGGACATGTCAAAGGATTTAATAAAGGTGATAAAATGAATCTTCCATAATGCATACCATAATTACTGCATGCGACATATGACACAAACTTTGGTACACAAGTATTCCAAGAACGGAGCGTTGGATCTATGGTGGTGCACTGTGCGTACATATTCAGTAGAGAGATTTGATTATTTTATGAATAAAATTAAGGAAAATGTTAATCCTCGAGTCGTAGAGTATATTTTAAAAGTAGACCCGAAATATTAGACACGCACATATATCAAAGGAAGACAGTACCATTCTCTTACTACGAATAATACTGAAATCTTGAACAACGTACTGAAGCTAGCTCGAGAGAGACCAATTATCGACTTAATCAGAACTTCTAGAGAGAAAGTCACTGATTATTTTCAAAAGCACCAACAGAAATCTGAGTTGGAGCACCCTCCTTTATGTGAAAGTAGACGACCACATGAAGAAGGTGCCCTAATGGACTGGAAGAAAGAGAGCTCAATCATACGGGCGTGTTCATTTTCTAGTGAACTTTGAGAATTTCATTCATCACATCGACTTGGAACATAGGACTTGTACTTGCCACCGTAGGCATATTCATAGTTTGCCTTGCTCACATACCGTTGCGGCCATCAATCTAAGAAATTACGATTACCATAACTTCTATGAGAAGTGATTTTTCATTGTTTGCTTTAAACAATCATACGACGAACAATGGGTTCCCGCCCTCGATAAAAGCCAATGGAAAATCTAAGCTGATTAACTGCCAGAAAATATGAAAGTGAGACCACCCTATAATTTTTCAAAGCAAGTCGGACATCCGAGGAAGTTAGGGCCCTACAATGTGATGCAGTGAGTATGATTACAATCGCAGGAGTTGCACGACAGTGAAACCGATGGATTAATACAGTACGTGCCTCCTTTTTATACTTAATCGCTCTCTAATTCGAGCAATGACGATCGACATCGCTCCATTAAGAGATTGCTAGTGATCCTCTAAGAGATCATTAGCGCTCTTAGATGAGAGTGATACCATTCCATTAAGAGATTGGTAACTTGCATTTTCTATTAAGAAATGAAATTTTTTTGGCAACTTGCATACTGACAGAGATTGGTTTGTATTTTCTATTGTTAAGGTATGTCGCGTTCTGAAATGCAACTCAAATGATAATTGTGGGCTTGCACCTCTGACGGAGGCAAGATGTTTATGCACTGAAACTTCTAAAGTTATTGACAGGGGGTGATCATTTTAAATCAAAACCTTGCAAGTGCACAAGTTCGAATGTACTAGCGTAAGTACAAGGGTGTCGAATCACAGAGGCTTGTCATTTATCTTATTTAATCTCTATTTTATATAATAAAATTGTATATTTTAAGTTTCCTAAATTAATCCCAAAAGTAAAAAGAAAATCTAATAGATCTGGAAAAAGATATGAGAAGGCAGACTAAGATCTCTCTTAGATCTCAGACTTGTAGCTAATAATCCTCTATTTATTCCCTATTTTGAATCCCTGGTACCTCCGCTCCAGGCTTCATATATGAATTAGATAAATCTAATCATCAAGACATCATTGCATGAACTAACAAAAATTACCCTACAAGGCCTAGTCCGTCGGTGAATATCCTATCCAATCCAACCCCAATCCCTACAAGGCCATTATAATTAAATTAAATAAGATTACAATGTTACTATCACATTCTCGATATATTTGAAACCTCAAACATGCAATCGTACCATAAACGGAATTCAAAATAAAGAAAGAAATAAAAGTTTATTGAATACTCATATGAAATTTACAAGATATCTCAGCCTGAAACTTTTAACCTCGCATCGACCAAAAGACCTTCATCATCACGTAATCGATCTTTGATCAATGATTACAATCAATCCCAATCCATTCCAGAACTATGATCTAACCTAAACCTACGAATACAGACGACTAAAACCCTTTAGAAAGGCTCTTGCCAAAAGGATACATAAACCTCACCCTAGGGTCCTTATTTATAGATGTTTAAGGCCCTAGAACATTGATTTTAACTAGGAAACAAACCCTAAAATGAATCTAATGCAAACTATGAAGGAAAGATATCTTCGAGTCTTGATTTTTGGAAAAAATCAATTGCTCACACCTAAAAATCAGCTAGGAAATCCTAGTTTCGTGCCTGAAGGTCAGCAAAAATCTTGACTATGACCGGTCGAGAATGGAGCTCAACCGGTCGGAATGATGTGTATAAGAAAACCCCTTTTCTATTTGATTTTGGACCGGTCGAAATATCCATTTTGACCAGTCCAAAATCAGATTTCTGAAGCTGGTTTTGGGCTGGAATGAACCAGATTCGCGGCCTAAAAATCCCAGTCCTGACCGGTCAAAATGGCAACTGTGATCGGTCACGACTGCACTTCTATGCGAACTTCATTCGGCCATAACTTTTGATATACAGTGCAAAATTCGGCAATTCTTGGTCTCAGCTCTAGAAGATTTATATGTAAACTTTGGCACTCTTCATTCTCTCTGATGTTCTGGTTGGTTCTTGCCATAGCCTCGAGACTCCATTAACTTTGTTATTTTAACCACATTAGTACTTTTAGGCCTTCAAAACGTGTTATGCTCAATCATGTACTAAAAGTAAATATTAATAATTAAATGAGGCCTGACAATGCTGAGATTTGGATCTAATTTATATTAATTTGGGGAAACTATCAGACTCATTTCACTACCACTAATAGGTACTGCTTTTATTATATAAAAATTTTCCTATATAATGATTGTCTTTGTAACTCTTTTATATTTTAAGAATGAAGAAGGTACCTCCGATACAGAATCAACATCCACAATTAGGGCACCTTGGTATAGATTTGATATAAGTCATCTACCGATGGACGATAGGATTGCAATTCATGCTCGATGGATGGATATAGATCGCATCCAGAAACAATACAAGAAGTGGCCTAGATCGTACAAGAAACGTTATGAGGCAAAGTTTAGCCAGAAATTCAATTCATAATAGTGATAAACTTGGAATAAAATATTAACAATCAAATTTGGAATGTACTTTTGCTCAGAATCTTCGAATGTACCAAATTGTTTGAAACGACTCCCTAAAGAGTCATTGGCGACTATATAAAGAGTCATCTTAGACTCTATAAACAATCGTTGCCCACTGTATAAAGAGACGTCTATGACTCTATAAGCAGTCATTGATGACTGTCTAAAGAGCCATCTGCGACTTTATATATAGTCGTTGACAGCTCTTTATAGAGTCGTTCGACTGCCTACAAAGTTGTTGACGACTGTCTATTCAGAAGTTTACTTGGTAGCAACAAAGAAAATTGATTTTTCCATTATTTTTTTTCCTACGTAGAGGTCAAACAATGTAGAGTAACAAATTTACATTAACATATACTCAAATTAACATATACTTAAATTTGAATTTGAATTGACAAATATAGAGTAACAAATTTACATTGCATATTAACATATATTCAAATTCAAAGTTTAATTTACATTACAAATTTACATATGCTCAAATTTACAAATGAGTTTACAAAATAAAGATTACATATGCTCAAAACTATGAGGATGGATCCACTGGTACATCTTTACCATGGTCTTCGTCTAATCCCCTCCATCGCCGATGTATGTAGCCAGGGCATGACTAATTTCTGCCCTGAACCTACTCATATTTTTTGCGCAAAGTCGAATTTCTTTTCAGTCATGAAGTACTCCATATACTTTAGCACGAACACCCCACAGTCTCACGAATTGCTCTATCGGGGAACAGATTTAATCCGACAGTCAATACATGACCAAGGATAGGACTTAACATTCTGTGTAGTGGAGTCTCCGTATAACTATAAAAGTGTGAAAAGGTATTGCATCTGCTTCAAAATAGTGGAATGTCAGATAATTTAAGTAAACAATGAAAATTTGTAAGTTTAGATGAATTCAAATTATATATACTTATTAGCGTTGTCAATTGCTTTGGATATTTACTCTCAGATGGCCTATCAAAAAGAGGGACGACGACCATTACCGATAGTTTGATAACCTTCACGATCACAAGCGCTCAGTTTAATGGTTGATAAGAATGAATTGGGACAAATATCTAGAAAGAAGAATATAATGTTAGAGGCTATGATTTGAAAACCTTAAAAATTGTCGGTAGCGATCGTAACATAGCGTGCTACATTCGTGAGCCCACAGATCCCGCAACCGGTTGAAGAAGTTTTGTAGCACCTTTCTACCTTGGTTCGCCTCTTCCTTATGGGCAGACCACCGTTTGATTTGTATCTCAGACTCTTGCTCGTAGAATTTTTCAGAAAGAATAAATTTGTTGAAATCCTCATATCTAAGACCATGTGGGTCAAAACGGTGGGGCCCATAAAGAAGCATTTCTCTTTTCGGTCAGGATAACTAGTGTCATCAATGACTTCCAAGAGTCTTAGGTAGGCTCCCATTATCTAAAAGCAACACAAATAAAATATTAAGCTAATAAACAACACCCTAAAGAGTCTTCAATGACTCTATATACAGTCGTTGATCACTCTCTAAAGAGTCGATATCGACTGTATAACGAGTCGTCTTCGAGTATTTAGACAATCGTTAACGACTCCCTAGAAAGTCATCAACGATTGTATATAGAGTCGTTGACGACTCTTTAGACGGTCGATATTGATGCTCTTCTAAGTGTGCATGATTTATTTGTGTTTTGAAAACAGATTTGCAACTGATGAATTATACTAAATTTTGGAAACTAAATAGAATAAAGAAATATCAGCACAGAGAGAAGTTAATTAGCCTGCAAGATCAGGGTCAATTGTAGCAAGTTTTAAATGTAAGCGAGTAAAAGATCGTCCACAGGGAATTGATTTAAAATGTAAGATAAACCTCCAGATCTGAGCTACCAGATCTGACCTCTGATCCTATCTACAAAGCACATAAGATGGGAGGTTGAATTTGTCACATTAACTAAATGAGAAAAGTAAAAATTAAACTAAATGATCCAGATCCAAGTTAGGGAGATTTGATGTAAATTAATAAGAATGGAGAAATAATATCTAACTTCGACTTAGTACTTAATTGCAGAATGAGAATAAATGTAAAACACATGAGATACTATCCAATCTTCATCTGGCTACCAGCACAGATGCAAGAGAAAGTAATCCTACTCAAGGATTGGAATTGAGTTGAACTTATGGCTATGGTCTGTCCACTTCAATGGACACAGATCATCCAATAGTCTTCACTCCGAATCCTTGATTAAGAATAAAAAACACCACTACAAATGCTGTGAGAAATCATGTTACAAACACAGATTCTCACAAGGACCATGAATTAAGGGAAATTGCTTTAAAAACAGTAAATCTAAAGGAATCTAATGAATAAGGAGGTCACAGGGAACCCTTAACATGAATCCGATTGAGAACGTACTGTTCACAGCAACCTTTTCAAATTCACCATTATAATTACAGAGCACAGCTTAAACAGCTCTCGAATTTGTGGTCTTGCATACAATTTTCACATGAATTACAGAAATATCTCACGGTTCTCAATTACAAATAAAATCTAGGCTATTACAGAAGTTTCAGACAAGCTATCTGAAATGGAAATGGGGCAATAGAAATGAAACTCAAAATCTGGATACCCAAATTGGGCAAATGGTTCGTCTATTTATAGTTTTCTCCAAGTCTAGCTCAGATGTGTATCAACCAATCAGAATTGGTTAGATCTGTATCAACCAATAGGAGTCGGGTACAAGGATCCAGATCTGTTTTGGCCAATCAAAACTGCTTGATCTGGTTCAGCCAATCAGGTGACAGAAGCATCAATTCTGTTATGTAATTCAAAAATCTGTTTGAGCTTCTAGAAGTTCCCGCCAAGTAATTTCATCTTTGGGTGTTCACATGGGGTGGAATATGCCTTTGGTTCGTGCTCAGAATCTTTCAGAATGTCCCTGGGTTTTTAAATGCATTGAGGCACGTGCAGAAATTACTGAATTGCCCTTACAGATGCTGGGAATCTTTAGGATATCATTTCGCACAGTTTGGAGAACTTTTCGCAAAGTACTATGATTTCTGAAGCTCTTTTCGCACAGTTCTGGTGTTGTTCGCAAGGAGTTTTCTTCTTTTCGAATAGGTCAGGAATCCTTTCGAAGAGTTTAGGTGCTCTTTGAAAACTAAGCCTGGAGCTTTTAGTTCTTTTCGCAAAGTTCAGGTTCTTTTCGAAAAGTTCATGTTCTTTTCGAAAAGTTCAGGTTCTTTTCGAAAAGCATTCTGTTCTGTAATCTTCTGTTCGAATAGCTCCAAACCTCTTTCCAGGTTGAAACCAGGCCTTTTTCCTCTTTAGTTTAGGCATTTTAACCGCCAGTGAGGTTGTTCCTTCTCCTTCTTTCCCTAGATTAGCATGAGTCATCATCTTTTTGGCACTTTTAAGCTGCTTTCACGGTCAAGCCTGCCTTCATTGTTAGCTGTAGAACAAACGCTAAAAACACTTATTTAGTACTCTCAATGGTCTATCAAGACTCAGGTTAAGGGCTGGAAAATGGTATTTTCTAGTTCTCAACAGATACCGACTGTATAAAGAGTCGCCCACGACTGAATAGACAATCGTCAACAACTTTATAAACAATCGTTCGGCTGTGTATAGAGTCATTAACGATTGACTATTCAGTACTTACCTTACAGTAGCAATAATGAGAGAAGTCATGTATGAGAAATCCTAAAATAAATATGATAGAACATCACTCAAGCATTATATAAGTTGTAAGGTTACTTATAATATTGTCCAGGTATGTCGTGCCTGCCAAACATTTGAAAGACTGTAGCACAAGCGTATAATCACCAATGACGCTTACGTAGGTGCTGCATAAATAAAGACCAACACTGAAATTCAAAACTAAATTAAGTACTAACTAACTATTATGATAAAAATAAACTTACTCGTCTTCAGAAACATGCATGTTCCAGAGGGCCATCATGTATTTATGCTCCTCTGTTTGCTCAACAGTAGAAATGACCACCGTCTTGTCAATGGCCCTCTCCACAGTGGCCTCTCCATTTCAGGCTTTTTTTCTCTGGGGTCCCTTTCTCCCAATCCTAGGTTTCACGGCAATGTGTTTCGTGAGTTTCTTAGGTCTCAAGTGAGCGTCAATTTGTTGCCCAGGCACCCCATGAATTGGAAAGAGTTTTGCTCATCACCAGTTGGCCCTTTATCGGGTTGAGACTTGAGTTACTTGTTTTCTTGATCTTTATATTGTTCTAATTAAGTCTTAACCTATTACAAGTGCACAAAAGAAATTGTAATGCTAGTATAGGATCATTCCCACGAGGAAGTGATTTTTTTTTCAGTTTTACTTTATGAAAACTCATTATTATCTTTAAGATCCTAAACTACTTGAGAAATATGAATAATATAATAGTTTTTTAAACTAAAGTGCAAGAAAATGAAAATAAATTTTCAAACTTTTGGATCCTGGTCGTCAATCAGCTTCCTTCTGTTTAGAGATATTTATGAAATTAAAAGTACCGTTACACTATATATCAAGTCTCCTAGTGTTGATCGTCAATCAAAACTAGAATCCTATCGATACAAATTTAATCTAATCAATAATCTCTTAAAAGTTGGGCGTTAATCAAATTCTAGAAAATTGAAGATGAAAAATAAAATACCATTACACTAATCTACAAATCTTAACCTGAGTCGTCAATTCAAATCAAAACTTGAAGATGTTTACAAAGCAGTAAATTTGCAATAAAATAAATCTAAACTAGAAAGCAAAGTAAGATATATCTTTCACCCCTCAGCCGCAGGCGTCAATTACTTCTGAGAAACTATGGATATCTACACTAATCTTCTAGCTCTCAATCATAGTCGTCAATTGTGATCAAGGAACCTTGGATATCTAAACTAAACTAAACTAAATTTGATTGGAAGAAAATCCAACCTCAGTTGTCAATTGATGCTAAGAAATTCTTTGATGATATTATTCGTATGTCGAGCTCTTTTATTTATAGATCATAAGAAGTCAGTTAACAGTGTTCTAATCCTAATAAAAGAAACTACTAAAAATAAAAGAATCCTAATATAACTCTAATTCCTAATTTTATCTTCCTTGCTTTCACTGGTTGATGCGTTTATAGACTTTCTCTTTTATTTCAGTTATCGAGATCTTTAGGAGTCTTTCTTCATCAATCTTCTCAAATCTGTGATTTGCCAAACTTCTAATTTAAGAAATATTCTAATTATGATGCATGGCGGAGTGAATCTTCACTTGATCAGTAGCAATGAGAAGCTTCAATTTATATAATCGTAAATTACGATTTCTCTTTTTTCATAGCTTTCACTCTGGACGATTCTGAATCACGAACGATCATTTTTTTCCTTATATGGCCTTCCACTGGAACGTCTTCTCTGAAGAACAGTAAATTACGATTTTATATTTTTCTCTATAGTGCTTCATCGTCTTTTACAATTTCTTGGCTTTCAGCAGCGTTTGATCGTCTTTTTCGTTCAATCGTCTTTCATACTATTTTTTGAGTTCATTTTGATGAAGATTAATACTTTAATTCTCTTTTACTGATCCTTAATATCTGCACATCATTAGCTTATTAGTAGCAAACTAGAGTTTAATATCACTAAGTTAAAGGTGATAAAATGGTATATTCTGTGACTGATCACACCCCCAAACTTATATTTTGCTAGTCCCTAGCAAACAAGGAAAGAAATATTAACCTAAAATTTAAATGCCACTTTCGTAGGGAGCACGATTGCATTTAATAGATGCAACAAGCCATTAAACCCCTAGGTGATCCCTAGTGGAGGAGTTGTAGTCTCCTGAAGGTTTTCAGTGAAGTTACCTACAAACTTCAAAATATTTTTGGGTTTTTCAAATTTTCAAAACTAATAAAAAAAATCTAAAATAATTTTATACATTAGCTAAATTAATCACCATATGGTTATTATAATTTTCAAAAATTGGATTCCATTAACCCCCACTTTCCATCCTAACAGTTATCTTTGATCAAAACTCAGCAATTTCAATCCTGTAAAGCGTGGAGTGTGTGCGAACCAGTGAAAAGTTTATTCATCATAAAATTTTCTAAATCGTAGATTTAGAAAATATTTTCATCCAAAAACTCTCTCTATTGGCATAATCTCAAAAAGATATCAAAATTTTTTGGGTTCTCTCAGTATGATATCTCTTGAAGAATTCAAAGGATAATTGAAAAAAATATGAATCTAATAGAATGGATAATCAATTCTGTTCATATGATTCCCTGTGCAATCCATAGTGTCTATTATTCACATCTCTACTAGGCTTATGCTTTTGCAAATCATAAATAAAAAAGGTCTTTCCTTCCGCTTGTAATGGGTCTTTGGGTTTCAGAAGGTTTCCAAAAAAGGTAGATAGGATTTCAAAAGTTTCTCTGAGAATTTAGTTCTTCCTTCTCTTCTTTTCTTTTCTACTTTTCTACTTCAGTAAGTATCCAAAAAGTTGGATGACTTCTTCCCATTTTTTATTTTCTATAAATCCCATTTCTTTTTTTGATTATTTTCTTCTAATATCCTTTTGATTTTTCAGCTTTGGAAGCTATTTTGCTTCTCTTTTTTTTATAGAATCGTAAGTACGATTTTGTACTTCTTTTCTCATATTTTCTTCTTTATTTTTTATTTCTTTTCAGACGCACCCTTTTTCAGCATATCCCTTTTCTGTTTTTCTTTTACTCCTTCCACTCCATCTTCTTCCCTTCTTTTGCATTCTAAACTCTCAGAAAATTATAAGGGTCAAAGGTTGAAAGCTTTGGGTAGTACATATGGTTAAGTGTTTATATAATCTTGGTATAGAGAAATTCAGTTTAGGCTTCTAATATGGGTTCAAAGGATAAATTTTTCTTAGATTTTAGCTTTTTGGCTTTGACTAAATAAAATATGGCCTTTGATCATTTTCACGATTTACTAGCATAAATGCCTTATTATTTTGATGTTTCTAACAAATAGTTCTAGACAAAAAAAATAGGTGTGACAGTCCCCGTCTCTAAACTGGGAAAGGTCGCGCCATCGGATCACCTGACATGATCCTTTCATCAAGGGGTTACTTCTTTAATTTAAAATGACTCAATTGCGGAAGCAATGTGTTTTAACTCTGACAGATAGATAATATGAGAATAAACTGATAGATAGACTAACAATACTATAAACACAAAAAATTAAAAGATCTGATGTATAGCTTTTCACCGATGACGGCCACCCGTCATCTAAATAGTGAAAAGAAAACCTATACATCCCAACATATCTCTGAAACTACCATATCATTTATACATGTCTAGAATTTATCTCACTCTTTCCTCCCTCTACCCTTTTTTCTCATATTCCCAAGCTACAAACCTATTTTGGGAAGAACTCTTCTGGGAAATTGTCTTCCTCGTCTTCGTCGTCATTGTCTTCCCCTTCTTCCTCGTCAGGCACGTAGGTGGGATCAGCAACGTGCTCTGGGTCAGGCTCTGCAGCTAAGACATTTAAGTCGGGGAATGAGCTATTATCAAAGCTCAGTAGAGAATATCACATTGTTATTCTATATTGACAGTTTATCACTTTTTCATAGAGAAGCATATATAAAATAAGAATATGAATAACATGCTGATATGTTGAATTTATGATGTATCAATTATGAGAAAACAACTGAACTCAAAGATACAAGCAGGCGATATCCGGAGAACAACAAAGTCAAGCTCCCGAGTTAGCAGGATCACTTGGACCAAAATGCTTCAAGCTCCCAAGTTAGCGGGATCACTTGTCAAGCTCCCGAGTTAGCGGGATCACTTGCTTCGAGAATCTCAAGCTCCCGAGTTAGCGGGATCACTTGATTAAAACTAGAGCAATAACATATCAAGAACATTGAAATTGACAACATCTGAGTACTGAATCACGTAGAATTACCAAGAATATGCATTTGCCTGTATGGTTTTATAATGCGATGTGTATTAAACTACTATAAATATATAATAGCATTAATTTACAAAACTGATTTATGCTCATTAACTAGTAAAAGAATTTCTTTCTTACTAAGGTCAAGCTACTAGATGCTCTTGATGCTCATTGATAATATATATTCATATTTTGTTTCTCATCAGCTTAATGACTAAACAAGTCTATTTATTTCATAGCTAATCAGGATCATCAGTTCAAATAACAAATCAGATTTTACTTCTACTATGCTTATCAGTGCGTACATGCATAGTCATCAAAGCTTCTATGAAAAACTAAGTGACATGCTTATACCATTATAAAATACCATCACAGATTCCCTACCTGTGTGCGTCAAGTCTTACGATTATCGTCGTCGATGTACGTTCAAGCATCCTACAGTCTTAGTTCACCAAAGTTGTCTAAGTGCACCATATGGCACCAATCTAGGATAAAATAAATAGCTTTCTATTAAGAGCCAGATTAAGACCGTGTTTTAATTGACTAAATGGCCAAGACCCATAGATAGATCCATCTAGACCTCACATGGACCCAAGGTCCGAATGCACAACAACACAGCCCAGCACATTACTGCTGAAGGCTGCCGCGGCAAGCACCTTGCCGCAACAACCCTATGAGGTTGCCACGGCAAGCCACTCAACAGAGTGTCTTGCCGGGGTTCAGGTGAGCTTCTTCTCTGTCTTTGGTTGCTGTTATACCCCCCCTTGCTCTTATATATAACTATATTATTATCTATTTATATATATATATATATATATTTGTATAAACTTAGTATTTAGATATGTATATTATTCCATCCATCCACAGATCTTTAATGAAGATCCGGAGTGCAGCAAGGTGCTTCCTATTCTTTATGCTGTGGTTAACACTGTGTTATTTCATCTTACAATCACTCTATTGCACAAGAACCAATCGCTTACCTTCTTGTGTTTATGAGAGTACTTTCATGCTGACTGGGTAGTATCTTTTACTAGTTCGACTGGTTCGACAAATGAGAACCGAATTACGTGACCGTAATCTTGAACATCGGGAGAATAATAGCAATGCCTCTCTATAATTTCTGATATGCTGGTCAGATTCTAAGGTTTTTGTTTTCAGGATCGGATAGCTATAATTCCATCCAATTTTGAAGGCAAACAGATGTAGGTTCCTTGGTGAAAGTCTTATAGTGGTTACTCTACCTTGCGTGCATGCGCATATACTATGACTCAATTGAGTCGTGTAAGCAATAAGCCATGCAAGTAGCTTACAAGCTGCTTTTACTTAAACTACCATGTAGGTCACTAATACATAGGGAGTGTATTATAGAAAACAAAGCATATAAAACAAAACAAGAAAACTCTTGTATATTTTACAGATAAACCAAATAGGGAATCCAACAAAAAAAGTTATACAATAGCCCTCTCCCCCTCTCTTGGTTATTTTAAGACTAGTTAGTGTTATATGCCCGTTCTTTAGTCTAGGCTAAATTTTTGGTGTGGCTACCATGCAACATTCACATGATTTTTGGTCTTGTATAGGCAAATAAAGCCAAAGATTTTGGCTTGAGTAGAAAATATATACAACATTACCTGTGTATAGGAACATTATTACTGATAAAATAATTCTTTAAATTTTATTATAGTATGCCTGTGTCTAGCTTGCAGTCAAATTTTAGGGCTTCACATTTTGCACAGATTTAAAGGCTAACATAGTGAGGTCCTTAGGGTGTCGTGGTGAAAACTTTCATATGACCTGACCGGACTCTCATCACTACAGTGCTAAATCTGGGGATCGTTACATTCTCCCTAATTTTAGGAATTTTCGTCCTCGAAAATAAATCGAGACAGTATGAGTAGCAAATGAATGCCGAAATCATGAACATAAATGTTGTAAAGATCACACAACATGTGGTGCTTACTAACAAACTTTTTAATACAAGAACAAGATTAAAATCAACCAGATGGAACCAAAATCCAAAATCTATATTTAACAGGTAGAATTGCAACATTAGCACTAACAACACTCATCAATGATTTTAGTCCTACTACATGTGGCACATGACTAGGATTATAAATCTTTTAATGAACAATTTTCAATTTAAACAAAACTTGTAGGACCTCAAACATCAGAACCACCACAATCATTTATCATCAATCAAGACAAAATTTAAACGAATCAATAGAACCGCACTTTAAAATGTACATACACCAAAGAGAATTGCCATATCAGGAACAACAACACTCCTTACTCATCTATTATTGGCATGATGTATCATATTTTCAATTTGTCATAAATAAGCAATTTAGGCAGAGATAAATTCAATTTAAACAACAAGTTTGTGGGGTTATAATTTACCAGGCTGGGGGCTTGGCTGTTGTTGGCCCGTTGAGGAAGGACCAGCTTCTTGTTGTTGGAAGTCTTGCTGGAACTCCGGAACCAATAACGCTGCATTGTGAGTGCATTGGGAGACGTAGTTGCGTGCCCGCCCAATGTAAGGGTTTGCAGTAGTTTGGAAAGTATGCTCCATCATGATATTGGTTGCTTCTTCAATATAATCTATACGTTGATGGAGCATGTAATGGTTTCGATATAAATTATAGAATTGAAGGAGGGTTTGCTCATGGTTTTCACGCATGAGCTGGACAAGATCAGCGTTTGGAAAGTATGCTCCAATGTAAGGTTTGCAACAGTTTGGAAAGTATGCTCCATCATGATATTGGTTGCTTCTTCAATATAATCTATACGTTGATGGAGCATGTAATGGTTTCGATATAAATTATAGAATTGAAGGAGGGTTTGCTCATGGTTTTCACGCATGAGCTGGACAAGATCAGCGTTTGAATAAGTCCCTTGTGTCGAGGGAATCGACTCGGTTTGGGTTTGTGGTTGAGGAGGAATGGGGATATCTTGGGTTGGGACGGAAGGTATTTCTTGTTGGGGTTGGGGAGGACGACGGACTTGTTTGGCTTGGCGGTTGCTCACCGCTTGAGATGATCTTTGACATATATTTCTCCATATGGCAGGGCTTAAGACCCACATATTATCGGTGCGGACCTCTTCACCCACTGGGATCTAGTATGGAACTAGATTGACACTATCCGAGTGCCCTTCTAACATGCGAGAAATTAAACGAGGGTAGGGGCAGGATGGCATGGGATTTGAGACGTTGCTTTGTAGGTGAAGGTTGGCATATGTAATGTCTTCTCAGACTACCTTTGGGGCATTGACCCATCGGTTTTCATGAACGGCAAAGAGAGCTTGTAAGAGAGCATCTCGGCGCTCTCTCTCATGCTACATGAGATACAAGTTGTATCGAAAAATACAATCTAAAAACCACATTTTCTGTGGTAGTTGGCTACGACAGACTGAAAGGCTGTGGTCAGAAGTGGTCTATCCATCAATCGTCTTAGTGATGATATGATGGAACTTCACATCCCGCTGTCTAGGCATTTGCAGTCCATAAGTCACATCAAAATTAAGACTACAGTCCATAGCTTGGGCTATGTGCTGTAAATTGAAATAAAATTTCCGATTATCTATTTCGATCTCCAGCTGACCGACAGTTGGGGAGACTCTTAAATTTTGGTAGAACAGACGGATTAAACGGGGATAAAATTGAGTGCGAAATGGTTGATATAAGGCGCCTAGCTGTGCCTGTTCCATAAATTTGATAGACCATGTGGTTTGATCATTTGGGGTTAAGAGTCGATCATCGATGATCCACTCGGGTTCCATTGCTTTCATAGCCCACCATGGGACGGGCTGTTCGTGGTCAATGGGTGGATCGATCGGTTCGTGTGAAAGAGCAGGGCCTTTTCCCTTAGCTTGAGCTAAGGCCTTTGGAGGTTTAGAGACTCCAATCTTTTTAGGAAACATTTTAAAAATAAAAAAGACAAGAACAAATGGGGTGAGTTCTGGTTTTTACCTCACAAAGAACCAAGAATCTGCCTGAAATGAGGACAATAATAGGAAATAGAGGGTTTCCTAGAGCAAATCAGTGGCATGCAACAGGTGCAGGCTTGATTTGAAGGAGTGCATGCATGTATACAAGAGCTTGGGAGGTTGAAGAAACCGGAAAGTGCACATTATAACAGAAAAAACCCAACTGAATATAGTTTGAAGTGGGTTTCGGACCCACAAAATCCAACAGAGTTGCCGCAGCAACACTAAAGGCTTGCCGCGGCAAGTTACTTGCCGCAACCAGCACTATTCCTTGCCGCGGCAAGGTGGTCTTGTTTTGATTAGCCCGGATTTCGGGGCCCACATGTGGTGTAAAATATTTTTGTGTTGAGATGTACTTAGCTTATCCAAGTTCTGAAAAATAATAGTTGTTGTTTTTTTTTATGTTTGTTACTAGGTTAAAATTTTTTATTTTGATGAAATTTGATCCATTTTGTAGGTGATTTCATGAAAATTATTATATCTGCCCATAAATAGCCTTGTATTGGTTATATTGGAACAGGTGGCAACAAGTTGGGATATGTCATTGCTTAAGTGTCACTATTTCACACTTTTTGCATTTTGTATTATTTATTATTCAATTTATCTTGAATATTCTTAAAATTTTAATTTTATAATTATTTAATATCATAATTGTATTTTAATGCTAAGTAAAATCATGTTATTTCAAGTTATTTTTTATCAAGGTCTATAAGACTTAATTACTATATTCTATTGGATATAATTTCTTGTCTATTGGTGCAGGGTGCAGGGTGTATTAACAATATATTTTAAATAACATTATAAAGAAGCAAATTGAATTTATTTAACTAAGTGTGATTATAGTTTAGTGTAAGTGGATTTTAAGTACGTACCTTATGTAAATAATCGAGACTACTGAGCACGAATATCAGCTTCGCACTCCCAAGTAGCCTCATGCGACCCATGATTCTTCCATTGTACCAAAATGAGTGGAATTCATTTTGTTCTCAACATTTGATCTCTTCGGTCTAGAATCTAACCTGGTTCTTCGGTCACTGTTAAATCTTCTTGAATATCCAACGGTTGATAATCCAACACATGCGTTGGATCACTAACGTACTTCCTCAGCATCGATACGTGAAATACGTCATGAATACCTGCTAGGTGTAGAGGTAACGCGAGTCGATACGCTACTTCTCCTACTCTGCCTAATACAGGAAATGGTCCAACGTAACGAGGACTCAACTTGCCTCGTTTCCCAAATCACATCATGCCTTTTGTTAGAGAGATTTTGATAAAGACGTATTCTCCAATCTGTATACCATTCAATCCGAATGAATAACCATAATAATCTAATGAAATTAAAAAAAAGGACGTATTAGTCTAGGGTATTACCTGAAAATCAACACTCGTTCTTTTGAGATCAACGTAACTCTTTTATTGACTTTGAGCACTCTTCAATCGTTCCCGAATAACGTGAACAACTGCATTGGTGCTTTCTATCAGGTCAGGGCCTAAAATCAACCGCTCTCTTGCTTCTTCCCAGTTAATCGGAGATTTACATCGGCGTCCATATAATGCTTCTAACGGTGCCATATCGATGCTTGATTGGAAGCTGTTATTGTATGCGAATTCGATCAGGGATAAGTGTTTATCCCATGATCCTTGAAAATCTAGCATATAGGCCCTTAACATATCTTCAATCACTTGATTTACCCTCTCCGTCTGCCCGTCAGTCTGAGGATGAAATGCAATACTGAAGTCTAACTTGGAACCCATACCTTCTTGAAAACTCTGCCAAAATCGCGAGGTATATAAAGGGTCGCGATCTGACACGATGCTTACAGGTATCCCATGTAATCGTACAATCTCCCTTAGATAGATTTCAGCCAATTTCGACGTTGTATATCGCGTACTATAGGGTAAGAAATGCACCAATTTGGTGAGACGATCAACAATCATCCAAATGGCATTGTAACCCTTCAGAGTACGAGGCAAACCAAGAATGAAATCCATGGAAATATTTTCCCATTTCCACTCTGGAATAGGCAATGGTTGTAGCAAACCAGCAGGGTGTTTGTGCTTGACTTTTACTTGTTGACATGTCAAACACTCTGCAACATATTCTGCTACGTCGCGTTTTAGACCGTTCCACCAAAACGTCTTATTAAGATCCTGGTACATCTTTGTACTACCAGGATGAATAACATTGGCTGACTTATGCACTTCTTCAAGAATTTTCTCACGTAAGGCATGATCATCAGGTATGCATACTCGCCCTCGAAATAATAAAAACCCATCATCCTTGATTGAGAATTCTGGCTGTAGCCCACTTTGTACCCCTTGTCAAATGGTAATAAGGTCTGCATCTTGCATCTGGAGCTCTCTGATCCTATCGAATAGTGGAGCTCGGATCATTACTGTAGCAAGTAAACCTCCAGTTGATGTTGCTCGCAGAGTGGCACTCGATGATACCATGTCATTGAGTAGTTTCCATCTTTGTAATCGTGTCACCAGATGAGATAATTGAGCGGATGATCTGTGACTCAGCGCATCAGCTACAACATTGGCTTTGCCGGGATGGTACTGAATAGAACAGTCGTAGTCTTTCAAGAATTCCATCCACCTTCTCTGTCTTAAATTTAACTCTTTCTGAGTGAAGAGATATTTAAGACTCTTGTGATCAGTGAAGATCTTGAAGGTTTCACTGTACAGATAGTGTCTCCAGATTTTCAATGCGAAAATAACTGCTGCTAGTTCTAGGTCATGAGTGGGATAGTTCTTCTCGTGGTCTTTCAATTGATGAGAACCATATGCAATTACACGTTCCCATTGATTCAACACACACTCTAACCCACTATATGAGGCATCACTGAAGACAACAAAACCACCACTACCGGATGATAATGCTAGAACAGGTGCGGAAGTGAGTCTCCTTTTTAATTCTTGGAAACCCTATTCACATACTTCAGTCCATTCGAATTTAACATTCTTTCGAGTGAGCTGCATGAGTGGTCCAGCAAGTCATGAAAATCCTTCCACAAAATGTCGGTAGTAGCCTGCAAGACCTAGAAAACTTTGAATCTCGACATCGTCATGTGGTCGCTTCCATCAGATTACTCTGACTTCAATCTTTGCGGGATCGCGATAATACACCGCCTTGAAATAATATGACCTAGAAAACTAACTTGATTCAACCAGAAGTCACATTTACTGAATTTAGCATACAACTGCGAATCTCTCAATGTTTGTAATGCCAGATGTAGATGATCTTCATGCTCTATCTTTGTCTTTGAATAAATAAGTATATTGTCGATGAATACTACGATACACTGATCGAGATAAGGTTTGAAGACTCGATTCATCAAGTCCATAAATGTAGCAGGTGCATTGGTCAATCCAAAGGGCATGACGAGAAACTCATAGTGACCACAGCGTGTTCGGAAAGCTGTCTTTGAAATATCTTCAGCTTTCACCTTCATCTGATGATAACCCGATCGTGGGTCAATTTTTGAAAAGAATCGCGCTCCTTGTAACTGATCAAAGAGATCGTTGATTCGAGGAAGCGGATATCGATTCTTGATCGTCAGTTTATTGAGTTGGCAATAATCAATGTAGAGACGCATTGAACCGTCCTTCTTTTTAACAAACAACACCGGCGCCCCACGGAGACACACTCGGTCTGATAAAGCCTTTGTCAAGAAGCTCTTATAATTGCTCCTTGAGCTCTTTCAACTTTACCGGTGCCATTCTGTATGGTGCTTTCGATACTGGATCGGTACCTGGAGCTAATTCAATAGTGAATTCTACTTCCCTATCAGGTGGTAGTCCTGGCAGCTCATCAAGAAACACATCAGAAAATTCACAAATGATTGGTACATCGGAAAGTGATATTTTATTCACTTTCTATTCATCACTTTGTATAAAAGCAACATACCCTTGAGAACCTTCATCAAGTAATTGTTGTGCTCGAATTGTGGATATCAGCGAAAGATTAGTTGACGGTACACCATAAAATTTAGCTGATATCTTCTTTTGGGGATGAAAAGAGACAATCTTCTGGTGACAATCAACATTCGCATGGTGAGTGAACAACCAATCCATGCCAAGGATCACGTCGTATCCTTGCATCGGTAACAAGATTAAATCAGCTACTGCTTCATATCCCCAGTAATCTTGATTGAAATGATAATCAACCGGTATACTTTATCAGTCCTGAGGGATTGTCCAGTCGAAAGTGTAACGTCGAGAATAAAGTCGAGAGGTTCTGGAATACCTCCTAACTTCTTTAATTTTTCAGCAAGCTGGGGTGTAACAAATGAATGTGTAGATCCGGGATTAATCAAGACTCGTGCGTCATAACACAGATAAGCATCTTTTGGATATAATTATAAGATACCTAAAGCATAGAGACTAGTGTTAACTAGAGTATATTTTAATTACTCAATTATTGAAATAATAATATATCAATGTATAATATAATGTTTAGATTTTACTATATGCACCTTCTCTATCTAAAATGACAATTAATTGTAAATTTTAATGTAAACATAATGGACAACCATACCTTGAATGATGTCATGGCTAGTCCTCGCATCTTTTGCAGTGACAGCATAGGCTCGGCCTTGTACCGTAGGCCGTGCCGATTGTAACAATGGTCCTGCCTTTATTGTTATTCCTACCATTTCTGGGCATTCTCTGATCCGATGTCCCATTTTGCCACATAGAAAACATGCACCAGAAGCTTTACGACACTCATCGGTTTTGTGTGCCTTCCCGCATTTCCCACAAATTTCTTTGGAGGCAACTGATGAAGCCATATAAGATCCCATGCAAGAACCTATCGGTCGTGCTTGAGAAAACCCAGATGTACTTCAAGCCGCTGGTAAAAAAGACTGATTCTGAACATGTGGAATCCTTGGTGGTGCTGAGTACATCGATGGATTGTAAGGCCGTGCATATGCTCCTACCGTCGGTTGAAATGCGGCCTGCCCTTGGAATCATGGTCGCTTATTAATTTGACCTGCACTATAGGACTGGGATGGAGCTTTTCTGGCTTTTTATTTTTCTTCTCTCCTTTTGAACATGGTGTCCACATCGGTTTCCGCGATCAGGGCTAATTTCATCACATTGGCATAAGTTGTTGCCTGAAACAAAGAAATGGGTTCTTTGATCAGGGGTTTCAAACCTCGCTCGAACTTTTGAGTTTTCATCAACTCTGTGGCGACCAACAAAGGTGCAAAACGAGAGAGACATGTGAATTCTGCCTCATATTCTCTAATCGTCATCTGACCTTGGACCAAGGTTGCAAACTGTACTTCAAATTTATATCTCTCGGGCGCTGGGAAATATTTTTCATTAAATGCCTCGGTGAACTCTGCTCATGTCCATGGTACTCTGGGCATCCTTATTTTTTTGGCAAACTACCACCATGCCTCTGTCTCACTCTTCAATTTGTACGCCGCCCAACTTACTTTTTCCTCCTCGGTGCACGTGACTCTTTGCAGTACTTTTTCAATCTGCGTTAACCACTTCTCAGCTTCCATCGGGTCATGCTGACCATGGAAACTCGGTGGTCAAAGTTGAACAAATTCTATAAATTCCTCGGGACGTCGAACAACAAGCATGGCCATAGTGTTGACCATAGTCTCCAATAACTGAGGATGAGGATTGTGTCCTGCATTCTATTCAACACCAGGAGCACTTCCCATTGGTGGAGTACTTACAACTGACGGAGTTTGCTCTGGCGGAGTATGCTCTACAACATTCTCCATCGTCATTCGACTTTCAGCCAGATGGACATTCTCACCACTCCCCGAAGAAATGTCATGCTCGTACCCGGCTACTGGAATCGTATTCGGCCCAGTACGATGGGGTAACGGTGGTCTACCTCTACCTCCTCCACGACGCGGAGGCATCTCTACCTATTTTGATCAGAGAAGAACTTAATTAAACCACCTATCCTAATTTCCTACGAATCAACTATCAGACATTTTACCATATATATATGTCAGAGTTCAGTCTCCAAATGACTTAACGCCGTGAGCTTTGATACCACCTGTGGCAGCCCGACGTTTCCCCATCTCTAAACTGGGAAAGGTTGCACCATCGGATCACCTGACATGATCCTTTCATCAAGGGGTTACTTCTTTAATTTAAAGTGACGCAATTGCGAAAGCAATGTGTTTTAACTCTGATAGATAGATAATATGGCAATAAACTGATAGATACACTAACAATACTATAAACACAAAAAAACAAAAGATTTGACGTATAGCTTTTCACCAATGACGGCCACCTGTCATCTAAACAGTGAAAAGAAAACCTATTTATCCCAACATATCTCTGAAACTACCATATCATTTATACATGTCTAGAATTTATCTCACTCTTTCCTCCCTCTACCCTTTTTTTCTCATATTCCCAAGCTACAAACCTATTTTGGGAAGAACTCTTCTGAAAAATCGTCTTCCTCGTCGTCGTCTTTCCCTTCTTCCTAGTCGGGCACATAGGTGGGATCAACAACGTGCTCTGGGTCAGGCTCTACAGCTAAGACATTTAAGTCGGGGAATAAGCTATCATCAAAGCTCAGTAGAGAATATCACATTATTATTCTATATTGACAGTTTATCACTTTTTCATAGAGAAGCATATATAAAATAAGAATATGAATAACATGCTGATATGCTGAATTTATGATGTATCAATTATGAGAAAACAACTGAACTCAAAGATACAAGCAGGCGATATCCGGAGAACAACAAAGTCAGCCTCCCGAGTTAGAGGGATCACTTGTCAAGCTCCCGAGTTAGCGGAATCACTTGGACCAGAATGCTTTAAGCTCCCGAGTTAGCGGGATCACTTGATTTAAACTAGAGCAATAACATATCAAGAACATTGAAATTGACAACATCTGAGTACTGAATCACGTAGAATGACCAAGAATATGCATTTGCCTGTATGGTTTTATGATGCGATGTATACTAAACTACTATAAATATATAATAGCATTAATTTACAAAACTGATTTATGCTCATAAACTAGTAAAATAATTTCTTTCTTACTAAGGCCAAGCTACTAGATGCTCTTGATGCTCATTGATGATATATATTCATATTTTGTTTCTCATCAGCTTAATGACTAATCAAGTCTATTTATTTCATAGCTAATTAGGTTCATCAGTTCAAATAACAAATCAGATTTTACTTCTACTATGCTTATCAGTGCGTACATGCATAGTCATCAAAGCTTCTATGAAAAACTAAGTGACATGCTTATACCATTATAAAATACCAACACAGATTCCCTACTTGTGTGCGTCAAGTCTTACGATTATCGTCGTCGATGTACATTCAAGCATCCTGTAGTCTTATTTCACCAAAGTTTTCTAAGTGCACCATATGGCACAAATCTAGGATAAAATAAATAGCTTTCTATTAAGAACCAGATTAAGACCGTGTTTTAGTTGACAATAAATGGCCAAGACCCATAGATAGATCCATCTGGACCTCACATGGACCCAAGGTCCGAATGCACAACAACACAGCCTAGCACATTACTGCTGAAGGTTGCTGCGGCAAACTTCAAAGCTTGCTGCGGCAACCCTATGAGGTTGCCGCGGCAACCCCTTGAGGTTGCCACGGCAAGCTTGGCTTGCCGGGGTTCAGGTGAGCTTCTTCTTTGTCTTTGATTGCTGTTATACCCCCCCCCCCCTTGCTCTTATATATAACTATATTATTATCTATTTATATATATATATATATATCTTCATCTTCATCTAGATATATAGATTTATATCTATATCTATATATATATATATATATATATATTTGTATAAACTTAGTATTTAGATATATATATTATTCCATCCATCCACAGATCTTTAATGAAGATCCGGAGTGCAGCAAGCTGCTACTTATTCTTTATGTTGAGGTTAACACTAAGTTATTTCATCTTATAATCACTCTCTTACACAAGAACGAATTGCATACCTTCTTGTGTTTATGAGAGTACTTTCATGCTGACTGGGTAGTATCTTTTACTGGTTCGGCTGGTTCGACAATGAGAACCGAATTACGTGACCATAATCTTGAACATCAGGAGCATAACAGCAATGCCTGTCTATAATTTCTGATATGCTAGTCAGATTCTAAGGGTTTTGTTTTCAGGATCGGATAGCTATAATTCCATCCAATTTTGAAGGCAAACAGATGCAAGTTCCTTGGTGAAAGTCTTATAGTGGTTACTCTACCTTGCGTGCATGCGCATATACTATGATTCAATTGAGTCGTGTAAGCAATAAGCCATGCAAGTAGCTTACAAGCTGCTTTTACTTAAACATGTAGGTCACTAATACATAGGGAGTGTATTATAGAAAACAAAGCATATAAAACAAAACAAGAAAACTCTTATATATTTTACAAATAAACCAAATAGGGAATCCAACAAAAAAAGTTATACAATAGCCCTCTCCCCCTCTCCTGGTTATTTTAAGACTAGTTAGTGTTATATGCCCGTTGTTTAGTTTAGGCTAAATTTTTGGGGTGGCTACCATGCATCATTCACATGATTTTTGGTCTTGTATAGGCAAATAAAGCCAAATATTTTGGCTTGAGTAGAAAATATATACAACATTACCTGTGTATAGGAACATTATTACTGATAAAATAATTCTTTAAATTTTATTTTAATATGCCTGTGTCTAGCTTGCAGTCAAATTTTAGGGCTTCACATTTTGCACAGATTCAAAGGCTAACATAGTGAGGTCCTTAGGGTGTTGTGGTGAAAACTTGCATATGACCTAACTAGACTCTCATCACTACAGTGCTAAATCTGGGGATCGTTACAATAGGTTATCATATTCTTAGAATATTTTAATTTTAAGTTCAGTAATATGATTTTTTTTTTAAAAATAGTAGAGAAGTTCAAAGGAATTTAAGCTTGAATAAATAACAGTCTCTCTCTCCAAAACAAAGGAAAAATTAGTCTCTAAAGCTCACTGGTTATATAATTTTGAAACTATAGTCTAAGTATTGCAATTCAGATCAATCTATTATTTCAAACATTCAATCTGGTACAGTGTTCTTGAAGAGTTAAACATGAATTGTAACTATTCTATTTTCTGATTATTAAACTTCTACTACGATGGATTGTAAGGTTTTCAGGATTCATAATTTTTCTATCATAATTCACATATAATGATTAACTGATCCTAATATTTACAAAACTACAAAACTATTCTAAACTAAAAACTACTAAAAGCTGAAACAGAAAGAAATTTTTTCTACAAAAAAAAATGCTAAAAGTAATGTAAAAAAAAAGTGTTATTTGCAAAATTAAACTACTATATACACAAGATGTATATCCCTCCCCCCTCCCCCCAATTTAAACTATACAATTCTCTCATTGGCACAAAAAATAGGGGATACTGTCAAAAATTTCTAAAAGGATCATACCTGTGAGGCCTGTGATGTTCTGAAAATTTTACTCAATTGGCAAAGATGGATATGGTACAAGGGCTGAAGAAGAAGGACCTAGTTCTGGAGCTAAAAAGGCTAGCAGTGAGGAGGAGTTGCTTGATAGGTCTTCCTCAGAGTCGAATACCACATCTGTAGAGTAATCATATTATTCTGCTGGAAGTGGTTCTCTTTGTGTCTCAGGATTAGCCTCCATGTAGGGAACATCAGTGCTTTCCTTTTCAACTACCAATTTGCAATAGTTTTCTTTCGAACTCTGTAGCGCCTTTTTAACCTTTTCTTTGTTTTTCAAATCCTTATTCAACTTAGTAATCACAGTGGATTTCAACTGGGCCTCAAGTCTCAGTTTTTCTGCCTCTTTTTCTTTTTTCTGTAAAGCATCTTTGAGGGTATCGTTATCAGCTGATTTTTCTTTTATCTCTTCCCTTAGCCTCTCGGATTCATCTTTTGCTCTTACTATTTCTCTCTAACTTTTGGTTGTAAAAGACTCAATATGTTTCTTTTGTTCTTCACAAATCAGGCATAGGGAATCTTTAACTCCTTGCCATTTGAGCAATTTTGTGACAGCCCAGATTTCCTCACTCGAAACCCAGACCATCAGATCACCCGTCAAGGTGATCCCATATCATGTAGAACACTTGGTACAACCACGAATTGTAGAACGAAGCAGATAACTCTAATAATGCAGATAGAGTCATCATAAACATGGCCAAAAGATAATTCCAATCTAGTGAATAAGTAAACAACAAAGACACAAAATAACGGTTCTGTCCTTATGCAAACCATAAGCCCGATAGAACCGAAATGAACCACCAATGATGAACAATCATCATCCAAACAACGGTTCAATAACCATTACAAAATACTGAATTCTTGTTCTAACAAAATAAAAACACTGGACATACCAAGCCTTGTACAATAATCTCACAAAAATATCTCAAAACTATCCCCTAAGGGAAATAGTCCTCTGGAAAAAGATCCGACTCCTCCTCTGGTATATAGTTGGGATCTTCCTCACGGCAAGAATCCTCAGGGCCTAATTCTGCGTCTATACCTGTAACGTATAGTCGAAGGGTGAGCTAACATCGAAGCTCAATAGAGGAATATCACTAGCATGCATAGCATATCATAAAGTATAGATCATATGACTGAAATTCGAAGCACATATTATAAAACTGAACCTTTTAAGCATATGCATTGAAATAACTGTATCCAAGTGTACACACATTTACTTAGTTTCTCATGTTCTTGTTTAACAATTTTTTCTTATGATTCACATGCTTCAAATTTGACTTCAAAGCTTAACTTAATTAACTTCCCAAGCATATATAGCAGTGGCAGCCCAAGTAATACCAATGGGAATCCTCGAACCACTGTCGTTCAATGAACAATTCATACACTTGCCAAGCCCCTAAGCTTAGTTAACAGGGTCACTTGAGCCACAATTACAAACCCCTGAGCTTAGTTAACAGGGTCACTTGAGCCACAATTACAAACCCCTGAGCTTAGCTAACAGGGTCATTTGAGCCACAACTACAAACCCCTGAGCTTAGTTAACAGGGTGGTCACTTGCATCACAATGACCGATAGCTGGTCCACGAACTGTGCACATAATGGGGATTCATTTCAAGGAAACCTTAAATCGTAGTGCAATTCTAACTTATAGTTGTTTACTGTGTAATTGAATCAGTGTGATTAATTATAGCTAGGTTTGGAGTTCCACATGCTTACACTTTTTGTTCGCATACACACTTACCTATCACATGGTTCACGTTTACTTATCACATGGCTCACATTCACTTATCACATTCAAGTATATATTCACTTGTCACACTTATCATGCTTAACATATTACTTATCTCATTCACACACGCACACACATGCTTATCTCATTCACAAGTCATCTATACAATCATATAGGAAGTCATGGTATTGAATTCTCCTACCTCAAGTCACGCTCAAGTCATTCCATAGATAGTTCTCTTGAGAACTCACATATAAGATCAACGCTTTAGTCGTACATTCAAAATGTCCATAGACACCCTTAGGAATGCTTAAGAAAGCCTAAAGATACATATCTTCAAAGAATTTAGATAAAAAGAAAAAGAAATAAAATCAAACTGACTCTGTTTCTCGCGCGAGCGAGCCCTGGAGCACGAGCGCGTGAGCCCAAAACACCACATTTCTCATGCGACCAATTGAAAATTGGCCTGCTGCTGATGGTCACGCGAGGCCTCGCCCGAGCGAGCCTCATTTCACTTAAGTCTTCGCGCGAGTGAGCTCTAGAGCTTTCAGATCCGAGTTTTTCCTCAACTCGATCTTCTTCGTATCTCATTCATACATCTCACACATCACATTAAATATTTAATAATAAACTTTAAACACATTGGCCATTGATTTCTCACCTTTAACTCGATGATTTACTCATAGATCGGATCGTCTTCTTTGTTACAACAAAAGGGGTTTCCAAAACCCACTCCAATCTCACTGAGCTCCTCGTTCACGACCAGGCCAATGTAATCGTAGGAGATGCTTCACACATACATATACATCACACAACCTCACTACGATCAAGTGAATTTAACATATGGATTCAAGAAAAACTCCTTTCTCTTCTCTTCAAACCCTTTCTTTCTCTCTAACTTGAAATCTCAAAACCCAACAAATGAGTCTCACATGTGAGACCCCTCCCTATTCTAGCAAATGATGCTATCTTGCTAAACGCAAACACATGCGTTGTGTGTTACACTTATCCACTAACTCCTTCTTAGTGTGAGACATATACACACTAAAGTGTGTTAAATTGCATGGGTTCCCTTGTGAACCACACACACCACATTGATACACATACATCACATGACTTACACGGTTTACTAAATTTGGGGTTATTACAAATTTCCCTTCTGTTACTATCAGTTGATGAGTCTTATCATTCAGCTGAGCATTTAGTGCTTGCTCATATTCTTGATGGGCTTTTTCTCTTTCTATTTCTGTGACATCTGAGTCTTCAATGAATCCGTCAAATTGCTCCATAAGAGTTGCTAATTTGTCCTCATACTCTTTCTTCTCAACCCCCCATACCTAGTGATTGATTCACAATGTGTCGTTTTCTTGTGCAATTGTACAATCTGTGCTTGAAGAGTCCCAGTGGCTTCTTAGACTTTCTTAGCAGTTTCTGTTGTCAAATGCGCATTGTGGTCTCTGACAACCTTTCGTCACATATTTTCTAATGTTTCTCGGCGTTCTTGAGTGGTGGGCAGGGAATCTAGGGCTCTAGTTTTCAGTCTGTTAAATTCCTCCATTAGTCTCCTCACCACACCTGGTAATGGCATTAAATTTGGTACATTTATGCTTTGCCACTGCTCTACTTCTCGCAATCTCCTTTCCCAATCATGTTGCTCTCCGAAGGATGTTGGAGCTGTTGTACTGGTGACTGGAGGAGATGTTTCTTGGGTCATCAACTCTATGAAACCCACCTTAGATTCTCAAAACTTGGTCTTGCCTCTGCTACGTGAACTGCGGGAGTTTGCTCTGCAGTGGTTGGAATTACAGGTGTAGCAACGGACTCTATGTGTGCACAAGTATGGCTAGAAGTAGCCTTTTCAGCAATTTTCTCCTCTCTTTGTGGAAGGATATCTTTTGCTGTAGTGATAACTGGGCACACTAGTTCTATTGCAGGAACAATTGGTAGTGTGTCTGCCTCAGTGGAAGGGAGCAAGGCAGGCCCAGTTGGTGAATCCAGTGCCAGATTGTAAAGATCATCATGACTTTCAACAGGTGCTGGTGGAATCAGTATATCCTGTGCTACTACCATTAGTTCTTATGGGACTTTGGTTATTTGAACAGTTGGTTCTTCCCAAACCTCTTATGCAACAGTGGATTTTTATCAAACCCGTCACGACGATGCGCTCGTTAACAAAAAACTAGAGTCTCCACCCAGAGCTTTTGGTGTCCCGAGAAACCTCAAATCAATATTAAATGCACCGAAGTGCCAAATATGACTCTGATTTACTGATTCACGCCAAAGGCTCTTGGGTAGAGGATTCGATTATAGATCGGGAAGTGTTAGGTACCCGATCAACCCGCTCAAATGCGGTCTCTACTTATGACCAAAATAAAGAAAAAATAAAAATGAAAAGAACACTTCCTCTTGCCCAAAGGCACGTTGATCCTATTTGTACCCCTCTACAATTACTGGGATTTCAGTGGCATAACAACAAAAATTCAAGGATAAAGGAAAAGCTAAGAAGGTAGATGAGTAGAGGGGAGAGTCGGAGCTCTCGAGCCCTTGTAGCGCAACTGTAGACATTCGCGTAGGTGCACTTGATGAGCTTCCGATAGCTTGAGTGGTTTAAGAGTGGGTTCTAACCTCTAGGGCTTGATAGCTAAGGGGTAGAGGAAGAGGGCTAGGGGGGTAGTTCTCTCCTAGACTCAAGAGTTTTTTATGAAAGATGGGGTTTTTTAGGTGGTTTTGAATTATGGAATTTGTATGGGTTTGGTGCACCAAAGGGAGAAAGGAAATCTCTAATCTTTTCTCTCTCTTGGAAAATTTTCAAACCTTTGTAAAGGGAGGGGTGCCTCTCTATTTATAGGAAGAAGGGAGGTTAAGAGGGTACTTAAGTGCCAATAGGGTTAGCAATTAGGTAATCTTCTAATCTAAGGTTTCCTAGGATTTTGAGAGCTTCAAAATGTGGGCAATAGGTTTTAATGATAGATGATAGGGTGAGGTTTCAAATGATTAAAGGGTTGCAAATAGGGTAAGTGGGGGTGAAACAATCCTAATGAAATTCACCCTAAACATTAGGATGGTCAATAAGTCAAACCCTAAAAGTGAAATTCGAGCAAAAACCAACAGTTACTGTAGCTAAGCCTGGCATGTGTATTATCCATGCCAGGCATATGTACAGTCTCTGGGAAGTTTAGAGCCCGCTGGGGGGGCCCATCCATATTTGGCGTATATATTATACACGCTAAGCCATTTCTGGAAAAAAAATGGCCTGGCGTGTTGATCAGTGCCGAAATGTGACTATATTTTGCACCTTAATCCCTACACTTAGCTGTCCGATGAAAGCATCTGATGGTTGTTGTGAGGTTTTAATGATTACAGGTGTTTCTGACTGTTGGATTGCAAAAGAGCATAAAAGAGGGTAATTAAAAGATACACAAGGGCTATGGACAAAAAGGTCAAAAGAAGCATCGAAATTCGTGAAGCAGCTCAACATTCACCAAGAGAGGGAGAATCTACCCTTGGATGTCAATCGATTGAGGGATAAGTGTCAATCGATTGACAAGAGAAGAGAAGTCCAACTCCACTTACTCCGAATCAAAACTCAATCGATTGAGATTTGACTCTCAATCGATTGAGGTTATTAGGGATAGGGTTTGCTCAGCCCTATAAAAAGAAAGCTACGAATCATTATGGGAGATCCGTCTTTAATTGTTATTATTCATTGAGGGTTTTTCTTGGTTCTTTCTTCTTCTTAGTAGATTGTATTAGGGCTTATTTTATTCTCTGTTATAATCGTGAGAGCATAGATTGTACCTAGGAACAAAAGCATTGTAAGGAGATTTTGAAAAATAAAAGAGCATTGTTAATATGCTATCTTCGGATCTACAATGGGTTTGTATACCGAGGATGAGCGGCTAAAGTAATTTGTTCAAAGGGGAAACGATCCGGAGATAAGTAACTGTTTTATTATTGTCTCTACAATTTCATGGTTTGTCAGTGAATCATTCTGTTATAAGTGTGCTTGGTTGAATATTATCGAGTCTTCGTTTACAGTCATTGATCGTGGTTATCAATGACCATAAAAGGAGCACTCCATCTAGATCTGTTCCTGCAGGCTGATCTAGGCTGCGGAATGATATATTTCATTGTCGTGACTTAGGAGTTTGAGATATGCTATTCTTTTCACATGACTCATACCGCAATGATAGGCTAAGTCACTATTTTTAGATAGGATATGCCGGATCCATAGTCGCGTTCTTCTCGATTCATTTGTTTTCCTAATAAATAACGGTGTTTTGACTTAAATTGAATTTGTGAGATTGAATGGTAGAAACGTTACGAATCGATGGTTAGCTAACTCCTTGATCAATTCATAAACTGTTAATTTTCTCCTTTATCATAATTTGTTCAGTCCTAGTTTAATTAGTTTTATTTTAGTGTATTGAAAATCATTTGGTATTTGTGTGGTAAATTAAATTTTTCCCTTGGTACTTCCTTGGGTACGTTAAAGTCTCTGAAAGAATTAGATAAATTTTACATTTCCCTGTGGGTTCGACACTCTTGTTCTTACCGTGCTATAATAGAACTTGTGCACTTGCAAGGGTTAAAATTAAAATACACCAAGTTTTTAGCACCGTTGTCGGGGAGTATCGGTGAAATTTTGATTAATTCGGAAAGAGATTTGTGTGTTTAGTTGACAGTCAATCGATTGAGATATGTTCCTCAATCGATCAACTATGTTCTGTGTGGTTTCAGTGTTGAATTTTCAATTGATTGAGCCTAAAGCATCAATCGATCGAATATTTTGTGTGAAACCCGAATTGCTAATTTCGGATTTTTAAGAAATAAAGAGTTTTTTTTTTAGGAAGTAGAGATTTTTAGGATTTCTTATTTTGTAGGAGTCCCTTTCCTTTCTTCCTCTTTCTCCTTTAGGTAAGATTTTGTAGGATTGTGTGAATTGCTTTAAGTTTTAAAATTTTAATTTTCAAATTTAATTTTTAATTGTTAAAGTGAAAAAAAATAAAAATTCTTTCAATCGATTGACATATCTCTGTCAATCGATTGACCCAAACACAGCTACTTGCTTTCTAGCTGAAAAATCTGTGTTGATTCTGTGTGACTTTTGAATATCAATCGATTGAGACCACTGGTTCAATCGATTGACTGATAAAGTCTTTGTCGGAAATTTTGTTGTGTGCATTACTTCAATCAATTGAAGTTGACACTTGTGGTTTGTTGTGGAATCATCAACCCTTTTTGTGATTGTGGTGTATGATCTTTACTCGTTCTCATCACCCACATCTGCAACCGTTTAGTCTTGAGATCGAACGATCTTGTAGAGAGAATCGCAGAATCCAAAGGAATCAGTATCATCATACTGAGACTATGGCAGATCAAAGGAATGGAAATAATCAAAACATTAATAATCAAAATATTGGGAACAATAATCACGATGAGGGCCCACGAACATTGGAATATTATAATGATCCTAATTTTTACGAGGTTCAAGATAGTATCATGCATGCCCCCATCCCAGGGAACCATTATGAATTCAAATCCGTAATGATTCAAATGTTACCGATTTATCATGGATTGTCAAATGAAAATCCACATGTTCATTTGAATGAGTTCATTACAGTGTGTAAAATGTTCCGTGTGCATAATGTGACCGACGAGATAGCTAAGCTACGACTCTTTCCTTTCTCTTTACGAGATAAGGCAAAAACTTGGCTCTACTCCTTAGAACCACAATCTATTCAGAGTTGGGCAGAGTTACACCGGCAATTTCTTAAAAAATATTTTCCCATGACCAAAACCATCGAGTTGCATCAGAAGATTCAGTTCTTTTCCCAACAACCTACAGAAATATTTTATGAATGTTGGGAACGCTTTAAGGAATTGATTAAGAGTTGTCCAAATCATCAACTGCCAAGGTGGCAACAGGTCCAAAGTTTTTATAATGGACTAATATCCGAAGAGAGACGCATGGTTGATGCATCTTGTGGAGGATCATGTGCCACGAAAGAGGCTGATAAACTATGGTCATTGTTTGAGAAGTTATATCAAACTTTAATCCAAAATGCGACAATGGAGCAAACTAATTTGGATGTGGCAACTAAATCTCATGTGTTAACCAGAGGTGGTCTTGTTGATGTCAATAACAACACCTCCGATCTTTCAACAAAAGTTGACATGTTTTCAAAGAAAATGAATATGCTGTTAGCTGCAACTAAGCAAGCTAAAAGTTCCAGCAACCCCATTGCTTGTTCAATCTGTGACCACCCAGGTCACATGGCTAACGATTGCCCAACTACCTTGTCATTTTTCCCTGATGAACCTACTCCTCAAGAGCAGGTAAATCTGACTCAATCATATCAGCGACAAGGTAAGAACATGTACTCAAACACCTACAATCCGAAATGGAATAATCACCCCAACTTAGGATGCGGAGGATCAAACCAAACTGGACAGGTAAATCAACAGTTCAGATCCAACGTAATGAGTGGGCAACAGAATTTTTGTCCATAACAGAATTCTAATTTCCAGCAGAATTCTAATTTTCAACATAACCCTCCTTATTATCATCCAAATTCTGAATACCGAAAAAATTAGAATTTTAATCAATCTCAGGCCACCATTTCAAAAGATTCTTATTTGGAGGAAAAGATTATGCGAAATATGCAAGCTTTTTAGTAGATGATGATAGATTAATTTAGCCAACTGATAAATCAATTGAGTCAACGAGAGGAAGGTAGGCTTCCTAGCCAACCCATCAACAATCCTCGAGGCCAAGCATCATCTGATGAAGGACCATCAAACAGTCAATAGTTGAAAGCTGTTACGGTGCTGAGAAGTGGGAGAGTTGTTGATAATCAAGTGGAAATGCCAATGGAGCCTCACAAGGAAGGAGAAAAAGAAGCGAAAAAGGCAAAGGACTAGATAATGGAAAAGAGAAGGAAGATCCTCAAATTATCCAACCAGTACCTGCAGAAGAATCAGAGAATGAACCTCGTCCCTGTACCCCAAAGGCACCATTCCTAAAGTTCCTAACACCTCCATCTAGAATGGGGAAGGGAGCGTCAAAGATGGAAGAAATCTTTGAAACATTCAAACAAGTGAAGATAAATCTCCCATTACTTGAAACAATCAAGCAAGTCCCCGAGTACGCAAAATTTTTTAAAGATACTATACACTCGAAAAAGAAAAACGCGTACTCATGTTTCAAAGAAAGTGTTCCTGACAAATCAAGTCAGCTCGATACTGCAATTGGATGCCCCACAAAAACTTAAGGACCCTGGAGTCCCAACTGTTCCATGTGTCATTGGTGGGCAACCAATTGGAAAGGCGTTATTGGATTTGGGAGCCAGTGTCAATCTGATCCCCTACTCGATTAATACGAGAAATTAGGATCGTTGAAACCCATTACTGCGCAACTTTGCCGATAGGTCGAGAAGAAGAAGACCTAGGGGTATTATTGAGGACGTTTTGGTTGGAATAGACAAATTTATTTTCCTAGTGGACTTTGTTGTGTTGGACATGGAACCTCCAGTTAAATCCAACAATCAAGTGCCAATCATTCTTGGGCATCCGTTTCTCGCGACCGCAAATGCCTGCATCAATTGTCGAACAGGAGTCATGGATGTTTCTTTTGGAAACATGAAAGTTAGACTCAATATCTTTCATGCAATAAACCATTTCCCCAATGAGGATGAGGTTGATTGTTTCTACATCGATCAGGTGGACGACATTGTGGATGAAGCGTTACCGTCAATGCTTACCAAAGAAGAATTTGAAACTACTTTGTTAGCCATCTACGAGGAAACAGGATCCGAGAGGAAACAACCAGAAGAAGAAAGGATAAGTTCATCATGTCAAGAGGATAAGTTTTGTGAAGTTGTGACTAAGGTAGAACCATTACCTCTCGAGGTAAAGGGTGAGCTAACTCCATCGATTGAGCAGCCATCAACTGTGGAATTAAAGCACCTGCATGAGTCACTCAAGAATGAGTTTCTGGGACCTCGAGCAATGCTACCAGTAATAATTTCATCGACATTGTTGAAAGAACAAGAATATGAGTTGTTGAAAGAACAAGAATATGAGTTGTTGAAAGTACTGAAAGAAAATAAAGAAGCCATCGGATGGACCTTAGCCGATCTAAAAGGGATTGGCCCATCGATATGTATGCACAAAATACATTTGGAAGATGATAGTAAACCATCGAGGGAACCGCAAAGGAAACTTAATCCAAACATGCAAGAAGTCATTTTAAAGGAAATTATAAAACTACTCGATGCTAGAATCATCTATCCAATCTCTGATAGTCCATAGGTCAATCCAGTTCAAATTGTTCCGAAAAAGTTGGGAATCACTGTGAAAGAAACTACTGAAGGAGAATTGGTGCCCACTCGCGAAACTAAGGGTGGCGCATATGCATCGATTATCGGAAATTGAACACGCCTACCAGAAAAGATCATTTTCCCCTGCCATTCATTGACCAAATTCTCGAGAAGTTAGCAGGGCAGGAGTTTTATTGTTTTCTCGATGGATATTCGGGCTACAATCAAGTACCGGTGTTTCCTGCAGATCAAGAGAAGACAGCGTTCACGTGTCCGTACAAAACATTTGCATATCGAAGAATGCCTTTTGGCTTGTGTAATGCACCTGCCACTTTTCAAAGATGTATGTTGGCCATATTCTCGGATATGATTGACAAATTCATCGAAGTCTTCATGGATGACTTTTCTATTTTCGGAAAGTCCTTTGAACTGTGTTTGCAACACCTTACACAGGTATTGCAACGATGTGTCGAGTCTAAACTTGTTCTTAGCTGGGAGAAAAGCCATTTCATGGTGCAACAAGGAATTGTGTTGGGACATGTTGTTTCAAAGAAAGGAATCGAAGTTCATAAGGCAAAAGTCGATTTAATCGCTAATTTGCCACCACCGAAGAGTGTTCGACAAATTCGATCATTTTTAGGTCATGTAGGATTTTACCGAAGATTCATCAAAGATTTTAGCAAGGTCGCCAAACCATTATGCAACTTGCTTGGAAAAGATGTTCCTTTTGACTTTGATGAAGATTGCATGAAAGCATTTCTGAAATTGCGAGAGTTGTTATCTAATGCACCGATAATCCAACCCCCAGATTATTCTATACTGTTTGAACTCATGTGTGATGCATCTGATTATGCTATTGGAGCAGTCTTAGGGCAAAGGGTGAACAAAGTACGTCATGTGATCTACTATGCTAGTAAGACATTAATTGATGCCCAATTAAATTACACCACCACTGAGAAGAAGTTATTAGCCGTGGTGTATGCTCTGGATAAATTCCGCTCCTATCTGCTTGGATAAAAAATAGTGGTCTTTTCATACCACTCTGTATTGAAATATCTGCTAGCGAAGAAGGACACCAAACCAAGGTTAATCCAATGGATTTTACTTCTTCAAGAATTCAATTTTGAGATCAAAGATAAATAGGAATCGAAAATGTTGTGGCTGATCATCTGTCAAGAATTCTGCCTGAAGAATCATCGATCTCTCAGACTATCCGTGACACCTTTCTGGATGAACAATTGATGGCAATAGGTGTTGCCGCTACAAAAGTTCCTTGGTTCTCTAATATTGTGAATTATCTGATAACTGGCAGAATCCCTACCCAATGGGGTAAAAATGATAAAAATCTGTTTTTCTCGCAAATAAAATATTATTTTTGGGATGAACCACAACTGTTTAAATTCTATTCAGATCAGGTTATCAGGAGATGCGTTCCTGAAGAAGAACAATTGAGTATTATTAACTTTTGCCATGCTGGGGCTTGTGGAGGCCATTTTGGAGGACAAAAGACCGCACACAAAATTCTTCAAAGCGGATTCTATTGGCCCTCCATCTTTCAGGACACTGCCAAATTTTGTAAAGAATGTCTAATATGCCAACAGCTTGGAAATATTTCAAGACAAAATATGATGCCTCTGAACCCGATTCTGATTGTTGAAATTTTCGATGTCTGGGGGATCGACTTCATGGGACCTTTCCCCCCGTCGTTCGGGTATTCATATATTCTTGTAGCTGTTGATTATGTTTCTAAATGATTGAAGCTGTGGCAACTCGCTCGAATGACCACAAGGTTGTGGTCAAATTTTTGAAAGAAAATGTCTTTAATAGATTCGGGATTCCACGGGCAATCATTGGTGATGGCGGTTCACACTTCTGTAACCGCCATTTTGCTACTTTAATGAAGAAATACGGCGTAACCCACAAGGTGGCAACGCTATATCACCCGCAAACTAATGGTCAGGTGGAAGTGTCCAATCGAAAAATCAAAAGAGTTTTAGAGAAGACGTTGCGACCAAACAGACGAGATTGGTCGAATATCTGATGCTCTCTAGGCATATAGCACGGCATTCAAGACCCCGATTGGAATGTCACCGTTTCGGATTGTCTATGGGAAGGCCTATCACCTCCCAGTGGAATTGGAGCATAAGGCATTCTGGGCCATAAAACGATTCAATTTCGATATGAAAGAGGTAGGGTCCCATCAACGTCTTCAGCTGAATGAATTAGAAGAGCTATGCTACAATGCGTATGAGAATTCGAAGATGTATAAGGAAAAATACAAAAAGTTACACGATCAGTTAATTTTACGAAGAGATTTTTACATTGGGCAGAAAGTTTGGCTGTTCAACTCTAGACTTAAGCTTCATCCGGGGAAATTGAAATCGCGGTGCAAAGGACCATTCCAGGTCGTCTCCACTACCATGCATGGGGTGATTGAAATCAGAAGCCTTACGGGCAATCAAATTCTCAAAGTGAATAGGCAATGACTCAAGCCGATGATCGAGCCAATGACCCAGATGAGAATTGAGGCAATGTACCTCAGTGACCCGAGCATTTGAACGATAATGAGGTCGAGCTGTCAACATTTAAACTCAGCGCTTCCTGGGAGGCAACCCAGTGTGTTTTCCTATTTGATTGTGTTTTTTTAGTGAGAAGAGTCTTTTTCAATCGATTGACTGTTAAACAGTCAATCGATTGACCTTCTGTCATCAATCGATTGACACTTACCTTGTCAATCGATTGATTTTCATCATCATCATCATTCACTCCCCTCTTTTGTCAATCGATTGAGAGTCCATTCTCAATCGATTGACATTACTTCGAAGTTATGACCAGCTTTCATAAATCGGAGCACCAATCGACACATCTTGTCATGGCGACTAAACTTTTGGGGCACATCTATGTCAATCGATTGAGACCAACCTCTCAATCGATTGACTTGACTGCTATTTACTCTGCCAGTTCCCGAGGCACCCAACCAATGCGCCTTTTCGTGAAAAGGTGACTCTCAATCGATTGACAACACTGTGTCAATCGATTGACATTAAGAGTGGATGAGTGGATCACACCACGTCGTATCATCATGCCTGGTGTCTTTTCAAATACTCACGACGTGTGGAGACCAAATTTTTTCAATCGATTGAGGATCCATCCTCAATCGATTGACATCCAGATTATATAATGGGGACACCCGTGATCCCCTTCATCCACATTCTCCTCCAATCCGAACCGAGCTTCCACGATCTCATTCTCTTCATCCGATCGAAATGGCAGCACCTGGCCCACCAATCTACCGACCACCTCGTCCTGCAAACAACCATATGCGCATTCCCAATGAAGTGTATATCGATCACCAATTCCAAGCAAAGAATTTCTTCGATCTCGCTAAATACCGTCGCATCGCAGAATGCACCCGTTAGATCGAATTCATCGAAGCGCTGTACTTAGAAATGTTGCTCGCCCCTCCACCTGTTGATGTCTCTCTGCGTATCATTCGCTTGTTTTACCAGAAAATGGAGTGGGTACCTGCACCACTCTCGCCAACGGGAATGCCCTTCATTAGCCTCAAGATCGATAATTGGCGATATAACCTTCATGTGGCTGATCTCTCACGGGCTTTTTATTTCTTCGTGGTTCGCCCCTTGAACCACCACATCAAAACCACTGTTGATCTCAGCCAGAATGACATGATCAACGATATGTGTGGAGGACGGCACGGGACCGGTTTGGCAACGAAAAAGAGCAGTCCTACCTATGGACATCTTGTTTTGGAATATCGTTATGTCAACCAATTTGCTACCGCATGGCACAAAGAGTGAGCGCACAAAGAATAGGGTGCTGGCACTGTACGCGGCACACACGAATACGTGGTTTGATGCTCCGGGGTTAATGTTAGAGGAGATGTATCGGTGTCACCAGGACATCGCTACCACTGCTGCACCAAAGAAGTGAGAGGTTATCCTTCTTCACTTTCCGTATTATGTGATGCATCTCTTGGACCAGCTTGGGTGCCCAATTTACGATGATGAAGAGATGGGTGATATGCAATTATATCACTACGGCACCAACGTTTGGGATAAGAGCATCAAGGCTATTCTACGTGTGACGCCTCCTCTAATTGAAGTTGATGAAATACCTCCTCCTCCCCGACCAAACCCCGCATAACTCCAACGCGGCGGCATTAGACGGCCTCGTCCTGAAGAGGTCCCCGATTTTAACGCCGAGGCAGCAGTCGCTCGCCTCAAGGCACGGATGGATGGGTTGAGTACCACTGTGGGAGGTATTGATCGACGGTCTAGGTTTCAAACTTCTCTCCTTATGCGGATGACCCGGGAATCGTTCCCTGGGCGTGCCGACGAATTCATCGCAGGAGCGCGAGTGACGATGATTGAGGAGGGAGATCTTAAATTTGATGATGATGATGATGCTTAGTGTTGTTGTTTAAGTGTTTTTGTTTGTTAGTATGAGTGTTTGTTATTTTCGTTTGGTTTGATGTGTTTTATTTTAGATTTGTTTGTTTGTTAGGATCAATGGTTGTTTGTTTCGTTGTTCTATTAGTTGATGAGGGATCACCAGTGTAATCAAATCATTTTAATCAATGCAATCGGATTGTGTTTCACATGGTTTATTTTTTCTCTGTATTCTCGAATTGGTGCATTTGTGCATCAGTCAATCGATTGAGATGTCTCTCTCAATCGATTGAGCATTACCTTATCAAATTCACAGAAAGTAAGCTTCAATTGTCAATCGATTGAGGAACAACTCTCAATCGATTGACTCCTGCATGGGCAAAACTATCTACATCTGTCAGAAACTGAAAGTGTCTAAAAATTAACTGCTTCGAAAAATTCGACGTTGAACTATACACGCAATGGCACCTTTCCTTCCAGTATCAATTGATTGACATTGCAATGGCAATCGATTGACAGATTTATATTTTCGAAAGAATACCTCTTCCATTCCGAACTTCCAAATTTGAGTCCCTCTTGGAGTCCTTAATTTAGAACTTTCATTGTAGTCCGGATGTTAGATATTTTTCTCTATTTAAAAGACTGTTTAAGTTAGTTCCAATACTCAAATTTTTATTCCTTCCCCCAAGCTTTTGCTATGGCTTCCATCAAATATCGTACCCGCTCGGCATTGAAGAAATTGATGGAACTAGCTAGGAAACGTCCACGCCTTCACGCACGCCCACCACCGTTCGATTTGGCAAAGCATGATGTGATTGATTTAGAGGTGCCATCTCCGACCCCACCATCTTCTCCACCACATGCACTTATTCCACCATCATGCGAAGGCAGCATCTCGGAGGATATGTGGAATTACGCGTTTCTGAAGCCGATAGACGGAAGATCCATCATGAATGATTGAAGGGCTTAGGACTGTCAGCTTTAGGGTCTAATTTTTCGAGTCCTTTTTATTGTTATTTGATTTTTATGGTCTAGTTTAGGTTATTATTAATTTTGTTTAGCATAGGTTCTTTTTTTTTCTCTAAATTTTTCATCAATGTCATAATTTGCTCAGTTTAAATAAAGTTTAGTTTAGTTATATATTTGTGTTTTGCATTTTTTTTGTCACAATACCTTTCACTTGGTCTGCTTTCATGGTCCTCGATTGCATTAAACAGGTTTGGGGGGAGTCCTCCCTTACTTTCTATCCATCAAAGCCAATGAGGACATTGATCAATTCAGGTTTGGGGGGCATTTTCGATTCATATTATTAGGCTGTTTTCGAATCTTTAAAGCTTATCAGTCAATTGATTGAGACCACTGTCTCAATCGATTGACTGATGCCCATACGCCTACTTGAAAAATCTGTATTAGTCAATTGATTGAGACCATTGTCTCAATCGATCGACTGATGACCATTAAAACTTATGAATCTCGAATTTTATGCATAATCTTTAATTGTGATGACCGGGAATTCCTTAAAAACTTGTTATCATGCCATGATTGTTTTATGAGTGCTCATAAAGTTTAAAATTGAATAATGATCTATGCCTAAAAGTTTTGTACTATCACTCTGTTTTAATTCCAAATGTGAGAAACAAGTATATGACTTGGAATCCTAAGATCACAAAGAAAGACTAAAACCCAGTGAGCTTTGAAACGTTGTCCTCGTTTTGATAATTGCTTAAATAAATTCGGAGTACCTTTGAATTTCCTGATTAAATTGATGAAATCTCGTATTCTCTGTCTTTGATTTGTTGACTTCACATGTGTTATATCATTACACTAGAAATCATGGTGTAAAAACTTGAGGCAGACAGGCATTATTACCATCGTAAATGGAAATGATCTAAGGCTATTATTGGCTCGTTTGTGCCCAAAGGCCCCACCTTATATTAAATTTATCTTGTTGCACCCCCTTTGAGCCACAATTGAAAGATTTTACCTTAATTATTTCTTGTAAGCTATATTAGCCATACCCCACACCAATGTGAAAAATCCTTACCCTGTTATTTCTGAGAAATTAGGGATGAGACCAATGAAGGAAATTGTGAGCTGTGGCAGTTATCTCTATAAGGAATACAGGGCAGAAAAATATAAAGAGGGAGAGAAAAAGAAAATTCAGTATTAAGAAATATATGAAAGTGGTGTTGAAAAGAAAAAGAAAAGAAGTAGAAAAGCGTTATGAAAAGAAAAAGGTCCTAGAAACTGTGAAAAAGGAAGTTGAAAAACCAAAAAATCAAGTGTGTTTCTTGTCCTGATTTCTCAGAGAAATTTGAATCCAATCTTCCCTTTCTTTCTTAACCATTTACCCGAGCCCCATTACAACCTTAGAAAAGACCTTTTTGATCCAATTATGAGCGGTAAATGCCCTTGCAGAGAGTGATTATATAATGTCTATGGTGCTTGGTATATGCATGCTTAGGATGCAAATATCTTTCTCAAATGAGATTTATGTTAAAATTCTTTGGTACGCTGTCCTTATAACATGTGAGATTTCTCTAATTTGGGTTGAAATTCCGTATCACATGTGAGAGAAAAGTAAAACTATCAATCAAAGTGAGTTCATTCTAAGTGTATACCCATGGTAAGGATTGAGTCTAGACATGTGATCTAGAGGTTCCTAATTCAAACTTATTTTCAGATAAAAGAATTTTAGCTGTAGTAATTGCATAATATTTTTAGGTATAAATCATGAGCACTGAAAAACAATGAATTGAGTGAGTATTAATAAATTGGACATGGTAAGAAGTAGTCTAAAGGATTTTCTATAAGCATTTAACTATTTGAGGGCATGACTAAGAAATTCTGAAATTCATAAGCTTTGAAGTTTGTAGGTATCTTCGCTGGAAACCGTTAGGAGACACAACTCCTCCACTAGGGATCACCTAGGGGTTTAAAGGCTTGTTGCATAGGCTAAATGCAATCGTGTTCCCTACGAAAGTGGCATTTAATTTTTAGGATGTTAGTCTTACTTGCTTTAACATATTTTTCATTCTCTTTGCTCGAGGACTAGCAAAGTATAGGTTTGGGGGTGTGATCAGTGCCGAAATGTGACTATATTTCACACCTTAATCCCTACACTTAGTTGTCCAATGAAAACATCTGATGGTTGTTGTGAGGTTTTAATGATTAAAGGTGTTTCTGATCGTTTGATTGTAAAAGAGCATAAAAGAGGGTAATTAAAATATACACAAGGGCTATGGACAAAAAGGTTAAAAGAAGCATCGAAATCCGTGAAGTAGCTCAACATCCACTAAGAGAGGGAGAATCTACCCCTAGTTGTCAATCGATTGAGGGATAAGTGTCAATCGATTGACAAGAGAAGATAAGTCCAACTCCACTTACTCCGAATCAAAACTCAATCGATTGAGATTTGACTCTCAATCGATTGAGGTTATTAGGGATAGGGCTTACTCTGCCCTATAAAAAGAAAGCTACGAATCATTATGGGGGATCCGTCTTTAATTGTTATTATTCATTGGGGGTTTTTCTTGGTTCTTTCTTCTTCTCAGTAGATTGTATTAGGGTTTATTTTATTCTCTGTTATAATCATGAGAGCATAGATTGTACCTAGGAACAAAAGAATTGTAAGGAGATTTTGAGAAATAAAAGAGCATTGTTAATATGATATCTTCGAATCTACAATGGATTGTATACTGAGGATGAGTGGCTAAAGTAATTTGTTCAAGGGGGAAGCGATCCGGAGATAAATAATTGTTTTATTATTATCTCTACAATTTCATGGTTTGTCAGTGAATCATTCTGTTATAAGTGTGTGCTTGGTTGAATATTATCGAGTCTTCGTTTACAGTCATTGATCGTGGTTATCAACGACCGTAAAAGAAGCACTCCATCTAGATCTGTTCCCGCAGGCCGTTCTAAGCTGCGGAATGATTGATTTCATTGTCGTGGCTTAGGAGTTTGAGATATGTTATTCTTTTCACATGACTCATACCGCAATGATAAGCTGGGTCACAATTTTTAGATAGGATATGCCGGATCTATAGTCGCGTTCTTCTCGATTCATTTGTTTTCCTAATAAATGATGGTGTTTTGACTTAAATTGAATTTGTGAGATTGAATAGTAGAAAAGTTATGAATCGATGGTTAGCTAACTCCTTGATCAATTCATAAATTGTTAATTTTCTCCTTTATCATAATTTGTTCAGTCCTAGTTTAATTAGTTTTCTTTTAGTGCATTGAAAATCGTTTGGTATTTGTGGTAAATTGAATTTCTCCCTTGGTAATTCCTTGGGTGCATTAAAGTCTCTAAAAGAATTAGATAAATTTCACGTTTCCCTGTGGGTTCGACACCCCTATTCTTACCGTGATACAATAGAACTTGTGCACTTGCAAGGGTTAAAATTAAAATACACCACGTGTATAATATACACGCCAGATGGCGTGTGTATTACACCCGCCAAGCATACCCATCTCCTCGAGAGGTTTTTGAGAGGTTTTTGAGTCTTTTTCGGATTATCGTAACTTTTGAAGTACAACTCGGATTGAGGTTATTCTTAGCTTGTTGGAAAGCTGGAAACCTCTCATTTTTAATGGTATATGATTCCATATTAGTAGAGGTTTCTACCATCCCTGGTACATCTCTCTCTCACCATTTCTCGGGAGGGTTAACTATGGGTTCGGAGAGGTTGGGGGTAATTCCTAAGGGTTTAGGCAAGTTTCTAAGGGTTTGGGAAGGTTCCTAAGGGTTCGGGAAAGTTCCTAAGGGTTTGGGAGATGCTATCTGAAGCTCGGGAGGGTGCGCCTCTCTCGAAGTATGTTTCGATCGGGCCTTGGGCCAAATTTGGGTGACCTCTATATCTGCCATAGGGTCTTGGGTGGTCTCTGTTATAGAAGAGATACCCACTTTTTTTATAGAGATATGGACCTTCTTTTTATTTTCGGAACTGAGGGTTCTCCTACAAGTGGTGGCTATGAGGCTTTCCTTTGCTCTAGGGAGAGCCTTTTCTTTGGGGTTAAATTCATATCTCACATTTATTAATAAATTGGTAATTAAGCCTCCAAAAGGCAAAATCAATTTATTTATTTCGTACTTCTCTCTATTCAGTTTCTCCCTTATGGTATTCATAACTTCTAAAAGGCAAGAAGGGACATCAAACCAGTAACGATTAGCCATTAAGTATAATGCCCTCACAAAAAGTGCTCGCCTCTATGTGCCATGACCAATGGGGTGGATGGTCTTATGAATTAAAGCATCTAAGAAGTGAAGTTGTAAATTCTGTGCTTCCAAATCCTTGCGAAGGAAAAATGATCTATCCTGAGGAGGTTTTCCTAGTAGATCGGTTGTCATTTGAACAAACTTTGGGAGAACGTTGGGTGGCATCCTTAACATATGGGTTTCCGGATGGTCAGAGGGTAGTTCAGATATTTGCATAGGTGCGTGCATTACCCTAGTGATCATCTCCTTTGTAATCCGGATTGGTAGCCCGTCAATATTGGTGTAGAGAGTTGGAACTCGGCCCTTGCCGTTATTGGTCAAGTTTTTATAAAACAGCCTCACCACTCTAGGATAAACTAGTGTGACTCTTGGTTCCAAGAAATATTGTAGCCTAGCATCCTTAAAATATTTGATGGCCTCTCCACTAATTTCAAATTTTTCTAAAAAATCAACGTCTACTGAGACTTCGGCTCCCACCAGATGATGTTTCACTGATTTGGGGAGTCATTCCAATGTCCTATCATAGGTCATTGGCTTTTTGCCTTTATCCATTTTTGTACACTTTTTAGGGGCAAGTATTGATTCAGTTCCCACTCCTTCAAATTGAGTTTCTCTAATAACCACCCTTGAGGACCTAGCTTTCTTTTTATGTTGGTTTGCTGCTTTTGATTTAGCTTTAAGGGCAACAAACCGTGCAATATGGCTTGTAAGTGGAGAGTGGTCAGAACTGTTACCTCCTTCTACGTCTTCTTCCTCCTTCTATCGCTTGTTTTGTGCCTTTGTCATGCTGCAATTCCTTTTTTCTATAAGATGTAGAGGAATAGTACTTAGTAAGTTGCAACTTACATATATAAATTCATAAACATTTGCAGAGACTCATCCGTTTAAAAACGGAGATTGTTACCTTGCTCTCGGCTAATCACCAAACCCTAGTTTTAAAATATCACCTAAAACTTAAATAGGATTCTCTAAATCGGCCAGGAAATGCAAGGTAATTTAAAAAAAATGGTTGTGTCTTGATCGAGGGAATTTTGAAAAATAGAGGGAAAACAGCAGAAAAAATGGAGAGTTCGAAAATGGGGCTGATGTATCCTCTCTCGAATATGTAGGCCCTATCTTAGTGATGACCTGTTGAATCGGTCATCACGTGTGTTTAACCTAGAATCGTCAGTCGATTCTAGCTTTCAGCTTTATATGTGAACTCTTGTATTGGTTAAATCGTAATCACTATGCTTCAACTGAAACATTCCTAACCTTACAAGCAATCATAAATCCATAAGTTTGTTCGTAAAAGTGTATAATAGGAATTATATTAACGATCCATTGTTTTTCAACGATTTGGGCCGTAATGTAATGCCTAAACTTTAAAAAAAAAAAAAAATTTACATAGTTTACAAAGGGAGATACGAATGAGTCGGTAGCTCAATGATCCATTGAGGTTTTCAATTAGGATTATGGGGAGCAGATGCCTCCCCCAAGAACACTTATCCTTTAGGATTATTAACTTGTTGCGTCGGTAATTGGCCACTCTCTCTTATCGCCACTTGTGAAGCTAGTTGGCCTATTTGGGTTTCCAGCTTCGTAATGGACTGAGTGTGTGAATGGAACACTTGAGAGAATTGAGAAAGCTGATGTAAATCTTTTGAGTGCTGATGCGACTATTGCTATAAATCCTGCAGGATTTAAAGAATTGTGGTGTCAGGTGCATTGCTCAATGGTCCAAATTGGGGTTGCGTAGCAAGAAATTGAGGTCTCTGGTGGAAAACTTAGGTTTGGAGAAATCGGGGTTGCACAACCGATAGTGCTAGTTGTGCTCCTCCTGTGGAGCCATAGTTAAATCCAGGGTGGTTCCTCCACGCTGGATTATACGTGTTCCCAAAATCTCCTCTCTGAAAGGTCATTACTTGTTCATTTTCCACTACCTCTTGGTATGATGGCGCAGCTGGGTTTTCAGTATAAGTTTGAGACTGACAGTTAGAACAGTTTACCAAGGGTCTATCCGAAGTGCTAGACAACTGACAGTTAGAACAGGTTACCAATGGTCTATTCGAAGTGCACAACTGGGTTTTCAGTATAAGATTGAGACTGGCAGTTAGGTTTGACAGCCATTAATGTTGCGATCTATCATTCAAGAGCCAAAGCCTTCGCACTCATATCATTCTCCTTCTTTACTTTTTCTTTACTGATATTGAAAAGTCCACCCCTCGTGAGCGGGGTATAACAAGTGATTTATGGATCAGATCTAAGCAAGGCTTGCTTTTTCTTTGAGTTATTGGCCAATTTCTCGAATAGGTTCTAGGACTACTGGCCATTTTGAGCCATAAAGGCTCCTCCGCTCATGACATCGACTGTGGACTGGTTAGTCTCAGTCAATCCTTTGTAAAAACTTTATGCTATTAACCAGTTCGGCACATCATGATGGGAGCACTTTCTTAGTAGGTCTTTCATGCGCTGCCAACTTTCATGAAACAACTCTCCAGGCTGTTGCCTGAAATCTTGAATTGCTTGGCGAATCTAGTTAGTTCTACCAATTGGGAAGTACTCATTTAAGAATTTGGATTGCAGCTCATCCCAAGTGCTTAAACTCCTGAGAGGTAGTGAGGTCAACCATGCCTTTGCTTTGTCTTTGAGAGAGAAAGGGAACAGTCGTAGCTTAACAGACTCCTCATTAGCCGTCGATAGTTGTAATATCATGCAGAGTTCTATAAAATCCCTTAAATGTTGATAGGGATCTTCTCTATCAAGCCCATGAAAAGTAGGTACAACTTGACGTGTATTGAGCTTGATTTCATAATTCTGTCCGGCAGCGACCTCTGGTAAAACTATACAAGAGGGTGCAGTCAGAGCAACCAGACTGAAATGTGCTTCAATTGAACGGTCGTCAGTCATTGTTAAGGACTCTCTCCTAGAAGATCGATTTACTGTGGGATTACGTAAGAGAGTTCGTTCGATTTCTGGGTCACACTCGAAGAAATTTAAACTTCAAAATCGAGTGTGATGCATGTACTAAAAAAAACTCAATTTTTTGTGTTTTTAGCTTTATTTGATTTTTATTTTAGAAAGCAGGGAGAGAAACAAATCTGAGCCTCTAGCTTCTCTGATCAGGGAAAGTTGAAACCTTGATTCGCTGACTCCGAATAAACCTGCAAAAGCTTAAGAAGTGATCAAGAAATAAAAATATAAAAAAAAAGAGAAAGATAAATATTTGTTTTCTCAAACTAAATATAAAATAAAATCCGCTTCCCCGGCAACGGTGCCAAAAACTTGTTTTGATCTTTATGTTGTTCTAATTAATTCTTAACATATTGCAAGCGCACAATGGAAATTGTAATGCTAGTATAGGATCGTTCCCTTGAGGAAGTGATTTATCTTTTTAGTTCGATTTTCTGAAAACTTATATTTATCTTTAAGATCCTAAACTACTTGAGAAATATGAATAAAAGAATAATTTTTTAAACTAAAGTGCAAGAAAATAAATTCTAATCTTCAAACTTTTAGATCCTGGTCGTCAATCAGTTTCCTTCTGTTCTCAGATATTTATGAAATTAAAAGTACCGTTACACTATATATCAAGTCTCCTAGTGTTGGTCGTCAATTAAAACTAGAATCCTATCAATATAGATTTAATCTCATCAACAATCTCCTAAAACTTAGGCGTCAATCAAATTCTAGAAAATTGAAGATAGAAAATAAAATACCATTACACTAATCTACAAATCTCAACCTGAGTCGTCAATTCAAATCAAAATTTGAAGATGTTTACAAAGCAGTAAATTTGCAATAAAATAAATCTAAACTAGAAAATAAAGTAAAATATATCTTTCACCCTTCAGTCGTAGGCTTTAATTGCTTTTGAGAAACTACGGATATCTACACTAATCTTTCAGCTCTCAATCCCAGTCGTCAATTGTGATTGAGGAACCTTAGATATCTAAACTAAACTAAACTAAATTTGATCAGAAGAAAATCCAACCTCAGTTGTCAATTGATGCTGAGAATTCTTCGATGATATTATTCCTATGCCGAACTCTCTTATTTATAGATCATAAGGAGTCGGTTTACAGCATTTTAATCATAATAAAAGAAACTACTACAAACAAAAGAATCCTAATATAACTCTAATTCCTAATTTTATCTTCCTTGCTTTCACTGGTTGATACGTTTCTGGACTTTCTCCATTATTTCAGCAATCGAGATCTTTAGGAGTCTTTCTTCATCAATCTTCTCAGATCTGTGATTTGCCAAACTTTTAATTTAAGAGATTTTCTAATTTTGATGCATGGCAGTGTGAATCTTCACTTGATCAATAGCAATGAGAAGCTTCAATTTATACAATCGTAAATTACGATTTCTCTTTTTTCATAACTTTCACTATGGACGATTCTGAATCACGAACGATCATTTTTTTCTTTTATCGCCTTCCGCTGGAATGTCTTCTCTGAAGAATCATAAATTAAGATTTTATATTTTTCTTTGTAGCTGTGCGACCATGGATCCTCTCGAACCTGTCGCGGTGATGCGCTCGCTTTTAATGAAATGTAGAATCGCCACCCGGAGCTTTTGGTGACCCGGGAAACCTTCAAATCAATATTTTGAGCACCGAAGTGCTAAATATGACTCTGATTTACCGGTCTTTGCCAAAGGCTCTAGGGTAGGGGCTTCGGTTATCGATCGCGAAGGGTTTAGGCACCCAATCAACCCACATGTAGCGGTCTCTATCTATGGCAAAAAAGAAAAATAAAAGGGCAGAGTTTCCCCTTGCCCGAAGGCAATACAGTCCTATCAAGCTTTGAGCCAAACCGAAATTTCGGCAGTGTAACGGCTTGAATCCTTGGACGGAGGAAGCACTAAGAAGGTAGAGGAAGAGAGGGGTGAGCCGGAGCTCACGGGCCCTTGTTGCACAGTGGAAGACCGTCGCTTTAGCCTGCTTTTGATGGCTCAAATGGTATTGAAATGGACTCTAATGCAAAGATTTGATAGATAGAGAGTGTAGAGTGAAGCTAGGGAATAGATTTTGGCTAAAAGAAGGTGATCTAATGGTTGAAATGGAGTAGAATAGGTGATCTAAGCTTGCTGGAATTCTGAAAAATAAATGACATTTTCTCTCACTAGGACTCTCTCTCTTAAGCTCTCTAATCAACCAAATTTTCAACCCTTTGGGAAGAGGGGGGCCTCTCTATTTATAGAGAAGGGATGGGTTAGGGGCTTACTTAAGAGCTAATGGGTTTAGCAATTAGGTTATCCCCTATCTAAGGTTTTCAAGATCCTAGGATTTTGAGAAATTGATTTTAATGGCGGATGATGGGGTGAGACCAAAGGTGACTTAAGGGTTGCTAATAAGCTTAAAGGGGGTGCAACCAATCTCAAGACACCCACCTTAACTAAGGGGATGGTCAAAGGGTCAAACTAGATGAAGGAAATTCGAGCAACTGATGACAGTTACTGTAGCTAAGCTGGGCATATATATTATATACGCCCAGTTTAGGAACAGTAAATTTCACCAAAAACAGGGGAGCCCTGGGAAGATGAAGCCCGTGGTGGGTCCCACCTATGCCGGGCGTATGTATGATATACGCCCGGCCAAATTTCCCCCAAAAAAGGCGGTCGATATAATATATCGCTGACTAATCTGAGACCAAATTAATTTGGCGTATGTAATATACACGCCTGACTAAAAGTTTTATGATTTTATGTGAAACTTCAATCGGCCATAACTTTTGACTCGCAACTCCAAATTTTGACTTGTTGGAAAGCTGGAGAAGTCCTCTTTCCAATGGTATATGGCTCATCCTTGGTAATGGTTTGTGTGAAATTCTATAGCTCTCCTCCCATCAACTGCTCAGAAAGGTTCAAGTTAGGTATGGGAAGGGAATCTAGGGTTTAGGGGTGATCTCTAAGGGTTGGGGAATGGTTCTAAAGGGTTCAGGGTGATTCTTAAAGGTCTGGGTGGATTCCTATGGGTTCAGGGGTGCCATCGGAAGCACAGGGGTACATCTCTCCCGAAGTACAGATTGATCGGGCCTTGGGCCGAATTTGGGTGTCTACAGATGCCCCTCTTTGGTATTCGATCACTAATGATCGGATGCCAAAGACAAGAGACATCTGACGAGGTCCAAGGCACATTTGATGGGTCTGCTTGGTTCAACTGAATTCTCAAACATTCATGGTGATGGTGAGTGTACATAAGCCCTCTCATTTCGGGATATCGTCTGTACCTCAAGGCTAACAGTCCCCAAGCGCATTGCGACATTACTGGGCATAACTGCGATGATCACAAAAAGTGTAAGCCTGCTAGCCGGGATATCGTCCACTTCCTGAGGGAAATTATAGATTTGTGATGTTGAGTATTAATCTGAACCAGACAGCTCCATGAAACGGGATGATCGATCTATGCTTCGGAATTGATACGAAGCACACAAAGCGAAGGCCTTCAAACTGTGTCTAATCCTATGAGATATTGACAGCTCCATTGGATTGGCCACGGGTGCCCTTACCTAGGTAAGGCTCGGAGTCTTTGGGTGAACCCATCAACCTCGAGGTTGCTTTAGCATGATTTATCTGAGTGGAGCGAATATTGATGTCGCAACACTTCTTGCGAATGCATGCCCATTTTTTGAGTAATAACTTTTTTTGTCATTTTCTAAATTTTCATTTGTTTCGAGTCCTCTAAGCAAAGCTCAAGGACCTCTGACAACTTTATTCTGGCACAACTCTTTAAGTGGATCAAATGCCAGTTGATACGCTTTTAAGAGTGCGTGTGCCATGCCGGGGATAGGTATACCTTGGCGAGGTGCTCCTGATTCACATGAACCAGAGTGCCTTAACTTAAGACAAAGCTAAAGATCGGGCTAGGACCGATTATCCCTTGAAAGAGATAGCCACTTTAGCCTCCATCCCTGATGAAATCACATCTTACTAACTATGCAGATGACACCCATCGTGGCGATAAAATAGGCGAAAATAGGCGAAGCCTCAAGCCTAAGGTACAATTTACGAGGACAAACGACCATCCCTGGATACCCAGGGACGTAAGTGCGTACATTCAATAGGGACACCGTGCCTTTTATGTAAAAGGAAATAAAAGGGAATGAGCCCTTCGGTCTGTATGTTTGCACATAGTTTGGTTAGTGGTAATTTCATTTTTGACGGGTCAGTTTCAACTGACAATAAACTTTTCGAATGGTCTGAAGTCGGGGGCACTCTTGGTCAACATAGATCCGAAGGGGGGTGACCAGAGCGAATGCTTGGAAGGTGGGGTCAACCTACTCAGGATTTTTACTAAGCAGCAACAGGTTGTTTATTTCTTCTCCTCCCCCCTTTTTTTTGTTGTTCTTTTTTCTCTTCTCTCTTTTTTCTTTCTTTTCATGTCAGATTGAGACTCTGGGCATGCTCAAACTGCCTTTATTTCTACATGTATCCTTAGGCGAATCAACTTGCCATATTGATATATTTTAGGGACGTGTGCATTGTGGTGATGGGTTCTTGGTTTGCCCGCCGGATCAGGCCTCGACCTCTGCTGGGAGAGATCTGGTATGTTCCCAAGAGTGACCGATGATGAATGAAATTCATTTGCCTGCCGGATCAGGTAAGGGGTGTCCCGATGTAAGACGGGGTTCGAGAACTTTCGGGTGGACCCTGATCATTGATTTAACACGGTTCTCGGAGTGGCGCAAATGGTCGTTGTAGCGCTCTTTTGAGAACTAGTGTCACTTTCGGCATTTTCTTTCTTCTTTTTTTCTTTTTATTTTTCCTCTTTTTTTTAAATTTTGTGGGCGCATTAGGTGGGCGCCTACGAATCTAGACCCGTTTATTGTAGCACGGTCCCTTTGGGCCAATCGAAAGAAACTCGAAGGGTCATTTGGGGATGCGTGTACCCTTGCCTGCTGATACGTGGGCCTCTAAGGGGGGGCTGGACCGGGGTCTATAGCATACAAGGGGGTCCGTCAGGCCTCAGAATCGAAAAATGGCCAGGTAGTAAAAAAACTACCATTTTACGGTGATATATTATATCGCTGACCAAAATCTGAAAATAATGGCGTATATATTATATCGCTTGTCTAAAAACCGCGCCTTTTCAAATTCTATCTTTCTCCCTCCTTCCTTCTTGAGTTCGGGACAGTCCCCTAGGGTTTTTGCATTTGATTTGGCTTGAGTTCTATTACCGGCGGTTGCGGGTGTGGATCAAAAGACGCTTATCCTCCGTCGATATTTGTTTTTCTCCCTCATTGAAGGTAATCATTACCCTTCCTTTATTTTTCTTTTGAATTTTTTATGATATTGCCTCTCTCTTTTTTTTTTTTTAATATGGTGAAATGCTCTGTGATGCCTATATTCATTTTTCTCTCTTTTTGTTTTTGTTGTTTTCCCCCCTTTTTTTTTTGAAATATTTGATTCCATAGGCCTATTTTCCATCCATCATTCATTTTTGTTTTTCTTTCTCTTTTTTGTTTTTGATGGATTAGTGCATTTTATTTGATGGATTGGTGCCTCTCCTCTTTTTTTTTTTTTTGGGATTAGTGCATACATATATTAGTATACGTATATATGTATTATCTTATTTTATTATATATTTTTTTGTTTGGTGGATTAGTATACACACACACAGATTTTTTTGCTTGTTGATGGGTTAGTACATTTATACACACATTTTTTTTTGGATTAATACGCACACATTTTTTTGTTAATGGGTTAGTACACACACATTTTTTGGATTAATACGCACACATTTTTTTTTGTTAATGGGTTAGTACACACACATTTTATTTTTTTTGGATTACTACACACATTTTTTTGGATTAGTACACACACACATTTTTTTTTTAACGGGTCAACATACTCGTATATATTTATATTATATTTTTTTTTTTTGTTTGTTGTTTTTTTTTTTTTTTTTTTTGTTTTTTTGTTTTGTTTTTTTTTTTTTTTGAATTAGTACATACACACGTGGTTTTTTTTTTTATAAGACTTTTTGTCTTTGGATTAGTGCATATATTTTTTTTTTCTTTTTTTTTTCTCTTTTTTTTTTGTGTTGGCACCCTTCTCATATGCCGATGCGTCTCATATTTTCAGGATGTCCGATGAAGAAGGGCATGATCAGCAAGAGGGGGCGGAGATGGCCTATGGTCCCCGTGGGGAACAGTTCATCGTGTCTCAGCGCTCCTCCCAGCCTTGGTATGAAATGCAAGGCGAGGCTGCCCATACCGGCCTCCTCTACTGCCAGCACACCCACATGTCCAACTTTGGGATCGTCTTAGTAAATGATGAGCCCCCTTTTTCGCTTTTGTTTTCCTTTGATGTCTTCATTATACCACCTTGCCCCTATCTGATTGACGCCTTCTGTTTGCAGCCCCTACCGCACATTATGTTTCGAGGTGGTTGGTTCGACCTCCAGCGTCTCGTGCTTTACCTTCCCCCAGTGGTGAAGGACCTGCTCACCGATGCCGATTTCGGAGATTGCATTTCGTGTCCCGCCGTGAGGGCCGATACGGCCTATTTAAAGGCTCTGATAGAGCGTTTCTGCCCCGAGACCATGACATTTCACATGGTCGTGGTAGAGATGGCCTTTACACCTGCGGACTGGTCTATGATCACTGGGGAAAGGTGCCTGTGGTACCTACCCGTACACCGGGTAAGGAGGAGGTGATTCGACTGATAGGGGCCTACCCGACCTTTGGGAATATTCGAGGTTCTGAGGTCAAGCTGTCTTGGCTGGTTGATCAGTTTGAGCCTCACGAGTTAGTGGACTAGGGCCAGCCTGACATGGCCATTTATCTCGAGCCCGCACGCGCACATATGCTGGCCCGCATTGCTCTGCTGTTCCTCCTGGGCAAGACTCTTCTCTCCAACACCAGCGGAGGGCGAGTCTCGTTGTCCCTGCTCAGCCTGATGGAGAACTAGGAGACCATGCATCGATTCGATTGGGGCGGCGCTGGCTATGTTGTACTCATGTCCAGCCTAAAGCGAGCCGTTCTTGGGGAGCCTAGCTCCATTGTGGGTTTCTGGCCTATAATTGAGGTATTTTATCCTTTGGTTTTAGCTTGTCCAATTTTCTTTTATAGCAAACCTGTCTTTATATGCTTGCTTTCTCAGATCTGGGGGTATCTTCACTTCCAACTGGGTCGCCCTCTGCTTCAGTCTGAAGTTGCTATGTTCCCCCTAGTGAGTAACTGGCACGTGGGTCGCCGTCGGGACGTAGGTATGAAGCATTTGGAGTTAGGGCTGCGCTCTCAGTTCGACCTGTTGATCCCAGAGCAAGTAAAACAATTCCCTTTTTATAATGTTGACAGCTCAGCTCTTGTGTGCTATGGGTTCTGACCAAATGTGTGCATCCTCCCTCTGTTTTCTCTTCTTTTGCAGGTCATCCTCGACCCCTACATAGGATCTCCCTTTTGGAACCTAGCCTCAGTGGGTCCTTCTCGCTTTTTGTTGGACCGTCGCATCATCTTCCTTTACAGGTCCTGGACTAGGGCCTACTATTTAGGGGAGAGAGTGGTTCATCAGTATCGCCCTCTCTTTGTCGTGCCCCAAGCTCCTCCCGCCGATGTGTTGGCTCTAGAAGGCTCCATTGATGAGCTTACTGCTCACTGTCTTTACCATGGGGTTCCTATCGATGACCTTCTCCTACCCGGGGGGTATGAGTCGTGGTACGATTCTCTGCCCTATCATTTCTTGTTGCCCCGCCTCGTGCCTGGTGCTAACTTTTCAGCTTTTGGCAGGCCGCGATCTCAAGTAATGCCCCTTTTCTCTTTTTATTTAGCAGCTTCCTTGTGATTACTTTGATTGACCTACCACCTTTAATGATAAAATGTTTCTCTCTACAGTTTGAGCAGGGCGGCGACTCAGATGAGGGGGATGAGGCGGCTGCTCCTTATGATGCTACAGGTGCTGGACCCTCCGATCCTTCCGGGGCTGGTGCTTCAAGCGTGGCTTTAGGTGCTGGACCCTCTGACCCTTCTAGTGCTGGTGCTTCTGGCAGTTCGCCTACCATGGTCCAGGGGACTTTCAAACGCTTGGATGATGCCTTTTTGTCGCGCGTGTGCGCCGACATGGCCGAGAAGGCACGAATCTCTACTGAAGCTATCCAGGTCCCACCTCCTGAGCTGATTCCTGGGGTAATCTCTATCTTATTGCTTTGTTCTCCTTCCCTTTGAATTATGTTGATGGCCTGTGTGACTAACACCTCCTTTTTCTTACTGGCCAGGATTATGAGTCAGCAGTGAGTTAAGCCGAATATTATCGTAACCTTGTTGGGCTTAGGGAGATCAAGGTGGTGAGTGAATGCTGACCCAACCTAGTTATTTTCTTTATTTTCTTTCCGCCTGTTTCTCTACCTGATGGCTTTTGGTGTGTTCCTACAGCGTGCTCGTGACAAGGAGTCGCGTTCCCTTCTCAGCCATATTTCTCAGGCGTGGACTCGGGTGGGGGAGACTCGTACCTTTCAAAGCGCGAGCCGGCACCGGAAGAAGTCGAAGGGGGCTGACCAGGACTAGTTTATTTTCTACAAATTTGACATAATGAAATAGTTTAGACTTGGCTTTATTGGGGATATGTAATAACTTTTAAACAACAATTTTTTTTTGGATGATTTATAATTTTTATGCTTTATATGAATGTTTCATTTGGTTATCCCTTTGCTTTGATGGTTTCCCTTTTTTTGTTTTTTGTTGGGCCGGACACGGGTCGGCACCCCTCCAATGATGGAGTCAATCTTGCAGGTGATTCTCCGTATATAACCTACGGGTAGTGCGTCCTCCGGGGGCTTCCCACGGGTGTGCGAGTATGCCCGCCTGTGGACTGCCCCGAGATGAAAGAGTGGGCCAACCAAAAAATAAGTTCCTCCTTGGGGAACAAAAATGGACCACTGTGAGAGGGGGCCTTGCCACCTTAAAGCGGCGTATATATATACGCCGGTAAATGTTCAAAGAATAATGGCGGCATTATATAATATATACGCCTGGCAAATCCATGGTTAAAATGGTCGGGCGTATATATTATATACGCCTAGCAAAATGTTTCAAATTTTTGCCTTGGCGTATATAATATATACACCAGCTATAATTTGGGCTCAACGGGCTCTTTATAACCTGAGCCTGGTCCCCCCTTGTCTCCTTCTCCACCTTGGTTTGGCCTTTTTGCCCCTCCTTTCATCTTTTCCCTCCCTTTCTTTTTTCTAGTGGGTCCATCGTCATACATTGACTGATTTTATAAAGAACATCTTTATACGTCAATGGACCCGCCTTCGAAAAAGGGCCCAAGCTCTTATCGAGGGGTACACTTTCTGTTTGGACCGGGGCCGCTTTTTTGCAAAATGGCATGATAGCTTGGTGAGAGCGAGCTTATTACGAATTGCCTCAGGTTGTCCCGCCTTTCCTCTCTCCTTGCTATCCCTCTGTTGCCCAACCTGCTACAGGCGGCTTTGGCGTCGTGGGACCATAGGGCCCATGTCTTTAGATTTGGGTCTAGGGAGTTGACCCCAACCCTGGAAGAGCTGGCCTCTATTACTGGCTTGAAGATGCATCGAGGCCTTGCAAAAGTGGTGCCCAAACCGGGGTATGCAAAGGCGGTCCACACGGTTCTCGGTTTAAAAAAGGGTGGGTATGAGAAATGTTTCGTCGGAGGGCCCACCAGGTGTTCGGTGAAATTCCTGAGAGAACTTTTCAGCGATTCAAGTCTCCGAAAGTTGCCCAATCGAGATCCCTTCAATGTAAAGGCCTTTGCCATTTATTTGTTGTCGGAAGTTCTCTTCTTTATAGGGGGCGAGACTTTTTCCCTTGGGCTGTGCGATGTCTTGACTGAGTTGGAGGGAGGCCGCTCATTGGTGCACCTAGTCTTGGCTGAGATGTATCGGGGCCTGGATGCCTCAACCTCGGGCTGGATTGGGATTCTCAGCGGGAGCTCGCTCCTCGTTTAGATTTGGCTAGGAGAGCATTTGGCTATCATGGGACCTGTGCCGAGATTGTGCTTGATAAGAGGGGACGTGGCTCAGGGTTTTCTGATCTGGTGCTCGAGATTGCCTCATGGGAGCACCGAGAGGCTGAAATGCGTGGCTATCGGATCTGAGCTGATTTGGCGCTTCCACAGTTGGATCTCGAGATTGTGAGGGTATCACCCTATTGGGGTTGACCGGTAGCACGTATTATTTCCCTTCTCGGGTGCTTCGTCAGTTTGGGTATACTCAACATGTGCCATGCTCTGTGAGGCCACCTTTGTGCTCTCAGATATTTTCTCGGGGTTCTCTCAGTGATCTCGACTGCATAGCCGCCCTCTGGGAGACCCGCCAATCAGCGCACATGTGCAGCTTAGTTCAAGGGGGCATCGTCTCTCCTGATTATGAGGTTTGGCTGGTATCTGAGGAATTACCTACTCCTAGCCCAGTTTCGGTAGATGTGATAGAGACGGGGCCTTGGCCGTGTAAGGAAGCAATGCTTCGGACCAGGATCGAGTCTCTTTCTGTAGAGAGGCTGGCTTTGACCGAGGCTTTGGGGAAAGAAAGGGTCAGAGCGGAGATTGCAGAAGTGAGAGCTGCCATAGCCGAGAGTGAGGTTCTTTGGTTGACTGGGCTTTTGACTGAGTCTCGCAGCGCAGCTGAAGCATCACGGAGATGGCAGAAGAGTCTTCATGGTAGTTGGATGTCTGATCGAAATGCCCGCGAGGACTCTCTGCTTGCCGAGATTAGCGCTTTGAAGCGTGCTCCCTGCCCTTGACCTGTTCCTGCACATATCATAGATCATATACACGGAGGGGAGGAATGCCCCCTAACAGAGATCTCTTTTTGGGTTATTTTTCTCTTCTTTTTTTTTGTTATATATATATATATATATATAGTTTTTTATCTGTAAAGAAAGCAGCAAAATAGAAAGTGTGTCATGTCGTTATCTTCTTGGGACGTGACACTCCGCACGTAATTATGTAAGAAATGGAATGAAATCTATACATACATATATTTTTCGTTTTTCGACTTTTTTCCTTTGTACGTTTCGCAATGTAAGGCTTTTTATGGAGATTTTCTCCTCCACAAAGTGGGGTTTTTTATGGGAAAGAGAAATCTATTATCTTTTTTGAAATTTTCTCCTCCACGGTGTGGGGCTTTTTATGGGAAAGAGAAATCTATTATCTTTTTTAAAATTTTCTCCTCCACAGTGTGGGGCTTTTTATAGGAAAGGGAAATCTATTATCTTTTTTAAAAATTTTTCCTCCACAGTGTGGGGCTTTTTATGGGAAAGGAAAATCAATTTTTTTGAAATTTTCTCCTTTTGGGTCTTTTGTGATGTCGGTAATTATAAGGCCAAACCAGTGGGTCTTTTTGAGCATGGTCAAACCCTGTTCATGAGATACAGGTTTTTTCCTTAAAACGTGGGAAGATCAGCTTCCCAGGGATTGGTCTAGTCTTCTGTCTTTCCCTTTAGTCATGCGTCAAATGCTGCGGTAGAGATGACATACTTGATCGGGATCTGATTCAATTTTCACATGAGTGGCCCATCGAAGAGGGGAAAGGGGCTCAAGGGGTTCAAACTGAAGTGGGCGGGCCAGAACAGGTCTTATCCTAATCTTTCTTTCCTTGACATTTTTGCTCATAGCGCCCAAGACGGGTTTTCGTCATGCCCGTCATCCCTGTTTTTACCCGTAGCGCCCTTTCGAGTTTTCACTACGTCCATGGGTTCGCTTTCTTACCCCAGGTGCCCTTTCAAGTTTTCACCTGGTCCGCGTGAGTTCACTGTTTTTACCCAGGGCACCCTTTCGGGTTTTCACCACGTCCATCTTGCTTTGAACCCAAATTAATTTTCTTTCTTTTTTTTCCTTTTTTTTTTTTTCTTCCTCTTTCTTTAGAACCAGAAGGCCACGACATGGGCGTCGATTCCGTTATAGCCGACTGAATGAAGTTCTATGTGGTTTGTTAACTCAACTTGTTCTGATGCAATAGATGCTATGACCGCTTGTGGACCTTAAAGAGGGCTTTCTTCCGGGTTATAATGTGGCCGGGGTTCAAACAGGTTGGTTTTTCTGGGGATTTGGATCTAAGTTTTTGAGTGAATTCTAGATTTGGGGACTCCTCTTTCTTTCCAAAGGCTTTTTATGCCCCAGTCATTTCTTTTTTCTTAGTCCCCCTCTTTTTTGGGTGGGTTTTGCTTTCTTCTTCTTCTTTCTCTTTTTTCTTCTTCTCTTCTTTTTTTTTTGGTTTGGATTTTCCCTCTTTTCTCTTTTCTCTTTTTCTGGAATTTTGGGAGGGGTATATGAAAGAAATGGTTATTGGCCCGACGTGTATAGCAAAAAGGGTGAAGGTTTTTAGGGAATATTTCTTTTGGGCTACTTGTCTTTGAAATGATGGCCTCTTCTATGGGGTTCTTAAGCGGTCACGCATCTACTTTTATCAAAACTCACCTTGTCTCAAGACCTATGAGTAGAACTTGCGGAGGTATCCAGCGTTGATGGGCTCAGGAAAGTGGTCTCCGTCCATGGTGGTGAGGCGAACGGCGTATCCTGGCAAAACTTCTCGGACGACGTAGGGTCCTTCCCAATTCAGCTTAAACTTCCCTCTCAGATCGGCATGGAGAGACAGGAAAATTTTCTTCAGTACAGTGTCTCCTACCTTCAGATCTCGACCGCGGACGCGCTTATTATAAGCACGTGCAATTCTCCTCTGATAGATCTGGGTGTGGCACAAGGCTAGGAGTCTCTTCTCGTCAATTAAATCCAACTGTTCAAAGCAGGCTCTTTCCCTCTCAGCTTCAGGTAGATGGGACTCCAAAAGGATACGGAGTGACGGTACTTCGACCTCAACGGGTAGCACGGCCTCGGTTCCGTACACAAGGGAGAATGGCGTTGCCCCTGTAGCGGTATGGATAGATATTTTATAGGCCCAAAGTGCGAAGGGTAACTACTCACTCCAATCTCTGTAAGTAACTACCATCTTCTCTAGGATGCGGATCAGAGTTTTGTTGGCTACTTCTACGGCTCCGTTTGTCTGCGGCCTGTATGGGGATGATCGATGATGCTTGATCTGGAACTTCTCACATAAGGCCCGGATGCGCCTATTAGCGAAATTAGTGCCATTATCAGTGATGATATCTTTGGGTATGCCGAATCTGCAAATGATGTTGTTCTTGATGAACTTCTCGACATGACTGGCCTTAATGCTCGTGTAGGAGGCTGCCTTTACCCACTTTGTAAAATACTCTACCGCGACGAGGATGAACTGATGTCCATTGGAAGCCTTAGGATTGATTTTGCCGATGACGTTGAGACCCCAGGTGGCGAACGGCCAAGGAGTAGCCATGCTGTGCAAATCAATGGCCGGAACATGTATTAGACAGGAGTGTTCTTGGCATTTGTAGCACTTCTGCACGTGCTTGCAGCAATCGGTCTCCAAAGTGGTCCAAAAGTATCCCTGCCATAGGATTTTCTTCGCAAGCATGTGTCCACTGACGTGTGCCCCGCAGACTCCTTCATGGATCTCCTTCATGATCTCAATCGCTTCTTTCTGGGTTAGGCATCGAAGCAGAATATTGTCGTGAGACCGTCTATACAGGAGATCACCGCAAATAACATAGTTCGTTGCCAATCGCTGGATGGTGCGTCTGTCTACCTTCGATGTTCCTTCTGGGATAGTTCGGGTCTCGAGGAAATTCTTGATGTCCGAGAACCAGGGTCGTTCATCATCTACCTCTGTAGGTTCCTCGATTAGGTGACAGAAAGCCAACTCGTTCCTCTGCTCTATCATGATCGGCTTCATCACAACTCTGTATGGAATCTCAACCATGGAGGCCAGGGTAGCCAGGGCGTCAGCAAACCGATTCCTTGCTCGTGGTACATAGGAGAAGGTGACCTCCTCAAAGCAAGTTATTAGATTCTCAAGATGTTCATGGTATGGGATCAGTTTCTCATCCTTGGTCTTCCAATCTCTGTTGGTCTAGCATATAATTAACTATGAATTTCCAAAGACCCTAAGGTGAGTTATATTTAGATCAAGAGCCACCTGTAAACCAGCTGTACAGGCCTCATACTCTGCCATATTGTTGGTGCATGGGAAGTTTAATTTGATTGAGATGGGTACATGAGATCCTCTTGGCGAGATAAGAATGGCGCCAACTCCTTGGCCCTCAACATGCGATGCTCCATCAAACTGCATTACCCAGGACTCCTCTGTTTCCTCTGTATCCTCGTCAGTCATGAACAGAATGTCCTCATCGGGGAATTCGGTCCTTAGAGGTTCATAGTTCGGCAGAGGGTTCTCAGCAAGGTGATCAGCGAGTGCCTGCCCCTTGATTGACTTCTGGGTGACATAAGTAATGTCAAATTCGGATAGGAGTAGTTACCATCGTGCAGTTCGGCCAGTGAGTGCAGGTTTCTCGAATAAGTACTTTAGCGGATCCATCCATGCTAGAAGTAGGACGGCTTGGGATAATAGGTAGTGTCGAAGTCTTGAGTAGCCCAAACGAGCGCCAAGCATGCTTTCTCTAGATGAGAATAGCGCGTCTCGTAATCAATGAACTTTTTACTCAGGTAGTAAATGGCCTGCTCTCTTCTTCCTGTCTCATCATACTGTCCTAACACACAGCCCATGGAAAATTCTGTTGTTGATAGGTACATTATCAAAGGTCTACCAGGTACGGGGGGTACCAATACCAGAGGTTTCAGGAGGTAACCTTTAATCTTGTCAAATGCAGCCTGGCAGTCATTATTCCATTCAATCGGTGAGTCCTTTCTCGGTAGTTTGAAGATTGGTGCGCATATCAGATTTGATTGTGCGATGAATCGGTTGATGTATTGAATTCTGCCTAAAAAGCCTCTGACTTCCTTCTCTGTAGACGGTGGTAGCATTTCAGTGATGGCCTTGATCTTGGTCGGATCGACCTCGATCCCTCTCCTACTGACAATAAAGCCCAACAACTTTCCTGATATAGTGCCGAAGGCGCACTTCTGGGGGTTCAACCGTAACCTGTACTTTCTCAACCTCTCAAACAGCTTCTGAAGGTTTATCAAGTGGTCCTCCCTTTCTGGTGATTTGGCAATCATGTCGTCGATATATACTTCGATCTCTTGGTGCATCATGTCATGAAACAGGGCCGTCATTGCTCTTTGGTAGGTTGCCCCAGCATTCTTCAGCCCGAATGACATTACTTTATAGCAGAAGGTTCCCCAGGGGGTAATGAACGCTGTCTTCTCGCGATCAACCTCTGCCATCTTTATCTGATTGTATCCTGAGAATCCATCCATAAATGAGAGCATTCCATGCTTTGCAGTGTTATCGACCAGGATATCGATGTGGGGTAGCGGGAAGTCGTCCTTAGGGCTTGCCTTGTTGAGATTGCCGAAATCGATACACATTCGAACCTTTCCATCCTTCTTTGGTACGGAGACGATATTAGCTAGCCACTACGGGTACTTGGATACCATGAGAAACCCCGTGTCATACTGCTTGATGACCTCGTCTTTGACTTTCAGCATCCATTAAGGTCGGAGACGTCTCAGCTTCTGCTTGACCGGCTTAACATCAGGATAGAGTGGCAACTCATGCTCAACCAGATCGGTATCCAAACCAGGCATGTCTTCATACGACCATGCGAAGACGTCTTGGTATGACCGAAGGAAGTCTATCATGCCCTTCCTCTTCACAAGGGATAGCGATGTTCCGATTTTGGTGATTCTGGGGGCCTCTTTGGTGCCCAAATTGACATCCTCCTTCTCTTTGACGATCGGGGTAGGGTCATGCTCAAAATCGGCAAATTATTTGAGGAGCTCATTGGGGAGCTCATCGGTTTGACCTTCCTCGTCCAGACTCGTGACTCCTACCTCTTCTTATATTTCTACAGGAAAGGGGTCAGCTTCACGTGGGACGGATATCACGACATCAACTTTAATTTTATTGGGAATTTTAAAGGACAATATTTTTGGAATTGGTATTTTTTCTATTTTTATGGTCTTTTGCATTTTTTCGGAGGTCAGCCCCTGGCGAGGTGGATCTCTATATATACAAGGTAGAGTGGTCCAGAGGCTAACCTCACTTTTTACAGGTTGTTTTTTTTTTGGGAGTCGGTGTCGTTTTCACGGTATTTGGCGGCTCCCAGGAGTTGGGGCAAGGATGCCCAGTTACTCACCTGTGAGGCTTGGCCTTTACCTCTTGCAGTTCCTCCCTCAACATATTTATAGAGGGATCCTCTGGGACCCTGTCCTCTATGGTTAGGATGGGCCCAGAGTGGCTGGTGCTGGAGTGATGGGTGGATCGGGGAACTTCTTCCTCAAATAAGGAAAGGGCGGCTAAGTTCATTTCGAAGTCTGGGGGGATGATGTAGGGATTGGTGGGGTGGATTGAAGTATGCATATGTGGGGTGACCCTCGTCTCCCCATTTAGATCAATTTTTACTACCCCGGCGCTCACAAAGGTTTCACGGATGTGGGGGCGAGCGTGAGGTTCCTCTTCCAAGATGATTCCTCTGGCCTTGGCGACTGCTGCGGCTCTCATCTTTTCCTTGGCCTCTCTGACTTCCTCTTCTGTGGGCCTGTAGCCTAAGCCGAATTTAGTTTGTTGCCCCTTGGCCTTGACGGGGTCTCTTCTTCCTTGGAGGCGTGGGCCCAACCCTTTCCCTTTTTGATGGCCCCATCTGTGGAGCATGAACACAGCTGCGTCCATTCCTCCTCCAATTTTATCCGGGGTCTTTTCAGTTGGTCCGAGGGAGACGGCTGAGAAGTCATACTCGAATTGGTGAAGGTCGGCGTCCTCTGCTGTGTGCGGTATGTTCAGTACTTTCAGATTCTCAATGTGCAGGGTGCTTCTTTCCCTGTCTTCTCTGCTCTCGCCCAAGATGGTGACAATTTTTCCTTCCGAGATGAATCAGAGCTTTTGGTGCAGGGTAGATGGTATTACTCCGAGCTTATGTATCCATGGCCGGCCCAACAGCAGATTGAAAGTAAACTTGATGTCCATCACCTGAAAGGGAGTAGTGAAGGTTTGTGGCTCGAGGATCAGGTCGAGGTCTACTTCTCCTATGATTTCTCTTCTAGTGTTGTCGAATCCCCAGGCGCTTGATATGGATGGCCGGAAGGTGTCGGGATTCGCCCCAATTTTGATTGTCGTTCTTAAAGGGCATACGTTCAATGCCGACCCGTTGTCGATTAGGACCAACGGCACCACCAAGTTTCCTACTTCCACTGTTATATTCAAGGGCTTAGAGTGGTCATTCCCCTCAATTGGTAGGTCCGCATCGGTGAATGAGATGGCATTTGGGGCCAACACTTGCCCTATTATTTCTCCTACTTCATCTGGAGTTACGTGGGTGGAGACATGTGCGTCCTTGAGTGCTCCCATCAGGGCTTGGAAGTGGAGGGGGGATGTGATTAACAAATCCCACACAGTAATATGTGCAGATGTTCTCTTGAGCTGTGTCTCCAGTATGTGCTCTCTGGCCATTTTTTCAAAGGGATTCCCTGCGACCTGTTCTTTCTTCTTCTCTTCTCCTCGGCTCGATGCTTCGGTGTGTAGAAATCCACTGACACAGTAATAAATTCAATAGCCTCCTCTTGGTTGCACCCGGCATTCATGTCCGTCTGTTCATAGCTTAACGGCACCTGATGCGGGTCATAGGCAGGTTTCGGGATAAGGAAAGGAGTGCATGGTAATTCTGGGGAGGATTGGGTTGGACACGCCAGTTTCTCGGGTCCTACCAGGTTGACTCCAGTGGGGGGCAGAACGGCAGTGGGGGGAATTGGCGGGGTTGAATTTGCGGGTGCAAGGGGGGCTTGTACAGGTATTGCCTGGGCTTGGTAAGACCAGTGGTGATTGGGAGCAGGTGATAAGGGGATTGGGTGAGGGGTTGCTTGCTTGGGTGGCGGTGGAGTTGGATTGGGGCCAAAATAACGAAGGGATGGCGGGAGTGTGACTGGGATGGAGGGATGGGGAGACATCTGAGGAGCGGGGTGATAGGGATATGAAGGGTTTGTATATGGGGTGATAGGGTGGGATGATGCCGGATTCGTGGATGACATATGATAAATTAGGGGTGATGGAGTTGTGCATGGAGCGGGATGATTGGGACATGGCGGGATAGTGGGTGGAATAGGGGGATATGAAGGGTTTGTGGCATGGTGGGATGATGATGGGTTTGTGGATGAAATGGGATAGATTGGGGATGATGGAGTTGTGCATGGAGCGGGGTGATTTGGGGGTGACAGAGGGGTGTATGGTATAAATTGGGTGGTGGAGTTTGAAGGTGTGTATGGAATGGGGTAACTTGGGGATGGCGAAGTAGTGTATTGGGTGGAGAGATTTGAGGGTGTGTATGGGATAGGATAATACGGGGATGGCGGAGTTGTGTATGGTATGGGATGATTTGGGTGTGACGGAGGGGTGTATGGGGTAAATTGGGCGTGGGGTGGATATGCATATGATTGCTGCGGGGCTGTGCCCGTTTGGATTTGATAGGCGGGAGCAGGGGTGGAAAAATACAGCCCTAAATCTAAGGGCTCCTCTTGGTATGCCGGTGTGGGGATATAATCGGCTAGATACAACGGCTCAATCACCCCAACAGATAGTTCATCTTCGTTCGACCTGGGGAGTGAAAATTCCTCCTGATTATTGATATAATTCGAAGGGTCAAACTCTTCTTCTTCCTCCTCTATCCAATGTATGTTAGGCCTGAGGCCTCCTAGGTGCGGTGGTAGAGGGGCTTGATGGATATTCTGGTTCTGCCCTTGAGGAAGTGGCGGGGGAATGATTTTTCCCGCCTCTATCAGATCTTGGACCGCGTACTTTAACGGGAAGCACCGGTCCGTAGGGTGACCCGGTCCCTGGTGGAAATTGTAATGCAGATTCGGATCATAGTTCCTCGGTATGGGATGGGGTGGTGGTCGAGGCTGGAGCAGATTGACCAAGCCTTTTTGTAGCAGCACTGGCAATAAGACACTCAAGGATTGCCCCAACGGTGTGAACACTCGTTCGAACCGTGCTTTCATCTGTTCCTGAGTAAACGGGGCTCTCGGTCCGTTGCTTGGCCTTGGTACTTGCTCGAAACGGGCCAGGGGTGGTTGTGTAACCTGGAGCTGTATCGGGGGGGCATTGGTATTGGCCTGGGGGTAAACAATGTTCTGTGCCTCTGTCCATGGTCTTCTTTCAATTCTTGGTTCGACAGCTTTTCAAACCCCGGTGGCCCCATTGGCCACATTCCTTCCTAACCTGCCCTCTCTAATGGCGTTTTCGCAATGATTGGCATTTCGGACCAGATCAGCAAAACTAGACTGCTGCTGATATACTAAAAAATCTGCGATGATTGGGAGGGCTCCTTTGGTTATCAATTCAATTTGCTCATCATCGGGAATCCGGTGAGTTACCTGAACAGCCAATGCCCTCCACCTTCCCAAGTAAGCACTGAATGTTTCATCATGTCTTTGCTTTAAACGGGCCAAATCTGACTTCCTTGGCTCTATGTCCATGTTATAGACATATTGCTCTTGAAATAAGCGTGTCAGATCTTTCTAATTTTTTATCATGGACGGTTCCAGGGATGTGAATCATCTCAGTGCTGGGCCCGTTAAACTCTTCTGGAACACTTTGATGAGGAGTCGTTCATCTCCGCCATACTGGCACATATCCCCACAGTAAGATTTTAAGTGGGCGATGGGGTTGCCAGTGCCGTTATACTTATCAAATGATGGCATCTTGAATTTCTGTGGCAGGGGGACATCAGAGAACAGACATAAGTCTAAAAAGTCTGTTGAATGTAGTTCTATTCCTCCCATTTTCATCAGTTGCTTCTGTATTCTGTCTATTTGTTCTTTCAACTGTTCTGGTTCTTTTGAGGCTGTAGTGGGGACTGCTTCTCCCTGATTTTGTTCGACCCTAGGTGTGATGATGGTGGGCCCGGGAGGGTTGAAGCTGGCAACTCCTCCACTATTGCAGATTTCATCCTCCTCATATTGTTGGTCATGGTATTAGTGAGGAGCGAGTTCTGCTATTTGGACTTGGGTGGTGAGGGGTTGGATGACCTGGTGGGGCCATATGGTTTGTAGGGGATGAGAAGGGATAAATGGGTGAGCGGCTTGTGGGTAAGTGATGTGCTGAGTTGGGTGCACATTCTGGGGGTGATGGGGGTGTGGTTGAGGTGGCGAGATGTTGTAAAGTTTGAGGAATGGGATGGATTGGATTTCCCGTTGGAGGCGGGATGGGGGCGTAAGGGGTATAGGTGAATGAAGGGTACTGGTGGGGGGGTATGGGGTTAGTGAATGGGCCTTGATGAGCATGGGTGGATGGGCCTTGGGTTTGATGGGTTTGGAAGGCTTGGAGCGATGGGCCTTGTTGGGTTTGGGCTAATGGGTCATGAGGGGGTTGGGTTTGGACCTGAGCGTGATGGGCTTGGGTCCATGGGCCTTGGGCTTGGGCTTGATAGGTTTGGATTCAAAGGCCCTGGGGGGCTTGGACTTGGGCCTGGGTCTGATGGGTTTGGGCTTAGGCCCATGGGTTTTGAGGGTTTCGGGTCTGGGCCTGAGCCTGATGGGCTTGGGTCCATGGGCCTTGAGGATTCTGGGCCTGGGTCTGATGGGCTTGGGTTTGGGCCCATTGGTTTTGAGGGTCTTAGGCCTGATGGGCTTGGGCCCATGGGTTTTGAGGGTTTTGGACTTGGGCCTGATGGGCTTGGGCTTGGGTTTGATGGGCTTGAGCTTGGGCCCATGGCTCTAGAAGTGTTTAGGCTTGGGCCCATGGATTTGTATGGGTTTGGGTCTGGAATTGAGGTAGGGGATTTTGGGAGGTATGGATGATGGGTGGTTGGGCATGGTTAAGAGGGAATGGGGTATGGAGGTTTTGGAGATTTGGATGCGGGGTTTGAGATGTAGGGTTCCGAGAAGCAACCCACATGGTGTACATCGTTCTCAGGTCCTCCATTGAGGGTATGGATTCAGGTGTGAGATTGGGGGGTGATGGCTCACTTAATGATGGAGGGGGTTGGGAGAAATTGGGCATGACCCGGGTAAATGGGGGGGTATGTTGGGATGTGGATGGGCCAGGTAGTGGGAATGGTATGTGAGATGAGGTAGATGGGATGTGGGATGTAGGGGGCATGGATGATGAGAGGGATGGAACGTGGGAAGTAGGCGAGGGATGGGGCTCCCTATGGGGCCTTTGGAAATATGGGGATGCGGTAAGGGTGTTTGGATGGGAGATGGGGATGTATGGATCGGTTGGGAAATGAGGGGTTTCAGTAGGGGATGAAAAGGGGGTATGTTGGGAGAATGTGAGGGAGGGGGATGGGGTGGATGTGAACACGGGTGCCCCAAAAGGACCCGTGATATCGAACCGGGTTTGGGCGAAGGTGTCGGAGATCGGGTCTTCTCCTACGTGGGAATGGGATGGGGATGACGGTGGGGACGTATCGGCTCTTGACATGATCTGCTGACGAGTGTTGTATCGATGTCGCGGATAAGGGCCGAATACCTTCCTTCTACGAGACGAGTTTGAGGTTGCCGTAGTAACGGTCACACCAAAATATACTTTTTTTTTTGTTTTTGTTTTCTTTTCTTTTTTGTGTTTGTTTTGCTTGCTTTTGTTTGGGTTTTTTTTTTCTCTTTTTGGAAAATGATGATTTTTTTTTTGAAGAGAGATTTTTTTTGGTTTTTTGTTTGAAGATGATTTTTTTTTTTTTTTTTTATATGGAGATTAACTCCCCTTTGCTTAGATGAATAATGACCTAGTGCCCAGGGTCAACTCCCATCTCGGGCGATATATGTACCTTTAGTAGGTCTCACGGTGGGATCCGACACACTTCGGAAGAGGCGAAAGGGAACTCTTTCGTTCTATTGAAGGTGCGGGAATCCACGCAAACGACCCGATCCCCCGGAGCAAATCAATGAGAAGTTGCCTTCTTTTGATTGGGGGGGGGCATGTTGGGTGTTAGAGGATGTGGGAGGCTACTGCGGGCACTAATACCACTAATTGGGGACTTGGGGTGATGGATTGGGCCTCAGGTCGAGTTGCTGTGGCCCAGTATATACTGGGAGTATATATTATGCACGCCCAACCAAAAAATACAGATTTTGGCTGGGCGTATATATTATATACGCCTGGCAATTTTCTGGGGATTTTGGCTGGGCGTATATAATATATACGCCTGGCAAAAACACTTCTGTCAGCTTAGTTTGACAGTGAACAGCAAACCCGAACGTGGGTCTTTGAACTGGTTTCTTGGGAGAAATGCTCCCGGGGATTGCTGTGTATGTTATCGGGTCCCTCCTTTCCGTTTCCTAGGGATACACGGCTGAATTTTGGGTTGTCTACGCTCTCACCAATGCGGGTTTTACGGCTTGATCGGAATTGGCAACCCAACCGATATACCTCTGGCGCAAGCGCCTTCTCAGGTACTGGAAGGGGTGGTTCTTTTCAGGATCATCACCACTAGGGCTGCCGCCTTATTGGGAACCAGGTAAATTGTATCTGTGCCTAAACCCCCCGAAAACTACCAAAAAATGTAAAAATAAATTCAATTATGTCCCCACACTGTTGGTTCACTTTTAATTACAGATTTTTAAAGGGGAGTGAAATTAAGTCAAAAAATCGGGTCGGGGATGACAAGCCCGTGCCACCTCAACGGGCTGGCGTTCAAAGGTGAGATATGATGACCGAAATAAAGTGCGCAAGTAGGCCCGGCAAATGGCTAAGGCTCGTAAATGACTGAAATTTAAATGACGTGAAAAGTAAATGCGAGCGAACCCGCCAAACACCTAAGGCTGCTTAAATGACAAGAATCGAAAAAACAGAAATTTAAAGGCGCACGTAGGCCTACCAATCGGCTAAGGCACTTAAAGGACTGAATCGTAGGGGTGAGTATGTTAGTAAAAACAAAAAAAATATAAAATAAAATAGCAGAAAATAAGAAGAAAACAGCAATGGTTAGTAACAAAAAAGAAGGCCAACAAGAAGGGAAGCGCCAGGGTGATGTCCCCAGCAGAGTCGCCATCTGTGCGACCATGGACCCTCTCGAACCCGTCGCGGCAATGCGCTCACTTTTAATGAAATGTAGAGTCGCCACCCGGAGCTTTTGGTGACCCGGGAAACCTTCAAATCAATATTTTGAGCACCGAAGTGCTAAATATGACTCTGATTTATCGGTCTTTGCCAAAGGCTCTAGGGTAGGGGCTTCGTTATCGATCGAGAAGGGTTTAGGCACCCGATCAACCCGCATGTAGAGGTCTCAATCTATGGCCAAAAAGAAAAATAAAAGGGCGGAGTTTTCCCTTACCCGAAGGCAATACGGTCCTATCAAGCTTTGAGCCAAACCGAAATTTTGGCGGCGTAACGGCTTGAATCCTTGGACGGAGGAAGCACCAAGAAGGTAGAGGAAGAGAGGGGTGAGCCGGAGCTCACGGACCCTTGATGCACCGTGAAAGACTGTCACTTTAGCGTGCTTCCAATGGCTCAAATGGTATTGAAATGGACTCTAATACAAAGATTTGATAGATAGAGAGTGTAGAGTGAAGCTAGGGAATAGATTTTGGCTAAAAGAAGGTGATCTAATGGTTGAAATGGAGTAGAATAGGTGATCTAAGCTTGCTGGAATTCTAGAAAATAAATGGCATTTTCTCTCACTAGGACTCTCTCTCTCTCTCTTAAGCTCTCTAATCAACCAAATTTTCAACCCTTTGGGAAGAGGGGGGGCTCTCTATTTATAGAGAAGGGATGGGTTAGGGGCTTACTTAAGAGCTAATGGGTTTAGCAATTAGGTAATCCCCTATCTAAGGTTTTCTAGGTTTTCAAGATCCTAGGATTTTGGGAAATTGATTTTAATGGTGGATGATGGGGTGAGAGCAAAGGTGACTTAAGGGTTGCTAATAAGCTTAAAGGGGGTGCAACCAATCTCAAGACACCCACCTTAACTAAGGGGATGGTCAAAGGGTCAAATTAGATGAAGGAAATTCGAGCAACTGATGACAATTACTGTAGCTAAGCTGGGCGTATATATTATATACGCCCACTTTAGGAATAGTAAATTTCACTAAAAATAGGGGAGCCCTGGGAAGATGAAGCCCGTGGTGGGTCCCACCTATGCCGGGCGTATGTATTATATACGTCCGGCCAAATTTCCCCCAAAAAAGGCAGGCGTATATAATATATACGCCTGACTAATCTGGGGCCAAATTGGCTGGGCGTATGTAATATATATGCTTGAGTAAAAGATTTATAATTTTATGTGAAACTTCAATCGGTCATAACTTTTGGCTAGCAACTCCAAATTTTGGCTTGTTGGAAAGTTGGAGAAGTCCTCTTTCCAATGGTATATGGCTCATCCTTGGTAATGATCTATGTGAAATTCTGTAGCTCTCCTCCCATCAACTACTCAGAAAGGTTCAAGTTAGGTATGGGAAGGGAATCTAGGGTTTAGGGGTGATCTCTAAGGGTTGGGGAATGGTTCTAAAGGGTTCAGGGTGATTCCTAAAGGTCTGGGTGGATTTCTACGGGTTCAAGGGTGCCATCGAAAGCACAGGGGTACATCTCTCCCGAAGTATAGATTTATCGGGCCTTGGGCCGAATTTGGGTGTCTACAGTAGCGCTTCATCGTCTTTTACGATTTCTTGGCTTTCAGCAACGTCTGATCATCTTTTTCGTTCAATCGTCTTTCTTACTACTTTTTGAGTTTATTTTGACGAATATTAACACTTTGGTTCTCTTTTACTAATTATCCTTAATATCTGCACATCATTAACTTATTAGTAGCAAATTATGGTTTAGCATCACTAAGTTAAGAGTGATAAAATAGTATATTTTGTGACTAATCGCTCGTCACTAGCTGGCACCTCCACATGCATGGGAGGAGGTGGTACCATATCGTGGAAGATGGGATGTCAAAGGTTGTGCTAGGCACCTTCGATAGCAGCATCTTGAATATCAAATGAAACATTATTAAAAAGTTGACTGAAATTATATTCACTTATACAAAGTACATTATAACACATACTTTAGGTGTCACCTCCAAAATCGTTTGAAGAAGTTCTTTCAGAATCGCTTGGTCCTTTCTAATCAACTTGTTGAGGTGATTCATCATCTGCAGCTCCAAATCCCTTAAAGTAAGTCACTCATCCAAGGAGTTATAATGTGTCGCGAGGACCTCATTCTCTCGCTCCAAATGGCTTACTCTCAGGGTGAGTTTCAAGTGATCGAGCACCAAACCGTTGATCCTCCTCAACAATGATTCATTAGAGAAAGTTGGTGCACTAGCACTCTCTTTCGTAGCCTCCCTTGTTTTAGACCGCTTTAATTGAACAGAGCCCTCTCTCGAGGACGAGTCTTCGTCCAACGTCGATTGGGCGTCAAATTCTTCCTCGTTAATGTTGTCAACCAGAATGCAATTTCTCTGCATCTTCTGCTGCACATCCACTTTCACAGCTTTCTAGATCTCTTCATCAATCTCTTTCCTCTTCCCCCCAACGACCTTTAGATCCCGTAGATATTCTCGTACCATGGGTATCTCCAACTCAAAGGAGACCTGTTCGAGGGGAGCGCAAACCTTTTACTGAAAAAAAAGGAAACACCCAAAATATCATATATTAAATCAAAAATAGAATATAAGCGCAAGGTATTGACTCTTTAAGAGGTCAGTAGCGACTCTTTAAGCAATCGACATCGACTCTTTAAGTTGTCGGTATTGACTCTTTAAGCAGTCAATACCCTTATACAATTGGCATTGGTACTCTTTACAGTCCTTAACTTTAGAAATTTAACGTATTTAAATGGACATCATACCTTGTTGTTCATCATACCTTGTTGTTCAGCATCTTCCGAACAATATAACCTTTAGTCCTTAATTGTGCCTCATCCACCCATTTCAACAGTCATGGGAAAGGGTTCTTCAAGGGAGTTCTTTCAAGTGAGATTTGTGGTAGCATCTCATTAGCCCACCATTGAAGTACGCAAATGCTTCTATAAACGTTGAATGACTTAAAGGCTTTATCCATCTCGGCAGTCTTTCTATTTGTCACGCCCTTCATTATATACTCAGCAAGTCACGGTATATGTGGAGACCCCACGGAGTTTGATTGAAGTTCTCGATATCGTCGATGAGTTCTACGTGCTCTTTCTCCAGTTGATGGTGGGACTTAAGAAAAAGAAATGTACGCAGCACAAATAGAAGAGACAACTTTACGAAATCATTGTTACTTTTCGCTCGCCTCATTCTAGAGTAATGAAATCGAAGAATTTTTTCGGTAGAAAGTCTATGAAAATATTTGTAGCGAATAGTTTCTTCTTTTGGTGGTTTAATGGAGGGGGTATACTGTTCGGGTTCAATCACGACAAGTCCCAGTATTAATGCAATATCCATCTTCCAAAGATAAGCATCACTCTTTCCGATTCGGAAGTGATTCTTTTCAACCCAAAAACTCAGCATCACATCGACAGTATCTCCAAAAATATCCATACCCTTTGGCATTTAGAATATTTCACCGAAAACTAATGCTCTCAGCAACTCATTTCACCTTGGGCTAGCGTCATCATAGAGCTTCCAAATGTCAGTAGAGGAACATTTGATAATAGCCCGCTGTACGACCATCTTGACAGCTTGTTTAAATAAACTGTAATAAAAAAGGAAAGGATTGAGTCTCATACTAACTTAGATTGTTTAAATGAACTGTATATTATAATCAGGCTAACAGAACGATGTCGACCGTTTATACAGTCGATATCGACTTTATAAACAGTCGATATTGACTTTCTAAACAGTCAATACTGATTGTTTAATAGTGCGATATCGCTCCATTACTATAGGTAAAATAAACAAATAGATTCAAAATATAGACCGTCGAAAGAAGAAGAAAAAATTCTACAGCAATGGAAGATAATTTTATTTATAACTTACATATTTGGTAGCTTGAAGATTGAAATATGGAGCGCCACCGACTTCGAAATGACACTACCTTCCACCGACTTCAAATAAAAAGTAAAAAGTAAAAAAAGTAAAACAGTAATGATTTGAATTTTTTACGGCTATTTATTACTTTGGGAGTAATTTCGGTAAATCATAAAGGCGGGCGTCGGCTCGGCTTGGAGCTGGTCGGTTTTGTGAAAGGTAAAAATATAGGGTCTCTGCCGAGAAAGGTGAATTTGACAAGGTCGATCCTATAAATTTTCCATTGTTATTTCTCACATGGATATTGAGGTTTAAGAAAACTGTGAGAGTCGTTTTTTTCTAAAACTTGTTGAATTGGTATAATACCCTCAAACGAATTCAAATGTATTTTTTTTTTTCAAATTTGCCAATATGGGTAGGCAACTCATGTGTGGATTGTGCTTGAAGTTTTGTGGACCGCAAATTAAAGCCATTCAAGCAAACATGTAAATAAAAAATTGGTGCATATAATTTTTTTTGGGTGCAATTTGCTGCAAAACAACATCTCTGAGCCCTTCCGCATCGATGAGCCCGTAGAACGCCTTCTATTGATGATATTATTTTGGCATGTCTATAATATGGGTAACCAAAATATGATGGATCATTATTAACCCGCCCTTGGTACCACCACCCTTTGGGCCCCATTTTTTTTCTTTCCGCACAAATAAAAAGAGAATTAAGTGATGTGAAAATAGCAAAGGCTGGTGTGTGCTTAAAAAAATATTTTACTAATAAAAGAAAAAATAAAACTAAGAAAATTTTATGTGCATCCAAAAGCAACAAACTTCTTGCTAACTAGTATATGTTGTGAATCTTGATCAGCCACACAAAATAAGGGCACCTATTTTTCTTTACGCACACCACTTAATGAAAAGACATTGCATTTTTCGTATCTGTGTCATGTAAAAACACTAACTTAATCGTCTGATTTAAAGGTAGTCATCTAAAGATCTTTCGTGCAAAAGATGGAGATGAAGCACGCTCTTTATCAGCTAATTCTATGCAGTCAATTGTTGAATCAGACAATAGCCTTTGACTGCATTAAATCATAAGATATAAGTTATACTTAGTACCAATTTTTTGTGTTAAAGATCTTTAACACATGGCCTTCAGAACAGACGGCTTAGATGATGTTTTCACATGGCACATGTCCCCAAAATACAAAGTCTCTCTGTTTGTAGTGTGCGCGAAAAAAAAATTGGTGTGCGCGTGGCAATGCCCAAAATAAAGCTTAATACAATTAGTTTTCACTAATTGGTGTGCCGATAGAAAAAATTAGAGTGTGATTAGAAATAATGTGTCACTAGAAAGAGGTGCAGGGACTATAGCATCCCATATTTAAATAAAGGGTGGTCTTGTTCCCACTCATTAAACCTATGAAGAATACATAGTTTCCAACCATAAAAATCATTGACGGCCTTGAATCTGATGATGAAGATCTTTTTTTGTCCCAATTTTCGACATAATAAATCTTGAGATCATGGCATACCTATCAGACGGTTATATGTTGATTTCACGTGACACACATCTCCAAAAGTGGCTATCTATTAGATACTCTCATGATCGCAGTCCCTTTGGGGATGTTTGCCACATGAAATCAAGATTTGATCATCTGAAAGGTGTGCCGTGATATCAAAATCGACTTTGTAGAAGATTGATACAAAAGATGATCTTCATCTTCATGATTCAAGGTAGTCTAGTTATTTCTTGTTGAAGAGCGTGTGCTCTTTAGAGGAAAAGCTGGTGTGATTTGTTAATAACCCCTCTCTTAAATAAAATGGACACCAAAGGAGAGGATTTGGCCTTTCCTGAAGTCGATGACTGAGAGGTGTAAAGAGTTTTGATAATTAAACTTTAATAATCAAATCATAAAGGGTATTGGTAGAAATTTATTTTGATGGGAGATAGTTAGCATGGTTGAGAAATGTTTAACAATTATTTTACAACAGATTTGAGGCTTCTATACCATAAATCTAGGGGATGCACACGAGAGATGGGTTGTATAAGAAGCTTATAATATAATTTTTTTACAACCTTGAAACTAGTTCTAATAACAAGCCGCATTTGTTGAAGATAGAAAGAAAAACAATCTCATCATCTGATTCAAAAGACTCCCTGTAACAATCCGGATTTTTAGAGTTTATTTTAACGGTGTTAGATTATGTATCACACTATGCATTGTGCTAACGTTTTACATCGGAATCGAAACCCACCCTTTAAAATAGAAAATTTTAAATTTTTCTCATATCAAAATTAGATCCATTATGAAGTGCTCATCGATACGATTCCAACGATATATAATTTGACGACTTCTGACAAGAATACAAAAAGTTATGCCCATTTTAAGTGATTAAGTAAGTCAAAAGGTATAATTGTAATTTCGGGAGAAAAACATCAATTGCTTTGGTGCTTATGCAAAACGCTGGAACGAAACTTTTTCTCAAGCTATCCAAGTTACGTAAGAATTCTTATTCCATGTAAAAAATCTCCTATTTTATTAAATCTTCTACGAAAAGTGTTAATTAGAGTTGACCTAAAATTTTATACCATTATAAATAAAATTTTAAAAGCTCTCACTCTCTATAATCAGAAATTATTCTCTCTCAAGACTTAGACAAACCGACGCCTTGGGCATCGACCTTGTCAACCCGAATCGCCGTTGATCTTCCATTCACGCTTCAAGAGGTGGTACCCATCAATCCATCTTGTTCTTCTCAGATCCCGTCGCGTAAGATGCGTTCGATCGCGCATCGACGGGTTTAAAATTCTTATTTAAACTCAAATATCTCATAAATTAATAGACCTATATGCTTAATATATGCTTTCCCTTGAAAGTTGTATATTTTGTAAGTCGGATTTATATGTTATATCTCTTTTCCTTTCAAGAGCCATTTTGTTTGGACCATTAATATTTTACCTTTTATTAGGTCTGTATATTTAATATATCTACTTCCTTTTAAATCTACATATTAATTAAACATGAATATCTTTAAGTATGATAAATCTGCATATTTTGTATTTTATTTTTCTATTAAAATTGCATGAACTGTAAATTGGGTTTATCTCTTTTATATTTGTAAAATTAATTAAACTCTAATATTTATAAATTTGATAGATTAATTTAATTGGCATAATATCATATTGATATTGTTTATTTCCAAATTCATATAATTAGAAATTTATCCTTCTCCTAAGACTATAATAATATATATTATTGTTGCAAGTTTATATTATTATTTATTTAAAATTAATTAAGCTCAAAAATTAAATTATATTTTTATTTTAATTAAAAGAATAATAGATTGTACCATCTTGAAGTTTCGGGTCCGAACTCACGGCTGCGAACTCAAATTCGCGTCCACGAACCCGAGCTCACGACTATTGATACACCTATCCCGGTATTTTGGTCATATATTTTTACTCCGACCTCGGATTAATGTGATTCTTGCGGCATTGAAAAGAAGACAGCGAGCTTTACAACTTTGTGTGAAATAGCTATTTCACGAATCTGATGTTTTAATGGCCAAAATAGAGTAACAAGTCGAGTTCAATTTTGAATGACTCACGGCTATTCGAATTTAGTATTATTTTCTAATTCTCATGACCAAAGTTCATGTGTATATTATATTATAAGGTCTTTCGATCGATGATCATGATAAATCATAACTTAATAATTATAAATACCATTTAATTTAATTATTTAATTATTATATATATATCAATTTATCGCTTCAACGCGACATCTTCGATAACACGAAGTGTTAGGAATTCGATACCTCGTGAATTCGATACCTCGTGATTATTATATATATATTTATACACATTCCATATTGTATTGGAATGTGTATAAATATATATATATATAAGATAATCTAATATAAATCATTTTGTATGTCTGACTTTCTACATTTCTATATGAATTATATTATATAAGTCATAAGTAAGTTAGGACATATGTACGAGAGTGTATGAGATCATGCCTACGCTTGGGCGTGGTGACTCACCGAGATGGTATCGAAGCGAGGAATACACCGTATTCACATGCCTTATAACTCATGGTGGAATGGGACCCATGACGAGTCGGGTGAGTGTGAATTCAGTGTAACTTCATATACGGTGGCATATATGGTGATCCTATCACCCCGAGTTTTAATACGAGAAGATAAGATATGAGATATGACACGAGAATCGGACTTTGGGCCTTAGCTGTGGTGAGGTTTCTTTTACGGTCACGTGAAACTCGAAATATTAATGTCCATGTACGGATGTAACACCTCTATGATAGTATAAACTACCACACGAAGTACATCCAGGTTACTACTGAACCTTTTTCTTGGGAAGCGTGAATTATAAAGGTTGTCTCACTATAATTTGTCCTAGGATTAAGTATAAGAGCATGATAAGATATGAGTATGAGATAAGATAAGTTATAATACGAGTATGATAATAAGACATCGCTGTGCAGGCCAGCAAAAGATAAAGAACTTAAGTCTCTGTACGTGCCGTTCCTTGCGTAGCCACTGTAAGGGCAACAACGTATTTCAGCCAAGACGGATCTCTGGGAGAGATTATGAGTATGAGTGTGTTATGAGTGAGTTTGGCCATTATGTCTTCCCATTAGCTGGATGGTGGAGTATGAGTATGACATGAGGGCGTTATAATATGGTGGTATGATACTATGTTGACCCTCCTATAGTAGCTCGAGCAGCGACTCTGACACAGATCGTTTAGGATTTCACAAATATGTTAGTTACGCTCATGCGATGTACAGACGTATGTGTGAGAATGATAATAAGACATGATATGATATGCTATGAGATATAGTAAGGTACGTTAGGATATGAGTGTCTAGATCATGGTCTTGCATTTATGATATGATATGAGTTTCACGATATGCATATGATTTTATATTTATTTTGCTATCTGCTTTGAGATATTATGTTTATCACTCACTTGATGCACCCACAATGCACTTGAGTAATATGAGGTTGATTGGTGGTGTATCCCACTGAGTTTACGTGAGTAAACTCATCCCACGATAATCTAATAGTTGCAGGTGATTACGCTGGTGGAGTAGACGCGAGCCATCTAGATCTCGCCGACGCTGATTTCATTGATCCCACAGGCGTTGAGTATCAGGAGCCTTTGGAGGGCGACGCTACCAGTTATCAGGAGGACTACGGTGTTGATCTTGATTCGAGTGCTGGTTACTGATTATTGTGGACTTGGTATTGAGCTTTATTGATACTAGTATTGCGGATTTTATAGTTTATTTTATCGGATTTGTCTCCGACTGAATTTACATTTTATTGGTGGATTGTGGTTTATCACATTTATTCCATATTTATGATTGCATTTATATTCCACCCTATTTGTTGGATTTCGTGGAACCATTATTACGCGAGAATTCTGATTAAGTGTATGTCCGTTTAACATATCTGAGATATGTGCGGGTCATAACTCGAAATTCTAGGCCCTCAAGATAAAGTAGAATTTCGGATCGTGACACTCCCCAACCGTTAAATAAAACTCATGTTAAGAAGGAAGAATCTTGATTTGTAAATAAAAGTACCCCTTAGAATATTTGAAGGAGATCGACTAAGAAGGCTGTGGTAATCATGTAGGTTAATAACTTAATTGTTAAGTCTCACTCAACGCCGGTCCCTTCTCGCGGTATAATAGTACAGATAAAAGCTACATAACTAGGAATGTCGATAAATTTTATGGTGGATAAATGTCCATAGTTTTTTTTAAGATGGCTTGCATGAAAAGTCTTATCATATAATTTTTCAAACCATATAAGGGCTAAAGGACGGTACCGCTTTAACTTAGTTTGCCGAACCTGACTTGATCCAACCTAAGTATTTGCTAAGCGGGTCAGAGACTTGACTCGAGGGTTCAATAAATGGATCGGGTTTGGTTCAGAATGAGGGTCAAATGTGGCAGGTTGGGTTTGAGCAATCCATGCCCAAACCCGACCCATTTGCACCCATATTGACACCTTATAACTCCTAAAAGGCTATTTCATTTAAATTTAATAAATGTAGCTCTATTCGCTCCCACCGACTTTTTGAGGGTGCCTACATGAAAATGACCTACAATACTAATTTCAAATACAAAAACAGAAATTTAAATAAAAATGGATTCATCGTTAAATGCAATACGTTTTCAATAGCGGATGTTTTCCTAGTCAACAAAAAACGGAACCAAGCGAACTTCAATTATAAAAGGGCAATGACAAAACACCGGCGTCGGATGGAAAGGAGCCGGAAAAGTCGAAAGGTTGAGAAAATGAGCGGTAGAGAGATGGGATGCTTTTGCGAGTTGCCTAAAAATACAACAAATTGAGTTTCGATTTTAGAACGGCAACGACAGACACCAGCGCCAGAGGGAAAGGAGCCGCTGAAAGAGAAAAACTTTAGAAGATAAGTATGGAGAAGTTAACTTCTCCATTTATATTAAGGGCATATATGGTACTTGCGCTCCACATATTCCTTTCAAAGTCTGCTGCTGAAAATAAATTATTTCCTTATTTCCTTGGCTTCCAGAAATAAAAGCATAAAGCAATAATTTTTTTTAAAATTTCTCACAAAGACACAAACCATTTATTAAAAATGTAAAATATGTCATAATTATAGCATGGCGGGTCTAAAGCCCCAATTTGAGATCGAAATGGAACAGCCGTGTTGGGTTCAAATATTTTATTATTTAATTACTTATTTGCTATTTATTTAGGGTTTTTTGTAAATACCCCCTAAGTTATGCTGATATTACAAATAACCCCGTTATAGTTATTTGCTCTAAACCTCTTGAGTTAGCATTTTGGTATTTATAAAACACCCTCTTTAACCGATTCTACTTTAAATGGTTAATCAGCCGTTAAAGAATAGCCTAAATGTCATATTTATCTTTTTTTTAAATTCAATTACTAAATTGCCACTCTCTACACGTGGTAAGAGTTGGCGCCTCTCCACTTACAAAAAAGAATAGTTTTAAATCTATCCACCAAATATTTGAGTTCACCCATGCTGGAAAACATTGACTGCATTGAATCGGACGATAGAGATCATTTATCGTCCCAACCTTTCAAACGATGGATCTTGAGATCACGGTGGCACCATTTGACGGTTGACTGCATTGAATCGGACGATGGAGATCATTTATCATCCCAACCTTTCACACGATGTATCTTGAGATCATGGTGGCACCATCAGACAGTTGACTGCATTGAATTGGACGATAGAGGTCGTTTATCGTCCCAACCTTTCACACGAGGGATCTTGAGATCATGGTGGCACCATTAGACGATTGATTGCATTGAATTGGACAATGGAGATTGTTTATCATCCTAACCTTTCACACGATGGATCTTGAGATCATGGTGGCACCATCAGATGGTTGGTTTTTTATTTTATATGGTATAGACCCAAAAAAGTGACCTTAAAATTAATTTTAATCGTATACGTGATGTTAAGGTCACTTTTCTTATATGTGTACCATGAAATAAAACACTGATCGTCTAATGGTATGCCTAAACGATCTTCATCGTCATATTCAATGTAATTAATGTGTTTTAGCGTGGGTGAACTCAAAGATTCGATGGATGGAAGCAGACGCGGTTAGACAATTCAATTCCTAAAAATGGGTCTTGAATCATATAGGAAATTGAAGGGACGAGTATTTTGAGTGGAACATGTAAATTGAAGGTTTTCTTTTCAAGAATAATTGCATCGTTTGCCACAAATCCTCTATTGATTAAGTATTTGTCCAAACATTGGCATGCTTTAATGGGGGAATCACCCATCTGATGAGTTTTGAATCTGATGGGTGAATGAAGGGCCTTTTAGAAGAGTACCTTTAAATCCACCCACTGAATCTTTAAGTTCACCCACGCTAAAACACGTTGATTGAATTGAATCGAACCGAACGATGGAGATAATTTATCCTCCCAATCTTTCACATGATGGATCTTGAGATCATGATCGTACCATCAGACGGTTAGTGTTTTATTTCACGTGGCACACATCTCAGAAAAGTGACCTTAACATCACGTGCATGCTTAAAATTGATATTAAAGTCACTTTTAGGGGTGTGTACCACATGAAATAAAAAATTGACCGTCTGATGGTACACCCATGATCTAAAGATCGATTTCATGAAAGATTGGGACGATAAAAAATCTCCATCATTTGATTTAATGCAGTCGATGTGTTTCAGCGTGAGTGAACTCAGATTTTGTGGGTGGATTTAAAGGTACACATTTTAGAATAATAGTAAATTATAATGACATGACTTATAAATAAAGGTGAATGAAAGGCCTTTTAGAATGGTGATAAACTTTAATGGCATGACTTGTAAATATAGATGAATGAAGGGCCTTTAGAATGGTGACATTTTTAAAATATTGGTTTCATTAAGGGCAAAATAGACTTTCAATCCATAAAGTCACGGCTAGTTAACGGCAGGCGGTTATATGAAACAAAAACACAAAAGTAGGGGCTACAGAATAAATACCCATAACTCAAGGGGTTTCTTATAATATTAACCTAACATGAGGGGGTATATACAAAAAACCCATTTATTTATGGTCAAGACATCGGTTGATGTGCCATAGGACCCTTTTAAAAATTTAATAGATTTAACATGCCGAGCCCACAGGAACTCAGTATAGACCCACATCCTTAGCATGCGGGCTCCGCGTAGCTGGTACATTTGCCGAGGGTTTGAGAAAACGATTGAGTGTGAGAGAGCAAAGAGTTGCTATATGCCTATATCATGCACATTTCACACACAGCCTGCAGGCATGCGCGCGGTGTACGATGTGCTCTTTAGGGCATGCTGTCAACGGGCTGGACTGGGTGCGAGCCAGGCTTTCAGAAGCCCAATAATTTTTTTACCGTAGAAACTAGGCCAGAACCTGTCCCGGCTCTAATCTTTGGCCGGGTTTGGTCTAAGTATATTTGGGCTCCCGGTTCTTGAACCCAACCCAAACCAGGGCGGGCTTGGGCTGAAACCCAACCCGCTGACAGCCCTAATGTGTGCCCCAAATTCCACTGTATTTCCCCTCAATTCAATTCCCTCTAAAACCTGCGAGAAAGGATTCCATGTGGACCACATCATACTCGAGATAGCATTATTCCTGAATATCATATATCCGACGGTGGTCCCTGATAAAGCATTTTGTTTGAATTGACCGCCACTTTTATCAGAAGAATAGAAAGGATGAGCTTGAAAGGAAATAATACATATATGGGCTGGTATTAGGTGTATTAGTGTATGTCCCACTTAACCATATACATGGTACACCAGTCATGGATTCTCTACGCGGGTGCATATCATAACTGGCTAGTCAGGTTGGATCAATTGAACCCTATAAGGGGTTCAACTGATCTTATAACCGTAGGATACATGGAATCCTGACGTGGATGTCAACTTATGAAGGTTAAAGTCAAGATTCCCTTACCAATAAAAAAAAGAAAAGAGTCAAGATTCCCTTGCATCCAACATCTATTAAAATCAGCTGAACCTTGTTTGATGTTCTAACTTTTGTTACTTAATTCGCTCACTTACCCAGTGAATCGAGAATTGAATACCACAGATTGAATTCGGCATAATGCACATTGTCCAATTAATCTTTCTTGATGGTTTCATTTAAAGTTTTAAAAGCATAAGGAGATGATTTAAACTTAAAGAATTTATATAATTAATAAATAATTTTAAAACTAATCTTACCTCAGCAAATTGGAATCATTTAAAAATAGTGAATTGTAGGAACCCTAATTCAAATCAGCGAACTAAGTAACTATGGTTCAACCAGTTAGACCTGACCAGAACTCTATTTCAAAATACTGGTTGGTACTACCTGATACATTGGGGAGTGCAGACCGGGTACAAACACCCCTAAAAGGGATTTTTGTACCGGCCGAAACAAAAGCTAGCATAAATGGAACAGGGTACTCGAACCGGATTGAACCGTACCGATAGAAGGATTGAGATTGCATTACCATTGCTCTAGATATGGTTCAAACCAAAAAGTAGTACAATTTTGCATATTTCTTTATAATCTGATCAAGAGCCTGCAAGAGCCTACAATTGAACGGTGTAAATCAAGGTTTTGGGTCTTATCTCAGCTAGTTTCGAAACTGAGCCGAGTTTACGAGAAAAGCCCGATCAAAATGGTGGGACGTGAGCTGGTAGTAGATCAGATTATTCAAACAAAAGTTGAGTAGCTCGATTTGTTTCAGTATAATGAAACATGATATCATACATTTGAAGCCCTAACATCAGATGGAAACAACATGCTTAGGACAAAAGCCTAAATATAAGAGGGAGCATTTAATTTTTTCGTTTTTAAAAAATTTAATAAAATTAATTGAAATGCCCTTCAGCCACAAAAATATGCCCCTTTGTGGCGTCCGTTAATTAGGCAAACTTCGTATCCAATGCACAAAGGCTCAGCTTTCAAGAGGTCTAAGAGAGGTGGATGGTACCCTCACCCTATTTGGAGAGGCGGATTCCAATAATTGAACTCGCGACCTATTACTTTGAGCATGAATATATAGATAATCAAGTTGATGAGTAGCCTGGTAGCCTCTTATTCTTGTCAAAAAGTAAATTTTTATAGATTTCGAGGTACCTGACATGCGTGAAAGTCAGCTTTTGGATTGGTGAAGTAAAAAGGCTCTTCGTAAACTATGTAATCTATTGAACTCAAGGAAAGACCTTTAAGAATGGTGAAGTAAAAAAGCTCTTTGTAAATTATGTAATATTGTGAAGGAGCTTTTGATAAGTATTTGAGGGGCTTTGATAATTTATTTTTATGTTTCTCCTTCACTTTTATTAAATTTTATAGTATTTAAACTCTATATCTTTCAAGCATATTAAGTGTTTTTAATATTTTTAAATAAATAAATAAAATGATTTTCTAATATGTTAGAAAGATAATTCTTTCTTAAAAAGTAATTTTCTTTTTAAAAATGTATATATATATATATATATATATATATATATATATATATATATATATATATATATATATATTTATCTTGTAATTTTAAAATCATTAAGAGCAGATATATGTTTTAGTTGGTTTTCTTATATTTTCAAAAAAAGAAAAATTATTTTTATTTTCTGTACTTTTAATTTTTATTACTTAAGTATAGCTATAAAATTCTTTTACTATAAAGTGATTTTAAATTTTATCTTTCTTTTAAATACATTTCTTCATTATTCTTACTACTATAATGAAAGATGACCAACAAGTATCTAGTATTGTGGCAAAGTGTATATTATTTTAGAGAAAATTAAAAAAACATGCTCCTTTTTGAAACGTTTATGTGTATTATACTGAAACGAAAGTTTTCAGCCAATCGGGATTTCACATTTTTCTAGGGCTTGGGATTTTATAAAATCGTTATTCAAACCACAATCAACACAGGGTGTAATACCCCATTTTCCCTTACATATATAGTTTTTTTTTAGAGTTTTATGTCTTTCCTTTCTTCTTCCTCCCAATGATTTTGTAACAAACCACGTGTAATGACCCTGATTTTTGCTAATGTTGAATCGTTGGCTTTTGATGAAAATGTGACTGCTTTGACTAATTTGACCTTGGTCAAACCTTGGACCGGTATGACGTGGATGTATGCAGCAAACACAATCCCAATGCGAGTCCCTTATATAGGGTAGCTATATGTGTGCTCGTGTGTACGTAGCACATGACTCAAACCTCGGGACCTAACCGAGCCAGAGCCCAAACCCGACCATGGATTATACCTAGATGATGCCTATCGGGTGGGCATACACCCATGCACGTCCTAAATCATCAAGCCGAACTCGAAGTCGACTCCAAGCCCAGACCCAACACTTTTGTATATGTATATGTGTGTGTAATGCTAGATGCCTCATACACTGCCTTATAGTGTTAGTGCCCAATACCCAAATCAAGCCTCCTCCTTGCTTTTAGAAAGCAATTACGTCCCTATTGGGACTCTTGCTTTTTTCATTGGGACGACTTGCCCAATCAAGCTCCTATTTCTTTCTCTTTCTCTTTCTCTCTCTCAACAAAGACTCCTCTAAATAGATCTCTCTCTCACCGACCCAATCAGCCACAGAGCTCCCTCCCCATTAACACAACAACCCAAGCCGCCCACCATTCCCATCCTCTCTCTATGCGCTGGAGATTACAGAAATGATCTCTCTCCCGCCCTCTCTCTCTCTCTCTCACCCCATTAACACAAGCACCCAACGCCCAAGCAGCCCCAATTACTCCCACTCTCTCTCTCTCTCTGTTGAAGCCCCCAAACTGGAACCCCTCTCTTAATGCCTCTCTCTCTCCAACTCTCTCCTCTCTCTAAGAGCAAGAAACTCCCTTTCTCAGTTCAATACCCACCAAGTCCTCCCACGGCTCAATCTCTCTCTCTTCTTTCTCTCTCTCTCTCTCTCGCTCTATATATATATATATATATATATATATATATATATTCTTCCCTCAACGTGAATAGCCCCCTCTCCCCTCTCTCTCTCTCTCTTTATCTCATGGTCTCTCTCTCTCTCTTATTTTCTTTATATTCTGCCATAGAGCTTCCCGCTCCCTTAATCCCTATATAAAGCATAGGAGACTAAGGTCTCTTTCTCTCTCTCTCTCTCTCTATATATATATATGTCAACCATCCCATCTCCTTCATACGTGCCAAGCAATAACCCTCCTTCTTCACTAAGGCAGCCACTCAAGGCCCACCATTGGGCGTCATCACGAGCTCGACTACTACTAAATCACTATCACTACCTTCGGTGTTTAATCAAGCTGCAATGTCAAGCTATTGCTTCAGAAATAAAAATAGAAGAAGAGGCGAAGCAACCAATTCGAATCGGTGATTCGAATCCTGATCTCTCAAATTCAAGCCTACTCGAAGCCACATATGATCATCGCATGAGGTCGAACGTTAAAGCTGGATTCGTGCCTATCCAACCGATCAAAAGCTCATATAATGTGGGTGTCTTTCTAACCATCCAAATCTATACTTTTACACTTTTTTTGATGATGATATAAAAACTATAATATTTCATTCTTAGGTTTTGTGTGGATTCACAAGACGGTTTTGATCAAAGGATTGACCCTATGGTTGAACCCATCGGCCAAGAACTATAGTATACTATACCCTTCCACATGGCACACAAGTGTACCGGTAAAATAGATCCTGAGGACTATAAATCGGACACAACAAAAACCCCAGGCAAGTTATGGGTTGATGCCCTGTTTTTGTTTTGTGCACACTAGGCCTAATGGTCCCCGTTTGACCACTTAGATCTCGATGATCCCAACCATTTTGAGATTTGTATCAGTGGGTAAGCCCCACATACTTCTTGACGGTCTATCCATCTAAACGAATCAAACTACTTATGATGTTATTATTTTAATTCTTTTATATACCTTAAAAATCCCTAAAAATGGTGTATTAACACTTAGATTAATTATGTTGGTTCCTGCATTTGTAAACAGGTGCACATATGGCCAAGGGTGCACTTTGATGCCTTTTCTTGATCAATCATGGGCCTAATGATAGATTATCCAACCATCTGTCAAATCCATGATCAAATTTTTATCTTAGATAATAAACCTCGATTTTTGTGCCACTTGATATAGTACACATGCCTACTTGAAAATACACTTTATAGCTAAATTCTCAATTTGAGACATAAGGACCCTAAACCTTAAAATAGGTCAATATCTTTAACCATATGAATCCTACAAGGCTCACAAATCATTAATTGAGTCTATGGATTCCACCAAATGGACCTATTTGACCTTTAAACCCTAGATGGGCCTAAGTACCCAAAAAGCCCAATTACTTAATTTAAGCCAAAGATCCCCGAGAAGTTGAAGACCAAACTTTTATAATAGGCCCAAACCACCTTCTAAGCTTAGAATAATTGTTTAAATACATCTTCTACCTATGCTGTGAAGGTGTACATAGCTTGAAAATCGTATAATAAGGAGTAAAAACTCGTTTGAGTCATACGAGAGTCAATCCTTAGCCAAATTTCATAAACGACCAGTTCCTTTTCATCAGATTGACAAGATTTATCTGTTGAGATCAGTGTAATATCACTTGAGTTATGCAATTTAAAACTCATGTACCTTCATTGTAGGTTGACTTCTCCTCTCTCTTAAAGATGAGCGAGGCGCCCGAAGTTAATCTTAAAATCACACTCTTACCTTATAAAGTCTTAGAGTTTAATATAATATCTTGGAGTTAAAGTCTAACTCACTCCTTTTATAGATGTCGATTTGATATTAGTATTTCTATCGCCCTATGATTGAATTGTTTATTTGAATTGTTATTCGAAATATTATGAGTAATATTAATTCCCTTATGTTTAGTTATTTTCTTATTATACGTTTCATCTGTATGGTATGACATTCATTGCTTAGAATTACGTTAGGATATTTATATGATACAAAAAAAGGGAATAAGATACGACACACGACTTTTAAGCCTTCGGGACGGTGGAATTTCTTTCACGGTCATGTGGAACTTAGAATGTAGGCATCCATGTACGGATGTAACTCCTCTATGGTAGTATGGGATGCCAAAACAAGGACATCCAGGTTACTACGAAATCCATCTCTTGGAAAGCGTGGCTAGTGAAGTCTATCGCACAGTAGCCCATTCAAATTAAGTTTAAGAAAAGATGGAATATGAATATGTTAAACTATGAGGTCTTAAGAAAGTAGGGACTTAAGCCCACACAAATATAAAATCGGGCGGGAACTTAAGCCAGAACTGAATAATGTTATGATATGTTAAGATACGCTGTCGAGGCCAGCTAAATATGAATTAAGTTTCTACATGTGTCATACTTTATGAGCCATCGTAAGGGTCTAATGCCTACAGCCGAGACGGGTCTTAAGGATAATATGATCACTTTGTCTCGAACTAAGGAGACATTGTAGTTACTATGCGTGCAACCTCATCTGGCTGGATGATGATTTATATTATGATATAGAGGTTAGGTAATTATCTACATATGGACCTCGCGTGATAGACTTGAGTAACGATCCTGGCACATATCATTTAAAATAAGATAAGTAAGATAAGAAGTATGTTGTGTAGACGTATGAAGTAATAATAAAACTTTCGATATTTCACGTAAGTTAAGTTGACAAGACAAGTAAGAAAAGTGATAAACATTAGAAGCATCATATGTATTGAAACTTGTTGCGTTCTTTCAGCTTATTTGATATTAAATGTTTATGAGATCTTTCATTATGTTGAATATATGTATGATTATAATGGATTCACTTCAACTCACAAGGTTGAACCCACGATCACCTGGGTAGATTGTGGTGGATCGGTTATACAATCCATTGAGTTTACGCGACTGAGTAAACTCGCCCCCTCCTAAAAAACTAACAGCTGCAGGTAAAGATATAGACTACACTGCCCGATGGACTTAATGCGCTAGTAGACTATGCGGTTTATGAGGGTGATGATGTGAAGAACCTGCTAGACGATATTAGGTATATATTTAATATTTAGAAAGATGTTCTAGTAGTTGATCATATTTTTATTTATGGTCATTTAATATTGTGGACTTCAAATTCAATATAAACATAATGAAGGAAATTTTGATATGAGAAGAAAAATTGATTCACGACTTTTGGGAGCCCAATTTTATGTAAGATCTAGCAAGTTATGCATATCCGCTTATCGCCTTAACAAGCGTGCGGTGTTATAACACGAAATTTTAGGCCCTCGAGATCGGCTAGGATTTTGGGTTGTGACAGAAATAGTATCAAAGCTCAGGCTTTACTTCCTCGAGGACTGTGTGGCTCATATAAGTACACTATGGTGATTGAGATAACAATGATTCTAATCGACCCAAGCTCTAGATCTTTTGAGGACTGAAGGATTTTAAGAAAGTATGATCAATAATGGTATAAGATTTTAACATTCTATTGGAGATTTAAAGATCTATTTGTTACAAAGTTATATGGGCTAGAAGTATGTGAGGAAAATTGAAAAGGATCTTTGAAGATTGGGGAGCAATAAGAAGAGACATGTTAAAGTGTTGGGGAATAATTAGAAAGATCAATCATGAATGATTTGATGATTTATAATTCATTATTGTCTGAGATATCAATTATAAGATTAGCTTATTAGAAGTCATTTTAGATTGAAAAATAAATTATTATCAGTAACCTTAGATGATATTGAAATAGTCTATGATCAACGAGATATAATGAAGAGGATGATATTTTACAATGAAGTTTTAGGTGTTATCAATTCTGAGAAATAAAGATAAACTTCGAATAAATTATTTAAAGGACTACGAGAAGAATGATGTTTGAAAAGTTAAGGATTATGAGAGTAGAAGAGCATCCTACTGACAGGAGATTTAAGAATTTCATTGATTTCAAGAGTCAAACAATTTTAATATATTGATAGAAAATTTATTTCTAAGGATTTGGATCAAGTGTGACACTTGAAATATTTAATGTTTAAGGTTAATTTGGAATGAGAATTAATTTGAGACTTAAAGGATCGAATCTCGATATTATCCATTAAGGATCAATGAATCATGAGTAATAAAGTAATTAAAACCCGTGGAAAGGAAGAAATTGGTTTTGATTCCTAGGCAACACTTTTTTTGAACTCATAAAGTACAATTTACACATCGAGTAATGCTTGAGGGTAGTTAAGACCATACTGACCAAGTTTCGACTTGACAATCATTCATAGGGTGCGACTTTGGTTTAATTCGAGAAATTGGAGAAAAATTCGAGGAAAATTTGAAGAAATGAAAAATCAAGTGAATATCCGATAAAAGTTCGACAGATCACGTGTTTGGAGAAATTTGTGACTGAAGTTGGGACTATTTTAAAGATTAACAAATTAAAGCCGACTTCTCTTATAAGGAGGGGAGAGTAATCTCGTGGTGCAATAAATGATTAATTATTATCAATTATTTAAATATTGGTGACGATTGAGATTTACGAAGCCAATCAAAAAGGAAAAAGAGATGATGTAACTAGATGAGTCCTCACGTGCCTAATTTTCGAGGACAAAAATTTTATAAGGTAAGGGGGGAAGAATGTAACGACCCTGATTTTTACTAATGTTGAATCATTGACTTTTGACGAAAACGCGACTGTTTTGACTAATTTGACCTTGGTCAAACCTTGGACCGATCTGACGTTGATGTATGCAGCTGGCACAATCCCAATGTGAGTCCCTTATATAGGGCAACTATGTGTGTGCTCGCGTGCGCGTAGCACATGACTCAAACCTCGGGACCGAATCGAGCCAGAGCCCAAACCCGACCATAGATTATACCTAGATGATGCCTATCGGGTGGGTATACACCCATGCACGTCCTAAATCGTCAAGCCGAACTCGAAGCCGACTCCAAGCCCAGACTCAACACTTTTATATATGTATATGTGTGTGTAGTGCTAGATGCCTCATACACTGCCTTATAGTGTTAGTGCCCAACACCCAAATCAAACCTACTCCTTGGTTTTACAAAGCAATTACGTCTCTATTGGGACTCTTGCTTTTTTTATTGGGACGACTTGCCCAATCGGGCTCCCATCTCTTTCTCTTTCTTTCTCTCTCTCTCTCTCTCAACAAAGACTCCTCTAAATAGATCTCTCTCTAACCGACCCAAGAAGCCACAGAGCTCCCTCCCTATTAATACAACAGCCCAAGCCGTCCACCATTCCCATCCTCTCCCTATGTGCTGGAGATTGCATAAACGATCTCTCTCTCCCTCTCTCTCTCTCACCCCATTAACACAAGCGCCCAACACCCAAGCAGCCCCAATTACTCCCACTCTCTCTCTCTCTCTCACTGTTGAAGCCCCCAAACTGCAGCCCCTCTCTTAATGCCTCTCTCTTCAACTCTCTCCTCTCTCTAAGAGCAAGCAACTCCCTTTCTTAGTTCAACACCCACCAAGTCCTCCCACGTCTCAATCTCTCTCTCTCTCTCTCTCTATATATATATATATTCCCCTCAACATGAATAGCCCCTCTCCCCTCTCTCTCTCTCTCTTTATCTCATGGTCTCTTGCTCATATTTTCTCTACATTTTGCCACAGAGCCTCCCGCTTCCTTAATCCCAATATAAAGCATAGGAGACCAAGGTCTCTTTCTTTGTCTCTCTCTCTCTCTCTCTCTCTATATATATATATATATATATATATATATGTCAACCACCCATCTCCTTCATACGTCCCAAGCAGCAGTCCTTCTTCACTAAGGCAGCCACTCAAGGCCCACCATTAGGCGTCATCAAGGGCTCAACTACCACCAAATCACCACCACTACCTTCAGTGTTTAATCAAGCTGCAATGCCAAGCTATTGCTTCAGAAACAAAAATAGAAGAGGAGGCGAAGCAACCAATTAGAACCAGCGATTCGAATCCTGATCTCTCAGATTCAAGCCTACCCAAAGCCACATACAATCATCGCATGAGGTCAGACGTTAAAGCTAAATCCGTGCCTATCCAACCGATCAAAAGCTCATATGATGTGGGTGTCTTTCTATCCATCAAAATCTATGCTTTTATACTTTTTTTGATGATTATATGAAAACTGCAATATTCCATTCTTAGGTTTTGTGTGGATTCACAAGACGGTTATGGTCAAAGGGTTGACCCTATGGTTGAACCCATCGACCGAGAACTATAGTGTACTATACCTTTCCACATGACACACAAGTGTGTTGGCAAAATAGATCCTGAGGACTATAAATCGGACACAACAAAAACCCAAGCAAGTTATAGGTTGATGCCCTATTTTTGTTGTCCATACTAGTCCTAATGGTCCCTGTTTGACCGCTTAGATCTTGATGATCCCAACCATTTTGAGATTTGTATCAGTAGGTATGCCCCACATACTTCTTGATGGTCTATCCATCTAAACGACTCATACTGCTCATAATGTTATTATTTTAATTCTTTTCTATACCTTAAAAATCCCTGAAAATGGTGTATTAACACTTAGATTAATTATGTTGCTTCGTGCATTTGTAAATGGGTGCATATTCGCCCAAGGATGCACTTTGATACCTTTTCTTGAGCAAACCATGGGCCGAAACCTATGAATTTAACTTAGATTATCCAACCATCTGTCAAATCAATGGTCAAATTTTTATCTTAGATAATGAATCTCGATTTTGTCCCACTTCACATAGTACACATGCCTACTTGAAAATATACTTTATAGCTAAATTCTCAAATTGAGGCGTAAGGATCCTAAACCTTAAAATAGGTCCATATCCTTAACCATATGAATCTTACAAGGCCTATAAATTATTAATTGAGTTTATGGATTCCACCAAATGGACCTATTTGACCTTTAAACCCTAGATGGGCCTAAGTACCCAAGAAGCCCATTTACTCAATTTAAGCCAAAGATCCCCTAGAAGTCGAAGACCAAACTTCTGTAATAGGCCCAAACCACCTTTTAAGCTTAGAATAATTGTTTAAATGCATCTTCTATCCACGCTATGAAGGTGTACATATCTCAAAAATCGTGTAATAAGGTTCCGACGGCCGAAACTCGTTTGAGTCATACGAGAGTCAATCCTTAGCCAAATTCCATAAACGACCAATTCCTTTTCATGAGATCGACAAGATCTATCTGTTGAGATCAGTGTAACATCACTTGAGTTAGGTAATTTAGAACTCATGTATCTTCATTATAGATCAACTTTTTCTCTCTTAAAGATGAGCGAGGCGCCCGAAGTTAATCTTAAAATCACATTCTTACCTTATAAAGTCTTAGAGTTTAATCTAATATCTTTGAGTTAAAGTCTAACTCACTCATTTTATAAATGTTGATTTGATATCAGTATTTCTAACATCCTCCTATGATTAGATTGCTTGTTTGAATTATTAGTCAAAATATTATGAGTAATATTCTTTCCCTTATGTTTAGTTATTTTCCTATTATATGTTTCATCTGTATGGTACGACATTCATTACTTATAAATATATTAGAGCATTTGTATAATAAAAAAAAGAGAATAAAATACGACATACGACTTTTAAGCTTTTGTCACGGTGAGATTTCTTTCACGGTCACGTGAAACTTAAAAGGTAGGCGTCCATGTACGGATGCAACTCTTCTATGGTGGTATCGATGTCACATGAATTACATCCAGGTTACTATGAAACCCTCCTTTGGAAAACGTGGTTAGTGAAGCCTATTGCACCATGGCCCATTAAAATTAAGTTTAAGAAAAGATAGAATATGAATATGTTAAGCTATGAGATCTTAAGGAAGTGGGGACTTAAGTCCATACAAATATAAAATCGGGGGGGGGGGAGGACTTAAGCTCAAAATCTAATAATGTTATGATATGTTAAGATATGTTGTGGAGGCCAGCTAAATATGAATTAAGCTTTTACACGTACCATACTTTACGAGCTACCGTAAGGGTCCAACGTCTGTAGTCGAGATGGGTCTTAAGGACAATATGATAGCTTTGTCTCGAACTAAGGAGACATTATGATTACTATGCGCGTAACCTCATCTGGCTAGATGGTGGTTTATGTTATGATATGGAGGTTAGGTGGTTATCTATATGTGGATCTCGCGTGATAGGCTGGGGCAGAGATCCTGACACAGATTATTTAAAATAAGATAAGTAAGAGACGAAGTACGTTGTGTAGACGTATGGAGTAATAATAAGACTTTCGATATGCCATGTAAGTTAAGTTGATAAAATAAGTAAGAAAAGTGATAAGCATTAGAAGCATCATATGCATTGAAACATATTATGTTCTTTAAGCTTATTTGATATTAAATGTTTATGAGATCTTTCATTATGTTGGTTATATGTATGATTATAATGGATTCACTTCAACTCATAAAGTTGCACCTACGATCACCTGGGTAGATTGTGGTGGCCTACTGAGTTTACGTGACTGAATAAACTCACCCTCTCCTAAAAACTAACAATTACAGGTGAAGATATGGAATACACTGCTTGGTGGACTTGATGCGTTAGTAGACTATGCGGCTTATGAGGGTGATGATGTGAAGGACCTGTTAGACGACATCAGGTATATATTTAATATTTGGAAAGACTTTCTAATAGTTGATAATACTTTTATTTATGGTCATTTAATATCGTGGACTCCAAATTCAATGTAAACATAATGAAGAAATTTTTGATATGAGAAGAAAAATTGATTCACGATTTTTGGGAGCCCAATTTTGTGTAAGATCTAGCAAGTTATATATGTCCGCTTATCGCCTTAACAAGCGTGCGATATTATACCACGGAATTCTAAGCCCTCAAGATTGGCTAAGATTCTGGGTCATGACACCTCGACAGATCGTCTTCCCAACGAGATCGGGAACTTCGACCTGCGCAGATCAACCTTGCCTTCAATCCCTCGCGAGAGTAGGAACTTCGACTTGTGTAGATCCATATAATAAGCTTGATGCAAAAATCAAAATAGCTCGACCTCCATTAATGGTGGCTTAAAACTTTCTCCATTAATGGTGGCTTAAAGTTTGGTGGCAGAAATCAAAATAACTCGACCTCCATTAATAGTGGCTTAAAGTTTGGTGGCAGAAATCAAAATAACTCGACTTCCATTAATGATGGCTTAAAGCTTTCTCCATTAATGGTGGCTTAAAGTTTGGTGACAGAAATCAAAATAGCTAGACCTCCATTAATGGTGGCTTAAAGCTTTCTCCATTAGTAGTGGCTTAAAGCTTGGTGGCAGAAATCAAAATAGCTTTTCTAGAATCGTTGGGATAATTATTGGACTTTCGAAATCATAATAGCTTGATCTCATTAATGGTGGCTTAAAGTTTTCATACCATGAATGGAGATTGTTGCATCAATGAGAGCTTGGTTCTCTTTGGAGAAGAAGAAGAGCCAGCTGTTTTTGGGGCTAGGATTCTAAAGTACCCTTTTTAAATATGAGGGTACTTTAGTACATTCATATGCAAAAGTCCAATCACATGTGAGAAATTTTCTGCATCTCACATCTTTTAGTATCTCTATTTTCCGTGAAAGCATGATTTTCTAAAAGCTTTGGATTTAGTATAATACTCCAAAAACTTTCAAAAAGGGGCATGTTTTTTTAAAGTGCCCATTATTTTATTATGAATGTAATAAACAAATCTTAGAAAAAGTAGGGACATTAAAGCCTTCTTACTTAATTTCAATAGAAAGGAAAGGAAATCCTACAACCCCTCGAGTATCCCCTATTCTCTCGACTCCTCTAATCCCTAAAGCGTGTGCACGTAGTGGCTCCCATCCCTAAAACATATCTCCCACTCTTCTCTCTCTCTCTCCATTAATTATAATAATTATTTTTTGATCGGCAAGCTAAGGTTGGAGGGACCTCACTCTTATTTATTGTTTAAAAAAGATTATAAATGAGAATAAACATTAATTACATCCTTTCTAAGAAGAGAGTGCAGACCATCATGTAACTCGTCATCCCCAATTGTAATGGATCTCTCAAATTGAATTTTATCTTTTTAAGTTATCACATTTGGGCTAACCTATTCTTTATAGTTTATTTAATTGAAGTTTATAGTTTTACGGAGCTTGATTTAATTAATTTGAGTTATTTTTTTTCTTTTCCCATTTTGAATGATTTTCACATTAGTCTATCCACACCCTTTGAAACATGGCCCAATATGAGGTGGTGATCAAATCATTGCATCCTCCTAGTTTTGAAACAATTGGATATACAGGGGATTCTTGTTTTGAAAAAAGTGCAAAGACGTTTGTACAATCTCTTACAATTATGATAGCATTATATTAGGCGTCAAATGTCTCAGCCAACCCATACGTTAAGTCCTTGTTACCAATGGGCAATGGTCAAAGTCCTACCAGGTAGAATTGGATTTTCAGTCCTACCTCATCCGCTGCCCTTGGAAATAGGAGAATCTTGACTGCACGTGATGTAATAAAAAGTGAAAATTAAGAGAGTCAAGATTCTCCTATTCATGGGTCAAAAAATCGTTTGATACCGATATGTATCGTCCGATACGTATCGGTTTTGGACCTAGGCGGTACGATACATTGCATATGTATCGTACCCCCTAAAAAATAGGGTAATTATCGTCTGATACGAGTAATATATCGCCCGTATCGGACGATACATACGATAATTTCAAATTATCGTCCGACAATCTTTTTTTTTAAATTAAAAAAAAAATGAAATTATTGGACGATACGGGCAAATTATCGCCCGTATCGTCCGATAATTTAAAATAATCGGACGGGCCCCACCTCCTTGTCTTTTTTTCTTTTGTTTTTGTCCTTTTTTGTTTGTTTGGTTGTTTTTTTTTTCTACTAATCGTTACAAAAGCCGCAACGGATATAATTTTATATCCGTTGAATATATTTTTTGATTTTTTTATTGATTAAAACGTTGTAAAAGCAACAGATATAATTTTATATTCGTTGCATTTGCTTTTTGCAATGGATATTAGCGGGTTGCAACTATCCGTTGCAGCTATAAACCCACCCGAGAATCCCTCTTCTTCACTTGCAAACCACATGAAAATATCTTCTTTTTCTTCACTTGCAAATCACTCGAGGATCTCTTCTTTTTCTTTACTTGCAAACCATCTGAGGATCCCTTCTTCTACATCACTATATGTGAGCCCGGATTTCGGCACCCCAAAACCCGTGCCATCAGCACGATCCTCCAGACCATGCCCTAAAACTATGCATGGAACATTGGTATAACAAGCACAATTAAATAAATATGCAATTAATTTCATAAAGCGGAAAAAGTAATATACCCAACTGGCACATTCAAAAGACAATTCTACGTTCATGCCACTGCATGAACAGAGAACCGATCCGAACCATCGGTGATAAAAAGATCACCCCAGATGGTTCGCCAAAAAAATAATTCAATTTAATTACATTATTTATAAAAAATAAAGGCTTGACATACCAAGCCGTACAATTAGCTCTCAAAACTACTCTCTGTCAAAGTACACAGCAGAGTCTCCTAAAAGAAGTCCTCGGGAGGAGGCTTCAAGTCGTCTCCAGGCACGTAATCTGAATCACTTGAATTTACGTCTCCCGAAGCCTCCGCTGCTGCTAACAAAGGACCTGCGACGTATAGTCTAAAGGGGTGAGCTACATCCTAGTTCAATAGGGAACAAACACAATGAACATATAAATTAAAACTCACATATATTCTATGATATTCTAAGCATGATGTGTCTATGCATTGGCTAGAAAACAGTTCAAAATATGGTAATTTGTATTCAAGATTCACTGTTACTTTGCATGTCTTACTTTACTGTTGATTTATCATGAATGACACTGAACAGGCCTAAAGCAAAACTTAAATTTTCAACTTAAGTAATCCTCGAGCAATATAGCATCGAGCCCCGATGAGATACCCTTCATCGTCGTCTAAATTGACAGTTGTTAAAATGTATTCCCTGGGAATACGATCCAAGCCCCTTTCTCACTAGGCGACGGGGTTAAAACTTATCTCAACATCCCTGGGATGTGCTTACTGTGTACGGATAGACCTCTGCACTGGTGTATGGATTGGCCGCCGTACCAGCCACGGATATCCTGCCGCGTTAGTCATGGGTATCCCGCCAAGTCGGTTGGGTATCCTAAACAAACCTCAAATAATAAAAATAACATGTGCTTTACATATAGTTGTTCACCGTGTAAAGTGCTATCTTATATCAGTTAGGCCTCAACAGTAATTATTCAATCACATATACATCCCTGGGATGTATAATCTTACTTGCATCCACTGATGCCTTTATTACTTTCTCATCCCCTGTGGATGTCTCATTCTCATTAGATTACTTGATCTTAGTTACTCGCATCACACAGATGTCTTTATCACATTCTTGGTGTCACACACACACCCATTTTTATAAAGCTTTTTCATAGTTAAAACACTTTCAATTTTGATAAATATATCACTATATACATGCTCTTGAAATTAAAGTACATGTTCAGAGTGTTCCCTATCTCAATTCTCTGAAGGTCCAAGCATCAAGGTCCCACGCGACTCCTTGTGCTCGCTTTCACACGTACCACCTAAGGTACATCATAACACATGTTATACATCACTAAAGATGTAATAAAGAAGGTCCTAGACCCTCCATGAATCTCAAAGTAAAACTATAAAGTCAACTAAAACTGCCAAAGTCGATTAATCGATTCCCAAAATCGATTAATTGAAACACAATTTGATTAATCGATTAATCGAAGTCCAAATCGATTAATCGATTCCCAAAATTGATTAATCGAGACTCAAATTCGATTAATCGATCCTAAATCGATTAATCGAAATCTCCAACATAGTAAGGTCGATTCTCAAATCGAGTGGTTTAAAGTCTGAAATCGATTAGTAGATCCCAAATCGATTAATCGAAATCCACAGTCGATTAATCGATTTCTCAACTTGATTAGTCGATTTTCCCAGGTCATGTTTCTCCAGCCACTGGAGGTACTTAGTCGATTGGTCGATTACCAAATCGATTAATCGAACATCCAAATCGATTAATCGAAATCCAATTCGATTAATCGAAATCGGGCTTACCTGACTTTTCAACTTCCAGACCAAAATTGATTAATCGAATCTCAATTTCGATTAATCGGTTTGGTCCGATTCAGCCCCCTTTCTGGCTGTTCTTCCAAATCTTTTCCCCTTTCATTTCTAAACCTTTAATCTACTCTTTTAAGTACATTTTACCGAATTTAATCATCTACAATCTATGCATTAACATTGATTTAAAACTCACCTTAAATCAATCCTCAAATTGATCAAGATCCACGTTGGAATGTCTAGGGCTCTAGCTTTTGCTTCAACGATTCCAACACGTTGAATCCGGAAATCAATGCTCTAATCTCCTCTTGATTTGCATTAACTCTACTTCCATAACTCCTCTTTACTCTCTCTCTCTCTCTCTCTCTTCTTAACTCTCTCCTCAACAACCAACAAAAAGGAAAACTAGGGTTATTAAAACCCTTATATCCTCTCTTGGCTTTGGCGTTAAGCGCATACACCAGAGATAGGTGTATGTGACTGTAACTTAACATTATACTCTACACTTAGGCTACACTAATCTCACATTAGTACATAACTTCATGAGTCCACTGTTTGACCATCACTTGGTCAAATCCATGACCAGTTGGGCACAAATCCCGAGGTCATAGTTAAACGCTCAAAATTTTGAGATATTACATTCTCCCCACCTTGAAAATTTTCGTCCTCGAAAAAACCGAAGGGTGCTCGCTTGGGTACCCCACACACTGGGGTGTTGCGTACCCACACACAGAAACGACGAACACATTACACAATGTAAGGGAACAAAAATAACGTAAGTACACAAAATTTGTTCTGTATTTCATTGTCAGAAATTTTCAACAATTACAAGTTTGTTTTTCCATTTCTCAATAATTACACTTGAAGGTTTAATACATCAGTACAAAATGTCCAAAAAGTGACCACAAAATAAACCATCGTCAGGCGCTCACGCCGTCCCCTCTCCTAGCTGATTTGATGTTGGGGCGGGCTGCTCTGATGTGACTGGTGGCTCTGGTGGTGGCTGGGTCGTCTCCGTAGGCTGTGGGTGACCCATCTCAGCTAGCTGCTCTGGCTGCTGGGGCACCGAGCCAGATGCATCGACTGTAGAGGTACCCGCGTGGAAAACTAGACCCGTATGGAAGGCGGTTCGACCTGCAGTCCTCTCTGCCTCCTACGCGAGGCGCTGCTGGTAGTCCAACGGATAGATGTACCGCAGTGTATGGAACATCAGGAAGTCCATCCGTCGGTTCATCCTCTCATTGTTGGCCTCCATTCGGGCCAACACATCCTTTATCGTAGGAGCCTGGCGAGCCGCTCATCGACGATATGAAGAAGTCGGTATAGCTGTCGCAGACTGTGCTGGCGGCGTAGGCGAGGCGGTGGTATGCGAGGGTGTCCCCTCAGCTGGTGGCTCAACTGGGTGTGCCCCACCCATGGGTGGGTCCTGATGTGGTGGTGGGGGTGGTGGTGGTACTCTGGTCTGGTCAGCTGGTGTTGGTCTTTGGTCTTTGGACCCGAAGAGTTTGAGAACGTCTTCACTCGGTCCGTAGCCCTCTCCTCATGGGACGATATCGCGTATTCTGGAGCGTTTGAATAACACTCCAGCATGCTCGAGATGAGCCGAGCATAGGGCATTTTCTCCTTGGGCCTCAAGTTGCCCTTCATCAACTTGCCCTTGATGTATCTCATCCCCTCTAGGATGACCATGGTAGCATCAAACCAGCGGCCACAGAAGGCCGTGTAGAGTGCCTGCTGCACCATCTCCACCCGCTCGGTGTCGTGATGTAACGGGTAGAGGTTGCACTTGATTATAGAATCAAGCATCCACATATAATGGGGAAGGTCGACCCTCCTAATAGAGGATCCCGACCCCTTCTTCCCGTTCGTCATCCGGGTCATTATCTCCTCAAATCTCACCTCTTCCTCGAAGGGTGGAAAGAGGGTGGTCTCGGGTACAAAGTCTAGGTGACATTCGAGAACCTCGTGGATGTGGTGACGAGTGAATGTGTAGTCACGACCCTCTATCTTGGTCGTGACTATGTCGTCGGTAGGGCCATCCGTCAGCCCTTGGTAAAATAAATGGACCAATCTAGGGTAGTAGGACCCATGGATTGGTTTCAAGATGTTGCCAAAACTGGCCTTTATAAGGTAATTACGAGCCCATTGGGTCTCACCCGGTACATCGGGGTTTGTAAGGGTTTGATCGATAATGTATTCGATCTCAATGGTCTTAGCCGCCCACCATTCGTTGGGTTGGAGTACATTAGTGGGTGGTGGTGGCATGGGCGAAGACTCGCACGAAGACGCGCTCGTCGAACCGGATGTGGTATCCGATGCTGACGGTGATGGAGTCCTCACCGGTGATGGGGTAGGTGGTGGCGGTGCGGCCTTCTTACGCCGGACCGGGAACTTGGAGATTGCCTTCTTTGAAGATAATCGGGTTTTAGGTGGCATGTTAGTGAAAATTTATCAAAACTAGGGTTTAATAGCTCGAATTGAAGAAAACCACTCAAATCTAGGGTTTACCATAGGTTTTTTGATCCGATGTAACGCGATTTCAATCCGAAATCGATTCGAAAAGCCCAAACCCTAGGTTGCTCGGTCGGTTGGAGAAGAAGAAGAAGAAGGCGCGCAAGGAAAAATTTCCAAATGAATTTGAATGGGGAGAAAATCTCTTTGATTTATATATATAGGCCCCGGTTCGATTAATCGATTTCCAAAGTCGATTAATCGAGTTTCAAAATTAGGTTAAGCCGCGCGAAATCGATTAATCGAAACCATTTTGATTAATCGAAATCGTAGTCATTAAAATTTTTAAGTTTTAGAGCTCACTGGTGTGAGCCAGTCGATTAATCGAAATCCACTTCGATTAATCAAAATTCTAAAATCGATTAATCAAATTTTACTTCGATTAGTCGAAATCGTATATTACTCTCCAAAATTTCCAAAAATTCTTAAGTTACTCAATTAATCGAATCCCCAAATTGATTAATCGAAATCATAGATCGATTAATCGAAACCCAAATCGATTAATCGAAATTTCACTTTGTCATTTTTCTGAATCCTTATCAAATTTCCACTCACTGGCGTATGCCAGTCGACTAATCGACCAAAATCGATTAATTAAATTTCCAAATCGATTAATCGATTTGAAAATCGATTAATCAGTTTTGATCAGATTCTTCAGATTTTAAAAACTTTTGATGTCTCCTTGATTTCTATTGGTAAACTATGACCAGTTGGTCATTGGTTCTACAAAATACGTCATCACGGCCATGTCGTGACCATGATGAATTCCAATTTCGCATTCAACATCGCATTTGAGCTTCTATGTGGATAAAATTGTTCTCTTAAATAAGTTGATCATAAGATCGACATTGAATTACAACATATAGTTTAAATCTACAAACATGCTTGCGGTGATAAAATTTTGACTTTCAAGCTGTCGCAAACAAGTCTGAATACTGTTCTTTCACATCGGCCTCTCTTTCCCATGTAGCTTCTTCGATCGGATGATGCTTCCATCTAACAAGTACTAATGAAATCACTTTTGTTCGCAACACTTGTTCCTTTCGATCCAAAATCTCCACCGGCTCTTTGATCATAGTCATGTCCTCATGCATCTCAAATGATTGACCGCTCAATACGTGATCAAGGTCGTTAAGGTACTTCCTGAGCATAGATACATAGAACATATTGTGTACCTGATCAAACAATGGTGGCAATCCAATGCGGTAAGCAACTTCCCCTACTCGACCCAAAACTTCAAACGATCCAAGATAGCGGGGACTTAGCTTCCCTCTCTTTCCAAACCTCATCACGCCCTTCATAGGCGATACTTTTACGAACACGTGTTCACCCACCTTAAAGTCTACATTAGTCCGCTTGATATCAGCGTAGCTCTTCTGTTTGCTCTGAGCCGCTTTGAGTTTAGCCCTTATCATCCGAACATAAGTGGCATTATCTTCAAGTATCTCGGGTCCCAAAACAAATTTCTCCCCGGTTTCTTCCCAATTGATGGGCGATCTACATCGCCGTCCATAAAGAGCTTCATATGGTGCCATCCCAATGCTCGTCTAAAAGCTGTTGTTATATGCGAACTCAATCTAGGGTAGGTGCTGATCCCACGATCCTTGTAATTCTAACATACATGCCCTAAGCATGTCCTCAATAATCTGATTGACCCTCTCAGTCTGTCCGTCAGTTTGTGGATGAAATGCTGTACTGAAATCTAGTCGCGTTCCCATTTCTTCTTGAAATTTCTTCCAAAACGTTGATGTATACAATGGGTCACGGTCTGAAACAATGCTACTCGGAATCCCATGCAAATGGACAATCTCTTTCATATAAAGCTCTGCCAGTCTTCCCACCGTGTACATCGTGTTGTAAGGCAAGAAGTGCGCTGACTTGGTCAATCGATTGACTACTATCCAAATGACATTATACTTCTTTACAGTACGCGGTAGTCCAACGGTGAAGTCCATAGAGATCGATTCCCACTTCCATTCTGGTATAGGTAGAGGCTGCAATAGGCCTGCGGGGTGTCTACGATCGATCTTGACTTGTTGGCACGTCAAACACCGCGACACGTACTCTACCACATCTTGTTTCAAGCCTCTCCACCAGTAATTCCTTTTCAAATCTTGATACATCTTTGTGCTTCCCAGGTGGATAGCATAGTTTGACTTGTGAGATTCATCAAGAATTGTTTGCCGTAAATCGGCATTGTCCGAAATACAGAGACGACCTTTGAACAATAAGGAACCATCCTCCTTGATCAAAAACTCAGATCCAATGCCCTCAGTTACATCTTGACGAATCTTAGTTAGCACCGGGTCTTTCATATGTAGTTTATGGATATGTTCAAATATCATCGGTCTCACTGAGATATTAGCCAAGAAAGCTCCTGTAGCTTGTGACTCAATGTTTGCATCATATAGTGCCAGATCTTCAAATAATTTCCATCTGTGCATACCCAAAATTAAATTAGCCAATTGAGCTGAACTCTTCCGACTCAAGGCATTGGCCACTACATTAGCCTTGCCTGGATGGTACTGTATGGAACAGTCATAGTCTTTGAGAAACTCCATCCATCTGCGTTGCCTCATATTTAGTTCCTTCTGTGTAAACAGATATCTAAGGCTCTTGTAGTCGGTGAAAATCTCAAACGTCTCACCGTACAAGTAATGTCTCCAAATCTTGAGCGCAAAAATGACCGCTGCTAATTCCAGGTCATGTGTCGAATAATTCTTCTCATGCTCTTTCAACTGTCTCGACCCATACGCTATCACCTTTTTGTGTTGATTAAGCACACAGGCCAAACCAGTATACGAAGCATCGCTATACACTGCAAACCCTCCACTATCTAAAGGAATAGCTAACACCTGAGCTAAAGTGAGTCTCTTCTTGAGTTCTTAAAAACTCTTCTTGCATGCCTCACTCCATTCAAACCTTGCATCTTTCCGTGTAAGTCTCCTGAGTGGTCCTGATATCTTTGAAAAACCCTCAACGAAACGTCGATAGTAACCTGCTAATCCAAGGAAACTGCGGATGTCGGTCTCGGTCTTTGGTTGCTCCCAATTTACTACTGCTTCGATCTTTGCTGGATCTACAGTGACACTATGCTTTGAGATGACATGTCCCAAAAAGCTAACTTCTTCTAACCAAAACTCGCACTTATTGAGCTTGGCGTACAATTGGTGTTCACGTAGAGTCTGTAGGGCTATCCTCAAATGCCTTTCATCAGATCAGGATGTCATTAATAAATACCATGACACAAGAGTCTAGGTGTGGTTTAAACACCCTATTCATCAGATCCATGAATGACGCCGAGGCATATGTCAACCCAAATGGCATCACAAGGAACTCATAGTGTCCGTATTGAGTCTTGAATGCAGTCTTCTGAATATCCTCTGCCTTGACTCCCAACTGATGGTATCCAGATCTCAGATCGATCTTGGAAAAGTACCTCGCTCCTTGCAGTTGATCGAATAAGTCATCTATCCTAGGCAAAGGGTATCGATTCTTGATGGTAAGTTTGTTTAATTGTTGATAGTCAATGCATAGACGCATTGACCCATCTTTCTTCTTTATAAACAAGACCGGTGCTCCCCATGGAGACACGCTCGGTCTAACAAACCCCTTGTCCATTAGCTCTTGTAGCTGCTATTTCAACTCCTTCAACCCAGCAGGAGCCATTCTGTATGGTGCTTTAGAAACAGGCTCCGTTCCTGGTGCTAAGTCGATAGCGAATTCTACTTCTCTCTGGGGGTAGTCCGGGTAATTCCTTCGAAAATACATCGACGAAGTCTCGCACCACGGCTATCTCAGAGATAAAATTCTTCTCCTCCTTATGCTCCTTCAAAAATGTCAAGTATCCACTACACCCTTTTCTGATCAAGCGCTCTGTCCTGACTGTCGAGATAAGTGGTAGGTGTGTCGACCTCTCTCCTTTAAATCTAAATGATCTCCTCGTATTGGGTCTGAAGATGACGACCTTATTCTTACAATCTATCATCGCATAATGAGTCGATAACCAATCCATGCCAAGGATTACGTCGAATCCTTGCATGTCTAACAGAATAAGGTTCGCCGGTAGCTCAAATACATCTCCATCCATGACCCCCACGATCACGGAGTTACAACCCCTTTCGGTATCAACCGCTTTCCCAGTAAGAACAGTCACTGAAAAAACAAAGTCTAACTCCTCTGGGTCGACTTTCATCCTCTTTGTGAAGCGAGGGGTAACAAATGAGTGGGTAGACCCCGGGTCTATCAACACTCGAGCTTCGTATGTCACGTCGCTTCCCTTCTTATATATTTGTAATGTACCTAACCATACATACACATATATATAGCGTTTATTATCATACTAGAATTTATCACATGCAAGTTTTTCTTATATTTTTATATGGATGCACCTTCTCTATCTAAAATTTTCAAGAATTGAAATTTTTTATTTAAAAGAAATCTCACCTTGGATCACATCATTTGTATTTTGAGCCTCTTGTGCCGTGACTGTGTAGGCTCTCCCTTGGACGATCGGCTTCCTTGCTTGTATCGGTCGTGGAATAGGAGCTGAAGCCATCTTCCCTTTGTTCATCTCAGGGCACTCCTTGATCAAGTGGCCCACCTTGCCACATCGAAAGCAACCCCGAGTTCCTTGCCTACAGTCAGCTGTTCTATGAGACTTGCCACACTTGGCACAAGTCTCACATGGCATGGAAGAAGCTGCTCGCGAGAACCCCTGTGTAACTGTCGCTCCTGTGGTGATAGCAGGGCTCTCGTATCTTATCAGCCTCCCCGACGCAAGCAATGGGAATTTCTGTTGGTTGTTCTGCTGCGCCGGTCTCCCATAACCTCCTTGGAACGGTGGTTTCTGATTGTTTGGTATGAATCTCGGCTTTTTGTTCACCGATTCAAAATTTCTCGTTCTGCTCTGATCCGTATTCCACCTTCCCTGTTGCTCTCTCTGACAGAATTTATTATTATTCTCTTCCTCCACTACGAGCGCTTTGCTCATGACCTCACCATAGGTCCTCAGTTGGAATGGTGCCACTCCTCCCCTCATGTCAGGCTTCAAACCTTGCTGAAACCTCTTTGCTTTCATCATCTCAGTGATGACGTAGTCGGGCGCAAAGCGAGCAAGTCGCATGAACTCCACTCTGTATTCTCTCACTGTCATCTTCCCTTGAACCAATTGCAAAAATTGAACTTCCATCTGGTTCCTCACCACTTCAGGGAATTACTGTTTATTAAATTCCTCGACAAACTCATCCCATGTCCAGGGCATGTCTGGAGTCTCTTGAGCCCTAGTCCTAGAAACGGACTTCCACCAAGGCTCGGCCTCCCCGTCTAACATATAGGTTGCCCAACGGACGCTCTCATCCTCTGTACAAGTGAGCACACTGAACACCTTCTCCATCTCACTTAACTAGTTCTCAGCTACCATAGAATCGGCCTGTCCTGAAAAGCTAGGAGGTCTCATCCTCCTAAACTCGGTAAAAGCTGAAGACACTGGTGGTGTCGGAGCTGTATGAGCTGCCAAAGATGCTGCCTGTTGAGCCATAGCAGCTGCCATGGTCTCCATGGTGTGCATCATCCTCATTCCTTTCTCTAACTCTTTCCTGCTCTCTCCGATCTTGATCTTGACGATCTCGATCTCGGTTCTCTTCCTGATCTTGGCTTCCTTGGCCACCAATGCCAGAAGCCCCTCCATGCCCTATAGGCTCTCTATTCACGTCTGAGATAAAATTATCTCGACTCCGTATTCTCTCACTGTCATCTTCCCTTGAACCAATTGCAAAAATTGAACTTCCATCAGGTTCTCACCACTTCAGGGAAGTACTGTTTATTAAATTCCTCGACAAACTCATCCCATGTCCAGGGCATGTCTGGAGTCTCCTGAGCCCTAGTCCTAGAAACGGACTTCCACCAAGGCCCAGCCTCCCCGTCTAACATATAGGTTGCCCAACGGACGCTCTCGTCCTCTGTACAAGTGAGCACACTGAACACCTTCTCCATCTCACTTAACTAGTTCTCAGCTACCATAGAATCGGCCTGTCCTGAAAAGCTAGGAGGTCTCATCCTCCTAAACTCGGTAAAAGCTGAAGACACTGGTGGTGTCGAAGCTGTATGAGCTACCAAAGATGCTGCCTATTGAGCCATAGCAGCTGTCATGGTCTCCATGGTGTGCATCATCCTCATTCCTTTCTCTAACTCTTTCCTGCTCTCTCCGATCTTGATCCTGACGATCTCGATCTCGGCTCTCTTCCTGATCTTGGCTTCCTTGGCCACCACTGCCAGAAGCCCCTCCATGTCCTATAGGCTCTCTATTCACGTTCGAGATAAAATTATCTCGACTCCGTATTCTCTCATTGTCATCATCCCTTGAACCAATTGCAAAAATTGAACTTCCATCTGGTTCCTCACCACTTTAGGGAAGTACTGTTTATTAAATTCCTCGAAAAACTCATCCCATGTCCAGGGCATGTCTGGAGTCTCCTGAGCCCTAGTCCTAGAAATGAACTTCCACCAAGGCCCAGCCTCCCCTTCTAACATATAAGCTGCCCAACGGACGCTCTCGTCCTCTGTACAAGTGAGCACACTGAACACCTCCTCCATCTCACTTAACTAGTTCTCAGCTGCCATAGAATCGACCTGTCCTGAAAAGCTAGGAGGTCTCATCCTCCTAAACTTGGTAAAAGCTGAAGACACTGGTGGTGTCGGAGCTGTATGAGCTGCCAAAGATGTTGCCTGTTGAGCCATAGCAGCTGCCATGGTCTCCATGGTGTGCATCATCCTCATTCCTTTCTCTAACTCTTTCCTGCTCTCTCCGATCTTGATCCTGACGATCTCGATCTCGGCTCTCTTCCTGATCTTGGCTTCCTTGGCCACCACTGCCAGAAGCCCCTCCATGTCCTATAGGCTCTCTATTCACGTTCGAGATAAAATTATCTCGACTCCGTATTCTCTCATTGTCATCATCCCTTGAACCAATTGCAAAAATTGAACTTCCATCTGGTTCCTCACCACTTCAGGGAAGTACTGTTTATTAAATTCCTCGAAAAACTCATCCCATGTCCAGGGCATGTCTGGAGTCTCCTGAGCCCTAGTCCTAGAAATGAACTTCCACCAAGGCCCAGCCTCCCCTTCTAACATATAAGCTGCCCAACGGACGCTCTCGTCCTCTGTACAAGTGAGCACACTGAACACCTCCTCCATCTCACTTAACTAGTTCTCAGCTGCCATAGAATCGACCTGTCCTGAAAAGCTAGGAGGTCTCATCCTCCTAAACTTGGTAAAAGCTGAAGACACTGGTGGTGTCGGAGCTGTATGAGCTGCCAAAGATGTTGCCTGTTGAGCCATAGCAGCTGCCATGGTCTCCATGGTGTGCATCATCCTCATTCCTTTCTCTAACTCTTTCCTGCTCTCTCCGATCTTGATCCTAACAATCTCGATCTCGGTTCTCTTCCTGATCTTGGCTTCCTTGGCCACCACTGCCAGAAGCCCCTCCATGTCCTATAGGCTCTTTATTCACGTCCGAGATAAAATTATCTCGACTCCGTATTCTCTCACTGTCATCTTCCCTTGAACCAATTGCAAAAATTGAACTTCCATCTGGTTCCTCACCACTTCAGGGAAGTACTGTATATTAAATTCTTCGACAAACTCATCGCATGTCCAGGGCATGTCTGGAGTCTCCTGAGCCCTAGTCCTAGAAACGGACTTCCACCAAGGCCTAGCCTCCCCGTCTAACATATAGGCTGCCCAACGGACGCTCTCGTCCTCTGTACAAGTGAGCACATTGAACACCTTCTCCATCTCACTTAACTAGTTCTCAGCTACCATCGAGTCGGCCTGTCCTGAAAAGCTAGGAGGTCTCATCCTCCTAAACTTGGTAAAAGCTGAAGACACTGGTGGTGTCGGAGCTGTATGAGCTGCCAATGATGCTACCTGTTGAGCCATAGCAGCTGCCATGGTCTCCATGGTGTGCATCATCCTTATTCCTTTCTCTAACTCTTTCCTGCTCTCTCCGATCTTGATCCTGACGATCTCGATCTCGGTTCTCTTCCTGATCTTGGCTTCCTTGGCCACCACTGCCAGAAGCCCCTCCATGTCCTATAGGCTCTCTATTCACGTTCGAGATAAAATTATCTCTACTCCGTATTCTCTCACTGCCATCTTCCTTTGAACCAATTGCAAAAATTAAACTTCCATCTGGTTCCTCACCACTTCAGGGAAGTACTGTTTATTAAATTCCTCGACAAACTCATCCCATGTCCAGGGCATGTCTGGAGTCTCCTGAGCCCTAGTCTTAGAAACGGACTTCCACCAAGGCCCAGCCTCCCTGTCTAACATATAGGTTGCCCAACGGACACTCTCGTTCTCTGTACAAGTGAGCACACTGAACACCTTCTCCATCTCACTTAACTAGTTCTCAGCTACCATAGAATCGGCCTGTCCTGAAAAGCTAGGAGGTCTCATCCTCCTAAACTCGGTAAAAGCTGAAGACACTGGTGGTGTCGGAGCTGTATGAGTTGCCAAAGATGCTGCCTGTTGAGCCATAGCAGCTGCCATGGTCTCCATGGTGTGCATCATCCTCATTCCTTTCTCTAACTCTTTCCTACTCTCTCGGATCTTGATCCTAACAATCTCGATCTCGGTTCTCTTCCTGATCTTGGCTTCCTTGGCCACCACTGCCAGAAGCCCCTCCATGTCCTATAGGCTCTCTATTCACATCCAAGATAAAATTATCTCGAATACGCAAGCTTCTAGTATGGCCGCCTCTGGGTTGGCCCCTTCCTCTAGAAGACATAACGGTCTTCACGTGAAAACAAAGTTTTCATTAGTAGAAGTCCCTATGTTCTGACAAAAGAATGATCGCCAAAATTTCTAAAAGAAAAGGCTTTGATACCAACTGTGACAACCCGGATTTTGGCTCCCTGAAACTCGTGCCATCAGCAATATCCTCCAGACCGTGCCCCAAAACTATGCACGAAACATTGGTATAACAAGCACAATTAAATAAATAAGCAAATAATTTCATAAAGCGGAAAAAGTAATATGCCCAACTAGCACATTCAAAAGACAGTTCTACGTTCATGCCACTGCATGAACAGAGATTTGACCCGAACCATCGGTGATAAACAGATCACCCCAGATGGTTCGCCAAAATAATAATTCAATTTAATTACATTGTTTATAAAAAATAAAGGCTTGACATACCAAGCCGTACAATTAGCTCTCAAAACTACTTTCTGTCAAAGTACACAGCAAAGTCTCCTAGAAGAAGTCCTCAGGAGGAGGCTCCAACTCGTCTCCAGGCACTTAATCCGAATCACCCGGATCTACGTCTCCCGAAGCCTCCGCTACTGCTAACAAAGGACCTGCGACGTATAGTCTAAAGGGGTGAGCTACATCCTAGCTCAATAGGGAACAAGCACAATGAACATATAAATTAAAACTCACATATATTCCATGATATTCTAAGCATGATGTGTCTATGCATTGGCTAGAAAACAGTTCAAAATATGGTCATTTGCATTCAAGATTCACTGTTACTTTGCATGTCTTACTTTACTGTTGATTTATCATGAATGACACTGAACAGGCCTAAAGCAAAACTTAAATCTTCAACTTAAGTAATCTCCGAGTAATATAGCATCGAGCCCCGATGAGATACCCTTCATCGTCGTCTAAATAGACAATTGTTAAAATGTATTCCCTGGGAATACGATCCAAGCCCTTTCTCACTAGGCGGCGGGGTTAAAACTCATCTTAACATCCCTGGGATGTGTTTACTGTGTACGGATAAACCTTCACACTGGTGTACGGATTGGCCGCCGTACCGGTCACGGATATCCTGCCGCGTCATTCGTGGGTATCCCGCTACGTCGGTGGGGTATCCTAAACAAACCTCAAATAATAAAAATAACATGTGCTTTACATATAGTTATTCACTGTGTAAAGTGCTATCTTATATCAGTTAGGCCTCAACAGTAATTATTCAATCACATATACATCCCTGGGATGTATAATCTTACTCGCATCCACTGATGCCTTTATTACTTTCTCATCCCTTGGGGCTGTCTCATTCTCATTAGATTACTTGATCTTAGTTACTCGCATCACACAGATGCCTTTATCACATTCTTGGTGTCACACACACACCCATTTTCACAAAGCTTTTTCATAGTTAAAACACTTTCAATTTTGATAAATATATCACTACATACATGCTCTTGAAATTAAAGTACATGTTCAGGGTGTTCCCTACCTCAATTCTCTGAAGGTCAAAGCATCAAGGTCCCACGCGGCTCCTTGTGCTCGCTTTCACACGTACCACCTAAGGTACATCATAACACATGTAATACATCACTAAAGATGTAATAAAGAAGGTCCTAGACCCTCCATGAATCTCAAAGTAAAACTATAAAGTCAACTAAAACTGCCAAAGTCGATAAATCGATTCCCAAAATCGATTAATCGAAACACAATTTGATTAATCGATTCCCAAAATCGATTAATCGAAGTCCAAATCGATTAATTGATTCCCAAAATCGATTAATCGAGACTCAAATTCGATTAATCGATCCCAAATCGATTAATCAAAATCTCCAACATAGTAAGGTCGATTCTCAAATCGAGTGGTCGAAAGTCTGAAATCGATTAGTCGATTCCAAATCGATTAATCGAAATACAAAGTCGATTAATCGATTTCTCAACTCGATTAGTCGATTTTCCCAGGTCATGTTTCTCCAGCCACTGGAGGTACTCAGTTGATTAGTCGATTACCAAATCGATTAATCGAACATCCAAATCGATTAATTGAAATCCAATTCGATTAATCGAAATCAAGCTTACCTGACTTTTCAACTTCCAAACCAAAATCGATTAGTCGAATCTCAATTTCGATTAATCGATTTCGTCCGATTCAACCCCCTTTCAGGCTGTTCTTCCAAATCTTTTCTCCTTTCATTTCTAAACCTTTAATCTACTCTTTTAAGTACATTTGACCGAATTTAATCATCTACAATCTATGCATTAACATTGATTTAAAACTCGCCTTAAATCAATCCTCAAATTGATCACAATCCACGTTGGAATGGCTAGGGCTCCAGCTTTTGCTTCAACAATTCCAACACGTTGAATCCAAAAATCAATGCTCTAATCTCCTCTTGATTTGCATTAACTCTACTTCCATAACTCCTCTTTACTCTCTCTCTTTCTCTCTCTCTCTCTCTCTCTCTTCTTGACTCTCTCCCCAGCAACCAACAAAAAGGAAAACTAGGGTTATTAAAACCCTTATATCCTCTCTTGGCTTTGGCGTTAAGCGCATACACTAGAGATAGGTATATGTGACTGTAACTTAACATTATACTCTACACTTAGGTTACACTAATCTCACATTAGTACATAATTTCATGAGTCCACTGTTTGACCATCACTTGGTCAAACCCATGACCAGTCGGGCACAGATCCTGAGGTCATAGTTAACGCTCAATTTTTCGGGATATTATACTATACTTCTTCTTTCTCTACTTGTAATTCACTATACTTCTTATTTCTTTGCCATCGGAGACTGAAATTGTAGACACCGGATTGTCACACTCATATTTTCATCGGATATTTTAAAGAAGGTATGATTTTTCATCATCTAACTTATATTTTTAATTATTTTTTCATTAGATCTATCATATTTATTACTATTTTTTTAAAATTAATTTTTATTTATTACTAATTTTATCATTAGATCTACCATACTGCCTGGATGATATTCATACTCATACTGCCTGGATGATGCTTATTCATCCTACGAAGTACTTTTAAGCTCAGCCACATAAAATTGAGTGAACTTTGGTGGGGGGCATGGGTCAAAAAATCTCTTTTTTTTTAAAACTAAACTTTTTTTTTACTAATTTTATTTTCAAACTAAACTTTTTTATTTTGTGTTACTAATTTTATGCTATTAATTTTTTGACCCATGCATGTGACACATATCACGTGTAATGTGTCGCAACCACTATTGTCATAAGCGATCACTTAATCGATTAAGCGATCGCTTATGCGATCATAACCTACAAAATCGCATAAGCCATCACGGCTTATGCGATTTTCACATTATGCGATCGCATACAAAAGTATGCGATCGCATAAGCCATATTTTATGGTTTATGCGATCGCATAATGCTCCAACGGTCATATTTATGACCGTTGGAGCACTTTAATAATTTGTTTTTTATTTTTTGAGGTCCCATTGCCTCTATAAAAGGGTGGGTTGGGTCTTCTATTCTTCACACAACTATTTTAGCTTAAACTTCCTCTCTAATCTCATTTTTTTACTCTCAATCTCCTCCCATCTTTCCTATCTAGTTTTTATTTTATTTTATGCTTTGTAATTTTTTTTTAGTGAATTAAATTGTTGTAAACTTAGTAATATTAGTGTTAGTGTGTTTAAAGCCTCAAAGGAAAAGATTAAGGATCAAGATTCAAGAGTGAAGAAAGCTTATAGTTCTAATCTTCTATCAATCAAGTGGCCCGGATCAAGCAAGCACGACTTTTGGGAGGTTTGAGTTTTATTATTATTTTTTTTAAAATTTTAAATATCTAATTTTCTTTTCCTAGTTCCTATTTTCTATCATCATTCACCAATTAATTATGTCTACATCTTCAACCTCGGATCATCTAAGACCTAAATCAAATGATCCGGGTTGGAAATATGGACGATATAAGAGTCCAACCGAGAAAGCAACCATAGTTTGTACCTTGTGTGATTATGAGAGCACGGGTGGCATAGGCCGTCATAAATAACATCTTGCTTATGGAGCCGGAGCAAATGCTAGGGCTTGTAAAAAACCTACTCCGGAAATCCGAAAGGAAATAATGGAGTATATGGACAAGCGTCCTAGGAAAAAACATGATCAAGATGTTATTTTAGAAAGTTATATGGAAGGTGATCATGATGATTATGAAGATGATAGATCTACACCATCAATGGCCCAAAGTAGACGACCTCCACAACCACCATCGAAAAAACCACGTGGTCGTGGTACACTAGAAGGGTGGTATCGACCGCATCTGGAGGATGTGGTTAATCAAAGGGAGGGTAAATGACTAGCCCAAACAACACTAGAGAACCGTTTTAAGGGTAAAGATAGACCCACCACAATCCAATATGTGACTAAGTGGTTCTACCAAGCCGGCATTGCTTTCAATACCGTTAAGTTAAAGAGCTTCAAAGTGATGATTGAAGCTCTTGGGCAAATTGGGCCCGGACTTAAACCCCCTTCCTACCATGAAATCCAGGAAACATATCTCAAAGAAGAGGTAAGAGTGACCAACAATATATTAGACGAATACAAGGATGCATGAAAAATATACGGTTGCACATTGATGGACGATGGATGGACGGATAGAACCGGTCAGACATTGATCAACTTCTTGATAAATTGTCCTACCGGAACTATGTTCCTAAAATCAGTAGATGTATCGGCCCATTCTCACACGGCTGAATATTTATTTACACTTTTAGATAAGACCATCGAGGAAATAGGACCTGAATATGTTGTCCAAGTTATAACGGACAATGCGGCATCCTACATAGCCGCCGATTACCTCCTTATGGAGAAGCGACCGCAACTATATTGGACGCCATGTGCGGCCCACTGTTTAGACCTAATCCTAGAGGATATAGGCAAACTACATATTAAAACAATTGCTAAAGCTAGGAGATAGTTGTTTTTATGTACAAACATGCGCTTCTACTTCAAAGAATCCGTAAAGCAATAGGGGGTAATTTATTATGTCCCGTCGTGACCCGATTTGCAACCGCATTTTTAACTTTACAAAGCTTGTATGCAAAAAAAAAGGAGCTTAGAAGTTTTGTAACATCGGCCAATTGGAACAATGGACCTTGGTTAAAGAAAGCCGATGGTAAACAAGTTGCACAAACATTGCTCCAAAACTAATTTTGGACTAGTATTGCACAAACCCTACGTGACTCCTAACCAATCGTAGATGTGTTGCGATTGGTGGATGGTGACGAGAAACCACCAATGGGATATATATATATATATATATATATATATATATATATATATATATATATATATTTTTTTTTTTTTTTTATGGAGGGTGCCCAAGAAAAAATAAAATCTAATAATCAATTCAAGTTAAGATTATATCAACCTGTGTTGGATATAATCAACAAGAGGTAGGGAAGTCAAATGGCATCTCCACTATATTCGGCCGCCTTCATTCTTAATCCGGCAGTGTACTTTGCACACCCGGATCGAGATGATGCGGATGTCACTCACATGGTTGACTTTCTTGACTGCTTAGAAAGGATGACCCCTGATAGAGGTGAATAAGATAGAATAAGTCATCAGTTAGACCGTTACAAGAAGGCGAAAGGATTTTTTGGAAGGTACATAGTTATCCGACATAGAACTACAAAAATTCCAAGTATAAACTTTAAAAGTCTCTAAAGTTCAAACTAATTAATATATTTTATTTCTACTCTAGTAGTTATAACTTCTAATAATTCTCTTTAATTTACAGCTGACTGGTGGGCAGCTTATGGGGTAGATCCGATAACAAAGGATCCCATTTTAAAAAAACTGGCCATTAGGATAGTTGGCCTTACTTGTGCCGCTTCCGGATGTGAGCGGAATTGGAGTTCTTTTGAGATGATAATTGAAGTCTTAAACAATTAAAGTTAATTCATGAATATCTTAATTAAATTGCAAGGTTTTAATAGTCCTACTCCTCGTGTTTAACAGATCCACACAAAGAAAAGAAACCGACTTGAGCAAAAGAAGCTCAATGACTTGGTATTCGTGCAGTACAATAAAAAATTACGTGAATGATTCCTTGCAAGGCGAGAGAAACCGAGGTTCTATGATCTCATCTGTGTGGATGATGTGCCTGCTGACCATCTATGGATGGTTGATTCTCCAGATGAGCCTGTCTTTTATGAGGAAGATTTGACATGGGCCCAAGTTGAAGCTGACTCTTGGTCCCAAGACCCACCGATAGGAGGAGGCGAGTAGGCATGCATATTGATGAAGAAGATGAAATAATAGAAGAAGATGATAGACAATCAGATGATATAGATTCCATACTAGTGAGATCGGACGAAGATAAAACAGAGGAAGAAGAAGAGTATGTAGAAGAAGGAGATGATTCCGATGATGACGGCAATACTAGTGATGATGATGATGGAGGAGATGTACCACAATGGGTTAGAAATGAATGTGTAGAATGCATTGCTGGTACTCAGTATCAAAATTAAAGTTATAATTTTGAATATTAGTAATTTAGTATGTAAAACTTCTTTTTTAAATGCAAGAATGTCTATTTTTTTCTTCTAAAGACTTGAATACTTATTTTTAATTATTTTTTTTTTTTGAAAAAAAAAAGAAAGAAAAAGTATGTCATGGCTTAAGCAATTAAGTGATTCGCTTAAACGAAATTGAGCCAATCGCTTAGCATTGCTTAAGCCATTTGACAACATTGGTCGCGACACATGTGACACGTGTCACGCGTGATGTGTCACGACACCTGTGACATAGTGACACAGGTGTCGCGGCACATGTAATTGATATGTCACACATGTGACACATACCCCATGACACATCAATTACACTTTTGTTACTAATTTTGTAATACAAAGTTTAGCTTTAAAAAAAATTAGTAACACAAAAATTACTAATTAGTAACAGAAAACCAAAAAAATAATTAATTTAAAGAAAAAAAGTTTAGTTTTAAAAACAAATTTAAAACTAGTTTAGTTTTAAAAATCAGTAACACAAAATAAAAAAATTTAGTTTTAAAACAAAATTAGTAAAAAAAGAGTTTAGTTTAAAAAAAATATTAGTAACACAAAATTAAAAACAATTTTAAAACTCAAAATTAAAGACAAATTTAAAACTAAAATTACTAATAAAAAAAGTTTAGTTTAAAAAGTAACACTAAAAATTAAAAAAATTTAGTTTAAATAAAAATTAGTAATAAAAAAAATTAGTAACACAAAAATTACTAATTAGTAACAAAAAATTAGTAACACAACATTAAAAACAATTAGTAACACAAAATTAAAAATAATTTTAAAACTAAAATTACTAATAAAAAAAGTTTAGTTTAAAAGAGTAACACTAAAAATTTTAAAAAAATTAGTTTAAAGAAAAATTAGTAATAAAAAAAATTAGTAACACAAAAATTACTAATTAGTAACAGAAAACAAAAAAAAAGTTTAATTTAAAGAAAAAAAGTTTAGTTTTAAAAATAAATTTAAAACTAGTTTAGTTTTAAAAATTAGTAACACAAAATAAAAAAATTTAGTTTTAAAACAAAATTAGTAAAAAAAAAGAGTTTAGTTTTTTTTTAAAAATTAGTAACACGAAATTAAAAATAATTTTAAAAATAAAATTACTAATAAAAAAAGTTTAGTTTAAAAAACTAACACTAAAAATTAAAAAAAGTTTAGTTTAAAGAAAAATTAGTAATAAAAAAAATTAATAACTTTTTTTAGGGGGTACGATACAATCATACAATGCCTATGTATCGTACCGTCGAGGTCCAAAACCGATACATATCAAATAAATTTTATTTTTAAGTGTTATCTAAATATTTTAATTTAGTCCAATCGTTTGGTCATTAATACAAGTGAAAGAAATAAATATGGTATGATCATCAAATTTAGCCTGGCAATACGGCAAAGTAATAGATAATGATAGACTCCGAATAGAATGTAAACTTTATGGAAAAAAATTATTGGGAGGAGGAATCACACGGTTAAAGGAGCATTTGACTCACGTAAAGGGAGAGACAAAAGGGTGCCCCAATGTACCTAGAAAGGTAAGAGAAGAAATCAGAGCCAGTTTACAGGCGGCTAAGGGAAAGAAAAAGACAAAAGCCGATCGAAATAGAGAAATGTATGAGAGAATAAGGAGGGGAGATCTAGAGTTTTCTGCACCTGAACGTGGAGATGATGAAGATGAGGATGAGGATGGGGATGTTGTGACAGCGAGAGTCATGAGGGAGAGTGCTAGAGAAGCACGACAGCGACGAGATCAAGAAGAAGCCGATTATCGATTTCGATCCAGTTTGAGGGGTCCATCCATGCCTACTGCTGGTGGTCGATCTAGTCATAGGCCATATGCTATTGATAATGATGAGGAGGATATTCATGACACTGTCGGGTTTCGTAGGTCAGCATCAGTGAGAGACACCAGGCCGTCTACTACAGGTCGTACTATAGGTCCCATGGATCAGTTCATGCATCGGACAGAAAGCTCAAAGCAAAGTAAATTAAGGACAATTTCACTGAAAAAATGGGAAAAGAGGCTTGGAAAATTGATTGCAAAGTTCGTGATATACAGTCACATTCCGAGTCAAGTTGTGAAGTCGCCGTACTTCAAAAGTACGAATGATACAAGTGTAGAAGCTGGTCCGGGAGTCAAAAAGCCTTCTGCATACGAGGTATTCGGGCCCCTACTAGATGATGAGTACACAGAGATAGGAACTTACGAGGACAGCTTTCACAAAGTATGGGATGAGAGAGGTTGCACAATTATGTGTGATGGATGGACAAGTCCCACAAAGAAGAGTTTGATCAAATTTTGATCTACAGCGATGTCGGGATAATATTTCTAAAATAAGTTGATGCTTCAAAACACGCGAAGACAGTTGATTACCTCTTTCAACTAATGGATAAAGTAGTTGAAGATGTTGGAGAGCACCGGGTAATAAACAATGCTGCCAATTATAAAGCTGCAGGTCGTCAGTTAATGTTGAAGAAACGTTACTTGTATTGGACTACATGTCGCTCATTGCGTGGACCTCATTCTTGAGAATTTGAGAAAAAGAAGCAAAACACAAGCAACTATTCCGAAGGGAAGAATGATTACTTCCTACCTATATAACAGTGACAAGTTAGTGAATTTGATGAGAAACTTCACCAAGAATGAGTTGCTCCGGCCTGCGATTACACGATTTGTGACACAATTTTTAGCCCTACAAAGCTTAGCTAGATATAGGCGCAAGCTAAAAAGCATGGTCTCTTCTGAAGAATGGAGAAAACATGAGTTAGAACTCTCACGAGCAAAGAGACCTACTTGCAATGAAGTTACCGACCTGATCTACAGTCCCCAGTTTTGGATAGATGTTGACCACCAGATCCCCATCACTATCTCGTTAGTACAAGTGTTGAGGTTGGTAGATGGTGATGAGAAACCAACGATGGGGTACGTTTATGAGTTAATGGCTAAAGTCAAATTGGCTATTAAAACTAAATGCCCGATAAAATATAAATAATATTGGGCAATCATTGACAAGAGGTGGGATGCACAATTCTACCAATACTTACATGTTGAAGGTATAACATACTAAACTACTTATGTAGTGATTTTCATTTATTTATTATTTTTTATATTATTCATTGTTTCTATATATTGATGAGATTATTCATATTTGATGTATAACACACTACTTAAATCCAATCTTTCAGTATATGCGACGCTTTGAGTTGACTAAGGCCGATGACGTGTATAGCGGTTTGCTCAATATGATCCAATGAATGCTCTCTGAGTTGGCAGAGCAAGGTCAAGCCATAAGAGATGCGAGTAATAATACCTTATAAGTAATAATGCAGGTATCATATGATCTGTTTATTGATATGTGGGTTATTGATTTATAGATTGATATATTTCGCAAGAGACATGGGTCATTTGGGACCCCATTGGCACAATCTCAAATCAAGTATGATAAACCCGTTGATTGATGGATGCATTATGGAAGTGATGGTTCGATATTAAGGCGGATTGCCATGAGGGTTTTATCGCAAACTTGTTCCTCGTCCAACTGTGAGCGAAATTGGAGCACCTTCTCTCTCATTCACACGAAGACAAGGAATAGGTCAACTATGGAACGATTGAAAAAGTTAGTCTATTGCCACTACAACATGAGATTAAGGGTCAGAAATATACAGAGGACCAATCGCGGTAAGATATTATATGAAATTTTAGTTCATACAATTTTTATTTGATCTAATTGATGAGGCATCAGACGTGTACTAATTCATCTATCTTATTTTACCTTACAGATAGTGAATAGTTTGATCCTATTCAGTTGGATTATATATTCATGCAGGGTGACCCTTTAAATCAGTGGATCGAAGAGGGAGAAGAGCCAGTGTTGGATACTGAGGACATCGCATGGCTGGATAATGCTGAAAGAGCAGCAGATGAGCAGACTTTCCAACCACCGAGGCGGAAACGGAGATTGAATCTGATGACGGAATGCAGCTCGGTAGTGATAATGATGATGGTGGGGGTGGTGATGGAGGCGATGAAACCTACGCTGACACTAGTGGTGGAGCGGATGATATTGATCCTTATACTTCTGGAGGTATTGCAGCATGGGATGAGGACCCGCTAACAATGTATGACACTCCTACATTTAGAGGTGGAGGGATTGAAGGAAGAGGAGCGTCAGAATCTTATCAAACACCACCTCCACCACCACCACAAGGTCCATAAGATGATATGAGTTATATGACTTATAGCTTCGGGAGATTTAGTTTGTAAAATACCGAAGATTCAACAGCAAGTAACCCATACTATCGGCCTCAACTAACCTATCCTGGGCCATATGACTTTGTTGGTCAAATTTTTGGAGGACCAACCTTCACCTATTACACTGAGCCATATTCGTCGCTAATGCCTCAGTTTCAAGGAGGCACACATGATCATGGATATCAATATGGCCAACATTATAGGAAAAGTTCGCACACCGATGATGATAACGAGGGCCAAGAACCACTACGAAATTCAATGTGGCTTTAAAGTAATTAAGTTTTTTAGTTATAATATACCTTTTAATTTTGATAATTAGTCATATATAATAAAAAATTGATCATTAGTCATGCACAATGAAAATTAGTCATGTACAATGAATCAACTCTGTTAAGAGTGATCTTACCTTTGTTGGGGACTTATATCCTAATATATTTTTGTTGTCTATTAATAAAATTTTCATTTATTAAACAATAAGAAAAAAAGAAAAAAATTGAAAGCTTTTAGTCGTAATTATGCATGGTCGGAAGAGACCATACTTTAATTAGGGATCCGTCATATTATGAAATATGCATCAAATAAGCTTTAAATAAATTTTTAAAAAAGTAAAAAAAAATAGAAAATCATTAAATTTATTTTTCTTAATTTTTTAGAATTTTTAAAAGATTTTTTGAAAAAAAATAAAAAAAATTTAATGTATCAAACCTGTATCGGCAGGACAATACGTATCGGTTTTCCGATTTTTTGACCCTTGCTCCTATTTCCAAGGGCAGCGAATGGGGTAGGATTAGAAATCCAATTCTACCTTAAAGGACCTGACCATTGTCCTATTACCAACACTTGATCCCATGACTTGTGGGTAACATACCATATTTTCTTGATGTTTGACAAAGAAAATCATGAATTTAGAGCTTTACTCCTTTTGCTATATTTTATTTTTTCTAAGTTTTTAGAGGACATTTAATAATTTCATATTTATGAAACTTATCACATTTGGAATAAAATTTCTCTCTTCCGGCCCAAGAACCTAGAAAATGGAGAAAATCTTATTTTTCTAATTTTTTTTTTGAAATGGTATATATATGTTTTAAAACTTCTTCGTCGTAGTACTATTTTTTAAAAAGGGAAAATAATATAATCTTATTAATTCCATGTGTCATCCAAACACATTTCAGTGCCACGTAAACCTTTTTTTAATTTTAATTTTAATTTTTTTTGTTATAACGATGTATCTAACATCTTAGAGCAGCTGACTAAGTCTTCAGATACAAGCAACTCATGCAAATTAGTAGGGGTCAATTCCTGCTGAGTGGCCAATAAGGGGTGAGATTTGAACTTAGAACGTCCGCTTCATGAGACATGGTTCTACCCACTGCGTGAAGGAGACTATTCCGCTACGGTTGAACCCTAGAAAAGTGGTCCATGGTTCTAGCGACAATATAAAATTACCATTTGACGACAAAACAACTAGAATTGCAGAAGATTTTTGTCCATATAGCCATGAACACTTAATTAAGAACTGTCTCCTGATCTACCAACCATCCATCTGCTTCCCTACATTGAACCCAACTTCTTTTATTTCAGATCTCAATTATAGGGATGTGACAAAAATACACCATTGTTTCTACTTCACTCCAATCACCATATCTCTATTATTTTCTACCTTCTCTGTATTCACTGACGGTTTCCAACCATGGAGGCACTATAACATGGCATATTTCTACAACCACATAAAAAATACTAAATATCAGCTGTAAAATGCGTATTTTCATAGATATTGTGAGGCAGTGTTCAGCAGTATTATCCTGACACTTCTATTTTTAGAATTTTTGTCCTACTTGCCGATACTTGGTGACACTCACTACGCATGCCGGCATGCCGACACTTAGACACTTCTCAAACAATACAAAACTTTTAGATATATATGAAAATACCACATAATATCATCAAAATGCTCATTATTTTGACAACAATAAATGAACTTTATTTAACAAAAAGGTTTCGGTCGTTCAAAATAATTTTTATGATATTGTATACATTTATTTAGGCTCATGAAATATATTATGTACCTTTTCATTACATACCTAATATCTTTTCTAATATGTTGCATTTATTTAATTTATTTTTATTAAGGCCGTATTATCGTATTAAAATTTTTAAAAATTGGCATGCCAAACATCTATTGTCACTTTCTTACGTTAGCACTCATGTCACGTGTCTAGATAACACTGGTGTTCAGGAGTAAAAGCTGTTTATTTTAGGATGGAAGCTTGTGGTTTGGTCTACCATTTGAATCATATCGCGTTGAAGTGGTGTTAAAAGTTAAAACTAGAGATGTCAATGGGTCGGGCCTGACCCAATACTTGACCTGCCCGATCCGAATTTTTTGCGGGGTCATGCACATAAAAAAGCTTGACCCATGGGGTCGGGTCAGGCATGACACATTCGACTTGAAGAGGTCAAATGGGGCAAAAATCAGGTTGGGTTGGTCAACCTGACCAGACCTGATATTATTTACATAAAAGCAAGGTATCAAATATTGGCCGATATCGATACATATCGGTGATACGTATCGGTTTTTTGGCAAACCGATACGCATCGGATCCGATACGTATCAATTGGCTCCGATACGTATCAAGCATCCACCGGCACACCGCCCGTATTTCTGCTTGTGCACACATGCATGAATGCACCTGTTCAGCTATTTGTATGGGTCAGGCAGGTAACTGGCATGAGAAGACGCGTTAGGCAGGTAGCTAGTATGAGAAGACGCGTCAGGCAGGTGCTTGGAAAAGAGAGCTAATTGACCGGGCTGCTGAGTGCATTTAGTGCTTTTAATTCTAGGTAACTCTGATCGCAATCAGATGTTCTCTGAAAGCAACCATGTCTTAGACCCCTTCAAAGCCGTTGATTGCTTCGGATCAGATGATGGAGATCGTGTTCCACTCAGACTTCCACACAATGGATCTTTAGATCATGGAGCACCTATCAAACGATCAGTTTTTATTCCATGTGTCCCAAATCCCAAAAAAATGGCCCTAAAATCATGTTTGAGCGTGTATGTCATATGATTGAAGAGGCAAATTTTGGGGATCTGTGACACACTACAAAAAATAAGACTATTAGCGGCAATTTTTTTTAATAAAAAACTGCCGCTATTAGTCTTGTTGCTATAAAAAACTGCCGCTAGTATTTTTGTAGCAGCAGTTTTTTGTAGCGACAGTACTAATAGCGGCAGTTTTTTATTATAAAAAACTGCCGCTAATAGTCTTATTTTTTGTAGTGACATTTAATAACAAATTGACCGTTTGATAGGTGAGAAATGATCTCAAGATCTATTTTGTTGATGATCCGACTGAAACACGATTTCCATCATCTGATTCGAACTAATCAACTATTGTGAAGGGGCCTAGGATGTGGACCTCTCTAATAAAGTGTGGGCACAAACAAAGGTACCCATTTAGCAGTATTTTAAATTTTTGAGAAGGGGCAAACAGTAGTGATGTAATGACTACTGAAGTGACAGAAAGGGTAATGTATTGATGCACCAGCCATGGTATACTATGCCTAGCTCTTTCTTTGTTTTTTTTAAACAATGGGTATCGTTATGAGCCGATATATATCGATCCTTTACGGACCGATGCTGAAGCCTGCATTGACAACTTGGCTCTATTTTCTTTTTCCTTTTGATTTTTAAAAAATAGGCCGATACGTATCGGTAGTGGCCGATACTATACGTATTGGCCGAGTTGTATCGGTCTCGGGCAAATTGATACCCGAGACCGATAATGATTTTGATACCTTGCATAAAAGTATAAAATTGAGGGCTTTTATTGGGCCGGTTGGGCTTTGGGTCGGATCAGGTTTTTAGAACAGGTCGAGTTGGGTCGGTGCATCTTCAGGTCCATTCCGGCCGGCATATTCCATTTCCCGATTTGGCAATCAAAATTTTGGACAGATACCCAACCATTGATAGCCCTTGTTAAAACCCTGGGATTAAAAGAATTGTTGACTTTCACAGCCTGCGCATTTTCGCACCAAAATCTCCAACCGATTGAAGAGAGTTAATTGTCAGGATTCTTACAAAACAGCGCCATTTGTTATTTTTTATCTCAAAAAAATTAAATGCCATTTTTTTCAAAACAGTGCCTGCGTATCAGAAATGGGCAGCCATACATATCAACTCAGTTAGGGCATTAGTAAATTTTAATAAATAATTATAATGTTGTCCTCTCCTCGCCAACAATTCCTATTTAAAATATTTTTTTAAAAAATTGTTTTTTTTATTAAACATTTGACATGTACATAGAGAATACGTACGAATACAGCCTGTATGGGACGCATTTTCATAATGAAAAAAAATTTCAGCCTTTTTGATAATAAAAATATAAATAGAGTGCATTTTTGTACTTTTCTCTAATATAGCTATGTGTATGATTGGCTCCGGTTTGGCTTAATCCTGACCGTTTAATAAATAAGCTATTTAATGGCGCAATGGCGATTGCCATCAGTTTTGGCTGATTATGCAAATCAAGGAGAGAATCCGCAGTCAGATTTAGGTGATGGCCTGATGGGCATGCCCAGTTTTTGAGTTAGGGTTCTCAACCGGCAGTTAGGTAGGCCCGTATGAAAAATAAGCTTGGCCCGACCCGACTAGTAATTGGGCCGGATATGAGCTAATTACAAAAGCTCGACTAAATATCTTCCCGTTTAAGCTCTTCCCAACTTGGTTATTGAGATCATTTTTACATAGGGAGCCATTCCTTGCACATGTTTTTCAAGTGATTGCACTAAATTTAAAGAAAGACTTGGTATTTTAGGGACATGAGATATGCAAAAATGCAATATGGGCTGTCTGATTTGAAGTTCATGATAAAGATCTTTGGTACATAAAATTGGAGCAAAATACGATACTTGTCATATGATCTATTGTAGTCAACTGTTGAATTATAGAATAGTCTTTGACTCCATTTAATTAAATGATGAACATTATATTTTGTTCTAATCTTTTGCACTAGATATCTTTAAATCATAGCCTTTAAATTGAACGGCTTAGATGGTGTTTTGACATAGCAGAGGTCATCAAACTTGCAAGTCTTTCTTTTAAGTTTGGTGCAATCACTTGAAAAGCGTGTGCAAGTAATTGCTCCCTTTTACATAAATTATATAAAAAATTGTTGGACGGCTTGTGGCCAGATGCAGCCCCAAATAGGCCAGGTATGGGCTGAGGTAGGGATGCCAAATAAAACTAGGCCCGACCCAATTAGTAATCGGGACAAGTATGTGCTAGTTCCAAGAGGCTCTTTTATAATCAGCCAGTTCAAAGGTCCATCTCGAATTGGGCCTACTTCGGCCTATTGAGATCCGTAGTTTTGCAGATGGGCCGGAATGTGTGGCTATCGTTAAGGCATTATTCTTCTAAGTTACCTTTAAATTCACCGCTGAATCGGTGAGCTCACCCACACTGAAAACCTATTGATTGTTGATTGCTTTGAATCATATGATGTATTTTAGATCGTGAACATATCATCATATGGTCAATTTTTCATTTCATGTCATACACATCCAAGAAAATTGACCTTGACATTATATTAACTTATCACGCTCAAACCTGACTTTAAGGTCACTCTTCTCTTATGCCACATGATATAAAAAAGAAGGATCAAAATTTCGGCTGAAATGACCGAAATTTTGGGGATCCAAAATTTCGGCCAAAATTTTAGTTTTCGATCATGGCCAAAATAAAAAATTTACCCAAAATTTTGGTCCTCATTAGAAACTGCCCATATAATAGTATTGGGTTGGCCCATGATGATCTCAAGTTCCATCTCATGAAAGATAGGGATGAAAAATAATCTCTTTTGTCGTTTTTTTAAAGAACTTGATGAGTTTAAGTGGGTGAACTCAAAAATTCGGTAAATTTTAAAGTATCCATTTTTTAAATGTAATAGGAAATAAAAAAATATTGACATGACTATCAAGCTAATGAATAATAAAGTCAAATGGAGACTTACAGATGCCTATGGACTCAAAATTAGTGGAGATGTTTCGTACTGAAAGTCAAAAGGTTAGAAATGCCTATTTGACTCTTTCTGATTTGACTCGGTTTCTGTTCCCATTTTTTGAAAAACTTGGTTACTTGAAACAGATTCGTTTCGTTTCGATTTTGGTTTTTTTTTTTTTTTTCTGTTAACAAATTTGCACCCCTACTCACAATGGTGGAAGCCAGATTAGGACCATAGTGAAAAATTTCGTCGAAAATTCGTGAAATTTGCCGAATTAGGGGTCAAACAAAAATTTCGTTGAAATTTCGACCTTTTCAGTAATTTCGACCTTTTCGGTAATTTTCGAAGAAATTTAAAAAATTTCAATAAATTTTTGATAATTTTTTTTCATGTTTATTTTACTTAATTATAATTTTATTTTATTTTATTATAATTTTTTTTTTCAAGTATGTTGGTAATTTAGAAATAGAAGTGTAATTGTATAAGACCTGTAGACATCCAAAGGAATAGTCGGCTGTACGTTGTTTTGGTGAATGCAATACCTTATATAAAGGTGGCTCTTGCGTCGACTTTCTTTGCCTTACCGATGTGGGACTAAACGGTAGGTAGACAACGTCGTACCATTAAGCTCACTCTACTAGCTGCTTTCTCACCCCACCTCTTCTGCTGGCATGCATTGATTGCCCTTAAATTAGATGGTGGAGATAGTTTTTCGTCCTCATCTTCTCCACAATGGATCTATGGATCGTGGGGGTACCATTGAATGGTCGATTTTTTATTACACATGACACACATCTCAAAAAGTGATCCTAAAATAATATGATCCTAAAATCATATTATATGATTTTAGCATCACATTTTGAGATGTGTGCCATGTGTACTAAAAACCCAACCGTATGATGGTACACTTACAATCCATAGATCCATTGTGTGAAAGATGGGGAAGAAAAATGACCTCTACCATCTGATTAAAAGGTGGTCAATGCATGCCAGGTGAAATAGGTGAGGTGAAAAGCAGCCTTTTTAGGGTGAGTATAACAGTACCCTTTGTCAATTTGTTTTCTATAGTTCTATGCTTGAGCTTGGCGTCAATGCTTGGCCATTTGGATCAATTGCTAATTTTTTTTTTAATATTAAATATATTTTTTATATATTTTTAATCCCCGAAACTTTCCCGAAATTTTCCGAAATGTATCGAAATTAATCCGAAATGTACCGAAAGGACCCCCCACCGAAAATTATCAAAAACGAAATTTGTCACTATGATTCGGACAAGATTCTTTTAATAGACAGACTCTGCATAAATGAAATAATTTAAATCTTTATTAAAAAAACTATTAAAATATAGAGGGTAATGATCACCTGACTCGAGTCACACTCAAGTCATGCGTGACTCGAAAGGTGACCATCAGATTGAGGTCATTGATCGTGACATGATCTGAGTCATGTGTGACTCGAGTTAGGTGATCATTATCCAAATATAAAACATGTGAAAAAAATTTAAAAGATAATTAATATATATTTCACGGGAACCAAGTCACCTGGCACTCGTGCCGCTTGCCTTACACTAACTACACTTTCTGTGGGACCACAATTTGCTCCTTGCAAAAATGCTGCCAATAAGACATTTTGTTTTTATAAGTAAGCCAAATATATTGAATAAAGAAAAAAACAAATAAAGAAGATCAGTGACTTCTAACAGGATACACTCTTACTATCTAGTAGAAACAGACCCTTGATCTAACCAGGGAGGTCAACCAACTGGGGAAAAGTAATACTATGGCCACTGGAAGAGGCCAATCGAGCAAGACCATCCGACATCCTATTAACCTCACGAAAACAGTGCCTTGCCTCCCAACATAAACCTTGTAGCTCCATCTGAATTTGATCAATGATATCAGCAATGACCAAAGAAACTGATCCTCCCAGAAGCGCTTTGATTATTACTATGGAATCAGATTCAATAATCAATTTTTTATAGAAGCCTTTAGCCATCTTAACAACATCTAAAATAACTCGAGCTTCAGCTTCATTGTTTGAAACACGTCCGTAGGCATTGCTAAAAGCAACAATAAAACCGCCAGAAGGGCTAGGATTGCCCAACATAGAACCATCTGCATTGAGTTTAATACAATTCATATCCAGGAGGTGCCAGTAAACCACCATAGCTTTCTTAATTTTTTTAACAACCAAAGGCTCCAATCCACGACATAGACTCTTCTCTTGCTTCATTGTTATTCGATTTTGGCATGACCTGAAAATTAAGGTCTACCAACCATTTGCAAACGTTCATGAATATATCATCTACAGAAATAGTCTTATCTTCAAATCTAGCCACATTCCTGCTTAACCAAATCTCCCACTAGAGAACCAAAGGGACCAATCCGTGAATAAAATCATATTGGGATGAATACTTCCTACACCAAGTATTGAACCTATCAATCAAAGACTAATAGTCCCGGTATAGGATATTAAAACATCTCGATAGTTTTTTCCAAACCTTCGCCGTGATGATGCAAGTGGAAAAAAGATGGGAAGACGTCTCCATGCACATCCCTATTACATAGAGAACATCTCGAAACAATTGAAATGTCCTCCTTATTGTTGAAATTGAATAATATATGCCCATGGTTCATAACAGAAGCCTTACATTCCCCTTTGATCTTCCGTTCTTTCATCCAGCTTCACACGGAATCGATGTCTGGCTGAGCTCCTCTAGCCCTAGCCGGAAATCTGATGAACTTTCCAACAAGAGCAAACTGAAAGTTTTGAGATCCTTCTGTATTATCCTCCCCCTGGAAATAAATTGCCGGCTCCCCAAATCTGATACCACCTTGAATTAATGATTGTGTAGACGCAATGCCTACCCTATTTTCACCTTGTAAAGCATCCCGAAAGGATTTAGGTCCAGGATCACCCATCATTGCGAAGCGTCTTCACTACTACCTCGAAACTTTTTTTATTTTTTATTTTTTTGATGGAAACTACGACCTTGAAACTTAGGCCTCGTTTGTTTCCTGAGAAAGCCTGAGAAAGCCTGAGAAAGCCTCTGAGAGACGATGACGCCTCAGAAAGCATGCAAAATCGGAGCCTTTTCGAGCGATTCGGCCGTTCGCGAGTTGCTGTGGACCCCACAGAAACGAAGCCGCTTTCCGAGTGAAAGCGACACTTCAAATTCAGAGGATTTTGCACAGGAAAGCTCCGAATCTGAGCTCCTTTGTGTATACTCCCCACAGAGCTATAGACCAGATTGGGTCCTTCTCTCAAACGGATACATTTTAGAGTTGGAAAGAAGAAGAAGCAACATGATAGTAGACAAGAGGAAGAAGACATAGGTACCACCAAGAGGAAGATGATGCCTCTGAAAATGTTGATGGGGGGCTTATTCTCTCCATTAAATAAGCTGCAAGAGGTCCAAGAAGAATTAGAAAAGGTGAGATTCTTTTATTTATTTACCCTTATTTTTATCCACTTTTTCTGTTATTTTTAGGTGGGTATGCTAAAACCTCTTTTTATATAGTTTTAGATGAATTTATGATATTGGTATTCTCACTATTTGACTAATTTTTCTTCTTCGTTTTGAAAATTTTCCTTGCATATTTTGAAATTTGTGTTTTTGTAATGGGTTTTCATTTTTTATTTTTATGCGCATTATAAGTTGATATGCATAATTTTTTGTTGATTTTAGATGGTTTTAGCTGATTTTATTACATGGGATTCTTTAAGTATAACTATTTTTTGTTTTTTATTCCATCATTTTTGTTGGGTACTATGAAACCTATGTTTCTATATGGATTTTCCCCCATTGGAGTTAGTTGAATATTTAGAGTTTTTTACTTTTTTTTGTTTTGTTTTAGAGGCTTTTAGAAAAATCTATCATATGAGTATTTTTTACTTGTAACTAATTTTGTTTTGGAAAATTTTAATGGGTATTCTGAAATCTCCGCCCCATTGCTATGCTTGCTTTTAATTTATAGGATTTGTTTTTGGTTTTGGATGCATTAAGTGAAGTGCTATTATATGGTTATTCTTTATTTTTGTGTTTTCTTTCATGTTATTAGTTGGAGACACCATAAGTGCACTCTTTAGTTTTTACTTTTTCTCTGTTGATATTGGTAGTCTTCATTTTTTATGGATATTATGTAGTGAATTGCTACTGATCAGAAATAAAATTCTGTAGTCACTACAAAAAAAGTGGGTTTAGCAACGATGGCTTAACGACGTTTGAGTAAAAGGGCCACTAAAAATACCTTTCAATGGCTCTTTTGATAAAAGCGCCTCTAATTGTTAATGATTTCATTTCGCGTCATATTGGTTGCGGTGTTTACTGTGAAAACAATGCGCTAATACGCTATGTGCAGCACTTTATTTTGCAAACGCCACTATTCAGAAAATTAAGCGCGACCTCTAAATGTGGTTTTCAAAAGTGAATGCATACCAATAAAGATAAAAAGTAAAGATTCCCTTGCATCTAGTGGTACCAAAATTGGTTGAATCACATTTAGAGCCCAATAAGTGGTACCTGAATAGAGTCCCACAAATTGTACTTCTTAATCTTAAAGCTTGAGCTGCTTGCTACAATGCGGCGTTAGCGCTGGTCAGACTAGTCTCGTTCAAGGACCGCTTTATTAAATAGATTACCATTTTAGATAGCACATGTCAAACTAATGGATGACCAAATTTCAGGGTATTAGGATAATCCTTTCTTCCAATCACAGATGGAGGAGCTTCCACGTAGGACGTAAGATCCTACAAGGTAGTCTAGAACCAGAATCTATATCCATCTCTCATCCTCCCACCCTTTATCTCCCCAAATCCTAATTCTCAGTCTTCTACTAAGAAGAATAAGAAAAAGAAAAAAATAACACTGTAAGAGATCACCCACCAACTGATCCTTGTAATTCTCCAATTCAGAAATGGCGTCTTCTTTAGGGGATTGGCTAGTTCAGCTTTCTCAATATAATTAATATATTTTTTCAGATTTGTTTCTTATAAAAAATCTAATTGGATCTCACACTTCAACAATAAAACGATCTGATCCAATCCAATCCAAAAAGACAAAATTGATCCATCAATGCGATCCAATTTTTACAACATTGCTTAAGTTTTCATGTCTAAGAGGGCCTTAGAAGTGGGCTTTGGTTGGATAGATGGGATGAGGGGATATCTAAAGGAGGTGGTACTAATCAGTTTTTAGGTTGGCTAGATGCAATTTGTGAATGTTGCGTATTATTGGGATTGGGCCCTATTGGGAGTGGGTGGAATATCCAACTCTGTAGAAATCTGAAGGAGGAGGAGATTGACAAGTTTGTGTCTTTGATCAAGTTGGTGAGTGAGAGGTCCCTTAAAGTGAACACCTCTAACTGGAGGGTGCTGTACTTAGAAAAGAAAGGCTTATTTGCAGTTAGATCCTTCTATAAGTTTTTGTTTAGAAGACCTTTGGTAGATCATCTTGGACTGAGATGTGGAGATGTGAGGCTCCCTTTAGAGTTAAGATCTTCACTTGGGAAGTGGCATTGGGTAGAGTCTTGCCTTGTGTCTAGTTATGAAAGAGAGTTATGGATGTTCTAGTTGATTGTCAGTGTTGTGGATTGGAAGAGGGAGTGGTTGAACAATTGTTCATGAGATGCGAGTTTGAACGTCAGGGGACCTTTGCTGGTGGTGCCTTCTGGTACCATCATGTTTGGAGGATTAGTGATTGATATTCTACAGAAATGGAAGCAATTGAGATAGCCGTTTGTGACGGACGTATGCAGCATGGCTATCTGGGCCATCTGCAGTACCACTTGGGCCACTTGTACTCCGCGTAGAGGCAGTGGTGACTTAGTGCTTGGGGCACGCGATGTGGTGCCAAGAGGGCACGCGACATCTTGGTGCCAGGATGGTACGACATGTAGTGCCAGGAGGGCACGCGACATGGGGCCAAGTGGGCTTCGTGATGTGGTCATACTGCTGTGGTTGCGACACGGTCGCAGGGGAAGACGATGTGGGGAGTTTACCCATAGATGGTGTTTGGACCATCTATGTGGGAGAGGTGTTGGATGAATGCCTTCCACCCACATGGGGCCTTGTGTCGCCAGAGGGGGCGCAAGTGTCTCCTAGGCTTGAAAGGATGGGCCTAGGACGTCGACGCAGTGATGCTGTGTGACCCCCAAGGTAAGGTTGAAGTATGACTTGAGCTACGCGTCGCAGTGCATATGGTTGGACAACTTCACGAGAGCTGCGTGGGACTTAGTTGAGCATGACAGTATGTGGGCTGCATCGACGCGTGTCTAGTAATCTGAACGCACACGGCATGGCTGAGCAAGGGCTGCATGAGACTGATTGAGCAGAGCATGAGGCACATCGGATAGTAGGCCTTGGAAAAGAGGTACCCACGAGAGGGAGTTCCCGTCCTCTAGGCGGGTGGTATCAGAGCTGATGAAGAGATTGGTTGGCTTTGTTGCATGTGATAGTGAGGCACCACATGGGTTAATGGTGCGTCGAAGGGCGCCCTCGTGGCAGTTGGTATCAGAGATAGGCTGACTTAGCACATCGGGTGTTAGGTGTTGCACGACTTGACACTGCTGGACGAGTGACCCCGTTACATTTGGCATTAGAGCCAAGTTCGATCTAGAAGGGATGATACTACTGAGATAATTGGTGCCAGCAGGGCACACAATGTGGTGCCAAGAGGGAACTCGACATCTCCGGATTAGTTAAGAGGTGAGGGCCTTGTGACTGAAGAAGGTTGACTAAGACCTAAGAACTAAATTGGGAGTGAGCTTTCTAGTGCCACAGAAAGGTCAGTGGCTTGTTGCTTTATTATGCAATGACAGAGCGTCAATGACATGTAGTGAAGACATGGAGTTTATGTAACATCCTGAAAATTTTGACCTTAAACAGTGACCTCCGGATCCGTGCCCGATGGGTCGTAGGATTGACCAAGTGATGGTCAAACAATAGACTTCTATAGTTAATGTATTCATGTGATGTAAGTGTACCCTAAGTATAGGGTATGGGTGTTAGTTAAGGGTCACATACACCTATCTTTGGTGTATGTGCTTAACTCCAAAATTGAAGGAGGGTTATAAGGGTTTAATAACCTAAAGGGAATTCATTCCTTTGTTTGGTTGGTGAGAGAGTTAAGAGGAGAGAGAGAGAGAGAGAGAGAGTAAAGAGGGAGTTGATGGCAAGGAGAGTTATTGTGGTTTGGATTTGAGGACGGATTTGAGCATTAAATGCCGGATTCGACGCGTGAAGAACCGTTAAAGCAAAAGCTTAGAACCCTAGCCAAGAAACCCACCAATTCATTCTTTAAGAGATTGATTTGAGGTAAGATTTGTTAGATTTAAATGCATAAAGTTTTGATGATTAAATTCAGTCAAGTATAGTGAAAATGATGAATTGAAGACATAGAAAAGAAAGAAAAATAGGAAGAAAAAGATTTGGAAGAACAACCCGAAAAGCGGCTGAGTTTTGGCCAAATCGATTAATCGATTTAGAAAATCGATTAATTAATTTTGGTCTGGAAGTTGAAAAGGCATAAAAGCCTGCGTTCGATTAATTGATCTTGAAATCAATTAATCGATTTTGAATTCGATTCATTGATTTTCACAATTTTAGTTAGCTTCTTAATTGAACCATGAGGTTCATGGAGGGTCTTGGACCTTCTCTATTGCATCCTTATTGATGCTGTGCATATGTTATGATGTACCATAGGTGGTATGAGTTAAGGCAATCATGAGGAGCTGTGTGGGACCTTGATGCTTGGATAGTCAGACACTTGAGGTAGGAAACACTTTGAACATGTACTTTGATTACAAGAGCATGTATGTAGTGATATAGAAATGAAATGAATCATATAATGTAACATCCCGACTTTGCATAGCCTTGATCCGTACACTTCGGTACATGTGCCGATGGGTCATGAGCCGAGGATGCCTCTTTACGATGTTGTAATGTCTATAGATCAAATTCAATGAACTTGATCGATGATAACTAGACCCGGTGTAAGAGCTTGATGCTCATGTACACTGGACTGTGGTATATCTGTTTCACACCCAGTCAAGAGAGAAAGTAGTATAAATAGAAACCTAGGGCATTTATTTCTATTTACTGCAAAAGGGAAGAGAGTTAAGGAGAGAGAGAGACAAACCTAGGGTTATTCAATGCTACGAGTGAGCTGCCGAGATCGATCCGCTGTCAAGGGGAAGAACAGCTAATCGAGCAAGGATCCACCAAGCTGCAGCAACTCCATGGAACCCTAGCTGTTCTTGAGCTAGAAGAGGAGATCTCGCTCAAACCTAGGTAAGAAACTTCAATACCTGTTATAGATGGCTTTCAACAAGCTAAAAGTAGTAGAATCTGGGTTGAAATGATGAGAAGAAGTTGAGTTTTCGAAGTGGGTTGAAACCAGAGTGAGAAACCCTCATTCTGAAGAAAACAGGCAATTTCGACCGGTCGAAATTCATTTCGACCGATCGAAATAGCGACAAAAAGGGGGTCTTCGGACTTGAGTGAAATTGGCCCGGTCGAATTTAGTTTCGACCCATCGAACGCTATATAAACAGAGAGGTGATTTTTGGACTTTGAGAAATTTGTTCAATTTGAATTCAACCGATCGAATTTAAAATGCAAATTGCCTTTAGAATTAACGGTCGAAATTTATTTCACCGAATTCATTTTTCGCCGCTCAAACGCACTTAGTCGTCAATTCGGATTCGACCGATCGAAATCCCCTGTTTTTCTGGTTGAGTCTGTTTTGACTGTGGAAACCTGTGGGGACTTTCCACAGTGGGTTGTACATCATTCTAATGAATGAGTGTGCCTTGTTTAGGTGAGGTTACGTGTGTGGAGCGAACCAACCTTCGTGAAGGATGAGCATGCAAGGAATTACTTCGTGAGGTAGGGAAAACCATCTATCATGTGCATTGTTTTGACGATATGTATGCTGTGTCATGATACGTCTCTTGTTCGATATGACTTCCGTGTTGCTTGACATATGATTTTCGGATATGCTTTGACCGTGCTTTCGTTATGTTTTGATATATGAATTCCGCATAAGTCGTGACATATGTTTCCGTATATGCTTCGAGTATGTGACCTCCGTTATGATATGTTCGATATGACGTCATGTGCAAGATATGAGATTTCGAGAGTGTTGTGATATGAGCATGTGTGAGTTTTGGTTTCAAAGTAGTTTTCATCTAATGTATAGTTATCACAAACACACGGCGATAAGCTATATGTACGCACTTACGATTTGAGGTTATGTGAATACCCGACCGACGCCAAGCAGTATAACCGTGATCGACGCGGGCAGGATATCCGTGACCCGATACGCTGACCAATCCAGACACCTTTGTGTGATACGTTCAGATGTATGTGTGATACGTTCGTATGCTTTGTGTGATATGTGATCCCTACCGTTTAACGGTACTTCGTCCGGCAAGTGTCCAACTCTATGGGACCTTGAATATGTGTGAATATGACTCATGTGAGTGACGATGGTGGGTATTCCATCGGGGGCTTGAGGCTATAGTTCCTCATTCTATTACTTTAAGTAAAGCACTTTAAGTTTTTCTTTTCATCAGATGATATGTGTGCATGAACATGAATCCATATGTATGTGTGTGTAAAACTATGAGATCACTTTGGATATGTTTCGTTTTGTTTCGTTTCGTTTTGTCATGCCATGATATACGATGTTGATGTTATAAGCATGCTATAAGTTTTACCCTGCTGACCTTGGATGAAGCTCATTCCTTCACCAACATTGCAGGTGCAGGAGAAGAAGTTGGGCGTGAGTTACCCGAGGGCGAGGATCCTGACTTTGACCCAAGCGAGGATCTAGAGGAGCCGAATCCGGAGAATTGCTTCCTTTGTGCCCAACCGGAGTAGGTCCGGCCTTAGACCTTAGATCCATGTTTTGAGAGCTTTTTAAGTTGTAAAAGTACACTTTGTAATTACATTTTTTTTTTTGGATATTCTTTTGGAGGAACCATGTTTGAAGGATGGGTCTCGGTGGTTCCAAACGGTTCTTTTCCATCTCTAGGGATTAGAACCGTCTTTTGATAAATGATAGAAATATGTCTTTTGATGTAAGTTTTCAATGTGGTTCCGCTTAGCATTCCATTTGTGCAACTTTGTGAGACGCAATGTGATACAATTACGGGCTCGCCTTAGCGATCCACCCACCGACGCAGAGTTTGGCGCCAAATTTAATCACAGTTGGTATCAAAGCATGGCTTTAGAAGCGTTCGACAAGTCTTGACCTTTTTAGTTTGAGAAGTTGTCGGGTGTAAGGGACCTTTTGTTAATGAGACTCTTGTTTCATTGTGACAGAATTAAATGGAACACCGTGGAAGGGGACGACCAAGAGGTAGACGCATACGGCGCAATGAAGATAAATGAAGATATCCCATCAGATCCTGGAGGATCTAGACCACTTCGATCGTAAGAGAGAAGTAGAGAAGAGCCTTCAGATAAATTCACTAAGGTGATGGAGTCGATAGCAAACGCCCTAGAGCAGCAGACGGCGTTGCTTGCTGCAAATAACAATCAGCAGCATCAGCCACCACCACCACCACCTGCACTACTACCTTCATCATTTGTGGATTTTAGGAGATTGAGACCTCCTGTTTTCCACGGGCAGACGGATCCGCTTGAGGCGGAGAAGTGGATTAAACAAATAGAGAAATTACTTGAAAGGTTGCAGAGCCCAGAACATGAGAAGGTGGGGTGGGCATCTTTTCAGTTGGAAGGAGATGCTGATGCATGGTGGAGGTTAGTTTTGAGAAAAAGAGAGGTCGAGGGTCCACACACACCATGGACTCGAATCGCTTTGAGTCTGCGTTAACAAGGAGTACTTTCCAAAGCAAGTCCAAATCGCTTGAAGAAGGACTTTGCTAACCTAGTCCAAGGAAGTATGACCGCAAGCGTGAGTACGGTAATGAGTTTGTAAGGTTGTCAAGGTTTGCACCGAAAGAAGGCGACGGAAGAAATGAAGGCCGTAAGGTTTGAAGAAGGCCTACGACCCAATATTCAAGAAAGGGTATCTATCTTTGAGCTTGAGACTTACGCAGAGGTGATGGGGAAGGCGATAGTGGCAGAAAGGGATATAAATAAAAGAAAAGATTGGAAAGGGAAGCCAACGTCGGGAGGAGCAAGCGAGTATGACTACTCGGGGAATAAAAAGCCGAGGATGTCTGCGCCTGCTCAAGTGTCTAGGCCAGCATATTCAAATTTCCGAAGGTCTAACACATCTGCCCCGATGAGACCATTTAGAAGAGAGGGCCCTGCTCAGACTCAAATGTCTGGGGCATCAGTTACTCAAGGACCTTCTCGAGCCGCACCTTCCAGCTTACAGATGAAGTGTGCTCGATGCGGAAAGTCACACAGGACCCTGAGTGCAGAAGAGATACCGGTGGATGCTTCAAATGTGGAAAGGTTGGCCACATGATTCGGGAGTGCCCAGACATGAGAAAAGAGGGCTCCGTTTCGGCCACTACAGCGTCCAGACCGGCGCAGTCAGCGCGACCTGTTGTCAGGGGCCGTGCTTTTGCTATCTCTGCTGAGGACGCTCGCGTGAGCACAGACGTGATCCAAGGTACAATTGCACTTCATTATGATTAAATTCAATTATTATTTTCTTAAAGAAGAAAGTGCATTGTAGAAAGATATAGGTGCATACTAGCATATGAGTGTACATAGCATGCGTGTATGTCTGAATGTAGTCATGTATATACCGAGAGTAGGTACGCCGCAAGTTTATCGCGAGAACGACGGTGATAGTTGTGATGCACGAGTTCTAATAGACCTGTGGTCTACTCACTGCATACATAACCCCGAATTCGCAAGGAAGTTAAAGATCATACCGGAGGATTTGGAGTTCACACTTGACGTGACCATTCCTACGGTAGCGCGGATCGCAGAGCACGTGTTGCCGAGGCGGTCCATCGTGCAAGTGGAGGACCGAGACACGGTCACCGACCTCATTTTACTGAAGATGCGAGGACTTGATGTGCTTTTGGGCATGAATTGGCTATCCGCTTATCACGCATGGCGTCGATTGCCCACGGAAGGTGGTTACTTTTCGTCCTCCAAAGCGAAGTCATTTCGCTTTTGTCGGAGAAAAGGGAAAAGTAGCACCGATCATCTCCATGACGAGCCGAAGAATGATGAAGAATGGATGATGGATATCTCGCATTTCTGCAAGAGAAGAAGGAGATGAAAATGTTGTGAATGAGATCCCTATTGCTCGCGAGTTTGAAGACGATTTCGATGAGTTACCGTGGATTGCCGGAGATCGACGCGATTGACTTGGCCTGTGGACCCAACCAAAGGTCCAAGGCTGGTGATGTAATGGCTCCAGTGGAATTGAAAGAGTTGAAGGAGCGATTGCAAGAACTGTTGGATAAGGGTTTTATCCGACCAGTGTGTCTCCTTGGGGAGCACACCGTTTTTGTTAAAAAGGACGGTCGATGAGACTTTGCATCGACTATCGCCGCTTGAACAAGCTCACGATCAAGAACAAGTATCCGTGTCGAGGATCGACGATCTATTTGATCGATTGCAAGGGCAAAATATTTTCAAAGATCGACTTGAGATCCGGATACCATCGATTGAGGGTGAAGGCGAAGGCGTACAAAAGACGGCATTGAGCGAGATATGGACATTACGAGTTCTTAGTGATGCCTTTGGCTTGACGAATGCGCCAAAGACATCATTTATGGACCTTATGAATCGAGTGTTCAAACAATATCTCGACACGTGCGTAGTGGCGTCTGTAGATGATATCCTCATTTATTCAAAGACTAAAGAATAACACGAGCATCATCTCGGCATTGCCTTGCAAACCCTTCGTGGGCACAACATGTATGCCAAACTCAAGAAATGTGAGTTTTGGTTGGAACAAGTGAGTTTCCTTGGTCAACCGTTATTGACTAAAGTTGAAGGTGTTGGATTGGGAATGACCCAAGACCGTGGATTTGAAATCCGTAGTTTTCTTGGCTTAGCCGGATACTACAGACGCTTTGTGGAAGGATTCTCCAAGATTTCGGGACCACTTACACGATTGACAAGAAAGAATACCAAATTTGAGTGGACTAACGAATGTGAGGAGAGCTTCCAAGAACTTAAGAGACGGCTTACTTCCGCTCCAGTGTTGACTATTCCGTCAGGTAGTGGAGGTTTTGCTGTATATAGTGATGCATCTTATGGAGGTTTGGGTTGCGTGTTGAACCAACACAGCAAGGTTGTTGCCTACGGCTCAAGACAGTTGAAAGAGCATGAAAGAAACTATCCGACACATGACTTAGAGTTAGCCACGCATGTGTTTGCGCTCAAAATCTGGCGGCACTAACTGTATGGTGAAGTCTTTGAGATCTTTACCACCATAAAAGCCTCAAGTATTTGTTCAGTAAAGATTTGAACATGAGGCAACGACGGATTGAATTTCTTAAAGACTACGATTGCACAATCCAATATCATCCGGGTAAAGCTAATGTCGTGGCAGATGCATTGAGCCGAAAGCATACATCTCAGTTAGCTAGCCTCATTTCGGGACTTCACAGATGGAAGTTGTTTGAGGACCTTTCGCTCTATGATAATAATATTGCGGTTAAGGATACCGGTGTGCTATTGGCAAGTCTTACGATCAGGCCGACTATTCTTGACCACATATGTGAACTTCAGACGAAAGATGAAGAACTCGTGAAGCTTCGACAAAAGGCAGCTGAAAACGGAGATTTCAGTATTAAAGAAGATGGGGCATTGCTATTTCGCGGAAGGTTGGGAATACCGTCGATGATGGTGAGGACTATCTTGGATGAGGCACATAAGTCTAAATACTTATTCATCCGGTGGTACAAAAATGTACCATGATTTGAAGAAGTGTTATTGGTGGAGGGGATTAAAGAAGGATATTGCAGAATATGTTTCAAAGTGCCTGGTGTGTCAACAAGTGAAAGTAGATCATCGACACCCAGCGGGTCTTCTACAACCTCTACCGATACCGGAATGGAAGTGGGAGTCCATTTCGATGGATTTCGTTGTGGGATTGCCGAGGACGTTGAGACGCCATAATGCCATATGGGTAATAGTGGATCGACTGACCAAGTCGGCACACTTTTTGCCCTATAACACTACGTACACTGCAAGCAAATTGGCTGAGTTGTATATGAAAGAGATTGTCCGACTACACGGCATTCCTACGAGCATTGTGTCAGACCGTGATCCCTTGTACACTTCTATATTCTGGCAAAGATTCCAAGAAGGTATGGGCACGAGATTGGACTTCAGTTCTGCATTTCATCCACAGATTGACGGTCAGACAGAGAGGGTCAACCAAATTATTGAAGACATGTTGCGAGCATGCATGATCGATTTCCAAGGATCATGGGATCAACATCTGCCCATGATTGAATTCGCCATAACAACAGCTTTTCAACGAGCATTGGGATGGCTCCATATGAAGCCTTATATGGACGGAGATGCAGGTCTCCGATCAACTGGGAGGAAACCGGTGATAAGTTTGTTTTGGGACCTAAGGCGATTAAGAGAAATGCTGAAATTGTGCAGATCATCCGAGAGAGAATCAGAACCGCACAGAGCCGTCAGAAGAGTTACGCTGACACCAAGCGTACGAGCGTAGAATTCCAAGTAGGAGACCATGTGTTCATCAAGATATCTCCAATGAAAGGAGTGATGCGCTTTGGAAAGCGAGGGAAGTTGAGTCCTCGCTACGTTGGACCGTGTGAAATATTGGGGAGAGTTGGTTGCATATCGGGTCGCATTACCCCCGCAACTTGATCGCGTGCACGACGTATTCCATGTATCTATGTTGAGGAAGTACGTGCGAGATCCGACCCATATCCTCGATGCACCGCCAGTTGAGGTCTATAGAGACTTGACGGTTATTGAAGAACCTACGACGATTTTGGACCGAACTGAGCAAGTGTTGCGTTCGAGACGAATTCCTCTAGTGTTAGTACAATGGAAGAATCACTCAAGAGGAGACGCGACCTGGGAACGTGAAGCCGAAATTCGAGCTCAATATCCCGCGTTATTTACGGATTGAAAGCTGAAAGGAGGGGTTGAGAGCCGAGAAAGTGATTGTAATTGTAAAGTGTCAAACTCATGTATATGAACTGGAAGATTGTGGTTATAAAGACTGAATTTGAAGGTAAGAGGGTGAGAATTTTGATCTGTATGAGAAAACAGGAGAAGCGAAGTTTTACGTAAATTAAACCGGTCAATTCATTTTCGAGATCGAATTTATTTTCGGTCGAATTATACAATTCGACCGTCGAATTATATGGATGGAAGGCGAAAGTGTTTTTAGCCTAGGTGAATTCGACCGGTCGAAAATTTTTTCGACCGATCGAATTTACAGGACAAACGAAATTCATTTTGAATTTCGAACGAAATTTTTCGTCCGATCGAAATCGTTCAGTTACCTTTTTAAGTGAATTTAAATGGTCGAAATATTTCGACCGATCGAATTTGGCTAGGTATATAAATACCAGGGCAACTGTTTTCTTGCCCATTCGAATTCTTTTCGCCCGGGGACGGTTCCTTTTCGGTTTTTCAACCACTTTTGAGGTTCCAAGGCCTATAAAACACCGAATCGCTTTGGGAATCGCGATCTAGCCATCACAAATCGGTAAGTTTGTGATTTTTGGAGTTCAAATTTAAGCGCACTAAGAAATTCCACGAAAATCCCTAGAACCGCTAGTTTTCTCCAAAAAACCCTAGATTTTGGGAAATGGCGCCAAAGAGGAAGGAACACAGATCCAAAACTCCTACGTCGAAGCGGCCCAAAGTCGCTACGGGCCCTTCGCCTATGTCGATTCCTCATGACGACACCTCAACCACCACCACCCAAATCCTCCAACCATTCCACCCACGGGCAATCCAAGCAAAACGTCCTAAAAGACACGCCCAACGCAGTGGTGGAGCGGAAAGGATTTTGCGTATGAATTTACCATCGATCCCGCTCAGATGACGGCGTGTGAGGAACCGGGCATCAATGCTTGGGCGATCAACTATTTGAACAAGTGCGGCTCGATAACCTCTTGAAACCCATTCACCAATACTATTATCCGCTATTATCAGCGCTTGTTTTACCGTAACATGATTGTCAACTCCGACGCTAACACCATTTCTACCAAGGTCGATGGAAAAACCTACACTTTCACCCGTGCGGCGTTGGAATGCTTTGATACGTATGGGGATGGCGTAGACTTGCTACCACCTAACCCGCCTAACCTCACCCATACGTTCATAGCCGAGAAGATGACCAATGGACGAACCGCAAAGGGGCGAGCCATCAACCGTTCCGATCTGCCCAATCATATGTGGTTCCTAGATACAATTTTCAAGTGTAATTTATACCCAATCCGCCACAAGACCCAAAGGTTAGGCATTTTGATGAATGCACTTTTGCCGCTTCGAGGGCAAATGGTTTGATGAGTGATGTAGTCTTTGAGGGAATCAAACATGGAAGAAAGAAAGCGCTCGAAAGAGTGTTGAGGCGGTGAGGAGCATATCCCTATGCCTCCTTCATCTCAGCCATGTTTGATGAATTTTACGCAACCTCGGTCCACAAAGTATCTCCCAAGGAACCAAAGTCTTCCAACAACGCCCTTCTATACACATTCAAACATTGGAAGAGGTCTCAAGCCACACCTCCCACGCCTACCAAGTACCTCAAGTACCACGGTGCCTCCACAACCTCAAGATGTACCTGCTGAGGCACCGCACTGCTCATGACGAGCCGATCGATGAGGCTCCTATCCCCAGCACCCCGAGTTTATTCCACCCGCCGGGAGGTGCCTATGCCGGAGATCCCTATCCATATGCCTACCATGCTCACCAAGCCGCGCCAGTACGCCTTGAGGACTTGGCTGCTCTCATTCAAGAGAGTAATCGGCAGGTCAACCCGCGCTTGGATTTCTTCGAGCTACTCCTCGGAGATGCGCTGCAGGCCATGTATCCCACGGATCATATGCAGAGGATCGCGGCGATGCGCGACAGTCACGGGCTCCGATCTGAGGAGGACGAGGGAGTGCCACTAGGGGGAGGAGCGGGGAGGCGATGTGCGAGGCGGAGGCAGGCGTAGCCGAGCCGAGGATGCGCGGTGGATGCACTGTTGGAGATGACCCTCCACAGGGCTTAGAGTTTGGGAGATGTGGATTTCCTTGCTTTTCTTTACGTTGGGAATTAAGTGTATGAATCTTTTAAACTATTGTGGCATGGCGCCACTTTTGATTTCTGTTGATGGTTAGACTATTGTGGCATGACTTGCCACCTTTGTTATGTGACCAATTTCCTTTTATGCTTATGAATAGGGTGTTTTGTTCATGTTTAATGCTTTTCTTCACACGTCTAAACTATTGGCTGTGTGGAGACTGTTTTTCTTTTCAATGCATGAGCTTACTGGTAACGATAGGAATTGTTTAGCCATGCATGGTGCCAAAACTCTTCTTTCAGGTCGTTAGAACATTTTCGAGGACGAAAATTCCTAACGAGGGGAGGATGTAACATCCCGACTTTGCATAGCCTTGATCCGTACACTTCGGTACATGTGCCGATGGGTCATGAGCCGAGGATGCCTCTTTACGATGTTGTAATGTCTATAGATCAAATTCAATGAACTTGATCGATGATAACTAGACCCGGTGTAAGAGCTTGATGCTCATGTACACTGGACTGTGGTATATCTGTTCACACCATAAGAGAGAAAGTAGTATAAATAGAAACCTAGGGCATTTATTTCTATTTACTGCAAAAGGGAAGAGAGTTAAGGAGAGAGAGAGACAAACCTAGGGTTATTCAATGCTACGAGTGAGCTGCCGAGATCGATCCGCTGTCAAGGGGAAGAACAGCTAATCGAGCAAGGATCCACCAAGCTGCAGCAACTCCATGGAACCCTAGCTGTTCTTGAGCTAGAAGAGGAGATCTCGCTCAAACCTAGGTAAGAAACTTCAATACCTGTTATAGATGGCTTTCAACAAGCTAAAAGTAGTAGAATCTGGGTTGAAATGATGAGAAGAAGTTGAGTTTTCGAAGTGGGTTGAAACCAGAGTGAGAAACCCTCATTCTGAAGAAAACAGGCAATTTCGACCGGTCGAAATTCATTTCGACCGATCGAAATAGCCACAAAAAGGGGCTTTTCGGACTTAAGTGAAATTCGACCGGTCGAATTTAGTTTCGACCGATCGAACTCTATATAAACAGAGAGGTGATTTTTGGACTTTGAGAAATTCGACCGTTCGAATTTGAATTCGACCGATCGAATTTAAAATGCAAAATTGCCTTGTAGAATTCGACCGGTCGAAATTTATTTCGACCAGTCGAATTCATTTTTCTAGTTCAAAACGACCTTAGTCGTTCAATTGATTCGACCGATCGAAATCCCCTGTTTTTCTGGTTGAGTCTGTTTTGACTGTGGAAACCTGTGGGGACTTTCCACAGTGGGTTGTACATCATTCTAATGAATGAGTGTGCCTTGTTTAGGTGAGGTTACGTGTGTGGAGCGAACCAACCTTCGTGAAGGATGAGCATGCAAGGAATTACTTCGTGAGGTAGGGAAAACCATCTATCATGTGCATTGTTTTGACTTTGTGTCATGATACGCTCTCTTGTTCGATATGACTCAGTATTTGCTTCGACATATGATTTTCGGATATGCTTTGACCGTGCTTCGTTATGTTTTGATATATGAATTCGCATAAGTCGTGACATATGTTTCCGTATATGCTTCGGTATGTGACCTCCGTTATGATATGTTCGATATGACGTCATGTGCAAGATATGAGATTTTAGAGTGTTGTGATATGAGCATGTGTGAGTTTTGGTTTCAAAGTAGTTTTCATCTAATGTATAGTTATCACAAACACACTGGCGATAAGCTATATGTACGCACTTACGATTTGAGGTGCGGTATAACCAGATCGACGCTGCAGATATCCGTGACATCGGGCGGCCAATCCAGACACCTTTGTGTGATACGCTCAGATGTATGTGTGATACGCTCAGATGCTTTGTGTGATATGTGATCCCTACCGCTTAACGGTATTCGTCCGCAAGTGTCCAACTCTATGGGACCTTGAATATGTGTGAATATGACTCATGTGAGTGACGATGGTGGGTATTCCATCGGGGCTTGAGGCTATAGTTCCTCATTCTATTACTTTAAGTAAAGCACTTTAAGTTTTTCTTTTCATCGATGATATGTGTGCATGAACATGAATCCATATGTATGTGTGTAAAACTATGAGATCACTTTGGATATGTTTCGCTTTTGTTTCGCTTTCGCTTTTGTCATGCCATGATATACGATTTGATGTTCGATAAGCATGCTATAAGTTTTACCTCTTGAGCTTGGATGAAGCTCATTCCTTCACTAATATTTCAGTTCGGGAGAAGAAGTTAATGAGTTGCAGGGCGAGGATCCTGACTTTGACCCAAGCGAGGATCTAGAGGAGCCGAATCCGGAGAATTGCTTCCTTTGTGCCCAACCGGAGTAGGTCCGGCCTTAGACCTTAGATCCATGTTTTGAGAGCTTTTTAAGTTGTAAAAGTACACTCTGTAATTACATTTTTTTTTTTGGATATTCTTTTGGAGGAACCATGTTTCGGTAAGGATGGGTCCTTACCGGTGGTTCCAAACGGTTCTTTTCCATCTCTAGGGGATTAGAACCGTCTTTTGGGGTATAAATGATAGAAATATGTCTTTTGATGTAAGTTTCGTCAGTGTGGTTCCGCTTAGCATTCCGCTGTGCAACTTTGTGAGACGCAATGTGATACAATTACGGGCTCGGCCTTAGCGCCAGTCCACCGACGGCACGGGTTTCGGGGCGCCGAAATTTGGGCTGTCACATATAATCTCCATGTGTGTATGTGTGTGATACACCAATGAAATGAAAATACTTTAATCATATAATCCTCTCAATATGTGTGTGTGTGTGTGACGCCAAGTAAGCATATGAAAATGAGACATCCCCCAGGAGATGAGTAAGTGATAAAAGCATCAGTGTGATGCGAGTAATTTAGACATCCCAAGGATGTAAGTGAGATTGTAAAGTAAGATTGAACAAAGACTGATAAGGCCTAATTGATATAAAGTAGTACATTTACATGGTGAATAACTATATGTAAAGTACATGATATTTTTGTTATTTAAGATTTGATCAAAATACCCCACCGAGGTGGCGGGATACCCACGACTGACTCGGCAGAATATCCGTGACCGGTACGGCGGCCAATCCGTACACCGGTACGGCAGTCTATCCATACACAGTAGCATATCCGAGGGATGTTGAGATGAGATTAGACCCCGTCGCCTACGAGAAAGGGACCTGGGTAGTATTCAAAGTGATATATTTATAACAACTGTCTATTTAGACGACGATGGAGGGTATTCCATCGGGGCTCGATGCTATATTGCTTGGGGATTACTTAAGTTGAAGATTTAAGTTTCTTTAGGCCTATTCAGTATAATTCATGAATAGTTGATAATCAATGTAACATATAAACCACCAGTAAACTTCAATGCATATGACTTATATGTTCATTTTGTTGTTCCCTATTGAGCTAGGATGTAGCTCACCCCTTTAGACTAAATGTCGCAGGTCCTTTGCTTGCAGCCGTAGAGGATTCGGGAGACGCTGATCCAGGAGATTTGAACTTCATGCTCGGAGATGAGTCAGAGCCTCCTCCCGAGGACTTTTTCTAGGAGTCTCCGTTTTGAACTTTGATAGAGAGAGTTCTGAGAGCTCATTGTACAACTTGGAATGTCAAGCCTTAATTTTAGAAAATATAATTAAATAGATATATTCTTTTGGTGAACCATTTAGGGTGACTAAGTGATCTCACTGATGGTTTGGGTGGGGTCTTTTACTCATGCAGAGGCATGAGTATAGAACCACCTTTTGGATTATAAATTTTAGAGTATATATGTATAGAACTGGAGAATTATTTAAGTATCAGTTCTTATGCATTTCATTCTCTTTATTATTGGTTGCTATGCCAATGTTCCGTACGTATCCATGGGGCACGGTCTAGAGGATCGTGCTGATGGCACGGGTTTTGGGGTGCCAAAATTTGGGCCGTCACAGTTGGTATCAAAGCATTTTCGTTTAGAAATTTTGACAATCATTATTTTTGTCAGAGCATAGGGACTTCTGCTAACGAAACTTTGGTTTCACATGCGGTCGTTATGTCTTTTAGAGGAAGGGGCTGACCCAGGGGCGACCATAATAGAAATTTGCGTAGTGGAGATGACTACATCTCACCTACGAACATAGTACCAGTGGGGAATAGAGAGGCCCCAGAGGGTAGTGGTAGTGGGCATGCAGAGAACCAGGATCGCGATCGTCAGGATTGATATCAAAGAGAACAAGAGAGAATTAGAAAAAAAATGAAGAGAGAGAGGAGTGTCAGAGGATGATGCACACTATGGAAACCATGGCGACTGCCATGGCACAACAGACAACATCCTTGGCAGCTCATACTGCCCACGAGCAGCATCAGCCACCTACGCCTCCAGTAGGAGCTACACCGCCAAAGGCTTCAACGTTTACCGAGTTTAGGAGGATGAGATCTCCTAGCTTTTCAGGGCAGGCAGGCCCATGGCAGCTGAGAACTGACTGAGTAAAATGGAGAAAGTATTTAGTGTGCTCACATGCACAGAGGGTGAGAGCGTCCGTTGGGCAGCTTACATGTTAGATGGGGAGGCTAGGCCTTGGTGGAAGTCCGTTTCATGGACTAGGGCTCAGGAGACCTCAGATTTGCCCTGGACGTGGGAGGAGTTCGTTCAGGAGTTCAACAAATAACATTTTCCAGAAGTGGTGAGGAATCAAATGGAAATACAGTTTTTGCAACTCGTGCAAGGGAAAATGACGGTAAGGGAGTATGGAGTTGAATTTATGCGATTTGCTCGCTTCGCGTCCGACTATGTTATCACGAGATGATGAGAGCAAAGAGGTTTCAGCAAGGGTTGAGACCGGACGTGAGGGGAGGAGTAGCACCGTTCCAGTTGAGGACCTATGGAGAGGTCATGAGCAAGGTGCTCATAGTAGAGGAAGAAAATAATAATAAATATCGCCAGAGGAAGCAGCAGGGAAGAGAAAATATAGATCATTGTAGAACGGGAAACTACGAACCGGTGAACAAATAGCCAAGATTTGTAGCCCACAATCAGAGATCACCATTCCAAGGAGCTTATGGGAGATCGGCGCAGTAGAGCAACCAACAGAGATTTCCATTGCTTGGGTCGGGGAGACCAATACGATATGAGAGCCCTGCTATCACTACTGGAGATACAGTTATACAGGGTTTCTCACGAGCAGCTTCTTTCACACCTCAAGAGACTTGTGCCAAGTGTGGCAATTCTCACAAGACGGTGGACTGTAGGCTAGGTACTCGGGGCTGCTTTAGATGTGACAAGGTGGGCCACCTGATCAAAGATTACCCTGAGATGAACAAAGGGAAGACGGCTTCAGTTGCTATGCCACGATCGATATAAGCAAGGAAGCCGATCGTCCAAGGGAGAGCCTATGTGGTCATTGCTCAAGAAGCCCAAAATACAAACGACGTGATCCAAGGTAAGAATCTCTTTTAAGTAAAGAATTTCAATTCTTAAGAAATTTGAGATAGTGAAGGTGCATTCATAACTAAATCAAATAGATTAAGTCTCTTACGAAAAAAAAAATAGAAATCCTAATATATATAATGTGATATCTGTGTATATATATGTGTGGGTGCTGTAGGTACCTTATATTTGTATGAGAAGGGGAGCGATGTAAAGTATGAAGCTCGAGTGTTGATAGACCCGGGGTCTACCCACTCATTTATTACCCCTCGCTTTGCAAAGAAGATGAAAGTCAACCCAGGGGAGTTGGACTTTTTTTAATCGTGTCTATCCCAACTGAGAAATCAGTCAATACAGAAAGGGTTTGCAAATCCGTGATCGTGAGCATCATGGATGGAGACGTCTTTGAGCTACAGGCAAACCTAATTTTGTTAGACATACAAGGATTCGATGTAATCCTTGACATAGATTAATTTTTGACTCACTGTGCGACTGTAGATTGCAAGAACAAGGTCATCATCTTCAGACCCAATACGAGGAGATCGTTCCGATTTCAAGGAGTGAGATTGACGTACATGCCACTTATCTCTACAGTCAGGGCCGAGCGCTTGATCAGAAAAGGGTGCAGTGGTTACTTGGCATTTTTGAAAGAAGAGAAAGAAGGGAAGAATGACATCTCAAAGATCGCAGTCGCTGGTGAGTTTGAAGATGTATTTTCGGTGGAGTTAATCGGATTATCGCTAGATAGAGAAGTGGAATTCGCCATCGACCTAGCACCTGGAACAAAGCCTGTTTCGAAAGCGCCATATAGAATGGCTCCCGCTAAGTTGAAGGAGTTGAAAGAGCAGTTGTAAGAGCTCATGGACAAGGGGTTTGTAAGACCGAGCGTGTCACCATGGGGAACACCGATCTTGTTTGTAAAGAAGAATGAGTCAATGCGGCTATGCATTGACTATCGGTAATTGAACAAGCTCACTATAAAGAATTGATACCCTTTGCCTAGGATAGATGACCTATTTGATCAACTGTAAGGAGCAAGGTATTTTTTCAAGATCGATCTGAGATTTGGATACCATCAGCTGAGAGTCAAGGCAGAGAACATTCAAAAGACGGCATTCAGGACACGGTACAGACACTATGAATTCTTAGTGATGCTGTTTGGTTTGACAAATGCTCCGGCATCATTTATGGATTTGATGAATTGGGTGTTTAAACCACACCTGGACTCCTGTGTCGTAGTGTTGGTTGACGACATCCTGATATACTCTAAATCAAAAGCGGAGCACGAGAAGCATTTGAAAATTGCACTGCAGACTCTACGTGAACACCAACTGTACGCCAAACTCAGTAAATGCGAGTTTTGGTTAGAGGAAGTTAACTTTTTGGGACACGTTGTCTCAAAGGAAGGTGTCACAGTAGATCCAGCAAAGATCGAAGCAGTGGTGAATTGGGAGCAACCAAAGACCGTGACCGACATTCGAAGTTTCCTTGGATTAGCAGGCTATTATCGACATTTCGTTGACGGGTTTTCAAAGATATCGAGACCTCTTATGAGACTTACAAGGAAAGATGCAACATTTGAGTGGAGTGAGGCATGCGAGAAGTGTTTTCAAGAACTTAACACCCAAGATAAGCGATTCCTTGCGGTGGAGGATTGTGGTATCTGATGACGCCGTGTAATGGTTTGGGTTGTGTGTTCAACCAACACAAAAAGGTAATAGTGTATGGATCGAGACAGCTGAAAGAGCATGAGAAGAATTATCTGACACATGACCTGGAACTAGCTGCGGTCATATTTGCGCTGAAGATTTAGAGACATTACTTGTACGGTGAGACCTTTGAGATCTTCACCGATCATAAGAGCCTCAGATACCTATTTACACAGAAGGAACTAAATATGAGGCAGCGTAGATGGATGGAGTTCCTCAAGGACTATGATTGTTCTATACAGTACCATCCATGCAAGGCTAATGTAGTAGTCGATACCTTGAGTCAGAAGAGTGCAGCTCAGTTGGCTTGTTTACTTGGGGGCATGCACCGGTGGAAGTTATTTAAAGATCTGGCACTATATGATGCGAACATCGAGTCGCAAGCTACAAGAGTGTAATATCCTCGAAAATTGAGTGATGAACAGTGACCTCGGGATCCATGCCTGATTGATCATAGGTTGACCAAGTGATGGTCAAACAGTAGACTTGAGAAGAAAAGTGTTTTATGATGTAAATATGACTTAAGCATGGAGTTAGAGGTTAGTTAAGGGTCACGTATACCTATCTTCGGTGTATGTGCTCAACACTAAAGCAAGAGGAGTTATAAGGGTTAATAACCTAAAGAGAAGTTATTTCTCTTATTTGGTTGGTGAGAGAAATTAAGAGGAGAGAGAGAGAGAGTAAAAGGGAGTTAATGGCAAGGAGAGTTATTGTGGTTCGGATTTGAGCATTGAATGCCAGATTCGACGCGTGAAGAACCGTTAAAGCAAGAGCTGGAACCCTAGCCATTAAACCAATCAATCTATTCTTTAAGAGATTGATTTGAGGTGAGTTTTGTTAGATTTAAATGCATAAAGTTTTGATGATTAAATTCCGTCAACTATAGTGAAAATGATGAATTAAAGACATAGAAAAGAAAGAAAAATGGGAAGAAAAAGATTTGGAAGAACAGCTCGAAAAGGGGCTGAGTTCTGGCCAAATCGATTAATCGAATTGGAAAATTGATTAATCGATTTTGGTTTGAAAGTTGAAAAGAAATAAAAGCCCGTGTTCGATTAATCGATCTTGAAATTGATTAATCAATTTTGAAATTTGATTAATCGATTTGGAAATCGACTAATCGACTGAGTACCTCGAGTGGCTGGAGAAATAAGGCTTGGGGAAACCGATTAATCGATTTGAGAATCGATTAATCGATTGTGGATTTCGATTAATCGATTTAGGGTTTCGATTAATCGATTTTAGAGATCAATTAATCGATTTTGGCAGTTTGAGTTGACTTCTTAGTTGAACATTGAGGTTTATGGAGGGTCTTGGACCTTCTCTATTGCATCCTTATTGATGTTGTGCATATGTTATGATGTACCATAGGTGGTGCGAGCTAAGGCAAGCATGAGGAGCTGTGTGGGACCTTGATGCTTGGACAGTCAGACACTTGAGGTAGGGATCACCTTGAACATGTACTTTGATTATAAGAGTGTGTATATAGTGATATAAAAATAAAATGAATCATATAATCTCCATGTGTGTGTGATACACCAATGAAATGAAAATACTTTAATCATATAATCCTCTCAGTATGTGTGTGTGTGTGACACTAAGTATGCATATGAAAATAAGACATCCCCAGGGGATGAGAAAGTGATAAAGGCATTAGTGTGATGCGAGTAATTTAGACATCCCAGGGATGTAAGTGAGATTATAAAGTAAGATTGAACAAAGATTGATAAGGCCTAATATATATAAAGTAGCACATTTACACGGTGAATATATATGTAAAGCACATGATATTTTTATTATTTAAAGTTTGATCAGAATATCCCACCGACGTGGCGGGATACCCACGACTAACTCAGCAGAATATCCGTGACCGGTACGGCGGCCAATCCGTACATCGGTACGGTAGTTTATCCGTACACAGTAGCACACCTCAGGGATGTTGAGATGAGATTAGACCCCGTCGCCTATGAGAAAAGGACCTGGATAGTATTCAAAATGATCTATTTATAACAACTGTCTATTTAGACGACGATGGATGGTGTTCCATTAGGGCTCGATGCTATATTGCTCAGGGATTACTTAAGTTGAAGATTTAAGTTTCTTTAGGCCTATTCAGTGTAATTCATGAACAGTTGATAATAAATGTAACATGTAAACCACCAGTAAACTTTAATGCATATTATAATCATTTAAACTATTTTCCATTAAGTTCATAAATACATCATGCTATCATATCATGGAATATATGTGAGGATTTGACTTACATGTTCATTGTGTTGTTCCCTATTGAGCTAGGATGTAGCTCACCCTTTAAACTATACTGCGCAGGTCCTTTGCTTGTAGCCGTAGAGGCTTCGGGAGACGCTGATCGGGGGATTCAGACTTCTTGCCCGGAGACGAGTTAGAGCCTCCTCCCAAGGACTTCTTCTAGGAGACTCTGTTGTGTACTTTGATAGGGAGAGTTTTGAGAGCATTTTATGCGGCTTGGTATGTCAAGCCTTTATTTAAGAAATAATGTATTTAAATGATATAATTCTTTTTGGCGAACCATCTGAGGTGATCTGTTTATCACCAATGGTTCGAATCAGTTCTCTGTTCATGCGTCGGCATGAAAGTAGAACTGTCTTTTGAGTTTATGCCTAGATTAGCATATTTATTTCTGCGTCATGCAGTTAATTGTCTTTTCTTGTTTATTGTTTCTTGTTATACCAATGTTTTGCATTGATCTATGGGGCACGGTCTAGAGGATCGTACTGATGGCACGGGTTTCAGAGTGCTAAAATTTGGGCTGTCACAGTTGGTATCAGAGCATTTCTTTTAGAAATTTTGACAATCATTATTTTTGTCAGAGCATAGGGGCTTCTGCTAACGAAACTTTGGTTTCACATACAGATCGTGATGTCTTCTAGGGGAAGAGGCCAACCCAGGGGCGGCCATAATAGGAATTTACGTAGTTGAGATGCTCGGATGCCAATCGAGTGCCTTTGGGAGATAGAGGGGCTTCAGGCAATGGTGGCCAAGAGAGCCAAGATCAGGCAGAGAATCGGGATCGAGATCATCAGGATCGAGATCAGAGGGAATAGAAGAGAATCAGAGAAAGAAATGAAGACAGAGAGGAGCGTCAGAGGATGATGCACACTATGGAAACCATGGCGACTGCCATGGCACAATAGGCAGCATCCTTGGCAGCTCATACTGCCCACGAGCAGCATCAGCCACCTATGCCTCTAGTGGCTCTGACACCGCTAGTGTCTTTTGCATTTACTGAGTTTAGGTGGATGAGACTTCCTAGCTTTTCGGGGCAGGCAGAGCCCATGCCAGCTGAAAACTGGCTGAGTGAAATGGAAAAAGTATTTAGTGTGCTCACGTGCACAGAGGACGAGAGCGTTCGTTAGGCAGCTTACATGTTAGATGGGGAGGCTAGGCCTTGGTGGAAGTCCGTTTCTAGGACTAGGGCTCACGAGACCCCAGATTTTCCCTGAACGTGGGATGAATTCGTTGAGGAGTTTAATAAATAGTATTTCCCAGAAGTGGTGAGAAATAAAATGAAAATACAGTTTTTGCAACTCATGCAAGGGAAGATGATTGTTAGAGAGTATGGAGTGGAATTCATGCGGCTTGCTCGCTGATGAGTAGTGAAATATGATGATATTTCACCCCTAAATACCTACATTTAGCTATCCGATGAAGGCTATCTGATAAGAATTATTAGATTTGAAATGTTTCAGGTAAATACAAGCCAAGTGCAGAAAACAGCCCAAGAATTCTGAAAATAATGTCAAAACACTGTAACTTTGGGTCATCGAGAACTTGGTGCAACTTGCAGATCAATTTAGGCCTTCAAGACGGCCGAATTATAAAATTATCAAAACACAAACGTTGTAGAGCTTTCTATCCTCTTTCCAACATCGTAAGAATCGCGTCAATCCGAGTTCGGGATATAAAGTTATGGCCAAAATACTGAAGCAATGTCTGATGCAAAGTTCGGTGGGAATTCACAAAAATCTGGGAGGTCGATGCATCGACCCTATTGGGTCGATTAATCAACCCTAAATTATCGAGTTGGAACACCTCTGTGACTGGGAAACTTCGGCTCTATTTAAAGCGGATCAAACACTTCGGAAAGGAGGAATTAGAGATTGGAATTAGAGGGGGGAATTAGAGATAGATAATTAGAGAGTTAGTTTTGGCTTTTCTTTTTTTAGAGTTTTTGAGGAGAATTTTTTAGAAGATTATTATTCATTATTATTATTTTTGGTTTTAGACTCCTCTTGACATCTTTTCAAGAGTTCTTCTTTCTCCTTCTTCTAGGGTTTCATCTGGGTAGATTGTACCTAGGATTTGCATTATTTTTCCTTTACGTTCATGAAAGCATAGATTGTATTTATGAAAAGGCATTGTAAACAAAGATCTTTGGAAGAAATAAAAAAAGGAATGGCTTTGAATGAACAAGGAGATCATACACCAAAGATGAGCGGCTAAATCAGTAGATCGGGGAAGATGCGATCCCCAGAGAAGTACCCTTATTTATGATTAATACCATAGACAATTTATTGTCATAATGGAATCATTTTGTTAAAAGTTTGTGTTATTGAAAATATATTGAATACTTGTTATGACGCTAGATACGAACCTCTGGTGATCTGATCCTCTAGGCTGCAGAGCGATTATGTACTTACTGTTATGATCTAAACATCATGAGATACGCTATGCTTCTTACATGACTCATACCGCGATGATAGGCTGAGTCATTATTTTTAGATAGGGTATGCCGGATTGATGATCATATTTTACTTCGAATCATTTTTATAGATGAATGATGCTTTAATGAAACTGTAGGTTTTAATGGTAGAAAAGGGGTACAAATATGGGGTAGCATATTCCTTGATCTCATTTAATTATTATTTTAGATTCATCGGTAATTAGTTGTTTAGATTAATTTATTTTTTTGCATTTAGGAAAAGTGTGATAAATTTTGGTAAAATTGAATCTGCCCTTTGGTAATTCCTTAGGGACGTTTTTAAATCTCTGAAAGAATTAATTAAAATTCATATTTCCCTGTGGGTTCGACACCTTTGTTCTTGCTATACTGCAATAGAGCTTGTGCACTTGCAAGGGTTACATTTAAAATCGATCAAGTTTTTGGCACTGCTGCTGGAGAAATCGGTGAAATTTTGATTAATTCGGTTAGGGATTTTTGTGTTTTGATTTTTTTTTTTTTTTAAAAAAAAAAAAAGAGAAAAATTTTGTCCCTTATTTTTCTCTCTTAGGTAAGTATTTTTTTTTTAGGAGTCTTTTAGGAAGTTGAGATTTTTAGGCTTTTTATTTTAGATTTTGTAGGAGTCTTTTAGGAAGTTAAAATTTTTAAACTTCTTATTTTAGATTTTGTAGGAGTCTTTTTAGAAAGTATAGATTTTTAGGATACCTTCCTTAGGAAATTTAGGAATATTTTATTCTTTCCCTTATTTTTCTCTTTTAGATAAGATTTTGTAGGATTGCCATTAGGTTTAAAATTTGAATTTTTAATTTTAATTTTTGAAATTTAGATTTAAAAAAAAATATATATATATATAAAAAAAAAAATAAAAAATAAATTTAAAATTTAATTTAAATTCGAATTTTAATTTTAATTAAAAAAAAAAAAATTTGTCCCTTAATTTTCTCTCTTAGGTAAGTTTTTATGGAGTTCTTTTAGGAAATTTAGATTTTTAGTATTTCTTATTTTAAATTTTTTTTAGGAGTTTATTTTCCTTATTTTCCTCTTTTAGATATTTTGTAGGATTTTCTAAAATCTAGTTATTAATTTTTGTGGAACTACTTGCTTTAGGCTTTGTAGGAATCTTTCTATTCTCTCCCTTCTTTACTCTTTTAGGTAAGATTTTATAGGATTTTGTAGGATTGTCTTTCGGTTTTGAAATTTAAATTTTATATTTTAATTTTTGAATTTAATTTTTATTTTTGAAATTCGAATTAAAAAAAAAAAAAATTCTTTATTTTAAAGTAGATTTAAATTTAAAATATATATATATATTTTTTAAATTCGATTTTTAATTTAAAAAATAAAAATAAAAAATAAATTTAAATTCGAATTTTAATTAAAAAAAATAAAATAAATTTAATTTAAATTTTAATTTTAATTTAAAAAAAAAATAAAAAAAATTGGGCGCTTGTGTCAATCGATTGAAAATCTTTGCTTTAATCGACCCCATAGTCGATTAATCGACCCCCAAGGGTCGATGCATCGACTTCCCAGGGTCAATTAATCGACCCCACTTTTCGGAACTGAATCCTATTTGGATTATTCTTTGTTTTTTTTTATTATTTTTTTTATTTTACTTTTTCGTCCTTGGGATCCCTTGACCGTAAACCACACTTTTTATTGTTTCTTTTTTTTGCGGGACACCTCTTTCCACTCCTACTCCAACTCTATAATTTTTTCCTTTATATTCACCCTTAGGCTCACTTTCCATTAACTCTTGCACACCTTTCTCATGGCCCGCTGATTTTATCTTACCAGAGCTCGGTTATCAAGGATGGAGGAGACTGCTAAAAAGCGGGAGCGCCGCTCTCATTGGACGGTCCCTTTTGCGCCTAGCAATGTTGAAATCATCGACCTCGATCCGATGATCCTTCCTTCCTGGGGAGAACCATCTAGAAAGAAGGTAAGACGTTCCAAATCTCATACACTATGCATCGATACTGATATCGAGATAATTGATGTGGTTCCGTCACCGTCCCCCCCATCTCCATCTCCTACTTTCGCCTCGCCGCCTCCATCCATACAATTGGCGGTGTTTCATCAATTTCCCCTTGATCTTTGGGAGAAATTGTTCCCTGTGCCTAAGAACATAAATTTAAGTGAACCTAGGTAGATGGGTCCGCCTAACAATGATTAACAGAGTTGGATTCATGTTTAGTTTAGGATTTAAGTTTTATTTTATTTTATTATTATTATTTTTTCTTTTTTTTTTATTTTTATTTCTAGCATATTAGTTTTTTTAGTTTAGGTTGTTTTTAATTCCCTAAAATAGTGTAACCATATTCCCTTCAATAAATTTTTGGTCATGTTCCAATTTGATGCACATATTCTCTGCACCTGATCTTTGTCTTGAGGTACTTTTCAACAGGTTTGGGGGTGAGCTACTTATTTCAATCAATGAGGACATTGTAATCTTTAGGTTTGAGGGTATGGTTATCTATTTTGCGTCACTTATATTTTCAAAAAAAAAAAAAAAAAAAAGAAAAGAAAAGAAATTTTTTTATTTTGAAGTCATCATGCACATTATTTTACGATTGTTTTCAAACTTTAGTTGATGATGCATGTGAATTTAATTTTGAGAATACTGATGTCATATTCTGATTACTTGTATCTAAGATGATGAAGCTTAATGTGATATTTTATGGATAATTTTGATATTAATGCTTAGAATTTTTACACTTATACCAAGCTAAGACTTAGAATCGATGAACTGTTTTGAATGTTGAATCTTAGGTTCTTAGTGGAGACTAAACCCAGTGAGCTTTAGAGCTAATTTCTCGTCATTGATGAGTGAATACATAAACTCGGAGTTTTCTTTGAATACGAATTACTTTGTATAATCTCATGCATTTTACTTTGGCTTGTAACTTTGCAGGAAATCAAATTCATATCATTATGTTAGAACATACTGTATATCTACTCAAGACAAATAGGCAGGGTTACTATCTTTTAAGGACATGATTGAAGGCCATCTTTGGCTCGTTTGTACTTAAAATATCTCACCTTATATAAATTTATCCTTCTAGTATCCCTTTGAGTCTATTGAAAAATTTACCTTTATACATTCTTTGATAAGCCACGTTAACCTTTAACCCTTCACCATTTCTAAAAATTCAGCTTTACCCTTCTTATTTCTGAGAAATTAGGAACGAGGGATGAGAGTGAACGAAAAGAGAGTAAGTGGAGAGTTACTAAGTTGTGGTGTTTACTGAGAGTGTATGGCAAAAATATAAAAGAAAAAGGGGGGAGAAAAAGAAAAAGAAAATTATAAAAAATAATGAAAAATATGAGGTGCTTCAAGAAAAGGAAATTCAAAAGAAAAAGAAAGTTGAGAAAAATAGTGAGAGATTAGAAAAGAAAAATAAGAGAAATAGAAAAGACCTTTCCTTTCTTTCTTACCCTTTCCTGAGCCCCATTACAACCCTATAAAAAGACCTTCATGATCTGATCTTGCATTGGTAACTGCCTTGTGGAGAGTGAATATGTGATACTTATGACACTTGATATGATATGCTTAGGATATACAAGTATCTTCTTATGAGATTTATTTTTGTTCATTGATTGCATCGTGTTTCATTTATCATGTGAGACCTTTTTATTTGCTTTGTATTGATCTCTCACATGTGTGCGAAAACTTACCCATCATCGGAGTGATTTTATTTCAAGAGTATACCTAAAGTGAGGATTGAGTCTAAACAACAGGTCCGACGGTTTCCCGTTTGAACTAGTTCTGAGATGAATGAATTTTGGTTTGGGTATGCACACACTTCATGAGTAAGCATGAATGGATGAGTTATCTAACGATTTGAGCATTAGACTAATTTGAATGGATGCTAGTATGATTAGTATAACATTGTTATTTAAAATTAAGGATTCGCATGTTGAATTGATTAATGATTTTGAGTATTGAATGGTATATATGTTATCAAAATCATATTTTGAAAACTCAATTTTATCGATGGTTTCAAAACTGTATTGAAGTTTGTGGGTAACTTCACTGTAAACCCTCAGGAGATACAACTCCTCCACTAGGGATCACCTAGGGGTTTAAAGGCTTATTGCACATGCTAAGTGCAATCGTGTTCCCTACGAAAGTGGCATTTATTTTCTTAAGTTTGCTTTGCTCGAGGATTAGCAAAGTGTAGGTTTGGGGGTGTGATGAGTAGTGAAAGATGATAATATTTCACCCCTAAATACCTACATTTAGCTATCCGATGAAGACTATCTGATAAGAATTATTAGATTTGAAGTGTTTCAGGTAAATACAAGCCAAGTGCAGAAAACAGCCCAAGAATTCTGAAAATAATGTCAAACCACTGTAACTTTTGGTCATCGAGAACTTGGTGCGATTTGAAGATCAATTTGGACCTTCAAGACGGATGAATTATGAAATTGTTAAAACATAAACGTTGTAGAGCTTTCTATCAGCTTTCCAACGGCGCATGAATCGCATCAATCCGAGTTCGGGACAGAACGTTATGGCCAAAATACCGAAGTAGTGTCTGATACAAAGTTCGGCGGAAATTCACGAAAATCTGGGAGGTCGATGTATCGACCCTATTGGGTCGATTAATCGACCCTAAATTTTCGAGTTGGAACACCTCTGCGGCTGGGAAACTTCGGCTCTATTTAAAGTGGATCAAACACTTCGAAAAGGAGGAATTAGAGATAGGAATTAGAGGAGGGAATTAGAGATAGATAATTAGAGAGTTAGTTTTGACTTTTCTTTTTTTAGAGTTTTTGAGGAGAATTTTTTAGAAGATTATTATTCATTATTATTATTTTTGGTTTTAGACTCCTCTTGGCATCTTTTCAAGAGTTCTTCTTTCTCCTTCTTCTAGGGTTCCATCTGGGTAGATTGTACCTAGGATTTACATTATTTTTCCTTTACGTTCATGAAAGCATAGATTGTATTTAGGAAAAGCATTGTAAACAAAGATCTTTGGAAGAAATAAAGAGAGGAATGACTTTGAATGAACAAGGAGATCATACACCAAAGATGAGCGGCTAAATCAGTAGATCGGGGAAGATGCGATCCCCAGAGAAGTACCCTTATTTATGATTAAGACCATAGTCGATTTATTGTCATCATGGAATCATTTTGCTAAAAGTTTGTGTTATTGAAAATATATTGAATGCTTGTTATGACCGTTGATGGCGCGTATCAACGTGAATCGCTAGATCCGGACTTTGCGATCGATCTAGGTACGTATTATGTACTTACTGTTATGATCTAAATATCATGAGATACGCTATGCTTCTTACATGACTCATACCGCGATGATAGGCTGAGTCATTATTTTTAGATAGGGTATGCCGGATTGATGATCATATTTGATTTCGAATCATTTTTATAGATGAATGATGGTATGAATGATGCTTTAATGAAACTGTGAGTTTTAATGATAGAAAAGGGGTACAAATCTGGGGTAGCATATTCCTTGATCTCATTAATTATTATTTTAGATTCATCGGTAATTAGTTGTTTAGATTAATTTATTTTTCTGCATTTAGAAAAAGTGTGATAAATTTTGGTGAAATTGAATCTGCTCTTTGGTACTTCCTTAAGGACGTTTTTAAATCTCTGAAAGAATTAATTAAAATTCACATTTTCCTGTGGGTTCGACACCTTTGTTCTTGCTATACTGCAATAGATCTTGTGCACTTGCAAGGGTTACATTTAAAATCGATCAAGTTTTTGGCGCTGCTGCCGGAGAAATCGGTGAAATTTTGATTAATTCGGTTAGGGATTTTTATGTTTTGATTTAAAAAAAAAAAAAAAAAAAAAAGAGAATAATTGTCCCTTATTTTTCTCTCTTAGGTAAGTATTTTTTTTTTAGGAGTCTTTTAGGAAGTTGAGATTTTTAGGCTTTTTATTTTAGATTTTGTAGGAGTCTTTTAGGAAGTTAAAATTTTTAGACTTCTTATTTTAGATTTTGTAGGAGTCTTTTTAGAAAGTACAGATTTTTAGGATACCTTCCTTAGGAAATTTAGGAATATTTTATTCTTTCCCTTATTTTTCTCTTTTAGATAAGATTTTGTAGGATTGCCATTAGGTTTAAAATTTGAATTTTTAATTTTAATTTTTGAAATTTGGATTTAAAAAAAAATATATATATATAAAAAAAAAAATAAAAAAAATAAATTTAAAATTTAATTTAAATTCGAATTTTAATTTTAATTAAAAAAAAAAAATTTGTCCCTTAATTTTCTCTCTTAGGTAAGTTTTTATGGAGTTCTTTTAGGAAGTTTAGATTTTTAGTATTTTTTATTTTAAATTTTTTTTAGGTGTTTATTTTCCTTATTTTCCTCTTTTAGATATTTTGTAGGATTTTCTAAAATCTAGTTATTAATTTTTGTGGGACTACTTGCTTTAGGCTTTGTAGGAATCTTTCTATTCTCTCCCTTATTTTCTCTTTTAGATAAGATTTTATAGGATTTTGTAGGATTGTCTTTCGGTTTTGAAATTTAAATTTTATATTTTAATTTTTAAATTTAATTTTTATTTTTGAAATTCGAATTAAAAAAAAAAAAAATTTCTTTATTTTAAAGTAGATTTAAATTTTAAATATATATATATATATATATATATATATATTTTTTTTTAAATTCGATTTTTAATTTTAAAAAAAATAAAAAATAAAAAATTTAATTTAAATTCGAATTTTAATTAAAAAAAAAAAAAAATTTAATTTAAATTTGAATTTGAATTTAAAAAAAAAATAAAAAAAATTGGGCGCTTGTGTCAATCGATTGAAAATCTTTGCTTTAATCGACCCCATAGTCGATTAATCGACCCCTAAGGGTCGATGCATCGACTTCCCAGGGTCAATTAATCGACCCCACTTTTCGGAACCGAATCCTATTTGGATTATTCTTTGTTTTTTTTTATTATTTTTATTATTTTACTTTTTTGTCCTTGGGATCCCTTGACTAAACCACACTTTTTATTGTTTTTTTTTTGCGGGACACCTCTTTCCACTCCTACTCCAACTCTATAATTTTTCCCTTTATATTCACCCTTAGGCTCACTTTCCATTAACTCTTGCACACCTTTCTCATGGCCCGCTGATTCTATCTTACCAGAGCTCGGTTATCAAGGATGGAGGAGACTGTTAAAAAGTGGGAGCGCCGCTCTCATTGGACGGTCCCTTTTGCGCTTAGCAATGTTGAAATCATCGACCTCGATTCGATGATCCTTCCTTCCTGGGGAGAACCATCTAGAAAGAAGGTAAGACATTCCAAATCTCCTACACTGTGCATCGATACTGATATCGAGATAATTGATGTGGTTCCGTCACCATCCCCCCCATCTCCATCTCCTACTTTCGCCTCGCCGCCTCCATCCATACAATTGGCGGTGTTTCATCAATTTCCCCTTGATCTTTGGGAGAAATTGTTCCCTGTGCCTAAGAACATAAATTTAAGTGAACCTAGGTGGATGGGTCCGCCTAACAATGATTAACAGAGTTGGATTCATGTTTAGTTTAGGATTTAGGTTTTATTTTATTTTATTATTATTATTTTTTCTTTTTTTTTTATGTTTATTTCTAGCATATTAGTTTTTTTAGTTTAGGTTGTTTTTAATTCCCTAAAATAGTGTAACCATATTCCCTTCAATAAATTTTTGGTCATGTTCCAATTTGATGCACATATTCTCTGCACCTGATCTTTGTGTTGAGGTACTTTTCAACAGGTTTGGGGGTGAGCTACTTATTTCAATCAATGAGGACATTGTAATCTTTAAGTTTGAGGGTATGGTTATCTATTTTGCGTCACTTATATTTTCAAAAAAAAAAAAAAAAAAAAAAAGAAAAGAAAAGAATTTTTTTTATTTTGAAGTCATCATGCACATTATTTTACGATTGTTTTCAAACTTTAGTTGATGATGCATGTGAATTTAATTTTGAGAATACTGATGTCATATTCTGATTACTTGTATCTAAGATGATGAAGCTTAATGTGATATTTTATGGATAATTTTGATATTAATGCTTAGAATTTTTACACTTATACCAAGCTAACACTTAGAATCGATGAACTGTTTTGAATGTTGAATCTTAGGTTCTTAGTGGAGACTAAACCCAGTGAGCTTTAGAGCTAATTTCTCGTCATTGATGAGTGAATACATAAACTCGGAGTTTTCTTTGAATACGAATTACTTTGTATAATCCATGCATTTTACTTTGGCTTGTAACTTTGCAGGAAATCAAATTCATATCATTATGTTAGAACATACTGTATATCTACTCAAGACAAATAGGCAGGGTTACTATCTTTTAAGGACATGATTGAAGGCCATCTTTGGCTCGTTTGTGCTTAAAATATCTCACCTTATATAAATTTATCCTTCTAGTATCCCTTTGAGTCTATTGAAAAATTTACCTTTATACATTCTTTGATAAGCCACGTTAACCTTTAACCCTTCACCATTTCTGAAAATTCAGCTTTACCCTTCTTATTTCTGAGAAATTAGGAACGAGGGATGAGAGTGAACGAAAAGAGAGTAAGTGGAGAGTTACTAAGTTGTGTTTACTGAGAGTGTATGGCGAAAATATAAAAGAAAAAGGGGGGAGAAAAAGAAAAAGAAAATTGTAAAAAATAATGAAAAATATGAGGTGCTTCAAGAAAAGGAAATTCAAAAGAAAAAGAAAGTTGAGAAAAATAGTGAGAGATTAGAAAAGAAAAATAAGAGAAATAGAAAAGACCTTTCCTTTCTTTCTTACCCTTTCCTGAGCCCCATTACAACCCTATAAAAAGACCTTCATGATCTGATCTTGCATTGGTAACTGCCTTGTGGAGAGTGAATATGCGATACTTATGACACTTGATATGATATGCTTAGGATATACAAGTATCTTCTTATGAGATTTATTTTTGTTCATTGATTGTATCGTGTTTCATTTATCATGTGAGACCTTTTTATTTGCTTTGTATTGATCTCTCACATGTGTGCGAAAACTTACCCATCATCGGAGTGATTTTATTTCAAGAGTATACCTAAAGTGAGGATTGAGTCTAAACAACAGGTTCGACGGTTTCCCCTTTGAACTAGTTCTGAGATGAATGAATTTTGGTTTGGGTATGCACACACTTCATGAGTAAGCATGAATGGATGAGTTATCTAACGATTTGAGCATTAGACTAATTTGAATGGATGCTAGTATGATTAGTATAACATTGTTATTTAAAATTGAGGATTCGCATGTTGAATTGATTAATGATTTTGAGTATTGAATGGTATATATGTTATCAAAATCATATTTTGAAAACTCAATTTTATCGATGGTTTCAAAAATGTATTGAAGTTTGTGGGTAACTTCACTGTAAACCCTCAGGAGATACAACTCCTCCACTAGGGATCACCTAGGGGTTTAAAGGCTTGTTGCACATGCTAAGTGCAATCGTGTTCCCTACGAAAGTGGCATTTATTTTCTTTAGTTTGCTTTGCTCGAGGATTAGCAAAGTGTAGGTTTGGGGGTGTGATGAGTAGTGAAAGATGATAATATTTCACCCCTAAATACCTACATTTAGCTATCCGATGAAGATTATCTGATAAGAATTATTAGATTTGAAGTGTTTCAGGTAAATACAAGCCAAGTGCAGAAAACAGCCCAAGAATTCTGAAAATAATGTCAAACCACTGTAACTTTGGGTCATCGAGAACTTGGTGCGACTTGAAGATCAATTTGGACCTTTAAGACGGATGAATTATGAAATTGTTAAAACATAAAAGTTGTAGAGCTTTCTATCAGCTTTCCAACGGCACAAGAATCGCATCAATCCGAGTTCGGGATAGAACGTTATGGCCAAAATACCGAAGTAGTGTCTGATACAAAGTTCGGCGGAAATTCACGAAAATCTGGGAGGTCGATGCATCGACCCTATTGGGTCGATTAATCGACCCTAAATTTTTGAGTTGGAACACCTCTGCGGCTGGGAAACTTCGGCTCTATTTAAAGTGGATCAAACACTTCGAAAAGGAGGAATTAGAGATAGGAATTAGAGGAGGGAATTAGAGATAGATAATTAGAGAGTTAGTTTTGACTTTTCTTTTTTTAGAGTTTTTGAGGAGAATTTTTTAGAAGATTATTATTCATTATTATTATTTTTGGTTTTAGACTCCTCTTGGCATCTTTTCAAGAGTTCTTCTTTCTCCTTCTTCTAGGGTTCCATCTGGATAGATTGTACCTAGGATTTGCATTATTTTTCCTTTACGTTCATGAAAGCATAGATTGCATTTAGGAAAATGCATTGTAAACAAAGATCTTTGGAAAAAATAAAAAGAGGAATGACTTTGAATGAACAAGGAGATCATACACCAAAGATGAGCGGCTAAATCAGTAGATCGGGGAAGATGCGATCCCCAGAGAAGTACCCTTATTTATGATTAATACCATAGTCGATTTATTGTCATCATGGAATCGTTTTGCTAAAAGTTTGTGTTATTGAAAATATATTGAATGCTTGTTATGACCGTTGATGGCGCGTATCAACGGCCGTAATCGCTAGATCTGGACTTGCAGACTGATCTAGGCTGTAAAGCGATTATATACTTACTGTTATGATCTAAACATCATGAGATACGCTATGCTTCTTACATGACTCATACCGCGATGATAGGCTGAGTTATTATTTTTAGATAGGGTATGCCGGATTGATGATCATATTTTATTTCGAATCATTTTTATAGATGAATGATGGTATGAATGATGCTTTAATGAAACTGTGGGTTTTAATGATAGAAAAGGGGTACAAATCTGGGGTAGCATATTCCTTGATCTCATTAATTATTATTTTAGATTCATCGGTAATTAGTTGTTTAGATTAATTTATTTTTCTGCATTTAGAAAAAGTGTGATAAATTTTGGTAAAATTGAATCTGCTCTTTGGTACTTCCTTAGGGACGTTTTTAAATCTCTGAAAGAATTAATTAAAATTCACATTTTCCTGTGGGTTCGACACCTTTGTTCTTTCTATACTGCAATAGATCTTGTGCACTTGCAAGGGTTACATTTAAAATCGATCACTCGCTTCGCGCCCGACTATGTTATCACATAGATGATAAGAGCAAAGAGGTTTCAGCAAGGGTTGAGACTGGACGTGAGGGGAGGAGTAGTACCATTCCAGTTGAGGACCTATGGAGAGGTCATGAGCAAGACGCTCGTGGTAGAGGAAGAAAATAATAATAAATATCGCCAGACGAAGCATCAGGGAAGAGGAAACACAGATCATAGTAGAACGGGGAACTACGAGCCGGTGAACAAAAAGCTGAGATTCGTAGCCCATAATCAGAGACCACCATTCCAAGGAGGTTATGGGAGACCGGCATAGCAGAGCAACCAGCAGAGATTTCCATTGCTCGCGTCGGGGATACCAATACGATATGAGAGCCCTGCTATCACTACCGGAGCTACAGTTACATAGGTTTTCTCACGAGCTATATCTTTCACACCGCGGGAGACTTGTGCATAGTGTGGCAAATCTCATAAGACGGCAGACTATAGGTTGGGTACTCGGGGCTGCTTTAGATGTGGCAAAGTGGACCACTTGATCAAAGATTGCCATGAGGTGAACAAAGGGAAGACGACTTCAGTTGCTATGCCACGACCGATACAAGCAAGGAAGCTGATCGTCCAAGGGAGAGCCTACGCAGTCATAGCTCAAGAGGCCAAAATACAAATGATGTGATCCAAGGTGAGAACTTCTTTTAAATAAAGAATTTCAATTCTTGAAAATTTTTAGATAGAAAAGGTGCATCCATATAGAAAATAGAAAAGAACCTCTATGTAATAATTTTGGTATGATGGTATACATTATATATATGTGTATGTATGACTAGGTACGTTACAAATCTATGAGAAAGGAAGCGATGTGGCATATGAAGCTCGAGTGTTGATAGACTCGGGGTCTACCCGCTTATTTATTACCCCTCGCTTCACAAAGAAGATGAAAGTCAAACCAGGGGAGTTAGACTTTGTGTTAACCATGGCTATTCCGACTGGAAAATCTATTGATACCGAAAAGGTTTGTTAATCTGTGATCGTGAGAATCATGGATGGAGATGTCTTTGAACTACCGGCAAATTTGATTATGCTAGACATGCAAGGATTCGACGTGATCCTTGGCATGAATTGGTTGTCGACTCATTGTGCAACTGTGGATTGCAAAAACAAGGTCGTCATCTTCAGACCTAACACGAGGAGATCCTTTCGATTTTGAGGAGAGAGATCGACGTGTATGCCACTTATCTTTGCAGTCAGGGCCAAGCTCTTGATCAGAAAAGGGCGTAGTGGATACTTGGAATTCTTAAAGGAGGATAAGGAAAAGAAGAATATGATTTCAGAGATAGCAGTTGTGCGAGACTTCGCTGACGTGTTTTCAGAAGAATTACCCTGATTACCTCCAGATAGAGAAGTTGAGTTCGCCATCGACTTAACACCAGGAACGAAGCCTGTTTCTAAAGCACCATATAGAATGGCTCCTGCTGAGTTGAAGGAGTTGAAGGAGTTGAAAGAGCAATTACAAGAGCTCATGTACAAGGGGTTTGTTAGACCGAGCGTGTCTCCATGGGGAGCATCGGTCTTGTTTGTAAAGAAGAAAAATGGGTCAATGCATCTGTGCATTGACTATCGGCAATTAAACAAACTCACTATAAAGAATAGGTATCCTTTGCCTAGGATAGATGACTTATTCAACCAGCTATAAAGAGAAAGGTATTTCTCCAAGATCGATCTGAGATTTGGATACCATCAGTTGAGAGTCAAGGCAGAGGACATCGAGAAGACTGCATTCAGGACATGGTACGGATACTATGAATTCTTAGTGATGCCGTTTGGGTTGACGAACGCACCAGTGTCATTTATGGACTTGATGAATCAGGTGTTTAAACCCCACCTGGACTCTTGCGTCGTCGTGTTTGTCGATGTTATTCTAATATACTCCAAGTCAAAAGTGAAACACGAAGAACACTTGAGGATTGCTCTACAAACTTTGCGTGAACATCAACTATACGCCAAGCTCAGCAAGTGCGAGTTTTGGTTAGAGGAAGTTAGCTTTTTGGGACATGTCTCCTCAAAGCATGGCGTCACAGTTGACCCGGCTAAGATAGAAGCAATGGTCAATTGGGAGCAACCAAAGACCGTGACTGACGTCTGTAGTTTCCTCGGACTAGTTGGCTATTATCGGCGTTTCATTGAGGGTTTTTCAAAGATATCGGGACCACTCACAAGACTTACACGGAAAGATGCAAGGTTCGAATGGAGTGAGACATGCGAGAAGAGTTTTTAAGAACTCAAGAAGAGACTCACTTCAGCCCCAGTACTAGTGATTCCTTTAGGCAGTGGAGGGTTCTCAGTCTATAGTGATGCTTCATATAATGGTTTGGGTTGCGTGCTCAACCAACACAAAAAGGTGATAGCTTACGGGTCAAGACAGTTGAAAGAACATGAAAAGAACTACTCGACACATGACCTGGTAATGGCAGCGGTCATATTTGCGCTGAAGATTTGGCGACATTACTTGTACGGTGAGACCTTTGAGATTTTTATCGACCATAAGAGCCTCAGATAGCTATTTACATAGAAAGAATTAAATATGAGACATCGCAGATGGATGGAGTTCCTCAAGGACTATGACTATTTCATACAGTACCATCCAGGCAAGGCTAATGTAGTAGCAGATGCCTTGAGTCGGAAGGGTTCAACTCAGTTGGCTAGTTTGATTTTGGGTATATACCGATGGAAGTTGTTTGAAGATCTGACACTGTATGATGCAAATATCAAGTTGTAAGCCACAGGAGCCTTTTTGGCAAATATTTCAGTAAGGCCAGTGATATTTGAGCATATCCACGAGCTACAGATGAAAGACCCGGCACTAACCAAGATTCGTCAAGATGTGATTGAAGTCATCAAACCGGAGTTCTCAGTGAAAGAAGATGGTTCCTTATTGTTCAAGGGCCGTCTTTGCATTCTGGACAATGCCAATCTACAGCAACCTATCCTTGATGAATCTCACAAATCAAATTATGCGATCCACCCTGGTAGCATGAAAATGTATCAAGATTTGAAAAAGAATTATTGGTGGAGAGGTTTGAAGCAAGACATGGCTGAGTATGTGTCACAGTGTTTGACATGTCAGCAGGTGAAGGTTGATCATAGACATTCTGCTGGATTATTGCAGCCTCTACTCATACCAGAGTGGAAGTGAGATTCGATCTCTATGGGCTTCAAACTTAGACTACCGCGTATTGTAAAGAGATACAATGCCATTTGGGTAGTCGTAGACTGATTAACTAAGCCAGCACACTTCTTGCCTTACAACACGATATATACGACGGGAAAACTTGCAGAATTGTATATGAAAGAGATCGTGCGACTACACGGGATTCCAAGCAGTATCGTTTTTTACCATGATCCATTGTACACGTCAAAATTTTGAAAGAAATTTCAAGAGGGAATGGGAACGCGATTGGATTTTAGTTCTGCATTCCATCCGCAAACTGATGGGCAAACAGAGCGAGTATATTAGATCATCGAGGACATGCTTAGGGCGTGTATGTTAGAATTGCTAGGATCATGGGATCATCACCTGCCATTGATTGAGTTCGCATATAGTAACAGTTTTCAGACGAGCATTGGGATGGCACCGTATGAATCTCTTTATGGGAGACGATATAAATTGGCCATCAATTGGGAGGAAACCGGTGAGAAATTTGTTTTGGGACCCGAGATGCTTGAAGATAATGCCACCTATGTTTGGATAATAAGGGCAAAACTCAAAGTGGCTCAGAGCAGGCAGAAAAGCTACACCGATATCAAGCGAACCAGTGTAGACTATAAAGTGGGTGAACACGTGTTTGTCAAGGTGTCGCCTATGAAGGGCGTAATGAGATTCGGAAAGAGAGGGAAGTTATGTCCCCATTATCTTGGTTTTTGGTTGAGTAGGAGAGGTTGTGTATCGTGTTGGCTTACCGCCACGATACAATCGGGTATACAATGTCTTCCACGTATCTATGCTCAGAAAGTACGTGAATGATCCTTCTCATATCTTGGGAGGACAACCTTTTAAGATGTACGAGGATATGAGTATGATAGAAGAACCGGCGGGGATATTGGATAAAAAAGAACAAGTGTTGCGCACAAAGGTAATTCCATTAGTGCTTGTTCGATGGAAAAATCATCCGGCCTAAGAAGCTACGTGGGAACGAGAGGCCGATGTGAAAGAACAATACCCGAACTTGTTTGCGACGAATTGAGAGTCAAAAATTGTATCACCGCAAGCATGTTTTCTGATTTAAACCGTCTATTGTAATCCAATATTGACCATTTGGCCAATTTATCCAATGGAGAGAATGTTAATCAAAATTATGCTGTGATGCGATATAGAATGCATGGTTAGGATTCATCATACCACGCAATGGCTATGAAGACATACTTCACAAAACTAATGACCCACTAATCATGTATTACCAAGAAAATAAAAGAGACATAAAACAAGAAAATTTGTAAATTTATGATGAAAACCGATTAATCGATTTTCAAATTGATTAATCGATTTGGAAATTCGATTAATCGATTTTGGTCGACTGATCGAGTGGCATACACCAGTGAGTGGAGATTCAGAAATTTAATAAAGTGAAATTTTGATTAATTAAGGGGAATTCGATTAATCGACTGGCACGCGCCAGGGAGCTGGGAATTTTGGAAAATTTAAGGGTATAACAATTTCGATTAATCGAGGTGAAATTCGATTAATCAATTTGGGAAATCGATTAATCGACTGGCACATGCCAGTGCGCTGGCAAAACCTAGAATATTAAATGGCTGAAAATTTTGATTAATCGAAATGAATTCGATTAATCGATTTTGAATTTTGATTAATCGATTTTGGAAATCGATTAATCGATATCGCGCGGCTGGAGAAATTTTTAAAAACTGATTAATCGATTTGGGCCTATATATATGAAAAGAGGTGGATTTTCTCCCCATTCGAAAACTTATTTTGTTTTTTTTTGCGCACCACTTTGTCTTCCTCCTCGAGCCACCTTGCAAGCTAGGGTATCTTTGGGGATTTGAATCGATTTCGAATTGAAATCCTCGCACATTTGGATCGAACTCCTAAGGTAAACCCTAGATTCCGACTTTTTCTTGAAATTTCAATTTTTACAGCCCTACATTTTTTATTTTTGATCCAAAATGCCTCCTAGAACTCGCTTGACCATGAAGCAAGCATCTTCGAAGCTCCCGGTACGGCATAAGAACGTTGCACCGCCTCCACCTTCACCATCACCTCTACAAACCCCATCCCCATCGTCATCGGATACCACATCAGGTTCAACAAGTGCATATTCGCGTGAATCTTCACCGACCCTACCACCACCACCCGTAAACTTTCCCCAACTAAATGAGTGGTGGGCGGAAAAGAACTTTGAAGATGAATATATTATCGACGAGGTCTTGTTTACTGACCCCGACGTCGAGGGTGAGACCAAATGGGCTAAGAACAATCTTGTCAATGCGGGCCTCGGTAACCTATTGAAGCCGCTACACGGGTATTACTACCCTAGGCCAGTTCTCCTGTTTTACTAGAAACTAGAAAAGGGCCGCATTGATGACACCGTGGTGACCAAAATTGACGGTCACCATTACCTTTTTACCAGAGACCAACCTTTTTCCCCCCTTTGAGCAAGAAATCCAAATTATGGAGATGCGGACAGAGATGACCAAGGGGCTCGGCGGATTCGAATCCTCCATTAGGAGGGTAGATTTACCCCACTACATGTGGATGCTTGATTCTATAATCAAGTGTAGCCTCTACCCGATGTGCCATGATACAGAGAGGGTGGAGTTGGTCCAACAGGCCTTATACGCGGCATTCCGCAGCCGTTGGTTGGAAACCACCAAGATCGTCTTAGAGGGGATGACCTATATAAAGGGGAAGTTGATGAGGACCCTTTGAGGCCCAAGGAGAAGATTCCATACGCTCGCCTCATTTTGAGCATGCTGAAGTGTTATTCTAACGCTCCAGAGTATGTCGTCTCACTCCATGAGGAGAAGGCTACGGACCACATGAAGCACTACTCCATCGCTTCATGGGATCATAGCTATCGATCATTGAAGAGGACCCTGCTAGTTGGGGGCCCAGCAGCAGTAGCACCACCACCACCGCCACCACCACAACAGGACCCACCAGTAGGGGAGCTCACCCTGTTATTCCACCAGTTGAGGGGGCCTCATCTCATACTACCGCATCCCCTATGCTACCTTCGCAATCAGTGGCTTCCACACCTACATCATCCTATCGCCGATGAGCAGCTCGCCCTGCACCTACGATCGAGGATGTGTTGGCCTGGATGGAGGCCAACAACTAGCAGATGAACATGCGTATAGACTTTTTAATGTACCACACCATGCGGTACATCTATCCTCTGGACTACCAGCAGCGCCTCGTGCAAGAGCAGGCTTGGACTACGGGCGCGACCACTTTCCATACGGGTGCCGCAGATGCCGACCCATCTGGCTTGGCGCCACAGGGACTAGGCGAGGCGAGTCACCCAGCACCAGACTAGTCGGGAGAGGGGACGACGTGAGCTTGCAGCGATGATGTTCTTTTGTGATCACTTTTTGAGTTTTTGTAATTAAACTTTAAATTGTAATTATTGAGACATGGGACAATTGTAAATTTTTGGCATACATGAAATGGAAATCATATTTTTTAAAAATTCGCTTACATTTACGTTATTCTTACATTGCGTGTGGCTAAATTCTTTAATTTTTGTGATCGGGTACGTGACATCACCTGTGTATGGGGTACCCAATCGACACACCTTTTGGCTTCATTTTCGAGGACGAAAATTCTCAAGGTGGGGAGAATGTAATATCCCTAAAAATTGAGTAATGAACAGTGACCTTGAGATCTGTGCTCGATTGGTCGTAGGTTGACCAAGTGATGGTCAAATAGTAGACTTGAGAAGGAAAGTATTTTGTGATATAAATGTGACCTAAGCATGGAGTTAGAGGTTAGTTAAGGGTCACGCACACATATCTCTGGTGTATGTGCTCAACACCAAAGCAAGAGGAGTTATAAGGGTTAATAACCTAAAGAGAAGTTATTTCTTTTATTTGGTTGGTGAGAGAAATTAAGAGGAGAGAGAGAGAGAGAGTAAAAGGGAGTTAATGGCAAGGTAGTTATTGTGGTTTGGATTTGAGGATGGATTCGAGCATTGAATGTCGGATTTGACGCGTGAAGAATCATTAAAGCAAGAGCTGGAACCCTAGCCATTAAACCAACCAATCCATTCTTTAAGAGATTGATTTGAGGTGAGTTTTATTAGATTTAAATGCATAAAGTTTTGATAATTAAATTTAGTCAAGTATAGTAAAAATGATGAATTAAAAACATAGAAAAGAAAGAAAAATAGAAAGAAAAAGATTTGGAAGAACAACCTGAAAAGGGGCTGAGTTCTGGCCAAATCGATTAATCGATTTTGGTCTGGAAGTTGAAAAGGTATAAAAGCCCATGTTCGATTAATCGATCTTGAAATTGATTAATCGATTTTGAAATTCGATTAATCGATTTGAAAATTAACTAATCGACTGAGTACCTCCAGTGGATGGAGAAATAAGGCTTGCGGAAACAGATTAATCAATTTGAGAATCGATTAATCGATTGTGGATTTCGATTAATCGATTTGGCAATCGATTAATTGATTGTAGAATTTCGATTAATCGATTTGGGATCGATTAATCGATTTTGGGTTTCGATTAATCGATTTTGGAGATCGATTAATCAATTTTGGCAGTTTGAGTTGACTTCTTAGTTGAACATTGAGGTTCATGGAGGGTCTTGGACTTATCTATTGCATCCTTATTGATGTTGTGCATATGTTATGATGTACCATAGGTGGTACAAGCTAAGGCAAGCATGAGGAGCTGTGTAGGACCTTGATGCTTGGACGGTCAGACACTTGAGGTAGGGACCACCTTGAACATGTACTTTGATTACAAGAGCATGTATGTAGTGATATAGACATGAAATGAATCATATAATCTCCATGTGTGTGTGTGTGATACACCAATGAAATGAAAATGCTTTAATCATATAATCCTCTCAATATGTATGTGTGTGTGTGTGTGACACCAAGTAAGCATATGAAAATGAGACATCCCCAGGGGATGAGAAAGTGATAAAGGCATTAGTGTGATGTGAGTAATTTAGATATCCCAGGGATGTAAGTGAGATTGTAAAGTAAGATTAAACAAAGACTGATAAGGCTTAATTGATATAAAGTAGTACATTTATACGGTGAATAACTATATGTAAAGCACATGATATTTTTATTATTTAAGGTTTGATCAAAATACCCCACCGACGTGGAGGGATACCCACGACTGACTCGGCAGAATATTCGTGATCAATTAAATTCGTACATATGGCGGTCTATCCGATATACATCGAGGATGTTGAGATGAGATTAGACCCCGTCGCCTATGAGAACGGGACCTGGGTAATATTCAAAGTGATATATTTATAACAACTATCTATTTAGACGACGATGGAGGGTATTCCATCGGGGCTCGATGCTATATTGCTCGGGGATTATTTAAGTTGAAGATTTAAGTTTCTTTACGTCTATTCAGTGTAATTTATGAACAATTGATAATAAATGTAACATGTAAACTACCAGTAAACTTTAATGCATATTGTAATCATTTAAACTGTTTTCCATTAAGTTCATAAATACATCATGCTATCATATCATGCAATATATGTGAGGATTTGACTTATATGTTCATTTTGTTGTTCTCTATTGAGGTAGGATGTAGCTCACCCTTTAGATTATACGTCGCAAGTCCTTTGCTTGCAGTCGTAGAGGCTTTGGGAGATGCTGATCTGGGGGATTCAGACTTCATGGCCGGAGACGAGTTAGAGCCTCCTCCCGAGGACTTCTTTTAGGAGACTCTGTTGTGTACTTTGATAGGGAGTGTTTTGAGAGCATTTTGTGCAGCTTGGTATGTCAAGCCTTTATTTTGAGAAACAATATATTTAAATGATATAATTCTTTTTGGCGAACCATCTGAGGTGATCTGTTTATCATCGATTGTTCAGATTAGTTCTTTGTTCATGCGTCGACATGAAAGTAGAACTGTCTTTTGAGTTTATGCCTAGATTAGCATATTTATTTCTGCATCATGCAGTTAATTGTCTTATCTTGTTTAGTTGTTGCTTGCTATACCAATGTTCCGCACTGATCTATGGGGCACGGTCTGGAGGATCGTGCTGATGGCACGGGTTTCAGAGTGCCGAAATTCGGGTTGTCACAAGGAGCCTTCTTAGCTAACATATCAATGAGACCGGTGATATTTGAGCATATCCACTAGCTATAGATGAAAGACCCGACGCTTACCAAGATTCATCAAGATGTGATTGAAGGCATCAAATCAGAGTTCTCAGTGAAAGCAGATGGTTCCTTATTGTTCAAGGGCCGTCTCTGCATTTCGGACAATGCCGATCTGCAGGATTATTATAACCTCTACCTATACCGGAGTAGAGGTAGAAATCGATCTCTATGGACTTTATAGTAGGACTACCGCATACAGCGAAGAGATATAATGCCATTTGGGTAGTCGTAGACCCATTAACTAAGTCAGCACACTTCTTGCCTTACACAATGATATATACGGCGGGAAGACTTGCAGAATTGTATATGAAGGAGATCGTGCGCCTACATGGGATTCCAAGTAGTATCGTTTCTGACCGTGATCCATTATACACGTCAAAATTTTGGAAGAAACTTTAAGAGGGAATGGGAACGCGATTGGATTTCAGTTCAGTATTCCATCCGCAAATTGATGGGCAAACAGAGCGGGCAAATCAGATCATCGAGGACATGCTTAGGGCGTGTATGTTAGAACTGCAAGGATCATGGGATCAACACCTGCCATTGATTGAGTTTGCATACAACAATAGTTTTCAGACGAGCATTGGGATGACACCGTCTGAAGCTCTTTATGAGAGATGATATAAATTGCTCATCAATTGGGAGGAAACCGGTGAGAAATTTGTTTTGGGACCTGAGATGCTTGAAGATAATGCCACCTATGTTCGGATGATAAGGGCGAAACTCAAAGCGGCTCAGAGTAGGCAGAAAAGCTATGCCGATATCAAGTGGACCAGTATAGACTATAAGGTGGGTGAACACGTGTTTGTCAAGGTGTCGCCTATGAAGGGCGTAATGAGATTCGGAAAGAGAGGGAAGTTAAGTCCCCGTTCTCTTGGACCCTTTGTAGTTTTGGGTCGAGTAGGAGAGGTTGCATATCGTGTTGGCTTACCCCCATGATACGATCGGGTACACAACGTCTTCCACGTATCTATGCTCAGAAAGTACGTGAATGATTCTTCTCATATCTTGGGAGGACAACCTTTTGAGATGTATGAGGATATGAGCATGATAGAAGAACCGGCGGGGATATTGGATCGAAAAGAACAAGTATTATACACAGGTTATTCCATTAGTGCTTGTTCGATGAAAAAATCATCCGGCCGAAGAAGCTACGTGGGAATGAGAGGCCGACGTGAAAGAACTACAAGGAAAATGGAACCAAAATGAAGCAGAAAATTTTTGAATTTCTGAATTTTAATCGACTAACACACACTAGTGCAATGACAAACCTGAAAAACATAATAATAGAAAATTTTGATTACTCAAAATGAAATTCGATTAATCGATTTTGGTGTGTTTAAATATATTCCTTTCAAATGTGAGTTCGGTTGTTAATCGCTGTACTTTACTCTAGAAGTTTCCTGAGAATTGGAAGAGTCTAAGACAATCATGTAGGTAATTAACAAAGGATAGGAAAATTTAATTTCGAATATCATGAGAGAGCAGAATTGGATGTCGCTACAGTGGTGTGCAACCGTGGGATCCGTGACAGTCCCGTCGCGACGATGCGCTCTCTAATAAAAATATAGAGTCGCCACCCGGAGCTTTCGGTGTCCCGGGAAACCTAGTTCATTTTTATGAGCATCGAAGTGCTAAAAATATGACTCTGAATCCGGTCCACACCAAAGGCTCTTAGGTAGGGGCTTCGGTTATCGATCGGGAAGGTATTAGGCACCCGATCAACCCGCTTAATGCGGTCTTTACTAATGGCCAAAAATAAAATAGATTAAGAGAAAAGGAAATGGTTCCCTCTTGCCCAAATGAGCCTCCAATGCTATTTGTGCCCCTCCGTTCCTACTGAAAATTCGGCGGCGTAACGGCACAAATGAGAGGATAGGGGAAAGCTAAAAAGAGATAAGAGAGGAAAGGGGAGAGACGGAGCCCTCGGGCCCTTGTAACACCATAGGAGAGCCTTGCGTGGCTTGCTTGGAAGAGCTTTTGAAGACTTGGATGGTAGAAAAACGGGTTCTAACTACTAAGGCTTACTAGCTAAGGGAGGGAGAAGGGAGGCTAGGGGATCACACACACACTTAGGCTATGTGTTTTTGAAGTAAGAACAAACTTGGAAGAGGTTTTGGAATTCTAGAATTTTGAGGGAAAATAGTGCACCAAAGGGAGGAAGAACTTCTCACTTAGAGCTCTTTCTCACTTAAGCAAAATTCTCAACCCTTAAACCAAGGGGTGGGGGGCTCTATTTATTGGAAAGGAGTGGATTAGGAGGCTACTTAGATGCTAATTGGGGTTAGCAATTAGGTAATCTCAAATCTAAGGTTTCCTAGGATTTTGAGAGCTTGGAAAGGTGTGAAGGTGGTTCTAATGGTGGATGGTGGGGTGAGGCTTTAAGCCACTTGGAGGGTTGCAAATAGGTAAGGAATGTGAGCAACAAAACTATCAAAATATACCGCAAAGATCAAGATGGTCAACAAGTCAAACCCCAATCTCAAAATTTGAGGCAAAATGCAACAGTCACTGTTCATATGCCTGGCGCAACTAATAGTTGCGCCAGGCAAATGTATAGTAAAACAATACCTGGAAGTGAGCTTGCGATGGTAGGGCCCACTGTTGAACCTGGTGCAACTATTAGTTACGCCAGGCTAAAATCCTGGGAAATTGGCTTGGCGTAACTAATAGTTGTGCCAGGCAAAAATATGCCTGGCGTAACTATTAGTTGCGCCAAATCCCTAGGGGGGCCCACGCATTTTTACTTCTTTGCCCCTGGGGTTCGGTTTGCCATAACTTTTGATGTATAGCTCCGATTGGGGTGATCCTTGGACCGTTGGAAAGCTGGCGACCTCTACTCCTCGATGGTGTAGGAGTTGGTCATGATAGAGGGCTGTAGCTAGTTTCAGTGCACCCCTCCTCCTCATTGCTCGGGAAGGTTAGGTTTAGGGTTCGGAATGGGTTCTAAGGGTCGGGATTGGTTTCTAAAGGTTTGGGTAGGTTCCTAAGGGATCTAGGGTGATTCTTAAGAGTTTGGGGTGATTCCTAAGAGTTCCATACATGCCATCAAAAGCTCAGAAATGCACCTCTCTCGAAAGGTATTTCGATTGAGCCTTGGGCCAAATTTGGGTGTCTACAGATGCCCCTCTTTGGTATTCGATCACTAATGATCGTATGCCAAAGAAAAGAGACATCTGAAGAGGCCCAAGGCATTACTGACGGGTCCGCTGTATTCAGAACGAACTTTAAACATCAAGTGAGTAACACGGTGAGAAATCGAAAGCCCTGGGGTGCCAGGCTAATCATTTGTTCCTTGAGGTAATCGGTTCCTAAGTGCTTAGCGACATTACTGGGCATAACCGAGGTAGCATGAGTTGCGAACTCCCTATAGTCAGAAAGACGTTCACTTCTCAGGATAATTTGAAAGGTATTTGATGTTTAAGATTTATTCTGAATTCAACAGTATCGTAAGTAGGAGGGGTGATCGACCCACATTCAAAGATAGGTGCGGAGTAAACATATGCAAGGCTCCACAACTTGCGTCCAATCCTATGAGGCATTGATGGCCTCATTGGATTGTTCACGGGTGCCCCTGCTGAAAGCAGGGTTCGAGATCTCTGGGTGACCCCATCGATCCTAAAGTTTATTTAATATGACCACCCGAGCGAAGTGAATAGATGTCACAACGCTTTTTGAGAGTACGTGCCATTTTTCAAAACGTGCCCCAGATCCACATGACCCAGAGTATCCAGTTTCTACTTCCTTGAACAGATCCAACCAAACATTGGGCACCTCCTAAATGGGGGCATCCAATCCTGGCCTCTGTTGACAATGATCATAATCATCAATTAACTATGCATAATCATGCACCCATCAGGGGCAATAGGCAACAACAAAGGTGATGGAAGCCCTGACTCGGACCCACCCGGGTATAATTTATAGGGACACACGACCATCATACAGATATCCAGACGCATGGCGTACACTTTATAGGGATACCGCTACCCATACAGGTTTTAAGCCTGCAGAAAATAAAAAGGGAAATGAACCCTTCTGAATGCATGGTTGCACATAGTTTGATTGACATATAATCTCATTCTCAACAGGTTGGTCTCAACCAATGATTGACCTTTTTCAACGGAGAATCTGAAGCTTAAGACAACTCAAGTTCACATGAATCCAAAACAGAGCGCTCATCGCTCAAAAGATTTAGCAGTGGAGTTGACCCAACCGAAACATTGACTATTTGACCAAGACTTACACCGTTGCTCCTACTTTGAAGTAGGATCCATGGATCCAAGGTGAATCTTTGACCTAGGACATTAATTTTGTACATCTGCGTTTGTCGATAAAATATTGATATTTTATCGCATCGAAACACGCATGTGCATCCTGTGGGGGAATGTAAATCCATTTTTTTTGGTTTTCTATCATTTATGTGATTTTTCTTTGAATTTTCTGATTGCTATTTTGTATGTTTTTTCGAGATTTTTTTTTAAGTTTATTATTTTATGTGAATTTTTTGGAATTAAAAAGCTACTATTTTATGTAACTTTTTGAAATTTAAAAGCTATCATTTCATGTGAATTTTTTGAAATTTTGAAGTTTATTTTTCTGAACTTTTTGGAATTTTGAAGTTTATTATTTGTTTGGATTTTTTAGAATTTTACAGTTTATTGTGTTACCCCCCCTTTTTTGTGAAGTCTTTTGTGAATGCTTTTGGCTTCTCTGTTGGGGATTTTTGTAGGACCGAGGTACTTGCTAGCCCTGGTCCATTTTTATTTTAGCACGGCTTCCACAGCAAGTCGAAGGATAATCGAAATGCCGTCTTGGGGGCGCGTGCATCGAACAGGAGCAGCGGAATGAATCATCCAAGGGGAACGAGGGACCCGTTCTTCTCATCTGGCCCAGACCCCGGCCCAAGACTTGGCCTAAGTGACTGGCGCAACTATTAGTTGTGCCAGGCCACTAGGGGCCTTAAAATAGCCTGGCGCAACTAATAGTTGCGCCAAGCAAATGGGGGCAAAAGTTTTCCTGGCGCAACTATTAGTTGCGCCAGGTTTAACTGGGGGGTTTTAAAACAGCCCGAACACGGGCTGTGGGGCCTTTAATTTGAAATTTTCTCCCTCCCCTCCTCTTCTTTGAAATCGAAAACTGCCCCACATCTAGGGTTCCTTTACATTGCCTCTCCGCGTGCCCATTGCCGTTGTTTTACTCGCGGATTGATCGCGGGCCCACGCTAGATCAAAGACCCCATTCTTCTTCACAAGGTAACCATTAAAAACTTATTTTTCTTGATTTTTCTTGCTTCTTTATGCAAATATGATCGTGATCTTGCATTCTTAGATGATAAATGGTTTATTACTATGGTATTGATGATGTGTGGATGATTTCTTATGAACAATGCCCTATTTTTGTTGTTTTATGGATTCATTGGTGCCTAATATACATATATTTTTTTATTTGTGTATATAGAAGGGATTTTATTTTTATTGTTTTTTGTTTGTTTGTTTTTTTTTGGGTTTTATTTTTAGGAGCATAAGAAAGTGATTCCCTCTTCTTTTCTTCTTTTTTTTTTGTTTTTCGAAACATAAAAGGACCCTCAAAGATGAGCCTTCTCTTTTTGTTTTTAGGAATATAAAGCAAGGATTTTTTTTGTTTTTTTGCTTTTCTGATAAAAGAAAGACTCTTTCTTTGGTTTTGATTTTTAGAAGCATAAAGAAATGATTTTTTCGTTTTTCTAAACAAAAGGACTTTTTCCTTGATTTTGGTTTTTAGAAGTATAAAGAAATGATGATGATTTTTTTTTGTTTTAAGTCGCTTTATTTTTAAATATAGATAAGGAAAGTTTGTTTTGTTTTTATTATTATTTTTTTTTTAAAAAAGGGGAAGGGTTTTTTTTTTCATTTTTCATTTTTATTCTATTTAAAGGAGAGATTTTTTTTGTATGTGCGTATCTTTATTCCTGAAAAATAGAAAATGAGCTGAGCATACTTACCTTCTCTTGGCGTTAGCACATGAATGGTTCTTTATCACTGATCTGTTTTGATGTGATTGTATATATTTTTCGTTGCCCCAGCATGTTGGGCAGCGAAGAGCACATCCTTGAGGAGGGTCAGGGGCAGGGGCCTAAGATAGTGTATGGCCCACAGGGAGAGCAGTTTCTCTGGGTGGAACGGAGAGCAGGCCTGTGGCTTGAGATGCAGGGTGAGGCTGCCCGGGTTGGCCTCTGACATCAACAGTACACCCATATCTCGAACTTTGGAATAGCAGGCAAGGTAAAAGATAGGTTCAATTTCTTTCTTTTGCACAGTTTTACTTTACTTCTGCAATCTGATGTGCATTTCTTTGGGTGCAAGAGCTTCCTACCATCGTATTCCGCAGGGGGTGGCTTGACTTCCATGAGTTTTACCTCTATGTCCCTCCAGTGGTGAAGGTCCTGTTGGAGCAGGTGGGTTTTGGGGAGTTCTTGTCCTGCCCCGCCATGAGGGCTGATGCGGCCTACTTGAAGGCCTTGATCGAGAGATTCCATCCCGAGACCATGACGTTCCACATGCCCTATGCCGAGATGACGTTGACGCCCGTTGATTGGGCCATGATTACTGGCATCAAGATTGGGGGAGTGCCGATCTCCACCTTAGCATTACCGAGCCGGGAGGACATTATTCGGTTGATCGGGGCCTATCCTCCTCGTGGGCAGACCCATGGCACAGAGGTCAAGATGTCCTAGCTGACCTCCCTCTTTTCTGCTGATGAGATGGTGGACCTGGGTCAGCCGGATCGGGAGCTCTATATTACGCCGGAGCGGACGATTATTTTGGCTCGCATTACCCTCCTACTCCTACTGGGCAAGACCCTCTTTACCAATGCCAGCAGGGGACGAGTTAGCCTGGCCTTGCTAAGCGTGATGGATAATTGGGGCAACGTTCCCCGGTATGACTGGGGAGGGGCAGGATATGCCTGGCTGATGTACAACTTATCCTGGGTCACAACCGAGGATTCGAAGTCCGCCGTGGGATTTTGGGCTGCCTTGGAGGTAGCTCCTCATTCCTTTACTTTTGTCATCATTCTCATCATCATTTTTTGCTTTTTTTTTTATATGTGCTATTGACTTGCTTTTGCGTCATGCCCCTTTTTTAGGTGTGGGGATATCATCACTTCCACCCTGGTCGTCCGCTTCTATTCTCGAAGGTTCTCACTTATCCCCTCCTCAGCAACTAGAGCTAGTCTCGACGTCGTGACGTGGGTCTAAAGCACCTGGAAATGGGCATAAGGTCTCAGCTTGATTTGATGGTCCCCGAGCAGGTGACAACTTTTGAACCTTTGTTCACTTTTGGCTTGGACATTTCTTTTTACTGAGGTGTTGCCTGCTTGGTTTCTCTTCTTTGGTTGCAGATCCTCCCTGACCCGTACATGACATCTCCCTTCTGGGACCGAGCAGCTGTGGGCGCCTCCCGCCTATTTAATAATTGCCGCGTCATCTTCTTTTATGGAGCATGGGCCAGGTGCTACTATCTGGTGGAGAGGGTGGTACACCAGTTCTAGGGCTATTATGCCATACCTGTAGACCCTCTGGCAGATGTTTGGAGTCCTGCTGGTAGTATTGAGGAGCTGACGACGGCCTGCTTCAACAATGGGTTCCCAATCCATGCCCTTCATGTGCATGGGGACTATCATTTATGTTATGAGTGCCTGCCTCATCGATTCAACCTGCCGCGCTTTATCCCTAGTGCTAATTTTCTGGCATTTGGTGGCTCGGTCGGTCAGGTAACCTCTTCTCAGCTTAGATTAGTTTCCTTCTCATTTTGACTTGGTCTTTGCCTAAGTGGAGCTTTCTTCTGTTCACAGTTTGCTCCGGGAGATGATTCGGATGGTGAAGGGGGGCCTAGTACTGCTGACATGTTCGGAGTAGATCCCTCTGGTGCAGGTCCTTCTGGTGCAGGTCCCTCGGGTGCTGGTCCATCGGGCACCTCTCAGGCGGGTATCCCTGGTGGTGGATCGTCTGTAGTTTATGGGGCCTTTCGACGCCTTGATGATAGCTTCCTCTTGGGCCTCTGTGCTGATGTAGATCGACAGGCACGACTTTCTGCTGAGGTGGCCAGCGTTCCCCCTCCTGAGGTGGTTCCAGGGGTAAGTCTTTTGCTAAGCCAATCCTCCTCTATTTTGGTTTCCATCTGTACGTGCTTCCTGGGTTGTCCTGATAACTGAATGTTTGTATCGCAGGACTTCAGCTTGGCCATGGAATACACGAATTACCATCGTCATCTGGCAGAGCTTAGGGAGGTGGATACGGTGATTACCTGGCTGCTTGACTCCTCTCATTCATTTCTTGGTTATTGGCCCCTTAACTGATCTTGACCTTGATTCTGCTTTGCAGTGTGCCCAGGCTAAGGAGTCGCGCTCCTAGCTAAGTAGGATTTTGCAGGCACGGTCTAGGGTGGGGGACATGCGGACTTATCAGAGCTCCTCCTGTCGTCGCAAGAAGTCAAAGGGCGCAAGCCAGGAATAGGCCTTAGTTCCTTTGCTTTTAACATTCAGCACTTTTTTGGGATTGGATTTGGATTTGTAACACATTTTATGGGATGGATGATGTGATGAATTTTTTTTTTTTTTTTGACTTATATATTTTTGACAATGTTCTTGGTGCCTTGGTTTTAAATTTGTGCCATGGTTTCCTTGTTCTCTATGTTCATTTCTTTGTAGGATGTGTTTGCCCATCACTTCTTTGAAAGAGGCTTTTAATGCCCCAATGTAGGATCGATCCTGCACATAACAAAGTGATTCTTAAACTGTTAATGATCGTAAAGGCAGGTATAAACAACAAAGAGGGTGAGAGTCCCCCCTCAAATAGGTCTGGAGATGGCTGTGGAGAGGGGAATTTGTGCTGGCGCAACTAATGGTTACGCCAGGCCAATCTGGGAGGAAAATACACTGGCGCAACTAATAGTTGCGCTAGGCAAAACTGGGGACAAAAATGTACTGGCACAACTATTAGTTGCGCCAGGTTTAACCTGGGGGCAAAAATGTACTGGCACAACTATTAGTTGCGCCAAGTTTAACCTGGGGGCAGTGGGGCCTTATATGCTCGAGTTGGCCTAGAAATCCTTTCTCCTAAATCCTTTCCTCTTTTTGTTCGACGGCCTTTGACTTTTGTTTTTTACAAGGCAGGTCCATCACCATACACTGATTTTTTTATCTTCCCAAAAGATCCTTGTACGTTCATGGACCCAATTTATAACCCTCCTTTACGTGCAGGGCTGGGAGCCAGTTTATCCCCTTTGTTGGGCGTGGGGCCCAAATTTTTAGTGGCCTGGTTTGGGAGCTTGAATGAGAGCGAGCTGGCAGATTTGGAACGCCTTGGGCTATCTCGCCTTCCCTCCTTCTTAAAGATTCCTCTTCGATGGGAATTTCGTCATGCTGCTTCTTCATTTTGGGATGTGAACTCCCATGTATTCCGTTTTGGGAAGCGGGAGCTGACCCCAACCCTTGAAGAGCTATCCAGTCTGTCTGGCCTGAAGCTTCATGGGGGCCTTGCAAGAGTTTTGCCTCGGCCAGGATATTCCAGATCCGTTCACCTTACTCTCGGTTTGAAGAAATCCGAGTATGAGAAAAGACTTGTCGGGGGGCCCACAAGGTGTTCGCTGAAATTCCTCAAAGAACTTTTCGGTGATGAAAGTCTTCGAAAATTATCGGTTAAGAATGCCTTCAACGTGAAAGCTCTAGTACTCGGCCTCATCTCTGAAATCCTTTTCTACACTGGGGGAGAGAGCTTCTCATTAGCTGTCTGTGATATTTTGATGGAGCTGGAGGTGGGCCGGTCTATGATGCATTTGGTGTTGGTCGAGCTGTACCGATGCCTTGATTCCTTTGCCCTGGGTAAGGTGGAGGGCCTTTGGGGATGCCCCTTATTGCTTCAGGTCTGGTTGGGTGAGCATCTTGCTGTTTTGGGGTCCGTGCCCCGCTTTTATATCACTCGAGGTGAGGTGGCTCAATGTTTTTTGGGTAGATGCCATTTGCTTCCCCAGGGCGAAATGTCCGCTCTGAAGCTTTGGTTGGTCGACGCTGAGCTGACATGGAGGCTTCCTTGGTTGGACCGGACCTTCCCAGTGATTCGTTCTAGAGATCATGAGGGCATCACTCTCCTAGGTTTGACTGGTAGCACCTTTTACTTCCCATTTCGGGTCTTGCATGGGCGCCTCGAGTGCCTTGTGAGGCCAGGCCTCCTTTATGCGACGTGATCTTTTCTAGGGGATCCTCTGGGGACATAGATCAGATTGCTGCTCTTTGGGAGTCGCGTCAGTCGACCCTGATGTGTAATATTGAGCAGGGAGACTCGGTTAGGACTTCTCTTGAGTACGAGGCCTGGTTGTTGACTGAGCGGCCCGCTGCTGATGGCCCAGACTCGTCAGAGATCACTGATACTGGGGCCCCCTGGCCAAAGAAAGAGGCGACACTCCGAGCTCGGATAGAGTTGCTGGTGGACGAGAAGAGAGCCCTGCAAGAGCTTTTGGCATGTGAACGGGTTAGAGTAGATTCAGCAGAGAACGAGGTTCTCCGTTTAAAAGAATCCTTGAACATTGTTTTTGGGGCCGCGAACTCTTCTCGGAAGAGGTTCAAGAGCTTGCACGGATGTTGGCTGACGGAGAGGAACGTTCAAGAGGATGACCTTAATCCTGAGATTAGAGCCTTAAAGCGTGAGCTGGGCCACTGACTCCTTCCTGCACATGGGACTTTTCACACAGATCAAATACATAGGAAAGGGGCATAAGAAACCCCTTTACAGATACACACATTTTTTGGTATACATATTTTCTTTATGTTTTTGTTGTTTTTGTTTATACTTGTAAAAAGGGAAAGCACGCTAGTCACCACACCGACTATTTTTTGGGATGTGGTGTAAGTGGTGCACAAGGTGGTTTAGTATATATACATCTACACAGGCCTTTTGGTTTTTTGATTTATCGTTTTCTTCCCTCTCTTTTTTGGGTTTTGTTTTGTGCATTTTTTTTTGGGTGCCTTAATCAGTGAGGTGAAACCACGGGTCCTATTTTGAGCATGGCCGGACCCTTTCATGCAATCGGACTGAAGTGAGTTTTTGGATTTTACCAAGGCTGGAACACTGATCCATTTGGGCTGAGTCAAACCTTTCTCCTTGCCTCGGGTCATGCGTTCGATGGTGCAGTTTCACAAAGACAATTCTGGTCAGGACTTGATTCAAACTTAGCACAAGCGGCCCAGTTGGCAGGGAGGGTGACAAAAGGGTTCCTCAAACAACAATCAATCAGGTCCAACCTTTCTTCTTTTCTTTTTTTCTTTCTTTCTTTTTTTCTTTTATCTCCCATTTTTTACCCGTGGCGCCCTTTCGGGTTTTCACCACGTCCATGGGTTTAGCTTTCTTACCCCAAGCGCCCTTTTGGGTTTTCACCTGGTCCGCACAAGCCTGCTATTTTTACCCGTAATGCCCTTTCGGGTTTTCACCACGTCCATCTTGCTTTGAGCTTGTATTTTTATTTTATTTTATTTTTTATTTTCTTTTCTTGTTTCAACAGCCACGACATAGACCCTGATTCCGTCATAGCCGACTGGATTGGGCTTCAGTGTCGTCTCACGACTCGGTTCATGTTGACTTAATAGATATTATGACTGCTCACGAACCTACAAAGAGGGCTTCCTTCAGGGTGTAGCTTGGCCATGTGTTAGGTTAGGATTTGAAGGTATGCTGGGTTAAAAGGATTTCCTTGATACGGCTTCAATTTTCTCGATATACTTTCTTCCTTGGGGGTTTTACTATACATGCCCCGTGATTCTTTTACATTTTTTTTTGTTCTTATTACTTTATTTCAGGCAATCGCTTTTTGAGATTTTGCTTTTTCGATTTTTTTGAATTTTAATAGTAACTCTACATCTTTTCTCTCTTTTTTTTGGTATATGTACACGCATATATATATATATATATATATATATATATATATATATTTTGGGGAATGGGTTTATTGAAAGGAGGGCGCAGGCTAAAATGGGGTAGCAAAGGATATCATCATTTTTAGGGATGTTTTTGGGCTACTGTGCTTGGAATGATGACCTCTTTCAGGTGGTTCTTAAGCAGTCACGTATCTGTTTCACCAACACTTACCTTGTCGTGATGGACAAAGAGTAGAACCGTCGGACGTATCCAGTGTTGATGGGCTCAGGAAGATGATCTCCGTCCATGGTGGTGAGGCGGATGGCGTATCCCGACAGCACTTCTCGAATGACATATGGTCCTTCCCAGTTCGGCTTGAATTTTCCCCTTGGATCGGCGTGGAGGGATGGGAAGATCTTCTTTAGCACAGTGTCTCCTACCTTTAGATCTCGACGGTGGACACATTTATTGTAAGCGCGTGCGATTCGCCCCTGGTAAACCTGAGTGTGGCATAAGGCTAGGAGTCTCTTTTCATCGAGTAAGTTCAGTTGATCAAAGTGTGATCTCTCTCTTTCTGCTTCGGGTAAGCCTGATTCCATGAGGATTCAGAGCGATGGTACTTCAACCTCTACCAGGAGGACGGCCTCGGTTCCATACACAAGGGAGAATGGTGTTGCCCCTGTAGCGGTACGGATCGACGTTTGATAGGCCCACAAAGCAAATGGCAGCATTTCACTCTTATCTCAATAAGTGACGACCATCTTCTTAAGGATGCGGATGACTATCTTGTTAGCGGCTTCCACGGCTCCATTGGTTTGAGGCTGATAAGGGGATGAGCGATGGTGCTTGATCTTATATTGCTCGCAGAAGTCTCGGATGATCTTATTCGTAAAGTTTGTGCCATTGTCCATGATGATATCTTTGGGTACTCCGAATCGGCACACAATATTATTCTTGAGAAACTTCTCGACGTGACTGGCAGTGATGTTGGCATATGACACCGCTTCTACCCACTTGGTAAAGTATTCAATGGCGACGAGGATGAATCGATGTCCATTTAATGCTTTTGGATTAATCATTCCGACAACGTCAAGGCCCTAGGTAGCAAATGGCCAAGGAGTGGCCATACAGTGAAGATCAATGGCAGGAGCGTGTATAAGACTGGAGTGTTCTTGACACTTGTAGCATTTCTGAACATGTTTGTAGCAATCTGATTCCATAGTGTCCAGAAGTATCCTTGCCGCAGAATTTTCTTGGCAAGCATGTGACCGCTGACGTGGGCTCCGCATACTCCCTCATGGATTTTTTTTTCGTGATATTGACTGCTTCACTTTCAGTGAGGCACCTGAGTAAGATGTTATTGTATGATCGCTTGTAGAGGCATTCTCCGCAAATGACGTAACCCGTCGCTAAATGTTGAATGGTTCGTCGGTTTGTCTTGAAAGTTAGGGTCTCGAGGAAATTCTTGATATCTGAGAACCAAGGTGGCTCATCATCAGGCTTTATAGGTTCCTCAATCTAGAGGTCGAAGGCCGACCCATTCCTCTGCTCGATCACGATTGGCTTCATCTCAACACCATAGGGGATTTCAATCATTGATGCCAAAGTTGCTAATGCGTCGACAAAGCTATTCCTTATCCGGGGGACGTATGAGAAAGTCACATCTTGGAAGCAAGCTATCAGATCTTCGAGGTGTTCATGATAGGGGATTAGTTTCTCATCTTTTGTCTTCCAGTCACCATTCGTCTGACATATGATTAACTATGAATCACCAAATACTCGAAGGTGAGTTACATTCAGATCGAGAGCCGCTTGCAGACCAGCGGCGCAAGCTTCGTACTCAGCCATGTTATTAGTGCAAGGGAAGTTGAGCTTGATAGAGACGAGTACGTGGGATCCTTTTGGTGAAATCATAATGGCGCCAACTCCTTGAGCCTCGGCATTGGCAGCCCCGTCAAAGTGCATTACCCATGATTCTTCTGCTTCTTCAGTATCGTCCTCCGTCATGAACAGGATATCTTCATCTGGGAACTCGGTCCTTAATGGCTCATAGTCGGGTAAAGGATTATCGGCGAGATGATCAGCAAGTGCCTGCCCCTTGATTGACTTCTGAGTGATGTACGTGATGTCAAACTCAGATAATAACAACTGCCATCATACAGTCTGCCCAGTGAGAGCCGGTTTTTCGAACAAGTATTTTAACTGATCCATTCGAGCTAAAAGTAGAATGGCTTGAGACAACAAGTAGTGGCGGAGCCTCTGGGTAGCCCAGAAAAGGGCTAGGCATGCTTTCTCCAGATGAGAATAGCGCATCTCGTAATCAGTAAATTTCTTGCTCAGATAGTAGATGGCCTGCTCTCTTCTTCCCGTCTCGTCATGCTGACCTAAGACACATCCCATTGAAACTTCTGTTATGGAGAGATACATTAAGAGTGGTCTTCCTGGCTTAGGTGGTACCAAAACAGGTGGATTCAGGAGGTAGCTTTTGATTTTTTTGAATGCTGCCTGACAATCATCGTTCCATTCAACGGGCAAATTCTTCCTTAGTAACTTGAAGATCGGCGTGAAGATTGGAGTTAGCTGTGCAATGAACTGACTGATATACTGTATTCTGCCCAAGAACCCTCTAACTTCCTTCTCAGTAGCTGGTGGCGGCATTTCAGTGATGGCTTTGACTTTGATTGGGTCGACCTCGAACCTCCTCCTGCTGACGATGAATCCTAATAGCTTTCCTGACATAGCACCAAATGCGCACTTCTGGGGATTCAGACGTAGTCGATACTTCCTCAGCTTTTCAAATAGCTTCTGAAGGTTTACCAGATGGTCGCTTCGCTTTGGTGATTTAGCTATCATGTCGTCGACATACACTTCAATCTCTCTGTGCATCATGTCATGAAATAGTGCAGTCATAGCTCTCTGGTACGTTGCACCGACATTCTTCAGCCCAAATGGCATGACTCGATAGCAAAAGGTTTCCCAGGGGGTAATGAACATTGTCTTCTCGTGATCAACCTCAACCATTTTTATCTGATCATATCCTGAAAATCCATCCATGAAAGAGAGCATCCCATGCTTAGCTATGTTATCAACCAAAATGTCGATGTGTGGAAATGGGAAATCATCCTTTGGGCTCGCTCTGTTCAAATTGTGAAAATCGATGCACATGTGGACCTTTCCATCCTTCTTCGGCACAGGTATGATATTGGCTAGCCATTCTGGGTATTTGGATACCATGAAAAACCTCGCATCGTACTGCTTGATGACCTCATCTTTGACTTTCAGCATCCATTCGGGTCAGAGACGTCTCAGCTTCTGCTTGACTGGCTTCATATCAGGGTAGAGAGGCAACTCATGCTCGACCAAATCAGTATCCAGATTAGGCATGTCCTCGTATGACCAGGCAAAAACATCTTGGTATGACCGAAGGAAGTCGATCATGCTTTTTCTTTCCTCAGGGGACAGTGATGTTCCGATTTTGGTTATCCTGGGAACCTCCTCAGTTCCTAGGTTTGACATCCTCGGTCTCTTCGACAATAGGGGTAGGGCCATGCTCAAAGTCAACAAACAGTTCTAGGAGCTCATTGGGGAGCTCCTCCAAAGTGATATCCTCATCCAGACTCGTAACGCCTACCTCTTCTTGTATTTCTACAGGGAAGGGGTTGATTTTATGTGGGACGGCTATTTCGATTAAGGCATCCTTTTGAGAGACTTTTTCTGGAATCTTAAATGACAATATTTTTGGACTTTGGATTTTTTTAATGTTTTTGGGACTTTGTATTTTTTCCATGTTTTTGAGATTTTTATTTTCTTCCATGTTTTTGGGATTTTATATTTTTTCTATGTTTTTGAGATTTTTGTTTTCTTTCATGTTTTTGAGATTTTTGTTTTCTTCTGAGACGGACCCTTGGCAGGGCGGGTTTGTGTATATACAAGGTATTGCCTGCCAAGGGCTTATCTCACTTTTGATAGGTTGTTTTTTTTTGTGAAATAGGCGCCAAACTTTAGGCCACTTCTTGCTTCCAGAGTTTGGGGCAAAGATGCCCAGTTGCGTACCTGAGGGGCCGCTTCTTTACCTGTTAGGATGGAGGGTGCTGACTGATATGACTCATTGGAGTCAGCCTTTATCATGTTGATCCCCATTTCTTCTGAGATCATGTCTTCAAATGATAACTCGATTTTGTGGTGATTTACCACAGGGGGCTTGTTCCGGTACCGACCGTCGTTCCTTAAAAAGGGACAATGCGGCCAAATCTATCTCCAAGCTAGGAAGGGAGATCTGGGGATTGGTGGGATGGACTGGGGCTATGGGTTTGTGTGGGGTCAAATGGGTTGCCCCATTTTGATCAATTTTTATGACCCCTGCGCTGACAAACGAATCCTTGATGTGTGGCCTAGGGCGAGGTTTCTCTTCTATGTTGATTCCTCGAGCTTTTGCAGCCGCGACGACCTTAGCTTTTTCTTTGGCCTCTCGGACCTCTTGCTCTGTGGGCTTATATCCTAGCCCGAATCTTACCTTCTCTCCCTTAGCCACAACTGGCTCTCTTCTACCTTGTAGTTTGGGTCCTAGACCCCTTCCTTTCTGATAGCCCCATTTTTGGAGCATTGCTACTGCCGCTACCATACCGCCTCCTATTTTAGGCATGATGCCCTCAATGGGTTCTGGGAGTATCGCTGACACCTCATATTCAAAGCTGTGAAGGTTGACATCCTCAGCGGTGTGCGGTATATCTAACATGTTGGGCTTTTCGACGCTATTGGCAGCTTTCTCTTTCTCGTTGTGCCCCTCGCCGATGATTGTAATAATTTTGTGCCCAGACACAAACTTAAGTTTCTGGTGTAAGGTGGAAGGTATGACTCCAACCTCGTGCAGCCACAGGCGCCCCAATAATAAGTTAAAGGAAGATTTAATATCCATGACTTGAAACAAGATGGAAAAGGTCATTGGCCCTATCAATAGCTCAAGATCAACTTCTCCCATTATTTCTCTCCTGGTATTATGAAACCCTCTAGCGCTGGTTCTGGTGGGCCTTAACATGCACGGATCAACCCCGATCTTGGTGGCGGTTCTCAATGGGCATATATTCAATGCAGACCCATTATCAATTAATACCAAGGGGATAATCATATTTTCGGATTCAACGGTTATATTCAGAGACTTGGAATGGCTACACCCTTCCTCTGGCAAATCAACATCAGAAAATGAAATGGCATTCGGAGCCATCACTTGCCCAATTATCTGTCCAACTTCATCTGGGCTGACCTAGAGCGACACATACGCATTCTTTAATGCCCCCATTAATGCTTGAAAATGGAGTAGGGACGTCATCAGCAGATCTCATATAGTGATATGGGCCGACATTCTTCTCAGCTGAGTCTCCAATATGTGTTCTCGACGCATCTTCTCGAAGGGGTTCACCGCGCTGTCTTTCTTCCCTTCGGGTTGGGCTTGTGCTGCTGTTGGTACTTCTGGCCGCTTTGATATCCTCCCAGATCTAGTAACAAAATCTCGCCCTTCTCTGTTGCCGCGGCATTGACATCTGTTGTTTGTAGCTCGGTGGGACTGATGAGGATCATAGCTGGAAAGGTATGGTTGTCGGTGCTTGAGGTATTTGTACTGTCGGCTAAGGAGGTGGGGGCAATACTTGATTCACCTCGGTGGTAGTGGGTTGGGTGGAAAGGTTTGACCAAATGGGGGTTGTGAAGCTTGAGTGTGGTGGCACCGGAGGGAAGGGGGTAAAAGTAGGTCATTGATAGGTAGATGGCGGTAATTGAACGGGGCGATGGGGTTGGCGAACTTGGGGTGTGGATGGGCACAGCCATTGATAACCGATGGGTGCAGGCGTTGGATTGGGGGCCTGGTGGCTTAAGGGGTAATTGATGGGGGTTGTGGTGTGGGGTGGCAGTTGGAATGGGGTGGGTGCGGGCCATTGATAACTGGTGGGCGCAGATGTAGGATTGGGGGCTTGTTGACTCATCGGATAATTTGTGGTGTATGGTTGGTATGCATTAATATTCACATAATTAACGGGTGTGGTGGATGGAAAATACACCCTGAGATCCAATGGCTCAACTTGCGGAGTCGGGTTGGGGAAATAATCTGACAAATTTAGGGTTCAACAACCCCGCCCTTTCTTCGATGCTCCTTAACGGTGGTGCCATATAATTCTCCCGATCATTGATATAATCGGACGGGTCAAATTCATACCCCTCCTCATCTTCTATCATTCTGATGGTGGGTCTGGGACCTGCTCCTCCGGTGGGATGTGGGGGTAATGGCACTTGATGGATATTTGCGTGCTGAGAGGGTGCAGGGGGAATGATTTTCCCTACATCGATCAAATCTTGGATCGCGTGCTTCAAGGGGAAGCAACGATCAGTAGGGTGACCCGGATGAAAATTGCAGTGGGTATTTGGGTCATAGTTCTTCGGGATTGGGTGAGGAGGAGGTTGTGGTTGACGGATAGTAACTAATCCCTTTTCCACCAACAGGGGCAACGGTACACTCAAGGATTGCCCCAGAGGCATAAAAACTCGATCGTAGTGGGCTCTCCTCTGCTCAGGGGTCATTTGCATTCCTGGCCCATTCCCCATTCTTTGTGTCTGCTCAGGCCTAACTGGTGCTAGTGGGGCTGCCTAAAACTGAAATGGAGCAGTATGATTATTGGGCCTGGTGTTGGCTACGCTCTGGACATCGCACCCTGTTCTCTTCTCGTTCCTCTGCTCAGAAAATCTTTTAACCCCACTGGGTCCGCTCGGTATGTTCTTACTTAGATGCCCCTCCCTGATGGCATCCTCGCATCGGTTAGCATTTCTTACCAGATCAGCAAAGCTAGACTGCTGCTGGTATACCAAGAAGTCCGAAATTACTGGCAGAGTGCTCTTCGAAATCATCTCTATTTGTTCTTCGTCAGGTATTCTATTCCTGATCTGAGCTGCCAGTGCTCTCCATCGCCCCAAGTAGTCGCTAAAGGTCTCGTTCTGATTCTGCTTTAAACGGGCTAAGTCAGACTTACGCGGCTCAATGTCTATGTTGTAGACATACTGTTCTTGGAAGAGGTGCGTTAAGTCCCTCCATGTTTTCATCATAAATGGTTCTAAGGATGTGAACCATCTCAAAGCCGGCCCAGTCAAACTCTTCTGAAAGACTTTTATTAGTAGTCTTTTGTCCTCCCCGTACTGGCACATGTCCCCACAATAGGACTTGAGGTGCGCAATAGGATTGCCCGTGCCATTATATTTGTCGAACGCGGGCATTTTGAATTTGGGGGGCAAGGGGACTTCAGCGAACAGGCATAGATCTGTGAAGTCTATGGCGTGGATCTCAGCACCACCCATTTTCATTAGCTACTTCTGTATTTTCTCTAACTGCACTTTCAGCTGTTCTGACTCCTTTGATACAGGGGCTGCCTTCTCAGCCGTAGGTTGGACTTCGCTCTGGGCTATCAGGGGATGGGCAATTATGGGAGGAGGGTGAAGGCTGGTTAATGCTCCAGCATAGGCCCTGCTATTTCTAATCTCGTCCTCTTCATACTGCTGGTCGGCATAATGCGCAATGAGGGCGGGATTCTCCTGTTGTTGTTGCATGGGCTGGATGGGAATGATATGAGTGGGGGTTGGGTGAGCCCATTGGGGGTGAGGAAAGGTCTGTTGGGTGATGGGGATTTGGTTTTGAGGTGGGGCTTGATGGGGCCATTGGGTATGGGGGAAGGTTTGGAAATGGCCTTGGGGTGTGGGGCCATGGGAAAATTAGGCTTGGGGTATGATATGGGCTTGACTAGGTTGTGAGGGTTGAGTTAAATGTTGGGGGTATTGTGAAAGGTATGGGATTTGGGTTTGGGCCATGAACCCTTGATCATTTTGGGTCATGGGCCACTTATGGGTTTGGGCCATGGACCCTTGGTAGGTTTGGGCCATGGGCCCCGGGTAGGTTTGGGCCACTGGGCCTTGGTAGGTCTGTTCCATGGGCCCTTGATGGATCTGGCCCAATAGGCCTTGAGGGGTTTGGGCCATGGGCCCTCGGTGGGTATAGCCCAATGGGCCTTGTTGGGTCTAGGCCATGGGCCCTTGATGGGTATGGCCTGATGGGCCTTATTGGGTCTGGTCTGATGGGCCTTGTTGGGTCTGGGACATGGGCCATTGGTGGATTTGGATTTGATGGGTTTGACCCAATGGGCCCTGGGGGATATGGGTAATGGGGTTTTGGGCCAATGGGCCTTGGGGATGATGGGTAGTGGGGTATTGGGTCATGGGGTCTTAGAGATCATGGATGGTGGGGTATTGGGCCAGGGAACCCTGAGACATGTGGGAAAAAGGTTTTTGGGCCAATGGGCCTCGAGGTGTGTGGGTGGTGAGAGGTTGGGCCATGGGGCCTTGGGGCATGTGGGTGATGGGGGTTTGGATGGTGTGAACTATGGGAGGTTGATGGGGGTCATGGGGGAGTGAGGCATGGAGATTAGCTCGGCTATGGGATGGGTTCATGGATGTGGGGTGTGGAGGAGAGGTGACTTGAGAAGCCTTCCATGAGGAGTAGGCTTGGAACATTTCCTCCATCATTGCCATGGAAGGGGGATTGGATGTGGATGGTGGGTTTAATGGATGATTGGGTATAGATGGGGTGGATGTAGAGGGAAAATTGGGTATGGCCATGGTAGATGATGGATTAAAGGAATGGGGTGAATTGGAGAGTTGAGGTGGGGTAAAGGATGAGGAAGGATTAGGGATGTTTAAGGGTGATGGTTGGTGGGATGTGGATGTTTAGAAAAAATCGGGCATGGCCACGGTAAAAATGGGCATGACCCGGGTAGATGGGGGGATTTGTGGGGGATTGGTTAGGGCGGAGGTGACATAGGTGAATGAGGGTGGATCGGGTCTATAAGGGGATGATGGGAATTGGGGCATGGATGTGGATTGGGAGAATGGGTTAGGGTTTTGCATGGGCATGGTTTGGGCAAAAGATGGAGAATGGGGGGTTGGATTTTGGATGTTTTGGGGGGTAGTGGTTGGAAATATGGGGGCGCCGAATGGGCCAGTAACGGTAAAAGGGGGTTGGGTGAGGGGGATTGTGGAAAAGACTTCTCCCGAATGGGAGTGGGTTGGAGAATGTGGCGGGGATGAATCGGGATCGGCGTAGGCCGGGTCCACTACCCACGACATTCTTTGGGAGTGGGTCGAGTAAGGGTGCCTCGGATAAGGCCCAAAAATCCTCCTCCTTCCCCTATGGGATGATGGAGGGTAAGATGATGCCGTTGTGTCGGCACCACAAACTATCTATTTCTTTTTGGGTTTTTGATATATATATATATATATTTGAATTTTCTTAAAAAATTTTTGAAAAGTAAAGGTTCCGAGGCCTTGGAATTCCCTTTTCGGGTGGCCTTCGTACCTTGATTCAGGATCCGAGGCGACAATTCCGACGTACTTAAAACGAATCGAAGGAGAACCTTCGATCTATTGAAGGCACGAAAATCGAGGCAAACAACCCGATCCCCCGAAATGAGCCAAAAAGAAGTTACCTTCTTTTGATCGGCCGGGGCGTATTGGGTGTCGGAGATGGCGGGGCCTAAACAAGGAACTAAGAACATTGATTGGGAGACTCGGGAGGTGGAAAGGCCACAGATTCGGGCTAGTGGGCTGATGAACACACCTGGCACAACTAATACTCGCGCCCAGGTTGCAAGGCAGCTTTTTTACACTGGCGCAACTAATAGTTGCGCCAAGGTAAAAGGGTGGATTTTAAAGCTGGCGCAACTATTAGTTGCGCCAGTTATAAATTCCAGCTTTTTGTGCTGGCGCAACTAATACATGCGCCATCCAAAAACTGATCCTCCAACACAGGTTACAGCAGCCACCAACACCCAAAATGAGTCTCTTTTTTTAGCTTTTATGGAAGCTAGGCTTTCGAGAACTGAGCTATTTTTGGTGATCGATTCTCTCCTTACCGCACCTAACAGGTTTGAGTCCGGTGTAACTCGCTAGCACGCTCTCCAAGGGTTTTAAGCTTCGGAATGGGAACCCACCCGATCTACCTCCGGTGCAAGAGCCTTCTCAGATACTAGGTGGGCTGGGACTTTTCTGAATCATCACCACTAGGGGCTGCCGCCATACTAAGACTCGGGTGTTTATATGTTTGCCTAATCCAACCCCTTTGAAAATCTAACCCGTAAAAATAAATTAATTAAGCTCCCTAACTTGGTTCAATTTTAATTTTTTTCAAAGCTTTTCTTTTTTTTTGAAAGTTTTCTTTAGTTCAAAGACCAGGGGTGATTATCCCCTGCCGCCACTACGGGCCGGCGTCCACTGGCGGAATATGAGTGCACAAGTAGGCCCGCCAATTGGCTAAGGCACTTTAAATGACGGAAAATTAAAAGAATTGAAAGATAATGCACAAGTAGGCCCGCCAATCGGCTAAGGCACTAAAAATGACGGAAAAGTAAGGAAAATTAAAGGCAAATGCGTAAGTAAGCCCGCCAATCGGCTAAGGCATGTAAATGACGGAAACGTAGGGGTGAGTGAAAAAATAAAAATAAACTAAAAAAATAGTAGTAAAATGTTAGTAAAAATAAAAAATAACAAGGCCAAGTTCAAGGGGAAGCTCTACAAGCAAAATCCCCAGCAGAGTCGCCATTTGTGCAACCGTGGGATCCGTGACGGTCCCGTCACGACGATGCGCTCTCTAATAAAAATATAGAGTCGCCACCCAGAGCTTTCGGTGTCCCGAAAAACCTAGTTCATTTTTATGAGCACCGAAGTGCTAAATATATGACTCTAAATTTGGTCCACACCAAAGGTTCTTGGGTAGGGGCTTCGGTTATCGATCGAGAAGGTGTTAGGCACTCGATCAACCCGCTTAACGTGGTCTTTACTAATGGCCAAAAATAAAATAGATTAAGAGAAAAGGAAATGGTTCCCTGTTGCCCAAATGGGCCTCCAATGCTATTTGTGCCCCTCCGTTCCTACCGAAGCCCTCGGGCCCTTGTAGAACCGTAGGAGAGCCTTGCGTGGCTTGCTTGGAAGAGCTTTTGAAGACTTGGATGGTAGAAAAACGGGTTCTAACTACTAAGGCTTACTAGCTAAGGGAGGGAGAAGGGAGGCTAGAGGATTACACACACCTAGGCTGTGTTTTTGAAGTAAGAACAAGCTTGGAAGAGGTTTTGAAATTCTGAAATTTTGAGGGAAAATAGTGCACCAAAGGGAGGAAGAACTTCTCACTTAGAGCTCTTTCTCTCTTAAGCAAAATTCTCAACCCTTAAACCAAGGGGTGGGGGGAACTATTTATAGGAAAGGAGTGGATTAGGAGACTACTTAGATATTAATTAGGGTTAATAATTAGGTAATCTCAAATCTAAGGTTTCCTAGAATTTTGAGAGCTTGAAAAGGTGTGAAGGTGGTTCTAATGGTGGATGATGGGGTGAGGCTTTAAGTCACTTGGAGGGTTGCAAATAGGTAAGGAATGGGTGCAACAGAACTATCAAAACATACCCCAAAGATCAAGATGGTCAATAAGTCAAACCCCAATCTCGAAATTCAAGGCAAATGTATAGTAAAACAGTGCCTGGAAGTGAGCTTGTGATGGTAGGGCCCACTATTGAACCTGGCGCAGCTATTAGTTGTGCTAGGCTAAAATCCTAGGAAATTGGCCTGGCGCAAATAATAGTTGCGCCAGGCAAAAATATGCCTGGCGCAACTATTAGTTGCGGCAAATCCTTAGGGGGGCCCACCCATTTTTACTTCTTTGCCCCTGGGGTTCAGTTTACCATAACTTTTGATGTATACCTCCGATTGGGGTGATCCTTGGACCGTTGGAAAGCTGGCAACCTCTACTCTTTGATGGTATAGGAGTTAGTCATGTTAGAGCACTGTAGCTAGTTCCAATGCACCCCTCCTCCTCATTGCCCGGGAAGGTTAGGTTTAGGGTTCGGAATGGGTTCTAAGGGTCGGGATTGGTTTCTAAAGGTTCGGGATAGGTTCCTAAGGGATCTAGGGTGATTCTTAAGGGTGTGGGGTGATTCCTAAGGGTTCCATACATGCCATCAAAAGCTTAGAAATGCACCTCTCTGGAAAGGTATTTCGATCGGGCCTTGGGCCAAATTTGGGTGTATACAAGTGGATTGCGCTGTTTTCACCTAAGCCATAGAGAATGATATAGATTTTCAAGGACTATATGGAGGTTTAGTTAGTATATGGAATGGGTTGAGCATTGTGCACAGGATGAAGTCGATTAATCATGCCTAAGTATTTATGTACGACCTTATCCTGGTACAACTGAATGGCAAGACATTGAGAGTAATCCTTTGCAATCATTTCCCTGATTTGAAAGGCTAGATGTGTCACACTCTTTTGCCCTTCCTTTATGATCGAAATTCTATTCGCATATCATAAGATTGGTTAAGGGCATAAAGTTTGAAGATTTCAAGATCGTTTCGGTAAATTTAGAGGTTATCATTTTGATGAGGGCTTTATCTCATTTTTATGATGGCTTTATCTCATGTTGGTGATGGCTTTATTTTATTTTGCTGATGGCTTCACCTCATTTTGGTGATGACTTTATCTACTTTACTGATGGCTTTACCTTATGTTGGTGATGGCTTTACCTCATGTTGGTGATGGCTTTATCTCATGTTGGTGATGGCTTTATCTCATTTTGGTAATTCCTCTTACCACCGTCGCGTATCAGAAAATGGGTGCGTGTGAACTTTTATTCCTAGACAAGTGAGACCTATTCTGCGTATCGAGGCTACTTGCTCATCTGTTGATCCATGTATGTGGGCATCTTTATTGCAATTAATGGTACATGTTGACAATTAATGGTTGGACAATTTTCTTTTCCTTTATGGCGATGGTTAAATTCTAATTATGATCCATATGATTAGTTGTGGGCTGATAATCTCATGGATAGTATATGTGTAGTTGATTTTCTAGAAATATCATTTAATAGTTGATTATCTTATTGGAAAATTGGTGGTACACCAGTCTAGTGATAGGTGGATTTTCATGCCGATTGTATAGTCGTAAATTTTCGAGGACGAAAATTCCTATGAAGGGAAGATTTTTGAGGACGTGAGTGTTCAACCCCCCCCCCCTCGAATTTATTTTGAGATAACATAAATCAATTCATATCTGGACGTGAGTGTTCAACTTGATGTGCATGATAAGACCTGATTACTTAAGGCAATTTTCGAGGACGAAAATTTTATAAGGTGGGAAGAATGTAATATCCTAAAATTTTTGACCTTAAACAATGACCTCGGGATCCGTGCCCGATGGGTCATAGATTTGACCAAGTGATGGTCAAATAGTGGACTTCTATAGTTAACGTATTCATGTGATATAAGTGTATCCTAAGTATGGTGTATGGGTGTTAGTTAAGGGTCACATATACCTATCTCTGGTATATGTGGTTAACACTAAAACTTAAGGAGGATTATAAGGGTTTAATAACCTAAAGGGAAGTCATTCCTTTATTTGGTTGGTGAGAGAGTTAAGAGGAGAGACAGAGAGAGAGAGTAAAGAGGGAGTTAATGGCAAGGAGAGTTATTATGGTTCGGATTTGAGGACAGATTTGAGCATTGAATGCTGGATTCAATGCATGAAGAATCGTTAAAGCAAAAGCTTGGAACCCTAGCCAAGAAACCAACCAATCCATTCTTTAAGAGATTGATTTGAGGTGAGTTTTGTTAGATTTAAATACATAAGGTTTTGATGATTAAATTCAATGAAGTATAGTGAAAATGATGAATTAAAGACATAGAAAAGAAAGAAAAATAGGAAGAAAAAGATTTGAAAGAACAGCCCAAAAAGGGACTGAGTTCTAACCAAATCGATTAATTGATTTGGAAAATCGATTAATCGATTTTGGTATGGAGGTTGAAAAGGTATAAAAGCCCGAGTTTGATTAATCGATCTTGAAATCGATTAATCAATTTTGAATTCGATTAATCGATTTGGAAATCGACTAATCGACTGAGTACCTCCAGTGGCTGGAGAAATAAGACTTGGAGAAACTGATTAATCGAGTTGGGAATCGATTAATCAATTTGGGAATCGATTAATCGATTGTGGACTTTCGATTAATCGATTAATCAATTTTGGATTTCGATTAATTGATTTGAGAATCGATTAATCGATTTAGGGTTTCGATTAATCTATTTTAGAGATCGATTAATCGATTTTGATAGTTTTAGTTGGCTTCTTAATTGAACCATGAGGTTCATGGAGGGTCTTGGACCTTCTCTATTACATCCTTATTGATGTTGTGCATATGTTATGATGTACCATAGGTGGTATGAGCTAAGGCAAGCATGAGGAGCCGTGTAAGACCTTGATGCTTGGATAGTCAGACACTTGAGGTAGGGAACACCTTGAACATGTACTTTGATTACAAGAGCATGTATGTAGTAATATAGAAATGAAATGAATCATATAATTTCTATGTGTGTGTGATACACTATTCAAATGAAAATGCTTTAATCATATAATCCTCTCAGTATGTGTGTGTGTGACACCAAGTAACCATATGAAAATGAGACATCCCCAGGGGATGAGAAATTGATAAAGGCATCAGTGTGATGCGAGTAATTTAGACATCCCAGGGATGTAAGTGAGATTATAAAGTAAGATTGAACAAAGACTGATAAGGCCTAATTGATATAAAGTAGCACATTTATACGGTGAATAAACTATATGTAAAGACATGATATTTTTGTTATTGAAGGTTTGATCAGAATACCTCACCGACGTAACGGGATACCCTCGACTGACTCGGCAGAATATCCGTGACCGGTACGGCGGCCAATCCGTACACCGATATGGCGGTCTATTCGTACACAGTAGCACATCCCAGGGATGCTGAGATGAGATTAGACCCCGTCGCCTACGAGAAAGGGACCTGGGTAGTATTCAAAGTGATATATTTATAACAACTGTCTATTTAGATGATGTGGAGGGTATTCCATCGGGGCTCGATGCTATATTGCTCGGGGATTACTTAAGTTGAAGATTTAAGTTTCTTTAGGCCTATTTAGTATAATTCATGAACAATTGATAATAAATGTAATATGTAAACCACCAGTAAACTTCAATGCATATGTAACCCTTTAAACTATTTTCCATTAAGTTCATAAATATATCATGCTATCATATCATGGAATATATGTGAGGATTTGACTTATATGCTCATTGTGTTGTTCCCTATTGAGATAGGATGTAGCTCACCCCTTTAGACTATATGTCGTAGGTCCTTTGCTCACAGCCATAGAGGCTCCGAGAGACGTAGATCCGGGGGATTCGGACTTCGTTCCCGGAGACGAGTTAGAGCCTCCTCCCGAGGACTTCTTCTAAGAGACTCCATTGTGGACTTTGATAGGGAGAGTTCTGAGAGCTCATTGTACGGCTTAGTATGTCAAGCCTTAATTTTGGGAAATATAATTAAATAGATATATTCTTTTAGTGAATCATTTAGGGTGACTAAGTCATGTCACTGATGATTCGGTTGGGTTCTTTTACTCATGCAGAGGCATGAGTTTAGAACCACTTTTTGGATTATAGATTTTAGAGTATATATGTATAGAACTGGAGAATTATTTCAGTATCAGTTCTTATGTGTTTGATTCTCTTTATTATTGCTTGCTATGCCAATGCTTACTACGTATCAATGGGGCATGGTCTCAAGGATCGTACTAATGGCACGGGTTTTGGGGTGCCGAAAGCCAGGCTATCACAATTTAAGGACTGTAGCATCGAGTGAGGACATATTCGAGGTTAAGAAGTATCTTCCCGTCAATGAGGACGTTGACAATTTTGAGTGGAGGAGGATGTGATTGTAACGATTCCCAGACTTGTGCACTACGCAGTAGCGAAAAGAGTCTGGTCAGGTCAACACTAAAGCCCTGTTATGATTTATACATAATAGCAATAAGAAAGGTGTTTTACACCTCATACTGGATATATTATTCCAAAATATTGGTAAGTTTAATAGTGTGGCACAGGACTAAAGCCCTGTTTTGATTGATACATCAGTACAAAGAAGTTAAATTTAGTAAAAGAACCTTACACACTAGGCAATTACTGTTTTAATTTAAAAAAAAGAAGTTTTGACTTATACACTAAAACCAACATCCACAAACCGAATCAGTAGTGTTGCTTGTTTTGTATCATTATAATTATATACAAAAGATATTAGGTTTTGTTTTTTCTGCAACACACTACCAAGGTAGTGGTGACGTGCGTAGGAATTTAACTTAAGTAGCTAATAAGCTACTTGCATGGAGTGAGGGGTACACGACTCAATTGAGTCATCATGCGGATCCATGCACGCAAGGTGCACCGACCTCTATAAAAATCCGATAACACCTCCTCCATCTTCCTCGTCTGATTTCTCGGTGAATTTCTGAAAAAGGCAACCTTGTAATGATAACATAACCCTGAAAAACCTCTTATAAATATTAAATCTTCGTAGTTTGATGGCTCGGCAAGCACAGCATCAATATATGATCAGCACCGCACCGATGAGACTGTAGTAACACCAAAAAGGTATGCCGTAAATTTTACGCATAGTGTGACTTGAAGCGAGCTCTAAGCTCAGCACAACTAAATAGGGTCTGAGTGCAGATTGTTGCACTCTGGCAGAGCTACATGCTCAGGCTGCTTATCTTTCACAAGGTTTGAAAACTTGTTGAACTGAAATTGCTAGAATATATTGCATATCTAGATATAAAAATATAGAATATATTTATATCTAGATATAAATATATTCTATATATTTATATCTATATATATTATATATAGGTCTATATATATAACCTATATATTGCAGCAAAGGCATAGCAGCAACCAAAGACAGAGAAGACAGGCTGAACCACGGTAAGACATTCTGCTGAATGGCTTGCCGCAGCAACCTCATAGGGTTGCCGTGGCAAACCTTGAAGCTTGCCGCGGTAACCTCCACCAGCAAAGGGTTGTGGACAGTGCTTTGGACATTTCGGACTTTAGATCCAGTAAGGGTCCAGATGATTGCATCTTTGGGTCTTGGGCGCACAGTGAGCCACGCACAGTGAGCCATCTATTAAACGCTAGCTTTTAATATAAAAATTATTATTATCATAGTTAGGTGCAACATGGTGCACTTAGACGGTTTGAAGAAAAGATATTCGCATGATGTTCTCGGATGCCTGAACGTGCATCAACGACAATACCCTTGAAACTCTACACACAGGTAGGGAAATTATTTTGTTTACCTATCTTTGGTTCCCTTACATTCATCTTATATGGCATATTTTTGATCATATCTAAATAGAACGAGATAAATATATATCTGTATAGTGCTGAACTAACTTACATAAAGAACAAGATAGTTAAAAGACCTGCTAATTATAAATCGTATCATTCTTGAAGAAAGGGGAGTTGAGTTGAATTATTATCTATTATGTTAATGGTGAATGCATGTCAATGATACCTGCATGACAAATGAAACTAAAGCATGTAAGCTCAGTATCTATATTTAAGGCATTTGATTAATATAGAGGTAGAATCTCATGCTAAATAAGTTTAGTTTACCTTATATTATTGCATTTCAGTTTAAACATGCACGTTCTTGAATATTTATGCATAGTTCATATGGCATTTGGCATTATTCAGATTTGCTATCCTTTATATGTCTTTGCTTGCCACGCTATTGCTTCATTTAAATCAAGTGATCTCGCTAACTCGGGTGCTTGATTTTCTTTGTCCGAGTGATCCCGGTAACTCGGGAGTTGACAAGTGATCCTGCTAACTCGGGAGCTTGAATTATTCTGGTCCAAGTGATCCCGCTAACTCTGGAGCTTGACAAGTGATCCCGCTAACTTGGGAGCTTGACCTTGTTGATGTCCTGTTTCTGCCTGCACGTATATCATGTTTCAGCTTGATTTCTCATACCTGTCGCATCATGCATAAATTCAGTACATCAGCATGTTATATTAATCTTATGCTTTAATTCAGTTATGCTTCTACATGCGAATGTGATAAAATATCAATGTATGTGAATAATATAATATTCTCTACTGAGCTTTGATGATAGCTCATTCCATGATTTAAATGTCCTAGCTGCAGAGCCTAATCCGTAGCACGTTGCAGATCCCACCTACGTGCCTGACGAGGAAGAAGGGGAAGACGACTACGACAAAGACGAGGAAGACGATTTTCCAGAAGAGTTCTTCCCAAAATAGGTTTGTCGATGGGAGAGGAGAGAGAAGAAAGGAAAGAGAGAAAAAATTTTAGACATGTATAAATGATATATGGTAGTTTCAGATAGTAGTTTTATATTGATGCTGGGATGTATAGGTTTTCTTTCCACTGTTTAGATGATGGGTGGCCGTCATCGGTGGAAAGCTATATATCGGATCTTTTGTTTATATTGTTGCGAGTTTTTTATCAGTTATTTGCCATATTATCCATTGTCAGAGTTAACACATTGCTTTTGCAATTGCGTCATGTTAAAAGAAAGAAATAACCCCTTGATGAAAGGATCATGTCAGGTGATCCAATGGCGCAACCTTTCCCAGTTTAGAGATGGGGAAACGTCGGGCTGTCACAGGTGGTATCAGAGCTCCGACGTTAAGTCATTTGGAGACTTAACTCTGACATATATATGGTAAAATGTCTAATAGTTGATTTTAATTAAGTTCTCATATGATCAAAATAGGTTGAGATGCCTCCGCATCATGGAAGAGGTAGGGGTAGACCACCGTTGCCCCATCGCACTTGACCGAATACTATTCCAGTAGCCGGGTACGAGCATGACATTGATTCGGGGAGTGGTGAGAATGTCCATCTGGCTGAAAGTTGAACGACGATGGAGAATGTTGCAGAGCATACTCCGCCAACGCAGACTCCACCAGTAGTTAATACTCCTCCAATGGGAAGTACTCCTAGAGTTGAGCAAAATGCGGGACACAATCCGCAGTTTATAGAAACTATGGTCAACACTATGGCCATGCTTGTTGTTCGACGTACCGAGGGATTTACAGAATTTGTCCGACTTCAACCACCGAGTTTCCATGGTCAGCATGACCCGATGGAGGCTGAAAAGTGGTTAACGCAGATTGAGAAAGTGCTGTAAAGAGTCACTGCACCGAGGAGGAAAAAGTAAGCTGGAAGGCGTATAAACTAGAAAGTGAAGCAGAGCCATGGTGGCAGTTTGTTGAAAGAACAAGGATGCCCAGAGTACCATGGACATGGGGCAGAGTTCACCGAGGCATTTAATGAAAAATATTGTTCAGCGCCTGAGAGATATAAACTCGAAGTACAGTTTGTAACCTTAGTACAAGGTCAGATGACGGTTAGAGAATATGAGGCAGAATTCACACGTCTCTCTCATTTTGCACCTTTGTTGGTCGCCACCGAGTTGATGAAAACATAAAAGTTCGAGCGAGGTTTGAAACCATTGATCAAGGAATGCATTTCATTGTTTCAGGCCACGACTTATCCCAACATGATGAAATTATCCCTGATAGCGGAAACTGATGTGGATACTATGTTCAAAAGGAGATAAGAAAAATAGAAGGCCAGAAAAGCTCCATCTTAGTCCTATAGTGCCGGTCAAATTAGCAAGCGACCGCGATTCCAAGGATAAGCAGCATTTCCACCAGTTGCAGGAGCTTATGCACGGCCATATGGTTCATCGACATTTTTATTACCACCACGGATTCCACGTGTTCAGAATCAATCCTTTTCACCAATGGCTAGAAGTACATCTGGGTTTTCTCAAGCACAACCGACAGGTTCTCGCACGGGATCTTATACGGCTTCATCAGTGGCCTCAAAAGAAATTTGTGGGAAATGTGGGAAGGCACACAAAATCGATGAGTGTCGTAAAGCTTCTGGTGCATGTTTTCGATGTGGCAAGATGGGACACCGGATCAGAGAATGCCCGAAAACGGTCGAAATAACAATAAAGGTAGGACCAGTGTTACGATCGACACGGCCTACGGTACAAGGCCGAGCTCATGCTATCACTGTAAAGGATGCACGCACTAGTAATGACGTCATTCAAGGTATGTTGGTCCATTACATATCTACATTAATATTTGTTATATATTATCTTTTTAGATAGAGAAAGTGCATCTAGTAAACTATAAAAATTACAGTAGAAATTGTTAGATTTATGTATTATGATTTTTGAATACGTCAAAGTAATCTAGCTAACACTAGATAGTATGCTTTAAGTATTCTGCAAATATATCCAAAAGATGCTTATTTATGTTATGATACACGAGTCTTGATAGATCCCAGATCTACACACTCGTTTGTTATACCCCAGTTTGCTGAAAAATTGAAGAAGTTGGGAGGTATCCCAGAGCCTCTTGACTTTATTCTCGATGTAACACTTCCTACTAGACAGTTTCTCACAACTGATATAGTATATCGATCGGTTATCATTTGGATCAAGGACTACTAGGGATATGAAGCAATAGTCGACTTGATCTTACTACCGATGGAAGGATATGACGGTATCCTTGGCATGGATTGGTTGTTCAATCACCATGCGAATGTTGACTGTCGACGGAAGATTGTCTCTTTTCGACCGTAAAAGAAGAAATCAGCTAAGTTCTATGGGGTACCATCATCAAATCTATCTTTGATATCTGCAATTCGAGAATGGCGATTACTTGATGATGGTACTCAGGGGTATATTGCTTTCGTGCAAAGTAAAGAGTGAGAAGTAAAGACACTTTCAATTTCAGAAGTACCAATTGTTCGTGAATTTCCTGATGTGTTCCCTGATGAGTTGCCAGGCTTACCTCTTGACAGGGAAGTGGAGTTTACCATTGAGCTAGCTCCGGATACCGATCCAGTATCAAAAACACCATATAGAATGGCACCGGCTGAGTAGAAAGAACTCAAGGAGCAATTGCAAGAGCTTGATAAAGGTTTTATTAGACTGGGTGTGTCTCCATGGGGCACACCGGTATTGTTTGTGAAAAAGAAGGACGGTTCAATGCGTCTCTACATTGATTATCGTCAACTCAATAAACTGACGATCAAGAATAGATATCCGCTTCCTCGAATCGACGATCTCTTTGATCAGTTACAAGGAGCGCGGTTCTTTTCAAAAATTGACCTACGATCGGGTTATCACCAGATGAAGGTGAAAGCTGAAGATATTTCGAAGACAGCTTTCTGAATACGCTACGGTCACTACGAGTTTCTCGTCATGCCCTTTGGATTGACCAACACACCTGCTGCATTTATGGACTTGATGAATCGAGTCTTCAAACCCTATCTTGATCAGTGTATTGTAGTATTCATCGACGATATACTCATTTATTCAAAGACAAAGGCAGATCATGAAGATCATCTACGTCTGGCATTACAAACATTGAGAGATTCACAGTTGTATGCCAAATTCAGTAAATGCGACTTCTGGTTGAATCAAGTCAGTTTCCTAGGTCATATTATCTCTAAAGTGTATTACACGATCCCGAAAAGATCAAGTAGTACATGGAAGCGACCACATGGCGATCAAGATCCAAAGTTTTCTAGGTCTTGCAGGTTACTACCGACATTTTGTGGAAGGATTTTCATGACTTGCTAGACCACTCACACAGCTCACTCGAAAGAATGCTAAGTTCGAGTGGACCGAGGCTAGAGAACAGGGTTTCCAAGAATTAAAAAGGAGACTCACTTTCACACCTGTTCTAGCCTTACCATCTGGCAGTGGTGCTTTTGTTGTTTTCAGTGATGCTTCATACAATGGGTTAGGGTGTGTTTTGAATCAATGGGAACGTGTAATTGCATATGGTTCTCGTAAGTTGAAAGACCACGAGAAGAACTATCCCACTCATGACCTAGAACTAGCAGCAATTATTTTCGTATTAAAAATCTGGAGACACTATCTGTATGGTGAAACATTCGAGATTTTCACCGATCACGAGAGTCTTAAATTTCTCTTCACCCAGAAAGAGTTAAATTTGAGACAGAGATGGTGGATGGAATTCTTGAAAGACTAACTGCTCTATTCAGTACCATCCCGGTAAAGCCAATGTTGTAGCTGATGCGCTTAGTCATAAATCATCCGCTCAATTATCTCATCTTGTGACACGATTACAAAGATGGAAACTACTCAATGACATTGTATCATCGAGTGCCACTCTGCGAGCAACGTCAATTGGAGGTTTACTTGCTACAGTAATGATCCGAGCTCCACTATTCGATAGGATCAGAGAGCTCCAAATGTTAGATGCAGAGCTTATTTCCATCCGACAGGGGATACAAAGTGGGCTACATCCAGAATTCTCAATCAAGGATGATGGGTCTTTATTATTTCGAGGGCGAGTATGCGTACCTGATGATCATGCCTTACGTCAAGAAATTCTTGAAGAAGCTCACAAGTCAGCATATGTTATTCATCCTGGTAGCACAAAGATGTACCAGGATCTTAGACAGACATTTTGGTGGAACGGTTTAAAACGCGATGTAGCAGAATATGTAGCAAAGTGTTTGACCTGTCAACAAGTAAAGGTTGAGCACAAACACCTTGCTGGTCTACTATAGCCATTGCCTATTCCAGAGTGGAAATGGGAAAATATTTCCATGGATTTCATTCTCGGTTTGCCCCGTACTCAGAAAGGTTACAATGCAATTTGGGTGATTGTCGACTGTCTCACCAAATTGGCGTATTTCTTACCCTATAGTAGGCGATATACAACATTGAAATTGGCTGAAATATATCTGCGAGAAATTATATGATTACATGGGATACCCGTCAACATTGTGTCAGATAGCGACCCTTTATATATCTCACGATTTTGGCAGAGTTTCCAAGAAGATATAGGTTCCAAGTTAGACTTTAGTACTGCATTTCATCCTCAGACCGACGGACAGACGGAGATGGTAAATCAAGTGATTGAAGATATGCTAAGGGTCTGTATGCTAGATTTTCAAGGATCATGGGATAAACACTTACCCCTGATCGAATTTGCATACAATAACAGCTTCCAGTCAAGCATCGGTATGGCACCATTCGAGGCACTATATGGACGCCGATGTAAATCTCCGATTAATTGGGAAGAAGCTGGAGAGCGTTTGATTTTAGGCCCTGATTTGATCGAAAGCACAAATGCAGTTGTTCACATTATTCGGGAACGACTTAAGAGTGCTCAGAGTCGACAGAAGAGTTATTCTGATCTTAAAAGAACAAGTGTTGATTTTTAGGTAATATCTTATACTAATAAGTCTTTTCTAAATTTACTAAAATTATAGTATCAATCTGATTGAATGGTATACAGATTGGCGAACACGTCTTTATCAAAATCTCTCCGACAAAAGGCGTAATGCGATTTGGAAAACGAGGCAAGTTGAGTCCTCGTTATGTAGGACCATTCCCCATATTAGGCAGAGTAGGAGAAGTCACGTATCGACTCACGTTACCTCCGCACATAACAGGCATTTATGACGTATTTCACGTATCGATGCTGAGAAAGTACGTCAGCGATCCAACACATGTGTTGGATTATTAACCGTTGGACATCTAGGAAGATTTAACGGTCACCGAAGAACCAGGTCAGATTCTAGACCGCAGAGATCAAATTTTGAGAACAAAGCGAATTCCACTCGTTTTGATCTAATGGAAGAATTATGGGTCGCATGAAGCTACCTGGGAGCGCGAAGCTGATATTCGTGCTCAGTACCCTCGATTATTTACATAGGGTACGTACTTAATTTTCACTTACAAATTCATTACAGTTGGTCACATGAATGTTGCTAAGAAATAAAATTTTTCATTTATAATTTTTTTATGTTTTATTGATGTACCCTGCAACGGTATACAAAGAACCACATTCCATGTACTATATCAATAGAGTTTTCTAGACATTGATATCAGTTTATAAAATAACCTAATTATATTTCGCACATTAAAATACAATTCTTTATAAAATTAAAGTTTTGAGAATGTTAAAGATAATTTGAATAATAAATAATAAAATTGCAAAATTGTGAAGGAGTGACACTTAAACAAGAAGACATCCCAGCTTATTGCCACATGTCCCTAGTGAAAAATACAAGGCCATCTATGGGCCGATATAATACTTTTCCACAAAATGCACTATAGGATGGAGTTAAAATTCATCAAAATAAAATTTTTTAACCTAGCAATATACATAAAAAAGGTCAATAATTATTTTTATACTACCCCTATGTAGGCTAAGAACACCCAAGTACCAAAATAGTTTATACAAAACTTAAGGGGCCTCGAAATATGGACCAAACAACTCTGGACCTCCTTTCCGCGGCAAGGAATAGTGCTGACCACGGCATGTCACTAGCTGCGGCAAGCCATTATAGTTGCCGCGACAACTCTGTGGAGATTTGGTGGGTCCGAAACCCATTTTCAGTTAAACTTCTATTGTTTCTACTCTTGAGTGGGTTGTGTTCTTGTACTTTCCAAGCAAATTACCTGCATGCACTACACAAAATCAAGCCAACAGTTGCTGCATGCCACTAATTTTCTCTAAGCAACCCTCCATTTCCTGTTATTGTCCTAATTTCAGGCAGATTTTGGGTGTCTTGTGAGGTAAAACCCAGAACTCTAGCTCCATTTATTCTTTTCTTGCCTTTTTGATTATCAAAATGCCTCCTAAAAAGGCTGGAGTCTCTAAACCTCCAAAGGCTTCAGCTCAAGCAAAGGGCAAGGCCCCTGCTCCTTCACATGAACCGATTGATCCACCCGTGGAGCACGAACAACCCATCCCATGGTGGGTTGCGAAGGCTATGGAACTCGAGTGGATCATTGATGATCGCCTATTGACACCGAACGACCAGAATGCATGGTCTATTCGGTATATAGAACAGGCACGGTTAGACGCCTTATATCAATCATTCCATACCCAGTTTTATCCACGGCTTGCCCGTCTTTAGTGAGTATATTGGGAGACGTAGTTGCGTGCCCGCCCAATGTAAGGGTTTACAGCGATTTGGAATGTATGCTCCATCATGATGTTGGTTGCTTCTTCAATATAATCTATGAGTTGATGGAGCATATAATGGTTTCGATACAAATTATCGAATTGGAGGAGAGTTTGCTCATGGTTTTCTCGCATGAGTAGGACCAAATCAGCATTAGTATATGTTCCTTGTGCCGGAGGAACTGATTCGGTTTGTGGTTGAGAGGGAATAGGAATGTCATGGGTTAGGGTTGAAGGTATTTCTTGTTGAGATTGGGGAGGATGACGGATGGCTGGGCTAAAGCCCTGTTATGATTTATACATAATAGCAATAAGAAAGGTGTTTTACACCTCATACTGGATATATTATTCCAAAATATTGGTAAGTTTAATAGTGTGGCACAAGACTAAAGCCCTGTTTTGATTGATACAACAGTACAAAGAAGTTAAATTTAGTATAAGAACCTTACACACTAGGCAATTGCTGTTTTAATTTGAATACAAGAAGTTTTAACTTATACACTAAAACCAACATCCACAAACCGAATCAGTACTGTTGCTTGTTTTGTATTATTATAATTATATACAAAAGATATTAGGTTTTGTTTTTTCTGCAACACACTACCTAGGTAGTGGTGACGTGCATAGGAATTTAACTTAAGTAGCTAATAAGCTACTTGCATGGAGTGAGGGGTACACGACTCAATTGAGTCATCTTGCGGATCCATGCACGCAAGGTGCAGCGACCTCTATAAACATTTGATAACACCTCCTCCATCTTCCTCATCTGATTTCTGGGTGAATTTATGAAAAAGGCAACCTTGTAATGATAACATAGCCTTGAAAAACCTCTGATAAATATTAAATCTTCGTAGTTCACTGGCTCGACAAGCACATCGTCAATATATGATCGGCATCGCACCGATGAGATCATAGTAACACGAAAGAGGTATGCCGTAAATTTTACGCATAGTGTGACTTGAAGCGAGCTCTGAGCTCAGCACAACTAAATAGCGTTTGAGTGCAGATTGTTGCACTCCGACAGAGCTACATTCTCAGGCTGCTTATCTTTCACAAGGTTTGAAAACCGGTTGAACTGAAATCGCTAGAATATATTGCATATCTAGATATAAATATATTCTATATATTTATATCTAGATATAAATACATTCTATATTTTTATATCTATATATATTATATATAGGTCTATATATATAACCTATATATTGCAGCAAAGGCACAACAACAACCAAAGACAGAGAAGACAGGCTGAACCATGACAAGACACTCTGCTGAATAGCTTGCCGCGGCAACCTCATAGGGTTGCCGTGGCAAGCCTTGAAGCTTGCTGCAATAACCTCCACCAGCAAAGGGTTGTGGACAGTGTGCTTTGGACATTTTGGACTTTAGATCCAGTAAGGGTCTAGATGATTGCATCTTTGGGTCTTGGGCGCACAGTGAGCCACGCACAGTGAGCCATCTATTAAACGTTAGCTTTTAATATAAAAATTATTATTATCATAGTTAGGTGCAACATGGTGCACTTAGATGGTTTGAAGAAAAGATATTCGCATGATGTTCTCGGATGCCTGAACGTGCATCAATGACAATACCCGTGAAACTCTACACACAGGTAGGGAAATTATTTTGTTTACCTATCTTTGGTTCCCTTACATTCATCTTATATGGCATATTTTTTATCATATTTAAATAGAACGAGATAAATATATATCTGTATGGTGCTGAACTAACTTACATAAAGAACAAGATAGTTGAAAGACCTGCTAATTATAAACTGCATCAATTCTGAAGAAAGGGGAGTTGCGTTGAATTATTATCTATTGTGTTAACGGTGAATACATGTCAATGATACCTGCATGACAAATGAAATTAAAGCATGTAAGCTCAGTATCTATATTTAAGGCATTTGATTAATACAGAGGTAGAATCTCATGCTAAATAAGTTTAGTTTACCTTATATTATTGCATTTCAGTTTAAACATGCACATTCTTGAATATTTATGCATAGTTCATATGGCATTTGGCATTATTCAGATCTGCTATCCTTTATACATCTTTGCTTGCCACGCTATTGCTTCGTTTAAATCAAGTGATCCCTCTAATTCAAGAGCTTGATTTTCTTGGTCCGAGTGATCCCGGTAACTCGGGAGCTTTACAAGTGATCCCACTAACTCGGGAGCTTGAATTATTCTGGTCCAAGTGATCCTGCTAACTCGGGAGCTTGACAAGTGATCCCGTTAACTCAGGAGCTTGACCTTATTGATTTTCTATTTTCGCCTGCATGTATATCTTGTTTCAGCTTCATTTCTCATACCTGTCGCATCATGCATAAATTCAGTACATCAGCATGTTATATTAATCATATGCTTTAATTCAGTTATGTTTCTACATGCGAATGTGATAAAATATCAATGTATGTGAACAATATAATATTCTCTACTAAGCTTTGATGATAGCTCATTCCACGACTTAAATTTCTTAGCTGCAGAGCCTGATCCGGAGCACGTTGCAGATCCCACCTACGTACCCGACGAGGAAGAAGGGGAAGACGACGACGACGAAGACGATTTCCCAGAAGAGTTCTTCCCAAAATAGGTTTGTCGATGGGAGAGGAGAGAGGGGAAAGGAAAGAGAGATAAATTTTTAGACATGTATAAATGATATATGGTAGTTTCAGATAGTAGTTTTAGATTGATGTTGGGATGTATAGGTTTTCTTTCCACTGTTTAGATGACGGGTGGCCGTCATCGGTGGAAAGCTATACATCGGATCTTTTGTTTATATTGTTGCTACTTTTCTATTAGTTATTTGCCATATTATCCATTGTCAGAGTTAACACATTGCTTCCGCAATTGCGTCACATTAAAAGAAAGAAATAACCCCTTGACGAAAGGATCATGTTAGGTGATCTGATGGCGCGACCTTTCCTAGTTTAGAGACGGGGAAATGTCGGGCTGTCACAGTGATAGAGGTATGCAATATGGCTACCCAGACCATCCACAGTGCCACTCGGGCTGCTTGTACTCTGCGTAGAGGCAGTGGTGACTTGGTGCCTGAGGCATGCGATGTGGTGCCAAGAGGGCACCGACATCTTGGTGCCGGAAGGACATAATGTGGTGCTGGGAGGGCATGCGACATGGGGCCAGGAGGGCCTCGTGACATGGTCGTGCTACTGTGGTCGCGATACGGTCGCAGGGGAAGACGATGTGGGGAGTCACGGGCGTGATGGCTGAGAACATGACACTGTGTGCCATGGGGGTATGTCAAACCAATGTGTTTGAGGTCCTCAGGTTGTTTACCCACAGATGGTATTTGGACCATCTATGTGGGAGAGGTGTTGGATGAATGCCTTCTACTCACACAGGGCCTTGGGTTTCTAGAGGGGGCACAAGTGTCTCCTAAGCCTGTAAGGGTGGGCTTAGGATGTCGACGCAACGATGCCGTGTGGCACCCAAGGTGAGGTTGAAGTATGACCCGAGCTACGCATCGCGGTGCATACGGTTGGGCAACTTCACGAGAGCTGTGTGGGACTCAGTTGAGCACGACAGTATGTGGGCCAAGTATAGACGTGTGCTAGTAATTCGGAACACACACGAAGGCGGGCTGCGTGGGACTTAGTTGAGCACGGTAGTACGAGGGACATTAGTGCAAGTGAGCATGTCGTAAGGGACACGATACATCAGATGGTAGGCATTAGAAAAGAGGTAACCATGAGAGGGAGTTCTCGTCCTCTAGGCGGGTGGTATCAAAGCTGATGAAGAGATTGGTTGGCTTTGTTGCATGCGGTAGTGAGGTACCACACAGGTTAATGGTGGGTCGAAGGACGCCCCCGTGATAGTTGGTATCAGAGATAGGTGATGAGTAGTGAAATATGATGATATTTCACCCCTAGATACCTATATTTAGCTATCCGATGAAGGCTATCTGATAAGAATTATTAGATTTGAAGTGTTTCAGGTAAATACAAGCCAAGTGCAGAAAATAGCCCAAGAATTTTGAAAATAATGTCAAAACACTGCAACTTTGGGTCATCGAGAACTTGGTGTGACTTGTAACTCAATTTGGAAATTCAAGACAGTCGAATTATAAAATTATTAAACACAAAAGTTGTAGATCTTTCTGTCAGATTTCCAATGGATCAAGAATTGCCTCAATCCGAGTTCAGGACAGAGAGTTATGGCCAAAATACCAAAGCAGTGTCTGATGCAAAGTTCGGCGGGAATTCACGAAAATCTGGGAGGTCGATGCATCGACCCTATTGGGTCGATTAATCGACCCTAAATTTTTGAGTTGGAACACCTCTGTGGCTGGGAAACGTCGGCTCTATTTAAAGCGGATCAAACACTTCGGAAAGGAGGAATTAGAGATAGGAATTAGAGAGAAAAATTAGAGATAGATAATTAGAGAGTTAGTTTTGGCTTTTCTTTTTTAGAGTTTTTGGAGAGAATTTTTTAGAGGATTATTATTCATTATTATTATTTTTGGTTTTAGGCTCCTCTTGGCATCTTTTCAAGAGTTCTTCTTTCTCCTTCTTCTAGGATTCCATCTGGGTAGATTGTACCTAGGATTTGCCTTATTTTTCCTTTACGTTAATGAAAGCATAGATTGTATTTAGGAAAAGGCATTGTAAACAAAGATCTTTGGAAGAAATAAAAAGAGGAATGACTTTGAATGAACAAGAAGATCATACACCAAAGATGAGCGGCTAAATCAGTAGATCGGGGAAGATGCGATCCCCAGATAAGTACCCTTATTTATGATTAATACCATAGTCGATTTATTGTCACCATGGAATCATTTTGCTAAAAGTTTGTGTTATTGAAAATATATTGAATGCTTGTTATGACCGTTGATTGCGCGTATCAACGACTATAATCGCTAGATCTGGACCTGCAGACTGATCTAGGCTGCAGAGCGATTATGTGTTTACTGTTGTGATCTAAACATCATGAGATACGCTATGCTTCTTACATGACTCATACCGCAATGATAGGCTGAGTCATAGTTTTTAGATAGGGTATGCCGGATTGATGATCATATTTTATTACGAATAATCACTATAGCTGAATGATGGTGTGAATGATGCTTTAATGAAACTGTGGGTTTTAATGGTAGAAAAGGGGTACAAATCTGGGGTAGCATATTCCTTGATCTCATTTAATTATTATTTTAGATTCATCAGTAATTAGTTGTTTAGATTAATTTATTTTTCTGCATTTAGGAAAAGTGTGATAAATTTTGGTAAAATTGAATCTGGCCTTTGGTACTTCCTTAGGGTCGTTTTTAAATCTTTGAAAGAATTAATTAAAATTCAAGATTTCCCTGTGGGTTCGACACCTTTGTTCTTGCCATACTGTAATAGATCTTGTGCACTTGCAAGGGTTACACTTAAAATCGATCAATAGGCTGACTTAGTACATTGGGTGTTAGGTGCCTTATGAGCTGACACTACTAGACAAGTGACCCTGTGACACGTTGGCTCTTTCTCATGCTCGTGCTCTCTCTTTTTCCACTTTTGGTCCTCGCTCGGGCTCGTCTATCCCCCCCCCCCTTTTTTTTGGTTTTCTTTTTCTGCTTGATCCTTGTTGCAGATATTTCAGTGTTGATTATTTATTGGTGGTTAAAGCAAAATTAAAATCATAGTTAAAACAGAGGATGAATTCAGCACATCTAAAATATCTTAGACTTGCAAGATACAGGGTCTTTTTGTAGCAAGTTTTAAAAGTAAGAGTTTGTCCCACATAGAATAGTGATCTAAAACCTAGAAGGCAGTATAGTAGACCTCCAGATCTGGTAATTCTAGCCTAATCTAAGAAGAAAGAGTTTTTCAGGTGTCACTAGATCTAATCTATAAAATAGAATTATAAAACTAAATTTAAAAGATTGAGGAAGATGGATGGTAAAATAAAATAAAATGGAGGGAAATAAACAACTAGGGATTAGTTTTTATAGCAAAATAGATCAAGGTAAGTAAATTTGCAGCTGCCCTTCACTTGGCTACAAGCTCAAGTGCAAGGTACAAGAATCCACTCTAAATAAAAGGCTTGAACTGATCTTAAGGGTATGATCTGTCCACTTGAATAGTCACTGATCATCCTAGGGATTTCCTCTAAACCAAAGGTTTAAGGTAGAAGAATCCAATCTAGACCAAAGGTTTGAATTGATCTTAAGGCTATGATTTGTCCACTTTAATGGTCATAGGTCATCCTAAGGATTTCTTCCAAATCAAAGGTTTCAATTAGAACAATAAAATCACTACAGATATTGTGGATGCAAGGTTACAAGCTCAGGCATCCACAGGAATATTAAACCAAGGGAAATCAGATGACAATCAATAGATCTACTGGTAAACTGAATGGGCTATTCCCAAATATATGAATCCTATAGACATCTAATGGAACCACACAATCTTTAGATTTAATTGAACTTTAAAATCAACAATTTATTGAACCAAACAACTTACAATAACCTTGTTCTCAGATCTGTAATCTATGCATCGATCAACACATCTTCATGCCGAGATCACAATTACAAACCAGATCTGGACTGCTATTTAGATTTATTCCAATAGGCTGGATTAGAGAGAGAAGGGGGAAGAGAAAAAGGAAAAATAAAGTTAAAACTAAACCTTAATGAGTTAAGCAGAACTACAACTATTCTGTGGTTTCCTTGCAGAAGAATTACAGCAGCAAGGGGCCTTATTTATATAAATGTAGTGATCAATGTGCTTTGGATTGTAGCCAATCAGAGGAGAGATTTTCCATTTCAGTTTATGCTTCATCCATGTGCTTAGTGCTCTGCCCAATCAGAGGGAAGAGAGCTTAATTCAGTTCTACCCAGCTGGAATGATTTGCTTCCCACCACAAATTTGAGGTGAAAATCAGTTTGCATGTCGGCAGTTATTTCTTATGCCTTGGAGTTCCCAATTTTGCCCCTGCTGACCAAAAATAACTCCAGCTGTAACCCTTCATAATTTCTGCATATATTTGAGGCTTGATGGAGTCTTCAAAAGTGCCCCCGATGTTCATTAGTGATGGCTACAGCTGATGGAGTTCACAAGGTGGTCTTTTGGATCCATTAATGAAGGCTGGCAGCTGATGGAGTCTAGGTGAAAATCGAATTTCGATAGGTACAGCTCCATGAATGATCATTTCAAGAGGTTGCTGAATTCAGGTGCTGGAACCAATCGATAGGTTGACTGAATAGTCTCACATAGCAGCAGCTCCAGGTGTATTTCGTGAGGATGAGAGTTGGATTCGAGAGGATGGATGAGTGTAGGGCTAAAGGTCGACAGGTAGGCTGAAGGTGGACCTTAATTATTCGAGAGGTAGTGGGAGGGTAGATGGGGGTCTGCACTTTTCGAGAGGATGGCTAATGGTTTAAGGGGTCTGTTCGAGAGGTTATGGGAGGTTCTGAAGCAGTAATGGCTGAGGTCAACAGGATGGAAGCTTGAGAGCTGAACCAATCGATAGATTCAAGCATTAAATGGTTTGAAGACTGCAATCTTAAATGTCGAGAGAATGAAGGCTCTTCACTTTGAGAGGTTACATGCTGCTGTGAAGTTGATAGCTTGGAGGTTAGGCTTATCCATTCGAGAGGCTGGCTGTGCAATGCAATGAAGTGCTCGATAGGTTCTATAGGTGCAAGCTGGAGTTCTCGAGAGGATGATGGGTTGGAGTACAAGAGCTCGAGCAGTTGGCTGAAGGTGTTGAGGAAGGTGTCGACAAGTTGCTGGAACTACTCCTTGAATGTTGACAGGATGGCTGATAGCCAACTACACTTCGTAACGTTACTTCCATGCACTTCGTGAGGTTGCAAGACTTGGAGCTTAGCTTGCTGCAGTTGACAAGATGCTGGAACTTGACAGGTTTGTACTACTTTCAGCAAGGTGCATCTTAGTCATTCAATGAAGTTCATTTCTCAGCCATTATACCACACAAATAGTTGACTTGATGGCTGCTTGTGATCATCTACACTCTGCTGAAACCTATGCAACTGTTGCAAGCTTTGTTGTGCACACCAACTGCTCTACTTTTCTGCAGTTGCTGAATCAAAGGGTTGTGCACACAGCTATTAAAGTGCAGCTGCTCTTCCTTGTTTGCAGTTCTCAAATGTTCAAATGCTGTTGCAATTGGGGATGTTGGCTCTACTGGTTCAGCTTGGGTCAATGCTTGCTTGTATGGGTGCAGCTATTGTGATGGCTTGGACTTGTATGTTGAGGTGCTGCACTTAGAGTGTAAACTGCTGAACCCCAAAGGCTGTTCTAATGTGCTGCTCTTCCATATGATTGTATGCATTGCTGCTCAAAAGTGTACCTTGCAGCAATTTGAGAGTGAACCTCAAGGCACCTCTAATGTGCATAGAGCTGAAGCCATTTCATTCCACATTGCTGCTGTTGTTTGCTTTAAAGTTCTGAACTACATAGCTACTGATGTAGATGAAAGTACTTGGTTACTCTAATCCCCTCTTCTTAGCACATAAACATGGATAGCTGCATATTTATTCCTAAACTGCAAAACAACATAAGAATAAGTTATTAAGTACTCTAAGTACTAACAAAGGCCAGGTTGAAAGGGTATAAAATGGTATAAACCAGTGAATAACACACCCCCCAAACTTAACCTTTGCTAGTCCCTGAGCAAAGTGAAATTTAAAACAATTAACCTTTAAAAATAAAGGCCACTTTCGTAGGGAACACGGGTGCATTTAGCATATGCACCAAGCCTTTTAAACCCCTAGGTGATCCCTAGTGGAGGAGTGGAGTCTCCTGAGGGTTTCCAGTGAAGGTACTCACAAACTTCTCCAATAAATTCAGTCAATATTAATGCAACATGTTAGAACAAAATAAAATTCATTCCACACCTTACTCATTTAATTTTTTAGAGGATTCCCATCAGTAAATCAGTAGTTTAATTATGAAATTCTGTTGTAATTCCTTCTCCATCAATTAGCTCATGTCAAGGCATTGTGCATGAAAATTAATGTAGAGCTTACCATCAAATTGAGAATTCTGTTTTGATAATGCCCCCAACAAACTTAATTTCAGACCCAAGTCTTACCAGGGCTATCACTCATAATAAAAATAGAAGGGTGTTAAGACATGAAAAGTACCACTTTTCACCCCTTAACTTAGCCTCTGTTAGACCCTTAGCCATCTAATAAATGTGTGTTAAGTCATTTCTGTAGATAATAAACAGCAGCTGCAATAAGGCTTGAACCCTGTTAAGGACCCCACTTTTACCCCAGAAGTCCCTCAGAAGGATGAAAGTTGAACCCAAACAAGGATTGAACCTCGCGGAGCTTGCACAAGCTTTAAAGGATTCAGAAATTAAGCCTCGCGCAATTCTCGCGAGTTTCCCAAAACTTCATTTCCAATTGCCCGCACTGTTCTCGCGCAGTTGAGTGACAGAGGGGCTTCAGAATCATACTTCGTGCATCTCTCGCAAAGCTCAAATATAAATGCTCGCGTAGTCTCGCACAGCTCAAGAAAGCAGCTCTCAAAGCTCGCGCAGTTCACTCAGATCAACTGAGGAGAGAAAGCTCCAGGTATTTTGGCGTGCAGTGGCCGTGGGATGCAAAACTTTAGAAAAACCTCTCACGCAATTCAGAGACCAATGCACATCACGTCCTCACGAGGATCCTCGTGAAGATCCATTGAGAAACAAACTGCTCGCGCGATTCCCGCACCATTAAGAAGGAAAGAGCAATCCAGCGAGGATTCAATGCTCTATCGCGTGACTGCTTCAGCTGCAACTAAGACAACCCCGCGATGACTAGAATTTCAAGCTAATCCAATCTCGCGAAGACCGTGCTACCACGCAACAGTCTTGGAAACCAATGCTACCTGGCGAGGCTCTGAACTCTAACTCTCCCTCACCTTTGCAGAGGACATTCTGGAAACTTTTAGCAATTAGGGCATGCATTCCAATGCTCCAAGTTCCATGCACGCGCCCCGAGGCATCCAAGGGACAGTATTAGGCCATGTGTCATCGTTAAAATTAGAGTTTCCTAACCCTAATGTGTCGCCAAACTAACAGCTATATTGTAATAGCCCGAAAAAAATCACGCTAAACTATGACCTCGAGATCCGTGCCCGATTGGTCACAAGTTTGACCAATCAGGAGATCAAGAGTTAGCATAGAATGTGATGAACGGACGAGATGTGATGGGTTGAATGCCTATGTGGTGTGTGTTGTGAATGTGAAGTCGCATACACCTACCGCGGTGTATGTGCTCAACACACACACGTGAGGAAAGGGATAAAAGGGTTTAATAACCCTAAATGTGTGTCTTTGGTGGTTGAGAGAGAAGTAAAGAAGAGAGAGAGAGGAAGTAAAGAGAGGAGTTATTGCAACTGATTTGGAGGGGGGATTCAAGCGATAAAAGTCGGATTCAACACGGTTTGGATCTGTTAGAGCCAAAGCTGGAAACCCTAGCCTTCCAACCATTTGATTTGAAATCAATTTGAGATTGATTCAAGGTAAAAATTTTTGTGAATAAAATACATAGATCGTAGAGGCTAAGTTGTAGTTGAAAATGGTTAGAATCATAGGATAATGGCTTAGAAAAATAGAGGAAAAAGTATGGAAGAAGATTGGGAAGAACAAATGAAGTGAATCTGACAATTTTGATTAATCGAAATTGGGTTTCGATTAATCGAAATTGGCCAGGAAGTTGAAAGGTCAGAGGACCCCGATTTCGATTAATCGAATTGGAGTTCGATTAATCGACCTGGGATTTCGATTGATCGATTTGGGTATCGATTAATCGACTGGGAACCTCCAGTGGACCCCAGGGGTTGGAGGAAAGGACTTGAGGGAAATTGACTAATCGAAATGGGATTTTGATTAATCGATTTCAGTTTTCGATTAATCGATTTGGGATCGATTAATCGATTTTAGGAACTCGACTACTCGGATTGAGAATCGACTTTGCGAAACAGAGAATTTCGATTAATCGAATGAGATTCGATTAATCGAATGAAAATCTCGATTAATCGATTTGAAAATCGAACTACTCGAATTGAGAATCGACTTTGCGAAACAGAGAATTTCGATTAATCGAATGAGATTCGATTAATCGATATTGACTTTCGATTAATCGATTTTGGAAATCGATTAATCGAATCAGATTCGATTAATAGATTTTGGAATTCGATTAATCGACTGAGATAAAATATGTTGACTTTTGGGTTTGACTTTAAGATTCTTGGAGAGTCTTAGACCTTCTTTATTGCATCCTTTGTGATGTGTTTCACCTGTTATGTGGTACCATAGGTGGTACGTGTGAACTAATACACAAGGAGCCACGTGGGATCTTGATGCAATGATCAAACAAAGACTTGAGGTAGGGAACACCTTGAACATGTACCTTATTTTACAAGAGCATGTATGTAGTGATATAGATTTAGCGTGGTGACATGCACGGAAGATGAGAGTGTGAGATGGGCAGCTTACATGTTGGATGGGGAGGCTGGGCCTTGGTGGAAGTCCGTGATACGGACTCGGGCTCAAGAGACCCCAGAATTGCCTTGGACTTGGGAGGAGTTTGTTGAGGAGTTCAACAAACAATATTTTCCGGAAGTAGTGAGGAACCAACTTGAGATACAATTTTTACAATTAGTGCAAGGGAGAATGACAGTGAGAGAATATGGGATAGAGTTTCTACGACTTGCCCGTTTTGCTCCGGATTACGTCGCTACTGAAGTGATGAAGTCCAAGAGGTTTCAGCAAGGTTTGAAGCCTGAGGTTAGAGGAGGCGTAGCTCCATTTCAATTGAGGACCTATGAAGAGGTCATGAGTAAAGCGCTAGTGGTTGAAGAGGAGAATACAAATCGATATAGACAGAGGGAGCAGTAGAGGAGAGGAAATGAACAAGGAAGAACGGGGGCCTACGAACCGGTGAACAAAAAGCCGAGGTTCGTAGCCCAGAATCAGAGACCACAGTTCCAAGGGAGTTTCGGAAGACCGACGCAACAATAACACCAACAGAGGTTTCCATTACTTGCGTCGGGGAGACCTATTCGCTATGAGAACCCTGCCATGTCTACTGGCGCCACTAACACACAGGGTTCTCGTCTTTTCTCGCACCTCGAGACTTGCGCAAAGTGTGGCAAGCCTCATAGAACAGTGGATTGTAGAATGGGAACTAGGGGTTGTTTCCGATGTGGCAAGGTGGGCCACTTGATCAAGGATTGCCCCGAGGCTGATAAGAGAAAGACGGTTTCAGTTGCAGCACCACGACCAATTCAAGCAAGGAAGCCGATCGTTCAGGGGAGAGCCTATGCAGTCACTGCTCAGGAAGCAGGGAACGTGCATGATGTCATCCAAGGTGAGACTCGCTAAAATTAAAGAAGATTTTTCATTTCATCAAAATTTTAAATAGAGAACGAGCATGCATTAGGAATTGTATAGATTCTTTCTCAATACAAAAAAAAAGAGGTTGTATGTGAATTAAGAGTGTAAATTGATGTGTAAAATATTGTATGTATGTATGTATACTATAGGTACTCTAAATATATATGAAAAAGGATGCTTCGGTGGTTATGACGCTCGAGTGTTGATAGACCCAGGGTCTACCCACTCATTCGTCACTCCACGTTTCGCCAAGAAGATGAAGATTGTTCCAGAGACGTTGAATTTCATCCTATCTGTGTCTATTCCGACTGGAGAGTTAGTAGACACGGAGTTAGCATGCAAATCCATTATTGTAGCAGTTCGAGACTTAGAGGTGCACGAACTAGAAGCAAAGTTGATACTGTTAGACATGCAAGGGTTTGATGTGATCCTTGGCATGGACTGGTTGGCGCAGCATTGTGCAACCGTCGATTGCAAGAATAAGGTAGTCATTTTCAGACCCAACACAAGAAGATCATTTCGGTTTCAAGGAGTGAGGTCATCATCTGTGCCACTGATCTCAGCAGTAAGGGCCGAGAAAATGATCAGAAAGGGTTGCAGTGGATACTTGGCTTTCTTAAAGGAGGACAAGGAAGAAAAGAATGTCATTTCTGAGATATCAGTTGTGCGAGACTTCGCCGACGTGTTTCCAGAAGAATTGCCTGGATTACCTCCAGAAAGAGAAGTAGAATTCGCCATTGACTTAGCACCAGGAACGGAGCCTATTTCGAAAGCACCTTATAGAATGGCTCCTGCTGAGTTAAAGGAGTTGAAGGAACAACTACAGAGCTTATGGACAAGGGGTTTGTTAGACCGAGTGTATCTCCATGGGGAGCACCGGTCTTGTTTGTCAAGAAAAAGGACGGGTCAATGTGGCTATGCATTGACTATCGACAATTGAGCAAACTCACTGTGAAGAACCGCTACCCTTTGCCTAGAATTGACGATCTATTCGACCAACTGCAAGGAGCAAGGTATTTTTCCAAGATCGACCTGAGATCCGGTATCATCGATGAGTCAAAGTGAGGACATTCGGAAGATGCTTCCGGACACGGTATGGACACTATGAATTCCTTGTGATGCGTTGATTGACGAATGCTCCGGCGTCGTTTATGGATCTGATGAACCGAGTGTTTAAACCACACTTGGACTCCTGCGTCGTAGTGTTTGTTGATGATATACTGATATACTCCAAATCCAAGACGGAACACGAAGAACATTTGAGGATTGCTCTACAGACGCTACGTGAACACCAATTGTACGCCAAACTCAGCAAGTGTGAGTTTTGGTTGGAAGAGGTTAGCTTTTTGGGACATGTTGTCTCAAAGCATGGTGTCACTGTAGATCCAGCAAAGATAGAAGCAGTAGTTAAATGGGAGCAACCAAAGACAGTGACCGATGTCCGAAGTTTTCTGGGCTTAGCAGGCTATTATCGACGTTTCGTTGAGGGGTTTTCAAAGATATCGGGACCTCTCACAAAGCTGACACGAAAAGATTCAAGGTTTGAGTGGAGTGAGGCATGCGAGAAGAGTTTTCAAGAACTCAAAACGAGACTCACTTCGGCTCCAGTGTTAGCGATTCCTTCAGGCAGTGGAGGATACGCCGTGTACAGCGACGCGTCATACAATGGCCTTGGTTGTGTGCTCAACCAACACAAGAAGGTGATAGCTTACGGATCAAGACAGCTGAAGGAACACGAGAAAAATTACCCGACTCATGACTTGGAACTAGCAGCAGTCATTTTTGCGCTGAAGATTTGGAGACATTACTTGTATGGTGAGACTTTTGAAATTTTCACCGATCATAAGAGCCTCCGATATCTCTTTACACAGAAAGAGCTCAACATGAGACAGCGCAGGTGGATGGAATTCCTCAAGGATTATGATTGCTCCATACAATACCATCCTGGCAAGGCGAATGTAGTAGCCGATGCATTGAGTCGGAAAGGTTCAGCTCAGTTAGCTTGTTTGATTTTGGGTATGCACCGATGGAAATTATTGGAAGATCTGGCATTCTACGATGCGAACATTGAGTCAAAAGCCATCGGATCCTTTTTGGCTAACATATCAGTAAAGCCAGTGATATTTGAGCATATCCACGATCTACAGATGAAAGATCCGACATTAACAAAGATTCATCAAGACGTGAGTGAAGGCATCAGGTCGGATTTCTCAGTAAAAGAAGATGGTTCTTTGTTGTTTAAAGGCCGTCTATGCATTCCAGACAATGCCGATCTAAGACGAACGATTCTTGATGAGGCCCATAAGTCAAATTATGCTATCCACCCTGGTAGCACCAAAATGTACCAAGATTTGAAAAAGAACTACTGGTGGAGAGGACTGAAGCAAGACGTGGCCGAGTACGTGTCACGGTGTTTGACTTGTCAACAAGTGAAGGTTGATCATAGGCATCCTGTTGGACTATTGCAACCTTTACCAATACTAGAATGGAAGTGGGAATCGATCTCAATGGACTTTATTATTGGATTACCCCGTACTGCCAAGAGACACAATGCCATTTGGGTCGTCGTAGACTGATTAACCAAATCAGCACACTTTTTGCCGTACAATACTACATATACAGCAGGAAGACTGGCAGATCTATACATGAAGGAGATTGTAAGATTACATGGGATTCCAAGCAGCATAGTTTCAGATCGTGATCCACTATATACGTCCAAGTTTTGGAAGAAATTTCAAGAAGGAATGGGAACACGACTAGACTTTAGTTCAGTGTTCCATCCTCAAACTGATGGGCAAACAGAGCGAGTGAACCAAGTAATAGAAGACATGCTCAAGGCTTGCATGCTTGATATGCAAGGATACTGGGATGAGTATCTACCGATGCTCGAGTTCGCATATAACAACAGTTTCCAAACGAGCATTGGCATGGCACCATATGAAGCTCTGTATGGACGACGATGCAAGTCACCTCTAAATTGGGAAGAAACAGGTGAGAAATTTGTGTTAGGACCAAAACTACTTGAAGATAACGCTACCGTCGTTCAAATTATCAGAGAAAGGTTGAAGATAGCACAGAGTAGACAGAAAAGTTATGCCGACATGAAGCAGACTAGTGTCGACTATAAGGTGGGCGAGCACGTGTTTGTGAAAGTATCACCTATGAAAGGTGTAATGAGATTTGGCAAGAGAGGGAAGTTAAGTCCACGTTATGTTGGACCATTTGAAATTTTGGGACGAGTAGGTGAAGTTGCATATCGCATTGATTTACCACCGCTGTTTGATCGAGTACATAATGTTTTCCACATATCGATGCTCAGGAAGTACGTGAATGATCCGTCTCATGTATTAGGAAAGCAACCTATAGAGATGTGTGAGGACATGAGCATGATAGAGGAACCAGTGGAAATCTTGGATCGAAAAGAACAAGTACTGCGCACTAAAGTGATTCCCTTAGTGCTTGTTCGGTGGAACAACCATCCTAAAGAAGAGGCTACTTGGGAACGAGAGGCCGATGTGAAAGAACAATATCCAGCCTTGTTTCCAACGACGTGAGAATTCAATGTAAACCACGAACGTGTTCGTAGAATCTCCACAATCCTTGTAATTCGATGGAAATTTTGCTCGATTGTATGATTAAAGGAATATTTTTCCTTCTTGTGTATATATGACCAAGTGTATGTATTTTTATGGAACCATGAACCACTTGATGTCATAAACTACCAAAAGAAATCAAAGAAACAAAGAGATTGAAATTCTGCAGAAATTGGGCAAAACCGATTAATCGAATTTCAAGTCGATTAATCGATTTGGAATTTCGATTAATCGATTTTGTTCGATTAGTCGACTGGCATGTACCAGTGACTGGAAATTGAAAGGAGAGTTAGAATATACATAGAAGGCAAATTTCGATTGATCGAGTTGGAATCTCGATTAATCGATTTGGGATCGACTAATCGATTTTGAGAATTGATTAATCGATATTGGATTTCGATTAATCGAACTGGAATCTCGATTAATCGATTTACTTATGGGACTTGGAAGAAATTGAAGTCAGATAGACGATTTCGATTAATCGAAGTGAATTTCGATTAATCGATTTTGAGAATTTCGATTAATCGAAATGGATTTCGACTAATCGAAATGGATTTCGACTAATCGAATACTTAATGAATTTTGGAAATATAGAAGTTACTACACGATTTCGATTAATCGAAGTAAATTTTGATTAATCGATTTTGAATTTTCGATTAATCGAAATGGATTTCGATTAATCATCGCTCGCCAAAGGAGCTCAAAAACTTAAATTTTTAAACGGATGCGATTTCGATTAATCGAAATGTTTTCGATTAATCGAATTTAACTTTCGATTAATCGATTTGAGAAATTGATTAATTGATTTTACGCGGCTTAACCTAGTTTTGAATTTCGACTAATCGAAACAGAATTTCGATTAATCGAGCCGAGGCCTATATATATAAAATTGGGGATTTCATTTCTCATTCGAAAATTTTCTTGCTTGGGATTTTGGGCGTTTCATCTTCTCCTTCTTCTCCAACCAACCGAGTGGTCTAGGGTTTGAATCTTCCATTGATTCGCTTCCGAATCCGCCTTCGAAACTTAAGGTAAACCCTAGATTTTTGCTTTTCTTTCAATTTGAGTTAGTTAAAAACCCTAGATTCGTCCTATTTCACCCAAAATGCCGCCCAAAACCTGATTATCTTCGAAGAAGGCGACTTCTAAGTTGCCGGTTAGGCGTAAGAACGCCGCACCACCACCACCTACCCCATCGCCGGTGAGGACCCCATCACCGTCGGCATCGGAGACCACCTCCGGTTCGACGAGCGCGTCTATGCGCGAGTCCTCCCGCGAGTCCACACCCATGCCCCCACCACCCACTAATGTAATACAACCAAACGAATGGTGGGCGGCCAAGACCTTTGAGGTCGAGTACGTCATCGACCCTACCCTATTCACCGATCCCGATGTGCCGGGCAAGACCCAATGGGCTCGAAACTACCTTAACAACGCCGGCCTCGGCAACATTCTCAAACCAATCCGGGGTTCATACTACCCTAGATTGGTTAGACTGTTCTACCAAGGGCTAACCGATGGCCCTACCGATGATTGTATTTTGACCAAGATCGAGGGTCGTCTATACACGATCACTCGTCGTCACATCCACGAGGTACTCGAGTGTTACCTCGATTTCACTCCAGAGACCACCTTATTCCCACCCTTCGAGGAGGATCCCCGCTTCGAGGAGGTCATGACCCGCATGACAAATGGTAAAAAGGGGTCGGGCTCCTCCATCAAGAGGGTTGACCTTCCACACTATATGTGGATGCTCGACTCGGTGATAAAGTGCAACCTTTACCCGATGCGCCACGACACCGAGCGCGTGGACAAAGTGCAACATGCACTTTATGCGGCCTTCTGTGGCCGGTGGTTCGACGCCACAATGGTCATCCTAGAAGGGATGAAATACATCAAGGGCAAGCTAATGAAGGGCAACATGCGGCCCAAGGAGAAGATGCCGTATGCTCGGCTCATCTCGAGCATGTTGGAGTGCTACTCCGACGAGCCCTCCTACAGCATCTCGCCTCACGAGGTGAGGGCTACGGATCGCGTGAAGACGTTTACGAAGTCTTCATGGACCCGTAGCTACAATCTGCTAAAGCGGACCCTACCAGCTCCTGTGTCCGGCCTCCGCCGGCCAAGAAAGCAGCAGCGGTAGCACCGCCACCACCCCCACCACCTCAGCAGGACCCACCCGTGGGTGGGGCACACCCTATCCCCGCAGAGCCATCCGTGGAGAGGGTTCCCTCCCACACCACAGCCTCACCGACACCACCTGCCCACTCCGCGCCCGCGACACCCACCTCATCCTACCGCCGGCGCGCCGCTCCATCCGGTCCTACCATCGAGGACGTGTTGGCTTGTATGGAGGCCAACAACGAGCGGATGAACCGGAGGATGGACTTCTTGATGTTCCACACCCTCCGCTACATCTACCCGACGGACTACCACCGCTACCTCGCCCAGGAGGAGGAGTGGACCGCTGGACGCACCGCCTTCCATCGAGGACCCGTCTTCCATCCCACCACTACAGACGCGGTTCCTTCCACATCTACCTCCGCTCCGCCGACTGAGACGCTTCCACCACAGTCGCCACCACCGCAGCCGCAGCCAGCTCCAGCAGACCCGCCAGCATCGAGAGTCACCTCGGATGGAGCGCTGCCCAAAGACTGCACACTGGCCAAGGGGATTGCATGAGTTTTATTTTTTTTTTATTTTATTTTTTTTTATGAGTCATGATTGTATAGATGTATGTTTTGTACGCCAACTCATGTGGCGCCTTGTAAAAATTTGCTGATATTAATAGAAATCCAAACTTTTTGTGTACATTGTTCACATTCGTCAAATTTAAATTCTATGCTAGTATATGTAACTAAATTAATGCGTTTGAGTCAACTGGATCGCCTCACCTGAGAGTGTCGGGGGGGGGGGGCGAGAGAGACCCAGCCAGACAAACCTTGGGTTATTTTCGAGGACGAAAATTCCCAAGGTGGGGAGGATGTAATAGCCCAAAAAAAAATCACGCTAAACTATGACCTCGGGATCCGTGCCCGATTGGTCACAAGTTTGACCAATTAGGAGATCAAGAGTTAGCATAGAATGTGATGAACGGACGAGATGTGATGGGTTGAATGCCTATGTGGTGTGTGTTGTGAATGTGAAGTCGCATACACCTACCGCGGTGTATGTGCTCAACACACACACGTGAGGAAAGGGATAAAAGGGTTTAATAACCCTAAATGTGTGTCTTTGGTGGTTGAGAGAGAAGTAAAGAAGAGAGAGAGAGAGGAAGTAAAGAGAGGAGTTATTGCAACTGATTTGGAGGGGGGATTCAAGCGATAAAAGTCAGATTCAACACGGTTTGGATCTGTTAGAGCCAAAGCTGGAAACCCTAGCCTTCCAACCATTTGATTTGAAATCAATTTGAGATTGATTCAAGGTAAAAATTTTTGTGAATAAAATACATAGATCGTAGAGGCTAAGTTGTAGTTGAAAATGGTTAGAATCATAGGATAATGGCTTAGAAAAATAGAGGAAAAAGTATGGAAGAAGATTGAGAAGAACAGCTCGAAAGGGGCTGAATCTGACAATTTCGATTAATCAAAATTGGGTTTCGATTAATCGAAATTGGCCAGGAAGTTGAAAGGTCAGAGGACCCCGATTTCGATTAATCGAATTGGAGTTCGATTAATCGACCTGGGATTTCGATTGATCGATTTGGGTATCGATTAATCGACTGGGAACCTCCAGTGGACCCCAGGGGTTGGAGGAAAGGACTTGAGGGAAATCGACTAATCGAAATGGGATTTCGATTAATCGATTTCAGTTTTCGATTAATCGATTTGGGATCGATTAATCGATTTTAGGAACTCGACTACTCAAATTGAGAATCGACTTTGCGAAACAGAGAATTTCGATTAATCGAATGAGATTCGATTAATCGAATGAAAATCTCGATTAATCGATTTGAAAATCGAACTACTCGAATTGAGAATCGACTTTGCGAAATAGAGAATTTCGATTAATCGAATGAGATTCGATTAATCGATATTGACTTTCGATTAATCGATTTTGGAAATCGATTAATCGAATCAGATTCGATTAATAGATTTTGGAATTCGATTAATCGACTGAGATAAAATATGTTGACTTTTGGGTTTGACTTTAAGATTCTTGGAGAGTCTTAGACCTTCTTTATTGCATCCTTTGTGATGTGTTTCACCTGTTATGTGGTACCATAGGTGGTACGTGTGAACTAATACACAAGGAGCCATGTGGGACCTTGATGCAATGATCAAACAAAGACTTGAGGTAGGGAACACCTTGAACATGTACCTTATTTTACAAGAGCATGTATGTAGTGATATAGATTTCAATTCAATTGTTTAATTGCTTAAGAATTGTGAAAAGTGTGTGTGCGTGTGACATCCATAAGAGTAATTCTAATAAGCCATCCCCAGGGGATGAAGAAGTAAAGAGATGAGAGCATCAGGTGTGATGCAAGTAAATGGATACATCTCAGGGACGTATCCAATGATTGAATCATGTTTGACAGGGCCTAACTGATATAAGATAGCACACTTACACGGTGAATAACTATATGTAAGGCACCGATATTTTTGTTATTTGAGGTTTGATAGGTTACCCCACCGACGTGGCGGGATATCCACACGGCCCGACACGGCGGGATATCCGTGACCGTCTGGTGGAAACGAGGCGGTCTGGAGGCTTATCCGTACATAGTAAGCACACCCCAGGGGTGTTGATTTGAGACAAGTGAAACCCCGCCACCAATCCCCAGGGGAAAGGGGCTTGGGTACTATATGGTATTCCCAGGGAATACGTTAAAACTGTCTATATAGATGACGATGAAGGGTATCTCATCGGGGCTCGATGCTATATTGCTCGGGGATTACTTAAGTTGAAAGTTTAAGTTTTGCTTTAGGCCTTTTCAGCATCATTCATGAATAAATGAAAACATAAGTAATGAACAGTAAAATGAAATGTTTTTTAACTGTTTTCATCAATAACTGCATAGACACATCATGCATGGCATATCATGGAATATATGTGAGTTATAATTTATATGTTCAACCGTGTTTGTTCCCTATTGAGCTAGGATGTAGCTCACCCTATAGACTATACGTCGCAGGTCCACTACTAGCAGCTGCCGAGGCTTCAGGAGACGCTGATCCCGACGAGTCGGACCTTGCGGCCGGAGACGAGTTGGAGCCACCTCCTGAGGACTTCTTCTAGAGGACTCCGTTGTGCCGCTTTGAGGGCTTTTAGAGAGATTTTGTACGGCTTGGTATGTCAAGCCTTGATTTTGTTTAAAACCATGTATATAAGGAGTTGGGATTATTCTTTTGGGACGAACCATCCGTGATGATTTCTATCATCGATGGTTCGGATCGGTTCTCCATTCATGCAGAGGCATGAGGGTAGAACTGTCTTTTGGGAAGTTAATTAATATAGATTTAAATTCCGCAAATTCGTTTATTATACTTTTCGATGCTTGATATACCAGTGTTCCGTGCTTAGCTAAAGGGCACGGTCAAGATGATCGTGCTGATGGCACGGGTCTCGGGGTGCCGAAATCCGGGCTGTCACATATATAAACCTAAGCCTGGTTTAGGTTTAGGGGACTCTCTGCTTAGAATAGAATTTAGTCTATCTTCTTCTTACAGTAGCTGCAGATCTCTAAAAAGGTTTATGTAGTTTTCTTTTTACTTTTTCTTCTCTCCATAGTTCAGCATTTGCTGGCTATGCCTTTGTATGACAATTTGAAATAGATTAATGGAGTTTCATGATAGGGTGTTTTACTTTTATGGGATTTTTGTGAGTTGTTCTGTACAAGGCTGTTATCTTGAGATCCTCCATTGCTAGGACGTATTGCAAGCAATGGAGGACTGATTTTATGATTTATTCAGATCCAAGTGACCTGTGTGTCTGGGCTAACATGCTCCCATACAGGCCTAGCCCCACCACAGGACCCACTAGATCTGAAGCCCCCATGGGAGCAATGAGCTTTTGTAGGCTTGTGAACATGGTGGTGGCAGCAATGTTTCTTGTTCTATCTTAAGCTTTGTGAGGAGGATAGCCTCTGGGATAGTCTGTGACCATTTAAGTGGACAAGTTATAGCCTTAGGGTGAAGCCAAGCCACGGATTCAAGACGGAATATCCTTCTCTGCACTTGTGCTTGTAGCCCTGTGAGAGATTGTGCTGAGACAAACTCCCCTGTATGTGTATAGACCCGCCATCAGATGGCAGATCTGGTTTGGTTATAGAGATTGTAGGCTTGCGACTGGATCACTGTAGTCTCTCTAAAGCAGTGAACAGCTGGATCTAAGGCTGCACTCAAACTCTTGCTGGTTCTATGTGTCTGGGCTAACATGCTCCCATGCAGGCCTAGCCCCACACATAGCACTTTAGAGGTTGAGGTTCCCTATGGATTCTTGTGTTTGTAGCCTGGATGAAGTAGTGCCTACAATGATAAACTTGTTTTGACCCATCTCTGGATTGTGGTTCCCCAATTGGATAGTCTGTGACCATTTAAGTGGACAGGTTATAGCCATAAAGGGATTGGATCATGGCACAGAGATGAGTTGAATTCTTTCTCCTCAGTGGTGATAATATAGCCATTGGACAGGACTTCTATAGCAGCAGATCTGAATCTGAGTCATGAAACCCATCAGATCTGAACCTAATAGCATACTTCTCACCCTTTTATATTTATTTCCTCACTCCATCTTCTTTCTTAACCCCTTTCTATAGTTTAGACATTAGGATACCGTAGAATTTAGATTTTAGTGACCCTAAATCCCCTTCCATTTAGGATTGCTAGATCTGTAGTCAGATCTAGAGGGCCTACTAAAGATGACTCCCTTGGAGCGTAAGATCAACTTCCCTGTGGGACAAACTCTTACTTATCAAAACTTGCTACAACAAGCCCTGTATCTTGCAGGATTGTGCATATTTTAGGCTTGCTGCTCTGTCATTTTCAATCCACCTTTCATTCATTTTCATTCTCCCCATTCCTATCACTGTCTTCAATAAAGTTAGTAGCAAGCACTAAAAAAAATAGCCTAATAAAGGGTGATCATTTCACACAGCTCAAGAGCAGTTATAACCCTCAAATAGGACTGCAAGCATGAGCATAGACAATGCTCTAATCTCTAAAATCTTCTAACTCTTTTTACCATAGATTTCACAAATCCTTATCTCCACATGACAGCTCAATTAATTTCAGATTAGTAGGTCTTTTTATTGGGTTGTAATGTGGCTTATGGGTGAGGTTTACAAAGAATAAGGGGGAATAAAAAGGATTCAAATTTGAGAAATCAATAAGGTAAGGGTGTGATTTGTAATTTCACAACCTTCATTTAAGCACAAGCTTCATCTTCGTTAAATTTTCAGATTTAAAGTGATCAGTTCCTGTGCAACCGTGGGATTTATGGCCATCCCGTTGCTGTGATGCGCTCGCTTGCAAAAAATATAGAGTCGCCAGCCGGAGCTTTTGGTGTCCCGAGAAACCTATATCATTTTTATGAGCACCGAAGTGCTAAAAATATGACTCTGAATCCGGTCCACACCAAAGGCCCTTGGGTAGGGGCTTCGGTTATCGATCAGGAAGGTGTTAGGCACCTGATCAACCCGCTTAATGCGGTCTCTACTAATGGCCAAAATAAAAATAAAGTAAAAGAAAAAAAAATAGCTTCCTCTTGCCTAAATGGTCCTTAAATCCTATTTGTGCCCCTCCGTTCTTACCAAAAATTTGGTGGCATAACGGCACAAATAGGAGGATGGGAGGAGCTAAAGAAGAGATAGGAGAAGAAAGGGGAGAGCCGGAGCCCTCATGCCCTTGTAGCACCGTAGAGGAGCCTTGCTTGGCTTGCTTTGATGAGCTTTTGATGGCTTGTATGGTATGGAATGAGGTTCTAACTCTTAAGACTTGAAGCTAAAAGGTAGAGAAGGAAGGCTAGGGGATCACACACACCTAACCTAGAGGTTTTTCATGAAAGGCAAGGGTGGGGAAGAGGTTTTTGAATTCTGATTTTTGTATGGGAAGTGTGCACCATAGGGAGAAACATCTTCTCACTTTAAGCTCTTTCTCTCTTAGGTAAAAATTCTCAACCCTTAAACCAAGGGGTGGGGGGCTCTATTTATAGGAAATGGGTGGATTAAGAGACCACTTAAGATCTAAATGGGCTTAGCAATTAGGTAATCTCACATTTAAGGATTCCTAGGGTTTTTGGAGCCTTGAGATGTGTGAGAAGGTCCTCCAATGGTGGATGATGGGGTGAGGCCTTAAGCCACTTGAAGGGTTGCAAATAGGTAGGGAATGGGTGCAACAGAACTAGTAAAACACACCCCAAAGGTCAAGGTGGTCAACAAATCAAGCCCCAATCATAATTTTCGGGACAAAATCAAGAGGTTACTATTTATATGCCTGGCGCAACTAATAGTTACGCCAGGCAAATGTACAGTAGAACAGTTTTGTGCAGTAGCCTGGAAGTTGGCTTCGCGAGGGGTGGGAAGACCCATTTATACCTGGTGCAACTATTAGTTGCACCAGGCCATTTCTGGGGGCAAAAAATCCTGGCGCAACTAATAGTCGCACTAGGCAAATTCTGGGGGAAAATAGCTTGGCGCAACTATTAGGTGCGCTAGATAAAAAATCCTCCAAAATAGCCCGATTTCCAAAGTCATAAATTTTGATATATAACTCCGATTGAGGTGATTTTTGGCGTGTTAGAATGCTGGAGAAGTCCTCTTTCCAATGGTATATAATTCAGCTCCTGAAGAGGTTTGTATAAATTTTGGCACTCCTCTTTCCAACCACTACTCGAGAGGGTTTGACATTAGTCCAAGAAAGAGTTCTAATAGGTTTGGGAAGGTTAGGGTTGATTCCTAAGGGTTCAGGAAGGTTCCTAAGGGTTTGGAAAGGTTCTTAAGGGTTTCATACATGCCATCAAAACCTCAGAAGTGCACCTCTCTCGAAATGTATTTCGATCGGGCCTTGGGCCAAATTTGGGTGTCTATAGATGCCCCTCTTTGGTATCCGATCACTAATGATCGAATGCCAAAGAAAAGAGACATCCGAAGAGGCACAAGGCATTACTGATGGGTCCACTGCATTCAGAATGAACTTTAAATATCAAATGAGTAACATGGTGAGAAAACAAAAGCCCTGAATGCCAGGCTAAACATTCGTTTCTCAAGGTAATTGGTCCCCAAGTGCTTAGAGACATTACTGGCATAACCGAGGTGGAATGAGTTGCGAACTCCCTATAATCGGGAAAGACATTCACTTCTCGGGATGATTTTGAAGGTATTTGATGTTTAAGATTCATTCTGAATGCAACAGATTCGTAAGTAAGAGGGGTGATCGACCCACATTCAAAGATAGGTGTGAAGTAAACATATGCAAGGCTCCATAGTTTGCGTCCAATCCTACGAGGCATTTGATTGCCCCATCTGACTGTTCGTGGGTGCCCTTTCTGAAAGCAGGGTTTGAGATCTTTGGGCGAACCCATCGATCCCAAAGTTTATTTAGCATGACTTCCTGAGCAAAGTGAATAGATGTCACAACACTTTTTGGGAGGACGTGTCATTTTTGAAAACGTGCCCCGGATCAATATGACCTAGAGCATTCAGGTTCAAGTACCACTAAACAGATCAAACCAATCATTGGGTGTCTCCCAAAAAGGGGTATCCAATCCTGACATTTGTCGACAATAATCATAAATATCAATTAACTATGCATAAACATGCACCTATTAGGGGTGATAAGCAACAACAAAGGCGATGAAAGCCTCGACTCGGATCTGCCCGGGTATAATTTACGGGAACAAATGACCATCATACGAATACCGAGACGCATGGCGTACACTTTACAGGGATACTGCTGCCCTTACAGGTTTTAAGCCTGCAAAAAAATAAAAGGGAAATGAACCCTTCTGAATGCATGATTGCACATAGTTTGATTGATACGTAATCTCATTCTCAATAGGTTGGTCTCAACCAACGATTGACCTTTTCCAACAGAGAATCTGAAGCTTAAGACACTTAAGTTCATATGAATTCTAAATAGAGTGCTTAGCTCGAAGATATAGCAGTAGAGCCAACCTGAACAAAACATTAACCGTTTGATCGGGATTGACACCATTGCTCCTACTTTAAAGTAGGATCCAAAATCCAAGGCGTACTTTAGACTTAGGACGTTACCATAGCACAGTGGTGTTGCTGATAAAATTTTGATATTTTATCATATCAGAACACGCATATGCGTAACTGTGCATGGAAGCACATATTTATTCTTTCTTTTTAAAATGATTTTTTCTCTTTCTTTTTTAATAGACCTGACGTCAGTGGTGAGATGCTTCATCTGATTTGTCCATCGCTGAGAAGTTGCCCGCTTCGAGGCTTTGGATCGTGTGATTGCATATTCTCGAGAAAAGGTTGTCCCTTTTTTGTTTATACATATAAAGAAAATGCATCCTAAACAACAGAAGGAAAAGTAGATTTGTACCTATATTTTTTCATTTTTAATATATTTTTTTAGATTTTTGTTTTCAGAGATTATTTTTTATTTTTCTTTATTTTTGAGATTGAAATATGATGCTAGAATTATGAATAGAAATATATACACATTTTTTTGGTATTTGGATTTTTCTTGATTTTTTATTTTTGGCTTTCTCTCTCTTTTTTTTTTTGATGCCTTGACAGTGAGACGGAGTAACGAGTCCCATTTTGAGCATAGTCGAACTCTTTCATGTAGTCGGACCTGAGTGAGTTTCCGAATTTTATCAAGGCCGGAACGTTGATCCCTTTGGATTTAGTTAAACCTTTCTCCTTACCTCGGGTCATACGTTTGACGGTGCAGTTTCACAAAGACAATTCTGGTTGGGACCCGATTCGAACTAGCATGAGCGGCCCAGTCGGACAAGAGGGTATAGGAAGAGTAATAAAAGGGTTCCTCAAACATCAATCTTCTCAATCATCCAAACCTTTCTTTTTCAAATTTTTCTCTTTTTATTTTTTAGTTTTTTTATTTCTCTCCTTTTTTTACCCGTGGAGCCCTTTCGGGTTTTCACCATGTCCATGGGTTTAGCCCTCTTATCCCAAGCACCCTTTCAAGTTTTCACCTGGTCTGCACAAACTCGTTGTTTTTACCCGTAGCCTTCTTTCGGGTTTTCACCACGTCCATCTTTCTTTGAGCTTGTATTTTTATTTTATTTATTTATTTTATTTCTTCTTCATTTCTTTTTTCAACAGCCACGACATAGACGTCGACTCTGTCATAGCCAGTTGGACAGGGTTCTAGTGTCGTCTCACAACTCGGCTTGTGTTGACTAAACAAATATTATGACTGCTTGTGAACCTAAAAGAGGGCTTTCTTCAGGGTGTAGCTTGGCCATGGGTTAGGTTAGGATTTGAAGGTATGCTGGGCTAAAAGGGTTTCCTTGATACGACTCAGTTTTCTCAACATACTTTCTTCCTTGGGGGTTTTTACTGTACATGCCCTGTGATTCTTCTACACATTATTTTTTGTTCTTTTTGCTCCATTTTAGGTAATCTCTTTTTGAGGTTTTGCTTTTTCGATTTTTTAAAATTTTGATGGTAATTTCACTTCTTTCTTTTTTTGTATATGTACACACACATTTTTTTTTTGGGGGGGAAGGGGTTTATTGAAAGAAAAGCCCAGGCTCAAATGGGGTGGGATATCATCATTTTTAGGGATGCTTTTCGGTTACTGTGTTTGAAATGATGGCCTCTTTTGAGTGGTTCTCAAGCAGTCACGTATATGTTTTACCAATACTTACCTTGTTGCGATAGACTAAGAGTACAACTGTTGGACGTATCTAGCATTGATGGGCTAAGAAAGATGATCTCCGTCCATGGTGGCGAGGCGGATGGCGTATCCCAGTAGCACTTCTTGAACGATGTAATGTCCTTCCCAGTTCGGCTTGAACTTGCCTCTCGGATCGGCATGGAGGGATGGGGAGATTTTCTTCAATACAGTGTCTCCTACCTTCAGATCTCGATCGTGGACACATTTATTGTAAGCGTGTGTGATTCGCCCCTGGTAAACTTGAGTATGACACAAGGCTAGGGGCCTTTTCTCATCCAGTAAGTTTAGCTTATCAAAGCATGATCTCTCTCTCTCTGCTTCGGGTAAGCCAGATTCCATGAGGATTCGGAGTGAGGGTACCTTAACCTCAACTGGTAGGATGACCTCAGTTTCATACACAAGGGAGAATGGTGTTGCCCCTATAGCGGTATGGATTAACATTCTATAGGCCCATAAAGCAAATGGCAGAATTTCACTCCAATCTCGGTAAGTGACGACCATTTTCTCAAGGATGCGGACGATCGTATTATTGGCAGCTTCTATGGCTCCATTAGTTTGAGCCTAATAAGGGGATGAGTGATGGTGCTTGATCTTGTATTGCTCATAGAAAGCTCGGATGCGCTTATTGGCAAAATTGGTGCCATTGTCTGTGATGATATCTTTGGGTACTCCAAATCAACACATAATATTACTCTTGAGGAACTTCTCGATGTGACTGGCCGTGATGTTAGTATATGACGCCGCTTCTACCTATTTGGTGAAGTATTCAATGGCGACGAGGATGAACCGATGTCCATTCGATGCTTTCGGATGAATCATTCCGACGACGTCAAGGCCCCACGTGGCAAATGGCCAAGGAGTGGTCATGTAGTGTAGAACGATGGTAGGAGCGTATATCAGACTGGAATGTTCTTGACACTTGTAGCATTTTTAGACATGTTTGTAGCAATCTGATTCCATAGTGGTCCAAAAGTATCCTTGACGCAGAATTTTCTTAGCAAGCATGTGACTGCTGACGTGGGCTCCACATAATCCCTCGTGGATCTCCTTCATGATATTGGTTGTTTCACCTTCTATACAACACCTTAGTAAAACATATTTGTAGGATCGCTTATACAGGCATTCCCCATAAATGACATTGCCTGCCGCTAGATGTTGAATGGTTCGTCGGTCCGTCTTGGATGTACCCTCAGGGAAAGTTAGGGTCTCAAGGAAATTCTTGATATCTGAGAACTAAGGTGGCTCATCATCAGGTTTCATAGGTTCCTCAATCTTGAGGCAGAAGGCCAGCTCATGCCTCTGCTCGATTATGATCGGCTTCATCTCAGCATTGTATGGGATTTCTATGATTGACGCCAAAGTTGCTAGTACATCAGCAAAGCGATTCCTTATCCGGGGGACATATGAGAATGCCACATCTTGGAAGCAAGCTATCAGGCCCTTGAGGTGCTCATGGTAAGGGATCAGTTTCTCGTCTTTCGTCTTCTAGTCACCATTCGTCTGGCATATGATTAACTTTGAATTGCCAAACACTAGGAGGTGAGCTATATTCAGATTGAGAGCCGCCTGCAGACCAGCGGCACAAGCTTCATATTTAGTCATGTTGTTTATGTAAGGAAAGTTGAGCCTGATAGAGACGAGTACGTGGGATCCTTTCGACAAAATCAGAATGGTGCCAACTCCCTGACCTTTTACATTAGCTGCCCCATCAAAGTGCATTACCTAAGAATCTTCTGCTTCTTCTGCATCGTCTTCTGCCATAAAAAGGTGGTCCTCATCAGGGAATTCAGTTCTCAAAGGCTCATAATTTAACAAAGGATTGTCGACAAGATGATCGGCGAGTGTCTGTCCCTTGATTGACTTTTGAGTGACATACGTGATGTCGAACTCAGATAATAAAAGCTGCCAGCGTGCAGTCTGCCCAGTGAGAGCGGGCTTCTCAATCAGTTATTTCAACGGATCCATGCGGGCCAGAAGTAGAACGACCTGAGATAGCAAGTAATGGCAGAGCCTCTGAGTAGCCCATACAAGAGCTAGGCATGCTTTCTCCATATGAGAATAGCGCGTCTCATAATCAGTGAATTTCTTGCTCAGAAAGTAGATGGCCTGCTCTCTTCTTCCTGCCTTGTCATGCTGCCCTAAGACGCATCCCATCGAGACATCCGTTGTGGAGAGGTACATTAAGAGTGGTCTCCCCAGCTCGGGTGGTACCAAAACAGGTGGGTTGAGGAGGTAGCTTTTGATTTTATCAAATGCTGCTTGACAATCATTATTCCATTCAACGGGCGAGTTCTTCCTTAGTAGCTTGAAGATCGGTGTGCAGATCAGAGTTAGTTGTGCAATGAACCGACTGATATATTGTATTCTGCCTAAGTTCCCTCTGACCTCTTTCTCAGTAGATGGCGGTGGCATTTCTGTGATAGCTTTGACCTTGGCTGGGTCGACCTCGATCCCTCTCCTGCTGACGATGAATCTTAACAATTTTTTGGACATACCACTAAAAGCGCACTTCTGTGGGTTCAGACGTAACCTGTACTTCCTTAGTCTCTCAAACAACTTCTGAAGGTTTACTAAGTGATCGCCTCGCTCCGGTGACTTGGCTATTATATCGTCGATGTACACCTCAATCGCTCCGATGATTTGGTATGTTGCACCAGCATTCTTTAGGCCAAACGGCATGACTCAATAGCAAAAGGCTTCCCATGGAATAATGAATGCAGTCTTCTCCCGATCGACCTCTGCCATCTTTATCAGATTGTATCCTGAGAATCCATCCATAAATGAAAGCATCCCATGCTTAGCAGTGTAATCAACCAAGATGTCGATGTGTGGAAATGGGAAATCATCATTTTAGCTCGCTCTGTTCAAATTATAGAAATTGATGCACATGCAGACCTTTCCATCTTTCTTCGGCACAGGTACAATATTGGCTAGCCACTGTGGGTATTTAGATACCATGAGAAATCCTGCGTCATACTGCTTGATGACTTCATCTTTGACTTTCAACATCCACTCGGGTCGAAGACGTCTCAGCTTCTGCTTAACCGGCTTCATATCGGGGTAGAGAGGCAACTCATGCTCAACCAAATCAGTGTCCAAACCAGGCATGTCCTCGTAGGACCAGGCAAAAATGTCTTGGTATGATCGAAGGAATTAATCTACTTTTTCTTTCTTCGGGAGACAGCGACATTCCGATCTTGGTTATTCTGGGAATCTCCTTAGCCCCTAGATTGATATCCTCTGTCTCTTCGACAACGGGGGTAGGGCCATGCTCAAAGTCGGCGAACCGGTCAAGGAGCTCATTGGGGAGCTCCTCCAAAGGACTATCCTCGTCCAAACTCGTAACTCCTACCTCTTCTTGTATTTTTATAGGAAAATGGTCAATTTTACATGGGATGGGTATTTCGGTTAAGGCATCATTTTGTGGGACTTTTTCTTGAATTTTAAATGACGATATTTTAGGACTTTGGATTTTTTCAATGTTTTTGGGATTTTATATTTTTTCTATGTTTTTGAGATTTTTGTTTTCTTCGGAGACAAACCCTTGGCAAGGCGGGTTACTATATATACAAGGTATTGCCTGCCAAGGGCTTATCTCACTTTTTATAGGTTATTTTTTTTAGGAAACGGGTGCCAAATGTTAGGCCACTCCCCGCTTCCAGGGTTTGGGGCAAAGATGCCCAATTGCGTACCTGAGGGGCCGCTCCTTTACCTGTTGGGCTGGAGGGTGTTGACTGATATGGCTCATTGGAGTTAGCTTCCATCATATTGATCCTCATTTCCTCTGAGATGATGTCCTCAAACGATAACTCAATTTTATGGTGATTTACCACAGGGGGAGTTTGTTCAAGTACTGGTCGTTGTTCCTCAAAGAGGGACAATGCAGCCAAATCTATTTCCAGGCTGGGAAAGGAGATCTGGGGATTGGTGGGATGTATTGGGGTTGTGGGTTTGTGTGGGGTTAAATGGGTTACCCCATTTCGATCGATCTTTATGACCCCAGCGCTGACAAAGGATTCCCTGATGGGCGGCCTAGGGCAAGGTTTCTCTTCTATGTTGATTCCTCGAGCTCTAGCAGCTGCAGTGACCCTGACTTTCTCTTTAGCCTCTCCGACCTCTTCCTCTGGGGGCTTGCAATCTAACCCGAATCGGACTTTCTATCCCTTCGCAACAACTGGCTCTCTTCTACCTTGCAATCTAGGCCCGAGGCCTCTACCTTTCTGATAGCCCCATTTCTGGAGCATGGCCACCGCTGCTTCCATTCCACCACCGGTTGTAGAAGTGATGTTTCTCGAGAGTTCTGGGCCTACTGCTGATACCTCATACTCAAAACTGTGGAGGTCGGTGTCTTCCTCAGTATTTGGCACATTCATTACTTTAGGATTTTCAATGTTGGTAGTGGCCTTGTCTTTCTCATCGTGCCCTTCACCAATGATGGTGATCACCTTCTGCCAGGATATGAAATTTAGCTTTTGATGGAGGGTAGAAGGTATCACCCCGACCTCATATAACCACGGGCGTCCTATCAATAAATTAAAAGAAGATTTGATATCCATCACTTGAAAAGGTATAAAGAAGGTCATGGGCCCAATTACTAATTTCAAATCAACCTCTCCCATTATTTATCTTCTTGTATTATCAAATCCCCGAGCGCTAGCCCTTGTCAGACTTAGCATACAGGGGTCCATGCCGATCTTGGTGGCAGTCCTCAACGGGCACACATTCAGAGCCGAGTTGTTATTAATTAGAACCAATGGAATTATCATGTTCCCGAATTCAACAGTAATGTTGAGGGATTTAGCATGACTGTTTCCCTTCTCCGGCAGATCCACATCTGAAAATGAAATGGCATTAGATGCCATTACCTGTCTGATTATTTGCCCGACCTCGTCTGGGCTCACCTGTTGGGATACATGCTCATTCTTTAATGCCCCCATTAATGCTTGGAAATGGAGTGGGGACGTCATCAACAGATCCCATACAGTTATATGGGCAGGCATTCTTCTCAGCTGAGTCTCCAGTATATGTTCTCAACTCATCTTCTCGAAGGGGTTCACTGCGTTGTCTTTCTTTCCTTCGGGCTGGGTTTGTGCTACTGATGTTGTTACCTCAGGCTGTTTTGAGACTCTTCCGGATATGGTAATGAAGTCCACTGCCCTCTCCTTGTTGCTGCTGCCAACATTAGCATTGGTTTGCTCATAGCTCAAAGGGACCTGATATGGATCATAGGTTAGTCCTGAGAGCTGGAAAGGTATGGTTGCCGGTATCTGAAGTGCATGTACCGATGGCTCTGGGATGATAGGTAAGACTTGGCTTACCTCGATGATGGATGGGTGGGTGGCAAAATTGGTCTAGGTAGGGGTGGTGAAGCTTAACGATGGTTGTACTGGGGATAATGGGGTGGGCGTAGGCCAATGGTAGTTGATGGGTGCGGGCGGAGGATTGGGGGTTTGATGGGACACTAGGGAATTGACGGGGATGGTAGAATTTGTGGGTGGTTGAAATGGGGATAATGGGGTGGGTGTAGGCCATTGGTAATTGATGGGTACGGGTGGAGAATTGGGGGCCAGATGACTTATGGGGTAATTCATGAGGGTGGTGGAATATGGTTGATACGCATTTATTTATACGTAGTTGATGGGGGTGGGTGATGGGAAATATGCTCTAAGATCTAGGGGTTCAACTACTGGTGTAGGGGTAGGAAAATAATCTGCCAGATTCAGGGGCTCAATCACCCCAATGGTTCTCTCTTCTTGGTCTCGCTGCCAGGGGACCACAAAATTTTCTCTGTTACTGATATAATCAGTGGGGTCAAATTCATACTCTTCCTCAATTTCCTCTACCATCCCTATAGTGGGTCTAGGACCTGCTATTCTGATAAGGTATGCTGGCAAAGGCACCTGGTGAATATTTGCATGCTGGTTTGCTTGGGTGGGTGCAGGGGGAATCATCTTCCCAACATCGATTAAATCTTGGATCTTGTGCTTCAATGGGAAGCAGTGATCAGTTGAGTAACCCGAGCCCTGGTAGAAATTACAATGAGTATTCGGGTCAAAGTTATATGAAATCGGAATGGGAGGAGGTCATGGTTGGAGAGTAGTTACTAATCCCTTTTCAATTAATAAAGGTAAAAGTATACTTAAAGATTGCCCCAAGGGCATAAAAACACGATCATAACGGGCTCTCCTTTCCGGGGTCATTTGCATTCCCTGCCCATTCCCAGCTCTCTATACTGGCCCTGTCCTGATAGGAGTTGGTTGTGCTACTTGAAATTAGAACAGGGTTAAATTATTATTGGGCCTGGTATTGGCGACGTTTTGGACGTCAGCCCCGATTCTCTTATCGTTCCTCTGCTCTGAAAACCTCCTGACCCCACTAGTTTTGCTTGGTACATTTTATTCAAGCGACCTTCCCTGATCGCGTCCTCACATCTATTAGCATTTCTTACCAGATCAACAAAGTTGGATTGCTGCTGGTACACTAAGAAGTTCAAGATCACTGACAGAGTGTTTTTTGAAATCATTTCGATTTGCTCATCGTCAGGTATCCTGTTTCTGACTTGAGTTGCCAGTGCTCTCCAGCGTCCCAAATAGTCGCTGAAGGTCTCATTCGGGTTCTGCCTTAAGCGAGCCAAGTCTGACTTACGTGGTACAATGTCTATATTATAGAGATATTGTTCTTGGAATAAGTGGGTCAGATCTTTCCACGTCTTCATCATGGAGGGTTCTAAGGATGTGAACCACCTCAGGGCTGGACCTGTCAAACTCTTCTGGAATACTTTTATTAGCAGTCTCTCATCTCCCCCGTATTGGTACATGTCCCCGCAATAGGACTTGAGGTGTGCAATAGGATTGTCGGTGCCGTTATATTTTTCGAAGGCCGGCATTTTAAATTTTGGAGGTAGAGGGACCTCGGCGAACAAGCACAAATCTGTGAAGTCTGTGGCGTGGATTTCAGCACCACCCATTTTCATTAACTGCTTTTGTATTTTGTTCAACTCTTCTTTCAGCTGCTCTGACTCTTTCGATACAGGGGCTGCTTTCTCGGCCATTGGTTGGACTTCACTCTGGGCCACAAAGGGGTGGGCAATTATGGGAGGATGGTTAAGGCTGGTCAATGCCCCGACATATGCCCACTATTCCTAATCTCATCTTCCTCATACTGTCGGTCGGCATAATGTGCAGCGAGAGCAGGATTCTCTTGTGGGTGTTGCATGGGTTGGATGGGAATGACATGAGTGGGGGTTGGGTGAGCCCATTGGGGATGAGGAAAGATTTGTTGGGTCATGGGATAAATGGAAGTTTGGTTTTGGGGTGGGGCCTGATGGGGCCATTGGATATAGGGGAAGGTTTGGAGATGGCCTTGGGGTGTGGGGCCATGAGAAAATTGGGTCTATGGTATGACATGGGTTTGACCCGGTTGTGAAGGTTGGGGGTGAGTGAAAATTTGGGGGAATTGTAGAGGGTATGAGTATGGGGCTTGGGCCTTGGGCCCGGGGTAGGTTTGGGCCATAAGGCCTTGATCAGGTTGGGTTTGGGTAAAGGGCATGGGATTTGGGGGATCTTGCCCTATTAGGCCTTGATGGGTATGGCCCATTGGGCTTTGGAGGGCTTGGGCCATGGGCCATTGGTGGGTATGGGCCTGGGCCAGATGGGTATTGTAAGTGGGCTTGGCCCACTAGGTTTTGAGGGGTATGGGCCATTGGCCATTGGTGGGTATGGGCCATGGGCCCTTGGAGGGTTTGGGCTTTGGCCAAATGGGTTTGGGCCATGGGCCCTTGGGCAAGGGTTTGGGCAATGGGCCCTTGGGGTATGTGGGCCTGGCCCACTGGATTCTGAGGGGTATGGGCTGTGGGCCATTGGTGGATATGGGCCATGGGCCCTTGGAGGGTTTGGGCTTGGGCCAAATGGGTTTGGGCCATGAGCCCTAGATGGATTTGGGCCATGGGCCCTTGGGTAAGGGTTTGGGGAATGGGCCCTTGGGGTATGTGGGCCTGGTCCATAGGGTTTTGAGGGGTATGGGCTATGGGCCATTGATGGGTTTGGGTCATGGGCCCTTGATGGGTTTAGGCCATGGGCTCTTGGGTAAGGGTTTGGGGAATGGGCCCTTGGGGTATGTGGGCTTGGCCCACTGGGTTTTGAGGGGTATGGGCCATGGGCCATTGGTGGGTTTGGGACATGGGCCCTTGATGGGTTTGGGAGATGGGCCCTTGGGTATGGGTGATGGGGTGCTAGGCCATTGGGCCTTGGAGATCATGGGTATGGGGTTTTGGGCCATTGGGCCTCGGAGATCATGGGTGGAGGGGTTTCGGGCCAATGGGCCTTGGAGATCATGGATGGTGGGGTTTTGGGCCAATGGGCCTTGGGGCATGTGGGAGATGGGGGTTTGGATGGTGTGAATTATGGGGGGTTGATGGGGATCATGGGAGAGTGGAGCATGGAGATGGGGGGTGTTTTGGGAAGCCTTCCATAAGGAGTAGGCTTGGAACATTTCCTCCATCATGGTGATGGAAGGAGGATCGGATGTGGGTGGTGGATGTAAGAGGTGATGAGACGTAAATGGGTGGAGGTGGAGGAAAAATTAGGCATGGCTCCGGTATGATTGGGCATGGCCATGGTAAGTAGTCGGATATGGGGTGGATGAGATGGGTCATTGGGAAAGGGGAAGGTATGGTGGATGTATGGGGATGATGAAAGGTTAGGTGCAGGTGTTTGGGAAAAATCGGGCATGGCCCCGGTACAAATGGGCATGACCCGAGTAGATGGGGGGATTTGTGGGGGGTTGGATAGGGCGGAAGTGGTGTATGTGAATGTGGGTGGATCGGGCCTATAGGGGGAAAATGGGAAATGGGGCATGGATGTGGATTGGGAGAATGGGTTTGGGTTTTATATAAACATGGGTGGGAAATGTGATGGATTTGGTATGGGCATGGTTTGGGCAAAAGATGGGGAGTTAGGGGTTGGACTTTGGATTTTTGGGCGGTAGTGGTTGGGAAAATGGGGGCGCCAAATGGGCCGGTAATGGCAAAGGGTGATTGGGTGAGGGGGATGGTGGAAAAGACTTCCCCTGAATGGAAATGAGTTGGAGAGTGTGGTGGGGATGTGTTGGGATCGGCATAAGCCGGGTCCACTACCCACGACATTCTACGGGAATGGGTTGGGTAAGGGTGCCTTGGATAAGGCCCAAAAATTCTTCTCCTTCTTCCCCTACGGGACGGTAGAGGGCAAGATGATGTCGTTGTGTCGGTACCGCAAACTATATATATTTTTTGGGTTTTGATTTATTATATATATATTTTTTGAATTTTTTAAAAAAAAGTTTTGAAAAACAAAGGTTCTGAGGCCTTGGAATTTCCTTTTCGGGTGGCTCTCGTACATTAATTCAAGACCCGCGGTGACAATTCCGACACACTTCTAAAGAATCGAAGGAGAACCTTCGATCTATTGAAGGCATGTAAATCGAGGTAAACAACCTGATCCCCCAGAATGAGCAAAAAAGAAGTTGCCCTCTTTTGACCGGTGGGGGCGTATTGGGTGTGAGAGATGACGGGGCCTAAACAAGGTACTAAGCACACTGATCGGGGGACTCGGGAGGTGAAGAAGGCCACAGATTCAGGCTGGTGTGCTGTTAAACAGACCTGGCGCAACTAATACATGCGCCCAGGTAGCAGGACCCTTTTTTACACTGCGCAACTATTAGTTGCGCCAAGGTAAATTTTGGGATTTTAAAGTTGGCGCAACTATTAGTTGCTACAGTTATAAATTTTCAATTTTTGCACTGACGTAACTAATACTTGCGCCAAGCAAAAATGGGGTTCCAAAATGTTATGGCAGCAAAGGCAGGAGTCCAAAATGAGTCTCTTTTTGGTTTTTTGTGGAAGCTACGCTTCCGGGAACTGAGCTATTTTTTGGTGATCGATTCTCTCCTCACCGCACCTAAATGGTTTGAGTCCGATATAACTCGCTAGCGCGCTCTCCAAGGGTTTTAAGCTTTGGAATGGGAACCCACCCTATATACCTCCAGCGCGAGCGCCTTCTTAGATACTAGGTGGGCTGGGACTTTTCTGGATCATCACCACTAGGGGCTGCCGCTATACTAAGACCCGGGTGGTTGTATGTGTGCCTAAACCCAACCCTTTGAAAATCTACCCCGTAAAAACAAGTTAATTAAGCTCCCTATTCTTGATTCAATTTTAACTTCTTTTTTCAAAACATTTCTTTTTTTATGAAAGTTCTCTTTAATCCAAAAGACGGGGTGATGACCCCATGCCGCCACTACGGGCAGGCGTCCACTGTCGGAATATGTTTGCACAAGTAGGCCCGCCAATCGGCTAAGGTACTTTAAATGACAAAAAATTAAAGGAATTGAAAGACAATGCTCATGTAGACCCGCCAATCGACTAAGGCACCAAAAATGATGGAAATATAAGAAAAAATTAAATACAATGCACAAGTAAGCCCGCCGATCGACTAAGGCATGTAAATGACAGAAAAGTAGGGGTGAGTAAAAAAAATAAAAATAAATAAACAATAAAAAATATAGCAAAATGGTTAGTAAAATAAAAATAAAAAGGTCAAATTTCAAGAAGAAGCTCTACAAGCTATCCCCAGCAGAGTCGCCAACTATGCAACCGTAGGATTTGTGACCATCCCGTCGCGGCGATGCGCTCGCTTGCAAAAAATATAGAGTCGCCACTCGGAGCTTTTAGTGTTTCGGGATACCTATATCATTTTTATGAGCACCGAAGTGCTAAAAATATGACTCTGAATCCGGTCCACACCAAAGGCTCTTGGGTAGGGGCTTCTGTTATCGATCGGAAAGGTGTTAAGCACCCGATCAACCCGCTTAATGCGGTTTCTACTAATGGCCAAAATAAAAATTAAGTAAAAGAAAAGAAAATAGCTTCCTCTTGCCCAAATGGGCCTTAAATCCTATTTGTGCCCCTCCGTTCCTACCGAAAATTCGGCTGCGTAACGGCACAAATGGGAGGATTGGAGGATCTAAAGAAGAGATAGGACAAGAAAGAGGAGAGCCGGAGCCCTCGGGCCCTTGTAGCACCGTAGAGGAGCCTTGCTTGGCTTGCTTTGATGAGCTTTTGAAGGCTTGTATAGTATGGAATGGGGTTCTAGCTCCTAAGGCTTGAAGCTAAGAGGTAGAGAAGGAAGGCTAGGGGATCACACACTCCTAACCTAGAAGCTTTTCATGAAAGGCAAGGGTGGGGAAGAGGTTTTTGAATTCTGGTTTTTGTATGGGAAGTGCGCACCAAAGGGAGAAAGATTTTCTCACTTTAAGCTCTTTCTCTCTTAGGTAAAAATTCTCAACCCTTAAATCAAGGGGTGGGAGGCTCTATTTATAGAAAATGGGTGGATTAGGAGACCACTTAAGAGATAAATGGGTTTACCAATTAGGTAATCTCACATCTAAGGATTCCTAGGGTTTTTGGAGCCTTGAGATGTGTGGGAAGGTCCTCCAATGGTGGATGATGGGGTGAGGCCTTAAGCCACTTGAAGGGTTACAAATAGGTAGGGAATGGGTGCAATAGAACTAGCAAAACACACCCCAAAGGTCAAGGTGGCCAACAAGTCAAACCCCAATCATGATTTTTGGGGTAAAATCCTGAGATTACTGTTCATATGCCTGGTGCAACTAATAATTATGCCAGACAAATGTATAGTAAAACAGCTCTGTGTAGTAGCCTGGAAGTTGGCTTCACGAGGGGTGGGGAGACCCATTTACACCGGACGCAATAATTAGTTGCACAGGCCATGGGGGAAAAAAGCCTGGCGTAGCTAATAGTCGCGTTAGGAAAATTCTGGGGGAAATTGGCTTGGCGCAACTATTTGTTGCGCCAGGCAAAAATTCCTCCAAAATAGCCCGCTTTTTAAATGATCATAACTTTTGATATATAACTCCGATTGAGGTGATTTGTAATATGTTGGAAAGCTAGAGAAGTCTTCTTTCTAATGGTATATAATTTAGGTCCTAAAGTAGTATGTGTAAATTTTGGTACTCCTCTTTCCAACCACTACTCGGGAGGGTTTGACATTGATCCAAGAAAGGGTTCTAATGGGTTTGGGAAGGTTAGGCTTGATTCCTAAGGGTTCAGAAAGGTTCCTAAGGGTTTGAAAAGGTTCCTAAGGGTTTCATACATGCCATCAAAAACTTGAAAGTGCACCTCTCTCGAAATGTGTTCCGATCGGGCCTTGGGCCAAATTTGGGTGTCTACAGTTCCTAATCTTCTTTTCAATTTTTCAATGAAATGACTTCTCTTTCTCCTTTTATTTTGCTTTTCCCTTTTACTCCTTTTGTATGATTTTTCTTTTGTATTTTTCTCTATATTTTTTTTATGGGCTGGAATGCCACAACTGCCATTAAATGTGCTTTCTTCTCTTTCAACTAAATATCAAACCAGCTCTATCTTCTTCAACTCTTTCACCTTCACCTTCTGATATCTCGGGATGGGGTCAGGCTGTATCAGGTCACTGAGTTTTGGGTTTTAATTTTTTGGTTTTTATCAAAGAATTGGATTTTTAATGCTCAAAATCGTGTGTATCAAGGGTAGTTCAAAGGTGGGAAATTTTAAGTTCAAACTATCCAACGTGTGGCCTTACTTCATTTCTTAAATGTCATTAATGCTGTCAAGCTATTTCAATTTGGATTTGCCTAACTTCTAGTGAGCAAAAATAGGTTCAATCAGTCCTTAGAGCAGAAAAAATTGCCAAAACACTCTTCAAAGAAAGATTTTTCAAGCCCAAATCTCACTGGGTATGGTCTTCCATTAAATTCCTGGGGTATATCCTCACAATTTTCTCTCTTTTCAGGTTCACTAAGCATCAATTTTTGAAAATTCTTGACATTTGCTTCATGAAAATGTTAGAACGACAACACATTTCAATTTTAAAAAGCTTTTAATTTCCTCTTTTTCAAAAAATCAAGTGGGAAATCACTTTATTTTAAAAAAATTTATCCAACATTGCTTCACTAACATTAACTATTTCATTGGCATACCTTGTCATACCCCCAAACCTAAGATGAACATTTTCCTCAATGTTTATACAGTGAGTAACTAGGGGCAGCAGAGTTAAAACAAGAAAGAAAAATGAACAACAAAATAAAAGCTATATGTAGCAAAGAAGAAAAAAAATGAAAGCTCAAAGCTAAATATATGGACAGAAAAATAACAAAAATGCTATACACATGCAGTAAAATTCCTGCAAAAATAAAAATTCAGATACAAAAATAGTAAACCAAAATTTAAATCAGAATGCAAAACTACAAAAATGAAGAAAAATAGTAAAAATAATACACATTATCCTAAGAAAGAAAAAGAATCATTAATCTAAAAACAGTATTTAAACTAAAATTCCTACGACAGAAAATCCTAAGAGTCAGCTATGATAAGGTAAGGTACTCTGTGCTGTTGTGTGTGCTATGGATGTGCATGAATCAATATGAATTTCAAATTGATGAAGCATGGAGGCACACATTAAAAGCAAGATTCATACACAGCTGAGACCCATTACTGGTGAAAGATCTTGAAAGTAAATAAAATTAGATGCTCCATTGGATTTTCAAAGTAAAAATATGATCCGCTGCACATGAACTTTCATGAATCCTCAAAATTAAAAACCATGATCTCAGCAGTTCCAGATGGGGGTATATGAATGACAACAAAGAAAATCAGTCCATCTAAATGTTTTTTATGTTTTTATAATTTTCAATTTTTTTTTTTGTTTTGGATCAACTGGGGCTCAACGAGAGCCCTTATTTACAATTGCTAAAGAATATGAACAATAATGGAAAAATAATTCTGAAAAAAAAAATTATATGTGTTTTTATTTTCTTTTAGTTTTTATTTGTTTTTATTAATTTACAAAAAATCAGTATGCCTAAATGACAGCAGAAATTTAAACAAAGACAAACACTAAACATAACAAAACTCTTGGTTTTAAAATTTAAAAATTGAAAATGAACACAAAGGAGGGGGAAATGCAAAGTCTGACAGATCTGCTCCAGCTACAATCCATAAGCTCCTCTTGTGGCTGCTGCTCTAGATCTGCAAAAACTCAAAGATTGCAGCAATACCTTATTCAAGCATATTGATTGTAATAAGCAAACAAAAAGAAAAACTCAGACTACTGCCCCAGTTTTGCAAAAAATGCAAAAGACAACAACAACATTTATTCAAATAGCTACAAGGCAATGAAGAAAAATTCAAAAACATTCAGAAATACTGCAAAATTAAAATAGATTTTCTATACAAAAACTGCAGCAGACATTTATTCAAACACTTTGAATGCACTATACAAATTTAAAATAAAACAACTATAAAAACTAAAGAAAAATCAGATCTACAAAATAAAAAACTCAGATCTACTAAGTAGATCAAAACTCTCCGGCAACAGCGCCAAAAACTTGTTGTGAATATTTCAGTGCTGATTATTTATTGGTGGTGAAAGCAAAATTAAAATCAAAGTTAAAATAGAGGATAAATTCAGCACATCTAAAATATCTTAGACCTACAAGATACAGGGTCTTTTTGTAGGAAGTTTTAAAAGTAAGAGTTTGTCCCACAGGGAGTAGTGATCTAAAACCTAGAAGGCAGTATAGTAGACCTCCAGATCTGGAAATTCTACCCCTAATCTAAGAAGAAAGAGAGTTTTTTGGGTGTCATAAGATCTAATCTACAAAACAAAATTATAAAACTAAATTTAAAAGATTGAGGAAGATGGATGGTAAAATAAAATATAAAATGGTGGAAAATAGACAGGTAGGGACTGGTTTTTATTGTAAAACAGATCAAGGTATGTGAATTTGTAGCTCTCCTTCACTTGGCTACAAGCTCAAGTGCAAGGCAGAAGAAGTCACTCTAAACCAAAGGCTTGAACTGATCTTAAGGGTATGATCTGTCCACTTGAATAGTCACAAATCATCCTAGGGATTTCCTCCAAATCAAAGGTTTAAGGTAGAAGAATCCAATCTAGACCAGAAGTTTGAATTGATCTTAAGGCTATGATCTGTCCACTTTAATGGTCACAGATCATCCTAGGGATTTCCTTCAAATCAAAGGTATCAATTAGAACATTAAAATCACTACAGATGTCGTGGATGCGAGGCTACAAGATCAGGCATCCACAAGAATATTAAACCAAGGGAAATCAGATTGCAATTAATAGATCTACTGGTAAACTGAATGGGCTATTCCCAAATATATGAATCATATAGACATCTAATGGAACCACAAGATCTTTAGATTTAATTAAACTTTAAAATCAATAATTTATTGAATCAAACAACTTATAATAACCTTGTTCTCAGATCTGTAGTCTGTGCATCGATCCACACATCTTCATGCCGAGATTACAATTACAAACCAGATCTGGACTGCTATCTAGATCTAAGCCAATAGGCTGGATTAGAGAGAGAAGGGGGAAGAGAAAAAGGAAAAATAAAGCTAAAACTAAACCTAAATGAGTCAAAGAGAACTACAACTATTCTATGGTTTCCTTGCTGAAGAATTACAACAGCAAGGAGCCTTATTTATACAAATGTCGTGATCCATGCGCTTTGGATTGCAGCCAATCAGAGGAGAGATTTTCCATTTCAGTTTATGCTTAATCCATGTGCTTAGTGCTCTGCCCAATCAGAGAGAAGAGAGCTTAATTCAGTTCTACTCAGCTGTAATAGTTTGCTTCCCGCCATGAATTTGAGGTTAAAATCAGTTTGCATGTGGGCAGTTATTTCTTATCCCTTGGAGTTCCCAATTTTGCCCTTGCCGACAAAAAATAACACCAGCTGCAGCCCTTCATAATTTCTGCATATATTTGAGGCTAGATGGAGTCTTCAAAAGTGCCCCCGATGTTCATTAGTAATGGCTACAGCTGATGGAGTTCACAAGGTGGTCTTTTGGATCTATTAATGAAGGCTGGCAGCTGATGGAGTCTAGGTGAAAATCAAATTTTGATAGGTACAGATCCATGAATGATCATCTCGAGAGGTTGCTGAATTCAGGTGCTGGAACCAATCGATAGGTTGGTTGAGTAGTCTCACATAGCAGCTTCAGGTGTATTTCGTGAGGATGAGAGTTGGATTCGAGAGCATGGATGAGTGTAGGGCTAAAGGTCAATAGGTAGGCTGAAGGTGGACCTTAATTATTCGAGAGGTAGTGGGAGGATAGATGGGGGTCTGCACTTTTCGAGTGGCTGGCTGATGGTTTAAGGGGTCTGTTCGAGAGGTTATGGGAGGTTCTGAAGCTGTAATGGCTGAGGTCGACAGGATGGAAGCTTGGGAGTTGAACCAATCGACAGGTTCAAGCATTAAATGATTAGAAGACTGCAATCTTAAATGTCGAGAGGATGAAGGCTCTTCACTTCGAGAGGTTACAGGCTACTATGAAGTCAATAGGTTGGAGGTTAGGCTTACCCATTCGAGAGGTTGGTTGTGCAATGCAATGAAGTGCTCGATAGGTTTTGTAGGTGCAAGCTAGAGTTTTCGAGAGGATGATGGGTTGGAGTGCAAGTGCTCGAGTAGTTGGCTGAAGGTGCTGAGGAAGGTGTCGACAGGTTGCTGGAACTGCACCTTGGACGTCGACAGGATGGCTGATAGCCACCTACACTTCGTGAGGTTACTTCCATGCACTTCATGAGGTTGCAAGGCTTAGAGCTTAGCTTGCTGCAGTTGACAAGAATTTTCAAAAAGTGATGTTTAGTGAACCTGAAAGGAGAGAAAACTGTGAGAATACACCCCAAAAATTTGATGGAAGGTCATACCCAATGAGATTTGGGCCTGAAAAGTTTTCTTTGAAGAGTGTCTTGACAATTTTTCTGCTCTAAGGACTCATTGGATCTAGTTTCGATTACTAGAAGTTAGGCAAATCCAAATTAAAACAGCTTGACAACATTCATGACATTGAAGACATGAAGTAAGGCCATTCCTTGGATAGTTTGAGCTTAAAATGTCCCACCTTTGAACTGCCCTTCATACATACCATTTGAGCCTTAAAGTTCCCAATTTTCTTTGATAAAAACCAGAAAATTTGAACCCAAAACCTCAGTGAGAAAGAAGAAAGCACATTTGGTGGTGTTATGGCATTCCAACCCATAAAAAGAAAAATAGAGAAAAATACAAAAAGAAAAGGAAAAACAAAAAATCGAAGGAAAGGAATGAGAAAGAGAAGTCATTTCATTGAAAGACTGAAAAAAGGATTAGAAACTGGCCACTTCAAATCTAAAAATTCAAGAAGTAGATGGAATTGTGCTGAAATGAAAAAGGTGTTGTCTAGACCACCTCCTTACTTTTACTGATTTCTCAATTTGAATCCTTTTTACCCCTTTATTCTTTTACAAATTTCACCCATAAGTCACATTACAACCCAATAAAAAAGACCCTACTGATCTGAAATGGATTGAGCTGTCATGTGGAGACAAGGATTTGTTTGATCTATGGTGAAGAGAATTAGAAAATTTCAAAAATTAGAACACTGCTTATGCTCATGCTTGCAGTCCTATTTGAGGGCTGTAACTACTCTTGAGCTGTGTGAAATGAAGCACCCTTCTATTTTTATTGTGAGTGATAGCCCCGATAAGAATTGGGTCTGAAATCAAAATTGATTGGGGCATTATCAGAGCAGAATTCTTAATTTAAAGGTAAGCTCTACATTAATTTTCAGGCACAATGCCTTGACATGAACTGATTGATGATGAAGGAATTACAGCTGAATTTCAGGTTTTAAACTGATGATTTTTCTGTTGAAAATCCTCTAGAATTGAATGCACATGGTGTGGAATTTATTTTATTTCACCTAAACTCTATTTTAGCATGTTGCATAAGTATTAGCTGATTTATTGGAGAAGTTTGGGGGTACCTTCACTGAAAACCCTCAGGAGACTCCACTCCTCCACTAGGGATCACCTATGGGTTTAAAACGCTTGGTGCATGCGCCAAATGCACCTGTGTTCCCTACGAAAGTGGCATTTATCTTTGTAGGTTAGATATTTTAAATTTCACTTTGCTCGAGGACTAGCACCCTGCCAGGGATATTCCCCAGTGAACAACAGCCGCACCAACCTCGAGCGCAGGGCCGAGTGTTCGCCATGTCACATCAGGATGCCTTAGCTACCGATGAGGTCGTTCAGGGTATGAATTTTATCTTCTTTAATTTTCCTTAAGCTTTACTTCCTTATGATTGCTTGTATGACTTATTTTGTGTATGAGCTTATTTTATTATTTTCTTGGAAATACTTGACGTGTATAACTTAGACCACGTATGAACCCATGTATAATTTAGGAACTATGAAAGTTTCTAGACCTACTGGTTTGTCCGATTATCACACTTGGGTGTTGGTTGATTCTGGATCAACCTATTCATTGATTACACCGAGTTACGTTTATGAAATCGGAGCTAAGCCCGTACCTTTGGATAGTGTGCTTTCGATTTCTACACCATCAGGAGACGTGATGGTGGCGTCTAAAGTTTGCAAGGCTATGGTCTTAAAAATTGGAATGCATGAGTTACCCACAGATCTTGTGGTACTCGAATTCCAAGACTTTGATATAATCCTCGGTATGGATTGGTTGGCGGCTTATCACGCCTCAGTTGATTGCTTTTCTAAAGTAATCATATTCTGACCGCTTGGGAGCTCTTCATTCAAATTTTGTGGTATTAAAAAGGGAGGAGCAGCCCTACTTGCTACACTTGACGGAGAATGTGATGAGAAAGCGGACTCCTCAGTTATTCCTATCGTTGGGGAATTCGTCAATGTTTTCTCGGAAGAATTACCTGGACTTCCACCTGACCGAGAAGTAGAATTCAAAATTGATCTCGCACCTGGTACCCTATCGATTGTAAAAGTCCCGTACCGAATGGCACTAGCATAACTAAAAGAGTTAGAGATTCAGTTGCGAGAGTTGTTTGATAAGGGATTTATCTGCCATAGTGAGTCACCATGGAGAGCACCGGTCTTATTCGTAAAGAAGAAATATGGCTCGATGAGACTTTGTATTGACTATCAACAACTGAATAATGTCACCGTGAAAAACTGATACCCTCTTCCTCGTATCGATGACTTATTTGATCAGCTACAGGGTGCTAGATATTTTTCAAAGATAGATCTCAGGTCTGGATACCATATGTTGAAAGTCAGAGCAGAAGATATTTTGAAGACTGCTTTTGGGACAAGGCATGGACACTACGAGTCCCTTGTCATGCCTTTTGGACTCACGAATGCGCCCGCCGTATTTATGGATCTTATGAATCGCGTATTTAAAGAGTTTCTCGACAAATTTGTCGTTGTGTTTATCGACATGTCATTATCTATTCTCACATGAAAGAAGCTCATAAGGACCACCTTCGTACCATGTTATAGACTCTCCATGAGCACAGTTTGTATGCGAAATTGAGCAAGTGTGAGTTTTAGCTTGAGAAAGTATCTTTCTTGGGTCACGTGATTTCTGTCGCAGGGATTTCTGTAGATCCATCGAAAGTTGAAGTTGTTGAGAATTGGCAAACACCGAAGAATATCACTGAAGTGAGGAGTTTCCTCGGCTTAGCAGGATATTACCGTAAATTTGTTGAAGGGTTCTCTCGTTTAGCACTACCACTCACTATGTTGACTCGTAAGAACAACAAGTTTGTGTGGACCGATCAGTGTGAGCAGAATTTCAATTTATTGAAGCAAAAGCTCATGACAACTCCCATTGTCATGTTACCTTTTGGACCAGGTGATTATGAAGTTTACACGGATGCTTCACGCCAGGGACTTGGATGTCTATTGGAGCAATGTAAGAGAGCCATTGCCTACGGCTCCAGATAGTTGAAGCCGCATGAGAAGAATTATCTAGTTCATGATCTCGAGTTGGCCGCAGTCATTTTTGCACTTAAGATTTGTCGACACTATCTATACGGTGAGACCTTTAAAATCTATACAGATCACAAGAGTCTCAAATATCTATTTTCTCAGAAAGATCTAAACTAAAGATAGCGACGTTGGATGGAGTATATGAAGGACTATGATTGTTCTATTAATTACCATCCGGAAAAGGCAAACGTGGTGGCTGACGCTTTAAGTCAAAAATCCTCTGAGCTGCTAGCACGCCTAAAAGCTTGGAAGCCACTCGATGAGATTGCCCAACTGGATATGCAACTTGAAAAAATTGGTGAAGGAGCGTACCTAGCCAGTATGGTGGTCAAGCTTACTTTCATTGACCATATCAGAACCGAGCAGTCCCTAGATCCCGAAGTTTTGAAGATTAACGGACAATTATCCGAGTGCCCTAAACCAGATTTCTCTATACGCTTTGATGGGACCCTCCTTTTCCGAGATAGATTGTATGTCCCCAATATTGCAACCTTGCGGAATGAGATTCTCGAGGAGGCTCACAAGCCTAGATATTCGGTACACCCAAGCAGCACGAAGATGTATCGGAATATTTGAAATTATTATTAGTGGCCGAATATGAAGAGAGAGATTGCCGAATATGTCTCCAGGTGTCTGGTATGTCAGCAGGTGAAGGTCGAACATCAGAAGCAAGCCGGTCTTTTGCAACCTTTACCAATCCCCGAGTGGAAGTGGGAGAACATTTCTATGGATTTCATAGTTGGACTCTTGAGGATTTCAAAGAAGCACAAAGACATTTGGGTTATTGTAGATCGATTGATCAAGTCGGCGCGCTTCCTACCATTCAAAAACACCGATAGCGGAGATAAACTTACTGAGACGTATCTGAAAGAAATTGTCAAGCTCCACGGGGTCCCTGTGAGCATTGTGTCAGATAGAGACATGAAGTTTACCTTGGAGCATTGGAGAAAGTTTTAGGAAGAAATGGGTACGAGACTCGATTTCAGCACTGCCTTCCATCCAGAAATTGACGGTCAAACTGAAAGAGTTAACTAGATCGTTGAGGACATGCTTCGAGCCTGCATGTCAAATTTTTGAGGAAATTAGGATGACCATATTCCTTTGATTGAGTTTTTCTATAATAATAATTTTTAGGCAAGCATCGGGATGTCGCCTTTTGAAGCTCTCTATGGCCGAAGTTGTAGGACGCCTCTTTATTGGGACGAGATTGGTGAAAGAAAAATGATGGGGTTGGAACTCGTAGAAACCACGATCGAGAAGGTTAGAGTTACCTGTCAGAGATTGAAAGAAGCTCAGGACCGTCAGAAAGCTTATGCCGACAGTAGAAGACGCCTAATAGAATTTGAAGTTGGTGATTTAGTCTTCATCCGTGTGTCACCGACTAAGGAAATCATGCGTTTTGAACTGTGGGAAAAACTAAGCCCGAGATATGTGGGACCTTTTGTTATCACAAATCTCATCAGCGAGGTGGCCTACCGAATTGCCCTTTCGAAGCACTTCGCCGGAATACATAATATGTTTCACGTCTCTATGTTGCGAAAATACCTACCCGATCCATCTCATGTCCTTGATATTAAGCCGACTGAAGTCAGAGATGATCTTACCATCATAGAGAAGCCAGTTCATATCGTAGATCGGAAGGAGCAGCTCGTCAAGGGCAAGTCTGTACGCTTCGTCAAAGTACAGTGGCAGCACCATTCACTGAAAGAAGCCACTTGAGAATGAGAAGCCGAGACTTTGGAGAAGTACCCGGAGCTCATCACTACAGATACGTAATTTTCGAGGACGAAAATATTATAAGGGGGGAGAATGTAATGACCCTAAAAATTTTAAACTGAATTTGTGGTGTTAGATTTGTTTTGCACCAAGCATGGTGTTTGTGCTCCACACCGGAACCTACCCTAGTTGAGAAAATACACATTTTGATTTTTCAAAAGGTTTTATATTTCAAAGTATCTTTATTTGACACAAATTGTGTGGTGGCCTAGTGGTTGAAAGGCTTTGGTTATAGACAAGAGGTCTAAGGATCAAACATTGCTACGTGATTTTTAAATCTCTACTTTAAACTTTGAAGTAAAAGCCTATACACCCTTATTTGGTGCGATCGCTTAGCACCAAATTAATGCCCTTATATTATAAATAAGAAAGTTACGGAGAACCCTAAATCACTATTACAAGAATTCTTCTTAAAAACTCTAGCCGTCACTCCATCTTCTTCTCTAGCCACCCTTTTCTAAAATCACCCAAATCTCTTTTGAATCTCTTGTGTGTTCTTCCACAAAGAACACCATGGTATTTTTCTGTCATCAGATCGTAGTGGAAGAAGGCATCGTAATCATGGACGGACTATCGTGTGGACGCCGATCTCTATTGCCCTAATCATCGTTGATCTGTCGATCACGCTTCAAGAGGTGGGTATCCATCCATCCATCTCGTCCTTCTTAGATCTCATCACGTAGGATGCGTTCGATCGTGTATCGATGGACTATTTAAAATGAATCTAGATTTGTTGTATTATAAAATCTCTTTTAGAATTAAAATAATGTTTAACCTTTATTTCATATTATTTTTATAAATTTTTTGGATGTATTTTGGATTTTATTTTGGAACCCTATTTCGTTTCGAATCTGCGACAATCAATCGATTGAAATACACTTTTTAATTGATCAATTTTAAAACTGCAATGAGAATGTTTTAATTCCTTCCTTAAATTCAATCGATTGATTTACATGATTCAATCGATTAAACTTAAGGCGTTATTTAATGGCTTCTAACGCTTTAATTATTCCTGACACTCATTGCTTTTTATTTTATTCGAAAGATGGGATATTTCAATCGATTGATATAATCAATCGATTGAGGTTGTTGGCCGTAGTGAATAGGCTTTTACAATAGTGAATAGATTATTATAATATTACTTCGTTTATTTGCTAAGAACTTAAAGCCTTACATTAACTTGCTTTTCAATCGATTGAGGTTCCTAGGTAGTAATAGCCTAATAGGTCTATTTTATATAAAATATTATATTAGCTAGATTGCTCAAAGCCTTATTTCAATTTATTCTTCAATCGATTGAGCTCCACTTCTCAATCGATTGACTTTGAAATGAACCGACTGTGTACACTTACCTAAATTCAATCGATTGAGTTCCACTTTTCAATCGATTGATATTGAATTGAACCGAACTGATTGTGCACACTTATTTAAATTCAATCGATTGAGTTTCACTTTTCAATCGATTGATCTATATCCGAATAGACATCAAACAATATTATCAATATTATTTTCTCCTATAACTCTACTTGCTCGACTAAAACTCAATGCACTCTAAGTTATTGATGTTTCGATCGATGGTCGCAATGCACTCCACTTTAAATTGGACAACCCTTTTTTATTTGAGTATTTAATTATAGTACACTATATATGTATCATTTTATCGCTTCAACGCGACCACTTCGATAATGCAAAGTGTTAGAACTTTGATGTCTCTATGAAATCAAACTTTGACTTTTACGACTATCGAAATCACACTTATAACCCGATTCTATAATTTATTGGTATGTTATATAAATAAATATAATCAAAACCTAAGTATAAAGTTCTATACATGTGATACTTTTGTGTTTGTATCTTGATCAAGTTATATGAGTTAAGGATATATTAGTTCATGGGTACGAGAGTGTATGAGATTATGCCTACGCTTGGGCGTGGTGATTCGCTGAGATGGTATCGAAGTGAGAAATACACCGTATTCACATGCCTTATAACTCGTGGTGGAATGGGACCCATGACGAGTCAGGTGAGTGTGAATTCAGTGTAACCTCGTATACAATGACATACATGATGACCTGATCACCCTGAGTTCAAATATGATAGTATAAGTTATGAGTTAAGTTATGAGGTTCGACCATAGACATTAGCTGTGGTGAGGTTTCTTCTACGATCATGTGAAACTCGACATATTAGCATCCATGTGCGGATGCAACACTTCTATGGTAGTATAGGCTATCACACGAAGTACATCCAGGTTACTACGAAACCTTTTCCTTGGGAAGCCTGAATTAGGGAAGTTGTCTCACTATAGTTTGTCCTAGGATTAAGTATAAGAGTACGATAAGATATGAGTATGAGATAAAATAAGTTATGATATGAGTATGATAATAAGATATCGCTGTGTAAGCCAGTAAAAGATAAAGAACTTAAAGTCTCTGTATGTGTCGTTTCTTGCGTAGCCACCATAAGGGCAACAACATCTTTCAGTCAAGACGGGTCTCTGGGAGACAGTATGATATGAGTATGAGTCGCGCGCCGCGCCTGTGACTGGATGGGGTGTATGATATGATATGATATGATATGAAGGGCGTTATGATATGGTGGTATGATACTATGGTGACCCTCACATGGTAGCTCGAGCAGCAACTCTGGCACATGTTGTTTAAGATTTTATGAGTGTGTTAGTTATGCTCATGTGATGTACAGACGTATGTGTGAGAATAATAAAATATGGTATGATATGAGGTATGATATAATATGAGATATGGTAAGGTACATTAAGATATAAATGTCTAGATCATGACCATGCATTTATGATATGATATGCGTTCTATGATATACAAATAATGTTATCTTTTTCTTGTTATATTTTGAGATATTATGTTTATCACTCATGTGATGCACCCACAATGCACCTGAGTAGTATGGGGTGGATTGGTGGTGTATCCCACTAAGTTTACGTGACTGAGTAAACTCATCCCACAATAATCTAACAGCTGCAGGTGACTATACTGACGGTGTGGATGTAGGTTTCTCCGATTCGATTGGTGCTGAGAACGTCGACACAGTGGAAGTTGATTACCTTGAGCCTTTGGAGGGTGATGTTGTCGGTTATCAGGAGGACTATAGTGTTGATTTTGACCCAAGCGCCGAATACTGATTTTGTAGACTCGGTATTGGATTTTGTGTTATATTAGTATCATTGACTCTATGCTTTCATTTTTATCGGATTTGTCTCCGACTTGACTTACATGTTATTTGTAGATTTATAGTATTCTATCACATTTTATCAGATTTATTCAGCATTTATGATTGCTTTATATTCCACCATGGTATGTTGGCTTTCACGAATTTCGTGAAACTAGATATGCGCGAGAACTCTGATTATGTGTATGTCCACTTAGTATATCTGGGATATGTGCGGGTCATAACTCGAAATTCTAGGCCCTTGGGATGGGGTAGAATTTTGGGTCGTGACACTCAGTTATATAGAAAAATACCGGCTGGTATCTTTGAGATATTCCAAGATTTTTAATATAGCTAGCGGGCGATGTTTACAGTTGTTTATTTATATGGTTAAACCAGCATATACGGGTATATAAGTGGCCCGTATTTCCCAAATGTTATGTGATTTTGGCCCTTATAACCCATTTAGTTAGTCTTACAATGGGTGTCCCCCATGATGGGTGGACACAACAGTCCACACATCTCTATGACTGTGTGACGTTTACGGTCTATGAATATGTGGCACTACAGAAAAAAAGACTATTAGCGGTAGCCATAAACTGCCGCTATTAACAAAATAACTATCGCGAATAGTATTAATAGTTTTTTTGCTAATAGCAGCACTTTTTTGTTGCAAAAAACTACCGTTAATAGTCTTATTTTTTGTAGTGTGGAAGTTCGTGCACATCACACAGTCAAATAAACTTGTGGGTTGTTTTACACACTCATTGAGACTAACTACTTTCAAAAAGCACTTTTTGAAGAGAATATTGGATGAAAAGCACATTTCACCAGTACCTGACCACCTCTAGTTGAAAATAGCATTGTATTGGGAAGCTGCCTCAAACAGCTTCACACAATACCATTTTTCAGACAATATTGAGAAACATCATTTGATATGCACCATGTGACACAATTCTTTATAGAACTTGAAAGTGCCTTTTGGAAAAGGGAAACAGGGCTTTACACATTTTGACAAAAAGATTTTAAATATGTGACTCTTCCAAATGCTTAATCCTTCCTAAAACAAGAAAATAATATTCCAATAGACTTCATTAAAGCACCCTCAAGTAGAGTTAATTAATTTTTTTGAATTAACATATATAACAACAACCATGTTGAATTAACTAACTTTTTAAATAAGCCATGCCCTACCGTCTTTCCTTTTTCTTATTTTGCCTTCACATAAAACCCATATTATGTTACTGAATGTTCAGGTTTGAGATTGTGAAAATCCAATTAGTGAATCCTTGTATTCTAAGTTAGTATAATCCTAAATATTCTCTAATACATTATTCTTCTCACTCGTGAAAAGGGTGTAAGAATCTTGATTATAAAATAAGAAATTGATTATAAAATAAGAAATGCTTAAATTTAGCTAGATATCATTAATGCGGGACATAATATAAAAATGAGAGATTCCACTAACTCCATGGCATGAGTAATAGGGAATCTTTATGGTTGTACTACAAAAAATAAGACTATTAGCGGCAGCTAAAAACTCCGCTATTAACAAAAAAACTACCGCTAATACCCTTGCCACTGATAGTCTTAATAAGCCTTTAATAGTTTTTTTGTTAATAACGACAGTTTTTTGCTCCAAAAAATTGTTGCTAGTACTCTTTATTTTTAGTAGTGATTGTTACGCATATGCGTTACCGAAGTTTAAGATTAGGATTAAGATCTTAAGAGAAGTTGGTTAAGATTAGGATGTTTATCTTCATTATATCTGTAAACAGGAGTCTATTTAAAGACAAAAAGAGATTGATGAAATAACATGAAGATTTCCACAATGTAGTCTCTCATGCAACTTCTCTTCTCTTTCTAATATTCTTCTTTTTTCTTCTTTATGTTATATTTTCTATGTGATATAATAGCCCTAATGGCTCATGCCTTTTTCGATCCACTCTTTTTAAAAAGATAAGTCTTAGAGTTTATTTCTCCAATAAACACTCATCATAACCTCACGATCTGAACATATTTTTTCAAGATCTCTTTAAAGAGACTTATAATGATTCATCTTCAATTGTTGTTGGGAGAGATCATGACAAACCTGATCTAGTGGGCTGCCAGCTCCGACAGACTCCAAGATGAGGGGATGCGACAGTGATGGACTTCACAGACAGACAATGACCACCAACAAGCAAGATCAAGTTTCAACGATATCATCGTGAAGATCTAAGGACTCATTTTCTTTTAACCAATTGCACAGATCGTTTTCAAAGGAACTTGCGATTGAGGGAGGGTAATAGAGAATCTTTATAGTTGTAGGCATATGTGTAATCAAAGTTTAAAATTAGGATTAAGATCTTAAGAGAAGTTTGTTACGATTACGATTCTTAGGGATTATGTTTACCTTCATTATATGTGTAAACAAAAGTCTATTTAAAGACAAAGAAAGATTAATGAAATAACATCAAGATTTCCACAATGTAATCTCTCGTGCAACTTCTCTTCTCTTTCTAATCTTCTTCTTATTTCTTCTTCATTTTAGATTTTCTACAATGAGAACCCAATTTTATGCCATGGGACATACCTCTTTGATAAATCCTTGTGGTACTCCACGAACTGCCCTGATTGGTACATCTGTCGCCAAAGAATAATGCCTATGAGAGGATTTGGAACCATTCCATCAGTGCACTTTAATATTAACCTTCAAAAACATATGTATGATTGTCCATATTGAAGTGTATAGATCAAAGACTTTAAATCTCACGATAGCTACCAAAATGAGATAGGAGATTGGTTGTTGACTTGGATTGTTTAAAAAATACAGTATAGATATGAAGATGAAGCAATTAATGTGACACTTACACTTGCTTTTCCTCTAAAAATAATACTATTATTTTCATCATCATCATCTATTTGGGGTAAGCTCCCATAACTCTACTGTCCCTCATGTCACTTATTGATGCTTCCCCCTATGTCTTCATTGTTGTTCATTTTCTCCTACTTTTTGTGCTTGTAACGTCTGAAACCTTTATTTGTCACAACGGCTGACGAGTTGGGTATGCTCCTCAAGGTCGTGAGTTTGGAACAACTCCTCTTTTGAGATAAAAGGGTGGCACATAAGGTGCATAAAACGTGAAATATTGTGGCATGGTGGGGGAGATGGCACCCTTTAGGGATTAATCCAAGGGCATGCTTAGGACACCCAATGTTACAGAAAAAAAAGGTCTCAATCCTTTGTACTTGATATGTTTATTCTCTCATTGGTGAATATGTCCAGAGTATCTCAAAAGGCTTTTCATGATTTTCTCTTTTTTAGTTGTAACTATTAAATTTCTTCTTATGTACTTATCATTATTTTTTTTTTTTGTGATTCCAATCGTCCATCTCAACAAATATGCATTTGATCATCTCCTACACTTTAATTTTATGTCGTTTGTTTATAGCTCAACATTATGAATCATATGGTATGTGTAGACACCCAAATTTGGCCCGAGGCCCGATCGAGACACATTTCGAGAGAGGCGTACCTCTGAGCTTTTGATGGCATGTATGAAATCCTTCTGAAACCTTAGGAACCCTTCCAAACCGTTAGGAAATACCCTAAATCTCTTAGGAACCTTCCCGAACCCTTAGAACCCATTCCGGACCTGAACCTAGTTTTCCCGAGCCATGGATGAAGGATGGTGCACTGAGACTAGCTACGGCCTTCTACTATGATTGAATCTTATACCATTGAAAAGTAGAAATCGCCAGCTTTCCAACGGTCCAAGAATCACTTCAATTGGAGCTGTGTACACAAAGATATGGCGGCCCGAACCCGAGGGGCAAAGAGGTAATTTTAAGTGGCCCCTTAGGGATTTGGCGCAACTAATAGTTGTGCCAGTTATAAGTAGGCTTGGTGCAACTATTAGTTGGGCCAAGCTATCTTTTCCCAGATTAAGCCTGGAGCAACTAATAGTTGTGCCAGCATTAAGGTGGGCCCCACCTCGGGGGGCCAACTTTCAGGAACTGTTCAAACACTTTTTTACTATACATATGCTCGGCGCAACTAATAGTTGCTCTAGGCATATGAATAGTAACCTCTGATTTTTGCCTCAAAAATCGTGATTAGGGTTTGACTTGTTGACCACCTGGGTCTTTGCGGTCTATTTTGACAGCACTGTTGCACCATTTTAAAGCTTATTTGCAACCCCTAAGTGCCTTAAACCCGTTACCCTATCATCCACCATTGGAGCTTCATTTCACACATCTCCAAGCTCATAAAATCCTAGGAAACCTTAGATTAGAGATTACCTAATTGCTAATTCTAATTAGTATCTAAGTAGCCTCCTAACCTACCATTTTCCTATAAATAGAGCTCTCCTCCCCTTGAGTTAAAGGTTGAAAATTTTTGCCTGAGAGAGAAAGTGCTTAAGTGAGAAGATCTTTCTCCCTTTGGTGCACTATCCCCATACAAATTCTAGAATTCCAAAAGACCCTTTAGGCTTTAGTATTTCATTAAAAACCTTTAATTTAGGTGTGTGTGACCCCCAAACTTTCCTTCTCTACTTCTTAGCTATCTCCCTTAGGAGTTAGAACCTATTCTCAAGCCATTCTAGCCTTCAAGAATTCATCAAAAGCAACCCACGCAAGGCTCTCCTACGGTGCTACAAGGACCCGAGGGCTCTGTGTGACGGGGCCAATACTCGAGCTTGTAGCATGGTGCGTGAGGCACGACATGTGGTGCCAGGAGGGCACGCCACATGAGAGCCAAGAGGGCCTTGCGACGTGGTCGCGCTGCGGGGTCGCGACACGGATGCATAGGGGGGAAGACACGGGAGCGACATGGTTACGACACGGACGCGACATAGCCAAGGTGGGCTAGCGACATAGGGGGCATTGCGGTATGTCAAACCAAGGGGTTTGAGGTCCTCTCGCCATTCTGGCTGAATGACTGTTTTACCCTTCTATGTGGGAGAGTTGGTGAAGACTGGCTCCCACCCACACGGGGCCTTGCGTTGCCAGAGGGGGCGCAAGTGTCTCCTAGGCCTGAAAGGGTGGGCCTAGGACGTCGACGCAGCGATGCCGTGTGGCACCCAAGGGAGGTTGATGTATGGCTCCGGACTACGCGTCACGGTGCATACGGATGGGCAACCTCGTGTGAACACTATCACTGCGTGGGACTCAGTTGAGCGCGACAGCACGTGGGCCAAGGATAAATGGTTCTAGTAACTCGAAACACACATGAAGGTCGGCTGCGTGGGACTCAGTTGAGCACACGAGAGCGAGGCACAAGGCTGTGGGCTTGGTTCGGTATGTGAGCATGACATGATGGCATGGGGAGTTGCATGCCAAGACTGTTTTGAAGCAAGGTACTAGTGCGGTGCACAGGGTGAAGCTTGAGCAGGCCAAGTTTAGCGCAGTGGTGCAAATGGTGTGTCGCAAGGGGCACGATAAGCTGGGTGGTAGGCTGTGAAATAGAGGTAACCACATAGGGGGAGTTCCCGTCCTCTTGGCGGGTGGTATCAGAGATGATGTGTAGATGGGTTGGCTTCGTTGCATGTGGTAGCGAAGCACCGCGCGGGTTTAAAGTGCGTCGAAGGACGCTCCCGCGATTGTTGGTATCAGAAGTAGGCTGACCTAGCAAAGCGTTCGTTAGGTCCCGCACGGGACAGAGGTTGCGGAAGTGCGACCCCGTGACATTTTGGTATCAGAGCCAAGTTCGATCCAAAAGTGATGATGCCATTGAGCAAGTTGGTGCGGAGGCACGCGATGTGGTGTCAAGAGGACATGCGACATCCCTGAGCTAGTTAACAGGTGAGGGCCTTGTGACAGCAGAACTAAGTTGACCCGACCGGGGTGACAGTGGGGAGCTAGTGGGAAGGTGTGGACCTAAGAACTAGAAATGTGTTGCTAACAAGCTGGGAGGAGTTGGCGGGGTCAGTTCACTGCGATCATGCGTCGACGAGGACGTTGACATTTTATGGAGTGGTGGAGGATGTGACGGGGCCAATATTCGAGCTTGTAGCATGGTGCTTGGAGCACGACACGTGGTGTCATGAGGGCACGCGACATCCCTGAGCTAGTTAACAGCTGAGGGCCTTGTGACAGCAGAACCAAGTTGACCCGGCCGGGGAGATAGTGGGGAGCTAGTGGGAAGGTGCGGACCTAAGAACTAGAAATGTGTTGCTTACAAGCTGGGAGGAGTTAGCCGGGTCAGTTCACTGCGATCATGCGTCAACGAGGACGTTGACATTTTATGGAGTGGTGGAGGATGTGACGGGGCCAATACTCGAGCTTGCAGCATGGTGCGTAGGGCATGACATGTGGTGCCAGGAGGGCCCGCGACATGGGGGCCAAGAGGGCCTTGCGACGTGGTCGCGCTGCGGGGTCGCGACACAGATGCATAGGGGGGAAGACGCGGGAGTGACACGGACGCGACATAGCCAAGGTGGGCTAGCGACGCAGGAGGCGTTGCAGTATGTCAAACCAAGGGGTTTGAGGTCCTCCTGCCATTCTGATTGAATGATTGTTTTACCCTTCTATGTGGGAGAGTTGGTGGAGACTGGCTCCCACCCACACGGGGCCTTGCGTTGCCAGAGGGGGCGCAAGTGTCTCCTAGGCCTGAAAGGGTGTGCCTAGGACGTCGACGCAATGATGCCATGTGGCACCCAAGGGAGGTTGATGTATGGCTTCGGACTATGCGCCGCGGTGTATACGGCTGGTCAACCTCGTGTGAACACTATCGCTGCGTGGGACTCAGTTGAGCACGATAGCACGTGGGCCAAGGATAAATGGTGCTAGTAACTCGGAACGCACATGAAGGTCGGCTGCATGGGACTCAGTTGAGCACGCGAGCGCAAGGCACAAGGCTGTGGGCTTGGTTCGGTATGTGAGCATGACATGATGGCATGGGGAGCTGCATGCCAAGACTGCTGCGAAGCGAGGTACTAGTCCGATGCACAGGGTGAAGCTTGAGCAGGCTAAGTTTAGCGCAGTGGTGCAAATGGCGTGTCGTAAGGGGCACGATAAGCTGGGTGGTAGGCCCTAAAACAGAGGTAACCACATTGGGGGAGTTCCTGTCCTCTCGGCGGGTGGTATCAGAGATGATGTGTAGATGGGTTGGCTTCGTTGCATGTGGTAGCGAAGCACCGTGCGGGTTGAAAGCGCGTCGAAGGACGCTCCCGCAACTGTTGGTATCAGAAGTAGGCTGACCTAGCGAAGCGTGCGTTAGGTGCCGCACGGGACTGAGGTTGCGAAAGTGCGACCCCGTGACATCCGGCTCTTCCCTTTCTTCTCCTATCTCTTTTTAGCACTTCTCATCCTTACATTTGTGCCTTTACGCCGCCAACTTTTCGGTAAGAGTGGAGGGGCACAAATAGGATCTTAGAGCCCTTTGGGTAAGAAGCTTCTTTTGCTCTTATTATTTCCTTTTTATTTTGGCCATAAGTGGAGACTACTTCAAGCAGGTTGATCGGGTGCCTAACACCTTTCCAATCGATAACCGAAGCCCCTACCCAAGAGCCTTTGGCATAGACCAGTGAACCGGAGTCATATTTTTAATACTTCGGTACTCATAAAAATGAACTAGGTTTCTCAAGACACCAAAAGCTCCGGGTGGCGACTCCAAATCAATATTTATTAGATAGCGAGCGCATCGTCGCGGCGGGATCGTTACAAAGACCATGGTTGCATAGATGGTGACTCCGCTAGGGATAGCTTGTAGAGCTTCTCCTTGAAGTTTGGCCATTTATTTTTTATTTTACTAACCTTTTTACTATTTTTTATATTATTTTTTATATTTTTTTACTCACCCCTACTTTCCCATCATTTACGTGCCTTAGCCGATCGGTGGGCCTACATGCGCATTGTCTTTTAATTTTTTTTACCTTTTCGTCATTTTAGTGCCTTAGCCGATTGGCGAGCCTACTTGCGCATTATCTTTTAATTCCCTTTCAATTCTCATCATTTAAAGTGCTTTAGCCGATTGGTGGGCCTACTTGTTCAAACATATATTAACAGTGGACGCCGGCCCGTAGTGGCAGCACAGGATCATCACCCTTGATCTTTGAACTAAAGAAAACTTTCATAAAAAAAGAGACTTTGAAAAAATTAAAATTGAATCAAGATAGGGAACTTAATCAATTTATTTTTACGGGATAGATTTTCAAAGGGTTGGGTTTACACACACATACAACCACCCAGGTCTTAGTATGATGACAGCCCCTAGTGGTGATGATCCAGAAAAGTCCTAGCCCACATAGTGTCTGAGAAAGCGCTTACGCCGGAGGTATATCGGGTGGGTTCCCATTCCTACAAATCTTAAAACCCTTGGGGAGCGCACTAGCGAGTTATACTGGACTCACATCCCTTAGGTGCGGTAAGGAGAGAATCGATCATATAAAATCAATCAGTTCCCGAAAGTCTAGTTTCCGCAAAAACCAAAAAAGCAGACTCATTTTAGGCTGTTGTTCCTTGCTATCAAAAATTCTCGAGCTCCATTTTAGCCTGGCGCAAGTATTAGTTGCGCCAGTGCAAAAATTTCAGAATTATAACTGGCGCAACTATTAGTTGCGCCATCTTTAAATCCGACCACTTTTACCTTGGCACAACTATTAGTTGCACCAGTGTAAAAAGGAGGCTTTTTTGACTTGGCGCATATATTAGTTGCGCCAAGCCTATTTGGACAACAACAACCCGAGATCTGAGGCCTTTTCACCTCCCGAGTCTCCCGATTAGTGTGTTTAGTACCTCTGATTAGGCCCCGCCATCTCTGACACCCTATCGCCCCCGTCTGTCAAAAGAAGGTAACTTCTTTTTACTCATTTCGAGGGATCGGGATATTTGCCTCGATTTTCGTGCCTTCAATAGATCAAAGGTTTTCCTTTGAATCTTTCGAAGCGCGTCAGAATCGTCGCTACAGGTCTTAAGTTAGGGTACGAAAGCCACCCGAGAAGGAAATTTCAAGGCCTCGAAACCTTTGTTTTATAAAAAAATATATATATCAATAAAAAAACCTAAAAAATAGAGTTCTTGTGGTGCCGACACAACGGCATCATCTTGCCCTCCATCATCCCGTAGGGGAAGGAGGAAAATTTTTGGGCCTTATCTAAGGCACACATACCCAACCCGCCGACAAAGGATGTCGTGGGTAGTGGACCCGGCTTACGCCGATCCTGACTCATCCCCACCACATTCTCCAACCCACTCCCGTACGGGAGAAGCTTTCACCTCCATCCCCATCAACTTATCCCCTTTTACCGTTAGCAGCCCGTTTGGCGCCCCCATTTTTCCAAACACCACTTCCCAAAACATTCAAAATCCAATCCCCCATTCCCCATCTTTTTCCCAAGCTACTTTTCCCCCCATGTCCATGCCAAGCCAATCACCCATTCCATCCACATCCACATCCACATCCATGCCCCATTTCCCATCTTCCCCATATAGACCCAATCCACCATCTTTCACCTATGCCACTTCCATCCTATCCGACACCCCACAAATCCCCCCATCTACCTGGGTCATGCCCATTTTTACCGGGGCCATGCCCGACTTTTCCCAAACACCCACACTTCACCCTTCATCATCCTTAAACATCCCCAACCCATCCCCCTTTGTCAATGCCCCACCTCATTCCTTCAATCCATCCCATGCCCCATCACTTACCATGGCCATGCCTAATTTTCCCTGCACATCCACCCCATCTATACCTAATCATCCCCTAAATCTACCATCTACATCCGATCTTCCTTCTATGACCATGATGGAGGAGATGTTTCAAGCCTACTCCTTATGGAAGGCTTCCCAAAATACCTCCCGTCATCCACAGCCCACATCCATGAACTCATCCCATACCTTAGCCAACCTCCATGCCTCACTCCCTCATGATCCCCATCAACCCCCCATCATCCATATCATCCAAACCCCCATTTCCCACATAGCCCAAAACCCCACCACCCATACTCTTCAAGGCCCCCTAGCCCAAAACCCCACCACCCATACTCTTCAAGGGCCCATGCCCCAAACCCATTTGGCCCAAGCCCAAACCCTCCAAGGACCAATGGCCCATACCCACCAATGGCCCATGGCCCATACCCCTTAAAACCAAATGGGCCAGGCCCACATACCCAAAGGGCCCATAGCCCATACCCATCTGGCCTAGGCCCATACCCACCAATAGCCCATGGTTCAAGCCCTCCAAAGCCCAATGGCCCCTACCCATCAAAGCCCAATGGGTCAAGATCCTCCAAACCCCATGCCCTTTATCCAAACCCAACCTGATCAAGGCCTTATGGCCCAAACCTACCCAGGGTCCATGGCCCAAGCCCCATACTAATACCCTCCACAATACCCCCAAAATTTCACCCACCCCCAACCTTCGCAATCGGGTCAAACCCATGTCATACCTCAAACCCAATTTTACCATGGCCCCACACCCCAAGGCCATATCCAAACCTTCCCTCATGTCCAATGGCCCCATCAGGCCCCACCCCTAAACCAAACTACCACTCATCCCATCACCCCACAACACTTCCCTTACATTCAAGGGGCTCACCCAACCCACATCCAATCCAATCCCATCTAGTCCATACAAAAATAGTTTGATAATCCCGTCCTCACTGCTCCTTACATAGATCAGCAGTATGAGGAGGACGAGATCAGAAATAGTGGTGCCTATGCTAGGGCAGTGACCACTATTAATCCTCCGCCGGTAGCTACCCCACCATAATAGCACAAAGTGAGTCCCGACCGGCTGTTGAAAAAGTGGCTCCCATGTCCAAAGAATCAGAACAGTTAAGGGAGCAACTAGACAAGATCCAGAAATAGTTATTGAAGATGGTGGTGCTGAAATCTACACCACTGATTTTACGGATTTGTGTCTGTTTGTCGAGGTCCCCCTACTCCCCAAATTTAAAATGCTAATATTCGACAAGTACAATGGCATGGGCAACCCGATTGCAAACCTCAAGTCCTAATATAGCGACATGTACCAGTACGGTGGGGAAGAGAGATTGCTAATAAAAGTTTTTCAGAAAAGTTTGATCGGTCCGACCTTGAGGTGGTTCACATCTCTTGAACCATCCATGATGAAGACATGGAAGGATTTGACGCATTTATTCCAGGAACAGTATATCTACAATATTGATATTGAACTGCCCAAGTCCGATTTAGCCCGGTTGAAACAGAATCCCAACGAGACCTTCAGTGACTATTTGAGGCGTTGGAGAGCACTGGTAGCTCAAGTCAGAAACTGAATACCAGACGATGAGCAGATAGAGATGATTTCAAAGAACACTCTACCAGTAATTTCTGATTTTCTTGTCTACCGACAACAGTCCAATTTTATGTGGTAAGGAACGCCAACCCCTGTGAGGATGCCATCAGGGAAGGACGGCTCAACAAGAATGCTTCCAAGGGACCTAGCGGGGTTAGGAGGTTTACTGAGCAGAAGAACGACAGGAGGACAGGGGCAGAGGTACAGAATGTGATCAATACTAGGCCCAATAACAATCTAGTCCCCTTTCAATTTAAGGCGGCGCAACCAGCTCCCGTCAGACCAGGGCCAGTCCAGAGAGCAGGGAACGGACAGGGGGTACAAATGACCCCGGAGAGGAGAGCCCGTTATGATCGTGTTTTTATGCCCTTGGGGTAATCTTAACTATACTTTTACCTTTATTAATTGAAAAGGGATTAGTAACTGCGCTCCAACCACGACCTCCACCCAATCTGATTCCATATAATTTTGACCCGAATACTCATTGTAATTTCCACTAGGGTCCGCGTCACCCGACTGATCGCTGTTTCCCATTAAAGCATGCGATCCAAGATTTAATCGATGCTGGGAAGATCATTCCCCTTGCACCCACCCAAGCAAACCAGCATGCTAATAATTGTATATATAACAGTCAATTTCAGATAAAACAGTAAAAAATGGAACAAAATTGAAACCTAATTATTCAGATCCTCAATTTTATAGAGTCCGTAGAGAAAAACCATAACAGATTCCAAACAAAAATCAAACTTGAATCAATTGCAATGAAAAAAAATAACAAGACCCTAAAAACCAGATCCATACAAATTCAAAAGAGCAAAGAACAATGGGAATTCTGGAATTCACATTGATGAGACAAACTTACAGGGATCTCAGCAGTGTGAATCACATCTGATTCTGAGGATTTCTTGCCTTTATTTAGATTAAGCAATACTCAACACATTACTAGAGCACGATGTCGACACTCTCTAAAACCTATCACCTGCTCTCTCCCCGTCTCCGGCACCGATCCCATTTTTTCTCCGCCCTCGCTATTCTGAACTCGAAACCCTAACTTGCCAGAAAATTCCTTTGTAGATCCATCGTCCTATGCAGATGTCATTTTCAACCCTTTTTCAGTGAAAATGGAACCTCCAACGGCCTTTACAACACTCTCATTGTCGCCAGAACCACACGGCTCTCCAGATCGGCTTCTTCGAGCACTGAGAATTTGAAGATCTCGATGTCGGAATCTCAGTTGATTTGGAAATTGAGAAACTGAGAGGAAAGTTAGGGTTTCTGTCAGAAATGAAGACATGGTTTTGTTTTGGAAATTTGTGTGGAGTAGAGGAACTGAAAAGTGAGGGTTGAAGAGGAAGAAGAAGAAGAAGAGACAGAAGAAGAGGGTGTGGAAACCATTGGAAAGCTAGGGTTCGAAGAGGATTTCATTAGAGAGAAGAAGAGGGAGATGGAGGCTAGGGTTTTGAACAAGGAGATGAACGCTTCAGAGAAGGAGAGTGCCGGTTTCAGAATAGTAAAAAAAAAATTTAATCTTGTTTGGTTCGGCATGCTCTCTTATAGGGTGGGATGAGGGTTAATCAATTAAACCACTGTCTTAATCTAATAAACCGCTGTTTTTTACGGTTGATTATTATACTACTGCTATAGCAGTGGTTATTTTGGACACTACAAAAGTGGTTTTCTCATCATTTTGATGTAGTGAAGGGTCTCTTCAATTTAGACTAACTTTATAGAGTATATATAGTAAAATATATTAACGCTAATAATTTTTAACGACTTGGGTATATATTTGGCTTATAATCAGTACACATCCCAATGCGACCAATCGACAATTGTCTCTTACCTTTTTTTAATATTTATGTAAATCTTTAAATACTTTGAGCTAAAAAATATCTTTCATTTGCTAAAGTATACATGGTAGGCTTACTTTAATTTTTTGATATTTATAATTGAGGATAGCATGATTTAACTTAAGTAGATTCCACTTCACCATTTACCAGTATATAAACCATCAACATGTATAAAGTCTACAATATAATATAAAAGAAATGTATTCCATTGCAGTAATCAATAAAGAATTTAAGATACGATTATAATTGAAGCATTGAGATTGAATGAATTTTAACCTAATTTGGCTTCAAACAATGTAATAACATTTCATTTCAAACTAAGTAATATATTTAATCTAATCTTTGAAAGGATAGATTCTTAGGTTTAAATTGCTTCAAACAATCTTTGAAAATGACATTTCGTTTCACATTTGAAGTCACTCCTTGATCTACAAGGTCACATTTGAAGCTTTTGCATATATAGTTATTGTAAGCCATACACTAGATCACAAGGCTCTAGAGAATTCTAATAATATCAAGTCTGTTGTAACAAACTGAAGAGAATATTTTGTAATCTAGAAGGGTCTATTGGTTGTATAAATATAAGATGATGTATGGCAAAATATAGAAATGAGATTGACCTATTTTTGTTTTAAGTGCGTTAACATGGTATTAGAGCTCGACGACTCTCTGCAACTTTCGTCACCGCCGATCTCGCTCGCCTTCGATCCTAAGGCTTCGCTTACTCTATGGCTTCCATGGATTTCTCTATTCTATCTTCATCTCCTTCTCTTCCCCAGGTCTCTTATTCTTTGTTTCAAATATCCATTCTCTCATTCTCCAATATCTTCTATGGAATTCTATTAATTGCTATCTCCTCACAAATCTCTCTGTTACTCTTTGAGCTTCTATGCTCGCTCATGTAATGCATTTTGAGCATGCTTGTGATCTTTGGGGTGAATTGGATGCTCGATATGCGTCACTCTCTCGGTCACATATATACAAGCTTAAATCTAAGCTCTTCAATTTGAAGAAAAATGACCTCTCTGTCACTGCATATCTAGATCTGATTCATGATTTAGATGATAAATTGGCTTCAGCTGGGTCTCCTCTCTTTGAAGAGGATCTTGTCTTTTATACGCTGCAAGGCTTGCCAAGTGATTATAATCCTTTGAAGACTTCAACCGAGACCCGTTCAGATACAATTTCCCTACTCGAGCTCAACACTCCTAATCTCTGAAGAGATTCATATTGCAATGGATGTTCCTGATTCAAAACTGAGTTTGGTACTGCTCTTATAGCCATTTTCACCCGTACTGGTGGAAATTTCTGATTTGAAGGCCGCCACTCTCAGCCACCACTGGGTGGTCGATCTTGGTTCAGTTACAAAAATCATTCAAAGGGAAAACAATACTATTAGCACCGAGTGGATCTTCGAAGTTGGTGTGCCAGATCTGTGGGAACTATAATCACTTGGCTTTCGAGTGTTGGCATTGTACAAATCTCAGTTATCAAAGACCTCCGTCTGCAGATACATCTCAAGCTTTTGTAGCTACTTCATCATCATTGCCCGATTACAATTGGTATGTCGATTTGGGAGCTAGCAATCATATTACAAATATGATCTCTTGAATTTGTCGATTTATAGAGATTATTGTTAAGCTCTGAAAAGTATCACTTTTCACCCCTTAACCTGGCCTTTGATGGATCTTTGAGCCAACTAATAATGTGTTTTAAGTGTGAGTTGTAGATAACAGGAATTACAAAGCTTAATGCAACAATCCACACTTTTGGAGGCCAACAAGAATGATTTTAAAGGCTAAGTCTTGGAGCTGAGTGAAGAGCAGAAATTACACCATAGGGTACACACCATGGTGACCATATTGGCATGCATATGTGGACCTGGAAGCCCAACAATGGAAGGAGTAGTGAGCTAGGCAGAGGAGGCTGCTGCTGCAGTCAGTGCACAACAGCATACATGCGTAAAAGACTACCTCACGACGCTGTTGCGAGGTTAAATTAACTAAGAAGCTAACTCGCGCAGCTCTCGCAAGGTCCAAGCCCGCAGCAGTAGAGAGATCGTGTAGATCGGTGAGCCTCACGAGCTGCAACCTAAAGCATTTTACTCCACTCACGCAATTCATATGAACCTCGCGAGCTGAAGCCTGAAGCAGTTCATCGCATCGCGCAGTTCCAGTCTATCGGCGTGAGCTGCATTATAGCTTCAAAAAATCTGTCATGCAGCTTCAACGCAGATGCCGCGCGCTTCAAAGTCAGAACCAGACAAGCGAGAGCCATGCAACACATTTACATCCTCGCGAGCTTGCAAAAGGAGCTTCGCGAGTCTTAAAGCTGCAGCATCTCAGCCTAGCGAGCTGCATAGAGTCAACCTCGCGAGCTTTAAAAAGCCTTCATTTCAGCCCCGTGACAGCCCAGTGAGAGCCCATCGAAATGCAACACTTGAAGGCTCATCTGCATGACCAGCCACGTGAGCAGCAAAAGCAGAGCCTCGCGTTCAGCAGCTAATCTAACTGCGCGAGGCTCGGGTTCTAAACTTCTCAGCCACTGCAGGGGGACAGTTTTGACTTTTCACACTTCTAGGGCACACCTCCCGTTGTGACAGCCCAGATTTTCCCAACCTGAATTTTTCTAAGATATATATTTTTTTTCTTCTTTAAAGTTTATACCAAAACCAAATGGAAAAACCTGGACTGCCAGATCGTAGATCACAATCCGATACAGAATTACTTGGTACAAAAATATGACATAAATAAATCTCCAATTCTAATATCCAACATTACATAACTCAAACAAACCACCAGTTGTGGCCAACCATCACCAGACAGTGGTGTACAAAATTATATACGAGTACAAAGGGTACCAAGTTCGAACTCATCAAACTCCACAAAGTACTCAATCTACGACCCCAAACATCATAACACTCCTCAATTCCCCAATTTGTAAGTCCAGTGTCCAAATTGAAGCTATACATGTGACGTATAGTTGAAGGGTGAGCTACATCCTAGCTCAACAAAGGAAAATTCAATACTATTTCACATCTTATCATAAGGAAGCATAGATTCAATGACAAAATCAAATGTTTTCATATTAAAACTAAAACAAAAACTAACTTCCAAGGCACTTTTCTTATCAAACAGAACTGATTTCAAATACTTTTTCTTATCACACCAATCTGATTTCCAAAACACTATCCTATTGCACAAAATAGATTTCAAAGACATTTCTTTAACACACCAAAACTGATTTCAAACATATTTTCTTATCACACAACTGATTTCAAACCACTTCTTTATTACGCAAAGCTGGTTTCATACACACATCCTTATTTCACAAAACTGATTTCGAAAACACTTCCTGATTACACAAAACTGATTATAAAAACACTTCCTCATCACACCAAAACTGAATTCAAGACATTTTCTTATAAAAATACTTCGCCTCAAAACACTTCCTTAACACACGCATTAACTGATTTGATTTTTTCCCCAGTGGCCCACTTAGTATTTATACTCCACCCATAGCGGCCCACAACACGCATAATCCGCCCATAGCGGTCCACTTACACATAATCCGCCCATAGTGTTCCACGTACCCATAATCCGCCCATAGCGGTCCACTTTAATCTCATGACTGATGACTTGATTCTCGAAGTATAATCCGAAGAGTACGTAAAATCCTGCAAAGGTGATCCAAGGGCGTACATGAATCCCGTATAAGCGGTCCAAGGGTGTACATAATCACAACAAAGTCCAAGGGTGTACGTAAATCCTGCAAAAGTGGTCCAAGGGCATACATGAATCCCGCCAAAGCGGTCCAAGGGTGTACATAAATCACAACGAAGTCCAAGGGTGTACGTAAATCCCACAAAAGTGGCCCAAGGGCATACATGAATCCCGCCAAAGCGGTCCAAGGGTGTACATAAATCACAATGAAGTCCAAGGGTGTACGTAAATCCCGCAAAAGTAGTCCAAAGGCATACATGAATCCCGCTAAAGCGGTCCAAAGGTGTACATAAATCAAAACGAAGTCCAAGGGTGTACATAAATCCCGCAAAAGCGGTCCAAGGGCGTACATGAATCCCACCAAAGCGGTTCAAAGGTGTACATAAATCACAACGAAGTCCAAGGGTGTACGTAAATCCCGCAAAATTGGTCCAAGGGCGTACATGAATCCCGCTAAAGCAGTCTAAGGGTATACATAAATCCCGCCAAAGCAGTCCAAGGGTGTACATGATCACAATGAAGGCTAAGGGTGTACGTAAATCCCACAAAAGCGGTCCAAGGGCATACATTCACATAATTCTAAGAGACTCAAAGGCTTCAAAATTCACATTCATGTTCAGCTTCTTAAATCACGGTTCAAAGTTCACATTCATGGTTCAAAAAGATTAAAACTCACCATTTAAAGATCAATTTTAATTTGAATACTATAGTAAAATTCCCGATTTAGGTTCATAGTTCAAAATTCACATTTCGGACTCAAAAGATTTCAAATTCTAATTTACAAGGAGTTCAAGTTCTAGTTCAAATCACAGTCAAACTTATCATTTTTCATATAGACACATCAAAGACTAAACACATCAAAGACTATGAATCGAAATCAAACATGTAAGTTTATATTGAAGTTCCCCTACACGTCATTCAAGCATCGATTTTAAATAGCAACACTTCAAATCACACTTATCTTTTTCATTTGATTAAATCAAGGCATCTATGAATCAATTTCAAAAATGCAATAGGATATTAAATTTTCCCTACATGTCCAATTAGATTCAAGCATCGATTTTAAATGGCAACACTTCAAATCACACTTATCATTTTCATTTGATTAAATCAAGGCATCTATGAATCAATTTCAAAAGTGTAATAGGATATTAAATTTCTCCTACCTTAACCCTTGAAGTTACGCAGAACCAAGTAAAGTCCTATCGATGGCCACTGCCCTTAATCTAAATCACAAGCACACAATGATGCATCAAGGATTAACTCTACTCACTAAAAACCTAGACTTATTTAAGTGTTTCTCAAAAATGAGGCAGAAATGAGCAAGTTTATGATAATATAGAGTTTCACAACTTTCCTCCTAAATTTTGACCTTTAAATCTTTGGATTCATGAAATGGCTCAATCACAAAAGTTGTAGAGTTCATTGTCATCGTTCCAATGCCGTAAGAATTGCGTCAATCGAAGTTTGGAGTAAAAGGTTATGACCGAAATACCAAAACGGTGTCGGCAAGCACAGTCAAAATCGATTAATCGATCCCAATATCGATTAATCGAAATTCTAAAATTGATTAATCGATTTTAAAATTGATTAATCGGCTTTCCTAAACTCCACCTTTTTCTAGCCACTGGAAGTACCCAGTCGATTAATCGATTCCAATTCAATTAATCAAAATTCAAAAATCAATTAATCAAATTAAATTCGATTAATCAGTTTCGGGCTGCAGTTTCCTGATTTTACCTTCTGATAAAAATTGATTAATCGATTTGGACAGAAAAATTGCCCTTTCTGGCTGTACATCTCTTTTTCAACCTTTCCTCCATTTTTTTCTTCTTTTCCACCTTTTAATCCAACATCCATACATTAATTTAAAGCTTAACATCACACATATCATCAATTAACAAAACCTTACCTCAATTCCAACGTATGAGTGATTCAAGGGCTTGGATTAAGAGCTAGGGTTCCTAGCCTCAACTCCACGAGATCCCACGTGCGATTTTGTCGGAATTTAAAGCTCGTGTACGGTCTTAAATCTGTAAATCCCACACACAAATCTTTTGCATTTACTCCCAAGCATCTCCTCTTCTTTCTCTCTAACCTCTCTCTCTCTCTCCCTTCTTAAACTCCTAACAACCCACATTAAACATAAGGGGATAGCTTCTCTTAAGCTTTTATTATAGCCCAAACTTGGGTATAGAACACACATACACATTGATAGGTGTATATGACCTTACTAACAGATCTAACACTACACACACATGTGTACTTTCACCTCAAACCTAATCTAACCTAACTCATCAAGTTGATTTTCACTTGATCAAATAAATGACCAGACGGGCATGCATCCCGAGATACACTATTCAAAGTTGGGCACACATCTCGAGGTACACTCTTTAAAGTCAAAATTTTCAGGATGTTACACCCGAGGTGCCCATCTGTCTCACACATTCCAAAGCAATCAAAGTGCTACCAAGAGGCCACGACACCAACTCCAAAGCATTCTCTATTCTAATTGGCCAATGAAAATTAGGGTTTAGTAGATTGTATATAAATAGGACTATTATCTCATTTAGGTTTTTTATCCAGGAATTGCTTGAGGTCTGAGCTAGGATTTCCTATGCTTATTTAGGGTTTAGTTTCCTTTTCCTTTTTCCATTTTTTTCTTCCTTAGCCCAGCATTTGCTGGCTAAGTTCTGTGTAACAGTTAGTATATTTTCAGTTTTGTAATTAGTTTTAGTTGAAATAGAGGGAGCTATTTTGGGATTTGCACAGACGGCTGCCTTGAGGGTAGAGCATTGTATGTTCTCTTTATTCAATATAATGCCATTTTTAATATCCATTAAATCTATTACTTTTTCTATGTGTCCAGCATAGTGTTCTTTGACCTTTGTTTTCCACATAGGATTTTATAGATTTCATGTTCCCATGGAAGCTTGAGCTTGTAGCCCTGTAACCATGGTGGCAGTAGTGATATTCATGTTCTATCTCATCATTTGTGGGTAAGGCAGCCCCTAGGATAGTTTATGACCATTTGACTGGATAGACTATAGCCTTAAGGCAGGTCTTGGTCACAGATCTGAGAGGAATTCTCTTTCTCTGCACTTGAGCTTGTAGCCTGGTGAGAGATTGTGGAGAGCCAAAATCTACTCTGTTTACATCACCATCATCAGTATGTAGATCTGAGTTGTTGTAAAGATTGCAGACTTGTGAACTGGGAAATTACAGGCCTTTTGTAGCAATGACCAGTTGAATCTAAGCCCTCATTCAGCCTGAGATACCTTGTGGTTTCCACTTGGTTTTCAAAGTCTATTTGCTCCTATGGATACATGTGCTTGTAGCCTTGCAAACATAGTGTCTGCAATGGTATTCATGGCCTGATTTAATTCATTGGTTGGAGAAAATCTATTGGATAGTCTGTGACCATTTATGTGGATAGATTATAACCTTAAGATCAATCCATTCCTTTGGATTAGATTAGTTTTCTGATTTAATCAATGTGATTTGACAAACTCCCTTGGATAGTCTGTGACCATTTAAGTGGACAGATTATAGCCTTAAGAGAAGTCTAAATGATATGGGTTGAGTTGGATTCTTCTACCTTGTAGATGTGCTTGTAGCCATCTAAAGGATTGGTACAGATTCATGCCTAACACTGAGTTGCATAACTGATTTATCCCTTACTATTTACTTCTCTATCTTTTATCTTTATTTTATCACACGCATCATCATCCTTCTTTATCCCTTTCTATAGATGTAGTTTTATTCCTGTTCTCGTAGCTTTGGTATAGCTTAGTGACACTTAAACTCCCTTCCTTTAAGATTTTCAGATCTGTAGCTAGATCTGGAGACTACTATACAACCCTTGTGGTTTCAGAACATCACTCCCTGTGGGAAAAACTCTTACTTTCAAAACTTGCTACAACAGACCCTGTATCTTGCAGGACTACGTATATTTTTAGAGTGCTGCTTTCATCTCCTTCATCTCACTCCTTTTATTTTATTTTATTTCCCTACACATATTTTAATAGATAGCAGCACTTAAAATATCCCAACAATTATCACGGTTCGGATAAGATCACTATGGGCAATGGAAACCATCTTCCCATTCAACTTCAAGGCTCTAGTTTGCTCCCTACACCCTCCAAATCTCTGGCCCTTCCTAATGTCTATCATGTGCCTAGTATTTCTCATAGTTTATTGTCTGTACATAAACTTACCCGAGATAATAACTGCTCCATTATTTTTAATGCTAATGGTTTCCTTGTTCAGGATCACAACACAAATCAGATTCTCTTTTAGGGCCCTTGTGAGCAGGGCCTCTATCTATTCCGATCATCATCATCTTCTCATGTGCTGTTGTGCTCCAGGTCGACTCTATCCACGTGCCACAATCGCTTGGGTCATCCCTCCTCTCAGGTCTATAACATCTTGGTTTCAAAATATGGTGTTCCTAGTTTAAAATCAAATAAATTTCAACGCATTGCTTGTAGTTTAGGTAAGAGCCATAAGTTGCCATTTGATATTCTACACCTAAGGCTCTTTCTCATTTTCAGTTAGTTCATGGAGATGTTTGGGGTATATCCCCAATTCCCTCTTTCAATAGTTTTAGGTATTATCTTCTTTTAGTTGATGACTGTACAAGGTTTTTGTGGATTTTCCCAATGAAATACAAATTCGAGGTTTATAATAAATTTTAGCTTTTTAAATCTCTTATTGAGCATCACTTTTCCTCTACTATTAAAATTTTTAGATATGATAATGGAGGTGAATTTGTGAATCGCCATATGTCTTCATTACTTGCATCAAATGGGATTCGTGCAATCGTGGACTTTGTGAGCCCGCCACAACGATGCGCTCACTAAAAAAAATGGAGTCGCCACCCAGAGCTTTTGGTGTCCCGAGATACCCAAAATCAATATCTTAATAATCGAAGTGCTAAATATGACTCCAAATCACCAGTCAACGCCAAAGCCTCTTGGGTAAGGACTTCGGTTATCAATCGGGAAGGTGTTAGGCACCCGATCGACCTGCTCATAAGCGGTCTCTACTATGGCCAAGTCTATGTTTGTATATTTTATAAGATATATATATATATATATATATATATATATATAAGAGAAAAAGTGAGCGGTACTTCCTCTTGCCCGAAGACACTTCAATCCTATTGGACTCTCCGCAAACACCGAAATTTCGGCGGCGTAACGGCCCAAATCCTAGGATAGAGGAAAAGCAGAACAAAGAAGGTAGAGGAATAGAGGGGAGAGCCAGAGCTCTCAAGCCCTTGTAGCACCATTGGTTGGATCCTCACGTGAGAACGACACCGGTGAGCTTCCGATAGCACGATTGGTTAAGGAAAGGGTCTTAAATAGGTAAGGCTTGGAAGATATGAGCTTGAGAGTGATGAGAGTGATGATGGAAGTAGTGGTATGAGATGGGCTAAGGCTTTAAGCTTAGAAAACTCAAGTCCAGGCAAGTAAAGAGATAATTGGGTAGAGTTTCTTCTCCTAGAAATTTCAAAAGATGGTTAAACAAGAGGGGGGTGGCTCTCTATTTATAGACTTGGGGGTGCTTAGTGAAAGGATAAGTCACTAATGGGTTTAGAAATTAGGTAATGGGCAATCTAAGGTTTTTGGGGTTTTCTAGAGCTTGGAGAAGAGGGATTTGGGTTTAATGGTGGATGATAGGGTGGTGACTTGAATGACAAAAAGGTGATAACTGAAGCTAAAAGGGTTACTAGGGTCCTAAAGAAAAACACCCCAGACTTTGGGGTGGTCCAGGAGTCAAACCTCCACTGTCAATTTCGGCCATTTTTTGAAGGAAAACTGTAACATCCCAAAAAATTCCAAACCTGAATGAGCCTGACCAAGTGTACATGTTCGACAAGGCGCACAATCCTGCCTTGATATTTTGAATAAATAAATTGTAAGAGTATATTTTTTGTGTGTAAAAAATGAGGTTACAATACATTGTTTAGTCTTTAGTGAAGAACCCGTGCACCACGCATGGTGTATTGGCTCACCCAAAGGAGTCCCATAAGTCAAGAGGATAAGGCTTTGAGATAAATATCTAAATATTAGATATTTGTCATTGTTTTGTAAGAAAGAAGAGAGAGAGAGAGAGAGAGAGAGAGCAAACTTCCTGGACTGCTCCTCAAACCCTCTCATGATACCAAAGCCACAAGGTCGCTCTGCAAGTGCCTTCATCTCCCTCACAAAGATCATCGCAGTTTCCAATCGCTCTTGCAATTCTAACCGCAAAGAAGCTTTAAGCTTCAACATCACTTAGATCTAAGAGAGTGAGAGAGTGTGGTTTTGAATGAGGGAAAACCGATCATCGTAAATGCGCCATCCGTGAGTTGAGGAAGCGAAGATTCGTACATGTTAGTGCAGAGTTGCATCTTGAGCTTCATTGATCACTATCATCGAGAGATCTTTGCCGTTTTACACCAAGACTCTCTTTTCAATAACAATCATCATAGGCCGCTTGAACGATTGAGAAGGGTGAACATTTAGCGTTATCACATGATATTAGTTGTTCTAAGCTTAGATCCATGAATGGATGAAGTTTATTTGAATCACATGAGTTTTGGGGGAAAATGGATCAAGGAAGAAGAAGCCCTAGTGGGATATTGAATCTGTCAAAACTGATTGATCAGTTTAAACCGATCGATCAGATTTGACAGAGCAGGGATTTGTTGAATTTCTGGAGAAATCGATCGATCGAATTTCTCTGCCTTTGGAAATCGATCGATCGATTTGCTCTGTCTCTGACCGCTTCAATTTTTCCTTAGAAAAACTCTTCGAACTATCTCATTTCACCATCATTGACACGTAGTGTACAATCTTGGTGTGATCTAGGTTAAGAGCGGGGGACATTGATAAGGAACTTCATTTTGCACCGAACTTAAGGTAGGGAAAACTCAATGCACGATTTTCATTTTGAGATTTATGCATAGACTCCTTGATGTGAACAATACAAGTTTGAATATGAATTTGAAAGCATGTTAGAACTTTAGAATTTTGAACTATGGACTATTACATTTTGAATATTGATTAGAAATCTTCGAATCTATGAATATAAATCCATTGAAACTCTGAAATTAGTTCTATATTACAACTTTGATTTATGTATTGAACTTCAGTATTGCATGATGATTTAAGGTTATATGAACAAAACCCCATAAGGACTGGTATGACGGTTTATATCATCCACCGTGGACCGATACAGCGGGTTATACCGTACTCTTCGTAAGTATTATCGAAAGATGATAGTTAGGGGGCTTTCCACCGATAAGACTCAACAATGCTATACTTGCGTTGGAGTTACTTAAGTTAAAGATTTAAGTCATTGATGAATTAAGTGTAGCATGTATGATGTGAGTAATGCATAGAAAACCAAAATCATATGAAATGTCTGAACTTTGTCTGAATATTGATTTAAACTCTAAGCTCTTTTAAATTTTAATGGAATATGAATGGCATTTGAAAGTTCATCGTTAAATTCAGTTTTGGTATGATAATGTGTGGATTTCAGTCATTAAACCTATGCTTTGAATTCATGAAAAGTAAATTGACATTTATCTTTTTCCTACTGAGCTTAGACTATGAGCTCATCCCAACATCTTATGTCATAGGTTTAGACGTGGATCGGGATCTTGAGCTAGAAGAGGATCTTGACTACAATCCCGAGGTGGAAGAGGAGCTTCCACATGAAGATTATTTCCCTTAGTCAATTGTGATAGTTTTTGGCTTAGAACATTCTGGTAGCGTAAGTAGAATACTTGAACAAAGATTAGTATAACTTTGTATAGTTTTGGAACTACTATTTAGGTGATGGTCGGTCATCACTGGTGGTTATTTTGTTAGTTTTGGGTTATGTTATGTATAGAACTGGAATTTAAGTAGTGCCATATGATATTTTCATTGCATTCTGGATAAGTACATATGAATTAGAAAGCATTAGACGATCTGATTCTTCCTAAGTTTCACGTATAGGAAGAATCGGATTGTCACCTAATGACCCGACCTTTCCTAGAAATTCATGTGGGAAAAGTCGGGTTGTTAAAGTTGGTATCAGAGTAATGGATTTAGATTTTGATTCCATAGGACGAAGGGTCTGATCTTGTCACATTCAGTACTGATCGAAATTCTTGTTCGATCAATGACAGTTTAGTATGCCCCATGCATCAGAGGTAGAGGTAGAGGCAGACCGAGGACGATATGCATGAGAGACGTATCGAGTGGTCAGGGCTCCTCAGATGGTGCCGGAATCGCCACTAGCCCTAATACCATCCTATTGGGGGGAGGAAATAATGATGGGGGTCCAGACACCATCCCAATTGGTGGAGGAAATAACAATGGACTGCATGGGCAATTGTTGAAGACAATAGTCAACACAATGGCCCAACTTGCAATGAGACGCCCACCCTCAGGATTCCATGAGTTCAGGAGAATGAATCCTTTGAGCTTCTAAGGTCAACTTGACCCACTTGAAGCAAAAGATTGGTTAAATCAGATGGAGAAGCTCCTTCTGTTGATTCCGAGCAGGAGCGACAGATGCTTGGTGAAAATCTATAGAGAGGATAAGATTACAAGATATCCTGATTCCCCCATGGACGTGGGTGCGATTTGTTTATGAGTTTAACGAATAATACTTCCCCGATGCAGTAAGTGATCAATGGGAAGTTAAGTTCATGTCGTTAGGACAATGTCAGATGAGCATACGAGAGTATGAAGCTGAGTTCATGAGGCTTGCCAAATTCGAACCTTTTCATGTCACCACAAAACTTATGAAGACGAAGAAGTTCGAGCGTGGCGTGACCACCATCAATGGAAGAATTTCCTTGTTCGGAGCGAAGACCTATGCAGAAGTCATTGAATTGGCACTCATTGCCGAGTAGGATATTGAAGATATGTAATCATATGCTTCCGAGCAATCGAGCAAGAAACAAAGGATGTTGATGCCGACACCAAGTCGACCTTCTCAGTCCACTTACTCAACACCGAGTCGGCCTACACATTCCACGTATTCTATCCCAGCTGGCTCGGCACCTACAAGGTAGTTCTGTCCTTCCACTCCTGCTACTACTGGGATGTCAAGAGGGCAACTAGTTTCACGTGCCACTTCATCCGCTCTGAATGAGAAGTGTACACAGTGTGGGAAACCGCATAGAACAGAGGAATGCAGGTGGACAACTGGTGGATGTTGTGAGTGTGGCAAGCAATGACATTTGATCATAGATTGTCCTGAGTGGAAGAAGGAGCCAATGACAGTAGCAATGACTCAGAAACCTTGGGCATTGACTCAGAGGCCCTCACAACTTACAGTACAAGGTAGAGTCTATGTTGTCTCGGCACAAGATGCTCAGGCAAAAAATGATGTGATCCAAGGTATGATTTCACCATTAGTAGTTAAATTATTATCTTATTTCAGTTGATAAATATTTTGAAGTGTGTTCTAATTGGACAAATTCATGAATGCTAAGACAGCATCGTACACTATTTGATTGATCCACGTTCTTTAAAATCGTAGGTACCTTACACTTGCACAAGAGAAGTGATATATGTTATCATGAGGCACAAGTATTGATAAACCCCGAGTCTACTCACTCTTTTGTGACATCTCTATTCATTGTTGAATTTAGCATCACACTGGAACCACTAGACTTCATCTTGGTAGTGTCAATTCCTACGGGAAGTTCACTGAATATCAACACGGTGTGCCGATCAGTCATTATTTGGATTGAAGATCACGAGACCATGGCCAATTTAATATTGTTGAATATAGAAGGATTCGATGTAATCCTCGGTATGGACTGGCTATCCGCTTATCTCGCAAGCGTTGATTGCTTTCGAAAGGTGATCACTTTTCGCCCTCCGAAGGAAAAATCTTTTAAGTTTCACGACATTAAATCTAGTATCGCTCCATTTATTTTCGCCATCTGAGTAGAATGTTTGATGAACAATGTTGCAAACTCCAGTGTGCATGTTTTATTTGTTGGTGGTAAAAACAATTTAAAAATCAAGAAAAGAGTAAAACAGGGGATGAAATCAGCACAACTGAGAAATCCTAGACCTGCAAGATACAGGGTCTATTTGTAGCAAGTTTTGATAAGAGTTTGTCCCACAGGGAAAGGTAATCTACAGCTCCAAAGGAGCCATCTCTAGTAGTCCCTCCAGGTCTGACTACAGATCTGGCAGTCCTAAAAGGAGGGGAGTTTAAGGTTACTTATTCTAAGTATTCTAAGATAGCCTAATGAGTTAACTATAGAAAGGGTTGAGAAGATGGATGGATTATGGAAAATAAATATAAAAGGGGTGAGAAGTAGGTTATTGAGTCTAGATCGGAGGAGTTTTGTAACTCAGATTCAGATCTGATGTTATGGAAATCCTGTCCAATGGCTACATTATCACCAAAGAGGAGGAAGAATTTAACTTATCCCCGTGCCATGATCCAATCCCTTAAGGTTATAACCTGTCCACTTAAATGGTCACAGACTATCTCATAGGGGAACCACAGTCCAGAGCTGGGTTAAAACATATTAATCATTGTAGGCACTACTTCATCCAGGCTACAAGCTCAGGGAATCCATAGGGAACCTCAACCTCTAAAGCCCTATGTATGGGGCTAAGGCTGTATAGGACCATGATAGCCCATACACATAGAACCAGCAAGAGATTGAGTACCACCTTAGATCTAGCTGTCCATTGCTTGAATGGGGCTGCAATGGTCCAGTCACAAGCCTACAATCTCCATAACCAGATCAGATTTAACATCTGATGGCAGGTCTATACAAATATATGGGGAGTCTGCCTCTACACAATCTCCTACCAGGCTTAATAGCTCAGGCTCAGGGAAGCAGGATCCATCTTGGATCAGCGGATTGGATTCACCCTAAGGCTATAGCCTGTCCACTTAAATGGTCACAGACTATCCCAGAGGCTATCCTCCTCACGGAGCCCAAGACAAAACAAGTTAATTGCTGCTACCACCATGGTCACAAGGCTACTAGCTTAGGCTCCCATGAGAATTTCATATCTAGTGGGTCCTGTGGTGGGGCTAAGGCTATATAGGACCGTGATAGCCTAGACACACAGGTCACTTGGATCTGAGTGGATCCTTAGAATCAATCCTCTCTTGCTTTGAAACACAGCCAAAATAATGGCGGATCACAAGGCAACAGCCTTGCACAGAACAGCTCACAAATACACAAATCCCATAAGAGTACAAATCCTATTACAAAAACTCCATTAATCTAACCTCAATAGACATACAAAGGCATGACCAGCAAGTGCTGAGCCATGGAGAGAAGAAAAAGAAGAAAAAGAAAACTACTTACAGTTATAGGAAGAACAAGAACGAAAGAAAGAAAAATTACAAAATCTGAGATAGGAGTTCCTCTTCTAAATTCTAACTCCAAGTCTCCCTCTCGATCCCCTAAACCTAAACCAGGCTTAGGTTTATATAGCAGTGGTGTGGCGGTGCATTAGGATTAGGAAACCCTAATTTTAATGATGCCACATGGCCGAATAATGATCCTTGGATGCCTCGAGGTGCGTGCACGGAGATTTGAGCGTGGAAGTGCGTGCCCTAATCCTTGGAAATCCCTAAAAAGTCCTCTGTAGAATGATGGAAGTTGGAGTTTAGAACTTCGCCAAATTGCAGTCGATTCCCAGACTTGTCGCGTGGTAGCTCTAGTCTTCGCGTGGTTGAGTTTAATATTAAAGCTTCAGACGTTGTGTAGTTTCAGCTTCTTGATGCTTTGAGCAGTCACGAGGTAGACAGTTAAGCTCTCGCTGGATTGGGCTTCACGCAGTTGGATTGATACTTGTGAATTAGCGTGAGAACTGTGCGAGCATTCCGTTTCACTTCGCGAGGCTAATTCAGGCTTTCACGAGACTGCTTTCTTTCTATATAGCGCGAGAAGTTCACTTCTTAATGGAACTTCGCGAGGATCCTCGCGAGGCGTTGAAGCTTTTCTGAACTGCGCGACGGGTTCTCTTGATATTTGCATCCCGTGGCTACTGCGTGATAGCTGCGCGAGGGAGGATTCTGAAGCTCTCTCTCCTCAGCTATTCTGAGCGAACCGCGCGAGGGTGAGAGGGGTCTTCTTGAACTGCGCGGGAGCTGCGCCACCTTTAACTTCTAAACTTCGTGAGAGTTGCGTGACTCAAGGCTTCTGAAGCTCTTCTGTCACTCTACTGTGCAAGAACTTGTTTGTGAAGTCTTGGGACTTTGCGAGGACTGTGCGAAGTGGATTATTCTGAATCCTCTGGAGCTTTGTCCGCTACGCGAGGCTCTTCTATGGTCTGGATTCATGGCTCATTCTTCTGAGGAACTTCTGGTGCCAAAATAGGCTTCTTAGTAGGATTCATGGCCTTATTGCCCTGCTGTTTTATTATCTACAGAAAACACTTAACAAGCATTTATTAGATGGCTAAGGGTCTAATCAAAGGCTAAGTTAATGGGTGAAAAGTGGTACTTTTCAGGTCATAACATACCCCCAAACCTAATCTTTGCTAGTCCCTTAGCAAAGCTATACTAAATCAACTATAGAATTTAAATGCCACTTTCGTAGGGAGCACGGATACATTTAGCATATGTACCAAGCCTTTTAAACCCCTAGGTGATCCCTAGTGGAGGAGTGGAGTCTCCTGAGGGTTTTCAGTGAAGACACCCACAAACTTCTCAATGAAGCAGTTAACAAAAGTTCCATTTATCAGATGAGCAGTCAAGGAACAGAGTTAGTTCACCTTTGAATCATTAAAAATATAAGAAATTCAAACAGATTGGCTGCACAGAAATTTAAACAGTATAAGCTTCTCATGAAAGCACAGCATTTCCAATCGGTTTACACCAAAGACACTACACATGTGTGTCAACATTGAGCTCATCACTGGATCAAAAATTAGGTTGTATATCATGCTTAATGCATTTAATATCAGACCCAAAACTCTCCAGGGCATACTCTCATAAAGAACTGTTGAGGGTTTCATTTTCTCTCAAGCTCAAGAGCAGTTACATCCCCCAAATGGGTCTGTAAGCATGAGCATAGGCATAGCTCTGAAGTTCTGGCATCATTGACAGATGCTCACCATAGATTGAACAACTCTCTGTCTCCACATGACAGCTCACTCACTTTGGATCACAAGGGCTTTAACTGGGCTGTAATGTGGCTTATGGAGTGGGGTTTAAAAAGAATGGAAGGTTGAAAAGGGGTTCAAATTTGAGAAATTAGTAGGTGAAGGAGGTGATTCATGACTTCACCCTCTTTGATTCAGCTCCTTTCATTTTCTTTGAGGTTTTCAGATTTGAAGTGATCAATTTCTCTTCTTGATTTCGAATTTTTTTTTTTATGAAAGTTCCCTCTTGACTCCTCTCTTACTCCTCTTCATTATTATTTTTGATGCATTTTCCTTCTTTTTATTTTGTTTTTGCTTTTCTGAAATGCCACCATTTTCTCAGTTACCATCTGCCAGACTTTGAGGTACTTCTTCTTTCTGCACCTAATGTTGACCATAGTTAGTCCATCTTCAACTCTTGTTCCTTTACCTTCTAAATTCTTAGAGTGAGGGTAAGGTTAAATCAGATACATAGGTTCAGGTGCAAGTACTCAGGTGTATTTTTAAAGAAATTTAAGATTTAAAGCTCAAAGGGGGTATGGACAAGGGCAGTTGCTTAAGGTTGGTTTATTTAGGCTCAAACTGTCCAAGAGAAGGCCTTGATCCTTTCCTAGGTCTCATGAGTGCTGTCAGTTGTTTCAACTTGGAGTTGCCTAACTTCTAGTGAGCACAGTGACTCAGCCAGTTCTTAGAGCTAAAAAAAATTGCCTTAGTCACTCCTCAAAGAAAAATTTTGTATAGTAGGCCCAAATCTCACTGGTTGTGGTCTTCCTTTGAATTCTTAAGTATGTCCTTACCTTTTTTTTCTCTCTAGTGATTCACTAAGTGTTGATACAAGTGAGTGTCCTTGGTGATCTCATCATGGAGATGTGAAATTTTAAAAGTTTATACTGTCTAAAGTCTGGAAAAATTTAAAATTTCATTATTTTTCTGATTCTCCAGTGAACATGGTTCCATTTCCATATTACTCACATGATTATGCTGCACTTAGGTTAACTATTCCATTGGCAGGATTTGCCTGCCACACCCCCAAACCTAAGAGGAGCAGTGTCCTCACTGGATCAAAGGTGTGGGTGCAGCAAATTTATTAATGGCATAATAAAAGGAAATAGCAAGAAAGAAAACAACCAAGAACAGAGAAGAAGAGCAATGACAAAAGAAGAAGATTTACTATATAAGAGAGTAATGTACAAAAGGAAAGACAAAAGGAGAAAAAGAAAATGCAGAAACAGGAAAAATCCTAGGAACAAGCTAATTGGAGCCGGAATCAAAACTGGTCCCAACCCATCTTCTTGGCATGCTCTTGAAGGAGAGCCTCTTCCTCTTTCTTCTTTCGTGCCCGCTCTTCCTTCCGTTGGGCATCAGTTTTGGGCAAGGTTGGTGCCCTGACCCTCATTTTTCGGGTCTTTGGTTCGGGGTGGGGGGGGGGGGGGTCACTGAAGATTTGGCTTTGGTTCGCTCAGGTGATTTGATAGGACCTTTTTCTTTAAGACTCTTCCCTTTGGGGCCCTTCCCTTGGGGGTTGGCTCTTGCTGAGTCTGGGGGGGAATAAGAGGAGATTTAGCTTTTTCTAGCTCAGGAGGGACAAGCGGGCTCTTGCCTTTATCTTTCAGTGGTGGTGCCTCCTCAGACTGGGCAGATTGTTCTTTTCCAATTTTGATAGAGGCAGCTGTGTGAGTAGTCCTCTTAGCTGTAGCTTTCCTTCTCTGAGGATACGTTTGCTCAGTAGGGTCAGAAGAAGGAGGAGCAACAGGATTTGTAGAACTTGGATGCAAGGAGTCAATTGGAATCGAGGAAAGAAACAAGGTGGGGTCCAATCCAAAGAAATGACTGCTTCTTCTTCTTTAGAAAGTAATCGACCATGGGGGTCATCCTGAGCAGAAGCTCTGGTGGCCTTTGGTGGTGGGGATGGAGGAGCAGGCTTTTTCCCTTTTTAGGCAGCAGTGGCTCTTTTGGAGGGAGTGGATTTCTTGGAAGGAGTCCTCTTTCTCTTGGGTGCAGGAGATTTGGTAGGCGGAGGCACTGTAGCAGGAGGTGGTGGAGGTTCTTGAGTAGGGGGTGGAGGAGGTGGAGGAGGTGGAGATGTAGAGGTAGGAGTTGGGGGGATGGAAGAAGATGGTCTGGGGTGTGTGGAAGGTGGAGCCTCAAGGGGTGCTATAGCAAGAGGGGTGGCTTCAATTGGTTGGCCTAACAGAGATGCAATCCTCTTTTGCAAAATTTCAATCTGCTTGTCAGCATAGAGGAGTTTGGCATCAGAAAGCCCCTTAGTGAGTCGATGGAACTCCTCAGCATTGTGGAGTTTCTTTCATACATCCGGGCTCGCTTTTTCTCCATTTCGGCATTGGCTTTTTCCATCTCCGTAGTCATTCTTTAGTAAGTTGTCGTAGCCTTGTGATCATTGATGATCTCTAAAATTGACTCCCACCCCTTTGAAACATCTCGCAGCTTCTGCCTGTGAGCAAGCTTCAGGTCACTCATCTTCTACAGCAAAGGGTACTCAATGGATTGTCGGAGTTGGGCCATTCCCCTGAGAACATCCCTCTTGATGTAGGCATTGTCTCGCATGGCATGGAGGAGGGTGAAGTAAGGAGGGGTGTAGTAGGAGTGTCGTGGTAAGATTGGTAGAAATGGGGTGGAAGAAGGAGAAGGTGATTGGCCCTGGGGGGATAAAGTGGAGACTGCAGTGAGGAAGTCTAGTTGAGGGGGAGGGGTAGAAGGTTCTGGGTCAGTTTGTGTTGATTGGTCAGTGAATTGAGGAGGGGGTAGGAAAAGAGGTGGGATAGACGGCATGGGTGGAAAAGTAAATGAAGGGGGGTCACTGAAGGTGGGTGGTTCTGGGTAAGGGTAAAAGGGAATGGTGAAGGGTCTGAATGGGAAGGGTGGGGTTAAAAATGTGAGGGGATTAATGGGAAAGGTGGATGGGAAGGGAATGGGGTCTGTTTGGGTTGATTGATTGGTAAATTGTGGTGGGGGTAAAATGAGTGGGGGAAGGATAGGTAGAGGGGGAAAGGAGTGGAGGGGTATGGTGTCAATGGGGTAAAAATCTGGGTGCACTATGGAGTCAGAGGTGGAAGGGGACTGGATTTGTGGTGTAGGAGGTTGTTGTGCAGAGATGGGCTATTTTGTCAATATTTGAAGGGTGGATTTGATGGTGGTAATGTCAGTCTGCATTTGGTCTTGGGTATGTGTTGTGGTTGATAGTTGGGTTTGAATGTCATGTATTAGGGCAAGGATATGGGTTAGTGTGTCTAACTGTGGTTGGGGTGGAGTATGAGAAGAAGAGGGAACATGTTGGAAAGGGGAAGTAGGGGCATGGTGGAAGGTTGTAGGAGGAGGAGATGGAGGTTCTGGTGAGTGATGTGGGGAAGGAAGTGGGGAATCTGGGAGAGGGATATCATGGGTTGGCAGGATGTCAAGCAGTGTAGTCATGAAGGCCTGATATCCGGAAGTAGTGGCTAGGTTAAAGTCAAGGTCTGTGAGTGGAGGTGAGGTAGGGATGGTTGGGATGGTGGCTGGGTCAATATGTGGGATTTCTGTGGGGATGATAGGGGTGGTTGGTTTAGGTAAGGATCTAGCAGGGGTTGTGTGAGAGGTTTTCTTTTTAATGTAGGATATCAGGGAAGGGCTGTCAGGGTTCAGTTCAAATGAGGGGGGAATTGGGGGTGTGTACTGAGGTAATGTAGGTGAGGGTAAAGGGCTGGCATGGGGTTCAACACTTACCTCCGTGAACGAATCACGTGGAAACAGGTGGGTATGGGAAAGGGTGCTAAAAGGGGAAAAGGGAAAGATGGAATAGGCAAGGAAACTGATGGATGGGCAGGTGTGGTGGATGGAGGTCTTGCTGCAGAATCAGTAGCGACAGGAGCTTGCACCACCTTCTTGGGAGCAAGAGCTTTAGCCACCTTTGTGGGAGCAGGGGTGGTCTTTGCAGCATGATCCCTCTCCTTTCTCGAAGCGAAGCTGTTCTTTTTGCTGGGATCCATCAGACTCCTGCTGATCCCCCATTGTCGCTTTGCGAAAGTGGTAGGGGGAGGTGAACAGTTAACTCCCCCACCGGTATATTGTACCCTCCCCGCAAGAGTAATTTGGTGATGAGCTTTGCATAGGGGAGAGTGTGGATCTTCTTTTTGTGCCCTATCTTTACCATAATATCCTTCATGGCCTCAAACATCAACCCAGCAGCATGGAATCAGTGGCCCTGAGAGAAGGAATAGAGAGCATCAGCAATTGGGGTCCTCCTCTCCTGCTGATGGCCGACACAATAGATGTTCTTTTGGAGAACTTGATCAATGAACAGGAGTTTGGGGTCCAGATCTCTTCTCCTGATGGAATCCCCTGTGGCCTTCAACCCTTTGGTAAGGGCTTGGGCAATGGTATCAATAGGGGCGCACAGAGGGGGGCCATATCCGCAGTTGGGGTTAAAAATAGCAGGGATACCCATTACTTCAGCAATCAACTCAAGGTTGAGTAACATTTCAAAATTGTCAACTAACACTAGGAGGCCTGGCTGTCCACGATGGTCTGGTCTAGCCCTAATGTGCTGGTAAAAGAGTTATACTAGTCTAGGGTAGGCTAGTGCAGGGGTAGCTTGCAGCAGTGGGGTCAAACCAGCTTTACGGATAAACTCAATGGCTGGGGCTGACAGAGGTTCCATTTCAAAGAAGGAGAGGTCAAAAATGGCTTCAGGCTCCAAGGGAATGGGAGTCAGGATCTCAGAGGGTGTAGAGTAATCAGGTGTTATCGCAGCCACATCCTGAATCGCTTCCTTCCCTTTTTGTGGCGCCTCAGAGGGCTTGGCTTTCTTGGGAGTGGGCTCAATGGGATCCTTATCCCTTGCTCTTTTCACAGGTGCGCTCTTAGGGACCATGAAACTTCTCCACTGAGAGTGAGTAGTTGGAAAAATGAAAAGTAGAAGTTGAGAGCTGAGGCTTACCCTAAAAGTTAGGGTTCTGTTCAATCTGATGCACAAAAGATCGTGAGAGTTCTTAGCAGGGGCAACTGGTGGAAGAGGCTTTAGAAGCAAATCCCCAGAATTGGAAGGTGAATGATGGACTGTAGAAAGGATGCTGGAGGAGAGAGATTAATGGGAGTCAGAGCTAGGGTTTCGCTGGCTGGGGAAGAAAGAGAAAACAAAAAGGAAAGCAGCGCGGGGTTGGATTATATAAATCGCGGGGCTTAGCGCGCTTTGAAAATATCAGCTCGCTAGATAGAAATGAATGGGTCGTGAGATTGGACTTTCATTTGGATTGCGCGAGAGAGTCTACACAAATGTATTGGATCTCGCGACAGTTTAGCAGGCTGACATCTTATGAACTGCTCGAGAAGGAACCACGCCTATTTTTCAGAACCTCGCGACAGCTAAACAGTGACAAGGATCACACACCCATTAGTCTATCATTTTCCTTTGTTTGGTGGGTGGATTCTCCCACATTCTCTGTTCCAGAGACACTCACGGTCATTCTAAAAGGGATTCCCTCAGGCATTCCCAACATTTAAGCATGTAAGTACTCCAAAAGCATTTAATCAAAACATCATATTCAAACAGCATTCTCATTATCACACAATCTAATCATCACTCATTCTTTCACAAGCATCAATTCAAAGAGAATAAGAACCAAAGCAGGCAGAATAATTCTCAGGTCATGTACATTCAGACTCCGATGAGATCACTAGAAATTCCTATAAACTGAAAAAAAAAAATGAACCATACTAAAATACATAACATACACAATGCACAATTCTGTGAATCAAGTCAATGAAAGATCCCCTTGCCCCTCAAGGTTTGAGGATCCTTCACCAATCAAAAATTGGCCCTTGGGATTAACCACTAGTTGACTGGGCAACCTCCCCTCCTCTCTTTTAGCTAAGGCATTCACTAGCTGGCCAATCTGCTCTTCCATCTTCTTTATACTCTGACCATGAGAACTCACAGTCTGAGCCACGGACCCCAAGTTTTGCAGTGATGTCAAGACCTGGTCCTCAAAAGAAGTATTTCTGGGATGAGATGGGGGTAGGATCAATTGATTTTGTTGCTGATGGGGCTGCTGCTGGTGTTGGAAATTGGACCTAGGGGCATATCCTTGGTTGAACTGCTGCTGTGTCCTTGGAGGTAAAGCCAACATCTGCTGTGGCTGCATATAATTGTCTTGCCTCCACCTCAGATTTGGGTGGTCTCTCCATTGGTAACCAGCATTTTGGTGCTGGTATCCATATGGCTGTCTGTTGTAGCCACCAGTTATTTCTTGGCCAATAGATTGGGCAATGACATGTTCCAATACCAATTCAGGATATTGCCTTGCAGATGGACATTCCTCTACTGTGTGCTGTGGGGACTGGCATATCAGACATGCCTCCACCACTTGAGCAGCCCTTCTGGGTTGCATCACAGTCAGTAATTTGTCAAACTTTAAAGAGAGGTTTGCCATCTACAGCTGCAGGTCATTGTTCCCAGACACCTCATAAACTTTTCCTCTTGACGATGCAACAGGTTCCACTTTTGGTACAGACTCCTGACTAGTTCTTGCCTGGGATAACTTTTGAAAAGCATTTTCATTGATTACTTCAAACAATTCCCATGCCTCATCAGCAGTCTTGTGCATGTAGGTTCCACAACAAGAGGCATCCACCATATCTCTATTTTTCTCATCAATCCCATTGTAGAAGCTTTGTACAAGCTGCCAGTCTGGGATCTTGTGGTGGGGGCATTGTTTGAGCATTTCCTTAAACCTATCCCAGGCTTGATTAAAGTCCTCAGTTGGGGATTGGGCAAAAGTAAGAATCTCCTTCCTCAACTGGCTAGTTTTGGTCTTAGAGAAGAACTTTGTAAGGAACTTGGCCTGCAGGTCTTTCCATGTAGTGATGCCATTGTTGGGAAGAGTAGCCAACCAGGTACTAGCCCTATCCTTCAGAGAGAAGGGAAAGAGCCTGAGCCTAGTAGTCTCAGGTCCCAAACCAGCGATATTGAAAGTGGTGCACAAGGCCAAAAATTGATCAATATGCTTATAAGGGTCCTCCTTGCTGAGCCCATGGAAAGAGGGCAGCATCTAGATGATTGAAGTTTTAATCTCATAATTCCCTTGAACATCAGGGAATTGAATGCTGAATGGAGAGTTATAGTCATCCGGAGCATTCAACTCCTTGAGAGTTCTGGGTTGTTCTTCACCCATGAGTACTGTCTCAGATTCAATTGGGGGCTCTACTGCGGTGTGCCTGTTCCTTCTAAGTCTTCTACCCCTTTCTAGCTCAAGGTTGAAAAGCTCTAAAGTAGGACTAAGAGATCTCCTACCTAGCATACAAACACACCACCAGCAGGGACAACTCCTTGCAGGCACATTGCACTTTACTCAAAGAATTTATCTAACAAATTTATAGCTATTTAAGTAAACATAAATTTACAGCTATCCCAAATACTGCTATGGAACTTGTAAGAGAAGTAGACAGAGTTTTAAAGGTTAGAGAGTTTGCAAACAGAGGTAGCTAATCTCTAAATGTAGTCCACTATCCGTCTCTGCTGCTGTCTTGATCTCCAAGAATGAGTAAAAACTACATCAGCAGTATCGATTATTCACAGCTACAAAGAATACTAAAAATACAAAAATCCTAGGGGCTACTATTAGATCACTTTCCCCGGCAACGGCGCCAAAAACTTGTTGCAAACTCCAATGTGCTTGTTTTATTTGTTGGTGGTAAAAACAATTTAAAAATCAAGGAAAGAGTAAAACAGGGGATGGAATCAGCACAACTGAGAAATCCTAGACCTGCAAGATACATGGTCTATTTGTAGCAAGTTTTGATAAGTAAGAGTTTGTCCCACAGGGAAAGGTGATCTACAGCTCCAAAGGAGTCATCTCTAGTAGTCCCTCCAGGTCTGACTACAGATCTGGCAGTCCTAAAAGGAGGGGAGTTTAAGGTCACTTATTCTAAGCATTCTAAGATAGCCTAATGAGTTAACTATAGAAAGGGTTGAGAAGATGGATGGATTGTGGAAAATAAATATAAAAGGGGTGAGAAGTAGGTTATTGAGTCTAGATCGGAGGAGTTTTATAACTCAGATTCAGATATGATGTTATGGAAATCCTGTCCAATGGCTACATTATCACCAAAGAGGAGGAAGAATTCAACTCATCCTTGTGCCATGATCCAATCCCTTAAGGTTATAACCTGTCCACTTAAATGGTCACAGACTATCCCATAGGGGAACTATAGTCCAGAGATGGGTTAAAACAAATTAATCATTGTAGGCACTACTTCATCCAGGCTACAAGCTCAGGGAATCCATAGGGAACCTCAACCTCTAAAGCCCTATGTGTGGGGCTAAGGCTGTATAGGACCATGATAGCCCAGACACATAGAACCAGCAAGAGATTGAGTACCACCTTAGATCTAGCTGTCCATTACTTGAATGGGGCTGTAATGGTCCAGTCACAAGCCTACAATCTCCATAACCAGATCAGATTTAACATCTGATGGCGGGTCTATACAAATATATGGGGAGTCTACCTCTGCACAATCTCCTACCAGGCTTAACAGCTCAGGCTCGAGGAAGCAGGATCCATCTTGGATCGGCGGATTGGATTCACCCTAAGGCTATAGCCTATCCACTTAAATGGTCACAGACTATCCCAGAGGCTATCCTCCTCACGGAGCCCAAGACAAAATAAGTTAATTGCTGCTACCACCATGGTCACAAGGCTACCAGCTCAGGCTCCCATGAGAATTTCAGATCTAGTGGGTCCTATGGTGGGGCTAAGGCTGTATAGGACCATGATAGCCCAGACACACAGGTCACTTGGATCTGAGTGGATCCTTAGAATCAGTCCTCCCTTTCTTTGAAACATAGCCAAAATAATGGCGGATCACAAGGCAGCAGCCTTGCATAGAATAGCTCACAAATACACAAATCCCATAAGAGTACAAATCCTATTACAAAAACTCCATTAATCTAACCTCAATAGACATACAAAGGCATGACCAGCAAGTGCTGAGCCATGGAGAGAAGAAAAAGAAGAAAAAGAAAACTACTTACAGTTATAGGAAGAACAAGAACGAAAGAAAAAAAAATTACAAAATCTGAGATAGGAGTTCCTCTTCTAAATTATAACTCCAAGTCTCCCTCTCGATCCCCTAAACCTAAACCAGGCTTAGGTTTATATAGCAGTGGTGTGGCGGTGCATTAGGGTTAGGAAACCTGAATTTTAATGATGCCACGTTGCCGAATAATGATCCTTGGATGCCTCGGGGTGCGTGCATAGAGATTTGAGCATGGGAGTGCGTGCCCTAATCCTTAAAAATCCCTAGAAAGTCCTCTGCAAAATGATGGAAGTTGGAGTTTAGAACTTTGCCAGGTTGCAGTCGATTCCCAAACTTGTCGTGTGGTAGCTCTAGTCTTCGCGTGGTTGAGTTTAACATTAAAGCTTCAGACGTCGCGTAGTTTCAGCTTCTTGATGCTTTGAGCAGTCGCGAGGTAGACATTTAAGCTCTCGCTAGATTGGGCTTCGCGCAGTTGGATTTATACTTGTGAATTAGCGCGGGAACTGCCCGAGCATTCCGTTTCACTTCGTGAAGCTAATTCAGGCTTTTACAAGACTGCTTTCTTTCTGAACAGCGCGAGAACTGCGCGAGAAGTTCACTTCTTAATGGAACTTCACGAGGATCCTCACGAGGCGTTGAAGCTTTTCTGAACTGCGCAACGGGTTCTCTTGATATTTGCATCCCACGGCTACTACGCGACAGCTACGCGAGGGAGGATTCTGAAGCTCTCTCTCCTCAGCTGTTCTGAGCGAACCGCGCTGGATGAGAGGGGTCTTCTTGAACTGCGTGGGAGCTGCGCGACCTTTAACTTCTAAACTTCACGAGAGTTGCGCGACTCAAGGCTTCTGAAGCTCTTCTGTCACTCTACTGCGCGAGAACTTGTTTGTGAAGTCTTGGGACTTCGTGAGGACTGCGCAAAGTGGATTATTCTGAATCCTCTGGAGCTTTGTCAGCTACGCGAGGCTCTTCTATGGTCTGGATTCATGGTTCATTCTTCTGAGGGACTTCTGGTGCCAAAACAGGCTCCTTAGCAGGATTCATGGCCTTATTGCCCTGCTGTTTTATTACCTACAGAAAACACTTAATAAGCATTTATTAGATGGCTAAGGGTCTAATCAAAGGCTAAGTTAAGGGGTGAAAAGTGGTACTTTTCAGGTCTTAACAAACAACAGATGCCATGGATACCTCGCGTTCATGAAGAGCCAATAAGAAAGGGAAATTAACATCACTGATTTTCTCGTCGTATCAGAATTCTCGGACGTATTTCTCGAGGATCTCCCTGGACTACCACCGGATAGGGAAATCGAGTTCAAAATTGACTTAGCTCTAGGCACCGAGCCATTATCGAAGGCACCATACCGTATAGCGCCAGTAAAATTGAAGGAGCAGTTACAGGAGCTGTTGGATAAAGGATTTATTAGGCCTAGTGTGTCCCCATGGGGAGCACCGGTTATGTTCTTCAAGAAGAAGGATGGCTCAATGCGACTTTGTATTGATTATCATCAAATAAAAAAGTTGACGATCAAGAATCACTATCCACTTCCTTGTATCGATGATCTCTTTGATCAGCTTCAAGGCACAAAATTCTTCTCGAAGATCGACTTGAGGTCAGGTTACCATCAGTTGAAGATCAAAGTCGAGGACATTTCAAAAACTGCCTTCTGCATAAGGTATGGCCACTATGAGTTTTTAGTGATGCCATTTGGGTTAACGAACGCACCAACTTCGTTTATGGATCTGATGAACAAGGTGTTCAAACCACACCTCGACAAGTTTGTGGTTGTCTTTGTGGATGACATTCTCATTTATTCAAAGATGAGGGAAGAGCATGAGCAGTAATTGCATATCGCCCTCCAGACCCTTTGTGATCATCAGTTGTATGCAAACCTAAGTAAATGTGAGTTTTGGCTGGTGCAGGTCAGTTTCTTGGGATATGTTGTCTCTGAGGTTGGCATAATCGTCGATCCAACTAGGATCGAGGCAGTTGTAAAATAGGAACAACCAAAGATAGTGATAGAAGTCTGTAGCTTTCTTGGTCTAGCTGGATACTATAGGAGATTCGTCAAAGGTTTCTACAAGATTTTAGGTCCTCTTACACAACTCACGAGAAAGGATATCAAATTTGAGTAGACCGAACAGTGTGAGAAGAGTTTTCAAGAACTCAAGAGTAGGTTGATGACCGTGTCAGTGCTTGCCATACCGTCAAGCAGTGGAGGTTTTACGGTGTACAGTGATGCATCACACAACGGTTTGGGTTGTGTGCTTAATCAGAATGAGAGGGTTATTGCTGATGGCTCTCGGTAGCTTAAGGACTACGAAAAGAATTATCCGACTCATGACCTTGAGTTGGCAACAGTCATCTTTGCCCTGAAGATTTGGAGGCATTACCTTTACGAAAAAATATTTGACTTATTTACAGATCACAAGAGCCTCAAATACCTTTTCACATAGAAAGACTTGAACATGAGGCTGAGAAGATGAATTGAAATTTTAAAAGATTATAATTGCTCCATCTAGAACCACCCCGGGAAGGCTAATGTTGTGGCAGAGGCACTGAGCTGAAGTCTTCTGCTCAGTTATCACACTTCATCGCAAGAGTGCACCGATGATACTTACTCGAAGATATGACCCTAAGTGACACGAAGTTCGATGTTAAGGATTCGGGAGCTTTAATGGCTATTATTGTTATTCGGTCGACACTTTTCGAGAACATCCGCAATCTGCAAATGACCGATGGTGAACCCATGGCTATCAGAAAAGATGTGATTAGCGGGAACCAACTAGATTTTTCCATCAAGGAGGACGGATCACTACTATTCTGAGGCTAAGTGTGCATGCCAACAAACATTGAGCTTCGAGACACTATTATAGAGGAAGCTCATAAGTCGATGTATGCCATCTACCCTGGGAGTACCAAGATGTACCAGGATCTAAAAAAGAGTTTCTGGTGGAGGGGTCGGAAGAAAGATGTAGCGGACTATATTTCAAAGTGCTTGGTCTGTCAACAAGTTAAGATCGATCATCATAACCTCTCTGGTCTATTATAGCCATTGCCAATACCATAGTGGAAATGAGAAGCCATATCAATTGACTTCATTATTGGTTTGCGAAGAACAGTGAAAGGGCACAATGCTATTTGGGTAGTCATTGATCAATTAACCAAATTTGTACACTTCTTACCATACAGTATGAGGTATACAACCAATAAACTTGCAGAGCTGTACCTCAAGGAGATTGTCAGACGGCATGGTATACCTGTCAGCATAGTATCAAACAAAGACCCACTGTATACATCACAGTTTTGGCAACATTTTCAGGAAGGAATGGGTTCCAAGTTATATTTCAGCTCCACATTTCACTCTCAGACCGATGGGCAGACCGAAAGGGTGAATCAGATAATTGAAGACATGCTACGAGCTTATATGTTAGACTTTTAAGGATCATGGGATAAGCATCTACCCCTGATCGAGCTCACATACAACAATAGTTATCAGACGAGTATTAGAATGGCACCATTTGAAGCTTTGTATGATCGGAGATGTAAATCTCCACTCAATCGGGAAGAAGTTGGTGAGAAACACATTTTAGATCCAGAGATCATGGAAAGCATGACCGAGAAAATTCGATTAATCCGCGAGAGGTTGCCAGTTGCGCATAGTCGTCAAAAGAGTTATGCTGATCTTAAGAGAACAAGTGTCGAATTCCAAATTGAGGACAATGTGTTTGTTAAGATCTCGACCACGAAAGGAGTAATGCCGTTTGGAAAGCGTGGGAAGCTAAGCATGTGTTATGTTGGGCCTTTTAAGGTATTGGACCGAGTTAGAGAAGTCACTTATAGGGTTGCTTTGCCATTGCAACTATCTAGCATGCACAATGTATTCCACATATCGATATTGTAGAAATATGCGAAAGACTCGACTCATGTCTTGGACTACCAACTATTGAGCTTCAAGAAGATTTAATGGTGGTCAAAGAACAGATACAAATTTTAGACCATAAAGAGAAGACCTTATAGACCAAACAGATCCCCTTAGTAATGGTGAAGTGGCAGAACCACTCTTCAAAGGAAGTCACTTGGGAACGCAAAGCAGTGATCCGAGATTAGTACCCACATCTATTTGAATTAAGCTCTTAAAATTCTGAGTACTTGTAGATGAGGAAATAAAATAATACTATGATAACAAATTAGCATTTTAGGTATTCTCGTTTTAATACAATTTCCTTCAAAGTACGTGATGATTTATTTTGGTTTCATTTTAATTATTGCATGTTGTGTTTTGAAGTTCACTCTCAATCCAAGTGAATGTGCGTTTGACTGAAGATTAGTTTAAAAAATATCATCAAATTGAAAAATCGGAATACATAATGTAGATTCAATGTGATCGTAGGGGTATAAAGTATGTATGCCAAGTGTGGTGTACAAGTACAGAAGAGAAATGGGGGCCTAAAGTCCTCAAAACAGGTGTGAAGAGTTTCATAAGAAATTTCTATCTTGAAATTTTATGAGAAAACCGATCGATTGGATTTTCTCTTTGGACAAACCGATCGATCGATTTTGCCGGGCGGCTGAGTGTAAAGCGAAACCGATCGAGCGGATTCGACAGTATATAAACGAGTCGTGGGTTCTTTTCTCTCATTGCACAATCCCACTTCAAAATTTTTGGGCTCTTTTCTTCTCATTCTCGTGAGAACTCGGCGCCTCATTCAAGATCTGCAAGAACTTCTATTTATTCCACGGGAAATGAATTCAAGCACTCTAGAAAGGTAAACCCTACCTTTTCCTTGAGTTAATTCTTAAGATTTTCAAGTTCCTTCTTCAAAATTTTCAACTTCACCCACGAATAACGAAAATCCTGGTATGCCAGATTACATTCGAGCTTTTATACCAACTATTACAACTTGATTTTCCCATACGTGGACACTTGGGAAAACTGAATCGTGTAATCATAGATCATAATCCCGTGTAGAATTCTTTTGGTATCTTCCGTCAGATCGTAGGACACAATTTGATTTTAGACTTCTCTTTGAAATCGGGATGCTATGTTACCATTGTAACAACTCGATCTTCCCCTAACAGATAATTGGGAAGACTGAGCCATCAGGCATTCAGTACATTCATGTAAGTACGAAAGCAAGGTGTAAAAATATATGGCATAATAACAAAAGATTTTCCATCATTATAAAATAAGAAAAACTATACAGACCACCGGTGACGGCCGACTGTCACCTAAACAGTGGTTCAAAACTATGTCCAATATTCGTAAGTCTAGTACATAGAACGTACTGAGTACAAAAATACAAAATGGACCACACTCTATTGAGTGTGGAAGTGCGGATCAGGGAAAGAACTCGTCAGGTGGTAGATCTTCTTCTTCTTCTGAAATATAATCGGGGTCCTCTGCCAATTCCGGATCCAACGCCAGATCTACATCTGCACCTGTGACATATAGTTGAGGAATGACCTACAGTTGAAGCTCAATAGGGAAAAGAAGCAATGCCAAATCAGATTTGTCATTCGAATTCATAGATTTGATGAAAAGCTTGCCTTTCTCACATTTATTACAGAAAATATACACTAGATTCGAAAACATAAACAAAAAAACATGTCATGTAATGATGCAGGAAATATGTGGAGACAAATGTGTGGCAAAGTAAGGATATATCAGAGAGCAGAGAAACATTTCAGAGTACAGAACATATCAAAGAACAGAATAAATTAGGGAGCAGATATATCAGAGAGCGGAACTTATCATCACACAGAAACATCAGTTCAAAGTACCCTGTAGCGGAACAGAGCAGTCCTTAGCGGACACATGGTTTGAAAAACCCCGAGGACTCCACCCTTCTCTTGGAGACTCCACTCCCCTTTGGAACTTGTGTGGAAACATATCAAGCCAAAGTATCCCGTAGCGGGAACAGAGTAATCCATAGCGGACACAAGGTCTGACAAACCATGGGGACTCCACCCCTCTCTTGGAGACTCCACTCCCCTTTGGAACTTGATTTCAAAGTTGTCGTCTTAAGGATTCAAGATGAACTCACATATAAAGAAGCAGAAGGCAAGTATTCAAGGCGAATAGACGTATCAAGATTCAGAATGCAAATGATAGTGCTTCACATGAAATCAGTCATAAAAATTCAAGTTTATAGATGCAATCAAGACTCTAAAATCATCCATTAATTGTCATAAGTAAATATGATTCAAAATAAACATAATTGTGCAGTGGAATTTTCCCTATCTTAGACTCAAGGTTGTGAGGAACGATCTTCGTAAATCGAACAAGGCTTTCTACCTAGACCACAATGTTTCATAAACCATGTATCAATGACGGGTAAAGTATACAACTTAAGTCTGCACAGTTCTTCAAGAAGAAAAATGAAACATGCCAAAACAGGGAAACTCGCTCGAGCTAGTTTCAAACTCGCTCGAGCAAGTCTTGTCCAATCTAAAATAGCCTACAAATCCACTGTGCACTCGCTCGAGCGAGTGCTTCAGGTGAGATCTCGCTTGAGCGAGGTCCAATCTCGCTCGAGCGAGTTACTTATCACTCTGCTCATTTTAAGCTTGCTGGACTACTCACACTCGAGCTAACTTCCAAAGTCGCTCGAGCGAGTTCATCAAAACTCTGAGTTTTCAGACTTCGTTCTTCCTTCTTAATTCTGAAAAGCAACAATTTAGAGTATTCATTTACTTTTAATCTATGCTAAATCTATCTTATTTGATTTAATTCATCATCTTACCTTATATTTGCTCTCATGCAAGGACTTCAGTGATCGATTGTAGGGTATATCGGCGTTTCGCGACTCTCACACATCCGATCTCTGAAACCATTGCATGCGACTCAATTTCTTCAATGATCGAGTCCTACTTTTGGAAATCTAGATTCATGTGGTTGCGTTACGAGGATTATAGGTGTGAAGCTCTATGATCATATAGGTGCAAAGATTCTCAGCGCGCAAGCAATCTATCGTTTGATTGTTCAAACTTCCTTCACTTTGACCGTAATGAAGTCAAGATCGAAGTTCTGTTGGTTTGAGTTTGCGATGGAGAAGGAGTATTAAAAAAGATCGGGTGGTTGTGATATACTACTTATATGTGTATCTAATTAAGTCTTAACCTATTGCAAGTGCACAATAGAAATTATAGAGCTAGTATAGGATCATTTCCACGAAGATAGTTATTACTTATATTAATCTATTTTTCAGAAAATTTATGTTTATCGTTAAGATTCTTAAACTACTGGAGAAATATGAATAAAGAATTTTCTATAAACTAAATGCATAAATAAAAATCTTAATCCTCCAACTTTAGATTATGGTCGTCAATCACAATCCTCTGCTATTGGATATTTATAAAATTAAACAGTACCGCTACACCATATATCAATTCTTCTAGCATTGGGTGTTAATCAACACTAAAGTCCTATCAATATAGATTTAATCTAATAAATAATCAACTAGAAATTTAGGTGTCAATCGAACTCTAGAAAATTGAAGAATGAAAAATAAAAACTGTTATACTAATCTGCAAATTCTAACCTGAGTTGTCAATTCAAATCAAAACTTAGAGATATTTACAAAGCCGTAAATAAAAGAAAATAAAAATATAAGCTAAAAATATATCCTTCACCCCTCAGTCGGAGTCGTCAATTTCTTCTGCGAAACTACAGATATCTACACTAATCTTCAGCACCCAATAGCAGTCGTCAATTTCTCTTGAGAGACCTCTGATATCTAATCTACTCTAACCACTTTACACTACTGATCGAAAGAAAACCCAACCTCAAGCGTCAATTGATGCTAAATTTCTTCAATACCTATTCCTATACCGGGCTCTCTTATTTATAGATCATAAGGAGCCGGTTTACAAAAGTTTTAATTCTAATAAAAGAAACCACTAAACTTAAAAGATTCTTAATATAACTTTACTTTTAATTTTATCTTTCCTTTACTACAGCGGTTGATATACAAGAGATCTTTCTTTATATTTTAGCAACAGAGTCCTTCAAAGTCTTCTTTATCAATTTTCTCAGATTCGTGATTCACCAGACTTCTAATTCAAGAGATCTTCTAATTCTAGTTTATGACGGTGTATTATGCACGTGATCAGCAGCAATGAGCTAAGCCTTCTGTAAAATCATTAATAACGATTCTCTATTCTTCTTCTTTAGAGAAAAATAATAAATTACAACTTTTTGCTTTCAATAGGGTTCATAGAGAGAAAATTGTAAAAGACGATTCTTCAATTGTCTTTTTCTTGTAAATTGTAAATGACTTCTTCATACTACTCACTCTTATGACTTTAATAGACTTGTCGGACGATTCTCTGGAAAATTGTAGATACTTCTCTTCCTTGAGTGGTTTATTCTATAGAATCGTTAATTGTGATTCTTTGGCTTTCATAGTCTCTCACTCTGGAAAATCATAAATAACGATTTTTCATTCTTTTCAGTAGGTAGAGCTTCCATCTTTCAATTTATTGTCATTCTTACTGCTTTTTGAGTTACTTTTGACCAATATTAACATTTTGACTCTATTTTACTGTTTTTCCTTAATATCTGCATATCAACTACTTATTAGTAGCAACTATGGCCTAGCATCACTAAGTTAAGGGTGATAAAATGGTAATTTATGTGATTGATCACACCCCCAAACTTAAGCTTTGCTAGTCCCTAGCAAACAAGGAAACATAAAATATCTAAAATTAAAATTTAAATGTCACTTTCGTAGAGAGCATGATTGCATTTAGCATATGCAACAATCCTTTAAACCCCTAGGTGATCACTAGTGGAGGAGTTGTAGTCTCCTAAAGGTTTTCAGAAAAAAATACCTACAAACTTTAAATATTTTTGTATTTTTCAAAACTTTTTCAAAATATACTAAATTAATAAACACTAAAACTAAGTTTAAAATTACTAATTACTTTAATCACCACATGATTATTATATTTTTTAAAGATTTACAAATCTTTTGTTTTTACTTTCCATCCAGCGATTATCCTTAATCAGAACTCCAGAATTTCAATTCTATATAGCGTGGAGTGTGTGTGTATCAGTAAACAGTTTATTCTTCATAAATTTTTCTAAACTACAGATTTAGAAAACATTTTCGTTCAAACTCTCACTATTAGCATACTCTCAGAAAAATATCAAAATTTTTGGGTTCTCACAGTATAGATATATGATAAATTCAAAAGATAATTAACTGAAAAATATGAATCTCATGAAAAGATAATCAACTCTATTTATATAATTTTTGTGCAATCCATAGTATCTATTATTTATATCTCTACTAGACTCAAACTTTTGCAAATTATAAATCACAAAGGTCTTTCCTTCGACTTGTAATGGGGCTTTGGTTTAAGGTTTCAAAAGAATGGTAGATAGGATTCAAAATATTTATTTTCTGAGAATTTAGCTCTTCCTTCTCTATCTTCTTCATTTCTTACTTCAGTAAGTATCCAAAAAGTTGGATAACTTCTTCCCATTTATCTTCTATTGTAAATCCCAATTCTTCTTCAGTTTGGAAGCCTTTTTACTTCTCTTTTTTCATATAAACATATTTTTTCAGAAATCATCTCTTTTTTTTTTCCTTTCCTTTCCTTTCCTTTCCCATATATATTTGTTTTCTGATAATTTTTTCTACTGTACCCTTGTTTGTAGCATATCCCTTTTCTGTTAACTCATACTCCTTTCACTCTCTCTTCTTCCCTTCTTTAGCATTCTAGACTCTCAAAAATTGTAAGGGTTAAAGGTAGAAAGCTTTGGATAGTACATATAGTTAAGGTTATAAAATTTTAGTACAAAGAAATTTATGATTTAGGCTTCTAATATGGGTTCAAAGGAATAAATTTTTGTAGGATTTTGGCTCTTTTTTGCTCTAGTTATCAAAAGATGGCCTTTGATCATTTTCACAAGTTACTAGAATGGATTTCTTATTGCTTTGATATGTTTAATAAATAGTTCTAGAAAAAAAAATAGATGATCATAATCATAGAGTATATTGATTCTAATTTCAACAATATGAGATTTCTCAATAAAAATTTATAAAAATTTAAAGAAATTTTTTTTTTTTTTTTATAAGAGCATGGATAGAAACAATCTCTCTCTCAGAATAAAAGAGGAATATATAGCTCTAAAGTTCACTAGGTATATAATTGTTTTGAAACTATCATCTAAATATTACAAGTTAAAATAATTTATAGTTTCAAACATTCATTCTCTAATGCAGTGCTCAAAAGAGACTAAACATGAATTGCGATGTTCTATCGTTATGATTTTTGGACTTTCACTATGATGGATCATAAAAATTTCAAACTTGAAAAATTTTCTATCATATGCACATGTGATGGTTAAATAAAATAAAAAAATGCTACTAAAGAAGAAAATTTTCTACTAATATATTTACTACTATATACTACTGTATATCCCCCCAAACTTAAATTTGACAATGCTCTCATTGGCACAAAAACAGGGGAAAAAAATATATTACGTAAAAATTAATATTATCTCTGATTTCTTACCAATTGTGAAAAAAAAACTCTGTGAGGAATGTTTCCCCCAAATTTGAGAGAAAGCGCAATGGATTAATATCTCAAAGACAACAATAAAAAAATATGTTAGTGGTTAGTAATAAAAAATAAAAGTTAGCTATAATTTGTCGATATGGAGTCGATTGGAAAAAAATACTTATGAATATCCCCCCAAACTTGAGAGGAAAAATCGATTTAATCACAAATTATAAGCAAAAGATAAATGTTAGTAAAAAGAAAAAGTTCGTAACATGAAAAGTAAAAAAAAAAAATGATATATTACTGAATATTTACAGAGATAAAAACTAAAAAAAACTAAAATCTAATTACATCGAAGGGAAATAATCCTAGGAAAAATCTAGACTCATACTAAACTAGACTAAACTAGACATCATCAGCAACATCTGAGAAAAAGGTACTTCGATAAAGATCATCCTCGGCTAAAATGTTGTCACCCATAACAAAAATAGGGACACCACCCAGTAGTAGGTGCGTCCAATAGAAAAGGTTAGGAAGATTTAAGAGGTGGCGGTGGGGGATGGGGTGAACGAGGTGGTGGATGGGCGGTGTCGTCCATCCGGGCTTGGATGGAGAAGGAGCCGACAAGAGCTAAGATGTCACTGATTAACCGGCCCCGTTTGTCCAATATTGTTGTGATCTTGTCCTCATGTTGTTGTATGAGACGGGAAAAAGCCTCGAAGAATTCAGACTAGTTTTAAGGGTTTGACATTGTTAATATGGTTATACCGGAGGAAGGATGTGAATGGAAGGAATGAAGGTACTGAGTATGTAAGGTCATATTTATAAAGAAGTTGGACTGTGAACAATCGTTATTTATGGTGATTATGGCTGGCGTTGAGGAATTCAACCGTTTGGCATACCTATTAATGCAGAGAAACGTGTCTACGAAGCTTCAATTAAGCCGACGCTTTTGTTATCGGAGGTCGTGCCCATACGATAGCAAAATATGCGATGTAATTAATGCTTTTATTAATAATTGTAATCGCTACGATTATACGAAAGATATGAGAAATTGTAATCACTACGATTTTTCATAATCCATGCTACATATTCCTAAGCTTAAAAAAAATACAAAAATGCTACGAATGAGTCCGTAGCTTGACAATGCTTTCTTTGTTTGTTAGTAATAATCTGGGTCTTTTAATGTCAGTGTAGTCACCATCCCTTTTTCTTCTAATGATACCATCAATTTAAGTCTCCGTCCATTAACCTTGAATGTACGATTGTCCTTGGGATCTCTGATGGTGACAACCCCATGAGAGAATGTTTCTATAACTATGTAGGGTCCATCCCAACGACTTCATAATTTTCTTGGAAATAACTTTAGCCTTGAATTATACAGCCAAACTAGTTGACCAGGCTCAAAACTTTTTCTTAGAATATGTTTCTCATGGAATGCCTTAGTTTTAGCCTTATAGATTCGAGCATTTTGATATGCATCATTTCGCATTTGCTTGAGCTCATTGAGTTCAAGTTTTCGCTGCTCTCTTGATCTTGTCAATTCAAAATTAAGTGCTTTGATAGCCCAAAGGGCTCTATGTTCTAGTTCCATAGGTAAATGGCAAGCCTTACCATACACCAATCGGAAGGGTGACATTCCAATGGGAGTCTTATAAGCCGTCCTATATGCCCACAGAGCATCATTTAGTCTTATGAATTAGTCTTTTCTATCAGGGCGAATAGTTCGTTCTAATATTTTTTTTATTTCTCTGTTAGAAACCTCAACTTGCCCACTAGTTTGTGGGTGATAGGGGGTTGCGATTTTATGAGTAACACCATTTTTCTTGAGTAGACTCTCGAAGTATCTATTATAGAAATGGCTGCCCTCATCACTTATGATAGCACGTGGGGTTCCATACCAAGCAAATATATTATCTCTGATAAATGAGACTACCACCTTGTGATCATTTGTCCTTGTGGCTGCTGCTTCTACCCATTTCAAAATGTAATCCACAACTACAAGTACATATATAAATTTGAAAGAAGGTGGAAAAGGGCCCATGAAGTCTATGCCCCATATGTCGAAAGTTCTGCAACCAAGATCGGTTGCAATGGCATCATATTTCTTCGGGACATAGCTCCTGACTTTTGATAGTGTTCACAGGCTTGACAAAAGTGTTGGGCGTCCTTGAATAGTGTTGGCCAATGGAATCCGCATTGTAGCACCTTGGCAACGGTTTTCTTTCCTCCAAAGTGGCCCACACAAGAGTAAGTATGGCAAAATTTTAGAATATCGTGGGTGTCACTGTCGGGGATACATTTCCTTATTATTTGGTCAGGGCATATTTTAAATAAATCTGGGTCCTCCCAGTTATAGTACTTAGCATTTGAAAAGAAAATATATCTATCTTGTTTAGACCAATTTGGAGGGATCTTACAGGTGGCCAAATAATTGACAATGTTCGCATACCATGGTATGATGGTTTGAATGGTGAAAAGTTGCTCGTCAGGAAAGGTATCACACAGAGACTCTACACCAGTGGTTCCATGTATTTCAATTCTTGAGAGATGATCAGCCACCACATTTTCGACTCCTTTCTTATCCTTGATTGTGAAATTAAATTCCTGAGCTTTGATTAAGGTCCGGCTCGCTTGAGGGATCTTATCCTTTCTTTGCCCCAAAATGGCACCTATTCTATAATCAGAAGCATCGCACATTACTTTAAAAGGCAAGGAATAATCAGGTGATTGAATAATTGGTGCAGAAGAGAGAAGGGCCTTAAGCTTATTAAATGCGTTAAGACAAACATTGTTAAAATCAAAAGGTACCTCTTTAGCTAACAAGTGGCACAGAGGTCTTGAGATTTTTGAAAAATTCTTAATAAAATGGCAGTAGAAACCGGCATGGCCAAGGAACGAATCTGTCGTATCGAAGTAGGTGGTGGCAGATTCGCTATTATGTCAATTTTAGCCCTGTCAACTTCTATTCCTCTTTTAGATACAATATACCTTAAAACTATGCCTTCCTGATCCATAAAATGACTCTTTTCCTAACTCAGTACTAAATTAGTCTCTTCACATCTCTCTAGAACAAGGGCTAGGTTTTCAAGATAGGAATCAAAAGTTCGACCGAATACAAAGAAATTGTCCATGAATACCTCCAAGAACCTGTCTATCATGTCAGAAAATATTGCCATCATGCATCTTTAAAATGTTGCAGGTGCATTGCATAATCTAAATGGCATGCGGCGATATGCAAACGTTCCAAAGGGACACGTGAAAGTGGTCTTTTCCTGATCCTCTGGGTACACCGGGACTTGGTTGAAACCAGAATAACCGTCCAAAAAGCAAAAATATTCTTGACCCGCTAATTTTTCCCGAATTTGATCAATGAATGGCAATGGGAAATGGTCTTTTCGGGTCATGGAGTTAAGTTTCCTATAGTCTATACATACACGCCAGCCAGTAGTTTCACGTAAGGGTACTATTTCACCGGCTGCATTTTCTTTAACTGTAATCCCAGATTTCTTTAGGACTACTCGAATGGGGCTAACCCATTCACTATCAAAAATCGGGTAAATAATGCCAGCGTCAAGGAGTTTCACGATTTCCTTTTAAACTACTTCTCTTATATTTGGGTTCAATCGTCGCTGACTCTCTCGTGAGGTCTTGGCATTGCCCTCCAAATGAATACGGTGCATGCAGATTGAGAGATCAAGTCCTTTTAGGTCTGCGACCGTCCACCCTATTACACATTTTTATTTTATGAGTACAGTCAATAATTTACCCTCTTGATCCTCGTTAAGCGTGGATGAGATGATTACTGGGAGAGTTTTATTAGACCCAAGAAAAGCATACTTAAGGGTATGGGGAAGTTGTTTCAACTCCAAAGTTGGTGCTTTTTCAATGGATGGTAGCAATGGTTCATTCGCAATATTGGGAAGGGGCTCTATCCCTATCTTCCAACTTCGTGATTCAGAATCTCGAAGGGAGGAATTCAACAGATAAGTATTTTCTTCATATTGGGGTTCAATTCCTTCCAAGTGTGGGTACCTGTTAAGTGGTGAAAAATGCCACTTTTCACCCTTTAACCTGACCTTTCATGGACTTGTGAGCACACTAATAAGCCTCTGTTAAGTGCACTTTGTAGATAGCAGTGAAGACTGGTAATAATGCATAAAGCCACTTAAGAATGCCCACAAAGAAGCCAACTCTCAACACCATGCAGACCCAGCAACAGAACAAGGGGAAGGATGTGAAGATAGGTCCAAAACATCCTATCGAGAGGATGTCTGAAGACTTCGATAGGAGCTGAGGGTTGAAAGGAAGGAATTCGTGCAGTTGAGAAGGGTTCGACAGGATCAGAAGGCAGAAAAAGGAAGAATTCGTGAAAAAGTGAAGAATTCGATAGGATCCAAGAACCTATCAAGCACTTGAAAGAGAAAGCGAATTCAACCTATCGAAAGCTAGCTTGAGGGAAAAAGGAGACCTATAGGAAGGTTCCCTGAACCTATCGAGATAGAAGTGCTGAGGCAGTACCTATCGCAGAATGATTTAAACCTTTCGATAGGAACAAGGGTCATCCGATCGAAGCAATAGAATGTGAATCCTCAACCTATCGAATTGTTCTTCCAACCTGTCGAAGGCCCCAAATCAAGTGCAGTGAAGCTGAAGCATCTAAGCCCAACCTATCGGAACCTATCAAAGAGACCAGGGAACCTATCGAAAGGGGCTACAAGCTTACTTTTAACTTGTCGGAAGCTTCTCCAACCTGTCAAAATCGTGTGCTGAACTTCTCAGAAACTATGTTATGCACACGTTGTGACTTGGTGACCTGCTGCACGCAAACTGAGGCACCTTGGTGACCGATGTGACGTTCTAGAAGATGCCCTAGAAAGCCCTAACTAACCCACGTGCTTTAACAAAACTCTAACAAACTCTGACAACCTTCTAGAAGGGATTTTAAGCAGGAAAAATAGAGGAGAAAGCTATATATTGAGATCCCCAATTGCCATAGGGGGGGATCGAAATTCTGAGCAATTTTCCAGAGATCAGAGCTTGCCGCGAGATTCCATTTCCCTCCTTTAGCCCAACCATGGTTGGCTAAATCCCTAGGAGCAGTGAGGAGTGAGTTAGATCTATAATTGGGTAAAGTTAAGAGTGTTGCTGGGGTTAATTGTTGCACAGACTACAGATATGAGAGCATTCCATTGTAAGAGTGACCTTGTTTGCAATGTAAATGTTATTTTCAATGTTTTAATTAGATCTAAAGCTCTTTTGATTCCTTTTGGTGCTTGATCGAATTTGTGTAGAGGAGTTGCTTGAGCAGCTCACCCACTTAACTGGTAGACCTCTTGGATATCATCTGAATTCTCTAGATCTGATATCCCTGTAATTTTTTATGTCTGTGACCTGAAAATTACAGCATCTGTAGTGGTTCTAATTGTTCTAATTAAGGCTTTGGATTTGTAGGAGATCTATAGGATGGTCTGTGACCATTAAAGTGGACAGATCATAACCTTAAGGTAAATCTGAGCTCAGGCCTTAATTGGATTCATCTGCTGCAATCCATGGATTCAATAAAGCCTATAGGATGGTCTATGACCATTAAAGTGGACAAATCATAGCCTTAAGGCCAGGTGGATCCTGTGATTTGAAGTGGAATTTATACCGCAATGTGCTCGTGGCGGTAGGGGACTTGTGTGCTTTTGAACCCCTGTAATATGCTTAGCTCAACCTGATTGCAGTGAAAATAACCTCTAAGCTATTCTTCTCCATCTTTTGAGTTTTTAAACCTTCCATCTGCAAGATCTGAGGCTCCAGATTTGATCTAAGACAATCTGCATTTAAATTGTAGTTAGTTTAAGTGACAACCCTATCCAAACCTCTCCCCTATCTTTTAACTAAAGTAGAGATAGCTAGGGTGCCAGATCTCTTACAGATCTGGAGATTAATCATATTTCTAACCAGCCTCCCTGTGGGCATTCCCTTACTTATCATTCTTTTAAAGCTTGCTACAACAGATCATGAATACTTGCAGGTTTGTATGAGTATGTCTGCCTAGTTTTATTGTTGATTTTAGACCCTCATTTGATGGTAGGCAAACATCCCAACAAGTTTTTGGCGCCGCTGCCGGGGAGGCAGTTTAGAAATTGATAGATCTAAGTTTCGATCATCGATTTGTAGTTTTTGTTTGATTTTACTAACTGCATTTGTGAGTTTTACTGTTTTTCAATATTTTTTGTGTCCATTTCACCAGATCTGAGTATAGAGTGTGAGGAGAGTTGTGCTGAAGGCTGCTCTATAGTTTGCATCCCTTCTCCCCTGTTTATTTTCAGATCTGCTGATTTTTATATTAGTTAATAAATTGTGTATTTCTATTTGTTGTGTTGAGAATTTACTCTGCATTCAGTTGTGAGTGTTGTATGTTTGGTAGGAGAACTCTGCAACCTCAGATTATTCCACTAAATCCAGAGGTTGAAAGACTTCTCAGAACTAGACCAACTACATCCATAGCTGTTGAAATTAAATCTGTCGAAATGGGTGAGCAGCAGCAGCCTCGAACTCTCAAGGAATTCAATGCACCAGGGGTCTACAATTCCCCCTTCTGCATTCAGTTCCTTGCTGCTCAAGGAAACTATGAGATCAAATCGTCCATCATTCAAATGTTGTCCTCATTTCATGGCTTGACCAAGGAGGGCCCTTATAAGCATATAGATGAATTCTTAGGACTGTGCACTATCTTCAACATCACAGGTATAGGGGAGGAGGCAACTAGGATGAGGCTCTTTCCTTTTTCATTAAAGGACCGAGCCAGGACCTGGTTGTTCCTACTTCCACCCAACAGTATTCAGTCCTGGAGTGATCTCCAATGTCAGTTTTTGGCCAAATTCTTTCCTATGTCAAAGACCTGTCAGTTGAGGAAGGGTATCATCTCTTTTACCGAAGATCCAACTGAAGACTTTCATCAATCCTGGGAGAGATTTAAAGAACTCCTCAAGAAATGCCCCCACCTTCAAATCCCTGAATGACAATTGGTTCAAAGTTTTTATCAGGGAATTGATGTTAAAAGCAGGGACATGGTAGATGCCTCTTATGGTGGCACCTACCTTCATAACATTGCTGAGGAGGCATGGGAGCTCTTTGACATCATCAGTGAGAACTCTATGCAAAGGGAAACCTTAGCAAGAGATCTAGAGCCTCCTAAATTGATGAAAGAGAACACCTCAAGAGGAAAGATATATGAAGTGAGTGTACCAAGTGATTTGGAAAGGAAAGTGGACAGCTTGGCAATGCAGTCACTTGTGGCTGCTAGAGTGGAGGAGGCATGTGCTATATGCCAATCCCCTGTTCACTCCCTAGATGAATGCCCATCAACTGCCCAATTTCCTGATTTTGTAACAGAGCATGTGGCTGCAACTAAAGCCTATGGGCAGCAGCCTACTGCTGGGTATCAATGGAGAAACCATCCTAATCTGAGGTGGAGATAATAAAGACAGACAGCCCATGCCCTACAGAAATGCTCAGCCCTATCGAGAAGGTTATGCCTCAAGACCTTAATATCAACAAACCATGGCCCAACCTGTAGCTCCTTCTGTGTAGCAAGCTGCACCTCCTCCACCTATGAGAACACTATCTTTTGAGGAATAAGTTATATCTTCATTACAGAACTTGAACACCTTAACCCAAACTGTGCACTCTCACAACCAGAGCATCAAAAAGATAGAGGACCAACTTGGCCAGCTGTTTGACGCTCTGACTAGGAGAGAGGAAGGAAGGTTACTTAGCCAACCATAGGATAATCCACGAAGACAGTTTGTAGTGGGTGAAGTTTCCTCTACCTATGAGGAAGCCAAATCTGTGACAACCTTGAAGAGTGGTAGGCTAGTGGACAATCAAGTGGGCTGTGAGCCTGTGAGGAGTTTGAAGGAAGAAAATGGAATGAGTTTTCCAAGAACACAACAAAGGCCACCAGTAGTGGACCTGACAGAACCACCCAGTGTCAATAAAGAGGAGGATATGGATCCTCAAGAAAAATAAAAAATCAAAAAGAAAGAAGCCCCTTTAGCTAAGGCTGCAAATGAGGGAGTAATCCCCCAGTTGCCATTTCCCAAGGCATTGCAAGGACCCTCCCCTTTTGACAAAGGGCAGGGTAAAATTGAGGAAATGATGGAGACTTTCAAGCAAGTTAAAATTAACTTGCCTTTACTGGATGCCATCAAACAAGTCCCAGCCTATGCCAAATTTCTGAAGGAGTTATGCACCCATAAATGACAGTCTAGGACATACATGTCTAAGAAAGTCTTTTCAGCAGAGAAGGTAAAACACATTCTGTCCATTGCAACTCCCACCAAACTTCAAAACCCTGGAGTGCCCACTATCCCCTGCATCATTGGGGATCATAAAATTGAGAAGGCCCTATTGGACCTAGGAGCTAGTGTGAACTTGCTGCCCTATGCAGTCTATGAAAAATTAGGCCAGGTAGACTTGAAACCTACACCTGTGGTTCTGCAACTGGCTGACAAGTCTGAAAAGAAGCCTGTGGGAGTCATTGAGGATGTCCTGGTGGGAGTTGATAAGTTTTTTTACCCTGCTGACTTTGTGGTATTAGATATGGAGCCAAGTAAAGGTATTTCCTCCATCCCTGTGATTCTGGGCAGGCCCTTCTTGGCCACTACCAATGCCTGCATTCAGTGTAGATCCGGAATCATGGAGATCTCCTTTGGCAACATGAAAGTAAAGCTGTATGTGTATAGCACCAGCTCTCAACTCCCTTATGATGAAACCTGTTTTTCCACTGCAGGGCTAGGGGAGGCTCTGCATGATAATCCTCAACAGCTGCTGCAGAACAATGATTGGCCTATAGAGACAAGATTACAACCAGGGGTTGAACAATTGCTGAGGAATGGATCCAAGAAGGATGACAAGTTTGAGGAACATGGAGAGGCTATTAACCTTCCAGATCCTCCAGATTAGCACCTGCAGTTGAGTATGTATCATATGTACCATATTTTGCTTCTGTTTTAGATTTTTTTTTATTTTTTTTACTTTGCATTTCTAGTAGGATTCTTTTGCAATAAACATACCAGCTGCTTTAAAATAATGGGAGCTTGTCCACAAAAGAATCCAATCGTAGGGCCGCACAGCAACAGAGCCTGATAAGTGCTGAAGCTAAGGGTGCCAAGAAAGGTCTGGGTTTTGGACCCTTCGATAGGCCAAATCTACCCTTCATCAAGTTTCTTGGTGATTTCGATAGGATATCTAATGGTTTCGATAGGCACTGGATGTTTCGACAGGTAAAACTAACCTCTCGACAGGTTAAATAAGGGCAAACAAAGATTTCGATAGGTGCTGGGTACATATCGGGTACCTATCGAAAAGATGTTATCTCTGCCATTTAAACCTATCGATAGGATCGTCTCACCTGTCGAAATTCTTAAAAATCATCCCTTTTGAAAGCTTTGATGTTCAAGCTTTCGATAGGACATATCAACCTATCGAAACCATTCCATTCATCCTATCGAAATCATATTTCCACCTATATATACTTATCGATAGGTCATTTGGGCTTCATTCCTTACCCTCTGAAAAACCCTAGCTCTCTTCCTCATTTTTTGCCTCCCTCTTTCTCTACTAAATCCTCACAGAATCTTCTGCTGTCTAGTATGCCATCTTGTCAATACATTCAATTTGCGTAGAGGAGCATTTTGCCCCTGATTTTAGAGAAATTGGAGCGATGCATCGCTAGCTTTGTGAAACCCTAGGTACCTGGAGGTGAGTCGCCTTCCTACCATCACTCTGTTGTCTTTCTAAGTTTTCCCATTCCAAGTTGGTGAGAAATTACTCTCTGAGATTACAATGGATGAGCCTGAGGAAACGCTAGTCAGGATACACCGGAAAGCAACTGCATCCACCCCTAAATCCTCCAAGAAAATGCTACCTGCTACCAAACCACCTGTAAAGAGGAAGCTCGCTGAGGGGACACCCAAAAAGAGTCCTAAAGTTAAGAAAGCCAAAACCGTTGAAACTCAGGAACCTGTGGTAGAAACACCCTTAGAGAGAGCTACCCCTGACAGACCCATTGCTGTAGAGCTTCTGGCTATACTAACCACCCCCAATGAATTTGTTGACAAGTTAAGCCTTGTCCCTGAGACTGAATTTGGTCTGGCATATTTTGCCAACATTGGAGAGTGCTAGGAAACACTAAGCTATGTGAAGAAAGAAGGCTTGTTGCCTCTACTATCGCCATTGAAGGAATCAGTGTATCCCAGGCTGGTGAAGTTATGGTACCAAAATTTGAAGAAGAAGGTGGCACAGGGGACTGATGATGTATTAGAGATTTTGATTGATGATTGGCAACTGACTATTGATCACAGAGACATAGGAATGGCTTTGGGAGTCCCATACCAATTTGACTCCAACTGCGCTGAGGGAGAACCTGTTGGAGCTACATTTAAGGATATGGCCAAGCAACTAACCAATGGGATTGTGGGTTCTGGAGAATCACTGATGAGAAGAGACCTCCATCCTAGTCTTAGATTTATGGATACCATCTTAAGAAAAAATGTCTATGTTACAGGACATTTGCAGGAGAGAAGGTCCCCATTAGTGGATGCTTTATTTTATTGTTCCAAGGGGCGGTTCGTGAATGCACCTAAGCTGATCTTTGAAACTATGGTGGACATAAATGACAAAGTGCTTAAAAGACAGGCTTTTGCTAAGGGAGGAGGCCTACCCTTTAGTAGACTCATCACCTGTCTGCTCAAAGCTGGAAAGTTTAGCATTAAGGTGGCTGAGCCGGTGGAGAAAATGGCTCCCAAAGTTTTTGGAAAGAGGGCATGGTCTACAACTTTAACCCTACCTCAGCAGCAAATCATTCTGCTGACATTCCCCCATCCACCATTCCTCCTACATCACCCACTTTTTCATCCACCTTACCTACACCATCACCTACACCTGGGATCCTGGAACTCCCCACCTTCTCCGAGCTTATCCCCACCATGTCTTCCCCACCCTCCCTCCAACCCCTTCCCGATTTTCCACCTCCACCACTTCCTATGCATACACAGGGTTTGGACCAATTCACTTCTACTGGTTTCACTGCCCTCATTTCTTCAATTATTGAGGATGTTGCTCATGATTACACCCCACTTCCTGACTCCGCCCACACCACTCCTCCGCATTTTACCCATGGCCCATCCTCTCCTTTCCATCCCATTCATTCACCCATCCCCTCTACTTCCACCCTGCCTGATACTTTCACCCAAATCCTCTCCCTCCTTCAGTCCATTCAGGCCTAAGTAGCCACTAACACTGACCACCAGGCCCTCATGAGCTCATGTCTCCAATCAATTCAATCCACCCTCACTCCCCCCACTTCAGTCTCCCACCCTTTTCCCACTTCTCTTCCCTCCCCTGATCCCTCACTTTTCCATTTCTCTCCTCCCTTTTCCCCTATGGCCTCCCCCATCCCTACTGATATCCTTTTTGTAGAGTTAGCCGCTCCATCTTTACCCCCACCTTCCCCCCCAGCACCTGTTCTACCTTTATCCCCACCTGCACCTGTTTCTGTAGTTGCTTATATACCCACCACCCATTTCCCCTTTTCCTCCCCACCTGTTTTCCAGGATGCTTCCATCCAAACTGATCCATGGGAGGATCTGGTTCTTTCCACCCCCTCCTCTTCATCCACGGCACCCTTATCCTTGCCTCTTGTCCTTTGCCATTCCATGTACATACCCCCTACCTCACCCTCTTGTATGTAATGAGGGACAACCCTTACATCCATAGGGATGTCTTGAGAGGTATGGCTGCACTTCGGGCTTACCTTGAGGCCCCTTATGAGGAGAGGATTGCCAACATTGAATTAGAACACCAAATCCAGCTCCACGATATCTCTCAAGGATGGTCTGAAATCCTGGTTCGATATGAGTCAGCAAAACAAGTGGCAGCAGCTGAGAGTCTCATTGCCAAATACGAGAAGAAGAATGCTGAGCTCCTCAAGAAGAAATTAGAAAATATTCAGGAGATCATCAAGGCCACCAAGGAGCTCTCAAATGCTAACCTCCCCTATGCTGCCAAGAAAATTGATATTTTGGAGAAAAAGGTCGCGTCATTGTTGTCTCAACCCTTTGAGCCTACCCCTCTTGCTACAGCACCTCCTGCCTCGCAACCCCCTCTCACCCCACATGTGGAGGTTCCCCCTCCCCCTCCTACCGAAGTACCTCCACCTGACAAACCTATCCCGCCCAACCAGAAGAGGACTTCCTCCAAAAGAACCACCACCGCCAAGAGATCTACTTCTTCTGCTGCCACTATCAAAAAAGGAAAACAACCTGTTGCCCCATCCAAAGCAGATAATCCTACCAGGTCCTCCCCTCAATCTGGCCCCCATGGCACCCTACTCTCTAGGGATGAAAAAAGAAAGGCTGCTGCGGCTCTAGGACTGGACCCCATGGCCCTTTTCCCTTTCCATTCGAATTCTGATTATGCTCCTGCTATTGATCCTAAAGGCAAAAAGCCGGCTGCCCAGTCTGAGGAGGCACCCATAAAACAACCTAAGCAATCCAAATCCAAGGGCAAAGCCCCTGCATCTAAGTGGTAGCTGGCACAAAGCTGTATATAAATGTGACCATTTGTTGTTTCAGTTTCTTTTTCATTTGTCTCTTGAATATATTTGGCATTTTTCTTGTGTTATTCTATAGATTTTTTTTTTCTCCCCCGTCTCTCCCTTGATTGCATTTTCTCAAAACAGTGAGGACACTATTTAGTTTAGGTTTGGGGGTGTGGCATGTATGCCAATAAACTAGTTAATTTTAGTGCAACCAAGTTAAAAAGGAATAATTGAAAAGAGAATGAATTCACCTCATATTTGTTGATAAGGAAACTTTAAAAAACCATTTGCAACTGAAGTAAGCTGAAGTTTTAACATTTTTCATGAAGATAATGTCAAGAATTTTTGAAGAACGTTTTTGATGTATGATAAACTAGCAATGAGAAGAGATTGTGAAGATACTCCCCAGAAATCAAATGGAAGACCATACTCAGTGAGAATTGGGCCTGAAAGATTTCTTTGAAGAGTGTCATGGCAATTCTTTCTGCTTTAAGGACTGACTGGACCTAATCTGGATCACTAGAAGTTAGGCAAATCCAAGTTGAAATAACTTGACAACACTTATGACATTGAGGACATGAAGTAAGGCCATCCCTTGAACAGTTTGAGCCTAAAATCTTCCACCTGTGAACTGCCCTTGATACACACCATTTGAGCCTTGAAATCACAAATTTTCTTCGATAGAAACCAGAAATTCAAACCCAAAACTCTTTAACCTGATGCAGCCTGACCTCACTCTGAGATTTCAGAAGGTAAAGGTAAGGAATGGAAGAAGGTAGAGCTGGTTTGAGAAGTGGGTGCAAGAGGAGAAAAGTACAGTTGGTGGCATTGTGGCATTTCAGCCTATATAAAAAAAATAAAAAAAATAAAAATAGTAAAGCAAAATAAAAGGTTGAGAAAGAGAAGTCATTTCATTGAAAGACTGAAAAGAGGATTGGAAACTGATCACTTCAAGTCTGAAAATTCAAGAAGTAGATGGAATTATGCTGAAATGAAGGAGGTATTGTCTAGACACCTTCTTACCTTTACTGATTTCTCAATTTTAAATCCTATTTTACCCTTTTATTCTTTTATAAACCTCATCCCTAAGCCACATTACAACCTAAAAAAAAGACCTTACTGATTTGAAAGTGGATTGAGCTGTCATGTGGAGATGAGAATTTGCTTAACCTATGGTGTAAAGAGCTGGAAAAGTCATAAATTCAAGCAATGCCAATGCTCCTGCTTGCAGTCCTATTTGAGGGCTATAACTGCTCTTGAGCTGAGTAATATGATTTACCCCTCTTCTCTGTACTAATGAGTGAACAGCCCTGGTGAGACTTGGTTCTAAAATCCAGTTGATGGGGGAAGTATCTAAGCAGGATCCTTAAATTGATGGTGAGTTATGCATAAAATTTCAGAAGAAATGCCTGGACACAAACTGAGTGATGATGGAGAGATCTCAACAAACTTTCATATTTCCAAATGGATGTCTTTCTGTTGAATTTTCTTTAATGAATGGGCATGATGTGAATTTATTTGATGTACTTAAATTCTGCTTTAACAGGTTGCACTATTATTAACTAAGTTATATTGGAGAAGTTTATGGGTACCTTTACTGAAATCCCTCAGGAGACTTCACTCCTCCACTAGGGATCACCTAGGGGTTTAAAAGGCTTGGTGCATGTGCTAAATGCATCCGTGCTCCCTACGAAAGTGGCATTTTATTTTTCTTTGAATTCTCCTTTGTTCAGGGACTAGCAAAGCTTAGGTTTGGGGGTGTATTAAGTGGTGAAAAATGCCACTTTGCACCCTTTAACCTAACCTTTCATGGACTTGTGAACACACTAATAAGCCTCTGTTAAGTGCACTTTGTAGATAGAAGTGAAGACTGGTAATAATGCAGAAAGCAACTTAAGAATGCCCATAAAAAAGCCATCTCTCAGCACCATGCAGACCCAGCAATAAAACAAGGGGAAGGATGTGAAGATAGGTCCAAAACATCCTATCAAGAGGATGTCTAAAGGCTTTGATAGGAGCTGAGGGTTGAAAGGAAGGAATTCGTGCAGTTGAGAAGGGTCCGACAGGATCAGAAGGCAGAAAAAGGAAGAATTCATGCAGAAGTGAAGAATTTGATAGGATCCAAGAACCTATCGAGCAGTTGAAAGAGAAAGCGAATTCAACCTATCGAAAGCTAGCTTGAGGGAAAAAGGAGACCTATCAGAAGGTTCCCTGAACCTATCGAATGGTCCACTGAACCTATCGAGATAGAAGTGTTGAGGCAGTACCTATCGCAGAATGATTTGAACCTTTCGATAGGAACAAGGGTCATCCGATCAAAGCAATAGAATGTGAATCCTCAACCTATCGAATTGTTCTTCCAACTTGTTCGAAGGCCCCAGATCAAGTGCAGTGAAGTTGAAGCATCTAAGCCCAACCTATCGGAACCTATCGAAGAGACCAGGGAACCTATCGAAAGGGGCTACAAGCTTACTTTTAACCTATCGAAAGCTTCTCCAACCTGTCAAAATCTTGTGCTGAACTTCTCAGAAACTATGTTATGCACACGCAGTGACTTGGTGACTTGCTGCACATAAATCGAGGCACCTTGGTGACCGATGCGATGTTCTGAAAGATGCCCTAGAAAGCCCTAACTGACCCACGTGCTTTAACAGAACTCTAACAAACTCTGACAACCTTCTAGAAGGGATTTTTAGTGGGAAAAATAGAGGAGAAAGCTATATATTGAGATCCCCAATTTCCATTGGGGGGGGATCGAAATTCTGAGCAATTTTTTAGAGATCAGAGCTTGCAGCGAGAGTCCATTTCCCTCCTTTAGCCCAACCATGGTTGGCTAAATCCCTAGGAGCAGCGAGGAGTGAGTTAGATCTGTAATTGGGTAAGGTTAAGACTGTTGTTGGGGTTAATTGTTGCACAGACTACAGATCTGAGAGCATTCCATTATAAGAGTGACCTTGTTTGTAATGTAAATGTTGTTTTCAATGTTTTAATTAGATCTAAAGCTCTTTTGATTCCTTTTGGTGCTCGATCGGATTTGTGTTGAGGAGTTGGTTGATCAGCTCACCCACTTAACTAGTAGACCTCTTAGATATCATCTGAATTCCCTGGATCTGATATCCTTGTAATTTTCTGCATCTGTGACCTAGAAATTGTAGCATCTGTAGTGGTTCTAATTGTTGTAATTGAGGCTCTGGCTTTGTAGGAGATCTATAGGATGGTCTGTAACCATTATAGTGGATAGATCATAACCTTAAGGTAAATCTGAGTTTAGGCCTCAATTGGATTCATCTGCTGCAATCCATGGATTCGATAAAGCCTATAGGATGGTCTGTGACCATTAAAGTGGATAGATCATAGCCTTAAGGCCAAGTGGATCCTGTGATTTGAAGTGGAATTTATACCCTGCAGCTGTGCCTGTGGCCAGCCGAGGGACTTGTGTGCTTTTGAACCCCTGTAATATGCTTAGCTCAACCAGATTGCAGTGAAAACAACCTACAAGTTGTTCTTCTCCATCTTTTGAGTTTTTAAACCTTCCATCTGTAGGATCTGAGGCTCCAGATTCGATCTAAGACAATCTGCATTTTAATTGTAGTTAGTTTAAGTGACAACCCTATCCAAGCCTCTCCCCTGTCTTTTAACTAAAGTAGAGATAGCTAGGGTGTCAGATCTCTTACAGATCTGGAGATTTATCATATTTCTAACCAGCCTCCCTGTGGACATTTCCTTACTTACCATTCTTTTAAAGCTTGCTACAACAGATCCTGAATACTTGCAGGTCTGTCTGAGTATGTCTGCCTAGTTTTATTATTGATTTTAGACCCTCATTTGATGGTAGGCAAACATCCCAACAGTACCATAATGCAACTGGAAGCACATCTTTGGATAAAATCAGGGGCACTGCTTCTTCCTCTAGTTCTTTAATTTCATCAATATTGAAGCATTCTTCAGCATCAATCGAAGTCATATGGTTGGTGGCTGAAAAGACATTCAACTAAATTCACATATCCCCAAAAGAAACTTCCATCACCCCGATTTTACAATTAATGCAAGCATTGGTCGTGGCCAAAAATGGTCTACCGAGTATGATGGGGGTTTGTGTTGAATATTTCAAACCGGGTTCCATGTCTAATACTAAGAAATCTATAGGGAAGACAAACTTATCAACCCCAACCATTACATCTTCAATGATTCCTACATGCCTCCTTTCTGATCTGTCGGCTAACTGAAGAGTTATCGATGTAGGTCTCATTTATCCAAGTTCCAATTTTTCGTATACTGAAAATGGCAGTAAATTCACACTAGCTCCTAGATCTAAGAGTGCTTTGTTTATCGCATGATTTCCAATGATAGATGGAATAATAGGCACTCCAGGATCCTTAAGCTTAGGCCGGGTCCTAGCCTGTATGACTGAGCTTACTTGCTCGATTAAGAAAACTTTCTGTGAGATGTTATTCCACCATTTTCATTTTTGCGTGCACATTTCCTTCAAAAATCACGCATAAGCTGGTACTTATTTTATCGCCTCTAAGAGGGGCAGATTGATCTTTACTTCTTTAAAGATCTCAATGATTTCTTCTAATTTTTTTGAGTTTTTATCAAAAGGTGAAGGTGCACCAAAGGCATTAGGAAATGGTAACTTTGGTACGTAAGGTACTTTAGTTACAGGGGTTGGTGCCTCCTCGATATTTTCCATGTTTTTATGTTTTTCGTTTTCTGATTTCTTTGATTTTTCTTGTGGGTGGGTCACCTTTTTGGCTTCATTCTCCTTATCTTTGATGGACGATGTGTCTACTAATGTAGGCATCTCTACTTTATTGTCAACAGTCTGGTCACTTCTTAAGGTCTGAACAGCCTATATTGTAGGAGCTGGTGTCTACAAGATTGTCTGCCCACTTTCATTTTCTCCCCACAGTGAGGCTAGTTGCTTTACTTGGGTATCTAGATTTGTGATAGATTGCGTGAATGACTGCAGGTCTTGGGAAATCAGAGACAACTCAACCAATTCCTTAGAACGATGATGTGCATGCTGCTGCAAATCCCGAAGGATATTCATCATAGTAGCACTATCATTATCATTCTGAGAAAAAGGGTGTTGTTTATAAGATTGGTAGGGCTGCTAGAAATTTGAAGAATAGTGTGGGTCAGGTATACCCTGCTGAATTCTCTGTGGGAAGCCATAAGAATCGACGCACTGAGAATTATACAAATCTCTTCCATTGTACCACTGAGAGGCAAAAGCCTGCTCTATAACCAACGGAGTTGGGTACATTGGTGCATTGGCAGGTTCCATTAAAGGGTAAGCCATATTAGGCTTTGGCCAGAATATATCATCATAGCCTTGCATATTTATAAACTTAATAAACGATTATTTAATTTGCTTATATATATATATATATATTTATTTATTTATTTTAGAAGAGCAGGGAGAGAAACAATTCTGAACCTCTAATGTATGTGGCCAGCAGCAATTGGAACCTTAGATCGTGATCAAAGAACTTGAAAATATAAAGAAAATTAAAAAGAGAAAGATAAATACTTGTTTTCTTAGATTAATAAAAATAATGAGAACTATCCCCGGCAACGGCACCAAAAACTTGATCGCTACTTATATGTGTATCTAATTAAGTCTTAACCTATTGCAAGCGCATAATGGAAATTGTAGAGCTAGTATAGGATCGTTCCCACGAAAATAGTTATTACTTATATTAATCTATTTTTCAGAAAACTTATATTATCTTTAAGATTCATAAACTACTGGAGAAATATGAATAAAGAATTTTCTATAAACAAAATACATAAATATAAATCCTAATCCTCCAATTTTAGATTATGGTCGTCAATCACAATCCTCTGCTATCAGATATTTATAAAATAAATAGTACCGTTACACCATATATCAATTCTTCAAGCATTGGGCATCAATCAATACAGATTTAATCTAATCAACAATCAACCAGAAACTTGGGTGTCAATCACACTCTAGAAAATTGAAGAATGAAAAATAAAAACCGTTATACTAATCTGCAAATTCTAACCTGAGTCGTCAATTCAAATCAAAACTTGGAGGTGTTTACAAAGCAGTAAATAAAAGAAAATAAAAATCTACACTAAAAATATATCCTTCACCCCTCAGCCGGAGTCGTCAATTCCTTCTGAGAAACTACAGATATCTACACTAATCTTCAGCACCCAATAGCAGTCGTCAATTGCTCTTGAGAGACCTCTAATATCTAATCTATTCTAACTATTTTACACTACTGATGGGAAGAAAACCCAACCTCAGGCGTCAATTGATGCTAAATTTTTTCGATACCTATTCCTATATCGGGCTCTCTTATTTATAGATTATAAAGAGTTGATTTACAAAAGTTCTAATACTAATAAAAGAAACTACTAAACTTAAAAGATTCCTAATATAACTTTACTTCTAATTTTATCTTTCTTTTATTACAGCAGTTGATACACATGTAGAACTTTCTTTATATTTTAGCAACAGAGTCCTTCAAAGTCTTCTTCATCAATTTCCTTGGATCCGTGATTCACCAGACTTCTAATTCAAAAGATCTTTTAATTTTGGTTCATGTCGGTGTACTATGCACGTGATTAGCAGCAATGACCTAAGCTTTCTGTAAAATCGTTAATAACGATTCTCTATTCTTCTTCTTTAGTGGAAAATCATAAATTATAACTTTTTGCTTTCAATAGGGTTCATAGAGAGAAAATCGTAAAAGACGATTCTTCAATTTTGTCGTTTTCTTGTAAAATCATAAATGACTTCTTCATACTACTCACTCTTATGACTTTAATAGACTTGGCGGATGATTCTCTGGAAAATCATAAATACTTCTCTTCCTTGAGCGGCTTCTTCTGTAGAATCATTAATTGCTATTCTTTGGCTTTCATAGTCTCACTCTGGAAAATCGTAAATAATGATTTTTCATTCCTTTCAGTAGGTAGAGCTTCCGTCTTTTAATCTTTTGTCATTCTTACTGCTTTTTGAGTTACTTTTGACAAATATTAACACTTTTGACTCTATTTTACAGCTTTTCTTTAATATCTGCATATCAACAACTTATTAGTAGCAAACTATGGCCTAACATCACTAAGTTAAGGGTGATAAAATGGTAAATTATGTGACTAATCAGGCTGCGATTTCAAAAGTTGGGGTTTCCAAAGGAGAAGGGAAGTCTTTTCTCGGTTCTATTTTCCACGAACTAGCTTCTCCAAATTTGTGCATGGCTTATGCGTGGAAGCAACTTAAATACCCACAGGTCTTGATTTAGTGTGTAGCTGGTACATCAAACGCGGTGTACTGGCCTATAAACAAATGCTAAAACTAATGGTTCAATGTTCATGACGGGTCTTGATCCCATGACCATTGTTTGCCATTTCAACTCCTTACCAGTGGTGCTCTTAAGGAGCCTGTGTCATTACCTATGCGATTTATTACATATACTCTATTACAATGGCATGTTTTGCATTTCAAATACCACGATTGGTTTCAACCCAAGGCATCGATCGCACTCGGTCATTGGACACGTATAAATATCCGGAGTGACAATAATTAGGGTTGAATTTTCTAGGGTGTTACAATGCCCCTTAGTATTCGCACAAGACATGGGTTTATTGGCACCAAACCCAGACCAGTACTATTTCATATAGTTATTGAGAGGATGACTGATGGAGATCATGGATCTGGAGAGTCGGTGAGGAGAGCCCAATTACCGGACGAAGTGTGGTTGATGGATACGATCTTCAAATGTAATCTATACTCATTGAGACATAAATAAGAAAGAGTACGAGTCATTCAACAGGCTCTATTCCCGACCCTCGAAGGAAAATGGTTTAGTCCATTGGCAGTAGTTTTTGAAGGGATAAATTATGCCCCAAAATGGATGTCAGAAGACAAGGAGGCAAGTCTAAAATCAATGCCCTACGCTCGCCTCATCTCTAGCGTGATCGAGGATTACAAGGAGATGGAGACAATTATGGAATACCACAGAATGAGCAACAGTTGACCGATAACGTCAAGAGGTATAGGATGAATGAGTGGAGGATAAGTTTCAGAGCATTGGAGAAGAGTGTCGAAGATCGAAAAAATCAAGAGGCAGTTGAAAGCACCGAACGAGATCACACACAGGAGGTCCCAGCAAAACCAGGACAAGCTGCCCCACCTCAACAAGTACCAGCAGGCTCAAACTCCAATGTGCTTGCCGTGTTAGCAAATAATAATCATTAGCTGAACTGGTGATTGGATTTCCACGAAGGCTTACTAATCACCTGATGCGACACGCGTACCCTACTTCCTATGATCCACATGTCATTGAGGCACGCGACTATGCCACGGGTGCATCTACTTCTAGAGCTCGAGGTACCGCGGACTAGGGAGTTGGACCATCTGACGAGCCGGCAAGTTAGTGAGGAGGGTTATTGGTAAAATTTTGGTTAACTTTTTGGACAATTGTAAGTGCTTTTCATGTGGTTTCCAGAACTATTGGATCATGGCGGCCCTACCTTTGTTTTGGATATGATTTTGATTAAATTTAGTTGTGGATATTAACAGTATTTTGATTATCACTTGTTGGTGTTTGATTTCTAGTTGTGGATACTTAGTTCTTAATTATGGATAATCAAATTAATTGTGGATAAATGGTAATGAACTTTCACCCCATTATTAACAACGCACCTAAACTATTAATAATATCAAATAAGCACCGAAGGTACACTTAAGTTTATCAACTAAACTCCTACCGTCACCTTTTATTAATAGCTGAATGGAAAATGTTGAGTTGGCATACAACTCAGCAAAATAGCTTGCGTGGCACCAAACGTTTAGGTGCGTTATTGATGACGGGGTAAAAGTTCTGGGGTTATTTTGAAATTTTCTCAAAGTCATGTCCTCGCCACGTTGGGTGCCACACATGCTATTTTGTTGAGTTGTATGCCAACTGAAATTCCAGGTAATCAAAAATTTACCTAGTGATATAACAATATAGACAATATGATCACAACCATAGGACACAGGGACTTTAACGTGGAAACCCAACCAGGGAAAAAACCACAAGATCTATCTCAGGTCTAAGGCAAATAATCCACTATGAAAAAATATAATGCTTACAATGATGTATGAATATTCATAACACTCCACTCACCAATAACGTTCGAGTCACACTGTGCAACCGTGTGATTTGTGACCATCCCGTCACGATGATGCGCTCGCTTACGAAAAATATAGAGTCACCATCCGGAGCTTTTGGTGTCCCAGGATACCTATATCATTTTTATAAGCACCGAAGTGCCACAAATATGACTCTAAATCCGGTCCACACCAAAGGCTCTTGGGTAGGGGCTTCGGTTATCGATCGGGAAGGTGTTAGGCACCCGATCAACCCGCTTAACGCGGTCTCTACTCAAGGCCAAAATAAGAAATAATAAAAAAGAAATAAAAAGGCCTCCTCATGCCCAAATAGGTCTTAGGATCCTATTTGTGCCCCTCAGTTCCTACCAAAAATTCGGCAGCATAATGACACAAATGAGAGGATGAGAAGAGCTAAAAAGAGATAGGAGAAGAAAGGGGACAGCCGGGGCCCTCGGGCCCTTGTAGCACCGTAGGAGAGCCTTGCGTGGCTTGCTTTTGATGAGCTGTTGAAGGCTTGAATGGTGGAAAGAGGGGTTCTACCCACTAAGACTTACTAGCTAAGAGGTAGAGAAGGGAGGCAAATGGATAGCACACACCTAACCTAGAGGCTTTTTAGGAAAGGTAAGGCATAGAATGAGGTTTTGGAATTCTGGAATTTGTATGAGCAATGGTGCACCAAAGGAAGAAAGATCTTCTCACTTTAAGCTCTTTTCCTCTTAGGCCAAAATTCTCAACCCTTAAAAAAAGGGGTGGGGGGCCTCTATTTATAGGAAATGGGTAGATTAGGAGGCTACTTAAGAGCTAAATGGGTTTAGCAATTAGGTAATCTCATATCTAAGGATTCCTAGGATTTTTGGAGCCTTGAGATGTGTGGAAGGGTCCTCCAATGGTGGATGATGGGGTAAGGCCTTAAGCCACTTAAAGGATTGCAAATAGGGTGCAAATGGGTGTAACAGAACTAGCAAAACACACCCTAAAGGTCGAGATGGTTAACAAGTCAAACCCTAATCATAAAATTTGGGGCAAAACTAACAGTTACTGTTCATATGCCTGGTGCAACTAATAGTTGTGCTAGGTAAATGTACAGTAAAATAGTGCCTGAAAGTTGGCTATCTGAGGTAGGGTCCATAATTAATACTGGCACAACTATTAGTTGCACCAGGCTTATATCCTAGGAGAAGTGGCCTGGCGCAACTAATAGTTGCACCAGGAAAAATTATCACTGGCACAACTATTAGTTGCACCAGGCCATTTATGAGGAGAAATAGCCTGACGCAACTATTAGTTGCGCCAAATCCCTAGGGGGGCCCACCTGATTTTACTCTTTTGTCCTCCAGGTTTGGACCGCCGTATCTTTTGATGTACAACTCCGATTGGGGCGATTCTTGGATCGTTGGAAAGCTGACGCCCTCTACTTTTCAATGATATGAGATTTGTTCATAGTAGACAGCCATAGCTAGTTCCGATGCATCCATCCTCATCCATAGCTTGATAGGGTTCGGTTTAAGGTTCGGAATGGGTTCTAAGGGTCGAGATTGGTTTCTAAAGGTTCGAGGTAGGTTCTTAAGGGGTTTGGGGTGATTACTAAGGGTTTGGGGTGATTACTAAGGGTTCTAGGGTGGTTCCTAAGGGTTCCATACATGCCATCAAAAGCCCAGAAGTGTGCCTCTCTCGAAAGCTATTTTGATCGGGCCTTGGGCCAAATTTGGGTGTCTACAGATGCCCCTCTTTGGTATCCAATCACTAATAATCGTATGCCAAAGAAAAGAGACATCCGAAGAGGCCCAAGGCATTACTGACGGGTCTGCTACATTCAGAACAAACTTTAAACATCGAGTGAGTAAGACGGTGAGAAAACGAAAGCCCTGGGATGCCAGGCTAAATATTCATTTCTCGGGGTAATCGGTTCTCAAGCGCTTAGCGACATTACTGGGCATAACCGAGGTGGAATGAGTTGAAAAAGTCCAATAGCTGGGAAAAATGTTCGCCTCTCGAGTTGCGAAAGCCCGTTAGTCAGGAAAAATGTTCGCTTCTCGAGATGATTTGAAGGTGATTGATGTTCAAGATTCATTCTGAATACAACAGCTTCGTAAGTAAGAGGGGTGATCGACCCACATTCAAAGATAGGTGTAAAGCAAAGATACGCAAGGCTCCACAGTTTGCGTCCAATCCTACGAGGCATTTGATGGCCCCGCCAGACTATTCGCGGGTGCCCCTGCTGAAAGCAGGGTTCGAGGTCTTTGGGTGAACCCATTGATCCCGAAGTTTATTTAGCATGACTACCCGAGCAGAGCGAATAGAGGTCGCCACACTTTTTGGGAGGACGTGCCATTTTCGAAAGCATGCCTTAGATTAACATGACCTAGAGCATCTAGCTTTAATTACCTTGAACAGATCCAATCAAATATTGGGGTATCCCTATGAAGGGATATCCAATCCTGGTCTCTGCTGACAATGATCATAATCATCAATTAACTATGTATAATCATGCACCCATCGGGGGTAATAAGCAACAACAAAGGCGATGGAAGCCCCAACCCGGACCCGCCTGGGTATAATTTACGGGGATAAATGACCATCATACGGATACCCAGACGCATGGCATACACTTTACAGGGATATCGCTGCCCATACAGATTTTAAGCCTGCAGAAAATAAAAAAAGGAGATGATCCCTTCTGAATGAATGGTTGCACATAGTTTGATTGACACGTAATCTCATTCTCAACAGGTTAGTCTCAACCAACGATTGACCTTTTCCAACGGAGAATCTGAAGCTTAAGATACTTAAGTTCACATGAATCCAAAACAGAGTGCTTATCGCAAAGATTTAGCAGTGGAGTCGACTCGATCGAAACATTAACTGTTTGATCGGGACTGATACCGTTGCTCCTACCTTAAGGCAGGATCCAAAGATCTGAGGTAAACCCTAGACTCGGGACCTTAATATGGCACAGCTACATTGCTGATAAAATATTAATATTTTAATGCATTGAAAACATGCAAGTGTGCGTCTCTGTATGGAATACAAATCTATTTTTGATTTTTCTATAATTTTATGAGATTTTTTTTGAATTTTTTTCAACTGTTATTTTATGTGATTTTTTTGGAGTTTATTATTTTATGTGATTTTTTAGAATTTTGAAGCTATTATTTTATGTGATTTTTTTTATGAACACTTCCGGCTTCTCTGTGGGGACTTTCCTTTGTTGGATTTTCTTTATATTTTCTGTGTAGGACCAGGGTGCTCATTGATTTCGGTCCACCTTTATTCTAGCACGGCTTTCTTAGCAAGTCGAAGGATGATCGAAATACCGCCCTGGGAGCGTGTGCATCTGCCAGGAGCGACAAGATAAAAGGAGTAGGGGAACCGGCCTTCCTATCTGGCCCGTACCAAGCCCAAACCCCGACCTAAGTGCCTGGGGCAACTATTAGTTGCGCCAAGCCACTAGGGGCCTAAAAAGAGCCTGGCGCAACTAATAGTTGTGCCAAGCAAAAGGGGGCAAAATTTTGCCTGGCGTAACTAATAGTTGCGCTAGGCTTTGCTGGGGAACTTAAACAGCCCGAGTTCGGGCCGGGGGGCTTTATTTCAAAATTTTCTCCCCCTCCTTCCTCTTTGAAATCGAAAACCGTCCCCTCGTAGGGTTCCTTCACATTGCCTCTACACGTGCCCCATTGCCATTGCCCTGTCTATGTGGATCGATTGTCAGCTCATGCTAGATCAAAGACCCCATTTTCTCTAAAAAGGTAACCATTAAAATCCATTTTTCTTGATTTTTCTTTCTTTTTCTTACAAATACGATGAGGATTTTGCATTCTTTGATGAATAATGGTTTATTTTTTCATTGTATGTATGTTTATTGATGATGTGTGGACAATTTCTTATGATCAATGCCCTATTTTTGCTATTTTATGGATTTATTGGTGCCTAATATATATTTATTTGTTTTTTTTATTTGTGTATGGAAGGGATTTTTTTATATTGTTTATTATTTTTTGTTTCTATTTTGCAAAATAAAGCAACGGATTTTTGGTCTCTTTTTGGAGCACTAACTTAGGGAAAAAGGGATTTTTGGTTTCTCTTTTTTTTCAAAAATTTTAAGAAGAATGATTTTTGACCTCTATAGTTAAGCAAGGAAATGTGTGTTTTTTTTTTGGTCTTTGCGCATTTTTTTTGAAAGCCAACTAAGGAAAAGGGTTTTTTTTTTTCCTTTTCTTTTTTTGGTTTTTTTTGGCTCTTTTTCTAAGGAATTGATTTTTATTTTATTTTATTTTGTAGGTGTCTTGATTTTTATGGGTACAAGAGAAAAGGTTTTTTCTTTTGAGTGATTTGAAATATAAGGGTTTTTTTTTTTTCTTTTCTTATTTCTTCTTTTTTTGTTTAAACAAACTAAAAAGTTTTTTTTTTTTTTTTTTGTTTTGATTTTTCTTCTTTTTTTGAAAGAACTTTTAAACAAGGATTTTTTTGTGTTTTGATTTTTGAAAGGACTTTTTAAACAAAGTAAAAGGACTTTTTTTTTTTTTAATGCTGATTCCTTCTCTCTTTTCTTTCCTGAGGTATAAGGACTTTTATTTTTTGTAAACGAAGTAAAGGATTTTTTTTGTTGATTTCTTTTTTGTAAAAGAAATCGTTGCACGTGTATCTTTATTCCTAATCAGGTGTGATTGCCTTTTGTTGCCCTAGTATGAGCGGGCGAAGGTGAGCATATTCCTGAGGAGGGGCCCGAGATTGTATATGGCCCGCAGGGGGAACAGTTCATTTGGGTAGAGCGGAGGGCGGGCCCATGGCTCGAGATGCAAGGCGAGGCTGCCCGAGTCGGCCTCCTTCACCAATAGCATACCCACATTTCCAATTTCAGGATAGCGGGCAAGGTAAAAGAGAGGTTCAATTTATTTCTATTATGCAGTTTTTCCTTAGTCTTTGTGGTCTGATGTGCATTTTCTTGGGTGCAGGACCTGCCCAACATCGTATTCCTTTGTGGGTGGCTCGACTTTCATGAGTTCTACCTCTATGTCCCTCCCGTAGTGAAGGTCTTGCTGGCACAGGTGGGCTTTGGAGAATTTTTATCTTGCCCTGCCATGAGGGCCGACGCTACCTATCTGAAAGCCCTGATTGAAAGGTTTCACCCTGAGACAATGACCTTTCACATGCCGTATGCAGAGATGACTTTGACGCCCATTGATTGGGCCATGATTACCGGCATCAAGATAGGAGGGATACCGATATCCGATCTCGCGGTGCCGAGTCGAGAGGATATCGTTCGATTGATTGGGGCCTATCCTCCTCGGGGGCAGACCCATGGCATTGAGGTCAAGATGTCTTGGCTGACCTCACTTTACACACCTGATGAGTTAGTGGATCTGGGTCAGCCAGACAGGGCGCTCTACATCACGCCAGAGCGGGCGATCATCTTAGCCCGCATCACTCTCCTACTCTTGCTGGGAAAGACCCTTTTTACTAATGCCAGTGGGGGCCGAGTCAGCCTGGCATTGCTGAGTGTGATGGACAACTGGGGTGACGTCCACAACTATGACTGGGGAGGGGCCAGGTACGCATGGCTGATGTACAATGTAGCTTGGGTCACCACTGGGGATTCCAAGTTTGCTATCGGCTTTTGGGCCGCCTTATGTACCGTCTCCTTTTTTAGGTATGGGGATATCATCACTTCCATCCTGGGCGCCCGCTTCTTCACTCGGAGGTGCTTACCTATCCTCTCCTCAGTAACTTCAATCAGGCCCAGCGTCATGACGTGGGCCTAAAGCATTTGGAGATGGGTCTGAGGTCCCAACTTGACTTGATGGTTCCTGAGCAAGTAAAACCCTTTTTCAACCCTGTTTGTTTTTAGCTCAGGAATCTCCTTTTACTGATGTACTAACTGCTTGGATTCTCTTTTTTGACTTGGGCAGATCCTTCCTGACCCGTACCTTGCATTCCCCTTCTGGAACCGAGCAGCCGTAGGTGCTTCCCGCCTATTTAACAATCGCCGCATCATTTTCTTCTATGGAGCATGGGCCAAATTCTATTATCTTAGGGAGCGAGTCGTGCACCAGTTCCAGGGCCATTATGCCATACCTGTGGACCCTCCAGCAGATGTTTGGTATCCTATTGGCAGTATCGAGGTGCTTATTGCAGCCTTCTTCAATAATGGGCTTCCCATTCATGCTCTCCACGTGCCCGGGGACTATCATCTTTGGTACGAGTGCCTGCCCCATCGGTTCCTCTTGCTGCGCTTTGTACCTAGTGCCAATTTTCTTGCCTTTGGTGGCCCACTCGGTCAGGTAACTTATCTTGGCTTGGATTAGTTCCCTTTATACTTTTATTTGGCTTTTACCCCTTCTAATCAGATCTTTATTTTGTTCACAGTTTGCTTTAGGGGATGATTCAGATGGTGAAGGCGAGCCAAGTGCGGCTGATATGTCAGGGGTGGATCTCTCTGGTGCTGGTCCTTTTGGTGCGGGCCCCTCGGGTGAGGGCTCTTCAGGTGCTAATCCATCGAGGACTTCTCATGCTAGTATCCCTGGTGGCGATCCACCCGTGATTTATGAGACCTTCCAACGCCTGGATGATACTTTCCTTTCGAGCCTCTGCGCTAATGTGGATCGACATGCGTGGCTTTCTGCTGAGGCGGCCCGTGCTCCTCCTCCTAAGGTGGTTCTAGGGGTAAGTTTTCTGATGACCCAATCTCTCTCCATTTCGGTTTCCTAAGAGTGCCCTGATAATTAATGTTATGTCATTCTAAATGTAGGATTTTAACTCGGCCATGGAATATGCGAAATACCATCGTCATCTTGCAGAGCTTAGGGAGGTGGAGACGGTGAGTACCTTGCTGCCCTACTCCTCTCATTCATTATTATTTGTCTCTTAACTGACCCTGACTCTTGATTTTGACTGTGCCTTGCAGCGTGCTTGTGCTAAGGAATCTCGTTCTTTGCTCAGTAGGATCTCACAGGCATGGTCTGGGGTGGGGGACATTCAAACTTTTCAGAGCTCTTCTCGCTGTCGTAAGAAATCCAAGGGCGCGAGCAAGGAATAGTCTTCTAGTTTTTGGCTTTGAAAAACTTAGTACTCTTTTGGGATTTGATTTGGATTTGTTTAAACATTGTTGGGGATGGTTGATGTGACACTTCGGATTATTATTTTTGGGAAAATATTTCTGCTTTGATTTTATGCCATGATTTCTTTGTATTGGATCTGTTTCTCTACAGGATGTGCTTGCCCAAAAATGTTCAGAAAGTGACATTTTGGGTCGTACGCTTTGACGTAGGATCAGTCCTGCACATGAATAAACAAAACAAATGCCCAATTGTTAAATGAAAAGAGGTGTAAGTCCCCACCGCTAGGTCCCGAGAAGGCTGAAGAGGGGGGGACTAGTATTGTGGCGCAACTATTAGTTGTGCCAGGTTGAAATCTCAGGCAATTTGTGCTAGCGCAACTAATAGTTGCGCCAGGAAAAGTGGGGACCAAAATGCACTGGCGCAACTAATAGTTGCGCCAGGTTTAACCTGGGGGCAGTGGGTCCTTATATACCCAAGTTAGTCCAAAAATCATTTCGTTTTTATTTGACTTGGCCACTTTGACTGGTTCCTTTTGCTCTTGTATTTCCAAGGCGGGTCCATCACCATACATTGATTTTTATTTTCTCAAAAGGTCCCTGTAAGTTCATGGACCCGCTTTCTAACCCTCCCTTATGTGGAGGGCCTGGAGCCGATTTACCCCCTTTGTTGGGCTTGGGGCCCAAATTTTTAACGGCCTGGTTCAGGAGCTTAAATGAGAGTGAGCTCGCCGACTTGGAGCGCCTTGGGCTATCTCACCTTTCTTCCTTTCTAGAGGTTCCTCCACGGTGGGAACTCCTTTACCCCACCACTTCACTTTTGGATGTGAATTTCCATGTATTCCGTTTTGGGAAGCGGGAGCTAACCCCAACCCTTGAGGACCTGTCCAAACTGTCTGGCGTAAAGCTTCACAAGGGTCTTGTATGAGTCATGCCTCGGCCGGGCTACTCCAAATCCATCCACCTTACTCTCGATTTGAAGAAACTTGAGTATGAGAAAAGTCTCATTGGGGGGCCCACAAGGTGTTCGCTAAAATTCCTCAAAGAACTTTTCAGTGACGAAAGTCTCTGAAAATTGCTGGTTAGGAACATATACAACGTGAAAGCTCTACCACTCGGCCTCATTTCTGAAATCCTCTTTTTTATCGGGGGGAGAGCTTCTCATTGGCAATTTACGATATTTTAACCGAGCTGGAGGCGGGCCGATCCATGATGCACTTGGTGCTTGCCGAACTGTATCGATGCCTTGATTCATTTGCTTTGGGCAAGGTGGAGGGCCTTCAAGGTTGCCCTTTGTTGCTTCAGGTCTGGTTGGGTGAGCACCTTGCTGTTCTGGGGCTTGTGCCCTGCTTTTATATTGCTTGAGGTGAGGTGGCTCAGTGCTTTCTAGGTAGGTGCCACTTGCTTCCACAGGGCGATATGTCTACTCTGAAACTTTGGTTGACCGATGCCAAGCTGACATGGAGGCTTCCTTGGTTAGACCAGACCTTCCCAATAATTCACAGTAGAGACCATGAGGGCATTACCCTCCTAGGATTGACTGGCAGCACCTTCTACTTCCCATTCTGAGTACTGCGTCAATTTGGTTGCCCTCAGCAAGTGCCCTGCGAGGCCAAACCCCCTCTATGTGATTTGATCTTTTCTAGGGGGTCCTCTGGAGACATAGATCGGATTGCTGCTCTTAGGAAAATGCGTCAATCAACGCTGATGTGTGATATTGAGCAGGGAGATTTGGTTAGAACTTCTCCTGAGTACGAGACCTGGCTATTGACTGAGCGGCCTGTTGTCGATGATCCAGATTTGGCAGAGATTGTTGATAGTGGAGGCCCCTGGCCAATGAAGGAGACGACACTCTGAGCCTGTATTGAGCTTCTTGTGGACGAGAAGAGGGTCTTGCAAGAACATTTGTCACAGGAAAAAGTTAGGGCAGACACAGTAAAGACCGAAGTCCTCCGTTTGGAGGGATCACTGAGCGTCGCTTTTGGAGCCGCCGACTCTTCTCAAAAGAGGTATAAGAGTTTGCATGTTCGCTAGCTGACTGAGCGGAATACCCGGGAAGATAACCTTCATGCTGAGATTAGCGCATTGAAGCGCGAGTTGGGCCGCTAACTCCTTCTTGCACACGTAACTTTTTGCACAAATAAGATACACAGAAAAGGGGCGTGAAAACCCCTTTACAGATGCACACATTTTTTTGGTATACATATATATATATATATATATATATATATATATATATATATATATATTTTTTTATGTTTTTGTTGTTTTTGTTTATACTTATAAAAAGGAAAGCACGCTAGTCATCACACAGGCTATTTTTTAGGATGTGGTGTAAGTGGTGCAAAAGGCAGTTTACTATATACATCTACACAAACTTTTTGGCTTTTTTGTTTTGTGCATATATATATATAATATATATATATATATATATATTTTTTTTTTTTTTTTTTTTGCACGGTGCCTTAATCACCTTGTGAAACCCTGGGTCCTCTTTTGAGCATGGTCGAACACCCCCCCTCCCCTTTTTTTACTGGTTGATTCTAAAAGAGTTTCACTAGTCCTACCAAGGCCAGAACGTTCATCCCCTTGGGATTGAGTTAAACCTTTCTCCTTACCTTGAGTCATACGTTTGACGGTGTGGTTTCACAAAGACAATTCTGGTCGGGACCCGATTCAAACTAGCATGAGCAGCCCAGTCTGATAAGAGGGTGTAGGAAAAGTAATAAAAGGGTTCCTCAAACATCAATCTTCTCAATCAGTCCAAACCTTTCTTTTGCAATTTTTCTCTTTTCTTTTCTTCTTTTTTTCCTTTTTTACCCATGGTGCCCTTTCGAGTTTTCACCACGTCCATGGGTTTCCTATCCCAAGCGCCCTTTCGGGTTTTCACCTGGTCCGCACAAGCTCGTTGTTTTTAGCCGTAATGTCCTTTCGGGTTTTCACCACGTCCATCTTGCTTTGAGCTTATATTTTTATTTTATTTTTTATATTTTTTCTTCATTTCTTTTTTTTAAAAGCCACGACATAGACGAATAATTCCGTCATAGCCGGCCAGATGGGGTTCTGGTGTCATCTCTCAACTCGGCTCGGGTTGACTTAACAGATATTATGACTGCTTGTGAACCTAAAAGAGGGCTTTCTTTAAGGTGTAGCTTGGCCATGGGTCGGGGTAGGATTTGAAGGTATGCTAGGCTAAAAGAGTTTCCTTGATACGGCTTCAGTTTTCTCAACATACTTTCTCCCTTGGGGGTTTTTACTGTACATGCCCCGTGATTCTTCTACACATTGTTTTTGTTCTTTTTGCTCCATTTCAGGCAATCTCTTTTTGAGGTTTTGCTTTTTTTATTTTTTTGGATTTTGATAGTAACTTTACTTCTCCTTTTGTTGTATATGTGCACACACATTTTTTTGGGGAAGGGGTTTATTGAAAGAAAGGCCCCGGCTCAAATGGGGTAGCAAAGGATATCATCATTTTTAGAGATGCTTTTTGGCTACTGTGTTTGGAATGATGGCCTCTTTTGAGTGGTTCTGAAGTAGTCATGTATCTGTTTTACCAATACTTACCTTATCGTGATAGACTAAGAGTAGAACCGTCGGATATATCCAGCGTTGATGGGCTCAGGAAGATGATCTCCGTCCATGGTGGCGAGGCAGATGGCGTATCCCGATAGTACTTCTCAAACAACATAAGGTCCTTCCTAATTTGACTTGAACTTTCCTCTCGGATCAGCGTGGAGGGATGGGAAGATCTTCTTCAGCATAAAATCTCCTACCTTTAGATCTTGACCACGGACACATTTATTGTAAGCGCGTGCGATTCGCTCCTGGTACACCTGAGTGTGACACAAGGCTAGGAGCCTCTTCTCATCCAATAGATTTAATTGTTCGAAGTGGGATCTCTCTCTCTCTCTCTGCTTCGGGTAAGCCAGATTCCATGAGGATTCGGAGTGAGGGTACCTCAACCTCAACTGGTAGGACGGCCTCAATTCCATACACAAGGGAGAACGGTGTTGCCCCTGTAGCAGTACGGATCGATGTTCTGTAGGCCCATAAGGCAAATGGTAGCATTTCGCTCCAATCTTAATAGGTGACGACCATTTTCTCAAGGATGCGGACGACCGTCTTGTTGGCAGCTTCCATGCACGGCTCCATTAGTTTAAGGTCGATAAGGTGATGAGTGATGGTGTTTGATCTTGTATTGCTCACAGAAGGCTCGGATGTGCTTATTTGCAAAATTTGTGCCGTTGTCCATGATGATATTTTTGGGTATTCCAAATCGGCACTAATATTAATCTTGAGAAACTTCTCGACGTGACTGGCCGTGATGTTGGCATATGACGCCGCTTCTACCCACTTGGTGAAGTATTCAATGGCAACGAGGATGAATCGATGTCTGTTCAATGCTTTTGGGTTAATCATTCCGACGACATCAAGACCCCAGGTAGTAAATGGCCAAGGAGTGGTCATGTAGTGTAGATCAATGGCAGGAGCGTGTATCAGACTAAAGTGTTCCTGACACTTGTAGCATTTTTGAACATGTTTGCAGCAATCTGATTCTATAGTGGTCTAAAAGTATCCTTGCCGTAGAATTTTCTTCGCAAGCATGTGACCGCTGATGTGGGCTCCGCATACTCCTTCGTGGATCTCCTTCATGATGTTGGTTGCTTCACCTTCTGTAAGGCACCTTAGCAAAACATTATTGTACGATCGTTTGTAAAGGCATTCCCAGCAAATGACGTAGCCTGTCGCTAGACGTTGAATGGTTCGCCGGACCATCTTGGACGTACCCTCAGGGAAAATTAGTGTCTCGAGGAAATTCTTGATATCTGAGAACCAAGGTGGCTCATCATCAGGCTTTGTCGGTTCCTCAATCTGTACACAGAAGGCTGACTCACTTCTTTGTTCGATCATGATCGACTTCATCTCAGCACCATACGAGATTTCTATCATTGACGCCAAAGTTACTAGTGCATCAGCAAAACGGTTCCTTATCCTGGGGACATATGAGAATGTCACATCTTAGAAGCAAACTATCAAATCCTCGAGGTGTTCATGATAAGGGATCAGTCTTCCAGTCACCGTTCGTCTGGCATATGATTAATTGCGAATCGCCAAACACTCGGAGGTGAGCTATATTCAGATCGAGAGCCGCCTGCAGACCAGCAGCACAAGCTTCATATTCAGCCATGTTATTTGTGCAAGGGAAGTTGAGCTTGATAGAGACGGGTATGTGGGATCCCTTTGGCAAAATCAGAATGGTGCCAACTCTTTGGCCTTTGGCATTTGCTATCCTGTCAAAGTGCATTCCCCATGATTCTTCTACTTCCTCAGTATCGTCTTTCGTCATGAACAGGATGTCCTCATCAGGGAACTCAATTCTCAAAGGCTCATAATCTGGCAAAGGATTGTCAGCAAGATGATCGGTGAGTGCTTGCCCCTTGATTGACTTCTAAGTGATGTATGTGATGTCAAACTCAGATAATAAGCGCTATCAGCGTGCAGTCCGCCTAGTGAGAGCGGGCTTCTCAAATAGGTATTTCAATGGGTCCATTCGGGCCAACAATAGAACGGCCTAGGATAACAAATAATGGCAGAGCCTCTGAGTAGCCCATCAAGAGCCAGGCATGTTTTCTCCATATGAGAATAGCGCGTCTCATAATCAGTGAATTTCTTGTTCAAATAGTAAATGGCTTGTTCTCTTCTTCCTTTCTCGTCATGTTGCCCTAAGACACATCCCATCGAGATTTCCGTTGTGGAGAGATACATCAAGAGTGGTCTCCCCGGCTCAGGTGGTACCAAAACAGGTGGATTAAGGAGGTAGCCTTTGATTTTATCGAATGCTACCTGACAGTCGTCGTTCCATTCAACGGGTGAGTTCTTCCTTAGTAGCTTGAAGATCAGCGTGCAGATCAGAGTTAATTAAGCAATGAACCGACTAATATATTGTATCCTGCCCAAGAATCCTCTAACTTCCTTCTCAGTAGACGGTGGCGACATTTCTGTGATAGCTTTGACTTTGATTGGGTCGACCTAGATCCCTCTCCTTCCGACGATGAATCCTAGCAATTTTCCAGACATAGCGCCAAAAGCGCACTTCTATGGATTCAAACATAACCTATACTTTCTCAGCCTCTCAAATAGCTTTTGAAGGTTTACCAAGTGATCGCCTCACTTTGGTGACTTGGCTATCATATCATCGATGTACACCTCAATCTCTCGGTGCATCATGTCGTGAAACAGTGCGGTCATAGCTCTCTGGTATGTTGCACCGGCATTCTTTAGGTCAAATGGCATGACTCGATAGCAAAAGGTTCTCGATGGAGTAATGAATGCAGTCTTCTCCCAATTGGCCTCTGCCATCTTTATCTGATTGTATCTTGAGAATCCATCCATAAATGAAAGCATCCCGTGCTTAGCAGTGTTATCGACCAAGATGTCGATATGCGACAGTGGGAAATCATCCTTCGGGCTCGCCTTGTTCAAATTGTGAAAATCGATGCACATGCGGACCTTTCCATCCTTCTTCGGCACAGGCACAATATTGGCTAGCCACTGTGGGTACTTGGATACCATGAGAAACCCCGTGTCATACTGCTTGATGACTTCATCTTTGACTTTCAACATCCACTCAGGTCGAAGACGTCTCAGCTTTTGCTTAACCAGCTTCATATTAGGGTAGAGAGGCAACTCATGCTCAACCAAATCAGCGTCCAGACCAGGCATGTCCTTGTACGACCAGGCAAAAATGTCTTGGTATGATCGAAGGAAGTCGATCATGCTTTTCCTTTCTTCAGGAGACAGTGACGTTTCGATTTTGGTTATTCTGGGAATCTCCTCAGTCCCTAAATTGACGTCTTTTGCCTCTTTGACAACGGGGGTGGGGCCATGCTCAAAGTCAGCAAACCGCTCAAGGAGCTCATTGGGGAGCTCCTCCAAAGGATTATCCTCGTCCACACTTGTAACTCCTACCTCTTATTGTATTTTTATAGGAAAGGGGTCGATTTTACGTGGGACAGGTATTTTGGTTAAGGCATCATTTTGTGGGACTTTTTCTAGAATTTTAAATGACGATATTTTTGGACTTTAGATTTTTTCAATGTTTTTTGGATTTCGTATTTTTTCCATGTTTTTAAGATTTTTTTTTTCTTTAGAGATGGACCCTTGGCAAGGCGGGTTACTATATATACAAGGTATTTCCCACCAAGGGCTTATCTCACTTTTTATACGTTGTTTTTTTTTTGAGAAATAGGTGTCAAACTTTAGGCCACTCCCTGCTTCCTGGGTTTGGGGCAAAGATGCCTAGTTGCGTATCTGAGGGGTTGCTCCTTTACCTATTGGGATGGAGGGTGCTGACTAATATGGCTCGTTGGAGTCAACTTCCATCATGTTGATCCCCAGTTCGTCTGAGATGATGTCCTCAAATGACAACTCAGTTTTGTGGTGATTTACCACAGGGGGAGTTTGTTCAGGTATTGGTCGTCGTTCCTCGAAAAGGGACAATACAGCCATATCTATCTCCAAGCTAGGAAGGGAGATCTGGGGATTGGTGGGATATATTGGGGCTATGGGTTTGTGTGGGGTCAAATGGGTTACCCCATTTTGGTCGATCTTTACGACCCCAGCGCTGACAAAGGAATCCTTGATGTGCGGCCTAGGGTGAGGTTTTTCTTCTATGTTGATTCCTTGAGCTCTTGCCGCTGTAGCGACCTGGCTTTTTCTTTGGCCTCTCAGACCTCTTCCTCTGTGGGCTTGTACCCCAGCCCAAATCGTACCTTCTGTCCTTTGGCCACAACTAGCTCTCTCCTACCCTGCAGTCTAGGCCCGAGCCCTCTGCCTTTCTGATAGTCGCTCTTTTGGAGCATAGCCACCTCCACTACCATACCGCCTCTCGTTTTAGGCATTATGCCCTCAATGGGCTCTAGGAGTATTGCCGATACCTCATATTCGAAACTGTGGAGGTCAACATCCTCAGCTGTGTGCGGTATATCCAACATATTAGGTTTCTCAACGCTATTAGCAGCCTTTTCTTTCTCACTATGCCCCTCACCGATGATTGTGATAATCTTGTGCCGAGAGGCAAATTTGAGTTTCTGGTGTAATGTGGAAAGTATGGCTCCAACCTCGTGCAGCCACGAGCGCCCCAACAATAAGTTAAATGAGGATTTGATATCCATGACTTGAAACAAGATGGAGAAGGTCATTGGCCCTATCAATAGCTCAAGATCAACTTCTCTCATTATTTCTCTTTTGGTATTGTCAAACCCTCTAGCGCTGGTTCTAGTGGGCCTCAACACGCATGGATCGACCCCGATCTTAGTGGCAGTTCTTAACTTGCATATGTTCAATGCGGACCCATTATCAATCAAGACTAGGGGAATGACCATATTTCCGAACTCAACTATTATATTCAAAGAATTTGAGTGGCTACACCCTTCCTCAGGTAAATCAGCATCAGAAAACAAGATGGCATTTGAAGCCATCACTTGCCCAATTATCTGCCTGACTTCATCTGGGCTAACTTGGAGTGATACATGAGCATTTTTTAATGCCCCCATTAATGTTTGAAAATAGAGTGGGGACGTCATCAATAGATTTCAGACGGTTATATGGGCGGGCATTCTCCTCAGCTGAGTCTCTAGTATATGTTCTCAACTAATTTTTTTGAAGGGGTTCACAACGCTATCTTTCTTCCCCTCTTGTTGGGCTTGTGCTGCTACCGATACTTTCGGCTGCTTTGATATCCTCCCTGACCTGGTAACAAAATCTATTGCCCCTTCTCAGCTGCTGCTGCCAATTTTTATATTTGTTTGCTCGTAGCTTAGCGAGACCTGATGAGGATCATATGTTAGTCCCAAGAGCTGAAAAGGTATGACTGCCGGTGGCTCTTGTACTGTCGGCTCAGGAGGTGTGGGCAACACCTGATTTATTTCGGTGGTAGCAGGTTGGGTGAAAAAATTGGGTCAAATGAGAGTGGTGAAGCTTGAGGGTGGTGGTATTGGGGGGAAGGAGGTAAAGGTAGGTCATTGATAGCTGGCAGGTGCTAGTGGGAGATGGGGGGTCTGATGGGCCGTTAGGTAATTGACTGGAGTGGTGAAGTCAACTGGTGACTGAACTTGGGGTGAGGGGATGGGCGCAGGCCATTGATAATTGACGGATGCGAGTGTGGGATTGGGGGCCTGATGGTTTATTGGGTAATTAATGGGGGCGGTGGAGTTTGCCGGTAGTTGAACTGAGGGAAATGGGGTGGGCGCAGGCCATTGATAACTAGTGGGTGTGGGTGTAGGATTGGGGGCCTGTTGGCTCATAGGGTAATTGATGAGCGTGGTGGTGTATGATTGGTATGCATTGATATGTACATAATTGACGGGTGTGGTGGATGAAAAGTATGTCCTGAGATCTAAGGGTTTAAATTGCAGGGTTGGGTTGCAAAAATATTCTAACAAATTCAGGGGTTCAATTACCCCAATATTTTTCTCTTCAATATTTCTTGATAATGGCGCTACATAACTCTCTTGATCAGTGATATAATCGGATGGGTCAAATTCAAACCCCTCTTCATCTTCTATCATTTCGACGGTGGGTCTAGGACCTGCACCCCCGGTAGGATGTGGGGGTAGTGGTACTTGGTGAATATTAGCATGTTGAGAAGGTGCAGGGGAAATTATTTTTCTGGCATCAATGAAATCTTAGATTACGTGCTTCAATGGGAAGCAGCGATCAGTTGGATGACTGATGAAAATTACAGTAGGTATTTGGGTCATAGTTCCTTGGGATCGATTGAGGAGGAGGTTGCGGTTGACGGATAGTGACTAATCCCTTTTCCACTAACAAAGGCAGAAGTACACTCAATGATTGCCCCAGAGGCATAAAAACTCGGTCTTAGTGGGCTCTCCTCTGCTCTGGAGTCATTTGCATTCCTTGCCCATTCCTTATTTTCTGCATCAGCTCAGGCTTGACTGGTGCTAGTGGGGCTGCCTAAAATTGAAATGGGGTAGTATTGTTATTGGGCCTGGTATTAGCTATGTTCTGAACATCGCCCCCTATTCTCTTATCGTTCCTTTGCTCTGAAAACCTCCTAACCCTACTGGGTCCACTTAGCGTGTTCTTACTCAAACAGCCCTCCCTGATGGCATCCTCACATCGGTTAGCATTTCTTACCAGATCAGTAAAGCTGGACTGCTGCTGGTACACTAAAAAGCCTGAGATCATTGGCAGAGTATTCTTTGAAATCATCTCTATCTGCTCATCGTCAGGTATTCTATTTCTGACCTAAGTTGCCAGTGCTCTCTAGCGTCCCAAGTAGTCGCTGAAGGTCTCATTCTGGTTCTGTTTCAAACAGGCCATGTCCGACTTACGCAGCTCAATGTCTATATTGTAGACATATTGTTCTTGAAAGAGGTGCATCAAGTCCCTCATGTTTTTATCATGGATGGTTATAAGATGTGAACCATCTCAAAGTCGGTCCGGTCAGACTCTTCTGAAAGACTTCTATTAGTAGTCTCTTGTCCCCTCTGTATTGGCACATGTCCCCACAGTAGGACTTCAAGTGCGCAATAGGATTGCCAGTGCCATTATATTTGTCAAAGGTTGGCATTTTAAATTTGGGGGGCAGGGGGACCTCAGTGAACAAGCACAAATCTGTGAAGTCCGTGGCGTGGATTTCAGCACCACCCATTTTCATCAGCTGCTTCTATATTTTATCCAACTATTCTTTTAGCTGCTTCGACTCCTTAAGACATCTTCTTTATTATTAGCCTGAACTCACTTTGGGCTGCCAGGGGTGGGGTAATTACAAGTGGAAGATTGACATTGGTCACTACCCTGGCATAGGCCTCACTGTTTCTGATCTTGTCCTCCTCATACTGCTGGTCTACATAGGGTGAAGTGAGGACGAGATTTTCATGTTGATGTATGGACTGGATGGGATTGGACTGGGTGTGGGTTGGGTGAGCCCCTTGGGTGTAAGGGAAGTGTTGTGGGGTGATGGGGTGAGTGGTAGTTTGGTTTAGGTGTGGGGCTTGATGAGGCCATTGGACCTGAGGGAAGGTTTGGAGATGGTCTTGGGGTATGGGGCCATGAGAAAATTGGGTCTGACGTATGTCATGGGTTTGACCCAGTTGTGAAGGTTGGGGGTGGGTGATATTTTGGGGGTATTATGGAGGGTATGAGTATAGGGCTTGAGCTATGGGCCCGGGGTAGGTTTGGGCCACAAGGCCTTGATCAGGTTGGGTTTGGGTAAAGGGCATGGGATTTGGGGGATCTTGGCCTATTAGGCCTTGATGGGTATGGCCCATTGGGCTTTAAAGGGCTTGGGCCATGGGCCATTGGTGGGTATGGGCCTGGGCAGATGGGTCTGGGCTGTGGGCCGTTGGGGTATGTGGGCTTGGCCCACTAGGTTTTGAGGGGTATGGGCCATGGGCCATTGGTGGGTATGGGCCAAGGCCCATGGAGAATTTGGGCTTGGGCCAAATGGGTTTGGGCCATGGTCCCTAGATGGATTTGGGCCATGGGCCCTTGATGGGTTTGGCCCAATGGGCCTTGGTGGGTATGGGACATGGGCCCTGGGTAGGTTTGGGTGGTGGGGTATTGGGTCATGGGGCCCTGGGATATGTGGGACGAGGGGTTTTGGGCCAATGGGCCTTGGGGTGTATGGGTAGTGGGAGGTTGGGCCATGGGGCCTTGGGGCATGTGGGCAATGGGGGTTTGGATGGTGTGGATTATGGGGGGTTGATGGGGGTCATGGGGGAGTGGGGCATGGAGATTGGCTAGGGTATGGGATGGGTCCATGGATGTGGGGTGTGGATGATGGGAGGTATTTTGGGAAGCTTTCCATAAGGAGTAAGCTTGGAACGTCTCCTTCATCATGGTGATGGAAGAAGGATCGGATGTGGGTGGTGGATTTAAGGGATGATTGGATATAGATGGGGTATGAGGTGGATTGGAGAGTTGAGGTGGGGTAAAGGATGGGGAGGGATTAGGGATGTTTAGGGATGGTGGTTGGTGGGGTGTGGATGTTTGGAAGAAACCGGGCATGTTCCTGGTAAAAATGGGCATGACCCCAATAGATGAGGAGATTTGTGGGGGGTTGGATAGAGAGGAATTGGTGTATGTGAATGTGGGTGGATCGGGCCTATAGGGGGAAGATGAGAAATGAGGCATGAATATGGATTGGGAGAATGGATTTTGTGTGGATGTGGAAGGGAAATGGGTTTGACTTGGCATGGGTATGGTTTAAGCAAAAGATGGAGAATGGGGGGTTGGACTTTGAATATTTTGGGGGGTATCGGTTGGGAAAATAGGGGCGCCAAACGGGCCGGTAACGGTAAAGGGGGGTTGGGTGAGAGGAATGGTGGAAAAAACTTCTCCCGAATGGGAGTGGGTTGGAGAATGTGGCGGGGATGAGTCAGGATCGGCGTAAGTCGGGTCCACCGCCCACGACATTCTTCGGGAGCGGGTCGGGTAAGGGTGCCTTGGATAAGGCCCGAAAATCCTCCTCCTTCTTTCCCTACGGGACGACGGAGGGCAAGATGATGCCGTTGTGCCGGCACCACAAACTATATTTTTTGGGTTTTTGATTTTATATATTTTTTGAATTTTTTTTTTTTGAAAAAGTTTTGAAAAACAAAGGTTTCGAGGCCTTGGAATTCCCTTTTTGGGTGGCCCTTGTATCTTAATTCAGGACCCACGACGACGATTTCGATGTACTTCAAAAGAATCGAAGGAGAACCTTCGATCTATTGAAGGCACAGAAATCGAGGTAAATAACTTGATCCCCGGGAATGAGCCAAAAAGAAATTGCCCTCTTTTGACCGGCGGGGGCATATTGGGTGTTGGAGATGGCGGGGCCTAAATAAGGCACTAAGCACACTGATCGGGGGACTCGGGAGGTGAAGAAGGCCACAGATTCGGGCTGGTGTGCTGCTAAACAGACCTGGCGCAACTAATACATGCGCCCAGGTTGCAGGACTCCCCTTTTACACTGGCACAACTATTAGTTGCGCCCAGATAAATTTTGGGATTTTAAAGCTGGCGCAACTAATTATAAATTCCCAATTTTTGTACTAGCGCAACTAATACTTGCGCCAAGCAAAAATGAGGTTCCATAATGTTATGACAGCAGAGACAGCAGCCCAAAATGAGTCTCTTTTTGGGTATTTTGTGGAAGCTGGGCTTCCGGGAACTGAGCTATTTTTCGGTGATCAATTCTCTCCTTACCACACTTAATAGGTTTGAGTCCGATATAACTCGCTAGTGCGCTCCCCAAGGGTTTTAAGCTTCGAAATGGGAACCCACACGATATACCTCTGGTGCAAGTGCCTTCTCAGATACTAGGTGGGTTGGGACTTTTCTGGATCATCACCACTAGGGGCTGCCGCCATACTAAGACCCGTGTGGTTGTGTGTTTGCCTAATCCCAACCCTTTTAAAATCTACCATGTAAAAATAAATTAATTAAGCTCCCTAACTTGGTTCAATTTTAATTTTTTTCAAAGCTTTTCTCTTTTTTTAAAAGTTTTCTTTAGTTCAAAGACCGGGGTGATGACCCCGTGCCACCACTAGGGGCTGGCGTCCACTGTTAGGATATGAGTGCGCAAGTAGGCACGCCAATCGGCTAAGACACTTTAAATGAAGGAAAATTAAATGAATTAAAAGACAATGCTCAAGTAGGCCCACGGATCGGCTAAGGCATTTAAAATGATAAAAAAGTAAAGAAATTTAAAGACTATGCGCAAGTAGACCCGCCAATCGGCTAAGGCTCGTAAATGACGTAAAAGTAAGGGTAAGTAAAGTGACTTAATCGGAGGGGTGAGTTTAAAAAATAGAAAAATAAAAAATAGCAATAAAATGTTAGAAAAAAAAAAAGGCCTAGTTCAAGGGGAAGCTCTACTAGCTACTCCCCAGCAGAGTCGCCATCTATGCAACCGTGGGATTTGTGGCCATCCCGTAGCGGAGATGCGCTCACTTGCAAAAAATATAGAGTCACCACCTGAAGCTTTTGGTGTCCCGAGATACCTATATCATTTTTATAGGCACCGAAGTGCCATAAATATGACTCTGAATCCCGTCCACACCAAAGGCTCTTGGGTAGGGGCTTCGGTTATCGATCGAGAAAGTGTTACGCACCCGATCAACCCACTTAACGTGGTCTATACTTAAGGCTAAAACAAGAAATAATAAAAAAAGAAAGAAAAAGGCCTCCTCATGGCCAAATGGATCTTAGGATCCTATTTGTGCCCCTCCGTTCCTACCGAAAATTCGGCGACGTAACGGCACAAATGGGAGGATGAGAAGAGCCAAAAAGAGATAGGAGAAGAAAGGGGAGAGCCGGGGCCCTTGGGCCCTTGTAGCACCATAGGAGAGCCTTGCGTGGCTTGCTTTTGATGAGCTTTTGAAGGCTTGAATGGTGGAAAGAGGGGTTCTAACCACTAAGGCTTACTAGCTAAGAGGTAGAGAAGGGAGGCAAATGGATATCACACACCTAACCTAAAGGCTTTTTAGGAAAGGTAAGGTATGGAATGAGGTTTTGGAATTCTGGAATTTGTATGGGCAGTGTGCACCAAAGGGAAAAAGATCTTCTCACTTTAAGCTCTTTCTCTCTTAGGCCAAAATTTTCAACCCTTAAACAAAGGGGTGAGGGGCTCTATTTATAGGAAATGGGTAGATTAGGAGGCTACTTAAGAGCTAAATGGGTTTAGTAATTAGGTAATCTCATATCTAAGGATTCCTAGGGTTTTTGGAGCCTTGAGATGTATGGAAGGGTCCTCCAATGGTGGATGATGGGGTGAGGCCTTAAGCCACTTAAAGAGTTGCAAATAGGGTGCAAATGGGTGCAACAGAACTAGCACAATACACCCCAAAGGTCGAGGTGGTCAACAAGTCAAACCCCAATCATGAAATTTGGGGCAAAAGCCAACAGTTACTATTCATATGCCTGGCGTAACTAATAATTGTGTCAGGCAAATGTACAGTAAAATAGTGCCTGGAAGTTGGCTATCCAAGGTGGGGTCTATAATTAATACTGGCGCAACTATTAGTTGCGCCAGGCTTAAATCTTGGGAGAAGTGGCCTGGTGGTGCAACTAATACTTGTGCCAGGCAAAATTATCACTGGCGCAACTATTAGTTGTGCCAAATCCCTAGAGGGGCCCACCTAATTTTTCTCTTTTGTCCTTCTGGTTTGGACCGCCGTATCTTTTGATGTACAACTTCGATTGAGGCGATTCTTGGACCGTTGGAAAGCTAACACCCTCTACTTTTTAATGGTATGAGATTTTTTCATAGTAGACAGCTGTAGCTAGTTCCCATGCACCCCTCCTCATCCATAGCTTGATAAGGTTCGGTTTAGGGTTTGGAATGGGTTCTAAGGGTCGGGATTGGTTTCTAAAGGTTCGGGGTAGGTTCCTAAGAGATCTAGGGTAATTTCTAACGGTTTGGGGTGATTCCTAAGGGTTCTAGGGTGGTTCCTAAGGGTTCCATACATACCATCAAAATCCCAGAAGTGTGCCTCTCTCGAAAGGTGTTTCGATCGGGCCTTGGGCCAAATTTGGGTGTCTACACACGAACTTCCTTTCAAAGTGCATACAGTTATCACCTCCATTCAACTCGTCCTATGTCAATCCACTCGAGTCACACGAGCAAGCACAAATCTTGAGTCTCACAAGCTTGTAATCCTTAATGATGGATGGTAAGATCTCCATGATTTTACACAAAGGGTGATGATGTATAAGAAGTAACTCAAGGAGTTAGGGTTATAATTATTATTTCAAATTATAAGTGTAAGTTATTTTGTTTCCGAAAAAAATTACAAACAAAACACACTCGAGTGTGTTTATATAACCCATGCACAACCGGCCTTCACAGTCGTCTGTGTGCGCAGATGTCAGCCACGATCATACGCTAATCGCAGACGGTTGTGTTGTCGTCCGCCCTGTAACAACCTCGAATTTATTTTGTGTATAAATCGATTCATATCTGGACGTGAGTGTTCAACTTGATGTGCATGGTAAGACCTAGTTACTTAGGGCAATTTTCAAGAACAAAAATTATAAGGTGGGAAGAATGTCATAGCTTGAAAATTTTGACTTTAAATAGTATACCTCGAGATGCGTGCTTGTCTGGTCACTTATTTGAACAAGTGAGAATGACTTGGTGGTTTGTGTTAGGTTATACTAGATAAGAAATGGTATGGATGTGTGGTGTAAGAACAGTTCACTTGGGTCATATACATTCACTAGTGTGTGTGTGTGTGTTTTACATACTTTGGCGTGTTAGTGTTTCACACATGAGATATGTGTTTTGGGGTTACACCCATTTGAGTGTATGTGGTTTGCTTGGGAACAAATCCCATTGAGCCTTAAGTGAATAGGCAAGCTTCTTGTAGAAGCTATACCTAGTTTGCACAAGGGGTTTTGGGTTGTAGGTTTTTGAGGAGAGAAGGAAGAGAGAAACAGGAAAAAGAAGAGAAAGTGAAGCTATAGAGAAGGAAGAAAATCCTCGAGGATTTGTGCATGGAGACCGTACAAGAGCTTTAACTCTCAACAAAATAGCACATGTGATTTGGGGATTTGGAAGTTAGGAACCCTAGCTCTTGATTCAAGCCGTGGAATCAGTCATACGATTCGATTTGAGGTAAGGATTTGTAAATCTATGATGTATATAATGATTTAGTTTAGATCTTATGCATAAATGATGGATTAAAGAAGAAAAATAGATTTCAAGGTTTAAACATGAGAAGTGCTCAGAAACTGCCAAAATCGATTGATCAATTTTGAAAATCGATTAATCGATTTTTGACAGAAAGCAAATATGGGAGCTGCAGCACAAAACCGATTAATCGAATTAAATTTTGATTAATCGATTTTTTGTTTTAATTAATTGATTTGGAATCGATCAATCGAATGAGCACTGCCAGTGGCTGAAAAAGCTTCTTTTTTTGGAAATCCAAATAATCGATTTTGGGGTCGATTAATTGATTTTGGAATTTCGATTAATCGATTTTGGGATCGATTAATTGATTTTGACTATGCTTACCGACACTACTTCGGTATTTCGGTTATAACATTTTGCTCTAAACTCTAATTGATACAATTCTTGTGGCGTTGGAAAGAGGGCAACGAACTCTACAACTTTTGTGTTTTGACTAACTCATAAATCTAAAGTTTTAAAGGTCCAAATTTAGGAGGAAGGTTGCATCAAATTCTATATTAGCATGAAATTGCCCGTTTCAACCTCGATTTTGAGAAAATACTTAAATGTATCTAAGTAATTAGTGATTAGAGTTGATCCTTGATACATCATTGTGTGCTTGTGATATAGATTAAGGGCAGAAGGCCATCGATAGGACCTTGCTTGCTTCGAGGTTAAGGTAGGGGAAATTTAATATCCTATTGCATTTTTTAAATTGATTCATAGATGCCTTGATTTAATCAAATGAAAATGATAAGTGTGATTTAAACTATAACTTGAACTCTTTGCAAAATAGAAATTTGAAATCCTTGAGTCGAAAATGCTGAATTCTGAACTGTGAACTTAACCTAGAATTTGTACTATGGTATTCAATTTTAAACTTGATTTTTAAATGGTGAGTTTTAAAATCTTTGAACCAGGAATGTGAGCTTTGGACCGTGAATTAGAAATCTAAACTAGAATGTGAACTCAGAATCGTTGAGTCTTGTAGATTTGTGAGAAGGTACACCTTTGGACCGTTGTGGCAAGATTTATGTACACCCTTGGACCGCTATGGCAGGATTTATGTACGCCCTTGGACCATTTTTACGGGATTTTACGTACTCCTTTGGACACTGTTGTGAGTCATATACGCCCTTGGACCATTTTTACGAGATTTTACGTACTCCTTCGGACTTTGTTGTGCTTATGTACGCCCTTGGACCGTTTTTACGGGATTTTTATACACCTTTGGACTTTGTTGTGCTTATGTAAGCCCTTGGATCGCTTTCGCTGGATTTTACGTACTCCTTTGGACCTAGTTGTGACTCGATATATACTTGGACCGTTGTGGCGGGATTCATGTAAGCCCTTGGACCGCTTTCACGGGATTTTACGTACACTTCAGATTATACTTCGTAAATCAAATCATAAGTCATGAGATTAAAGTAGATCGCTATGGGCAGATATTGTGTATGTGGACCGCTATGGGCCGATTATGTGTATGTGGACCGCTGTGGGTGGATTATGCTTGTCGTGGACCGCTATGGGGAAGTACAGTACCATGTGGGCCGTCGGGGCAGATTTAAAATCAGTTTTATGTGATAAATAAATGTTTTGAAATCACTTTTGTGTGTAAAAAGGAAATCAATTTTGTATGATAAGGAAATCAACTTTTAAATCAGTTTTGTGTGAAAAAGGAAATCACTTTTGTGTGATATAGAAATCAGTTTTGAAATCAGTTTGTGTGATCAGAAAATAATATTTGAAATCAGTCTTTGTTTGATAAGAAAAGTACCTTTGAAATGAGTTTCAATTTTAAATAAGAAAAGGTTTGATTTTAGCATTGAATCTATGTTTCCTTACGATAAGATGTGAAGTAGTATTGAGTTTCCTCTACTGAGCTTAGATGTAGCTCACCCTTCGACTATACGTCAAGGTATAGCTTTATTTTGGACACTGGACTTGCAGATTGGGGAATTGAGGAGTGCTATGATGTTCAGGGTCGTAGATTGCGTACTTTGTGGAGTTTGGTGAGTCCGGACTTGGTACCCTTTGTACTCGTATGTAATTTTGTACACCACTGTTTGGTAAAGGTTAGCCATCACCGGTGGTTTGTTTGAGTTATGTAATACTGGATATTAGAATTGGATCATGTTCTACAACCCGACGTGTGATAGCCAGATTTTCCCCGATTCCACACAACCTGTATAATATATTTTTTTTTCTTCCTTACATCCTAAACTCAGGGAAAATTGGATCGTTAGGTCACACATATCACGATCCGAATACAGAAATTACTTGGTATGCCAACAATGACAGAGTCAAAGAAAAAATATAGCAACAATAAAGGTTCTTCTATATGTAAATACTGAATAAAAGAAGTCCACAAGAAAACCACCGGTGATGGCCGACCATCACCCAAACCAGTGGCCTACAACAACATACCTACAGAATAAGTCTTAATACAGTAATAAATCTCCAGACATACCAAGTCCACAATCCAAAAGACCTCAAAACATTCGTTGTATATACCCAAAATATACCCATGTCCAAACCTCATCTAAGGTAAAATTTCCCAAATGAAAGATCCCAAGCCTTTCTCCGCAGCTAGATCCTGATCTACACCTGTACCTGTGATGTATAGTCGAGGGATGAGCTACATCCTAGCTCAATAGCAAAAAATATCTGAACATGTAAAGCTATCTTACTTACACATATTCTATGACATTTAGAAGCATGATTTATCAATGAATTAGCTAGAAAAATAGTTTAAATGGCTTAAAAGAAGCACTGAATGTTACTGGTACTTTACATATGCTCATTTGTTCTCAACTTGCTCATATAAGATAATGATTGGCCTAGACACTTAAATCGTAACTTAAATATTCTCCGACTTACTATAGAATCAAGCGCCCGATGGAATACCCTCCATCATCGTCTAATCAAACAAATTTTATATCCTTTTTCATTCATTTAATACTACCCAGGTCCCTTTCTCATAGGCGACGGGGTTTCAAGTCTCATACATACATCCCTGGGATGTCCAACTGGTGTACGGATTGGCTGCCGTATCGGTCACAGATATTCTGTCGAGTCAGTCATGGGTATCCCACCACGTCAGTGGGATATTCTGTCAAACCTTAAATATCAAAAGTATCAAAAGTGCACTACATATAATTATTCATAGTGTGATTGTGCTAATTATAGTATATTAGGCCTAATCAATTCTTATTTACTTTACTTTACATTTTTCATACATCCCTAGGATGTAACTAGCTCAATGCATCACACAGATGCTCATATTTCATTCACATCTCCTTGGGACGTCACATACTCATTTGTAACCCATTTCATTACATAGTGTTCACACCCACACACACTTTAGATTCACATTTTCAAGGTATAACTACTCATTTCTATATCACTACATACATGATTTCGTAATCAAGGGTACATGTTCAGAGTATTCCCTATCTCACGCACGGAGCCGTTCAAAGTGATACCACCATCCTTATTGACGGCTTCTCGCCCTTAATCTACATCACAAACACACCATGATGCATCAAGGCTTAACTTTACTCACTAATATAAAGTTTGATGCAACATTCCCCCTAAATTTTAACCTTTAAATATTTGGATTCATGAAATGGTTAAATCACAAAAGTTGTAGAGTTCGTTGTCCTCTTTCCAATACCGTAAGAATTATATCAATCGGAGTTTAGAGTAAAAAGTTACGGTAGAAATACTGAAGCAATGTCGACAAGCACAATCAAAATTGATTAATCGACCACCAAAATTGATCAATCGAAATTCCAAAATCGATTAATCGATTTTCCAAGAAAACAACCTTTTTCATCCACTGGAAGTACCCATTCGATCAATCGATTAAAAAAATCGATTAATCGAAACCAAAAATCGATCAATCAAAATTTAATTTGATTAATCGGTTTCGGGCTTCAGTTCTCAGATTTGCTTTCTGTCAAAATTGATTAATTGGTTTTCAAAATCGATCAATCGATTTTGATAGAAACCCAACCCTCTTCGGGCAGTTTCTCTTGTTTTCATCCTTTTCTCAATTTTTCTTCTCTTCCCTCTTTTAATCCAATATTTATATATTAAATTAAAGCTTAAACATCACACACATCATAAATTTAAAAGACCTTACCTCAAATCCAACATATGAGTGATTCAATGGCTTGGATCAAGGGTTAGGGCTCCTAGCTTTCAAATCCCCAAATCACACACAATTTCCACGGAGTTTAACGCCTTGGCACGGCTTCCACGCACGATCCACGCATCACTTCATAAGCATTTACTCTCCTTTCCTTTCTTCACTCCCTCTCTTCTTCCTCTTTCTCTAACCACCAACCAAAATCAAAGAGAAATAAGTTCTCTTAGCTTTTAACCTACTTAACCTAATCCCATCTTTGGTGTAAAACACATACACCCACAATAGGTGTATATGACCTTATCAAAAGATCTAACACCACACATACACGTGCACTTTCACCTCAAACCTAATCTAACCTAAGTCATCAAGTTGAATTTCACTTGATCAAATAAATGACCAGACGGGCACACATCTCAAGGTACACTATTCAAAGTCAAGCACGCATCTCGAGGTACTCTTTAAAGTCAAAATTTTCAAAATGTTACACGACGGTTCATGTTTTCCCATTTGGTTATGGTGTAAAGTTAAAGAAGAAAAAATATATATCTCGAAAAATTCAGGTTGGAAAAATTCGGGCTGTCACACACCCACAATGTTTGACTGTCATTAATAAGGTCGTCCGCAGATCACGAACGGCTGTGTTGCTGACCAACCAAGATATTTTGACCAACAACCAACAGGTCAGCTTGTGTTGTCGGTTCAGGTGTTTCTTATTGTTTTTTCTTTACAAAGTTCTCCTAAGATGTGGCCTGAAGTAACTTGACTTCTTGGAGGATCAGTTTAGTTGTATAATTTGCAATATGTATACACTAATGGGAGTATGAGTTGATTTTGGCAATGATTGAGACAAAAATATGCTAAAATTCTCCCCCTTTATCACAATCATGACAAAATCCTTACATGGACTCATGAAATTTAGTAACAACAAATCTATATGCAATGTGAATAAAAAATATAGCACAAAGACTCCCCCTAAACACAATGCCAAATTATAAAAGATTTAAAAACTCTTGAACCTGTATCCTAAAACGGTGAACAAACTAATCAAATGTAGTGTGCAAAAGTAATCGCAATAACAAGAGTACAACAAATAATAAAACTCACAACAAACACAAATCAGTTAATCATATATTGTCTTCTTCTTTTTGTCATGATGGGATAAGGGTAAATAAACATACACAATAGGGTTATCTTTTATATTAGGTGAAAAAGTTAAACTGATTACAGTGGAAGAAAAAAGAGGGCTTATAAACATGTATTCCCAGTCAGCCAAATAGATGAAAAGTATAAAAGTTTAACCAAGAAAATTCCAGTTGGGATCATCTCCTCCTTGTTGTGGGGTAGATGGTGCGGGGTTGTGGTGGTGGTGGTACGATCACCAGAGGATGGGATGTTGGATATACTTGATCAAATCGGTGAAGAAGTGTATCATAGAGCCTTGGAGATTGGCTATCATGTTGCCATACAAATCAAATCTAGTAGCCATCTGAATGAATAAAGGGTGGATATTGGCCTCAATCTGGTTGAGCCGAGGATTGAAATATTTCAAGCCTAGATATGGATTTTAGGGTATAAATGGCGAATGAAGATATTCCAATTATTGCTTTCCGTACTCATTACGGTCACTATGAGTTCGTAGTAATGCCGTTTGTGTTGACCAATGCACCTGCCGCATTCATGGACCTTATGAATCAAATTTTTAAACCATTTTATTATTATTTTCATAGATGACATCCTTGTTTATCCTCCATCCCATGCCAATCATGAACAACATCTGAGATTAGCCTTACAAGTGTTGCAGAAAAATAAATTATTTGATAAATTGAGTAAATGTGAATTTTGGCTTGAAAAAGTTACATTCTTAGGCCATGCGATATTGAAAGAGGGTGTAGCTATTGATCCCTCTAAAGTCAAAGCTATCAGGAATTGGGACAGGCCAAGTTTTATAACAGAGATTAGAAATTTTCTGGGATTGGCAGGTTACTATAGAAGATTTGTTAAGGGTTCTAGCATTGTTGCTCCTTTAACTCAATTGAATCGAACGAATGTGAAATTTGTGTGGAGCGATCAATGTGAAGCAAGTTTTCAGGAGTTGAAGAATAGATTGACTTCTGCGCTAGTGTTAACTATTCTTTCGGGGAGCGAGGGGTTCGTTATCTGTAATGATGTATCCCAAATTGGGCTAAGGTTTGTGTTGATACAGTTTTGTAATGTTGTCGCTTATGCTTCCTGACAACTCAAAGTTCATGAGCAGAACTATTCAACGCATGATCTAAAATTGGCTGCGATAGTGTTTGCCTTAAAAATTGGGAGGTGATCATTCACATATTTACCACTTTATCACCCTTAACTTAGTGATGTTAGGACTTAGTTTGATACTAATGAGTTACTGATGTATAGATATTTAAGATAGAAAATTGTAATTAACGATTTTGCGCTGCTGCTAGAAAAGAAGAAAGAAAGAAATAAGAAATCGTAATTTTACGATTCTTTAGAAAAGACGATTCTTCATAAGCAACAAAAGAGTAAAAGACAATATAAAGAAGAAAAGTGATTGTTCGTTATAGAAAATAGTCCAGTATGAAAGCCAAAGAATAGAAAGTCGTGATTTACAATTTTCCAGATAAAGAAGAATAGATAATCATTATCTACGATTATAGAAGCTTTCTCGCTGCCATATTTGCTGATGCTGATAACGCGAGAGAGAGTTATCACCACATGAGCAGAATTAGAAGAATTCTATAACTAGAAGTCTGGTGAATCACGGATCTAGAAAGATTCATAAAGATATACTTTCGAAGGACTCTGCTACCGCTAAATAAAGAACATTCCAGAAGCATATCAGCCATTCAAACTAAAGAAAGAAGGAAAAATAAAATTAGAAGTAGAATTGTATTAGGATAGTTTTTATTTCTTTTATTAGAATTAGAAGTCTTGTAAACTGACTCCTTATGATCTATAAATAAGAGAGCCAGGTCTAGGAATAAGCATCGAAGAATTTAGCATCAATTGACGACTAAGGTTGGATTTTCTTTTAATCAATGTAATATAACATAGTTAGAGTAGTTTAGATATCCAAGGTTTCTCAGGAGCAATTGACGCCTGTAATTGAGTGCTGAGGATTAGTGTAGATATCCATAGTTTCTCAAAAGGAATTGACGACTCTAGCTGAGGGGTGAAGAATATATTTTTACTTTGCTTAATTTTAAGTTTAGAATTTATTGCTTTGTAAACATCTCCAAGCTTTGATTTTGAATTGACGATTCATGTTAGAATTTGTAGATTAGTGTAACGATTTTTTATTTTCCATCTTCAGTTTTCTAAAGTTTGATTGACGCCTAGATTTTAAAAAGTTGTGGATTAGATTAAATCTGTATTGGCAGAATTTTAGTATTGATTGATGACCAATGCTAGGAAACTAGAAATATAGTGTAATGGTACTGTTTAAATTCATAAATATCCGATAACTAAAAATTGGGATTGACAACCTCAATCTGAAGAAGGAGGATTTAGATTTATTTTATGCACTTTAGTTTAATAAAAATTCTTTTATTCATATTTCTCCAGTAGATTAGATCCTTAAAGATAAATAAAAATTTTTAAGATAAGAATTTAAATAAGAGATATAGATTAGAGATAAGAGATAAATAAACTTCCTCGTGGGAACAATCCTATGCTAGTACTATGATTTCCATGTGCACTTGCAATAGGTTAAGACTTAGAACTGAAATTAATTAAATACATAAAAGAACACAGGCCAAGTTTTTGGCGCCGCTATCGGGGAAGCGGAATTTATCTATTATTTTTATTTTTATCTACTATTTATTCTTTTAGAAACCAATATTTATCTTTCTCCTTTTATATTTCTTTATATTTTTATTCTTTCTTTGATCACATTTTATTATTTTGTAGGTTTATTCAGAGTATCAGATCAAATTTTCAACACTTCTGAGGGCCCCAAAAATTAGGAACTCAGATTTGTTTCTCCCCCTGCTTTCTAAAATAAAAATTAGAAAATACTAAAAAATAAAACTAACTATTCTAACTGAAGTGTTCTGTCACTAACAATGACAAACAATGGTCAGGACATTACTAAGACCAGGAGGGAGTGCTATGCCTTGACTCCTCATGCACCCCTGTCATGTATCCAAATACCCCAAACTGCCAGTAATAAGGATTTTAAAATCATGCCCAAAATATTTCAATCATTTCCAATATTCCGCGGGCTGATTAATGAAAACCCTTTTTAGCATTTAAGACAGTTTGTAGAAGTGTGCAACGATATCCAAATCACAAATTTGCCAAATACATTTGTTCATTTGAGACTGTTTTCATATTCTCTTAGAGATGAAGCATTGAAGTGGATACATTCTCTATCTTGTAATTCATTCAGTAATTGGGAGGTCTTGGAACGAGGATTTCTCATGGAGTACTTCCTAATGCATAGAACGAATCAAATTTGATATCTTATAAGAACTTTTAAACAATCTCTGGATGAATCTCTTCAAGAGGGGTGGACGCGCCTTAACGAGCTTTTGTATTCGTGTCCTCACCATGAGATCCTGAAATGGCAAATAGTCCTCACTTTCTGTGAAGGTCTAAATGACACAACACGGTACATAGTTGATGTTGCCTATGGAGGGATGTTCCATACGCTATCTGCAGATACTACATGGGGATTCTTTAAGAACTTTAGCGAGGAATCAGTGCAATGTCGAGCATTGGGTGAGACTTAATCGAAGACTTTAAGGAGTATACCTCTTAGGCAGAGAGGATTATACAAATTAAAGACAATGATGAATTGTTTTCCAAAATTGAAACTTTGGAAGACAAAAATTCAATCTATGTTGAGTGTAAAATCACACCAAACATCTCAACAAGAAGCTTGTTAACCTAACCACGGCTTGACTCAGAGAATTCCTCCGCAATCTCCTATATTTTGCCCCACACAGACCCAAGACCATACAGACATAGAGGAAGCCCTGACGCAGATAGCCGATAGCTGGCTGCAGCATGGCAGGATTCAAACACAACTACTCAATAATCTCCTGGAATCTGTTACACGATTAGAAACTCAGGTAGAGCAATTAACCATTTTGTCTAACTCGAGAGAGAGTAAATTTTCTTCCTCATGGCTAGTTGGCACCTTAGGAGGACATATCTTTACCGGAGGCACATCAACTCCCCTTGATTGCTATTGAACTCCTCCTGAACCTGTCGAACTACCGACGCATCCGTAGCAATGTGTAAAATATGTATCATAAGTGGTGTTAAAATGAAAATTATTTACGATTTATTAATTGCATAAAATCGTATGGATCCTTTTCTTTATTAGAATCACTTGAAGATTATGGATTTACTTTTTCTTGTGAATAAAGAGTCCAATCATAGCGAGTACAATTTATAGAGTCACAGAGTCTCGTGATTGTTATCCAAAATTGTAATAGGACAATTATGGGGAACAGGAGAACCGGTGATCAGTCTTATCGGTTACATTGGAAATCAACCTCATTTATACTTGTAGAGGAAATAGACATGCAATGCATTCAATTTTGCCACTTGCCAACCACCCTAGCCTAGGAACCTACACCTTAGCATTTAACCTAAAGTGATGGTTCAAAGCCTACATTTTCACTATAAATCCATACCTATTCATAAATCCATCCCATAACCTTTCTCCTTCCTCCGTTGATCCTAAAACCCTATGACGGAAGAGCATAAACCCAAGTGATTCTAGCAAGAGATTAGATAGAATTCTTGAAAAATTTATAGCTGAGCTCCGGTTGCACAACAGAAGGTAGAAGATCTGAAGCGCCAATGACTTATTCGAGATGCTGAATCATCCACCAAAACCACCCTTGACCCTAAACCTAACCCAAATCCGAACCCAGATTCGAAGACCCCATTTACCCCGACATCCTAAACCTTATACATTAACCACCCACCCAGAATGCATATTCCTATATAGTGAGGATGGGTTGTAGTTTTCAGTGTCATCTCCCATCCCATCTTTGATCTCCTCGTCAGCCATTTCCATGGCTTCCTTTGCTTATGCTACATTCTCTTTATTTATAAGAGTTGTCTATAAGTGGAGGGTGGTTTGGAGATGTGTTCGCTCCCAATCATCGCATTTCCATCTCCTCTACTTCTTCCTATAAATGCATTACTAAGGGTGCAGTTGATGAATCAAAGGAAGGATTTTGAAGGGCAGTGGGGAGTGTTTGACAACGCTTGGAGTAGCAACTTTGAGGAAGTGTGGAGATTCTTTTCTAAAAGAAGAGGAGGGGAGGCGACCCTGTAAAGGCATGGATATGCCTTCGGTAGGAAGGAATGAGAGACTCTTATTGAAGGTTGTTAGGAGTTGAGGACCAATCTTTATTGAAGACCTTCTCTCTCGGACGTTGCTGCCGATGTCTTAAGTTTAGTACTTGTCTAGATTTTTCCTAGGATTCTTTTCTTTAATGTTAATACTAATCAGTTTTTAATAGTTCTTTTCTGTTCCTTGTAAATATTTAGCAATATATATAAAATTTTCTTGTTTCTTTTTAATTACTAACTGTGCTACTAATATCTAACATTTTTTTTTTAATTTAGATCCATATAACCATAAGTGTTTTTCTCCTAAGTTTGGGGAACAAATGTTGCATATTTTTACAAATCTTAAACCCGATACATTCATAGAAAATAAGGTAATAATTTCTATTGGTATGTCCCCTGTTTTGCACAATGAGGACTATAACATCCCTGATTTCCGTGTACTGTGCAGGTCACATGTGCCATGAATAGTGCCATGGCGTTTGTGGCTCACAAGAGGACCAAAATCTCTATATATGCTCTTAGGTGTATGTGTTTGGCATGTAGGCCAAGTGGATGCAAAACACTTAGTGTGACTATGTGTGGTTAGCACACTAGTTAAAGCAAGATAGAGAAAGGGGGGAAAGGAGTCTTCCATACAGTATTTATTTGAGCTTAGAAGGAGAGAGTGAATAGGAAGAAAGAAGAAAAGGGCTTTGGTTAAAAGAAAAGTTAGAAATAGGGATTTTTATGAGCAAAAGGTAGGATTCACCTTATGAATTTCAAATACATAAGATGAGGATGGTGTGGTGAAGAGAGTGATGAAGATCCATTAGTTTTGAACTTGTGGATGATCAAGAAAGGATTGGGAGGAAGGGTTTTGGAAACCCTCTTTATTGAGTTGGTCTAGGATCAAATCTAGAAGAGATTTGATGATTTAAGGTATATTTTAATATTGTTATGTGTATTAAAAGGGTGTATTTAATTGTTAGCAGAATTATTTTAACATTTAATATGGTATTAAATAAGGCAGGAAGTAGTTCTCGAGCTGATCGAGCATTTACTATTGTCGCTCCTCGCTCGAGCGGTTTAAATAGCTCGCTCGCATGAGGAGGATCATAAAATATAAGTATAAACTATGTTCTGGGCTCGCTCAAGCAAGACCCCTTTGTGAAGGGAAGGCTCGCGCGAGCGAGGGTTCGCGTAAGCTACAGATGCCTCGTTTTGAAACGCTCGAGCGGGAATGATACCTCGCTTATAATCGCTTGACCGATTAATAGTATTCGCTCGAGCGATGAAGAGGGTTCGCTCGCGCGATAAATAGTACTTACTCGAGCTAGGAATAATGATCGCTCGAGCGATGAATAGTGTTCGCTCGCGTGATGAATAGTATTCACTCGCGCAATGAGTAGTGATCGCTCGAGCGAGGTACTACATGAAATTTTAATTTGTTTTTATTGTTCTTGGAAGCTTTGGTTCTCAAGATTCTTGGGGGGACTTTTTAAGAATATTTTGTCACATGTGATATAGGTTTGACATAGTTTGAGGCACTTGATTTCCCCATGGGGTAGTGATGCGCCAAGTGATAGTTTCGCATTGAGGTTGGGAACACCTTGAACATATACTTTAATTTTCAAAAGCATGTATGTAGAGTCATTCACACGAATATTTATGCATAAAAAAATGTGATTGCAAAGAGAGTGTGTGTGTGTAAATACAAAATGAACTCATAAGGTCCCCAGGAGACGTGAAACGTGTTAATGAGCATCAAAGTGATGCATTGAGCTGGTGACACCCCAGGGGTGTATAGAGTAACATGTCAGTAAAGTGAAAGAAAAACTGATAAGGCCTAATATACTAGAATTAGCACAATTACATGGTGAATAACTATATGTAGTACACTTTCGATATTTTTGTTATTTGAGGTTTGAATAGAATACCCCACCGACGTGGCGGGATACTCACGACTGACTCGGCAGCATATTTGTGACCGGTACGGCGGCCAATCCGTACACCAATTTGACATCTCAGGGATGTGAGTATGAGATCCGAACCACGTCACCTATGAGAAAGGGACCTGGGTAGTATTCAAGTAAGAAACAGATATGACAAGTGTCTATTTAGACGATGATGGTGGGTATTCCATCGGGGCTCGATACTATATTGCTCGGGGATTATTTAAGTTAAGATTTAAGTGATTAGGCCAAATCAATAACTAATACCAATAAGTTGAGAATGAACAAAACCATGTAAAGTACCAGTTGCATCTATCATATCTTTTATGTTCATCTAAATTATTTCTTAGTAATTTCATCAGATAAATCAAGCTTTTAGACTGTTTTAGAATACATATGAGAGCTTAATTTATATATGCACTTGTTGTTTCCCTATTGAGCTAGGATGTAGCTCACCCCTTTAGACTATACGTCATAGGTCCATTGCTTACTGCTGCCAAGGCTTCGGGAGACATAGATCCGGGGGATTCGGATTACGTGCCTGGGGAAGAGTTGGAGCCTCCTCCCAAGGACTTCTTCTAGAGGACCCATCCGTACTTGAGAGTTATTTTGAGAGCATTTCTGTACGGCTTGGTATGTCAAGCCTTATTTTTGAAACAATGTAATTGAATGATATATTCTTTTGGCGAACTATCTGGAGTGATCTGTTTATCACTGATAGTTCGGGTCGGTTCTTTTGTTCATGCATTGGCATGGAAGTAGAAATATCTTTTAAGCTTTTGCTTTAGATTAATGTATTTTGATTTTACGTCATTCAGTTTATCTGTCTTAATTTGAGTAGTTATTGTTTGGTTATACCAATGTTTCTTATGGACTTCAGGGGCACGGCCTGGAGGGCCGTGCTGATGGTACGAGTTTCGAGGTGCCGAGATCCGGGCTGTCACAAGGACATTGTCCTATTTAAGTTTGGGGGGATACACTAACCTCTTTTTTTTAGGATAAATTTTTCTTTTGAAATATATTAGTATAGTTTTCATTTTTTTAGTTAATCATTATATGTGATTTATGATGAGAAAATATGAAAATCCAAAATTCTTAGCAATCCATCATAGTAGTAGTTTAAAATATTAAAATAAAAATAGTTACAATTCAAAGTAAAGCATCTTTAGACGATGTATCAGATGAATGTTTGAAACTATATAATTATTTTGAATTGTAAAAACATTTTAGATTATAGTTTCAAAATTATATACACAGTGAGCTATAGAGCCTATTTCCTCTTTTATTCTGAGAAAGAGGAACTATTTTTATTCAGGCTATAAAATTTTCTCGAACTTCACTACTATTGTTGTTTAAATAAAATCTCATATTGTTAAAATTAGAATTAAAATATTCTGAAAATATGATTATTTATTTGTTTAGAACTCTCTAATAAATATATCAAAGCATTAAGACATCTATATTAGTAAATCGTGAAAATGATCAAAGGCCATCTTTTGATAAATCAGAGCCAAAAAAGATAAAAATCTTAAAATATTGTATCTTTTAAACCCATATTAGAAGCTTGAACCGAGAATTTCTTTGTACCAGAATTATATAAACCTTTAACCATATGCACTATCCAAATCTCTCTACCTTTAACCCTTACAATTTCTGAGAGTTTAGAATGCTAAAGAAGGAAAGAAGAGAGTGAAAGGAGTATGCAAGTAACAAAAAAAGGATCTACTGAAAAAAAAAAAAAGGTACAACTGAGAATAAATACAATTGTATGAAAATATGGGAAAAGAAAATGGAAAATCATAGAAAGACGATTTCAGGAAAAAAAAAAAAGAGAGAGAGAAAAGAAAAAGGCTTTCAAAAATGAGAAAATAGAGAAAAGAAAAAATGGGATTTACAATAAAAAAAAAAAAGAAATTGGAAGAAGTTATCCAAAAATAAGGATACTTACTGAAGCTGAAATAGAGAAGAAAAGAAAGAAGAGCTAAATTCTCATAAATATTTTTGAATCATCTTTACCTTTTTTCTTTGAAACCTTCTAAACCCAAATCCCCATTACAAGTCGAAGGAAAGACCTTTGTGATCTACAATTTGTAAGAATATGAGTCGAGTAGAGATATATAAATTAAATACTATAAATGAATGAAGAAGTAATATGAACAAAATTGACTATCCTTTTTATAAGATTTATTAATCAAATGTCCCATGAAATTCATGCATACATAATATTGTGAGAACCCATAATTTCATTATTTTTGAGAGTATGCCAAAAAAAAAAAGTGAGAATTGGAATGAAAATATTTTCTAAAAATTGTAGTTTAGAAAAATCTATGATGAATAAACTTTTCACTGATATACACACACTCTATGCTATAATGAATTGAAATTATCAAGTTCTGATAGAGGATAATTACGATGATGGAAAGTTAAGAATAAAAAAATTTGAAATTTTTTTGAAAAATAATGAAACATATAATGAATGACAAAATAATTAGTATATAAAATTAATCTATATTTTGAATTTTTGTTTTAAAAAATTTTTAAAAACCCACAAATATTTTGAAGTTTGTAGATAACTTTTTCTGAAAACCTTCAGGAGACTATAACTCCTCCACTAGGGATCACCTAGGGGTGTTTAAAGGCTTGTTGCATCTGCTAAATGTAATCGTGCTCCCTACGAAAGTGGCATTTAAATTTTTAAATTAGGATATTTTATTTTTCCTTGTTTGCTAGGGACTAGCAAAGCTTAAGTTTTGAGGTGTTATCATTCACATAATTCACCACTTTATCACCCTTAACTTAGTGATGTCAGGACTTAGTTTAGTACTAATGAGTTACTGATGTGCAGATATTTAAGATAAGCAGTAAAAGAGAGCCCTAATGATAATCTTTATTAAAATGAACTCAAAAAGCAGTAAGAAAGACGATTAAGTGTAAAGACAATTCGCTACTACTGAAAGATACAAAATCGTAATTAACGATTTCACGCTACTGCTAGAAAAGAAGAAAGAAAGAAATAAGAAATCATAATTTTATGATTCTTTAGAAGAGACGATTCTTCAAAAGCGACAAAAGAGTAAAAAAAAATATAAAGAAGAAAAGCGATTGTTCGTTATAGAAAATAGTCCAGTATGAAAGCCAAAGAATAGAAAATCGTGATTTACAATTTTCCAGATAAAGAAGAATAGATAATCATTATCTACGATTATAGAAGCTTTCCTGCTGCCATATTTGCTGTTGTTGATCACGTGAGAGTGAGTTACGATCGCATGAACAAAATTAGAAGAATTTTACAATTAGAAGTCTGGTGAATTACGGATCTTAGAAGATTGATGAAGATATATTTCCGAAGGACTCTGCTATCGCTAAATAAAGAACATCTCAGAAGCATATCAGCCATTCAAACTAAAGAAAGAAGGAAAGATAAAATCAGAAGTAGAATTGTATTAGGATAGTTTTTATTTCTTTTATTAGAATTAAAAGTCTTGTAAACCAACTCCTTATGATCTATAAATAAGAGAGCTAGGTCTAGGAATAAGCATCGAAGAATTTAGCATCAATTGACGACTGAGGTTGGATTTTCTTCTGATTAAAGTAGTATAACATAGTTATAATAGTTTAGATATCCAAGATTTCTCAGGAGCATTTGACGCCTGTAATTGAGTGCTGAAGATTAGTGTAGATATCCATAGTTTCTCAGAAGGAATTGACGACTCCGGCTGAGGGGTGTTGTGTGTGTTCACCTTCCCTCAAATGAGGTCTAAAATCATCAATAAAACTAGGCAAACACACTCATACAGACTTGCAAGTATTCAGGATCTGTTGTAGCAAGCTTTAAAAGAAAGGTGAGTAAGGGAATGTCCACAGGGAGGTTGGTTAGAAATATGATAAATCTCCAGATTTGTGTCAGATCTGGCACCCTAACTATTACAAATTTAGCTAAAAAGACAGGGAAGAAGTTTGGAATGGATTGTCACTTAAACTAAGCTACAATTAAACATAAACTGAATTAGAACGAGTTTAGGAGCTTTGATCTTGCAGGGGAAGAGAGTAAAAAGTAGAAAATGGAGAAGAGTAGCTTGGAGGTTAGTTTTCATTGAAATCAGGTTCAATTAATCATACTACAGAGGTTCAGAGCACACAATTCCCTCGCTGGCTATAAGCACAGCTGCAAGGTATAAATTCCACTCCAAATCACAGGATCCACCTGGTCTTAAGGCTATGATTTGTCCACTTTAATGGTCACAGACCATCCTATAGACTTTATTGAATCCATGGATTGCAGCAGATGAATCCAATTGAGGCCTAAGCTTAGATTTATCTTAAGGTTATGATCTATCCACTTTAATGGTCACAGACCATCCTAAGGATCTCCTACAAAGCTAGAGCCGCAATTAGAATAATTAAAACTACTACAGATGTTGTAATTCCCAGGTCACAGACTTAAGGAATCGCAGGAGCATCAGATCCAGGGAGATCAGATGGTATCCAAGAGGTCTACCAGTTAAGTGGGTGAGCTGATCTACAACTCCTCTACACAAATCCGATCGACCACCAAATGGAACCAAAGGAAATTTAAATCTAATTAAAGCATTAAAAAAAGCATTATCATTGCAAACAAGGTCACTTTACAATGGAAATACTCTCAGATCTGTAGTCTGTACAGCTAGGAACCTACAATAACACTCTTAACCTCACCCAATTACAGATCTAACTTCGCACCTCACTACTCCAAGGGACTTAGCCAACCATGGTTGGGCTAAAGGAGGGAAATGGAATTTCTCTGCAAGCTCTAATCTCCAGAATTTGGCTCAGATCTCAATCCTCCCCCTATGGCAATTCGGGATCTCTATATATAGCTTTCTCCTCTATTTTTCCTGCTAAAAATTCCTTCTAAAAGGTCGTCAGAGTTTGTTAGAGTTCTATTAAAGCACGTGGGTAGGTTAGGGCTTTTTAGGGCATCTTTTAGAACCGTCGTATCGGTCACCAAGTGCCTTGGGTTGCGTGCAGCAGGTCACTAAACTACAACGTGTTCTCAACTGAATTTCAGAGAAGTTCTACACACGATTTCAACAGGTTCAGAAAGCTTTCGACAGGTTGGAATCAAGCATTTTGGTCCTTTCGCTAGGTTCTCAGATCCGCTCGATAGGTTTCGATAGGATGAATCTTCGCTTGGAGTTCCAGCCTTCTTAGTCCTTGGTTTGGAGTATTCGACAGGTTGGAGAAGCTCTTCGATAGGTTGTAAAAACCATTTCGACAGGTTCCGCTCTTCATTCTGCCATTTCGATAGGTTTGCTTTCAGTCTTACAGAAAGGCTCAATCACCCTTCGATAGGTTCTGTTCCAGCATTCTCATCTCGATAGGTTCAAGAAACCATTCGATAGTTTCCTTTGACTCTTTAGGCAGGTTTTCGATAGGATGGTTTCTTCTTTCCTTTCAGCTGCTCGATAGGTTCTAAGATCCTATCGAACTCCTTAATCCATACGAATTCATCCTTCTTCTGCCTTCAGATCCTATCGAAGACCTCTTCAACAATACAAATTCTTCCTTTCTTTTCTTTCAGCTCCTATCGACGTCTTCAGGTGACCAATCGATAGAACGTTCTCAGCCTGTTTTCACTTCCTTCGCCTTGCCCTGTTGTAGCCACGCGCTCCAAGGGTCTAGTGATGTGCTACCCTCCGATGTGTTGTTGCTAGGTTTGTCCTGTGCTGAGAGATAGGTCCTTTTTAGGCATTCTTGAGTGGTTTTCTGCATTAGTACCTTCTTTTATTGTTGTCTACAAAATACACTTGACAAGAGCTTATTAGTGTGCTCACAGGTCTATCAATGGTCAGGTTATAGGTGAAAAGTGGTATTTTTCACCACTTAACACACCCCCAAACCTAAGCTTTGCTAGTCCCTGAGCAAAGGAGAATTGAAAGAAAATAAAAATGCCACTTTCGTAGGGAGCACGGTGCATTTCGCATATGCACCAAGCCTTTTAAACCCCTAGGTGATCCCTAGTGGAGGAGTGAAGTCTCCTGAGGGTTTTCAGTGAAGGTACCCACAAACTTTCCCAATAAGGTTAGTTAATAGTAGTGCATCCTGCTAAACAGAGTTTCAGTAAACTAGAATAAATTCTCATCATGTCATTTCAGTTCTAGAGGGTTTTCAGCAGAAAAAAAAACATTCACCAACTTAAAACATGAATTTTTGCGGTAATTCCTTCCTCATCAATTAGTTAATGTCAAGGCATTGTGTCTAAGGATTGATGCATAGCTCACCCTTCACTTGAGAATTCTATTTTGATACTACCCCCATCAAATTGGATTTCAGGCCCAAGTCCTACCAGGGCTGTTAACTCACAACAACAATGAAGGGTGTAGAATTTCACACAGCTCAAGAGAAGTTACAGCCCTCAAATAGGGCTGTAAGCATGAGCATAGGCATTACTCTAATTTCTGAAATTTTCTAACTCTTTTCACCATAGATTAGACAGATCCTTATCTCCACATGACAACTCAATCCATTTCAGATCAGTAAGGTCTTTTCATTGGGTTGTAATGTGGCTTATGGGTGAGGTTTGTGAAAGAGCAGGGGGGTAAACAAGGTTCAAATTTGAGAAATCAGTAAAGGTAAGGAGGTGATCTAGAATCCTTCTTCATTTCAACACAATTCCATCTACTTCTTGAATTTTCAGAGCCAAAGTGGCCAGCTTCTTCTCTTCCTTTCAATCTTTCAATGAAATGGCTTATCTTTCTCATTCTTTTGCTCTCTTTTTTTTTTTTTTTTTTAATTATATATATATGAAATACCACAACACCACAGAATGTGTTCTCCTTTCTTTCAACCAGATTTAACATCTTCCTCTAATCTCACTTCTCCTTCCTCTTCCTGATTTCTTAGATTGGGGGTGAACTGAAATAAGTCAAAAGGTTTTGGGTTAACATTTCTGGTTTTCCTCAAAGAAAGTTGAGATTTTTAAGGCTCAAGTGGTGTGCATCAAGGGCATTTCAAATGTGGGACATTTTAAGCTCAAACTGACCAAGGGAAGGCCTTACTGCATGTCCTCAATGTCATGAGTGTTGTCAAGGTGTTTCAATTTGGAATTGTCTAACTTCTAGTGATTAGAATTAGATCCAATCAGTCCAAAAGGCAGAAAAATTGCCAAGGCACTCTTCAAGGAAACTTTTTCAGGCCCAAATCTCACTAGGTATGGCCTTCCATCTCATTTTCAGGGGTGTGTCTTCACAATTTCCTCTCATTTCAGGTGTATTGCACATCAAAAATTACTTTTCACAAATTGTTGACATTTGCCTCATGAAAAATGTTAAAACTACAGCTCATTTCTGTTTTAAAAAGTTGTTTTCTTAATATCCTCTTTTTACAAAGATTCCAGTGAGAATTTACTCTAATTAATTACAAACACTTCATTGTAGCCTAGTTGTACTAAAAGTAACTAATTTATTGGCATACATACATGCCATACCCCCAAACCTAAACGAAATAGTGTCCCCACTATGAACAGCATGAAATTAGGGGGAGGTACGGGGGGAAAAGAGAGATACAGAAAATCTACATGAAGACAAAATGTATTACAATGCCAAATATATACATGAGAAAATGAGGAAGAGACTAAAACAACAAGTTGCCATAGCTATTTACAGGTGTCATCTGGCCAATCGTAGAGGTCAGCCATGTTTTTCAGCTCATCCTTGGATAAGGGAGCTTTGCCTTTAGATTTAGCCCTCGGTTGTTGTCTCTTTGGTGCCTCCTCAGACTGGGCAGCGGGCTATTTTCCTTTGGGGTCGACAGCAACAGTAAATTTGAAATCTGAATCAGAAGGAAAAAGGGTAGTGGGGTCCAATCCAAGAGCTGCAGCAGTCTTCCTTCGTTCTTCCTTTGTCATTAAGGTGTAAGGGGCAGCAGGTTGGGTAGGGGGCTGGGTGGAAGAGGATGTTTTAGACTGGGCAACAGGCCTCTTCCCTTTCTTTGCAGGGGCAGCAGAGGGGGCAGATCTTTTGGAAGTGACTTTCTTCTTGTGGGGAGCCCTTTTGGGTTTTTGAGGGGCAAGTTGAGTGGGGGGGGTTCCTGGGCTGGAGGAGGGTGCGCATCCACAGGGGGGGTAGGAGGAGGTTGAGTTGTAGGGGGGCAGGATTGCGAGGCAGAAGGTGCAGGAGGAGGTGCGGTGGCAAGAGGGGTGGGTTGGAATGGCTGAGAGGTAATGGAAGCAACCCTCTTCTCTAATATGTCAATCTGTTTGGCAGCATAGAGTAGGTTGGCATCAGATAGTTATTTGGTGGCCTTGAGGATCTCCTGAGCATTGGCTAATTTTTTCTTAAGAAGCTCAAAATTCTTTTTCTCATATTTGGCAATGAGACTCTCAGCTGCTGCCACTTGTTTTGCTGACTCATAACGAGTCAGGATTTCAGACCACCCTTGAGAGATATCGCGGAGTTGAATTCGGTGTTCCAATTCGATGTTGGCAATCCTCTCCTCATAAGGGGCCTCAATGGAAGCTCGAAGTGCAGCCATACCTCTCAAGACATCCCTGTGGATGTAAGGGTTGTCCCTCATTGCACACAGGAGGGTGAGGTAAGGGGGTATGTACATGGATTGTCCAAGGACAATAGGCAAGGACAAGGGCGTAGTGGATGAAGAGGGAGGGTGGAAAGAACCAGACCCTCCCATGGATCAGTTTGGGTTGAGGCATCCTGGAAAATAGGTGGCAGTGGCAAAGGGTATAGGGGATTCAGCTACTGAGGAGGCCAGTAAATCTGGGGATGAGGGTAAAGTGGCCTGTGGTGAGGAAAGTATGGGGAGAGCGGGTGCGGCTACTTCCTCAGGCTGGGCAGCTGCGTGGTGTGGAGTGGGTATTGGTGAAACAGGAGGGGATAGGTGAGGGGGTTGAGGAGCGGAAGAGGATGGGATAAGGGTGGATTGAATTGATTGGAGACATGAGCTCATGAGGGTCTGGGTATTGTTGGGATGTTTGCCTACCCTCAAATGAAGGTCTAAAATCAACAATAAAACTAGGCAGACATACTCATACAGACCTGCAAGTATTCAGGATCTGTTGTAGCAAGCTTTAAAAGAATGGTAAGTAAGGGAATGTCCACAGGGAGGCTGGTTAGAAATATGATAAATCTCCATATCTGTAAGAGATCTGGCACCCTAGCTATCTCTACTTTAGATAAAAGACAGGGGAGAGGTTTGGATAGGGTTGTCACTTAAACTAACTACAATTAAAATGTAGATTGTCTTAGATTGAATCTGGAGCTTCAAATCTTGCAGATGGAAGGTTTAAAAACTTAAAAGATGAAGAAGAACAGCTTGGAGGTTGTTTTCACTGCAATCAGGTTGAGCTAAGCATATTATAGGGGTTCAAAAGCACACAAGTCCCTCGGCTGGCCACAGGCATAGCTGCAGGGTATAAATTCTACTTCAAATCACAGGATCCACCTGGCCTTAAGGCTATGATCTGTCCACTTTAATGGTCACAGACCATCCTATAGGCTTTATCGAATCCATAGATTGCAGCAGATGAGTCCAATTGAGGCCTGAGCTCAGATTTACCTTAAGGTTATGATCTGTCCACTTTAATGGTCACAGACCATCCTATAGATCTCCTACAAAGCCAGAGCCTTAATTAGAATAATTAGAACCACTACAGATGCTACAATTTCTAGGTCACAGACGCAGGAAATTATAGGGATATCAGATTCAGGGAATTTAGATGATATCCAAGAGGTCTACCAGTTAAGTGGGTGAGCTAATCAAGTAACTCCTCTACACAAATCCGATCAAGCACCAAAAGGAATCAAAAGAGCTTTAGATCTAATTAAAACATTGAAAACAACATTTACATTGCAAACAAGGTAACTCTTACAATGGAATGCTCTCAGATCTGTAGTCTGTTCAGTAATTAACTCTAGCAACACTCTTAACCTTACCTAATTATAAATCTAACTCACTCCTCACTGCTCCAAGGGATTTAGCCAACCATGGTTGGGCTAAAGGGGGGAAATGGAATCTCGCTACAAGCTCTGATCTCTGGAAAATTGCTCAAAATTTCGATCCCCCCCCAATGGCAATTGGGGATCTCAATATATAGCTTTCTCTATTTTTCCCGCCAAAAATCTCTTCTAGAAGGTAGTCAGAGTTTGTTAGAGTTCTGTTAAAGCACGTGGGTCGGTTAGGGCTTTCTAGGGCATCTTCTAGAACATCGCGTCGGTCACCAAGGTGCCTCGGTTTGCATGCAGCAGGTCACCATGTCACAGCGTGTGCATAACATAGTTTCTGAGAAGTTCAGCACACGATTTCAACAGGTTGGAGAAGCTTCTGACAGGTTAAAAGTAAGCTTGTAGCCCCTTTCGATAGGTTCCCTAGTCTCTTCGATAGGTTTCGATAGGTTGGGCTTAAATGCTTCAGCTTCACTGCACTTGATCTGGGGTGTTCGACAGGTTGGAAGAACAATTCGATAGGTTGAGGATTCACATTCTATTGCTTTGATCGGATGACCCTTGTTCCTATCGAAAGATTCAAATCATTCTGCGATAGGTACTGCCTCAGCACTTCTATCTCGATAGGTTCAGTGGACCATTCGATAGGTTCAGGGAACCTTCCGATAGGTCTCCTTTTTCCCTCAAGCTAGCTTTCGATAGGTTGAATTCGCTTTCTCTTTCAACTACTCGATAGGTTCTTTGATCCTATCGAATTCTTCACTTCTGCATGAATTCTTCCTTTTTCTGCCTTCTGATCCTGTCGAACCCTTCTCAACTGTACGAATTCCTTCCTTTCAACCCTCAGCTCCTATCAAAGTCTTCAGACATCCTCTCGATAGGATGTTTTAGACCTATCTTCACTTCCTTCCCCTTGTTCTGTTGCTGGGTCTGTATGGAGCTGAGAGATGGCTTCTTTGTGGGCATTCTTAAGTGGCTTTCTGCATTATTACCAGTCTTCACTGCTATCTATAAAGTGCACTTAACATAGTCTTATTAGTGTGCTCACAGGTCCATGAAAGGTCAGGTTAAAGGGTGCAAAGTGGCATTTTTCACCACTTAACACACCCCCAAACCTAAGCTTTACTAGTCCCTGAGCAAAGGAGAATTCAAAGAAAAATAAAATGCCACTTTCGTAGGGAGGACGGATGCATTTAGCACATTTACCAAGCCTTCTAAACCCCTAGGTGATCCCTAGTGGAGGAGTGAAGTCTCCTGAGGATTTTCAGTGAAGGTACCCACAAACTTCTCCAATATAAGTTAGTTAATAATAGTGCAACCTGTTAAAGCAGAATTTAAGTACATCAAATAAATTCACATCATGCCCATTCATTAAAGGAAATTCAACAGAAAGACATCCATTTGGAAATATGAAAGTGTGCTGAGATCTCTCCATCATCACTCAGTTTGTGTCCAGGCATTTCTTCTGAAATTTTATGCATAAGTCACCATCAATTTGAGGATCCTGCTTAGATACTTCTCCCATCAACTGGATTTCAGACCCAAGTCTCACTAGGGCTGTTCACTCATTAGTATAAAGAAGAGGGGTAAATCATATTACTCAGCTCAAGAGTAGTCACAGCCCTCAAATAGGACTGCAAGCAGCAGCATTGGCATTGCTTGAATTTCTGACTTTTCGAACTCTTTACACCATAGGTTAAGCAAATTCTCATCTCCACATGACAGCTCAATCCACTTTTAGATCAGTAAGGTCTTTTTATTGGGTTGTAATGTGGCTTAGGGATGAGGTTTGTAAAAGAATAAAAGGGTAAAATAGGATTCAAAATTGAGAAATCAGTAAAGGTAAGAAGGTATCTAGACAATACCTCCTTCATTTCAGCATAATTCCATCTACTTCTTGAATTTTCAGATTTGAAGTGATCAGTTTCTAATCCTCTTTTCAGTCTTTCAATGAAATGACTTCTCTTTCTCAACCTTTTATTTTGCTTTTCTATTTTTTTTATATAGGCTGAAATGCCACAATGCCACCAACTGTGTTTTTCTCCTCTTGCACCCACTTCTCAAACCAGCTCTACCTTCTTCCATTCCTTTACCTTTACCTTCTGAAATCTCAGAGTGAGGTCAGGCTACATCAGGTTAAAGAGTTTTGGGTTTGAATTTCTGGTTTTTTTCGAAGAAAATTTGTGATTTCAAGGCTCAAATGGTGTGTATCAAGGGCAGTTCAATGGTGGAAGATTTTAGGCTCAAACTGTCCAAGGGATGACCTTACTTCATGTCCTCAATGTCATGAGTGCTGTCAAGTTGTTTCAACTTGGATTTGCCTAACTTCTAGTGATCCAGATTAGGTCCAGTCAGTCCTTAAAGCAAAAAGAATTTCCATGACACTCTTCAAAGAAATCTTTCAGGCCCAATTCTCACTGGGTATGGTCTTCCATCTGATTTCTGGGGAGTATCTTCACAGTCTCTTGTCGTTGCTGGTTTATCACACATCAAAAACTTTCTTTAAAAATTCTTGACATTATCTTCATGAAAAATGTTAAAACTTTAGCTTACTTCAGTTGCAAATGGTTTTTTAAAGTTTCCTTATCAACAAATATGAGGTGAATTCATTATCTTTTCGATTATTCCTTTTTAACTTGGCTGCACTAAAATTAACTAGTTTATTGGCATACATGCCACACCCCCAAACCTGAACTAAACAGTGTCCTCACTGTTTTGAGAAAATGCAATCAAGGGAGAGACGAGGGAAAAAAAAAAATATATATATATATATATATATATATATATATATCTATAGAATAACACAACAAAAATGTCAAATATATACATGAGACAAATGAAAAAGAAACTGAAATAACAAATGGCCACATTTATATACAGCTTGGTGCCAGCTACCGCTTAGATGCAGGGGCTTTGCCCTTGGATTTGGATTGCTTAGGTTGTTTTGTGGGTGCCTCCTCAGACTGGGCAGCAGGCTTTTTGCCTTTGGGATCAACAGTAGGAGCAGAATCAGAATCCGAATCGGAAGGGAAAAGGGCCATGAGGTCCAGTCCTAGAGCCGCAGCAGCCTTTCTTCTTTCATCCCTAGAGAGTAGGGTGCCATGGGGGTCAGATTGAGGGGAGGACCTGGTAGGCTTAGCTGCTTTAGATGGGGCAGCAGGTTGTTTTCCTTTTTTGATAGCAACAAGCAGATCTCTTGGCAGTGGTGGTTCTTTTGGAGGAAGTCCTCTTCTGGTTGGGCGGGATAGGTTTGTCAGGTGGAGGTACTTCGGCAGGAGGGGGAGGGGGAACCTCCAGAGGTGGGGTGGGAGGGGGTTGCGAGGCAGGAGGCGCTGGAGGAGGGTTAGTGGCAGGAGGGGGAACATCCACAGGTGGGTGGGAGGGGGTTGCGAGGCAGGAGGTGCTGTAGCAAGAGGGGTAGGTTCAAAGGGTTGAGACAACAATGACGCGACCTTTTTCTCCAAAATATCAATTTTCTTGGCAGCATAGAGGAGGTTAGCATCGAAGAGATCCTTGGTGGCCTTGATGATATCTTGAGCATTTTCTAATTTCTTCTTAAGGAGCCCAGCATTCTTCTTCTCATAGTTGGCAATGAGACTCTCAGCCGCTGCCACTTGTTGCTGACTCATATCAAACCAGGATTTCAGAGCATCATTGAGAGATATCACGGAGCTAGATTCGGTATTCTAATTCAATGTTGGCAATCCTCTCCTCATAAGGGGCCTCAAGGGAAGCCCGAAGTGCAGCCATACCTCTCAAGAAATCCCTGTGGATGTAAGGGTTGTCCCTCATTGCATACAAGAGGGTGAGGTAGGGGGTATGTACATGGATTGGCGAAGGACAAGAGGCAAGGATAAGGGTGCGGTGGATGAAGAGGAGGGGGTGGAAAGAACCAGATCCTCCAATGGATCAGTTTGGGTGGAAGCATCCTGGAAAACAGGTGGGGAGGAAAAGGGGAAATGGGTGGTGGGTATATTAGCAACTGCAGAAACAGGTGCAGGTGGGGATAAAGGTAGAACAGGTGCTGGGGGGGAAGGTGGGGGTAAAGATGGAGTGGCTAACTCTACAAAAAGGATATCAGTAGGGATGGGGGAGGCCATAGGTGAAAAGGGAGGAGAGAAATGGAAAAGTGAGGGATCAGGGGAGGGAGGAGAAGTGGGAAAAGGGTGGGAGACTGAAGCGGGGGGAGTGAGGGTGGATTGAATTGATTGGAGACATGAGCTCATGAGGGCCTAGTGGTCAGTGTTAGTGGCTACTTGGGCCTGAATGGACTGAAGGAGGGAGAGGATTTAGGTGAAAGTATCAGGCAGGGTGGAAGTAGAGGGGATGGGTGAATGAATGGGATGGAAAGGAGAGGATGGGGCATGGGTAAAATGAGGAGGAGTGGTGTGGGGGGAGTCAGGAAGTGGGGTGTACTCATGAGCAACATCCTCCACAATTGAAGAAATGAGGCAGTGAAATAAGTAGAAGTGAACTGGTCCAAACCCTGTGTATGTATAGGAAGTGGTGGAGGTGGAAAATCAAGAAGGGGTTGGAGGGAGGGTGGGGAAGACATGGTGGGGATAGGCTCGGAGAAAGTGGGGAGTTCCAGGATCCCAGGTGTAGGTGATGGTGTAGGTAAGGTGGATGAAAAAATGGGTGATGTAGGAGGAATGGTGGATGGGGGAATGTCAGCAGCATGATCTGCTGCTGAGGTAGTGGGCACCTCCTCCTCTGCCTCAATCGGCTTGGTCTTTTGAATCAGGGTTAAAGTTGTAGACCATGCCCTCTTTCCAAAAACTTTGGGAGCCATTTTCTCCACTGGCTCAGCCACCTTAATCCTAAACTTTCCAGCTTTGAGCAGACAGGTGATGAGTTTGCTGAAGGGTAGGCCTCCTCCCTTAGCAAAAGCTTGGCTTTTAAGCACCTTGTCATTTATGTCCACCATAGTTTCAAAGATCAGCTTAGGTGCATTCACGAACTGCCCCTTGGAACAATAAAATAAAGCATCCACTAATGGGGACCTTCTCTCCTGCAAATGTCCTGTCACATAGACATTTTTTCTTAAGATGGTATCCATAAATCTGAGACTAGGATGGAGGTCTCTTCTCATCAGTGATTCTCCAGAACCCACAATCCCATTGGTTAGTTGCTTGGCCATATCCTTAAATGTAGCTCCAACAGGTACTCCCTCAGCACGGTTGGAGTCAAATTGGTATGGGACTCCCAAGCCATTCCTATGTCTCTGTGATCGATAGTCAGTTGCCAATCATCATTCGAAATCTCTAATACATCATCAGTCCCCTGTGCCACCTTCTTCTTTAGATTTTGGTACCATAACTTGACCAGCTTGGGATACACTGATTCCTTCAATGGCGACAGTAGGGGCAACAAGTCTTCTTTCTTCACATAGTTCAGTGTTTCCTAGCACTCTCCAATGTTGGCAAAATATGCCAGATCAAATTCAGTCTCAGGGACAAGGCTTAACTTGTCAACAAATTCATTGGGGGCAGTTAATATAGCCGAAAGCTCTACAGCAATGGGTCTGTCAGGGGTAGCTCTCTCTAAGGGTGTTTCTACCATAGGTTCCTGAGTTTCAAAAGTTTTGGCTTTCTTAACTTTAGGACTCTTTTTGGGTGTCCCCTCAGCGAGCTTCCTCTTTACAAGTGGTTTGGTAGCAGGTAGCATTTTCTTGGAGGATTTAGGGGTGGATGCAGTTGATTTCCAGCGTATGCTGGCTAGCATTTCCTCGGGCTCATCCATTGTAATCTCAGAGAGTAATTTCTCACCAACTTGGAATGGGAAAACTTAGAAAGACAACAGAGTGATGGTAGGAAGGCGACTCACCTCCAGGTACCTAGGGTTTCACAAAGCTAGCGATGCATCGCTCTAATTTCTCTAAAATCAGGGGCAAAATGCTCCTCTACAGAAACTGAATGTATTGACAAGATGCCATACTAAAAAGTAGAAGATTCCATGAGGATTTAGTAGAGAAAGAGGGAGGCGAAAAAAGAGGAAGAGAGCTAGGGTTTTTCAGAGGGTAAGGAATGAAGCCCAAATGACCTATCGACAGGTATATATAGGTGGAAATGCAATTCCAATATGATGAATGGAATGGTTTCGATAGGTTGATACGTCCTATCGAAAGCTTGAACATCAAAGCTTTCAAAAGGGATGATTTTTAAGAATTTCGACAGGTGAGACCATCCTATCGATAGGTTTAAACGGCAGAGACAGCATCTTTTCGATAGGTGCCCGATATGTACCCAGCACCTATCGAAATCTGTGTTTGCCCTTATTTAACCTGTCGAGAGGTTGGTTTTACCTGTCGAAACATCCAGTGCCTATTGAAACCATTAGATATCCTATCAAAATCACCAAGAAACCTGACAAAGGGTAGATTTGGCCTATTGAAGGCTCCAAAACCCATACCTTTCTGGGCACCCTTAGCTTAAGCACTTATCAGGATCTATTGCTGTGCGGCCCTACGATTGGATTCTTTTGTGGACAAGCTCCCATTATTTTAGAGCAGCTAGCAAATTTGAAATGTCGACCCACTGGAGAACATGGTATGTTTATTGCAAAAGAATCCTACTAAAAATGCAAAGTAAAAAAAAAATCTAAGATAGAAGCAAAATATGGTACATTTGATACATACTCAACTGCAGGAGCTAATCTGGAGGATCTGGAAGGTTAACGGCCTCTCCATGTTCCTCAAACTTGCCATCCTTCTTGGATCCATTCCTCAGCAATTGTTCAACCCCTGGTTGCAATCTTGTCTCTATAGGCCAATCATTGTTCTACAGCAACTATTGAGGATTATCACGCAGAGCCTCCTCTAACCCTGCAATGGAAAAACAGGTTTCATCAAAAGGGCGTTGAGAGCTGGTGTTGTACACATGCAGCTTTACTTTCATGTTGCCAAAGGAGACCTCCATGATTCTGGATCTGCACTGAATGCAGGCATTAGCAGTGGCCAAGAAGGGCCTGCCCAAAATCACAGGGATGGAGGAAATACCTTTACTTGACTCCATATCTAATACCACAAAGTCAGCAGGGTAAAAAAACTTGTCAACTCCCACCAGGACATCCTCAATGACTCCCACGGGCTTCCTTTTGTACCTGTCAGCCAATTGCAAAACCACAGGTGTGGGTTTCAAGTCTCCCAGGCCCAATTTTGCATAGACTGCATAGGGCAGCAAGTTCACACTGGCTCCTAGGTCCAATAGGGCCTTCTCAATTTTATGATCCCCAATGATGCAGGGGATAGTGGGCACTCCACGGTCTTAAAGTTTGGTGGGAGTTTCAATGGACAGAATGTGTTTTACCTTCTCTACTAAAAAGACTTTCTTGGGCATGTATGTCCTAGACTGTCTTTTATGGGTGCATAACTCCTTCAGAAATTTGGCGTAGGCTGGGACTTGTTTGATGGCATCCAGTAAAGGCAAGTTAATTTTAACTTGCTTGAAAGTCTCCATCATTTCTTCAATTTTACCCTGCCCTTTGTCAAAAGGGGAGGGTCCTTGCAATGTCGTAAGAAATGGCAACTGGGGGATTGCTCTCTTATTTGCAGCCTTAGCCAAAGGGGCTTCTTTCTTTTTAATTTTTTCTTTTCCTTGAGGATCCATATCCTCCTCATTATTGACACTGGGTGGTTTTGTCAGGTCCACTACTGGTGGCCATTGGCCTTTGTTGTGTTCTTGGAAAACTCATTTCATTTTCTTCCTTCAAACTCCTCACAGGCTCACAGCCCACTTGATTGTCACTAGCCTACCACTCCTCAAGGTTGTCACAGATTTGGCTTCCTCATAGGTAGAGGAAACTTCACCCACTACAAACTGTCTTCGTGGATTATCCTGTGGTTGGCTAGGTAACCTTCCTCCCTCTCTCCTAGTCAGAGCATCAAACAGCTGGCCAAGTTGCTCCTCTATCTTTTTTATGCTCTGGTTGTGAGAGTGCACAGTTTGGGTTAAGGTGTTCAAGTTCTGTAATGAAGATAAAACTTATTACTCAAAAGATGGTGTTCTCACAGGTGGAGGAGGTGCAGCTTGCTGTACAGGAGGAGCTACAAGTTGGGTCATGGTTTGCTGATATTGAGGTCATGAGGCATAACCTTCTCGATAGGGTTGAGCATTTCTGTAGGGCATGGGCTGCTGGGGCTGCTGCTGCTGCTGGCTGGGGTATCCATCTTGTCTCCACCTCAAATTAGGGTGGTTTTTCCATTGATACCCAGCAGCAGGCTGCTATCCATAGGCTTGAGTTGCAGCCACATGCTCTGTTACAAAATCAGGAAATTGGGCAGCTGATGGGCATTAATCTAGGGAGTAAGCAGGGGACTGGCATATAGCACATGCCTCCTCCACTCTAGCAGCCACAGGTGACTGCATTGCTCCCATTAACTTGTCAAATTTCACTGCCAAGCTGTCGACTTTCCTTTCCAAATCACTTGGTACACTCACTTCATATATCTTTCCTCTTACGGTGTTCTCTTTCTTCAATTTAGGAGGCTCTAGATCTCTTGCTAAGGTTTCCCTTTGCATAGAGTTCTCACTGATGATGTCAAAGAGCTCCCATGCCTCCTCAGCAGTTTTATGGAGGTAGGTGCCACCACAAGAGGCATCTATCATGTCCCTTCTTTTAGCATCAATTTCCTGCTTTTAGCATCAATTCCCTGATAAAAACTTTGAACCAATTGTCATTCAGGGATTTGATAGTGGGGGCATTTCTTGAGGAGTTCTTTAAATCTCTCCTAGGATTGATGAAAGTCTTCAATTGGATTTTGGGTAAAAGAGATGATACCCTTCCTCAACTGACTGGTCTTTGACATAGGAAAGAATTTGGTCAAAAACTGACATTGGAGATTACTCCAAGACTGAATACTGTTGGGTGAAAGCAGGGACAACCAGGTCCTGGCTCGGTCCTTTAATGAAAAAGGAAAGAGCCTCACTCTAGTTACCTCCTCCCCCAAACCTGTGATGTTGAAGGTAGTGCACAGTCCTAAGAATTCGTCTATATGCTTATAAGGGTCGTCCTTCGTCAGGCCATGAAATGATGGACGATTTGATCTCATAGTTTCCTTGAGCAGCAGGGAACTAAATGCAGAAGGGGGAATTGTAGACCCCTGGTGCATTGAATTCCTTGAGAGTTCGAGGCTGCTGCTGCTCATCCATTTCAACAGATTCAATTTCAACAGCTGTGGATGTAGTTGGTCTGGTTCTGAAAAGTTTTTCAACCTCTGGATTTAGTGGAATAATCTGAGGTTACAGAGTTCTCCTACCAAACATACAACACTCACAATTGAATGCAGAGTAAATTCTCAACACAACAAATAGAAATACACAATTTATTAACTAATCTAAAAATCAGCATATTTGAAAATAAATAGGGGAGAAGGGATGCAAACTATAGAGCAGCCTTCAGCACAACTCTCCTCTCACTCTGTACTCAGATCTGGTGAATGGACACAAAAAATACTGAAAAATAGCAAAACTCACAAATGCAGTTAGTAAAATCAAACAAAAACTACAAATCGATGATCAAATCTTAGATCTATCAATTTCTAAATTGCCTCCCCGACAGCGGCGCCAAAAACTTGTTGGGATGTTTGCCTACCCTCAAATGAAGGTCTAAAATCAACAATAAAACTAGGCAGACATACTCATACAGACCTGCAAGTATTCAAGATCTGTTGTAGCAAGCTTTAAAAGAATGGTAAATAAGGGAATGTCCATAGGGAGGCTGGTTAGAAATATGATAGATCTCCAGATCTGTAAGAGATCTGGCACCCTAGCTATCTCTACTTTAGTTAAAAGACAGGGGAGAGGTTTGGATAGGGTTGTCACTTAAACTAACTACAATTAAAATGCAGATTGTCTTAGATCGAATCTAGAGCCTCAGATCATGCAGATGGAAGGTTTAAAAACTCAAAGATGGAGAAGAACAGCTTGGAGGTTGTTTTCACTGCAATTAGGTTGAGCTAAGCATATTATAGGGGTTCAAAAGCACACAAGTCCCTCGACTGGCCACAAGCACAGCAGCAGGGTATAAATTCCACTTCAAATCACAGGACCCACCTGGCCTTAAGGCTATGATCTGTCCACTTTAATGGTCACAAACCATCCTATAGGCTTTATCGAATCCATGGCTTGCAGCAGATGAATCCAATTGAGGCCTGAGCTCAGATATACCTTAAGGTTATGATCTGTCCACTTTAATGGTCACAGACCATCCTATAGATCTCCTACAAAGCGAGAGCCTCAATTAGAACAATTAGAACCACTACAGATGTTGCAATTTCTAGGTCACAGATGCAGGAAATTATAGGGATATGAGATCTAGGGAATTCAGATGATATCCAAGAGGTCTACTAGTTAAGTGGGTGAGCTGATCAAGTAACTCCTCTACACAAATCCGATCGAGCACCAAAAGGAATCAAAAGAGCTTTAGATCTAATTAAAATATTGAAAACAATATTTACATTGTAAACAAGGTCACTCTTACAATGGAATGCTCTCAGATCTGTAGTCTGTGCAACAATTAACCCCAGCAACACTCTTAACCTTGCCCAATTACAAATCTAACTCACTCCTCGCTACTCCTAGGGATTTAGCCAACCATGGTTGGCCTAAAGGAGGGAAATGGAATCTCACTGCAAGCTCTGATCTCTGGAAATTTGCTCAGAATTTTATCCCCCCCAATGGCAATTGGGGATCTCAGTATATAGCTTTCTCCTCTATTTTTCTCACCAAAAATCCCTTCTAGAAGGTTGTCAGAGTTTGTTAGAGTTCTGTTAAAGCACATGGGTCGGTTAGGGCTTTCTAGGGCATCTTCTAGAACATCGCACTGGTCACCAAGGTGCCTCGGTTTGCATGCAGCAGGTCACTAAGTCACAGCTTGTGCATAACATAGTTTTTGAGAAGTTCAGCACACGATTTTGACAAGTTGGAGAAGCTTTTGACAGGTTAAAAGTAAGCTTGTAGCCCCTTTTGATAGGTTCCCTGGTCTCTTCGATAGGTTCCGATAGGCTGAGCTTAGATGCTTCAGCTTCACTGCACTTGATCTGGGGCCTTCGACAGGTTGGAAGAACAATTCAATAGGTTGAGGATTCACATTCTATTGCTTTGATCGGATGACCCTTGTTCCTATCGAAAGGTTCAAATCATTCTGTGATAGGTACTGCCTCAGCACTTCTATCTCGATAGCTTCAGTGGACCATTCGATAGGTTCAGGGAACCTTCCGATAGGTCTCCTTTTTCTCTCAGGCTAGCTTTCGATAGGTTAAATTCACTTTCTCTTTCAACTGCTCGATAGGTTCTTGGATCCTATCGAATTCTTCACTTCTGCACGAACTCTTCCTTTTTCTACCTTCTGATCATATCGAACCCTTCTCAACTGCACGAATTCCTTCCTTTCAACCCTCAGCTCCTATCGAAGTCTTCAGACATCCTCTCGATAGGATGTTTTGGACCTATCTTCACTTCCTTCCCCTTGTTCTGTTGCTGGGTCTGCATGGTGCTGAGAGATGGCTTCTTTGTGGGCATTCTTAAGTGGCTTTCTTCAATATTACCAGTCTTCACTGCTATCTACAAAGTGCACTTAACAGAGGCTTATTAGTGTGCTCACGGGTCCATGAAAGGTCAGATTAAAGGGTGCAAAGTGGCATTTTTCACCACTTAACAAGTGTCGATGTTGATGGTTAATTGGACTGAATGGATTGGAGGATGGAAAGGATTTGAGTGAGGGTGTCAGGCCTGGTGGGAGTAGAAGGGGCTAGTGCGTGGACTTGTTGGAAGGGAGAGGATGGTGCATGGTGAAAATGAGGAGGAGTGGGGTGTGGGGAGTCAGGAAGTGGAGCGTACTCATGAGCGACATCCTCCACAATTGAGGTCATGAGGGTTGTGAACCCAGTAGTGGTGAACAGGTCCACACCCTGTGGATGTAGAGGGGTTGGAGATGGAGGAGAAGTAGAAATGGGTTGGGTACTGGGTGGAGAAGGGATGGTAGGGGCAAGCTCGGATAATGTGGGAGGTTCCAGGATGTCAAGGTGGAAAACCTGAGAGGTGGGTGGAGGTAAAACAAGTTCAGAGATGGGTGGGGGGACTGATACAAATGGAAAAAGCAAAGTAGGTGGAGGGGTGGGTAAGGGTATCTCTGCAGGAATGTCTGCTGCCACGGTAGTGGTTGTCTTCTCAGCCACCTCCCTTCCAACTGGTTGGCCTTTCTTAATCAAAGTGAGGCTTGTTGACCATTCTCGCTTACCATACAATTTAAAATTCAGCTTCTCCATTGATTCAGATTACTTAATCACATATTTTTCAGTCCTGAGCAGACATGTGATGAGTCTGCAAAAAGGCAGGCCACCTCCTTTAGCAAAAGCTTGCCTCTTAAGTACCTTGTCATTGATGTCCACCATTGTTTCAAAAATCAGCTTAGGTGCATTCACAAATTGCCCCTTTGAACAAAAGTATAGTGCATCCACTAAAGGGGTCCTTCTCTCTTGCAAATGGCCAGAGACATAGACATTTTTCCTCAGAATGGTATCAATGAGTTAGAGGGTAGGATGGAGGTCTCTTCTCATCAAGGATTCACCAGAGCCCACTATTCCATTAGTAAGCTGTTTAGCCATTTCCCGAAAGGTGGCCCCTGTAGGTGCTCCCTCAGCTCTGGTGGAGTCAAATTGATATGGGACTCCCAAAGCCATCCCAATATCTCTGCAATCGATAGTTAGCAGCCAATCATCAATCGAGATTTCCAGTGTATCCTCGGCTCCAGGTACCACCTTCTTTGTCAGGTTCTTGTACCATAATTTCACTAACCTGGGATAGACATTTTCCTTCAAGGGTGAAAGTAGGGGTAGCAGACCTTCTTTTTTCAAATATTCTAATGTCCCCTGGCACTCCCCAATGTTGACAAAATATGCCAGATCAAAATCTGTTTCAGGGACAAGACTCAATTTTTCTACAAACTCATTGGGGGTAGTTAACCCAACTGGCAGCTCTATTGAAGGGGCAGCTCTAGGCTCCTGAATCTCAACAGCTTTGACTTTCTTAGCTTTAGGAGTCTTTTTGGGTGACATCTCAGTGAGCTTCCTCTTGACAGGTGGTGTGTCAATTGGCTTCGACTTCTTGGCAGATTTGGGGGTGGAAGCAGTTGTTCTCCGGCGTATGTTCGCGAGAGTTTCCTCCAGCTCATCCATTATACTCTTCAGAATTTAAGCATTCACCAACTTGAAGCAAAGTTTGAGGTTTAAAAATTAGAGGATCGACAAATTGATGGGGGGAAGGTAACTGACCTCAAAATACCTAGGTTTTAACTAAAATCGCAGTGCCCAGCTTCAATTTTTCTAAAATTAGGGGCAAAATGCTCCTATGTGCAAGCTGAATGTTCTAACAAAAAGGCAGACTGAACAGCTGAAGGTTCTATGAGGAATCAGTGAAGGAAGGGGGAGGCGACTACAAGAGAAAGAAAACTAGGGTTTTGCAGAAGGTATGTAATGAGGCACAAATGTCTTATTGACGGGTATATAAAAGGTGAAATACGATTCCGATAGGATGAACTGGATGGTTTCGATAGGTTCGTGTGTCCTGTCGAAAGCATAGCAGACACAACTTTAAAAGCGGGTGATTCGATAGGATCCCGATAAGTGGAACTATCCTTTCGATCGGTTTAAACGGTAGCTGAATCTTCATTTCGATAGGTTCCCGATTGGTATCTAGAACCTATCGAAATCTCCATTTTTTCTATCGAAAAGTTAGTTTTACCTATCGAGAGGTGCAGTACCTATCGAAACCATCTAACATCCTGCTGAAATCACCAAGTGACCTATCGAAAGGTGAGCATGACCTGTCGAAGACTTCTAAAAATCAAATAAAGCTGTATTTCTGGGCATTCACAGTCTCAGTTCTCAGCAGGCTCAGTTGATGTGGTGCCCCATGATTAGATTCTCTTATGAACAGCTCCCATTACCTTAGGACAGCTGAGAATGACGGTCTAGTATTGAGCATGGTAGTTTTGTTATTTTCTTTTTATTATTGCAAAGAAATAAAAAGAATCAAATAACAACTAAGTAAACACCTACAAACAAAAACAGAGTATTGTACATATGATACCTACTGACTGTGGGGGTTAATCTAGAGGGTCTAGAAGGTCCATGGTTTCCTCAGGCTCATCAAACTTGGCATTTTTCATAGATCTTTTCCTCAGCCAGTGTCCATTCCCTGGGTGCATTTTTCCATCTGTGAACCAAGCATTTTCCTGCACCAGCCAATGTGGATTATTATGCATCACCTTCTTTTCGGCATTAATGAAAAAACAAGCCTCATCAGGAGAGGATTGATAGCCAGTGTTATACACGTTTAGCTTAACCTTCATGTTTCCAAATGACACTTCCATGATCCCATACCTGCATTGTATGTGGGCATTGGCTGTTGCCAAAAAGGCCCTGCCTAGAATCACAGGTATGGAAGAAGCACATTTGCTTGGTTCCATGTCTAATACCAAAAAGTCAGCAGAATAGAAGAAATTGTCAACTCTAACCAAAACATCCTCAATTATCCCCACAAGTTTCCTTTCAGATCTGTCAGCCAGCAGTAGGACCACATGGGTGGGTTTAATTCCCCCAAGCCCAGCTTCTCATATAGGGAATATGGAAGCAAATTTACGCTGGCTCCTAGATCTAATAAGGCTCTGTCAATGATGTGATCTCTAATGATACAGGGGATTGTGGGGTGCCAGGGTCTTCGAATTTGGTTGGGGTTGCAATCGACAAAATTTATTTTACTTTCTCTGCTGAAAAGACTTTCTTGGATATGTGTATCCTAGATTGTCTTTTATGGGTGCATAATTCTTTTAAAAACTTGGCATAGGCTGGGACTTGTTTAATGGCATCAAGTAAAGGCAGATTGATCTTTACTTGCTTGAAAGTCTCCATCATTTTCTCAATTTTTCTTTGCCCTTTATCAAAAGGGGAAGGTGCCTGTAGTGCCTTAGGAAATGGCAAATGTGGGATTGCTCCTTCACTTGCAGCCTTAGCCAATAGGGTCTCTTTCTTTTTGAATTTTTTCTTTTCTTAAGGATCCTTATTATCCTCTTTATTCACAGCTGATTGTTCCTGCAAGTCCACCATTGGTGGTCTTTGTTGTGTGCTGAAAGAAATTACTTCATTTTCCTCCTCCAAGTTCCTCACAGGCTCACAGCCCACTTGGTTGTCTACTAACTTACCACTTCTCAAAGTTGTAACAGATTTAGCTTCCTCATAAGTGGAGGAAATTTCACCCATTACAAACTGCCTTCGTGGATTGTCCTGTGGTTAGCTAGGCAACCTTCCTCCCTCTCTCCTAGTCAGAGCATCAAACAGCTGACCAAGTTGGTCCTCTATCTTTTTGATGCTCTGGTTGTGAGAGTACACAGTTTGAGTTAAGGTGTTCAAGCTCTGTAATGAAGATAGAACTTGTTCCTCAAAGGATGGTGCTCTCACAGTTGAAGGGGGTGTAGCTTGCTGCACAGGAGGAGCTACAAGTTGAGCCATGGGTTGCTGATACTGAGGCCTTGGGGCATAACCTTCTCGATAGGGCTGAACATTTCTGTAGGGCATGGGCTGCTAGGCCGCTGCTACTGCTGGCTGGGGTATCCATCTTGTCTCCACCTCAGATTGGGGTGGTTCCTCCATTGATACCCAGCAGCAGGCTGCTGCCCATAAGACTGAGCTACAGCCACATGCACTGTTATAAAATTAAGAAATTGGTCAGCAGATGGGCATTCTTCCACGGGATGAGCAAGGGGACTGGCATATGGCACATGCCTCCTCCACTCTAGTAGCCACAAGTGACTGCATTTCTCCCATCAGCCTATCAAATTTTCAAGTTAAGTTGTCCACTTTTCTTTCCAACTCACTTGGCACACTCACTTCATATATCTTTCCCCTTGAGGTGTTCTCCTTCATCAATCTAGGAGGCTCTAGATCTCTTTCTAAGGTTTCCCTTTGCATAGAGTTCTCACTAATGATGTCAAAGAGCTCTCATACCTCCTCAGCAGTTTTATGGAGATAGGTGCCACCATAGGAGGCATCTATCATATCTCTGCTTTTAGCATCAATTCCTTGATAAAAGCTTTGAACCAATTGCCATTCAGGGATTTGATGGTGGGGGCATTTCTTAAGGAGTTTCTTAAATCTCTCCCAGGATTGATGAAAGTCTTTAGTTGGATCTTGGGTAAAAGAGATGATACCCTTCCTCAACTGACTGGTCTTTGACATAGGAAAGAATTTGGTCAGAAACTGACATTAGAGATCACTCCAGGACTGAATACTGTTAGGTGGAAGTAATGACAACCAGGTCCTGGCTCTATCCTTCAATGAAAAAGGAAAGAGTCTCATCCTGGTGGCCTCCTCCCCCAAACCTGTGATATTAAATGTAGTGCACAGTCCCAAGAACTCATCAATGTGCTTATAGGGGTCTTCTTTGGTCAGGCCATGAAATAAGGGCAGCATTTGAATGATGGATGATTTTATCTCATAGTTTCTGACATTTGGGAATTGAATGCGTATGGGGAATTGTAGACCCGTGCATTCAACTCTTAAGGGTTCTCGTTGTTCTCCATTTCTGTAATCAAATGCAACAGAAATGGGTGTAGTTGGTCTGGATCTGAGAAGTCTTTCAACCTCTGGATTTAGTGGAATAATCTGAGGTTGCAGAGTTCTCCTACCAAACATACAATTCTCATATTCTGAATGCAAAACAGATCTTCAACACAACAAGCAGAATCAACCAAAATTTTTTTAACTAATCTAACAAAATTATCAACAGATCTGAAAAATAACAGGAGAGTAGAGGAATGCAAACTACATAGCAATCTCAAGCACGATTCTGCTCTCACTGGTAGCCTTAGATATTATGAAATGCACACAAAACACTGAAAAATAGCAAAACTTACAAATACAGTTAGTAAAATCAAACAAAAACTATAAATTGATGATCAAAACTTAGATCTATTAATTTCTAAACTGCCTCCCCGGCAACGGCGCCAAAAACTTGTTGTGTGTGTTCGCCTTCCCTCAAATGAGGTCTAAAATCATTAATAAAATTAGGCAAACACACTCATACAGACCTGCAAGTATTCAGAATCTGTTGTAGAAAGCTTTAAAAGAAGGGTGAGTCAGGGAATGTCCATAGGGAGGTTGGTTAGAAATATGATCAATCTCTATATCTGTGTCAGATCTGGCACCCTAACTATTACTAATTTAGCTAAAAAGATAGGGGAGAAGCTTGGAATGGATAGTCACTTAAACTAAGCTACAATTAAACATAAATTGAATTGGATCGAGTTTAGGAGCTTCGATCTTGTAGGGGAAGAGAGTAAAAAGCAAAAAATGGAGAAGAGTAGCTTGGAGGTTAGTTTTCACTGAAATTAGATTCAATTAATCATGCTACAGAGGTTCAGAGCACACAATTCCCTCGCTAGCTATAAGCACAACTGCAAGGTATAAATTCCACTCTAAATCACAGGATCCACCTGGTCTTAAGGCTATGACCTATCCACTTTAATGGTCACAGACCATCCTATAGACCTTATCGAATCCATGGATTGCAGCAAATGAATCCAATTGAGGCCTGAGCTTAGATTTATCTTAAGGTTATGATCTGTCCACTTTAATGGTCACAGACCATCCTAGGGATCTCCTACAAAGCCAGAGCCACAATTAGAATAATTAAAACCACTACAGATGCTGTAATTCCCAGGTCACAGACTCAAGGAATCGCAGGAGCATCAGATCCAGGGAGATCAGATGGTATCCAAGAGGTCTACCAGTTAAGTGGGTGAGCTGATCTACAACTCCTCTACACAAATCCGATCGATCACCAAATGGAACCAAAGGAAATTTAAATCTAATTAAAGCATTAAAAAAAGCATTATCATTGCAAACAAGGTCACTTTACAATGAAAATACTCTCAGATCTGTAGTCTGTACAGCTAGGAACCTACAATAACACTCTTAACCTCACCCAATTACAGATCTAACTTCGCTCCTCACTACTCCAAGGGACTTAGCCAACCATGGTTGGGCTAAAGGAGGGGAATGGAATTTCTCTGCAAGCTCTAATCTCCATAATTTAGCTCAGATCTTGATCCTCCCCCAATGGCAATTGGGGATCTCTATATATAGTTTTCTCCTCTATTTTCCCGCCAAAAATTCCTTCTAGAAGGTCGTCAAAGTTTGTTAGAGTTCTGTTAAAGCACGTGGGTCGGTTAGGGCTTTCTAGGGCATCTTCTGGAACTGTCGTGTCGGTCACCAAGTGCCTTAGGTTGCGTGCAGCGGGTCACTGAAGTACAACGTGTGCTTAGTTGAATTTTAGAGAAGTTCTGCACACGATTTTGACCGGTTCAGGGAGCTTTTGACAGGTTGGAATCGAGCATTTTGGTCCTTTTCTAGGTTCTCAGATCTGTTCGATAGGTTTCAATAGGAAGAATATTCGCTTGGAGTTCCAACCTTCTCAATCCTTGGTTTGGAGTATTCGACAAGTTGGAGAAGCTCTTCGACAGGTTGTAAAAACCATTTCGATAGGTTTCGCTCTTCATTCCACCATTTCAATAGGTTTGCTTTCCGTCTTATCGAAAGGCTCAATCACCCTTCGATAGGTTCTGTTCTAGCATTCTCATCTCGATAGGTTCAAGAAACCATTCGATAAGTTCCTTTGACTCTTCAGGCAGGTTTTCGATAGGATGGTTTCTTCTTTTCTTTCAGCTACTCGATAGGTTCTGAGATCCTATCGAACTCCTTAATCCACATGAATTCATCCTTCTTCTGCCTTCAAATCCTATCGAAGACCTCTTCAACTGCACGAATTCTTCCTTTCTTTACTTTCAGCTCCTATCGACGTCTTCAGGTGAGCAATCGATAAGACGTTCTCAACCTGTTTTCACTTCCTTTGCCTTGCCCTGCTGTAGCCACACGCTCCAAGGGTCCAGTGATGTGCTACCCTCTGGTGTGTTGTTGCTAGGTTTATCCTGTGCTGAGAGATAGCTCCTTTTTAGGCATTCTTGAGTGGTTTTCTACATTAGTACCTTCTTTTATTGCTGTTTACAAAATGCACTTGACAAGAGCTTATTAGTGTGCTCACAGGTCTATCAATGGTCAGGTTATAGGGTGAAAAGTGGCATTTTTCACCACTTAACAAGGGGTGAAGGATATATTTTTACTTTTCTTTCTAGTTTAGAATTTATTGCTTTGTAAACATCTCCAAGTTTTTATTTGAATTGATGACTCAGGTTAGAATTTGCAGATTAGTGTAACGGGTTTTTTATTTTTCATCTTCAGTTTTCTAAAGTTTGATTGACGCCCAAATTTTATAAAGTTATGGATTAGATTAAATCTATATTGACAGGATTTTAGTATTGATTGACAACTAATATTAGGAAACTAGAAATATAGTGTAACGGTATTGTTTAAATTCATAAATATCCGATAACTAAAGATTGGGATTGACGACCTCAATCTGAAGAAGGAGGATTTAGATTTATATTATGCACTTTAGTTTAATAAAAATTCTTTTATTCATATTTCTCTAGTAGATTAGATCCTTAAAGATAAATAGAAGTTTTTAAGATAAGAATTTAAGTAAGAGATAAATATACTTCCTCGTGGAAACGATCCTATGCTAGTACTATAATTTTTATTGTGAACTTGCAATAGGTTAAGACTTAGAACTGAAATTAATTAAATACATAAAAGAATACAAATCAGGAGGCATTATTAGTATGGGGTTCAATTTGAAGTTTATACTGATCATCAAAGCCTGAAATATTTGTTTGACCAGAAAGAGTTGAATATGCGATAACGAAGATGGATTAAATTTCTGAAAGAATATGATTTTTCAATCAATTGTCATTCTGGGAAAACCAATGTTGTAGCAGATGCTTTAAGTCAAAAATCTTCCAAATTGGTTGCTCAACTAATGATTTCTGAATGGCGAATGTTAAAGAAACTGACAGAGTGAGACTCTAGAATTCAAATGGATAAGTCTAAAACTCTTTTTGCAAACCTAACTGTTTGACCTACCATTCTTCAAGAAATTAAAGAAGCTCAATAGGAAGATCCTAGACTGAAAGCTATCATGGCAGATGTGATTGCAGGATTTAAGTCAGATTTTAAAGTCCATGAAGATAGTAGTCCGAAAATCAATGGTAGGTTGTGTGTACCTGACATTCCAAAGTTGAAGAAGCAGATTTTGGACTGTGCAACAGTGGATTCGGGTCGAACCCACTCGTATCGATGCGCACTCTCTAAATAATTTAGAGTCGCTACCCGGAGCTTTTGGTGTCCCGTGAAACCTAAATAAATTTTATAAGCACCGAAGTGCCACAAATATGACTCTGATTCACTAGTCTACACCAAAGGTTCTTAGGTAGGGGCTTCAATTATCGATCGAAAAGGTGTTAGGCACCCAATCAACCCACTCTAGAGAGGTCTCTACTTATGGCCAAAGTAAAAATAAAAATAAAAAGGAAAGAGCACTTCCCCTTGCCCTAAGGCACTTAGATCCTATTTGTGCCCCTCTGCACTTGCCAAGATTTTGGCTGCGTAACGGCACAAACTATAGGATAGGAGAAAAGCTAGGAAGGTAGGGGAGTAGAGGGGAGAGCCAGAGCTCTCGGGCCCTTGTAGCACTGTTGTGGTCTTTCGCGTGAGGGTGCTTCGGTGAGCTTCCGATGGCTTGGATGATGGAATGAAGGGTTCTAACGCCTAAGGCTTGATAGCTAAGGGGTAGGGGATAGATCTCTCCTAACTAAAGGTTTTTTTGATGGAAGATGGGGTCTAAGGGAGACTTTTGAATTCTGGAATTTGTATGGAAGGGGTGCATCAAAGGGAGGATAGGCTTTCTCTAAATCTTTTCTCTCTTTAGAATTTTTTCAAGCCTTTAATCCAAGGGAGGGGCTCTCTATTTATAGAGAAAGAGAGGATTAGTGTGGAGTTAAAATCCTAATTGGGTTAGTAATTAGGTAATGGGCAATCTAAGGTTTTTGAGATTTTCTAGAGCTTAGAAAAGAGGGATTTGGGTTTAATGGTAGATGATAGGGTGGTGACTTGAATGACAAAAGGGTGATAACTTAAGCTAATAGGGTCACTAGGGTCCTAAAGAAGCACACCCCAAAATTTGGGATGGTCTATAAGTCAAACCCTCAATGTCAATTTTGGTCATTTTTTGAAGGAAAATCAGGCCCAAACTATTAGAAGTTGAAGACCCGCAGGGGCACGACTCGACTCTGCAATTTCCTGCACAAATCTGCGTTTTTCAAATCGCCATAATTTTTTATGTACAACTCTAAATTAGGTGATTCTTGGCTCGTTAGAAAGATAGGAACCTCTAATTTCCAATGGAATAGGCCTTCGGTTGGGCAACTATCTATGCAAACCTTTGACACTTTTCATCAGCTGCTTTGGTTAGTTCGAAACTGGCTCTTTGGGCCCGATTTTATAATTTCCTGCATAAATTTGCGATCTTTATTTCGCCATATCTTTTGATGTACAACTCTAAATTAGGCAATTTTCTAATGCTATAGGCCTTAGGTTGGGCAATTATCTATAAAAACTTTGACACTCCTCTTTCTAACAGCTGTTCAGGGGGGTTCAAATCAGGCCCGAGAAGGGTTTTAATGGGTCTGGAAAGGCTATGATTGATTCCTAAGGATTCGAGATGATTCCTAAGAGTTTTGGAATGATTCCTAAGGGTGGTTTGGGAAATGCTTTTGAAAGCACGGGGGTATGCTTTTCTCGAAGTATGTGTCGATCGGGCCTTGAGCCAAATTTGGATGTCTACAAGGACGAAGCCCCATCGGTCGAAATATACAGTTCATCTGAGGATAACTAAAATGTATCAAAATTTGAAGAGAATTTTCTAGTGGCACAATATGAGAAGAGAAATTGCTCAGTATATTTCAAAATATTTGACCTGTCAGCAAATTTAAACAGAATACCAGAAACCTGCAGGCAAATTACAGCCCCTAGATATTTCGAATCAAAGTGGGATGATATTACTATGAATTTTATTATGGGACTTCCTCGAACCAAGAATAATCATGATACTATTTGGGTTGTAGTCAATCGAATAACGAAGTCTGCTTATTTTTTAGCCATTAGGAAGAATGACCCATTGATCAAATTGACCCAACTATTTATCAATGAGATTGTAAGGTTACATGGAACCCTGAAATCAATTATATTTGATAGAGACTTGCGTTTCACATCAGAGTACTGGAATGGTTTGATGAAGGTTTGGGAACGATTTTAAAGTTTAGTATAGCTTATCACCCAGAAATTGATGGGCAGTCGGAAAGGGTAATTCAGATCCTAGAAGAGATGCTACTGGCTTGTGTGATAGAGTTTAAAGGAAGTTGGGATCAATTCTTGTCTTTGATTGAATTTACATATAATAATAGCTACCACGCCAATATTTAGATGGCACCGTATGAAGTTCTGTATGGTAGACCTTGTCATTCAGCTCTTTGTTAAGACAAGATGGTGAAAGAACGTTGTTTGGCTCGAAATTAGTGCAAGAAATGACAGAGAAGATTAAACTCGTTAGAGATCGACTTCAGACAGCTCAAAACAAACAGAAATGTTGCTCATATGCCAGGATGAGAGATTTAGAGATTGAAAAGGGTGATCATGTATTTTTTTTAAGGTATCTCCAGCTAAAGGTGTGATGCAATTTGGGAAGAACGATAAACTGAGGCCAAGGTTTATTGGTCCTTTTGAGGTTCTGAATCGAATTGGTAAAGTTGCTTATAAATTAGCATTGCCTCCACATATGTTAGCCATCTACAATGTATTCCATGTTTCGATGTTACGAAGATATATTCGAGATCCTGCTCATATATTGGAATACGAACCGATACCATTTCGCAAGGACTTATCTTATATTGAACAACCTATCTGAATTGTAGACAGAAAAGAGAAAGTGCTTTGTAATAAGATAATTTCATTGGTCAAGATTTTGTGGCAAAATCATTCTGAAAGGGAAGCGGCTTGGGAGTGAGAAGAAGTTAGAGAGAAGTATCCATAGTTGTTTGGTAGCTAATCTTAAATTTCGAGGACGAAATTTCGTAAAGAGGGTTGGATGTAACGACCCAATTTGAAACCAGGTCAAAGATTTAATTTTATTTATTTATTTAATGCATTTAAGATTTTGTATTTATTTATTAATAAATGGGTATTTGGGAGATTTAAGTGGTTGAAAGTGGATTATATGGTAATTTAATTATTTTACAAAAAAAAGGGGCTTTGGAGGCATATAGGTGATGGTAATGGGTATTAGAGTACTTTAAAGAGCACACTTTGACTTCAATACTTAGGAGAGAGGTTGGGTATAAGTGTAAATTATGACATCAAAGTGTCATGAACTTTTACACGGTGTTAAGTTATGCTTGCTTCACATAGGAACACAGGAACAAATATGTTCCTTATTTTGTATATGCTTTAGATGAGAAATATATATAAACTATGGTGAACTTGCTTTATATAGGATAGAACTCTTGTTTTTACCTTATCTTAGAAAGTTAGGAACCTCAGCCTCTTAAGTTATTTGGTGGGTCGTGGGGTTGTAATAGCTAAGGGCTAAGAAAAGACAATAACAAAAAGAAAAGAAAGAGAGAGGGAGAGAGCCCGAGAGGAAAAGAAAAGAAAAGGAAGAGAAAAAGAGAGAGAGCCTGAGAGGGAGAGGGAGAACGAGAGAGACGTCTAGAGAGAGAAAGATAGATTGAGAGAGAGAAAGTGATTTAGAGAGAGAGAGAGAGTTAAAGAAGAAGAAAAAGACAAACCTTAAAGCTGCTTGGATTTCTTGAGGCAAGTACCCTATTCTAGAATTTCTTGACTCAACCCTAATTTGAATTCAGTATATATATACTTTCTGTTGTTCCATTAAAATTTGAGCTATCTAAAGCTGAGTTTTTGGTTAAGGTGTTGCTTTTAGAAACCCTTACATCTGAAAATGATTGTGTAATTTCGCTAACTCTGGACTATATTAATAGATGCATACAATCTAAATTTGTGGATATAAACTAACCTTTTGTTTGATTTTTGAATATTAAAGTCAGGTTTTTCAGTTATAGCAAACGTTTTGAATTTTCGTCACGTTTGCTTGAAAAAATTCGAAGATCAGATTAGATTATATCTTGAAACCTCTGCCCTGAAATCTGAAATCTGCTTATATATTTTGTTATCCCTTAATGTTTACAAAAGCCCTGTTTATATAACTCGCTTGAATTGGATCTGTAATCTCCGACCTTTCAATTATATATGAAAGTTTGATTTTTATGAGTAGTTTATACCCTTTTCGAGATCGAAGTATTTTTCGGCATCTAAATTCATGTTTTCTTATATTTATGTATTGGATCTTAATGCCATAATGTCTGAAAGCCAGTGAGATGGTGCCTATGAATCCGGATGGAACAATTCTGACACCTTGGCCATGTCGTGTATCTGATATTTGTTACATGTTATCTACTCTATTATCTGGCCTCAATTAAATGATTAGTTGAGGAAAGAAGTTGGTATTCATGCTATTAGCTATAAAATACTCCCAAACAGATATATATCTGTTTTGATAATTTAAGAAAAAGAGTCATTACTTATTTGTCTAGTTTATGGCATGGGCAATGAGTTTTACTGCAATACTATTTTTTGTCAATTGAAGTCCAACCTAATTTTGTTTAAAACGCCTGATTGTAAGGTACCTTGCTAAACAAAGTTCAAAATTTCGTTATTAGGGAGTTAGTCAATATTTATTAGAATGGGTTACTTGCGAAGGATGTGAATTAGCTCTTACGGTGGTTTTAACGACCCTGTAGGTTAAGGGAAGGAATTGGAGAAGAACTGTAGGTGGAGTTCTCAGCAGTGTTTTCTGGTGGAGACTTCTGGGTCTGGTATATTTATGTGTATAAAGTACATTATCAGTGAGTGATCGTTTGTAGTTTTATTGAAACAATTTTGTAACTATAGTTGTTTAAGCCTGGTTGATATGAGGAGTTCCATAGTTTCATCTAATGAGTTGTTTTGACCTGTTTTATATATGAAAAGGAAAAGTTTCTTCTGTTCTTCTGAAATATGGTTGGTTGGATATTTGTATTATATCCCTTGTTAGAGAAATTGTTATTTTAGGTTTCTTTTGATCTGTCTAAGTCGCAACTCATGATTCAAGTGTGTGGATTATGGGTCGTGACAATATATATATATATAGAGAGAGAGAGAGAGGCCCGAGGCTATGCACCCTTTTTGTGTAAAGCGACGTCTTACATTCTAATCATTTACTTTAACTAGAGTTATCGCTGTCAGAATCTGAAGCATAAAGCGGAGTGAAGCGGCAGGGGATACGGCGTCTGAAATCAGAGGTTTCAAAGACCATTATTATCATTCGAAAAGTATATTTGAGGTGGCAAATTTATGAATTAAAAATTTACAAATTACTTTTCATCTTTGCCCTAATTTTACACTTCTCAAAGCGCAGTAAGAAGATACAGTGAAGCGACGACCTCCTTTCCCTTTTTTCGAATTAAGGTGAGTCCCTTTGATTTACTTTTCATTTCAAATATGAAGTGCTAGCGCCGCTATATAGAGGCGTGTCCCTTCCTTGACGGAGCACTAACTCTTCTTTAATGAAGCATTAGCGCTTCTAAGAGGAGTGCTAGCTCTACGACATGGAAGTGACGATGCTCCTAGTTTAATGTCTTCTTCTTTAAACTGATTCTTTTTATGATTCACAGATTATCAAGATGATTCTCAAGACTTCAGTGATAAAGTACACCATTGTGAAGTATTGGTCGATCAACGATGACACAATTTGCACCGAAGGATGAGAACAGCGTCAACGGCCTCCTAGACTACATCATCAAGTTCGGGGTTAGGCAAATTGGCTAAAATTTTATGAACGGCCCTATCAGATTTTGCCCAATTGGTTTTTTCTTAATCATTGGTCTTCGAATGGCTGGCCCCGACCATTACCCTCCCTCCAAACCCCTTATCGAAGACCAAACGTTCAGAGTGAAGTATTTCAGGGCATTAACCCTGTAAAGAGGGAACATATCCTCTATGCCATTAATTGCGTAGCTGAGGGTGGTGACGATGACTTCCTAAAGCTCTGTTTGTTATTCTTTCTCACCATCAGCCTCTTCCCAAACACAAAATCCATCCTCAACGACCCCTACCTCGTTCTCGTTGATAATCTCTCAACTTTCAACGAATATCCATGGGGTGATTTGGGTACAAGCACATGTTTCAGTATGTCGATAAAGCAAAGAGGAACCGAAAAAAATAGCAGAGAGGGCAAAGGTTGTGCAAGAATATAATATTTATGGCTGCACGATTGCCCTGCAGGTAATGTTGTGCTCTAATTTTAGGCTTTCTTTCTTATATTTTTCATTTATGAAGTCCATAAAAACCACATCAATATGTTCTTCCTCAAATATGGCCATACGAGATTAACCCGAAGAGCGCCCCAGCGAGGTTTGAAGGCGATTGCAACTTCCCAAGGCTGCTAAAATGGGAGGCAAATCAAAGTACAAGAAAGTTTTACATCAAAAATTTCGAGAGTAAGGTCATTTGCATGATCCGCCTCGTTAACGAGACGATGTTGCCACTCTTACGAAGAGACATCGCCTTTAGAATGAAGTGATGTCGCTTTCCAAACGAAGCGATGTCGCGTTCCAAACAAGGTGATATTGCATTCCAAACGAGGTGATGTTGCTTTCCTAATGAAGTGGTGTAGATTTTCTTAATTCTTTATCTATTGTCAATAATATAGAAAATTTATCTTCTTTTAGGCCTTTCAGGAACTCATGGGCACACCCTACGAGGAGAGTCAACCTATGATAGAGGACTTTAGGCGAACAGGGGGAGATCTATAAAAGAAGCAGGTGAAGGACCTTCTCTCCTTGCCATTATCGTGCAAAGGTAGAGGTCAGACATTGACGTCATTCACCTCGAAGAAGAGGAAGATAGAGAAGAAGAAGAGGAAGAGGAAGAGGAAGATGAAGGTGAGGATGAAGAAGATGCTCCTAAAGGCCATCAGTCTAGCAAAGCCGCCCCAGTTACCTTTAAACATGTGCTAGGGAGGCAGATTGATGAAAAATGGATGTTGTCTGTCGATGCAAGAATTACAGACTGTGAGAAGTCAGTCAGCAAGTGAAACACGAGCTTCAATGACCTCAGACTACAGGTTCTCAAGATGGAACAAGAGAATAAGAAACTGGAAGACTAGAACACCCTGATCTTGAAGGAGCAGGACTATCTGAGGCGACAGAATAGCCTGATCCTGAAAGATAAGGGGTCTCTAAAGACGTCCTTGACCAAAATCATGGGGAGTTGCCTGAGGTATGTTATTTGTTTAATGTGTTAGACAATAAGAACATTAACACTTTGTCTTACCAGCGGCATCGCTTCGATGCTGAAGTGTCAGCACTTTCACATGAAAGCATTATCGCTTCTAATTTAGAAGCGCTAGCGCTTCTAATTTAGAAGCGCTAGCGCTTCTAAATGAAAGTGATAATGCTTCTTATACAGAGCACTAGCGCTTCCAAATGAAAGCGTTACAGCTTTGAGTATGGAGCGCTACCACTTCCAAATGAAAGCGTTGGCACTTATGTTACGAGGCGTTGTCGCTTCGCCAAGTTATATTTCATTACAGAGTAATGTCTCTTTTGTCATATTGCAAGACAACATTGTGGCAAGAAGCCTATTGGGGCTCGTTGAGGAACATCTGACCGTTGTCCCCTAGCAAAAAAGGTCTGCCCCAAAATGTCCATCAACCACCACCTCCTCCTATGTTGTTGTGCATCAGAGGACTCAACCAACATTAGAGAATTTCATCCAAACCCACCCCAAAACAGCCCTCTGCTATTGTGATTCCCCCGAAGCAAACCTCAATCCCAACCTCAACCTCCACCTAACCATCAACCACCACAACCACCGGCTCTAGCAACATCGGAGAAGCAGCAAACACCACCACGTCCTATCCAAAGCAAACCCCAACCTCCTACTCCGTCCAAACCCCAACCTCAGCCCCCAACCTCAACCTCCACCACCACCGCCGCCAATTACATCTCATGACCCCGGTTCTAAGATGCCCCGTAAGCAACCATGCACCGAGGAGAAGTCTTTAGTAAAAGCTGATGACGATGATGAAGATGGCTCAGTCGTCTTCAGGAGAAGTGAGAGGAACAGGGATAAAGCTATCGCCATGATTCCTCCCTCTCCAACTCTCCCTAAGAGAAAGGAACCCATGGTCTCTCAGCCCCACAACAAGGCCAAAACGACCCCCACGGCATCAACGGAGGCCTATATGAAGGCTATTTGGGAAAAGACGAATAGTGAGAATGAGTAAGTATATCCCCTCACCATATTTATCGTTGTAGATATAATATAACTTATGTTTTGACTTATTTTTGAAACTGAAAGTAGGACTGTCATCTTAATTGTTGGGGGCCAACAGATTATCGTCCAACTGCTACTCTACCTACAAGCCCCAGATGAAATAAAAGACCCAGTAAGTTTTAATCACCTCACTGATCAGTCACATAATTTACCATTTTATGACCCTTAACATAGTGATGCTAGGCCCCAGTTTGCTATTAATGAGATGCTGAAGTGCAGATATTTAGAATAGATGGCACAATAGAGTCAAAGTGCTAATCTCACTACAAAATATGAGACTTTTAGCGGCGGTTTCAAACCGCCGCTAAAGCCTTTCCAACCGTCACTAAAACATTCGGTGGCGGTCACCCAAACCGCCATGCTTGGAGCCGTCGGGAAAATTTTTATTGGCAGTTCAACTCCAACCGCCACTAAAAATACACCTTTTTAGCAGGGATTTTCAACCGCCGTTAACTATTTTTATCGACGGTTAACTAACACTGGTCATTATGAATAGTTATAAAATTAATGGTATTACTGACGATTTGCAACCGCCGATAAAAATTAAATATTTTAGCAACGGTTTATAACCGCCGGTAAAAATTAAATATTTTAACGGCGGTTACCTCCGTTAATAACTGGCGGTATTTGATAATAACTTCACTCCTCCACTAGAGATCACCTAAGGGTTTAAAAGGCTTGATGCATATGCTAAATGCATCTGTGCTCCCTACAAAAGTGGCATTTTCTATTTTTACTACTTATTTTTAATTTCTCCTTTGCTCAGGGACTAGCAAAGCTTAGGTTTGGGGGTGTGTTGATCAATAAAAAATACCATTTTTTACCTCCCAACTTGACCTTTGCTGGACCTTTGAGTTGACTAATAATGTGTCTTGTGTGTGTTTTATAGCTAAGCAATAAATTACAGTCTTAATACAGACATCCATCTAAAAATGCCCAAAGAAGAGACCTGCTACTCATACATGTGCTCCTGCAGCCCAAAAGGCCAGCCATCAAGTAGTCCATAGAGTTTTAGAAGTCTATGGGAATGCCATGTGTCCAACTGGGCACACATGGGAGCAAGAGCAGCTGCATTAGATGAAGATTGAACCCTTCAAAAGGTTGTTGTGTGCTGACATATGAAGGATAGCACCCCAAAGATGTGTGCTAGCTGTGGAAGCAAAGAGCAGAAGAGCTCGAGAGGTTAATTCAACTTGTCGAGAGGTTCTGGTGAGAGAAGTCAAGCTGTCGAGAGGTTGGGGTGTTTAAATGTGAAGCTGTCGAAAGGTCCCCACATCCTATCGAGGAGTAAAAGCTAACGAAATCAAGCTGTCTAGAGGTTCTGGAGTTGTATTCCAACCTGTCAAGAGGTCCTGAGGTAAAAAAGTGAAGAGTTTGAGAGGTTCACAGAACCCGTCGATTAGTATAGTGCATCCTGTCGAGAGGTCACCTGGAGATGTAGGGGACCTCGCAAGGTTCTAGCTACATGTCGAGGGGTTCCCCTGACTCTAGCAAGCAATCAAAGCCAACCTAGCAAGGACTTACCTGAAGTTGCATCCATTTTTGCAAGGTTGAGTCAACCTGTCGAAAAGCAGAACAGAACCTATCGAAAGCTTAGCTGGAGCTGTATAAGAAATCGAGAGGTTGGATTATAACCTGTCGAGAGGATGAATGGAGCTCGGACATCAGTTAGATATTGAGGTTATCATGTCGACCAGTTCAACAGAACCTGTCGAGAAGTCATCCAACCTGTTGAAAGCCTACTCCAACCTATCGAAATGAGCACGAAGTGGACTCAAAACCTGTCGAAAGGTTCCCTGAACCTCTCAACACATGAATTGGGAACTTCTCAGTTCCAGCCACATTTGCTGCTCACTTCAATGCTCTATGCACGCGTTCCAAGGCATGTTAACAACCCTTGGGAGTATTTATGGAATACAAAAGGGCACAAATGGAAACCCTCTAACCACCTCACATATACTTGTCCAATTCGAACCAATTGGGGGGTATTTCTATAAGCAAAATCAGCCACATCAGCAGCTCAGAATAATAAAAATATTCCTTTGAGCTCTGATTGGCTTAAACAAATCTGAGGAGAGAGGGGAAGGTATAAAGAGAAGAGAAGTTTCATTGAAGGACGCAGAAATGGAGAGAGCTCAAACCAAATTCGAATTCCCTCTTCCATCCAAAATTTCATCCCTCTTTCTTCTTCCTCATTCTCTCTTTAGACCAACCATGGTTAGCTAAACACCTTCAGTAGCTAGGGTGAGGTTGAGAGCTGTAAATTGAGAGGTTCAAGGCTTTGTATGGGATTGGATGTTGCACAGCTCTCAACCTCTCAATTGAGAGGTTCAAGGCTTTGTATGGGCTTTCAATACAAACTAAATTGAAGGTTCAAGCCCATACAAAGCCTTGAACCTCTCAATTTACACCTCTCAAAGGCTTTGTATGGGATTGGAAGTTGACAGCTGTAAATTGAGAGCCTGTCATGCGGGTGACCCGGGTTCGATCCCCGACAACGGTGCCAAAAACTTATTATATTGCTTACCTTATAATTATTAAGGGGTTAAAATCAGTAAACTAAAGGACAAATTATAGCAAAATGGGATCAAGGTAAAGCAATCAGGCCTCTAAGAACCAGGGCTGTTACAGCAAGCTTTAAGGGGTAAGTAAGGGTATGTTCACAGGAAAATATGCTTCAAAATAGGATAAATCTCCAGATCTATAATAGAGTTGGCACTCTATCCTATCCTAATTTAAACTAAGGCAAGGAAAGAGGAGAGGTTTTAGGGATTGTCAATTTACTAAAACTATAGAAAATTAAAGGTATTGCTAATGATCCAGAACTAAGTAAAAATCAACTCTATAATCCACAATATACTGATTCAATACAAACTTGCAGTACAATGTGCTCAAATCTGCAATCTGTGCAACATCCAATCCCATACAAAGCCTTGAACCTCTCAATTTACAGCTCTCAACCTCACCCTAGCTACTGAAGGTGTTTAGCCAACCATGGTTGGTCTAAAGAGGGAATGGTGAAGAAGGAAAAGGGATGAAATTTTGGATGGAAGAGGGAATTCAAATTTGGTATGAGCTCTCTCCATTTCTACGTCCTTCTTCAATGAAACTTCTCTTCTCTTTATACCTTCCCCTCTCTCCTAAGATCTGTTTTAGCTAATCAAAGCTCAAGGGAATATTTTTGTTATTCTAAGCTACTGATGTGGCTGATTTTTCTTCTAGAAACACCTCCCAATTGGTTCGAATTGGACAAGTACATGTGAGGTGGTTAGAGGGTTCCTATTTGTGCCCTTTTGTATTCCATAAATACCCCCAAGGGTTATTAACATGCCTTAGAACGCGTGCACAGAGCACTAAAGTAAGCAGCAGATGTGGTTGGAACTGAGAAGTTCCCAATTCATGTGTCGAGAGGATCAGGGAACCTTTCGACAGGTTCTGAGTCCACTTGGTGCTCATTTCGATAGGTTAGAGTAGGCTTTCGACAGGTTGGTTGACTTCTCAACAGGTTCTACTGAACTAGTCGACAGGATAACCTCAATATCTAACTGTTGTTCTAGCTCCATTCACCCTCTCAACAGGTTATAATCCAACCTCTCGATTTCTTATACAACTCCAGTTGAGCTTTCGGCAGGTTCTATTTTGCTTCTCGACAGGTTGACTCAACCTCGCGAAAATGGATGCCGCTTCAGGTAAATCCTCACTAGGTTGGCTTTGACTACTCGCTAGGTTCAGGGGAACCTCTCGACATGTAGCTGGAACCTCGCGAGCTCCCCTGCATCTTCAGGTGACCTCTCGACAGGATGCACTATACTAATCGACAAGTTCTGTGAACCTCTCGAACTCTTCACTTTTTCACCTCAGGACCTCCAGACAGGTTGGAATACAGCTCCAGAACCTCTCACAGCTTGATTTCTTCAGCTTTTACTCCTCGACAGGATGTGGGGACCTTTTGACAGCTTCACATTTAAACACCCCAACCTCTTGACAGCTTGACTTCTCTAACCAGAACCTCTCGACAAGTTGAATTAACCTCTCGAGCTCTTCAGCTATTTTCTTCCACAGCTGCCACAAATCTTTGGGGTGCTATCCTTCATATGTCAGCATACAGTAGCCTCTTGAGGGGTTCAATCTTCATCCAATGCAGCTGCTCTTGCTCCCATGTGTGCCCAGTTGGACACATGGCATTCCCATAGACTTCTGAAACTCTGTGGACTACTTGATGGCTGGCCTTTTAGGCTGCAGGAGCACATGTATGAGCAGCAAGCCTCTTCTTTGGGCATTTTTAGATGGATGTCTGCACTAAGACTGTAATTTATTACTTATCTATAAAACACACTCAAGACACATTATTAGTCAACTCAAAGGTCCATCAAAGGTCAAGTTAGGAGGTGAAAAATGATATTTTTCACTAATCAACAGGAAGTCATAGTAGTTTCCCCACTGATTATAGGAATTCTCAAGACTACCCCAATGAGAGACAAAGGCTTGCTCTGTTCTTGTTGGATATAAGGGGGTGGTCGAGTATTCCACCGGGACATAAGTTGATTGGTAGTTTGGCCAAAATGGTTTTTCGTGGCCTTGCATGACTATCTATTTTTTTTAAAAAAAGCAGGGAGAGAAACAAATCTGGGCCTCTAGCTTCTCTTATCAGTGGAAGTGTTGGCACCTTTGATTTCCTACTCTGAGTAAACCTGCAAAAGCTTAAGAAGTAATAAAAAAAAATTAAAAATATAAAGAAAAATAAAAAGAGAAAAACAAATCTTGGTTTTTAAGATAAAACAAGAAAAAATAATATGCTTCCCGACAACGGCACCAAAAACTTGATGTGCTCTAAATTTATACTAAAGTCTTAACTTATTGCAAGCGTACAATGGAAATTGTAACACTAGTATAGGATCGTTCCCACGAGGAAGTGATTATCTTTATATTTTGTGGCTCCTAAAAATTTATACTTATCTTTTAAGATCCTAAACTACTGGAGAAATATGAATAAAAGAATGGTTTCTTTAAACTAACTACATAAAATAAATTTAAATCCTCCTCCTTCCAAATTATGGTCGTCAATCACAATCCGTCAGTTCTCGGATATTTATAAAATTAAAGTACCGTTACACCTTATTGCAGTCCACTAAAATTTGAGCGTCAATCAAACTCAAGAATTCTTTAACACGAATTTAATGTAATCAACAATCTTCCTAAAATTTGGGCATCAGCCAAACACAAGAAAATTGAAGATGGAAAAATAAAATCGTTACACTAATCGGCAGATTTTCAATCTAAGTCATAAATTCAAATAAAAAACTTTTAGATGTTTACACTGCAGCAAAAGTGCATAAAATAAATCTAAACAAAAAATTAATAAAAATTGTGTTAATCCTCAACTCTCGTCCTCAGGCGTCAATTGATCGCGAGAAACCTCAGACAACCTACACTAATCTTTCAGCTCCCAATTGCAGTCGTCAATTGCTCTCAAGAAACCTTGGATATCTAAACTAAACTAAACTAAAGTTGATTGGAAAAAAACCCAATCTAAGTCGTCAATTGATGTTGAGAGTTCCTTCGATAACTGTTCTCCTATGTCGAGCTCTCTTATTTATAGATCATAAGGAGTCAGTTTATATTATTATAATCCTAATAAAAATAACTAATAAAAATAATAGTTTCCTAATATAACTCTACTTTTAATCCTAATTCTTCCTTGCTTTGAATATTTGATGCGCTCTGAGATTGCTCCTTAATTTCAGCAGCAGAGTCCTTTAGGAATCTCTCTTCATCAATCTTCTCAAATTCATGATCTACCAGACTTCTATTTTAAGATATCTTCTAATTATGTGCATGGCGGTATAGATTTCATGTGATCGGCAGCAACGAGAGTCTTTATCTGTAAAATCGTAAATCACGATTTTCTCTTTTCAGCTCATAACTCTCGGAACAATTCTCTAATACGAACGATTGCAATTCTCTTTTGTATCGCACTCTGCTTGAAGTGTATTATGGAGAATCGTAAATTACGATTTCTCATTTTCTCTTTTATTTCGTTCAATCGCAAAGTACAATTTTCTTACTTTAACCATGCGTCAAATCCTCTTTTATGCTCGATCGTCTTTCTTACTGCTTTATAAGTTTATTTTGATGAAGATTAACATTTTTGTTCTCTTTTACTATTTATTCTTAATATATGCACATCAGTATTTCGTTAGTAGCAAACTAGAGTCTAGCATCACTAAGTTAAGGGTGATAATATGGTATATTCTGTGGCTGGTCAAAGATGCAACTTATAAGTTCATGGACATCGATGGCGTGTTTCTGTTATTTTATACATTTATATCATGAACTCTATCCTCTGATATCTGACGAGACTAATATAGACCATGGAATAGAGATGTAATTATACCGATATGAGACATTATCAGTCTCTTATGTGTCGTCTGTGGTCTTCTATGAGTTCAAAAGGTTCATTACGACCAAAGAAATTTACAATGTCCATATATTATGGTGTACTTAACTATATCTGAGACCTTTGACATGAAGTAGACTAGATAAACTCCATGCTTAGCCAACATATGGATATGAGGTGGAAGCAGTCTCCTACGAGTCTTTCAAGATCTTATATGAATTTCGCGTGAGCCTTTTGATGTAATATACTTAAAAAGATTATCGGAGACCATTCTCTTAGAAGTAGAGTAGACATCCCACATACGTAGGGTGTCAAAGACTCTTGATATAGAGTAAACAAGGTAATCGATCATCTTAGTGCCTCGGACACCCTTCATTCGGAGCATAGAAGGCAATCCACACATTGATATATACGCTAATATCATGAACTCTATCATCTAATTCAAGTGTAAGACTAATATAAATTATGGACGAGATATGTATCTTATCTATCGTGTGTTGTCTTAAGAGAATCAGAGCATACGAGACAGAAAATAAATAACTTGTGTACACCTTCCAAATCCATTTGCCTAAAACGGGACGGTACCTCATTAGGCTTCCCATTTAGAACAAACCCAAAAAAACATATATTCCAAGTCACAAGATTCTTCTCAGACATTAAAACAAACAACTTGTGTGCATCCTTAACAAGCCCATAAGCAGCATAGAAACTCACTAAATAATTTTGAGCAAAGACAAGTGACTTATAAATACATCCTAGAAGCAAACAATTTAACGTAATCATCTTTTTTGTAAGCCCTAACTTAAGTAACATAATCAATTATTTCATTAAGCATTAATTTAGGAAAAATATACAAGTAGATTCATCTTAGAAACAAAAAATTTTAAATTTAAAGTGAATTAAGACCTAGAAATTAGGGCTTCCACAAAAATTAGAAATAGAAAAAAGTCATTTGGATGTTTGGATGGTTAGAATCATTTGATTGGTGCTAATTCAGGATACATTAAATATTCATATTTTACCATAAGGGATTTAAGAATCATATCTAAACTAGTACACCCATTTACGATAGAGTTTTATGTCTAGGATTTACTATTTTAGGGAAAATATAAACGTTACCCGTCGGATATTGCAAGCTCTGAAGTTGTAAGGCGATTTTAAGATTTGAAAGTTTCGAAGTTGATCATTACCCATAAGCCAGCTGATATTTGCAAGCTCTGAAGTTGCAGATGACCAGAGAAGGAGACAATCTGCATCTCGTCCTTTTCAGCATTGGGGAAGGATAAGAAGAAGGGTTGCGCGTCGTCGACAACTTCACTAAGACAGTCCATCGGTAGCTTCACGTCATTGGAAGCTTCACGTCGGCAGCAAAGAGAGGTTTCAGATAAGAGAATAGAGGAAGAGGTTAGCTTATATAGTCTAATGAGGGGGTATTTTGGTGTATTAAAGTTTAACTTAATGTACCAAAAATACATGCAGTACAAAATTATTGGGAGTTTGGGACCCTAGAAGGTAAATATGAAAATAAAGTTTGGGTCTAGACACACCCTAGGTCCTTTCTACAAAGTAGCTAGGGACCCCGCTGGATAAATTAGAAAGAGTTTGGACCCAACTGGATAATTGTAACAACCCGGATTTTTAGATTTTATTTTAACGGTGTAAGATGATGCACCACACTATGTACTGTGCTAACGCTCCACATCAGAATTGAAACCCACCTTTTAAAATAGAAAATTTCTAATTTTTCCCATATCAAAATTAGACTCATTGCGAAGTGCTCGTCGATACGATTCCAACGATATATAATTTGACGACTTCTAACAAGAATATAAAAAGTTATACCCATTTTAACTGATCAAGCAAGTCAAAGGGTATAATTGTAATTTCGGGAGAGAAACACCAATTGGTTTGGTGCTTATGCAAAATGCTTGAACGAAACCTTTTCTCAAGCTATCCAAGTTACGTATGAATTCTTATTCCGTGTAAAAATCTCCTATTCTATTAAATCTCCTACGAAAAGTGTTAATTAGAGTTGACCTAAAATTTTATACCATTATAAATAAAACTTTAAAAGCTCTCTCCTCTCTATAATAAGAAATTATTCTCTCTCGAGACTTAGACGAGCCGATGCCTTGGGAATCGATCTTTTTAACTCAAATCGCCGTTGATCTTCTGTTCACGCTTCAAGAGGTGGGTACCCATCAATCCATCTTGTTCTTCTCAGATCCCGTCGCGTAGGATGCGTTCGATCGCGCATCGACAGGTTTAAAAATCTTATTTAAATCCAAATATCTCATAAATTAATAGATCTATATATTTAATATATGCTTTCCCTTTAAAGTTATATATTTTGTAAATTGGGTTTATATGTTATTTCTCTTTTCTTTTCAAAAATTCCTTTTGTTTGAGCCATTAATATTTTACCTTATATTAGGTTTGTATATTTAATATGTTTACTTCCTCTTTTATGTCTGTAAAATTAATTAAATTTTAATACTTATAAATTTGATAGATTGACTTAATTAGCATATTACTATATTAATATTATTTATTTCTAAATCTATATAGTATAAATTTATCCTTCTACTAAGACTATAATAATATATATTATTGTTGCAAGTTTATACTATTATTTATTTAAAATTAATTAAGCCCAAAAATTAAATTATATATTTATTTTATTTAAATAAATAATAGATTGCACCAACTTAAAGTTTCGGGTCCGAACTTGCGGCTACGAACCCGAATTCACGTCCATGAACCCGACCTCGCGACCATTAATGCACATGTCCCGGTAGTTTAGTCATAACTTTTTATCCCGACCTCGGATTAATACAATTCGTGCGGCATTGGAAAGAAGACAGCGAGCTTTACAACTTTGTGTGAAATAGCCATTTCATGAATCTGACTTTTTAGAGGTCAAAATAGAGCAACAAGTCGGGTTCAATTTTGAATGAATCAAGGCTATTCGAATTTAAGATTATTTTCTAATTCTCATGACCAAAGTTCCTGTGTATATTATATCTTAAAGTCTTTCGATCGATGGTCATGATAAATTATAACTTAATATGTATAAATACTATTTAATTTAATTATCTAATTATTATATATAAATCAATTTTATCGCTTCAATGCGACCTCTTCGATAATACAAAGTGTTAGAACTTCGATGCCTATATGAAATTGAACTCTGACTTTTACGATTATCGAAATCATACTTATAACTCTATTCTATAATTATATTGGTGTGGTATGTAAATAAATATAAATATAAGCATAATCAAAATCTAAGTATAAACTGTTATGTATGTGTGATACTTTTGTATTTACAATTTAATCAATTTATACGAGTTAAGAATATGTTAAATCATGAGTACGAGAGTGTATGAGATCATGCCTACGCTTGAGTGTGGTGATTCGCCGAGATGGTATCGAAGCGAGGAATACACCGTATTCACATGCCTTATAACTCATGGTGGAATGGGACCCATGACGAGTCGGGTGAGTGTGAATTCAGTGTAACATCGTACACGGTGGCATATACAGTGATCCTATCACCCCGAGTTTTAATACGAGAGGATAAGATATGAGATATGATACGAGAATCGGGCTTTAGGCCTTAGCTGTGGTGAGGTTTCTTTTACGGTTACGTGATAAGTAGTGAAAAATACCATTTTTCACCCCTAAACATGAGCCTTGAAAGACCCTTGAGAGGACTAAATAAGTGCTTTAGTGTTCATATTGCAGCTAACCAAAAAGACAGGTCCAAATCCGAAAACCATCCTAAAATGATCAAAACGCTGACAACGCATGTCAAGCTCAAAGAGGGAGTGAAGAAATAGCCTCAGCAATGGCTAAAAAGGTCCTAAAAGAGCAAGAAAAGACCTGAAGAAGAAGAAGGATCCATTCGCAAAGAAGAATGGAAGCTAAAAGTCAATCCGCAAAGAACTTCTACTATTCGCAAAGAACCTTGAACTTTGCGAAAAGAAGAAAACACTCCTCGAATAGAAGAATGACCTTTGCGAAAAGAAGAAAACACTCTGCGAAAAGAAGAGAAGTCCTTTGCGAAAAGATCTCCTGAAGCCAAAATGCTTTGCGAAAAGATCTCCTGAAGCCAAAATGCTTTTAAAAAGATCTCCACGAAGCCAAAATGCTGCGAAGAGAGCTTCGGGGCCAAACTACTTTGAGAAAAAGACCTTAAACTATGCGAAATGTGATTCTGGGTATTTACAGTTCGTCCGAAGGGTATCTCAGGAAACTTTCCAAACGCCCCAATGCGTTTTAAAAGCCAAGGACATTCCAGGAAGATTCGAGCACGAACCAAAGGCATATTCCACCCCATGTGAACACCCAAAGATGAAATTACTTGGCAGGGAACTTCTAGAAGCTCAAACAGATTTTTGAATTACATAGTAATTGATGCCTCTGTTTCTGATTGGTGAACGGATCAAGCATTTCGATTGGCGAGATCTGGATCACGGTGCTCGACTCCTATTGGTTGATACAGATCTATCCAATTCGATTGGTTGATACACATCGAGTGCTTAGGAAAAACTATAAATAGACGAACCATTTGCCCAATTTGGGTATCCAGTTTTAGAGTTTTCATCTCTGTTTCCCTCATTCCGGTCGGATAGCTTATCCGAACCCTGTAATCCTTCTTGTAGTTTACCTTTGAGAGCCATTGTGAGTGATTTGTACTTCCAAGTTCGGATTCAAGATCAGAATCGAGGGCTCTTCGAGAAGCTCGATCAGAAGTCCGAGGGCTCTCTAAGAAGCCGTGCTCAAATTGTAACGTTGGATTTTAAAAGGTTGTGTAATTTGTGTCTTCTCCATTGGAGTCATGTCGAGGGTTAATGTTCACCTTAGTGCATTAGACTTCTTTAGATTCACTCATCCGCATCCAACTTCCCTTAATTCATCATCCACATGAATTAGCGTTGGTAACCTAATTCAAGCAAAGATTTACGTGATGTTCATGTTCGAACTAAAGAATAGGCCACATGAATGGTATGTGATCTGTGACCATTTAAGTGGACAGATCACAGCCATAAGTCTAAACCTATTCCTTAATTCGGATTTATTTCTCTTACATCTGTGCTGGTAGCCAGATGAAGATTGAATCTGCTCTGTTGAACTACAGATTCTCCATTAAAATTCAGAGGCTAAAGTACATGAAGCTATTATTTCTGCATTTGTCTTATTTTAAACACCTCCCCAACTCGGATCTGGATCATGTAGTTAGTTCTTTTCTTTATTTGCTTATAGTTAAATGTGACAAAACCCAACACTCTCTTTTTATCTGCTTTCTAGATAATTATAGAGCCAGATCTGGTAGCACAGATCTGGAGGTCTATCTCATATTTCAGACAAATTCTCTGTGGACGATCTTTAATATACTTACTTTTAAAACTTGCTACAATTGGCTCTGATCTTGCAGGCTATTGTTAGCCCTCAATGTGCTGATATCTCTTTCATAATTTAAAATTATGTAACTTAATATTCATTAATTCGTCATTCAAAACACACATAAATCAGGCACATGTTAGGCGACAACAAGTTTTTGGCGCCGTTGCCGGGGAAGTTTGTTCTAAAATAGATAGACCTATGTTTATTTTCATTTATTTTAATTTTTGCTTTAAACCTGCACTTTGCATTCCAAGTGCTTGATTAAATGTCTCTGAGCTTTGTATAGAAAACCTGCTTTTATCGCAGAATTTTTTTTTATTTTTTTATTTTTATTTTTCTCGAGTTTTATTCTTGCCTTCTAGTTATTTGAATAAATCTGCACGCCACTCTTTGTCTTTTGTCAAATTTGGGCGTGCTTTGAGTTTTCTTTTATTTTTGTCAATACTTGAATAAGGTATCGCTGCAGTTTTGGATGTTTGCAGATCTGAGCGTACCTTCAACAAGGAGCATCTGGACCAAAGTCGAGCAGATCCGCTTGAGTTTGCATCCCTTCTCCTTTGCATTCATTTTCTATTTTAAATTCTTGAGAACCAGTAGATTCTGTGTGTTTAATGTTTGTTTTGATTATAATTTGTCTTTTAGGCATCTTTGATTTTTTTTACAAACCAAATACAAAATAAAAGAAGCTGAAAACACAAATAGAAAATCTACGAGTTGTTTCTCATTATTTTCAGAAGAGTAAATAAGGGCTCTTGTTGAGCGGTGATCCAAAACAAGTAAAAAAAAAAAAAATTATAATAAAAAAATAGAAAATTATAAAAACAATATAGATATCTTCCTGGACAATGTTTTTCCATTTGCATCCACTTTTCCCATCCGGACCTCCGAGATCATTTTTTTTTTAGGAATCATGTAGGATAATGAGTAGTGAATCATAGGCTGTTTTGAATATTCAATGGACCCACTAATTTTATTTTCCTTGAGATTTCTTCATCATAAAGGGTCTCATGTGTGAACCTGCTTTTAATATGTGCTCCCATGCTTCATTATTTCTTTTTCATACACATCATCAACAAAGGGGTCAATCTTATGAATCTTGCTTTTCTTTGTATTCACCTTTAATCATTTTATAATCACTTAGATTCATAAGTATCTCGGGCTTTTGGGTTTGTTTCTTTGGGCTTAGGATATATCATTTGGCATTAGATTTTCTGTTTAGGAATTTTAGTTTCAAATTCTGTTTTAGATGTTGATTTTTTCTTTCTTAGGTTAATGTGTCCTCGTTTCTTGATTTTCGTCATTTTTCTGAGTATAGTTAGTTTATAACTTTGTTTTCCTATTTTGCATTCACAAATTCAGTTTTGTATCAACACTTTTCTTTTTTCTTTTTAACTTTGTATTCAATTCCCTTACCTTGCTTTCTGTTTCCGTTATTAGCATTAGTTTCCTTTCATTTTCATAGTAATCCTTCTATTTGTTAGATTTTATTTAGCAATTCTAGCATTGTTTTGTTGATTTTTCTTGCATTTGTATATCATGTTTTCCTTTTCCTTGCTCATATCTTGATTTTACATTTTATTTTCTCGCATATAGTTTAGATTTTTCTGTTCTTAGTTTTTCTTTCTTCTTTTACCCTCGCGCCCTAGTCTCTCATTGTCTAGAACATTGAGGACAATGTTCATCTTAGGTTTGGGGATCCACCGAGAAAGAAGGAAAAGGAGATCAAATTCAAAGGAGTCTGCTTTGTGCAAGGCACTCACCAACAAATCATCAAGTTCTCTCTCTTGGAGACTGCTCCTCTCCTCTTCCACAAGTTACCAAGGTACCTTTTGCTGCCTCTTTCTCAAATTACAATTGGAACTCAAACGGCTCCCAAAATCTGAAATATGTATTTTGGGAGATCATCAAACACTACTGATTATTTCTTCCTCCCTTACAAAGGAGCAAGAAGAGGAGTCATTGGTAGTTCTAAACAAAGACAAGAAAGCAATTATTTGGACCATTATTGATTTAGGAGGACTAAACGTATGCATGCATTTGTTTTTGTTGCTTCTTAGTTTCTGTTACTTCTTAGTTTACATTTGCTTCTAGTTTCGCTTTTTGACTAATTTTTTCTTTTTCTTTCGGTTTCTTTTTCATAAATTCTACCATTTAGATCTGTAGTGAGCTGCTATTTTCTTTTGTTTTTCCTTACAACAACAAGTGAGGACACGGTTCCTCACACGCTTCCCAATTTCTGTGTTGTTACTCACTTATTGGGAATTAAATGCGAAAGTTACTTTCACGCCTCCACGTCGCCCTAATGCTACTTAATGACCCACCGATTCCTGGGCCATGAGCATTACCAATGCCCCCCATTCAAGTCCCACCCTTCGGCTTCCCACCTTACCTATAAATAACCAACCTCTACCAAATTCCCCACATCTTTCCCCACCCTTCCAAAATGGCCGACGACCAAGCCAATAAGCCACCACACATGCTTTTACCCCATGTGGTTGGACCCACCACCACCGAAGGTGCCAGATCCGCTCACCCTCTGGGACGAATTTGAAGAGGTCCTCGCGATTTTGGCCAAAGAAAAGGAGGCCCAACTCCGGCCTCCTAAAAAACAAAAAATCAACCTTCCCGCCACTTCCACTCCACCTCCCCCACCCTCCCTAAAAACACTGTCCTATTCTACATCTTTATTTTTTTTTTAATTTTTTTTTTTTATGTAAAATATTTCTAGTTAATAAACTTTACTTTCTCCCATTCTCCATGTCATTTCTCATTTGTTTATTTTTTTTTCTTCTTATTGTTGCCTTGTTTCAATTTTTCCAGATAAAGTGACCATGCCACCTTTGAACGGAGGACACCTGTTCCCCATAGGTTTGGGGGTGTGGCGGACAAGTCCCGCCTAGGAATAGTTAACATAAGGGCGAGAATCACCTAAGTAATTAGGAAATGTATTAATTTACTTTAGAATCATGACAACTAGAAAATTTAAAATTCCCTTGCCAAATTTAGACATTCTAAACCTTGCGATATTCTACATTTCCATGATGATTACACCATAAAAACATCCGGTATCGACGTAGTAAGTCAAAAGGAAGAGAAAAGGTAAAGATATACTTAAAAGCTCAAGGAAAAACCATAACCAGTGAGAATTGAGCCCATATATTTTCCATCTCTGTTGAAGAGTGGTCGAGGCAATTTTTTCCGATTCAAAGGATTGGTGAGGCATTAGATCCACTAGAAGTTAGGAAACTCCAAATTAAAACAAGTATGCACTCATGAAATCGAGGAAAAGATCAAGGCCTTCTTTGGACAAACTTGAACCTAACGGAACCAACCAAGAAAAATCTGCCTTTGTTTTGTACCCCATTTGAGTCAGAATCCTACAATTCTTCATCAAAATACTCAAAAGTACTTGCACTGAACCTATGGAACCAATTCCTTCCCTCACTCGAGAATTGTGGAGGTAAAGGAGAAAGAATCGAAGATGGACCATTTCGGCAACATCAAGAAAATGAAGAGAAAATACCTCAAAACAAAAGCAATATGGTGGTGAGAAAAGAAGAGACAAACAATGTGAAAAGTTGCAAGCAAAAAGGCAAAAAGGGACCTTATGTTGAAAATGCAAGATCAAAGAAAGAACTAATCACTGTGAATGTGAGAATCTCAAAAGAAGAAGAAAGAAGCTAAACTCAAAAGGTGGAGTCATGAACCATCTCCTGCACTTCCGAGTTCTCAAATTCAAACCTCTGCTCAAATTGTTTTCCTTGAAACTTCACTCCATAAGCCATACAAACAAACCTAGATTAAAAGCCCTTGTGATCCAAAGTTGAGTGAGTGTCATGTGGAGATGAGAAGTGACCCAATCTATGGTGAGGAGATGTCAATGATGCCATTGCCTAAGAATCATGCCTATGCTCATGCTTACAGATCCATTTGGGAGATGTAACTGCTCTTGAGCTTGAGTGAAATGAACCCCTCAACAAAACAACGATGAGAGTATACCCCGTGAGTGTTTGGGTTGGAACTTGAGCACCTTAAGTATGACTTATAACCTAATTTTTATCCATAGGATGAGCTTCTCACATTTGTATGATTTTCTATGACTTCACATTGGAAATATTGAAACATTCATGAGGTTTATAAATGTTTAAATTCTGCAAACAATAATCAAATTTTCGTTTCATCATTGATTCAAGAGTAACTAACCTGCTCCTTGATTGCTCATTTGATAATATTGCACGATGTTAACTGCTTTCATGGAGAAGTTTGTGGGTACCTTCACCGAAAACCCTGAGACTTCACTCCTCCTCTAGGGATCACCTAGGGGTTTAAAAGGCTTGTTGCATATGCTAAATGCACTGTGCTTCCTACAAAAGTGGCTCTTTACTTTGTTTTTATGTTTCTTTGCTCGTGGACTAGCAAAGCTTAGGTTTGGGTGTGATAAGTAGTGAAAATACCATTTTCACCCCTAAACATGAGCCTTGAAAGACCCTTGAGAGGACTAAATAAGTGCTTTAGTGTTCATATTGACCTAACCAAAAGACAGTCCAAATCAAAACCATCCTAAAATGATCAAAATGACAACGCATGTCAAGCTCAAAGAGGGAGTGAAGAAATAGCCTCAAAGAATGGCTAAAAGGTCCTAAAAGAGCAAGAAAAGACCTCAAGAAGAAGAATCCAAATCAAAGAATGAGAAAAACATAGGTTTGCTAAAAGAAGATAGCCTCGCTAAAAGAAGAATTTTATAAAAGATTCTGAAGCCAAAATGCTTTGAAAAGAGAAGCAAATCCAAAATGTGTCACATCAACTACTTTGCTAAAAGCCTTAAACTATGTGCGAAATGGCATTCTGGGATTTGGCTGTCCAAGGGTATTTCAGAAACTTTGCATCGCCTACAATGCGCTTTTAAAACCCAAGGACATTCCGAAGATTCTCGAAAGCACGAACCAAAGGCATATTCCACCCATGTGAACACCCAAAGATGAAATTACAATCAACTTCTAGAAGCTCAAACAGATTTTTGAATTACATAGTAATTGATGCCTCTGCTTCCCAAACAAGCCTGTCAATGATCAAGCATTATGTAGGCCGGATCCCGTGCTCGACTCCTCATTGGTTGATACAGATCTATCCAATTCGATTGGTTGATACACATCCAAAACGCTTAGGAAAACTATACTCAGACCTAACCATTTGCCCAATTTGGGTATCCAGATTTTAGAGTTTTCATCTCTGCTTTCTCATTCCATAGAAGCTTATCCAATCCAAATCCCTTCTGTAGTTTACCTTTGAGAGCCATTGTGAGTGATTTGTACTTCCAAGTTCGGATTCAAGATCAGATCGAGGTTTCTTCGAGAAGCCTGGGATCAGAAGTCCGAGGGCTCTCTAAGAGCGTGCTTCGTAATTTGATCGCTTGGATTTTAAAAGGTTCTGTAATTTGTGTCTTCTCCATTGAGTCCGCGTCGAGGTTCCATAATGTTCACCTTAGTGTGCATTAGACTTCTTTAGATTCACTCATCCGATCCAACTTTAATTCATCATCCCCGTGCTAATTAGCTGGCAACCTAATTCAAGCAAGATTTACAAAGGATGTTCATGTTCAAACTAAAGAATAGCCATACAATGACGGGATTCGTGACCATTTAAGTGGATCACAGACCATAAGTCTAAACCTATTCCTAATTCGATTTATTTCTCTTACATTTGGCTGGTAGCCGATGAAGATTGAATCGCCTGTTGAACTCTATTCTCCATTAAAATTTTAGGCTAAAGTACATGAAGCTATTATTTCTTTGTCTTATTTTAAACACCTCCCCAACCTCGGATCCGGATCATGTAGTTAGTTCTTTCTTTATTTGCTTATAGTTAAATATGACACAATCCAACACTCTTTTTATCTATTCTTTATTTTAGATAATAGAGCCAGATCTCGTAGCATAGGTGATCCGAGGTTTATCTCTGCTTAGACAAACTTTCTCTCTTGACGATCTTGAAATACTTACTTTAAAATTCACAATATCTCATCTGCTCTGCTCTTTTCTAATGTCATATCCTTTCATAAGTTAACATCCATATAACCTAGCATTCTTTAATTTTTAATTTTTGCATAATGCACACTTATGAGATATGAAAGAGATATGGTAGAGAGAGAGTGCGGATCATACTTTTCATTATGATATATGATATTGAGTTTTACGATATGCACGTGATTTTTGTCTTCCTTTGTTACTCTGTGATATTATATGTTATCTCACTGATGCACCACAATGCATGAGTAGTATGGGTGGATTGGTGGTGTATGATCGAAGTTTACGTGGATCGAAAAAGACTCATCCCACAGGAGAGGGTATTAAGTTATGTACAATATATTGATTGAGGTTATGATGATTCTAATAAACCCAAGATTTTAGATCTTTTGAGGACTTATTGGTTTCAAGAAAGTTCAATCGTTGATGATAGAATGGGTGGTGGAGTCAGTCGTAGATTATCGTGAGATGAGTTTACTCAGTCACATAAACTCAGTGGGATACACCACCAACTAATTCATACTACTCACATTGTCAAGGATCATCTGGTGAGTGATAAACATAATATCTCAAAGCAGATAACAAAAAGAAGACAAAATCACGTGCATATCGTAAAACTCATATCATATTATAAATACAAGACTATGATCTAGACACTCGTATCCTAACGTACCTTACCATATTTCATAACATATTATATCATGTCTTATTATCATTCTCACATAATGCCTCAGACATCGATGAGCGTAATTCAACATACTAGTGAAATCCCAAACGACATGTGTCGAAGTCAGCCGCCTACTATGGAGGGTCAACATAATATCATACCACCATATTATAACGCCCTCGTGTCATACTCATATTCCACCACCCAGCCAATGGGGAGACATAATGGCCAAACTCACTCATAACGCACTCATACTCATAATCTCTCCCAGAGATCCGTCTTGGTGAAGATGGCGTTGTCTTTATACATCAAGGAACTGATTTTATCAAACTTAAGTTCTTTATCTTTTACCGCCTACACAAATAATCTTCTTATTCCCATGATCAGATACTACTTATCTATCTCATACTCATTATGGTTATCATATTGCTTATACTTAATCTTATGACAAACTATAATGAGACAACCTTCCTAACTCACGCTTCCCAAGAAAAAGGTCTGAGTAACTCGATGTACTCACAAGTGATAGTTTATACTACCATAGAGGTGTTGTATCCATATATGGACGCCAATATTCCGAAGTTTCACGTAATAAAAGAAACCTCCACTACGCCTAAGGCCTAAAGCCCGATTCTCGATCATATCTCATATCTTATCCTCCTCATTAAAACCTGATAGGATCAGATATGCCACTGCGACCTAAGTTAATCAATTCACATTCACCCCATAGGCAATATGGGTCCCATTCCACCATGAGTTATAAGGCATGTGAATACGGTATTCTCGCTCGATACCATCTGGCGAATCACCACGCTCGTAGGCATGATCTCATACACGTTTCATGATCTAACATATTCTTAACTCAGATAAATTGATTAAGTTGTAAATACAAAAGTATCACATATACGTAATCTTTATACTTAGATTTTGATTATGCTTATATTTATATTTATTTACATACCACACCAATATAATTATAGAATAGAGTTATAAGTATGATTTCGATAATCGTAAAAGTCAGAGTTCAATTTCATAAAGGCATCGAAGTTCTAACACTTTGTATTATCGAAGAGGTCGCATTGAAGCGATAAAATTGAGATATATATATATAATAATTAGATAATTAAATTAAATAGTATTTATACATATTAAGTTATAATTTATTATGACCATCGATCGAAAGACTTTAAGATATAATATACACAGGAACTTTGGTCATGAGAATTAGAAAATAATCTTAAATTCGAATAGCCTTGATTCATTTAAAATTGAACCCGACTTGTTGCTCTATTTTGACCTCTAAAAGTCAGATTCGTGAAATGGCTATTTCACACAAAGTTGTAAAGCTCGCTGGCTTCTTTCCAATGCCGCAAGAATCGTATTAATCCGAGGTCGGGGTAAAAAGTTATGACTAAAATACCGGGACATGTGCATTAATGGTCGCCAGGTTGGGTTCATGGACGTGAATTCGGGTTCGTAGCCGCAAGTTCGGACCCGAAACTTTAAGTTGGTGTAATCTATTATTTATTTAAATAAAATCAATATATAATTTAATTTTTGGGCTTAATTAATTTTAAATAAATAATAATATAAACTTGCAACAATAATATATATTATTATAGTCTTAGTAGAAGGATAAATTTATACTATATAGATTTAGAAATAAATAATATTAATATAATAATATGCTAATTAAGTCAATCTATCAAATTTATAAGTATTAAAATTTAATTAATTTTACAGACATAAAAGAGGAAGTAAACATATTAAATATACAGACTTAATATAACGTAAAATATTAATGGCTCAAACAAAAGGAATTTTTGAAAAGAAAAGAGAAATAACATATAAACCCAATTTACAAAATATATAACTTTAAAGGGAAAGCATATATTAAATATATAGATCTATTAATTTATGAGATATTTGAATTTAAATAAGAGCGCATCCTCTGTGACGAGGATCTGAGAAGAACAAGATGGATTGATGGGTACCCACCTCTTGAAGCGTGAACAGAAGATCAACGACGATTCGGGTTAAAAAGGTCGATTCCCAAGGCATCGGCTCGTCTAAGTTTCGAGAGAGAATAATTTCTTATTATAGAGAGGAGAGAGCTTTTAAAGTTTTATTTATAATGGTATAAAATTTTAGGTCAACTCTAATTAACACTTTTCGTAGGAGATTTAATAGAATAGGAGATTTTTATACGGAATAAGAATTCATACGTAACTTGGATAGCTTGAGAAAAGGTTTCGTTCCAGCGTTTTGCATAAGCACCAAACCAATTGGTGTTTCTCTCCCGAAATTACAATTATACCCTTTGACTTGCTTGATCAGTTAAAATGGGTATAACTTTTTATATTCTTGTCAGAAGTCGTCAAATTATATATTGTTGGAATCGTATCGACGAGCACTTCGCAATGAGTTTAATTTTGATATGGGAAAAATTAAAAATTTTTTATTTTAAAAGGTGGGTTTCAATTCTGATGTGGAGCGTTAGCACAGTACATAGTGTGGTGCATTATCTAACACCGTTAAAATAAAATCTAAAAATCCGGGTTGTTACAATAATCCACCCAAGGTTCACAAAATTTTACCAAGTTTGTATGCCCAAAATTCATTTATATGCACCAACACGTAAATAATGCAATCTGTTTATCTGTATAAGGCAAGTAGGAAATTTTAATAAGCTAGTAAGTAGTAACAACAGTAACAACAAATTTAATGGTAAGAAGAGATAACACGATGAACAAATGGTGTTTAATCACTAATAATAAGAAAGGACACATCTCTCCTGACCGTCATTTTAATATCAAAATAGTGTTTAAGTGATTTTACACCATAATGGTTTATGATTTGGATAATATGTATCGTCAAAGTGATAGATCGGACATTGAAGTGCAGTAGCCAACAGGCCCAAAAATATAGTGCTTTAGGGAGGTTTAAACCATCTGATCTGTAGACTATAGTATCGACCGTTGTTTTAAGTTTTAGTGGCTGATATTAAAGTTCATCAATCGGATGGTTCACATCCACTTATAGGCATGATTCTTTGGGCTGAGATGTGTTCCAATAATTGGTTGCCACTTGGAAATTTTAGATATTACAAATGTGCAATGCATGGCATAATGATAAATCACTCTTCAATGATGTGATATAGAAAGTCTAGTTTTAATGGTGTAAGACTATTTAACATCATTTTGGTGCTTAAATGTCGGTCAAAAAATGGGATATTAAACTTAGTGTTCATTCGATAATCTAGAAAAGCTAGGAATTTGAGTGTTTGACTCAAAAAGTAGAATTTTCTGAGCGTTTTTGAGTGAAAACAACATACTAATTTCTTAACAAAACAATAGAAATGCTCAAATTTTGAACTCAGAAAATTGAAAGCAAAATGCCCCTAAACCAGAAAAGTGAACTCATGAACATAGGAATCTAAATTTTTCTGGGAAAAGTTTAAAAAACCAAAAATTTGATCAATCTCAAGATCACATCTCAGAAAGGCTAGGAATTTGACTACACTAAGATTCTATAGGATTCTGAGTATGTAAGATTCTGAGCTTTTTTCGAAAAAGCTCAGAATCACCCGAACAAGCCCTTGGAGTTGCTTTGGCCTACTAGAAGCTCATTGTTGTCTCCCTTGCCAATCCTCGTGGCTGATCTTCGGACAGAAACACCATCCCCTAGAAGGAGTGTCTATGGCTTGAGTCAGGCCCATTTCAAGCTGGGTTTGTAACGCTTGGTTCTTAATCAGGCTAAAAAATCAGACCCAATCCTGGCCCATTTGATAATCGTGTCAAGCCAGACTTAGGCTAGGGCTGTCAATGGGTCAGGTTGACCCGATACCAGACACAACCCAGCCCGATATTTCACTGGGTCGGGTACCTAAAATTGGCTTGTTGGGTCGAGTCAGATTGGGTATTTTCCAAGTCGGGTTGACCCGGCTCGACCCGATATTTTATACTTAAAAAATTATAAAATACAAGTTCTTGGGGCGTGTCGATTGTGTGCATTATCGTCGGGTTGGCGTCAGTCGGGTGTGTCGGAGCCGTGGTGGTCATCTAATCAATTAATGTTGGAAAATTGTATAATTTTTTTCTAAGCAAACGCTAAAAAAAAATACCTACAAATGAAACTAGATACGAAATAAAAGAAAATTAAATACATATCGATTAGGTCGTTTCAACAAAATTGACCTAATTCAAAATTCCCTCGAAGAATAACTACGAGGTAGTATCATCCTCGTCATCATCCTTCAAAGAGTAGGATGATGTGACAGTACGTTGCAGAGAGCCCGTAAGACCATTGAAGCTGTTTAACATATCCCGATGATGAACCAGAAGACCCAACATTTTTTTATTTAATAATTTTGATGCCTTTATAAAATTATATATGTATTAAGTTTTTTTTTGCTCTTTACACATCTTAGTGAATTGCTCTATTAGTAGAGTTAGTGCTTTGTGAAGGTTAGGTTCTAGGTTCAAACCTTGTATGTGTAATAAATTTCTTAATTTTTTAATTAATTATACTAGAGCCTATACACCATATATGTGAGTATGTAGTTCTACAACATAGTGGAGCCTGTGAGTGAAATCTCTCCAAAAATAAGTTAGATCACCTAAATAGATAGAAGGGAGCCTAAAAATACCCCAAAATGGTAGGATTTAGTTAAAAAAATCAAAGAAGAAATATTTGTTATGAAAACAAATACTATAAAAAAGTTTGTTTGAAGATTTTAGATCATTTTAGGTGGTTAATATAATTTTGGATGGATGAGAATCCACTAATATAAATTAGGACACCCAAAGCTTAGTAACAACTTTTTAGAAAGTTTGGGTAGTCAATTGACCACCCAAATCATAACATGGCTCCGCAACTGGGTCAGGTGCACCATCGGGTCGGTTTGGGTCAGATGCACCATCGTCCGACATATGCAGATTTCTTGTCGGACAGCCAAAATTTTGACCAGACCCAATCCATTGACAGCCCTAACTTAGGCATGATTATTAATCAGGCCAAATCTCTTAGCCCAAACCCGGTCCAAACTGAATCAAGTTGGGCAACAAGTAGGCTGAACATTTACCCTTTTACGTAGTCATCTTTGGTCAGGCCATCCAGGTTTCGGACGGGCTTGAACATCTCGGTTGTTCATCTGGCTTAAAAACGAAGTCCCACCTAGCCTGTTTAATGATTGGGCCCGGTCAGACTTAGGCTTCCACTTAAATCCGAACTAGCCAAAATCATGATAGCCAAGCTGGACCAGCCATAGTGACAAGTCGGCAATAAATCGGCAAGGGGAAAAGTCGGGAAACTTCGGCAAAATCGGAGAAAAATTGATAAGCATCGGGGAAAAGTCGAGAATTATGAAAAAAATATAAAAAAATTAGAAATATACATGAAAAAGTTTTAAATTAATATTTATGCATTTAAATATTAAAAATACGATATATAAAGTATCAAAAAATTATATCAACTCACCATTATCAATTCTTAAATACATGTGCATATACTGATTTTAATCATAAATCATTTTTCACAAAATTAAGTTTCAACATGATAACATTATATAAAGCATTGAATAATCAATCATAATTATTGAAATTATAAAAATTAAATAATTAGTACACAACACACTTTGATAAATTAAAATAAACACCAAAAGTACTTTTAATGTCATTAAAATAAACACTCAAAAAAATAATGTACAATTAATTTCATTAAAATAGACACCCAAATAAACAGCCGTGTAAGTGTATGTAGCTACTGGGCTGTTTTAGGCTACTAGGCTTTGATGCTCTATAGCTTCTTTAAAGCTATATGCGTTTTAAAAATTATAACATGAGAGAAAAGAAGCAAGAAAAAGACAAAAAAAAAAAAACCAAAGTTTGTTCATGGCTATGAGCCGATGGTCGTTGCTACTCCTCTCAAAAGAAAACCCTTCTTTTAATTTTCTATTTAACTTTAAATCCTTTTTCTTTAATTTTGAGAAGGCGGTTAGTCGGTCAAATCGCCGACTCTCCGATTCATCACCGACGCATCGCCGATTCAGCAATTTGGCCGACTAACTGCTGAATAGATCAAAATCTTAGGAATCGGAGACTATCACCAATTTTTTTAATGTGTCGACAATGTTTGTCACTATGGGACCAGCCCAGCCCGTTCACATCCCTATCCCCTAGCTCATATATGAGAACAACACAAGAAGTTAGCGTTCAGCTCAATTTAAGAAAATAAGATGAGCATGGCAGAAATGAGACTAATAGAGATGAAAGTGAAAGAACTGTTTGCAAATTGTCAAGATTTTTTAGCTTTAAAAGAGGGGATATAGTGGTGTGTACTATTGAAATAACATGTAATGATTGGCCTGAAATAATATACTAAACCGATCTAAGACACGATAAACGTCGGTCTTTAAATGAAAAATACCTTCATCTCGCACTTCAGATACTCCAAGATCGTCAGTTATACGCCAAACTCAGTAAATGCGAATTTTGGCTTAAACAAGTAACTTTTCAAGGTCACGTGGTATCAGCAGAAGGAGTGACCGTCGATCCTTCCAAGTTCGAAGCAGTTACAGAATGGAAAGCATCGACGAGTGTTACCGAAGTTAAGAGTTTCCTCGGATTGGCGGGCTACTACCGTCACTTTCTTGAAGGATTTTCACGCATTGCTCTTCCACTCACCAAGTTCACACGGAAGAATGTCAAATTTGTGTAGACCGAGGAATGTGAAGCTAGTTTTCTAGAATTGAAGAAGAGGCTTACTACTGCACCAATCATCACCTTACCTTTTACTTCAGCCACTAGTGGATTTGAAATATTTAATGGATGCATCTCGCTAGGGACTGGGTTGTGTCCCTGAGCAAAGTAAGAAAGTTGTTGTTTATGGGTCAAGACAATTCAAACCTCACGAAAAGAACTACCCAGTTCATAACTTGGAATTGGCCGCAGTCATCTTCGCCCTCAAATTATGACGACACTATCTCCACGACGAGACGTTCAAGATTTATACGGATCACAAAAATCTCAAGTACATTTTCTCACAAAAGGACTTGAATTTGAGACAACGAAGATGGATGAAATACATGAAAGATTACGACTGCTTCATAAATTACCATCCTGGAAAGCAAATGTTGTTGCTGATGCACTTAGTAGGAAATCATCAGCATTCTTAGCCAAATTAAAAACTTTGAAGCCCTTCGATGAACTCGCCGACGAAGACATTTACCTCCAAGAAATCGAAGATGGTGTATATCTGGTATGAATTGTGATGAATCCGTTCATTCTAGACAAAATCAAGAAAAGACAACATACGGACCCAAAGATCCTGAAGATCATTGAAACCATAGGATTGAAACCTGATTTTAGCCTCGGGACGAATGAGACGTTACTCTTCAGGCAAAGACTGTGCATACCCAATGACCACCAAGTGAAAAAGGAGATACTTGATGAAAGTCACAAATCAGGATACTCAGTACATCCAGACAGCACTAAGATATATCAATACCTGATAAATTAGTATTGGTGGCCGAATTTGAAGCGAGAAATAGCTGAATACGTGTCGAAGTGCTTAATGTGCCAACAAGTCAAGGCAGAACATCAGAAACTGGCCGGACTTATACAACCCTTACTCATCCCGGAATGGAAGTGGAAAAACATATCTATGGACTTCATCGTAGGTCTACCAAAGACGATGAAGAAGAATGATATCATCTGGGTGATAGTTGATAGATTGACTAAGTCAACTCATTTCTTACCATTCAAGACTATCACAGATGGGAATAAGCTTACTGAAACATATATGAGAGAAATTGTAAAACTACATGGAGTTTGAATCAGCATTGTCTCCGACCGAGACTCAAAATTTACTTCCAAATACTAGACAACCTTTCATCAAGCTCTGGGCACTCGATTAGATTTTAATACTGCCTTCCACCCCTAGACGGACGATCAAAATGAAAGAGTGAATCAAGTAGTTGAGGTTATGTTATGAGCGTGTGTGCTCGACTTTCGAGGGAACTAGAACGATCACCTCCTACTGATCGAGTTCTCTTACAATAATAGCTATCAGACAAATATCAAAATGTCCCCTTTCGAAGCTTTATACAGTAGAAGTTGCGGAACATCGTTGTGTTGGGACGAAGTTAGTGTTAGGAAGATGTTTGAACCCGAACTAGTCCAAACTACGACTGAAAAAGTCAAACTGGAATGCGAACGGCTCAAGATAGCTCAAGACCGCCAAAAAAAGTATACCAACCCCCACCGTCGTAACTTAGAGTTCAAGGTAACCAGTTTAAATTTCGAACTTTGAATTTCATTTTAATTGTATTCTTGATTGAACACTAAAATTTGTTTAACAGGTTAGCGAACGAGCATTCATTTGTGTCTCCCCGACTAAAGGAGTTATGTGCTTTAAAAAACGCTGAAAGCTAAGCCCCAGATACGTAGGGCCTTTCAAAGTCACCAAATGTGTGGGCAAAGTTGCGTATAAAGTCGCTCTACCATCACAATATATAAAAATTCATGATATTTTTCACGTATCAATGCTGAGGAGATACATCTATAACCCCTCACACATAGTGGAGTTCAAACCTATCGATATAAAGGAGGATCTCACAACCATAGCAAGACCGATCAAGATTCTCGATCAAAAAGTTCAAGTCCTCAAGAACAAAACGATGACATTGGTGTTGGTCGAATGACAATATTACATGCCAAAGGAGACAACCTGGGAGAATGAAGATGACATTAAAGAAAACCATCCTGAGCTTTTTGAATAACGGTATGTAATTTTCGGGGATGAAAATTTTTTGGGGGGGAGAATATAACGACCCGAATTGTTATTAATATTGAATCGTTGACTTTTGATGAGAATTTGAGATTATGGAGAAGTACTCCGAGCTCATTGTCTCATTTACGTAATTTTCGAAGATAAAAATATTATAAGGGAGAGAGAATGTAACAACCCAAATTTTTTTACCTTATTTAACGGTGTTAGATGATGTACTACACAGCACAAGGTGCTAACACTCCACACCGGAACCCACCTCTGTTAGAAAAATTTTAATTTTTCTATATCAACATTAGACTTATTGCGAAGTGCTCGTCAATACAATTTCAATGATATATAATTTGTCGATTGTTTACAAGAATTAAAATAGTTACGCCCGTTTTAAGAGATGAAGCTGGTTAAAAGGTATAACTGTAATTTCGAGAGAGAAACACCATTTGCTTCGATGCTTACACAAAGCGCTGGAACGAAACATTTTCTCAAGTTATTCAAGTTACGTATGAATTCTTCTTGCATGAAAAAACTCCTATTTTATTAAATCTTTTAGGAAAAGTCTTAATTAGAGTTCACCTAGAAAGAGATTTAGAAATATATAACTTTTTCTCTCAGTTGTCTTTCTCTGTTCTCTCTTCTCTGCAAAAGCTTCGGCAGTGCCATTTTTCACAACTCCTCGCCGGATCTCCATCAATTTTCATGACGGAATTACACCGTGGATTCCACCATCGAAGTTCTTCATCGCCGCGACCGATCTATCGTAAGAAAGGAGTTCTCATGAAAAGACTCGGACATATCATCTCTTGAATTCGATCTCCATCAACCCAAATCATCGCAGGATTCGAATCACGCTTCAACAGGTGGGTGCCTCTAAATCCATCTTAAATTATTCAGTTCTTTTTTAAAAGAAAACTCTAATTTTTCTCTCAATTCTAACTAATTTTGGGTCTTAAAAATATAAAAATTCGGCCCAAATTCGATAGGATCGTTTTCCCAGATTTTCGTAAAATTTAGTTAAACTCTTCAATAAATACAACCTCGGTAATTTGGCTATAACCCTTTATTCCGAACTAGGATTGATGCGATTCTTCCGGCATTGGAAGGAAGACAACAACTTTTATAACTTTATATGAAATATCAATTTCACGAATCTGATAATTTAAAGGTAAAAATCGAGCTAGAAGTCGGGATATGTTTTAGATGATCCAAAGTTGCACAAATTTGACATTATTCTCTGAACTCTTGAGTTATTTTATGCTCAACTTATCTCAAGACCTGTAAGTCACTAAAATTATACAAAATATATTAAATAACTTTTATCGGACAGAAATCTAGAAGTTTAAGGGGTCAAACATTAACATTTTTCAATACTTATCATACATTACCTCTTTTAAGGCTCCTACAACCCTTGAATGAATATATGTGCCCCTTTAGAATCCGAAATACGTCCGATTGCTATATCAATCGATCACCAATTTTTATAGAGACAACTAATCCCAATGAACTATATTTTCAACTCAATCACAAAATAAATGTAGTTAAATATTTCTTATTCTCTATCTTACTTTAATATTTCATGTGTTATACTTCATATTAATTTTCTTCAGGTACATGAAATGCTTAAAGTGTATGTTATAGTTCCTTCTTATATATGTTCACCATCATCATATGACATTCATCATGTAGAAAATCACGATAGGACATACACATATAAGTTAAGAATAAAATATAACACATGATATAAGTCTTCGTCACAGTAGAATTTCTTTCATAGTCATATAGAACTTGGAATGTAGGCGTCCATATATGGGTGTAACCTTTTATGATAATATGAGATGCCACAAGAAGTACATCCAAGTTACTACGGAACCCATCCTTAAAAAGCGTGATTTAGTGAAGTCTATCGCACTATAACCCATGTTAATCAAGTTTAAGAAAATATGAAATATGAATATGCTACGAGATGAGATATTAAGATCATGTTAATCAAGTTTAAAAAAAGATGAAATATGAATATATTACGAGATGAGATATTAAGAAAGTACGGACTTAAGCCCACACAAATATGAAATCGGGGCGGGAACCTACGACCAGAATCAAATAATGATATGATATGTTAAGATACGCTGTAAAGGATAGCTAAATATGAATTAAGTTCTACACGTGTCATACGTTACGAACCACCGTAAGGGTCCAACATCATGATCGAGATGGGTCTTAAAGATATTATAGTTTTATCTCGAACTAAGGGGACATTGTGATTATTATGCCGGTAATCTCATCTAGCTAAATGGTGGTTTATGTTACGATATGGAGGTTAGATGATTATCTACACATGGACCTTACGTGATAGGCTCGAGCAGCGATCCTGACACAGGTCGTTTAAATAAGATAAGTAAGATACTAAGTACGTTGTGTAAGAGTATGGAGTAATAATAACACACGATATGTCACGTATGGAGTAATAATAACACTTACGATATGCTAAGTTGATTAGACAAATAGGAAAAGAGATAAGAAAATAGAAACATCATGAACTCTTCATTTTATATCTTTCAGTTTTGATTATGATATGTTATGAGTTATGGATAGTTTTATCATCTTATTTAATGCTAATTTTATTTTCAAAATACACAGTAATTCAAGCAATTACACTCACTATCACCTGGGTAGGTTATGGTAGATCGATTGTGCAGCCCACTAAGTTTGCATGACTGAGTAAACTCACCTCCTCCCAAATCTAACAGTTTCAAGTGAAGACTCCATATATCCTGTTGGTGATGACACGGAATCTGTTATTCCGGAGGCAGCTAATGTAAACGGGGATGTTGGCTACCACTTGGATGAGAGCGTAGATCCGACTGATTTCTATGAGCCTTGAGCATTCTTTAGTTCTAGACTTTTGTTTTTATTTCCTTTGAGAGACATATTTTAGTCTTTGATACTTTTGTGAGTTTACATTTGAGACTATTTTACCTTACATAAAATTTGGTTTATTTTCTATCTTAAATGCATAATTAGGAATTTTCTGTTTATTGTCAACTACGATTTTCGCTGCTAATTTATAAGTCATTTATTATTTAATGTTATCTTAAATGTCTCGATCCATATGCTAAGTCAATTTATAAATTATGTGTATATTCGCTTATCGCCTTATTCAGCGTGCGGTGTCATAACACAGAATTCTATGCTCTCGAAATAGGGTAAGGATTTTGGGTCATGACACTAATAGAGATGAAAGTAGAAGAAATAGTGGGTTTGCAAACTGTCAGGATTTTTTAGCTTTATAGGAGGGGATTTTTTAGCTTTATAGGAGGGGATATAGTAGTGTGTACTATTGAAATAATATGCAATGATTGGCCCAAAATAATACATTAAACCGATCCAAGACACGATAAATGTCGATCTTTAAACTAATATTTGCCTCCATCACTTACTGCAAGTTGTCACGAACATATTGCAGGCAAACTGATTTCAAGATATAATAAACCGACTGTGTATTCTTATGACGGATGTAGCGAATCTGTACATGATACCCGAACACCAAATATTGTAAAAGCTCTGATAATATTTAACAAAATATATTAAGGTTATGTTTCGGGTAGCTCTTATAATAGCTCTCCGTTAGAATAAACGAGGGAGCAATTATGTTACCAAATGTAAAAATAGCTTTTTGTCAGGGCCAAAAAGTGGAAGATATACTCTTTGCCTCAAAAGAGCTAACCCAAAGGCAGCGTAAGAGAGAAAAGCAATATGAAGTGTGTAACTGTGTGGTATGGGTGCTTTAAATAGAAGTTGAAGTGGTGTTGGTGTTAAAATTGACTTAAGCAACTTTTAACTCAACCAGAGTCGGTGAAAGCAAGAGATCTGCAACGGTCAAATGAAGAAAGAAATAAAGTTGCTTTAAGCCACTTTCCATCGTCGAATTGACCCAGAGGTCGAAATACCAAACCCATTTGAATCAGACAGTTAAAACAACCGTTTCCAAGTTTATCAAATTTAAAACTCCGAACATGTACCACAAATCCATGCGAATGAACGGTGCTAAACACCCTTAGATCAGCTGATCCCATGTAAAACTTGGGTGGATTGGCTGATCCAGACCTATCAATTCGGACTGGCGATATAATTGAGGATCGCCCCGAGATTTGAAACCATGCTCTATTCTAGTTTAGAGTCAACTTTTCACGAAATTGAATGGCTGAAAAGTCATTGCAACCTAATTATTATCTAGAAAGTTTGTACACGCCATCTTTACTCTTATAATAAGAGAAATGGCAATTTCAATTGAGATCTTTTTTTCACCCATCTTGGACACAATAACATCATCTTACCATCAAACGGTTGGCTTTTTATTCCCCATGACACATATCTCAAAATATGGCTCTAAAATCACGTTTAAGCCTGAAGTATGGTGCCATTTTATTTTAGGACCACTTTTTCGGGGATATGTGCCATATGAAATTCAAAATTTGACTATATGATAGTATGCTCGTGGTCTCAAAATCCTTTGTGTGGAAGATTGGGATGAAAAACAATCTCAAGTCGACAGGGTTTTTGTGAGATTCAAATGTAAGCGTTGCCGGGTCAAACAAATGGGTAATTGGGGCTCTGGAACCGAAATTCTACACGCAACCAAGGTTTTTGGTCGTTAAAATAATCTGACCATAGAGGTCATTTTTTGTCCCAATCTCCCACAAAGCAGTTATTAAGATCATGGTCAGCTTATCATATGGTCATATATTAATTATACACTTGATTTTACACCGCATAGATCTCTAAAAGTGACTATGATCATGGGCATACCATGAGAAGGGTTCTAAGATCACTTTTGGAAATGTTTTCCATGTAAAATTAACATCTTACCATTTGATGTGTGGGTCATGATCTCAAGATCTATTTATAGAATGGGATGAAAAGAAACCTACATAGCCTAATTTAAGGCAGTCTAAAGTTCTAACGGGTGAAAAACCTGATTGAGAATGTAAAATTTTCAGTTATGAACACCGATAACCTTCTCTGTATGCCATATAATATAAGGCAGCTACTACTTGCAAACAAGATTTATACCCTGGTACATCGTTCCGAAAGAAGACTTAATATTTTTGAGATATATGCCATGTGAAATATATCATCATGAAAGTCAAGATTCTCTCATATCCCAGGGCTGTAGATGTGGTTAAATTCGAAATTCGATTCAACCTGGCTGGACCTGACCATGTAAATTAATTAGAATTAAATCTTATCCGTAATTAGTGAGTAGATCATCATCATCTTTTAAAGCTCTTTCAATTCAACATCCTTTTTGTTGGAGTCTCAGCATACTTTGTAGCCGGAACCGACATCGGAAAATTCACCATGAAAATTGCCGACGATGCCCGCACTCTAAACAAAACTGTGCATTTATGACCATCCGTCAATCTCTTGAACATGAAGGAGCTTGCCACATTAGGGGAGAAAAAGATCGGACGGATGCTCCCAAGGCCACCGTCACCAAACGCGATCTGCTCTCCGCCACATAAGGTCAGTTGTCAAAATGCCTCTCAAAATCAATTTTCTAAGATATATTTAGGGGTATTTTGTACCCCTTATGTTTGGGGGATACCTATAAATGTCACCCCTTGTGTCACTTATTTATAAGTAATCCCCTAATTTGCATTTTCTATTTAAATAACACCTTAATTTACTGTTATGTTAAGTGTCCTCTCTAAAAAAGCAAAGTACAATTATCACCTATATTATTTTATTCTCGTGTTGGGTAATTGCACTTTGGTGATACTTTTTACTTGTGTTGGTAATTGCACTTTAGTGATAATTGCATTTTGGGATTCTAGAAATGGTAGTTATTGAAATATTAATTCAAGCCGTTATTTAAATAAAAAACTAAAAATTAGAAAGTTATTTATAAACAAGTGAAACAAGGACAACATTTATAGAAAATGCTAAAACATAAGGTATATGCTAAAAACCCATATATATTTTTTAGCTAGGATTAAATTTGAGACCTCAAGCTTACAATCCTATCAACCTTCCATTGAGCTACAAGCCCAATCCCTATGAAGGAATCGACTCTCCTCACTCACGTCATTATTAAATCGTCGGCCTATTACCCAGACCTGCAATACCTAATTTTTTAATCAGGCCAAGCACATAAACTTGACCCGTTGATTTAGATCGGGCAGCTGGAGAGAGAGAGAGGGAGAGATAAAGACCACGAATCCAATGGTGGAAAATATGGCGCCCATCGGAGCAACCTGTGCTTTGTAGTGAAATTTCTCTTCTTTTTTTGATAGTTGAGCTGGGGTCGAACCTGGAACCTTAAGGTTGCAATATTGCTAACCTTCCGTCACGCCTTACTTTCCCGTTCCTTTTTTCTTCAATCATCCATAGGTGGCCATTTGGTTTTAAAAAATTGTTATGTTTACAAGAGGGGGCAATGGTCAGGTCCAACTGGTTGAACCAGATTTCGTATTCACCCAGTTTTACAGTCATTGGATAAAAATATCATCCTGATTGCAACAATGGAAATCGTGCAAGTCAAGATTCTTTGGTATCCAATGGCTGCAACAATGGTTGAACATGAAATCATGTTCAACCAATTGGACCTGACCATTGCCCTTAGAAGAGAATGACCTAAACCGACCTAATGGAACCATCTTATGGAATACCTAAATTAAATATAAAAATAAAAATAAAAAATACAACAAAATAATTAAATAAAATAGTTATCTAAATATAAATATTTCAGCACACTTTCCAGCTTTATAGTTTATAGTTTTTACTCTTGAAAACAATTTTAAGCATGTTAACAATTTTCTTCAATTTTAGTGATAGAATTGGTAGCCTTCACCTATCCCAGGACTAGCTTTTTCACACAATCTTATTTTCAAGGCTTCCTCTTAATCTGCTTAATTATATTACAATTGTGGCAATATATGAAAAATAGCCTTAAAAACCCTACACCAATTGACTCCATAATACAAAAGAAATAACCAAATCCATAGCCATCTCACAATTTTTTCTAATCAGTAAATGCCATCTCACAATTTCAGACTCAACCAATTTCTGTCATTCCTTGTAATTTTCACCGACAAAGGTCGATAAAAAGTACACTTTTCTTTTCAATATAATATAATATATATATATATATAGAGAGAGAGAGAGAGAGAGCAATCTTGAATCTTTTAATCCCTTAAATCTTTAAATGACCAAGCAGCCCAAGAAACATTTAAACAGCCGCTGCAAATCTGGTGCTTTTAAATCTTGTTTCCTGTTACTTTGTCCATAGCCAACACCAAGAAGTTGTTTTAAGCAAGAAAAATAAGAAAATATGAATATACAGGCTTTGTTTCAGCCATGGTGACCAAATTCTCTAACTTTTTGAAAAAATTATGAATAGTTCACGAGTTTTTTAAAGAAACGAATGATTTTATAATTATTCACGACTTTTAAGAAAAATTGTTAATTGTAAGAATTATTCGTGAATTTCCAAAAAAATGCAGAATTTTGCATGAATTTTGATTCCTTTCGTCCATGCCCGAAACCTCTCATCATCCTAAATATCAGCCAAAACTAAAAAATCACGTAAATCCTTCTGATCATCACAAGCATTTTTTTTCTTCACAAAATATGAAGCAAACCCTCAAACACCTACCAATTCACTAAAAAACATACATCACTCTGGAGAAAGGTGGAGCATAACTAAGCAATCCAATCTGACTTTAGGCACTTCCCTAGGATTGCATTTTGGGTTCCTTGCAGCCAGGCGTGATCCAAACACTCAAGTCATTACGCTTTTCAATTTTTTACGTCCACAATTGTAAAAAAACACTTGGAAATCCATATGAACAACATACTTGCATACAACTATACAAGTATCAAAAGTGTTAATTACTGTCATGACCATAATTATTTTTTTCTATCAGTAACAAAAAGTTTCATTAAAGGAAAAGGTGAGATTACATACCTGGGCCAGTAGTGAGGAACTACCCAAGAGAATAGGCCAGACCACAAAAGGACATCGACAAAAAATGCCCAAAAAAGAAAAACAACTCCCCACCACCTCTCAGACACCCTCAAACTGAAGGCAGCCCACAAGGGACAGTAATTCATCCAAAAAGCAGAGGCGGCCCCCGCTCGGCACCCTTATGGGGAATTCCGATCCAGTTGAGCACGAAGACGCGAGCTGATTTAACCACTAATTTGATCAGTCTTCCAATTCGGCTGAACATCCTATTATTCCTTTCAAGCCAGATAAGTCACATAACCGCAGAACTGAAAATTTCCACAGGTCCCCTCCCATTGTTTAAGTGCTTTTTTTATGCTTTCTGGGAAGAGAGTCAATGGCTTGGGGCAGAATCCTTACGATTGACCAACTTATGACTTATCTGTGTATGATGGGAAGAGAGTCAATTGATCACACCCTCTTGCACCGCCAGTTCTTGAGACAGATTTGGGGGAGGGTTCCCAACACTTTCTAGGCTTCCTGGTTTTTCCCAGAAAGCATAAAAAAAGCACTTGAAACTGATGTAAAAAGAGTCCTGTTGTGTGGAGATCTAAAAAGAGTCTAGGAAAGGTCTCTTTAAGACATCCACTCCTCACCCACCTGTTCGTCAAGAAATCAATCTTAAAACTGTCTCCCAGCTAAACAAAAGGCATTACTTGGAAACTCATGCAACAGACTAGACTCCTTTCCACCGGCCTGAGGCATTCGTATTGTTCATCCTTATGTCCTAACTGTTACCGCGAACCAGAGCTTATCTCTCCTTTTCATCACCCAACCTCCAGATCCATTTCCCCAAGAGGGCCTTATTCACCAGACCCACCTTCCTAATCCCCAGCCCACCATTTTTCTTGTTACAGCAACAAATATCCCAATTTAGAGGATGGAATTTCTTGGTGCCCCCTCCCCCCTCTTCTCCCAGAGGACATCATGAATAATATTTTCGAAAATGTTATGACTTTAAATGGAGCGATAAACAGGACATAAAAAAGATGGGCAGAAGGGTGAAGATAGACTTAAAGAGGGTTAGCCGCCCCCCACTGCTAAGTAACTTGCTCTTCCACGTGGCCAATCTCTTCTGAAATCTCAGAAAAACAGGTTCCCACATTCTCCTAAGAGGCAGCCCAAGATAAGTAAAACAAATGTTCTCATAGAGGGAATCCACATTAGTAGCCAAATCCGAGAGGGTCCTCTTCCACACCAATGCCAGCAATCTTAGATTTGTGTAGACTCACCCTTTGCACGAGACCGCTTAGTAAAAAGTAAGCATATTGGTAACAGATTGGATTTCATCATTGGAAACACTATAGAAGATGATAGTGTCGCCGCCTTACTGAAGATGGGTGATAGAAGGGCCATTCTTTGCCACCTTGAATCCCAAAATGTGGTTCAGCTGAGCACATCTTTACAACCATGCAGGGCTTCCCCAACAATGTTAAACAGCATAGGTGATAGGGGATCCCCCTGCCTAAGCCCCCTCTAGAGCTAAGTATCCAATGGCTGACCCATTTAGCAAAATCAAAAAACGAGCAGAAGCCTAACACCTCTCATCCATTTCCTCCATTTGCTACCAAAACCCATTCTGGCCATCATGAATTGGAGTAGGTTCCAGTTAACCCGATTATAAGCCTTCTCCAATCTGCCTTGAAGATGACCCCCTTCTCTCTCCTTTTGTGAATAGAGTCGACAGCTTCATGTGCCGCGACCATAGCATCAAGCATCTGTCATGACCATAAAAACGTTCGAATTTCATATTATACGCTTCCTTTATCGAATAAATTGAATTTCTTCATCTGAAATTTCTTTAGTGTTCCGTGGTTTTATTTTGACAAATTGAAAGAAAAAGTTTTCAACATTCTATTGTATTCCAAAATGCAGGATATCTCAAAGACAAAAGTTCTTTTGCAAAAGAATCAAATTCACTATTGCGTCATCATCAACACAATCTTACTATTTTCTCTTTCAATTGTTCTAGTCATGTTAAAGGACAGCGAAAGTACAAAAACTGAGAGTTGAACCCAAAACATAGAAATTTGTCAATGGACCAACAGCATGATGATGACTGCAACATAGCAATGGCAATGCGCCAATGCAGCACTCGAACATGGCTCAATTATCTGTCTGCTTCACCTGCTATTCTGCCTATAATTCGAATACACCTAGCATTTTCTAATATCTTCCAATATTTTGCACTGGCTATCTTAGCTAGAACCAGATTATTTGGGTCTAGCGCAATGTATCTGACCAACTGGCTTGTTCTATGCTCTAATCTCATTTTTATGTACAAGAATATTCCCGACTCATACACTCAATGGATTGAGGAAGATTCCTCAAACGCCATTTTCTAAAGCTAAACTCAGGGATATCTATGAAGTACTTGACGGCACCAATACAAATCAATTCTCTCATATCCTAAGGGGTAGAAATGCTAGAGCTGATAAGCTTGCAAATGATGGAGCATCACTTGATAGACTGATTTTTGTTAGGCCAAATTCTTACCAGCGGGGATGATAATTATGATTAGAATAGAGATGAGGTGGAGCTGTGAAATGATGACGGTGTAGCAAACTACATGATGAGGGAGGTGGGCAATGGAGTGGCTAATGCTAATGACGTTGTGGCTCAGACTAGGATGTCTGATTGGGCTCGCAGTTGCACTGAGGGAAATAGCGAAGACAGTAGGTCTGCTCAGAAGGTCCAGACTCAGGGATGTCCATTGATTCACCAAATTAATGAATAGCTGGCTGGGCAGGATCTGGTCAGGATAAGCAAACGATTGGGACATTCGTTTGAAGACAGAGAGTAAGAACTATGGGCCATATTCATGCAGCCGGACCATAGCTTGGGTTCTAGATGCCGGGCTGATAATGGGGTAAAGTCAGTAAAGAAAAATAGCTTGGGTACTACCATTGTTATGTCCTTTTTCGCAGAGGTCTTGGGGCTCCATCACTTGAAGAATAGCTTCCTCTCTCACATCTCTTTGGTTAATCTCTTTGGGGTTTCATTTATGTTAATTTAATATTTTGAATCCTTTTGATTTTATTCTTGTTTCTAGTGGTTTTTTTTTTTTTTTTTTGGTTTTAGCTCAGATTTTAGTAGTTCTTGGTTGTTCGATTGCAATTTTTTCTAATTTAGAATTTCGTTTTGTAATTTTTCTGCAAAATAATTTAAAGAAAGATAGAATCTAAAAATGAATATTGATTGAAAATTTTAACATCTAAAACTGAATGGGCTTCTGGCATAGTCAAGTATTTTTTTGCTATCCAATGGGAGGGGCACAACAAAAACTGAATGGGTTTTTATATACCAAGTTACCAACTCACATGTAATGACTGAATAGGAGCTATCCAATGGGAGGGGCACAATAAAAACCAAAAAGTGTCTTCCGGCAACCATAACATCATAGAGTAAAAAGATCCCTTCAGTATTTGCTTATTGGTCAACAAAATAAGGGCATTAGTAGGGAGACACTTGGCTAAATTACAGCTATAGATTTAGAAAGGAATATTGATTTGTTCACTTTTTTGATGATTTAAGAAAAAAACTACCAAGATGATTTAGAGCTGTCCAGTAAATAAGCATTCAGGCTTTGTTTGTAATTTTTAGAGGAGCAACCAACTGATGGTTATGGTGAGGAGATTGTCCATCAAAGTACTCGTTTTCAAAGTATATTAGTTGATAGATTATGGACCGACTATAATTATTTGAATTGATAGATTATAGATTATTATTTTTATGAAGTTTTTTTAGATGTTTTTGTTCGTGGACTGTGGATTATGAATTATAATTTTTTAAATCGATGAATGATGGATTATGGATTCGATTCAGGAATATTAGTTGATATTCCAACTCCAATAAAATAACAGGTTCTCCAAACACAGTAAATTAATCTCCTGCCTGATCTTCCAGGTGAGCCAAACAGGCTCACCATCTTCCTGGAACCATCCCCATGGAGATCATCTTCCAGGACAACCATCTTCTGGAAGATGACTGTCTTCTGGATATACGTCTTCCACGAACCAAACTGGCCCTAAGAAAAGTAGAAAGAAGAGAAGCGTCTTGTGGATCAAGAGGTCACGTGCCACATGAGGTTGAAAGAGGACAAGAACAAGAATACAGGACACCGGAGAAAGAAAAGATAGGAGAAAAGGTAGGAGAAAATAAATAGATAGAGAGAGATTACATGGGGAGGAGAGAGAGGGGGGGAAAGAAAGAGAGAAGAAGAACAAAAGAGAGTGCATGAGGAAGCAAATAGAGTGAAGAGAGAAACCAAGAAAGGAGGCAAACATAGTTAGCAATACATTTTACGCTAGAAAAAGTTCCCAGTACATTTTATATTGATATGGCATTGATAAAATATTGATAGGCATTTTGGGTATGACATAAGTGCGTTATATATATATATATATGGAAAAGGGAGCGTACTCCGAAGGAGTACACTCCCTAAGTAGACTGAGCTCATGAGGAGATCCAAGTGGCACCCAAAACACTGTTTTGGTGCCACATGGAGCTCTAGCAGGTTGTGTAGATCAGTTTAGAAATTTAACAAAAAAAGTACAAAAATTCAAAACTGAAGTTGAGGAAAGTGAAAACTTTAAACTCCAACAATCAAATTTTTTAGCCTCAAAAACATAGGGTGGAGTTGCAGTTTTGATTTTTTTTTTAAAGGAAGAACTAAACAACAGGATCTACGATTTCAGAAACTCTCTCCCTCCCTCTCCCTCTTTATATATATATATATATATATATATATATATATATATATATATATATATATATGCACACACACACACACACATGCATTTACTTGGAAGCCAAGATATGAGGTATTTTTCCACGGCTTTTGTATTTTAATCATGTTTCCACATAACAAAATTTATGATCTTCTGGGATTTGGAACAAGCAGTGTCCTTTCAAAGTTGAATTTTTTCCCAAACCGCTGACAACCGAATTTTGTTCTTTTGGATTTTTCATTTGGAATATCTTTTATTGAATTCAACCATGGAGTGGCTCGATCATAATTGAAGAAGAGATTTCCGCACTCTTCTACAAACTTCAAGTTCAGTTTGACAGATTGGATCATAAATTTGGTAAGAGGGAGGAAACATTGAGCGAAAAGTTTGGAGAGATTAAAAAAACCTTGTACAAGAAGCTCGGTGGATCGAGAAAGATTAAGCCGTTGGAGTCAAAGGTTGTTGATCGTGTTCCCGTAAACCCAATACCTTCGTCTCCCTTCAGTCTTAAGCCCGTACCCGCAGTTGTCCTTAACGAACTTGTGTCAACCACAATCCTCTGCGACCCTATAACCGTTGTTAACCCCATATCCATTAAATATCCAATACCTGTGGGTAAAGATCTGTTATCCATTGAGGATCCGCTACCCGTTGTGAACCCTAGTGATCTCATACTAGTTGTCACCCCTGACCCTCCTGAACCCGTGATATGTACACCGTCGTACTCAGAGGAGGTGCCCAAGGAAGATCTGATTGAAGTGACCAAACCACATTGGATTGAGGTGTTCAAGCCATGCCTGGTTACGTTACCCGAGCCGAATCAGGTCTAAGTTCGAGGTCGAATTTTTTTAAAGAAGGGGGGAATGATGCAGAATTTAGATCCGAGCATTGGGATCGTGACAGGATAAAGAGGAAAAGACCATCAAATAAAAAGTGGAGCCGCAAATAGGTTTTTAAAAACCTTTAAAAAACCCAAAGACCTGTGTGTACACGTACGCAATGAGAGAAGACTCCACCATGGGAAGGCGTGCACATGGGAAAGAAAAGATGACAGAAATCACATTTTGTCACAACTTGCTCGCTCGAGTACCAATTTCGTATGTGCGAGATCAACCCGAGGGGTCCAATTAATCTCCACGAACACGTCCGCCCGAGCCTAAAAGTCGCTCGAGCAAGATCAACCCAAGTTTAGTTATTTTTGGAGTGTCTCTACGTTTAGTTTCCTCTTTCAATAGGTTTCTTTAATTATGCGATTTTTTTTTTAATCAGTAAACGGCAATATATAAATAGAGGACGCAAACAAGAAGGCTTAGAGAGATGCTCAGCCAAAAACAGAAAAAAAAAAAAAAAAAGCAAATCGCAACAATAAAAGCAAGAACCAAAAAAAGACTACAATCATGAAGAATAGGACTCGAGCCAATCAGAATTGAATCCCTCCCTACCGTCCTTGACCAGCGACATCCAATCGACCATCAGGTCCTTGATAGTTTTCATGATCAAACCCACAGGTTTGCGTCTCTTCCGAAAAATCCTTTCGTTTCACTCTCTCCATAGGTTAAGTGGCCTTGGCTAGGAGCCTTTATTTTTAGTAGGATTAGACCTACTTAAAGTTTTCCAACTTTATATAAGGCATTGTAAACGCATTATTGAGACAATTTAGTGAATGAAGATTTGAGATTGTGCTTGTGCATATTTTGAGAGAGAGATTCTTTCAACCCTTGAAAACTTGCGATAAGTTTTCTTCTAGAGCAAGAGTGATTCTTGTCATTTGGCGTAAAGCCAGCAAATTCTTTGGAGTGATTCATAAGATCTCCCTATCTCCTTATTCTTTATTTTTATCCCGGAGCTTGAGACCCCTAATCCTATCGTGCAGGATTTACGCTATTTTTGGGTTAGCACGATTTATCCTGCATCACCCGCTCTTATGGTCCAATAGGGTTCCAAGAGGATGAAAGGGGGAGAAGAAAACTACAAACATGGGTAGGAAATAAAATAAGAAAAGTACAAAGAAGAGAAGCGTAATGAAGAACAAGAGGTCACATGCAACATGAGGTTGAAAGAGGAAAAGAACAAGAATATAGGAGACCGGTGAAAGAAAAGAAAGGAGAAAAGGTAGGAGAAAATAAATAGAGAGAGAGAGAGAGATTACATGGGGAGGAGAGAGAGAGAGAGAGAGAGAGAGAGAGAAGAACAAAAGAGATAGTTGGTGAGGGAGTAAATAGAAGGCAGAAAGAAACTGAGAAACCAAGAAAGGAGACCAAAAATAGTTGAGACACAAAATAAAGAAGGGAAAACATGGTAGACTTTTGGTGGCTGTTTAGAGGCTTCTTTGGGTGCAAAGCATGCACAGCAAACTAATATGTGCTAGCTTTTTATTTTTAAAGAAAGTCTGTTTAGAATAGAAATTAAAATACGCCATTTTATAATAGGAGTCATTAGTTAGTTATTGTAAAGACCATTCAAAACCCAATATGTGATGTAAACATTCAAATTTTGGGAATCAATAAAGTTGTATAGAGATTTTAAGCCCTCGCTAACATTGGTTAGCATTGGGGTGTCTGTGAGGCCCCTACTAAGAAATTTGGTAGGATATCCTTCATTCAACCACTTTGAGATTACGTGAGAAGAGAGAGAGAGAGAGAGAGAGAGAGAGAGAGAGAGAGTAGGAGGGAGAGAAAGGAGAGAACTGAGTGCGTGAGGGAGAAAATAGGGGGTAGAGAGAAACCAAGGGGCTTGTTTGGGGGCCGTTTAGAGGCTTGTTTGGGTGCAAGGCATGCACACCAACTAATATGTGCTATTTTTTTGTTTTAAAGAAAGTCTATTTAAAAACTTATTTTATACGTTGTTGGTTAGTTATTGCAAAGACTATTAAAAACCCACTATGTGATGTGAACCAATATTTGGGGAGAAGTTGTCAGGCGGCGCCCAGGAGAGCGCCCTAAGATCTGAGCAGCCCTAAAGTATATAAATGCAATATATACATACATATAGTGATATAAATAATTTATTTTAACATAAATGTATATATAATGTAATATATGCATTCAATTTTTGAAACTAGGAAAAAAAATTAAATCAGAGGATCAGAATAAAAATTCATAACTATTAATTAAAGAAAAATTTTACATTACTATTTACTACATAAATTAAAAAGTTCTTCAAAATAAAAAAATAAAAAACATTCAAATATTCAGTAGGAGAAGAAGAAAAGAAGGAAAATAAATAAATTGCAAAAACGCAGAGGAGGGTGCCACGTGCCAGGGGACCCAAACCATCCGGGAGATTGCCTCGAGCAATTATAAGAACATTGATGTGAACATTCAAATTTTGGGAATTAATAAAACAATAAAGAGATTTTAAGCCCTAGTTAATATTGCGTAGCCATTGGAGTGTCTGTGATAGAGCCCTACCAAGGAATTTGGTAGGATATTCCTCAATAGAGAGAAATCTTCTTGCAAGTTTCCTAGCTTTGTGTCAAACCAAGTCCATTGCTCCAAGTGGTATCGCCAATCGTTTGCATCATTTGGTATTAAAATATGTTTTGATCAACAAATCAATGCAATTGCGAACACAAATGAGTTCAGACAGTAAGAGTTAGTGACGTATGAAGTACCATATATAGGGATCCCATATATGACGTCTATGACAACAACAAAATCAATTGCATCTGCAATGTCTAGAAAAATATCGAAATCGTTCAAGACATCAAACTATTGATCGATGAAGAGAAAGATAAGAGACTGTTGGAAGAAAAGCCCCAACAAATGTAGTCCAAAGACATCGTACTATGAGTATGAAGAGTTTCCAAGAGGAAGAATCTACAGACATGGGGAGGAAATAGAATAAAGAAGAGATGAGTCACGTGGATTAAGTGGCCATGTGCCACATGAGTGGGTATCATGTCAGAGATTGTGAGGAAAAAAAAAAATAGAAGACCAAGAGAAAGAATAGAGAAGAGAAGTACGGGCAGAAAATAAAGCAATCGTGAGAAATTACATGGAGGAGTAAAAGCAATGAATTCCAATTCTCTTTACATCATATTCATCTACCGAAGGCGTGCTCCAAACAACGAGACAGCACATGTAGCTCTGCACCTGCTGATGTAACCACCTCTTCTCTAGATCACATCCCCTTTCCCTGATTAGAAGGGGAGGGCGGAGAGGCGTGATCAAGGTAAAGTAGGCCACGGAGGACAATTCTGACCTCTTTAAGAGATTTATCAAAACACATCCATGGCATGACAATATCGATAGAAAGTGACTACGTGGGGAGGGAGGGGAGGGGAGGAGAGAGAGAGAGAGAGAGAGAGAGAGAGAGAGAGAAGAGAAGGGAAAGAAAGAGAGAAGAAAGAAAAAGGGGAGAGAAAAGAACAATGAGAAAGAGAGGGTGTGGGAGAAAAAATATGGGGAGAGAGAAAAAGAAACAAAAACCATGGTAGATTTTTTGGGGCGGCTTGTTCAGGTGCGAAGTATGCACACCAAACTAAAGGAAGTCTACTTAAAATAAAAATCAACTAATATATGAAGTTAAGTAAGATTTGGAGTCGTTGTCAGTTATTGTATAGGATATCATGTAAACATTCATACTTTTAGGATTAATAAAATCCTAGAGAACTTTTAAGCCATGGCTGGTTAGAAATTAGAGTGCATGTGCCAGGCTCCTACTGAGGAATTTGGTGGGTTATTCCTCAATTCAAGCACTTTGGAGGACTCTTTTGAGTTTTCTTGCAGGTTTTCCTGGTTTTTTGTCAAAATCAATCCATCTCTCCAAGTGGTATCGGCAGCTGCTTGGTGTATTTATTCTTTTGTATAGCATCAACTAATACCACCTCACACTATCATAGAACTTCAAAGAATTGGCAATGGAGTCAATAGCTCCATGTCTTTGCCCTTGGAGCCCACCTAATAATCCCCCCTTTTCCAGCAATCTCAATACATGAAGCCTACAACACTTCTTCTCGAGTCTTAGGAGAAAGCTTCATAGCAACACTTTCCCAAGGTGTATTTCTTTTCAGCATCAACTACTACTACCTTAGGCTAGTATAGAACATTCAAGAATTGACAAAGTAGTCGATCGCTTCACCTTTATGCCTAGAGCCCACTTGTGCACCCTTTTTTCTTTAGTATCAAAACTTGAAAGCCAACAACACTTCTTCTTGAGTCCTAGGAAAAAGCTTCAAAGCAAACCGTGACACTTGGTCTTTCCATAACGCTTTAGCTCTTCCATTTCAAGACATCTAAAAAATCGGAATGTCTAACGGAGCTGTTGCGATATTATCATTTTAATAGGGAGAAATTGTGAAATTATACCTCCTTTAGTTAAGGATTACTTCAATTAGGTTGATTAGGAGTACATGGCTACAAGCATCACTGAAGAAAGGAGGTCATACCCAGATGCTTCCTTAAAGGAACTGACTAGATGTTGTCACAATTTAAGAATTCAATGATGATTTGAAAAACTTGTTATAGCAAACTTGATTAATAATTACTTTAGTAAGAGTTCCCTGCAGTTTGACAAGGATGAAGGAAAAATAATTAGGAATTTAGGATGTGGGTCCATCACAATTTAAGAATTCAGTGATTATTTGAAATACTTGATATAGAAAACTTGATTGAGCACTCAAAAACTTAGAAGAGTTTCATGAGACAGTCATGCTATTAAGGTTAATAATTACTTTCCTAAGAGTTCCCTGAAGTTTGACAAGGATGAAGGCAAAATAATTCAGAGGTGGGCTCCTCACAAAAAAAAAAAGAGTCATTCAGAAATAAATTTAAAGCTGGATAACTTTTGCAAAAATCTGTCATCACTAGTGTGTCCATAATATGCCTCAACTTTCTGTTCTCTGCTGAGAATTAGAATTAGTCGAGATATATCAAAAAGTTAACAGGATAAAACATGTTATCCCTTCAAGACATGCATTCAAGATGGAATATGATCCGATTAATCAAGTGGGAATGCAATAGTGTACTCCTGATCAAAATCCTCTCATTTTGTTAAGTTTTCCCCTCATTGTTGTGAGCGAGCTCTAGTATAAATTTACCAGAATTACCGAAAACATTCTTTAAAAAAATTCTCCTAATCAACCTAAAATGATGAGGAAACACTCAAGTAAATCATCAACATTGAACAATTCTAGCTAAGAATTAAATTATTCAATTGAAATAAACAGCTCCATTAACTGACAATTCTTTTTTCACAAATAGATCCAGGCAAATTAAGATGAAACGAAAACAACCTGTCTGAGAAGGAATTTACAAACCAAAAAACAAAAAAAATAATTACTATACGCAACAAAAAAAAAGGAACAGTGATGGATTCCAATTCTCTTTACATGGTATTCATTGGCGAATAGAGTGCTCCAGAACCAACCGCAAGCGACGAGCCAACACGTCTAGCTCGGCGACCCGCTGCTGCCTCCACCTCTTTGCCAGGTCACTTCCCTGCCTCTGATTGGAAGGTGAGGACTGAGGGGGGGCGTGATCCGGGTAAAGCAGGCCGCGGCGGACAAGAACCATTCTAACCTCTTTGAGAGATTTATCAAACACATCCATAACACTCCTCCCTGCATTTCGGCCAAGCCCGCCGCTGCTGCTGCTCGGCACCGGCGGTTCCTCGTTGGCGGCGCCGGAATCAGAATCAACAATGACCTCATCATTCAAATCATCACGGTCGTCCTCGACATCATTAGCGACAGCTGGCGGTGCATCGCTAGCGAGAGTTACAGGTGGCGGCGGCGGAAGCGGCTGGGGCGGGGGCGGGGGAGAAAAAGAGACCTGAACCCTAACCCTAGTTGGTTTTTTCTTGTTATGGTTGGTGAAAGGGGAAGAGGAGGAATAGGAAGGGTGCCAGAGGTGCTTGGAGAGATCGAAAAGGGCGCGATCGTGAGGAGTGAGGAGGGAGGGGTCGAGGCCGCGAGAGAGGCGTGAAGAGATGACGCGGAACTTTTTACGAAGGCGGCGGAGCTTCTCGGAGAGCTGGGATTTGGTGTAGGGCTGGGGCATGGAGAGGGAGAAACGGTCGTAGAAGATGTGTAGGTCGCGGGGGAAGGTGAATCCGTCGGAGGAGCAGTCGAGTAGGCCACGGAGGAAGCGGATCTCGTCGGGTTCGGTCCATATGCGGTGGAATTTGAAGGGAGGAGGCTTGAGATCGTCGTCTTCGTCGGGGGGGAGGAGGAGATCGAGGGTTTTGGGTTCGGGTTTGGGGGTGAGGAGGAGAGGAGGGGAGGGTGTTGTGGTGTCGGGGGTTTTGCGTTTGACGGGGAGCTTGCGAGCGGCGGTTTTGATGGGGATGGGGCGGGGTCTAGATTGGGGTTGGTTTGAGGCCATGGTTTTCGTTTAACGAACCGAGAGGCGAGCCGATTGAGGGGAGAGAGAGAGAGAGAGAGAGAGTCGGAGTCTGGATTTTTTGCAACAAAGAAACGAGATGGATGGTTAATGGTTCACCCAACCAAAGGATTTGACGATGGTTCACCCACCAAAGGAAAGGACGAGGCAACCACTGGAGGGGAAGTTTTTCTGGTGCGGGTCTTAGATTCCGGTTTTAGTCTAGTTTTTTTGTGGATTGAATCAAAATAATGTGGGAGTCACGGGTGGAACCCTTCCCAGCTGTTTGATGATCTCCTTAAATAGTATGTGGCACGGATTTTGGGATATGTCTAGAAACCCGTGAGCCCAACATAGATTGGTACCGCTATTCTCAGATTGCTTTCTGTTTCAATCTTTCAAAGAAAATAAAATAGTAAAAAAATCTGCTTTCGATCATGTACGTATGAGACGTTCATATATTAATTTCACATATGATATATAAAATTAATTAAGATCATAAAAAATAAAAAATAAGAAATTTTTATAAGGTTGAATCGGTTTTCACAGCAAGCGGGGCGTTTGCCATGTGTCAGGTGTACCATCGGCTCACGTCGGGTCAAGTTAGACATACCATATCATTATATTTTATTGGGCAATCAAGATCCAACCCGACCCGGTCACTGGCGAGGGTAGAGGGGTGGGATGGGGAGCTGGAGTTGGGAAGGTGAGAAGAAGGAGAGGAGCGGCAATGCGTCACGGGGCGCGGTAAGTCATCTCACTGGGCCAATTCGTCACCGGGGCGCGGTAAGTCATCTCACTGGGCCAATTACCGGGGCGCGGTAAGTCATCTCATTGGGTCAATTCTTCACCGGCTTTGTATCCTTATCTTGTTTTTCTCTCTTTGTGTTTTGGCACCCAAAGACGTCTTTTTCTTTTGGGATTTTACATGTGAGTTTTAGGCCCCTCCGCCGTGTTTGGATTTACTCTCACAAGAGCGGAAGCAGTTCAAATATGTTCCGGAATAGAGTAGGGATTGAGTAAGTTTATCACTTAAAATAGCTCGACGCTAGAATAAATGAGACGAGGAGATGTGTTACTAAATATAAAAATAAATTTTCGTCGGAGTCAAAAAGTGAATGAGCTGATTTTTGCCCCCAAAAGAGCTAACCCAAACGCAAACCTTAGGTTACAGGCTTATTTTTTTGGGGCCGACCCTCCTCGATCTTACAACATTTGTTGGCGTATGATCTAAAAAATTCATACCGGCAACATGATAATCAAGTGCATGGCTATGGGTAAAAAACTCACACTTTTTTTTAGATTGGAACCATCCAATGTGTGCACTCTAATAACAACGATTATTCTTAATTTTGATGATTGATATTAAAGGTAACCGATCGGATGGTTTACAATCACTTATAAGCATGATCCTTCGGCTAGGACTATTTCAACAATGGATTGCCACTTGGACAATTTAGATTGGTCATAAATGTGTACCACATTGCACAATGATAAATTACACTTCAATGGTGTCAAATAAAAAATGACAATTTAAGGGTGGAAGATCATTTTTGGTGTTTAAATGTTGGCCACGAGCCATCATCCCTATTTTTTAACACCATATTGCTAAGCCTTTCACTGATTATTTGTAATTATTATCTTAAAAAGGAAAAAAAAATTTATTAAAAGGATACCTCTATTTGCACCCACCACTTTATTGGTTGGCACCTACGCTAAAACCCATGACTGCCTTAAATTAGACGATCGTGATCATTTTTCATTACGATATTCAGCGCAATGGATCTTACAATGATTGACGTGCCATCAGACAGTAAATTTTTTTATTCCACATTGCACAGATCCCAAAACAAAGCCCTAAAATCACGTTTGAGCGTGATGGTTGTCATATGATTTGATGGACACGTTTTGGGATCTATGTAACATGAAATAAAAAACTTGACCGTCTGAAAGCACGCCCATGGTGTCAAAATGCATTATATGGAAGATTGGGATGAAAAATGATCTCTGCCATCTAATTCATCGCAATCAATGGTCCTTGACGTAGGCGTCTACCAATGAACAAGGTGGCTCAACTAGAGGTACCCTTATTAAAAAAAAAGTTCCTTTACTTTCAACCCTTTCCTTTTCAACTAGGGATTTATGATCTCAATTCGGACGATGGAGATATTTTTCTACCCAATATTTCATATAATTGATTTTTAGAACATGGATCACTAATCAAACAATCAAATACTAATTACAATTCCAAAAATGACTATGACCATAGGTGTACCATGAGAAAGGGATTCTGATTTCACTTTTTGGGATGTGTGCCACGTGGAATCAAGATCCAATAGGTAATCCATAATCTAAAGATCAATTTCTTTCAATTTTGTAGAAAATTAGACCGAAAAACTATCTCGGTCATCTAATTCAGGGCAGCCAACGATTTCAAAAAATCATGATTGCGAATGTAGAATATTCAATCACAAATATCGGTACCCATGAAAGGTCCTTTTCAATAACTTGTGTGATTATTAATAGAATAATTGTGCACACTTGAGCAAAAGGAGATTGATGCAAGCGCAGTTCCATGGGTGGATGTCAAATACCGACTCTTGAGAGATAAAGGTAAAATAGGGTTTTTTTTGCATATTCTTCTCAGAGATATGTCGATATTGCACCAAACCTCCTCATAAATAATTATTTATTTTGTAACCCTTACTTTTATGTTTTGTAACATATACTCCTTGTCGTAACGTGTCGTATGCTGTCGTTAATTGACATTTTGGTTAGAATACTAACCCCACGGTTAGTATTTAGGTAAAACCTCAAATGCCCCTATAATATAAGTTAGTAGCAAAGGGTTTGAGGAAAGAAAAAACCAAGCCCCAAACCCTATCGATCACCTCTGAAGCATGGGTCAAAATTTCGGGTATCGGATACGTATCGTCCGAGCTCAAAACCGATACGTATCGGAATAGTAAAATATCGGACGATACATTGAATGTATCATCCGAGTATCTACATACAAAATGGCGATACGGTACATTGAATGTATCATATCGTCCAAGCCTGATACCGATACGTATCGTCCGATACGTATCGGTATCGGACGATATTTTGATCCATGCTCTGAAGCAACATCGTTCCCAGCAGCCGCCTGTGAAGCTCCATCGTTCCCAGCGGCCATTTTCGTCTAATAATCGAAAGCACACATGCCTGTTCAGCCTTCCAACTCATCGCCTCTAAAGCTCTGAAACTCCATCGTGCTTTGAAACTCCATCGTCCTCTTCGAACTCGACGAAGACGAAGGGTTTTGAAGCGAAAGCATTACATCTGAAGTTATTAACATCAAGTTATTCAGGTACAATTGATATGTGGTATTTTTCCTCTTTTTATATTTTTTAGGGTTATTTTGTAATTTTAAACCCTATTTTTGGTGGCTTTCGAATGAAAATGTCTGTATTTTTTAAAGGGATAATGCTATTTATGATTTTTTAGTGTAATTTTTGGCATACAATCTGTGGGATACATCCAAAAAACCCCTAAATTGGGTAATCCATACCGTCAATTCATATTGAAAAAGTCACTGACTTTTCACTAGGCTTGTACAAGAACTTAATCAAATATTTTATTTTTCCTTTTTCCCATTTTTCTCCAACATTACTGATTCTTTTGTGATTTTTTCCGTTGAATTATTCCCTAACTTATATTTGGTGATTAAAGGGGCGTCAATAAAAATTGCAATAGCAGACATTCTAGGCCATATCTGAGTGATCATCTACAAAGTGTGTTCATCAAATGTTTCAACCATGTAGTCTAGGCAGTTTACATTGCTCATTTTTTTCATATAAAAGTGCTCGGATTGGATGTTGCTAACAGTCTATGCAGTTTACATTGCTCACACGTTACTTATAGCCTCTTAATTTCCTGCTTATTTAATTTCCTCCTGTTGATAATATAAATTTTTAATTTAAACCATCTAAACAAGTGTTTTTATTGGCCAAAATTTTTTATAAACTGTTGTGTGGTCCCAACACTTGCATCGGGAAGTAGCACTTCCTAATTTTTAGTCTTTGTAATAATTTGTTAAATAAATTGTAGGTAATAATTCACATATCTTTTAGCAATTTTTTGGGCCTTGACATAGAATATTGATTCACATGACATATATATTATTGTATGGTGGGAAGTGTATTTTTTTGGGCCTTGACATAAAAAAAAATTTGGGCAATTTTTTGGGTATTGATTCATATATAAAATGGCTAGAATAGAATTGAAAATACATATCATATATATCATTACATTCTACTCTTGCAATGTTGCTAATTGGCGTATTTTTTATTGTTGAGTAAGTTAGAAAAATGACAGCCAATTTTGATGAGTACGTGAGGATTAAAGTACATTGGGGTGGTAAATTCATCAGTAAGAAAGGTTTTAGTAGATATATCGGTGGGAAGTGCAAGTGCAAGGAGGTGGCATGGGATCATGAGTGCGTATCATACTTGGTCATGTTAACCGATGTGATACAAATATGCAGTTGCCATAAGGAGTATATTCCGACTATTCAGTACATTCACAAGGGTACAACCCCCGGTAAGGAGTTGGTGATTGTTCTGATCGATAAGGACCTGATATAAATGTTTGAGAGACATGATATGAAGGAAACCATCAACATATAGGTCGACTTTGAAGAACTTTCAAATCCATTTAACACATATCAGTCAGGTATGGATATATCTGATGCGAAATATGAAGAGTGTGAAGATAGTTATGTCGAAGAAGAGTCTTCAGACGATAATGCTACATCTATGGATGGAGGAACTAAAAAAAATCAGAGCGAGCCAACAAGTGGTCTGATTATGAGGATCCTGAGGGTTATCTCTCGTTCTCCAGTTTCGAAACTGAGGATGAGATAGACGATGATGGCAAAGATGTAGGTCTTGAGAAGGATATTGTTAACGAGGAGAAGACAACCGATTTTACGAATCGGTATGATGTATGATTCAGTTACACATTTTGAGATTGACCCATTTTGCAGTAATTGGAGTATAGCTAGATGTGTGAATACAAATTGTCGCTAGAGGATCCACGCATCTATATATGAAGTAATACGACGTTCCAAGTCAAGACATATCAAGAAGAACATACATGTGAGAGATGCAATCGTAATGGAAACCGAATGGCAAGTGCGAGATGTATATCCCAACGAATTGAGTTACAAGTTTGTGATGATCGGGGGGTGAAGATAAAGAAGATAACAAGATGTTTGTTCAGGGATTGAGTGTATATCCATATTATCGCATATAGCGCGGCAAGGAAATGACCTTAGGATGAGTATATGGGTCTTTTGAAGATTCGTATAAAGTGCTTTGTCCTTCTGCAATGCAATACTCCAAACCAATCTAGAGAGTATTGCAAAACATAAATTAGAAGAAGATGGGGCCTTTCAGAGGGTCTCTCAGTGCTCGTCGTGTTGGATTCAAGTGCATGTCAACCCTTTATAGAATTGGATGGATGTCATTTAAAAAAGATTTGTCCGATACCAATTTTTAGTGATTTTATGCTTATGGTTCGTATTCGATATTAATTTTTAAAACCTTTTACGTTCATTTTGGACTTGTTCATGTTCTTTGTAATGGATTGTACTCGAAGATGTGTTTTATGATTTATTTTGGTCCTTTGAATGATAAACCAATGCTTGATGGTCCCACATGATCCTTTGTGGATGGTTTATATTGATCCTATGTAAGTTTGAAAATTTTGATAGCATAAACAAGTTGCCCCAAACAGGGACCAATTTGTTCACCGAATTGGACCACAAGATTTGTCTGCTTATTGATTTTTTATGATGGTCTCACATATTTTGAAATAGTTGCTTCTTAAACGTTATTTATTAATTAGAATATACCTTTGACCTCTCTTTCTCTGCCAAATCTTTATGCACTCCCATAATCTCTCATTCATATTTATCTTTATGCACTCCCATTATCTCTCATTCATATTTTGGGAGCCGTAGCCCTTAACTAAAGCATTTTTAGCAAGGTTGACTTTAGGACTTATTTTTTCTAATTATTGTGGTAGTCATAATTTACACCAAGGCTTCATTTGAGAATGTGGATTTGCACTTGTGGATTTGGATTTGGATATCCTAAATCTAAATCCATCGTTTGGTTTTACATTTCTAATCTTAGATTTGGATTTAAGAAATCCACTGTAATTTACAAATCCACACATTAGCGTAAAAAGGTGGATTTATAAATGACGCCTTGTAGGTGTTATTTGGAAACCCAATTGAGCGGATTTGGGGTGAGAGCATGGATCAAAATATCGTTCGATACGGTACATTCAATGTACTGTATCGCCATTTTTTATGTAGATGTCCGGACGATACATTCAATGTATCGTCCGATATTTTACTATTCTGATACCTATTGTCCGATACATATCGGTTTTGAGCTCGGACGATACGTATCCGATACCCGAAATTTTGACCCATGGGTGAGAGCACAGAAAGATAAAACTCTAGCTCATTGTCTATCATTTTCTTCTCTTGAAACTTGACAAAACCACAACAGGAAATAAAACTAAAAGCGGACCTTTGTTTATAATCTTAGATTCTCCTGTCTTAACCCGGGTTTGCACGTGTTAAAACTTTGACTGCTTGAGCCAAACAACAAAATCATTTTTTTTCATCTAAATCTTTCACACAATAGATTTGAGATCATGGGTCTACCATTAGACAATCGAATGTTGATTCCAGGTCACACACATCCCTAAAAGTGAACATGTTCATGGAATACCATCAAGCATGATTCACATTCAATGTTTGAGATGTGTTTCATGTGGAATCAACATCTGACCGTCTATTGAGAGGCCCGTGATCTCAAGATCTCTAGCGTGGAAGATAAGGGCGAAAAAAATTCCCTTATTCAAAGCAGTCAATGCAAACCCGAGTTGGGAAGGAAGATATTGTTTTGTAAATAGAAGTACCCAAGATAAAAAAGCAGGTGTTACTACCACACTACTTTATGTTACAACCACCTCACTTAAACAAAGGAAAATCCGTTGAGTATTTTGAATCAAATGATGGAGATCATTTTTCGTCCTAAGATTGCACACAAATGATCCTGAGATCATGGGCCTACTATCCAGGCTGTCAGATGTTGTTTCCATGTGGCACACATTCCAAAATGTGATTGTGATCATAGTATACCATCAAACGTGGTTCACATTCACTTTTGGGATCCGTGCCACGTGGAATCAACATATGACCGTCTTATAGTTGGGACGAAAAATGATATCTATTTTTTTGCCTAATCTATTAAAAAATTGATCTTTATATTATGGATCATTTATTAGACGATTAGATGATAATCCACATGCCACCTATCCCAAAAAATGACTGATTATGGGCATAAACAATGAGAAGATGCTCTTAGGTCATTTTTGGGGATGTGTGCCATGTGAAATCATCATCTTAGTCATTTTTATGTGCCCAACACGACCTAACCTCTTAATCGACTCAATCCGACCCATCTCGATGAGTCAAGTTTATGTGTCTGACCCGATGAAAAATTTGGCTCGAGTGGATCGGGTATCGGGTTGACTCTACCCATCTACTATCCTAATTGTGATTTTCATGTATGCTAACATTTGGATTACAAGAATCTAATTTATTTATTTTTAACACTTCCCTAATGCAGCATTTATAAATTCTAAGGATAATCCCAAATACCCTCCTAAAACATCCAAACGAGATTTTTAAATCTAAATATTTCAAATTCTGGATTTGAAATGCTTAGATGTCCATATTTCAAACTAGATATTTCAAATCTAAAATGCAAATTCATGTTCCCAAACACAGCCTAATGGTTTCGGTCAAGAGCAACCAGTTGAATCGTAAATGGGATTCAAGTGGTTTTAAAATTATTGGATGCAAGGGATCCCAACATGGACGTCAACTTGCAAAAGTAGCCAAGATTCCCTTGCATGTAAGGGGTTTTAAACTTAGTTGAACCTAACCAAAACTCTTTACATTTTCTGAAAGACGCTTTCCGACAACTTAATTATATTTGTAATAATGAGATTTGGACAAAATTAGAAAGTTAATATTATGGACATCAACAGGACTAATGGATGCACAATATTGCATGATTTCAAAGATTGGGGATCTCGGTTGAGTATTTTGTAGTTTTATCAAAGATTAATACGAGATAACTAAAATTCCCCATCTAAACGAATTACTCGTCTTCATTTTGAAGTAATTTGAGCATGCAAATTCAGAACAAACAATGAATGGATATGTCGCGAGAGCTAAGTTCAGTAAGTCGCAACATCCAATATGATATGAAAAGTTATAGTTTGGACGTCTAGTTGCTCCACAGCTTCAGCTATACATCTCATAGTTGATTCTTGAAAATTAAAGTTTGGTAATCATAGAAGCTACTTATGTAATTAGTTGACTCATACACAATTACCTCAATCAATTACAGATTTTGTGGCAATTTATTTTCCTTGAACTTTATTTTTTAGTTAATTTGGATTAAGACTGAAGGTTTTCAATCAAAGAGAATGATTTTCAGCCAAAATTAATCCAATCTATATGTAATGAGCTGTAGCCTTGTGAAGTATCAGTTTCGTGAAAGTATGTTCTCACGAAGACTATTGCAACATTTTGTAGAGGAATCATATGCGACATACTACAGATAAGTGCATTCCTGGCATCTCCACGATGTTGATTCAGTTAAAAGTAAAATGTAGCTACTGAGCGTCGTAGGTGCAACAACAGTTAGCTAAGTAAATTAAAAGATGCTTATGCACACATGGGGTTTAGTTAATAGAATGAGCATGCTTCAAGTTTTTTAGAATATTCTTCAAACTTTGAGGAATAAGATCATTGCATGCTATAACCGGTGATTGGTAGAGAGCTACCGCGTGGATAACTGTCAATTTTAAAGATTAAAACTAGGTAACAAACTCACTGAAAATATGGTGAAATTGAAACTGTTAAGAATTGATCTTTATGTCAATGATTCGAGATTGAAGAGATTGTTAGATCTTGTTGTCGCATTCTATTTCAAAAAATCGTGTAGATCACCCTTAGGAAGATTGTGTGCCAAGATGGATGGATCATATGTTGATTAACAAGGCTATCATTCACACTTGTATCTTTGACCATGTCTTTAACATATAAAACTTTTTCAAAATGATTTCTTAATGCCTTGAAGTGGCATCCACAATGATATGTGAATTTGTCCACAGCTGACTATGGCTACATTCTGTAACGAAGTCCATAGCGAGCTGTTTTTTGGACTTTTCGATGGTACTATCTTCTTGGGTTGTTTTAGGGAATAAAAGGTTTTTAAGAAAGGCAAGGGAGCTAAGCAAATTGATTATTCTTCTTCTTCCTCCTTTTGAAAGTTAGTGAATTTCTAAAACTGATTTTTTCAAAAAGTTTCTTTTCTCCTTCATTTTCTTCTTCTTAATTTGCCCAAGTGAGTTGAGTGTTTTGTGCCCTATGGATTAGGGTGTATGGCTGATAGCCTTGTGGATCTCAAGGTTAATTGTTGTGCGTTCATCAACGATAGAGGAAAACATTCAAATATGAAGGCTATGGAGACGACCTGTGATGAGAAGTTGGATTACATGGGGGTTGATAGGGCATGTGCATTTGTTTGATATATCATTCGAAACTCAGTGTAATTGTTTAATTTCATAGTGGATTTAGTTGGTGGATTTCGGTCCCGTGATTTTTCCTAGTGATTGAGTTTCCACATAAATATTGTGTTGTAGAGATTGTTGGTGTGTGTGTAATCTTTAGATTAAAGTAGAATTAATCAAATAGTCAATCAATTCCATTGATTTAGGGAATTTCAGAGATGACCTCAATCTGAGCATCATTTGAACAATGCAATCAATATGTAATAATGTCATCAGTCTTAGGTGGAATTCAAAGATGAATTCTCCTATAAATAGCTCCATAAGCTAAAGAAGATTTTTCCACATATAAAACAATAGTAAACTCTGTCCAGTGAGTATGAACAACGAGCTACAAGAAGAAGTGGGATCAAGAGATCACAAGGATCTTCCTTTCAATGCTTAAAGATCAGGTAAAATGATCTATAAAATTGAAATAAAGGTTAGAGAGTACTAGATCATTAGTTAAATTTTAGTCATTTTCTTTATGTTCTTTCTTAAATTCTTATATACAAAACGAGATCATAATTTTTATTTGAATTTATCATGTAACAATTAATATAAGGCAATGAAAAAGCATTATTTATGTCAAATTATATGTATTTCCGATAAGTTGAAGACTGATAACCTATATATACTTGGGTTACGTTGAGATTTGATCGAGTATCACGATGTAGTGATGGTGAATGAAGATGACAAATTGGTCATCGCAACATCTCTATTACCCTTATTTATGTCGTGAATAAACAAATCACATATCTAATGATCTATGAGTTCTTGCACATATTTGATGTTTATATGTAAATTTTAGTGCAATTGAAAACTCAACAATACAATTTCAAAAATATCTTGATCAATTTCTCCTCTCACTAAATCATCTTTTTATAATATCATAGTTCATATTTTGAAGGTCATAGCACACTAATTGGTTGTTTCTAAAAAAATATACCATTGGCATCTATCGACCTACACTCATAAGGGAACCACTTTACTAAAGTAATATCCCACAAGCAAACCACTCTTATGAGACGATTTTTTGTAGCGCCTCAAAATCTCACAACCTCTTATTGTAAGACCTTAGGCCGTACCTTCGTATCGTAAAACATAAAAATATAATAAAATAATAAAAATGCCTTAAACAGTGGAAGATAAAATTTTTAAAAGCATCAATGCATCATAAGTAAAACTCATAACCATTTTCTTATTCCAATAACAAAGTTCAACATTATTAAAATTTAAATGGTCTTAATAAAATACTAACTGGTCATTATCTCATTTATTTAAAAATCAATAATAACTAAAAATGAAAAATAGATAATTAGGCTACGAAGCCTTCAGCGCCATTCATTTCAGGTTCCTCGGAACCACATGCAGTCTCATCGCCATAGACCCATACGTTGTCCTCAGCTACACTAGTCTCATCTGGCCACCGACATCAACAAGGGATATAAGTTTACACTTGTATGGACCAGACATGCAATCCCTTAAAGCATAAGATATCAATTATTGTAGTATGAATATTTCTATATTTCATAAGTGTGTCCTTATGGTATGCGTAATCTCGATAAACTGAAATGAACTAAACATAACATAGATATCAATGTTGCATGAGTTTGTCCTTTCTTTTAAGTTCTTCTTATTTATCATTTAATGCACGTTAGACTTTGTCATATTCAAGACGTTGGGTCTAATCATGCCTCTCACTTGTTTAGTAAGACTCCGTCCTTATGACGTTGGCTCTAATCGATCATATCATTTATTGCACCTTAAACTTCGTCCCGCTTAAGAAGTTGGGTTTAATCATGCTCATCACATCCTTGTTTAGTTAGACTCCATCATGTACAAAATGTTGGGTCTAATACCTTCTTAGACTCCATTAGGTACAAGATGTTGGGTCTAATGTTTCTTATTCTTGTTTAGTTAGACTCCATCATGCACAAGATGTTGGGTCTAATACCATCCTAGACTACATCATGTACAAGATGTTGGGTCTACTGCTTCTTATTCATGTTTAGTTAGACTCTATTATGCATAAGATGTTGGGTTTAATACCTTCTTAGACTCTATCATGTACAAGATATTGGATCTAATACTCATTAATCATTGTTTGGCATTTTATCATATCTTACGTGCCTTGATTGTGCATTGTATAGATCATCATAGGACATATAAAGTGCATATGGGTAAGAATAAGCATTGAAATGCATTTAATCATGGTACATGAACATTAAAGTGCATATAATCATGATGCATAAATATTGAAGTGCATATAATATGATCATGGTACATAAACATTGATATTTAATCACACTTTTTATGAAAAAACTGAACATCAAATAGTTTTGCTTAGAATCGATCGATCGATTCACTTGCTCGATTGTCAATCTCGACTCTTGAGAATTTAAAACATTTATTTGTTTAGACTCGATTGATCGAATTCCCAGAATCGAACGATCAATTCTAACCAGTGAGCATATCATATAATATAAATATTGTTCAAAATCGATCGATCGATTTCCCAGACTCGATCGATCAATCTCGATCCGTGAGCACGCTCCGATAGTACTTCAAATTTCATGGTGGGGTTTCAGCCCGTCTTCTTTTAATCCAAAATCATCAACATTAAATCCATCAATCGTAGCAGGAATCTTATTTAATTACCTATTTATTTTTCATAAAATAAAGCATTAATTTATATGAAACCCTATTTTTAAATCAATATTTTAAGTTCAAGGGAAAACATGATTTCTTCATACCTAGATTGATTGTATCACAACGATTAGATCAAGATCTCAATAATGACGATGACTCTTGAAGGAGGAGAAGGCCGCTTGGGAATAGGTGCCAACATTTCGCAGATCTAAAATAAAGGTACCAAGGTTTGATCCTCTAACCTCTTATCTATAATTCAAGCCTCTAACCATTGGGCTATCATATAGCTTGTGTCAATTAATGACAGAAATAAATATAAGAGCTTTGAAAACCCTATTTTTAGTTAAAATATTTTGAAAAGTCAATGCATGTGATGTATACGTTATTAAGCACATACACATAATTTAGGTGTATCAAAGACATGAACTTCATATCAAAACATTTTCACTTCGACAAGACAATCAAATAGTCTCTACTTCAATGAGACCGTCAAATAATGTTCACTTCCAAGAGACCATTAAATAGTTTTCACTTTCACGAGATGATTACAAATTCTCCACTTCCACGGGACGGTCAAATAGTCTTCACTTCCATGAGATGTTAAAAAGTCTCTACTTCTATGAGACAATAAAGAGTTCATTTTCATGAGACAGATAAATAGTTCACTTTCATAAAAGGGTAAAAAAATTTCCATTTTCACGAGACGATCAAATAGTCTCCACTTCCGTGTGCTGGTCAAATAGCCTCCACTCTCACAAAGTGGTCAAGAAGGTTAAATTGTCTCCACTCACACGGGACGGTTAAATAGTGTCCACTTCCATAAGATGGTCAAACAGTCTTTTACTTCTACAATGTGGTCAACGCGACTAATGCATCTAAATGAATAGTCTGATTGTTATAATGTCAATGTCCAAGGATCGATGAGAACGGTATACTTGGATGAATGGTCATTAGGATTCCCATTTGATGGTATAAAACCAACATATTCAAATAAAAAGTCTGATCATTGTAACATTAACATCTAACGTTCAATATGACCAATATATTTGAATGAACGGCTTGATCATTGTGATAAAGACATTCAATGGTCAATAAGATTAATATACGCAAATAAACAGTTTGGTAGCTAATACACTCAAATAGACGGTCTGTTCATTGTGACATCGACACCCAATGGCCAATAAGACCAACACACTCAAATGAATTGCTTGACCATTGTGATGTCAACATCCAATGGTTAATAAGATTAAGATATTCAAATGAATGTGTAGACACCCAAATTTGGCCCAAGGGTCGATCGACACATACTTCGAGCAAGGCTTACCCCCAAGCTTCCGAAAGCATCTCCCAAACTCTTAAGAATCATCCTAAAACCCTTAGGAATTATCCCGAACCCTTAGGAGTCAACCCTAGCCTTCCCCGACCCATTAGAAACCTTCCTGAGTCCAGTTCAAACCCTCATGAGCTATGGATAGAAAAAGGAGTGTCAAAGTTTACATAGACTTCTTCTGGAGCTGATGCCTATACCATTGGAAAGAGGATATTCTCAGCTTTCCAACGAGCCAATAATCACCTCAATCGAAGTTGTATATCAAAAGTTATCGCGGTTTAAAAATTGTGCAAAAATACAGGAAATTACACTAGCGTGTAAATTACACGCTAGGCAAAATTGGCTTCTTCCTTCATAATTGAGCTCCAGACGGGCCCAAACTTTCCTATTTTCTCAGCAAACACTGTTCCCAAACCTAGCGTGTATAATATACACGTTGAGCTTAGGAATAGTCTTTTTTGAAAAAATATCTAGATTTCGAATTTGGGGTTTGACTAGTTGACCACCCCAAAGTCCAGGGTGGGTTTCTTTAGGACTGTTGCACCCCCGTTAGTTCTCTTTGCAACCCTTTAGCCATTTAAAGCCCCACCTTATCATCTACCATTAAACCCATTTCCCACCTATCTAAGCTCCTAAAAACCTAGAAAACCTTAGATCCCTATTACATAATTGCTAATCCAATTAGCCCTTTAACCCTTCACTAATCTCATCCAACTCTATAAATAGAGAGCCATACCCCCTTGCTTAAGGGTTTGAAAATTTTTCAAAAGACAAAAAATCCTAGATAGTTTCCTCTACCCTTTTGAGCAATAAACCTGTGATAGCCCGGATTTTTGACCCCGAAAACCCGCGCCGTCGGACCGCCGATAGGGTGATCCCCGAACGAACTGAACACTTGAGCACTTGGCACATCCACACATAAAGTGGAAAACAAAGCACCAACTCTAACTATACAGATAGAGTCATCATATAAATAAAAGAAATCTCCAATTCTACTATCAAAGTGTGCTCAAAATAACGATTCTAATCCCATGTAGAGATATATGGACAAAAGAATAGAAAATAACCACCGGTGATGGCCATCCATCACCGAAACATAGTTCACAAAATAATTATTTAAATAATTACATGTATCTGAATTCCAAACGTAATGGTCGGACGTACCAAGCCTAAACTACACCAAAATCTCAAAGGAATATGACCACAATTCCCCAAAAGGGAAATAATCCTCAGGGGAAGGTTCTAACTCTTCCTCTGATACGAACTCAGGATCCTCAGGTTCACGATCCTCAGTACTAGAATCTACACCTGTACCTATGATGTATAGTCAAAGGGTGAGCTAACAGTCTAAGCTCAATAGGGAAAATATCCATAGCATGCTTATTATCACATCACACATATATCTCAGGACAGATATCGTAATAATTGAGGAACTGAAATCAAAAGTATTTGAACCAAAATAATGCTGATTTAGATGCAGGTTTCAAATTTAATCACATGATTTACAGAGTCTTTCACACAATACAAGAAAAAACTTAAATTGATCACTTAACTACACTCCCGAGCATATATAGGATGGAGAGCGACAATATATCGATGGGAATACCCACCATCATCGTTCAATGAATTATTTCACATTGATGTCAAGCCCTTGAACTACGTTAACAGGGTCACTTGTGTTTCACATTGACCATCGCGGTCCATAATGTACTAATATCCCGTCGTATCGGATACACAAGTTGTACGGATATCCCACCGTAACAGTCACGAATATCCCACCGCATCGGTCACGGATATACCACCGCGTCGGTTGTCTATTCACACACAAACCTTAAATCAAAGTATGAAATTTAACTTATAGTTTATCACCATAAATTGTGGTAATTTATAAGTAGGTTTAGAGTTTGGAAGCAGAAGTTCACACACACACACAAGTACATATCTTGTTGAGTTCACGCACATATTTCACACACACACATGTCCAAATTGTATTGAGTTCACACTCACACACATATTTACGCTTGAATCCATGTATAAAGCTCATGCATGCTAAATAACGATGTTTCATAATTTTCACACCCACATATTGATCATATCAAAACTTACATACTTATTGTAACAAAGGTACATGTTATAGGATTTTTCCTACCTTAACTTGAAATCCACACAAATGTCTTTTCTTCACACGAGCACCTTCACTTGACAAGTTCTTAGTCTTAACCTCACAAGTTCTTAGTCTTCTCGTTTCTCTTGGGAAATCACAAACGTAAACTAGGGATGTTGACATGACATGCTTGACTTTTTTTTCTATCAGCGCAAGCTAAAATAGTGTATTTGAAAGGAAAATGATAACTGTCGAAAGACACATTCCGGGTCTGTGGGTGCGTGGCACATCCCGCCGCATGGCGCGGGCTAATAGAGGGATTTTACATAATCAAGGTATCGGGGCGTCAATCAAATGTCCAAAACAAAGTCCACGGATCGATAATAATAAGATGAAGTATTATGTAATATCGAAGGCTTTTGTAAGTCATGTCAGACATGGCGCATCATTGCTCACACCAATGCGCGCCAGGCGTTCTTTTTTCAATAGGTGTTTATAAGTTCTTCGATTAAATATATTCAATGTTCGGTTTCCCAAGGGAATGGCTAGTTTGGGTGAGATTAATTGGTCTTGTGAGGTGTGCTCAATTGAATTCTGCGCAGTGGCACGCGCGCTTGATTCATCTAGAGTCGGCCTTTAAGTTAAAAATTATAATCCTAATGCATCTAAACAAACAATTCTGCGCAGTGGAGTATGAACTTGATTACGAGTTTAGACGGTCTTAGGTGGGATTTCTAGTCCTAATGGATCTGAACAAACGATTCTGCGTAGTGGAATATGCGCTTGATCCAATTATGCGCAGTGGGATATGCGCTTGATTGCAAGTTCAGGGATCTTAGGAGTTAAAGGTCAGGTTTAAGTGTAATTTATTGTGCGCGGGTGATGGGGCACTTAATCAATTCTTTTTTTTGGTATTTAAAGAAAGGTGAGTTGGGTCTATTTATCTTGTTGCATTGTTCTTCTTTTCTTCTTTTTTTTTTTTACTTTTTTTTTTAGTAAGGGGATTTTGAAAATTCGAGGGTTTTGAAAATTTAAAATTAGGGATTTTAACTTAAGATCAATTCGGTGGTAAAACAGTAGAAAACGTGGCTTTTGAGACGTTGCTGAGCAGATTCACCGGTACGGGATTTGTGGACTTGACTGTTATTGTGGTTGTCAAGACAACACTTGGCATGTCGGATACCCCGTCTAACCTTCTCGATGAATACTGGTGATTGTCTCTTATGGGAGGACTACAGTGATTCGCGAGTCGAGAGAGACGTATTTTGAAAACATCTGACTTTATCATAGCTAACTATATTTATTTACAAGGAATATCGAGTAAAACACAAAAAAAAATGGGTAGTACTTATCTGGGGGTGATACTTACCTGGATGGCGTGCAGCTTGTGTGGTTCACGATGGGACTGGTGGGTTTTTGGGGGTGGTACCGCGATGGGAATTTGGAGCTTTCTTCTCTTTAGGTCCGCTGTGGCAGGGCTTGGCGGTCGCCGGTGTGATAAAACGTCTTGGAGGAATGATGTCGCGATCGAACCTGGGGGTTCTCCTTTTCTTTGGTTGCATGCTGGGTGAGTCCTGGTGAGATGTGGGGATCACTTCAGGAGAGAGAGAGAGAGCCCTTTGCCTTAGCGATGAGACATAATCAATCTTTCCCTCTTTTCGTCATACAGCGTGATATGTGCTATTTGAGCTTTTTTTCTTTTCAGGTAGCTATATTCGCGATGGGATGTCGAGTGAATGTAGTTAGCGATGGGACGCTGGTAGGATATTTGCGCAATAAGTGTCTTGTTTCTTTCTTTGGCAGATCTTGGGTTATGAAAGAATCACGTTGTGATTGTGTCGTGATTGGCTTAGTTTTTTTTTTTTTGGGCGGTGTGCCCGAGTTTTCAGGAGATTTGCTTTTGGCTTTTTGCGATAGGCCATGAGGGCATGGAAAATTTATTGTGATGGGGTTGGATATTAAGGTGATATCGCATGTGTATATGTTATCGCGATGGGGATGGGTGAGTAGGTCTTTCTTTTCTGTCAGAACAGCCTGTGAGGCTACGCGATGGGACAGAAGAATTTTGGCCGCGATGTGATAAAAAGGTATGAGGGTGTAAATTTCATCCAAATTCAGATATTGCGTGCCTATTTTAGGTCGCTTAATACGATTACACGCCTATTTTCGAGCGTGCGATCTTAGGCTTGAGGGATCGTTTATGCATTTCTAAGTGTGCGTGTGATTGTGTTACGCGCTATAACTGTAGCGCGTGATTGAGACGTCACCAGGTTAGTGAATGGGTGACCTTCCAGGTTGCATGGCGAAAGTGTGTTGTTTGATGAATTTGTGCGGTTCATGTAGTGCGCGCTATCGGAGTGTCATGCTATTGGCGCAGGCGATGGTTTCATTGCGTGCTCGGATCGGAGCCCGTATTGTGGATTGTGTGCAGTGTGTGTGGTGCATGATCGAATTAAACGCCTGTGCTCTGGCACGTGATTGAGTCCGTACTCTATATAAGCGAGGGAGCTTTCATTTATGTTTCATTCTTTGGTTTAGTCTTAAGTTTTAACCTTTTCTTAGATATCTTGTGTTCTGAAATTCGTATTTTAGCAATATCTGGCAATCTAACCGTCCGATTAGGATATCGTTTCTTCCTATATTTGTTATTTCGCGTGATCTTCATCCTGAGGAGGTGTTTGTAGATGGTGTTATTCTGGGAGTGGGCGATATTGGGAATGAGAGCGCTAGTCTTTACATCGGTCCCTTTGAGGGTGCAGTGAAGGCAGCGTTGAGGAGGCGGCAGTGGAGGACGTGAAGATAGTGAAAGAGAATGAGTAAAAAGTGGAGGGATGTGTTTCCCAACTAATTCTCCCTGATGTCTCCGATTGGACATTCAAGCGGAATCTGCTCCTCGCTTCGTCTCAGTTTTGAACCCAGTCTTCATTTTGGGTTGTAGGTTAAAGTTTTAGGTTTTCATTTTGGGTTGTAAATTCAAGAGGTATGTCTCCGGTGATACTTGTAAAATTTTAAATTATAAATGAAGGGGGGCATTTTTTATTTCGTCGTGCTTGTTTATTCATTCTAAAAGAAGAAGATAATAAAAAAAATCTCCTACAAAATCTAAAATAAGAAATCCTAAAAATCTCAACTTCCTAAAAGACTCCACAAAATCTTACCCAATGATATCAGAATAAAAGAAATCAGATTTTGCAATTTATAGATCAAAAATGTTAATTCTAAATTTCAAGAGTCAAAATTTAAACCTTAAAATTCAATATTCGAAATTAACAATTCAGATTTCACACAAAATAGTCAATCGATTGATGCTTTTGGCTCAATCGATTGACAATTCAATATTGAAATCTCACAGAGCGCAGTCGATCGATTGAGGGGCAGATTTCAATCGATTGACTGTCAAATATATGCACAAATCTCTTTCCTGAATTAATCAAAATTTCGTCGAGATCCCCGGCAGCGGCGCTAAAAACTTGATCGATTTTAAGTTTAACCCTTGCAAGTGTACAAGTTCTATTGTAGCACGGTAAGAACAGGGGTGTCGAACCCACAGGGAAACGTGAAATTTATCTAATTCTTTCAGAGACTTTAACACACCCAAGGAATTACCAATGGAGAAATTCAATTTACCACACAAATACCAAATGATTTTCGATGCAATAAAAGAAAACTAATTAAACTAGGACAAAACAAATTATAATAAAGGAAAAAATGACAGTTTATGAATTGATCAAGGAGTTAGCTAACCATCGATTCGTAACTCTTCTACCATTCAATCTCATAAATTCAATTTAAGTTAAAATACCATCATTTATTAGGAAAACAAATGAATCGAGAAGAACGCAACTATGGATCCGGCATACCCTATCTAAACACTATGACTGAGCCTATCATTGCAGTATGAGTCGTGTGAAAAGAATAGCATATCTCAAAGTCCTAAGTCACGGCAATGATAAATCAATCATTCTGTAGCCTAGATCGGCCTGCAGGAACAGATCTAGATGGAGTGCTTCTTTTACGGTCGTTGATAACCACGATCAATGACTGTAAATGAAGACTCGATAATATTCAATCAAGCACACACTTATAACAGAATGATTCAATGGCAAAACCATGAAATTGTAGAAACAATAATAAAACAGTTACTTATCTCCGATTTGCTTCCCCCTTGAACAAATTACTTTAGCCGCTCATCCTCGGTATATAAACCCGTTGTAGATCCGAAGATATCATATTAACAATGCTCTTTTATTTCTCCAAATCTCCTTATAATGCTTTTATTCCTAGGTACAATCTATGCTCTCATGATTATAAAAGAGAATATAAATAAACTCTAATACAATCTAATGAGAAAAAGCAAGAAAAACAAGAAGAGCCCTCAATGATATATCAAAATAATTAAAGAAGGATCCCCCAATAATGATTCATAGCTTTCTTTTTATAGGGCCGAGCAAACCCTATCCCTGATAACCTCAATCGATTGAGAGTTAAATCTCAATCGATTGAGTTTTTATTCGGAGTAGGTGGAGTTGGACTTCTCTTCTCTTGTCAATCGATTGATGCTTATCCCTCAATCGATTGACATCCAGGGGTAGATTCTCCCTCTCTTGGTAGATCTTGAGCTGCTTCACGGATTTTGATGCTTCTTTTGACCTTTTTGTCCAAAGCCCTTGTGTATCCTTCAATTATCCTCTTTTATGCTCTTATGCACTCCAACGGTCAGAAACACCTGTAATCATTAAAACCTCACAACAACCATCAGATGCTTTCATCGGGCAGCTAAGTGTAGGGATTAAGGTGCAAAATATAGTCACATTTTGACACTGATCAAACAAGTTGCGAAAGCCCAATAGCTAGGAAAAGCGTACGCCTCTCGAGTTGCGAAAGCCCGTTAGTTAGGAAAAAAGTCTGCTTCTCGAGATGATTTAAAGGTGATTGGTGTTCGAGATTCATTTTGAATGCAACAGCTTTGTAAGTAAGAGGGGTGATCGACCCACATTCAAAGATAGGTGCAAAATAAACATACGTAAGGCTCCACATTTTGCGTCCAATCCCACAAGGCATTTGACGGCCTCATTGGACTGTTCGTGGGTGCTCCTGTTGAACGCAGGGTTCAAGGTCTTTGGGCGAACCCATCGACCTCGAAGTTTATTTAGCATGACTGCCCGAGTGAAGTGGATAGATGTCACAACACTTTTTGGGAGTACATGCCATTTTTGAACACGTGCCCCAGATCCACATGACCCAGAGCATCCAGCTTCAAATACCACTACACAGGTCCAACCAGTTATTGGGGTGTCTCCATGAAGGGACATCTAATCCTGGTCTCTGCTGACAATGATCATAAACATCAATTAACTATGCATAATCATGCACCCATCAAGGGTAATAAGTAATAATAAAGGTGATGGAAGCCCCGACTCGGACCCGCTCGGGTATAATTTACGGGGACAAACGACCATCATACGGATACACAGACGTATGGCATACACTTTACAGGGATACCGCTGCCTATACAGGTTTTAAGCCTGCAGAAAATAAAAGAAAAATGAACCCTTCCAAATGCATGGTTGCACATAGTTTGATTGATATGTAATCTCATTCTTAACAGGTTGGTTTCAACGAACGATTGACCTTTTCCAATGGAGAATTTGAAGCTTAAGACACTTAAGTTCATATGAATCCACAATAGAGCGCTCATCGCAAAGATTTAGCAGTGGAGTCGACTCGATCGAAACATTGACTGTTTGACCGAGACCAACACTTTGCTCCTTCCTTAAAGTAGGATCCAAAAATCTGAGATGAACCTCCGACTCAGGACTTTAGTATGGCACAACTGCATTGCGGATAAAATATTGACATTTTACTACCTTGTGCTTATGTGTTTCTGTGGGGATTCTCTATTTTCGATCTCCAACTATTATTTTGTAATAACTTTTTGGTATTTTTCAAACTAATTTATGTGATTTTTTTGGAATTTTGAGGTTATGTGAATTTTTGGGATTTTTCAAACTAGTTTAAGTCATTATTTTATGTGAAATTCTTTGGGATTTTTTCAAACTAGTTTATGTGATTTTTTTTGGAATTTTGAAGTTATGTGAATTTTTAGGATTTTTCAAACTAGTTTAAGTTATTATTTTATGTGAAATTCTTTGGGATTTTTTCAATCTAGTTTAAGTTATTATTTTATGTGAAATTCTTTGGGATTTTTCAAACTAGTTTAAGTCATTATTTTATGTGAAATTTTTTGGGATTTTTTCAAACTAGTTTAAGTGAATTTTTGGGACTTTTCAAACTAGTTTATGTGATTTTTTGGATTTTTTTTTGGCTTCTCTGTGGGGATTTTGGATTTTTTTTTTGTAGGACCGAGGTGCTTATTGACCTCAGTCCGTCTTTATTTTAGCACGGCTTCCTCGGCGAGTCGATGGATGATCGAAATGCCATCTTCGGAGTGTGTGCATCGGTCGTGGGCGATAAAATAAATAAGGAAGAAGTGGGGAACCGGCCTTCCTATCTGGCCCGTACCAGGCCCAAAACCTAGCCTAAGTGCCTGGCGCAACTAATAGTTGTGCCAGGTCACTAGGGGCCTCAAAATAGCCTGGAGCAACTATTAGTTGCACCAAGCAAGTGGAGGACAAAAATTTGCCTGGCACAACTATTAGTTGCGCCAAGTTTAACCTGGGGAGCAGTGTGTCCTTATATACCCGAGTTAGTCCAAAAAAATCAATTCTTTTTTACTTGGCCTCTTTGACTGGTTCTTTTTGCTCTTTTTTTTTTTCCAAGGTGAGTCCATCATCATACATTGATTTTTATCCTCCCAAAAGATCCCTGTACGTTCATGGACCCGCTTTCTAGCCCTCCCGTATGTGGAGGGCCCAGAGCCAATTTACCCCCTTTGTTGGGCTTGGGGCCCAAATTTTTAGCGGCCTGGTTTGGGAGCTTGAACGAGAGTGAGTTCACCGATTTGTAGCTCCTTGGGCTATCTCGCCTTCCTCCCTTCCTAGAGGTTCCTCTTCAGTGGGAACTTCTTCATGCCGCCGCTTCATTTTGGGATGTGAACTTCCACGTATTTCATTTTGGGAAGCGGGAGCTAACCCCAACCCTTGAGGAGCTATCCAATCTGTCTGGCCTGAAGTTTCACAAGGGCCTTGCAAGAGTTACGCCTCGGCTGGGCTATTCCAAATCCATTCACCTTACTCTCGGTTTGAAGAAATCCAAGTACGAGAAAAGCCTCATTGGGGGCCCCACAAGGTGTTCGCTAAAATTCCTCAAAGAACATTTTGGTGACGAAAGCCTCCGAAAATTTCCGGTTAGGAATGTTTTTAACGTGAAAGCTCTGGCACTTGGTCTCATCTCTGAAACACTCTTCTTCACCGAGGGAGAGAGCTTCTCATTGGCAGTTTATGATATTTTGACGGAGCTGGAGGCAGGCCGCTCCATGATGCATTTGGTGCTTGCCGAACTGTACCGATGCCTTGATTTCTTTGCTTCGGGTAAGGTGGAGGGCCTTCGAGGATGCCCCTTATTGCTTTAGGTCAGGTTGGGTGAGCATTTTGCTGTTTTGGGGCCTGTATCCCTCTTTTATATTGCCCGAGGCTAGGTGGCCCAATGTTTTCTAGGTAGATGCCACTTGCTTCCCCAGGGCGATGTGTCAGCTCTGAAACTTTGGTTAGTTGATGCTAAGCTAACATGGAGGCTTCCTTGGTTGGACTGGACCTTCCCGATAATTTGTAGTAGAGATCACGAGGGCATCACCCTCCTAGGATTGATGGGTAGCACCTTTTACTTCCCATTCCGAGTGTTGCATCAGTTCGGCAGTCCACAACAGGTGCCTTGTGAGGTCAGACCCCCTTTATGTGATTTGATCTTTTCTAGGGGGTCCTCTGGGGACATAGATCGGATTGCTGCTCTTTGGGAGACGCATCAGTCGACGCTGATGTGTGATATTGAGCAGGGAGACTCAATTTAGACTTCTCCTGAGTACGAGGCCTAGCTGTTGACTGAGCGGCCTGCTGCCGATGGTCCAGATTTATCAGAGATTATTAACACTGGAGGTCCCTGGCTAAATAAAGAGATGGCACTCCAAGCCCGCATCGAGTTACTGGTGGATGAGAAGAGGATCCTGCAAGAACTTTTGACATATGAAAAGGTTAGAGCAGAAACAGCTGAGAGTGAGGTCCTCCATTTGAAGGGATCACTGAGCATCGCTTTTGGAGCCGCTGATTCTTCTCAGAAGAGGTTCAAGAGCCTGCATGGTCGTTGGCTTACTGAACGGAATGTCCAGGAAGATGACCTTCATGCTGAGATTAGCGCTTTGAAGCGCGAGCTGGGTCGCTAACTCCTTCCTACACAAATTTTTTTGCACAGATCAAATATACAGAAAAGGGGCGTAAAAACCTCTTTACAGATACACGTTTTTTTGGTATATATATTTTCTTTATGTTTTGGTTGTTTTTGTTTATACTTGTAAAAAGGAAAACACGTTAGTCATCACACCGACTGTTTTTTTTTTTTTTGGGGGACGTGGTGTAAGTGGTACAAAAGGCAGTTTATTATATACATCTATACAGATCTATTGGCCTTTTGGTTTTATTTTGTGTATTTTTTTTTTTGGTGCCTTAATCACTGGGTGAAACTTTGGGAAACCCTGTTCCACCTTTGAGCATGGTCGAACCCTTTCTTTGAAGTTGGACCTGGGTGGGTTTTCGGTTTTTGCCGAGGCCGGAATATCAATCCCATTTGGATTGAGTCAAACCTTTCTCCTTGCCTCGGGTCATACGTTTGGCGATGCAGTTTCACAAAGACAATTCTGGTCGGGACTCGATTTGAACTAGCATGAGCGGCCCCTAAAAAGGGATCAGGGAGAGTAACCAAGAGGGCTCCTTAAACATTTAATCAATCATTCCAACCCTTCTTTTCTTTTCCTTTTTCTTTTCTTTCTCCTTCTCTCTTATTTTTTTTTCTTTTCATTTATCTCCTTTTTTACCCGTGGTGCCCTTTCAGGTTTTCACTACGTCTATGAATTTAGCTCTCTTACCCAAGCGCCCCTTCGAGTTTTCACCTGGCCCGCACAAACTCACTGTTTTTACCCATAGCGCCCTTTCAGGTTTTCACCACGTCTATCTTGCTTTGAGCTTGTATTTTTATTATTATTATTTTTTTAATTTTCTCATTTCCTTTTTTCAACAGCCACGACATAGACGTTGATTCCATCATAGCCGACTAGATGGGGTTCAGGTGTCGTCTCACAACTCGACTTGTGTTGACTTTAACAGATGCTATGACTGCTTGTGAACCTAAAAAGAGGGCTTTCTTCAGGGTGTAGCTTGGTCATGGGTCAAGTTAGGATTTGAAGGTATGCTGGGCTAAAAAAGTGTTTCCTTGATATGGCTTCAGTTTTCTCAACATACTTTCTTCCTTGGGGATCTTACTGTACATGCCCCAAGATTTTTGTTATTTTCATTTTATTTCAGGCAATCCCTTTTTTCTTTTTTTTTGGGGGGGGGGGGTTTGCTTTTTGGATTTTGATGGTAATTTCACTTCTATTTTTTTAATGTACATACACACATTTTTTGGGAAAGGAGTTATTGAAAGAAAAAAGGCCCAAACTCAAATGGGGTAGCAAAGGATATCATCATTTTTTAGGGGATGCTTTTTTTTTTTGCTACTGTGCTTGGAATGATGGCCTCTTTTGGGTGGTTCTTAAGTAGTCATGTATCTGTTTCATTAATACTTACCTTATCACAATAGACTAAGAGTATAACCGTCAGACGTATCCAGCGTTGATGGGCTCAGAAAGATGATCTTCGTCCATGGTGGCGAGGCGGATGACGTATCCCAGCAGCACTTCTCGGATGAGGTAAGGTCCTTCCCAGTTGCTTGAACTTTCCCCTTGGATCGGCATGGAGGGATGGGAAGATCTTCTTCAGCACAGTGTCTCCTACCTTTAGATCTTGACCGCGGACACGTTTATTATAAGCGCGTGCGATTCGCCCCTAGTAAACTTGAGTGTGACACAAGACTAGGAGTCTCTTCTCGTCTAATAAGTTTAATTGTTCACAGCAGGATCTACCTCTTTCTACTTCAGGTAAGCCTGATTCTATGAAGATTCGGAGCGAGGGTACTTCAACCTCTACCGGGAGGACGGCCTTGGTTCCATACACAAGGGAGAATGGTGTTGCCCCTGTAGCGGTATGGATCGACGTTCGGTAGGCCCATAAAGCAAATGGCAGCATTTTGCTCCAATCTCGATAAGTGACGACCATTTTCCCGATAGCACTTCTCGGGAGGAACCTCAGGCTCTTCCTCGGTTATGTAATCAGGCTCAGTCTGGCAGCCCTGAACAGCGACGTCAGTACCTAGACCTATGACGTATAGTCGGAGTGAGCTAACCAATAAAGCTCAATAGAAAAATATCATCAACGGCATTGTATTTTAACTAACATGGGTTTCAAAATAAGTATCAGAATATTATATGTTAAAATTAGAAATACAGGTAAAAACAGAAAAGTGCAGAAATTATATGTAAGATCAGTTTCAAAATATGTGAAAACAGATTCAAGAATAATACAAAATTTCAATGTCGTAGTGCCTCTAATTTCTATATGCAAAGTTTAGTAATTCATGACTTAATCCTCAACTTAAAATACCTCTCGAGTAAACTATATCTCGAGAGCAGAAATATAGCCAATGGGAACCCCTACCTACCATCGTCGTTCATGAACCCTTTTCAGGATGCAACAAGTCCCTGCGTCATGTGAAAAACTTATGCCAGGAAGTTGTTCAGGAATTTTTGAGGGGTCGTTCAGGTCAATCATAAAACAGATGCAGATACTAATATAAATCATATGTAAGTTTCTTATATATAGTTCAGATTCTTGATTTCAGATTTTCAGCTTTTTAGAGCTTAAGCAGATTCAGGTTTTAGGGTTCAGGTAGATTCAGATTTTTAGTTTTTCATCTCAAATTTTAGTTTACATATGTGATTTAAATGGCATATGCAAGTTTAAATATTCTAATTCAAAATATCTGTACAAGTTAAAATAAACTGTAAAGATGAGATTCTCCTATCAAAACTTAGAGTTGCGCGAAGCCAAGCAAAATCCTATTAATGGCCTTTCACCCTTAATCTACATCACAAATATACGACGATGCATCAAGGTTAACTCTAATCACTAATAAATTCGACCTATTTAAGTGTTTCCTCAAAATCGAGTCGAAACGGGCAAGTTTGTGCCAATATAAAATTTGACATAATCTTTCCCTAATTTTTTTACCATCAAAATGATTGATTCACGAGTTAGTCAAAAGACAAAAGTTGTGACAGCCCGGATTTTGGCACCTCGAAACCCGTGCCATCACCACGATCATCTTGACCGTGCCCCTTAGCTAAGCACAGAACATTGGTATATCAAGCAAAAAGAAGTAGTAAATAAAATTGCGGAGTTTAAATTTATATAAAAGCATTTCTCAAAAGACAGTTCTACCCTCATGCCTCTGCATGAATGGAGAACCGATCCGAACCATCGATGATAGCAATCATCACGGATGGTTCGCCCCAAAAGAATAATCCCAAAACCCAATATATACATTGTTTAACCAAAACAAGGCTTGACATACCAAGCCGTACAAATCTCTATCAAAAGCCCTCAAAGCGGCACAACAGAGTCCTCTAGAAGAAGTCCTCAGGAGGTGGCTCCAACTCTTCACCGGCTGCAAGGTCCGACTCACCGGGGTCAGCGTCTCCTGAAGCCTCGGCAGCTGCTAGTAGTGGACCTACGACGTATAGTCTATAGGGTGAGCTACATCCTAGCTCAATAGGGAACAAAACACAGTTGAATATATAAATTATTACTCACATATATTCCATGATATGCCATGCATGATGTATCTATGCAGTCACTGATGAAAACAATTAAAAGCATTACATTTTTACTGGTAGTTTACTTATGTCTTTATCTATTCATGAATGATGCTGAAAAGGCCTAAAGCAAAACTTAAACTTTCAACTTAAGTAATCCCCGAGCAATATAGCATCGAGCCCCGATGAGATACCCATCATCGTCATCTATATAGACACTTTTAACGTATTCCCTGGGAATACAATATAGTACCCAAACCCCTTTCCCCTGGGGATTGGTGGCGGGGTTTCACTTGTCTCAAGGGTGTGCTTATGGTAACGGATAAGCCTCCGTGACCGCCTACGGTTTGCCACACATTACGGTCAGATATCCCGCCGTGTCGGGCCGTGGATATCCCGCCACGCTTGGGGTACCCTATCAAACCTCAAATAACAAAATATTGGCTACATATAGTTATTCACCGTGTAAATGTGTTATCTTATATCAGTTAGGCCCTATCAAACATGATTCAATATTGGATACATCCCTGGGATGTATCCATTCACTTGCATCACACCTGATGCCCTTACCTCTTTATTTTCTCATCCCCTGGGGATGGTTCATTATATTTACTCTTATGGATGTCACACACACACACACTTTTCATAATTCTTAAGCAATAAAAATAATTTGAATTGAATTCTATATCACTACATACATGCTCTTATAAAATAAAGTACATGTTCAAGGTGTTCCCTACCTCAAGTCTTCGTTTGATCAATGCATCAAGGTCCCACGTGGCTCCTTGTACACTAGCTCACACGTACCACCTATGATACCATATTACATGTGAAACACATCACTAAAGATGCAATAAAGGAGGTCCAAGACCCTCCATGAAGCTTAAAGTCAAACTCAAAAGTCAACATAAACTAGTCCAGTCGATTAATCGAACTCCAAAATCGATTAGTCGAATCTGATTCGATTAATCGATTTCCAAAATTGATTAATCGAAATTCAAAATCGATTAATCGATTCTCAAATCAATTAATTGAGATTCTCATTCGATTAATCGAATCCCAATTCGATTAATCGAATTTCTCCACTCAATCCATTCGATTCTCAATTCGAGTAATCGAATTCCCAAAATCGATTAATCGATCCCAAATCGATTAATCAAAATTTGAAATCGATTAATCGAAATCCCATTTCGATTAGTCGATTTTTCCCAAGTCATTTCCTCCTGCCCCTGGGGTACACTGGAGGTCCCCAGTCGATTAATCAATATTCAAATCGATTAATCGAAATCCAAAGTTGATTAATCGAAACTCAGTTCGATTAATCGAACTCGGGTTCCTTGACTTTTCAACTTCTTGGCAAATTTCGATTAATCGAATCTCAATTTTGATTAATCGAAATTGCCAGATTCAACCCCCTTTGAGCTGTTCGTCCCAACCTTTTTCCACTCTTTTTCCTCTATTTTTCTAAACCATTACCCTATAATTTAAACCATTTTTAACTACAGATTAAACCCTTTGATTTATGCATTCAATTTACAAGAATTTTACCTTCAATCAATCTTCAATTGATTAGGTTAAGTGGTTGGAAAGGCTAGGGTTTCCAGCTTTGCTTCTAGCGGATCCCTCGCGTCGAATCCGACGTTTATTGCTCGAATTCCCCTTCCTCAACTAGCATTTACTCCTTGCATTAACTATGCTCTCCTTCTCTCTCTCTTCTTTACTCTCTCTCAATCAACCAAATAAAAGAGAAACTAGGGCTATTAAACCCTTTTATCTGCCCTCTAACTTGTGTGTTGAGCACATGTACCTTAATAGGTGTATGTGACTCCAGATTTTCATCACACTCCCCATATTCACTCGAATCCTCACATCTCATCTGTTCATCGTATCCTACGTTAACTTGTGAACTCTTGTTTGGTCAAACCTATGACCAATCGGGCACGGATCTCGAGGTCACTGTTTGAAGTGATTTTTCAGGATATTACATCCTCCCCACCTTGGGAATTTTCGTCCTCGAAAATAACCTAAAGGTGCGGTGGTCTAGGTCTCCCCCCCCACACTCTCGGTGAGGTGGCCCAGTGAAGTTACACGAATTATAACAAAAACACATACGTGGTATAAAAGATAACTGTCGTAGAAGTAACAAAAGATATATATTAATCAATAGAAAATTTATACAACTGGTTACATTAATTTAAATGACAGTACAACAAATGTTTTCTATACAATCAAAATAGAAAGTAAAGTATGGCTCATGCCATCCCTGTGGTCTTTGGAGCTGCTCCATTTGAGTGGCGGAACTATGGGTCTGTGGCAGGAGTGGGTGAGTGATCGGAGATAGGCAGTGTCGGCGCTACTCCGGTGGCTGTGATGCGGAGCCCACTGTGTCGGTAGCCGCGGTGGTCGGACGGGAGACGGGACCCCTATGAAAGGCGGTCCGTCATGTCCTCCTCCTCCCCGAGAGCTAATCTGTGATAGTCCAACGGGTAGATGTAGCGGAGGGTATGGAACATACGAAAGTCCATCCTCCGATTCATCCGCTCGTTGTTGGCCTCCATACGTGCCAACACCTCCTCGATGGTAGGTCCGGATGAAGTTGGGCGCCGGCGGTATGACGATGTGGGTGTAGGGGGCGCGGAGTGAGAGGTAGCCCTCTCCACTGATGGCTCTGCCGGGAGTGCCCCACCCACGGGTGGGTCCTGCTGTGGTGGTGGGGGTGGTGGCGGTGCGACTGCTGCTGCTGGAGCGGGACCCGGAGCTGGTAGGGTCCGCTTGAGCAGGTTATAGCTACAGGTCCATGAAGACTTTGAGAACGTCTTCACCCGGTCCGTCGCCTGCACCTCGTGGGGCGATACCGCATACTTGGGAGCGTTGGAGTAACACTCCAACATGCTCGAGATCAACCGAGCATACGGCATTTTCTCCTTGGGCCTCAAATTGCCCTTCATTAATTTCCCTTTTATATATCTCATCCCCTCTAGGATGAGCATGGTGGCGTCGAACAACCAGCCACAAAAGGCCGCATATAGTGCCTGCTGCACCACATTTATCCGCTCGGTGTCGTGCCGCAACGGATAGAGATTACACTTAATAATGGAATCAAGCATCCACATGTAGTGGGGAAGGTCGACCCTCTTGATGGAAGATCCCGACCCCTTTTTCCCGTTTGTCATGCGGGTCATGATCTCTTCAAATCTCACTTCCTCTTCAAAGGGTGAGAAGAGGGTGGTCTCGGGAGTAAAGTCGAGGTAGCATTCAAGCACCTCGTGTATGTGACAACGAGTGATCGTGTACTCTCGACCCTCGAAGGTGGTCTTGATCACATCGTTGGTCGGGCCGTCCACAAGCCCTTGGTAAAATAATCTCACCAATCTAGGGTAGTAAGAACCCCGGATTGGTTTGAGAAGATTGCCGAGACCGGCATTGTTGAGGTAATTTCGAGCCCATTGGGTCTCGCCCGGTACATCGGGATTTGTGAAGAGGGTAGGGTCAATGAGGTATTCGACCTCAAAGGTCTTTGCGGCCCACCATTCATTTGGTTGCACCACGTTAGTGGGTGGTGGGGGCATGGGGGTCGATTCGCGGGAAGACTCGCGCGAAGATGCGCTCGTCGAACCGGAGGTGGTCTCCGATGCCGACGGTGATGGAGTCCTCACCGGTGATGGGGTAGGTGGAGGTGGTGCGGCGTTCTTACGCCGGACCGGTAGTTTAGAGGTTGCCTTCCTCGAAGACAATCGGGTTTTAGGCGGCATTTTGACGAAGGTTCCGGTAAAAACTAGGGTTTTCGACTTGAAATTGAAGAAATACGCGAGCCTAGGGTTTACCTTAGGTTTCGGAGGCGAATGCGGATGCGAATCGACGGAAATCCAAACCCTAGACCACACGGTTGGTTGGAGAAGGAGGAGAAGAAACGCCCAAATAGCCGGAAGCCCAAATGATTTCGAATGGGAATTAAAATCCCCAATTTTCAATATATAGGCCTCGACTCGATTAATCGAAATTCAGAATTGATTAATCGAGATTCAAAACTAGGTTAAGCCGCGCAAAATCGATTAATCGATTTCCCAAATCGATCAATCGAAAGTCAAATTCGATTACTCGAAAACATTTTGATTAATCGAAATTGTATCTGTTTAAACATGTAAGTTTTAGAGCTCACTGGCGCGAGCCAGTCAATTAATCGAAATCCATTTCGATTAATCGAAATTTCAAAATCGATTAATCGAAATTCACTTCGATTAATCGAAATCGTGCAGTAACTTCCAAAATTTCCGGATTCCTTAAGTTATTCGATTAGTCGAACTATGGTTCGATTAATTGAAATCTCAAATCGATTAATCAAAATCCACATCGATTAATCGAAATTGTTTCTCTGACTCTAAATTTTCCTAAGTTCCTTAAGTAAATCGATTAATCGAACTTCCAGTTTGATTAATCGAAATCTTAAATCGATTAATCGAAGCCTCCTCGATTAATCGAATCTTCATTAATTCCTTCCTAATTTCTTCTAACATTTCCAGTATATTCGATTTAATCGAACATGTAGTTCGATTAATCAATTTCCCAATTCGATTAATCGAATTCCCAAAATCGATTAATCGATCCTAAATCGATTAATCAAAATTATAAATCGATCAATCGAAATCGTATTGTGTCTGTTCTAACTCTCATTTCAATTTTCCAGTCACTGGCACATGCCAGTCGACTAATCGAACAAAATCGATTAATCGAATTTCCAATCGAAATTCCAAATCGATTAATCGATTTGAAATTTGATTAATCGGTTTTGCCCAATTTCTGCAGATTTCCAAGTTCTTTGGTTCTTTGATTACTTTTGGCAGTTTATAACATCAAGTGGCTCATAGTTCCATAAAAACACATTCACTTGGTCATGTACATACAAAATCCGTTCCTTTAATCATACTTTTGATCAAGACTTCCATTGAATAACAAGTATTGTGGAGATTTCACAAACATGCTTGTGGTTTATATTGGATTCTCACGTCGTTGGAAACAAGGCTGGATATTGTTCTTTCACATCGGCCTCTCGTTCCCAAGTTGCCTCTTCTTTTGGATGATTGTTCCACCGAACAAGCACTAAGGGAATCACTTTAGTGCGCAGTACTTGTTCCTTTTGATCCAAGATTTCCACTGGTTCCTCTATCATGCTCATGTCCTCACACATCTCCATAGGTTGTTTTCCTAACACGTGAGATGGATCATTTACATGCTTTCTGAGTATTGATATGTGGAAAACGTTATGTACACGATCAAACAGCGGTGGTAAGCCAATGCGATACGCAACTTCTCCTACGCGTCCCAAAATTTCAAATGGTCCAACATAACGTGGGCTTAACTTCCCTCTCTTACCAAATCTCATTACGCCTTTCATAGGTGACACTTTCACAAACACGTGCTCACCCACTTTATAGTCGACACTAGTCCGCTTCATGTCGGCATAACTTTTCTACTACTTGTCGATTTCATTTTCTTTGATTATTCGAACGACGATGGCGTTGTCTTCAAGTAGTTTTGGCCATAAAATAAATTTCTCACCTGTTTCCTCCCAATTGAGGGGTGATTTGCATCGTCGTCCATACAGAGCTTCATACGGAGTCATGCCAATGCTCGTTTGGAAACTGTTGTTGTATGCGAATTTGAGCAACAGTAGATACTCATCCCAGTATCCTTGCATATCTAGCATGCACGCTCTGAGCATGTCTTCTATCACTTGGTTTACTCGCTCTGTCTGCCCATCAGTTTGAGGATGGAAAGCTGAACTAAAGTCTAGTCGTGTTCCCATTCCTTCCTGAAACTTCTTCCAAAACTTGGATGTATATAGTGGATCACGATCTGAAACTATGCTGCTTGGAATCCCATGTAACCTTACGATCTCTTTCATGTATAAGTCTGCCAGTCTTCCTGCCGTATACATAGTATTGTACGGCAAAAAGTGCACTGATTTGGTCAATCGGTCCACGACGACCCAAATGGCATTGTGTCTCTTGGCAGTACGGGGCAATCCAACAATGAAATCCATCGAGATTGATTCCCATTTCCATTCTGGGATTGGTAAAGGCTGCAATAGTCCAGCAGGATGTCTATGATCAATCTTCATCGACAAGTCAAACACCGTGACACGATTCGCCACGCCTTGCTTGCCCCTTCCACCAAAGAGTTCTTTTTCAAGTCTTGGTACATTTTGGTGCTACCAGGGTGGATAGCATAATTTGACTTATAGGCTTCATCAAGAATGGTTCGTCTTAGATTGGCATTGTCCGGAATGCAAAGACGGCCCTTAAACAATAAAGAACCATCTTCTTTAACTGAGAAGTCCGACCTGATGCCTTCACTCACGTCTTGATGAATCTTTGTTAATGTCGGATCTTTCATCTGTAGATCGTGGATATGTTCAAATATCACTGGCTTTATCGATATGTTAGCCAAAAAGGATCCGGTGGCTTTTGACTCAATGTTCGCATCGTAGAATGCCAGGTCTTCCAATAATTTCCATCGGTGCATACCCAAAACCAAACAAGCTAACTGAGTTGAACCCTTCCGGCTCAATGCATCGGCTACTAAATTCGCCTTGCCTGGATGGTATTGTATGGAGCAATCGTAATCCTTGAGGAATTCCATCCACCTGCGCTGTCTCATGTTGAGCTCTTTCTGTGTAAACAGGTTTCGGAGGCTCTTATGATCGGTGAAAATTTCAAAAGTCTCACCATACAAGTAATGTCTCCAAATCTTCAGCGCAAAAATGACTGCTGCTAGTTCCAAGTCATGAGTCGGGTAATTTTTCTCGTGTTCTTTCAGCTGTCTTGATCTGTAAGCTATCACCTTCTTGTGTTGGTTGAGTATACAACCAAGGCCATTATATGACGCGTCGCTGTACACGGCGTATCCTCCACTGCCTGAAGGAATCGCTAGCACTGGAGCCGAAGTGAGTCTCGTTTTGAGTTCTTGAAAACTCTTCTCGCATGCCTCACTCCACTCAAATCTTGAATCTTTTCGTGTCAGCTTTGTGAGAGGTCCCGATATCTTTGAAAACCCCTCAACGAAACGTCGATAATAGCCTGCTAAGCCCAGAAAACTTCGGACATCGGTCACTGTCTTTGGTTGCTCCCATTTAACCACTGCTTCTATCTTTGCTGGATCTATAGTGACACCATACTTTGAGACGACATGTCCCAAAAAGCTAACCTCTTCCAACCAAAATTCACATTTGCTGAGTTTGGCGTACAATTGGTGTTCACGTAGCATCCGTAGAGCAACTCTCAATTATTCTTTGTGTTCCGTCTTGGATTTGGAGTATATCAATATATCATCAACAAACACTACGACGCAGGAGTCCAAGTGTGGTTTAAACACTCAGTTCATCAGATCCATAAACGACGCCGGAGCATTCGTCAACCCAAACGGCATCACAAGGAATTCATAGTGTCCATACCGTGTCCGAAAAGCTCTCTTCTGGATATCCTCTGCCTTGACTCGCAACTGATGGTATCCAGATCTCAGGTCGATCTTGGAAAAATGCCTTGCTCCTTGCAGTTGGTCGAATAGATCGTCAATTCTAGGCAAAGGGTAGCGGTTCTTCACAGTGAGTTTGTTCAATTGTCGATAGTCAATGCATAGCCGCATTGACCCATCTTTCTTCTTGACAAACAAGACCGGTGCTCCCCATGGAGACACGCTCGGTCTAACAAACCCCTTGTCCATAAGCTCTTATAGTTGTTCCTTCAACTCCTTTAACTCAGCAGGAGCCATTCTATATGGCGCTTTCGAAATAGTCCAGGCAATTCTCTCTGGAGGTAGTCCAGGCAATTCCTCTGGAAACACGTCGGCGAAGTCTCGCACAACTGCTATCTCAGAAATGACATTCTTTTCTTCCTTGTCCTCCTTTAAGAAAGCCAAGTATCCAGAACCCTTTCTTCTTCTTGCTGAGATCAGTGGCACAGATGACGACCTCACTCCTTGAAACCGAAATGATCTTCTTGTGTTGGGTCTGAAAATGACTACCTTGTTCTTGCAATCGACGATTGCACAATGCTGCGCCAACTAGTCCATGCCAAGGATCACATCAAACCCTTGCATGTCTAACAATATCAACTTTACTTCCAATTCATGCACCTCTAGGTCTCGAACTGCTACAATGATGGATTTGCAAGCTAACTCCGTGTCTACTAACTCTCCAATCAGAATAGACACAGATAGGACGAAGTTCAACGCCTCTGGAACAATCTTCATCTTCTTGGCGAAACGTGGAGTGACGAATGAGTGGGTAGACCCTGGGTCTATCAACACTCTAGCGTCATATCTAACAAAGCATCCTTTTTCATATATAGTTAAAGTACCTATAGTATACATGCATACATACAATAATTTATACATCAATTTACACCCTTAATTCACATATAGATTTAGTATTGAGAAAAGAATCTATACAATTCCTAATGCATGCACCTTCTCTATCTAAAATTTTAATGAAATGGAAATTTTCTTTAATTTAAAGGAGTCTCACCTTGGATGACGTCATGCACGATCCCTGCTTCCTGAGCAGTGACTGCATAAGCTCTCCCCTGAACGATCGACTTCCTTGCTTGAATGGGTCGTGGTGCTGCAACTGAAACCGTCTTTCTTTTATCCGTCTCGGGGAAATCCTTGATCAAGTGGCCCACCTTGCCACATCGGAAACAACCCTTAGTTCCTGCTCTGCAATCCACCGTTCTATGAGGTTTGCCATACTTTGCGCAAGTCTCCCGAGGTGCGGAAGAAATAGTACGAGAACCCTGTGTGATAGTGGCGCCAGTAGACATGGCAGGGCTCTCATATAGTAAAGGTCTCCCCGACGCCAGTAATGGAAACCTCTGTTGGTGTTGTTGTTGCGCAGGCCTTCCAAAACCTCCCTGAAACTATGGTCTCTGATTTTGGGCCACGAACCTCGGCCTTTTGTTCACCGGTTCATAGGTCCCCGTCCTTCCTTGTTCATTTCCTCCTCTCTGCTGCTCCCTCTGTCTATATCTGTTATTGTTCTCCTCCTCTACAACCAACGCCTTGCTCATGACCTCTTCATAGGTCCTCAACTGAAATGGAGCTACGCCTCCCCTAACCTCAGGCTTCAAACCTTGCTGAAACCTCTTGGATTTCATCACTTCGGTAATGACGTAATCCGGAGCAAAACGGGCAAGTCGTAGAAACTCTACCCCATATTCTCTCACTGTCATTCTCCCCTGCACTAACTGTAAAAATTGTATCTCAAGCTGGTTCCTCACCACCTCCGGAAAATATTGTTTGTTGAACTCCTCAACAAACACCTCCCAAGCCCAAGGCAACTCTGGGGTCTCCTGAGCCCGAGTCCGTGTCACGGACTTCTACCAAGGCCCAGCCTCCCCATCCAACATATAAGCTGCCCATCTCACACTCTCATCTTCCGTGCATGTCAGCACGCTAAAGACAAACTCCATCTCCATAAGCCAGTTCTCAGTGGCCATTGTGTCTGCCTGCCCAGAAAATGAAGGAGGTCTCATCCTCCTAAACTCTATAAAGGATGAGGGCACAGGCAGCGCAGGTCCTATAGGTGGTGTAGGTGGCTGCTGTTCTCTTGATGCATGAGCTGCAAAGGATGCGGCTTGTTGTGCCATGGCAGCTGCCATAGTCTCCATAGTGTGCATCATCCTTTGTCGCTCCTCTCTATCTTCCTGTCTTTCTCTCACTCTCTCTTGCTCTCTTAGATCTTGATCCTGACGATCTCGATCCTCTTCATCATGCTGTCTACTACTACTGCCCCCTGGGGCCTTAGTACCTCCTAAAGGCACTCTATTAGTAGGAGAGATGTAATCATCTCCACTACGTAGACTCCTCTGTTGGCCTCCCCTTGATCGGCCTCTTCCTCTAGATTACATTTGCGGCTGCCTTTGAAACTAAAGTTTCGTTAGCAGAAGCCCCTATGTTCTGACCAAAAGAGCAATTGTCAGAATTGCTAAAAGAAATGCTCTGATACCAACTGTGACAGCCCGGATTTCAGCACCCCAAAATCCGTGCCATCAGCACGATCATCTTGACCATGCCCCTTAGCTAAGCACGGAACATTGGTATATCAAGCAAAAAGAAGTAGTAAATGAAACTACGGAATTTAAATCTATATAAAAGCATTTCTCAAAAGACAGTTCTACCCTCATGCCTCTGCATGAATGGAGAACCGATCCGAACCATTGATGATAGCAATCATCACGGATGGTTCACCCCAAAAGAATAATCCCAAAACCCAATATATACATTGTTTAACCAAAACAAGGCTTGACATACCAAGCCGTACAAATCTCTATCAAAAGCCCTCAAAGCGGCACAATAGAGTCCTCTAGAAGAAGTCCTCAGGAGGTGGCTCCAACTCTTCACCGGCTGCAAGGTCCGACTCACCGGGGTCAGCGTCTCCTGAAGCCTCGGCAACTGCTAGTAGTGGACCTGTGACGTATAGTCTCTAGGGTGAGCTACATCCTAGCTCAATAGGGAACAAAACACAGTTGAACATATAAATTATTACTCACATATATTCCATGATATGCCATGCATGATGTATCTATGCAGTCACTGATGAAAACAATTAAAAGCATTACATTTTTACTGGTAGTTTACTTATGTCTTTATCTATTCATGAATGATGCTGAAAAGGCCTAAAGCAAAACTTAAACTTTCAACTTAAGTAATCCCTGAGCAATATAGCATCGAGCCCCGATGAGATACCCATCATCGTCATCTATATAGACACTTTTAACGTATTCCCTGGGAATACAATATAGTACCCAAACCCCTTTCCCCTGGGGATTGGTGAAGGGGTTTCACTTGTCTCAAATAAACACCCCTGGGGTGTGCTTACTGTGTACGGATAAGCCTCCGCACTGGCCTACGGTTTCGCCGCCGTATCGGTCACAGATATCCTGCCGTGTCAGTCGTGGATATCCCGCCACATCGGTGGGGTACCCTATCAAACCTCAAATAACAAAAATATCGGTGCCTTACATATAGTTATTCACCGTGTAAATGTGTTTTCTTATATCAGTTAGGCCCTATCAAATATGATTCAATATTGGATACATCCCTGGGATGTATCCATTCACTTGCATCACACCTGATGCCCTTACCTCTTTATTTCCTCATCCCCTGGGGATGGTTCATTATATTTACTCTTATGGATGTCACACACACACACTTTTCATAATTCTTAAGCAATAAAAACAATTTGAATTGAATTCTATATCACTACATACATGCTCTTGTAAAATAAAGTACATGTTCAAGGTGTTCCCTACCTCAAGTCTTCGTTTGATCAATACATCAAGGTCCCATGTGGCTCCTTGTACACTAGCTCACACGTACCACCTATGGTACCATATTACATGTGAAACACATCACTAAAGATGCAATAAAGGAGGTCCATGACCCTCCATGAAGCTTAAAGTCAAACTCAAAAGTCAACATAAACTAGTCCAGTCGATTAATCGAACTCCAAAATCGATTAGTCGAATCTGATTCGATTAATCGATTTCCAAAATCGATTAATCGAAATTCAAAATCGATTAATCGATTCTCAAATCGATTAATCGAGATTCTCATTCGATTAATCGAATCCCAATTCGATTAATCAAATTTCTCCACTCAATCCATTCGATTCTCAATTCGAGTAATCGAATTTCCAAAATCAATTAATCAATCCCAAATTGATTAATCGAAATTTGAAATCGATTAATTGAAATCCCATTTCGATTAGTCGATTTTTCCCAAGTCATTTCCTCCAGCCCCTGGGGTCCACTGGAGGTCCCCAGTCGATTAATCGATATTCAAATCGATTAATCGAAATCCAAAGTCGATTAATCGAAACTCAGTTCGATTAATTTAACTCGGGTTCCTTGACTTTTCAACTTCTTGGCGAATTTCTATTAATCGAATCTCAATTTCGATTAATCGAAATTGCCAGATTCAGCCCCCTTTGAGCTTTTCGTCCCAACCTTTTTCCACTCTTTTTCCTCTATTTTTCTAAACCATTACCCTATAATTTAAACCATTTTTAACTGCAGATTAAACCCTTCGATTTATGCATTCAATTTACAAGAATTTTACCTTCAATCAATCTTCAATTGATTAGGTTAAGTGGTTGGAAAGGCTAGGGTTTCCAGCTTTGCTTCTAGCGGATCCCTCGCGTATAATCCGACGTTTATTGCTCGAATCCCCCTTCCTCAACTAGCATTTACTCCTTGCATTAACTATGCTCTCCTTCTCTCTCTCTTCTTTACTCTCTCTCAATCAACCAAATAAAAGAGAAACTAGGGCTATTAAACCCTTTTATCTCCCCTCTAACTTGTGTGTTGAGCACATGTACCTTACTAGGTGTATGTGACTCCAGATTTTCATCACACTCCCCATATTCACTCGAATCCTTACATCTCATCCGTTCATCGTATCCTACGTTAACTTGTGAACTCTTGTTTGGTCAAACCTATGACCAATCGGGCACGGATCCCGAGGTCACTGTTTGAAGCGATTTTTTGGGATATTACAAAAGTTGTAGAGTTTCCTGTTATCTTTCCAACACAAAAGAATCATGTCAATCGAAGTTTGGAGTAAGAAGTTACGGCTAAAATACCAAGACAGTATCGGAAAGAAAACGAAAACGAAGACAATTTGATATAATCTTCCCCTAATTGTTTGACCTTCAAAACGATTGATTCACGAGTTAGTCAAACCACAAAATTTGTAGATCTTGATGTTATCTTTCCAATGCCAAAAGAATTATGTTAATCAGAGTTCGGAGTAAAATACCAAGATAGTATCGAAAAGAAAACAAAAACGAAGACAAAAACCAAGTTTTGTCCTCTCTCAAGCAATGCGATTTTTCGCCTCGTTTTCACCTGAATCGAATCTCACACATTCCCAAAATAAAACCCAAGTTTAATCTATTAATTCTAAACCTTAAACTCAATAAAAATTATACTTTTAATCAAGGATTCCACACTTTGAAATGAGTCACGCAAACGGAGTTTCGAAACAAAATCGATAGATTTCCTAGACAATTCGCGCCGCGATCGCTCCTACAAGTTCACTAGGGTCACTTCTATGCATTTCCAATGATCTCAACCTCTTCCAATCGTCGAAAATGAATCTAACGGTTGATTCAATCTTGTCCTAGGTTTATGAATCTCAAACGAAAAATATTTTAGAGAAAAGGTTTCACAAAACATATCTCACAATCGGTGGCACGATAATGGAGAAGTTTTGTAATGAACAAACGATTCAAAACACAGCTAGGTTTTTCGGCGTATGGCTCTCGTCTCCTCTTTCTCTCTAAACAAAGAAATTTTAGAAGGCCTTAACCTAAAGCATACGGGAATAATATTTCTCTTATAAAAGGGTTGCTCAATATGTTAAGCACACACACACACCTTAGTGTGTTAAACTTCTAATTCCAACAACTTAATTCCGGTGTTGAGCGGCCACACCGAGATTGGTGCACAACTTTCGCACGAGGGTCCAAACGGCACAAAATCAGAATCTGTCTACATAATCACATCTAGATAAAAATTCAAATAAATGGCAACGTCGGTTGCCGAGCCGAATACGTACACAAGGTCGGTTTGATTCGAGTTCAAAAGTATGAGTCTTTACATTCTACCCTCCTTAGGAATTTTCATCCTCGAAAATGTAATAGGTAGCTTAATTAAGTCTATGATACGCCCTTATTCCAACACAAGTTCTTATCAAGGCATAATCGAAACTGTCTGATGTCTAAAGAGAATGGGTCACGATATGATAGGCTTCACTAAGCACGCTTTTCACGGGTCGAGATCCGTAGTAAACTAGATGTACTGCATGTGGCATCCCATACTTCCATAGAGGATTGCATCCGTACATGGATGTATACCTTCCTGAGTGTCACGTGCCTTGAAACATACTTTACCGTGACTGAAACCAAGCACACACACCTACCTCACCCTTTTCTCACTAGACCATAAACATTATGTCGGTAATTACTCGAGCAGAAATTTCAGATGTCAGAATCGAATACTTGTTCAGAACTGTAACCACATGCCTGGTATACATGTTCTAACTGATGACACGGGTTCTAACTGATACATGGTTCTAACCGAGAATGAATAAATATGATATTTAAGATTTTATTGTGTGATCATTATTGATATATGTAATATTTGTTTGAAAAAGGAGTTTTAAACGTTAAAAGTACTTATATTTTTCTTATATCTATATAGTTTACGATTTACCTTCATTCAAAAAGTTGTGGGAATTGATCGCAAATTTTTGCTTTGTGCTTCCAAGTGGCTTCCTCTGAAGAATGGTTCCGCTACTTCACGAGTACTAAGGGAATGCTCTTGGTTCTTAAGATCTGTTCTTTACAATCCAAAATTTGTACTGGCTCCTCAATCAAGGATAAATCTTTCTGGAGCTCAATGGGTTGGTAGTCCAATACGTGAGTCAGATCCTTCACATACTTCTACAACATGGACATGTGAAACACATTGTGCATGCCCGATAGCTGCGGTGGCAAGGTTACACGGTAAGCGACCTCGCCGATTCGGCCCAATACCTTAAAAGATCCAACATAGCGCAAACTCAACTCCCATGCTTCCCAAAATGTATCACGCCTTTTATAGGAGAGATTTTGACAAAAACGTTATCTCCCACTTGAAACACAGGTATTAGTGACAAAATACAAATCACAACAATGTCGAGGTGACCAATGCTACAATGCTCACCTGAAACTCAATATGGTTCCTTTTAAGATCAGTGTAGCTCTTCTTATAACTTTGAGCAATGCGTAACCTCTCACAGATTAACTGAACTATCTTGGTCGTACTCTCCACGATCTTGGGGCCTAAAATGAGCTTCTCGCCCACTTCTTCCTAATTAAAAGGAGACCTACACCGCCGTCTATATAAGGCTTCGTAGGGGGCCATGCCGATGCTAGCCTGGTAACTGTTATTGTAGGCCAACTCAATCAACGGTAAATGTTAGTCCCATGACTCCTGAAAATCCAACATGCAAGCACATAGCATATCCTCTATAATTTGATTCACCCTCTCAGTCTGCCCATCAGTCTAAGGATGGAATATCATACTGTAATCGAGCCTAGAACCCATCCCTTTCTGAAATCGCTACCAAAACTAAGATGTGTACATCAGGTCTCTATCGGATACGATACTGACCGGTATACCATGCAGCCTAACCATCTCCTTGATGTATAACTCTACGAGCTTGTTGGCGGTATACGATGTATTATAAGGCAAGAAGTGTGCAGACTTAGTCAATCGATCCACAATGACCCAGATGACCTTGTGTTTTCTCAATGTCCTTGGCAACCCCAAAATAAAGTCCATAGAAATGGCCTCCCATTTCCACTCGGGTATCAGTAGTGGTTGCAACAGTCCTACCAAATTTTGGTGATCAACCTTGACTTGCTGGCATACAAGACATCTCGAGACATACTCAGTGATATCTTTCTTTAAACCCCTCCATCAGAAGCTTTTCGTTAAGTTTTGGTACATCTTAGTACTACCAGGATAAATAGCGTACATAGACTTATGAGCCTCTTCCAAAATGGTGTCCCGAAGCTCAGTACTAATTGATACAGATACCCGGCCTCTAAACAACAACGTGCTGTCATCTTTGATGGAAAAATCTATTTTACCTCTCTCAATCACATCCCGTCTAATAGTCATAAGTTCATCATCTGTCATCAAAAGTCTGTGAATGTTCTCATAGAGAGTAGAATGAATCACCAGTGTAGCTATTAATGCACCTGAACCTTTTACGTCAAATCTCATGCTACTAAGAGTCATACCTTCCAATAGATGCCATCATCGAACCCTTGCGATGAGATGTGATAACTGAGCAGAGAACTTCCGACTTAACGCATCTACCACTACGTTTGCTTTCCCGGGGTGGTACTGGATGGTACAATCATAATCTTTCAAGAACTTCATCCATCGGCGTTGTCTCTTATTCAACTCCTTTTGTGAGAAGAGATACTTTAGGATTTTGTGATCCGTGAATATATTGAAGATCTCCCCATAAGGGTAATGCCTCCAGATCTTCAAGGCAAAGATCACTGCAGCCAACTCAAGGTCGTGTGTCGGATAATTCTTCTCATAGTCTTTTAGCTGTCTAGACCCATAAGCAATGATTCTCTCATTCTAGTTAGGCACACAGCTTAAACTCTCATACAATGCATTACTGTACACTGTAAAGCCACCTCTACAAACTGACCTGCTCAATCCAAAACTCACACTTACTAAGTTTTACATATAACTGATGGTCTCTGAGGGTTTGTAGAGCTACTTGCAAGTGCTGCTTATGTTCTTCTCGCGTCTTTGAATAGATGAGGATTTCTAACAAAACTATTACAGACTTATCCAAATATAATTTGAATATCCAGTTCATCAAGTCCATAAATGACACAGGTACATTTATCAATCCAAATGGCATGATAGATAACTCGTAGTGTCCATATTGGATTATGAACACTGTCTTTTGAATGTCTTCAGATTTGACTTTCAACTGATGGTAGCCTGACCTCAAGTCAATCTTCGAGAAGAACCTTGCTCCTTGTAATCAAGGCAAAGCCGCATTAAACCATCTTTCTTCTTCACAAATAAAATCGGTGCTTCCCAAGGTGACACATTCGGTCTGATAAAACCTTTATTTAGCAGTTCCTGAAGCTGCTCTTTTAACTCTTTCAATTTTGTAGGTGCCATTCGATATGGACCTTCCGATACAGGTTCGGTACCCGGTGCTAATTCAATCATAAATTCAACCTCCCGGTCAAGTGGTAATCCAGGTAGATCTTCAGGGAAAATGTCCGAATACTCACAAGCAATCGTAATGTCTGCAATATTCCTCTTCTCCTCCTAATGATCTTACAAGTATGCCAAATAACCACAACACCTGTTCTTCATCATACGGTTTGCTCGCATAGCGGAGATAAACGGTTTCACACAGGATTTGACTACGCAGAATAGGAAGGATTTTCTTTTCGATGGGCGGAATGTCATAATTTTCTGAAGACAATCCACGCTCGTGAGGTAAGCAGATAACCAATCCATCCCTAGTATCACGTCGACCCTTCCATGCTCAAAATGATTAAATTAGCTACCGTCTCATGGTCTTCGATCATCAGGATCACAGATTGACACACGGTATCGGTGCCCACTGAGTTACCCATAGGAACTGACACTGCCAAGATGAAATCAATGACCTTGAGAATGATGCCCAACTTCTCAGCGAATAATGAAGTGACAAAAGAATGGGAAGACCCAGGGTTTATCAACACTCGTGCTTTGGTTTTGCTTCTGTCGCTCTCCCGACGCATAAAAAGGGTACCTTAGTTTAGACAATTGTTTCAATTAAAATTTTCTAAGCATGTGTGTTCATCCATAACTTATTAATAAATTTTATTAAATACCAAGCAATTATATATATGACAGAATAAAATAAGAAGACATCTCAACTTATAATAATACCTTGGATCACACCGTTCGACGTTCTGGCTTCCTGAGCTGTCACGGCAAAGGCTCGACCTTGAACAGTAGGTCGAGTCGATTTCTGAGTAGATGCCGAAATAGTTCTTCCTTTGTCCTCTTGAGGACAATCCTTAACCATGTGTCTGATTGTGCCACACCAGAAACACGCTCCAGTGTTCCTCTTGCAATCCTCAGTCTTGTGTGATTTCCCACACCTTAGGCACGTAGTGACCGAAACAAAAGATGGCGCCCGAGAGGATCCCTGTGCCACTGAAGCTCCACTAGCCGTAGAACCCACTGGTGGTATAGATTGCACAGGTGATGATGCTATCTATCTCTGATAAGGGGTCGGTCCAAAAGAAAATGTTGGTCTTGAAAATACAAGTTGAATAAGGTTCACCGGCAGCTTCGTAAACATGGCCCTCTTATTCTCATAAGAACCTGATTGCCCTTGCACAACCCTATCTTTGTTCGGCTGACTCCTTCTCAAGAATCACTTCTGAATTTCTTCCTCAGCTATGAGGGCCCTTGACAGTACCCCATATGTTTCCATTTCTCACATAGCCATGCTCTCCTGTATACTCGGCCTAAGACCCAGCTTAAATTTTTTGGCTTTCATCATATCGGTGGCCACATGCTGAGGTGCAAACCGTGAAAGTCATCTCCATACTCACGCACAAACATTGTCCCCTGCTCCAGCTTTATGAACTAGACTTCTATTTGATGCCTGACGATCTTGGGAAGGTATGGATCGTTGAACGCCTCGATAAACTCAGCCCATGTCCAAGGAGTATTGGGAAACTCCTGCTCCCTGTGTCTAGCCATGGACTTCCACCATAGTCTAGCCTGTCCGTCCAGTTTGAAAGTTTCCCAACGAACCTTCTCGACATCGATGCACTGAAGTACTTCAAAGAACTTTTCCATCTCATCCAACCAACCTTCGGCCTTCATTGGATCAGTCTGTCCAGAAAAATTTGAAGGTCTCATCCTCCTGAATTTGACAAATCCGGAGGATTGTTGTGATTGTCCAGCATAAATCAGCTCTACTTGCTGGGCAATGGCAGCAGTCTGTTGAGTCATAGATGCGGTCTGCTAAGCTATGTTGGTGGTCAGATTTTCCAACACTTGCTCCATTCTTCCATCCTGACCTCTTCCAACTCCAACCGGAACTGTGTTGGAACCGGTTGCGAAAGTGACTCCCCTAGAGACACCGACACCTTCAGGGATGTCCTCTAACGGAACTGTCCTACCTCTGACTCTGCCTCTAAGTCTTGGGGCCATACTGATCTGCCATTGTGAAAATAATAACATCGGTCAGTATTTAGATTTTGACCACAATCACGCACACAGTCATAGTGGACTCAGGACTTAACAACATAACTCTGATGCGAACCGTACCAGGATCACAGTTGGGTTCTTATGGGTCCTTAAAGAATCTAAAGCCACAACTCTGATACCAACTATGACGACCTGACTTTTCCATTCTCTCAGGTATAGGAAAGGTCGGTTCGCCAACTTATTGATTAAACGATAAGCTAGACAAATAGGGCACATATCAGAGTAAAGCATAATAAATATCCAAAACTAAGAAATTAATGCGGAAGCAGTTAAAGTAAAGAACCACCGATGATGGCCATCCATCACTAAAACATGGTTCGTAATAGTAAAATAAAGTAAATACATAAATCCAAAAGCCCATCCACTGGTCAAACAAACTACGCCCAAGTCTAAACTCTCACCAAAAGCAAATAAATAAACTAAATCCTAAGCCGGGAAATACTCCTCAGGAGGAACCTCAGGCTCTTCCTCGAGAATGCGTAATCGAGGCTCAATCTCAGATCTGAACATGAGCAACCACGTTAGTTGAGCTAACCAACAAAGCTCAGTAGAAAAATATCATCAACGACATTGTATTTTAACTAACATGGGTTTCAAAATAAGTATCAGAATATTATATGTCAATGTTGTAATGCAGAATTTCAAGAACAATGCAGAATTTCAATGTTGTAATGCCTCTAATTTCTATATAAAAAGTTCAGTAATTCATGACTTAATTCTCAACTTAAAATACCTCCTGAGTAAACTATATCTCGAGAGCAGGAATATAGCCGATGGGAACCCCTAGCTACTATCGTCGTTCATGAACCCTTTTTAAGGATGCAACAAGCCCCTACGTCATGAAGGAAACTTGTGCCAAAAAGTTGTTCATAAGTTTTTGAGGGGTCATTCAGGTCAATCATAAAACAGATGCAGATACTAATATAAATCAAATGCAAGTTTCTTATATATAGTTCAAATTTTTGACTTCAGATTTTCAGCTTTTCAGAGCTTAAGCACATTCAGGTTTTAGGGTTTAGGTAGATTCATATTTTTAATTTTTCATCTCAAATTTCAGTTTACAGATGTGATTTCAATGGCATATGCAAGTTCAAATAGTCTAATTCTAAATATCCATGCGAGTTAAAATAAATACTGTAAAGATGAGATTCTCCTACCAAAACTTGGAGTTGCGCGAAGCCAAGCAAAATTCTATTGATGGCCTCTCACCCTTAATCTACATCAAAAATATATGATGATGCATCAAGGTTAAGTCTAATCACTAATAATTTAGACCTATTTAAGTGTTTCCTCAAAATCGAGTTGAAATGGGCAAGTTTGTGCCAATATAGAATTTGATGTAACCTTCCCCTAATTTTTTGGCCTTCAAAACGATTGATTCACGAGTTAGTCAAAAGATAAAAGTTGTAGAGTTTGTTATTATCTTTCCAACACAAAAGAATCATGTCAATTGAAGTTTGGAGTAAAACGTTACGGCTAAAATACCAAGATAGTATCTGAAAGAAAATGAAAACGAACACAATTTGATATAATCTTCCCCTAATTATTTGACCTTCAAAACGATTGATTCACGAGTTAGTCAAACCATGAAATTTGTAGAGCTTGATGTTATCTTTCCAACGCAAAAAGAATCATGTTAATAAAAGTTCAGAGTAAAGCGTTACGGATAAAATACCAAGATAGTATCGGAAAGAAAATAAAAACAAAGACAAAAACCAAGTTCTGTCCTCTCTCGAGCGATGCGATTTTTCGCCTCGTTTTCACCTGAATCGAATCTCACACATTCCCAAAATAAAACCCAAGTTTCATCTATTAATTCTAAACATTAAACTCAATAAAAATCATACCTTTAATCAAGGATTCCACGCTTTGAAACGAGTCACGCAAACGGAGTTTCAGAACGAAATCGATAGATTTCCTCGACAATTCGCGTCGCGATCGCTCCTACGAGTTCACTAGGGTCACTTCTATGCGTTTCCAATGATCTCAACCTCTTCCAATCGTCAAAAATGAATCTAAGGGTTGATTCAATCTTGCCCTAGGTTTATGGATCTCAAATGAAAAAGATTTTAGAGAAAAGGTTTCACAAAATTGATCTCACAATCGGTGGCACGATAATGGCGAAGTTTTGTAATGATCAAACGACTCCAAACACAGCTAGGTTTTTCGGCGTATGGCTCTCGTCTCCTCTTTCTCTCTAAACAAATAAATTTTAGAAGGCCTTAACCTAAAGCATATGGGAATAATATTCCTCTTATAAAAGGGTTGCTCAATATGTTAAGCACACACACACCTTAGTGTGTTAAACTTCTAATTCCAACAACTTAGTTCTAGTGTTGAGCGGCCACACCGAGATCGGTGCACAACTTTCCCACGAGGGTCCAAACGGCTCAAAATCAGAATCTATCTACACAATCACATCTAGATAAAAATTCAAACAAATGGCAACGTCAGTTGCCGAGTCGAATACGTACACAGGGTCAGTTTGATTCGAGTTCAAAAATATGAATCTTTATATTCTACCCTCCTTAGGAATTTTTGTCCTTGAAAATGTAATGGGTAGCTTAAGTTCTTATTCCAACACAAGTTCTTATCAAGGCATAATCGAAATAGTCCGATGTCTAAAGAGAATGGGTCACGATGTGATAGGCTTCACTAAGCATGCTTTTCAATAGTCGAGATCCGTAGTAACCTGGATGTACTACGTGTGACATCTCATACTTCCATAGAGGATTACATCCGTACGTGGATGCATACCTTCCGGAGTGTCATATGCCTGGAAACATACTTCACCGCGACTCAAACCTAGCACACACACCTACCTCACCCTTTTCCCACTAGACCACAAACACTATATCGGTAATTAATCGAGCAAAAATTTCAGATGTCAGAATCGAATACTTGTTCAGAAGTGTAACCACATGCCTGGTATACATGTTCTAACTGATGACACGGGTTTTAACTGATACATGGTTCTAACTGAGAATGAATAAATATGATATTTAAGATTTTATTGTGTGATCATTATTGATATATGTAATATTTGTTTGAAAAAGGAGTTTTAAACGTCAAAAGTACTTATATTTTTCTTACATCTACATAGTTTACGATTTACCTTCATTCGAAAAGTTGTGGGAATTGGTAACGAATTTCCACTTCGTGCTTCCAAGTGGCTTCCTCTAAAGAATGGTTTCGCCACTTCACGAGTACTAAGGGAATGCTCTTGGTTCTTAAGATCTACTCTTTACAATCAAAAATTTGTACTAGCTCCTTAACCAAGGATAAATCTTCTTGAAGCTCAATGGGCTGGTAGTCTAATACGTGAATCGGATCCTTCCCGTACTTCCATAATATGGACACGTGAAAAACATTGTGCATGCCCGATAGCTGCGGTGGCAAGGCTACATGGTAAGCGACCTCGCCGACTCGGCCCAATACCTCAAAAGGTCAAACATAGCGCGGACTCAGCTTCCCACGCTTCCCAAAATGCATCACGCCTTTTGTAGTAGAGATTTTGAGAAAAACATTATCTCCCACCTGAAACACAGGTGTTAGTGATAAAACACAAATCACAATAATATCGAGGTGACCAGTGCTACAATGCTCACCTGAAACTCAATATGGTTCCTTTTAAGATCAGCGTAGCTCTTCTGACGACTTTGAGCAATGCATAACCTCTCGTGGATTAACCAAACTATCTCGATCATACTCTCCACGATCTCGGGACCTGAAATGAGCTTCTCACCCACTTCTTCCCAATTAAGCGGAGACCTGCACCGCCGTCCATATAAGGCTTCATAGGGTGCCATGCCGATGCTAGCTTGGTAACTGTTATTGTAGGCAAACTCAATCAGCAGTAAATGTTGGTCCCATGACTCCTGAAAATCCAGCATGTAAGCACGTAGTATATCCTCTATAATCTGATTCACTCTCTCAGTCTGTCCATCGGTCTGAGGATGGAATATCGTACTATAATCGAGCGTGGAACCCATCCCTTCCTGAAATCGCTGCCAAAACTGAGATGTGTACATCGGGTCTCTATCGGATACGATACTGACCAGTATACCATCCAGCCTAACTATCTCTTTGATGTATAACTCAGCGAGCTTATTGGCAGTATATGACGTATTATAAGGGAGGAAGTATGCAAACTTATTCAATCGATCTACAATGACCTAGATGGCATTATGTTTTCTCAATGTCCTTGGCAATCCCAAAATAAAGTCCATAGAAATGGCCTCCCATTTCCACTCGAGTATCGGTAGTGGTTGCAACAGTCCTGCTGGATTTTTGTGATCAACCTTGACCTACTGGCATACAAGACATCTCGAGACATACTCAGTGACATCTTTCTTTAAACCCCTCCACCAGATGCTTTTCTTTAAGTCTTGGTACATCTTGATACTGCCAGGATAAATAGCGTACATGGACTTATGAGCCTCTTCCAAAATAGTGTCTCGAAGCTCAGTACTAATTGGTATACATACCCGGTCTCTAAATAACAATGTGCCATTATCTTTGATGAAAAAATCTATTTTATCTCCCCCGATCACATCCTGTCTGATAGCCATAAGCTCATCATCCATCATCTGAAGTCTGCGAATGTTCTCATAGAGAGTAGAACGTATCACCAGCGTAGCCATTAATATACCTGAACCTTTTACGTTAAATCTCATGCTACTTAGAGCCATATCTTCCAATAGATACCATCATTGCACCCTTGCGGTGAGATGTGATAACTGAGTAGAGAACTTCTGACTTAACGCATCTGCCACTACGTTTGCTTTCCCAGGGTAGTACTAGATGGTACGATCATAATCTTTTAAGAACTCCATCCATCGGCATTGTCTCATATTCAACTCCTTTTTTGAGAAGAAATACTTGAGGCCTTTGTTATCGGTGAATATATCGAAGGTCTCCCCATAAAGGTAATGCCTCCAGATATTCAAGGCAAAGATCACTACAGCCAACTCAAAGTCATGTGTCAGATAATTCTTCTCATAGTCTTTTAGCTGTCTAAACCCATAAGCAATGACTCTCTCATTCTGGTTAAGCACACAGCCTAAACCCCCATAAAATGCATCACTATACACTGTAAAGCCTCCCGTGCCAGACGGTATAACAAGTACTGGCGTAGTAGTCAATCGTTTCTTGAGTTACTGAAAACTCTGCTCAAGCTGCTTTGTCCAATCAAACTTAGTGTTCTTATTCATAAGTTGTGTAAGCAGACCTGATATCTTGGAGAAACCCTCTACAAACCTTTTGTAGTAACCTGTCAGACCGAGGAAACTACGAACCTTTGTAACTATCTTTGGCTGTTCCTAATTCATCACTGACTTAATCTTTGTTGGGTCAACCGTAATACCGGTCTCAAAGACAACATGGCCTAGGAAACTGACCTGCTCAAGCCAAAACTCACACTTGCTAAGTTTTATATATAATTGATGGTCTCTGAGGGTTTGTAGAGCTACTCGTAAGTGCTGCTCATGTTCTTCTCGCGTCTTTAAATAGATGAGGATGTCTTCTACAAAAACTACTACAAACTTATCCAAATGTAATTTGAATATCTAGTTCATCAAGTCCATAAATGACGCAAGTGCGTTCGTCAATCCAAATGGCATGACCAAGAACTCGTAGTGTCCATATCGGGTTTTGAACGTTGTCTTTTGAATGTCTTTAGATTTGAATTTCAACTGTTGGTAGCCTGACCTCAAGTCAATCTTCGAGAAGAACCTTCCTCCTTGTAACTGATCGAACAAATCATCAATTCTCAGACGCAGATAATGGTTCTTTATTTTCAACTTATTTAGCTGGCGGTAATTAATGCAAAGCCGCATTGAACCGTCTTTCTTCTTCATAAACAAAATCAGTGCTCCCCAGGGTGACACACTCGGTCTATTAAAACCTTTATCTAGCAGTTCCTGAAGCAACTCTTTCAACTCTTTCAATTCTGCAGACGCTATTTGATACGGAGCTTCCGATACAGGTTCGATACTCGGTGCTAATTCAATTGCAAATTCAACCTCCCGGTCAAGTGGTAATCCAGGTAGATCTTCAAGGAAAATATTCAGATACTCACAAGCAATCATAATGTCTACAATATTCCTCTTCTCCTCCTTATGATCTTGCAAGTATGCCAAATAATCACAACACCCGTTCTTCATTATACAGTTTGCTCGAATAGCGAAAATAAATGATTTCACGTAGGATTTGACTTCGCAAAATAGGAAGGATTTTCTCTTCGGCGGGTAGAATGTCACAATTTTTTAAAGACAATCCACACTCGCGTGGTAAGCAAATAACCAATCCATCCCTAGTATCATGTCGAACCCTTTCATGCTCAAAATGATCAAATCAGCTACCGTCTCATGGTCTTCGATCATCATGATCATAGATTGACACACAGTATCGGTGCCCATTGAGTTACCCGTAGGAATTGACACTGCCAAGATGAAATCAATGGCCTTGGGAACAATGCCCAACTTCTCAACGAACAATGAAGTGATAAAAGAATGGGTATACCTGAGGTCTATCAACACTCGCGCTTCGGTTTTGCTTACGTCGCTCTCCCGACGCATAGAAAGGGTACCTTAGTTTAGACAATTGTTTCAATTAAAAATTTCTAAGCATGTGTGTTCATCCATAACTTATTAATAAAATTTATTAAATATCAAACAATTATATATATAACAAAATAAAATAAGAAGACATCCCAACTTATAATAATACCTTGGATCATGCCGTTCTATGTTTTGGCTTCGTGAGCTGTCACGGCATAGGCTCGACCTTGAAGAGTAGGTCCGATCGATTTCTGAGTAGATGCCGAAATCGTTCTTCCTTTCTCCTCTTGAGGACAATCCTTAACCATGTGTTCGATTGCACCACACCAGAAAACTGCTCTAGTGTTCCTCCTGCAATCCTTAGTCTTGTATGGTTTCCCACACCTTAGGCACATAGTGGCCGAAACAAAAGATGGCGCCCGAGAGGATCCCTGTGCCACTGAAGCTAAACTAACTGTAGAACTCGTTGGTCGCACAGATTGCACAAGTGATGATGCTGTCGATCTCTTATAGGGGGTCGGTCCAGAAGAAAATGTTGGTCTAGAAAATACAGGTTGAATAAGGTTCACTGGCGGCTTCGTAAACTTGGCCCTCTTATTCTCATAAGCACCTGACTGCCCTTGCACAACCCTATCCTTATTCGGCTAACTCCTCAAGAATCGCTTCTGAATTTCTTCCTCAGCTATGAGGGCCTTTGACAGTACTCCTCTGTATGTTTCCATTTCCCACATAGCCATGCTCTCTTGTATACTGGGCCTAAGACCCAGCTGAAATTTTTTGGCCTTCATCATATCCGTGGCCACATGCTGAGGTGCAAACCATGAAAGTCATCTCCATACTCACACACAAACATTGTCCCCTGCTCCAGCTTTATGAAATAGACTTCTATTTGATGCCTGACGATCTTGGGAAAGTACTGATCGTTGAATGCCTTGAAAAACTCAGCCCATGTCCAAGGAGTATTGGGAAACTCTTGCTCCCTGTGTCAAGCCACAGACTTCCATCATGGTCCAGCATGTCCGTCCAATTTTAAAGTTTCCCAATGAACCTTCTCGACATCGGTGCAGTGAAGTATTTCAAAGAAATTTTCCATCTCATCCAACCAACCTTCGGCCTCCATTGGATCGGTTTGTCCAGAAAAATTTAGAGGTCTCATCCTCCTGAATTCGACAAATCCAGAGGATTGTTGTTGTTATCCAGCATAAATCAGTTCTGCTTGCTGGGCGATGGCAGCAGTCTGCTGAGTCATAGATGCGGTTTGCTGAGCCATGTTGGTGGCTAGATTTTCCAACACTTGCTCCATTCTTCCATCCTGACCTCTTCCAACTCCAACCGGAACTGTGTTGGAACCGGTTGCGAAAGCGACTCCCCTAGAGACACCGACACCTTCAGGGATTCCTCTAACGGAACTGTCCTACCTCTGACTTTGCCGCTAAGTCTTGGGGCCATACTGATCTGTCATTGTGAAAATAACAACATCTGTCAGTATTCAGATTGTGACCACAATCATGCACATAGTCATAGTGGATTCAGAACTTAACAACATAACTCTAATGCGAATCGTACCGAGGTCACGGTTGGGTTCTTATGGGTCCTTAGAGAATCTAAAGTCAGCTCTGATACCAACTGTGACGACCCGACTTTTCCAATCTCTCAGGTATAAGAAAGGTCGGTTCGCCAGCCTATCGATTAAATGATAAGCCGAACAAACAGGGCACATATCAAAGTAAAGCACAATAAATATCCAAAACTAAGAAATTAATGCGGAAGTAGTTAAAGAAAAGAACCACCGATGATGGCCGTCCATCACTGAAATATGGTTCATAACAGTAAAAAAAAGTAAAGACATAAATCCAAAAGCCCATCCACTGGTCAGACAAGCTACGCCCAAGTCTAAACTCTCACCAAAAGCAAATAAATAAACTAAATCCTAAGCCGAGAAATATTCCTCAGGAGGAATCTTAGGCTCTTCCTCGAGTACGTAATCAGGCTCAGTCTCGCAGCCCTGAATAGCCACATCAGTACCTGGACCTGGGACGTATAGTCGGAGTGAGCTTACCAACAAAGCTCAGTAGAAAAATATCATCAATGACATTGCATTTTAACTAAAATGGGTTTCAAAACAAGTATCGAAATATTATATGTTAAAATCAGAAATGCAGGTAAAAACAGAATTTAAGTACATATATTATATGCAAGATCAGTTTCTAAATATGTGAAAATAGATTCAAGAATAATGCAGAATTTCAATGTCGTAATGCCTCTAATTTCTATATGCAAAGTTCAGTAATTCATGACTTAATCCTCAACTTAAAATACCTTCCGAGTAAACTATATCTCGAGAGCAAGAATATAGCTGATTGGAACCCCTACCTACCATCATCGTTCATGAACCCTTCTTCAGGATGCAACAAGCCCCTGCGTCATGAGGGAAACTTCTGTCAAGAAGTTGTTCAGGAATTTTTGAGGAGTCGTTCAGGTCAATCATAAAACAGATGCAGATACTAATAGAAATCAGATGAAAGTTTCTTATATATAGTTCAGATTATTGATTTCAGATTTTCAGCTTTTTAGAGCTTAAGCAGATTCAAGTTTCAGGATTCAGGTAGATTCAGATTTTCAGTTTTTTATCTCAAATTTCAGTTTATAGATGTGATTTCAATGGCATATGCAAGTTCGAATATTCTAATTCAAAATATTCATGCGAGTTAAAATAAAATACAATAAAGATGAGATTCTCCCACCAAAACTTGGGATTGCGCGAAGCTAAACAAAATCCTATTGATAGCCTCTCGCCCTTAATATACCCTACATATATACGACGATGCATCAAGGTTAACTCTAATCACTAATAATTTATACCTATTTAAGTGTTTCCTCAAAATTGAGTCGAAACGGGCAAGTTTATGTCAATATAGAATTTTACATAACCTTCCCCTAATATTTTGACCTTCAAAACTATTGATTCACAAGTTAGTCAAAAGATAAAAGTTGTAGAATTTGTTGTTATCTTTCCAACACAAAATAATCATATAAATCAGATTTCAGAATAAAAAGTTATGGCTAAAATACCAAGACAGTATCGGAAAGAAAACGAAAATAAAGACAATTTGATGTAACCTTCCCCTAATAGTTTGACCTTCAAAACGTTTATTTCACGAGTTAGTCAAAACACGAAATTTGTAGAGCTTGATGTTATCTTTCCAACACAAAAAGAATCATGTTAATCAGATTTCGGAGTAAAATGTTACAGATAAAATACCAAGACAGTATCGGACAAAAAATGAAAACGAAGACAAAAACCAAGTTCTGTCCTCGCTCGACCAATGTAATTTTTCGCCTCGTTTTCACCTGAATCGAATCCCACACATTCTAAATAAAACCCAAGTTTAATATATTGATTCTAAATCTTAAACTCAATAAAAATCATACCTTTAATCAAGGATTCCACGCTTTGAAATGAGTCACGTAAACGGAGTTTCGGAACGAAATCGGCAGATTTCCTCAACAATTCGCGCCGCGATCGCTCCTACGAGTTCACTAAGATCACTTCTATTCATTCCCAATGATCTCAACCTCTTCCAATCGTCGAAAATGAATCCAAGGGTTGATTCAATCTTGCCCTAGGTTTATGGATCTCAAACGTAACAGGTTTTAGAGAAAAGGTTTCACAAAACAAATCTCACAATCAGTGGTACGATAAAGGCGAAATTTTGTAAAGATCAAATGACTCAAAACACAGCTAGGTTTTTCGGCGTATGGCTTTCGTCTCTTCTTTCTCTCTAAGCAAATAAATTTTAGAAGGCCTTAACCTAAAGCATATGGGAATAGCATTCCTCTTATAAAAGGGTTGCTCAATATGTTAAGCACACACACACCTTAGTGTGTTAAACTTCTAATTCCAAGAACTTAGGTCCGGTGTTGAGCGACCAAATCGAGGTCGGTGCATGAATTTCGCATGAGGGTCCAAACGACTCAAAATCAGAATCTTTCTGTACAATCACATCTACATAAAAATCCAAACAAATGACAATGTGGTTCTTTGGGCGAATAATACATTACATGTGGTCGATTCGAACAAAAAATATTAGTCTGCACATTCTACCCTCCATAGGAATTTTGGTCCTCAAAAATGTAACAGGTAGCTTAAGTAAGTCTACAGTACACCCTTATTCCAACACAAGTTCTTATCAAAACATAATCGAAACAATCCGATGTCTAAAGAGAATGGGTCATGATGTGATAGGCTTCACTAAGCACGCTTTTAAAGGGTCGAGATCTGTAGTGACCTGGATGAACTACATGTGGCATCACATACTGCCGTAGAGGATTGCATCTGTACATAGATGCATACCTTCCCGAGTGTCACGTGCCTGGAAACATAGTTCACCGTGACTCAAACCTAGCACACACACCTACCTCACCCTTTTCTCACTAGACCACAAACACTATGTCGGTAATTACTCGAGCAGAAATTTCAGATGTCAGAATCGAATACTTGTTCAGAAGCTTAACCACATGTCTGGTATACATGTTCTAACTGATGACACGGGTTCTAACTGATACATGGTTCTAACCGAGAATGAATAAATATGATATTTAATATTTTATTGTGTGATCGTTATAGATATATGTAATGTTTGTTTGAAAAAAGAGTTTTAAACATCAAAAGTACTTACATTTTTCTTACATCTATATAGTTTACGATTTACCTTCCTTCGAAAAGTACTTATATTTTTTAAATCTCATGCTACTTAGAGCCATATCTTCCAAGATGTCATCGTCGCACCCTTGCAGTGAGATGTGATAACTGAGCAGAGAACTTCCGACTTAATGCATCTGCCACTACATTTGCTTTCTCAGGGTGGTACTGGATGGTACAATCATAATCTTTCAAGAACTCCATCCATCGACGTTGTCTCATATTCAACTCCTTTTGTGAGAAAAGATACTTGAGGATTTTATAATCGATGAATATATCGAAGATCTCCCCATAAAGGTAATGCCTCCAGATCTTCAAGGCAAAGATCACTGCAGCCAACTCGAGGCCGTGTGTCGGATAATTCTTCTCATGGTCTTTTAGCTATCTAGACCCATAAGCAATGACTCTCTCATTCTGATTAAGCACACAGCCTAAACCCCCATACAATGCATCACTGTACACTATAAAGCTTCCTCTGCCTAACGGTATAGCAAGTACTGGCACAGTAGTAAATCATTTCTTGAGTTCCTTAAAACTCTGCTCACACTGCTCTGTCCAATCTAACTTAGTGTTCTTCTTCGTAAGTTGTGCAAGCGGACCTGATATCTTAGAGAAACCCTCTACAAACTTTCTGTAGTAACCTGCCAGACCGAGGAAACTATGAACCTCTGTAACTGTCTTTAGCTATTCCCAATTCATCACTCACTCAATCTCTGCTGGGTCAACCGTAATACCGGTCTCAGAGACAACATGGCCTAGGAAACTAACATGCTCAAGCCAAAACTCACACTTGCTATATTTGGCATATAACTTATGGTCTCTTAGGGTTTGTAGAGCTACTCGCAAGTGTTGCTCATGCTCTTCTCACATCTTTGAATAGCTGAGGATGTCTTCTACGAAAACTACGACAGACTTATCCAAATGTAATTTGAATATCCAGTTCATTCAGTCCATAAATGACGTAGGTGCATTCATCAATCCAAATGGCATGACTAAGAACTCACAGTGTCCATATCAGGTTCTGAACGCTGTCTTTTGAATGTCTTCATATTTGACTTTCAACTGATGGTAACCTGATCTCAAGTCAATCTTCGAGAAGAACCTTGCTCCTTGTAACTGATCGAACAGATCATTAATTCTCAAAAGCGGATAACGGTTCTTCTCGAAGATTGACACACTCGGTCTGATAAAACCTTTATCTAGCAGTTGCTAAAGCTGCTCTTTCAACTCTTACAATTCTGTAGGCACCATTCAATACGGAGCTTCCGATACAGGTTCGGTACCCGGTGCTAATTCAATCACAAATTTAACCTCCTGATCAAGTGGTAATCCAGATAGATCTTCAGGGAAAATGTCTGGATACTCACAAGCAATCGTAATGTCTATAATATTCCTCTTCTCCTCCAAATAACCACAACACCCGTTCTTCATCATACAATTTGCTCGAATAGCAGAGATAAACGATTTCACGCAGGATTTGACCTCACAGAATCGAAAGGATTTTCTCTTCGGCGGGCAGAATGTCACAATTTTCTGAAGACAATCCACGCTCGCGAGGTAAGCAGATAACCAATCCATCCCTAGTATCACGTCGAACCCTTCCATGCTCAAAATGATCAAATCAGCTACCGTCTCATGGTCTTCGATCATCATAATCATAGATTGACACAGTATCCGTGCCTACTGAGTTACCCGTAGGAACTGACACTGCCAAGATGAAATCAATGGCCTTGGGAACAATGCCCAACTTCTCAGCGAATAATGAAGTACCAAAAGAATGGGTAGACCAGGGGTCTATCAACACTCGCGCTTCGATTTTGCTTACGTCGCTCTCTCGATGCATAAAAAGGGTACCTTAGTTTAGATAATTATTTCAATTAAAATTTTCTAATCATGTGTGTTCATCCATAACTTATTAATAAATTTTATTAAATACCAAGCAATTATATGTATAACAAAATAAAATAAGAAGACATCTCAACTTCTAATAATACCTTGGATCACACCGTTCGACGTTTCGGCTTCCTAAGCTGTCACGGCATAGGCTCGACCTTGAACAGTAGGTCCGATCGATTTCTGAGTAGATGCCGAAATAGTTCTTCCTTTGTCCTCTTGAGGACAATCCTTAACCATGTGTCCGATTGTGCGACACTGGAAACACGCTCCAGTGTTCCTCCTGCAATCCTCAGTCTTGTGTGATTTCCCACACTTTAGGTACATAGTGACCGAAATAAAAGATGGCGCCCTAGAGGATCCTTGTGCCACTGAAACTCCACTAGCCATAGAACCCACTGGTCGTACAGATTGCACAGGTGATGATGCTGCCGATCTCTGATAAGGGGTCAGTCCAAAAGAAAATGTTAGTATAGAAAATACAGGTTGAATAAGCTTCACTGGCAGCTTCGTAAACTTGGCCCTCTTATTCTCATAAGCACCTGACTGCCCTTGCACAACCCTGTCCTTTTTCGGTTGACTGCTTCTCAAGAATCGCTTCTGACTTTCTTACTCGGCTATGAGGGCCTTTGACAGTACTTCTCCATATGTTTTCATTTCCCACATAGCCACGCTCTCTTGTATACTCGGCCTAAGATCCAGCTAAAATTTTTTGGCCTTCATCATATTGGTGGCCACATGTTGAGGTGCAAACCTCAAAAATTGCGTGAACTCATCTTCATAGTCACGCACTGACATTGTCCCCTTCTCCAGCTTGATGAACTAGATATCCATCTGAAGCCTGACGATCTTGGGAAAGTAATGATCATTGAACTCCTCGATAAACTCAGCCCATGTCCAAGGAGTATTGGGAAACTCCTGCTCCCTGTGTCTAGTCACAGACTTCCACCATGGTCCAGTTTGTCCATCCAGTTTGCAAGTTGCCCAACGAACCTTCTCGACATCGGTGCACTGAAGTACTTCAAAGATCTTTTCTATCTCATCTAACCAACCTTCGACCTCCATTAGATCGGGCTGTCCAAAAAAATTTGGAGGTCTGATCCTCTTGAATTCGGCAAATCCGGAGGATTGTTGTTGCTGTCCAGCAAAAATCAGCTCTGCTTGCTAGGCGATGGCAGCAGTCTGCTGAGACATAGATGCGGTCTGCTGAGCTATGTTGGTGGCCAGATTTTCCAACACTTGCTCCATTCTTCCATCCTGACCTCTTCCAACTCCAACCGGAACTGTGTTGGAACCGGTTGCGAAAGCGACTCCCCTAAAGACACCGGCACCTTCAGGGATGTCCTCTAATGGAACTGTCCTACCTCTGACTCTGCCTCTAAGTCTTGGAGCCATACTAATCTATCATTGTGAAAACAAAAACATCGGTCAGTATTCAGATTGTGACCACAATCATGCCCACTATCATAATGGACTCAAGACTTAACAACATAACTCTAATGCGAACCGTACTGGGGTCATGGTTGGGTTCTTATGGGTCCTTAGAGATTCTAAAGCCACGGCTCTGATACCAACTGTGACGACCCGACTTTTTCAATCTCTCAGGTATAGGAATGGTCAGTTCGTCAACCTATCGATTAAACGATAAGTCGGACAAAAAGGGCACATATCAGAGTAAAGCACAATAAATATCAAAAACTAAGAAATTAATGCGGAAGCAGTTAAAGTAAAGAACCACCAATGATGGTCGTCCATCACCGAAACATGGTTCTTAACAGTAAACAAAAGTAAAGACATAAATCCAAAAGCCCATCCACTGGTCAGACAAACTACGCCCAAGTCTAAACTCTCAACAAAAGCAAATAAATAAACTAAATCCTAAGTCGGGAAATATTCCTCAGGAGGAATCTTAGGCTCTTTCTCCGGTACGTAATCAGGCTCAGTCTCGCAGCCCTGAACAGCCACATCAGTACCTAGACCTGTGACGTATAGTCGGAGTGAGCTTACCAACAAAGCTCAGTAGAAAAATATCATCAATGACATTGCATTTTAACTAAAATGGGTTTCAAAACAAGTATCAGAATATTATATGTCAAAATCAGAAATGGAGGTAAAAACAGAATTTAAGTGCAGAAATTATATGCAAGACCAGTTTCTAAATATGTGAAAACAGATTCAAGAACAATGCAGAATTTTAATATTGCAGTGCCTATAATTTCTATATGTAAAGTTCAGTAATTCATGACTTAATCCTCAACTTAAAATACCTTCCGAGTAAACTATATCTCGAGAGCAAGAATATAGCCGATGGGAACCCCTACCTACCATCGTCGTTCATGAACCCTTTTTCAGGATGTAACAACCCCTGCGTCATGAGGGAAACTTGTGTCTGGAAGTTGTTCACAAATTTTGAGGGGTCGTTCAGGTCAATCATAAAACAAATGCAGATACTAATATAAATCAGATGCAAGTTTCTTATATATAGTTCATATTCTTGATTTCAGATTTTCAGCTTTTCAGAGCTTAAGTAGATTCAAGTTTTAGGGTTTAGGTAGATTCAGATTTTCAGTTTTTCATCTCAAATTTCAGTTTATAGATGTGATTTCAATGGCATATGCAAGTTCAAATATTCTAATTCAAAATATCCATGCGAGTTAATATAAAATACAATAAAGATGAGATTCTCCTACCAAAACTTGGAGTTGCGCGAAGCCAAGTAAAATCCTATTGATGGCCTCTCGCCCTTAATCTACATCACAAATTTACGACGATGCATCAAGGTTAACTCTAATCACTAATAATTTAGACCTATTTAAGTGTTTCCTCAAAATCAAGTCGAAATAGGCAAGTTTGTGCCAATATAGAATTTGACATAACCTTCCTCTAATATTTTAACCTTCAAAACGATTGATTGACGAGTTGGTCAAAAGATAAAAGTTGTAGAGTTTGCTGTTATCTTTCTAACGCAAAAAAATCATATCAATCGTAGTTCGGAGTAAAAAGTTACAGCTAAAATACCAAGATAGTATCGGAAAGAAAACAAAAACAAAGATAATTTGATGTAACCTTCCCCTAATTTTTTTACCTTCAAAATGATTGATTCATGAGTTAGTCAAAACACAAAATTTGTAGAGCTTGATGTTATCTTTCTAACGCAAAAAGAATAATGTTAATCAGATTTTGGAATAAAACATTACAAATAAAATACCAAGACAGTATCGGAAAGAAAATGAAAACGAAGACAAAAACTAAGTTCTGTCCTCGCTCGAGCGATGCAATTTTTTCGCCTCGTTTTCACCTGAATCAAATCACACACATTCCCAATATAAAACCCAAGTTTAATCTATTGATTTTAAACCTTAAACTCAATAAAAATCATACCTTTAATCAAGGATTCTACGCTTTGAAACGAGTCATGCAAACGGAGTTTCAGAACGAAAACGGATAATTTCCTCGACAATTCGTGCCGTGATCGCTTCTACGAGTTCACTAGGAACACTTCTATTCATTCCCAATGATCTCAACCTCTTCCAATCGTCAAAAATGAATCCAATGATTGATTCAATCTTGCCCTAGGTTTATGAATCTCAAACGAAAAAGGTTTTAGAGAAAAGGTTTCACAAAATAGATCTCACAATCAGTGGCACGATAAAGGCGAAATTTTGTAATGATCAAACGACTCAAAACACAGCTAGGTTTTCTTGCGTATGACTCTCGTCTCCTCTCTCTCTCTAAGCAAATAATTTTTAAAAGGCCTTAACCTAAAGCATACAGGAATAACATTCCTCTTATAAAAGGGTTGCTCAATATGTTAAGCACACACACCTTAGTGTGTTAAAATTCTAATTCCAATAACTTAAGTCCGGTGTTGAGTGGTCCCACCGAGGTCGGTGCACAACTTTCGCACGAGGGTCCAAATGGCTCAAAATCAAAATTTGTCCGCACAATCACATCTAGATAAAACTCTAAACAAATGACAGCGTCGGTTGCCGAGCCGAATACGTACACAGGGTCGGTCAGATTTGAGTCCAAAAATATGAGTCTTTACATCAAATATGCCCCAAACACAATAAAAATTTATAACAAACACACAAAATGTGATAAGGTTAACTAAATAGAAACATGACCTATCTCTAGATGCCGTCATGATGCATAAGTGAGTATACAATCAAGGATCCATGTAGGTTCAATATAAATTAGAAGGGTTTTCAGAGCCTAGTAAGTCTATGTCATAACCTAAATGGCTAAGATAATGAAAGAACTCTTGCTCATAAGTGCTTACCTGGCCTCCAGCGAAGAAATCCTCCAGCGGAAAGTGTCTGCGATCTCAATGCTCCTCAGCCACACCCTCAGCTCTCTCACCCTCAGGTATCTCACCCTCATCCTCAGCGACCCCCTGCTCAATCTCGAGCACCTCCTCCCTGATCCCCGACTGGTCAACCTCTAGTACCTCCTCTCTAACCACCTCCCCAACATCCACCTCCCCGACAACGTCGGTCCAAGCCTCAGAAGTCTCACCCATCTCTGCCCATAACATCCTCTCCAACTTAAAAGCAGTAATATCACACCCACCAATACCCTCACCTTCCATCCTAGAACGATGAGCACGAAAAACTGAAAAGAACAAAGGAAACAGTGCCCGAAACGAATGGCCTAATAGCAAAATATCATGAAAACACGAAAATTAGAGCACAAAGAAATAAGGAAACAAAGAATCGGAGACTAAAACAGATTGCACGACAAAAATGAAAAGTTTTGAACTATTTATAAAACATCCCAAAATTGTGCGCATAAATTCACGCACTCAAACCAATCACGGACCACTATCACTGCGCTGAATTTGGATCACACGACCGATCTTGAGCGTGTAACCTAATCGTCGCCCGCTCAAATTAACTCGACCACCTGATTGTGCCCTACCTACTAAGCGCGTAATCGCTTCAAGCATCCACACAGTGGCGCGCCAATGCCAATGGTCACCCGCATAGTGAACAACTACAGCCCTAATCATGCGCCCGGTACCATGCGTTTAAAATGGTCAAATGACCGAAAACTGGCGCTTAATGACCTTCTAACGCTTTGAACGCGCGTTCACCCTCTGGCACGCAATTAATTTATGCGCTCGGAGTGAGGCGCGCAATTTCCCATAAACACAAAGAAGAAAAAATGCCCAGGACAGCACGTTCACAGGCCTAAATTAAGTGATTTCCGACACTAATTATTTGCCTAAACTACACCCTTGTTAAGCGCAGTCCAAAACATTCCAGACTTAAAGAAATATCCATCCCGATAACTAAAAGAAAATGTACCAGACCAAACCAAAAATGAAAAAAATGCCCCAACATCACCTATACACTCCAACTAATACCAAGACTAAAGAAAAACTAAAAAAAAATGCCTCCCATCATTCATTCACTTGAACCTAAACTAAACCAAAAACTTCTCCAAGAACACCCTAGATCAAAATAAATAAATAAGATCAGACCAAATTTAAATAAATAAGCATCACACTCAAAACAAATCGAAGCAAGCTACCAAATAAACCAAAATTTACTAAATAGAAATTGCCACAAGCGAAGTAAGAAATAAAAAAAAGACATAATCTCTTCATAAATAAATAAAATAATTACAAAATACAACCAGGGCATACCCTCTGAATATACAACTTAAAATAAAAAACTTAAAATCCGCACGTTCAGGCAATGCTCGAATCCGGATTTATCTGGGAAACTAAAAATCTCATCTTCTCCTCTTCCCTTAGCATGACAGCAATTCGACTGCTACCTTGCATTCCCAATCCCATCCATTCTCAACAATCCATGTAATAAACACAACTCTTCGGATCCAACACTCGGGATATGAAAAAGAAAGGAAGAAAATACATTAATGAACAAGAAAATGCCCTAAATCCCAAAACAAAAAAAAAATGCCCCAAAACTTTTAATCCCAAACTTAGAATAAAATTCAAAACAACAAGAACCCAAAACTTTTAGCTCACACATTTATAAACTATACCCCCTGAATTACCAAATGACAAGTGTCACACCTTTAAAACCTTCTAATCTAATTAAATCTAAACCAAATAGATACCCTCCTGAAAGACCACAATCCATGACAAACCCAGATGAACCAATAATTACACAACACTTACCCCTTCAAGGAAACACAAATTCCAAAGCAAAGTAAACAAGCCAATAAGATTTGAACACTTAACACCCATCCAAAACTTTTAAAAACTCACACCTTTTTAACAAGTGTCACCTCAAGTCAAACAAAAGACTAGAATAAAATACCTTAGACTTCACTCTAAAAAAAATGACACCCTAAATTGTTTGGAACCCCGCCAAGAAAAATGCCCCAACCAAACCCACTGAAACCAAGTAAACCCTCTAAACAAAGCCCATAAAATAACAAAACTTCAAGCTAAACTAAATCCTAAAATAAGTCAAACGAATCAGATAAACCCAACTAATCTGCTAATAAGTTTAAAAATATTTTAGGATTTTCTAAATTCTAGTTAGTAACTTTTGTTGGACTCTTGCTTTAGGATTTATAGGAATCTTTTATTCTTTTCCTTATTTTCCTCTTTTAGGTAAGATTTTGTAGGATTGTTTGAATTGCTTTAAGTTTTAAAATTTCAATTTTTGAATTTAATTTTTAATTGTCAAAAAAAAAAAAAAAAAAAAAATTCTTTCAATCGATTGACATATCTCTGTCAATCGATTGACCCGAACACCGCTATTTGCTTTCTAGCTAAAAAATATGTGCTGACTCTGTTTTGAATTTTGAATATCAATCGATTAAGACCACTGGTTCAATCGATTGACTGATAAAGTCTTTGTTGGAAATTTTGTTATGTGCATTACTTCAATCAATTGAAGTTGACGCTTGTGGTTTGTTGTGAAGTCATCAACCCTTTTTATGAGTGTGGTGCATGAGCTTTACTCGTTCTCATCACCCACATCTGCAACCGTTTAATCTTGAGATCGAATGATCTTGTAGAAAGAATCGCAGAATTCAAAGGAATCAGTATCATCATACTGAGACTATGGCCGATCAAAGGAATGGAAATAATTAGAAGATTAATAATGGAAATAATGGGAAAAATAATCGTGATGAGGGCCCACGAACATTGGAATATTATAATGATCCTGGTTTTTACAAGGATCAAGATAGTATCATGCATGCCCCCATCCCAGGGAACCATTGTGAATTCAAATCCGTAATGATTCAAATGTTATCGATTTATCATGGATTGTCAAACGAAAATCCACATGTTCATTTGAATGAGTTCATTGCGGTGTGTAAAATGTTCCGTGTGCATAATGTCACTGACGAGATAGCTAAGCTACGCCTCTTTCCTTTCTCTTTAAGAGATAAGGCAAAAACTTGGTTCTACTCCTTAGAACCATAATCTATTCAGAGTTGGGCAAAGTTACACTGGCAGTTTCTTAAAAAATATTTTCCCATGAGTAAAACCATCGAGTTGCGTCAGAAGATCCAGTTCTTTTCCCCACAACCTACAGAAATATTTCATGAATGTTGGGAACACTTTAAGGAATTGATTAAGAGCTATCCAAATCATCAACTGCCAGGGTGGCAACAGGTCCAAAGTTTTTACAATGGACTAATTCCCGAAGAGAGATGCATGATTGATGCATCTTGTGGAGGATCATGTGCCACGAAAGAGGCTGATGAACTGTGGGCATTGTTTGAGAAGTTATATCAAACTTAAATCCAAAATGTGACAATCGAGCCAACTAATTTGGATGTGGCAACTAAATCTCATGTGTTAACTAGAGGTGGTCTTGTTGATGTCAATAACAACACCTCCGATCTTTCAACAAAGGTTGACATGTTGTCCAGGCAAAGGAACATGCTGTTAGCTGCAACTAAGCAAGCTAAAAGTTCCAGCAACCCTACCGTCTGTTCAATCTGTGACCACCCAGGTCACATGGCTAACGATTGCCCAACTACCTTATCATTCTTTCCTGATGAACCTACTCCTCAAGAGCAGGTGAATCTGACTCAATCATATCAGGGACAAGGTAGGAACATGTACTCGAATACCTACAATCCGGAATGAAAAAATCACCCCAACTTAGGATGGGGAGGATCAAACCAAACTGGACATGTAAATCAGCAGTTCAGATTCAACGTAATGAGTGGGCAGTAGAATTTTCATCCACAACAGAATTCTAATTTCTAGCAGAATTCTAATTTTCAACAGAACCCTCCTTATTATCATCCAAATTTTGAATACTAAAAAAATCAAAATTTTAATTAGAATTTTAATCAATCTCAGACCACCTTTTTGAAAGATTCTGATTTAGAGGAAAAGATTATGCGAAATATGCAAGCTTTTTAGCAGATGATGATAGATCAATTTAGCCAACTGATAAATCAGTTGAGTCAACAAGAGGAAGGTAGGCTTCCTAGCCAACCCATCAACAATCCTCGAGGCCAAGTATCATCTGATGAAGGACCATCAAGCAGTCAACAGTTGAAAGCTGTTATGGTACTGAGAAGTGGGAGAGCTATTGATAATCAAGTGGAAATGCCAATGGAGCCTCACAAGGAAGGGGAAAAAGAAGTGAAAAAAAGCAAAGGACTAGATAAAGGAAAAGAGAAGGAAGATCCTCAAATTGTCCAAGCAGTACCTGCAAAAGAATCAGAGGATGAACCTTGTCCCTATACCCCAAAGGCACCATTCCCAGAGTGTCTAACACCTCCATCTAGAATGGGGAAGGGAGCGTCAAAAATGGAAGAAATCTTCGAAACATTCAAACAAGTGAAGATAAACCTCCCATTACTTGAGACAATCAAGCAGGTCCCTGAGTATGCAAAATTTTTCAAAGATCTATGCACTTGCAAAAGAAAAATGCGTACTCATGTTTCAAAGAAAGTGTTCCTAACAAATCAAGTCAGTTCAATACTGCAATTGGATGCCCCACGAAAACTTAAGGACCCTGGAGTCCCAACTGTTCTATGTGTCATTGGTGGGCAACCAATTGGAAAGGCGTTATTGGATTTGGGAGCAAGTGCCAATCTAATCCCTTACTCAGTGTACGAAAAATTAGGATTGAGCGAATTGAAATCCACGACAGTTACACTGCAACTTGCTGATAGGTCAGAAAGAAGACCTAGGGGTGTCATCGAGGATGCATCGAGGATGTTTTGGTTGGAATAGACAAATTTGTTTTCCCTGTGGACTTTGTTGTGTTGGACATGGAACCTCCAGTTAAATCCAACAATCAAGTCCCAATCATTCTTGGGTGTCCGTTTCTCGCGACTGCAAATGCATGCATCAATTGTCGAACAGGAGTCATGGATGTTTCTTTTGAAAACATGAAAGTTAGACTTAATATCTTTCATGCAATAAACCATTTTCTCAATGAAGATGAGGTTGATTGTTTCTACATTGATCTGGTGGACGACGTAGTGGATGAAGCTTTACCGTCAATGCTTACTAAAGAAGAATTTGAAACTGCTTTGTTAGCCATCTACGAGGAAACAGGATCCGAAAGGAAACAACCAGAAGAAGAAAGGATGAGTTCATCATGTCAAGAGGATAAGTTATGCGAAATTGTGACTAAGGTAGAACCGTTACCTTTCGAGGTAAAGGGTGAGCTGACTCCATCAATTGAGCAGCCATCGACTGTGGAATTAAAGCAACTGGCTGAGTCACTCAAGTATGCATTTCTGGGACCTCGAGAAACGTTGCCAGTAATAATTTCATCGACATTGTCGAAAGAATAAGAGTATGAGTTGCTGAAAGTGCTGAAAGAAAATAAAGAAGCCATCGGATGGACCTTAGCTGATCTAAAAGGGATTGACCCATCGGTATGTATGCACAAAATACATTTGGAAGATGATAGTAAACCATCGAGGGAACCACAAAGGCGACTTAATCCAAACATGCAAGAAGTCATTTTAAAGGAAATCATAAAATTACTCGATGCTGGAATCATCTATCCAATCTCTGATAGTCCATGGGTCAGTCCAGTTTAAATTGTTCCAAAAAAGTCGGGAATCACTGTGACAGAAACTACTGAAGGAGAATTGGCGCCCACTCGCGAAACTACAGGGTGGCGCGTGTGCATCGATTATCAGAAATTGAACACGGCTACCATAAAAGATTATTTTCCCCTACCATTTATTGACCAAATTCTCGAGAAGTTAGTAGGGCAGGAGTTTTATTATTTTCTTGATGGATATTCGGGCTACAATCAAGTACCAGTGTTTCCTGAAGATTAAGAGAAGATAATGTTCACGTGTCCGTACGAAACGTTTGCATATCGAAGAATGCCTTTTGGCTTGTGTAATGCACCTGCCACTTTTCAAAGATATATGTTGGCCATATTCTCGGATATGATTGACAAATTCATCGAAGTCTTCATGGATGACTTTTCTATTTTCAGAAAGTCCTTTGAACTGTGTTTGCAACACCTTACACTGGTATTGTAACGATGTGTCGAGTCCAAACTTGTTCTTAGCTGAGAGAAAAGCCATTTCATGGTGCAACAAGGAATTGTGTTGGGACATGTTTCAAAGAAAAGAATCAAAGTTGACATGGCAAAAGTCAATTTAATCGCTAATTTGCCACCACCGAAGAGTGTTCGACAAATTCGATCATTTTTAGGTCATGCGAGATTTTACCAAAGATTCATAAAAGATTTTAGCAAGGTCGCCCAGCCATTGTGCAACTTGCTTGGAAAAGATGTTCCTTTTGACTTTGATAAAGATTGCATGAAAGCATTTCTGAAATTGCATGAGTTGTTATCTAATGCACCGATAATCCAACCCCTGGATTATTCTATACCATTTGAACTCATGTGTGATGCATCTAATTATGCTATTGGAGCAGTCTTAGGGCAAAGGGTGAACAAAGTACCTCATGTGATCTACTATGCCAGTAAGACATTGATTGATGCCCAGTTAAATTACACCACCACTGAGAAGGAGTTATTAGCCATGGTGTCTGCTCCGGATAAATTCCGCTCCTATCTCCTTGGATAAAAAATAGTGGTCTTTTCAGACCACTCTGCATTGAAATATCTGCTAGCGAAGAAGGACACCAAACCAAGGTTGATCCGATGGATCTTACTTCTTCAAGAATTCAATTTTGAGATCAAAGATAAAAAGGGAGTCGAAAAGGTTGTGGCTAATCATCTGTCAAGAATTTTGCCTGAAGAATCATCGATCTCTGAGACTATCTCTGACAACTTTTCGGATGAACAATTGATGGCAATAGGTGCTGCCGCTACAAAAGTTCCTTGGTTCTCTAATATTGTGAATTATCTGGTAACTAGCAGAATCCCTACCCAATGGGATAAAAATGATAAAAATTTATTCTTCCCGTAAATAAAATATTATTTTTGGGTTGAGCCACAACTGTTTAAATTCTGTTTAGATCAGGTTATCAGGAGATGTGTGCCTAAAGAAGAACAATTGAGTGTTATTAACTTTTGCCATGTTGGGGCCTGTGGAGGCCATTTTGGAGGATAAAAGACCGCACACAAAATTCTTCAAAGCAGATTCTATTGGCCCTCCATCTTTCAGGACACTGCCAAATTTTGTAAAGAATGTCTAAGATGCCAACAGCTTGAAAATATTTTAAGACAAAATATGATGCCTCTGAACCCGATTCTGATTTTCGAAATTTTTGATGCCTGGGGGATCGACTTTATGGGTCCTTTCCCCCCGTCGTTCGGGTATTCATATATTCTTTTAGCTGTTGATTATGTTTCCAAATGGATTGAAGCTGTGGCAACCCGCTCGAATGACCACAAGGTTGTGGTCAAATTTTTGAAAGAAAATGTCTAACAGATTCGGGATTCCACGGGCAATCATTAGTGATGACGGTTTGCACTTTTGCAACCACCATTTTGCTACTTTAATGAAGAAATATGGCGTCACCCACAAGGTGGCAACGCCGTATCACCCACAAACTAGGGGTCAGGCGGAAGTGTTTATCGGGAAATCAAAAGAGTTTTAGAGAAGGCGGTGCGACCAGATAGACGAGATTGGTTGAATCGCCTATCTGATGCTCTTTGGGATATCGCACGACATTCAAGACCCCAATTAGAATGCCACCATTTTCAGATTGTCTATGAGAAGGCATGCCACCTCCCAGTGGAATTAGAGCATAAGGCATTCTGGGCCATAAAATGATTTAATTTCGATATGAAAGAGGCAGGGTCCAATCGTGTCACAACCCCAGATTTTTGGGAAATGTGCACATCATGCACTATACACATGTATATGTGTTTCACAAGGAAACCAAAATGAACCCCCGTAGACACTATGTGTGTATGAGGGAAACACACTAGTATTTCCCTAACTTATAAGTATATAAGTGAGAGGGAGGAGAGAAGAGCCCCATACGTAACTCTATTCTAACCTAAATAGAGAGAAGGAGAAATAGAGAGAAAGAAAAGAAGAGCCTAGTAAAGAACTAGGGTTTCGTTGGGACTTAAATCGGTGGAAGAGTTGGAGCAAAGGCTGGAGGAGGAACCTTGGAGACCTGTTAGCCTAGTAGAATTTCGAATCTTGAATCGAACTTGCACGAGACTCATCGTTGGAGGTATGTTAAAGGCATGATAGATGCTTAGGCATGTTTTAAATAATAGGAAGAATGTTGGTTGAATGATTTTTAATGATATTAAGGTTTGAAGGAAGGGAGAAATAGTGTTCTCGAATAGATCGAGGAGTAAAGATCATCGCTCCTCGCTCGAGCGATCTAAAGGGCTCGCTCGAGCGAGGACAAATTGTAAAAATATAGCTCTGGGCTCGCTCGAGCGGTCTCCAAAGCAAGAGGGAAGCTAGCTCGAGCGAGGTCCCCAGTAAAGCTTCAAGCGGCTCGATTTAACCGCTCGAGCGAGATCAAGTGACCGCTCGTGCGAGGTCTAGTGACCGCTCGAGCGAGGAATTTTGCTCGCTCACGCGAGGCATCACTCAGTTCTTGAAATTATTAGTACAGAAACATGGAGGTTATGCACTCCAATGATTCTAGTAACCTTTCTAAGTATATTCTAAATACATGAAATGTAGGTTTGACATATGATCGTGAAGTGTAAACCTCTACGAGAAGGCGTGCTTGAAATTCGTCGAGGTAGGGAATATTTTTGAAACATGTACTTTATTTCGTCAACTCATATATGCAGTGCATTTAAATTAAAAAGTGAGTATTGTATGATCTTCCAAAAAGGGGTGTGTGCGTAAGTTTCAAGGTAAAATCATGAAGTCCCCAGGGGACGGAATATTATAATGAGGGCATCTAGATAATGTATTAAATCTGTGGTATCCCAGGGATACGATTGAAAACAAACCGTGAAACTACAACATAATGATAAGGCCTAATGTACTAAAATTAGCACAAGTCACGGTGAATAACTATATGTAAAGCACATTGATACCTTGTTATTTAAGGTTTGATTAGAATACCCCACCGACGTGGCGGGATACCCACGACTGACGCGGCAGGATATCCGTGACCGGTATGGCGGCCAATCCATATACTCATAGCACATCCCAGGGATGTAGATATAATTATAGACCCCGCCACCTACAAGAAAGGGGCTTGGGTAGTACTCCCAGGGGATACATGTAACAATTGTCTAGTAGACGACGATGGTGGGTATTCCATCGTGGCTCGATGCTATATTGCTCGGGGATTATTTAAGTTAAAGGTTTAAGTGATTAGGCCGAATTCATAACTAAATTCGTAAGATGAGAACAACCACACTATGAAAGGAAATCAGCGATATGCACTTTAGTTATTTCAGTTATATCAATTGTTTTGCTTAAAAGTGATATCTAGTACATTGTGCTTTCAAAACTGCTAACATATATGCGAGATTTAATCTATATGTTCACTTTGTTTCCCTATTGAGCTAGGATGTAGCTCACCCCTTAGACTATACGTCGCAGGTTCAGGACTGGCGGCAACAAGGACTTCTAGAGACGTTGATCTAGGAGATTCAGACTACGTACCCTCTGAGGAGTCAGAGCCTCCTCCCGAAGATTTCTTCTAGGAGACCCTTTGTGCACTTTGAGAGTGAGTTGAGAATTTTAGGCACGGCTTGGTATATCAAGCCTCTTTATGGAATGTAGTTGAATATGATATGCTTTCGATAAAACATTTGGAGTGAACATTTATCTAACGGCTTGGGTAGGTCCTTATGCCCATGAATTGGCATGGGACAAGGACTGCCTTTTTGGGGGCCCTAAATTATTTTAGGCATGACAATTCATTTAGAGTAAATTTTGGCTTGTATATACCAAATGTTTTGTAAAGGTTTTTGGGCACGGCCTCGAGGGTCGTGTTGATGGCACGGTTTTTGGAGCATAAAAAATCGGGCTGTCACAGTTGGTATCAAAGCCATTTCTTTCTAGTTCTGGCTATCATCTCGTCAGAATATAGGGACTTCTGCTAACGAGACCGTGGTTTCTCATGCAGACCGTTATGTTTCCTAGAGGAAGAGGCCGACCCAGGGGTGGTCATGATAGGAATTTACGCAGTAGAGATGGTTTTGTCTCCCCTACAAACATGGTACCATTGGGAAACAGGGAGATTCCCGAGCGCAGTGGCCAGGGAGGAAACCAAAATCAAGCAGAAGATCAGGATCGAGATCGTCAGGATCGAAATCAGAGGGAACAAGATAGAGTGAGGGAGAGAAATGAAGAAAGAGAAGAGCGTTAGAGGATGATGCACACAATGGAGACAATGGCAATTGCCATGGCACAACAAGCAACGTCCTTGGCAGCACATGCAGCCCCAGAAACACAACGAACACCTACACCTCCAGTGGGACCTACGCCACCAATGGTTTCAGCATTTACCGAGTTTAGAAGGATGAGACCTCCTAACTTTTCAGGACAGGCAGACATAATGGCAGCCGAAAACTGGCTGGGTGAAATGGAAAAGGTGTTTAGCGTACTGACATGCACAGAGGATGAGAGCGTCCGTTGGGCGGCATATATGATAGATGGAGAGGCTGGACCTTGGTGGAAATCCGTTTCGTGAATGAGAGCACAAGAAACTCCAGATATGCCGTGGACTTGGGACGAATTCGTAGAAGAATTCAATAAACAATATTTTCCTGAAGTGGTGAGAAATCAGATGGAGACCCAATTTTTGCAACTAGTGCAAGGAAGGATGACCGTGAGAGAGTATAGAGTAGAATTCATGAGACTGGCTCGCTTCGCCCCAGACTACGTAGTTTTAGATGTGATAAAAGCGAAGAGGTTCCAACAGGGTTTAAGGTCGGACATCCGAGGGGTTGCGCCCTTCCAGCTGAAGACCTATGGAGAAGTAATGAGTAAGGCATTAGTAGTCAAAGAAGAAAACAATAACCGATACCGTGAGAGGGAACAACAGGGAAGAGGAAGCATAGATCCAAGCAGGACGGGGAGCTATGAATCGGTACATAAGAAACCGAGGTTTGTAGCACCGAATCTGAGACAACCGTTCCAGACAGGGTATGGGAGAGTCGCACAACAAACTACTCATCAAAGCTTTCCGTTGCTGGCATCAGGGAGACTGATGAGGTATGAGGGTCTTGCTATTTCCAGCGGGGCTACAGCTACCCAAGGTTTTTCGAGAGCTACTACTTCAACACCAAGGGAAACTTGTACCAAGTGTGGCAAGTCCCACAAAACGGCGGATTGTAGGCAAGGAATGCGAGGCTGTTTCAAATGCGGCAAGGTAGGCCACGTGATTAGAGATTGCCCTGAGGCAGTTAAAGAAAAGACGGCCCCAGCTCCCATGCCACGACCTATTCAATCACGAAAGCCAGTTGTTCAAGGGAGAGCCTACGCGGTTACCGCCCATGAAGCAGGGAGTGTACACGACATCATCCAAGGTGAGATTTCTTTTAAAAAAAGGATTTCAGTTTTAATACAATTCTAGATAAAGAATGTGCATTCATTATGACAAGTGTATATAACCGTTGTTGCGCGTTTGAAAAATTCTAAATAAAGTATATGGTATGTACATATATGTATGCATTATAGGTACGTTACAAGTTTATGAAAAAGGGTGCTACGTAGCACATGACGCACGACTGCTGATAGACCCAGGGTCTACCCACTCTTTCATCACCCCTAGATTTGCAAAGAAGATGAAGATTGTTCCGGAGACACTGGACTTTGTATTATCAGTGTCTATCCCAACAGGAGAATTAGTGGACACAGAGTTAGTCTGCAAATCAGTAGTGGTAAGCGTTCGGGATCACGTTGTCTACGAACTAGACGCAACTTTAATATTGTTGGACATGCAAGGATTCGACGTGATCCTTGGCATGGATTGGCTGTCTCATCACTGCGCAACAGTGGATTACAAGGATAAAGTTGTTATTTTCTGTCCTAACACGAGGAGATCGTTTCGATTTCGAGGGGAGAGATCGACACAGGTGCCACTCATATCTGATCGAGGCGAACGTTTAATCGAGATAAAGGTGTAGCGGTTATTTGGCATTCTGAAAGAAAATAAAGAAGAAAAGAATATTATTAGAGAGCGAGAATTCCTGCATGTATTTCCGTAAGAATTGCCGTGGTTACCTCGTAAAGAGAAGTGGAATTTGCTATCGACTTAGCACTAGGAACGGAACCTGATTCAAAGGCGCCTTACAGGATGGCCCCTGCAGAGTTGAAAGAGTTGAAAGAACAATTGCAAGAGCTCATGGACAAAGGATTCATAAGACCAACCATGTCTCCATGGGGAGCACCAGTTCTATTCGTGAAAAAGAAAGATGGGTCAATGCGGTTGTGCATTGACTACTGCCAATTGAACAAAGTCACTGTGAAGAATCGATATCCGTTGCCAAGAATAGATGACTTGTTCGATCAGTTGCAGGGAGCGAAATATTTTTCCAAGATCGATCTGAGATCTGGATACCATCAGTTAAGAGTCAGGGCTGAGGACATTCAGAAAATGACATTTAGAACACGGTATGGACACTATGAATTTTTGGTGTGCCATTCTGACTGAGGAACGCACCGACGTCATTTATGGACTTGATGAATCGGGTGTTTAAACCACACTTAGACTCCTGCATTGTTGTGTTTGTTGATGACATCCTGATTTACTCAAAATCAAAGACGGAACATGAAAAACACTTACGAGTCGCTCTACAAACCTTGCGTGAACACCAATTGTATGCCAAGCTCAGCAAATGTAAGTTTTGGCTAGAAGAGGTTAGCTTTTCGGGATATGTCATCTCAAAGCATGATGTCACAGTAGATCCCGCTAAGATCGAGGTAGTAGTGAACTGGGAGCAACCAAAAACTGTGACAGACGTCTGAAGTTTCCTCGGACTGGCAAGTTATTATCGACGTTTTATCGAGGGGTTTTCAAAAATATCAGGGCCTCTTACGAGGCTTACAAGAAAGGATTCAAGATTTGAGTGGAGTGAGGCGTGTGAGAAGAGTTTTCAAGAACTCAAGGAGAGACTCACCTCAGCTCCAGTGTTAGCCATTCCATCAGGCCGTGGAGGATTCGCAGTCTATAGTGATGCTTCGTATAACGAGTTGGGTTGTGTACTAAATCACTATAAAAGGTAATAGCTTACAGGTCAAGACAGTTGAAAGAGCACGAAAAGAACTACCCAACACATGATCTCGAACTAGTAGCGGTCATATTCGCATTAAAGATATGGCGACATTATTTATACGGAGAAATATTTGAAATTTTCACTGACCATAAGAGCCTCAGATATCTGTTTACACAGAAGGAACTAAATATGAGGCAGCATAGGTGGATGGAATTCCTCAAAGACTACGACTGTTCCATACAGTACCATCCAGGCAAAGCTAATGTAGTGGCCGACGCCTTGAGTCGGAAAAGTTCAGCTCAGTTGGCTAGTCTAATTTTGGGTATACATCGATGGAAACTGTTGGAGGATCTAGCACTATGTGGCGCAGACATACAACCACAAGCCACAGGAGCCTTCTTAGCCAACATATCAGTGAAATCGGTGATATTCGAACACATACAAGAACTACAGATGAAAGACCCAATTCTAACTAAGATGCATCAAGATGTAACTGAAGGTATTACATCTGAGTTTTCAATCAAGGAGGATGGTTCCTTAGTATTCAAGGGCCGACTCTGCATTCCAGACAATGCCGATCTGCGGCGAACAATTCTTGATGAATCTCACAAGTCAAGCTATGCTATCCACCCGGGAAGCACAAAGATGTATCAAGATCTGAAAAAGAATTATTGGTGGAGAGGCTTGAAACAAGATGTAGCAGAGTACGTGTTGCGATGTTTGACGTGCCAACAAGTGAAGATCGATCATAGACACCCCGCAGGCCTATTACAGCCTCTACCCATACCGGAATGGAAGTGGGAATCTATCTCCATGGATTTCATAGTTGGTCTACCGCGAACTGCAAAGAAGCATAATGCCATTTGGGTAGTAGTCGATCGATTGACTAAGTCAGCACACTACTTGCCTTACAACACGATGTACACGGCGGGAAGACTGGCAGAGCTCTCTATGAAAGAGATCGTCCGTTTACATGGGATTTCAAGTAGCATTGTTTCAGATCGGGACCCATTATATACATCAAAGTTTTGGAAGAAATTTCAAGAAGGAATGGGACTAGACTTGATTTTAGTACGACATTCCACCCACAAACCGACGGACAGACTGAAAGGGTAATCAAGTCATTGAAGACATGCTTAGGGCATGTATGTTAGAATTACAAGGATCGTGAGATCAACACCTACCATTGATTGGCACCGTATGAAGCCTTGTACGAGCATCGGAATGGCACCGTATGAAGCCTTGTACGGAAGACGATGCAAATCGCCAATCAATTGGGAGGAAATTGGCAAGAAATTTGTTTTGGGACTCGAGCTACTTGAAGATAATGCGGCTATTGTCCGCATGATTAGGGGAAGACTAAAGGCGGCTCAAAGTAGACAGAAAAGCTATGCTGACATCAAGCGGACGAGCGTGAACTTTAAGGTGGGAGAACATGTTTTCGTGAAGGTGTCGCCTATGAAAGGCATAATGAGGTTCGGAAAGAGAGGCAAGCTAAGTCCCCGCTACCTTGGACCGTTTGAAGTTTTGGGTCGAGTAGGAGAAGCAGCCTACCGCGTTGGATTGCCACCATTGTTTGATCAGGTACACAATGTATTCCACGTGTCTATGCTTAGGAAGTATCTCAATGACCCTGATCACGTGCTGAGCGGCCAATCATTCGAAATGCATGAAGATATGACCATGATTGAAGAGCCGGTGGAAATTTTAGATCGAAAGGAACAAGTGTTGCGAACAAAGGTTATTCCCTTAGTGCTTGTCCGATGGAAGAACCATCCGGTCGAAGAAGCAACGTGGGAATGAGAGGCTGACGTCAAAGAACAATACCCCAATTTGTTCAAGGACACTAGCTAGTTTTCTTTATTATTATGATGGAGTGTAAAATTTTTTAGACTATCAATTTATAGTTAAAACGAACCAAATGAGTGCAATTACAATTCGAGCATAATAAATTATTTTGCCTGAACAAATTGTTCATGAGAACTAAAATTTTAATGAATAGTATACATAGTCATGCGTGAGTGGTGTTCTAAATGCTATGAGAGACTAGTGAAGATGTGAACTTGTGAGAACGAGAACAACGTCGTTTGGCTCGCTCGAGCGATGAATTATACTCACTGCCATGAAGTCACATGAAATAATAAATGAAAGTTTCGCATCGCCGAGGGTAGGACCCGAGCCGGTTTACCAACCGCTCGAGCGAGGCCATAAAATATATTAGATAGCGTCCTGGGCTCGCTCGAGCGATAACTAACAACTGCTCGAGCGAGGGGGGGGACTATATATAGCTGACAGAAAACAAAACGCCCATTTCATTTTCAAGCGAGGAGATTGGAGCCGAGCGAGGGTTTAGGGCTTGTCATCTTCGATCTTTTTCCGTCCGATTCGAGCCAGATTTAGACAATCCGATCTGTTAAAAATTCTCTTTTAGGTAAAATCTACCCCTTTCAGAAATTTTTCCTTATTTTGAAAAGCTCCTTAGATACCTAATGGCTTCAAGCCCAAATCCACAACCTAAGAAGCGGATGGCGATTCGATCACCGTCGGCGTGCAACAAAGCATCGCAAGCTTCACAACCATCACCAAACCCATCCACCACTCCAATCACACTAGATGATTGGTGGGGGGCCAAAATATTTGAAACTGAATGGGATATACATCCCTCCTGTTTTGGGGATCCGACGTCCACCCAATGGACATTGGACTTTCTCACCAACAACAATCTTAAGACCCTACTTACGCCGTTTGAGGATCGGTATTACCCGAGGCTTGTGAAGTTATTTTACCAAGCCCTAAACATGAACGTGGACGAGGACGCTATCCTCGTCACAATCGATGGTAATGAACTAATCTTTAGATGTGCCGAAATTTCATCGGTCATGAAATGTCCCCACATCTACACCCCTAGTCCACTCATCCTACCACCTTTTTTTGGGAACGTCGAATTCCCAATGATCATTTCTGATATCACAGGCGGCACGTCCGCTTCGGGACAATCTATTACCCGATCACGACTACCGCCGCGTATGTGGCTTCTAGACGTCATTTTTAAAAAGAATCTACACCCAACCGGCCATAATCAAGAACGCCGTGACGCGTTTCTGTGGGCCCTACACACCGCATTCCATAATAGGTGGATCAACGCACCTATGATCATCATAAAGGGCATGGCGCATGCCTATAAAAGAAATGTAAAGGGTGCTATTCCTCCACCCATCAACCGACTACCATATGCTCGGTTGATTTCCCGACTCCTAGACTCACGGAATGGGAAGGGAGGATTTAAGATCCGGGAGGACGAGTTATTCCTCACTGATAACATCGTCCCCTATTTGGCCCAAGACTGGAGCCGAAATCTAAAGAGTCTCCAAACTAGCGTCAACAAGAAAAGAGACCGTCAGGTCTCCCGACAAACCACGCATCAAGCGCCGACAGGACCGACCACTCCCTCTACCTCATTTCCACAGCCCATACCCACTACCGACACTGACATGATGCGGGAGATCCTTCAGCAAGGGCAGGAGATCAGATTGCATCAAAGGTTTCAGGAGGCACTACTTATCGACCTCATGAGCCAGGCCTACCCGCAGTCATACATGCAGCGCGTCGGTGCCATGAAAGATGCTATTTTTGGAGCGTCTAGCTCGGGCCCTGCTACGAGGAGCGCCACAGCGGGTACCACTACCACCAGGGTGGTCGACGAGGATGAGGATGACGAGGACTATGAGGATGATGATGTGATTTGACATTTACGCATTTATGAGGAGGATGATGACTAGATAGTCACATTATTTTTTTGAAAATTTATATGTAATATTTTGTTGAGACATTTCGTGGTAAGGTGGTTCTTGATAAATTTATTTACAAACTGTCGTGACATGAAAATCACAAATTTTGTGAATGATTAACGTACCGATTGAATGGGTATAAATTCTGGGAATGATTATTCTAGGTATCAATATCCTTCTCGGCTATATGGGTATAAATTGACATGGTCAACGCAAGTCGTTGCGAAATGCGACCAACTGTTCAATTACCGGATGATGTGAGAAGCTAGCCTATTCATGGCCTGGTAGTAGTAGTAGTACCTAGTTACACGAGTATCGTCGATTTTCGAGGACAAAAATCTTATAAGTTGGGGTGATTGTCACAATCCCAAATTTTTGGGAAACGTGCACATCATGCACTATACACATGTATATGTGTTTCACAAGGAAACCAAAACAAACCCGTAGACACTATGTGTGTATGAGGGAAACACACTAGTATTTCCCTAACTTATAAGTATATAAGTGAGAGGGAGGAGAGAAGAGCCCCATACGTAACTCTATTCTAACCTAAATAGAGAGAAGGAGAAATAGAGAGAAAGAAAAGAAGAGCCTAGTAAAGAACTAGGGTTTCGTTGGGACTTAAATCGGTGGAAGAATTGGAGCAAAGGCTGGAGGAGGAACCTTGGAGACCTGTTAGCCTAGTAGAATTTCGAATCTTGAATCGAACTTGCGCGAGACTCATCGTTGGAGGTATGTTAAAGGCATGATAGATGCTTAGGCATGTTTTAAATAATAGGAAGAATGTTGGTTGAATGATTTTTAATGATATTAAGGTTTGAAGGAAGGGAGAAATAGTGTTCTCGAACAGATCGAGGAGTAAAAATCATCGCTCCTCGCTCGAGCGATCTAAAGGGCTCGCTCGAGCGAGGACAAATTGTAAAAATATAGCTTTGGGCTCGCTCGAGCGGTCCCCAAAGCAAGAGGGAAGCTCGCTCGAGCGAGGCCCCCAGTAAAGCTTCAGGCGGCTCGATTTAACCGCTCGAGCGAGATCAAGTGATCGCTCGAGCGAGGTCTAGTGACCGCTCGAGCGAGGAATTTTGCTCGCTCACGCGAGGCACCACTCAGTTATTGAAATTATTGGTACAGAAACATGGAGGTTATGCACTCTAATGATTCTAGTAACCTTTCTAAGCATATTCTAAATACATGAAATGTAGGTTTGACATATGATCGTGAAGTGTAAACCTCTACGAGAAGGCGTGCTTGAAATTCGTCGAGTAGGGAATATTCTTGAAACATGTACTTTATTTCGTCAACTCATATATGCAGTGCATTTAAATTAAAAAGTGAGTATTGTAGGATCTTCCAAAAAGGGGTGTGTGCGTAAGTTTCAAGGTAAAATCATGAAGTCCCCAGGGGAAGGAATATTATAATGAGGGCATCTAGATGATGTATTAAATCTGTGGTATCCTAGGGATACGGTTGAAAACAAATCGTGAAACTACAACATAATGATAAGGCCTAATGTACTAAAATTAGCACAAGTCACGGTGAATAACTATATGTAAAGCACATCGATACCTTGTTATTTAAGGTTTGATTAGAATACCCCACAGACGTGGCGGGATACCCACGACTGACGCGACAGGATATCCGTGACCGGTACGGCGGCCAATTCATATACTCATAGCACATCCCAGGGATGTAGATATAATTATAAACCCCGCCACCTACGAGAAAGGGGCTTGGGCAGTATTCCCAGGGGATACATGTAACAATTGCATTTATGGTGGGTATTCCATCGGGGCTCGATGCTATATTGCTCGGGGATTATTTAAGTTAAAGGTTTTAGTGATTAGGCCGAATTCATAACTAAATTCGTAAGATGAGAACCACACTATGAAAGGAAATCAGCGGTAAGCACTTTAGTTATTTCAGTTATATTAATTGTTCTGCTTAAAAGTGATATCTAGTAAATCGTGCTTTCAAAACTGCTAACATATATGCGAGATTTAATCTATATGTTCACTTTGTTTCCCTATTGAGCTAGGATGTAGCTCACCCCTTAGACTATACGTCGCAGGTTCAGGACTGGTGGCAACAAGGACTTCTAGAGACGTTGATATAGGAGATTCAGACTACGTACCCTTTGAGGAGTCAGAGCCTCCTCCCGAAGATTTCTTCTAGGAGACCCTTTGTGCACTTTGAGAGTGAGTTGAGAATTTTAGGCACGGCTTGGTATATCAAGCCTCTTTATGGAATGTAGTTGAATATGATATGCTTTCGATAAAACATTTGGAGTGAACATTTATCTAACGGCTTGGGTAGGTCCTTATGCCCATGAATTGGCATGGGACAAGGACTGCCTTTTTGGGGGCCCTAAATTATTTTAGGCATGACAATTCGTTTAGAGTAAATTTTGGCTTGTATATACCAAATGTTTTGTAAAGTTTTTTAGGCACGACCTCGAGGGTCGTGTTGATGGCACGGTTTTCGGAGGGCCGAAAATCGGGCTGTCACAATTGGTCACCTTCAGCTGAATGAATTAGAAGAGCTACGCTACGATGCGTACGAGAATTCGAAGATGTATAAGGAAAGATATAAAAAGTTACAAGATCAGTCAATTTTGCGAAAAGATTTTTACATTGGGTAAAAAGTTTGGTTGTTCAACTCCAGACTAAAACTTCATCTGGGGAAATTGAAATCGCGGTGGGAAGGCCCATTCCAGGTCGTCTCTACTTCCGTGCGTGGGGCGATTGAAATCAGAAGGCTTACGGACAATCGGATTTTCAAAGTGAATGGGCAACGACTCAAGCCGATGATCGAGCCAATGACCCAGATGAGAATTGAGGCGATGTACCTCAGTGACCCGAGCAATTGAACGATAATGAGGTCGAGCTATTGACATTTAAACTCAGCGCTTCCTGGGAGGCAACCCAGTGTGTTTTCTAATTTGATTGTGTGTTTGATTGAGAAGAGTCTTTTTCAATTGATTGACTGTCAAACAGTCAATCGATTGACCTTTTGTACTCAATCGATTGACACTTACCCTGTCAATCGATTGATGTCCATTTTCATCATCATTCTGTCCCCTGGTTTGTTAATCGATTGTTTTTCCAATTTCAATCGATTAACATTACTTTGAAGTTATGACCAGTTTTTGGAAATCGGAGCGCCAATCGACACATCTTGTCATGGCGGTTGAACTTTTTGGGCACGTCTATGTCAATCGATTGACTTGATTGCTATTTACTCCTCCAGTTCCCAAGGCACCCAACTGGTGCGCCTTTTTGTGAAAAGGTCATTCTCAATCGATTGACATTAAGCGTGGATGAGTGGATCACACCACGTCGCATTCGCATGCCTGGTGTCTTTTCAAATACCCCAGACGTGTCGAGACCAACCATTCTTAATCGATTGAGGATCCATCCTCAATCGATTGACATCCAGATTATATAATGGGGACCCTGTGGTCCCCTTCATCTACATTCTCCTCCAATCCGAGCCGCACCTCCACGTTATCATTCTCTTCGTCCGATCAAAATGGCAGCGCCTGGCCCACCAATCTACCAACCACCTCGTCCCACAAACAATCCTATGCGCATTCCCAATGAAGTGTATATCGATCGCCAATTTCAAACAGAGAATTTCTTCGATCTCGCTAAATACCGTCGCATCGCGGAATGCGCCCATTCGATCGAATTCATCGAAGTGCTGCACTTAGAAATGTTGTTCGCCCCCCCACCTATTGATGTCTCTCTGCGTATCATTTGCTTGTTTTACCAGAAAATGGAGTGGGTACCTGCACCACTCTCGCCAACGGGAATGCCCTTCATTAGCCTTGAGATCGATAATTGGCGATGATGAGTACTGAAAAATGAGGATATTTTGCCCCTAAATACCTATATTTAGCTGTCCGATGAAGGCTATCTGATGAGATTGATTAGATTTGAAGTGTTTCGTAAGCCAAGTATAGAAAACAGTACAAGAATTCTGAATATAATGTCAAAACACTGCAACTTCGGGTAATCAAGAACTTGGTACGACTTGAGGCTAAATTTGGACCTTCAAGACGGCCGAATTACGAAATTGTCAAAACATGAAAGTTGTAGATCTTTTCGTCAGCTTTCCAACAGCGTAAGAATCGTCTCAATTGGAGTTCGGGACAGAAAGGTATGTCCGAAATACCGAAGCAGTGTCTGAACCACAAGAAGTGCTGAATTTCACGGATTTCTGGGGTCGATTAATCGAGCGAATTTCATCGACACGAATCTGACACTAAAAGTCTATTTTTTGGGACTCTTGGTCGGCTCGATGCATCGACATCCATTGGTCGATTAATCGACCCGGAAAAGTAGGATTAGGAGACCTCCGCACGACGGGTCTATTTAAAGTGACTCAAACACTTCGGGGAAGAAGAGATTAGAATTAGTGTTTTTTTTTAGAGAGTTTTAGTTTTTAGTGTTCTTAGTTTTTAGCCATTGTTTTTCATAGTTAGACCTAGAAATAGGGAAGTTTTATTATTTCTTTTTGAGAGCTTTGTTCCCTTTAATTTTTCAGTACTCATTCCTTCAGTTTATAAATTTTGTTCAAAGTTTATTCCTGCATTTATTTCGTTTCTGAAGATTATCATCCGTGTGGATCAACGTAATTTATTTTGAAGTTTGAGGTAATTTTAATTAATGTTATTTTCCCGTCTTTATCTATTTATGTCATTTACTTACAATATGTGTGGCTAAATTTATAGGGATGGGGATCTAATGATTCCCATCCGAGGGATGTACTTTTAATAATATAAATTTAGGATTAAAATATGAGATTTTATTTTTATGGTTGTTGTGCTATCATGAATGGATGAAATCCCCGCCACTAACCGGGATCGCGTGTGCCGAGTCATGCCCGGGATCTCAGATCTGTGACGGTAATTTTACCCTATCATTGTTATGGTCTTTGTGTTTTCGTTGTGTGGATTTAATTACGATTATGTTCTGGGATCGAGTGTGCCGAGCCATGCCCTGGATCTTGGTTCTGTAATGGTAATTTTATCTTAAATAATCCCTAATCTGAATAAAGTGTGCCGAGCCATGCCCTTGATTTCAGATTTGTAAGTGGTATTCTTGTTGGAATTTTCACCCACCTTGGGGATGATTTTTATTTGAACCTGAGATCATGCGTGCCTAACCGTGCCCTTGATCCCAGATCTATATATGAAAATCATCTAAGTCCCGATCAGGATGCAACATGGAACCTATTAGGGTGTTGACCATTGATCTTCCATAAAAGATGTTTGTTACTAATGAAATATCTCATAATTTAATCCTTAGATTTATATTATAGGAAGAACGGACCAAAGATGGGAGGATTTAGTATCTTCGTTTTTATCATCATCTTCACTTTTATTTGTGAATCATCAATTGAATTTTAGTTTGTAGTCATTAATTACCATCAACCGCTTAAATCATAAAATTGGTAGAATACTGTTAGATCTTAATAGATTTCTAGAATTACTCGTCTCTTTTAGGTATTTCAAAATTAATCCTCGTGGGAACGATCTCGTACTCCGCACCCACTATATACAAACCGATTCGTGCACTTGCGAGTAAAACATTACATTAAAAATATCACATCAAGTTTTTGGCGCCGCTGCCGGGGATCAAATTGAGAAAATTTGAATTTTTGGTAGACAGTAAATTTTAGGAATTTTCGAGGATTAAAATAGTATTTCTGCTTAAAAAAAAAAAAAAAAAAAATTCGAAAATTTCAAATTTAAAAATTTTAATTAAAAAAAAAAAAAAAAAAAAAATTTAAAAAAAAAACAAAAAAAAATTTCGAAAATTTCAAATTTAAAAATTTTAATTTAAAAAAAAAAAAAAAAAAAAAAAAATTTTTTTTTGGAGTCGATGCATCGATTTGGCCTCGATTGATCGAGTGTGACTCGATCAATCGATTTTTAGTAAAAAAAAAAAAATTGTTGAGGTTTTTCTGCCTGAAACCTCCACTCTGTGCATTATTTGCATGCACACTAGGTCTTCTAAAGAAAGAAATTTAGAACCGTTAAATTCTGAGATCGAACGCGTCGCTTGGCCAAACCGTAAGGACGCTAGATCAAGGCGAAATTTTAAGTGAATCATCCATCAAGTCAATATGACGACAACATGAATGGGCAACTCAACAAGAGGAAGAACCAACATTGAGAGAACTGCTTTTCTCCGATAACTACAAATACCCCATCATGCATTGTATACCCCGCCACACCTGGTGGCCGGTTTGAAATTCGGACAAATGCCATCCAAATCCTTCCAATCTTTCATGGCATGGAGCGAGAAGATCCATACCAGCATGTTAAAGATTTCGTCGAAGTCTGCTCATCTGTTTACCAAAATTTCTGCCAAGAATGCTTAGGCGTACTGCCCACCAATCTACCAACCACCTCGTCCCACAAACAATCCTGTCGCATTCCCAATGAAGTGTATATCGATCGCCAATTTCAAGCAGAGAATTTCTTGATCTCGCTTAAATACCGTATCGTGAATGCCCATTCGATCAATTCATCAAGTCGCACTTAGAAATGTTGTTCTTCCCCCACGTATTGATGTCTCTCTGCCTATCATTTGCTTGTTTTACCAGAAAATGGAGTGGGTACCTGCACCACTCTCGCCAACGGGAATGCCCTTCATTAGCCTTGAGATCGATAATTGGCGATGATGAGTACTGAAAAATGAGGATATTTTGCCCCTAAATACCTATATTTAGCTGTCCGATGAAGGCTATCTGATGAGATTGATTAGATTTGAAGTGTTTCAGGTAAATACAAGCCAAGTATAGAAAACAGTACAAGAATTCTGAATATAATGTCAAAACACTGCAACTTCGGGTAATCAAGAACTTGGTACGACTTGAGGCTAAATTTGGACCTTCAAGACGGCCGAATTACGAAATTGTCAAAACATGAAAGTTGTAGATCTTTTCGTCAGCTTTCCAACAGCGTAAGAATCGTCTCAATTGGAGTTCGGGACAGAAAGGTATGTCCGAAATACCGAAGCAGTGTCTGAACCACAAGAAGTGCTGAATTTCACGGATTGGGTCGATTAATCGAGCCGTAATTTCACCGACACGAATCGACACTAAAAGTCTATTTTTGGGACTCTTGGTCGGCTCGATGCATCGACATCCATTGGTCGATTAATCGACGGAAAAGTAGGATTAGGAGACCTCATCGACGGGTCTATTTAAAGTGACTCAAACACTACGGGGAAGAAGAGATTAGAATAAGTGTTATTTTTTAGAGAGTTTTAGTTTTTAGTGTTCTTAGTTTTTAGCCATTGTTTTTCATAGTTAGACCTAGAAATAGGGAAGTTTTATTATTTCTTTTTGAGAGCTTTGTTCCCTTTAATTTTTCAGTACTCATTCCTTCAGTTTATAAATTTTGTTCAAAGTTTATTCCTGCATTTATTTCGTTTCTGAAGATTATCATCCGTGTGGATCAACGTAATTTATTTTGAAGTTTGAGGTAATTTTAATTAATGTTATTTTCCCGTCTTTATTTATTTATGTCATTTACTTACAATATGTGTGGCTAAATTTATAGGGATGGGGATCTAATGATTCCCATCCGAGGGATGTACTTTTAATAATATAAATTTAGGATTAAAATATGAGATTTTATTTTTATGGTTGTTGTGCTATCATGAATGGATGAAATCCCCGCCACTAACCGGGATGCAGCCGAGCCATGCCCGGGATCTCAGATCTGTGACGGTAATTTTACCCTATCATTGTTATGGTCTTTGTGTTTTCGTTGTGTGGATTTAATTACGATTATGTTCTGGGATCGAGTGTGCCGAGCCATGCCCTGGATCTTGGTTCTGTAATGGTAATTTTATCTTAAATAATCCCTAATCTGAATAAAGTGTGTTAGAGCCATGCCCTTGATTTGATTTGTAAGTGGTATTCTTGTTGGAATTTTCACCCACCTTGGGGATGATTTTATTTGAACTCGAGATCATGCGTGCTTCAACTGCGCCCTTGATCCCAGATCTATATATGAAAATCATCTAAGTCCTGATTGCAGGGATGCAACATGGAACCTATTAGGGTGTTGACCATTGATCTTCCATAAAAGATGTTTGTTACTAATGAAATATCTCATAATTTAATCCTTAGATTTATATTATAGGAAGAACGGACCAAAGATGGGAGGATTTAGTATCTTCGTTTTTATCATCATCTTCACTTTTATTTGTGAATCATCAATTGAATTTTAGTTTGTAGTCATTAATTACCATCAACCGCTTAAATCATAAAATTGGTAATCTTTATTGAATCTTGTAGATTTCTAGAATTACTTGTCTCTTTTAGGTATTTCAAATTAATCCTCGTAGAACGATCTAGTACTCACCCACTATATACAAACCGATTCGTGCACTTGCGAGTAAAACATTACATTAAAAATATCACATCAAGTTTTTGGCGCCGCTGCCGGGGATCAAATTGAGAAAATCTGAATTTTTGGTAGACAGTAAATTTTAGGAATTTTCGAGGATTAAAATAGTATTTCTGCTTAATTAAAAAAAAAAAAAAAATCGAAAATTTCAAATTTAAAAATTTTAATTTAAAAAAAAAAAAAATTCGAAAATTTCAAATTTAAAAATTTTAATTTAAAAAAAAAAAAAAAAAAAAAAAATTTTTTTTTGGAGTCGATGCATCGATTTGGCCTCGATTGATCGAGTGTGACTCGATCAATCGATTTTTAGTAAAAAAAAAAAAAATTGTTGAGGTTTTTCTGCCTGAAACCTCCACTCTGTGCATTATTTGCATGCACACTAGGTCTTCTAAAGAAAGAAATTTAGAACCGTTAAATTCTGAGATCGAACGTGCCTGTCGGTCAAATCGTAAGGACGCTAGATCAAGGCAGAAATTTTTAAGTGAATCATCCACTGAAGTCAATATGACTGACAACATGAATGGGCAACTCGAACAAGAGGAAGAACCAACATTGAGAGAACTGTTTTCTCCGATAACTACAAATACCCCATCATGCATTGTATACCCCGCCACACCTGGTGGCCGGTTTGAAATTCGGACAAATGTCATCCAAATCCTTCCAATCTTTCATGGCATGGAGCGAGAAGATCCATACCAGCATGTTAAAGACTTCGTCGAAGTCTGCTCATCTGTTTACCAAAATTTCAGCGAAGAATCATTAGGGCGTCACCGCCCACCAATCTACCAACCACCTCGTCCCACAAACAATCCTATGCGCATTCCCAATGAAGTGTATATCGATCGCCAATTTCAAACAGAGAATTTCTTCGATCTCGCTAAATACCGTCGCATCGCGGAATGCGCCCATTCGATCGAATTCATCGAAGTGCTGCACTTAGAAATGTTGTTCGCCCCCCCACCTATTGATGTCTCTCTGCGTATCATTTGCTTGTTTTACCAGAAAATGGAGTGGGTACCTGCACCACTCTCGCCAACGGGAATGCCCTTCATTAGCCTTGAGATCGATAATTGGCGATGATGAGTACTGAAAAATGAGGATATTTCGCCCCTAAATACCTATATTTAGCTGTCCGATGAAGGCTATCTGATGAGATTGATTAGATTTGAAGTGTATCAGGTAAATACAAGCCAAGTATAGAAAACAGTACAAGAATTCTGAATATAATGTCAAAACACTGCAACTTTTGAACTTGGTACGACTTGAGGCTAAATTTGGACCTTCAAGACGGCCGAATTACGAAATTGTCAAAACATGAAAGTTGTAGATCTTTTCGTCAGCTTTCCAACAGCGTAAGAATCGTCTCAATTGGAGTTCGGGACAGAAAGGTATGTCCGAAATACCGAAGCAGTGTCTGAACCACAAGAAGTGCTGAATTTCACGGATTTCTGGGGTCGATTAATCGAGCCAGAATTTCAGTCTGACACGAATCTGACACTAAAAGTCTATTTTTTGGGACTCTTGGTCGGCTCGATGCATCGACATCCATTGGTCGATTAATCGACCCGGAAAAGTAGGATTAGGAGACCTCCGCACGACGGGTCTATTTAAAGTGACTCAAACACTTCGGGGAAGAGGAGATTAGAATTAGTGTTTTTTTTTAGAGAGTTTTAGTTTTTAGTGTTCTTAGTTTTTAGCCATTGTTTTTCATAGTTAGACCTAGAAATAGGGAAGTTTTATTATTTCTTTTTGAGAGCTTTGTTCCCTTTAATTTTTCAGTACTCATTCCTTCAGTTTATAAATTTTGTTCAAAGTTTATTCCTGCATTTATTTCGTTTCTGAAGATTATCATCCGTGTGGATCAACGTAATTTATTTTGAAGTTTGAGGTAATTTTAATTAATGTTATTTTCCCGTCTTTATTTATTTATGTCATTTACTTACAATATGTGTGGCTAAATTTATAGGGATGGGGATCTAATGATTCCCATCCGAGGGATGTACTTTTAATAATATAAATTTAGGATTAAAATATGAGATTTTATTTTTATGGTTGTTGTGCTATCATGAATGGATGAAATCCCCGCCACTAACCGGGATCGCGTGTGCCGAGTCATGCCCGGGATCTCAGATCTGTGACGGTAATTTTACCCTATCATTGTTATGGTCTTTGTGTTTTCGTTGTGTGGATTTAATTACGATTATGTTCTGGGATCGAGTGTGCCGAGCCATGCCCTGGATCTTGGTTCTGTAATGGTAATTTTATCTTAAATAATCCCTAATCTGAATAAAGTGTGCCGAGCCATGCCCTTGATTTCAGATTTGTAAGTGGTATTCTTGTTGGAATTTTCACCCACCTTGGGGATGATTTTTATTTGAACCTGAGATCATGCGTGCCTAACGCGTCCTTGATCCCAGATCTATATATGAAAATCATCTAAGTCCTGATTGCAGGGATGCAACATGGAACCTATTAGGGTGTTGACCATTGATCTTCCATAAAAGATGTTTGTTACTAATGAAATATCTCATAATTTAATCCTTAGATTTATATTATAGGAAGAACGGACCAAAGATGGGAGGATTTAGTATCTTCGTTTTTATCATCATCTTCACTTTTATTTGTGAATCATCAATTGAATTTTAGTTTGTAGTCATTAATTACCATCAACCGCTTAAATCATAAAATTGGTAGAATACTGTTAGATCTTAATAGATTTCTAGAATTACTCGTCTCTTTTAGGTATTTCAAAATTAATCCTCGTGGGAACGATCTCGTACTCCGCACCCACTATATACAAACCGATTCGTGCACTTGCGAGTAAAACATTACATTAAAAATATCACATCAGGCGATATAACCTTCATGCGGCTGATTTTGCGCGGGTTTTCAACTTCTTCGTGGTTCGCCCCTTAAACCACCACATCAATCCCGCTGTTGATCTCAACCAGAATGACATGATCGACGATATGTGTGGAGGACGGCGCGGGACCGATTTGGCAACGAAAAGAGCAGTCCTACCTATGGACATCTTGTTTTGGGATATCGTTATGTCAACCAATTTACTACCGCATGGCACGAAGAGTGAGCGCACAAAGAATAGGGTGCTGGCACTGTACGTGGCATAGACAAATACATGGTTTGATGCTCCGGGGTTAATGTTAGAGGAGATGTATCAGTGTCACTACGGCATCGCTACCACCGTTGCACCGAAGAAGAGAGAGGCTATCCTTCTTCACTTCCCGCATTATGTGATGCATCTCTTGGACCAGCTTTGGTGCCCGATTTATGATGATGAAGAGATGGGTGATATGCACTTCTATCACTACGGCACTAACATTTGGGACAAGAGCATCAAGGCTATTCTGTGTGTGATGCCACCTCCGATTGAAGTTGATGAAATACCTCCTCCTCCCTGACCAAACCCCGCACAACGCCAACGTGGCGGCATTAGACGGCCTCGTCCTGAAGGGGTCCCCGATTTTAACGCCGAGGCAGTCGCTTGCCTCTAGGCGCGGATGGATGGGTTAAGTACCACTGTGGGAGGTATTGATCGATGGTCTAGGTTTCAGACTTCTCTCCTTATGCGAATGGCACGGGAATCGTTCCCGGGGCGTGCCGACGAATTCATCGTAGGAGCGCGAGCGGCGATAATTGAGGAGGGAGACCCTGAATTTGATGATGATGATGATGTTTAGTGTTTAGTGTTTGTATTTTCTGTTTGTGTTTGTTTTGTGTTTAGTGTTTAGTGTTAATTTGTTAGCTGTGTTTTGAATTTTATTTTTTTAGGTAGGATTAATCGTTTCTTGTAGTGAGGGATCATATGGTTGCAATCAACTCTTACACAAATCAATGATATCAGACTGTTTTTAGCATGGTTTATTTTTCTCTGTATTCTCGGATTGGTGCATTTGTGCATCAGTCAATCGATTGAGATGTCTCTCTCAATCGATTGAGCATTACCTTATCAAATTCATAGAAAGTAAGCCTCAATTGTCAATCGATTGAGGAACAACTCTCAATCGATTGACTCCTACATGGGCAAACTGTCTACATCTGTCAGAAACTGAAAGTGTCTAAAGATTAACTACTTCGAAAAATTCAAAGTTGAACCGTGCACGCAATGGCACCTTTACTTCCAGTATCAATCGATTGATATTGCAATGCCAATCGATTGACAGAGTTATATTTTCGAAAGAATACCTCTTCCATTCAGAACTTCCAAATTTGAGTCCCTCTTGGAGTCCTTAATTTAGAACATTCATTCGAGTCCGGATGTTAGAAATTTTTCTCTATTTAAAGGCCTATTTAGGTTAGTTCCAATACTCAAAATTTTTATTCCTTCTACCCACAATTTCGTTATGGCGCCTCTCAAGTACCGCACCCGATCTGCCGTGATGAAATTGATGGTAATGGCTAGGAAACGTCCACGCCTTCATGCACCTCGACCACCGTTCGATTTGACAAAGCATGAAGTGATTGATTTAGAGCTGCCATCTATGACCCCACCATCTTCTCCACCACATGCACTTATTCCACCACCACGCGAGGGCGACATCTCGGAGGAGATGTGGAATTACGTGTTTTCGAAGCCGAAGGAAGGAAGATCCATCATGAATGATTGAAGGGCTTAGGACTGTCAGCTTTAGGGTCTAGTTTTTTGAGTCCTTTTTATTGTTATTTATTTTTAGGGTCTAGTCTAGGTTATTATTAATTTTGTTTAGCTTAGGTTCTTTTTCACTAAATTTTCAATCAATGTCATAATTTGCTCAGTTTAAATAAAGTTTAGTTTAGTTATATATTTGTGTTTTGCATTTTTGATCACAATACCTTTCACTTGGTTTGCTTTCATGGTCCTCGATTGCATTAAACAGGTTTGGGGGGAGGCCTCCCTTACTTTCTATCCATCAAAGCCAATGAGGACATTGATTAATTCAGGTTTGGGGGGGGGGGTATTTTTAATTCATATTATTAGGCTATTTTTGAATCTTTAAAGTTTATCAATCAATCGATTGACTGATGCCCATAGGCCTACTTGGAAAATTTGTATCAGTTAATCGATTGAGACCATTGTCTCAATCGATCGACTGATGACCATTAAAACTTATGAATCTCGAATTTTATGCATAATCTTTAATTGTGATGACCAGGAATTCCTTAAAAAAAATTGTTATCATGCCATGATTATCTTATGAGTGCTCACAAAGTTTAAAATCGAATAATGATCTATGCCTGAAAGTTTTGTACTATCACTCTGTTTTAATTCCAAATCTGAGAAACAAGTATATGACTTGGAATCCTAAGATCACAAAGAAAGACCAAAGCCTAGTAAGCTTTGAAACGTTGTCCTCGTTTTGATGAGTGCTGAAATAAATTCAGAGTATCTTTGAATTTCCTGATTAAATTGTTGAAATCTCGTATTCTCTGTCTTTGATTTGTTGACTTCACATGTGTTATACCATTACACTAGAAATCATGGTGTAAAAACTTGAGGCAGATAGGCATTGTTACCATCGTAAATGGAAATGATCTAAGGCTATTATTGGCTCGTTTGTGCCCAAAAGGCCCCACCTTATATTGAGATCGAACGTGCCTGTCGGTCAAACCGTAAGGACGCTAGATCAAGGCAGAAATTTTTAAGTGAATCATCCACTGAAGTCAATATGACTGACAACATGAATGGGCAACTCGAACAAGAGGAAGAACCAACATTGAGAGAACTGTTTTCTCCGATAACTACAAATACCCCATCATGCATTGTATACCCCGCCACACCTGGTGGCCGGTTTGAAATTCGGACAAATGCCATCCAAATCCTTCCAATCTTTCATGGCATGGAGCGAGAAGATCCATACCAGCATGTTAAAGATTTCGTCGAAGTCTGCTCATCTGTTTACCAAAATTTCAGCCAAGAATCTGTTAGGCAGCGCCTGGCCCACCAATCTACCAACCACCTCGTCCCACAAACAATCCTATGCGCATTCCCAATGAAGTGTATATCGATCGCCAATTTCAAACAGAGAATTTCTTCGATCTCGCTAAATACCGTCAAGATCATGAATAATCGCCCATTCGATCAATTCATCAAGTCTTTGCACTTAGAAATGTTGTTCGCCCCCCCACCTATTGATGTCTCTCTGCGTATCATTTGCTTGTTTTACCAGAAAATGGAGTGGGTACCTGCACCACTCTCGCCAACGGGAATGCCCTTCATTAGCCTTGAGATCGATAATTGGCGATGATGAGTACTGAAAAATGAGGATATTTTGCCCCTAAATACCTATATTTAGCTGTCCGATGAAGGCTATCTGATGAGATTGATTAGATTTGAAGTGTTTCAGGTAAATACAAGCCAAGTATAGAAAACAGTACAAGAATTCTGAATATAATGTCAAAACACTGCAACTTCGGGTAATCAAGAACTTGGTACGACTTGAGGCTAAATTTGGACCTTCAAGACGGCCGAATTACGAAATTGTCAAAACATGAAAGTTGTAGATCTTTTCGTCAGCTTTCCAACAGCGTAAGAATCGTCTCAATTGGAGTTCGAGACAGAAAGGTATGTCCGAAATACCGAAGCAGTGTCTGAACCACAAGAAGTGCTGAATTTCACGGATTTCTGGGGTCGATTAATCGAGCCAGAATTTCAGTCTGACACGAATCGACACTAAAAGTCTATTTTTGGGACTCTTTGGTCTCGATGCATCGACATCCATTGGTCGATTAATCGACCCGGAAAAGTAAGATTAGGAGACCTCCGCACGACGGGTCTATTTAAAGTGACTCAAACACTTCGGGGAAGAAGAGATTAGAATTAGTGTTTTTTTTTAGAGAGTTTTAGTTTTTAGTGTTCTTAGTTTTTAGCCATTGTTTTTCATAGTTAGACCTAGAAATAGGGAAGTTTTATTATTTCTTTTTGAGAGCTTTGTTCCCTTTAATTTTTCAGTACTCATTCCTTCAGTTTATAAATTTTGTTCAAAGTTTATTCCTGCATTTATTTCGTTTCTGAAGATTATCATCCGTGTGGATCAACGTAATTTATTTTGAAGTTTGAGGTAATTTTAATTAATGTTATTTTCCCGTCTTTATCTATTTATGTCATTTACTTACAATATGTGTGGCTAAATTTATAGGGATGGGGATCTAATGATTCCCATCCGAGGGATGTACTTTTAATAATATAAATTTAGGATTAAAATATGAGATTTTATTTTTATGGTTGTTGTGCTATCATGAATGGATGAAATCCCCGCCACTAACCGGGATCGCGTGTGCCGAGTCATGCCCGAGATCTCAGATCTGTGACGGTAATTTTACCCAATCATTGTTATGGTCTTTGTGTTTGCGTTGTGTGGATTTAATTACGATTATGTTCGGGATCGAGGTGAGCCATGCCCCGATCTTGGTTCTCAGAATGGTAATTTTATCTTAAATAATCCCTAATCTGAATAAAGTGTGCCGAGCCATGCCCTTGATTTCAGATTTGTAAGTGGTATTCTTGTTGGAATTTTCACCCACCTTGGGGATGATTTTTATTTGAACCTGAGATCATGCGTGCCTAACCGTGCCCTTGATCCCAGATCTATATATGAAAATCATCTAAGTCCTGATTGCAGGGATGCAACATGGAACCTATTAGGGTGTTGACCATTGATCTTCCATAAAAGATGTTTGTTACTAATGAAATATCTCATAATTTAATCCTTAGATTTATATTATAGGAAGAACGGACCAAAGATGGGAGGATTTAGTATCTTCGTTTTTATCATCATCTTCACTTTTATTTGTGAATCATCAATTGAATTTTAGTTTGTAGTCATTAATTACCATCAACCGCTTAAATCATAAAATTGGTAGAATACTGTTAGATCTTAATAGATTTCTAGAATTACTCGTCTCTTTTAGGTATTTCAAAATTAATCCTCGTGGGAACGATCTCGTACTCCGCACCCACTATATACAAACCGATTCGTGCACTTGCGAGTAAAACATTACATTAAAAATATCACATCAAGTTTTTGGCGCCGCTGCCGGGGATCAAATTGAGAAAATTTGAATTTTTGGTAGACAGTAAATTTTAGGAATTTTCGAGGATTAAAATAGTATTTCTGCTTAAAAAAAAAAAAAAAAAAAATTTGAAAATTTCAAATTTAAAAATTTTAATTAAAAAAAAAAAAAAAAAAAAAAAATTTAAAAAAAAAACAAAAAAAAATTTCGAAAATTTCAAATTTAAAAATTTTAATTTAAAAAAAAAAAAAAAAAAAAAAATTTTTTTTTGGAGTCGATGCATCGATTTGGCCTCGATTGATCGAGTGTGACTCGATCAATCGATTTTTAGTAAAAAAAAAAAAAAAAAATTGTTGAGGTTTTTCTGCCTGAAACCTCCACTTTGTGCATTATTTGCATGCACACTAGGTCTTCTAAAGAAAGAAATTTAGAACCGTTAAATTCTGAGATCGAACGTGTTCGCTTGGCCAAACCGTAAGGACGCTAGATCAAGGCGTAAATTTTAAGTGAATCATCCATCAAGTCAATATGATCGACAACATGAATGGGCAACTCAACAAGAGGAAGAACCAACATTGAGAGAAGCTGTTTTCTCGATAACTACAAATACCCCATCATGCATTGTATACCCCTACACACGGTGGCGCTTTGAAATTCGGACAAATGCCATCCAAATCCTTCCAATCTTTCATGGCATGGAGCGAGAAGATCCATACCAGCATGTTAAAGATTTCGTCGAAGTCTGCTCATCTGTTTACCAAAATTTCAGCCAAGAATCTGTTAGGCAGCGCCTGGCCCACCAATCTACCAACCACCTCGTCCCACAAACAATCCTATGCGCATTCCCAATGAAGTGTATATCGATCGCCAATTTCAAACAGAGAATTTCTTCGATCTCGCTAAATACCGTCGCATCGCGGAATGCGCCCATTCGATCGAATTCATCGAAGTGCTGCACTTAGAAATGTTGTTCGCCCCCCCACCTATTGATGTCTCTCTGCGTATCATTTGCTTGTTTTACCAGAAAATGGAGTGGGTACCTGCACCACTCTCGCCAACGGGAATGCCCTTCATTAGCCTTGAGATCGATAATTGGCGATGAGTCAAAATGAGGATATTTTGCCCTAAATACCTATATTTAGCTGTCCGATGAAGGCTATCTGATGAGATTGATTAGATTTGAAGTGTTTCAGGTAAATACAAGCCAAGTATAGAAAACAGTACAAGAATTCTGAATATAATGTCAAAACACTGCAACTTCGGGTAATCAAGAACTTGGTACGACTTGAGGCTAAATTTGGACCTTCAAGACGGCCGAATTACGAAATTGTCAAAACATAAAAGTTGTAGATCTTTTCGTCAGCTTTCCAACAGCGTAAGAATCGTCTCAATTGGAGTTTGGGACAGAAAGGTATGTCCGAAATACCGAAGCAGTGTCTGAACCACAAGAAGTGCTGAATTTCACGGATTTCTGGGGTCGATTAATCGAGCCGTAATTTCAGTCGACACGAATCGACACTAAAGTCTATTTTTGGGACTCTTGGTCTGGCTCGATGCATACATCCATTGGTCGATTAATCGACCGGAAAAAGTAGGATTAGGAGACCTCAACGACGGGTCTATTTAAAGTGACTCAAACACTTGGGAAGAAGAGATTAGAATTAGTGTTTTTTTAGAGAGTTTTAGTTTTAGTGTTCTTAGTTTTAGCCATTGTTTTCATAGTTAGACCTAGAAATAGGGAAGTTTTATTATTTCTTTTTGAGAGCTTTGTTCCTTTAATTTTCAAGACTCATTCCTTGATTATAAATTTTGTTCAAAGTTTATTCACGCATTTATTTCGTTTATGAAGATTATCATCCGTGTGGATCAACGTAATTTATTTTGAAGTTTGAGGTAATTTTAATTAATGTTATTTTCCCGTCTTTATCTATTTATGTCATTTACTTACAATATGTGTGGCTAAATTTATAGGGATGGGGATCTAATGATTCCCATCCGAGGGATGTACTTTTAATAATATAAATTTAGGATTAAAATATGAGATTTTATTTTTATGGTTGTTGTGCTATCATGAATGGATGAAATCCCCGCCACTAACCGGGATCGCGTGTGCCGAGTCATGCCCAGGATCTCAGATCTGTGAGTAATTTTACCTATCATTGTTATGGTCTTTGTGTTTTCGTTGTGTGGATTTAATTACGATTATGTTCTCGGATCGAGTGTCCGAGCCATGCCACGGATCTTGGTTACTCAGAATGGTAATTTTATCTTAAATAATCCCTAATCTGAATAAAGTGTGCCGAGCCATGCCCTTGATTTCAGATTTGTAAGTGGTATTCTTGTTGGAATTTTCACCCACCTTGGGGATGATTTTTATTTGAACCTGAGATCATGCGTGCCTAACCGTGCCCTTGATCCCAGATCTATATATGAAAATCATCTAAGTCCTGATTGCAGGGATGCAACATGGAACCTATTAGGGTGTTGACCATTGATCTTCCATAAAAGATGTTTGTTACTAATGAAATATCTCATAATTTAATCCTTAGATTTATATTATAGGAAGAACGGACCAAAGATGGGAGGATTTAGTATCTTCGTTTTTATCATCATCTTCACTTTTATTTGTGAATCATCAATTGAATTTTAGTTTGTAGTCATTAATTACCATCAACCGCTTAAATCATAAAATTGGTAGAATACTGTTAGATCTTAATAGATTTCTAGAATTACTTCTCTTTTAGGTATTTCAAAATTAATCCTCGTAGAACGATCTAGTACTCACCCACTATATACAAACCGATTCGTGCACTTGCAGTAAAACATTACATTAAAATATCACATCAAGTTTTTAGGCGCATTCTTGGGATCAAATTGAGAAAATTTGTATTTTTGGTAGACAGTAAATTTTCGGAATTTTCGAGGATTAAAATAGTATTTCTGCTTAAAAAAAAAAAAATAAAATTTGAAAATTTCAAATTTAAAAATTTTAATTAAAAAAAAAAAAAAAATTTAAAAAAACAAAAAAATTTGAAAATTTCAAATTTAAAAATTTTAATTTAAAAAAAAAAAAAAAAAAAAAAAATTTTTTTTTGGGGTCGATGCATCGGTTTGGCCTCGATTGATCAGTGTGACTCGATCAATCGATTTTAGTAAAAAAAAAAATTGTTGAGGTTTTTACGAACCTCCACTTTGTGCATTATTTGCATGCACACTAGGTCTTCTAAAGAAAGAAATTTAGAAATTAAATTCGAGATCGAAGCGTGCTGCTTGGTCAAACCGTAAGGACGCTAGATCAAGCGTAAATTTTAAGTGAATCATCCACTGAAGTCAATATGGTGACAACATGAATGGGCAACTCGAACAAGAGGAAGAACCAACATTGAGAGAACTGTTTTCTCCGATAACTACAAATACCCCATCATGCATTGTATACCCCGCCACACCTGGTGGCCGGTTTGAAATTCGGACAAATGCCATCCAAATCCTTCCAATCTTTCATGGCATGGAGCGAGAAGATCCATACCAGCATGTTAAAGATTTCGTCGAAGTCTGCTCATCTGTTTACCAAAATTTCAGCCAAGAATCTGTTAGGCAGCGCCTGGCCCACCAATCTACCAACCACCTCGTCCCACAAACAATCCTATGCGCATTCCCAATGAAGTGTATATCGATCGCCAATTTCAAACAGAGAATTTCTTCGATCTCGCTAAATACCGTCGCATCGCGGAATGCGCCCATTCGATCGAATTCATCGAAGTGCTGCACTTAGAAATGTTGTTCGCCCCCCCACCTATTGATGTCTCTCTGCGTATCATTTGCTTGTTTTACCAGAAAATGGAGTGGGTACCTGCACCACTCTCGCCAACGGGAATGCCCTTCATTAGCCTTGAGATCGATAATTGGCGATGATGAGTACTGAAAAATGAGGATATTTTGCCCCTAAATACCTATATTTAGCTGTCCGATGAAGGCTATCTGATGAGATTGATTAGATTTGAAGTGTTTCAGGTAAATACAAGCCAAGTATAGAAAACAGTACAAGAATTCTGAATATAATGTCAAAACACTGCAACTTCGGGTAATCAAGAACTTGGTACGACTTGAGGCTAAATTTGGACCTTCAAGACGGCCGAATTACGAAATTGTCAAAACATGAAAGTTGTAGATCTTTTCGTCAGCTTTCCAACAGCGTAAGAATCGTCTCAATTGGAGTTCGGGACAGAAAGGTATGTCCGAAATACCGAAGCAGTGTCTGAACCACAAGAAGTGCTGAATTTCACGGATTTCTGGGGTCGATTAATCGAGCCAGAATTTCAGTCTGACACGAATCTGACACTAAAAGTCTATTTTTTGGGACTCTTGGTCGGCTCGATGCATCGACATCCATTGGTCGATTAATCGACCCGGAAAAGTAGGATTAGGAGACCTCCGCACGACGGGTCTATTTAAAGTGACTCAAACACTTCGGGGAAGAAGAGATTAGAATTAGTGTTTTTTTTTAGAGAGTTTTAGTTTTTAGTGTTCTTAGTTTTTAGCCATTGTTTTTCATAGTTAGACCTAGAAATAGGGAAGTTTTATTATTTCTTTTTGAGAGCTTTGTTCCCTTTAATTTTTCAGTACTCATTCCTTCAGTTTATAAATTTTGTTCAAAGTTTATTCCTGCATTTATTTCGTTTATGAAGATTATCATCCGTGTGGATCAACGTAATTTATTTTGAAGTTTGAGGTAATTTTAATTAATGTTATTTTCCCGTCTTTATCTATTTATGTCATTTACTTACAATATGTGTGGCTAAATTTATAGGGATGGGGATCTAATGATTCCCATCCGAGGGATGTACTTTTAATAATATAAATTTAGGATTAAAATATGAGATTTTATTTTTATGGTTGTTGTGCTATCATGAATGGATGAAATCCCCGCCACTAACCGGGATCGCGTGTGCCGAGTCATGCCCGGGATCTCAGATCTGTGACGGTAATTTTACCCTATCATTGTTATGGTCTTTGTGTTTTCGTTGTGTGGATTTAATTACGATTATGTTCTGGGATCGAGTGTGCCGAGCCATGCCCTGGATCTTGGTTCTGTAATGGTAATTTTATCTTAAATAATCCCTAATCTGAATAAAGTGTGCCGAGCCATGCCCTTGATTTCAGATTTGTAAGTGGTATTCTTGTTGGAATTTTCACCCACCTTGGGGATGATTTTTATTTGAACCTGAGATCATGCGTGCCTAACCGTGCCCTTGATCCCAGATCTATATATGAAAATCATCTAAGTCCTGATTGCAGGGATGCAACATGGAACCTATTAGGGTGTTGACCATTGATCTTCCATAAAAGATGTTTGTTACTAATGAAATATCTCATAATTTAATCCTTAGATTTATATTATAGGAAGAACGGACCAAAGATGGGAGGATTTAGTATCTTCGTTTTTATCATCATCTTCACTTTTATTTGTGAATCATCAATTGAATTTTAGTTTGTAGTCATTAATTACCATCAACCGCTTAAATCATAAAATTGGTAGAATACTGTTAGATCTTAATAGATTTCTAGAATTACTCGTCTCTTTTAGGTATTTCAAAATTAATCCTCGTGGGAACGATCTCGTACTCCGCACCCACTATATACAAACCGATTCGTGCACTTGCGAGTAAAACATTACATTAAAAATATCACATCAGGCGATATAACCTTCATGCGGCTGATTTTGCGCGGGTTTTCAACTTCTTCGTGGTTCGCCCCTTAAACCACCACATCAATCCCAGTTGATCTCAACAGAATGACATGATCGACGATATGTGTGGAGGACGGGACGGACCGATTTAACGAAAAGCAGTCCTACCTATGGACATCTTGTTTTGGGATATCGTTATGTCAACCAATTTACTACCGCATGGCACGAAGAGTGAGCGCACAAAGAATAGGGTGCTGGCACTGTACGTGGCATAGACAAATACATGGTTTGATGCTCCGGGGTTAATGTTAGAGGAGATGTATCAGTGTCACTACGGCATCGCTACCACCGTTGCACCGAAGAAGAGAGAGGCTATCCTTCTTCACTTCCCGCATTATGTGATGCATCTCTTGGACCAGCTTTGGTGCCCGATTTATGATGATGAAGAGATGGGTGATATGCACTTCTATCACTACGGCACTAACATTTGGGACAAGAGCATCAAGGCTATTCTGTGTGTGATGCCACCTCCGATTGAAGTTGATGAAATACCTCCTCCTCCCTGACCAAACCCCGCACAACGCCAACGTGGCGGCATTAGACGGCCTCGTCCTGAAGGGGTCCCCGATTTTAACGCCGAGGCAGCAGTCGCTTGCCTCTAGGCGCGGATGGATGGGTTAAGTACCACTGTGGGAGGTATTGATCGATGGTCTAGGTTTCAGACTTCTCTCCTTATGCGAATGGCACGGGAATCGTTCCCGGGGCGTGCCGACGAATTCATCGTAGGAGCGCGAGCGGCGATAATTGAGGAGGGAGACCCTGAATTTGATGATGATGATGATGTTTAGTGTTTAGTGTTTGTATTTTCTGTTTGTGTTTGTTTTGTGTTTAGTGTTTAGTGTTAATTTGTTAGCTGTGTTTTGAATTTTATTTTTTTAGGTAGGATTAATCGTTTCTTGTAGTGAGGGATCATATGGTTGCAATCAACTCTTACACAAATCAATGATATCAGACTGTTTTTAGCATGGTTTATTTTTCTCTGTATTCTCGGATTGGTGCATTTGTGCATCAGTCAATCGATTGAGATGTCTCTCTCAATCGATTGAGCATTACCTTATCAAATTCATAGAAAGTAAGCCTCAATTGTCAATCGATTGAGGAACAACTCTCAATCGATTGACTCCTACATGGGCAAACTGTCTACATCTGTCAGAAACTGAAAGTGTCTAAAGATTAACTACTTCGAAAAATTCAAAGTTGAACCGTACGCATAATGGCACCTTTATTTCGGTATCAATCGATTGATATTGCAATGCCAATCGATTGACAGAGTTATATTTTCGAAAGAATACCTCTTCCATTCAGAACTTCCAAATTTGAGTCCCTCTTGGAGTCCTTAATTTAGAACATTCATTCGAGTCCGGATGTTAGAAATTTTTCTCTATTTAAAGGCCTATTTAGGTTAGTTCCAATACTCAAAATTTTTATTCCTTCTACCCACAATTTCGTTATGGCGCCTCTCAAGTACCGCACCCGATCTGCCGTGATGAAATTGATGGTAATGGCTAGGAAACGTCCACGCCTTCATGCACCTCGACCACCGTTCGATTTGACAAAGCATGAAGTGATTGATTTAGAGCTGCCATCTATGACCCCACCATCTTCTCCACCACATGCACTTATTCCACCACCACGCGAGGGCGACATCTCGGAGGAGATGTGGAATTACGCGTTTTCGAAGCCGAAGGAAGGAAGATCCATCATGAATGATTGAAGGGCTTAGGACTGTCAGCTTTAGGGTCTAGTTTTTTGAGTCCTTTTTATTGTTATTTATTTTTAGGGTCTAGTCTAGGTTATTATTAATTTTGTTTAGCTTAGGTTCTTTTTCACTAAATTTTCAATCAATGTCATAATTTGCTCAGTTTAAATAAAGTTTAGTTTAGTTATATATTTGTGTTTTGCATTTTTGATCACAATACCTTTCACTTGGTTTGCTTTCATGGTCCTCGATTGCATTAAACAGGTTTGGGGGGAGGCCTCCCTTACTTTCTATCCATCAAAGCCAATGAGGACATTGATTAATTCAGGTTTGGGGGGGGGGGTATTTTTAATTCATATTATTAGGCTATTTTTGAATCTTTAAAGTTTATCAATCAATCGATTGACTGATGCCCATAGGCCTACTTGGAAAATTTGTATCAGTTAATCGATTGAGACCATTGTCTCAATCGATCGACTGATGACCATTAAAACTTATGAATCTCGAATTTTATGCATAATCTTTAATTGTGATGACCAGGAATTCCTTAAAAAAAATTGTTATCATGCCATGATTATCTTATGAGTGCTCACAAAGTTTAAAATCGAATAATGATCTATGCCTGAAAGTTTTGTACTATCACTCTGTTTTAATTCCAAATCTGAGAAACAAGTATATGACTTGGAATCCTAAGATCACAAAGAAAGACCAAAGCCTAGTAAGCTTTGAAACGTTGTCCTCGTTTTGATGAGTGCTGAAATAAATTCAGAGTATCTTTGAATTTCCTGATTAAATTGTTGAAATCTCGTATTCTCTGTCTTTGATTTGTTGACTTCACATGTGTTATACCATTACACTAGAAATCATGGTGTAAAAACTTGAGGCAGATAGGCATTGTTACCATCGTAAATGGAAATGATCTAAGGCTATTATTGGCTCGTTTGTGCCCAAAAGGCCCCACCTTATATTGAATTTATCTTGTTGCACCCCCTTTGAGCCTCAATTGAAATATTTTGCCTTAATTATTCCTTGTAAGCTATATTAGCCATACCCCACACCAATGTGAAAAAGTCTTACCTTGTTATCTATGAGAAATTAGGGATGAGACTAATGAAGGAAATTGAGAGCTGTGGCAGTTATATCTGTAAGGAATACAGGGCAGAAAAATATAAAAAGAGGGAGAGAAAAAGAAAATTCAGTTTTAAGAAATATATGAAAGTGGTGTTGAAAAGAAAAAGAAAAGGAGAAAAGTGTTTATGAAAAGAAAAAGGTCCTAGAAACTGTGAAAAAGGAAGTTAAAAAATCAGAAAATCAAGTGTGTTTCTTGTCCCGATTTCTTAGAGAAATTTGAATCCAATCTTCCCTTTCTTTCTTAACCATTTACCCGAGCCCCATTACAACCTTAGAAAAGACCTTTTTGATCCAATTATGAGCGGTAAATGCCCTTGCAGAGAGTGATTATACAATGTCTATGGTGCTTGGTATATGCATGCTTAGGATGCAAATATCTTTCTCAAATGAGATTTCTCTTAAAATTCTTTGGTACACCGTCCTTCTTATAACATGTGAGATTTTTCCAATTTGTGTTGAAATTCCGTATCACATGTGAGAGAAAAGTAAAACTATTAATCGAAGTGAGTTCAGTCTGAGTGTATACCCATGGTAAGGATTGAGTCTAGACATGTGATCTAGAGGTTCCTAATTCAAACTCATTTTCAGATAAAAGAATTTTAGGAGTGGTAATTGCATAACATTTTTAAGTATAAATCATGAGCATTGAAAAACAATGAATTGAGTGAGCATTAATAAATTGAACATGGTAAGAAGCAGTCTAAAGGATTTTCTATAAGCATTTAACTATTTGAGGGCATGACTAAGAAATTCTGAAATTCATAAGCTTTGAAGTTTGTAGGTATCTTCGCTGGAAACCTTCAAGAGACACAACTCCTCCACTAGGGATCTCCTAGGGGTTTAAAGGCTTGTTGCATAGGCTAAATGCAATCGTGTTCCCTACGAAAGTGGCATTTAATTTTTAGGATGCTAGTCTTACTTGCTTTAACATATTTTTCATTCTCTTTGCTCGAGGACTAGCAAAGTGTAGGTTTGGGGGTGTGATCAGTGCCGAAATGTGACTATATTTCGCACCTTAATCCCTACACTTAGCTGCCTGATGAAAAAATCTGATGGTTGTGAGGTTTTAATGATTACAGGTGTTTTTGACCGTTGGATCGCAAAAGAGCATAAAAGAGGGTAATTAAAGGATACACAAGGGCTATGGACAAAAAGGTCAAAAGAAGCATCAAAATTCGTGAAGCAGCTCAATATTTACCAAGAGAGGGAGAATCTACCCCTGGATGTCAATCGATTGAGGGATAAGCATCAATCGATTGACAAGAGAAGAGAAGTCCAACTCCACTTACTCCGAATCAAAACTCATCAATCGATTAAGGTTATTAGGGATAGGGTTTGCTCGGCCCTATAAAAAGAAAGCTACGAATCATTATTGGGGGGATCCTTCTTTAATTATTTTGATATATCATTGAGGGCTCTTCTTATTTTTCTTGATTTTTCTCATTAGATTGTATTAGGGTTTATTTTTATTCTCTTTTATATTCGTGAGAGCATAGATTGTACCTAGGAACAAAAGCATTGTAAGGAGATTTAGAGAAATAAAAGAGCATTGTTAATATGATATCTTCGGATTTACAACGGGTTTGTATACTGAGGATGAGCGGTTAAAGTAATTTATTCAAGGGGGAAGCAAACCGGAGATAAGTAACTGTTTTATTATTATTTCTACAATTTTATGGTTTTGTCATTGAATCATTCTATTATAAGTGTGTGCTTGGTTGAATATTATCGAGTCTTCATTTACAGTCATTGATCGTGGTTATCAATGATCGTAAAAGAAGCACTCTATCTAGATCTGTTACTGCAGGCCGATCTAGGCTGCAGAATGATTGATTTATCATTGCCGTGACTTAGGACTTTGAGATATGCTATTCTTTTCACACGACTCATACCGCAATGATAGGCTGAGTCATAGTGTTTAGATAGGATATGCCAGATCCATAGTTGCGTTCTTCTCGATTCATTTTTTTTCCTAATAAAGGATGGTATTTTGACTTAAATTGAATTTATGAGATTGAATGGTAGAAGAGTTATGAATCAATGGTTAGCTAACTCCTTGATCAATTCATAAACTATCATTTTTTCCTTTATCATAATTTGTTCCATCCTAGTTTAATTAGTTTTCTTTTATTGCATCGCAAATCGTTTGGTATTTGTGTGGTAAATTGAATTTCTTCCTTGGTAATTCCTTGGGTGTGTTAAAGTCTTTGAAAGAATTAGATAAATTTCACGTTTTCCTGTGGGTTCGACACCCCTGTTCTTACCGTGCTACAATAAAACTTGTGCACTTGCAAGGGTTAAACTTAAAATCGATCATCGTTCCACCTCGATTATGCCTAGTAATGTCGCTAAGCGCTTGGGAACCGATTACCTCGAGAAACGAATGTTTAGCCTGGAACCCCAAGGTTTTCGTTTTCTCACCATATTACTTACGTGATGTTTGAAGTTTGTTTTGAATGCAGCGGACTCGTCAGTAATGCCTTGGACCTCTTCACATGTCTCTTTTCTTTGGCATACGATCATTAGTGATCTGATACCAAAGAGGGGCATCTGTAGACACCCAAACTTGGCTTAAGGCCCGATCGAAATACTTTTCGAGAGAGGTGTAATTCTGAGCTTTTGATGGCATGTATGGAACCCTTAGGAATCACCCCAAACCTTTGGGAATCACCCCAGATCCCTTAGGAACCTACCTCGAACCTTTATAAACCAATCCTGACCCTTAGAACCCCTCCCAAACCCCAAACCTAACCTTCCCGAATAATGGATGAGGAGGGGTGCATCGGAACTGACTATGACCCTCTACGGTGATCGAGTCTGATACCATTAAAGAGTAGAGGTTGTCAGTCTTTTGACGGTCCAAGAATCGCCCCAATCGGAGGTATACATAAAAAGATATGGCAAATTGGGTCCGAAGGGTAGGAAGATAAAGTCAAGTGGGCCCCCTAGGGATTTGGTGCAACTAATAGTTGTGCCAGTAATAAACTTTGCCTGGTGTAACTAATAGTTGCGCTAGGCCAATCCCCCCTATTTATAAGCCTGACGCAACTAATAGTTGCGCTAGGCCAATCCCCCCTATTTATAAGCCTGGCGCAACTAATAGTTGCACCAAATTCAAATGTGGGCCCCACCCTCGCGAGCCAACTTCCAGCACTGGTATGCACTATTTTACTATGCATTTGCCTTGCACAACTAATAGTTGCGCTAGGCATATGAACAGTGATTGTTGGATTTTGCCCCGAATTTTATGTTTGAGGTTTGACTTGTTGACCACCTTGACCTTTGGGGTACATTTTGCTAGCTATGTTGAACCCTTTTGAAACATATTTGCACCCCTTTAAGTGGCTTAAGGCCTCACCCCATCATCCACCATTGGAGGACCTTTTCACACTTTTCAAGGCTTCAAAAACCCTAGGAAACCTTAGATAATGAATTACCTAATTCTTAACCTTGTTTAGCCTCTAAACACCCTCCTAATCCACTCATCTCCTATAAATAGAGCCCCCCACCCCTTGGTTTAGGGGTTGAGAATTTTAGCCTAAGAGAGAAAGAGTTTGAAGTGAGAAAATCTTTCTCCCTTTGGTGCACACTTCCCATACAAATTCCAGAATTTCAAAACCTCATTTGAGTGATATTTTTCACCTTAGATCCCTTAGTTTAGGTATATGCTACCCATTCACCTTCCCTCTCTACCTCTTAGTTAGCAAGCCTTAAAGGTTAGAACCCCTCTTTCCACCATACAAGCATTCAAAAGCTCATCAAAGTAAGCCAACGCAAGGCTCTCCTACGGTGCTAAAAGGGCCCGAGGGCTCCGGCTCTCCCCTTCTTCTCCTATCTCTTTCTAGCTCCCTCCATCCTCCCATTTGTGCCGTTATGCCGCCGACTTTTCGATAGGAATGGAGGGGCACAAATAAGATTCTAAGACCTTTTGGGTAAGAGAAAGCTATTTTCTTTTCTTTTACTTCATTTTATTTTTGGCCATTAGTAGAGACCGCGTTAAGCGGGTTGATCGGGTGCCTAACACCTTCCTGATCGATAACCGAAGCCCCTACCCAAGAGCCTTTGGTGTGGACCAGATTCAGAGTCATATTTTTAGCACGTCAGTGCTCATAAAAATGAACTAGGTTTCCCGGGACACCAAAAGCTCCGTGTGGCGACTCTATATTTTTGTTAGAGAGCGCATCGTCGCGACGGGATCGTCTCGATTCCCACGGTTGCACACTTCTCTTTCTCTCACATTCCATTCTGGTGGTTGTGCGTTCGTGAAATCCTTATTTCGAGGGAAAGACGGAGGCGGGTAATTGATTCTTGATTTGAAAATCAGGCAAGTCGGTTGTTAATTGAACCCGGCGCAGCTTGATACAGATGTATTTGTAAAATGGGTGATATTTGAGGTTGGAACGAGTACCTGAATGGTGTCGCTCCAAGGTGGTAGGTACTGTGTGTAATCTTCCTCTTCTAGGAAAGCAGAGACTAACGCATCACACAGGTCAAGATGTTCTTCTGGCTTGCTTTCTTCTAGATTTAGTGAACTCTCGGTGGTTATTTCTTTGTCTTGACTTGGAGTCTTTGGGGTGACACTTTCTACCCATGCAACAATTTGGGCTATAGTTTGGAGAATGTGATCTCCATACTCGGGTTTAAAATTGGATAAAGGGAGTGGTAATGGTGTTGGTTCAAGATTTGGAGGGGTTGAAAGCTGTGGTGGGTGGCTACGGAGGAATGATCTCCTGACCCAAAAGGAATGGACTCGTATCTGAGTGAATTTTAGATAAGGAGGTGGATTCGACATGGCGATGCGAGTGATCAAGGTCGAGGGATGCGAGGGTGAAGGAGCTCTTGCTGGTGTGGCGGAAGTAGCAGAGGGTTAAATGCGAGTGATTAAGGTAGAAGGTTGGAAGGGGAATCGACCAGAGAGATCTACGGTGGTGACCTGAGCTAGTGTTTCTTGGTTGTGGTTGGGCATGAGGTTATTAACGATCCCTAAATTTTATTGGGGTTGGTTATTATTAGGGTTAAGATTCATAAGCGCTTCTCAATCGATCTGACTTCGGTCATTCATGTTATAAATTACGTCCCTGAGGACCCAATAGTCTTCTAGGTTGTGTCCCGCGTATCGATGGAAGGCACAGTATTTACTATAGTCTAGATTTGTCGGCCATGGGTGGGGTCTTTCTTGCAAGAATCAGAGGAGATTCTGAGTGTTAAGGACAGGAAGATGTTGGGAATTATATCCGATAAAAGGGGGTAGTGTTCTTGCCTCGATTGGTAGGGGCCTCTGGTTGGGTTAAAGTTTTGCTGTGGGGCCACACTACTGTAATTCAGCACATGGGCCGGTCGATTCTGCGTCTTGTTCTGATTCTGGTAGGTGTTGAGATATTGATTTTTATTCTGATACTGGCCCTGATTCTGGTTCTGGCTTTGGTTTTGGTTTGCATATCTTTGCTGATTAGTACCTTGGTTTTGGTTCATGTATCGTTGCTGATTTTGATTTTGCTCGAAGTTTAGTGGGTGGAAATTTCTGTTCCCAGAGTTTTATCCTTGATTAACAATGGTGTTGACTTGTTCGGTCCCTAAGGTTTTCTTATTATTTTTCGACTTTGATTCACTGGAAGAGCCCACTTTCGATGTGGCTATGGATAGAGCAAGGCCTCCATCTTTAATGTGTCGTGCTAGTAGAGATGTCCGGGAGTGGAGTGCAGTGAAGTCGAGGCAATCACTTATGATAAGTGCACTTTTTAACAGTTCTCTAGTATTATTGATGATAATGTCCACCGAATCCTTCTCTTTCATTGAAGTGCCGGTCCTAGCAGTGAGTTTTCTCCATCTGGCGACGAAGTTGGTAAATTCTTCATCAGGTCCTTACTTGGCTGCCATTAGATCGCTAAGACTAACTGTCTCTTGGATCAATTGTTTGTATTGGTCTAGGAATTGACCGACTAATTCATCAAAGGTTTCTATCTTATAAAGTGGGAGTCCCGCAAACCAATCTAAAGCTTCTCCTTCTAACGAGCGTTGGAAATAGTCAACAAGAAGTCCTTGATTATCACGTATGGGTTGACAATCATTGTAAAAGAGGGCTAAGTGGTGATTCGGATTTTCTGTGCCATTATATTTGGTAAATTTCGGTGTCGTAAATCCTATTGGTTAATTAAACTCAACGTCTCGGTAAAATTTGTCGAATTCAAATGAGTAATTGGGGCGCTCTCTCTTGGCCATGTACTCATCGAGCATTTTAGGGAGATCTTCAATTTTAACGGTGTTGTCTTTTAGAGCGACCCATGAGCAAACCTTGTCTAAAGAGTCATCGTTGAAGAATGTGTGGATAGGTTGTCTCAATGGTGTGGCACGGGCTGACACCGTGCTCGGGGTAGGAGGTGGCCTCTCTTTTCGCTCTTGTTCTTCTGAAAATTGTCGTTACCTAATGGTTTCGTATGCAGCGGCCAACCCTCGAAGAAATTCCTCAGAGTCGTCATCTCCTCTTTGTATTCTTTGAATACTAAGTTCTATGATCTGTTGAGCAGTGAGGTTTTATCCAGTGTTACCATCTCTCCCATTATGATTATTACCGGTGTGTGGGGTATAGAAGGGATTTTCTTGCTCATTGGCCATGTTAATCTCAGGTTGTCGTGGGCTGGAATTGTGAAATGATTCTTCTTCGTACGTGGGGTTGTTATGATATCCCCATAATGGTGGGTCTCCTAAACTCACTCTTTGTATACCAGACATCTCGAGTCTTTTACGAAGACTCATATATATATATATATAAAAGGGAATCTAAATGCCACGATGGAAAGAAAAATAGGGAGATAAGATGAAAACTAACTATCTAGAAAAAGAGTTTGGAAAAGTGTCCTACCACGATTGCAAGTTTGTTGGTGCACGCTTTTTCCAGGTTCCTCTCGGTCCCCCCGTTGAATCAATGGCTCCAATTTTGTCCAAGTGAACTCTAACGATGTGGCGTTTAGAGTGTTAAAAATAAAGGATTTTCTAGGAAGGTTCCTAGTTTGTTGCGATTGCCAGCTACAGATATTTAACGACGCTGCAACAAGTCAATGATCACGTTTTGGAGTGGGTATGGGTTACTTTTTTACTGAATCGTCCGTCTGCGAATGTCAGCAACTATGTCTTTTCTTATAATTTAGATGATTTAGTTTTTCTTTTATTTCCTATTATTATTGTAGTTCTGATAAGTTTAGGCATCCCAATTGTGTTGTCAGTTTAGTTATGTGAAAATTTGTTATAGTTTATTTAATTTAGTTTTCTAATTCTATCAGGAGTCTAATTAATTTTAGTTTCCTAGCACAACTGGAATTCTAATTAATTAAGTGTCCTAATCCCATTAGAAGTCTGATTAATTTTAGTCTCCTAATTGTACTAGGAATGCAGATAGTAGTTCTGGTGAAACTCTAATTAAATCGAGCATGCTAGTTATACTGAAATTCAAATTTGAGCAAGTATGCTAGTTGTATTCTAATTAAATCAAGTATAATAGTCTTACCGGAATTCTAATTGAAGTAGAGAGCTAATGAAGCCACAAAACTTAGGCTTTTTCCTTTTTCCCTAAAGGACAAAGCCAGCACCTGACTCTCTAAGCTCCCAGCTAATAGCATCCAGACATGGAGTGACCTCTAAAGATAATTTCTGGCAAAAACTTTCCCATGAATAAAACTAGTCAGATGAGGACAAACATACTGTCATTTACTGAATCCTCAACTGAAGACTTTTATGAAGCATGGGAGAGGTTTAAGAAATGTTAAAACAATGTCCCCACCACTAAATTTCACAGTGGCAACTTATGCAAGCCTTTTACCAAGGAATTAATCCCAAAAGTAGGGACATGATGGATGTCTCGTGTGGGGGTAGCTACCTCCACAAGATAGCTAATGAGGCATGGGAGTAGTTTGATATTATAGGTGAAAATTCCATGCAGCAAGAGTCACTGTCTCGCAATGACAGTCAGACCCCAGCTAAAATGGTGAAAGAATCTATCGCTAGAGGTGGCATGTATGAGGTCAAGGTGCAGAGTGAATTAGAAAGGATGGTGGATAATTTGAGTTTAAAGTTTAATAAATTAATGAATATGATGCAGCCTAGGTTGGCTGCACAAGTGGAAGAGATATGTCTGATATGCAAATCTCCAACACATTCACTTCAAGAATGTCCATCAGCCTACCGGTTCCCTGAATTAGTTATAGAACATCCAATGCTGCCCAAGCATATGAGCAGCAACCTGTTGGGTATGCATGGAGAAACCACCCCAATTTGAGGTGGAGACAAGAGACATACCAACTGCCCTAACAGCAGCAGTTGGCAGCTCCATACAGACCTCAACCTCAATTCAACCAAGGATATGCACCTAGGAAGAATTTTTAGTTGCCTGCCCCACAGCTAAATCATTTGGTCTTGCCCCCACCATAGCCCAGATCCTCTTCCTTTGAAGAGTAAATGCTGGCATCAATACAAAATCTGAAAAACTTGGCCCAAACTATGAACTCTCATGGGCAAAGCATTAAAAAAATAGAGGACTAGCTGGGTCAAATCTATAATGCTTTGAACAAGTGAGAAGAGGATAGGTTGCCTATTCAACCCTTGGCCAACCCTAAGGACAGTACATGATTGGAGAAGACTCCTCTACCCATGAGGAGACTAATGCAATCACTACCCTAAGGAGTGGCAGGGTGGTTGACAATTTAGCGGGCAGGGCAACTGAGGAGGCCATGGAGAGTAAAAATAAAAGAAATGTTAGTGTTGAAGAACCAATGAATCCATCCCCTGCTATGGAGCAGCAAGGATAAAATAAAGGGGCTGATGTTGAGCCCCAACAGCACGCAATAAATAAATAAAAGAGAAAAAAACAAAAATTTGATCATGATGTTGTTAGGCATGCAGCTGTGGCACCAGCAGTCCCACAGCTGCCATTTCCTCATGCACTTGTTGGCCCATCTCCTTTTGATAAGGGAAATTCTCAGATGGAGGAAATAATGGATACCTTCAAACAGGTCAAGATTAATTTACCCTTACTTGACGCTATAAAACAGGTCCCTGCCTATGCCAAATTCTTGAAGGACCTCTACACACAAAAGAGAAGCAAGGGTGCAACTGTCCAAAAAGGTTTTTGCTGTTGAACATGTTGAATCAGTGTTGTTCATAGCCACAGCTAAGAAATTGTAGGACCCAGGGGTACCTACCATCCCCTTCATAATTGGAAACCACACCATTGGTAGAGCCCTCTTGGACTTAGGGGCCAGTGTGAACCTACTTCCATATTCTGTGTATGAGGAGTTAGGTTTAGGAGAGCTAAAATTCATATCAGTTGTGCTCCAATTGAATGATAGGTCTTAGAGAAGACCTATGGGTGTGGTGGAGGATGTTTTGGTAGGGGTGGACAAGTTCTACTATCCTACTGATTTCCTAGTCTTGGACATGGACACTTACAAAAGTAAAGCCCCAATTCCTATCATCCTTGGCAGGCCATTCTTGGCCACTCCAATGCTTGCATTCAATGTAGGTCAAGGGTGATGGAGGTGTCCTTTGGGAACATAAAGCCCTAATTAAATGTGTATAATGATGCTAGGCAGCCTTAGATGGACATTGAGGACTGCTGTGTAATAGATGTACTAGATGGCCTTGTGGAAGGAGAATTATCTAATCTGCTAGATTGGGATATTATTACTGAAAACCTAAAAAATATTTAAAGTATGGTTGAAAAGGAGGCCTAAGCTCTCATGACAAAAGATAGCACCAAAATAGAGTCTTCTGTGGGCCTAGTGTAGCATTCCAACTGGAAACCTATATTGCTACCCCTTCCTCAAACAACCAAGGCACCTTCGTTACCTTCCATTGAAAATCGCCCTGATCTGGAGTTGAAACAGCTCCCAAACATATTAAAGTATGCCTTCTTGGGACAAAACAAAAATCTTCAAGTGATTATCTCTTCCTCCCTCACTAGTGAGCAGGAGGAGGAATTATTGGGTGTTCTCAAGAAGCACACAAAAGCAATAGGGTGGACAGTTGCTGATCTTGGGGGCATTGATGTCTCAGTTTGTATGTATAAAATTCACTTGGAAGAGGGTGCAAAACCCTCTAGGGAGATGCAGAGGAAGCTTAATCCTCACATGCAAGAGGTGGTCTTGAAAGAGATAGTAAAACTGTTGGATGCAGGGGTGTTTTACCCCATTTAAGATTCAGAGTGGGTGTCACCTATTCAGGTGGTACCCAAAAAGTCAGGCATAACAGTGATTACTTCTGATTCTGGGGAGTTGATGCCAGCCAGGGAGACCACTAGTTGGAGAGTGTGCATAAATTACATAAAACTCAACTCCAAGACCAAGAAAGACCACTTTCCTCTCCCTTTCATTGACCAAATTCTAGATAAACTAGCTAGGAAAACATTTTATTACTTTCTTGATAGATACTCAGGGTATAATGAAATCCCTGTGTATCCTCAAGATCAATAAAAAACTACTTTCACATGTCCCTTTGGCACTTTTGCTTACAGGAGGATGCCTTTTGGACTGTGCAATGCCCCAGCCGCATATATGCCATCTTTTCTGACATGATTGACAAGTTCCTGGAAATCTTCATAGACGATTTTTTAGTTTATGGGGACAGCTTTTGATAGTGCTTGAGTACCTTGACCTGGTTTTGCAAATATGTGAAGAGACTAATTTAGTCTTAAGTTGGGAAAAGAGCCACTTTATGGTAACACAATGAATTGTGTTAGGCTATGTGATCTCTCACAGAGGTATAGAGGTTGAAAAAGCTAATGTGGACCTGATCTCACACCTGCCCCTCCACCTAGGACTGTCAAGCAAATCAGATCCTTTTTAGGACATGCTGGATTCTACAGGAGGTTCATTAAGGACTTCAGCAAAATTGTAAAGCTACTGTGCCACTTGCTGTATCAGGATGTGCAATTTAAATTTTCTGCTGAGTGCCTTGAGGCCTTTGAGGTCTTAAAAAAGTGCCTTACCACTACTCCTATAATCTAGGCCTCGGAATACTCACTCTCCTTTGAATTGATGTGTGATGCATCAGACCTGGCCATAGGTGCAGTCTTTGGATAGAGGAAAGATAAGCTGCCTACTTGATTTATGATACAAGCAACACACTAGCAGAGGCTCAGCTCAATTATACCATAACTGAGAAAGAGCTGCTAGCTATTGTGTTTGCTGTGGACAAGTTTAGACCCTACTTGCTTGGGTCAAAAATTGTTATTTTTACTGATCACTCAGCCTTAAAATACCTGTTGGCTGAGAAGGATGTTAAACCAAGGCTGATCAGATGGATCCTCCTATTGCAGGAATTTGATCTTGAGATCAAGGATAAGAAAGGAGTAGAGAATGTGGTGGCTGATCACCTCTCTAGAATTGTGTTGGATGAATGTTCAGCAGCACCTGTCAATGAATTGTTCCCTGATGAGCAGTTATTGGCTATTCAATCTAGTGTGCTATGGTTTGCACACATTGTGAATTTTCTTGCTATTGGTAGGATCCCCCCTCATTGGTCCAAGATGGACAAAGACCTATTTTTCTCTCAGGTCAAACATTTTCTGTGGGAGGATCCTTACCTTTACAAGTATTGTGTAGATCAGATTGTGAGGAGATGTGTGCTTGAAAGTGAGTTCCACAACATTCTTTCTATGTGCCATGAGCAGGCCCGTGGAGGTCACTTTAGTGGCAAAAAGATAGATGCAAAAGTATTGCACTGTGGGTTTTATTGGCCCTCTTTGTTCAGAGATGCACACATACATTGCAAAGCCTGTGCAAGATGTCAAAGGTTGGGAGGTATTTCCAAGAAAGATTCAATGCCATTGTAGCTCATCCTTGTGGTAGAACTATTTGACATCTCGGGGATTGATTTTATGGGCCCCTTTCCTCCTTTTATGGGTTTCAATTTTATCCTGGTGGCAGCGGACTATGTGTCCAAGTGAGTTGAAGCCATTGCCACAAGGACAAATGATCACACAGTTATCCTCAAAATTTTGAAGGACAATATTTTCTCTAGAATTGGCAACCCCAGAGCTATCATTAGTGATGGGGGGAGTCATTTCTGTAACAGACCTTTTGAGAATCTGCTCAAAAAGTATTCTGTTACACACAAGATTGTAACTCCCTACCACCCACAGACCAGTGGGAAAGTTGAAATTTCTAATAGGGAGATCAAGCACATAAGAGAAGACTGTGAGGACATATAGGAAGGATTGGGCACAGAAACTACATGATGCACTGTGGGCTTATAGGACTGCCTATAAGACCCCAATTGGTATGTCCCCTTTTAGGCTGGTCTATGGCAAGGCATATCATCTACCAATGGAGTTAGAACACAGAGCCTACTGAGCTATTAAAATACTAAATTTTGATCTAACTACTACTGGTTCTCACAGAAAATTGTAAATGTCAGAGCTTGATGAGCTGAGACTGGAGGCCTATACAAATGCAAGAATTTACAAGGAAAGATCCAAGACATTTTTTGACAAGAAATTCATGAGGAAGGACTTCAATGTTGGAGCCAAGGTTTGGCTTTTCAACTCTAAATTAAAATTCTTTCCAGGGAAGTTAAAATCCAGATAGGATGGACCTTATACTGTCATCCATGCCTCCCCATCTGGTGCTGTGGAGATCTTGGATCCCATGTCTGGGAAGATCATGAAAATGAAATGTCAAAGGCTAAAAATTTTTGTAGAAAACTCTGTGGAGCCTCCTCAGACCATTCACCTGCATGAACCTCCCATTGATTAGTGATCCACAACTTTGTACACTGTGTACCATACTTTGTGAATTTGTGTGTTGTTTTATTTAAAAATTTGTCATGTCTTGTTTGTGTTGTCTGTTGATGTGCATGTTTTATTTTGTTTTGTCTTGTTGTTGTTGTTGAGGGGCAAGTTTTGTCATCTGAATTTAATGTGCATGGACCTGATATTGATGTACATGTTCTGTTGTTGTTGTGTGGTTGATGTGCTATCATTTAAATGTGCATGAATCTATTGCAAGTTGAAATCATTTGAATGCTAGCATATTTATTCTGTGCATATGTTGGTAATGGGCATGAACTTATCAAAGGTGAAAAGAAGTGAATTGTGGAGAAAATTGGTGCTGATGCACAATGGCGAGGTGCATGTCAGTATAGATGCACAGGCAAATATGCAGCACTAATAATGAGTGAATATTGCTTTGTCACGAGGCTCAATGTCCTCAATTTCACACTCGCAAGCCATTTGTTGGCTTTCTCGCGGGGCTCTGATAGGAATTTTATTCCTCGTGAGAGCCTCATGAGCAAAACACCTGAAGAAACTTGAAATTGATCCTTGCAAAGCTTTATCTTCTCTATGATATTGAGCTAGGCGACAAGCGGTGATCCTGCATTTTGTACCTCGCGAGCAAATTTTTGAAGCTTACACTTGTAATTACCTCGTGAGGATGTTTTTTCTTGGTAAAGATGCTTCTCGCAAGGACCTGTGCTTCAGCAACGCGATGAATACACATTTCCTCTCGCGTGACTCATATTTAAATCAGCCCCATGAATACCTCACGACGCTTTGCCCTTCTCAGCAACTACATACCTCGCGAGATCCCTTTTCAGCTGCGTGAGAAGAATGTGCCCCGCAAGTACTTGGCGAGAACCGCGCGAAGCACGGGGTCACACACTTATACCTTGCGAGATCCTCATTTCTTCATTCACTCTCTTCTTTGCCCTAGTTCCCACTGAGCACCTCCGAGCTTCCTTCTCCAAATTTTCTTCTCTACTGCTCGTATCAATCCAGCCCAAGCGCTTTGCTCTTACTATTGTGTTCCACAACAGCCCTTGATTATTTTACACTCGGTTTGAGGAGATTTGATCCACCGGGCAACAATTGGACCGAAACCCTAGCAATTTGGTGGCAAGTTTTCTCACTCTGCCCTGTAGTTTTATTTAGTATGCTATTTCAGTGTTGAGTAAAGAGGAATTTTTGTGCCATCTTGTCTTTGGAGTGTGCACTAGCCAATCTTTGAGTTTAAAGACCTAATTTGAAGAATTTTTATAGCCATGGCCACTGGTTCAAAGTTAATTAATACTTTGGCTGTCATGTTAAACCCTTTCCCCACTGGCAGCCTTGTGGCCACACGCAAATCTGTGAGGATTGCAGAGGCCTCAACTATGGAGACATCTGAGGTACCTACAAAAACTGTTGAGCCCCAAGTAGAACAAACTAAGAAGAGGGCTGACCCTATGAAGAAGGCCAAGGCTGTGGCCTCTAATGCCTCTGTGGTCAAGAAGAAAGTAGCCCCTAAGAAGAGGGCCAGAGACCACCAAACTGCTAAGAGCCGTGAGAAACCAAAGAAAAAATAAAAGAAGGGCAAGGAGGTGGCCCCTGAGGTTGCCTAAGAGGATGAATCAAATGATGAGTCACTCAGAATTCCCTATGAGTTTGTGGCTGCAATCAAGCTGGAAGCTGAAACTGCCTTTGATAAGGCATTCTTTGAGGAAGAACTTGAGATTGCTGCTTCCATAGAGTACCTCACAAAAGCCTCACTACTACTCCTTATCAGGCCCCCACTGTAGCTAGTCTTCCCTAGACTAGTGTAGTTATTTTACCAAAGCATCAGGGTGAAGACTGGGGATGATAGAAACCCTGCATTGCTAGTGCTGATTGATGACTTTGAGATGTTGTTTATCCAAGGACTACCTTACCCACCATCACACCATCCTCACAACCCACCATAGATGAGCCAATTTTACCCATTACCATAGCCAACTAACTTCTATCATGCACCCACTTCACCATTTCAATCAATTCCAAACACCCAAACAACAACCCCTATCATACCTGATCCCCAACCCCAAATTCGTAACCTCCTCCTCTCCCTTCAAACCCAAATGGTGGCCAACACCCATACCCAAACATCCATAGAGGCCAACCTTCAAGCCATGCACTCCACCCTCCAAAACCAACCCTCCATTCAAACCAACTTACAAGCCATCCAATCAACATTGTTAACCTCAACCCCACCTTCCCAACAACCAACTATCCCTCCACCCACCCATATACCTACTCCACCCTCATCTCCCCAACCCTTAACCTTAACAGTAACAACAGTTATTGTTCCACCCATTGAACCTATTCAAGAATCCCCTCTAGTTACATTTACCACTTCCTCAACCCAAACTGACCTTGAACCTGAACCTCAACCTAACCCTATACTGCCACCCATTATTGCCCCACCTCTGGAACTCACCTACCCACAACCCCAACCTGTAACCCCACCTTCAGTAGCAACAATTGATGCTGCCATAGATGTAGATGACCTATTCCCCACCTCCTCAAAAGCCTCCCAAACAGACTCAGAGATAATAGACCTCACCCTACCTGAATCTGAAGTCCCCCAACCTTTACCCTCTACCTACACCCTAGCCATGCCATCATCCATCCCCTCATCATTGTTGGCTGGCCCTTCTTCAAATGCTGAGCAGCCCATCCTAGCTGCCTCTTCCAACCCCATGCCTCCATACTCAACCCTCCTAAGAGCAATGAAAGAAAATACCTACATCAAGAGGGATGTGCTTATAGGCATGGCTAATCTCAGAACTTCAGTTAAGCAGCCCATCCTAGACCAAATCAAATTTCTAGAGCTAACACACAAGATGGAGAGAAAGAAGATAAAACATGGATGGAGGGAGACACTGCTAAAATATAATGAAGAGAAGAATAGAGCTGATGGGATGGAAGATGTGATCAAAAACTTACAAGTGGCACTTAGATTGGTGGAGGAAAAAGCTAATGATTATGCTAGGACTACTACAGCATTGCAGCAGACCTTATCTAAGATTGGTGATAGAGATTTAGCAGAAGCAACTGCCAAACTCTTCACTGCTGTAGCTCCCCCTGGCAACTGCCCCTAAACCCAAAGAGATAAGAAAAATAAAGCCTGGAATCAACATCAAGGAACCTGCTCCAATCTTGAACCCACTCCCAAAAAGAGAAGCACAACCAGGTAGAGAAAAACTACTTCCAAGAGATCCAAGTCCACTGCTGCTGCCTTTAAGAAGGAAAGAGCCAAAGGTGCCCAAGAACAGGCTCATGATAATTCAGATGATTAGACTTTGTACCTGTAATTAGTTTAGATGCCTTTGTAAAAAATCTTTTATAGTTATTTTCTTTAACATTGTACATATTACTGTTATGAATGAAAGTTCTTTTTGGTAATTTTTGTGTGACTATTGTTTTGTTTCCTTTGTTTCTGCTGTTTTACTTGTCTGTTTTACTTGTTTGTTTTACTTGATTGCTTTACTTGTTTATGTAAGTTTGTTTGTTAATTTTTCTTGCCTTGTTTTGTGTATTATTTGTATAAGAATACCCTGCTACACAAGTCCTTTATCTCTCAAATAGTGAGGACACTGTTCCTCATAGGTTTGGGGGTGTGGCAAGGTATGTCAATGATGTAGTTAACCTAAGTGCAGCAAAACCAAGTGAGTGAGATAGAAATAGAGCTAAGTTCTTAAAAATTTTGCAGACCTTTAGGCATTGAAAGCTTTTAAAATTTAATATTTCCATGAGGTGAACACTAAGAAAACTCATTTGTGTTAGCACTTAGTGAACCATTAAAGAGAGAAAAAGGTAAGGACATGCCTATAAGTTCAATGGAAGACCATACTTAGTGAGATTTAGGCCTATAAAAATTTTTTCTCTTTGAGGAGTGTCTTAGGCAATTCTTTTTGCTCTAAGGATTGGCTGAGTCTTTTCATCACTAGAAGTTGGACATCTCCAAGTTGAAACAGCTAACAGTACCCATGACATTTAGGAAAGGATTAAGGCCTTCTCCTGGACAGTTTGAGCCTAAAAACATCAAACCTAGTAAATTGCCCTTGTGCATATATCCTTTAAGCCTTAATTTCCAGTTTTCTTCAAAATACACTTGAGTATTTGAACCTAAACCTGTGGACCTAATTCAACCCTACCCCCACTCTGAGAATTCAGAAGGTAAAAAAAAAGGAGTTGAAGATGGATAAGCTAGGGTCAATATTTGATGAATGGAGAAGAAATACAAAAAGAGGAGAATAGTAGCTGGGAAGAGGGTGGCATTTCAGAAAAATACAAACAAAAAGAAGAAAACTGCATCCAAAAGAAATACAAAAAAAAAAAAAAAAAAAAATAATAATAATAATGAAAATGAAGAGAGAGGAGTCAAGAGGAAATTTTATTGGAAAAAGTGATAATAAGAGGAGAAGATAGTCACTTCAAGTCTAAAAAATATCAAAGAAGATGAAATATGTTGAATTAAAGATGGTGAACTCATGAATCACCTCCTTCACCTACTGATTTCTCAATTTTGCAACCTTTTCACCCTTTCATTCTTTGTAACCTACACTCATAAGCCACATTACAACCCAATCTTAAGACCTTGTGATCCTAAGTTGAATGAGCTATTATATAAAGATGAGAAGTTGTCCAATCTATGATAAGAAATAGTTAATGATGTCAGAATTTAGAAACCTTGCCTATGCTCATGCTTGCAAACCCATTTGGGCCCTGTAACTGCTCTTGAGCTTGTATGGAAATGAAAACCCTCAAATTTATTTGTAAGAGGCTGCCCTGTTAAGCATTGGGTCTGACATTGAATGTATTGGGCACTGTCTAAACCTAATTTTTCACCTAATGGTAAGCTTAGTACTGACATACACTTGCTATTTTTCTTGTTGCAAGCTGATTGGAAATGATGTGCATACATGTGGGAGTTTTTTATGTTAAATGGTCTGTACACTTTATATGTTTAAATTCCCCACATTTTTGAAAGAATCAAGGGTGGACTGATGCTTTATTTATTGAAAGCTAACTTGGTAATGTTTGCACTTTTGTTAACTGTGTCATCGAGAAGTTTGTGAGTACCTTCACTGAAAACCCTCAGGAGACTTCACTCCTCCACTAGGGATCACCTAGGGGTTTAAAAGGCTTGATGCATAAGTTAAATGCATCCGTGCTCCCTACGAAAGTGGCATTTACATTCCTAGAGTAGTTGTTTAAATTTTACTTTGCTCGAGGACTAGTAAAGATTAGGTTTGGGGTGTTATTCACTAAAAAGTACCACTTTTCACCTCTTAACCTAGCCTTCACTACACATTGGAGCTGTCTAATAACTCTGTGTTTAGTTTGTTTTGTAGTTAGTAATAATTGTGTAGCTTAATACAAAGTTCATGCTTTTGTGCCAAAGAGAGAGAATTCAAGCCAAGGATGACTGCTGAGCCAAAGACTGATGGAACACCATGATGGTACACACCATGGTGACTATTTTACATGTAATGATGGACCAAGGAAGTCCAACAGATGAGAGAAATATGGATGTGGCTAGAGAAAGCTGCAACAACAGCATATGCATTACAGCAGAGGAGCCGAATTATTATCTCGCCCAGTCAAAAGTCTGCCTCGCGCTGTTTGAGTCTGCAGCAAAGCTTCCTCGCGTAGCTGATACCTGTAGCACAAGTGAACTCATGAATAACTTGCACACTCAGTGAGGAAATTAACCTCAGGGAACTACCTCACGCAGTAGTTGCGCACTAAAGCCTTCAGAAATCGAGGTCGTGAAGCTCTCATGAGGAACAAATCTCATATTAGCCGTGCGCACAATCTCGTGACACCAATTTCCATAAAGGATTCAAGCCAGCTCGTGCAGCTCTCGCATAGCTCAAGAGGAGATAGCTCTAAAAATTCTCTCACACAGCTCTCGCACGAGTAAAAGCTTAACCCTCTACCTAGCGAGTTGTGCTATGCAATGCACAAGGAGCCAAGCGACAGGTAACTTCTTCTGCGCGAGACCCTCTCGACAGAAAATTTTAAAGCTCCACTGTGCGAGCAAAGCCAAAGCGTGCAAATTCTACCCTCGCGAGCACTCTGCAACTTCACGAATGAATTAAAGAGCCAAAATCAGCCCCATGAAGCTCGGCTCTCCACTTCTCATTATTTACTCAGAGACCTTTTGGGGATTTCCCTAGGCCCAGGGCACACATCCTGAGGCCCTGATCTCAATGCACACATCTCAAGGCATCCAAGGGTTGTATCCAAGCCACGCCTGCTAGAAAATTAAGGTTTAATCTTCTTTTGGCCAAAGCATTAAGGACTGAGTATATAAGTTGTAAATAAAACTTAGAAAATTATCTCTCCTTCAACCTCAGTCAGCTAGAGCTCTGGCGGATTAGGGTTAGGATTTGATCACCTTCTGTTTCCATTTTTCTTCTTCCTTAGTCCAGCACTTGCTGACTATGCCCTCTGTAAGCAATTAGGTTTAGTTTTATTCAGTTTTTATAATGGGTCTTGTAGTCCTTGGGATTTGTTGAGAGCTGTTATGCACAAGGCTACTGCCTTGAGCAATTTCATTGTAAGCATTGTTTGATCAATGAAATTTATATTTTAAATACTTATTCAATATGTTATTTTCCTATTTTTCCATAGTTTTGTTCAATCTATGCCATATATTTAGGACTTGAGCTGATTTGAAAATCTCATGTAAGCTTGAACGTGTAGCCCTGTAACCATGGTGGTAGCAGCAATTTTCATGTTCCATCTCAGTCCCCTGTGGTGTGGATAACCTCTGTGGATAGCCTGTGACCATTTAAGTGGATAGACTATAGCCCTAGGGTGATTCCAAGCCACAGATCTGAGAGGGATTCTTTTCCTCTGCACTTGAGATTGTAACCTTGTGAGAGGTTTTTGCAGGAATAAGCTTCCCTCTGTCTTACTTGACCAACATCAAATGCTAGATCTAATTTCTCTGTAGAGATTGTAGACTTGTGAGCTGAGTCATTGCAAGCCGTTTGTAGCAATGATTAGCTGCATTTATAGCCTCCAAATAGCCGTTGAACAACTATGGTTTCCACTGGTTTTTCAAGAGCTATTTACCCCCATGGATGTCTATGCTTATAGCCTGGCAAACATGGTGTCTGCAATGATTTTAATGATTTGATTTGAGCCATTGGGTAGAGGACATCTATTGGATAATCTGTGGCCATTTAAGTTGACAGGTTATAACTTTAAGATTAGTCTATTCCATTAGATCAGATTGGTTTTCTGACTTAATTCATGCAGTTGGATCCTCTCCATTGGATAGCCTGTGACCATTGAAGTGGACAAGTTACAACCTTAAGAGACCAGGTTAAATTATAAGGGTTGAGTTAGATACCTCCTCCTTGCAGATGTGCCTGTAGCCATCTAAGGGATTGCTGCAGAGACAACCCTAAGTCTGAGTTACATAACTGAATTAACCTTAGCTTAATTGCTTACTTTCCATTATTTTTACCTTTATTTTAACACACACCATCACCACCCTTTTCATAACCCTTTCTTTAGGATAAGACTGCACTTTATTTCTCCTCTTTTAGTATTAATTTAGTATAGTTGTGACACCCAACTCCCTTTCTCTAGGATTGTCAGATCTATAGCCAGATCTGGAAGCCTACTAATATAACCCATTTTGTGTTCTAGAATAATTTCTCTGAGGGACAAACTCTTACTTACTCAAAACTTGCTACAACTGCCCTGTATCTTACAGGCTGTGTATTTCAGACTTGCTGTTTTAGCCAATTTCCATCTCTTCACTTCTTGATTTATTTTTCTTCACCACTATTTTCTCACCAATAATATAACATCACTCTGAGAAAATCCAACATGTTTTTGGCACCGCTGCCGGGGATATTGATCTTTTTAGTAGACCTGAGTTGTATTATAATTTAGAGTAAAAAATTCTTTGTAGTTGTGTCTTAAATAGAATAAAAAGTACTACTGATTTTTGTTAGAATTTTTACAGAATTGGACAATAGCAGCAAGGAAAAGCTAGAGCTGCAGCTAGAGTTTAGCTAGCTCTGTTTGCACTTCTTTTGCCCTAAAACTCAGTCTATTTATGTTGAATTCCCTGCCAATAGTTTAGTTATAAATCTGTTTGGTTGTAAATTTTGTTTGCAAATTTTTTATGTGTTGTGAGCATTTTTAATACCTGTTGTTCTGTGTGTATGCTTGATAGAAGGTCCCTTAACCCCGAGTTAGAACCTTTAAATCCTGAGGTTGAAAGGGTCCTTAGATTGAGAAACACCACACCAGCCCCTGTTGTTGAAACTGAGTCTGTTGTAATGGCTGAGAGGCAAAGAACTCTAAAGGATTATAATGCACCTAGAGATTACAAATCTCTCTTTTGCATACAATTTCCTTCAGTCGAGGGAAATTATGAAATCCAGTTCTCCACCATTAACATGCTGCCATCTTTTCATGGGCTCAGTAAGGAAGATCCTTACAAGAACATTAATCAATTCTTGGCACTTTGCACCACATTTAACATTACTGGCTTGGGACCTGAAGCCACCAAACTTTGGCTTTTTCCTTTTTCCTTAAAGGACAAAGCCAGCACCTAGCTCTCTAAGCTCCCAGCCAATAGCATCCAGACATGGAGTGACCTCCAAAGTCAATTTCTGACAAAATTCTTTCCCATGAATAAAGCTAGTTAGATGAGGACAAACTTACTGTCATTTACTCAATCCTCAACTGAAGACTTTTATGAAGCATGCGAGAGGTTTCAAGAAATATTAAAACAATGCCCCCACTACCAAATTCTACAGTGGCAACTTGTGCAAGTCTTTTACCAATGAATTAATCCCAAAAGTTGGGACATGGTGGATACCTCGTGTAGGGGTAGTTACCTCCACAAGATAGCTGATGAGGCATGGGAGTTGTTTGATATTATAGGTGAGAATTCCATGCAGCAGGAGTCACTGTCTCGCAATGACAGCTAGACCCTAGCTAAAATGGTGAAAGAATCCACCCCTAGAGGTGGCATGTATGAGGTCAAGGTGTAGAGTGAATTAGAAAGGAAGGTGGACAATCTGAGTTTAAAGTTTGATAAATTGATGAATGTAATGCAGCCTAGGATGGTTGCACAAGTGGAAGAGGCATGTCTGATATGCCAATCTCCAATACATTCACTTCAAGAATGTCCATCAGCCAACCAGTTCCCTGAATTAGTTATGGACCATGCCAATGCTACCCAAGCATATGGGCAGCAACCTACTGGGTATGCATGAAGAAACTACCCCAATTTGAGGTGGAGACAAGAGACATACCAACAGCTCGATCAGCAGCAGTTGGCAGCTCCATACCGAACCTCTGCCTTAATTCAACTAAGGATATGCACCTAAGCAAAATTTTCAGTTGCCTGCCCACAACTAAATCATTTGGTCTTACCCCCACCACAGGCCAGATCCTCTTCCTTTGAATAGAGGACCACCTGGCTCAAATCTGTAATGCTTTGAATAAGAAAGAGGAGGGCAGGTTGCCTAGTCAACCCTAACGGGCAGTACATGATTGGAGAAGGCTCCACTACCCAGGAGGAGGGTAATGCAATCACTACCCTAAGGAGTGGCAGGGTGGTTGACAATTTAGTGGGCAGGGCAGCTGAGGAGGCCATAGAGAGTAAAAATAAAAGAAATGTGAGTGTTGAAAAATTAATGAATTCATCCCCTTTTGTTGAGCAATAAGGACAAAATAAAGGGGCTGATGTTGAGCCCCAACATCAAGCAATAAATGAAGAAAAGAGAAAAAAATAAAAATTTGATCATGATGTTAGGCATGCAGCTGTGGCAACAGTCCCACAGCTGCCATTTCCTCATGCACTTGCTGGCCCATCTCCTTTTGATAAGGGGAATGCTCAGATGGAGGAAATGATGGAGACCTTCAAGCAGGTCAAGATTAATTTGCCCATACTTGATGCAATAAAATAGTTCCCTGCCTATGCCAAATTCTTGAAGGACCTTTGGACACAAAAGAGAAAAACAAGGGTGCAATTGTCCAAAAAGGTTTTTACCATCGAACATGTTGAATCAGTACTGTCCATAGCCACACTTGAGAAATTACAGGACCCAGGGGTACCTACCATCCCCTGCATAATTGAAAACCATACTATTGGAAGAGCCCTTTTGGACTTAGGGGCCAGTGTGAACCTGTTCCCATATTCTGTGCATGAGGGGTTGGGTTTGGGGGAGCTAAAATCCACATCAGTTGTGCTCCAGCCGGCTAATAGGTCTGAGAGAAGACTTGTGGGTGTGGTGGAGGATGTTTTGACAGGGGTGGACAAGTTCTACTATCCTGCTGATTTCCTAGTCTTGGACATGGACCCTTGCAAAACTAAAGCCCCAATTCCTGTCATCCTTGGTAGGCCATTCTTGGCCACTACCAATACTTGCATTCAATGCAGGTTAGGAGTGATGGAGGTGACCTTTGCGAACATGAAGGCCTAATTAAATGTGTATAATGTTGCTAGGCAACTTCAGATGGACTTTGAGGACTGCTATGTAATAGATGTACTAGATGGCCTTGTGAAAGGAGAATTATCCAATCTGCTAGATTAGGATAATATTGCTGAAAACCTTGAAAATATTAAGAGTATGGTTGATAAGGAGGCTCAAGCTCTCATGAAAAAAGACAGCACCAAAATAGAGTCTTCTGTGGGCCTAGTGCAACATTCCAACTAAAAACCTACATTGCTGCCCCTTTCTCAAACCACCTAGGCACCTTTGTTACCTTCCATTGAAAGTCCCCCTGATTTAGAGTTGAAACAACTCCTAGATACATTAAAGCATGCCTTCTTGGGGCAAAACAAAAACCTTCAAGTTATTATCTCTTCCTCTCTAACTAGTGAGCAGGAGGACGAATTATTGAGTGTTCTCAAGAAGCACACAAAACCAATGGGGTGGACAATTGCCGATCTTGGGGCATTGATATCTCAGTTTATATGCATAAAATTCACTTGGAGGAGGATGCAAAACCCTCTAGGGAGATACAGAGGAAGCTTAATCCTCACATGCAATAGGTGGTCTTGAAAGAGATAGTAAAGCTGTTGGATGCAGGGGTATTTTTCCTATTTTATATTAAGAGTGAGTGTCACCTTCAGGTGGTACCCAATAAGTGAGGCATAACAGTGATTACTTCTTATTCTGGGGAGTTAATGCCAGCCAGGGAGACAAGTGGCTGGAGAGTATGCATAGATTACAGAAAACTCAACTCTAAGACCAGGAAAGACCACTTCCCTCTCCCTTTCATTAATCAAATTCTAGATAAACTGGCTGGGAAGGCATTTTATTTCTTTCTTGATGGATACTCAAGGTATAGCCAAATCCTTGTGTATCCTCAAGATCAAGAAAAAACTACTTTCATATGTCCCTTTGGCACCATTGCTTATTGGAGGATGCCTTTTGGACTGTGCAATGCCCCAGCCACATTTCAGAGGTGCATGTATGCCATCTTTTCTGACATGATTGACAAGTTCTCGGAAATCTTCATGGATGATTTTTCAGTTTGTGGGGATAGCTTTAGCCAGTGCTTGAGTACCTTGACCTGATTTTACAAAGATGTGAAGAGACCAATTTGGTCTTAAGCTGGGAAAAGAGCCACTTTATGATAACACAAGGAATTGTGTTAGGCCATGTGGTCTCCCACAGAGGTATAGAGGTTGACATAGCTAAAGTGGATTTGATCTCACACCTACCCCACCCAGGATTGTTAAGCAAATCAAATCAAATCCTTTTTAAGACATGTTGGATTCTACATGAGGTTCATTAAGGACTTCAGCAGAATTGCAAAGCCACTGTGCCACCTGCTGTGTTAGGATGTGTAATTTGAATTTTCTATTGAGTGCCTTGAGGCCTTTGAGGTCTTAAAAAAGTGCCTTACCACTGCTCCTGTAATCCAGGCCCCAAATTACTCACTCCCCTTTGAACTGATGTGTGATGTATCAGACCTTGCCATAGGTGTTGTCTTAGGATAGAGGAAAGATAAGCTGTCTGCAGTGATTTATTATGCAAGCAAAAAACTAGCAGAGGCTTAGCTCAATTATACCATAACTGAGATGGAGCTGCTAGTTGTTGTGTTTGCTGTGGACAAGTTTAGACCCTACTTACTTGGGTCTAAAATTATTATTTTTACTGATCACTCAGCCCTGAAATACTTGTTGGCTAAGAAGGATGCCAAACCAAGGCTGATCAGATGGATCCCCCTGTTGCAGGAGTTTGATCTTGAGATCAAGGATAAGAAATGAGTAGAGAATGTGGTGGCTAATCACCTCTCTAGAATTGTGTTGGATGAATGTGCAGCATCACTTGTCAATGAATTGTTCCCTGATGAGCAATTATTGGCTATTCAGTCTAGTGTGCCCTGGTTTGCACACATTATGAATTTTCTTGCTATTGGTAGGATCCTCCCTCATTGGTCCAAGATGGATAAAGACCTATTTTTCTCTCAGGTCAAACATTTTATGTGGGAGGATCCTTACCTTCACAAGCATTGTACATATTAGATTGTGAGGAGATGTGTGCCTGAAAGTGAGTTTCACAACATTCTTTCTTTGTGCCATGAGCAGGCCTATGGAGCTCACTTTAGTGGCAAAAAGATAATTGCAAAAGTATTGCAATGTGGGTTTTATTGACCCTCTTTGTTCAGAGATGCACACATACATTGCAAAGCCTGTACAAGATGTCAAAGGTTGGGAGGCATTTCCAAGAAAGATTCAATGCCATTGCAGCCCATCCTTGTGGTAGAACTATTTGGCATCTGGGGGATTGATTTTATGGGCCCCTTTCCTCCTACGAGTTTCAATTTTATCCTGGTGGCAGTGAACTATGTGTCCAAGTGGGTTAAAGTCATTGTCATAAGAGCAAATGACCATACAGTTGTCCTCAAATTTTTGAAGGATAATATTTTCTCTAAATTTGGCATCCCCAGAGATATCATTAGTGATGGGGGGAGTCATTTCTATAACAGGCCTTTTGAGAATTTATTCAAAAAGTGTTTTGTTACACAAAGGATTGCAACTCCCTACCACTCACAGACCAGTAGGCAAGTTAAAATTTTTAATAAGGAGATCAAGCACATCTTGGAGATGACTGTGAGGACAGATAGGAAGGATTGGGCACAAAAACTGCATAATGCACTGTGGGCTTATAGGACTGCCTATAAGACCCTTATTGGTATGCCCCCTTTTAGGCTGGTCTATGGTAAGACATGTCATCTACTAGTGGAGTTAGAACACAGAGCCTACTGGGCTATTAAAACATTGAATTTTGATCTAACTACTACTGGTTCTCATAGGAAATTGCAAATGTTAGAGCTTGATGAGCTGAGATTGGATGCCTATACAAATGCAAGAATTTACAAGGAAAGATCCAAGGCATTTTTTGACAAGAAACTCATGAGGAAGGACTTCAATGCTGGTGCGAAGGTTTGGCTTTTCAACTCTAAATTAAAATTCTTTTCAGGAAAGTTAAAATCTAGATGGGATGGACCTTATACTGTCATCCATGCCTCCCCATCTGGTGCTGTGGAGATCTTGGATCCCATGTCCGAGAAGATCATGAAAGTGAATGGTCAAGGGCTAAAAATTTGTGTAGGAAACTCTGTGGTGCCTCCTCAAACCATTCACCAGCATGAACCTCCCACTGATTAGTGATACACAGCTCTGTACACTGTGTACCAAACTTTGTGAATTTGTGTGTTGTTTTGTTTAAAAATCTGTCATGTGTTGTTTGGGTTGTTTGTTGATGTTCATGTTTTATTTTGTTTTGTCTTATTGTTGTTGAGGGGCAAGTTTTGTCATCTGAATTTTATGTGTATGTTCTGTTGTTGTGTGGTTGATGTGCTGTCATTTAAATGTGCATGAATCTGTTGCAAGTTGAAATCACTTGAATGCTAGCATATTTATTCTATGCATATGTTGGTAATGGGCATGAACTTATCAAAGGCGAAAAGAAATGAATTGTGGAGAAAGTTGGTGCTGATGCACAATGGCGAGGTGCATGTCAGTATAAATGCACAGGCCAATGTGCAGCACTGAGAATGAGTGAATATTGCTTTGTCGCGAGGCTCAATGTCCTCAATTTCACACTCGTGAGTCATTTGTAGGCTTTCTCGCGGGGCTCTGATAGGAATTTTGTTCCTCACGAGCAAAACACCTGAAGAAACTTGAAGTTGAACCTCGCGAAGCTTTATCTTCTCTGCGATATTGAGCTGCGCGACAAGCGGTGATCCTACATTTTATACCTCGCGAGCAAATTTCTGAAGCTTACACTTGTAATTACCTCGCGAGGACCTTTGTTCTCGGTAAAGATGCTTCTCGTGAAGACCTGTGCTTCAGCTGCGTGAGGAATACACATTTCCTCTCTCGCGACTCAGATTTAAATCAGCCCCGTGAATATCTCGCGAGGCTTTGTTCTTCTCAGGAACTGCATACCTCATGGATCCCTTTTCGGCTGTGCGAGAAGAATGTGCCCCGTGAGCACTTGGCGAGAACCACGCGAAGCACAGGGTCACACACTTATACCCCGCGAAATCCTCATTTCTTCATTCACTCTCTTCTTTGCCCTAGTTCCCACTGAGCACCTCCGAGCTTCCTTCTCCAAATTTTCTCCTCTACTACCCGTATCAATCCAACCCAAGCACTTTGCTCTTACTATTGTGTTCCACAACAGACCCCGATAATTTTGCACTCGGTTTGAGGAGATTTGATCCACCGGGCAGCAATTGGACCGAAACCCTGGCAATTTAGTGGTAAGTTTTCTCACTCTGCCTTGTGGTTTGAATTAGTATCCTATTTCAGTGTTGAGTAATGAGGAATTTGTGTGCCATATTGTCTTTGGAGTGTGAACTAGCCAATCTTTGAGTTTAAAGACCTAATTTGAAGAATTTGTGTAGCCATGGCCACTGGCTCAAAGTTTATTGATACTTTGGCTGCCATGTTGAACCCTTTCCCTACTGGCAGCCCTGTGGCCACATGCAAATCTGTGAGGATTGCAGAGGCCTCCACTGTGGAGACCTCTGAGGTACCTACACAAACTGTTGAGCCCCAAGTGGAACAAACTATGAAGAGGGCTGCCCCTGTGAAGAAGGCCAAGGCTGTGGCCTCTGATGCCTCTGTGGTCAAGAAGAAAGTAGCCCCTAAGAAGAGGGCCAGAGACCACCCACCTGCTAAGAGCCCTGAGAAACCAAAGAAAAAATAAAAGAAGGGCAAGGAGGTGGTCCCTGAGGTTGCCCAAGAGGATGAATCAAATGATGAGTCGCTCAGAATTCCCTCTGAGTTTGGGGCTGCAATCAAGCTGGAAGCTGAAACTGCCTTTGATAAGGCATTCTTTGAGGAAGAGCCTGAGACTGCTTCTTCCATAGTATACCTCACAAAAGCCTTACTGCTACACCTTCTCAGGCCCCCACTGCAGCTAGTCTTCCCTAGACTAGTGCAGTTATTTTACCAAAACATCGGGGTGAAGACTGGGAATGATGGAAACCCCGCATTGCTAGTGCTATTTGATGACTTTGAGATGTTGTTTATCCAAGCACTACCTTACCCACCATCACACCATCCTCACAACCCACCATAGCTGAGCCAATTTTACCCATTACCATAGCCAACTAACTTCCATCATGCACCGACTTCACCATTTCAACCAATTCCAAACACCCAAACCACAGCCCCTATGTAGACACCCAAATTTGGCCCAAGGCCCGATTGAAACATATTTTGAGAGAGGAGCACTTTCGAGCTTTTGATGGCATGTATGGAACCTTTTAAAACCTTAGGAACCCTTTCAAACCATTAGGAATCACCTATATCTCTAAGGAACCTTCCCGAACCCTTAGAAACCAATCCCGACCCTTAGAACCCGTTCCAGACCAGAACCTAGTTTTCCCGAGCCATGGATGAAGGATGGTGCACAAGGGCCAGCTATGACCTTCTACTATGATTGAATCTCATATCATTGAAAAGTAGAAATCATCAACTTTCCAATGGTCCAAGAATCGCCCCAATCAAAGTTGTGTACAAAAAGATATCGTGATCCGAAGTGCAAGGGCAAAAGGGTAAAAACACACTAAAACTCCCTAGGGTTTTAGCGCAACTAATAGTTGCCCCAAGTCATTCTTCCATAGAAATGGCTTGGCGCAACTAATAGTTGTGCCAGTTATAGGTGGGTCCCCCCACGGGCAATCAACTTCCCAAGGCCATTGTGCAGCACTGTTTTACAATGCATATGCCTGGTGCAACTAATAGTTGCATCAGGCATATGAGCAGTAACCTCTGGTTTTGCTCCGAATTTTGTGATTAGGGTTTGACTTATTGACCATCTTAATATTTGGGGTGTGTTTTGATAGTTTTGTTGCACCCATTCACTACCTATTTGTAATCCTTAAGTGGTTTGAAACACCAACCTATCATCCACCATTAGAACCACCTTCACACCTTTCCAAGCTCTCAAAATCTTAGGAAACCTTAGATTAGAGATTACCTAATTGCTAAACCTAATTAGTATCTAAGTTGCCTCCAAATCTACCCTTTTCCTATAAATAGTGCCCCCCTCTCCTTGTATTAAAGGGTTGAAAATTCTTGCCTAAGAAAGAAAGAGCTTAAGTGAGAAGATCTTTCTCCCTTTAGGGCACCATCCCCATACAAATTTTAGAATTCAAAAAAACCCTTTAGACCTTAGTATTTCACTAAAAACCTCTAGGTTAGGTGTGTGTGATCCCCTAACCTTCCTTCTCTACCTCTTAGCTTCAAGCCTTAGGAGTTAGAACCCCATTCCATACCATACAAGCTTTCAAAAGCTCATCAAATCAAGCTAATGCAAGGCTCCTCAACAGTGCAACAATGGCCTGAGAGCTCCGGTTCTCCCCTCTATTCCTCTACCTTTCGGTCATTCCTCCATCCTTCCATTTGTGCCATTACTCTGCCAAATTTTTTATAGCAACGGAGGGATACAAATAGGATTTAAGACCCATTTGGGCAAGAGGAAGCCATTTTCTTTTCTTTTATATTATTTTTATTTTGGCCATTAGTAGAGACCGTGTTAAGCAGGTTGATTGGGTGCCTAACACCTTCTAAATTGATAACTAAAGCCCCTACCCAAGAACCTTTGGTGTGGACCGGATTCAGAGTCATATTTGTGGTACTTCGGTGCTTATAAAAATGATATAGGTTTCTCGAGATACCAAAAGCTCCGGGTGGTGACTCTATATTTTCGTTAGAGAGTGCATCGTCGCGAGTGGATCGTCAAAAATTCCACGGTTGCACAGATGGCGATTCTGTTGGGGATAGCTTTTAAAGCTTCTCCTTGAAATTTGATCTTTTCTTTTTATTTTACTAACTATTTTTTCTATTTTTTTTTACTATTTTTTTAATTATTTTCTCACCCCTACTTTTCCATCATTTACATGCCTTAGTCGATCGGCGGGCTTACTTGCGCATTGTCTTTATTTTTTCTTACATTTCCATCATTTTAGGTGCCTTAGCCGATTGGTGGGCCTACTTGATCATTGTCTTTCAATTTTTTTAATTTTTTGTCATTTAAAGTGCCTTAGCAGATTGGCTGGCCTACTTGTGCAAATATATTTTGACAGTAGACGTCGGCCCGTAGTAGCGGCACGGGTCATCACCCCCGACTTTTGGATTAAAGAAAACTTCCATTAAAAAAATATTTTTTAAAAAAAGGTTAAAATTGAATCAAGAATAGGGAGCTTAATTAACTTGTTTTTATGAGCTAGATTTTCAAAGGGTTGGGTTTAGGCACACATACCACTCGGGTCTTAGTATAGTGGCAGCCCCTAGTGGTGATGATCCAAAAAAGTCTCAGCCCACCTAGTATCTGAGAAGGAACTTGCGCCGAAGGTATATCAGGTGGTTTTCCTCTTCCTACAAAGTTTAAAACCCTTGGAGAGCATGCTATCGAGTTATACCAGACTCAAACCTTTAGGCTTCGGTGAGGAGAGAATCGATCATATAAACAGTAAGTTCCCGGAAGCCCAGCTTCCACAAAAAATAAAAAACAGGCCCATTTTCAAGCTGTTGTTTCCTGCTATCAGGAATTCTGGAGCTTCATTTTTGCCTGGCGCAAGTATTAGTTGCGCCAGTGCAAAAACCGCGAAATTATAACTGGTGCAACTAATAGTTGCGCCAGCTTTAAATCCGACAACTTTTACCTTGGCGCAACTAATAGTTGCACCAGTGTAAAAAGAGGCTTTTCTGACTTGGCGCATGTATTAGTTACGCCAAGCCTGCCTAGACAGCAGTAGCCCGAAATTTGAGGCTTTCTCACCTCCCGAGTATCCCGATTAGTGTGCTCAGTGGCTTTGTTTGGGCCCCACCATCTCCGATACCCAATATGCCCCCGCTAGTCAAAAGAAGGTGACTTCTTTTTGGCTCATTCATGGGAATCAGCTTGTTTACCTTGGTTTTCGTGCCTTCAATAGATCAAAGGTCTTCCTTTGATTCTTTCGATGCGCATCGAAATCATCGCCGCGGGTCTCAAGTTAGGGTACGAAAGCCACCCGAAAAGGGAATTCCAAGGCCTCGAAACCTTTGTTTTCTATAAAAGAATTCTTTCTAAAAAAAATTAAAAATCAAAAAACTTAAAAATAGAATCTTTGTGGTGCCGGCACAATAGCGTCATCTTGCCCTCCGTCGTCCCATAGGGAAAGAAGGAGGAGGATTTTTGGGCCTTATCCAAGGCACGCTTAGCCAACCCATTCCCGAAGGATGTCATGGGTAGTGGACCCGGCTTACGCTGATCTCAACTCATCCCCGCCATATTCTCCAACCCACTCCCATTTGGTAGAAGCCTTCACATCCATCCCCATCACCTTACCCCCTTTTACCGTTACCGGCCCGTTTGGTGCCCCCATTTTTCCAACCTCCACTTCCCAAAACATCCAAAATTCAATCCCTCATTCCCCATCTTTTTCCCAAACTACCTTTCCCCCCATGCCCATGCCAAGCCAACCACCCATTTCATCCACATCCCCTCAAAATCCAACACCTTTCCCATCCACATTCATGACAAACCAAACCCCATTTTCCCAATCCACATCCACGCCCCATTCTCCACCTTCCCCAAATAGGCCCAATCTGTCATGATTCACTTATGTCACCTCCACCCTATCCAACCCCCCACAAGCCCCCCCATCTACCCGAGTCATGCCCACTTTTATCGGGACCATGCCCGATTTTTCCCAAACACCCACACTTTACCCTTCATCATACTTAAACATCCCCAATCCATCCCCCTTTGACAATGCCCCACCCCATTCCTTCAATCCATCCCATATCTCATCACTTACCATGGCCATGCCCAATTTTACCTCCACATCCACCCCATCTATACCCAATCATCCCTTGAATTCACCATCCACATGCGATCCTCCTTCCATCACCATGATGGAGGATATGTTCCAAGCCTACTCCTTATGGAAGGCTTCCCAAAACACCCCCCATCATCTACACCCCACATCCATGAACCCATACCATACCTTAGCCAACCTCCATGCTTCACTCCCTCATGATCCCCGTCAACCCTCCATAATTCACTCCATCCAAACCCCCATCTCCCATATCCCCCAAGGCCCATTGGCCCAAAACCCCACCTTTCACGAAGGCCCATTGGCTCAAAACCCCACCACCCATGATCTCCAAGGCCCAATGGCCCAACACCCCATCACCCATACCCAAGGGCCCATGGCCCAAACCCATCAAGGGCCCACAGCCCAAACCCACCAATGGCCCATGGCCCATACCCCCTCAAAACCCAGTGGGCCAGGCCCACATACACCAAGGGCCCACAGCCCATACCCATCTGGCCCAAGCCCATACCCACCAATGGCCCATGGCCCAAGCCCTCCAAAGCCCAATGGGCCATACCCATCAAGGCCTAATAGGCTAAGATCCCCCAAATCCCATGCCCTTTACCCAAACCCAACCTAATCAAGGCCTTGTGGCCCAAACCTACCCCGGGCCTATGGCCCAAGCCCAAACAAATTACCCTCCACAATACCCCCAAAATGTCACCCACCTCTAACCTTCACAGCCGGGTCAAACCCAAGCCATACCTCAAACCCAATTTTCCCATGGCCCCACACCCCAAGGTCATCTCCAAACCTTCTCCCATGTCCAATGGCCCCATCAGTCCCCACTCCTAAACCAAACCACCACTCATCCCATCACCCCACAACACTTCCCTTACATTCAAGGGGCTCACCCAACCCATATCCAATCCAATCCCATCCAGTCCATGCAACAACAGTTTGAGAATCTCATCCTCACTGCACCTTACATAGATCAGCAGTATGAGGAGGACGAGATCAGAAATAGTGGTGCCTATGTCGGGGCAGTGACCACTCTTAATCCTCCATCGATAGCTACCCCACCCTCAATAGCACAGAGCGAGTCTCGACCGACTGTTAAAAAAGTGGCCCCCATGTCCAAAGAATTGGAACAGTTAAGGGAGCAACTAGACAAGATCCAGAAATAGTTGTTGAAGATGGGTGGTGCTAAAATTCACGCCACTGATTTTATGGATTTGTGTTTATTTGCCAAGGTCCCCCTACCCCCTAAATTTAAAATGCCAGTATTCGACAAGTACAATAGCACAGGCAACCCGATTGCGCACCTCAAGTCCTATTTTGGGGATATGTGCCAGTACGGGGGGGACAAGAGATTACTAATAAAAGTCTTTCAGAAAAGTTTAATCGGCCTAGCTCTGAGATGGTTTACGTCTCTTGAACCGTCCATGATAAAGACATGGAAGGACTTGACGCATTTGTTCCAAGAACAGTATGTCTATAATACTGATATCGAACCGCGCAAGTCTGATTTAGCCCGATTGGAACAAAATCCCAACGAGACCTTCAGCAATTATTTAGGGCATTGGAGAGCACTGCAGCTTAAGTCAGAAACACAATACCAGACGATGAGCAGATAGAGATGATTTCAAAGAACACTTTGCCAGTGATTTTCAATTTTCTTATCTACCAACAGCAGTCCAGTTTTGCTAATTTGGTAAGGAATGCCAACCGCTGTGAAGATGCCATCAAGGAAGGACGGCTCAGGAAGAATGCTTCAGGGGGACCTAGCGGGGCTAGAAGGTTTGCCGAATAGAGAAACGACAGGAGGGCAAGGGCAGAGGTACAGAATGTGACCAATACCAGGCCCAATAATAATGTAGTCCCCTTTTAGTTTAAGGCAGTGCAACTAGCTCCCGTCTGACCAGGGCCAGTGCAAAGAGCAGGGAACGGACAGGGGGTACAAATGACCTCGAAGAGGAGAGCCCATTATGATTGTGTTTTTACGCCCTTGGGGTAATCTTTAAGTGTACTTTTACCTTTATTAATTGAAAAGGGATTATTAACTGCGCTCCAACCACAACCTCCTAATTTTATTCCGTATAATTTTGACCCAAATACTCATTGTAATTTCCACTAGGGTTTGGGTCACCTGACTGATCGTTGCTTCCCATTGAAGCACGCGATCCAAGATTTAATCGTTGCTGGGAAGATCATTCCCCTTGCACCCACCCAAGAAAACTAGAATGTGAATATTCACCAGGTGACTTTGCCACCACACCCTATTGAAATAGCAAGTCCCAGACCCACCATAGGGATGGTAAAGGAAATTGAGGAAGAGTATGAATTTGGCCCCACTGATTACATCAATAATAGAGAAAATTTTGTGATCCCAAGGCAGCGTGACCGAGAAGAAAGAACTATTGGGGTGATTGAGCCCCTGAATCTGGTAGATTATTTTCCTACCCCTACACCAGCAATTGAGCCCCTAGATCTTGGGGCCTATTTTCCACCATCCACCCCCATTAACTACGTACAAATAAATGCGTATCAACCATATTCCACCACCCCCATCAATTACCCAATAAACTAGCAGGCCCCCAATCCTCCACCACCAATAAACTACCAATGGCCTGCGCCTACCCCATTACCCCCAGTTCAACCACCTGCAAACTCCACCACCCCCGTCAATTACCTAATGGCCCATCAAACCCCTGATCCCCTTCCCGCACCTATCAGCTACCAATGGCCTACTTTTACCCCCTTTCTCCCAATACCACCACCCTCAAGCTTCGCCACCCCCATTTGGCCCAATTTTGCCACCCAACTAGCTACCACTGAAATAAATCAAGTATTACCCATGCCTCCTGAGCCATCAATACATGCACTTCAGGTGCCGACAACCATACCATTCCAGCTCTAAGGACCAACCTATGATCCACATCAGGTCCCCCTGATCTATGAGCAAACCAATGCTAACGCCCATAGCAACAGCAGCAGGGAGGGGGTGGTGGACTTCGTTACCAAATCAAGAAGAATCTCGAAACAGCCCAAGGCAATAATAGTAGCAACTGCAACAGCAACACCAGCATGGCCAGAGGGAAAGAAGGATAGTGCAGTCCACCCATTTGAGAAAATGAGCCGGGAGCACATTCTCGAGACTCAGTTAAGAAGGATGCCAGCCCATATCACTGCCTGAGATCTTTTGATGATGTCCCCACTCCATTTCTAAGTTCTAATGGGGGCGTTAAAGAATGCACATGTGTCCCAACAGGTGAGCCCAGACGAGGTCGGGCAAATAATCGGACAGGTGATGGCACCCAATGCTATTTCGTTTTCAGACGCAGATCTACCTGAGGAGGGGAACAATCATGACAAATCCATCAATATCACTATCGAAGATGGGAACATGATAATTTCCTTGGTTCTAATTGATAACGGGTCGGCTCTGAGTGTGTGCCTATTACGAACTGCCACCAAGGCCCCTGTATGCTAAGACCGACAAGGACTAGCACTCGAGGATTTGATAATACAAGAAGAGAAATAATGGGAGAGGTCGATCTGGAATTAGTAATTGGGCCCATGACCTTCTCTATACCCTTTCAAGTGATGGATATCAAATCTTCTTTTAATTTGTTGATAGGACGCCTGCGATTACATAAGCTCGGGGCGATACCTTCTACCCTCCATCAAAAGTTAAAATTCATATCCGAGCAGAAAGTGATCACCATCATTGGTGAAAGGCACGATGAGAAAGACAAGGCCACCCACAGCATTGAAAGTCCTAAGGTAGTTGATGTGCCACATACTGAGGAAGACACCGACCTCCACAATTCAGAGTATGAGGTGTCAGCAGTAGGCCCGAAACTCCCGAGAAACATCACTCCCACAATCGGCGGTGGAATGGAAGCGGCGGTAACCATGCTCCAGAAATGGGGTTATCAGAAAGGCAGAGGACTAGGGCCTAGATTGCAGGGCAGAGGAGAGTCAGTCATTGCCAAGGGGTAGAAGGTTCGATCTGGACTAGGATACAAGCCCACAGAGGAACAGGTTCGAGAGGCAAAAGAGAAAGCCAGGGTCGCTGCAACTACAAGAGCTCGAGGAATCAATATAGAAGAGAAACCTCACCCTAGGTTGCACATTAGGGAATCCTTTGTCAGCATTGGGGTCATAAAGATCGATCGAAATGGGGTAACCCATTTGACCCCATACAAACCCATAGCCCCTGTCCATCCCACTAATCCCCACATCTCCCTTCCCAATCTTGAAATAGATCTGGCTGCCCTATCCCTATTTGAGGAGCAGCATTCAATACTTGAACCAACTCCTCCTGTGGTAAACCACCACAGGACTCTGCTAACGTTTGAGGATGAAATCTCAGACAAACCTATGGTCTATTGTTGTGGTTCTCAGTGTGCTTGTTTTATTTGTTGGTGGTAAAAACAATTTAAAATCAAAGAAAGAGTAAAACAGGGGATGGAATCAGCACAACTGAGAAATCCTAGACCTGCAAGATACAGGGTTCATTTGTAGCAAGTTTTGATAAGTAAGAGTTTGTCCCACAGGGAAAGGTGATCTACAGCTCCAAAGGAGCCATCTCTAGTAGTCCCTCCAGATCTAACTACAGATCTGGCAGTCCTAAAAGGAGGGGAGTTTAAGGTCACTTATTCTAAGTATTCTAAGATAGCCTAATGAGTTAACTACAGAAAGGGTTTAAAAGATGGATGGATTGTGGAAAATAAATATAAAAGGGTGAGAAGTAGGTTATTGAGTCTAGATCAGAGGAGCTTTGTAACTCAGATTTAGATCTGATGTTATGGAAATCCTGTCTAATGGCTACATTATCACCAAAGAGGAGGAAGAATTCAACTCATCCCTGTGCCATGATCCAATCCCTTAAGGTTATAACTTGTCCACTTGAATGGTCACAGACTATCCCATAGGGGAACCACAGTCCAGAGATGGGTCAAAACAAATTAATCATTGTAGGCACTACTTCATCCAGGCTTCAAGCTCAGGGAATCCATAGGAAACCTCAACCTCTAAAGCCCTATGTGTGGGGCTAAGGCTGTATAGGACCATGATAGCCTAGACACATAGAACCAGTAAGAGATTGAGTACCACCTTAGATCTAGCTGTCCATTGCTTGAGTGGGGCTACAATGGTCCAGTCACAAGCCTACAATCTCCATAATCAGATCAGATCTAACATCTGATGGTGGGTATATACAAATATATGGGGAGTCTGCCTCTGCACAATCTCCTACTAGGCTTAACAGCTCAGGCTCGGGGAAGAAGGATCCATCTTGGATCGGCGGATTGGATTCACCCTAAGGCTATAGCCTGTCCACTTAAATGGTCACAGACTATCCCAAAGGCTATCCTCCTCACGGAGTCGAAGACAAAACAAGTTAATTGCTGCTACCACCATGGTCACAAGGCTTCCAGCTCAGGCTCCCATGAGAATTTCAGATCTAGTGGGTCCTGTGGTGGGGCTAAGGCTGTATAAGACCGTGATAGCCCAGACACACAGGTCACTTGGATCTGAGTGGATCCTTAGAATCAGTCCTCCATTGCTTTGAAATACAGCCAATGTAATGGCGGATCACAAGGCAACAACCTTGCACAGAACATCTCACAAATACACAAATCCCATAAGAGTACAAATCCTATTACAAAAACTCCATTAATCTAACCTCAAAAGACATACAAAGGCATGGCCAGCAAGTGCTGAGCCATGGAGAGAAGAAAAAGAAGAAAAAGAAAACTACTTACAGTTACAGGAATAACAAGAATGGAAAAGAAAATTACAAAATCTGAGATAGGAGTTCCTCTTCTAAATTCTAACTCCAAGTCTCCCTCTTCTTTCTTTCCTTTCTTTTCTCCCCTCCCCCTAAACCTAAATCAGGCTTAGGTTTATATAGCAGTGGTGTGGCGGCGCATTAGGGTTAGGAAACCCTAATTTTAACGATGCCACGTGGCCGAATAATGATCCTTAGATGCCTCGGGGCGCATGCACGGAGATTTGAGCATGAGAGTGCGTGCTCTAATCCTTGGAAATCCTCAGAAAGTCCTTTACAGAGTGATGGAAGTTGGAGTTCAGAGCTTCGCCAGGTTACAGTCGATTCCCAGACTTGTCGCGTGGTAGCTCTAGTCTTCGCGTGGTTGAGTTTAACATTAAAGCTTTAGACGTCGTGTGGTTGTAGCTTCTTGATGCTTTGAGCAGTCGCGAGGTAGACAGTTAAGCTCTCACTGGGTTGGGCTTCGCGCAGTTAGATTGATAATTGTGAATAGCGCGGGAACCGCGCGAGCTTTTCACTTCACTTCGCAAGGGTAATTCTGGCTTTTGTGAGACTGCTTTCTCTCTGAACAGCACGAGAACTGTGCGAGAAGTTCACTTCTTAATGGATCTTCACGAGGATCCTCGCAAGGTGTTGAGGCTTTTCTGAAATGCACGGCAGGTTCTCTTGATATTTGCATCCCGTGGCTACTGCGTGACAGCTGCGCGAGGCAGGATTCTGAAGCTCTCTCTCCTCAGCTGTTCTGAGCTAACCGCACGAGGGTGAGAGGGGTCTTCTTGAACTGCGCAAGAGCTTGTTTGTGAAGTCTTGGGACTTCACAAGGACTGCGCGAAGTGTATTTTTCTGAATCCTCTGGAGGTTTGTCAGCTGCGCGAGGCTCTTCTATGGTCTGGATTCATGGTTCATTCTTCTGAGGGACTTCTGGTGCCAAAACAGGCTCCTTAGCAGGATTCATGGCCTTATTGTCCTGCTGTTTATAACCTACAGAAAACACTTAACAAGCATTTATTAGATGGCTAAGGGTCTAATCAAAGGCTAAGTTAAGGGATGAAAAGTGGCACTTTTTAGGTATTAACATCTATATGATGGGGGCCGGTCCAGAAGAGTCACATTCGCCAGTCTCATACATCTAAAAAGGTAAAGGGGCAGCAAGTCAGGTATGCAATTAGGCATCTTTGCCCCAAACTCTTAAAGCAAGGAGTGGCCTACAATTTGACACCTATTTCTAAAAAAAAATAACCTATAAAAAGTAAGATAAGCCCTTGGCAGGCAATACCTTGTATTTACACTGACTCATGCTGCCAAGGGTCCGTCTTCGAAGAAAACAGAAACCTCAAAAACATTGGAAAAATACAGAATCTCAAAAACATGAAAAAGATATAAAATCCCACAAAAATTGAAAAAATACAAAATCCCCAAAACATAGAAGAAATATAAAACCTAAAAATATCATCTTTTAAGACTCCAGTTAAAATCACACGAAAAGATGCCTTAATAGAAATACACGTCCCACGTAAAATCGACCCCTTTCCTATAGAAATATAAAAAGAGGTTGGTGTTACGAGTCTGGAGGATGTCCCTTTGGAGGAGCTCCCCGATGAGCTCCTTTATCGGTTTGCCGAATTTGAGCATGGTCCTACCCCCATTATCAAAGAAACAAAAGATATCAATCTAGGAACTGAGGAGATTCCTCAAGTTACCAAAATCAGAACGTCACTGTCTCCCGAAGAAAGAAAAAGTATGATTGATTTCCTTCGATCATACCAAGACATTTTTACTTGGTCGTACGAGGACATGCGTGGTCTGGACACCGATTTGGTTGAGCATGAGTTGCCTATCTACCTTGATATGAAGTCGGTTAAACAGAAACTAAGACGAATCTGACTCCAGTGGATGCTGAAAGTCTAGGATGAGGTCATCAAGCAATATGATGCAGGGTTTCTCATGGTATCCAAATACCCGCAATGGCTAGCCAATATTCTACCTATGCCAAAGAAAGATGGAAAGGTTCGCATGCGCATCGATTTTTGAAATTTGAACAATCCGAGCCCGAAGGATGATTTCCCATTACCGCACATCGACATCTTGGTCGATAATACCGGTAAATACGGGATGCTTTCTTTTATGGATGGATTCTTTGAATACAATCAGATAAAGATGGCAAAGGCAGATCAAGAGAAGACTGCGTTTATCACCCCCTGGGATCCTTTTGCTATCGAGTCATGCCATTTGGGCTAAAGAACACTGGTGCAACGTATCAGAGAGCAACGACGGCACTATTCCATGACATAATGCATCGAGAGATTGAAGTGTATGTCGATGATATGATAGCCAAGTCACCGAAGAGAAGCGACCATCTGGTAAACCTTCAGAAACTGTTCGAGAGGCTGAGAAAGTACAGGTTACGCCTGAATCCACAGAAGTGTGAATTTGGCGCCATGTCAGAGAAACTGTTGGGATTCATCTTCAGCAGGAGAGGGATCGAGGTCGACTCAGTCAAAGTCAAAGCTATCATAAAAATGCCTCCACCATCTACTGAGAAAGAGGTTAGAGGGTTCTTGGGCAAAATACAGTATATCAGTCAGTTCATTGCACAACTAACTCTAATCTGCACACCGATTTTCAAGCTACTAAGGAAGAACTCACCCGTTGAATGGAACGATGATTGTCAGGCAGTATTCGATAAAATTAAAAGCTACCTCCTTAACCCACCTGTGTTGGTACCACCCGAGCCAGAGAGACCACTCTTGATGTATCTCTCCACGATGGAAGTCTCGATGGGATGTGTCTTAGGGCAGCATGACAAGACGGGAAGAAGAAAGCAGGCCATTTACTATCTGAGCAAGAAGTTTACTAATTATGAAACACGCTATTCTCATCTGGAGAAAGCATGTCTAGCTCTTTTATGGGCTACTCAAAGGCTCTGCCATTAATTATTATCCCAAGTCGTTCTACTTTTGGCCCGAATGGACCCATTGAAGTACCTGTTTGAAAAGTCGGCTCTCATTGGGCGAACTATACACTGGCAGCCTTTATTGTCTGAGTTTGATATCACCTACATCACTCAAAAGTCGATTAGGGGGCAGACACTCGCCGATCATCTTGTCGACAATCCTTTACCAGATTATGAACCTTTGAGAACTAAATTCCCAGATGAAGATATCTTATTTATGACGGAAGACGATACTGAACAAGCAAAGGAATCATGGGTAATGCACTTTGACAGGATAGCAAATGCCGAGGGTCAGGGAGTTGGCGCCATTCTGATTTCTCTGAAAGGATCCCATGTACCTGTCTCTATCAACCTCAACTTCCCTTGCACTAACAACATGACTGAATATGAAGCTTGTGCCGCTGGTTTGCAGGCAGCTCTCGATCTGAATGTAACCCACCTTTGAGTGTTTGGGGATTCGTAGTTAATTATATGCCAGACAAACGGTGACTGGAATACAAAGGACGAGAAGCTAATCCCCTATCATGAGCACCTCGAGGATCTGATAACTTGCTTCCAAGACGTGACATTCTCATATGTTCACCGGATAAGGAATCACTTTGCTTATGCACTAGCCACTTTGGCGTCAATGATAGAAATCCCGTATGGTGTGGAGATGAAGCCGATCATGGTTGAGCAAAGGAATGAGCCGGCCTTCTGCCTCCAGATTGAGGAACCTACAAAGCCTGATGATGAGCCACTTTGGTTCTCAGATATTAAGAATTTCCTCGAGACATTAACTTTCTTTGAGGATAAATCCAAGACAGACTGACGAACCATTCAACGTCTAGCGGCAGGCTACTTAATTTGTGGGGAATGCCTTTACAAGCGATCCTATAATAACATCTTACTCAGTTGTCTTACAGAAAGTGAAGCGATCAATATCATGAAGGAGATCCACGAGGGAGTATGCAGAGCCCATGTCAGCGGTCACATGCTCGCCAAGAAAATTCTATGGCAGGGATACTTTTGGACACTATGGAATTAGATTGCTGCAAACATGTTTAGAAATTCTACAAGTGTCAAGAAAACTCCAGTCTAATATACACTTCTACCACTGATCTTCACTGCATGACCACTCCTTCGCCATTTGCTACCTAGGGCCTTAACGTCGTCGGAATGATTAATCCAAAAGCATTAAATGGACATCAGTTCATCCTCGTCACCATTGAATACTTCTCCAAGTGGGTAGAAGCGGTGTCATATGCCAACATCACGGCCAATCACATAAAAAAGTTTCTCAAAAATAATATTGTGTGCCGATTTGGAGTACCCAAGGATGTTATCACGGATAACAACACAAACTTTATGAATAAGCACATCCGAGCCTTCTACGAGCAATATAAGATCAAGCACCATCGCTCATCACCTTATCGGTCTCAGACTAATGGAGCCGTGGAAGCTAAGAACAAGATGGTCATTTGCATCATCGAGGAGATGGTCGTCACTTATCGAGATTGGAGCAAAATGCTGCCATTTGCTTTATGGGCCGACAGAATGTCGATCCATACCGCTATAGGGGCAACACCATTCTCCTTGGTGTATGAAACCGAGGTCGTCCTACCGGTTGAGGTTGAAGTACCCTTGCTCTGAATCCTTATGGAATCAGGCTTACCCGAAGCAAAGAGAGAGATCCGGCTTCGAACAATTAAACTTATTAGACGAGAAGAGACTCCTAGCCTTGTGTCACACTCAAGTTTACCAGGGGCGAATCGCACGTGCTTACAATAAACGTGTCTGCGGTCAAGATTTGAAGATAGGAGACACCGTGTTGAAGAATATCTTCCCATCCCTCCACGTCGATCTGAGAGGGAAGTTTAAACCGAACTGGGAAGGGCCTTACATCATTCTAGAAGTGCTACCGGGGTACGCCATCCGCCTCACCACCATGGACGGAGATCATCTTCCTGAGCCCATCAATGCTGGATACGTACGACGGTTCTACTCTTAGTCTATCACGACAAGGTAAGTATTGGTGAAACAGATACATGACTGCTTAAGAACCACCCAAAAGAGGCCATCGCTCCAAGCATAGTAGTAAAAAAGTATCCCTAAAGATGATAATATCCTTTGCTACCACATTTGAGCCTGGGCCTTTCTTTAAATAAACCCCTTCCCCAAAAAAATGTGTGTACCTATACAAAAAATGGGGGAAGTAAAGTTACTGGTAAAATCTAAAAAATTAGAAAAGAAAAACTTCAAAAAGAGATTGTCTGAAATAAGATAAAGGAAAAAGAGAAAAATCATGGGGCGTGTACAGTAAAATCCCCCATGGAAGAAGTGTGTTGTGAAAAACTGAAGCCACATCAAGGAAACCCTTTAGCCCAGCACGCCTTCAAATCTTAACCTAACCCATGGCCAAGCTACACCCTGAAGAAAGCCATCTTTTTAGGTTCACAAGCAATCATAGTATTTGTTAAGTCAAGGCGAGCCGAGTTGTGAGACGACACCAGAACTCCATCTAGCCGGCTATGACGGAATCGACGTCTATGTCGTGGCTTTTAAAAATAAAAATAATAATAATAAATGAAAGAAATAAAAAATAAAAAATAATTAAAATACAAGCTCAAAGTAAGATGGACGTAGTAAAAACCCGAAAGGGCGCTACGGGTAAAAACAACGAGTTTGTGCGGACCAGGTGAAAAACAGCGAGCTTGGGGTAAGAGAGCTAAGCCCATGGACGTGGCGAAAACCCGAAAGGGCGCCACGGGTAAAAAAGGAGATAAATAAATAATAAAAAAAAAGAAAAAAAAAAATTTAAGGTTCGAATTGAATCGATAATTAATGTTTGAGGAGCCCTCTTGGTTACTCTCCATGATCCCCTTTTTCTGGGTGACCCATGTTAGATCAAATCGGGTCTCAACCAAGTGTGTCTTCAGAACTACTTTTTCAAATGTATGACTCAAGGTAAGGACAAAGGTTTGATTCAGTCCAAAGGGATTGACGTTCCAGTGTTGGTAAAACTGTTGAAACTCTCTCAGACCCAACCATTTAAAAGGGGGTTCGACCATGCTCAAAAGAGGACCCGAGATCTCACCCAGTGATTAAGGCACCACACCCAAAAGATACACGAAACAAACAAAAAAAAACAACAAAAAAGTCTATGTAAATATATATAATAACTTCCCTCTTTTACAAATACATCGATTACACCACATCCTAAAAAATAGCCAGTGTGATGTCTAGCTTTCTTTCTTTCCTTTTTTACAAACAACAAAAAAACAAAAACATAAAGAATATATATATATACCAAAAAGATGTGTGTATCTATAAAGGAGTTTCTTACGCCCCTTTTCTGTGTATTTGATATGTGCAAAAAGTTATGTGTGCAGGAAGGAATCATCGGCCCAACTCACACTTCAAGGCGCTAATCTCAGCACAAAAATCATCTTCTCAGACATTCCGCTCGGTCAACCAACGACCATGCAAGCACTTGTACCTCTTTCGAGAAGTATCAGCGGCTCTAAGGGCAACACTCAAGGATCCTTTCAGACGAAGGACCTCGCTCTCTGCTATCTCTGCTCTAACTTTTTCCTACACTAAAAGGTCGTGCAGGACCTCTTCTCATCCACCAGTAGCTCGATGCGGGCTCAGAGTACCGTCTCTATCTTTGGCCAAGGGCCTCTCGTGTCAATACTCTCTGCTGGATCCAGACAATTAGCAACAAGCTGCTCAGTCAATAGCCAGGCCTCATACTCGGGAGAAGACTGAACCAAATCTCCCTGCTCCATATCACACACCAGTGTCGACTTACGCGTCTCCTAAAGAGCGGCAATCTGATCTATGTCTCCAAAAAACCCTCTAGAAAAGATCAAGTCACATAGAGGGGGCTTTGCCTCGCAAGGCACCTACTAAGAGTAGCCGAACTGATGCAACACCTGGAATGGGAAGTAGAAGGTGCTGCCAGTCAATCCTAGGAGGGTGATGCCCTCATGGTCTTTGGAGCGAACTATGGGGAGGGTCCGGTCCAACCAGGGAAGCCTCCATATTAGCTCAGCGCTAGTCAACAAAAGCTTTAAAGCTGACAAACTTTCTTACAGAAGCAAGTGGCACCTACCCAAAAAGCATCGAGCTGCCTCACTTCGGGCAATATAAAAGCATGGCAGGGGCCCCAAGATAGCGAGATGTTAGCCTAACCAGACCTAAAGCAGCAAGGGACACCCCCGAAGGCCCTCCACCTTGCCCAGAGAAAATGCATCAAGGCATCGATATAGTTAAGCAAGGACCAGGTGCATCACTGATCGGCCCACGAACTCAGTCAAAACATCGCAAAGAGCCAGTGAGAAGCTCTCTCCCCCAGTGAAGAAAAGGGCTTCTGAAATGAGACTGAGAGTGAAGGCTTTTACATTGAAAATGTTCCTAACCGGCAATTTTCAGAGACTTTCGTCACCGAAAAGTTCTTTGAGAAATTTTGGCGAACACCTTGTGGGCCCCCCAATAAGACTTTTCTCATACTCAAATTTCTTCAAACCGAGGGTGAACTGAATGGATTTGGCATAGCTCGGCTTCGGTACAACTTTGGCAAGGCCTCTATGAAGCTTTAGACCAAACAAATTGGATAGCTCCTCAAGGGTTGGAGTTAGCTCCCGCTTCCCAAAACGGAATACATGGATATTTGCATCCCAAAATGAAGCGGTAGCGTGAAGAAGGTCCCACCGTGGAAAAACATCGAGGAAGAAGGGAAGGAGTGATAGTCCAAGCCGCTCAAGCTCAACAAGCTCGCTCTCATGTAAACTCCCATGCCAACTCTAGAGAAAATTGGGCCCCAAGCCCAAAGAAAGGGGTAAAATGGTCCCAAGCCCACCATGTAAGGGAGGGTCGGAAAGCGGGTACATAGACGTACAAAGATCTTTCAAAGATAAAGAAAACAATGTATGTTGATGGACCCGCCCTTGAAAAAAAAAATCAGTCAAAATGACCAAGCCAAATAAGAAAAGAGAGGGATTTTGGACTGGCTCGGGTATATGAGGCCCCACAGCTTCCTAGGCCAAAATTGGCGCAACTATTAGTTGCGCCAGTACAATCTGTCCCAGATTTTTGTGTTGCGCCAGCATAAAACCCTCCCCCAGGCCGCTTATTCTGAATTTGTGAGCCATGGCTGGCCCCCATAGCCTGCTGACTTGTTTTCACCTGCTGTATAGAAATAGTTGCACCTAAGAGTTGAAAAGGCATCTAAAATAATTAAAATTAATCTAACTCTTGTGCAAGAGGAGCCCACACCAAGGCATGGGGCATCAAGGGCTGCTTTTACGAGCAATCATCAAAGATATTCCTGCGAGCAATCAGATACATGCAAGAAAGAGATAGCATTGCAACCAAAAGAAAAGCACTGACCATGTCCAAACATAAAATCATCCAACCAATGCCATGAATATCTCTTACAAAACTTTGTAAAAATCCCAATAAAAGTTGTCTCAAAAAGTGTTGAAATTTCTGAAATTTTCAAATGCAGAAACTAGGGCCTAATCCTTGTCCACGCCCTTTGACTTCTTCCGCCGACGAGAGGAGCCCTGGTAAGTCCGCATATCCCCCACTCGGGACCAGGCCTGAGAAATCTTGCTAAGCGAGGATCGCGACTCCTTGGCGTGTGCATGCTGCAAGTCATGACCAAAATTAGAGATCTGGACCAATTAGAAAAAATAATAAGAAAAGAGGAGCAGCAGGATACTCACTGTCTCCACATCCCAAAGCTCCGCAATGTTACGATGATATGCCGCATACTCCATAGCCAAATCAAAGTTCTACATTCAGAGGGATACAATGTAAGCTATCAGGGCAATCATAAGACATGCAAAAAGGAAGCCGAAATAAGAGAGAGATGAGTCGTCAGAGGGCTTACCCCACGGATCACCTCAGGAGGAGGGACACGGGCCGCTTCAACGGAGATATGCGCCTGCCTATCCACATCGGCACACAGGCCCGAGGGAAAGCTGTCATCAAGGCGTCAAAAGTCCCATAGACCACAGTCGGATCACCACCAGGGGCACCAGCTTGAGAAGTACCCGACGGACCAACGCCGTAAGAACCCTCGCCCGAGGGACTCGCACCAGAAGGGCCCTCACTGGAAGGACCTGCCCTTGAGGAATCAGCAGTACCCACAGCTGTCCCGCCTTCATTATCTGAGCCATCCCGTTGAGCAAACTGTGAACACAACAAAAATCTGCTCAGGAAGAACAAGGGCCAAATTAAAACAAAAGGAGACTAATCTAAAAAAAGAGAAAGGAGAGTTACCTACCCAAGTGGGCCGCCAAATGCAAGAAAGTTAGCGCTAGGGACGAAGCGCGGCAAGATGAACCGATACGGCAAGCACTCGTACCATATATGATAATCGCTAAGCACAAAAAGGGCATGGATAGGGAGCTCATTATTGAGATAAGCCACTATGAGCTCCTCAACGCTACCAGCAGGGTCTAAAACATCGGTAGGAGGGTCCATGGGTATGGCATGGTAACCCTGATGATGGTGCACCACCCGCTCCTCCAAATAGTAAACCCTCGCCCACGCCTCATAAAAGAAAATGACGCGGCAGTTATTAAGAAGGCGCGATGGACCTATGGCCGCCCAGTCCCAGAAGGCTGAATTAACGTATGGATCATGGAGGATCTGTCCAAATCAAGAGGTAATTAATCAATCAGACACATAGCATAGCAAATCAGGGAGAATTTTTGAGCTGAAGTAAACAAGGTTGAAATGGGCTTTACCTGCTCAAGGACCATCAGGTCAAGTTGGGACCTCAGGCCCATCTCTAGGTGCTTCAGGCCCACATTGTGATGTCGGGCATGGTTCCAGTTGCTAAGAAGAGGGTAGGTGAATGCGTCCAAGTGGAGGCGTGGGCATCCGAGATGAAAATGATGGTACCCCCATACCTGAGAGGAACAGGGCGCAGGATAACAAGTTGGTAACATGCAAAGATCGTCCAATAGAACTGATAAAAGCAAGGTTAGGGATTACCTCTAAGGCCGCCCAAAAGCCAACAATGGATTTGGCTTCCCTGATAGCGGCCCGGGCTATGCCGTACATCAACCATGCGTATCCAACCCTGCCTCAGTCATACCGATGGACATCGCCCCAATTGTCCATAACGCTCAGCAATGCTAGGTTGACTAGGCTGCCGCTCACATTGGTAAAAAGGGTCTTACCCAGCAGGAGTAGGAGAGTGATGCAGGCCAAGATGATCATCCGCTCGGGCATAATATAGAGCTCCCTATCCAGCTGCCCCAGATTCACCAACTCACCATCCACGAAGAGGCTAGATAACAAGGACATCTTAACCTCAGTGTCGTGTATCTGATCTCGAGGGGGATAGGCCCCTATCAATCGAATAATATCCTCTCTGCTTGGTACCGCGAGATCGACTATCGGTATGCCCCCCATCCTAATACCCATAATCATTGCCCAATCAACGGGCGTCAAAGTCATCTCAGCATACGACATATGGAAGGTCATAGTCTCGAGGGAAAGTCACTCAATCAGAGCCTTCAGGTACACCGCGTCGGCTCTCATGGGTGGGCAGGATAGAAATTCCTAAAAGTCTACCTGCGTCAGTAAGAACTTCACCACGGGGGGACATAGAGGTAGAAATCATGGAAATCAAGCCACCCCCCGCAGAATATGATAGCGGGCAGGTCCTACGCACCAAAAAGAAAACGCATCAAATTAATGGAAATAAAGTAAAGTTGCACGAAAGGAAGAACTGAACCTTCGTTTACCTTACCCGCTATGCCAAAATTTGAAATGTGGATGTACTGTTGATGTAGGAGGCTGACTCGGGCGGCCTTGCCCTACATTTCGAGCTACGGGCCCTCTTTCCGCTCCACCCAAAAGAACTTCTCCCCCCACAGACCGTAGACTATCTCGGGCCCCCCCTCTTGGCCTCCCTCAGGAACATGCTCATCACCACCCGACATTTTGAGGCACAAGAAAATAATCACATCAGAGCAGATCAGTGATAAGGAACTGTTCTATACTACACTACAAAGGAAGGTAAGTAGTGCTCACCGCATTTTATCAGTTTCGAAAACCAAGATACACAATTAAAAAAGAGAAGAAAATCCCTTTTACTTTATCTAAAAAAAACAAAGCAAAAAGAAATCCCTTTACTTTATTTTTACAAAAATAAAGAAAAATCCCTTTACAAAAAAAAACACAAAGCAAAAACCCCTTTACTTTATGAAAATCAAAACCAAAAAAATCCTTCTCTTTTTAGAAAATTAAGACCAAAAAAAAAAACAAAGAAAACCTTTACTTTATTTTGCAAAAAAAAAAATCAAAACAAAAAAAAATCCCTTTACTTTATTTTGCAAAAAATATAAACAAAAGCCAGAAAAAATTCCTTTTGCTTTATATAAAAAAAAAAAAATAATAATAATAATAACCCCTTTACTCTATTTTGGCAAAAATAAAAGAAAAAAAGCAACAAAACAAAAGCAAAAAAAAAACAACACACATTTATGTCCTAATAAAATCCATAAAACCCCAAAAATATAAGGTCTCATTCACGCAAATCAAACTCATCATCAATAAGCATGCGCACGTGAGAAATAAATCATACATCATAAAAAAAAAAAAAATATATATATATATATATATAAGATCATTTTTGCAAGGAAAAACAAGGAAAAAAAGAAAGATGGGTTTTTAATGATTACCTTGTGAAGAAGATGGGGTCTTTGATCTAACATAAGATGGCAAATGGCAATGAGGCACGCGTGGATGCAATGTAAAGGAACCCTAGGGAGGCCGGTTTGCGGTTTTGAAGAGGGGGGGGAGAAAATTTTTGAAAAATTGCCCTGATTGCCCGAACTCGGGCTGCTTAAATCGACCCCCAACTAGGCTTGGCACAACTATTAGTTGCGCCAGGAAATTTTGGGCCCTTTCTTGGCTTGGTGCAACTATTAGCTGTGCCAAGCAATTTTGGGGCCCCTTTTGGCTTGACGCAACAAATAGTTGCGCCAGTCACTTGCGACCGAGTCTTGGGCCTGGTATGGGTCAAATGCGTAACCCAGCCCCCCCTCCTCTCTTCGTTTTGTTTACTCTTGGAAGATGCACATGCTCCCAAGCAGTGTGTCAATTCTCATTCGACCTACCCAGGGAGCCATGCTAAGAATAAAGTGGACCGAGAGCAATAGGTGTCCCTATTGGGGCGCGCTTTTCTAGGTTCCTCTCGGTTCCTGTTGAATAAGTGGCTTCCAATTCTGTCCTGTTGGACTCTAGAGATGCGGTGTATGTAATAAGGTGGGGATAAATAGTAATAGGAGGAATTTCCTAGGATGATTCCTAGTTGATTTGCGATTGCCAGCTGCAGATATTTATCGACCCTACAACACGTCAATGATCACGCGTTTAAGCGAGTGTGGGTTACTTCTGTACTGAATCGTCTGCCTGCGAACGTCAGCAGTAGTGTCCTCTTTTAATTAGATAGTTTCAGCTTTCTTTTTAGTTTCCCTTGTTACTGTTATGGTAGGTTTAGATTTCCTTTTTTTTTGTTGTGAATTATGATTAGGTGAGGCTATTATGACAGGTTATTTTAGTGTCCTGATGCTATCAAGAGTTCAATCATTTTCAATTTTTCTGTATTATTAGGAGTCCAATTAATATCAGTCCTGGCTCTACTAAGAGTTTAATCAATTCCAGTCTCCTACTGGTACTAGGAGTGCATGTGCATCAATTCCAATAATATTGCAATTAAATAAAAGAGTCCAATTGCATTGCAATTCTATATGAAGCAGGTATACTAATCGTATTGCAATTATTACTAAAGCAACTTAAGTAGTCCTACTAGAATTCTAATTAAAGAAGACACAAAAAAACTAATTTTTACTACGACTCTGATTAAAGTAATGAACTAACTTACTAAAATATAAGTGAATAATTGATGCAATAATATTAATTTTGTTATTTTTGAATCATAATCTGTGGATTGGTTATGGCGAGAATCAAACAAATAATAAGTAAATAAACTTTCCTAAATTCTGATTTAAGATAATAGACTAGCTAAACCGGAATACTAAATTGAATCAAAGCAAATAATGATATAGAGGCCTACTAGATGCAATTAATCGATTATACTATAATAAAAACTTATTAAAATTAACTAAGTAATCCTAAGCAATATAAAAAAAGGGGGTTGGGCCCGCTATGCTAAGGAGAATTGGCCTCATTCCCGAGTACCCTCCGTAAGCTCTCGTGGGGAAATCGGATGGCTGAGATAAAAGATAGATTAGTATTTGAATAATAAAAAAAGTATTTTTGGAATGGAATTTAAAACTATAATAGGAAATTAAATTAAGAGACTAAAGTTATGAACTGAAATTTATAGTTTTGAATTTTTGATGGTATGAAAATATAAAATTAAATTATAGATTAAAATTTAGGACTGAATTCGGATCCGAAATTAAAAAAATCAGGTCGTATGATTAAGGACTAGTTCTGAACTCTGAGAGTCAGAACCTGAATTTAATGATAAGACTGTATATTAAGATTTTGGAGTAGAATCAAAGTATATAGTCGGTGGATCGGACCATTAAATTAAGGATGGGTTCTAGAAACAGGGAACTAGAACCAGATATAGAGAATTTCGATCCGAATAGGGTGCTACGGTCTGAAAATTTGGAAATAGAATTGATGAGTTAAACTAAGGGAAATCCTAAGTCTAAAATAAAAGTAAATTTGTACCTAGGTTTGGGGCTGCGGAGAGAAATCTCGGAGTTCAAATATTAAAGTCATAGCTAATTTTCTCTAGGGATCCATCCTTGGAGCTCTATGATTTCAAAATTTATGGTCTCTCCTCTCTAAATTTCGCAGCCTCCTCGTGTTGTGTGTTCGAAGAGGATGCTACGGTCTAAAAGTTAGAATCGGGGCTGCGGTGAGAAATCTTGGAGTTTGAATATTAAAATCATGGCTAATTTTCTCTAGGGATTCATTCTCGAAGCTCTCTGATTTTTGATTTTACGGTCTCTCCTCTCTAAATTTCGCAGCCTCCCTCTCTCTTTTCAAGAAAAAAACTTTTATAGGTTTTTATTCAATTACGCGCCCGTTTCCAGACATTTAACTTAATTGCACACCATTTGTCTGGCGCTTAATCGCTTTGAGTCGGTCACTGACTCAGTGAGCGATGAGCTGAATTACTCAGTGGGTTTCCTAGTCTTAACGAAATCGGGACTAATTATGTGCATGATGGGACATCCGTAATCCTATTAAGCGTGTTACCTGAAGCACTTAATCGAGGAAATGTAGGGGTCAAGGGTAGGAGACTAGGTCGGGCGTAGGCCAATTGCACGCTAGTGGTGTGGCGCTCAATCCGATCGCGCATCTATTTCTAGGAGCGTAATCGAGTCTCAAAACGATCTGTAAAAGGAAGTTTGGTCTGAAAGGGAACTGATCATGCTTGTGCTTGTGCGCGTGATTGAATTACGCACAGATTTTTAGGCGCTTAATTCAGGGTTGTTTGGGTATGGTCTCAAGAATGGAATGCAGGGCTATTATTTCAGTCTGCATTCCGACTATATACTATTGCTTAGTATATAGCCTCCCTACGTTGGGATCTAAGCCACAAAGCTATTGTTTTAGCTCTTGTTCAGCCATGTACTGTTGCATGGTGCCATGTCGAGGGTTAAAAAGGTCAAGGGCTGACCAAACGAATTCGTGTACTCTGAGAGGGCAAAATGGGGGTGTCTACAGATGCCCCTCTTCGGCGCGCTCTTGCGAAGTAAGAACGCATCGAAGAAGTAGACACCCCTCATTCGAGGTGCCTTCCCATTTCTTGGGAATTCACAAATATGAATTGGTGATGCTGACATGGCAAGTTTAGCTTTCTTATCTATCAGCACAAGCTAAAATGGAGCATTTGAAGGGAAAATGGTAGCTGTTGAAGGACATATTTCGGGTCTGTGGGTGCATGGCGCATCCCGTCGCATGGTGCGAGCTAACAGAGAGATTTTATGTAATCGAGGTACCAGGGCGTCAATCAAATGTCCAAAATAAGGTCCAGGGATCGATAATAAAGAGATGAAATAGTATGTAGTGTCGAAAGCTTTTGTAAGTCATGTCAGACCGAGCGCGTCATTGCTCACACCAATGCGTGTCAGGTTTTCCATTTCTAATAGGCATTTGTAAGCTTTTAGATTGAGTATACTCATTGTTTGGCTTCCTAGGGGAATGGTTGATTTGGGCTGGTAATTGAGGTAAATTTTGTGAAGTGTGCTCAGTTGAATTCTGCGCAATGGCATATGCGCTCGATTCATTTGGAGTCTTTTTTTTTTTTTTTTTTGCATTTGAACAAGCGATCTTGCACAGTAGCGTATGCGCTTGATTGTGAGTTCAGAGGGCTTTGGGATTTAAAGGTCAAGGCTAAGTACAGTTGATTGTGGTATTTAAAGAAAGGTGGGTCGGGTCTATGTATTTTGTCCATTTTGTTCTTTTTCTTTTTTTTTTTGCAAGAGAAGAAAGATTTTTAAAATAAAAGATTTTAGAATGAGTAAGGGGTCTTGAAATTTTGGAGATTTTAACTTAAGATCAATTCGATGGTAAAACGTGGCTTCCGAGATGTCGTTGAGCAGATCCATCGATACGGGATTTGTGGACCCGACCGTTTATGTGGTTGTCAAGACGACACTTGGCATGCCAGATACTCCATCTAACCTTCTCGACGAATACTGATGATTGTCTCTTATGGGAGGACTACAGTAATTCGCGAGTTGAGAGAAACAAGTTTTGAAAACATTTTGACTTAATCATAGATAGTTATAATTTAGAGGAAATATCGAGTAATTGAAAGGGGGTAATACTTACCTGGGGGTGATACTTACCTGAATTGTGTGGTGAGTCCTTGGGAGTATTGTAGCGGTGGTACTTTGGCAGTATTGTAGCATCGCAACGGGACTTAGTGGCTATCATTGTAATGCAATGTTTCGGGTGCAATGTCATAGTAGGGTATCCCAGGGATTTCTTTTTTTCTTTTTTCACGCTTGTTGCTTAAGCGATGGTTGGCGATTGTCGGCATGATGTTAGAATGGGGCCTTTGTGATTGTAGTGGTACCGCGATAGGACTTGAGAGGTATTGTTGGGATGTTCGCACTGTAGGTTGGCAGTAGTGAAATGCGATGGGACATGGGAGTAGTTCCACGTCTTCCTGCCTTTTTGTTGCAGTGGCGTCTGGTAGGTTTGTGGCGGGTACTTCGGGAGGAGGCTCTTTGTTTCGGCGATGGAACGTGCTCGTGATTTCTCCCTTTTTTTCTTTTAGTGCGACCGGTGTTGTGGATGATTTTTTTTTTGGGTAGTGGTGTCGGCGATAGGAAGTGAGCTAAGCATTACGTTTGGTAGGGTGTTCATGTAATAATTGTGTCTAGTTTCTTTCTTTGGCAGATCTTGGGTTCTGGTGAGATTGTGTTGTAGTTGCGTTGTGATTGACTTAATTTTTTTTTTGTTTGGTGTATTTGCATTTTCGAGAAATTTGTGTTTGGCTTTTCGTGATGGGCCATGAAGGCATGGCAACAATTTTGCGATGGGACTTAACGTCAGGGTGGTATCATGTGTGTGTTTTCATTGTGGTGGGACATGCTTGAGTGGCTGCATGACGGGGCGAGATGGTTTCGATTAAGATGAGATGAACGATGTGGTGAGGGGTGACGGTGTCACGTGGGGCATATATGTTTTGTCTATAATAGGGCCAGAGGCATGGTCAACGTTCTTTTTTGGTTACGCGATGGGACAACGAGTGACGGTCCTTTTCCACTCTGACTGGCTCATGAGGCTATGCGATGGGACCAAGGGGACTCTCGTTCGAAAAGGGGTAAATTTCGAGTAAAATTAGGAATTAAGCACCTGATATCAACCATTGAAACTGATTACGTGCCCGATTCCTGGCGGGCAATTCAGGGTCTAAAAGAAGTATTTACGCGTGTGTAGGTTAGCCTGTGATTGGATTGCGCACAATGATTCTTGCGTGCGATCGGAGCATTACCGTGTCATTGGACGGGCGACATCATGCATGGCTACTGTGACGTTTAAACTGATTACGCGACATAGCAGGGGCGTGGGATTGGAGAGTCACCAGGTCACTATGTGGGTGACCTTTCACATTAAGCATCAACTATTTATCATTCAATTGGATTGCGCAGTCTGTAGAAAGCACGGGATCGAGAGGTCGCTCTATCAGTGTGGGCGACAGTTGTATTGCGCGCGTGGTTAGGAGCGCGGGTTTTGGATTGAGAGCTATGTGTGTAGTGTGTGATTAAATTAAGCGCATTTTTTCATGCGCGTGATCAGGGCCATGTTCTATATAAGCCTTTGCTTTTCATTCTCGGGTTAACTCTCGAATCTTGACTTTTCTGAGTGTTCCAGTGTTCCGAGATTCGTGTTTCAACAATATTGAGTGATCTAACCGTCAGATTGGGATGGGGTTTCTTCCTATATTCGTCATTTCACGTGATCTTCGTCCTAGCTTGATGCTTGGGTATAGTGTCATTCTGGGAATGAACTATATTGGGAATGAGGGCGCCGGTCTTCACACCATTCCTTTTTTAGAGAGCAGTGAAGGCAACATTGTGGGGCGGTGGCGGAGGAGGTGAAGATGGCGAGGAGAGGAGGTGCTGTAAATAGAGGGATGCACTCCCTAACCAATTTTTCGTCTCTTCTGTCGATGGCTTGTTTAAGTTCTCCAAGTCTGGTGGCAATATTTTTGAAGCCTCTGATTGGACATTTTGCTCCTTATTTTGGCTCATTGTAATTTTAGTTTTCGTTTTGAGTTGTATGTTAGATTTTAGGTTTTCGTTTTGGGTTATAATTCGGGAGGTATGCCTCCAGTGGTATCTGTAAAACTTTAAATTATAAATAAAGGGTTATTTTTTTATTATTATTTTATTCCTTATATTGTGCAGTTGGTTGGTTTGAATTTTGGTTGATGGATTAATTGGACTTATCTGCTTTGTCATAGTTTTAAGATTTGAGTTAGCTTATAGTTTTAAAGTTCGTTATGAGAATGACCCAAGGTTTATTCATTCGTCCTATTAGGTCCTACTTAGTAGGTTCACTTGATTTTTATCAGGCTTGTTTGTGGCATTTTTTTTATTTTGTTATGCTCGTTTATTGATTTAATTTATCGATGGATTAGTTGGATTTATTTGATTTATTTGATTTATTTTAGGATTTAATTTAGTTTAGGGTTTCACTTCGGATTTATTAAGGGTTTATCTCAAGATTAATTTATTTTATTGAGTTTTCGTTTAGAGGGTTTACTTGGTTCTGATGGGTTTGTTGGGGGCATTTCTCTTTTGGTCCCAAACAAGTCAGGGTCATATTCTAGAAAATTATTCTTTTGTTTAAAGTTTAAAGTATTTTGTTTTTATTTTTTATTTGATTTGAGATGACACTTGTTAGAAGCGTATGAATTCAGGGTTTAATTTAAAGTTTCTAGATGGATGCTAAGAGTTTGAATCCTATTGGCCTATCTAGACTTGAGGAGTTTGTTTTTTTAGAGGGGCAAGTGTTGTGTAATTATTGGTTCATCCTGATTGTCATGGATCGTGGTCTTTTAAAGGGTGTGTGTATGGTTTTGGATCCAATCAGCTTGGTAGGGGATTTTGATGTGTGGCATTTGTCAATTGGTGATTCAATGGGCATAGCTTAAAAGCTCTAAGTCTGAGGTTTTGGGTTGGAATATTTTGTTCTCTTGTTTCAAGCTTCAAGTTTGAAAGTTTTCTCCCTCTTTTTTTTTGTTTGGGGCATCTTGTGTTTGTAATTTTGGGGCATTTCTTTTATTTATTTATTAATATCTTTTATTCCTTTCTGTTTTGTATCCCGGGTATTGGACCCGATGGACTGTGCTTATTAAGTGGATAATGAGAATGGACGAGATTGGGAATTTGGAGTAGCAGTCGAATTGCGGCCATGCTAAGGGAAGAGGGGAAGATGGGATTTTCGGTTTCCCAAATAGATCCGGATTCGGGCATTGCCTGAACGTGCGGATTTTAAGTTTCTTGTTTTGAGTTGTATATTCAGAGTGTACCCTCGGTGTATTTTATAATTATTTTATTGATCTATAAAGTGGTTGTGTTCTCTATATCTTTTGTCTTATTTTGGTTTGACTTTCTCGGTATCGTGTTTGACTCATGTGATGTTTATTTATTTGGGTTTAGTTTAATTTAAATTCAGGGAGCACCAAGGGTAGTTTTTCCTTCTTTTTTTCTGTCTTTTTTTTTTAGCTCTAACTTAAGGGATATAGAAGCATTGGGGGGCATTTTTGTTATATGTATATTTTTGTTGGAATGTATAGAAGGTGGGGGCTACCTTTTCTTTTTGGTGTAATTGATGAATGTGAAGGAGAATGCATTTCTATCGTATGGTCTTAGTCTTGGGGAGCTCTCTTTTCCTTTCGAGGTGCGTGTTTCTTTAAGTTAGAAGTGTTTTTTGTGGTTTTCCAAGGGTGCAATTCGAGTTGATAGTAAATGTCTGGATTGTCCTAATTTTGGGTTTTGGCTTGTGTCTTGGGTGTGAAATTTTGTTCTGGGCGAATTACGCATTTATCTTCGGTCTTTTGATCTAATTACGCGCCAAAATTCAAGCGCGCATTTCAGAAAGGTGAAGAGTTATTACGCGCTAGTTCATAGGCATTTAATTCATTTAATCGTTTGAACCTATGCGCAAGATAAACACGGCCGCTGGCATTCCCGCGCTGACGTGTGGGCTTTTGAGGTAATTAAGCGCTCTTAGTAAAGCGCGTGATCAAGCGGTCAGATAAATGTGAGCGAGCGACAAACTATTTGCGCGCTCATCAGTAATTATGCGCTCTCAGTAAAGCACATGATCAACCGGTCAGATAGATGTGAGCAGGCGACAAACTATTTGCGCGCTCATCAGTGAGCGTGTGATCTGAATTAAGCATTTTGTGAGTGGTGCGTGATGCGGTTGAGTGTTTTGTTTCAAGCGCGCAATTTGGGCGGTTTTTATAAATAGTTCAGAACTTATTTTCATCACGCGATCCATTTTAGTCTTTGATTTTCTTGTTTCCTAGTGTTTGTGTGCTCGTTTTTCATGTTTTCGTGATATCCTGTGATCCGGTCATCCGTTTCGAGTGTCGTTTCTTCCATTTTCTTCAATTTTTTGAGTTCTTTGTATCAGATGGAGGGTGATGTTGTTGGTAGGCCGAAGCTCACTATTTCTTAGTTAGAGGGGATGTTGATGAGCGAGGGGGGTGAGAGTTCGGGGGCACATGCTAGAGTCGCTGCCATAGAGGCGGATATCAGGGAGATGGTAGCGGAGAGAGTCCCGAGGCTGAGCCGGGGGTAGCCAAGGAGGAGGGCGATAAAGTTGAGGGTGAGCAGGGTGAGGAGCAGCCAGGCGCTGAGCCTCAGGATCGTAGGCATTATCCACTAGAGGATTTCTTTGCCAGAGGCTGGGTAGGTCCCTGTAAGCAAGAGTTCTTCCATTTTTCTAGGCATTCAGGCTATGACATAAGCTCGTTAGGATCCGTAAACCCTTATAATTTATGTCGAACCTGTATTGATTATGGGTCATGTTTACTTGTGTATTATGACAGCATATTCCATTTAGTTGTTCTTATCATGTTTTGTGTGTTTGTTGTAAGTTATTATTATATGGTTTGGGCGTATTTCATCTGCTTGCGCTTTAAATGTGTTTATCTTTCATCATAGGTGTACGATCATTTCGCTTTTCTGCGCTCGAGGGTTCCATCAGAGATTTCGTTCACATTCCCACGGATGCATGTGTGGAGGGAGGCATTTAGGGGTCGTCACTGGTCGGCTGACCTTCAGACTCCACGAGGCCTCTTCGAGGATATGCACGCAGGGCAAGTATGTATATGACGTTTATGTTTTCATTTGACCTCATCTATTTTTTGGTGGCCCCTAGGCTTCGCTCATGGATTGATTTGTTCCTTTGGATAGGTGATCTGGAGACCTTATGATGGTGCAGAGGATGCGGGTGAGGCGGTGATTGAGTCTGGCCGACCCTTCTTCGGTATGGACATATGGGTCCATTATTTTGAGCAAGTGGAGAGGATCCACACCTCTCGGGTGGTACGGTAGCTGGGACTCGATCAGGGAGTCCCTCTGGTGACTAGCCACAAGGTGGCTAAGAGGATGACCGACCCTCCAGGCCAAAATTTTGTCAAGCGGATGGCGCTCCAGATAGCCGATTTCAGAGCTGGGGGGACCAGAGTCACGGGGGCGCGTGATGGGGCCGATGTGCGGGAGTATAGGAGGTGGTTTGGCACACTGGGTGGTGGGTGTCTCTTCACACGTCCTTTTCATGGTAGTGGTTCTTTCGTTGTTGGCGGGCCGGAGTCAGCGTCGGCGTTGAGGGAGAGGTTGGTCGCATTGGAGGAGGGCCACCTCATGGCGAGTGTGCGGGGAGCATTGGACGCCCTCCATAGGGCGATGGAGCAAATGGGGCATGCTCCTCATCCTGATGAGGAGATGTTGCGTTCTTTGACCGAGTCAGTTGCCAGGGCCAGGGCGACGGAGGATGAGTTAGGAGTTTGACTAGCAGAGGCTCGTCAGCTCCTGGTGAGTTAATTTACTAGTTTTTAATTCATCCATGCATTGTATGGGTTTATTCTGGTAATGCTTTTAATATAGTGGTCTTGTTTTTATCGTGGCTAGTCTGAGAGAGTCTGAGGCTGCTCGTCAGGCGGCGATGATCGAGCTATTACGCGGCTAGCAGCAAGCGGGTTGTGCGGTGGAGGCTAGTTTATGTTCGAAGATCGAGCAATTGGTAAGTGTCTTGGAATGGACTTATTAACTGTTGATGGTTCGGGGATCCTTGCTAATGTTGGCATATTGGTGGCATTTCTAGATAGCGAGTCACGCAGGGCTTCGCCCGAGCATTTGATTCTTCTTCGGCTTCTCCAATGAGAGGATCCAGATAGCTTCTCATGTATGAGTTAGAGCATTGGGTAAGTTCCATCACTCTTTAGTTTACTTGTGTTACTGTACTGGTTGGTTAGGTGTTATTATTTTGTTTGGCTTGACGGTTTACTAACGTGTGCCGGTGTTTCAGCGTCGAGTTGCTGAGGACTTACAGATGAGGGAGGCGACCGCCGCCTCTCTACGTTTTGAGAACCAAGTATGGTTTAGTGCAATTTAGTTTAGATTGTTCATCTCTATTTATTCTAACACGTTCATATTGGATTGTCGTTTGTTTTTTCTTATTGTTAAAGCGATCGGCCTCCAGGCCTCCTCCTGGGTCCGCCCTATCCTAGTATGTTTAGTTATTGGGTTCGAAAGTTATTTTTTATCATAATATTTATTTGATATATTTTTTTATCCTTGTTATAGACATCTGTGTTTTTTGTCCCTCAGGTGCCATCTGCTGATCCTGTGACCGCAGAGATAGTTGAGCAACTTCTAGGAGAGAGGCTAGATTTGGTATATATGTATTTTTTTTATTTCGGGTTTTGTTGTTGTTCATATATGCATATGTTTGCTTCTTCTGTATCAATATAGTTATACAGGTTCGTCAACTCAAGGAGGCACGGCTAGAGGCAGAGGGGGCGCGCGCCACTCTGGAGGCGAGACGTGTCCTCGGAGAGGTGGAGAGTCATGAGGATCTGGTGGTCGAGATGTTGGTCATGTAGAGGACTCATACAAAATCACTAGCGGCAGTGTGTCGAACGACACAGGCAGAGATGCAGGTATCCCTGGATCGATAGTCGTGAGGATTCTGTCGTTCGGAGGAGTCATGCGAGGCTTCCTCCTCATTCTCAGTAGAGGCGGTCGATCAGTCAGGCTAGTGAGGGGGTTCGATTGCGGGTCCTCACCGTTTAGAGGTTTCGAGGACTCTAGGTGCCGGGATTGTATTTTCAGATGATCAATCAATGGACCCCCGGGCTGACGATACCAGCAATAGCGGTGCTCGTCCTCCTCAGCGGTAGCGCAATGATTAGGGGTGTGTGTGCGTTTGTTTATATTCATTGTATGTGCATTGTATATAGGGAGAGTGTCCCCAGTGACAAATGTGAAGAAAAAGAAAGGATTACTTTTTTTTGGTATATGTCTATATATATATAGGGATTTTTGGTTCAGATGTACCTGATTTGCTTCTCCTCCTCGGCTTACCTCTGGGACTTGGATGCTTTCTTAGCTGGCCTGGTGCTGGTTTGAAGGCCACTTTGTGTCTGCACATGTGAAGGTAATGTTGTCAGTAGTTTTGTTCTCTCCCTTGCCAGTTGTCAAGGGGGAAAATATCTCAGACCGGGGTCTGGTGATAGAAAGGTGGATATAAGCCTCTTTTCCTTTTTTTTTTCTTCTTCTTTTTTTTTTAACTTAATAAATAGTATAACAGGGAAAGAAAATGATAATAAAAATAAATATAAATAAAATAAATAATAAAATAAAAAAAATACCCCAGCATAGAAGCGCGGTTGAACTTGCAGTACAGTATTTTGATAGTGCTCTCTGAGCGGTATCTTCATCATTCTTCATCTTTTGGTGGTCGGGTCGGCGCTTTCGATATAGCCTACCTTCTTTTTTCATAAAATAATGCCCCAGCGTGTGGATGCCATGGAGCTTCCCTGGGTCTTAGACAAGCATTTTAGGTCTATAAATAGTCATGGGTATTAGGTGAATTAGTCTTGCAGAAAAGTGCATTGGTACTGTCTCCGAACCGGGGGGAGGTCCTTCGATTAATAGCGTATGGGGGTCTACCTTAGGGTATTGATCATCCTATTCAGTGGTTAGTCAGGAAAAGCATGGTAAGTATAATGGGTGATTGCATCAATCGTCATTCAGTGGTTTTCAGTTTCATTCCTAGGAATATCCTGTGAAGTCCCAGATTCATCGTCCCTAAAATAAAACTAGCAAGGGGAGAGGTAAGGCTTAGTGATATGGGGAATAGTTCGTAACTAATACCTTTTCAAAATGGGTAAGTAACAATCTTCTCCTCTGAGGGGTATGGAATGCCATGATCGAGCTCTTCGTCATGTTTTGGTACCATCAAAATCTCGCATTCTATGGCTAGCAGGGGTTTATCCTCCTCCCGCCACCTTACGACGATATCTAGTAGTATGAGAATATCAGGGATGCCCTCGCAGCTTGCTTATACACTTCCAGTAAAGTTACTGGAGATGTCCTCACGGCCTGCTTATGCTTCCTTGAGTTCATTGGCTTGTTCATTCGTCATGATCGCTCAATATATATATATATATATATATATATATATTTATACATTTTTTTTTTAGTTTTCTACTGGCACAAGAATGACGAGTTTCGATTGAACATAACATCTTCATTTTTTCGCTCTGACGTCTTCTCCAATGGCGGGGATAGGGAATGAGAATCGAGTGTTTCTTACACTTTTGAAAAATGTTTTAGGTAGGTCACTAATCCTTCAATCAAATCACCCAAGTGTAAATGGTGGGCGACAAGTCGGAGATTTTTAAGGATATTCTGAGGATTGAAGACATACGACCAATGGATGGGTCGTGATGACTACGGAGATAATAAGTATAAGTATTTTAACCAAGGGATGTGATGATCATAAGACTAAGGATGGTATTTTCTAAGGTATATGGCATTCCAAGGGCTAGGGAGCTCTTCCCCATCTTGGTTCGCTAATTTGTATGCATTTCCAGGGTATGTAGCTGTTATAACGTAAGGGCCTTCCCAGTTTGGTTTCAATTTTCCTTTTGGATGGGCGTGTTTGGAAGGCATAATTTTTTTTAAAACTAGTTCGCCAATGTTAAAGGTTCGTTCAAGGACTTTCTTATCGTAGGCCCTAGCCATTCTCCTCTGATATACCTGAGCGTGATCAGCTACCCTTAGGCGTGTTTCATCGAGTCACTCTAATTGAGTAAGTCAAGCAATTCTCCTCTCATCTAAGGATAACTCATCGTCGAGTTGAATGCATAAAGATGGGACTTGTATCTCATATGGTAGGACTGCCTCCATCCCATAGGTGAGGAGGTAGGGAGTTTGGCCAGTGGCCGTACGAATAGAGGTCCTATAGGCCTAGAGTGCTTTCGGTAATTGTTTTGGCTAGTCGACTCTATTGCTTGTTTCCACAGTTCATTTTAGGATTCGAATCAGCATCTTGTTCGTAGCTTCTACTTGTCCATTGCCTTGAGGGTAGAACGGCGATGAGTGGTACAAATCAATGTCGTATTTCTTGCATAACTTCTTCATCTTTTCTGTAATGAACTGCAGTCCATTGTCGGTGATGAACATTCTGGATACTCCAAACCGGGTAATGATATTTCGAACTATGAACCTCGCGAGCGTCGAAGCGGTGATTCGGACGTAAGACTCGGCCTCTGCCCATTTGGTGTAGTATTCAGTTACTGTAAGTATGAACGCATGCTTGTGAGTATTCCTAATGGTGTCTATAAACGGTCCAATGATGTCGAAGGCCCACATCGAAAATAGCCACGGTGAGGTCATGGTATTTAGTGCAACTGATGGAGCTTTGATAAGTGTAGCGTGCTCTTGACATTATTTACAGGATTGAATATAGAGGTGGCAGTCTCTTATCACCGTCGACAAGAAGTAGCCTTGTTGTGTAACTTGATCGGCGAGTCTTTGTCTACCTGAGTGGGCGCCGCAGGCGTTGGCGTGTACTTCTTGGATGATATATTATCCTTTGGCAATCGTAACGCATCGCAGCAGTACTCTTTTGGTGAAGGCTTTTTTGTATAATGTTTCGTCGAGTATACAGAATCGGGCGCACCGATTTCTTATGGTCTTTTGTTCGATCTTCGTGGTATATGGGGGAACGTGTTGATATTTTAAGAAATTCCAAATATCGAAATGCCATGGTTGTCCGTTGTCGATTGGTGATTTCTTGAAGCTTAACGTGGCGACTTCAGTTTTCGTTTCAGCGTGATTTTCTGGAGTGATTATTTCTTTTGATTCCGTGCTGGCAGGGAGAATTGGTAGTTCCCTTGTAACGGTCTATGCTACTTTGTGGGCGGGTACTGTTAATCTCTCAATGAAGAAGGTCTTGGTATTTTGCCGATAGATATCTGGATGACAGAGGCTAGTGTGGCTAAGGAATCTGCTAACTCATTTTCTAATCTAGGGATGTGTGTGAAAGAGATCTTTTCAAATTTCTTCACCAAATATTGAGCGGTCTCTAGGTATCTCATCAATCTCCTTTCCTTAGTTTTCCATTCTCCTATGACTTGCGAGATTACTAGTTTAGAATCACTTATGGTCTTTAACTATTTGACACCTAATTATAACGTTGTCCGTAATCCAACTATAAAAGCTTCATATTCTAGAACATTATTGGTAATAGGGAAGTCTAATTAAAAAGCTTTAGGTATCACCACTCCTTCCAGGCTTAAAAGGACTATTCCGATGCCCTTCCCTCTATGATTTAGAGCACCATCGAAATAGAGAGTCCATGAGGTTTTATCGAGCTCTTCGTCATGAATTGTGAGTAAGTCTTCATCGGGGAAGTCCGCGTGTATGAGTTCATCGTTCGAGAGTGGAAGATGTACGAGGTAATCTGTAATGGCTTGCCCCTTGATCAATTTTTGGGTGACGTAAGTGATATCAAACTCTTGTAATAGCATATGCCAGCGGGAGATCTTCCCTGATGTGGCAGGCTTTTCGAATATGTACTTCAGAGGATCCATTCGGGCTAGTACTAGTATCTTTTATGCTCTAAAGTAATGTCGTAATTTAGTTGAAGCCCATACCAATGTGAGGCATGTCTTCTCCATAGGCGTGTACTTTCATTCGTATTCGGCCATCGTTCTACTAAGGTAGTAAATGGCTTTCTCTCTCTTGCCATTTTCTTTATATTGTCCTAAGATTACTCTCATTGCTTTATCGTTTGCTGAAAGGTATAGGATTAGGGGTATTCTAGGAACTGGTGGAGATAGTATTGGCGGGTTATTGAGTTATTTTTTAATGTTATCGAAAGCTCGCTGGCATTGGTCATCCCATTTGTACTTAATTCCTCCTTTAAGTAGTTTATAAGCATCGGTCTGAATGCTGAGAGATAAATCTCCTGATGAATTACAGTCTTCCTATCAAACCTCGTAATTCCTTAATATTGCTGGGAGGTGGCATCTCTAAAATGGCTCTCACTTTCACAGGGTCAACTTCAATCCCTCGGTTGCTAACTATAAAGCCAAGTAATTTCCCGGAGTTGACTCCGAAAACACATTTCTTAGGATTCATTTTTAGTTGATATTTCTTAGCTCTCTGTAGCACTAGCCGAAGGGCTTTAGCGTGTCCCACTCACGTCTAGGACTTTACTAATATGTCATTGACATAAATTTCTACACACTTATGCATCATGTCATGAAAAATATCCATCATGGCGCATTAATATGTGGCTCCTGCATTCTTGAGCCCAAAAGGCATAACGACATAGTAGTAAGTTCCCCATGGTGTGGTGAAGGAAGACTTCTCCTGGTCAGACTCTGCTAACTTGATCTGATTATATCCAGAGAAACCGTCCATGAAAGACAGCATCACATGTCTAGCAGTGTTATCAACAAGAGTGTCAATATGTGGGAGTGGGAAGTCATCTTTTGGGCATGCCTAATTAAGGTTTCGAAAGTCAATGTAAACTCGTACCCTACCGTCTTTCTTGGTGACAGGTATTATATTGACGACCCACTTGGGGTAGAGGATAACTCGGATGAATTTAGTTTTGTGTAACTTGTCAACTTCCTCTTTGACTTGAAGGGTTGTTTGGGGGTGCATCCTGCGGAGTTTCTGCTTAACAGGCTTTGCATCGGGTTCTAAGACAAGACGATGTTCTACTAGGCTTGGGTCTAAACCAGACATGTCCTCGTAGGACCATGAGAAAGAGTGGAGATGTTCCTGTAGGATTTGTACAATCTGTTGATGTTCTCTAGAATTGAGCATCACACTAATTAATAGTTTCTTGGACTTCTCGTCGGTACCAAAATCGATTTCCTCCGTGGGTTCGACGGCAGCCTGGGTCTGTTCGTCAAAATATTTAATAACTCGTCGAAAGTCCTGAGTCTCATTAGGGCCTGGTGTTCCTCTTTCATCCTCGATAAGCTCATATATCGCGAAATTACTAGGCTAGGGATTTATTTTTGCGCAAGGCAACTCTTCATCGACGCAACTTATGACCGAAAGATCTTTGGTAAAGTGAAGGTCAAGGCTATTAATTCTTCTCTCGAAGTCGTGGAGTATCTCTTCCGGTATGATGACTAGCTTATTACTTAGCCTGAAGGCTTTGCATCCCTGCGCGCAAGACGGGTCAGGAGTTAGAGGAGGGAAGTCCCCTCGTTGACTGCAGACTTGAGTCGAGATAAAGAGTTCCCTTTCTTTTTCAAGGTTTTCTTATTTTTTTGGGTTTTGTGTTTCTAGATTTTTAGGGTTTTCTATGTTTTCTATTTTTTTTATTTTTGATAATAAATATGGTATAGGGTCAGTGGCTCAAGAGGCACCGGGAGAGCCGCTTCCTCTAGTTGAGGGAGCGAGACGGCTGCGGGAGCCGTTCGGGCAATCTTGACTTATTGCAAATTTGGCATTTTTTTTTTGGAGTCCTCATCCAATGGGATCTTTCGAATAAGTAATGCTGATGGCAGGGGTATCATAGTTTGAGTTTCCTCTACTAGGTTGATTGTCTCTTCCCTGAAGAAGCTCGAGGGATCATAATCGATTGAACTATCGTCGTCGAAGTTATGAGGTTATTATCCTTCCCATGAGGTGGAATCTCCTAAAGGGTCCCCAGGGGGAGGGAGTTCTTTCTCTTGATCTTTATGATATGTTGGGATGAGCGTACATGCTCGGCAACGGGACTGGTAATGGTAAGAAATGCAGAGAGATTCCCAAGGACATTCCCATCCTTTCAAGTTATGGTCGATGATATTATCCAACTCACTCTCTGAATCTGATAAGGCATGAAGTTCTAGGTTGGCTTGCTCTGCCAGTTCGAGTGTAGAGAGGTCTATCCAGTAGTCCTCGTCATCACTTGGTGGGGTCGCCACTCTTCCTCGAGCGATTGCCAAAATATTTGGAGTTGTGGTGCATCGGGGGACGAAGGAGCATCTAATTCAAACTCCTCTTCAAACTCTAAGAGTGGGACGTGGGTGTTTCCTCCTGAGTCAAATTACTGACCATCGGGTCTTCTCTCTTCTTGTGCCAAGAGCAAGGTTGGTGGATTATTGGTCGTGCTTATGATTGTAGGGTCGGCTCCACCCACCTCGGTCGCTATAGGATGTGTGATCTTGCTAGCAAATTACTCTAGTATGCAAGTGCATGCTTTGCACCGGGGTTGATATGGGTGAAAGATACAAGGCGAGTCCCACGGGCATTCCCATCCTCCAAGGCCAAGGCAAAGGCGGATGCTATATGAATTAATATTTTCTTACAAGGTGTCATCCCCTTCCCATGGTGACCGTGAGTGTTCTTCGTTAACTCGTAAGGTTGCTATGAGAAAATCTTTGTCATCCGTAGATTCCCAATCCTGTAATTGCGGTTCAATTTCTGGAGGGTCTTTCTTTCTTCATTCTATGGGACTCTTAGTGTCAAACAAAGGTTTGACTCCTTCGAGGGGTTCGTCGATATCATCATTCAGGTGTGTCAAATCATTGAATGCTTTGAATATTAGTTCAATGTCAGTCTCCTGGGGTTTGGTGAAGGATACTCCCTTCTGTTTCGGCACATCTACTTTCTCAGTAGTTCCATAGATGAAGTGGTCATAAAGAGACCATTTCGGTGAAGTAGGGAATAAGTCGGCTGGTTGGCCGTTCGATTGGTAACCTAATCCTATGTGCTTGCATATTTTGGTCGGGAATATAGGTTTCACACGCCCTTGCTTATTCTTTCCGAGTCCGGTGTGGGGGATGTATCCGAGTTGGTACATAAGATCCCACCCTTTCATCGCAGTTGGGTTGATGTCATATAATCTAGCGAGGTCTGGGCCAACCTCCCTCCTCATTAGCTCTTGTTGTCACTCTGGGTGAAAACCAGGAAGGGCCAGTGAGCAGACTCTTGCGATAGCTGCTTCATCAGGAATTCACGACTTTTAGATGTGGCCTGTGTTTAGTACAGATTCATGGGTGCATCAGCATATATACAGACGATGGAGTCCTCATATGGGAATTTAATGCATTGATGGTATGTGGATGCGATAGCCTTCATTGATTCTAATCATCTTCTACCTAAAATGAGATTATATGTGCTAGCCGAGTCAGCAACATGGAACGTAACATCTTTTATCACGGGTCCTAGGCGGACCTGAAGTTTGATAGTTCCTTTTACAAAATGATGTGAGCCGTCGTAGGCTACGAACGACATGGTCGAGTGCCTGACGTCTTGTTCTGTATATTCAAGTATTTTTAATGTGGTGAGAGGGCAAATATTGAGTCCTGCGTCCATATCGACTAGTGCTTGGGGTACAGAAAATCCTCTGATTATGACTGTAAGATATATGGGGGCAGCACTCCCGCGAAGTGACTCCTTAGGCATGTCTGCGTCTGTGAATGTGAGGGCGAGAGGTTGTGCCATGACAAAGGTAATTTGATGAAGCTCATCCAGGGTCGTGTCTTCGTCCATTTGAGTGTCCTCGAGTGTCCTTATTAACAGTCAGTGATGGTCAAGTGACTTCTTGATGAGTTCTAGTATAAATATCTGAGTTGGGATCTTTTGGACATATCGTAACAAATCATACTCTTGCCCTGGTTCGAGTGCTATTTCTTTACCCGGCCGATGGGCCCTAGGTTGAGGTGCCTGAGGTGGTTGTAGTATGGGAATTGGTGGTGGGATGACGTGCGGTGGGGGTGGCAAGTCAACTTCCCTTTCTCTCGTATTCCCCTCGGGTAGTTATGCATGAGTGATATCTTTATTCCGCTGGAAAGGGGGAGGTGGATAGTTGGTTCCTGACTTGAGAATAGGGTAGGCCGGTTGCTGGTCGAACCTAACATTTCTCGACATCGGTGCATTTGTGAAGCGAGTGAAGTTAAGGGTCAGAGTGTGTGTCCGTATGGTACTACTCCAAGGTGGGAGGAATTGCGTGTGATCCTCTTCCTCTAAGAAAGTAAAAACCAACGTCTCACATGAATTTGGGTATTCTTTCCATTCACTTTGCTCTTCATCTGACAAATACTCAGTTCTGGCTTCACTCTCTTGGTCAGGAGTTGTGTGGGCGATACTGTCTATTCGTGCGGCAGTCGGAATGACGATTTGGAGAGCATAGTCTCCACACTCAGATTCAGAGTCGGGTGAAGGGAGTGCAACACTGGTGATTCGAGATTTGGCGAAGTCAATGGCTCTAGTGGAGAATGATGGAGGAATGGCCTCGTGGCCCTGAAGGAATGGACTCGTATTTGAGTAAACTTCAGATATGGAGGCGGGACCGGTGGCACGATCCGTGTGATCAAGGCAACAGGGTGTAAGGAGGATTGAGTTCCTATAGGGGCAGTAACAGCGTCGAAGGGTAGGATACGAGTGATTAATGTCGAAGGCCGGAAATAAGGTTGACTGGGGAGATCTACAGTGGTGACCTGGGCCGGTGTCCCTTGGTTGTGGTTGGGCATGGGGTTATTTATGATCCCTAAATTCTGTTGGGATTGATTATTATTAGAGTCAGGGTTCCTAAGAGCTTCCCAATTAATTTGATTCCGATGGTTCATGTCATAGATCACGTCCCTGAGAACCCAACAGTCCTCTAGGTTGTGTCCCGCGTATCGATGGAAAGAATAAAATTTACCGTAGTGGAGATTTGCAGGCCATAGCCTAGGCTTTTCTTGTGGGAATCGTAAGAGATTCTGGGCGCTAAGGAGGCAGAAAATGTTAGAAATAGTATCGGGTAAAGGGGGATACTGTTCTCGCTTTGGCTGGTAGGGTCCCCTAGCTGGGTTAAAGTTTTGACGTGAAGGTACGCTGTTATAATTCGGTGCATGGGCCGGTCGATTCTGTGTTGCGTTTTGGGCCTGATAAGTGTTAAGGTATTGGTTTCTATTTTGATATTGGCCTTGGTTCTGGTTTGCCTACCTGTGTTGATTGGCACCCTAATTTTGACTAGCGTATCGTTGTTGGGTTTGGTTCTGCCTGAAGTTGCATGGTGGGAAGTTCTCGTTATTCGAATTTTGCCCTTGATTGACAACCATATTAACTTGTTCAGTTCCTGAGGCTTTCTTATGATTTTTTGATTTCGACTCGTTGGAAGAGTCCACCTTTGACGTGACTATAGATAATGCAAGATCTCCACGCTTGATGTGTCGCGTCAGTCGAGACGCCTGAGAGTGAAGTGCGGTGAAGTCGGGGCAATCACTGATGACTAGGGTGCTCCTTAGTGGTTCCTTAGTATTGTCAATGATGATGTCAATTGAATCTTTCTCTTTCATTGAAGTACCAGTTCTAGCGGCAAGCTTTCACCATCTAGCGATGAAGTCGGTGAATTCTTCACCTGGTCCTTGCTTGGCCGCCATCAGGTCGCTGAGGCTAACCGTCTCTTGAATCAAGTGTTTGCATCGGTCTAGGAATCGATCGATCAGGTCATCAAAAGTCTCTATCTTATAAAGTAGGAGCTTCGCGAACCAGTCTAGTGTTTCTCCTTCTAATGAATGTTGAAAGTAGTGAATGAGAAATCCTTGATTGTTGCGTATAGGTCGGCAATCATTACAGAAGAGGGCCAAGTGATAATTTGGATTTCCGGTGCCATTGTATTTAGTAAATTTTGGCGGTTTAAATCCTATGGGTAGGTCAAATTCAATGTCTCGACAAAATTTATCGAATCCGAACGAGTGTCCTGGGCATTCCCTCTTGGCCATGTATTAATCGAGCATTTTTTAGAGGTCTTTGACCTTTATAGTGTTGTCTTTGAGAGTGACGCGTGAGATACCCTTGTCTAGCAAACTGTCATTAAAGAACGTGTGAGTCTGTTGCCTCAATGGCTTAGCGCGGGCTGACACCGTGCCTGGGGTAGAAGGCGGTCTCTCTTGTCGCTCCTGCTCTCTTTAATTTTGTTGTCCCCTAATGGTTTCATATGCAGCAGCCAATCCTCGAAGTAACTCTTCGGAATCATCGCCTCCTCTTTGTATTCTTTGGATGCTAAGTTCTACGATTTATTGAGTGGTGAGATTTTATCCATAGCTATTAATTCTGTCGCTATGGCTATTACCGGCGTGTGGTGTAGAAAAGGGGTTCTCTTATTCACCAGCCATATTGACTTCAGGTTGTCGTGGGCTAAAAGTATAAAGTGATTCTTCCTCGTAGGCAGGGTTGTTATGAAATCCCCACAACGGCGTGTCTCCCAAACTTACTCTATATGCACCAGACATTTCGAGTCTTTGGCAATGACTCATATATATATATATATATATATATATATATATATATATATATATATAAATTTAAGCGACACGACGGGAAAAAAAATAGGGAAGTACAATAAAGCTAACTATCTAAAGAAAAAGAAGGGGTTTACAAAAGAGTCCCATCGTGATCGCCAGTCTACTTGTGCACGCTTTTTCTGGGTTTCTCTCGGTTCCCATTGAATAAGTGGCTTCCAATTCTGTCCTGTTGGACTCTAGCGATGCGGTGTATGTGATAAGGTGGGGATAAATAGTAATAGGAGGAATTTCCTAGGATGATTCTTAGTTGATTTGCGATCGCCAGCTGCAGATATTTATCGACGCTGCAACACGTCAATGATCACGCGTTTAAGTGAGTGTGGGTTACTTCTGTACTGAATCATCTGCCTGTGAATGTCAGCAGTAGTGTCCTCTTTTAATTAGATAGTTTTAGCTTTCTTTTTAGTTTCCCTTGTTACTGTTATGGTCGATTTAGATTCCCTTTTTTTTCGTTGTGAAATATGATTAGGTGAGCTTATTATGACAGGTTATTTTAGTGTCCTGATGCTATCAGGAGTCCAATCATTTTCAGTTTCTCGGTATTATTAGGAGCCCAATTAATATCAAAGTCCTAGCTCTACTAAGAGTCCAATCAATTCTAGTCTCCTACTAGTACTAGGAGTGCATGTGCATCAGTTCGAATAATATTGCAATTAAATAAAAGAGTCCAATTGCATTGCAATTCTATATGAAGCAGGTATACTAATCGTATTGCAATTATAACTAAAGCAATTTAAGTAGTCCTACTATAATTCTAATTAAAGAAGACACAAAAAAACTAATTTTTACTACGAATCTGATTAAAGCAATGAACTAACTTACTAAAATTTAAGTGAATAATTAATGCAATAATATTAATTTTATTATTTTTGAATCATAATCTGTGGATTGGTTATGGCGAGAATCAAACGAATAATAAGTAAATTAACTTTCCTAAATTCTGATTTAAGATAATAGACTAGCTAAATCGGAATACTAAATTGAATCAAAGCAAATAATGATATAGAGGCCTACTAGATGCAATTAATCAATTATATTGTAATAAAAACTAATTAAAATTAACTAAGTAATCCTAAGCAATCTAAAAAAAGGGGGTTGGGCCCGCTATGCTAAGGAGGTTTGGCCTCGTTCTTGAGTACCCTCCGTAAGCCCCCACGGGCAAATCAGATGACTGAGATAAAAGATAGATTGGTATTTGAATAATAAAAAAGGTATTTTTGGAATGGAATTTGAGACTATAATAAGAAATTAAATTAAGAGACTAAAGTTATGAACTGAAATGGGGGTGTCTATAGTCCCGATCCCACAGAAAAATATAAGAAAGTTCAAAAAATGACAAAAAATCTCCACAGAAAAGCCAAAAAGATAATTCACATAAAATGTTAGAGTAATTCGCATAAAATAATAACTTTGAAAAAACAAAAAAAAATCCATAAAATAATAACTTTAAAAAAAACCAAGAAATAATAGCTTTGAAAAAACCAAAAAAAAATTAATAAAATAATAACTTTAAAAATTCACAATAATAACTTTTAAAATCCCAAAAAAATCTCATAAAATGACAAAAATAACAACCTGTTTGTGCTTCCCCATAGACCTACGCACATGCATAATACAGTAAAATATCAATGTTTTATCAACAATACAACTGTGCCATATTAAAGTCTCGAGTGTAGGGTTCGCCCTAGATCTTTGGATCCTACTTCAAAGTAGGAGCAATGGCGTCAATCTCGATCAAACGATCAATGTTTTGATCAAGTTGACTCCACTGCTAAATCTTTGAGCTAAGCACTCTATTTTGGATTCGTATGAACTTAAGTGTCTTAAGCTTCAAATTTCTCAGAGAAAGGTCAATTGTTGGTTGAAACCAACCTATTGAGAATGAAATTATGTATCAATCAAACTATGTGCAACCATGCATTCAGAAGGGTTTGTTTTCCTTTTATTTTTCTGCAGGCTTAAAACCTGTATGGGTAGCGGTATCCTTGTAAAGTGTACGTCATGCATCTAGGTATCCGTATGATGGTCATTTGTTCCCATAAATTGTACCCGGGCAGGTTCGGGTCGGAGCTTCCATCGCTTTTGTTGTTGCTTATTGCCCCTGATGGGTGCATGTTTATGCATAGTTAATTGATATTTATGATCATTGTTGGCAGAAACCAGGATTGGGTGTCCTTTTTGGTAGACACCCTTTCGGTCTAGTGCCACTTGAAGCTGGATGCTCTAGGACATGTTGATCCGGGGCACGTTTTCGAAAATAGCACGTCCTCCCAAAAAGCATTGCGACTTCTATTAGCTTCGGTCGGGCAGTCGTGCTAAATAAACTTCAGGATATATGGGTTCACCCAAAGACCTCGAACCCTGCTTCTATCAGGGGCACCCACAAACAGTCAGATGGAGCAATCAAATGCCTCATATGGTTGGACACAAACTATGGAGCCTTGCGTAGATTTACTTAGCGCCTATCTTTAAAAGTGTGGGTCGATCACCCCTCTTACTTACGAAGCTGTTGTATTCAAAATGAATCTTAAACATCAAATACCTTCAAATCATCTTGAGAAGCAAATGTTTGGCCTGGCATACAAGATTTCACAACTCATTCCACCTCGGTTATGCCCAATAATGTCGCTAAGCGCTTGGGGACCGATTACCTTGAGAAATGAATGTTTGGCCTGACATATAGGGCCTTCATTTTCTCACCATGTTACTCATCTGATGTTTGAAGTTCATTATGAATATAGCAGACCAGTCAGTAATGCCTTGGGCCTCTTCGAATGTCTCTTGTCTTTGGCATTCGATCATTAGTGATCGAATACCAAAGAGGGGCATCTGTAGACACCCAAATTTGGCCCAAGGCCCAATCGAAACATATTTTGAGAGAGGATCACTTTTGAGCTTTTAATGGCATGTATGGAACTCTTCCGAAACCTTAGGAATCCTTCCGAACCTTAGGAATCACCCTAGATCTTTTAAGAACCTTCCCGAACCCTTAAAAACCAATCCTGGCCCTTAGAACCCGTTCCGAACCTGAACCTAGTTTTCCTAAGCCACGGATGAAGGATGGTGCACTGGGAATAGCTACAGCCTTCTACTATGATCGAATCACATACCATTGAAAAGTAGAAATTATCAGCTTTCCAACGGTTCAAGAATCGCCCCAATCAGAGCTGTGTACGAAAAGATATCGCGATCCGAAGTGTAAGGGCAAAAGGGTAAAAACACACTAAAACCCCCTAGGGTTTTGGCACAACTAATAGTTGCGCCAGGCCATTCTTTCTCATAAATGGCCTGGTGCAACTGATAGTTACACCAGTTATAGGTGGGTCCCCCCGTGGGCAATCAACTTTCCAAGGCTACTGTGCATATGCCTGGCGCAACTAATAGTTGTGCCAGGCATATGAACAGTAACCTCTGGTTTTGCCCCAAATTTCATGATTGGGGTTTGACTTGTTGACCATCTTGGCATTTGGGGTGTGTTTTGATAGTTCTGTTGCACCCATTCACTACCTATTTGCAACCCTTAAGTGGTTTGAAACACCAACCTATCATCCACCATTAGAACCACCTTCACACCTTTCCAAGCTCTCAAAATCCTAGGAAACCTTAAATTAGAGATTACCTAATTGCTAAACCCAATTAACATCTAAGTAGCCTCCTAATCTACCCTTTTCCTATAAATAGAGCTCCCCTCCCCTTGGATTAAAGGGTTGAGAATTTTTGCCTAAGAGAGAAAGAGCTTAAGTGAGAAGATCTTTCTCTCTTTAGTGCACAATCCCCATACAAATTCTAGAATTCAAAAAAATCCTTTAGACCTTAGTATTTCACTAAAAACCTCTAGGTTAGGTATGTGCGATCCCCTAGCCTTCCTTCTCTACCTCTTAGCTTCAAGCCCTAGGAGTTAGAGCCCCATTCCATACCATACAAGCCTTCAAAAAATCATCAAAGCAAGCCAACGCAAGGCTCCTCAATGGTACAACAAGGGCTCGAGAGCTCCCCTAGCCTTCCTCTACCTTCTCAGTCATTCCTCCATCCTCCCATTTATGTCGTTACGCTGTCGAATTTTCGATAGGAACGGAGGGACACAAATAGGATTTAAGACCCATTTGGGCAAGAAGAAGCCATTTTCTTTTCTTTTACATTATTTTTGTTTTGACCATTAGTAGAGACCGCGTTAAGCAAGTTGATTGGGTGCCTAACACCTTCCCAATCGATAACCGAAGCCCCTACCGAAGAACTTTTAGTATGGACCGGATTCACAGTCATATTTGTGACAGTTCAGTGCTTATAAAAATGATATAGGTTTTTCGAGACACCAAAAGCTCTGGGTGGCGACTCTATATTTTCATTAGAGAGCGCATCGTCGTGACGGGATCGTCCAAAATCTCATGATTGCGCACCCTATCATACCTGATCCCCTACCCCAAATTCATAACCTCCTCCTCTTCCTTCAAACTCAAATGATGGCTAACACCCAAACCCAAACATCCATAGAGGCCAACCTTCAAGCCATGCACTCCACCCTCCAAAACCAAACCTCCATTCAAACCAGCTTACAAGTCATCCAATCAACATTGTTAACCTCAACCCCACCTTCCAGACAGCCAACTATCCCTCCACCCACCCATATACCTACTCCACCCTCATCTCCCCAACCCTTAACCTTAACAGTAACAACATTTGTTGTTCCACCCATTGAACCTATTCAAGAAGCCCCTCCAATTACATTTACCACTTCCTCAACCCAAACTTACCCTGAACTTGAACCTCAACCTATTCTTATACAGCCACCCATTATTGCCCCACCTCTGGAACTCACCTACCCACAACCCCAACCCGCAACCCCACCTGCAGTAGCAACAACTGATGTTGCCACAAATGTGGATGACCTGTTCTCCACTTCCTCAAAAGCCTCCCAAACAGACCCAGAGATAATAGACCTCACCCTACCTGAATCTGAAGTCCCCCAACCTTTACCCTCTACCTCCACCCTACCCATGCCATCATCCATCCCCTCATCATTTTTAGCTGGCCATTCTTCAAATGCTGAGCAGCCCAACCTACCTGCCTCTTCCAACCCCATGCCTCCATACTCAACCCTCCTAAGAGCAATGAAGGAAAATGCCTACATGAAGAGGGATGTGATTAGAGGCATGGCTGACCTGAGAACTTCAGTTAAGCAGCCCCTCCTAGACCAAATCAAATTTCTAGAGCTAACACACAAGCTAGAGAGAAAGAGGATAAAACATGGATGGAGGGAGACACTGCTAAAATACAATGAAAAGAATAGAGCTGATGGGATGGAAGATGTGATCAACAACTTACAGGTGGCACTTAGATTGGTGGAGGAAAGAGCTAATGATTATGCTAGGTCTGCTGCAGCGTTGCAACATACCTTATCCGAGATTGGTGATAGAGATTTAGCAGAAGCAGTTGCCAAACTCTTCACTGCTGCAGCTCCCCCTGGCAACTGCCCCTAAACCCAAAGAGACTAGAAAAATAAAGCCTGGAATCAACATCCAAGAACCTACTCCAAATGAGAAGCACAACCAGGTAGAGAAAAACTACTTCTAAGAGATCGAAGTCCACTGCTGCTGCCCTCAAGAAGGAAAGAGGCAGAGGTGCCCAAGAACAGGCTGATGATAATTCAGATGATTAGACTTTATACATGTAATTAGTTTAGATGCCTTTGTAAAAAATATTTTGTAGTTATTTTCTTTAACATTGTACATATTGCTGTTATGAATGAAAGTTCTTTTTGGTAATTTTTGTGTGACTATTATTTTGTTTCCTTTGTTTCTGTTATTTTACTTGTCTATTTTACTTATTTGTTTTACTTGATTGTTTTACTTGTTTGTGTAAGTTTGTTTTTTAATTTTTCTTGCCTTGTTTTGTGTATTATTTGTATAAGAATACCCTGCTGCACAAGTCCTTTATCTCTCAAATAGTAAGGACACTGTTCCTCATAGGTTTAGGGGTGTGGCAAGATATGCCAATGATGTAGTTAACCTAAGTTCAGCAGAGCCAAGTGAGTGAGATAGAAATAGAGCTAAGTTCTTAAAAATTTTGCAGACCTTTAGGCATTAAAAGGTTTTAAAATTTAACAATTCTGTGCGGTGAGCACCAAGAAAACTCATTTGTATCAGCAATTAGTGAACCATTAAAGAGAGAAAAAGGTAAGGGCATGCCTATAAGTTCAATGGAAGACCATACCTAGTGAGATTTGGGCCTACAAAAAAAATTTCTCTTTAAGGAGTGTCTTAGGCAATTCTTTTTGCTCTAAGGACTAGCTGAGTCTTTTCATCACTAGAAGTTGGACATCTCCAAGTTGAAACAGCTGACAGTACCCATGACATTTAGGAAAGGATCAAGGCCTTCTCTTAGATAGTTTGAGCCTAAAAACACCAAACCTAGTAAACTGCCCTTGTGCATACACCCTTTGAGTCTTAGCTTTCAGTTTTCTTCAAAATATACCTGAGTATTTGAACCTAAACCTGTGGACCTAATTCAAACCTACCCCCACTCTGAGAATTCAGAAGGTAAAGGAAAAGAAGTTGAAGATGGATAAGGTAGGGTCAACATTTGGTGAATGGAGAAGAAACACAAAAAGATGACAGCAATGTAGCAGCTAGGAAGAGGGTGACATTTCATAAAAATACAAATTCAAAGAAAAGAAAAATGTATCCAAAAGAAATACAAATAATAATAATAATAATAATGAAAAGGAAGAGAGTGGAGTCAAGAGGAAATTTCATTGGAAAAAGTGATAATAAGAGGAGAAGCTGGCCACTTCAAGTCTGAAAATGATCAAAGAAGATGAAATATGTTGAATTAAAGAAGGTGAAGTCATGAATTACCTCCTTCACCTACTGATTTCTCAATTTTGCAACCTTTTCACCCTTCCATTCTTTGTAACCTACACCCATAAGCCACATTACAACCCAGTCGTAAGACCTTGTGATCCTAAGTTGAATGAGTTGTTATGTAGAAATGAGAAGTTGTCCAATCTATGGTGAGAAATAATCAATGATGTCAGAATTTAGAAACCTTGCCTATGCTCATGCTTGCAGACCCATTTGAGGGTTGTAACTGCTCTTGAGCTTGTGTGAAAATAAAAACCCTCAAATTTATTTGTGAGAGACTGCTCTGTTAAGCATTGGGTCTGATATTTAATGTATTGGGCACTATCTAAATCTAAATTTTGACCTAATGGTAAGCTCAGTACTATCATACACTTGTTGTTTTTCTTGTTGCAAGCTTATTGGAAATGATGTGCATACATGTGGGAGTTTTTTATGTTAAATGGTCTGTGCACTTCATATGTTTAAATTCCTCACATTTTGGGAAGAATCAAGGGTGGATTGATGCTCTATTTATTGAAAGCTGACTTGGTAATATTTGCACTTTTGTTAACTATGTCATTGAGAAGTTTGTGGATTCCTTCACTGAAAACCCTCAGGAGACTTCACTCCTCCACTAGGGATCACCTAGGGGTTTAAAAGGCTTGATGCATAAGCTAAATGCATCCGTGCTCCCTAGTGGCATTCACATTCTGAGAGTAGTTATTTATATTTTGCTTTGCTCAAGGACTAGCAAAGATTAGGTTTGGGGTTTGTTATTCACTGAAAAGTACCACTTTTTACCTCTTAATCTAGCCTTTACTACACATTGGAGCTATCTAATAACTATGTGTTTAGTTTGTTTTGTAGTTAGTAATAATTGTGCAGCTTAATACAAAGTTCATGCTTTTGGAGCCAAAGAGAGAGTATTCAAGCCAAGGTGACTATTGAGCCACAGACTAATGGAACACCATAGTGGTACACACCATGGTGACTATTTTACATGTCATGATGGACCAAGGAAGTCCAACAGATGAGAGAAGTATGGCTGTGAGAAAGCTGCAACTGCAGCATATGCATTACAGCAGAGGAGCAGAACTATTATCTCGTGCAGTCAGAAATCTGTCTCACGTTGTTTAAGTCTACAGCAAAGCCTCCTCACGTAGCTGATACCTGCAGCACAAGTGAATTCATGATGAACTCGCACACTCAGTGAGGGAATTAACCTCAGGAAATTGTCTTGTGCAGTAGCCACGCGCTTTAACTGCAATCAACACTCAAAGACCTCACGCAGTAGTCGCGCACTAAAGCCTTCAGAAATCTAGCTCGTGAAGCTCTCGCGAGGAACAAATCTCATATTAGCCACTTGCACAATCTCGAGAGGCCAATTTGCATAAAGGATTCAAGCCAGCTCACGCAGCTCAAGAGGAGAGAGAGCTCCAGAAATTCTCTCGCACGAGTAAAATCTTAACCCTCTACCTAGCGAGCTATGCTATGCAATGCACAAGGAACCAAGCGAAAGGTAACTTCTTCTGCGCGAGTCCCTCGCGACAGAAAATTTTGAAGCTCCACTACGCAAGCAAAGCCAAAGCGTGAAAATCCTCGTGAGCACTTTGCAACTTTGCGAATGAATTAAAGAGCCAAAATCAGCCCCAATAAGCTCGGCTCTCCACTTCTCATTCTTTACTCGAGGACCTTTTGGGGATTTCTCGAGGCCCAAGGCACACATCTCGAGGCCCTAATTTCAATGCACACATCTCAAGGCATCCAAGGGTTGTATCCAAGCAGTCTGCTAGAAAATTAAGGTTTAATCTTCTTTTGGCCAAGGCATTAAGGACTGAGTATATAAGCTGTAAATAAAACTTAGAAAATTATCTCTCCTTCAACCTCAGTCAGCTAGACCTCTGGCAGATTAGGGTTAGGATTTGATCACCTTTTGTTTCCATTTTCCTTCTTCCTTAGTCCAGCACTTGCTGACTATACCCTCTGTAAGCAATTAGGTTTAGTTTTATTCAATTTTTATAATGGGTCTTGTAGTCCTTGGGATTTGTTGAGAGCTGTTATGCACAAGGCTACTGCCTTGAGTAATTTCATTGTGAGTATTATTTGATCAATGAAATTTGTATTTTAATTACTTATTCAATATGTTACTTTCCTATTTGTCCATAGTTTTGTTCAATCTATGCCATATATTTAGGACTTGAGCTGATTTGAAAATCTCATGGAAGCTTGAGCTTGTAACCCTGTAACCATGGTGGCAACAATAATTTTCATGTGCCATCTCAGTCCCCTGTGGTGTGGATAACCTCTGTGGATAGCCTGTGACCATTTAAGTGGATAGACTATAGCCCTAGGGTGATTCCAAGCCACAGATCTGAGAGGGATTCTTTTCCTCTGCACTTGAGCTTGTAGCCTTGTGAGAGGTTATTGCAGGAACAAGCTCCCCTCTGTCTTAGTTGACCAACATCAGATGCTAGATTTTATTTCCCTGTAGAGATTGCAAACTTGTGAGCTGAGTCATTGCAAGCCTTTAGTAGCAATGATCAGTTGCATTTATAGCCTCCAAATAGCCCTTGAACAACTGTGGTTTCCACTGATTTTTAAGGAGCTATTTGCCCCCATGAATGTCTGTGCTTGTAGCTTGGCAAATATGGTGTCTGCAATAATTTTAATGATCTGATTTGAGTCATTAGGTAGAGGAGATCTATTAGATAATCTGTGATCATTTAAGTGGACAGGTTATAAACTTAAGATCAGTCTATTCCATTGGATTAGATTATTTTTCTGACTTAATTCATGTGGTTGGATCCTCTCTATTGGATAGCCTATGACCATTGAAGTGGACATGTTATAGCCTTAAGAGATCAGGTCTAATCATAAGAGTTGAGTTAGATACCTCCTCCTAGCAGATGTGCTTGTAGCCATCTGAGGGATTGCTGCAGATACAACCCTAAGTCTGAGTTACATAGATGAATTAACCTTAGCCTAATTGCCTACTTCCCATCATTTTTATCTTTATTTTAACACACACCATCACCACCCTCTTCATAGCCCTTTCTTTAGGATAGAACTGCACTTTATTTCTCCTCTTTTAGTGTTAATTTAGTGTAGTTGAGACACCCAACTCCCTTTCTCTAGGATTGTCAAATCTATAGCCAGATCTGGAGGCCTACTAATATAACCCATTTTGGGTTCTAGATCAATTTCTCCGTGGGACAAACTCTTACTTACTCAAAACTTGCTACAACAACCCTATATCTTGCAGGCTGTGTATTTCAGACTTGATGTTTTAACGAATTTCCATCTCTTCACTTCTTGATTTATTTTTTTTCACCACTGTTTTCTCACCAATAATATAACAACACTCTGAGAAAATCCAACAATACCCAAAACCAGACTACCATGCAAACCTACCTCCAATCCATTCAAACCACTCTTCAGACCTACACCCCACCTCCCCGGCCACGTACATCTATACTCATCCCTGTACCCACATCACCACCTTCACCCCAACCCTCACCTCTTGTCGTAATGGCAACTACTGCTAGTCAAACAGACCCTGATTCTGAGGAGTTGATCCCTGTCCCACCTACCTATACCTCCACCTCCACCCTGACAGATTTTGAGGAGGAAGTGCCACTCATTTTACCTACCTTTGCCTCTACCTCCACACAGGCTGATCCTAAGGTAGAGGAGTTGTTACCGTCTTCTTTCACCTCTACCTCCACTCAAATAGACCATGAACCAAAAGTCCTGCTCCCTATCCTACCTTCCACTACCTATTCTTCCACCCAAACTAATCTTGTGGAAGAAGAGTTGGCATCCACCCTTCCAACTCCATCATCTATCCCATTAGCCTCATCCACTCCCTACCCTAAATTTGATGACCCTACTGAAAGGGCCATTGTTCTTGCTTCCTCCAATCCCATGTCCCTATTTTCTACCCTCGCCCAAGCTATGGCTGTAAACCCTTATATCATGAGAGATGTAAAGAGAGAGGTAGCTGAGCTCAGTACCAGGGTAAAGCAGCCATTGCTAGCTGAGATTGCCAAGCTGCAGACAGATCATACCAAGGAAAAGAAGAGACTGGAGCTGATATTGATAAAATCCTTAAATTTATGCCAAGTGTACCAACAGAAGGCAGGGCATTTGGCAAAACTTGCAGACACTCTCCAATCAACCATCTCAGTAATGAAGCCACCCTCATCAGCAGGAGTGCCCATCAAAGAGCCCTCTCAACAAAAGAGCAGCACCAAGCCCAAGAAGCCAGCTGTAAAAAGAACCAAGGCTGGTGCTACCAGTGCTAGCACAGTGAAGAAAGAGAAGAACAAATATAATGAAAAATATGCCTGGACCCCCAACTTTGTATTGAGCTAGACTCAAAGTCAAATTAGGGTGCACTTAGTTAGTTTGTACTTAGGTTTTATCTTCTTAATTATCTCTTTGTAGTACATTTGTTTAGTGTATGTCTCTTACACCTGTACAAATTTTACTTTGTGCTGTCTTGTATATGTTTCTTTTGAATGAAAATTTCTTTTTCTTGTGTTCCTCAATTGCATTCCTCTACTGCCAAACCTTGTTCAACTCTTATGCAAGTGATTTTCATGCTTTGTAATGTTATTTTTATGATTGTACCCTGCTGCCCTTGATGTCTTATTCTTTGCAACAGTGAGGACACTGTTCCTCTTAGGTTTGGGGGTATGGTAGGGTAGGCCAATGAAAGAGTTAACCTAAGTGCAGCAGTAATAATCAATTTTGAAACAAATAGCGTGAATCCACCTAAGTAATTTTGAAAATGAGGAAATTTAAAACTGATGCAAATTATTTAACATTGAAATCCATTAGAAAATTAAACATTTTTATGAGGTGAACATCAAGAAAAACCTTTCACAATCAGTTCTTAGTGAACCAGTGATGAGAGAAAAAGGTGAGAACATACCCATGAGTTTAATTGAAGACCACACCCAGTGAGCTTTGAGCCTGTAAATTTTTTTTGTTAGGAGTGTTTTTGGCAACTTTTTCTACTCTAAGGACTGACTAAGTCAAGACCTTCCCACTAGAAGTTAGACACCCCAAGTTGAAATTGTTTGACAGTAATCATGGCACTAAGGAAAGGATCAAGGCCTTTATTTGGATAGTTTGAGCCTAAAAGACTAAACCAATGAAACTACCCTTTTGCATACACTCTTTGAGCCTTAAAATCTCATTTTTCTTCAACAAACACCAAAGTAATTGAACCTGAATCTCTTGACCTGGTTCAGCCCTACCCTCACTCTGAGAATTCAGAAGGTAAAGGAGAAGATGTGAAGATAGGAGAGTAAGGTTTAACATTTGGTGAAAGGAGAAGAAGAGAGGAGCAATTTGTAAATAGCAGTGTAGCAATTGTAGATATGTGGCAACCACCAAAAAACAAAAAAAAATACAATAAATAAAAGGAAAAGTGAAAAGAAAGGGAAGTCAAGTGAGGTATTTTCGTCTGAAAATAGAAAAGAAGAGAAGAAGTTGGCCACTTCAAATCTAAAAAAATATCAAAAAGGATGAAGCTCTGCTAAAATGAAGGTTGTGAAGTCATGAATCACTCCCTAACCTTGTTGATTTCTCAGTTTTAAATCCCTCTTTACCCCTTTTATTCTTTACAAACCTCATCCATAAGCCACATTACAACTCATGAAAAGACCTTGTTGATCCAAAGTCAATTGAATTGTCATGTGGAGATAAGGGAATGCCTAATCTATGGTGAAAATGTCTGAGGATGTCTGAAATTTGAAGCACTGCCTATGCTCATGCTTGCAGCCCTATTTGAGGACTGTAACTGCTCTTGAGCTTGTGTGAACCTGAACACCCTTAAATTCTTTTGTGAGAGATAGCTCTGGTGAGCATTGGGTCTGAAATGAATTTCATTTGGACACTATTTAAACCTAACTTTTGAATTACTGGTGAGCTTAGTGCTGATTGCACACACTACACTCTTGATGTAACTGATTGAAAATTGTGAACATACATGCATGATTGATGTGTTGAACTGTTGGCATCCACTATTTAGAGCTCCTCTAATTTTGAAGAGCAAGGGTGGAATGAGTATTTATTTATTGAAATTTGTTTTTGTCATTGGTTGCACCTATTTTAACTATTTTTATTGAGAGGTTTGCGGGTATCTTCATTGAAAACCCTCAGGAGAATTCACTCCTCCACTAGGGTTCACCTAGGAGTTTAAAAGGCTTGATGCATAAGCCAAATGCATCCATGCTCCCTACGAAGTGGCATTTAAATTTTTAGAGTAGTTGTTTAATTTTCCCTTAGCTCGAGGACTAGCAAAGATTAGGTTTGGGGGCGTGTTATTCACTGAAAAATATCATTTTTCACCTCCTAACCTAGCCTTTACTATACCTTGGAGCCATTTAATAATCATCTTTTAAGTGTGTTTTGTAGTTAATAATAAAATTGTACCTTAGAGCAACTATCATGCTTTGGAGGCCAAAAGAGAGAATTGAAGCCAAGGAGTCTTGAGTTAAGAGTAGAGGATACACCATGGTGATACACACCATAGTGAGCATTTGGAGTGCCTAAGTGGACCCTAGAAGTCCAACAGATGAAAGGAAGTTGGACCCTAGCAGAGGAGATTACAGCAGCAGGTTGTGCACAGCAGCAGGTTGTGAAGCATAAATGGACCCACGCGCAGTTCACTTTGGCCGAAAAATCCCCTCGGGCAGTTCTCGCGAAGCTCAAGCCTGTAGTATTTAAAAGCTCGCACAGATCTCGCTCAGTATACTATAGAAAAGCTTCAGAAAGGCATCTCGCACAGACCTCGCAAGGATCAAAACTCAAGAAGATTTGCTTCGCGAAGCTCTCGCGCACTTCAGAAACGTAACCAGCCATGCGAGAAGCACATGTTATCCTGGCAATCAGCCGCATGAAGCTCACAATCCATCCTCGCGAGCTCCAATTCAGCCTAGCGAGATCCCCTAGAGAACCATCTACGTGAGATGTGCTATTCACTGCCCAGCAAACTTTGCAACCCATTCTTCAGTAGCAACTCTAGCCACGCGAGAGGCAAAATAGGCAAATGTAGCCTCGCGAGGTATGGGCTCCATACTTCTCAATCCATACACTTGGACTTTTTGAGGATTTCATAGGCAATTAGGGCATACATCCTGAGATGCCAAACTGTTTCCCACATCCCAAGGCATCCAAGGGCCATAAATGGGTCACGACAGCTGTAACATCCCAAAAATTTGGCCCTTTGAACAATATGTCTTGATGTGCATGCCCGATGGGACACACGCCGAATAGGATAAAATAATAAAATATGCGTATGTGAGTTCAGTTGACTTGTGGTGGATAAGAAAAAAAATATTTAAAGTATGATAAGTAACCAGTTGATGTAATGGCATACACCGAGGTATGGCGTATTGGCCTAACACCAAACCTAAATCCTTTGATAAGAAGTAGAACATACAAGTGAAATGTGTATGTGCTTCACATCGGAACCAAACACCTTAGGTGATTAAGAAATAACACCCAAGGGGTGTGTTTGTGTTTCGCATGAGAACTGACCCCCTTTTTATAAGACAAAGCAAGCTTCATTTAGAAGCCATACCCGGTTGCAAACATTTGTGGGTTTTGTGAGTTAGAGAGAGAAAGAAAAGAGAGGGCTTTGAGAGAAGAGAAAAGGGTTTTTCTTGAATCCATAGAGTTAATTCACTTGATCATGGTAGCATTTAGGTGAAGTAAATGATTACGTGAAAGATTGTCTACGATTGCATTGGCTTGATCGTGTGCGTGGAGCTCATAGGAGATCGATGTGCGTTTTGGAAACCTTTTTTCGCAACGAAGAAGACGATCCAATCAGTGAATAAATCGTTGTATTAAGAGGTAAGAATTTTGATTTAAGTTGTATTTCTCATATTTGATTAGGAATATAGTATGTGTGTGTGGAAATTTAAGAGAAGGGGTTAAGATCTAAAGAAAAAAATGAGTTAGAGATGCTAGAACCCGATTTTGGGTGAAATCTGAGGAAACCGTTCGATCAAAATTAGTAACCGATCAAACGATTTCGTCAAGAGTGAAATCTAAAGGTTTTTGGTCGGTTTGAAAACCGTTCGATCAGTTTTGAAAATTGTTTGAACGAAATTAGTAACCGTTCGATTGATTTTAAATCGTTCAACCGATTTTGATTGAGCTTGCCAATATTGCTTCAGTATTTCGGTCGTAACTTTTTATCCTATATCTGATTAACGTGATTCTTATAACATTGGAAAAAGGACGATGAGCTCTACAACTTTTGTGTTTTGACTAACTCATGAATATAAAGTTTTAAAGGTCAAAATTTAGGGGGAATGTTGCGTCAAACTCTATATTAGCATGAATTTGCTCGTTTCAACCTTGGTTTTAAGAAAATACTTAAATATATCTAAGTTATTAGTGATTAGAGTTGATCCTTGATACATCATTGTGTGCTTGTGATATAGATTGAGGGCAGAAGGCCATCGATAGGACCTTGCTTGGCTTCGCGCAACCTCAAAATTAAGGTAGAGGATCTTCAATGCAAAATTACATGTTTAACTTCAGTTCATAATTCTTTGATATGATTGCATATGATAAGTTTGACCGTGCTTTCAACGTGTGTTTGAATTCTCTGAAACTAGAACTGGAATTTTTATGAATTTGAATATGAACCCTATAGATTAAACTTTGTACTTACATCGTGATTTACAAAGATACATTTGAAAATGTTTAATTTTAACTGCCTTTGATATTGTTTTGAGCTTATCGTATAATAAAAGTTGGACTTGGAAAGGGTTTCTAAACTCACTTGGATTTACTTCGACTGCCTTATAAAGATATGAATTACTAACGCTTGGAAATGTTGATTTATACGATGCTTGGACTTTCGGCGTGAAACTTGCATTGTGAATATTTTAGATTCTTTTGACTGCATCCCTTGGGCCGGTACAGCGGCCTATCCGTACACGCATTCATATATACGCTGCATATGCATCCCTTGGAACATCATTACATCCCTTGGACATCATTGCATCCCTTGGACATCATTGCATCCCTTGGACACCTTGGAATCATTGGAAACTTTGGACACCTTGGAAACATTGCATCCCTTGGAAACTTTGGATATCTTGGAAACATTGCATCCCTTAGAAACTTTGGACACCTTGGATACTTTGGACTCCCTTAGATACATTGAGACACCTTTGGATACCCTTTTGTTTGTTTCGGTTGCAAATTCACATTGTTTGCAATTGTGTTTGGAAACTTAGACACCCTTGGATATGTCTGACTATTTTATAAAGGATCTTTTGTTCGATACTGTGTTGAGGAAACTCCGTTCTGAAACTCCCTTTATTTAGGATTGTCAGATCTATACTCAGATCTGGAGATCTACTAAAATATCCCTTTGGGTTCTAGATCAAACTTCCCTATGGAACAAACCCCTTATCAAAACTTGCTACAACAGACCCTGGATCTTACAGGTCTATGTGTATACTTTAGATTGTTGTTTTCAATCTCTTTCATCTCACTCTATTTTGTTCAGATTTATTTTCACCACCATTGTGTTTTCTAATAAAATAAACAGCAAGCATCTAAAATATTCTCAACAGGAGGTGATGTGTTCAAAGATGCGGATGGTTCCATCATCTTATTTTTCTTTTTCTTTTCTTCCTTCACCAAAATCTTCTGAACTTCCTCGTACTGGTCCCATAGGAACTTTAGAGGGTCTGGCTCTAGTGGTGGTGGTGGATCCTCCCATACTGGAAAGAACTTTATTGGGTTATAGTTGGTTTTATTGTCTGTCATAGATAAGGATGGGATGGTAGGGGCGAGAGGGAATGATTTCGCTAAGCACGGACTAATCCTGTATTTGAAGTACTTTGATGGTGGAATACGAACTGTTGTATTAAATTTTCTCATCCTTTCAAGCTTAATTGTCATAATATTTATACAGAGAGTTGGTTGGCAATAAATTATATGTCGGCTGGGTTAGATGTGAAATGTTGTATGATTTATTATGGCTAATGATACTGCATAGTACATATGGTGGGTAATAATTGTTTTCCTGCAGCGATAAGATGCTTATTTTTGTGTTTTTATCCTTATATGATTTTTATTTTAGAAAGTAGGGAGAGAAAACAAATCTGAGCTTCGAGCTTGTGTAGCCAGCAGAAGTGTTGAACTTTGAGTTATCGCTCTGAATAGACTTACAAAAGTTTAAGAAGTGATCAAAGAAAATTAAAAATAAAAAAACATAAAAAAGAGAGATAAATATTTATTTTAAAATGAAAATATAAAAAAAAAATTACTTCCCCGACAGCGGCGCTAAAAACTTGATCGGCTTACTATATGTATCTAATTAAGTCTAACCTATTGCAAGCGTACAATGGAAATTATAGAGCTAGTATAGGATCGTTCCCATGAAAAAGTATTTATCTTATCTTTATTTCTATTTCTATTTCAAAATTTATATGTATCTTTTAATATCCTAAACTACTTGAGAAATATGAATAAAGAATGATTTATTAATCTAAAGTGCATAAAATAATCCTAATCCTCCTTCTTCAGATTGAGGTTGTTAATCCCAATCTTCAGCCATCAGATATTTATAAAAATAAACAGTGCCGTTACATGGTATTGCAGTCTTCTAGAATTTGGGCGTCAATCAAAAACTAAAATTCTTTAACACAAATTTAATCTAATCAACAATCTCCTAAAATCTGGGCGTCAATCAAATTTGAGAAAATTGAAGATGGAAAAGTAAAAACCGTTACACTAATCTAAAAATTCCAACCTAAGTCATCAATTCAAATTAAAACTTGAAGATGTTTATAAAGCAGTAAATAAAGCAAATAAACTCTAAACTAGAAAGCAAACGTAGAACCATCCATGGGGTCGGTCCTTCAGCTTCCTCAGCCTTGGTTGTCAGGCAGGACCTCAGAGAACTGTGGATGATGTTACTTCGTAAATCCTAAACTACTTTGATCGAAAGAAAATACTGACCTCAGTTGTCAATTGATGCTGTAAAATTCTTCGATGGTTTATTCTTATACCGTGCTCTTTTATTTATAGCTCATAAGGAGTCGATTTACAAAGACTTCTAATGCTAATAAAAGAAACTTCTAAAGTAAAAGTATCCTAATATAACTCTAATTCCTAATTTTATTCTTCCTTGCTTTCAAACTATAGATGTGTTTCTAGAGTGTTCTTGATAACAGTAGCAAAAATCTTCAGAATTTATCTTCATCAATCTTCTTAGATCTGTGATTCACCAAACTTCTAATCTCAAAGAACTTCTAATTCAATGCATGGTGGTGATAGTCTTCACTCACATGATCAGCAGCAGCAGATGTAGCAGTGGGAAAGCTTCTCTTTTGTACAATTATAAATTACGATTATCCTTCTTTTTCTGAAGAATTGTAAATAACGATTTCTCATTTTCACATATCTTTCTTACTGGACGATTTTCTATTTTGAACGATCACTTTTCTTGTATTGCTTTTATACTCCTTTATTGCTTTTTGAAGAATGTATATTACGATTTCTTAGTTTTCTCTTTCTTTTTCGTCTTCAGCTTTAGCGCACAATCATAAATTTTGATTTCTTAACTTTCAGCAGCGACGAATCGTCTTCTTTTTGCTTAATCATCTTTTTACCGATTTTTTAGTTTATTTTGACAAAGATTAACACTTCAGCTCTATTTTGCTATTTTTCCTTAATATCTGTACATCGTTAACTTGTTAGTAGCAACCTAAGTCCTAGCATCACCAAGTTGAGGGTGTTAAAATGATAAATTATGTGACTGATCACACTCCCAAACTTACATTTTGCTAGTCCCTAGCAAACAAGAAAACATAAAATATCTAAAACTATGAATTTAAATGTCACTTTTGTAGGAAGCATGATTGCATTTAGCAGATGCAACAAGCCTTTAAACCCCTAGGTGATCCCTAGTGGAGGAGGTATAGTCTCCTGAAGGTTTTCAGTGAAGTTACCTACAAACTTTTAATATTTTTAGATTTTTCAAAATAATTTTTAAAATTCTTTTTTAGAAATTAATCATCATATGTTTGGTATGATTTTCAAAAATTCCAAATCTTTCACCTTTACGTTCCATCACAGTAATTATCCTTGATCAGAACTCAGCAATTTCAATTCTATAAAGCTTGAAGTGTGTGTGTATCAGTAAAAAGTTTATTCATCATAGATTTTTCTAAACTACAGATTTATAAAATATTTTCATCCAAACTCTCACTATTGGCATACTCTCAAAAGGATATCAAATTTTTGGGTTCTCACAAATGATATGTACATGATAAATTCAAAGGACAATAAACTTAAGAAGATAAACCTCATGGAATGGATAATCAATTCTGATCATATAACTTTTCATTTATTCATAGTATCTATTTCATGCATCTCTACTAGACTTATACTTTTGTAAATTGTAAATCACAAAGGTCTTTCCTTCGGCTTATAATGGGGCTTTAAGTTAAAAGGGTTTCAAAGAAAGGTAGATAGGGTTCAAAAGTTTATGAGAATTTAGTTCTTCCTTCTCTATCTTCTTTCCTTTTCTATTTCAATAAGTATTTAAAAAGTTGGATGACTTCTTCCCATATATTCTTTTATGTTTCTTGTGTAAATCCCGTTTTTTCTTCAGTCAGAAGCTTTTCGCTTCTTTTTTTTCATGAAATCGTCTTCTACGATTTTTCTTTTCTTTTCTCATATTTTTCTTGTATTTTTTCTCAGTTGTATCCTTTTCAGCAGATCCTTTATCTGTTTTTGCTCATACTCCTTCCACTCTCTCTTCTTCCCTTCTTTTACATTTTGAACTCTCGGAAATTATAAGGGTTAAAGGTAGAAAGCTTTAGATAGTACATACGGTTAAAGGTTTATAAAATTTTGGTATAAAGAAATTCGGTTTTAAGCTTCTAATATGGGTTTAAAGGATAAAATCTTTTGAGATTTTGGCTTTTTGGCTCTGGTTTAACAAAAGATGGCCTTTGATCATTTTCACGATTTACTAGTATAGATGTCTTCTTATTTTGATGTATTTAATAGACAGTTCTAAATAAATAAATCATCATAATGAAAGAATATCTTGATTCTAAGTTCAACAATATGAGATTTCTAGTAAAAGTTTAAGGAAATTTTAGGTTTGAATAAAACAGTCTCTCTCAGAATATGAAGAGGATGTATTAGATCAAGATCTCACTGGTTTATAATTTTGAAACTATAATCTAAATTTTGCAATTCATATTAATTGTATTGTTTCCAACATTCATTAGATACTGTGTTCAAAGGTGTTATTCATGAATTGCAACTGTTTTATTTTGATTCTTGAACTTTTTCTACGATGGATTGTAAAGTTTAATAGATTCACAAATTTTTTTTCTCTATCATACTTTGCATATAATGATTAACTCTGTACTAAAATTACTATTTTCTAACTAAAAGTAGAGAAACTAAAAAAATTTCTAAGAATAAAAGCAAATAAAAACTGTTACTTACTAATATATATAGATTTGTATATCCCCCCCAAATTTAAATAGGACAATGTCCTCAATGTGCAAAACAGGGGATAGCAAAAAATATTTTAAAATATATTTAAGAAATTTCTAATTTTCCTATTTATTTTAATGGTGTTATTCAGTTACCGAGTCTATGATTTGCAAATATATTCAAAAATCTTCCCCCCAAACTTAGGAGAAAGTACTTCCGACATTATGGAAACTACAAGTTCTCAAAAAAATTGAATAAAACAAAAGAACTATTCATATATAAACGAAATATATACAAAACTTGGAAAGAAAACTAGTTACATTAAAAGAGAAACCTAGGAAAAATCTAGACATACACTAAACTAAGACACTGGCAGCAACGTCTGAGAAAAATTCTTCGATAAAGATTGACCCTCAGCATTTAATCAAAATTATCCTGTCAAAATGATGGTTTGCCCTCCTGGCTCCGGGATGTCCTCAACTTGCTGCTCTTAGAAGAGGAACTGCAAACGGGGAAGGGGGATAGTAGGGATTAAGGAGAATGATGCTGAGCAGGTGGTAGATAGAGTGAAGAGGAGGGAGAAGATGATGGGAGAAGAGGTGTACGAGGCGGTGAGGAGGTGAAGATGGAAGTTGTGTTCAAAGATGCGGATGGTTCCATCATCTTATTTTTCTTTTTCTTTCTTTTATTCATTTTCTTTTCTTCCTTTGCAAAAATCTTCTGAACTTCCTCGCACTCGTCCCACAGGAATTGTAGAGGATCTAGCTCTGGTGGTGGTGATGGGTCCTCCCATACTGGATAGAACTTTATTGGGTTATAGTTGATTTTATTGTCTGTCATGGGTAAGGATGGGATGGTAAGGACGAGAGGGAATGATTTCGCTAAGCACATACTAATCTTGTATTTGAAGTGCTCTGATGGTGAAATATGAACCATTGTATTAAATTTTCTAGTCCTTCCAAGCTTAATTGCTATAATGTTTATACAGAGAGTTAGTTGGCAATAAATTATACGTCGGCTGGGTTAGATATGAAACGTTGTATGATTTATTATGGCTAATGATACCGCAAAGTACATATGATGGGTAATAATTGTTTTCCTGCGGCAACAAGATGCTTATTTTTGTGTTTTTATCCTTATATGATTTTTATTTTAGAAAGCAGGGAGAGAAAACAAACTTGAGCTTCGAGCTTCTGTGGCCTGTAGAAGTGTTGAACTTTGAGTTATCGCTCCGAATAGACCTGTAAAAGCTTAAGAAGTGATCAAAGAAAATTAAAAATAAAGAAATATAAAAAAGAGAAAGATAAATATTTATTTTAAAATAGAAAAAAACAAAAAATTACTTTCCTAATAGCGGCGCCAAAAACTTGATCGACTTACTATGTGTATTTAATTAAGTCTTAACCTATTACAAGCGCACAATGAAAATTATAGAGCTAGTATAGGATCATTCCCATGAAGAAGTATTTATTTTATCTTTATTTCTATTTCTATTTCAAAATTTATATTTATCTTTTAAGGTCCTAAATTACTTGAGAAATATGAATAAAGAATAGTTTATGAATCTAGTGTGCATAAAATAAATCCTAATCCTCCTTCTTCAGATTGAGGTCGTCAATCCCAATCTTCAGCCATCGGGTATTTATAAAAATAAATAATATTGTTACACCGTATTGCAGTCTTTTAGAATTTGGGCTTCAATCAAAAACTAAAATTCTTTAACATTGATTTAATCTAAGCAACAATCTCCTAAAATCTGAGTGTCAATCAAATTCGAGAAAATTGAAGATGAAAAGTAAAAACCGTTACACTAATCTGCAAATTCCAACCTGAGTCGTCAATTCAAATTAAAACTTGAAGATGTTTACAAAGCAGTAAATAAAGCAAATAAAATATAAACTAGAAAGAAAAAGTAGAACCATCTATGGGGTCGGTCCTTCAGCTTCCTCAGCCTTGGTTGTCTGGCAAGACCTCAGAGAATTGTGGATGATGTTACTTTGTAAATCCTAAACTACTTTGATCATGAGAAAACACAGACCTCAATTGTCAATTGATACTGTGAAATTCTTCGATGGTTCATTCCTATACAAGGCTCGCTTATTTATAGCTCATAAGGAGTCGGTTTACAAAGACTTCTAATTCTAATAAAAGAAACTACTAAAGTAAAAGTATCCTAATATGACTCTAATTCTTAATTTTATTCTTCCTTGCTTTCAAATGGGAGATGTGTTTCTGGAGTGTTCTTGATAACAGTAGCAATAATCTTTAAAATTTATCTTCATCAATCTTCTCAGATCTGTGATTCACCAAACTTCTAATCTCAAAGAACTTCTAATTTAGTGTATGGCGGTGATAGTCTTCACTCACGTGATCAGCAGCAGCAGAGGTAGCAAAGGGAAAGCTTCTCTTTTGTACAATCGTAAATTATGATTGTTCTTCTTTTTCTAGAGAATCATAAATCACGATTTCTCATTTTCACACAGCTTTTTTACTTGACGACTTTCTATTTCGAACGATCGCTTTTCTTGTATGGCTTTTCTACTCTTTTGTCGTTTTCTTAAGAATCATTTTTTTGAAGAATCGTATATTATGATTTCTTAGTTTTTCTTTTTTTTTTTGTCTTCAGCTTTAGTGCACAATCGTAAATTTTGATTTCTTGACTTTCAGTAGCGGCGAATCGTCTTCTTTTCACTCAATCATCTTTTTACTGCTTTTTGAGTTCATTTTGACAAAGATTAACACTTTAGCTCTATTTTGTTATTTTTCTTTAATATATGCACATCGTTAATTTGTTAGTAGCAAACTAAGTCCTATCATCACTAAGTTAAGGGTGTTAAAATGTTAAATTATGTGATTGATTAATATACCCGTCCTGGTTCCCAGTAGAGCGGCAACTGTAGTGGTGATGATCTCGAAAGGAACCACCCCATCTAGTATCTGAGAAGGTGCTTACACCGGAGGTATATCGTGTGGGTGACAGAGCTATTACTAAACCTTAAAACCCGTGCGAGAGCTCGTTAGTTGAACCGAATCAGTCTTGTATCCCTAAGTACTGTGAGGAAGGACCCAAAATAACAAGAAAAAAAATCCCCAGAAGCACTGCTTTCAGAAAACCCAAAAAAAATAGACCAACTCAAGTCTGCTGCTGCAGTCTAAAATATATATATATATATACTTTTTAGCCTAGCGTATGTAATAAACATGTTAAGCCAAAAATCCCCAGATTTAGCCTTGCGTGTATAATATACACGCTAAGCCGAAATTTTTGAGTTTTTTGCCTTGAGTGTATAATATACACGCTATGCCAAATCTCCATAATTTTAGCCTAGCATATATAATATATATGTTAGCCTGTTCTAGCTCGAGCAGCTCGAATCTGAGGCCTTTTTCACTATTTCCGAGCCCCCCGCTTAGCGATTTTAATACCCTCAATAATTCCCACACCATTGACACCCAAAACGCCCTCACTAGTCAAGAGAGGTCACCCTCTTATTAACTCTTCCGAGGGACCGGGTCGTCGCGTGGATTTTCGTTCCCTTACATAGATCAAAGGCCTTCCTTTGATTCTTCCAAGGTGCATCGAAATTTCGCCATGGGAGCCATTAAGGGTGTAAACACCGCCTAAAGAGGGAGTTCTAAGACCCCGAAAAAAACACCATATTGATCTAAGGGAAAGGAAATTTTTGTTTGTCATATAGAAAATCCAAAAATAAACAAAAGAATCAATCAAATAAAAAATCCAAAAAAAGAGAGCTTGTGGTGTCAGAACAACGGTATCACCATGCCCTCCATCATCCCATGAGGGAAGGAAGAAAGTGTTCGGGCCTCACCCAAGGAATCCATACCCGACCCGCTGTCAAACCATGTCTTGGGCGGTCGATCCGGCTTACGCCGACCTCGATTCATCCCCACCGCATTCCCCAACACATTCCCATATGGAGGAGATACCTGTTGTTGCTTCTTAGTGTGCTTGATTTATTTGTGTTTTGAAAACAGGTTTGCAACTGCTAAGTTATAATGAATCTAGAATATTAAAAAGAGTGAAGAAATATCAGCACAGATAGAAGCGAATTAGCCTGCAAGATCAGGGCCAATTGTAGCAAGTTTTAAATGTAAGTGAGTAAAAGATCGTCCACAGGGAATTGATTTAAAATTTAAGATAAACCTCCAGATCTGAGCTACCAGATCTGGCCTCTGATCCTATCTACAAAGCACATAAGATGGGAGGTTGAATTTGTCACGTTAACTAAATGATAAAAGTAAAGATTTAAACTAAATGATAAAAGTAAAGATTTAAACTAAATGATCCAGATCTGAGTTGGGAAAACGTTTGAGGTAAACTTATACAAAGAATGGAGAAGTAATATCTAACTTTGATTTGACCCTTGAAATCTAATGAGAATAACTGCTCAGCTCAAGAGGTGATCCAATCTTCATCGGCTACAAGCACGGATGTAAGAGTGATAAATCTAATTTAAGGATTAGGTTTAAGCTTATGGCTATGGTCATCACTTTAATGGCACAAACCATCCAGCAGATCTTTAATCCAAAGCCTTAGTTTAGAACAAGAAGCATCACTACAAATGCCGTGGAGAGATTAGGTTACCAACACTAATTCTCACAGATTAATGAATCAAGGAAATTGCATGCAAAACAATGAATCTAAAGGAGTCTAATGTCTTGAGGAGATCAGAGGGAACCCTTGACATGAGTCCAATGGAGAATGCATAGTTTACAACAACCTTTTAAAATCCACCGTTACAATTACAGAGCGCAGCTTAAACAGCTCTCAGATTTGTAGTCTTGAATACAACTCTCTTTTGAATTACAGAAATGTCTCACAGCTCTCAATTTCAAGTCAAAGTGAAGCTATTACAAGGATTACAGACAAGCTGTCTGGCTGGGAAATGGGGGATTAGAAATGAAACTCAAAATCTGGATACCCAAATTGGGCAAATGGTTCGTCTATTTATTGTTTTCCTAACACTCGGATGTGTATCAACCAATCGAAATTGGATAGATTCTGTATCAACCAATAGGAGTCGAGCACCGGGATCCGGATCATTACGGCCAATCGAAATGCTTGATCTGGTTCACCAATCGGAAGCAGAGGCATCAATTACATTATGTAATTCAAAAATCTGTTTGAGCTTCTAGAAGTTCTCGCCAAGTAATTTCATTTTGGGTGTTCACATGGGGTGGAATATGCCTTTGGTTCGTGCTCGAATCTTCCTTGGGTTTTAAAATGCATTGGGACGCATGCAATAGATTCTTGGAATTGCCCTTGTTAAAGAATAGAATCTCCATAATACCTTTTCGCGAGCTTAAGGGTCTTTTAGGAAAGTCTGTGACTTCAAGCTCTTTTCGCGCAGTTGAGACCTTTTCGAAAGAACTCAGTAACACGGAGATCTATTCAAAGCTTGGGACCTTTTCGCAAAGTTCAATCGTCTCTTGAGGAGTTCGGATGCTCTTGAAAGCTATGCAGAGTTTTAGTCCTTTTCACGAGTTCAAGGTTCTTTCTGAAAGTGCGTGTTCTTTGCGAAAAGAACTACTAGTGCATTTCTTTGAATTGTTCCACCTTAGCCTAGGTCTTTGCCTCTTTACTTTAGACCTTTCAACAGCTGATGAGGTTGTTTCTTCACTTCCTTTCTTTGGACTGACATGGATTGTCATCTTTTTGGCACTTTTAAGCTGCTTTTATGGTTAAGCCTGTCTTTATTGTTAGCTGCAACATAGGCACTTAAAGCACTTATTTAGTTCTCTTAAGGGTCTATCAAGGCTCAGATTAAGGGGTGAAAAATGGTATTTTCCAGTTCTCAACAATACCCATCTCTGATTCCCCCCGATCCCAATTTAACATCACCGGATCATACGGTACACCCATTTTTTCATCCACCACTACTCAAAATCCACCCCATTTTCCTTACACATTTTCACCTTATTTTCCCTCCCCCTCGAATCAAAATCCACCCCATTTTCCCTCCACATCTCCACCCCATTTTCCTCTCACATCATATCGAAATCCACCCCATTTCCCCGACACATCCACCCAAACTATGTCCCATTTTCCCTCCACTTCCAATCAAACTATGCCCAATTCTCCCCCATCCATCCAAATCATGCCCATTTTTCTATCCACATCAAACCAAAATCTACCCCATTCCTCCACATTCACCCAGCATACACCCACTTTTTCCCCATCCGCCTCCAATCCAATGCCCAAATTTTCCGCATCCACTCCACATACACCTCACTTTCCCACCACATCCAATCCAAATCCACTACATTTTCACCCATCTATCCAGGTCATGCCCAATTTTCCTCATCCATCTACCCAGGTCATGCCTAATTTTCCCCACACATCCACCCAAGTCATACCAAATTTTTCCTATACACCTCCTTCATTGGGAGGGCCACCCACATCCACCCCCATAACCAACCAAATAGCCATGATGGAAAACATATGGCTTGGAAGGCCTCCCAAAGCCTTCCTCCTCAAACCCATATATCCAAATCCATCACAAACCCTTCAAAATCTCCACACCCCATTCCCCCAAAACTCAATCACCAGCCCATAGTCCATACCACCCAAAACACCCAACATCAACCATGGGACCATGCAGGTGGGCCTTAGAGGACTAATACCCAATCTCAAGCCCATCAAGGCCCAAACCCAAGGGTCACATTCTCAAACCCTCCACAAATTTCCCAATTTCCCACTTACATTCACCCCCAGCAAACCCCCATTCTCCCTCAAACAATAAACTCCTCTCATCCCATCCTTCAAACTGGCATGAGCCCCATTTATCCACATCCCTCACACCCAGCCCAATATGGGGATCCATCCCATACCGTCAACCACCCCCAATTCACCCATCCTCTTACCTCCCAACCCAATCAACAAAACCCTCATCAAGCACAATGGCCTCACCAGGCACCTATCCAAAACCCTTAGTTTACCCATCCATTTACCCCCCAAATCACCCAGCAAATCTTCCCCCACTCACAATGGCCTCACCAAGCAATTGCCTAAACCTTCCAAAATCCTATCAATCTCATTCCTCCCTAAGTTATTGATGCAAGTAACCAATATGCGGAGGATGAAGCCCGGAACAGTGGAGTCTGTATAGGGGGATTTATCAATTTCATCCCCTCACAACCCACTGTGACCAACCCATAGGCAGTCTCAAGTGAATGGAGACAACCTGTTGAGGAACCACCCCCACCATCAAGAGAGTCAGAACTGCCAAAAAAATAGGTGGACAAGATCCAAAAATAGCTAATGAAGATGGGTGGAGCCGAAATCCATACCACTGATTTTTCTGACCTATGCTTATTTATAGAGGTACCTTTACCACTAATATTTAAGATGCCAACATTTGACAAGTACAATGGCACGGGTAACCCTATTGCACACCTCAAGTTTTACTATGGGGACATATGCCACTACAGTGGAGACGAACGACTCCTCATCAAATTCACTTCCCTTGAACCATTTATGATTAAAACTTAGAAAGATCTGACCCACTTGTTCCAAAAATAGTATGTCTGAAATATAGACATCGAGCCCCATAAATCTTATCTAGCTCGGCTAAAGCAAAAGCTCAATGAAACATTCAGCAACTACCTGGAGAGATGGAGAGCCTTGGCAACCCAAGTAAGAAACCGAATACCCGACGATGAGAAAATCGAGATGATCTCAAAAAGCACTCTACCAGTCATCTCAGATTTCTTGGTGTACTAGCAGCAATCCAGCTTTACTAACTTGGTAAAAAATGTCAATCATTGCGAGGATGTAATAAGAGGGGTGGTTAAACAAAACAGTAACCAGCGGGGTCCACAAGTTCACAAAGCAGAGGAACGATGAAAGAATCAAGGCAGATGAGCAGACAATCATAAATAGACAGCCCAACACCAGTATTGCCCCATTCCAGTTTAATGCAGAAGAGCCAGCCCCAGCACAAGTCAAACCAGTACAAAGAACATGCAATGGGCAGGGGGCATTGATGACCCCAGAATAAAGAAGGGCCTGGATCAATCTAGTTTTTATGCCATTGGGGCAATCCTTGAACATCCTTTTATCGTTGTTGGTTGAAAAAGGTCTTGTTACGCTCTTCCAACCGCACCTGCCGTCAAACCCAATCCCAAGAAATTACGATTCGAATACTCATTGCAATTTCCACCAAGGGTCAGATCACCCGACTAATCGATGCTTTCCCTTGAAGCATGCACTACAGATTCTAATAAAAGCTGAGAAAATCATCCCTCCAGCTCTTCCCCCGACAAACCAGCATGCAAATATCCATCAGGTTTCATTGTCGCCGCATCCACCAGGAGGAATGGGCCCGAGTCCCGCTATCAACATGATAGAAGAAGACGGGGAAGAGTTAGGAAGAACTTCATAGCACCAAGGCAAGGAAATCGAGAGGATGGGAACATAGGAGTAATCGAGCCTTTAAACTTGGCTAATTACTTCCCCAATCGAACACCCCAAGTAGAGCCCTTAGATCTAAGGATGAATTTCCCAGTACCAGCTCCCGTCAATTATGTTCAATCTAGCTTATCTCTATATCAATCATATACAACACCAATCCCCTCCAATTACTTGATGCCCGATAGTTCCCCATTACCCCCTCTAACATCGATTAGCTACCATTGGCTTCACTCTGCCACATCACCACTAATGCAGTCATCCACGATTCCTGTAGACCCCATTTAGCCCACTTTTGCCGCTCCTCCAAGCTATCCACCTCTAGCAAAAGGTAACCATGTCTTATCTAGTTATTCGGCACCACCAATCCTGGAGCCTCTGATACCCTTGTCTAACCCGTTTTAGATTCCAAAGCCAACCTATGACCCCCACCACATCCCGCTCAATTATAATCAGACAGACATCAATACGGGCAACAATAGAGAAGGGGCTGTTGATTTTATTACATGATCCAGGAGGATCTCTAAGCAACCCAAGGTACCAGTACCAGCCTAACCGGAAGAGAGAAAGGAACCCCCAATAATGTACCCATTTGAAAAAATGGGCCGGGAATACACATTGGAAACATAGTTTAAAAGAACACTGGCTCACATCATTGTCTGAAACCTACTAATGATGTCTTCGCTCCACTATCAAGCTCTAATGGGAGCATTGAAAGACGTGCATGTATCAAGTAAAGTGTCCTCATATGGGCAAATAATCGGGCAGGTATTGACTCCTAACACCATCTCATTTTTAGATGTCGATCTTTCAAATGAGGAAAATAATCATTCCAAACCCCTCAACATCACAGTAGAAGCAGGAGACTTGGTGATCCCATTAGTACTGATAGACAATGGATCAACATTAAATGTGGGCCCCCTAAGAACTGTAATTAAGATAGGGGTTGATCCCTCCACATTCAGGCCAACCAGAACAAGCGCAAGAGGATTCAAAAACACGAGGGAATTAATAGGAGAAGTTGATCTTGAGCTCACCGTTGGGCCAATGACCTTCTCCATCCCGTTCTAAGTTATGGACATAAATTCCACCTTCAATCTGCTATTGGGATGCCCATGGCTGCACGAAATCGCTTCAACCTTGCACCAAAATCTTAGATTCGTATCAGATCAGAAGGTCATCACCATTCTAGGTGACGACAGGAGGAAGGAGAAAAGGTCACACACGGCATTGAGAATCTTAAGATATTGGATTTGCCACACTCAGCAGAAGACACAGATCTTCACAGTTTTCAATATGATGTCTCAGCAGTGGCACTCGAGCCCCTCAGAAGAGTCTCCTCAAGTACCGAAGGTGGAATGACTACAGTAGTTGCCATGCTCCAGAAATGGGGCTATCAGAAAGGAAAGGGTTTAGGTCCTCGCTTGTAAGGAAGAAGAAACCCAGTCAGGGACAAAGGCAGATAGTAGATCAGATTTGACTTAGGCTACAAGCCTACCAAAGAGATCCAGGAGGCCAAATAAAAGGCCAGCACCATTGCCATAGCGAAATCCAGGGGGATAGACCTAAAAGATGAAACACGCCCGAGACCTCACATCTGAAGAACCTTTGAAAGCGCAGGGGTTATAAAAATTGATCAGAATTGGGCAACACAGCTAACCCCACACAAACCAGCAACCACTGTCCACCTAACCAACCCACGAATCATCCCTCCCGATATGGAAATACCTGGCCTCCCTATCCCTTTTTGAGGAGGTACCCCATCAATACCAACCTCAAGCATAAACCACCATAAACCCTTATTAATGGTTGAGGGCCAGGTCCCAGATGAACCAATGATAAATATGATGGAGGCTGACTCTCAAAGGCCATTTCAATCAGCCTCCTCTATCAGAACATGTAAAAGTGCGGCACCACAAGTAAGGAATTGGATATCAATACCCCTGACTCTGGAAGTATCAAGTGACCGTAAATACTGCACCAACTTCCCAAAAAAAATAACCTATAAAAAGTGAGATTAGCCTTTGGTAGGCAATACCATGTGTATATAGATGCCCGCCTTGTCAAGGGCCCATCTCTAAAGAATAGGAAAACCATAAAAAAATAGAAAAAATATCAAAAAACTCTAAAAATATTATCTTTTAAAATTCTTAAAAAAGTAAGAAAAATGATGTCTTAGTAGAAGAACCCGCCCATCGTGAAGTCGACCTCTTTTGTAATATCCCAAAAAATTGAGCGTTTAACTTTGACCTCGAGATCCATGCCCGATTGGTCGTAGGGTTGACCAAGTGATGGTCAAACAGTGAACTCATAAAGTGATGAACTAATGTGAAGTCAATATGACTTAAGAGTAGTGTATAGGGTGAGTTAGTGGTCACATACACCTATCTCGGGTGTATGTGTTTAACACACAAGCAGGAGAGAGGATATAAGGGTCTTAATAACCCTAGAAACCCTTTTGCTTTGGTTGGTGAAGGAATTAAGGAGAGAGAGAGAGAGGGAGGAAATAAGAGGAGTTACTGAGGCTAGATATTAATGCAAATCAAGAGGAGTTATCATTGATTGTCGGATTCAACGCGTTAGGATCGTTGAAGCAAAAGCTGGAACCCTAACCACCAAACCCAACAAATCAATCCTTTAAGGGATTCATTGAGGTGAGTTTTAATTGAAGTTAAGGCATAGATTGTAAATGATTAAATTCAGTCAAGTAGGGTTGAAAAGATAGATTAAAGGCTTAGAAAAGAAAGGGAAAAGATTTGGAAGAACAGCCCGAAAGGGGGCTGAATCTGGCCAAATCTATTAATCAAAATTGGGATTCGATTAATCGATTTTGGCCCAGAAGTTGAAAAGTCAGGGATGCCCGATTTTGATTAATCAAATTGGAATTCGATTAATCAATTTGGAAGGTCGATTAATCGATTTGGAAATTGACTAATCGACTGGGTACCTCAGTGGCTGGAGAAACAAGACCTGGGGAAATCGACTAATCGAGTTGGGAAATCGATTAATCAATTTTGGATTTAGATTAATCGATTTCAGAGTTTCGACCACTAGATTTGAGAATCGACCTTATTATGTTAGAGACTTCGATTAATCGATTTGGGATCGATTAATCGAATTTGAATCTCGATTAATCGATTTTGGGAATCGATTAATCGATTTGTGTTTCGATTAATCGATTTTGGGAATCGATTAATCGGCTTTGGCAGTTTTACTTAACTTTCTAGTTTTACTTTGAGATTCATGGAGGATCTAGGACCTTCTTTATTACATCTTTAGTGATGTATTACATGTGTTGTAATGTACTATAGGTGGTACGTGTGAAAGCGAGCACAAGGAGCCGCGTGGAACCTTGATGCTTGGACCTTCAAAGACCTGAGGTAGGGAACACCTTGAACATGTACTTTAATTGTAAGAGCATGTATGTAGTGATATATTTATCAGAATTAAAAATATTTTAACTTTGAAAAGCTTTGTGAAAATGGGTGTGTGTGTGTGACACCAAGAATATGATAAAGGCATCTGTGTGATGCGAGTAATTGAGACTAAGAAAGCAAATGAAAATGAGACATCCCCAGGGGATGAGAAAGTAATAAAGGCATCAGTGTGATGCGAGTAAATTAGACATCCCAGGGATGTATATATGATTAAATAACTACTGTTGAGGCCTAACTGATATAAGATAGCACTTTACACGGTGAATAACTATATGTAAAGCACATGTTATTTTTGTTATTTGAGGTTTGTTTAGAATACTCCACCAACGTGGCAGGATACCCACGACTGACGCGGCAGGATATCCGTGACCGATACGGCGACCAATCCGTACACCAGTGCGAAGGTCTATCCATACACAGTAAGCACATCCTAGGGATGTTAAGTTGAGATTTAACCTCGCCGCCTAGTGAGAAAGGGGCTTGGGTAGTATTCCCAGGGAATACATTTTTACAACCGTCTATTTAGGCGACAATGGTGAGTATTCGATCGGGGCTCGATGCTATATTGCTCAGAGATTACTTAAGTTAAAGATTTAAGTTTTGCTTTAGGCCTGTTCAGTGTCATTCATGATAAATCAACAGTAAAGTAAGACATGCAAATTACCAGTAAACGTGAATGCAAATTATCATCTTTTAAACTGTTTTCTAGCAAATGCATAGACACATCATGCTTAGAATATCATGGAATATATGTGAGATTTTAATTTATATGTTCATTGTGATTGTTCCCTATTGAGCTAGGATGTAGCTCACCCTTTAGACTATACGTCGCAGGTCTATTGTTAGCAGTAGCTGAGGCTTCGGGAGACGGAGATCCGGGTGATTCGGATTACGTGCCTGGGGACGAGTTGGAGCCTCCTCCTGAGGACTTCTTCTAGGAGACTCTGCTGTGTACTTTGACAGAGAGTAGTTTTGAGAGCAGACTTGTACAGCTTGGTATGTCAAGCCTTTATTTTTGACAGACAATGTAATTAAATTGATTATTTCTTTTGACGAACCATCTGGGGTGATCTGTCTATCACCGATGGTTCGGATCGATTCTCTATTCATGCAGTGGCATGAAAGTAGAACTGCCTTTTCGTTATGCCAAATGGGCATGTTACTTTTCGCTTTATGCAATTATTTACCTTATTTGTTTATCTTTGCTTGTTACACCAATGTTCCGTGCGTTGTTTTGGGGCACGGTCTGGAGGATCGTGCTGATGGCACGGGTTTTGGGGTGCCAAAATCTGGGCTGTCACATCTTTCCTGTAAAAATACAAGAACCGGTAGGAGTCTCGAATCTGGATGGTGAGGACTTAATCGAGGAGCTTCCCAATGAGCTCCTTGAATGGTATGCCAATTTTAAGCATGGCCCTATCCCGATCATTGAAGAAACTGAAGATGTCAATATGGGTATCGATGAGATTCCTAGAATCACTAAAATCAAAACGTCACTGTCTCTCGAGGAAAGAAAAAGCATGATTAATTTCCTTTGGTCATACCAAGACGTCTTTGCATGGTCATACAAGGATATGCCTGGTTTGGATACCGATTTGGTCGAGCATGAGCTACCGCTATATACCGACAGAAGTTGAGACGTTTTCGGCCAGAGTGGATGTTGAAGGTGAAAGATGAAGTCATCAAGAAGTGCGATGCGAAGTTTCTCATGGTCTCTAAATCCCCACAGTGGTGGGCCAACATCATCTCGGTACCTAAAAAGATGGAAAGGTTCGCATGCATCGACTTTAAAAATCTTAACAAGACAAGCCTGAAAGACGAATTCCCTTTGCCACACATCGACATCCTGGTCGATAATACTGCTAGGCATGGGATGCTCTCATTCATGGACAGATTCTCTGATTATAATCAGATCAAAATGGCGGAGGCAGACTGAGAAAAGATAGCGTTCATCACCTCATGAGAAACTTTCTACTACTGAGTCATGCCCTTCGAGTTAAAAATGTTAGAGCAACATATCAGAGGGCAATGACAACACTCTTCTAGGACATGATGCACCGAGAAATTGAGGTGTATGTCGACAAAATGATAACTATGTGTCAGGAGAGAGGTGATCATCTGGTGAACCTCGAAAAGCTATTCGAAGGACTGAGGAAGTACGGACTCCATCTAAACCCTCATAAATGTGCATTTGGCGCCATGTCAGGAAAATTGATGGGCTTCATCGTCAGCAAGAGAGGCATCGAAGTCGATCTGGTCAAAGTAAAAGCTATGGTCCAAATGTCACTACCATCTACTAAGAAAGAATTCAAAGGCTTCTTAGGCAGAATATAATACATTAGTCAGTTCATTGCACAGTTAAATCCTATCTGCACACTGATCTTCAAGTTACTAAGGAAAGACTCGCCCGTTAAATGGAACGAGGATTGTCACAGCATTCGATAAAATCAAAGACTACCTTCTCAAACCTGTTATTTTAGTACCACCAATACCCGGAAGACCGCTCTTGATGTACCTCTCCGCAACAGAATTCGTGACGGGAAGTGCCCTAGGGCGGCAGGATGAGACTAGAAGAAAAGAGCAGGCCATTTACTACCTGAGCAAGAAGTTCATTGATTATGAGATGCATTATTCTCATCTTGAGAAGGCATGCCTGGCTCTTATATGGGCTACCCAGATGCTTCGTCACTACTTGCTATCTTAGGCAGTTCTCCTTCTAGCTCAAATGAATTCGTTAAAAAAATGACTCTCACTGGCCGAACCGCGCGCTATAGCTGCTTCTATCAGAGTTTGACATCAGGTATGTCATGCAGAAATCAATCAAGGGGCAAGCACTCACTGATCACCTTGCTAAAAATCCTTTACCTGATTACGAGCCTCTGGGAACTGAATTCCCTGATGAAGACATTTTATTCATGATAGAGACGACATAGAGGAAGCAGAGGAGTCTTGGGTAATGCACTTGGATTGGGCATCAAATGCTAAAGGCGAAGGAGTTGGCGCTATTCTAATCTCACCAAAAGGATCTCACATACCAGTGTCCATCAAGCACAACTTCCCTTGCACTAACAATATGGCTGAGTATGAAGCCTACGTAGCTGGCCTGCAAGCAACTCTCAATCTAAATATTAGTCATCTCAGAGTATTCAGCGACACATAACTGATCATATGCCAAACAAATGGAGACTGGAAGATGAAGGATGAGAAGTTAATCTTGTGCCATGAACACCTCAAAGATCTGATAGCATGCTTCGATGATGTTACCTTCTCCTATATCCCACGAGCAAGAAATCGATTCGTTGATGCACTTGTAACCTTGGCATCAATGGTCAAGATTCCATATGGTGCCGAAATGAAGTTGATCATGATTGAGCAAAGAAATGAGTCGACCTTCTGCTTCAGATCGAGGGATTCGAAAAGTTAGATGATGAGCCTCCATGGTTCTCATATATCAAGAATTTCCTTAAAACTCAAACTTTCGCTGAAGGTACGTCCAAGATAGATAGGCGGACCATTCAGTGTTTAGCGGCAAATTATATCATCTGCGGTGAGTGCCTCTATAAGTGGTCGTATAATAACATCCTACTCAGATGCCTAACTGAAGGCGAGGCAGCCAACATTTGAAAGAAATCCACGAGGGAGTATGCGAGGCCTCCGTCAATGGGCACATGCTCGCCAAGAAGATCCTACTATAAGGGTATTTTTGGACCACCATGGAAGCTGAATGTTGCAAGAACATTCAAAAGTGTTATAAATGCTAAGAACACTCCAGTCTGATGCATTCTCTAGACATAGATCTACACAGCATGACCACTCCATGACCATTCACCACATGGGGTCTCGACGTCATCGGAAATGTCAATCCAAAAGCTTCTAACGGGTATCAGTTCATCCTCGTCGCCATTGAATACTTTACCAAATGGGTAGAGGCAGCATCCTATATGAATATCACTGCCAGTCACGTTGAGAAGTTTATCAAGAACGACATTATTTGTCAATTCGGCATGCCTAAGGATATCATCACAGACAATGGTACCAACTTTGCGAACAAGTGCATCAAAGCCTTATGCGAGCAGTACAAGATCAAACATCATCGCTCATCATCATATCAACCATAAACTAACAGAGTCGTCGAAGCCGCCAACAAGACACTTGTACACATCCTTGAGAAAAAAGGCCATCACATACCGAGATTGGAGTGAAATGTTACCATTCGCATTATGAGCCTACCGAACGTCAATCAGTACCGCTACAAGGGCGACACCATTTTCCCTTGTATATGGAACTGAGGTCGTGCTACCAATTGAGGTTGAAGTGCCTTCACTTTGCATCTTCCTCGAATATGATCTACCAGAAGCTGAAAGAGAAAGATCCTGCTTTGAGCAACTAAGCCTGGTCAACGAGAAAAGGCTCCTAGCCTTATGTCACACCCAGGCCTATCAGAGGAGGATCGCACACACTTACAACAAAAATTGTTCGCGTTTGAGATTTAAAAATTGGTGACACCATAGTCAAAAATATCTTTCCTTCTCTCCACGTTGATCCGAGAGGGAAATTCAGGCCCAATTGGGAAGGGCCATTTGTCATTAGAGAGGTACTCCCCAGGGTACGTGCTTCGTCACGCCACCACGAACGAGTATCATTTCCTGAGCCGATCAACGCTGGATACGTGCAACGATTCTACTCCTAGTCTCCAGTGGTAAGGTAAGTATTAATAGGATAGATACGTGACTGCTTAAGGACCCCATAAAAGAGGCGATCATTTCAAAGCCAAGTAGCCAAAAAGCATCCCTAATTGTACATACCCTTAGCTACCCAATTTGAGCCTCTAGCCTTTCTTTCGTACCCCCTCTTGATCAGTCATATAATATATCATTTTATCACCCTGAACTTAGTGATGCTAGACCTTAGTTTGCTACTAATAAGTTAATGATATGCAGATATTAAAGAAAAATAATAAAAGAGAGCCAAAATGTTAATATTCGTCAAAATGAACTCATAAAGCAATAAGAAAAATGATTGAATGAAAAAGACGAATCATCGCCTATTGAAAGATGGAAAATCATACTTTACGATTAAGCGGAACGTTGCAAAAGAAGAAAGTAAGAAATTGTAATTTACGATTCTTCAAAAGAAACGTTCAACGGTGAAGTACAATACAACAAAAAGCAAGCGGTCGTAAATAAGGAATCGTCCAGAGAGTGAAAGTTATAAAATCGTGATTTACGATTTTACAAATGACGCTTCTTGTTGCTGATGATCACGTGAGGATTTACACCGCCATACATATAATTATAAGAATTCTTGAATTAGAAGTTTGGCCAATCACGGATCTGAGAAGATTGACAAATAAAGACTCCTAAAGGAATATGTTGCTGAAATAAAGGAGAAAATCTAGAAGAACATCGATTGTTGAAAGCAACGAAAGATAAGATTAGAAGTAGAGTTATAATAGGAATATTTTATTTTAGAAGTTTCTTTTGTTAGAATTAGATCAATTGACGACTGAGGTTGAGTTTTCTTCCGTTCAAATTTAGTTTAGTTTAGTTTAGATATCCAAGGTTCTTCGATCACAATTGACGACTGATCAGTCACATAATATACTATTTTACCACCTTTAACTTAGTGATGCTAGACCTTAGTTTACTACTAACAAGTTACTGACATGCTGATATTAAGGAAAAATAGCAAAAAAGTGCCAAAGTGTTAATATTCATCAATATGAACTTGTAAAGTAATAAGAAAGATGATTGAACAAAAAAGATGAATCGTCGCCTACTGAAAGATAAAAAATCATACTTTACGATTGAGCAGAACGCTGTAAAAGAAGTAAGAAATCGTGATCTACGATTCTTCAAAAGCCATTCAAAAGTAAAGTGTGATACAAAGAGAAAAGCGATCAATTGTAAATGAAGAATCATCCAGAGAGTGAAAACTATAAAATCATGATTTACGATTTTACAAAAAGGAAGCTTTCTGAAGCTACTGGTCACGTGAGGATTTACACCGGCATACATATAATTAGAAGAATTCTTAGATTAGAAATCTGGCCACTCAAGGATCTGAGAAGATTGATGAAGGAAGACTCCTAAAGGACTCTGTTGCTAGCATAAAGGAGAAAATCTAGAAGTACATCAACTGTTGAAAGCAAGGAACAATAGGATTAGAAGTAGAGTTGTATTAGGATACTTTTATTTTAGTAGTTTCTTTATTAGAATTAGGAGTTTTGTAAACTGACCCCTTATGATCTATAAATAAGAGGGCATGGTATAGGAATTAATCATCGAAGAAATTATGAGCATCAAATGACGCCTAAGGTTGGGTTTTCTTCTGATCATTAGAGTAGTTTAGTTTAGATAGCCAAGGTTCCTCGATCACAATTGATGACTGGGATTGAGAGCTGAAAGATTAGTGTAGATATTTGTAGTTTCTCAAAAACAATTGACGCTTGCGGCTAAGGGGTAAAAGATATAATTTCTATTGCTTTCTAGTTTAGATTTGTTTTTATTGCAATTTACTACTTTGTAAACATCTCCAAGTTTTAATTTGAATTGACGACTCAGGTTTAGATTTGCAGATTAGTGTAATGATTTTTATTTTCCATCTTTGATTTTTTAGATTTTGATTAACGCTCAAATTTCTGATAAATTAAATATTTGTATAGATCTATATTAGAGGATGTTAGTTTTTTATTGACGCCCAAATTCTAGAGGACTGAGATATAGTGTAACGGTATTTTAAATTTGTAAACATCCGATAACTGAAGATTATGATTGACAACCACAATCTGAAGAAGGACGATTTAAGATTTATTTTTCTACAAACTAGTTTAAAAAATCATTCTTTTATTCATATTTCTCAAGTAGTTTAGGATCTTAAAAGATAAAAATAAGTTTTCAAAAGATTAATATATATAAGATAAAACACTTCCTCATGGGAACGATCCTATGCTAGTATTACAATTTTCATTGTGCGCTTACAATAGATTAAAACTTAATTAAATACATACAAAATAACAAGAACAAGTTTTTGGCGATGCCGGGGATAGTAAGTTTTATCTTTATATTAGTTTAAAAAAACAAGTATTTATCTTTCTCTTTTTATATTTCTTTATATTTTTAATTTTCTTTGATCACGTCTTAAATCTTTTACAGGTTTATTCGGAGTAACGAGTTAAGGTTTCAACTTCCCCTGATCAGAGAAGCTAGAGGCTTAGATTATTTTCTCTCCCTGCTTTCTAAAATAAAAATCAGATAAAACTGAATTAGTCATCCTACTCTGTCCTAACTCCATCTATTATGGCAGGAAAAGACCAATTGGTGGCTAAAGCATTGGGGGAGTACTATGCACAAACACCTCTTACACCTCCCCCATGCATTCTATTACTCCCTGTAGTCGGTAATAGGACTTTTGAAATCACACCCAATGTCCTTCAAATACTTCCTACTTTTCATGGGCTAAGAGATGAAGACCCCTACATGCATTTAAATAAATTCGTAGAAATGTGCAATATCATTCGAATTGAGAACTTGTCAGAAACATTCACTCGTTTAAGGTTTTTTTCATACTCTCTTAGAGATGAGGCAAAGCAGTGGATAAACTCTTTGCCCCATAATTCAATTGCTAATTTGAAAGAATTGGAACGCATGTTTCTTATGAAATTCTTTCTAATATGCAAAACGAATAAATTCAGCGTCTTGTTATAATATTTCAACAATTTCTGGATGAACCTCTTTGGGAATGCTGGAATCGTCTTAACGATCTTCTGTAGGGGTTATGCGCTGGCAAATTGTGATCACTTTCTATGAAAGCCTTAATGATGCAACCCGGCATATGATTGATGTAGCCTGTGGAGGTAAGTTTTGTACATTAACTACAGAGGATGCTTGGAAACTCTTTGAGACCCTTAGCGAGAAATTTGTACAATACTCTGCACCAGGTGAGGTTGATTCAGAGACTTTAAGGAATACACCTCCTAAGCAAAGAGGATTATATAAATTAAAGTCCATGATGAAAGGTCTTCCAAGACTAAAACTTTGGAAAGCAAAAATTCAATCTCTGGTGGGTATAAAATCGTACCTAACATCTCAAAAAGGAGAAGCTTGTGGTCTTAACCATGGCCCAACTCAGGTAGCTCCCAAACCTCCAACTGTTTCTCCTTACCCCACAGGATCCCAAAACCACACTACTGTAGAGGAAGCCTTATTGCAAATAGCTGAAAGCTGGCTGCAACATGGTCGCATCTAGACACAGTTACTCAACTCTCTTTGGCAATCTATCATAAAGTTAGAAACTCAAATTGAGCAACTAACCCTTTTTGAGAGAGAGAGTAACTTATCTCCTTCACATGCAGTTGGTACGTCTAGAGGATGTATATTTATGGGAGGCACATCAACTCCCTCTGATTTAAATTAACTTCCTCTAGAACCTGTCGAGCTACCGACTCACCTGTAGCAAACACTTGTTATATATGTACATAATGTTATAGAGTACTCTACGATCAACAGTATGCGAAAGTGTAGTCAATCGTAAAGACTCTTTTATCATGTCATAATCACTTTAAGTGTATGGATTTATAATTTCTAGTAATTTATAGAGTCAAATTATAGCGAGTACGATTTGAAGCGTCACAGAGTCTTGTTATCGTTCTCTAGAATTGTAAACGATAATTCTAGGCAACAGGCGAGTCCAGTGATCGGTCTTATTGGTTGCATTGGAATTCAAACCCATTTAATTCATAAAGGAAGTGGACACGCATCGCATTCAATTTTACCAATTCCCAACTGCCTATGCCCAAAAGCCTACACCTTGACATGTGAACCTTTCCCTTCCCTATAAAACCAGACCTTTACCTTCCCAAAAACCCATCTCTTTCGTCTTCCTTTCACCCTAATCCTTATAGCGAAAGAGAATAACCCAAGCAATTTCAGCAAAAGACTTGATCGAATCCTTAAGATACACAAGGCCAAGCTTCTGGCTGCAATTAATAAAGTAGAAAATCTAAAGCGCCAGCAACCCGTCCCGAATGTTGAATCATCCACAGAAACTACCCTTGACCCTAAACCTAACCCAAATCTGAAATTGTATTTCGAGAACTGACTTTCCCTCACTTCCTAAGCTTTACACTATCACAACCCACCCAGAATGCGAGTTCCTTTCTGGTGATGGTGGGTTGAGCTGTTCCTCGCCACCCCTCTCCATTGCTTATTTACTCCCCTGCCTGTGTTACAAGTTCTTCATAAAATCTTCGTAGGGGAGTAGTATAGATGAAGGGTGATCTGGAGATGTGTTCACTTCCCCACTCTTCAAAGGACTTTCGTCGTGGCATTACATTTCTTCTAAAGAAGACTATGATATGCTTTATTTGGGAGAGATTTTGAAGGGTAGTGGGAAGTATTCTGACAGCTCTTGGAGTAGCGACCCTGTCAATGTATGAATACTCCTTTGGTAGGAAGGAATGGGAGAATCTAATTAATGATGATTAAAAGCCGAAGACCGATCTTTATCAAAGACATCTTCTCTCGAACGATGCTTCCAGTGTTGTAGATAGTGTGTGTCTAGATTTTTCCTTGGTTTATACTTTCATGTAATTAGTTTTTACTGTTTCAGTGTCTATAGTTTACTTTTCATGATCATTGTAAATATTCAGATAATATATGACATTTTCTTTTAACTAACTTTTTAAGTGTGTAATTGTTCCTAATTTTTCTTCTTCAATTTTTGTTATTGATATCTCTGAGAATAAAATGGATGTGTTTTCCTCAAGTTTGGGGGACATTCTTTAAAGATTTGTTCACATCCAGTATATGATCAGTAAAATCAGTAATTCAAAGTAAGTAAATTTTGAGTGTCCCCTATTTTTGTGCTAATGAGGGCATTGTCCAATTTAAGTTTGGGGGGATACGCAACTTCTGTGTATAGTATATTAGTTAGTATATTAGTATATTAGTTTGTTAGTTAGTTTTATTTAGTTTGCTTTTTGCATAAAAATAATAATTTTTTTTCTTTTCTCTATTTTTAAAATAGTTAATCATTATATGTGAATTATGATAGAAAATTATGAATCTTGAAAACTTACGATCCATCATAGTATAAGTTCAATAATTAAGAATATAGAACAGTAACAATTCATGTTTGAGCTATTTGAACACTGTATCAGATTGAATGTTTGAAATGATAGATTGATCTTAACTGCAATATTTAGACTATAGTTTCAAAATTGTATATACTAGTGAGCATTAGAGACTAATTTTCCTTTCTTTGAGAGAGAGACTACTTCTATTCAAGATAAAATTTCTTTAAATTTCTTTACTGCTTTTATAAAATCTCATATTGCTAAATTTAGAATCAAAATATTCTATGACGATGATAACTTATTTTTTTGTTTATAATTATCAATTAGAAATATCAAAACAATAAGACATCTATGCTAGTAAATTGTAAAGATGATTAAAGGCCATCTTTTGTTTAAAACAGAGCCAAAAAGTCAAAATCTCATAAAATAACTTATCCTTCGAACCCATATTAGAAGCCTAAACTGAATTTCTTTGTATCAAACTCTGATAAATCCTTAACCATATGTATTGCCCAAAACTTTCTCTAACCTTTGTCATTTTTTGAGAATTTAGAATACAAAAGAAGGGAAGAAGACGGAGTGAAAGGAGTAAAAGTTAACATAAAAGGGATATGCTGAAAAAAAAAATGGGAAAAGAGGCAGAAATCGTAACACACGATTCTATATGAAGAAGCAATCAAAAGGATAAAAAGAAAAAAAAATCATTAAAGACGATCTTACAAGTCTTAGAAAAGAAATGAGATATTATAAAAATAAAGAAAAAATTGGAAGAAGTTATCTAATTTCTGGATACTTACTAAAGTAGAAAAGAAAGAAAGAAAAAAAAAGAACAGGAAAAAGAAGTGTTGAATTCTCAAAAATATTTTGAATCCTTTTTTACCTTTCTTTGACACCTTCTGAAACCCAAAGCCCCATTACAAGCCGAATGAAAGACCTTTTTTATTTACGATTTATAAAAGCATAAGTCTAGTAGAGATATGAATAATAAATACTATAGATTGCACAGGAAATCATATGAATAGAATAGATTATCTTTTCCATGAGATTAAAATTTTTTGCAATTCTTCTAAAAAAAATATATTATACTGTGAGAACCTAGAATTTTGGAATCTTTTCTGAGAATATGCCAATAGTGTGAGTTTTTGAATGAAAATATTTTCTAAAATTGCAGTTTAGAAAATTCTATGAAGAATAAATTATTCACTGATGCATACACTCCTTGCTTACTATGAATTGAAATTGTTGGAGTTCTAATCAAGGATAACTACTATGATGGAAAGTAAGGATAAAAGATTAGTAATTTTAGAAAATCATAACTATGTAATGATTAACTTAGTTAACGTACGAAAATTAAATTTTTTTTAACCTTTAGTTTACTTATAAATTTTGAAAAATATTTTAAAAAATCCAAAAATATTTGAAGTTTATTGGTAACTTCACTGAAAACCTTCAGGAGATTACAACTCCTCCACTAGGGATCACCTAGGGGTTTAAAGGCATGTTGCATCTGCTAAATGCAATCGTGCTCTCTACGAAAGTGACATTTACATTCTCAGTATAGGATGTTTTATATTTCCTTGTTTGCTAGGGACTACCAAAGCATAAGTTTGGGGTATGATCACTCACATAATATATCATTTTACCACCCTTAACTTAGTGATGTTATACCTTAGTTTGCTACTAACAAGTTATTGATGTGCAGATATTAAGGGAAAACAGTAAAAAAGAGCCAAAGTATTAATATTCGTCAAAATAAACTCGTAAAGCAATAAGAAAGACGATTGAACGAAAAAGACGAATTGTTGCCAACTGAAAAATGGAAAATCGTACTTTACGATTGAGCGGAATGCTGTAAAAGAAGTAAGAAATTGTGATCTACAATTCTTCAACAGCCGTTCAAAGGCAAAGTGTGATACAAAAGAGAAAAGTGATCGATTGTAAATGAAGAACCATCTAGAGAGTGAAAGCTATCGTGATTTACGATTTTACAAAAAGGATGATTTCTGAAGCTACTGGTCACGTGAGGATTTACACCGCCATGCATATAATTAGAAGATTTCTCGGATTAAAAATCTGGCCACTCACGGATCTGAGAAGATTGACGAAGGAAGACTCCTAAAGGACTATGTTGCTGGCATAAAGGAGAAAATCCATAAGTATATCAACTGTTGAAAGCAAGAAATGATAAGATTAGAAGTAGAGTTATATTAGGACACTTTTGTTTTAGTAGTTTCTCTTATTAGAATTAGGATTTTTGTAAATTGACCCCTTATAATCTATAAAAAAGAGGGCACGATATAGGAATTAATCATCGAAGATATTCTCAGTAAAAATTGACGCCTAGGATTGGGTTTTCTTCCGATCATTAGAGTAGTTTAGTTTAGATATCCAAGATTCCTCGATCACAATTGACGACTGAGATTGAGAGCTGGAAGATTAGTGTAGATATTTATAGTTTCTCATAAGCAATTGATGCCTACGGCTGAGGGGTGAAAGATATAATTTCTATTACTTTCTAGTTTAGATTTATTTTTATTACAATTTACTGCTTTGTAAGCCTTAGTAAGTTTTAATTTGAATTGACGACTCAGGTTGAGATTTGCATATTAGTGTAATGTTTTTTATTTTCCATCTTTGATTTTTTGGAGTTTGATTGACGCCCAAATTTTTGGTAGATTAAATATTAGTATAGATCTATATTAAAGGATGTTAGTTTTTTATTGACGCCCAAATTCTAGAGGACTGAGATATAGTGTAACGGTATTTTAAATTTGTAAACATCCGATAACTGAAGATTGTGATTGACAACCACAATCTGAAGAAGGGTGATTTAGGATTTATTTTTCTACAAACTAGCTTAAGAAATCATTCTTGTATTCATATTTCTCACGTAGTTTAGAATCTTAAAAGATAGATATAATGTTGGTACGTGTTTTTTTTGGGTTCCTTTCAGACTCCGGAAAGAGTGGCCCAATTCGGTCTATGTGAACTTTGGCGGAAAGCGATATAATAATAAAGCGATAAAATAATAATAGAAAAATATTTATGTGTGCCTGCAGTGATATATTAGAATAATAAAAGGACAATATTTAAGTGTAGAAAAATAACTGAAGGAGAATTATAAATGGAGGATACCTGTGTAGATGCGATCATCAGCTGTAGATGTCGATCGACGCTGCAACATGTCACTGATCACGCTTTAAGGGGAGCGGGAGCTTACAGGTTGAACTCCTTTACTGAATCCTCTTCGGTAGGCTAGGGGTTTAGCTAGTTTTATTTCCTAATCCTGCTATAAGTCTAATTGTTCTAATCTCCTAATCCTACTGGATGTCTAATTAAAAAAAGGTCTCCTAATTCTACTCGAAGTCTAATTTTAAAAGGTCTCCTAATTCTACTAAGAGTCTAATTTTAAAAGGTCTCATAATTCTATTAGGAGTCAAATTTTAAAAGTTCTCCTAATTCTATTAGGAGTCTGATTTAAAAAAAAAGGAGTTGTGGCCCGTTATACTAAGGAGTATCGGCCCTGTTCCCGAGTACCCTCCGTAAGCTCCCTTGGGCAAATCGGGTGGCTAAGAATTATTTTATAAATATTGAATATTTAAAAAAACTGAATTTAAACTTAGAATTGAGAATTAGGAATCAAAACTGATATCAAGAATTAGGAATTTAGGACTAGAACGGAGAATTCGAACTAGAAAGAAAATTGAGAATTATAAAGAAAATTGGGAACTAGAACTAGAGCCTAGGAACTAAGAACTATAACTAAAAACTAGAAGAAGATTACCTGAAGTCGAGCGCTTCTTTCTCCTTCTGGCGCCACATAGGAGGAACTTAAGCTCCCTGGGAGAGGCCGGAGCTCGAGAGAGAAGAGATCTCTATGAAAAATTTTGTGTTGTTGGTCGAGGTAGGGAGGTCTATTTATATGTATTCGAGTAATTACGCGCCCTATGGGAGGTGAGTAACTAGCTAGTCTAATTCAATTACGCGCCCTGTCAGTGCACTTAATTGAATTACTCGCCCTATCCCGAACGCTTAATCACTTTAACTCGGTGACCGACTCAGTGAGTGACCGACTGACTGGCTCAACCAGGTATCCTAGTTCCAGTCTAGTTGGAACTAATTACACGCCCTGCTAGGAGCATGTAATTCGAATAAGCGATTAAGGGAATTAGAGCCCAGGCACCGTTGGGAACCAATTGCGCGCGTGTGATAGGGCGCGCAATAGGGTCTCAGGGTGGTTTCTAAAAGGTTAAGGACCGGTCTAAGTGGGACCGATTACCCACTGGGGATGGAGCGTACAATCTGATTGCGCGCACTAAGGAGGGTGTGGAATCAACTCCTAAGTAAGCCCTTAGGGAGATCAATTGTGCGCCAGCTATGGGACGCATAATCGAATTGCGTGCACTTGTATGGGCGCGTAATTCGGGGCTTTCCCTAGGGTAAGTAGGGTCCAAACCACCTAACTATTGTTTCAGCCTATGCTTCGACTATATACTATTGTTTCAGTATAAAGTCCCCGTATTAGGGTTATGGGGTCTGAGCCACAGAACTATTGTTTTAGCTTGTGTTCAGCCATATACTATTATTTCAGCATATGGTCCTCGTATTAGGGTTTTAAAGCGTTCAGAGAAGGTAAGTCCCTTTCGAAAGTCATGGGAAAGGTCAAAGGTTGACCAAATAGGTTTGTATACTCTGAGAGGACAAATTTCGGGTGTCTATGGATTCCCCTCATCGGCGCATTCTTGCGAAGTAAGAATGCGTCGAAGAAGTAGACACCCTCTTTTAAGGTGCCTTCTCGTTTCTCTCAAAAAATCATAAATGTGGACCGAGGGTGCTGACATGAAATGCTTGGCTTTCTTATCTATCAGCACAAGCTAAGATGGAGCATTCAAGGGCCCAGTGGTAGTTGTCGAAAGGCGTATTCTATGTCGTGAATGCAAGGAGCATCCCATTCGCGTATCGCGACCAGTTGTGAGTAGTAGTCAACGAGAAAAATTAGCGTATCCTAATCTGCAGGTGCAAGTGGTATCCTATCGCGTGTCGCGACCTGCTACAAGGGGCAGTCAAACGGTAGGAGAATCATCATATCCTCATCTGCGAGTGCAAAGGGCATCCCGTCACATGGCGCGACTTGCTACAAGGGGCAGTCAAATAGCAGGAAAATAACATAGTCTAGGTACCGGGGGGTGTCATATGAATGTTCATAAACAAGGTCTAGAGACCAGATAATAAGATGTAATATCATGTAATGGCGAGGGCTTTCACAATTCACATCTGATCGGGCGCGTCATTGCTCACACTAATGGCGCATCAGGCGTCCTTTTCCAGTGGACATTTGTGATTTCTTAGAGTTGAGTATACTTAGTGTTCAGTTTCCCAAGGGATAGATCGGATGAGAAGTGAATTTTGACACATAGGAGAGTTTATTTATTATTATTATTCTTTATTATTATTATTATTTTTTTTTTTGTTTATTTTTCTTTGTTTTGAAATTTTGGGGACTTTAACTTAAGATCAATTTGGTGGTAAATTTGCAAAAAATGTGACTTCCGAGACATCGCTAAGCAGATCCACCGGTACAGAATTTGTGGACCAACTGTTTATGTGGTTATCATGACGACACTTAGTATGTCGGATGCTCCGTCTGACCTTTTCAAAAAATACTGATGGTTGTCTCTTATGGGAGGACTATAGGATACATGGTTGAAGGTGTTTTACTTACCTGATTTGTTGTCAGTGGGAGGCTTTTGCTTGCAGTGGGACTGGCCGGTTGTTACTCTTGTGGTTGTGTTACGATGAGGACTACGAGCGGCTCCTCCTTCTGGTTTGAGTCGCCTTTGCTTGGCGTGTAAGGTTACGCAATGGGACAAAAGTGTCTAGCGGTGGAGTCATTGAGAGGACTTGAGCTCTTTATGGAAGCATGAAAAGTCACACAACCACCTGTATCGCTCAAGTCAATGGGCGTTGTTGACTTGAGCTTTCGTGTGAATTTTTCCACATGAACTCAAAGCCTTCTTGTTTGTGTTTATGCATTGTCAAAGTGACTTCCGGTGCCGCTTCATATTCCATTGGGAGTGTAGTGATGGGACATTTTAGAGGGGTGTGGCTTGCAATGGGACATTGGTTACCCCTCCTTTCATCGTGTCGGTTGTGCGAGGTCACGCGATGGAAGGTCAGAGGGTCTATCCTGCCTCTGTTGATTGTTGTAGTGGGGCCTAATGGTAGCTGGTGTGATGGGACGTCTAGATTGTCACAATGGGACGTTCACGATGGGACGTGGTTGTTGATGGGTGCGATAGGACACTGGAGAAGTCTTTCTTCTATCGGTGAGTGTATGTTTCTGTGATGGAGGAGTCTGGTGACCGCCACATGATGGGGCATCAGGGATTCATTGCGATGGGGCATGATGATTGTTGTGGTAAGACATTTGGAGGAAGGTTTGACTCTTTGCAATGGGGTGTTGGATGAGCCTTCCCTTCCGTTTGCTCTGCGGAGTAGCGCGATGGGATTTCAGGGAGGCGTAACTGGTGATGGGACATTGGTGGTCCGCCTCTTTCGTTGTGTGAAATGGCGGGTTGTGACGGTGTTTCAGGGAAGTGTAATCAGCGGATCTTGGTTATATGGCCAGATCGGGTCGTAACTGCATCACGTCAGGATGTGTTCATAAGCGTGTGATGGAGTATTGGTACGATGACCCTTTAGTTGTTTTGTGGCATGATGGGATAATGATGGTGTCTTTCTTTGGCAGGTGATGTCTTGAGATCATGACGGGCCTCGCTCTTTGGCCTTTGTGATGGGATTTTTGGGAGGCTCATTTTTGGGCTTTTCACGATGGGACATCAGTCAAGCCTATCTTCAGTTGCATGGCATGTGAGGTCGCATGATGAGGTTTTAGCATCGCGATGGGACATGAGGGTGTGGCTGATTTAGGCCAATGAGCTTAGATGTTAGGATAGGGTTGGATATGTGCATCCTGTCACGGTGGGACGTGGGGTATTATGAGGATGTGTGATGGGACATCAGCAGTTCTCCCTCTGGTTGGCATGTGAGGTTATGTGATGGGATAAGGGAGAGTGATGAGACGAGTAGCATGATTGGCAACTTTGTCGTTGTTAATTTTCGCTTTTGTCGGGAGGAGGTTTTGTATTTACCGATGGGGCCGCGAGAGATGATTTTGTTTTGTTTTATCTTGTCGGCTTGTTTTGTGCAACGAATGTTGGGGAATGGTCACATGTACTTCTGAGTCCGCGATGAGACTCTAGGGAATAATTTTAATCGTGGTGGGACGTTAATTCGTAGTATGTCATCAGGGGGTGACTTGGCTGCGACGGGACTATAGGGAGGGGATGTCCTCACCCTTGATTGGTTTACGATGGGTCAAGGTGATTATGTGTGTGTCTTATTGCGATAGGACATGTTGTCTTGCATATTTGTTTTGTTAGGATTTTTGTCGATGACATATGTTCATTTCGTCCAATGTATGTGTCGTGTTTGAGGAGTGCGCTATGGATGGAGAATTGCGTGCTCTGGTTTGGGCACTTAATTCAATTGCACACCTGGGGGGAGCGCATGGTCGAAAGGTTCGAGGGGTCAATTACGCGTTAGAGTGTGTGCGTGGAATCCAGTTAGCGCTCTGATCAATGCGCATGATTGAAGCGTCACCAGGTCACTGTGCGGGTGGCCTATGGAATTCCTCGCATCAGTGAAAGTGTGTAATTTGATTTCGCGCTGGGTCTTCAACGCGGGATTGGTTCGTCAGGATTTTTGCAGCAACGGAGGATGAATTGTGCACTTGTGGTGTAGCGTTTAATTCGGAATACGCGTGGTCGTGCCTGCGCTTAATTGGATTGCACATCATATTCCTGGCGCTTAATTCATCGAGCATCTATATATGCCCAAGTTTTCTTTATTTTTCTTCTTTCTTTTCTATTTTATTCTATTTTCTGTTTGACCTGAGTTTGAAGTATCCCGATTTTCGTGTTTTAGAGATATCACGGTATCCGACCATCCGATTGTGATGTCATTTCTTCCGATGTTCGTTGTTTCATGCATTCTTTATCCTAAAGTGGTCTTGGACGGTGGTGTAGTCAGAGTTGTCATTTTGGTTTGGGGGATGTTGGGATTTAGGTGTGATGTACATCCTTCATTATTGTTAGGAGGTGAAGATGGCGAGAGGGAAGTCCTCCAAATGGATGGAAAGGGTATTACCCAACCAATCCTCCCCACTTTTCTGTTACTTCTGATTGGACGTTTCGCACATCGTGTTTTGGGTTTGTGTTCGTTTTGGATTTCGTGTTTGTTTTAAGTTATAGGTTATGTTCTAGGTTTTCGTTTTGGGTTGCATGTTCAGGAGGTATACCTCCAGTGATACCTGTAAAATTTTTGTTATAAATGAAGTGTATTTTTTTTTTTTATTGTGTTTGTTTTATTTATGTTTGTTTATATTTATTATTATATGTTTCTTGTTTGTCTCATTTTAGATATTTTTAGTCCCATGGCAAAAAAGTAAGGAACAACCTGAAAATAAAATAAAAAATGCCCCAGTTTGGGGTGTCGGTCTTGTGACCTGAGTATCACTACCAAGGTGTTAGTGCTCTTAAAAAAAATGTCCAGTGTCAAGTGACGATAGAACTTTTGTCGGCCTCTCAGATATCCTGGAGTACATTAGTAATGGTCCCATGTCGGGAAGTAGTTTGATTATTTCGGCCACATGCCAGGCTCGATTTTGTAAGTGTTGAACGATCATCATGTGTCGTAGCTTTTTAGCGAGGTTGGGATGAATGGTAGGTAATGTGTGATTGAATCACTTGCCATTCAAGAGTTTTCGATTTTATTCCGAAGAGATTTTGGAAATCATTTGACTCATTATCCGAAAGAGAAAATAAAGGGTGTGAGAGAGATAAGGTTTATTCATCTGAGGGTAGCTTCTTATTTAACCAATTTTTGAAATAGTAGTCAACTACTTTCTTCTCGGATGGGTAATGCGGCGCCATAATTGAGCTCCCCGTCATGGTCCAACACCATCAAATCATCAAATTTTATGGTTAGCAGGAGTTTTATCCTCCTCCTGCTACCGTAGGACGATGTCTAGTAGTGTGAAGATGTCAGGGATGCCCTCGCGGCTTGCTTATACTTCCCTAATAAGACTACCAGGAATGCCCTCACAATTTTCTTATGCTTCCCTGAATTCATTGACTGTTCATTCATCATATTGCTCTCACTCAGTTGTGCTTCTTTTCTGTATGTTTTTTTGAAACAACCTGCTAAGACAAGAATTATAAGGTTTGATGGAACCTTGCATTTTCATTTTTGCTGCTCTAACATCGACTCTAATGGTTGAAAGGGTGTATGAGAATCCAGAGTTTTCTACATTTCAAAAAGAGAGCTTCATAATCCACTAGTCCTTTCGATCAATTCACCTGAATAAGAAGGTGGTTAATGAGTCAGATGATTCCCAAAATGATTTCGAAAATAATGACCTACGGCCAGCGAATGTCTTGCGATGACTACGAGGATGATAAGTATATAAGTATGCCCATTTAGGCTATGAGATATGATGATCGAGTTAAGGGTATCATTATGGGGTTTAGGCAGTCCTTCCCCTCTTGCTATTTCCTGGGCATGTTGTCGAGATAATGAAAGTAATTCCCTTTTGGGATTTAATTTCCTTCAAGCGAGGCAGTCGTGTAAGCATTGTTTCATTAGCACTAGCTCCTCGGTCGAGTATGCATTCGAAGGGTTTGGGGCATAAAAGTGTATTTTTTATTTTTGAGTATTTATATTTTTGGGCATTTATACTTTTGCTTGTTTTTTTACTTTTCTATATTTTTTTATATTTTGTATTTTTGTTTTGTAATTATTATTTTTGTGTTACGATACAACATCAGTTCCCTGAGCGGAGGCTAACTTAAAAGGTCGGACAGAATAACTGTTGGATAATCTGCTCCAGGATCCTCGATCCCTTTCGATCTGATTGATCTGAGATGAGAGAGATGTTATGTTTGTGTTTATGGTTTGGATGATGTGAGATTTTTTGAAATAGATATGATGTCTTTTAACTTCTTATTTTTTATAAATCTTTTATAACTAGGCCTCCTTGTCGGGAGGGATCTTCTTTAATTTTCAATAGGGTGAGGCACCTCGTAGAGTTGTTGTTAAGACCTGAAAAGTACCACTTTTCACCCCTTAACTTAACCTTTGATTAGACCCTTAGCAATCTAATAAGTTCTTGTTAAGTGTTTTATGTAGGCAATAATCAGCAGTAAAATAAGGCCAGAAATCCTACTAAGGAGCCTATTTTGGCACCAGAAGTCCCTCAGAAGGATGGACCCTGAATCCAGACTTGAAATGAGCCTCGTGCAGTTGAGTGACTGAAGAGCTTCAGAAGCACAAACTCGCGCAGCTCTCGCGAAGCTCAAGAGTAGAACTCCTCGCGCAGTTCTCACGCTATTCAAGAAGAAAGCATCCTTGCGAAGACAGAGCCATCCTCGCGAAGACCAATTAAGACATGGAACCTCACGCAGTTCAGAACTCATTAAAGCCTCGCGAAGTCTATTAAAGAGAAGTGATCACGCTATTCAAATCCATCCTCACGAAGATCAACCCAGCGAATGCGCAGCTACCTCGCGACTGCTTGAACTCCAACCCCGCGACATATGAGGCATTGATGTTTACTCAACCTCGCGAAGCCCAATCCAGCGAGAGCGCTATTATCTACCGCGCGACTGCCTGAAGAGCAAACCAAGGCAACCTCGCGACGGGTGAAGCTTCAATGTCAAACCATCCTCGCGAAGAGCAAGAGCTACCACGCGATAAGTCTGGGAAACAATAGCTACCTAGCGAAGCTCTAAACTTCAACTTCCATCGCTTCAGCAGAGGACTTTCTAGGAATTTCCAGCGATTAGGGCACGCACTCCCACACTTAAATCTCTATGCACGTGCCTCGAGGCATCCAAGGATCACTATTAGGCCACGTGGCATCGTTAAAATTAAGGTTTCCTAACCCTAATGTGCCGCCACACCACTGCTATATAAAACCATACTTAGCTTAGGTTTAGATATCTCGGAACAGATCTTGGAACACATCTCATCTCTTGGAGATTTGATCTGAGATCATTTTTCTTTTCTTTTATAGCTGTAAGTAGTTTTCTTTTTCTTTTTCCTTTTCTCCATAGTCCAGCACTTGCTGGCTATGTCTTTGTATGCATTTTGAACTAGTTTAATGGAAGTTTGTAATAGGATTTTTACATTATGGGATTTGTGTTTGAATGTGAGATGCTCTGTGCAAGGCTGTTGTCTTATGATCCGCCATTGCTTTTGCTGTGATTCAAAGCAATGGAGGACTGATTCTAAGGGCCACTCAGATCCAAGTGACCTGTGTGTCTGGGCTATCATGATCCTATACAGTCTTAGCCCCACCACAGGACCCACTAGATCTGAAATCCTCATGGGAGCTTGAGCTCGTAGCCTTGTGACCATGGTGGTGGCAGTGATATTCTTGGTTTGTCTTGGGCTCCGTGAGGAGGATAGCCTCTGGGATAGTCTATGACCATTCAAGTGGGCAGGTTATAGCCTTAGGGTGATTCTAATCCACCGATCCAAGATGGATCCTTCTTCTCTGCACCTGAGCTTGTATTAGCCTGGTGGGAGATTGTACAGAGGCAGACTCCCCTATATTTGTATAGATCCGCTATCAGATGTTAGATCTGATCTGGTTATAGAGATTGTAGGCTTGTGACTGGACCATTGTAGCCTCACTCAAGCAATGGATAGCTAGATCGAAGGTTGTACTCAATCTCTTGCTGGTTCTATGTGTCTGGGCTATCATGGTCCTATACAGCCTTAGCCCCACACATAGAGCTTTAGAGGTTGGCGTTCCCTATGGATTCTTAAGCTGGTAGCCTGGAGGAAATAGTGCCTACAATGATTAACTTATTTTGACCCATCTCTGGATTGTGGTTCCCCTATGGGATAGTCTGTGACCATTTGAGTGGACAGGTTATAACCGTAAGGGATTGGATCATGGCACAGAGATGGGTTGAATTCTTTCTCCTCAGTGGTGATAACGTAGCCATTGGGCAGGATTTCTATAACATCAGATCTGAATATGAGTTACAAAACTCCTTTGATCTAGGCTCAATAACATACTTCTCACCCTTTTATATTTATTTTCCACACTCCATCCATCCTCTCAACCCTTTATGTAGTTTAGACATTAAGCTACCTTAGGATCTGTAAACTAAGTGACCTTAAACTCCCTTCCCTTAAGGACTGCCAGATCTGTAGTCAGATCTAAAGGGACTACTAGAGATGGCTCCCTTGGAGCTGTAGATCATCTTTCCCTGTGGGACAAACTCTTACATATCAAAACTTGCCACAATGGACCCTGTATCTTGCAGGTCTAGGACTTCTCAGATGTGCTGATTTCATCCCCTGTTTTATTTTGATTTTAAATTTCTTTTACCACAAATAAATAAAGAAAGCACAGCTAGACCAGCAACAGTTGTAGCATAGAGTTGTTAGAGTATTTTTCAGGGTGATTTACAGGTTGTTGGAAAGTTATTTACGGGTGAGGTTGGAGTGGAAACTGTTGAGAGGGATGGTAGTATTGTAAAGGTAATGAGAGGATAAGGAAAAGGTAGAGTAGGAGAAGCAGGCACGAGGGCATAGGCCAAGGTTAACCTTTCCTCTGTGTGGGGTCGTTTTGTCTTCCGCTGTCTTGTTTGATGCGTATTTTGGGTTTGTTGTGAGGTTGTTTTAAAGTTTTGTTTGTAATTTTTGGAGGAGGTTTAGTGTCGAGAGTTTAGTATAGTAATTTTGTTGGTTGTGGTTCCTAGGAGTGTTGGTCGTGAGGTCTATAGAGACCTGGATTTGGGAGTCAAAAGCGATTTTAGTTATGACGTGGATTTCCTATTTTGACGGGATTTGAGGATCAGGTGGCATGTTGATTTGGATGTTAATCGGGGTCATAAGATTTAAGCTTGGTTTAGTTTCGAGAGTGGGAGGAGTGATAGATTTTTGGATTGGTTCATCGATAGGTTCAATGGTTGATATTGATGTTGTAGAGGTATATTTGATGATCTATTCAGATTTGATCAGTTCCAATTTGGTGTCAAGTTCGGGTTTAGGTTTGACTGTGGGTTCATGTTTGATAATAGGTTCAAGTTTAAGTTTGATGATAGGTTCATGTTTGAGGATAGGTTTAGATTCGATAATAGGTTTAGGTTTGATGACAAGTTTAGGTTTGATAATGTGACAGCCCAGATTTCGACACCCCGAAACCCATGCCATTGGCATGACCCTTGAGGTCATGCCCCAATGATACACGCGGAACACTTGGTATATCCACACTACCATAAATAAAGCATGTACAAAAGAACAAGTACTGAACTAAATCTCCAATTCTATAAGCTAAAGCCAAAAGATAGTTTTAATCTCATGCCACTGCATGGGGAAAAGAACCAACCCGAACTATCAGTGACATAACAACGTTCACGTCTGATGGTTCAATAAAAGAATATTTCATACGATTACATTATCCCAAAACACAACAGGCTGGACATACCAAGTCGTATAATCTTTCTCCCAATATCTATCAAAGTACACAGACTCCTCCACAGTCGTATAAAAGAACTTCTCAGGAGGAGGCTCAGACTCCTCCACAGGAACGTAATCCAAGTCCTCGAGATCGATGTCACCAGATGCAGCCGCTATCTCAAAACTTGTGACGTATAGTCAAAAAGGGTGAGCTACATCCTCGCTCAATAGGGAATATATATGAACAGGTAAATCTATCTTACTCACATACATTTCGTGACATAAAGGAAACATGCCTGAATTTATATAGAACATTTAGGAAACAGTTTGAGATATTAAAAGACTAAATAAAATGCAATTGCTACATTACACATATCATCTCATGCTTAACTGGTTCTCATATTACAATTGGGGTGGTCTCATGACTTAAATCAAATAACTTAAATAATTTTTGAGCAATATAGCATCGAGCCCCGATGGAATACCCTCCATCGTCATCCAATCAGACTATTTTTCATGTGATCTAGCCCAAGTCCCTTTCACATAGGCGACCGGCACATAACTCATATACATCCCTGGGATATCTTACTGGTGTACGGATTGGTAGCCGTATCGGTCACAGATATTCTGCTGAGTCAGTCATGGGTATACCGCTGAGTCGGTAGGGTATTCTACAAACCTTAAATCAATCGTGCAACTACGTATAGTTATTCACCATGTAATTGTGCTAAATATTAATAATTCAAAGCCCATTCATGCACTTAACATCACATGCACATTCACATTATCTATACATCCCCGGGATGTCCCACATTTAGATGCATCACTCAGATGCCCGATTCACATAAGCATCCCTTGGATGTCTCTTTTCTTATACTTATGACTTTCTCATTTCCGTGTACGCACACACACCTTAAATTCACACTTACTTATCTTTACAGTTTAGCACATGCAATTCACTATGCTTTAAATAATTTTGCATACTTAGAACATCACTATATACATGTTTTTGTAATCTAGTTTACAAGTTCAAAATATTCCCTACCTCAAAGCAAAGCCATCACTCAATCACATCAATATCACATATAAGGGTCAAGCGTAACAACCATACGCCAAACCTATATTACATAAATCAAAAATACTCTTAGAAAAGCTAATAAATATCTAAGGAAACATAACTCCAAAGAACTAATTAAAATAAGACAAACATCTATGCTATACCTCACACGAGCAACCACTTGTCCTCGTGCGAGCAAGTATTTGTCCTCGCGCAAACGATTATTTACCCTCGCTCGCATGATTATAACTCGCACGAGTGATCACTTGTCCTCACGCGAGCGATCACTCACCCTCGCTCGAGTGATTATAATTGAGGTCACCTGAAGCTCATGCGAGCCATCGCGCGAGCGAGGTTCTCTTTACAAAACTGTCTCGCGCAAACAAGAACATAACATATTTTCTCACTACAATTGTCTCCTCCTCGCACGAGCGAGATATTATAACTGCGCGCATGTGAAATAGCTACCTCTACAGCATGAGCTTCTCGAGAACTTTAATCTTACCCTATTTAAAATTATATTTAATACACCAATAAACCCATCATAGATACATCATTTAATGGTCTTAATTAACAAAAAAAATATCTTAAATGCTAGATCTCCCATGGATTTGGTCCATGATCTCCTCAACAAAAGAGGGTTTCAAAACGTTTTATCCAACTCCTCTCTAGATCAATCCCAAGCTCAAAACCCTTAGATCTTCTTCAAGGGTTTCACCACACCTTCCTCATCTCATAAATTTAACATCCATAAGGTAGATCTTATCTTTGGATCAAAAGAAAAACTCTATCTCTAAATTTCTCTACAATTCAAACCCTCTTTCTTCTTATCCTCTATTTCACTCTCTCTCTCTACTCAAGCAAAAAGGATACCTGTATGGGACTCCTCTCCCTTTTCTCTAACTTGCAAGGAGCTAGTGTGTTACACACACACACCCATATAATATGTTTCACATCACTTACTCCTATGTACAACACATACACTTAAAAGTGTATAAGGCAAGTGTGGTTCCCTTGTGACCCACAAACACGCAAGCACAGTGAACGTCGCACATGACCTACACTGTTCCTAAAAAGTAGGGTTATTACATTCACCCCTCCTTATAAAATTTTCGTCCTCAAAAATTGACAAGATACAACACCAAACTAAACTATACACAAACAACAGAGAGGTATTCACACCCTGATAACAATGATAGCCATGAAAAGAAACCATTTGGTGTCCACAGGTTACCTATTTAGTCCAGTCATCTAATCAAGCAATTGGTTATAAGTGACCCACAATCAAGCCTACATTAAAGCAGAAAACACAATCTATATCTCACTATAACAAACAACATAGTACCCATTCCAAACCAACATGACAACCACACGTAGTGATTATCCATTTTCTCGTGTAAGTACTACCAGCCATAAAAAAAACTTTCTTAATGGATTTCATTGAATGCAAAAGCAGTCAAGCATGACTACTCATTACTATGAGTACCTGCATGATAAACACTACACACAACCACACATACCTGTAGGAAAAGTTGATTCATTCCAAAGAAACTATTTCAATACACATTACGGCATTCGTACTTAAACCATGTCTCCAATGACACACCATTTATATTACAATAACCATACACCATTCTCATAAGGACAATGACATAATTTGAAATAGAATCACCACTAAAACATTAAAGTTGAACCATTTAGATAATAATTAAAAGAGCATACACATAGAACCATCAATGTATCTACTAACAAAATTGTGACAACCATGTCACCATAGTTTGAATGATCTCCATCCTCATATTTTCATCAAAATTTCTATAGACATTAATTTACATTTTCAAAAGAGTTTACATTTGCATTTAACCTTTTCAAAAAGAATTTAACTCGGTGATGACGACCTAGTCGTCACCCTGCTCGTACTCCTCGTCATCGTCCTCCTCCTCAGAGCCGGAACCAGAGTAATCATCATCCTCCTCCTCATCGTCATCAGCATCATGAATCTCCTCCCCGACAGCCCCCTCCTCGGCCGTCCCCCTAGTAGCAGCACCCGAGCTAGATGCACAGAAAATGGCACCCCGAAATGCATCTACGTGCTCCCAGTATGTCTGTGGAAATGCGTGGGTCATAAGATATATAAGAAGTGCCTCCTGAAACCTCTGGTGCAATCTAATCTCCCTCCCCTGTAGAAGGATATCACGCATCATGTTGCCGTCGGTGGTAGGGAAGGGTTGTGAAGACGAAGTGGATGGAGCGGCTGGGCCAAGTGGTGGTGGTTGATCCGCCTGCCGTGTGACCTGACTATCCCTCTTCCTCCTTTGACTGTTTCGTAGGGTCTTTAAGTTTCGAGTTAAATCTTGGGCGATGAATGGAATGATGTTGTCTGTTAGTACGGACTCGTCCCCCCGAATCTCAAAACCCTCTTTTCCATGGCGTAAGTCAAAGAGTCTTCAAATGAGACGAGTGTAGGGCAGGCAATTTATGGGTGGAGGGACGGCGCCCCTCACATTCCTTTTATAGGCATACACAATGCCCTTCATAGCTACCCTAGGGGCGCTAAACTACCTGCTGTGAAAGGCGGAGTGCAAAACCCTCAAAAATGGCCCACAACGCTCCTGCTCGTGGCCGATTGGGTACAAATTTTTCTTAAAAATAATATCTAAAGGCCACATATGTGGCGACAACTGGGACCTAGTGATAGATTGTCCCGATGCAATACTGTCGCCAGTAATGTCAGTGACAATAGTCTAAAACTTTACTTCGTGGGAGAAAAGGGGTTGTAAAAGTGGGTCCTGGATGAAGGTGTGAGGGCAGTTCATGGTGATGGAAATGTCGTTGTCGCCAAAAACAAACTCCCTTCCATCAACCTCAACGACGATAGTGGTTTCGTCGATATTGGTTTTAAGGGTCTCATAAAATAATTTAACAAGCCTCAGATAGTACTGGGCCTTAAACGATTGCAGCAATGGTTTCAAACCATTAATGGCAAGATAGTCTGAAGTCCATTTTGTGGACGTAGGATCCTGAAAAACACTTTCATTTATTTCCCACTTGGGCTCAAAAATTTTGGCCCCCACCAATCATTGGGTTGGGTCAATGTAGACGATTGAGGTGGTGGAGGTGGTGTAGGTGGTGGAGGTGGTGCTTGTGGTGCCTTGCTATGAGAAGACGACGGCCGAATCACTATCTTCTTTCTAGGTTGAGGGTTAGGGCTTGTAGAAGCCATCACAAGGTGTTTCAAACCAAATCAACAAAAATGAGGATGAACAAGGGTAGAAATCACCTTTCTAAGCATTTCTATCGGTTTGGATCCGAGAAAAACAAGTTGAAATTTGACGAATTGAAGACTTTGAATGCGAATCCAAAACCCTAGCGCTGTAAAACCCTTGATCGAGTGGAGGAAATGGGTGAAAACAGTGAATGCCCATTTATATACTCAGGTCCTCACGCGAGTGATTTAAGTCCTCGCGCGAGCGATCACAGAAACTATTCTCATCCCACAAGCGAGCTCAGAAACATCGTCTGGCTCATTTTCTCGTCTACTTTCACATTTTTGTGGGGTTGGCATCTCATTTTGTGTAGTATAAAAGTTTTCTTTATAAAAACTCCTCTAGTTATGTAATCACAAACCATTATTGACACACTTTCACAAAAATTAAGAGTTGATTTAAATAGTATCATTTCTTACAATTTCAGACAAGCCATGCAATCTAGCTTTCCTCAAACAACTTCGGATATTGTTCTCTTACATCCGCTTCATGTTCCGAAGTTACTTCTTCGGCCGGATGATTCTTTCACCTGACAAGCACTAAAGGAATCACCTTCATGCATAAAACTTGCTCTTTTATATCCAATATTTGGGCTGCTTCTATTATCATGGTCATGTCTTTGTTCATTTCGATTGGTTGACCTCCCAAGATATGTGTAGGGTCATTTACATACTTTCGGAGCATGGATACATGAAATACATTATGTACCCGATCAAACAATGGAGGTAATCCAATGCGATAAGCGACCTCGCCGACTCGACCCAAAACCTCAAAGGGTCCAAGGTAATGGGGACTCAGCTTTCCCCTCTTTCCAAATCTCATGACGCCTTTCATGGGCAATACTTTTATGAACACATGGTCGCCCACAGCATAGTCCACACTCATTCTTTTGATATCGACATAGCTCTTTTGTCTACTCTGAGCCGATTTAAGTCTCTCTTATCATATGAACAATAATGATGTTATCTTCAAGTAACTCTAACCCCAATACAAACTTTTTACCGATCTCTTCCCAATTGATAGGTGATCTACATTGCCTTCCATAGAGAGCTTCATAAGGTGTCATTTCAATGTTCGCTTGGAAGCTATTATTGTATGCAAATTTGACCAACGGTAGATGTTGAACCCACGATCCTTGTAATTCGAGCATTACGCTCTGAGCATGTCTTCTATCACCTGATTTACCCGCTCTGTTTGCCCATCGGTCTGTGGATGAAACGTCGAACTAAAGTCCAATTGTGTACCCATGCCTTCCTGAAACTTCTTCCAAAATTTTGAAGTATACAATGGGTCACGATCAGAAATGATACTGCTAAGAATCCTGTGCAATCATACAATCTCCTTCATATACAACTCCGCGAGTCTTCCTACTGTGTATATCGTGTTATAGGGCAAGAAGTGAGATGACTTGGTCAGTTGATCAACGACTACCTAGATAGCATTATATCTCTTTGCTGTACGCGATAACCATACAATGAAATCTATGGAGATTGATTCCCACTTTCACTCTGGTATAGGTAGAGGTTGCAACAATCCAGCAGGGTGTCTGTGGTCCACTTTCACCTGCTGACATGTCAAACACCTTGGCACGTACTTGGCTACATCTTACTTCAGACCTCTCCACCAATAACTCTTCCTCAAGTCCTATTACATTTTTGTGCTACCGGGGTAGATTGCATATCTAGACTTATGAGCCTCGTCTAGAATAGTTTGCCACAGATCTACATCAACTAAGAGACTTCCCCTGAATAGTAACAAACCATCTTCCTTTATAGAGAAGTCCGGTTTGGTGCCTTCAGTCACACCTTATCAAATTTTGACTAATTTTGAGTCTTTCATCTGTAGCTCATGAATATGCTCAAAAATTATCAGTCTCACTATGACATTGGCTAAAAAAGCCCCTGAAGCTTGCACATCGATCTGTGCATCATATAATGACAGATCTTTAAACAATTTCCACCTGTGCATTCCCATCACAAGGCTAGCTACTGAGCCGAACCCTTACGACTCAATGCATCTGCTACAATGTTAGCTTTATCTGGGTGATATTGTATGGAGCAATCATAGTCCTTGAGAAACTTCATCCACCTTCACTACCTCATATTTAAGTCCTTCTATGTGAATAGGTACCTGAGGCTCTTATGGTCAGTGAAGATCTCAAAGGTCTCACCGTACAAATAATGTCTCCAAATTTTTAATGCAAATATGACCGCTGCTAGTTCCAGGTCGTGAGTCGGGTAACTCTTCTCGTGATCCTTTAGCTGCATTGACCCATAACCAATCACTTTCTTATTCTGGTTGAGCATGCAACCTAAACCACTATGAGAAGCATCGCTATATACTACAAACCCTCCACTGCCTGAAGGAATTACTAGCACTGGAGCTGAAGTGAGTCTCTTCTTGAGTTCTTGAAAACTCTTTTCATAGGCTTCAGTCCATTCAAATCTCACATCCTTCCTTGTGAGCTTCATCAGCGGTCCTGATATTTTTGAAAATCCCTCCACAAAACATCGATAGTACCCAGCTAGACCAAGGAAACTATGGATGTCTGTTACCGTCTTTGGTTATTCCCGTTGAACTACTGCTTCAATCTTAGCTGGATCTACTGTGACACCTTCCTTTGAGACACATGTCTCAAAAGGCTAACTTTCTCTAACCAAAACTTGCACTTACTAAGCTTGGCATATAGTTGATATTCACGCAGAGTTTGTAGAGCAATTCTCAAATGTTCCTCATGCTCCTTCTTCGACTTGGAGTATATCAGAATGTCATCGATGAATACTACGACATAAGTGTCTAGGTGTAGTTTAAACACCCGATTCATCAAGTCCATAAATGACGTCGGTGCATTCGTCAAACCAAACGGCATCACTAAGAATTCATAGTGTCTGTACCGCGTCCTGAGTGCCGTCTTCTGAATGTCCTCTGCCTTGACTCTCAACTAATGGTATCCAGATCTCAGGTCAATCTTGGAGAAATATCTTACTTCTTGCAGCTGATCAAACAAATCGTCGATCCTAGGCAATGGATATCGATTCTTGATGGTTAGTTTATTTAGCTAACAATAGTCGATGCATAGCCTCATCGTCCTATCCTTCTTCTTGACAAACAAGACTGGTGCTCCCCAAGGAGACACGCTCGGCCTTATAAAACCCTTATCTAAGAGCTCTTGTAATTGCTCTTTCAACTCCTTCAACTCAATAGGAGCCATTCGGTATGGTGCTTTGGAAATCGGCTCCGTTCCAGGTGCTAAGTTGATGGCGAACTCCACCTCTCGCTCAGGAGGTAATCCTGATAACTCTTCCAGAAAGACATCTTCAAACTCACGTACAATTGAGATTTCAGAAATGGCATTCTTCCCTTCCTTATCTTCCTTTAAAAATGCCAAGTAACCCCTGCATCCATTTCTGATCAAATGCTCGGCTCTAATGGCGAACACAAGTGGTAGAAACTTTGTTCTCATCCCTACAAATCGAAATGATCTCCTTATATTCGGTCTAAAGATAATCACTTTATTCTTACAATCAACTGTTGCATAATGAGTTGACAACCAATCCATGCAAAGGATCGCGTCGAATCCTTGCATATCTAACAAAACTAAATTTGCTACTAGTTCAAAGACGTCCCCGTCTCTAATGGTCACTATCACCGACATACAAACCAAGTCCATATCAACCGATTTTTTAGTCATAATAGACACTGCCAAGACAAAATCCAATGTCTCTGGGCTTACCTTCATCTTCTTTGCAAATCGATGAGTAATAAACGAATGAGTAGACTCTAGGTCTATCAACGCTCTAGCCACATATGCTACGTCACTCCCCCTCCCATACATTTGTAAAGTACCTATAGAGCACACACAGTTTAACAGCCTACACATGCATCATATCAAGACATGGAAATCAATTTGATCAAACAACTCTACCTAGACAATTTATATATAAGTACACCTTTTCTATCTAGAATTTATGAATTCAATGTGATTGATGCAATGTGTCAATCATTTCATATAAAGTTTCACCTTGTATGATGTCATTAGTGTTTTGAGCATCCTGAGCCGTAACTGTGCAGGCCCTTCCTTGTATGACCGGCTTCTTTACTTGAATAGGTCTCGGTATGGAAGCAAAAGCCGTTCTCCCTTGTTCATTTTTGGAAAATCTCGAATCATGTGTCCCATCTTCCCACATTTGTAGCATCCCCGAACGCCCCGTCTATAATTAGCTATTTTGTGAGACTTGCCACACTTGGCACACGTCTCATTTGGTGTAGAAGAGGTTGCCCGTGAGAAGCCTTGAGTAGCTGATACTCTGGTGGTGGCAGTAGGGCTCTCGTATCGGATAGTTCTCGCCAATGTAGATATAGGTGGCCTAGGGTAGTTTGTGTAGGTAAGCGGTCTAGGAACTGGGGTTGGTACCGTAAATCTCAGCATTTTATTCCCTGAGTCACACTCACCCACTCTCCCCTGAACTGTTCTACCTTTATCTTGTTGATCCCTCCGTTTATACATATTATTAATATCCCTTTCAGCCACTATCGCCATTCCCATCACATCCGTGTAATCTTCAAGTTCAAATATAGAAACTCTATCTCGAACGTTTGGCCTCAGAACTTCCTCAAACTTGCTGGCCTTCATTGATTCGGTGGCCAGTAACTCAGGTGCGAATCGTGATAACCGTGTAAACTCCACACCATACTCTCGCACCGTCATGCTTCCCTATTCTAGGTTAGCGACGTCCCTCTTTATCTACACTCTCACTTGCTTGGGGAAATACTCCCTATTGAACTCCCTAACGAATTCTGCGCATGTCCATAGACGGTGAGGGTTCTCAACTTCTTTTTTTCTCAATACCAATTTCCACCAGGGATTGGCATCCCTCTCAAGCTGGAAGAAAGCCCAGCCTACCTTCTCATCCTCCATACTTCGAAGTCTATCCAAAAGTTTTTCCATATGATTCAACCACTTCTCCGCCTCCAATGGATCTGTCTGCTCATAGAAACTAGGAGATCTCAATCTCTTAAAATCGACAAATGATGAGGGCAACAATGCTGGAGGAGGTGGTGGTGGTTGTTAATGACTAACATTATTAGCCGCCAATAATGTGGTCTGCTCAGCCAATAACACGGTTTGTTGTGTTTGATGTGCTATTGCGGCGGCCATGGCTTCCATGGCCAACGCCATCCGATCCATAGCGTCGCCTCTCCTATCTCTCCCATCATGGGGGTTCCTTTGGTTTCTACTAGACCCCGCAAGGAATTCCTCCTCACTTCTCAAATTTCTACTTTGGCTACATCTAGGTCGACCCCTTCCTCTAGAAGACATCACGCTCTGCACATGAAACCAGAGTTTCATTAACAGAAGATTCCTTCACTCTGACAAAATCCAAGACTTATCAGAAATTCTAAAAAAATAGCTTTGATACCAACTGTGACAGCCTGGATTTTGGCACCCCGAAACTTATGCCATCAGCACGACCCTTGAGGTCGTGCCCCAATGATACACGCAGAACACTTGGTATATCCACACTACTATAAATAAAGCATATATAAAAGAACAAGTATTAAACTAAATCTCCAGCTCTATAACCTAAAGCCAAAACATATAACCCAAAAGATAGTTCTAATCTCATGCCACTGTATGGGCAAAAGAACCAACCCGAACCGTCAGTGATGTAACAATGTGCACCTCAGATGGTTCGATAAAAGAATATTTCATACAATTACATTATCCCAAAACACAACAGGCTAGACATGCCAAGCCGTATAATCTTTCTCCCAATATCTATCAAAGAACACAAAAGGTCTTCTAAAAGAACTTCTCAGGAGGGGGCTCAGACTCCTCCACAGGAACGTAATCCGAGTCCTTGAGATCGAAATCACCAGATGCAGCTACTATCTTAAAACTTGTGACGTATAGTCAAAAAGGGTGAGCTACATCCTAGCTCAATAGGGAACATATATGAACAGGTAAATCTATCTTACTCACATACATTTCATGACATAAAGGAAACATGCCTGAATTTATATAGAACATTTAGGAAACAGTTTGAGATATTAAAAGACTAAACAAAATGCAATTGCTACACTACACATATCATCTCATGCTCAACTGGTTCTCATATTACAACTGGGTTGGTCTCATGACTTAAATCAAATAACTTAAATAATCCCCGAGCAATATAGCATCGAGCCCCGATGGAATATCCTCCATCGTCATCCAATCAGACTATTTTTCATGTGATCTAGCCCAAGTCCCTTTCACATAGGCGACCGGCACATAACTCATATACATCCTTGGGAAATCTTACTGGTGTACGGATTGGACACCATACCGGTCACGGATATTCTGTCGAGTCAGTCACGGGTATACTGTCGAGTCGGTGGGGTATTCTACAAACCTTATATCAATCGTGTAGCTACGTATAATTATTCACCGTGTAATTATGTTAAATATTAATAATTCAAAGCCCATTCATTCACTTCACATCATGTGCACATTCACATTATCTATACATCCCTGGGATATCCCACATTTAGATGCATCACTCAGATGCCTGGTTCACATAAGCATCCCTGGAATGTCTCTTTTCTTATACTTATGACTTTCTCGTTTCCGTGTACGCACACACACCTTAAATTCACATTTACTTATCTTTACAGTTTAGCACATGCAATTCACTATGCTTTAAACAATTTTGCATAGTTAGAATATCACTACATACATGCTTTTATAATCAAGTGTACAAGTTTAGAATATTCCCTACCTAAAAGTAAAGTCATCACTCAATCACATCAATGTCACATATAAGGGTCACGCATAACAATCATACGCCAAACCTATATTAAATGAATCAAAAATACTCTTAAAAAAGCTCACAAGGATCTAAGGAAATATAACTCCAAAGAACTAATTAAAATAAGACAGACATCTATGTTATACCTCGCACGAACGACCACTTGTCCTCGCACGAGCCAGTACTTGTCCTCGCGCGAATGATTATTTACCCTCGCTTGAGCGATTATAACTCGCACGAGCGACCACTTGTCCTCGCGCGAGTGATCACTCACCCTCGCTCGAGCAATTATAATCAAGGTCACCTAAAGCTCATGCGAGCAAGGTTCTCTTTACAAAACTGTCTCACGCGAGTGAGAATAGAACATATTTTCTCACTGTAATTGTCTCCTCCTCGCGCGAGCGAGCTATTATAACCGCATGCGTAAGGAATAGCTACCTCTACAACTCGAGCTTCTCGAAAACTTTAATCTTACACCCTATTTAAAACTATATTTAATACACCAACAAACCCATCATAAATACATCATTTAATGGTCTTATTAACAAAAAAACATACCTTAAATGCTAGATCTCCCATGGATTTGGTCCATGATCTCCTCAACAAAAGAGTTCAAAACCCTTTCTCCAACTCCTCTCTAGATCAATCCCAAGCTCAAAACCCTTAGATCTTCTTCAAGGGTTTCACCACACTTCCTCATCTCATAAATTTAATATCCATAAGGTAGATCTTATCTTTAGATCAAAAGAAAAACTCTATCTCTAAATTTCTCTACAACTCAAACCCTCTTTCTTCTTATCCTCTATTTCACTCTCTCTCTCTCTCTCTCTCTCTCTACTCAAGCAAAAAGGATACCCATATGGGACTCCTCCCCCTTTTCTCTAACTTGCAAGGGGCTAGTGTGTTACCCACACACACCCATATAATATGTTTCACATCACTTACTCCTATGTACAACACATACACTTAAAAGTGTATAAGGCAAGTGTGGTTCCCTTCCCACAAACACGCAAGCACAGTGCACGTCACACGTGACCTACACTATTCCCAAAAAATAGGGTTATTACATTCACCTCTCACTTAGACCCACATGCCACAATATTGTCCACTTCTAGGCTTAGGTTCCCGCTCTGGTTTTGTTTCTGGCATGGGCTTAAATCCCCACCCAAAACGCGTCATGACATGTAGCGTCTGCAATCACATATAGCCCAGGGTCAGGACTTTTCCCTATCCGATGTGGAATTATTACAATCCCCCCACCTTATAGAAGAGTCGTCCTTGACTCTGATACCATTCTATGAAGACCCAGACCCACATGCCACAATATCGTCCGGTTCTGAGCTTAGGTCCCCGCCCCGATTTTGTTTCTGGCATAGGCTTAAATCCCCACCCAAAATGCGTCATGACATGTAGCATATGCAATCACATATAGCCCAGGGCCAGGACTTTTCCCTATCCGATGTGGGACTATTATAGATAATAGGTTTAGTTTTGATAGTAGGTTTGAGTTTGGGGTTCAGTTTCGTGGTTGGTGAGGTGATAAGTCCAGTGGTGAGTTCAAGTTTTAAGGCTGGTGTAGAGAATGATTTGTGAGTTGGTTTTGAGATCGGTTCAATGGTTGATTCTAGAGTGAGTGAAATGGGTCGTTCGGGGGTATGTTCGATAACAGATTTGGGTTCGAGAATTTGTTTTGAAGTTGGTGAGGTGGTAGTGAGTTTAGGTTCTGAAGTGGGGATAGAAGTTAATTCAAGAGTTAATTCTGAGGTTAGTGGGGTGAAGTGTTTAACAATGTGTTCGATAATGCATTTAGGTTTGGGGATTAATTCCGGGGTTGGTTCGAAAGTGAGAGGGCTAGTGATTTTGGGTATAAGTTCAATTATAGGTTTAAGCTCAACGTTTAATTCTGGAATTTGTGGGATGATTATTTTAGGCATGGGTGATGTTGTAGTATGTTGATAGGTTGGTTCGGAGAGAGGTTTGATTGCAGGTTTGGGTTCACAGTTTAGTTTTATGATTATTTTAAGTATGAACGGTGTTATATTATATGGATAGATTAGTTCGGGAATAGTCTCCAGGATAGGAGAGGGAGTTTGTTTAGGGACTAATCGTATAGCTAGTTTAGGTGTCGGGTTAGGGAGCACGGGTATTGATTCGCTTGTTGGTAGGCTGTCGAGTCCAAGGGTGGGTTGAGTCATTTCGGAGATAAGTGCGTTGAGCTTGGTGATGAGTTTGGTGATGGGTTAAGTTACTTTAGGGGCGGATTCGGTGATAGTTTGAATTTTAGTGATCTTGGTGACCGGTTTAGGGTGAAAGGTAATTTCACGTTTAAAAGTACGTGGGGAAAGGTAAATTGGTTGGGAGTGAATGGTATGTACGTAGTCAGAGGGACGTTCAATTCTGTGAATCAGGCTAGTTTAGTGAAATGGGGCAGGAGTGAATGAGTGTACAGTCTCGTATGCGAGTTGAGTTTGATCAAAAAATGGGTTGTAATAGGTGATGTTAGTTTGCGCAGTGTCAGAGAGTTGGTTTTGATCATAGTACGAGTTTGTGTATTGGTTGCTGTATAAAGGTTGGTGAGGGTGTTGATCTCTGTTTGTGTGTGGCAATTGGTTTTGGTCAGGGTATAGGTTTGGATATAGATCTTGAGCTTGGTCATATGGGTGGTATGGTTGAGGGTTTGTTTGATTTTATTCTTGGTTCATGTTGATTTGTTTAGAATCTAGAGTCTCGTTTAGGGTGTTTGTCTCAAGTTTCATCGGAAGATTCATTGGATGTTAGGGAGGAGAGATTGAGGTCTCCATTCTTCAGGCGACACTCTATGCGTGAAGCGCGTTCACGGAGGCTAGAGAAATCAGAGTAGTCGCTCAGGATGAGAATGCTCCAAAGAGGCTCTCAGGTATTGCCGATCATGATTTCCATCGCATCACTTTCTTTTATTTGATTCCCCGTTCAGGCAACAAGCCTTCTCTAGTAGTTGGCGAACGTCGAGAAGTCTTCGTCGTCCTTTTGTCTTATGTGCATTAAGTCAATGAGACTGATTTCTTCATGAATCAGGTGTTGGTATTTGGTTTAGGAATTTGTCAGCCAGATCTTTGAATGTCTCGATTTCGACTAGAGTTAGAGTGGCGAACCAGTCGAGGGCTTCTCCTTCTAGCGATCTCTGAAAGTAGTGAATCAGGTGCCCATGATTGGTTCGAATCGGTAGATAGTCGTTATAGAACAATGCCAAGTGGTGCTTTTGGTTGCCCGTACCCTTGTATTTTTTTAATTTTGTAGGTTTAAAGCCAGCGGGTACAATGAAGTCGATGTCTCGGCAAAATTTGTCGAACGCGCAAGATTGGTTAGAGTGTTCTCTCTTAGCCATACAGTTGTATAGAAATTGGTGGAGGTCGTTTGTGTTTATAGCGGTGCCTTTTCTAGGTATCTCGAGGGAGGGTTCTCCTCGATATTTGTCATTGTAGGAGGTGTGAGAGGTATGTGTGTTACATGCCGGGGAAGTCGGAGCACATAGAGGAGTCTGCGCCCTTTCCTCTTATTTGTTCCTCGAAGTAACCTGTCTTTGGTCTCTTGTAGCTCTGTATAAGTGAGTCAGGGATTGGAGCAGTGTGGTCCATAACTTGACTAGTGATGGAGTTTGTCCATCATCACTTTCTCTACTACTGTTGCTGTGATTTGTATTTTGTGGAGTGAAGGGGTATTTTTCGCTCTCACTGACCATATTTACCCGGGCACGACGATGGGCTGTCCAGGGAGACGGTCTAACGTTATACTCGGGATCACTAGGGAAGTCCCATGAGGGTGGGTCGATATCATTAAAGCTTAATTTTCTAATGCCGGCCATTTTAAAACTTTTTTGTCTATATATTTTTTTGTTTTTTTTTTTTTTTTTTGTAAAAACTAAGTATGCAGGTGAGTGTGTAAAAAGTGATAAAGTAAAGTGAAAAAATAATAATAATAATAACAAATTAAATAATGCAAGGAAATAGAAAATCAAATTAATTCAACTAGGGCAACCTTAGTGACAAAGGGTCCCATCGCGATTGCCAGTCTGTTGGTACGCGCTTTTTTTGGGTTCCTTTTGGTCCTCGAAAAAAGTGGCCCAATTCGGTCTACGTGGACTCTGACGAAAAGTGATAAAATAATAATAGGAAAGTGTTTGTGTGCCTACAGTGATATATTAGAATAATAAAAGGAAATATTTAAGTGTAGAAAAATAAAGGAAGGCGAATTCTAAATGGAGGATACTTGTGTAGATGCAATCGCCAGCTGCAGATGTTTATCAACACTGTAATACGTCACTGATCACGCTTTAAGGGGAGTGGGGGCTTGCAGGTTGAACTCCTTTACTGAATCGTCGGCCGACCAACGTCAGCAGCTCTAGGTTGCCTTGGGATTTAGCTAGTTTGGTTTCCTAATCTTGCTCTAAGTCTAATTGCTCTAATCTCCTAATCCTACTGGAAGTCTAATTAAAAAAAATGTCTCCTAATTCTACTAGGAGTCTAATTTTAAAAGGTCTCCTAATTCTACTAGGAGTCTAATTTTATAAGGTCTCCTAATTCTATTAGGAGTCTGATTTTAAAAAAAGGAGTTGTGGCCCGTTATGCTAAGGAGGATCGGCCCCATTCCCGAGTACCCTCCGTAACCTCCCTTGGGCAAATCGAGTGGCTAAGAATTATTTTGTAAATATTGAAGATTAAAAAGGACTAAATTTAAACTTAGAATTGAGAATTAGGAATCAAAATCGATATCGAGAATTAAGAATTTAGGACTAGAACGGAGGATTCGAACTCGAAAGAAAATTGAGAATTAGGAACTAGAACTAGAGCCTATGAACTAAGAACTAGAACTAAAAACTAGAAGAAGATTACATGAAGCCGAGTGCTTCTTTCTCCTTCTAGTGCCGTAGAGGAGGAACTCGAGCTCCCTGGGAGAGGTCAAAGCTCGAGAGAGAAGAGATCTCTATGAAAAATTTTGTGTTGTTTGTTGAGGTAGGGAGGTCTATTTATAGGTATTCGAGTAATTACGCGCCTTATGGGAGGTGCGTAATTAGCTTGTCGAATTCAATTACGCACCCTGTCTGGTGCGCTTAATTGAATTGCACGCCCTGTCCTGGGCGCTTAATCACTTTGAGTCAGTGATCGACTCAGTAAGTGACCGGCTGACTGGCTTAGCCGGGTATCCTAGTTCCAATCTAGTTGGAACTAATTATGCCCTTTACTGGGGGCGTGCAATTCGATTAAGCGACAGATCAACTGTATTTAAATAAGGAATTCAAGTGGTTAAGGGAATTAGAGTCCAGGCTCCGTTGGGAACCAATTGTGCGCGTGTGATAGGGCGCACTATAGGGTCTCAGGGAGGTTTCTAGAAGGTTAAGGACCGGTCTAAGTGGGACCGATTGCGTGCTGGTGATGGAGCGTGCAATCTGATTGCGCGCACTAAGCAGAGCGAGGAATTAGCTCCTAAGTAAACTCACAGGGAGATCAATTGTGTGCCAGCTATGGGGTGCATAATCGAATTGCGTGCACTTGTATGGGCGCATAGTTAGGGGCTTTCCCTGGGCTAAGTTGGGTCTGAACCACAAGGCTATTGTTTCAGCCTGGGTTTCGACTATATATTATTATTTTAGTATATAGTCCTCATTTTAGGGTTGTGGAGTCTGAGCTATAGAACTATTGTTTCAGCCTGTGTTCAGCCATATACTATTATTTTAGCATATGGTCTCCATATTACAGTTTTAAAGCTTTCAGAGAAGGTAAGCCCCTTTCAAAAGTCATGGGTTAGGTCAAAAGTTGACCCAACAGGTTTGTATACTCTGAGAGGGCAAAGTTGGAGTGTCTATATATACGTTTTCAGAAAATTAATATATATATATATAAGATAAAACACTTTCTCGTGGGAATGATCCTATGCTAGTATTACAATTTCCATTGTGTGCTTACAATAAATTATGACTTAATTAGATACATACAAAATAGTAAGAACAACGTCTGGGATTGAGAGCTAGAAGATTAGTGTAGATATCCATAGTTTCTCAGAAGCAATTGACAACTGCAGCTTAGGGGTGAAAGATATAATTTTTATTGCTTTCTAGTTTAGATTTATTTTTTATTGCAATTTACTGCTATATAAATATCTCTAAATTTTGATTTGAATTGACAACTCAGGTTGAGATTTACAGATTAGTGTAATGGTTTAACTTTTTCATCTTCAATTTTCTCAAATTTGATTGACCACCAAGTTTTAGGAGATTGTTGATTAGATTAAATCTATATTGATATAATTCTAGTTATGATTGACGGCCAATGTTAGGAGACTTGATATATAGTGTAACAGTATTTTAATTTTATAAATATCCGAGAACTGAAGGATTGTGATTGATGACCATAATCTGGAAGGAGGAGGATTTAGGATTTATGTTCTATAATTTAGTTAAAGAAACCATTCTTTTATTCATATTTCTTAAGTAGTTTAAGATCTTAAAAGATAAATATAAGTTTTCAGAAAATTGATTAAATAGATAAAACACTCCCTCATGGGAATGATCCTATGCTAGTATTACAATTTTCGTTGTGCGCTTGCAATAGGTTAAGACTTAATTAGACACAGACAAAGTAGTAAGTCACCTCCCCCATGCATTCAATTACCCCTTATAGTTGGTAATAGGACTTTTGAAATTACGTCCAATGTACTTCAAATACTTCGTACTTTTCATGGGCTAAGAGATGAAGACCCCTACATGCATCTAAATAAATTTGTAAAATGTGCAATATCATTCGAATTGATAACTTGTCAGAAACATTCACTCGTTTAAGGTTATTTTCATACTTTCTTAGAGATGAGGCAAAGTAGTGGATAAACTCTTTACCCCATAATTTAATTGCTAATTGGAAAGAATTGGAACGCATGTTTCTTATGAAATTCTTTCCAATCTGCAGAACGAATAAAATCCGACATCTTATTATAACATTTCAAAAATTTCCGGATGAACCTCTTTGGGAATAGTGGAATCATCTTAATGATCTTCTGCACAGGTGCCCTCACCACGGGGTTATGCGCTGGAAAATTGTGATCACTTTCTATAAAAGCCTTGAAGATGCAACCCGACATAGGATTGATGTAGCCTGTGGAAGTATGTTCCATAAATTGATTACAGAGGATGCTTGGGAACACTTTGAGACCCCCAACGAGAAACCGGTACAACATTATGCACTGGGTGAGGTTGATTCGGAGACTTTAAAGAATACACCTCCTAAGCAAGGAGGATTATATAAATTAAAGTCAATGATGAAAGGTCTTCCAAGACTAAAGCTTTGGAAAGCAAAAACTCAATCTTTGGTGGGTATAAAATTGTACCCAACATCTCAAAAAAGAGAAACTTGTGGTCTTAACCATATCCACACTCAGGTAGCTCCCAAACCTCCGACTGTTTTTCCTTATCCCACAGGAGCACAAAACCACACTGCTGCAGAAGAAGCCTCATTGCAAATAGCTGAAAGTTAGCTGCAACATGGTCGTATCCAGACACAGTTACTCAACTCCCTTCAGCCATTTGTTACAAAGTTAGAAACTCAATTTTGACAGGACAAAAACGTGAAGGTTTCTGGAGAAACCGATCGATCGAAATAAAATTTGATCGATCGATTGAAATGGAGTTCGATCGATCAAAATTTGTCGACAGGCTTAAATTAATGTCAACAGGTTTCATGTATTTGAGGAACCGATCAATGGAAATGGAATTCAATCAACCGAAATTTGTCGGCAGGCTTAACTTAAGATCGACAAGTGTGCAACTGTGGGATTTTTAACGATTCTGTCGCGGCGATGCGCTCGCTAACGAAAATATAGAGTCGCCACCCGGAGCTTTTGGTGTCCTGGGAAATCTAGATCATTTTATAAGCACCAAAGTGCCACAAATATGACTCTGAATCCGATCCATACTAAAGGTTCTTGGGTAGGGGCTTCGGTTATCAATTGAGAAGGTGTTAGGCACCCAATCAACCCGCTTAATGCGGTCTCTATTTATGGCAAAAAAAAAATAATATAAAAGAAAAGAAAAAGGCTTTCTCTTGCCTAAAGGGGCTTAAAATCCTATTTGTGCCCCTCCATTTCTACCGAAAATTCGGTGGCATAATGGCGCAAATGGGAGGATGGAGGAATGACCGAGAAGGTAGAGGAATAGAGGGGAGAGCCGGAGCTCTCAGGCCCTTGTTGCACCATTGAGGAGCCTTGCATAGGCTTGCTTTGATGAGCTTTTGAAGCCTTGAATGGTGGAAAATCGGATTCTAACTCCTATGGCTTGCTAGCTAAGAGGTAGACAGAGGAGTCTAAGGGGTAGCACACACCTAGACTAAGGGTTTTGGATGTAAGATTAAGCTTGAAATAAGGTTGGAGATTATAAAATTTTATGTGAAAATGGGGCACAAAAAGAAGGAAGAACTTCTCACTTTGAGGTCTTTCTCTCTTAAGCAAATTTCTCAACCTTTAACCCAAGGGGAGGGAGGCTCTATTTATAGGAAAAGGATAGGTTAGGAGGCTACTTAGGTGATAATTGGGGCTAGCAATTAGGTAATCTCTAATCTAAGGTTTCCTAAAATTTTGAGAGCTTGGAAAGGTGTGAAGGTGATTTTAATGGTGGATGATAGGTTAGCATTTCAAATCACTTAAGGGTTACAAATAGGCATTAAAAGGTTTAAAAGGGTGCAATAGAACTAGCAAAACACCCCCAAAGATTAAGATGGTCAACAAGTCAAACCCCAATCTCAATTTTCAAAGCAAAAAACCATAGGTACTGTTCATATGCCTGGCGCAACTAATAGTTGTGCTAAGCATATGTATAGTAATACAGTGATTCACAATGGTTTTGGGAGGTTGCAAGCCCACGGGGGGACCCACTTAAGTGTGGCGCAACTACTACAAAACTGCTCGATTTTTCAAATCACCATAACTTTTGTTATATAATTCTGATTGAGGCGATTCTTAGCTTGTTGGAAAGCTAGGGAAGTATTCTTACTAATGGTATATGACTTGATAGTAGTAGAAAACCTCAGCTAGTCCTAATGCACCACTCTTCATCCATTTCCCGGGAAGGTTGGGTTTAGGGTTCAGAAGAGGCTTTAAGGGTCGGGATTGATTTCTAAAGGTTCGAGGTAAATTCTAAGGGATTTTGATGATTCCTAAGGGTTTGGGAAGGTATCTAAGGGGTATGATACATGTCATTAAAAGCTCAGAGGCGTGCCTCTCTCGAAATGTGTTTCGATCGGGCCTTGGGCCAAATTTGGGTGTCTACAGATGCCCCTCTCTGGTAGCCGATCACTAATGATCGAATGTCAAAGAAAAGAGATATCTGAAGAGTCCCAAGGCATTACTGACGAGTCTACTACATTCAAAATGAACTTTAAACATCAGATGAGTAACATGGTGAGAAAATAAAAGCCCAGTATGTCAGGCTAAATATTCGTTTCTCAAGGTAATCGGTCCCCAAGCGCTTAGCGATATTGCTGAGCATAATCGAGGTAGAACGAGTTGCGAAAGTCCTGAATGTAAGGCCAATCATTCGCTTCTCAAGATGATTTTAAGGTATTTGATGTTTAAGATTTATTCTAAATTGCAAGTAAGAGGGGTGATTGACCCACATTCAAAGATAAGCGCAAAGTAAACATACGCAAGGCTCTACAGTTTGCGTCCAATCCTATGAGGGATCTGATTGCCCCATCTGACTATTCATGGGTGCCCTTGCCTGAGGCAGGGCTCAAAATATTTGGGCAAACCCATTAATCTCAATGTTTATTTAGCATGACTACCCAAGTGGAGCGAATAGAGGTCGCAATGCTTTTTAGGGAGTACGTGCCATTTTCAAAGACATGCCCCGGATTGACATGACCTAGAGCATCCAGATTCAACTACCTTGATCAAGTCCAACCATATATTGGGTATCTCTCCAAAAGGGGCATCCAATCCTGGTCTCTGTCAATAATGATTATAAACATCATTTAACTATGCATAAGCATGCACCCATTAGGGGCGATAAGCAACAAAGGCGATGGAAGTCCCGACCCGGACCTGCCCAGGTATAATTTATGAAAATAAACAACCATTATACGGATACCCAGATGCATTGCGTATACTTTACAGAGATACTGCTGTTAATACAGGTTTTAAGCCTGCAGAAAATAAAGGGGAAATGAATCCTTCTGAATGCATGGTTGCACATAGTTTGATTGATAGGTAATCTCGTTCTCAACAGGTTGGTCTCAACCAACGATTGACCTTTTCAAACAGAGTTATCTAAACCTCAAACCCTGTAGGGTGCGTGCCCAAACAGTGCGGACCAAGAGTCCACACCTCTGAAAAGTTTATGAAAAATCTGAAGCTTAGACTCTCACTTTCCATGAATCAAAGACAAAGGCCTTAGCTCAACAATTTAGTAGTGGAATCGTCCTGATCGAAACATTGACCGTCTGATCATGATTGACACCGTTGCTCCTACTTTGAAGTAGGTTCCCAAGATTCAAGGCAAACCTTTAGACTTAGGGCATTAATTTAGCACAGCTACATTGCCGATAAAATATTGACATTTTACTGTATCGAAAATACGCATGTGCATCGTTGTGCGTGCTATGAAAACATAGATTTATTCTTCTTCACTTTTTTCTTTTTTTAATGATTACTTTGTCCATTTGTTTTTTAAAAATTAAGCACTATCTGGACCTCAAACCTCGGGAGGCGCACGCCCAGACAACGCATACCAAGAGCCTGTGCCTCCAAAATAGTTTATCACGAAACTGAAGCCAATGTACTCAAGTCCATGTGATATCGAAAGGATCGGGTCAGAATTGAGTGTCCATAAAAGGACACTCAATCTTGGCCTCTGCCATCAATGAAGTTACAAACGAACAACTATGCATAAACAAGCACCCATTAGGGGCAATAAATAACAAGGTGATGAAAGTCCCGACCCAGATTCCATCCGGGTATAATTTACAGGAAAAAACAACCATCCAACGGATACCCAGACGCATGGCATACACTTTATAGGGATACCATGCAAGTTTTAAGCCTGTGCCCTAAAATGGGCCCTTCTGCATGCATATTTGCACATAGTTGTCTGGCGTAGTTTCGTATATGACAGGTTGGAATCAATCCAACAATAGATCTTTTCGAGGATGGAGTTGTCCGGACTTCAAACCCCATAGGGCGCTCGCTCGGATAGTGTAGACCAACAGTCTACGCCTCCGAAAATATCACGTGATGAACTAGAAGTTCAAGGCACTCAAGTTTACCCAAAACTAAAAGATAGAGCAATCAGGGCGAAGATTTAGCAGTGGAATCAATCCAATCGAAACATTGACTGTTTGACCGAGATTGACACCATTGCTCCTACTTTGAAGTAGGATCCATGGATCCAAGGTGAACCTTAGACCTAGGACATTAGTTTTGCACAGCTGCATTGCCGATAAAATATTGATATTTTACAACATGGAAAACACGCATGTACGTAGCGATGCATAAAACGTTCACAGATTTCTTTTTTTCTTTTTCAAAATGATTTTCATTCTCCCTTTTTTTTTAATAGACCTGACGTTGGTGGCGGGATGCTTCATCTAATTTGTCCATCGCTGAGAAGTTGCCTGCTTCGAGGCTGTGGACCATTTGATGTTTCTGCACATCCTTGAGAAAGCGTCAGCCCCTTTTTTGTTTATATAGGTAATAATAAGCATCTTAATTAATAGAAAGAGAAACAAACTTTTACCTATATTTTTTCATCTTCAAGATTTATATATATTTTTTTAGATTTTCATTTTCAGAGATTTTTTTATTCTTTTTCTTTATTTTTGAGATGGAAGTACGATGTTGTAACTATGTACATGAGAAAGAGTATAAATAACACATTTTTTTTGTATTTGGATTTTTCTTTTTTTTTTGTTTTTTTTTTGCTTTTCTCTTTTTTTTTTATGATGCCTTATCAGTGAGGTGAAGTAACAGGTCCCACTTTAGGCATAGTCGAACCCCCTTTTAGTGGTCAGATCTGAGGGAGTTTCAGCAGCCTTACCAAGACTGGAACATCAGTCCCTTTGGTCTGAGACAAACCTTTCTCCTTATCTTAGGTTATATGTTTGACGAAGCCATTTCGCAAAGATAATTCTGGTCGGGGCCTGATTTGAACTAGCATGAGTGGCCCAGAAAAGGGGATCAGGGAGAGTAACCAAGAGGGCTCCTCAAACATTAATTTTATCGATCCATTCCAATAATTATTTTTCTTTTAAAACTCTTTTACTCACAACGCCCAAGGTGGGTTCGTCGTGCCCATTTTTGCCCTCTTTTACCCGTGGTGCCCTTTCGAGTTTTCACCACGTCTAAAAACTTGTTGGCTTCTTACCTTGTGTTCAAAAAGAGGTTTAAAATTACACAATTAAAGAAACCATTGGTTGCACACACCAAGGCAAGCAGACACACAGACCTGCAAGTATTCAGGGCCTGTTGTAGCAAGTTTTAAAGGATAAGTAAGGGTATGACCACAGAGAAATGTGAGCTGAAAATTAAGTAAATCTCCATATCTAAGGCAGATCTGGCACCCTACCTAATACTAAAATATCAAAAGAGAGAGGAGAGGTTTTAAGGGGTTGTCACTTTAAATTAAACTACAGAAACACAATTAAATGCACATATGAATTGAGATTAAAACCAGAGTCCAGATCTTGCAAGTGAGGGGAATATTTGGTAAAATTGGAAACAAAAAATGGAGAGAAACATCTTGGAGTTTGGTCTTGCTGCAATTAGATTGAGCTGACAGTGTCACAAAGAATTCAAAGTGCATCAATCCCTCATCTGGCTATAAGCACACCTGTAGGGTAAAAGGATCTTATCTAAGCTAGAGATTTGGATTGATCTTAAGGCTATGATCTATCCACTTCAAAGGTCACAGGTCATCCCAATAGATTTACCCCATTCTCAGGTTTCCATCAGAATATTATAATCACTATAAATGCTGCAACTGTCAGGCCATAGACACAGGCAATTACAGGAATATCAGACCTAGGGAGATCAAATAGTATCCAAGAGGTCTACCAGTTAAGTGGGTGAGTTGAATCCCATCTACACAAATCCGATCGAGCACCAAATGAAACCAGATGAACTATGGATCTAATTAAAATAATAAAACTAGTATTGCATTGAAATAAACTTACTATATAATGAAATGCTCTCAGATTTGTAGTCTATGCATTATCTGACCCTCAATAACACTCAACTCTCCCCAATTACAGATCCAACCTCACTCCTTACTGCTCCAAAGAAATTAGCCAACCATAGTTGGGCAAAAAGGAAGAATTACGATTTTTGATACAAACTCTGATCTTGAGAATTGATCCCCTCTTTTTCTGGCAACTTCCCTCCTTATATAGCTCTCCCCTTCAGCCTCAGATCTATTTTTCCTGCCCATCATAGCTCAGCTGGAATAATTCTATTATTCCCTCTTTTATTTTCCTTCTAGAAGGCTCTTTCAGTTAGTTAGAGTTGGGGGAGAGCATGTGGGTCGGTTAGGGTTTCTTAGGGCACTTCTAGAAACTTCGTGTTGGTCACCAAAGTGCCTCGGATTACGTGCAACAAGTCACCAACTTGCAGCGTGTGCACAGCAGCTTTTCTGAGAAGTCCTTCATTCGATTTCAATAGGTTCTTGAGGCTTTCGACGGGTTTCAAACAGGCCTTCTATTCCTTTTGCTAGGATTCAGGATCCTTTTGATAGGTTCTGATAGGTTGGTGCTAAAAATAAAGCTCCAGCATCCACAGCCTTCATCTAGTATGTTCGACAGGTTGGGCGATCCTTTCGATAGGTTAATTTTTGCGCAATAAGTTTTGATAGGTTCTCTTCTGGCTCCTATCGGCAGCTTTTCAGACTTTTCAATAGGTTATGTTCAAGCTCAGGCAACCATTCGATAGGATGCTCCCTTTTTATTTTCGACTGCGCGATAGGTTTCGAATCCTATCGAATTCTCCCATCCTCACGACTTCTTCCTTTTTTCGACCTTCAGATCCTATCAACAGGTTCCAGTAACCTCTTGACAGGTTTTTTTCAGCCTATTTTTACTCCTTCAAAGCTATTTTGCTATTGCTGCATGGTCTAAGTGGGCCATTGTTGGGTCTGAACTGCGCTGAGAGATGGATTTCTACACTATGACTGCCTTTTACTACTATCTACAAGACATATTCAACAAGCATTTATTAGTCCACTCATAGGTCTATCAAAGCTCATATTATGGGGTGAAAAGTGGTACTTTTCAGAGATTAACACATGGGTTTAGCTCTCTTACCCCAAGTGCCCTTTCGGGTTTTCACCTGGTCCGTACAAACTCGCTATTTTTACCCGTAGTGCCCTTTCAGGTTTTCACAACTTCCATCTTGCTTTGAGCTTATATTTTTATTTATTTTTCTTTTTACATTATTTTTTCAAAAGCCACGACATAGACGTCGATTCCGTCATAGCCGGCTGGATGGGGCTTTGGTGTCGTCTCACAATTCTGCTCATGTTGACTTAACAGATGCTATGATTGCTTGTGAACATGAAAAGAGGGATTTCTTTAGGGTGTAGCTTGGTCATGGGTCAGGTTAGGATTTGAAGGTATGCTGGGCTAAATACAGTTTTCTTGATATGGCTTCAGTTTTTCTCAACATTCATCTTCCTAGGGGGATTTTACTGTACACGCCCCATGATTCTATTTTTTCTTTTTTCTTTTCCTTATTTTAGGCAATCTCTTTTTGAGGTTTTACTTTTTCGATTTTTTTAGATTTCGATGGTAACTTTACTTCCTCTCTTTTTTTGTATATGTAGACACTTTTTCTTTTCCAGGGAAGTGGTTCATTGAAAGAAAGGCCTAGGCTTAAAATGGGATAGCAAAGGATATCATCTTTTTTAGGGATGCTTTTTGGCTACAGTGCTTAGAATGATGGCCTCTTTTGGGTGGTTCTTAAGCAGTTACGTATTTGTTTCACCAATACTTACCTTATCGTGATAGACTAAGCATAGATCCGTCGGACGTATCCAGCGTTGATGGGCTCAGGAAGATGATCTCTGTCCATGGTGGCGAGGCGGATGGCGTATCCCGATAGCACCTCTTGAACGACATAAGGTCCTTCCTAGTTCAGCTTGAACTTCTCTCTCGGATTAGCATGGAGGGATGGGAAGATCTTCTTCAACACAGTGTCTCCTATCTTTAGATCTCGACCGCAGACACACTTATTGTAAGCGCGTGTGATTCACCCCTAGTAAACTTGAGTGAGACATAAGGCTAGGAATATCTTCTTGTCTAATAAGTTCAATTGTTCAAAGCAGGATCTCTCTCTCTCTCTGCTTCGGGTGCCTGATTCCATGAGGATTCGGAGTGATAGTACTTCGACCTCTACTGGTAGGACAGCCTCAGTTCCATACACAAGGGAGAATGGTGTTGCCTCTGTAGCGATACGAATCGACGTTCTGTAGGCCCACAAAGCAAATGGCAGCATTTCGCTCCAATCTCGGTAAGTGATGACCATCTTCTCTAGGATGCGAACCACCGTCTTGTTCGCAGCTTCTACGGCTCCATTAGTTTGAGGCCGATAGGGGGATGAGCAATGGTGCTTGATCTTGTATTACTTGCAGAACGCTCAAATACGCTTACTCGCAAAGTTTATACCGTTGTCCGTGATGATATCCTTGGGTACTCCAAATCGGCACACAATATTATTTTTGAGAAACTTCTCGACGTGACTGGCCGTGATGTTGGTATATGACACCACTTCTATCCACTTGGTAAAGTATTTAATGGCAACGAGGATGAACTGATATCCGTTTGATGCTTTTGGATTAATCATTCCAACATTGTCAAGGCCCCAGGTAGCAAATGACCAAGGAATGGTCATGCAGTGTAGATCGATGGCAGGAGCATATATCAGACTGGAGTGTTCCTGACACTTGTAACATTTTTGAACATGTTTACAGCAATCTGATTCCATAGTGGTCCAAAAGTATCCCTGCTGCAGAATTTTCTTAGCGAGCATGTGACCGATGACGTGGGCTCCGGATACTCCCTCATGGATCTCCTTTATGATATTGATCACTTCACTTTCTGTAAGGCACCTAAGTAAGATGTTATTGAACAACCTCTTGTAAAGGCATTCCCTGTAAATGACGTAACCTACTGCTAGATGTTGAATGGTCCGTAGATCTATTTTGGATGTATCCTCTAGGAAGGTGTGAGTCTCAAGGAAATTCTTGATATCTGAGAACTAGGGTGGCTCATCATCAGGGTTTGTAAGTTTCTCAATCTGTAGGCAAAAGGCTGGCTCATTTCTCTATTCGATCATGATCGGCTTCATCTCAACTCTATACGAGATTTCTACCATTGACGCCAAAGTTGCTAATGCCTCAGCGAAGCGATTCCTTATCCGTGGGACATAAGAGAAAATGGCATTCTCAAAGCAAGCTATCAAATCCTTAAGGTGCTCATGGTAGGGGATCAGTTTCAAATCTTTCATCTTCCAATCCCCGTTCGTCTAGCATATGATCAGTTGTGAATCACCAAACACTCGAAGGTGAGTTATATTTAGAGCGAGAGCCGCCTGCAGACCAGCGGCACAAACTTCATATTCAGCCATGTTTTTAGTGCAAGGGAAGTTGAGCTTGATAGAAACTGGTACGTGTGATCCTTTTAGTGAGATTAGGAGAGCACCAACTCCCTGACCTTCGGCATTTGATGCCCCATCAAAGTACATTACCCATGATTCTTTTACTTCTTCTGTATCGTCTTCTGTCATGAACAAGATATCTTCATCTGGGAATTCGATCCTTAACGGCTCATAGTCAGGTAAAGGATTGTCGGCAAGATGATTAGCAAGTGTCTGCCCCTTGATTGACTTTTAAGTGACGTACATGATGTCGAACTCAGATAACAAGAGCGACCAGCGTGCAGTCTGTCCAGTGAGGCCTGGCTTTTCGAAAAAGTATTTCAGTGGATCCATTCGGGCTAAAAGTAAAATGGCTTAAGATAGCAAGTAATGGCGGAGCCTCTGAGTGGCCCATACAAGAGCTAGGCATGCTTTCTCCATATTAGAATAGCGCGTATCATAATCAGTAAATTTCTTGCTCATGTAGTAGATGGCTTGCTCTCTTCTTCCTGTTTTGTCATGCTGCCCTAAGACGCATCCCATCAAAACTTCCGTCGTGGAGAGATATATCAAGAGTGGTCTCCCTGGCTCGAGTGGTACCAACACAGGTGGATTAAGGAGGTAGCTTTTGATTTTATCGAATGCTACCTAGCAATCGTCGTTCCATTCAATGGGTGAGTTGTTCCTTAGTAGCTTAAAGATCGGCGTGCAGATTGGAGTTAGTTGTACAATGAACCGACTGATATACTATATTATACCCAAGAACCCTCTAACTTCTTTCTCAGTAGACGGTGGCAGCATTTCTGTGATAGCTTTAACTTTGACTGGGTCGACCTCGATCCCTATCCTTTTGATGATGAATCCTAACAGTTTCCCAGACATTGCACCAAATGTGCACTTCTGTGGATTCAAAAGTAACCTGTACTTTCTCAACCTCTCAAATAGTTTTTGGAGGTTTACCAAGTGATCGCCTTGCTCCGGTAACTTGGTTATCATATCATCGACATATACTTCAATTTCTCGGTGCATCATGTCGTAAAATAGTGTGGTCATAGCTCTCTAGTATGTTGCACCGACATTCTTCATCCCAAACGGCATGACTCTGTAGCAAAAGGTTCCCTAAGGAGTGATGAGCACAGTCTTCTCTCGATTTACTGCTCCCATCTTAATCTGATTATATCCTAAGAATCTGTCCATAAAAGAAAGCATCCCATGCTTAGCAGTGTTATCAACTAAGATGTAGATGTGTGGCAGTGGAAAATCGTCCTTTGGACTCGCCTTGTTCAAATTACGAAAATCGATACACATGCGAACCTTTCCATCCTTTTTCAGTACTGGCACAATATTGGCTAGCCACTGTGAGTATTTGGATACCATGAGAAACCCTGCGTCATACAATTTGATGACCTCATCTTTGACTTTCAACATCCACTCGGGTCAGAGATGTCTCAGCTTCTGCTTAACCGACTTCATATCAGGGTAGAGAGGCAACTCATGCTCGACCAAATCAGTGTCCAGACTGGCATGTCCTCATACGACCAGGAAAAAATGTCTTGGTATGACTGAAGGAAGTTGATCATGCTTTTTCTTTCTTCGGGAGACAGCGATGTCCCAATCTTGGTAATTCAGGGAATCTCCTCAATCCCTAGATTAACGTCCTCAGTTTCTTCGACAATGGGGGTAGGGCCATGCTCAAATTCGATAAACCGGTCAAGGAGCTCATTGGGGAGCTCCTCTAAAGGGATATCCTCATCCAGACTCATAACACCTACCTCTCCTTGTATTTCTACAGGGAAGGGGTTGATTTTACGTGGGACGAGTATTTCAATTAAGGCATCTTTTTACGAGATTTTATCTGTAATTTTAAATGATAATATTTTTGGATTTTGCATTTTTTCAATGTTTTTGAAATTTGTATTTTTCCAATGTTTTTATGGTTTTGTATTTCTTCGGAGATGGACCCTTGGCAGCACGAGTCTATGTATATACAAGGTATTGTCTGCCAAGGGCATATCTCACTTTTTATAGGTTGTTTTTTGTTAGAAAATAGGGATCAAATGTTAGGCCACTCCCCGCTTTCAGGATTTGAGGCAAAGATACCCAATTGCGTACCTGAGGGGCCGCTCCTTTACCTGATTAGATGGAGGGGACTGACTGATATGGCTCATTGGAGTCACCTTCCATCATGTTGATTTACCACAGCGCCTAAGATTACGTCCTCAAATGTCAACACTATTTTGTGGTGATTTACCACAGGAGGAGTTTGTTCAGGTACTGGCCGTCATTCTTCGAAAAAGGATAACACGGCCAAATCTATCTCTAAGTTAGGAAGGGTAATGTGGGGATTGGTGGGGTGAACTGGTGCTGTGGGCTTATGTGGGGTTAATCGGGTTTCCCCATTCCGGTCAATCTTCACAACCCCAATGCTTATGAAGGATTCCCGGATGTACGATCTAGGATGAGGCTTCTCCTCTTCCAAGTGTATCCCCCTGGCTCTTGCGGCCGCCATCTCACGGGCCTTCTCCTTGGCCTCTCAGACCTCTTCCTTCGTGGGCTTGTAACCTAACTCAAAATGAACTTTCTGTCCCTTGGCTATTACCGGCTCTCTTCTACCCTACAGTCTGGGCCCAAGTCCTCTACCTTTCTTATAGCCCCATTTCTGGAGCATTTCCATTGCTGCTTCCATTCCGCCGTCGATTTTGGAGACTATGCTTTTTGGAGGTTCTGGGCCTACTGCTGACACCGCATATTCGAAACTGTGGAGGTCGATGTCTTCCTCAGTATGTGGCACACTCATTACTTTAGGATTTTCAATGCTATGGGTGGCCTTATCTTTGTCGTCATGCCCTTCACCAATGATGGTGACCACCTTCTACCTGGATATGAATTTTAATTTTTGATGGAGGGTAGAAGGTATCACCCCAACCTCATGCAACCAGGGGCGTCCTGTTAGAAGATTAAACAAAGATTTGATATCCATCACTTGTAAAGGTATGGAAAAGGTCATGGGCCCGATTACTAACTCAAGGTCGACCTCTCCCATTATTTATCTTCTTGTGTTATCAAAACCCTGAGCACTTGTTCTTGTCGGCCTCAACATACAGGGGTCCACACCGATTTTAGTGACAGTCCGCAACGGGCACACATTTAGAGCCGACCCGTTATCAATTAGAACTAAGGGAATTATCATGTTTCTGGATTTGACAATAATATTGAGGGATTTAGCATGACTATTTCCCTCCTCCGACAGATCTGCATTCGAAAATGAAATAGAATTGGGTGCCATTACTTATCCAATTATTTACCCAACTTCATCTGGGCTCACCTACTAAGATACATGGGCATTCTTTAACGCTCCCATTAAAGTTTGAAAATGGAGTGGGGACATCATTAATAGATCCCAGACAGTGATATGGGTCAGCATTCTTCTTAGTTGGGTCTCAAGGATGTGCTCCCGGCTCATCTTTTCAAACGGGTGGACTGCACACTGTCTTTCTTTCCCTCTGACTGTGCTGGTGTTACTGCTGCTGCTGCTATTGTCATTGCTGCCTCGGGCTGTTTCAAGATCTTTCTCGATCTGGTAACGAAGTCCACAGCCCCTTCCCTGTTGCTGCTGTCGGCATTACCATTGGTCTGTGCATAGCTCAGCAGGACCTGATGAGGATCATAGGTTGGCCCCATGATCTAGAACGGTAGGGCTGCTGGCTCTTGGCGTGCGTGTGTTGATGGCTCAGGCAAGGTAGGTAAGACTTGGTTTACCTCAATGAAGGATGGGTGGGTGGCAAAATTGGGCCAGGTAGGGGTGGTGAGGTTTAACAATGGTTGCACCGGGGGTAATGGGGTGGGCGTAGGCCATTAGTAGCTAATGGGTGCGGGTGGATTGGGGGTTTGATGGGCCATTAGGTAATTGACGGGGGTGGTGGAGTTTGTGGGTTGAACCGAGGGTAATGGGGTGGGCGTAGGCCATGGATAACTGACGGGTGCGGGTGGAGGATTGGGGGCCTGATGGCTTATTGGGTAATTTAAGGGGGTGGTGGAATATGGTTGATATGCATTTATTTGTACGTAGTTAATGGGGGTGGGTGGTGGAAAATAGGCCCTAAGATCTAGGGGTTCGGTCTGCGATGTAGGGGTGGGGAAGTATTTTGCCAGATTTAGGGGTTCAATCACCCCAACAGTTCCTTCTCCTAGATTTCTCTGCCTTGGTGCCACAAACATTTCTTGATTACAAATGAAGTCTGACGGATCAAATTCTAATTCTTCTTCAAATTCCTCTACCATCCCTATGGTGGGTCTAGGACCTGCTATTTCAGTAGGGTGTGGTGGTAAAAGCACCTAGTGAATATTTGCGTGTTGGTTCACTTGGGTGGGTGCAGGGGAATGATCTTTCTAGCACCAATTAAATCCTAGATCGCGTGCTTTAATGGGAAGTAGCAATCAGTTGGGTGACCCAGACCCTGATAGAAATTACAATGAGTATTGGGGTCAAAATTATATGGGATCAGATTGGGAGGAGGTCGCAGTTGGAGAGCAGTTATTAATCTCTTTTCAATTAACAGAGGTAAAAGTACACTCAAAGATTGCCCTAAAGGCATAAAGACTCGATCATAAGAGCTCTCCTCTCTAGGGTCATTTGCATCCCCTGCCCATTCCCTGCTCTTTGTACTGGCCCTGTCCCAACGGGAGCTGATTGCACTACTTTAAAATGGAAGGGGGCTACATTGTTATAATTGGGTCGGGTGTTGGTTACATTCTGCACCTCTACCCCCGTTCTTCTATCATTTCTTTACTCGGCAAACCTCCTAACCCCGCTGGGTCCCCTTGATGCATTTTTACTCAACCGCCCTTCCCTGATGGCATCCTCACAGCGGTTGGTGTTCCTTACCAAGTCAGCAAAACTAGACTGCTGCTGGTATACCAAAAAATTTGAGATCACTGGCAGGGTATTTTTCGAGATCATTTCTATCTACTCGTCATCAGGTATTCTGTTTCTTACTTGAGCTGCCAGTGCTCCCCAACGCCCTAAGTAATCGGTGAAGGTCTCATTGGGGTTCTGCTTCAATCGGGCTAGATCTGACTTGCGTGGCTCAATGTCCATGTTGTAGACATATTGCTCCTAGAATAAATGGGTCAGATCTTTCCACGTTTTAATCATGGATGGTTCAAGAGATATGAACCATCTTAAAGCTGGGCCGGTTAAACTTTTCTGGAACACTTTGATGAGGATTCGTTCGTCTCCGCCATATTGGCGCATGTCCCTATAGTAGGACTTAAGGTGTGCAATAGGGTTGCCTGTGCCATTGTATTTATCGAAGATCGACATTTTGAATTTAGGGGGTAGGGGGATCTCAGCAAACAAGCACAAGTTCGTGAAGTCCATGGCATGGATTTCAGTACCACCCATCTTCAATAACTATTTCTGGATCTTGTCCAACTGTTCCCTCAATTGTTCCAATTCTTTAGACATGGGGGCCATCTTCTCAATTGTGAGTTTGGACTCACTCTGGGTTGCCAGGGGTGGGGTAATTACAGGTGGAGGACTAACATTGGTCAATGCTCCGACATAGGCCCCATTATTTCTGATCTAGTCCTCCTCATAGTGTTAATCTACGTAAGGTGCAGTGAAGACGAGATTCTCGGATTGTTGTTGTATGGACTGGGTGGGTATGGTCTGAATGGGGGTGGGGTGAGACCATTGGATGTGGGGTGTTGTGGGGTGATGGGGTGAGTGGTAGTTTGGTTTTGGGGTGGGGCCTGATGGGGCCATTGGACATGGGGGAGGTTTGGAGATGGCCTTGAGGTGTGGGGTCAAGGGAAAATTGGATTTGAGGTATGGTTTGGGTTTGACTCGGGTATGAAGGTTGGGGTGGGTGAAATTTTGGGGGTATTGGTGGTGGGGTTCCAACATTTTGGGCTTGGGTTTGGGCCATGAAGCCTTGGGAGGGTTGGGCCATGAAGCCTTGGTTATTAAAGGTTTGGGCCATGGGCCATTGATGGGTTTGGATTATGGCTCCTTGATGCGTTTGGGCCATGGCTTCTTGGTGGGTTTGGGCCATGGGCCCTTAGTGGGTCTGACCCATTAGGCCTTGGTGGGTCTGGGCCATGGGCCTTGGGGGTCTAGCCCATTGGGTCTTGGTGGGTCTGGGCCATGGGCCCTTGAAACAAGTGGGGAGTGGAGGTTTGGGCCATGGAGCCATGAGACATGTGGGAAATGGGGGTTTGGGCCATGGGGCCTTGAGACAAGTGGGGAATGGAGGTTTTGATGGTGTGGATTATGGGGGGTTGATGGGGGAATGATGCATGGAAACTTGAAAAAATCTCGGATGGGTCCATGAGTGTGTGGTAGGGATGAGTGGAGATGTGTTGGGAGGCCTTCCACTTATTGTAGGCTTGGGCCATCTCTTCCATCATGGCCACGGAAGGAGGATCGGATGGGGATGGGTTGTTTGAGGCTAGGAGGGGTATGGATGGAGTGGATGTGGAGGGTAAATTAGGCATGGCCCTGGTAAAATCGGGCATGACCTGGGTAAGGGATGGGATATGGGGTGGATTCGAGGAATGAGGTGGGGCATTGGAAAAAGGGGGTTGGTTTGGTATGTATGGGGATGATGAAGGATAAAGTGTGGGTGTTTGGGAAAAATCGAGCATGGCCCCAGTAAAAATGGGCATGACCCAGGTAGATTGGGGGATGTCTGGGGGTTGGATAAGGCGGAAGTGGTATATGTGAATGAGGGCGGATTGGGCCTATAAGGGGAGATGAAAAATGGGGCATGGATGTGGATGGGGGAAATTGGGTTGGGTTTTGTATGGATGTGGATGGGAAGCTTGTTCGATTTGGCATGGATGTGGGTGAAAAGTGGGATGGATTTGGCATGGATATGGAAGGGAAAATGGGCATGGTTTGGGCAAAAGATGGGAAATTGGGGGGTGGATTTTGGATATTTTGGGAAGTGGTGGTTGGGAAAATAGGGGTACCAAAGGACCCGGTAATTGTAAAAGGTGATTGGGTGCGGGGGATGGTGGAAAAAACTTCTCCCGAATGGGAGTGGGTTGGAGAATGTGGCGGGGATGAGTCGGGATCGGCGTAAGCCGAGTCCACTACCCACGACATTGTTTGTTGGCAGGTTGGATATGGGTGCCTTGGATAAGGCCCAAAAAATTTCCTCCTTCTTCCCCTACGGGATGATGGAGGGTAAGATGATGTCGTTATGCCGGCACCACAAAGACTCTAGTTTTTAGGTTTTTTTTGTAAAAACAAAACTTTTGAGGCCTTGGAATTCCCTTCTCGGGTGACTTCCATACCCTAATTTAGGACTCACGGAAATGATTCCGAAGCACTTCAGAAGAATCAAAGGAAGACCTTTGATCTGTTGAAGGTACAAAAATAAAGGTGAACGACCCGATCCCCCGAAATGAGTCAAAAAGAAGTTACCTTCTTTTGACCGACGGGAGCATATTAGGTGTTGGAGGTGGCGAGGCCCAAACGGAGGCACTAAGGAACTAATCGGGGGACTCAGGATGCGAAATAGGCCACAGAATCGGGCTGGATTGCTCATAACAATACTAGCACAACTAATACATGCGCCAGAGCAAAATTTCCCTAAATAAGGCTGGCGCAACTATTAGTTGCGCCAGTGTATTTTTGGGGATTTTTGCATCGGCACAACTAATACTTGCTCTAGGAAAAAGTGGGTTTTCAGAACCCTTGACAGCAGCTACTTCAGCCTGAATTGAGTCTCTTTTTGGCGTTTTTGTGGAAGCTGGGCTTCCGGGAACTGACTAATTTTTTTAGTGGATCGTTCTCTCTTCACCGAACCTAAGGGTTTGAGTCTGATATAACTCGCTAGCGCGCTCCCCAACGGGTTTTAAGCTTGTAGGAATAGGTGACCCACCCGATATACCTTCGAAGCAAGCGCCTTCTCAAATACTAGGTGGGCTGGGACTTTTCTGGATCATCACCACTAGGGGCTACCGCTATACTAAGATCCGGGTGGTTGTATGTGTGCCTAAACCCAACCTTTTAAAAATTCTACCCCGTAAAAATAAATTGATTAAGTTCCCTATCTTGGTTCAATTTTAATTTTTTTTTTCAAAGACCTTTTTTTTTATCAAAGGTTTCTTTAGTTCAAAGATCGAGGGTGATGATCCCGTGCCGCCACTACAGGCCGGCGTCCACTGTTAGAATATGCTTGCACAAGTAGGCCCGCCAATCGGCTAAGGCACTTTAAATAATAAAATTTTATAGAAAATTAAAAGACAATACGCAAGTAGGCCCGCCAATCGGCTAAGGCACTAAAATAACAAAAAAGTACAGAAAATTAAAATATAATGCGCATCTAGGCCCGCCAATCGGCTAAGGCTTGTAAATGACGTAAAAGTAGGGATAAGTAAAATGACTTAATCGGGGGGTGAGTAAAAATAAAATAAAAAACAGTAATAAAAGGTTAGTAAAATCAAAAATAAAGAGGCCAAGTTTAAAAGGAAGCTCTATAAGATACTTCCTAGTAGAGTCGCCATCTGTGCAACCGTGGGATTTTTTATGATTCCGTCACGGTGATGCGCTCACTAACGAAAATATAGAGTCGCCACCCAGAGCTTTTGGTGTCCCTAGAAATCTAGATCATTTTTATAAGCACCAAAGTACCACAAATATGACTCTGAATCCGGTCCACACCAAAGGTTCTTAGGTAGGGGCTTCAATTATCGATTGGGAAGGTGTTAAGCACCCAATCAACCCTCTTAATGCCATCTCTATTTATGGGTAAAACAAAAATAATATAAAAGAAAAGAAAAAGGCTTCCGCTCACCCGAAGGGGCTTAAAATCCTATTTGTGCTCCTCCGTTTCTACCGAAAATTCGACAGCGTAACGGCGCAAATGGGAGGATGGAGGAATGACCGAGAAGGTAGAGGAATAGAGGGGAGAGCCAGAGCTCTCGGGCCCTTGTTGCACCATTGAGGAGCCTTGCTTTGATGAGCTTTTGAAGGCTTGAATGGTGAAAATTGGGATTTTAACTCCTATGGCTTGCTAACTAAGAGGTAGAGAGAAGAGTCTAGGGGGTAGCACACACCTAGACTAAGGGTTTTGGATACAAGATTAAGCTTGAAATAAGGTTGAGAGATTCTAGTATTTTATATGAAAATAGGGCACAAAAGGGAGGAAGAACTTCTCACTTTGAGCTCTTTCTCTCTTAAGCAAATTTCTCAACCTTTAACCCAAGGGGAGGGGGGTTCTATTTATAAGAAAAGGGTAGGTTAGGAGGCTACTTAGGTGCTAATTGGGGTTAGCAATTAGGTACTCTCTAATCTAAGGTGTGGTAGCCCGGATTTTAACACCCTAAAACCCGTGCCATCGGCACAGCCCTCGAGGTCGTGCCCCATAATGTGTGTGCGGAACACTTGGTACATCCCATTCGCAACAAGAAACACATAAGGAATTTATTGCAAAATAATTCTCCAATTCTACTATATGCAAAGCCAAAATATATGTCCAAAAGATAGTTCTAATTTCATGCCTCAGCATGAATAAAAGAACCAACCTGAACCATCAGTGTCGTAACTATGGTCACCCATAATGGTTCGATAAAAGAATATTACATGTGTCTTACTCTTACAAAAATATGACTGGATGTACCAAGCCATAAATCTTTCTCTCACAAAACACTCTCAAAGTGAGCAGCGAGTCTTCTAAAAGAATCTCTCTGGAAGAGGCTCAGATTCCTCCCTTGGAACGTACTCTGAGTCCTCGGGATCAACCTCTTCAGTAACAACTCCTAACTCATCAATGGCAACTCCTAAATCGTCACCTATGACATATAGTTGAGGGTGAGCTACATCCTAGCTCAATAGGGGCAATATCACAACAAGTATATCCTTCTTACAAACATATATTTTATGACAGGAATAAAACATGAACTCATAGATATGTCATTGCTTGAAAAGTAAATTTAAGATGTGATAAAACAATTTGACTGCATTTATTACTCTACTCATGTATTTTAAAATGACTACTAGTTTCCCTTAGTTACAACCAGGCTGAGACCATGACTTAAATCTTAACTTAAATAATGCCCGAGCAATATAGCATCGAGCCCCGATGGAATACCCTCCATCGTCGTCTAATCAGACTATTTTTCATGGAATCGTCCTCGTCCCTATCTCATAGGTGACGGGCATACTACTACAACACATCCCTGGGATGTCTGCTGGTGTACGGATTAGCCGCCGTACCGGTCACGGATATCCTGTCGAGTCAGTCACGGTTATACCGTCGCGTCGGTTGGGTATTCTCTAAACCTTAAATCAAATTGTGCAATACATGTAGTTCTTCACCATGTACTTGTGCTAATACATAATAACTCACAACCTGTGCAGACAGATTCCTAGTCTATTTCATAACGTGGATCTTTACATCCACCACACATCCCGGGGATGTCATATTATCTGATGCATCTCTGCGATGCTCATGTACTTATCCATCCCTGGGATGACTTAACTCTTTTATTTGTTATCTTTCCTCGTTCTTTTGTACACACATGCATACCGTTATCATCAAAACTATTCTTTACATTTACAACAATTTACAACAGTTTGAAGAGGAACATGCATCACTACTCTATCACTATATGCATGATTTTATAATTAAGTGTACTAGTTTAGATATTCCCCTACCTCAAACGCATCTCAAATCTTCGGATTCTCTAATCCGATCAAACTACGAGCAACCCAATGGTCCGGCTTAACCTAGGTAAGATCAGCACATAAAGGGCGTCATTATAATGTCTAATCATTGGGTCTAGAAGCTTAGCCCCAACATTGAACAATCCATAAGCAAAAATATATCAAAAGCCTAAATTGGCCCAAATCGTTTGAACGAACTCCTATATCGTTCGAACGATTTTTATTTCATTCGAACGAACACTTCAGAACAATCGTTCAAATGAACTCCTATATCGTTCGAACGATCTTTATTTCGTTCGAACGAACACTTCAGAACACTACTGTCCCATATAGCAAAACCGTTCGAACGATTCTAAATTCGTTCGAACGGTTTCTAAAATCTATCGAACGAATTTCTATTTCGTTCGAACGATTTACTCAGAAACCTCTTTTTTTTCCAATTTTATCTTCTCTGGCCAAATTCATTCGATCAGATTCTCATTTCGTTCGAACGAATTTGTCCTTTCTCAGCTATGGATCGTGTTCATGATCCCTTGCCACTATCTTATCTCCTTCATGTAGATTTTTCATTGATTTCTCACATATATTAGCTATCTAATTTACATTAACATAAGAAAAATAATTATAAAGATTTTTGCTCACCTTCAATCGGTTGGATCCCTTGATCCCAAGCCTTAGCTCACTAGGGTTTCTCAAACCCTCCAACCTAAATCTCTCCCCGATCCCGAGCTCGATCCGTTAGACTTTGCGAGCTAAGATCAATGATTTGTATTCAATGCTTTCCTCTTCATTTCACAACAAATCACACATGCATTTACTCTCTCTCTCTCTCTCTTAACTCCTCTCAACCACTCAACCAAAGAGAAATAACTTTTCTTCCCCCCTTTTCTTTATAATCTATGTTTTTATAATTTGGTGTAAAGCACATACAACTAACTAAGTGTATGTACTCACACATCCTACCAATCACCCTTGTTCCACTTAACTCCATCACCTCCATATATTCAACTAAGTCAACCGAGTCAATGTTGACCCAGTCAAACACTTGACCAATTGGTCCGCATCCCGAGGTGCACTATTTAAGTATGAAATTTTCGGGACATTACATTCTCCCCTCCTTGGGAATTTTCGTCCCCAAAAATTATACGTAGGGGCCTTCCCCCCCCTCCCCCCACCTCGGCATGGGAGCCTTCACACGGCTTAAGTCATCTATAGTTACAGATATTTTGCACATCAACCCACAGTACAAGATGAACTTGTGCAAGCACCCATTCGGCAAGAAACACATGCAATCAACAAACAGCCAGACAGGCAATTTATAGAGTAGTTCCAACAACTTTTACAACTTAAACAACTAACCATGGTTCAGAACAAAACACAAAAACATATATATATATAAAGCAAAAGATGCACAATGTGCTGAGTGGCAACCATGCCACGATTGTTCAAGAGGAAACATGTTCCCATGTACCTATTTTAAAAGTTACAATTGTCCCAAAATTTACAGCCCAAAATGGTACTCTAAAAAAAAAATAGGACACCCAACAATCAGCCCTCAAGAGTCCTCGTCGCCAGGCAGAACGTCGTCATCATCATGCACTCCCACACCCGAAGTCGACGGGCCTGGAAACCAAGCCTGTGCTGCCGCCATGCGCTGAAGATAGTCGTCGGGATACATGAAACGCTTCTCCTCGACATGCAGTGCGTCATAGTAATCGAGTCGGCGATTGAGCAGGCGATTGTTTTCTGCCATCTGATGCGTATTGGCTTCCAACAGAGCATAGATATCGGTTAAGGTAGGGTGAGCACCGCGTGGAGCTGGCTATTACAAGGGAATAGTGGCAGGAGGCTCATCATAAACTGGAGTGTCATGTGGTGGCTGGTCAGGGGCATGTGGTTGTTCTGCTGCGGTGGTTCTTGGGCTAACGGCTTCTTAGTTAGTTTCACATAAGATCAATTCCAATCAATCATGGTGAATTGTTGAACAATCCCCGTCAGTTTGAATTCATTTTTAGAGAGGATGTAGGTGTCGTCACCCGCATAGTCTTCAACCATTAGTGAAATGAGGCTTGCATAGGGCATGTCATCCAATGGTTTCTTAGCACCTTCAAGCAATTTCTTCCTTGCATATTTCATCCCCTCAAGTATGACATGCGGGGCATTGAACCATCGCCCACTAAAAGCTGAAAAGAGGGCCATTTGCACCTCGCCCCCACGTTCATTTTTATGTCGCAAAGGGTATAGATTATACTGGATGATAGTATCGAGCATCCACATCTCACGCGGCATATCAACGCGCTTAATTGAATGACCTGATCCCGTCCTTCCATGTGTCATCTGAGCCGCAACTTCTTTGTAATCGATTGTGGCGGGGGTATGGTTCCCCCAAGGCAATGTCTTCATGATTGTAGGTGTGGAAACATTCCAAGGCATCGGCGACATCGTCGTAGGTGAACGTGTAATGCCGATTGTCGATCTTGGTCTTAATAATAGTCGCGTCCTTGATATCTTCCGTGTTCTGGTAGAAGAGTCAGACAATACGGGGGTAAAATAAATCTCTACACAGACGAAGGATGCCAGTCAATCCTGCCGTGGACACATAATTGAACGCCCAATGCGTCTCATCACGCTTGGCGAAGGTTTTCGGATCGATGATCTATTCGGTCAAGAAGTCCTTATCCGACCACCATTCATTTGGTCGTTCACATTGTGGTGGTGGAGGTGGTTGCGTAGAAGAACCAGTAGGTGGTTTCTTCGGTGGCTGTTGTGAAGAAGAACCCGGAGTGGGTTTCTTCGGTGCCGCACTCACCGTGGCTTGGCGAGTCTGGGGTGGCATTGCAGATTAACCACGACTTAGGGTTTATGGTCAAGGCTTTAGCCCTAATTGGCTCAAAATCCTAGGGTATGATGAAATCAAAATCTTTGAGAGTCAAAAGAGGTCAGTGGTTACCTCTTTGCGGTAGAAGAAGGTGTTCTCGTGCAAATCCACGCGCGAATATGGCCAGAATCGACGAAAATCGATGCTCCTGCCTAGAACTCTTCCAAGAAGAAAGATAACGAAAGAGGGATTTCGTTTCACTCATTTAATGCCTGGTTCAGACATTATTTCATTCAAACGGATCCTCATTTCGTTCAAACGAATTATTTATACCTTATTTCCTTCTCACTAGCCCTTGGATTTCACTCTAACGGTTTGGAAAATCGTTCGAACGATTCCCTGGCAACACTTTGACTCTCACTGGCACTGTCATTTCGTTCGAACGATTTTGATTTTCGTTCAAACGGTTTCCTAGTAACACTTGATGCCTTGACCTACAAAAATTCGTTCGAACGAATTTCAATTTCGATCAAACGAAATGCCAAACATTTTGAAACTAAGGCTGTTCCCTCACGTTTTTCAAATCATTCAGCAAAATGAGTCAATTCCTTCATGCCTCACTATGGACTAATTGCCATTTACACCAACAAATAATCCGTTATAGCGTGAAAGATCACGTTACACATTACTCATAGATCAGCCATACGTTTTTTTTTGTTTTTTTTTTTCCAGTCCACCAGTTAGGTAGTTGTTAATTCCTTACAACTAGGCCATAGTTTACATGTAGACCTTCACAAAGCTCTATCTAGTTGCACATACAATATTTAAAAATCTCAGAGATTAACACATAATTTTAATATAGCTCAAACTAGTTTTACACCTTTTCATTCAAAAATTGGAACCTCAAATTCCACATTTACAAACATTTTAAACTTGTGCTCTACACCCAGCATCTATCATTCAAATTATCTGTTGTTCAAACAAATGGAGATACAAATCCTGAATCTCAGCCTCTCTCTCCCAAGTTGCTTCCTCAATAGGATGGTTGCCCCACTTGACGAGCACTAATGGAATGACCTTAGTGCATAGAGTTCGTTCCTTTCGGTCCAAGATTTGAGCAGCGTCTTCAACCATAGTCATATCCTCATGTAACTCAATCGGCTGACCGCCCAAAATGTGTGTGGAGTCCTTTACGTACTTCCGGAGCATAGAGATATGAAAGACATTGTGCACCCTATCAAACAACGGAGGCAATCCGATGCGATAGGCTACTTCTCCAACTCGACCCAAAACATCAAACGGCCCTATATAACAAGGACTTAGTTTTCCCTTCCTTCCGAACTGCATCACACCCCTCATAGGTGATACCTTCACAAATGCATGGTCGCCAACGGCGAAATCTAGGCTCGTTCGCTTGACATCGGCATAGCTTTTTTGTCAGCTCTGTGTTGATCGAAGTCGTTCCCTTATCATACATACAACCATAGCATTATCTTCAAGAACTTCCAGACCAAACATAAATTTTTCTTCGATTTCTTCCCAGTTGATGGGCGATCTACATCGCCTATCATAAAGAGCTTCGTACGGCGCCATTCCGATGCTCGCTTGAAAACTGTTGTTGTATGCAAATTCGATCAACAGGAGATGTTGATCCCATGATCCTTGTAGTTCGAGCATACACGCCCTGAGCATGTCTTCAATTACTTGGTTTACTCATTCTGTCTGTCCATCAGTTTATGGATGGAACGCCGAACTGAAATCTAACCGAGTACCCATACCTTCTTGAAATTTCTGCTAAAACTTTGAAGTGTACAACGGGTTGCGATCAGATACAATACTGCTTAGAATATCGTGTAGGCGTACTATCTCCTTCATATAGAGTTCTGCAAATTTGTCTGTCGTATACATGGTGTTGTAGGGCAAGAAATGAGCCGACTTCTTTAGTCTATCTATAATAACCCAGATGGCGTTATACCTCTTTACTGTTGGTGGCAACCCCACAATGAAATCCATGGAGATAGACTCCCATTTCCATTCTGGTAAAGGTAGAGGCTGTAGTAAGCCAGCAGGGTGTCTATGATCGACCTTCACTTGCTGACACGTCAAGCACTTTAACACGTACTCTGCTACGTCGTGTTTGAGACCTCTCCAGCAGTAGCTCTTATGCAGGTCTTAATATATTTTGGTACTACCCTGATGGATTGCATATTTAGACTTATGTGCTTTATCCAAAATAGTTTGTCGTAGACCGGCATCAACAGGAATACAGAGGCGTCCCCTGAACAATAAGGAACCATCCTCCCTTACAGAGAAGTCCGGTCTAGTACCTTCCATTACGTCCTTTCGAATCTTAACTAACTCGGCGTCTTTCATCTGCAACTCGTGTATGTGTTCAAAAATTATCGGCCTCACCGAGATATTGGCCAACAGAGCACCGAAAGTTTGTACCTCAATCTTTGCATCATATAGCGACAGGTCTTCAAATAATTTCCACCTGTACATCCCCATCACAAGATTAGCTAACTGAGCCGAACTCTTACGACTCAAGGAATCTGCCATGACATTAGCCTTGCCTGGGTGGTATTAGATGGAGCAGTCATAGTCTTTGAGAAATTCCATCCATCTTCTATGCCTCATGTTTAGTTTTTTCTATGTAAATAAATATTGGAGGCTTTTATGGTCAGTGAAAATCTCAAAGGTCTCCCCATACAAATAGTGTCGCCAGATCTTCAAGGCGAAGATGACTGCTGCGAGTTCGAGGTCATGTGTCGGGTAATTCTTCTCATAGTCCTTCAGCTATCTCGACCCATAAGCAATCACCTTTTTATATTGGTATAGCACACAGCCTAAACCGTTATGAGAAGCATCGCTATAAACTATAAAACCTCCACTGCCTGAAGGGATTGCAAGTATCGGGGCTGAGGTAAGTCGCTTCTTCAGTTCTTGAAAGCTTGCTTCGCACGCATCGATCCACTCAAATCGTACATCTTTCCGTGTAAGTCTGGTCAGTGGCCCCGATAGTTTAGAAAATCCCTCCACAAAGCGTCTATAATACCCAGCTAAACCAAGGAAACTGCGTACCTCAGTGACCGTCTTTGGTTGTTCCCACTGCACGACGAGCTCAATCTTAGCAGGATCTACCGTGACACCATCCTTTGAGACGACATGTCCCAAAAAGCTGACTTCTTCTAACCAAAACTCGCACTTGCTGAGTTTGGTATACAATTGGTGTTCACGCAATGTTTGTAGAGTGGTTTTCAAATGCTCCTCATGTTCTTTCCTTGACTTGGAGTATATGAGGATATCATCGACAAATACAACGACGCAAGAGTCCAGGTGCGGTTTAAACACCCGATTCATTAGATCCATAAACGACACCGGTGCGTTCGTCAACCCAAACGGCATCACTAAAAAATCATAGTGTCCATATCTTGTTCTGAAAGCTGTCTTTTGGATATCTTCTACCTTGACTCTGAGTTGATGATACCCAGATCGTAGATCGATCTTAGAAAAATACTTTGCCCCTTGTAGCTGGTCAAACAAGTCACCTATTCTTGGCAACGGATACTTGTTCTTTATAGTGAGTTTGTTCAACTGACGGTAGTCAATGCACAACCTCATTGACCCGTCCTTCTTAACAAACAAGATCATTGCACCCCAAGGAGATACACTCAGTCTGATAAAACCCCTTATCTAAAAGCTCTTGTAGTTGTTCCTTCAACTCCTTCAACTCGGCCGGAGCCATTCTGTATGGTGCTTTAGAAACCGGCTCCGTTCCAGGTGCCAAGTCGATAGCAAACTCCACTTCTCAGTCCAGAGGTAAGCCTAGTAATTCCTCTGGGAAGACATCTTCAAACTCGCACACCACTGCGATCTCTGTAATAATATTCTTTCTTTCCTTGTCATCCATCAGAAAGGCCAAGTAACCACTGCATCCTTCTCTGATTAGGCATTCGGCCTTGATGGCGGACACAAGTAGTAGATACTTTGTTCTCACTCCAACAAATCGAAACAATCTCCTTCTATTCGGCCTAGAGATGACAACCTTGCTCTTGCAATCGATCGTTGCATAGTGCTTTGACAACCAATCCATGCCAAGGATCACATCAAATCCCTGCATGTCTAACAGAATCAAATTTGCTGACAATTCAAAGACTTCCCCATCTTTAATAGCTACGGTTACCGACTTGCAGACTAATTCTGCATCAATTGCCTGCCCAATTGGAACAGTCACAGCTAAGACAAAATCTAATGTCTCTGGCTTGATCCTCATCCTTCTTACAAATCGAGGCGTAACAAATGAATGAGTAGACCCTGGGTCTATCAATGCTCTAGCCTCGTACGCTCCACGACTCTCCTTCCCATACACGTATAAGGTACCTATAGTGCATACTCATCTCAGTATTTCACTCGTGTCTCTTATTTAAACATGATATCAATGTGACCAACAAGACTTTTAAATCGCATTTAGTCTACACAGATGCAATTTTTCTTTTCTACTAATACATTGAAAATGTTATATTGATACCATGGTAATTCAACTCAAATAGAACTCACCTTGAATGATATCATTGGAGTTCCGAGCATCCTCCACCGTAACTGCATAAGTCCTCCCTTGTACAATCGGCTTCTTGGCTTGTATGGGTCGTGGTGCAGAAGCAGAAGCCGTTCTTCCCTTGTTCATCTCCGGGCAATCTTTTATTATGTGGCCCAGCTTCCCACATCGGTAACATCCTTGCATTCCCCTTCTACAATCAACCGTTCTGTGAGGCTTGCCACATTTGGCACAAGTCTCCCTTTGAGTAGAAGAGGCTGCCCGAGAGACGCCTTGGCTAGCAGACACTCCTATGGTGGCGGTAGGGTTCTCATACCGGATCGGTCTCGCCAATGTGGACATAGGTGGCTTAGAGAAACTCGTATATGTGCTTTGTCTAGGGAGTGGAGCTGACGTTGTAAACCTCGGCTTTTTATTCCCCGAGTTATACTCACTTGCTCCCCCTTGAGTTGTCCCTGTCCCATCGTGCTGATCTCTTCTCTTGTACACACCATAGATATCCCTCTCAGCCACTATTGCCTTTCCCATCACATCCACATAGCGTTCAAGTTTGAAAATTGATACTCTTTCATGGATGTTTGGTCTTAAACCTTCTTCAAATTTGGCTGCCTTCATGATCTCTGTGGATGCTAACTCTGGTGCAAATCGAGATAATCGAGTAAACTCTACACCGTACTCTCACACAAACATGCCCCTTTGTTGTAGATTCGCGAACTCTCTTCTCATTTGGACTCACACCTGCTTGGGGAAATACTCCCTATTGAACTCCCTAACAAACTCCGCCCAAGTCCATAGACGGTGAGGGTCCTCAATTTCTCTTCTCCTCAGCACAGACTTCCACCATGGATCGGCATCTCCCTCCAACTGAAAGGAAGCCCATCCAACCTTCTCACTCTTCATACTCTGTAATCTATCTAGAAGCTTCTCTATCTGATTCAACCATCTTTCAGCTTCTAATGGATCTATCTGTCCATAGAAACTAGGAGGTCTTAGTCTCCTAAAATCAATGAATGACGAGGGCAACAGTGCTGGAGGGGGAGGTGGTGGTGGCTAATGACTATTAGCATTATTGACATTATTAGCCGCCAATAGTGCCATCTGCTCAGCCAGTATCGCAGTCTGCTACGTCTGTTGAGCCATCACAGCGGCCATAGTCTCCATAGCTAATGCGATACGATCGGTAGTTTCACTCCTCCTATCACCTTCTCAAGAATTTTCTTGGTCTCTACTACTAGACCCTGCTTGAAACCCTTCTTCACCTCTTTGGTTCCTACTCTGGCTACCTCTCGGTCAACCCCTCCTTCCAGAAGACATCGCGTTCTACACATGAAACCAAGGTTTCGTTAGCAGAAGATCCCTTCACTCCGACAAAAGTCCAAGACTTGTCAGAAATTCTAAAGAAATGGCTTTGATACCAACTGTGACAGCTCAAATTTTGGCACCCCGAAACCCGTTCCATCGGCACAACCCTCGAGGTCGTGCCCCATAATGTGTGTGCGGAACACTTGGTACATCCCATTCGCAACAAGAAACACATAAGGAATTTAATGCAAAATAATTCTCCAATTCTACTATACGCTAAGCCAAAATATATGTCCAAAAGATAGTTCTAATTCCATGTCTCAGCATGAATAAAAGAACCAACCTGAACTATCAGTGCCGTAACTACGGTCACCCACAATGGTTCGACAAAAGAATATTACATGTGTCTTACTCTTACAAAAATATGGCTGGACGTACCAAGCCGTAAATCTTTCTCTCACAAAACACTCTCAAAGTGAGCAGCGAGTCTTCTAAAAGAATCTCTCTGGAGGAGGCTCAGATTCCTCCCTTGGAACGTACTCTGAGTCCTCGGAATCAACCTCTTCAGTATCAACTCCTAACTCATCAGTGGCAACTCCTAAATTATCACCTGTGACATATAATCGAGGGTGAGCTACATCCTAGCTCAATAGGGGCAATGTCACAAGTATGTCCTTCTTAAAAATATATATTTCATGACAAGAATAAAACATGAACTCATAGATATGTCATTGCTTGAAAAGTAAATTTAAGATGAGATAAAACAATTTGACTGCATTTATTACTCTACTCATGTATTTTAAAATGACTACTAGTTTCCCTTAGTTGCAACCAGGCTGAGACCATGACTTAAATCTTAACTTAAATAATCCCCGAGCAATATAGCATCGAGCTCCAATAGAATACCCTCCATCGTCGTCTAATCAGACTATTTTTCATGGAATTGTCCTCGTCCCTATCTCGTAGGTGACTGGCATACTACTACTACACATCCCTAGGATGTCTGTTGGTGTACGGATTAGCCGCCGTACCGGTCACGGATATCCTGCCGAGTCAGTCACGGTTATACCGTCGCGTCGGTTGGGTATTCTCTAAACCTTAAATCAAATTATGCAATACATATAGTTCTTCACCGTGTACTTGTGCTAATACATAATAACTCACAGCCTGTGCAGACACATTCCTTGTCTATTTCATAACGTGGATCTTTACATCCACCACACATCCCTAGGATGTCATATTATCTGATACATCTCTGCGATGCTCACGTACTTATCCATCCCTGGGATGACTTAACTCTTTTATTTGTTATCTTTCCTCGTTCTTTTATACACACATGCGTACCATTATCATCAAAACTATTCTTTACATTTACAATAATTTACAATAGTTTGAAGAGGAACATGCATCACTACTCTATCACTATGTACATGATTTTGTAATTAAGTATACTAGTTTAGATATTCCCCTACCTCAAACGCATCTCAAATCTTCGGATTCTCTAATCCGATCAAACTACGAGCAACCCAATGGTCCGGCGTAACCTAGGTATGATCAGCACATAAAGGGCGTCAGTATAATGTCTAATCATTGGGTCTAGAAGCTTAGCCCCAACATTGAACAATCCATAAGCAAAAATAGATCAAAAGCCTAAATTGGCCCAAATCGTTCGAACGATTTCTAAATCGTTCAAACGAACTCCTATATCATTCGAACGATCTTTATTTCGTTTGAACGAACACTTCAGAACACTATTGTCCCATATAGCAAAGCCGTTCGAACGATTCTAAATTCGTTCGAACAGTTTCCAAAATCGATCGAACAAATTTCTATTTCGTTCAAACGATTTACTCAGAAACCTCTTTTTTTCCAATTTTATCTTCTCTAGCCAAATTCATTCGATCGAATTCTCATTTCGTTCGAATGAATTTGTCCTTTCTCAGCTATGGATCGTGTTCATGATCTCTTGCCACTATCTTATCTCCTTCATGTAGATTTGTCATTGATTTCTCACATATATTAGCTATCTAATTTACATTAACATAAGAAAAATAATTATAAAGATTTTTGCTCACCTTCAATCGATTGGATCCCTTGATCCCAAGCCTTAGCTCACTAGTAAACCCTCCAACCTAAATCTCTCCTCGATCCCGAGCTCGATCCGTTAGACTTTGCGAGCCAAGATCAATGATTTGTATTCAATGCTTTCCTCTTCATTTCACAACAAACCACACATGCATTTACTCTCTCTCTCTCTCTCTTAACTCCTCTCAACCACTCAACCAAAGAGAAATAACTTTTCTTCCCCCCTTTTCTTTATAATCTATGTTTTTATAATTTGGTGTAAAGCACATACAACTAACTAAGTGTATGTACTCACACATCCTACCAATCACCCTTGTTCCACTTAACTCCATCACCTCCATATGTTCAACTCAGTTAACCGAGTCAATGTTGACCTAGTCAAACACTTGACCAGTTGGTCCACATCCCGAGGTGCACTATTTAAGTATGAAATTTTTGGGACGTTACATAAGGTTTCCTAAGATTTTGAGAGCTTGGAAAGGTATGAAGGTGGTTTTAATGGTGGATGATAGGTTAGTATTTCAAATCACTTAAGGGTTACAAATAGGTATTAAAAGGTTTAAAAGGGTGCAATAGACCTAGTAAAACACCCCCCAAAGATCAAGATGGTCAACAAGTAAAACCCCAATCTCGATTTTCAGAGCAAAAATCTACAGCTATTATTTATATGCCTGGCGCAACCAATAATTGCGCCAAGCATATATACAGTAATACAGTGATTCACAATGGTTTTGGGAGGTTGCAAGCCCGTGGGAGGACCCACTTAAGTGTGGCACAACTATTAGTTGCGCCAAGCCAAAATCCTGCAAAACTGCTCGATTTTCAAATCGCCATAACTTTTGTTATATAACTCCGATTGAGGCAATTCTTGGCTCATTGGAAAGCTGGGGAAGTACTCTTTCCAATGTTATATGACTTGATAGTAATAGAAGACCTTAGCTAGTCTTGTGCACCACTCTTCATCCATTGCCCGGAAAGGTTGGGTTTAGGGTTCGAGGTAAATTATAAGGGATTTTAGATTATTCCTAAGAGTTTGGAAAGGTATCGAAGGGTGCCATACATGCCATCAAAAGCTCAGAGGCACGCCTCTCTCGAAATGTGTTTTTATAGGGCCTTGGGCCAAATTTGGGTGTCTACAACTGGTTTCTGAGTAAGGTCGACAGGATGATGATGTGAAGATGGGATTGGTTTCTGAGTAAATCGATCGATCGATTGAGAAACAAATCGATCGAGTGTGGGACTGATTATACAAATAAGAGTGTGTGTGTATGTTTTTTAGAGGTAACCGATCGATCGAAATGTGTTTTGATTGATCAATTTTAGGAAATGATCAATCAGATTGGGATTCGATCGATCGATTTGGTCAGATTCTGGCATATGTCTGTTTTGAGAAAAAATGACTTTGTGACTTCCTTGTCTTTGGTCAATTTTAACATGTGAGATGTAAATTTTATGTGTTCTAGGTATTGATCAAGAGTACGTGATAGGAATGTCACCTTGAAAGAAGAAATCTTCATTTTGGCTTCAAATTGAAGTAGGGGAAACTCATTACTCATTACATTTTTGAATTGATTTCATAGATATCATTGTAGGATCGAATGAAGTAATTAGAACTTGATGATCTGATTATAATCGAATATTTGGATTGAAAAGCGATGATAATGATTTGAAATCAAATTGATGAGATTGACTACATTTGAGAAATGGATATCTCGTTAAGTCTAAAATCATTTTTTGTAGGAATATTGGAAGTTGAAAATCTTTGAACTGTTAACATTAAAATCTCTGAAATATTAGTTGCATTAGATATCGAATGATTTGACGTTAACTCTGATTTTTGGTAGACTGGACATTGACTGTGTGACAGTACACTTCATGCATACTAGACCGAGGTACGGCGGGTTTTTCCGTACATGCTACATACTGCATAAACAGATTGGACTGGTACGGCGGGTTATCTATACACACTGTACACTGCATGCATAGTGGACCGGTACGGCAAGTTTTTCCATACTTACTGCATAAACTGATTGGACCCCGAATGAATGACTGTAAACAAACTCGACAGGAATGGCGAGTTATCTGTACATACTGCATACCGTACATTGACTAGACCACTGTAATAGGATATTTGAACACTATAAGATATGAACGAGAAAGTTAGAACAGAAGATTTGAATGAGAAATTAGAACACCGTGAACTATGAATTGGAAATCAAAACATTGTAAGAAGTGAACTGGAAGATGTGAATGTACTAAAAGAGGTGAATTTGGAATATGAGGAATTAGAAGATATGTGGAACTTCAAACTATTTTGATTCAAGAATATTTGAGGTTACGTTCTGACAAGGAATTAACTTTGCATCTATCATAGTATTCTTGAATATCTGCTCCATTCTATTTTTGCTTCTATCATTAAATCTATGTGATTATATGATAAAATGTCAATTAAATTTGAGATTCTTCTACTGAGCTTAGATGTTAGCTCACCCTGACTATACGTCACAGGTACAATGCTTATCAGGACACCGGACTTGAGGATTGAGGACTTGAGGTTTGGTAAGATTTCCAAGATCATAGATTTTGGTAAGTTCGGGCATGGTACATTCGTGCTATTATACACACTTTGTACGCCACTGTTAGGTGATGGTTGGCCATCACTAGTGGTTTGTTTTAGTTGTGGATATTAAAACTGAATATTTGAATTATGTCATATGTTTTATCTGCTCTTATTTCCGTATGTGTGTGGATGTACGAAGTATTCTATTTCAGATTGTGATCTACGATCTGGCGGTTCAATTTTCTCGAAGATCTGTGTTAAGAAAGAAAAAAAAAATGTGTCGGGAAAATCCAGGCGGTCACAAAGAGACAACAAAAAACTCCATCCAGCTGACTATGATGGAATCGACGTCCGTATAGTGGTCTTTGATCAAATAAATGAAAAGAAAAGAAAAAGAAAATATACAAGCTCAATACAAAATGGACGTGGTGAAAACCCTAAAGGGCGCCACGGGTAAAAAGAGCGAGCTTGTGTGGACCAGGTGAAAACTTGAAAGGGCGCCAGGGGTAAAAATGCATACCCACGGACATAGTGAAAACTTGAAAGGACGCTACGGGTTAAAAAGAGAGTAACAATAGGCATGGTGAAAACCCGTCTCGGGCGTTGTAAGTAAAAATGTTCAAAAGGAAGAGAAAAATCGGTCACTCCATTGCTTACATTTTCGAGCTCTGGGCTTCATCCGGGCCGCTCATTTTAGTTCAAACCAGGTCTTTATCAAGTAGATCTTTAGACCACACCGTCAAACGCTTGGCCCAAGGTAAGGATAAAAGGTTGGTTCAATCCAAAGGGATGGATATTCCAACCTTGGTAAAGATTCTGAACCTCATTTAGGTCCAACCGCATGAACGGGTTCGACTATGCTCAAAATGGGACTCGTCACCTCCTCTCATTATTAAGACGTAAAAAAAAAAGAGGATAATGCTTATATAAGACAATAAATGTCCCTTTCCCATTTTTATGTCTATACTTTGCTTGTACCATATCCCAAAAAGATAATCGGTGTGACACCCTATTTCCCCTTTTACAAATTTGAAAAAGAAACAAAAACATCAATATATATATATAACAAAAATATATTTGTCAGGGGTTCTTATGCCCCTTCCTATGCTGTTTGATCTATCCAAAAAGTATGTGAGAGACCAGGTCAACGACCCAACTCGCGCTTCAAGACACAAATTTGTGCACGCAAAGCATCCTCACGAGCATTCCGGCCAGTCATCCACCGACCATGGAGGCCCTTATATCACTTCCAGGAAGCATCAGTAGCACCAAGAGCATCACTCAAAGCCCCTTCCAAGTGAAGGACCTCACACTCTACAACTTCGGCCTTTGTTTCGGCCGCATCAGTTCTACCTTGCTCTTTCTCTAAATGCTCATGCAAGACCCGCTTCTCACCCACCGGCAACTCAATCCGGGTCCAAAGCGTCAACTCTTTTCTCAACCAAGGTCCCTCTAAATTGTTGGTCTCTACTTGATCTAATTGACGAGCAAAAGGCCTCTCAGATAGTAGTCAAGCCTCATACTCTGGAGAAGTCAAAAGGAAGGTCCCTTGCTCCAGATTGTACATATGCATCGACTAATGCATTTCCCAAAGAGTGGCTATCCTATCCAAGTCCCTGTAAGACCCCCGAGAGAAAATCAAGTCGCATAAGGGAGGTCTCATTGCATCAGCCACCTGCTAAATATAGCTGAATTGATGCAAAACCCGAGAAGGGAAATAATGAGTACTACCAGTCAAGCCGAGAAGGGTGATAGCCTCATAATCTCTAGATCGAACTATCAGGAAGGTACCGTCAAGCCATGAAAGCCTCCATACCAGCTCAGCCTCAGTCAGCCAAAGACGCATCTCGTATGTATTCCCTTGAGGCAACTTGGAACATCGGCCTAAAAAGCAACGAGCTACCTCTCTCCGGACCACATAAAAGTGGGGCATAGATCCTAAAATAGAAAGATGCTCCCCAAGCCAGACCTGAAGAAGAGCAGGGCATCCCCTGAAGCACTCCACCTTGCCTGAGGCAAAGGCATTAAGACCACGATAAAGCTCAGCCAACACAAACTACATCACAGAGCGGCCCCTTTCAAGCTCCGCCAATATGTCGCAGAGTACAAGGGAGAAACTCTCCCCCCTCATGTAAAAAATGACCTCCGAGAGAAGGCAAAGGGAAAAAGCATTCACATTATGAATATTTCTGATCGACAATTTTTGCAAACTTTTATTGCCAAAAAGTTCTCTCAGGAATTTCACCGAACACCTGATGGGCCCACCAGCAAAGCTCTTCTCATACTACTTTTCTTCAGGTCCAAAGTCACGTGGACAGTCATGGCATAACCTGATTTTGGTACCACCTTAGCGAGACCACGATGTAACCTCAAACCTGACAAAACAAAGACTTCTTCAAGTGACAAAGTCAGCTCACGGGTCTTGTTGAGAACTAGAAAATACCATTTTCCACCCCTTAACCTGGGTCTTGATAGACCTTTGAGAGAACTAAATAAGTGTTTTAAGTGTTTGTTTCACAACTAATAATAAAGGCAGGCTTAACCCTGAAAGCAGCCTAAAAGTGCCAAAAAGATGATGATCCATGTTGATCCGGAGGAAGAAGGAGAAGGGACAACCTCACTAGCTGTCAAAATGCCTAAACTAAAGAGGACAAAGGCCTGGTTTCAACCTGGAAAGAGGTGTGGAGCTATTCGAACAGAAGAATGCATTACAGATTGCTTTTCGAAAAGAATCTGAACTTTTCGAAAAGAATCTGAACTTTTCGAAAAGAACCTGAACTTTGCGAAAAGAATCAAAAGCTCCAAGCTTAGCTTTCGAAGAGCACCTGAACTCTTCGAAAGGATTTCTGACCTATTCGAAAAGAAGAGAACTCCTTGCGAACAGCACCAGAACTATGCGAAAAGAGCTTCAGAAGTCACAGTACCTTGGGAAATGTTCTCCAAACTGTGCGAAATGGTATTCTGAAGATTCCCAGCTCTACAAGGGTAATTTAGTAATCTCTGCACGTGCCCTAATGCATTTAAAAACCCAGGGACATTCTGAAAGATTCTGAGCACGAATCAAAGGCATATTCCATCCCATGTGAACACCCGAAGATGAAATCACTTGGCGGGAACTTCTAGAAGCTCTAACAGATTTTTGAATTACATAACAGAATTGATGCTTCTATCATCTGATTGGCTGAACCAGATCAAGCAGTTCTGATTGGCCAAAACAGATCTGGATCCTTGTGCTCGACTCCTATTGGTTGATACAGATCTAACCAATTATGATTGGTTGATACACATCTGAGCTAGACTTTGGGAAAACTATAAATAGATGAACCATTTGCCCAATTTGGGTATCCAGATTTTGAGTTTCATTTCTATTGCCTCATTTCCATTTCAGATCATGTGTCTAAAATTTCTGTAATAGCCTAGCTTTTATATGTAATTGAGAGCTGTGAGATATCTCTGTACTTCACGTGAGAATTGTATTCAAGACTACAAATCCGAGAGTTGTTTAAGTTGTGCTCTGTAATTGTAATGGTGAATTTGAAAAGGTTGTTGTGAACAGTATGTTCTCAATCGGTTTCATGTTAAGGGTTCCCTTTGATCTCCTTATTTCAGTAGATTCCTTTAGATTTACTATTTTTAAAGCAATTTCCCTTAATTCATTATCCCTATGAGAATTGGCGTTTGCAACCTAATTTCTCACAGCATTTGTAGTGGTGTTTTTTGTTCTGAATCACGGATTTGAATTGAAGACTATTGGATGATCTGATTGCATTGATAGCCATAAGTCCAACTCAATTCCAATCCTTGAGTTGGATTACTTTCTCTTGCATCTGTGCTGGTAGCCAGATGAAGATTGGATAATATCTCATTTGTTTTACATTTATTCTCATTCTGTAATCAAGTACTAAATCGAAATTAGATATTATTTCTCCATTCTTATTAATTTACATCAAATCTCTCCAACTCGGATCTGGATCATTTAGTTTTAATTTTTACTTTTATCATTTAGTTAATGTGACAAATTCAACCTCCCATCTTATGTGCTTTGTAGATAGGATCAGAGGTCAGATCTGGTAGCTCAGATCTAAAGGTTTATCTTACATTTTAAATCAATTCCCTGTGGACGATCTTTTACTCACTTACATTTAAAACTTGCTACAATTGACCCTGATCTTGCAGGCTAATTATGTTCTCTCTGTGCTGATATTTTCTTGTTCTTTTTAATTTTACAAATGCAGTACAATTCATCATTTGTAAGTCTGTTTTCAAAACACAAATAAATCATGCACACTAAGAACTAAAAACAGGTCTCAAAGCGGAAGACATGGGTTTCTGCATCCTAATGAAAAACCGCCACATAGATAAGATCCCAAAACAAGGGAACATCAAGGAAAGAGGAGAGACAAGCAAGCCCGAGTCGATTTAAACCTAAGAACTCGCTCTCGTTCAAACTATCAAGCCAATGTTTTAGAAAGTTGGGCCCTACACCAAAGGAGGAAAGTATAAAAATCTCGCCCCCTCCCGGAGGGACAGGGTCGTGAAGCGGATCCATGGTCATACAAAGTCGTTTAAGGAATAACGATTCAATGTAGGACAATGGACCCACCCTCGAGAAAAGAAAAAAAAAAAAGGAATGAAAGAATGGTGACAAATTTTTGTCACAAAAGTGGCTCACACTCCCAAAAAGCATTACGACGTCAATATTCTCTCCGCTCGAGTAGTTGTGCTAAATTATCTCTGGGATCGATGAGTTCGCTCAAAGATCTCGAACCCCACTTCACGTAGGGGCACCCTTGGCCGATCAAATGGAGCAATCAAAGCCTCATGAGATTGGTCACAAACGATAGATCTGTCTGTCATTGCTTTACGCTAATCTTTAAGTATGGGTCGATCATCCTCTCGCTCATGGGGTAGTCTTATTCGAAATGAATCTCAAACATCGTGCATTTTTAAGTACACCATCAAGGTTTTTCCCAGTAATATCGCTAAGCGCAGGGAGACTGGTAGCCTTGAAGAATGGACGTTTTCCCAAGTATTGGGCTTCTGCTACTCTCGAGTGACACACATTTTCGAAGTGTTAGGCTTACGTCACTCTCTATTTAGTTATTTTTTTGTTACTTTCTTGATGATTAAGGTTCGCTTCGAATACAGCAGACCCGTGAGCATTGCCTTGGGCCTCTTCGGAGGTCTTTTTCTTTGGCATGCAATCACCAGTGATCGAATACTAAAGAGGGGATCTGTAGACACTCAAATTTGGCCCAAGGCTCGATCAACACATACTTCGAGCAAGGTGTACCCCCAAGCTTCTGAAAGCATCTCCCAAACCCTTAGGAATCATCCCGAACCCTCCTGAGCTATTAATAGAAAGAGGAGTGCCAGAGTTTACATAGACCTTTGCTGGAGTTGACGCCTACACCATTAGAAAGAGGATGTTCCCAGCTTCCTAACAAGCCAAGACTCGCCTCAATCTAAGTTGTATATCAAAAGTTGTGATGGTTTAAAAATTATGCAGGAAATTACACTAGTGTGTATATTATACACGCTAGGCCCATTTTTGACTGAAATTGGCCTAGTGTGTATATTATACACGCTAGGAAAAATTGGCTTCTTCCTTCATAATTGAGCTCTAAAACGAGCCCCAGACTTCCCTATTTTCTTAGGGAACACTGTTCCCAAGCCTAGCGTGTATCATATACACGTTAAGCTTAAGAATAGTATTTTTGGGGAAAATGTCCAAATTTCGAATTTGGGGTTTGACTTGTTAACCACCCTAAAGTCCGAGCTGGGTTTCTTTAGGATTGTTGCGGCCCCATTAGTTATATTTGCAACCCTTTAGCCATTTAAAGCCCCACCCTATCATCTACCATTACACCCATTTCCTACCTATCTAAGCTCCCAAAAACCTAAAAAACCTTGGATCCCTATTACCTAATTGCTAACCCAATTAACCCTTTAACGCTTCACTAATCCCATCCAACTCTATAAATAGAGAGCCACCCCCTTTGCTTAAGGGCTTGAAAATTTTCCAAAAGAGAGAAAATCCTAGAGAGTTCCCTCTTCCCTTTTGATCACTAAACCTCCAAAATTTCATAACTGAGTTCACCCTTCTAGATCCCATTTTCCATTAGCAAACCCTTAGATTTGGCTAGAACTAGGCCTTAGCCTTCTTCTCCTACCTTCTAACTTCCAAGACTTGGAGGTTCAAACCCATTCCTCAACCCATTTGCTATCGAAAGCTCACCGGAAGCGCATCAATGCTAAAGTCCACAGCAATGCTATAAGGACCGGAGAGCTCCGGCTCTCCCCTCTATTCCTCTACCTTCTTTTGCTTTCCTTCCATCCTAGAATTTGAGCCGTTACGCCGCCGAAATTTCGGTGATTGCGGAGGGCTCAAATAAGATCGTAGTGCCTTCGGGCAAGTAGGAGTGCCATTTATTTTATTTTTTTCTTATCATTTGGCTATAAGTAAAGACCGCTTATGAGCGGATTGATCGGGTGCCTAACACCTTCCCGATCAATAACCGTAGCCCCTACCCAAGAGCCTTTGGCAAGGACCGATAAATCGGAGTTATATTTTTGCACTTCGGTGCTTACGTATTGATTTTTTAGGTATCCCAGGTCACCAAAAGCTCCGGATGGTGACTCCATTTTTTAGAGAGTGCGCATCGTCACGACGGACCCGCAAGGTCCACGGTTGCACAAAATGGTTCGATTGTTATGATATCGACATGCAATGACTAATAAGACCAACATACTCAAATGAATGGTCTGATCATTGCGATATTGAAACTCAACAGGCAATAAGACCAATATATCTAAACAAACGGTCTAATTATTACAATATCGACATCTAATGATCAATAAGACCAACATACTCAAATATATTATCTGATTATTCTGATATCAATATCCAACATTTAATAAGGCCAACATATCTAAATGAATGGTTTGAACATTATGATATCGACATGGAATGACCAATATGATCAACATACTCAAATGAATGGTTTGATCATTACGATATCGAAATTCAACAGTCAATAAGACCAACATGTCTAAATGAACAGTCTGATTATTACAATATCGACATCTAATGATCAATAAGACCAACATACTCAAATAAATGATCTGATAATTCCGATATCAATACCCAACATTTTATAAGACCAACATTTCTAAATGAATGATTCGAGCATTTCAATATCGACATCCTACGATCAACAAGACCGACATATCGAAATAGACAGTCTGATCACTGTGATATTGACATCTAATGGTCAACAAGACCGACATATCGAAATAGACAATTCGATCATTGACATACTAACATTCAACTATCAACAAACCAATATAAATAAATAAATGGTCTAATCATCAGGACAAAAACATTCGATTATCGATGAGACAAGTATATTTAATGATCAAATTTGATGTCTCCTTACAAAATGACAAATTGAGTGATCAATATAGATTATGGCAGAGAGCATCATGCCTATATTTTTATCTCATCATGGAGCTAGTGGTTCAACCAAAATTTGAATATTATCATAGAGCAAACCCTGTTTTACTCATACAAGTTTACCTTTGACTCAAAGTGGATATACATGCCTACATTTTACATCCGAGAATACTTCAATGGGAGAAACAACCTCAACATCCATATCATAGGATTAGAAGGCCACCTCAATCAATGAAGACCATGATGCACATATCGAGAAACATGAAATTTATTTATGGATTGCAACAGGAGAAACAAGTGTCATTAGCTAGAAATGGAGAATTATAAATAAAAAAGTGTCGCCGCCCTTGTAACCCACACATTTAGGATCCGATAATTTTAATGTTTAATCATTTAGCTTGAAGCTTTCAAGAGTAAATCATTTTTTTCTTTAACTCTGATATTTTTCATCATGCCTCTCTTGTACTTGTTGTATGTATTACACAACAATCCGTAGTATGGAGAATTTGGATTAAACTTGAGAGGATATTATAATAACATAACTTTCAAAGGAGCAGCGATGGACATACAAGATACCAATGGTGGAAGAAATGTTTGGCTCAAAATTTTCTGGGAATTTCTCCTCCCGTTTCTTTATTTGATGCAAATATGCATAATATATAACCTACAATGTTTATTCAAAACTTATAGGAATAACGACGAACAAAAATGTAAACAAGACAAATCCAAACAATTTCAATAATTTCCACTCCTGAAGTCCATTTGGGTGAACATAGCATTCAAAGTTCTAAGTTCAATAAGACTCCTTGGTGGAAATATACAATGTTCTTCGAGTTGACCCTATGCGGATTGATCATAAAGTTGTGCAGAATAAATATACCAAGGCTAATGATAAATATCATATAATTAAATTTTATGAAAAAATCAAAACGCCAAATTTTATTACAACTTCTCATCCGGGTTAAACTAATACTTATGGACGAGATAGATTTGTTGGAGTTCATACTGGCTAAACACACTTTGAGGTTAATGTTTAATAAAATAAATTTAATATCTTTGAGCAACTAAAATTCTACTTTCTTCCTTTTGAGCCGTATGTTTCTTCATCCTCCTTTGAGCTTCATATGCTTGGTAAGGAATTTTCAATTCTTCTCCTTTGACCTTGCTTGAACGCGATTCAAGAGTTTCGAACTCAAGTCCCTATTTCATGAATAAATGATTGTGTATATAAATATTCAACTAAAGTATTATATATATTTTTTATTTTTATTTTATTTTTTTTATTACTTTCTTTTCTTACTCCTGCGACCTACTCCTAAGTTCGGTTTTCACCTTGAATTTTGAAGAAGGTAGGTTGTGTACTTTTATTTCTGATTAAAATATAACATAGTGGTAGAAGTCATATATTTAATTTTTAACCAAATTGATAACAAATTACTCAGTGTCTATTACCTTCTAGTTTTGCTACTACGTTGTCTTCTTAGGTGAACTCATAAGGATCTTATTATTTGATTATTGATTTATCATAACATAATAGTGGATGCCAATGTCAATCAAATTTATGACAAAATCAAAGATTTGCTATATCTTTGCTTCCCTCTTACTTTCAACTGAAAACCCGCTTTCTTAGAAAATCATACAACCTTTGATAATTTGTCATTTTTCTTCTCCTAAATACTAACATATTTAAACAATAAGTGAACCTGATTTCCTTCCCTCTAACATTAGAGCATCGTGAATTATGACGATCCTTGATTCCTTCGTTGACACTTTAATTTCAAGGCTCGCATGTGAAAAAATATATGATATTTCAAAAGAAAAAGATAAGTCTTTTAAATTAAATAAAATTGAAAATGCGGTTATAGGCTCTTACATTGGCATTTTTTAAGGCGCATTCATACATTTTACGTTTTAGTGAAAAATATGAGGAATACCTCATATATCTCGGGATTCTCTATTCTATGAAAGAGGGAGCTAAGATAGGGATACCCTCAAATGCCCAAACCTGTTTAAATATGCTAGGGAAATCAATTGTAATTAGACATTAATAGAGGTTGTGAATGTTGTTTACACACTACAATTACTAAGAAATGAAGTGTAACATTACCTGAAGAGCGAATGCACATTCATTTAGATGGTGTGCTCTTTGTTTTTCTTGAAATTTTTTGAACAATTTTCAAAAGCTTGAACAACTCATTGTATACTATCTTTCCCATGGAATATTGTTGAATTATCTAATATTATAAATCATATATATAATCTATTTTAATGGTTTGTTTATTGTTTGGTATCAAAATGCAAACAAGGAAATAAAAAGGGACAACCTTTTAAAATCCTCGATGTCGATGTCTTCTTCAAAGTTTATTTTCTCAAGAATGTCCTCAATTTCAGTCCAAATAATTACCTCTTTATTATGGAAATACTTTTTATTGTCTTAATTTCACTTTCTTCTCATTTCTAGTGGAATGTAGGACGCTTCTCAATTACAACTACACCGATATTAACAACTATCTCATATATATGGAACCGTATCCGCTTACCACCTATGAGAAAGCATTCATTGACATGTTCGTACTTCTCAATCAACAAAGATATGAAAGTAGAGTTAACTACAACATTAGGAAGGTCAAGAAGTGAGGCAATGAGTATCATTCTCAATTTTAGAGATACTTGAAACGAAAGCTTATATTTTCTCGGGACTACATATACTATAATCTTGAAAACACTCATTCCAATTAAGAAACATATAAATGAAAATAGAAAATTAGATAAAGTATACTAATGGGAAGACCACGAGTGAAATGACACGAAAAAAATACGCCTTTCTTTAGGCATCAGACCCTTATAGGAAGGGAAACCTAATAAAATCTTAGTACTTAATAAAATTGGGAGTGTATATCATATTGGATGACATATAGACCAATATTTAGTGGAAATGCCAATATTCAAAAGTCAAAATTATGGTCCCCTGCATTGCATGAGTTTCTTACTAATTTTTATGAAAAGAAATAAAAAGAAACGGATATATGATAGTGATTCTATTAACTACTGGTATCCAAATAGATCCATCACCACCCACCCAATTTTAGGCTATCATTGGCATATGTCTTAGCCAAAGAATATATATTTTATGATAAGTTTTATGATAACCCCTATGGTTGTATAGACCATAGGTTTTATTCTAATTATGACATTAGAGTCTTTTAAAAATAATTTACAATATTGAGGACTTTTTTGCCATAATTTTAATGGATTGCCACCAAAATTGTCTTTAAGAATTGAAAAGATCCAATGATTTTGCTTAAGTACATTAATTTTTTCAAGTATTTGAATAACATCACCACACTTGCTGGGGGCGAAGCCTTTGTGACGTTTAGAAGTATGAACTTGAAGGAGTGGAATCTGGATTATTTCTTCTTTAAGAGAGAGACCAATAGAACCAATGTTGAGGGGTTATTGGTAAATATGCTGTTAAAAAATTATTGCCTAATAAAAAATCTTCATGCTTGTTTGGAAAACGGAGAATTTTAGGAATAATGAATTTTTTATCATTAAGCCATATTGAAACATTTTTTGCTTTTAATTCAATAATAGTTTCTCTTCCTTCAATTCTTTTTACTTTAATTGGATGTTTAATATTTACTCATTTTTCGGATAGTAAAGCATTATATCTACAAACACTTATTGTAGCGCCTGTATCCATTAATACACAAAAATTATACGGTTTATAATTTTGAAATATAAAGTTTCCTAATACATAAGTATATCTTCTTTTTCCATAACTAGAAGAAAAAAGTATCTCAGCGTTTTTTGACTGAAAATGATAAATTTGAAATGTTTTTATTTCATTTTGTTGCGTTCCTGGGAGAATAGGAACTTGCACATTTTTTAATGCAATATGTTTTATCTCATTAGATGTGGATGGTCTTGACTCAATATTACTTCTTATAATTGAGTATTCATCTTTACTAGAGTTGAAAGATGTAGAGCGATTATCTCTGAAATATAAATTATTTCCTGATGCCTGTATTTCCATTATTTGAAGTTGAGATTTTGGTTTTTATTCTAATAAATCTTCGAATAACCATTTTTTAGGTATTTATAAATCTTTCCAATCTATTAATCGGGGTTGTTTTTCTGAATCATATGGTCTAGGTTCAAAATTTTTATTTGTATTATAAATTTTTGTTATTGGTTTGGATGTTAATTCATGTTCTGTAAGCCATTCTATGGCTAAATTATGAGATTCTTCTTTCATTTCTAATTCTTTTGTTTAGATTTTTATTTTTATTGCATCTTCAATATTTGGATCCTCAAGGGAAATAAAATAGTTTGGTTTTAGTTTAAATCAAATAATTCCATGTACTAAATTTGACTGAATTCCTCCAATCAAAGATTTTAATGGATTTAATAATCTTTTATCCAAAATAACAGCAAGTATAGGGGTGTCTATATCTTGCCTAAATAATTCAGTAATACATTCCTGTAATAATCCTATATGGATATATTTTATTTTAGGATATTCTTTTTTCCATCATAATATTTTCTTTTTTTATCAAAATGAGTTATTTCTGCTATCAAATTGGTTGTACTTTTTGCAGTTTATTTCCTGAAAAAACTTCAAATATTCTTTGTGAAAATATTTTATCAATAGCAAAAAATTTATATATGTCTTCTTTATTGATTTTATTTCTTTTCGTCTCTAATTCTCGAAGTTGTTCTTCAGAGAAAGTTATTTATTTTTTAATTACATCTTTTAGCTTAATCATTTGATGTTCTTCATTAGAAGTTTCAACCATGTTAAGCAAAAAGATTAAGTCATCAAAATCTATATCAGAATCGTCTGTTTCCGATTCTAATTCATAAATAATACTATTATCATCACTTGATAATTCTTCTCCGAAATAAATATCAAGATCTTCTTCATCTAAATATTTAATCATTTTACTTATATTTTTTTCTTTTTTTGGACATTGTGGAGCATAATGTCCTTCATTACAAATAAAACATCGATATTTCTTTTTAACTGTATTAGTTTTATCTATTTTATCTATATGTTTTTTCTTTTTAATATATTTTTTATGTTTAAATTTATTTATTTTTTTATTCCAGGGTTTCCATTTAAAATTTTTCTTCTTGAAACCTTTCTTATATCCTTTCTGTTTAGGGATATTGCATCCTATTTTCTAATTTTCTTAGAGAATTTTATCACAACATTTATGCAACACAATTTATTTTATTTTAAAAAAAAAACTGACACTTTTTTTATGTAGAATCCATTAACACTTTCTTCTGTCAAATCCAATCACACACACACTTGGTTCATTTGGAGCATGCTTGATTGTCTGATTTGAGGGTTCAGATAGGAAGTTCTCTTTCTGGTGCAGATGACATGCAAAGTTGAGAATGTTGAATTCTTAAAAGAATCATATGAAGCTGATAATCCAACCATAATTTTATGGCCTTCTTAGATATGTATTATGTTAGAGTGGGTAGCACAATATCCCTTATTTTCTTCTTTTCCCATTCTGTTTGTAATGTGTGGTTGATGGGCTTTTCATAGATTCATTTGGGTATGGTGGGATTGAAAAAGTACTCAGACAAAGATATTTCAATTCTACAGTTACAAAGTAGCTTTAAAAGTGCTCATACATTTGCAAGTTGTACTAACAAGTCAACTCGATAACAATGCCTTTATTTACACAAAAAAAATTGATATCTTCAAGCAATAATACACAATAAATTGAGAAAGATAAGGAATCTCATCCAATTGTAAGCCTTACTAACAAGTTAACTGACAGCAATGTCTATATTTATAACAAAAATTGATATTTTCAAGCAATATATAACTTTCTCTTCAAGGAATACACAAAAACTGATTTCTTCAAGAAATATACATATACAAAAAACTATACATGCCATATCACTCTAACTTTCCCTTTACTAAAACTTTCTCCTTTTCCGTGGAGGATTTCAGCGTGGAGTTGAAGTGGTTGCAGCGACGGGGGATGCATTACTTGAGGTAGGAACCTATGAGGAGGGCAAGTCGAATCGGAGCTCATCGCGTACCCTCTTTATGACCTCCATTAGGTACTGTCTTGATTTACATCGACAGCTATCGAATCCTCTAATAGCATCAACGCCCTATCTCTGTGATGTCATTTCATTCAAAATGAGCATTAGACATCATATAAATTTTTATATATGATAGCAGTTATAAATGAGAGATATTATAATAACACAAATACGTACCCATTCCTTCGAGACATCGTAGACATCATCTCTACTATGGGATGACCTCAAACTCCTACGGTGGTTGGGGTCTTCGAGGTATAAATGTGAGGACTTCTTGTACCACTCCATATAACCGTCTACACTGGCCCCACTAAATGTTAGAGCACCACGATCATCAACGGATAATTGGTGACTGCGATGGCATTTAAAGTTTTCCTGAGGAGCTCGGTAATATACAATATATGTCTTCACAGTTCTCCTTCCAATGCTCCCTTCTGCAGCTATTATTGGTGTTGGAGGGATTGATTACATGTGTCCCAACTGTCTCAACATCCGCTCTGAGTAGTACAGCTCGACGATGTCGAAACAGAACAAACATTCAATGTAAAATGCCGTAGGAGTATATGGATATTTTAATTTAATCTTACAATATAGATTCCAAATAACCTGTATGAGAGAGAGAGAGTTATTACAATTATATAAGTTCACTAAAAATAACTAATTATGATAATACTTGATCCATTCGTAAGTCATCCAATGTTTCATGTAAAAGAACCAATTTTGATTCGAGATACGCGGGTTGACTTAAAGTTTGCTGTCATCTAAAAGCTAAAGGAAGTTTATCAAAAGATTTTTGGAAAAGCGTTGAACGCTCAAGAGCTAGGTGCTCATAGCTCCATGCCTGAAAATGCAAAACATATAGTTTAACAGCAACACACATTAACTATTTATTAAATATTAGAAACATAATTTAGTAAGACATTATTATGCGAATGTAGTATACCTCAACCAATATAAAAAACCCTGAAATTTGTGCGACCTTCTTTCTTGATGCAATGCCCATCTGCCTTTAAAGATAAGCGAGTTCAACTGTTCTTCACGCATAGTCCCCAAAGGTCTTCAGATCGGCCAACACCTTTATGAGCCGACACCATACTACCTGATTTATCGGCAAGGATTATGTAGCCTAGCAGATAAAAAATATATCCCCTCAAAACACAGTCAATTTGATCATCAGATGCATTATCAAGTATCTAGCTCAAATGAGCACGCAACCATACCAAGCGAAAAGCTTTCCCCTTGCATTCTTTATGATTCAATTCTTCGATCACATCCTCAACACCAATATTAAATGCTTGAGCACACATTGCAACCAATTTAGTTATACTGTAAGGGTTTATAACAACTGCCATACCGACTACAGATAAGCCAATGAGATGCTTCACATCATCGAGAGTGATAATCCATCAATTTTGGAAACTGATCGATCGATTTGGACAGATTCATAGATTTTATCTATTTTTAGTAAGGGGATTCAGGGAGACTTTAGGGCTTCCCGTTTCTCCTCTCTTATGACTTATAGGATATGAATTGGTGTGTTCTAGGTGTGAACATGAGTGCGTCTTAGGAGGGCTACCTCGGAACAAGGAAAGCTCCGTTTAGCTCTGCATTGAGGTAGGAAAAATCTTATAACATGTGCATTCGATTACAACAAGTATGGTTACTGTGATATGATGAAATTAAGTGTGATTTATGAATATTATTATCAAATAAGCATGAACTTTGTATATGGTTTTAAAAACATGAAAATGTGTGTGTGTGTGTGTGTGTGTGTGAACTCAAAAAAACGTGTGTGTGTGTGTGAAATAAGAAAGACTCGCATATGTGTGTGTGTGTGTAAGCTTTGAGATTTAAACTCCAAATCTAGTTATAAATTATCACATTTCACGATGATAAATTATAAGTTAGACTTCGCACTTTTATTTAAGGATTCATGAGGAACGAACCCCTTGTGCTCCTGTACAGCGGGATATCCGTTCTTTGTTATCGATCTGCGATAAATTTTATTCGGCACAAGTCTCCCTCATTCGAAGGGGCTTGGGCATTGTGAAAATGGTTCATTGAACGGCTATGGTTGGGGTTCCCATCGGTATATGTGTGGCTTTCGATGCTATATATGCTCAGGATTATATTTAAGTGATTAGTTTAAGTTTTTGTTTTATTATAAGAACAAGTTTTGGAAATCATGTTAATGTGCTTTGAAATATGCATCTAATATCATTTTTGCTTCAATTTAATTACTTTTAAATTGTCATTTTTTTTTTTTAAAATAAGTTTGAATCATGTCATGAGATATATGTGTGATGTGATAATATGCATGTTATTGATGTTTTCCTATTGAACTTAGACTGCTAGCTCATCCCTTGACTATATGTCATAGGTACAAGTGGACGCAGGAACTGTGAACATTGATCCTGAGGACCCAGTGTATATTCCGAAAGAGCAGACTAAGCCCCCTCCCGACGAGTTCTTTTAGTGGACTGAGCTGAGAAGAATATAGTTTTTGTGATTTCTTTGTAAGGCTTGGTATGTTCAGCCACTTTGGTTTTGTATATTAGATTCAGTACATAAATTGTGACAGCCCGGATTTTGGCACCCCGAAACCCGTGCCATCAACACGATCCTCCAGACCGTGCCCCAAAGCTATGCACGGAACATTGGTATAACAAGCAATAATAAAGAGATAAAGTAAATAATTTCATAAAGCAGAAAAAATTAATATGCCAAACTGGCACATTCAAAAGACAGTTCTACTTTCATGCCACTGCATGAACAGAGAACCGACCCAAACCATCGGTGATAAACAGATCACCCCAGATGGTTCGCCAAAAGAATGATTCAAATTAATTATATTATTTATCAAATAAAGGCTTGACATACCAAGCCGTACAATTAGCTCTAAAAAACTATTCTCTGTCAAAGTATACAGCAGAGTCTCCTAGAAGAAGTCCTCGGGAGGAGGCTCCAACTCGTCTCCAGGCACGTAATCCGAATCACCCAGATTAATGTCTCCCGAAGCCTCACCTGCTACTAACAAAGGACCTGCGACGTGTAGTCTAAAGGGTGAGCTACATCCTAGCTCAATAGGGAACAACCATAATGAACATATAAATTAAAATCTCACATATATTTCATGATATTCTAAGCATGATGTGTCAATGCATTTGTTAGAAAACAGTTTAAAAGATGATGATTTGCATTCAAGTTTACTGGTAATTTGCATGTCTTACTTTACTGTTGATTTATCATGAATGACACTGAACAGGCCTAAAGCAAAACTTAAATCTTCAACTTAAGTAATCCCCGAGCAATATAGCATCGAGCCCCGATGAGATACCCTTCATCGTCGTCTAAATAGGCAGTTATAAAAATGTATTCCCTGGGAATACGACCCAAGCCCCTTTCTCAATAGGCGGCGGGGTTAAAACTCATCTCAACATCCCTGGGATGTGCTTACTGTATACGAATCAACCTCCGCAGTGGTGTACGGATTGGCCGTCGTACCAGTCATGGATATCCTGCCAAGTCAGTCGTGGGTATCCCGCCACGTAGGTGGAGTATCCTAATCAAACTTCAAATAACAAAAATAACATGTGCTTTACATATAATTATTCACCGTGTAACGTGCTATCTTATATCAGTTAGGCCTCAATAATAATTATTCAATCATATATATATCCCTGGGATGTATAACTTACTTGCATCACACTGATGCCTTTATTACTTTCTCATCCCCTGGGGATGTCTCATTCTTATTAGATTTCTTGATCTTAGTTACTCGCATCACACAGATGCCTTTATCACATTCTTGGTGTCACACACACTCATTTTCACAAAGCTTTTCATAGTTAAAATATTTTCAATTCTGATAAACATATCACTACTATATGCTCTTGCAATTAAAGTACATGTTTAAAGTGTTCCCTACCTCAAGTCTCTGAAGGTCCAAGCATCAAGGTCCCACGCAGCTCCTTATGCTCGCTTTCACACGTACCACCTATGGTACATCACAACACATATAATACATCACTAACGATGTAATGAAGAAGGTCCTAGACCCTCCATGAACCTTAAAGTAAAACTAGAAAGTTAAGTAAAACTGCCAAAGTCGATTAATCGATTAATCGATTCCCAAAATCGATTAATCGATTAATCGATTCCCAAAATCGATTAATCGAAACCCAAATCAATTAATCGATTCCCAAAATTGATTAATCGAGATTCAAATTCGATTAATCGATCTCAAATCGATTAATCGAAGTCTCTAACATAATAAGGTCGATTCTCAAATCGAGTGGTCAAAAATCCGAAATCAACTAGTTAATCACAAATCGATTAATCGAAATCCAAAATCGATTAATCGATTTCTCAACTCGATTAGTAGATTTCCTCAGGTCTTGTTTCTCCAGTCACTGGAGGTACCCAGTCGATTTCCAAATCGATTAATCGGCCTTCCAAATCAATTAATCGAAATCCAATTCGATTAATCGAAGTCGGGCATCCTTGACTTTTCAACTTCTGGGCCAAAATCGATTAATCGAATCTCAATTTCGGTTAATCGATTTGACCAGATTCAGCCCCCTTTCGGGCTGATCTTCCAAATCTTTTCCCCTTCTTTTCTAAGCCTTTAATCTATCCTTTTAACCCTACTTAACTGAATTTAATCATTTACCATCTATGCATTAACTTTAATTAAAACTCACCTCAATAAATTCCTTTAAAGGATTGCTTTGTTAAGTTTGATGGCTAGGGTTCTAGCCTTTGCTTCAACGATCCCAAATCGTTTTGAATCCGACAATAAATGCTCTAATCAGCCCTTTGATTTGCATTCACTCCTACCTCAATAACTCCTCTTGCTTTCTCCCTCTCTCTCTCTCTTCTTAATTCCTTCACCAACCAAAATAAAAGGATTCTAGGGTTATTAAAACCCTTATATCCTCTCTCCTGCTTGTGTGTTAAACACATACACCAGAGATAGGTGTATGTGACTCTCACTTAACACTATACTCTACACTTAGATCACACTAATCTCACATTTGTACATAACTTCATGAGTCCGTTGTTTGACCGTCACTTGGTCAACCCTATGACTAATTGGGCACGGATCTCGAGGTCAAAGTTAAACGCTCAATTTTTTGGGGTATTACATAAATTTTGTATTATTTTGTGAACCATTGTTTAGGTGATGGTCAGCCATCACCGGTGGTTCGATTTGATTTTTTGTCCATGTGTGTTTCCATGGAATTAGAACCGTCTTTTGTCATGGTCTTTGATATAGTCATATATAGAATTGGAGATTTAAATTCCTTATGATGACTCTATCTACTTAGTTAGATATATCTGCTTTATTTTCCGCTTTGTGTGTAGATATACCAAGTGTTCAGTTTGTTTGGGAATCGCCTTAGCGATGGTCCGATGGCACGGGTTTCCGGATTCGGAAATCCAGGCTATCACAAAATATTTTTTAATATCGGCTTGTTTGGCTGATAGGTATTTGATAAAGGCGGCCAAAGCGAAAAGATAAAATTTAAATGAAAATAAAAAAGTTTAAAATACCTGAAGTTGATACACCCCTTGCTAAGCCTCAAGTCGTTTAACATATGAGTCACTCATCTCTAAAAAACTGCCCTAACAAATGATTGAAATTTAATTTAGGCTAGGATTTTCGCAACCAAAGATTCTTGTGGCACCACTAATCAAGGATAAAAGTTTTGGCCGAAAATTCAAATTATAGACCGAATTATCTCGGTTTCGGACGGCTCCGAAACGAAAAGAACCCGATATCGGGTCATTTATACCAACCTGCATATTATAGGCCGATAATTGCAAATTATAATATGCAGGCTGCACTATGCATTTAAAGTGCATACTACAACACCATATCAAACCCTTTTTTTTACCTATTGACCCATCTTCCTGAGTGTTTCCTTTTGCCCAGCGCCTCTTCTCTGTCTTGTTGCAGCCGAATTTCGCTTTAAGATCTAGTCTCTGCTATTGCTCTTCTTCTTGCTCTTCTCTAATCTATACTATTTATGCCTCTTCTCTAGTCTCTGCTATTGCTTTTCTCTGGTCCAAACTTACACATTCAACATAGTTAATTGTTAATTCTTTATTTTAAAATTTATTATGCTCTATCGTAACCTATTGCAAGCGCACAATGGAAATCATAGTATTAACAATAGGATCGTTCCCACAAGGAAGTATGAAAATCTAAAAAAAAAACTTTTAATTGTCCTTAAAGAATAAAGAATGGATTTTAATTAAACTAAAGTGCAAGAAAATAAATCTAAATCCTCCTACTTTCAGATCCTGATCGTCAATCAGTCTCCTTCGATTCTCGGATATCTACGAAAATTCAAATACCGTTACACTATATCTAAGTCTCTCAGAATTTGGGCGTCAATCAAACACTAGAAAATTGAAGATGAAAAATAAAATGCCATTACACTAATCTTTCAAATTCTCAATCTTAGGCGTTAATTAAAATAAAGAGCTATTAGATGTTTACAAAGCAATAAAAGAAAGCAGTAAATCTAAACTAGAAAGCAAATAAAAAAAAATCTTTCATCTCCCAATTGCAGCCGTCAATTGCTCTTGAGAAACTACAGATACTCTACTATAGAAAGCAATAAAAATCTACTCTAAGGTTGATCTTCTAGCTCCCGACCTAAGTCGTCAATTGATTTCGAGAACCTTGGATAGCTTATTCTAGTTGTCATGCCCTCTTATTTATAAATAATAAGGGGTCGGTTACATTATTCGAATTCAAAATAAAGTAAACTACTAAAAACAAAAGTTTTCTAATAAAACTAAACTTTCTAATCTTAATCTTCCTTGCTTTGAATAATAGATGTGTGCAAGATTCTTCTACTTAATTTTAGCAACAGAGATTTTCAAAATTCTTTAACCAATCTTCTCAGATCCGTAGAGTGCAAGACTTCTAATTTAACAGATCTTTCTATTTTGGGCATGGCAGTGCATGTGACAGCCCGAATTTCGACACCCTGAAACCCATGCCATCAGCACGATCCTCGAGATCGTGCCCCATTCATCTGTACGGAACATTATTACGGCAAGCAATACTAGACATGATAAAACAATTAACTGAGCAATGTGTAAACCAATATGCTAATCTAGGTATAACCTCAAAAGACAGTTTTGCTTTCATGCCAACGCATGAACAGAGAACCGATCTGAACCATCGGTGATGAACAGATCACCTCAGATGGTTCGCCAAAAGAATTATATTTTCCAAATTAAGGCTTGACATACCAAGTCGTACAATAAGCTCTCAAAACTCACTCTATCAAAGTGCTCAGCAGAGTCTCCTAGAAGAAGTCCTCAGGAGGAGGCTCCAACTCGTCTCCGGGCGCGTAATCCGAATCACCCGGATCTACATCTCTCGAAGCCTCGGCCACTACTAACACTGAACCTGCGACATATAGTCTAAAGGGTGAGCTACATCCTAGCTCAATAGGGAACAACACGATGAACATATAAGTCAAAATCTCACATATATTCTATGATTGTAACATTCCAAAGATTTGGACTTTGAATAGTGTGCCTCGGGATATGTGCCCATCAGGTCACTAATTTTGAGCAGGTGAAAGTCAACTTGATGATTTAGATTGGATTAATTTTGGTGTGAAAAGTGCACACCCGTATGGTGTTAGATCATTTTATAAGGTCTTATACACCTATTATGGCGTGTATGCGTTTTACACGTGAACCAGGCTTTTAAGTATAAGAGAGGGAGGGGCTTCTTTTAGAAGCCATTTGGTTAAAAGGTTGAGGCTTTAGGTTTCTAGAGATAGAGAGGGAGAGGATAGAAGAGAAAGAGCAAGAGGAAGAGATGGGCTTTGATGCGTTGTGTGCGAAGGAGTAAAGAAGGTGTTCTAATCCGTGTGAAATACGGAACTCCAAGCTAAGAAGATCTAGCTTGTTGTGTGAAAGCTCGGATTGAAGAATCGATGGATATAGGAGGTTTGTACGAAACGTGTGTGGATGATCACCTAACGATCGTGTCGAAATTGTGAAAATCGTGGGGCTTGGAAAGATAAAAAGGGGTTTGGAAACCCATTTGCTTGCTAGGAAGAAGACGATCTGATCGGGGAGAAAATCGTTGGATTAAAGGTAAAAGTTTTGATTTAAATTGTGATTTGTATGTAGATTAATCCTTAGTTAGATTATGAGTGAGAGATTTGAAGAAAATGGGTTAAGATTTAAAGAAAAATGAGTTAAAGATGCTTAAAACCCGATTTTGGGTAAAATCTGATGAAATCGTTCGATCGAAATTAAAAATCGATTGAACGATTTCGTCAAGAGTGAAATCTGAAGGTTTCTGGTCGGTTTGGAAACCGTTCGATCGGTTTCGAAAACCGTTCGAATGAAATTAGAAACCGTTCAATCGATTTTGAAAATCGTTCGAACAAAATTACAAACCGTTCAATCAATTTTGAAAATCGTTCAAACAAAATTAGAAACCGTTCGATCGATTTTAAATCGTTCGAACGATTTTGACTGGGCTCGCCGATACGGCTTCAGTACTTTGGCCATAACTTTTTATCTCAAACTCCAATTGATACGATTCTTATGATGTTGGAAAGAGGATGACGAGCTCTACAACTTTTGTGTTTTGATAAACTCATGAATCTAAAGTTTTAAAGGTCAAAATTTAGGAGGAATATTACGTCAAATTCTATATTAGCATGAATTTGCCCATTTCAACCTTGGTTTTGAGAAAATACTTAAATATATATAAGTTATTAGTGAATAGAGTTGATCTTTGATGCATCATTGTGTGCTTGTGATATAGATTGAGGCGGAAGGCCATTGAAAGGACCTTGCTTGGCTTCGCGTAACCTCAAGATTAAGGTAGGGGAAACTCGACCTAAATTTATATATTTGACTTGATTCATAGTATTAGATGAGTTTGCATGAATATGATGAGTTGATCAAAGTTGAATATGTTAGAATTGGAGTCTTATGATTTGGAATATGAACTCGTGAAATCGTGATTATGCATGTGATAATGTTCGATTCTAGATAATCTTTGATATTATTGAACTTGACTCGTGTTTTGAAAGTAAGATCTTGAGATCGTTGGTGACAATCGTGAATCATTTTGATACCGTTGGAACTGTGATTTACTCAACGATGCTTGGATTTTTGATATTTGCATTTGCATTATGAATCCTTTGGATTGTTTGACTGCATCCCTTAGGGTTTGCAGCTGCCTATCCGCATTACACATTCATACATCTGTGTGCATCCCTTGGAACATCATTGCATCCCTTGGACATCATTGCATCCCTTGGACACTTTGGAATCATTGGACACCTTTGGACATTATTGCATCCCTTGGACACTTTGGAAACATTGAACACACTTTGGAAACATTGAACACCCTTGGAATCATTGAACACCTTTGGACACCCTTGGACATGATTGCATCCCTTGGACACTTTGGAATTATTGGACACCTTTGGATACCATTGAGCATCGTTGCATCCCATGGACACTTTGGAAACATTAAACACCCTTGGAAACTTGGAACACCCTTGGACACCCTTGTGTTGTTTGTGTTTGTGTTTGCAAATTCGACATTATTTGTAATGTGTGTGAAATCTCGGATATTTTTGGATAAGTCTAATTGTTTTAAGATTCTTTTCGATATGTGTACTTTTTGATGGAATATCATGGTAAAGTTAAATGTTTAAGGTTGAGTTTTGAAAGAGAAGAAATTGATGAATGCTTTGAAAAATGTGTTTGAAGAAAAAAAAGGGAATGATTAAGTTTTGAAAGCAGAAATTAAATGATGGTTTTGACTCTTAATTCAAGCTATGTTTTCGAATGTTAAATGTGAATTTATGTTGTTTATCCTCTACTGAGCTTAGTTGTTAGCTCACCCCGACTATACGTCACAAGTGTAGGTTTGGGAGAGCCCAGATTACATACTAAAAGAATGGAGCTTTCGTACAAGAATTTGTACTTTATTCAGGGATCGTATAATTGTGCTTTGTGAATTTGGTGAGTTAAGTTTTGGTACATTCGTACTAGTGTACACCATTGTTAGGTGATGGTTGGTCATCACTGGTATTTATTTAGTTTTGTTCTTGTTGGATTTTTTATTTGGAGGTTTTAATTATGCTATATGTAATAATTGCTTTGATTTCTGTTTATTTATGGATGTGCCAAGTATTCTGTATCAGATTGTGGCCTACAATCTGACGGTTCGAGTTTTCTCATTGGGTTTAGGATAAAAAAATAAAAAAATATATCAGGAAATTTAGGTTGGGAAAATTCGAGCTGTCACAATAATATTCTAAGCATGATGTATCTATGCACTTACTGGAAAAATAGTTTAAAAGATGATAATTTTTATTTAAATTTTACTGGTAGTTCCATGTTTCCCTTTATTGTTAATTATTCATGAATGACACTGAATAGGCCTAAAGCAAAACTTAAATCTTCAACTTAAGTAGTCCCCCAGCAATATAGCATCGAGCCCCGATAGAATACCCTCCATCGTCGTCTAAATAGACAGTTGTCATATGTATTCCCTGGGAATACTACCCAAGCCCCTTTCTCATAGGCGGCGTGGTTAAATCTCATCTCAACATCCCTGGGATGTACTTACTGTGTACGGATAAACCTCCGTATCGGTGTACGGATTGGCCGTCGAACCCATCACAGATATCCTGTCGAGTTAGTCGTGGGTATCCCACCACGTCGGTGGGGTATTCTAGTCAAACCTTAAATAATAAAAATATTATGTGCTTTACATATAGTTATTCACCATGTAAAAGTGATTCCTTATATCAGTTAGGCCTTATCAGTAGTTATCCAATCTTACCTACATCCCTGAGATGTCTAAATTACTCACATCACACTGATGCCTTTATCACTTTCTCATCCCCTGGGGATGCCTCATGTTCATTAGCTTACTTGGTCTCAGTTACTCGCATCACACTGATGCCTTTATTACTTTCTCATCCCCTAAGGATGTCTCATTCGCATTTACTTTTTTAGTGTCACACACACACCCTTTTTACAAATATTTACACAGTTAAAATATTTTTAATTTGATTTCTATATCACTACATACATGCTCTTACAATTAAAATACATGTTCAAGGTATTCCCTACCTCAAGTCTCTGAAAGTCCAAGTATCAAGGTCCCACACGGCTCCTTACGCTTGTGTTCACACGTACCACCTATGGTACATCATAACATATGCAACACATTAATATAGATGCAATAGAGAAGGTCCTAGACCCTCCATGAACCTCAAGGTCCAATTAAAAAGGCAACTGAAACTGCCAAAATCGATTAATCGATTTCCCAAATCGATTAATCGAAATCCCCAAAATGATTAAATCGATTCTCAAATCGAGCAGTCGAAAATTCAAAATCGATTAATCGATCCCAAATTGATTAATCGAAATTCAAAATCGATTAATCGATTCCCCAAATCGATTAGTCGATTTTCCTAAGTCTTATTTCTCCAGCCACTGAAGGTACTCAGTCGATTAGTCGACTTCCAAATCGATTAATCGATTTCCAGATCAATTAATCGAACTCGGGCATTCTTGTTTTTTCAACTTCTAGACCAAAATCGATTAATCAATTTGGCCAGAATTCAGCCCCTTTTCGGGTTGTTCTTCCAAATCTTTTCTCTCTTTTTTTTTCTTTTCTATTTATTTAATTCTATGATTTTTAACTACCCTTGACTGAATTTAACCATCAAACATCTATGCATTTAATTCTAATAAGACTCACCTCAAATCAATCTCCTAAAGGATTGATAGGTTGGTTTAATGGCTAGGGTTCCGGCCCTTGCTTCAACGATCCTCCGTGCGTTGAATCCGACATTAAATGCTTGAGAATCTTCCTTCAATCAAACCACAATAACTCCTAACCATTACTCACCTTGGTTCTCTCAACCTTCGGTGTTAAGCACATACACCAGAGATAGGTGTATGTGGCCCTAAGCTAACACCATACACTACACTTAGGTCACATTTACATCACATTAGTTCATCACTTCATGAGTCCACTGTTTGACCATCACTTGGTCAAGCCTACGACCAGTCAGACACGGATCCTGAGGTCACTGTTTAACGCTCAAATATTTCAGGATATTATAGTACATCTCTTTATGTGATCTTGTGACAGCCCCGATTTTGGCATCCCAAAATCCGTGCCATCAGCACGACCTTCAAGGCCGTGCCCTGGGTCCTTTACAACACATTGATATATACAAGCCAAAACTGAAATTGAAGCACACGTAGCTACCCTAAATCGAAATCTCAAAACAATATATTTGGTCTCGCAAGGCTGTCCTTGTCCCATGCCAATTCATGGACATAAGGACATACCCAAAAGTTAAATGATAATTATTCATCCCAGATGTTTTATCAAGAGACAGAAATTAAAGCATTCGAAATAAAGAGGCTCGATATACCAAGCCATACATAGTACTCTCTCAACTCACTCTCAGAGTATGCAGCGGGTTTCCTAGAAGAATTCCTCAAGAGGAGGTTACTCTTCCGGGCCACGAACACACGAGGCCCTTGGATTAACTTCTCCCAAGTCTTTCTTTGCCAGCTAGTCCACGGACCTACGACGTATAGTCTAAGGGGTGAGCTACATCCTAGCTCCGTAGGGAAAACAAAAGAACATATAGATCAACCTTCACACATATGTCAGCAACTTAAAAAGCATAGAATTTTCAAGAAGTCACTTATGGACAATAATTTGAGTAACAGGAATAACCCAATAATTTCCGACCACGACTTAGCATAGTTTTGTTTAATCTCCTTATTAGTTTGGTTGTGAATTTGGCCTAATCACTTAAATCTTAACTTAAGTAGTCCTCGAGCAATATAGCATCGAGCCCCGATGGAATACCCGCCATCGTCGTCTAACTAGACAGTTGTTATATGTATTCCCTGGGAATACTGCCCGAGCCCCTTTCTCATAGGCGGCGGGGTCTATTCTCAATCTACATCCCTGGGATGTGCTATAAATGTACGGATTGGCTGCCGTACCGGTCACGGGTATCCTGCCGTGTCAGTCGTGGGTATCCCGCCATGTCGGTGGGGTATTCTAATCAACCTTAAATAATAAAAATATCCATGTGCTTTACATATAGTTATTCACCGTGATTGTGCTAAATATATTACATTAGGCCTTATCACGTTACCTTTGTTTCTCTGTTAGTTTTCTTACGCATCCCTGGGATGCCCCATGCTTCTATTTCACCCTTCTTTGATTTAACGACTTGATTTTTCCTCCCCTGGGGACCTCAGGATTTCGCATTGCAACACACACACACACCCTTATCATGAGGGTTCATGGAATATATAACTATTTAAATAGACTATACTACGCATATGAGTTCACGGAATAATGCACATGTTTCAAGAATATTCCCTACCTCGATTTAATCTCAAGGCACGCTCAGAGGGTTATAATGCATCAACCTACATTTTAAAAAAATAGTTTTAGAACGATCTAAAGTCATTGGGGTGTGTGACTCCCAAGTTTCTTACATTCGAAAACTAAGATCTGAGTGGTCACGGACCTCGTCATGTGCCATTTATACTCGGCGGCGGTCACTTGACCTCGCCGGCGGTCTCTTGACCTCGCCGAGGTTAAATCGAGGTCGCCGAGCGTTAAATCGAGCTGAATTATATCTGGGACCTCGCCGAGCGAGCTCCCTTTAGTTTTAGGGACCGCCGAGCGAGCCCAGTCATATTTTTCTCGTTCATCCTCGCTCGGCGAGCCTTTTTGGACCGCCGAGCGAGGAACACCGATTTGTCCTCGATCGGATCGAGAACAGATTTCCATCCATCCTTTAACCTTAATCTCATACAAAGCAACATTTATCCAAAGATTCTTCCTACTATTCAAAACATTCCTAGGCATATATCATGTTTTTAACGCATTACCTCGACGATGAGTCACGATGAGTTCGATTTATAATTCGAAACTCCACTAGCCTAACTGGTCTCCCTGGTTCTTCCTCTGGCCCTTTCCTCTAATCTCCTTTGCCGACCTAAGTCTCGACGAACCCTAGTTCTCTACTAGGCTCTTTTCTTCTTTCTCTTTATATTCTCCTTCTCTCTATTTAGGTTAGAATAGAGTTACGTAAGGGCTCTTCTCTCTCCTTCACTTTTATATCTTTAATTTTAGGGATATACTAGTGTGTTTCCCACGTACACACTTAATGTATTTGGGTCGTTTTGGTCTCCTTGTGAAACACATATACCTATGTGTGTATGCGTGCCGTGCACTCATCTCAAAAATCTGCGGTTGTGACAATCACCCCAACTTATAAGATTTTCACCCTCGAAAATCGATATTATTCTCTTAACCAGGTACCACTTCTGTCATACGACTCGCATATCCAAACAGTAATTTAAACATTTTGCCGCATTTTTAAAGAACTGTTGTCATGCCAACAAATTTCCACACAACAAAAAAACAAAACAAACAAACAAAACATTATCGGTATCTCATTCCATACATATTTATCATCTACACAAACAAAACTTTGTGACATTCATGTCACGATAGTTTGAAGAAAATTTTGACCTCCATACAAAATGTTTCAAAATATTACATGTAAAGTGCTCAAAATTTTTGTTACTATCTAATCCTCATCCTCCGTCATTAGTCCTCACCATCCTCATCGTCATCGTCCACCGTGACGGCTGTGGTACCCACTGTGGCGCTCCTCGTAGCCGGGCCGGAGCTAGATGCTCCAAAAATAGCGTCCCTCATGGCACCTACGCGCTGCATGTAAGACTGCGGATATGCCTGGCCCATGAGGTCGATAAGTAGCGCCTCCTGGAACCTCTGATGCAACCTGATCTCCCGCCTTCTTGTCAAGGATCTCCCTCATCATGCCGCGTCGGGGTATGGGCCGGTATCGAGGTAGAGGGAGTAGTCGGTCCTACCGGTGCTTGATGGTGGTGCGATCGGAGACTGTCGATCTCTCTTCTTGTTGACACTAGTTTGCAGGCTTTTAAGGTTTCGGCTCCAGTCTTGGGCGAGGTATGGGACGACATTATCGGTGAGGAACAACTCGTCCTCCCGAATCTTAAATCCTCCCTTCCCATTCCGTGAGTCCAAGAGTCGGGAAATCAACCGAGCATATGGTAATCGGTTGATTGGTGGAAGGACAGCACCCCTTACATTTCTTTTGTAGGCATGCGCCATGCCTTTTATGATGACCATAGGTGCGTTGATCCACCTATTGTGAAAAGCGGTGTGTAGGGCTCGCAGAAACGCATCTCGGCGTTCTTGATCATGGCCGGTTGGGTGTAGATTCTTTTTAAAGATAATGTCTAAAAGCCACATGCGCGGCGGTAGTTGTGATCGGGTAATAGATTGTCCCGAGGCGGACATACCGCCAGTGATGTCGGAGATGATCGTTGGGAAATCTACGTTCCCAAAAAAAGGTGGTAGGATGAGTGGGCTAGGGGTGTAGATGTGGGGATATTTCATGATTGAGGAAATGTCGACATCAAAATTAGCTCATTACCATCGATGGTAACGGTATGGCGCCTCATCGACGCTTCATGTTTAGGGTTTGGTAAAACAATTTCACTAGCCTCGGGTAATACCGATCCCCGAAAGGCGTAAGCAGGGTCTTGAGCTGGTTGTTGGTGAGAAAGTCCGATGTCCACTGGGTGGGACGTCGGATCTCAAACATGAGGTGTATTTCCCATTCTTCAAAATTTTTGCTCCCCACCAATCATCTAGTGTGATTGGAGCAGGGCGGTTTGATGATGGTTGGGAAGTTTGGGCGCTTTGTTGGCATGCAATTAATCGCCATCATCTTTCTTGGGTTGGGGGTTTGGGCTCGAGGCCATTTAGTATAAATAAGGCTCAAAAAGAAAGAAAGACTTTAGGAAAAGGTAGATTTTACCTAGAAGAGTCGTCCTAACGGATCGGATTGCTCAAATCCGGTTGAAAACGGAAGGAAAATGTCTGAAATTGTTTGCCCTAACCCTTCCCCCGCTCGTCTCTTCTTTCTTTCGCTTGAAGATGAACAGACGCTCTGGCCTCTGCCATATTTATAGTTCCGCCTCGCTCGAGCGGTCATTAGTTCTCGCTCGAGCGAGAACAGAAATCGTATTGTCATATACTGTAACCTCGCTCGAGCGGTTATAATGCATCGCTCGAGCGGTCAAAATGCCTCGCTCGAGCGAGGATTTGTTATCGCTCGAGCGAGAGGAAGTATGATTTTATGCAGTTCGCTCGAGCGGTCATTAGTGGTCGCTCGAGCGAGACTAGAAACATTTCTCTGGTACCATTTTGCTCATTTTTGGTTTCAATTCTCATCCTAGTTTCATTAAATAAGAATTCAACGAAAAGTGGTTCAATCATTGTTTGGTGTCAATATATCTTTAAAAGAAATTTATATATATATAGCCTTCACAGTACCCGCAATCACATATTCTCAAAAGAATAAAACCATTCAGTTGGTAATTTCGAACAATTTGGGATATTGTTCTCTAACATCCGCCTCATATTCCCATGTTGCCTCTTCGGCCGGATGGTTCTTCCATCGGACAAGCACTAAGGGAATTACTTTTGTTCGCAACACCTGTTCTTTTTTATCTAAAATTTCTACCGGCTCTTCAATCATGGTCATATCTTCATGCATTTCGAATGATTGGCCGCTCAGCACGTGATCAGGGTCATTGAGATATTTTCTAAGCATCGACACGTGGAATACATTGTGTACCTGATCAAACAATGGTGGCAAACCAATGCGATAGGCTACTTCCCACCTCGACCCAAAACTTCAAAGCGGTCCAAGATAGCGGGACTTAGTTTTCCTCTCTTCCCAAATCTCATCACTCCCTTCATCGGTGATACTTTCACGAACACATGTTCACCCACTTTAAAGTCTACACTAGTCCGCTTGATATCAGCATAACTTTTACATGCGCTCCGAGCAGCCTTTAGTCTATCCCTGATCATGCGGACAATAGCAGCGTTATCTTCAAGTAGCTCGGGTCCCAAAACAAATTTCTCGCCAATTTCCTCCCAATTGATTGGCGACTTACATCGTCTTCCGTACAAGGCTTCATACGGTGCCATCCCGATGCTCGTCTGAAAACTATTATTATAACGAACTCAATCAATGGTAGATGTTGATCCCATGATCCTTGCAATTCTAACATACATGCCCTAAGCATGTCTTCAATGACAGTTGACCCTCACCGTCTGTCATTTGTGGGTGAAACGCAGAAAAATCCAACCTAGTTCCCATTCCTTCTTGGAATTTCCTCCAAAACTTTGATGTATATAATGGGTCTCGGTCTGAAACAATGCTACTTGAAATCCCATGTAATCGGACGATCTCCTTCATATAAAGTTCTGCTAATCTTCCTGTGTACATTGTATTGTATACGGCAAGAAATGTGCCGGCTTAGACAATCGATCAACTACTACCCAAATGGCATTATGCCTCCTTGCAGTTCGCGGTAAAACGACTATGAAATCCATGGAGATAGACTCATTTCCATTCGGTATGGGCAAGCATAATAGGCCCGGGGTGTCTATGATCGATTTTCACTTGTTGGCACGTCAAACATCGTGACACGTACTCTGCCACATCTTGTTTCAAACCTCTCCACCAGTAGTTCTTTTTCAGATCCTGATACATCTTCGTGCTTCCCGGGTGGATCGCATAGCTTGACTTGTGAGATTCATCAAGAATCATTCGCCGTAATTCGGCATTGTCCGGAATGCAAAGTCGCCCCTTGAATATTAAGGAACCGTCTTCCTTGATTGAAAACTCAGAGGTAGTACCTTCAGTTACATTTTGATGTATCCTTGTTAGAATCGGGTCTTTCATCTGTAGTTCTCGTATGTGTTCGAATATCACTGGCTTCACTGATATGTTGGCTAAGAAGGCTCTTGTGGCTTGTGGTTGTATGTCTGCGCCACACAACGCTAGATCTTCCAACAACTTCCATCGATGTATACCCGAAATTAGTCTAGCCAGTTGGGCCGAACTCTTTCGACTCAAGGCGTCAGCCACTACGTTAGCTTTGCCTGGATGGTACTGTATAGAACAGTCGTAATCCTTGAGAAATTCCATCCACCTTCGCTGCCTCATTCAGTTCCTTCTGTGTAAATAGGTATCTAAGGCTTTTATGGTCAGTGAAAATGTCAAATGTTTCTCCGTATAAATAATGTCGCCATATCTTTAATGCGAATATGACTGCTGCTAGTTCCAGATCGTGTGTTGGGTAGTTCCTTTCGTGCTCTTTCAACTGTCTGGAGCCGTAAGCTATCACCTTTTTATATTGATTTAGTACACAACCCAACCCGTTCTACGAAGCATCACTATAAACTGCGAATCCTCCACTGCCTGATGGAATGGCTAACACTGGAGCTGAGGTGAGTCTCTTCTTGAGTTCCTGAAAACTCTTCTCACACACCTCACTCCACTCAAATCTTGAGTCCTTTCTTGTAAGCCTCGTAAGAGGTCCTGATATTTTTGAAAACCCCTCTACGAAACGTCGATAATAACCTGCCAGTCCGAGGAAACTTCGGATGTCTGTCACGGTTTTTGGTTGTTCCCAGTTCACTACTGCCTCGATCTTAGCAGGATCTACAGTGACGCCATGCTTGGATACGACATGTCCCAAAAAGCTAACCTCTTCTAGCCAAAACTCACATTTGCTGAGCTTGGCGCTGATTGGTGTTCACGCAAGGTTCAGAGAGCGACACGTAAGTGTTCTTCATGCTTCGATTTAGATTTTGAGTAGATTAGGATGTCATCAACAAACACTACCACGCAGGAGTCTAGGTGTGGTTTAAACACTCGATTCATCAAGTCCATAAACGACGCTGGTGCATTTGTCAGTCCAAACGGCATCACTAAAAATTCATAGTGTCCATACCGTGTTCTAAAAGCCGTTTTCTGAATGTCCTCGGCCCTGACTCTTAACTGATGGTAACCAGATCTTAGATCGATCTTGGAAAAATGTTTTGCACCCTGCAATTGGTCGAATAAGTCATCTATTCTTGGCAACGGATATCGATTCTTCACCGTGACTTTGTTCAATTGGCGGTAGTCGATGCACAACCGCATCGACCCATCTTTCTTTTTCACGAACAACACTGGTGCTCCCCACGGAGACACGCTTGGTCGTATGAATCCCTTGTCCATGAGCTCTTGCAGTTGTTCTTTCAACTCTTTCAACTCTGCAGGGGCCATTCTATAAGGTGCTTTTGAAACAGGTTCCGTTCCTGGTGCTAAGTCGATCGCAAATTCTACTTCTCTTCGAGGTAATCTCGCAATTCTTCCGAAATACACCGGGAATTCTCGCTACTTTATCTCAGAGATAATATTCTTTTCTTCTTTATCTTCTTTCAAAAATGCCAAATAACCACTACACCCCTTTCGGATTAAACGTTCTGCTCTGACTGCAGATATGAGTGGTACCTGAGTCGACCTCTCCCCTTGAAATCGAAACGATCTCCTCGTGTTAGGACGGAAAACAACAACTTTATCCTTGCAGTCCACTGTTGCGCAATGATGGGACAGCCAATCCATACCAAGGATTACATCGAATCCTTGCATGTCCAACCATATTAAATTTGCGTCTAATTCGTGGACAGCGTGATCCCGAATGCTTACTACTACCGATTTGCAGACTAACTCCATGTCCACTAATTCTCCTGTTGGGATGGACACTGATAACACAAAGTCCAGTGTCTCCGGAACAATCTTCATCTTCTTTGCAAATCTAGGGGTAATGAAGGAGTGGGTAGACCCTGGGTCTATCAGCACTCGTGCGTCATGTGCGACGTAACACCCTTTCTCATAAATCTGTAACGTACCTACAATGCATGCATATACATACATAACATATACATAAAACAAAATTTTCACTCTTAAGTTTAATAACGGTTATATAGATATTTATCCTAATGGAATTCCATTCTTTATCTAGAGTTGTATTGCAACCGAAATTCTTTATTTTAAAGGAGATCTCACCTTGGATAACGTCGTGTACACTCCACCTTCTGGTAGCTGCCGTGGCTCTCCCTCGAATAACGGGCTTTCGAGATTGAATAGGTTGTGGCATGGAAGTTGGAGCCGTCTTTTCTTTGATCGTCTCAGGCAATCTCTAATCATGTGGCCTATCTTGCCACACTTGAAACGACCTCGCATTCCACGCCTACAATCATGTTGTTTTGTGGGACTTGCCACATTTAGCACAAGTTTCCTTGGTGATGAAGTAGCGACTCTCGAAAAACCTTGTGTAGTTGTAGCCTATTTGAAAAAGCAGACCTTGATACCTCATCGGTCTCCCCGATGCCAAAGAACGGATAATTTTGATGAGTAGGTTGTTGTGCGGCTCTCCATACTCTGAACGATTGCTTCGATTTGGTGCTACAAACCTCGGTTTCTTATATACCGATTCATAACTCCCGTCCTACTCGGATCAATGCTTTCTCTACCTTGATGTTCCTCGATGTTCGGTTATTGTTTTCTTCCTCAACTACCAATGCCTTACTCATTACTTCCATAAGTTTTCAAATTTGGAAGGCAACCCCTCCTCGGATGTCCGACCTTAAGCCTGTTGGAACCTCTTCGCTTTCATCACGTGCGAGATTACGTATGCAGGGCGGCGAGCCGTCCTCATGAATTCCACTCCATACTCTCTCACGGTCATTCTTCCCCGTGCTAGTTGTAAAATTGAGTCTCCATCCGATTTCTCACAACTTGTGAAATATTGTTTATTGAATTCTTCTACAAATTGCCCCAAGTCCATGGCACATCCGAGTTTCTTGTGCTCTCGTCATTAAACCGATTTCCACCACGGCCCACTTCTCCATCTAACATATATGCGCCAAGACGCCTCTCATCCTCCGTGCATGTCAGTACGCTAAACACCTTCTCCATTTCCCCCAACCAGTTTTCGGCGGCCATCGTGTCTGCCTGTCCTGAAAAGTTGGGAGGTCTCATTCTTCTGAACTCGATGAATGTCAAGCCATCAAGGGTGTAAGTCCCTTGGAGGGGTAGGTGTTCGTTGTGGTTCTGCTTGTAGCGCCAAGGACGCCGCTTGTTGTGCTATGGCGTTATGGTCTCCATTGTGTGCATCATTCTCTGTCGCTCTTCTCTTTCTTCATTTCTTTCTCTCACCCTATCTTGTTCCCTCTGGTCTCGATCCAGTCTATCTAGATCTTGCTCCTCTGCTTGATTTTGATTTCCTCCCTGGCCCCTGCTCTCGGGAATCTCCCTGTCTCCCAATGGCACTCTGTTTGTAGGTGTGACGAACCCATCTCTACTGCGCAAATTCCTATCATGACCACCGGGTCCTCTCCTCTAGGAAACATAACGTGCATGAGAATCCATAATCTCGTTAGCGAAGTCCCTATATTCGGCGATATGATAGTTAGAACTCGGAAAGAAAGGCTCGATACCAGGATGTGGCCCGATTTGCATCCAATCATGCCATCAAGACGACCCTCAAGGCCGTGCCCTGGGTCCTTTACCACACATTGTATATATACAAGCCAAAACTGAAATTGAAGCACACGTAGCTACCCTAAATCGAAATCTCAAAACAATATATTTGGTCTCGCAAGGCTGTCCTTGTCCCATGCCAATTCATGGACATAAGGACATACCCAAAAGTTAAATGATAAATATTCATCCTAGATGTTTTATCAAGAGATGTAAATTAAAGCATTCAAATAAAGAGGCTCGATATACCAAGCCATACATAGTACTCTCTCAACTCACTCTCGAGTATGCGCTGGTTTCCTAGAAGAATTCCTCAGAGGAGGTTCGACTCTTCACCACGAACGAGGCCCTTGGATTAACTTCTCCAAGTCTTTGCTTTAATCTCGGACCTGCGACGTATAGTCTAAGGGGTGAGCTACATCCTAGCTCCGTAGAGAAAATAAAAGAACATATAGATCATCCTTCACACATATGTCAGCAACTTAAAAAGCATAGAATTTTCAAGAAGTCACTTATGGACAATAATTTGAGTAACAGGAATAACCCAATAATTTCTGACCACTACTTAGCATAGTTTTGTTTAATCTCCTTATTAGTTTGGTTGTGAATTTGGCCTAATCACTTAAATCTTAACTGAAGTAATCCTCGAGCAATATAGCATCCGATGGAATACCCGCCATCGTCGTCTAACTAGAGTTGTTATATGTATTCTCCGAATACGCGAGCCCCTTTCTCATAGGCGGCGGGGTCAATTCTCAATCTACATCCCTGGGATGTGCTATAAATGTACGGATTGGCCGCCCGTGCATCACGGTATCTGCCGTGTCAGTCGTGGGTATCCCGCCACGTCGGTGGGGTATTCTAATCAACCTTAAATAATAAAAATATCCATGTGCTTTACATATAGTTATTCACCGTGATTGTGCTAAATATATTACATTAGGCCTTATCACGTTACCTTTGTTTCTCTGTTAGTTTTCTTACGCATCCCTGGGATGCCCCATGCTTCTATTTCACCCTTCTTTGATTTAACCACTTGATTTTTCGTCCCCTGGGGACCTCAGGATTTCGCATTGCAACACACACACACACCCTTATCATGAGGGTTCATGGAATATATAACTATTTAAATAGACTATACTACGCATATGAGTTCACGGAATAATGCACATGTTTCAAGAATATTCCCTACCTCGACGAATCTCAAGGCACGCCTGCTCGTAGAGGGTTATAATGCATCAACCTACATTTTAAAAAAATAGTTTTAGAACGATCTAAAGTCATTGGGGTGTGTGACTCCCAAGTTTCTTACATTCGAAAACCAAGATCTGAGTGGTCACTGTACTCGCTCGTGACCATTTATACTCGCCGGCGGTCACTTGACCTCGCCGAGCGGTCTCTTGACCTCGCCGGCGGTTAAATCGAGGTCGCTCGGCGGTTAAATCGAGCTGAATTATCTGCGGACCTCGCCGAGCGAGCTTCCCTTTAGTTTAGGGACCGCTCGAGCGAGCCCAGTCATATTTTTTCTCTGTTCATCCTCGCCGGCGAGCCTTTTGGACCGCTCGAGGAGGAACATCGATTTGTCCTCTCGATCGAGAGAACAGATTTTCATCCATCCTTTAACCTTAATCTCATACAAAGCAACATTTATCCAACATTCTTCCTACTATTCAAAACATTCCTAGGCATATATCATGTTTTTAACGTACCTCCGACGATGAGTCACGCACAGGTTCGATTTATAATTCGAAACTCCACTAGACTAACTGGCCTCCCTGGTTCTTCCTCCAGTCCTTTCCTCTAATCTCCTTTGCCGACCTAAGTCTCGACGAACCCTAGTTCTCTACTAGGCTCTTTTCTTCTTTCTCTTTATATTCTCCTTCTCTCTATTTAGGTTAGAATAGAGTTACGTAAGGGCTCCTCTCTCTCCTTCACTTTTATATCTTTAATTTTAGGGATATACTAGTGTGTTTCCCACGTACACACTTAATGTATTTGGGTCATTTTGGTCTCCTTGTGAAACACATATACCTATGTGTGTATGCGTGCCGTGCACTCATCTCAAAAATCTGCGGTTGTGACAGATCTTTAGCAGTAGCAAGCTTTGATATTACAAAATCGTAAATACAATTTCCTCTTTAGTCGGTACGATTCTTCAACACAATTGATCGTATTCATCCAATATGATTTCTCCTCTCTTGTGCGTCTTCAGTGGAATCGTAAGTACGATTCCTTCTTTTCTTTCGTCGATTTCGCTCTATCGAGGTTACGATTGGGGTCATCTTTACATATGATCGTCTTTTACTATTTTTTGAGTTTATTTTCGCAAAGATTAACACTTTGGCTCTATTCTGCTTACTGCTCTAAATATCTGTATATCATCATATTATTAGTAGCAAACTAAGATATGGTATCACTAAGTTAAGGGTGGTAAAATGATAAATTCTGTGACTGATCATTAATGAACTACATAGAACAACCACATAGTTATCAAGCTTTTTAATAGCCTCTTAGCCGAGAGCATAGAACTTTCAAGCTCGCAAATAGCCTCTTAGCCGTTGAATCCTACTATATTGGAAGGATGGATCTGGGCAAAAAAACTACGTTGTAAAGAGGTTTTTTTTAAAAGGCCTAAATTTCGATGGAAATTTTGAAATTTCGATCAAATTTTTAGCTTCGGCCACAATCGAAACTGATATTTCGATCCTTGCTATTGAGTGTGTACACTATTGAGTGTTGTATAGGACAATAGAGATTGTTTTTTATCCCTAGTATAATGGATCTTGGCATCATAGCCCACCTATCAAACAATCAGACATTGATTCCATGTGGCACCCATCCCAAAAAGTGACTTTGATCATGGTATACCATGAGAAGGGTCTCTTTTAGGGGTTTGTTCCATGTGGAATCAACATGTTACCTCATGTTAGGTGGGATATCCTCTGAAGATCTACTGTGTGAAACATTAGGAAGAAAAATGCCATCCATAGGTTGAATCAAGACAGTCAAAAGTGTTAATGGTGGAAATCATTTGTTGCAAAGACTAACATATGGCTGCAAATACCCTTACCTGCTAGAGATTAAAAAGGAGGTGCGATTAACTTTGAATGGTCAACCTAAGGGACGTTGAGAACTCTTTTCCTTTTGACTTTATATTTTTAAGATAGAAAAAAATCTCAAAAAACTGTAGTGCTTCCACATAACCCCTCCCTAGGTTTACTTTAATAGATATAGATTGGTGAAAGAGCACGAGCGATGACAACCTGCGAATCTATGAAGACCTCTGCTTCAAATCAAAGCCAATAATCTATAAAATGAAGTTGGAGAAAAAAACTAGGTCCTTTTAGAGGGTTTTAAAGAGGTTATGAGTGGGGAAGGCGTATATGAGTTACGGAACTAATGCCTTAACTCGATCCATGGTAGAGGGATGGTTCGTATTCATCATCAAAATTGTCGAAAAGAAGAAAAGCAAGGGTTGCAGAAACCTTCTACTTTGATTTGAGTCGACTAGTATTGATGTTGTGAATTCGTTGTCCAAAAAAACAAGTGCCAAAATTAGGGTTTCTTCATTGTATGCCCTTTTTCTCCTTCGATTGGGTTCGAACAACCGACGCAGGAACTAGTTTCCCTTCACACATCGTTTTCTCTTTCCAGATCTCAGCCTATCACGACCCGAAATTCTATCCCATCCCGAGGGCCTAGAATTCCAAGTTATGACCCGCACGCATCTCAGATACATTAAGCGGACATACACATAATCAAAGTTCTCGAGCAATTATGGTTCTAAGAAATCCATAAAAACCAACAAATATAGGTGAAATATAAAAATAATTATAAATACTGAATAAATACGATAAAATCTAAGTAATCCACCAATAAAAGGGAAATAAATATCGGAGACAAATCCAATACATGAAACCATAGAGTCAACAATAATAGTATCAAACAAAACTCAATACCGAGTCTACAATTATCAATAATCGGCACTCAAATTAAAATCGGCACTGAAGTCCTACTAACCAGCGGCGTCGCCCTCCCAAGGCTCTTGGTACTCAGCGTTCACGGGGTCAACAAAATCAACGCCAAAAAGATCAAAATAGCCAGTGTCCACTCCGTCAAAATAATCACCGCAACTGTTAGATTTTCGTGGCATGAGTTTACTCAGTCACGTAAACTCAGTGGATACACTACCAATCCACCCCATACTACTCAGATGCATTATGGGTGTATCACATGAGTGATAATAATAGTATGTCAAAGGAATCAGAAAGACAGAATGACAATTATATCCATATTATACCAAAAATGTAGGACCATGATCTAGACACTCATATTCTAATATACCTCATCATATCTTATAACATATTATATCTTATTATTCTCACACATACGTCTGTATATCGTATGAACGTAACTAATATACTCATAAATCTTATACAACCTGTGTCAGTGTCGCTGCTCGAGCTACCATGTGAGGGTCACCATAGTATCATACCACCATATCATAATGTTACCCAATCACCCTCCCTATCCTACTCATACTCTCCACCCAGGCTAATGGGGAGACATAATGGCCAAACATAACTCATATCATACTCATACTCATATTACCTCCCAGAGATTCGTCTTGGTTGTAAGACATTATTGCCTTTACAGTTATAATATCCCCAAAAATTTGAGCGTTAAACAGTGACCTCGAGATACGTGCTTGATTGGTAGTAGGGTTGACCAAGTGTTAGTCAACGCAGTGACTACGACTAAAGTAGCCTTAGTGTTAGTAAACATATAAGAGTAGTGTTAGATGTAGTTAGAGGTTAGTTAATGGTCACGTACACCTATCTCTGGTGTATGTGTTTAGCACACCAGCAAGGGAGGTTATAAGGGTTTAATAACCTAAAAGAAAAGTAAATTCTCTTATTTAGTTGGTGAAGAGAGTTAAGAAGAGAGAGAGAGATCAAGGAGAGAGTGAGGGCTAGGAGTTAATGCAAATGTCAGATTCAACGTGATTGAAATTGTTGGAGCCAAAGCTAGGAGCCCTAACCTTCAAGCCAAATCACTAAATCAGCCAAGGGTTGATTTGAGGTGAGTTTTGTTAGATTTAAATGAGTACTTTATTGTGCATTAGTTCTAGGAGAGATGGATTAAATCATTAAATTAAAATGATAGAAAGGAAAGAAAAATAAGAAAAAAAAGATTTAGAAGAATAGCCCAAAAAGAGGCTGAATTCTGGCCAAATCGATTAACCAAATCGATTAATCGATTTGGAGAACCGATTAATTGATTTTGGTCTAGAAGGAAAAAGCATGAATGCCTGAATTCGATTAATCGATCTTGAAATCAATTAATAGATTTTGAAAGTCGATTAATCGATTAAAAAATCAACCAATCGACTGAGTACCTCCAGTGGCTGGGGAAATAAGGCTTGAGAAAATCGACTAATCGAATTGGGAAATTGATTAATCGATTTTAGATTTTTGATTAATCAATTTTAAATTTTTGATTAATCGATTTGGGATCGATTAATCGATTTTAGATTTTGGACTACTCGATTTAGGGATCGATTAACTATTTTAGATTTTCGATTAATCGATTTGGGAATCGATTAATCGATTTAGGGTTTCGATTAATCGATTTTGACAGTTTGACTTGACTTCTTGATTGGACCTTAGGGTTCATGGAGGGTCTTGGACCTTCTCTGTTGCATCTTTATTGATGTGTTGCATATGTTATGGTGTACCATAGGTGGTACGTGTGAATACAAGCATAAGGAGCCGTATGGGACCTTGATGCTGGACCTTCAGAGACTTGAGGTAGGGAACACCTTAAACATGTACTTTGATTATAAGAGCATGTATGTAGTGATATAGAAATAAAATGAATCATATAATCTCCATGTGTGTGTGTGTGTGATACACCAATGAAATGAACATGCTTACTCATATAATCCTTTCAATATGTGTGTGTGTGACACCAAGTAAGCATATGAAAATGAGACATCCCCAGAGATGAGAAAGTGATAAAGGCATCAGTATGATACGAGTAATTTAGACATCCCAGAGATGTAAGAGAGATTGTAAAGTAAGATTGAACAAAGACTGATAAGGCCTAATTGATATAAAGTAGCACATTTACACAGTGAATAACTATATGTAAAGTACCTGATATTTTTTTTTTTTAAGATTTGAACAGAATATCCCACCGACGTGGCGGGATACCCACGACTGACTCGACAGGATATCCGTGATCGATACGGCGACCAATCCGTACACCGGTACGGCAGTCTATCCGTACACAGTAGCACATCCCGGAGATGTTGAGATGAGATTAGACCCCATTGCCTATGAGAAAGAGACCTGAGTAGTATTTCAAGTATGAAATATATATAACAACTATCTATTTAGACGACAATGGAGGGTATTCCATCGGGGCTCGATGTTATATTGCTCGGAGACTACTTAAGTTGAAGATTTAAGTTTCTTTAGGCCTATTCAGTGTAGTTCATGAACAGTTGAGAATAAATATAACATGTAAACCACCAGTAAACTTCCATGCATAAGTACTCTCTAAACTGTTTTCCATTAAGTTTATAAATACATCATGCTGAGAATATCATGGAATATATGTGAGGATTTGACTTATATGTTCATTGTACGTTCGGTTACGTATTGCTGGATGTAGCTCACCCTTTAGACTATCTCCGTCCACGAGGTCGCTGATAGCAGCGAGTTGAGGCCGGGGGCATAGATCGGTGATTGGGATTATCTTGTAGGAAGAGCAGTTAGACCTCACCCAGGGGACTTCTTCTAGGTGACTACTGGTAGTACTTTATTAGGAGAGTAGTTTTGAGAGATTAGTCTTGACGGTATGTCAAGCCTTTATTTTGAGAAACAATGTAATTAAATAAATATATTCTTTTGGCGAACCATCTTGGGTGACTAATTGGTGTCACTGATGGTTCGAGTGGGTTCTTTTACTCATGCAGAGGCATGAGTTTAGAACCATCTTTTGAATTATAGATTTTGAGTATATGTATAGAACTAGAGATTTATTTCAGTATCAGTTCTTATGCATTCGTTCTTTTTATTATTGCTTGCTATGCCAATGTTCCATACGTATCCATGGGGCATGGTCTGGAGGATCGTGCTGATAGCACGGGTTTCGGGGTGCTAAAATTTGAGTTGTCATAGTTGGTATCAGAGCATTTTCTTTTAGAAATTTTGATAATTATTATTTTTGTCAGAGCATAGGGACTTCTGCTAACGAAACTTTGGCTTCATGTGCATACCGTTATGTCTTCTAGAGGAAGGGGCCGACCCAGGGGTGGCCATAGTAGAAGTTTGCGTAGTCGATATAATTTTATCTTGGATACAAATCGAGTGCTTATGAGAGATAGAGGGGCTTCAAGCAGTGGTGGCCAAGGGAGCCAAGATCAGGCAGAGAATCAGGATCGAGATCATCAGGATCGAGATCAGAGGGAATAGGAGAGAGTCAGAGAAAGAAATGAAGATAGAGAGGAGCGTCAGAGGATGATGCACACTATAGAAACCATGGCGACTGCCATAGCATAGTAGGCAGCATCCTTGGCAGCTCATACTGCCCATGAGCAGCATTAGCCACCGACACCTCTAGTGGCTCCGACACCGCCAATGTCTTCTGTGTTTATTGAGTTTAGGAGGATAAGACCTCCTAGCTTTTTGGGGCAGGCAAAGCCTATGGTAGCTGAGAATTGGCTGAGTGAGATGGAGAAAGTGTTTAGTGTGCTCACGTGCACAGAGGACGAGAGCGTCCATTAGGTAGCCTACATGTTAGATGGGGAGGCTGGGCCTTGGTGGAAGTCCGTTTCACATACTAAGGCTCAGGAGACCCCATATTTGACCTGGACATGGGATGAATTTGTTAAAGAGTTCAACAAATAATATTTTCCAGAAGTGGTGAGGAATCAAATGGAGATATAGTTTGTACAACTTGTATAAGGGAAGATGACTATTAGAGAGTATGGAGTGGAATTCATACGACTTGCTCGCTTTGCGCCCGACTATATCATCGTGGAGATGATGAGAGCGAAGAGGTTTTAGCAAGGGTTGAGACCAGACCTGAGGGGAGGAGTGGCACCATTCCAGATGAGGACCTATGGAGAGGTCATGAGCAAGGCATTAGTGGTTGAAGAAGAAAATAATAACCGTTATCGCCAGAGGGAACAACAAGGAAGGTGGAGTGTGGATCAAAATAGGACAGGAAACTACGAGCCAGTGAACAAAAAGCAGAGATTCGTAGCCCACAATCAGAGACCATCATTCCAAGGAGGGTATCAAAGACCGGCGCAGTAGAGCAACCAACAAAGATTTTCATTGCTCGCGTCGGGGAGGCCGATACGATATGAGAGCCCTACTATCACTACCGAAGCTACAGTTATACAGGGTTTCTCACGAGCTACATCTTCCACACCGCGATACTTGTGCCAAGTGTGGCAAGTCTCACAAGACGACGGACTATAGGCAGGGAACTCGGGACTGTTTCAGATGTGGCAAGGTGGGCCACTTGATCAAAGATTGCCCTGAGGTGAACAAAGGGAAAACGGCTTCAACTGCTATGCCCTGACCATACAAGCAAGGAAGCCGATCGTCCAAGGGAGAGCCTATGCGGTCACAGCTCAAGAGGCCCAAAATACAAACAACGTGATCTAAGGTGAGAATTCCTTTTAAATAAAGAATTTTAATTCTTGAAAAATGTTTAGATAGAGAAGGTACATCCATATGGAAAATAGAAAGGAACCTGTATATAATAATTTTGGTATGATGGTGTACATTATATATATATATATGTGTGTGTGTGTGTGTGTGTGTATGTATGACTAGGTACGTTACAAATTTATGAGAAAGAAAGCGACGTCACATATGAGGCTCGAGTGTTGATAGACCCGGGGTCTACCCACTCATTTATTACCCCTCGCTTCACAAAGAAGATGAAAGTCAACCCAGAGGAGTTAGACTTTGTATTAACTGTGAGTGTTCTGACTGGGAAATCGGTTGAAACCGAAAAAGTTTGCAACTCCGTGATCTTGAGAATCATGGATGGAGACGTCTTTAAACTACAGGCAAATTTGATCATGTTAGACATGTAAGGATTCGACATGATCCTTGGCATGGATTGGTTGTCGACTCATTGTACAATCATGGATTGCAAGAACAAGGTCATAATTTTTAGACCGAACACAAGGAGATCATTTTGATATCGAGGAGAGAGATCGACGAGCATGCCACTTATCTCTGCAGTCAGGGTCTAGCACTTGATCAGAAAAGGGTGTAATGGATATTTGGCATTCTTGAAGGAGGATAAGGAAGAGAAGAATATTATTTCGGAGATAGCAGTTGTGCAAAACTTCGCTGACGTGTTTCCGGAAGAATTACCCGGATTACCTCTAGATAGAGAAGTTGAGTTCACCATCGACTTAGCATTAGGAACGGAGCCTGTTTCTAAAGTACCATATAGAATGGCTCATGCTGAGTTGAAGGAGTTGAAAGAGCAGTTATAAGAGCTCATGGACAAGGAGTTTGTTAGACCGAGCATGTCTCCATGGGGAGCTCCGGTCTTGTTTGTAAAGAAGAAAATGGGTCAATGCGTCTGTGCATTGACGATCGATAATTAAACAAACTTACTATAAAGAATAAGTATCCTTTGCCTAGGATAGATGACTTATTCGACCAGCTGCAAGGAGCAAGGTATTTCTCCAAGATCGATCTGAGATCTGGATACCATCAATTGAGAGTCAAGGCAGAGGACATCCAAAAGACTGCGCATTCGTGACATGGCATGCGGAACCTGAATTTTTTAGTGATGCTTGCCATTTGGGTTGTGGCCTTATAGTAAATAGTTATCATTCTACACAAGCGGCGTCGTTTATGGATTTGATGAATCGGGTGTTTAAACCACAACTGGACTCTTGCGTCATCGTGTTCGTCGACGATATCCTAATATACTCCAAGTTATAAGCGGAACACGAAGAACACTTGAGGATTGCTCTACAAACCTTGCATGAACACCAACTGTACGCCAAGCTCAGCAAGTGCGAGTTTTGGTTAGAGGAAGTTAGCTTTTTGGGACATGTCTCAAAGCATGGTGTCACTGTTGACCCAGCTAAGATAGAAGCAGTGGTCAATTATGAGCAACTAAAGACCGTGACTGACATCCGTAGTTTTCTCGGACTGGCTGGCTATTATTGGAGTTTCATTGAGGGTTTTTCAAAAATATCGGGACCACTCATGAGACTTACATGGAAGGATGCAAGGTTCGAATGGAGTGAGACATGCGAGAAGAGTTTTCAAGAACTTAAGAAGAGACTCACTTCAGCTCCAGTACTAGCGATTCCGTCAGGCAGTGGAGGATTCGCAGTCTATAGTGATACTTCGTATAATGGTTTGGGTTGCGTACTCAACTAACACAGAAAGGTGATAACTTATTGGTCGAGACACCTGAAAGAACATGAGAAAAATTATCCGACACATGACCTGGAACTAACAGCGGTCATATTTGTGCTAAAGATTTGGAGACATTACTTGTACGGTGAGACCTTTGAGATATTTACCGATCATAAGAGCCTCAGATATCTGTTTACACAGAAAGAACTAAATATGAGACAACACAGATGGATGGAGTTCCTCAAAGACTACGACTGTTCCATACAGCACCATCCAAGCAAGGCTAATGTAGTAGCAGATGCCTTGAGTCGAAAGGGTTCAGCGCAGTTGTCTAGTTTGGTTTTGGGTATGCACCGATGGAAGTTGTTTGAAGATCTGGAACTATATGATGCGAACATCGAGTCGCAGGCCACAAGAGCCTTTTTAGCAAACATTTCAGTGAGGCCAGTGATATTTGAGCATATCCATGAGCTACAGATGAAAGACCCTGCTTTAACCAAGATTCGTCAAGATGTGATTGAAGGCATCAAACCGGACTTCTCAGTGAAAGAAGATGGTTCCTTATTGTTTAAGGGTCGTCTCTGCATTCTGGACAATGCCGATCTACGACAAACTATTCTTGATGAATCTCACAAGTCGAACTATGTGATTCACCCTAGTAGTACGAAAATGTATCAAGATCTGAAAAAGAATTACTGGTGGAGAGGTTTGAAGCAAGACGTGGTAAAGTACGTGTCGCGATGTTTGACATGTCAGCAGGTGAAAGTTGATCATAGACATCATGCTGGATTATTGTAGCCTCTACCCATACTAGAGTGGAAGTGGGATTCGATCTCTATGGACTTTATCGTTGGACTACCGCGTACAGCGAAAAGATATAATGCCATTTGGATAGTCGTAGACCAATTGACTAAATCAGCACACTTCTTGCCCTACAACTCGATGTATACGGCAAAAAGACTCACAGAGCTATATATGAAAGAGATCGTCCGTTTGCATGGGATTCCAAGTAGCATTGTTTCTGACCGTGACCCATTATATACATCAAACTTTTGGAAGAAATTTCAAGAAGGAATGGGAACGCTATTGGAATTCAGTTCAGCATTCCATCCGCAAACTGAAGGGTAAATAAAGCGGGTAAATCAGATCATCAAGGACATGCTTAGGGCATGTATGCTAGAGTTGCAAGGCTCATGGGATCAACACCTGCCATTGATTGAGTTCACATACAATAACAGTTTTCAGACAAGCATTAGGATGGCACCGTATGAAGCTCTTTATGGACGGCGATGTAAATCGCCCATCAATTGGGAGGAAACCGGTGAGAAATTAATTTTGGGACCCAAAATGCTTGAAGATAATGCTGCCTATATTCGGATGATAAGGGTAAAACTCAAAGCGGCTTAGAGCAGGCTGAAAAGCTACGCCGATATCAAGCGGACCAGTGTAGACTATAAGGTGAGTGAACATGTGTTTGTCAAAGTGTTGCCTATGAAGGGCGTGATGAGATTTGGAAAGAGGGGAAAGTTAAGTCCCCGTTACCTTGAACCATTTGAAGTTCTAGGTCGAGTAGGTGAAGTTGCTTATCGCATTGGATTACTACTGCTATTCGATCGGATGCATAATGTGTTCCACGTATTTATGCTCAGGAAGTATATAAATGGCCCTGATCACATTTTGGGCAGTCAACCTTTGGAAATGCATGAAGACATGAGCATGATAGAGGAACCGACAAAGATTTTGGATCGAAACGAACAAGTATTGCGGATAAAAGTAATTCCATTAGTGCTTGTTCGATGGAAAAATCATCCGGCCGAAGAAGCTACGTGGGAACGAGAGGCCGACGTGAAAGAACAATATTCGGACTTGTTTGCGACGAGTTGAGAGTCAAAATTGTATCACCGCAAGCATGTTTGCGGATTTAAATCTTCCATTGTAATCTAATGTTGACCATTTGGCCAAATTATCAAATGGAGAGAATGTTAATCGAAAGGTTGTGCTGTGATGCGATATAGAATGCATGGTTAGGATACATCATACTATGAAATGGTTATGAAGACATGTTTCACAAAACTAATGACCCACTAGTCATGTACTACCAAGGAAACAAAAGAGACATAAAAACAAGAAAGTTTTTGAATTCTGATGAAAACCGATTAATCGATTTTCAAATCGATTAATCGATTTGGAAATTTGATTAATCAATTTTGGTCGATTAGTCGACTGACATACACCAGTGAATGGAGATTGAGTAGAGATTCAGAAAATTGAATAAAATGAAATTTCAACTAATCGAGGGGAATTCGATTAATCGATTTGTAAAATCAATTAATCGATCTGGGATTTCGATTACTCGACTAACACACACCAGTGAGCTGTGAATTTTAGAAAAATTTAGGGGTATAACGATTTCGATTAATCGAGGTGAAATTCGATTAATTGATTTTGGTAAATCGATTAATCGATTTGGAAAATCGATTAATCGATTGGCACATGCCAGTGAACTGCAAACCTGGAATGTAAAATGACCTAAAAATTTTGATTAATCGAAATGAATTCAATAAATCGATTTTAAATTTTGATTAATCGATTTTGGAAATCGATTAATCGATATCGTGCGGCTGAAGATACTTTGTAAAACCAATTAATCGATTTTTAAAATCGATTAATCAATTTTGGCCTATATATATAAAAGAGGGAAAAAAAATTCCCATTCGAATTTTTTTTTGGTTTTCTCTTTCACGCGCTTCTTCTTCTTCCTCCTTGAGCCACTGTGCAAGCTAGGGTTTTTGGGGGTTTTGCACCGATTTCGACTCGAAATCCTCTTGCAATTGGATCGATACCTAAGGTAAACCCTAGATTTCGAGTTTTCTTTTCAATTTGAGCTATCAAACCCTAGTTTCATTGCATTTGGATTCAAAATGCCACCTCAAACTCTCTTCGCCACAAAGCAAGGGGCTTCGAAGCTTTCGGTACGGCGTAAGAACGCCGCACCGCCACCACCATCTCCATCACCTCTACAAACCCCATCCTCATCGTCATCGGATACCACATCCGGTTCGACGAGCGTGTCTTTGCAAGAATCTTCACCGACATTACCACCACCACCCGTAGACTTGCCCCAACCAAATGAGTGGTGGGCGGCAAAGAATTTTGAGGATGAATATATTATCGACAAGGACTTGTTTACCGACGTCGAGGGTGAGACCAAATGGGCTAAGAACTATTTGGTTAACGCGGGCCTCGGTAACCTATTGAAGTCGCTACACGGGTGTTACTACCCTAGGCTAGTTCGCCTATTTTACCAGGGCTTGGCGGAGGGTCTGGTTGATGACACCGTTATGACCAAGATTGATGGTTGTAGCTACACATTTACCCGTCGCCACGTACATGAGTCCCTAGAGTGCTATTTGGACTTTGTGCCCGACACCGCCCTCTTTCCACCGTTTGCGAAAGAGGTGAGATTTGAGGAAATCATGATCGAGATGACCAATCGGAAAAAGGGGTCGGGTCAGTCTATTAGGCGGGTAGACTTGCCCTACTACATGTGGATGCTTGATTCAATAATCAAGTGCAACCTCTACCCGATGTGTCACGGTACAAAGAGGGTGGAGTTGGTCTAACATACCCTATATGCGGCATTCTGCGGCTGTTGGTTCGACGCCACCAAGAGCATCATCAAGGGGATGACTTACATCAAGGGGAAGTTGATGAATGGTCCCTTGAGGCCCAAGGAGAAAATGCGTTATGCTTGTCTCATATTGAGCATGCTTGAGTGCTACTCTGATGCCCCAGAGTATGTCATCTCACCCCACGAGCAGAAAGCTACAGACCACGTGAAGCATTACTCTATCACTTCATGGGGTCATAGCTACAGATTGTTGAAGAGGACCCTGTCAGTTGAGGGCCCAACAGCACCAGCAGCAGTAGCACCACCACCACCCCCACAACCACATCAGGACCCGCCAGTAGGGGGAGCACACCCCGTTATTCCACCAGCTGAGGGGGCACCCTCTCATACTACCGCATCCCCTACGCCACCGTCGCAGTCAGCGACTGTCACACCTACCTCATCATATCGCCGACGAGCGACTCGTCCAGCGCCTACGATCGAGGATGTGTTGGCCTGGATGGAGGCCAACAACCAACAGATGAATCGGCGCATGAACTTTTTGATGTACCACACCATGCGATACATCTATCCGTTGGACTATCAGCAGCGCCTGGTAGAGGAGCAGGCGTGGACTGCGGACATGACCGCTTTCCACTCGGGTGTAGCTTTCCACTCGGTCATTGATGCTGTCGGCATCGGCTGCCTGACGCCACACAAAAGGCAGATGAAGACCCAGTTGTTCTTTTGGGATCACTTTTTGGATTTTTTTATGGTGTTGTACTTACATTGTCAATTGTAATTATTGAGAAAAGTGAAAACTGTAAATTTTGGGAAATGAATAGTGAAATATAAATCTTCTTTTTGGGAAATTCGCTTGCATTATATTACTTCTTCCATTGTGTGGGTATATTAGTTAATTTTTCGTGATCGGGTACGTGACATCACCTGTGTGTGGGGTACCCAATCGACACATCTTTTGGATTTATTTTCGAGGACAAAAATTCTCAAGGTGGGGAGAATATAATATCCTCGAAAATTTGAGCGTTAAACAGTGACCTCGAGATACGTGCCCGATTGGTCGTAGGGTTGACCAAGTGTAAGTCAACGCAGTGACTACTGCTAAAGTAGCCTTAGTGTTAGTAAACATGCAAGAGTAGTGTTAGATGTAGTTAGAGGTTAGTTAATGGTCACGTACACCTATCTATAGTGTATGTGCTTAGCACACTAGCAAGGAAGGTTATAAGGGTTTAATAACCTAAAAGAGAAGTAAATTCTCTTGTTTGGTTGGTGAAGAGAGTTAAGAAAAGAGAGAGAAAGAGAGATCAAGGAGAGAGTGAGGGCTAGGAGTTAATGCAAATGGCAAATCAAGTTGGGATCAGCAATAAATGTCAGATTCAACGTGATTGGAATCGTTGGAGCCAAAGCTAGGAGCCCTAACCTTCAAGCCAAACCACTAAATCAGCCAAGGGTTGATTTGAGGTGAGTTTTGTTGGATTTAAATGAGTACTTTGTTATTCATTAACTCTAGGAGAGATGGGTTAAATCATCAAATTAAAATGATAGAAAGGAAAGAAAAATAAGAAGAAAAAGATTTAAAAGAAATAGAAAAGATTAATCGATTTGGAGAATCGATTAACTGATTTTGGTCTGGAAGTTGAAAAAGCATGAATGCCTGAGTTCGATTAATCAATCTTGAAATCGATTAATCGATTTTGAAAGTCGATTAATCGATTTAGAAATTGACTAATCGACTGAGTACCTCCAATGGCTGGAGAAATAAGGCTTGGGGAAATCAACTAATCGAATTGGAAAATCCATTAATAGATTTTGGATTTTCGATTAATCAATTGGGATCGATTAATCAATTTTGGATTTTCGACTACTCGATTTAGGGATCGATTAATCATTTTGGATTTTAGATTAATCGAATTGGGAATTGATTAATCGATTTAGGGTTTCGATTAATCGATTTTGGAGATCGATTAATCGATTTTGACAGTTTGACTTGACTTCTTGATTGGACCTTGGGGTTCATGGAGGGTCTTGAATCTTCTCTATTGCATCTTTATTGATGTGTTGCATGTGTTATGATGTACCATAGGTGGTATGTGTGAACACAAGCATAAGGAGTCGTGTGGGACCTTAATGCTGGACCTTTAGAGACTTGAGGTAAGGAACACCTTGAACATGTACTTTGAATACAAGAGCATGTATGTAGTGATATAGAAATGAAATGAATCATATAATCTCCATGTGTGTGTGTATGATACACCAATGAAACGAACATGCTTAATCATATAATCCTTTCAATATGTGTGTGTGTGATACCAAGTAAGCATATGAAAATGAGACATCCCCAAGGGATGAGAAAGTGATAAAGGCATCAGTATGATGCGAGTAATTTAGACATCCCAGGGATGTAAGAGAGATTGTAAAGTAAGATTGAATAAAGACTGATAAGGCCTAATTGATATAAAGTAGTACATTTACACAGTGAATAACTATATGTAAAACACCTGATATTTTTGTTATTTAAGGTTTGAACAGAATACCCCTCCGATGTGGCGGGATACCCACGACTGACTCGACAGGATATCCGTGACCGATATGGCGGCCAATCCGTACACCGGTACGGCGGTCTATCCGTACACAGTAGCACATCTCAGGGATGTTGAGATGAGATTAGACCCCGTCGCCTATGAAAAAGGGACCTGGGTAGTATTTCAAGTGTGAAATATATATAACAACTGTCTATTTAGACGACGATGGAGGGTATTCCATCGGGGCTCGATGCTATATTGCTCGGGGACTACTTAAGTTGAAGATTTAAGTTTCTTTAGACCTATTCAGTTTAGTTCATGAATAATTTATAATATATGTAACATGTAAACCACCAGTAAACTTCAATGCATAAGTACTCTCTAAATTGTTTTCCATTAAGTTCATAAATACATCATGCTGAGAATATCATAGAATATATGTGAGGATTTGACTTATATATTCATTGTGTTGTTCCCTATTGAGCTAGGATGTAGCTCACCCTTTAGACTATACGTCGCAGGTCCCTTGCTAGCAGCCGTAGAGGCTTTGGGAGACGCTGATCCGGGGGATTCAGACTATGTGCCCGGAGACGAGTTAGAGCCTCCTCCCGAGGACTTCTTCTAGGAGACTTCGTTGTGTACTTGTTAGAGAGAGTTTTGAGAGCATATTGTGCGGCTTGGTATGTCAAGCCTTTATTTTGAGAAACAATGTAATTAAATAGATATATTCTTTTGGCGAACCATCTTGGGTGACTAATTGACGTCACTGATGGTTCGGGTGGGTTCTTTTACTTATGCAAAGGCATGAGTTTAAAATCATCTTTTGGATTATAGATTTTGAGTATATGTATAGAACTGGAGATTTATTTCAGTATCAGTTCTTATGCGCTCGTTCTCTTTATTGTTGCTTGGTATGCCAATGTTCCGTATGTATACATGGGGCTCAGTCTGAAGGATCGCACTGATAGCACGGGTTTCGGGGTGTCGAAATTCGAGTTGTCACAACGGTGGTATGTAAAAAGTGATATGTACAGAGACTTAAATTCTTAATCTTTTGCTGGCATACACTGCAGTGTCTTATTATAATACTCATAACTTATCTTACCTCATATTTATATTCGTAACATACTCTTATAATTTTAATTTTAAGACGAGCTATAGTGGGATAACCTCACTAAATCACGCTTTCTGAGGAAGGGTTATGAAGTAATCTGGATGTACACCGTGTGACAGTGAATAGATCTCATTACCATCGGGGTTTCAAGCTACCATAGAGGGGTTACATCCGTACATGAACGCCTACATTTCGAGTTTCACATGACCATAAAGAGATCTAACTATAACTAAGGTTCAAGGTCTAAATCTCATATCATAACTCATATCTTATCCTCTCATATTAAAACTCGGGGTGATAGGGTCATTATATATATCACCTGTGACAGCCCGAATTTCGGCACCCCAAAACCCGTGCCATCAGCACGATCATCTTGATCGTGCCCCTTAGCTAAGCATGGAACATTGGCATATCAAGCATAAAATGAAATAATAAATAAGCTGCGGAATTTAAATCTATATTAAGAAATTCTCCAAAAGACAGTTCTACCCTCATGCCTCTGCATGAATGGAGAACCGATCCGAACCATCGATGATAGCAATCATCACGGATGGTTCGTCCCAAAAGAATAATCCCAACTCACTATATATACATGGTTTAAACAAAACAAGGCTTGACATACCAAGCCATACAAATCTCTCTCAAAAAGCCCTCAAAGTGGCACAACGGAGTCCTCTAGAAGAAGTCCTCAGGAGGTGGCTCCAACTTCGCCAAAGGTCCACCCTCTAGGGATCAGCGTCCCCTGAAGCCTCGGCAGCTGCTAGTAGTGGACCTGCGACGTATAGTCTATAGGGTGAGCTATATCCTAGTTCAATAGGGAACAAAACACAGTTGAACATATAAATTATTACTCACATATATTCCATGATATGACATGCATGATGTGTCTATGCAATTACTGATGAAACAGTTAAAAAGTATTACATTTTACTGGTAGTTTACTCGTATCTTTTATTTACTCATGAATAATCTTTGAAAAGGCCTAAAGCAAAACTTAAACTTTCAACTTAAGTAATCCCGAGCAATATAGCATCGAGCCTGAGATACCCTTCATCGTCATCTATATAGACACTTTTAACGTATTCCACCGAATACAATTAGCCCCTTTTCACGGGATTGGTGGCGGGTTTCACTTGTCTCAAATCAACACGGGTGTGCTTACTATGTGGATAAGCCTCGACCGGCTTACTAATTTCGGAATCTCACGGATATCCTGCCGTGTCAGTCATGGATATCCCGCCACGTCGATGGGGTACCCTATCAAACCTCAAATAACAAAAATATCGGTGCCTTACATATAGTTATTCACCGTGTAAGTGTGCTATCTTATATCAGTTAGGCCCTATCAAACATGATTCAATCTTGGATACATCCCTGGGATGTATCCACTTACTTGCATCTCACCTGATGCTCTTATCTCTTCACTTTATCATCCCCTGGGGATGGCTCATTATAATTACTCTTATAGAGGTCACACACACACACTTTTCACAATTCTTAAGCAATAAAACATCTGAATTGAATTCTATATCACTACATACATGCTCTTGTAAAATAAAGTACATGTTCAAGGTGTTCCCTACCTCAAGTCTTCGTTCGTTCAATGCATCAAGGTCCCACGTGGCTCCTTGTGCACTAGTTCACATGTACCACCTATGGTACCATATAACAAGTGAAACACATCACTAAAGATGCAATAAAGGAGGTCCAAGACCCTCCATGAAGCTTAAAGTCAAACTCAAAAGTTAACATAATTTATCTCAGTCGATTAATCGAACTCCAGAATCGATTAATCGAATCTGATTCGATTAATCGATTTCCAAAATCGATTAATCGAAAGTCAATATCGATTAATCGATTCTCAAATCGATTAATCGAGATTTTCATTCGATTAATCGAATCCTAATTCGATTAATCGAAATTCTCTGTTCAGCCAAGTCGATTCTCAATTCGAGTAATCGAGTTCCTAAAATCGATTAATCGATCCCAAATCGATTAATCGAAAATTGAAATCGATTAATCGAAATCCCATTTCGATTAGTCGATTTTCCCAAGTCTTTCCTCCACTCGGGTCCAATAATCGATTAATCGAATTCAAAATCGATTAATCGAAATTCAATTCGATTAATAGAGATCGGGTTTCCTGACTTTTCAACTTCTTGGCTAATTTCGATTAATCGAAACCCAATTTCGATTAATCGAAATTGCAGTTCTTCATTTTTCTCTTCCCAACCTTTTTCCACTCTTTTTCCTCTATTTTTCTAAACCATCATCCTACAATCTAAACTATTTTTCAACTACAATTAACCTCTACCATCTATGCATTTTATTCACAAAAATTTACCTTTAATCAATCTCAAATTGATTTCAAATAAAGTGGTTGGAAGGCTAGGGTTCCAGCTTTGGCTTGAACGGATTCTTTGCGCAGAATCGGCCTCTTTAATACTTGAATCCCCCTTCCAATCACCCACAATAACTCCTTGCTTAATCACCCTCTTTACTCCTCTCTCTCTCTTCTTTACTTCTCTCTCAACAACCACACTATTGATTTTAGGGTTATTAAACCCTTTTATCTCCCCCCCCAACTTGTGTGTTGAGCACATGCACCTCAATAGGTGTATGTGACTTCAGATTCACAACACACACCACATGGTTTCACAAACCATCTCATCTCATTCACTCATCACACTCTACGCTAACTATTGAACTCCTAATTGGTCAAACCTGTGACCGATCAGGCACGGATCTCGAGGTCATAGTTTAGCGTGATTTTTCGGGCTATTACATCCTCCCCACCTTGGGAATTTTCGTCCTCGAAAATAACCCAAGGCTCATTGGTCTGGGTCTCTCCCCCCCCCACACTCTCAGGTGAGGCTGTCCAATAGACTCAGACGTATTTAGGTATTCACACATACAAGGATGGAGATAAATTTAACAAAATTGAACAATTGAGACAAAAATTTGATTTATATTAAAAATTTAAATTTACAAGGCCACATGAGTTGACGTACAAAAAGACTTTACAGATATACAATGATAAGTCAAAACACATAGCAGTCGTGAATCCCTCGTCAGTGGTGCATCGGAGCAGGCTGCTCCATCTGAGGTGACGGTGCTCACGGTGGTGGTCTCTTGGGTAGCTGCGGCTGCGGTGGTGGCGACTGTGGTGGAAGCGTCTCAGTCGGCGGAGCGGAGGCAGATGTGGAAGGAGCCGCGTCTGTAGTGGCTGTGGTAGGATGGAAGACGGGTCCTCTGTGGAAGGCTGTGCGTCCGGCTGTCCACTCCTCCTGGGCGAGGTAGCGGCGGTAGTCGATCGGGTAGATGTGGCGGAGGGTGTGAAAGAGAAGGAAGTCCATCCTCCGGTTCATTCTTTCGTTGTTGGCCTCCATACGGGCCAACACCTCCTCTATGGTCGGCCCTGATGAAGCGGCGCGCCGGCGGTAGGATGAGGTGGGTGTCGCGGGCGCGGAGTGGGCTGGTGGTGTCGGTGAGGCTGCGGTGTGAGAGGTGGCCCTCTCCACGGATGGCTCGGCTGCGGCAGGGTGTGCCCCACCCACGGGTGGGTCCTGCTGTGGTGGTGGGGGTGGCGGTGGTGCTACTGCTGCTGCTGCGGCGACTGGAGCGGGACCCGGAGCCGGTAGGGTCCGCTTTAGCAAGTTGTAGCTACGGGCCCATGAAGACATGGAGAATGTCTTCACGCAGTCTGTAGCCCTCTCTTCATGCGGAGAGACGACGTAAGATGAATCGTTGGAGTAGCACTCCAACATGCTCGATATGAGGCGAGCGTAGGGCATCTTCTCTTTGGGCCGTAGGTTGCCCTTCATGAGCTTCCCCTTTATGTACCTCATCCCCTCGAGGATGAGCATGGTGGCGTCAAACCACCGGCCACAGAAGGCCGAGTAAAGTGCCTGCTGCACTTTCTCCACGCGCTCGGTGTCGTGGCGCATAGGGTACAAATTACACTTGACCACCGAGTCAAGCATCCACATGTAGTGGGGAAGGTCAACCCTCTTGATGGAGGATCCAGACCCCTTCTTGCCATTGGTCATGCGAGTCATGACCTCCTCAAAGGGTGGGAATAGGGTGGTCTCGGGGCTGAAATCGAGGTAGCATTCAAGCACCTCGTGTATGTGACGACGAGTGATCGTGTAGTCGCGACCCTCGATAGTGGTCTTGATCACATCGTCGGTCGGGCGGTCCACAAGCCCTTGGTAAAATAGTCTCACCAATCTAGGGTAATAAGAACCCCGGATTGGTTTGAGAAGGTTGCCGAGACCGGCATTGTTAAGATAGTTTCGAGCCCATTGGGTCTCGCCCGGCACATCGGGATTGGTGAATAGGGTTGGGTCAATGATGTATTCGACCTCGAAGGTCTTCGCTGCCCACCATTCATTTGGTTGCACCACATTGGTGGGTGGTGGTGGCATGGGCGTGGACTCGCGGGAAGACTCACGCATAGATGCGCTCGTCGAACCAGAGGTGGTCTCCGATGTCGACGGTGACGGAGTCCTCACCGGCGATGGGGTAGGTGGTGGTGGTGCGGCGTTCTTCTGCCTAACCGGCAACTTAGAGGTTGCCTTCTTCGAAGACAACCAGGTTTTGGGCGGCATTTTTGAAAAACTAGGGTTTAGCTAGTTCAAATCGAAGGAAAATGCGAAGTTAGGGTTTTACCGCGGGTTTTGGATGCGAATGCGGAAGCGAATCGACGGAAAATCCCAACCCTAGAGCGCCGGATGGTCGGAGAAGAAGAAGAAGGTGAAGCGCCAAAAAAAAATCCCAAGCAAAATGATTTCGAATGGGGAATGAAATCCCCAAATTTTTATATATAGGCCTCGGCTCGATTAATCGAAATTCAGAATCGATTAATCGAGATTCAAAACTAGGTTAAGCCGCGCAAAATCGATTAATCGATTTCCCAAATCGATCAATCGAAAGTTAAATTCGATTAATCGAAACGATTTCGATTAATCGAAATCGTATCTGTTCAAAAATTTAAGTTTTAGAGCTCACTGGCGCGAGCCAGTCGATTAATCGAAATCTATTTCGATTAATCGAAATTTCAAAATCGATTAATCGAATTTCACTTCGATTAATCAAAATCGTGCAGTAACTTCCAAAATTCCAGAATTCCTTAAGTTATTCGATTAATCGAAATCCATTTCGATTAATCGAAATCCATTTCGATTAATCGAAATTTCAAAATCGATTAATCGAAATTCACTTCGATTAATCGAAATCGTCTATCTGGCTTCAATTTCTTCCAAGTCCCTTTAGTAAATCGATTAATCGAGATCCAGTTCGATTAATCGAAATCCAAAATCGATTAATCGACACTGCTTCGATTAATCGAAATTTCATTAATTTACTCCCAATTCTTCTAACATTCCCAGTTTGTTCGATTAATCGAACTTGCAGTTCGATTAATCGAATTCCCAATTCGATTAATCGAATTCCCAAAATTGATTAATCGATCCCAAATCGATTAATCGAAATTATAACTCGATCAATCGAATTTGCATTCTATGTATATTCTAACTCTCATTTCAATTTCCAGTCACTGGCACATGCCAGTCGACTAATCGAACAAAATCGATTAATCGAAATTCCAAATCGATTAATCGATTTGAAATTCGATTAATCGGTTTTGCCCAATTTCTACAGATTTTTCAAGTTCTTTGGTTCTTTGATTATTTTTGACAATTTATGACATCAAGTGGTTCGTAGATCCATAAAAACACATTCACTTGGTCATGTATATACAAGAAAAAAAATTTGTTCCTTTAATCATACTTTTGAGCAAAATTTCCATCAAATTACAAGGTTCGTGGAGATTCCACGAACACGTTTGTGCTTTGATACCAACTATGACAGCCCGGATTTCGGTACCCCGAAACCCGTGCCATCAGCACGATCATCTTGATCGTGCCCCTTAGCTAAGCATGGAACATTGGCATATCAAGCATAAAATGAATTAATAAATAAGCTGCGGAATTTAAATCTATATTAAGAAATTCTCCAAAAGACAGTTCTACCCTCATGCCTCTGCATGAATGGAGAACCGATCCGAACCATCGATGATAGCAATCATCACGGATGGTTCGTCCCAAAAGAATAATCTCAACTCACTATATATACATGGTTTAAACAAAACAAGGCTTGACATACCAAGCCGTACAAATCTCTCTCAAAAAGCCCTCAAAGTGGCACAATGGAGTCCTCTAGAAGAAGTCCTCAGAAGGTGGCTCCAACTCGTCGCCGGCCGCAAGGTCCGACCTACCGGGGTCAGCGTCCCCTGAAGCCTCGGCAGCTGCTAGTAGTGGACCTGCGACGTATAGTCTATAGGGTGAGCTACATCCTAGCTCAATAGGGAACAAAACACAGTTGAACATATAAATTATTACTCACATATATTCCATGATATGACATGCATGATGTGTCTATGCAATTACTGATGAAACAGTTAAAAAGTATTACATTTTACTGGTAGTTTACTCGTATCTTTTATTTACTCATGAATAATCTTTGAAAGGCCTAAAGCAAAACTTAAACTTTCAACTTAAGTAATCCCTAGCAATATAGCATAGAGCTCCGATGAGATACCCTTCACCGTCATCTATATAGACACTTTTAACGTATTCCCTGGGAATACAATTAGTACCCAAGCCCATTTCCCCTGGGGATTGGTGGCGGGGTTTCACTTGTCTCAAATCAACACCCCAGTGTGCTTATGTCTTGGATAAGCTCCTCAGACCGGCTTACGGTTTCGCCAACAGACGTCACGGATATCCCGCCGCGGTCACGTGGGATATCCCGCCACGCCTGGGGTACCCTATCAAACCTCAAATAACAAAATATTTGCCTCATATAGTTATTCACCGTAAGTGTGCTATCTTATATCGCTTAGGCCCTATCAAACATGATTCAATCTTGATACATCCTCGATGTATCCACTTACTTGCATCTCACCTGATGCTCTTATCTCTTCACTTTATCATCCCCTGGGGATGGCTCATTATAATTACTCTTATAGATGTCACACACACACACTTTTCACAATTCTTAAGCAATAAAATATCTGAATTGAATTCTATATCACTACATACATGCTCTTGTAAAATAAAGTACATGTTCAAGGTGTTCCCTACCTCAAGTCTTCGTTCGTTCAATGCATCAAGGTCCCACGTAGCTCCTTGTGCACTAGTTCACATGTACCACCTATGGTACCATATAACAAGTGAAACACATCACTAAAGATGCAATAAAGGAGGTCCAAGACCCTCCATGAAGCTTAAAGTCAAACTCAAAAGTTAACATAATTTATCTCAGTCGATTAATCGAACTCCAGAATCGATTAATCAAATCTGATTCGATTAATCGATTTCCAAAATCGATTAATCGAAAGTCAATATCGATTAATCAATTCTCAAATCGATTAATCGAGATTTTCATTCGATTAATCGAATCCTAATTCGATTAATCGAAATTCTCTGTTCAGCCAAGTCGATTCTCAATTCGAGTAGTCGAGTTCCTAAAATCGATTAATCGATCCTAAATCGATTAATTGAAAATTGAAATCGATTAATCGAAATCCCATTTCGATTAGTCGATTTTCCCAAGTCTTTTCCTCCAGCCCCCTGGGGTCCACTGGAGGTTCCCAGTCGATTAATCGATACCCAAATCGATTAATCGAAATCTAAAGTCGATTAATCGAAATTCAATTCGATTAATCGAGATCGGGTTTCCTGACTTTTCAACTTCTTGGCCAATTTCGATTAATTGAAACCCAATTTTGATTAATCGAAATTGCCAGATTCAGCCCCTTTCGAGCTGTTCTTCCCAACCTTTTTCTACTCTTTTTCCTCTATTTTTCTAAACCATCATCCTACAATCTAAACTATTTTTCAACTACAATTAACCTCTACCATCTATGCATTTTATTCACAAAAATTTACCTTTAATCAATCTCAAATTGATTTCAAATAAAGTGGTTGGAAGGCTAGGGTTCCAGCTTTGGCTTGAACGGATTCTTTGCGCAGAATCAGCCTCTTTAATACTTGAATCCCCCTTCCAATCACCCACAATAACTCCTTGCTTAATCACCCTCTTTACTCCTCTCTCTCTCTTCTTTACTTCTCTCTCAACAACCAAACTATTGATTTTAGGGTTATTAAACCTTTTTATCTCCCCCCAGCTTGTGTGTTGAGCACATGTACCTCAATAGGTGTATGTGACTTCAGATTCACAACACACACCACATGGTTTCACAAACCATCTCATCTCATTCACTCATCACACTCTACGCTAACTATCGAACTCCTAATTAGTCAAACCTGTGACCGATCGGGCACAGATCCCGAGGTCATAGTTTAGCGTGATTTTTCGGGCTATTACATCACCGTTACAAGATTACACTGAATTTGTACTCACCCAACTCGTCATGATGTTTCATACCACCAAGAGTTGTAAGATATGAGTACAATGTATTCATCGCTTCAATACCATCTCAGCAAATCACCAAACCCAATCGTAGGCATGATCTCATATTCTCGCGTACATATGACTTAACATATCTATAACTCGTATAATATGATTAAGATGAAAGTACCGAAATATCATATGTATAGAAGAGTTTATATCCATATTTTTGTTATATATATATATACACTTTATCTCAACATAAATATAGAATATGGTAGTCATAAGTGTGATTTTAATAACGTAAATGTTAAAGTTTAATTTCTACGAGGCCATCAAATTTCTAACTTTTCATGTTATCGAAGAAGAGAGAAAAGAGATGGGACGTTAGGGAGATAGCGGAGAGAGAGAGAGGTTTAAGAGACAATGGAGAGAGCAAAGAGATCAAAGGAGAGTGAGAAATAAAGGAGCTCGTCTATTCAATCAAATTCTTCCAAAAACTAAATGAAAAGGGGGTTTTAGACGCTTTCAAAAAGGAGCTGATATTTAGTTTTTTATTTGTAAAAAGAAGCGATAACCTATTTATGGACCAAACAACTTTAAAAGTTCAATAAGGATGATGAGTCACACTGGTCCTACGGGAGGCAACAGTGGAGAATTTTCTGCAATGGACGAAAGCTTGAGGAGTATAACACAAATGCATACACATTTGAATCTCAATCATGTCCGGGGCGAGTCGAGTTTGGGTCTATGGATTTAACATATACAAGACTGGATTGGGTCTCATCCAACATATACAAGATTTGAACCCAATAATCAATCGGGTCCATGAGCAGGTTTGGTCTGGGTCTAATGGGGTGTCCAGTCCTGTTCGATCCTACCCATCACTCAATTATCATTAAGCAGGGAGATAAAGGCTCCTGACCAACATTTAAACACCATATGAATGGTGTTTAAATGATCTTACACCACTAAAATATTAATTTTTATCTCACACCATTGAAGCATGATTTATAATTGTGTCATGTGACGCACATCTATGATCAATCTAAATTGCCCAAGTGGTAATCCATTGTTGGAACATATCCTTAACAAAATATCATGCTTGTAAATGGATGCAAACCATTAGATGGGTAAATTTTAAGATCAACTATCAAAATTAAGAACAATTGTTGGTATTAGAATGTAAAGATAAGATGATTCAAATCTCTCAAAAAGTGCAATTTTTGGATCCATAGCCCTATTATATATTTGATGGTACCGATTTCCAAGATTGTAAGCTAATAAATGGTGGAAGATCCTTGAAATAGGATTTAGTGTTTAAATGACGGTGAGGAGAGTTGGTCCCGCTAAGCAAAACATGGTTACACGGGTGGTGCACGAAAACCGCACGGGCATTGTTTAAGAACAATACTAACTCCTCCCTTCTGTGCATCGTTTCCGTAATCCGCTGAAAGAAGGGCCGCCTTCCTACTATGTCGACGTAGCCACTCACCCCTCCTCTGTCAAACTTCAAACACCCTCATGGCTGCCGCTTCAAGGCTCTTACTCTTCAGAGGAGCCTCCTTCTTTCCTGTTTACAGAAACTCCCCTTCGCCACTTTCTCTCTCTAAAAAACCCTCTCTCAACAACATTCTATTCTTCTACCTTCGCTCCCTCTCCCTTACCCCCAAACCTGCTCCTCTTCCCAGGCTACAATTCCGCACCTGCAGCTCCGCCGCAGCCGTAGATGCTCCTGCGGAGAGCTGCGAGGCGGTATCTCACCCGTGGCCGGAATGGCTGAGCTTCCTTGATCAATTGAAGAGCAAGGGGTACTTCGACGAACCTGCTACTACGGAAAATGAGGAGGGTGGAGGTGTTGATAAGGGTTCTGAAGGTGAGGTTTCTCTCAAGGACTTGCACCGATTGAAGAACGGTTGTTTGAACTTTGCACGTGAGCGATTCGACATTCTCAGGTACCCTTTTTTTTTTTAGGCTTGTTTATAGGTGATTTTTGCTTGGTTTGGTAGTTTCTCTCTCTTGATTGAAGATATGAGTTTATCTGTTTTTGTTGATGATATAGATGTCTGAAGAGATGTTTTCTTGTTTGTTGGTTCATCTTAAGTGGGCATATAGTATATTTGGTTAAAGAGAAAAGGTGCCTTTAGATGGTTTTCTTGTTCTCATAAAGAAGATCTGTTAGTGCTTTTGCTAGCTAAGGAATTTACAAATATATATATTCTCAGCGTTTGTTGAAAGTAGGTGCAGGATCATTGTTGAAGTTCCATATTTCATTCTCGAAGTGAGCTAATCTTAAAGGAAACAATTTGTGTGAAAAGTCTAACTAATAACGTTTGGGGGATTTTTAGCCTCAAATGCAAGCACACTGAGCCCCCGAGGTACTGATGCTGCTTCATTCGAATCTGAAATACCATTTCGACCCGAGAAGCCCTTTAGGGGTTCAACCAAAGTAAGAAAGAAAGCTGTTACAATATAACAACTAATACTAATATAGTCCCAGCCACCAAATTGATACCCATTTTTTCGGTATTCGGTTTTACCGAAACCGAATCGAAATGAATTGGTTTCGGTTTCGGTTCCGTTTTTTTTTATACCAATACCGACCTAAATATTTGGTTTTTTCGGTTTAGTTCGGTTTCAGTATTTTTACTATTTTTTTTTTAATAATGTTTTTTCGAGTTTTTCAGTTTTTTTTTATTCTTTTTTTTTTTTTGGTTTTCTCATCCTAACCCCTCGGTTTTGGGTTTTTGCCACCCTGAACAAAAACCGAACCGACCCGGAATTGGTTCGGTTCGGTTTTCGGTCTGGTTCGGTATCGTTGGTTTTTGGTTTGGTTTCGGGGTTCGGTTCAAGACTTGCATCCCTATCCCAGCCTAACACATCAATTTAAGCTAAGATGGCAACCTTGAGGCTGTAGGTTTAATTGCAGCTTACCGTTAATTTAACAAAAAAATAAAAAACTAAGGGCATGTTTAAATACTTGTAGCCAACTGAAGGGTTAAGGGGCCTTCGAGTGTTAGTAATACACCTACACGATCAACTTTGTTGACTTTTATGAGGTTGCTTGATTCAACCAAGTTGTATCTCTAGTACGGAGAAGACGCATCTTGTTGCTGTTTGATAGCAAAACCTCATTTCTATGTCAACTTAAAATTATTGAAATAAAGAAGTTATATTGCAAAAGAATAGTGAAGATGATACTATCCCCATGATTACCAGCAATTAGTTCCTCTGAGCTTCCATCCAAACTGTCAAATCCATGATCCATTGTAGAGAACCGTCAACTTTGATAAAGTTCTTGCATAAAATCCCCAGACATTTACCTGTGAAATGCAACTCTTTGGATACCAAATCCGTTGAGAACACTGTTTTTAACTCTTACTCTTCATCTTCTTCACAGTCTAGTTTGTGGGAGTTTTCTCATCATCAAGTTGTTATAAAAAGTTGGAAGAAAGGGTTTTAAAAAAAAAGAAAACTTTATAAGATCCTAACATCAAAAGTTAGCCGACTCCAATCAAGAGCAATTTTGCTTTTGCACCGATAGAGATTCGGCTTATTTGCTCGACGGCGAAGAGGAAAAGAGAAGAAAGGGTTTGATCCAAGGTATCAAGTATCGGCTGATACCGATATGTATCGGTATTTTGGCCAACCGATACCAGTATCAGGGTGGTATCAGGTATCGGTATCGGCCGATACTACACAATATTGGTCAATATGTATCAGGTATCAACCGATATGGCTCTGGTATCGGCTGATACCTATCAAATTTGAATTTTTTTTTTTTTTTTTTTAATATTTCCTTTTATTAAAAAGATCCATCTAATAGTTTAAATATAGGTCTTTTATGATACTTTTAAGACTATAAGTTTATGACATTCTTCATATTTTTTTTTCAAAAAAGAACAAAATAAATTCACCGTATCGGCGTATCGGCCGATATGGTGAATTTTAAATGTAAGTTTTTTCTGATACTTCTAAGACTATAAGTCTATGACATTCTTTATATTTTTTTCAAAAAAGAAAAAAAAAAATCTCCGTATTGGCTTATCGGTTGATACCGATACTTATCGGTCCTCCAAGAAACGATACCCAATACCAATACCTGATTTGCTACCTTGGTTTGATCAATCCTAAAAAAATAGTCAATTCCATCGCAAAACGGCTCTATCATTGATCGTCGACTATGAGATTAAGAAACGGTTGCTCGACAATCTATTTGCAGAACAAAGGGTTTGATTGATCGTCAATGGAGATGAAAAAATCTGTTTAGTCAACAATGGGTTTGAAATGGGGAATATAGTGTGTACTTGACGATGAGATTTGTTCGAGGTCTGATTACTTGTCGATGGTATGTATTCAATAAAGGGTAGATGATGCATATTCACTAGAAGATGAATAAATTTTTGGGGAAGTGGTTGCCCAATATTTCGACCTATTGGAGACAACCGTGTCATAAACGAGGGAGTATGAGAGTCTAGCCTCATACTCATTTTTTTCTTCGCGGTAATATGAAAAGGGACTTAACGCAATTTTGAAAAAATGCAGTCAAACAGAGACTCATAGTCGACATCATGTGTTTAGGAACTTACCGCGTAAGATTCATTTAACAAGCATTCAAACATGCCCTAAGATTGTGCTAAAGACAAGAATCGGGTGTCCACCAAAAGTTGATGCCTCATCTTCTTTTAACTTCAGCCAATTGCTCCAAAATTTGATCCTGAGAAGAGAAGAAGTAGATCTAGTGAATATCTTCACAAGTAACTTTATTCAGTGAAGTTATATTCATATGTATATAATAATTTCCACTGTTAGGGTTTTAAGAGAGAAAATAATTTATTGGCATTCACCTAATAATGTTAAGGGAATCAACCTCAATTATACTGAAAATAGAGAAGGAATTTTTATTCTCTTAATCCTTCACTGCTGCTTGTTAGTCTCGGAAACCGACTATATGGAAGAAGCAACCCTGACTGTCATGCCCCTAGCCCCTTACTCGTACACTCGGTCATCGTTCGTGTTTCAGTGTACTGATTCACGCCAGGCGCGCGTGGCAGATCAATTCAAGGTCGAAATGTTCAAATAATCTTGATTCATATAGATGTGGAAGCAAAGTTCATTAATCAACTTATTTCTAAGAATTCAAGATAAAAAATCTTACATGAATTCTAACTTGTATCAATTTATTACATCTAGATTCATATAGTTGCGGAAGCGAAAGTTCATTAATCAACTTATTTCTAAGAATTCAAGATAAAAAATCTTACATGAATTCTAACCTGTATCAATTTATTACATCAATTTCTATATAATTCACCAATATGAAATCGTGACTAGCTTCTCTAGATTAGGCATTCAAAATCTTGGCCGTTTCCAAATTCTAGCTCCAGAAGAATCCAATTCATTATCGTTCATGCGAGCTCTTCAAGTCCCCTAGTTCAGATGCTAAAATTGTCTTGAAGTACCTGGAATGTATTGGTCATGAAACAACCGTGTGCTGTGACGCTGACATGCAATAAGTTTCATCTAACCTCCCACACGTATAGACTCATAATAGATTCTAAAACTTTTTCACTCAAGAGAAACATGAAATAGGGAGAATGTAACAACTGAGGAAACATAATCAAGGACTATAAATTCATACAGTTGCTTGCTATACTACAATGTTTCATGCTTTTCTCATCAAAGACGAGAACAACAGAGATATACAAAGATGAGAAGCTGAGTCCAATGCGGGGTTGACCCTATGGCGTAGCGTAGGGAATGTGGCAGTTCAAAGCATTTCCTAGTTGTCTATCATGCAAAATCCTGTAGAGTTTTCACTAATATCTTTTAAATTAACAGTGCCGATACCAAACACCAACCATATGGTCCAGATTTCAGATTCAAACATAGATAACTAAGATTGATACCTTTGCGGTGTGAAACAAAAGGTAAGGCACTCTCCACCCAAAATTCGTCTATACAGACTGGATCTTTTCGACCGATTTCAGACCTTACTTATCTGACTTACCCACCACCATTTCAAAAAACCTTTTCTGGTTTGGGTTGCTCATACGAGCCTGTCTGGTTAAGACAGCGGGCGGTGCTACAAATTTAGAGTCCAAAGCCAGGGATATCATTCTTTTCACTTGCATTTAAGTATGGGCTCTTTAGGGATACTAAGTTATGGGGTTCGTAGGATCTTAACTAGTCCACCATTTTCTAATAGCCAATCAGAGTTCAAGTGTTGTGATCATGCAAACTTTCCCAGACAAGTTCTCATGCTCAGAGTCCAAGAGCTCATACAATCCGGAGTCCAAGAGTTCATACAATCCAGAATCCAAGAGTTCATACTTACAAGAGTTCATACAGTCCAGAGTCCAATCACATTCAATAGTACAATCAATGGTTCACAACTCCAGTCAGCGGTTCAAAGGTTCAATATCCTATCATTGGGATCAATTTTGTTATCTTGGATTCATTTACCATATCATTGGTTCACTTAACCACATTGGATTCCACTTGGCCAAACTAGTTCACTTAACCATACGGGAATTCAATTAATCAACTAAGTTTACTTAGCCAAACTGGGCACTTCACCATACTGGTTCACTTAAAGAAGGCCCATGAGGTAAAAGTCAAATCTTGACTTTCTACAGGAGGTTTTTCTCTGATCACTGGGTTGGTCCACCTTGATCAACCACAATTTCCAACTATTCTAATATGGTATTTGTTTCTAGGGACAGACCAAGGTTTTGATTCTTATTTTAGCATTGGTGTGCCCTTACAGCAAAAAGTCAAACTGGTCAAACTAATGGTTTTAACTCGTCATAACACAGTTTAGTTCACCTCGAACACATTTAAGGACAATCTCATAAAGATGTCGGCGTGTCTTGTTTATTTGAACTATGGGTGTGCACTTAGCAGATTTGTGTGCCCCACACATCTGTAAGGTCACACTAGTCAAACTTGACCCAGTTTACACGTATTCAAGGTTCAAGGTATGTGGTTTTAATTAGTCGTTGAGGCATATTTATGTGCTCAGGTCAAATCAAAGACTTTCACAAAATTCGAGGGGTGCCATTAACAAGTCTAAAAACTCAGTTTTAAGGTCTTTAAGGAACCTGTAGGCAGTAAATAAATCAGCAAATATCATGTACTTTGAATCTGTGGCTTAAATTTATATGGGAGATAGAGGGGGTTCATCAGTGCATCTCTCAGAGGTGACATCACTCAAAAATTAGGTCTGAACTGGGAATAATCTTCAAATCACAGACAATCAGGATCAATCATTTCTGTTCTGTAATTTAACTATATCTCATTCTGTACAAATCAGAATCATGCAAAGTACCACTCCAGTTTCATCAAGAGAAAGAGAGCTACAACTTTCATTTAATCACATTGAACTAATTCCCAACCGTTTGTTCTGTACAAGATGATTTCTCCTTGGGTGTCCATAATACCACCAATCTGGGCACTGTTTAGCAGTGTCTCACCATTCTATTTTTACAGAACAAACCACTGCAAGCCAGTGACTCAAATTTGACGTGTAAGCACCTAACCTGCATCTAATACATTTATTTTTCACAGACCATTAATCCATGCAAAACTTACTTTTCTAAGTACTCCAAAATCAGCAATTACAGTATTTTGTACAGGTCATGAAAATTACAACATCAAGTTAATCCTATGTTCATTATCTATCTCATATTGCTATATTCTGTAACTTCATGCATACAACACTTTCTCTAAACTTAAATAATACCTTTTACATCATAGATTACATACTCAACACAGCATGCATCATTATTTTCATAAAAAAGTTGAGAGCATAGCTTATAACATCAAATTTCAGCTCAAAATTCACATGCATGCATTATGACTCCTGTATTTTTCATGAACTCAGAAGGAGAAGAGAAGAGCAACCTAGCATGGTTCTAAAACTTGAAGAACAATTAGAAAACTTGCTTGATAGTCCAGGTCCATCCAATCCAAAGTGCTCCAACGGCCTTCATTCTATACTATGTTGAAACTAGAGAAGAAATGAGAGAATATGGTTTAGGTTTCATGAAATTTGGGCTATGGATGTTGGATTTTGGCCCAGCTCCATTAGTGGAGTTCTCCAAAGCTTCAAGAGGAAGTAGAAGAGAGGAGAGGAGCTTCTAATTTTGAATTTGTGGTTAGGAGAGAGAAAGAGAGGTTGTAAAAGAGAGACGAGAGAGAATTAGCTACTTTTATAAGCTTTCAAGGGAACACACTTGACATGTATCTCAAATCCACTTCACAAAGCACATAGGGAAGAGAAGGAATCAATTAATAAGTAGAAAATATAATTTTAAACTAAAAGAAAAAGGGACACTCATGTGGGTTGACCCATGTTTGACTGCCCCTGTGCTCTTCAGTGGGTCAAATCTTTACTTTTGTGGATCTCTGTGTGCCATGTGCCACATGAGATTACAGAAGTCTCATGTGATGTGTGGTTTCATGTAGGTTAGGATTTCCTACTTAATCATAGCCCTTCATTTAATGGAATAAGTCCAATGGTCTACATTAACTTGAATTTTAGAAATCCTTTTAGCCATTTGTTAATTCTTATAAATTAATAAATTCAAGCTCTTAGACTTTGAATGATTTACAGGGGTGTGATTGCCCCTTCTATGTTAACTCATAAGTCATAACACCTAAGTAATAAGATTAGTGAATCTAAGGCCTTTGATTGTAGTCGAAGGGTTGACTATTGTGCGATCATGGAGGATCAACGGCCAAACTTTGACAAGACACTAAAATTATGTGTTTAGGTTCTATATTGGACTACCAAGGTACCCTTTTGGGATTTGAGTATTACAACTATTCCATGTGTCCTATATCATACGCAAATACATAAATATGGCTGCTAATTAAATCAACACCACCCAATCCAGTCAAAGGGTTGACTTTCCATCAGATGGGTTGATCCTTCAAGATCAACGGTTGGTCTTGGATCTAGGGTCCATCTAACATAAACCAACACATCCACATCATCTGTGCCACTAATTCTTATCGTTTGTGTTGACTCCATAATATTTGGTCAAAGGTTTGATCTGACTGATTTCGGATCACAACCTGGTCAATAGAGACCTGCTGAGGGTCAAACTTGTACCAGTCAAAGTAAGGGGTGTTACACTGACCACACTCATATGGTCCCTCATCAAGAGCCCGAACCTAGCGCAACCAAATTCTAAAGGAACTCTTTGTTGATGTCTAGCTTAAGAGGTCCTCCCATAGGACATTTACACATAACCTAGGCTTATTTTGGTACTACCACCCAAGGTGACAAAGTAGAGTTTGTGTTTAAAATGGCGAGAGAAAAGTTTTGACAAAGGTTAAAAAAGGAAAAGTCGTGAAAAAATGGGGAGAAATGAAGCTATTAAAAAATAATAAAAACATATAGGTCGGAAGAGGGGTTCATAGGTTTTTCTTTTTCTTTTAATTTTAATTTTAATTTTTTTTTTTTTTTCTGCTTTTTTTTCTTAGCGTTGAGAGGGAGAGGGAGAGAGTGGGGAGGGAAGGGAGAGAAGGAGAGCACAACAAGTATGGGTGCATGTTTAAATCGACGAGGAAAAAATCGGAAGTTATTACACTTGTATTGATGAGTATAATAAGGTTAAGGGTTCACCTGATCATCGAGTCGGAGGGTGTTCATCATCAGAAGGTAAACAGTTGTTTAGGTCAATTGTAGGATTTGACTTTGTAGGCTTCTTTCTACATAAAATATAGAGATACCACATCATAAAAGCGACCTACTACACCTATTGTAAGTATCTATGGGGGACAGACAATTCATACCCTGGTTATAAGTCAACATAGTCCATCGACGACCTAGGGTTATTTTTTGAGGTTATCGGAACACAACAAAACTTCAAGGATTATTTGAATACCTCTTAGATATCGTCATGGATGCTTTCGGAAGGTCCTAATTGGTGAGTTGTATTACTACAAAGGGCATCAAGATGAAGACACGACAATGGAAGCGATTATCGGATAATTAAGATTTGGCTTGATGGGCATCAATGTAATCAAAGCCTTCAATTAGGTGATTAATAACTGAATAGCATTTACAGCCCTAATGGCTGTTGTCAATGGGTCATTTTAGGCACATTAAAGGCTCATAAGGCATCAAACCTTAGAATCCTAAGTTTGACTGAGTTAATCTATTTTTTTTAATAGATAAAAGGCAAAATTATATTAAAAGCCAGTGAGGAACTAGAAAAGAGTACAGGATAGAAACGCAAGGTAAGTGAATCCGACCAAAGGAAGAAAAGGGAAAAAACAAAACAAAGGAAAAAGGGAACTCCAACCCAGACCCCTGGAAGCGCAATGCCGGAAGAGGCGCAGATAGCTAGCCAAAATCAAACAGCTCAGGGTCCCCCAAGGCCCCATCCTTATCTAAGATAACCCACTGGCTCATAAATCCTTGATGGATTTCAAAACTAGCCTGATCGGACGCCTCTTTTGGCAGAAAAGGCGAGCATTCCTCTCCAGCCAGATTTCCCAGATAGCAGCCATAAACCCCACCCTCCAGAACACTCCTTGATACGCATCCAGAGAGGGCCCATACCACGCCACCAGGTGCTGGGAAATGGAGTTAGGGGCCACCCACATCGTACCAAACGATTTGAGGACCAAATCTCTGCAGCCACCCTACATTTGAGGAAAAGGTGTAGGCCGACTCTTCAGACTGCAGGCACATGTCACACCTGTTGGGAAATCTTTACCCCTTAGGATCAATTGGTCAACCGTTAAGATGCCCCCCCTCATCACCGACCAAGCAAAAAACTTGACCTTGGGAGGAGCTGGAGCCTTCCACAAAAGGGCCCATTCCGTCCTAACAGGCGGCCACCATGACAGAATGTGATAAAAGGATTTAACACTAAAGAACCCATTCTTAGAGGCAACCCAAACTCTCATATCAGGGTTACTACATACCTAGTCAATGTCAACCTATGAGAAGTCAATGTCAACCTATGAAAAATCACGGTTACTACATACCCTTTTTCTGTTGGTATCAATATATAAACGGATATAATCCCCTTTTCCCACCAAATTTACCGATAGAGTATCTGAGTATGGTTCAAGCGATGCTGAATTGATATGATTGGTATCTTAGGCTATAATGATTGGGATTCCACTAACAAGATGTTAAACCTTGGATATATCTCAATTGACTCTTTTTTCATCAAGCAATACAAGCTTTATATCTGTTTTATTGGGTGATATGATCAGAGTAAGAAGCAATTTGCAGTGTATTATCCAATAATTAACTGGTAAATTTTGTATCAAAAGGTACCTATCATCTAATTGATTGGCTTTGTTGATGTGTGAAATGAAATTTTTACTCTTGGTGAAATCTTCCAAAAACTACAACTAACTATGGAAAGGGATTCATGATATTAGGAGACCAAGTGCACCAGTTGGCAGTCTGGTTTGGTTCTATTCAGCCTGACTGGTTCGGCCCGGGTCACCCATTTTTTGGCTTTAGTTATTCTAGAACCTGAAAAAACCTGGTGAGAAGATTTGGACCCAGGCCTCAAATGTTTTCATGAAAAGACTTTAACCAACAAGTCATTAACCATTTGCTTTAATATAAAGGAACGTCATTGTAAATATGTAATATTTTTGTTTAGAACTCATCCTACCCTTAGTGAATTGGGGGTGCTTGAGAGTAGTGAACCGTGAACTGTGAACCTGAATTTGAACTGAGTGAACCTGCAAACCTGCTGGCATTGGTTTGAAACAAGCATGTCTTTTTTGTGCATGCTTTTGTCTGTTTATAGTTTATCTTTGAGGTTTGATTGAGGAACTCTTCTTTGAAAATTTTGTGCTTGCAAAAAGTGAACTTGAATATTAACAGAGTGAAACTGCAAACCTGGTGACATTAGTTTGAAACAAGCATGTCTTTTTGTATATTTTTTGAAGCTGTATATACTTCTTATACGAGGTTTGATTGAGGAACTGTTCTTGCAAAATCTTAATTATGCCAGTTATGCGTAATTACAATGATTCTTTTTTTTTTTTACATCTGTAGAGAACTCTGGAAATAGTGGGAAAACAACTGCCTAAATTATAAAAGTAGAAATTTTTTATTTTCATGAAGTTAATATCTTCGTTCTTTTTATGCAGATCATTGTCTAGAAAAGACATTGAAACTGTTGTTGAGTGTGGCTGTCCTAGTCTCTTTCGAAAAGCTGTTAATTCAGCAAAACGATTAAGAGCATTTGTACGACTTGATGAAGGGGAAGTAAGTTACTTTTTATATGTGTCTGTGTGTGTTTTTTCGCTAAGGGGCTGTTTTCGCTAAGGGGCTATAGGTAGATAAGATCATACCCTGTGGGCTGTAAATGGATGGATCTCAGTCTGCCTGCAATGATGAAACGTGGGGGCCATGCCCATAGGTTTCATTCTGCCCATAATAATGAAACTTGGAATGCCCATAGATTTCTAGCTTACACAGATGGCTGTCCCTCTTCCTGTAATAATGAAACTTGTAATGCCCTTATATTTCTAACTTCCATGAAATCCGTGCTGGTACACTTTTGACATATAGCTAGATTGAAATTTATCCTTGTATTGCCCAGAGTACATGAACCGTCCACCTAATACAAACCCCTTCATAGATCTCACCCTTATCCCTGCAGATTTTAATTGGCCCACCCACCATTGTAGTCTTTGAGAGGGGTGCAGATTTAGACCACATAAATCTGCGTTTCTGCACTCATGAGGGTGCATCGGGTACCACGGTGGCTCATGAAACTAATAACAGGTAATTGCCTAATAAGGGAACGAATTGGTATTAGGTGCCCGAATCATCAGCTACATCATGGCAACATTGCTTGGCCCGTCAGGCTGAACCACCTGTTTGCACCTCTACATGTAGTGTATAGACCATGCACCTCATATAAAGTTTATTCAAAAAGTTTTTTTGAAAGTTTAAGAGAAGCAATGAGGCCCAATCGCAAGATTTGACAAATTTTAAAAATTAGGTTTCCTTCCTTGAGTTGCTAATTGAGAATCCCAATTTGAATAGAACTCTTATTTATATTTAACATAATATACAGGGTTCGGTTACCATATACCAGGTAAAAACGAATTTGAGCTCGTTATGGTGTTTTACCAAAAGAATTTGTTTGAGGTGTACTAGAGGTGCATTGATTATACATTTTTGGTTTCTCAATGTAGACACTGCATTGTGACCAAATTGCCATTTTTTTGAAAAAAAAGTCACAATTTAATCCCGCCTTTTTTCAATTGACTATTAAATAACAACTTCCTGAATTTACCAAATTTAAGCCAATTTATTCTTGACCCGAGACTTGGGCACTCAGGACCGCTGTACATTTGTTGTTTGACCATCTATTTGAAAGCTCTTTTAGGTTTTTGATTGAATGATAGAAATTATTCAGTAGCATAATCTTTGGGTACAAATCATAACTACCTATACTATATGGCGAAGAAATAATGAATTTTTTTTTCATATCTATAGGATAGTAACCCGTCCACGAGTCACATTACTAACTGTTGGTCAACAAAATATCTTCCCCTATGTGCCATAAATTTTCTCGAGACTTAATTGGGCACCTACGACCACATCTTTAATAAATAGCATTTATTGTAAAACACTAAATAAATACAATAATAAATTATAAAATCAATATCACTTATGAACAGTGTATGACAACTTGCCTGATATCCAAAGGAAATGAGGAGTGCGAAACTGCGAATAGTTTTAAACTCGAGATTTACTCTCGTCACCTACATCAACAGATCGCACCACCTCATCAGCCCTCATCACATACTTTGTGGCCATTTTGTGCCACGTGGGGTACACTTTTGGCCCATCCACTTCATCAAGTGGTTAGATGTTATGTGAACTTCACGTAGGGGCTGGAAAATACACCCATCAGCAGATCTGTACTATCCAATCCAAGAACTTCAATAGGGACCGTACCTTACATATGGATAACAGTTTGTATTAAAGAGCTCGGACCAAATGGTTCAGATCTTTTTATGGGCACCAATTTTAGGCCAACATAAGCTCACATTATGATTTGCAATGTGGAAAAAAGGCCACCGGTACATGATACAGTGGCTATGTATCGGCGAAAAAAGGCTGTACCAGCGCACAAGGATTCCGCTTTCAGCAGGGTCTGAGAGAGGTAGATAGTAGGCAACTTTACCCCCATTTTGGAGAGGCTGATTCCAAGACTCGAAGCCGTGATCTATCGCTTTGGGGGCAGACAGCACTTGCCATCGTACCAAGGTCTGACCTCTCTGTATCAGTGAAACATATCCAATGTATATCAATATATACATTGTATCGCTGATAGATTGACTGTGTCGGTGATACCCCATACGTATGGTTACGGTATTGATGGTGGACGATACGTATCAGAAAATCGAGATTTTGATCTGTGGTGCCTTGTTGCAAAATTAGTGCATGAGTAAGTATCCCCATTAATCCTTTAAACTATGGTTTCTGGTTTTACAGAAGATTCCAGATGGCCTTCTTCTCTTATCCTAGACAACTTATCCCTTTTTGGTATGTATTTGTAAGTACTATAGATTATAATAATGTCATGTAGTTTATCATGGGAAAAAAATATAATAATGTCATGGAATTTGTTGATTAAAGCTTAGCTTGCCGCATGGACCTTAATATGTGACCAGAATTTAAGAGCATGGTGATCCATGGGCATCTCAAGGTTCTGAGGTATACTGTGTGGTGTGCATACCGTGTGCCGATGGGCAGGTTGGGCACTTACCTGTGTGCCAATGGACAAGTGTTCAACGTATCTACTGTGTAGTTTCATCCAGTTGTGTTGCCTTTTATCAACTAATGTATCTATATGTTACTTTTATTAAAAGTAAAGGTCTTATATCAGTCGATATTTATTTTATTGTAGATGTTATTTGTTATTTTATTTATGATAGTGCTCTGTCTATTTATTAATGGCTTACCTTTACAATCTTTCATACTTAACCCATTTTTCATAAATAAATATACTCCTTAGTTTTTAAAATTTCAGATGGTCTTGAATTTCTTGCAGCTATTAAACATCTTTCCATTTCTCATGAATAAATTTACTCAGTTTTTAAAATTCCGGATGGTCTAAGTTTTCTTGCAGCTATGTGTTTACATCACTGATAATGCTTTTTATGCCCACTAATCCATATGATATATATTTCAACGATGTATGTCACAGTATATCTTTTCATGCACTAAATTAAAATTTTCTTTGAAGGAACATGTGCAACACATGCATTTTGACTAGTTTATTATATATATATATATATATATAGACACCCCCCCCCACACTTGGTTGTTGTAGTAGTACAACAAAGTTTACCTTAGAATGACAACAATAATTGGAAGGATACTTCTATCAATTATACTGTGTTACCATGCATGAAAAGGAGTGCGATTTTTTTTATTTCCTTTTTTCTCTAAAGGTGAAAAAAGGAAGGCTCTTATACCTCATAAATCTCTCATATTGATATCGGGGACATCTGGTTAGTTAAAAGACTCTTCTGCCCGCCCCCAGGTATGTAGTGCGTGCAAGCTTCGGGCATCCTGTGATAGAGCATATGTGATAGCAAAGGATGATGAAGGAGCTCGCACTGTGGATATTGTGCGTATTTTGTTGAGCTATGCAATGGATCCACTTGTTCTTTCGGAGGGAGAGAAACCCCCTGGTAGGGAGCATGTTGAAGCATCTGCCCGCAAACTTCTCTCCGAGCTGATAGAACTGAGTGAGACATCCCCTGATCCGGCCCTTCCAAAACCTGCCGTGAAGCTTCATAGTCAAAAGGAACAATTTCAAAAGGTCATGGATCAGGACAAGTGGCCTCAAAACGTTGAGTTGAAGAGAGGGGATTGGATATGTTCCAAGTAAGTCATTAAATAGCAATATTGTGTTGAATGCAGGTACTCATATTATGTATGGGGATTTGATTCTCTCTACTGTAAATTTTTCCTCTTAATTCCTTATCATGACTTAGAAAACAGAGTCATTTTATATGTTTTGTTATGCGTATGTATGATGTAGAGGCGTGTACCCGTGGCCTAAAATATTGCCTGGTACAAAAAATTTAAGCAAAATAAAAGAATGGGGCCATTCATAGCATGCATTCTGAAACCGGGATTTTATATGATGTATGTACGTCATTTATTATTAACGAAAATTATTTCATTTAGATGGTCGTGAAGATTTTATTGATAAAATTTAAATTTTCATTTCCCCATTCGTGTGGGTTCTTTTTTACTTTAGCATCTTTAATTTCCTATACTTTGATACTTCTGCATTGCTGATTTATACTTCTCTTGTTCATAATTACATACATCAGACATAAAGTAACTGAAGCATAGATCAAAATTTCGGCCAATAACTCACGTTATCGGCCGAAACATTTTGGTTTCGGTCCCCACCGAAACAAAACTTTGAACCGAAATTTCGGTTCAAATTTTTGGTTTTGGTCATGCCTGTAAACGAAACTGCTATTTTGATCCTTGAACTGAAGTATAATTGCTTCTATCTTGTATTATGTGGACTTGTACTTTTTACCAGTCCATAATATAGTCTATGCTCATACTCGTTGTGTCTTGGACTCTTGGTCCTCATATTTTTCTAGTTTTTTATATAGATTTGATGTCGATCAAGAGTCGGACCCTAATTCTTACAATGGAGACAAATGTTATAAAGTTACAATTCTTAACCACTTACTGCATATGGATAAAATCTTCACTCAAAATCTCATAGAATATTTCCCTTATTATCTCTGTGGTAGTCAAAAAGCAAAAAACACGAAAATTTGTATGCAGATGGTCCAATACTTCCATTTTCCTCTTGGAGAGTGGAGATCTTTGAAAAGACATTCTCAGGTTCAGTTTTTGTTGAAGGCAACTAAGTTAATTATCAAGAAGACTACGAAAAAGGAAACCATACAGATCTTCTCATTTGATATTTGGTTGCAGCAAAAACCAGTGTTGTTTAGACACATCATGTCATGGAGTTAGACACATCGTATTTGTGTATGTGGTGTTTAACTCATACTCTTTTGCTTGTCGCTGTCCCTTCTTATATTGTTGATGAGTGGCCTTTTGCTGCCGTTATATGCAGCCATTTTATCAGCTTTATGGCCTATTATCACTACTAGGAAAAGTAGCTCTTTTTGACCTTATGGTCTTTTGTTTTTGCCCTATTAATGTAAGGGTTCAGGGGCCCTTCTTCCTTGTCATTGGCAAATTGAACATCGATGATACTCAACTTGAGGGTGAGTAGAGATGTAATATATACTAATGAGCAACACCGGATACACTAGTAAGAGAGGTGCAAATGAGTTTTTATCCGACATTGAGTAAGAATATAATTGTCTCCATGTGGCTTCTATCTTGTCACTAAAAATATCTTGGAATAGTAGAAATGTAGTCTCTTGTGTTATTGTGCTGTCTTCTTTTTCCCTCTTTTCCTTCTTCTCCTTCTCTCTTTAATAATTCTTAAAGGCGTATCTTCTCTACTTTAGTAATTAGCCTCTTTGTTTTCTACACTAATCACCTCAAAACTGTTATGAAGCAGAGTTTAGATGGAGCTTTTCGAGGTTTAGCAAACTATTGATGAGGCTGTAAGTGCACATGAGTGCATTGATTCATTTCATAGATGGGCCTCCCTAGGATCGTTTGTAAGGTTGGCATAGAGAATGCCTATGAACTGGTTGATTGGAGCTTCTAGGGGTAAATGGTTGTTGGATTGGGCTTTGGTGATCATTGAGGAAGGAGTGATGAAGAGCATATTTTTTCTCTCCTTGGTTTTCAATTTTAATTAATGGGAAAACTACTAACTTCTTCAAGAACTCTAGTGGTTTGCAGAAACGGGATCCTTTGCCTCTGTTCCCTTTTTACTTTACAGGGGAGGCTTTAAGTAGACTGCTCGATTAAGGCTACTTCAAATCGTTCAAGGTAGTAGATTCATCTCTTTAAATGTCAGGATAGTGTAATTGGTAAGTTTGTGAAATCTTGTGAGTGATTTGTAATGGGGAGGGGCTAAACAGAAACACAACATTCATCTAAATCATCAGGTTGTAGTTCAGTACTCGATAGAGAAAGGGTGTTTGGGGATAAGAGGATTTAAAGAAGTGGGTGGCAAGAGAGGCAACCTAGGCTCTTGCTATTTAAGTATTTGGATTGGTTGGCAGTTTCATCGGGGTTGGTGAAAGGGGTTTGTGGGATGTCTGAAAACTTTTGTAAGTGTATAGGATTTAGAGTGGGGGTCCATAGTCATGTTCATTTCGTCTGTCCTAGGTTTTTGCATCTGGGTTCATTTGTAAGTGGAAGACTGTTGGTATGGTCCACTGTCCTAGGTTTTTGCATCTGGGTTTGCTTTGTTTCGTCTAGCTTTGTCTTCAGGGATTGTCGTGTGTCGTATCTTGGTTAGAGTGGTCCAAGTTTCATTTGGGATGTGTGCCTTCAATTGGGTTTGAGGAAGTGGCAAGTTCCGTGTCCTTGTTGGGTAGACGAGAGATATTTTTGTCCCCCAAAATAGGTTTGATAGTAAAATCTGGGTTGGGGTCCTTGAGGAAGGAGTCTCAAAATGAGATGCCGACAAAAAGAAATAAAAGGATTGACCGAGAAGGAATCTAGATTATGTCATTGCTTGATTCCTAAGGTGAGAGCGTTTTGGTAGACTCACTGCGCATACAGACACATTGATGGGGACATCCAAGTCAAACCGCCCTTTATCGTGTACTGGAGACACAAGAAAAAGTTCAAGATGCTTCAGACAACAAGGGTTGGCAAGGGAGCACAGTCTCTGCCCAGACTCGCTCGAGCGACAATGGTTCCTGCTCGAGCAAGATCGACGACGAGTTGAGCGAGGATTCTCTGCCCAAACTCGCTTGAGCCACATCGGTTCCCGCTCGAGCGAGAATCAACATAAAATTGGGCGTGGGCACTTTGAAGACTCGCTCGAGCGACAACCATTGTCGCTCGAGCGACATTACAAGGAAGCGACACACGGAGTTTAATTTTCACTCGAAAAATTTAGGTTTTAGTTTCCTTTTAGACTAGGAGTCTTTTTAAATTCGATTATATGCTTAGTTAGGGTTTTGTTTGCCTATGTAAAGACATTGTAATTACAATTTAAGGGGATTTTTGATTATTGAATTTTGCTTTTGCAAATAGAGAACTTTTATCAAAATTTCTTCGAGGGTGCAATTCTCTCAAAACTTAAAAGAGTGATTCTTCTTCCCCCATGCGGTTTGGTGCGAGACCAACTTTTCTATCATTCTTATCTCCTTTTATCTCCATCTAACGTAAGTGTTTGATTGATCTTCTATTTAATTTTATTCCTGAAATCCGGAACTAATTGCATATTTTGCTTGCTCAATCTTTCCGTAACCTAACCTGAGATCGTTCAACCGCTCTAACTCGAGATTTCTTCTAATTTGAGCCTTTGATTCATAAATACCTAGAATCCATTTGTTGTTAAATCCACACGGATTCGTAAGAACCCACTCGTGAGTTCGTTCGAAGCCTTAAACTGTCGGAGATCTAGTTGTTCGTTAATAACCCTCGACTTCTAGATCTTAAAGGGAACGCACAGCGAAAGTAATTCTAATTTGGGCTAGATTAAAATTATTTAATTGAAATTCTCTTTATTTTCTATAATAACTTGTGGGGAAATTAATATTTTAATTATTCATATTAATTCACAATTAATCTCAGCCCATCATATTTGCATTGTGTTTGTTTTTCGAATCAGATTTGGTATCAAAACTTTGTCAGTTTAGGATCGTCAGTGTTCATATAGGTTCTAGGTTTCATATTCTTTTGTGCCTTGCATCATTATGGATTTCGCTAAGATAGAAGCCTTTATTAATGAACTTACAGCTAAGTTGACCACGAGTCAGGCAGATCTTTAGGCCCATATGCTTTATAATTGTACTCAGTTATAAAATCAGTTGTGTGATCAACAAACCCACCATGAGGCTCTAGTGACCCGTGTCGAGGAATTGAATAAGGTTATCACCGATGACTATTTTCGAGTCCACATCAATGACCGTAGAAGAGATGGTCCTCACTGATGCGACCTCCCACCCAATCAGGACGACAAAATCTTGAAATTCGTCAAGATGGATGCTCCTACTTTTGATGGGAAAATATAACCTAAAGTCTATCTAGAGTGGGTGACTGACTTGGAAGCCTAGTTTTGATTGGTATGCCATGTCCGATGAGCGCGAAGTCCGGTTTGCCAAAGTTAAGCTTATGGGCCAAGCTAAGCTTTACTGGATGGGTATAGAGCGTCGTAGACAATCTTAGGGTTTTCTTCCCATTTCCACGTGGACAGACATGAAGGTCCAACTGAATGAGAAGTACGTTCCCCTATCCTATGATGAACGTCTCCTTGATCAGTGTCACACACTTCGCCAAGGGAATATGTCGGTCACAGAGTACATTGATAAATTTGAGGACTTGATGTTCCATGCTAATGTGGAGGAACAGGACAAAGTTACTTTGTCTCGATTTTGGATGGGCCTCCACCCAGAATTGCAAAGGGAACTTATTCCATATCCTGTTGCCGATCTAGAAGAGTGTTTCTCTTGAGTCGAGGAGTTAGAATGATACCTTAAGACCCCTCAAACCAAACGTATCGATACTAGTGGGTCTGGTTACAAGTCTAACTATTCTGAGTCAGCCTAATGTCAATACCCATTCAACTAGGTCCAATTCACTTATCACACAGGTGATTAAAGTTGATAAGGGTAAGAATCCAATGTTCGAGGCCCTCAAGAGCGGTGGTCAAAACAAGTGTTACAAGTTCCATGGCTTTGGACAGTGTCCTTCCCGGAATTTGTTCATAATAGAGGAAATTGAAGATGAACAGGAAGACGGGGAAGTAGAAGTTTTTGTGCCCGAATCGTTCCCTAGTGATGAGGAGGATCATGTAGGGGAACGAATTGTAGCTTGTCTTAGGGAAGTTTCCTACCCCGTTGAGGAGGGTAATACTTCGCGGGCTCTTATGGTTAGGTGTGCTCTAGCCCAATCAAACTAGAGTAACGACTGACATAGGGATAACATATTTTATACCGTAGCCAAGTGTGGTGAGAGAGCTTGTAGAATCATAGTTGATAGTGGAAGGTGTACCAATGTTATTTCAGAAAGCACATTTTCTCGCTTGGGACTTGCACCCGTACCTCACTTGCGACCTTATAAAGTAGCATAGGTCGATTCATCATCACTCCCAGTTTCACACAGGTGTCAGGTTGCTATATAGTTTGGTTCGTATAAGGACACCTTATGGTGCGATATTGTGACTATGGATGTTGGGCATATCATCCTTAGGAGGCCTTAGTTGTACGATAAGGACGTTACATTGTTCGGGAGATTGAACATGTGTTCTTTCATGCATAAAGGAAATAAGATTAATATAAACCCTTTACCTCATAGAGCACCTAACGTGAAAACAAACAAGTCAAATGATAAAGGCCTGGTTGAGAGAGAAGACAACTAAAGGTCATTAATATTGTTAGTCCTTTAGAGTTTGATCGAGGTGCTAAGGAAGGGGACATTGTCTATGTTCTTTTTACAATAGAGTCACCCAAAGAGTCGAGTGTTAAGTTTCCTAAAGAGGTTGGACCTATGATGAGTGTGTTTCAGGATGTCTCTCCCAAAGACCTTCCATATGAGTTACCACCTTGAAGGGATATTAAACACGCCATTGATTAGGTTCCCGAGTTTACTTTACCTAACTTGCCCCATTATCGCATGAATCCTTCCGAATACTCGAAGTTGAAAAGTTAAATTGATGAACTTCTCCAGAAGGGATTCATTAGGAAGCGTATGAGTCGATGAGCCGTGCCGATGTTACTCACACCCAAGAAAGATGGGTCTTGGAGGATGTGTGTCGATAGTCGCACCATTAATAAAATCACGGTCAAGGATCGGTTCCCTATACTAAAGTTGGACAACATGTTGGACATGATGATTGGTGCCACAATATTTTCAAAGATTGATTTGAAGAGTGGATTCCATCAAGTTCAAGTTCATCTCGGGGACGAATGGAAAACTGCCTTTAAGACCAAAGATGGTTTATATGAATGGTTTGTCATGTCTTTCGGGCTCTCAAATGCCCTGAGAACATTTATGCGGATCATAACACAAGTGTTGAGGCCTTTTATAGGTAAGTTCCTCGTGGTTTACTTCGATGATATCCTTATTTATAGCCACAACAAGGAACAACACTTAGGCCATTTAAGGCAAGTTTGTTTGACTCTCAAAGGAGGGAAATTATATGCAAACCTAAAGAAGTGTACTTTCATGACGACTAGTGTTGTCTTGTTAGGGTTTGTCATAACCTTTGAAGGAATGGCTGTGGACTATGAAAAGATCAAGGCTATTGTGGAGTGGCCTAAGCCTAAGAGCATTCACGAAGTCCGCAGCTTCCATGGGCTAGCCACTTTCTGCTGGCGGTTCATCCGTAATTTTAGTACGGTAACGACTCCTATCACCGATTGTATTAAAAAATGGGAGTTTAAATGGACACCTGTTGCGACAAAAACATTTAAGGAGATTAAGTCCCGTATGATCGAGGCTCCATTTATGCGCCTTCATGACTTTTCTAAAGTCTTTGAGGTGGCGTGTGACGCGTTAGGCGTAGGAATTGGAGTATTGTGCCAAGAGGGTCACCCTATAGCTTATTTAAGTGAAAAACTAAATGAGGTCAGACAAAAATATTCTACATACGATAATGAATTCTATGCGGTAGTACAATCTCCCAAGTATTGGAAACACTACTTATTACCACAAGAATTTGTTCTATTCTCAGATTATGAGGCCCTAAGATTTTTATGCTCCCAAAAGAAGTTAACACCGCGACATGTGAAATGGGTTGAACAATTTTTACCTTTGTGTTGAAACATAGGGCTGCTGACGCGCTTTGTTGTAGGGTGGCGACGTTGCACTCCATGAGTGTTGAGGTAACTGGATTCGAGCTTTTTATTGGATGATTATCCTACGTGTCCAAATTTTGGAGAAGAGTACGCCTCACTTGTGAGTGACCAGTCTGAAAGAGTGTGCAAGTATACCCTAGAGGATGAGTATTTATCTTTAAAACACTGCTTGTGTATTCCCGCACTTCTCAACGGGATTTTTTCGTTTGAGAATTACACGTTAGAGGTGTCGCCAGTCATTTCGGTGGCAACAAGACTATTGCATTGGTTGAAGATATGTTTTACTAGCCCAATCTCACACGAGATGTCAAGTTTATCAATAAATGTTGCGTTTGCCAATTGGCAAAACAAGGGAAGCAAAACACTGGGTTGTATACACCATTACCCGTGCCACATACTCCGTGGCAAGATTTTTCTATGGACTTTGTGTTAGGGCTTCCTAAAACCCCCCCCAAAAGCATGATTCAGCGTTTGTTGTAGTGGACCGTTTCTCGAAGATGGTCCACTTCATAGCTTGTTCGAAAATCTCAGATGCAAGTAATATTGCTACTCTTTTCTCTAAGGAGGTTCGTTTGCACGGTTTGCCTAAAACCATAGTGTCAAATAGAGATATTAAGTTTGTCAGTTATTTCTGGAAGACATTGTGGCATAAAATGGGGACTAGGCTTCAATTATCATCGGCATATCATCCCCAAATCTAATGGGCAAACTGAGGTTGTTAATCAGAGTTTAGGATATCTCTTGAGGTGTCTTGTAGGTGAATATGTTAGAAGTTGGGATTCCATCTTACCTGTCGCAGAGTTTGCATATAACAATTCGGTTAATAGAGCCACAGGGATGAGTCCGTTTCAAGTTATGTGCGGTTACAAACCTAGGACACCCATAGATCTTATTTCAATGTTAGTTCATTAGAGGTCGTCAGACTCTGCATCTCCATTTGCACATTGAATTGATGAACTTCATGGTGAGATTAAGAGAATAATGTGAGTCATGAAAAATATAAATTTTCTACAGATTCTCATCGAAGGTTCAAAGAATTTCAAGAGGGTGATTTTGTGATGGCTCGAAATAGATCTAAGCGCTTCCCTCAAGGAATTACTAAGAAGTTTTAGGCTCGTAGTGCTGGACCCTATAGGATTTTGAAACGTGCCGGTCCTAATGCTTATATACTAAACTTATCACTAGATTTGGGTATTAGTACGACTTTCAATGTGGTGGATCTCGTTCCATCCTATCGCCTTGCACTTACACCACATAATCCGTTTGAAACTTCCACATTCGATCCTATCTTTGTTTTATGCTTGTAGTGTTGGACCCTATAGGATTTTGAAGCGTGCCGGTTCTAATGCTTATATATTAGACTTACCACTGGATTTGGGTATTAGTACGACTTTCAATGTGGAGGATCTCGTTCCATCCTATCGCCTTGCACTTACACCACATAATCCGTTTGAAATTTCCACATTCGATCCTCTTTGTTTCCCTCCCTATTCCATTACCTCCGCTTGCACGTCCTTCTCGTGAGATAATTGAAGATATTTTGGAAGATCATATCGTGTCTACAAACCAAGGGAAATTTCAAAAGTATCTTGTCAAGTGGAAAAATAAGCCAGATTCAGAGAATACATGGATCACAAAAGAAGAGTTCCAACAGATCGATCCGGATCTCCTTGAGCGCTATCATGGCCAATATTCATCGGGGATGAATTCTTCTAACTTGGGGGGAATTGATGGAGACATCCAAGTTAAACCACCATTTATCTTGTATCGGAGACGCAAGAAGAAGCCCAAGACGCTTCAGACAACTAGGGCCGACAAGGGAGCACAACCTCTGCCCAGACTTGTTCGAGTGACGATGGTTCCCGCTCGAGCGAGATCGACGACGAGTTGAGCGAAAACTCTCTGCCCAAACTCGCTCGAGCGACATTAGTTCTCGCTCAAGCGAGAATCAATATCAAAATTTGGCGGAGGCACTTTGAAGACTTGCTCGAGCGACAACCATTGTCGCTTGAGCGACCTTGCACGGAAGCAACACACGGAGTTTAATTTTCACTCGGAAAATTTAGGTTTTAGTTTCCTTTTAGACTAGAAGTCTTTCTAAATTCAATTATATAGGGATTTGTTTGCCTATATAAAAGCATTATAAATACAATTTAAGGGGATTATTGATTATTGAATGTTGCTTTTGCAAATAGATAACTTTTATCAAAGTTTCTTAGAGGCGATTCTCTCAAAACTTAGAAGAGTGATTCTTCTTCCCGCGTGCGGTTTGGTGCGAGGCCAACTTTTCTATCCTTCTTGTCTCATTTTATTTCCATCTAACGTAAGTGTTTGGTTGATCTTCTATTTAATTTTATTCCTAAAATCCGGAACTAATTGCGTGCTTTGCTTGCTCGATTTTTTCGTAACCTAACATAAGATCGCTCAACCATCCTAACACGGGATTTCTTCTAATTTTAGCCTTCGATTCATAAATACCTAGAATCCATTTGTTGTTAATTCTGCACGGATTTGTAAGAACCCACTCGTGAGTTCGCTCGAAGCCCTAAACTGTCGGAGATCTAATTGTTCGCTAAGAATCCTGGTCTTCTAGATCTTGTAGGGAACGTACCGCGAAAGTAACACTAATTTGGGCTAGATCAAAATTATGTAATTGAAAATTTCTTTATTTTCTGTGATAGCTTGTGGAGAAATTCATATTTTAATTATTCATATTAATTCACAATTAATTCCAGCCCATCATATTTCCGTTGTGTTAGTTTCTGCGTCACACATCTTATTTCTGGCCATCTTCGAAGTAGAAGCTTCCAGTTCATCAATCAGTGTATAACACGTACAATAGGAAGAGCCAGTGAATCATCTAATCATTCAGTTTTGTATTGTGATGTGAGTGTAATTATTTGTATACTTATTCGTCTTCCCTTCATCAATGGTGGAACTTCTTTCAGGATGGAATTTGCGTCCCCTGGGCTGATTAATTCCAAGCCTTGTCTCCTATGCCATACTCCTATGCCATACTATGGAAGATTTGGCTTCAATGGAATCAAAGAACATATAATAATAAATTCTAAGTCATGACGAGGCTCGTTTATGCTGCTGGGCTTTAGTCCTCAAGGATGGAAGGGGACGCATAGGGAAGCATTGAGAAGGAATTGGGTCCATTGCAGTGTGGAATCCCCCTCCTATTGGCTGGTTACAGCTGGGCCCAAGTAGATATTATGGGATAGTGTGGAATCATTGTGGTCAAATTTTGCCGGGATTTTGCAGGGGCCATTGAGTGGTCAGATTCACTGAGGTTGAGGTGTGAGGGCTGTAATGGATTTCTATCAGACTGACCATTATATAAGGGGGACTAGCAATGCTATCTGATGGGTGTCGCAGGGGGGAAATCATCCATGGGCTGGTGGACATTTTTTAGCACGTTGGGGTGATATGGAATTCAGGTTCTTTCACTTCTCTTATTCCCTGGGAGGCTGATTGCTTGGCGGATAGCATGGCAAAAAGTGGGGTGGTTTTGGATAATCTGTTTGAAGGCATTCACTCCTTTAATATCTGATTATCTTTTACTTCCATTTCTGTTGTCTTTGAAGAAAAGAGGTTTCTTTTTTTGCTGCTGCTGCTTTAGTTTCTTTATTTTAATATATTGCTGTTATAACTGATCAAAAAAAGAATTTAGTTCATCCTTTAAGAAATTTGGCAGGCAACTCATTTAACTGTCATCTTGTAAGATGGGCATTGAAAATAGGGAATGGCAGATAATGCATCTCTTTCTTGATTGCATCACCATCCAAGAAGTGTTCAATATATACCATTAGCTTCAGATCGATAAAATTTCCAGCAAATCCAGTGCAAAATTTGATAATCCTGCTCCTTAAAAGTGCTTTTCAAACTTTTTGAATCCTTAGCTGTTCTTCATCTCTCCATTACTATTATTATTATATTATTATTTTTATAGATAAGCATGGGATTTTAACCCCTGACCTCAATGCTACGTGCTTGAGGGTTTCACCACTGGGGCAAGGATCTAATCCATTAATCTCTCAAATCTCAATTAAGCTTCAGATGTAGTACAGGCTCTAATATCCTCTGATGAGAATGATGAATAGTATCACTGGTCCTTTAAGAATTGTGTAAACATTCCGGGCATCTGTTTGATTCCTACTATGCTTACATGTTTTGTTGCATGCAAGTTTTGATATTATGATTTGAGACTTAATGCCTGTGGGTGCAGGTGCAATTTCATGAATTTTTCTAGGAATGTGCGATGCCTAGAGTGTGGAGAGGATGGGCCTAAGAGAGTGGACTTTGATGCTGTGGAAATGAAGAAAGGAGATTGGACTTGCCCACAGTAAGTCCATTCATTTCCGTTACTCCCCTTAGATGCCCAGCAATTAATTGTCCTCTGCTTCAACTTACAGGTGCCAATTCATGAATTTTGCTCGCAATAAAAAGTGTTTCCGTTGCCAAGAATCACGACCAAAGAGAGAGCTGAATCCTGGGGAATGGGAATGCCCTTCGTAAGTCTCTCTCTTCTCTACAATTATTTATAGGATGGATTTAATAGAGCTTGAAATGAGAAAACGAGGCACACATAGGGTGATCTGGAATGAACCCAGTCAATCCAGACTGTCCGTTTAGCAGGCCATCACATTGATTGTTTCTCGTCATGGGTCCTCTGGCCAATATTCAGAATGGCTTCACTACTATTTATAATGAGAACCGGCGATCTGTGATGACCATGGCTATAGCCACATACCTCGACTAGATGGACCTTACCATCGCACTCTTTCATGTTAACCATTCAATTAGTGACTCTTCAATGGACGGTCAGGATCACCTGATCTGAACCATTTTCCATTTATACTGAAGCCATGTAGTGGCCTGTATTATGGATGGTCTGGTTTAAATCTCTCAGCACCGGCCTATTTGAGCGTCTTCATAGTATGGTTTTTGGGACTTGGTCATGCTGATAGATGCGTTCCTTCATGAATAAATTTGTTTATTGCAAAGCTGTTAAGCTGATCAGAATGAGAAATGGTTTTTGTAGATGCGACTTTGTGAATTTCAGAGGAAATATAGTCTGCAAGAAGTGCAACCACAAGCCGCCCAAGGATGACGCAACGCAATATGAGGATCAGATGTGGAGAAGGCCAGGGAGAGGCCGCTGAGAGCGACCTGGACAAATTTTGGGTTGATGAGAAGAGGAAAATATGATGGTGACCCTCGTGACAGTAGGATTGGCTTGTGTCAGCAGGAGAAAAACAACAGGAGATAAGATTGATGGATGCTTAAGGAAAGGTAATATGGCTCTCAAAATGCTCTATTTAAGTGGATCCTGCATTAAAATTTAATTTCAGCAGCATGTAGTTTGGTCTTCAACCACAGCCCGTATAGTTTCCATCAACTCGTATATTATATCGGTTGCAGTTGCCGGATTCGGACAGGGGATGAGTTGTATGCATTTATATGATCAGAATAGCGGTAAGGGAGTTTCACCCAATTTTGAAAGATAGTAGGTTTATTTCTAAATCAAGACGGATAGCATGTTTCTCCGTTTCTTAGTAGATTGAAGAGTTAGATGTTACTAAGAAATGAATTTGCCGGAAAACAAGTTTCTTATAAATGAATGTAGTAATATGATAAATTGGATTATATATGAATTTGGCGGCAACCTAAAGAGTCAAAGAGGCTTTTTATTTCATCAAGCGGGTATGTTTGCTTTTGAAATTCATCTAATTCAAGAATTGGCAGCTATCCGTCATGACTGATTATAAACTCTTCTCTACACTTTGTTGACACCCATATCCAGATTGTCCAATGAATAAATAAATTCTTCAATGGCCAAATATTAAGGCTTATACTCCAGAATTTCACGTAAAACTAGGCAAACTGCAGCACTAAGTTATAAACAATGAATGGATTATGATTGGGGTTTTAGTGTTTTCTGTTTTAGCTAGTGGAGGTATTGTTGAAAGCCGACTTGTACAGATTTCAGGGCCTTCATGGTCTGTTAGCCAGTGTTTGATGGATTGAAGGACCAAGGCCTCTTCAGACATGGCCATGAATATAATGAACCATGTCCTGGGCCTAAACTATGGTTCATGAGGAAACCCAATTCAATTCGGAGACCAGCCTTGAACAATGATGCATTTATCGGGCCTAACTGAACAACTGAACCATGGTCTACGAAGAACACAAGAATTTTATATTATGGCAACCTTAGCGAGCCAAGCTTGATGGGGGGGCAAACAAGAGACCTAAATTTGTTTGGATCGGACTGGAAAATAGGGTTTGTCAACGGGGTTGGGTCAAGGGTATATGATCAACTGGCTCGACAAGCCAAAGGGTAAATGCCTAAAACCTGCAAAATTTTGTTGGGTGGTTCCGGTTGGAAACTTCCTAAACCACCCTAAATCTTTATGTTATACATAAAAATATTGGGTAGGGTGGTGAGCGAAGGTTGATTCGATGTAACCAACCCAAAGGGCCAGTTGGATGTTTCATTCCCAACCAAATGGGTCAAGTTTATGTTTCTTACCTGATTAAAAAGGCGGGTAATGGGCCACCCGACCCGTTGACCGTCCTACCAATAAGTCACTGTGTAAACCAGAGTTTGCTCGAACCAATAGTCGTTAACCACAACTGAATTTAACCAGTGCGAACCAGCCAATAGGGTTGTAGACAGGTCTTTTCGTTTATCCGATGGGTCAAGGACCTGGTGCCGAAAACTTGATCTGGCCAACCTGATTCAAAATCTCCTAAACGTCCCCTAAACCCTTTATATATTGTATATAAAATATAGGGTTGGGTCGGTCGACCTTAGTGGGGAGTCGTTGAGGATGTGTCAGGTGCTCCATACCCCCGATCAAATGAGTCAAGCTTATTTACCAAAGTGTTAAAAGGATCGCTAGCAGGCTGACCCGACTCATGATTGCCCTATTAATATAGGGGCTAGACCTGTAGCTCAACTTGAAGATTCACGATATTGCAACATTGAGGTCGTTAGTTAAATTCAAGGATCAAAATTTCGGTGGAACCGAAACGAAATCTAAACAAAATCAGGAATTTTGATCCGTGGTTAAATCCCAGCTTTCCCAATTATTAAAAAAACATAAAAGCAAACCAAGTAGGTTCCTCTAATTGCGCTCACGGGGGTAGTTATGATATACGTACCAGTCAGTATGGCTAAATACCTACAGGCTCGTTCAAGTGTTTCTTGATTTTTCTCATAAAAGCTCAGATTCTTAGCAAGACTAAGATTCCTTTCCCTTGTACGTTTTTAAGTTACTCAGATTCCTAACAGATTCATATGAAACTCATAATCCTTTGTTTTTAAGTTCCTCTCAGAAAATTCTCAGAATCGATTCAATCAGTGATTATGTTATGACTGAAAAAACATGATCTAATCATCGATTTATGTACTGTACTCGAATTTCTCTCAAAATTTATAGGCAACCAATCGAGATGAGGCAGAACATATTTGACAGTCTTTTTCTGAATCTGATTTAATTGCCATTACTTTTAAAATGGGCCACTAATACCCAACATGGTCACCAAATTGGGGTTTGACAATAGTTCGGCGAGGTTAAAATTCGTTAAAATCTGAAAAATCCGAGAATTTCGGGGAGATATTCGAAGGAAAAATCGTGAGAAAAAAATAAAAATTGAAATTATAAAAAAAAAAAAAAAAAAATTTATTTCTATTAGTTTGTCACAATTTTTTGAAAAAAATAAAAAATTATTCAGGAATAATCCAATTTTTGTGGTCATGCGAATTTTTGAAAAATTCGGGATTAAGACGTGTTGCTATGTGGACTTTTATAACAGCACGTGACAAATAATGTGTGGCTTCTTGCAATCACAAGACGCATGCTTTCCACATTGCACCTCCATCATCAGTTATTAAGACACCTGGCATGTGTGGCTCCAGATCGTGGGCTTCATTTAGATTTGGAACTAGTCAGTCACCCTAATAGCTCTTGACCTAACTTCGATGCTCAAAAATCTGTGAACACGTCGTCCCTTGTTGAACTATTTAGCACAATGACTTTGACCCTCTCAAACGTCAAGGTTAACTGGTCAGTTACCTATACATCCAAGAGATTTCAACTCGATTGAACAGTGAGGATCATCAAGAAAACACATCTAAATTGTGAATATAAACACCGTACCATCCTACTTTCATAGTCCTCCGCACTACCCTATGAAAGTCATCATTCTCACGACCCTAATATAAAACCCGCAAAATACCCACTTTCCCCTCTCATATCTCGCCACAACAAACCCAACCACAAAACCACCATTTGTCATCTCCACCACTTCCTCTCGACTGTTTGATCACCATGTGCGAGATCCTGCACATCCAAGGCGGCCAATGCGACAACCAAATCAGCTCTAAGTTCTAGGAAGTTATATACGATGAACATGGGATCGATCACAGTGGCAAGTACACCGGAGATTTAAAACATCTCTATGTCCAGCCACCGAGCGTAGAGTCCGGCAGTCCAGTCCATTGACCAGCCGGTAGTGAGGAAGAAGACCCTTCTTCCTTGTTTTTGTTTTGTTTTATTAAAAGAGAGTACTAGAAGAAGTCTTCTTCATTTTTTTTTTTGACTTTTGGTATAACAGCAATTCAAAGAAACCATTATAGTTTGGTGTAATAGCAATTCAAATAAGCATTGCAGCAACAATTCAAAGAAGCTATTGTAGTTTGAATGTTTGATTTGCATTATTTTTTTTTGGCTTATGGTGCAGCAGCAATTTAAAGAAGCAATTGTAGCAACAATCCTTTTTTTTTAAATTCTAATTAGGTGTATCTACTAAGTGAAGTATAATCAACAGCCCCAAATTTGAGCTACCCCGAGCAATTTGCTTGGACAAAAAGACCGCCCTTTACTCGGAAATGCCTCAGAATCCCAGTTTCTAATGACAACTCTCGAACCCAGGAAAGGCTCAAAAAATCTCTCATTCTTGCTACTTCATGAGTTTCAACTCAGATTTGGAGTAAAATCTGACTCTGAACGAGGCCTAAGAGTGGCCAACAAAGGGCGAGATTTGAATTCAGAACCTCCGGTTCTAGAGGCGTAGGGCTGGCCAATACAACACGTCTCTACTGATCTCATGGCCAAGTTACTTAGTTTCCTTGGTTCGAAATTTGCAAATAGGTACTATTAGGTAAACTTGATTCACCAAGAGTAGGATGAGCTCTAATTATATTTTTTTTTATCAGTTTTGTAAATAAAATTTGGGAGCAATTTAGGGACATGTCACATTTGAAAATGGAATCTATACATCTCTAGTGAATAAGATTAGAAGCAAAGCAAAACACCATACTCATCATATATCTATTATGGAAAACTATTCAATCATATAATAGGCTTTGATCACATGTAATAATATAATGAAGATTATATTTCGAACTAATCTTTTGCCAATAATTTCTCAAAATCCATATCAAAAGAAAAAAAAAATCTCAAAATCATTGTCTTCAATGGTGTTTTCACATAGCAAAGCAAAGGTAGGGAGAATTGCAAGTCTTTATCTCATACTATTTAAGAAAAGAAATTCATATGACGATTTGGTTAGTCGTCTTCGATTCAAATCCGCTCGCTACGCTGTTAAAGACTTGAAGCTTTATTTTAAAAACAAAATAGATTGAAGCTTTATTTTTAAAACAAAATAGATTGGCATTAATTAATCAATTCGCTTGTCATAAGAAATCAAACTTTTGTTTTAATTACTATTGTCTATTATTAGACGTCGGAAAAGCTTAAACAAATCTCTATGAAGAGATGATGATGGGTTTTAATTTTATCACGTCTTTTCCATAAAAATTGAAGGGTTCCTCATTAAACAAAAAACACGCAACAAATTAATATCCAAAATCAAACCTAAAAATAACAAAATCTCAACCATTAACCACAGTAAAACACATCATCCTCTCAAACAACTCATTTAAACTGAAACATCAAAACTCCAAGCCTCAATGGAGGAGACTAATCCCAAAGGAAACCGTGCAACCGATCAGCCCCCATATAGCAAAGAAATAGAATCCCCTGCACAGATCAAAAGAACCCATTGACCTAAAAATAAATAAATCAATAAATCAGAAGATGAATCTCAAGACAATAGAATTACCCAATGGTCAATCTGTTCTTGGGATCTCCAGTAGAGTAGCCTGTAAAATAGAAAAACCTGGTCACCGTATAAAAGACGCCCAACCCTGCAGATATCAGAGGATGTTTAACCCCTCCTAGCACCATCAAAGCAAAGAATATAGGCATCATCTCCAGTGAATTCTGATGTCCCCTCTGCACCCAAAAAAACATGAAAAAAATTATAAGCAAAACCCACTAATCATCTCCGTCTCTCTCTCATCGAATCGTCAAATAAAAACCAAATTATAGGCAAAAGAAGAAATGGGTATTTTACCTGGACGCAGTTGAAGAGCTTAGCATCCTTGTTCTCGGATTCAATGGCGTAGAGGGTTGGATATGTGACCTTATACCTGCAAATTCAATCAAATGAGAGAATAAGAAACAGATAGTTTGAATTATACCAATGTTTATTTTTGTAAGTAAAAAGAGAGAGAGAGAGAGAGAGAGAGGTCAAATTTTCTTACTTTTTTCTGGCTTTGCCGACTTGGAAGCCCATCCAGAAGTTTAAGAAGACATAGAAAACAAGAGCCAGCACCACGTACCCATACTCTTTCTCTATCTCCACAGCTCCCATTCTCCCTCTCCCTCTCCCTCTGCCTCTCTCTGTATTTCTTGGAGTTTCTCTCTCTTCTTTATAGCTGCATAGAAATGAATGCTGAGTTTCTAGATAAGATTGATTCAAAATGTTAATGGATCTCAGGCCGTCTATAGGCAATTTGACTTGTTCAGATTGACTATGGACGTTCAATCTGGATTGATTTGATCGTAGCAAGTTGAAAATTTGTGTTCAATAATATACATTTTTTGGGTTTTATGCATACCCAGTATGGGTACTTTGACTTTTTGATATTTTCTTTTCGTTTTTGCCCACTCCACCATCTCTAGTGTTTTCAGAAAGTTAACGTGGCAGCATCACGGACGTCATAAACCAATCCTTGACCGCTGAATATTAAACCAATCCTTGACCGTTGAATATTAATAAGGGTGCCTCTATCGCCGCCTATCCAATTGCGAACTAAGTGACGTTCGGATTGACCAACATTTAAACACCGGAAAATTGGTGTTAACGAACACTTCTGATCTTACACTATTCAATTACCCTTTACTCTTATGCATTTAACGTATATATATATATATATATATAAATATATATATATATATATATATATATATATATATATATATATGTCATCAATCTAAATAGTCCAAGTGACATCCATCATTAGTCTATAAATTAAATTGGATAATTTGAATAAATTACTTTTATCAAAATTTAATTTGACTACATTTCAAGTATGTTGATCATTTGAAAATTTTAACTTTTAACCAAAAAATTAGTAGTGTAAAAAACAGTTCTTTTGCCAAAGATCATTGATCAACCTTGTACATATGCCTTAACACGAGATCCTCAAATTGAGTGTCACATGACACCTGAATGATCCGAATCTGGAGTTGAACTCTACACTCAAGTTCAGGCCCAAAATTTCATTAAGACATAATTCTAACTACATATTAATCACATGTATCAGTTGATCTACCGTAGATTCTAATGGTACTCACCTACACTACGATATCATGAGGGATGACCCTCCTGCTAGAATTCAAGGTACCGAACTCTATCACAATAAATATGACAAAATAAGAAGACGCAAAAAAAAATTACACACAACATAATGAAATTTATATGGTTCACCCAATCTAGGGTTACGTCTACAGAGTATATGCACTATATTTCGAAACGTTTGCAATGCATACACTTTCTTCTCTCTAGTGAAATTTCAATCAAGATCTTACATGATCTTTAATAGCCAGCATGTTGAATAAACAAGAACATAGTCTTTCAATACAGAGAAGATATCTGCTGGAATATAATAACGATTCTAACACAGGAACAACTTCATTCGGATGCTTCAATCCTTGAGCTATTCTTCAATACCTTTTTCTCACAAAAGTATTCACCAGTTTTCACTGTCTAGAAAACTCTCTCTTGGAACCCTAGAAAAACCTTCTATTAATAGGTTCTAACTTTCATTAGGAAGCTTTGACCAAAAGCTTCTCTAAATAACCAAAGCGGCCAAAAACACGAAACTTGTTCACCTAGAATCAATCGATCGATTTCCAAATTCGATCAATTGATTTCAACCCGAGAATTGCCGAACAATTGTCGTCCAGAATCGATCGATCGATTTTGACCCGAGACCACTCTTCAAAGTGTCTCAATTCACTTGTTGGGATTAAACCTAACTAACAATTCTCCACCTAGGTTTCATCCTCAACCGTGTCACCGCCCCAACGGGTATCAACATTTGCGACAAGTATTGATCAAGTTTAGGCAATGCCTAAGCTTATTTTGTGTAATCGGTTTAGTCAATATGGTCGTTGCGTTTTCTTTTGTATCAATCTTCTCAACCTATACTTCTTTGTCTTCTATCATATCTCTGATAAAATGATACAAGACATCTATATATTTTATTCTAGCATGAAAAACTTGATACTTTGCTAGGTGACTGACACTCTGACTGTCGCAGAAGATATTAGTGCTCTCATCAACCTTACCAAATTTACTGACCAATCCTTTAAGTCATGAGACTTCCTTAACAGTTTTTGTAACCGCTATATATTTAACCTCTGTAGTTGACAATGCAACTATCCCTTGAAACATAGACTTCAAACTAATCATTACACTTACCAAAATGAATACATACCTTGTGGGAGACCTTCTTCTGTCAAGGTTACTAACATAGTCGAAATCAAAGTAATCATAGAGATCCAACTCGCATGTATCTCTACCTTCAAGCATCAATCCATTTTCAGCAATACCTTTTAGATATCTCAATATCCATTTAATCGCAAGCCAATGCTCTCTTCTCGGATTAGACATATACTTGCAAATCACACTCAAGGCCTATGCTAAATTTGGTCGTGAACTCACTATGACATACATCAAACTCCTAACAGTATTTGCATACGAAACATTCTTCATGTCATCCCTTTCTGCATGTGTGGACGGACCCATTTTCTTTGTGAGTTTAAAGTGATCTGCTAGAGGAGTTGATATCGGCTTAGCATCACTCATATTATACTTTTCAATGATCTTTTGGATAAAAGTCCTTTGAGTTAGCCAAGACCTCTTATTTTCATGATCTCTCGTGATTTTCATATCTAGGATCTTATTTGTGAAACCAAGATCCTTCATCTCAAACTTCTGTCTCAATGATCGCTTCGACTTGTTGATTTTAACCTTGCTTTTTATTGCTATCAGCATATCATCTATGTAGAGAATTAAGAAGATTTTCTCTCCTCTACAATACTCTTTCCTGTAGATACAACAATCATACTGCCCCCTGTGATATCCTATGCTCAGCATATATGAATCAAACTTTATACTACTGCCTAGGAGCCTGTTTGAGATCGTATAATGATTTCTTTAATCTGCAAACGAGTGTTCTGACCCTTCTGCTTCAAATTCTTCTGACTGTCTCATATAAATCTCTTCCTGATGATCTCCATGGAGGAAAGTTATTTTGACATCCATTTGTTCTAGTTCTAGATCTTTCTGAGCAACTATGACCAATAACATGCAAATCGATGTGTGCTTCACAACCAGAGAGAATGTCTCATTGTAATCGATACCCTCTTTCTGAGGGAACCCCTTTGAAACTATTCTTACTTTGAACTTCAGAGTTTTTCTCTTATCACCTTCTTTCTTTCGAAAGACCTATTTACAATCGATGACTCTCTTCCCTTTAGAAAGTTCCATGAGATCCAAAATCTCATTTTTCAGAAGTGACTACCATTCTTCTTTTATAATTAACTGCCACTTTATTGCATTTGTATCCATCCGAGTTTCTGAAACTGTGCTTGATTTTCCATTCTCTGCGACAAGTGCTAGTGTTAAAGAAATCATATTATTAAATTTTTCAGGAAGTTTATTTGTCCTTTTTTGACCTTCTCAAGGTAGCTTGAATTGGACCTGATACTTGGGATTGCAAGTCTTGAGAAACTGTCATCATGCTCTATATCAGAGTCTTCATTATTTTTCTCATCTTGCTCATGCCTTTCAACTTCAACTTGTACCTGTGGTTCACTAGATGACTGAGATTTGTCTTTCACCTTTTTCATCGAAAACTCATCTTTGTTGAAAATAATATCTCTTTCAACTATCACTTTGTGAGGGTGTGTATCGCACAAATGATAACCTTTTATTCATTGGCCATAGCCAATCAAGACACTTTTTGAATTTAGGATCCAACTTAAATCGTTCACTTCCCTGAAATAATGCATACGTGACATACCCAAACACTCTTAAGTGAGAGTAACTTCTATGTCTTTCATACGAAACCTCATCTCCAATTTTTGAGTTCATATCATTGAAGGCGACTGATTGACCAAGTAACATGTTATGCGCACTACCTCTGGCCAGAACCCATGACTCAAGTCGGAATGATTCAACATACATTGTACTTTTTCTAATAGTATTTTATTCATCCTCTCGGCTACACCGTTTTGTTGAGAATTTTCAGAAACTGTTAAGTGTTTAATAATCCCTTGATTTTTACAGTAAACTCTGGAATCCGATGACAAGTATTCCCCACCATTATCTGATCTGAGAACCTTCACCTTTCTGTCAGTTTGCTTTTCAATCATACTCTGTCATTGCTTAAATTTATAAACGCACTCAATTTATTCTTAATCGGATGTACCTAAACTTTTCTGGAATAGTTATCTATGAATGACACAAAGTATTTGGCTCCACCTACTGAAGTGACTTTATTCGGTCCCCATATATATGCATGTAATCAATCAACCCCCTCGAAATATATTTTCTTATAAAACACTAACTTTCTTTTGTTTCCCGAAGATGCAATCTTTACAAACTTTCAGTTTACAAGTTTGAATATTAGAAATCACATTATTGTTTATAAGCTCTGTTATCCCACGTTCACTCATGTGACTAAATCTCTTGTGTAAGAAATATGAGAGATCCTTAAAATCTTTCGTAGCCGCAATACCATTGCAGCTGATTGTGTCACCTACTAGAATGTAAAAATTCCTCATCTTCTCATCTTTCATCAAGGTCATAGCACCTCATGCAACCTTCAATTTTTTGGATTTTAGGATGATTCGACATCCTATCTCATCCAATGCCCTCAATAAGATGTCTAACCTCAGTAAGAGTGCGAACACAATAATCAAACATCTATTATGATAGAATCGATACTAACTGCTTCACATACACAATCATTCCTCATCAAAATCGTCCCACCATAGGCTACCTTGCACTGGTCAAACCAATCTCGATATGGGCACATGTGATATGACGCCCCTGAATCTAGGATCCATCTTCCATCAACCTGACTGGAGCCTAATAGTGCACACAATAGATCTTCACTGGAATCTGACTTAGCAACATTGACCTGTTGCGATGTACCTTCATTACTCTTATCTTTATTCAATCTTTGTTTGCAATATTTGCGAATATGTCTAAATTGTATACAAAAGTAACAGATAATATCATTTCTATCACTTCTGGATTTGGACTTGCTGTTTTCTCTTGTCGATTTATTATCTCATCTGGACTTATCTGTTTTGCGATCATGGTTTCGACCCCTTTCGTCAAAGAGACTAGTCCATTCGGAGTTAAATTCAGACTATTTTCTTAATTCGTCTGAAAGAAGTGTAGTAGTCACTTCTTCGACGGTTATGATATCCTTACTATAAATTAATGTGGTCACAAGGTGCTCATAAAATGCAGGCAATAAGGTGAGCAAGAGAAGTGTAAATTCTTATTCTTCAAGTTCTACCTCAATGCTCAATAGTTCACTAACTATTTTATTAAATGAATTTAAATGATCATGAATATGCATACCAACCTTTATACGAACTGTGTTGAGTTGTTTCTTCATGAAGAGCCTGTTTGACAACGACTTTATTATGTAAAGAGATTCTATCTTCTTCCACATATTCATAGTCATCTTTTCGTGAAGAACGTTGTATAAAACTTCATCAGACAAGTACAATCGGATAGTGCTTACGTCTCTCTTATCAAGAGAAGTCTACTCTTTATCGGACATCCCTGCCATCTTTTCTATCTCCTTCCCAAGTAGAGCATCATCAATGCCTAATTGAAAAATGAGATCTGTGACCTTGACTTGCCATAGAGCGAAGTTATTATTTCCCGAAAATTTATCTATCGTTAATCGTGCATTCTAGACTTTCATAGCCATTATAGCCTAAACTTGGCTTTGATATCACTTGTTAGAATTCAAGATACCGAACTCTATCGCGATGAATATGACAAAATAAGAAAATGCAAAAAGCAATCACACACAACAAAAAGGAATTTACGTGGTTCACCTAATCTAGGGCTACATCCACAGAGTATATGTACTATATTTCAGAACATTTACAACACACACTCTCTCTACTCTCTAGTGCACTCTCAATCAAGATCTCGCATGTTCTTCAACAGCCAACACGTTAAACTAGGACATAGTCCTTCTATACAGAGAAGATATCTGCTGAATATAATAACGATTCCAATACAAGAACGACTTCAATCGGATGCTTCAATCCCCAAGTCATTCTTCAATACTTTTTTCTCATAAAAGTATTCACCAGTTTTCCTCAAATCCATGATTATTTTATCACAAGCCCCAAAGCCTTAATCGCAACCTACATAAATACTTTTTCATATAAGAAGGGTTTTTAATAGAAAAACACACTAAAACATTACATAAAAATACCACTGTCTTACCTAAAGAAGATAGCCCTAACATCATTCACGGTCATTCGTAGGTTATATTGTGGTCGTCCGTAGACTCATTGACGGACGCCCACTAATTATTCACGGTGGTCTAGGAATCACGAACTCTATGTTCATTTCAAAAATTAAATCATGCACAACACGGTCATCCGTGGTCTCACTTACGGATGTCCATTAATTATCCATGGTCGTCTGTGAATTGCGAACATTTTGTACGTTCTCAGACTCTACTTCGACATACATGACAATAGTCCATGGTATAGACACCCCCTTCGGTTGACCTTTGACCTTGCCCACAACCTTCGGAAAAGGACTAACCTTCTTTAAAGATTTTGAAACCCTATACGGGGACCGTGCACTAAAACAATAGTACATGGTCAAGATCCAGGCTGAAACAATAGATCTCCGGCTCGGACCCGGCTCAAACTTAGGGAAGTCCTGAATTACGCGCCTTTTCTAGTGCAAGTAAATCGATTGTACGCCCCATTTTTGGGCACGCAATTGGTCCCTCTTGGATCAGGATTGCACTCCTTGAGGATTGCTTTAGGCTTTGATTGCGCGCTCAATCATATTACACGCTTCACCACCAACGCGCAATTAGTTCCTTTTGGACCGACCTTCTACCCTTTTAGAAACCGCCTAAGAAGCGATTGTACGCCATGTTTAGCGCGCACAACAGGATTATGCGCCTGCACACTAGTGCATAATTAGTTGCTAAGCCAACCCGACCTTTAATTCCTTAGACTGCCTGAAAATCCCCAATTAAGCGTATGTATGTAGGCGTTTAATCGATTGAGCACACTAACCAGCGCGCGCAATTAGTCTAATTAGGCTAGGATTGGGATACCCAATTAAGCCAGTCAGTCGGTCACTCACTGAGTCGGTCATCGACTCAAAGCGATTGAACACCTAAAACTGGGTGCCCAATTCAATTATGCGCACCCGTCAGGGCGCGTAATTGAAATCCACTGACCAATTGAACGCACCCCACAGGGCGCACAATTGTCAAATTATCTATAAATAGGACCCACCACCACGACTCAAAAACACACCACAATGCAGTCAACAATCAAATTTTCGAGTTCCTGCTTTCAAGCTTAGGGTTTCGAGATTCCTCTCTGCAGCCCTAGCCTCAGGTTTACTTTTCTTCTAATTATTAATTCTTCTAGTTCTTAGTTCTCAGTTCTAATTCTTAGTTCTAGATTTTAGGTTCTAATTTTATATCTTAATTATAGATTCTTTTTATTTTATTTTTAGTTCCTTATCACTGGTTCTAGTTCTTAGCTACTAGAATCAGTCCTTTGCTTTACCTTTTTTATTTCTCTTCATATTTTTAGATATTAGATTCTAATTCATAATTCTGTCTTTAGCCTCGAATTTTGTTCTAAATTTCTAGAGCTTAGGTCTTAGATTTTCAAATCTTAAATTCTACGTTCTAGATTTCAGTTCAAGTTTCTGTCCTAGAATCATTAGTTCTTAATTCCAGATTTTCTATTCATAGTTCTTAATTTTTAAGTTTCTATTCCTTTATAATTCATGATTTTGATCTTTAAATATATAGTTTTTAAATTAAAAATCAGTTTTTTTTAATCCCTAGCCATCCGATTTGCCCAAGGGAGCTTACGGAGGGTATCCAGGAACGGGATCAATCCTCCTTAGCATAACGGGCCGAAAACCCCTTTTTTTTTTAATTAATTAGACTTCTAATAGGATCAAAGTATTTAAATTAATTAGGCCCCTAGTAGGATTAGGAGATTTAATTAATTCCTAATAAGATTAAGATATTTAAATCAATTAGACTCCTAGTAGAATTGGGAGACCTTTTTTAATCAGATTTCCAGTAGGATTAGGAGACCAAGTTAATTAAAATACTAGCAGGAATAGGAAAACCAAACTAGTTAGACAATAGGCAACCCACAACTGTTGACGTTGGCAGACTGACAATTCAGTAAAGGAGTTCAACCTGCATGCCCCTGCTCATCTTAAAGCGTGATCAATGACGTGTTGCAGCGTCGATAAATATCTGTAATTGGCGATCGCATCAACCCAACTATTCTTCATTTAAAATTTGCCTTTTCCTTTCAGCATTTAATATTTTCTAATTTATTACTCCATCAATTCCTTTGCCAGAGTCCACTTGGACTGAATTGGACCACTCTTTTCAGGGAACAAAAGGGACCCAAAAAAAGGGCGTACCAACAGACTGGTGATCGCGATGAGACTTTTTCTCGCTAAGGTTGCCCCAATTTAATTAATTTGGTTTTCTATTTCTTTGTATTATTTAATTTGTTTTTATTTATTATTTTTATTTTTTTACTTTACTTTATTAGTTTTTACACACACTCACCAGCATACTCAGTTTTTTATCCAAAAATAAAAATAAAATGGCCGACATAAAAAAATTAAACTTTAATGATATCGACCCACCCTCATGGAGCCTCCCTAGCGATCCCGAGTATAACGTTAAGCCGTCTCCCTGGACAGCCCAGCGTCGTGCTCGGGTAAATACGGTCAGTGAGAGCGAAAAATACCCCTTTCGCTCCACGAAACACAAATCACAGCATCAACAATGAAGAAAGTGACGACGGACAGAACTCCATGACTAGTCAAGTTATGGATCATACTGCCAGTGAGCTCACAAAAGGAAGAGAAGAGGTCGATGCCCTGCTGCAGTCCTTCGCCAGTTTATGCAAAGCCACAATGAACCAGAAGCTGATGCGTGAATGACAACTTACTCCAAGAAGTAGTCGAGAGGAAAGGACACCGACTCCCTCAACACATAACGTACATACCTCTCATACCTACGACAACAATCGCAGAAGACAACCCTCTCCTAAGGAATCTAGAAAAGACACCACCATAAACATAGACGACCTCCCTCGACTTCTAGATGATTGTATGGCTAAGAGGGAACGCTCAAAACAATCCTTTGGATTCGACAAATTCTGTCGAGACCTTGACTTCATAGTACCCGCCAGGTTCAAACCACCCAAATTCAGTAAATACAATGGTACAGGAAACCCAAAGCACCACTTGGCCCTATTCTGTGATGACTGTCGACCAATATGCACCAATCATGGGCTCCTGATCCATTACTTTCAGAAATCGAGACATTCGAACACTTAGCTGACAAATTCCTAAACCAATACCAACACTTAACTCTCGAAGATGTCAGTTTCGTTGACTTGATACACACAAGACAAGAGGACAACGAAGACTTCTCGACGTTCGCCAATCGCTGGAGAAGGCTCGCCGCCCGAACGGAGAAAGCGATGCGATAGAAATCATGATTAGCAATACCCGAGAGCCTCTTTGGAGTGTTCTCATCCTAAGCAACTACTCCGATTTCACTAGCCTCCAAGAACGCTCTTCACGCATAGAGCGTCGCCTAAAGAATGGAGACCTCACTCTCTCTACCCTAACATCCACCAGACCCTCTTTTGACAACCCTGAGACAAACGGTGTAAACAAGACTTTAAGCACCGAACAAATCAACACGAACCAATAACAAAACCAAACAAATTCTCAACCAAACCTCCCATATGATCAAGCTCAAGATCTATACCTAAACCTATACCCTGACCAAAACCAACCACTATACACCAACCAATACACAAACTTATACTATGACCAAAACCAATACCCCAACGACACGCAAACTGAAATTGCCTATTGCAACCCATTGTTCGATCAAACTCGTCACTCACTCCTGCGCCATTCCACCTAGCTAGCCTAATTCACAGAATTGAACCCCCTTCAGAGCATGTCCATACCATTCACTCACAACCAACCAACCCTATCCCACGTACCGATAAATGTGAAATTACCTTTCGCCCAGAATCAGTCACTAAGATCACTAAAATTCAAACTATCACCGAATCCACCCCTAAACTAACCCAGCCTATCACCAAACTCATCACCAAGCTCAACGCATTGATCCCACCTATCGCCAAATCGCCAAATATGTTCTCGAAACTTCCCGGCCTATCACTAAAATCATCAAACACAATTATGAAGCAACCCAGTTGACAGTTAAGATCAACGAATCAATCCCCGCACCTCCTGAACAGGCGCCCCGAACCAATGATGCAAACTACCCTCGAATAGGCTCACATGCCGATTCTAGAAGTAGTTTTCGAACCAATCAATTGGTATTATACAATGTCATTCATACTTAAATCAATCACAAAATTAAACTCCGACTCCAAACCCGTAAACTAATCTACCCCTAAAATCACCAGCCCTCTCGCTTCCAAATCAATTTCGAAACTAATCCCCAAAACCGAACACATTGCGCTACCAATCTCAAAACCAGTCCCTGAATCAATTCCTATACCTGTTTTAAAACTTGAACTCAACAACAAACGCATCACCCCACTAACCTCATAATCAACTCTCACATTAACTTCTACGCCCACTTCGAAACCTAAACTCACTACCACCTCACCAACTTCAAAATAAAATTTCAAACCCGAATCTGCTACCAAACACACCTTCGAACCATCCATTTCACTCAGCATAGAATCAACCACTGGATTTATCACCTCACCAACCATGAAATTGAGCCTCAAACTCAAACCTATTATAAAAACTAAACCTATCATCAAAACAAAACCTATTATCAAAACTAAACTTATCATCAAATCTCAACCAACTATCAAAACTAAATCTATTATAAAACCCAAACTTGTCATCAAACCTAAACCTACTATCAAAACTAAATCTATTATCGAATCTAAAACTATTATCGAATTTAAACCTATCCTCTAACATGAACCTATCACCAAACCTAAACCGATGATCGAACTTGAACCTGTTATCAAACACAAAACCAAACAGATAATTGAACTTAAACTAATCGTCAAACCTAGACCCGAACCCACCATCAAAGGCGAACTCGCCATCAAACTTGAACCTGTCGTCAAACTCGAGCCTGATATCGAACATGAACCCGTCACTAAAACCAAACTTATTCCTACAACGCCAACTCCACTCACCTTTGAGCCAACCACCAAACCTATTGAGGAGCCGATCATCGCTCCCACTTTCGAAATCAAAACAAACTTAAATCGTACGACCCCGATTGACATCCAAATTAGCGTGTCGCCAAGCTCTCAAATCCCACCACAACAAAAAATTGACATCATAACTAAAACTGATTCTAACTATAGAATCTAGATTTCCATAGACCTCACAATTAAAATCTTCACAAAATACCAATAGGCAATGAAACTGCTACATCAAATAGTCGACACTAAACCTCCTCTGAAAATTATAAACAAAACTTTAAAACAACCTCACGATAAACCCAAAGTGTGAATCAAACAAAACAAGCATAATCAAACAAAACCAAACCGCCCCACATGAAATAAAGGTCCACCTTGGCCTATGCCCTCATGTCTCCTCCTCCTACTCTACCTTAACCTCTCATTACCTTTACAACACCACATTCCCTCTCAACGCATCCCGCTCCAACTTCACCCACTAACAACTTTCCAACAACTCATAAATAATTCTCGAAAACTCTATAACAACTTTACGCTCCAACTCTATGAGAGGCCTCCCTCCATCGAAAAATAGAAGGTCCCTCTCGACAAGGGGCCACTGGCCATAAGAGACTTATTAAAAGAAGTTAAAAGATATCACACCTATTTCAACAAATCTCACACCATCCAAACCACAAATGCAAACATGACCTCTCTCTCATCCCAGATTGACCAAATTGAGAGAGATCGAGGACCTTGAAACAAACTATCCAACTGTTAGTTTGCCCATCTGTCCTCTTGAGTCAGACTCCGCTTAAGGAACTGATGCTTTACCATAACACAAAAATATAATATATATATATATATAATAAAAAATATATATACATATGTCATTTGCCCAATAATATCTCTGACTTATAACTCTTACCTGACCGAGAACTTGAAGTCGGGGAGCTAATGCTAAGGAAAAAGTGTCTATACAACCGCCTCACTTGGAGGAAATCAAACCCATATGGGAAGTACTTATATTATCTCGACAGCATATCCAGGAAACAGCCACAGGGGAAGAACTTTTTGACCCTTGGAATCATAACTCAATGACAATCATGTCTCGTAGCGTAAACAAACATACTTATATACCTATCATCCTCACAGTCATCACAAGGCATTCGCCAGTCGTAGGTCATTATTTTTTAAACCATTTTGGGTATTATCTGACTCATTGACCACCCTCCTACTCAGGCAAGTTGATCGAAAGGACTAGTGGATCATGAAACTCTTTTTTAAAACATAGAAAACTCTGGATTCTCATACATCCTCTTCAGCCATTGGAGTCGATGTTAGAGCAGAAAAAATGAAAATATAAGGTTCCATCAAACCTCATAATTCTTACGTTAGCAGGTTGTTTAATATATATATATATATATATATATATATATATATATATATATATATATATATATATATATATATATATATAGAAAAAAGCACAATCGAGCGAGAGCAATACGACGAATGAATAGTCAATGAACTCAGAAAAGCATAAGCAAATTATGAGGGCATTCCTAATAATCTTATTAGGGAAGCATAAGAAAATCACGAGGGCCTCCCTGACATCTTCACACTACTAGATATCGTCGTATGGTGACAGGAGGAGAACAAAACTCCTACTAACTATAGAATCTAATGATTTGATGGTACTGGACCATGACGGAGAGCTCAATTATGGCACCACATTACCCACCCGAGAAGAAAGTAGTTGACTACTATTTCAAAATTTGGTTGAATAAGAAGCTACCTCCAGATCAATAAACCTTACTTCCTCTCTACCCTTAATTTTCTTTTCGGACAATGAGTCAAATGACTTTCAAAATCTCGTTTAGAATAAACTGAAAACTTTCGAATGACAAGTGATGCAATCACCCATTACCTACCGTTCACCTCAATCTTGTTAAAAGCTAAAATACATGATGATTGTTCAACACTTACGAAATTGAGCCCAACATGTGGCTGAAATAATCAAACTACCTCCCAACATGAGATCATCACAAATACACTCCAGGACATCTGTGAGGCAGATAAAAGTTCCACTGTCACTTGACACTGGGGCATTTATTTTTAAAGAGTGCTAGCACCTTGGTAGCGATACTCAGGTCACAAGACCGATACTCCAAATTGGGACATTTTTGTATTTTTCAATTTAACTCTTGCTTTTCCACCTCAGATACCCCAAATTGGGGCTTTTTTTAAAAAAAATTTCAATTTAGTTCTTACTTTTCGCCCGTGGGACCTCAAAACGAACACCTAAAACAGGACAACAGAAATACACCTGAAAAAATAAATATCATACTCTAACACTACCCACTCTCCCTCCAATGTAACCTAAGAAACACACCACAGCCAAATATGAACAAACATAAACTAAATGAACACAATGAACAAAACATCTTTTTATTCATAACTTAAAATTTTACAGGTGTCATCGGAGGCATACCTCCTGAACATACAACCCAAAACGAAAACCTAAAATCCTAATCTTTAACCCAAAATGGACACAAAGCCCGAGCGTGGAGCTTCCAATCAGAAGCAAGAGAAGGCAGATGGAGGATTGGTTGGGGAATACCCCTTTCCATCCATTTGGAGGACTTCTCTTCCGCCATCTTTACTTTCTAATGAAGGGCATATAAGACACTCCCTTCCCAATATCGCCCATTCTCAAAATTCACGTCACCGTCGGAAGCCCGTTCAGGCTGAAGATTATGTGAAACCACGAATAATAGAAGAAACGACATCACAATCCAATGGTTGGATCACAAGATATCACCAAAACATGGAAATTAGAGTAAAACAGGAATGAATAAATAAAATAAAAGAAACTCAGATATATATAGAAACCCACCTAATTAAGCGCCCGAAATGGAAAGCGCAATTCGATTGAGCGCATGGACAGAAGCGTATAACCACAATCACGCGCGTCCTGGATGGCGCGCAATTGAGCTTTCACCTGTACACAAGTCCCGACAAATCAATCGCACGCAGCTAACCCTGCACACAATGAAATCACACGCCCATTTTACTATACAGAATCTGAGAGGTCACCCGCACAGTGACCTGGCAACGCTCCGATTGCACGCACTGACCCGAGCGCATAATTGGATTACACGCTAATCCTCATGCACGAAATTCGAATCGACACCTGAACGCCTCCGCTCTACGAACCCGGCGACACTTCGATTGCACGCTATTTAACTTGCACACAATTGGATTGCACACGGCTATTTCAGCGCGTAATTAACATAATCATGCGCACCTGGCCCGACGCGCAATTTAATTAAATGCCTGGTACCCTATGTGCAATACCCAGCTATGACCACACTTCGAACAGAATACACACCCCTAATGCACACGAACATGTGCTCTCAACCAAAAAACCGAAACAAAACAAGTACGTGATAAGACGCATACATGATCACCTTGACCTGTCACCAACCAATCAAGGTCAAGACTGCCCCCTCAGTCCCATCGCAACCAAGTCACCTCCTTGATAACTCGCAATGTACCACCACCATCAAAACCATCGCTCACAGCTCCATTGCTAAACATACCCATCCTATCGCAATATTACCCTCACACCTTTTATCCCATCTCGATCAGCATCCCTCTCCTGTGTCCCATCACATGACCTTGCAAGCTACTCAAAGAGAGGAAAACATTGACCACACCTACGTCCCACTGCGGCAGGACTTGCAACATTCAGACACACCGACATAAATCAACATGTCCCACCACGATGCTAAAATGCCTCACCACACCACCAAGATCTGCCAAAGAAAGAAACACCATCATTGTCTCATCACGACATTGAGACAACTAAGGAATCTTCAATCGCACACATGTCCTGTCGTGATGCAACTACGACTTGATCACATCACAAACCTGTCCCATCGCGGCATTACTACCTAAGCCGATCGAAATAGCTCGTCACGACGCACAAACAAGAAGGGAAGGCTCAATCAATGCCCCATCGCAGAGAGCCAAACCTTCCAAGTCCCACCGCTATTTAACCTAATCCCAAAATCTCTCGTCACACAGCAATCGCCAAACTCCACCACAACCGAAACACACGCTCGCTGACAGTAGAGGAGGACAAGCCCTCCACCATCCCATCATGCGATAACTAGCGAGCCCCCTACCATTACACAAATTAGAAGAAGAAAGGAAATCCTTTGATCACCCATCGCACCCAACCAATATCAAGTCCCAACGCGAACGTCTTATCAAAGTCCCCATGATCCCATCGCGCCTGCAACCACCGGTGCTCATCATAGCACACAATCATAAGGGGAGAACCACCATGTCCCATCGCGAACCTCACCTCCCCAAGACATTTCATCACATTGGCGACCATCAAAAGTGAAGAAAAAGAAACCCTCTAATGTCCCATCGCGACATCACTCTGATGACCAATCAGTCCTATCGCGAACTATACAGAGACTCTCGACAACAATTCAGGTAAGCATCACCCCCTTTTTTTACTCGATATTTCTTCTAAAATATAATTATTTAATATTAAGTCAAATATTTTCAAAACCTGTCTCTCTCTATTCGTGAATCACTGTAGTCCTCCCATAAGTAACAATCATCAGTATTCATGAGAAGGTTAGATGGAGCATCTGACGTGCCAAGTGTCGTCTTGACAACCACGTAAACGGTTGGGTCCACAAATCTCATACCGGTGGATTTGCCTAGTGATATCTCAGAAGCCACATTTTTCGAAGTTTTACAACCGAATTGATCTTAAGTTAAATTTCTAAATTTTCAAAAATAAAAAAATAAATGAACTCATATCTATCAAACTTTCACTTCTCACCACTCCAATCTGTTCTATCCCGTAGGAAACTGAACACTAAATATGCTCAACTATAAGAAATCACAAATGTCCACTGAAAAAGGGACACCTGATGCACATTGGTGTGAGCAATGATGCGCTCGGTCTGACATGACTTGTGAAAGCCTTCGCCATTATATAATATTTCATCTTATTATTATCGGTCTCTAGACCTTGTCTCTGGACATTCGTATGATGCCCCCGGCACCTCGATTGTGTTGTATATCCCTCTGTTTGATTGCCCCTTGCACCTACAGATTAGGATATCGACTCTCCTACCATTTGACTGCCCCTTGTAGCAGGTTGCGATATGCGACGGGATGCCCCTTGTACCCACGGATTAGGTTATGCCTCTTTTCCCCTGTTGATTGTCACTGACAACAGGTCACGATAGGTGACGGGATGTCACTCGCATCCACAACATGGAATACGCCTTTCGACAGCTACCACTAGGCACTTGAATGCTCCATGTTAGCTTGTGCTGATAGATAAGAAAGCCAAGCATCTCATGTCAGCATCCCCGATTCACATTTATCATTTTCCAAGAAAACGAGAAGGTACCTCGGATGAGGGTTGTCTACTTCTTCAACGCATCCTTATTCTACAAGAATGCACCGAAGAGGGGCATCTGTAGACATCCCCATTTTGCCCTCTCGGAGTATATAAATTTGTTCAATCAATCTTTGACCTTGCCCACAACCTTCGAAACAGGACTAACCTTCTCTAAAGATTTTGAAACCCTATACGGGGATCGTGGACTGAAACAATAGTACATGGTCGAGACCCAGGCTGAAACAATAGCTCAGCGGCTCGAACCCGACTCAAACCTAGGAAAGTCTTGAATTACGCGCCTTATCTAGTGCACATAACTCGATTGCACGCTCCATTTTTGGTGAGCAATTGGTCCCTCTTGGACCAGGATTGCAATCCCTGAGGACCACTTTAGGCTTCGATTGTGCGCTATGATAGGCATGCATAATCATATTACACGCTTCACCACCAACGCGCAATTAGTCCCTTTTGGACTGGCCTTCTACCCTTCTAGAGACCGCCAAAGATGCAATTGTACACTATGTTTAGCACGCGCAACTAGATTATGCGCCTGCACACTAGCGCATAATTAGTTCCTAAGCCAACTCGACCTTTAATTCCTTAGACCGCCTAAAAATCCCCAATTAAGCGCATGTATGTAGGCATTTAATCGATTGAGCGCACTAGCCAGCATGTGCAATTAGTCTAATTAGGCTAGGACTGGGATACCCGACTGAGCCAGTCAACCGGTCACTCACTGAGTCGGTCACCGACTCAAATGATTGAGCACCTAAAATCGGGCGCTCAATTCAATTATGTGCACCTGCCAGGGCGCGTAATTGAAATCCACTGACCAATTGAACGCACCCCATAGGGCACACAATTGTCAAATTATCTATAAATAGAACCCACCACTACGACTCAAAAATACATCACAACACAGTCAGCAAATCAAATTTTTGAGTTCCCACTTCCAAGCTTAGGATTTCGAGATTCCTCTCTGCAGCCCTGGCCTCAGGTATATTTTTCTTCTAGTTTTTAATTCTTCTAGTTCTTAATTCTTAGTTCTTAGTTATGGATTTTAGGTTCTAATTTTAGATCTTAATTCTAGATTCTTTTCATTTTATTTTTAGTTCCTTATCACTGGTTCTAGTTCTTAGCTATTAGAACTAGTCCTTAGCTTTAGCTTTTTTATTTCTCTTCATATTTTTAGATCTTAGATTGTAATTCATAATTCTGTCTTTAGCCTTGAATTTTTTTCTAAATTGGTCTTACATTTTCAAATCTTAAATTCTACGTTCTAGATTTCAGTTCAAGTTTCTGTCCTAGAATCATTAGTTCTTAATTCCAGATTTTCTATTCATAGTTCTTAATTTTTAAGTTTCTAATCCTTTATAATTCATGATTTTGATCTTTAAATCTATAATTTCTAAATTAAAAATCAGTTTTTTTTAATCCCTAGCCATCCAATTTTCCCAAGGGAGCTTACAGAGGGTACCCGGGAATGGGGCCAATCCTCCTTAATATAACGGGCTCAAAACCCCTTTTTTCTTAATTAATTAGACTTCTAATAGGATCAAAATATTTAAATTAATTAAACTTCTAGAAGGATTAGGAGATTTAATTAATTCTTAGTAAGATAGATATTTAAATCCATTAGACTCCTAGTAGAATTGGGAGACCTTTTTTAATTAAACTCCCAATAGGATTAGGAGACCAATTTAATTAAAATCCCAGCAAGAATAAGAAAACTAAATTAGTTAGACTATAGGCAACCCATAACTGCTGATGTTAGCAAGCTGATGATTCAATAAAGGATTTCAACCTGCAAGCCCCTGCTCATCTTAAAGCGTGATCAGTGACGTGTTGCAGCGTCGATAAATATCTGCAGCTGGCGATCGTATCAACCCATGTATTCTTCATTTAAAATTTGCCTTTTCCTTTTAGCATTTAATATTTTCTAATTTATTACTCTATCATCGCCTTTGTGTTAAGTACTGAAAAATATAATTTTTCATCTCTTAACCTAGCCTTTACTATATATGGGAGCCATCTAATAAACCTCTTTTGAGTGTGTTTGTAGTTAAGAATAAATTTACAGCTTAGTACAATAGTCCACTCATTTGGAAGCCAAAGAAGAGAATTTTAAAGCCAAGCCTTGAAGCAGATGCAAGAATAGAGGATACACCATGGTGTTGTGCAGCTTGGTGATAATTTTGGTAGCCCAAGTGTGCACTAGAAGTCAAGCAGATGAAAGAAGAGTGGACCGATGCAGAGGAGCATGTTGCAGCAGTCTGTGTAGAGTAGCAGCTATGCATAGGGAAATTCTCGCGCAGCTGAAAGCAAACTTGCAAGGCTCTCGCGCAGTTCAATTCACCCAGAAGTAAGCCACGTGAGCATCTCGCGTAGTTGGAGCATGCAGTACAGTATCCTCTCGTGCACATCTCACGCAGCTCAAGAAGAAGGAGCTTTAGAAAATGTCGCTCGCACAGACCATGCGTAGGTCTCACACACTTTAGGGATAGTGCCAGCCATGCGAACTTCACATTCCATCTTGGAGAGAAGGAAAAGCCATCCATGCGAGACCCTCCCGACCTAAACCTCCTGAAGCTCATCCTCGCGAGCTATGCTGTTCATAACAAATTCAACCTCGCGAGCCCTCTTCTGCAGCTATTTCATCCGCGGGAAGAGCCACGAGAGAAGTAGAACTAGCAAATCTAGCCTCGCAAAGCTCGGGCTCCTCCTTTATCAATGCACCTCAAGGACACTTTGGGGATTTCCCCATTTCTAGGGCACACGTCCCAAGGTTCTAATCGATTTCACACATCCCGAGACATCCAAGGGTCACAATTGGACCACGTCTTCAAGCAACAACTAGGGTTTCTCTCTTCTGTTTTTTTATTGGCCAAGGCAGTGGGATAATGTGTATATATGCTATGATGTTTTAGCAAAAACCTATCTCATCTTTAACCTAAATTGGCTGTGAGCTCGAGAGTGCTTAGGTCATTAGGGATAGGGTTAGATCATCTATTTTTCTTTTCTTCTTCCTTAGCTCAACATTTGCTAGGTAAGATCTTTGGTAAGTAGCTAGTTTATTTCAGTTTGTAATGGGTGTTGTGTGAGCATTGGGAGCTGATTTGGGCTTTTGCACTGGTTGTTGCCTTGAGGGTATACATTGTAAGTTTCATTTCAATCAATGCAATGCCATTTTTATAGCTTCTTTGAATCTGTATTTATTTTATGTTTTGTGCATGGATATCTATGGATTTGATACACCCATGGTTGCTTGAGCTTGTAGCCCTACAACCATGGTGGTAACTATATTTTTCTTGTTCTATATCAGCCATCTGTGAGGAGGATAACCTCTGAGGATAGCCTGTGACCATTTAAGTGGATAAACTATAGCCCTAAGGCTGATCTAAATCACAGATCTGAGATAGATTCTTCTTCTCTGCACTTGAGCTTGTAGCCAAGTGAGAGATAGTGCAGATCCAAACTCTCCTTTATGTTGCAATGCCATCATTAGATTATAGATCTGATATTCTATAGAGATTGCAGACTTGTGAGCTAGATCATTGCAGGCCTCTTGTAGCAATGACCAGCTGAATCTAAGTCCCCATTCAACCTCTGATTGTTTGTGGTTTCCACTAGATTTTTAAGGGTTGTTTGCTCCTATGAATGCATGAGCTTGTAGCCTTACAAACATAGTGTCTGCAATGGTATTCATGTTCTGATTTAATTCATTGGTTGGAGGAAATACCTAGGATAGTCTATAACCATTTAAGTGGACAGATTATAGCCTTAAGATCAATCCATTCCCTTGGATTAGGATAGTTTTCTGAGTTTAATCCATGTGAATTGATCATCTCCCTAGGATAGTCTGTGACCATTCAAGTGGACAGAGAGTAGTTAATTCACAGGGGTTGATTTGGATTCCTCTACCTTGCAGATGTGCTTATAGCCATCTGAAGGATTACTGCAGAGTCACCTCTAGATCTGAGTTGCATAACTGATTTAATCTTAGCTGCATACTTCTCATCATTTTACCTTTATTTTACCACACCATCAACATCTTCTTTAAAACCCTTTCTATAGTATAGGACTGCATTTTATTTCTTAGTTTTAATTTTAGTTGTGACAATCCCCAAAACCTCCCTTTCTTTAGGATTGCGAGATCTGTAGTCAGATCTGGAGGCCTACTAAATAACCCTTATGGTTCTAGTTCATCACTCCCTGTGGGACAAACTTTTACTTTCAAAACTTGCTACAACAAGCTCTGGATCTTGGAGGACTATGTATATTTTAGTTGCTGCTGTATTTTCAATTCATTCCGCTTCCTTCTTCTTGCTTTATTTTTACCACTGTGTTCTCTAATAAAAAATAATAGCACCTGAAATATACCAATAAATTTTTGGCACTGCGGCCGGGGAGTTTTGATCTAATTAGTAGACCTGAGTGTAAATTTTTTGTGTACTATATTCATTTGTAGCAGTGCCTATTTTTGAATAAAAGTACTACTGATTTCGTATTGGCTTGTGCAGATCAGGACAGTAGCAGAAGGGATAAGCTAAAACTACAGCTGGAGCTTAGCTACCTTTAGTTTGCATTTCTTTCCCCCAAAATCTCAGTTCCATTAATGTTGTATTAATTTTCAGTAGCTTAGTAGTACTTGTTAGTAGTTGTTTTTTGTTTATAAATTTTTTAAGTGTGCTGTCTGTGTTATTCTCTACTTCCTGTTGTGTGTGTGCATGCTGGGTAGGAGGTCCCTCAACCCTGACTTAGAACTTTCAAATCCTGAGATAGAGAGGGCCCTTAGACCCAGGAACACCACACAAGCCCCTGCTATGGATACTGAGCCAGTAGTAGAGATGAATGAGCAACAGAGAATATTGAAGGAATTCAATGCAATAGGGGTATATAACTCCCCTTTCTGCATTCAATTCCCTACTGTTCAAGGAAACTATGAGATTAAATTATCCATCATTCAAATGCTACCATCATTTTATGGGCTAAGTAAAGAAGACCCATATAAGCACATTAATGAGTTCTTGTCTTTGTGCATCACATTCAATATTGCTAGCTTGGGAGAGGAAGCCACCAAACTGAGGCTCTTTCCTTTTTCATTAAAGGACAAAGCCAGAACTTAGCTGTCCATGCTCTCAGCAAATGACATATAATCATGGAATGATCTCCAATGCCAATTTTTGGCTAAATTTTTTTCAATGTCTAAAACTAGCCAGTTGAGGAAGAGTATAATTTTCTTTGCTCAATTCCCAACTGAGGATTTCCATCAAGCTTGGGAAAGATTTAAGGAGCATTTGAAATAATGTCCCTACCACCAAATTCCTGAGTGGCAGCTTGTCCAGAGCTTCTACCAAGGAATTGATCCCAAGAGCAGGGATATGGTGGATGCCTCATGTGGCGGTACTTACCTCCACAAGACTACCGATGAGGCTTGGGAGCTTTTTGATGTTATAAGTGAGAATTCCATACAATAAGAGTCTCTGTCTCGAAATGACATTGAGACTCCTGCTAAGATGGGGAAAGAAGTCATCTCTCAAGGAAGGATGTATGAAGTCAGTGTGCCCAGTGATTTGAAAAGGAAGGTGGACAACCCGAGTTTAAAATTTGATAAAATTGATGAATATGATACAGCCTAGACTAACTGCATATATGAAAGAGGTATGTCTGATATGCCAGTCTCCCACACATTCAATTGAGGAATGTCCATCAGCCAACCAATATCCTGAATTGGTCATGGAACATGCCATTGCTGCCCAGTCATATGGGCAGTAACCTACTGGGTATCAATGGAGAAACCACCTAAATTTGAGGTGGAGACAAGACACATACTAGTAATCCTAGCAGCAGTAGTTGGCATTACCTTATAGACCACAACCACAGTATCAGCAGGGCTATGCACAAAGACAAGCCTTCCAGCAATCAGCCCCACAATAAAACCAATTCGCTCTGCCCCCATAGCAGCATCAAGTGGCATTGACCCCACCCCAGCTTAGAAACCCCTCTTTTAAAGAACAGGTTTTGGCATCATTGTAAAACCCTGGGTCCCTCTCTCAGACTGTGAACTCTCACAGTCAAAGCATAAAGAAAATAGAGGACCACCTTGGCCAAATTTCAAATGCATTGGCTAGAAGAGAGGAGGGCAGACTGCCCAGCCAACCCTAAGGGTTAATTTATGATTGGTGAGGGCTCCTCAACTCATGAGGAGGCTAAGGCAGTCACTACCCTAAGGAGTGGTAGTGTGGTTGATAATCAGGTGGGCAGGGAGGTAAAGGAGAAAAATGAGAGTGACAAAGAGAGGAATGTGAGTCATGAAGAGGAGAAGAACTCATCTCCTTCTGCAGAGCAACAGGAGGATAATAATGGGGCTGTTGTTGAGCCCCAACAAGAAGAAATAAATGAAAAAAAGAGAAAAAAATAAAAAATTGATCATACAATAGCTAGGCATGCAGCTGAGGTACCAGTAGTATCACATCTGTCAATTTTTCATGCACTAAAAGGCCCTTCCCCTTTTGATAGGGAGAATGCTAAAATGAGGAAAATGATAGAGACCTTCAAGTAAATTAAGATCAATTTACCTCTGCTTGAAGCCATCAACCAAGTCCCAGCCTATGCTAAGTTTCTCAAAGACCTTTGTACCCAAAACAGGAAGGCTAGGGTCCATTTATCCAAGAAGGTTTTTGCAGTTGAGAATGTCCAATATGTGTTGTCTGTCTCCACACCAGCAAAATTATAGGACCCAGGGGAACATACCATAGGCAGAGCCCTTCTAGACTTGGGAGCCAGTGTCAACCTACTGTCATACAAAGTGTATGAGCAGCTAGGTTTGGGGGAACTGAAACCAATCTTTGTTGTGCTTCAGTTGGCTGACAGGTCTGAGAGAAGGCCTATGGGTATGATAGAAGATGTGCTGGTTGGAGTGGATAAATTCTTTTATCCAGATGACTTTTTTATTTTGGATATGGAACCTTCAAAAAGTAGCACCTCCATTCCTGTCATTTTGGGCAGGCTAATTTTGACTACAGTCAATGCCTGTATATAATGTAGATCAGAGATAATGGAGGTGACCTTTGAGAACATGAAGGTGAAATTAAATATGTACAATGCTACTAAGCAATCTCAACTGGACAATGAGGATTGCTTTACAATAGATGTACTAGATGACCTAGTGGAGGAAAATGTATCCAATCTGCTGGGTTGGGATATAATGGGTGAGGAGTTTAAACATATTTGGACTGAGGCTCATTAGGAGGAGGCCCCAATGTACCTGGTTGAAGACACCAACACATCAAAGTCTTCAGGGGGACTAGTGCAACATTCCACATGTAAATCCAAAGTGCTGCATGTTGTTGTATTTCAGATGCTTGCTGCTAACTTTATTTGAAAACAGTGATAAGAATGTATTAGTAAAAATAAATCAAAGGTGGATTGAAAAATATAAAATATCAAGTCTAAAAATACACACAGACCTGGAAGATACAGGGCTATTGTAGCATGTTTTGATAAGTAAGAGTTTAACCCACAGGGAGTATTGGTCTGAACCACAAGGGTTGTATAGTAGTCTCCAGATCTAGCTACAGATCTGGCAGTCCTAAAAGAAGGGTGTTTAGGTGTCACTAAGCTATACTAAAAACTAAGAAAAAAAACAAGAATAAACTACAACTAAAGAAGGGAATAAAGAAGGATGATGATGTGTGTGATAAAATAAAGATAAAATATAGAGAATAGCTAGGGAAAAATCAGTTATGCAACTCAGTGTTAGTCATGAATCTGTAGCAATCCTTGTTGAAGTGCTATCAATAACCTCAGCAAGGTAGAAGAAACCAGCTCAACCCATGCCATTTGGGGCGCTCTTAAGGCTATAGTCTGTCCACTCAAATGGCCACAGTCTATCTAATAGAGTCTATCAAATCCCATTGATTGAGTCAAAAATGCTAACCTAATCCAAAGGAGTGGGTTGATCAAACCTAATCCAATGAATCAAATCAGGCCATGAATACCATTGCAGACACTATATTTGCCAGGCTATAAGCTCCCCAGATCTGCGTACAGATCTGGCTGACATTCATAGGGGTATTAAACCTAGGAAGACCAGATGGAAATCAAAAGATCTAAAAGTTAAGCGAATGGACAATTCCCAAATACACAAATCCGATCGAGAATCTAATGGAACCAAAAGATCTATAGATTTAAATAGACTTTAAATCAACAATTTATTGCTCAAAAATAGCTTGCAATAAAATGTCCTCAGAGCTGCAATGACTACAACAACTCAGATCTACACACTGATAATGGTGATGCAAAACAGGGTAGGTTTGACTTTGCACAATCTCTCACTAGGCTACAAGCTCAAGTGCAGAGAAAAAAAATCTATCTCAGATCTATGACCAAGATTGCCCTAGGGCTATAGTCTGTCCACTCAAATGGTCACAGGTTATCCATAGAAGCTCCCTTACCCACAAATGATGAGATAGAATATATAAACTGCTGTTGCCACCATGGTCCCAGGGCAACAAGCTCAAGCTCTCATGGGCCTTTTAACAAGCTCAAATCCTAAATGCATGCTACAGCGTGAACAAAATTACGGGCAAATAGGAAAATAACAGATTGAATAAATATTAAAATAGGCATTGCATTCATTGAAATGAAACTTACAACTCAAGGCAGCAGCCTGTGCAAACCCCAAATCAGCTCACTCTATTTCATACAAAATCGATTGCAAAACATGAAATAAAACTAACTATTACAAAGATCCTAACCCAGCATTGTTGCTGTGCTAAGGCAAAAAGAAAATAGAAAAGGGAAAAGAAAACTAAACCCTAAATGAGCAATGGAAACCCTAGCTCAGATCTCACGCTATTCCTGGATCGAAACCTTATTCCTAAGTGACCATAGGCTAACCCTGGATACTTTACAAATGTAGATAATAGTCCTTTACATATGCAACTCTTGAAACCCTAATATGCATTAGCCAATCAGATTTGAGAAGGTTTGGAGTTGATTTCGTGGCCCATATATGGCCCTTGGATTCTTTGAGAAGTGTGGGACATTAGGATGTGTGCCCTAGAATGTGTGAAATACCCAAAATATCCTTGGGTACTGAAATAGGCTACTGGAATTTTTGCCTCGCGTAGATGACAGCTTCAGGTATGCATCTCGCTGAGATCTCACTAGGATCTCATTGGGTTGCAACTTCAGAAGTTTAATCTCGCTGGGCTGAAATGCTTCAGAAGTTAAATCTCGCTGGGCTACAGCTTCAAAAGTTAAATCTCGCTGGGTTGAAATGCTTCAGGACCTAAATCTCGTTGGGCAGCATCTTCAGAAGTTAAATCTCACTGGGCTGAAATGCTTCAGGAGCTTAAATCTTGCTAGGCTGAAATACAACATTTTTCAGCACTGCACCTGTTCGACGGAAAGCCTCAATAGCAGAACAACTAAAATGCCTATATTTTTCAGCTCTACACCACCCGACTTCGAGTTCGCAGCCCGTGGGGTTTATTTGAACTGCTCAAGGGTGCTCCATAGTTGCCTTGAGAGTGCACAACAGCTGTTTGATAAAATGCTTTCAGCTTATACGCTACTCCAACGTGCTAAATATGTAAGTTTACAACTCATGTTCTTCAATGCAGCTACTTTGAGGCTTGAATGGTGTAGTGCAGCTACTGTTTTCAGCTGCTCAAATGATGTGCTTGAGCGATCGCTTGCCCAGCAAGTGCAGCTGCTCGAAGGTCTTGATTTGTAGCCATATCGAAAATAGTTTGCTCCCATGTAAGCTACAGTGTTGCTGCTATCATGTGTCTGAAATATATATAGCAGCCCAATTGGTGCAGCAGCACATAAAGTTCATTTTGAAAGTGCTCAAGTGCTATTGGCTTCAAGTATAGGCTGCTGCCATGGCCGCAATGCTGCTCCAGCTATGTGGCTTTATATCCTCATCATTACAACTTTGGACTTCAGTTAGTGCAGTAGCAAGAGTGTGCACAACATTGGTGTCCAACTTTACTGGATAGTGCCACATCTTTGTAGCTCATGAGGATGAAGGCTTTAGCTGCTCCAAAGGATTAAAGTGCTGCTTACTAGGCTCAAAACATCAAGGAGCTCGCTAGGCTCATATGGAGCTTGGATAGCTCGCTAGGCTCCTTGGGTGCAGCTCGCTTAGTTCACTTTACAGCAGCTTCAGATCGCGAGGATCAGATTACAACAACTTAATGTTGATTGCTAAGCTTAAGATAGTAGGCTCGCGAGGCTCTTAGAGTGTGCAACTTCAAGGTTCATTTGCAGCATCTTCAGATCGCGAGGATCAGATTACAGCAACTCCCCGCTCGCGAGGATCACTTTGCTGCTGCTCTTTTGGTTCAAATCAGCAGCTCTATTGCCTGCTCAACAAGTCCATATGCAACTGTTTAAGGAGCTCGCCAAGATGATAAGTGCATGCACAAGAAAAATACAACTCGCCAAGCTCTAATGTGTGCAACTCTTGTAGTTCAAGTAACCAGCTACTCAAGGGGACTAATGTGCATCTTGTGCTGCTCGCCAAGCTCAATTCTAGTAGCATTCAATCTGCTCGTGAGGATTAAAACAACATTTACATCTTGCGAGGTTCCTTTGGGTCTGAACTGTTTGCTAGGTTCATTTTCAGCTCCATGTTGCAGCAGCATGAATAGCTCAAGATGGGTTACTTGCAGCCTGCAACAACTCGAGAAGATGTCTGAGCTGCTCGAGTACCCATAATAGAGTAGTGAACTACTTGACCTTGTATAACAGCTGCTTGACAAATGTGTGGAGCTTCAGTCTCCATATAGCTCTTGTGGCAGAATTTAATGCTGCCACAGCTTGACATATACCACTCCAGTCCTGCATCTTGATAGCATGATTTCCTCCAACAAGAGGCTCGACAGGCTTAAGTATTGGCTGCTGCACAACAACTCTGCTTCAGTTCTCAACTCTTGGGGATTGATGTAGTAGGTCTGCTGTGACTAGAGGTGGAATGCAGCAAATGTACAGCCTGACATGGTTCAATCTTCATTGAGCTCTCTGCTGTGCCACTTGAAGTGGTGTTCTATTTACTTCACTGCAGCAGCAGTCCACTAACTTGGCTCCACTTCTCACCCTCAATAGGTCTTCAAAGGTCCCAAAGCATGCTAAAATTGTCCCGATGGTGTGAACCACCATAGTGCATTCCTAATAAATTCTTCAGCTCCACAACTTAGCATAAAAATCCTCCCTTCTTGGCTGGAAATATGATGGATTGCATTATTAAGCTATAAATTCCTGTTATCTACAACACACACTTAAAATACTTTATTAGTCCACTCAGAGGTTCATCAAAGGCTAGGTTAAGGGGTGAAGAGTGGTACTTTTCAGAGCTTAACACTGCCCCTGCCTCAGCCATCAAAGTCACCTTTGTTGCCTTCTCTTATCAATCCACCAGATTTTACAACTTGGAATTTTGATCTAACTGTTGCTGGTTCACACAGGAAATTGCAGCTAACTGAGCTAGAGGAGCTGAGTTTGGAGGACTATGTAAATTCAAGAATTTATAAAGAGAAAGCCAGGGTTTTCTTCGACAAAAGCTTGCTGAGAAAGGACTTTGAGGCTGGTGCCAAGGAATGTCTGTTCAACTCCAAACTGAAATTCCTCCCAGGAAAGTTAAGATCCAGATGGGATGGCCCTTTTGTTGTAACTCATGTATCCCCATCTGGGGCTGTGGAGATAATGGACCCCACTTCTGGGAATATCATGAAAGTAAATGATCAGAGACTTAAACTTTGTGTAGAAAAATCTGTGGAGCCCTCTGAGACCATCTACCTTTAAGAACTGCCGACTGATAAGTGATCCACGACCTTGTGTTGGTCGGATTTCAGACTGCTGCTATTTTATTAAGAACAATGGAGAGAATAAATCCAAAGTGGAGATGTGGAGATGGGTCATTATAGTAAGTCTAAAACACACACAGTCCTGCAAGATACAGGGTCCATTGTAGCAAGTTTTGATAAGTAAGAGTTTGTGGCACAGAGAAATTGATCAAGAATCCAAAATAGGCTATAATAGTAGACCTCCAGATCTGGCTATAGATTTGACAATCCTAAAGAAAGGGAGTTGGGTGTGACGACTACACTAAATTAATCCTAAAAACAGAGAAATAAAATATAGCCCTATCCTAAAGAAAGGGTTAAGAGGAAGATGGTGGTAGTGTGTGCCAGAATAAAATACAAAAATTATGAGAAGTAAGCAGGTCAAGATAGAGTTAAAGCAGCGATGTAACTCAGATTTAGTCTGTCTTTACAGTGTTCTTTGTTGAGATGCTATTAAAAGCCTCAACAAGGTAAAAATATTCGGTTTAACCCATACTATTTGGGGGGCTCTTAGGGCTACACTCTGTCCACTCTAATGGTCACAGGGTATTCGATAGAGTCTGTCAAATCCCATTGGTTAAAACAGGCATTGCCAATCTAACCCAGGGGAGTGGGCTGATCATTCCCCTAGCCACTGGGCTAGATCCAACCATGAATGCTATTGCAGCACTATATAATGTCAGTGCTACAAGCTCCCCAGATCTGTGCACAGACCTGGCTGACATCTATAGGTATTCCAACCCATAAGATCTTAAGTGCTTTGCTAAGGCCAACTGCTCACTAGTGCCCACAAAAAGGACCATGCAACAGGTTGAATAAGGCTTTAGATTCAGCTGATCATTGCTACAAACGGCCTGCAATGACTCAGCCTCAAGCTGTAATTACTACAAAGAGATCAGATCTAACATCTGATGTCGGCTAGGTAAAACAGAGGGGAGCCAGCTTCTGTACAAACCTCCTCACAAGGCTCTAAAAACTCATGTACAAGGGAGAAGAATCCTTCTCAAACATGTGAATGGACACAACCTTAGGGCTATACTCTATCCACTTGAATGGTCATAGGGTATCCCATTGGTCTGTCCATCCCACAGACGCCTGAGAAAGAACATGGAAACAGCTGCAACCACCATGGTCCACAGGCCTCCGAACTCCCTGAATCTTGCTACAGATCCAGCATTGCTTTCCATGGGGTAATCAAACCAAGGGAAATCAGATGATAAATAATAGACATACTAGAAACTAAATGGGCTAGTCCCAAATACATGGATCCTATAGACATCTAAAGAAATTATAAGATCTTTAGGTTCAATTAAGCATTAAAACGACAATTCATTGATGAACACAAAACTTACAATAAACTGTCTCTAGGCTGCAGCCTATACACAGCTGCTCATCCAAAAATCCCAATGTATATCAAAAACCTATTATAAACTGAAAATAAAACTAAACCTAGCTGCTTACAGGGGGTTAGCTAGCAAGTGTTGGGCTAAGAGAGAAGAAAAATAAGAAAAAGAGATGATCAAACCCTAACCCTAGCCTGCTAGAGTTCTCAGCCGATAGAGGATGAAGGAAAGATGAAAATAATAAACTCTAAGTACAGCTTATATACTCTATCAAAATGGCTTTGGCTCTAAAGAGATTAACCTTAATTTTTCTAGCAGACGTGGCACTATTTCAACCCTTGGATGCCTGGAGATATGCGCTCAAAATTCGTACCTTGAAAAGTGTGCCCTAGCCTTGGGAAATTTCTAAAAAGTCCTTGAGTTGAAACTAAGAAGTGGAGAGCTCGAGCTTCGCAGGGCTGGTATCTACTTTTAACTCATTCGCACAGCAGCTTTGCCTTTGCGGAGTTGCCTTTGGCTGGTGGGAAGTGCTTGCTCGCGTGTTAGCTATTCATTTGATCGCATAGTTCGCTGGCGCTACAATGCTATCGCAGAGATGATATGGAGCGCTAGGATTTCTCGCTCAGTTGAGCTTCAGAAGCTCTCTCTCGCTAAGTACTCGCGCAGTTTTGCTCCTGCGCTCGCATAGTTAATGGTAAGACTTTAGAGTACGTGAGATTTGCGTAAAGAGAATTCTGGGCGTCTCTCTCTTCCAAGGCTACGCGAGAACACTGCGAGGTGACATTTTGTTCAGTATACATATGAACTCGCTGTGTTCTTCGCGCAGTTGCTTTGAGGGTTGATCTCCGCGAGAGCTTCATGACCACAGATTCTGGGGACTTTAACCTGCGAGATCTTCTCGAGGTCATTTCAGCTGTCCTTCTGACTGTTCGATGTATCTACTCGAGGACCTCTTCCACTGCATCTTTAGCTTCGCGAGGAAACTCGTCAACTCTGCGAGGTCTATCTTTTACTGCTCTGGTGCATTGTCCTTGCTACTGTCGTAGTCTCCTCCCTTCTTAGCTAACTTCATTCATCGGCCCTTTTCAAGCCCAGAGTCACATGGATGGCTTTAACATAGCCTGGTTTTGGCACTACCCTAGTAAGACCTCTATGAAGCTTCAAGCTCGATAGGTTAGAGAGTTCCTCAAGGGTAGGAGTCAACTCACGATTCCCAAATCGGAAGACATGGGTCCCCACTTCCCAAAACGAGGTCGCCACATGAAGAAGGTCCCACAGTGGAGGAACTTCAAGAAAAGATGAGATGCTGGTCAACCCAAGCCAATCCAAATCCACGAGCTCGCTTTCATTCAAACTCTCAAGCCACTTCTTTAAAAAACTGGGCCCCAGGCCCAAAGAGGGAAGTATAGTGGTTTCGAACCCCCCAAGAGAGGTGGGGTCGGAAAGCTGGTCCATAGCCATACAAAGATTTTTGCAAAGATACAAATTCGATGTAGGACGATGGGCCCACCCTTGGGTAAACAAAGAGAAAAGTGGCAGCAAAAGAAAACCAAGTATAAAAAGAGTGTATTCTCGGGATTAAAAAGCCCCATTTTCCTCAGAGGATGCTTGGCATGTTTAATACACACGCCAAAACAAATTTTCCCAGGTTTAGCCTGGCGTGCCTATTACACATGCCAAGCCATTCTTATCCCAAGGTATGCGTGGCGTCTGTATTACACACGCCAAACTAGTAATGCCCCCACGAGAAAAGATGAGGGTTGGGGGGGGGGGGAGCTTGTTTCTGCTGGTCCCCTAGCAGCCCACCTGCATTTCTTGCCCTTTAAAAAAAAAAAAAGAAGAAGAAAAGAGCGTGCTAAACCACATATAAGGATACAAATTTTGGTCACATCTAAACTATGTACATTTCTTCATGCAGGAAAGGCCCACAGAGATAAGAAAATGATGGCCAAGGGTTAACCGAGGGTATGGCCCAAAGGCTTTTTCATGCTATCAATTGAATCCTCCCTGCAAAAGAGAGCCGATATACCACAACAGAGATAGAGCAGGCAACAAAGAGGGAAAGCAATAAACATTCATTCAAAGGATTAAAACCATAAAAAAATAGCATCACATCATCCCTTACATATTCCCCAAAACTAAAAAAAATATACATATATATGTCCTAAAAAGTCTCAACTTTCCAAAAATCAGAGCCTAATCCTTATTGGCACCCTTGGACTTCTTGCACTTGCGCGAGGAGCTCTGATATGTCCGGACATCTCCCACTCGGGCCCACGCCTAAGAAAGATAGCAAGGTAATGATCGGAACCAGTCAGTATAATACTCACCACTTCCACATCCTGAAGACCGGCAATTTGCGGTAATACTCTGCCTGATTCATGACCAATTCGTAGTTCTGCACGCAAAAAAAGGGGAGAGACCTCAGTTACAAGGGCTGCAGGTGCCAACACAGGCTTATCTCTAACAAAAGAAAAAGAGAGAAAAAAGGGGGGGGGGCAAACATGCAAAAAACGGAAGACTTACCTCAGGAACCAATTTAGGAGGGGGGATTCGAATCGCTTCAGCAGATATGCTGGCCCCCTCCTCTACGGCCATACATAAACTTGAAAGAAAGGCATCATCAAGGCATTTGAAGGTTCCCTGGAACTCAGCAGTCGAACTACCAAAGGCACCCGTACCAGATGGGGCTGAAGGACTAGCCCTTGTAGCCTTAGCAGTCCCCACCACCACCTCATCATCATCATCCGAGTCACCTCCCTGGTCAAACTGTGAAAAGAAGTAAGGTTTCAATCAGTAGAGATAAATATTGAATCAAAACCAGAGGAAACTGACCTAAAAGAAAAAGGAGAACCACCTGAGATTGTGAACCACCAAAGGCCAAGAAATTAGCACCAGGTACGAAATGGGAAAGAATGGACCGGTAGGGTAAGGACTCGTACTACAATTAGTAACCCCCAGGCATGAGGAGATCATCGATGGGGACCCCATGATGAAGAAATCTGATAGTAAGCTCCTCAATGGTACCTTCAGGAGCCATAACATCCGTGGGAGGAGCCTGCGGCACGGCAGAGTGGTCTCAATACTTGTGGACCACTCTCTCTCCCAGGTAATATGCCCTAGCCCAAGCTCCATAAAAGAAAATGACAAGACGGTCAACAAAAAAGTGAGAAGGACCCACAGCAGCTCGATCCCTAAAAGGAGAACCAATGTAAGGATCTTAGATAACCTACCCAGACATAAAAGCATCCTATCAGCCAAACAGGTAGCATAACAAAAGGAAACTCTGAGAAAAAAGAGGGAGAAATAGCCGTACCTATTCTGGGATCAGCAGTTCGAACTGGGACCTTGGGCCCATCTCTAAATACTTCATACCGACATCCCTGCGATGGGTCGCGTTCCAATTGCTCATGAGCGGATAAGTGGACATCAGAGTGAAGGAGGGGGCGGCCGGGCTGGAAATACAGATATCCCCAAACTTGAAAAGAGTAGTATACATAAAAGATGTGTCAGAGGTAGGGAATGACTAGCCAATAAACCAAGGAAAGCAAGGGAGCCAGGGGTTACCTCTACGGCAAGCCAAAAGCCGACAACAGACTTCGCGTTCCCGACTGAGACCTGAGCTAGGCTAGACAATAGCATGGCGTATCCGGCCCCGCCCCACTCATATCGGTGCACATTGTTCAAATTTCTCATAAGACTAAGCAAAGCCAATGAAACCCGCTCACCACTAGCATTCGAAAAAAGAGTCTTATCCAGTAGGAAAAGGAGCGAGATACGAGCCAACATCATCGCACGCTTGGGCTCAATGAAGACGTCTGCATCAGGCTGACCCAAATCCACCAGTTCATTCCCCTCAAATAGATCAGCCAACCATGAAATTTTAACCTCGGTGCCATGTAGATTTGTGGAGGTGGATAATCCCCGATTAATTGAACCACCTCATCCCGACCAGGCAGCGAAGGTTAGTCACCGGTACACCCCCCATTCGAATCCCCATAATCATCGACCAATCAATGGGGGTAAGAGTCACTCCATCATGGCCATATGAAATATCATAGTCTCGGGATGAAAGCGCTCAATCAGGGCCCTCAGATAGGCCGCGTCGGCTTGCATGATAGGGCACGAGAGGAAATTCTTGAAACTGGCCTGGGCAAGAAGGAACCTCATGACCGGACGGAGGTAGAGATAGAAGCGCTAGAGGTCCAACCAGCCTCCTCAGAAGGTGATGGGAGGCAAGTCCAGCATCCAAATAAAGAGGTATCAGATCCTAAAGATATTACAAGCCCACACAATGAACAACAACAAAGCTTTTTACCTTGTTGGCAATCCCAAAATTTGAGATATGAGTATATTATAGATGAAGGAGACCAGTACGGTCAGCCTCGCCCTGCATTTCGAACTAGGTACGAGAAGAGCATTCCACCACAAAAATTTGCTCCCCCTGGGAACCATAGACCACTTCCGGCCCCTCCTCCTGCTCTTGCCCTTCCTCTTCACTCGACATCCTAAGGAAGACACAGGCAACAACATCAAGAAATGTCAATAGCGAGGAATCATGTTGCTGCGGGCCAAGAGAAGGTAAGTATGCCCCTTCTTATTTTCCATCAAATCATATTCATCATCATTTCAAAAAATATATAAAAATAAAAATAAAAATATACACCCCGGATTTCAAAAAGATCACTCATAACACATCTAGATTCAAGAGAAAAGAGGGAGGACCCTAATCATAAAATAACTCAAGAAAATCCGACAAAAAAAAGGAAAAAGAAAAGAAAAATAAAATAGAGCATCATTCAAGCTGATTTTCATGGAATAAAACCAAACTAATCCTTAATAATTACACTTGCAAGAGAAGCCATCCATCTATCATCTAGAAAAGCAAGAATCATAACCACATTGCAAAAGAATTTCAAGAAAAACCAAATAAAAATGGGTTGAAAGTAATTATCTTCAAGAAAAATAGGTCCTTGATCCGGCGTAGAGCGCACGTTGGATTGGTGAGTGCAAACTCCGACGGTGAAAGGAGGTTCAAAGCAAACCAAGGGCGGGAGGAAGAGATTTTTGAAAAAACCCCTTTGGAACTCAGGCTCGGGCATTTTAAAGGGCCCCCCAGTTTTGGCTTGGCATGTGTAATACACACGCCAAGCATTATTTGGCCCCGGTTTGGCTTGGCGTGTGTATTATACACGCCAGGCTATTCCTAGCCAGATATGGCCTGGCGTGTGTATTACACGCGCCAGGCTATTTCCTGGCCAGATTTGGCTTGGCATGTGTATTACACATGCCGAGCCTGATCTCTTTTGTTTTGCTCTAAAGGTGCACACGCCCCCCCAAAATGGCACGTAATCTCCATTTGATATGCTCGAGAGATTGTGCTAGAATATGTGGTTCAGGATCGTTGAGCATGCTCAAAAATCTTGAACATACAAAAAATTTATATAAAATAACAAAAAAATCCACCTAACAAAAAAATATATACATGGAAAAAAATAAAAATAAAAAAATATATATATAAATAAATAACATACATAAAATACATGTGTCTTTAAAAAAAGCGGCACGTACTCCCAAAAAGCGTTGCGACATCAATTCACTACGCTCGGGTAGTCATGCCAAATTAACTTTGAGACTGATGGGTTCGCCCAAAGACCTCTAACTCTGCTTCACGCAGGGGCACCCGCGGCCAGTTAAAAGGGCAATCCATGTCCCGTATGATTGGACACAAACTGTGGATCTTCGCATTTTTGTCTTGTGCTTATCTTTAAGTATGAGTTGATCACCCTCTTACTTACAGAGCTGATTTATTTAGAATGAAACTTGAGCATCAAACATCTTCAATCATCTAGAGAAGTGGACATTTTTCCTAGCATATATGGCTTTCACAACTCGCTCCATCTCGGTTATGCCCAGTAATGTCGCTAAGTGCTTGGGGACCGATAGCCTTGAGAAATGGACTTTTTCCTGACATACAAGCTTCCATTTACTCACCATGTTACCCAGCTGATGTTTAAGTTTCGTTTTGAATACGATGGGCTTGTCAGTGATGCCGTGGGCCTCTTCGGATGTCTCTTGTCTTTAGCATTCGACTATTAGTGATCGGATACCAAAGAGGGTCATCTATAGACACCTAAAATTGGCCCAAGGCCCGATCGAAGCATACTTCAAGAGAGGCGCACCCTCGAGCTTCTGATAGCCTCTCCCACACCCTTAGGACCCTTTCCAAACCCTTAGGAATTACCTCCAACCCTTAGAAACCTCTCTGAACCCTTAGTTAGCCTTCCCGGGCAATAGTTAGAGAGAGATGTACTAGGGCTGACAGGGACCTCTACTAAGATTGAATCTTATACTATTGAAAAGTAGAGCTTCTCAGCTTTCTAACAAGCCAATAATCACCTTAATCTGAGTTGTACGTCAAAAGTTACGACGATTCGAGTAGTGCCCTGGAGCTGCACTTGGCTGGAGCATACATGGCGCATGTATTACACACGCCATGTGTAATAGACACACTAGGCTTTGCTACAACCATAGTTTTTTGCTCGAAAGTTACTTTTAGGGTTTGACTTGTTGACTATCTCAATGTTTAGAATGAGTTTCATTAGGACTGCCACCCTTGTTTGCCCTATTTGTAACCCTCTAGTCATTTGAAACCTCACCCTATCATCTACCATTGAAACCCATTGCTCACTTTTCCAAGCTCTCAAAATCCTAGGAAACCTTAGATTAGAAAATTACCTAATTGCTAAACCCTAATTAGCTCTTAAGTACCCTCCTAACCTCCCTTTTTCCTATAAATAGAGAGGCACCCCTCCCTTTACAATGGGCTTGAAATTTTTTCCAAAAGAGAGAAATGAGTAAGAAAGTTTTCCTCCCCTTTGGTGCACCATTTCCCATATAAATTCCAAAATTCCAAAACTTTTTTTAAGCCCTATATTCCATCATAGATCCCTTAGTTGGGGTGTGAGCTACCCCTTAGCCGACCTCTCCTACCCCCTTTGCTAGCAAGCTTTGAAAGTTAGAACCCACCATTCCATCATCCAAGCTCATCAAGTGCACCTATGCGAAGGCTCACAAGTGTGCTACAAGGGATCGAGAGCTCCGGCTCTCCCCTCTACTCCTCTACCTTCTTAGCTTTTGCTCTATCCTTGAATTTGTGGCGTTACACTGCCAAAATATCAGTAGGTACGGAGGGGCACAAATATGATCAAAGTGCCTTCGGGCATGAGGAAGTGTTCTTTTCTTTTCTTTTTTCCTTTCATTTTTGCCCATAAGTAGAGACCGCTTTGAGCGGGTTGATCGAGTGCCTAACACCTTCTTGATTAATAACTGAAGCCCCTACCCAAGAGCCTTTGGCGTAGACCGGTGAATCAGAGTCATATTTGACACTTCAGTGCATTTAATATTGATTTGGATATCCTGGGACACTAAAAGCTCCGGGTAGCGACTCTATATTTTTCACACGAGCGCATCATCGCGACGGATTTGATAAAAATCCACGATTGCACACATCCACTCTCATGTCTTTGGGTGTTAAAAGATGCGGTGACTCAAGTAGAAGCTCAGGGCATTAAACTGAAGGAGCCTCAACACCAAAAGGGCAGCACCAAGCAGAGGAAACCAACTACCTCAAGGACTAAAGCTGGTGCTGCCAAGGCTGACAGTGTGAAGAAAGGGAAAGATAAAGCAACTGAGCACATTGATCTAGATTCTAATTCAGTTCTTTTGTAGGAGTCTTGTGTTTTAGGAGTTTTATGCTTTTAGGAGTTTTTGTATTAGTTTTTTTTTTTATTCAGTTGTAATTTTGTACACAGTCTTCCCTTGCATACAATATCTTGTTATAAAATTCTGTTTTCTAGTGAACACAACCATCTTGTTAGTGTAATTTTTTACTTTCTTTTCAGCATTATTTTTTATTTTTCTTCCTTTTCATACCCTACTGCCCCTAAATACAATCTTTGTTGAAACATTAAGGACAATATTTATATTAGGTTTGGGGGTATGGTAGGGTGTCCAAATAAAATAGTTAATTATAGTGCAACATTATTAGTTAAATGAAAAAAATAAAGTAAATTCCCACCTAACCAATTGAGAAATAGGAAATTAAAACTGTTTAGCAAACATTTTAAAACTAAAATCTTTGAAAAATCTAATACTTCCATGAAGCAAACATCAAGAAATTTTTTTTACAACTAGTGCTTAGTGAACCAAAAAGGAGAGAAAAATGTGAGGATATGCCTCATGAGTTTACTTAAAGACCATACCTAGTGAGATTTAGGCCTATCAAATTTTTTTTTGAAGAGTGTTTTACAAATTTTTTTTGCTCTAAGGAATGATTGAATTAACATCTTTTCACCATAAGTTATGCACCCTAAATTGAAACAGTTGGCAGAACTCATGATACTAAGGATATAATTAAAGGCCTTCATTTGGACAGTTTGAGCCTAAAAATATCTACCCATTGAACTGCCCTTTGTAGATACTATTTGAGCCTTAAAATCTATTTTTCTTTGGTAAACACCAGAGTACTTGAACCTAAACCTCATTGACCTGATTCAGCCAAACCCTCCTCTAAGATTTCAGAAGGTAAAGGAGAAGATGTTGAAGAAAGTTGAGCTGGGTCTAACATTTGGTGAAAGGTGAAGAGAAGAGAAGAGATCTATGAAAAATAACAGTGTGTCTGTTGTACATTTATGGTGTTTCATATAAAAATATAAAAAAATTATAAAAAAATATAAAAAAAAAAAGGAAAAAAAGAAAAGTTAAAAGCACTTCATTTGAAAAATTAAAATGATGAGAAGTTGGCCACTTTAGATCAACAAGAGGAGCATGGGTAGCACGCAGCTCGACACAAATGAACTTTACCATATGGGATCAGAGGGAGCTCACAATATCATCAACAACTCTAGAAGTAGCAGTAGGTTTAGATGGTGTTCTAGTCGCAACTATGTGAGCAGGTGAAGATGTTGATCTAGGTTTGATATCCGTCAGGATATCCATGAAGGGATAATAGTGATCATGGTGACCATGTCATGTCCTGTGAGGCTACAATGAGTGCATGTAATGGTGGATATATCACCTCTACGACCCCTACCCTGGCACCGACGACCTCCTTTATCACTCCCTCGACCTTGACCTTGACCTTTAGGAGGACGAACATTTGATGCAAAAGTAGGTCGCTCAGACATAACTAGAGAAGTTGTAAAGCGCGGGAAACAAAACATATTGACACTGCTCCTCAACAAACAGTATACCATAGACCCTATTCATCGCAGAAACAAGTCTAGTGGTAAGAATCTTGGTTCAGGTCTACTCATTTTATAATCGGAGGCCACCTCTTATATATCCGATCTTTCTCTAGCCTTTTAGCTGATTTTGTGTCAACCAAGGTGTCAAACTTGGTATTGGTATTGGTATCGGGTATCGGTCCATGGAGGACCGATACGAATCGGGTGATACTGAGTTGTATCGGTACCTTTAAAAAATAAAATAAAAAATAAAATATAGTTATTGGCCGATACCAATTTTGATATCCTAGTTGATACTTGATACGTATCAGCGCTGATACGTATCGGTTTGCCGAAAAACCGATATGTATTTGTAGACACCCAAATTTGGCCTAAGGCTCAATCGACACATACTTCAAGCAAGGCATACCCCTGAGCTTTCAAAAGCATATCCTAAACCCTTGGGAATCATTCCGAACCCTTAGGAATCAACCCTAGCCTTTCCCGACCCATTAGAAACCTTTCCGGGCCCGACTCAAACCCTCCTTAGCAGTGGATAGAAAGAGGAGTGCCCAAGTTTTCATAAACCTTTGTTGGAGCTAAGGCCGATATCATTGGAAAGAGGATATTTCTAGCTTTCCAACGGGTTAAGAATCACCTCAATCCGAGTCGTATATAAAAAGTTATGACAATTTGAAAATTATGCAGAAATGCAGGAAATTACACTAGCGTATATTATACACGCTAGGCCAATTTTTGATTGAAATTGGCATAACGTGCATATTATAAACGCTAGGCAAAATTGGCTTCTTCCTCCAGAATTGAGCTCCAGAGCAGGCCCCAGACTTCCCTATTTTCTCAGGGAACACTGTTCTCAAGCCTAGCGTATATAATATACACGCTAAGCTTAGGAATAGTATTTTTTGGGGAAATGCCCAGATTTCGAATTTGGGGTTTGACTTGTTGACCACCCCAAAGTCCGGGGTGAGTTTCTTTAGGACTGTTGCACCCCCATTAGTTATATTTGCAACCCTTTAGCCATTTAAAGCCCCACCCTAACATCTATCATTAAACCCCTTCCCACCTATCTAAGCTCACAAAATCTTAGAAAGCCTTAGATCCCTATTACCTAATTGCTAACCCAATTAACCGTTTAATCCTTCACTATTCCCATTCAACTCTATAAATAGAGAGCCACCCTTCCTTGCTTAAGGGCTTGAAATATTTCCAAAAGAGAAAATCATAGAGAGTTCCCCCTTCCCTTTTGACCATTAAACCTCCAAAATTTCAGAATTGAGTTCACCCTTCTAGATCCCATTTTCCATTAGCAAACTTTTAGATTTGGCTAGAAATAAGTCTCAGCTTTCTTCTCTTATCTTCTAACTTTCAAACCTTAGAGGTTCAAACCTATTCCTTAACCCATTTTCTATCGGAAGCTCACCGGAAGCGCATCAACGCGAAGGTCCACAGCGGTGCTACAAGGGCCTCGAGAGCTCTAACTCTCCCCTCTATTCCTCTACCTTCTTTTGCTTTCCTTCCATCCTAGAATTTGAGCCGTTACGCTGCTGAAATTCCGATGATTGCCGGGGGGTCAAATAGGATTGTAGTGCCTTCAGGCAAGGAGTACCGTTCATTTTGTTTCATTTTTTATCATTTGGCCATAAGTAAAAATCGCTTACGAGCGGGTTGATCGGGTCCCTAACACCTCCCCGATCAATAACCGAAGCCTCTACCAAAGAGCCTTTGATAAAGACCGATAAATTGGAGTCATAGTTTTGCACTTCGGTGCTTACATATTGATTTTTGAGGTATCCCGAGTTACGAAAAGCTTCAGGTGGCACCTCTATCATTTTTTAGAGAGTGCGCATCATCGCGATGAACTTGCAAAGTCCACGAGTTAGGACAATGGCTCGTAGCGACCAAGCTCCTTGCACACACTAAAGCTATAATACTCACCTATATATGAATACCTTGTTTACACTCATCTACCATTTGTTTGACGTGGTAAATATATGTATCATGTTCGGCTGCGGCAAAGGTGTCACTCCAAAGCTTGGCTGCAGTCTCATAAAACATGAAACTTATATTGATGGATGGCTTAATGGAATTAAAAAGTCCAGCTCAGTATTATGGCATTATCAAGGTCCCACTTTCATCATCAATATAACCCAATTTAGGTCGTGGGGTAGTGACTGGTAGAATGCCCATCTTCATATGCCCTTGGATATACCATGCAATCGCTCCTGCTCATTCCAAATAATTGGTAGAGCTCAGTTTAGTGGTAGTAATACTTACCAAGCAGGTTGTCCATATTCATGGGTATCCCTCTCGACAGATTCTCTATCGAGTTGAGTTAGCCCTTTCAACAAACAGTTGACAGCTATAGAATAATAATGACTACACTCCCCCACACACTTAGAACTAGCAAAATAACTCTCTTCAGCAGCATCCCTCGATTATGATTTCAGGCAAAAGAAGATATGCTGCTATCTACCAATCAAGTCAGGAGCCATAAATAGGCGCAGCCCAATAACAGGAAAAACTAGGAGTTTCACCCAAAAATTTCATCAATAAATGGGAATCATACCCAAATAAGAGAAGTAGGCTTCAAAGATTTTTTTTTTTTTTTAATGGGTAAGTTGGGCTCCAACCTGCGACTTTGAAGTAGGCTTCAAAGAACTAACGCAGCTATCAGAGAATAACGTATATGCTGCTGAAAATGAATCATCAGCATCATCACCACAGCCTTATCCCTTCTATTTGGGGGTTGGCTATATGCTGAAAGTGAATCAGGCGGGAAAACAAATACCATCACTAGAGCACACAGATCTCTTACTGGCTGTGACTTTTGGAACACAAACAAGGCTTCAAAGCATCTTGTTAGGGGCCTCGGATCAGATAACTGCAAGAGGGAAAAACAATCAGAATGAAAAATCAATCAACATGGTGTGATCGTTGAGTCAAAATGAGGTCAAAATTTTGACCTGAATGATGTTTGCATGTCATGCTGAAGTCAGCAGGGAAGCTGTATGGTGGCACCTACAAAATGTCTCGGGTCCTGCTTTGATGCCAATGTGATGATTTATGTTAGTGAATTTGTGATGTAGGTTGGTGGTTTTTGTGTTCAAATGGTGGTATTAGGGTTAGGTTAGTGGTTTTAGGTTTAGATTAGAGAAAGAAAAGGGAGGAGAATAGCAGTGAGAGAAGTGAATAATGGGAAAACTTAGGAGTAAAGAGGCGTTCACTAGCTTTTATATTAAGTGAAGGAAGTCATACACTTAGTGAGTAAAGAGGCGTTCACAGACCAGATGCATTAGTAATATATCTGTAGCACACATACACCAACATCACAAGGACTTCCTTAACGACGCCTTTAAATCTGATTGTTATTCATGTAGGCTTATTCATATATTTTTGAGATAGATCTTTTAGAGGAAAGTAGGGTTTGTGAGAGCACTGATAATTTTGTAGTATCTGTTTTTGTGATAAATGATCTTGGGCAAAAAGTAAGTTGTTCAATAGCTTTAGTAATATTATGGCATTAGGCCCATGTTTTAGATTAATAGCTCTATGAACTTTTTTATACTGATTAATAATCTTTCTGAAAATTAGGGTTTGTTGTTGCAGCATGGTGGCGGTTGCAGCTCTAGTTTATGGCATTCGACGTTTGTTTCTTCTTAGAAGTTTTGTTTTAAGATTTTAGTCTCGATGAGCCTTCATGTAACTTCTTGGCTAAATACATTTTCTTCTTGTGAACTTTCTGCTATATGTTGCGTTTGGGAGGAGAATGATGCAAATGTAGAGAATCTGCAACACTAGATTATCTGTAAGATACAAATAATCTCATACAGGTTAAGTATTAGATAGTGTATACTATCCTTTTGAGTTTGCGTTGATGAAATGGGTTCCTGATTGCATCTTACTCTTTGTCAATATGTTAGTGAAATCTGCTGCCTGAGCCGACTGAAATGTTTCTGAATGGTATTAGTTTTTCTTGAATTGCCTAGTTTTCTTATTAAGTGGCTCTGCTAGGTGAAAACAAAGTTCTGTTCACAGAGAAATGCAAAATATGCATTTGAGTATGCCTACCTCGACAACCGGAAGAAGGCGACAGCTGTGCACAAGGCCAACATTATGAAGCTTGCAGACGGTCTTTTCTTGGAATCTTGTCGAGAGGTTGCGACGAAGTATCCTGGGATAAAGTACAATGAGATTATCGTGGAAAACTGTTGCATGCAACTTGTCTCCAAGCCTGAGCAATTTGATGTCATGGTATACTGTTTTACTTATTAAAACAATTTCAATTTTGTGTTTTCTTTTATCAAATGGATATCTCTATTCTGATTGATTTGAAGGACCCATTTGTGATCCTTTACATGGATTTAATGATTTAATCTTCTAACAAAAAATTTGTTACTGGTTTTTTCTAGTACAGGAGTGGACCCTAATCTTGGTGTATTTTTCTGTACACACACACACACATAGGCAATGGGCCCGGCCGGGCTTGGGCTGGGCCTTAAACGGCCTAGGTTTTAAATGGGCTAAAATGGTTGGCCCATGCCTGACCCGTTTATTATTCGGGTCGGGCCAGCTAAAAAATAATGTAGCCCATACTGGCCCACCACACAATCAGGCTTTGTTCGGGCCGAGCCAGGCCCGACATAAGCCCTTTCAAGCCACATTTAAAATCTCTTTTAGGGTGAATTCGGCCTGAATATGAGCCCATCCAACCCTTTGAGCAAATGTAGTTGAGGTAATTACCTAATATACCCTCATTTTAAAACAATAATGGATTAAAATGAGGATAATATAATAATTTCATTAATATTGACTAATATATATAATGAAATGGGTGTATACAAATATATATGTACATATTTTATTCGGGCCAGGCCAAAGCTCTATAGTATAGCGGGCCGGCCCATTGAGACCCCTACACACACACACACACACACACACACACACACACACACACACACACACATATATATATATATATATATATATATATATCCATATCCATATTTATTGTCTGCACCGTCAACATCCTGTATTCTAGGGGAACCTGACAGTCTGTTTTGCATTACCAAGTAAAAGGAAGAGAAGATCAAGAACATAAAATGATTAATCAACTCCTACTTAATCTATTTGTCGACAACAAGGATAGCAAGGTGAGTAGTCAAAGATGGACTACCTTTTTAAAGCTTTTATTTATGCATGGTGGATTGTTCTCTATGGGAGGACATCATAATTAAGCTACAAAATGGGGACCTTGGGGGGCATTATGATTGCCACAAGAGTCACAAGACGATTACATTTCCTGTCTTGACGGTATTTAGTATGCGTAAAGGTGTTATTTGTCAAATGCTGAAAGGACACTTGCAAAACATGGGATTGTGCACTCCATTTCCCATGGTACATGCATCTTAGGAGGACGTTTCCATGTACTTTGTGTTGGATCAGCCTCAGACTTAATGTTTTGAAAATTAGGGGCCCTGATTCTATTTATTTATTTTTAACGGTGGATCTGTTTTGAAAATTGACTCATTTCATTATGTCGGAAGACTGTTGACATTACTGGAAGAAAGTCCAATCCTCCTAGAAGGGTTTGTAGAGTATCCCATAATGTTGGATGATCTACTGTAGAAAGTAGAAACATGACATAATCAATCTAAAGCAATGAATAACTGAATAAGTCAGAACTCTAAAAATACTGGAAGCACCCTTAAGAGGACTTTCTGCATACCGATAAAGTAAACACTTTTCACATGATAGCATAGATATTTGAAGATGGACTTAGCAAGAAATATGTGCAAGTAAAATTTAGATCTAGGGATTAGATGCCTATACGCTTTTGGTTACATAAATCGGACTTAAGTGCACAGATATTCCATCTCGAAGTTCAAGGTGTTAAATTTTATTTTGTGGTCGTTACACCTCTGGCCTATTTCGCGTAACGATTTCCATGCAGCTACCATGCTCAAGGATGGTAGATGAGTTCTTTTCCAGTGTCATTTGAAATTTCTCCCCGAGGAAGACCTTATTTTTTCATAAATTCATTTTTTGCCTTATATCTACGTGCCAAATCATCCCCAAGCTGTCATAATATGAGATCCTTTCCAGTGCTGTCTCACATTTTCCATCCAAGCTCAATACCATTGGCTACAATATTCAAGCCCAAATTTTCAAGAGATGGCCCACTTATTCGAATCTAGTCTTGCAAAAGGAGGCTCACTTGTCATGTCGAATAATTCTTTGTACCATTTGTCAATATCAAGAATAATATTGTGTCGGTGACATTGTAGGGAAGATGGATAGTTTCAATGGTCTTCAAAAGCCGAATAAAGTTTCAAGCTTTTTAAAAAGATAATGAAAGCGCTCCCATAATTGTGATGCCTGACTCTGAGAAATTTTTTGAGGTGGAATTTGATGCTTCTGACATGGATATAGCGCACTTTCTTACTTTAGTGAAATCTTATGTGATGCATGGAAGCGCTATTCTTCTTGTGGTTTAGAGAACTGTTAGGTGCTGAATTTTTCACATTATACCATGGTTTAAAATCTTGGGGATATCGGAACGTATTGTCCAATATGTCTCCGTATTTGTATGAATTGTATTGGAGCACAATGATATAAGAGTTTCCTTAGTCACAAGAGGAGAAAAATCTCTCTCATGGTAAATAGGGGAGGACATAAGTTTTCAAGTCCTAATATTTTGTACTCATGCTTCCTCTAGTCACTTTTTATTTATTGACTACCAGTGAATAAAAGAAAATTCTCTGTTGCCACAGTTTAGGAGATACAATAATTGGGTAACTTATCTTTTAGACAACTACATGGGTTATTGATCATAGGTAAGGAGTTAAGAATATGTTTTCAATATCTCTAGGATATATTTTTAATTGCTATATATTTTTATAGTTAGGATGGAATAAGGTAATGTCGAGTAAATTCTTTTTGTTTACGTTTCAGGATTATTGTATATACAAAATTGAGGGGATGCACAACCTCTATACTATCAAAATTTTTTAAATGTTTCTCTGAATTTTGCGAAAACTTTCTTTATATTTCTAATTTTCTTCGGTTATTTGTCTTCTGACTCTTCAATATCAAAATCAGTCTCTAGTAAGTTGTGGTTTAAAGTAGTTTGATTATATCAGATATCACTCAACTGTTCCAGTGTTCCTAGATATTTTCTGTTTCAAAAATATTAAAAGTTCGATGAAAATATTAAGAAAACTTTTAGATAAAGAAATGAAAAGTATAGCTGTGGAGTTGGTACTGGGTGCCCGAACCGTGCACCAATGGCGGTGCACGTGTCAATCGCCCTTTGATCAGTTTGGCAAAGGGAGATTCGCCTGTGCACCATATTTGGTGTGTGGATCGGGTACCTTAGACCAAAATCATATCTGTATTGAACTGTGAGACCTGGGAGTTGAGTGAGCTAGGCTGGTACCTTCCTCGTACTCATACTCGACATCCATACTCAATACTCTTTTAATTAGTTGATAAATATGTTTTCTTGCACCATGCAATCTTGGATAAATGCTTCTTAAAGATGTAAGTGGGTTGAGAACCTGGAAGATTAGAGTAATGAACAAAGCACTTTTAGGCAAGTGGTTGTGAAGATTAGGAGATGATTGCGAGGGTGAGATTGGAGATTGCATAGTTATACGATGCAATTCTATAAGCATTTCCCCAGCTTGAATCTCGTTCCCCCCATATCCCCCGGGAGGTGAACAAGAGCTGGAAAGGCATCCCTCGGGCGGACTTTATTTTTCTGGGATCTTTTAAGAGGGGAAATTATGGAAGTTTTTGGTGAATTGTTTGGAAAGGGTGAGACTCTGAAGTGTATAAATAACATCTTTCTGACACAATTATTCCAAAGAAAGTCGGAGCTGTAAGGGTTGAGGAATTTAGAGCAATTGGCTTGCTGGGAAGTGTCTATAAATCATTGCAAAAGTCCTAGCAAATAGGATAAGACCGTTGATGGGAAAGCTCATTTCACCTAACCAATGTGCCTTTGTTGATGGTTGACAATTCCTGGATGGCTTGGTGATGGCTCATGAATGCATTAATTTAAGCATAAGGAAGGTATCCTTGGGGTAATATGCTAGCTAGATATGAAAAAAGCATTTGATAGGGTAAATTGGAAATTCCAAGACTACATGCTAAGGAGAATAGGTTTCCGTTGGAGGAAGTGGATTCATAGTTCTATGTCAACACCAATGCTTTCAATCATGGTTAACAGAGCCCCAAAAGGTTTCGTTGGGAGCTCTAGTGGGTGAGGCAGAGTGTAACATCCCAAAAATTTTGACCTTTGAAAAGTACGCCTCGGTGTGCGTGCCCAACTGGTCACGTACCTGACTTTGTGAAAGTCATTAAGTAGGCCATTTTGGGTTAGGTCTTAAGTGAAAGAGAATGATTTAGATTCTGTGTGGATCATTAGATAAAATTGTATACACCTAGCTACGGTGTATTGGCTCAACATCGAATTCGATTGATGAGTGGTTTGGGTGTGTAGGCCCTACACCAAACCAAAAGATCATTTATATAGTAGATAACACCTTAATTAGGTATGTCTGTTTCATGTGGAATCTAGTTCTTTGGATAAGAACTAATACACACAAGAATATATGTGCTTTGTAGGGGAAGCAGCCCCCTTATTATATAAAAGCAAAAGGCTTCCTTTGGGAAGCAGCTATATCCGGTTGCAAATTTTGCAGATTTTGGGTCCTAGAGAGAGAGAGAGAGAGAGAGAGAGAGAGAGAGAGAGAGAGAGAGAGAATGACTTGAGGAGATCACGTCGTAGACCGTCCGAACGTCGAATCGGCTCTGTTGAACTACGAGGTATTGGCGTCGTGCTAGTATGTGTACCGTGGGGAGTCGTTAGATTCCGACTTCGGGGAGATTTGAGAGAATGTGAATGTGTGGATAGAACTGATCGTTGTGATCACGGCATACACGATTAGGAGAATAAAGAGTAGTGTGTATTCGAGCAGAGCGTCATCATAGGCTTCGTTTCGATTCAAATGCCGGTGAGATCGATGAAATTCGCTCCGAAAACCTAGCTTGGGCGTGGGCTTGTGAATCGAGGAAATCGATCCATTAAAGGTAAGAAATTATATGAAATTGTGAGCTAGTCATTGTGTTAGTTTAGTTTATGAATATGGGTGAAAAAATTAGAAGAAAGATGATAGGATTTGAGAGAAAATGGGATGGAGAAGTTCAACCCGAGCTGACAAAACCGACTGGTCGATTTCCAAATCGATTGGTCGAATTTTCCTGAGCTTGCTGTCACTGGCGCGGTGTTTCGGCTGTAACTTTTTACCCCGAACTCCGATTGACGCGATTCTTATGGCGTTGGAAAGAGGACAACAAACTCTACAACTTTTGTGAATTGACCAACTTGTGAATCAACTATTTTAAAGGTCAACATTTAGTAAGAAGTTGGTCCAAATTCTGATTTTTTTCGAGATACGAAACCGACTGATCGAAATTATTTCGACCGGTCGATTTGGAAATCGACTAATCGAAAGTAGCACGACCGGTCGATTTTCACAAAACAGTGAGTATGTAATTTGGGTATGGAGAAATCGACCGGTCGAATTTGAAAACCGACCGGTCGATTTTGTCTGAGCTTGCCGATACTGCTTTGGTATTTTGGCCGTAACTTTCTGCTTTAATCTCCGATTGTCGCAATTTTTATGGCGTTGGAAAGAAGAAGAAAACATCTACAACTTTTATGCATTGACCAACTCATGAATCAAATGTTTTGATGGTCAAAATTTGGAAGTTAGGCCAAGTTCTAAGTTAGCATGTTTTGACTGAAGTGCCGACACAACTTCGGTATTTTGACCATAACTTTTTGCTCCGAACTCCGATTGACACAATTCTTGCGGCGTTGGAAAGAGGACAACAAGATCTATAACTTTCGTGAATTAATAAATTCAGAAATCAAATGTTTTGAAGGTTAAAATTTAGGGGAAAGTTACATCAAATTCCGAGTTTGCACAAACTTGTCCGTTTCTGCCTCGTTTTGAGAAAGCACTTAAATATGTGTCTAAGTTATTAGTAATTAAGGTCAATCCTTAATACATCGTGTATTTGTGATGTAGATTGGGGGCGAGAAGCTATCGATACGACTTTGCTTGGCTTTGCGCAACTTCGAGGTTAAGGTAGGGGAACTTCAATACAAATTTACATGTTTGACTCTGATTCAAACTTCTTTGATATGATTGAATGCTTTGACGGTCTTTGAAATAGAATTTGAAATCTTTTGAATCTGAAAATGAATTGAAATCCGACATATGATCTTTAAAACATGAAAATTGAATTCTGACCTTGAATATGAATTTGAACCATAAATCTGAATTTTTGAACTTCGACGCTAAAATTTGATATTGAACTTGAATATGATCTTCGCACTTGAAATTTTGAATCCTTTGAACCATGAAATATGAACTTTGGACTTTGAGTTAGAAATCTGAACTTGAATTCGAATTCAGAACCTTTTGAGTCTTTTGAACTTGTGTGAATGTACGCCCTTGGACCGCTTTGGCAGGATTTACGTACACCCTTGAAAATCTTTGTAAATATGTACACCCTTGGACCGCTTTGGCGGGATTTACGTACTCCTTTGGAAACTTTTGTATCTATGTAGGCCCTTGGACCGCTTTGGCGGGATTTACGTACTTCTTTTGAAACTTTTGTATCTATGTATGCCCTTGGACCGCTTTGGCGGGATTTATGTACTCTTTGGATATCAGTCTCCGCCAATCAACTTTGTAAGCCATGTAAGAATGTGTAAGACACGTAAGTTATGTAAGAATGTATAAGACACGTAAGTAAGCTATGTAAGAATGTGTAAGAAATGTACGAAAAATTAAGAATGTGTAAGGGAATATAAATCAACTCAGTAAAATGCCTTTGAAATCAGTTTTCCGTTTCAATATGAACATGTTTTGGACTTTGTCATTGAATCTATGCTTCGTTATGATAAGATGTGGAATTATATTGAGTTTTCCCTTGCTGAGCTTGGATATAGCTCACCCTTCGACTATACATTACAGGTATAATACTTATCAAGACACCAGACTTGAGGATTGAGGACTTGAGGAGTGGTAAGATTTCCGAGATCGTAGATTTTAGTAGGTTGTGACTTTGTACTTTTCCTGCCATTGTACACTTATTGTGTACCACTGTTTGGTGATGGTTGGCCATCACCGGTGGGCTGTCTTAGTTATTGTTCATGCTAGATATTAGAATTGTAGATTTAAATTAGGTCATATGTATTACCTGCTTTGATTTCTGCATTTATGTGGATGTACCAAGTAAATTTCTGTATTTGGATCGTGTTCTGCGACTCGACGGTCTGGTTTTCCTATTGGATTTGGTTTAAAGAAAAAAAAAATATTGTTGGATTTTGTGGAAACCGGGATATTCGGGCTGTCACAGTTTGTATCAAAGCTTAAGCATTAGGTCTTGTTGGGACCCAAGGCTATGACAGTAGATTTTATCAGGGCATAGGAGACCCAACTGACTTTGTTGCTGTTGGTGTTCGGCTTTTGGTCTTATGGGAGACTGAGAGCCTTAGCTATAAGTGCGGAATGTGACTGTAGTTCCAGAGATGTGACATTAGATTTTGTCAGAATATAGGCCGTGAGATTTTAAAAGTTATGTCGTAGTATAGTAACTGATTGCTAATTGAAACTTTTGTCTAATTGTGGTAACATGTCATTATGTTTGGTAGATGTAGACGACTCAGAGATGGTCGAGGTAGTAGAGGTTTCCAGTCAAGTGCAAATGAGAGTGAAAGAGAAGAAAGACAAAGAATGATGCAGACCATGAAAACCATGGAAAATGTATTGGCACAACAGGCGACATTGTTGGTAGCTAATAATGCCAATAACCATCAGTAGACACCACCTACACCTCCAGTTGCACCTGTTGTACCATATCCTTTGGGATTTGTTGAGTTTAGAAAGTTGAGACCTCCTAGCTTTTACGGTCAGACAGATCCATTGGAGGCAGAAAAGTGGCTGAATCAGACTGAGAAGCTCTTATAAAGACTGCCCCGTATTGAGGCAGAGAAAGTGAGTTGGGCTTCATGTCAACTAGAGGGTGATGCCGACCCCTGGTGGAAGTCAGTATTATTGAGGAGAGAGCAAGAGAACCCAAATGGGTTATGGACCTGGGAAGAGTTTGTTGAGGTGTTCAACAAGGAGTACTTCCCAAAGCAGCTATGAAATCAGATGGCAGCAAGGTTTATGACCTTGGAACAAGGGACAATGACTGTGAGAGAGTACGGTACAGAATTTATAAGGTTATCAGGATTTGCCCCAGATTATGTGGCCACGGAAATTATGAAGGCCAATAAATTTGAAAGTGGGTTGAGGCTAATTCTACGTGATAGAATCGTGGTATTTGAATTGGAAACTTACGCAGAAGTGATGGGTAAAGCGTTGGTTGCCGAGAAAGTTATAGAAGACATGTACAAGAGACGAGAGCAGCCAAGTAAGAATATAGCAGGTCAAGGGAGGCCGAGTAATTGTGAGCCGACTGAGGAGAGGCCAAATTTTTTAATGCCAGCACCCCCTCAGCCTACTCATACCGTTTATGCAGGACCGCCTATGTCCACGCCTGCAGTGATCTTTTGCCCTTCGAATCTTATGACAATTGGTCCGCCGCAAATACAACAGGCTCCACCCACCTCTTCATTTGTAGCCGGTAAATCATGCCCAAGATGTGGGGACGACATCGAGCAGTCAAGTGTAAGTGGACCACAGGTGCATGTTTCAATTGTGGCCAAATAGGACATCAAGTACGGTATTGCCCGGCGCCGAAGAAGGACAGGACGCCTTCGGCATGAGAACCCATCGATCAATACAAGTGTCACATATATCGTGCCCTTGTACGTTTAATCCTGATAATGGTAATCTATTGATTTGGATGTATGATTGGTGCTATTAGATTAGATCTTTGGCATATGTATATGGAAGGGATGGATACATTTCTTATGGGTATAATTTTGGACGAATATGATATTGGCAAAATTTTCGATGGCATGGTTTGATAAATGTTTAGATATATGTATATGTTCTTATTGCATGGTTGAAGAACTTAATTATTCACAATGGTGAATATGTGATGTGATGTAAATGAGTTTCGTGATGCGTGTTGAGATATGTGTGTTGCAGGCTGATAAAACTTTATTATTCATATTGGTGAATAAATTATGGGTATGTATGAGAATGAGTTTCTTAGAACCCTTTTTGATAAATTAGTTGTATATAAATATGAAATAGTGGTGGATTTGCAGGTTAATGCTTTACATAGCTTCCATGTATGTGGGATGGTTAGTTTATGGAATGGTTCAATTCCCTATATGGGTAATTGTGGTTGTGGTTAGTATTTAAAATGGTTATAGGTTATTGATGAATGTTTTAATTATCATTCTTGTTAATCCTGATTGTCTGAGATGCATTAATAGCCTGCAAAGCTTATTGAATAAATGGATAACTTAGTTGTAACTAAATGTGCAATTTAGTTGTGGATATCTCATGTCGAACCTGTAACTTTGGATGATTTGGTAGATGGTTATCAAAATGTCACACTTAGTTGTGGATATCTTATTTGGAGTTCGTCAAATTACGTGGATTAATGTGACAAGATTTAGTATGACCATTTTGGTGTACCCTCAGTATTAATATTACTAACAGTAGCCATACTCTTTAGGTTGGTATTGTGTATTTGCAGCCAAATGAGTCATGAATTTTCGAGGACGAAAATTCCTTTAAGGGGAGGAGAATGTAATAACTCGGATTCTTTCAGAAATAGGTTCGTCAATTTTCGAGGACGAAAATTCTTTAAGGAGGGAAGATTGTAAGATTTCAAAAATTTTGACCTTTGAAAAGTACACCTCGGTGTGCGTGCCCGACTGGTCACGCACCTAACTTTGTGAAAGTCATTAAGTAGGTCGTTTTGGGCTAGGTCTTAAGTCAAAGAGAATGATTTAGATTGTGTGTGGATCATTAGATAAAATTGTATACACCTAGCTACGTTGTATTGGCTCAACACTGAATTCGATTGATGAGTGGTTTGGGTGTGTAGGCCTTACACCAAACCAAAAGATCATTTATATAGTAGATAACACCTTAACTAGGTATGTCTGTTTCACATGGAATCTAGTTCTTTGGATAAGAACTAATACACACAAGAATATATGTGCTTTGTAGGGGAAGCAACCCCCTTTTTATATAAAAGCAAAAGGCTAAAGCTAGACCCGGTTGCAAATTTTGGGGATTTTGGGTCCTAGAGAGAGAGAGAGAGAGAGAGAGAGAGAGAGAGAGAGAGAGAGAGAGAGAGAGAAGGGCTTGAGGAGATCACGCCGTAGACCATCCGAACGTCGAATTGGCTCCGTTGAACTACGAGGTATTGGCCTCGTGCTAGTATGTATACCGCAGGGAGTTGTTAGATTCCGACTTCGGGGAGATTTGAGAGAATGTGAATGTGTGGATAGAACCGATCATTGTGATCGCGACATACACGATTAGGAGAATAAAGAGTAGTGCGTATTCGAGTGGAGCGTTATCATAGGCTTCATTTCGATTCAAACGCTGGTGAGATCGATGAAATTCGCTCCGAAAACCTAGCTTGGGAGTGGGCTCGTGAATCAAGGAAATCGATCCATTAAAGGTAAGAAATTATATGAAATTATGAGCTAGTCATTGTGTTAGTTTAGTTTATGAATATGACTGAAAAAATTAGAAGAAAGATGATAGGATTTGAGAGAAAATGGGTTGGAGAAGTTCAACCCGAGCTGACAAAACCGACCGGTTGATTTCTAAATCGACTGGTCGAATTTGCCTGAGCTTGCTATCACTGCCACGGTGTTTCGGATGTAACTTTTTACCCTGAACTCCGATTGATGCGATTCTTACGGCGTTGGAAAGAGGACAACAAACTCTACAACTTTTGTGAATTGACCAACTTGTGAATCAATTGTTTTAAAGGTCAACATTTAGTGAGAAGTTGGTTAAAATTCTGATTTTTGTCGAGATACGAAACCGACCGATCGAAATTATTTCGACCGGTTGATTTGGAAATCAACCGATCGAAAGTAGCACGATCGGTCAATTTTCACAAAACAGTGAGTATGTAATTTGGGTCTGGAGAAATCGACTGGTCAATTTGGAAATCGACCGGTCGAATTTGAAAACCGACTGGTCAATTTTTGTCTGAGCTTGCCGATACTGCTTTGGTATTTTGGCTGTAACTTTCTGCTTCGATCTCCGATTGCCGCAATTTTTATGGCATTGGAAAGAAGAAGAAAACATCTACAACTTTTATGCATTGACCAACTCATGAATCATGTGTTTTGATGGTCAAAATTGATCTAGAAGTTAGGCTAAGTTCTAAGTTAACATGTTTTGACTGAAGTGCCGACACAACTTCGGTATTTTGACCACAACTTTTTGCTCCGAACTCCGATTGACGCAATTCTTGCGGCGTTGGAAAGAGGACAACGGGATCTATAACTTTGGTGAATTAATAAATTCAGAAATCAAATATTTTGAAGGTTAAAATTTAGGGGAAAGTTACATCAAATTTCGAGTTTGCACAAACTTGTCCGTTTCTACCTCGTTTTGAGAAAGCACTTAAATATGTCTAAGTGATTAGTAATTAAGGTCAATCCTTAATACATCGTGTATTTGTGATGTAGATTGGGGGCGAGAAGCTATCGATACGACTTTGCTTGGCTTTGCGCAACTTCGAGGTTAAGGTAGGGGAACTTCAATACAAATTTACATGTTTGACTCTGATTCAAACTTCTTTGATATGATTGAATGCTTTGACGGTCTTTGAAATAGAATTTGAAATCTTTTGAATCTGAAAATGAATTGAAATCCGACATATGATCTTTAAAACATGAAAATTGAATTCTGACCTTGAATATGAATTTGAACCATAAATCTGAATTTTTGAACTTCGACGCTAAAATTTGATATTGAACTTGAATATGATCTTCGCACTTGAAATTTTGAATCCTTTGAACCATGAAATATGAACTTTGAACTTTGAGTTAGAAATTTGAGCTTGAATTCGAATTCGGAACCTTTTGAGTCTTTCGAACTTGTGTGAATGTACACCCTTGGACCGCTTTGGTGGAATTTACGTACACGCTTGGAAATCTTTGTAAATATGTATACCCTTAGACCGCTTTGGCGGGATTTACGTACTCCTTTGGAAACTTTTGTATCTATGTACGCCCTTGAACCGCTTTGGCGGGATTTACATACTCCTCTGGAAACTTTTGTATCTGTGTACGCCCTTGGACCGCTTTGGTGGGATTTACGTACTTCTTTGGAAACTTTTGTATCTATGTACGCCCTTGGACCGCTTTGGCGGGATTTACGTACTCTTTGGATATCAGTCTCCGCGAATCAACTTTGTAAGCCCTGTAAGAATGTGTAAGACACGTAAGTAAGCTATGTAAGAATGTGTCAGACACGTAAGTAAGCTATGTAAGAATGTGTAAGACATGTACGAGAAATTAAGTAAGAATGTGAAAGGGAATATGAATCAACTCAGTAAAATGCCTTTGAAATCAGTTTTCCGTTTTGATATGAACATGTTTTGGACTTTTTCATTGAATCTATGCTTCGTTATGATAAGATGTGGAATTGTATTGAGTTTTCCCCTGCTGAGCTTCGATGTGGCTCACCCGTCGACTATACGTCACAGGTATATTACTTATCAGGACACCAGACTTGAGGATTGAGGACTTGAGGAGTGATAAGATTTCCGAGATCGTAGATTTTGGTAAGTTGTGACTGTACTTTTCTTGCCATTGTACACTTATTGTGTACCACTGTTTGTTGATGGTTGGCCATCATCGGTGGGTTGTTTTAGTTATTGTTCAAGCTAGATATTAGAATTGGAGATTTAAATAAGGCCATATGTATTACCTACTTTGATTTATGCATGTATGTGGATGTACCAAGTAAATTTCTGTATTCGGATCATGTTTAGCGAATCGACGGTTCGGTTTTCTTGTTGGATTTGGTTTTTAAAAAAAAAAATTGTTGGATTTTGTGGAAATGGGGAAATCCGGGCTGTCACACAAAGTTATCCGCTCTCTATCCATTTCTTTTTGACATTTCAGGGAAGCATTATCGCAGATGTTAAGAAAGGCAAGAGAGCAAGGCCTATTTACAAGTTTTGGGGTGAGTCGGGTTGGCTCTATCGTAACTCACCTGTAGTATGCCGATTAAACCATCATTTTTTGCTGAATAGACGAGTCAGAAATTCGTAAGTCAAGGCAGAATGAACTTTGAGAGAATCTGAATTTTTGGTGAGTTTCCTACAACCTATTCGGGGGTTCTGCTATGTACGGGAGAAACTTCAGCCACGTGGGACCCGATTGTTGAGCGCTTTGAAAGGAAACTAGCGGGGTGGAAAGGAGCTCTATTGTCGAAGGGTGGGTGCCTAACATTGATGAAATTGACCCTATCTAACTTGCCAATATATTTTATGTCGTTGTTTGAGTGCCCTAACTCGGTAGTTAGAAGATTAGAGAGCATATAGAGAAATTTCTTTTGGAGTGGTGGGAAGTCAAAAGGAAAAATTTAATGGGATTAATTGGGATGTGGCTAGGCTACCGATGGAAGGAGGCCTTGGAATCATGTCAATTGAACATTTAAATCTAGCGCTACGTGGGAAATGGCTTTAGAGGGTGGGAGTAGAAGAGAATGCATAGTGGGCAATGTATAGTGGCTAAATATGGAAAAGAATGTGCTGCTGGGAAGTAAGAGGCCCCAGACGTCAACTAGGGTCGAGGTGGTGGAAAGGTGTTCACAAGGTCAGAAGGAGCTTTGAAGATGGAAATGGATTTATCCTAGGGATGGGCGATAAAGTAAGATTTTTGAAAGACTAATGGTTTGGTGATCAACCATTTGAGACTAAAGTCTCCCAGATCTATAATCTCGCTCTTGACAAAAATGTAAAAATAGTAGATGTATGTGATAGAGAATGTAGTGAATCTTCTTGGAATAACCATCTGCTCATAAATTTAAAAGAGGAGAAGAGGGAGCTTATAGAACTCTGTGGGGAGCTTAGCAATGTGAGCGCGGACAAAAATAATCACGATAAGGTGTAGTGCTGGGAAAAGAAAGGAATATATAATCATTAATATATATATATATATATATAATTTTCTATTATTTTTAATTTTTATATTTTTGATGGAGGACGAAAAAATTCAACTAATTAATCAGGTAGATTAGTTATGGGGAAAGATTGGAACGACCATCTGATGATATTTTCATGATCTCAAGATCAGTTGTTGGGAAGATAAGAACGAAAAACGATCTCTGTCAATCCAATTCAAAGCGTCAACGGTCAGTTGTTTCTAATGGCGTATATTCAACATATAGTGAGGGGTTAGTAGCATTCCCTAAAAAATAACAAATGAAAAAATAATTCCAGTTAAAGTTCATAAAAAAAGATAGGAAAATAGTAAAAAACAGAAAAAAAAAGTCATACATGTGTGTGGGATTAGGAAGAACTTGACTGCTGACGGGCGTTGAAAAAATTGCGAAGGTGCTAATTGGATTTACAAAATCAGATTAAAAAAAATGAGAGAGAAAGAGACGAGAGAAAGTACCGATAAAAAAAAAAAGAAAGGGACGAGAGAGAGAGAGGCGAGAGAGAGATTAAAAAAATATACAAACCTGTGTTAAGAGAGAGAGAGGCGAGAGAGAGATGAGCTGTGAGAGAGGTTGCGAGATACTAGAGGGTGGTTTCACTTGAACCCCTAAATAAGTTATAAATGTAACTTATAACTTATAAGTCCTATAATTTATAAGTTATAACTTATAAGGTTATAAGTTAAAACTTATAGGTTATTATAATTTTTTTTTTCAAAATAGCGGACTTGGCGTCGCCACATATGCATTCTCGCCATATACGCGCCTATGGTGATTTGCCTCGCCATTCTCCATGGCCTCGCCTTGACAATCATGCACATAACTAGTTGAGTTTGAAAACTATGGCAGTTTCTCAAAAGAAATTCAAGAAAAAATCTTATTCCAATTCTCAATAGCTGTCTTATGTTTCTTGGTTCAGTACTTATATAAAAGAAAATTAAAAAACTCCAAATTACCTTCTATTTACGACTCCTAATATCTATATCTATTAAAGTGACATCACAAGATTTTTTTGAGGCTTTTTTTTTCTTAAATATTAAATTAAAAAAAAAAATAACGTCGGTTGGTTGAACTCTTTGCATTTTACATGCACCTCTCCGCAAAGCTCTTTGAAAATTTCTAAATCTTGGGTAAAAGATTTGCAACCAAAGATTTGGTATCTGCAACCGATGGCCTCATTTGTTAGCATAGTTGTCTGCCTTGAATCATACAATGCAAATCTTTTTTCGTCCCAATATTTCACAGAATAGGTCTTGAGAGAGTGACTCATCTGTCAAACGTTCATATGTTGATTATACATGACACAGATCCCCAAAAGTGACATGATAACTCTTCCCATGTTACAACATAATCTAGATAACTTATGGGGATGTGCCCAAACATTTAATCAACATCTGACTGTTTGATAGGGGGTCCATGTTCTAAGATCTGTTGTGTGAAGGATTGGGAAGAAAAATGATCTCGACCATCTTATTCAAGGGAGTCAACAGTGATAATAGTGGAAACTATTGTTGCAAAGACCAAATATTTGGTTGCATATATCCTTACCCATCTCCAACCGTCTCAAGATGAAGGGATATATTTGGGGATTACAATTGTGTCTCTTAACTGAAGGATGCCCTCTCCCATACGTCCCATCTTTTAAATTTTTAACGTTAAATTCGGTTCCAATCCTTTGTTGGGGCAATTTTTTGAGATAAGTGATATTCAGAGGCAGAATAAGAGGGAACAAGGGGGCGATCAGGTTTGCGTTCTTTTTTTATGTTTAATGTTTTTCATTTTTTTTATATGAGTACCTTTATTGGTATCCAAAGAATCTATTGATTGTTTGAATGAGATGATGGAGATCATTTTTCACCCCAATCTTCCATGCAATGGATTTTGAGATCATGGTTGTACCATCATATGGTCAGTTTGTAATATGGGAAGATTTGCATTGTATGATTCAAGGTAGTCAACTATCCTAACCACTGTTTTAAAACTCGCAGAGTCGACTTGCTACTCGGGTGAGTTGACTCGACCCAGTTTCGGGTCGACTCGGCTGCAGACTCGATTTGGGTTGGGACTCGGTCGACTCACTGAGTTGACTTTAATGACCCAAGAAGACGGAGGAGGAGGAGGAGGAGGAGCAAAAGAGGGAGGAGGGAGGAGGGAGGAGGGAGGAAGGAAGAAGGAAGAAGGAAGAAGGAAGAAGGAAGGAAGAAAAGGAAGGAGGAAGAGGAAGAGGAAGAGGAAGAGGAAGAGGAAGAAGAAGAAGAAGAAGAAAGAAGGAAGAAAGAAAGAAAGGAAGGAGAAGAAGGAAATGAAAGAAATGAAAGAAATGAAAAGAAAGAAAGAAGGAAAGAAAGAAAGAAAGAAAGAAAAAGAAGGAAAGAAGGAAAAAAGGAAAGAAAGCAAAGCAAAGCAAAAAAGCGAAGAAAGAAAACAAAGAAAGAAAGAAAGAAAGAAGGAAAGAAAAAAAGGAAGGAAAAAAGGAAAGAAAGCAAAGCAGAGAAAGAAAGAAAGCAAAAAAAGTAAGAAAGAAAGAAGCAGAGAAAGAAAGAAAGAAGAAGAATATATATATCAAGGATCAAAATGCCGGTTTTCCGGTACGTATCGTCCGGGCCGAAAACCGGTACGTATCGGACGATACGTATCGGAACAGTATAATACCGGACGATACATTGAATGTATCGTCCGGTATTAGCCTTATAAATGGGCGATACGGTACATTTAATGTACCGTATCGCCCACCTCCGATACCGATACGTATCGTCCGATACGTATCGGTATCGGACGATATTTTGATCCATGATATATATATATATATATATATATATATATATATATATATATAATTTTAAATAACCCGAGTTGGAGCGAGTCGAGTCGGTCCGATTTTCCATGTTGACTCTACTCAGATGATTTCCGAGTCGAGTTGAGTTTCCGTGTTTTAAAACCATGATCCTAACAGATGAAGCCATCGGTTGCAGATACCAAATCTTTGGTTGTAAATCTTCTCACCCAAGATTTAAAAATTTTAGAAGAGTTCCGCAGAGAGGTGCGTGTAACATGCAAAGAGTTCAACCACTCAACGTTAGTAACTTTTTTTTAAAATTCAATATTTAAGAGAAAAAAGCCTCAAAAATGTAACATGCAAAGAGTTCGACCACTCAACATTAGTAACTTTTTTTAAAAAAAATTCATTATTTAAGAGAAAAAAAGCCTCAAAAAATTTTGGTGATACCACGTTAGCACTCTTCGCTTGACTGTAATAGATATAGATTGGAGACGACTTTCGGCGTAAAATGTAAATACTTTTTTTGTAGTAATTTCCTTTGGGATATAGGTATTTGCAACCGGTGTTTTCCATCATTAAAAATGTTGACTGCCTTGAATCAGACAATGAAGGTCATTTTCGTCCCCTCTTTAACACAAAAGATCTTGAGATCATGTTCCATATCTCGGACGGTCAGATATTGATTCCACATTGCACACATCTCCAGAAGTTACCAGATAACCTTTCTCATAGTATTCCATGATCAAGGTCATTTTTTGCAAATGTGTGTGAAATGAAATTAACATATGATTGTCTATAGGTTGGTCAGGATGTCAAGATCTATTCTGCGAAAGATTGGAATGAAAGCGATCTCCATTGTCTGACTCAAGGCAGCCAAAGGCATTAAGGGTGTAACCATCAGCTATAGATATCAAATCTTGGATCGCAAATACCTGTTCCCTTTTCTATTGTCCCATGCATCCAATGGGTTTCTTATTTGTATTACTTAAACAGTTAAACCCCAATCAAATAAGAAACCTCCTACATTTTAAAACTTTAGACTAAGAAGGAAATAATAAATGATTCAATTTTTTTGAATCTCACTACGATTACCATGAGAACATTCTTGGTAATCTGCCCCAGCCACATGGTCACTTAAGTGATCACACGACCTCACTTAGCTAGAATCATATTTTTGTTTAGTAAGTTCACATGCTGCTTAAGTGGTTCACATATTTGAGCCACTCTCGAGGTCCATTTGGCCCTTATATTTGGGCCCAGTGGGTCTTTAAGTTTGTCTACAACCTCATGAAATCTGAAAATCCTGAAACTATTACAGCCCTTCATTGTCTCCCTCTTTTCGTCTATTACTGTCCGGAGCCTGTGCAGATTGATGAGATGAATCATCCTCCCAGGTTGGAGAAACTTCAAAATTCGCTCCATTGAGTTTACACCTGTGTACGCTTTGTCGTAGTTTTAGTCTATCTTTTTCCCCTCTTAATAGCATTAAGTTCTTTAGCATGTGCTTCCGGACAGTAGGCATTCCTCTTTAGCTGGTAGAAGTGTTATCTTCGTTGATGAAAGAGTAGGCATTCCTCCTCCCGTTGTGCACCGTATCCCGATCATATTGCCACGATCTCTCCTAGAAAACATGGCATGCATCAATAGAGGAACCACGCCACATCACATTTCATCTCGATACTCTTTTTTAATAGTGAAAGACACCAAACAATGGGTGTTGACTCGAATCTCTCTTCCTTTCCTGAACGATTGAAGCTTGTACGGGTTTCAGATGGTCATCCTCTTTTAACTTCAACGTGTCCACCATCTTTCGTGAGATTATGTATGACTCGCTTTCACCATTAACGATAATCATGCGAATCTGCCCATTTGTGGTACATATGGTAAAGAAGATATTTGACCGTAACCATTTGTTTTCATCAATGCCCCATGAAGTAGTAGTTGGGACTTCCCCCCTCCTCGGCATTGACCTAGATTTCAATCTCATCAACCCCTTTCTCACAGTTGCTTGATAGACTTCATTTTCTGCTTTAGCTCGTCTTCATGCTCTTCTTGTACTAGAGTCACTTGTACTTTCAGACACTCGATGGATCATTGTTGTCAAATGTGGTCGTATTCGCATATGCGGTCGCATATGCCATGGTGTCATATGCGATACAGGTTAGTAAGCGATCGCATACTGAAATATGCGATCACATACTGTTGCATATGCCACAATATGCGATCGTATATAGCTCCAACGGTAAAAAATATGACTGTTGGAGATTTTATATATATATATATATATAAAATATTTTTTTCGAAAATTGAGGCTCCTTTACTTCTATAAATAGAGGGGCTCTCTTCCACCCTAAACCACAACACATTTAGAGTTTCTTCTCTCTCGTAACGTTATTCTTTTACCTCCTCTCTCTGCTAAATTTCTAAATTTTTTTAGTTCTAATCTTCTTCAAGCAAGAAGGGGGGGGGGGGGGGGTCCCTTCCAGGGCTCCACCAGCACTCTAAAGCTCCCTCCTAGGCTCGTACTCTCCTTCCTCCATCTCCATGCAAGACGAGAAGCATCAAATCAAGATTCAACAGTCAAGATTGAAGCCTTTTCTTGTGTGTGTGAGGTTTGGGTATTTTATTTTAAATTTTACATCAAGGCCTCTTTTTTTTTTGAACTCCTTAATTTTATGTTGTCATAATGTCTCCGTCCTCGTCTAATGATCCTCTTAGTCCAAGCTCTAAAGATCCGGGTTGGAAGTATGGACATTACATAAGTCCTACAAAGAAAACCAAGATTAAATCTTGCTTGTGTCCTCATGTTAGCATTGGTGGAATATCGCAACACAAGCAACCCTTAGTGCGGCAACTCAAAAAAATGTCACTCCCGAGATTGTAAGGGAGATTTCTCTTAATAAAATGAAAGCTTATTACATTTTTTTTTTTTTGCATTATGAAGACCACAATGTATATTTTTAACTTAGGACCTTATATATTCCCCATATTGTTTCATATTTTTTAAAAATTTTAATGATTTTTTTTTTAATTTTTTGAAAAAAATTTGAAAATCATTGAGATATTGTATATGTGATGGCCTAGTCAAATCGCATATGATGGCATATCCTATTTGACAACAATGCGTAGGATCAATGTCCTACTTCTTTACGTCGAAAGCATTTGAGTTTTGATTGCTTCAGTGAAGTGGTCCTTTGAGGCACTGTCAATCAATCACTTCTACCTCCACCTTGACTAGGGTTTGGTTGATCTAAGGTCGAAATTGGGGCCTCTACCATGCTAGTTTTCCACGCCTACGGCCGGAGTCATAATTGAGGATCTCTTCCGCTATCAGTGCTCATTGATAGACATCATCGACTCTCCATAAATCATGCATGTCGATCTTGTCTCGGGTTTGTAGGCTTAACCATTTACATACCCTCCAACCCTCTGATCTTCCGTTTCATGCAATTCTGCCTGAGTGGTGAGAAGGTGAAACCCTTCAATGTACTCTATGGCACTCTTATTGTGTTGTCGTAGATTTTGACGAAGTTGATAGATGGCCTTGTGTTAATCTCTAAAAAGTACCACTTTTCACCCCTTAACCTGACCCTTGATGGACCTCTGAGTATGTTAATAATGAGGTTTAAGTGCGTTTGTGTAAATAACAGGAAAATTATAGCTTAATGCTGTAATCCAACATCTCAAGCCAAGAAGAAGGAATTTCAAGCTAAGTTGTGGGGCTGATGGATTGTTAAAAGAGGCACCATGGTGGTTCACACTATTGGGACAACTTTGGCATGCTTTAGGACCTTTGGAGGTCTGCTGAGAGAGAGAGGTTCAGTCCAGAGTTAATGGATTGCTGCTGCAGTGGAGTTAATTTCCAATCTGTATGGCTGCTGCAATCAGCCATTCAAGCATTTGATGGATGCACTCCACTTGATGAGCTGCTGCTACCATCACTTACTCTTGCTACTGCATTGTGGAGGAACAAGGTGCTGATGCAGCAGTGAGACCAGCCTCATGTTGCTGCTGCACTACACCATTTGAGAAGATTCAAGACTGCAGTTGTCACACTCAAACCAGCAGTTGCAATTGCTGTTGCACCTTACACTCAAAAGCTGCTGCTGCTGCTGCACAATCCAATGGAGCTGCTGTCTATATCTCACACATCAAACAGCAGCTGCACTTGCTGATATGGCAATTAAAGCATGTACCTCAAGGCTGAATTTGAGTTGCAAACTCATCATCCCAAGCTGCAGCCATCAGCTGCTGCACCAAGCTTTCAAGCACTTCAGTGCAGCTGTGCACCATACACTTGAGCACACACTAGCTGCTGCAACTACGTGGAGAAGCAGGCTGCTACATGTACATTACACCTTCAGCAGCTGCACATTTCAAAACTACAGCGGTGTGCACACTAGATAGCTGCACACCAAGCTGCCCACTAGAAGTACACTACACCTTCAGCTGCAGCACTCCAAACTCAAGCATTCAAGTGCAGCCACTTGAGAAGCATGGAACCCCATGAGAAGCTGCACTGCAGCTTTATCATACTACCTCTCGAGCAGATGAAGACTGCAGCTGAACCTCTCAAGCACACCAGAGGGCAGACTAGCTGCTGTACTGAAATCATTCCTACACTCTAAATGCTGCAGCAAATAACAATTTGGTTACATTAATGAAGCTGCAGCACATATCACAGCAGAAGCTTTAGAGCTACAAAGCTACTGCACTATACACGAGCTGAATGTTGAGTTGTGGCAACCTGTCAAATGAAACTCCAAAGAAGAACTTGAGCAGTACAAGCTGCAGTTTGAAGACTCTTTACATTATAGCAGCATACGAGCCAGCCACTTGAGCAGCACAGCTACTGCTATGACTAACTCGAGTTGCTGCTGCAAACACCCTTTGCTGCTGTTACTACACCAACCAATAGAGTTGCACCTTTGCTTACATTGAAGCTTGCAATTAGAGCAGCTGTGAGTGCATTGTTGGAGCGGGCAATGCTGAGTGAAAGAGGTGAAGCCATGAACCCCAAGAGCGGCATGCATGTGAACCTGGCTGCTGTAGCAAATAGCTTCGCGAGCTGCTGGATGACTGAACTTCGCGAGCTGGAGTTGCACTGCAAGAGAGCCTCACGAATTTGCAAAGTTCAGCACCTAAAAGAGCCTAGCGAGCTGCTCCTTGCTACATGCATTGGATCCTCGCGAGCTTGCTGTTCTGAGCCTAGCGAGCAGCATTATGCTGCTGAAATAAAGCTTCGCGAGCCTGGAAAAGAGCCTAGCGAGCAGCACTAATACTGCCCCCATTTCAGCCTAGCGAGCCCCTGAAATGGGCTGTTTTTCAGCTTAGCGAGAACTAAGCGAGGTACACAACCCGAAGCTGCAGCTTAGCGAGAACTAAGCGAGATCTTGGCGAGGTGAAGGTGCTGAAGCCCCATCTGTGTGAGACATGAATTCCAGCAGCTATTTTCAAACTCCAAGGACATTTTTGGGATTTCACACCTTATAGGGCACACATCCCAATGTCCCACACATCCCAAGGCATCCAAGGGCCATAGATGGGCCACGAAATCAGCCCCAAACCTCCTCACTTCTGATTGGCCAATGCACATAGCTGCTGCCATGGGTTGTATATATATATAGAGCTATAGTTTTCTTGTAAAAACATTCAGGAATAGCGTGAGATTATCCAGAATAGCTGGATCACTTTAGTAATTTTTTAGGGCTTTTTAGGATTTAGTTTCCCTTTTTCTTTTCCCCTTTCTTCTTCCTTAGCTCAGCAGCAATGCTGAGTTAAAGCTTAATGTAGTAGCTAGTTTATTTTAGTTTTGCAATGGGTTTTGTTTAAATAGAGTGAGCTGTTTGGGGGTTTGCACAGGCTGTTACCTTGAGGGCAGATCATTGTAAGTTCCTTTTGTTCAATGAAATGCTATTTTTAAAGCTCCATTAAATCTGTATTTTTCTGTGTTTTTCATGGCTTTTTTATGGGTTTGATGCTCCCATGGTTGCCTAAGCTCGTAGCCTTGTAACCATGGTGGCAGCACCAGTTTTCTTGTTCCATCTCATCTCAGAAGATAACCTCTGAAGATAGCCTGTGACCATTTAAGTGGATAAACTATAGCCCTAAGGCTGGTCTAAGTCACAGATTTGAGATGGATGCTTCTTCTCCGCACTTGAGCTTGTAGCTTAGTGAGAGATTGTTGCAGAGCCAAACTCTACTCTGCTTTGCATCACCATCATCAGTTTTTAGATTTGAGATTTTGTAGAGATTGCAGACTTGTGAGCTGGGTCATTGCAGACCTTTTTGTAGCGATGACCAGCTGAGTCTAAGTCCCCATTCAGCTTCTGATTGACTGCCGTTTCCACTGGATTTTCAAGGGCTTTTTGCTCCTATGGATGCATGAGCTTGTAGCCTTGCAAACATAGTGTCTGCAATGGTATTCATGTTTTGATTTAATTCATTGGTTGGAGGAAATCCCTTGAATAGTCTGTGACTATTTAAGTGGACAAATTATAGCCTTAAGATCAATCCATTCCCTTGGATTAGGTTAGTTTTCTGAGTTTAATCCATGTGATTTGATCATCTCCCTAAGATAGTCTGTGACCATTTAAGTGGACAGATTATAGCCTTAAGAGAGGAGTCTAATTCACAGGGGTTGATTTGGATTTCTCTACCTTGCAGGTGTGCTTGTAGCCATCTGAAGGATTGCTGTAGATCTTGTTCTAGTACTGAGTTGCAATGCTAATTTATCCTTAGTTGTCTATTTCTCCATCAGTTTTTATTATTTTACCACACTACATCATCCTTCTTCCCCTTCTATAGTTGTAGTTTTTATTTCCTGTTTTTAGTTTAATTTAATTTTATTTTTGTGACACCTAAACTTCGTCTCTTTACCTTGCTTTCTAGCTTTGGTTTAGAGTTGCAAGATCTGGAGCTACTATACAGCCCTTGAGGTTCAGATCAATACTATCCGTGGGACAAACTCTTACTTCGTAAAACTTGCTACAACATGCCCTGTATCTTGCAGGTCTGTGTATTTTAGACTGCTATTTTATGTTTGCGTTGTGTTTTGCTCCATCCATCTCATTCCACCTTTTTGTTCTGATTTTTACCATCTCATTTTAATAATGATAGCAAGCATCAAAAATATCTTCAACACCCTGGCGTAGGTGGGCAGAAGTCCGTAGATATGTCTTCATCTTCTCCGATGTAGAAATTTTATACTTCCCGCGGTGTAGATGATCTGATTGGACGTCTTCCCACCATGCTAGGGCATACCACCGAAACTTCGCCAAGACAAATGTAACCCTTGTGAGCCAACATCTGTTTCAATTCAAAATTATTTTCTTACTAACCGAATTGAGGAAGTCATCTGGGTTTAAACTTCAATTGAACTTTGTCAGCTCTATTTTAATTTCACAATTATTCACCCGAACCCCGGTCGCAGTAATCATGATCTTTAAAAAATCTTGTGGGAGGCCTTCATCGATGATGATGATGTTTCCAACCACCCGAATCATCCTCTGCTTGATCACCTTCAACATCCTTGGTGATCTCACGTTGAGGTGTTACCTGATCCATCTATCTTAACACCTCTTCCATCATCTCTTCTACACGGTCCCTATGTCGATTCTACATAGGAGCTCTTTGCTGAAGCACATTTAATAGTTTGTCTGAGGACAATTTCCTTCTATGATACCAAATAATGAAAACCCAAACATCAATATTTTATTTAGGGTTAAATTAAAAAGAACTTATTAGGGAAATTCCGTTAATGTCCAAACACCATCAACAGCCCATGATGTACAATAGTTAGATTCAGATTTTCTCTGTTAAATTTGCAACAAGTCACCTAAATCACAACTGTAAAAATTTGCCTGCAACTATTTATAAAATTTTTGCCCAAAATTTTCTGAAATAACAACTATATGTCTTTCCAACAATTATTTCAATTAATTGAGAATAAAATTATGTCACACCTTATTGTGATCAATTTTCAAATATGAACCACAACAGTACTTGATAAGATGAGATCAGCAGTGAGATGCAATCAGACCACAGCATTGACATATGATTAAAAAACATCACAGTGGTCGATAGGAGCAGTAATGTTTGAGGAAAACCAAAGAAATTTCAGGTAAAAATCAGAATAATATGGGGCAGTTAAAGATTAAAATCCAGCAGCACTACAAATATTCCACACCAGAAATGGATCTCAGAAGACCTCCAGATCAGCAGTCTATAATCAGTCTAAAAAGATCGATACTTCCAACACCATCAGCGGTTCAAAAACCCTCGATATTGATGTTCAACAATGGCTCAAAAGCCACAGAACTAGTAGTGTATAAAAACCTATGAAAGTTTCTCAAAAGAAATCCTAAGAAAATTTTTTATTCAATTTTCAATAACTGTCTTGTGTTACTCAGTTCAGTACATATAAATGAAAAGAATAGAAGTCCTAATTACTTTTTGGTTAAGACTCCTAATAGGAAACCTCCTACTTTTTAGATATTTCGACTAATAAGGAAATAAAAAATAAAATTTTTTTGAATCTCATTATGATAAGGAGAGAATACACTCTCTGTAATTGTAAAGACCCGTATTTTAGACTCGAATCAGACCAACCCTATGTACGTATTCGGCTCGGCAACCGACATTGCCATTTGTTTGGATTTTTATCTAGATGTAATTGTGTGGATAGATTCTGATTTTGAGCCGTTTGGACCCTCGTGCGGAAGTTGTGCACCGATCTCAGTTTGGCCGCTCAACACCAGACCTAACTTGTTGGAATTAGAAGTTTAACACACTAAGGCGTGTGTGTGCTTAACATATCGAGCAACCATTTTATAAGAGGAATGGTATTCCCGTATGCTTTAGGGTAAGGCCTTCTAAAATTTATTTGCTTAGAGAAAAAGAGGAGACGAGAGCCATAGGCCAGAAAACCTAGCTGCGTTTTGAGTCGTTTGATCATTACAAAACTTCGCCTTTGTCGTGCCACCGATTGTGAGATCTGTTTTGTGAAACCTTTTCTCTAAAACCCTCTTTCTTTTGAGATCCATAAACCTAGGGCAAGATTGAATCAACCCTTGGATTCATTTTCGACGATTGGAAGAGGTTGAGATTATTAGGAACGAATAGAAGTGATCCTAGTGAACTCGTAGGAGCGATCGCGGCGTGAATTGTAGAGGAAATCTGCCGATTTCGTTCCGAAACTCCGTTTGCGTGACTCGTTTCAAAGCGTGGAATCCTTGATTAAAGGTATGATTTTTATTGAGTTTAAGGTTTAGAATCAATAGATTAAACTTGGGTTTTATTTTGGGAATGTGTGGGATTCGATTAAGGTGAAAACGAGGCGAAAAATCGTATCGCTCGAGCGAGGACAGAACTTGGTTTTTGTCTTCGTTTTCGTTTTCTTTCCGATACTGTCTTGGTATTTTATCCATAACTTTTTACTCTGAACTCCGATTAACATAATTCTTTTTGCGTTGGAAAGATAACATCCAGCTCTACAACTTTCGTGTTTTGACTAACTCGTGAATCAATCGTTTTGAAGGTCAAAAAATTAGGGGAAGGTTACGTCAAATTATCTTCGTTTTCGTTTTCTTTCCGATACTGTCTTAGTATTTTAGCCGTAACTTTTTACTCCGAACTCCGATTAATATGATTCTTTTTGCGTTGGAAAGAGAACAGAATACTCTACAACTTTCGTGTTTTGACCAACTCATGAATCAATTGTTTTGAAGGTCAAAAAATCAGGGGAAGGTTACGTCAAATTCTATGTTGGCACAAACTTGCCCGTTTCGACTCGATTTTGAGGAAACACTTAAATAGGTTTAAATTATTAGTGATTAGAGTTAACCTTGATGCGTCGTCGTATATTTGTGATGTAGAGGGCGAGAGGTCATCAATAGGATTTTGCTTGGCTTCGTGCAACTCCAAGTTTAGGTAGGAGAATCTCATCTTTTCAGTATTTTATTTTAACTCGCATGGATATTTTAAATTAGAATCTTTGAACTTACATATGCCATTGAAATCACATCTGCAAACTGAAATTTGAGTTGAAAAACTGAAAATCTGAATCTACCTGAACCCTGAAACCTGAATCTGCTTAAGCTCTGAAAAGCTGAAAATCTAAAATCAAGAATTTGAACTATATATAAGAAACTTGCCTCTGATTTATATCAGTATCTGCATCTGTTTTATGATTGACCTGAACAACCTCTCAAAAATTCCTGAATATCTTCTTCGCACAAGTTTCCCTCCTGAGTGTAGGGGCTTGTTGCATCCTGAAAAAGGGTTTATGAACGACGATGGTAGGTAGGGGTTCCCATCGGCTATATTCCTGCTCTCGAGATATAGTTTACTCGGGAGGTATTTTAAGTTGAGGATTAAGTCATGAATTACTGAACTTTGCATATAGAAATTAGAGGCATTAAGACACTGAAATTCTGCATTGTTCTTGAATCTGTTTTCACATATTTAGAAACTGATCTTGCAGATAATTTATGCACTTAAATTCTGTTTTTACTTGCATTTCTGGTTTTGACATATAATATTCCGATACTCGTTTTGAAACCCATGTTAGTTAAAATACAATGTCGTTGATAATATTTTTCTATTGAGCTTTGTTGGTTAGCTCATTTCGACTATACGTCACAGGTCCAGTAATCGACGTACATTTGGGGATCTGAGGCGATCTGATTACGACTGAGGAAGAGCCTGAGGTTCCTCCTGAGAAGTATTTTCCGGCTTAGGATCTAGTTTATTTTTGCCTTTAGTGAGAGTTTGGACTTGGAGTTATGGGCCTTTTAGTTGGATTTTATAGTTTCATACTTGACTTTTGATTATTGTTTGAACCATGCTTCGGTGATGGTCGGCCATCATCGGTGGTTCTTTTATTTACCTTTCGCTTCCGTAATTATTTAATATTAGATATTATTTTCGCTTTACTTTGATGTGTGCACTGTTTATCCGGCTTATCGTTCAACCGATAAGTTGGCGAACCGACCGTTCCTATACCTGAGGGATTGGAAAAGTCGGGTCGTCATAGTTGGTATCAGAGTCGTGGCTTTAGATTCTCTAAGGACCCATGAGAACCCAACCGTGACCCGATACAGTTCGCATAAGAGTTATGTTGTTAGGTCCTGAGTCTACTATGACTGTGTGCATTATTGTGGTCATAATCTGAATACTGACCGATGTTGTTTTCATAGTGACAGATCAACATGGCCCCAAGACTTAGAGGCAGAGTCATAGGTAGGGCAGTTCCGTTAGAGGACATCCCTGAAGGCATCGGTGTCTCTAGGGGAGTCGCTTTCGCAACTGGTTCCGACACAATTCCGGTTGGAGTTGGAAGAGGTCAGGATGGAAGAATGGAGCAAGTGTTGGAAAATCTGGCCACCAACATAGCTCAGCAGACCGCATCTATGGCTCAGCAGACTGCTACTATCGCCCAGCAAGCAGAGCTGATTTCCGCTGGACAACAACAACAATCCTCCTGATTTGTCGAATTCAAGAGGATGAGACCTCCAAATATTTCTAGACAGACCGATCCAATGGAGGCCGAAGGTTGGTTGGATGAGATGGAAAAGATCTTTGAAGTACTTTAGTGCACCGATGTCGAGAAGGTTCGTTGGGCAACTTTCAAACTAGACAGACAGGCTAGACCATGGTGGAAGTCCGTGGCTAGACACAGGGAGCAGGAGTTTCCCAATACTCCTTGGTCATGGGCTGAGTTTATCAAGGCGTTCAACGATCAGTACTTTTCCAAGATCGTTAGGCATCAGATGGAAGTCCAGTTCATCGAGCTGAAGCAGGGGACAATGTCAGTGCGTGAGTATGGAGATGAGTTCACGCGACTTTCGAGGTTGCACCTCAGCATGTGGCCACCGATATGATGAAGGCTAGAAAATTTCAGCTGGGTCTTAGGTCGAGTATATAGGAGAGCGTGGCTATGTGCGAAATGGAAACATATGGAGTACTGTCAAAGGCCCTCATAGCTGAGGAAGAAATTTAGAAGCGATTCTTGAGAAGGAGTTAGCTGAACAAGGACAAGGTTGTGCAAGGGCAGTCAGGTGCTTATGAGAATAAGAGGGCCAAGTTTACGAAGCCGCTAGTGAACCTTATTCAACCTGCATTTTCTAGACCAACATTTTCTTCTGGATCGACCCCTTATTAGAGATCGGCAGCATCAACACCTGTGCAATCTGTACGACCAGCGGGTTCTACGGCTAGTGGAGCTTCAGTGGCACAGGGATCCTCTCGGGCGCCATCTTTTGTTTTGGTCACTGTGTGCCTAAGGTGTGGGAAACCACACAAGACTGAGGATTGCAGGAGGAACACTGGAGCGTGTTTCCGGTGTGGTGCAATTGGACATATGGTTAGGGATTGTCTTCAAGAGGATAAGGGAAGAACTAGTTTGGCATCTACTCAAAGATCGACCCGACCTACTATTCAAGGTCGAGCCTATGCCGTGACAGCTCAGGAAGCCGGAACGTTGAACGATGTGATCTAAGGTATTATTAAAAGTTGAGATGTCTTCTTATTTTATTTTGTTATATATATAATTGCTTGGTAATTAATAAATTTTGTTAATAAATTATGAATGAACATACATGCTTAGAAAATTTTAATTGAAACGCTTGTCTAAACTAAGGTACCCTTTTTATGCGTCGTGAGGGCGACGTAAGCAAAACCGAATCACGAGTGTTGATAGACCCCGAGTCTACCCATTCTTTTGTCACTCCGTGGTTCGTCGAGAAGTTGGGCATCGTTCCCAAGGCCCTTGATTTCATCTTAGCTATGTCAGTTCCTACAGGTAACTCAGTGAGCACCGATACCGTGTGTCAATCTATGAGCATGATGATCGAAGACCACGAGACTGTAATTGATTTAATTATTTTGAGCATGGAAGGGTTTGACGTGATACTAGGGATGGATTGGTTATCTGCTTACCACGCGAGCTTGGATTGTCTTCGAAAAATTGTGACATTCCGCCCGCTGAAGAGAAAATCTTTCCGATTTTGCGGAGTCAAATCCTGCGTGGCACCGTTTATCTCTGCCATTCGAGTAGACCGTATGATGAGGAACGGGTGTTGTGGTTATCTGGCATACTTGCAAGAAGAAAAATATTGCAGATATTACGATTGCTTGCGAGTATCCGGATGTTTTTCCTGAAGATCTACCTGGATTACCACCTGATAGGGAGATTGAGTTTGCGATTGAGTTAGCAAGCACCATGACAGCTCCGTATCTAATGGGCGCTGCGAAATTGAAAGAAGAAAAGCGACTTGAGGCTGCTAGATAAAGGTTTTATCAAACCGAGTGTGTCACCCTGGGGAGCATCGGTTTTTGTTTGTGAAGAAGAAAGACGTTCAATGCGGCTTTGCATTGATTACCGCCAGCTAAATAAGTTGACAATTAAGAAAAGTTATCCACTTCTGAGAATTGATGATTTGCTCGATCAGTTATAAGGAGCAAGGTTCTTCTCGAAGATTGACTTGAGATCAGGCTACCATCAGTTGAAAGTCAAATCTGAAGTCATTCAAACGACAGCGTTCAGAACCCGATATGGACACTACGAGTTCTTGGTCTTGCCATTTGGGTTGACAAATACACCCACATCATTTATGGACTTGATGAACCGGATATTCAAACTACATTTGGATAAGTCTGTAGTAGTTTTTGTAGATGACATCCTCATCTATTCAAAGACGCGAGAAGAACATAAGCAACATTTACGAGTGGCTTTACAAACCCTCAAAGACCATCAGTTATATGCAAAACTTAGCAAGTGTGAGTTTTGGCTTGAACAGGTCAGTTTCCTAGGCCATGTTGTCTCTGAGACCGATATTACGGTTGACCCAGCAAAGATTGAGTCAGTGATGAATTGGGAACAACCAAAGACAGTTATAGAGGTTCGTAGTTTCCTCGGTCTGGCATGTTACTACAGAAGGTTTGTAGAGGGTTTCTCCAAGATATCAGGTCCGCTTACACAACTTACGAAGAACACTAAGTTTGATTGGACAGAGCAGTGTGAGTAGAGTTTTCAGGAACTCAAGAAACGATTGACTACTGCGCCAGTACTTGCTATACCGTCAAGTAGGGGAGGCTTTGCAGTGTACAGTGATGCATCGTATAGGGGTTTAGGCTGTGTGCTTAACCAGAATGAGAGAGTCATTGCTTATGGGTCTAGACAACTAAAAGACTATGAGAAGAATTATCCGACACACGACCTTGAGTTGGTTGCAGTGATATTTGCCTTGAAGATCTGGAGGCATTACCTTTATGGGGAGACCTTCGATATATTCAACGATCACAAAAGCCTCAAGTATCTCTTCTCACAGAAGGAGTTGAATATGAGACAACGCTAATGGATGAAGTTCTTGAAAGATTATGATTGTACCATCCAGTACCATCCTGGGAAAGCAAACGTAGTGGCAGATACGTTAAGTTGGAAGTTCTCTGCTCAGTTATCACATCTCACCGCAAGGGTGCGACGATGACATCTATTGGAAGATATGGCTCTAAATAGCATGAGATTTGACGTAAAAGGTTCAGGTGCGTTAATGGCTATGCTAGTGATACGTTCTACCCTCTATGAGAACATTCGCAGACTTCAGATGACGGATGATGAACTTATGACTATCAGACGGGATGTGATTGGGGGAGATAAAACAGATTTTTCCATCAAAGATGATGGCACGTTGTTGTTTAGAGACCGGGTATGCGTATCAATTACTACTGAGCTTCGAGACACCATTTTGGAAGAGGCTCATAAGTCTATGTACGCTATTCATCCTTTTAGTACCAAGATGTACCAAGACTTAAAGAAAAGCTTCTGGTGGAGGTTTAAAGAAAGATGTCGATAAGTATGTCTCGAGATATCTTGTATGCCAGCAGGTCAAGATTGATCAATGAAATCCTGCAGGACTGCTGCAACCACTACCGATACCCGAGTGGAAATGGGAGGCCATTTCTATAGACTTTATTTTGGGGTTGCCAAGGACATTGAGAAAACACAATGCCATCTGGGTCATTGTGGATCGATTGACTAAATTCGCACACTTCCTGCCTTATAATATGTCGTATACCGTCAACAAGCTCGCAGAGATATACATAAAGGAGATAGTTAGGCTGCATGGTATATCGGTCAGTATCGTATCCGACAGAGACCCGATGTACACATCTCAGTTTTGGCAGCGATTTCAGGAAAGGATGGGTTCCAGGCTCGATTACAGTATGACATTCCACCTCAGACCGATGGGAAGACTGAGAGGGTGAATCAGATTATAAAGGATATGCTACGTGCTTGCATGCTGGATTTTCAAGGGTCATGGGACCAACATTTACCGCTGATTGAGTTCGCCTACAATAACAGTTACCAGGCTAGCATCGGCATGACACCCTACGAAGCCTTGTATGGACGGCGGTGCAGGTCTCCGCTTAATTGGGAAGAAGTAGGCGAGAAGCTCATTTTAGGCCCGGAGATCGTGGAGAGTACGACCGAGACAGTTCGATTAATCCACGAGAGGTTACGCATTGCTCAAAGTCATCAGAAGAGCTACGCTGATTTTAAAAGGAACCATGTTGAGTTTAAGGTAAGCAATAGAGTATGGTTCACTTTCTTGTTACGTTGAGAGAAGTAAACTGTTTTGATAACTAATACCTGCGTTTCAGGTGGGAGACAACGTATTTGTCAAAATCTCTCCTACAAAAGGTGTGATGCGTTTTGGGAAGCGTGGGAAGTTGAGTCCGCGCTATGTTGGACCTTTTGAGGTATTGGGCCAAGTCGGCAAGGTCGCTTATCGTGTAGCCTTGCCACCGCAGCTATCGGGCATGCATAATGTGTTTCACATGCCCATGTTGCGAAAGTACGTGAAGGACTTGACTCATGTATTGGACTATCAGCCCATTGAGCTCCAAGAAGATTTATCCTTGGTTGTGGAGCCAATACAAATCTTGGATCGTAAAGAGCAGATCTTAAGAACCAAGAGCATTCCCTTAGTACTCGTGAAGTAGCGGAACCATTCTTCAGAGGAAGCCACTTGGGAGTACGAAGCGGAAATTCGCGAGCAATTTTCACAACTTTTCGAATAAAGGTAATTGTAAACAATGTAGATATAAGAAAAATATAAGCACTTTTGGCGTTTAAAACTCCTATTTCAAACAAACATTACATATATCTATAACGATCACACAATAAAATCTTAAATATCTTATTTATTCATTCTCGGTTAGAACCGTGTATCAGTAGAACCCGTGTCATCAGTTAGAACATGTATACCAGGCATGTGGTTACGCTTCTGAACAAGTATTCGATTGTGACATCTAAAATTTCTGCTCGAGTAATTACCGACATAGTGTTTGTGGTCTAGTGAGAAAAGGGTGAGGTAGGTGTGTGTGCTAGGTTTGAGTCACCGTGAAGTATGTTTCCAGGCACGTGACACTCGGGAAGGTATGCATCCATGTACGGATGCAATCCTCTATGGCAGTATGGGATGCCACACGCAGTACATCCAAGTTACTACAGAACCCGACCCTTGAAAAGCGTGCTTAGTGAAGCCTATCACATCGCGACCCATTCTCTTTAGACATCGGACTGTTTCGATTATGCCTTGATAAGAACTTGTGTTGGAATAAGGCGTACCGTAGACTTACTTAAGCTACCCGTTACATTTTCGAGGACGAAAATTCCTAAAGAGGGTAGAATGTAAAGACTCGTATTTTTGGACTCGAATCAGACCGACCCTGTGTACGTATTCGGCTCGGCAACTGGTGTTGCCATTTGTTTGGATTTTTATCTAGATGTGATTGTGCAAACAGATTCTGATTTTGATCCGTATGAACCCTCGTGCGAAAGTCGTGCACCGACCTCGGTGTGGCCGCTCAACACCGGACCTAACTTGTTGGAATTAGAAGTTTAACACACTAAGGTGTGTGTGTGCTTAACATATCGAGCAACCCTTTTATAAGAGGAATAGTATTCCCGTATGCTTTAGGTTAAGGCCTTATAAAATTTATTTGCTTAGAGAGAAAGAGGAGATGAGAGCCATACGCCGAAAAACCTAACTGTGTTTTGAGTCGTTTGATAATTACAAAACTTCGCCTTTATCGTGTCACCGATTGTGAGATCTGTTTTGTGAAACCTTTTCTCTAAAACCCTCTTTCGTTTGAGATTCATAAACCTAGGGCAAGATTGAATCAACCCTTGGATTCATTTTCGACGATTGGAAGAGGTTGAGATCATTGGGAACGAATAGAGGTGATCCTAGTGAACTCGTAGGAGCGATCGCGGCACGAATTGTTGAGGAAATCCGCCGATTTCGTTTCGAAACTCCGTTTGCGTGACTCATTTTAAAGCGTGGAATCCTTGATTAAAGGTATGATTTTTATTGAGTTTAAGGTTTAGAATCAATAGATTAAACTTGGGTTTTATTTTGGGAATGTGTGGGATTCGATTAAGGTGAAAACGAGGCGAAAAATCGCATCGCTAAACTTAGTTTTTGTCTTTGTTTTCGTTTTCTTTCCGATACTGTCTTGGTCTTTTATCCGTAACTTTTTACTCCGAACTCCGATTAACATGATTTTTTTTGCGTTGGAAAGATAACATCAAGCTCTACAACTTTTGTGTTTTGACGAACTTGTGAATCAATCGTTTTGAAGGTCAAAAAATTAGGGGAATGTTACGTTAAATTATCTTCGTTTTCGTTTTCTTTCGGATGCTGTCCTTGTATTTTAGCCGCAACTTTTTACTCCGAACTCTGATTGACATGATTCTTTTTGCGTTGGAAAGAGAACAGAATACTCTACAACTTTCGTGTTTTGACCAACTCATGAATCAATCATTTTAAAGGTAAAAAAATTAGGGGAAGGTTACGTCAAATTCTATGTTGGCACAAACTTGCCCGTTTCGACTCGATTTTGAGGAAACACTTAAATAGGTCTAAATTATTAGTGATTAAAGTTAACCTTGATGCATCGTCGTATATTTGTGATGTAGATTAAGGGCGAGAGGCCATCAATAGGATTTTGCTTGGCTTCGCGCAACTCCAAGTTTTGGTAGGAGAATTTCATCTTTACAATATTTTATTTTAACTCGCATTGATATTTTGAATTAGAATATTTGAACTTTCATATGCCATTGAAATCACATCTGTAAATTGAAATTTGAGATGAAAAACTGAAAATCTGAATCTACCTGGACCTTGAAACCTGAATCTGCTTAAGCTCTGAAAAACTGAAAATCTAAAATCAAGAATTTGAACATATATAAGAAACTTGCATCTGTTTATATCAGTATTTGCATCTGTTTTATGATTGACCTGAACGACCTCTCAAAAATTCCTGAACATCTTCCTGGCACAAGTTTCCCTCTTGAGTGTAGGGGCTTGTTGCATCCTGAAAAAAGGTTCATGAACGACGATGGTAGGTTGGGGTTCCCATCGGCTATATTCCTGCTCTTGAGATATAATTTACTCGGGAGGTATTTTAAGTTGAGGATTAAGTCATGAATTACTGAACTTTGCATATAGAAATTAGAGGCATTAAGACACTGAAATTCTGCATTGTTCTTGAATCTGTTTTCACATATTTAGAAACTGATCTTGCATATAATTTCTCCACTTAAATTCTGTTTTTACCTGCATTTCTGATTTTGACATATAATATTCCGATACTTGTTTTGAAATCCATGTTAGTTAAAATACAATGTCGTTGATGATATTTTTCTACTGAGCTTTGTTGGTTAGCTCATTCTGATTATACGTCACAGGTCCAGACACTGACGTGGCTGTTCGGGACTGCGAGACTGATCTTGATTATGTACTCGAGGAAGATCCTGAGGTTCCTCCTGAGGAGTATTTTCCGGCTTAGGATCTAGTTTATTTTTACTTTTGGGAGTGTTTGGACTTGGAATTGTGGGCCTTTTAGTTGGATTTTATAGTTTCATACTTGACTTTTGATTACTGTTTGAACCATGTTTCGGTGATAGTCGGCCATCATCGGTGATTCTTTTATTTACCTTTCGCTTCTGCAATTATTTTAATATTAGATATCATTTGTGCTTTACTCTGATGTGTGTTCTATTTGTCTGGCTTATCGTTCAACCGATAGGTTTGCGAACCGACTGTTCCTATACCTGAGGGATTGGAAAAGTCGGGTCGTCACAGTAATCTGCCTCAGTCACATGGTAACTTAAGTGATCACTGGACCTCACTTAGCGAGAATCTTTTTTTTTTTTTGATACGTACGCTTTGAGGTTCTAGGGGCCACACTCTTCGGTTAAAAAATAAAAGGAGGCACAAAATACAGATATACAAAAGAAACAAACTCAAAAAAGGATTTGAATTCTAAGAGCTTTGGCATTGGCATCACCCCAAGAACCCAAATACCCAATCTAGGCCAAAAAAAATAAGAAGCAAGGAAAATCATTTTAAATCCTCTTCGATGTTTTGCAGCTGCTTCTCAGGAAAGTTGCTAGACCTGATCATTTCATGGTGCCTTCCTTTTCCCTCTCTAGCTAGAAAATCCGCTGCTTTGTTTCTATCTTTGGCGCAGTACACAATGTGGACATCTTCAAGGCCTTCCAATAATTTCTGAAAGACCGTGTGATGATTGAAAATTTTCCACAATGGAATACCATTGGAAGTGTGAACAGCTATCACAGACTCAGAGGGAATATCGCATTTGTTGAATTTGCTATCAATAACAAATTTTAATGCTCTTTCGATCCGGATTGCTGCTTGGCGAGAATCATATTCTTGTTTAGTAAGGTCACATGGCCTGTTATTTGAGACACTCACAAGGCTACTTGGCCCTTATTGATGGGGACGCCGACATCGTAGACATTGGATATGGACCGTTTCGTGTATATCAACATCGGAAGAAGCGGAATGGAAAGTAGAAATAGGCGAATGAGGCGAAAATTGACGAAAGAAGAAAAAATTGGAGGAATCAGCCAATTCGATCGATCGAATTGAAGTTTCAATTGATCGAAGTCCCATTTCGATCGATCGAATGGCATCGATAGAGTTATATAGTCATGGAGTGAAATTTCGACCGATCGAATGGACTATTCGATCGATCGAAATTTCAATTTGATCGATCGAATGTCGACGGCGATATTTTATATGTATAAAATTTGATCGATCGATTTTCACTTTCGATCGATCGAATTCCAATTTCAATCGATCGAATTGAAAATTGATCGATCGAAATCACGCCGGGTTGTTTAGTTAATTTTGAAGTCTAAATTCGAACTTTTGTTTTGAGGGTTTATTTGTCTTTTATTTATTATTGGTTTTAGGGTTTTCTTTTATTGAAAGGACTCCTATATAAGGTCCTTAAGTGAACAATGTAATTAGTGAATGATTTTGAATGAATGAGCGTTTTGCTTTGAGACTTGAGATGAGTTTTTTCGAAGAGTGATTCTTCTTCCCGAGAAGGGTTTGGTGCGAAGCTAAGGGTGTGATACCTGCAAATCTATCTTCTATCTACCTATCTACCTATCTATCTCTTATTATCTTTGCTTGTGTGACCCTACAACCTAAACCGACCATCAACCCTTGGAGATTCGAAACCCTAGTTTTCCCTAAACCATTGAATCAATCTGATTCATCAACCGTAGCCTCCATCAGACTGCTAAGCCCAAACCATATCAAAATAACCCAAACCAGAGATTCCATCATTACACTGTGAGCGCCTTAATCTGAAAATCTAAAGTTCTATCTCTAGGAATGATCCACGCTGCAACCTAACGGATCTAATGCCTGGACTGAACCCTGCCTGAATTATACGTGATCCCCCCATGGAATACTACGAAAACTTGAGGTATTCGTTATATTTTGAAGGTTTTATTGCTTTAATTTAATTCCATTTAATTTCGGCAAATCAATCATTGCATTCAAGTAGTTTAGGGTACCGTCCTGCGTCAGTTTTGGTATCAGAGCCCTAGGTTCTAGGTTAGGGCATACTGTGTGACATTGCATTCATTGCACTTTAATTTTAATTGCATATTACTTCTGTTTTGGCCCAAGTGTGCACATCACGTGTTTGTCAAAAGTCCCCTTCATTGTCAGTTCATTTTGCATTCCATACTAGAACCCGTCAATTAGTGAACCATATCACCATAGACATGAGTGGGATTGCCGAAGCTCTTAACGGCATGAGGGCTGATCTAAAATTGATCAATGATCGAATGATTGCCACGGAGACAGCCTAAAGGACTCTCGAAACATCCAATGAGAGGTTGTTAGACCGAGTCAATCGGTTGGACGAGGGTGATGAGTACTTTGAACCACACCGTGAGCGTAATGGTCATCGATTCGAACGAAATGACTACCAACATAATCGGAGCCGAAACCATAGGTTTGATCATCATGCAGATTACTACGACCCAGAAGGGAGACTCCTCAAAAATGTCCGAGTTGAGTTCCCGACTTTCGATGGACGACTAGACCCTCAGGTCTTCCTCGATTGGTTATCCGATATGGACCAGCACTTCGAGTGGTTTGGCATGAGCAACGAAAGATGTGTTAGACTTGCTAAAATGAAGCTCATAGGTCAAGCCCGACTCTTTTGGGTCAACGTTGAACGCATAAGAACGAATGCGGGTTGTACTCCCATTACCCATTGTAAGGACATAAAGGAACGACTTACAGAGAAGTACCTTCTTTCATACTATCATCGTCTCCTTGACCAATGGCAAAATTTGCGCCAAGGTAGTATGCCCGTATCGGATTATATTGGCAAATTTGAAGAGTTCATGATGGAGCCAAGGTATCCGAAGACCCTCAAGTCATTCTATCCAAATTTCGCACCGGATTGAGACTTGACTTGCAAAAAGATTTAGTCTCCCACCCTATGGAGACTCTCGCCGAGTGTTACACCGTCGTTCAAGACCTTGAATGATATTTAAAAATGACGGTGACTAGGCGATCTGATTTTCACCCCGGTCAATTCCTTACCGGCAAAGTGAAATCTAGTGCTTGGAACCCGCCTGCCAAACCCACACAACCTACATCTACCAATGTGAGGTTTGACAAAGGTAAGGGTGTAGCTGGAGAATCCTCGAAGAGTGGGTCTCATGTCAATTGTTATAAATGTCAGGGATTGGGTCACTTTTCTTTCCAATGCCCCACCAGGGACCCACAAAGGAATCTCTTCATCGATGGAGGAGAAGAAAGTGAAGGAGTTTATGAGATGAGGTCTTTGAGCCGAATGCCACACCTAGTGATGAGGAAGGTGATGACATGGGGTCGCACTCTAGTTGTGAGGTGAGCCTTTGCACAACCTCAGCGGGATGAAAAGGAGGATTGGCGAAGGGAGAATATTTTCCATACCTTTGCCACATGTGGGACAAAGAGTTGTAGGGTAATCGTGGATAGCGGAAGCTACACCAATGTGGTGTCAGAACATACCGTCACCCACTTAGGGCTTACACCTGAAGCCCACTCGAGACCTTACAAAGTCGCATGGATTGACTCATCCATTCTCGTATCTCAGAGGTGTCGTGTACCCATACAGTTGGGTTCATATTCAGACACCTTGTGGTGCGATGTGGTGCCGATAGATGTGGGCCACATTATCTTAGGGAGGCCATGGCTCTATGATTTGAACGTGACCATTTTTGGTCGATCTAACATTTGCACGTTCAATTACAAGGGCAAGAAAATCACTCTTAACCCTTTGGCTCCCAAAGCATCATCGGTCAATAGAGTTGAGAAGAAGGGAGGCCAATCCAAGGCCATCAATATTGTGAGCCCTTCAGAGTTCGAGAGGGCATCGTTAGATGAGAGTGTCATGTATGTCGTTGTCACTGTTGAGAGTACTTCTGAGTCAGTCTGTGAGTACCCCAAGGAGGTAGAGCCCATCTTGAATGAATTTGCTGATGTCTTCCTCGAAGACTTACCTAATGAGCTCCCTCCCATGCGTGACATCCAACACGCAATTGACTTAGTTCCCGGATCTACATTACCGAACCTTCCCCACTACAGGTTGAATCCGGTTGAGCACGCCGAGTTGACTCGGTAAGTTAGTGAGCTCCTTCAAAAGGGGTTCATACAAGAGAGTCTGAGCCCGTGTGCTATACCAGCATTACTCATGCCTAAGAAAGATGGTACATGGCGCATGTGTGTGGATAGCCGTGCGATTAATAAGATCACTGTTAAATATCGGTTTTCCATACCGCGGATTGATGACATGCTAGACATGATGGTTGAAGCCACTATCTTTTCTAAGATAGACCTTAAAAGTGGCTACCATTAGGTTCGAATTCGTCCTGGCGATGAATGGAAAACCGCCTTCGAGACCAAAGACGGTCTTTATGAGTAGATGGTCATGCCTTTTGGGCTTTCCAATGCCCCTTGCACATTTATGAGGCTCATGACCCAAATGTTGAGGCCATTCCTTGGCAAATTCCTTGTGTATTTTGATGACATCCTGATTTACAGCCCAGGTAAGGAACAACACATTATCCACCTGAGGTTGGTTTGCGAAACCTTGAGGGGAGAAAGGTTATATGCGAATCTCAAGAAGTGCACCTTCATGCAACACTCTGTTGTATTCTTGGGATTCATTGTCTCGGTAGACGGGATGGTTGCAGACCCTGCGAAAGTTAAGGCCATTGTGGAGTGGCGCGAACCTCGGAATATGCATGAAGTCCGTAGCTTCCACGGTTTGGCCATGTTTTATCGTCGCTTCATTCGGAATTTTAGCACCATCATGGCTCCCATTACCGATTGCATGAAAAAAGGGGAGTTGTTGTGGAGCAAAGCCGCGACGAGGGCCTTTGCCGAGATAAAAGAGAAAATGGATACTGCACTTGTCATGCGCCTACCAGAATTTTCTAAAGTCTTTGAAGTGGCATGTGATGCATCGGGTGTAGGCATAGGCGGAGTGCTGAGCCAAGAAGGTCACCTAGTGGCCTATTTTAGTGAGAAACTCAATGAGGCGGAGCAGAAATACTTTACCTATGACAAGGAGTTTTATGCGGTCGTTCGATCTCTGTGATATTGGAAACATTACTTGAGACCGCAGGAATTTGTGTTGTTTTCTTACCACGAGGCCTTACGTTTCCTTGCTTCCCAGAAAAAGTTGAACCCGAGGCACGCGAAGTGGGTCGAGTACCTTTAAGGGTTCACATTTGTCTTGAAGCATAAGGCTGGTGCCGAGAACAAGGTTGCTGATGCGCTTAGTCGTCGAGTGGTGACTTTGCAGTCTATGAGCACTGAGGTCGTCGGATTTGAGCTGTTGAAGCAAGATTATCCTGATTGCCCAGATTTCGGGGTAGAATACACTGCTTTCCTTGAAAATCCCAACAACATTAACTCCGAGCATACCCTACTGGATGGGTATTTGTTCAAAGGGAATCGTTTGTGCATCCCTCATACTTCATTGCGGGACTTCCTCATCTGGGAGTTGCATGCCGGAGGGGTTGCCGGACATTTTGGGCGCGATAAAACCAGTGCATTAGTTGAGGATAGGTTCTATTGGCCTAACCTTGTGAGAGATGTCTCTAGGGTCGTAAAATAGTGTCGTACATGCCAAGTTACGAAGCATATCAAACAGAATACCGGCTTGTACACCCCTTTACCCGTGCCGCACACCCCGTGGCAAGACGTCTCTATAGATTTCGTGCTTGGACTTCCAAAGACCCAACGGAAGCACGATTCCATTTTTGTGGTAGTGGACCGCTTTTCTAAATGGCCCACTTCATATCGTGCTCCAAAACCTCCGATGCGGCTCACATAGCCGAATTATTTTTCGGGGAGGTTGTGCGTCTACATGGTTTACCCCAGACGATTGTGTTTGATCGAGATGTGAAATTTATCAGTTATTTCTGAAAAACTTTATGGCACATGATGGGTACCATGCTCCAATTTTCATCGGCCTATCATCCTCAAACAAATGGCCAAACGGAGTCCACCAATAGGAGCTTAGGTAATCTTCTCCGTTGTTTTGTTGGTGATCACCCTAGGACTTGGGATTCTATTTTACCTTTAGCCGAGTTTGCATACAACAATTCAGTCAATAGGTCCCTAGGTATGAGTACTTTTGAGGTCGTCCTTGGTCATAGGCTTAGAACACCCATTGATCTTATTCCCATGTCTGTATCCCATCGAGTCTCCGAGTCAGCCGATTCATTTGCACAACATATACATGAATTGCATGCCGAAATTAGAAAGAGAATTAATGCAAGCAAGACAAAATATTCTGGATACAAGCGCTTCAAGGAATTCCAGGTTGGGGATTACGTCATGGTTCGGGTTAGGCCTGAACGGTTCCCATTGGGAGCCGCAAAGAAACTTCAAGCCCGTGGTGCTGGACCTTTTAGAATTGTGGTAAGGAGCGGCCCTAATGCATATGCTCTCGAGCTTCCACCAGATATAGGGGTCAACTCTACGTTCAATGTGGAGGACCTGGTTCATTCTTTGGCCCCAACCCCACCCCCTCACAACCCCCTCCAAGCAGCCCCGAGCCCGAATACCAGCCCCACCCTACAACCCCTACCCTTCCCTTCCCCACGCAAGCAGCGCAGAAATGAGATCGAAGGGATATTAGATGATTTGGTGATATCCACCTGTGGGGGCGGAATTCAAAAGTACTTGGTCAAGTGGTTGGGAAAGCCGGACTCCGAGAACGCATGGTTAGCTAATGACGAAGTGCGACGCCTGGACCCCGACATACTCGGGCACTATCACGACGCCGCTTCATCGGTGATGAAGCCTTTTCGGCCTCGGAGAATTGATGGGGACGCCGACATCGTAGATATTGGATATGGACCGTTTCGTGTATACCAACGTCGGAAGAAGCAAAATGGAAATCAGAAATAGGCAAATGAGGCGAAAATTGGCGAAAGAAAAAATTGGAGGAATCAGCCAATTCGATCGATCAAATTGAAGTTTCGATCGATCGAAGTCCAATTTTGATCGATCGAATGGCATCGACAGAGTTATATAGTCCTGGAGTGAAATTTCATCCGATCGAATGGAATATTCGATCGATCGAATATCGACGACGATATTTTATATGTATAAAATTCTATCGATCGAATTCCAATTTCGATTGATCAAATTGAAAATCGATCGATCGAAATCGCGCAGGGTTATTTAGTTAATTTTGAAGTCTAAATTCGAACTTTTGTTTTGAGGGTTTATTTGTCTTTTATTTATTATTGGTTTTAGGGTTTTCTTTTATTGAAAAGACTCCTATATAAGGTCCTTAAGTGAACAATGTAATTAGTGGATGATTTTGAATGAATGAGCGTTTTGCTTTGAGACTTGAGATGAGTTTCTACGAAGAGTGATTCTTCTTCCCGAGAAGGGTTTGGTGCGAAGCCAAGAGTGTGATGCCTGCAAATCTATCTTCTATCTACGTATCTATCTCTTATTATCTTTGCTTGTGTGACCCTACAACCTAAACCGACCATCAGCCCTTGGAGATTCGAAACCCTAGTTTTTTCCTAAACCATTGAATCAATCTGATTCATCAACCGTAGCCTCCATCAGACTGCTAAGCCCCAAACCATATCAAAATAACCCAAACCAGAGATTCCATCATTGCATTGTGAGCGCCTTAATCTGGAAATCTAGAGTTCTATCTCTAAGAATGATCTACGCTGCAACCTAACGGATCTGACGCTCGGATTGAACCGTGCCTGAATTATACGTGATCCCCCCATGGAATACTATGAAAACCTGAGGTATTCATTATATTTTGAAGGTTTTATTGCTTTAATTTAATTCCATTTAATTTCGGCAAATCATTGCATTCACGTAGTTTAGGGTACAGTCCTGCGTCACTTATATTTGAGGCCCAGTGAGTCTTTAATTGAAGATCCTCTTTATATTTTTCTGCAGCCCCTTGAAATCCGAAAATCCTGAACCTATTCCATCCCTTTCTGTCTCCCTTCTGCTGCCGATAACTACCCATAACCACGCCCCATTGATGCCATGCACCATTTTTTATTTATAATTGTGTTGGTATACTTCCGTAACAATAACACCTCATTTCATAAAATTGTCATGGCGATGCATCAGCCATGAAGAGTCCAACTATTGAATAAAATTGAAGTTTTTTACCCAATATCAATAGGTATTTAGTATACACCGAATCTGTAGTTTTGATATATATATATATATATATATATATATATATATATATATATATATATATATATTGATTTAATGATTTTTCCCCCAATATAACTTCATGGATCAATGCATAGCTTTCATAATTATCATATAACAATATGGACGTCTACTTTGGCCAGTTTGCTTGGTTTTTGTGTTTGACTCCCTAAATCCATCTCCTAGTTACATTGCTGAATACACTTGACTTTTCTACATAAAAGTTCATGCAGGCTTGAATGCATTTGCAGGTTACACCAAATCTGTATGGCAATCTGGTGGCAAACACAGCAGCGGGTATTGCTGGAGGTACTGGTGTCATGCCTGGAGGTACTTCCTGTGAAACAAATTTTAACATTTTCCGTACTTCTTGTCTTTATTTTCATGCTTCGATTCAAAAAACATTAGCATACTAACATAAATTTCCAATTAGGTTAAACATCTTGATGACTAATTACCAGCTATTGGATTGAATTGCTGATCATGTATCATTTAACTTCTGAAAAATTCACTGTTCTACCGATAAAAAAAAATAAAAATTCACTGTTCTCTGTGAATGAAATTTTGACGCAGGACAAAACCCTAAACTACGTGAATGCTATGATTTAATTAATTGCCGAAATTAAACTAAACTAATTTGAACAATGAATCTGGAAATAACGCGAATACCTTAGGGTTTCATAATTTTCATTCGGGTAGGGTTCGGTTCATTGCGTTAGATCCGTTAGCTTAGCAGAAGGAAAAGATCCTAGAGGTAGAACTCTTGCCCCTTCCAGATTAGGCGCTCGCTCGAGTTTCAATGATGGAATCTCAGGTTCCTCAAGGGTTTAGAGATCGGGTTGATTCAAGGGATTAGACTAGTTAGATGGCTGAGATTAGATTTAGGATTATTAAATCTGGTCGATTCAATGGTTTAGATGAAAACTAGGGTTATGGTTTGAAAAATTTTGACAGGATAACGGTTGGATTTAAGGCTTATAGGAATAAAAAAAGCATAAAATAGAGAAACAAAGAGATATTAAAATGAATAAAACTAGAAAATAATGGGCATCACACCCTTGGCCTCATACCAAACCCATCTCGGGGAAGAAGAATCACTCTCCGGAATTGCTCATCTCAAGCACAAAGTAAAGCTCTTTCATTAATCAATAATCAACCCCTTTCATTGTTTATTAAGAGACCTTATATAGGAGGTCTACAAAAGAAAGCCCTAAACAAATAAAGCACCAAAATAAGACAAGTTTGCCCCTAATACTTAAATTCAAATTCTGACAAAAACCCCTTTTCGCCAAAAATCGATCGATCGATGAGTAGCATCGATCAGTCGAGCATATATATATGAAATATAGCTCTCGGGTCACTAAATAATCGATCCATCGAAAAGGTGCTCGATCGATAGAAGCATATATATATATATATATAACTTCGCCAAAAATAAGTTCCCATTGACCACCGTCGATCGATCGATTGCGCATTGCTCCAATACGCAGATTTTGCTCCTTTAAGCCTGGTTTTGATTTCCGTTCCGCTTCTTCCGACGCCGGTACACACGATATGGCCTGAAGCCTATGTCCACGATGTTGGCGCTCCTGTCAAATTTACTAATTGTTATTAATCATGATAGATTGAGATGTTAAAATAGGAAAAATATAAATTGCATACATTTAAACACTCAGGCCTGCATGGGTATAGTGTTTACCACAGCTGACATATTCCTCTTAACATTGTTGACATGGTGTGTAGATCTATAGCTATTCCTCGTAGAGTTATTACAGCTGCGTTGCCAGCTTATCTATATTGTGGCATCCATGTTCATCACTTTGAGATGTTCGGGTGGGAGTCTATTGTGTAGATTGAACTTATCTGAAAAAAATTACTGATCAAGGATTCTATCCATTTGATCAAATAACATTCTGTTCATTTAATGTTGACAGTTTCCCATTCACACTTTAATATCCCTTGTTTGCACAATTTATAGGCTTTTCTTTATCATATAGTCAAGATTGGACACTGGTGTGAATTTTGAGCTAAACTGATCTACCTGATGGCCTTCAATATTGATTGACTGACGTATGCCACATGTACATTATAATGAAAAACATCAACTCTTTTCAAATGCCCCCAATTCAATATGCAAATGATTCTCTTCATTTTTACTCAATATTCAAACGGTATTTGCATCTTTAAGCAAGGTCTTGAAAAATCAACTGGATCTGATGCAGATCTTCCTCCTAGTTGATTTGGAACTCGGTCTAATACTCTATGAGTCATACAATTTTTTGTTTTTTTTTGGGTACTACTCATTCATTGTTCTTGAGTACTTTGTTGAAATATATCCATTTCGTTCAAGTTCAAATTTTAATAAGTCAAGTTTTGTGTGAGTAGTTCTCTTAAGTATTGACAAGATCAATTACCTCCTTAACTTGACCTGGGTCGTGGCCCAGATCATTGGGATCAGGGTTTTGGACTATGCAATAAAATTTTAAACTATGAAACCTTACATAGGCTAAAGACATAAGAGACCTTGGATTAGTGTTACCTAGAGACGTGGCATGAACTTAACTAAATCTGGGCCATTGTCGAAAGATGAGGCTAGGAAACCATGCTCACTAGTGAGCCTGCAGACTATCAACTATAAGGCTACCACTGCTCCGAATATTAATGCTGGAAATCTGCCCTTCATCCATTTTTGCCATTACCAAGGATAAGTTACTCTCCTTAACAAATAGCATCACAATGAGAAGTGGCCTTTTTGTTTCTCACATATCATCTCTCTCCACCCAAATGGCCCACTTTACAGGGATGTATGCCACCTCTAGAAAATATCTTACATTAGCCCTGCTGTAATGCTCCATAATCCATATACGAATTTCGGAGATTGTGCAAAAGGACCTGACCCATAATCTATAGTAACAAAGTTCGGATTCGGCAAGGGTCAGTTCGGTTCAGTTTGGATAAATTCGTGAATTGTTTTGGTAAAATTTGGTATAGTTTTATCCAATATAACAAGTGTATTCAAGGGTTAATAAGTTAAAAACCTTTAAAATAAATAGTTATCCCACAGTATACACATGTATTAGATAATAAGCTTAACATTACGTGTTAGTTTTTAAAATAAATTTAAATATATGTTTACTATTAAAAAACTATCATTTTTTCGTAGAGAAAAATGCAAATCTTGTTTTCAAAGGGAGCTAACTTTAATTGTTGACAGGACAGCTAGTCTATTGAGGTCACATTAAGAATGAAAAAGAGGTAACTTTAATTGCTGACAGCTAGTCTATTGACACCTGGTCTAAAGAAGTGACTTTAAAAAGGAAAACAAAGCTAACCTTTAAAAAACGCCACGTAAAGCCGTCAACTTTCGTTTAAGGCTAGTTTTTCTGTTACGCGTGTCGATTAATTGGTGATTCACGAACTATTCGCCGATTCGGCGAATCGCATTTTAATTGGCGATTTATACGGTGAACTGTTAATGCAGTGACTTTCACTGAATATTTGGTAAAATTCTCCATTTTTGGGACAGTTCTGACAACAAAGGAACTAGAAACAAACATGTATACTGAAATAAAATGCAGCATGAAATGAAATATATGAAACAAAAACAAAAACAATTATTTTATTCCTTCCTTAAAAAATCCAAGTATATGATAATGATACACAATCTCTGCTCAAGACAACTGTAGTGAACTAATGACTACATAACTGTCTACTTTGACCTACTACATCCAGAGCTGTCTACTTTTACCTACTACATCCAGAGCTGTCTACTTTGACCTACTACATCCATAACTGACTACTCTGACCTACTCACCAACATATCAAACCTATTGATCATGCGTTAACTAACCTTTGTCTTCAAAATGACCTTCTACTTGGTCCTTACTTTTCCTTTTTAGATGTAAGGTTTCTCTGTGGAGATAAATAGGAGTGAGTGAATGCAACAGCAACTAAGCAAGTCCTACCTCCTTTAAAACAAATGTCTAATTAAGTAAGGAGGTAGGAACAGGCTGTCCAACAATCAGTAATAACAGAGTGCAAAAGAACTCAAAAGAGCTATGAAAAGTACAAAACAGGTAGTGAGAACTCCAAACTGGTGATACAATTTATAGTAGGTGAACAAATTCTAGTAATAGATGTGTATGAATCAAGTGATAGACAATAATGATATCAATATGTCTTGAAATGCTGAAAATAGGTGAACAATTTAAACCAAACATCTTGTGTACATTTCAACACTTTAATCTACATTTTACTTAAATAAGCGAACCAACTTTGCATCAGTTGGGCTAACAGATAGCTGAAACCTCTTTGTCGGGATTTGAGCACGAATACCAAGTGCTCTACTTTAGGTATTAATTGGGTTATTAACTCAGGTCGTAATGCATGCTTATCCTACCTGCTGCTGGTCAACTAATTCTTGCATACCATGGATTTTTCTTGCCACGTGGCCCACGTCATAGGTATTCCAGAAAACGTAAAATCACCTTCATTTCAGGTGTTACTTCAAGTATTAAACAGGAAATGCGTCAAGTATTAAAACCAGTGGTAAAACTACTGTTCATTTGGATGTTAAAACAAGTAGCAAATGAATTGATAATTTCAGATTTTTCAAGAGATTTAACATAGTAAAAAATAAGAATTAAATAAGTAAACTTTCTTAACATGCAAGGTGTATTACACGAAACATAATACAGGGCTGTCCAAAAATTTAGTAATACAGTTTAGAACGGGACTTAAAATTGAATTTTCAAGTAACACTCCAAAATATCCTTGTAAGATCCTTCTTTGAAATCATTGAGATTGCAAACTGGCATCTTAGATAGGACTGAACTGTTTTTAACTTGAATTAATTCATTCCAAGAAAATAAACAAGACTGTATAAAAAAATCTGGGTAGCGATAACCGAATATGACTGAACGAAAGGACCTCTTTTTATGAAATGAAATTTATCCACCTTTGCCTATTTTAATGCTGAACAAGGGAAGGATGACTTGCCTCGAATTAGCAAAAGTTGAACCAAAGATCGAGTTTGGAAGGTGTAGGTGCTGCCTGCCTAGAAAGGTATGCTGTTGCTTCGTACTTCTTCCTGTTTTTTGACAGGTAAGCTGGGCTTGAACCTGCGACCTTGAGGTTCTTTTTCCTATTCTCCTTTCTCTCTCCCTCTCTCCCTCTCTCTTTCTCTTTCTCTTTTCCTTCTCTCTCTCTATGATTTGGTAGTGGGATGGGCTTCCCATGCCCCCCCGTTCCCCCTCTTAAGTACCCATTCCCAAGGGGCCTGCTGCCCTTGGGGTGGTCAGTTCCCTAGCCAACCTGGGCAGGTAGGCTGGGGGCCACCGATCTCCCTAAGGGGGATGTACTCCTTAGGTGGGGTCCACCTACCTCTCACTCTCTCTCACATGATGACACCTCACCCCCTTATTGATTATGGGGTGAGGTGGTTCATTCCAATCCATAATAAATAAAAATTATTTTTAAAACCTAATTTTCTTTTGACCTTTTTACCCTTAGGGTAGGTTTAAATTCCAATTCAATCCTTTTCCATACTTTTACCATTTTATCCCCAAACAAATTTGAATATTCAGAGTCAATCCTAGGGGTAAATTTCTATTTTATCCCTAATTTTCCCACAAAATTACAGGTCTTCCCTTGGGTTCAAAACATATATTTTTGTTTAAAATAAAATCTAGAAAATTCTAAGTCATGATCAACACTGGATTAGAGGAACAATAATTCATTAAGATGAATGGGGCTAATTGTTTTAAGAAATATAAGATATTATCATAGTACACCTGCAAACCAGCCTCCCTCCCAAGTAGCACATTCATTTCTCTTTTTATCATGTGGTCAAAATGAGGATTTCCCCCCATGCCATGGTCCAAAAAAAAAAAATCCAAGGAGAGGCATTTCTTATCCGAGTTCTTGGCCAATATTGAAGGATAACTGGCCCCTGATAAAGTAAGATGTTAAATGACTTAACAGAGAACTACTTTTTTCCAATAGAGCAAGCAACTTCGTAAAACAAGTAATCTCTTTTTCCCCTATATTTCTGCAGATCCAAATGTCCCAAGATTGACCGCCTCCATAACGCAAACGACCTCGACGATTACCTCTTTCCGGTTCCGAGGCTCAAACCTTTCACTAAGCAGCCCATCTCCCGTCTATTCTCCCCCTCACAATCCAGTACATATCCATCCATCAGAGCAAGCAACTTCGTAAAACAAGTAATCTCTTTTTCCCCTATATATCTGCAGATCCAAATGTCCCAAGTCTGACCGCCTCCATAACAAAAACGACCTCAATGATTACCTCTTTCCGGTTCCGAGGCTCAAACCTTTCACTAAGCAGCCCATCTCACGTCTATTCTCCCCCTCACAATCCAGTACATATCCATCCATCAGGGCAAGCAACTTCGTAAAACAAGTAATCTCTTTTTCCCCTATATATCTGCAGATCCAAATGTCCCAAGTCTGACCGCCTCCATAACAAAAACGACCTCAATGATTACCTCTTTCCGGTTCTGAGGCTCAAATCTTTCACTAAGCAGCCCATCTCCCGCCCAAATATCTTCCCAAAATTGTTTCCTGTCACAAGTGCTGCATTCAAATTTGATGCACTTGTCAAACTTTGCTTTAATCGAAAAGAATCCTTTCCAACAAGCAGAACCCCCTTTTGTTAGTGAACGGATTAATCTACCATCTAGTATGGTTCCCTTCGAATTTAGTAGTCAAAGCATGAACTCAGAAGGCCACCGGATCACTATAAATGTGCAACAACCGATTGCCTAACATGGCAATTTATTTCTGCCAGTCTTCTTTTCCCAATGCCACCATCCTCCTTTGCAAAATGACACATCCCAGTTTATAAGGTGGAACCTTTCGCTCTCCCTCTTCCTTCCAACAAGATTTTTATTCTTCTTCCAATTTGCACGAGGTTGTCAATTACGGCCTTCAGCCACCAAAGCATCGACATGAGAACCTAGGTAGGTTCGATAACGTGGCCATAGTAAGCTTAATTATTCCCCCAAGAGGTGGTAAATTACCCTTCTAGGTTGCCAACCTCTTTTTGGAGCACTCAAATGCCAGATCCATAGCGCCCAATCAGGCTTGCCAACACACTAATGAAATATCAAGTAGATAGATAGCAAAAATCCCTAGTAGCATCCGGTGGAACTTGCCAGTTCCATGATGGCCGCCCCCTCTATTCTCACTCTCAACAGTAGTCTTATGTTGATTTACCTTTTGCTTCGAGCATGCCTCATAACATTTGAGAATAGCTTTTACATTCCAAACTTCCTTCTTTGACGGACCGTGTAGTATCATAGCATGTTGAAGCTGGTTTATTGCAGGACCATCTCTAACAATCTTAAGCTAAATAGCTGGAGATTTGCCCCCAATTGCAGAAGCTTACTTAGCTCCTCACTTATTATATTATATAGGAAGGATGAGAGAGGATCCCCTTGCCTTTGGCATCATGTTCTCTTGAAAGAATCCCAAGACGTGCCATTCACCATCATAAGAACCGAAGCTGAAGAGTAGTATGCCTTGGCGCCAAACTAGTAGGAGTGATTAACATAAGAGTGACGAGTGGAGTCAGCTAACCAAGACTTTTTGTTAATATAATCTGTCTTAATTAAGATTTTGGAATATATAAAGTAAGAAGTATGATTCAAGGGAATTGGACACTCCCAAAACTCATATACCAAAAACTAGAATCGCGAGGGATCCTAACTGTGGTAGAGGCTCCCCTCTTCCCACTTTAGTAGCAATGCTCACTACTGCCGCTGTTTTGGAGCACCCACCCGTAGGTGTTTAGTGGACATTGGTACGTAGCTTTTTATTTTATATATATATATATATATATATATATATATATATATATATATATATATATATATATATATATATATATATATATATATATTAATTATTAAGTGTGGGAAGAGGGACTAATTTTTCTCCCGTTATCTTACAAATGTCACTATATTGCTCCTATTATTTATTGAATGTCCAATGCTTTGCTGTAGACTTAAATTGTAGGAAATAAGAAAGAACGGGTAAATTTGGGAAAGGCTACTTATATGTATAGGTTATCAGAAATAACCCTATATGGAAAATAGTAGACTCCAAGTTTGTTCTCTAACAATATCCTTTTAATGATAGAAAGGGATATTTGTAGTCATTTTCTAATCTTCGTTTAGGTAAAACGTTGTATCTTCCTTTGACTTCTCTATTGCGTGTTCGTACGACCTCTATTACAGCAGATTTTGTATGCGATTTTAATTTCAAAATCGTTCTTCAAGCTTCGGTTCTTCTATGATTTCCTTCATATCTTATTGTTTCATTGAGGGTTTCGTGCGAAATTTCCATCAGAAGAATATGGTTTGTTCTCCGATGTTAGTGATTTATTAGAATTTAATTGATTTCCTCCCAAATCTTTATCTAAATTTATTATCATCCAATTGTATCTTGACTTAGGATGCCCCCACCATATTCTCACTTTCTGGCGACGCAACTCTTGCTACTGTTGTATAAGGGGAGTCCGTACTAAAGCGGGAACTTATTAAATGCAATGCTGGGGCTGAGATTAGGATTAAAATTAATTTAATCAATTAAAAATAACAATTTCTCATAACAAATTACCATAGAAAATTATAGAAATTCAATTAGATAATTTAATGTCGGCCCAAAATAGCGTTCCTATCATGTACGTTCTCTATCGCGGATCTAGAAAATCAGGGTTCTTATGAACGACTAGATCTCCGATAGTTTTATGGCGCTGAACGAACTCGCAAGCGGGTTATCTCGATACAGATGAAAATAAAAGGCTTACAATAAATTAGGGATGAGCGAATAGGTTGATTTTTAGATTTTTATGAGGCAAATAGGGTAGATCTTAAATTTAATAGATGAATAAATAATTAAGGTTACTCTACTTACATAAACCGTAGACCTAAAGAAGATAGAGATGGAAGAAGACTTGGCCTCGCACCAAACCGCAAGCAGGACGAAGAATCGCTCTTCGTTTTGAGATAGTCACACCCTCACGAAAGTTTAGAACTCTCAAATTTGTAAAAGCAATTTTTTTAATTCACCAATAATTAAATTCTAGCACTAATGGTCTTTATATAGGTTTTTACAATGCATAAAACTAGAAATCTAGTATAACTCTAATTCCTAGTTCAAATAAAAGAAATATCCTAATTCTTATAAAACAATAAAATAAAGTCCTAAAACAATAAGGAAACTAATCCTATTTCCTAGAATAAAATAATAAAAGAGACTAATCCTAATTCAAATAGGAGTCTTGAAATTCGTTACTTTCTGTGCAGCTTCCGAAAATTAACCTTAACTTCAATACTTGTCAGAATTGTTCGTTTTTTGGCTCGTTGGAAAGCTACTTCGATAAGCTTTCAAACATGACCAATTCCGCATCAATCTGACTTTGCTTGATACTTCAAAAGAGGCCAAACATAAAAGTTACGGGATTGAAAGTTGAAGAACTCTTAAAATTGTGCCACAATGTCTCCAAAAATAACTGTAGACACTCAAATTTGGCCCAAGGCCCGATTGAAACATACTTCGAGAAGGGCGCACCCCTGAGCTTCCGACAGTATCTCCCATACCCTTAGGAACCTTCCCAAACCCTTAGAAACTTGTCGAAACCCTTAGGAATTAACCCCAACCTATAAAACCCTCTCCGAACCTGTTATTGACCCTCCTAGGCTGTCACAGCCCGAATTTCTGGCCCCGGAAGCCCGCGCCATCAGATCGCTCCGTAAGACCAACCCCGAACACAACGAACAGAACACTTGGCACATCTACATGGAAAGCGGAACAAAGCACAAACTAATACTACAAAAGAAATCTCTAATTCTACTATCAAAGTAGCGCTCATAAAAATAACGGTTCTAATTCTATGCGAGTGTGTATGAACAAGAGAACTGAAAAGAACCACCGGTAAGGGTCGTTCCTTACCGAAATATGGTTCACAAAACAATGATGTGATTTAATTACTAGCATCTGTATCAACTAAATAAAACGGCTGGACATACCAAGCCAAATCTACACAAAATCTCACACTCTAAGTCACTATCTCGGCTGGAAGAACTCCTCAGGCGAAGGCTCTGACTCCTCCCCCGGAACGTACTCGGAGTCCTCCATCCATCTACGCTGCCTCATGTTAAGTTCCTTCTGCGTAAACAAGTATCCGAGGCTCTTATGGTTGGTGAAGATTTCAAAAGTCTCCCCGTATAAATAATGTCGCAAAATCTTCAACGTAAAAATGACCGCTACTAGTTCCAGATCATGCGTCGGATAGTTCTTTTCATGCTCTTTCAACTGTCTTGACCCGTAAGCTATCACCTTTTTGTTTTGGTTCAGCACACAACCCAAACCGTTATACGAAGCATCACTGTAGACCGCGAATCCTCCACTGCCTGAAGGAATTGCTAAAACTGGAGCTGAAGTGAGTCTCTTCTTGAGTTCTTGAAAACTCTTTTCACACGCTTCACTCCACTCAAATCTTGAATCCTTTCTTGTAAGCCTCGTAAGAGGTCCCGATATCTTTGAAAGCTCCTCAACGAAACGTCGATAATAACCTGCTAGTCCAAGGAAACTTCGAACATCTGTCACGGTCTTTGGTTGCTCCCAGTTTACTACTGCCTCGATCTTAGCGGGATCTACTGTGACACCATGCTTTGAGACGACATGTCCCAAAAGGTTGACCTCTTCTAATCAAAATTCACATTTGCTGAGTTTGGCGTACAATTGGTGCTCACGCAAAGTTTGCAGAGCGATTCGTAAGTGTTCTTCATGCTCCGTCTTCGATTTAGAGTATATTAGAATGTCGTCAATGAACACCCGATTCATTAAATCCATAAATGACGCCGGTGCGTTCGTCAACCCAAACGGCATCACTAAAAATTCATAGTGTCCATACCGTGTTTTGAATGCAGTTTTCTGAATGTCCTCGGCATTAACTCGCAACTGATGGTATCCAGATCTCAGATCGATCTTGGAAAAGTACTTCGCCCCTTGCAACTGATCGAACAAGTCATCTATTCTTGGCAAAGGGTATCTATTCTTCACAGTGAGTTTGTTCAGTTGCCGATAATCAATGCACAACCGCATCGACCCATCTTTCTTTTTCACAAAGAAAACCGGTGCTCCCCATGGAGACACGCTCGGTCTTACAAACCCTTTATCCATGAGCTCTTGCAACTGGTCTTTCAACTCCTTCAACTCAGCAGCAGCCATCCTGTATGGTGCTTTCGAAACAGGCTCCGTTCCTGGTGCTAAGTCGATAACGAATTCCACTTCTCTCTGGAGGTAATCCCGGCAATTCCTCTGGAAATTCGTCTTCGAATTCCCGCACTATTGCTATCTCGGAAATAACATTCTTTTCTTCTTTATCTCCCTTCAGGAATGCCAAATAACCGCTACACCCTTTTTTAATCAAACGTTCGGCTCTGACTGCAGAGATGAGTGGCACCTGCGTCGATCTCTCTCCTCGAAATCGAAATGATCTCCTTGTGTTAGGTCGGAAAATGACAACCTTGTTCTTGCAATCCACTGTTGCACAATGATGAGACAGCCAATCCATGCCAAGGATCACATTAAATCCTTGCATGTCTAACAATATTAATTGCGTGTCTAATTCATAGACGTCGCCATCCCGAACGCTCACTACTACTGATTTGCAGACTAACTCTGTGTCCACTAATTCTCCTGTTGGGATAGACACTGATAAAACAAAGTTCAGTGTCTCCGGAACAATCTTCATTTTCTTTGCAAATCTAGGAGTGATAAAGGAGTGGGTAGACCCTGGGTCTATCAACACTCGTGTGTCACGTGCTACATAGCATCCTTTTTCATAGACTTGTAAAGTACTTATAACACATACGTATACATATATAGTACATACTTTATTTAGAATTTTTAACGTAAAAAAAAAAAACAAGTCTACACGCTGTTCTAACGAATGCACCTGCTCTATCTAAAATTGTATTTAATTTGAAACTCTTTATTTAAAAGGAATCACCTTGGATGACGTCATGTATGCTCCCTGCTTCTTGGGCGGTGACTGCATAGGCTCTCCCTTGAACAACTGGTTTCCGTGATTGAATAGGTCGTGGCATGGAAGCTGAAGCCGTCTTCTCCTTGTTCGCCTCAGGGCAATCTCTAATTACGTGGGCCATCTTGCCACATTTAAAACAGCCTCGCATTCCTTGCCTGGAATCCGCCGTTTTGTGGGACTTGCCACACTTCGCACAAGTCTCTCTTGGTGTTGAAGAAGCAGCTCGTGAAAAGCCTTGTGTAACTGTGGCTCCAGTGAAAATAGCAAAACTCTCATACCTCATTGGTCTCCCTGACGCCAGCAATGGGAATCTTTGATGAGTGGTCTGTTGTGCAGCTCTCCCATACCCTGTTTGGAACGGTTGTCTCTGATTCGGTGCTACGAACCTCGGCTTCTTATTCATCAGTTCATAACTCCCAGTCCTGTCTTGATCTATACTTCCTCTTCCTTGTTGTTCCCTTTGACGGTATCGATTATTGTTTTCTTCTTCAACCACTAATGCCTTACTCATAACCTCTCCATAGGTCTTTAGCTGAAATGGTGCAACTCCTCCTCGGATGCCCGGCCTTAGGCCCTGTTGGAACCTCTTCGCTTTCATCACATCAGAAATCACGTAGTCTGGAGCGAAACGAGCAAGTCTCATAAATTCTACTCCGTACTCTCTTACTGTCATCTTTCCTTGCATGAGTTGTAAAAATTAGGTCTCCATTTGAATCCTCACAACTTTCGGAAAGTACTGTTTGTTGAACTCCTCAATGAATTCATCCCATGTCCAAGGCATATCCGGAGTTTCTTGAGCCCTAGTTCGTGAAACAGATTTCCACCAAGGTCCATCCTCCCCATCTAGCATATAAGCTGCCCAACGGACGCTCTCGTCTTCTGTGCACGTCAGTACACTAAATACCTTCTCCATTTCACTCAGCCAATTTTCGACTGCCATGGTGTCTGCCTGCCTTGAAACGCTAGGAGGTCTCATCCTCCTGAATTCGGTAAATGCTGAAGCTACTGGTAGTGTAGGCCCTACTGGAGGCGTAGGTGTCTGATGTTGCTCTGGGGCGGCATGAGCTGCCAAGGATGCTGCCTATTGTGCCATGGCAGTTCCCATGGTTTCCATAGTATGCATCATCTTCTGACGCTCCTCTCTCTTCATTTCTCTCTCTCACTCTATCTTGTTCTCTCTGATCTCAATCCTGATTTTCTGCTTGATTTTGGTTCTCTTCTTTGCCACTACCCTCGGGAACTTCCCTATTTCCCAATGACACTCTATTCGTAGGCGAGATGAACTCATCTCTACTGCGTAAATTCCTATCATGACCACCCCTGCGTCGGCCTCTTCCCCTAGGAAACATAACGGTCTGCATGAGAAACCACGGTTTCGTTAGCAGAAGTCCCTATGTTCTGACAAAAGGAATGATTGTCAGAATTCTAAAAGAAAGGCTTTGATACCAACTGTGATAGCCTGGATTTCGGCACCCCGAAACCCGTGCCATCAGCACGACTTTAAAGGCCGTGCCCTGTGATTCTGTACAGAGCATTAGTATATACAAGCCAAAGACTACAAGTAAAGCACATGCATCTACTCTAACCAAGTTTTCATGCATTTAAAATAAAAAGAAGAAAGACAGTTCTAGTCCCATGCCAATTCATGGGCATAAGAACTGACCCGAACCATCGGTGATAACTGTTCACCCCAGATGGTTTGTCAAAAGAATCAAGGTATTTAATTACATTAAAAAGAGGCTTGACATACCAAGCCGTACCCAATACTCTCAACTCACTCTCAAAGTACGCAATGGGTCTCCTAGAAGAATTCCTCAGGAGGAGGCTCTGACTCTTCTGTGGGCAAGTAATCCGAATCCCCCGGATCAACGTCTCCAGAAATCTCTGCTGCCATTAGTCCTGGACCTATGACTTATAGTCTAAGGGGTGAGCTACATCTTAGCTCAATAGGGAAACACAGTGAACATATAAATTAAGCTCTCACATATATGTTAAAACAGTTTAAAGACAATTTATCTGATAGAACAGCTAAAAGACAATGAAATAATCGGAAATAAAGTGATAGATACAACTGTTACTTTGCATGACTTTGTTTATTCTCATCTTACTAGTATAGTAACGGATTCGGCCTAATCACTTAAATCTTAACTTAAGTTGTCCCCGAGCAATATAGCATCGAGCCCCGATGGAATACCCACTATTGTCGTCTAAATAGACACTTGTTATATGTTAAAATTCAATACCACCCAGGCTCCTTTCTCTTAGGCGGCGGGGTCTATTCTCAACTCAACATCCCTGGGATGTGCTATAGGTAGGTTTGGCTTTGCATCGGTCCACGGATATCCTGCCGAGTCAGTCGTGGGTATCCCGCCACGTCGGTGGGGTATTCTAATTAAACCTTAAATAACAAAATATCGAAGGTGCTCTACATATAGTTATTCACCGTGATTGTGCTAGTTTTATTACATTAGGCCTTATCGCTCTTCTTTTGTTTCATCATTTGGTTTCATCTGCATCCCTGGGATGCTACTGGTTTAATGCATCATTCAGATGCCCATTGTTACATTTCTACGTCCCCTAGGGATTTCATGGTTCCATTTGAATTCACACACACACACGTTTTGGAAACACATTTAATACATGACTATTCTCTTGAGATACTCTACATATTTAAAATACTCTACATACATGATTTTGACGAATTAAAGTACATGTTTCAAAATATTCCCTACCTCAAAGTAAAATCCAACGCGCTCCTTTCTCGTAGAGGTTTACGCGTAACAACTCACGTCAAACCTATATTGCATGTATTACGAATTTGCTTAGAATGGTCTCTAGAACCCTTGGGAACACAACTCTCATAAATTACACTAAAAGAAATGAGAACCGATAATTCCTCGCGCGAGTGGGAACTATTCCTCGCTCGAGCTGTCACTTAGCCTCGCTCGAGCGAGCATTTGACCTCGCTCAAGCGATAGGAACGAGGTACTAAACCCTCGCGTGAGCGAGAACTATTCATCGCTCGAGCGGTAATTATTCATCGCTCGAACGGTTATTATTCATCGCTCGAGCAATTATTATTCATCGCTCGAGCGGTTATATATCGAGGTACCTGGAGCTTTATGCGATGCCTCGCTCAAGCGAGCTTCTCCTTCACTATGGGTCTCGCTTGAGCAAGCCCAAAACGCAGTTATGCTCAGATTATTCCTTCTGTCCTCGCTCGAGCGAGCCACATAAAAATATAAGTCCTCTTTCTGTTCGAGGACTATTTCCTTCTTCATGTGAGGTTTATTAATGTCAAAGGTCATTTGTCTAGTAGTTTATACCCTACTTAAAACATACGTAAGCATCTAAAACCATACCTCAATCGATAGATCTCATATAATCCAAGCTCCGGCTAAATGCAGAAAATTTCAAAGTTCTCTACTGCTTAAAACTAACGAACCTCTCCTCCTCTTTTATAAAACCTTCTCCTCTTTCTCTCTATTTTACCTTCTATCCTCTTTTACAAAACCACCCTCTCATCTTTCTCTCTATTTTACCTTCTCTCTATCTAAGCTAAATTAGATTACGTAGGAGAGACTCTCCTCTCCACTTTCACTTATATAGTGAAAGCTAGAATGTTTCACATATACACACATAGTGTATATATGTAATTTTTTTTTTTTGGTTTCCTTGTGAACCACAAATACACGTGTATGGTATGCGACGTGCACAGTTCCCAAAAATATGGGGTTATGACATGAATTGACCTAAGCAATCTTATAGGGTTGTGGGTGAGCTACGGGCGCAAGCCCTAAACGAGAAATGGCAGTCTCGGAAACCACATTGGTGCAGCTCCCACTGTTGACGATGACTCAACAAGCTTTCTCCCCACATTTGGCTATAGTATATAAAATATTATCTCGTCACCAATCATCACCCTCTTTTGATTGTGCTAGAACACATCTGACCACAAGAGCCCGCGAGGTATATCCTCAATGGAATAGGAGATATCTCTAAGACACGCCATTGTTCCCTCCCCTACACAATCTTCTTCATCACTAGGTAACGACTTAGGCTCATAAACTTCAACAATTTCATGCTCATTTTCAGTCACCTTAGTTATGAACAGATTTCGGGATGGGTATTGTGCTGCAAAATGCCTGATGTCGTGACACTTATAACACTTGTTCTGACCGTCATCTTTGGGGCCTTCAAGCATTGGACTCTTACCCTTATCGATTCGAGTTACTCGTGTAGTGACTAGGTTGGGCCTAGCAGACGGGGTACTACTATTGGGCTTTGACTCAGGCATGTTGGATCGATAACCAAACCTATAACTAGACGGGGTGTTAGTTTTGAGGTAGCGTTCCAGCTCCTCGAGTCTAAAGAAACACTCGTCTAGGTTATCAACAGGGTATGGAATAAGTTCCCTTTGCAGTTCTGGGCGAAGGCCCATTCAAAATCGGGATAGGGTAACTTTCTCTGGTTCATTCACATCAGCCTAGGTTTTTAGTTTTTTGAATTTATCGATGTATTCAGTGACCGATGAATTTCCTTGACGCAATGAATGCCACTAGTTGAGAATGCGTTCCTCGTAGGATATAGGAACATATTTATCGCTCAACTGGTCCTTCATCTCTCCCGAAGTGGAAACGGGAGGAAGGCCATTGGACCGACTTTGATGCTTTAGACCCATCCAATAAAGTCGAGCTTGGCCTGTAAGTTTGACCTTTGCAAAGCGGACCTTTCTCTCTTCGGACATGGCGTACCACTCGAAGTAATTTTCCATGCCGGTGGCCCACTAGAAAAACACTTTAGGTTGCCTTTTCCCGTCAAAATTAGGGGCGTCTATTTTTCCCGATTTCATGATTTTATTGTCCTGATCGATGGAGATTTTGCGACGATGAGGAACTTCCCTCCTAAGTTCATGGGTGTGGACTCTATTGGGGTTTTCGGCGATGAGCTCATTGATTTCTTACGCGCGGGTTTCTAAACCTTCATGCCGGGTTTGTAGATCTTGCAACTGTTGTTGCACCTGAGTATGATTCTCATCCATCCGGGTTTGAAGGGCGGACACCCTAGATGTAAGGTCTCTAAGTCAAGGTTGTTAAGGCGGTGTGGCGAGGTCATGGCGAAGAGGCTCGCCATGCCTTGGCGTGGCCATGATGAGGCCATTTACCTTTTTTTTAATAATTTTTATTTTTATATATTAATCATAAATGTTTATTTTTTTTACTATTTTTTATGGAGGACAAAAAAAATTCAACTAATTAAGGAGACATATAAATAGCAATAAATAGAGATAAAAAATTAATTTTGAAATATGAAACATCAATAAAATCGCAACATGAGCAAATATAAATAAAATATAAATATGAAATACCAATCAATATAAAAAGATTAAAATATATGAAATATTCAAGTATACAACGACATATACTGTAGTGTCGCCCATTGCTCAATTCGTGATAAAGGTTGCAAGAAACCTATAAAAAAAGTTTAGTGATTGCGGAGGTGAAGATCTTGAGCTTATGAAGGTGCAAATAAAAAAATAGCCAACTGAGAGAGAGAGAGAGAGAGAGAGAGAGAGAGAATAGGAGCTGAGAGAGGTACTGTGTTGTGAAAGAGATGAGCGAGAAAGTGGTTGTGAAAGGAAGACGTTGCGAGAGAGAAAGGGACTGTGAAAGAGAGGGGTTGTGAGAGAGAAAGGGTGCAAGAGAGAACGGGGTTGCAAGCGAGAAAGAGGTTGAGAGAGAATAAAATAGTGTATCTATATTTTTTTGGGGGGGATTGTGTGAGATAGAGACACACGAGAGCAAGAGAGACGTGTAAGAGAAGAAATGCATAAGAGAGTGAGTAGACGAGAAAGACGAGATTTGGTCTCCAAACCCTAAATAACTCATATATATATATATAAAAGTGATAACTTATAAAATATAAGTTATAAGTTATAACTATAACTTATAACTTATAAGTTATAAGTATTATAACTTATGAATTAATTTATAAGTATTATAACTTATAGACTTATAGTTTTTACAATTATAACTTATTATAATATAAGTTATTCTATTAATTTTTATAAATAGCGCTCATGACGACTCCATGACGCCATTCCACCATGGCGTTATCATTTCACCATTGTCGCCATTTCTATTCATATGGCAAATCCTATCCCCAATCGCCATGGCGTCGCCTTGACTATCATGCTCTAAGTAAAGCCTTTATCTTGTTGGGATCCATGGAGATGCAAGACAAAATTTAGACAAAGGCTAGACGAAAAGACCAAGCAACAGTTAGACAAAAGCTAGACAAAAAATGATACAAAAGCTAAACAAAAAAATCAAACAAAAACTAGACTAAAACCAGACAAAAGCTAGAAAAATCTGAAATAAAAAATCTAAAATGGTGCAAACAAAATAATAAAAGAAATAAGCCCTAAAACCTATATGAACACTGAAACCCTAAAACTAAACCTGTCTCTGATACTAATTTGATGTGGAAACTTATTAAATACAATGCTAGGGCTGAGATTAGGATTAAAATTAATTTAATCAATTAAAAATAACAATTTCTCATAACAAATTACTACAGAAAATTCTAGAATTCAATTAGATGAGTTAATGTTAGCCTAAAATAGTATTACTATCGTGTATGTTCCCTATCGCGGATCTAGAAGACTAGGGTTCTTATGAACGGCTAGATCTCTGATAGTTTTAGGGCATCGAACGAGCTCGCAAGCGGGTTCTCTCGATACCGATGAAAATAAAAGGTTCACAATAAATTAGGGATGAACGAATAGGTTGATTTTTGAATTTTATGAGACAAATAACCAAATAGGGTAGATCTTAAATTTAATAAATGAATAAATAATTAAGGTTATGCTACTTACACAAACCGTAGATCTAAAGAAGATAGAGATGGAAGAAGAGTTGGCCTTACACCAAACCGCAAGCAGGACGAAGAATCGCTTTCTGTTTTGAGAGAATCATACCCTCACGAAAGTTTAAAACTCTCAAGTTTGCAAAAGCAATTTTTTAATTCACCAATAATTAAATTCCAACACTAATGGCCTTTGTATAAGTTTTTACAATGCATAAAACTAGAAATCCTAGTATAACTCTAATTCTTAGTTCAAATAAGAGAAATATCCTAATTCTTCTAAAACAATAAAATAAAGTCTTAAAACAATAAGGAAATTAATCCTATTTTCTAAAATAAAATAATAAAAGAGATTAATCCTATTCAATTAGAAGTCTTGAAATTCGTTACTTTATGTGCAACTTCCGAAAACGGACCTTAACTTCTTCAATACTTGTCGGAATTGCTCGTTTTTTGGCTCGTTAGAAAACTACTTCAATAAGCTTTCAAATATGACCAATTTCGCGTCAATCCGATTTTGTTTGACACTTCAAAATAGGCCAAATATAAAAGTGACATGATTGAAGTTGAAGGCCCTCTGATAAGAGAATTTTGGGCAATATATTTTAGATTTTCTTCTTTCTGATCACTCTGATATTCTTCTTTCGCCTCTGATATATTATGGGCGGTTGCTTGAATCGGATGTCCCCATCACGTACTCTGTTCAAACGTCACATGAGCCCACTGTCCTTATCCATTCCTTTGTATTGTGCAAAGAGGGTTTGCTTTAATGGGATCATTGTTCCCATTCCCCTCCCCACCTTCTCTAGTGATGATGTTACCCACTTCATAGATTCTACCCTTTTGATTACTAGTTGGAGTGCCGGCAACAATCTCATCATCTGAATGATTTTCCCCGCCCCTCTTCTTTGGGACCAGAACCTACCCCTCTTCTTTGGGACCATTGCCTACGTGTCGTTATCCTTTCTCTGTCCCTGCCACTACTGGTACTGTACTGCAGCTCCCAAAATTCTATGGCAGGCATCGTTCCACTTAAGTTTTTGAACTTCCCAAACTCTGAATTCTGCACACCCAATCATATCCAGTGTGGAGGATTGAATGGTTAAAAAAAAAAAACGCTCGTTTGATTGCCCCCTCCCCCCAAATAAAATAATATAAAAATTAATAACAAAAAAATGTGGAGAGTTTGTGCTGTTGAATTGCACATGCCTGCAGCATGGATGAAAGGAATAGTAGTTACAGTAGCTCCCAAACTTGCCAGCACATCTAATGGTCCTCCACGAAATCATCCAGTAAACACGTTTGGAATGGGTTGCCTCGCCATGTCAATTCAACGCTCCAAACGTCACCTTTAGCTAGCTGGTAAGGGCCCATGTCACCCGCATGTCCAGATCGTATCGGATGCCTCGTCTGAAGAGGTCATTCCATCGCCATGTGTCAGGCCGGCATATATAGAGAAACCATCATGTCCCACCAGATCACTCTTTCCATTAACCCATGCTTTGCCAGTTTGCCATGTGCCTGTACCCAGTGCTGTGACATGACTCTGTGTAAGCGGTCCCATCCATCTCTGACACATGCACAATAATATCCTTTCCTTTTATCCTGTCTCCCTATAAGTTGCCTCCTATCACTCCCTTCTTGATGCGCCTGTGCCCAACCTATTCCATTAATCTCTGGATGATCAACACGTGGCAAGGTTCCTCAGCCAATTGTATTAAGGACTAGTCCTCCAGTCTCATGTGTAGAGAGGAAGAATAGGAGAAGAGTCAGATGGGGATCTCCATATCTCATGTGTAAAGAGGAAGAATGGGAGAAGAGATCACCTCCCACGCCCCCAGCATCGCACTGTTATCCTTACAAACAGCCACCACCAAGTAAAACCCATGAACCACTCAACTTCCGGAACGAGCCTAAATGCATATTCACCAACATGTTACCCCCCACACAGTGATCACATTTTATTAGCATTCTGGTGAGCTTGTGTCTGCCAAGCCGGTAGTTCGACTGTCAATGCCCTCGAACAGGCCATACTCTCATTCAATCTGACTCGAAAACCTGCATCTTCCAGTCGTGTAGAGGCAGGCTATAAGTACCCACCTAAAAAACTCCCGCTTGAACTTTGGAACCCGACAGTCTCCAATCTACATAGATCAGAGCCAACCCCCACCATTCATGCATGATTCTGTTCACGGGTCAAAATATCGTCCGGAACCGATATGTATCGTCCGATACGTATTGGTTTTGGGGGTCACCGGTACAGTACATTCAAGGTACCGTACTGGTGCCTCCCATACAGAATATCAAAATACCTTACGATACATAGCAATGTATCGCCCGGAACCGATACGTTTCGGTTTTGGAGCTGGCCGGTACATACCAGTTTCCAAATTTTTGACCCATGATGCTGTTACGAATTTAAATGGTGCTCTGTTTTGCAACATTTAGGTTTTTAATTCGAGTTTAGCTCGACTATAAAAAGGTTCGGTTTATTGTGGCCAAGGTCTCTCATTAGATGCCTTAGTTTTAGTTGTTTTCTCTCTTTAAGCACGTGAGCCTTAGTTTTATTTGTTTTTTCTCTCTTTAAGCACTGGCCACACCACCACATGGATGAATTTTTGGAACCTCCCAATTTTTGTAATGAAAGTTGACAAAAGCCACCCTCAATTTAAAACAGATTCCTAAAAAAACTAAATTGATCTAATGAATTTATGTAACAGATAAAAAGAAGCTAAATTAATCTAAAAGTAGCTTCTAAAATTTGCATCAACTGCCTTTTTCTTGGGTGGTGGTGTTGGGGGTGGAGATTTTATGCTCTCTCACTTCGATTTATCAGGAGGTGATTGGTTAGGGTCCACAACTCAAGACCATTCGTTCATATGTAGGGGATCAACAGGGCAGGCTGGGCCATGGCCCACCCAGCTCAATTTAGGCCGGGTTAAGGTGTTGGCCTGATTAATAATCGGACCTAGGCCTTGCCTAAACCGATTATTAAACGGGCTGGGGCAGGCCTGTATTTTAGGACTGATTAAAAATCTGGCCATTCAGGCCTGGCCTGAACCCGGCTCGGGCTAAACCCGACTACTTAAAGGGTAATGGCCAGGCTGGCCATGGTTTGGCATGATCCAATTTGGGCTTGGTTTGGGCTAAGGTATTTAGACCCAACTAACAATCGGGCTTAAGCCCAGCCTGATTATTAAATGGGCCAGGTCCCATCCATTTTGGCCCAATTAAGAAATAAGAACCAGGCGATTCAAAGCCTGGCCTGACCCGGCCCATTGACCCCCTAATCATATGGATTGGATGGTACTAGGTTCCTTAAGCTGTGTTTGAGATTGCTCTTTGGAGGCAAAGTGCAGCCACTTAAAAGAGCAGGTTTAAATTGCTCTTTTGAAGAGACCCAAATTCCGCTCTTTCACTCTACAAGAGAGTTGAGAGTACTTCCAACCAAACACATTTCCGCACTAAAGTGCTCTGCACCAGAGCAGAGAGCTGCTCTTTGCCTCGAAAGAGCAATCCCAAACACAGCTTTAGTATCTTTCGATTGTCATACTTGCTACATTTGCTGTATAATTCTTAATTCTCCATTCTAATGGCTGATGGAAGTTCACTGGTTACAGGAAATGTTGGTGCTGATCATGCAGTCTTTGAGCAGGGCGCTTCAGCAGTTAATGTTGGAAATGAAAAGCTGATGGAGCAGAAGAAGGGCAGATCCAGTCGCCTTGCTTCTTTCTTCTGCCATGATGTTGTGGCATTTGCAGTTCCCGTCGTTTGCTGACCGATTAGAAACTGCCGTAAAGCGTATCATCGAAGAAGGGAAATGCCAGACCAAAGATCTAGGAGGAACCAGTAGCACCCAAGAAATAGTTGATGCGGTCATAGCCAAATTGGACTGATTCCCCACAATCAGCTACGTTTTTGAAATTGTCATCAGGCGACAAATCAACTGCTCCTCTCATAGTACTATTTTCTTCTCTTTTTCCATTATTATTGTTAGGTTATATTTTTGTATGCAGGGTGTGTGTATTTAAGCATGATTTCTTTTTTTGCAATAATGGTGTGGCTTCATCAAATTTAGAGCTATGTTTAGAGTTGAAAATAAGCTTACGGTAATTTGATTTTTCTGTGAAGAAAAATAACACTTTCCATCTTTGATATAGCCACTCAAAACTATGTATACTCCTAGGTTGCGACTCCTGCTAGTGGGATGATTCGGTTTCGGACCATGGGATTTTTGTTTTTATTTTTATTATTTGTTGTGTTGAATTATGATGTTTGTGGTGTAAGAAATATAATATATATATATATATATATATATATATATTCCCACTAAATGATGGAGTGGTGGGCTTATTGATAATGGAGGATATCCCCGTCTTTGTATTTTACGTACTCAATGTACATTTGATCAAATGTTCCACTAATGTAATGCCCCTCTGTCATCCTCATCAACTGATGTTGCATTTTCAGTGGAAGCATCTTCACAACAATCCGATTCATTGACAGATGCACAGTAAAGGCCATAAACCCCAATTTGGTCTCATCTGAATCACTAGATGAACTTTCTTCGTAACTCTCCTCTTCATGAGTTATGACCATTGCCTTCAGTTTTCACAACTTTTTATTGGTACATTTCGAGGTAACGTGACCAAAACCCGGCATGTGTAGGCATTGAACGTCATCAGAATGATGGATTCTTTGAGACTAATAAATTAGGAGTGCACTTGGGATCAAGGATCAAAATTTCGGGTTTTATTTCGGTTTCGGAGGGGACCGAAACCGAAATTTTGATCCTTGCTTGGGATTATTTAACGACTTTACAGGAGCTCTCCTACTTTTAAAACACTTCTTGGTACTTTCTAACAAATAGAGCAAGATCTTCTGCAACTTGCTCTCAACACAATCATCAATCTTCTGCAACTTCCTCTCAACATAATCATCAACATTTTGCGGCCGATCAGTATTCACAGTAGACCTCGGCATAAACCATAGCTGACTGCAAAACCAATTTCCACAAGTTCGCTCAGCCGTAAAAGTGGTTTTAAAGGGTTTCAAAAACAGTTTTAAAATCATTTCAAACTTACTTTTTTGAAGTACAAGAATACTCAAAGAACTTGGATGGATCATATGAGAAGATCACCATCATTGAGCTTGATCCCAAAACACCCAGCTACCCGATCTTTGCACTAAACACAAACTATGGAGAGATTCACAGTTGATTTGGATGTGGTTCGTCTGGGCTGCAACGCAGCACCCAAATACTAAAATGACCCCCTAGGGTTCACACGCATCCCTAAGGTTTTAGGAAAATAAAATTCTAAATTTTCTTTACCTTCAAATCACAGGCCAATTGTGGTTTGAGCAAACATGGTGTATTGAATTTTTTTCAACTTGGCCTAATATTCAATGTTGGAAAAGTAATTTTTTTTTTAGATGATATTTGATCGACCTTGAGTAAATTATTGTGACTTTAAGTATATTACCCAATTAAAAAATATGGGTTGGGCAGGCCGAGTAACAAGCCAAGCTGACCCAAGCCAATTGAGTCAGCTCCGTAGACAGCCAGATCTATCTTCAATCCTGGATGGAGACAATCACCAAACGGTTTGTGAATTGTAATATAATATGGAGCATGGTATCAAAACTCAATCCAAACATATCGGCGATATGTATCGGTTTTGTTGAGAGCTAATATCGATGTTAACCCGATACAGGTGTTGGGGTGCTATCGGTACCGGTATTGACATCAGACCGATATTGGTTAATATCGGTCATTATTGTCTCAATATCAGCTAATACGAACTAATACAACCATTTTTTTGTTTCATTTTCATTTTATTTCTTTAAAAATAAAATAAAAATATCAACCAAAACGGGATGCGATATCGTATCAGCCAATACGGATTGGTGTACGATGGATTGCTAATGTATTATGAACTGTTGGAAAGGAAAAAGGAAGAGAGTGTATGAAAAGAGCACATGGAGCGCACCGCATAGAGGGTGGGGCGTCACCATCACCACCGTCAAAAGTTCACGGCTTACACGCCGCTCTTCACGCATCCCTTTCATTAACGACCAACTGATCCTCTTCTTTTTAATGATCAAAATCTAAAATCAATCCAAGGAGCAGGCCCCACTTGTACCCATTTTCTCGCAGCAATCAAGGCATCTTTGCATTCCAACCTCTCTCTTTCTCTCAAAATCTTCTAAATAAATTCTATATATAGGCATGCTCCTTTCTTCTCCATACCCGGCATTCCACATTACACAAAGTTTCTTTTCAGAGATTAAAATAAGGGGTGGTGGCTATGGCAACATCAACTCCTCAGCACCCTCATTTCTTGCTGTTCCTGCTCTTCACTCTCCTCATCACATTCTCAACAGTTGAGGTAAATATAAACAATTTTAGTAGCTAACTATATATATAGAGAGAGAGAGAGAGACAGAGAACAACAATTTTTTTTGTTGTGTATAGAGATCTCACAAGTTTGTTAATGGACGTCTCACGTTGATAAGATCCTTTACAATTAGCAGCACCACCTTACGATGGCATAGCCTTAATAAAGGAAAAACAACTTTTTTTTATTTTTATTGTTTCTTAATTTCATGGGATAGCATGAGCTAGAGATCGGCATATCTCATCTCACCCATAAGCGAATTGATTCATTGATGGATGGTTATGATCATCAAGTCAGTGCAAGTGCAATTTTTAGATATGAACTACATTTGATTGGGCGGTCCAGATTATGATACACAAGCAATCACAAAATAGTGCGTGTGAGCAGTGGTTAAGATCATCATTGATGGTGCTAAGCATACTGCTATTTAATGTAATCAGCGGGGCAAAATTATTTAGTCCGCCATGATGAGAACCAACCATCATAATTAGCCCATCATTCTTTTATGACTTAGCATAAGGTACCCTATCACATGCTGCGTGTGAGGAGCGGCACTTTGGTCAATCTAAGACCGACAATCTTAATAAATGGGTTGATAATTTTGATCGAACAAATCTATAAAAAGTCAAAAGTGAACTTGCATTGAATTTTGTGCTCAAAAGTAGCATTGCTTGACCAATTTGAGCTAAAAGCGATCGAACTGAGTGCCTACAAATAGCAATTCGTTTTTTTCCACCTTGAATAACACCTTCTACCCAATAGAGTCCTTTTTTTCGGCCTTTGAGTAACAACTTTATGTTCGTGAAGAACACACATTTTTACCATAAAAGACTTTTGACGGCCTTCTATCAGACAATGATAGAGATTATTTTTTATCTCATTCTTCCATACAATAGATTTTGATATCATTGCCCCCCTATCAGACAGTCACATATTAATTCTATGTTGAACACATTGTCAAATTCGTTTTTTGAAAGTATTTGGAAGCTTCCCTATAATTTCATCAAATGGTTATACTCTTATGATGCATGCCGAGGACCCCTAATTAAATCATCTTTATACATGATGGTGACCTAATCTGACCCTTTATTTGTTTTTGCAGAGTAGTGGCAAAGGGAAGCTCCGTCCCTCAGGTATGAATCTTTCTTGTGTTCAGACGTTAGAGAAGATCTAACGGGGCATGCTTTGTGATGCAACTACAACAAATTGATAAATGCACCGATACCTAAACCCCTGCCTTTTGTACTTCTCTCTCCTAATCAAATACTTATTACCGATCAAAAGATAAAAAGAAAAAATTGGTCTTTCTAAAAGGGACAAATGCATCAATGGGTTTGAACTCATATTGGGAGTGGTGGGTTAAAACCCCAATTCACATGCCACATGGTTTGTGATTCTAAAACAACACTTGTTATGTGATCATGTGCCATGTAGCATGCGATCTATAAAAAAAAATTTAAAAAGGCTTTTTGGTGGTTAAAGTTGTGTCAAAGTTTGCCTACCGCCCACACCTGCTAGGGAATATGCATCAGATCATGCCAATTTTTTTTTGTTGTCCTTTGCACATCCTTGGGCAAGTTAATTATTAAAAAAGAAAAGAAAAAGAAAAGGATTGTCTTTGGGCAAGTTTCCGTAGAATCCAAGCGCCTCGGTGTGGGTTTAAACGCATAGTCCTGAGCCATTACAACTGGGCTAAGGGCCTTAAGGCCATAATGCAGTAGCAAATGTACAACAATTGCAATCACTACAAAAAATAAGACTGTTAACAAAAAATTGTCCTTAATACCCTCATCGCTAATAGTCTTAATAGTGTTTTTGTTAGGGCACTTTAGAAAACAATGCCTCAAAAACAAACTTTTTAGTAAAAAAGATCCAACCTCAAACGTTTTAGAAAAATGATGCTTTCATAGATTTTGAAACTTCAGAAAATCGTGAAAGTTTTTTTGTTAGGGCACTTTAGAAAACAATGCCTCAAAAACAAACTTTTTAACAAAAAAAACCCGGCCTCAAACTTTTTAGAAAAACGGTGCTTTCACGGATTTTGGAAGTTCAGAAAATCATGAAAGCACCTTTTTAAAAATTAAAAATAAAAAAACATTGCTTTCACAGTTTTTTGAAGTTCTAAAATCTATGAAAGCACATTTTTGTAAAACGTTTGAAGTCGGGTCTTTTTTACTAAAAAATTTGTTTTTGAGGCATGTTTCTCTAATTATCCCTTTTTGTTAATAGTGACAATTTTTGGTGCCACTAATAATCTTATTTTTTTGTAGTGAATGTGGGTTAGCTCGTAGGACCAAACTAGATCCTTTATACACTATTATTTTTCTTGAAAGAACATAAACCAGGTTTCTTGAAAATCTGGTAAAGTCAACTTTTGATGGGCAGGTGGCTAAAGCGCTATTCATGAGCTTAATAGCAATAAAGAAAAGGCCATTACTTGGTGATGGTACTAACCTCTGATCTTTTACACAGAAATTGCGGCTCTTTCTATTGGCTTTTTCACGTTTGATAGCTCAAGCCTTTTACCCTACCAATCAATTTTAGAAAAACCTGTGTTCTTCATAAAGTTTTCAGGAAAACAATACTTGCGTATATATCGAAAAATGATTCTAACCCAAAACAACACCGATTTTGAGTTGGCCACATGTGTTTTTTTTTTTTTTTTTTAAGAATTTGAACACCTTTGACTACATATCAATGGTGGGTATGTATTAAATTATGCCCAAACTTTTTGAGTGGTACCTGATCGTTTTTAGACAAGTTGCCATGGTACCCGAATCTACATGGGTGCCACATGAGCATGTTTTTCTAAAAGTGCAAACCATTGCCTTTCTAAAAACTGTTTTTGATGTAGGCATTTTTTCCTAAAGTTAATTGAAAGTAGACAGTTTTTCTCAAAGAGCCCTAATTAATTATTAATGTAGAAATTTCTTCAACATTTCACAGTTCAAACTGGTAAAGCTATAATATTGTGTGTTGGACGGGTATACAGATTGTAGGAATAAGTGTTTGTATCGTTGCTCGGCGACCTCACATAAGAAGCCTTGCATGTTCTTCTGCCTCAAGTGCTGCTCTAAATGTCTCTGTGTTCCTCCTGGCACCTACGGCAACAAGCAGACCTGTCCATGCTATAATAACTGGAAGACCAAGGAAGGGGGACCCAAGTGCCCTTAGAAACTTGCACATTGTTTTTGTAGGGTGTGGATTATATATATATATATATATATATATATATATATAGAGAGAGAGAGAGAGAGAGAGAGAGAGAGAGAGAGAGAGATGTTTTGCCTTTTGAGTTCTTGGGGCCTAAGCATTTTTTATGGGTTTTTTACTGCTTGTTTAAGAGGACCAAGAACAGTAATTGTATTGAATAAATGAAGTACAAAATCTGCTCTATATTTGGCTGAACAATGGACACATCTCAACTTTGAAATCCAGGAAATCTCCTTGTTCATGGGATCACAGATAGCCGACTCGCTAGCCCATTTCTGTTTCGCACTCAATGTTCTGAATTTGCTTAATGGCAAGGTATATTTAACCCATTAAATCAATAGATGACCACCATTTGGTGTAAATTAAGAGAGAAGTATGAAAACACGCCCCATTTATATTTTTTATTATAAAAAGGTTGATTTTTTTTTAATTATGAAAATGCGCTCCATACGGTCTTGTATTCGTATGCATTCTTCATGCACGTGTTAAATGCCTAATATAAAAAAAATAATTTAAAAGAACAAAAATAGAAATTTGTTGGCAATGACAGTATTGTAATTATTCATTAAAATTAATTAGTGCCGTACCTGGGTTGGTATCTATGGCTGCCCGTTTCAAATACATGAGGCACTATTTCAGAAGAAAAAGTGGCATTTGATTTTTTGGTGATGAAAAATGACACAAGATGCTGTTTTGTAAAAAGCTTGTAAATTAAACCTTGGAGATCCAAGAGAAGTCACCATTATGGAAATATTACCCAAATTAGTATTTAATTAATTTAACACCATAAGTATTGTCTCTACTTCCCAAACTCTCAGGACCTGTTTGGCAACCGTTTTCCGAAAAACACTTCATAAAGGGAAAATATTGGGTTAAAAATACATTTCACTAGGGGTGGCAATGGGCCTGTCTTGGATAGACCCAATCCCGGCCCATTTGATTTGAACTTAGCCCAAGCCCAGCCTGAGCTTGTGGCAGTTGGCTTACGTTCCCAAGCTCAAGCCCGGCTCGCAATAAACTTTCAACGCCCAAGCCCGACCCATTTTTTCATAAATTATTTATTGATGACAAAACGAACTCTATATTTATAAAAATATAAAAACTGATATAATGCAAATATCTAATAAGAAGCTAATATCTATTTCTGAAAACATCTAAAGCTAAAAAATAGAAAATCTACGATTCTTTTAAGTACATATGTTTTTAAATATTAAAAGTAAAACCCAATAAACATCATATAAGAGAGCCCAATGGGTCTAAGAGCTTAAGCCCAATCCTGTCCCATTCAAATTTGGGGTAAAAGTGCTAGCCCATGCTCAACCTGTGAGCTTTGTTTCAAGCCCGAACCTCCTTAAAGTTGGGTTGGGCCTAACAGGTTGGGCCAAGCTACCCGACTCATTGCAACCATTACATTGTACTCAAGCACTTGACTATTTTTAGCTGAAAATGGTGTTGTGTTGAGAAGCTGTCCCATGTTGCTTCTTACACAACACCAGTTTCAACTTGTGATACACCTTTTTAAGAAGCAGCATGTGATACACCCCTTTACAATACTTGAAAAGTGCTTTTTTAAAACCGATTCCCAAACAGGGCTTCTAAATTGCATACACCAAAATTCAGAAATTATATAATCTAAATTACAATTTTCGATAGAATATGTCTAAATTGGCCTTTAGAAAATCAAGCTCATACCTAAATGCATTTTTTCAAACCACCTTTTTTTCTGCAGTCTGAAATGCTTATAGAAGTGTTTTCAAGGTAAAGTTATGTGTGCTACAACTTTCACACGGAATTTGTACTATGACACATAGTTTAAAAATAAAGACTTTGTATTTTGGGATCTATGCCACATGTAACACCATCAAAGCCTTATGATTTGAAGGACATGATGTAAAGATCTTTGGTGCCAAAGATTACATGAAACTTGATCTCTACTATCTGATTCATCACAGTCAATCATTGAGTCGGATAATAGTCTTGGACTGTGTTAAATCAGGTGATAGAGATCATGTTTTGTACTAATCTTTGATACCAAAGATCTTTACAACATGACCACTTAGATTGTGTTGGAAACTAAAAGAAAACGAGGGACACCAAGCAGATATATGATTAGTGTTTATTAAAGGGGGAAACATTTATTCATTCTGTCACCTTGAAAAATCATGCGATTCATTTCAGCAATGACGGTGTATTTCTATTGGCAAGGGCAGAGAGGTTGATAATGTTGAGCGGAAGCTTTCAAATTAACCAACGATCTAATGATGAGCGATCAAATAATAATGCAAAATAGAAGAAAATCAACCACAAACAAATTAAAGACGATATTTACGTGGTTCGACAATATGCCTATGACTACGAGCAAAGATAATCCACTATATTGATGATTACGCAAGAATACAAAAACACTCCAGCTTCACCAAAGCTCTCCTCAAAACCCTAGATAGGTTTTCCAAAGCTTTAAAATGATATCTCAACCTTACAATTTGAACAAGGGTTTTCCCTTTATATAGAAGACACAAATCGCACTTCTAACTCAAGAGAAACTAGCCAAATCCTTAGTGTAGACGTAACTGGGTTGTCGCGGGCCACTCGAGAGGGAACCAAACTCGCTCGAGTGATTAAAACCCAAAAATTTGCTTTTGTTTAGTGTTCACCTCGCTCGAGCGGACTTGATTTCCGCTCGAACGACTTACATAAATTAGAGCCCATCTATTATAATTCTTCACCTGACTTTAAGCTTCACTATGTACTCTTTCTTTCAATCATCGCTATTCTTATATCACCGCTGCCACCAGCACCTTGAGGGCACTCAAACCTACTGAACATTGATCAAATCCAAACACTGGTTAATCTTGACCACTGGTAGCACCTTTGTCATCATATTCGCAAGATTGCCCTTCGTACTCACATTTTTTAAAGATATCTCACCATCTTCGATTACTTCCCGTTCGAAGCGATACCGTATATCAATATGCTTGGTACGAGCATGATATATGTGATTCTTTGCTAAATAAATAGCACTCTGGCTATCGCAAAATACATCAATATTTTCCTATGTGATCCCCAAATCACCAACTAAGCCTTAGAGCCACAATGCTTATTTCACTGCCTTTGTTACCGCCATATACTCTGCCTCTATAGTAGACAAAGCCACTATATCCTGTAACATCAACCTACAGCTAATCAGACCTCCTAATAGCGTAAACACATATCCCGTTGTAGACCGACGCTTATCCAAATCATCTGCGTAATCTGAGTCTACGTATCTGCATAACTGATGACCTGTACCACTGTAAAAAACCAGTCCGACATCCTTGGTATCACATATGTACCTCATAATCCATTTCACCGTTTGCCAATGTTCATTATCGGGATTAGCCATATACCTGCTAACCACACTAAGGGTCTGTGAAATATTCGATCGAGTGCATACCATAGCATACATCAAGCTACCAACTGTATCGAGTAGGGAACACGAGTTATGGGCTCACGCTCCTCATCTGAAGTAGGAGATATGTTAGCCAAAAGATAGCAATGAGCTACTAATGGAGTACTCACAGCCTTTGAGTTCTCCACCCCAAAATGTGAGAGTACCTTATTTAGATAACTCTTCTGTGTCAGACAAAATTGCCCTTTCTTTCTGTCTCTCTAAATCTCAATCCTAAAAATATGTTTTGCTACGCCAAGATCCTTTATCTCAAACTCCATGCCAAGTTGAGATTTTAACTTATTGATCTCCACCATGCTCTTTACAGCTATGAGCATGTCATCAACGTATAAGAGAAGATAAATAAATAAGTCCTCCTCTAGTCTCTTGAAGTAAACACAGTTGTCGTATTCACTTCGAATATAATTTTGACTCACCATGAATGTGCCAAACCGCTTGTATCACTGTCTCAGTGACTGTTTCAACTCGTACAAGGACTTGTTCAGTTTGCACACTAGCCGCTCTTCTCCATGAGACTTGAACCCTTCAGGTTGGTTTATATATATCTCTTCCTCCAGATCACCGTGTAGAAACATTATTTTCATATCGAGTTGCTCCAACTCTAAGTTTAACTGTGCTACAATTGACAATAAAATCCGGATTGAAGTGTGTATCACAACTGGTGAGAACACCTCATTGTAATCAATGCCTTCCTTTTGCGCATAACCTTGTACTACCAACCGTACTTTGTACCTTGCACCACTACTTTTCAGAGAACCCTCTTTCTTCTTATAAACTCATTTACACCCAATCGCTTCCTTTCTTTTAGGTAACTCTGTTAGTTCTCAAGTAAAGAGAATCCATCTCTTCACCCATTGCTGTCTTCCAATCCCGTGCACATCTAATACTGATTGCATCATTGAATAAAGAGCACTCATTTCCATCCAACGTCAAGGCGTATGCAACCATATCCTCGTAAGCGTAGCGAATTGGTGCTCTAACATTCCTTTTGGATCTTCCACCTGCTAAGGATTATTCCGGATTTCTCTCAACTATTTCTACACTTTCCTCTGTCGTAATAACTGTAGGAGTTTCTAACACCATCTCAAACTGATCTTCTGCCACCTCTTCTCTAACTTTCATGATCTGCTTGCTAGAAGTTCGCATAACAAATTCATCAATGGTCACATCTTTGCTGATCACAATCTTATTCTACCCAGGACATCATAACTTGTACCATTTTACACCATTTGCATATCCTAAGAAAATTACTTTATTAGCCCTTGGGTCAATTCTACTATCTCTAACATGATAATAAGTTGTGCAACCAAAGACCTTCAATGCATTGTAATCTACAGGTTTCCTTGACCATATCTTAATTGGAGTCTTGCATTCTATTATTGTAGATGATGATCTGTTTACTAGATAACATGTTGTACTGACTGTCTCGATCCAGAACTCTCTACCTAATCCCGCATTAGATAACACATATATTGCTTTTTTAAGTAGAGTTCTGTTATACGTTCTGCTATCCCATTCTGTTGCGGTATATTCCTCGCTGTGAAGTGCCTAACAATACCGTTCTCCTCACAAAACTTCTGAAACTGTCCACTGGTGTACTCACCACCATTATCGGTTCTCAATTGCTTGACCTTCCTTCCAATTTGATTCTCAAAAAGTATTTTCTACCTCTTAAAGATTTCCAATACATCATCCTTACTCTTCATCATGTAGATCCATATATACTGAGAGTAATTATCGATGAAGGAGACAAAGTACCTGACACCACCTTTAGAAGGAGCCTTTGAAAGCTCCAATACATTTGAATGTATATAGTCTAGTGTGCCTTTCATAGTGTGAACCGCTGTGTTGAAATTAACCTTGCACTATTTTCCGAAGACACAATGCTCACAAAAATTAACTTTCTCGGCCTTTACACCTTTCAATAGCCCCTGTTTGTTCAACTCTGTTATCCCTTTTTCGGACATGTGCCCTAGGCGCATGTGCCATAGCTTTGTAGAGGACAAACCACTATCATCTAAAATAGATATTGCTGCTCCACCTATTATTGTACTCCATGATAGAAAGTAAAGGTTCCAAACCTTTTCCACTTTTATGACAATCAGAGATCCCATTGTCACCTTCAAAACTCTACATTTAGCTGCAAACTTGAGCCCATTGGAGTCTAGTGTACCAAGTGCTATGAGGTTCTTCTTCAGTTTCGAAACTTGATGTACATACATCGGTCAATATTCTCACAATCCCTTCATACATTTTTATTTTGATACTCCCATTTTCAACTATTTTACAGGCCATAATATTATCCATCAATACCATTCCATCATCCACCTTTTTATAAGAAGCGAATCAGTCCCTATTTGGACACATGTGGTAGGAGCACTCTAAATCAAGTATCCATGCATTCTACGAGTAGTTATCTGAAACTATTGACAACATGTTTCCATCATCATTCAAAGTTTGTTCGACTATATCAGCCTCATAAACGACCCCTTTCTGCTTTTTATCCTAAGCATCATCCCTCTTTGTTTATAACTATGGACAATGCCTTCTGATGTGACCATTTTCGTGACACTTATAGCATTCTATTGTCTTTCTATTTTTGGATTTAGATCTGGACTTTGATCTATCCTTTCCGGATTTAAGGTCCTTTGCTCTCCTCCTAACAAACAAACTATCTGCTTGTGTATCACTATCCGAACATTTCTTCCTCATGTCGTTACAAAGCAGCTCCACTGTAACCGATTCCAGTTCAATAGTATCCTTCCCATAGAGCAATGTAGTACTAAGGTGCTCATAGGTATCGCAGAGGGAAGATAAAAGTAATAGTACTTTGTCTTCATCCTTAACCTCTTCTCTAATATTTAATAACTCATATATTATTCTATTGAATTCATTAAGATATTTGTTGAGAGAAGTAGATGCCTTCATGAGCAACTTGTACAGTTGCTTCTTGAGATATAAACGACTTGTAAGAGATTTTTTCATATAAAGACTCTCCAATTTAGCCCATAGCGAGGCCGTTAAGGTCTCGCGTATTACATTGTATGTAATCTCTTTCGCTAGACATAGCTGAATCGTATTGCACGCTTGAAGTTCGAATTCTTCCCAATCACCATCGGACATATCCGTCGGCTTACTCGAAAGCCCTTTCAATGTCTTGTGCAGCCCTTGTTGAATTAAGATATCCCGAACTTATACTTGCCACAAGCCGAAATTGATATTCTCGTCGAATTTCTCAACCTCGAACCTCGCGTTTGAAACTTTTGCTGACTTCGATATCTTCTCCGATCATAGAATAGAAACCTAATAGCTCTGATACCAATTTGTTGCGCAGAAGCTTCAAATTAACCAACGATCTCACGATGAACGATCAAATAATAATGCAAAATAGAAAAAAATCAACCACAAATACACAAGAGACAATATTTATGTGGTTTAACAATATGCCTACGTCCACGAGTAACGATAATCCACTATATTGATGATTATACAAGAATACAAGAACACTCAAGCCTCACCAAAACTCTCCTCAAAACCCTAGATAGGTTTTCCAAAGCTTTACAATGATATCTCAACCTTACAATTCGACCAAGTAGTTTCCCTTTATATAGAAGATGCAAATCCCACTTCTAATCCAAGAAAAACTGGCCAAATCCCGAGTGTAGACGTAACTGGGTCGTTGCCGGTCACTCGAGTGGGAACCAAACTCGCTCGAGCAACTAAAACCTAAAAATTTGCTCTCGTTTAGTGTTTACCTTGCTGAAGCGAACTTGGTTCCCGCTCGAGCGACTTACATAAGTTAGAACCCATCTATTACAGACAAATTAAGAATTCATCTAACTTCTTCAACAATATAAGCTAGGGAATGCCCAATCGCCTGAGTATGGATCTCCAAATGTAAGAAGAAAAGATGCTGGTGGTCTTCCCTATCCAAGTTCCACAGCAAGCAACCATTGACTAAGGCCAACAAGGAAGAGGAAGCCAGAGATGCAAGCAGGGAAGTCCAATTGAGTGAGACATAGAAACATAAAATCCCATCGGACAGAGTCGAACGCCTTCCTGAAGTCGACCTTGATACACACCCAACCCCTTGTCAAAGTTTTGAGCCAATTCATGATACATGAAGAAATTAAAGTTGACTGACAAGTATGTGATGAAGGCCAAGGGCTACAACTTTGCTTATAATTTTGTAACCTGATTGCAAAGAGTGATCAAGGCCGAGGGCTACAATTTTTCTCATAATTTTGTAATCTGATTGCAAAGATACATGGGACGAAAATCATCAAGATTAGTAGCATTGGAAGATTTAGAGACAGGAGCAATTGATGAGTAGTGAAATATGAGGATATTTCACCCCTAAATACCTACATTTAGCTATACGATGAAGGCTATCTGATGAGAATTACTAGATTTGAAGTGTTTCAGGTAAATATAATCAAAGTGTAGAAAACAGCCAAAGAATTCCAAAAATAATATCAAAACACTGCAACTTTGGGTCATCGGGAACTTAGTGCTACTTGCAGCTCAATTTGGACCTTCAAGACGTCTGATTCAGGAAATTTCTAAAACACAAATGTTGTAGAGCTCGTCGTCGGCTTTCTAACTCCGTAAGAATCGCCTCAATCTGAGTTCGGGACAGAACGTTATAGCTAAAATACTGAAGTAGTGTCTAATGCAAAGTTTGACGAGAGTTCACGGAAATAGCTTTTAGACCTCAATCGATTGAGAATTAGGTCTCAATCGATTGACATGAGAAGACAACTTTTTTCCTACTTAAGAGTCAATCGATTGAGATTTAAGTCTCAATCGATTGAGGTATTAGGGATTAGGGTTGGCCGACCTTATAAAAAGGATGCTACGAGTTGTGAAAAAGGAAAATTTTGGTTTTAGGGAATTTTAGTTTAGAAGAGTTTTTTTTTTTTTTGAATAGAGGTAGAGATAGAGAGAGAGTTTTTTTATTATTCCTTTCCCTTTTGAGAGCTTTGTTCCTTTAATTTTCAGTATTCATTCCTTCAGTTTATTATTGTTTTTGTTCAAGTTGATTCCTGCATTAATTTCGTTTCTGAAGATCATCGTGCTTTTGGATCAAAGTAATTTCTATTGAAGTTTGAGGTATTTTTAATTCATTAAATTAATGTTATTTTCCCTTTCTTATTTATTTATGTCATTTAATTACAGCATGTGTGGCTAAATTCATAGGGATGGGGATCTAATGATTCCCATCCGAGGGATGTACTTTTAATAATATAAATTCAGGATTAAAATATGAGATCTTATTTTATGGTTGTTGTGCTATCATGAACGGATGAAATCCCCGCCACTAACTGGGATCGCGTGTGCCGAGCCATGCCCGGGATCTCAGATCTGTGACGGTAATTTTATTCCAATCATTGTTATATGGTCTTTTTGCTTTCATCGTGTGGATCTAATTACGATTATGATCCGGGATCGAGTGTGCCGAGCCATGCCCTGGATCTTGAATCTGTAATAGTAATTTTATCTTAATTACTCCCTAATCTGAAATCAAGTGTGCCGAGCCATGCCCTTAATTTCATATCTATGGTAGTATTCTTATTGGAATTTTTACCCACTTTGGGGATGATTTTTATTTGAACCTGAGATCATGTGAGCCGAGCCATGCCCTTGATCCCAGATCTATATATGAAAATCATCTCTGAAGTTAAGTCCTGATTGCAGGGATGCAACGTGGAACCTAGTAGGGTTTTGACCATTTATCTTCCATAAAAGATGTTTTTCTTCAATAGTATATCTTATAGTTTAATCCTTAGATTTGTATTATGGGAAGAACAGACCAAAGATGAGAGGATTTAGCATCTTCATCTTTATCTTCATCTTTTCCTTTATTTTTGAATCATTAATTAAATTTTAGTTTGTAGTCAGTAGTTATCATCTCATCAAACCACCTAAATCATAATATTGGTAGGGTACTGTTAACTCTTAGTGAATTTCTTGAATTACTGTCTTGTCTTTTTAGATCTTTCAAAATAGTTGTCGTGGGAACGATCTCGTACTCCGCACCCACTATATACAATCTGATTCGTGCGCTTGCGAGTAAAATGTTACAATTAAAAATCACATCAGCAATGAAGGTGTAATTGGCCACTTTACAGAGTTGTTTGGAGGAGACAAAAACTAACAACTTTTGTCAGATCATCTCCTACAACGTTCGAGCAGGTTCTTCCCCAACTTACCTCTTAAAAATATAAAACTATGTGCCACGGTAGAAAACTAGTGTGCAAGTTGTGTTAGAAGTTTCTATTTTGGTGGCCATCACTATGGTCAACCCGTTGACTAGTGAATGGTGTAAGATCAATCTTGAGATGTGTAGTTGCTAATTCGGTGAATTTGAAGAGAATAAACAACTAATAGTTAAGTCTTTTAGTTATGGTATGATTGTGATTTCTAATCACAATATAATTAGTAATTTAAGCCCTTAATGAGAAAGGACTCTTTGGCTATAAATATAAGGGATGCTTGGTCCAAACGATTGATCGACACAATTCAATCCTCTCTATTAGTAAAAGCATCCTCATTGTGCTAGGAGATATTGAGAGCGAGAAGATCGTTGAAGGTCGACAACCCACTGTTAATGGCTCACACTCAAGGTGCGCACATATTTTTAATTTATAGATTGTTGATTTATTGTTTTTGATTGATCATGTGCCTAGATCTTAGGGCATATATTTGGATGGTTGGATCGATGGATCCATTAAGATCCAACAATTGGTATCAGAGCCATGACAGGTGTTTGGTTGGTCAAAACATTAGAATATGATTTTTATTTTGTGTGCCTTATTTTTGGCTGCCTAAATATTTGACCGTGCACACGAACCCACTTGTATCCCTTTTCGTTTTTTTTTGGTCTTTGATTCTGCGATGTATGAATTTCGATTTTGAATCGCGAAGGCAGTTTTGAGGTTATGATTCCCAGAAGTTGTGTCGTTTTGGGATGAAACTCGAAGGCAGTTTTGAGGTTATGATTCCCAGACGTTGTGTCGATTTGGATGAAACTCACTAAACATAGGGTAAATTTGGATTTTATTTTACTAATTCTGTGATTCTAAAACCACTTCTCAATTGAATAAGCAAGCAAGCCCATTTTTAGTTAATATTATATTCAATTAAATAAAACTATTTAGAGGCCTCTGGTCTCTGTTTCTCTGTCATTTGAAGAAGAAGACTAAACAGTGTCTCCTTTTCTTGCACGATGGGTTTAATGGGCCCTGTGACCCGACCAGTTATACAAGTCCACATGATGGACACATATAAATACTAGACTCAACCTAGTTTGTGACCTGGCCCAGTCGATAACCAGACTCGGGTCATGACCCAATCTAGTCCATGGAACGATCCAGTCCATGACCCGGTTTGGCCCTTTTGACATTACCCGTTTATCCTTAAGGCCCATTTTGACCCATATCATTCCTTATTCTTTTCGGGCTATTTCTGGGCTATTTATAAGTCTAATTTTCAGACTTTATATATGGATTTTGACTTTCTCGAACATTTTAGATCTGTTTTTGAGGCCTATTTTTGATAATGAGCTCTCTGTTGTAATGTTTTCATGACCTGATATCATTTTAACAATTTTTAATCGAATAATTATTGTATATTTGAATGCCTTTAATTAAAGTTGGGTATTAGAGGTTGTACTCTACCACCAAGGCTGGTACTTATACATTATTACACTCGATTATTGTCAATTTTTGATACTTACTCACAATATGAGTTAGACTTGGCTTATTTATTTTATTTTATTGATTGACCTCTTTTGTAACCACCTAAAATATTATAAAATCCAAATAGAAAACATGGCTTCAAAGGATTCTTCCGCCCAACGGTGATGATCTTTCTTAGTGCCGTGGTTTTCATAGTGAGATTTATTTTTGTCCAAAACCGTGTTATAAATTCAGTAAAAGTGTGTAGTAAATATTGACATCACAACTTAAGGGTTTACTTTTGCCTAACAGTGATGAATCACTTAATGTTGTGTGATAGTTATATTTTACTATTTATTATTTTGTGTGTGGGTAGTGCTAGCGTGTTGTGACTCGATCCAACGGAGGGTCACAACGATACAATTAGTACCACAATCAATAATATCGATTGAGAAAGCGACTAGTATGTTATAACTCGACCCAACGGAGGGTCATAATGATACATATTGCTTCTCAATAAAACCACATTGGTTTATTTATTTCTTTATTATATTCTTTACCATAAGTAAATCACTTTAAATATATCCTTGTGGAATGGATTGTTGTTATAGTTATATGTGGACATAATAAAGCCCTTAATTATTGCGCAGTATTAAATCCGTCTTATATTACTGATATGATTGGTGGAATTAAACTTTTGAGTGGCTCAAATTATAGCAAATGGAAGGAACAAGTTACAATTGTTCTAGGCTGCATAGATCTTGACTATGTTATATGATCTAATAAACTCAAGGTGCTCACCGTTGATGCCTCAGCTGAGGATCTGACAGCGAACAATACAGATTTAGAAAAATGGGATAGATCAAATCGCATGAGTCTCATGATCATAAAGAGTTTCATTACTGATGCAATCCGGAAAGGTATTCCTGACTCGCACAATGTAAAGGAATACATGCAAGACATTCAGAAACAATTTTAGAGGACTTCTAAAGCACTTGCCAGTAGTCTTATTATTAAAATGGAAACCATGGAATATGATGGTAATAGTGATATACGAGAGTACATTATAAGAATGAGTGGCATAGTAACTCAATTGAAAGAAATGGACATAAATTTTTCTTAGGGTTATCTTGTTTACTTCATTATGACTTTTCTTCCTGTATAATTTATCCCGTTCAAGATTAATTATAACACGCAGAAAGAGAAATGAAAGATGAACGAGCTAATCGCTCACTGTGTCCAAGAAGAAGAAAAACTTCGGGCTGAAAAACATGAAAGTGCTCATTACGTTACTCTTAGACCATCGAAAGAAAATTTCAAGCGAAAGAATGGATCATATAAAGCAAAGAACATGAAAGCTTCTCCACCGAAAACCAAACAAAGAGAAGCTAGTGGATTACTTCTGGCATCAAGTGTCACTTCTGTAAGAAGAAGGGACACATTAAAAAGAATTGTCAGAAATACAGAGATTAGCTAGTTAAGAAAGGTAATGACCTAGTCTTTGTGTGTTTTGAATCACTTTATGTTGATACTCCATGCAATACTTGGTGGATAGATTCTAGTGCAACTATTCACATAAGTAATTCAATGCAGGAATTTCGATCTAGCAGGAAGCTAAGTAAAGGCAAATGAACTATCAAACTCAGAAATGGAGTAGAAACAGACATGGAGGCCATTGGGACTCTCCGTCTTATTTAAGATAGTGGTTTCATTTTAGATTTCTTTGATACTATTTACGTTTCAAGTATCACTAGAAACCTTATCTTTAGTTTGGACATAACATTTTTACTCTATTATTTGATTCTGATATTATGGGTGGTGGCTCATTAGTAGGCAATCTTTATCAGTTGAACTTGGATTCATCTTACGCCTAATCTTTAGTTTCTATGTATGTGGATGATAATATTAGTAAGAAACGAAAATAAGCAATCGACAACTTCTTCATTTTATGGTATAAACGTTTAGGCCATATATCTAAGGATAGAATGGAGAGGTTGATTAAAGATGATATAATCGATGCGCTTGATTTATCTGATTTCAATACTTGTGTTGATTACGTTAAAAGAAAACTCACAAAGACTAATAAGAAAGGAGCTATCAGGAGTACAAGTTTGCTAGAAATAGCCCACACTGATATTTGTGGACTGTTTCCAACTTCTATTGGTGGTCAAAAGTATTTTATTACCCTCACTGATGATTATTCTCATTTTGATTATATATTTCTCATTCATGAGAAACTTGAGGCCCTGGATATGTTTAAAATCTATAAAGCTAAAGTTGAGTTACAACTCAATTCAAAGATTAAAATTGTGAGATCTGATAGAGGCGGAGAGTACTATGATAGGTACTTTGAAACAAGTCGCAATCCAGGACCATTCGCCCTATATCTACAAGAGCATGGTATTATTGCTCAATACACCATGCCGAAAATAACTGAACAGAACAGTGTAGCTGACTGACGAAATCGTACTCTTATGGATATGGTGAGAAGCATATTGCGCAACTCTAAGTTGCCTATGTTCTTGTGGGGAGAAGCCTTAAAAACAACAGTGCATATTCTGAATTGGGTTCCTAGTAAGACTGTTCCTAAAACTCCTTATGAGCTATGGGTAGGAAGAAAACTGACTTTAGGATATTTATACATTTGGGGCTATTTAGCTGAAGCAAAGGTGTACAAGCCATAATTAGAAAAATTAGATCCTAAAACTATAAGTTGTCATTTTATTGGTTATCCTGATAGGTCAAAAGGCTACAAATTTTATTTTCCCACTCATAGTACTCGGATTGTTGAGACTAGATATGTAAAATTCTTTGAGGATTGTGAGAACAATGGGAGTGTTGAGCCTAGGAAAATCACTTTTAAGGAGAACTGAGTCATAATTTTTATCCCTTTTATCTAAGAAAAAGTGGCACCAACACCAGTTATTCAAGCAAGTGTTAATGCACCTGTGGCTATGTCTATTGAAACACCCTACATTGAGGAGGTTGTTGCTCCCATGGTGACCGCCAATGATCAATCATTACGTAAATCAGAGAGAGCAAAGAAGCCAGTCATTTCTGATGACTATCTCGTCTATCTTAATGAGTGTGAGTATGATATTAGAAAGGAATTAGATCTTATTTCCTTTAACTAAGTTATGAAGAGCGATAAATCCACTTAATGGCTCGAAGCTATGAAAGATGAGTTGGAATCAATAAAACATAACTCGGTCTGAGATCTTTGCGAGTTACCTGAAGGAGTTAAGCCTGTAGGCTGTAAATGGGTATATAAAACTAAACAAGACTCTAAAGGTAATGTAGAAAGATACAAGGCCAGATTAGTCGTTAAAGGATTCACTCAAAAGGAGGGAATAGATTATAAAGAGACATTTTCTCCTGTCTCTAGAAAGGAATCCTTTCGGATAGTCATGACATTAGTAGCTCATTTTGACTTAAAATTGTATCAAATGGATGTAAAAATTACTTTTCTGAATGGCGACTTGTATGAAAATATCTTTATGACACAACCTAAAGGTTTTCAGGTTGAGGGGGAGAACCATTTAGTTTGTAGACTCAAAAGGTCTATATATGATTTAAAACAGGCATCTCGACAATGGTACTTAAAATTTTACGAAGTCATTTTAATCTTTGGTTTTAAAGAAAATATTATGGATCAATACATATATCTTAAAATTAGTAGGAGCAAGTTTATCATCCTTGTTTCGTATGTTGATGATATATTACTTGCAAGTAGTAATTTGAACATGTTACATTAGACAAAGAACTTTTTATTAAAGAGTTTTGATATCAAAGATCTTGGTAAAGCTTTCAATGTGATAGGAATTGAGATTCATCGAGATAGAGCCTATGGCATATTGGGATTGTCTCAAATAGCTTATATTAATAAAGTTCTCAAAAGGTTCAACATGCATAATTGTTCCGCTATTGTTGCCCTTGTCATTAAAGGTGATAAATTTAGTCTACTTCAGAGTCCCAGGATTGATTTGGAGAGAAAGCAGACGGAGACAATTTCTTATGCATCAGCAGTTGGGAGTCTCATGTATGCACAAGTTTGTACTCATCCAGACATAGCATATATAGTTGACATGTTTGGTAGGTATTAATGTAATCCTGATTTGGATCATTGGAAAGCAGCCAAGAAGGTTTTTCACTATTTACAAGGGACTAAAGGGCACATGCTCATGTATAAAAGGTCGAATAACCTTGAAGTTTATGATTATTCAAATGCCGACTATGCTGGGTGTCAAGACACCCGTAGGTCCACATTGGGTTATATATTTATGCTTGCAGGTGGACTTATAGCTTAGAAGAGCGTTAAACAAACGCTGACTACTTCGTCTACTATTGAAACAAAATTTATTTCATGTTTTGAGGCAACATGTAAGGCGATATGGTTGAGAAACTTTATCTCAGGGCTTTGAATTATTGATAGTATTTCAAGCCCACTAAGAATCTTATGTGACAATTTCGCTGCGATAGCTATCTCTAATAATAATAAGACTAGTGAAGGTTCTAAATATATTGATATTAAATATCTTGTTATAAGGGAGAGTTCAGAATCAAATTATATTTGTTGAAAAGATCAGTATGACACTCATGTTGGCTGACCCTCTCACTAAAGGCTTACTTCCCAAGCTCTTTTTAGAGCATGTTACGCGCATGAGATTAACGGATAATTTTGATGACCTTTGTAAGTGGATATATAAGAGTGAATACATTTGTTTAATTGATTCAAAAATAAGGATTATTTATTTGCTTATTCATTTTTATGCAAATAAAAATTTAGAACATATAGTGCCAGTAGATGACAATAAAGTAAGACAAATAATAGATTCAGTTTACATATAATCACCATTCAGTTTGTAAACTTGCAATCTATGTGAAATCATACTAGTTGGAATCCATGTCGGTGATGAATTCCAATACGAAAACTAATGAACGATTATGTATCGATGATATGATGCATTGACTACATTGATTCTGTATTAGTATTCTCATTGGACATGATTGATTATAAAGACTTTGATTGAGATTGATTAGGACTTGCCATTCAAAGAAAGTTAGCTAACATTTGATAATTGGAGTTTATTGACAGTGTGGCTAAGTGGGAGACTGTTAAAAGTTTCTAATTTGGTGGCTGTCACTATGGTCAACCCGTTGATCGGTGAATGGTGTAAGATCAATTTTGAGATGTGTAGTTGCTAATTTGGTGAATTTAAAGAGAATAAGCAGCTAATAGTTAAGTCTTTTAGTTATGATATGATTGTGATTTCTAATCACAATATAATTAGTAATTTAAGTCCTTAATGGGAAAGGACTCTTTGGCTATAAATATAAGGGATGCTTGGTCCAAACGATTGCTCGACACAATTCAATCCTCCCTATTAGCAAAAACATCTCCATTGTGCTAGGAGATATTGAGAGCGAGAAGATCTTTGAAGATTGACAACCTACCATTAATGGCTCACATTAAGGTGCGCACATATTTTTAATTTATAGATTGTTGATTTATTATTTTTGATTGATCATACGCCTAGATCCTAGGGCATATATTTGGATGGTCGGATCGATAGATCCATTAAGATCCAACAAGTTGTACTCCTTAAAGTTATTTATAAAGTAAATAAGGGTACCTCTGTTAGCGCCCACCGCTTTACAGAAAGCACCCACTTATCATTTAGAAATTATTTAAGGGCACCCATGTATCTTTTAATTTTTTTTACACTAAATAAAAGAAGAGCACCCACCTGAAGAACCTACTTCTTCTTCGTCCTCAAATTGAAACCTTAAACTATAAACCCTTTTCATACCCTCCTGAAATCCACCCAAAATCCAATGACAATGACCATGATAACGTCTTTTTCTTCCTTAACTCTGCAAGTCGTGTCAATGATGGAAATGAGGGTTTCAAGAGGGTTTTGGATAGGTTTCAAGTGGGTTTTATGTCGGTTTCAAGAGGGTTTTGGGTTGGTATTAATTTCAAATGGATTTTGGGTAGATTTCAGGTGGGTTTGCACAACTTGCCAGAGTTGTACGACTTGTCAGAGCTAAGGAAGAAGAAGATGAAGGGAAAAAAAGTAGGTGTCGTCTTGTAAATAACTGGGGATTGCCCTTTTTCTAATTAGGAGGCTAAAAGAACATGTGGCATTTCCCCTTACACATGACAGTTGTGGGCACCAACAGAGGAACCCAACAAATAAAGGTTGGGAGCCGTTAATTGCACAACGGAAGTTTGCCATTGGAAATAGTTTAAGAGAAAGACTTGGTGTTTTGAGGAAATGTGCCAACACTACAAAAATAAGGTATTTCACCGACACTTGCTGTTAAGGTAATTTTTGGTAGCGGTAGGACTAATAGCGGCAGTTTTTGGTAGCGATAGGACTAATAGCGACAGTTTTTTTAATAAAAAACTGCCGCTCATGAATCAAAATGCCGGAAAACCGATACGTATCGTCCGAGCTCAAAACTGATACGTATCGGACGATACGTAACGGTATCGGATGGTACCGGACGATACATTGAATGTATCGTTCGGGTAAATACATATATATGACTGATACGGTACATTCAATGTACCGTATCGGTGACCTTTGATACAGATACGTATCGGTATCGGACGAAATTTTGATTCATGCTGCCGCTAATAGTCTTATTTTTTGTAGTGCATGTGAAAACATTATCTAAGCCATTTGATTTGAAAGTCATGATCTAAAGATCTAGAGTACAAAAGGCTACAAAACTCGATTTCTATCATATATATGATTTAACATTGTCAAGTACTGAATCAGATAATGGCCTTTAACTGCATTGAATTCTATGATAAAGATCATGTTTGGTTCCCACATTTCTCACTAAAGATCATGACCTTCAAATTAGATGTCTGAAATGATGTTTTCACATGAAACAAGTCCCAAAAATACTAATTCTTTTAAACTATGTACAAGGGCCAACTTCTCATGTGCAAGTAATTGTGACTGTTTAGATTGGAGTAAACTTATCTTTGAACTTTGATATGAATCCTACATTAAATATGAACTTTGATATGAATCCTACCTTTGAACTTTGATATGTACCCTACATTAAATATGACCATTAGTTTATATGGAAGTGCATGCAATAGCCTATAATGAAGTGGATGCTGGGAGTGGCGCAAGTGTACATGCGAAAGCATTTGTAGGGAAATCAATTTGAAGAAAACGCATGAAGAAGTTACCATCCTTTCAAACAAAACTAAAAAGGAAACTCAGAATTTTAGAGAGAGGGAAAAACTTAAAGATGGTATTTATTGATTTATAGAACGCATATAAAATCTATTGAAATAGATAATTTGGCGTATGCTGGTGAAGAAATATGTTCGAACTTGTATATAATTATCCAAGCCATGTATGAAATTAAAGAATGACAACTAGTGTTAGAACAACGTATAGAGAGACGAGTGAGTTTCTTGTCGAAATTGGACAATTAATGATTTGGTGTGGAATGTTGGACAATGAAAAGTGATAAAAAATAGAGTATATATGGGAGATGCAGATGTTGGATATACGAGTGGAGCAACAAGAAAAGGTAAAATTAGGAACGAGTACATAAGAAAAATGGGTGATAGGTGGTTTGGACACCTAGAAAAAAAATTATGGGATGTTACTTTAAGTGGATTGGATGTCAGAGAGAGAGAGAGAGAGAGTAATAAAGATTTAGAGGGAAGAAGTAGGAAGGGACATGAAGGTTTTAAAGTTACAAAGAGCTTGGCATTGATAAGAAGCGAGTGGAAAAATATGACTCGCAAAGTTTATCCCATATATATATCGGATAATACTATAATAATGATGATGGTGATCAGATTTAGCACACCCGTGGAGCTTCCAGATTGGCTCCCTCCACCTCGTGATATGCAGCATCATATAGATTTGGTGTCGGGGTCGTTGCTAGCTACCCAATTTACCGCACTACCGCATGAGTCTGAGGAACAGGAAGAGATGCAACAGCAAGTCGGCGGTTATTAATAACCGAGGGAAAGCATGAGCCCAAGTGTTGGCCTTGCATGACTCACGCCAAAGAAAGACAGAATGTGGCTCGCCGAGCCATGAACCTGATCACCATCAAATACCGGTTCCTGATTCCTCGGTAAGACATGTTGGACATGTTGCATGGTGCAAAGTGTTTTCCAAGCTTGATTTGAGGAACTGTTGGATTCGGTTCAGTTTGGGGGTTGAAAAGTTCGGTTAACCAAAACCGAGATTAAAATGTTTTGGTTCGGTTTTGCAGAAACAGGCTCAAAAACCGAAATTTTGGTTTTGGTTTGGTTCGGTTCGGTTCGATTCACCGAATCTGCACCCCTAGTCTTAAATAATCTCAATTTTATGATAAATTTTGAAAGAAATTTCTTTTCCTTTCCAATATATGACACTACGATATAAAAGTGAAATTATTTAACAAAATTTAAGTAATTTGTATAAACTTAAAAAACTAAATTTTTAAATGAATTAGCCTGGGAGGCTTGGACTATATGTTCGGATTCAAACTGGAGTACCGCATTTGAACCAACTAGCCACCTCGTGCACCCAACCCAAAGATCAGGTACCACCACAACTTGCCCGAAGTCGATCAACTACCGTACAAAAAAATAAAAAATAAAAAGCGTTTATCGACCATTGAAAAGTTAGTCCAAAGGTGCAAATTTTAATGCACCAGATTGGTTTGGAAGATGAAAGGTTTGATGTACAATTTGAAGGGAAAGATAGTTTGAAAAGAATTAAAAAAAAACAAAATTACTAAGGAGCTTGGGAACCAGTAAAGGATGGGTGTTACATGTAGATCATATGTCACATAGATCATATGTCACATGATACCTGATCTGCATTCGGGGATTCTCCCACCGCTCTTTTTTGATAACCACCTGCAAAGCCTGTCATATACAAATGGGTCGGATTCCTAGAGGCTGTTAATAATTTGGGCCTAAGGATAAGGCCGAAACATTGAATAGCTTGAAGCACGCTCACCTAATTTTTTTGGGTACCTAAGCTAGAAATTACTGATTACTTTAAATCAAAAGATGAAGATCGGTTTTTGCTCCAATCTTCTACATGATCTCGAGGCCATGAACGTACAATCAGACGGTCAATATTCAATTTCATATAGCACATATCTCAAAAAAGTGGTCCTAAAATTACATGCCACACATTATTCTCAAACATGACTTTAGGGCCATATTTTTGGGATCAGTGCCATGTGAAATCAAAAACTGACCTTCTGATGATACTTTCATCGCCTAAAAATCCCTTGTGAGGAAGAGTGGAGGGAAATATTAACTCCATCATCTGATTTAAAGAAATTAATGATCTTTAGCCAGGTGCCAATCAAGATTCCGTGAGTGCGTTTAAAGCTAAACGTCGAACAAGTAGGTTGGGGTTTGGAATCACCGTAACCCACTCACCAAAACAAGCATACCCATCTATAGTAGCTTACAAACAAGGGCAGCAAGAAATGCCATTTGCTCCTCTCCACGTAAGCGCGATTCGAGGAATGCGCAGCCGTCGATTAGAAAATGGGCGTCTAACGTGGGTTAACGACGTCACCCATATTCATTATTTACATATATAGCCCTACCAATTTATCAAAATACCTTCTTTCCCATTCCTTTAGGCTGGTATTATGTGTGTATCGCCAAAGGCCAAAAATAGTATTTGTCTGCATGAAAGTTTAACACATGGCTTAGAGTGCTCACCAATATTCAATTATTGCCATTTATCAGTAGGATCTTCCATTAATTATGCCCAAAATCATTGATTGCTTCGGATCAAATAATAGAGATCAAGTTTTACTCCTATTTTTCATACAAAGAATCTTAAGATTGACGCCCCTATCATTCATTTTTTATTCTATATGTCATAAATCACAAAAAAAATGCCCCTTAAATTTTTTGGTACATATTACACTCAAACATGATTTTAAAGCTATTTTTTGAGATTGTGATATGTGGAATCAATCAATGATTTTGGGCATAGGTCTCCTCCATGATTCCCTTGGCGCTATTAAAGTTATCCAATTTAATATGAGAATGGGTCTAGTTGACTTGACCGGTTGAGTTTAAGTCCAAAATCTGTTGACTCATTTATAAAAGAGTTAGCCCATTATGTGCGCTAAGGAAGTCCGCACATCTTTGAGATTGTGCGATATGCATGGACTTCTATGCATTGAAAATATGTGGGGTGGGATATGAGTTCCTCCTTTTTGACCTAAAACCAACTCTTGGTGATCTGACTCCCTATTTTATATCCTAACCAAATCTGCCCAATCTAATTCAACCAGACCCAAGTATTTCGCTAATCGGGTGGGGTTGAAGTTGAGGCTTGAAATAATCGGGTCTGTTGGGTAAGATGAGTTGACCCGAACCCAATCCAAATCCGACCCGACTGTTTGCAGCCCTTATTACAAGTTGTTACAACCCACAAACACCATTTCTTGAGGCTGTAGTGCAGCACGTAACACCAAATCTTCTATTTTGCATTAAACCGCCAAATCTCACTCACATCACCCCGTCTCTTGACGCCGTTAACTACCGTTTGGAGATTCGTTTCCTATATTCGTCGAATTCCGTAAAAAATTCTAACGTCGCTCCTCCCCGCCATTAATTCACATGTTCCCCCTCCCCTCCCTCTCTTTCTTCTCCGCTAAAAAGGATTCATATAATCCAAGAAGTAATGAAAACAACCAAACTCTTCTTCTACCCAATCTCTCTATTCTTTCTCTCTCTACCCATTCTCTTCTTCTTTTTCCGGCTCAATCTCGACTCTGACGTCGGCATCGGAGACCCATTTAGAGAGGAGACCCAGACGCCAAGTTCCATGAACGAGTGTGACGTCTTTGAAGGTTCGTGGGTACGTGACGACACGTATCCTCTCTACGAGTCGAAGAACTGCCCGTTCTTGGATGAGGGGTTTCGGTGCACGGAAAACGGGCGCAACGACGATTTGTATACCAAATGGCGCTGGCAACCTGATGCTTGTAATCTGCCCAGGTGAGAGCGTCTCTTCTTTTTCTTTCTTGGTATAATGCAGGGTTAAAGTCTTCTGCCTTTTTCAAAATGGGAGTAAACGCTTTTTAGAGGCACGATAGTATCTATCTTTGATGTCACGGAATTCATGAGCATTTCTAGTCTCTGAACTTTGGTTGAACTCGTGGGGTGATGATTGATGAGTTAGACTCGGAGGCTTTGTAATCAGAGCACACGGCTTATAGCCACAGGATTTGTAGAAATCTGGACTTCAGGGATCGTAAGGTTGAACAATTTAAGCTTTTGCCTTGAGATTCTCTAAAGTTCACTTGTCATTGATCTTGTGGTTAGGAGAAGTCTACTCTTAACAAGGCCCAAAAGTTGATCTTTGGTCATTGACAATTTCAATTTGAGTGCAGTTAGTCTGGAATGAGGGTCCATCCAATGGTTGAACAAGGCAGTCCACACGTTTGTGTGATTGCGCAGCACAGACTTCCAATGTATAAAAGTCCATGCACATTATACAATCACATGATTTCTTTACCGCACATCATAGGTGGACACTCATTTTAGACAAACTCATAAATAAAAAGCCTGATTCCTAAAGCCTGGCCTGAATTCGTATCGGGGCTGGGTTTGGGCTTATTTTTGGGGTAAAACAAGTAATTGGGCTTCTCAGAATCCAGACCGAATGCGGACTGGCCCGAATGCAACTCAGGTCGGGTTTAAGCTTAGTTAAAAGCCCGAAAAGACTCGGAACCAGCCTAGCCTAATTTTCTATTGGGTTCGGATTTGAGCTTAATTTTTAGAATTGAAAGCAATCAGGACCATAAAAAAGTCAGCCCGAACCCGGCACGGCTCTGCCCTTTGATAGCCCTATTGCGGACTACTTATGGCATGATGATAATTTTTAGAATTTTTAGCCATTCCGAAGCCCCTCTAGCCTATTGTTGTAAGATCTCAGGGAACTTGATATCCATGGAAGTAAAGGGTTGATTATATGAACACCGACTCTCATCACCGTTTTTTATCATATACGAATTTTATTAAACTAAAATGTAATAGCTTCTATCATACTATTAGGTGTCGAAATCTGACATTTAAAGATGTAAATGCCCCTTGAAGCCCATTAAATAAAGCTGTTTATATAGGGGTATCTTTATTAACACCTACGGGATTTTGGAGGGCACCTACACAAAAAATCATTGAATGCTTTGAATCCGTTTAAGGTGATCGTTTTTCGCTCCAGTCTTTTACACAAGGGGTCTTGAGATCATAGGCGTATTCTCAGGGGGTCAGTTTTTTATTCCACATAGCACAAATCCTAAAAAATTCCGCTAAAATCATATTTGAGCATGACGCATGTCATGTGATTTTACGGCCACTTTGTTTGAATCTTTGTTACACGTAGTTAAAAACAAATTGTCTGACGGTTTGCTCATGGTCGTCTCAAGATCCCTTGTTTGGAATATTGGGGCAAAAAATGGTCTCCCTCGTCTAATTCAAAGCAATTAATGATTTTTAGCATAGGTGCCCTCGAAGATTCTGTGATTGTAAATTAATTCAACAATTAAACAATTCATTTTGAAATCTAATGATACAGTTTTATATTTTCGATATTTATTTATGTTTAATATTTAAAAGCAGATTCAAAGGCTGAAAATGTTACTATTTCTAATTCAATGACACGGTTTTTGAAATCAAAATAGCAAAATGTCAAATGCCAGGTACATCCTGGTTGTAAAGATACCCTATTCAAAATTTAACTGTGACGTAGTAAACCTGCAAGCCTAGATATCCCCTCAACAAACAAGGGGCATATTTGCAAAATAGATATATTATATACAAGCATGATTTCAATTATCGGCCGATTCGCCTCAACTTTTATCAAATTATATAGTCCAATTCCACATTTTTGTATGATGAATTGATTATTATTGTTTAATGAATTTCATAATTTTATTACTTTAAATTTATTAAATTATTACTAATAAAATTTAAAATAAGATATAATGCTCTTCAATTAATAGTGCATAAATTTTATTACTTTAAATTTACCTATTGCAAGTTTTGCCCTCAAATATTTTTTGCATTGGGATCACCTGATCCGATGCGCCTATAACAATCTAGATTTGCTTTGGGCTGACCGATCCCGTGAACGATTCCGATATATGAAACCATGTATACCGAGGGAATCTGTTTTTGCACAAATTGAATCTCTAGAAGCATTCATCTACTATTAGCACAAATTGGCATAATAGACAACTTTTTTTCTTCTTTTCAACTAGCCCATTTAACATGTTGAGTATCTCGGCCTCTGAACCGGGTGTGGGATCGAGTCTAACCGAGTCATTTCTTCTCTCTCCACCAACCTTGGTTTTCATGTAATCGAGTTTCTCTTCTTCTAAATCTTTGTAGGTTCAATGCTACGTTAATGTTGGAAGCCATACGAAACCGCCGACTAGTTTTTGTGGGCGATTCGATAGGCCGAAACCAATGGGAATCACTACTGTGCATGCTGGCAGAAGCCATTAGAGACAAGGAAAAGAGCCTCTCAAGCAACAACGAAGCGATTTCTTCATCCATTTACGAGGTGGACGGCAAGCCCATAACCAAACACGAGGGCTTTTTAACTTTTAGATTCAGAGATTATAACTGCACAGTAGAGTACTTTCGCTCTCCCTTCTTAGTCCCAATTACAAGGCCCCCAAAGAACACCCCCCTTAAAGTGAAGGCAACAGCGAAGCTAGATGACGTCGATTGGACGAGCTCTCTTTGGAGACCTGCCGACATTCTCGTCTTCAATACGGGTCACTGGTGGAATGCAGAGAAAACGATTCGCAGGTGAGAGATGCAGCACCAATTTTGAGCCAAGTGGCATCTGTTTTTTACCAATCCAAGTCATCAAGATGTTCCTATGTTGAACTGAAGTGGTCTAAAAAATCACACTGATTAGGAGTTTTGAACTGTGCGCTACTTGGATGCTTCTATTCTTTTTATTAGTTTGATTTTTTGGCTGAGACATGTGCCACTGATGAGCTACTAATTTTGAATACTTGGATTGATCAAAGATACATGCCATTGGCATAAAAGTGGATGGTCCTGGAGTCGCCTTTTTCTCTTTCTAATAACGTGGATTTTGGGTATGACCAAGGGTTTAAAATAGATACATATTGGGCATATCTGCAGGGCCCTATGCCGATAGCTATCGGATATATCGGGTATGCATCGGTATTTTCCATATCGGCCGATTTGAACCAATATGGAATAAATATTTGTTTGCACTGGCCGATATATGTACTTATAGGAATGGGGGCATCATATAGTATCGGGCCAGGTCTAACCCGAAACGTATCTGTGGCTGATATGTATCCAATATGGCCGATATTTGAAACCATGAGTATGCCTATTCACTCCTCTTGAGGATGCCATGGGTTCAAATCCCTTCACCTTTCTTTCTTCTATCAAATGCCTAAAAAAAAGAATTTGTCACCAAAGCAAGTTAAAGACTTCTGATTCAGTAAAAGGAACTTGCCCGGTCGCTCAGCGGCTGTTATTTTCAGGAAGGGGGAGTTGTTGACATGAGCATGGATGTTGAAACTGCGTATTCAAAGGCTGTGGATACGTTGATGCGATGGGTTGCGAAGGAGGTGGATCCCAGGAAAAGTCGAGTCTTCTTTCGGAGCTATTCTCCCTCGCACTACCGGTAATTTTGAACTTTCTAGTTTTCTCTTCACCATTTTCTAACTGTAGAATTTGTATATTTTGTTGGCTTTTTTCACGTGTTATTGTTCCTTCCATGTAAAATTGGAAGAGGAAAGGGATGTCTGGCCACTTTCTCAGCGTTAAATCGCTGGGCAAGTGCCCAGTTTAGGGTGTACCCTTCCTTAAGTTTTTATTAAATTATAAAAATTTAAAAATACATTCACCTTTGATCAACGGTGTTAAAGTTAATGGTGAATTGATGAAATGTTTCACCATTCAGTTTTTGGATCATTGACTACAGTTAGAACAGCAGTGGATAATGCTTTTTAATATATTTATGTTTTTAACCATGGTGAATCAAGCTTGCGCTGAAGTCTGAGACATATCAACTTGTGTTTGGATGCCACGTGTTGCTGCTCTTGCTTTAACCCGGGGCTTGAGTGCTGGCCTGGTTCTCAATTTGCAGATTATGGTTTTGGGTCCATATAAACCTGCCCAAGCTTTTTTTACTCTGAGTTTCTGTGGGATCACTAACCCCTTGTTATTTAATAAAGAAATGGGTCAGGTGACACTCTTTTTCATCAAATGTGCCACTTGATGCGAAGAATAAAATGTTAAGATCTGTGACAATGAAGATTGCATTAAAAAAATATTTATAATCTTTCGATGGGCTATGTGTCTTAAAATTGGAGATTTACCATGTAACTATTTATTTTACAGGCATATGACGGAGTAGAATCAACTTAGAGAACTTTTTTTTATTATATACAATCTGGGGCAACACAGATCAGAACTTGGTCGTCTTAACACAGTTGATGAAAAATAGTGCCACAGTCCATAGAACTACCATCAACCAATGTATTGGCCTGTGGTCTTCAGTTCTCCATTAATTGAGCAATCCAAGTAGTTCAAGCAGCAGCCCATGATTTATATAATCTTCTAACCATCCAATTGGTGCATTATGGAATGGTTCACCTCCTCCAATGAAAGTGATTTTTGGATCCATTTTAGTTTAATATGTGAACTAATATCTTAATGACTTGGATTTCTCAAAGCCACATGTTACTTGGATTAATAATTTAATAACTAAATGGTTACGTTGTAATTTGTATGAAGGGTGTAATAAGTAATGTTTTACTGTTAATAATGCAACAATTATTATGTAGGTACCTTTAAATTCACCCACAGAATCTTTGAGTTCACCCATGTTCATACTCATTGGTGAAACCCGTTATTATATGGATACAATTAATAATGCTTTGAATCAGACGATGAAGATCTTTTTTCATCCCAATCTTTGATGCGATGGATCTTGAGATCAAGGGCGTACCATAACATCACGTGGAACCAAGGATTAAAATGCCAGAAAACCGATACGTATCGGACAATACGTATCGGTACCGGACGATACATTGAATGTATCGTCCGGTAAATACATATAAACTACCGATACGGTATATTCAATATACCGTATTGGTGAGCTTCGATACCGATACGTATCGGTATCGGACAAAATTTTCATCCATGCGTGGAACTCGTCATGCTCAAACCTGATTTTAAAGTGTCTTTTTTGGGATGTGTGCCACATGAAATAAAAAACATTGACTGTCTAATGATACACCATACACCCATGATCCCAAGATCCATCTTGTGAAAGATTGGGACAAAAACCGATCTCCCTCGTCAGATTCAAAGAAGTTAATGGGTTTCAATGACTAATAAGTTGTACTAAAGGTTGACTTAAATAGAGTAATATACTCCTAGTGGAAAATTTATGCCTAGAAAAGTTGTCCAATTATCTATCTTGCTTCTCAAAAGAATATATCATATACTGATTTTTTTTTTTAACTTCCTGATTCAGAGGAAGGAGAAGGATTTGTCATAAGGAAATGTTTCCAGAGAAGCGATTCCAAGGGTTTGAGGATGAACAAGAGTTAAGGTCGAAACTGAGGGTTCTAACAAGCATGGATTCAATGAGCCAAGGAGTGGTGCAGATTTTGAATGTAACATATCTATCAGCTTTAAGGAAAGATGGGCATGCATCAGTATACTACTTAGGGACTACAGTGGATCCTGCATCTGTGACAAGGCAAGACTGTAGCCATTGGTGTTTACCTGGCGTTCCCGACACATGGAATGAACTTTTGTATGCCCTCTTGCTTGCAAGCTATTCTCACCCATCCGATCAATGATTCTTTGTTTTGAAGTCCGTGCCATTTTTTTTTTTAGCCCGCGGGGTTATGTGGAAAAAACAATTGAATTCTGCAGATCTAGAGGCATATGAGCCCCCTTGGAAAATGAGTGCAAACTTTCAATGAGGGTCACCCTCTTTTTGGGTGCCTTTCTTACTCTATTAAGGCGCTTTCTTTTATTTTTATATCTCACTGAACTTAGGGCTGTCAACGGGCGGGTTCGGGCCGTGTTTGGGTCACGCTTTTGATAGGCCCAATTATTTTTTGCCTTGAGATTTGAGGCCTGAACCCAGCCCAAGTAGTAACTCGAGCTGGGCCAGGCCCGAAAAACTATAAAAGACACCAAGCTCGAACTCGACCCTAAATAACCAGGCCCGTTTTCTATATGAAGGTTGTACAAATGTCAATCACTTTTTTTTTTCTTCCCTAATGAATTATAAATTAAAATTAAAAAAATTGCTCAAGTCCCATGAACAAAAAACCCTAAGGCTTTGTTTGATAACATGGAATTGCCAATTCCATGGTGGAATTGAATTGCCAATTCCACGTTTTTTGTTTGATAGGAATTTAAAGGTGTGGAAGTGAATTGATGTGGGAATTACAGGTGCAATTCACTTCCGCATACCAATTTCATCATAGTTAATCCTCAATTCCACTCTTAAATTGACTCAAGTGCCAATTCTATAGGTAAAATAGTCATTATGGAATAATTGGAATGAAGTATTTTGATTAAAAGTACTTCCAAAAGTTTAGAGAAAAAAAGTTAAGTTTACTAAAATACCTGCTTACCACTATCATGTCATATTAGTCAAAGTTTGACTAAAAGATAAATTTTAATAAAAATTCAAACATTATTGAATAAAAATTATATTTTTTTTGCATTTAGCCCCCTATATTGTTGTGAAATTACACTCCGCCCCCCATGTTATACATATTTATTTTTTGCCCCTTTGACTGACAGCATTTACACAGAAAACCCCTTGCGGTTAATTGACCGGATTTGACTTAACTGATTGTTAGACGGGCATTAATAGAATTGAGTAAAGACATTCTTACCCTTTTGACTCAATGAAATTTATAGTTTTATGCCCTTATATTCTCCCAAAAAATCCAACACAATTCCACTTCATCTTCTTGCCCAAGTAAAAAATCTAAAACCAACTAGATCGTCTTCTACCCATGTCTATCCTTCACTGGCGGCAGGTCGTTAGATGCGAAGCTACGGTGCAAGCGTCATCTTCTTCCCCAAAATCCATAGCTCAATATTAGCAATGGAGTGTCATGAAGTGGATTTTTGTGGTTCGGCCATGGAAACGGTGTATGAAGAGGCGAAGTGGTTTTTGAGGATCAGCCATAGAAAGGGTTGTATGAAAAAGATGAAATGAGTTTTTGTGGATCGGTCAATGGTCGATTGAAGAAGACCAAGTTGGTTTTCGTGGATCGGCCATGGAAATGGTCATATGAAGAAGAAGACAAGTTTGGCTTGGTGGTGTGGGGTGAGAGAGGGGGGGGGGGGGGGAATGAGACAAAGAAGTGGCTTTTGGGTACCTTTATTTACAACTACAAATTCTTTCTTTCCAACTTCGGTTTCACATGCTTGTATCATTGATTGCTTTGATTTAGACCATCGATATCATTTTTTAGCACAATCTTGGGTTTTGGGTTTGAATTCAAGGCACTCCATTACTAATAAACCTCAAAACTCCAATTGGCAATCTACAACTCGGCGGCTTGGAAAGCGGCTTCGAACTGCTCGCACAAGATAACCTCGGAGTTTGGCTTTCCCGGCGGTGACTTCGTTGTACTCGTCGGGTACGCGACTCGGAGTTGGGGCCCGCGCATCGGTGCCGGTGATAGATTTGAAATCGTTAACGGATGAGAGTGGGTTTCGATCAGGACCAGATATAGGGTGGTGGGGACGTTAACGGCCGAAGTTGGTGTTACCGCTTTTTTCGGCATTTTGTTGGTGGGCAAAGACTTTGCTTGAGAGGATTGTGCATGAGCTTTGCCAGTCGGCTGTGGCTGTGATTGTAAACTATAAGTCAAGTGGTTGAAGATAATGTGACCTGAAGACAGTGAATGGTAGAAATGGTATTTCATATCACTTAACCACCGTTAAATGAATAAGTGTAATACAAGAAGTAAATTTTAACGATCCATCACGATAATGGGTCATATTTATAGAAAAAATCAGTCAAAGGAGTGGAAAATAAATATGCATAACATGGGGGGCGGAGTGTAATTTCGCAATAACATAGGGGGCTAAATGTAAAAGTCCTAAAATTTTTAACACTAAGTTAAAAATTTACACAATGACATCATCTATTTGTTGTTAGGTTATACTCGTCAAAGCTCGAATAAAAGTTAAAGTTTGATCAAAAGTCAAATTTTAACAAATTAAAAAACTTTAAAAATATTGTCAAGATACAAATTAACACAATATTAATCGCTATCTATTGTAGAGTTATAAAAGTCAAGTTTCGACAAAAAGTCAAACTTTGGCCAAAAGTTTAAATTTAACTTGTAATTTTTTTTAAAAAATACTGTCAAGTTACAAATTAACATAATAGTAATTATCATCCACTGTTAGATTATACGAGCCAAATTTTATCAAAAAGTCAAACTTTGACTTAAATTAAAAATTTAACAAATAATAAAGTTAAAAAATACTGTTAAGTTACAAATTAACCCAATAGTAATTTTTCTTACAAATTATCCACTGTCAAGTTATACTAGTGAAACTATCAAAAAGTCAAACTTTGCCCAAAATTTAAAATTTAGCAAATAAAAAATACTGTCAAGTTACAAATTAACACAATGGTAATTGTTATCCACTGTTAGATTATAAAAGTAAGATTTTTTAAAAAAGTCAAACTTTGACAAAAATTAAAAATTTAGCTAATAAAAAATTCTCAGAAATACTATCAAATTATAAATTAACATGATAGTAATTACTATACATTGTCAAGTTATACTAGTCAAATTTGGTCAAAAGTCAAACTTTGATCAATGTAAAATTAAATTACCAAGTTATAAATTAACATAGTAGTAGTTGTTATCTACTATCATGTTACATTAGTTAAACTTTGACTATAGTCAAACTTTGACTCAAAGTTAAACTTTGACAAATAAAAAAGGGAATTTTCATTTTCAGCCCTAATATTTTAGGGATTTACATAAATGATCCTATAGTTTCAAATTGTGCAAAATAGGCCAACTCCAAGCCAAGCCGTTTCAACGTCACCATCGACCGACGAAAGGGCTAAATTACCCTTGACTTTAAAATTTTCAATTTAAATGCTATTTAAACATTTTTTACTTTTTACTTTTACTTTCTACTTTTAACTGTAAAACCAAGCAAGAGGCGAGCCAGTGGTGAAATAGCGACCGATAAGGTGCATTTCTCTCAGGTAATTTTTCTTTGATTTAACTAAGTTGGGAGATCAATGATAACACACTGCTAACATAATGCTAACATAAGATAGCGGGACGGTATCTTATGTTAGTGACCGCTAACATAAGCTAGCGGACGCCAACATAAGATAGCGCCCTACTATCTTATTTTAGTGTTATGTAGCTTATGTTAGTGTTATGCTAGCGGTGTGTTAGATATTTTCTTATATCTTATATTTTTTTGGTATTTATGTCTTACTTATGTTTTTGAGCAGATCACTAACTGCTTCGAAGATGCCGAAGACTCTAAAGGCCTTCGAAAAGTGTACTGGAGTTAGTGTTAGAAAATTTTAACTCCATTGCAACTCAGAGAGAAAGCGGATACTGAATGAATCAATTTTTGGTCATCTCTTTAGGATTTCTGAGAAACTAGTGTTTATTGGAGATTTGATTGAAGCGATTTTGAGCTTCTGGGTTCAAGATAACGTGTTCAAGGTCATGAACTCCAAAGCAGTGCTACAGGAGTCAGACATAGCATTGATTTTAGGCCTAAACATAACGACGACGCCGGTTTGGCTTGAGTCTGAGGCTTTAACTAAGCCAGTACCAGTACCGAAGCGAGAAATAATTCGATCCAAATTCTTTCGGGGGTAGCCTGCTAAAAGGGCTCTTATAGAAGAAATCGTGGATAGTCGTCAGCTATCGGATGATGAAAAATTAAAATTATCATTGTTGTTTCTCGTTTGCTCCTTCTTACTTCCAGATACGTACCAGGAAGTAGATAATGAGTACTTGGACCTAGTTGATAACCTCTAAAAGTTTAACAAATTTTCATGGGGCCTGACAGTCTACAATAATTTATTGGAGTGCATATCCAAGGCGATAGTTAGAAGGGAGACAACCAAAATTTGCTAAAGGGGCAATATAATATCTAAGGGTATACTATCGCCCTACAGATCAGGGCATTCAAGCACTTTCCAGGAGTTACCTACCTCTTACGGCGCTAAAAACCCCATTTCTGAGGATGATGAACTGGGAAGCCCTAAATTTAGTCAAACTCTAAATTATTTTTAAGATAAATTTCTTAAGTGTCCGGTCATCGTAGAACTCGTTGTTGAGAAACACGAGTTATAATATGGATCAATTCGTCTTTTCTTTAGGGAAAGAGAGATGGCAAGGGAGGCAGAAGAAATGGATCAGAAAAGAGAAAACTTAACACAAGAACGAGTAGATGAAGATGAGGATAATGAGGACGACGATGACGATAACAATGGCGACTATGAGGTCATTTTACGTTAGCAGCCGAAATCAAAGGGCAAGCAACCAACAAGTAGGCAGCAGTAAACCCGAGAATGACCAGTTAGCCAACCTCAACTTAACTCTCAGGTAACCAAGTTAATGATGTTAATGATGGAGTGCACATCGCTCGGAAAGGAGATTAGAGTGATGAAGGGTGACTTCAAGCATGCATTTACCATTTTGAAAGGACAAGCGTTGACTATAGAACGGCTGGGGAGAGACAAGAAGACATTAGAAGAAAAAGTAGCAGTCTTAATATGCGAAAATGTCGCAATGCAGAATGATCTTGATGTTGTGAAGGCTCATTGGTCCAAGGTATTCACTCCTTAACTTAAACCGCGATTAGATACTTAGAATATTTTAGAGATTACTTTGAATAGTTAGAACTCACTAACTTATCTTAGCACCTGCTAAGATATCATAGCATTACACTATGATAAGATAGCAGCCATTAAGGTAAGATAGCGGCCGCTAAGGTATGTTAGCGTCCTGCTATCTTATCTTAGCAATCGCTATGGTATGTTAGTGTCCCGCTATCATATCTTAGCGGACACTAATAGATGTTAGCATGTCACTATCATACCTTAGCGGCCGCTAAGGTATGTTAGCGCCCTGCTATCATATCTTAGCGGATGCTATTGTATGTTAGCGGCTTATCTTAGCAATATCTTCATTTTGTTATATGTCCACTGACTTTCTATGATTTTCAAATGTAAAATGACATTCTTTCTTCCGTCCTCTTCGAAGCATTCGTTGCCCTCAAAACCTTGGTTGAGAAAGGAGCTCCATCTACGAACCCTCCAGTCTAGGGAGAGAATCCTTCGGCCGAGGGCGAGAACCCTGAAGGGGAGGCTACGGTTGTTGAGGAGGACGCTCTACTTACTTAGCCATCTCACGAGTCGTAGCCTGCATCGCTGAAAAAATTGTTAATAAAATTATCGGCCTCAAGGAGTAAGGCTGAAGGACAAGGGAAGGGTTGGGGAAAGGGTTATGACTTTTGTGAGAGAAAGACGTTGACCAATAAAGCGTCCTTTAAAAAAGATAAAAATAAGGCGTCATTTAAATGACCAAGAGTGGTCGAGGATGAATCACAGTCCATGGAGCAAAAAATTATGCACAATAATTAGAACCGACCTGTGGCTGACGATAGTATGATTGTGAACACCGTCTTGGGTATTGACGTCACTGTTGAGAACTTACGGATCCTCAAAGGATGCTAGTGGCTTGACGATCACATCATGGATGCGTACTTTAAAGTCTTAAAGAACAAGAACGACGTTATGTTTTTCGAAAAGGCAGACAAGAGCTGGTTCGCTAAGGCCACTGCCTTGGTAAAATTTTATTTCTTCATTTATTTCTTTCATTTATTATTTATTTCATTCATGCCTTTCACTTAATACTTATTCTAATAACCAACTTCAAACACTGATTATTGTGAACCATGCAAAATTCAATAAATTTGTCTGTGAACAAAACCTAGGAGCACTTAGCGACATGGGAAAGTGGGAGGCCTACTATGACAAATGGCAGGTTCGTCACCGTTGCAAGTTGTTTAAGCCTCTGCTTACGAGTGCCACAAGGGGTATTCATGATGTTGATTGTGAGACGGTAAGTTTCTTTTAAGTCACGTTAATTAACGCTTTTTTTATTTAATGAACAACGCTCTAACTAGAACTCCGGTTGGACTGTAGATTTATTTTCCGCTGTATAGCCAAAGACACAGCAATTAGGCTTTGGCTATAGTGTCCTTAGCAGATCGAGTAGTAAAGACATTAGACCTTGCTAATCGACAATGTACAAAGAAGTTCTATCTGCACAAACAAACACTAATGCTTCATCTAACGCACCTTCTTTACACTGTCGGTCTCAGCTCCACTTTCGATCAACCATGGCGGGTCATCTTCGTGGGTTTTGGGTTTGAATTCAAGGCACTCCAACGCAATTCCACTTCATCTTCTTGCCCAAGTAAAAAATCTAAAACCAACTAGGTCATCTTCTACCCACGTCTATCCTTCACTGGCGTCAGGTCGTTCGATGCGAAGCTGCGGTGCAAGTCGTCGTCTTCTTCCCCAAAATCCATAGCTCAATATTAGCAATGGAGTGCCTTGAAGTGGGCTTTTGTGGTTTGGCCATGGAAAGGGTGTATGAAGAGGCAAAGTGGTTTTTGAGGATCGACCATAGAAAGGGTTGTATGAAAACGACGAAATGGGTTTTTGTGGATCGGTCAATGGTCATTTGAAGAAGCGAAGTTGGTTTTTGTGGCTCGGCCATGGAAATGGTCATATGAAGAAGATGAGGTTGGTTTGCGGGGGGGGGGGGGGGGGGGGGGGGTGAGAGGAGGAACTGCGTATTGGGTACCTTTATTACAACTACAAATTCTTCCTTTCCAACATGGGTTTCATATGCTTGTATCGTTGATTGCTTTGATTTAGACCATCGATATCATTTTTCAGCATAGTCTTGGGTTTTGGGTTTGAATTCAAGGCACTCCATTGGTAATAAACCTCAAAAATCCAATCGGCAATCCACAACTCGACGGTTTGGAAAGTGGTTTTGAACAGCTCGCACGAGATTGCCTCGGAGTTTGGCTTTCCCATTGTACTCGCCGGGTACACGACTTGGAGTTGGGGCCCGCGCATCGGTGCCGGTGATAGATTTGAAATCGTTAACGGACAAGAGTCGGTTTCGATTGAGACCAGATCTAGAGTGGTGTGGACGTTAACGGCCAAAGTTGGTGTTACCGCTTTTTTCGGCGTTTTGTTGGTGGGTGAAGACTTTGCTGGAGAGGATTGTGCATGAGCATTGCCTGTCGGTTGTGGCTGTGGTTGTGAACTATAAGTCAAGTGGTTGAAGATGATGTGACCTAATGACAGTGAAGGGTAGAAATGGTATTTCATATCACTTAACCATCATTAAATGAATAAGTGTAACGACAAGAAGTAAATTTTAATGATCCGTCACGGTAATGTGCCATATTTACAGTAAAAGCCAGTCAAAGGGGAGGAAAATAAATATGCATAACATGGGGGGCAGACTGTAATTTGGTAATAACATAGGGGGCTAAATGCAAAATGCCCTAAAAATTATAACACTAAGTTAAAAATTTATATACTGACATCTCCAATTTGTTGTTAGGTTATATTTGTCGAAGTTCAAATAAAAGTTAAAGTTTAATCAAAAGTTAAATTTTAACAAATAAAAAAAATAAAAAAATATTGCCAAGATACAAATTAACACAATATTAATCGGTACCTATTGTAGAGTTATAAATGTCAAGTTTCGACAAAAAGTCAAATTTTGGCTAGAAGTTTAAATTTAACGTGTAATTTTTTTTTAAAAATGCTGTCAAGTTACAAATTAACATAATAGTAATTATCATCCACTGTCAGATTATACGAGTCAAATTTTATCAAAAAGTCAAACTTTGACTAAAAATTAAAATTTAACAAATAATAAAGTTAAAAAATACTGTCAAGTTACAAATTAACTTAATAGTAATTTTTTTTACAAATTATCCACTATCAAGTTATACTAGTAACTCTGTCAAAAAGTCAAACTTTGTCAAAAATACCGTCAAGTTACAAATTAACACAATAGTAATTGCAATCCACTGTTAGGTTATAAAAGTAAATTTTTTTCAAAAAGTCAAACTTTGACTAAGATTTAAAATTTAGCTATTAAAAAATTCTCAGAAATACTATCAAATTACAAATTAACATGATAGTAATTACTATGCATTGTCAAGTTATACTAATCAAATTTGGTCAAAAGTCAAACTTTGATCAATAAAAAATTAAATTACCAAGTTATAAATTATCATAGTAGTAGTTGCTATCTACTATCATGTTACATTAGTAAAAGTTTGACTAAAGTAAAACTTTGACAAATAAAAAGGGAAATTTGCATTTTCAGCCCTAATACTTTACGGATTTACATAAATGACCCTATAGTTTCAAATTATGCAAAATAGGCCGATGGTGTATTTTAAATGTAACATTTGCAAGTGTACAAGATCTATTGCAGTATAGCAAGAAAAAAGGTGTCGAACCCACAAGGAAACTTGAATTTTTAATTAATTCTTTTAGAGATTTAAAAACGTCCCCAAGGAAGTACCAAAGGGCAGGGCAGATTCAATTTTACCAAAATTTATCACACTTTTCCTAAATGCAAGAAAAATAAATTAATCTAAACAACTAATTACCAATGAATCTAAAATAATAATTAAATTAGATCAAGGAATATGCTACCCCAGATTTGTACCCCTTTTCTACCATTAAAACCCACAGTTTCATTAAAGCATCATTCACACCATCATTCATCTATAAAAATGATTCGAAATAAAGTATGATCATCAATCCGGCATATCCTATTTAAAATCAATGACTCAGCCTATCATCACGGTATGAGTCATGTAAGAAGCATAGTGTATCTCATGATGTTTAGATCACAACAGTAAAAACATAATCGCTCTGCAACTTAGATCAATCTGCAGGTTCAGATCTAGCGATTATAGCCGTTGATACGGGCCATCAACGATCATAACAAGCATTCAACATATTTTCAATAACACAAACTTTGAGCAAAACGATTCCATGATGACAATAATTAGACTATGGTATTAATCATAAATATGGGTACTTATCTGGGGATCGCATCTTCTCCGATCTACTGATTTAGCCGCTCATCTTTGGTGTACGATCTCCTTATTCATTCAAAGTCATTCCTCTTTTTATTTCTTCCCAAAAGGTCTTTTTACAATTGTTTTTCCTAAATACAATCTATGATTTTCTCAAAAAAAAACAATGCAAAACCTAGGTACAATCTACCCTGATTAAACCCTTGAAGAAGGAAAGAAGAAGACCCTTCAAAAGATGAAAATAAGTTCTCTAAATTCCCCAAAGTAAAGAGCCTAAAATTGTAAAAATAATTCCTCTCTAAAAGTCCTCCCAAAAACAACCCCCTTTTACAAAGCCTTAGCTTCCTTTTTATAATGGCCGAACACACCTAAACCTAATTGCCTCAATCGATTGAGACAGAAGTCTCAATCGATTGATTTTGAGTTTGAATTTCTTTAGGACACTTCTGCCTTTATGTGTCAATCGATTGATTTTCATCAAATCAATCGATTGATTTGCTAGGGTTGAGTTTTACTCCATCTGTCAATCGATTGACAATAATGCCTCAATCGATTGACTCTTCAATGCAAAGTCTTCCCTTTCTTGATGGAAGTTGATTCTCTTCACGGCTTTCAATGCTTCTTTGGACCTTTTTGTCTTTAGCTCTTTTGTAGCCTTTAATTTCCTTCTTTTATGCGCTTGAACGATCTAACGGTCAGAAACACCTGTAAACATCAAAACCTCACAACAACCATCAGGTGCTTTCATCGAACAGCTAAATGTAGGATTTAAAGTGTGAAATATAGTCATATTTCAGCACCGATTAGCCGACTCCAAGCCATGTCATTTCCACGTCACCATCGACTGACGAAAGGGCTAAATTACCCCTGACTTTAAAATTTTCAATTTAAATGCTATTTAAACATTTTTTACTTTTACTTTCTACTTTTAACTTTTATAAAACCAAGCAAGCGGCGAGAATGGTGAAATAGCGACCGATAAGGTGCTTTTCTCTCAGGTAATTTTTTTTATATTTTTCTTTGTCTTAACTAAGCTAGGAGATCAACGATAACATATCGCTAACATAAGATAGCGGGATAGTATCTTATGTTAGTGACCACTAACATATGCTAGCGGACGCCAACGTAAGATAACTGGTGGCTATCTTATGTTAGCATCCGCTAACATAAGATAGCATCCCACTATCTTATTTTAGCATTATGTAGCTTATGTTAGTGTTATGCTAGCAGTGTGTTAGATATTTTCTTATATCTTATATTTTTTTGGTATTTATGTCTTGCTTATGTTTTTGGGCAGATCACTAACCGCTTCGAAGATGCTAAAGACTCTAAAGGCCTTCGAAAAGTGTACTGGAGTTAGTTTTAGAAAATTTAAACCCCATTGCAACTCAGAGAGAAAGAGGATACTGGATGAATCAATTTTTGGTCATCTCTTTAGAATTTATGAGAAACTAGTGTTTATTGGAGACCTAATTGAAGTGATTTGGAGCTTCAGGGTTCAAGATAACATGTTCAAGAACTCCAAAGCAGTACTGCAGGAGTCAGATATAGCATTGATTTTAGGCCTAAACATGATGACGAAGCTAGTTTGGCTTGAGTCTGAGGCTTTAACTAAGCCAGTACTAGTACCGGAGCGAGAAACAATTCAATCCAAATTCTTTCTGGGGTAGACGGCTACTTGGACCTAGTTGAGAACCTCAAAAAGTTTAACAAGTTTCCATGGGGTCTGTCAGTCTACAATAATTTATTAGAGTGGATATCTAAGGCGATAGTTAGAAGGGAGACAACCAAAATCCCGCTAAAGGGGCAATATAATATCTACAGGTACACTCTCATCCTACAGATAAGGGCATTCAAGCACTTTCCAAGAGTTGCCTCCCTCTTACGGCGCTAAAAATTCCATTTTCGGGGATGATGAGATGGGAAGCCCTAAATTTAGTCAGACTCAGAATTATTTTCAAGATAAATTTCTTAAGCCTCCGGTCATCGTAGAACTCGATGTTGAGAAACACGAATTAAAGTATATGATCAGTCATAAAATATATCATTTTATCACCCTTAACTTAATGTTGCAAGACCCCAGTTTGCTACTAACAAGCTAATGATGTATATATATTAAGAAAAATCAGTAAAAGAGAACTAAAGTGTTAATCTTTATCAAAATGAACTCAAAAAGCAATAAGAAAAATGATTGAATGTGAAAGACAATTCGACGTTGCTGAAAGCTAAAAAATTATAGTTTATGATTGAACGAATCGAAAGAAACAAGAAGAGAGAAATCATGATTTACGATTTCACAAATAGAGGCTTCTCATTGTTGCTGATCATGAGCAGATTTACACCGCCATACACCAAAATAGAACAACTCTTGAATTAGAAGTTTGGCAAATCACGGATCTAAGAAGATTGATGAAGAAAGACTCCTAAAGATCTCGATTGCTAAAATTAAGGAGAAATTACAGAGCCGCATCAACCACTAAAAGCAAGGAAGATAAAATTAGGAATTAGAGTTATATTAGGAATATTTTATTTTTAGTAGTTTCTTTTATTAGGATTAGAACAATATAAACCGACCCCTTATGATCTATAAATAAGAGGGATTGTCATAAGAATAATTTCATCGAAGGAATTCTCAAAATCAATTGACAACTGAGATTGAATTTTATTCCGATAAAAAATAGTTTAGAGTAGTTTAGACATCCAAGGTTCCTCGATCACAATTGACGACTGGGATTGAGAGCTGAAAGATTAGTGTAGATATCCGTAGTTTCTCAGAAGTAATTGACACCTGTGGCTGAGGGGTGAAAGATATATTTTTACTTTACATTTTAGTTTAGATTTATTTTTATTACAGTTTACTGCTTTGTAAACATCTCTAAGTTTTGATTTGAATTGACGACTCAGGATGAGATTTGCAGATTAGTGTAACAGTTTTACTTTTCAATATTCAATTTTCTCGAATTTGATTGACGCCCAAGTTTTAGGAGATTGTTGATTAGATTAAATCTATGTTGAAGGATTTTAGTTATTTGATTGATGCCCAAATTTTAGAAGACTGCAATATGGTGTAACGGTATTTTAATTTTGTAAATATCCAAGACTTGAAGGATTGTGAGTGACGACCATAGTTTGGAAAGAGGAGGATTTAGATTTATTTTATGCAATTAGTTTAAGAAACCATTCTTTTATTCATATTTCTCAAGTTGTTTAGAACCTTAAAGATAAATATAAGTCTTCAGAAAATAGAAATATAAAGATAAATCACTTCCTCGTGGGAATGATCCTATACTAGCATTACAATTTCCATTGTGCGCTTGTAATAGGTTAAGACTTAATTAAAATAGCATAAAGAGCACATCAAGTTTTTAGCGCCGTTGTCAGGGAAGCAGATTTTATTTTATATAAGTTTTAGAAAATAAATATTTATCTTTCTCTTTTTATTTTTCTTTATATTTTTATTTTCTTGATCACTTCTTAAGCTTTTGCAGGTTTTACTCAGAGTAGCGAGTCACAAGTTTCAACACTTTCCCTGATCAGAGAAGCTAGAGATTCAGATGTGTTTTCTAAAATAAAAATTAAATATACCCAAAAATAAAAATAAAAATCAAATAAAATTAAAAACATAAAAATATATTTATTTTTCTGGTGTATGTATCACACTCGATCTCAAATTTTAAATCTTTTTGAGTGTTTAAATGACCTATTGCCCCATTATACCTGAATATGATAGACTGGGAATGGGTGCATGCATTCCATCGGAGTGAATACAGTAACACGTATAACTTACAACAGAGTAACCATCCTTATTTTAATTATTGCTCCACTAGTGGCCAACAACAAACACCATCTGTTGTTGACTCAAGCTCTCCTCCTGCATAGAATTTTCAGCAGACCTACCTGCCACCCATGAGACCATATCAGTCATATGAGCAGTAGCATTTCTGTCCTTTGAGTAGTGGATTTGATAATATAGTTGTTCAAATCTTTAGGGATTTACAGTAACAGTGGCATCAGTGTTCTAAGGATTATCCCAACTTACTCAATTCTCTCAAGTTTTTCATTTGTACACACAATCCTTTACGACGCTAGAAGCCCAAGTTGGGCAGCTAGCTACACAATTGGTGGAATGAGAGAGCAACCAGTTACAATCATGACCTGTGAGTAACTCAGAAGGACAAGTTTTTATGGGAGAAACATCGATTTCTATAGAACATGTCCAAACTGTTCAATTTTTACGAAGTGGCAGAGCTATGGATAATAAAGTTGAGATGCCCACAATTGTGGATGTCCCAGAGAAAGGAGAGGATGAGCCTAAGAGAAGCAAGGAAGGTTTTAGACCAGAAAAACATAAAACTGAAAATCAAAAAAATAATAAAGATAGTGTGCCTAATATTTTAACTGAGGTATCATATGTACCAAGTTTACCTTTTCCTAATGCTTGCGGCGCACCGTCAATTTTTTATAAAAACCAAAAAAATTAGAGGAGAGCACATATTTTGTTCATATTCTCCCACTTAATTCTCAAACAAGGATATGGAACCCTGGAATTTTTCTTTCCAGACGAAGAAAGGCTAGTGATCATTATATCATTGGAAGATGCTGAGTATGTCTGATATACTCATGGGCGCCATCCAACTACCAACTCATCCGTAGCAACATCCTGTAAAATACGTAGACTAAATCTTTTATTTTACTTTAGCTAGAAAATTTTTCTCAGTAAGTATGTTACAATTCAAATTGTGGTAAATCACAATCGATCGTAAGATACTTTCTACTGTACAATATTATGTTCTCGAGTGATCATATGGATTTACTACATTCTGAACCCCACAGGTATGAATTTTTTGTATCCCCTATTTTTTTGTGCCAATGAAGACATTGTCCAGTTTGAGTTTGGGGGGGATATACAACTTGTGTATATATTAGTTTAATTTTGTAAAAGGAGTAAAAGTCAATAGATAAGGGATATGCTGAACAAGGGTACGACAGAATAGAAATAAAATAAAGAAAATATGGGAAAAGAAGTAAAAAATCAAAATTATGATTCTGAGAAAAGATTAGAGAAGCAAAAGCTTCCAAAGCTGAAAATTTAAAGGATATTTGAAGAAAATTGATTGAAGAAATGAGATTTACACAAGAAAACAGAAAAAGAAAAATGAGAAGAAGTTATCCAACTTTTTGGATACTTACTGAAGTAGAATAGAAAAGAAGAGAAGAAGATAGAGAAGGAAAAACTAAATTCTTAGAAACTTTTTAATCCTAACTACCTTTATTTGGAACCTTTTAAACCCAAAGCCCTATTACAAGCCGAAGGAAAGACCTTTTTGATTTATGATTTGCAAAAGTATGAGTCTAGTAGAGATATGTGCTATAGTTACTATGAATGAATGAAAAATTACTGAGTTTTGATCAAGGATAACTGGTATGATAGAAGTTATGATATAAAATATTTGTAATTTTTGAAAATCATAATAACCATATGATGACTAACTTAACTAGTGCATAAAATTAGTGCAGATTTTTAATTTTTGTTTTGCTTTGAAAAACTGAAAAACCCAAAAAATATTTTAAATTTTGTAGGTAACTTCACTGAAAACCTTCAGGAGACTACAACTCCTCTACTAGGGATCACCTTGGGGTTTAAAGGCTTGTTGCATCCGTTAAATACAATCATGCTCCCTACGAAAGTGGCATTTAAATTTTAGATTAGTATTTCTTTCCTTGTTTGTTAGGGACTAGCAAAACATAAGTTTGAGGGTGTGATCAGTCACAGAATATACTATTTTATCACTCTTAACTTAATGTTGCTAGATCCTAGTTTACTACTAACAAGCTAATGATGTGCAGATATTAAGGAAAATCAGTAAAAGAGAATCAAAGTGTAATCTTCGTCAAAATGAACTCAAAAAGCAATAAGAAAAATGATTGAACGTGAAAGATGATTCGACGCTACTGAAAGCTAAGAAATCGTACTTTACGATTGAACGAAGCCAAAGAAACAAGAAATCATAATTTACAATTCTTCAGAAGATGTTCAAAGCAAAAGGCGATGCAAAAAGTGTAACACCCGACCAATTCCGGCCTGTAACCGCACTGGTCCGATTAACATATTTTTGGCAAACCAAATATATCAGTTCAAATAATTAAACTGGACCCTTTGGAACTAAGCCAATAGATGAATAGACTTTGTGTGTGAGGCCCAATAGATAGCATCACTGATCAAACCCATTAGTCAACAGTCAAGAGTAAAGGCCCACTAGTTGAAGGATGGCACCAAAGCCCATTATATAAAAAGCCCATGAGCTGAACCCGTTAGGAAATGGATCCATGACTATGAGAGGGCCAGATTTATGGCCTTGAGTCAACTTCATATATTTAAATGAGTGTATGCGTTCCACAGTTGAACCAACCCAAAGAAATGACCCATTAGTTAAAGACCCAAACATATGGTCCATTGATTTCAGAGCCCATGTTGGACCCATGCCAAGACCCATTTGAACCTCATAGAGGATTGGCCCACAACTTATAAGAAACCAGATCTATGGCCTTTAGTTTTGCTAGTACACCTAAGTGAATGTATAAGCTCTACATGTGAGCCAACCCAACACATTTAAAGCCCATGCACGCAATGTATTTGCATGGAATTTGAGTGTCAGGCATCTGTAGCGAAAAGAAGAACTCCTTCTTCTTCCTTTCCTCGTCTCCACTTTAAGAAGCTCCAAGCCTGTGATTTGGACCCCTTCAACAGAGCAAATCGATCGTAGAGGCAGGAAGATTATTTCGCAACCACTAAACCACCGATTCGAGGACTCGTTCAGGCGGGAACCAGAGTGATCAAACGCATCCTCTTGGGTGAAATCACACACGAAGCTCGGGAGCCCTGCATGCGAGAGCTTCATTTTGGTAAACTCACACCACCCTACTTACAAATTCTAGTTTTTGTAGAGAAAATGGAGTCCATGCATAAGGTTAGGGAGAGTCAGACACGTGAGAGGCTTTGTGGCCAAAATCGTGGGGTTCGATAGCTTGAGTTGCGTACATGATTAAGTGCGCTAGTGTTCGAAGGCTCAATTCGCCTTAGGCCGACCCGACTGGGTCGCGTTCTAGCAATGCATGCCTCGAAACCCCACAAAAAAATCGAATTCATGACCAACTAGGGAGTCAATTCCTTCGATTTTCGGGGGTTTTGGACCGTATCTCACACAGATTAATTGTAATAAGGAACTAGTAGTTGTGAGGATTCGCATGAGACGATTGGATATGTTTTTCAACATTGTCTGTGCACGAATTTTTGAAACCGAGGCCAGAGAACAGAACATACATGTGGCGAGTCTGCCAGGTTCACCACGGCGGAATGGAATCTCGTCGTGGCGAGATTTCAAAGCAGTTTTGTTCCTGGAAAAACTCACCGCGGTGAGCTTCTTGCTGCATGTGGCACCTGATGAACTCGCCGTGATGACCCTGTATCTCGCCGCTGTGAGATGCTTTGTTTTGCTAGGTTTTGAAGTGTGTGACCTAGTGTGCCTCACTAGGGTGCGACTTACAACTAGCAAGGTTATGTAGTACCTACGGATACGTGTGATGTGCATTCTAGGCTATACATAAAGGACATTTGAGAAGAGCCTAGCTTCGATCCGTATGTGTTTGCTCAGAAGGTCCGACACTTGAGGTAAGGAAAATACCTTTGCCAATTATATGTTTCTCGAAATCATGTTTTGTGAGGCAATTATCAAATGAACTAATATTTTTAGCCATGATATATATATATATATATATATATGTATGTATTTTGAAACTCTTGAAGGGTTAGACTTGATTTTTGCACATGTCTTGGTGAATTTATGAACATGCATCTTGAACTCGCATTTCCTTGCATTGCCGCGTTCTCGTTCTTGTAACTTACTCAGTCTACGTGTACTTGATATGTGCCTATGCTATGTGAGATAATGTGTAATGAGTGGAACCTCCATGAGAGGGGTGGAGCCCCCGGGGTTACAACCCTGTGTCCTAATACGAACTGTTCAATTCTCTAATACAGGATGCATCACCATGTGATTTGTTCTGAGTGTGTTAGATGTAAGGGGAGTGGAGTCTCCATGAGAGGGGTGGAGTCCCCAGGGTTACAACCCTATGTTCTAATACGGGCTGCTTAGTTCCCTAATACGGGATACTTACTCTAATGCCACATGATATGATATGTCTCGATTCATGATATGTGATCTACCTTGCTTATAATTCTGTCCTTGTTATATGTATTCATGACTTGCTTCATTTACGTGTTTCAGTTTCTGCTCGAACTCTCTCTCTCTCTCTATGCATTGTTTTAGAATGTGTAGCCATTACCATGATTTGACTCGTTGAGGCATTATAATCATATTTTGATCTCGTACTCGATATATTTTAATAGAATGTGAATTTTCAATTGCTTTATTTATGCATCAAGAACAGGAATTAGAACGATAGAATGTTATTTAGCAATGTATTTTCTCTATTGAGCTTGGATGAAAGCTCACTCCCCGACTATACGTCACAACTGTAGGAGCTGGTTTGGAGAGTGATCTGGAACATGAGGAAGATCTGGATTACCATCCCACCGAGGAGGAGGAGGATTTGCCGGAGGAGCACTTCCCTTGAGTAGACAGTATATGATCATGCTTTGTAATCAAATACTATGTATATTTGATCCGCTGTTTAGATGGAGGTCAGCCTTCATCGGTGGATGTTTACTTTTGTACATATGATAGTTAGCTTCATGGGTTATGTTGCCATTTTGTTATTGATGTATGCTCTATATTTATTTCCGTTCTGCGCACTTTGATTTCCGCTTTTGTAGGCTTACTCTTTTGTGAGATAGCCCGATGCTTCCTATTGTTAAATGAGAGGAAAGATCGAGCTGTCTGATTGTGATGCTTACATTCGATACCATATTATCACTGTGTTTCAAATCTTCCACATGATCCGACGGCATGAGTTTTTGGGTAAGGAAACCCGGGCTGTCACAGGTGGTATTAGAGCCCAAGCGGTACATCGTATGGGCATATAGAGCTATGAAGTCAGTTAGTAACAATGGCATTACGTTTTACTAGTAAGTTCAAACTAAGACCTTAGTCTTAGAGCTGACCTGACTTAGCTTTTGCTTGGTCATGATAGGTCAGCATGCCTCCCAGAAGGGGAAGAGCGAGGGTTTTGCACACCGATGGTAGAACTATTGGCAAAGGAATCACCACACCTCCGAACGCAATTCCTCTTGGCAACAACAACAATCATGCCTCAGAGGTTGACAACAATTTAGGCAATGCTTTAGATGGAGGGAATCAAGCCACAAATAACACGAGGAATAACTAGCAACTACTTGAGACCATGGCAATGTTGGCTGAGAGAAGACCCCCATCTGGTTTTCAAGAGTTTCGATGATTGTGACCGCCAAGTTTCTATGGCCAAGCCGACTTGATGGAGGCTAAAAATGGCTAAACTAGATCGAGAAAGTGTTACAATGAGTCCGCTGTACGGAAGACGAAAAGGCAAGTTGGGCTTCATTCAAACTAGAGGGTGAAGCGGACCCATGGTGAAAATCAGTAGAGAGGACATGAGCTCCAAGAACACCCTGGACTTGGGCTGAATTTACAATAGGCTTTCATGAGAAGTACTTTCCCATGACTGAGAGGGATCAACTAGAGATCCAATTTTCCAGTTTAGTGCAAGGACAAATGAGTGTTAAGGAATACGAGACCTAGTTTACGCAGTTGTCATGGTTTGCACCAGCATTGGTCGCCACTGAATTAATGAAAATGTAGAAATTTGAGTATGGGCTAAAACCGGCTATCAAGGGGAGAATATCGTTGTTTGAAGCAACCACATACGAGAGAGTAGTAAGACTGGCTCTCATTGTGGAAAGAGACCTAGAGGAGTTATATAAGGCAAGGGATGAGCAAGCAAAGAATAGGAAAGCTCAGTATCAAGCATCAAGTATAGAGCAGGCCAGCAAAAGGCCAAAGTATTTAATGCCGCCGCTTGCACAACCAGTTCCCATAGCGTTGATGAGGCCTTATTAACAGGCAGCTTTACCTCCTAAGCCTTTCACTACCTCCAACACTACGACAATAGGAGTACCAAAAGCCCAATCGATGACATCTCGCACCGCTTCCTCCACACCATCAGTGACATGTGCGAAATGTGGGAAGCCACATAAGACCGAGGAGTGTCGTAAGAACACCAGAGTTTGCTCTAAATGTGGACAAAGGGGGCACCGCATCAGAGATTGCCCGGACATGAAAGGTGTTACAACCACGTCTACGCCGAACCTGAAATTTTCAAGGCCTACTATATAAGGCCGAGCATATGCAGTATCATCCCATGATACACAAGCAACCAATGATGTGATTCAAGGTATGAAATTTCTAATTTTTAGTAGAATTATTTTTCTCGCATTTTAGATAAAGAAGGTGCATAAATAGGAATGATCTCCACTACCGTTATACTTCATGCTATTACACGACATACAATGCAACTAACTCTAAGGTGTCTATTCAATTTAGGTGTCATCCGTTTGAGCAAACCATATGATATATGTTGTTATAAGGCCCTAGTGTTGATAAACTTGGGGTCCACACATTCATTCATTATACCAGCCTTTGCCAGGGAGATCGGCTACACACCTGAACCCTTATAGTTCATCTTAGCCATTTCTACACCAACAGCAGGCAACTCTTGGCTCTGTGCTCTAACATATTCTTTTTCACATTCATTCGAAAATTCTTTGGGAATGACCTCTCCTTGTTCCTTTCCAACCTGGTTGTCCACCAGCCTGCCAGACCTTAGGGTTGTGATGGAATTAGCTCCCTCAAAACTTGAGGAACCTTCTCCAATCAAATATTGGCCCTTAGGGTTGGCCACTGACTGGCTTGGCAACCTACCCTCCTCTCTTTTGGCCAAGGCGTTGGATATTTGGCCTAGCTGCTCTTCCAATTTCTTTATGCTTTGACTGTGAGAGTTCACAGTCTGAGTCAAGGTTCCAAGGTTTTGCAATGAGGTCAAAACCTGATCCTCAAAAGAAGCATTTCGGGGCTAAGGTGGGGGAACTACCAACTAATTTTGCTGCTGGGGTAGCTGCTGATGCTGGAAATTTGACCTTGGGGCATATCCCTGGTTAAATTGCTGCTGTGGCCTTTGAGGTAAGGCTAACATCTGTTGTGGCTGCATGTAATTATCTCCAGCATTTTGGTGCTGGTATCCAAATGGCTGCTTGTTGTAGCCAACAGATTATTGCTGGCCAAATGATTGGGCAACAACAGCTTGTTCCATCGCATACTCAGGATTTTACCCTGCAGATTGGCACTCTTCCACATTGTGTTGTGGAGATTGGAATATTAGACATGCCTCCATCACTTGTGCAACCCATCTGGGTTGCACCACAGCCAATAGTTTATTAAACCTATCAGAAAGATTGGCCATTTGCATTTGCAGGTTATTATTCCCAGATACTTCATACATCTTTCCTTTGGAAGTTGCAGCTAGTCCCATTTTAGGAGAAGGCTCATGAACAGTTCTTGGCAAGGATATCTTTTGGAAAGTATTTTCACTGATGACCTCAAACAATTCTCATGCCTCATCAGCTATTTTGTCCATGTAAGTTCCAACACAAGAGACATCTACCATGTCTCTGCTTTTCTCATCAATCCCATTATAGAAACTCTGGACATGCTGCCAGTTAGGGATCTTGTGGCGGGGACATTGTTTGAGCATCTCTTTGAATCTGTCCCATGCTTGATTAAAATCCTCAGTTGGAGATTGGGTAAAAGAAAGTATTGCTTTCCTCAACTGGCTGGTTTTTGTCTCTGGGAAGAATGTTGTCAAAATTTTGGTCTGGAGGTCTTTCCAAGAAGTGATGGTGTTGTTTGGGAGAGTAGCTAACCAAGTGCTGGCCCTGTCCTTTAGGGAGAAAGGAAAGAGCCTTAATCTAGTGGCTTCTGGTCCCAAATCAGTAATAGAAAATATTGTGCACAGGGCTAAGAATTGGTCAATGTGCTTGTAGGGGTCTTCCTTGCTGAGCCCATGAAAAGATGGAAGCATTTGGATGATTGAGGTTTTAATCTCATAGTTTCCCTGAACATCTGGGAATTGAATGCTGAATGGGGAATTATAATCATCAGGAGCATTCAACTCCTTCAATGTTCTGGGTTGCTCTTCACCCATGACTGCTGTCTCGGTTTCAGTAAGGGGCTCAACTGTGGTGTGTCTGGGCCTTCTTGGTCTTTTGGTCTTTTCTATCTCAGGGTTAGGAGGCTCTAATGTGGGACTGAGGGATCTCCTTCCTAACATGCACACACACCAATAGCAGGGAAGACTACTTGCAGACACATTGCAATTAACTCAAAGAATTATCTAAACAAAATTACAACTATCCTAATCAACTTCTATGGAATTTGCAAAGGAAAAATAAACTGAGTTTTGAGGGTTAGAGAAATGCAAACAGAGGTAGCTAGACTCCTAGTGCAGTTCAACTTTCCTTCGCTGCTACGATCCAAATCTGGAAAGAAAAATTCTAAATGTAAATCAGCAGTATCAGTTATTCACAAGCACAACTACCAAAGAATAAATAAAAAAAAATAAAAATCTAGGGTCTACTAATAGATCAAAATCTTTGACAACGGCGCCAAAAACTTGTTGTTGACTTCTAGTGTGCTGATTTATTATGTAATGATAAGAGCAAAAAATAAAAATCAAAATAAAATAGAGGGTGGATTCAGCACAACTAAAATAGCCTAGACTTGCAAGATATAGGGCCTGTTGTAGCAAGTTTTAATAAGTAAGAGCTTGTCCCATAGGGAAAATGGTCTAAAGCTCCAAGGGAGCCATCTTTAGTAGGTCCTCCAGATCTGACTACAGATCTGGCAATCCTAAATGGAAGGAGATTTAAGGTCACTATTATTTAAATCCTTTGGTAACCTAATGCCTAAACTACAGAAATGGTTGAGAAGAATGATGGAGTGTGAGAAAATAAATATAAAGAGGGTGAGAAGTAAGCTATTAGGTACAGATCTGATGGGTTTTATAACTCAGACTCAGATCTGCTGCTATAGAAGTTCTGTCCAATGGCTACATTATCACCAAAGAGGAGAAATGATCCAACTCACCCCTGTGCCATGATCCAATCCCTTATGGCTATAACCTGTCCACTCAAATGGTCACAGACTGTCCAATAGGGGAACCATAGTCCATAGATGGGTCAGAACATGTATATCATTATAGGCATTACTTCATCCAGGCTACCAGCTCAAGAATCCATAGAAACCTCAACCTCTAAAGTTCTGTGTGTGGGGCATAGGCCTGCATATATGCACTAGCCTGGACACACAGGACCGGCAAGAGTTCGAGTACTAGCTTTAGATCTAGCTGTTCACTGCTTTAGAGAGACAGCAGTGATCCAGTCACAAGCCTATAATGTCTACAGCCAGATCAGATCTGCCATCTGATGGTGGGTCTATACAAATACAGGGGAGTCTGTCTCTGCACAATCTCTCACAGGGCTACAAGCACAAGTGCAGAGAAGAAGAATTTGTCTTAGAACTGTAGATTGGCCTCACCCTAGGGCTATAACCTATCCACTCAAATGGCCACAGACTATCCACAGAGGCTATCCTCCTCACAGAGGTCTGAGACAGAACAAGTAGATTACTGCCACCACCATGTTCACAAGGCTACAGGCTCAGGCTCCCATGGGGATTCAGATTTAGTGGATCCTGTGGTGGGGCATAGGCCTGTGTATGTGCACTAGCTTAGACACATAGGTCACTTGGATCTGAATAAATCCTTAAAAACAATCCTCCATTTTTTACAATACAACTTAGCAATGGAGAATCTCAAGGCAGCAGCCTTGTATAGAACAACCCTCAAACATCAATCCCATACATGTATTACATCCTATTATAAAACTTCATTAAAACTGTTCCAAATAGACATACAAAGGCATAGCCAGCAAGTGCTAGACTATGGAGAGAAGAAAAAGGAAAAAGATGCTACCTAAACCCTAACCTTAGCCTACTGGAACTCTATAGCTAGATTCAAGAAGATAGGAGGAATTCAGTCCTCACCTCCTCCTTGCATATATAGCAGTCGGCTAAGGGAGCATTAGGGTTAGGAAAACCCTAATGTTAACGCTGCAAATGTGTCCCATTTATGTTCCTTGGATGCCTTGGGGTGTGTGTATGGAGATTGGAGCATTGGAGTGCGCACCCTAGTTGCTGGAAGTTCCTAGACTGCCCCTATAGAAGTGGGGGGAAGTTAAGATCCTGAGTCTCGCTAGGTAGCAAGGGTTTCCAGGTCTTATCGCATGATAGAGTTGTCGTCACAGGATTGAATTGACTTGAAGCTCTTATAGTCGCGGGACAGATAGTTTGGTCATCGCGGGAATGCTCTGGTCGTCGCGAGATTGCACTTTCCATTTGAGTGGCGCGGGAATCGCGCACGCAGTTCATTCCTTGGTGAATCTCGCAGGGATCCCCGCAAAGAAGCAATTGCATCATCGCGCCCTTGAAGATCTGCATCCGACCCTTGCCATCGCACGCAAGCGCAGGAGTGCCTGGAGTTCTCTCCTCAATGAATCGCGTGAGGATTAAATGCTCCTCTCTTGAGCTGCGCGTGACTATGCGAGACTGCGTGAGTGCTTATAACTGAGCCTCGCGAGAACTATGCGAAGTCTGCTTTTTGAGCCCTTCTGTCATTAATCTGTGCGAGAACAGCACGAGCAGTTGGTGTGCTGCCTTGAGAAACCTGCGACAACTACGCGAAGCATTTTTCTCTGAATCAATTGGACCTTGCAACATCTGTGCGAGGCTCATTTCTTGACTTGTTGTTGCTGTGCTTTGCCTATGCTGCAGCCAAGTTCTGACTAGATTCAACTTCCTTTCTTCTAAGAAACTTCTGGGGCAAAAGTAGGCTTCTTAGCAGGGTTAGGGCCTTATCTGTAGCTGCTGCTTATTACCTATAAAATGGTCTTAACACAGATTTATTATATGACTAATGGTCTAACAGAGGTTAAGTTAAGGAGTGAAAAGTGATACTTTTCAGGTCTTAACAACCCATAAGTTTCCTTGATTGATCACTTTTGAAGAATCGCTTAATCAAATTGAGCACCACAAAACCAGTGCACAATTAGTTCTAACCTTATTAGGACTGGGAAACTCGCTGAGCAAGTCAGCCGGTTGCTCACTGAGTCGATGACCTACTCAAAGCGATTAAGCGCTAGGAAACTGATGCGTAATTTGATTAAATGCCTGAAACAGGGTGCGTAATTGAAGGAAAACCTATAAAAACATTTTTATTTTTTATTTTCGAGGAGGGAACGGGGAGGCTGGCAATTTTACGGATTTTTTTTGGGATTCCGAAACCAGAGAACTTTGATGACAAATCCATAGAGCAATCTAGTCATGATTTCGAGATTCAAGCGCCGAATCTTTGAGATTTCTCTCCACAGCCCCGATCCTAGGTTAACCTTAGTTTTAGACTTAGGATATTTCTCTTAGTTTCAATTATAGTTTTTAATCTTTAGTCCAAGACCCTAGCACCCTTTTCAGACCACAAATTTTTATATCTGGTTCTAATTCTCCCAAATTCAGAACCAGTCCTTAATTTATCGGTCTGGTTTATCGAACCTAGGTCCTTAATTCCATTCTAAAGTTTTAACCTACAGTCCTATCATTAATTTTTTGTTCTAATTTTCTGAATTCAGAACCAGTCCTTAATCATACGGTCTGATTTTCTGATTTCGAACCCGAATTCAGTCCTAAAATTTAGATTTTAATTTCAATTCTCTATTTTAATATCTCTAAAAAATCCAAAATATTACTTTTAGTTTTTATAATTCCAGTTCATAATTTAATTCATCATTATCATTCCGAAATCAACTCTAAAAAGCCTAAAATACTATTTTACAGTCTAAAATTCAATTTGTCTTTAATCTCAGCCACCCAATTAGCCCAAGGTAGCTTACGGAGGGTACTTGAGAACGAGGCCAATCCTTCTTAGCATAGCGGGCCCAAACCCCCCTTTTTTAGAATTTTTTAGGATTAATTAATTACTTTAATTAGTTTTATTTTGATATAATTGATTAATTACATTGATTAGGCTTTAATATAATTATTTAATTACTCTAATCATATTTTTCAGTTCAGTTATTCAATTGCTTTGATTAGAATTTTGGGAAATTTAATTCATCCATGATTAATTCATTGATCATCATGATTTCAGAAAAATCAGTTCTTTTATTTCAATTGATATTTTAGTAATTAGAAATCTAGTCAAAATTAGTCTTTTTATTCCAATTAGAATTATAGTAGAATTATTATAATTGCCTTAATTAGACTTTCAGTAGGATTAACTTACTTGTTTCAATTATAATTGCAATATAACTAGCATACTTGTTTAGAATTCCAGTATAATCAGCATGCCCAAATTAACTAGAGTTTCACCAGAACTGCCACATGTGCACTCCTAGTACAATTAGGAGACCTGATTACAACCAGACTTCTGATGGCATTAGGAGACTAAAAGTAATCGGACTTCTAGTAGCATTAGGATACTAAATTAATTAGAATTCTGATAAGATTAGGTAACTAAGTTAATTAGACCCCTCATAGAATTATAACATTAAAATAGTTCCACTCACTCTGACAAACTCACAGCTAAACTCATATTAGAACTAGGGAAATCTAAACTGATCAAAATTCTAACCATAACGGGAAAAAAGGGAAATTGGACTATCTAAATTAAGAAAAGACACTATTGTTGACGTTCGCAGGCGGACGATTCAGTATAGAAGTAACCCATACCCGCTCTCAAGCGTGATCATTGATGTGTTGCAACGTCGATAAATATCTGCAATTGGTGATCGCAACAAAGTAGGAACCTCCCTAGAAAATCCCTTTATTTTTAATATTCTAAATGCCGCATCCCTAGAGTCCATTTGGAAAGAATTGGAAGCCACTGATTCAATGGGAGCAGAGAGGAAGCTAGAAAAAGCACGCACCAACAGACTGGCGATCACCGTGGGACACTTTTGCAAACTTTCTTTTTGATAGCTAGTTTCCGTCTTACTTTCTTTTTCTTCCTTTCCATTGCGTTGATAGATCCTTTTTTTTATATATATGAGTCTTCGTCAAAGACTCGAGATGTCTGTTATACAAAGAGTGAGTTTAGGAGACCCACTATTGTGGGGATATCATGACAATCTCACGTACGAAGAAGAACCATTTCATAATTCCAGCCCACGATAATCTGAGATTAACATGACTGGCGAACAAGAAAACCCCTTCTCTGTCCCGCACACTAGTAATAATCATAATGGGAGAGATGAAAACATTGGACAAAACCTTACCGCTCAACAGATCGTAGAACTCAGTGTTCAAAGAATACAAAGAGGAGATGATGACTCCAAGGAGTTACTTCGAGGGTTGGCCGCTGCATACTAAACCATTAGACCACAACAATTTTTAGAAGAACAAGAGCGACAAGAAAGGCCGCATCCTACCCCGAGCATGGTGTCGGCCCGCGCCACACCATTGAGACAACCTGCCCACACATTCTTCAATGACGACTCTTTAGACAAGGTTTTATCACGGGTCGCTCTGAAAGGCAGCACCATTAAAATCAAAGATCTCCCTAAAATGCTTGATGAGTACATGGCCAAAATAGAGCGCCTCGATCACTCATTTGGATTTGATAAATTTTTTCAAGACGTCGAGTTTAATTTACCAATAGGATTTAAGCCACCTAAAAATTCACTAAATATAACAGCATTGGAAATTCAAATCATCATTTGGCCCTCTTTTGTAGTGATTGTCGACCCATATGTGATAACCAGGGACTCCTCATTCACTATTTCCAACGCTCATTAGAAGGAGAAGCTTTAGATTGGTTTGTGGGGTTTCCACTTTATAAGATAGAAACCTTTGATGAGTTAGTCGGTCAATTCCTAGAGCAATACAAACGCCTGATCCAAGAGACAGTCAGCCTCAGTGATCTAATGGCAGCCAAACAAGGACCTGAGGAAGAATTTACCTACTTCGTCGCCAGATGGAGAAAACTCACTGCTAGGACCGACACCTCAATGAAAGAAAAGGATTCAGTGGACATCATCATCAATAACACTAGAGAACTGTTAAAGAGTGATTACCCCGACTTCACTGCACTCCACTGTCATAAGTGATTACCCCGACTTCACTGCACTCCACTCACAGGCATCCCGACTAGCGCGACACATTAAAGGCAGAGACCTTGCTCTATCCATAGTCACCTCGAAAGTAGGCTCTTTCAATGAATCAAAATCGAAAAATAATAAGAAAGCTTTAAGAACCAAAAAAGTAAACACCATTGTCAATCAAGGTTAAAACTCTAGTAACAGGAGCTTCCAATCGTGGAACTTTGGACAAAATCAAAATCACCAACGGTATACCAACCAAAACCAAGGTGCTAATCAACAAAGATATGCAAACCAAAACTAGGGCCATAATTAGAATCAAGGCCAATACCAAAACAGAAACCAATACCCTAACACCTATCAGAACCAAAACGTGACACAGAATCGACCGGCCCATGTGTCGAATTATAATAACATACCCCCACCACAGAACTTTAACCCAGCCAGAGGCCCCTACCAGCCAAGGTGAGAACACTATCCCCCTTTATCGGATACCATTTCCAACATCTTTCATCTCTTTAACACTCAGAATCTCTTCCAATTCTCGCAGGAAAAACCTCGCCCATGGCCGACATATCTAGATTATAGTAAGTACTGTGCTTTCCATCGATACGCAGGACACAACCAAGAAGACTATTGGGTGTCCTTAGGGACATAATCTATGATATGAATGACCGAAGTCAGATCGATTGGGAAGCGCTTAAGAATCCTAACCTTGACAACTAACCCCAACAAAATTAGGGATCGTTAATAACCCCATGCCCAACCATAACCAAACGACACCGGCACAGGTCACCACCGTAGACCTCCCCGGTTGATCTCCCTTCCAACCTTCCACCTTAATCACACGCATTCAACCCTCTATCGCTTCCACCACACCAGCGAGAGCTCCTTCACCCCCACATTCCTAGGCCCTGATCACTCACATCGCCCCGTCGAATCCACCTCCTTATCCAAAATTCACTCAGATACGAGATACGAGTCCATTCCTTTAGGGCTAGGAGACCATTCCTCCGTAGTCACCCACCAGAGCCTTCAACCCCTCCAAATCCTGAACCAACACCATTGCCACTCTCTTTATCTGATTCTGAACCCAAGTATAGAGATCATGTTCTCCAAACTGCAGCTCAGAGTGCTGCATGGGTAGAAAGTGTCACCCGAAAGACTCCAAGTCAAGACAACGAAATAACCACTGATCGTTCACTAAATCTAGAAGAGAGTGAGCTAGAGGAACATTTTGACCCATGTGAGACACTGGTCTCTGCTTTCCTAGAAGAGGAAGATTACACACAGTACCTCCCACGTTGGAGCGGCACCATTCAGGTACACATTCCAACCTCTAATTTCACCCAGTTTACAAATACATTTGTGTCGAGCCGCGTCGGGTTCGGTCAACAACCGACTTGCCTAATCCTTAAATCAAGAATCAATTGCCCACCTCCACCTTTCCCTTGAAGTAAGGGCTTCACGAATGCACAACCACCAGAGAGGTTAACTTGCCTCCCCCGCCTCATATCATCCCTCCACCAATTCCTGCACCTCAACCATTCCAACCACCCACACCTAAGGTCCATCGGCCAGACAAAGAAATCGCGCTCGAGCTAGGACAAGAATACGACCTTCTACGGTACCTCCAGAAGATCCCAACCCCAATGTCCATATTAGAACTCATCAAGAAATCACCTGACCATCATTGGTTATTGATAAGGACACTTGAAGACACGCAAGTGGATGAGGAAATGACCATAACTGAGCTTCCTCAAATCACTTTGGTCATGGCGCAACCTCTAGCGCTCACTTTTACAAACGCAGACATGCTTAAAGAGTCACTCCATGGGAGTGCGCCCCCCATATATCTTACGATCATAATTAGAGGATTCTCTATACCACATGCACTCGTTGACACGGGAGTAGGGCTTAACATTTGTCCTCTCACCATGTTAAAAATGCTTGAATAGACGGAGCAGGACCTCAGGCCCTCCGCGCTATCACTCATAGCTTATGATGGGTCTCATCGCTTTGTCAAAGGAACTATCAAGCTATAGGTTCGCCTCGGGCCTGTAACGAAAGACGTTATCTTCCATATTTCTAATCCTGCTAGTACGTACAACCTCATCTTAGGAAGAAAATGGTTGGAGTCGATGAAGGCTGTCGCATCGACATACCATCATTGCATCAAATTCTCATACAAGGACTCCATCATCCATATATACGCTGATGCACCCCTCCAGGAGATCGATTCTGATTACGCGGCAAGCATACCAACTGCTCACGACTATGTGTTGAACACAAGCCATATTCAAAAGACTCGAATCCTTGATAAGACAACCATCGCGAAAGTCCGCCCCCTACCCCTCCTAGTTTTCCCCCAACGCGTCAACATAAATTAATGAAAAGAGAGGTTGGCTCAGACCTCTCCAAACTCTATGCCATTAACCCTATCGCGATAAAAGGTTGGGACCTTATGTACCAACTTGGATACGTTCCCCACACCGAGCTTGATAAAACTAAGCAAGGTCGTGTAGGGCCCGTTGTCCCAACACAAATACGTAAACACATAGGGTTAGGTTATCAATCAGACGGCTGGCAAGATGACTTATCCCCTACCTACCAAAATTGTCTCTGTACGACCACTTTGCCTATGGGACTACTGAGAAAGCAGACGTACCAAAGCAAAAGGAAGTGCCCTTTACTAGATCCTAAGAAGCAGAGATTGAGCAAATGACTAAAGCATTCAACGATTTAACCAATTTAAATGACGATATAGATAGACCACTCAAAGGAGTGTAGCCGTTGTTTGACGCTAAGAAATTTATAGAAGAAAGGAGAGAAGAACCTCCAGAACTTGACCCACGAGTAGAAGATTGGCAGTCCACTGACGATGAAGATTTTCACATAGCAACCTTACAAGATAGTGAAGAGTACTTATGCTCAACATGGGAGGAAGATGATACTCCACCAGAAAATCTTAACTCATATAGCATCCACCTCGGCTTTGGCCTTGGGGGATGGGAATGCCCTTGGGACTCCCCTTGTATCGCTTACCCATACCAACCCCGCTGTGGGGCCTGCACCAGCATATTAGCACGCTTTGCTAGTTGGATCCAACACTCTATGGTAGGAGTACCGAATGATTTTAATTTTGTGATTACCGATACAGGTAATGATCCATCGACGCAACTACTAGCACAAGAAGTAGAAAATCCCAATGGTCACTTGATGAACCTAGAGGGAAATACTCGCATCACTCTCATAGACTTTGAAGAGGAACTTGAAATAGACACCTCTACATCCCCAAATTTATCGCAACTCAAAATATTTTAGAAATCTTTAGAGGAAGAGTGGCAACCACCCCCAAGTGATGACGAGGACTATTGGATAGACCTCCCAGCACTCGAGTTAGTGGAGCAAGCTAACCTCGGACTCCGAGCACCATCTGATCAAGAAGATGAGTTCGATACTGTCTTCGATTCTAACCTAGAAGGATGGGAATGTCCTTGGAAATTCCCCTACATTCTTCCCCATTATCAACCTCGCTGCCGAGCATGCGAGCTCATCCCAATATATTATGAAGATCAAGGAAAGGAACTCGCTACCCTTGAGGATCCTTTGGTAGATTCCCCTCAGTGGGAAGAACAATATTATTATGACCCAGAGGATGATAGCTCAATTGACTATGATCTTCAAAGCTTCTTCGAAGAAGAGGCGATTAAAATTATCAAAAATCAAAAAAATCAAAAAAATAGAAAACCCTAAAAATTCAGAAATATAAAATCTAAAAAAATAAAAAAACTTCAGAAAAGAAAGGGAACTATTCGTCCCGAACCAAATCTATGACCAACAAGGAGACTTTTCTCCTAAGGTTCTTACCCCATTCCTCGCACGAGGACACAAAGCATCCCATCTAAATAACAAGCCAGTGATCATACTAGACGAGATACTTCGTGACTTTGAGAGAGGATCAGTAGTCTTGACCTTCACCTTACCAAAGAACTCTCAGTCATAGATTGTGTCGATGAAGGGTTACCTTTCGCAAACTCAAATCTCCAGTGTAACAATTTCACAGTATATGAACCTACCGAAGACAAATAAAGAACACCAGTTGCTGAGGAGGCACTAGACTTCAAATAAGTTATCAGGCATTTCAATGAGCAAACCCAAGCTGCCGTGGAACCCACAGAGGAAATTAACTTTGGCACTGAAGAGAAACCCAAGAAGTTATTAATTAGCGCAATGCTCAACGCAAAGGAACGTCAATAAATTACACAAGTCCTATAAGAGCACCTCGATTCCTTGCATGGTCCTACGAGGACATGCCCGATTTAGACCCAAGTTTAGTAGAACATCGCCTTGTCTTAGAACCTGATGCAAAGCCTGTTAAGTAAAAACTCCGCAAGATGCACCCACAAATCACTCTTCAAGTTAAGGAGAAAGTTGACAAGTTACATAAAGCTAAATTTATCCGAGTTGTCCTCTACCCCAAGTGGGTCACCAACATAGTACCTATCGTCAAGAAAGACGGTAGAGTACGGGTTTGTGTCGACTTTTGAAACCTCAACCAGGCGAGCCCAAAAGATGACTTTCCACTTCCACACATTTACACTCTAGTCGACAACACCATGGGACACAAGATGCTATCCTTTATGGACGATTTCTTTGGATACAATCAAATCAAATTAGCAGAGTCCGACTAAGAGAAGACTTCCTTCACCACACCATGGGGGACATACTATTACGTTGTTATACCTTTTGGGCTCAAGAACGTAGGAGCCACGTATCAGCGCGCCATGATGGCTATCTTTCACGACATCATACATAAGTGTGTAGAAGTTTATGTCGATGACATATTAGTAAAGTCCTAAATGTGAGTAGGACATGTTGAAGCACTCCGACTAGTACTACAAAGAGCTAAGAAGTATCAGTTAAAAATGAATCTAAAGAAATACGTCTTCGGGGTCACTTCTGAAAAATTACTTGGTTTCATAGTTAGTAAACAAGGGATCGAAGTTGACCCTGCAAAAGTCAGAGCCATCCTCAAGATGTTGCCTCCCAGTAATATTAAAGAGTTACGAGGCCTGATAGGGAGGTTACAATTCATCAGGAGATTTATCTCCTAGCATTCGGACTGATGCGATCCTTTCTACAGACTACTTAAAGGAGGAACTGAGTACAAATGGGATGATCAGTGTCAACAAGCCTTTGACAACATCAAGAAATACCTCCTTAACCCATCGATACTATCGCCACCTGTCCCCAAAAGACCCCTAATTCTATACCTCTCAGCGAATGATAAAGCAATGAGAGTAATTCTGGGATAATACGAAGAGGATGGCAAGAGAGAGAAGGCTATCTACAACCTCAGTAGGATGATGGTCGAATACGAACGAAAGTACGCTTCAATGGAGAAGACTTGCCTCACCTTGGTGTGGGCCTCTACTAAATTATGACACTACTTTGGAGCACATAAGATACTAGTACTAGCCCAGATAGACCCGTTAAAGTATATATTCGAAAAGCCTGCAACATCAGGAAAGATCGCTCGATGGCATATGCTCCTGTAAGAATTTGACATCACTTACGTCACACAAAAATCGATCAAAGGACAAGCAAGTGTCGATTACCTAGCAGAGCTCTCGCTCCCTAGTAATGAACCCATACATGCGGATTTTCCCGACGAAGACCTATTCACGATTCATAACAAAGAGCCCGATAAGACCTCATGGATCCTTTATTTTTATGGCGCTCTAAACCACAAAGGAAAAGGCATCAGGATAGTCCTCCTGAGCCCGAAAGGAGTTGTTATACCTAAAGCTTTTCAACTAGATTTCTCCGTCACTAACAATATCGCAGAATACAAAGCCTTTATTGCTGGACTACAAGCAGCACTACAATAAGGGTTCAGCAGCTAAAAACCATTGGTGATTCAAAACTAGTAATTTCACAAGTCATAAGAGAATGGAAAACTAAGTAAAGGAGACTAATGGCATACCTAGAAACCGCTCAACATTTAGTAAAGAAATTTGAAAGAATCTCTTTCACACATATCCCTAGATTAGAAAATGAGCTCGTAGATTCCTTAGCCACGCTAGCCTCAGTCATCCAAATACCTATCGGGTAAAATACTAAAACCTTCTTCATCAAAAAGTTGACAGCACCCGTCCACGAGGAAACATGTACCGTCAAGAGAGAACTACCCATCCTCCCCACAGGTACAAGAACAAAAGAAGCAATCACCTCGGAAAAGCACATCAAGGCAGAAACTAAAGTCGCTATGTTTAGATTTAAAAAATTGTCGACCGATGATGGATAACCATGGTATTTTGACATCTGAAACTTCTTAAAATATCAACACGTCCCTCCATATGCCACAAAGATTGAATGGAAGACTATAAGGAACCAATGCGCCCGATTCTACATACTCGGTGAAACATTATACAAAGAGGCCTTCACTAAAGGAGTACTACTACGATGCGTCACGACTGTCGAAGGACATTACATCATTCGAGAAGCACATTCCAGTGCCTGCGGCGCCCACTCCGATAGACAGAGACTCGCTGATCAAGTTACATAATAAGGCTACTTCTGACAGATAATGATCAGAGATTGCCACCTCTACGTCCAATCCTACAAGCAATGCCAAAAACACGTCGTACTCATCAAAGCTCCATCAGTTGCATTGAATACTATGACTTTTCCATGGCCATTTTTTATGTGGGCCTTCGATTTCATTAGACCTTTCACAGACACAGTTGGGAACACTCATAAGCACGCATTCATACTTACAGCGATCGAATACTACACCAAATGGGCAAAAGCTGAATCTTATGTCAGAATCACCACTTCAACACTCGTAAGGTTTATCGTTCGGAATATCATCATCAGATTTAGAGTACCCAGGATGTTTGTCACTGATAAAGAGCCACAGTTCATCACAGAGAAGACAAAGAAATTATGCAAGAAGTATGACATCGATCTACGCCACTCATCACCGTTCTACCCTCAAGGCAATGGACAGGCAGAGGCTACGAAAAAAATGTTGATTCAAATCCTGAAATATATAGTAGAAATAAGCAATGGGGCCGACTGGCCTGAATGACTACCAGAAGCACTCTAGGCCTATAGGACCTCTATTAGTACAGCCACTAGCCAAACTCCCAACCTCCTTACCTACGGGATGGAGGCAGTCCTACCATATGAGATACAAATATCATCTTTATGCATTCAACTCGATGATGAGTGTTATTCACTAAAAAGTGCCACTTTTCACCTCTTAACCTAGCCTTTGATAGACCTTGAAGCAGACTAATAATCATTTGTTAAGTGTGTTTTATAGTTAGCAATAATCTGTGCAGCTAAATACAAAATCCATCCTTATTAGCCCAAAGAAGAGGAAGAAGACATGCAAAGATGATAGCTGAGCCAAAGCCTAATAGAACATCCTGGTAGTGCTCACCATGGTGACTCGTTTGCTGGTCATCATTGACTAAAAGCCTAGAAGATGGATGAAGTTGGCTGAGAATGGAGAAACTACAACAGCAGCAAGTGCAATACATCAGAGTATAGAAAGATAGATCTCACAGAGTTGAGAAGCTCCCTCACGAAGCGAAGGATGCAGTGGAAGATGCCCTCGTGCGGATAGGACGTGTAGTTAAGAGGAGAGCTATAAATACATCACGAAGATCTCGCAGATTAAAATCCTCAGAATTTGTGGTCGCGAAGCTCTCGTGGAGATCAAGCCTTAAAGCAACCGTGCGAAGAACATAGTGAGTCCAGGAGTGCACTGAACAAAATTCCACCTCGCAGAGTTTGTGTGTGGCCCTAGAAGAGAGAGACGCCCAGAAATCTTCTCGCACAGATCTCGCGCACTCTGAAGCCTTACCAATTACTACGCGAGTGCAGGAGCATACTTGCGCGAGTACCCAGCAAGAGAGAGCTTCTGAAGCTCTACTGCGTACGAAGTCTAGGCACTTTAGATCATCTCCGCGACAACATTGCAGCACAAAGGAATTGCACGATTAATTGAAGATTTACTGCGCGAGTGAGCACTTCCCACCAACCAAAATCTACTCCGCGAAGGCTCTGCAACTGCGTGAATGAATGAATGCATATGCCAACCTCGCGAAGCACGGGCTCCCCACTTCTCAGTTTTAACTCAAGGACCTTTTGGGAATTTCTCAAGGCTAGGGCACACTTTTCGAGGTACACATCTCAAGGCATTCAAGGGTTATAATAGTGCTATGTCTGCTGGAAATATTAGGATTAATCTCTTCAGACCTAAGGCCGCATGGACAGAGTATATAAGCTACACTTAGAGTTTAGTTTTAAGATTGATCCTTCTTTTCATCCTCTGTCGGCTGAGAGCTCCAGCAGGCTAGGGTTAGGGTTTGATCACCTCTTTTTCCCATTTTTCTTCTCTCTTAGCCCAGCACTTGCTGGCTAATACCCCTGTAAGCAGTTAGGTTTAGTTTATTTCAATTTGTAATAGGTTTTGTATACATTGGGATTTTTGATGAGCAGTTGTGTACAGGCTGCAGCCTGGAGGCAGTTCATTGTAAGTTTCACTGTTATTAATGGATTATTGTTTTAATGATTAATTGAATCTAAAGATCTTATGGTTTCTTTAGATGTCTATAGGATCCATGTATTTGGGACGAGCCCATACAGTTTTCAGTAGATCTATTATTTACCATCTAATTTCCCTTGGTTTGATAGTCCCATGGAAAGCAATGCTAGATCTGTAGTGAGATCTGGGGAGCTCGGAGGCCTGTGGACCATGGTAGTTGCAGCAGTTTTCATGTTCTTTCTCAGACCTTTGTGGTATGGACAGACCATTGGGATACCCTGTGACCATTTGAGTAGACAAAGTATAGCCCTAAGGTGGTGTCTAGCCACATGTTTGAGAAAGATTTTTCTCTCCTGCACATGAGGTTCTAGAGCCTTGTGAGGAGATTTGTACAGGAACTGGCTCCCCCCTATTTTACCTAACCAATATCAGATGTTAGATCTGATGTCTCTGTAGTAGTTGCAGCTTGAGGCTGAGTCATTGCAAGCCTTTTGTAGTAATGACCAGTGGAATTTAGAGCCTTATTCAACTTGTTACATGGTCTTTTTTGTGGGCACCAGTGAGTCGTTGGCCTTAGCAAAGTACTTAGGATTTTATGGGTTGGAATACCTATGGATGTCAGCCAGATCTGTGTGCAGATCCGTGGAGCTTGTAGCATTGGCATTATATAGTGCTGGAATAGTATTCATGACCTGGTCTGGTCCAGTGGTTGGAGAAATGATTAGTCCACTCCTCTGGATTAGATTAGCAACTTCTGGCTTGATCAATGGGATTTGACAGACTCTATAGGATAGGCTGTGACCATTTGTGTGGACAGCTTATAGCCTTAAGAGCACCCCAAATGGCATAGGTTAAGTTTGACACTTCTACCTTGTTGAGGCTTTTGATAGCGTCTCAGCAAAGAGCACTGCAGAGATAGACTAAATCTGAGTTACATTACTGCTTTAACTCTGAACTTAACCTGCTTACTTCTCACCAAGTTTTATATTTTATTTTGGAACACACCATCATCATCTTCTTCTTAATCCTATCTTTAGGATAGGGCTATATTTTATTTCTCTGTTGTTAGGATTAATTTAGTGTAGTCGTGATACCCAGCTCCCTTTCTTTAGGATTGTCATATCTGTAGCCAGATCTGGAGGCCTTCTATTATAGCCCATTTTGGGTTCTAGATCAATTTCTTTGTGGGACAAACTCTTACTTATCAAAACTTGCTACAATAGGTCTTGTATCTTGCAGGTCTAGGATTACTTTGGTTGTGCTGAATCCATTCTTTTATTTTAATTTGTCTTTAAATTTGTTTCCACTACAGAATAAACATCACCAGGGAGTCCGACACAATAAGTTTTTGATACCATTGCTGGGGAATATTGATCTTTTTAGTAAATCTAAGTTGTACTATAATTTAGAGTTCCAAATTCTTCGTAACTGTACCTAAACTAGAATAAAAGTACTACTGATTCTTTGTGGAATTTTACAGAAATGAACACCAGAAGAAAGGAAAAGTTAGAGCTGCAGTTGGAGTGAAGCTAGCTCTGTTTGCACTTACTTTCGCCTAAATCTTAGTCCATTTATGTTTACCTCCCTATTGTTTGTTTAGTATAAATCTGTGTAGTTGTTAATTTTTATTTGTAATATTCTTTGTCTGTGCTTGTGAGCATTTTCTGTACTACTGTGGGTGTGAGTATATGTATGGTAGAAGGTCTTTAAATCCTGAGCTAGAACTTCCAAATCTAGAGTTTGAAAGGATCCTTAGACTTAGACGCATCCCATAGGGCCCTGCTATTAAAACTGAACCAGCTATCATGGTTGAGAGGCAGAGAAAATGAAAGGAGTACAATGCACCTGGGGAGTACACCTCTCCCTTCTGCATTCAATTCTCCTCTGTTGAAGGGAATTATGAGATTAAATCCTCCACCATCAATATGCTGCCTTCGTTTTATGGGCTTAGTAAAGAAGATCCTTACAAGCATATAGACCAATTTTTAGCACTTTGCATTACCTTCAATATTGCTGGCTTAGGACCTGAGGCCACCAAACTGAGGCTTTTTCCTTTCTCACTAAAGGATAAAGCCAACACATGGCTATCAAAGCTCCCAGCCAACAACATACATTCATGGAGTGACCTTCAAACCAAATTCCTAGCCAAATTCTTTCCCATGAATAAAACCAGCCAGATGAGGAAAAATATTTTGTCATTTACTCAGTCCTCAACTGAGAATTTTTATGAAGCTTGGGAAAGATTCCAGGAGATGTTAAAATAATGCCCCCACCACCAAATCCCAATGTGGCAGCTTGTCCAAGTATTTTATCAAGGAATTAATTCCAAGAGCATGGATATGGTGGATGCTTCCTGTGGTGGTAGTTACCTCTACAAGACAGCTGAGGAAGCTTAGGAGCTGTTTGACATAATAGGGAAAAATTCCATGCAGCAGGAGTCTCTGTCACACAATGATAGCCAAACTCCAGCTAGGATGGTAAAAGAGGTCACCCCTAGAGGTGGAATATTTGAAGTGAAGGTACAAGGTGATCTGGAGAGGAAGGTGGGCAACCTGAGCTTGAAATTTGATAAACTAATGAATGTTATGCAACCCCTGATGGTTGCACAGGTGGAGGAGGCATGTCTGATATGCCAATCTCCCACACATTCTATTCATGATTGACCATCTGCCACCCAGTTTCTAGATTTTGTTATGGAGCAAGCCAATGCTGCTCAATCTTTTGGGCAGTAGCCTGCTGGGTATTCTTGGAGGAACCACCCAAATCTGAGGTGGAGACAAGATTCATATCCTCAACCCCAGTAGCAGCAAATGGTAGCTCCTTACAGACCCCAACACCAGTTTAATCAAGGTTACCCACCAAGGTAAAATTTTTAGTTACCTACCCTACCGTCTAACCAATTGGCCCTGCCCCCACAACAGTCCAGATCCTCTTCATTTGAAGAACAGATGCTGGCTTCAATGCAAAACTTGGGGAGTTTGGTGCAGACTGTCAATTCTCATGCACAGAGCATCAAGAATATTGAGGACCAGGGAGTCTCGAAATAACAATGAGCTATCCTTAGATGAGAGGAGAATTGCCCTACTCACGCAGCTAGAGCGGCTCGATGAAACACGTCTAAATGCAGCTAATTACGCTCAGGTATATCAGAGGAGAGTGGCCAGGGCTTACGATAAGAAAGTCCTCAAATGAACCTTTAACATTGGATAATTAGTCTTGAAGAAAATTATGCCTTCCAAATATGCCCATCCGAAAGGAAAACTGAAATTGAACTAGGAAGGCCCATATGTCATAACAACCGCATACCCTGGAAATGCCTACAAACTGGCGAATCAAGACGGGGAAGAACTCCCTAGCCCTTGGAATGCCATGTACCTTAGAAAATATTATCCTTATCCCCGTGATCGTCACATCCCATGGTTAAATACTTATAATTATCACCCCCGTAATCGTCACGACCCATTCACTGGTCATACGCCTTCAATTCTCAGAATATCCTTAAGACCTCCGATTTATCGCCCGCCTTTTCTCACTCGGGCAATTTGATTAAAGGACTAGTGACCTATCTAACCTCTTTCAAAAGCATAAGTAACACGTGATCCTCATTTCCCTTCCCCTGCCATTGGAGGAGACGTTAGAGCAAAAAAATAAAGATGTTAGGTTCAATCAAAACTCATTATTCTTGTGCTAGCAGGATGCTTTCAAAAAAAAAATATACATTTACATGTCAAAAGTTGAGTGAGAGTAGTACGACGAATGAATAAGTCAATAAGCTCAGGAAAACATAAGCAAGCTGTGAGGACATCTCTGGTAACTTTACTAGAAGTGTATAAGAAAGACACGAGGGCATCCCTGATTTCCCTATACTACTAGATGTCATCGTAAGGTGGCGGGAGGAGGATAAACTCCTGCTAACCATAGAATGTGAGATTTGGATGGTGTCAAAACATGATGAAAAGCTCGATCATGGCATCCCGTATCTCCTATGAGAAAAAGATTGTTACCTATCCCTTTTGGGAACCATTAGATAGGAACTATTCCCCACATCACTGAGCCTTACTCCCCTCTTCTATTTTTATTTTGGACGATAAATTAGAAGCCTTACAGGATATTCCTAGAAATGAAACCGAAAACTAATGAATGATGTCTGATGCAATCACCTACTATACCTATCATACTTCTCCCTAATAACCATGGGATAGGATGACCACTACCCCTAGGATAAACCCTCATATACAACTAACCTAACAAAGATACCTCCCCGTTTCGATGATAGTACATATCAACTTTTATTCAATACTAACTCACCAAAGACCCACAACTGTTTATAGACCCAAAGTGCTTATCTCGAAACTCAGAAAAGCTTAATTACATCTTGACATTGGGGCATTTTTTTTTGGATTAGAAGAAGAATCATATCAGAAGCGCCAACTTGTCCACAAAGAAGATGAGAAACGACGAAGTTATCATCCGAAAAATGCTACCCAAGATACCATACTGCCAATCACACCACGCTCCTACACTCGGGCATCTGTTTATTTCATTTTTAGTGTTTTAGTTATTATTTCTATCTTAGCTATTTGCTTTCCCCATTACATTACTTTCATTTAAAAAAAAAAAAGAGAAAAAGAGGAAAAAAGAAAAAAAAAAAAGGAAAAGAAAAAAAAAAAGAAAAAAGAAGAAAAAAGAAGAAAAAAAGAAAGAAAAAAGCACATATCTATCTTTTATCACCAAACTTCGGTCTGAGACACTTACCCCCTTGACAATAAGCAAAGGGGAGAACAAAAACTACTAAGAGCACTACTCTCACATGTGCAGATACGTAAGCAACCTTCAACTATCACCGGGCCAACTCAGGAAGCATCCAAGTCCCAACGACGGACGATGGCGCTAAAGCAACCAAAAGGCAAAAGTGAACGCAAGAGGTAACTAAAAGGAAAGGAAGCTAATCAGGTACATCTAAACCAAATCTCCATATATATCAAAGTTTTTTTCCTTTATATACTTGTCACCAGGGGCATCCCCCCATATATGTACAACTGACACCCTCATGCCACAGATACAAAATAAAACTACACACACCCCTACTCCATACGTTGCCGTTGGGATGGCCGAGCGCTGCTGTTCCCAATATCATCCACTCAAAGGTTTGTAGACTGGTCCACTGAAAATACAATCCTGGCACCCGGAGTCGGCAGAACTTCTAAACGATGAGGCCCTGCTACAAAACCCCCCTCACTCGTCTGACTAGCAGACCACCTCGATCGAGAAGGAGGAGGATACCTCGCAAGAACCTCAAGAATAATAGGAACCTCACGAGCATCATCTCTGACACGACCATGTGACATGTGACGAGACTGCCCAGCCGAGGAACTCGTAGCCCTCGAACCCGATCCACCAAGCTGATGAGCTAACCTATATATCCCTCGCTTCATCAGACAATACTGTAGCTGGTCTAGGGATGCTTGCATCTTTGCTCACATTGTCCAACGAGTTGCCTCTAATGCCTCAATCTGAGTCTTCTGTGTCGCCATCATCTCGACAAGCATGTCCTCCTAACTCTGCGTCTCCCCAACGACTCGCCTCGCCTCAGGAGTGGCTCGCGCTCGCGCCACCTCTAAACACGCCTCCTCTAGCTGACAAACCTGCATAACCGCACCAAGTCAAACAAAATCTAATATATATATGAACAAAATAAGAAGCTTTGAAAAGGAAAGGATTATACCAGATCCTGCCTCTCCTCTAAGAGTCGCCCAACCGTGTCAGCAGTCACCGGATCAACAGGAGGCACGAAAGAAACAGCGAACATAGGTGGCTGCAACAGAAACAGACAAATACATCAGAAATACTATAATAACGACTAAACTACGAACATAATAACTAAAATGTACCTGAGTAGGGATAGGAATGGACTCCTGAGGGGGAGCCTCAGGAGCAGAGTCCAGAATAGCCTGTACAAAGGACCAAACATACCAACACAAGACATGTCAGAATAAGATAAAGAGGAAATAACCTAAATGGAATTATGTCACATCCAAAAAATATACCTGACTCTCGGGACATAGAGAGGCAGCAGTGGCCTCCCTCGCCTGAAGATCCTTGACAACCCGGCATTGAAATATTACATAATGTTAATAAGCTACTAAGAAAAGTGAAACAGTAACACCCTACGAACCGTAATGATACAAACAAGATAAAAGATTGAATGTAACTTACCCAATGATCTAGCTCAACCCGAAGCTGAGCCATCGCTGGATCCTCCAGACTAGAGGAAGCAACTGAAGATGGATCAAATGTCGAAACGGAACCTCCAACAGTAAGCTTGGCTCTCTATGAATAACAATAAATACATCAGTCGATAAGCTCATAATCTTAACAATGCTAGATTATATTTATAAAGACACTTACCAATCGATCAATCTTAGAACGTAGACTGGCCGTTGCCTCCTGGTCAGCTAGCTGCTGACTGCGATAGACATCTAGCAGGGCAGCCTGACGAGCAACCTCACCCTCCCTCTGAGACTGTCCAAAATAAAATAAAATGAGATATTACAACCATATCAGAACAACCAGAAGATTGAGTCCACATAATATAAAAAATAAAAACATAAATTTACTCACCAGGAGCTGTCGAGTCTCCGCTAACCGAATCCCCAACTCATCCTCCGCTGCCCTAGCCTAAGCAACCGAGGAGGCTAAGGAGTGCAGCATCTCCTCATCCGGACGAGGAGCACACCCCATCCGCTCCATTGCCCTATGGAGAGCGTCTAATTCCCCTCACACACTCGTGGTGACGTGGCCCTACTCCAGTGCAGCCAACCTCTCCCTCAAAGCTGACACTGACTTTGGCCCACCAATCGCGAAAGAGCCACTCCTGTGGAAGGGACGTGTGAAGAGGAGCCCACCACCCAATGCACTAAACCACCGCACATACTCTCGGGCGTTCGCCTTGTCACGCACCTCTATAACTCGGGTCCCCTCACCTCTAAAATCCACTATCTGAAGATTCATCCGCACCGCAAAATTCCGGCCAGGAGGGCCGGTCATCCTCTTCGCCACTATGTGGCAAATCTCTAGAGGGACTCCCTAAATGTTCTACTTGAGAGGTGTGGAATATCTCCACCCTCTCAAAACAATGGACCCATATGTCCACATCAAAGAAGGGCCGGCCAGACTGAATCGCTGGCACGTCGGCATCCTCATCCTCATATGGCCTCCAAATCACCTATAACCAAGCAAAAGAACTAATCCTTCAATGACGACACAGATATTAGAGACTAAAACAAAAAAAATGTATGCATGATGATCTATACCTGCCCTGCATGTATATCCTCAAAGAGGCCATGCGCGGTTTGAAGATCTGAAGACCAGCGACGACCCCACAATGCCTCCCTCCACACGTGCGTTCGCAGAAATGTGAATGTCACTTCCAGTGAAACTCTCGGACAAAGGAAAGCGAAATGATCATACGCCCAAAACTGAAAAGAAAAAAAAATTAATAACAACAACAACGACATACAAAGAAGAGACACTGAGAAGATATTACTATTAAATGACCAAAAATTAACCAAACTAAGGACATCATTACATCAAATAACTAAAACTCACCTGGATGAATGAAAGGAAACCTCCGATCGACGTGATGCCCTGCCCTCGATGGTAAAGCTGCTCATAGAGATGCGCCAATGTGGCCGCACCCCACGCATAGGTGGGGACTCGATCCAAGTCCCCGAGCACCATCAAAAATATCTCGGTGACGCATGTTGTTGCTATTTTTAGGTGCTTGCTACTGACTTTATTGGAGATAGTGATAAGAATGGGATAAATAAAAAATGAGTGAAAGGTAGAGTGATGATTACGGAGCAGCAAGCCTAAAATATGCACAATCCTACAAGATACAGGGCCTGTTGTAGCAAGTTTTGATAAGTAAGAGTTTGTCCCACAGGAAAAGTTGATCTAAAGCTCTGAGGGAGCCATCATTAGTAGGCTCTCTAGATCTGACTACAGATCTGGCAATCCTAAATGGAAGGGGATTTAAGGTCACTTAATTCTAAATCCGAAGGTAACTTAATGTCTAAACCATAGAAAGGGTTGAGAAAACGGATAGAGTGGGAAAATAAATATAAAAGGGGTGAGAAGTATGCTATTAGGTTCAGATCTTATGGGTTTCATGACTCAAATTTAGATCTGCTACTATAGAAGTCCTGTCCAATGGCTACATTATCACCACTGAGGAGAAGGAATCCAACTCATCTCTGTGCCATGATCCAATCCCTTTATGGCTATAACCTGTCCATTTAAATGGTCATAGACTATCCAATTGGGGAACCATAGTCCAGAGATGGGTCAGAACAAGTCTATCATTGTAAGCACTACTTCATCCAGGCTACAAGCACAAGAATCCATAGGGAACCTCAACCTCTAAAATGTTATGTGTGGGGCTAGGCCTGTATGGGAGCATGTTAGCCCAGACACATAGAACCAGTAAGAGTTTGAGTACAACCTTAGGTCTAGCTGTCCACTGCTGTAGAAAGACTGTAGTGATCTAGTCAGAAGCCTACAATCTCTATAACCAAACCAAATATGCCATCTGATGGCGGGTCTATACAAATACAGGGGAGTTTGTCTCTGCACAATCTCTCACAGGGCTATAAGCACGAGTGCAGAGAAGAAGAATCTGTCTTGGATCTGTGGATTGGCCTCACCCTAAGGCTATAACCTGTCCACTTAAATGGTCACAGACTATCCCAGAGGCTATCCTCCCCACAGAGGACCAAAACAAAACAAGAACACTGCTGTCACCACCATGTTCACAAGGCTACAAGCTCAGGCTCCCATGGGGATTTCAGATCTAGTGGATCCTGTGGTGGGGTTAGGCTTGTATGGGAGCATGTTAGCCCAGACACATAGGTCACTTGGATCTAAATAGGCCTTTAAAAATAGTTCTCCATTGCTCATAATACAACCTATCAATGGAGGATCTCAAGGCAGCAGCCTTGTACAGAACAACTCAATCTCAAACTTCAATCCCATACATGTAAAACACCCAATCATGAAATTCCATTAAATTTAAACCAAATAAGCATATAGAGGCATAGCCAGCAAGTGCTGGGCTATGGAGAGAAGAAAAAGTAAAAAGAAATCTACCTAAACCTTACTAGAGATCTACAACTACTGCAAGAAGAAGATAGACAAAATTCTATTCTAAGAGGGGTCCCCTAAACCTAAACCAGGCTTAGGTTTATATAGCAGTCAGTTTGGCAGTGCATTAGGGTTAGGAAACCCTAATTTTAATGATGCCATGTAGCCTAATACTGTTCCTTGGATGCTTCAGGGCGCGTGCACTAAATTGGAGCATTGGAGTGCGTGCCCTAATTGTTGGAAGTTCCCAGAATGTCCTCTACAGAAGTGAGGGAGAGTTAGAGTCCAGAGCCTCGCCAGGTAGCACTGGTTTCCAAGACTGTCGCATGGTAGCAAGGTCTTCGCGAGATTGGATTAACTTGAAAATCTAGCCGTCGCGAGGTTGTCTTAGTTTGTAGCTTAAGCAGTCGCGCGATAGAGCATTGAATCTTCGCTGGATTGCTCTGATCTTCGCGGGATTGTACTTTCCTTCTGAATGGCGTGAGAATCTCGCGAGCAGTTTGTTTCTCAATGGATCTTCGTGAGGATCCTCGCGAGGGTGTGATGTGCATTGATCTCTAAATCGTGCGAGAGGTTTTTCTGAAGTTTTGCATCCCATGGCCACTGCGCGACAGCTGCGCGCAGAAATACCTGGAGCTCTCTCTCTCTCTCTCCTCAGCTTATTTGAGTGAACTGCGCACGGTTTTGAGTGCTGCTTTTTTGAGTTGCATGAAACTGCTCGAGCATTTAAGTGCTTGAGCTTCGAGAGCTGTGTGAGTCATGATTCTGAAGCCCTTCTATCACTAAACTACGTGAGAACAGCGCGGACAATTGGTATGAAGTCTTGGGAAACTCGCGAGGGCCGCGCGAGGCTTACTTTTTGAATCCTTTGAACCTTGTGACAACTGCGTGAGGCTCATTTCTTGCTTTGTTGCTGTTGTGCTTTGCCTTCATGCAGTCAAGTTCTTGTCCGGATCCAGCTTCCCTTCTTCTGAGAGACTTCTGGGGCAAAAGTAGGCTCCTTAGCAGGATTAAGGCCTTATTGCAGCTGCTGTTCATTACCTATAGAACAGGCTTAAAAAATTTTTATTAAATGATTAAGAGTCCAACAGAGATTAAGTTAAGGGGTAAAAAGTGGTACTTTTCAGGTCTTAACATACCCCCAAACCTAATCTTTGCTAGTCCCTTAGCAAAGCTGTAAACGCCACTTTCGTAGGGATCACAGATACATTTAGCATATGTACCAAGCCTTTTAAACCCCTAGGTGATCCCTAGTAGAGGAGTGAAGTCTCCTGAGGGTTTTCAGTGAAGACACCCACAAACTTCACCATTAGAGTCAGTTAAGTATAGTGCAGATAATGACAACACAAATTTGAATGTTTAAAGTTTCATTCCACAGTAAATTTATTTAACACTCAGAGGAAATTGCAGCAATGTTGCAGGCCATTTAAAACTTAAAAGTTAACATTTGTTTGCCTGACCATCATTCATTTAACATTAGAATTTCAATGTATAAAAATTAGTACCCAGCTTGCCTTTGATTCAAAATTTAGGTTGGATACAATCCCAATGGGGTTAAAATTTAGACCTAATTCTCACTTGGGCTATCTCTCAACATTAATATCCTGAGGGTGTTCGCATTCTTAATAGCTAAAGAGTAGTTGCAGACCCCAAATGGGCTTGCAAGCATGAGCATAGGCCAAGCTTCTAATTTTCTAACATCTTCAAGGATTTTCACCATAGATTGGACAACTCTTCATCTCCACATGATAGCTCATTTGACTTTGTATCCACAAGGTCTTTTAGAATGGGTTGTAATGTGGCTTATGACTGAGGGGTGTGCAGAATAAAAGGGGTAAAAAGGGAATCCAAATTGGGAAATCAGTAAGTTAAGGAGTGGTTCATGACTTTACAACCTTCATTCCAGTAAAAACTTCATCTTTCTTTTCTATTTCAGAGACAAAGTGGCCAGCTTCTCCTCTTCTTTTCACTTTTCAGATGATGTTCTCTAGACTTCTCTTTCTTTTCCTCTTTTTATTTTCTTTATTCATTCTTTTGATGAAATGCCACACAACTGCCATTGATACACAGCTGTTCACAAGATGCTTTTCTTCACCTTCCACAGAATATTGGACCATTCTCAGTATCTTTTCTTCCTTCTCCTTTACCTTCTGAATTCTTAGAGTGAGGGTAAGGTTGACTCAGGTAATGAGGTTAAGGTGCAAGTTTTCTGGTGTTTGTGAAAGAAAAAATATGATTTTAAGGCTCAACTAGTGTAAGCAAAAGGGCAGATTTTAAAAGGTTGGATTTTTTTGGCTCAAACTGTCCAAATGAGGGCCTTCAATCATTTCCTTAGTCTCATGAGTGCTGTCAATTAGTTTTGATTTGGAGGTGCACAACTTCTAGTGAAGAAGTCCTGATTCAATCAGTCCTTAGAGCATAAATAATGCTAAAAATATAATTCAAAAGAAAATTCTGGGCCCAAATCTCACTAGGTATGGTCATCAAATTTAACCCATGAGGTGTGTTATCATCTGTTTCTCTCCTCTTAGGTTCACTGAGTACTAACTGACAAAATTTTTTAATATTAGCTTCATGGTGGTGTCAAGATCAACCTTTTTCTGTTTCCAAAAGTCTGCAAAAATATTTAAATCTTTACATGTTTCCTCATTGTATCAAGTTAAGTGGAAATTGACTTTATTCATCCCATTTTTACTACCATTACTGCACTAAAATGAACTGGTCTATTGGTAGACTGCCACACCCCCAATCCATTTGGAGCAATGCCCTCACTGGTTCAGAGGTGATAAAAAGTAGTAGAATCCAAGCAGTCAGACAAAAATAAACACAGAAGAAGATAGAGAAACAGAGAATGCAAACTGCACAGTATAGAAGTAAAAGAAACTTTCATTGAAATAAAAAGAAAATATGACAAAAAGATGGAAAAAGAAACGAGAAAATGGGGGGGGGGTCAATGTGTAGCCGGGGGAGGGTTTGAGGAAGATGGAGGGGGAGATGCAGGTGGTGCCATTTTTCTCTTCTTCTTTTCTCTCTTCTCTTTCTTCTTCTTTTTCTTTTCTTCCTTGGCGAGGAGTCACTGGACCTCGTCATACTCATCCCAGAGAAATTTCAAGGGGTCCGGCTCCTTTGGCGGTGGGGGATCTTCCTAGATGGGGTAAAATTTGATTGGGAACCCGAAGGGGTTGTCATCTGCCATTTGTGTGAGGAGGTATGGACTTCTAGGGGTAGAAGAGGAGGGATGAGATGAAAAGGGACTGAGGGCCAGTTTAAAAGCGAGGGACGAGGGAACATGAATCGGCGGAATTGAAATTGCGCCCCTTTTCACACATGGCAATAAATGAGTGTTGTGTGGGGAAAGAAGAAAATACACAACTGGCTCTTTGGAAAAGAGAAGTAGCATTAAATGAATGTCCAAAGAGAGGCATGGTATTTAAAGAGGTAAGTGTATCGCACGGGGATCCTCGCGAAGAGCAATCAGTGATGAGGAAAGGACATCTCTCGTGTAGCTGAGCTGGGGATCTTTGCGAGGTACACTTAACATGGCACATCAATTTGAAGAGGAAGCCATTGAAATTCCTGAGGCAGGTATTACACAAATTTTATTCAGCCACCAACGACATCTATCCGCTACATGGATTACTGGGTCAACAAAAAATATCTTCCCAAAAACTCTTCTCCCATGAATGGCAAAAAGAACAAAATCAAAAGTACCAAACAATCAGAAAGAAACACACATAACAGAGCAATAGACAAAACTAGAATTTCTAGTAAAGTGTACTAAAAATAGTTACAAGTGGAATTATAAGAAGAAAAACCTAAGATACAATCTAGAAGCTAGGATCTAATCTAAATCAGAATCTATAAGGAAATCCCAGCCCATCTTTTTAGCCTGTGCCTTAAGGGCAGCTCTTCCTTGTTTCTTCTTTTCCTCCCTCTCCTTTTTCTTTTCGACAGGTGTTTTCACTGCAGATGGAGCTTTAGGTGCCCTCACCCTCAATTTTGGTGTTTTGGGAGCCTTTGGTTCCTTGGGTTTTGGAGGGGCTTTTCCTTTGCGCTGAGCAGGGGGGGTGGCAGGGGATTTTCTTTTGCCTTTGCTTTTGGCTTCAGCTTCTGCAGGTGGGACCACTAGGGATTTCTCTTTTCCTTTAGCTTTGGGTTCCTCAGTGGGGACCACTGGTGACTTTCCTTTTCCAGTGGAATCAGGTTTGGCAGGGGATTGTACCTCTTCAGACTGGGCAGTAGGCTCTTTGCCAATTTTTAAAGGGACAGCTTTGGGAGCAGACCTCTTGGCAGTGACTTTCCTCCGCTGAGGATAAGTTTACTTCTGTGGTGGTTCAGCAGAGGCCGTGGTAGGGGTAGGTTGCTCAGTAGATGGGGGCTGCTCCTTAGGAGGTGAAGCAGGAGCTTTTCCTTTGGCTTTCTGGGGCTGAGGTGGTGCCTCCTCAGATTGGGCAGGTGGAGCTGGAGTAGTAGTTGGCGCAGGCGCAGGCACGTGAACAGAGATGGGGATCGGATGATAAGGTTCATTACAGGCAGCAGCCAATGCGAATTCTAATGAGGCTATCTTGATTTGAAATTTGAGGGCGTCAGTCTCATGGATCTCCTTTTGGATTTTTTGGATTTCCTGGGTATTGTTAAGTTTTTTTTCAAGCATTCGCGCCCAGGCATTCACTGTAGGAACATTCGATTTCTCATATTCCCAATTGATCTGATGATAAGTAGCTATAGCCTTGGCCTTTTGGTAGGAGTCCAAAATGTTTGTCCACCCCAATGAGATGCCCAGAAGCTACTGTCGGTGTTCCTCCGTCATTTTGTCAATCTACTCTAGCAGGGGGGTCTCAATTGATTGGCGAAGCTTGGCCATGCCCCTCAGGACATCCTTCCTCAGGTATGCATTATCTCTCATATGGTGGAGGATGGTGAGGTAGGGGGGGCTGTAAAAATGATGTTTTTCCGTAATGGGAAGATAGGAGGTGGAAGGAGCTGATTGTGCTTGGTCCTGGGGGGAGGGGGGATGATAGTAGGGAAATCAAGTTGTGAGGGAATGGGGTCAGGCTCTGGGTCTGTTTGGGTGGATTTGGTAGAGAAGGTGGAAGGGGTAGGTTAAGAGGGGGGTGGAGGGTATAGGGGAAAGGAAAAGGGTGTAGGCTCAATAGGAGTTGGGGGTGATGGGGGATGGAAAATGGGAATTGTGTAAGGGATTAAAGGAAATGGGTGGGTAGGAGTTAATGGTGAAGGTGGGGGGGGGGGAATGAGTAAGGAGGAAAGTTTGTTTGTGTCTGTCTGTCAGTGGATAGGACCAGGGGGGGTGAAGTGGATGGGGAAGGGATGGTGGAGTGGTTAAAGTGTGTAGGGTGGAATGGATGAAGGTGAGTTCAGCTTGCATGGGGTCACATTTTTGGTATTGGTGGATAACCGAGCTTGTATGTCTTGGATAAGGGGGAGGATGAGGGTTAGTGTGTCAAAGCTAGGAGGTTGGGTTTGGGAAGAAGAGGGTACTGGTTGGAAAGGGGAGGAAGGAGCATGATGGAAAGTGGAGGGAGGGGAAGAGTGGGGTTCTGGGGAGTGGTGCTGGGAGGTAGTTGGGGAGTTTGGTAGAGGGGTGTAGTATGCAGGCATTGTTTCAAGGAATGTAGAGATGAAGGCTTGAAAGCCTATGAATGTGTTAAGGGTTAAGTCAATGTCAGGGAGAGGGGATGTAGTAGATATGGCTAGGGTGGGAGTTTCATCAAGGTGGGGTGTATCAATGGGGATAGAGGGTATGGAGGGTGGTGTTTGGGAGATGGTTGGGATGGTCGTAGTTATTTTTCATTTTTTGTAGGAGATGAGTGGTGGGCTGGTAGGCTTAGGTGGAGATAAGGGGGGAATGGTGGCTGTGTACTGAGGTAAGGTAGGGGAAGGTGAGTCCTCCCATGGACCAAGTACAGGTGAAGGGGGAGTGGGCATGGAGAATGGAAATAGAGGGGGGTGAGAGATGGATGCAAGAGGGGTGGTGGATGCAGGGGTAACAGGGGCTGCTGCAATGATGGAAGTGATAATCTCTGGAGGCACCTCCTCTGTAGCAGGGGTAGTCCCTGATCCGACTGCCTCTGGTTGCTTGGGCAGTGCCTGAGCCTCAACTTTCTTCTTTTTCTGTCCCCCCATCAAGTTCCTGCTGATTCCCCATTGCCTTTTGGCAAAGATAGTAGGGGTAAGAATGGTGGTCTGCTCAGTCCGTCCTATCTTGTAGCCCCCTTTGAGCAGCAGCAAGGTAATAATTCTTGCATAGGGTAGAGTGTGAGGCTTCTTGTTGGACCCTAACTTCTCCACTACATTTTTCATAGCCTCAAAAATCAGCCAGGCTGCATGGAATCCATGGCTCATGTGGTGGGAGTAGACAGCATCCGCAATGGGGGTTCTCCTCTCCTGCTGATGTCCTGAGCAATATATGTTCTTCCGCAAGACTTGGTCAATGAACAGCAGTTCAGGTTCTAGTTCCTTCCTTTTGATTAAGTCCCCGGTGGCTTTTAATCCTCTAGTTAGGGCCAGTGTAATTGTATCAATCGATGCCCTCAGAGGGGGGCCATATCCACAGCTAGGATTGAATGCTGCTGGGATGCCCAACACTTCCGCGATCATCTTGGGGCCCACCAATATATCAAAGTTGTCAATCAGCACTAGCAAGCACCCTTGTCCATCATTGTCCCTCTTGACCTTGATGTGCTGATAAAATAGCTACACTAGCCTGGGGTAGGCTAGTGCTGGAATTCCTCTCATCAATGGCAGTAGGCCCGCTTTGCTCATAAATTATACTACAGGGGCAGAGAGAGGTTCTTTCTCAAAAAATGGTACATCAAAGGTTGTTTTAGGCTCCAATGGAATTGACTCCATGAGCTCAGAAGGAGTAGAGAACTTTGTGATTGGTATCGCAGCCTCCTCAACCACGTCCTTTCCTTTTTTGGGGGACTTTGAAGTCTTGGCCTTTTTGGGGGTGGTCTCTGCAGGGTCCTTGTCCTTCCCTTTTCTCTTCTGTGCAGATTTTGGAGCCATATCTAACTCTATCCTTTAGTATGAGAAATGGGGGCTGAAATCTAGAGTTTGGTTTGATTTGATGCACAGGGCACCTCAAGATCTCTGAGCAGAGGGCAATGGATGGTGGTGATGTCAGGAACAACTCTGTAGAATTGTGAGGTGAATGATGAGTTGTAGGAGTGATGCTGGAGGGGGAGAGGGGAGAGCTCCAAAAGCTAGGGTTTCGCAGAGGGAAGAAGGATGAAAATAATGAAGAAGGGACAAAGCGAGGGGTTGAAATACTTATCGTGCAGCTCGGCGCGCTTTGGAACATCTGGTCGCGGGCTTGGAAATGAACCTAGAAAAGGTGTGGATTAAATCTGGATTGCGCGATAATCTCTCAAGTTATCCTTGGAGCGCGCGACAGAGTGAGATTAATTCATGTGAATCGCTCGAGCAGCTCTTAGGTTTCTATTGGATTACACGAAAAGCTCTGAGGTTCATTTTTGAATCTCGCGACAGACTTAGAATCTCGCGATAGGAAATGAAGTATTTATGTTGAATTGTGCGAGAGTCTCCCAGTTTACCTTGAAAACCTCACGACAGCCTGATAATCGCACGAGAACTACTGAAGAGCGCGATGTGGACCGCGCGAGAGGTTGTCAGGCACACATGAAACTCGCGATAGGCATTGGATGTTGCTATGCAAACTGCGCGACATGCTCCCAGGCTTCCTTTTTAACCTCGTGATAGCTTTTGAATCTCGCGATAGTCTCCCAGACTTTCATTTTGGACCTAGCGACAGTAAGGAATAAAACAGAGAGCATGTGCTCTCTGTTCTACCCCTTTTCTTGTTTGCTTGTGGTTGGATCCGGGGCATGACTCTCTCCTATGGCTACCTCTAGACACATGCAAACTCAAGCTTTTAATCAAGAACGACCTCCCATATTAGGCGTGCAACATAAGCTATCTATTGAAAAATAGTAAGAATCAAACCATGCATCAAAAGCTTAAAACAGATTGGTCCAGTTTCAGATAAGACCATGAACAAATCCTAAAGAATAGAAATAAGTAAGATAAATCAACCAAAAACATCATACATAGGATACAGTAATGACACACCTGTGGATCAATTTGAAGAAGGATCTTCTTGAAGGTGAATGGTGTCCATGGGTTCAACAGGTTTTTCAAAACAAGGCTTAAGCCTCTGACCATTCACTTTCAAGGTTCTCCCAGACTTGGGATCCTTGATTTCCACAACACCAGATGAGGAAACATGCATGACAATATAAGGACCTTCCCATCTGGATTTCAATTTGCCCGAAAAAAACTTAAGTTTAGAGTTAAATAACCAAACCTTATCACCAGCAATAAAACTCTTTCTCAACAGCCCTTTGTCAAAGAAAGTTTATGACCTTTCCTTGTAGATTCTGGCATTGGCATACGCATCCATCCTTAGTTCTTCCAATTCAGACAGCTGCAGCGACCTGTGAAGACCAACAAAAGTTAGATCTAGATTTAAATGTTTGATGGTCCAATAGGCCCGTGTTCTAAATCTACTGGGAGATGACAGGCCTTGCCATAGACCAGTCTAAATGGGGACATACCAATGGGGGTCTTATAGGCAATCCTATAGGCCCACAGTGCATCATTAAGCTTGTCAGCCCAATCCTTCCTATCAGACCTCACAGTCTTCTCAAGGATATGCTTGATCTCCCTATTTGAAATTTCAACTTACCCACTGGTTTATGGGTGGTAGGGAGTAGCAATCCTATGGGTGGCAGAATATTTCCTGAGCAAGCTCTCGAAATTTTTGTTACAGAAATGGCTCCCTCCATCACTGATAATGGCTCTAGGGGTACCAAATCTGGATAAGATATTCTGCTTTATGAACTTCAGGACCACCTAATTATCATTAGTTCTTGTGGCAATGGCTTCTACCAATTTGGAAACATAGACCACTGCCACTAAGATGAAATGAAAACTATTTGAAGGAGGAAAGGGGCCCATAAAATCAACACCCCACACATCAAATAGTTCTACAACAAGGATGGGCTGTAAAGGCATTGAATTTTGTTTAGACAGCCCTCCTAGTTTCTGACATCTTTCACAGGTCTTGCAGTGTGTATTGGCATCTCTGAAAAGAGAAGGCCAATAGAATCCACACTGCAGCACTTTGTCAGCTATTTTTCTCCCACTAAAGTGACCCCCACAGGCATTTTCATGGCACATGGCCAGAATACTGGGGACATCACTTTCGGAGACACATTTCCGATTGATTTGGTCTGCACAATACTTGTACAAGCAAGGTTCTTCTCAGAAAAAGAATTTGACCTATGAGAAAAATAGGTCTTTATCGACTTTTGTCCAATGGGAAGGGATCTTGCCAATAACTAGATAATTGACAATATGTGCATACAAGGGGACTAAAGAGTGGATGGCAAACAGTTGCTTATCCGGGAAGACATCATTTGTAGCAAGGTCATCATCACCTTTTTCCGACATAATTCTGGACAAGTGGTTAGCCACCACATTTTCTACACCCTTCTTGTCTTTGATTTCGATGTCAAACTCCTGCAATAGGAGTATCCATCTAGTCAATCTGGGCTTTGCATCCTTCTTGGACAGTAGGTACTTTAATGCTGAGTGGTCAGTGAAGATGATAGTTTTAGACCCAAGTAGGTAAGGTCTAAACTTGTCCACAGTAAAAACCACTGCCAGAAGCTCTTTCTCGGTGGTTGTGTAGTTCAGCTGAGCTTCAGCAAGTGATTTGCTGAGATATGCAACGACCACAGGCAGCTTATCCTTTCTCTGACCCAAGACAACACCTATTGCCAAGTCAGACGCATCACACATCAAATCGAAGGGCAAGGTATAGTCAGGTGTTTAGAGTACAGGAGCAGAGGTGAGGCAGATTTTTAACTTTTCAAAAGCCTCAAGACATTCAGCAGAAAAATCAAAGGGCACATCCTAGCAGAGCAGGTGGCACAATGGTTTAGCAATTTTGCTGAAGTCTTTGATAAACCTCCTGTAGAATCCAGCATGCCCAAGGAAGGATCTGATTTGCATGACTATTCTTGAGGGGGCAAATTTGCAATGAGGTTAACTTTGGCCCTGTCTACCTCAATTCCATCTTTAGAGACCACATGACCCAACACAATTCCTTGTGTTACCATGAAGTGGCTCTTTTCCCAACTTAAGACCAAATTGGTCTCTTCACATCTTTGTAAGACTTGATGGAGGTGTTGTAGACATTGGTCAAAGTTATCCCCATAAACCGAGAAATCATCCATGAAAATTTCCAAGAATTTATCAATCATATTAGAAAAGATGGCATACATACCCCTCTGAAAGGTGGCTAGGGCATTACACAGTCCAAAAGGCATCCTTCTGTAAGAAAAGGTGCCAAAAGGACAAGTAAAAGTAGTTTCCTCTTGATCCAAAGGGTGCACAGGGATCTGGTTGTACCCTGAGTACCCATCAAGGAAACAGTAAAAAGCTTTCCCAGCCAACTTATCCAAAATTTGATCAATAAAAGGGAGAGGGAAGCGGTCTTTTCTTGTCTTGGAGTTGAGTTTTCGATAATCGATGCAAACTCTCCAGCCAGTGGTCTCCCTGGCTAGTCTCAACTCTCAAGAGTCGGTTGTGATCACTGTGATGCCAGACTTCTTGGGTACCACCTGGATTGGTGCCACCCATTCAGAATCAGAGATGGGATAAATTACCCCAGCATTCAGCAACTTAATAATTTCTTTCAGGACCACCTCCTACATGTGAGGATTCAATTTCCTCTGCATTTCCAGGGAGGGTGTTGAGCCCTCCTCTAAATTGATCTTATGCATACAGATTGATGCATCAATCCCTCCCAGATCTGCAATGGTCTAGCCAATTGCTTTCTTGTGCTTCCTCAGAACTGTTAGCAATTCCTCCTCTTGCTCACAGGTTAGAGAAGAGGAGATAATTACAGGAAGTTTATCTTCTTTCTCGAGGAAAGCATATTTTAATGTCTATGGCAGCTTCTTGAGTTCCAGATCAGGGGCTTATTGTATGGATGGCAGGATTGGTGTATTGTTGGTTGGAGGAAGGGGCATCAATATGGGTTTCCAATTGGAATGCTGCACTAAGCCCACAGAAGTCCTCACTAGGGGCATGTCTTATGGCATTAAAGCTAGGCTTCCTTCCTCCACCAAGTTCCAAACTTTAGTTAAATTAGTGACAATGTTGTCCCACTCCAGCAGAGTGGGCAGTTCTTCTTCAACAATTTCTTCTAGTACATCTACTACAAAGCATTCCTCATTGTCCAGCTGAGGGTACTTTGCACTGTTGTACACATTAAGCTCAACTTTCATATGTCCGAAAGTGACCTCCATGATTCCAGACTTGCATTGAATGCATGCATTGGCAGTAGCCAAAAATGGTCTGCCCAAGATAACAAGTATCGGAGATGTACTTTTGTTACAACCCATGTCCAAAACAAGGAAGTCTGTAGGATAGAAGAACTTGTCTACCCCCACAAGGACATCCTCAATCACTCCCATGGGCTTCCTCTCAGACCTATCAACCATCAATAGAACAATGGGGGTGGGCTTCAGCTCCCCCAATCCTAGCTGCTGGTATACACTGTATGGCAGCAGGTTAACACTGGCTCTAAGGTCTAAAAGGGCCCTTCCAATCGTGTGATCTCTAATAATACAGGGAATAGTGGGTATCCCTAGGTCTTGCAACTTCTCAGGTATTGTCATAGCTAATACAGAATTAACTGTATTAGTTGCAAAGACCTTTTTGGACAAATGGCCTCTGGCCTTCCTTTTCTGAGTACAGAGGTCCTTCAGGAACTTTGCATAGGCTGGGACCTGTCGGATTGCATGAAGCAGGGGTAAATTTATTTTGACCTGCGTAAAGGTATCCATCATTTCCTCGATCTGTGCCTGACCCTTATCAAAAGGGGCAGGGCCACTCAAAGCTTGAGGAAATGGCAGTTGAGGTACTGCTGGTTCCTCAGATGCAAGCCTATGGCTGAACTTTTGTTTTTTTCTGTTATCTATTTTTATCTCCTGCTGAGGCTCAACTACAACCTCTTTATTTTTCCCTTGTTGAAGGGTAGCAGACAGTTCTTGACTCTGTGTTCTAACAAAGTCCTTATCATTTTCACTTGATATATCGTTAGGATAGACCTCTCCTTGTTCTTTTCCCACCTGGTTGTCTACCAGCTTGCCAGACCTTAAGGCTGTGATGGAATTGGCCCCTTCAAAATTTGAGGAGCCTTCTCTGATGGAATACTGGCCCTTTGGGTTGGCTACTGGTTGGCTTAGCAACCTGCCCTCCTCTCTCTTAGCCAGAGTATTGGCTATTTGACCAAGCTGCTCTTCTATTTTTTTAATGCTTTGACTGTGAGAAGTCACAGTCTGATTTAAGGGTCCAAGGCTTTGCAATTGGGCCAAAACCTGGTCCTCGAAAGAAGCACTTCGGGGCTGAGGTGGGGGAACTACCAATTGAATTTATTATTGTCCGTTGTTGAAAATTCACCTTTGGGCATAACCTCGATTAAAGCTCGCTGTGGCCTTTGAGGTAAGGCCAACATCTCTGTGGTCGCATGTAATTGTCTTGCCTCCACCTCAAATTTGGGTGGTCTCCATTGGTAACCAGCATTTTGGTCTTTGGTATCCATATGGTTGTTTATTGTCCAAAAGATTGGGCAAATGACCTGTTCCATTACAAACTCAGGGTATTGCCCTGCAGATGGGCATTCTTCCACTGTATGCTATGGAGATTGGCATATCAGACATGCCTCCATCACTTGTACAGCCATTCTGGGCTGCACCACAGTCAAAAGTTTATCAAATCTTTCAGTAAGATTGGCCATCTGCATTCTCAGGTCATCGTTTCCTCTAACTTCATACATCTTTCCTTTATAAGTTTTAGCCACCCCCAGCTTAGGAGAAGGCTCTTGAACAGTTCTAGATGAGGATATCTTCTGAAAAGCATTTTCACTTATGACCTCAAATAGGTCCCATGCCTCATTAGCTGTTTTATGCATGTATGTTCCACCACAAGAGGCATCTACCATGTCTCTGCTCTTCTCATCAATCCCATTGTAGAAGCTCTGGACAAGCTGCCAGTCAAGGATCTTGTGGTGGGGACATTGTTTGAGCATCTCCTTAAATCTATCCCAGCATTGGTTAAAATCTTCAGTTGGGGACTGGGCAAAAGAAAGTATGCCCTTCCTCAATTGGCTGGTCTTGGTCTCTAGGAAAAATTTAGACAGAAATCTTGTTTGGAGGTCTTTCTAGGAAGTGATGCTATTATTTGGGAGAGTAGATAACCAGGTCATGGCCCTATCCTTTAAGGAGAAAGGAAAAAGCCTTAACCTAGTGGCTTCTGGTCTCAAACCAGCAATGGAGAATGTCGTACACAGGGCCAAGAACTGGTCAATGTGCTTGTAAGGGTCTTCCTTGCTAAGCCCATGGAAAGAGGGAAGCATTTGAATGATGGAAGTTTTGATCTTATAACTACCCTGAACATCTGGGAATTGAATGCTGAATGGAGAATTGTAATCATCCGAAGCATTCAATTCCTTCAATGTTCTAGGTTGCTCTTCACCCATAACTGTTGTCTCGATTTCAATAGGGGGCTCGACTGTGGTGTGTCTATGCCTTCTCGGTCTTCGACTCCTTTCAATCTTAGGGTTAGCAGGCTCTAAAGTAGGACTGAGAGATCTCCTTCCTAACATGCACACACACTAACAGCAGGGACAACTATTCGCAAGCACATTGCACTAGAAAAAATTACAACTATCCTAATCAACTACTTATGGAATCTTCAAAGGAGAAATAAACTGAGGTTTTGAAGGTTAGAGAAGTGCAAACAGAGGTAGTTAGACTCTTAATGCAATTCCAGTCTCCTTCTCTGCTACGGTCCAGATCTGCAAGAAAAATTCCAAATGTAAATCAGCAGTATCAATTATTTACAAGTACAGCTACCAAAGAACAAAGAATACAAAATTCTAGAGTCTACTATTAGATCAAAATTCCTCGATAACGGTGCCAAAAACTTCTTGTTGTTATTTTTAGGTGCTTGCTACTGACTTTATTGGAGACAGTGATAAGAATGGGGTAAATAAAAAATGAGTGAAAGGTAGAGTGATGATTACGGAGCAGCAAGCCTAAAATATGCACAGTCTTGCAAGATACAGGGCCTGTTGTAGCAAGTTTTGATAAGTAAGAGTTTGTCCCACAGGGAAAGTTGATCTAAAGCTCCGAGGGAGCCATCATTAGTAGGCTCTCCAGATCTGACTATAGATTTGGCAATCCTAAATGGAAGGGGATTTAAGGTCACTTAATTCTAAATCCAAAGGTAACTTAATGTCTAAACCATAGAAAGGGTTGAGAAAACGAATGGAGTGGGAAAATAAATATAAAAGGGGTGAGAAGTATGCTATTAGGTTCAGATCTGATGGGTTTCATGACTCAAATTCAGATCTACTGCTATAGAAGTCCTGTCCAATGGCTACATTATCATCACAGAGGAGAAAGAATCCAACTCATCTCTGTGCCATGATCCAATCCCTTTATGGCTATAACCTGTCCACTTAAATGGTCACAGACTATCCAATTGGGGAACCATAGTCCAGAGATGGGTCAGAACAAGTCTATCATTGTAAGCACTATTTCATTCAGGCTACAAGCACAAGAATCCATAGGGAACCTCAACCTCTAAAGTGTTATGTGTGGGGCTAGGCTTGTATGGGAGCATGTTAGCCCAGACACATAGAACCAGCAAGAGTTTGAGTAGCCTTAGGTCTAGCTGTCCATTGCTGTAGAAAGACCGTAGTGATCCAGTCACAAGCCTACAATCTCTATAACCAAACCAGATCTGCCATCTGATGGCGGGTCTATACAAATACAGGGGAGTTTGTCTCTGCACAATCTCTCATAGGGCTACAAGCACGAGTGCAGAGAAGAAGAATCTGTCTTGGATCTGTGGATTGGCCTCACCCTAAGGATATAACCTGCCCACTTAAATGGTCACAGACTATCCCAGAGGCTATCCTCCCCACAGAGGACCAAAACAGAACAAGAACACTGCTGTCACCACCATGTTCACAAGGCTACAAGCTCAGGCTCCCATGGGGATTTCAGATCTAGTGGATCCTGTGGTGGGGTTAGGCTTGTATGGGAGCATGTTAGCCCAGACACACAGGCCACTTGGATCTAAATAGGTCTTTAAAAATAGTTCTCCATTGCTCATAATACAACCTATCAATGGAGGATCTCAAGGCAGCAGCCTTGTACAGAACAACTCAATCTCAAACTTCAATCCCATACATGTAAAACACCCAATCATGAAATTCCATTAAATCTAAACCAAATAAGCATACAGAGGCATAGCCAGCAAGTGCTGGGATATGGAGAGAAGAAAAAGTAAAAAGAAATCTACCTAAACCTTACTAGAGATCTACAGCTACTGCAAGAAGAAGATAGACAAAATTCTATTCTAAGAGGGGCCCCCTAAACCTAAACCAGGCTTAGGTTTATATAGCAGCCAGTTTGGCGGCGCATTAGGGATAGGAAATCCTAATTTTAACGATGCCACATGGCCTAATACTGTTCGTTGGATGCCTCGAGGTGCATGTACAGAAATTGGAGTGTTAGAGTGCGTGTCCTAATTGCTGGAAGTTCCCCAGATGTCCTCTGTAGAAGTGAGGGAGAGTTAAAGTCCAGAGCCTCGCCAGGTAGCACTGGTTTCCAAGACTGTCGCGTGGTAGCACGGTCTTTGCGAGATTGTATTAACTTGAAAATCTAGCCATCGCGGGGTTGTCTTAGTTTGCAGCTTAAGCAGTCGCACGATAGAGCATTGAATCCTTGTTGGATTGCTCTGGTCTTCGCGGGATTGCACTTTCCTTCTGAATGGTGCGGGAATCGCGCGAGCAGTTTGTTTCTCAGTGGATCTTCACGAGGATCCTCGCGAGGGCATGATGTGCATTGATCTCTGAACTGCGCGAGAGGTTTTTTTGAAGTTTTGCATCCCACGGCCACTGTGCGATAGCTGCGCGCAGAAATACCTGGAGCTCTCTCTCTCCTCAGCTTATTTGAGTGAACTGCGCACAGTTTTGAGTGCTGCTTTTTTGAGCTGCACAAAACTGCGCGAGCATTTAAGTGTTTGAGCTTCGAGAGTTGCGCGATTCATGATTATGAAGCCCTTCTGTCACTAAACTGTGCGAGAACAGCACGGACAATTGGTATGAAGTCTTGGGAAACTTGCGAGGACCGCGCGAAGCTTACTTTCTGAATCCTTTGAACCCTGCGACAACTACGCGAGGGTCATTTCTTGCTCTGTTGCTGCTGTGCTTTGCCTTCATGCAGTCAAGTTCTTGTCCAGATCCAGCTTCCCTTCTTCTGAGAGACTTCTGGGGCAAAAGTGGGCTCCTTAGCAGGATTAAGGCCTTATTACAGCTGCTGTTCATTACCTACAGAACAGGCTTAAAACACTTTTATTAAATGATTAAGGGTCCAACAGAGATTAAATTAAGGAGTGAAAAGTGGTACTTTTCAGGTCATTACATCAATTAACTAAAACTAAAGACATCATTACATCAATTAACTAAAACTCACCTGGATGAATGAAAGGAAACCTCCGATCGACGTGATGCCCTGTCCTCGACGGTAATGCTGCTCATAGAGATGCGCCAATGTGGCCGCACCCCACGCATAGGTGGGGACTCGATCCAAGTCCCCGAGCACCATCAAAAATAGCTCGGTGACGCATCCCTGAGTCGAAGAAGAGAAAAGTACCGCACCAAGGAAGTGCATCAAGAATGCTCGAAGCACCCTATCCGCAGTCAACTCTGGCTCCACCATGGGCTCTTGACCCGCCACTACTGCACAACGCGCCTCATAAGTCGCCCTCGCCTCTGAATGGCACCTCGGGGGGACCAAGCCGCTCGCAAACGTATTAAAAAACCAAGTGACTCGAACTACCCCTGGCCTCAAGCCACTCGACCTATACAGCACGCCCAAAATCTCCTCACACACCTCTAGATAATGACCCGCCATCCTCCTTGTGATCGGCTCACCCTCAAAATGAAGACCTGTGATGCTGACCCAGTCCTCTAGAGTCAGTAATATCATGCCAACTAGAAAGAGAAGCGCCTGATGCTCCTCCCTCCACCTCTCTAGAATCACCGTGATCAGGTCATGATTGACCTAAAAGGGCTCTAACTCAAGGATCGGTTCGAAACCGAAAGACACTAGCCGTGCTCGCTGAAACTCTGGCAAGGCACAATACCAAGTATGAGACTCGGCCCATGCCAAGGTAATAGCCAACTACAGGGGATCCTATTAAACGAAACACAAATAATAACAGTAAAACTAACACATACTTATGGCAAAAAATAAATGAATTTAAAACTAAAGGTAAAACAAACATGCCCCAAACACAATAACAATTTACAATAAACACACAAGACATGATAAGAATAACTGAATACGAACATGGCCTATTGTTGTCGCTCCAAGTGTGCCAAAAATGTGTGCAAAAAATTAAAGAATTAAAGAATGCTAAATTATATGGATGTTAACTTATGAAAGGGATATCAGCACATTGGGGCTAACACTGGCCTGCAAGATCAGGGCCAATTGTAGCAAGTTTTAAAAGTAAGTATTTCAAGATCGTCCACAGAGAAGTTTGTCTAAAATGAGAGATAAACCTCCAGATCTGTGCTACCAGATCTGGCTCTATAATTATCTAAAATAAAGAATAGATAAAAGAGAGTGTTGGGTTTTGTCACGTTTAACTAAAAGCAAATAAAGAAAAGAACTAACTACGTGATCCAGATCCGAGTTGTGGAGGTGTTTAAAATAAGACAAATGCAGAAATAATAGCATCATGTATTATAGCCTTTGAATTTTAATGGAGAATCAGTAGTTCAACAGAAAGATTCAATCTTCATCCGGCTACCAAAGACAGATGTAAGAGAAATAAATCCAATTAAGGAATAGGTTTAGACTTATGGCCGTGATTTGTCACGAGATCATCGCCTAGTCATGGCCTATTCTTTATTTGAACATGAACATCATCGTAAATCCGCTTGAATTAGGTTACCAACGCTTAATTCGCACAGGATGATGAATTAAGGAAGTTGGATGCGGATGAGTGAATCTAAAGAAGTCTAATGCACTAAGGTGAACATTAACCCTCGACATGACTCCAATGGAGAAGACACAAATTCTGACAACCTTTAAAATCCAACGTTACAATTACAGAGCACGGCTTCTTAGAGAGCCCTCGGACTTACCGAGCTTCTCGAGAGCCCTCAGATTCTGATCTTGAATCCGAACTTGGAAGTACAAATCACTGCAATGGCTCTCAAAGGTAAAATACAAGAAGGGATTACGGGGAATGGATGAGCTTCACGGAATGGGGAAACAGAGATGAAAACTCTAAAATCTGGATACCCAAATTGGGCAAATGGTTCGTCTATTTATAGTTTTCCCTAAGCCACTCGATGTGTATCAACCAATCGAATTGGATAGATCTGTATCAACCAATAGGAGTCGAGCACCGGGATCCGGAATTCGCCAATCGAAATGCTTGATCCGGTTCACCAATCGAAACAGAGGCATCAATTCTGTTATGTAATTCAAAATCTGTTTGAGCTTCTAGAAGTTCCCGCCAAGTAATTTCATCTTTGGGTGTTCACATGGGGTGGAATATGCCTTTGGCTCGTGCTCAGAATCTTCCGAAATGTCCTTGGGTTTTAAAACGCATTGCGCGTGCAAAGTTTCTGAAATACCTTCTTGGACGAGCAAATCCTCGTAATGCCATTTCGCATAGTTTAAGGGCTTTTTCGAAAGTAGTTTGGCTCGTAATCTCTCTTCAGAAAACATTTTGGCTCCGTAATCTCTTTTCGCAAAGCATTTTGGCTTCGGAGATCTTTTTCGCAGCGGACTTTGGCTTCGGAGATCTTTTCGCAGGACTTCTCTTCTTTTCGCAGCATTTTGGCTTCAGGAGGTCTTTTCAAGAAAGGACTTCTCTTCTTTTCGCAAAGTTCAAAGTTCTTTGAATAGTAGATGTTCTTCGAATTGAACTTTTAGCTTCCATTCTTCTTTGAATGGATCCTTCTTCTTCTTGTGTCTTTTCTTGCTCTTTTAGGACCCTTTTAGCCATTGAGGCTATTTCTTCACTCCTCTTTGAGTTTGACATGCGTTGTCGACTTTTTGATCATTTTAGGATGGTTTTGATTTGGACTCTTTTTTGGTTTCTTGCAAATATGAACACTAAAGCACTTATTTAGTCCTCTCAAGGGTCTTTCAAGGCTCATGTTTAGGGTAAAAATGGTATTTTTCACTAATTATCACACCCAAACCTAAGCTTTGCTAGTCCCCGAGCAAAGAAACATAAAAATCAAAGTAAAGAGCCACTTTTGTAGGAAGCACAGGTGCATTTAGCATATGCAACAAGCCTTTTAAACCCCTAGGTGATCCCTAGAGGAGGAGTGAAGTCTCCTGAGGGTTTTCAGTGAAGGTACCCACAAACTTCTCCATGAAACAGCTTAACATCGGATGCAATATTATCAAATGAGCAATCAAGGAGGGTTAGTTACTCTTGAATCAATGATGAAATGTAAAATTTGATTATTGTTTGCACAGAATTTAAACATTTATAAACCTCATGAATGTTTCAATATTTCCAATCTGTGAACAGTCATAGAAAATCATACAAATGTGCAGATGAAGCTCATCCTATGGATAAAAATTAGGTTATAAGTCATACTTAAGGTGCTCAAGTTCCAACCCAAATACTCACCGTGGTATACTCTCATCGTGTTTTTGTTGAGGGGTTCATTTTCACTCAAGCTCAAGAGCTTACATCTCCCAACCGGATCTGTAAGCATGAGCATAGGCATGATTCTTAGGCAATGGCATCATTGACATCTCCTCACCATAGATTGGGTCACTTCTCATCTCCACATGATGCTCACTCAACTTTGGATCACAAGGGCTTTTAATCTAGGTTTGTTTGTATGGCTTATGGAGTGAAGTTTCAAGGAAAGGCAATTTGCAGAGGTTTGAATTTGAGAACTCGGGAAGTGCGGGAGATGGTTCATGACTCCACCTTTTGAGTTTAGCTTCTTTCTTCTTCTTTTCGAGATTCTCACATTCACGGTGATCAGTTCTTTCTTTGATCTTGCATTTTTCAACATAAGGTCCTTTTTTGCCTTTTTGCTTGCAACTTTTTCACATTGTTTGTCTCTTCTTTTCTCACCACCATATTGCCTGCTTTTGAGGTATTTTCTCTTCATTTTCTTGATGTTGCCCGAAATGGTCCATCTTGATTCTTTCTCCTTTACCTCCTGAATTCTCGAGTGAGGAAGGCTGAATTGGTTCCATAGGTTCAGTGCAAGTACTTTTGAGTATTTTGATGAAGAATTGTAGGATTCACTCAAATGGGGTACAAACAGGGCAGATTTTTCTTGGTTGGTTACATTAGGTTCAAGTTTGTCTAAAGAAGGCCTTGATCTTTTCCTCGTTTCATGAGTCTTTGTTACTTGTTTTAATTTGGAGTTTCCTAACTTCTAGTGGATCTAATGCCTCACCCAATCCTTTGAATCGAGAAAAAATTGCCTCAGTCACTCTTCAATGAGATGGAAAATATATGGGCTCAATTCTCACCTTTGGTTATGGTTTTTCCTTGAGCTTTTAAGTATATCTTTACCTTTTCTCTTCCTTTTGACTTACTACGTGCGATACCAAGATGTTTTTATGGTGTAATCATCATGGAAATGTAGGATATCGCAAGGTTTAGAATGTCTAAATTTGGCAAAGGAATTTTAAATTTTCTAGTTGTCATGATTCTTAAGTAAATTAATACATTTCCTAATTACTTAGGTGATTCTGCCCTTATATGTTAACTATTCCTAGGCAGACTTGTCCGCCACACCCCAAACCTATGGGGACAAAGGTCCTCACCGGTTCAAAGGTGGTGGACAATTATTAGGGAAGACAAAGAGAAACAACAATAATCTGGACAGACGATGACAGAAGCACATCGTAAATTTGGATAGAAAATAAAAGGAAAAAGGGGAGAAGGGAGTAGGAGGTTGTAAGTTTTCAAATAGGGAGAACAAAACAGACCGGTTAGGCACAATTATAACAGAAAAAAATTGCAATAGAATAAAAAAGTGTAAAATAAGAAAATAAGAAAGAGACAATTGATGAATTTGGGCTTGTAAACCGTAGGGCGGCCGATTCTCCTACTTCCCTCATTCTTCTTAACATGGCCCGACTTGTGGTCCGTGCTTGCCAAAGTTGTGAGGAGGAGTACCTCAAAGGGCTCTTCCCTATCAATGTCAAACTTGGCTCTTAAGAGGGTCAGAATGAGTCTTCCAAAGGGGAGGCCAAGAATCTTCTGTCCTTTTTACCTTGGCACTCACATCACCCATTGCTTTCAGATCAAGGGGGGCATTGAAGAATTGCCTTAGAGAAGTGAAAGAGGGCTTCTAAGATGGGGGTTCGCCTCTTGGTGTGCCCAAGAACATAAAAACTCTCTCGGAGTATGGAATCCATCAAGAGATATTATGGGGCATCTCTTCTCACTATTGATTGCCCGTAACCCACCATGCCCTCGTGGTCAAATGGGCAGCCATATCTCTGAAAGAGGCAACTTCAGAGCGATCAAGGGTCCATCAGATTGAATTGAAAAGGTATCCCTAGGGCATGTCCAATGTCCTCAGCATCATGCTTAAGTCACAGCTTGTCTATAAAATAACTAGGGTTGGCACATCAAGATGTTCCTCTGTGACTGTGGTGAGGTTCGATACCACGCCTTTGTCATCCTTGGGTAAATTTTCTGTAATGGAGTGAGGATGGTGCCGAGGAAGCCTCCTGAGATATCTTAAAGATAGCACGCAATCGTGTTTGGAGGAGAAAAAGTTTCATCCACCAATAGCTGTATGAGCTCGGGCATCAATGAATGGGTTAGGCAAAACCAAAGGAATGGGTAATGGGGACAGCTCAGACTCTGGGCTCGAGGCGCAGGGTGGGCTCCTCATGGCGATATTTTTTTTTCTTTTCAACCCTATCCGCTTTGTCCATTGAAACTTTTCTCTTTACAGACTTCTTGGCTTTGCCTGTGGGTTTTGGGGGTGTCTTGAGTGTGTACTTGGCTGAGGATTTAGGGACCATGGCAGCAAGAGATTGGTCGGTTTTTCCGGTATTTAAAATGGCCTCAAATGTAGCTTAAGTACCAGAATCACAGAAAGAATAAGAGTAGAAGCCATCATGATCCGAGGGTTTCCTCTGTGTGAGTTTCTTTGCTCAAAAAGATCGCAAATGTGATCTACACCTTTGATTTGACAAGAGAAAAGGCGCAGAGGATTAGAATAGATGGTGGAGTCTTTACCTTGCGTAAATGTTTGTAAAGACTCCTCCACATCAATGATGTCAACATGGAAACATTCCTCAGAGAATTGAGGTTGAGTAACAAGATTATACACATTCAATTTAACTTTCATATTTCCAAAAGACACCTCCATGATGCCAGACATTGAATGCATGCATTAGTCAGAGCTGTGAATGGTCTTCCCATAATGACAGGATGGCAAGTGGTACTTTTGGTTGGTTCCATGTCCAACACCAAAAGTCATAGGTAGAAAAACTTGTCTACTCCTACCAAAACATCTTCAATCAACCCCATAGGTTTCTTTCGGATCTGTCATTAGTTGTAACACCACTTGAGTGGGTTTCAATTCTCCCAAACCTAGCTTCTCATAAATAGAGCAGGTTGACACTAGCACCCAGATCTAGCAAGGCTTTCTCAATGGTGTGCTCCCCCAATGATGCAGGGATTGTGGGGATTCCAGGTCTTGCATCTTAGGTGGTGTTGCAATTGATAGCACTTGGTTGATTTTCTCCACAAAGAAAGGCCTTCTTGGATAAATGTATCCTAGATTGCCTTTTGTGGTGCACACCTCTTTGAGAAATTTTGCATAGTTGTGGACCTGTTTGATTGCATCAAGCGAGGTAGATTAATTTTAACTTGCTTGAATGTCTCCATCATTTCCTCAATTTTGTGTTTCCTTTGTCAAAAGGAGAAACTGACTTCATTGCATGGGGAAATGGGAGGTGAGGAACAAATTTCTCCTCCTCATCTTTTCAACAATTTTGTTATTTTTCTATTTTCATTTTTTGAATTTTCGATGTAAATCAATGACCATATTGCTATCCATTGTTTTTTACTTGTTTTGATCAGCTCAACAAGAGCCCTTATTTACTATCGAAAATAATGAGAAACAACTCGTAGATTTTCTATTTGTGTTTTCATTTCTTTTATTTTGTATTTGGTTTTGTAAAAAAATCAGATGCCTAAAAGACAAAGCAGAAATTATAATCAAAACAAACATTAAACACAAGCAGAATGCTGGTTCTCAAGAATTTAAAAAGTAGAAAATGAATGCAAAGGAGAAGGAGCCCATTTTTTGGTCCAGATGTCCTTGTTGGACTACCGCCCAGATTCGCAAACATCCAAAAGCTCAGATTACCTTATTCAAGTATTGACAAAAATAAAAGAAAAACTCAAAGCACGCCTAAATTTGACAAAAAGACAAAAGAGTGGCGCAAGATTTATTCAAATAACTAGAAGGCAAAGAATAAAACTAAAAAAAAAAAAAATTCTCGCAAGAAAAACAGTTTTTCTATACAAAATCAGAGACATTTAATCAAGCACTTTGGAATGCAAAGTGTGTTTAAAGAAAAATTAAAATAAAAATCAAATCTACAAAATAAAAAACTTAGGTCTACCTATTTTAGAACAAACTTCCCAAGAACGGCGCCAAAAACTTGTTGTCGCTCCAAGTGTGCCAAAATGTGCAAAAATTAAAGAATTAAAGAATGCTAAATTATATGGATGTTAACTTATGAAAGGGATATCAAGACATTGGGGCTAACACGGCCTGCAAGATCGGGGCCAATTGTAGCAAGTTTTAAAAGTAAGTATTTCAAGATCGCCCAGAGAAGTTTGTCTAAAATGAGAGATAAACCTCCAGATCCGTATGCTACCAGATCCGGCTCTATAATTATCTAAAATAAAGAATAGATAAAAGAGAGTGTTGGGTTTTGTCACGCTTAACTAAAAGCAAATAAAGAAAAGAACTAACTACGTGATCCAGATCCGAGTTGTGGAGGTGTTTAAAATAAGACAAATGCGTAAATAATAGCTTCATGTATTTTAGCCTTTGAATTTTAATGGAGAATCAGAGTTCAACAGAGCAGATTCAATCTTCATCCGCTACCACAAGACAGATGTAAGAGAAATAAATCCAATTAAGGAATAGGTTTAGACTTATGGTCGTGATTTGTCATGAGATCATCGCCTATGTGGCCTATTCTTTATTTGTAACATGAACATCATCAGAATCTTGAATTAGGTTACCAACGCTAATTAGCAGTGGATGATGAATTAAGGGAAGTTGGATGCGGATGAGTGAATCTAAAGAAGTCTAATGCACTAAGGTGAACATTCGTAACCCTCGACATGACTCCAATGGAGAAGACACAAAGAACCTTTTAAAATCCAACGTTACAATTACAGAGCACGGCTTCTTAGAGAGCCCTCGGACTTACGCGAGCTTCTCAGAGAGCCCTCGATTCTGATCTTGAATCCGAACTTGGAAGTACAAATCACTCGCAATGGCTCTCAAAGGTAAAATACAAGAAGGGATTACAGGGAATCGATGAGCTCGACGGAATGGGGAAACAGAGATGAAAACTCTAAAACTGGATACCCAAATTGGGCAAATGGTTCGTCTATTTATAGTTTTCCTAAGATCGGATGTGTATCAACCAATCAATTGGATAGATCTGTATCAACCAATAGGAGTCGAGCACCGTGATCCAGACTGTTCGGCCAATCGAAAATGCTTGATCCGTTCACCAATCGTGAAACAGAGGCATCAATTACATTATGTAATTCAAAAATCTGTTTGAGCTTCTAGAAGTTCCCGCCAAGTAATTTCATCTTTGGGTGTTCACATGGGGTGGAATATGCCTTTGGTTCGTGCTCGTAATCTTCGGAATGTCCTTAGGTTTTAAACGCATTGGGCGTGCAAAGTTTCTCAAATACCTTCTTGACGAGCTGCAAATCCCGTAATGCCATTTCGCATAGTTTAAGGGCTTTTTCAAAGTAGTTTGGCTCAATCTCTCTTCAGCAAAGCATTTTGGCTCAATCTCTTTTCGCAAAGCATTTTGGCTTCAGGAGATCTTTTCGCAAAGGACTTTGGCTTGGAGATCTTTTCAAAGGACTTCTCTTCTTTCGCAAAGCATTTTGGCTTCGGAGGTCTTTTCAAAGGACTTCTCTTCTTTTCACAAAGTTCAAAGTTCTTTGCGAATAGTAGATGTTCTTTGCGAATTGAACTTTTAGCTTCCATTCTTCTTTGCGAATGGATCCTTCTTCTTCTTCAGGTCTTTTCTTGCTCTTTTAGGACCCTTTTAGCCATTGCTGAGGCTATTTCTTCACTCCCTCTTTGAGTTTGACATGCGTTGTCAGCTTTTTGATCATTTTAGGATGGTTTTCGGATTTGGACCTGTCTTTTTGGTTTGCTGCAATATGAACACTAAAGCACTTATTTAGTCCTCTCAAGGGTCTTTCAAGGCTCATGTTTAGGGGTAAAAAATGGTATTTTTCACTACTTATCACCTATCTCTAGATGCCATCGTGATGCATGAGTGTGCACAATCAATCATTAATGCAGGTTTGACATAAATTAGAAGGGTTCCAAATCCTAATAAGCCTATGTCATAACCTAAGTCGCTAAGGAAATGGAAGAACTCTTGCTCGTGAATGCTTACCCGGTCTCAAGCGAAGAAATCCTCCAGCGGGAAGTGCCTACGATCCTGGTGCTCCACAGCCGCACCCTGGTGTTCCACAGTTGCACCCTCCTCTCTCTCACCCTTGGGTATCTCACCTCAACTCTCTCACCATCACCCTCAGCAACCACCTCAATCTCGAACACCTCCTCCCTAGCCCTGACTGGTCAAACTCTAAGACCTCCTCTCTAACTATCCCCCCAACGTCCACCTCCCCGACAGCGTTGGTCCGAGCCTCAGAAGTCTCACCTATCTCTACCCCTAACATCCTCTCTAACTCAGAAATGGTAAGGTCGTGCCTATCACCACCCTTAGAATCCATCCTAGAATGAAGAGCTCAAAAAACTGAAGAAATTAGGGGAAACGACGCCTGAAACAGACGTCTGGATCACGAAATATCGCGAAAACATGAAAACTAGAGCACACAGGAACAAGGAAATAGAGAATCGAAGACTAGCACGGATCACGCGACAAAAATGAAAAGTTTTGAACCATTTATAGGGAACAGCTGAATCGCGCGCTTAAATTCTAGTGCGCAAATGAATCATGCACCACTCAGACTGCGCTTAATTCGAATTAAGCGCCTGGCACCAAGCGCTTAAACGAAACGTCTCCCACCCAAACTAACCTGACCATCTGATTGCGCGCATCCACCCATGCGCGTAATCACTTCAAGCGTCTGCACATTGGTGGGTGAATGCCAATGGCCATCCATCCAATGACCCCCACCACCCTAATCATGCACCCAGTATCCTACGTTTAAACCTATCAAGTGACAGGAAAATGACACTTAATTGCCCTCCGATGCTTTGAATGCGCGTTCAATCTCTAGCGCGTAATTGATTTATGCCCTCTGATTGAAGCGCGCAATTCCCTATATACACAAAACAAAAATGCCCAGAACAGCACACTTATAGGCCTAATTTGGTTGATTTACGACACTAATTATTAGCCCAAACCATGCCCTTGTTAAGTCCGATCCAAAGCACTCAAGACTTAAAGAAATATATACCCCGATAACCAAAAGAAAATGCACCAAACCAAAAAAATGGCCCCAACATCACCTATACACTCCAACTAATACCAAACCCAAAAATAAAAATAAATGCCCCCCATCATCCATTCATCTAAAGTAAAACTAAACAAAAAAATCTTGCCCCAACTAAGGCAATACTAAACAAGAAGAATATCCCCATCATTCATATACTCCAACTAAGCCCAAACCACGTCAAAACAAAAAAGAACGCTCCTAACATGCTCCGATCCCAAAATAAATAAATTAAACGAGTAAACCTCGCAGTCAAATAAGCTACGAAATAAACTAAACTTAAATTTACAAAAGAAATAATTAAAATCATAATCACTTCATAAATGGATAAAAATAATTACAAAGTACACCAAGGGCATATCCTCTGAATATACAACTTGAAATAAGAAATTTAAAATCCGCCCATTTAGGCGATGCCCGAATCCGAATTTATTCGAGAAACTAGAAATCTCGGAGAAAGGAAGCGCCCTGAACGAATCCTAACCGTAATAACTCTTCCCCTTGCCTCGAGCCCACAGAAAAGAAAGAGTGGTTCACGGAAAGCCACCCAGGACCTACGGGATCCGCCCTTAGAAGCTCACCTTGGAAATCATAACAAGGAAGAGTAACTAATATGGGATCTGCAGAGCCTACCGAGGAATGATAGGCATCGGTCATGAGAATTCTGACCCTGCCTTATCCTTGGGTTTTCTTTCTACCACCTTTTTCTCCTCCATCTCTTCCCTTAGCATGGCAGCAATTCGACTGCTACCCTGCATTCCCAATTCCGTCCATTCTCAGTAATTCACATAATAAGCACAACTCTTCGGGTTCAACACCCGTGACACAAAAGAGAAAGAAAGAAAAGACATTAATAATAAAAAAATGCCCTAAACCACAATGAAAATGCCCCAAAACTCTTAATCCCAAACTTGAAATAAGATTCAAAACAACAAGAACCCAAAACTCTTAACTCACACATTTATAGACTATACCTCTTGAATTACCAAATGACAAGTGTCACACCGTTAAATCATTCTAATCTAATTAAATCTAAACCAAACACATATCCACTTTGAAAGAACACAATCCATGACAAACCTAGATGAACCAATAATCCGACAACACTTAACCCCCTAAGAAACATCAATCCCCCTAAGCCTAGATAAACCAATCGGATTTAAACATTTAACACCCGTCTAGAACCTTTGAAAACTCACACCTTTTAAACCTCTTGTTGAATCAAACAAAAGACCAAAACTCAAGTTAAAATCAAACCTTAAACTAGACAAAACTTAAAAAAAAAAAAAACTCTCTAGAATGAGACCCTGACTTGTTTAGGACAAAACATGTCCCCAGCAAACCCAAAATAGAACCAAGTAAACCTTCTAAACCAAGCCCAACGAAGCTGATTCACCTCAGGATAAACCCTGAGTAAAATCAGGATGAATCCTAAAACTTAAACCAAATCCTAAAATAAGTCAAACAAATTAGATAAATTCAACTAATTCGCTAGCAAATAAATAAGTACAATAAAACAAAAGAAATGCCCCTTTATTCATAACTCGAAAGTTTTACAAGTATCACCGGAGGCATACCTCCTGAATTTACAACCCAAAACGAAAACCTAAAACTTTAACCTACAACCCAAAATGAAGATTGAGTTCAAAACTGAGACGAAGCGAGGAGCAAATTCTGCTATGAGTGTCCAATCAGAGACTTCAGGGAACATTGGTTGGGAAACACATCCCCCCACTTTTTACTCCTGCTCCTCCGCTATCTTCACCTCCTCCACCGCCGCCTTCTCAATGCTACCTTCACCGTTCCCTAAAAGAGATCGATGTGAAGACTAGCGCCCTCATTCCCAATGCCCATTCCCAGAATAATGCTGTCCCCAAGCATCACCTCAGGTCGAAGATCACGCGAAATAACGAATATAGGAAGAAACGGCATCCCAATCGGATGGTTAGATCACTCAATATCACTAAAACATGAATTTTAGAATACAAGATATCCAGAAAAATGGTCAAAACTCGAGACTAATCTAGAGAATGAAAAACAAATGAAAGTCCTCTCCCTTATATAGAATACGGACTTAATCACGCACCCGAACACATGCGCTTAATTAAATCACGCACCACACATGTTGCGCACAATTCAAATCGCGTGCCTTAACCAAAGTGCGCAAATAAACCATCGCCCCACGCCAACGGCGTGAGGCTCCGATCACGAGCCGACTATTGGCCACGTAAACCAATCAAGCAACACACTTTTGCCGCACGACCTGAAAGATCACACGTATAGTGTCTTGGTGACGCTCCGATCACGCGCCACCATTATAACGCGTAATATAATCGCACGCATGCTCCTATACATGTAAACGCCCCCTCAAACTGGCGATCGCACGCCTGAAAATAGGCGTGCAATTGTATTGAGCGACCTAAAATAGGCGCACAATACCTGACTTTGGATGAAATTTACACCCCCAAGACCTTATTGCCCCATCGCGGTCAAAATTCTTTTGTCCCATCATGTCGCCCCATAGGCTACCCTGCCCAAAAAAAAGACCCACTCATCAGTCGCATCGCGTACCCTTGCATGAAAGAAAAGACCTACTCACCCATCCCCATCGCAATAACATATACACATGCGATATCACTTCAATATCCAGTCCCATCGCGATAAATTAACTATACCCTCATGACCCATCGCGAAAAGCCAAAAGTAAACCGCCCAAAGATGAAGCTAATCACAACACAACCACAACGTGATTTCTTTTATAATCCAAGATCTACCAAAGAAAGACACCAGTGTCTCATCGCACAAATATCCCACCAGCACGCCGCCGCTAGTTGCACTCAATTGACATCCCATCACAAGCATCACTACCAAAAATAAAAAAAACTCCGACAGCACATGCCACGCCATATGATGAAAAGAGGGAAGGATTGATCATGTCCCATCGCTCAAGTAAAGGGCTCTCTCTCTCTCTCCCTCCCGAATTGATCCCCACATCCCACCAGGACTCATCTAGCACGCAACCAAAGAAAGGGAGAATCCCCAAATCCCATCACGACATCATTTCTCTCGGGGCATCACATCACAACCGCTAAGCCCTGCTACAATAGACCTGAAGAGAGAAGAAATCTCTAAAGTCCCATCGCGACGCTACGGCACCACCACCGATCCTGCCACAAACTACGCACAACCCAGGTAAGTATCATCCCCAGGTAAGTACTACCCACTTTCCTTTTGTTTTACTCGATATTCCTCACATAAATATATAGTTAGCTATGATTAAATCAAGATGTTTTCCAAAACTCATCTCTCTCGACATACGAATCACTGTAGTCCTCCCATAAGAGACAATCATCAGTACTCGCCGAGAAGGTTAGATGGAGTATTCGGCATCCCAAGTGTCGTCTTGACAACCACAATAACGGCCGGGTCCACAAATCCCGTACCGGTGGATCTGCTCAACGACGTCTTGGAAGCTATATTTTCTGCCATTTTACCACCGAATTGATCTTAAATTAAAATCTCTAAAATTTCAAAATCTTAAAACCTTTTATTGCAGAAAAAAAAACCTTTACTTCACAAAGTAAAATCTCTTACTTAAAAAAAAATATAAAAAAAAGAGAAGAAAAGAAGAACAAAGAAACAAGATAAATAGACCCAACTCACCTTTTCAAAATACTAAAAAAAATAAAATCTTCTAAGCGCTCCCTCACCCATGCACAATAAATTATACTTAAATCAGACCTTTAACCCCTAAAACCTCTGAACTCACAATCAAGCACATACCCCACTGTGCGGAATTGGATCAAACGCATACGCCACTGCACAAAATCATTTGTTCAGAACCTTAGGACTAAAATCCCTGACTTACAGGCAGAACCCTGAACTCACAATCAAGCGCATATCCCACTTCGCAGAATTAGATCAAGCGCATACTCCACCTCGTAGAATCATTTGTTCATACACACTAGCACTAGACCCCTGACTCCAGATGAATCAAGCACACACACCACTGCGCATAATTCAATTGAGCACACTCCACAAGATCTCCTAATTACCAGCCCAAACTGGCCATTCCCCTGGGAAACTAAACATTGACTATATTTAATCTAAGAACTTACAAATACCTATTAGAAAAGGAACGCTTGACGTGCATTGGTGTGAGCAATGATGCGCCCGATTTGACATGACTTCCAAAAGCCTTCGATATTTCATGATACTTTCTTTTATTATTATCGGTCCCTGGACCTTATTTTGGATATTTGATTGACGCCATAATACCTTAATTGCGTAAAATCCCTCTGTTAGCTTGAGCCATGTGACGGGATGTGCCATGCACCCACAGATCCGGAATGTGCCCTTCGACAGGTACCATTTGCCCATCAAATGCTCCATTATAGGTTGTGCTAATAGATAAGAAAGCCAAGCATGTTATGTCAGTATCACCAATTCACATTTGCGATTTCCCAAGAGAAACGAGAAAATACCTTGAATGAGGGGTGTCTACTTCTTCGATGCGTTCTTACTTCGCAAGAGTGCACCGAAGAGGAGCATCTGTAGACACCCCCATTTTGCCCTCTCGAAATATATATATTTTGTTTGGTCAACCTTTGACCTCATAACCCTGATATGGGAACCATGCACTGAACCAATAGTACGTGGCTGAATACAAGCTAAAACAATAGCTCTATGGCTCGGATCCCGACATAGGGAGACTATATACTGAAACAATAGTATATAGTTGGAATGCTGACTGAAATAATAATCTTGTATTTCAGTCTAGAGACCAGACCCGGACAACCCCGAATTAAGCGCCTGCAAACTCGCACGTAATTTGATTGCACGCTTGACCTCAAACGCGCAATCAGTCCCCCTTTCAGACCAAACTTCCTTTCCCAGACCAATTCGAGACTTGATCATGGACCTGAAACCAGACGCGCGATCGGATTGAGCGTTATACCACAAGCGCACAATTGGCCTACCTCCGGCCTAGCCTCACTGTCCTTGACCTCTAAGTTTTCTTGATTGAGCGCTTCTGAAGAATCACTTAATCAGATTAAGCACCACAAAATCAGCACACAATTAGTTCTAACCTTACTAGGACTGGGAAACTCGCTGAGCAAGTCAGCCAGTCGCTCACTGAGTCGGTGACTAACTTAAAGCGATTAAGCGCCAAGAAACTGGCCCGTAATTCGATTAAACGCCTGAAACAGGGCGCATAATTGAAGGAAAACCTATAAAAGCTTTTTTATTTTATTTTCGAGGAGGGAACGGGGAGGCTGGCAATCTTCAAGAGAGAACAAATTTTTTTGGGATTTTGAAACCAGAGAACTCCGAGGATGAATCCATAGAGCAATCTAGTCATGACTTCGAGATTCAAGCGTCGAATCTTCGAGATTTCTCTCTGCAGCCCCGATCCTAGGTAAAAACCTTAGTTTTAGACTTAGGATACTTCTCTTAATTTCAATTATAGTTTTTAATCTTTAGTTTGAGACCGTCGCACCCTTTTTAGACCGCAAATTTTTATATCTGGTTCTAATTCTCCCAAATTCAAAACCAGACCTTAATTTATCGGTCTGGTTTATCGAACCTAGGCCCTTAATTCCGTTCTAAAATCTTAACCTACAATCCTATCATTAATTTCTGGTTCTAATTCTCTGAATCTAGAACTAGTCCTTAATCATACGGTCTAATTTTCTAATTTCGGATCCGAATTCAGTCCTAAAATTTAGATTTTAATTTCAATTCTATATTTTAATATCTCTAAAAAATCTAAAATATTACTTTTAGTTTTTATAATTCCTGTTCATAATTTAATTCATTATAATCAATCCGAATTCAACTCTGTAAAGCCTAAAATACTATTTTACGATCTAAAATGCAATTTGTCTTTAATCTCAGCCACCTGATTTGCCCAAGAGAGCTTATGGAGGGTACTCGGGAACGAGGCCAATCCTCCTTAGCATAACGGGCCCAAACCCCCCCTTTTTAAAAAATTTTTAGGATTAATTAATTACTTTAATTAGTTTTATTTTGATATAATTGATTAGGCTTTAATATAATTATTTAATTACTCTAATCAGATTTTTCAGTTCAGTTATTCAATTGTTTTGATTAGAATTTTGGGAAATTTAATTCATCCATGATTAATTCATTGATAATCATGATTCCAGAAAAACCAGTTCTTTTATTTTAATTGATATTTTAGTAAAAAATAAATTCATTGTTTTAATTAGAATTCTAGTCAAGATCAGTCTTTTTATTCCAATTGGACTTATAGTAAAATTATTATAATTGCCTTCGTTAGACTTTCAGTAGGATTAACTTACTTGTTTCAATTAGAATTGCAATACAACTAGCATACTTGTTTAGAATTCCAATATAATCAGCATGCCCAAATTAACTAGGGTTTCACCTGAACTGCCACATGTGCACTCCTAGTACAATTAGGAGACCCGATTACAACCAGATTTCTAATGGCATTAGGAGACTAAAAGTAATCGGACTTCTAGTAGCATTAGGACACTAAATTAATTAGAATTCTGATAAGATTAGGGAACTAAGTTAATTAGACCCCTTATAGAATTATAACATTAGAATTGTTCCACTCACTTGGACAAACTCACAGCTAAACTCATATTAGAACCAGGGAAATCTAAACTGATCATAATTCTAACCATAACAAAAAAAAAGGGAAATTGGACTATCTAAATTAAGAAAAGACACTATTGCTGACGTTTGCATGCAGACGATTCAGTATAGAAATAACCCATACCCGCTCTCAAGCGTGATCGTTGACGTGTTGCAGCGTCAATAAATATCTGCAGCTGGAGATCGCAACAAACTAGGAACCTCCTTAGAAAACCCCTTTATTTTTAATATTCTAAACTCCGCATCGCTAGAGTTCACTTGGACAGAATTGGAAGCCACTGATTCAACGGGAGCCGAGAGGAACCCCAAAAAAGCACGCACCAACAAGAGCACGCAATCTGACTGCACGCCACATCACTGACACGCAATTAGTCCAGCTAAGACTGAAACTCCACCTTCCGTGGACCGCCTTGAGACCCGATTGTGTGCTCAAACCAATATGCGCAATCGATTGCGCGGCCCACCACCAGCGCGCAATTAGTTCCAATTAGGTTGGAACTAGGTTACCGGTTGAGTCAGTCGACCGATCACTCACTGAGTCGGTCACCGACTCAGAGTGATTAAGCTCTCAGGATAGTGCGCGCAATCCAATTAAGAGCACCAGACAGTGCGTGTAATTAGATTTGAGTGGCTAATTACGCACCTTCCACAGGGCTCGTAATTACCTGAATACTTATAAATAGACCCCCTACCCCACTCAACAACACATCCAGCAATCGAATTTCAAGTTCCTCTCTTTTGAGTTTCAGGATTTCGAGATTCTCTCTCTGGTGCTAGCTTAAGGTAATCTCATTTAGATTTCAATTTGCATTTCTAGTTCTTAGTTCTAGTTCTAGTTCTTAGTTCTTGTTTCTAATTATTAGTTTTTAGTTTTAAATCACAGGTTTCAATCTCTAAATCTAGTTTTCAATTTTTAATTTCCAATTTCCAGTTCTTAGTTTTTTATTCTAATTCTTAGTCGCTAGAACCAGTTCTTAGCCTTTAGTCATTAATTTCTAGATTCTAATCCCAAATTTTAAATCTCGATTATTGTTTTAAGTTTTAATTCTTAATTTCTAGTTCTAAATCTTAGGTTCTATTTTCCAATCTTAATTCCTAGTTTCTGGTTCTAGTTCATAATCTCTAGAACCAACTCTTAATTATTTTAGATCGTAGTCTTTAATTTTAAATTCTAGTTGTTAAATTTCTTCTAGTTCACAATTTTCAGTTCTAATCCTAATCTTCAGAATCCTCTCGATCTTCAAAATCTTAACTTTCCATTTCAAATTCAGTTTTCAATTGATAATATTTTTAAAGCAATCCTTAGCCACCCGATTTGCCTAAAGGGAGCTTACGGAGAGTACTCAGGAGCGGGGCCAATCCTCCTTAGCATAACGGGCTACAAAAATCGTTTTCTTTTCTTTATTAATTAGATTTTTAGTAGAAGTAGGATACTTAAATTAACAAGACTTTTAATAGAGTTAGGATATTCGGATTAATTCGATTCTTACTAGAATTAGGAGACTTGTAACATCCCCAAATTTTGAACTTGCACGCATTGACTAAGTTCGCGTGCCTAGGATGACACACTGTGCAGTGTGTACCTAGAGGCAAAATTTCTGTAGAGAATAAATTAGTAAAGGTGATTAAAACTTGCTTGAGTTATGTGGGCTGACTGACTAGGCCGACTATTTTAGCCAACCAGTTGGGCCGACTATTTGGGCTGACCAGTTGGGTCGACTAATTGGGCCAACTTTGGGTCTTAACTTGAACCTTAGAATGTGTGACAAATACACAACTTAGGTGTTAGAGCTTCACACTGAGTTAAAGCAAGTGGATAAGATTAACACCTTGCTTTGGTGTTATATCTTAACACCGAATCCATTGGATAGGTGGTTTGAGTATTCAAGCCCCACACCCAAAAGTTTAACTTGTATAATAGTTAACACCTTGTTTAGGTGTATGTGCTAAACACCGAACCAAACTAATACGTCATTTTGGATGTGCGAGCTTCACACCAAAACCACTCCCATCTTATAAGAAAAACCCCACCCATGGGTTTTTCATTCAGTTGTAATTGAAAGAGAGAAAATAAAGAAGAGAAAGAGAAGAGAAAAGAGGGGTGATAGAGAAGATCTCCGTCCTTCATTGCTTTCCTTCTTCTTGAGTTGTTGATTCCCCTCTCTACTCCTTAGTTCTTACCGTAAGAAAAGCTTTGACCTTGGCTCAATTGCGAGCAAGGAGTGAGGGAATTCCATATCCCAAACCATCTTTGTGCATTTGAGACCCAAATTTCATGGATATCTCCTTAAACCCTCCTTCTTTAATCAAGGAAGCTTTGGCTTGTTGAATACTTTAAGAAGAATTGATCTTCGCTTCCATTTCGATCGGAATAGAAAAACGGTTTCAAACCAATGGAAGAACGCCGATTCCTCGCTACGATCACTGTAGGCATTGCTCATGTGAAGATTAGAAGGTAAGATTTATGTTTAATAGTATATAAGTGGTTTATATTTGATGTATGGGTAGATGGGAGTGTGTACCTTGAGTTTTGGGTGATTCGAATCAAAGAAGAAGCATCCCGAAGGGTTTCTGAAACTGTCAAAACCGATCGATCGATTTACAAATCGTTCGATCCGATTTTATAGAATAGAAAGTGAAAATTTTCTGGAGAAATTGATCGATCTATTTTGGAAATCGATCGATTAGATTTGGAAATCGATCGGTCGATTTTGACTGAGCATGCTGACACTAATTTTGTAATTTGGTCATAACTTTCTACCACGAACTCCGATTGATGCAATTTTTATGGCGTTAGAAAGAGAACAACGAAATCTAAAGCTTTTATAAATTAACTAACTCATGAATCAAATTTTTTGATGGTAAAAATTGAGTGGGACATTGAGTCAAGTTTCAAGTTAGCATATTTTGACTGAAGTGCCGACACAACTTTGGTATTTTGATCATAACTTTTTACTTCGAATTCTGATTGACACAATTATTAAGCCGTTGGAAAGAGGACAACGAGTTCTACAACTTTTGTGAATTAATAAATTTATAAATCAAATGTTTTAAAGGTAAAAATTGAATAGAAATTTAGGCTAAGTTTTAAGTTAGCACGAACTTACGCATTTCCGCATTTCCGCCTCGATTTTGAGAAAACACTTAATTATGTCTAAGTTATTAGTAATTACAGTCAATCCTTAATACATCATATATTTGTGATATAGATTAAGGGTGGGAAGCTATTGATTAGACTTTATTTTGATTCACTCAATTTCGAGGTTAAGGTAGGGGAAATTCACCATCTAATTACATTTTTTATTTTTATTCATAGATAATGTGATATAAATGAATGATTTGTAACTGTTTTTAAAAATATGAAAGCTTTGAAGTATGAATTTGTAATTGAATGCATGTGTGTGTTTGTTCCATTTACGTATCGGTTTCCGTTTTGAATCCGTTTGTGTTTCATTCTGTTTTCGAAATCATTTATGTTTCTGCTTAGGATTTTGAATTGAGAACTGCGTGAATCTGAAATCGAGGGCAAAGAGGGGTTGAGCCCCCTGAGTTTTTACTTTGTTCCCGCTATGGGATGCTTTGGCCTAACGATATATTATGTTTCATGATATGTTCTATCTCTGATATGTTTTGTTCCCCGTATATTGGATGCCTATGTGATTGTGCTTTGGTTATACGAGGCTTGCAAAGAGGGGTTGAGTCCCCGAGGTTACGACCCTATTCCCGCTATGGGATGCTTTGGCCTTCTGATATATATGTATTTCTATTCCCTGATTATGGGATGATTTGGTTATACTTTGTGTGCAAAGAGGGGTTGAGTCCCCGAGGTTCTTACCTTGTTCCCGCTATGGGATGCTTTGGCTTTCGAATATGTATGTTCTGTTTCTTGATACGTTCTCGTTTCTCGTATGCTTCAATTTAATGATATGTTTGCTCCATTTTGTTATGTCCTCAGCATGATATGTCTTCATTTCTAGCATGTTTCTATTTTAATATATTCTGCTTCTGATTTGATTCTGTTTCCAGCTATGTTTTATTTTTAATAAGTATCCTTATTTTTCATATATGTTTTGTTCTCGATATGTATCTGTTTTCCGATATGTGTTGTTCTGATCTATGTTCATCTCCGATATGCTCTATTTTCGCTTCGCTTTATTTTGAAATAAAATTATAATATTTGCAACTCTATTTGATACGAAATTATTTTGAAATTCTATCATTGAATCTATTCATTTCAATGATAAGATGTGAATTGTGTTTGAATTTCTTCTACTGAGCTTAGTCTGTTAGCTCACACCGACTATACGTCACATGTGCAGATCTGGATCAGGCTTGAAGAGGATCCTGCAAATCATTGATTTTAGACTTGGCACCTTTTTTACTTGGTCCGGTAGCTTTTGGACTTTAGACTTGGTATATTCATGAAACTTAGTAGAATTAAAATTTGTATTATGTATATATGATCGTTGCTTATTATGTATATTATTATTATATTAAATTCAAGTCTTAACCTATTGCAAGCGCACAATGGAAATTATAGTACTAGCATAGGAACTTTCCCACGAGGAAGTTTATTTATCGAATTATTTTTTATTTATATCTTCTACTTAAATCCTTATCTTAAAATTTTTTATTTATCTTTAAGATCTAATCTACTGGAGAAACATGAACAAAAGAATGGTTTATTAATCTAAAATGCATAAAATAAATTTAAATCCTCCTGATTGAGGTCGTCAATCTCAATCTTCAGCTATAAAATATTTACGAATTTAAATAGTACCGTTATACTATATCTCTAGTTTTATAGCGTTGGTCGTCAATCAAGTCTAAGATCTTATCAATACAAATTTAATCTAATCAACAACTTCCTAAAATCTGGACGTCAATCAAACCTTAGAAAATTGAAGATGGAAAAATAAACACTGTGACACTAATCTACAAATTTTAACCTGAGTCATCAATTCAAATTAAAACTTGAAGATGTTTACAAAGTTATAAATAAAAGAAAATAAAATCTAATCTAGAAAGCAAATAAATGTATCTTTCACTCCTCAGCCGCAGTCGTCAATTGCTTCTGAGAAACTAGGATATTTACACTAATCTTCAGCACCCAATTGCAGTCGTCAATTGCTCTTGAGAAACCTCTGATATCTAATCTACTCTAACTATTTTACACTACTTTGATCGAAAGAAAATCCAACCTCAGTCATCAATTGATGCTGAAATTCTTCAATGCTTATTCCTACACCAAACTCTCTTATTTATAGATAATAAGAAGTCGATTTATAAAGACTTCTAATTCTAATAAAAGAAACTACTAAAAACAATTCCTAATTTTATCTTTTCTTTATTTAGACGGTAGATGTGCTTCTGGATTGCTCTCCTTTATTTCAGCAACAGAGTCCTTCAGAGTAGATCTTCATCAATTTCCTTAGATCAGTGATTCACCAAACTTCTAGAGATCTTCTAATTTGGTTCATGGCAGTGATAATCTTCACTCACGTGATCAGCAGCGTCAATGAATTAAGCTTTCTGTAAAATCGTTGATACTGATTCTCTGTCTCTCTTCTTTGGAGGAAAATTCTAAATTACAATTCTCTGCTTTCAGTATGGTTCATAGAGGGAAAATCGTAAAAGATGATTATTCAGTTTTATCGTTTTGCTGTAAAATTATAAATGACGATTTTATATCTTCATACTGCTCACTCTTATGACTTAGCAGACTTGACGGACGATTCTCTGGAAAATACGATTATTTACTTTTCTCCTTTGAGTGGCTTCTTTTGAAGAATCGTAATTTACGATTCTTTTACTTTCATAGTCTTCCACTCCTGAAAAATCATAAAATAGTAATTTTTCATTCTGTTTAGTATGCAGGGCTTCGTCTTTCAATTTTGTTGGCAATCTTTACTGCTTTTTGAGTTTCTTTGATGAATATTAACACTTAGGCTCTATTTTACTGTTTATCTCTAATATCTGCACATCAGTAAGTTATTAGTAGCAAACTAAAGCTTAGCATCACTAAGTTAAGGGTGATAAAATGGTAAATTATGTGACTAATCAACATATTTTGTACGCCACTGTTTAGGTGATGGTCAGCCATCACCCATGGTTTTAAATTTGTTAGGCTACTGTTCAGTATAGAAAAGAAATTTTAGTTCTGTCATTTATGATATGATATCTACTTTGATTTCGGCACTGTGTAGATGTACTAAGTAAATTCTATTTTCAAATCATGAAGTGCGACCCGATGGTTTGATTTTTTCGAGTATCCGTGTTAAAAAAAAAAAAAAAAAAAAAACATGTCGGGAAAATCAGGTTGTCACAAGACTAATACCAATTGGACTTCTAACAAGATTAGGATACTTAAGTTATTCAGACTCCTAATAGGATTAACATATTTAGATTAATTAAACTTCTAGTATAATTAGAAGATCAGATTAATTAGACTCCCGGTGGGGCTAGGAAAACTAAAGCCATTAGACTTAGAGTAGGAATCAGAAAACTATATAAACTAAACTCCTAGGTGACCCAGAGCTGCTGACGTCGACCGACCGACGATTCAGTAAGGAGAACAACCCATATCTCCACCCACATAATAAACATCTGTAGCTGGCGATCGCATCAAACCAGGTTATTTCATGTTAGAATTTTCCTTCTTATTTTCTGCGCCTCATATTCCTTAGTTCATTATTTCCTTGCCTTTACTAGAGTCCACTTGGACCGAATTGGACCCAAAAAAAGTGAGCACCAACAGACTGGCGATTGCGATGGGATGTCTTCCCACTAAAGTCGCCTTTGTTTAGTTAAGTTTTTTTTTACTGCATATATATAGTTTTCTTTTCGCTCTAATTTTTTTTTCTCTACACATACTCGTACTGTCAAAGACTTCCTAAGAGTACATGAGCATCCACTGGAGACTCGAGATGTCCGAAATACGAAGGATAAGGCTCGGCGACCCACCATTGTGGGGGTACCACAACAATCCTGTATACAGCAAGGATCCCTCTTACGACTCAGCTCAATATAACCCAGAGATCAACATGGCCGGTAGAGAAGAAACCCCCATTACACCTCCAAGCACCAGTCGCAACGACGGATGCAGAGACAGAGGTATCGGGCAAAACATCACGGCCCGGCAACTCGTAGAACTCAACATCCCGAGATTACAATTGGGAGGCGATGATACTGAGGAATTGCTTCAAGGCCTAGCGGCCACGTACGAGACCATCTAGGAATGGTGAAATATGGAGGAGCAAGGACGACAAAGGCAGGAGAGAAGGAAGACAAAGGCAAGAGAGACCCCCGCCTACTCCAAGTACAATATCAACATGCATATCAATGGTGAGACGAACTGGTCGTACTCTCTTCGACGATGATCGATACACTCGTTCCTAGACTATCAAGCAAGACACCACTCTAAGAGTAGAGGACCTTCCTAAGATCCTTGATGAGTATATGGCTAAGAGAGCGCCCCGACTGCTCATTCGAATTTGATAAATTCTGCCAGGACCTCGAGTTCAATTTACCCTTAGGGTTCAAGCCACCCAAGTTCAACTAATACAATGGCATGGGGAATCCGAATCACCGTTTAGCCCTCTTCTGTAATGATTGTCGGCCCGTACGCTATAATCAAGGGCTCCTCATCCATTATTTCCAGAGATAGCTAGAAGGGGAAGCTCTCGACTGGTTCGCTGGACTACCGTTACACAAGATAGACACATTCGACTACCTAGCTGGTCAGTCCGTCGATCAATACAAGCACCTGATCCAAGAAATGGTTAGCCTCAGCTACCCGATGGCAATAAAGTAAGAACCCGACGAGGAGTTCGCTAACTTTGTCGGACAATGGAGGAAACTCGCCGCAAGGACTGGCACCTCAATGAAGGACGACTCTATTGATATCATGATTGACAACACCAGAGAACCCTTGAAGAGCGCTTATTATAAGTGACTACCTAGACTTCGCTACTCTTCACCTCCGAGCCTCCCGCTTGGCATGACACATTAAAGGCGGAGACCTCACCCTATCGAGAGTGACATCAAGGACAAGCTATTCCGGTGAGACTAAGACAAAGAATAACAAGAAAGCATCGAGAACCAAGCAAGTCAAAACCGTCGCTAGCCAAGGGCAAAATTTTGAGAACAGGAATTTTTAGCCAAGGAATCCCGGGCAAAACTAAGGCCAACAACGATACCCAAATCAGAATCAGTGTCAAAATCAACAAAGGTATCCAAACCAAAACTAGAACCAAGGCCAGTACCAAAATGGGAATTAGCACCCTAATGCTTACTAGCACTAGAATCAAAACACGACGTAGAATAGGCCAATCAATGCCCACAATTACAACAATGTGCCTTCACCGTAAAATTTTAATCAACAAACTAGAGGACCCTACCAGCCAAAGTGAGGGCATTCCCCTCCACTACCCGACACCATTCCCAATATCTTCCACCTCCTTAGTAACCAAAACCTTCTTAGATTCCTACCAAAATGACCGCGACCCTGGCTGACAAATTTAGACTATAGCAAGTTCTACGCATTTCATCGGTATGCGAGACACAATCTAGAGGACTCTTGGGTTCTCCGAGATGTGATTGATGATATGAGTGATCAAAACTAGATTGACTGGGAGTCTCTTAGGAATCCTAATCCCAATCACAACCAGCCTCCGTAAAACCTGAGGATTGTTAACAATCCCATGCCAGATCACAACCAAGGGCCAGTGTCCCACATCACCACAGTAGACCTTCCCGATCGACCCTCCTTCCATCCTTCTACCTTAATCACTCACCTCCACCCTTCCGGTGCCTCTGTTAATCTGATAGAGCCCTCGAGGCCCCCAGCTATTTGATCACACCCTACAATCTTGATCACTTGGATCGCACCCCCAAATCCACCTCCCTATCCAAATTTTACCTGAATTCGAGTCCAATCGTTCAGGGCACGGAGACCAAACCTTCACCAACCTCCACCCAAACCTCTCACTTCTTCAATCCCACTGCCGACTCCATCGCCATCCGACTCTGAACCCGAATTCGAAGACCAAGTTCTCTAGACTGCAGCCCAAATCGCAGCATGGGTAGACATCCTCTCCCAAAGCGCTTCAAGTCAAAGAGATGAGACTATGATTGAACATCAGCCAAAGGCAGAAGGGAGTCAACAGGAAGAACTTGGCAAGCAGGAGGCGTTGATTTCCACCTTCCTTAAATAAGAAGATTATACCCAGTACCTCCCACCATGGAGCGGCCTAGCCCCAGTACATATTCCTTCTTCAAGCTTCGCCCCATTCATGACAAATGCTCTAGCAAGCTCATCAATGCAGGTCACAACGTGGTTGAAGAGTTAGCAGCCAACCTACCCAGCTCTTAAATAAGGAACCCTATCCACCACCACCTCTTCCTCGGGGAAAGGAACCTATAGGTACACAACCGTCAGAGGATAACACAAGAGAGAAGGAGACTAATTTGCCTCCCCTGCCTCGCAACATTCCTCCACCACCAATTTTGTTGCCTCAGCCACTTCACTCAGTCGCAAACTAGGTGTATCGACCAGGAAAAGAACACGCACTCTAAACAAGCCAAGAGTATGATCTTCTATAGCATCTTTAGAAGATCCCAACGCAGATATCAATACTTGAGCTTATTAAGAAATCGCCTGACCATCATCAGCTATTAATGAAGGCGCTGGAAGAGATGCAAATAGACGAAGACACCACCTTGGATGAGCTACATCAAATCACCTCAGTCATGGCAAAACTACCAGCCCTCACCTTTATGGATGTAGATATGCCGAAGGAATCTTTGCGAGGAAGTTCGGTCGTTATATATCTAACGGTCGTAATAAAAGGTTTCTCGGTCCCTCATGCACTAGTTGACAAAGGGGTGGGACTCAATATTGTCCCATCACAACGCTCAAGAATCTTGACTACACAGAGCAAGACATAAGGCCCTCGTCCCTGTCCTTGTCGCTTATGATGGCTCCCGACGCTTTATCAAGGGAACCATTAAATTACAAGTTTGCCTCAGGCAAGTGAGAAAAGACGTCACCTACCATGTCCTTGACTCATCTAGTACTTATAATCTAATCCTAGAAAGGAAATGGCTAGAGTCCATGAAAGCTGTAACATCTACATATCATCAGTGTGTCAAATTCCCACACGAGGATTCCATCATCACTATATACACCAACGCGCCTCTTCAGGAGATAGATACTGACTATACGACAATCTTCTGATAGCTCATGACTTTTTCCTATCCACTGGACATATAAAAAAGGTATGACCGCCCGACAATACGGTAGTGGTGGAAGTCACTCATCCTAGCTCGCCCCCCCCCCCCCCCCTGCCATACCCGATGAGATTAACAAGAAGAGAAGTCGTCCTTGACCTTTCCTGACTCTATGGCATAAATCCAACTATGATAAAAGGATGGGAGTTGATGTATCAACTAGGGTACGTCCCTCATACTTGGCTCGATAGAATTAGACAAGGATGCATAGGCCCTGTCGTCCCAAAGAAAGTCCACAAGCACACACGATTGGGTTACCAGTCAGACGACAAGCAAGCTGACCTCCTGCCTACCTCACCTAAGTTGTCACTCTATGACCATTTTATCTATGGAACCACCGAAACGGCTGATGTGATAAGAAGAAAGGAAACATCCCTCACCGAACCACAGGCAACAAAAATTGAGCAGATCGTTAAAGCCTTTGCGGACCTGACGAACGTGAATCAAGATGATGACGACATCGATAAGCTACTTGAAAAGAGTTGGGCCCTTGTTCAAAACTGGGGAACCCTACACTATCGAAAGAAGATAACTACCAGAACCTGAGCCGCACAGGTAAGACTGCGAGTCAACTGATGAGGAAGACTTCCACGTTGCCGCTTTAGGAAATGAGGAAGAACCAAAGTCATCCCAGCCTCATGAACCGGAAGGAGAGGACTAACATTCAATGTCAAGCGAAGAAGAAGATTATTGGACCAGTCTTACTCCTTGAGCGAGGAATCAGATTCTGATGACGAACTTGATTATCAATCCTTACTAGGCAATTGGCGATGCCCACGCTGCTGCCCTTACCCGGAATCACCCTATTGCAACCTGTGTGCATCTATCTTGATGCGGTGCGAGAGAGCTATCCTGTGTGAGATACGACAAACAGCAAGGGCAGAAGATTCTTATGTCGCCTTTGTAGAAGTTTAAGAAGAACTAGAGCTCGACGCTCCCTAATTCTGGATGCACTACAACTTCAGATATTTTGAAACTCACTGGAAGAAGAATGGCAACCGCCGCCGAGTGATGATGAAGACTATTGGATAGACCTTCTGACACTTGAATTAGCATAAAAGTAAGGCCAAGACTTCTAAGGGCAGTCAGATGAAGAAGACAATCTCGACTTCAAAGACAATAGCCTCACCCCCAATGACGAAGGATGGGAATGCCCTTGGGGGGATCCCTACATCTCTCACTCATACCAGCCTCGCTATCGAGCATGCATACTCATCATAGCGTACTACGAGGTATAAAGCCGAGAGATCACCAGTCTAGTAGAATGTCAGTTGAACTCATTCGAGGAACAACCTCAGCAGTAAGAACATCTTCAATCCGATTTCGAAGACGAGAGTTTGGATGACTACTACCTCCCTACTCTTTTCGAAGATGAAGCAGTTTACATAGTAGAAGAAGAAAGCACGTCAGTCAGACTGTCGCTATCATCACTCATTAGGAGGATCACCCCAGACGAGGAAAAAAAAAGTGCCAAATTTAGAATGAGCCTACGTCACCCAAAGACTCCCACGAACGGCTTCATCAGCCATTGATCGGGCTTACTTATGTATGTATCTAATTAAGTCATAACCAATTACAAGCGCACAATGGAAATTATAATACTAGCATAGGATCGTTCCCACGAGGATATGTTTTATATTATATATATATTAATTTTTTGAAAACTTATATTTATCTTTTAAGATCATAAACTACTTGAGAAATATGAATAAAGAATGGTTTCTTAAACTAAATTGCAGAAAATAAATCCTAAATCCTCCTTCAGATTGTGGTCGTTAATCACAATTTTCAGCTAGCAGATGTTTAAAAATTTTAAATACCGTTATACTGTATTGTAGTCTTTTAGAATTTGGGCATCAATCAAATAACTAAAATTCTTTAACACAGATTTAATCTAATCAACAATATCCTAAAACCTGGGCGTCAATCAAATTCGAAAAAATTGAAGATGGAAAAGTAAAATCGTTACACTAATTTGCAAACCTCAACCTGAGTCATCAATTCAAATTAAAATTTGAAGATGTTTACAAAGCAGGAAATTACAATAAAAATAAATCTAAACCAGAAAGCAATAAAAATTATATCTTTCACCCCCAACCGCAGTCGTCAATTGCTTCTGAGAAATTAAAGATATGTACTCTAATATTCCTGCTCTCAATCTCAGTCATCAATTGTGATTGAGGAACCTTGGATATCTAAACTAAACAACTCTAATTTTGATCGGAAGAAACTACAACCTCAGTTGTCAATTGATGCTAAGAATTTCTTCGATGATTAATTCCTATTCCTATACCAAGCCCTCTTATTTATAGATCATAAAAGGTTGGTTTACAAAACTCCTAATTCTAATAAAAGAGATTACTAAAAAGTATCCTAATATAATTCTAATTCTAATCCTATCTTTCCTTGCTTTAGATACTTGATGCGCTCTGGAATTTCTCCTTAATTTCAGTAATAGAGTCCTTCTCAATCTCCTCAAATCCGTGATTTATCAGTTTTCTAATTCAAGAATTCTTCTAATTATATGCATGACGGTATAAGTTCACGTGATCAACAACAATAATAAGCTTTCATTCTGTAAAATCATAAATCATGATTTTCTAGCTTTTACTCTTTTGATGATTCTTTATTTATGATTAATCGTCTTCTGTTGTATCGTACTTCACTCTTGAACGACTTTTCTTCTGAAGAATCGTAAATTATGATTTTCTACTTTCTTTACAGTGCTCCGCAAAATCATAAAGTACGTTTTCTGTCTTTTTCGTTCAATCATCTTTCTTATTGCTTTATGAGTTTCTTTTGATGAATATTAACACTTTGGTTCTCTTTTACTATTTTTCTTAATATCTGCACATCAGTAACTTATTAGTAGCAAACTAACATCTAGAATCACTAAGTTAAGGGTGGTAAATTGGTATATTATGTGACTGATCACACCCCCAATCTTACGCTTTGCTAGTTCATAGCAAACAAAGAAATATAAACCATCCTAATACTAAGAATTTAAATGCCACTTTCGTATGGAGCACAATTGCATTTAGCAGATGCAACAAGTCTTTAAAACCCCTAGGTGATCCCTAGTGGAGGAGTTGTAGTCTCCTGAAAGTTTTCAGTGAAGTTACCTATAAACTTCAAATATTTTTGGATTTTTTAAAATATTCCATAAAATTTACAAAGAAAATAAAATGTTAATCTAAGCTGATTTTGTACACTAACTAAGTTGATCATCACATGGTTGTTATGATTTTCTAAAATTACCAACCTTTTATCCTTACTTTCCATTATACCAGTTATCCTTGATTAGAATCCCAACAATTTCAACTCATAGTAAGCATGGAGTGTATGTGCATTAGTGAACAGTTTATTCGTCATAGATTTTTTTAAACTGCAGTTTTAGAAAATACTCTTATTCAAAATATCACACTATTGGCGTACTCTCAGAAAAAAAATATCAAAACTTTTGGGTTCTCTCAATGTATTTAGAAGAATTCATTCAAAGGATAATTGTAAAAATAATTTAATCTCATGGAAAAGATAATCTATTATATTCATTTGATTCCTTGTGCAATCTGTAGTATCTATTATTCATATCTCTACTAGGCTTATGCTTTTACAAATCGTAAATCAAAAAGGTCTATCTTTCGGCTTGTAATGGGGCTTTGGGTTTCAAAATGTGTCAAAGAAAGGTACAAAAGGATTCAAAATTTTTCTGAGAATTTAATTCTTCTTTCTCCCATCTTTTTTTTTTTTTTTACTTCAGTAAGGATCCACGAATTTAGATGCTTCTTCCCATTTTATTTTTTGTAAAATCCCATTTTGATCAAAAATCATCTTTTACGATTTCCTTCTTTTCGAACACTCGTTCCTTTTAGAAATCGTCTTTTCACGATTTTTCATCTTTTCCCATATTTTCTTTTTATTGTTATTTTTCTTTAGATGTACCCTTTTTTTAGCATTCCCCTTATCTATTGACTTTTACTCCTTTCACTCCCTCTTCTTCCCTTCTTTTATATTCTAAACTCTCAGAAAATGTAAGGGTTAAAGGTTGAAAGCTTTGGGTAGTACTTATGGTTAAGGGTTTTCAAGATTTTTGCTACAAAGAAATTCAGTTTAGGCTTCTAATATAAGTTCAAAGGATAAGTTATTCTATAGGATTTTAGCTTTTTGGCTCTGTTTTAAATAAAAGATGACCTTTAATCATCTTTACGATTTATTAATATAGATGACTTATTATTTTAATGCTTCTAATAGATAGTTTTAGAAAAAAAATCAGGTTATCATAGAATATTTTGATTCTAAATTCAGCAATATGAGATTTCATAAAAGAAGTAAAAAAGTCACTACAAAAAAAGGACTTTTGGAGATCGTTATTGGAGACGACTTTTCGAAGTCGTCTCCAATAATCATTTATATGAGACAACTATTTCAAAGGCCGTCTCAAATCCTTTCATTAGCGATGGCTATAGCCGTCTCCCTATATAAAATAATATATAGAGACGGTCATGTTGGTTTCCATAAGCTCACTTCATGTACAGACAGGTGAAAACTTTAGAGGCAACGTGAAAAAACTGTCTCAAAAAGTCTCAATAACATCAATAAAGACCGCTTCAAGCTATAGAGCCGTCTCTAAGAGATCTAGTTTGGTCTTTAGTGTATAGTCAAATATAAGTCGTTATATTTTTGGCGGCTCCAAATAGCCTAACTCAGCCTGACCTTATAAATAGGCAACGCTAACAAATTTACTTCACTTCTGCAACTCGTCACGAGGTGAAACTCAGTCTCGTTCGCTCTGATCTCTGAGAGGAAAACCCAAGCGAAACTCCTCCTTTGATCTCTCTGGTATTTGAAATCGTAAATCCCTAATCGATCTCCCAATTTTTCTCTCTAATCTCTTTCCCCAATCTCTCGCTCTCTTAAATCTATAATCAGATTCACCATCTCGGCTTAACTTTGTTTCAGATTTGTTGGAAGAAATCGAAAAATCTGGCGTGTTCTAATTGCTTGAATCAGATGTAAGTGAATCTAGGAGAATATGATGCTCGAATGATCTTGATTTTGATGCCCTAGCAGTTTGAATCGGATCCAAAAAAGCAAACTCTAATTGCTTAAATCTGAGTTAGGCAAAGTTTGGATATAAGGTGTGGTTCAATTTTGATTTCCATTCAAGCTGCATTTCGATTATAATTTCGATTCAGATTCCAAGTTGATTTCAAATTTGGATTCATGAGTGAACGAATTTTGATTTTGATTTAGATCAAGTAGATTTTGAATTTGTAAAATTTGTTTGCAATTTGTTTAGAATTATAGGATTATTTGTTTGGAATTAGGAGAACTTTTTTTGGAAAGTAGTTTGACGATCGATTTTGATCGTCATCTGAAGGAGTTTGACGAACTATTTTTGGAAAGCAGTTTGAATCAAATCAAGTGAAACCTTCTCATAGGCCGATTTGAAAAAGTGATTCACTAATTGTTTCTATTTCCTTGCATCTCCCCTCACCTACAAAAATGTAATTATTAATTGATTATTGTTTCTGTTATATGTTTATATTTTGTTTTACTGCTATCTCTTGTTCTTATTTCTATAAATATGTTTATTATAATTTTTTAATGCAAAATACTCACTAATATGAATTTTTCATGTAAAAATTCACTGATCTGTTTTGGTTTTTACTTACATTTGTTTTTCATTTTTAGGCATTTGTAAATGGAAAAATCAGAGCATCATATGTGGATGCTCTGTTTGAATAGTTTCAAAATCTAAATCTGCAATGTGATTCCAACTTGTGGATGCTCGGTTTTAACATGCTCCACCTGCATCATATGTGGATGCTCTGTTTTAACATGCTCCACCTATAATAACCACAAATTAGACAATATGAAGGAGGGCCCCATTTTAGGAACTTGCCTTGGGCCCCCAAAATCTCAGGTCCGGCTCTATACTGAATCAAAATCTACTCATTTGATATGATGGAATCAAAGTCAATAGAATAATAGAAGATCCACTTTGTAGAGATAAATAGTATAAGCAATAGGTAGTATAAGCAGAAGCTGGTTTATAAAGCCTCCTAGTGGATTAACAAAAGAGGGGAGGAAATGATGCATATAGAGAGGTGAGTCCATTGTATATGGAAGTCAATAAGATAAAAACTCATGGGATGATGTAGAGTTTTACATCCATATATATTTCTATCGTCCTAGGATTGCAGATATAATTACCTCATTTGTAGAAACATGTTAAGAAATTTCCATAGGTACACTAAATGTACTATGACTCACAGAAAAAGTGGGTAGGCTGGGCATTGGTTTAGTTGCTAACTCACTTTCTAGCATTAAAACAATAGAAGGCATGGTTGGTCTCTCAGTAGCATGGTCTTGAACACACAAAAACCCCACATTTATGCATCTCAACAACTCAGGCATTGAGTAGGATTCCCTAATTGCTGGATCTATTAACTCTATTGCTCTATTTTCCTTCCATAGTGTCCATGCCTGAAAAAAATTAATTTCAATTAAAATATTCAAGATAAAAGAGTTTAGAATCTGGGCAATTGTCAGGTCCAACTACTTGAACTGGATTTTCTGTTCAACCAGATTTGTGGCCCTTTGATATAGGAGAATCTTGACTGAATATTATCCTATAAAAATGGAAATTGTAAAGGTCAAGACTCTCTTCTATCTAAGGATTGCAGATCTGGTTGAACATGAAATCCGGTTCAACGAGTTGGACCTGACCATTGTCCTTAGAATCTTTTTTATTTTTATTTTTTATAACTTGGATGTCAGGACCTGTTAGATCACCCAACTAATCTCAAGGGTAGGTGCGTGCCCCAAGGTTAGCACAAGCTGGGTCAATATGGGATAAAATTCCTAGGGTGGCCTCAAGGTAGGAAATTCAAACTCAGATCTCTCGCTTCTAGAGGTGGGTACCTGGCCATGACACTAAACCCCCCGAGGTGTATAGTTTAGAATCATTGAAAGAGATTTTATACTTACATATTCTAGAAGGCTTAGACAGTGTTTAGGGCTGTGGAAACTAGTGTTCTTCTTGCCACTCACAATCTCTAGTAGTACAACTCTAAAGCTATAGACATCAGATTTCACAGAGAACATCCCTCCCATTTCATACTCAAGAGCAATATAGCCACTGCACATTTGATCACAAGTGACTTTAGTGAGAGAACTTGAGGCTAAAAAGGTCATTACCTTGTGACAGTCCGAATTTTCATACCTGAAAATCTGTTCCATCAGGATCATGCTCTGGATGATCCCTAGGACAAATCACAAAGTATCTACTCGTATAGCGGATATCAGAGTAGACACGATTCAGTAGTGGCAGATCAAGTCATCATATAAGGCATATATAAAGAAAGAAGTAAAACAATGCATGTATATATATATAACAAAAGAATATACATCCTCAAAAAGGAACCAAGAAGAACCACTGGTGATGGACATCCATCACCCAAAATAATGGTTCCTATAGAATGTATAATAATACAAGTAAAACATCTATAGAAATAAATACAGAAGGTGGCCACCAGGCACACAATAATCCAGAGTACAAAATATAATCCAAAAATACACGACTAATATACCCAGGCTAAGGGAAAAGCTCGTCTACCTGGATATCCGTCTCCTCATCCTCAGCCTCAACCTCTGCCTCTGGCTGATAATCCGGGTCGCCCTCGGTATCCGGTGCTCGAGTCTCATAAACTATGACAAAGAGTCAGGAGTGAGCTAACTATCTAAGCTCAGTAAAAGAATTTCAGTTAAAGTTGTATCTTAATTGTAAAATATGGTTGCAGAATATATTTCAGACAGATAAGCAGTTGTAGAATATTGACATAATTGAATAGATGCAGACAGATGTTCAGATATATAGAATTTATCAGAGTAGACAGAATCTCAGAGTTTGCAGGATGCTATGCATACAATATTAAATGACTTAAAATAATATATTTAAGTAACTCCCGTGAGTATAGCACATGGTAGCCAGATTTGGGCCGATGGGTAATTCCGACGATCGTCGTTCAATGAACAATTTCAGGAATTGTAATAATGCCTCATTTAAGAAGTGCAATTATGCCGAGGATTTTCAAAGCAGATGCACGATTATACCAGGCACAGATATACTACCGAGTCGATGGGATTCGTCAGATTATTAAACCTCAAATCAGAATATGCAGCAGAATACAGAAGATTTGAAACCATGAGATCAAGAATAAATACAATTTCAGTTGAATTCCCCTACCTCAGATCAGACCCTTTCTAGACAAATCCAAAGCTTTTCAAAGCATCACGGTCTGATCCTAGACCATAGACATAGTCAGTTTATAGTACATCAATTCTCACAGTGTCTAGTAGTGTCTTATTCACAAAACTAAAATAGTAGAAAACAGGGGTGATTGATCGATCAATAACCTTGCTTGATCGATCAATCCTCTAATTTGATCGATCAATCCTCCAGTTTAACTAACATGTAACAAAGGGGATTTGATCGATCAACATCCCTGTTTGATCGATCAATCCATAAATTTGATTGATCAATCTTCCCATTGATCGATCAATCATGTCAAACTCAAATTTCCTACCTCCTGTTTGCACACTTCCCTTATAAAATTTGATCGATCAATTCCAAATTGATCGATCAATCTTTCACATTGATCGATCAATGCCCACATTGATCGATCATTCTGAATTTTGATCGATCACCTCATTGTGATCAATCAACCTCTCATATTGATCGATCAATTCTCAAATTGATCGATCAACCTTCAAAATTGATCGATCAAATACCAATTTGATCGATCAATGCCCTTCGGGCATTGAACCTCCAGAAAACATACCTACTGTTCTCACTTACTAAATTATATGAATTGATTGATCAATCCTTCACATTGATCAATCAATCCCAGGCTTGATCAATCAATTAACTACCTTGATCGATCAATAATGATAGTTTCTATCATTAATGGCGATCATTAATCTTTACCTATTTCCTTCTTTATCCTTAATGACCTTTAATAGACCAATTTTATTCTTGCATGTACACATTTACTAAGTAATGACTTCTACAATTTTAACTCAATGACTCACCTCCTTAAAGGCCCTTTGGGGTTCTCGGCAAACGAGATCCGAAGAGGGTTTCGAATATGAAATTTCATATTTGTCACTGCTATGACTCGGAAGAGCGAGTTTGTGGTTCAGCTTCAACACGCAGTGATACTGCTCCTCTTCGCCAAGCAAACACGACGTATCGACGTTGATTCGACACGACCAGATCAAACTATCACTAACTGTTAAGACCAGAAAAGTACCACTTTTCACCCCTTAACTTAGCCTTTGATTAGACCCTTAGCCATCTAATAAATGCTTGTTAAGTGTTTTCTGTAGGTAATAAACAGCAGGGCAATAAGGCCATGAATCCTGCTAAGGAGCCTATTTTGGCACCAGAAGTCCCTCAGAAGAATGAACCATGAATCCAGACCATAGAAGAGCCTCGCACAGCTGACAAAGCTCTAAAGGATTCAGAAAAATACACTTCGCACAGTCCTCGCGAAGTCCTAAGACTTCACAAACAAGTTCTCGCACAGTAGAGTGACAGAGAGCTTCAGAATCCTACCTCGCGCAGCTGTCGCGTAGTAGCCGTGGGATGTAAATATCAAGAGAACCTGTTGCGCAGTTCAGAAAAGCCTCAATGCCTCGTGAGGATCCTCGTGAAGATCCATTAAGAAGTGAACTTCTCGCGTAGTTCTCGCCCTGTTCAGAAAGAAAGCAGTCTCGCGAAAGCCAGAATTAGCCTCGCGAAGTGAAGTGGAAAGCTCACGCAGTTCCTGCGCTATTCACAATTATCAATCCAATTGCGTGAAGCCCAACCCAGCGAGAGCTTAAATGTCTACCTCGCGACTGCTTAAAGCAACAAGAAGCTGCAACCACGCGCGTCTGAAGCTTTAATGTTAAACTCAACCACGCAAAGACTAGAGCTACCATGCGATAAGTCTGGGAATCGACTGCAACCTGGCGAAGCTCTGAACTCCAACTTCCATCATTCTGTAGAGAACTTTCTAGGGATTTCCAAGGATTAGGGCATGCACTCCCATGCTCAAATCTCCGTGCACGCGCCCTGAGGCATCCAAGGATCATTATTCGGCCACGTGGCATCATTCAAATTAGGGTTTCCTAACCCTAATGCGCCGCCACACCACTGCTATATAAACCTAAGCCTGATTTAGGTTTAAAGGGGGGAGAAAAAGAAAAAGAAAGGAGACTTTGAGTTAGAATTTAGAAGAGGAACTCCTATCTCAGATTTTGTAATTTTCTTTTCCGTTCTTGTTCTTCCTGTAACTGTAAGTAGTTTCATTTTTCTTCTTTTTCTTCTCTCCATGGCTCAGCACTTGCTGGCCATGCCTTTGTATATCTATTGAGGTTAGATTAATGGAGTTTTTGTAATAGAATTTGTACTCTTATGGGATTTGTGTATTTGTGAGCTGTTCTGTACAAGGCTGCTGCCTTATGATCCGCCATTGCTTTGACTGTGTTTCAAAGCAATGGCGGACTAATTCTAAGGATCCACTCAGATCCAAGTGACCTGTGTGTCTGGGCTATCACGGTCCTATACAGCCTTAGCCCCACCATAGGACCCACTAGATCTGAAATTCTCATGGGAGCCTGAGCTGGTAGCCTTGTGACCATGGTGGTAGCAGCAATTAACTTGTTTTGTCTTGGGCTCCGTGAGGAGGATAGCCTCTGGGATAGTATGTGACCATTTAAGTGGACAGGCTATAGCCTTAAGGTGAATCCAATCCACCGATCCAAGATGGATCCTTCTTCCCCGAGCCTGAGTTGTTAAGCCTGGTAGGAGATTGTGCAGAGGGAGGCGCCCCATATATTTGTATAGACCCGCCATTAGATGTTAGATCTGATTTGGTTATGGAGATTGTAGGCTTGTGACTGGACCATTGCAGCCCCACTCAAGCAATGGACAGCTAGATCTAAGGTGGTACTCAATCTCTTGCTGGTTCTATGTGTCTGGGCTATCATGGTCTTATACAGCCTTAGCCCCACACATAAGGATATAGAGGTTGAGGTTCCCTATGGATTCCCTGATCTTGTAGCCTAGATGAAGTAGTACCTACAATGATTAATTTATTTTGACCCATCTCTGGACTGTGGTTCCCCTATGGGATAGTCTGTGACCATTTAAGTGGACAGGTTATAACCTTAAGGGATTGGATCATGGCACAAGGATGAGTTGAATTCTTCCTCCTCTTTGGTGATAATGTAGCCATTGGATAGGATTTTCATAACATCAGATCTGAATCTGTGTTACAAAACTCCTCTGATCTAGACTCAATAACCTACTTCTCACCCTTTTATATTTATTTTCCACAATCCATCCATCTTCTCAACCCTTTCTGTAGTTAACTCATTAGGCTATCTTAGAATACTTAGAATAAGTGACCTTAAACTCCTGTCCTTTTAGGACTGCCAGATCTATAGTCAGATATGAAGGGACTACTAGAGATGGCTCCTTTGGAGCTGTAGATCACCTTTCCCTGTGGGACAAACTCTTACTTATCAAAACTTGCTACAAATGGACCCTGTATCTTGCAGGTCTAGGATTTCTCAGTTGTGCTGATTCCATCCCCCGTTTTACTCTTTCTTTGATTTTAAATTGTTTTTACCACCAACAAATAAAACAAGCACACTGAGATGTCACAACAAGTTTTTGGCACCGCTGTCGGGGAAAGATGATCTATTAGTAGACCCTTAGTTTTTGTATTTTTAGTATTCTTTGTAAATGTGAATAATTGATATTGCTGATATAATTCTGAATCTTTCTTGCAGATCTAGACAATAGCAGAGAAGGACATTGGACTGCATTTGGAGATTAGCTACCTCTGTTTGCAATTCTCTAACCTTTAACACTCAGTCTAGTTTCTTTGAAAATTACATAGCAGTTGTTTAATATAGTTGTAAATGTATGTCTTCTTAAATTAGCTGTAAATATGTTAAAAAATTCTTTGAATCAAGTGCAATGTGCATGCAAGGAGTTGTCCCTGCTAGTGGTGTGTTTGCATGCTAGGTAGGAAATCTCTTAGTCCTACTTTAGAGCCGTTCAACCCTGAGCTAGAAAGGGGTAGAAGACTGGGAAGGAACAGGCACACCACAGTAGAGCCCCCAACTGAATTTGAGATAGTATTCATGGGTGAAGAACAACCCAGAACTCTCAAGGAGTTGAATGCTCCGGATGACTATAACTCTCTATTCAGCATTCAATTCCCTGATGTTCAAGGGAATTATAAGATTAAAACTTCAATCATCCAAATGCTGCCCTCTTTCAATATCGCTGGTTTGGGACCTGAGGCTACTAGGCTCAGGCTCTTTCCCTTTTCTCTGAAGGATAGGGCTAGTACCTGGTTGGCTACTCTTCCCAACAATGACATCACTACATGAAAAGACCCTTATAAGCATATTGACTAATTTTTGGCCTTCTGCACCACTTTCAATATCGCTGGTTTGGGACCTGAGGCTACTAGGTTCAGGCTCTTTCCCTTCTCTCTGAAGGATAGGGCTAGTACCTGGTTGGCTACTCTTCCCAACAACGGCATCACTACATGGAAAGACCTACAGACCAAGTTCCTGACAAAGTTCTTCCCTGAGACCAAAATTAGCCAGTTGAGGAAGGAGATTCTTGCTTTTACCCAATCCCCAACTGAGGACTTTAATCAAGCCTGGGATAGGTTTAAGGAAATGCTCAAACAATCCCCCCACCACAAGATCCCAGACTGGCAGCTTGTACAAAGCTTCTACAATGGGATTTATGAGAAAAATAGAGATATGGTTGATGCCTCTTGTGGTGGAACCTACATGCATAAGACTACTGATGAGGCATGGGAATTGTTTGAGGTAATTAATGAAAATGCTTTTCAAAAACCATCCCTGGCAAGAACTAGTCAAGAGTCTGAGTCAAAAGTGGGGCCTGCTGCTTTGTCAAGAGGAAATGTTTATGAGGTGTCTAGGAATAATGACCTGCAGCTGCAGATGGCTAACCTCTCAGGGAAGTTTGACAAATTACTGACTATGATGCAACCCAGAAGGGCTGCTCAAGTGGTGGAGGCATGTCTGATATGCCAGTCCCCACAGCACACAGTAGAGGAATGTCCATCTGCAGGGCAGTATCCTGAATTAGTTTTGGAACATGCTACTGTTGTGTAATCTTATGGCCAGCAACAATCTGGTGGCTACAACAGACAGCCATATGGATACCAGCACCAAAATGCAGGTTACCAATGGAGAGACCACCCAAATCTGAGGTGGAGGCAAGACAACTATATGCAGCCCCAGCAGATGTTGGCCTTACCTCAAAGGCCACAGCAGCAGTTCAATCAAGGATATGCCCCTAGGTCCAATTTCCAGCACCAGCAGCAGCCCCATCAGTAACAAAATCAGTTGATCTTACCCCAACCTCAGCCAAGAAATGCTTCCTTCGAGGACCAAGTCTTGACTTCATTGCAAAACCTAGGGTCCTTGGCTCAGACCGTGAGCTCTCACAGTCAGAGCATCCATGCCATGGAAGGGCAGATAAGTAAAATTTCAAATGCCTTGGCTAGGGGAGATGAGGAGAGGTTGCCCTGCCAGCCGAATGCCAACCCCAAGGGTCAGTTTTTAATTGAAGAAGCTTCCTCAAGTTTTGAGGGAACCAATGCTGTCACTACCCTAAGGTCTGGCAGGCTAATAGACAACCAGGTGGGTAACAGACCAGCAGAGGTCATTTCCACAAATTATTCGAATGAGTGTGATAGAGATGTTGTTGGAACACAGAGCCAAGAATTGCTTGCTACCCGACAGCAGGAGAAAAATAAAGAGGCTGTAGTTGAGCCTCAGCAGGGAGAAAAACATGAAAAAAGAAAGAAACAGAAGTTTAGTCATGGGCTAGCAGCTGAGAAACCAGCAGAACCTCAGCTACCATTTCCTCAAGCTTTGGGTAGTCTGGTCCCTTTTGATAAAGGGAATGCCCAGATGGAGGAAATGATGGAGTCCTTCAGGCAGGTGAAAATCAATTTGCCCCTGCTTGAGGCAATTAAACAAGTCCTAGCTTATGCAAAGTTCCTGAAAGACCTCTGTACCCAAAAGAGAAAAGCTCGAGGCCATGTGTCCAAAAAAGTCTTTACAACTGATACAGTGAATTATGTATTTAACATATCAATGCCTGAGAAGTTGCAAGATCCAGGAATCCCCACTATTCCCTGCATAATTGGAGACTATACAATTAGGAAGGCCCTTTTAGACCTGGGAGCCAGTGTTAACCTGCTGCCATACAGTGTATATCTGCAGCTAGGTTTGGGGGAGCTAAAACCTATCCCCATTGTGCTAATGATGGCTGATAGATTTGAGAGGAGGCCTATGGGAATGATTGAGGATGTCCTGGTAGGGGTAGATAAATTCTTCTACCCTGCTGACTTCCTAGTTTTGGACATGGGCTGCAGCAAAAGTACTAACCCCATACCTGTTATCTTGGGCAAGCCATTCTTGGCCACTGCCAATGCATGCATTCAGTGCAGGTCTGGAGTTATGGAGGTAACTTTCGGACATATGAAAGTTGAGCTGAATGTGTATAACAGTGCAAAGTACCCTCACGAGGACAATGAGGAGAGCCTTACAGTGGATGTATTAGATGAAATTGTGGATGAAGAATTGCCCACTCTGCTGGAGTGGAGCAACATAGTCAGGAATTTAGTTAAAGTCTGGGATATGGTGGAGGAAGAAAGCCCAGCTGTGATACCAAAAGACCTGACCACATTGAAGTCTTCAGGGCTCAAGCAAAGATTCCATTTGGAAACCTACATTGCTGCCTCTTCCTCCAACCACCAATGCACCAATGTTGCCATCCACCCATCAAGCCCCTGATCTGGAACTCAAGAAGCTTCCAGAAACATTAAAATATGCCTTCCTTGAGAAAGGTGATAAGCTTCCAGTGATTATCTCCTCGTCTCTTACCAATGAGCAGGAAGAGGAATTACTAGCAGTTTTGAGGAAGCACAAAAAGGCAATTGGCTGGACCATTGCAGATCTGGGAGGAATAGATGCATCAACCTGCATGCACAAGATTCATCTTGAGGAAGGATCACTACCCTCCAAGGAAATGTAGAGGAAGTTAAATCCTCACATGCAGGAAGTGGTCCTCAAGGAAATCATTAAATTACTAGATGCAGGGTTGATTTACCCCATCTCTGATTCTAAGTGGGTGGCACCAATCCAAGTGGTGGCCAAGAAATCTGGCATAATAGTTATTAAAATCGAGTCTGGAGAGTTGAGACCAGCCAGGGAGACCACTGGCTGGAGAGTTTGCATTGATTATAGAAAGCTCAACTCTAAGACCAGAAAGGACCACTTCCCTCTCCCCTTCATTGATCAAATTTTGGACAAATTGGCTGGAAAAGCTTTTTACTATTTTCTTGATGGGTACTCAGGGTACAACCAGATCCCTGTGCATCCTCAAGACCAAGAGAAAACCACCTTCACCTGTCCTTTTAGCACCTTTGCTTACAGAAGGATACCTTTTAGACTGTGTAATGCGCCAGCCACTTTTTAGAGGTGTATGTATGCCATATTCTTTGATATGATTGACAAGTTTTTGGAGATTTTTATGGATAATTTTTTTGTCTATGGGGACAGTTTTGGCCAATGTCTACAACACCTCAGCCTAGTTTTGTAAAGATGTGAGGAGACCAATCTGGTCTTAAGCTAGGAAAAGAGCCACTTCATGGTAACACAAGGCACTGTGTTAGGCCATGTAGTCTCTAAAGAAGGGCTTAAGGTAGACAAGGCCAAAGTCGACCTCATTGCCAATCTGCCCCCTCCAAAAATAGTCAAACAAATCAGATCTTTCCTTGGGCATGCAGGATTCTACAGGAGGTTTATTAAGGACTTCAGCAAAATTGCTAAGCCATTGTGCCACCTGCTCTGCCAGGATGTGCCTTTCAATTTCTCGGCTGAATGTCTAAAGGCTTTTGAGACTTTGAAAATCTGTCTTACCTCTGCCCCTGTACTCCAGACACCAGACTATACCCTGCCATTTGAATTAATGTGTGATACATCAGATTTGGCAATAGGTGCTGTCTTGGGCCAAAGAAAGGATAAGCTGCCTGTGGTCATTGCTTATGTCAGCAAGTCACTTGCTGAAGCTTAGCTGAATTACACCACAATTGAGAAAGAGCTTCTGGCAGTGGTGTATGTTGTCGACAAGTTTAGATCCTACCTGCTGGGATCTAAAACTATAATCTTCACTGACCACTCAGCATTGAAGTATCTATTGTCCAAAAAAGATGCTAGGCCCAGGCTGATTAGATGGATACTCCTGCTGCAGGAGTTTGACATCAAAATCAAGGACAAAAAGGGTGTGGAGAATGTGGTGGCTGACCACTTGTGCAGAATTGTGTTGGAGAAAAGTCTTGATGGTCCTCCAAATGATGCCTTTCTGGATGAGCAATTATTTGCCATCCAATCCTTGGTCCCCTGGTTTGCACACATTGTGAACTATCTTGTTATAGGAAAGATTCCTACCCACTGGACCAAAATGGACAAAGACCTGTTTTTCTCACAGGTCAAATATTTTTTCTGGGAGGAACCTTGCCTAGACAAGTACTGTGCAGACCAAATCATCCGAAGATGTGTTCCCGAAAGTGATGTCCCCAGTGTTCTGGCCATGTGCCATGAAAATGCCTGTGGAGGCCACTTTAGTGGAAGAAAAATAGTTGACAAGGTCCTGTAGTGTGGGTTTTATTGGCCTTCTTTATTCAAAGATGCATATACACACTGCAAGGCATGTGAGAGATGTAAAAAATTAGGCGGGCTGTCCAAAAGAAATTCCATGCCTTTACAGCCCATCCTTGTCGTAGAATTGTTTGATGTATGGGGTATAGACTTCATGGGCCCTTTTCCTCCTTCTAATGGTTACCATTTCATCTTAGTGGCAGTGGACTATGTTTCCAAATGGGTAGAAGCCATTTCCACAAGAACCAATGATAACCAGGTGGTCCTCAAATTTGTAAAGCAGAACATTTTTTCAAGATTTGGAACCCCTAGAGCTATTATCAGTGATGGGGGTAGCCATTTCTGCAACAGGAATTTCGAGAGCTTGCTCAAGAAATATTTTATGACCCATAGGATTGCTACTCCCTACCACCCACAGACAAGTGGGCAAGTTGAAATTTCCAATAGGGAGATCAAGCACAGCCTTGAGAAAACAGTGAGGACTAATAGGAGAGATTGGGCTGATAAGCTCAATGATGCACTATGGGCTTATCGGACTGCCTATAAGACTCCCATTGGAATGTCCCCATTCAAACTGGTCTATGGCAAGGCTTGCCATCTCCCAGTAGAATTAGAACACAAGGCCTATTGGGTCATTAAAAACTTAAATATGAACGCTGGTCATCACAGGTCCCTGCAGCTGTTTGAATTGGACGAGCAGAGGATGGATGCTTACGCCAATGCCAAGATCTACAAGGAACGATCCAAAGCTTTCTTTGATAAGGGCTTACAGAGAAAGAGCTTCATCCCTGGTGGCAAGGTTTGGTTATTTAACTCCAGACTAAAATTCTTTCTTGGCAAACTAAAATCCCGATGGGAAGGTCCCTATATTGTTATAAATGTTTCCCCATCTGGTGTTGTGGAAGTCAAGGATCCCAAATCTTGGCGGACCTTGAAAGTGAATGGTCAGAGGCCTAAGCCTTGTCTCAAAAAACCTGCCGATCCTATGAACACTATTCATTTTCAAGGGACCCCTTCATCTACATGACCCACAGTTGTGTCCATGTTGTACTATACTACTTTAGTTTCTTCAATAGTGTTTAGGAAACTGTAGTGTCTCGATAGGGTCTGAGTCTGTGGGGTCTGATAGAGTTTCGGTGGGGTTGGTATGATTACTTCTTCTGCAACTTGCTGATTTTTGAATTGAATGTTGAACTGCATGAATTGCTCCCTGTTTGGTACTAAGCTTCGCACATTCCAATTTGAGATTTGGGAAACTCTCGCGCAATTCACTTAGTGTATTTATTACGTTGTCGCGAACTTCAACAAACACTGCAGAGCCTCTCGCACACTACAAGCTACAACATTCATCATCGCGAGATTTTGTTCCTATCTCGCGACCCCCTTGCCCAGCTGCGTGAGTCAAATGCATCTGTCATTTCTCACGCTGATTGCTGGGACTTGTCACTTCCCAACTCACTCTTAATTAATTGCGGCGACTTGGATGTTATTCCACCATTTCATCTTCCACCATCCTCGCCTTTAAATACACAGGGAGCCCCTTTCATATTCATCTCATCCTTTCTCCTCTCACCTTAGCGACCCTTCCTTAGTCCTAACAATGGCAGATGACAAGCCTAATGTGCTGCCTAACAAGTTTTACCCGATGTGGTTGGAACCGCCCCCACCTAAAGAGCCGAACCCCCTACAACCCCTCTGGGATGAATACGAGGAGGTTCAACAGATCCTGGCTAAGGAGGAGGAGGAAAAGCTCCAGCCACAGAAGAAAAAGCAAAAGATAAAACCATCCCCATCCCCTGCCCCCTCCACTCAACCCCTTCCACCACCTTCTCAGCCTCCCCATCCTTGATCCCTCTCTCCTTTCTTCTTTCTTTTTGTAATTTTCTTTTTTTTAGTCTTAATGAAATTCTCTTTTTCTGTTATTCTGTACAGTTCTCTATTCTTGGTTGTTTTCTTTCTTGTTGTTTCCTTTTATTATGCCCTTCATAAATCTGCTGCACACCCACCTTTGAACCAGTGAGGACACTGCTCCTCCTAGGTTTGGGGGTGTGACAGGCAGATCTTGCCAATGGAATAGTTAACCTAAGTGCAGCAGAATCTTGTGAGTAATATGGAAATGGAACCATGTTCACTAGAGAATCATGAAAAATAATGAAATTTAAAATTGTTTCCAGACTTTAGGCATTATAAGCTTGTAAAACTTCACATTTCCATGATGAGATCACCAAGGAAACTTACTTGTATCAGCACTTAGTGAATCACTAGAGAGAAAAAGGTAAGGACATACTTAAGAATTCAAAGGAAGACCATAACTAGTGAGGTTTGGGGCCTATACAAAAAAAAATTTCCTTGAGGAGGGACTAAGGCAATTTCTTTTAGCTCTAAGGACTGGCTGAGTCACTATGCTCACTAGAAGTTGGGCAACTCCAAGTTGAAACAGCTGACAACACTCATGAGACTTAGGAAAGGATCAAGGCCTTCTTTTAGACAGTTGGAGCCTAAATAGACCGACCTTAAGCAACTGCCCTTGCCCATACCCCCTTTGAACTTTAAATCCTAAATTTCTTCAAAAATGCACCTGAGCACTTGTACCTGAACCTATGTATCTGATTTAACCTTACCCTCACTCTGAGAATTCAGAAGGTAAAGGAGAAAGAGTTGAAGATGGACTAGCTATGGTCAACATTAGGTGAATAAAGAAGAAGTACCTCAAATTCTGGCAGTATGGTAACTGAGAAAATGGTGGCATTTCATAAAAGTAAAAACAAAATAAAAAGAAGAAAAATGCATAAAAAAGAAAAAAAAAATAATAATAATAATGAAGAGGAGTAAGAGAGGAGTCAAGAGGGAACTTTCATTGGAAAAATCGAAATCAAGAAGAGAAACTGATCACTTCAAATCTGAAAACCTCAAAGAGGATGAAAGGAACTGAATTAAAGAAGGTGAAGTCAAGAATCACCTCCATCACCTACTGATTTCTCAATTTTGAACCCCTTTTCAACCTTCCATTCTTTCAACCCCACTCCATAAGCCACATTACAGCCCAGTTAAAAGCCCTTGTGATCTAAAGTTGAGTGAGCTGTCATGTGAAGATTAAGAGTTATCCAATCTATGGTGAGGATCTGTCAATGATGCCAAAACTTCAGAGCTATGCCTATGCTCATGCTTACAGACCCATTTGGGGGATGTAACTGCTCTTGAGCTTGAGAGAAAATGAAACCCTCAACAATTTTTCTTTATGAGAGTATGCCCTGGAGAGTTTTTGGTCTGATCTTGAATGCATTAGGTGTGACCTATAACCTAAATTTTGATCCAGTGATGAGCTCAGTGTTGACACTCCTGTGTAGCGTCTTTGGTGTAAACTGATTGGAAATGCTATACTTTCATGAGAAGCTTACACTGTTTAAATGTTTGTGCAGCCAATGTGTTTAGATTTCTTATTTTTCTACTAATGCAAAGGTGAACTAACTCTGTTCCTTGACTGCTCATCTGATAAATTGCACTTTTGTTAATTGCTTCATTGAGAAGTTTGTGGGTGTCTTCACTAAAAACCCTCACGAAACTTCACTCCTCCACTAGGGATCACCTAGGGATTTAAAAGGCTTGGTACATATGCTAAATGTATCCGTGCTCCCTACGAAAGTGGCATTTAAATTCTATAGTTGATTTAGTGTAGCTTTGCTAAGGGACTAGCAAAGATTAGGTTTGGGGGTGTGTTAAGACTTGAAAAGTACCACTTTTCACCCCTTAACTTAGCCTTTGATTAGACCCTTAGCCATCTAATAAATGCTTGTTTTTGTGTTTTCTGTAGGTAATAAATAGCAAGGCAATAAGGCCATGAATCCTACTAAGGAGCCTATTTTGGCACCAGAAGTCCCTAAGAAGAATGAACCATGAATCTAGACCATAGAAGAGCCTCGCGTAGCTGACAAAGCTCTAGAGGATTCAGAAAAATACACTTCGCACAGTCCTCGCGAAGTCCCAAGACTTCACAAACAAGTTCTCGCGCAATAGAGTGACAGAGAGCTTCAGAATTCTGCCTCGCACAACTGTCGCGCAGTAGCCGCGGGATGCAAATATCAAGAGAACCTGTCGCACAGTTCAGAAAAGTCTCAACGCCTCGCGAGGATCCTCACGAAGATCCATTAAGAAGTGAACTTCTCGCACAGTTCTCGAAACTCGTTAGGAAGAAGCGATCTCAAAAGCCGAAATTAGCCTCATGAAGTGGAAAGCTTCGCGCTATTCACAATTATCAATCGAACTGCGCGAAGCCCAACCCAGTGAGAGCTTAACTATCTACCTCGTGACTGCTCAAAGCATCAAGAAGTTACAACCACACGACGTCTGAAGCTTTAATGTTAAACTCAACCACGTGAAGACTAGAGCTACCACGCGACAAGTCTGGGAATCGACTGCAACCTAGTGAAGCTCTGAACTCCAACTTCCATCATTCTACAGAGGACTTTCTAGGGATTTCCAAGGATTAGGGCACACACTCCCATGCTCAAATCTTCGTTCACGTGCCCCGAGGCATCCAAGGATCATTATTCGGCCACGTGGCATCGTTAAAATTAGGGTTTCCTAACCCTAATGCGCCGCCACACCACTGCTATATAAACCTAAGCCTGGTTTAGGTTTAAAGGGGGGAGAAAAAGAAAAAGAAAGGAGACTTTGAGTTAGAATTTAGAAGAGGAACTCCTATCTCAGATTTTGTAATTTTCTTTTCCGTTCTTGTTTTTCTTGTAACTGTAAGTAGTTTCCTTTTTCTTTTTTTTCTTCTCTCCATGGCTCAGCACTTGTTGGCCATGCCTTTGTATGTCTATTGAGGTTAGATTAATGGAGTTTTTGTAATAGGATTTGTACTCTTATGGGATTTGTGTATTTGTGAGCTGTTCTGTGCAAGGCTGCTGCCTTGTGATCCGCCATTGCTTTGGCTGTGTTTCAAAGCAATGGTGAACTGATTCTAAGGATACACTAAGATACAAGTGACCTGTGTGTCTGGGCTATCACGGTCTTATACAGCCTTAGCCCCACCACAAGACTCACTAGATCTGAAATCTCATGGGAGCCTGAGCTGGTAGCCTTGTGACCATGGTGGTAGCAGTAATTAACTTATTTTGTCTTGGGCTCTGGGATAGCCTCTGGGATAGTCTGTGACCATTTAAGTGGACAGGCTATAGCCTTAGGGTGAATCCAATCCGCCGATCCAAGATGGATCCTTCTTCCCTGAGCCTGAGCTGTTAAGCCTGGTAGGAGATTGTGCAGAGGCAGGCTCCCCATATATTTGTATAGACCCGCCATCAGATATTAGATCTGATCTGGTTATGGAGATTGTAGGCTTGTGACTGGACCATTGCAGCCCCACTCAAGCAATGGACAGCTAGATCTAAGGTGGCACTCAATCTCTTGCTGGTTCTAGTGTCTAGGCTATCATGGTCTTATACAGCCTTAGCCCCACACATAGGGCTTTAGAGGTTGAGGTTCCCTATGGATTCCCTGAGCTTATAGCCTAGATGAAGTAGTGCCTATAATGATTAATTTGTTTTGACCCATCTCTGGATTGTGGTTCCCCTATGGGATAGTCTGTGACCATTTAAGTGGACAGGTTATAACCTTAAGGGATTGGATCATGGCACAGGGATGAGTTGAATTCTTCGTCCTCTTTGGTGATAATGTAGCCATTGGATTGGATTTCCATAACATCAGATCTAAATCTGAGTTACAAAACTCCTCTGATCCAGACTCAATAACCTACTTCTCACCCTTTTATTTTTATTTTCCACAATCCATCCGTCTTCTCAACCCTTTCTTTAGTTAACTCATTAGGCTATCTTAGAATACTTAGAATAAGTGACCTTAAACTCCCCTCCATTTAGGACTGCCAGATCTGTAGTCAGATCTGGAGGGACTACTAGAGATGGCTCCTTTGGAGCTGTAGATCACCTTTCCCTATGGGACAAACTCTTACTTATCAAAACTTGCTACAAATGGACCCTGTATCTTGCAGGTCTAGGATTTCTCAGTTTTGCTGATTCCATCCCCCGTTTTACTCTTTCTTTGATTTTAAATTGTTTTTACCACCAACAAATAAAACAAGCACACTAAGATGTCACAACACTAACCTATGTCTCTTCTAACTATGTTTTCGAACCATCGTTTCTCAGAGCAATGCCTTCAAAGCCAAATCTCCTAGCTATGGATTATCAGAAAGCAAGAAGGAGAAGGATAGAGTAATGCATCTAACTCTCTCCCTTCCCTTCTATGCTAACAGATGAAATATCCTTGATATTTCAGTTCTTCTCTAACCTTAAACTTCGGTGTGAAGCACATATACGACTTCTTCAGCGTACGACCTTTCATCCAAGGTCTTACAAGACTCGGACTCACACAAGAAGTCACACATGACTTCATCTAATTACTGATTAATATTATTACCAATAATATTAATTTAAAGTTTCTAATTTGTCTCGATTTCCATGCTGGGCACTCTTATCGAAGTAGTCTAGTTCTTATTCTAAATTTTAGGGTCATTACATTATCTCTCCCTTTAGGAATTTTCGTTCTCGAAAATGTCAGGGAGTCGCAGACAGGTCGAAGGTGTATCCTAAATCTAACGGGTAGAACAAAGCAGAATAAGCACGTGAATCTATCATGCAGAAATAAGTAGGCATGCAGAACAGAAAGGTATGGAAAGCAGAATAATAGATATATAGATGTAATAATTAAAAAGAACGCATAATAGCATGGTAAGTACCTGCCGGGGCATCATAAGGTCCGGCCTCATCAGGTGTAGGTCTATTGGGCCTAGGGGGCTTAGTGCGGTAGTCGCGAGGGTCAACGGTATGCTGACGAGCATGAGTGGTCATCGGCGTCGATGCGGTAGCATACGACTGCTGCATCAGGAGCTCAAGCATGCCCTCGTGGTAATCCAATCACCGATGTACCTGACGATGGAACTCCTCCATCCCATCCAGCTACTCATGGATACGCTTGTTGCCCTCAAGGACCGCCTAAAGCATCTCTTCTATTTTGAACGGTAGAAGGTGCGAGTCGGCGCGACGTAGAGGCACGGGCAGGTCGGCGTGTAATGGTAGGGGCAGGTCGACGTATAGTGGCAGGGGCAAGTTGAGTAGACACCTTAGGCTGAGGTGGCTGGTCAAGCTATGCCTCCCCCTCAACAGGAGCCCTCTCTACCGGCTCTGCGCCCTCCACAACTGGAGGAACCTCCTCCTCCTCCTTAGGTAACCGTTTGACCAACAAGTTGTAACTCTTCGTCCAATCCTTGAGTTTGAACACCTTCATATTGTTAGTCAACCTTGTCTCGCCAGGAGCCAAGCTATACTCATCTCTTAATGCCACATACTGCTCGACCATTTTAGTGATCAAGCGAGCGTAAGGTATCTGCTTCTTTAAAGCAGCCTTAGTTTTCTCGGATATCATCTCCTTGGCAGTGTGTATGCCACTAATCACCAAGTCGGAAATGGAGAACCAACGGTTCTCTAAAGCCACAAAGAGCGCTTGTTGCATGATGCCGCTCCTCGCAGACTTATGCAAAAACGGGTTCAAAGCACACTTGATATACGTATCAAGCATCCACAATCGATCGGGGAGTTGGGCCCGAGTAATGGATTGACCCGAACCATGTTGACCTTGGGTCATTTTAGTGACCACATCGTGGAATAGAACATCCTTGATGTATGGTGGTGACAAGCCACAGGTCTCAATATAAACCGACGTGCACCATAGGGCAGCTACGATGTGGTATTGGTTAAATTTGTAGTTCAAGCCGTCTATCTTGGTGAACAATTGGTGACAGTTGTCGCCCCGACAGAGGTTTTGAAAGAAAAGCCACACAATTTGGGGACAAAAGTGATCGTGAAACGGCTCAAGCAACGATTTCAACTCTAGCTTAGTTATGTAATCGATTGCCCAAGTCATTTTGGGCCGATCCTTGAAAAGCGTAGAGTCGAAGACGTATTCGAGTAGGAAGGTTTTGGAAGCCCACCATTGGTTTGGGACTTCATGTTGGATTTGGGGCAGTTGGGGGTCTATAACGGGTGGCACCACGTCTTCGGGAGATGCCATGGGTGGCACAACGGTTGGTGCGACCGGTTCGGTGGGCGGTATGGATGCACGAACCCGGGATGTGGGGACTTTGCGCGATGCATTTTTGGTTCATGGTTCCATAGCTTAAAAAGGCTAAAAAAGACATAAAAAAACCCAAATTTAGAGAAAGTTAGGGTCTACCGATCGAACAGAGTGAAATCTGAGCTAAATGCCCGTGGGAAGAAGCTCCGGTAGCCGACAAATAGTCTAAAGGTCGCTTGAATGCAAAGGAGCCAAAAACCCTCTTGAACGATCAAGGTTTTCAATCGTGTGAATGGGAAAAATAAAACCCATTCGTTACTTAAAACGATAGGGTTGATCGATCAATGCTTAAATTGATCGATCAATTCTTAAGTTAAAATTCCCTAATCCGATAGCCTTGATCGATCAATCCTTCATATTGATCGATCAATGTTCAACTTAAATTGTCCTAGCTCGACAACCTTGATCGATCAACTTTAAAATTGATCGATCAATCTTCACTCTTGATCGATCAATCATTCAAATTCAGCATATTATTCAAACTTAATTGATCGATCAATCCTATATATTGATCGATCAATCCACTAATTTGATTGATCAATCCTGACAGTAAAGCTATTTCTTAAAATTTTTACTTCTTTAATGCAAATCAATCGCATTTCGAGAATGAGGATGCATTATACCTCGTATAGCGCATCCGTATACGTAGATCATACAATCTAATACTCTTGCTTACATATGACCCGCCTACAATCACAATAATAAATTTAAACTAAAATTGTGAAAATTACCTTCTGCATTAGCTAAGCAAATGCAGGTATTGTTCGCGGATCTCGGCTTCACGCTACTAAGTAGCTTCCGAAGCTGAATGATTACGCTACTTTATGAGCACAAGTGGGATCATCTTAGTCCGCAAATCCTGACCTTTACGATCCAAGATTTCGACGGGTTCTTCCACCAGAGTTAGATCCTCTTACAGGTCAATCGGTTGGAAGTCTAACACATGAGTCGGGTCTCTCACGATCTCTGTAGTATGGAAACGTGGAAACGTTGTGCATACTAACCAACTGTGGTGGCAAAGCAATCCTGTACGCGACTTTGCCAACCCGTCCGAGCACTTCAAAGGTCCAATATAACATGGACTTAACTTTCCACATTTTATAAAGTCCAACACGCCCTTAGTTGGCGAGAGTTTCACGAACACCTTGCCTCCTACTTGAAAACAAGTGTTAATTCCACACCAAATAGAGAAACCAAAGTTTCTTGAACGTAACTAAGTATACCTGAAACTTAACGTGCGTCCGATGGAGATCGGCATAACCCTTTTGGCGACTCTGAGCAACCCGTAATCTCTCACGGATCAACCAAACTATTTCAATTGCATTGTCCATGATATCCGATCCTAAAACAAACTTTTCACCGACTTCTTCCCAGTTCAAAGGAGATCTGTATCATCGTCCATACAAGGCTTCATAAGGCGCCATCCCAATACTGGACTGATAACTATTATTGTAAGCGAACTCAATCAAAGACAAATGTTGATCCTATAAACCATGAAAGTCCAACATGCATGCACGCAATATATCCTCTATGATCTGGTTCACTCTCTCAGTCTGCCCATCTGTCTGAGGATGAAACACTGAGTTGAACTCCAGTTTAGATCCCATGCCTTCTTGAAATCGCCACTAGAATTGTGACGTATAAAGCGAATCTCAATCACACACAATGTTGATTGGTATGCCATATAACCGAACTATCTCTTTCATGTACAGCTCTGCGAGCTTGCTGGCTGTATACGTAGTACGGTATGGTAGAAAGTGTGTAGACTTAGTTAGTCTATCTATAATGACCCAGATGGCATTGTTTTTCCTCAATGTACTCGGTAACCCTAATATGAAATCCCTAGAAATGGCTTCCCATTTCCATTCAGGCACTGGTAGTGATTGCAATAATCCTGTTGGGTTTCGATGGTCTACTTTTACTTGCTGGCAGACCAAGCATCGAGACACGTAGTCTGCAACATCCTTCTTTAACCCTCTCCACCAGAAGCTTCACTTCAAATCTTGGTACATCTTGGTATTCCCAGGATGTATAGCATACATTAACTTGTGCGCTTCTTCTAAAATAGTATCTTTAAGATCCTTATTAGTAGGTATGTACATCCGATCTCTGAATAGCAAAGTACCATAATCCTTGATGGAAAAATCTGGTCTGATCTCGTTGATCACATCCTTTCTAATTTCCATAAGCTCATCATCAATCATCTGGAGTTTACATATGTTATCAAACAACATGGGCCATATCATAATGGTAGCCATCAATGCTCCTGAACCTCTTGCATCAATCAGTGTATCGCATAAGGCCAGGTCTTTAAGTAGATGCCACCTCTATACTCTAATAATAAGATGTGACAATTGAGCCAAAGATTTTCTGCTCAAAGCATCCGCCATAACATTGACCTTTCCAGGATGATACTAGATGGAACAGTCGTAATCCTTTAAGAACTTCATCCATCTACGTTGTTGCATATTCAAGTCCTTCTGGGTAAAGAGATACTTGAGACTCTTGTGGTCGGTGAAGATGTCAAATGTCACACCGTATAAGTAGTGCCTCTAAAATTTTAAAGCAAAAATCACAGCCGCTAACTTCAGATCATGAGTCGGATAGTTCTTCTTGTGTTCCTTGAGGTGTTTAGAGTTGTACGCGATGACTTTCTTATGATGGTTGAGGACACAACCCAAACTACTGTAAGATGCATCATTATATATAGCAAAACCTCCTCTGCCAAAAGGTATAGCTAGCACTGGTGCTATAGTTAGACGCGTCTTGAGTTCTTGGAAACTCTTCTCACACTGCTCAGTCCAATCAAACTTAGCATTCTTCTTTGTGAGCTGAGTAAGCAGACTTGATAGTTTGGAGAACCCTTCTACAAATCGTCTATAGTATCCCGCCAAGCCAAGGAAACTACGGACCTCAGTTACCATTCTCAGTTGCTCCCAATCTACTATCGCTTCAATCTTTCTCGGATCCATCGTTATACCTTTCTCAGAGACAACATGACCTAAGAAGCTCACTTGGTTAAGCCAAAACTCACACTTACTGAGCATTGCATAAAGTTTGTGATCTTTGAGAGTCTGTAGAGTCACATGCAGATGCCGTTCATGGTCTTCTTTCGTCCTTGAATAGATGAGAATGTCATCCATGAATACGACCATGGATTTATCCAAGTATGGTTTAAACACTTGGTTCATTAGATCCATAAAAAACATAGGTGTGTTCGTCAATCCAAATAGCATAACCAAAAATTCATAGTGCCCATATCTGGTTCTGAACGTCGTCTTCTCAATATCCTCTGCTTTGACTCTTAACTGATGATAACCGTATCGGAAGTCAATCTTCGTAAAGAGCCTCGCTCCTTGTAACTAATCAAAGAGATCATCTATTCTTGGGAGCAAGTAACGATTCTTAATTGTTAACTTGTTCAACTGTCGGTAATCGATGTACAGTCGCATTGAACCATCCTTCTTCCTGATAAACAACATTGGTGCTCCCCAAGGAGACACACTAGGTCTAATAATCCCTTTGTCAAGTAATTCTTATAGCTACTCCTTCATTTCTTGCAACTCTGTAGGAGCCATCCGATAAGGAGTTTTAGATACTGACTCAGTACCCAAAACTAGATTTATCGCAAACTCAATTTCCTGAGTTGGTGGTAGTCCTGGTAAATCCTCAGGAAATGAGTCGGGATACTCATAAGCAACATGAATCTCGAAAATCACATTCTTCTCGTCTCGTTGTTCTTGTAAAAAAGCCATATAGCCACTACACCCATCCTTCATTATCCTCTCAGCCCGAATAGTTGATATCAACGGTGCTACCTTAGACTTCACCCTGAAGAACCTAAATGACTTCCTCTTTAGAGGGTGGAAAACTATAATTTTCCGTAGGCAATCAACGCTCGCATGATAAGTGGATAGCCAATCCATCCCTACTATCACATTGAAGCCTACCATGTTCATCAATATCTGGTCTGCTCGAGTTTCCTCCTTCTCCACTCTAATAACTAACGCCTTGTTCACTATATCTGTTTTCATTGATTTAGCTGTAGGGATTGTCACTGCCAAAATGAAATCCTACTTCTCTGGAGTAATCCCTATATGTGCTGAGAACGTCGGCGTAATGAAGGAATGTGTAGATCCAGGGTCAATTAGTACTCTCGCTTCAACTTTACATATGTCTTCATCTTGACGTATATGAAGGGTACCTTAGTTTATTTATCAACATACAAGTCATGCATATAATATAAGACATAGCAGTCACAATATTCCTATGCATCTAAGATCTACTAACACATTCAAAAATAACTTAAATTCATAACATAATTGAATTCTCAAAATGTAATGATACCTTGGATGACATCGTTCGATGTCGGAGCATCAGTTGCAGTGACAGCATATGCTTGACCTTGCACAATAGGTCAAGATGATCTCTGAGTAGACAGGGATTTTAGACTGCTCCTTGCACTCCTTACTCTCCTTTGGGAAATTTCTAACTATGTGGCCCATCTTGCCACACCTGAAGCATGCCCCACTCTCTCTCCTACAGTCCTCTATCTTGTGTGGTTTCCCACACTTTGTACATGACAGAGCCGGAGTGAACGATGAGACCCTAGAAGATCCCTGCGCTACAGAAGCTCCACTGTCAGAAGAACCAAATGGTCGGAATGTTCTGAAAGATGCAGGTACGACTGGTCTTTGCACACGACAGAGCCAGAGTGAACGACGAGACCCTAAAAGATCCCTGCGCTACAGAAGCACCACTGTCAGAAGAACCAGACGGTCGGAATGGTCTGAAAGTTGTAGGTATGACTGGTCTTTGATATGAACTAGGCCCTGTAGATATCTCCGGTCGTGAGTGTGTAGGGTATCTCGAAGGTTCAGAGAATCTAGCCCTCTTGTTTTGTTCAGGGTCCTAAGATTGCCCTTGAAATGACCTCTCTCTGCTTTACCTATCTCTCCAGGCAAACTGTTTCTGATTCTCTTCCTCTGCGATGAGAGCTTTGGACATCACACTCTCGTATGTCTCCATTTCCCACATGGCCACATCCTTCTAAAGGTTCTACCTCAAGCCAAGTTGAAATTTATGAGCTCTCATCAACTCGGTGGTAACATGCTATGGTGCGAATCTAGATAATCTGTCAAACTCAACACCATATTCTCTTATCGACATAGCACCTTGGTTCAGCTCAATGAATTTAACCTCCCACTGATGCCTCGCTATCTTTGGGAAGTACTTATTGCAAAAGACCTCAGTGAACTCCTCCCAAGTCCATGGAGTATTTGGAAGCTCTCTCTCTCTATGTTTCTTGATACCGACTTCCACCAAGGTTCGGCACCACCGTCGAGTTTAAAAGTTGCCCAACGCACTTTTTCTACATCAGTGCACTGGAGCACTTCAAACAACTTCTCCATCTCTTCAATCCAACCCTCAACCTCAATAGGATCAGTTTGACCCGAGTAGTTAGGAGGCCTCATTCTCCTAAACTCAGTAAAACCACTGGGTTGGTGAGGTGGTCTAGCTGCTTGTTGATTCAAAGCAGCAGTCTATTGAGCGACATTGGTAGCCAAAGCATCCAACACCTGCACCATTCTACTCTCGTTACCTCTTCAACCTCTTGTCGGTCCGACCGAAATTGCATTATCATCCGATAGGAATTCCAATCTCCTAGATGTTCCAATAACATCGAGGATCTCTTGAAAAGGAACCTCTCTCTGTCCTTCTCTTGCTCCACTACGTCCTCCTCTGAACTTAGGGGCCATAGCACTAGTATGTCATTGTGAAAACAATAATATTGATCAGTACATAGATTGTAAAAATAATCCAACATGAACCCGTAATTCAACTTAAAGCCTAGGCTCTGATACCACCTGTGACAGCCCAGATTTCTGCACCCAGAAATTTATGCCATCAGGATCATATTCTGGATAATCCTCAGGACAAATCACAGAGTGTCTGCTCGTATAGCAGAAATCAGAGCAAACACAGTCCAATAGTGGCAGATCGAGTCATCATATAAGGCATTTAAAAAGAAAGAAGTAAAATAATGTATGTACATATATATATCAAAAGAATATACATCCTTAAAAAGGAACCAAGAAGAATCACTAGTGATGGACATCCATTACCTAAAATAATGGTTCCTGATAATGGTTCCTATAAAATGTATAATAATACAAGTAAAACATCTATAGAAATAAATACAGAAGGTGGCCACCAGGCACACAATAATATAGAGTACAAAACATAATCTAAAAATACAAGACTAATATACCTAAGCTAAGGGTAAAACTCGTCTGCCTGGATATCTGTCTCCTCGTCCTCAGCCTCAGCCTTTGGCTGATAATCCGAGTTGCTCTCGGTACCTGGTGCTCAAGCCTCAGAACCTATGATACAGAGTCAGGAGTGAGCTAACCATCTAAGCTCAGTAGAAGAATTTTAGTTAAAGTTGCATCTTAATTGTAAAACATGGTTGCAGAATATATTTCAGATAGATAAGTAGTTGTAGAATATTGACAGAATTGAACACATATAGACCGATGTTCAGATATACAGAATTTATCAGAGCAGACAGAATCTCAGAGTTTGCAGGATGCTATGCATACAGTATTTAATGACTTAAAATAATATACTTAAGTAACTCCCGTGAGTATAGCACGTGGTAGCCAGATTTAGTCCGACGGGTAATCCCGAGTTTAATGAACAATTTCAAGAATTACAACAATGCCTCATCTAAGGAGAGCAATTGTGTCGAGGATTTCCAAAACAGATGCACGATTGTGCCAGGCACGGATATACCTCTGAGTCGGTGGGATTCATCAGATTATTAAATCTCAAATCACAAGCAGACATATCATACATAACAGGAATCAGGTGACAAATCTCGGATCGTAGGAATCAAATATGATGGAATTTTCACACATATGCTAGACATGACTGGAAGTAAAATTAGAATATGCAGCAGAATACAGAAGATTTTGAACCATGAGATTAAGAATAAATATAATTTCAGTTGAATTCCCTTACCTCAAATCAGACCTTTTGTAGATAAATTTAAAGCTTTTCAAAGCATCACGATTTGATCCTAGACCATAAACATAGTACGCTTATTGTTAGAGATGTCAGAACATCAACTGGCACAGTGTCCAGTAGTGTCTTATTCACAAAACTAAAACAGTAAAAAATAGGAGTAATTGATCGATCAATAACCTTGCTGATCAATCAATCCTCTAATTTGATCGATCAATCTCTCCCATTGATCGATAATCCTCCAGATTAACTCACATGTAACAAAGGGTATTTGATCGATCAACATCCCTCTTTGATCGATCAATCCACAAATTTGATCGATCAATCATCCCATTGATTAATCAATCATGTCAAACTCAAATTTCCTACCTCTTGTTTGCACACTTACTTTATAAAATTTGATCGATCAATTTTCAAATTAATCGATCAATCTTTCACATTGATCGATCAATGTCCACATTGATCGATCATTCTGACCTTTGATTGATCACCTCACTGTGATTGATCAACCTCTCATATTGATCGATCAATTCTCAAATTGATCGATCAACCTTTAGAATTGATCGATCAAATACCAATTTGATCAATCAATGCCCTTCGGGCATTGAACCTCCAGAAAATATACCTACTATTCTCACTAACTAAATTATACAAATTGATCGATCAATCCTTCACATTGATCGATCAATCCCAGCCTTGATCGATCAATTAACTACCATGATCGATCAATAATGACAATTTCTGTCATTAATGGCGATCATTAATCTTGACCTATTTCCTTCTTTATCCTTAATGACCTTTAACATACCACTTTTATGGTTGCATCTACACATTTACTAAGCAATGACTTCTACAATTTTATCTCAATGACTCACCTCCTTAAAGGCCCTTTCGGGTTCTCGACAAACGCGATCCGAAGAGGGGTTCGGATCTGGAATTCCAGATTTGTCGCCGCTATGACTCGGAAGAGTGAGTTTGTGGTTCCACTGCAACACGCAGTGATACCACTCCTCTTCGCTAGACAAAGACCATGTATCGACGTCAATTCAACACGACCAGATCAAGCTATCACTAACCTATGTCTCTTCTAACTATGTTTTCGGACCACCGTTTCTCAGAGCAATGACTTCAAAGCCAAATCTCCTAGCTATGGATTATCAGAAAGCAAGAAGGAGAAGGATAGAGTAATGCATCTAACTCTATCCCTTCCCTCATAAGCTAATAGATGAAATATCCTTGATATTTCAGTTCTTCTCTAAACATTAACTCCGGTGTTAAGCACATATATGACTTCTCCGGCGTACGACCTTTCATCCAAGGTCTTATAAGACTCGGACTCACACAACAAGTCACACATGGCTTCATCTAATCGCGGATTAATATTATTCCCAATAATATTAATTTATAATTTCTAATTTGTCTCGATTTTTATGTCGGACATGCTTTTCGAAGCAATCGAGTTCTTGTTCTAAATTTTAGGGTCATTACATTACCTAGTGCTAGTCTTGTGCTAACGAGGTGTTGGGAGGGGTGGACGAACACAGACCTACCTTTTGGCTTTTTACGCACAAAGTAGCTGCTCTCCAGACTGAAACCCGTTTTTTCACTCTTGGCAGCCCAAGTTTTTACCATCGCATCAAGTAATGACCCCTTAGAGAGAGAACTTGAGCCAACTCAATTGAGTGAATGTACAACTTTGCCTATATCTATATTTCTATGGCTACATATAGTATGGAGTACTTACTATGTCCCAACTACCCTGTTTGTATTTTCTTGGTTTTGATTTCCTCCAAAGATCTTTGCCATGCTGAAGTTGGAAATTTTGGGATTCATCTATCCATCTAACAAATTGTTGCTTGCTTTCAAGTTTCGATGAATTATTCTTAACCTCAAATCCCGATTAAGATAGAGGAGTCCTCAAGGAATTCCTTCGATAATGTTGAAGCGCTTCTTCCAATCTAGCAACCCTTGCTTTGTTGGATCTGATGAGATTCACATATATCTATGGGTTTGAGTTCGTAGTCAATGCATAAGAGAAAGAAGAGAAGACTTACAGCTAAAATAAATCTTTTTAATGAAAATTTTGGGTAGTAAGGGGAAAACTTTACCAAAAATAAAGGAATCCAAACTTTTGTTGGGCATATATTCATAGAGTAACATTTTCTCTTCCCTTTGAATACAACAACCTAGAAGCCTAACAAGATTTCTATGCTGCAATTTTACTATCAATATAAGTTCATTCTTGAACTCTTCTATCCCTTGTCCAGACCTCTTGGACAATCTTTTTACAGCTATTTCTTGCCCCCCATGTAGATTGCCCTATAAAAAAAAATAAAAATAACTCAAGTAAGAATGTCTAGGGGTCTCAATGGGTTGAGCCGGGCCAGTTTCAGGCCTTAATGGGTTGAGTATACTCATATTGGCCCAATTACTTACCATACATTAGCCCATACCCAACCATGACGGGTCGAGCCAATCCAGGGGTCACCCGACAATTTCTAAATAAAATAACTCCTTTGATGCATTCGGGCCGAATTCGGGCAAGGATTAAATGATCCAGTTTTCAATCTAGCTTTTGGAACTAGTCCATACCCACCGCAGGTTACTAATCGAGTAGGGCTGGGTCAGTTCATTAATGGATCAGGCCTACCTACCTTAGCACATACCTGACACATTACGGGGCCCGGTCAGTCCGGCTTCAAGCCTGACCCATTGATACCCCTAAGAATGGCTGTAACTTTGCATGTGTTTTTTGAATGGGAATGCTCATATTTTGTTTTGTTTTTTATTTTTCTATTTTTCATCTCTAATCAATAATAAAGTAGGGGCATTGATATAAATTCAGAGCTTGCACTACGTAAATAGAGATCGACTTTGTTCACCAATTGTTTATAATCACATATAGGTCTATGACAGCCTACTTAGCCCACTTTGCTTCAATGTCTAATTTTTCACTTTCATGGCTTGGCGAAAAATATATGCATCATAATCAAAAGGATTTTACCAAACAATGCTTGGTTAACAAATTCTTTGTGGTTTAGAATGCAATACAAATAAGGTACCTTTAATAGAAACCCACCCATTTATATAGCCAATTCAATTTTGTTTGTGGCATGTGCATATTTGCTAATTTTTCTGTTTTCTCAGTCTTCACCAAATTGAATAAGAGCTATAGGAAACAAGACATGTTGAATTTTTGAAGGACTATCTTATTATTCTATTATTGAGATAACCCAAAGGATTTTCTTCTCAATGAAAAAGCATCTGAGGACAAAGGATCTTAGTGTAGGTCTAACAAAGCTTATGCATAGCTTAACGGTACGGATTCGACGTGCAGCCTATACATAAAACATGGTGTATTGCCCTTTAAATTAAAAAGAATAAAAATAAAAGAATACAAGTAAAGGTCTAATACACTTGACAGGTTTTGATACCAAGACCTCATGTCTACATCCCCAGTTCTTTACCAATGGTGCTCTCAAGGAGCCAATGTCATTACTTACGCGATTGAATACATAAATCTTATTACAAAGGTACACTTTACAATTAAATACCGTGATTGGTTTCAATCCAAGGCGCCGATCGCTCTCAGTCATTAAACACGTGTAGCTGTTCGGCACAATCATTGCGATCGAATTTTCTAGGGTGTTACACTTTGACTAGTAGACTAGTTGACAATGACTTCGGATTTTTTATTTTTTCATTTTTCACAACTTGGTTCCAAAATTTGATCCTTGGTGTGATGCCCACCCTTCAAACTCTTGAAACTTTAAGCAAAGATAAAAGATTTATCACTAATCATCAGAACAGTCACTGTTGTTCATAAGTTCGACACTAATAAATTCAGTTTGCAAAAAAATATTGTTTAAAACAAGTGAAAATGACTAATTTAGTTAAGGGTTTTGGTCAGGTCCAACTTGTTGAGCTCTAAATGTCGTTCAAGTGATTTTAAAAATGTTTGATGAAAGGGATACAAGAGTGAATGTCCATTTATAAAAGTAAGAGTCAAAATTCCCTTTCATCCAACGATTTTAAAATCAGTTGAACCCCATTTGTAGTTCAACTAGTTGGTCCTGACCAAAAATCCTGTAGTTAAATTGGTATTGGAAGTTAGTCTCATAGAGAAATTATGGTTAGCAGATCTTGTTCCCAACCCAAGCTTGATTGTTGCTCCTTTTGTTGCTTTGAAGTAACTAGTAAGAAACATAGGCTGTGTTTGGGATTGCTCTTTGTAGGCAAAGAGCACCTCTCTGCTCTCGTACAAAGCACTTAGTCGGGGAGTGTGTTTGGTTGGAAGTGCCCTTAGCTCTTTCATAGAGTGAAGGAGTTTAATTTGGGTCTCTTTAAAAGAACAATTTAAACCTGCTCTTTTAAGTTGCTGCTCTTTACCACTTAAAAAGTTGTGATTAAGACAAAGTATTCATGATTTAATTGCAATATCCAGAAAATATTGAAAAATATCTCTCAATAAGTCATGATTTAAATCATGAAACTTTTGTTTTGAACACAAATTCATAACTAAAAAATGACTGATTAGAAATTTAAAATTGTTTTTAGCTACACTTCTCAGAAAGGATAAGATACTAATTCAATCTTCTATACCTATATTATAGGCATAACAGATATTAAATTGACAAATCAGCGATCCTTAAAAAACTTTTTTGTGTTTGATTTCTATATATTCATATAACTGAGCAAAATTACTTTTTACTTATATGCATCTCAATACGAAAAACTTGAAGATAACCACAACAGTCTCAACAACCTCAAAAAGGCATCAAATTTCATGAAAAATGGGAAAATTGTTGTAGATAATCATTGCATCACAACAATACTTCTAGGGAAGAATGCCCATATAAACAACATAATCAACTTTTTATGGAGAATGCCCAATAAAGAAGAGCTCTTAGGTCCTACTACATACCATCGTTGCCACTAATAATGCTCAAGCAGAGGGCCTTGAGCTCCTTTATATAGATAAAATTCTGGCATGAAACCTTGTTTTTTAAACTTTTAAAATAATTAATAAAATTGGGTAGACATTGTAGTTGGACCCCATGGGTGAGGTGTTTTGGCATTATAAACTAATGTGTTTCACTGTAGAACTCTCGGGCTTCTCCTTGAGTGTCATGTTAAAACAATCCTCTGAGACCTCTAGGACTTGGTAGTGCATTTGGGGAATCCAAGGACCCAAGTATTCTTATCTCACAAAACTTCTTTAAAAATGGAATGTCATGTTTATCTGAGGCTATTAGAAGTGCACTATAGAGGAACTCTAAGAAGCACTGTACCTCCTCAGAGTCTAATTCTGGGAGAGATATGGTGTCTTTTGGTGGTTCCCTGCATTCATCACGCTCTAGCATTGTTCTATAGATATTGGGCATGCCTCTACATTTTATTTAGTGACTAGCCTCTATGCTTCTTTGTGAATAAGGCATGGTTGTTGCGGCATATTTTTTATAAAAAACACAGCTAAAAAAAAGGTCTATTGAGGTTAACTTCACCGGACATTTTTTTGTCTTTATTAAGATCCTAAAAATAAGGCAAGAAAATATAACTCATTCACAAACTGTGTTTCTCGTGATCTTAGATCACCGGGACTGGAGAAAATCACCATGAATTAACTCACATGATCACTTAAAATGATACCTAGACCTCCTGCTAATTCTTTTGGGTTCATTTTTCGAACCCGTTTGCAGGCTTTACAACCCTCTGAAACAGTTTATTCCAGCTTTAATTGTTGTACATGTTGTGTTTCTGTTGTTTAAGCCCCTTGAATCACCTTGTTTCAGGCCTACTAAATAGGTTGAGTTTCTGCTACTTAAAGCCCTCTGAAATTGCCTATTTAGAAGGTCAGTATCCAGTTCCAGTCATTGGTAAGGGGTATCCCTTACTAACAATTAAAAATTTGAGTCACGCACCCCTCACTACAAAAAATAGGACTATCAGTGGTAGTTTTTTGCAGCCAAAAACTGTCGTTATTAACAAAAAAACTATTAAGACTCACTACAAAAAAAAGGACTTTTGGAGACTATTATTAGAGATGGCTTTTCGACGTCTCCAATAATCATTTATTGCATACAGCCTTTCAAAAGCCGTCTGGAATGCTTTTATTAGAGACGGCTAAAACCGCCTCCCTATATAAAATAACATAAAGAGACAATTATCACCGTCTTCATAAGGTTCAAACCGTCTCGGTAATTATTTTAGCGTACAAGCCTTCCTTGTTCTATTTAGCACTTAATAAAAACTCATCGCCTCTAAAATAACTCAAACCACGACCATCATCAGCTATTGATTCCCTTGCATCCTTCGTGTTCCATTCCTCCTATCATCAGCTACATTTACGATTTGAGCTCTGATTTTAAAGACGAACCCTACCAGGTAGGATTTGGGCTCCGATTTGAACTCCTCACTCTAGATTTGATCTCCGATTTTGGTTCAGATTCGATCGAATCCGAGCTCCGATCTCCAAATCTTCTTCTTCTCCTTCTTCAAAGCTCTGCAAGGGGACTCCATGGAAACCCTAGCTCGCTGGAAATCGAGGTTGCTCGATCTTCTTCTTCTCCCTCTTCAAATCTCTGCAAACGCACCATTCCACCCTTCCAAAACCATTTCCTTTCCCTATACATATAAATACACGCTTTATCTTCTTCTTCTTCGTTTCATTTCATTTTTTTTATTCCAAGGCCCTTTCTCTCTCTACTTCTCTCTCTTCTGAGCTCTATCGCATTCTCTAATGGCTGTCGTTGCTGTGAACCCTGCTGATACGGAGAACCTCTCAAAACTTTGTTTTGCTGTCATAGGCCTCAATCTGATTAGGTTCAATTTTTTAATTTTATTTTACATGGACCAAGTGGTTATCTGGAGGGTTTTTGGATTCTTTGGCATTTTGAGTTATTAGATCTAAGATCTGAGCTTTATTTATTTGGTTTTATTTTGGATTTTTGTAGTGAAAATGAGAAATCTGGATTCATAAATCTTGTTTCTCGGTTCCTCAGGTAGATCGATCGCAAAGGCTAATTCACTGTAAATGGTAAAAAATATATATATTTTTTAATAATAATTTGTGAATTAAACGTTGTTGATGGCATTGAAGCATACGCATGCGGATCGAATGGAGTAAGATGAAGACTCCGACTGACGAAGTCGTTGTTCCATACGACAGCTTGGCAGTTGGCTCTTACTCTAGATGGTAATTCTCTCGAGATCTGTTTTTCGGGATCCATTTTATTTTTTGTTAAATAAAAAATAACACTTTTTCCCAAAGTATAAGCCAATTCTGCCTAGATAAGTATCTTTTCCCCTGTTTTAGACCATACAAAGTGCATAAGCTAAGAACCCCAACATTGCACGTTTCAATGTTCTAAATATAATAACAAAATGGCAAATTGAACGTTTCAATGTTCTAAATATAATAACAAAATGGCAACCCTGCATACTTAATAAACTCATATTTGACTCTGTTCACACATGCTTCATGTTAGAAAATTTTAATCCCTAAGCTTGCAGCCTTTGGCTAATTGGCCTCAATTCATATTTGAACCAAAATGCTGTATTCTTATTGAATACGGATCTCTATATCCATGAATTTCAAGCCGTTCACAAATGGTTTGATTGATGTGTTTTGACTGTTGAAATACAGTTGTACACCATAATATTCAAATGGCTTGATTGGGATCCAGGACTCCTAATTTCTAGGCAAGTTTATGGAGTTTTAAATTCATATTCAATTTGCAAATCATTGGCCCTTAGTTGTGCCCATTCTACTGATCTCCTATGACTTAATAGGTAACAAAATGAAGAGATTACATTTTGTTGCTTATTTAAATAATATTTGGATCATGTGGAATCTTCTTGAATGAATAATGCTTAAAGCTAATTGTGCCATTGTACTTTTCTTCGGACTTTTACTTTGCTGGTTCGCTTGTACGATAGAAGTTTAATTTCTATTCTAGATTAGTTTCATGGATTTCTATATGAATGGTACTTTCTTTGGTCCAAGCCCTTTTATTTTATTATTTATTGATTGGAAGGTGTGTTTGATTTATTATTTTTTCAATCTTGTTTTATTAATTTTACTCTTTGATTGATGTTCGCTAAGAGATGTCTCACATAAGTAGTTTATATTTCATATGTTGATGATTGTTGAATGTGAAATTGATGCTTTAACATGAACTTTTTTGGATCACTTTATGTTATTCTTGAAGTCCACGATCACATCTTGAATCTACCCTTCAATTTTTGTTCTTCTTCTAGCTTTGGATCACTTCTTGATGAGAACTTGAGCAAGAAGAGGAAGTCTTTGATCAAGTTTGTCTTCAAAACTTTCAATTAGTTATTATGTTTTATTTTTATAATTTTATTTAATGAAATTTTGTTATACAGAGTCTTAAATCAAATTTTGCATACAAAAGTCATTCATGTATTTTTAACCTCAAGATTCTTTTCTAAATACAAAGTTGGTTGGTATTTGGTACTTTGATCAAAATATTCAAGGCTTCTTTCTTGTGGTTCTTTGATGAGCTTTCTTCATATATAATTTCTTGGCCATATATCTTCTCCGACCGCTCATATTTATTTTATCGCATGCTCTTTTAAAGTGGATATGGTGTGGATTATGTCACACAAGGAACTTCGAAATGGGTTCCCGAAGCTTTCTAAACCAAGATTCCTAACGGATATTCCCAGTAATCATGGAATGATTTTAGTGACCAGTTAGCATCCTCAGCTTTTTCTAGATCTTTGCAAATACTTGTTAATTAGCATTTATCTTTAACAACTACCAAGAGTTACATTAAAAAATTGACACTTTTCCTTTGTCAATTATGTGATGCTTACAGGTTTCTTTGTTACTTAAAGACAATTTTATTGATTCGTTCCTCAGAAGGGACCGGCCTTTTATTAAGGTATTTTATATTTGTTAGTCTGTCTTCCTTGGATGTTTCTATATCATTTTTCTTCTTGACTAGTTCGCGATGGTCTTCCACTATGTAAATGACTACATGACTTGATAGTTTATTAACCACTTGTTTTTTTGCATATATGCTTATGTGATATTATGTTTCTATTATCTTTTCTACCGAAGATAGACAATAGGGAAAATGAAAAACATAAGACCCCAATTAGGAACTAGGAACTAGGGACTAAGAACCTTACGGATTAAAATCAAGGACATTGCTTGAGTAGCCAAATCATCAAAGATAATTCACTTTCTGTGAATATAAGAAAATGGCATCCATGTACATATAAAAATTTCTCTTAATCCCCTGATCAATGAAAAGTTCATTGTCAAACAAAAATAAACTCCATCCAAGAGATTCCGCTTTTGTCAAGATCAACTCTTTCATTTTAGGAGGTCCTATCCTATCAGATGCATGAAAAGTATGGAAATAAAAATCAAACTTGAAGGACTAAATTGATCTCAATAGATAATTTCATTTTGTTTGTATAGGGTATACTAACCTCAGCCACTTTATTGTGAGGATATCAACATCCTTAGACTATTTCACCCCTAGATGTGGCAATGATGTAAATAAATGGGGGAAAATAGATTTTGAAGTCATTTTGGAAATTTTTGCTTTTTGAAAGGTTAGTGGACAGGTGGGAAACTTGTAAATAAATGAATAGGATGAGGTTATATGAGGCCAGGGGCACTACCTTTAAAGGTAACGTCCAGCGGTACCTTGAAAGGTAGCATCCAACGCTACTTTGGCACAGTTGAGTCGCTAAATTTTGAGTTAAGTCGAGATTTTGCTAGGATAATGCAGCCATTGTTTGTAAACTACCCCTACAGATAAAAAATTTCATGGAATATGATTTTAGAAAGCTGCATGCGTTCCTTTTCTCACATTGTGAAATGTAGAGGAGGGAAGGAAGATAAGAAGAATCAGAAGTTTGTTATTATTGTTAATATTTCTACTAGTACTACTACTCCTATTACTATTATTGTTACTATGAAGGCATGTGTATGTATGTTTTTGCTAGGTCTAGGATTTGAATGATTCGGCCTTCAACTGTCCAACATAGGCACTGTGACTGAGGGAAAGAAGTGTTCATGCTAGGTCATAATTTACTTTTCTCAGAATAGGTGAAGGACTTCAATGACAACTCTTTCTTTGTCAACTTGATTATTTAAGTCATATGAGTCTCATACAAAGAAATCCAGATAATATTCATGTTCAAAACCTGTGAACAACAAGTAATGGGTGGGACAATCGTAGGCACACATGGCTGGTGGCATTCTTCATCAGCCTTGAATAGCTGCTTGTTGGGCTATGTTCTCCAAGGCTGTTGCTGATCTTGTGGAACTGCAGCTGCCTAAGGCCACCGCAATAGGGCTACACATTCAAATTGGTGAAAATGTCAGGTCCTAGTTCCATCAGTCCTACACATTCAAATTGATGAAAATTTCTATGGAGATATGATGCACAGAAAATGAAGTTAGAAAAGCCATTTTAAAATATGAAAGTTCAATGCTTGACCTTTTGTCAGAATGATAAGCATAAGAAATATCACAGCCATACACAGAGCTGGCTGAGAAATATGGTGTTTAAGCGAAAATTGGGGAATCAACATTGCTATACACAGAGCTGCTTCGGTTTGGTGGAAGGCTATCTGTGGTACGTGGGTGTCGTACGCTAAATGGGTTAGGTTCTTGTGGGGATGTGTCTCTCGGATCCAGTTTTGGGACGATATTTGGCTGGAAGGGGAGCATTTGCGGTTTTGTCTCTCATTATAATGATGGTAGGATATGGGAGGTTTCTACTCGCAGGTCACTAAGGAACGAGGAGATTGCCTCCTTCACTAACCTGTTGTCCCTTCTTTAGTCTAGCTCTCCGAATGTGCATCGACATGATCAGAGGTCGTAGGTTTTAAGCAAAGACGGCAGTTTCAGTGTGAAGACGTATTATCAGATACTAACTTGCTGTCCTCTTATCAAATTTCAAGAAGCTTATCTGTGGAAAATTGGTATCCCTCCTAAGGTCAAATTCTTTGCTTGGACCCTCTTTAAAGGGAAAGTCCTAACCATCGACCAGCTCAATCGCAGGGGGCAGATAATTACCAATCGATGCGTCTTATGTCAGCAACAGGAGGAATCTGTTGTGCATCTGTTTTTACATTGCCAGATGGCTTACAAGGTTTGGGGGCGATTCTGTCCTTCTGCGGCATGGCCTGGGTGATCCATCCTACCACTGCCTAGCATTTCTTGGCTTGGAACTCCGCTAGGTTTGAAGGTCGCCGTCTGTTGGAGTATTTGGCTCGAAAGGAATACTAGGATTTTCGAAGATAAACCACGTCCGGTGGAGATGGTCATTAAGGATGTCAAGGATTATATGAACTTGTGGCTTTCCAGGGTTTGTGTTGAGGCTGGGGACAGCCCTGATCCTCGGGACCCGGTTAGGGGGTCAGGCCTTGGCCTTGTCTTGGGGTTTTGTCTTGTGGCTGTGTCTCTTTTTTTGTTGTTTTTTTGCCTTTCTGTTCTTGCTGTTTTTGCTTTTTTGAGTCGCTGTATACTCTTCAGCACCTCGCTATTTATTAATACTATTATTATTCTTACCGATAAAAAAAAAAAAAGAAATATCACAGCTGCCATATTTGCAATGCTGCCTTCCTGGCCTTCAACCTTTCTCCCTGTCCCTCTCTTGGGTTGACTAGAGAGGAGCAGTTGTCACCCTACGTGGCTTTTGGAAAGTTTAATATTTCTTCCTAGAAATAGCTAGTCTTCTGCTGAAATATGTAGCCTTTTAAAGAAAATCAGGGATATAAGTTGGGATGCTGGGTTCAGTGGCAGTCAAAGTTGAACAGTTAGTGCTTGTGCTTTTACGGTAATTATTGTAAAGCCAAGTGGCTTTTGCAAAGATTAAATGAAAGGTAATTCTTCTTAGAAATTGCTAGCCGTCTGCTGAAATATGTAGGGAAGAATCAAGTTTCTGAGTCAGGACAATGGGCTCGGTGGTGGTCAAACAGTTAGTGCTTGTGCATTTACAGTTTTTATTGTAACACTGCATGTTTGTTTTCATCAGCTTTGTTTTTAATCAGATGGATTTGGTGAAACTTAACATGTATCTAATATCTTAAAAGATAGTTGCTAGCCGTGAAAGTAGCAGCAATTCGGCATCATTAACCCCTAGTAAAGATTTATTCAATGATTACGGGATGCGCTTTTTCATCTTTGGAACACTATCGACTATGATGGCATGAGAATCTCACCTAAGCAAGAAACATGGAGATGGAGCTTTCAGAGGGCTGGGTTTCGAAGCTGAATTTGAAGGTAGCTTACTTCTGCGCTTTGAATGAAAAGGAGAAACCATCTTTTATCAAGGTGGGTAAGATTTGTCACTTTTTAAGCCACGCGTGCACATTTTTACCTGTAAATCATCCAAGTGGCAGAACATTATGTAACCTGATGTTAGCCCACAAAAATGCCAATAAGAGCATATTCACTAAATTCTCCAAATTTTTTAATAATTCATGAATAATTCACGAATTTAAAGTTCTATGAATTAATCACGAATTATTCGTGAAGGTTTGAAAATTTCATGTGTTTTCTAAAAATTCACGAATAATTGACGATTTTTAAGAAATCATGATTTTAGTATCTTTTAAATCTGTTTATGCTTTTAAATTTTATTTTTATTTTCTTCTCCAAATTTTCCCTGAACATGATGAATTACCGGATTTCTTGAATTTTAACCTTGTAATTATTATCGAACCCCAACTTGGTGACTATGAATCGGAGGATGGATTTGAACCATTCGATCTCGGAACTTTAATATGGACGATGTTCATATCTAACATAGGGTCCATATTGAAGTACTTAGATTGGATGTTTCAAGCCCTCTACTTGGCATAGTTTTATGAGCTAAGTGATGTTCATCTGTTCGCCACTTGGATGAATCGGATTTGTCAAAAGTGTGGCGTAAGTAGCCTAAATTTTGCGATGTGAAGGGTATGGTGTAAGTAGTGACATTATTTTAGTAAATGTTTTAGTCATGAAACCTTGGTCGAACTTGTAATTCTTACTTCCCTTCAAAAAAATAATTTAGTTTCATTGATTAAAAACAAAATTGATTTAACTTTCCATCAAGCTCATAATCTCTCATTGCCTTGCAAACAAAGTTCCTTTATTGTTGACATGATCTGGTCATTTTTACATGAAAGCGAAATGAGAATGCTCTTTTTGGAGTAGTTTCTGTCACAGTCCATATTCACTAAAATAATGTCAGTCACTTTTGCCACCTCTTTATACACATGCCAAATAATCAAGGCCATCCATTCTGTTGGCTGCTTCTTGTATGAATCATGGTTCAAAACACCAATCGGATGTTATTAACCATTTGATCAATGCTCTGTTTGAGCAGCAATTGATAATTCACTGACCATTCAAATGTTGACAATTGTTCCAATTGTTAGGGCTCAAAATTTTGAATTTTGTGTGGCTTCTCCTAGAGTTTACATTAATGCAGATTTCTAGATTGATTGGCATTTGTGCCAGAAGGTGGGAGAAAGAGTGTGAGATTATATATAAGTGATGTAAGCCTGTGTCTAGACTCGAGAGTCTCTAGATTTTATCCTAACTTCTAGTTGTATCATGTTTATGGAACTTTCTGCCTAGGCTATATATGTGTACTTGATACTTTCTCCCCATTTCTCATGTATGCTTCTTTGGTCTCATTATAACGTTTAAAATATTAATCAATTTCCTGTGGTGCAGTCTAATGGCTGTGTCTCTTTTTTGTTGTTTTTTGCCTTTACATTCTTCTTTGTTTTGCTTTTTGAGTCGCTGTATACTCTTCAGCACCTCGCTATTTATTAATACTATTATTATTCTTACCGATAAAAAAAAAAAAAGAAATATCACAGCTGCCATATTTGCAATGCTGCCTTCCTGGCCTTCAACCTTTCTCCCTGTCCCTCTCTTGGGTTGACTAGAGAGGCGGTTGTCACCCTACGTGGCTTTTGGAAAGTTTAATATTTCTTCCTAGAAATAGCTAGTCTTCTGAAATATGTAGCCTTTTAAAGAAAATCAGGGATATAAGTTGGGATGCTGGGTTCAGTGGCAGTCAAAGTTGAACAGTTAGTGCTTGTGCTTTTACGGTAATTATTGTAAAGCCAAGTGGCTTTTGCAAAGATTAAATGAAAGGTAATTCTTCTTAGAAATTGCTAGCCGTCTGCTGAAATATGTAGGGAAGAATCAAGTTTCTGAGTCAGGACAATGGGCTCGGTGGTGGTCAAACAGTTAGTGCTTGTGCATTTACAGTTTTTATTGTAACACTGCATGTTTGTTTTCATCAGCTTTGTTTTTAATCAGATGGATTTGGTGAAACTTAACATGTATCTAATATCTTAAAAGATAGTTGCTAGCGTGAAAGTAGCGACAATTCGGCATCATTAACCCTAGTAAAGATTTATTCAATGATTACGGGATGCGCTTTTTCATCTTTGGAACACTATCGGACTATGATGGCATGAGAATCTCACCTAAGCAAGAAACATGGAGAACGTGGTGCTTTCGTAGTGCTGGGTTTCTGGAAGCTGAATTTGAAGGTAGCTTACTTCTCTGCGCTTTGAATGAAAAGGAGAAACCATCTTTTATCAAGGTGGGTAAGATTTGTCACTTTTTAAGCCACGTGCCACATTTTTTACCGGTGTAAATCATCCAAGTGGCAGAACATTATGTAACCTGATGTTAGCCCACAAAAATGCCAATAAGAGCATATTCACTAAATTCTCCAAATTTTTTAATAATTCATGAATAATTCGCGAATTTAAAGTTCTATGAATTAATCACGAATTATTCGTGAATGTTTGAAAATTTCATGTGTTTTCTAAAAATTCACGAATAATTGACGATTTTTTAAGAAATCATGATTTTAGTATCTTTTTAAATCTGTTTATGCTTTTAAATTTTATTTTTTATTTTCTTCTCCAAATTTTCCCCTGAACATGATGAATTCTGCCGGATTTCTTCGAATTTTAACCTTGTCGAATTATTATCGAACCCCAACTTGGTGACTATGAATCAGAGGATGGATTTGAACCATTCGATCTCGGAACTTTAATATGGACCGATGTTCATATCTAACATAGGGTCCATATTGAAGTACTTAGATTGGATGTTTCAAGCCCTCTACTTGGCATAGTTTTATGAGCTAAGTGATGTTCATCTGTTCCGCCACTTGGATGAATCGGATTTGTCAAAAGTGTGGCGCCAAGTAGCCTAAATTTTGCGATGTGAAGGGTATGGTGTAAGTGACTGACATTATTTTAGTAAATGTTTTAGTCATGAAACCTTGGTCGAACTTGTAATTCTTACTTCCCTTCAAAAAAATAATTTAGTTTCATTGATTAAAAACAAAATTGATTTAACTTTCCATCAAGCTCATAATCTCTCATTGCCTTGCAAACAAAGTTCCTTTATTGTTGACATGATCTGGTCATTTTTACATGAAAGCGAAATGAGAATGCTCTTTTTGGAGTAGTTTCTGTCACAGTCCATATTCACTAAAATAATGTCAGTCACTTTTGCCACCTCTTTATACACATGCCAAATAATCAAGGCCATCCATTCTGTTGGCTGCTTCTTGTATGAATCATGGTTCAAAACACCAATCGGATGTTATTAACCATTTGATCAATGCTCTGTTTGAGCAGCAATTGATAATTCACTGACCATTCAAATGTTGACAATTGTTCCAATTGTTAGGGCTCAAAATTTTGAATTTTGGGCTGTTCTCCTAGAGTTTACATTAATGCACTGGATTTCTAGATTGATTGGCATTTGTGCGAAAGGTGGGAGAAAGAGTGTGAGATTATATATAAGTGATGTAAGCACATGTCTAGACTCGAGAGTCTCTAGATTTTATCCTAACTTCTAGTTGTATCATGTTTATGGAACTTTACGCCTAGGCTATATATACTTGATACTTTCTCCCCATTTCTCATGTATGCTTCTTTGGTCTCATTATAACGTTTAAAATATTAATCAATTTCACGTAGTGCGATCTAATGGTCATGTCTCTTTTTTGTTGTTTTTTGCCTTTCTTCTTCTTGTTTTTGCTTTTTTTGAGTCGTACTCTTGACACTCTTTACTATTATTATTCTTCGATAAAAAAAAAGAAATATCACACGGCCATATTTGCAATCTTGCCTTCACTGGCCTTCAACCTTTCTCTCTGTCCCTCTCTTGGGTTGACTAGAGAGGCGAGCTTGTCACCCTCGTGGCTTTTTGGAAAGTTTAATATTTCTTCCTAGAAATAGCTAGTCTTCTGCTGAAATATGTAGCCTTTTAAAGAAAATCAGGGATATAAGTTGGGATGCTGGGTTCAGTGGCAGTCAAAGTTGAACAGTTAGTGCTTGTGCTTTTACGGTAATTATTGTAAAGCCAAGTGGCTTTTGCAAAGATTAAATGAAAGGTAATTCTTCTTAGAAATTGCTAGCCGTCTGCTGAAATATGTAGGGAAGAATCAAGTTTCTGAGTCAGGACAATGGGCTCGGTGGTGGTCAAACAGTTAGTGCTTGTGCATTTACAGTTTTTATTGTAACACTGCATGTTTGTTTTCATCAGCTTTGTTTTTAATCAGATGGATTTGGTGAAACTTAACATGTATCTAATATCTTAAAAGATAGTTGCTAGCCGTGAAAGTAGCAGCAATTCGGCATCATTAACCCCTAGTAAAGATTTATTCAATGATTCTGGGGATGCGCTTTTTCATGCTGGAACACTATCAGACTATGATGGCATGAGAATCTCACCTAAGCAAGAAACATGGAGAACGTGGAGCTTTCGTAGGGCTGGGTTTCTGGAAGCTGAATTTGAAGGTAGCTTACTTCTCTGCGCTTTGAATGAAAAGGAGAAACCAACTTTTATCAAGGTGGGTAAGATTTGTCACTTTTTAAGCCACGCGCCACATTTTTACGGTGTAAATCATCCAAGTGGCGAGAACATTATGTAACACGATGTTAGCCCACAAAAATGCCAATAAGAGCATATTCACTAAATTCTCCAAATTTTTAATAATTCATGAATAATTTAATTTAAAGTTCTATGAATTAATCACGAATTATTCGTGAATGTTTGAAAATTTCATGTGTTTTCTAAAAATTCACGAATAATTGACGATTTTTTAAGAAATCATGATTTTAGTATCTTTTTAAATCTGTTTATGCTTTTAAATTTTATTTTTTATTTTCTTCTCCAAATTTTCCCCTGAACATGATGAATTCTGCCGGATTTCTTCGAATTTTAACCTTGTCGAATTATTATCGAACCCCAACTTGGTGACTATGAATCAGAGGATGGATTTGAACCATTCGATCGGAACTTTAATATGGACCGATGTTCATATCTAACATAGGGTCCATATTGAAGTACTTAGATTGGATGTTTCAAGCCCTCTACTTGGCATAGTTTTATGAGCTAAGTGATGTTCATCTGTTCCGCCACTTGGATGAATCGGATTTGTCAAAAGTGTGGCGCCAAGTAGCCTAAATTTTGCGATGTGAAGGGTATGGTGTAAGTGACTGACATTATTTTAGTAAATGTTTTAGTCATGAAACCTTGGTCGAACTTGTAATTCTTACTTCCCTTCAAAAAAATAATTTAGTTTCATTGATTAAAAACAAAATTGATTTAACTTTCCATCAAGCTCATAATCTCTCATTGCCTTGCAAACAAAGTTCCTTTATTGTTGACATGATCTGGTCATTTTTACATGAAAGCGAAATGAGAATGCTCTTTTTGGAGTAGTTTCTGTCACAGTCCATATTCACTAAAATAATGTCAGTCACTTTTGCCACCTCTTTATACACATGCCAAATAATCAAGGCCATCCATTCTGTTGGCTGCTTCTTGTATGAATCAAGGTTCAAAACACCAATCGGATGTTATTAACCATTTGATCAATGCTCTGTTTGAGCAGCAATTGATAATTCACTGACCATTCAAATGTTGACAATTGTTCCAATTGTTAGGGCTCAAAATTTTGAATTTTGGGCTGTGGCTTCTCCTAGAGTTTACATTAATGCCTGGATTTCTAGATTGATTGGCATTTGTGCCAGAAGGTGGGAGAAAGAGTGTGAGATTATATATAAGTGATGTAAGCCTGTGTCTAGACTCGAGAGTCTCTAGATTTTATCCTAACTTCTAGTTGTATCATGTTTATGGAACTTTCTGCCTAGGCTATATATGTGTACTTGATACTTTCTCCCCATTTCTCATGTATGCTTCTTTGGTCTCATTATAACGTTTAAAATATTAATCAATTTCCTGTGGTGCAGTCTAATGGCTGTGTCTCTTTTTTTGTTGTTTTTTTGCCTTCTTCTTGTTTTGCTTTTTGAGTCATATACTCTTCAAAGACTCGCTATTTATTAATACTATTATTATTCTTACCGATAAAAAAAAAAAAAGAAATATCACAGCTGCCATATTTGCAATGCTGCCTTCCTGGCCTTCAACCTTTCTCCCTGTCCCTCTCTTGGGTTGACTAGAGAGGAGCAGTTGTCACCCTACGTGGCTTTTGGAAAGTTTAATATTTCTTCCTAGAAATAGCTAGTCTTCTGCTGAAATATGTAGCCTTTTAAAGAAAATCAGGGATATAAGTTGGGATCTTTGGGTTCGATGGCGATCAAAGTTGAAACGATTAGTGCTTGTGCTTTACAGTAATTATTGTAAAGCCAAGTGGCTTTTGCAAAGATTAAATGAAAGGTAATTCTTCTTAGAAATTGCTAGCCGTCTGCTGAAATATGTAGGGAAGAATCAAGTTTCTGAGTCAGGACAATGGGCTCGGTGGTGGTCAAACAGTTAGTGCTTGTGCATTTACAGTTTTTATTGTAACACTGCATGTTTGTTTTCATCAGCTTTGTTTTTAATCAGATGGATTTGGTGAAACTTAACATGTATCTAATATCTTAAAAGATAGTTGCTAGCCGTGAAAGTAGCAGCAATTCGGCATCATTAACCCCTAGTAAAGATTTATTCAATGATTCTGGGGATGCGCTTTTTCATGCTGGAACACTATCAGACTATGATGGCATGAGAATCTCACCTAAGCAAGAAACATGGAGAACGTGGAGCTTTCGTAGGGCTGGGTTTCTGGAAGCTGAATTTGAAGGTAGCTTACTTCTCTGCGCTTTGAATGAAAAGGAGAAACCATCTTTTATCAAGGTGGGTAAGATTTGTCACTTTTTAAGCCACGTGCCACATTTTTTACCGGTGTAAATCATCCAAGTGGCAGAACATTATGTAACCTGATGTTAGCCCACAAAAATGCCAATAAGAGCATATTCACTAAATTCTCCAAATTTTTTAATAATTCATGAATAATTCGCGAATTTAAAGTTCTATGAATTAATCACGAATTATTCGTGAATGTTTGAAAATTTCATGTGTTTTCTAAAAATTCACGAATAATTGACGATTTTTTAAGAAATCATGATTTTAGTATCTTTTTAAATCTGTTTATGCTTTTAAATTTTATTTTTTATTTTCTTCTCCAAATTTTCCCCTGAACATGATGAATTCTGCCGGATTTCTTCGAATTTTAACCTTGTCGAATTATTATCGAACCCCAACTTGGTGACTATGAATCAGAGGATGGATTTGAACCATTCGATCTCGGAACTTTAATATGGACCGATGTTCATATCTAACATAGGGTCCATATTGAAGTACTTAGATTGGATGTTTCAAGCCCTCTACTTGGCATAGTTTTATGAGCTAAGTGATGTTCATCTGTTCCGCCACTTGGATGAATCGGATTTGTCAAAAGTGTGGCGCCAAGTAGCCTAAATTTTGCGATGTGAAGGGTATGGTGTAAGTGACTGACATTATTTTAGTAAATGTTTTAGTCATGAAACCTTGGTCGAACTTGTAATTCTTACTTCCTTCAAAAATTAATTTAGTTTCATTGATTAAAAACAAAATTGATTTAACTTTCCATCAAGCTCATAATCTCTCATTGCCTTGCAAACAAAGTTCCTTTATTGTTGACATGATCTGGTCATTTTTACATGAAAGCGAAATGAGAATGCTCTTTTTGGAGTAGTTTCTGTCACAGTCCATATTCACTAAAATAATGTCAGTCACTTTTGCCACCTCTTTATACACATGCCAAATAATCAAGGCCATCCATTACATTGGGCTTCTTGTATGAATCAAGGTTCAAAACACCAATCGGATGTTATTAACCATTTGATCAATGCTCTTGAGCAGCAATTGATAATTCATGACCATTCAAATGTTGACAATTGTTCCAATTGTTAGGGCTCAAAATTTTGAATTTTGGGTCATGGCTTCTCCTAGAGTTTACATTAATGCAGGATTTCTAGATTGATTGGCATTTGTGCCCGAAGGTGGGAGAAAGAGTGTGAGATTATATATAAGTGATGTAAGCCTGTGTCTAGACTCGAGAGTCTCTAGATTTTATCCTAACTTCTAGTTGTATCATGTTTATGGAACTTTCTGCCTAGGCTATATATGTGTACTTGATACTTTCTCCCCATTTCTCATGTATGCTTCTTTGGTCTCATTATAACGTTTAAAATATTAATCAATTTCCTGTGGTGCAGTCTAATGGCTGTGTCTCTTTTTTTGTTGTTTTTTTGCCTTTCTGTTCTTGCTGTTTTTGCTTTTTTGAGTCGCTGTATACTCTTCAGCACCTCGCTATTTATTAATACTATTATTATTCTTACCGATAAAAAAAAAAAAAGAAATATCACAGCTGCCATATTTGCAATGCTGCCTTCCTGGCCTTCAACCTTTCTCCCTGTCCCTCTCTTGGGTTGACTAGAGAGGAGCAGTTGTCACCCTACGTGGCTTTTGGAAAGTTTAATATTTCTTCCTAGAAATAGCTAGTCTTCTGCTGAAATATGTAGCCTTTTAAAGAAAATCAGGGATATAAGTTGGGATGCTGGGTTCAGTGGCAGTCAAAGTTGAACAGTTAGTGCTTGTGCTTTTACGGTAATTATTGTAAAGCCAAGTGGCTTTTGCAAAGATTAAATGAAAGGTAATTCTTCTTAGAAATTGCTAGCCGTCTGAAATATGTAGGGAAGAATCAAGTTTTCGAGTCGAGGACAATGGGCTCGGTGGTGGTCAAGCGATTAGTGCTTGTGCATTTACAGTTTTTATTGTAACACTGCATGTTTGTTTTCATCAGCTTTGTTTTTAATCAGATGGATTTGGTGAAACTTAACATGTATCTAATATCTTAAAAGATAGTTGCTAGCCGTGAAAGTAGCAGCAATTCGGCATCATTAACCCCTAGTAAAGATTTATTCAATGATTCTGGGGATGCGCTTTTTCATGCTGGAACACTATCAGACTATGATGGCATGAGAATCTCACCTAAGCAAGAAACATGGAGAACGTGGAGCTTTAGAAATTTGGGTTTTGAAGCTGAATTTGAAGGTAGCTTACTTCTCTGCGCTTTGAATGAAAAGGAGAAACCATCTTTTATCAAGGTGGGTAAGATTTGTCACTTTTTAAGCCACGTGCCACATTTTTTACCGGTGTAAATCATCCAAGTGGCAGAACATTATGTAACCTGATGTTAGCCCACAAAAATGCCAATAAGAGCATATTCACTAAATTCTCCAAATTTTTTAATAATTCATGAATAATTCGCGAATTTAAAGTTCTATGAATTAATCACGAATTATTCGTGAATGTTTGAAAATTTCATGTGTTTTCTAAAAATTCACGAATAATTGACGATTTTTTAAGAAATCATGATTTTAGTATCTTTTTAAATCTGTTTATGCTTTTAAATTTTATTTTTTATTTTCTTCTCCAAATTTTCCCCTGAACATGATGAATTCTGCCGGATTTCTTCGAATTTTAACCTTGTCGAATTATTATCGAACCCCAACTTGGTGACTATGAATCAGAGGATGGATTTGAACCATTCGATCTCGGAACTTTAATATGGACCGATGTTCATATCTAACATAGGGTCCATATTGAAGTACTTAGATTGGATGTTTCAAGCCCTCTACTTGGCATAGTTTTATGAGCTAAGTGATGTTCATCTGTCCCGCCACTTGGATGAATCGGATTTGTCAAAAGTGTGGCGCCAAGTAGCCTAAATTTTGCGATGTGAAGGGTATGGTGTAAGTGACTGACATTATTTTAGTAAATGTTTTAGTCATGAAACCTTGGTCGAACTTGTAATTCTTACTTCCCTTCAAAAAAATAATTTAGTTTCATTGATTAAAAACAAAATTGATTTAACTTTCCATCAAGCTCATAATCTCTCATTGCCTTGCAAACAAAGTTCCTTTATTGTTGACATGATCTGGTCATTTTTACATGAAAGCGAAATGAGAATGCTCTTTTTGGAGTAGTTTCTGTCACAGTCCATATTCACTAAAATAATGTCACCACTTTTGCCACCTCTTTATACACATGCCAAATAATCAAGGCCATCCATTCTGTTGGCTGCTTCTTGTATGAATCAAGGTTCAAAACACCAATCGGATGTTATTAACCATTTGATCAATGCTCTGTTTGAGCAGCAATTGATAATTCACTGACCATTCAAATGTTGACAATTGTTCCAATTGTTAGGGCTCAAAATTTTGAATTTTGGGTAGCTTCTCCTAGAGTTTACATTAATGCATTTCTAGATTGATTGGCATTTGTGCCCGAAGGTGGGAGAAAGAGTGTGAGATTATATATAAGTGATGTAAGCCTGTGTCTAGACTCGAGAGTCTCTAGATTTTATCCTAACTTCTAGTTGTATCATGTTTATGGAACTTTCTGCCTAGGCTATATATGTGTACTTGATACTTTCTCCCCATTTCTCATGTATGCTTCTTTGGTCTCATTATAACGTTTAAAATATTAATCAATTTCGTAGTGCGATCTAATGGTCTGTCTCTTTTTTTGTTGTTTTTTTGCCTTTCTGTTCTTGCTGTTTTTGCTTTTTTGAGTCGCTGTATACTCTTCAGCACCTCGCTATTTATTAATACTATTATTATTCTTACCGATAAAAAAAAAAAAAGAAATATCACAGCTGCCATATTTGCAATGCTGCCTTCCTGGCCTTCAACCTTTCTCCCTGTCCCTCTCTTGGGTTGACTAGAGAGGAGCAGTTGTCACCCTACGTGGCTTTTGGAAAGTTTAATATTTCTTCCTAGAAATAGCTAGTCTTCTGCTGAAATATGTAGCCTTTTAAAGAAAATCAGGGATATAAGTTGGGATGCTGGGTTCAGTGGCAGTCAAAGTTGAACAGTTAGTGCTTGTGCTTTTACGGTAATTATTGTAAAGCCAAGTGGCTTTTGCAAAGATTAAATGAAAGGTAATTCTTCTTAGAAATTGCTAGCCGTCTGCTGAAATATGTAGGGAAGAATCAAGTTTCTGAGTCAGGACAATGGGCTCGGTGGTGGTCAAACAGTTAGTGCTTGTGCATTTACAGTTTTTATTGTAACCTTTGCATGTTTGTTTTCATCAGCTTTGTTTTTAATCAGATGGATTTGGTGAAACTTAACATGTATCTAATATCTTAAAAGATAGTTGCTAGCCGTGAAAGTAGCAGCAATTCGGCATCATTAACCCCTAGTAAAGATTTATTCAATGATTCTGGGGATGCGCTTTATCATCTTTGGAACACTATCGACTATGATGGCATGAGAATCTCACCTAAGCAAGAAACATGGAGAACGTGGAGCTTTCGTGAGTGGGTTTCTGGAAAATTTGAATTTGAAGGTAGCTTACTACTGTGCGCTTTGAATGAAAAGGAGAAACCATCTTTTATCAAGGTGGGTAAGATTTGTCACTTTTTAAGCCACGTGCCACATTTTTTACCGGTGTAAATCATCCAAGTGGCAGAACATTATGTAACCTGATGTTAGCCCACAAAAATGCCAATAAGAGCATATTCACTAAATTCTCCAAATTTTTTAATAATTCATGAATAATTCGCGAATTTAAAGTTCTATGAATTAATCACGAATTATTCGTGAATGTTTGAAAATTTCATGTGTTTTCTAAAAATTCACGAATAATTGACGATTTTTTAAGAAATCATGATTTTAGTATCTTTTTAAATCTGTTTATGCTTTTAAATTTTATTTTTTATTTTCTTCTCCAAATTTTCCCCTGAACATGATGAATTCTGCCGGATTTCTTCGAATTTTAACCTTGTCGAATTATTATCGAACCCCAACTTGGTGACTATGAATCAGAGGATGGATTTGAACCATTCGATCTCGGAACTTTAATATGGACCGATGTTCATATCTAACATAGGGTCCATATTGAAGTACTTAGATTGGATGTTTCAAGCCCTCTACTTGGCATAGTTTTATGAGCTAAGTGATGTTCATCTGTTCCGCCACTTGGATGAATCGGATTTGTCAAAAGTGTGGCGCCAAGTAGCCTAAATTTTGCGATGTGAAGGGTATGGTGTAAGTGACTGACATTATTTTAGTAAATGTTTTAGTCATGAAACCTTGGTCGAACTTGTAATTCTTACTTCCCTTCAAAAAAATAATTTAGTTTCATTGATTAAAAACAAAATTGATTTAACTTTCCATCAAGCTCATAATCTCTCATTGCCTTGCAAACAAAGTTCCTTTATTGTTGACATGATCTGGTCATTTTTACATGAAAGCGAAATGAGAATGCTCTTTTTGGAGTAGTTTCTGTCACAGTCCATATTCACTAAAATAATGTCAGTCACTTTTGCCACCTCTTTATACACATGCCAAATAATCAAGGCCATCCATTCTGTTGGCTGCTTCTTGTATGAATCAAGGTTCAAAACACCAATCGGATGTTATTAACCATTTGATCAATGCTCTGTTTGAGCAGCAATTGATAATTCACTGACCATTCAAATGTTGACAATTGTTCCAATTGTTAGGGCTCAAAATTTTGAATTTTGGGCTGTGGCTTCTCCTAGAGTTTACATTAATGCCTGGATTTCTAGATTGATTGGCATTTGTGCCCGAAGGTGGGAGAAAGAGTGTGAGATTATATATAAGTGATGTAAGCCTGTGTCTAGACTCGAGAGTCTCTAGATTTTATCCTAACTTCTAGTTGTATCATGTTTATGGAACTTTCTGCCTAGGCTATATATGTGTACTTGATACTTCTCCCCATTTCTCATGTATGCTTCTTTGGTCTCATTATAACGTTTAAAATATTAATCAATTTCACGTGGGTGCAGTCTAATGGTCATGTCTCTTTTTTTTGTTGTTTTTGCCTTCTGTTCTTCTTTGTTTTGCTTTTTGAGTGTTATACTCTTGACACCTCGCTATTTATTAATACTATTATTATTCTTACCGATAAAAAAAAAAAAATATCCACGGCTGCCATATTTGCAATCTTTGCCTTCGGCCTTCAACCTTTCTCCCGTCCCTCTCTTGGGTTGACTAGAGAGGCGGTTGTCACCCTCGTGGCTTTTGGAAAGTTTAATATTTCTTCCTAGAAATAGCTAGTCTTCTATTTGAAATATGTAGCCTTTTAAAGAAAATCAGGGATATAAGTTGGGATGCTGGGTTCAGTGGCAGTCAAAGTTGAACAGTTAGTGCTTGTGCTTTTACGGTAATTATTGTAAAGCCAAGTGGCTTTTGCAAAGATTAAATGAAAGGTAATTCTTCTTAGAAATTGCTAGCCGTCTGCTGAAATATGTAGGGAAGAATCAAGTTTCTGAGTCAGGACAATGGGCTCGGTGGTGGTCAAACAGTTAGTGCTTGTGCATTTACAGTTTTTATTGTAACACTGCATGTTTGTTTTCATCAGCTTTGTTTTTAATCAGATGGATTTGGTGAAACTTAACATGTATCTAATATCTTAAAAGATAGTTGCTAGCCGTGAAAGTAGCAGCAATTCGGCATCATTAACCCCTAGTAAAGATTTATTCAATGATTCTGGGGATGCGCTTTTTCATGCTGGAACACTATCAGACTATGATGGCATGAGAATCTCACCTAAGCAAGAAACATGGAGAACGTGGAGCTTTCGTGAAATTTGGGTTTACGGAAGCTGAATTTGAAGGTAGCTTACTTCTGCGCTTTGAATGAAAAGGAGAAACCATCTTTTATCAAGGTGGGTAAGATTTGTCACTTTTAAGCCACGTGCCACATTTTTTAATCGTAAATCATCCAAGTGGCAGAACATTATGTAACCTGATGTTAGCCCACAAAAATGCCAATAAGAGCATATTCACTAAATTCTCCAAATTTTTTAATAATTCATGAATAATTCGCGAATTTAAAGTTCTATGAATTAATCACGAATTATTCGTGAATGTTTGAAAATTTCATGTGTTTTCTAAAAATTCACGAATAATTGACGATTTTTTAAGAAATCATGATTTTAGTATCTTTTTAAATCTGTTTATGCTTTTAAATTTTATTTTTTATTTTCTTCTCCAAATTTTCCCCTGAACATGATGAATTCTGCCGGATTTCTTCGAATTTTAACCTTGTCGAATTATTATCGAACCCCAACTTGGTGACTATGAATCAGAGGATGGATTTGAACCATTCGATCTGGAACTTTAATATGGACCGATGTTCATATCTAACATAGGGTCCATATTGAAGTACTTAGATTGGATGTTTCAAGCCCTCTACTTGGCATAGTTTTATGAGCTAAGTGATGTTCATCTGTTCCACTTGGATGAATCGGATTTGTCAAAAGTGTGGCGCCAAGTAGCCTAAATTTTGCGATGTGAAGGGTATGGTGTAAGTAGTGACATTATTTTAGTAAATGTTTTAGTCATGAAACCTTGGTCGAACTTGTAATTCTTACTTCCTTCAAAAATAATTTAGTTTCATTGATTAAAAACAAAATTGATTTAACTTTCCATCAAGCTCATAATCTCTCATTGCCTTGCAAACAAAGTTCCTTTATTGTTGACATGATCTGGTCATTTTTACATGAAAGCGAAATGAGAATGCTCTTTTGGAGTAGTTTACATCACAGTCCATATTCACTAAAATAATGTCATCACTTTTGCCACCTCTTTATACACATGCCAAATAATCAAGGCCATCCATTACATTGGGCTGCTTCTTGTATGAATCAAGGTTCAAAACACCAATCGGATGTTATTAACCATTTGATCAATGCTCTGTTTGAGCACAATTGATAATTCATGACCATTCAAATGTTGACAATTGTTCCAATTGTTAGGCTCAAAATTTTGAATTTTGGGCTGTGGCTTCTCCTAGAGTTTACATTAATGCCTGGATTTCTAGATTGATTGGCATTTGTGCCAGAAGGTGGGAGAAAGAGTGTGAGATTATATATAAGTGATGTAAGCCTGTGTCTAGACTCGAGAGTCTCTAGATTTTATCCTAACTTCTAGTTGTATCATGTTTATGGAACTTTCTGCCTAGGCTATATATGTGTACTTGATACTTTCTCCCCATTTCTCATGTATGCTTCTTTGGTCTCATTATAACGTTTAAAATATTAATCAATTTCCTGTGGTGCAGTCTAATGGCTGTGTCTCTTTTTTTGTTGTTTTTTTGCCTTTCTGTTCTTGCTGTTTTTGCTTTTTTGAGTCGCTGTATACTCTTCAGCACCTCGCTATTTATTAATACTATTATTATTCTTACCGATAAAAAAAAAAAAAGAAATATCACTGCCATATTTGCAATCGCCTTCACGGCCTTCAACCTTTCTCCTGTCCCTCTCTTGGGTTGACTAGAGAGGCTTGTCACCCTCGTGGCTTTTGGAAAGTTTAATATTTCTTCCTAGAAATAGCTAGTCTTCTATTTGAAATATGTAGCCTTTTAAAGAAAATCAGGGATATAAGTTGGGATGCTGGGTTCAGTGGCAGTCAAAGTTGAACAGTTAGTGCTTGTGCTTTTACGGTAATTATTGTAAAGCCAAGTGGCTTTTGCAAAGATTAAATGAAAGGTAATTCTTCTTAGAAATTGCTAGCCGTCTGCTGAAATATGTAGGGAAGAATCAAGTTTCTGAGTCAGGACAATGGGCTCGGTGGTGGTCAAACAGTTAGTGCTTGTGCATTTACAGTTTTTATTGTAACCTTTGCATGTTTGTTTTCATCGACTTTGTTTTTAATCGGATGGATTTGGTGAAACTTAACATGTATCTAATATCTTAAAAGATAGTTGCTAGCGTGAAAGTAGCGACAATTGGCATCATTAACCCCTAGTAAAGATTTATTCAATGATTACGGGGATGCGCTTTTCATCTTTGGAACACTATCAGACTATGATGGCATGAGAATCTCACCTAAGCAAGAAACATGGAGAACGTGGAGCTTTCGTAGGGCTGGGTTTCTGGAAGCTGAATTTGAAGGTAGCTTACTTCTCTGCGCTTTGAATGAAAAGGAGAAACCATCTTTTATCAAGGTGGGTAAGATTTGTCACTTTTTAAGCCACGTGCCACATTTTTTACCGGTAAATCATCCAAGTGGCAGAACATTATGTAACCTGATGTTAGCCCACAAAAATGCCAATAAGAGCATATTCACTAAATTCTCCAAATTTTTTAATAATTCATGAATAATTCGCGAATTTAAAGTTCTATGAATTAATCACGAATTATTCGTGAATGTTTGAAAATTTCATGTGTTTTCTAAAAATTCACGAATAATTGACGATTTTTTAAGAAATCATGATTTTAGTATCTTTTTAAATCTGTTTATGCTTTTAAATTTTATTTTTTATTTTCTTCTCCAAATTTTCCCCTGAACATGATGAATTCTGCCGGATTTCTTCGAATTTTAACCTTGTCGAATTATTATCGAACCCCAACTTGGTGACTATGAATCAGAGGATGGATTTGAACCATTCGATCTCGGAACTTTAATATGGACCGATGTTCATATCTAACATAGGGTCCATATTGATGTGACAGCCCAAATTTCGGCGCCCCGAAACCCGTGCCGTCGGTGGACTGGCGCTAAGGCCGAGCCCGTAATTGTATCACATTGCGTCTCACAAAGTTGCACAGCGGAATTCTAAGCGGAACCACACTGACGAAACTTACATCAAAAGACATATTTCTATCATTTATAACCCAAAAGACGGTTCTAATCCCCTAGAGATGGAAAAGAACCGTTTGGGACCACCGGTAAGGACCCATCCTTACCGAAACATGGTTCCTCCAAAAGAATATCCAAAAAAAAAAATGTAATTACAGAGTATACTTTTACAACTTAAAAAGCTCTCAAAACATGGATCTAAGGTCTAAGGCCGGACCTACTCCGGTTGGGCACAAACGAAGCAATTCTCCGGGTTCGGCTCCTCTAGATCCTCGCTTGGGTCAAAGTCAGGATCCTCGCCCTCGGGTAACTCAGCCCCAACTTCTTCTCCTGAACACGAAATATTAGTGAAGGAATGAGCTTCATCAAGCTCGGCGAGGTAAAACTTATAGCATGCTTATCGAACATCAAATCGTATATCATGGCATGACAAAGCGAAAGCGAAACAAAAGCGAAATATATCCAAAGTGATCTCATAGTTTTACACACATACATATGGATTCATGTTCATGCACACATATCATCGATGAAAAGAAAAACTTAAAGTGCTTTACTTAAAGTAATAGAATGAGGAACTATAGCCTCAAGCCCCGATGGAATACCCACCATCGTCACTCACATGAGTCATATTCACACATATTCAAGGTCCCATAGAGTTGGACACTTGCGGACGAATGCACCGTTAACGGTAGGGATCACATATCACACAAAGCATACGAGCGTATCACACATACATCTGACGTATCACACAAAGGGTGTACGGATTGGCGCGTCGGTCACTGGATATCCTGGTCGATAGTTATACCGCCCGCGTCGATCGGTATTCACATAACCTCAAATCGTAAGTGCGTACATATAGCTTATCGCGTGTGTTTGTGATAACTATACATTAGATGAAAACTACTTTGAAACCAAAACTCACATGCTCATATCACAACGCTCTCAAATCTCATATCTTGCACATGACGTCATATCGAACATATCATAACGGAGGTCACATACTCAAGCATATACGGAAACATATGTCAAGACTTATGCGAATTCATATATCAAAACATAACGAAAGCACGGTCAAAGCATATCCGAAAATCATATGTCGAAGCAAATACGGAAGTCATATCGAACAAGAGACATATCATGACCACAAAGATACATATCGTCAAAACAATGCACATGATAGATGGTTTTCCCTACCTCACAAAGTAATTCCTTGCATGCTCATCCTTCACGAAGGTTGGTTCGTTCCACACGTAACCTCACCTAAACAAGGCACACTCATTCATTAGAATGATGTACAACCCAATCGTGGAAAGTCCCCATAGGTTTCCTACCAACAGAATCAAACCGAAAAGCAGGATTTCGATTGTCGAATCCGAATTCGAATAAAAGCTGCGTTTTAACGTAAAAATGAATTGATGGTCGAAATAAATTTCAATCGAATTCTACAAACAATTTGCATTTTAAATTGATCGGTAATTCAAATTGACCTCAATTTCTCAAAGTCCAAAAATCACTTTTCTGTTTATATAGAGTTCGATCGGTCGAATTATAGCATTCGACCGGTCGAATTTCACTTAAGTCCGAAAAGCCCCTTTTTGTGGCTATTTCGATCGGTCGAAATGATTTTCGACCGGTCGAAATTACCTGTTTTCTTCCGAATGAGGGTTTCTCACTCTGGGTTCAACCCACTTCGAAAACTCAACTTCTTCTCATCATTTCAACCCAGATTCTACTACTTTTAGCTTGTTGAAAGCCATCTATAACAGGTATTGAAGTTCCTTACCTAGGTTTGAGCGAGATCTCCTCCTCTAGCTCAAGAACAGCTAGGGTTTCATGGAGTTGCTGCAGCTTGGTGGATCCTTGCTCGATTAGCTGTTCTTCCCCTTGACAGCGGATCGATCTCGGCAGCTCACTCGTAGCATTGAATAACCCTAGGTTTGTCTCTCTCTCTTCTTAACTCTCTTCCCTTTAGCAGTAAATAGAAATAAATGCCCTAGGTTTCTATTTATACTACTTTCTCTCTTATTTGGGTGTGAAATACACCACGATCCGGTGTACATGAGCATCAAGCTCTTACATCTAGTTATCATCGATCAAGTTCATTGAATTTGATCTATAGACATTACATCATTGTAAAGAGGCATCCTCGGCTCATGACCCATCGGCACAAGTACCAAGTACGGATCAAGGCTATGCAAAGTCGGGATGTTACATCCTCCCTCGTTAGGAATTTTCGTCCTCGAAAATGTTCCTAACAGCAAAGACAAAGGTTCACCATGCATGGCTAAACAATTCCTATCGTTCGAGAAGCTCATGCATTGAAAAAGAAAACAGTCTCCACACAATAGTTTAGGCGTGTGAAGAAAAGCATTAAACATGAACAAAACACCCTATTCATAAGCATAAAAAGGAAATTGGTCCACATAACAAAGGTGGCAAGTCATGCCACAATAGTCTAACCATCAACAGAAATCAAAAGTGGCAGCCATGCCACAATAGTTTAAAAGATTCATACACTTAATTCCCAACGTAAAGAAAAGAAAGCAAGGAAATCCACATCTCCCTCTAAGCTCTGTGGAGGTCATCTCAACACAGCATCCACGGCGCATCCTCGGGCTCAGGCCACGCTCTGCCTCCCGCTCGCACATCGCCTCCTGCTCCTCCGGGCATCACCTCCTCCTCTCCTAGTGGCACTCCTCGTCCTCCTCGTGGATCGGAGCCCGTGAGACTGTCAGGCGCGCCGCGATCCTCTCATATAATCCGTGGGATACATGGCTGCAGCCGCATCTCCGAGAAGCTCAAGAAATCAATATTTGGTTGACACAATTACTCTCTTGAATGAGAGCAGCCAAGTCCTCAAGGTGTACTGGCGCGGCTTGGTGAGCATGAGGCGCTGGCATATGGATAGGGATCTCCGGCATAGGCACCTCCTGAGCAGGTGGAATAAACTCAGGGTGCTCGGGGATAGGAGCCTCATCGATCGGCTCGTCATGAACGGGTGCGGGTGCCTCAGGAACAGGTACATCTTGAGGTTGTGGAGGCACTGGTGGTACTTGAGGCGCCGGGAGGTGTGGCTTGAGACAATGTTTGAATGTGTATAGAAGGACGTTGTTGGAAGACTTTGGTTCCTTGGGAGATACTTTGTGGACCGAGGTTGCAGAAAATTCATCAAACATGGCAGAGATGAAGGTGGCATAGGGGATATGCTCCTCTGCCGCCTCAACGTGCGTTTCTTTCTTCCATGTTTGATTCCTCAAAGACTACCGCCACTGCATCGAACCATTTGCCCTCGAAAGCGGCAAAAAGTGCATTCATCAAAATGCCTAACCTTTGGGTCTTATGGCGGATTGGGTATAAATTACACTTGAAAATTGTATCTAGGAACCACATATGATTGGGCAGATCGGAACGGTTGATGGCTCGTCCCTTTGCGGTTCGTCCATTGGTCATCTTCTCGGCTATGAACGTATGGGTGAGGTTAGGCGGGTTAGGTGGTAGCAAGTCTACGCCATCCCCATACGTATCAAAGCATTCCAACGCCGCATGCCCATGGCATGGGTGAAAGTGTAGGTTTTCCATCGACCTTGGTAGAAATGGTGTTAGCGTCGGAGTTGACAATCATGTTACGGTAAAACAAGCGCTGGCGCGGATAATAGTATTGGTGAATGGGTTTCAAGAGATTATCGAGCACTTGTTCAAATAGTTGATCGTCCAAGCATTGATGCCCGGTTCCTCACGTCGCATCTGAGCGGGATCGATGGTAAATTCATCATAAAACCCTTTCCGCTCCACCACTCGTTGGGCGTGTCTTTTAGGGACGTTTGCGGTGCACTGGATTGCCCCGTAGGTGGAATGGTTGGAGGGATTTGGGTCGGTGGTGGTTGAGGTGTCGTTCGCGGAGGAATCGACGTAGGCGAAGGGCCCGTAGCGACTTTGGGCCGCTTCGACGTAGGAGTTTTGGGTCTGTGTTCCTTCCTCTTAGGAGCCATTTCCCAAAATCTAGGGTTTTGTTCTAAAGAAAACTAGGGGTTCTAGGGATTTTAGGAATTTCTTAGGCTTAAAACACAATTTGAACTTCAAAATCACAAACTTACCGATTTGTGATGGCTAGATCGCGATTCCCAAAGCGATTCGGTTTTTATAGGCCTTGGAACCTCAAAAGTGGTTGAAAAACCGAAAGGAACCGTCCCTGAAAAGAATTGAATGGGCAAGAAAAGCGGTTTTCGGTATTTATATACCTAACCAAATTCGATCGGTCGAAAGATTTCGACCGGTCGAAATTCACTAAAAAATGGCAAGCGATTTGATCGGTCGAAAAAAATTTTGACCTCGAAATTCAAAATAATTCGTTTGTCTGTAAATTCGATCGGTGAAAATTTTTTATAATTCACCTAAACTAAAACGACCTTTACGCCTTCCTTTGCCCATATAATTCGATCGGTCGAATTGTATAATTGACCGTCGAAAATAAATTCGATCGATTCGAAAATGAATTCGATCGGTCAATTCTGACTTTCTTCTCTGTTTTCTCATCTGATCAAAATTCTCACCCTCTTACCTTCAAATTCAGTCTTTATAACCAAAATCTTCCAGTTCATATACATGAATTTGACACTTTACAATTACAATCACTTTCTCAGCTCTCAACCCCTCCTTTCAGCTTTCAATCCGTAAATAACGCGGGATATTGAGCTCGAATTTCGGCTTCACGTTCCCACGTCGCCTCTTCCCTTGAGTGATTCTTCCATTGTACTAACACTAGAGGAATTCGTCTCGAACGCAACACTTGCTCAGTTCGGTCCAAAATCGTCGTAGGTTCTTCAATAACCGTCAAGTCTCTATAGACCTCAACTGGCGGTGCATCGAGGATATGGGTCGGATCTCGCACGTACTTCCTCAACATAGATACATGGAATACGTCGTGCACGCGATCAAGTTGCGGGGGTAATGCGACCCGATATGCAACCGCCAACTCTCCCAATATTTCAAACGGTCCAACGTGGCGAGGACTCAACTTCCTCGCTTTCCAACGCGCATCACACGTTTCATTGGATATATCTTGATGAACACATGGTCTCCTACTTGGAATTCTACGCTCGTACGCTTGGTGTCAGCGTAACTCTTCTGACGGCTCTGTGCGGTTCTGATTCTCTCTCGGATGATCTGCACAATTTCAGCATTTCTCTTAATCGCTTCCGGTCCCAAAACAAACTTATCACCGGTTTCCTCCCAGTTGATCGGAGACCTGCATCTCCGTCCATATAAGGCTTCATATGGAGCCATCCCAATGCTCTGTTGAAAACTGTTGTTGTAAGCGAATTCAATCATGGGCAGATGTTGATCCCATGATCCTTGGAAATCGATCATGCATGCTCGCAACATGTCTTCAATAATCTGTTGACCCTCTCGTCGTAGTCGTCGGATGAAATGCAGAACTGAAGTCCAATCTCGTGCCCATACCTTCTTGGAATCTTTGCCAGAATATAGAAGTGTACAAGGGATCACGGTCTGACACAATGCTCGTAGGAATGCCGTGTAGTCGGACAATCTCTTTCATATACAACTCAGCCAATTTGCTTGCAGTGTACGTAGTGTTATAGGGCAAAAAGTGTGCCGACTTGGTCAGTCGGTCCACTATTACCCATATGGCATTATGGCGTCTCAACGTCCCCGGCAATCCCACAATGAAATCCATCGAAATGGACTCCCACTTCCATTCCGGTATCGGTAGAGGTTGTAGAAGACCCGCTGGGTGTCGATGATCTACTTTCACTTGTTGACACACCAGGCACTTTGAAACATATTCTGCAATATCCTTCTTCAATCCCCTCCACCAATAACACTTCTTCAAATCATGGTACATTTTTGTACCACCCGGATGAATGGCATATTTAGACTTATGTGCCTCATCCAGTATAGTCCGTCTCAGCTCATCATCAGACGGTATACACAACCTTCCGCGAAATAGCAATGACCCATCTTCTTTAATAGTGAAATCTCCGTTTTCAGCTGCCTTTTTGTCGAAGCTTCACGAGTTCTTCGTCTTTCGTCTGAAGTTCACATATGTGGTCAAGAATAGTCGGCCTGATCGTAAGACTTGCCAATAGCACACCGGTATCCTTAACCGCAATATTATTATCATAGAGCGAAAGGTCCTCAAACAACTTCCATCTGTGAAGTCCCGAAATGAGGCTAGCTAACTGAGATGTATGCTTTTCGCTCAATGCGCCCGACATTAGCTTTACCGGATGATATTGGATTGTGCAATCGTAGTCTTTAAGAAATTCAATCGTCGTTGCCTCATGTTCAAATCTTTACGTGAACAAATACTTGAGGCTTTTATGGGCGGTAAAGATCTCAAAGACTTCACCATACAGGTAGTGCGGCCAAATTTTGAGCGCAAACACAACCGCGCCTAACTCTAAGTCATGTGTCGGATAGTTTCTTTGATGGTCGTTCAACTGTCTTGAGCCGGAGGCAACAACCTTCTTTGTGTTGGTTCAACACGCAACCCAAACCTCCATAAGATGCATCACTATATACAAAACCTCCACTACACGGAATAGTCAACCTTTGGAGCGGAAGTAAGCCGTCTCTTAAGTTCTTGGAAGCTCTCCCCACATTCGTTATCCCACTCAAATCTGGTATTCTTTCTTGTCAATCGTGTAATTGGTCCCGAAATCTTGGAGAATCCTTCCACAAAGCGTCTCTACTATCCGGCTAACCCAAGAAAACTACGGATTTGATCCACGGTCTTGCATTCCCAATCCAACCGCTTCAACTTTAGGCTGGGTCAAGCGGTCACACCGACTTCCGATACTATGTGACCAAGGAAACTCACTTGTTCCAACCAAAACTCACATTTCTTGAGTTTGGCATACGACTTGTGCTCACGAAGGGTTTGCAAGGCAATGATCGTGTTCTTCTTTAGTCTTTGAATAAATGAGGATATCATCTACAAACACCACTACATGCGTGTCGAGATATTGTTTGAACACTCGATTCATAAGGTCCATAAATGATCTTTGGCGCATTCGTCAAGCCAAAGGCATCACTAAGAACTCGTAATGTCCATATCTAGATTCGAATGCGTCTTTTTATGCGTCTTGACCTTCACCCTCAACTGATGGTATCCGGATCTCAAGTCGATCTTTGAAAAATATTTTGCCCCTTGCAACTGATCAAATAGATCGTCGATCCTCGGTAACGGATACTTGTTCTTGATCGTGAGCTTGTTCAACTGACGATAGTCGATGCAAAGTCTCATCGACGTCCTTCTTTTTAACAAGCAGGCGGTGCCCCCCAAGGAGACACACTCGGACGGATAAAACCCTTATCCAACAGTTCTTGCAACTGCTCCTTCAACTCTTTCAATTCAGCTGGAGCCATTCTGTACGGAGCCTTGGACACTGGTTCGATCCACCAAGTCAATCGCGAGTCGATCTCCCGGTCGGTGGCAATCCACGGTAACTCGTCGAAATCGTCTTGAACTTCGCGAGCAATAGGGATCTCATTCACAACATTTTCATCTCCTTCTTCTCTTGCGTAAATGCGAGATATCCATCGCATCCATTCTTCATCATTCTTTCGGCTCGTGCAGCGGAGATGATCGGTGCTACTTTTCCTTTTCTCCACAAAGCGAAATGACTTACGCTTTGGAGGCGGAAAGTAACCACCTTCCGTAGGCAATCGACACTTGCGTGATAAGCGGATAGCCAATTCATGCCCAAAAGCACATCAAGTCCTCGCATCTTCAGTAAAATGAGGTCGGTGACCGTGTCTCGGTCCTCCACTTGCCGAGCTTCGGCAACACGTGTTGCGATCCGGCGCTACCCGTAGGAATGGTCACGTCAAGTGTGAACTCCAAATCCTCGGTATGATCTTTAACTTCCTTGCGAATTCGGGAGTTATATGCAGTGAGTAGACCACTGGTCTATTAGAACTCGTGCATCTGCGATCACCGTCGTTCTCGCGATAAACTTGCGGCGTACCTATCGGTATATACATGACTACATTCAGACATACACGCATGCTATGTACACTCATATGCTAGTATGCACCTATATCTTTCTACAATGCACTTTCTTCTTTAAGAAAATAATAATTGAATTTAATCATAATGAAGTGCAATTGTACCTTGGATCACGTCAGTGCTCACGCGAGCGTGCTCAGCTGAGATAGCAAAAGCACGGCCCACGACAAGTCGCTACCGATGCACGGCCTGACGTAGTGGGGCAAACGACCCTCTTTTCTCATGTCTGGGCACTCCGAATCATGTGGCCAACCTTTCCACATTTGAAGCATCCACGGTATCTCTTACACTCAGGGTCTTGTGTGTCTTTCCCCATGGAGCACACTTCATCTGTAAGCTGGGAGGTGCGGCTCGAGAACGTCCTTGAGTAACTGATCCCCCAAACATTCGAGTCTTAGCAGGGCCCAACCTCCTAAATGGTCTCATCGGGGCAGATGTGTTAGACCTTCGGGAATTTGAATATCTTGGCCTAGACACTTGAGCGGTATGAGACATCCTCGGCTTTTTATTCCCAGTAGTCATACTCGCTTGCTCCTCCCGACGTTGGCTTCCCTTTCCAATCTTTTCTTTTATTTATATCCCTTTCTGCCACTATCGCCTTCCCCATCACCTCTGCGTAAGTCTCAAGCTCAAAGATAGATACCCTTTCTTGAATATTGGGTCGTAGGCCTTCTTCAAACCTTCCGCCTTCATTTCTTCCGTGCAAACTAACTCTGACAACCTTACAAACTCATTACCGTACTCACGCACGGTCATACTTCCTTGGACTAGGTTAGCAAAGTCCTTCTTCAACCGATTTGGACTTGCTTTGGAAAGTACTCCTTGTTAAATGCCGACTCAAATCGATTCGGGTCCATGGTGTGTGTGGACCCTCGACCTCTCTTTTCTCAAATGACCTCCACCATGCATCATCTCCTTCCAATCAAAAGATGCCCACCCACCTTCTCATGTTCGGGCTGCAACCTTTCAAGTAATTTCTCTATTTGTTTGATCCACTTCTCCGCCTCAAGCGGATCCGTCTGCCCGTGGAAAACAGGAGGTCTCAATCTCCTAAAATCCACAAATGATGAAGGTAGTAGTGCAGGTGGTGGCGGTGGTGGTGGTGATCTTCTTGATTGTTATTTGCGACAAACGCTGTCTGCTTTGCTCTAGGCGCTGCTCATCACCTTAGTGAGTTTATCTGAAGGCTCTTCTCTACTTCTCTCTTCTGTGACTGGAAGTGGTCTAGATCCCCTCCCGGATCCTGATGGGATATCTTCATTACGCTTCGTATGCGTCTACCTCTTGGTCGACCCTTCCACGGTGTTCCATTTAATTACTGTTACCATGAAACAAGAGTCTCATTAATAGAAGGTCCCTTACACACGACAACTTCTCAAACTAAAAGGTCAAGACTTGTCGACGCTTCTAAAGCCATGCTCGATACCAAGCTGTGGCCCAAATTTGGCCGAAACCCGTCTGGTCGGTGGTGCGCTAAGGCGAGCCGTAATTGTATCACATTCGTCTCACAAAGTTACCTGATGAAATTCTAAGCGGAACCACTTGTGAAACTTACATCAAAAGACATATTTCTATCATTTATAACCCAAAAGACGGTTCTAATCCCTAGAGATGGAAAAGAACCGTTTGGGACCACCGATGAGACCCATCCTTACCGAAACATGGTTCCTCAAAGAATATCCAAAAAAAATGTAATTCTGAGTATACTTTTACAACTTAAAAAGCTCTCAAAACATGGATCTAAGGTCTAAGGCCGGACCTACTCGGTTGGGCACAAACGAAGCAATTCTCAAGGTTCGGCTCCTCTAGATCCTCGCTTGGAGTCAAAGTCGGGATCCTCGCCTCGGGTAACTCAGAACTTCTTCTCCTGAACACGAAATATTAGTGAAGGAATGAGCTTCATCCAAGCTCGTGAGGTAAAACTTATAGCATGCTTATCGAGACATCAAATCGTATATCATGGCATGACAAAGCGAAAGCGAAACAAAACGAAATATATCCAAAAGTGATCTCATAGTTTTACACACACATACATATGGATTCATGTTCATGCACACATCATCATCGATGAAAAGAAAAACTTAAAGTGCTTTACTTAAAGTAATAGAATGAGGAACTATAGCCTCAAGCCCCGATGGAATACCCACCATCGTCACTCACATGAGTCATATTCACACATATTCAAGGTCCCATAGAGTTGGACACTTGGACGATACCGTTAAGCAGATCACATATCACACAAAGCATATCTGACGTATCACACATACATCTGAGCGTATCACACAAAGGGTGTACGGATTGGCGCCGTGCAGTCACGGATATCTGCGCGTCGATCACGGTTATACCGGCGTCGGTCGGTATTCACATAACCTCAAATCGTAAGTGCGTACATATAGCTTATATCGCCGTGTGTTTGTGATAACTATACATTAGATGAAAACTACTTTGAAACCAAAACTCACACATGCTCATATCACAACGCTCTCGAAATCTCATATCTTGCACATGACGTCATATCGAACATATCATAACGGAGGTCACATACTCGAAGCATATATGCAAACATATGTCAAGACTTATGCGGACTCCATATATCAACACATAACGAAAGCCCGGCCAAAGCATATCCGAAACTCATATGTCCAAGCAAACACGGAAGCCACATCGAACAAGAGACATATCATGACCTGACATACATATCGTCAAAACAATGCACATGATAGATGGTTTTCCCTACCTCACAAAGTAATTCCTTGCATGCTCATCCTTCACGAAGGTTGGTTCGTTCCACACACGTAACCTCACCTAAACAAGGCACACTCATTCATTAGAATGATGTACAACCCACTGTGGAAAGTCCCCATAGGTTTCCACAGTCAAAACAGAATCAAACCAGAAAAACAGGGGATTTCGATCGGTCGAATCCGAATTGAGCGACTAAGGCTGCGTTTTGACGGCGAAAAAATGAATTGATGGTGAAATAAATTTCGACCAATTCTACAACAATTTGCATTTTAAATTCGATCGGTCAATTCAAATTCGACCGGTCGAATTTCTCAAAGTCCAAAAATCACTTTTCTGTTTATATAGAGTTCGATCGGTCGAATTATAGCATTCGACCGGTCGAATTTCACTTAAGTCCGAAAAGCCCCTTTTTGTGGCTATTTCGATCGGTCGAAATGATTTTCGGCCGAAATTACCTTTCTTCGAATGAGGGTTTCTCACTCTGGGTTCAACCCACTTGAAAACTCAACTTCTTCTCATCATTTCAACCGATTCTACTACTTTTAGCTTGTTGAAAGCCATCTATACAGTATTGAAGTTCCTTACCTAGGTTTGAGCGAGATCTCCTCCTCTAGCTCAAGAACGACTAGGGTTTCATGGAGTTCTTTGCACTTGGTGGATCCTTGCTCGATTAGTGTTCTTCCCTTGACTGGATCGATCTCGGCAGCTCACTCGTAGCATTGAATAACCCTAGGTTTGTCTCTCTCTCTTCTTAACTCTCTTCCCTTTAGCAGTAAATAGAAATAAATGCCCTAGGTTTCTATTTATACTACTTTCTCTCTTGACTGGGTGTGAAACAGCTACACCACAGTCCAGTGTACATGAGCATCAAGCTCTTACACCGGGTCTAGTTATCATCGATCAAGTTCATTGAATTTGATCTATAGACATTACATCATTGTAAAGAGGCATCCTCGGCTCATGACCCATCGGCACAAGTACCGAAGTGTACGGATCAAGGCTATGCAAAGTCGGGATGTTACAATTGAAGTACTTAGATTGGATGTTTCAAGCCCTCTACTTGGCATAGTTTTATGAGCTAAGTGATGTTCATCTGTTCCGCCACTTGGATGAATCGGATTTGTCAAAAGTGTGGCGCCAAGTAGCCTAAATTTTGCGATGTGAAGGGTATGGTGTAAGTGACTGACATTATTTTAGTAAATGTTTTAGTCATGAAACCTTGGTCGAACTTGTAATTCTTACTTCCCTTCAAAAAAATAATTTAGTTTCATTGATTAAAAACAAAATTGATTTAACTTTCCATCAAGCTCATAATCTCTCATTGCCTTGCAAACAAAGTTCCTTTATTGTTGACATGATCTGGTCATTTTTACATGAAAGCGAAATGAGAATGCTCTTTTTGGAGTAGTTTCACATCATATTCACTAAAATAATGTCACTTTTGCCACCTCTTTATACACATGCCAAATAATCAAGGCCATCCATTACATTGGTCGCTTCTTGTATGAATCAAGGTTCAAAACACCAATCGGATGTTATTAACCATTTGATCAATGCTCTGTTTGAGCAGCAATTGATAATTCACTGACCATTCAAATGTTGACAATTGTTCCAATTGTTAGGGCTCAAAATTTTGAATTTTGGGCTGTGGCTTCTCCTAGAGTTTACATTAATGCCTGGATTTCTAGATTGATTGGCATTTGTGCCCGAAGGTGGGAGAAAGAGTGTGAGATTATATATAAGTGATGTAAGCCTGTGTCTAGACTCGAGAGTCTCTAGATTTTATCCTAACTTCTAGTTGTATCATGTTTATGGAACTTTCTGCCTAGGCTATATATGTGTACTTGATACTTTCTCCCCATTTCTCATGTATGCTTCTTTGGTCTCATTATAACGTTTAAAATATTAATCAATTTCCTGTGGTGCAGTCTAATGGCTGTGTCTCTTTTTTTGTTGTTTTTTTGCCTTTCTGTTCTTGCTGTTTTTGCTTTTTTGAGTCGCTGTATACTCTTCAGCACCTCGCTATTTATTAATACTATTATTATTCTTACCGATAAAAAAAAAAAAAGAAATATCACAGCTGCCATATTTGCAATGCTGCCTTCCTGGCCTTCAACCTTTCTCCCTGTCCCTCTCTTGGGTTGACTAGAGAGGAGCAGTTGTCACCCTACGTGGCTTTTGGAAAGTTTAATATTTCTTCCTAGAAATAGCTAGTCTTCTGCTGAAATATGTAGCCTTTTAAAGAAAATCAGGGATATAAGTTGGGATGCTGGGTTCAGTGGCAGTCAAAGTTGAACAGTTAGTGCTTGTGCTTTTACGGTAATTATTGTAAAGCCAAGTGGCTTTTGCAAAGATTAAATGAAAGGTAATTCTTCTTAGAAATTGATAGCGTCTGAAATATGTAGGGAAGAATCAAGTTTTAGTCGGACAATGGGCTCTGGTGGTCAAACAAAGTTAGTGCTTGTGCATTTACAGTTTTTATTGTAACACTGCATGTTTGTTTTCATCAGCTTTGTTTTTAATCAGATGGATTTGGTGAAACTTAACATGTATCTAATATCTTAAAAGATAGTTGCTAGCCGTGAAAGTAGCAGCAATTCGGCATCATTAACCCCTAGTAAAGATTTATTCAATGATTACGGGGATGCGCTTTTCATCTTTGGAACACTATCGGACTATGATGGCATGAGAATCTCACCTAAGCAAGAAACATGGAGAACGTGGAGCTTTAAAGGGGCTGGGTTTTACGGAATTTGAAGGTAGCTTACTTCTCTGCGCTTTGAATGAAAAGGAGAAACCATCTTTTATCAAGCTGGCTAAGAATTGTCACTTTTTAACCCACGTGCGGCATTTTTTACCGGTGTAAATGATCCCAGTGGCAGAACATGATGTAACGTCATGTTAGCCCACAAAATGCCAATAAGAGCATATTCACTAAATTCTCCAAATTTTTTAATAATTCATGAATAATTCGCGAATTTAAAGTTCTATGAATTAATCACGAATTATTCGTGAATGTTTGAAAATTTCATGTGTTTTCTAAAAATTCACGAATAATTGACGATTTTTTAAGAAATCATGATTTTAGTATCTTTTTAAATCTGTTTATGCTTTTAAATTTTATTTTTTATTTTCTTCTCCAAATTTTCCCCTGAACATGATGAATTCTGCCGGATTTCTTCGAATTTTAACCTTGTCGAATTATTATCGAACCCCAACTTGGTGACTATGAATCAGAGGATGGATTTGAACCATTCGATCTCGGAACTTTAATATGGACCGATGTTCATATCTAACATAGGGTCCATATTGAAGTACTTAGATTGGATGTTTCAAGCCCTCTACTTGGCATAGTTTTATGAGCTAAGTGATGTTCATCTTCGCCACTTGGATGAATCGGATTTGTCAAAAGTGTGGCGCCAAGTAGCCTAAATTTTGCGATGTGAAGGGTATGGTGTAAGTGACTGACATTATTTTAGTAAATGTTTTAGTCATGAAACCTTGGTCGAACTTGTAATTCTTACTTCCCTTCAAAAAAATAATTTAGTTTCATTGATTAAAAACAAAATTGATTTAACTTTCCATCAAGCTCATAATCTCTCATTGCCTTGCAAACAAAGTTCCTTTATTGTTGCATGATCTGGTCATTTTTACATGAAAGCGAAATGAGAATGCTCTTTTTGGAGTAGTTTACATCACAGTCCATATTCACTAAAATAATGTGTCACTTTTGCCACCTCTTTATACACATGCCAAATAATCAAGGCCATCCATTACATTGTTGCTTCTTGTATGAATCAAGGTTCAAAACACCAATCGGATGTTATTAACCATTTGATCAATGCTCATTTGAGCGACAATTGATAATTCACTGACCATTCAAATGTTGACAATTGTTCCAATTGTTAGGGCTCAAAATTTTGAATTTTGGGCTGTGGCTTCTCCTAGAGTTTACATTAATGCCTGGATTTCTAGATTGATTGCCATTTGTGCCCCAAGATGGGGGAAAGAGTGTGAGATCATATATAAGTGATGTAAGCTCGTGTCTAGACTCGAGAGTCTCTAGATTTTATCCTAACTTCTAGTTGTATCATGTTTATGGAACTTTGTGCCTAGGCTATATATGTGTACTTGATACTTTCTCCCCATTTCTCATGTATGCTTCTTTGGTCTCATTATAACGTTTAAAATATTAATCAATTTCCTGTGGTGCAGTCTAATGGCTGTGTCTCTTTTTTTGTTGTTTTTTGCCTTTCGTTTTGGCTTGCTTTTGCTTTTTGAGTCGTCAGATACTCTTCAAAGACCTCGCTATTTATAAATACTATTATTATTCTTACCGATAAAAAAAAAAAAAGAAATATCACAGCTGCCATATTTGCAATGCTGCCTTCCTGGCCTTCAACCTTTCTCCCTGTCCCTCTCTTGGGTTGACTAGAGAGGAGCAGTTGTCACCCTACGTGGCTTTTGGAAAGTTTAATATTTCTTCCTAGAAATAGCTAGTCTTCTGCTGAAATATGTAGCCTTTTAAAGAAAATCAGGGATATAAGTTGGGATGCTGGGTTCAGTGGCAGTCAAAGTTGAACAGTTAGTGCTTGTGCTTTTACGGTAGTTATTGTAAAGCCAAGTGGCTTTTGCAAAGATTAAATGAAAGGTAATTCTTCTTAGAAATTGCTAGCCGTCTGCTGAAATATGTAGGGAAGAATCAAGTTTCTGAGTCAGGACAATGGGCTCGGTGGTGGTCAAACAGTTAGTGCTTGTGCATTTACAGTTTTTATTGTAACACTGCATGTTTGTTTTCATCAGCTTTGTTTTTAATCAGATGGATTTGGTGAAACTTAACATGTATCTAATATCTTAAAAGATAGTTGCTAGCCGTGAAAGTAGCAGCAATTCGGCATCATTAACCCCTAGTAAAGATTTATTCAATGATTCTGGGGATGCGCTTTTTCATGCTGGAACACTATCAGACTATGATGGCATGAGAATCTCACCTAAGCAAGAAACATGGAGAACGTGGAGCTTTCGTAGGGCTGGGTTTCTGGAAGCTGAATTTGAAGGTAGCTTACTTCTCTGCGCTTTGAATGAAAAGGAGAAACCATCTTTTATCAAGGTGGGTAAGATTTGTCACTTTTTAAGCCACGTGCCACATTTTTTACCGGTGTAAATCATCCAAGTGGCAGAACATTATGTAACGATGTTAGCCCACAAAATGCCAATAAGAGCATATTCACTAAATTCTCCAAATTTTTAATAATTCATGAATAATTAAATTTAAAGTTCTATGAAACAATCACGAATTATTCGTGAATGTTTGAAAATTTCATGTGTTTTCTAAAAATTCACGAATAATTGACGATTTTTTAAGAAATCATGATTTTAGTATCTTTTTAAATCTGTTTATGCTTTTAAATTTTATTTTTTATTTTCTTCTCCAAATTTTCCCGTGAACATGATGAATTTCACGGATTTCTTCGAATTTTAACCTTGTCGAATTATTATCGAACCCCAACTTGGTGACTATGAATCAGAGGATGGATTTGAACCATTCGATCTCGGAACTTTAATATGGACCGATGTTCATATCTAACATAGGGTCCATATTGAAGTACTTAGATTGGATGTTTCAAGCCCTCTACTTGGCATAGTTTTATGAGCTAAGTGATGTTCATCTGTTCCGCCACTTGGATGAATCGGATTTGTCAAAAGTGTGGCGCCAAGTAGCCTAAATTTTGCGATGTGAAGGGTATGGTGGACAAGACTTACATTATTTTAGTAAATGTTTTAGTCATGAAACCTTGGTCGAACTTGTAATTCTTACTTCCTTCAAAAAATAATTTAGTTTCATTGATTAACAACAAAATTGATTTAACTTTCCATCAAGCTAATAATCTCTCATTGCCTTGCACACAAAGTTCCATTATTGTTGAGATGATCTGGTCATTTTTAAATGAAAACGAAATGAGAATGCTCTTATTGGAGTAGTTTCTGTCACAGCCCATATTCACAAAAATAATGTCAGTCACTTTTGCCACCTCTTTATACACATGCCAAATAATCAAGGCCATCCATTCTGTTGGCTGCTTCTTGTATGAATCAAGGTTCAAAACACCAATCGGATGTTATTAACCATTTGATCAATGCTCTGTTTGAGCAGCAATTGATAATTCACTGACCATTCAAATGTTGACAATTGTTCCAATTGTTAGGGCTCAAAATTTTGAATTTTGGGCTGTGGCTTCTCCTAGAGTTTACATTAATGCCTGGATTTCTAGATTGATTGGCATTTGTGCCCGAAGGTGGGAGAAAGAGTGTGAGATTATATATAAGTGATGTAAGCCTGTGTCTAGACTCGAGAGTCTCTAGATTTTATCCTAACTTCTAGTTGTATCATGTTTATGGAACTTTCTGCCTAGGCTATATATGTGTACTTGATACTTTCTCCCCATTTCTCATGTATGCTTCTTTGGTCTCATTATAACGTTTAAAATATTAATCAATTTCCTGTGGTGCAGTCTAATGGCTGTGTCTCTTTTTTTGTTGTTTTTTTGCCTTTCTGTTCTTGCTGTTTTTGCTTTTTTGAGTCGTCAGATACTCTTGACTCGCTATTTATTAATACTATTATTATTCTTACCGATAAAAAAAAAAAAAGAAATATCACAGCTGCCATATTTGCAATGCTGCCTTCCTGGCCTTCAACCTTTCTCCCTGTCCCTCTCTTGGGTTGACTAGAGAGGAGCAGTTGTCACCCTACGTGGCTTTTGGAAAGTTTAATATTTCTTCCTAGAAATAGCTAGTCTTCTGCTGAAATATGTAGCCTTTTAAAGAAAATCAGGGATATAAGTTGGGATGCTGGGTTCAGTGGCAGTCAAAGTTGAACAGTTAGTGCTTGTGCTTTTACGGTAATTATTGTAAAGCCAAGTGGCTTTTGCAAAGATTAAATGAAAGGTAATTCTTCTTAGAAATTGCTAGCCGTCTGCTGAAATATGTAGGGAAGAATCAAGTTTCTGAGTCAGGACAATGGGCTCGGTGGTGGTCAAAGCTTAGTGCTTGTGCATTTACAGTTTTTATTGTAACACTGCATGTTTGTTTTCATCAGCTTTGTTTTTAATCAGATGGATTTGGTGAAACTTAACATGTATCTAATATCTTAAAAGATAGTTGCTAGCCGTGAAAGTAGCAGCAATTCATCATTAACCCCTAGGAAAGATTTATTCAATGATTACGGGATGCGCTTTTCATGGAACACTATCGGACTATGATGGCATGAGAATCTCACCTAAGCAAGAAACATGGAGAACGTGGAGCTTTAGATTTGGGTTTCGAAGCTGAATTTGAAGGTAGCTTACTTCTCTGCGCTTTGAATGAAAAGGAGAAACCATCTTTTATCAAGGTGGGTAAGATTTGTCACTTTTTAAGCCACGTGCCACATTTTTTACCGGTGTAAATCATCCAAGTGGCAGAACATTATGTAACCTGATGTTAGCCCACAAAAATGCCAATAAGAGCATATTCACTAAATTCTCCAAATTTTTTAATAATTCATGAATAATTCACGAATTTAAAGTTCTATGAATTAATCACGAATTATTCGTGAATGTTTGAAAATTTCATGTGTTTTCTAAAATTCACGAATAATTGACGATTTTTAAGAAATCATGATTTTAGTATTTTTAAATCTGTTTATGCTCTTAAATTTTATTTTTTATTTTCTTCTCCAAATTTTCCCCTGAACATGATGAATTCTGCCGGATTTCTTCGAATTTTAACCTTGTCGAATTATTATCGAACCCCAACTTGGTGACTATGAATCAGAGGATGGATTTGAACCATTCGATCAAGGAACTTTAATATGGACCGATGTTCATATCTAACATAGGGTCCATATTGAAGTACTTAGATTGGATGTTTCAAGCCCTCTACTTGGCATAGTTTTATGAGCTAAGTGATGTTCATCTGTTCCGCCACTTGGATGAAATTTGTCAAAAGTGTGGCGCCAAGTAGCCTAAATTTTGCGATGTGAAGGGTATGGTGTAAGTGGTGACATTATTTTAGTAAATGTTTTAGTCATGAAACCTTGGTCGAACTTGTAATTCTTACTTCCTTCAAAAAATAATTTAGTTTCATTGATTAAAACAAAATTGATTTAACTTTCCATCAAGCTCATAATCTCTCATTGCCTTGCAAACAAAGTTCCTTTATTGTTGACATGGTCATTTTTACATGAAAGCGAAATGAGAATGCTCTTTCTGGAGTAGTTACTGTCACAGTCCATATTCACTAAAATAATGTCAGTCACTTTTGCCACCTCTTTATACACATGCCAAATAATCAAGGCCATCCATTCTGTTGGCTGCTTCTTGTATGAATCAAGGTTCAAAACACCAATCGGATGTTATTAACCATTTGATCAATGCTCTGTTTGAGCAGCAATTGATAATTCACTGACCATTCAAATGTTGACAATTGTTCCAATTGTTAGGGCTCAACATTTTGACTTTTGGGTAATGTGGCTTCTCCTAGAGTTTACATTAATGCCCTGGATTTCTAGATTGATTGGCATTTGTGCAAGGTGGGAGAAAGAGTGTGAGATTATATATAAGTGATGTAAGCTGTCTGCGGTCTCTAGACTCGAGAGTCTCTAGATTTTATCCTAACTTCTAGTTGTATCATGTTTATGGAACTTTCTGCCTAGGCTATATATGTGTACTTGATACTTTCTCCCCATTTCTCATGTATGCTTCTTTGGTCTCATTATAACGTTTAAAATATTAATCAATTTCCTGTGGTGCAGTCTAATGGCTGTGTCTCTTTTTTTGTTGTTTTTTTGCCTTTCTGTTCTTGCTGTTTTTGCTTTTTTGAGTCGCTGTATACTCTTCAGCACCTCGCTATTTATTAATACTATTATTATTCTTACCGATAAAAAAAAAAAAAGAAATATCACAGCTGCCATATTTGCAATGCTGCCTTCCTGGCCTTCAACCTTTCTCCCTGTCGTTGACTAGAGAGGAGCGATTGTCACCCCACGTGGCTTTTGGAAAGTTTAATATTTCTTCCTAGAAATAGCTAGTCTTCTGCTGAAATATGTAGCCTTTTAAAGAAAATCAGGGATATAAGTTGGGATGCTGGGTTCAGTGGCAGTCAAAGTTGAACAGTTAGTGCTTGTGCTTTTACGGTAATTATTGTAAAGCCAAGTGGCTTTTGCAAAGATTAAATGAAAGGTAATTCTTCTTAGAAATTGCTAGCCGTCATCTTGAAATATGTAGGAAGAATCAAGTTTACGAGTCGGGACAATGGGCTCGGTGGTGGTCAAACGATTAGTGCTTGTGCATTTACAGTTTTTATTGTAACACTGCATGTTTGTTTTCATCAGCTTTGTTTTTAATCAGATGGATTTGGTGAAACTTAACATGTATCTAATATCTTACAAGATAGTTGCAAGCCGTGAAAGTAGCAGCAATTGCATCATTAACCCTAGTAAAGATTTATTCAATGATTCTGGGGATGCGCTTTTTCATGCTGGAACACTATCAGACTATGATGGCATGAGAATCTCACCTAAGCAAGAAACATGGAGAACGTGGAGCTTTTCGTGTGGGTTTTTCGAAGTCAATTTGAAGGTAGCTTACTTCTGCGCTTTGAATGAAAAGGAGAAACCATCTTTTATCAAGGTGGGTAAGATTTGTCACTTTTAAGCCACGTGCCACATTTTTTACCGGTAAATCATCCAAGTGGCAGAACATTATGTAACCTGATGTTAGCCCACAAAAATGCCAATAAGAGCATATTCACTAAATTCTCCAAATTTTTTAATAATTCATGAATAATTCGCGAATTTAAAGTTCTATGAATTAATCACGAATTATTCGTGAATGTTTGAAAATTTCATGTGTTTTCTAAAAATTCACGAATAATTGACGATTTTTTAAGAAATCATGATTTTAGTATCTTTTTAAATCTGTTTATGCTTTTAAATTTTATTTTTTATTTTCTTCTCCAAATTTTCCCCTGAACATGATGAATTCTGCCGGATTTCTTCGAATTTTAACCTTGTCGAATTATTATCGAACCCCAACTTGGTGACTATGAATCAGAGGATGGATTTGAACCATTCGATCTCGGAACTTTAATATGGACCGATGTTCATATCTAACATAGGGTCCATATTGAAGTACTTAGATTGGATGTTTCAAGCCCTCTACTTGGCATAGTTTTATGAGCTAAGTGATGTTCATCTGTTCCGCCACTTGGATGAATCGGATTTGTCAAAAGTGTGGCGCCAAGTAGCCTAAATTTTGCGATGTGAAGGGTATGGTGTAAGTGACTGACATTATTTTAGTAAATGTTTTAGTCATGAAACCTTGGTCGAACTTGTAATTCTTACTTCCCTTCAAAAAAATAATTTAGTTTCATTGATTAAAACAAAATTGATTTAACTTTCCATCAAGCTCATAATCTCTCATTGCCTTGCAAACAAAGTTCCTTTATTGTTGACATGATCTCGTCATTTTTACATGAAAGCGAAATGAGAATGCTCTTTTGGAGTAGTTTCATCACAAATCCATATTCACTAAAATAATGTCACTTTTGCCACCTCTTTATACACATGCCAAATAATCAAGGCCATCCATTCTGTTGGCTGCTTCTTGTATGAATCATGGTTCAAAACACCAATCGGATGTTATTAACCATTTGATCAATGCTCTGTTTGAGCAGCAATTGATAATTCACTGACCATTCAAATGTTGACAATTGTTCCAATTGTTAGGGCTCAAAATTTTGAATTTTGGGCTGTGGCTTCTCCTAGAGTTTACATTAATGCCTGGATTTCTAGATTGATTGGCATTTGTGCCAGAAGGTGGGAGAAAGAGTGTGAGATTATATATAAGTGATGTAAGCCTGTGTCTAGACTCGAGAGTCTCTAGATTTTATCCTAACTTCTAGTTGTATCATGTTTATGGAACTTTCTGCCTAGGCTATATATGTGTACTTGATACTTTCTCCCCATTTCTCATGTATGCTTCTTTGGTCTCATTATAACGTTTAAAATATTAATCAATTTCCTGTGGTGCAGTCTAATGGCTGTGAGCTCCACTTTTCCATGGTCGATGGAGATTTTAAGAAGTTTGAAGGAAAATGGTCCTTAAAAGTTGGTGTAAGGTAGGACTATAAGAAACGACTTTGTCATGTGAAAGTTGCCATTATTCCTTTTTCCCCATTTTTTTATGTTTATTTTTTTTTGGTTTGGGAAGCAACTTTTGTTTGTTAAAATTATTTCTACAATTAGACATCATCATTTCTTTCAGATTCACTTATAACTATAATTCTGTCTTCGTTAATATTGTGTGATACCTTCATGAAGGTCAGTTGGGGATTGGACACCTTAGGAGACTTTTTTATTTTGAGAAGCAATGGCCAACCTGTATACAACTTCTGTGTCACGGTTGATGATGCCATGATGGATATCTCACATGTTATTAGGTAAAGCATATTTTTCCGGACTGCATGAAATCTGTTGATACTGGCCTACAATAATTCCTTTTGCGGTTGACTTTTACGATATAGGGCTTATGATTTGCTCATTACTTGCATTGCAAAGCGGAAGAACATTTATCAAATACTTTGAGGCAGACACTTATATACAAAGTAATACTGCATATTGTTGTCACTTTTCATAGTTTCATTGCCTTTTCTCTTTCTATCAGTACATTATTCTTCCACAGGCTCTAGGATTTCCAATGCCTAACTTTTCACATGTTTCACTAATTCTTGCTCCTGTTAGGAGCAAACTGTCAAAACGGCATGGTGCAACTTCAAAGGTCGTATTCAATGATATTACTAGTTGAAACTGATGGTTCCTTCAAATTATTTGCTGCGGACACTTCAATAAATTCCAACAAGCATTTATTTGCACAGAGAACTCTCTCATACCTCATTGGTCATGTTGAGGTAAATGCATGAAATCTTCACTACTCATTAGTTTTTCCTTGCAATATATATTCATGAAGTGTTTTTTGTGGTTATTAGTAAATTTAGAAAGGTGTTTTCAAATCTATCTATCATCCTCTTTTATTTTCAATGGTCCCTACCGTGTAGGAAATAACTTGTTCTGAAGAAACTAGCAGTTGCAGGAGAAACAGGAAAGCTCTAGAGATATAAAATGAGTAATCATCAGTGCCTGCTATAGTTCAAGTGGAAGTAGAAACAATGGAGGCTTTTGGAGTGGATTAGACACCTTGATGAAACTATTATGAGGTCAACGCCGAGGCTGCACCTTCTTGCATACATGATGTGATTCACCAGCTTGCCATTGTCACATATTCAACTTTTTATATCCAAAAGGAGTTTTTATTTTCATTCAGCTGTGAATAATATCGGTCCCTTACTTGTATATAAATAATTTGACAGAATGAATGATTTTTCTGTAATTTAAAAATAAAAATGGTTCTAATCAATTAAAGGAGTTCAATCTAGAGAAGGATCTCTCAATTGTGCATTCTTTCTGTTTTAGTAGCTGGAGGTATCATTATATGCTGTCTACATCATCATCTTGTTCTCGGAATAAAAAAAATTGCCTTAAAAAAAGTATTTAAAAAATGCATTAAAAAAAATTGCTTTAAAGCAATTGCATTAAAAAAAAGCATTAAAAGATAATAGTATTTTTTAAAAAAATTTGCATAAAAATTGTCGACGTAAATTTTTATTTATTTTTTTAAATATATGTATATTTTTTTAATTTCATTAAAAAATCACTGCCAAAAAATTTTCATAAAAAAATCACTGCCAAATATATATATATATTTAAATATATTTAAAGAAAAAAAAATGTTGGAGACGGCTTTTAGCTATCTCTAATAACAGGAGGTCACTTATTGGAGACGGCTTAAAGCCGTCTCCAATAAGTATTGAAAATGGCTAGATGACTTATTAGAGACGTCTCTAATATATCTTTGGAGACGGTCATATGCCGTCTCCAATAACCTTGACTATTAGGGACGGCTTCCATTTGGTCTCCAAAGACAATGGAGACGGGACTATTTGAGACTACATGGAAGCCGTCTCCAATACTATTGGAGACGACTTAGACACCTTTGGAGACGGCCAAAAGCCGTCTCCAATAAACACATTTTTTGTAGTGACTATTAGCGGCAAGGGCATTAATAGCAATTTTTTTGTTAATAGTGGCAGTTTATGGCTGCCGCTAATAGTCTTATTCTTTGTAGTATATGAAGCCATGATCACTGATTGGATGATAAATTTGGAAATGGGCATTCCTGCTCTGATTGAAGATGGCATTAGTCTGTTGGTATGCTGGGGAATATGACCTCATCAGCAACTGGTTGGGTGAGTCCCATTTGGTCATAAATCTTTACTATTTCACCAGCATGTAGGTGTCTTTTGTAGTTTGAACACACATATCTTGTTTTTTAATTTTGCGTCTATGGAGTTGATAGCTTGTATATGTATGATATTTTAGAACTTTTACTGATTTTATGGCCAAATAAAAATAATTTGGGCTGTCAAGAGGTATCCCCATCTGACCTCAATGATATGCATTTATATTATATTGATGCTCAAGTCCAGTACCTAATACAACTCTTTTGTTTGTTCTTAGAAGGTACTTATGTGGCTTGTGAGGGTAATTGTTTTGAATTTCCACTTTAATATAGATAAATTTAGTTTGCCAACTTGTCATGTTGTTTTGTAAAATGAGAATAATTTCTCTAGTTCAACAGAATCGCAAGGGCAGGTTTACCACAGCAATCACTGAGTTACTGTTTTTGAGATGTAGTACCTTAGTATTGTGGTTTCAAGCTTGAATAGATCAAAGTAGAAGAAAAACAAATGATTTTATGATATTTACCCCATGTTAATAATGCGCTCAAATTCGGTTGGCTAAAAAAGTTAGTTTCTTATGTGATATTGATAAACTTTTTACTTTTTGTTTAATCTCAAAGACTCTAAGATTAGAGCAAGAACTGAGGTGGATCATCTTGATTCTTAATTGTTTTTTTTGTTTTTTTTCTTTCTAATTTCTCAATTTTTGGCTTGAAATATACCCAACTTCTAGATTAAATTCGTGGGCTTCTTCTACACAACATCAAAGAATTTCCTATTTTCAAACACCAACTAAGGTATTAGTTTATATATAATGATTTAAGAAGATAAAACTATGAAGTAGTTAATCACCATGATTAGTATTCATGCAAGCGTAGACAATCTGTATTTAGTGTATTGAGTGTGGTAGCGTCAGTTCTTGATGGCCTAAGTTATAATCATCTTCAATTATAATCTGATTTTTGAATGAAGTTTTACTGAGTAATTTCTTTTTGTTGCATCAGTTCTTGATGGCCTAAGTTATAATCATCTTCAATTAATTCAATGTTGCACCTTTGACCAACATTTGGAAGACCAAGTGCAGAATAACCACAACATGTATATGTTCTATATTCTCTTTACTTCCATTTGCTGACAATTGTATTTTTGTATTCTTATTTTCTTCACATTGAGGGCAAACAATGTGTATACATTTTGTTGATTTTCTTGGAGGTTCAAGTAATAGTTTAGCCCTGTGGTCCCTTTCCTGCTGGTGCGTAGTAAGTTAGTAACCATTGCAACTTTGAATTTGTTTACAAAATGTGGGGTTTTGGTCCTTGATAGTTCTTTTGTTTGTATGATAACATAGAATATAAATCTAAAATCTTGAGCTTGTTCCCTTGACATCTCAGTCATGTCTAGGGTTTTCCCTTATACCCTCTGCTGTATTGATTGATATATGCAGAGTTTCATATTGTCATTCTAGTTGGAGATTTCAGGCACTCGTAACCATTCATGATAAGTTTCTACGCAGCACAAAATTACTTGATACTTCATGGATTTTACAGGGTGTCTTCATTAGTATCACAATGACAAACACTCATTTTTCATTGCCAAAGAGGAGCTATAAACACAATTTTATGCTAAGCTATTTTTGTATTTTTACTTCATGAAGTTGGTTCAAGATATTACTGTGTCGTCTTGTTCAATGATGTTGTTTGATTTTTACTGTTCTCCTGTTTTGGCTTCACTTATACATGTACAAATACACACACACACACATATATTATTTATTTAATTTTTGGATAACTTATGGTATCCCAAGCTTATGCTTGGACTAATCCCTAAGGGATGCCTTAGTCTCCACTGTGCCACGAGTATTTCATGGGTTACACACCTTATGGGGCATCTCGTTATCGCAGAAGAGGAGTCGTACATATACACCCATATATTCTTTCCTTTGATGTTTTGTTAGAAGTTCCATAATTATAAGTTAGTTTTTAGTGGCGTTCCCATCTTATCTCTTTTGTTGAAACTTTTCCTTGATTGGTAGGTTATTGATAAGAAGTATTCTATGGTTCATCATCTTGTCAGCATTCCATGATAGGAAGTGATTTAATCAAATTGATTTTGAAGCTTTCATGTGACAGCCCAAATTTTCCTCAACATTTTTTTTATTTTTTTTAAAACAACAGGGAACCCTGACCGTCGGGTCACAGATCACGATCCGAATACAGAGTATATACTAGGTACATCTGTATAAATGCGGAAAATCAAAACAGTAATACATATGATAGGAAAATGGAAACTTCTATCATATACAAAACTCTGTCTAACAAGATAAAAATCACCGGTGATGGCAAAAAATCACCGGTGATGGCTGACCATCACCTAAACAATGGTGTACAAAATATCTACACAAGAGATGTACATCAAAATCTAATTCTACCAGCTGACAAGATGATTGGACGTACCAAGTCCAAATCTCAAAATCCATAACTAAAATAAAAACAAATCCATTCGTCTATAGCAACGGAGTCACCTCAAGCTCCGGATCTCACTCAAGACCTGCACCTGTACCTGTGACGTATAGTCGAGGAGTGAGCTAACCATCTAAGCTCAATAGGAGAAGATCAATACTAACTACATTTTATCCAAATAGATGCATAAATTTAGTGACAGAAGCATAAATATAATAATCAAAGTCGAAGCATTTTCATATTAGTTCAAAATTGACAGACTTTATAAATAAATATTCAAATCCTGAGTACATCAGATTTTCGGATAAAATTCATGTTTTGGATTCTGAATTCGAATTGATTGGATTCAAGATACAAATTTGTTGTTCATGTTCATATTTCAGAGTTCAGACGTATTGTTCATAAATCAGAGATCACATTCGTAGTTCACATCTTCATTATTCGAAGTTCGTGATTCAAAGTTCCATGATTCACAACTCAATATTCATAATTCATCTTTTTAGGATTCAGAGTTAAAAGATCATCTTTCGAAGTTCATTGTTCAAATACACGGTTTCGCCGTCGTGTCGGCTCAAATACACATGTTCATGTTCATATGTTCAAATACACGGTTTCACTACCGTGTCGGTTCAAATACACGGATTCACCGTCGTGTCGGTATCACATGTTCATATTTCAAGGTGCCGGTACAGATATGGATCCACCGCCGTGTCGGTTCAAATACACGGATTCACCGTCGTGTCGATTCAAATACAGGGATGACCCTCTATATCGGTTTAAATTTCAAGGTTCTTATGACTATTCATAATCAAATTTCAGGGTTCGAACGTATTGTTTATAAATCAAATTCAACATTCATAATTCATACTTATATTACACAAAGTTTTATGATTCACAATTCATAATTCAGATTCGACGAGATTCAAAGTTCTTGTCAAGCTCATATTCTCAGTTCATTCGTGATCTATAGTTCGTGTTTTCAGATTCAATTGTGTTTTCTATTTCTAAATGTCAAAGGAAATCCATAATTCAAGCATTCGAAAGCAGGCAATAATTTGATAATTTCGAAAGCAAATAATTCAAAAGACGATTCATATTTCAAAGATCAAAGATTCAAATTTCAAATCATTAACTAAATCAAATCAAATTTCGCATGTTTAATGTAATTTAAGCATAAGTTTCAATCCTTTATCACGAAGATCTATGAATCAGAAACAAGATGCACTTAAGCATTGAGTTCTCCTACCTTAATTGTCACTAATACCCATTAAATCATGTGCCCGAGAATCCCACGTTCCACCTAATTCATAATACACATGTGAGTTTCTATGCTTAATCAGGCCGTCGTACCCACCTGGGTCGATCTCTAAAGAATCCAATTGTTATCCAAATAAATTTCCGGCGAAGGCAAAGGTCATCCGATTGCCTTTACTAATTTCCAGTGGCATACAAAATTGCCCTTTCGAGTGGCACTTAAAGTCCCCCTTTCAAATGCCACCTATGGTCACCTCATTTCAAACAACACCTAAAGTCATCATTGGACTTGGTGAAATCACTAAACATAACAGGGCTTCCCAAGCAAAAGGCATGGTTGCAATTAAAATCACTCCCAACAAGGTTAGAAGGTTGCCCAACGCCTTACCTTTTAATCCACTTAAGGTGCCAACCAAAGTCACCCGGGCTAGATTGTAAAGTCACCTGGCGGCTTCCTCTTTAAGTCTTAAAGCGCACATAAAGTCGCCCGGCTAGTTTCCAAGGTCGCCCGACGCTTTACCTTTTAAACCCCTTTAGGTGCCATTTAACAGTTGCCCGGGCGGCTTTTACCCGAAGAAAATTAGGCTAATAAACTCGCCCGGCGAGTATAGTCAGCATTTAAGTCGCACGCCATAAAAGCAACTCGCCCGACCACTTTAGAGGTCGCCCGCGCTGCCCCTTTAGCATTTCAAGTCCCCCGAGCGGGTTTTGCCCGAACATTTTGGCCTAAAGAACTCGCTCGGCAAGTTCTTTATGTCTTTTCTTTCCTTTTTCCAGCTGTGAATTCGCTCGGCGAGTTACACCTAGCACCGGCGAGCTAGACAGGTTTGAGCCTGGTTTCTTCATCTTCTCCGGCCAAAAACTCCCCCTTTCAGCCACGCATGCTACACTAACTACTTTACATTTACTTTTTTTTTATTGATAAAGGGGTTGGAGGGTCCCCACCCTATTTATTAAGAAAAAGAAGATTACATGCGATATTGAATACAAATCAAATCCTCTCTCAAGCGAGAGTTAAGAGCGAAAGAAATATCAGAACCAAACCATCTAATGATATAATCAACATCCATCCCTAATCGAGCCAGAAGATTAGCACTATAATTCATCTCCCTCCAGATGTGGTTAAATGAACAACTTTGTAAGCTGTGGGTGAGGGAAATCACCGATCGAATAGAGAAGGTATATTTCCACGGAATTGTGCACCGATTAGTAATGCAGCGAATTGCGAGAAGAGAATCTGATTCCACAATGAGATTTTTATGTTGAAGCGTAGTCGCAAGAACAAGTCCTTGATGGATAGCATTAATTTCAGCATGTGTAATATCATGAGCTGAAGTAGGGCCATGGAAACTGGCAATGTGATTACCGTTATGATCCCTCAGAATGCCACCAATGCTATATCTATCATCCACCTTCGAGGTATCAGTGTTTAATTGTAAGAAACCAATCGAATGAGTAGTCCACTTGCAGAGAATAGGAACAATAGGAGGACTTGGCGCACACCTCCAATGGGCAGTGGTGTAAGAGTCAAGGATATTAGTGTTATGGCTTTTAATAGAGACATCTTCAACAATTCTTTTCAAGGTGATACGTTTATGAGAAATCAAGCCCTCAAAAATGTGGTTATTTCTTTCCTTCCATAAATGCCAAATTGTTGCAGCGAAGGCAATCTTTATCAACGAAGCTTGGTTTTCGTTACCTTTACATTTTTCCATGCAATAAATAATTTCCTCAGATAAATTTCTGATTGATCTTTTCCCTAGTCGAAATCTCTGAATAGAGTGCCAAATCCACTTGGAGAGAGCAATCAAAGAAGAGATGATTGTGATCCTCAGCTTGTGACCAACAAAGGACACATCGCGAAGGAACAAGAATGCCTCTTTTACTGAGATTATCAGTAGTAAGAAGTTTCCCCTGGATGACAAGCCAAGCACAAAAGGCATGTTTCGGAATTTTATTTTTGTGCTAAATAAAAGAATTCCAAGGAACAATAGTAGATTCTGGTTTGAAGCAGTGCCAAGCAGCTTTGAGGGAGAAGTTACCAGAAGGAGTAGATTTCCATATGAGCTTATCTTTGATGTTGGCCAGAGGGGTAGGATGATCAGTAATTTCCTTCGAAGCAATTTCCAATCTTCTAGCATACAGGTGAGGGAGAGTCTAGACCCCATTCTCATAGAGATCTGCAACAAGGGCATCTTCATTGATGCTAGATTGTACCATGGACCGACGACCATAATTCTGAATGAGAGGTCCACTCTCTAGCCAAGGATTGCTCCAAAATTTTGTGGTAGTCCCATCGCCAATGATGACCCGGAATTGTGATTTTATGGTATCCTAAATTCTCATTATACCTTTCCAAGCCCACGAACAACTATGCGGGAGAGAGCAGCTCCAGACATCGGATGAAAAAATATATTTCGCCATGCACCAGTTTGCCCATAAGGAGTTTTTTGCAACAAGGTTCCAGAAAAGCTTCGAAAGACCTGCATTATTCCAATCGATGAATCTATGCAATCCAAGCCCCCCTTCATTGTTCGGCTTACAAATGCGGTTCCAACTGATTGGATGGAGTGATTGGGCCATAGAAGGACCTTTCCAAAGAAATCTACAAAACATTTGCTCTAATTTTTGTATGATTTTCCTTGGAAGAAAGAAGGCTCCGGAAAATCTGGTAACTGCTAAGCATAGATTTTATAAGTTCAACTCTTCCAGCATAAGAGAGAAGATTGCTTTTCAAACCTGTTAGGCGATTTTGAATTTTTTCAATGAGAGGATTGCAAATAGAGAAAGACATCCTGCCAGAAAATAATGGAAGTCCTAGATACTTGATTGGAAGAGTGCCTTCGGTAAAACGGAGCTCCGAGATTATTTGATTTTTGAGGGAGCAAGCCTCACTACAAATAATAGTACTTTTAGAATCATTCACCTTGAGACCAGATAAGAGATGAAATCTATCAAGAAGATCACGAAGCACCTTTGCCGATGAAATATCTTCTTTCATAATAATGAATAAATCATCAGCAAAAATTAAGTGAGAGACCAAAGGGCAGTTTGGAATCTTCAAAGGAAAAATTTGCTTTTGCTGAATCTTGTTTTCAAGAAGGCAGGTGAAGGCTTCCATCACTAAAGTGAATATAAGAGGAGATAAGGGATCTCCTTGACGAATACCGCATCTACTTCCAAAGTAGCCGTGGGGGATGCCATTGATAAGGAGAGAGAACATTGGAGTCGTAATACATTCCTTGATCCATTGAAGCCAAATATCATCGAAGCCTAATTGCTGAAAGATAGAAATAATAAACTCCCATCTGACTTTGTCAAAAGCCTTTTGTAGATCAATCTTTGGGCAGAAAGCTTTAGGCCCCGATTTAAGGTGAAAATTTCGAACCATCTCATGTGCCAAAAGAATATTCTCAGTAATTTTCCTGCCTTTAATGAAAGCAGATTGATTCCAACTTACAAGGGAGGGAAGCACTAGAGAAAGGCGATTAGACAAGATTTTTGTTATCACCTTATAGATAAAATTGCAAAGAGCAATTGGACGAAATTTGTCAATGGTGTTAGCTCTTAATTCTTTAGGAATAAGCTTCAAAAAAGTAGAATTCAGAAATTTCGGGAGTTTTCTATTGAAAAAGAAATAGCGTACCGACTTGATGTCATCAGCTCCAACAATATCCCAGAACGTTTGAAAAAATTTAGCGGAGAAGCCGTCAGGGCCAGGAGCTTTGTTCCTGGGAGAGTTGAAGATAACAAGTTTAATTTCCTCAGCAGAAACCTCCTGTGATAGAATAGTAGCTTGTAAAGTGCTGAGCTTGCTTTTGAAAGGAATAAGCGGAATAGGATCGACAGAAGAAGGGGAATAAATTTTTTGACAGTGTTGGATTGCTATATTCCCCATAAGATTCAGATCAACAATTCTTTCGCCTGAAGGAAGAAGGAGCTCGAAGAAGGTGTTGCTCGAAATCTGGGAAGCGACCGTGGAATAGAAAAATTTTGTATTGGAATCTCCAGCTTTTAACCATTGAACTCGAGCCTTTTGTCGAATAAAGCTCTCCTTAATATTGAGTTCCTTATTAAGGTTAATCACAACATCTTTTTCAGCTTTAGTCAGGTCATCGTTGGGCTGCACTAGGTTGATTTTATGCTGAATATCTTGAAGGGCCCTTCTAGCATTATCGATATGAGTATGAATGGAACCAAAGGATGTCTTGTTCCAATTTCTGATATCTGCGCGAAGAGACATTAGTTTCTGCTGAATCTTGAAAATCGGATGTCCCTTAATAGGTTTAGACCATCGCTACTCAACCAGATCTCGAAAACCGTCTTGTTTGCTCCAAATATCAAAATATTTGAAAGGTTTAGGACCTTTCAGATAGGATTGATTTCCCTGAATGAAAAGAAGAGAGTGATCGGAAAGATTAGGCTCTTTGTATTCCACTACCATATTTGGGAATAAAATTTTCCATTCATGATTAATAAGGATACAGTCAAGCTTGCATGCGATATTTTTTGTTAGACCATGACCAAGATTGCCCGATACTTCTCATATCAGAGAGATTGCATTGGTCAATGCAATTATTGAAATCAGAGAGGGTTTGCACAGGAATACTACGTCCGCCAATTTTTTTCGAAGTGAAACGAACAGTATTAAAATCTCCCCCACTATCCATGGAGTATGAATACTAGTAGAGATAGTTTGTAGTTCATTCCAGAGAAGGCGTCTATCAGAGGCTAAATTGAACCCATAAACAGCCGTTAGATGGAATTGAAAATCATCAATTCTCATATGCACTTGATAGTGGATAGCTTGGCTGGATTCACGGATTTTAGTGATGGTGAAATGTTGAGGATTCCACATAATCCATATCCTGCCAAAATTGTGAGAAGAATAATTGTCAATGAAGGACTAGTTCATAAGGAAACGTCTTCTAATCTTAGCAGCCTTGGTGTCTCGGATTCGGGTTTCGGTAAAACATAAAAGCCCAAGATTCAAAATCTTCACAAAGTTCCTAATTTCTAGCCATTTGTTGGTCTGACCAAGACCTCGCACGTTCCAAAAGAGGAAATTCATTGGGAGTGTTGGGAAGATTTGCTAGGCTTCGATCTAGCCCCCGAGTTACCGGGTTTAGAATTCTTTTTGGAAGTTTTAATGAGGAGATCATTTATAGAAACTTCCTTCGAGGAAGTCCTAATAATATGGACTCCTTGATTTTTAAATCTATCATCCAGCAAAGGAGGATTGTCAAGGATATCATTGGAAAGAATTTGAAACGGATTGCATGAGGGAATTGTAGGCTGTAGATTCAAAGACGGCTAGAGAGTACCCATAGAATAAGTAGGCAAGAAATCAGGGTTGTTTCTAGAAGATATGCCAGGAATTGGCATAGAAGGCAACAACTCAGCCGGGTGGTTATGGAAAGAATTCAAAGAGCCCGATGATGTGCGTGCAGAAACAGCAGGAGGTTGCCTAATCCAATTCGAATTTGTATGGAAAGTCGAATGTGCAGGAATATCAGGAATCCCAGAATTCGAATTGTGGTGGAAGATTGCAGAAGATGGCGCAGGCAGATGGCTGGGATCTTGCATATCAGGGGTCGATATTGAAGGGACAACCAGAGGAGCAGGAACCCCCAAATTTGAAATCTGAATAGGCGTTGAAGATTTATGGAAGGCAGGCGATATTTCAGGGGCAACTGTCGAAATGGAGAGATTTGAATATTTCAAGGCCGAAGTATCCTCCATCTCTATAGGATATGAATCACGTATGCCATCAGCAGTGGGCCCCTCATGGTTGTGGACCTCCTCCAATAGGTCAGAACATGGACTTGCACAGTTATCAGGGACATGATTTTCAAAGGCCCCAGCAATCCGTTGTTGACTAAAGCTGCAACCATCATCTTTCTCAGAGACCATGGTAATGGAGTTTGCAATTTTACTGACATTATTCTCTCGAATTTCAGATGGAAGAAGAGCCTTATCATGGGCGAGCACTTCTAAAGTTGAAGGGTCAGTGATAGCTCTTCCCGTTTTACTCCATATATGCTTCGATTTTGTTGTAATTTTCACCTTGGGGCAGCGATCAAGCGAATGGTTAAAGGTAATGCAGGATTTGCAGCAGGGAGGCTTCCATTCGTATTCGACTCTTTGATGGAAAATGTCTCCATCCTCTCGCTTTAGTTGAATGATTGAGGGAAACTCAAAGGATGTGGAGACTTCAACACAGAGTCTGCCATATGATAATCACGAGCGTGCTGACGTGGGGCCATCAGCATGAATCGGGATACCAAGCGAACTAGCAATTTTGCTAAGAATTGAAGAAGACCAAAACTGTAGAGGCAGTTTGGGTAGCCTGATCCAAAGAGGAACAGATTGAAGAAGTTCTCTTTCAGGCTTTAATTCCGGAGACCATTTTCGAAGAATAAGCGGCCTGCCACCGATGGTCCATATACCTGCATCAAGCACCTTATTCATGTCCTCCTCAAGGTTGAACTTGAAGAGAAAGAAGCCATCTTCAAAGGATGCGATTGTAAAAGAGCTTTTGATGCGCCATAATCTCTCCACAGCAGCTTTGAGACCTAGGAAGTAAGGTTTCATTCCAAGAACGTAACCAACAAGAGTATTTTCCCATCATAGAGATTCTTCTTGAATATCTCTCTCACGGCAGGAGATAACTCCGTCTTCAGAAGCATTTGGTATGTATGAGAGCTTGGAGTAAGAAGAAACAATGTGGCTCTCTTTGAAAAGGGCAGCCCATCTTCCAGGTGGATCAGGAGGTTTCTCCATGGAGAAACCTAGCGGGGAAGAAAGGTGGGTCTCTCCTCTCTCTCTCTCCATGGAGAAACCTAACGGGGAAGAAACATGGTTACATTTACTTATATGCCTATTCTAGTAATCAAAACTGTAATTTCACCATTTTCTTTCATGCATGCAACCATCTCGGCGATGGTTTATCGAACTTATTGATCTCTATCCTCATGACTTCGATTGCCGAAATACTCGCATGCTGTCGTGACCTTCACGATTAAAGATCATAGATTCCTAGAACCTACTTTGGCAAGCTCGTGAAAAGTTACATACCTTCTCGCATGCGATTGAGCTTTCGGTGCCAAAGGGATTTGTCGCGAAAGTTTCGCGTCCCTTTCGAGGTTTCGACCAACGATTTCACCGCGTCCTAAAGGTCAATGTAGTCGAGGTTTTTCTCACAGGCTGAGGGATGAAGTGGTTTCAAGAGATTTGGGAACGAATGGCTGAGAAGAAATGAGTTCCTTCCACACTCTCACCCACTAGCTGGCTTAAATTGAAATATGCCTGGCTTTAAGCGTGCCAATGTATTTTACAACTTAAGGTCTTGGTATGGTGTGTAGGCTGCACACACCCAAGAGAGTGTATGGGCCATCCAATGGTTTTCTCCTCATGGCTTTAAGTGAACGGTTTTCACCATGGTTTTAAGTGGGCGCTTTGCATCTGATATGTAGGTTGTACACCTGAGGATTGTGTACGGGCCCTCCCATGGTTCTTCACTCATGGCGTCACATACTTGGGTTTCTAAATGGGTCTTAAGAGGCTTGGTCCCCACTGGGTCCTAGGTGGTTTAAATCCAATTATACAAAATGTCCTCTATCCTAAAGGTGGTTGTTTCGGAGTGGGGCTTACACACTCAAGAGTTGTGTATTGCCACAAGATGATGGCTTTGTGTAGGGCTGTAATACAGAAATCGGTGCCGTCACTTAGGGTCTAAGGTTGGGTCCTTGAGAGCTGCTAATAATCTCAGATCAAATCTATAACATGGTGGCTTTTATACCTGGCTAGTTCTAGCGTATTGCCGGTACAACTAGGCGAGTGTTTGGGTCCAATTGAGCGTACATTTTACTCCTATTTGGACCAACAACCTGAACTCTTAGCGGCATATGGCACACTGTACACATCACACCTGATGCCTAAAACTAATTGACGCACAAGTCTTTGGGAAATTTGGGCTTGGGTCAGGTTCATGCCTAGGGTGCACATGATCCGACTAAGATAGGTGGGTCAGAGACCGCATTTTTAGGCACCCAAAAGTTTGACCAAAGTCAAATTGGTCTAAATATTTGTATCATCATCAAAGATCAAAGATTCAGCGGTAGCAATAATTCGGGGTGTTACATCCTTCCCACCTTACAAAATTTTTGTCCTCGAAAATTGGCGTGCCCTTTTCGAAGACGTATGGGCGGTTGGCCATTTCCGAAGGAGAGCAATCATATTCTCCTCAAGAGTTAGTGACTCCACATTAGAGAAAGGTCAAGGCCATTACATTCTCCCCTCCTTTAAGAAACTTTTGTCCCCGAAAATTTTCGTAAAGTTCTAAGGTGTTAAGCAACAGACATAAAAATGACCCAACCGATGGGTCGACGACCTATCGGACCTGACCCTATAGAGGTTTAAATTGCTCATTTAAGTAGAAGGTACCTAAGTGTTATGTGTAGGATTTAGTTAAGCGTATAGGTATTAGTGTCGAGGCATCCATGTAATAATATGCTATCATACATTCCAAAAGTATGCACCATCTAAAATTATAGGAAAAACTTGAAAGTAACTAGCGAATTTATACCTGGGGTCCCCTGAGAAATTGCCAATGGCTTCTACCATTTCTTTCCCTCGGTAGAATCCCTTATCTGATGTCCTACCCGACCTATAATATCCCAAAAAATTGAGCGTTTAACTTTGACCTCGAGAACCGTGCCCAATTGATCGTAGGGTTGACCAAGTGATGGTCAAACAATGCACTCATGGAGTGATGAGTTGACATGGTACAAATATAATCTAAGCATGATGTATAGTGTGAGTTAGTGGTCACATACACCTATCTCTAGTGTATGTGTTTAACACACAAGCAGGAGAGAGGATATAAGGGTTTAATAACCCTATTCCCCTTTTGTTTGGTTGTTGAAGAGTTAAGAAGAGAGAGAGAGAGAGAGAGAAGGTAACTAATTGCAAAGGAGTTATTATGGTTGGATTGAGGGAAAGTGGAGCATTGATTGCCGGATTCAACGCGTTTAGAGCCGTTGAAGCAAAAGCTGGAGCCCTAGCCATTCCAACCTAGATCTTAATCAATTTGAGATTGATTGAAAGGTCAGCTTTAAATTGAGGTTAATGTATAGATTGTAGATGATTAAATTCAGTCAAGTAGGGTTAAAAGAATAGATTAAAGGTTTAGAAAAGAAAGGGAAAAGATTTGAAAGAACAGCCAGAAAGGGGGCTGAATCGGGCCAAATCGATTAATCGAAATTGGGATTCGATTAATCGATTTTGGTATGGAAATTGAAAAGTCAGGTAAGCCCGATTTTGATTAATCGAATTGGATTTCGATTAATCGATTTTGATGTTCGATTAATCGATTTGAAAATTGACTAATCGACTGAGTACCTCCAGTGGCTGGAAAAACAAGACCTGGGGAAATTGACTAATCGATTTGGGATTGAATAATCGATTTCAAACTTTCGACCACTCGATTTGAGAATCGACCTTACTATGTTGGAGATTTCGATTAATCGATTTAGGATCGATTAATCAAATTTGAATCTCGATTAATCGATTTTAGAAATCGAATAATCGATTTGGACTTCAATTAATCGATTAAGTCCAAATCGATGAATCGAATTGTATTTCGATTAATCGAACTTTGGCAGTTTGCTTAACTTTATAGTTTTACTTTGAGATTCATGGAGGGTCTAGGACCTTCTTCATTACATCTTTAGTGATGTATTGCATGTGTTATGATGTACCTTACGTGATACGTGTGAAAGCGAGCACAAGGACCCGCGTGGGACCTTGATGCTTGGACCTTCAGAGAATTGAGGTAGGGAACACCTTGAACATGTACTTTAATTGCAAGAGCATGTATGTAGTGATATATTTATCAGAATTGAAAGTGTTTTAACTATGAAAAGCTTTGTGAAAATGGGTGTGTGTGTGACACCAAGAAAGTGATAAAGGCATCTGTGTGATGCGAGTAAATAAGATCAAGTAATCTAATGAGAATGAGACATCCCCAGGGAATGAGAAAGTAATAAAGGCATTAGTGGATGCGAGTAAGTTATACATCCCAGGGATGTATATATGATTGAATAATTACTGTTGAGGCCTAACTGATATAAGATAGCACTTTACACGGTGAACAACTATATGTAAAGCACATATTATTTTTATTATTTGAGATTTATTTAGGATACCCCACCGACGTGGCGGGATACCCATGACCGATACGGCAGCCAATCCGTACACTAGTGCGGAGGTCTATCCGTACACAGTAAGCACATCCCAGGGATGTTGAGATGAGTTTTGATCCCGTCGCCTATGAGAAAGGGGCTTGGGTCGTATTCCCAGGGAATACATTTTTACAACTGTCTATTTAGACGACGATGAAGGGTATCTCATCGGGGCTCGATGCTATATTGCTCGGGGATTACTTAAGTTGAATATTTAAGTTTTACTTTAGGCCCGTTTAGTGTCATTCATGATAAATCAACAGTAAAGTAAGACATGCAAATTATCAGTAAACTTGAATGCAAATCTTCATCTTTTAAACTGTTTTCTAGCAAATGCATAGACACATCATGGTTAGAATATCATGGAATATATGTGAGATTTTAATTTATATGTTCATTGTGATTGTTCCCTATTGAGCTAGGATGTAGCTCACCCCCTTTAGACTATACGTCGCAGGTCCTTTATTAGCAGCAGCGGAGGCTTTGGGAGACGTAGATCCGGGTGATTCGGATTACGTGCCTGGAGACAAGTTGGAGCCTCCTCCTGAGGACTTCTTCTAAGAGACTTTGCTGTGTACTTTGATAGAGAGTAGTTTTGAGAGCAGATTTGTATGACTTGGTATGTCAAGCTTTTATTTTATTAAAACAATGTAATTAAATTGATTTATTTATTTTGGCGAACCATCTGGGGAGATCTGTTTATCACCGATGGTTCGGATCGGTTCTCTGATCATGCAGTGGCATAAAAGTATAACTGTCTTTTGTTTATGCCGGATGGGCATGTTACTTTTCCGCTTTATGCAGTTAATTATTTATTTCTTTATTATTGCTTGTTATACCAATATTCCGTGCATAGTTTTGGGGCACAGTCTAGAGGATCGTGCTGATGGCACGAGTTTTGGGGTGCCGAAATCCGGGCTGTCACACGACCGTACTTGAAGCATGCGCCTGTTGCCCTCTGGCATTTTCTGTCTTATGTTACAACCTGAACCTTGAGCATGGTTGAATCAATGCAGGCGGAGCAGTGCGTGACGTTTGTTGCATCATTGATGCTCTGACAGTGGCAGGGTATGAAAGACGATAGGGCATAGTAGGTGTAGAGATAGGTGGTCTGAGTAGGCTATGGTGCTAAACCTAGGTCTTCTGCAGACCTATTTTGATTCATAAGGTTCAGACTCACTCTTCCTGCTTCTATTTTGCTTGTCTCATCTCTTCAACATACTATCAACATCTCTCTCTACAATGAAGGTCAATCTCACCACTCGTTCGTATGTCATTGCTTCAAATAGAAATATCTTCTCTTTAATAACCGACTTTAGGCCATATTCAAAATTTTGAGTCTTCATCAATTTTGTAGCCACTAGAGCTGGTGCAAATTGTGATAAACGAGTTAACTTCGTCTCATATTCTTTTACGCTCATTTTCCCTTGTACCAGATTTGCAAACTGAATTTCTAATTGGCGTCTCTCCGGTGCCGAGAGTACTTCTCAAGAAGGCTTCGGTGAATTCAGCCCAAGTCCTAGGTGTCCCTGGCGCTCAGGTTCTTTCCACGAACTTCCATCATTGGTTCGCTTCTCCTTCGAGTTGGAACGAGGCCCAACTCACCTTCTCTTCTTCCGTGCATGGGATTCTCCAGAACCTTCTCCATCTGATTTAACCACTTCTTTGCTTCCGTCGGGTCAGTCTGCCCATAGAAACTAGGAGGTTGCATGCTCCTGAACTCTTGAAATCCATAGGGTTGGTGTCTCTCGACTAGCAATGCAGCTTGTTGGTTGACCATGGTCTCTAGCAATTGCTCCATGCGACTGCTATTGCTTCCTTCTCCCAAAGGAACATCGTTGGCACAATCAGCTTGTGGTCGACCTCATGGAGGCATACTGATTTGTCACGATAAACAAGGATTTCAATGCAAAGTGCTCATGAAGATCAAAAGCAAGACCAATTTAAGTTCCTATGTCTTGACCACATACGCCTAAACAGAGACATGACTTAGATTTCCTAGAAGACCTAGCGAATGGGGATCGTGGATCCTTCCTACTTTCGGATTGGATGTACCGTCATCGCATTTAAGTCCCAATAAGGCCTAACACCTAAGCTTTGATATTAATTGTAATAGAGTCACAATCAGGTCTCCTATGTCATGATAGAATCTACTGCCATAACTTTAGTTCCCCAGAAGACCTAAAGCCTAAGCTTTGACACCAATTGTGACAACCCAAATTTTCCTCAACATTTTTTTTTAAAAACAACTGGGAACACCCGGACTGTTGGGTCACAGATCACGATCTGAATATAGAGTATATATTTGGTACATCCGTATAAATGCGGAAAATCAAAGCAGTAATACATATGGCAGGAAAATGGAAACTTCTATCATATACAAAACTTTATCTAACAAGATAAAAACCACCGGTGATGGCCGACCATCACCTAAACAGTGGTGTACAAAATATCTATACGAGATGTACATCAAAATCTAATTCTAACGGCCTACAAGATGATTGGGCGTACCAAGTCCAAATCTCAAAATCCACAACTAAAATAAAAACAAATCCACCCGTCTATAGCAACGGAGTCTCGTGAAGCTCCGGATCTCACTCAAAACTTGCACCTGTACCTATGACGTATAGTCGAGGAGTGAGCTAACCATCTAAGCTTAGTAGGAGAAGATCAATACTAAATACATTTTATCCAAACATATGCATAAATCCAGTGACGGAAGCATAAATATAATAGCCAAAGTCGAAGCATTTTCATATTAGTTCAAAATTGACAGGCTTTATAAATAAATATTCAAATCCCGAGTTCATCAGAGTTTCGGACAAAATTCAAGTCTTAATTCATGTTTTGGATTCTGAATTTGAATTGATTGGATTTAAGATTCAAATTTTCTATTCATGTTTAAATTTTAGAGTTCAGACGTATTGTTCATAAATCAGAGATCACATTCATTGTTCACATCTTTATTATTCGAAGTTCATGATTCAAAGTTTCATGATTCACAACTCATTATTCATAAATCATCTTTCCAGGATTCAGAGTTTCAAGATTCAGAGTTTCAAAGATCATCTTTCGAAGTTGATTGTTCAAATACACGGTTTCGCCGCTGTGTCGGCCCAAATACACACGTTCATGTTCATATGTTCAAATACACGGTTTCACCGCCGTGTCGGTTCAAATACACGGATTCATCGCCGTGTCGGTATAACATGTTCACATTTCAAGGTGCCAGTACAGATATGGATCCACTGTTGTGTCGGTTCAAATACACGAATTCACTGCCATGTCGATTCAAATACATAGATTCACCGCCGTGTTGGTTCAAATACACGGATGACCCTCTATACCGGTTCAAATTTCAAGGTTCTTATGACTATTCATAATCAAATTTCAGGGTTCGAACGTATTGTCTATAAATCAAATTCACCATTCATAATTCATACTTATATTACACAAAGTTTTGTGATTCACAGTTCATAATTCAGATTCGACGAGATTCACAGTTCTGGTCAAGCTCATATTTTCAGTTCATTCGTGATCTACAGTTTGTGTTTTCAAATTCAATCATGGTTTCTATTTCGTATTCAATTTCAAAGGAAATCCATAATTCAAGCGTTCGAAAGCAGGCAATAATTTGATAATTTCGAAAGCAAATAATTCAAAAGACGATTCATATTTTAAAGATCAAAGATTCAAATTTCAAATCATTAACTAAATCAAATCAAATTTCGCATGTTTAATGTAATTTAAGCATAAGTTTCAATCCTTTATCACGAAGATCTATGAATCAGAAACAAGATGCACTTAAGCATTGAGTTCTCCTACCTTAATTGTCGCTAATACCCATTAAATCACATGCCCGAGAATCCCGTGCTCCACCTAATTCATAATACACATGTGAGTTTCTATGCTTAATTAGGCCGTAATACCCGCCTCAGTCGACCTCTACAGTGTCCGATTGTTGTTCAAATAAATTTTTGGCGAAGGCAAAGGTCATCCGGTTGCCTTACTAATTTCAAGTGGCATACAAAGTTGCCCTTTCAAGTGGCACTTAAAGTCCCCCTTTCAAATGGCACCTATGGTCGCCTCATTTCAAATAGCACCTAAAGTCATTATTGGACTTGGTGAAATTTCTAAGCATAACAAGGCTTCCCAAGCAAAAGGCATGGTTGCAATTAAAATCACTCCCAAAAAGGTTAGAAGGTTGCCCAATGATTTACCTTTTAATCCACTTAAGGTGCCAACCAAAGTCGCCCGGGCTAGATTGTAAAGTCGCCCGGTGGCTTCCTTTTTAAGTCTTAAAGCGCAAATAAAGTCGCCCGGCTAGTTTCCAGGGTCGCCCGACGCTTTACCTTTTAAACCTCTTTAGGTGCCATTTAACAATCGCCCGAGCGGCTTTTACCCAAAGAAAATTAGCTTAAGAAACTCGCCCAGTGAGCACGGTTGAGCGTTTTAGTCACGTGCCTCAAAGGCAACTCGCCCGACCACTTTAGAGGTTGCCCGCGCTGCCCCTTTAGCATTTCAAGTTGCCCGGGCGGGTTTTGCCCAAACATTTTGGCCTAAAGAACTCGCCTGACGAGTTCTTTATTTCTTTTCTTTCTGTTTTCCAGCTGTGAACTCGCCCGGCGAGTTACACCTAGCCCCGGCAAGCCAGGTAGGTCTGAGCCTGGTTTCTTCATCTTCTCTGGCCAAAACCTCCCCCTTTCTTCCATGCATGCTACACTAACTACTTTACATTTACTTATATGCCTATTCTAGTAATCAAAACTGTAATTTCACCATTTTCTTTCATGCATGCAACCATCTCAACGATGGTTTATCGAACTTATTGATCTCTATCCTTCTCACGAGTTTGATTGCCGAAATGCTCGCATGCGGTTGTGACCTTCACGATTAAAGATCATTGGCAAGCTTGCGAAAAGTTACTTACCTTCTCACATGCGATTGATCGATCGGTGCTAAAGGGATTTGTCGCGAAAGTTTCGCCTCCCTTCCGAGGTTTCGACCAACGATTTCACCGCGTCCTAAAGTTTAGTCGAGGTTTTTCTCACAGGCTGAGGGATGAAGTGGTTTCAAGAGATTTAGGGGCAAATGGCTAAGAAGAAATGAGTTCCTTCTACACTCTCACATACTAGCTAGCTTAAATTGAAATCGGCCTGGCTTTAAGCGTGCCAACGCATTTTATAACTTAAGGTCTTGGTATGGTGTGTAGGCTGCACACACCCAAGAGAGTGTATGGGCCATCCAATGGTTTTCTCCTCATGGCTTTAAGTGAACGGTTTTCACCAATGGTTTTTAAGTGGGCACTTTGCATTTGGTGTATAGGTTGTACACCTAAGGATTGTGTACGGGCCCTCCCATGGTTCTTCACTCATGGCCTGACATACTTGGGTTTCTAAATGGGTCTTAAGAGGCTTGGTCCCCACCGGGTCCTAGGTGGTTTAAATCCAATTATACAAAATGTCCTCTATCCTAAGGGTGGTTGTTTTGGAGTGGAGCTTACACACTCAGGAGTTGTGTATAGCCACAAGATGATGCTTTTGTGTTGAGCTGTAATACAGAAATCGGTGCCGTCACTTAGGGTCTAATGTTGGATCTTTGAGAGCTCCTAATAAACTCAGATCGGATCTACTACATGGTGGCATCTATACCTAGCTAGTTCTAGATTATAGCCGGTACACTCTGGGACCACGTTTTCAGGCACCCAAAAGTTTGACTAAAGTCAAACTGGTATAAATATTCATATCATCGTCAGAGGTCAAAGATTCAACGATAGCAATAATTTGGGGTGTTACATCTTTCCCGCCTTACAAAATTTTCGTCATCGAAATTAACGTGCCCTATTCGAAGACGTATGGGTGCTTGTTCGTCTCCGAAAGTGAGCAATCATATTCTCCTCAAGAGTTAGTGACTCCACATCAGAGAAAGGTCAAGGCCATTACATTTCATGTGCATTTGATTGTGTGAATAAAATTTTATAATAATATATCAATAGAATCAGTAGAATCATCTCAGATTTGACCTTTCACTGATTTGGCGCTTATTTTGTAAGGTTGGCACACTGAAATTAAACCATGTGCCACCCTTGTTGCTTGGGTCGAGTACCGAAAGATTCCGAATGCTTGAATTATGAGATTCAGTTTTTAGATTTTAAGTATGCTAATAGTTATGAGATTCAGTTTTTAATAATTATTTGCATCATTTTGCTTATATTTGGAACATGTTATGATTTAATGGTTATTTGACATTTTTATTTGTGTTAGATGGCCGACGTAGGTCAACCCCCACCCTCACCCCCCTAATGTTATGAAAGGGCGAGGGAAAGCAGTACTTGGATTTAAAAATAAAATAAAAGAAGGGGTAAAAATTCTTGTGCTATTGTATTATGGGCATGTCGTAGGGGACGATCAAAGTAAGATGTCCTCGATGATTGGGCAAATAGCAAATGATTGCATTAGATATCCTTTGGATGTTCCAAACTTTATAGATATTTTTGAGGAGAGTTTCAAGAGTGCTTATGAGGAGTTGATGGTAACAAATAACATAGTTATATTAAATAATTAAATTCTTTATTTTCAATTCATATTCATATTGATTGATAATTAATTTTGTTGATTAAATGTAGGAAGTTTTTGGCATGCCTCCCTATGATGACATTTATCGATGGTTGCACTATACCTTGCTTCAGAGATGGAAGGCTAATTGGTATCATATAAAAAAAGCACTTCGACCCATACAAAAATATGGGAGAACGATTTGCCCATTGCCCCGATAATGTGGATAATGACCAGTGGAAGTCCATTATCCGTTATTGGGAGTGTGAGGAGTTTAAGGTAAATTTCTAACTCATTATTTATTTTAAAAAATTCCTTTTATTAATATAAAATATAATAATTTTGTCTGATATAGGTGATTAGTGAGCGTAATAAAAGAAATCACGCAAAGCTAGTCGCACCGAGTACAACATAAAATATTACTCACATAAATAAATTTTACAAGGTATTAACATGCAAATATAAATTGTAATTTATCAATAAACTTCTATTTTTATAATTTACACATTAAACTCGTCATTTTCTATAGTTAAAGCAAATAGAGGGGAAATCACCCCCAAGGGTGCAAAACTCGAAGTTGAATCACATAAAAAAAGATGGCAAACCGGTGAATGACGCAGTAGTAGAGATAATGGTAAGATGATTTTTTAATTTATATATATATTTTAAAATAATAACTAAATATTTAATTTATATGAAAAAATTTCAGCAAAAGATAGATAAACGACTTGCGAAGGGCTTACTGGAGTCCACTGGACGAGATGATGTATTATCTTAGGCATTGGGATCCATCACACGTGGTTGTGTCCGAGCAAGCATTTTTGGACCGTCGTCGTCTAGGGGAGGGTGGCAGGAGATCTGTAAATTGAAACAAGAAGTGAGCACCTTGAGAGAAGAGCTTGAAGCAATGAAGAGGTAGATCACTCAATTGATCGTAACAATGGTAAACATTACTTTAAAACTTTCATACAATTTTTTCTCTTGTAGTTTTCTATAATTTGTCATGCTAGCAAACATTCATTTTCTTTATGTAGCCTCCTCCACCGCCGCTGCCGCAACAATAGGCTCTCCTCCACAACACTTTGAATGGGTACACATTTTGGATAGGTATGTTATTTATTGATGAAGTCACTAATTTTTTAATCTTTAAGAGGCTAATTTTTTGGGAGCTTCAAAAGCTAATTTTTGTTCATAACCTCTGAAATTATCTTGCTTCATATGCTTAGATTGTTCTTGCTATTATCTTCTCCATATTCTAAGTCAGCAATATTGTATAATCTCCAATAAATTGAGGAGGTAGCTAAATTGGAGTTGCATGATCAGGCTTTTGAGATTTTAGATTTGGGCTTTGAATTTAGTTCATTGCACCATTGTTAAGGTAGTGTGATTATGTTGCTAGTTCTTTCTAGAAAGCCAATTTAGAGGTCTCATTTTATACATTGCAAACATTCTGATGCCTAAATAAAAATGATATTGTTATGATTTCAACTTCTAGCATATATAAAAATGATATTGTTCTGATTTCAAAATCTAGCTAAGTATGCCCAAACCATCTCAATCTCAATGAACCCAAACCACCTTAATTGATCCCTGTTGGGGTTACTGAGTCAAACTGGTTTGGGTTAGATTGGTAGAGTAATGTCAAAATTAGTGTTAATTATAATATGGCCCAATATTAGAAGTGGTAATTCATAAATTTATTTATATCCAATGGAGCAGTAAATGAGTTTTTCTCTTGCGTGTACCATGCTAGTGATATAATTTTTCTCATATTTTCTTCTGCTTAACTATTCATGCATGTTTCTGTCTTTACTATTTTTATTTAATTTGGTAAACGTGTGGCATAAACTATCCATGTTAATTTTATGATATATGCTCTGCTCTTTTAACAGGGTAAAACATTGGCCCTGAGCGAACTGATTATTATCGTAAACTTTTCCCATCTATTTCATGTTGGCATTTGATGGGATAAATGCCCGATTCCTAGTAATTCTACAATTGTTTCCTACTACCAACTTCTCATTTGGGGTCTCTTTAGTTGCTAAAACCCAATTCCTTTTTGCTTGGATACTAATTTCCTCCTTCCCATCATGATGGCAGATTAGGAAGGCTATAGGACAACAATGTTGTCTTATCACATTTTAAAGAGTATTTCGAGCAGTGTTATGCAGAGGTTTCTGGTGATTTCTTGAGGAATACTCGAGTCTTGAGGTCTATGAAGTCGGACCTTGATCACATATTTCAGAAGCTCAGGTATGACATGTTGTGCTTGTTCGGTTTTATTAATTTTTTACCTTCACTATACTCTAAGGTCCACATCGAGCTCCAAGTGGCACTCAAAACATGTTTTCGGTGCCATGGGGAGCAAGGTTGCGTTGTTTAGATCCTTTCTAAAAAATTTCAAAACAACAGCCCCACTGAGTACTCCTCGAGGCTTAAAAAAATTGATCTATACAACCTGTTGGAGCTCCACATGGCACCAAAAGAGTGTGTTGGGTGCCATGTTGAGCTCGACATGATCTTGGATGCGTACTCCATGGGAGTACGGAAACCTTTCTATATAAGATATATAAGGTAATCAGTTTTTTAGATTTTAATAGTTCCAAGAACTCATTCATCAGTTACATTGCATAAAGCATCTTTTCTTTTCTTATACTCACTATATATTGAAAGGGAGCATGATTTTTTTTATTGTTGCATATTGTGTTGAGGCTAAAAAAATATTGATTTTGTTTCTTCAATGTCTCCAAGGATTGTTGATGAGAATCATTGCCCTTCAAACTCTGTTGTGTAACTTGCATTAGAGCTGGCCTCATAATGTTGATTACTCTTTTAAGATCTCTCTAGAGTCAAAAGATCACATGGCTTCCATTTTATCTTTAGTAGGTTTTTGCTCTATGCATCATCTTCTAAGATTTTACCCCATCTTTCTAGCTCAATTTAACCACACCTTGATTGTCTATACTTCTAAGCATGCTTAGCTATGCTCCCCGTTCTTCCATTTTGGTTTTCTTATTTTCGTGGTAATTGTTTAACATGTTTTCTTCCGTGTTTTTTTTTTCCTTTTAACTTAGAGACCGTATTTGGTTCTATCTTCAAGAATCGAGTAGGCATTAAACAGGGATGAGGAAGCTTGTCAGCTACATGAATTTTTCACGTCATAATATAACTTGGAAGATGTAGAAAGGAAGGTTCTAAGCATGGAAATAGCAGAACATGATGGAAGGAAATATTACAAGTTTGAGTTGGAGCCCCCCCACGTCTTGATTACTGGAGCTGCTGCCGGCAATCGGCTCTACTTGTTCAATATAACTGGTAAAGGTAAAATTTATCATCCCTTTACTTTCTCTTAAATGAGATGAGAACCAATGGAATAACTAGTTATCATTCTTGTAGGTCTTCAATGGAAGAGGTATTATTAGGGAACACAAAGCATTGATGAAATGTGCTTCACTTTCCATTTTCCAAGGAGAAGCCCATTCTCTTAAAAGTGTTTCTTGACTTGTGTTTTTGATTTTAATCCACACACCATGCTCATAGATCCTTTTTTGATAGATATAAATGAGCAATTGTGGTATTTGGACAATAACTTCAATTACATTTGTTCAGTGAAGTCCGGGTGGAAGGATTGGAGACTTTGGATTATCTAGAAAACCTACAAGATAGGGAACGATTCACAGAACAAGTAGATGTTGTTACATTTGAATCAGAAGTGAGTATGAGTTTGTGTGTTTTATTAACTTGTTTGTTCCAATTTGATACTAACACTATTATGTGTAAAAGGTGGACAAAATATATCTCAGCACACCTACCAAAATTGCAATTCTGGACCATGAAAAGAAGAGGACATTTGTTTTGCGGAAAGATGAACTTCCATATGCTGGTGAGTTTGGCTATGCCCACTTGGCTCCCATTTAGTTGTTTTCTTTGACCTTTTTAGAATTTTAGTCTGTGTAAAAAAGAACCTCTTACAGTAAGAGTGGCATATTAGCTGCTCGATGTATTTTTTGCTCTTTCTGTAGTGGTATGGAATCCTTGGGATAAGAAAGCAAAGGCAATGACAGATTTTGGGGATGATGAGTATAAACAAATGTTATGTATGGAAGCTGTAGCTGTTGAGAAGCTCATCACTTTGAAACCCAGTGAAGAATGGAGAGGAAGACTGGAGATCTCAACCATTCCTTCTAGTTGTTGTAGTGGGCAATTGGATCCTCGAAGGGTTCTCCAAGGGTGAAAGTTCGATCTTTTTACAGGTACTTCTGAAAACATTACCTTGGTGACAGGGAAATAAAATAAGAGAAAAAAATCCCATTTTTTGGATTGGAAAAAATGGGCCGACTTCCCAGTTTATTATTACTTGGTTCTCATAAGTGTTTCTTTCTCTCACCAAAGTTAATATTTCCTTCGTGGACACTAGTCTCTACAAACTTATCTATTTTTATGCATTTCTTATATTTTGTTTTTATAGCTAAGCTAGGATAAAGCTGCAACCATGAAGTTGTAATATTCTCAACCTTCCAGTTGAGCTCTTGATCCAAACCCAACCTATCCATTTTCTTAAAACTCAAACATATGAGAAAGTGATATGGCTGGGTCAAGTATTTAAAATTAGAGTTGGGTAGCCTTAAAACATTGTAGTAAGTATTTTAAAAACTTAAAAATTAGTAAAGAGCTCTTGAAGTTAGAATTAAATGTATTCTCTTCCTAATGAAAATAGAACAGAACATCATTTAAAATGTAGTCTTTTAAAAAAATTTATTAGCAAGCACTGCCTAGGGTACTCAGTCTGGTACCTTATACCAGCTCTAATTAGGCCCTTTCTGTAGAAGGTTGTATAGAATGCTCCAGGTCCTCTTTGATGAACACCTGTCCTGTAACTATAGGCTATATTGCAGTGTTTTTGAACACCAACTCTTCAATTTTATGCTTTACGTTGTGTGAGGAGTTTCTGCTGCTATTAGTTAGGTGTTGAGGTCTTCTTTTATCTGTAATGTACACCCAATAGTAGCATGCATGGGGTCATCAATTTGAGGTGTGATTTCCAAGTGATAGTGCATCATCATTCATGTAGCCTAAAAATCATTCTGATTGTTTGAAGGATATTCTATTCACTTGATTAAAGGGAGAACCTAATGGATTGGAAAATCCCATTTTTTGGATTGGCAACTTTTCTGAAGCTTTAATCCCTCTAATGGATTCCCTACAAAGGAACCTAATGGATTGGAAACTCTGCAAAATTTCCGTATTTTTTGGCGTTTCTTTTGCCATTTATAAGCAATTTTTAACAAATAAAACTGACAATGGATTACATGTTGCTAATGGGTATTACTTAAACAGATTGGCAGGTAAATTTAACTAATGTCTATTTGGCATGCACAACATACTATTCTAATTTTCTAGTACTCTACCCATTTGAGATGTTTTGCTTTCATTTCAAGTATTAATTCAAAAAATCCTGAACCTGATTATGTGGATGCTCTTGTTGCAGTGGGATCTCAATGCATGGCAGTGAATTCTGATGACCTTTTTTTGCTTGTGTTCGAATTCAGAAGCAGAACCATAATCAAATAAATGATCTTTTGTTTGACCATTCCTTGGCATGCAAGGGAAAAATATGAGCTTGAACCCCAGAAGAGACAAGTTAACTGTTTTGTATGTCTAGAACATGTGAATGTGTAGTTACTATTTTCCTTTTTCTTTTTCCCTTTCTTTCTATGAAAATAGTTGAAAATTTGAGGTTGCAGTTGGTGCTAAGCAAAAAACCTGTTACTATTTTTTTGGTTTTTTTTTTTATAAATAATTTTGCTTCCCATCTAAATGCAACTTATATTTTTACCTAAATTTTTGAATATTTGGATGTGCTAAATATAAATTAGAATAATTATTTCTTTTATATTATTTACAGGTTATGGATGTTTGGGCAATATGATGCCTGAAAAAGAAAATAGCAGTAAAAAAAATAAAAACAGAGTGAAACTTATTATAGACGGCTTCAAGTCGTTTCCAATAGTAGAAGATTATTATTGGGGACGATTAAAAGCCATCTCCAACATGCGTTAATATGGCAATAGACACAACTTATGGTGGTCTCCAATAAGCTCAAATATTGGGGATGGCCAAAAGCCATCTCTAATATTTGGTCTCTAAAGACATTTGAGACAGAGCTATAAGAGACTACATGGGAGCCGTCTCCAATAGTATTGGAGACAGCTTAGACATCTTTGGAGATGGCCAAAATCCGTCTCTAATAAACATATTTTTTTTAGTGAGTTCAAAGAAATTTTGACTTGAATAGAAGTAGTCTCTCTCTCAAGGAAAGGATAAATTAGTCTCTGATGCTCACTGGTTTATAATTTTGAAACTATAGTCTAAATGTTGCAATTCAGATCAATCTATTGTTTCAAACATTCAATCTAATACAGTGTTCAATGAGCTAAAAAATGAATTGAACTTTTTTATATTCTTGATTATTGAACTTCTACTATGATGGATTGTAAGTTTTCAAGATTTGTAATTTTTTCTATCATAATTCACATATAATGGTTAAATAATAAACTATTTTAAAATCAGAGAAAAGAATTACGCAAAAAGCTAACTAAATAAAACAAACTAACAAATTAATATACTAATATACTAACTACTATACACAAAAGTTATGTATCCCCCCAAACTTAATTTGGACAATGCCCTCATTGGCATAAAAACAAGAGACACTCAAAATTTATTTACCTTTAAGATCATACCTATGAGACTTGTAATGGTCTGTAATTTTACTCACTCGGTGATGAAGGATATGGTACCAGAATAGAAGCAATAGGTGGGGCTGGTGCTAGTGAGGCTAGCAGTGAGGATGAACCATTCGATAGGTCTTATTCCGAGTCAGACACAACATTTGTAGAGTAAACATCTTATTCTTCTGAAAGTGGTTCTCATTGTGTCACAGGCTCAGCCTCCTCAGGGTTTTCCTTCCCATCTATCGTTCTAAAAAAGTTTCCTTTCAGACTCTATTGCTCCTTTCCAACCTTTTCTTTATTTTTTAAATTCGCAGTCAACTTTTTAATCACGATAGATTTTAGTTGAATTTCCATTCTTAGTTTTTCAGCTTTACTTTGTTCTTTTGCTACTGCGGCCCATCAAATATTTGTGAAAGACACAATAGTCTTCTTTTGTTCAACATTGGTTAAACTGAGGGAATCGTTATCTTCTTGTAGTTTCAAAATTTTCCCTTCAGCTACGCTCAGTAGATGATTCTTCTCACCCAGCTGTCTATTGAGTTCTTGCTGATAATCTTTGATAGCTTTTTCCTTCAAAGTTTTTCTAGCATCCAGCTCTTCAATGAATTCATCGAATTGCACCATCAGAGTTGCGATTTTATCTTCGTATTGTAACATCCTAAAAATTTCAACCGTAGAATAGTGTGCCTTGGTGTGCATGCCCGACTGGTCACGCACCCGACCCTATGAAAATATTTGATAAGTCATATTAGGTTATGTGTTAAGTGGAAATCCGAAGGAGTAAAGTTATGTGTGAACCTTTGAATGAGTTTCGATACACCTAGTTGCGGTGTGTGTGCTTAACACCAAAACCAAGGACTTAATATATGTGTATGAAGCCTAAGAGAATTTATTTCTCTTATAATTTTTAGGTTCTAGAGAGGGAATGAAAGTTTATTAATGGTTAAATAACTTATTTGACTAATTGGGCCAACTATATTTGGCTGACTAGTTGGGCCGACTATTCGAGCCGACTATAGGTCCTGATTGGGTGCATGTCTATTAAGAAACACGTAATCGTTTAAATTTTTCAAACGGAATCATTTTGGGACCATTTGAGCTCGTGTGAGACTTTTAGGACCAAGTTCATACACCATGGCTATGTGTATTGGCTTAACACCGAAACCGATTGATAAGTGGGTTGGGTGTGTAGGCCCCACACTGAACTAAAAGATCATTTATATAATAGATAACACCTTAAATAGGTATGTCCATTTCACGCTGAATCTAGTTCTTTGGATAAGAACTAATACACAAAAGGAGTGCATATGCTTTGTAGGGGAAACATCCCCCATTTTTATATAAAGTCTAAAGCTTCCTTTGGAAACTATAATCGGTTGCAAAATTTGGAGATTTTGGGTTTCTAGAGAGAGAAAGAGAGAAGAGCTTGAGGAGATCACGCCGTAGACCGTCCTAACGTTGAATCGGCTCTGTTGAACTTCGAGGTATTGGCCTCGTGTTAGTGGTGTGTCGAGGAGAGTTGTCAGATTTATGACTTCGGTGAGATTGTAGAGATTTTTGAATATGTGGATAGAATTAGCCATTGTGATCACTTCATAAGCGATTGGGAGAGTGAAGAGTAGTGCGTGTTGGAGTGGAGCGTCATTGTATGCTTCATTTCGATTCAAACACTGGTTAGATCCATGAAATTTCACTTTGAAACCCTCTCGTGGGCGTGAGCTCATGGATCGAGCAATCGATCAATTTAGAAGGTAAGAATCTTTGTAAATTTGTTATGAGTTGATGTGTTAGTTAGCTTAAATGTATGGGTTATGATAATTGAAGAATAAAGATAAAAATTTAAAGAATAAAAATTTAAAGAAAATGGGTTGTTGAAGATCAGACCCGAGCTGACAAAACCGACCGGTCAAACTCCAAATCGATCGGTTGAATTCGTCTGAGCTTGCTAACACTGCCTTAGTATTTCAGCCGTAAATTTTTAGTCTGATCTCCGATTGTCATGATTCTTATGGCGTTGGAAAGAGGACAGAAAGATCTACAACTATTGTGAATTTACCAACTCATGAATCAATAGTTTTAAAGGTCAAAATATAGTAGGAATTTGGGTCAAATTTTGATTTTGTCGAGATACGAAGCCGACCGATCGAATGGAATTCGACCGGTCAATTTTGAAAACCGATGGGTCGAAATTAGCATCGACCAGTCGATTTGTGAAAAATAGTGAACGTGTAATTTGGGGTCTGGAGAAATTGACTGATCAAATTTGAAAACCGATTGGTCGAAATTGGAAATCGACTAGTCAAATTTGACTGAGCTTACTGTTAAGACATGAAAAGTATCACTTTTCACCCCTTAACTTAGCCTCTGTTAGACCCTTAGCCATCTAATAAATGTGTGTTAAGTCATTTCTGTAGGTAATAAATAGCAGCTGCAATAAAGCCTTAATCCTGTTAAGGAGCCCACTTTTGCCCCAGAAGTCTCCCAGAAGAATGGAAGACAGAGAGCCTGACTGCATGAAGGCAGAGCACAACAACAGCAAAGAAAGAAATGATCCTCGCGTAGCTGTCGCAAGGTTCACATGACTCAGAAAGCCTGCCTCACGCAATCCTCACGAGTTCCCCATAACATCATACCAATTGTCTGCGCCGTTCTCGCGTAGTTTAGTGATAGAAGAGCTCCTGCAGCATAGTTCGCGTAGCTCTCTCGAAGCTCAAATATAAATGATCGCGCAGCTCAAGAAAGCAGCTCTCAAACCTTGCACAGTTCACTCAGATCACCTGAGGAGAGAGAGCTTCACATATCTCTGCGTGCAGTGGCCGCGGGATGCAAAACTTCAGAAAAACCTCTCGCGCAGTTCAGAGACCAATGCACATCACGTCCTCGCGAAGATCCATTGAGAAACAAACTGCTCGTGTGATTCCCGCGCCATTCAGAAGGAAAGTGCAATCCCGCGAAGACCAGAGCAATCCAGCGAGGACTCAATGCTCTATCGCGCGACTGCTTCAGCTACAACTAAGACAACCCCGCGACGGTTAGAATTCCAAGCTAATCCAATCTCGCGAAGACCGTGCTACCACGCGACAGTCTTGGAAACCAGTGCTACCTGGCGAGGCTCTGAACTCTAACTCTCCAGAGGATATTCTGGGAACTTCCAGCAATTAGGGCATGCATTCCAACGCTCCAAGTTCTATGCACGTGCCCCGAGGCATCCAAAGAACAGTATTAGGCCATGTGGCATCGTTAAAATTAGGGTTTCCTAACCCTATTGCGCCACCAAACTAACTGCTATATAAACCTAAGCCTGGTTTAGGTTTAGGGGTCTCTCTGCTTAGAATAGAATTTTGTCTATCTTCTTCTTGCAGTAGCTGTAGATCTCTAGTAAGGTTTAGGTAGATTTCTTTTTACTTTTTCTTCTCTCCATAGTCCAGCATTTTCTTTGGCCTATGACTGCTTTAATAGATTAATGGAGTTTTATGATAGGGTGTTTTACATTTATGGGATTTTGTTTGTGAGTTGTTCTGCATAAGGTCATGTTATTTGAGATCCTCCATTGCTAGGACGTATTACAAGCAATGGAGGACTGATTTTATGGTTTACTCAGATCCAAGTTACCTGTGTGTCTGGGCTAACATGCTCCCATACATGCCTAGCCCCACCACAGGACCCACTAGATCTGAAGTCCCCATGGGAGCAATGAGCTTTTGTAGCCTTGTGAACATGGTGGTGGCAGCAATGTTTCTTGTTCTATCTTGAGTGTTGTGAGGAGGATAACCTCTGGGATAGTCTGTGACCATTTAAGTGGACAGGTTATAGCCTTAGGGTGAAGCCAACCCACAGACTCAAGACGAATTATTCTTCTCTGCACTTGTGCTTGTAGCCCTGTGAGAGATTGTGCTGAGACAAACTCCCCTGTATGTGTATAGACCCGCCATCAGATGGCAGATCTGGTTTGGTTATAGAGATTGTAGGCTTACGACTGGATCACTGCAGTCTCTCTAAAGCAGTGGACAGCTGGATCTAATGCTGTACTCAAACTCTTGCTGGTTCTATGTGTCTGGGCTAACATGCTCCCATACAGGCCTAGCCCCACACATAGCACTTTAGAGGTTGAGGTTCCCTATGGATTTGTGTGCTTATAGCCTGGATGAAGTAGTGCCTATAATGATAAATTTGTTCTGACCCATCTCTGGACTGTGATTCCCCAATTAGATAGTCTGTGACCATTTAAGTGGACAGGTTATAGCCATAAAGGGATTGGATCATGGCACAGAGATGAGTTGGATTCTTTCTCCTCAGTGGTGATAATGTAGCCATTGGACAGGACTTCTATAGCAGCAGATATGAATTTGAGTCATGAAACCCATCAGATCTGAACCTAATAGCATACTTCTCACCCTTTTATATTTATTTTCTCACTCCATCTTCTTTCTTAACCCTTTCTATAGTTTAGACATTAGGATACCTTAGAATTTAGATTTTAGTGACCGTAAATCTCCTTCCATTTAGGATTGCCAGATCTGTAGTAAGATCTGGAGGGCCTACTAAAGATGCTCCCTTGGAGCTTAAGATCAACTTCCCTGTGGGACAAACTCTTACTTATCAAAACTTGCTACAACAGGCCCTGTATCTCGTAGGATTGTGCATATTTTAGGGATGCTGTTCTATCATTTTCAATCCACATTTCATTCATTTTTATTCACCCCATTCTTATCACTGCCCCCGATAAAGTCAGTAGCAAGCACTTAAAAATAGCTTAACACTTACCAATACTACTTTTTGGGCATAACTTTTACTCCAAACTCTAATTGATGTGATTCTTGAGGCGTTGGAAAAAGAACAGCAAGATATATAATACTTATGAATTAATAATTTTGTAAATCTAAAGTTTTGATGGTCAAAATTTAGGGGAAAGTTACGTCAAATTCTAAGTTAGCGCGAATTTGTCCATTTCCACCTCATTTTTGGAAGACACTTAAAGATGTCTAAAGTATTAATGATTAGAGTTAATCCTTGATGAATCATTGTGTGCTTGTGATATAGATTGAGGGCGGTGGCCATCGATAGGACTTTGCTTGGCTCTGCGTAACTTCAAAGGTTAAGGTAGGGGAACTTCCACACAAACTTACATGTTTGACTTTGATTCATAGTTCTTTGATATGATTGAATGCTTTGACGGTTTTTGAACTAGAATTTAAAATATTTTAAATCTAAAAATTAATTGAAATCCGGCATATGATCTTTGAACATGAAATTTGAATTCTGACCTTGAATATGAAATTGAACCATAAATCTGAATTTTTTAACTTTGACGCTAAAATTTGATATTGAACTTGAATATGATCTTTGCACTTGAAGTTTTGAGTCCTTTGAACCATGAAATTTGAACTTTGGACCTTGAGTTAGAAATCTAAACTTGAATTCGAATTCAAAACCTTTTGAATCTTTTGAACTTACGTGAATGTACGCCCTTGGACCACTCTGGCGGGATTTACGTACACCCTTATAAATCTTCGTATTTGTGTACACCCTTGGACAGATTTGGCGGGATCTATGTACGCCCTTGGATTGCTTTGGCAAGATTTACATACTCCTTTGGACATCTTCGTATTTGTGTACACCTTGGGACCGCTTTGGCGGGATCTATGTACGCCCTTGGACCGCTTTGGCGGGATTTAGTACTTCTTTGGACATCTTCGTATCTATGTAGGCCCTTGGACCGCTTTGGAAAGATTTACATACATCCTTGGACATCTTTTAATCTATATACACCTTCGACCGCAGTCTCCGTGAATCAAACTATAGGTCAGAAACATTTAAGTGGACCGCTAAGGGCGGATTATGTGTATCTGTGGACCGCTAAGGGTGGATTATGTGTATCAGTGGACTGCTATGGGCAGATTGTAAATACCCTGTGGGCCACTAGGGTGGAATCAAACTTGTAAAACCAAGATAAGACACGTACAAGATAAGACACGTAAGTAAGCTATGTAAGAATGTGTAAGTGAATGTGAATCAACTCAGTAAAATGCCTTTGAAATCAGTTTTTTGTTTCGATATGAACATGTTTTGAACTTTGTCATTGAATCTATGCTTCGTTATGATAAGATGTGAAATTGTATTGAGTTTTCCCCTGCTGAGCTTGGATGTAGCTCACCCTTCGACTATACGTCACATGTATAATACTTATCAGGACACCTGACTTGAGGATTGAGGACTTGAGGAGTGATAAGATTTTCGGGATCGTAGATTTTGGTAAGTTGTGACTTGGTACTTTTCCTGCCATTGTACACTTATTGTATACCACTGTTTGGTGATGGTTGGCCATCACTGATAGGTTGTTTTAGTTATTATACATGCTAGATATTAGAATTGGAGATTTAAATTATGCCATATGTATTACCTGCTTTGATTTCTGCATGTATGTGGATGTACCAAGAAAAATTCTGTATCAGATTGTGATTTACAATCTGGTGGTCCGGGTTTTCCCATTTGGTTTTGGTGTAAAGTTAAAGAAGAAAAAAATATCTCAGAAAATTCAGATTGGGAAAATTTGGGCTGTCACAGTACGCCTTCTTCTCTCCTTCCCGTGCTTGCTGATTTTCACTTATCATTCTATTATCTCTTTACATTTGGGTGATTTGTCCTTGAAGGGTTTAAGTGGCTTCCTGGACTCTTTTTTCTGTTTCTGTCGTCCAGTGTGCATAGTGATCTTTCACAGATTTTCATCACAAGCCTACCACTATCTCTGCGCACTCTTACATAGTGAGTGTAGTTTCAATGACTCTGTTCTTCAGTCTGTGGAACTCATCCATCCACTTTCTTACCACAGTTGGTAGTGGCATCAAATTTGGGGCATAAGTATTTTGTCATTGCTCTACTTCCCTCACTCTTCTTACTACGTTTGGTAATGGCATTAGATTTGATTCATTTGCAAGTTTCCATTGTTCCACTACCTTCAATCTCCTTTCTAGTTCAGGGATTATTATGGTGGTGACTGAAGGATCAACGGGGGGTACTTCTTCTCCATTTAACAGCTCTGTGAAACCCCCTCTTGGAATTTCAGAACTTGGCCTTGGTTCTGCTGCTTGAACTATGAGAGTCTGCTCTGTAGCAGTTGAAATTACAAGTTGAGCAACAGACTCTATCGATGAATGACCATGGCTAGAAGTAGCCATTTCAGCAATCTGCTGGTCCATTGGTAGAGGAATTTCTTCTATTATTGCTATCATTGGGCTCAGAGGTTCTGCTTCTGCAACAATGGCAGTGTGTCGACCTCAGTTGAAGGGGGCATAGCAAGCCCTATTGGTGAGTCCAGAGTGGAGTCATATAGACTAGCTTGGTCTGCAACTACACTGGTTCTAACTTGATGACCCTCTCATGTATTGGAGAGCCAATCTCTGCTCTCTCTTGAGATTGAGTAGGAGTACTCACTCCCTCTTCCGTAACTACTTCCTCTGCTACTATCATTTCTGTTAACTGCTCCATGGCAGATTCTTCTCGGCCATGGAGCAGCTAACAGAGGGGACACTCTCTGTATGTGTTGAAATAAGAATTTTCTATTTGTTTGCAACACTTAGAGTTCTCCTATAAGTCTTGGCAGTGAGGCTATCCTCTATTCTAGCAAGAGCCTTTTCTTTGGGATCAATATTGTATCCCACATTCATTAGCAAATTTGTAATTAACCCTGCAAAGGATAGACATAATTTCGTTGTTTGATATTTTTCTTGGTTTAACTTTTCCCTCACAGTGTTGATTACTTCTAGTAGGTAGGCTGGAACACTGAACCAGTAGCGATTAGCCATAAGATATAAGGCTCTTACGAAGAGTGCCCTCCGTTGTGTTCCATGACCCGTTGGGTTGATGGTCTTGTGAATTAAGACATCCAAGAAGTGAATCTGTAGACTCCGTGATTGTACATCTTTTCTAAAAAAAAATGATCAATCTTTGGGGGGTTTCCCAGTAGCTCGGTCACCATATGAACAAAGTCCAGAAGAGCATGGGTTGTTCTCTTAAAATATTGGTTGCCGAATTGTCAGGGGACACTTTGGGTCTTTCCAGGGGTGCATTCATCACCCCAGCAACCATTGCCTTTGTTATTGCAATTGGGAATCCGACAATAGTCATACCAATCTTGGGTAGACTTGTGTGACTCCGGACTCGAGGAAGTATTGCAGTCCGGCATCCTTAAAGTATTGGATTGCCCCTCTATTTATTTCACATTCTTCCCAAAAGATAACGTCCACTAAGATTTCGGCCCCCCACGATATGATGCTTCATTGATTTTGGGAGTCGTTCTACTGTAACATTAGAGGGCACTGGTTTTTTACCCTTATCAACCTCCGAGGGCTTAACTTTCTTTCTAGGTGGGTTTGCTACTTTCGATTTAGCTTTAAGGGCAGCAGACCATGTGATGCGGTTAATAAGTGGAAAGTTATCAGAACTATTACCTCCGTCTCCTTCTTCCTCCCTCTATCGCTTGCCCGCTACTTTCGACATGCTGCAATTTCTTTTTCTGCAAGATGTATAGAATATTATTTAGTAAATCGCAACTTGTATATATAAATTTGAAATTGATTGCAAAGACTCCTCCATTTAAGAATGGAGATTGTTACCTTGATCTTGACTAATCAACAAACCCTAGTTTTAAGATATTGCTTAGAACTTGAATAGGGTTCCAAAATCAAACAGGAGATACAAGAAAAATTGAAGAAATAAAAACGGTTGAGTCTTAGTCGATAGATTTTTGAAAAACAGAAGGAAAGATAATAGCAAAAATGGAGGGTTCGATAATAGGGCCGACGTATCCACTCTAGAATATGTAGGCCCTATCTCAGTGATGACCTGTTGAACAGATCATTACGCATGTTTTAACCTAGAGTCGTTGGTCGACTCTAATTTTTCAGCAATGGTAACTACAAACCCTCGTATCAGTTGAATCGTAGTCACTACGCTTTCACTGATAGACATGACCATAATGACGATCAATCATAAATCCATACGATTGTTTGCTATAACATACAATAGGAGTTATATTATGATCCATCATTTTTCAACGATTTTAGGATTGAAAGAAAAAAACATAATTCTACATATTTTACAATGGGTGCTACGGATGAGTCGGTAGCTCGACGATCCATGAGGTTTTTATATTTGATTTTGGGGAGTTGATGTCTCCCCTAAGAAAATTTGTCCTCTAGGATTGTTGACTGGCTATGTCGGTAATTGGCCACTCTCTTCTTTCGCCACTTGGGAATCTAGCTGGCCTATTGGCCTATCTAGCTGGACTGAGTATGGGAATGGAGCACTTGAGAGAATTGAGTAAGCTAATGTAAATCTTTTCAGTGTTGATGCGACTGTTGCTGCAAATCTCAGAGGATTTGAACAACTGTGGCATCAGGTGCAATGCTTTGTGGTCCAAATTGGGGTTGTTGTGCAACCGTGGGATTTTTTTGATGATCCCGTCGCGACGATGCACTCGCTAAATAAAATATTTAGAGTCGCCACTCGGAGCATTTGGTGTCTCGGGAAACCTAGATCAATTTTTATGAGCACCGAAGTGCTAAAAACATGACTCTGAATCCGGTCCACACCAAAGGTTCTTAGGTAGGGGCTTCGATTATCGATTGGGAAGGTGTTAGGCACCCAATCAACCCGCTAAATGCGATCTCTACTTAAGGCCAGGTCTATGTGGGGCTGGTTTATATAGTATATATATGTATATATAATTATATATATATAAAAGGAAGAAAAATGAGCGACACTTCCCCTTGCCCAAAGGCACACCGATCCTATTGAGCCCTTCCCGCTTGCCGAAATTTGGGCAGCGTACTGGCTCAATTCTAGGATAGAAGAAAAGCAAAGAAAGTAGAGGAATAGAGGGGAGAGCCAGAGCTCTCTGGCCCTTGTAGCACCGTTAGGGAGCCTTGCGTTGGCTTGCTTCGGTGAGCTTTTTGAAGGCTTGTATGGTATGGAATGGGGCTCTAACTCCTAAGGCTTGAAGCTAAGAGGTAGAGAATGAAAGCTAGGGGGTAACACACACCTAACCTAGAGGTTTTTAGTGAAATACTAAGGTCTAAAGGAGCTTTTTCAATTCTGAAATTTGTATGGGGATGGTGCACTAAAGGGAGAAAAATCTTCTCACTTAAGCTCTTTCTCTCTTAGGTAAAAACTCTCAACCTTAAGCAAGAGGGGTGACTCTCTATTTATAGAGAAAGGGAGGATTAGTGAAGGGTTAAAGTCCTAATTGGATTAGAAATTAGGTAATGGGCAATCTAAGGTTTTTGTGATTTTCTAGAGCTTGGAGAAGAGGGATTTAGATTTAATGATAGACGATAGGGTGGTGACTTGAATGGCAAAAGGGTGATAACTTAGGCTAATAAGGTCACTAGGGTCCTAAAGAAATACACCCTAGACTTTGGGATGATCCACAAGTCAAACCCCCAATGTCAATTTTGGCCATTTTTTGAAGGAAACTCAGGCCCAAACTGTTGGAAGTTGAAGACCCACAAGGGCCCGGCTTGATTTGCAATTTCGTGCACAAATCCACAATTTTTAAATTGTCTTAACTTTTTATGTACAATTCCAAATTAGGCGATTCTTGGCTCGCTGGAAAGCTGGGAAAGTCTACTTTCTACTGGTATAGGCCTTTGGTTAGGCAACTATCTATGCTAACCTTGGCACTCTTTTTTTCATCATCTATTTTGGTTAGTTCGAAATTGGCTCTGTGGGTTCGGTTTTGCAATTTCTCGCACAAATTTACGATCTTCATTCTGCCATATCTTTTAATGTATAACTCTAAATTAGGTGATTCTTAGTTCGTTGAAAAGATGGGAAGCTCTACTTTCCAATGGTATATGCCTTAGGTTGGGAAACTATCCACAAAAAACTTTAGCACTCCTCTTTCTAACCACTGTTCAGGGGGGTTCGAATCGTGCCCGGGAAAGGTTCTAATAGGTCTGGGAAGGCTATGGTTGATTCCTAAGGGTTTGGGATTGGTTTTTAAAGGTTCGGGATAAGTTTTGAGGGATCTAAGGTGATTCCTAAGGGTTTGGGGTAATTCCTAAGGGTTCCATACATGCCATCAAAAGCTCAGAATTGCACCTCTCGAAAGGTGTTTCGATCTGGCCTTGGGCCAAATTTGGGTGTCTACAGATGCCCCTCTTTGGTATCCGATCACTAATGATCATATGCCAAAGAAAAGAGACATTTGAACAAGCCCAAGGCATTACTGATGGGTCCACTGCATTCAGAACGAACTTCAAACATCAGGTGAGTAACACGGTGAGAAAATGAAAGCCCTGGGGTGCCAGGCTAATCATTCGTTCCTCGAGGTAATCGGTTCCCAAGCGCTTAGTGCCATTACTGGGCATAACCGAGGTTGAACGAGTTGCGAAAGCCCAATAGCTAGGAAAAATGTTCGCCTCTCGAGTTGCGAAAGCCCGTAAGTCGAGAAAAATGTCTGCTTCTCGAGATGATTTGAAGGTGATTGATGTTCGAGATTTATTCTGAATACAACAGTTTCGTAAGTAAGAGGGGTGATCGACCCACATTGAAAGATAGGCGTGAAGTAAACATACGTAAGGCTCTAATGTTTGCGTCCAATCCCACAAGGCATTTGACGGCCTCATTGAATTATTCGCCAGTGCCCCTGCTGAAAGCAGGGTTCAAGATCTTTGGGCGAACCCATCGATCCCAAAGTTTATTTAGCATGACCACCCGAGCGAAGTGAATAAATGTCACAATGCTTTTTAAGAGTACGTGCCATTTTTCTGAAAATGTGCCCTGGATCAACATGAGCTAGAGCATCCAACTTCAACTACCTTGAACAGATCCAACCAAACATTAGGTGTCTCCCAAAAAGGGGCATCCAATCTTGGCTTCCGCCTATAATGATTATAAACATCAATTAACTATGTACAATCATGCACCCACTAGGGACAATAAGCAACAACAAAGGCGATGAAAGCCCCGACCCAGACCCGCCCGGGTATAATTTATAGGGACAAACGACCATCATACGAATACCCAGACGCATGGCATACGCTTTATAGGGATACCACTGCCCATACAGGTTTTAAACCTGCAGAAAATAAAAAGGGAAATGATCCCTTTTGAATGCATGGTTGCACATAGTTTGATTGACACAGTCTTATTCTCAATAGGCTGGTCTCAACCAACAATTGACCTTTTTCCAATGGAGAACCTCTAGCTTAAGACACTTAAGTTCATATGAACTCAAAGACAGAGCGTTTGGTTCAAAAGATTTAGCAGTAGAGTTGACTCGATCGAAACATCGATTGTTTGATCGGGACTGACGCCGTTGCTCCTTCCTTGAAGTAGGATCCAGAATCCAAGGTGTGGCTTAGACTTAAGACATTATTATAGCACAGTGGTGTTGCTGATAAAACATCGACATTTTACCGCATCAGAACACGCATGTCGTCGCTCTGTGGGGAAGCACAAATTTATTCTTTTTCTCTTTTTTCTTTTTTTTAAAGATTGCTTCTCTTTATTTATTATTATTTTTTTTTAAACATTATCTGAACCTCGAACCCCGGGAGGCGCATGCCCAGACAACGCATACCAAGAGCCCGTGCCTCCGCAATAGTTTGTGATGAAACTGAAGCCAACGTACTCAAGTTCACTTGAAACCGAAATATGGAATGATCAGGGCGAAGATTTAGCGGTGGAATCAATCCGATCCAAGCATTAACTGTTTGACCGAAATTGACACTGTTGCTCCTATTTTGAAATAGGATCCATGGATACAAGGCGAACCTTAGACCTAAGACATTAATTTTGGACAGCTGCGTTGCTGGTAACATATTGACATTTTACCGCATTAAAAAATGCGAGTGCATAGCTGTGCGTAGCATGAAAACATAGATTTCTGTTTCTTTTCTAAATGATTTTCATCATCATTTTTTTTTAAGACTTGACATTGGTGGTGAGATGCTTTATCTTATTTGTCCATCGCTGAGAAGTTGCCCGCTTCGAGGCTTTGGACCATATGATGTTCCTGCACATTCTCGAGAAAACCTCAGTCCCTTTTTTGTTTATACATATAAAGAAAATGCATCCTAAACAATAGATGAAAAAGTAGATTTCTACCTACACTTTTTCATTTTCAATATATATTTTTTTGGATTTTTGTTTTTGGATATTTTTTATTATTTTTCTTCATTTTTGAGATTGAAATATGATGCTGGAAATATGTACATAAAAATGAGTAGAAATATATACACATTTTTTGGTGTTTGGATTTTTCTTGATTTTTTTTTTTTTTTTTGGCTTTTTTGTTTTTTTGTTTTTTTTTTATGCCTTGATAGTGAGACGGAGTAATGGGTCCCATTTTGAGCATAGTCGAACTCTTTCATGCAGTCAGACCTGAGTGAGCTTCCGGATTTTACCAAGGTTGGAATGTTGATCCCTTTGGATTGAGTTAAACCTTTCTCCTTGCCTCGAGTCATACGTTTGACGGTGCGAGTTTCACAAAGACAATTCTGGTCGGGACCTGATTCGAACTAGCATGAGCGGCCTAGTCGGACAAGAGGGTACAGGAAGAGTAACAAAAGGGTTCCTCAAACATCAATCTTCTCAATCAATCCAACCCTTTCTTCTTTTCTTTTTTTTTTTCTTCTCTTTTTACTTTTTTTTTCTCTTTTTTTTTATTTATCTCCTTTTTTTACCTGTGGCGCCCTTTCGAGTTTTCATCACGTCCATGGGTTTAACTCTCTTACCCCAAGCACCCTTTCAGGTTTTCACCTGGTCCGCACAAGCCCGCTGTTTTTACTCGTAATGCCCTTTCGGGTTTTCACTACGTCCATCTTGCTTTGAGCTTGTATTTTTATTTTATTTTTTATTCTTTTTATTATTTTTTTTTCAAGAGCCACGACATAGACGTCGATTCCGTCATAGCCGGCTGGATGGGGTTCTGGTGTCGTCTCACGACTCGGTTCATGTTGACTTAACATATATTATGACTGCTTGCGAACCTACAAAGAGGGCTTCCTTCAGGGTGTAGCTTGGCCATGGGTTAGGTTAGGACTTGAAAGTATGCTGGGCTAAAAGGGTTTCCTTGATACGGCTTTAGTTTTCTCAACATACTTTCTTCCTTGGGGGTTTTTACTGTACATGCCCCGTGATTCTTCTATACACATTTTTTTTGTTATTCTTTTTCCTCCATTTTAGGCAATCTCTTTTTGAGGTTTTGCTTTTTCGATTTTTTTGGATTTGATAGTAAATTTATACACATGCATCTTTTCTCTCTTTTTTTTTTTTGGTATATGTACACGTATATTTTTTTTGGGGGAATGGGTTTATTGAAAGAAAGGCCCAGGCTCAAATGGGGTAGCAAAGGATATCATCATTTTTAGGGATGTTTTTGGGCTATTGTGCTTGGAATAATGGCCTCGTTTGGGTGGTTCTTAAGCAGTCACGTATCTGTTTCATCAATACTTACCTTATCGTGATAGACTAAGAGTAGAACCGTCGGACGTATCCAGCATTGATGGGCTCAGGAAGATGATCTCCGTCCATGGTGGCGAGGCGGATGGCGTATCCTGACAGCACTTCTCGAATGATGTATGGTCCTTCCCAGTTCGGTTAAACTTTCCTCTTGGATCGGCATGGAGGGATGGGAAGATCTTCTTCAGCACAGTGTCTCCTACCTTTAGATCTCGACCGTGGACACGTTTATTGTAAGTGCGTGCGATTCTCCCCTAGTAAACTTGAGTGTGACACAAGGCTAGGAGTCTCTTCTCATCCAATAAGTTTAATTATTCAAAGCGGGATCTCTGTCTCTCTCTGCTTCGGGTAAGCCTGATTCCATGAGGATTCGGAGCGAGGGTACTTCAACCTCTACTGGGAGGACGGCCCCGATTCCATACACAAGGGAGAATGGTGTTGCCCCTGTAGCGGTACGGATTAACGTTCAGTAGGCCCACAAAGCAAATGGCAGCATTTCGCTCCAATCTCGATAAGTGACGACCATTTTCTCAAGGATGCGAATGACTGTCTTGTTCGCAGCTTCCATGGCTCCATTAGTTTGAGGCCGATAAGAGGATGACTGATGGTGCTTGATCTTGTATTGCTCGCAGAAGTCTCGGATGCACTTATTCGCAAAGTTTGGTCGTTGTCCGTGATGATATCTTTGGATACTCCAAATCGGCACACAATATTGTTCTTGAGAAACTTCTCAATGTGACTAGCCGTGATGTTGGCATATGACACAACTTCTACCCACTTGGTGAAGTATTCAATGGCGACGAGGATGAACCGATGTCCGTTTGATGCTTTCAGATTAATCATTCTGACAACGTCAAGGCCCCAGGTAGCAAATGGCCAAGGAGTGGTCATGCAGTGAAGATCAATGGCAGGAGCGTGTATCAGACTAGAATGTTCTTGACACTTGTAGCATTTTTGAACATGTTTGCAGCAATTCGATTCCATGGTAGACCAAAAGTATCCCTGTCGTAGGATTTTCTTAGCGAGCATGTGACCGCTGACGTGGGCTCCGCATACTCCCTCATGAATTTCTTTCATAATATTGACCGCTTCACTTTTAGTGAGGCACCTGAGTAAGATGTTATTATATGATCGCTTATAGAGGCATTCCCCGCAAATGACATAACCTGTCGCTAAACATTGAATGGTTCGTCTGTCTGTCTTGGATGTTCCCTCTAGGAAAGTTAGGGTCTCGAGGAAATTCATGATATCTGAGAACCAAGGTGGCTCATCATCAGGCTTTGTAGGTTCCTCAATCTGGAGGTAGAATGCCGGCTGATTCCTCTTCTCGATCATGATCGGCTTCATCTTAACACCATAGGGGATTTAAATCATTGACGCCAAAGTTGCTAATGCGTCGGCAAAGCGATTCCTTATCCGGGGGACGTATGAGAAAGTCACATCTTGGAAGCAAGCTATCAGATCCTCAAGGTGTTCATAATAGGGGATCAGTTTCTTATCTTTCGTCTTCCAGTCACCATTCGTCTAACATATGATTAACTGTGAATCGCCAAATACTCAAAGGTGAGTTACATTCAGATCGAGAGCTGCCTGCAGACCATTGGCGCAAGCTTCGTACTCAGCCATATTGTTAGTGAAAGAGAAGTTGAGCTTGACAGAGACCGGTACATGGGATCCTTTTGGTGAAATTAGGATGGCGCCAACTCCTTGGCCCTCGACATTTGTTGCCCCGTCAAAGTGCATTACCCATGATTCTTCTGCTTCTTCTGTATCGTCTTCTGTCATGAACAAGATATCTTCATCTGGGAATTCGGTTCTTAACGGCTCATAGTCAGGTAAAGGATTATCAGCAAAATGATCAACAAGCGCCTGCCCCTTGATCGATGTCTGAGTGACGTACGTGATGTCAAATTCAGATAATAAAAGTTGCCATCATGCGGTTCGTCTAGTGAGAGCTGGCTTTTCAAATAGGTATTTTAATGGGTCCATTCGGGCCAAGAGCAGAACCGCCTGAGATAGCAAATAGTGGCGGAGCCTTTGAGTAGCTGTTGGGGTATTTTAGATGCTTGCTGCTAACTTTATTAGAAACAGTGATAAGAATGTGTTAGTGAAACTGAATCAAAGGTGGATTGAAAACTATACAGCAGTAAGTCTAAAAAGACACAGACCTGTAAGACACAGGGCCTGTTGTAGCAAGTTTTAATAAGTAAGAGTTTGTCCCAGGGAAAGTTGATCTAAAGCTCCAAGGGAGCTATCTTTAGTAGGCCCTCCAGATCTGGCTACAGATCTGGCAATCCTAATTGGAAGGGGATTTAAGGTCACTATTGTCTAAATCCTATGGTAACCTAATGCTTAATCTACAGAAATGGTTAAGAAGGATGATGGAGTGTGAGAAAATAAATATAAAAGGGTGAGAAGTAAGCTATTAGGTACAGATCTGATGGGTCTTATAACTCAGACTCAGATCTGCTGCTATAGAAATCCTGTCCAATGGCTACATTATCACCAAAGAGGAGAAAGGATCCAACTCACCCCTGTGCCATGATCCAATCCCTTACGGCTATAACCTGTCCACTTAAATGGTCACATACTATCCAATAGGGGAACCACAGTCCAGAGATGGGTCAGAAAAAGTTTATCAATGTAGGCACTATTTCATCCAGGCTACCAGCTCAAGAATCCATAGGAACCTCAACCTCTAAAGTTCTGTGTGTGGGGCTAGGCCTGCAATGTGCACTAGCCTGGACACACAGGACCAGCAAGAGTTTGAGTACTAGCTTTAGGTCTAGCTGTTCACTGCTTTAGAAAGTCAGCAATGATCCAGTCACAAGCCTACAATCTCTACAGCCGGATCAGATCTGCCATCTGATGGTGGGTCTATACAAATACAAGGGAGTCTGTCTCTACACAATCTCTCACAAGGCTACAAGCACAAGTGCAGAGAAGAAGAATCTGTCTTAGATCTGTGGATTGGCCTCACCCTAGGGCTATAACCTGTCCACTTGAATGGTTACAGACTATCCACAGAGGCTATCCTCCTCACAGAGATCTGAGGTAGAATAAGAAGATTGCTGCCACCACCATGTTCACAAGGCTACCAGCACAGGCTCCCATGGGGATTCAGATTTAGTGGATCTTATGGTGGGACATAGGCTTGCAATGTGCCTAACCTGGACACACAGGGTACTTGGATCTAAATAAATCCTTTAAAAACAATCCTCCATTGCTTACAATGCAACATAGCAATGGAGGATCTCAAGGCAGCAACCCTGTACAAAACAACCCTCAAAATTTAATCGCATACATGCATAAGATCCTATTATAAAACTCCATTAAAACTATTCCAAATAATCATACAAAGGTATAGCCAGCAAGTGCTAGATTATAGAGAGAAGAAAAGGGAGAAGCTACCTAAACCCTAACCTTAGCCTATTAGAATTCTACAGCTGACTCAAGAAGTACAGAAGTCTCCTAAACCTAAACTAGGCTTATATAGCAGTCAGCTATGGGAGCATTAAGGTTAGAAAAACCCTAATTTTATCAGTGAAATCATGGCTCATTTCTGTTCCTTGGATGCCTCGGGGCATGCGCATGGAGATTAGAGCATTGGAGTGTGTGCCCTAGTTGCTGAAAGTTCCCAGATTGCCCCTGCAGAAGTGGAGAGAAGTTAAGATGTCGAGCCTCGCTAGGTAGCAAGGATTTCTAGGTCTTGTCGCATGATAGAATTGGCGTCGCGAGATTGATTTGACTTGAAGCTCTTGCAGTCGCGGGATTGATTTGACTTGAAGCTCTTACAGTCGCGAGATTGATAATTTGGTCATAGCGGGATTGCTCTGATTGTCGCAAAACTGCGCTTTCCATTTGAGTGGTGTGGGAATTGCTCGCGTGGTTCATTCCTTGGTGAATCGTGCAGGGATCCTCGCGAAGAAGCAAGGTGCATAGGCCCCTGGATCACGCGAGCAGTTCCCTGAAGGTCCGTATCCCGCAGCCACTGCGCGACAACTGCGCGCAGGAATGCCTGGAGCTCTCTCTCCTCAATGAATCACGCAAAGATTAAAGGCTCCTTTCTTGAGCTGCGCGAGAGCTTCCAACTGAGCCTCACGAGAATTGTGCGAAGTATGCTTTTTAATCCCTTCTGTCTTCAATCTACGCGAGAATAGCGCGACCAGTTGGTGTGTTGCCTTCAGAAACTCGCGATAACTGTGCGAAGCTCACTTCTTAACTTGTTGTTGCTTTGTTGTGCCTATGCTGGAGCCAATTCTCTGTCTGGGTCTAACTTCCTTTCTCCTTAGGCACTTCTGGGGCAAAAGTAAGCTTCTTGGCATTGTTAGGGCCTTATCTGCAGCTGCTGCTTATTACCTACAAAATGGGCTTAACATACATTTATTAAATGACTAGGGGTCTAATAGAGATTAAGTTAAGGGGTGAAAGGAGGTACTTTTCAGGTCTTAACAGTAGCCCATACAAGAGCCAGGCATGCTTTTTCCAGATGAGAGTAGCGCGCTTCATAATCAGCAAACTTCTTGCTCAGATAGTAAATGGCCTGCTCTCTTCTTCCCGTTTCATCGTGCTACCCTAAGACACATCCCATCGAAACTTTCTTCATGGAGAGATACATCAAGAGTGGTCTCCCTGGCTCAGGTGGTACCAAGATAGGTGGATTAAGGAGGTAGCTTTTGATTTTTTCGAATGCTGCTTGACAATCGTCGTTCCATTCAACGGGTGAATTCTTCCTTAGTAACTTGAAGATCGGCATGCAGATTGGAGTTAGTTGTGCAATGAACCGACTGATATACTGTATTCTGCCCAGAAACCCTCTAACCTCTTTCTTGGTAGATGGTAGTGGCATTTCAGTGATGGCTTTGACTTTGATTGGGTTGACCTCGATCCCCCTCCTGCTGACGATGAACCCTAAAAGTTTCCCTGACATGACACCAAATGCGCACTTCTGTGGATTCAGTCATAGCCGATACTTCCTCAGCCTTTCAAACAGCTTCTGAAGGTTTACCAGATGGTCACTTCGCTCTGGTGATTTAGCTATCATGTCATCGACATATACTTTAATCTCTCGGTGCATCATGTCATGAAATAGTGCAGTCATAGCTCTCTGGTACGTTGCACCGGCATTCTTCCACCCGAATGGCATGACTTGATAGCAAAAGGTTCCCCAGGGGGTAAGGAACGCTGCCTTCTCGCGATCAACCTCTGCCATTTTGATCTGATTGTATCCTGAGAATCCATCCATAAAAGAAAGCATCCCGTGCTTAGCTGTGTTATCAGCCAAGATGTCTATGTATAGTAATGGGAAATCGTCCTTTGGGCTCGCTTTGTTCAAATTGCGAAAATCGATACACATGCGGACCTTTCCATCCTTCTTTGGCATAGGTATGATATTGGCTAGCCATTGCGGGTATTTGGATACCATGAGAAACCCTGCATCGTATTGCTTGATGACCTCATCTTTGACTTTCAGCATCCATTCAGGTCGGAGACGTCTCAGCTTCTGCTTGACTAGCTTCATATCAGGGTAGAGCAGCAACTCATGCTCGACCAAATCAGTATTCAGACCAGGCATGTCCTCGTATGACCAGGTAAAAATGTCTTGGTATGACCGAAGGAAGTCGATCATGCTTTTTCTTTCCTCAAGAGACAGTGACGTTCCGATTTTGGGTATCCTGGGAACCTCCTTAGTTCCTAGATTGACGTCTTCGGTCTCTTCAACAATGGGGGTAGGGCCATACTCAAAGTCAATAAATCGATCAAGGAGCTCATTGGGGAGTTCCTTGAAGGGGACATCCTCGTCCAGACTCGTGATCCCTACCTCTTCTTGTATTTTTACAGGGAAGGGGTCGATTTCACGTGAGATGGATATTTTGATTAAGGCATCCTTTTGTGGGATATTTTCTGGAATTTTAAATGACAATATTTTTGGACTTTGTATTTTTTCAATGTTTTTGGGATTTTGTGTTTTTTCCATGTTTTTGAGATTTTATATTTTTTCCATGTTTTTGAGATTTTTGTTTTCTTCGGAGACGGACCCTTGGCAAGGCGGGTTGCTATATACACAAGGTATTGTTTGCCAAGGGCTTCTCTCACTTTTTATAGGTTGTTTTTTTTGGAAAACAGGTGCCAAATGTTAGGCCACTCCCCGCTTCCAGGGTTTGGGGCAAGGATGCCCAATTGCGTACCTGAGGGGCCGCTTCTTTACCTGTTGGGATGGAGGGTGCTGACTGATATGGCTCATTGGAGTCAGCCTCCATCATATTGATCCCCATTTCATCTGAGATCATGTCCTCAAATGATAACTCAGTTTTGTGGTGATTCACCACAGGGGGGGTTTGTTCAGGTACTGACCGTCATTCCTCGAAAAGGGATAACGCGGCTAAATCTATCTCCAGGCTGGGAAGGGTAATATGGGGATTGGTGGGGTGAACTGGTGTTGTAGGCTTGTGTAGGGTTAATCGGGTTTCCCCATTTCGATCAATTTTCACAACCTCAACACTTATGAATGAGTTCCTGATGTGAGGCCTGGGACGGGGTTTCTCCTCTATGAGGATCCCCTTGGCTTTAGTAGCTGCCGTTGCACGGACCTTCTCCTTAGCCTCTCTTACTTCTTCTTCGGTGAGCTTATAACCTAGCCCGAACCTGACTTTCTGACAGCCCTTAGCTATGACGGGCTCCTTCCTTCCTTGTAATCTAGGCCCAAGACCTCTTCCTTTTTTATAGCCCCACTTTTGGAGCATGGCTACTGCTGCTACCATGCCACCTCTGGTTCTTGGAATGATGCCCTCGATGGGCTCCGGGAGTATTGCCGACACCTCGTACTCAAAACTATGGAGGTCGACGTCCTCAGCAGTGTGTGGTACATCAAGCATATTGGGTTTTTCAACGCTATTGGCGGCCTTTTCTTTCTCACTGTGCCCCTCTCCGACGATTGTGATAATCTTATGCCCAGATGCAAATTTGAGTTTCTGGTGCAATGTGAAAGGTATGGCTCCGACTTCATGTAGCCACGGGCGCCTCAATAAGAGATTAAATGAGGATTTGGTATCCATGACTTGAAACAAGATGGAAAAGGTCATTGGCCCTATCAATAGCTCAAGATCAACTTCTCCCATTATTTCTCTCCTGGTATTGTCAAACCCTCTAGCGCTGGTTCTGGTGGGCCTTAACATGCACGGATCAACCCCGATCTTGGTAGCGGTTCTTAACAGGCATATATTCAATGCAGACCCATTATCAATTAGTACCAAGGGGATAATCATATTTCCGGACTCAACGATTATATTCAAAGATTTTGAGTGACTACCTCCTTCCTCAAGTAAATCGGCATCAGAAAATGAAATGGCATTTGGAGCCATCACTTAACCAATTATCTGCCCGACTTCATCTGGGCTAACATGGAGTGATACATGCGCATTTTTTAATGCCCCCATTAATGCTTAGAAATAGAGTGGGGACGTCATCAACAGATCCCATACAGTGATATGGGCAGCCATTCTTCTTAGCTGAGTCTCCAGTATATGTTCTCGACTCATCTTCTCGAAAGGGTTCACTGCGCTGTCTTTCTTTCCTTCAGGTTGGCCCTGTGCTGCAGCTGGTGCTTTTTGTTGCTTTAATATCCTCCCTGACCTGGTAACAAAATCTGCTGCCCCTTCTCTGCTCTTGCTGCCGGCATTGACATCTGTTTGTTCGTAGCTTAGTGAGACCTGATGAGGATCATATGGGGGTCCCGAGAGCTAGAAAGGTAGGGCTGTCGGTACTTCAGGCACTTGCTCTGCGGGCTCAGGAGGTGTGGGAAACACTTGATTTACCTCGGTGATAGCGAATTGAGGGGCAAAATTAGGCCAAATGGGGGTGGTGAAGCTTGAGGGTGGTGGTACTAGGGGAAAAGGGGCAACAATAGGCCATTGGTAGCTGATAGGTGTTGGCGGGGGGTTGGGGGTATGATGAGCTATCGGGTAATTAATGGGGGTGGTGGTGTATGGTTGATATGTATTTATATGCACATAATTGACGGGTGTTGGTGATGGAAAGTAAGCCCTAAGATCTATGGGTTCACCTCGTGGTGCAGTCGGGTTGGGGAAATAATCTGACAAATTCAGGGGTTCAATTACCTCGATGTTCCTTTCTTCAATTTTTCTTGACAATGGCGCCACATAACTCTCTCGATCACTGATGTAATTGAATGGGTCAAACTCAAACTCCTCTTCGTTTTCTATCATTTCGACGGTGGGTCTGGGACCTGCTACTCTGGTAAGATGTGGGGGTAGTGGTACCTGGTGGATATTCGCATGCTGGTTTTCTTGGGTGGGTGCAGGGGGAATGATCTTCCCAGCATCAATTAAATCTTGGATTGCATGCTTCAATGGGATGCAGCGATCAGTTGGGTGACCTGGATCTTGATGGAAATTGCAATGAGTATTGGGGTCAAAATTATATGGAATTGGATTGGGAGGAGGTCGTGGTTGGAGAACAGTTATTAAACCCTTTTCAATTAATAATGGCAAAAGTACAGTCAAGGATTGCCCCAAGGGCGTAAAGACTTGATCATAGCTGTCTCTCCTCTCTAGGGTCATTTGAATTCCCTGCCCATTCCCTACTCTCTGTATCGGCTCAGTTTTGACAGGCGCTGGCTGTGCGGCTTCAAATTGAAACAGGGTTATATTGTTATTATGGGACCTGGTGTTGGCAATGTTTTGAACATCGACCCCTATTCTCTTCTCATTCCTTTGTTCTGAAAACCTTCTAACCCCACTGGTTCCACTTGGTATATTTTTATTCAGGCAACCTTCCCTGATAGCATCCTCGCATCGATTAGCATTACTCACTAGATCAGCAAAGCTAGACTGCTGCTGGTATACCAAAAAGTTTGAGATCACTGGCAAAGTATTCTTTGAAATCATTTTGATCTGCTCATCATCAGGTATCCTGTTTCTGACCTGACCTGCTAGTGCTCTCCATAGCCCCAAATAGTCGCTGAAAGTCTCATTCGGGTTTTGCCTTAGACGGGCTAAGTCTGACTTACACGGCTCAATGTCTATATTATAGACATATTGTTCTTCGAATAGGTGCGTTAAGTCCTTCCATGTCTTCATCATAGATGGTTCTAAAGATGTGAACCACCTCAAGCTGGATCTGTTAAACTCTTTTGAAAGACTTTTATCAGTAGTCTTTCTTCCCCTCCATACTGGCACATATCCCCACAGTAAGACTTCAGGTGTGCTATGGGATTCTCGGTGCCATTGTATTTGTTGAAGGCTGGCATTTTAAATTTGGGAGGCAAGGGGACCTCAGCAAACAAACACAAATCTGTGAGGTCTGTGGCGTGGATTTCAGTACCACCCATTTTCATTAACTGCTTCTGTAATTTGTCCAACTGTTCTTTCAGCTGCTTTGATTCTTTGGACACGGGAGCTGCTTTCTCGACAGTTGGTTGGACTTCACTTTGGGCTATTAGGGGCTGGGCAATTAAAGGAGGAGGGTTTAGGCTGGTCAATGCCCCAACATAGGCTCCATTGTTCCTCATCTCATCCTCTTCATACTACTGGTCGACATATTATGCAGTGAGGGTGGGATTCTCATGCCGGTGTTGCACAGACTGGATGGGAATGACATGAGTGGGGGTTGGGTTAGTCCATTGGGGATGAGGGAAGGCTTGTTGGATGATGGGATGAGTGAAAGTTAGATTTTGGAGTGGGGCCTGATGAGGCCATTGAGCATGGGGGAAGGCCTGGAACTGGCTTTGGGATGTTAGGATATGGGAGAGTTGGGACTGATGTAAGGCATGGGTTTGAGCTGGGTATGAGGGTTGTGAATGGGTGAAATTTTAGAGGAATTGTGAAGTGTATGGGTGTGAGGTTCCACGATTCTGTTGGGCTTGGGTTTGGGCTATGAAGCCTTGAGAGGGTTGGGCTGTGAAGCCTTGGCCCTGATAGGTTTGGGCCATGGGCCATTGATGGGTCTAGGCCATGGGCCCTTGAAAGGTTTGGGCCATGGGCCCTTGATGGGTCTAACCCATTGGGCATTTACGGATCTGACCCATTGGGCCTTGGGGGGGCTTATGGGTCTAGCCCATTGAGCCTTGATGGGTCTAGGCCATGGGCCCTTGAAAGGTTTGGGCCATAGGCCCTTGATGGGTCTGGGCCATGGGCCATTGATGGGTATGGCCCATTGGGCCTTGGTGGGTCTGAGCCATGGGCCCTTGGTGGGTAAGGGTGAATTGGGCCATTGGGCCTTGGGGCATGTGGGTAGTGGGGGTTTGGATGGTGTATGATGGGGGGTTGATGGGAGCCATGGGGGAGTGAAGCATGGAGATTGGCTAGGGTATGGGATGGGTTCATGGATATGGGGGGTGGAAGAGAGGAGGCATTTTGGGAAGCTTTCACATAGAGTAGGCTTGGAACATCTCCTCCATCATGGTCATGGAAGGAGGGTCGGATGGAGATGGTGGATTTAAGGGGTGATGGGATATAGATGGGATGGAGGTGGAGGATAAATTGGGCATGGCCCCGGTAAAATTGGGCATGACCTAGGTAAGTGATGGAATATGGGGTGGATTGGAGGGAAGAAGTGGGGCATTGGAAAAGGAGGGTTGGTTGGGTATGTATGGGGATGATGAAGGGTAAAGTGTTGGTGATTGGGAAAAATCAGGCATGACCTTGATAAAAATGGGCATGACCCGGGTAGATGGGGAGATGTGTGGGGGGTTAGATAAGGCGGAAGTAGTATATGTGAATGAGGGTGGATTGGGCCTATATGGGGAAGATGGAAGATGGGGCATGGATGTGGATGCGGGAATTTGGGTGGATGAAAAATAGGGTATGTTGGATGGGTTTTGAATGGGTGCGGAAGGGAAAATGGGCATGGTTTGGGTAAAAGATGAGGAATTGGCGGATGGATTTTGGATAACTTGGGAAGTGGTGGATGGAAAAATAGGGGCGCCAAAGGGGCTGGAAATGGCAAAGGGTGATTGGGTGAGGGAGATGCTGGATAAAATTTCTCCCGAATGGGAATGGGTTGGAGAATATGGCGGGGATGAATCGGGATCGGCATAAGCCGGGTCCACTACCCAAGAGATCGTTTGTTGGCGTGTTGGGTATGGGTGCCTTGGATAAGGCCCAAAAAATTTCCTCCTCCTTCCCCTACGGGATGATGGAGGGCAAGATGATGCCGTTATGTCGGCACCACAAAGACTCTAGTTTTTAGGGTTTTTTTTTTTTTTTTTTTGTTTAAATTTTTTTTGAATTTTTATAAGTGAAAACAAAGGTTCCGAGGCCCTGGAGTTTCCTTCTCGGGTGGCTTTCGTACCTTAATTTAGGACCCGCGGTGACGATTCCGAAGCACTTCGAAAGAATCAAAGGAAGACCTTTGATCTATTGAAGGCACGGAAATAGATGAGGACAACCTGATCTCCCGAGATGAGTCAAAGAGAAGTCTCCTTCTTTTGACCGACGAAGGCGTATTGGATGTCGGGGATGGCAGGGCCCAAACAGAGGTACTAAGACACTAATCGTGGGACTCAGGATGTGAAAAAGGCCACAAATCTGAACTGCTACCGTTCAAAACTACATAGCAACAACTTCAGTTCGGAGTTTGTCTGTAAATTGGTTTTTTTGTGGAAGCTGGGCTTCCGAGAACTGACTGATTTTTTAGTGAACCGTTCTCTCCTCATCGAACCTAAGGGATGTGAGTCCAGTATGACTCGCTAGCGCGCTCCCCAAGGGTTTTAAGCTATGTAGGAATGCGAACCCATCGGATATACCTCCAGCGCAAGCGCTTTTTCAGATATTAGGTGGGTTGGGACTTTTCTGGATCATCACCACTAGGGCTGCAGCCATACTAAGACCCGGGTAGTTGTATGTGTGCCTAAACCCAACCCTTTGAAAATCTACCCATAAAAGTAAATTAATTAAGTTCCCTATCTTGGTTCAATTTTAAAACATTTCAAAGCTTTTTTTTATGGAAGTTTTCTTAAGTTCAAAGAATGGGGGTGATGATCCCGTGCCGCCTCTACCAGTCGGCGTTCACTGCTAAGATATGACAAGAAATAAGGAAAAATGACGGGGCCAGTCAAGCGACTAGGCGGAAAATATAAAGTGTTGAAATTTAAAACCGAATCATAAAGGTAAGTAAGAAAGGTGCCAGTCAAGTGACTAGGCAAAAATTGCTGAAATTTAAAGCCGAAACATAGGGGTAAGTAAAAAAGGTGCCAGTCAAGTGACTAGGCAAAAATTTCTGAAATTTAAAGCCGAAACGTAGGTAAGCAAGAAAGGTGCCAGTCAAGTGACTAGGCAAAAATTGCTAAAATTTAAAGCCGAAACGTAGGGGTAAGTAAAAAGGTGCTAGTCAAGTGACTAGGCAAAAATTGCTAAAATTTAAAGCCGAAACGCAGGGGTAAGTAAAAAAGGAGCCAGTCAAGTGACTAGGTAAAAATTGCTGAAATTTAAAATCAAAACGTAGGGGTAAGTAAAAAGGTGCCAGTCAAGTGACTAGGCAAAAATTGTTGAAATTTAAAGTCGAAACGTAGGGGTAAGTAAAAAGGTGTTAGTCAAGTGACTAGGCAAAAATTACTGAAATTTAAAGCCGAAACGTAGGGGTAGGTAAAATGACGTAATCAGAGAGGTGAGTAAAAAAAAAAAAGTAAAAAATACATTAAAAAATAGCAATAAAAGGTTAGTAAAAATAAAAAATAAATGGGCCAAGTTCAAGGGGAAGCTCTACTAGCTACTCCCCAGTAGAGTCGCCATCTGTGCAACCGTGGGATTTTTTTAGCGATCCCGTCGCGACGATGCACTCGCTAAATAAAATATTTAGAATCGCCACCCAGAGCTTTTGGTGTCCCGGGAAATCTAGATCAATTTTTATAAACACCGAAGTGCTAAAAATATGACTCTGAATCTGGTCCACACCAAAAGTTCTTGGGTAGGGGCTTCGGTTATCGATTGGGAAGGTGTTAGGCACCTAATCAACCCGCTAAATGCGGTCTCTACTTAAGGCCAGGTCTATGTGGGGCTAGTTTATATAATATATATATATATATGTATATATAAATATATATGAAAGAAAGCAAAATGACCGGCACTTCCCCTTGCCTGAAGGCACACCGATCCTATTGAGCCCTTCCCGCTTGCCGAAATTTGGGCAGCGTACTGGCTCAATTCTAGGATAGAGGAAAAGCAAAGAAGGTAGAGGAATAGAGGGGAGAGCCGGAGCTCTCAGGCCCTTGTAGTACCGTTGGGGAGCCTTGCGTTGGCTTGCTTCGGTGAGCTTTTTGAAGGCTTGTATAGTATGGAATGGGGTTCTAACTCCTAAGGCTTGAAGCTAAGAGGTAGAGAATGAAAGCTAGGGGGTAACACACACCTAACCTAGAGGTTTTTAGTGAAATACTAAGGTCTAAAGGGGATTTTTCAATTCTGGAATTTGTATGGGGATGGTGCACCGAAGGGAGAAAGATCTTCTCACTTAAGCTCTTTCTCTCTTAGGTAAAAACTCTCAACCCTTAAGCAAGAGAGGCTGCTCTCTATTTATAGAGAAATGGAGGATTAGTGAGGGGTTAAAGTATTAATTGGATTAGCAATTAAGTAATAGGAAATCTAAGGTTTTTGTGGTTTTCTAGAGCTTGGAGAAGAGGGATTTGGGTTTAATGGTAGACGATAGGGTGGTGACTTGAATGGCAAAAGGGTGATAACATAAGCTAATAGGGTCACTAGGGTCCTAAAGAAACACACCCTAGACTTTAGGATGATCCACAAGTCATACCCCCAATGTCAATTTTTGCCATTTTTTGAAGGAAAACCAGGCCCAAACTGCTGGAAGTTGAAGACCCGCAGGGGCCCCGCCCGATTTATAATTTCCTGCACAAATTCGTATTTTTCAAATTGTCATAACTTTTTATGTACAACTCCAAATTAGGCGATTCTTGGCTCGTTGGAAAGATGGGAAAGTATACTTTCCAATGGTATAAGCCTTAGGTTGGGAAACTATATATAATAACCTTGGCACTCCTCTTTTCATCAGCTATTTTGGTTAGTTCGAAATTGGCTCTATGGGTCCAGTTTTTCAATTTCTAGTACAAATTTACGATCTTCATTCTGCTATATCTTTTGATGTACAACTCTAAATTAGGCAATTCTTAGTTCGTTGAAAAGATGGGAAACTCTACTTTCCAATGGAATATGCCTTAGGTTGGGCAACTATTCACAGAAAACTTTAGCACTCCTCTTTCTAACCGCTGTTCACGGGGGTTTGAATCATGCTCGAGAAAGGTTCTAGTAGGTCTGGGAAGGCTATGGTTGATTCCTAAAGGTTCGAGATTGGTTTCTAAAGGTTTGGGATTAGTTTTGAGGGATCTAAGGTGATTCCTAGGGGTTTGGGGTAATTCCTAAGGGTTCCATACATGCCATCAAAAGCTCAGAATTGCACCTCTCTCGAAAGGTGTTTCGATCAGGCCTTGGGCCAAATTTGGGTGTTTACAATTGCACAATAGACTTTTGAGGTCTTTGATGGAAAACTTAGGTCTAGGGGAATCGGGGTTGCACAGCCGATGGTGCTAGTTGCCTAGTTAAATTTTGGGTGATTCCTCCACGCTAGGTTATATGTGTTTCCATAGTCTCCCCTCTTAAAGGCCATTATTTGTTCATTTTCTACCACCTCTTGGTGAGATGACGCAGCTGGGTTTACAGTAAAATTTTGAGTCTGACAATTAGAATAGCTTGCCAAGGATCTATCTGGCATGCTAGGTTTGGCATCCATTAATGTTGCGATTTGTTGTTCAAGAGCTAAAACTTTTGCACTCATGTCATCCTCCTTCTTTACTTTATCTTTGTTGATATCGTAAAGTCCTCCCCTTATGAGCAGGGTGTGGCGAGTGACATCTGGATCAGATCTAAGCAAAGCTTATTTTTGCTTTTTAAGTTATTGGCCAGTTTCTCGAATAGGTTCTAGGATTGTTGGCCATTTTGATCCATAAAGGCTCCTCCACTTACGACATCAACTGGTTAGTCTCAGTCAATCCTTCGTAGAAACTTTATGCTATCGACCAATTTGGAACCTTGTGATGATGACACTTCCGTAATAGATCCTTCCGTTCTCAACTCTCATGAAATAGTTCTCCCAGCCTTTTCTTGAAGTTTTGAATTACTTTGCGAATTTGGTTAGTTTTACCAATTGGCAAGTACTTGTTGGTGCACACTTTTACTAATTTGGTTAGTTTTATCAATTGGCAAGTACTTGTTGGTGCACATATTTTCTGGGTTCCTTTCAGTCCCCGAAAAGAGAGGCCCAAATTGGTCTATGTGGACTCTGACGTAAGGCGATTGATGGTAAGTAAAAAGTATAGAAATGAAAAGGTTAATCCTAGAAAGAAAATACCTGGTTCGTTGCGATGGCCAGCTACAGATGTTTATTGACGCTGTAACATGTCACTGATCACGCCTTTGTGGGGTGTGGGTTCGACTTATTTACTGAATCATCGGCCTACCGATGTCAGCATCACTAGGTCACCTGGGTGTTTAGTTTATTTTCTTGTTTTCTAATCCTGCTGTAAGTTTGATTATTTTTTATTTTCTAGTCCAACCGAGAGTCTAATTATTCTAAGAGTTTTAATTACTCCCAAAGTTTTAATTATTCTAGTCTCCTAGGTCTACTAGGAATCTGACTATTTCAAGAGTCCAAATCTTAGTAGAAGTCTAATTGATATTAGTCTCCTAATTCTATCTAAGTATCCTGATTAACTCAAGTATCCTAATTCTATCAGAACTCTAATTAATTTAAGTATCCTAATTTTATTAGAGCTCTAATGAATTTAAGTTTCTAATTCTGTTAAAATTTTAATTATTTTAAGTGTCCTAACTCTATTAATTTAAATATTCTTATTCCATTAGAATTTTAACTAATTTAAGTATTCTAATTCTATTAGAACTCTAATTGACTTATGTATCCTGATTCTATTAAAAATCTAATTACTTTAACCATCCTATTTTTCTTAGAAGTCTAATTAATTTAAATGTCCTGATTGTATTAGAATTCTAATTATCTTTAACTATCCTATTTCTATTAGAAGTCTAATTAATTTACATAGTCTATTTCTACTGGAAATCTAATTATTTTATGTTTCCTACTTCTATTAGGAATCTAAAAAAGAGGAGGTTTGGGCCCGCTATGCTAAGGAGGATTGGCCCCGTTCCCGGGTACCCTCCATAAACTCCGTTGGGTAAATTGGTTGGCTGAGGGTCATTTGAAAAACTGATTTCAATTGAAAAGTTAAGATTTTGAAGATTGAGATTAAGATGAGAAGATATCAAGGCTAGAGTTTAAGAATATAAGCTGTGATCTGAAATAATTAAAAAAATTGGGAACTGGTTCTAGAGATTAAGAACCAGGACCATAAATTTAAATCCAAAATTAAGAACTGGTTCTAGAAATCGAGATCTAGAACCAGAGATGAGAAAATTACGGATTTGAATTTAAAGAGTAATAGTTAAAATCGAAGATCTAAAAAATTGGGAGATTATAAACTAGCTGAGAAAACTGAAAACTAGGAAAAGAACTAAATTTTAAAACTAAAACTAAAATTTAGAATGGAAATTTAAGGATTGAAAGCTAGGACCTGGTTCTAGAAGCTAAGAACCAGAGACTAGAATTAAGACCTAAAATCTAAGACTAGAAGTAAAAATCTAAGATCTATGAAATTAGGAACTAAAAATTAGAAATTAAGAACTAGAACCTAGAACTAGAAAGAAAATTAAAAACTAGAGCTAAGAAATTAGAAGAATCTCGAGATTCCTAAGCTCGGAAGAGAGGAATTCGAAAACTTGATTGTTTGATCTCTTGAATTGTGTGTGTTTTGTATTCGGGGTAAGGGGGTCTATTTATAGGTATTTCGAGAATTGTGTGCCCAGCAGGGTGTGCTTAATTGGTTGGTGGAATTCAATTGCGCGCCCTTATAGACGCCCTAATTTTGCTCTCTTAGAGTATACAAACATGTTCAGTCAACCTTTGGCCTCGCCCTAATACATGGACCATATACTGAAACAATTGTATATGGCTGAACATAGGTTGAAACAATAGTGTTGTGGCTCAGACCTCACAACCCTAATACGGGGACCATATACTGAAACAATAGTATATGACTAAACACAGGTTGAAATAATAGTTTTGTGGCTTAGACCCCACAACCCTAATATGGGGACTATATACTGAAACAATAGTATATAGTCGAAGCACAGGCTGAAACAATAGCCTTGTGGTTCGAACTCGACTTAGCCCAGGGAAAGCCCAGAATTACGTGCCCATACAAGTGCGTGCAATTAGATTGTATGTCTCATAGCTGGCGCGCAATTGGTCCATTTGGACCAGGACTGTTCCTCCTATGGGTTGCCTTAGGAGTGGATTACGTGCCCTACAGAGCACGCACAATTCAATTTCACACCTTATCACTGGCGCTCAATCGGTCCAACATGGACCGGTCCTTAACTTTCTATAGGCCACCTTAAGACCCGATTGCGCACCCACACCCGCGCCCACAATCAATCGTGCGTGCTATATAGGGTGTGCAATTAGTTCTAATTAGATTATAACTCAAACACCCAGCTGAGCCAGTTAGCCGGTCAATCACTGAGTCGGCCACCGACTCAAAGTGATTATGCGCTTAGGATAGGATGCATAATCCGATTAAGTGCACCAGACAGGGCGCATAATCGTGTTTGACCGACTAATTGTGCACCTCCCACAGGGCGCGCAATTACCCAAATATCTATAAATAGACCCCTCTACCTCGTCGAAAACACACCAATTTTTATATCCAAGTCTCGAGTTTCTCTTCTCCAAGCTTAGGATTTTGAAACTCTTCCTCCGGCACTTAACTTCAGGTAATCTTTTAGGTTCTAGTCTCTAGCTTTTTAATTTCTAGTTTCGAGTTCTAATTTTTAGGTTCTAGTTCTTAGCTCCTAGGTTCTAATTCTTAATTCTGATTCTAGTTCTTAATCTTCGTTCTAGTCCCTAATTTTTATTCTAGTTTGTACTTTTCATTCTGGTTCCTAATTCTAGTTCTTAATTCTTAAGTTATGGATTTCAGTCTTTAGTTCTTGATCCCTAATCCTTAAAATCTTGAATTCTCAGTTTTTAATCCTTTGGCCATTAATCATCAATCCAAACTCAGTCATTTCAAAATTATCTTTAGCCATAAAAATAATTTACTATTCTATTCTTCTTTCCCCCAACCTTTCCCAATTGTCAATCCCATCACTTTTATGTTTTGCCTATTTTTAAATATCAAACAAAGTCGAATTGATGTGAAATTAGTCACGTTTGAAAGCTTATCAAAGTAGCTTTCCAACGAGCCAAAAAAATGTGCAATTCTGACTAGTATCGAAGAAGTTATGGTTAGTTTTAGAAAGCTGAACAAAAAGTGACGAATTTCAAGACCCCTAATTATATTTGGATTAGTCTCTTTATTATCTTATTTTGGAAAATAGGATACCTTTCTTTAATTAGAAATAGGATCAATTTCCTTATCGTTCAAGGACTTTATTTTATTAGAAGAATCAGGAATTAGAGTTACACCAGGATTAAGAATTAGGATATTTCCTTTACTTGAATTAGGAATTAGAGTTATACTAGGATTTCTAGTAAGAGCCTATAATGACCCCTACCCCTAGCCACTTTACACAATTCTATTCCATACAACTCTCTTCTACACAATTCTCTTCTACACAATTCTATCTTCTGCGCTTCTTCCTTTTAGAAAATTATAGTATTTAATTCTAGTTCTAAATTTTAGTTCTAGTTCTAAATTCTAGTTCTCTTTCTAGTTTTAGCTCTTAATTTCTAGTTCTAGTTCTTAGTTCTTAGGTTCTAGTTCTAGTTCTTAATTCTCCTTCTAGTTTTTAATGCTAGTCCGACTTCTTCTTTCTAGTTCTAAATTATTAATTTTCATTCTCAATTTTTGATTTCTAATTCTTAGTTCTCCATTCAAATTCAGTTTTTAAATATTCAATACTTACAAAATAATTCTTAGCCACCCGATTTGGCCAAGGGAGCTTACGGAGGGTACCCAAGAACGGGGCCGATCCTCCTTAGCATAACGGGCCACAATCCCCTTTTTTTAATTAATTAGATTTCTAATAGAACTAGGATACTTAGATAAATTAGACTCATAGTAGAATTAGGAGACCTTTTAAAATTAGACTCCCAATAGAAAAAGGAGACCTTGGATAAATTAGACTCTTAGTAGAATTAGGAGACCTTTTTTTTATTAGACTTCTAGTAGGATTAGAAGATTAGATTCGTTAGAGTCCTAGCAGAAACAGGAAACCAAACTAGTTAGACTATAGGCAACGCACAGCTGCTAACGTTGGCAGGCCGAAGATTCAGTAAAGGAGTTCAACCTGCAAACCCTCGCTCCCCTTAAAGCGTCATCAGTGACGTGTTGCAACATCGATAAACATTTGTAGCTGGAGATTGCATCTACATAGGTATTCCCCATTTAGAATTCACCTTCCTTTATTTTTCTATATTTAAATATTATCCTTTTATTATTCTAATATATCACTGCAGGCGCACATAAACATTTTCCTATTATTATTTTTCCGCTTTATTATTCTATCGCTTTCCGCCAGAGTCTATGTGGACTGAATTAGGCCACTTATTCTGGGGACCAAGAGGAACCCAGAAAAAGCGCGTACCAACAGCCCTCTCTGGGTCGCTTAATTGAATTACTCACCTTATTTAAGGCGCTTAATTCACATTGAGTCAGTTACGGACTGAGTGAGTGACTGGCTGACTGGCTCAGCCGAGTGTTCGAATTCTAACCAAATTAGAACTCATTGCACACCCCTCTAGGAGCGTACAGTTTGATTAAGAGATAGATTAGTTGTGCTTAGTCGAGGAATGCAAGCGATCAAGGGAACTAGAGTCCAGGTCCAAAGTGGACCAATTACGCGCGGGTGGTGGGGCGCGTAATCTATTGCGTGCCCTTTCCTAGGCGCGGAATCGGATCCTAAGGTGAGGAGGCCCACAGGATGAGTAGCCTGGTCTGAATTGGACCAATTGTGCGCTCGCTGTGTGGTACTTAATCAAATTATGCACGCTGTACAACGCGTGAAATTTAGGATTCTCCCTGATCTAGGTCGGGTCCAAAACACATGGCTATTATTTCAGCCTGTGCTTCGACTATATACTATTGTTTCAGTATATAGTCCCCGTATTAGGGTTTTAGGGTCTGAGCCACAAAACTATTGTTTTAGCATGTGTTCAGCCATATACTATTATTTCAGTATATAGTCACCGTATTAGGGTAAGGCCAAAGGTTGACCAAACAGGTTTGTATACTCTAAGAGGGCAAAATTAGAGTGTCTACAGATGCCCCTCTTCAACGTGTTCTTGCAATGTAAGAATGCATTGAAGAAGTAGACACCCGTCTTCCGAGGGTGCCTTGTCATTTCTTTTGGAAAATCATAAATGCGGACTGGGGATGCTGACATAAAATGTTTGGCTTTCTTATCTATCAACCCAAGCTAATATGGAGCATTCGGGCGCCTAGTGGTAGCTGTCGAAAGGTGTATTCTATGCTGTGGATGCGAGGGGCATCCCATCGTGTATCGCGACCTGGTGCGAGTAGCAATCAACGGGGGAAATTGACGTATCTTAATCTGCAAGTGTAAGTGGCATCCCGTCGCGTGTCGCGACCTGCTACAAGGGGCAGTCAAACGGTAGGAGAATCATCATATCCTCATCTGCGGGTGCAAAGGGCATCCTATCTCATGGCACGACTTGCTGCAAGGGGCAGTCAAACAACGAGAAAATGATGTAGTTGAGGTACTGGGGGGCTGGGGGGCGTCATACGAATGTCCAGAGACAAGGTCAAGTGACCAGATAGTAAGATATAATATTATGTAATGGCGAAGGCTTTCGCACATCATGTCAGACCGGGTGCATCATTGCTCACACCAATGACGCGTCAAGCGTCCCTTTCTAGTGGACATTTGTGATTTCTCAGAGTTGAGTATATTTAGTGTTTAGTTTCCCAGGAGAAAGAACAGATTGGAATGATGAGAAGTGAAACTTCATAGATAGGAGAGTTTATTTATTATTTTTTATGTTTTCATTTTTGAAAGTATATATATTTTTGGAAATTTGGGGATTTTTAACTTAAGATCAATTCAGTGATAAATCTACGAAAAACATGGCTTCCGAGACGTCACTGAGCAAATCCACCGAAACGGGATTTGTGGACCCGACAGTTTAGGTGGTTGTCAAGACGACACTTGGTATGTTGGATGCTCCGTATGACCTTCTCAATGAATACTGATGATTGTCTCTTAGGGAGGACTACAGTGATTCGCGAGTCGAGAGAAATAGGTTTTAAAAACATTTGACTTAATCTTAGTTAACTATATTTTAAAAGAATATCAAATAGAAGAAGAGGTATTTTACTTACCTAATTTGTTGTCGGTGGGAGGCTTTTGCTTGCGATGGGACTAGCTAGTTGTTGCTCCTGTGGTTGTGTCATGAAGGGACTACGGGTGGCTCCTCGCTCTTGTTTGAGTCGCCTTTGCTTGTCGTGTAAGGTTACCTGATAAGATGGGAGTGTCTGGGGAGTGGAGTCATTAGAAGGACTCAAGCTCTCTGTGCAAGCACGAGAAATCACACAACCACCCACATCATTCAAATCAATGGGCTTTTTCGTCTTCAGGTTGCTGAATTTTTCCACATGAACTCAGCCTTCTTGTTGGTGTTTGTGCATTGTCAAGGTGACTTTCTGTGCCGCTTCATATCCCAATGGGAGTGTCATGATGGGATAGTTTGAGGGGTGTGGTCTGTGATGGGACATTGGTTCCTCCCATTTCATCGTGTCTATTATGCAGGGTCACGCGATGGGACATCAGAGGGTCTATTCTTCCCCCTCCGTTGATTGTTATAGTGGATCTTGATGGTTGCCGGTGTGATGGCACATTTGGATCGCCTGATGAGATGTTCACTACGAGACTTGATAGTTGATGGGTGCGACGGGACATCGGAGGGCTTACTCTCTTCTTTTGATTTCTATAATGGCAGAGGCTTGCTGGTTATTGGCACAATGGGATGGTGGAGGGTTTATCCTCCTCTAATGTCATCGAGCATGTGTTTTGGTTGCGATGGAGTCTGGTGACTGCCAAGTGATTGAGTGTTCAAGAGTCGTTGTGATGGGACATGATGATTGTTGTGGCAAGGCGTTTGGAGGGAGGTTCAGCTCTTTGCGATTGGATATTAGATGAACCTTCCCTTGTGGTCATGTGCCATAGTGGGTTGCGACAAAATCTTGGGGAAGTATAGTGGGCGATTAGTGGTTATGTTTGTTTGTTTCTTTGGCAGATCTTGGGTCATATGACAAGATCAAATTGTAGCAGCATCGCGACGGGACATGTTTATGAGTGTGCGATGGGGTGTTGGTCTAATGACTCTTTGGCTGTTTTAACATCATGATGGGATAATGACGATGTCTATTGAGGTTGAAACGGGACTTGTCTTTGGGCCTTGGTGATGTGGCAGGGTTTTCGGGAGGCTCATTTTTGACTTTTTGCGATGGGATATCAGTCGAGCCTACCTTTGGTTGTAGGGCGTGTGAGGTCGCGTGGTGAGGTTTTAAAGTCATGATGGGAGGGCACGACTGATTTAGGCTAATGAGCTTAGGTGTTGGCTGTCATGATGGGACATGTTATTATGGGGTTGTGTGACTAGATATCAGCGGTTCTGTCTCTCATCGGCGGACAAGGGAGAGTGATTCGGATCGTGACGGGATGAGTAGCGTGATTGGCTACTTTGTCGTCGTTAATTTTTGCTTTGTGTTGGGAGGAGGTTTTGTATTTAGCAATGGGGCCGTGAGAGATGATTTTTTTTTTCTATCTTGTCAGCTTGTTTCATGTAGCGGCTGTTGGGGAGTGGTTACATGTACTTATGAGTACGCGATGAGACTTTGGAGAATAATTTTGATCGTGGTGGGACATTATTTGTGGTAGCATCTCAGGGGGTGATTTGGTCACAATGAGACTACTAGGAGATGTCCTCACCCCTGACTAGTTCGTGATGGGTTAAGGTGATTATGTGTGTGTCTTATGGCGATAGGGCATGTTGTCTTGCGTGTTTGTTTTAGGTTTTTTTTTTTGTTGAGGGGTTGCGTTTATTTCGTCAGAGGTGTGTATTCTGCTCGAGGTGTGTGTTATAGCTGGGAATTGCGTGTGTGAATCTGGGCACTTAACTCGATTGCGTGCCTAATTGGGGGGCGCATTTCAGAGGTTCAAGGGTCCATTACGTGTTTGTATGTTCGTTTGTATGTTCGTGTGGACCCAATTACGCACTCTGATCTGTGCGCGTGATTGGAACGTCACTCGACCACAGTGCGGGTAACCTTTGGAATTCCACGTATCTGCACAGGCATATAATTTGATTACGCACGAGCTCTTTGGCACGGGATCGACTCGTCGGGTCTTTTAGGGCAATTGGTAATTTAATTGCGCAAACAAGATGGCGCGCGCGATTCGGATTCCCCGTAGGTGATCTCGCGCTGAATTGCATTGCGCGTTACGTTTTTGGCGCTTTATTAATTCGAGTGTCTATATATGTCTGAACTTCCTTGTTTTTGTCTTCATTGTTTATCTGAGCGAGCCAGCGTTTAGAGTACTTCCATTGTGTGATACGATCGTGTTGTTTCTTCCAGTCTTCATTGTTTCTCGCGTTTTACATCCCTAAGTGGCTTCTGATGGAGGTGCAACTTATGGCTTGGGGGTGTTGGGATTGCGATGCGCTATACACCCTTCATTATTGTTAGGAAGTGAAGATGGCGGGAGGGAAGTCCTCCAAATGGATGGAAAGGGTGTTCCCCAACCATTCCTCCCCTCGCTTTTCTGTTGCTTCTAATTGGGTGTTTCGCACATCGTTGTTTTGGGTTTTGTATCAGTTTTGGATTCCGTGTTTGTTTTAGGTTGTAGGTTAGGTTCTAAGCTTTCATTTTGGGTTGTATGTTCAGGAGGTATGCCGCCGGTGACACCTATAAAATTTTATTATAAATAAAGAGGTGTTTTGTTTATTGTGTTTGTTTCATTTATGTTTATTCATATTTGTTGTTGTATGTTTTCTTGTTTGTTTTGTTTTGGGTGTTCAATTGGATTTAATCAGACCTATTTGGGCATTTATTTGGTTTTGTTTGGGATTTATTTAATTTTATTGGGCTTACTTGGTTTATTGGGATTATATTTGATTTATTTATGATTTTATCTTATTTAGGATTTTATTTGACTTAGGATTTATGATTTTACTTTATTTATGATTTTATTCAAATTTTATTTAGAATTTTATTTGATTTATTTGGGATTTATTTAGGATTTTCTCTTGATTCATTTAGGATTTATTTCTTTGATTTAGGATTTGTTTGATTTTGGATTTAATTTGATTTATTTAGGTTTGATTTAGAATTTCATTTGATCTATCTAGGATTTATTTAGGATTATCTAGGATTTAAGATTTTACTTTATTTATGATTTTATTCAGAATTTATTTAGAATTTTATTTGATTTATTTGGCTTTATTTAAAATTTCATTTGATCTATCTTTATTTGGAGAGTTCAAGGTCTTATTTGGAGATCTTAAGGTTGTAGATGTATTAGAATATCATTTTAAGGGGCTTTTGACATTTGTTTTGTCTAAGGTATGAGTTTCTTTTTGTTTTAATTTGAGGTTTAGTTTGAGGTGACACTTGTCAAAGGGTGTGAGTTTAGTTTCTAAAATTCTAGAGGGATGTTAGATGTTTTAATCCTATTAGCTGATCTAGCTTGTTTCGGATTTGTGTTTCTTGAGGGTAAGTGTTGTGTGTCTATTGATTAATCTAAGTTTATCATGGATTGTGGTTCTTCTAGGGGGTATGTTTCTGATTTAGATTTAATTAGATGAAGGGTGTTTTAAAATGAAACATTCGTCATTTTGTGGCTTTAGGGGTATAGTCTACAAATAGGGGCTAAGGTCCTAGGTTTTTTTATTTATTTTTGGACTTGTAATTTTTAATTTGTAATTTTTGTATTGGTACCTTGGGGCATTTTTTATTTATTCTCTCTCTTTTTTTTTTTCAGGTGTTATGCCCAAGGAGGTTTGTAATTATTATTATTATCATTATTTATTTATTTTTATTTTTTTTAGGATGAGCGGTATTGGGAATTCAGGGTGGTGCTAAGGTTGATGATGTTAATTTGACCCGAAGTGCCACTCTATTGATAGAAGAGATAGAAGAGACAAAGGTTGGTGGAAGGAAAGAAAAGGAAAGAGCTACACCAGAGTTCTAGTGATCGACGCCGGTTGCTCCTTGGTAGGCTCTAAGGATTAATCTTTTGCAAGCCTTCCCTTGGGGGTTTTTGCGATGACTCTTCGTGGGTGTTTGCATCGACTCCTGGGTGTCTTTCTAAGAGTCACTCTTTCATTTCGGCCAACTTGAGGCTCTGTGATGTCGATGCTTGGTCGTGCAGCTTGAAAGATCGCATCATAAGCAGCATCTCAGGGGAATTATGGAGTGGAGATGAGATTTTTGTTATAATTTGTTCAGAGCGTGCTACCTACCCAGGCTTTTCCATTGTCTTTCGCTTGGAAAATTTAGATTCGAGCATGCACTGCCTGAACGGGCTGATTTTCAAATCTTCATTTTACCTTGTATATTCAGAGGGATGCCCTCAATGTAGTTTGTAATAATTTTGACATTTATGGAAATTTATTTATGATTATTTTAATTTTGGTCTGGTTTGATTAATTTGACTTGTTTTATTTAGTTGGGTGTGTCTTTAATTCAGCTGAAAATTCTTTGGGATCTAAAGTGTTTGGGTATGCTTTAGTTTGGTTTAGTGTGGACTTGGTTTGGATTTTTGACGGTCTTAGATGTTCAAGTGTTTATTTCTAGAGCGTGTGTTCATACCTAGGTGAATTTCTTTGATTTTCAGGGCATACGGGCTTAAATTGGAGTGGTGTACGCATATTGTGTTGTGAGCACTGTCTGGTGTGAGTGCCTAAGTGTATGGAATCAACCTAGCCACTATTGTTGTGTACATATATTTTTTTCGTCAGGCTTGGGTAATTGCGCGCAGTGGGCAGCGCGTTTAACTGAATTGAGCGCCTAGTGAGCCACGCGTGATTCAGGCATCTGAAAGGGTCCTAGAGGGGTATTGCGCGCCTATTAGTGGGCGTATATAACCATTACACGTTGCGTTTGGTGCGCATAATAGAAGAGTCAACTGGTCACAGTTGTAGACACCCCCATTTTGCCCTCTCGGAATATACAAATTTGTTCGGTCAACCTTCGACCTCATAACCTTGATATGGGACCATATGCTGAAACAATAGTATATGGCTGGACATAGGCTGAAAAAATAGTTCTGTGGCTCAGGCCCCATACCCCCGACGTGTGAACCATGCACTAAAATAATAGTACATGGCTGAATGCAGGCTGAAATAATAGCTTTATGGCTCAGATCCCGACTTAGGGAGACTATATACTGAAACAATCGTATATAATCGGAATGCAGACTGAAACAATAGTCTCGCATTTCAGACCCCTAACCCTAATGTGGGACCATATACTGAAATAATAGTACATGGCTGAACACAAGCTGAAACAATAGCTCTGTGGCTCAGATCTTAACGTAGGGAGACTATATACTGAAACAATAGTATATAGTCGAAATGCAGGCTGAGACAATAGTCTGCCATTTCAAGCCCGACCCTGACCTGAACAACCTTGAATTAAGTGCCTAAAACCACGCACGCAGTTCGATTGCAAGCCAAATCACCCGCGTATAATCAGTCCCTATTCAGACCAAACTTCCTTTCCCCAGACCAACTCGAGACTTGATCACGCGCCTAACACCAGACGCACAATCGGATTGAGCGCTCTGTCACTGACGCGCAATTGGCCTACGCCCGGCCTAGCCTCATCGTCCTTGATCCCTAAGTTTTCCCGATTAAACACTTCGAGAGTGGCGCTTAATTGGATTACACATGCCAAAATGGGCGCACAATTAGTTCTAACGCTATTCAGACTAGGAAACTCGTTGAGCAAGTCAATTGGTCGCTCACTGAGTCGGTGACTGACCCAAAGCGATTAAGCACTGGGAAACTGGCATGCAATTCAGTTAAACGTCTGAAACAGGTCATTTAATTAGAAAAAAATCTATAAAAGATTTTTTTCTTAATTCGCCCAGGAGGCTGGCAATTTTTGAGAGAGAACGGATTTTTTTTTAGATTCTGAAACCAAAGAACTCCGAGAATGAGTACATAGAGCAACCTAACCATGATTTCTAAATTCAAGCGCAAAATCTTCGAGGTTTCTCTCCGTAGCCCCAGTCCTAGGTAAAAAAAAATCTTAGTTTTAGACTTAGGATCTTTCTCTTAGTTTTAATTATAGGTTTTAATTTTCAGTCCGAGATAGTAACACCCTTTTCAGACCACAAATTGTTTATATCTAGTTCTAATTCTCCTAATTTAGAACTAGTCCTTAATCCGACGGTCTAATTTATCGACCCTAGGCTTTAATTCTATTCTAAAATCTTAAGTTACAGTCCTGTCATTAATTTCCGATTCTAGTCCTTAGATTCTAGAACCAGCCTTTAATCATATAGTCAGATTTTCTGATTTTGGACCCAAATTTAGTCCTAGAAATTTTAATTTTAGTTTTAATTTCTTAGTTTAATATTTCTAAAAATCATAAATATTAATTTTAGTTTCTATAATTCTAGTTTCCCAATTTTGTTCATAATTATTACTCCGAAATCGACTCTGAAAAATCTAAAATACTATTTTATAATCCTAAATCTAATTTACCTTTAATCTCATCCATCCGATTTGCCCAAAGGAGCTTACGAAGGGTACTCGAGAACGAGGCGAATCCTCCTTAGCATAGCGGGCTCAAAACCCCTTTTTTTCTAAGAATTTTAGAATTAATTAATTGCTTTTCTTATCTTTTTAGTATAATTAACTAGTTGATTTATTTTATTTATGCATTATTAATTAATTAAGGTAATTAGATTTTAGTATGATTGATGAATTTCTTTAAATCAGATTTTAATTGGTTAATTTTTTGCTTTAATTAGAATTTTAGTCTGATTAATTCATTGCTTAAATTAGAGTTTTAGTCAAATTAATTTTCTATTTCAATTAGAATTCTGGTAAGACTGTTATACTTGATTTAATTAGAATTCCAATACAACTAGCATACTTGCTCAATTTGAATTTTAGTACAATTAGCATGCTCGATTTAATTAGAGTTTCACCAGAACTACTACATGTGCACTCCTAGTACAATTAGGAAACTTGATCACAATTAAACTTCTAATGGGATTAGGAGACTAAAATTAATCAGACTTCTAATGGGCTTAGGACACTTAATTAATTAGATTTTCGATAAGGATAGTAATAGTAAAAATTAACTAGACTCTTAATAGAATTAGAATAAACTTATATAACTGTAGACATCCAAATTCGGCCAAAGGCCCGATCAGTCTGTACTCCGAGAGAGATATACCCCTGTGCTTCCGATGGCACCCTTGAACCCTTAGTAACTAACGCAGGCCTTTAGGAATCACCCTGAACTCATTAGAACCATTCCCCTAACCCTTAGAGATCACCCCTAAACCCTAGGATCCCTTCTTAGACCCAGCTTTTACCCTTCTGAGCAATTGATGGGAGGAGAGCCACAAAATTTTACACAGACTATTGCTGTAACATCCCGACTTTGCATAGCCTTGATCCGTACACTTCGGTACTTGTGCCGATGGGTCATGAGCCGAGGATGCCTCTTTACAATGATGTAATGTCTATAGATCAAATTCAATGAACTTGATCGATGATAACTAGACCCGGTGTAAGAGCTTGATGCTCATGTACACTGGACTGTGGTGTAGCTGTTTCACACCCAGTCAAGAGAGAAAGTAGTATAAATAGAAACCTAGGGCATTTATTTCTATTTACTGCTAAAGGGAAGAGAGTTAAGAAGAGAGAGAGACAAACCTAGGGTTATTCAATGCTACGAGTGAGCTGCCGAGATCGATCCGCTGTCAAGGGGAAGAACAGCTAATCGAGCAAGGATCCACCAAGCTGCAGCAACTCCATGGAACCCTAGCTGTTCTTGAGCTAGAGGAGGAGATCTCGCTCAAACCTAGGTAAGGAACTTCAATACCTGTTATAGATGGCTTTCAACAAGCTAAAAGTAGTAGAATCTGGGTTGAAATGATGAGAAGAAGTTGAGTTTTCGAAGTGGGTTGAACCCAGAGTGAGAAACCCTCATTCGGAAGAAAACAGGTAATTTCGACCGGTCGAAAATCATTTCGACCGATCGAAATAGCCACAAAAAGGGGCTTTTCGGACTTAAGTGAAATTCGACCGGTCGAATTTAGTTTCGACCGATCGAACTCTATATAAACAGAAAGGTGATTTTTGGACTTTGAGAAATTCGATAAGGTCGAATTTGAATTCGACCGTCGAATTTAAAATGCAAATTGCCTAGAGAATTCGACCGGTCGAAATTTATTTCGACCAGTCGAATTCATTTTTCGGCCGTTCGAAAACGCAGCCTTAGCTGTTCGAATTCGGATTCGACCGATCGAAATCCCCTGTTTTTCTGGTTTGATTCTGTTTTGACTGTGGAAACCTATGGGGACTTTCCACAGTGGGTTGTACATCATTCTAATGAATGAGTGTGCCTTGTTTAGGTGAGGTTACGTGTGTGGAACGAACCAACCTTCGTGAAGGATGAGCATGCAAGGAATTACTTTGTGAGGTAGGGAAAACCATCTATCATGTGCATTGTTTTGACGATATGTATGCTGTGTCATGATATGTCTCTTGTTCGATATGACTTCCGTATTTGCTTCGACATATGATTTTCGGATATGCTTTGACCGTGCTTTCGTTATGTTTTGATATATGAATTCCGCATAAGTCTTGACATATGTTTCCGTATATGCTTCGAGTATGTGACCTCCGTTATGATATGTTCGATATGACGTCATGTGCAAGATATGAGATTTCGAGAGCGTTGTGATATGAGCATGTGTGAGTTTTGGTTTCAAAGTAGTTTTCATCTAATGTATAGTTATCACAAACACAGGGCGATAAGCTATATGTACGCACTTACGATTTGAGGTTATGTGAATACCCGACCGACGCGGCGGTATAACCGTGACTGACGCGGCAGGATATCCGTGACCGGTACGGCGGCCAATCCGTACACCCTTTGTGTGATACGTTCGTATGTATGTGTGATACGTTCGTATGCTTTGTGTGATATGTGATCCCTACCGTTTAACGGTACTTCGTCCGGCAAGTGTCCAACTCTATGGGACCTTGAATATGTGTGAATATGACTCATGTGAGTGACGATGGTGGGTATTCCATCGGGGGCTTGAGGCTATAGTTCCTCATTCTATTACTTTAAGTAAAGCACTTTAAGTTTTTCTTTTCATCAGATGATATGTGTGCATGAACATGAATCCATATGTATGTGTGTGTAAAACTATGAGATCACTTTGGATATATTTCCTTTTGTTTCGCTTTCGTTTTTGTCCTGCCATGATATACGTATTTGATGTCCGATAAGCATGCTATAAGTTTTACCCTGCTGAGCTTGGATGAAGCTCATTCCTTCACTAATATTTCAGGTTCAGGAGAAGAAGTTGGGGCTGAGTTACCCGAGGGCGAGGATCCTGACTTTGACCCAAGCGAGGATCTAGAGGAGCCGAACCCGGAGAATTGCTTCGTTTGTGCCCAACCGGAGTAGGTCCGGCCTTAGACCTTAGATCCATGTTTTGAGAGCTTTTTAAGTCGTAAAAGTATACTCTGTAATTACATTTTCTTTTTTTGGATATTCTTTTGGAGGAACCATGTTTAAGGATGGGTCTCATTGGTTCCAAACGGTTCTTTTCCATCTCTAGGGGATTAGAACCGTCTTTTGGGTTATAAATGATAGAAATATGTCTTTTGATGTAAGTTTCGTCAGTGTGGTTCCGCTTAGTATTCCGCTGTGCAACTTTGTGAGACGCAATGTGATACAATTACGGGCTCGGCCTTAGCGCCAGTCCACCGACGGCACGGGTTTCGGGGCGCCGAAATTTGGGCTGTCACAGTTGGTATCAGAGCATGGCTTTAGAAGCGTTCGACAAGTCTTGACCTTTTTAGTTTGAGAAGTTGTCGTGTGTAAGGGACCTTCTGTTAATGAGACTCTTGTTTCATGGTAACAGAATTAAATGGAACACCGTGGAAGGGGTCGACCAAGAGGTAGACGCCTGGCAGAAATCGCAATGAAGATATCCCATCAGGATCCGGGAGGGGATCTAGACCACTTCCAGTCACAGAAGAGAGAAGTAGAGAAGAGCCTTCAGATAAACTCACTAAGGTGATGGAGTCGATAGCAAGCGCCCTAGAGCAGCAGACGGCGTGGCTTGCTGCAAATAACAATCAGCAGCATCAGCCACCACCACCGCCACCACCTGCACTACTACCTTCATCATTTGTGGATTTTAGGAGATTGAGACCTCCTGTTTTCCACGGGCAGACGGATCCGCTTGAGGCGGAGAAGTGGATCAAACAAATAGAGAAATTACTTGAAAGGTTGCAGAGCCCAGAACATGAGAAGGTGGGGTGGGCATCTTTTCAGTTGGAAGGAGATGCTGATGCATGGTGGAGTCGTTTGAGAAAAGAGAGGTCGAGGGTCCACACACACCATGGACACGGAATCGCTTGAGTCGGCGTTTAACAAGGAGTACTTTCCAAAGCAAGTCCGAAATCAGTTGAAGAAGGACTTTGCTAACCTAGTCCAAGGAAGTATGACCGTGCGTGAGTACGGTAATGAGTTTGTAAGATTGTCAAGGTTTGCACCTGAGTTAGTTGCGACGGAAGAAATGAAGGCCGGAAGGTTTGAAGAAGGCCTACGACCCAATATTCAAGAAAGGGTATCTATCTTTGAGCTTGAGACTTACGCAGAGGTGATGGGGAAGGCGATAGTGGCAGAAAGGGATATAAATAAAAGAAAAGATTGGAAAGGAAGCCAACGGGAGGAGCAAGCGAGTATGACTACTGGGAATAAAAGCCGAGGATGTCTCATACCGCTCAAGTGTCTAGGCCAAGATATTCAAATTTCCGAAGGTCTAACACATCTACGCCCGATGAGACCATTTAGAAGAGAGGGCCCCGCACTCAAATGTCCATCACTCAAGGACTTCTCGAGCCGACCTTCCAAATGATGGAGTGTGCTCGATGCGGAAAGTCACACAAGACCTGGAGTGCGAAGAGATACGGTGGATGCTTCAAATGTGGAAAGGTTGGCCACATGATTCGGGAGTGCCCAGACATGAGAAAAGAGGGCTCCGTTTCGGCCACTACAGCGTCCAGACCGGCGCAGTCAGCGCGACCTGTTGTCAGGGGCCGTGCTTTTGCTATCTCTGCTGAGGACGCTCGCGTGAGCACAGACGTGATCCAAGGTACAATTGCACTTCATTATGATTAAATTCAATTATTATTTTCTTAAAGAAGAAAGTGCATTGTAGAAAGATATAGGTGCATACTAGCATATGAGTGTACATAGCATGCGTGTATGTCTGAATGTAGTCATGTATATACCGTATAGGTACGCTGCAAGTTTATCGCGAGAATGACGGTGATCGTTGTGATGCACGAGTTCTAATAGACCTGTGGTCTACTCACTGCATAACTCAATTCGCAAGGAAGTTAAAGAGCATACCAGAGGGTTTGGAGCTCACACTTGACGTGACCATTCCTACGGGTAGCGCCGTGACGGCAGACACGTGTTGCCGAGCGGTCACTGTGCAAGTGGAGGACCGAGACACGGTCACCGACCTCATTTTACTGAAGATGCGAGGACTTGATGTGCTTTTGGGCATGAATTGGCTATCCGCTTATCACGCAAGCGTCGATTGCCTACGGAAGGTGGTTACTTTCCGTCCTCCAAAGCAGAAGTCATTTCGTTTTGTCGGAGAAAAGGGAAAAGTAGCACCGATCATCTCCGCGGTACGAGCCGAAAGAATGATGAAGAATGGATGTGATGGATATCTCACATTTCTGCAAGAGAAGAAGGAGATGAAAAATGTTGTGAATGAGATCCCTATTGCTCGCGAAGTTCAAGACGATTTCGACGAGTTACCAGATTGCCACCTGACCGGGAGATCGACTTCGCGATTGACTTGGCTCCAGGGACTGAACCAGTGTCCAAGGCTCCGTACAGAATGGCTCCAGCTGAATTGAAAGAGTTGAAGGAGCAGTTGCAAGAACTGTTGGATAAGGGTTTTATCCGACCGAGTGTGTCTCCTTGGGGAGCACGATTACATTTGTTAAAAGAAGGAATTCGATGAGACTTTGCATCGACTATCGCCGATTGAACAAGCTCACGATCAAGAACAAGTATCCGTTGTCGAGGATCGACGATCTATTTGATCGATTGCAAGGCAAAATATTTTCAAAGATCGACTTGAGATCCGGATACCATCAGTTGAGGGTGAAGGCCGAAGACGTACAAAAGACGGCATTCAGAACGAGATATGGACATTACGAGTTCTTAGTGATGCCTTTTGGCTTGACGAATGCGCCAGCATCATTTATGGACCTTATGAATCGAGTGTTCAAACAATATCTCAAATGCGTAGTGGTGTTTGTAGATGATATCCTCATTTATTCAAAGACTAAAGAAGAACACGAACATCATCTGCGCATTGCCTTGCAAACCCTTCCGTGAGCACAAGTTGTATGCCAAACTTCGAAATGTGAGTTTTGGTTGGAACAAGTGAGTTTCCTTGGTCACATAGTATCAAGTGTGACCGCTGACCCATTTAAAGTTGAAGCAAGGTTGGATTGGGAATGCCCAAGACCGTGGACTGAAATCAGTAGTTTTCTTGGCTTAGGATACTACAGACGCTTTGTGGAAGGATTTCCAAGATTTCGGGACCACTTACACGATTGACAAGAAAGAATACCAAATTTGAGTGGACTAACGAATGTGAGGAGCTTCCAAGAACTTAAGAGACGGCTTACTTCCGCTCCGGTTGACTATTCCACGTAGTGGAGGTTTTGTCAGATATAGTGATGCATCTTATGGAGGTTTGGGTTGCGTGTTGAACCAATACAAGAAGGTTGTTGCCTACGGCTCAAGACAGTTGAAAGAGCATGAAAGAAACTATCCACATGACTTAGAGCGGTTGTGTTTGCGCTCAAAATTTGGCAAGACTACCGTATGGTGAAGTCTTTGAGATCTTTACCGACCATAAAAGCCTCAAGTATTTGTTCACAGAGAAAGATTTGGACATGAGGCAACGACGGTGCATTGAATTTCTTAAAGACTACCATTGCACAATACAATATCATCCGGGTAAAGGTAATGTCGTGGTAAGCGCATTGAGCCGAAAAAGCATACATCTCGCTTAGCTAGCCTCATTTCGGGACTACACAGATGGAAGCTGGGTGAGGACCTTTCGCTCTATGATAATAATATTGCTGTTAAGGATACCGGTGTGCTATTGGCAAGTCTTACGATCAGGCCGACTATTCTTGACCACATATGTGAACTTCTAAAGATGAAGAGACAAAGGCAATGAAAACGGAGATTTCACTATTAAAGAAGATGGGTCATTGCTATTTGGAAGGTTGTGTATACCGTCCGATGATGATGAGCGAGATTTGACTATACCGGATGAGGCACATAAGTCTAAATATGCCATTCATCCGTGGTACAAAATGTACCATGATTTGAAGAAGTGTTATTGGTGGAGGGATTGAAGAAGGATATTGCGAATATGTTTCAAAGTGCTCGTGTGTCAACAAGTGAAAGTAGATCATCGACACCCAAATGGTCTTCTACAACCTCTACCGATACCGGAATGGAAGTGGAGTCCATTTCGATGGATTTCATTGTGGGATTGCCGAGACGTTGAGACGCCATAATGCCATATGGGTAATAGTGGATCGGTGACCAAGTCGGCACACTTTTGCCCTATAACACTACGTACCTTTGCCAAGCAAATTGGGTGAGTTGTATATGAAAGAGATTGTCCGACTACGGCATTCCTACGAGCATTGTGTCGACCGTGATCCCTTGTACACTTCTATATTCGCAAAGATTCCAAGAAGGTATGGGCACGAGTCGATTTCATCCATGACGACCAATCGGTCGGACGAGAGGGTCAACCAGATTATTGAAGACATGTTGCGAGCATGCATGATCGATTTCCAAGGATCATGGGATCAACATCGCCCATGATTGAATTAAACACAACAACAGTTTTCAAGCGAGCATTGGGATGGCTCCATATGAAGCCTTATATGGACGGAGATGCAGTCTCCGATCAACTGGGAGGAAACCGTGATAAGTTTGTTTTGGGACCGAAGCGATTAAGAGAAATGCTGAAATTGTGCAGATCATCCGAGAGAGAATCGAACCGCAGAGCCGTAAGAGTTACCGACACCAAGCGCGAGAATTCCAAGTAGGAGACCACGTGTTCATCAAGATATCTCCAATGAAAGGAGTGATGCGCTTTGGAAAGCGAGGAAGTTGAGTCCTCGCTTCGTTGGACCGTTTGAAATATTGGGGAGAGTTGGCGAAGTTGCATATCGGGTCGATTACCCCGCAACTTGATCGTGCAGCGTATTCCATGTATCTATGTTGAGGAAGTACGTGCGAGATCCGACCCATATCCTCGATGCACCGCCAGTTGAGGTCTATAGAGACTTGACGGTTATTGAAGAACCTACGACGATTTTGGACCGAACTGAGCAAGTGTTGCGTTCGAGACGAATTCCTCTAGTGTTAGTACAATGGAAGAATCACTCAAGGGAAGAGGCGACGTGGGAACGTGAAGCCGAAATTCGAGCTCAATATCCCGCGTTATTTACGGATTGAAAGCTGAAAGGAGGGGTTGAGAGCTGAGAAAGTGATTGTAATTGTAAAGTGTCAAATTCATGTATATGAACTGGAAGATTTTGGTTATAAAGACTGAATTTGAAGGTAAGAGGGTGAGAATTTTGATCTGTATGAGAAAACAGAGGAAACAGAAGTTTTCTGTAAATTCGACCGGTCGAATTCATTTTCGACCGATCGAATTTATTTTCGACCGGTCGAATTATACAATTCGACCGATCGAATTATATGGGCAGTGGAAGGCAGAAAGGCTGTTTTAGCCTAGGTGAATTCGACCGGTCGAAAAATTTTTCGACCGATCGAATTTACAGGACAAACGAAATTCATTTTGAATTTCGACCGGTCGAAATTTTTTTTCGACCGATCGAAATCGTTTCAGTTACCTTTTTAAGTGAATTTCGACCGGTCGAAATCTTTCGACCGATCGAATTTGGTTAGGTATATAAATACCAGGGCAACTGTTTTCTTGCCCATTCGAATTCTTTTCGCCCGGGGACGGTTCCTTTTCGGTTTTTCAACCACTTTTGAGGTTCCAAGGCCTATAAAACACCGAATCGCTTTGGGAATCGCGATCTAGCCATCACAAATCGGTAAGTTGTGATTTTTGAAGTTCAAATTGTGTTTTCGCCCTAAGAAATTCCCTAAAATCCCTAGAACCCCTAGTTTTCTTCAAAAAACCCTAGATTTTGGGAAATGACTCCTAAGAGGAAGGAACACAGATCCAAAACTCCTACGTCGAAGCGGCCCAAAGTCGCTACGGGCCCTTCGCCTACGTCGATTCCTCCGCGAACGACACCTCAACCACCACCGACCCAAATCGCTCCAACCATTCCACCTACGGGCAATCGATTGCACATAACGTCCCTAAAAGACACTAACGAGTGGTGGAGCGGAAAGGGTTTTCGATGAATTTACCATCGATCCCGCCTCAGAGCGCGACGGTGAGGAACCGGGCATCAATGCTTGACGATCAACTATTTGAACAAGTGCGGGCTCGATAATCTCTTGAAACCCATTCACCAATACTATTATCCGCGCAGCGCTTGTTTTACCGTAACATGATTGTCAACTCCGACGCTAACACCATTTCTACCAAGGTCGATGGAAAACCTACACTTTCACCCCATGCCATGGGTCATGCGGCGTTGGAATGCTTTGATACGTATGGGGATGGCGAGACTTGCTACCACCTAACCCGCCTAACCTCACCCATACGTTCATAGCCGAAGATGACCAATGGACGAACCGCAAAGGGACGAGCCATCAACCGTTCCGATCGCCCAATCATATGTGGTTCCTAGATACAATTTTCAAGTGTAATTTATACCCAATCCGCCATAAGACCCAAAGGTTAGGCATTTTGATGAATGCACTTTTGCCGCTTCGAGGGCAAATGGTTCGATGCAAGATGGCGGTAGTCTTTGAGGGAATCAAACATGGAAGAAAGAGCACTGCAGGCGTTGAGGCGGTGAGGAGCATATCCCCTATGCCTCCTTCATCTCAGCCATGTTTGATGAATTTTCTGCAACCTCGGTCCACAAAGTATCTCCCAAGGAACCAAAGTCTTCCAACAACGTCCTTCTATACACATTCAAACATTGGAAGAGGACGTACAACAGTCTCAAGCCACACCTCCCACAGTCAGCGCCTCAAGTACCACCAGTGCCTCCACAACCTCAAGATGTACCTGTTCCTGAGGCACCCGCACCCGTTCATGACGAGCCGATCGATGAGGCTCCTATCCCCGAGCACCCTGAGTTTATTCCACCTGCTCAGGAGGTGCCTATGCCGGAGATCCCTATCCATATGCCAGCGCCTCATGCTCACCAAGCCGCGCCAGTACGCCTTGAGGACTTGGCTGCTCTCATTCAAGAGAGTAATGTCCTTGAGTCAACGGCCTTGGATTTCTTCGAGCTACTCCTCGGAGATGCGCTGCAGGCCATGTATCCCACGGATTATATGCAGAGGATCGCGGCGATGCGCGCACAGGTCTACGGGGCTCCGATCTACGAGGAGGACGAGGGAGTGCCACTAGGAGAGGAGGAGGCTGATGCCCAGGAGGAGCAGGGAGACGATGTGCAGGCGGGAGACGGCGTAGCTTCTGAGCCCGAGGATGCGCCCGTGGATGCAGCTGTTGGAGATGACCCTCCACAGGCTTAGAGGCTGGGAGATGTGAATTTCCTTGCTTTCTTTCTTTACGTTGGGAATTAAGTGTATGAATCTTTTAAACTATTGTGGCATGGCTGCCACTTTTGATTTCTGTTGATGGTTAGACTATTGTGGCATGACTTGCCACCTTTGTTATGTGGACCAATTTCCTTTTTATGCTTATGAATAGGGTGTTTTGTTCATGTTTAATGCTTTTCTTCACACGTCTAAACTATTGGCTGTGTGGAGACTGTTTTTCTTTTCAATGCATGAGCTTACTGGTAACGATAGGAATTGTTTAGCCATGCATGGTGCCAAACGAAGCTACTCTTCGGGCACTGTGCTGCTCGTTGGGAACATTTTCGAGGACGAAAATTCCTAACGAGGGGAGGATGTAACATCCCGACTTTGCATAGCCTTGATCCGTACACTTCGGTACTTGTGCCGATGGGTCATGAGCCGAGGATGCCTCTTTACAATGATGTAATGTCTATAGATCAAATTCAATGAACTTGATCGATGATAACTAGACCCGGTGTAAGAGCTTGATGCTCATGTACACTGGACTGTGGTGTAGCTGTTTCACACCCAGTCAAGAGAGAAAGTAGTATAAATAGAAACCTAGGGCATTTATTTCTATTTACTGCTAAAGGGAAGAGAGTTAAGAAGAGAGAGAGACAAACCTAGGGTTATTCAATGCTACGAGTGAGCTGCCGAGATCGATCCGCTGTCAAGGGGAAGAACAGCTAATCGAGCAAGGATCCACCAAGCTGCAGCAACTCCATGAAACCCTAGCTGTTCTTGAGCTAGAGGAGGAGATCTCGCTCAAACCTAGGTAAGGAACTTCAATAGTATAGATGGCTTTCAACAAGCTAAAAGTAGTAGAATCTGGGTTGAAATGATGAGAAGAAGTTGAGTTTTCGAAGTGGGTTGAACCCAGAGTGAGAAACCCTCATTCTGAAGAAAACAGGCAATTTCGACCGGTCGAAAATCATTTCGACCGATCGAAATAGCCACAAAAAGGGGCTTTTCGGACTTAAGTGAAATTCGACCGGTCGAATTTAGTTTCGACCGATCGAACTCTATATAAACAGAAAGGTGATTTTTGGACTTGAGAAATTCGACCGGTCGAATTTTAATTCGACCGATCGAATTTAAAATGCAAAATTGTCAGTAGAATTAAATTCGAAATTTATTTCGACCAGTCGAATTCATTTTTCGGCCGTTCGAAAACGCAGCCTTAGCTGTCCGTATTCGGATTCGACCGATCGAAATCCCCTGCTTTTTCGGTTTGATTGTTTTGGTATGGAAACCTATGGGGACTTTCCACAGTGGGTTGTACATCATTCTAATGAATGAGTGTGCCTTGTTTAGGTGAGGTTACGTGTGTGGAACGAACCAACCTTCGTGAAGGATGAGCATGCAAGGAATTACTTTGTGAGGTAGGGAAAACCATCTATCATGTGCATTGTTTTGACGATATGTATGCTGTGTCATGATATGTCTCTTGTTCGATATGACTTCCGTATTTGCTTCGACATATGATTTTCGGATATGCTTTGACCGTGCTTTCGTTATGTTTTGATATATGAATTCCGCATAAGTCTTGACATATGTTTCCGTATATGCTTCGAGTATGTGACCTCCGTTATGATATGTTCGATATGACGTCATGTGCAAGATATGAGATTTGAGCGTTGTGATATGAGCATGTGTGAGTTTTGGTTTCAAAGTAGTTTTCATCTAGTGTATAGTTATCACAAACACACGGCGATAAGCTATATGTACGCACTTACGATTTGAGGTTATGTGAATACCGACCGACGCGGGCGATAACCGTGGATCGACGCGGCGGGATATCCGTGACTGCACGCGGCCAATCCGACACCCTTTGTGTGATACGTTCAGATGTATGTGTGATACGTTCAGATGCTTTGTGTGATATGTGATCCCTACCGCTTTAACGGCATTTGTCCGGCAAGTGCCCAACTCTATGGGACCTTGAATATGTGTGAATATGACTCATGTGAGTGACGATGGTGGGTATTCCATCGGGGGCTTGAGGCTATAGTTCCTCATTCTATTACTTTAAGTAAAGCACTTTAAGTTTTTCTTTTCATCAGATGATATGTGTGCATGAACATGAATCCATATGTATGTGTGTGTAAAACTATGAGATCACTTTGGATATATTTCGTTTTGTTTCGTTTCGTTTTGTCATGCCATGATATACGTATTTGATGTTCGATAAGCATGCTATAAGTTTTACCCTGCTGAGCTTGGATGAAGCTCATTCCTTCACTAATATTTCAGGTTCAGGAGAAGAAGTTGGGGCTGAGTTACCCGAGGGCGAGGATCCTGACTTTGACCCAAGCGAGGATCTAGAGGAGCCGAACCCGGAGAATTGCTTCGTTTGTGCCCAACCGGAGTAGGTCCGGCCTTAGACCTTAGATCCATGTTTTGAGAGCTTTTTAAGTTGTAAAAGTATACTCTGTAATTACATTTTTTTTTTTTGGATATTCTTTTGGAGGAACCATGTTTCGGTAAGGATGGGTCCTTACCGGTGGTTCCAAACGGTTCTTTTCCATCTCTAGGAGATTAGAACCGTCTTTTGGGTTATAAATGATAGAAATATGTCTTTTGATGTAAGTTTCGTCAGTGTGGTTCCGCTTAGTATTCCGCTGTGCAACTTTGTGAGACGCAATGTGATACAATTACGGGCTCGGCCTTAGCGCCAGTCCACCGACGGCACGGGTTTCGGGGCGCCGAAATTTGGGCTGTCACAATTGCGGAAGAGGAGCCCCATACCATTAGAAGGAGGACTTCTTCAGCTTTCCAGCAAGCTAAAGATCACCCAATTTGGAGTTGTGGTTCAAAAGTTATGGCCGATTGACGTTTCACATAAAATCATAACTTTTGCTCAGGTGTATGTATTAGATACACCCAGCCAATTTGGCCCCATTTTGGTCAGGCGTATATATTATATACACCTGGCATTTTTGGGCCAAATTTGGCTGAGCGTATAAAATACATACGCAGAGCATAGGTAGGGCCCACCACGGACACTCACCTTCTCAGATCTCCTCTGGTTTTCAGGGCGAGGTAATATATACGCCTCAAATTAGCTATAGAATCGCCATCAAATGCTTGAATTTCCACCATCTGGTTTGACCTTTTGACCATCCCCTTGGTTGAGGTGGGTGTCTTAAGGTTGGTTGCACCCCCTTTGAGCTTATTAGCAACCTTTAAGTCACCCATGGTCTCAACCCATCATCTGCCATTGAAACCAGTTTCCCAAACCCCTAGGACCCTAAAAATCTAGAAAACCTTAGATGGAGGATTACCTAATTGCTAAACCAATTAGCTCTTAAGTAATCCTCTAACCCACCTCTTCTCTATAAATAGAGAGGCTCCCCCCCTTCCCAAAGGGTTAAAAAAATTAAGGTTGAAAGTTAAGCTTAAGAGAGAGTGCCCTAGTGAGAGAAAAATATATACTATTTTGCATTCTTCAACTAGAATTCCAGCATGCTTAGTTCACTCCTTTCAACCCATTTCAACTATTAGATCACCCCATTTTTAGTCAAGCTTAGTCCCTAGCTTCATCCTACACTTCCTATCTACCGAATCCTAGCAATAGAACCTGTTCCCCTACTGTTTCAGCCATATAAAGCCATCGGAGGCATGCCAAAGTGAAGGTCTTCTACGGTGCAACAAGGGCCCGTGAGCTCCGGCTCACCCCTCTCTTCCTCTACAGTCTTGGTGTCTCCTCCGTCCAAGGATTCAAGCCATTATGCCACTAAAATTTTGGTTTGACTCAAAGCTTGATAGGACCGTATTGCCTTCAGGCAAAGGGAAGCTCCGCCCATTTGTTTGTTTATTTTGGCCATAGATAGAGACCGGTACGTGCGGGTTGATCGGGTGCCTAAACCTTTCCCGATCGATAACCGAAGCCCCTTACCGTAGAACCTTTGGTAAAGATCGGTAAATCAGAGTCATATTTAGCACTTCGGTGCTCAAAATATTGATTTAAAGGTTTCCTGGGTCACCTAAAGCTCCGGGTGGCGACTCTACATTCATTCCATCGCGAGTGCATCACCGTGACGGGTTTGAGAGAATCCATGATTGCACAGATGGCGACTCTGCTGGGGATATCACCCTAGCGCTTCCCCTCTTGTTGGCCCTTTTTTAATCTTTACTAACTATTGCTGTTTTTTCTAATTTTCTGTTGTTTTTCCTTCATTTTTGTTATTTTTACTAACATACTTACCCCTACGTTTCGGCTTTAAATTTCAATATTTTTGCCTAGTCACTTGACTGGCACCTTTTTTTAATTACCCCTACATTTCGGCTTTAAATTTCAATATTTTTGCCTAGTCACTTGACAGGCACCTTTTTTACTTACCCCTACGTTTCGGCTTTAAATTCTAGCAATTTTTGCCTAGTCATTTAACTGGCACCTTTTTTTACTTACCCCTACGTTTTGGCTTTAAATTTCAGCAATTTTTGCCTAGTCACTTGACTGGCACTTTTTTTTTTTACTCACCCCTACATTTCAGCTCTAAATTTCAGCAATTTTTGCCTAGTCACATGACTGGCACCTTTCTTACTTTTACGATTCAATTTTAATTTTCAGCACTTTATATTTTCCGTCTAGTCGCTTGACTAGCCCCGTCTTTTTTCTCACTTCTTGTCATATCCTAACAGTGGACGCCGGCCCGTTGAGGTGACACGGGCTTGTCATCCCCGGCCCGATTTTGGACTTAAATTCGCTCCCCTTTAAAAATCTGTAATTAAAAGTGAACCAACAGTGTGGGGACATAATCAAATTTGTTTTTGCGTGTTTTGGGTAGTTTTCGGGGGGGGGTTTAGGCACAGATATAACTTACCCAGTTCCCAGTAAGGCGGCAGCCCTAGTGGTGATGATCCTGAAAAGAACCACCCCTTCCAGTACCTAAGAAGGCGCTTGCGCAAGAGGTAATCGGTTGGGTTGCCAATTCTGATGAAGCGTAAAACCCGCAATGGTGAGAGCATAGACAGCCCGAATTCAACCGTGTATCCCTAGGAAGCGGAAAGGAGTGACCCGTTAACACACACAGCAGTCCCCGGGAGCATCCCTCCCAAGAAACCAGTTCAAAAGACTCATTGTGGGCTTGTTGTTCACTGCCAAAACAAGCTAACACAACTGTCTTTGTCAGGTGTATATAATATATATGCCCAGCCAAAAATCCCCAGAAATACTCAGGCGTATATAATATATACGCCCAGCCAAAATCCCCAGATTTAAGCCAGGCGTATTTAATATATACGCTCAGCTAAATCTATTTAGTTTGGTTAGGCGTATATAATACATACGCCCAGTATATACTGGGTTCAGGCAACCCGATCTGAGGCCCAATCCACCACCCAAGTTCCCCGATTAGTAGTATTAGTGCCCATAGTAGCTTCCTGCATTTTGTAACGCCCAATATGCCCCCGCCTAGTCAAAAGAAGGTGACTTTTCATTGATTTGCTCCGGGGGATCGGGTCATTTGCGTGGATTCCCTCACCTTCAATAGAACGAAAGGGTTCCCTTTCACTTCTTTCGAAGTGTGTCGGATCCCGCCGTGGAACCTACTAAGGGTGCATATATCACCCGAGACGGGAATTTTTCTAGGGCCCCAGAGCATCATTCATTTAAATAGGGGAGATAATTTTCATTTGAAAAATCCAAAAAATATATATATAGAAAAATCAAAAATCCGTATATGCGTATACTTTCGGTCTGACCGTCACTATGGCGACCTCAAACCCAACCCGTAGAAGGAGGACTAGGAAAGTATTTGGCCCTTACCCAAAACATCGATACAACACTCGTCAGCGATCATGTCGAGTGCCGATACATCCCCGCCATCATCCCCATCCCATTCCCATATAGGAGAAGACCAGATCTCTAACACCTTCACCCAAACCCGGTTCGATGTCACGGGTCCATTTGGGGCACCCGTGTTCGCATCCACCCCATCCTCCGCCCTTACATTTTCCCAACATACCCCCATCTCATCCCCTACTGAAACCCCTCATTTCTCAACCGACCCATACATCCCCATCTCCCATCCATACATCCTTACCGCACCCCCTACTCCTAAAGACCCCATCGGGAGCCCCATCCCCCGCCTACCTCCCACATCCCATCCACCTCATCATCCATGCCCCCTACATCCTATATCCCATCCACCTCATCTCACATGCCTTCCACATCACATGGCCCATCCACATCCCAACATACCCCCCCATTTACCCAGGTCATGCCCAACTTTTCCTAGGGTATGACCAGTAACCCACCATCTTTCATAGCCATACATCCATACCGTCCAAGCATAATCACCCATACCCCCATACCTGGGTCATGCCCAATTTCACCCAACACCCTCCGTCCTTGAATGGGCCATCACCCTCCAATCTCACACCTAAATCCATGCCCTCAATGGAGGACATGAGAATGATGTATGCCCTGTGGGCTACCTCTCGGAGTCCTACATTCCAAACCCCACATCTAGGTCTCCAAAACCTCCATACCCCATTCCCCCATGACCATGCCCAACCACCCATCATTCATACCATCCAAGATCCCCCACCTCAATTCCAGGCCCAGGCCCAAGCCCACTCATCTCAGGCCCAAGCCCAAATATCTTTAGAACCATGGTCCCAAGCCCACTCATCTCAGGCCCAAGCCCACCAAACCCATTAGACCAAGGCCCAGAATCCTCAAGGCCCATGGACCCAAGCCCACCAAACCCATCATACCTAGGCCCAGAATCCTCAAGGCCCATGGACCCAAGCCTAAACCCATCAGACTCAGGCCCTAACCCAAAACCCTAAAGGCCCATGGGCCCAAGCCCAAACCCATCAGACTCAGGCCCAGGACCAAAACCCTCAAAGTCCATGGGCCCAAGCCCAAACCCACCAGACTTAGTCCCAGACCCAAGCTCATTAGACCGAGGCCCAGTTCCAAGCCCCCCAGGGCCCAAACCTATCAAACCCAGGCCCAAGGCCCATCATCCCACACCTAATACCCACATGGCCCATTAGCCCAAACCCAACAGGGCCCATTGGCCCAAAATAATATCAACCCCCACACCCAGGCCCAAGGCCCATCAACCCAAGCCTTCCATAACCATTAAGCCCAAACCCAAGGCCCATCCACCCACACTCATCAAGGACCGTTCACAAACCCCTTACCCCTTCACCAGTACCCTTCATTCACCTATACCCCTTAAGCCCCAACGGAAAATTCGATCCACCCCATTCCTCAAAACCACACCTACAGCATCCCGCCACAACAACCACACCCCCATCACCCCCAGAATGTACACCCAGCTCAGCACATCATTCATCCACAAACCACTCATCCATTCACTCTTTCCCATCCCCCACAAGCCTTGTGGCCCCACCAGGTCATCCAACCCATCACCCCTCAGGTCCAAATAGCGGACCTCGCCCCTCACCAGTGCAATGACCAACAGTACGAGGAGGACGAGATCCGCAATAGTGGAGGAGATGCTAGCTTCGGCCCCCCCAGGCCCATCATCGTCACACCCAGGGCTGAACAAAATCAGGGGGAGGCAGTCTTAGCTACAACCTCAAAATAATCAGAGCAGCTGAAAGAACAGATAGACAGAATACAGAAGCAGCTGACGAAGATGGGAGGGCTAGAACTGTATTCGATAGACTTTTCAGACTTATGTCTGTTCTCGGATGTCCCCCTACCATAAAAATTTAAGATGCCATCATTCGATAAATATAATGGCACTGGCAACCCCATCGCCCACTTAAAATCTTACTATGGGGATATGTGCCAGTACGGCAGAGATGAACGACTCCTCATCAAAGTGTTCTAAAAGAGTCTAACAAGCCCAGCACTGAGATGGTTCACGTCCCTAGAACCATCCATGATAAAAACTTGGAAAGATCTGACACACTTATTCCAAGAACAGTATGTCTATAACATGGATATAGAGCCAAGGAAGTCGGATCTGGCCTGTTTGAAGTAAATACATGATGAAACTTTCAGTGCCTACTTAGGAAGGTGGAGGGCATTGGCTGCTCAGGTGACCCACCGGATTCTTGATGATGAGCAGATTGAATTGATAACCAAGGGAGCTCTCCCAGTCATCGCAAAAATTTTGGTATATCAGCAACAGTCTAATTTTGCTGATTTGGTCCGAAATGCCAGCCGTTGCGAAGACACCGTTAGAGAGGGCAGGTTGGGAAAGAGCATGGCCAACGGGGCCACCAGGGTTCGAAAAGCTGCCGAACAAAGAATCGAAAGAAGATCAGGCACAGAACATCGTTTACCCCCAGGCCAATACCAATGCCCCCCCAATACAGCTCCAGGTCGCACAACCACCCCCAGCTCGTCTCAAGCAAGCACCAAGGCCAAACAACGGTCCGAGAGCCCCATTTACCCAGGAATATATGAGAGCACGATTCGAATGGGTGTTCACACCGTTAGGATAATCTTTAAGTGTCTTATTGCCAGTGTTGCTACAAAAGGGTCTGGTCAATTTACTCTAGCCTCGCCCACCACCCAATCCAATCCCGAGAAACTATGACCCGAACTTGCATTGTAACTTCCACCAGGGATCGGGTCACTCTACGGACCGGTGCTTCCCGCTAAAGCACGTGGTCCAAGATTTAATAGAGGCAGGAAAAATTGTTCCCCCATCGCCTCCTTAAGGGCAGAACTAGAACATCTATCAAGCCCCTCTACCGCCGCACCCAGGAGGCCCCAGGCCTAACATCCACTGGGTAGAAGAGGAAGAAGAAGAGTTTGAACCCTTGGATTACATCAGTAATCAAGAGGAGTTCTCATTTCTTGGGATGAATAAGGACGAACCATTTGTGGGGGTGATCGAGCTGCTGTACTTAGCCGATTACTTCCCCACCCCGGCATACCAAGAGGAGCCCTTAGATTTAGTGCAGTATTTTTCCACTCTCGCTCCCACCTATCAAATCCAAACGAGCACAGCCCCGTCGCAATCATACACATATCCGCCTCACTCCCAATTCACCCCATATACCTCTCCGTCACACCCAAATCACCCCACGCCATACATAACTCCACCATCCCCATACTATCCTACCCCATATACACCTCCAAATCCCAACACCCAGTATACCACCCCGCCATCCCCAAATCATCTGGCCCAATACACAACTCCACCATCCCCAAATTCCCCCGCTCTATGCACAACTCCATCATCCCCAATCTATCCTGTTTCATCCATGAACCCATCATTGCCCCACCATGCCACCCCATATACAAACCCTTCATATCCATACCCCCCACTCCATCCACTACCCCATCATATCCCAATCACCCCGCTCCATGCACTAACTCCATCATTCCCAATTTACCCTATTTCATCCACTAACCCATCATTGCCCCACCATGCCACCCCATATACAAACCCTTCATATCCCTATCACCCCGCTCCACCCGCACCTCCAACGTCTCTCAGTCACTCCATCTCGGTCACACCCCCACCATCCCTTCGCTGTTTTACCACCAATCCAGCACCACCCCCACCCAAACAAATAACCCCTCACCCGCTCCCCTTATCACCCTCTCCCAATCACCAATAGTCCTACCACGCCCAGGTAATGCATGTACAAGCCCCCTCCGCACCCACAAATCCAACCTCGCCAGTTCCCGCCACTACCATTCCACCCCCTATTGGAGTCAGCCTGGTCAGACCCGAGAATCCGACATAGCCAGCCCAATCATCCCCAGAATCACCATACACTCCCTTCCTCATCCTAAAACCTGCCTATGACTCGCATCAAGTGCCGTTGAGCTATGAACAGACGGACATGAATGCTGGTAGCAACGGAGAGGAGACTGTTGAATTTATTACCCGATCTGGCAGGATTTCTACACAGCCAGAAGCATCAGGGGCCGTCAGAGGAGAAGAGAAGAAGAAAGAGCAGGCCGCAGGGAACCCCTTTGAGAAAATGGCCAGAGAGCACGTGTTCGAAAGTCAGCTCAAGAGAATACCCGCACATATTACTGTGTGAGATTTGTTAATCATGTCCCCGCTCCACTTTCAAGCCTCAATGGGAGCACTCAAGGACGCACATGTTTCCGCCCACGTAACCCCAGATGAAGTGGGAAAAATAATCGGGTAAGTATTGGCTCCAAATGCCATCTCATTCACTAATGCGGATCTGTCGCTCTAGGAGAACAACCACTCTAAGCCCCTGAATATAATAGTGGAAGTAGGGAACCTGGTGGTGCCATTGGTCTTAATAGACAATGGGTCGGCATTAAACATATGCCCTCTAAGGACGACAATCAAAATTGGTGCGAACCCCAACACCTTCCGGCCATCCATAACAAGCACCAGGGGATTCAACAACACCAGGAGAGAAATTATAGGAGAAGTAGACCTCGACCTAATCATCAGACCGCAAACCTTCAGCGTCCCCTTTCAGGTGATGAACATCAAGTCTACGTTTAATCTACTATTGGGCCGGTTGTGGCTACATGAGATCGGGGCAATACCATTAACTCTACACCCAAAACTCCGATTCATCTCAAGCAGAAGAATCGTCACCATCGTAGGTGAGAGCAGAGAAGACAGGGAGCGGAGCGCTCTGCATATTGAGAATCCGAATGTGCTTAACATGCCACATACAGCAGATGACGTCAATCTCCATCGATTTGAGTATGACTTTTCAGCCGTTACCCTTGAGTCGCTTGAAAAAACCCCTGCCAAAATTGGGGTAGGAATGGATGCAGCTGTGTTCATGCTCCACAAATGGGGCCACCAAAAAAGGAAAGGGCTGGGCTCATGCCTTCAAGGAAGAAGAGACCCCGTCAGGGCAAAGGGGCAGCAAACCAAATTTGGCCTGGGCTATAGGCCCGTCGAAGAAGAAATCAGAGAGGCCAAAGAAAGGATAAGAGCCGCAGCAGCCGCCAGGGCCAGAGGAATCAACCTGGAAGAAGAAACTCCCGCTCGACCCCACATCCGTCAAACCTTTCTGAGTGTCAGGGTGGTAAAGATTGATCTGAATGGGGAGACAAGGGTAACCCCACACGAGCTTGTTTTCGCCCATCACACCAACCCTTACATCATCCCCCCAGACCTCGTGGTGGACTTAGCCGTCCTCTCCTTATTTGAGGAAGAGATCCCCCGGTCCACCCATCACTCTAGCACCAACCGCTTTGGGCCCATCCTAACCATAGAGGACAAGGTCCCAGAGGATCCCTCCGTAAACATGCTGAGGGAGGAATGCAAGAGCCTACCGATGCCGTTTCCAACCAAAAGGGTAAAGGTTAGGCCTCGCAGGTAAGTAACTGGGCATCTTTGCAACAACTCCTGGGAGCCGCCAAATGCTGTGAATATGGCGTCGGCTCTCTAAAAAAAAACAACCTATAAAAAGCAAGGTTAGCCTCTGGGACACTCTACCCTGTATATATAGAGATCCACCTCGCCATGAGCTGACTTCCAAAAAAATACAAAAAACCATAAAAATAGAACAAATACAAATTTCAAAAATATTTTCTTTTAAAATTCCTAATAAAATTAAAAATAATGTCGTGATACCCATCCCACATGAAGCCGACCCCTTTCTTGTAGAAATACAAGAAGAGGTAGGAGTCACGAGTCTGGACGAGGAAGGCCAAATCAATGAGCTCCCCAATGAGCTCCTCAAACAATTTGCCGATTTTGAGCATGGCCCGACCCCGATCGTCGAAGAGACGGAGGACGTCAATTTGGGCACCAAAGAGACTCCTAGAATCACCAAAATCGAAACATCATTATCCCCTGTGGAGAGAAGGAGTATGATAGACTTCCTTCGGTCATACCAAGACGTCTTTGCATGGTCGTATTTAGACATGCCTGGTTTGGATACCGATTTGGTTGAGCATGAGTTGCCACTCTACCTTGATTTTAAGCCGATTAAACAGAAGCTGAGATGCCTCTGACCTGAATAGATGTTGAAGGTGAAGGACGATGTCATTAAGCAGTATGATGTAGGGTTTCTCATGGTATCCAAGTACCCGCAGTGGCTAGCCAATATCGTCCCCATACTAAAGAAGGATGGGAAGGTTTGAATGTGCATTGATTTCTGAAATCTCAACAAGGCAAGCCCTAAGGATGGCTTTCCATTACCCCGCATCGATATCTTGGTCGATAACACTGCTAATCACGGAATGCTCTCATTCATGGACGGTTTCTCAGGCTACAATTAGATTAAGATGGCAGAGGCCGACCGAGAAAAGACTGCGTTCATCACTCCCTGGGGTACCTTCAGCTACAAGGTGATGCCATTCGGGCTCAAGAATGCTGGGGCAACCTACCAGAGAGAAATGACGTCCCTATTCCATGACATGATGCACCGAGAGATCGAAGTGTATGTCAACGACATGATTGCTAAATCACCGGAAAGGGATGACCACTTGGTAAACCTTCAGAAGCTGTTCGAGAGGTTGAGAAAGTACAGGTTGCGGTTGAATCCCCAAAAGTGCACATTCGATGCTATGTGAGGAAACCTATTAGGCTTTATTGTCAGTAGGAGAGGGATCGAGGTCGACCAGACCAAGATCAAGGTCATCACTGAAATGCCGCCACCATCTACAGAGAAGGAGGTCAGAGGCTTTTTAGGCAGAATCTAGTACATTAGTCGGTTCATTGCACAGTTAACTTCGATATGCGCACTGATGTTCAAACTACTAAGAAAGGATTCACCAGTTGTGTGGAACGATGACTGCCAAGATGCATTTGACAAAATCAAGGGTTACCTCCTAAATCCTCCAATTTTGGTACCACCTGTACCTGGTAGACCCCTGATAATGTACCTGTCCACGACAAAGTTTTCCATGGGCTATGTGTTAGGATAGCATGATGAGACAGGAAGAAGAGAGCAAGCCATCTACTACCTGAGCAAGAAGTTCACTGATTATGAGACACGCTATTCTCATATGGAGAAGGCATGCTTAGTGCTCGTGTGGGCTACTCAAAGACTTCGACACTACTTGTTATCCCAAGCCGTTCTACTTCTAGCACGAATGGATCCGTTGAAGTACCTGTTCGGGAAACCTGCTCTCACTGGCTGAACTATACGATGGCAACTTTTATTATCTGAATTTGACATCACGTACGTCACTTAGAAATTGATCAAGGGGCAGGCACTCACTGATCATCTTGCTGAGAACCCTCTGCCTAACAACGAGCCTCTAAAGACTAAATTTCTCGATGAGGACATCCTGTTCATGACAGAAGAGGATACAGAGGAAATAGCGGAATCCTGGGTAATGCACTTTGATGGGGCATCGCATGTCGAGGGCCAAGGAGTTGGAGCCATCCAAATTTCACCAAAAGGATCCCATGTATCGATCTCCATCAAAGTCAACTTCCCCTGCACTAACAATATGGCTGAGTACGAAGCTTGCATCGCCAGTCTACAGGCAGCTCTCAATCTGAATGTAACTCACCTTCGAGTATTTGGCGATTCATAGTTAATCATATGCCAGATGAATGGTGACTGGAAGATGAAAGACGAGAAACTGATACTGATAAGTAGTGAAAAATACCATTTTTCACCCCTAAACATGAGCCTTGAAAGACCCTTGAGAGGACTAAATAAGTGCTTTAGTGTTCATATTGCAGCTAACCAAAAAGACAGGTCCAAATCCGAAAACCATCCTAAAATGATCAAAACGCTGACAACGCATGTCAAGCTCAAAGAGGGAGTGAAGAAATAGCCTCAGCAATGGCTAAAAAGGTCCTAAAAGAGCAAGAAAAGACCTGAAGAAGAAGAAGGATCCATTCGCAAAGAAGAATGGAAGCTAAAAGTCAATCCGCAAAGAACTTCTACTATTCGCAAAGAACCTTGAACTTTGCGAAAAGAAGAAAACACTCCTCGAATAGAAGAATGACCTTTGCGAAACGAAGAAAACACTCTGCGAAAAGAAGAGAAGTCCTTTGCGAAAAGATCTCCTGAAGCCAAAATGCTTTGCGAAAAGATCTCCTGAAGCCAAAAGGCTTTGCGAAAAGATCTCCTGAAGCCAAAATGCTTTGCGAAGAGAGCTTCTGGAGCCAAACTACTTTGCGAAAAAGCCCTTAAACTATGCGAAATGGCATTCTGGGGATTTGCAGCTCGTCCAAGGGTATTTCAGAAACTTTGCACGCCGCAATGCGTTTTAAAACCCAAGGACATTCCTAAGATTCGAGCACGAACCAAAGGCATATTCCACCCCATGTGAACACCCAAAGATGAAATTACTTGGCGGGAACTTCTAGAAGCTCAAACAGATTTTTGAATTACATAATGTAATTGATGCCTCTGTTTCTGATTGGTGAACCGGATCAAGCATTTCGATTGGCGAGCAGTCCGGATCCTGGTGCTCGACTCCTATTGGTTGATACAGATCTATCCAATACTGATTGGTTGATACACATCTGAGCAGGCTTAGGAAAAACTATAAAAAGACGAACCATTTGCCCAATTTGGGTATCCAGATTTTAGAGTTTTCATCTCTGTTTCCCCCATTCCGGTCAGAATGCTCATCTGATCCCCCTGTAATCCCTTCTTGTATTTTACCTTTGAGAGCCAATGTCAGTGATTTGTACTTCCAAGTTCGGATTCAAGATCAGAACTGAGGGCTCTCGAGAAGCTGACCAGAAGTCCGAGGGCTCTCTAAGAAGCCGTGCTCTAATTGTAACGTTGGATTTTAAAGGTTCTTTGTGTCTTCTCCATTAGAGTCATGTCGAGGCTTCTGAATGTTCAGCTTAGTGCATTAGTCTTCTTTAGTTTCACTGACCCGCAACCAACTTCCCTTAATTCATCATCCCTGTAATTAGCGAATTTGGTAACCTAATTCAAGCGGCATTTACGATGATGTTCATGTTACGAACTAAAGAATAGGCCACATAGGCGATGATCATGACAAATCACGACCATAAGTCTAAACCTATTCCTTAATTCGGATTTATTTCTCTTACATTTGTCTTTGGTAGCGGATGAAGATTGAATCGCTCTGTGGAAATCTGATTCTCCATTAAAATTCGGAGGCTAAAGTACATGAAGCTATTATTTCTGCATTTGTCTGACTTTAAACACCTCCCCAACTCGGATCTGGATCATGTAGATAGTTCTTTTCTTTATTTGCTTATAGTTAAATGTGACACAATCCAACACTCTCTTTTATCTATTATTCTTTTTAGATAATTATAGAGCGGATCTGTAGCACAGATCGAGGTTTATCTCTCATTTTAGACAAACTTCTCTGTGGACGATCTTGAAATACTTACTTTTAAAACTTGCTACAATGGCCCCCGATCTTGCAGCCGTGTTAGCCCCAATGTCGATATCCCTTTCATAAGTTAACATCCATATAATTTAGCATTCTTTAATTCTTTAATTATTGATTTATAATGCACATAATTATGGCACACTTGGAGCGACAACAAGTTTTGGCGCTGCTGTCTTGGGAAGTTTGTTCTAAAATAGATAGACCTATGTTTATTTTCATTTATTTTAATTTTGCTTTAAACTGCACTTTGCATTCCAAGTGCTTGATTAAATGTCTCTGAGATTTGTATAGAAAATGCTTTTTTTCTTTTTTTTTTTATTTTTATTTTTGAGTTTTTATTCTTTGCCTTCTAGTTATTTGAATAAATCTGCCACTCTTTTGTCTTTTGTCAAATTTGGGCAGAGTCTGAGTTTTTCTTTTTATTTTGTCAATACTTGAATAAGGTATCGCAGTTTTGGATGTTTGCGATCTGGAGCAACCGCCCAACAAGGAGCATCTGGACCAAAGTCGAGCAGATCTCGCTTGAGTTTGCATCCTTCTCCTTTGCATTCATTTTCTATTTTTAAATTCTTGAGAACCAGCATTCTCATTGTGTTTAATGTTTGTTTTGATTATAATTTCTGCCTTTTAGGCATCGATTTTTTTTACAAAACCAAATACAAAATAAAAGAAGTCGAAAACACAAATAGAAAATCTCGAAGTTGTTTCTCATTATTTTCAGCGTAGTAAATAAGGGCTCTTGTTGAGCAGGTGATCAAAACAAGTAAAAAAAAAAAAAAATTATAATAAAAAAATAGAAAATTATAAAAACAATATAGATATCTTCCTGATGTGTTTTTCTCCATTTGCATCCACTTTTCCCATCTGGACTGAGATCATTTTTTTTTTAGGAATCATGTAGGATAATGAGTAGTGAATCATAGGCTGTTTTGAATATTCAATGGACCCACTAATTTTATTTTCCTTGATTTCTTCATCATAAAGGGTCTCACTGTGTGAACCCTGCTTTTAATATGTGCTCCCATGCTTCATTATTTCTTTTTTCATACACATCATCAACAAAGGGTCAATCTTATGAATCTTGCTTTTCTTTGTATTCCCTAATCATTTTATAATCACTTAGATTCATAAGTATCTCAGCTTTTGGGTTTGTTTCTTTGGGCTTAGGATATATCATTTGGCATTAGATTTTCTTTTAGGAATTTTAGTTTCAAATTACATTTTTAGATCGATTTTTTTCTTTCTTAGGTTAATGTGTCCTCGTTTTACTGATTTTCGTCATTTTTCTGCGAGTATAGTTAGTTTATAACTTTGTTTTCCTATTTTGCATTCACAAATTCAGTTTTTGTATCAACACTTTTCTTTTTCTTTTTTAACTTTGTATTCAGTCCCTTACCTTGCTTTTCTTTGTTTCTCTGTTATTAGCATTAGTTTCCTTTCATTTGCATAGTAATCCTTCTATTTGTTAGATTTTATTTAGCAATTCTAGCATTGTTTTGTTGATTTTTCTTGCATTTGTATATCATGTTTTCCTTTTCCTTGCTCATATCTTCGCTTTTACATTTTATTTTTCTCACGATATAGTTTAGATTTTTTCTCGTTCTTAGTTTTTCTTTCTTCTTTACCTCACGCCCCTAGTCTCTCATTGTCTAGAACATTGAGGACAATGTTCATCTTAGGTTTGGGGATCCACCGAGAAAGAAGGAAAAGGAGATCAAATTCAAAGGAGTCTGCTTTGTGCAAGGCACTCACCAACAATCATCAAGTTCTCTCTCTTGGAGACTGCTCCTCTCCCTCTTCCACAAGTTACCAAGGTACCTTTGCTGCCCTCTTTTCTCACAATTGGAACTCAAAACAGCTCCCAAAATCTGAAATATGTATTTTGGGAGATCATCAAACACTACTGTGATTATTTCTTCCTCCCTTACAAAGGAGCAAGAAGAGGAGCTGTTGGTAGTTCTAAACAGACACAGAAAGCAATTATTTGGACCATTCTTGATTTAGGAGGACTAAACCCATTGTATGCATGCATTTGTTTCTGTTGCTTCTTAGTTTCATTTGCTTCTTAGTTTACATTTTCATTAATTTTTTTTCTTTTCTTTCGGTTTCTGTTTTCATAAATTCTACCATTTAGATCTGTAGAGCACTGCTATTTTCTTTGTTTTTCCTTACAACAACAAGTGAGGACACGGTTCCTCACACGTTTCCCCAATTTCGGTTGTTACTCACTTATTGGGGAATTAAATGCGAAAGTTACTTTACGCCTCCCCTACATCGCCCAATGCTTAATGACCCGATTCTGGGCCATGAGCATTACCAATGCCCCCATTCAAGTCCCACCCTTTCGCTTCCCCACCTTACCTATAAATAACCAACCTCTACCAAATTCCCCATCTTTCCCCACCCTTCCAAAATGGCCGACGACCAAGCCAATAAGCCACCACCACCGCTTTTACCCCATGTGGTGGACCCACCACCACCGAAGGTGCGGATCCGCTCCAGCCCCTCCGGGGCCAATTTGAAGAGGTCCTCATGATTTTGGCCAAAGAAAAGGAGGCCCAACTCCAGCCTCCTCAGGAAAAACAAAAAAATCAACCTTCCCCCGCCACTTCCACCCCTCCACCGCCCCCACCCCCCTCCCTAAAAACACACTGTCCTATTATTTATTTTATTTATTTATTTATTTTTTTTTATGTAAAATATTTCTAGTTAATAAACTTTACTTTCTCCCATTCTCCATGTCATTTTCTGCTTATTTTTTTTTTCTTCTTATTGTTGCCTTTGTTTCAATTTTTCCGGTATAAAGTGACCATGCCACCTTTGAACCAGGAGGACAACTGCCCCATAGGTTTGGGGTGTGCAAGTCCCGCTAGGAATAGTTAACATAAGGGCAGCAGAATCACCTAAGTAATTAGGAAATGTATTAATTTACTTTAGAATCATGACAACTAGAAAATTTAAAATTCCCTTGCCAAATTTAGACATTCTAAACCTTGCGATATTCTACATTTCCATGATGATTACAAAGATAAAAACATCTTGGTATCAAAGACGTAGTAAGTCAAAAGGAAGAGAAAAGGTAAAGATATACTTAAAAGCTCAAGGAAAAACCATAACCGAGAATTGAGCCCATATATTTTCCATCTCTGTTGAAGAGTGGTGAGGCAATTTTTTCCGATTCAAAGGATTGGGTGAGGCATTAGATCCACTAGAAGTTAGGAAACTCCAAATTAAAACAAGTAACAAAGACTCATGAAACCGAGGAAAAAGATCAAGGCCTTCTTTGACAGCTTGAACCTAATGAACCAACCAAGAAAAATCTGCCCTGTTTGTACCCCATTTGAGCTTAAATCCTACAATTCTTCATCAAAATACTCAAAAGTACTTGCACTGAACCTATGGAACCAATTCACCTTCCCTCACTCGAGAATTCAGAGGTAAAGGAGAAAGAATCAAGATGGACCATTTACAGGCAACATCAAGAAAATGAAGAGAAAATACCTCAAAAAGGCAATATGGTGGAGAAAAGAAGAGACAAACAATGTGAAAAAGTTGCAAGCAAAAGGCAAAAAGGGACCTTATGTTGAAAAATGCAAGATCAAAGAAAGAACTGATCCGTGAATGTGAGAATCTCGAAAGAAGAAGAAAGAAGCTAAACTCAAAAGGTGGAGTCATGAACCATCTCTGCACTTCCGAGTTCTCAAATTCAAACCTCTGTTCAAATTGCCTTTCCTTGAAACTTCACTCCATAAGCCATACAAACAAACCTAGATTAAAAGCCCTTGTGATCCAAAGTTGAGTGAGTCATGTGGAGATGAGAAGTGACCCAATCTATGGTGAGGAGATGTCAATGATGCCATTGCCTAAGAATCATGCCTATGCTCATGCTTACAGATCCATTTGGGAGATGTAACGCTCTTGAGCTTGAGTGAAAATGAACCCCTCAACAAAAACACCGATGAGAGTATACCGTGAGTGTTTGGGTTGGAACTTGAGCACCTTAAGTATGACTTATAACCTAATTTTATCCATAGGATGAGCTATCACTTTGGCACATTTGTATGATTTTCTATGACTGTTCACAGATTGGAAATATTGAAACATTCATGAGGTTTATAAATGTTTAAATTCTGCAAACAATAATCAAATTTTCTGTTTCATCATTGATTCAAGAGTAACTAACCCCTCCTTGATTGCTCATTTGATAATATTGCCGATGTTAAGCATTTCATGGAGAAGTTTGTGGGTACCTTCATCGAAAACCCTCGGAGACTTCACTCCTCCTCTAGGGATCACCTAGGGGTTTAAAAGGCTTGTTGCATATGCTAAATGCACTGTGCTTCCTACAAAAGTGGCTCTTTACTTTGTTTTTTATGTTTCTTTGCTCGTGGACTAGCAAAGCTTAGGTTTGGGGTGATAAGTAGTGAAAAATACCATTTTCACCCTAAACATGAGCCTTGAAAGACCCTTGAGAGGACTAAATAAGTGCTTTAGTGTTCATATTGCACTAACCAAAGAGACAAAGTCCAAATCAAAACCATCCTAAAATGATCAAAAGCTGACAACGCATGTCAAGCTCAAAGAGGGAGTGAAGAAATAGCCTCAGCAATGGCTAAAAAGGTCCTAAAAGAGCAAGAAAAGACCTGAAGAAGAAGGATCCATTCGCAAAGAAGAATGGAAGCAAAAAGTCAATCCACAAAGAACTTCTACTATCCGCAAAGAACCTTGAACTTTGCGAAAAGAAGAAAACACTCCTCGAATAGAAGAATTACCTTTGCGAAAAGAAGAAACCACTCTGCGAAAAGAAGAGAAGTGCTTTGCGAAAAGATCGCCTGAAGCCAAAATGCTTTGCGAAAAGATCTCCTGAAGCCAAAAGGCTTTGAAAAGATCTCCTGAAGCCAAAATGCTTTGCGAAGAGAGCTTCGAGCCAAACTACTTTGCGAAAAAGCCCTTAAACTATGCGAAATGGCATTCGGGATTTGCAGCTCGTCCAAGGGTATTTCAGAAACTTGCACGCGCCCCAATGCGTTTTAAAACCCAAGGACATTCCGGAAGATTACGAGCACGAACCAAAGGCATATTCCAATTACTTATGGGAACTTCTAGAAGCTCAAACAGATTTGAATTACATAATGTAATTGATGCCTCTGCTTCGATTTCGAACCAGATCAAGCATTTCGATTGGCCGTAATGATCTCGATCCCGTGCTCGACTCCAATTGGTTGATACAGATCTATCCAATTGTGATTGGTTGATACACATCTGCCGGCTTAGGAAAACTATAAATAGACGAACCATTTGCCCAATTTGGGTATCCAGATTTTAGAGTTTTCATCTCTGCTTTCTCATTCCGATAGCTCATCCGATCCCCGTAATCCCTTCTTGTATTTTACCTTGAGAGCCATTGCGAGTGATTTGTACTTCCAAGTTCGGATTCAAGATCAGAACTGAGGGCTCTTCGAGAAGCTCGATCTGTAAGTCCGAGGGCTCTCTAAGAAGCCGTGCTCGTAATTGTAACGTTGGATTTTAAAAGGTTGTCAGTAATTTGTGTCTTCTCCATTGGAGTCATGTCGAGGGTTCCAATGTTCACCTTAGTGCATTAGACTTCTTTAGATTCACTCATCCGCATCCAACTTCCCTTAATTCATCATCCCCGTGCGTAATTAGCTTGGTATAACCTAATTCAAGCAAAGATTTACAAAGTGATGTTCATGTTCAACTAAAGAATAGGCCACTTGGATGATCTGATCCGTGACAAATCAGCCCATAAGTCTAAACCTATTCCTTAATTCGGATTTATTTCTCTTACATTTGTGGCCGGTAGCCGATGAAGATTGAATCTGCCTGCTGAAATACATTCTCCATTAAAATTCAGAGGCTAAAGTACATGAAGCTATTATTTCGCATTTGTCTTATTTTAAACACCTCCCCAACTCGGATCTGGATCATGTAGATAGTTCTTTTCTTTATTTGCTTATAGTTAAATGTGACACAATCCAACACTCTCTTTTATCTATTATTCTTTTTAGATAATTATAGAGCCAGATCTGGTAGCACAGATCTGGAGGTTTATCTCTCATTTTAGACAAACTTCTCTGTGGACGATCTTGAAATACTTACTTTTAAAACTTGCTACAATTGGCCCTGATCTTGCAGGCCAGTGTTAGCCCCAATGTGCTGATATCCCTTTCATAAGTTAACATCCATATAATTTAGCATTCTTTAATTCTTTAATTATTGATTTATAATGCACATAATTATGGCACACTTGGAGCGACAACAAGTTTTTGGCGCCGCTGCCGGGGAAGTTTGTTCTAAAATAGATAAACCTATGTTTATTTTCATTTATTTTAATTTTTGCTTTAAACCTGCACTTTGCATTCCAAGTGCTTGATTAAATGTCTACAGCAGTTTTGTATAGAAAACCTGTTTTACTGCAGCAGAATTTTTTTTATTTTTTTTTTTATTTTTCTGAGTTTTTATTCTTTGCCTTCTAGTTATTTGAATAAATGTCTGCCACTCTTTTGTCTTTTGTCAAATTTGGGCAAGAGTCTTTGAGTTTTTCTTTTTATTTTTGTCAATACTTGAATAAGGTACTGCTAGCTTTTGGATGTTTGCAGATCCGAGCGGCCCAACAAGGAGCATCTGGACCAAAATGGAGCAGATCTGCTTGAGTTTGCCTCCCCTTCTCGTTGGGCTTCATTTTCTACTTTTGAATTCTTGCGAAGCAGCAGTTCTGCGGTGTTTAATGTTTGTTTTGATTATAATTTATTGCCTTTTAGGCATGCGATTTTTTTTTTTACAAAACCAAATACAAAATAAAAGAAGTGAAAACACAAATAGAAAATCTGAGTTGTTTCTCATTATTTTCAGAAGAGTAAATAAGGGCTCTTGTTGAGCCCCTGATCCAAAACAAGTAAAAAAAAAAAAAAAAATTATAATAAAAAATAGAAAATTATAAAACAATATAGATATCTTAGGATGGGCTGTTTTTCCATTTGCATCCACTTTTCCCATCTGGACTCTGAGATCATTTTTTTTTTTAGGAATCATGTAGGATAATGAGTAGTGAATCATAGGTCGTTTTGAATATTCAATGGACCCACTAATTTTATTTTCCTTCGAGATTTCTTCATCATAAAGGGTCTCAGTGTGTGAACCTGCTTTTTAATATGTGCTCCCATGCTTCATTATTTCTTTTTTCATACACATCATCAACAAAGGGGTCAATCTTATGAATCTTGCTTTTCACGTATTCGCTAATCATTTTTATAATCACTTAGATTCATAAGTATCTAGGGCTTTTGGGTTTGTTTCTTTGGGCTTAGGATATATCATTTGGCATTAGATTTTCATTTTAGGAATTTTAGTTTCAAATTCTTTTTAGATCATGATTTTTTCTTTCTTTGGTTAATGTGTCCTCGCTTTCTGATTTTCGTCATTTTTCGCAGAGTATAGTTAGTTTATAACTTTGTTTTCCTATTTTGCATTCACAAATTCAGTTTTGTATCAACACTTTTCTTTTCTTTTTTAACTTTGTATTCAAATCCCTTACCTTGCTTTTCTTGTTTCTCTGTTATTAGCATTAGTTTCCTTTCATTTGCATAGTAATCCTTCTATTTGTTAGATTTTATTTAGCAATTCTAGCATTGTTTTGTTGATTTTTCTTGCATTTGTATATCATGTTTTCCTTTTCCTTGCTCATATCTTGATTTTACATTTTTATTTTTCTGCATATAGTTTAGATTTTTCTGTTCTTAGTTTTTCTTTCTTCTTTTACCTCTTGCCCCTAGTCTCTCATTGTCTAGAACATTGAGGACAATGTTCATCTTAGGTTTGGGGATCCACCGAGAAAGAAGGAAAAGGAGATCAAATTCAAAGGGAGTCCGCTTTGTGCAAGGCACTCACCAACACCATCAAGTTCTCTCTTGGAGACTGCTTCCTCTCCCTCTTCCACAAGTTACCAAGGTACCTTTGCTGCCCTCTTTCTCACCCACGAATTGGAACTCAAACAGCTCCCCAAAAATCTGAAATATGTATTTTGGGAGATCATCAAACACTACTGTGATTATTTCTTCCTCCCTTACAAAGGAGCAAGAAGAGGAGTTGGTAGTTCTAAACAAAGACAAGAAAGCAATTATTGGACCATTCTTTGATTTAGGAGGACTAAACCCACTGTATGCATGCATTTGTTTCATTTGCTTCTTAGTTTCTTGCTTCTTAGTTTCGTTTTGACTAATTTTTTCTTTTTCTTCGGTTTACTGTTTTCATAAATTCTACCATTTAGATCTGTAGTGAGCACCTATTTTCTTTGTTTTTCCTTACAACAACAAGTGAGGACACGGTTCCTCACACGCTTCCCCAATTTCCAGGTTGTTACTCACTTATTGGGGAATTAAATGCAGAAAGTTATCACGCCCACACTGTCGCCCAATGCTACTTAATGACCCATGATTCTCGGGCCATGAGCATTACCAATGCCCCCCATTCAAGTCCCACCCTTCGGCTTCCCCACCTTACCTATAAATAACCAACCTCTACCAAATTCCCCACATCTTTCCCCACCCTTCCAAAATGGCCGACCAAGCCAATAAGCCACCACACGCTTTTACCCCATGTGGCCGGACCCACCACCACCGAAGGTGCAGATCCGCCCAGCCCCTCCGGGACGAATTTGAAGAGGTCCTCGCGATTTTGGCCAAAGAAAAGGAGGCCCAACTCGCCTCCTCGGAAAAACAAAAAATCAACCTTCCCCGCCACTTCCACCCTCCACCGCCCCCACCCTCCCCTAAAAACACATCCTATTCATTCTTTTTATTTTTTTTTTATTTTTTTTTATGTAAAATATTTCTAGTTAATAAACTTTACTTTCTCCCATTCTCCATGTCATTTTCTCATTGCTTATTTTTTTTCTTCTTATTGTTGTCGCCTTTGTTTCAATTTTTCCAGATAAAGTGACCATGCCACCTTTGAACCGGAGGACACTGTTCCCCATAGGTTTGGGGTGTGGCGACAAGTCCCGCCTTAGGGAATAGTTAACATAAGGGCGAGAATCACCTAAGTAATTAGGAAATGTATTAATTTACTTTAGAATCATGACAACTAGAAAATTTAAAATTCCTTGCCAAATTTAGACATTCTAAACCTTGCGATATTCTACATTTCCATGATGATTACAATAAAAACATACCGGTATCGACGTTTAGTAAGTCAAAGGAAGAGAAAAGGTAAAGATATACTTAAAAGCTCAAGGAAAACCATAACCAAAGTGAGAATTGAGCCCATATATTTTCCATCTCTGTTGAAGAGCGACTGAGGCAATTTTTTCTCATTCAAAGCATTGGCTGCGGCATCAGATCCACTAAAAGTTAGGAAACTCCAAATTAAAACAAGTAACACCACTCGTGCACCTGAGTGAAAGATCAAGGCCTTCTTTGGACTGACTTGAACCTAATGAACCAACCAAGAAAAATCTGCCTCTGTTTGTACCCCATTTGAGAGTCAGAATCCTACAATTCTTCATCAAAATACTCAAAAGTACTTGCACTCGAACCTATGGAACTAATTCAGCCTTCCTCACTCGAGAATTGAGGTAAAGGAGAAAGAATCCAAGATGGACCATTTCGGGCAACATCAAGAAAATGAAGAGAAAATACCTCACAAACAGGCAATATGGTGACTGAGAAAAGAAGAGACAAACAATGTGAAAAAGTTGCAAGCAAAAAGGCAAAAAAGGGACCTTATGTTGAAAAATGCAAGATCAAAGAAAGAACTGATCACTGTGAATGTGAGAATCTCGAAAAGAAGAAGAAAGAAGCTAAACTCAAAAAGGTGGAGTCATGAACCATCTCCTGCACTTCCTGAGTTCTCAAATTCAAACCTGTCTGCAAATTGCCTCTCCTTGAAACTTCACACCATAAGCCATACAAACAAACCTAGATTAAAAGCCCTTGTGATCCAAAGTTGAGTGAGCTGTCATGTGGAGATAAGAGGTGACCCAATCTATGGTGAGGAGATGTCAATGATGCCATTGCCTAAGAATCATGCCTATGCTCATGCTTACAGATCCATTTGGGAGATGTAACTGCTCTTGAGCTTGAGTGAAAATGAACCCCTCAACAAAAACACTGATCAGAGTATACCCTGGTGAGGATTTGGGTCGGTACTTGAGCACCTTAAGTATGACTTATAACCTAATTTTTATCCATAGGATGAGCTTCTTCTGGCACATTTGTATGATTTTCTATGACTGTTCATGATTGGAAATATTGAAACATTCATGAGGTTTATAAATGTTTAAATTCTGCAAACAATAATCAAATTTTCGTTTCATCATTGATTCAAGAGTAACTAACCGCTCCTTGATTGCTCATTGGAGGGTATTGCACTGATGTTAGCTGTATCATGGAGAAGTTTGTGGGTACCGTCACTGAAAACCCTCAGGAGACGTCACGCCTGCTCTAGGGATGACCTAGGGGTTTAAAAGGCTTGTGGCATATGCTAAATGCACTGCTTCCTACAAAAGTGGCTCTTTACTTTGTTTTTATGTTTCTTTGCTCGTGGACTAGCAAAGCTTAGGTTTGGGGGTGTGATAAGTTATTGAAAAATACCATTTTCACCCTAAACATGAGCCTTGAAAGACCCTTGAGAGGACTAAATAAGTGCTTTAGTGTTCATATTCTGACTAACCAAAAGCGAGGTCCAAATCGAAAACCATCCTAAAATGATCAAAAGCGACAACGCATGTCAAAGCTCAAGAGGAGTGAAGAAATAGCCTCGACAATGGCTAAAAGGTCCTAAAAAAGCAAGAAAAGACACGAAGAAGAAGAAGGATACATTCGCAAAGAAGAATGGAAGCTAGAAGACAATTCGCAAAGATCGTCTACTATTAGCAAAGAACCTTGAACTTTGCGAAAAGAATAAAACACTCCTCGAATAGAAGAATGACCTTTGCGAAAAGAAGAAAACACTCTGCGAAAAGAAGAGAAGTCCTTTGCGAAAAGATCTCCTGAAGCCAAAATGCTTTGCGAAAAGATCTCCTGAAGCCAAAATGCTTTGCGAAGAGAGCTTCTGGAGCCAAACTACTTTGCAAAAAAGCCCTTAAACTATGCGAAATGGCATTACGGGGATTTGCATTTCGTCCGAAGGTATTTAGGAAACTTTGCACGCGAATGCGTTTTAAAACCCAAGGACATTAGGAAGATTACGAGCACGAACCAAAGGCATATTCCACCCCATGTGAACACCCAAAGATGAAATTACTTGGCGGGAACTAGAAGCTCAAACAGATTTTGAATTACATAGCAAATTGATGCCTCTGTTTCTGATTGGTGAACCGGATCAAGCATTTCGATTGGCGAGCAGTCTGGATCACGGTGCTCGACTCCTATTGGTTGATCTGGATCTATCAATTACGATTGGTTGATACACATACGTGGCTTAGGAAAAACTATAAATAGGCGAACCATTTGCCCAATTTGGGTATCCAGTTTTAGAGTTTTCATCTCTGTTTCCCCCATTCGGTCGAAAGCTCATCTGATCCCCTGTAATCCTTCTTGTATTTTACCTTTGAGAGCCATTAGTGATTTGTACTTCAAGTTGGATTCAAGGCGTAAATCGAGGGCTCTACGAGAAGCTCGGGATGTAAGTCGAGGGCTCTCTAAAGCCGTGCTCTGTAATTGTAACGTTGGATTTTAAAAGGTTCTTTGTAATTTGTGTCTTCTCCATTGGAGTCATGTCGAGGTTACGAATGTTCACCTTAGTGCATTAGACTTCTTTAGATTCACTCATCGCATCCAACTTCCTTAATTCATCATCCTGCGAATTAGCGTTGGTAACCTAATTCAAGCGACATTCTGATGATGTTCATGTTACGAACTAAAGAATAGGCCTGACTAGTGATGATCGTGACAAATCACGACCATAAGTCTAAACCTATTCCTTAATTGGTTATTTCTCTTACATTTGTCTTGTGGTAGCAGATGAAGATTGAATCTTTCTGTTGAAATCTGATTCTCCATTAAAATTCAGAGGCTAAAGTACATGAAGCTATTATTTCTGCATTTGTCTTATTTTAAACACCTCCCCAACTCGGATCTGGATCATGTAGATAGTTCTTTTCTTTATTTGCTTATAGTTAAATGTGACACAATCCAACACTCTCTTTTATCTATTATTCTTTTTAGATAATTATAGAGCCAGATCTGGTAGCACAGATCTGGAGGTTTATCTCTCATTTTAGACAAACTTCTCTGTGGACGATCTTGAAATACTTACTTTTAAAACTTGCTACAATTACTGATCTTGCGGGCGGTGTTAGCTAATGTGCTGATATCCCTTTCATAAGTTAACATCCATATAATTTAGCATTCTTTAATTCTTTAATTATTGATTTATAATGCACATAATTATGGCACACTTGGAGCGACAACAAGTTTTTGGCGCCGTTGCCGGGGAAGTTTGTTCTAAAATAGATAGACCTATGTTTATTTTCATTTATTTTAATTTTTGCTTTAAACCTGCACTTTGCATTCCAAGTGCTTGATTAAATGTCTCTGACGTTTTGTATAGAAAACTGTTTTCTTTATGACAAAATTTTTTTATTTTTTTTATTTTTTATTTTTACGAGTTTTTATTCTTTGCCTTCTAGTTATTTGAATAAATCTGCCACTCTTTTGTCTTTTTGTCAAATTTGGGCGTGCTTTTTTCTTTTATTTTGTCAATACTTGAATAAAAGGTACTTCTTTGCAGTTTTGGATGTTTGTAGATCTGGAGCGTCAACAAGGAGCATCTGGACCAAAATGGAGCAGATCTGCTTGAGTTTGCACATCCTTCTCCTTTGCATTCATTTTCTATTTTTAAATTCTTGAGAACCAGATTCTGCTTTGTGTTTAATGTTTGTTTGATTATAATTTCTCTTGTCTTTTAGGCATCTTGATTTTTTACAAAACCAAATACAAAATAAAAGAAGTTTGAAAACACAAATAGAAAATCTACGAGTTGTTTCTCATTATTTTCAGCGATGAGTAAATAAGGGCTCTTGTTGAGCAGGCTGATCAAAACAAGTAAAAAAAAAAAAAAAATTATAATAAAAAAAAAAGAAAATTATAAAAACAATATAGATATCTTAGGATGGGCTTTTTCTCCATTTGCATCCACTTTTCCCATCCGACTCTTTGAGATCATTTTTTTTTTAGGAATCATGTAGGATAATGAGTAGTGAATCATAGGCTGTTTTGAATATTCAATGGACCCACTAATTTTATTTTCCTTCTAGATTTCTTCATCATAAAGGGTCTCATTGTGTGAACCTGCTTTTAATATGTGCTCCCATGCTTCATTATTTCTTTTTTCATACACATCATCAACAAAGGGGTCAATCTTATGAATCTTGCTTTTCACTTTGTATTCCTGCTAATCATTTTATAATCACTTAGATTCATAAGTATCTCGAGGCTTTTGGGTTTGTTTCTTTGGGCTTAGGATATATCATTTGGCATTAGATTTTTTTTTTTAGGAATTTTAGTTTCAAATTACATTTTTAGATCTGATTTTTTCTTTCTTTGGTTAATGTGTCCTCGTTTCTTGATTTTCGTCATTTTTGTAGTATAGTAAGTTTCTAACTTTGTTTTCCTATTTTGCATACACAAATTCAGTTTTTGTATCAACACTTTTCTTTTCTTTTTTAACTTTGTATTCATCCCTTACCTTGCTTTTCTTGTTTCTCTGTTATTAGCATTAGTTTCCTTTCATTTGCATAGTAATCCTTCTATTTGTTAGATTTTATTTAGCAATTCTAGCATTGTTTTGTTGATTTTTCTTGCATTTGTATATCATGTTTTCCTTTTCCTTGCTCATATCTTGAGTTTACATTTTATTTTTCTGCATATAGTTTAGATTTTTTTCATTCTTAGTTTTTCTTTCTTCTTTTACCTCTGCCCCTAGTCTCTCATTGTCTAGAACATTGAGGACAATGTTCATCTTAGGTTTGGGGATCCTTTGAGAAAGAAGGAAAAGGAGATCAAATTCAAAGGAGTCACTTTGTGCAAGGCACTCTGTGATCATCAAGTTCTCTCTCTTGGAGACCTGCTCCTCTCCCTCTTCCACAAGTTACCAAGGTACCTTTCTGCCCTCTTTTCTCACCACAATTGGAACTCAAACACTCCCCAAAAATCTGAAATATGTATTTTTGGGAGATCATCAAACACTACATGATTATTTCTTCCTCCCTTACAAAGGAGCAAGAAGAGGAGTCATTGGTAGTTCTAAACAGACAAGAAAGCAATTATTTGGACCATTGCTGATTTAGGAGGACTAAACCCTATGCATGCATTTGTTTTTTGCTTCTTAGTTTATTTGCTTCTTAGTTTACATTTTCACTAATTTTTTTTTCTTTTCTTTCGGTTTACATTTTCATAAATTCTACCATTTAGATCTGTAGTGAGCTGCTATTTTCTTTGTTTTTCCTTACAACAACAAGTGAGGACACGGTTCCTCACACGTTTCCCCAATTTCAGGTTGTTACTCACTTATTGGGGAATTAAATGAAGTTACTTTCGCCTCTCCTATACTAATGCTACTTAATGACCCCTGATTCTGGGCCATGAGCATTACCAATGCCCCCATTCAAGTCCCACCCTTTCGCTTCCCCACCTTACCTATAAATAACCAACCTCTACCAAATTCCCCACATCTTTCCCCACCCTTCCAAAATGGCCGACGACCAAGCCAATAAGCCACCACACGCTTTTACCCCATGTGGTGGACCCACCACCACCGAAGGTGCCAGATCCGCTCCACCCCTCCTGGGAAGAATTTGAAGAGGTCCTCATGATTTTGGCCAAAGAAAAGGAGGCCCAACTCCGGCCTCCTCGGAAAAACAAAAATCAACCTTCCCCGCCACTTCCACCTCCACCGCCCCCACCCCTCCCTAAAAACACTGTCCTATTCATCTTTATTTTATTTATTTTTTTTTTTATGTAAAATATTTCTAGTTAATAAACTTTACTTTCTCCCATTCTCCATGTCATTTTCTGCTTATTTATTTTTTTCTTCTTATTGTTGCCCTTGTTTCAATTTTTCCTATAAAGTGACCATGCCACCTTTGAACCGGTGAGGACCTTTGTTCCCCATAGGTTTGGGGGTGTGGCAGACAAGTCCCGCTTAGGAATAGTTAACATAAGGGCGGAATCACCTAAGTAATTAGGAAATGTATTAATTTACTTTAGAATCATGACAACTAGAAAATTTAAAATTCCTTTGCCAAATTTAGACATTCTAAACCTTGCGATATTCTACATTTCCATGATGATTACAATAAAAACATCTTGGTATCAACGTAGTAAGTCAAAAGGAAGAAAAAAGGTAAAGATATACTTAAAAGCTCAAGGAAAAACCATAACCCATGAGAATTGAGCCCATATATTTTCCATCTCTGTTGAAGAGTGGATCGAGGCAATTTTTTCGATTCAAAGGATTGGGTGAGGCATTAGATCCACTAGAAGTTAGGAAACTCCAAATTAAAACAAGTAACGACTCATGAAACCGAGGAAAAGATCAAGGCCTTCTTTGGACAAACTTGAACCTATGAGAACCAACCAAGAAAAATCTGCCTTTGTTTGTACCCCATTTGAGTACGTAAATCCTACAATTCTTCATCAAAAATACTCAAAAGTACTTGCACTGAACCTATGGAACCAATTCAGCCTTCCCTCACTCTCGAGAATTCGGAGGTAAAGGAGAAAGAATCAAGATGGACCATTCTCGGGCAACATCAAGAAAATGAAGAGAAAATACCTCAAAAAGCAGGCAATATGGTGACCGAGAAAAGAAGAGACAAACAATGTGAAAAAGTTGCAAGCAAAAAGGCAAAAAAGGGACCTTATGTTGAAAAATGCAAGATCAAAGAAAGAACTGATCCTTTGTGAATGTGAGAATCTCGAAAAGAAGAAGAAAGAAGCTAAACTCAAAAAGGTGGAGTCATGAACCATCTCCCGCACTTCCCGAGTTCTCAAATTCAAACCTCTGCTCAAATTGCCTTTCCTTGAAACTTCACTCCATAAGCCATACAAACAAACCTAGATTAAAAGCCCTTGTGATCCAAAGTTGAGTGAGTCATGTGGAGATGAGAAGTGACCCAATCTATGGTGAGGAGATGTCAATGATGCCATTGCCCAAGAATCATACGTATGCTCGTGCTGACAGATCCATTTGGGAGATGTAGCTGCTCTTGGGCTTGAGTGAAAATGAACCCCTCAACAGAAACACTGATGAGAGTATACCCTGCTGAGTATTTGGGGTGGAACTTGAGCACCTTAAGTATGACTTATAACCTAATTTGAATCCATAGGCTGAGCTTACTGGTGGGAGATTTGTATGATCTTCTAGGACTGGTCACAGATTGGAAATATTGAAACATTCATGAGGTTTATAAATGTTTAAATTCTGTGCAAACAATAATCAAATTTTCTGTTTCATCATTGATTCAAGAGTAACTAACCCTGCTCCTTGATTGCTCATTTGATAATATTGCACTGATGTTAACTGTTTCATGGAGAAGTTTGTGGGTACCTTCACTGAAAACCCTTAGGAGACTTCACTCCTCCTCTAGGGATCACCTAGGGGTTTAAAAGGCTTGTTGCATATGCTAAATGCACTGCTTCCTACAAAAGTGGCTCTTTACTTTGTTTTTATGTTTCTTTGCTCGTGGGACTAGCAAAGCTTAGGTTTGGGGTGATAAGTAGTGAAAATACCATTTTCACCCCTAAACATGAGCCTTGAAAGACCCTTGAGAGGACTAAATAAGTGCTTTAGTGTTCATATTGCAAACCAAAAAGACAGTCCAAATCGAAAACCATCCTAAATGATCAAAACGACAACGCATGTCAAGCTCAAAGAGGGAGTGAAGAAATAGCCTCAAAGAATGGCTAAAAAGGTCCTAAAAGAGCAAGAAAAGACACGAAGAAGAAGAAGGATCCATTCGCAAAGAAGAATGGAAGCTAAAAGTCAATCCAAGAAGAACTTCTACTATTCGAAAGAACCTTGAACTTTGCGAAAAGAAGAAAACACTCCTCGAATAGAAGAATGACCTTTATAAACGAAGAAAACACTCTGCGAAAGAAGAGAAGTCCTTTGCAAAAAGATCTCCTGAAGCCAAAATGCTTTGAAAAGATCTCCTGAAGCCAAAAGGCTTTTGCGAAAAGATCTCCTCGAAGCCAAAATGCTTTGCGAAGAGAGCTTACGGAGCCAAACTACTTTTAAAAAAGCCCTTAAACTATGCGAAATGGCATTACGGGATTTGCTCGTCCAAGGGTATTTCAGAAACTTTGCACGCGCCCAATGCGTTTTAAAACCCAAGGACATTAGGAAGATTCGAGCACGAACCAAAGGCATATACCACCCCATGTGAACACGCAAAGATGATATTACTTGGCGAGAACTGCTAGAAGCTCAAACAGATTTTTGAATTACATAATGTAATTGATGCCTCTGTTTCGATTGGTGAACCGGATCAAGCATTTTCGATTGGCGAAATCTGGATCCCGTGCTCGACTCCTATTGGTTGATACTGAGATCTATCCAATTCGATTGGTTGATACACATCCGAAATGGCTTAGGAAAACTATAAATAGGCAGAACCATTTGCCCAATTTGGGTATCCAGATTTTAGAGTTTTCATCTCTGTTTCCCCATTCCGGTGAAGCTCATCGATCCCCTGTAATCCCTTCTTGTATTTTACCTTTGAGAGCCATTGCGGTGATTTGTACTTCAAGTTCGGATTCAAGGCAGTAAATCGAGGGCTCTCTCGAGAAGCTCATGTAAGTCGAGGGCTCTCTAAGCCGTGCTCGTAATTGTAACGTTGGATTTTAAAAGGTTCTTTGTGTCTTCTCCATTGGAGTCATGTCGAGGGTTAGAATGTTCACCTTAGTGCATTAGACTTCTTTAGATTCACTCATCCGCATCCAACTTCCCTTAATTCATCATCCCTGCGAATTAGCGTTGGTAACCTAATTCAAGCAAAGATTTACAAAGGATGTTCATGTTCGAACTAAAGAATAGGCCACTGACTAGTGATGATCTGTGACAAATCACGACCATAAGTCTAAACCTATTCCTTAATTCGGATTTATTTCTCTTACATTTGTCTTTGGTAGCAGATGAAGATTGAATCTTTCTGTGGAAATCTGATTCTCCATTAAAATTCAGAGGCTAAAGTACATGAAGCTATTATTTCTGCATTTGTCTTATTTTAAACACCTCCCCAACTCGGATCTGGATCATGTAGATAGTTCTTTTCTTTATTTGCTTATAGTTAAATGTGACACAATCCAACACTCTCTTTTATCTATTATTCTTTTTAGATAATTATAGAGCCAGATCTGGTAGCACAGATCTGGAGGTTTATCTCTCATTTTAGACAAACTTCTCTGTGGACGATCTTGAAATACTTACTTTTAAAACTTGCTACAACTGGCCCTGATCTTGCAGGCCAGTGTTAGCCCCAATGTGCTGATATCCCTTTCATAAGTTAACATCCATATAATTTAGCATTCTTTAATTCTTTAATTATTGATTTATAATGCACATAATTATGGCACACTTGGAGCGACAACAGATACCCTATCATGAACACCTTGAAGGTCTGATAACTTGCTTTCGAGATGTGACTTTTTCATACGTTTCTTAGATAAGGAATCGCTTTGCCAACGCATTAGCAACTTTGGCATCAATGATTGAAATTCCCTATGGTGTTGAGATGAAGACGATCATGATCGAGCAGATGAATGAGCCGGCCTTCTGCCTCCAGATTGAGGAACCTACGAAGCCTGATGATGGCCCACCTTGGTTCTCAGATATCAAGAATTTCCTCGAGACCCTAACTTTCCCAGAGGGTACATCCAGGACAGACCGACGAACCATTCAACGTTTAGCGGTAGGTTACGTCATTTGCGGGAAATGCCTCTACAAGCGATCATACAATAACATCTTACTCAGATGCCTCACTGAAACTGAAGCGGTCAATATTATGAAAGAAATCCATGAGGAGTATGCGGAGCCCACGTCAGTAGTCACATGCTCGCTAAGAAAATCCTACGGCAGGGATACTTTTGGACCACCTTGGAATCAGATTGCTGCAAACATATTCAAAAATGCTACAAGTGTCAAGAACACTCCAGTCTAATACATGCTCCTGCCATTAATCTTCACTGCATGACCACTCCTTTGCTACGTAGGGCCTTGACGTTGTCGGAATGATTAATCCAAAAGCATCAAACGGACATCAGTTCATCCTCGTCGCCATTGAATACTTCACCAAGTGGGTGGAAGCGGTGTCATATGCCAACATCACGGCTAGTCACGTTGAGAAGTTCATCAAGAACAGCATCATTTGTAGATTCGGTGTGCCCAAGGATATCATCACTGATAATGGCACTAATTTCGCTAATAGGCGCATCCAGGCCTTGTGCGAGCAGTTCCAGATCAAGCATCATCGATCATCCCCATATAGGCCTCAGACGAACGGAGCTGTAGAGGCGGCCAACAAAACTCTAGTCTGCATTTTGGAGAAAATGGTCGTCACTTATCGAGATTGGAGCGAAATGCTGCCATTTGCTTTGTAGGCCTACCGAATGTCGATCCGTACTGCTACAGGGGAACACCATTCTCCCTTGTGTATGGAACCCAGGCCGTCCTCCCAGTAGAGGTTGAAGTGCCCTCGCTCCGAATCCTCATAGAATTAGGCTTACCCGAAGTAGAGAGAGAGATCCCGCTTTGAACAATTAAACTTATTGGACGAGAAGAGACACCTAGACTTGTGTCACACTCAAGTTTACCAGGGGGAATAACACGCGCTTATAATAAACGTGTCCGCGGTTGAGATCTAAAGGTAGGAGACACTGTGTTGAAGAAGATCTTCCCTTCCCTCCATGCCGACTCGAGAGGAAAGTTCAAGCCGAACTGGGAAGGACCATACGCCATTCGAGAGGTGTTGCCGGGATACGCCATCCGCCTCGCCGTCATGGATGGAGATCATCTTCCTGAGCCCATCAACGCTGGATACGTCCAACGGTTCTACTCATAGTCTATCGTGATAAGGTAAGTATTTATAAAACAGATACGTGACTGCTTAAGAACCACCCAAAAGAGGCCATCGTTCCAAGCATAGTAGCCCAAAAACATCCCTAAAAAAATGATGATATCCTTTGCTTCCCCTTTTGAGCCTGGGCCTTTCTTTCAATAAACCTATTCCCCCAAAGCATAGAGTTACTATCAAATCCAACAAAAAAAAAAAATCAAAAAAGCAAAACCTCAAAAAGAGATTGTCTTAAATGGAGGAAAAAGAATAACAAAAAATGTGTGTGTAGAAGAATCATGGGGCATGTACAGTAGAAGCCCCCAAGGAAGAAAGTATGTTGAGAAAACTGAAGCTGTATCAAGGAAACTCTTTTAACCCAGCATACCTTCAAATCCTAACCCTACCCATGGCCAAGCTACACCCTGAAGGAAGCCCTCTTTATAGGTTTGCAAGCAGTCATATTATCTGTTAAGTCAACATGAGTCGAGTCGTGAGACGACACCAGAACCCCATCCAGCCGATCATGACGGAATCAATGTCCATGTCGTGGCTTTCTGGTTCTTAAAAAAAAAAAAAGAAAAAAATTATTAATTAATTGAGTTCAAAGCAAGATGGACGTGGTGAAAACCCACAAGGGCACCGCGGGTAAAAACAGCGAATTCACGCAGACCAGGTGAAAACCTAAAAAGGCACCTGGGGTAAGAGACCCATGGACGTGGTGAAAACTCGAAAGGGCACTACGGGTAAAAATAGGGATGACAGGCATAGCAAAAACCCATCTTGGGCGCTGTGAGCAAAAATACCAAGAAAAGAGAGATTAGGAGAGGATCTGTTCTGGCTCGCCTATTTTAGCCTGGACCCCTTGAGCCTCTTCTCCCCTTTGCTGGGCCGCTCATGTTAAAAATTGGATTGAATCTCGATCGGGTATGTCGTCTCTACCGCGTCGTCTGAGACATGACCAAAGGTAAAGGTAGAAGACCAATCAATCTCGGGGAAGCTGACCTATCCATGTTTAAAAGGAAAAATCGGAACCTCATAAACAGGGTTCGACCATGCACAAAAAAGGACCCACCAGGTGGCCTTGTAAATACCGACGTCACAAAAAGGAGAGGGAGAAAAGGAGAAAAATTTCAAAAAAGATAATAGATTTTCCTTTTCCATAAAAAGCCTCACACTATGTGTGAGAAAAATTTCAAAAAAGATAATAGATTTTCCTTTTCCATAAAAAGCCTCACACTGTGTAGGAGAAATTTTTTAAAAAGATAATAGATTTTCCTTTTCCATAAAAAGCCTCACACTGTGTAGAAGAAAATTTAAAAAAAGATAATAGATTTTCCTTTCCCATAAAAAGCCTCACACTGTGTAGGGGAAAATTTCAAAAAAGATAATAGATTTTCCTTTTCCATAAAAAGCCTTACGTTGCAAGACGTATGGAAGAAAATTCGAACACCAAAAAAAATATATATATGTATATATAGCAGATTTCATTTCTTTTCTTACAAGCATCACGTATGAAGTGTCACGTCCCAAAAAGATAACAACATGACACACTTTCTATTTTCTGCTTCCTTTACAAGTATATAAAAAAAAAAACACAAACAAAAAGGAAGAAATAACCCAAAAAAAAAGGAAAGAGATCTATATTAAGGGGCATCATCCCCCCCTCTGTGTATATGATCTATGGTATGTACAAGAACAGGTCAGGGACAGGAACCACGCTTCAAGGCACTGATCTCTACAAGAAGAGAGTCCTCACGGGCATTTCGATCAGTCAACCACCTACCATGAAGACTCTTCTGCCGCCTCCGCAAAGCGTCAACTACACTGCGAGACTTAGTCAAAATCCCAGTCAACCGAAGAACCTCACTCTCGGCCGTAGCAGCTCTCACCTCTGCCATCTTAGTTCTGGCCCTTTCCTTCCCCAAAGCCTCAGTCAAAGCCAACTTCTCTATAGAAAGAGACTCAATCCTAGTCCGGAGCATCGTTTCCTTGTATGGCCAGGGTCCCATTTCTATCGCATCTACCGAAACTGGGTTAGGGACAGGTAAGCCCTTAGATGCCTGCCAAACCTCGTAATCAGAAGAGAGAGCACCCCCTGAACTAAGTCACATGTCATGCTGATTGGTGTCACCGAATTGCTATGCGATCTAGGTCACCCAGAGAACCCCGAGAATATCGAGAGCACAATGGCCTCACAAGCAAGGTACACATGTTGGGTATATCCGAATTGACGGAGCACCCGAGATGGGAAATAGTAGGTACTACCAGTCAACCCCAAAAGCGTGATACCCTCATAATCCCGGGAGCGGACAATCGAAAAGGTGTCGTCCAGCCAGGGAAGTTGCTAGATCAACTCCGCGTTAGATAGCCACAGGCTCAGTTCCTCGATGCTCCCAAGGGGTAGTCTCGAGCACCGGATTAGAAAGCCCCGAGCCACATCCCCTCTTACCAAGTAAAATCTCGGCACGGGCCTCATAATAGCCAAATGCTCTCCTAGCCAAATCTGAACAAGGAGTGGACTCCCTCTAAGGATCCCGACCCGGCCTGAGGCCGAGGCATCCAGGCCCTGATACATCTCAACCAGGACCAGGTGCACCAGTGAACGACCTCCCTCCAATTCAGTCAAGACATCGCACAACCCGAGGGAAAATGACTCGCCCCTAGTAAAGAAGAGAACTTCCGACAACAAATAAAGGGCAAAGGCCTTTACGTTGAAAGGATCTTGGATAGGCAACTTTCGGAGACTCGAGTCGCCAAAAAGTTCTCTCAAGATTTTCACCGAGCACCTGGTGGGCCCCTTGGCGAAGCCCTTCTCACTCACCCCTTTTCAAACCAAGAGCCGCATGGACTGCCTTTGCATACCCCGGTCTGGGTACCACTTTGGCAAGTCCCCGATGCATCCTCAAGCCAGTAATAGAGGCTAGCTCTTCCAAGGATGGGGTAAGCTCCCTAGACCCAAATCTGAAGACGTGGGCCCTATGGTCCCACGACGCCAAAGCCGCTTGCAAGAGATTTGGCAATAGAGGAATAGCAAGGAGGGAGGAAACGCGGGATAACCCGAGGTGATCCAAAATAGTGAGCTCACCCTCGGTCAAGCTATCACACCATTTCTGCAAAAAATTGGGCCTCGGGTTCAAACAGGGAAGTATACTAGCCCCAACCTCCGTATGAGAATTTGGGCCTTTCTTGGGAAGCAGGTCCATGGACATACAAAGTTAGTCTTTAAGGAAATCAGCCAATGTAGGGTGACGGACCCGCTCGAAAAAAAAGAGGAGAGAGAAAAGAAAGAAAAAAGAGGGGCAAAAAGGCCAAGCCCGGGTGAAAAGGGAAGCAAAGAGGGCCAGGTTCGGGTTATAAAGAACCCGTCGAGCCCAGTTATATGAGGCGTATGCAATATATACGCCAAGGCAAAATTTTAAAATATTTTGCCAGGCGTATATAATATATACGCCAGGGCAACATGTCAGATAATTTGTCGGGCATATATATTATATACGCCAAGGCAAAATTTCAAAAATTTTGCCCGGCGTATATAATATATACGCCCAGTTAAAAATGCGGGGAAAGGTGGCTCCCCTCACATTAGTCCATTCTTTTTTACTTCCCCAAAAGGAGGAACGGATTTCGCTTAGCCTACTTTTTTTTATCTCGGGGCAGCCCACAGGCGGGCACGCTCACACACCCATGGGAAACCCTCGGATGATGCGGTATCCGTGGATCATATACGGGGAATCACATACGGGCTCAACCCCATCATTGGAGGGGCTCTGGCCTGCTTCATGCCAAGAAAAAAAAAACCATAAAAGCAGAGAGATAACCAAACAAAGCATTCATATAAACCATGAAAATCATAAAACCATCCAAAAAAAATTGTTGCTTCAAAAAAAAAAATTATTACATATCCCTAATAAATCAAAGTCTAAACTGTTTCACTCTTTCAAAATTTCAGAAAATAAACTAGTCCTGGGCAGCCCCTTGTCTCCCCACCCGTGTCCACACGCCTGAGAGATGCGGCCGAGCAGAGAACGCGGCTCCTTTTCACGAGCACGCTGCATAAGCACACAAAAGGCCGTCAGGTAGGGAAACAAGCAAAAAGTAAATAAGATGATTAGGTGCAGTCAGTATTCACTCACCACCTCAGCCTCCCTAAGCCCGACAATATTGTGGTAGTATTCGGCTTAGTTCACGGCTGACTCATAATCCTGCACAGTAAAAAAATAAAGAGAGAGGTATCAGTCACACAGGTCATCGGCATGATCCAAGAAAACAGAAGAGCAAGGTAACAAGAGATGGATCAGCTCGGGGTGGGATCGAATAACCCGGTGCGTGCCTTCTCAGCCACATCGGCACACATATGCGATAGAAAGGCATCGTCCAAGCGCTTAAAAGTCCCCTAGACCTCAGTTGGTGAACTGCAAGAAGCGCCAGCACTGGAAGGGTTGGAAGGTCCAGCACCGGTAGCCTCATCAGGAGCAGCTGCCTCATCCCCCTCATCTGAATCATCACCCTATCCAAACTACAGAGAGAAACAGTTTTTGTTCAAATAGCAGGGCAATCAAGGTAATCATATGGAAGGCTGCTAAGAGGAAAGAACATTACATGAGACCGCGGACCACCAAAAGCCAAAAAGTTAGCACCGGGCACGAATCGGGGCAGCAGAGAATGATAGGGCAGAGACTCATACCACATCTGATATCCCCCGAGAAAGAGAAGGTCATCAATGGGGACCCTGTGGTGGAGAAAGCAAGCGGTAAGCACTTCAGTAGAACCTTCAGGAGCCAATACATCAGCTGGAGGAGCTTGGGGCACAGCGAAGAGAGGATGATACTGATGAACCACTCTCTCTCCTAGGTAATAGGCCCGAGACCAGGACCCATAGAAGAAAATAATGCGTTGGTCTAACAAAAAATGAGAGGGGCCCACTACAGCCAGGTTCCAGAAGGGGGATCCGACGTAAGGATCAAGGATGACCTGCTCAACAAAAAGGAGGAGGGATATATACATTTGGGCAAAACCCACAGCATAAAAGAGCTATCAAATTTACAAAGAGAGAAATTGTTATACCTGCTCAGGGATCAACATATCAAACTAAGAGCGCAGCGCTAATTCCAGGTTCTTCATGCCTATGTCCCGACGGTGGTTTGGGTGCCAATTGCTCATAAGGGGGAACGTAGGAACTTCGGAGAGAAGCAGAGGACGACCAGGTTGGAAATGCAGATACCCCCAAACCTGAGAAACCAAGCAGATAAAAGCAGATATGCCACAAAAAAGGAAAAGTCGGACGAACTAAGACCAAAGGATAAAATACCTCAAGTGCAGGCCAAAAGCCCACAATGGAGCTGGACTCCCCAAGTACGGCTCTCACCAGGCTAGACATGAGCTCCGTGATAACCAAAGACCGCCTAATCAAACCGATGCACGGTCCCAGTTCACCATAAGACTGAGAAGGGACAATGAGACCCTCCCTCCACTGGTATTTGAAAGGAGAGTCTTGCCCAAGAGGAACAACAGAGATCAAATGGTGCACGCCTGCTCGAGATAAATGGTCGATCAAAGCAGCCTGCATCCACTAACTCATGAGGCTCGAACAAACCAACCAGCCAAGATAACTTGACTTTGAAACCACGAACGTTCCCGGAGGTTGGATAGGCCACTATCAGCCGAGTCACCTCCTCCCTATCAGGCGTGAGGGTAGGTGTCACTCGCACCCCTCCAATGCGAACCCCAGTAATCATGGACCAATCCACGGGTGTAAGGGTCATCTCACCCATGGCCATATGAAACATCATGGTCTCGGGGTGAAAGTGCTCTATCAGGGCCTTCAGATAGGCCGTGTTGGCCCTCACAGCGGGGGGCAGGAAATAAAATCTCCAAAACCGGCTTGAGCAAGCAGGTCATTCACCAATGGGGGAAGATAGAGTACGAGGCGCTGGAGATCGAACCAGCCACCCGGAACATGATGTGTGGTAGAGGCTGCAAACAAAGGGGATCTGTCAAATAGGAGCAAAATGGTATGATAAAGGCATCAAAGGAAAAGAAAAGGATTCATCAGTTTACCTGGCCAGCAACCCAGAAGTTGGAAATGTGGGTGTGCTGACAATGGAGAAGGCCAATGCGGGCGACTTCACCTTGCATTTCGTACTAGGGTTGAGAGGAGCACTATGAAATGATAAACTGCTCCCCATGAGGACCATAGGCCATCTATGGCCCCTCCTGTGGATCCTACCCTTCATCGCCAGACATCTGAAAATATGGAACACATTGGTATAAGAAAGGGCTGCTAAAAAAGAAAAGAGGGGAAAAAGAGAAAAATAACAGAAATGAAAATGAAAAAAAATGCAGTAATCCATCAAAAAATGAATGAAAAATGAATGATGATGAATAATGATGAAAATGGAAAAAAAGAGAGGAGCATAGGCCTAAGGAATCACATATACTTAAAAAAAAAAAAATGCACCACAAAAAGGAAGAACATCAAACATTTCAAATCAAAAAAGAGAGAAAGAGAAAAATAACATAAAACGCAAAAAAAATATATGTACTAATCCATCATGAAAAACAACAAAAACAAAAGAAACAAAAATAAAAATAACAAACAAATAAGAACAAAAATGATGATGGATGATAAACGGTGAAGATATATATAATAATAATATGATGAATGATGAATGATGATATAATAAAAAAGTAAAAAGGATGATGATGGATAAAGAAAAGAAAGAGCAGAGCATGGGCATAAGGAATCACATATACTTGAAAAAAAATGCATTAATTTGTCACCACAAAAAAGAAGAACATCAAGCATTTAAAAAAAACAAAAAAAAATATATTATCAAAATTCAAAAGAAAGATGAAAGAGGGGTTGATGATTACCTTCAATGGGAGAAGAAATAGATCCAAAAATCAGCGGAGAATAAACGTTTTTTTTATCCGCACACACGACTCCCAGTGATAGACCTCAAACAAAATCAAATGCCAAAACCCTAGGGGGCTGTCCCGGACTTGAGAGGGAAGGAGGGAAGAAGATAGAATTTGAAAGAGAGGGCCCCTTTTGTGCTGCTCGCAGCTTTAAATCGCGATTTTGGTCAGCGATATATATATACTGACCATTTTTTCTGCAGATCTAGTAGGCGTATATAATATATACGCCCGACCATTTTTCTGAAGATTTGCCAAGCGTATATATTATATACACCTAGCCAATTTTTGGCTTTAATGGCTCCACAGGTCCTCTGTATGCTCTAGATCAAGGCCCGGTCCCTCTTAGAAGCCCACGTATCACCGGGCGATGGTGCACGCATCCCCAAATGGATCCTCGAGCTCCCTTTGATTAGCCCAAAGGGATTGTGCTACAGTAAACGGATCTAGATCTGTAAGCGCCTGCCGAGTGCTCCCATAAAATCATAAAATCATAAAAAAAAAGAGAGAAAAGAGATTCACATAAAATAACAAAAAGAGAGAAAAAAAGAAAAAAATCTTGAAACACGACACTAGTTCTCAAAAGAGCATCGCAACGCCTGTTTGCCCCACTCCAAGAGCCGTGTTAAATCAATTCGGAATGATCGGGTTCACCCAAAAATTCTCAAACCCTGTTTTACACAGGGACACCTCATGCCTGATCCGGCAGGCGAAATACTGGCCACGTTTACCCTCGGTCATTAGGAAACCGCTCCTAAACCCACTTCCCTAAACAAGATAGCGGGGTTGAATTTGTTTAAGGACCAAGACCACGCATCCCCGGGAGTCAAGACTTGATCCGGCCGGCAAACCAAGGACCTATCACCGGAATGCGCACGTCCTTGAGGTGCATCAACATGGCAAGTTGGTCTGCCTAAGGATACATGCAAAAGCTTAAAAAAATGGTTTGAGCATGCTCAAAGTCTCGAACTGACATGTGTAAAAAAAAAAAAGAAAGAAGAAAAAAAGAGAAAATAGAAGAAGAAGAATAAGAAGAAAAAAGAAGAAAAGAAGGAGAAGGTTCGGGATAACAACCTTTTGTTATGTAGTAAAAAAACCTGAGTAGGTTGACCCCACTTTCCAAGCTTTGGCTCTGATCGTCCACCTTCGGATCTATGTTGACCAAGAGTGTACCCGACTTCAGACCATTCAAAAAAGTCTATTGTCAGTCAAAACTGACCCGTCAAAAAATGAAATTACAACCAACCAAACTATGTGCAAACTTACAGACTGAAGGGCTCATTCCCTTTTATTTCCTTTTACACAGGCTTAAAACCTGTATAGGCACGGTGTCCTTGTTAAATGTACGCACTTACTTCTGGGTATCCGCAGGATGGTCGTTTGTCCTCGTAATTTGTACCTTTGGGTCGAGGCTTCCATTTGCGCCTATTTGCTGCTTATCGCCCCTGATGGGTGTCTGTCTGTGTATAGTTAGTAAGATGTGATTTCATTGGGGATGGAGGCTAGAATTAACCATCTCTTTCGATGTATGTTTGGTCCTAGCCCGATCTTTTTTAGCTTTGTCTCGAGTTAAGGCACTCCGGTTCGTGTGAATCAGGAATACCTCACCACCGGAACGTACACATCCCCAAGGTGTACCTATCCCCGACAGAGCACACGCACTCTCGAAGTGTATCAACTGGCATTTGATCCACTTAAAGATTTGTGCAAAAATAAAATTGATAGAGGTCTTTGAGCTTTGCTTAGAGGCCTCAAAAGTTTTTAAAATAACACACAAAAATTCACTTTGAAAATGTGCATGCATTCCCAAGAAGTGTCGTGACATCAATATTCGCTTCACTCGGGTAAATCTTGCTAAAGCAACCTCAAGGTCTATGGGTTCACCCAAAGACTCTGAGCCTTACCTAGGTAAGGGCACCTGTGGCCAATCCAATGGAGCCATCGATACCCCATAGGATTGGACATAATTTGTAGGCCTTCGCTTTGTGTACTTCGCGTCGACCCCGAAGCATAGATTGATCACCCCTTTTGAAGGAGCTGTCTGGTTCAGATTAACACTCAACATCACAAATCTATAATTTCTCTCAAGAAGTGGATGATATCCCGGCTAGCGGGCTTACACTTTCTGTGATCATCGCAGTTATGCCCAGTAATGTCTCAATGCGCTGGGGGACTGCTAGCTTTGAGGTACGGACGATATCCCGAAATGAGAGGGCTTACGTACACTCACCATCACCATGGATGTTTGAGAATTGAGTTGAACCAGGCGGACCCATCATACTTGCCTTGGACCTCTTTGAATGTCTCTTATCTTTGGCGTCCGATCATTAGTGATCGAATACCAAAGAGGGGCATCTGTAGACACCCAAATTCGGCCCAAGGCCCAATCAGTCTGTACTCCAAGAGAGATATACCCCTGTGCTTCTGATGGCACCCTTGAACCCTTAGGAACCAACCCAGACCTTTAGGAATCACCCTGAACTTATTAGAACCATTCCCCTAACCCTTAGAGATCACCCCTAAACCCTAGGATCCCTTCCTAGACCAAGCTTAAACCCTTCTGAGCAATTGATGGGAGGAGAGCCACAAAATTTTACATAGACCATTGCTGAGGAGGAACCCCATACCATTGGAAGGAGGACTTCTTCAGATTTATAGCAAGCCAAAGATCACCCAATTTGGAGTTATGGTTCAAAAGTTATGGCCGATTGAAGTTTCACATAAAATCATAACTTTTGCTCAGGCGTATGTATTAGATACGCCCAGCCAATTTGGCCCCATTTTTGTTAGGCGTATATATTATATACGCCTGACATTTTTGGGCCAAATTTGGCCAGGCGTATATAATACATATGCCCAGCATAGGTAGGGCCCACCACAGACACTCACCTTCTAAGATCTCCTCTGGTTTTCACGCAAATCACTACATAAACTGGGCGTATGTAATATATATGCCCAGCTTAGCTATAGTAACTGTCATCAAATGCTCGAATTTCCTCCATCTGGTTTGACCTTTTGACCATCCCCTTGGTTGAGGTGGATGTCTTAAGGTTGGTTGCACCCCCTTTGAGCTTATTGGCAACCCTTAAGTCACCCATGGTCTCACCCCATCATCTGCCATTGAAACCATTTTCCCAAACCCCTAGGACCCTAAAAACCTAGAAAACCTTAGATGGAGGATTACCTAATTGCTAAACCAATTAGCTCTTAAGTAACCCTCTAACCCACCTCTTCTCTATAAATAGAGAGGCCCCCCCCCCCTTCCCAAATGGTTGAAAAAATTAAAGTTGAAAGTTAAGCTTAAGAGAGAGAGCTCTAGTGAGAGAAAAATATATATTATTTTGCATTCTTCAACTAGAATTCCAGCATGCTTAGTTCACCCCTTTCAACTCATTTCAACCATTAGATCACCCCTTTTTTAGTCAAGCTTAGTCCCTAGCTTCATCCTACACTTCCTATCTTCCGAATCCTAGCATTAGAACCTATTCCCCAACTGTTTAAGCCATATAAAGCCATCGGAGGCACGCCAAAGCGAAGGTTTTCCACTGTGTAACAAGGGCCCGTGAGCTCCGGCTCACCCCTCTCTTCCTCTACCGTCTTGGTGTCTCCTTCGTCTAAGGATTCAAGCCATTACGCCACCAAAATTTTGGTTTGGCTCAAAGCTTGATAGAACCGTATTGCCTTCGGGAAAGGGGAAGCTCTGCCCGTTTGTTTGTTTATTTTGGCCATAGATAGATACCGCTACGTGCGGGTTGATCGGGTGCCTAAACCCTTCCTGATCGATAACCGAAGCCCCTACCCTAGAGCCTTTGGAAAGACCGGGAAATCAGAGTCATATTTAGCACTTCGGTGCTCAAAATATTGATTTAAAGGTTTCTCGGGTCACCAAAAGCTCCGGGTGGCGACTCTACATTCATTCCATCGCAAGTGCATCGCTGCGACGGGTTCGAGAGAATCCATGGTTGCACAATAACTAAACTCATAACAGAATCAGGGAAGTCTAAATTGATCAGAACTATAACAATAACGAAAAATAAAAGAAAAATTAAACTATCTAAATTATAAGAAAAGACATAGCTGCTGACATTCGCAGGTGGATGATTCTGTAAAGAAGTAACCCACACCCACTCTCAAGCGTAATCATTAACGTGTTGTAGCATCGTTAAATATCTGCAACTGGCGATTGCAACAAACTAGTAACATTCCTAGAAAACCCTTTACTTCTAATATTCCAAATGCTGCATCACTAGAGTCCACTTGGACATAATTGGAGCCACTGATTCAATGGGGACCGAGAGGAACCCAGAAAAAGTGCATATCAACAGACTAGCGATCGCGATGGGACACTTATACAAACTCTTTTTCTAGATAGTTAGTTTTCATCTTATCTCCCTATTTTTTCTTTCCATCGTGTCATTTAGATTCCCTTTTATATGTATATGAGTCTTCTTTAAAGACTCGAGATGTCTAGTATACGAAGGGTGAGTTTAAGAGACCAACCATTGTGAGGATATCATAACAACTCCACGTACAAGGAAGAACCATTTCACAATTCCAGCCCACGACAACCTGAGATTAACATGGCCGGCGAGCAAGAAAATCCCTTCTCCACCCCACACGCCGGTAATAATCATAATGAGAGAGATGGTAACACCGGACAACACCTCACCGCCCAACAGATCGTAAAACTCAATATTCAAAGAATACAGAGAGGAGATGACGACTCCGAGGAATTGCTTCGAGGGTTTGCCGCTGCATACGAAGCCATTAGGTCACGATAATTTTCAAAAGAACAAGAGCGACAAGAGAGGCCACCTCCTACCCTGAGCACGGTGTCAACCCGCGCCACACCATTGAGACAACCTGCCCACACATTCTTCAACAATGACTCTTTATATAAGGTTTGCTCACGGGTCGCTCCAAAAGACAGCACCATTAAAATCGAAGATCTCCCTAAAATGCTCGATGAGTACATGGCTAGGAGAGAGCGCCCCAGTCACTCATTCGGATTCGACAAATTTTGCCGGGATGTCGAGTTTAATTTGCCAATAGGATTTAAGCCACTGAAGTTTACCAAATATAATGGCACGGGAAATTTGAATCATCACTTGGCCCTCTTTTGTAATGATTGTCGACCCATTCGTGATAATCAAGGACTTCTCATTCACTATTTCCAACGCTCACTAGAAGGAAAAGCTTTAGATTGGTTCGCGTGACTCCCACTTTATAAGATAGAAACCTTCGATGAATTAGTCAGTCAATTCCTGGACCAATAGAAATACTTGATCTAAGAGACAGTCAGTCTTAGCGATCTAAAGGCAGCAAAGCAAGGACCTGAGGAAGAATTTACCGACTTCCTCGCCAGATGAAGAAAATTCACTGCTAGGACCGGCACCTCAATGAAAGAGAAGGATTCCGTGGACATTATCATCGATAACACTAGAGAACCATTAAAGAGCACACTTGTCATAAGTGATTACCCCGACTTCATTGCACTCCACTCCTGGGCATCCTGACTAGCGCGACACATTAAAGGTGGAGACCTTGCTCCATCCATAGTCACATCGAAAGTGGGCTCTTCCAGTAAATCAAAATCGAAAAATAATAAGAAAGACTAGAAAGCGAACTAGTCAACACCGTTGTTAATCAAGGACAAAACTCTGGGAACATAAATTTCCACCCATAAAACTTTGGGCAAACTTAAAGTCAGCAACGATACACAAACTAAAACCAAGGCATTAATTAACAAAGATATGCAAGCCAAAACCAAAGCCGGAACTAGAATCAGGGCCAGTATCAGAATAAAAATCAATATCCCAACACCTATCAGAATCAGAACATGATGCAGAATCGACCGACTCACGTGCCGAATTACAATAGTGTGCCCCCACCGCAGAACTTTAACCCAGCCAGAGGCCCCTACCAGTCGAGGCAGGAACACTATCCCCCTTTACTGGATACGATTCTCAATATTTTCTGTCACCTTAACACTCAGAATCTCCTCTGATTCCCACAGGAAAGACCCCGCCCATGGCCGACAAGTCTAGACTATAGTAAATACTGTGCCTTCCATCGATACGCGAGACACAACCTAAAAGATTGTTGGGTCCTCAGGGACACAATCTATGACATGAATGACTGAAGTCAGATCGATTGGGAAGCGCTTAGGAATCCTAACCCTAATAATAACCAACCCCAACAAAATTTAGGGATCGTTAATAACCCCATGCCCAACCACAACCAAGCTACACCGGCTCAGGTCACCACCGTAGATCTCTCCGATTGATCCCCCTTCTAACCTTCCACCTTAATTACTCACATTCAACCCTTTGCTACTTTTGCCACACCAGTGAGAGCTCCTTCACCCCCGCATCCCTCAGCCCTGATCACTCGCATCACCCCGCTGAATCCACCTCCTTATCCAAAATTCACTTAGATACGAGTTCATTCTTTTAGGGCTAGGAGATCACTCCTTCGTAGTCACCCGCCGAAACCTCCAACCCCTCTAAATCCTAAGCCAATGCCATTACCGCTCCCTTTGTTTGATTCTGAACCCGAGTATGGCGATCACGTTCTCTAAACTGCAGCCCAAATTGTTCCATGACTAGAAAGTGTCACCCAAAAAACTCTAAGACAAGACAACGAAATAACCAATGAGCGTTCGTTGAATCTAAAGGAAAGCGAGCCAGAAGAACATCCTGACCCATGCGAGACGCTGGTCTCTTCTTTCCTAGAAGAGGAAGATTACACACAGTACCTCTCACCTTGGAGCAGCACCATTCAGGTATGCGTTCTAATATCGAATTTCACCCATTTTATAAATACATCCACGTCAAGCCGCGCCGAGTTCCGTCAACAACCGACTTGCCCGATTCTCAAATCAGGAACCAATTACCCACCTCTGCCTTTCTCGCAAAATAAGGATTTCACGAACGCACAACCACCAGAGGTGAATGTGAGAGAAAGAGAAGTTAACTTGCCTCCCCCACCTCATATCATCCCTCCACCAATTCCTGCACCTCAACCATTCCAACCACTTGTACCTAAGGCCAATCGGCTAGATAAAGAAATTGCGCTCGAGCCAGGACAAGAATACGACCTTCTGTGGCATCTCCAGAAGATCTCGAACCAGATATCCATACTAGAACTCATCAAGAAATTGCCTGACCATCACCGGTTGTTGATAAGGACACTTGAAGACACGCAAATGGATGAGGATACGACCCTAGATGAACTTCATCAAATCATTTCGGTTATGGTGCAACCTCTGACGCTCATTGTTATAGACGCAGACATGTCTAAAGATTCACTCCGTGGGAGTGCGGCCCCCATATATCTTACGGTCATAATTAGAGGATTCTCCGTACCACACGCACTCATTGACGCAGGAGCAAGACTTAACATCTACCTTCTCACCATGTTAAAAATGCTTGAATATAAGGAGCAGGATGTCAGGCCCTCCGCACTATTACTCATAGCTTATGATGGGTCGCATCGCTTTGTCAAAGGAACTATCAAGCTACAGGTTCACCTCGGACCTGTAACAAAAGATGTTACCTTCTATGTTTCTCATTCCGCTAGTACGCATAATCTCATTTTAGGAAGAAAATGGCTGGAGTCAATGAAGGCCATCGCATCTACATACCATCAATGCATCAAATTCTCATACAAGGACTCCATCTTCTGTATATACGCTGATGCACCCCTCCAGGAGATGGATACTAATTATGCTGCGAGCATATCAATCATTCATGATTATGTGTTGGCCATGAGTCATATTCAAAAGACTCGAATCTCTGATGAGACAATCAGAGCGGAAGTCCGTCCCCCTACCCCTCCTAGTTTTCCCTCAACGCGTCGACAAAAATTAATGAGAAGAGAGGTTGGCCCAGACCTCGCCAAAGTCTATGCCATTAACCTTACCACGACAAAAGGGTGGGACCTTATGTACCAGCTTGGATACGTTCCCCACACTGGACTTGGTAAAAATAAGCAAGGTCATGTAGGACTCGTTGTGCCAATGCAAATACGTAAGCACATAGGGTTAGGTTACCAATCAGATGGCCTGCAAGCCGACTTGTCTCCTACCTCACTAAAATGGTCTTTATATGACCACTTCACCTATGAGGCAGATGTGCCAACGCATAAGGAAGTGTCCTTCACTAGATCCCAAGAAGTGGAAATTGAACGAATGACTAAAGCCTTCAATAATTTAATCAATTTAAATAATGATATTGATAAATCGCTCGAAGGAGTCAAGCCCATATTTAGCACTAAGAAATTTACAGAAGAGAGGAGAGAAGAACCTCCAGAACTCCACCCACAAGTAAAAGATTAGGAATCAACTGACGACGAAGATTTTCACATAGCAGCCTTGCAAGATAGTGAAGGGAACTTACGCTTAACATGAGAAAAAGATGACACTCCACAAGAAAATACTAACTCATATAGCATCCACCTCGGCCTTGGCCTTGAGGGATGGGAATGCCCTTGGGACTCCCCTTGTATCGTTTACCCATACTGTAGACACCCAAATTTGGCCTAAGGCCAGATCGAAACACCTTTTGAGAGAGGTGTGATTCTAAGCTTTTGATGGCATGTATGGAACCCTTAGGAATCACCCTAGATCCCTTAGGAACCTACCCCAAACCTTTAGAAATCAATCTCGATCCTTAGAATCCATTCTGAACCCTAAACCTAACCTTCTCGAGCAATAGATGAAGAGTGGTGCACTAGGACTAGCTGAGGTCTTTTATTGATATCAAATCATATCCCATTGGAAAGAGGACTTCTTCAGCTTTCTAACGAGCTAAGAACCACCTCAATCGGAGTTGTATATCAAACATTATGACCATTTAAAAATCAGGCTTTTTTGGAGCCATTTTCCCCCTGGATTTGCCTGGCGCAACTGTTGAGAACTGGAAAATACCATTTTCCACCCCTTAATCTGAGCCTTGATAGACCTTTAAGAGTACTAAATAAGTGTTTTTAGCATTTGTTTTACAGCTAACAATAAAGGCAGGCTTAACCCTGAAAGCAGCTTAAAAGTGCCAAAAAGATGATGACTCATGCTAACCTAGTGGAAGAAGGAGAAGGGACAACCTCATTGGCTGTCAAAATGCCTAAACTAAAGAGGACAAAGGCCTGGTTTCAACTTGGAAAGAGGTTTGGAGCTATTCGAACAGAAGAATGCATTACAGAATGCTATTCGAAAGGATTCCTGAACTATTTGAAAAGAACCTGAACTTTGCGAAAAGGACTAAAAGCTCCAGGCTTAGTTTTCGAAGAGCACCTAAACTATTCGAAAGGATTCCTGACCTATTCAAAAAGAAGAAAACTCCTTACGAACAGCACCAGATCTGTGCGAATAGAGATCCAGAAGTCATTTTTTCCCTTCGAAAAGTTCTCCAAACTGTGCGAATAGAGCTTCAGAAGTTACAGTACTTCTTGGAAAGGTCTCCAAACTATGCGAAATGGTATTATGAAGATTCCCAGCAGCTGTAAGGGCAATTTAGTAATCTCTGCACGCGGCCCAATGTAATTAAAAACCCAGGGGCATTCTAGAAGATTTGAAGCACGAATCAGAGGCATATTCCAACCCATGTGAGCACCCAAAGATGAAATTACTTGGCAGGAACTTCTAGAAGCTCAAACAGATTTTTGAATTACATAACAGAATTGATGCTTCTATCGCCTGATTGGCTGAACCAGATCATGCAATTCTGATTGGCCAGAACAGATCTGGATCCTTGTGCTCGACTCCTATTGGCTGATATGGATCTAACCAATTTTGATTGGTTAATACACATCTGAAATGGACTTGGGGAAAAACTATAAATAGACGAACTATTTGCCCAATTTGGGGATTCAGAGTTTGAGTTTCATTTCTGCTGCCCCATTTCCAATTCAGATAGCTTGTTTGAAACCTCTATAATAGCCTAACTTTTGTTTGTAACTAAGAACTGTGAGATACTTACGTAATTCAAGTGAGAATTGTATTCAAGACTACAAATCCGAGAGCTGTTTAAGCTGTGCTCTGTAATTGTAATGGTGGATTTGAAAAGGTTGCTTTCAACAGTAAGTTCTCAATCGGATTCATGTTGAGGGTTCCTTGTGATCTCCTTACTCATTAGACTCCTTTAGATTTACTATTTTTAAAGCAATTTCCCTTAATTCATTATCCTTGTGAGAATTTGCGTTTGTAACCTAATTTCTTACAACATTTGTAGTGGTGCTCATGTTCTGAATCAAGAATTCGGATTGAAGACTATTGTATGATCTGTGTCCATGACAGTGGACAGATCATAGCCATAAGTTCAACTCAATCCTAATCCTAGAGTTGGATTATTTTCTCTTACATCTAAGCTGGTAGCTAGATGAAGATTTGGATACTTTCTCGACTGTGCTACACTAGTTCTCATTCTGTAATCAGTTACTAAGCTTAAGTCAACTATTATTTCTCCATTCTTATTAATTTTTCATCCAATTCCCCCAACTCAGATTTGGATCACTTAGTTTAAATTCTACTTTTAGATAATTTAGTTAATGTGACAAATTCAACCTCTCATCTTATTCGCTTTGCAGATAGATTAGAGGCCAGATCTAGTAGCTCAGATCTGGAGGTTTACCATTCATTTTAAATCAATTCCCTGTGGACGATCTTTTACTCACTTACATTTAAAACTTGCTACAATTGGCCCTGATCTTGCAGGTTAATTAACTTCTCTCTGTACTGATATTTCTTATTCTTTTTAATTTTCCAGATTCAGTATAATTTATCATTTGCAAATATGTTTTCAAAATACAAATAAATCATGCACACTTAGAACAACAACAAGTTTTTGGCGCCGTTGTCGGGGAATAGATTTTAAAATTGGTAGACCTAAGTTTTTCAATTTTGTAGATCTGATTTTCATTTTAATTTTTGCTTTAAACCTGCACTTTGTATTCCAAGTGCTTTATTAAATGCCTACTGTAGTTTTGTATAGAAAACCAGTTTTACTGCAGTAGAATTTTTTTTATTTTTCTGAGTTTTTATTCTTTGCCTTCTAGTTATTTGAATAAATGCTGCTACCACTCTTTTGTCTTTTTGTCAAATTTGGGCGTGCTTTGAGTTTTTCTTTTATTTTGTCAATATACTTGAATAAGGTAATCACGCAGCTTTTTGGATTTTTGCAGATCCGAGCCATTCAACAAGGAGCACGACTAAAGTCGGAGCAGATCTGGTTGATTTTGCACCCCCTTCTCCTTTGCATTCATTTTCTATTTTTAAATTCTTGAGAACCAGCACTTCTGCTGTGTTTAATGTTTGTTTTGATTATAATTTCTGCTGTCTTTTAGGCATGCTGATTTTTTTATATAAAGCCAAATACAAAAATAAAAGAAAATGAAAACACAATTAGAAAATTTTTTAGTTGTTTCTTATTATTTTTTCAGCAGTAGTAAATAAGGGCTCTTATGGACCCCGGGCTGACCCAAAACAAATAAATAAAATAAAATAAAATAAAAAATTATAAAAGCATAAAAAAAAAATATCTTCTAGATGGGCTGTTTTTCTTTGTTTGTATCCAATTTTCCCATTTGGACCTGCTGAGATCATGTTTTTTTTATTTTTTCATCATGTAGGATAATGAGCAGTGGCTCATAGGATCTTTTGAGTATTCAATGGATCCACTGACTTTATTTTCCTACAAGATTTCTGCTCCATAAATAGGTCTCAGCTATGTATGAATCCTATTTTTAACTGTGTACTCCCATGCTTCATCAATTTCAAATTCATATTGATTCATACTCACACAAGCAGCAGGGGGGGTTCTTTTGGCACAGGTGGTTTAGAGTTTCTTTTAGGATTTTTTATTTTAGGAATTTTAGTTTAAAATTCTATTTTTAGATTGCTGATTTTTCTTTCTTAGGTCTTAATTTTACTAATTTTTTTGCATTTTGGTAGTTTAGTACTCGGTTCCTAATTTTTTTTTCCCTGATTTTTTATAATTCTGAAATTCTATTTTTGGATCTGAATTTTTTTTTTTTAATTTTTTTGTTATTAGCGTTAGTTTCCTTTCATATTCTTCACAGTACTCTTCTTTTTTCTGTTCATACATTCAGTTTTTCTAGATTTGTTTTGCTATTTTTTCTGATTTAGCAGTAATTTCCTGCATTTGTATATCATTTTTTCCATTTTCCCTATTCATGTATTTAGTTTTGCATTTGTATTTTCTGCTCCATAGTTTAGATTTTTTTGCTCATATATATATATATATATATATTTTTTTTTTTTTCTTCTTTCTCATTTCACCCTGCTGCCCCTAGTTTCTCACTGTCTAGAACATTGAGGACAATGTTCATTTTAGGTTTGGGGGTATGGCAGGTATGCCAATAAAATAAGTTAATGCTCGGTGCAGTTTATGATCAGAAGAATTTTTTAAAATGAAGTAATTTCACACCTGTTGTTTTGAAAAATGAGGAAGTTAAAACTTTTTAAAATTGATTTCTAGTGTAATTCTAATACTTTCATGAAGTGAATGTCAGAAAATTTCCAAAAGAAAATTGATGTTTTAGTAAACCTAAAAAGAGAGAAAACAGTGATGATATACCTCAGGAATTTGATAGAAAACCACACCCAGTGAGATTTGGACCTGAAATGTATTCTTTGGAGGTATGAATTGGCAATTTTTTTTATGCTCTAGGGACTGTTTGAACCTGCTTGTTATCACTAGAAGTTACACATATCCAAGTTAAAATAGCTTGACAGCAATCATGATATTAAAGACATGATGTAGGGCCTCCTTTTGGATAGTTTGAACTTCAAAAAGCCCCACCTTTTAAAACTGCCCTTGATACACACCATTTGAGCTTTATAGATCAAAGATTTCTTTGAAACCTCATCAACCTCATTTAGCCTAACCCTCACTCTGAGAATTCAGAAGGTAAAGGAAAGAAAGCTGAAGAAAGGTGAGTTGGGTAACAGTTTGGTAAAAGAAAAAGAAAAATAATTAATGGCAATGATGTATCAGTAGATGAAATGTGGCATTCCAGTCAATGTTGCTTTGAAAAAAAAAAAAGAAAGAAAAAGAAAAGGAAAAGTCATTTCATTGGAAGTTTGAAAAAGAAAGAGAAAAAGATGGCCACTTTGGCTCTGAAAATTCAAAGAAGAAGATGAAATTGTGCTGAATTGAAAAAGGTGTGTCTGTCACTTCCTTACCTTGATTGACTTCTAGATTGTGAACTCCATTCCAACCCTTTTATTCTTGATAAATTTCACCCATAAGCCACATTACAACCCAAGTTAAAGTCCTTACTGATCAATGATGGATTGAGCTGTCACATGGAGATAAGGATTTGTGTAATCTATGGTTAAAAGAGCAGTGAATTCAGAACTAAAAAGCAATGCCTATGCTCCTGCTTACAGTCCTATTTGAGGGCTATAACTGCTCTTGAGCTGTGTGAAATAGTACAACCCTCTTACTTGCATGTTGACTGAAAATCCTGGCAAGAGTTGGGTTTGAAATCAACTTATTGGGGTAACATAAAAAATTGAATTCTCAAATAGAAGGCAAGCTTTTCATTAATTTGTCTTGTAAAATCTTTTTGACACAAATCGAGTGAATGGTAAAAGAATTACAGCAAAATTTCAGTTTTGAACTGATGTTTTCTTGAGAATCCTCTTACAGCTTTACTGATGTAGGTGTGAATAATCTGATTGGATGAAAGTACATTTAATGTAGCACCTTGATCTTAACTGATTTATTGGAGAAGTTTGTGGGTACCTTCACTGAAAACCCTCAGGAGACTTCACTCCTCCACTAGGGATCACCTAGGGGTTTAAAAGGCTTGTTGCATATGCTAAATGCAACTGTGCTCCCTACAAAAGTGACTTTTTACTTTGTTTTTAATTTTGTCTTTGCTCAGGGACTAGCAAAGCTTAGGTTTGGGGGTGTGTTGAGAACTGGAAAATATCATTTTCCACCCCTTAATCTGAGCCTTGATAGACCTTTGAGAGTACTAAATAAGTGTTTTTAGTGTTTGTTTTACAGTTAACAATAAAGGCAGGCTTAACCCTGAAAGCAGCTTAAAAGTGCCAAAAAGATGATGACTCATGCTAACCTAGTGGAAGAAGGAGAAGGGACAACCTCACTGGCTGTCAAAATGCCTAAACTAAAGAGGACAAAGGCCTGGTTTCAACCTGAAAAGAGGTTTGGAGCTATTCGAACAGAAGAATGCATTACAGAATGCTATTCAAAAGGATTCCTGAACTATTCGAAAAGAACTTGAACTTTGCGAAAAGGACTAAAAGCTCCAGGCTTAGTTTTCAAAGAGCACCTGAACTATTCGAAAGGATTCCTGACCTATTCGAAAAGAAGAAAACTCCTTACGAATAGCACCAGATCTGTGCGAATAGAGCTCCAGAAGTCATTTTTTCCCTTCGAAAAGTTCTCCAAACTGTGCGAATAGAGCTTCAGAAGTTACAGTACCTCTCGAAAAGGTCCCCAAACTATGCGAAATGGTATTATGAAGATTCCCAGCAGCTGCAAGGGCAATTTAGTAATCTCTGCACGTGCCCCATCACAATTAAAAACCCAAGGCCATTCTGGAAGATTCGAAGCATGAACCAGAGGCATATTCCAACCCATGTGAGCACCCAAAGATGAAATTACTTGGCGGGAACTTCTAGAAGCTCAAACAGATTTTTGAATTACATAACAGAAATGATGCTTCTGTCGCCTGATTGGCTGAACCAGATCAAGCAATTCTGATTGGCCAGAACAGATCTGGATCCTTGTGCTCGACTCCTATTGGCTGATATGGATCTAACCAATTCTGATTGGTTAATACACATCTGAAATGGACTTGAGGAAAAACTATAAATAGACGAACTATTTGCCCAATTTGGGGATCCGGAGTTTGAGTTTCATTTCTGCTGCCCCATTTCCAATTCAGATAGCTTGTCTGAAACCTCTGTAATAGCCTAGCTGTTGTTTGTAACTGAGAACTTTGAGATACTTACGTAATTCAAGTGAAAATTGTATTCAAGACTACAAATCCAAGAGCTGTTTAAGCTGTGCTCTGTAATTGTAATGGTGGATTTGAAAAGGTTGCTTTCAACAGTACGTTCTCAATCGGATTCATGTTGAGGGTTCCTTGTGATCTCCTTACTCATTAGACTCCTTTAGATTTACTGTTTTTAAAGCTATTTCCCTTAATTCATTATCCCTGTGAGAATCTGCATTTGTAACCTAATTTCTTACAACATTTGTAGTGGTGCTCATGTTTTGAATCAAGAATTCGGATTGAAGACTATTGGATGATCTGGGTCCATGACAGTGGACAGATCATAGCCATAAGTTCAACTCAATCCCAATCCTCGAGTTAGATTATTTTCTCTTACATCTGAGCTGGTAGCCAGATGAAGATTTGGATACTTTCTCGACTATGCTACACTAGTTCTCATTCTGTAATTAGTTACTAAGCTTAAGTCAACTATTATTTCTCCATTCTTATTAATTTTTCATCCAATTCCCCCAACTCAGATCTGGATCACTTAGTTTAAATTCTACTTTTAGATAATTTAGTTAATGTGACAAATTCAACCTCTCATCTTATTCGCTTTGTAGATAGGATTAGAGGCCAGATCTGGAGGTTTACCATTCATTTTAAATCAATTCCCCGTGGACGATCTTTTACTCACTTACATTTAAAACTTGCTACAATTGGCCCTGATCTTGCAGGTTAATTAACTTCTCTCTGTGCTGATATTTCTTATTCTTTTTAATTTTCCAGATTCAGTATAATTTATCATTTGCAAATCTGTTTTCAAAATGCAAATAAATCATGCACACTTAGAACAGCAACAACAACTAATAGTTGCGCCAGGTCTTTTTCCCCTAGAAATGGCCTAGCACAACTAATAGTTGCGCCAGGTATAAATGGGTCCCCCCACCCCTTGCGAAGCCAACTTCCAGGCTACTGTTCATTACTGTTTTACTCTACATTAGGCTAGCGTAACTATTAATTGTGCCAGGCATATGAACAGTGACTGTTGGATTTTATCCCGAATTTCGTGATTGAGGTTTGGCTTGTTGACCACCTCGACCTTTGGGGTGTGTTTTGATAGTTCTGCTGAACCCATTCACTACCTATTTGCAACCTCTTAAGTAGCTTTAGGCCTCACCCCATCATCCACCATTGGAGGATCCTTCACACCTTTCCAAGCTCTTAAAATCTTAGGAAACCTTAGATGGCCCATTACCTAATTCCTAATCTTACTTAGCCTCTAAGTAGCCTCCTAATCTACCCATTTCCTATAAATAGAGCCCCCCTCCCCTTTGTTTAAGGGTTGAGAGTTTTTACCTAAGAGAGAAAGAGCTTAAGTGAAAAGATCTTTCTCCCTTTGGTGCACCATCCCCATACAAATTCCAGAATTGAAAAAGCCCCTTTAGACCTTAGTATTTCACTAAATACCTCTAGGTTAGGTGTGTGTTACCCCCTAGCTTTCCTTCTCTACCTCTTAGCTTCAAGCCTTAGGAGTTAGAACCCCATTCCATACCATACAAGCCTTCAAAAAGCTCACCGAAGCAAGCTAACGCAAGGCTCCCCAACGGTGCTACAAGGGCCCGAGGGCTCCGACTCTCCTCTTTCTTCTCCTATCTCTTTCTAGCTCCCTCCATCCTCCCATTTGTGCCGTTACGTCGCCGATATTTCGGTAGGAATGGAGGGGCACAAATAGGATTCTAAGCCCTTTTGGGCAAGAGGAAGCTATTTTCTTTTCTTTCTTTTCATTTTATTTTTGCCCATTAGTAGAGATCGCATTAAGCGGGTTGATCGGGTGCCTAACACCTTCCCGATCGATAACCGAAGCCCCTACCCAAGAGCCTTTGGTGTGAACCGGATTCAGAGTCACATTTTTAGCACTTAGGTGTTCATAAAAATGAACTAGGTATCCCGGGACACCGAAAGCTCTGGGTGGCGACTCTATATTTTTTTGTTAGAGAGCGCATCGTCGCGCCGGGATCGTCTCGATTCCCATGGTTGCACAGATGGCGACTCAGCTGGGGAGTAGGAGCCATACCTTCCACATTGCACCAGAAACTCAAATTTGCATCTGGGCATAAGATTATCACAATCATCGGAGAGGGGCACAGTGAGAAAGAAAAGGCTGCCAATAGCGTTGAAAAACCCAATATGCTGGATGTACCACACATTGCTGAGGACATCGACCTCCATAGTTTCGAGTACGAGGTGTCGGCAATACTCCTGGAGCCCATCGAGGGCATCATTCCAAGAACCAGAGGTGGCATGGTAGCAGCAGTAGCCATGCTCCAAAAGTGTGGCTATAAAAAAGGAAGAGGTCTTGGGCCCAGATTACAAGGAAGGAAGGAGCCCGTCATAGCTAAGGGGAGTCAGAAAGTTAGGTTCGGGCTAGGTTATAAGCCCACAGAAGAAGAAGTAAGAGAGGCCAAGGAGAAGGTCCGTGCAACGGCAGCTGCGAAAGCCAAGGGGATCCATATAGAGGAGAAACCCCGTCCCAAGCCTCACATCAGGAACTCATTCATAAGTGCTGGGGTTGTGAAAATTGATCTGAATGGGGAAACCCGATTAACCCCACACAAGCCTACAACACCAGTTCACCCCACCAATCCCCATATTACCTTTCCCAGCCTGGATATAGATTTGGCCGCGTTATCCCTTTTCGAGGAACGACGGTCGGTACCTGAACAAACCCCCCCTATGGTAAATCACCATAAAACCGAGTTATCATTTGAGGACATGATCTTAGACGAAATGGGGATCAATATGATGGAGGCTGACTCCAATGAGCCATATTAGTCAGCACCCTCCATCCCAACAGGTAAAGAAGCTGCCCCTCAGGTACGCAACTGGGCATCCTTGCCCCAAACCCTGGAAGCGGGGAGTAGCCTAACATTTGGCACCCGTTTCCCAAAAGAAAAAAGCAACCTATAAAAAGTGAGAGAAGCCCTTGGCAAACAATACCTTGTGTATATAGCAACCCGCCTTGCCAAGGGTCCGTCTCCAAAGAAAACAAAACTCTCAAAAACATGAAAAACATATAAAATCTCAAAAACATGGAAAAAACACAAAATCCCAAAAACATTGAAAAAATCTAAAGTCTAAAAATATTGTCATTTAAAATTCCAGAAAATGTCCCACAAAAGGATGCCTTAGTCAAAATGCTCGTCCCATGTGAAATCGACCCCTTCCCTATAGAAATACAAGAGGTAGGGATCACAAGTCTGGATGAGGATGTCCCCTTCGAGGAACTCCCCAATGAGCTTCTTGACCGATTTGCCGACTTTGAGTATGGCCCTACCCCCATTGTTGAAGAGACCGAAGACGTCAATCTAGGAACTAAGGAGGTTCCCAGGATAACCAAAATAAGAACGTCACTATCTCCTAAGGAAAGAAAAAGCATGATCAACGTCTTTCGGTCATACCAAGATGTTTTTGCCTGGTCGTACAAGGGCATACCTGGTCTGGATACTGATTTGGTCGAGCATGAGTTGCCCCTCTACCTACCGATGAAGCGAGCCAAGGTAGACGCCTCCGAATTCGAATGGATGTTGAAAGTCAAAGATGAGGTCATCAAGCAATACGATGCAGGGCTTCTCATGATATCCAAATACCCGCAATGGCTAGCCAATATCGTACCTGTGCCAAAGAAGGATGGAAAGGTCCGCATGTGTATTGATTTCCGTAATTTGAACAAAGCGAGCCCAAAGGATAATTTCCCATTACCACACATCGACATCTTGGTTGATAACACAGCTAAGCACGAGATGCTTTCTTTTATGGATGGATTCTCAGGATACAATCAGATCAAAATGGCAGAGGTTGATCGTGAGAAGACAGCGTTCATTACCCCCTGGGGAACCTTTTGCTATCAAGTCATGCCATTCGGGCTGAAGAATGCCGGTGCAACATACCAGAGAGCTATGACTGCACTATTTCATGACATGATGCACAGAGAGATTGAAGTATATGTCAATGATATGATAGCTAAATCACCAGAGCGAAGCGACCATCTGGTAAACCTTCATAAGCTGTTTGAAAGGCTAAGGAAGTATCGGCTACGACTGAATCCACAGAAGTGCACATTTGGTGCTATGTCAGGGAAACTTCAAGGGTTCATCGTCAGCAGGAGGGGGATTGAGGTCGACCCAATCAAAGTCAAATGCATCACTGAAATGCCACCACGGTCTATCGAGAAAGAGGTTAGAGGGTTTTTGGGTAGAATACAGTATATCAGTTGGTTCATTGCATAGCTAACTCCAATCTGCATGCCGATCTTCAAGTTACTAAGGAAGAATTCGCCCATTGAATGGAACGATGATTGTCAATCAGCGTTCGAAAAAATCAAAAGTTGCCTCCTTAATCCACCTATTTTGGTACCACCTGAGCCAGGGATACCACTCTTGATGTATCTCTCCACGACGAAAGTTTTGATGGGATGTGTCTTGGGGCAGCACGATGAAACGGGAAGAAGAGAGTAGGCCGTTTACTATCTGAGCAAGAAGTTTATTGATTATTAAGCACGCTACTCTCATCTGGAGAAAGCATGCCTGGCTCTTGTATGGGCTACTCAAAGGCTACGCCACTATTTGCTATCTCAGGCGGTTCTGCTCTTGGCCCGAATGGACCCATTAAAATACCTATTTGAAAAGTCAGCTCTCACTGGACGAACCGCACGATGGCAACTTTTATTATTTGAATTCGACATCATGTACGTCACTCAGAAATCGATCAAGGGGTAGGCGCTTGCTGATCATCTTGCTGATAATCCTTTACCTGACTATGAGTTGTTAAGAACCGAATTCCCGGATGAAGATATCTTGTTCATGACGGAAGACGATACAGAAGAAGCAGAAGAATCATGGGTAATGCACTTTGATGGGGCAGCAAATGTCGAGGACTAAGGAGTTGGCACCATCCTAATTTCACCAAAAGGATCCCATGTACTGATCTCTATCAAGCTCAACTTTCCTTGCACTAGCAATATGGCTGAGTAAGAAGCTTGTGTCACTGGTCTACAGGCAGCTCTCGATCTGAATGTAACTCACCTTCGAGTATTTGGCGATTCACAGTTAATCATATGTCAGACGAATGGTGACTGGAAGATGAAAGATGAGAAACTGATCCCCTATCATGAACACCTCGAGGATCTAATAGCTTGCTTCCAAGATGTGACTTTCTCATACATCCCTCGGATAAGGAATCGCTTTGCCGACGCATTAGCAACTTTGGCGTCAATGATTGAAATCCCCTATGGTGTTGAGATGAAGCCGATGAGGATTGAGCAGAGGAATGAGCCGACCTTCTGCCTCCAGATTGAGGAACCTACAAAGCCTGATGATGAGCCACCTTGGTTCTCAGATATCATGAATTTCCTTGAGACCCTAATTTTCCCAGAGGGTACATCCAAGACAGATCGACGAGCCATTCAACGTTTAGCTGCAGGTTACATCATTTGCGGGGAATTCCTCTACAAGCGGTCATACAATAACATCTTACTCAGGTGCCTCACTGAAAGTGAAGCGGTCAACATTACAAAACAAATCCATGAGGGTTTATGTGGAGCCCACGTCAGCGGTCACATGCTCGCTAAGAAAATCCTATGGCAGGGATACTTTTGGACCACCATGGAATCGGATTGCTGCAAACAAGTTCAAAAATGCTACAAGTGTCAAGAACACTCCAGTCTGATACATGCTCCTGCCATTGATCTTCACTGCATGACCACTCCTTAGCCATTTGCTACTTGGGGCCTTGACGTTGTCAGAATGATTAATCCAAAAGCATCAAACAGACATCGGTTCATCCTCGTCACTATTGAATACTTCACCAAGTGGGTAGAAGCGGCGTCATATGCCAACATCATGGCCAGTCACGTTGAGAAGTTTCTCAAAAATAATATTGTGTGCCGATTTGGAGTACCCAAAGTTATCATCACGGACAACGGCACAAACTTTGTGAATAAGCGCATCCAAGACTTCTGCGAGTAATACAAGATCAAGCACCATCTCTCATCCCCTTATTGGCCTCAAACTAATTGAGCCATGGAAGCCGCAAATAAGACAGTCGTCTGCATCCTTGAGAAAATGATCGTCACTTATCAAGATTGGAGTGAAATACTGCCATTTGTTTTGTGGGCCTACCGAATGTCGATCTGTACCGCTACAGGGGCAACACCATTCTCCCTTGTGTATGGAATCGAGGCCGTCCTCCCGGTAGAGGTTGAAGTACCCTCGCTCCGAATCCTCATGGAATCAGGCTTACCCGAAGTAGAGAGAGTGAGATACCGCTTTGAACAATTAAACTTATTGGATGAGAAGAGACTCCTAGCCTTGTGTCACACTCAAGTTTACCAGGGGAGAATCTCACGCGCTTACAATAAACGTGTCCGCGGTCGATATCTAAAGGTAGGAGACACTGTGCTGAAGAAGATCTTCCCATCCCTCCATGTTGATCTAAGAGGAAAGTTTAAGCTGAATTGGGAAGGACCATACGTCATTCGAGAAGTGTTGCCGGGATACCCCATCCGCCTTGCCACCATCAACGGAGATCATCTTCCTTAGCCCATCAACGCTGGATACGTCCGACGGTTCTACTCTTAGTCTATCGTGATAAGGTAAGTATTGATGAAATAGATACGTGACTGCTTAAGAACCACGCAAAAGAAGCCATCATTCCAAGCACAGTAGCCCCAAAACATTCCTCAAAATGATGATATCCTTTGCTGCCCCATTTGAGCCTAGGCCTTTCTTTCAATAAACCCATTCCCCCAAAAAAAATATACGTGTACATATACCAAAAAAAAAAGAGAGAGAGAAAAGATGCATGTGTATAAAGTTACTATCAAATCCAAAACAATCGAAAAAGCAAAACCTCAAAAAGAGATTGCCTGAAATGGAGGAAAAAGAATAACAAAAAAATGTGTATAGAAGAATCACGGGGCATGTACAGTAAAAACTCCCAAGGAAGAAAGTATGTTGAGAAAACTGAAGCCGTATTAAGGAAACCCTTTTAGCCCAGCATACCTTCAAATCCTAACCTAACCCATGGCCAAGCAACACCCTGAAGGAAGCCCTCTTTGTAGGTTCGCAAATAGTCATAATATCTGTTAAGTCAACATGAGCCGAGTTGTAAGATGACACCAGAACCCCATCCAGCTGGCTATGACGGAATCGACGTCTATGTTGTGGCTCTTGAAAACAAAAATAATAATAATAAAAAGAATAAAAAATAAAATAAAAATACAAGCTCAAAGCAAGATGGACGTGGTGAAAACCCGTAAGAGCATTACGGGTAAAACCAGCGGGCTTGTGAGGACCAGGTGAAAACCCGAAAGGGCACTTGGGGTAAGAGAGCTAAACCCATGGACGTGGAGAAAAATTAAAAGGGCGCCACTGTTAAGACCTGAAAAGTACCACTTTTCACCCCTTAACTTAACCATTGATTAGACCCTTAGCCATCTAATAAGTTCTTGTTAAGTGTTTTATGTAGGTAATAATCAGCAGTGAAACAAGGCCAGGAATCCTACTAAGGAGCCTCTTTTGGCACCAGAAGTCCCTCAGAAGGATGGACTCTGAATCCAGACCGGGATTAAGCCTCGCGCAGTCCAACTGAGCTTCCCAAGACTTTACAACAACTACTCGCGTAGCTCTCGCGAAGCTCAAGAGTAGAACACATCATGTAGTCTCGCGTAATTCAAAGCAGACCTCTCTCAACCTCACGCAGTTCACTCAGAATGGCTAAGGAGAGAGAGCTTCAGGAGACTCCTTGTGCACCTATCGCGCAGTGGCCACGGGATGCAATTATCAGAAGAGAACTCCTCGTGCAATTCTCGCGCCATTCAAGAAGAAAGCATCCTCGCGAAGACGGAGCCATCCTCGCGAAGATCAATCAAGACATGAAACCTCACACAATTTAGAACTCATTAAAGCCTCATGAGGAAACTCGTGAAGTCCATTTAAGAGAAGTGCTCGCGAGGTTCTCGCGCTATTCAAATTTGTCCTCGCGAAGATCAACCCAGCGATCGCGCAACTACCTCGCGACTGCTTGAACTCCAACCCTGCGACATCTGAGGCTTTGATGTCTACTCAACCTCACGACTGCCTGAAGAGCAAACCAAGGTAACCTCGCAATGGTTGAAGCTTCAATATCAAATCATCCTCGCGAAGAGCTAGAGCTACCACGCGACAAGTCTGCGAAACAATGGCTACCTACCGAAGCTCTGAACTTTAACTTCCATCTCTTCAGCAGAGGACCTTCTGGGAATTTCCAGCGATTAAGGCACGAGCTCCCATGCTCAAATCTCTATGCACGTGCCCCAAGGCATCCAAGGATCACTATTCAGCCATGTGGCATCATTAAAATTAGGGTTTCTAACCCTAATGCGCCGCCACACCACTGCTATATAAACCCATACTTAGCTTAGGCTTAAACATCTTGGAATAGCTGGGAGCACATCTCATTTCTTAGAGACTTGATCTGAGATCGTTTTTCTTTTCTTTTGGTAGCTGTAAGTAGTTTTCTTTTTCTTTTTCCTTCTCTCCATAGTATAGCACTTGCTTGCTATGTCTTTGTATGCTTTTTGAACTAGATCAATGGAAGTTTTGTAATAGGATTTGTACTCTGTAGGATTTGTGTTTGAATATGCGATGCTCTGTGCAAGGCTGCTGCCTTGTGATCCGCCATTGCTTTGGCTGTGATTCAAAGTAATGGAGGACTGATTCTAAGGGCCACTCAAATCCAAATGACCTGTGTGTCTGGGCTATCATGGTCCTATATAGCCTTAGCCCCACCACAGGACCCACTAGATCTGAAATCCCCATGGGAGCTTGAGCTGGTAGCCTTGTGACCATGATGGTGGCAGCGATATTCTTATTTTGTCTTGGGCTTCGTGAGGAGGATAGCCTCTGGGATAGTCTGTGACCATTCAAGTGGACAGGTTATAGCCTTAGGGTGATTCTAATCCACCGATCCAAGATGGATCTTTCTTCTTTACACCTGAGCTTGTAGAAGCCTGGTGGGAGATTTTACAGAGGCAGACTCCCCTATAATTGTATAGATCCGCTATCAGATGTTAGATCTGATCTGGTTATAGAGATTGTAGGCTTGTGACTGGACCATTGTAGCCTCACTTAAGTAATGGACAGCTAGATCGAAGGTTGTACTCAATCTCTTGTTGGTTCTATGTGTCTGGGCTATCATGGTCCTATACAGCCTTAGCCCCATACATAGATCTTTAGAGGTTGAGGTTTCCTATGGATTCTTGAGCTGGTAGCCTGGATGAAATAGTGCCTACAATGATTAACTTGTTTTGACCCATCCCTGGATTGTGGTTCCCCTATGGGATAGTCTGTGATCATTTGAGTGGACAGGGTATAACCTTAAGGGATTGAATCATGGCAGAGAGATGGGTTGGATCTTTTCTCCTCAATGGTGATAACGTAGCCATTGGACAGGATTTCTATAACATCATATCTGAATCTGAGTTACAAAGCTCCTCTGATCTAGGCTCAATAACATACTTCTCACCCTTTTATATTTATTTTCCACACTCCATCCATCCATCATCTCAACCCTTTCTGTAGTTTAGACATTAGGTTACCTTAGAATACCTAGAATAAGTGACCTTAAACTCCCCTCCTTTTTAGGACTGCCAGATCTGTAGTTAGATCTGGAGGGACTACTAGAGATGGCTCCCTTAAAGCTGTAGATCACCTTTCCCTGTGAGACAAACTCTTACTTATCAAAACTTTCCACAACGGACCCTGTATCTTGCAGGTCTAGGATTTCTTAGTTGTGCTGATTCCAGCCCCTGTTTTACCCTTTCTTTGATTTTTAAATTTCTTTTACCACAACCAATAAAGCAAGCACACACTCAGAAATCTGCTAACAAGTTTTTGGCACCGCTGCCGGGGATAGATGATCTATTAGTAGACCCTTAGTTTTTGTATTCTTAGTTTTCTTTGCAAATGTGAATAATTGATACTGCTAATATAATTTTGAACCTTTCTTGCAGATCTAGATAGCAGCAGTGAAGGACAGTTGGACTGCAATTGGAGCTTAGCTACCTCTGTTTGTAAACTCTCTAACTTTTAAAACTCTATCTTTCTTGAAAATTCTCTAGCAGTATCTAGGATAGTTGTAAATGTATTCTTTGAATAACTGTAAGTTAGTTAGATAAATTTGTTAATTGTAAAGTTATTCATTTGCAATGTGCCTGCAAGAAGTTTTCCTTGCTGTTGGTGTGTTTGTATGCTAGGGAGGAGATCTCTCAGCCCTACTTTAGAGCCTCTTAACCCTAAGTTAGAAAGGGGAAGGAGACTTAGAAGAGACAGGCACACCACAAGAGAGCCCCCAAGTGAGCCTGTGACAGCAAATATGGGTGAAAAACAACCCAGAACTCTCAAGGAGTTGAATGTTTCGGATGACTATAACTCCCCTTTTAGCATTCAATTCCCTGATGTTCAGGGGAATTATGAAATAAAAACTTCAATCATCCAGATCCTGCCCTCTTTCTATGGGCTTAGCAAGGAGGACCCTTACAAGCATATTGACCAGTTCTTGGCCTTGTGCACCACTTTTAATATCACTGGTTTGGGACCTGACGCTACTAGGCTCAGACTCTTTCCCTTCTCTCTGAAGGATAGGACCAGTACCTGGTTGACCACTCTTCCCAACAATAACATTGCTTCATGGAAAGACCTGCAGACCAAGTTCCTGACCAAGTTCTTCCCTGAGACCAAAACTAGCCAGTTGAGGAAAGAGATTCTTGCTTTTGCTCTATCCCCAACTGAGGATTTTAACCAAGCCTGGGATAGGTTTAAAGAAATGCTCAAACAATGCCCCCACCGCAAGATCCCAGAGTGGCAGCTTGTACAAAACTTCTACAATGGAATTGATGAGAAAATTAGAGATATAGTCGGTGCCTCTTGTGGTGGATCCTACATGCACAAGACTGTTGAGGAGGCATGGGAATTGTTTGAGGTGATTAGTGAGAATGCTTTTCAAAAGCCATCCCTGGCAAGAACTAGTCAGGAATCTGAGTCAAAGGTGGGGTCTGCTGCTGGATCAAGAGGAAAAGTTTATGAGATGTCTGGGAACAATGACCTGCAGCTGCAGATGGCAAACCTCTCTATGAAGTTTGACAAATTACTGACTGTGATGCAACTCAGAAGGGCTACTCATGTGGTGGAGGCATGTCTGATATGCCAGTCCCCACAGCACACAGTGGAGGAATGTCCATTTTGCAGGGCAATTCCCTGAGTTGGTTTTAGAACATGCTGTTGCTGCCCAATCTTATGGCCAGCAACAATCTGGGGGCTACAACAGACAGCCATATGGATATCAGCACCAAAATGCTGGTTACCAATGGAGAGACCATCCCAAATCTGAGGTGGAGGCAAGACAACTACATGCAGCCCCAGCAGATGTTGGCCTTACCACAAAGGCCACAGCAGCAGTTCAATCAAGGGAATACCCCTAGGTCTAACTTCCAGCACCATCAGCAACAAAATCAATTGGTCTTACCCCCACCTCAACCCAGAAATACTTCTTTTGAGGACCAGGTCTTGACCTCAATGTAAAACCTGGGTTCCTAGGCTCAGACTGTGAATTCTCATGGTCAGAGCATCAAGAAGATGGAAGAGCAGATTGGCCAACTAGCGAATACCTTAGCCAAAAGAGAAGAGGGAAGGTTGCCCAGTCAATCAGTGGCTAATCCCAAGGGCTAATTTTTGATTGGTGAAGGATCCTCAAACCCTGAAGGGGATCTTGCATTGAATTAATGTTAAGAACTGCGCACTTTGTATGATATGTACTTTACAGTTTAGAGGAATTTGTAATGATCTTGTTGGGGTCTGAGTTTAGTGCTTTATGCCTACTTTTATTCCTGTTCCCTTTGTTTGATAATTTCAAGTGATTGAATGATGATGGTATTGTTTGAATGCTTTTCATGATGTGTGAATTTAATGCTTTGAGAGTATGGGAATTTTGGAATGTTTTATAATGCATATGGGTGTCCCTGGAAGAGAGCCTGTGAGAGAATCCACCTACAAAATAAAGGTCAAAAGGCTGACTAGTGGGTGTGTGAATTCTGACTCTGTTAAGTCATCGCAAGGTTCTAAAAATTTGGTTTGGTCTCCTCTCGCACAGTTCATAAAGAATTACTTTGCTTTGCTGTCGCGAGTTTCAGATATAGTTGTGTGGGCTTCCTCGCACAGTAAATGAACATCCAATCTCGCGACCCATTCATGCCTATCCAGCGAGCGGATATTTTTAAAGCGCGCCAAGCCTCGAGATATTTAAAATCCCACCCCGCGCTGCTTTTCTTTACTGCTTTCTCTTTCCTCTCCTGCCAGCGAAACCCTAGCTCCCACCCCTCTCAATCTCTCTCCTCCAGCATCCTGTCTACAGTTCATAACTCACTTTGAAATTCTAGATTTTAGTTCTTAAAGCTTCCATCAACAGTTGCCCTCTGCTAGGAGCTCCTGCGGTCTACCGTGCATCAAATTGAACAGTACCCTAACTTTAGGGTAAGACTCAACTCTTGATTTTTTCTTTCAAAATTTCAACTGCACACTCACCAAGGAGAATCTTAATGGCTCCTAAAAGTGCACCTATGAAGAGAGCCAGGGACCAGGCTATCATGGAGCCTGCCCCAAGAAAGCCAAGTCCTCTACGGCACAACAAAAAGGGAAGAAGGTGGTTCCTGAGGTGGCTAAACAAACACCTGATTACTCTACACCCTCTGAGCTCCTCATTTCCATTCCCTTAGAGTCTGAAGCCATTTTTGATATGTCTTTCTTTGAAACTGAGTCGTTGTCAGCACCTGCCATTGAGTTCCTGCACAAGGCTGGTTTGATCCCCTTGATGAAAATGATTCCTGTACTAGCCTACCCTAGGTTAGTGTAACTCTTTTACCAGCACCTTAGGGTCAGACCAGACACACATGGGCAGCCAGGCCTCCTTGTGTTAGTTGACAATTTTAAGATGCTACTCAACCCAGCGTTGATTGTTGAAGTCATGGGCATCCCTGCCATTTTTTATCCCAACTGTGGTTATGGTTCTCCTGTGAGTGCCTCCATTGATACCATTGCACAGGCCATTACCAGAGGTTTGAAGGCCACAGGGGACTCCATCAGAAGAAGAGATTTGGATCCCAAATTCCTATTCATTGATCAAGTGCTGAGGAAGAATATTTATTTCTCCGGCCATCAGCAAGAGAGGAGGACACCAATTGTTGATGCTCTCTATTCCTTCTCTCTGGGCCATGGATTTAATGCTGCATGGTTGATCTTTGAGGCCATGAAGGATATGATGGTGAAGCTCGAGCTGCAAAAGAAGATCCACACTCTCCCCTATGGAAGACTCATCACCAAATTACTTCTGAGGGGAGGGTACAAGATACCAGTGGGGGAGTTATCTGCTGACCTCACTCCCACCACTTTTGCCAAAAGACAATAGGGGATCAACAAAAGTCTGATGGACCCACAAAAGAAGAAGAAGAAGGTTGTTTAAGGCAAGGAGAGGGAATCAGCAAAGGCCACCCCCCCACAAAGAAGGCTAAAGCCATCTTTGCAAAGAAGGTGGTGCAAGCTCACACCTCTACTCAGATAATACTCCATTCACCACACTTGCCTCTCCATCAGTTTCTCTGCCTATTCCATCTCTCCCTTTCCCTCTCTTATCTCCCTTTTCCATTCCACCTCCCACAGTGATTCATTCCTGGGTGGAAAGTGCTGAACCCCATGACAGCACTCCCCCTTCACCCACCTTACCTCAATACACAGCCCCAGTATCTCCAACATCATCTGACCTCAACCCTGATAGCCCTCCCTTGATAACATACCTTAAAAAGAAAACCTCTCACCCAACCGCTACCATACCTTTACCTACCCCACCCACCCCTATCACTCCCACAGACACACCACATATTAACTAACCCTTAGTCTAACCCCTCCCAACTACATCTCCACTCCAAGATCTTGACTTTAACCTAGCCACCACTTCAGGGTATCAAGCCTTCATGACTACCTTGCTTGACACCCTGCCAACCCATGATATCGCCCTCCTAGATTCCCCACTCCCTTCCCCACATCACTCACCAGACCTTTCATCTTCTCTCCCTACAACTTTCCATCTTGCCCCCACTTCCCCTTTCCAACCTGTTCCCTCCTATCCTCATACTCCACCCCAACCAACCTCAAATACCCTTACCCATATCCTTTCCCTCATACATGACATCCAGACCCAACTCTCCAACACAACACATACCCAAGACCAAATGCAAACTGACATCACCAACATAAAATCCACCCTTCAAACATTGACAAACCCACCCATCTCTACACAACCTCCTACCACCCCCCTCATCCAGCCCCCTTCCACCTCTGACTCCATAGTGCAACCTGACCTCACCCCCATTGACTTACCTACACCCTTCACCCTCCAAAACACCATACCCCACCACTCTTTCCCCACTCTACTTATCCTTCCCCTACTCATATTACCTTCACCACAATTTACCAACACTTCTACCCAAACAGACCCCATTCCTTTCCTATCCACCTTTCCCATTCAACCCCACATATTTGTAACCCCACCACTTCCATTTCCACCCTTCACCATTCCATTTTTCCCTTTCCCAGAACCATCCACCTCCACTGACCATCCTTCATTTACTTTTCCACCCATGCCTTCCATTCCACCCGTTATCCTACCCCCTCCTCAATTCACTGACCATTCAACACAGACTGCCCCAGCCACTTCCACCCCTCCTCTCGACTTCATTACTACAGCCCCCACTTTTACCCCCCAGGATCAATCACCTTCTACTTCTTCCACTCCATTTCTACCAATCTTACCCAGACACTCCTATTACACCCCTCCCTACTTCACCCTCGTCCATGCCATGCGGGACAATGCCTATATCAAGAGGGATGTTCTCAATGGCATGGCCCAACTTCGACAAGCCATCGAGTACCCCTTGCTGCAAAAAATGAGTGACTTGAAGCTTGCTCACAGCGAGAAGCTGCGCAATATTTCCAAGGGGTGGGAGGCAATTTTGGAAACACTCAATGCGAACAAGGCTGCGGCAACTTACTATAGAATGACTACGAAAATGGAAAAAGCTAATGTAGAAAGGGTGAAAAAGCAAGCCAGGTTGTTAGAAAGGAAACTGAACAATGCTCAGGAGATCAACAAACTCAGTAAGGAGTTTTCAGATACCAATCTCTTGTGGGCTACCAAGAAAATTGAGATTTTGGAACAGAGGGTTGCCTTCCTACTATCCCAACTAATTCAGGCCACCCCTCTCGCCGCAGCACCCCCTGAGGCCCCATCTTCTTCCACCCAACCAGGCCCATCTTCTTCCACTCCCCCTGCCCCTACACCTACACAACCTGTTTCCCCACCTCCTACAACCCCAACTCCGGTACCTCCTCCTACTCCTACTCAAGCTCCTGCTCCTTCTAAAGTCCCTACTCCAGCTCCTGCTCCTGTCTCTGTGCTTCCCCCTGTTCCCTCTCCTGCCCCCAAACGAAAACGGACTCCTTCCAAGAAACCTCCCACCTCTAAAAGAGCCACTGCAGCCCAAAAAGGAAAAAGGCCAGCCCCTCCATCCCCACCTCCAAAGGTCATCAGAGCTTCTGCTCAGGATGATCCCCATGGTCGCCTACTTTCCAAAGAGGAATGCAGACAGGTCGCTGCTGCCCTTGGATTGGATCCCACTGTGCTTTTTCCTTCTGACTCAGACTCTGATTCTGCGCCACCTATGGATCCCAGTGCTAAGAATCCTGCTGCTGCTCCTTCATCCAGCCCTACTGAACAAACTTATCCTCAGCGAAGGAAGGTTACTGCCAAGAGGACTACTCACCCAACTGCCTCTTTGAAAATTGGAAAAGACAAATTTGCCCAGTCTGAGGAGGCACCACCAATGAGCCAACCAGTGAAGGGGAAGAGCCCTGCCATTCCTGCAGCAAAGGAACAAGACACGTCTTCTATGGCTCCCCCTAAGTTTGGTAAAGGAAAAAGTCCTCTCCTGCCTCAGGTGCAAGAAAAAGATAAATCCCCTGTTGGCCCTCCTGAGCCAGCACAAGCCCAATCCCCTCTTATCCCCCCTCCGACTCAGCAAGGGCAAGCCTCCAAAGGGACGAGCTCAAAAGGTAAAAGCCCCAAAGGAAAATCTCCCACCAAACCCCCCGAGCCACCCACCGACAAAGCTTTTGCGATCCCTCCTGAGCCAAAGACTAGAAAAATGAGGGTCCGGACACCAACCATACCCAAAACGGCGGCCCAACGGAAGGAAGAGAGGGAACGAAAAAAAAATGAGGAAGAGGCTTACCTTCAAGAACATGCCAAGAAGATGGGTTGGGACAAGTTTTAATCCAGACTCTGATTAGATTGTACCTAGGATTTTTTCTATTTCTGCAATCTTTTGATTATGTTTGTACATTTCTCATTTTTAATAGATTTTCTTCTTTTGTCATTTCTATTTTGCTTTGTTTGTTGTGTGTTTTGCTCCATGTTCTTTCCCTTCCTGTTTGCAAATAATGAACCTGCTGCACACACCTTTGACTTAGTGAGGACACTACTCCTCATAGGTTTGGGGGTGTGGCAGGCAGACCCTGCCCATGGAATAGTTAACCTAAGTGCAGTAGAGTCATTTGAGTAATATGGAAATGGATCTATGTTCACTTAAGAATCATGACAAATAAGAAATTTAAATTTTTTGCAAACTTTAGACATTATAAACTTTTAATATTTCACATTTCCATGATGATAGCACCAAGGAAACTCACTTGTATTAGCACTTAGTGAATCATTAGAGAGAGAAAAAGGTGAGGACATACTTAAAAGTTCAAAGGAAGACCATAACCAGTGAGAATTGGACCTATAATTTTTTTCTCTCCATCCTTTGAGGAGTGACTAAGGCAATTTCTTCTAGTTCTAAGGACTGGCTGAGTCACTAGGCTCACTAGAAGTTAGGAAACTCCAAGTTGAAACAACTGACAACACTCATGAAACTTAGGAAAGGATCAAGGCCTTCTCTTGGACAGTTTAAGCCTAATAAGACCGACCCTAAAGCAACTGCCCTTGTCCATACCCCCTTTGAGCTTCAAATCCTAAATTTCTTCAATATGCACCCAAGTACTTGTACCTGAACCTATGAACCTGATTCAGCCTACCCTCACTCTGAGAATTCAGAAGGTAAAGGAGAAAGAGCTGAAGATGGAATATCTATGGTCAACATTAAGTGAATGGAGAAGAAATACCTCCAATCTGGCAGTATGGTAACTGAGAACATGGTGGCATTTCAGAAAAGCAAAAACGAAAATAAAAAGAAGAAAATTCCATAAAAAAGAAATAAAAACAATGATGAAGAGGTGCAAGAGAGGAGTCAAAGAAGAACTTTCTTTTGAAAAATTGAAATCAAGAAGAGAAACTGATCACTTCAAATCTTAAAATCTCAAAGAAGAAGAAAGGAGTTGAATTCAAGAAGGTGAAGTCATGAACCACCTCCTTGACTTACTGATTTCTCAATTTTGAACCCCTTTTCAATCTTCCATTCTTTTAACCCCACTCCATAAGCCACATTCCAGCCCAGTTAAAAGCCCTTGTGATCCAAAGTTGAGTGAGCTGTCATGTGGAGATAAAGAGTTATCCAATCTATGGTGAGGATGTGTCAATGATGTCAGCACCTAAGAGCTATGCCTATGCTCATGCTTACAGACCCATTTGGGGGATGTAACTGCTCTTGAGCCTGAGAGAAAATGAACCCCTCAACAAGACCATTATGAGAGTATGCCCTGGAAAGTTTTTAGGTCTGAACTTGAATGCATTATGTATGACCTATAACCTAATTTTTAATCTGATGATGAGCTCAGTGCTAGCACACACTTGTGTAATTTTCTGTGGTTGTACACTGATTGGAAATGTTGTGCATTCATGAGAAGTTTATGCTGTTTAAATTACTATGCAACCAATGGATTAAATTTCTTTTATGTTTACTGATTCAAGAGTAAACTAAGTCTGCTCCTTGACTGCTCACTTGATGATATTGCATTTTTGTTAATTGTTTCATTGAGAAGTTTGTGGGTGTCTTCACTGAAAACCCTCAGGAGACTCCACTCCTCCACTAGGGATCACCTAGGGGTTTAAAAGGCTTGGTACATATGCTAAATGTATCCGTGCTCCCTACGAAAGTGGCATTTAATTTTTGTAGTAGATTTAATGTAGCTTTGCTAAGGGACTAGCAAAGATTAGGTTTGGGGGTGTGTTAAGACCTGAAAAGTACCACTTTTCACCCCTTAACTTAACCTTTGATCCTTAGCCATCTAATAAGTTCTTGTTAAGTGTTTTATGTAGGTAATAATCAGCAGTGAAACAAGGCCAGGAATCCTGCTAAGGAGCCTGTTTTGGCACCAGAAGTCCCTCAGAAGGATGGACTATGAATCCAGACTTAGAATGAGTCTCGCGCAGTCCAACTGAGCTTTCCAAGACTTTACAACAACTACTCGCGCAGCTCTCACGAAGCTCAAGAGTAGAACACATCGCGCAGTCTCGCGCAGTTCAAAGCAAACCTCTCTCAACCTCGTGTAGTTCGCTCAGAACGACTGAGGAGAGAGAGCTTTAGGAGACTCCTCGTGCAGCTATCGTGCAGTGGTCGCAGGATGTAATTATCAGAAGAGAACTCCTCGCATAGTTCTTGCGCCATTCAAGAAGAAAGCATCCTCGCGAAGACGGAGCCATCCTCGCGAAGATCAATCAAGATATGAAACCTCACACAGTTCAAAACTCATTAAAGCCTCGCGAGGAAACTCACGAAGTCCATTGAAGGGAAGTGCTCGCGAAGTTCTCACGCTATTCAAATCTGTCCTCGTGAAGATCAACCCAGTGATCGCGCAGCTACCTCGCAACTGCTTGAACTCCAACCTCGCGACATCTGAGGCTTTGATGTCTACTCAACCTCGCGACTGCCTGAAGAGCAAACCAAGGCAACCTCGCGATGGATGAAGCTTCAATATCAAATCATCCTCGCGAAGAGCAAGAGCTACCACGCGACAAGTCTGGGAAACAATGGCTACCTAGCAAAGCTCTGAACTTCAACTTCCATCTCTTTAGCAGAGGACCTTTTGGGAATTTCCAACGATAAGGGCACGCACTCCCATGCTCAAATCTCCGTGCACGTGCCCCAAGGTATCCAAGAATCACTATTCAGCCATGTGGCATCATTAAAATTAGGGTTTTCTAACCCTAATGCACTGCCACACCACTGCTATATAAACCCATACTTAGCTTAGGTTTAAACATCCTGGAATAGCTGGGAACACATCTCATTTCTTGGAGACTTGATCTGAGATCGTTTTTCTTTTCTTTTTGTAGCTGTAAGTAGTTTTCTTTTTTTTTTTCCTTCTCTCCATAGTCCAGCACTTGCTGGCTATGTCTTTGTATGCTTTTTGAACTAGATCAATGGAAGTTTTGTAGTAAGATTTGTACTCTGTAAGATTTTTGTTTGAATGTGAGATGCTCTGTGCAAGGCTGCTGCCTTGTGATCAGCCATTGCTTTGGCTGTGATTCAAAGCAATGGAGGACTGATTCTAAGGGCCACTCAGATCCAAGTGACCTATGTGGCTAGGCTATCATGGTCCTATACAGCCTTAGCCCCACCACAGGACCCACTAGATCTGAAATCCCCATGGGAGCTTGAGCTGGTAGCCTTGTGACCATGGTGGTGGCAGCGATATTCTTGTTTTGTCTTGGGCTCCATGAGGAGGATAGCCTCTGGGATAGTCTGTGACCATTCAAGTGGACAGGTTATAGCCTTAGGGTGATTCTAATCCACTGATCCAAGATGGATCTTTCTTCTTTACACCTGAGCTTGTAGAAGCCTGGTGGGAAATTGTACAAAGGCAGACTCCCTTATAATTGTATAGATTCGCTATCAAATGTTAGATCTGATCTGCTTATAGAGATTGTAGGCTTGTGACTAGACCATTGTAGCCTCACTCAAGCAATGGACAGCTAGATCGAAGGTTGTACTCAATCTCTTGTTGGTTCTATGCGTCTCGGCTATCATGGTCCTATATAGCCTTAGCCCTACACATAGAGCTTTAGAGGTTGAGGTTCCCTATGGATTCTTGAGCTGGTAGCCTGGATGAAATAGTGCCTACAATGATTAACTAGTTTTGACCCATCCCTGGATTATGGTTCCCCTATGGGATAGTCTGTGACCATTTGAGTGGACAGGTTATAACCTTGCAGAGAGATGGGTTGGATCTTTTCTCCTCAGTGGTGATAACGTAGCCATTGGACAGGATTTTTATAACATCAGATCTGAATCTGAGTTACAAAGCTCCTCTGATCTAGGCTCAATAACATACTTCTCACCCTTTTATATTTATTTTCCACACTCCATCCATCCATCCTCTCAACCCTTTCTGTAGTTTAGACATTAGGTTACCTTAGAATACCTAGAATAAGTGACCTTAAACTCCCCTCCTTTTTAGGACTGCCAGATCTGTAGTCAGATTTGGAGGGACTACTAGAGATGGCTCCCTTGGAGCTGTAGATCACCTTTCCCTGTGGGACAAACTCTTACTTATCAAAACTTACCACAATAGACCCTGTATCTTGCAGGTCTAGGATTTCTTAGTTGTGCTGATGCCATCCCCTGTTTTACCCTTTCTTTGATTTTTAAATTTCTTTTACCACAACCAATAAAGCAAGCACACACTCAGAAATCCGCCAACAGCCACGGGTAAAAAAAGGAGATAAATAAATAAATAAACAAAGAGAAAAAAAAAGAAAAAAGAGAAGGAAAAAAAAAGAAAAGAAGAAAGGGTTGGACTGATTGAGAAGATTGATGTTTGAGGAACCCTTTTATTAATCTTCCTGTACCCTCTTGTCACACTGGGCCACTCATGCTAGCTCAAATCGGATCCCGACCAGAATTGTCTTTGTGAAACCTGCACCATCAAGCATATGACTCGAGGCCAGGAGAAAGGTTTAACTCAATCCAAAGGGATCACCATTCCGGCCTTGGTAAAATCCGAAAACTAACTCAGGTCTGACTGCATGAAAGAGTTCGACTATGCTCAAAATGGGACCCGTTACTCTGTCTCACTATCAAGGCATCAAAAACAAAAGAAAGAAGAAAAGCCAAAAACAAAAAAAAAAAATCAAGAAAAATCCAAACACCAAAAAATGTGTATATATCTCTACTCATTTTCATGTACATATTTCCGGCACCATATTTCAATCTCAAACATGAAGAAAAATAACAAAAAATCTCCAAAAACAAAAATCCAAAAAAAAAAATATTGAAAATGAAAAAGTGTAGGTAGAAATATACTTTTTCTTCTATTGTTTAGGATGCATTTTCTTTATATGTATAAACAAAAAAGGGACTGACGTTTTCTCGAGAATGTGCAGGAACATCACACAGTCTAAAGCCTCGAAGCGGACAACTTCTCAGTGATGGACAAATCAGATAAAGCATCTCACCACCGACGTCAAGTCTAAAAAAATATTAATGATGAAAATCATTTCGAAAAGAAAAAGAAATCTATGTTTTCATGCTACACACAGCTATGCACTCACATATTTTCGATGCGGTAATATGTCAATATGTTACCGGCAACGCTTGTGTACAAAATTAATGTCTTAGGTCTAAGGTTTGCCTTGGATCCATGGATCCTATTTTAAAATAGGAGCGACGGTGTCAATTTCAGTCAAACAGTCAATGCTTGGATCAGATTGATTCCACCGCTAAATCTTCGCCCTAATCATTTCATATTTCGATTTCAGGTGAACTTGAGTACTTTGGCTTCAGTTTCATTACAAACTATTGCGGAGGCACGGGCTCTTGGTATGCGTTGTCTAGGCGTGCGCCTCCCAGGGTTCGAGGTCCAGATAATGCTTAAAAAATAAATGAAAAAAAAGCAATCTTTAAAAAAAAGAAAAAAGAGAAAAAGAATAAATCTGTGCTTCCCCACAGAGCGACGCACATGCGTGTTCTGATGCAGTAAAATGTCGATATTTTATCAGCAACACCACTGTGCTATAGTAATGTCCTAAGTCTAAGGCACGCCTTGGATTCTGGATCCTACTTCAAGGAAGGTGCAATGGCATCGGTCCTGGTCAAACAATCGATGTTTCGATTGAGTCGACTCCACTGCTAAATCTTTGTGATGAGCACTCTGTTTTGGATTCATGTGAACTTAAGTGTCTTAAGCTTCAGATTCTCCGTTGGAAAAGGTCAATCGTTGGTTGAAATCAACCTATTAGGAATGAGATTACATATCAATCAAACTATGTGCCATGCATTCAGAAGGGTTCATTTCCCTTTTATTTTTTGCAGGCTTAAAACCTGTGTGGGCAGCGGTATCCCTATAAAGTGTATGCCATGCGTCTGGGTATCCGTATGATGGTCGTTTGTCCCCGTAAATTGTACCCGGGTCGGTCCGGGTGGGGGCTTCCATCGCCTTTGTTGTTGCTTATTGTCCCTGATGGGTGCATGATTATGTATAGTTAATTGATGTTTATGATCATTGTCGGCTGAGGCCAGGATTAGATGCCCCCTTTTGGGAGGTGCCCAATGTTTGGGTTGGATCTGTTCAAGGAAGTCGAAGCTGGATACTCTAGGTCATACTGAGTTGAGGCGTGCTTTCAGAAAATGGCAAGTACTCACAAAAAGCGTTGTGACATCTATTCACTTCACTCGGGCAGTCATGCTAAATAAACTCTAGGATCGATGGGTTCGCCCAAAGACCTCGAACCCTGCTTTCAGCAGGGGCACCCGCAAATAATCCGATGAGGTCATCAAATGCCTTGTAGGATTGGATGCAAACTGTCGAGCCTTACGTATGTTTACTTCACGCCTATCTTTGAATGTGGGTCTATCATCCCTCTTACTTACGAAACTGTTGCATTCAGAATGAATCTCGAACATCAATCACCTTCAAATCATCTCGAGAAGCGGACATTTTTCTTGACTAACGGGCTTTCGCAACTCGAGAGGTGAACATTTTTCCTAGCTATTGGGCTTTCGCAACTGATTCCACTTCGGTTATGCCTAGTAATGTCGCTAAGCACTTGGGAACCGATTACCTCGAGAAACGAATGATTAGCCTAGCACCCTAAGGCTTTCATTTTCTCATCGTGTTACTCACCCGATGTTTGAAGTTCATTCTGAATATAGCGAACCCGTCAGTAATGCCTTGGGCCTCTTCGGATGTCTCTTTTCTTTGGCATACGATTAGTGATCAGATACCAAAGAGGGGCATCTGTAGACACCCAAATTTGGCCCAAGGCCAGATCAAAACACTTTTTGAGAGAGGTGTGATTTTGGGCTTTTGATGGCATGTATGGAACCCTTAGGAATTACCCTAAACCATTAGGAATCACCCTAGATCCCTTAGGAACTGACCTTGAACCTTTAGAAACCAATCTCGACCCTTAGAACCCATTCCGAACCCTAAACCTAACCTTCCCAGGTAATAGATGAAGAGTGGTGCACTAGGACTAGCTGAAGTCTTTTATTGATTTCAAATCATATACCATTGGAAAGAAGACTTCTCCAGCTTTCCAACGAGCTAAGAATCACCTCAATCGGAGTTGTATATCAAAAGAAATGACCATTTAAACATTGGGCTTTTTTGGAGGGATTTTTACTAGCGTAACTAATAGTTGCGCCAGGCCTTTTTCCCCTAGAAATGGCCTAGCGCAACTAATAGTTGATCCAGGTATAAATGGGTCCCCCCATCCCTCACGAAGACAACTTCCAGGCTATTGTTCGTTACTGTTTTACTGTACATTTCTGTTTTACTGTACATATGAATAGTGACTGTTGGATTTTGCCCCAAATTTCGTGATTGAGGTTTGACTTGTTGACCACCTTGACCTTTTGGGTGTGTTTTGATAGTTCTGTTGCACCCATTCACTGTCTATTTGCAACCCCTTAAGTAGCTTAAGGCCTCACCCCATCATCCACCATTGGAGGATCCTTCACACCTTTCCAAGCTTTTAAAATCCTAGGAAACCTTAGATGGCTCATTACCTAATTTCTAATCTTACTTAGCCTCTAAGTAGCCTCCTAATCTACCCATTTCCTATAAATAGAGCCCCCCTCCCCTTGGTTTAAGGGTTGAGAGTTTTTACCTAAGAGAGAAAGAGCTTAAGTGAGAAGATCTTTCTCCCTTTGGTGCACCATCCCCATACAAATTTCATAATTGAAAAAGCCCCTTTAGACCTTAGTATTTCACTAAAAAACTCTAGGTTAGGTGTGTGTTACCCCCTAGCTTTCCTTCTCTACCTCTTAGCTTCAAGCCTTAGGAGTTAGAACCCCATTCCATGCCATACAAGCCTTCAAAAAGCTCACCGAAGCAAGCTAACGCAAGGCTCCCCAACGGTGCTACAAGGGCCCAAGGGCTCCGGCTCTCCCCTTTCTTCTCCTATCTCTTTCTAGCTCCCTCCATCCTCCCATTTGTGCCGTTATGCCGCCGATATTTCGGTAGGAACGGAGGGGCACAAATAGGATTCTAAGCCCTTTTGGGCAAGAGGAAGCTATTTTCTTTTCTTTCATTTCATTTTATTTTTGGCCATTAGTAGAGACCGCATTAAGCGGGTTGATCGGGTGCCTAACACCTTCCCGATCGATAACCGAAGCCCCTACCCAAGAGCCTTTGGTGTGGACCGGATTCAGAGTCATATTTTTAGCACTTAGGTGCTCATAAAAATGAACTAGGTATCCCGGGACACCGAAAGCTGCGGGTGGCGACTCTATATTTTTTCGATAGAGAGCGCATTGTCGCGACGGGATCATCTCGATTCCCATGGTTGCACACATACCAACCCCGCTATAGGGTATGCGCCAACATATTAGAGCACTTCACTAGTTGGACCCGACACTCTACGATAGAAGAATCGAATCACTCCAACCTCATGACCACTGACACAAGTAATGACCTACCAGCTCAGCTACCGGCACAAGAAGCAGAAAATTCCAACGGTCATTTGGTTGACCTAGGGAGAAACACTCGCATCGCCCTCATAGAATTTGAAGAGGAACTTGAAATAGACACTTCTACATCCCCAGATTCACGCAACTCTAAATATTTTGGAAATCACTAGAGGAAGAGTGGCAACCTCCCTCGAGTGATGACGAGGACTACTGGATAGACCTCCCAACACTCGAGTTAGTGGAGCGAGCAAATATAGGACTTCAAGCACTATCAGATCAAGAAGATGAATTTGATACCATCTTCGACTCTAACTTAAAGGGATGAGAATGTCCTTGGGGATCCCCCTGCATTCTTCACCATTATCAACCTCACTGTCGAGCATGCATGCTCATCCTAACATATTATGAAGATTAAGGAAAAGAACTAGCTACCCCTGAGGATCCTTTGGGAGATCCCCCTCGGTGGGAAGAACAATATTATTATAACCTAGAGGATGATAGTTTAATTGACTACGATCTTTAGAGCTTCTTCGGAGAAGAGGCGATCAATGTGGCAGGAGAAGTCCAAGCGTTAGTGCCACTATCACCAGCATCACTCATTCAAAAGATCTCATTAGATGAGGACTCCAAAAAAAATAAAATGCCAAATTCACAGTAAGTTCGCATTTATCGAAGAATCGCCCGAACGGCTCCAGCAGCAGTCTCGCTCCCTCAACTAGAGGAAGTAATTCTCTCGACGCCCCTTGAGGCGATCGACCCTGTACCATTTTTAATATCAAAAATCAAAAAAATAGAAAAAATATAAAACCCTAAAAATTCAAAAATATAAAATCTAAAAAATCAGAAAACCCCAGAAAAGAAAGGGAACTCTTTGTCCCGAACCAAATTTGTGGCCAACAAGGAGACTTTTCTCCTAAGGTTTCTATCCCATTTCCCGCATAAGGACGTAAAGCATCCCGTCTAAACAACAAGCTAGCGATCATACCTGATGAGATACTTCGTGACTTTGAGAGAAGAATCAGTAGTCTTGACCTTCACTTTACCGAAGATCTCTCAGTCATAGATTGTGCCGAGGAAGGATTACCTTTCCCAAACTCAGATCCCCAGTGTAGCAATTTCGCAGTATGCGAACTTACCGAGGACAAAGAAAGAACACCAATTTTCGAGGAGGCACTAGACTTCTAACGGGTTATCAAACATTTCGATGAGCAAACCCAAGCTGTTGCGGAACCCACGGAAGAACTTAACTTTGACACTAAAGAGAAACCCAAGAAGCTACTGATTAGCGTAATGCTCAACTCCAACGAATGCCAACAAATTGCACAAGTCCTATTAGAACACCTCGATTCCTTTGCATGGTCCTATGAGGACATGCCCGATTTAGACCCAAGTTTAGTAGAATATCGTCTTGTCTTAGAACCCGATGCAAAGCCTGTTAAGCAGAAACTCTACTGGATGCACCCACGAACTGCCCTCTAAGTTAAAGAGGAAGTTGAAAAGTTACACAAAGCCAAATTTATCCAAGTCGTTCTTTACCCTAAGTGGGTCGCCAACATAGTACTTGTCACCAAGAAAGATGGCAGAGTACGGGTTTGCATCGACTTTCGAAACCTTAACCAAGCATACCCAAAAGATGACTTCCCACTTCCACACATTGGCACACTAGTCGACAACACCGCGGGATATGAGATTCTATCCTTTATGGATGGTTTCTCTGGATATAATCAGATCAAATTAGTAGAGTCTGACCAAGAGAAGACTTCCTTCACCACACCATGGGGAACATACTGTTACGCCGTTATGCCTTTTGGGTTCAAGAACGCAGGAGCCACGTATCAACGCACCATGATGACTATCTTTCACGACATAATGTATAAGCGTGTAGAAGTCTACATCGATGACATATTAGTAAAGTCTCAAACATGAGTAGGAAATATTAAAGCGCTCTGACTTGTGTTACGAAGAGCTAAGAAATATCAGATAAAAATGAACCAAAAGGAATGTGTCTTCGAGGTCACTTCTAAAAAATTACTTGGCTTCATAGTTAGCAAGCGAGGGATCGAAGTTGACCATGCAAAAGTCAGAGCCATCCTCGAGATGCTGCCTCCCAGTAATATCAAAGAGTTATGAGGCCTGATAGTTAGATTGCAATTCATTAGAAGATTTATCTCTTAGCATTCGGACATATGCGATCATTTATACAGACTACTTAAAGGAGGAGCTGAGTACAAATGGGATGATCAGTGTTAGCAAGCCTTCGACAATATCAAGAAGTACCTCCTTAACCCGCCAATACTATCGCCACCAGTCCTCGGAAGACCCCTAATTCTATGCCTCTCAGCGAACGATAAAGTAATGGGAGTAATTCTAAGACAATGTGAAGAAGATGGTAAGAGAGAGAAGGCTATCTACTACCTCAGTAGGACGATGGTCGAATATGAACGAAAATATACTTCAACGGAGAAGACTTGCCTCACATTGGTGTGGGCCTCTACCAAATTATGACACTAGTTCGGAGCACATAAAATACTAATACTAGCCCGAATGGACCCTCTGAAGTACGTATTAGAAAAGTCCGCAACATTAGGAAAGATTGGTCGCTGGCATATACTCCTACAAGAATTTGATATCACTTACGTCATGCAGAAATTGATCAAAGGGCAAGCAGTTGTCTATTACCTCGCAGATCTCCCACTCCCTAGTGATGAACCTATACATGCGGATTTCCCCGATGAGGACCTATTCACGATTCATAACAAAGAGCCCGATAAGACCTCATGATCCTTTATTTTGACGATGCTCTAAATCACAAAGGAAAAGGCATCGAGATAGTCCGCCTAAGCCCAAAAGGAGTTGTCATACCTAAGGCTTTTCAACTAGATTTCCCTGTCACTAATAATGTCACAAAATATAAATACTTTATAGCTGGACTACGAGCAGCGCTACAATTAGGTGTTAAATAGTTAAAAACCATCGGTGATTCCAAACTAGTAATTTCATAAGTCATAGGAGAATGGAAAACTAATAATAGGAGACTAATGGCATACCTAGAAATCACTCAATATTTAGTAAAAAAATTTGAAAGAATCTCTTTCACGCACATTCCTAGATTAGAAAATGAGCTCGCAGATTCTTTAGCCACGCTAGCCTCGACCATCCAAATACCTATCGGGTAAAATACCAAGACCTTCTTCATCGAAAAGCTGACAGTACCCACCCACGAGATAGCATGGACCATCAAGAGAGAATTTACCTGTCCTCCCCACAAGTACAAGACCGAAAGAAGCAATAATTCTGGAAAAGCACGTCAGGGCAGAAACCAAAGTCGCTATGTTCATATTTGAAAAATCATCGACCGACGATGAACAACCATGGTATTTCGACATCTGGAACTTTTTGAAACATCAACACGTCCCTCCATATGCCACGAAGATCGAGCGAAAGACTATAAGGAACCAATGCACCGATTCTGCATACTCGGTGAAACATTATACAAAAAGGCCTTCACTAAAGGAGTACTACTATGATGCATCACAACTGTCGAACGATAATACATCATCCGAGAAGCACACGTCAGTGCCTATGATGCCCACTCTGGTAGACAGAGACTCGCCTATCAAGTTACACGACAAGGCTACTTTTGGTTGACAATGATCAGAGATTGCCACCTCTACGTCCAATCTTACAAGCAATGCCAAGAACACGCCACACTCATTAAAACTCCAGCAGTTGTATTGAATACTATGACCTCGCCATGGCCGTTTTTGATGTGAGCCTTCGATGTCATTGGACCTTTCACAGACACCGTTGGGAACACTCACAAGCACGCGTTCATACTTACAGCGACCAATACTATACCAAATGGGCAGAAGCTGAATCCTATGTCAGAATCATCACTTCAACACTCATAAAGTTTATCATTCAGAATATCATTAGTAGGTTTAGAGTACCTAGGATGTTTGTCACTGAAAACGGACCACAGTTCATTGCAGAGAAGATGAAGAAGTTATGCAAGAAGTACGACATCGATTTACACCACTCATGACCGTTCTACCCTCAAGGCAATGAACAGGTAGAAGCTATGAAAAAAATGTTAATTCGAATCCTAAAATGTATAGTAGAAATAAGCAATGGAGCCGATTGGCCTGAACGACTACTAGAAATACTTTGGGCCTATAGGACCTCTATTCGTACGGCCACTGGCCAAACTCCCTACCTCCTTACCTACAGGATGGAGGCAGTCATACCATATGAGATACAAGTACCATCCTAATGGATTTAACTTGATGATGAGCTATCTTTAGATGAGAGGAGAATTGCCCTACTCACGCAGCTAGTGCAGCTCGATGAAACACGTCTAAGGGCAGCTGATCACGCTCAGGCATATCAAGGAGAGTGGCCAGGGCTTACGATAAGAAAGTCCTTGAACGAACCTTTAATATTGGGGAATTAGTCTTGAAGAAGATCATGCCTTCCAAGCACGCCCATCCGAAAGGAAAACTGAAATCGAACTGGGAAGGCTCATATGTCATAATAGCCGCATACCCTAGAAATGCCTACAAACTGGCAAACCAAGACGGGGAAGAACTCCCTAGCCCTTATAACGCCGTGTACCTTAGAAAAAATTATCCTTAGCTCTGTGATCATCACATCCCGTGATTAAATACTTATACTTATCACCCTCGTAATTGTCATGACCCATTCATTGGTCGTACGCCTTCAATTCTCAGAATATCCTTAAGACCTTCAATTTATCACCCACCTTTTCTCACTCGGGCAATCTGATTAAAGGACTAGTGACCTATCTAACCTCATTCAAAAGCATAAGTAACACCTGATCCTCATTTCCCTTCTCCCACCTTTGGAGGAGACGCTAGAGAAAAAAAATGAAGATGTTAGGTTTAATCAAAACTCATTATTCTTGCGCTAGCAAGATGCTTTAAAAAAATATATATATATATATATATATATATATATATATATACATTTACATATCAAAAATTGAGTGAGAGCATTACGACGAATGAACAAGTCAATGAGCTAAGGGAAGCATAAGCAGACCGTAAGGACATCACTGGTAACTTTACTAGAAGTGTATAAGCAAGCTGTAAGGGCGTCCCTGATGTCCCCATACTACTAAATGTCGTCGTAAGGTGGCGGGAGGAGGACAGATTCCTGCTAATCATAGAATGTGAGATTTTGATGGTACCAAAACATGACGAAGAAGCTCGATCATGGCATCTCATATCCCTCTGAGAAAAAGATTATTACTCATCCCTTTTGGGAAGCATTAGATACAAACTATTCCCCGTATCACTAAGCCTTATCCCCCTCTTCTATTTTTATCTTCGGATGATAAATTAAAAGCATTGCAGGATGCTCCTAGAAATGAAACTGAAAATTGATGAATGATGACTAATGTAATCACCTACTCTACCTATCATACTTTTCCCTAATAACCACGGGATAGGATGACCACCACCCCAAGATAGACTCCTGTATACAACTGACCTAATCAAAGAGACCTCCCTGGTTCGATGACAACATCAATCAACTTTTTTTCAAGACTAACTCACAAAATACCCATGGCTGCTTATAGACCCAAAGTGCTCATCACGAAACCCAGAAAAGCTCCATTGCATCTTGACGCTGGGGTATTTTTTTTTATTAGAAGAAGAATCAGATCAGAAGTGTCGGCTTGTCCACAAAGAAGATGAGGAACAACGAAGTTAGCATCAAAAAGTGCTACCAAGGATACCATACTACCAATCCTACCATGCTCTTACACTGGGGCATTTTTATTTTTATTATTTTATTATTATTTCTATCTTAGCTATTTGCTTTCCCTGTTGCATTATTTTCATTCTTAAAAAAAGAGAAAAAAAAAAAGAAAAGAAAAGAGCACATATCCATCTTTTGCTACCAGATTCCGGTCTGAGACACTTATCCCCCTTGACAACTAGCAAAGGGGAGAATAAAAACTACTGATAGCATTAATCTCACATGTGCAGATATGAAGCAACCTTCAACTAACACCGGGCTAGCTTAGGAAGCATCCAAGTCCCAATGATAGTCGATGGCTCTAAAGCAACTAAAAAGCAAAAGTAGACGCAAGAGGTAACTAAAAGAAAAAGGAATCAATCAGGTACATCTAAATAAAAAATCTCTCTATATATGTCAAAATCTTTTCATTTCTTTTTACACTTATCACCGGGGGCATCCCCCCTATATATACAACACACACATACCATGGATATAAAAATACACACATGCACCCCTACTCCCTACACTTCTGCTGGGATGGTCGATTACCACTGTCCTCAGTATCATCAGCTCGGAAGTCCGAGACTGGTCCTCTGAAAATACAATCCCAGCACCTGGAGTCCTCGGAACCTTTAGACGACGAGGCCCCGCCATAGAACCCCCCTCACTCGCCTGACTAATAAATCGCCTTGATCGCGAATGAAGAGGATACCTCGCAAGAACCTCACGAACAATAGAATCCTCATGAGCATCACCCCTGACACGATCATGGGACGTGTGATGAGACTGCCCGGCCAAGGAACCCGTAGCCCTTAACTCCGACCCACCAAACTGACGAGCCAACCTATGTATCCCCTGCTCACTCCTTGCCAAACGATACTGCAGCTGATCTAGGGTCACCTGTGACTCTGCTCGCATCGTTTGATGCACTACCTCTAATGCCTCATCCTGAGTCCTCTGCATAGCCATCATCTCGACAAATAAGTCGTAGCGACTTTGTCTCCCAAAGGAATCATCTCGCCTCGAGAGTGGCGCGTGCTCGCTCCACCTCTAGACGCACCTCCTCAAGCTAACGGACCTGCATAACCACACCAAGTCAAAGGAAAACTAATATATACATGAACAAAATAAGAAACTTTGAAATGGAAAGGATTATACCAGATCCAGCCTCTCCTCCAAGAGTCGCCCAACTGTCTCAGCAGTCACTGGATCAGCAGGAGGCACGGAAGGAACAACGAACGTAGGCAGTTGCAATAGGAACAAACAAATACATCAGAAAAATACTATAATGATAAATAAACTATAAACACAATAACTAAAACATACCTGAGTAGGGATAGGATCAGACTCCTGAGGGAGAGCCTCGAGAGCAGAATCCGGAACAGCCTGTAAAGAAATATCGCATGATATTAGTAAGCTACTAAGAAAGTGAAATAATGACACCCAATAAACTAATGCAATGACACAAACAAGATAAAAGATTGAATGGAACTTACCCAATGATCTAGCTTGGCCCGAAGCTGAGCCATCGCTAGATCCTTCCGACTGGAGGAAGCAACTAAAGATGGATCAAATGCTCGAACGGAACTTCTAGCAGTAAGCTCGGCTCTCTACGAATAATAATAAATACATAAGTTGGCAAGCTCACAATGCTAACAATTAACAAAACCATATTTGTAAAGACACTTACCAATCGATCGACCTTAGAATGTAGACTAGCCGCTACCTCCCGATCAGCCAGCTGCTGACTGCGATAGACATCTAGTAGGACCGCCTGACGCGGAACCTCACCCTCCCTCTCAGACTGTACAAAATAAAATAAAATAAGACACCACAACCATTTCAGAATGACCAGAAGACCGAGTCCACATAATATAAAAAAACCATAAATTAATGCACCAGGAGCCGTCGAGTCTCCGCTAGCCGAGCCCCCAACTCATCCTCCGCTGCCCTAGCCTGAGCAACGGAGGAGGCTAAGGAGTTCAGCATCTCCTCATCCGGATGAGGAACACACTCCATCTACTCCATCACCCTATGGAGGGCGTCTAATGCCCCTCGCACGCTCGCGGTGAGATGGCCCTACTCCAACATAGCCAACCTCTCCCTCAAGGCCGACGCCGACTCCGGCCCACCGATCGCGAAAGAGTCACTCCCATGGAAGGGACATGTGAATAGGCACCGGCCACCCAATGCACTAAACCACTACACATACTCCCAGGCGTCCCCCTTGTTACACGCCCCTATAACCTTGGTCCCTCAAGCTCTAAAATCTGTTATTTGAAGCACCATCCGCTCAGTAAAATTGCTGCCAGGAGGGTCGATCATCCTCTTTTCTACTCTATGGCGAATCTCTGGAGGGACTACTTGAGCGAGCCCCAAATGTCGTACCACTCGAGATATGTGGATCCTCTCCACCCTCTCAAAACAATGGACCCATATGTCCACATCGAAGAAGAGCCGATCTGACTGAATCACTGGCACGCCGACATCCTCCTCATCTGCATACGGCCTCCAAATCACCTACAACCAAGCAAACGAGCTGACCCCTCAATGAAGACTTAGATCCTAAAATACCAACATGAAATATAAAAAAATACGCATGACGATCTATACCTGCCTCGCGTGCATATCCTCAAAGAGACTGCACGCGGTCTGAAGATCTGAAGACCAGCGACGACCCCTCAACGCCTCCCTCCACACGTGCATCCGCGGAAACGTGAACCTCACATCCACCAGAACCCTCGGACGAAGTAAAGCGAAGTGATCATATTCCCAAAACAAAAAAAAATAGAAGAAATGCTGAGTAGATGCTACTATCAAAAGACCAAGAAAGAAAAAATAGAGACACTATGACATCAATTAACTAAAACTCACCTAGAGGAAGGGAAGGAAACCTCCGATCAACGCAATGCCCCATCCCGATGGTAAAGATTCTTATAGAGATGCGCCAATGCGGCCGCGCCCCACGCATAGGTAGGGACTCGATCCAAATCCCCGAGAACCGTAAAAAAAAACCGGTGACGCATCCCCGAGTCGAAAAAGAGAAGAGTACCGCACCAAGGAAGCACATCAAGAATGCTCGAAGCACCCTATCCGCAGCATACCCTGACTCCACCACGAGCTCCCGGCCCGCCACTATCACACAACGCACCTCATAAGACACCTTCGCCTCCGAATGGCACCTCGAGGGGACGAAGCCACTCACAAACGTATAAAAAAGCCAAGGGACTCGAACTACACCTGGCCCCGAGCCACTCGACCTATATGGCACACCCAAAATCTCCTCACACACCTCCAAATAATGTCCCGCCATCTACCCTGTAATCGGCTCACCCTCAAAATGAAGGTCGGTAATGCAGACCCAGTCCTCTGAAGTCAACAACATCATATCAATTGGAAAGAGAAGTGCCTGATGCCTCTCCCTCCACCTCTCTAAGATCACCGCGATCAGGCCACGCTCAATCTGAAAGGGCTCCAGTGCTATGATCGATCTGAAATCGAAAGACACCAGCCATGCCCTCTAAAACTCCGATAAGGCATGGTACCAAGTATGAGACTCGGTCCATGCCGAGCTGATAGCCAGCTGCGGGGGCTCCTATTGAACGAAATACAAATAATAACAGTAAGACTAACACATACCCATAACGAAAGATAAATGAATTTTGAACTAAAAGCAAGTAAAATATGCCCCAAACACAATAATAATTTACAACAAACACACAAAATGTGATAAGGGCAACTGAATAGAAATATGACCTATCTCTAGATGTCGTCATGACGCATGGGTGAGCACACAACCAAGGATCAATATAGGTTTGACATAAATTAGAAGGGTTTCCAAAGCCTAAAAGGCTTATGTCATAACCTAAGTTGCTAAGAAAATGAAAGAACTCTTGCTCATGGATGCTTACCCGACCTCGAGCGAAGAAATCCTCCAATGGGAAGTGTCTGGATCGCGATGCTCCTCACCCTGGTGCTCCCCAGCCGCACCCTCAGCTCTCTCACCCTCAGGTATCTCACCCTCAACCCTCTCACCCTCATCCTCAGCGACCCCCTACTCAATCTCTGGCACCTCCTCCCTGACCCCTGACTAGTCAACCTCTAATACCTCCTCTCTAACTACCTCCCCAACATCCACTTCCCCGACAACATCGATCCAAGCCTCGGAAGTCTCACCCATCTTCGTCCCTAACATCCTCTCCAACTCAAAAACAGTAATATTGTGCCCACCAATACCTTCACCCTCTATCCTATAATGAAGAGCTCAAAAAATTGAAGAGAATAAAAGAAATGACACCCGAAATGGATGGTCGGATAGTAAAATATCACGAAAATATGAAAATTAGAGCACAAAGAAACAAGGAAACAGAAAATCGAAGACTAAAATGAATCACACGAGAAAAAATGAAAAGTTTGAAACTATTTAAGGACACGCTAAAATCGCACGCATAAGTTCACACGCTCAAACCAATCACACACCACTCTCACCGTGCTTAATTTGGATCACAAGACAGGTCTTGAGCGCGTAACCTCATCGTCGCTCGCTCAAATCAACCCGACCATCTGGTTGCACGCAGCCTACTAAGCGCGTAATCACTTCAAGCATCCACACAGTGGCGCGCTAATGCAAATGGTCACCCATACAGTTACCAACCACTGCTCTAATCATGCACCCGGTACCATACGTTTAAATCGGTCAAACGATAAAAAACTGGCGCTTACTGAAGTTCTGACGCTCTGAACGTGGGTCCACCCTCTGGTGCGCAATTAATTTATGTGCTCGGAGTGAAGCGAGTAATTCCCCAGAAACACAAAAAAAATGCCCAAAATAGCACTTTCACAGGCCTAATTTGGGTGATCTCCGATACTAATTATGAGCCTAAACCACGCCCTTATTAAGCCCGATCCAAAATATTTCAGACTTAAAGAAATATGCACCTCGATAACTAAAAGAAAATGCTCCAGACTAAGACCAAATAAAAAAAAAAATGCCCCGACACCGTTTACACACTCCAACCAAAACTAAACAAAAAAAAACTTGTCCCAACTAAGGCGAAACTAAACAAGAAAAATATCCCCATCGTTCATATATTCCAACTAGGCCCAAACTAAGTCAAAATAAAAAAATATTCCTAACGTGCCCCGATCCAAAATAAATAAATTAAACAAATAAACCTCGCACTCAAAACAAATCAAATAAGCTACAAAGTCAACTAAGCCAAAGTGCCCAAATATAAACAATCACAAACGAAAAAAATAATCACTTCATAAATAGATAAAATAATTATAAAATACACCGAGCTCTTAATATACAACTTGAAACAAGAAACTAACAAAAAAAAACCAGCACGTTTAGGCAATGCCCGAATCCGGATTTATTCGAGAAACTAGAAATCTTGAAGAAGCTCGGAGGGGGGAAGCACCTTGAACGAATTCTAACCATAATAACCTCTTTCCCTTGCCCCGAACCAACAGAAAAGAAAGAGTGGCTCACGGAAAGCCACCCAGGACCTACGGGATCCACCCTTAGAAGCTCACCTTGGAAACCATAACAAGGAAAAGCAACTAATACGGAATCTGCAGAGCCTACCGAGGAAAAGTAGGCATCGGTCACGAGAATTCTGACCCGGCCTTATCCTTGGGTTTCCTTTCTACCACCTTTTTCTCCTCCACCTCTTCCCTTAGCATGGCAGCAATTCGAATGCTACCCTGCCTTTCCAATCCCATCCTTTCTCAATAATCCACTCAATAAGCACAACTCTTTGGGTCCAACTCCCGAGATATAAAAAAAGAAAGGAAGAAAAGATATTAATGAACAAGAAAATGCCCAAAACAAAAAAATGTTCGAAAACTTTTAATCCCAAACTTGAAATAAGATTCAAAACAATAAGAACCCAAAACTTTTGGCTCACACATTTATAAACTATACCTCTTGAATTACCAAATGTCAAGTGTCACACCTTTAAACCCTTCCAATCCAGTTAAATCTAAACTAAACACATACCCCCTTTGAAAGACCACAATCCATGACGGACTCAGATGAACCAATAATCACACAACACTTAACCCCCTAAGAAACACCAATCCCCCCCAAGCCTAGATAAACCAATAGAATTTAAACATTTAACACCCATCTAAAACCCTTAAAAACTCACACCTTTTAAGTCTCATGTTGAATCAAACAAAAGTCCAAAACTCAAGTTAAATCAAACCTGAAACTAGACAAAACTTTAAACAAGAAATAATTCTCTAAAGTGAGACCCTAGCTTATTTGAGGCAAAAAAAAAGCCCCCAACAAATCAAACAGAACCAAGTAAACCCCCTAAATCAAACTCAATAAAGCAAATTAACCTCGGGATAAGCCCTGAATAAATTCGAAATGAATCCTAAAACTCTAAGCTAAATGAAAACTAAGCCAAACAAACCATATAAGCATTCACTAATCAATTAAATAAATTTAAATGAATAAACAAGCACGACAAAATAAAAAAAAATGCCTCTTTATTCATAACCCAAAAGTTTTACAAGTATCACTGGAAGCATACCTCCTGAATTTACAACCCAAAATGAAAATCTAAAACTTTAACCTACAACCCAAAACAAAGACTAGCTTCAAAACTGAGACGAAGCGAGGATCAGATTTCGCTCAGAGCGTCCAATCGAAGACTTTAGGGAGAATTGGTTGGGAAACACATTCCTCTACTTTTTACTCCTTCTCTTCTGCTATCTTCACCTCCTCCATTGCCGCCTCCTCAACGCTGCCTTCACTACTCCCTAAAAAGGACTGATGTGAAAACTAGCGCCCTCATTCCCAATACCGCCCACTCCCAAAATAACGCCGTCCACGAGCATCACCTCGGGACGGAGATCATGCAAAATAATGAATATAAGAAAAAACGACATCCCAATCGGACGGTTAGATCGCCCAATATCACTAAAACACGAATTTTAGAACACAAGATATATAAAAAAAGGTCAAAACTCGAGACAAAACTAGAGAATGAAAAAAAAATGAAAGCTCCCTCGCTTAAATAGAGTACGGACTCAATCACGCGCCAGAGCACAGGCGTTTAACTCAATCACGTGCTAGGCACACTGCGCACAATCCAAAACACGTGCCCTAACCAAAGCGCACAGATAAGCCATCACCTGCGCCAATAGTGCGACGCTCTGATCACATGCACTCCATGAACCATGTAAATCTATCAAACGATACACTGCTATCACACGACGTGAAAGGTCACCCGTACAGTGACCTGGTGATGCCTCGATCACGCATCATAATTAGAGCATGTGACACAATCACACACACACTTACCTGTGTGTAAATGGTCCCCTCAAACCTGCAATCACACGCCCGAAAATAGGCGCACAATCATATTGAGAGACCTATAATAGGTGCACAATACCTGACTTTGGATGAAATCAACACCCTCACACCTTTGTATCCCATCTTGGCCAAAACTCTTTTGTGGCAAACATCACCACCTAAAAAAAAGCTTCGACAGAACATGCCATGTTGTATGATGAAAGGAGAGAAAGATTGATCATGTCCCATCGCTAAAGCAAAGGGCTCTCTCTCTCCTGAATTGATCCCCACATCCCACCAGGACTCACCCAGCATGTAGCCAAAGGAAGGGAGAATCCCTAGATCCCATCGTGATATCATTTCTCCTAAGACATCACATCATAGCTGCCAAGCCCTGCCATAGCAGACCTAAATAGAAGAAATCTCTAAAGTCCCATCGCGACACTACGACCTCACCAGACCGTACAAACTATGCATAATCCAGGTAAGTGTCACCCCCAGGTAAGTAGTACCCACTTTTTTTTTGTTTTACTCGATATTCCTTGTAAATATATAGTTAGCTACGATTAAGTCTAAATATTTTCAAAACCCATCTCTCTTGACTCGTGAATCACTGTAGTCCTCCTATAAGAGACAATCATCAGTACTCGCTGAGATGGTTAGACGGAGTATCTGCTATGCCAAGTGTCGTGTTAACAACCACAATAATGGTTGGGTCCACAAATCCCGTACCGGTGGGTCTGCTCAGCAACGTCTCGAAAGCCACGTTTTTTACCGTTTTACCATTGAATTGATTGTAAGTTAAAATCCCTAATCTTTCAAATTTCAAAACCCCCGAATTTTCAAAATCTCCTTACCAAATAAAAAAATTTTAAAAAAAAGAGAAGAAGAGAAAAACAAAGTAATAAGATGAATAGACCCAGCTCGCCTTTCTTTAAATACCAAAAAAAATAAAAAAAATTGATTAAGTGCCCCATCACCCGCACACAATAAATTGCACTTAAACCTGACCTTTAACTCTTAAGACCCCTAAACTCACAATCAAGCGCATATCTCACTATGTAGAATTGGATCAAGCACATACTCCACTGTGCATAATCGTTTGTTCAGACACATTATTACTAGAATTTCCAACTTAGAGGCCGACTCCAAATGAATCAAGCGCACGCGCCACTACGCATAATTCAATTGAGCACACCTCACAAGACCCCCACCTCAATTACCACTCCAAACCGGCCATTCCCTTGGGAAACTGAACATTGAGTATGTTTAATCTAAGAACTTACAAATGCCTATTAGAAAAGGAATGCCTAATGCACATTGGTGTGAGCAATGACGCGCCCGGTCTAACATGATTTGCAAAAGCCTTCGATATTACATGATACTTCATCTTATTATTATCAGTCCCTGGACCTTGTTTTGGACATTTGATTGATACCTTGATACCTCGATTGCGTAAAACCCCTCTGTTAGCTCGTGCCATACGACGGGATGCACCATGCACCCACAGACTCGAAATGTGTCCTTCGATAGCTATCATTTTCCCGTCAAATGCTCCATTTTAGCTTGCGCTGATAGATAAGAAAGCCAAGCATGTCATGTCAGCATCCCTAGTTCACATTTGTGATTTCCCAAGAGAAATGAGAAGACACCTCGAATGAGGGATGCCTACTTCTTTGACGTGTTTTTACTTCGCAAGAGCTTGCCGAAGAGGGGCATCTATAGACACCCCCATTTTGCCCTCTTAGAATATACAAATTTGTTTGGTCAACCTTTAACCTCATAACCCTGATATGGGACCATATGCTGAAACAATAGTATATGGCTGTACACAGGCTGAAACAATAGTTCTGTGGCTCAGGTCCCATACCCTCGATGTGGGAACCATGCCCTGAAATAATAGTACATGGCTGAACGCAGGCTAAAACAATAGCTCTGTGACTCAGATTCTGACGTAGGGAGACTATATACTGAAACAATAGTATGTAGTCGAAATGCAGACTGAAACAATAGTCTCGCATTTCAGACCCCTAACCCTAATGTGGGATGATATACTGAAACAATAGTACATGTCTGAATACAGGTTGAAACAATAGCTCTATGGCTCAGATTCCAACGTAGGGAGACAATTTACTAAAATAATAGTATATAGTCAAAATACAGGCTGAGACAATAATCTGGCATTTCAAGCCCAACCCCTACCCGAACAACCCCGAATTAAGCGCCTAAAACGACACACGTAATTTGATTGCACGCTAAATCACCGACATGTAATTAGTCCCTATTCAGACCAGACTTCCTTTCCCCAGACCAACTCGAAACTCGATCACGTGCCTGACACCAGATGCGTGATCAAATTGTGCGCTTCGTCACCGACGTGCAACTGGCCTATGCCCGGCCTAGCCTCATCATCCTTGATCCCTAAGTTTCCTTGATTAAACGCTTCGAGAGTGGCGCTTAATTGGATTACACACCCCAAAATGGGTGCACAATTTGTTCTAACGCTATTAGGACTAGGAAACTCATTGAGCAAGTTGGTCGCTTACTGAGTCGGTGATCAACTCAAAGGGATTAAGCACCATGAAACTGGCGTAATTCAGTTAAATGCCTTAAACAAGGCGTTTAATTAGAAAAAAAACCAATAAAAGATTTTTTTCTTAATTCTCCCAGAGAGGCTGGCAATTTTTGAGAGAGAGCAAATTTTTTTGGGATTCTGAAACCAGAGAACTCCGAGAATGAGCACATAGAGCAACCTAACCATGATTTCAAAATTCAAGTGCAGAATCTTTGAGGTTTCTCTCCGCAGCCCCGGTCCCAGGTAAAAAAAAAACTTAGTTTTAGATTTAGGATCCTTCTCTTAGTTATAATTATATGTTTTAATTTTCAGTCCGAGACCATAGCACCTTTTTCAGACTGCAAATTTTTGATATTTGGTTCTAATTCTACGAATTTAAAACCAGTCCTTAATCCGACGGTCTATTTTACCGACCCTAGGCTTTAATTATGTTCTAAAATCTCAATTTACAGTCCTATCATTAATTTCTAGTTCTAGTCCTTAGATTCTAGAACCATTCTTTAATCATACGGTTTGATTTTCTGATTTCGGACCTGACTTCAGTCCTAGAAATTTTCATTTTCATTTTCATTTTTTAGTTTAATATTTCTAAAAATCCTAAATATTAATTTTAGTTTCTATAATTCTAGTTTCCCAATTTCATTCATAATTATTACTCTGAAATCGACTCTGAAAAATTTAAAATACTATTTTATAATCCTGAATCCAAGGGAGCTTACGGATGGTACTCGGGAACGAGGCCAATCCTCGTTAGCATAGCGGGCCCAAAACCCATTTTTTTCTAAGAATTTGAGAATTAATTAATTGCTTTTCTTATCTTTTTAGTATAATTAACTAGTAGATTTATTTTATTTTAGCATAATTAATTAATTAAGTTATTTAGATTTTAGTATGATTGATTAATTTATTTAAATCAGATTTTAATTGGTTAATTTCTTGCTTTAATTAGAATTTCTTGCTTTAATTAGAATTTTAGTCTGATTAATTCATTGCTTAAATTAGAGTTTTAGTAAAATTAGTTTTCTATTTCAATTAAAATTCTGGTAAGACTGTTATACTTGATTTAAATTTTAGTACAATTAGCATGCTCGATTTAATTAGAGTTTCACCTGAACTACTACAGGTGCACTCCTAGTACAATTAGGAAACCTTATCACAATTAGACTTCTAATGGGATTAGGAGACTAAAATTAATCGAACTCCTAATGGGATTAGGACACTTAATTAATTAGACTTTCGATAACGATAGGAATAGTAGAAATTAACTAGACTCTTAATAGGATTAGAATAAACTTATATAACTAAACTCATAACAGAATCAGAGAAGTCTAAACTGATCAGAACTATAACAATAATGAAAAATAAAAGAAAATTTAAACTATCTAAATTATAGGAAAAGACATAGCTGCTAACATTCGCAGCCGGACGATTCAGTAAAGAAGTAACCCACACCCGCTCTCAAGTGTGATCATTGACGTGTTATAGCATCGTTAAATATCTGTAGCTGGCGATCACAATAAACTAGGAACATTCGTAGAAAACCCTTTACTTCTAACATTCCAAACGCCACATCGCTAGAGTCCACTTGGATAGAATTGGAGCCACTGATTCAACGGGGACCGAGAGGAACCCAAAAAAAGCGCGCACCAACAACTGTGCGGGTGACTTTTGGAATTGCACGTGATACATAAGGCGCGCGAATGATTTTTGGGCGGGTAATAAACTATTTGTGTGTGCTTTATAGTGCACTCAATTTGTATTATGCGCTTGTGCATGGGCGTCGAATCTAATTATGTGCCCGTTTTCGAGCGCGCGATTAGCTCGTGTCCTATAAAAATTGAGGGAGCCTTCAGTTTCTCATGCTCTCTAGTTTTGCCTTCGATTCTCTGCTTCCTTGCTTCCTTTAGGTCAAATTTTCATGCTTTTGCAATATGTCACAACCCGTTCATCCATTTCGAGTGTGGTTTCTTCCATTCTTCGTAATTTTTTGAGCTTTTTATCCTGAGATGGTGTCTAAGGGCAGTGACAAACTTGGCTTGACTACTTTCAAATTGGAGCGGATGATGGTGGGGGAGGTTAGTGAAACTTTGGAGGTTCGCACCGATGCTCAGACAATGGTGGAGCGTGACACTGAGATGGTGGTGCAAGAGGATGTACTGGAGGGTGGTGACGATGAGGATGAGGATGAGGATAATGAGGATGATGTTGCTCCACATGAGCCCGTGATTTGGACTCCACTGGAGGAGTTCTTCATGCGAGATCAAGTAGGTACCCGTGAGCAAGAGTCTTCCTTTATTACTTAGGCATTTAGGTTATAACGTAGACATCTAGGATCTAGAACCCCTTTTAATTTATGTCAAACCTGCATGTAGTGTACATACGCATCCATGCATCATCTTTGTATCTAGTTTTAGGTAATGTTTATTTGTTTTGTCTTTTATCATGTTTTACGTGTTTAATTGTAGATCATCGTCATAGTTTGTGATTATTGTGTGTTATTATTCCATGTTTTATCCTATTAGGCCTAGGTTTACTTATTGCTCGTAGTTCTCGTTAGTTTTAGCGTAATTATCCATTTTTTATTCACATTTTTTGTTTATTACTTATTAGGAGCCTCTAGTGCTGGCTATCAGCACTACGTGGTCAGACTCCCACACCTAGTACCGTGCCCTGCCTGAGTTCCAGCGGGCACAGTTGGTGTCTTTCGGCTTCGAGCTGATTCTGGAGTTGGAGCCTTTCCAAGTCGACCGAGGTCTGATCAGAGCGATCTTAGGGAGATGGAGGGAGGAGCAGTAGGCACTGCTTTTCCCATTCGAGATGTTGTTGCTGACTCTAGAGGACTGGGTCTACATCATCGAACTTAGATTCGAGGGGGAGTCGGTGACCGGCCAGATGGAGGGGGCCTATCTGGCAGTATGCGAGGAGATTCTTAAAGTCGCATATTATTATAGAGGATCAGGGACAGGAGTGGTCTGTCTCACTTGGTTCTTCGATATGCTCGCTAGTGGCTTTCTCCGTTTGAGATGCCACTCAGAGCCGAGAGGGTTATTTCAGGCGTGTTGTGAAGTGAGGGCCTGTCGAGAGCCTGTCATGGAGTTGGGAGTGGTGGCAGACTGAGTGCTCTGTGCATTCTTGATGCACTTCCTTGGGGCAGTACTCTTTTCTTCTTTCACCCCGGGATGTGTTACCTGGTTATTTTTGACATTACTCATAGACCTGGACTGAGTCTCCACCTATGCTTAGGGCACAGTGGCATTGGCGCACCTCTACGAGTAGTTGTACCATAGAGGGAGAGGTGTTGCCACTATTGGTGGTTTCCTCCCTTTCCTTCAGGTGAGTTTTTGTTAGTCGTTGGCTTCTTCATTATCTTAGTTGTTTAGTCTCTTGTCTTAGCGATGATTTTTGGTGTTCTTCCAGTTCTAGGTGTACGACCACTTCACCTTCTTACGCCCGTCTTTTGGAAGCGATCACCATGACATTTTGAAAGCAACCTACTGATGTAAGAATGATGAGTTTTGATTGAACCTAACATCTTTATTTTTATGCTCTAACATCTCCACCAATGGTGGGGGTAAGGGGGTGAGAATCGAGTGTTACTTATACTTTTGGAAGAGGTTAGGTGTTCCACTAGTCCTTTTGATCAGATTGCTTGAAAAAGAAGGTGGGCAGTGGGTCAGAAGCCTTCAAGGATATCTTGGGAAGGCATACAACCAATGAATGAGTCTCGATTACTGCATGGGTGGCAGATATAAGTAGGTGATTATGGGATACGATAATTATGATGCTAAGGGTAGTATTTCCTGAGGTACATGGCGCTCTAGGGTTTAGGGAGTTCTTCCCCGTCCTGGTTCACCAGCTTGTATGTGTTCCCTGGGTATGTGGTTGTTATGACATACAGGCCTTCCCAGTTTGGTTTCAATTTTCCCTTTGGATGGGTGTGTTTAGAAGGCATAATTTTCTTTAAGACTAATTCTCCAATTTCAAAAGTTTACTCGAGGACTTTCTTATTGCAGGTTGTGCTTGTCTATTTCCTTGGTTGTAGAATGGTGATGAGTGATGTAGGTCAATGTCGAAACTTTTGCATAGTCTCTTCATCTTTTCTGTAATGAACTGCGGTCCATTATCAGTGACGAACATCCTGGGCACTCCAAAGCGGGTAATGATGTTCCGAATGATAAACTTCACAAGCGTAGAAGCAGTAATTTTGACATATGACTCGACTTCTGCCCATTTGGTGTAATATTCGGTCGCTGTGAGTATGAATGCATGCTTGTGAGTATTCCAGACCGTGTCCGTAAAGGGTCCGATGATGTGAAGGCCCACATCGAGAATGGCCATGGTGAAGTTATAGGGTTCAATGCAACTGATGGAACTTTGATGAGCACGACATGTTCTTTGCATTATTTGTAGCATTGGACGTGGATGTGGCAGTCCCTTATCATCATCGGCCAATAGTAGCCTTGTCGTATGATCAGATCTGTGAGTCTCTGTCTACCGGTGTGAGCACTATAAGCATTGGCGTGTGCTTCTTGGATGATGTATTATTCTTCAGCAATCGTAAGGTATAGCAGCAATACTCCTTTTGTGAAGGCTTCTTTGTATTACGTCTCGCCCAGGATGTAGAACATTGTGCATCAGTTTCTGATCGTCTTTCGTTCAATCTTTGTAGTGTAAGGAGGAACATGGCGATGCTTCAGGAAGTTCCATATATTGAAATACCATGATTGTCTATCGTCAGTTGGTGATTTCTTGAATCTGAAGGTTGCAACGTCGACTTCTTTCTTTGTGGAATTGCCTAAAGTAGGTTGCACTTTATTTATGATGCCTTCTGGTCCAGTTGGCAGTTTCAATTTATTTGCTAGGCAACTTTGTGTGTTGGTGTTGCTAATCTCACAATGAAGAAGGATTTGGTGTTCTATCTGATTGGTATATGAATGATTGAGGCCAGTGTAGCGAGAGAATTTGTAAGCTCATTCTCCAGTCTAGGGATGTGTGTGAAAGAGATCCTTTTAAACTTCTTTATCAAGAACTGAGTTGTTTCCAAGTAGGCCATCAGTCTTCTTTCTTTGGTCTTCCATTCTCCGATGACTTGCGATATCACAATCTTGGAGAAACTGATTGTCTTCAACTACTTGACGCCTAACTGTAGCGCTATTCATAATCCGGCGATGAAGGCTTCATATTTTGCGACATTGTTGGTGACCGGGAAGTCGAGTTGAAAAGCTTTCGGTATGACGACTCCTTCTGAACTTAGCAAGACTATCCCGATGCCTTTTCCTTTGTGATTAAGAGTGTCGTTGAAGTAGAGGGTCCACGAAGTCTTGTTGGGCTCTTCGCTGTGAATTGAGAGGAGATCTTCGTAGGGAAAGTCTTCGTGCACAGGCTCATTGTCTGGGAGTGGAAGGTTCGCAAGGTAGTCAACGGTCGCCTGTCCTTTGACGAACTTTTGCGTGACATAAGTGATATCGAACTCTTGTAGGAGCATATGCCATCGAATGATCTTTCCGGATGTAGCGGGTTTCTCAAAGATGTACTTCAGAGGGTCCATATGTGCTAGGACTAGTATCTTGTGTGCTCCAAAATAATGTCGTAGTTTCGTTGAGGCCCATACTAGTGCAAGAAATGTCTTCTCCATTGGTGTGTATTTGCGTTTGAACTCAACCATCGTTCTGTTGAGGTAGTAAATGGCCTCCTCTCTCTTGTCGTCTTCTTCATATTATTCGAGGATTACTCCCATAGCCTTGTCATTTGCTGACACGTAGAGGATCAAGGGTTTTTCAGGAACTGGTGATGATAGAATTGGCAGGTTAAGGAGGTATTTCTTGATATTGTCGAAGGCTTGCTGACACTGGTCATCCCATATGTACTCGGCCCCTACTTTGAGTAGTCTGTAGAAAGGATCGCATCTGTCTGAGTGCTGAGAGATAAATCTCCTAATGAATTACAGTCTTTCTATCAGATGTCGTAATTCTTTGATGTTGCTAGGAGGTGGCTTCTCAAGAATGGCTCTGACCTTTACCAGATCGATTTGATTTCTCACTTGCTAACTATGAATCCCATTAGTTTTCTGGAGGTCACTCCGAACACGCATTTCTTCAGATTCATCTTAAGTTGATACTTTTTTTATCTCTGTAACACCAGTCGTAATGCTTCAGCATGTCCTGCCCGAGTCTAGGACTTCACTAATATGTCATCGACATAGACTTCCATACACTTATGCATCATATCATGGAAAATAGCCATCATGGCGCGTTGATATGTGGCTCCTGCATTCTTGAGCCCAAAAGGCATGATGTCATAGCAGTATGTTCCCCATGGTGTAGTGAAGGAAATCTTTTCTTAATCGAATTCCACTTGTTTGATCTGATTTTATCTAGAGAAACCATCCATAAAGGATAACATCTCATGTCCAACAGTATTATCGACCAGAATGTCGATGTGAGGGAGCAGGAAGTCACCTTTTGGGCATGCCTGGTTGAGGTTCCAGAAGTCGATACATACCCTTACTTTGCCGTATTTCTTGGCAACAGGTACTATGTTTGAGACCCATTTGGGGTAGAGGACGACTCGTATGAATTTGGCTTTATGTAGCTTGTCAACTTCCTCCTTGACTTGTAGCACTGTTTGTGAGTGCATTCTCTAGAGTTTCTGCTTGACAGGCTTTGCATTGGGCTCTAGGACCAAGTGATGTACTAAGCTCGGGTCCAAGCCAGGCATATCTTCATAGGACCATGCAAAGGAGCTGAGGTAATCTTGAAGGACTTGGATAATCTGTTGTCGCTCCCTAGGGCTGAGTGTCGCATTGATTAACAACTTCTTGGGCTTCTCCTCGGTGCTAAAATTAATTTCTTTGGTAGGTTCCGCGACAGCTTGAGTTTACTCATCGAAGCGTTTGATGACCCGTTGGAAGTCCTGTGTCTCCTCAGCGGCTGGTACTCCTTCATCGTCTGTGAGCTCATACACTGTGAAATGGCTACACTAGGGGGTTAGTTTTGCGGGTGGTAACCCTTCATCGGCACAATTTATGGTCGCGACATCTTTAGTCAGGTGTAGGTTGAGGCTATTCATCCTTCTCTCGAAGTCGTGGAGTATCTCGTCGAGTATGATTACGAGCTTATCACTTCGTCGGGATGCTTGGAACCTTTGTGAGGAAGAGGCAGTAGGGTCACTTTGAATCGTGTCGAGGCAGGGTTCTTCATTAATGAGGGCGGGACAATGATTGTGTGTGATCATGTCGGTTATTTCTTCCTTGGTTATATTCGTGTGACTGCTACTAGTAGCCTCAAGAGAAAAATCTCCTTGTCGGTCGCTGAATGGGTCAGGGATGAAGGTTCCTTCCCTTTTCTGTGGTCTTTTGATTTTTTAAGATTTTATGTTTTTAAATTTTTATGGGTTTAGGATCTTTTATTTTTTTGGTTTTTGATAAGAGATAAGGTATAGGGTCGGTTGCCTGAAGAGGAACCGATGGGGATACTTCTCCTAGTTGGGGAAGCTGGACGGCTGCTGGAGCCATTCATGTGAGTCTTTGGATGACGTGGACCCATTAAAAATTTAGCCTTTTTTTTAGAGTCCTTGTCCAGGGTAATCCTCCTAATGAGTGAGGATGGCAATGGTCCGACTGATGTGTTTTCTTTTTCTATTGTTTGAACTATTTCATCCTCAAAAAGGGCTAAGAGGCAGTAGTCATCTAAGCTCTCATCCTTGGAATCAGATTGAAGATATTCTCACTGCTGAAGTTATTCAAGACATTCTTTTGGACCAGTGAGTTCTCGGCTCTGTACTTCGTAATATGTTATGATGTGTATGCATGTGTGACAGTGTGGCTGATATGGATGAGAGATACAAGGATCTCCCCAAGAGCATTCCCATCCTTGGTCCTCGGGAGTGACGTTACTGTCATTGAAGTCGAGATCGTCTTTTTCATCTGACTGCTTTCGAAAGCCTTGGGCTAACAATTTTGCTACTTCGAGCATTGAAAGGTCTATCTAGTAGTCTTTATCATTGCTCGGCGGCAGTTGCCATTCCTCTTCTAGTGAGTTCCAGAATATCATAAGTTGTGGCACATACAGAGATTGGGGAGCGTCGAGCTCTAGTTCTTCTTAGAATTCTATAAGGCCGATGTGAGATTCTTCTATGCTAATGGTCTGCCAGATTTCATCCATGACAGCCTTTTGACATCGTAGCATCATTGCGCGGCATCGACCACAGCAGGGCAATTTTGGGTAAGGGCACTGTCGTGGACATTGCCAATTATCGATCGCATACTGATAATCGAAGTTATCATCAGGATTTGAAGTCTTTCCTCAAGTATGATTGTCCTCTCCAAACCATTCTAGGTGATCAGCTCTCAGGAGGTCTTCAAGTTCTATATCGGTGAGATTGCCCGAATAGTCTTCCTCCTCACTGGACATTGAAAGCCAGTCCTCTACTTCAGGTTTGAGAGGCTGGGGTGTCTTTAGTTCTTCTTCGTTCCCCAAAGAGGCGATGTGGAAATTCTCCTCATCGGTCGACTCGCAGTCTTCTATATGCGGCTCAGGTTTTGATGGTTCTCTTCTTTCAGCAGTGCGGGGTTCCTCAGTCTCGAACAGTGGTCATACACCATCAAGCGGCTTGTCAATGTCATCATCACCTTGGTTCAAGCTTGTTAGGTCCGCGAAGGCTTTAACGATCTGAGGGATGTTTCCTTTTCGCCTAGCACATTGGCCTTTTTAGTGGTTCCATAGATGAAATGGTCGTAGAGTGACCATTTAGGCAAGGTTAGCAGGAGGTCGGCTTGCTTGCCGTTCGACTAGTAACACAATCCTGTGTGCTTGTGGACTTTCTTTGGAACGACTGGCCCTATTCGCACTTGTCTATTCTTGTCGAGTCCCGTATGTGGGATGTATCCAAGCTGGTACATTAGGTCCCACCCATTTGTTGCCATAGGGTTTATATCATACAACTGGGTTAGGTCAGGTCCAGCTGCTATCTTTGTTAATCTTGATTGACATGGAGGAGAGCTAGGGTGAGTGACTTTTTTTATTGCTGTATCGTCGGGTGATCGTACCTTTTTTATGTGGCTGGTGGATAGGATGGAGTCGTGAGCTGTTGGAATACTTGCCGCATAATCAGTATCTGCTTCTTTGAGGGCTGCATCAACGTATATCTTGACAATAGAGTCTTCATGCGAGAATTTGATGCATTGATGATATGTAGATGCCACAGCTTTCATGGACTCCAACCATTTCCTTCCTAGGATTAGATTGTAGGTACTAGACGAGTTGGAGACATGGAATGTAACACATTTAGTGGCCGGTCCAAGGCGGACTTGCAGCTTGATGGTTCCTTTAACAAAGCGTCAGGAACCGTCATACGCATTGAGAGACAATGATGATGGCTTTATGTCCTGCTCAGTATATTCCAGCGTCTTGAGTGTAGTTATGGGATATATATTAAGCCCTGCTCCTGTGTCGACTAGTGCATGCGGTACTGAGAATCCTCTAATCATAACAGTCAGGTATATTGGGACGGAGCTCTCGCACAGTGATTCCTTTAGCATATCAGCCTCAGTGAAAGTGAGTGCCAGAGGTTGGGCCATGACTGAAGCGATTTCATATAGCTCATCCAAGGTGGTATCTTCATTTACATGCGTCTCATCCAACATCTCTATCAACAGTTTGTGGTGTTTCGACGACTTCTTCATGAGCTCAAGGATTGATATCTGTGCTGGTATTTTCTCGAGGTGCCATAGAAGATCATATTCCTGGCCTGCCTCTAGAGCTGGCTCTTTACCTGGGTGGTGAGCTTTGTTGACATTCGGCTGAGGCAGTGGAGGCACTGGTCCTGGAACCAGAGGTAGAGGGATCGTATGAGGAAGTGGAGGTAGGTTTACCACTTGTTCCCTTGCTATTTTTTCGACGACTGAGTGTCGTCGTTCTGCTTTTCTCGAGGGAATGGCCGTGGTGGGTAATGGGTTCTAGATTTGAGGACCGGGAACGTTGGTCGTTGATGTTGGGGTGTTGACGAACCCGCCATGGTACTTGTTGTGAATGGAGCAAAATTTAAGGAAGGAATGTGTAGAGGAGCTATACCGTTCCACAATGGGAGATATTGAGTGTAATCTTCCTCTTCCAGAAAAGTAGAGATCAGGGCTTCTTCCTTGTGGGATCCTTCACTCGGCTGACTCATCTTAGCATTGGAGTGGTATTCTGCTATAGCCTCATATTGTTGTCTCGAAGTATTCTAGGTGACCCTATCCACCCACGCCATAATTTTCTCCGTAGTTTGGAGGACACGGTCTTCGTATTCGGGTTCAGAGTCGGACAGTGATGGAGTTAACGGTGGGTTTAAAGGAGCGAGAGGTTCAGGTAAAGGTTGATGGAGGTTCGATTTCTATGCCCTGAATGATTAGACTCGGATTCAGGTAAAATTTGGGTAAGGAGGCAGACTTGGGGGCAAGACCTGAGTGATTGAGGTCAAAGGGTGTGGCCGAATAACTGGGGGCCTTAGAGGCTCTACTGGACTGACAATGGTAGTAGGCGAGGGAAGGCGAGTGATTAAGGCAGAAGAATAAAAGAGGGTCAATCAGAAAGGTCTACTGTGGTGATGTGAGACACTGGCCCTTGGTTATAATTCGGCATGGGGTTGTTAACAATCCCGAGGTTTTACGGTGGTTGGTTGTGAGAATTACGGAGAACTTCCCAATCGATCTAGTTTTTATCACTCATATCATAGATTGCATCCCGGAGAACCCAACAGTCTTCCAAATTATGTCCTGCGTATCAATGAAATGCGCAGAACTTACTATAGTCCAAATTTGTCAGCCAAGGTCGTGGTCATTTCGGTGGGAATCTAAGAAGGTTTTGGTTACTAAGGAGGTGAAAGATATTTGGGATGGTGTCGGGTAGCGAAGGGCATTGCTCTCTTCTTAGCTGGTAAGGCCCTCTAGTTTGTTGATTGAAATTTTACGGTGGAGGCACCTTATTGTAATTCTGAGTATTGATTGGCCTATTATACGTCATGTTTTGATTCTGATGCTGGTGGACGTTAGGGTACTAATTCCTATTTTGATACTGGCCATGATTCTAGTTTTGGTTTGGATACCTTTGCTGATTTTGACCTTGATTTTGATCGGGTATTGTTGTTAGCCTTGGTTCTGATATTAATTTTGACTGGAATTCCTTGGCTGGTAGTGTCCATTGCCAGAGTTCTGGCCATGATTGGCGACGATATTGACTTGCTCCGAGCCGAAGGCATTCTTGTTGTTCTTATGCTTTGAATCGTTAGAAGTAGCGGTCTTTGAAGTTACTATTGGAAAGGCGAGATGTCCTCCCTTTATGTCGTTGGATGTGACTAGCAGGTGAGTGAAGAGTAGCGAAGTCTGGACAATCACTTATGACAAGAGTGCTTCAAAGAGGCTCGCTGATATTATTTATTATGATGTCGATCACATCTTTCTCCTTCATCTGGCTTCCAGTGCGGACAGCTAACTTCCTCTAACATGCTACGAAATCTGCGAAGTCTTCCTTGAATTCTTACTTAGTTGTCATCAGATCATTGAGACTAACTATTTCTTGTATCAAATGCTTATACTGGTCCAGAAATTGTCCTACCAGATCATCGACTATGTCGATTTTGTGAAGCGAAAGTCCGGCGACCCAGTCGAGAGCTTCCCCTTCAAGCGATCTCTGGAAATAATGTATTGTTAATCAGTGAAACATACCATTTTTCACCTCCTAATCTGATCCTTGATGGGCCTTTGAGCTAATTAATAAGGTGATTTTGAGTGTTGTTTTGTAATTGGCAATAATGTACAGCAAAGTGCAAAAAACTATACATAAAAGGCCAAAAAGGAGATAAAGCAGAGTCAACCCTTGACTGGTAAAGAGACCCAGGCATGACAGTTGAGGTCATCAGCAACAAAGGCTCACAAGGGATGCATTCAAGCAGTTGAAACAACCTGTCGATAGGTTGCATGAAGCTGTCGAGTAGTCTAATGAAGTATTCGAGTAGTTGTTGAAGCTCACAAGTGAACTCGAGCAGTTCAATGAACCTATCGAGTGGTTCCATGCATTATAAAAGGAACCTGTCGAGATGTTTAATGCAGAGAGAATGAACCTATCGACTAGTAGACTGAACTTGTCGAGAGGTTATCTGAAGCCAACCAACCACGCGAAGTGTAAAAGGCTGAAATCAACTCATCGAGAACCTATCGAGCACCTGTCGAAGGGTGTTGTGAACTTATCAAGATCAAGGTTCTAAAGCACTGCACCTGTTGAGAGGTTGTGCATGAAGCTTTAGACCTGTCGAGAGGTACTCTAAACTTGTCGAGGTGCGATTTCTGAAACTTCTTGAAAGACATGATGCCTCAATCACTTGATGCACATGTTCAGCAGCAGTCTGACAGCCTCAGCGGGATGTTTTGGAACTCCAAAGGCTCTGATCTAACTATCTCACGTGGGCTCAACGGAGTCTAACAAATTAGAGGAAATGCTTGGTAGAAATTCAGCCACATCAGTAAGGTTTTAACAGAATTGATACCCTCCTTCTCTGATTGGCCAAATCATATCTGAGGCACTTGGGAATTTGTATAAATAGGGGGGAATACAACAGAGGCAAGGCATTCAGAGTTTGAGCAATTTCAAATTAGTTTTCTTGCCAAAATTCTAGTCTTCTTCTCTCTTTAGCCCAACCATAGTTGGCTAAATTCCTCTAACAGCTAGGGTTAAGTAGATCTATAAATTTAGTGGTGAGAGAGCATTGTATGAGGATTGGAGAGTGCAGGGACTATAGATCTTAGAGCAATTTATTGTAAGTTGGATTAGATCAATGAATTGATGGTTTTAAAGTTTCATTTAATCTATAGATCTTTTGATTTCCATCAAATTTTCATAGATTTTATGCTCCTATGGATGCCTGAGCTTGTAGCCTTGCATCCATAGCATCTGTAGTGGTTTTATTATTCCAAATTTTTTTTCCATGACTGGATTATATCCATGAGATACTCTGTGACCATTTTAGTGGACAGAATATACCCTTAGGACTAATCCATATCTCAGGGCAGATCTAGATTGTTTTACCTGGCAGTTAAGCTTGTAGCCAAATGAAGGATGGTTGCAGATCCATCCTCTGCTCTGTTGTCTGACATATCAATTTCATAGTGAGACTGATCCCAAGCTGTTAATTCTCCACATTTGATTTTTATTTTACCAAAACCTTTGCTCTCCTCTTTAAATCATTCTTTTGCTCACCTCTAGTTTAGTTTTTAAATGTGTCTTTTTTATTTAAAGTGACAACCAAACTCTTTCTTTCTTCCTATTTTTCCTTGATTTTTAGTTAAAATAGGAATAGGTTTCCAGATCTATAACAGATATGGAGATTTACAAAATTTGAATCACATTTCCTTGTGGACAAACTCTTACTTTTAAAACTTGCTACAACAGCCCTATATCTTGCAAGCTGTGCTTTGTGCTAAAGACCATCCCATTTCCTTTATTTTTTATTGCATTTTTCATCCAATTTTGTAATAAAATTCTGCTAGCACAAAGCAATCAACAAGTTTTTGGCACCGCTGCTGGGGATCTGTAGATCTAAGTTTAGTAAAGCTGAGTTTTAGTTAGAATTTTTGTAGTCATAGTATTTGACTTAATGCTGTTGTAGTGTTGTAGTCTATTAAATTTGATTTTAGATCTGAAGCTGTAATCAGGAGAGCAGTTCATAGGCTGCAGCTGGAGCACATCTTGCTTGAGTTTCCATTTCCTATTCCTTTTATTGTAGTTTCAATTTTGTCATTTTATCATTTCAACAGTACTTTGTGTCTGTGGTGTTTGTCTACTATAAATTGATGTTTCTATCTTTCTAGTGTGTGTGTTGTATGCTTGGTAGAAGATCCCTCAACCCCGAGCTTGTCCCTTTAGATCTTGAAGTTGAAAAGCTTCTTAGACCTAGGCATTCCCCTCACACACCTATTGTTAATTGTGAGCCATTTGTGATGGGAGCAACAAAGAACCTTGAAGGAATTCAATGTACCAGGGGCATATACATCCCCTTTCTGCATTCAATTCTCTGCTGTTCAAGGGAATTATGAGATCAAATCATCAATCATCCAGATGTTGCCTTCATTTCATGGGCTGAGCAAGGAGGATCCCTATAAGCATATTGATGAATTCCTTGATCTTTGCACCACATTCAATATTACTGCCTTAGGAGAAGAAGACACCAAGCTGAGGCTCTTTTCTTTTTCACTAAAGGACAGAGCCAGAACTTGGCTCTCCATGCTCCCAGCCAACAACATACAATCTTGGAATGATCTCTAATGCCAATTCCTGGCTAAATTTTTTCCTATGTCTAAAACCAGTCAATTAAGGAAGAGCATAATTTCCTTTGCTCAATTCTCAACTGAGGATTTCTATCAGGCCTGGGAGAGGTTTATGGAACTGTTGAAATAATATCCCCACCACCAAATTCCTAAGTGGCAGCTTGTCCAAAGCTTCTACTAAGGAATTGATCTCAAGAGTAGGGATATGATAGATGCCTCATGTGCGGGTACTTATCTCCACAAAACTACTGATGAGGCCTGGGAGCTTTTTGATATAATCAGTGAAAATTCCATGCAGCAAGAGTCTCTATATCGCAATGATATTAAGACTCCAGCTAAACTAGTAAGAGAAGCCACCTCTAGAGGAAGGATGTATGAGGTCAATGTGTCTAATGACCTGGAAAGAAAAGTGGATAGTTTTAGCCTGAAATTTGATAAGTTGATGAGTGTGATACAGCCTAAAATGGTTGCACAAATTGAAGAGGCATGTCTGTTATGCTAGTCACCCACACACTCTATTCAAAATTGTCCATCAACTGGTCAGTACCTAGAGCTGGTGATGGAGCATGCCAATGCTGCTCAATCTTATAAACAACAGTAGACGGCTGGGTATCCATGGAGAAACCATCCCAATATGAGACGGAGGCAAGACAATTTTCAACCCTAGTAACAGCAGGCAATGCCTTACAGACCTGCCTAGCCATACCAACAGAATTTTTTTCCAAGGCCTCAGTATCAATAACCAATGGCACAACCTAGTCATCAAAATTCACCAGCTCCACCACCTGCCAGAGCATCCTCATTTGAGGAGCAGGTTCTGTCCTCATTATAGAACCTGAGCTCTTTGTCCCAAACTATAAATTCTCATAGCCAAAGCATTAAAAAGATAGAGGACCATCTTAGTCAGCTATCTAATATTTTGACTAGGAGGAAAGAGGGCAGACTGCCAAGTCAGCCAATGAACAATCCTAAAGGTCAATATATGGTGGGTGAGTCTTCTTCAACTCATGAAGAAGCTAAGGCCATTACTACTTTAAGAAGTGGCAGATTGCTGGATAACAAAGTTGATATTGAGACCACTAGGGATGTAGAACAAGAGAAACCAGTTCATGAAAATATACAACAAGAGCAGTATATGAAAAATAAAGGGACTGTTGTGGAGTCCCAACAGAAAAATGAAAATCAAAATAAAGAAAAAATTGAGAAAAGTGCAAAGGCTGCAGATGAGAAACAAGTACCTCATCTACCATTTCCTCATAGCCTTCAAGCATCTTATCCTTTTGATAAGGGGAATGCTAAAGTACAGGAAATGATGGAGACTTTTAAGCAGGTAAAAATTAATTTACCTTTGCTTGATGCCATAAAGAAAGTTCCAACCTATGCAAAATTTTTAAAGGATTTGTGTACCCATAAAAGCAGTCTAGGATTCATCTATCCAAGAAAGTCTTTTCTGTTGAGAAAGTAAACCAGATTTCATCCATTGCAACCCCAGCTAAACTCCAAGATCCTGGAGTTCCCATAATTCCTTGCATTATTGGGGATCATATCATTGAGAAAGCTCAGTTAGATCTGGGAGCCAGTGTTAACTTACTTCCATATTCTGTATATGAGAAGTTAGGTTTGGGGGAGTTAAAACCCACACATATTGTCTGGTAACTGGCTGACAGATCTGAGAGGAGACCTGTGGGCATTATTGAGGATGTGCTGGTTGGGGTTGATAAATTTTTTTAACTCAGTAGATTTCCTGGTCTTAGATATGGAGCCTAGCAAGTGTACTACCTCTATTCCTGTAATATTGGGCAGGCCATTCTTGGCCACTGCTAATGCCTGCATCCAATATAGGCTTTGAGTGATGGAGGTATCTTTTGGAAACATGAAATTAAAGCTTAATGTCTATAATGCAGCAAATCAACCTCACTTTGAGAGTGAGGGTTGTTTCATGATTAATTTGCTTGATGAGCTTGTTGAGGAGACCAGGCCCAAGCTGTTGAATTGGGATGATGTTGTTGATATTTTTGAGGAGATTTGGACTGAGACAGTTGAAGGGGAGGCCCCCACACATTTGACTGAAGAGGTGAAAAGCTTGAATTCTACACTGGGGCCAGCAAAGAACTCTCATTGGAAACCTACTGTGCTGCCTCTTCCCTCACCTTCTAAGGCACCTTTACTGCCTTCACTCATCAGTCCACCTGATTTGGAGTTGAAACAATTCCCAAAATCTCTCAAGTACGCATTTTTGGGGCATGATCGAAAATTTCCTGTGATCATTTCTTCTTCCCTCACTATGAAACAAGAAGAAAAACTGCTTTGTGTGCTCAAAATGCATAAGAAAGTAATAGGATGGACTATTGCTGATCTAGGGGAAATTAACCCAGCTGTGTGTATGCACAAAATTTATCTAGAAGAGGGTTCCAAACCCTCTAGGGAGATGCAGAGGAAGTTAAATCCTCATATGCAGGAGGTAGTGATGAAGAAAGTGATAAAACTACTTGATGTTGAAGTAATATACCCAATTTCTGACTCTGAATGGGTGTCACCTACACAGGTGGTGCCTAAGAAGTCTGGCATCACTGTAGTACCCAATGAGTCTGGAGAATTAATGCCAACCAAGGAGACCACTGGTTGGAGGGTCTGTATTGACTACAGAAAATTGAACTCCAAGACTAGGAAGGACCATTTCCCACTGCCCTTCATTGACCAGATTCTGAAAAAGTTAGCAGGCAAAGCTTACTATTACTTTCTTGATGGATAATCTGATTACAACCAAATCCCTGTGTATCCACAAGATCAGGAGAAAACAACTTTTACTTGTCCTTTTGGCACCTTTGCTTACCGAAGGATTCCTTTTGGACTGTGTAATGCTCCTGCTACTTTCCAGAGATACATGTTTGTAATTTTTTCTGACATGTTAGACAAGTGTTTGGAGATTTTTATGGATGATTTTTCTGTGTATGGTGATGATTTTGATCAGTGTTTGCATCATTTATCCCTTGTGCTTCAGAGATGTGAGGAAACCAACCTAGTATTGAGCTAGAAAAAGAGCAATTTCATGGTAACACAAAGAATTATTCTTGGTCATGTGGTCTCCCAGAAGGGGATTGAGGTGGATAAAGTAAAAATTAATCAGATTTCACATTTGCCTCCTCCAAAAATTGTCAAACAAGTCAGGTCTTTCTTAGGACATGTTGGTTTCTATAGGAGATTCATTAAGGATTTCAATAAAATTTCTAAACCTCTGTGCAACCTTCTGTCTCAAGATAGACCTTTTGTGTTCACTGTTGAGTGCTTGATTAATTTTGAGGTCTTAAAGAACTATTTGACTTCTGCTCCCATCATGCAAGCCCCTGATTATTCCCTCCCTTTTGAGCTCATGTGTGATGCTTCAAATTTAGCCATTGGTGTAGTTTTGGGGCAGAGAAAGATAAACTACGTAGTGTGGTTTATTATGCTAGCAAGACACTAGCTGATGCTTAGATCAATTACACCACCACTGAGAAAGAGTTGTTGGCTGTTGTCTTTGCCTTGGAGAAATTTAGGCCTTATGTCTTAGGGTCTACAATCATTGTGTTCACTGACCACTCAGCCCTGAAATACCTGTTGTCTAAAAAGGAAGCCAAGCCTAGGTTGATCTGATGGATCCTCCTACTACAGGAGTTTGATCTAGAGATCAAACATAAAAAGGGTGTGGAAAATTTGGTTGCAGACCACTTGTCTAAAATTTTAATGGCTGATTGTGCAGACATATCTATGAATGATTCCTTCCCGTATGAGCAACTTTTTTCCATCACAATGAGTGTGCCCTGGTTTGCACACATTGTGAACTTTCTTACTGCTGGAAGGATCCCCCTTCATTAGTCCAAGATGGACAAAGACCTATTTTTCTCTCATGTCAAACATTTTTTGTGGGAGGACCCTTACCTTTACAAGCATTGTGCAAATCAGATGTGTGCTCGAAAGTGATTTCCACAGCATTCTTTCTATGTGCCATGGGCAAGCCTGTGGAGGTCACTTTAGTGGAAAAAAGACAGCAGTAAAAGTCCTGCAATGTGGGTTCTACTGGCCCTCTTTGTTCAGAGATGCCCATGTCCATTTCAAAGCCTGTGCAAGATGTCAAAGGATGGGAGGCATTTCCAAGAGAGATTCAATGACATTACAGCCCATCCTTGTTGTAGAACTGATTGACATCTGGGGGATAGATTTTTTTGGGTCCATTTCCTCCTTCCTATGAGTTTAATTTCATTCTTGTGGCTGTGAATTATGTATCTAAATGGGTAGAAGCTATTGCCACAAGAATCAATGACCACACAGTTGTCCTCAAATTTTTGAAGGATAATATTTTCTCTAGATTTGGCACTCCTAGAGCTGTCATCAGTGATGGGGGGAGTCATTTCTGCAATAGACACTTTGAAAGTCTGCTTAAAAAGTACTCTGTTACACACATAATAGCTACTCCATATCACCCACAAACCAGTGGGCAAGTAGAGATTTCTAATAGAGAAATCAAGTATATTTTGGAGCTGTGAGGATTGATAGGGAGGACCGGTCCCTGAAGTTGTAAGATGCTCTTTGAGCTTATAGGACTGCCTATAAGACCCCAATTGGGATGTCTTCTTTCAAATTGGTATATGATAAAGCATGTCATTTGCCAGTAGAGTTAGAGCACAGGGCCTACTAGGCCATCAAAGCATTAAATTTTGATCTAGCTGCTGCTGGCATACACAGGAAATTACAACTGTCAGAATTGGAGGAGCTGAGAATGAAAGCTTATGTAAATTCAAGGATTTTCAAAGAGAAAGTCAAGGCTTTCTTTGACAAAAACCTGCTGAGAAAGAACTTTGAGGTTGGTACCAAGGTATGGCTTTTTAATTCCAAACTTAAATTTTTTTCAGGGAAGTTAAAATCCAGATGGGATGGACCCTACATTGTGTTGCATGTATCCCCATCTGGAGTTGTTGAGATCATGAACCCCACTTATGGAAGGGTTATGAAAGTGAATGGTCAGAGGCTGAAAATTTGTGTTGAACATACAATGCAGTCTGCTGAAACCATGAACTTTCAAGAGCCTCCCACCAATGAGTGATCTACAGCTCTATATACTTTGTACTATAGTTGTCTGTTATTTTGTTTTTATACTCTTAATAATTCTGCAATTTTGTCTGTATAATGTTTGCAAAATTCTTGAGCTTTTATTGGTACTGCGGTGGACTTTCGATTTTTGAGGAGTGATGGACAGAACACATCTAAAGGGAATGCATTAAAGCATAACTGAAACCCGTCGATAGGTTAAAAATACAATTCGACAGGTTCTGAGAACCTGTCGAGAGGTCAAGGAACCTATTGAATCCTCTTTTCCGAAGAATGGGACTTGTCGAGAGGATAGACGAACCCCACGAACTCTTCAATCAGGAGCTCTATGTGCTTTCGATGGGTTCATCCGTTCGATAGGTTAAACTAAACCGCTCGTGAACCTCTCGAGTACTACATTCTTGGAATGTTTAACCTATTGAAATCATGTTTTAAGTTTTAAAACCCTTCAACAAGTTTATTTTGGGGCATTCTTTGCTTTTGCTTAAAATCCCCCTTTTCTTCCACTTGAATTCGACTGTGTCTCTCTCTTGTCCAGCTCACCAGTCACTCTTCCATTTGCTCTTTGCTCTTACCAGTCGGATCAGCATTGAAAAGTCATCATTTTGCACTTACTTGCTGCTGGTTGGTACATTGGGCTTCCTTTGCAGAGAAACCCTAGATTTTGGGTGAGTTCTTCACATTCTGTCTTTTAAATTTTGCATTTTTATGATTTGGCACTCTATGGGTGAAGAGTTGTTTCTAAAGTGGAATAGGACTTTGCTGGGTTGACTTGTGAAGGAGTCTATGTGTTCAAATGGCCGACCCTAATCAATTACAAGAATCTCTATCAAATTTGGTCGACTAGTTTCTTCTGAGTCTCAAGTGGGACCACTTGCTAAAAGAAAGTTGAGTGAGATATTTGGGACCAGGAAGCCCATGAAGTCTACAAAATCTAAGATGCCTATGAAGTCTAAAAAATCCAGAAAGCCCAAAGCCAGTGAAAGTATAAATGAGGAGGTACCTATAGTTCCTGAGCCCAAGGCTAAATTTAACCCACTTTCAACTCCAAATGAATTTGTGGATGCCTTGAGTCTGATACCTGAGATAGCTTTTGATATCTCCTACTTTACTTAGGCAGAGAGTAGAACCATGGATTACTTGGAGAAGGTTGCTTTGAAGCCCTTGTTGACTTCATTGCAGGAAAGAGCATACCCCAGGTTGGTGAAATTATTTTTTCAAAACATTCAGTTGAAAGAATATCCTGGGCCATCTGAACCAGTGATTGTAGTGTTGATTGATGACTGGGATGGAGTAGGTGGATGTCAAGGACATAGGATTGGTGATGGGGATTCCTTTTCAAAATGATCCATCTAGAGGGTGTATCCTTTAGGGATATGGCTTGTCATTTGACTCAGGGTATTGTTGGATCTAGTGAATCTCTGATGAGGAGAGATTTGGAGCCTGGTTTGTTGTTTATGGACAGCATTCTCAGAAAGAATGGTTTTGTCAGTGGGCATCATCAAGAGAGAAGGTCCCCTATAGTGGATGCCCTCTATTTTTTCTCCAAAGGACAATTTTTTAATGCACCTGAATTGATTTTCAAAGGAATCCACCATATTCATGAAAAAATTCAGAAAAGGCAAATGGTGCCAAGATTACCCTACAACAAAATCATAACTGCTTTGTTGAGGCAGGGAAAATATGTGTTCAAAAAGGGAGAACCTACTGAGGACTTGCCTCCTTTGAAATTTGGGAAGAAGTTGTGGTCAACCAGCATGATCCTGATTGGAAAGAGGAAGAAACATGTAAAGGATACTTCAGGGGAAGCCACTGTGGCCACCACAGAGGATGTTAGCATTGCAACAATTAGCTCAGTGCTGACAATCTCCTCAACTGAATCTACTGTGGGACTGGTGCCAACCACTATCACCTCATCCATTCCCCCATCTCCCATACCTTCCATACTTGCACCCATATCTCTCAGCACAACAACCTTCCATATGTTAGTTCTTCCTACCATTGATCCATTAATCTTGCCCACACCCACCATTATTAGGACCACATACCATAGAAAACCTCACCCACCTAAACCTACAACCAGTATACCTAGCCCATCCATTCCAAGCCCAGAACCTACAATTCCTGACCCACCTTCACCATTCACCTACATCCCATCTGATATTGATCCCCTCATCCCCACTGACATACCTCTCTTTCACCTATCCATACACAGCACCAGGAGCACTTTACTACTGAGGGGTACTCTACCCTAATTGACTCCATTATGGAGGATATTGGGTATGAGTACACCCCTCTTCCTGATTCTCCACAGCCTGACCTTTTCAAACATGCCACTACTTCACCTTTTATTCCTATTTCACCTACCGAAATCCTTTCCCTCCTCACATATATCCAATCTCAGCTCTATACCAACACTGAGAACCAATCTGTCATGCAAACTTGCCTCCATTCCATTCAATCCACTCTACTGTCATCTACCCTAACCTCCCAACCCCTTATCCCTTCACTTGTTCCTGTATCTTCTCCCCAACCTTCCATTTCTGTGGCCACTACCACTGCTACCACTCAGACAGACATTGATTCTAAGGAGCTGGTCCTTGCCCACCTTACCTATGTCTCCTCCTCCACCCAGACAGATTTTGAGGAGCAGGTACTGTTAGGCTATTTTAGAGTGCTTGCTACTGACTTTATTGAAGACAGTGATGAGAATGGGGTGAATGAAAATGAATGAAAGGTGGATTGAAAAATGACAGAGCAGCAAGCCTAAAATATACAAAATTCTGCAAGATACAGGGCCTGTTGTAGCAAGTTTTGATAAATAAGAGTTTGTCCCACTGGGAAATTGATATTAAGCTCCAAGGGAGCCATCTTTAGTAGGCCCTCCAGATCTGACTATAGATCTGGCAATCCTAAATGGAAGGAGATTTAGGGTCACTAAAATCTAAATTCTAAGGTATCCTAATGTCTAAACTATAGAAAGGTTTAAGAACAAAGATGGAGTGAGAAAATAAATATAAAAGGGTGAGAAGTATGCTATTAAGTTCAGATCTGATGGGATTCATGACTCAAATTCAGATCTACTGTTATAGAAGTCCTGTCCAGTGGCTACATTATCACCACTGAGGAGAAAGAATCCAACTCATCTTTGTGCCATGATCCAATCCCTTTATGGCTATAACCTGTCCACTCAAATGGTCACAGATTATCCAATTGGGGAACCACAGTCCAGAGATGAGTCAGAACAAGTTTATCATCGTAGGCACTACTTCATCCAGGCTACAAGCACAAGAATCCATAGGGAACCTCAACCTCTCAAGTGCTATGTGTGGGGCTAGGCCTATATGGGAGCATGTTAGCCCAGACACATAGAACCAGTAAGAAGTTGAGTGCAGCCTTAGATCCAGCTGTCCACTGCTTTAGAGAGACTGCAGTGATCCAGTCACAAGCCTACAATCTCTATAACCAAACCAGATCTGCTATCTGATGGCGGGTCTATACACATACAGGGGAGTTTGTCTCATCACAATCTCTCACAGGGCTACAAGCACAAGTGCAGAGAAGAATAATCCATCTTGAGTCTGTGGGTTGGCTTCACCCTAAGGCTATAACCTGTCCACTTAAATGATCACAGACTATCCCAGAGGCTATCCTCCTCACAAAGTTCAAGATAGAACAAGAAACATTGCTGCCACCACCATGTTCACAAGGCTACAAAAGCTCATTGCTCCCATGGGGACTTCAGATCTAGTGGGTCCTGTGGAGGGGCTAGGCCTGTATGGGAGCATGTTAGCCAAGACACACAGGTCACTTGGATCTGAATAAACCATGAAATCAGTCCTCCATAGCTTGCAATATGTCCTAGCAATGGAGGATCTCAAGATAACAACCTCGTACAGAATAACTCACAAAAATCCCATAAAAGTAAAACACCCTATCATGAAACTCCATTAATCTATTCCAAATAGTCATACAAAGGCATAGCCAGCAAATGCTGGACTATGGAGAGAAGAAAAAGTAAAAAGAAAACTACCTAAAACTTACTAGAAATATGCAACTACTACCAGAAGAAGAAGAAAATAGATTAAATTCTATTCTCAGCAGAGAGTCCTCTAAACCTAAACCAGGCTTAGGTTTATATAGCAGTTAGTTTGGCGGTGCATTAGGGTTAGGAAACCCTAATTTTAACGATGCCACATGGCCTCATATTGCCCCTTGGATGCCTCGAGGTGCGTGCACAGAACTTGGAGCATTGTAATGCGTGCCCTAAGTACTGGAAGTTCTCAGAATGTCCTCTGCAAAGGTGAGGGCGAGTTAGAGTTTAGAGCCTCGCCAGGTAGTACTGGTTTCCAAGACTGTCGCATGATAGCACGGTCTTCGCGAGGTTGGATTGGCTTGAAATTCTAGCAGTCACGGGGTTGTCTTAGTTGTAGCTGAAGCAGTCGCACGATAGAGCATTGAATCCTTGCTGGATTGCTCTGATCTTCGTGGGATTGCTCTTTCCTTTTGAATGGCGTGAGAATCATGCGAGCAATTTGTTTCTGAATGGATTTTCACGAGGATCCTCACGAGGACGTGATGTGCATTGGTCTCTGAATTGTGCGAGAGGTTTTTCTGAAGTTTTGCATCCCGCGACCACTGCACGACAGCTGCGCGCTAAACTACCTGGAGCTCTCTCTCCTCAGTTGATCTGAGTGAACTGTGCGAGGTTTGAGAGCTACTTTCTTGAGCTACGCAAGACTACGCGAGCAGTTGTATTTGATCTTCGCGAGAGTTGCGCGAAGTATGATTCTGAAGCCCGTCTATCACTCAACTGCGCGAGAACAATGCGAGCAATTGGAGCTAAAGTTTTGGGAGACTCGCGAGGACTGTGCAAGGCTTAATTTCTGAATCCTTTAAAGCTTGTGAAAGCTGTGCGAGGTTCAATTCTTGTCTGGGTTCAGCTTTCATCAGATCTGAGGGACTTCTGGGGCAAAAGTGGGCTCCTTAACAGGGTTCAGGCCTTATTGCAGCTGCTATTTATTACCTACAGAAATGACTTAACACACATTTATTAGATGGCTAAGGGTCTAACAGAGGTTAAGTTAAGGGGTGAAAAGTGGTACTTTTCATGTCTTAACACACCTCCAAACCTAATCTTTGCTAGTCCCTTAGCAAAGCTACGCTAAAAATCTACAGAAATTAAATGCCACTTTCGTATGGAGCACGGATACATTTAGCATATGTACCTAGCCTTTTAAACCCCTAGGTGTTCCCTAGTGGAGGAATGAAGTCTCCTGAGGGTTTTCGGTGAAGATACCCACAAACTTCTCAATAAAACAATTAACAGTAGTGCAAGATTATCAAGTTAGTAGTCAAGAAACAGAGTAGCAGTTCATCCTTGAATCATTAAAAATATAGGAAATTTAAATACATTGTCTGCATAGATGTTTAAGCAACATAAACTTCACATGATAGCACATCATTTCCAATCAGTTCACAACAGGGGAAACTACACATGTGTGTCAGCACTGAGCTAATCATCTTATTAAAAATTGGGTTGTAGGTCATGCCCAATACATTCAATATCAGACCCAAAACTCTCTAGGGCATACTCTCACAAAGAACTTTTGAGGGTTTTATTGTCTCTCAAACTCAAGAGCAGCTACATCCCCCAAATGGGTCTGTAAGCATGAGCATAGGCATAGTATTCAAGTTCTAGCATCATTGGCAGATTTTCACCATAGATTGGACAACTCATTATCTCCACATGACAGCTCATTCAACTTTGGATCACAAGGGCTTTAACTGGGCTGTAATGTGGCTTATGGTATTAGGTTATAAAAAGAATTGGAAGGTTGAAAAGGGGTTCGAAATTCAAAAATCAGTAGGTGCAGGAGGTGATTCATGACTTCACCTTCTTTAATTTAGCTCCTTTCATCTTCTTTGAAATCTTCAGATTTGAAGTGATCAGTTTCTCTTCTTGTTTGATTTTTTTCCGATGAATGTTTCCTCTTAACTCCTCTCTTACTTCTCTTCATTATTATTTTCTTTTCTTTCTGATGCAGTTTTCTTTTTATTTTTGTTTTTGCTTTGATGAATTGCCACCTTTTTCATCAGTTGTTACACTGTTAGATCTTCAGATAATTCTTCTCCACTCATCCAATGTTGACCCTAGCTAGTCCATCTTTAACTCTTTCTCCTTTACCTTCTGAATTCTCAGAGTGAGGGTAAGGTTAAATCAGATCCATAGGTTCATGTACAAGTACTCAGGTGTGTTTTGAAGAAAATTAGACTTTGAAGCTCAAAAAGTGTATGAACAAGGGCAGTTGCTTTAGGGTTTGGTCTGTTTAGGCTCAAACTGTCCAAAAGAAGGCCTTGATCCTTTCCTAAGTGTCATGAGTGTTGTCAGTTGTTTCAACTTGGAGTTACCTAACTTTTAGTGAACATATTGACAGAGCCAGTCCATTAAAGCTAGAAGAAATTTGCCTCAATCACTCCTCAAATAAAAAAAAATTTGTAGGCCCAATTCTCAATGGTGATGGTCTTCCTTTGAACTTTTAAGCATGTCCTTACCTTTTTCTCTCTTCAATGGTTCACTAAGTGCTTATACTAGTGAGTTTTCTTGGTGTTCTCATCATGAAAATGTGAAATTTTAGAAATTTATACTGTCTACAGATCTGCAAAAAATTTTAAATTCTTTAATTTTCATAATTCTTAAGTGAACACAACTCCATTTCTATGTTACTCACATGATTTTGCTACACTTTAAGTTAACTATGTTATTGGCAGACCTACCTGCCACACCCCCAAACCTAGGAGGAGCAGTGTCCTCACTAGTTCAGAGGTGAGAAGAAACGGTATAGTCCAAGGCAACATGCAGAAACACATATAGAAGAAGAGAGAGAAAGAAAAATGCAAAACTGAACAGTATGGAACTAAAAGAAAACTTTCATTAAAAAAAAAAAACAAAAAAAGAAGAAAAAAAAGAAAATATGACAAAAAGAGAGAAAAAAGAAAAGAGAAAATGGGGGGGGGGGGGTTAAGGGGAAATCGGGGGAGGGTTGGAGGTTGATGGAGGGGGAGATGCAGGTGGTGCCATATTGTTATGTTTCTTCTTCTCTCGCTTCTCCCTTTTTTTCTTTTTCTTCTCCTCTAACTTCTCTTTCTTTTTCTTCTTCTTTTCCTCCTTGGCCAGGATCTGCATGACCTCGTCATACTCATCCCAGAGAAATTGCAGGGGGTCCGGCTCCTTAGGTGGTTGGGGATAGTCCTAGACGTGGTAAAATTTGATTGGGAAGCCAAAGGGGCTGTCATCCACCATTTGTGTGAGGAGGTGTGGACTTCTAGGGTTAGAAGAGGAGGGATGAGATGAAAAGGGACTAAGGGCCGGTTTAAAAAGAGAAGGAAGAGGGAACATAAATCGACGGAATTGAAATTGCGCCCGTTGGCACACTTGGCAATAAATGAGGGTTGTGTGGAGAAAGAAGAAAATACACAACGGACTCATTGGAAAAGAGAAGTAGCATTAAATGCATGTCCAAAGAGAGGCATGGAATTTAAAGAGGTAAGTGTAGCGCGCAGGGATCCTCGCGAGAAGCAATAAGTGGTGTGGAAAGGACATTTCTCGTAATGAGGATCTTCTCGTACACTTAAAATGACATTGTTGTTTGTTAAGAGATGTATTCATGATTTATTTATGTTTTAAGCAGACTTACTGATGAATGGTGAATCTTGAATTTGTAAAACTAAGAATAAGAAAATATCGTGTTGAGAGAGAACATAATTAGCTTTCAAGATGAGGCCAATTGTAGCAAGTTTTAAATGTAAGTGAGTAAAGATCATTACAGAGAATTAATTTAAAATGTAAGATAAACCTTGATCGACTACATCGACCTCATTTATCTATCTACAAAGCATATAAGATGGGAGGTTGAATTTGTCACATTAACTAAATGATAAAAGTAAAGATTAAAACTAAATGATCGAGATCCGAGTTGGAGATTTGATGTAAATTAATAAGAATGGAGAAATAATATCTCATTTAGTACTTATTCATGAGAATAAATGTAAAATAAATAAGATATTATCCAATCTTCATCGGCTACAATGATCAGAAAATAATCAACTCAAGTTGGAATGAGTTGGACTTATAATCTTACTTTTATCATTTAGTTAATGTGACCAATCATCCAATAGTCTTCAATTGAATGTGATTAGAATAAAAATACCACTACAAATCGTTACACCAATTCTCATTACATTAAAATTGGTAGACCTAAGTTTTTATTTTTTATTACATTAGTGCTAACTGTTCTATTGTTTAAATCTGTGCAGTTATTCCAATACATTTTGAGCATGGAATCCACTTTGAAAGGCATACTGAAGGTTTGTTGTGCATAATTTGATTCTCTGTTTCTGTGTTGTATGTTTGGTAGGAGGACTCTCAATCCTAAGATTGTCCCTCTGAATTTAGAAGTTGAAAAGCTACTAAGAGCCAGACAAACATCACAGAATTTTGCTGAGACTGCTACTATGGGTGAAGAACCTAGACTTTTAAGGGATTACTTTACACCTGGTGCATATAATTCTCCATTTTGCATTCAATTTCCTACTGTTGAAGGAAATTATGAGATCAAATCATCAACTATCTAGATGCTTCCTTCCTTCCATGGTTTGAGTAAGGAAGATCCATACAAGCATATGGATGAATTCTTATCTCTTTGTACAACATTCAACATAGCTGGACTGGGTCCAGAGGCAACCAAGCTTAGGCTCTTTCCTTTTTCATTAAAGGACAAAGCTAGAGCATGGCTGTCTATGTTGGCACCAAATAGTATCACTTCTTAGAATGATTTGCAGTGTCAATTTTTAGCCAAATATTTCCCTATGTCTAAGGCCAGCCAGTTGAGACAAAATATTATTTCCTTTTCACAACACTCAACTAAAACTTTCCATGAAGCATGGGAAAGGTTTAAAGAACTGTTAAGGCAATATCCTCATCATCAAATTCCTCGATGGTAGCTTGTTCAAAGCTTCTATCAAGGAATTGATCAAAAGGGCAAGAATATGGTAGATGCTTCCTGTGGAGGCACCTACTTGCAAAAAACAATTGAGGAGGTCTGAGATTTATTTGAAGTGATTGGTAAAAATTCAACTCAACAGGAATCTTTGTCAAGAGACATTGAGAATCCTGCTTGGTTGAACAATCAACAAACCACCAAGAGAAAGATTTATGAGGTGAATGAGTTGAAAAGGAAAATGGATAATTTGACCACTAAGTTTGATAGATTTATGGACTCACTTAAAAATCCAATGGTTGTAAGAGTAGAGGAGGCATGTCTGATATGGCAGTCCCCTACTCATTCACTTGATCAATGTCCAGCTGCACCACAGTTCCCAGATCTAGTGGTGGAGCAAGCTCATGCTATCCAATCGTTTGGACAGATGTAGTCAAATGAATATGCATGGAGAGGGCACCCTAATTTAAGGTGGAGCCAAGGCAATTATCAATCACAACAGCATCAGCAACCAAAGAATCAAATACCTTTCAAAACTGCTCAGCCTTACCAGCAGAATTTTTATACCAAGCCAAATTTTTGACCCATTCCACAACACACCTGCTCCCCCCTTCTTTTGAAGACCAAGTTCTAAATTCACTCCAAAATTTAGGGTCTTTAACTCAGACTGTAAACTTCCACAGTCAGAGCATAAAGAAGATTGAAGAAACATTGGGTCAACTTTCAAATACTTTGGCCAAAAGAGAAGAAGGCAGGTTACCCAGCCAACATTTGAACAATCCTAAAGGACAGTTCATGGTTGGAGAGGTTTCTGTTTCACATGAAGAAGTAAAAGCTGTCACTACTTTGAGAAGTGGAAGAATTGTAAATAACAATGTGGGTACTGAAAAGGAAGAAGAAAAAATTAAGGAAACTACTAGAGATATGCAGCAGGAGCAGATGTTAGCATTGGGATTGCTGATGTACCTCAGAAAAATAAAAAAAATGAAAAATAGAAAAATAAAAAATATTCTGATGATGATTCTAAAGCTGTAAATGAAGGACTAGTTTCTCATTTACCATTTCCCCATGCCATAAAATCTGCATCCCCTTTTGATAAAGGGAATACAAAAATAGATGAAATGATGGAGACCTTCAAGCAAGTCAAGATAAATCTACCTTTGCTTGATGCAATCAAACAAGTCCCAGCATATGCAAAATTTTTGAAAGATATTTGCACTCACAAAAGACTATCTAGGATACAGTTATCCAAGAAGGTCTTTGCTGTGGAAAGAGTTAATCAGGTTTTGTCCATTACCACACCTCCTAAACTCCAAGATCCTGGAATCCCCACAATCCCTTGCATCATTGGGGAACATACCATTGAAAAGGCTTTATTAGATTTGGGTGCTAGTGTCAACCTGCTTCCATATTCTGTACATGAGAAACTAGGTTTGGGAGAATTAAAACCCACTCATGTGGTGTTACAACCAGCGCATGATCTGAAGAAAGCCAGTTGGGGTGATTGAGGATGTGTTGGTAGGGGTAGATAAGTTTTTCTACCCTGCTGATTTTCTGGTATTGGATATGGAACCTACAAAAAGCAGAACTTCCATCCCTGTCATTTTGGGGAGACCATTCCTGGCTACAGCCAATGCTTGCATTCAATGCATATCTGGTATTATGGAAGTGTCTTTTTGAAATATGAAGGTAAAGTTAAATGTCTACAATGTAGTTACATAGCCTCAATTCAGTTCTGAGGAATGCTTTCTTGTTGATTTATTGGATGAACTGGTAGAAGAGACTTTACCAAAGTTTTTGCAGTATGAAGATTTAACCATAGATTTTAAAGATGCCTGGAGAAATGCTGTGGAAGAAACAATTTGTACCTCAAAGTCTGAGGAAGTAAATGTTGTGCAAGGAACTCATGATCAATTAGCAAGGTTCTCTTCATGGAAAGATGCTATTCTTCCCCTTCCACAAACAGCTAAGGTACCTTTGTTACCTTCTTTTCTCAGCCCACCTGATGTAGAGCTGAAACAATTGCCAGAAAAATTTGAAATATGTGTTTTTAGGAGACCATAAAATATTGCCTGTGATTATTTCTTCTTCCCTCACTGAGGAGCAGGAGGAAGAATTATTGATTGTATTGAAACAACATAAGAGGGCAATTGGCTGGACTATTGATGATTTGGGAGGAATCAGTCCAGCTGTTTGCATGCATAAAATTCATTTGGAAGAAGATGCAAAGCCTTCTAGGGAAATGCAGAGGAGGTTGAATCCTCATATGCAAGAAGTGGTCATGAAAGAGGTTGTTAAGTTGTTAAATGCTGGGGTAATTTACTCCATTTCAGATTCAGCCTGGGTGGCACCTACACAGGTGGTACCTAAGAAATCTGGGATCACTGTTGTAACCTCAGATTCTGGTGAGCTTATTTCAACCAGACAAACCACTGGTTGGAGGGTCTGTATTGATTACAGAAAACTAAACACAATGACCAGAAAAGACCATTTCCCTCTTCCATTCATTGATCAAATTTTAGATAAGCTAGCAAGAAAAGCTTGTTATTATTTTCTTGATGGTTACTCTGGTTACAACCAGATTCCTGTGTATCCACAAGACCAGGAAAAGACCACATTCACTTGCCCCTTTGGCACTTTTGCATATAGGAGAATGCCTTTTGGTCTTTGTAATGCTCCTGCTACCTTTCAAAGATGCATGTACTCCATTTTCTCTGATATGATTGACCAATTCATGGTGATTTTTATGGATGATTTTTCAATATATGGAGACTATTTTGCCTAGTGTTTACATCATCTCAACTTGGTGTTACAGAGATGTGAAGAAACCAATCTAGTTTTGAGTTGGGAGAAGAGCCATTTCATGGTCACCCGAGGCATTGTCCTTGGCCATGTTGTCTCCCACAAGGGCATTGAGGTGGACAGAGCAAAAATTGATTTAATTGTACATTTGCCACCTCCCAAAACTGTTAAGCAAATCATAAGTTTTCTGGGCATGCTGGATTTTACAGGAGGTTCATTAAGGACTTCAGTAAAATATCCAAGCCTCTTTGTCATTTATTGTGCCAAGATGTCCCTTTTATTTTCAACAATGAATGCTTGAAGGCATTTAAATTCTTAAAAAATTGTTTGATTTTAGCTCCAATACTACAGTCTTCAGACTATTCGCTGTCTTTTGAGCTGATGTGTGATGCATCAGACTATGTTTTGGGAGCTGTTCTTGGGCAGAGAAAGGATAAGCTGCCTCATGTCATAGCTTATGCCAGTAAATCAATGATTGATGCACAGCTCAATTATACAACAACTGAGAAGGAACTGCTGGCAATTGTTTTTGCATTGGAGAAATTCAGGTCATATATTTTGGGTTCACAAATAGTGGTGTTCACTGACCACTCAGCCTTGAAATACCTTCTGTCTAAGAAGGATACCAAATCAAGATTAATCAGGTGGATCCTCCTATTACAGGAGTTTGATTTGCAGATTAAAGATAAGAAGGGTGTGGAGAATGTGGTGGCGGGCCACCTATCTCGAATTCTAACTGCTGAGATTGATAGGCTGCCTATCAATGAATCTTCCCCTGATGAGAAACTTTTTGCTATCAGTGTACACACCCCTTGGTTTGCAAATATAGTCAACTTTTTTGCTACTGGAAGGACCTCTCTACACTGGAATAAAATGGATAAAGATCTGTTCTTCTCAAAGGTTAAACAGTTTATTTGGGAGAATCCTTATCTGTTCAAGATTTGTGCAGACCAAATAATTAGAAGATGTGTCCCTGAAGAAGACTTTGATAGCATACTTTCCATGTGTCATGAACAGGCCTGTGGAGGTCATTTTAGTGGAAACAAAACTGCTGCAAAGGTTTTGTAGTGTGGATTTTATTGGCCTACACTTTTCAAAGATGCACTGCAGCACTGTAAGTCTTGTCAGAACTGCCAGAGATTGGGCAGCATTTCCAAGAGAAACTCAATGCCTTTACAGCCAATTTTGGTAGTTGAATTGTTTGATATTTGGGGGATAGATTTTATGGGACCTTTTCCTCCCTCAAATGGTTTTAATTTTATCTTAGTAGCTGTGGATTATGTATCCAAATGGGTTGAAGCCACAGCCACTAAAACCAATGACCATAGATTTGTCCTGAAATTTTTAGGGGACAACATCTTTTCCAGGTTTGGTTCCCCCATAGCTGTTATCAGTGATGGGGGATGCCATTTTTGTAATAAGCATTTTGAAGCTTTATTGAAAAAGTACTCTGTGACTCATAGAGTAGCTACTCCATATCATCCACAGACTAGTGGACAAGTGGAGATTTCCAATAGAGAAATCAAACATATACTGAAAAAGACTGTGAAGAAGGACAGAAAGGATTGGTCCTTTAAGCTGAATGATGCATTATGGGCATATAGGACAGCCTATAAAACCCCAATTGGCATGTCCCCATTCAGATTGGTCTATGGCAAAGCATGCCATTTACCAGTGGAGTTAGAATACAAGGCCTTTTAGGCTGTTAAAACCTTGAACATGGATCTTACTACTGCTGGTAATCACAGGAAACTGCAGCTTGCTGAGTTGGAGGAGCTGAGAATGGATGCATACACCAATGCAAGATCTTACAAAGAAAAAGTTAAGTTTTTTTATGACAAAAATCTGCTGAGAAAAGAGTTCATAGCTGGCTCCAAGGTATGGCTATTCAACTCACAACTTAAGTTTTTTCCTGGAAAGCTGAGATCCAGATGGGAAGGGCCATATACTGTCATTCAAGCATCTCCTTTTGGGGCTGTTGAAATTATGGACCCAAGTAATGGGAGAACCTTGAAAGTAAATGGTCAGAGGCTCAAACCATGCATTGAAAATACCCTAGAGCCTGTACTAACCATCAACCATCAAGAGCCTCCACAAATCTGATGTTAAACAACTGTATCATATGTATTTTACTTATGTTTGTTTTGTAGTTTTTGCATAGTTTATTTCTCTTTGTTTTCAGTCATGTTTACACTCAATTCGAGAAGTTATAATATGTGAAAAATTAATTCACAAAGAAAAAAAATACATTTCGAAAAGTTTAATTTTCTGTTCGAAAAGAATTGACTCAGAATCTTTCGAAAAGAATGATTTCCTTTTCGAATAGTTGGTTCTGAAGCTTTTTGCTTTTCGAATAGTTGGTTCTGAAGCCATTTGCTTTTCGAATAGTTGGTTCTGAAGCCATTTGCTTTTCGAATGGTACTAATGCCATTCTCCTTTTTGAAAAGGACTGTTTTGAACTTTTCAAAAACTTCAAAGATGCTTTGCGAAAATCATTTTGAGCATATTTAAACCCTTTCGAAGCAAGGGTTTCGTATTTGAAAGCCTTCCCAGAGTGTCCTCTTTCACAGAAAACCCATTTTCTTTCCATCCCTGCGTGCTTTTAGAGTTCAGATCCAATTTTCTTCATATTTGTTCCACGGATTAAGCTTGAAGAGAGGGACTTTTTGCTTCTGATGCTAGTGGATTTAATTAAGTGATCAACGAGTTCAACCAAAACCCTAGATTTCGGTATTTTTCTGTGCATATCCTCTGTTTGTGTTTTGCAAATTTCAATTGTGTATCAACATTCATTGTGTGAGATTCAAACAAAGTTTTAAAATGGGGAAAGCTAAAAAGTCACTGGCTACAATGTTCCCTAAATCTTCTGCTAAGAAAGTTAGCAAACCCTCCACAAAAGGAAAAGCCAAAACCTCAGCTAAAAGGAAACTGTCGATGGATAAAGCTGATATGATTGAGAAAGGGAAAAGGGTTAGACATAAGGAACCCATCCCAACAGCTGCTGCTAGTCCTGAGCCTGAGCTTCCTCCTCTGCCTATGCATTTGGTACTGCCAAACCCATTCATTGAAGCTCAGAAGCTGATTCCATAACTTATTGTTGATGAGAAATTTTTCTCAAACAAACCTGAATGTAAGCTATCCTTAAAATACATCAGGGATGCTTCACTGAGCAATATCCTAACCCCTCTTCCAGAGAAAATTTATCCACGAATGGTGAGATTATGGTAAAAGTGACGGAGAAGGATGCTGATGTCCCTACTCTTGTAATTTTCATAGATGATTGCGATTTAACAGTCACTTATGAAGACATTGGAAATGCCTTGGGGATACCATTTCAATATGATCCTGCTGGTCCATTAGCTGCACTAGAAACAACTTCTTTTAGAGAAATGGCTGCCCATCTAACCAAAGGCATAGTTGGAAGTGGGCAGTCCATCATGAGGAGAGACTTAGAACCCCACTATTTGCTGATGGATTCTATTTTGAGAGGGTGTTTTTATGTCACTGGGCACAGCCAGGAAAGAAGAACACCAATTTTGGAGGCCCTCTTTCATTTCTCTAAGGGGCAATTCTTCAATGCCCCTATGCTCATTTTTAAAGCCATGGTTGACATCAGTGCCAAGATGAAAAAGGAATAGAAAATAGCTGGCATACCATTTGGAAGGCTGATCACAGCCATGTAAAGGGCCAAATTTGACATTGATGAGCAAGAGCCATTCGAGATTATCTCCCCTCATGCATTTGGGAAGAGGGCTTGGACTACAAGCCAAACCATGTTGAATAAAATGAGGGAAGAAGCTGAACCAACTCCTGCAGCTACCATTGAACCTGCTATAGCTGAACCAGCCCCTGTGCTATTGAACTATAGAGCCGATCCCTGTGCCCATGAATTTGCTATACCAGACCCTGAGGTGACCAGCTCTTTAGCTACACCTATTTCACTTACAGATGACATTGAACAAGTTCTCCTCCCTGTGGTGACCAGCTCTTCAGCTACACCTATTGTTGAAGAGCTCATGATCTTACCCACTTCACCTAGCACAGCTCCTAGTCCTTCACCCATTCCAACTGTCCCATCACTCATAACCACCATAATCCCAATTGCAGCCTCTCCCTCTACACCAACCACTCCAGCCATACTCACACCACCAATTTCCCCTAGCAATGTCCAAGAGATGGCCACAAATTTTGTTGAACATTCTCCTAGCACTCCCTTCTCCAAAGTTTCTCAGGTTCACCTACTCATTCAACTCATACACCTGAAGTAACTCATACCAACACAGATATTCACTCTGAGGCCTATTCTCATTGATGGGATCTATCTTGAGAATATTGGGCTTGAATCATACCTATACTGACCTCCTCCTCATTTCACCCATTTGCTACTTCCCTTTAACCATTTCACCCATTGCCCTTAATCATCTACATCAATTTTACTACTACCATACCACACCCACACCAATCAATTAGCCAAATCTTTACCTTTCTAATCCATTCAAGCCCAATTATAGATCAACATAATGTCAGACAAATTCCCTTCTCCAAACCTTAGCCTCCACATCCCAAACAACCACTTTAGCCACTGTACCTGCTGTTGCTAACCATGCTACCCAAACAGACCCTGAGGTAGTTTTTATGGATCCACCCATCCTCACCACTGCTGACAATGCTACCCAAACAGAACCTGAGGTAGTACTTTTTTATTCCCTTTCAACTTTCCTCAATTTCTCTGATCAAGCTACTCAAACTGACCCTGAGGTCATACTTTTGGACTCCTCTTCTCCCACCCCCACTGCTGGGATACCTTTGGTCCCCTACCACTCCATTCCCATTCCCAGATTTGCCACTCTCAAAAGGGCTATGGAAGAGAACCCTTATATCTTTCACGATGTCCTCAAGGGGTTAGCTGATCTGCAAGCTTACATTAGCACCCCTTATGAAGACCAGATTCGAAAATTGGAGTTGTCCATGAAATTTGAGAGAGAGAAGATGCAGGACTTGCTGGGCTAAACTTTTCAGATGGTTAGGAGTGAGCAACACAAGGTTATCATGTTGCAAGCACAGCTTGAACAGGAAAAATTGAGGGCTACTAGACTTGAAAAGTATATTGGCCTCACCAAAAAGATAAAATCTGAGGAATACACCGAGCTGCAAGGCACAATCCAGGAGAAAGCTAAATCGAGTTCAGACTCCAATACTCACTCAAGTTCTGACTCTAACAGTGATTCCAGTTCTGATCCCATTGAACCAACTTATGATACAGATTTTAACCCCAGTTATTAGAATACTTTGTACATGTTTGTTTTGAGGGTCTGTAATATGTACTTCCTGTTTTCTGTTAACTTTTGTTAATTAGTAATTATTGTGCATTTCTTTTCTTTCTTCTCTGTCCTTATGATTTCTGTTTCATTGTTTTCTTTTCTTTGCTTATGCACTTCGGACCAGTGAGAACACTGCTCATCATAGGTTTGGGGGTGTAGCAGAATTACCAATAGTTTAGTTTAAATCAGTGCAGCTTATGATCACAGCAGAATTTTTGAAGATAAAGTACTTTCACACCTGTTGTTTTGAAAAATGAGGAAGTTAAAACTTTTTAAAACTGATTTTTAGTGTAATTCCAATACTTTCATGAAGTGAATGTCAGAAAATTTTCAAAATAAAATTGATGTTTTAGTAAACCTAAAAAGAGAGAAAACAGTGATGATATACCTCAGGAATTTGATAGAAAACTACACCCAGTGAGACTTGGACCTGAAATGTATTCTTTGGAGATATGAATTGGCAATTTTTTCTGCTCTAGGGACTGTTTGAACCTGCTTACTATCACTAGAAGTTACACATATTCAAATTGAAATAACTTGACAGCTATCATGATATTAAAGACATGATGTAAGGCCTCCTTTTGGACAGTTTGAAGTTCAAAAAGCCCCACCTTTTGAAACTACCTTTGATACACACTAGTTGAGCTTTATAAATCCAAGATTTCTTTGAAACCTCATCAACCAACCTAATCAACCTCATTTAGCCTAACCCTCACTCTGATAATTCAGAAGGTAAAGGAAAGGAAGCTGAAGAAAGGAGAGTTGGGTAACAGTTTGGCTCTGAAAATTCAAAGAAGAAGATGAAATTGTGCTGAAATGAAGAAGGTGTGTCTACCACCTCCTGACCTTGGCTAACTTCTCAATTTGGAACTCCATTCCACCTCTTTATTCTGGATAAATTTCACCCATAAGTCACATTACAACCCAAGTCAAAGTCCTTACTGATCAATGATGGATTGAGCTGTCACATGGAGATAAGGATTTGTGTAATCTATGGTGAAAGGAGCAAGAATTCAAACTCAAGCAATCTATGCTCGCCAATCCTATTTGAGGATTGTAATTGCTCTTGAGCTGTGTGAAATAGTACAACCCTCCTATTTGCATGATGAGTGAAAACCCTCGTGAGAGTAGAGTTTGAAATCAAATTATTTGGGGTAACATCAAAACTGAATTTTCAAATAGAAGGCAATCTTTTCATTAATTTTTCTTGTAAAAACTTTTTGACACAAACTGAGTGAATGGTAAAAGGAATTACAGCAGAATTTTAGTTTTAAACTGATGTTTTCTTGAAGATCTTTTCTGATGATGGTGTGAATAACTGGATAAAAGTCCTTTAATGAATCGCATTGATATTAACTGATTTATTGGAGAAGTTTGTGGGTACCTTCACTGAAAACCCTAAGGAGACTTCACTCCTCCACTAGGGATCACCTAGGGGTTTAAACATTTTGTTGCATATGCTAAATGCAACTCTGTTCCCTACAAAAGTGGCTTTTCATTCTGTTTTTAATTTTGTCTTTGCTCAGGGACTAGCAAAGCTTAGGTTTGGGGGTGTGTTGAGAACTGAAAAAAATCATTTTCCACCCCTTAGCGTGGGTCTTGATAGACCTTTGAGAGAACTAAATAAGTGTTTTAAGTGTTTGTTTCACAGCTAACAATAAAGGCAGGCTTAACCCTGAAAGCAGCCTAAAAGTGCCAAAAAGATGATGATCCATGTTGATCTAGAGGAAGAAGGAGAAGGGACAACCTCACTAGCCGTCAAAATGCCTAAACTAAAGAGGACAAAGCCCTGGTTTCAACCTGGAAAGAGGTGTGGAGCTATTTGAACAGAAGAATGCATTACAGATTGCTTTTGAAAGAATCAACTTTCAAAAGAACTGAACTTTATAAAAGAACCAAAAGCTCCAGCTTAGCTTTGAAGAGAACTGAAAAGAAGAGCAGAAGTCACAAGACTTAAAGTTCTCCAAACTGGAAATAGTATTTCAAGATTCCCAGATCCTGTAAGGATAATTCGAATCTTTACGTGCTCAATGCATTTAAAACCCAGGACATTCTCAAGATTTTGAGCACGAACCAAGGCATATTCCACCCCATGTGAACACTCGAAGATGAAATCACTTGGCGGAACTTCTAGAAGCTCTAACGATTTTTGAATTTACAGCGAAATTGATGCTTTTCATCATGTCATCAACGATCAAGCGTTTAATTGGCCAAAACAAATCTAGAATCCTTGTGCTCAACTCCTATTGGTTGATACATCTAACCAATTCTAATTGGTTGATACACATGCTAGACTTGGGAAAACTATAAATAGATGAACCATTTGCCCAATTTGGGTATCCAGATTTTGAGTTTCATTCCTATTGCCTCATTTCCATTTGATAGTTTGTCCAAATTTCCTAATAGCCTAGCTTTTATTTGTATTGAGAGTGTGAGAAATCACTTCACGTGAAAATTGTATTCAAGACTACAAATCCGAGAGTCATTTAGTTGTAATGTAATATAATTTGAAAATAGAATATTCTCAATGAAGTATGTTCTCAATTGGATTCGTTAATGATTCTCTGAAAAGGTTGCTATGAACCGTATGTTCTCAATTGATTCGTGTTAAGGGTTCCCCGTGATCTCCTTATTTCATTAGATTCCTTTTAGATTTATCGCTTTTAAAGCAATTTCCTTAATTCATTATTCCCAGCTGAAGTTATCTCAATTTTATTTTAAATTTCAGTGATCTATTTTTACTCACTTACATTGCAAAAACTTGTTGTTTGTTCTTAGTGTGCATGATTTATTTGTGTTTTGAAAACATACTTACAAATGATGAATTGTACTGAATTTGTAAAACTAACAAGAATAAGAAAATATCTGCACAGAGAAAACATAATTAGCCTGCAAGATCAGGGCCAATTGTAGCAAGTTTTAAATGTAAGTGAGTAAAAGATCGTCCACAGGGAATTGAATTAAAATGTAAGATAAACCTTCAGATCTGAGCTACCAGATCTGACCTCTAATCCTATCTACAAAGCATATAAGATGGGAGGTTGAATTTGTCACATTAACTAAATGATAATTGTAAAAGATTAAAACTAAATGATCCAGATCCAAGTTGGGGAGATTTGATGCAAATTAATAAGAATGGAGAAATAATATCTAACTTCGATTTAGTACTTGATTGCAGAATGAGAATAAATGTAAAACAAATGAGATATTATCCGATCTTCATCTGGCTACCAACACAGATGTAAGAGAAAGTAATCCAACTCAAGGATTGGAATTGAGTTGGACTTATGGCTATGGTCTGTCCACTTCAATGGACACAGATCATCCAATAGTCTTCAATTCGAATCCATGATTCAGAACAAAAAACACCACTATTATTCCTGTGTTGTTTGTTCTTAGTGTGCATGATTTATTTGTGTTTTGAAAACAGACTTACAAATGATAAAATGTACAGAATTTGTAAAACTAAAAAGAATAAGAAAATATCAGCATAGAGAGAACATAATTAGCCTGCAAGATCAGGGCCAATTGTGGCAACTTTTAAATGTAAGTGAGTAAAAGATCGTCCACAGGGAATTGATTTAAAATATAAGATAAACCTTCAGATCTAAGCTACCAGATCTGACCTCTCATCCTATCTACAAAGCATATAAGATGGGAGGTTGAATTTATCACATTAACTAAATGATAAAAGTAAAAGATTAAAACTAAATGATCCAGATCCAAGTTGGGGAGATTTGATGCAAATTAATCAGAATGGAGAAATAATATCTAACTTCGATTTAGTACTTGATTGCAGAATGAGAATAAATGTAAAACAAATGAGATATTATCCAATCTTCATCTGGCTACCAGCATAGATGCAAGAGAAAGTAATCCAACTCAAGGATTGGAATTGAGTTGGACTTATGGCTATGGTCTCTCCACTTCAATGGACACAGATCATCCAATAGTCTTCAATTTGAATCTATGATTCAGAATAAAAAGCACCACTACAAATGTTGTGAGAAATTAGGTTTCAAACGCCAATTCTCACAGGAATAATGAATTAAGGGAAATTGCTTTAAAAACAGTAAATCTAAAGGAATCTAATGAAATAAGGAGATCACAGGGAACCCTTAACACGAATCCAATTGAGAACGTACGGTTCACAGCAATCTTTTCAAATTCGCCATTACAATTACAGAGCACAGCTTAAACAGCTCTCAGATTTATAGTCTTGAATACAATTCTCACGTGAAGTACAGAGATATCTCACAGCTCTCAATTACAAATAAAAGCTAGGCTATTACAGAAATTTCAGACAAGCTATCTGAAATGGAAATGAGGCAATAGAAATGAAACTCAAAATCTGGATACCCAAATTGGGCAAATGGTTCATCTATTTATAGTTTTCCCCAAGTCTAGCTCAGATGTGTATCAACCAATCAGAATTGGTTAGATCTGTATAAACCAATAGGAGTTGAGCACAAGGATCCAGATATGTTTTGGCCAATCAGAACTGCTTGATCTGGTTCAGCCAATCAGATGATAGAAGCATCAATTCTATTATGTAATTCAAAAATCTGTTAGAGCTTCTAGAAGTTCCCGCCAAATGATTTCATCTTCGGGTGTTCACATGGGGTGTAATATGCCTTTGGTTCATGCTCAGAATCTTTCAGAATGTCCCTGAGCTTTTAAATGCATTGGGGCATGTGCAGAGATTACTGAATTACCCTTGCAGATGCTGGGAATCTTCAGAATACCATTTCGCACAGTTTGGAGAACTTTTCGCAAGGTACTGTGACTTCTGAAGCTCTTTTCGCACAATTCTGGTGCTCTTCGAAAGCTAAGCCTAGAGCTTTTGGTTCTTTTCGCAAAGTTCAGGTTCTTTTCGAAAAGTTTAGATTCTTTTTGAAAAGCAATCTGTAATGCATTCTTCTGTTCGAATAGCTCCACACCTCTTTCCAGGTTGAAACCAGGCCTTTGTCCTCATTAGTTTAGGCATTTTGACAGCTAGTGAGGTTGTCCCTTCTCCTTCTTCCTCCGGATCAACTTGGATCATCATCTTTTTGGCACTTTTAGGCTGCTTTCAGGGTTAAGCCTACCTTTATTGTTAGCTGTGAAACAAACACTTAAAACACTTATTTAGTTCTCTCAAAGGTCTATCAAGACCCAGGTTAAGGGGTGGAAAATGGTATTTTCCAGTTCTCAACACACATCAATGTGAAGAGGAAGGCATTGAATTTCCTGATGCAGGTATTGCACGAATTAGATTCACCCATCAACGACATCCATCCGCTTCATGGGGTACTTTATCAAAGAAAAAGATCCTCCCAAAAACTGGTCTCCCAAGAATGGTAAAAAAAAGAAGAAAAACAAAAATACCAAACAATCAGAAATAAACAGACAGAACAGAGCAAGAGACAAAATTAGAAATTCTATTAAAGTGGAAGAAAAATTGGTACAAGTGGCATTTCTAAAAGAAAAACCTAAGAAACACTCTAGAAGCTAGGTCCTAATCTGACTCAGAATCTGTAAGGAAATCCTAGCCCATCTTTTTAGCCTGTGCCTTAAGGGCAGCTCTGTCTTGTTTTTTCTTTTCCTCCCTCCTTTTTCTTTTTCGCTGGTGTTTTTACTGCAGATGGAGCTTTTAGAGCCCTCACTCTCATTTTTGGTGCTTTGGGAGCCTTTCGTTCCTTGGGTTCTTGAGGGGCTTTGCCTTTACGCTTAGCAGGGGGGTGGCAGGGGATTTTCCTTTGCCTGTGCCTTTAGCCTCAGCTTCTGCAGGAGAGACCACTGGGGCTTTTCCTTTTCCTTTAGCTTTGGGCTCCTCAGTGGGGATCACTGGTGCTTTTCCTTTTCCAGTGGACTCAGGTTATGCAGGGGACTGTGCCTCTTCAGACTGGGTTGCAGGCTCTTTGCCAATTTTTAAGGGGACAGCTGTGGGAGCAGACCTCTTTACTGTGACTTTCCTCCTCTGCGGATAAGTTTGTTCTTGGGGAGGGCAGCAGAGGTCTAGGGAGGTGGAGGTTGCTACGTAGTTGTTGGCTGCACCGTTGGAGGTGAAGCAGGAGCTTTTCCTTTATCTTTGTGGGGCTGAGGTGGTGCCTCCTCAGACTGGGCAGGTGGAGCTAGAGTAGTAGAAGGTGCAGGCACTTGAACATTGATGGGAGTCGGATTGTATGGTTCATTGCGAGCAGCAGCCAAAGTGGATTCCAATGCGGCTATCTGGACTTTAAATTTGAGGGCGTCAGTCTCCTGGATCTCCTTTTGGATGTTTTGGATTTCCTGGGCATTCTTAAGCCATTTTTCAAACATCCTTGCCTGGGCTTTCGCTGCAGCGGCACTGGATTTCTCATGCTCCCAAGTCGTCTTATAATAAGTAGCTATAGCTTTCATCTTCTAAAATTCCTCCACAATCTTTTTCCACCCCAAGGAGATGCCCAGTAGGTGCTCGTTGTGGGCCTCCGTCATCTCATCAATTTTCTCCTGCAGGGGGGGTCTCAATTGACTGGCGTAGCTTGGCCATGCCCCTCAGAACATCCTTCCTCAGGTAAGCATTATCCCGCATGTGATGTAGGATGGTGAGGTAAGGAGGGATGTAGAAATGATGTTTTGGTGCAATTGGGAGATAGGAGGTGGAAGGAGCAACATGTGCTTGGACCTGGGGGGAAGGAGGGGAAATGATAGTATGGAAGTCAAGTGGTGGGGGAATGGGGTCAGTTCTGGCCGGGCTTGGGTGGATTTGGTAGAGAAGGTGGGAGGGGTAGGATAAGAGGTGGGATGGAGGGTATGGGGAAAGTGAAAGGTGTATGCTCAAGAGAATTTGGGGGTGATGGGGGAAGGGAAATTAGAATGGTGAAAAGCGGTAAAGGAAATGGGTGGGGAAAAGGTAATGGCGAGGGTGGGAGGGGTAATGAGTGAGGGGGGAAGTCTGTTTGGGTGTGTCTGTTAGTGGACAGGACCAGGGGGGTTGATGTGGATGGGGTAGGGATGGGTGGAGTGGTTAAGGTGTGTAGGGTGGATTGGATGGAGGTGAGTTCAACCTGCATAAGGTCCTGTTTGTGGGTATTGGTTGCTAACTGGGCTTGGATGTCTTGGAGAAGGGGTAGGATGAGGGTTAGTGTGTCAAAGCTAGGTGGTGGGGTGTGGGAAGAAGAGGGTACTGGTTGGAATGGGGAGGAAGGAGCATGATGGAAAGTGGAGGGAGGGGAAGAATGGGGTTCTGGGGAGTGGTGCTGTGAGGTAGTTGGGGAGTCGGGTAGAGGGGTGTAGTAGAGATGAAGTCATGGAAGCCTATGGATGTGTTAAGGGTTAAGTCAATGTCTGGGAGAGGAGGTATGGTAGATATGGCTGGGGTGGTGGTTTTGCCAAGGTGGGGTGGTTCAATGGGGATGGAAGGTATTGTGGGTAATGTCTAGGAGATGGTTGGGCTGGTCTAAGTGGTTTTTCATTTTTTATAGGAGATGAGTGGGGGGCTGGCAGGCTTGGTTGGAATGGAAGGTGGAATGGAGGGGGGAATTGTGGCAATGTATTGGGGTAAGGTAGGGGAAGGGGAGTCCTCCCATTGAACAAGCACAAGTGAAGGGGGAGTGGGCATGGAGAATGGAATCAGAGGAGGAGAAGAGATGGATGCAAGAGGAGTAGAGGATGCAAGAATAAAAGGTGGAGGGGGTGTGGATGTCTGTAGGATGGAAGTGATGAGCTCGAGACATTGTCAGCAGTGTGGTGGATCCCGATGTACCGCTTCTGCTTGCTTGGGAAAGGCCTGAGCTTTAGCTTTCTTCTTCTGTTGACCCCCCATTAAACTTCTGCTGATTCCCCATTGCCTCTTGGCAAAGGTAGTGGGGGTAAGGGTGGAGGTCTGCTCTGACTTTCCTATCTTGTAGCCCCCCTTGATCAGCAGCAAGGTGATGAGTCTTGCATAGGGTAGGGTGTGAGGCTTCTTGTTGGATCCTAACTTCGCCACCACGTCTTTCATAGCCTCAAAAATCAGCTAGGCAGCATGGAAGCCATGGTCCAAGTGGTAGGAATAGACAGCATCCGCAATTAGGGTTCTCCTCTCCCGCTGATGTCCTGAGCAATAGATGTTCTTTCGTAGGACTTGGTCAATGAACAGCAGCTCTGGTTCGAGTTTCCTTCTTCTGATTGAGTCCCCTGTGGCCTTCAATCCTCTGGTTAGGGCCCTTGCAATTGTGTCAATTGATGCAGTCAGAGGGTGGCCATATCCACAGGTAGTATTGAATGCTGCTGGGATGCCCAACACTTCAAAGAATCGCCTTGGCCCACTAACATATCAAAGTCATCAACCATCACCAGCAAGCACTCTTGTCCATCATTGTCCCTCTTGACCTTGATGTGCTGATAAAATAGCTGCACTAGCCTAGGGTAGGGTAGCGCGAGAATTTCTCTCATTAATGGCATCAGGCCCGCTTTGGTAAGAAATTGCATTGCAGGGGCAGAGAGAGGTTCTTTTTCAAAAAATTGGACATTAAAGGCAGTTTCAGGCTCCAATGGAATTGACTCAAGGAGCTCAGAAGGAGTAGAGAATTTTGTGGTTGGTACCGCCGCCTCCTCAACCACCTCCTTTCCTTTTTTGGGGGACTTTGAAGTCTTAGCCTTTTTTGTGGTGGTCTCTGCAGGGTCCTTGTCCTTCCCTTTTCTCTTCTGTGTAGATTTTGGAGCCATATCTATCTCTGTCTTTGGGTGTAAGCAAATGGAGATTGAGATCTATGGTTTGGTGTGATTTGACGCACAAGGCACCTCAATATCTCTGAGCAGAGGGGAATGGTTGAGGGTGAAGCTAGGAACACTTGTATGGATTTGTGGAGTGAATGATTAGCTGTAGGAGTGATGCTGGAGGAGAGAAGGGAGAGCGACAGAAGCTAGGGTTTCACAGAGGGAAGAAGGAAGCAGATAATGAAAAAGGGACAAAGCACGAGGTGGAAATACTTATCGCGAAGCTCGACGCGCTTTGGAACATCTGGTCGCGGGGTTGGAAAATAAACCTAGCGAGGGTGTTGATTACATCTAGATTGCACGATAATCTCTAAAGTCGACCTTGGAGCGCGTGACAGAGTGAGATCAATGCATGTGAATTGCGCGAGAAATTCCTAAGGCTCTATTTGGATTGCGCGAGAAGCTCTGAGGTTCATCTTGAATCTCGCGACAGACTTAGAATCTCGTGACAGCGAATAGAATGTTTCTGTTGAATTGCACAAAATTCTCCCAGTTTATCTTGTGAACCTCGCGACAGCCTGATAATCTCGCGACAGTTAATGTATGTTTGTATGTGAACTGCGCAACATCCATCTAGGCTTCCTTTTGAACAGCACAATAGGTTTCTAGGCTCGTTCTTTAACCTCGCGAGAGCTTTTTTGAATCTCGCGATAGTCTCCCAGGCTTCCATTTTGGACCCAACGACAGTAAGGTATAAAACAGAGAGCATGTGCTCTCTGTTCTGCCCTTTTGCATTTTTACTATGGTTGAATCTGGGCAAGACTCTCTCCTATGACTGTCTTTAGACACATGTTAACTCAATCATTCACTAAAGGACAAGAAAAACAACCTCCCACATTAGGCATTCAAGAGAAGCTATCAATTCATAAGCAGTAATAATCAAGGCAAGCATCAAAAGTTCACCACAGATAGGGCAAAATTCTAATAAGGCCACTAGCAAATCCTAGAAAAGAGAAACTAAAGAAAGCAAGATAAATCAACCAAAAACTAAGTACATATGTTACAGTAATGACACACCTGTGGAATCAGTTTGAAGAAGGATCCCCTTGACAGTCAATGGTGTCGAAAAGGTCGGTAGGTTTTTCAAAACAAGGCTTAAGCCTCTGACCATTCACCTTCAAGAGTCTTCCAGACTTAGGGTCCTTGATTTCCACAGCACCAGATGGGGAAACTTGCATGACAATATAAGGACCTTCCCATCTGGATTTCAATTTGCATGGAAAAAATTTAAGTTTGGAGTTAAACAACCAAACCTTATCACCAACATTGAAACTCTTTCTCAACAGCCCTTTGTCAAAGAAAGCTTTAGACCTTTCCTTGTAGATCCTGGCATTGGCATAAGCATCCATCCTTAGTTCGTCCAATTCCGACAAATGCAGCAACCTGTGATGACCAAAAGAAGTTAGATCTAAATGTTTGATGGCCCAATAGGCCTTGTGTTCTAACTCCACTGGGAGATGACAAGCCTTGCCATAGATCAGTCTGAAAGGGGACATACCGATGGGGGTCTTATAGGCAGTCCTATAAGCCCACAGTGCGTCATTAAGCTTGTCAGCCCAATCCTTCCTATCAGTCCTCACAGTCTTCTCAAGGATATGCTTGATTTCCCTATTTGAAATTTCAACTTGCCCACTGGTTTGTGGGTGGTAGGGAGTAGCAATCCTATGGGTGACAGAATATTTCTTGACCAGGCTCTCAAAATTTCTATTACAGAAATGGCTCCCCCCATCACTGATAATGGCTCTAGGGGTACCAAATCTGGAGAAGATATTTTGCTTTATGAACTTCAGGACCACCTGATTATCATTAGTTCTTGTGGCAATGGCTTCGACCCATTTGGAAACATAGTCCACTGCCACTAAGATAAAATGAAAACCATTTGAAGGAGGAAAGGGGCCCATAAAATCAATACCCCACACATCAAACAGTTCTACAACAAGGATGGACTGTAAAGGCATTGAATTTCGTTTAGACAGCCCTCCAAGTTTTTGACATCTATCACAGGCCTTGCAGTGTGTATGGGCATCTCTGAAAAGAGAAGGCCAATAGAAACCACACTGCAACACTTTGTCAGCTATTTTTCTCCCACTAAAGTGACCCCCACAGGCATTTTCATGGCACATGGCCAGAATACTGGGGATATCACTTTCGAGAACACATTTTCGAATAATTTGGTCTGCACAATACTTGTACAAGCAAGGTTCCTCCCAGAAAAAGAATTTGACCTGTGAGAAAAATAGGTCTTTATCCATTTTTGTCCAATGGGAAGGGATCTTGCCTATAACTAGATAGTTGACAATATGTGCATACCAAGGAGCTAAAGATTAGATGGCAAACAATTGCTCATCCGAGAATACATCATTTGTAGTGAGGTCATCAACACCTTTCTCTAACATAATTCTGGACAAGTGGTCAGCCACCACATTTTCTACACCTTTCTTGTCTTTGATTTCGATGTCAAACTCCTGCAACAGGAGTAACCATCTAATCAATCTGGGCTTCACATCCTTCTTGGACAGTAGGTACTTTAATGTTGAGTGGTCAGTGAAGATGACAGTTTTAGACCTAAGTAGGTAAGGTCTAAACTTGTCCACAGTAAAAACCACTGCCAGAAGCTCTTTCTCAGTGGTTGTGTAGTTCAGTTGAGCTTCAACAAGTGATTTGCTGAGATATGCAATGACCACAGGCAGCTTATCCTTTCTCTGGCCCAAGACAACACCTATTGCCAAGTCAGATGCATCACACATCAACTCAAAGGGCAGGGTATAGTCAGGTGTTTGGAGTACAGGGGCAGAGGTGAGGCAAATTTTTAAAGTTTCAAAAGCCTTCAGACATTCAGCAGAGAAGTCAAAGGGCACATCTTGGCAGAGCAGGTGGCACAATGGCTTAGCAATTTTGCTGAAGTCTTTGATAAACCTCCTGTAGAATCCAGCATGGCCAAGGAAGGATCTGATTTGCTTGACTGTTCTTGGAGGGGGCATATTTTTAATGAGGTCAACTTTGGCCTTATCTACCTCAATTCCATCTTTAGAGACTACATGGCCCAACACAATTCCTTGTGTTACCATGACGTGGCTCTTCTCCCAACTTAAGACAAAATTGGTCTCTTCACATCTTTGTAGGACTTGATGGAGGTGTTGTAGACATTGGTCAAAGCTATCCCCATAGACTGAAAAGTCATCCATGAAAATTTCCAATAATTTATCAATCATATCAGAAAAAATGGCATACATACACCTCTGAAAGGTGGATGGGGCATTACACAGTCCAAAAGGAATCCTCTGTAAGCAAAGGTGCCAAACGGACAAGTAAATGTATTTTTCTCTTGATCAAGGGGGTGCACAGGGATCTGATTGTACCCTGAGTACCCATCAAGAAAACAGTAAAAAGCCTTCCCAGCCAACTTGTCTAAAATTTGATCAATAAAAGGGAGAGGGAAGTGGTCCTTTCTAGTCTTGGAGTTGAGTTTTCGATAATCAATGCAAACTCTCCAGCCAGTGGTCTCCCTGGTTGGTCTCAACTCTCCAGAGTCAGTTTTGATCACTGTTATGCCAGATTTCTTGGGTACCACTTGGATTGGTGCCATCCATTCAGAATCAGAGATGGGGTAAATTTCCCCAGCATCCAGCAACTTAATAATTTCTTTTAGAACCACCTCTTGCATGTGAGGATTAAGTTTCCTTTACATTTCCCTAGAGGGTGTTGAGCCCTCCTCTAGATGAATCCTATGCATACAAATTGATGCATCAATTCCTCCTAGATCAGCAATGGTCCAGCCTATTGCTTTCTTGTGCTTCCTCAAAACAGTTAGCAACTCCTCTCACTCGTAAGAGAAGAGGAGATAATCACAGGAAGTTTCTCTTCTTTCTCGAGGAAAGCATATTTTAATGTTTCTGGCAGCTTTTTGAGCTCCAGTTCAGGGGCTTGTTGTATGGATGGCAGGATTGGTGTATTGTTGGATGGAGAAAGGGGCAGCAATGTAGGTTTCCAATTGGAATGCTGTACTAAGCCCACAGAAGACTTCACTAGGGGTGTGTCTCCTGGCATTAAAGCTAGGCTTCCTTCCTCCACCAAGTTCCAAACTTCAGTTAAATTAGTGGCAATGTTGCTCCACTCCAGCAGAGTGTGCAGTTCTTCTTCAATAATTTCTTCTAGTACATCCATTACAAAGCATTCCTCATTGTCCAGCTGAGGGTGCTTTGCACTGTTGTACATATTAAGCTCAACTTTCATATGTCCGAAAGTGACCTCCATGATCTCAGACCTGCATTGAATGCATGCATTGGCAGTGGCCAAGAATGGTCTGCCTAGAATAACAGGTATCGGAGATGTACTCTTGTTACAGCCCATGTCCAAGACAAGGAAGTCTGCAGGATAGAAGAACTTGTCTACCCCTACTAGGACATCCTCTACCACTCCCATGGGTTTTCTTTCGGACCTATCAGCCATCAATAGAACAATGGGGGTGGGCTTCAGCTCCCCCAAACCTAACTGCTGATATACACTGTATGGCAGCAGATTAACACTGGCTCCAAGGTCCAAAAGGGCCTTACCAATCATGTGGTCACCAATAATACAGGGAATAGTGGGTATCCCTGGGTCTTGCAACTTCTCAGGTATTGTCATGGTTAATACATAATTCACTGTATCAGTCGCAAAGACCTTCTTGGACAAATGGCCTCTGGCTTTCCTTTTTTGAGTACAGAGGTCTTTCAGAAACTTTACATAGGCTGGGACCTATCGAATTGCATCAAGCAGGGGTAAGTTTATCTTGACCTGCTTAAAGGTCTCCATCATTTCCTCGATCTGTGCCTGACCCTTATCAAAAGGGGCAGGGCCACTCAAAGCTTGAGGAAATGGCAGCTCAGGTACTGCTGATTCCTCAGCTGCAAGCCCATGGCTGATCTTTTGTTTTTTTGTTTTTTCTATTTTTATCTCCTGCTGAGGCTCAACTACAACCTCTTTATTTTTCCCTTGGTGAATGGCAGCAGCCAGTTCTTGACTATGTGCCTTAACAAAATCTTTATCACTTTCACATGACATTTCCTTAGGATAGACTTCTCCTTTTTCCTTTCCCACCTGGTTGTCTACCATCCTACCAGACCTTAGGGAAGTTATGGCATTGGCCCCCTCAAAATTGGAGGAGCCTTCTCCGATGGAATACTAGCCCTTAGGGTTGGCAATTGGTTGGCTTGGCAACCTGCCCTCCTCTCTTTTAGCCAGAGCATTGGCTATTTGGCCAAGCTGCTCTTCTATTTTCTTAATGCATTAACCGTGAGAAGTCACAATCTGATTTAAGGGTCCAAGGCTTTGCAATTGGGCCAAAACCGGATCCTCAAAAAAAGCAATTCGGGGCTAAGGTGGGGGAACTATTAATTGATTTTGTTGTTGGGGCTGCTATTGTTGGAAATTCGACCTTTGAACATAACCCTGGTTAAATTGCTATTGTGACCTTTGAGGTAAGGCCAAAATCTGCTGTGGCTGCATATAGTTGTCTTGCCTCCACCTCAAATTTGGGTGGTCTCTCCATTGGTAACCAGCATTTTGGTGCTGGTATCCATATGGTTGTTTATTGTAGCCACCATATTATTGTTGTCCAAAAGATTGGGCAGCAGTAGCCTGTTCCATTACAAACTTAGGGTATTGCCCCACAGATGGACATTCTTCTACTGTGTGCTGTGGAGATTGGCATATCAGACATGCCTCTGTCACTTGTGCAGCCATTCTGGGCTGCACCACAGCCAAAAGTTTATCAAATCTTTCAGTAAGATTGGCCATCTGCATTCTTAGATCATCATTTCCCCTAACTTCATACATTTTTCCTTTAGAAGTCTCAGCCACCCCCAGCTTAGGAGATGGTTCTTGAATAGTTCTAGAAGAGGACATCTTCTGGAATGCATTTTCACTTATGACCTCGAACAAGTCCCACGCCTCATCAGCTGATTTATGCATGTACGTTCCACCACAAGAGGCATCTACCATGTCTCTGCTCTTCTCATCAATCCCATTGTAGAAGCTTTGGACAAGCTGCCAGTCAGGGATCTTCTGGTGGGGACATTGTTTGAGCATCTCTTTAAATCTATCCTAGCACTAGTTAAAATCTTCAGTTGGGGATTGGGCAAAAGAAAGTATGCCTTTCCTCAACTGGCTAGTCTTGGTCTCTGGAAAAAATTTAGACAGAAATCTTGTCTGGAGGTCTTTCCAGGAGGTGATGCTGTTGTTTGGGAGAGTAGATAACCAGGTCATGGCCCTGTCCTTTAGGGAGAAAGGAAAGAGCCTTAACCTAGTGGCTTCTGGTCCCAAACCAGCAATGAAGAATGTTGTGCACAAGGCCAAGAACTGGTCAATGTGCTTGTAATGGTCTTCCTTGCTAAGCCCATGGAAAGAGGGAAGCATTTGGATGATGGAAGTTTTGATTTCGTAATTTCCTTGAACATCAGGGAATTGGATGCTGAATGGGAGTTGTAGTCATCCGGAGCATTCAATTCCTTCAATATTCTAGGTTGTTCTTCACCCATAACTGCTATCTCAATTTTAATAGGGGGCTCAACAGTGGTGTGTCTATGCCTTCTCGGTCTTCTACCCCTTTCTATCTCAGGGTTAGCAGGCTCTAATGTAGGACTGAGGGATCTCCTTCCTAACATGCACACACACCAACAGCAGGGAAGACTATTTGCGGGTACATTGCACTTAAAAAAACAAATGCAACTATCCTAATCAATTGCTATGCAATGGAATCTTCAAATGAGAAATAGACTGAGTTTTGAGGGTTAGAGAAGTGCAAACAGAGGTAGCTAAACTCCCAGTGCAATTCTAGTCTCCTTCTCTGCTACGGTCCAAATCTGCAAGAAAAATTTCAAATATAAATCAGCAGTATCAATTATTCACAAGTACAGCTACCAAATAATAAAGAATAAAAAAAAATAAAAATCTAGAGTCTACTAAAAGATCAACATCCCTGGCAAAGACGCCAAAAACTTGTTAGGCTATTTTAGAGTGCTTGCTACTGACTTTATTGAAGACAGTGATAAGAATGGGATGAATGAAAATGAATGAAAGGTGGATTGAAAAATGACAGAGCAGCAAGCCTAAAATATGCACAATCCTGCAAGATACAGGGCCTGTTGTAGCAAGTTTTGATAAATAAGAGTTTGTCCCACAGGGAAATTGATCTTAAGCTCCAAGGGAGCCATCTTTAGTATGCCCTCTAGATCTGACTACAGATCTGGCAATCCTAAATGGAAGGGGATTTAGGGTCACTAAAATCTAAATTCTAAGGTATCCTAATGTCTAAACTATAGAAAGGATTAAGAACGAAGATGGAGTGAGAAAATAAATATAAAAGGGTGAGAAGTATGCTATTAGGTTCAGATTTGATGGGCTTCATGACTCAAATTCAGATCTGCTGCTATAGAAGTCCTGTCTAGTGGCTACATTATCACCACTGAGGAGAAAGAATCCAACTCATCTCTGTGCCATGATCCAATCCCTTTATGGCTATAACCTATCCACTCAAATGGTCACAGATTATCCAATTGGGGAACCACAGTCCAGAGATGAGTCAGAACAAGTTTATCATTGTAGGCACTACTTCATCCAGGCTACAAGCACAAGAATCCATAGGGAACCTCAACCTCTCAAGTGCTATGTGTGGGGTTAGGCCTGTATGGGAGCATGTTAGCCCAGACACATAGAACCAGCAAGAAGTTGAGTGCAGCCTTAGATCCAGCTGTCCACTGCTTTAGAGAGACTGCAGTGATCCAGTCGCAAGCCTACAATCTCTATAACCAAACCAGATCTGCTATCTGATGGCGGGTCTATACACATACAGGGGAGTTTGTCTCAACACAATCTCTCACAGGGCTACAAGCACAAGTGCAGAGAAGAATAATCCATCTTGAGTCTGTGGGTTGGCTTCACCCTAAGGCTATAACCTGTTCACTTAAATGATCACAGACTATCCCAGAGGCTCTCCTCCTCACAAAGATCAAGATAGAACAAGAAACATTGCTGCCACCACCATGTTCACAAGGCTACAAAAGCTCATTGCTCCCATGGGGACTTCAGATCTATTGGGTCCTGTGGTAGGGCTAGGCCTGTATGGGAGCATGTTAGCCCAGACACACAGGTCACTTGGATCTGAATAAACCATGAAATCAGTCCTCCATAGCTTGCAATATGTCCTAGCAATGGAGGATCTCAAGATAACAGCCTTGTACAGAACAACTCACAAAAATCCCATAAACGTAAAACACCCTATCATGAAACTCCATTAATCTATTCCAAATAGTCATATAAAGGCATAGCCAGCAAATGGTGGACTATGGAGAGAAGAAAAAGTAAAAAGAAAACAACATAAAACTTACTAGAAATATGCAGTTACTACCAGAAGAAGAAGAAAATAGACTAAATTCTATTCTCAATAGAGAGTCCTCTAAACCTAAACCAGGCTTAGGTTTATATAGCAGTTAGTTTGGCGGCGCATTAGGGTTAGGAAACCCTAATTTTAATGATGCCACATGGCCTCATGTTGTCCCTTGGATGCCTCGGGGCACATGCACGGAACTTAGAGCATTGTAATGCATGCCCTAATTGCTGGAAGTTCCCAGAATGTCCTCTACAGAGGTGAGGGAGAGTTAGAGTTCAGAGCCTCGCTAGGTAGTACTGGTTTCCAAGACTGCCGCGTGGTAGTATAGTCTTCGCGAGGTTGGATTAGCTTGAAATTCTAGCCGTCGCAGGATTGTCTTAGTTGCAGCTGAAGCAGTCACGCGATAGAGCATTGAATCCTCGCTGGATTGCTCTGATCTTTGCGGGATTACTCTTTCCTTCTGAATGGCATGAGAATCGCGCGAGCAATTTGTTTCTGAATGGATCTTCACGAGGACGTGATCTGCATTGGTCTCTAAATTGTGCGAGAGGTTTTTTTGAAGTTTTACATCCCGCGGCCACTGCGCGACAGCTGCGCGCCGAACTACCTGGAGCTCTCTCTCCTCAGTTGATCTGAGTGAACTGCGCGAGGTTTGGGAGCTGCTTTCTTAAGCTGCGCGAGTAGTTGTATTTGAGCTTTGCGAGAGCTGCACGAAGTATGATTCTGAAGCCCCTCTATCACTCAACTGTGCGAGAACAGTGCGGGCAATTGGAACTGATGTTTTGGGAGACTCGCGAGGACTGCGTGAGGCTTAATTTCTGAATCCTTTAAAGCTTGTGAAAGCTGCGCGAGGTTCAATTCTTGTTTGGGTTCAGGTTTCATCAGATCTGAGGGACTTCTGGGGCAAAAGTGGGCTCCTTAACAGGGTTCAGGCCTTATTGCAGCTACTATTTATTACCTACAGAAATGACTTAACACACATTTATTAGATGGCTAAGGGTCTAACAGAGGCTAAGTTAAGGGGTGAAAAGTGGTACTTTTCATGTCTTAACAGGTACCCATTATTCTTTCTCCCACCCTGTTCCTACCTCCACCCAAACTGAGGTGGAGAATCTGCCCCTTATTTTCCCTACCCTAGCCTCTACCTCCACCCAAACTGAGCCTTTAGAGGAGGAGCCGCCAACAACCCTTCCACACCCTTCAGCTGTCCCATCATCTTCAACCATGGTCCTGGCATCCTCAAACCCTGTGCCCCCATTTGCCACCCTAAAAACAGCTATGGCTGCCAACCCTTATATCCACAGAGATGTCATAAGAGGGATGGCTGAGCTTCAAACTTTAGTGAACCGGCCATTGGTAGCTGAAATTGACCAGCTGGAGCTGAATCATAGAATGGAGAAGTGGAAGTGGGAACATTTGTTGATGGAAACCCTCAATTTATATGTAGAACAAAAGCATAAATCAGAGATGTTGGGAAGACTTGTAGACACACTCCAAAAATCCATCTCAGTCATTCGCCCACCCTCATCTGCTAGAGTGTCCTTCAAAGAGCCCTCTCAACAGCAGAGCAGCATCAAGCCACAGAAGCCAACTGCCAAAAGGACAAAGGCTAGTGCTGCCACAAAACTAAAAATTTGAAGAAGGTGTATTGGGAATGTGCAGAAAAATATGGATGGGACACAACTACTTTTTTAAGTTCAGATTCAGACTAGGAGTAGGATGTTTTTAGACTTTTTACCACTTTGTACTTCGAATTTTCTGTGCTGTATAACTTTTGTAGTTAGGATTTTGTTTATGTGCCATCTTTTGTATATATTCCTGCTTCTCTGTCATTACTTTTTGTTAAATCAAATATCTCTATTCTATTAATAGTTGTGCCTACTACTTTCTTCCTTTTGTGCATTAACTTGTCTTCTTGAACAGTCCTATTCCTACCCTGCTACCTTCTTTTTATTGAACCAGTGAGGACACTATTTCTCATTGGTTTGGGGGTATGGTAGGGTAGATATTTGAAATAGTTAAGCTAAGTGCAGTAGTGATTAGTATGATCAAAACAAATAAAGCAAAGTTTCACTTAAGCAAATTTGAACAAAGGAGAATTGAAAGAGGATAGTAGACTGTTTAATGTTAGGATCTTTTAAAATTTATCACTTCCATGAAGGAGGTCATTAAGAAATATTTGTCATAATCAATATATAATGAACCAGTAAAGAGAGAAAAAGGTAAGAACATGCCCTATGAGTGTAAAGGAAGACCATACCCAGTGAGATTTGGGCCTATAAAAACAAAGTTCTTTGAAGAGTGTTTTGGCAATTTTTTCTGCTCTAAGGACTGATTGAACCTACTCTTTTTAACTAGAAGTTGTGCACTCCAAGTTGAAAAAGCTTGATAGTACTCATGATACTAAAGAAATGATGTAAGGCCTTCACTTGGACAGTTTGAGCCTAAAAATCCCTACCCTTTGAATTGCCCTTGCTACACACCATTTAAGCCTTAAAAATCCAAGTTTTCTTTGACAAAAAAACCAGAGAATTTGAGCCCAAACTTCAGTGGCCTGATTCAGCCTGACCCTCACTCTGAGATTTCAGAAGGTAAAGGAGAAGAAGTTAAAGAACGTGGAGCTGGTTTCATATTTGGTGAAAGAAGAAGAAAGGACATTTGATGACAGTTGTGTGTCAATTGTGTAGCTGTGGCATTCCAGCCCACATATATTAAAAAAAATGAGAAAAATACAAAGAAAAGAATACAAAAAGAGAAAGAGAAGTCAAGAAAGTACTTCATTGATAAATTTGAAAAGAAGAGAAGAAGCTAATCACTTTGGGTCTAAAAATTCAAAAAGAAGATAGCGTTGTGCTAAAATGAAGGTGGAGTTATTACTTCCTCTCCTTGATTGATTTCTCAATTTTGAATCCTTTAGTCCCCTTTATTCTTTTAACCTCAACCAAAAGCTACATTACAACCCAATAAAAAAACCTTACTTATTTGAAGTTGATTGAGTTAGCATGTTGAGGAGCTGTTTGATCTATGGTGAAAAGAGCTAGAGGATTGCAGGACTTAGTAGCCAAGCCTATGCTCATGCTTGCAGTCCTATTTGAGGGCTATAACTACTCTTAAGCTGGAGTGAAGTTGAACACCTTTAAATTCAGTTTTGAGAGTATGCCTTTGTGAGAATTGGGTCTAAGATTGGACTTATTAGGGCATTGTTTGAACCTAATTTTTAAACTAATGATAATTTGTATACTGATTTGCACATACTATACTCTTGATATCTTTCAGATTGGTTGTAATAAATATACATAAAGATCTAGATATTAAATTGTTTACATGTACTGTTTTAAAACTTCTTAATTTGAAAGAGCAAGGTGTGGAATGAAGTTTAATTTGTTGAAATCTAACTTATCACTGTGTGCACTTAATTTAACTGTTGTTCACAAGGAAGTTTGTGGGTACCTTCACTAACCCTAAGGAGACTTCACTCCTCCACTAGGGATCACCTAGGGGTTTAAAAGGCTTGATGCATATGCTAAATGCATCTGTGCTCCCTACAAAAGTGGCATTTACTGTTCTGAATAAATATTTTCTAATTTTAGTTTTGCTCAAGAACTAGAAAAGATTAGGTTTTGGGGTGTGTTAATCAGTAAAAAATACCATTTTTCACCTCCTAACTTGATCCTTGATGGGCCTTTGAGTTGATTAATAAGGTGATTTTGAGTGTTATTTTATAGTTGGCAATAATGTACAGCAAAGTGCAGAAAATTATGCACAAAAGGCCAAAAAAGAGATAAAGCGGAGTCAACCCTTGACTGGTAAAGAGACCCAAACATGACAGTTGAGGTAATCAGCAGCAAAGGCTCATAAGGGATGCATTCAAGCAGTTGAAACAACCTGTCGACAGGTTGCATGAAGCTGTCGAGCAGTCCAATGAAGTATTCGAGCAGTAGCTGAAGCTCACAAGCTCACTCGACCAATTCAATGAACCTATCAAGTGGTTCCATGCAGTATAAAAGGAACTTCTCGAGATGTTTAATAGAGAGAGGGAACGAACCTGTCGAGAGGTTATCTGAAGCCAACCAACCTCGCGAAGTGTAAAAGGCTAAAATCAACTCATCGAGAACCTATCGAGCACCTGTCAAAGGGTGTTGTGAACCTATCCAGATCAAGTATCTGAAGCACTGCACCTATCGAGAGGTTGTGCCTGAAGCTTTAGACCTGTCAAGAGGTACTTTGAACTTGTCGAGGTAAGATTTCTGAAACTTCTTGAAAGACATGATGCCTCAATCACTTGATGCACATATTCAGCAGCAGTCTGACAGCCTTGGCGGGAATTTTTGAAACTCCAAAGGCTCTGATCTAACTGCCTCACGTGGGCTAAACGGAGTCTAACAAATCGGAGGAAATGCTTAGTGGAAATTCAGCCACATCAGTAGGGTTTTAACAGAATTGATACCCTCCTTCTCTGATTGGCCAAATCGAATCTGAGGCACTTGGGAATTTGTATAAATAGGGGGGAATACAATAGAGGCAAGGCATCCAGAGTTTGAGCAATTTTGAATTAGTTTTCCTGCCTAAATTCTAGTCTTCTTCTCTCTTTTCTATTCTCTCTTTAGCCCAACCATGGTTGGCTAAATTCCTCTAACAGCTAGGGTGAAGTAGATCTGTAAATTGAGTGGTGAGAGAGCATTGTATGAGGATTGGAGAGCGCAAAGACTGCATATCTAAGAGCAATTTGTTGTAAGTTGGATTAGATCAATGAATTTCTGGTTTTAAAGTTTCATATAATCTATAGATCTATTGATTTCCATCAAATTTTCATAGATTTTATGCTCCTGTGGATGCTTGAGCTTATAGCCTTGCATCCATAGCATCTGTAGTAGTTTTATTGTTCCAAATTTTTCCCCCATGACTGAATTATATCCATGGGATACTCTGTGACCATTTTAGTTGACATAATATACCCCTAGGACTAATCCATATCTTAGGGCAGATCTCGATTGTTTTACCTGATATTTGAGCTTGTAGCCAAATGAAGGATGGCTGCAGATCCATCCTCTGCTTTGTTGTCTGACATATCAATGTCACAGTTAGACTGATCCCAAACTGTTAATTCTCCACATTTGATTTTTATTTAACCAAAACTTTTGCTCTCGTCTTTAAATCATTCTTTTGCTCACCTCTAGTTTAGTTTTTAAATGTCTTTTTTATTTAAAGGAGCAACCAAATTCTTTCTTTCTTCTTATTTTTTCTTGATTTTTAGTTAAAATAGGAATAGGTTTTCAGATCTATAACAGATCTGGAGATTTATAAAATTTAGATCACATTTCCCTATGGACAAACTTTTACTAACTTTTAAAACTTGCTACAACAGCCTTGTATCTTGCAGGTTGTGCTTTGTGCTAAAGACCATCCCATTTCCTTTATTTTCTGTTGCATTTTTCATCCAATTTTGCAATAAATTTCTGTTAGCACAAAGTAATTAACAAGTATCAGGAGCCCTTGATTATCACGAATAGGTCGATAGTCGTTGCAAAAGAGTGCCAAATGGTGGTTCGAGTTTCTCGTACTGTTGTATTTGCTAAACTTGGGCGGCTTGAATCTTGCAGGTAAGGTGAACTCTAGGTCTTGATAGAACTTATCAAATCTGAATGAGTAACCAGAGAATTCTCTCTTAGCCATATATTCGTCGAACATTTTGGGGAAATCCTCTACTCTTACAGTGGCGTCTTTTTGGGTAGCCCAAGGGTGAGTTCAGTCTTGGGAATTGTTGTTGAAGAGGGCACGGGCGGCCCGGTCAAATGGTGGCACATAAGCTGAGACCTTTATTTGGTGTGAGTGGTGACCCTTCTTGCCTTAGTCATTCTTGGTCCTGTCTATCTTGTCGCTCCTTGATGGTTTCGTATGCGACTGTCAGGCCTCAAAGTAGTTCTTCGGCGTCCTTGCCTCCCTTTTGTAACTTCTGGACACTGAGCTCCACAAGTTGTCGAGCGGTGAAATTCTATCCGGTGCTCTCGTCTCTTCCATCGTGGTTATTGCTAGTGCTTGGAGGGGTGAAAGGGTTTTCTTGATCACCTATCATGTTAATCTCGGGGTTATATCAAGCGGACTCGTTAGACCGATCATCGCCATATACGGGGTTACCATGGTAATTCCATAACGAAGGGTTGTTATGGTCAGTGATATTTATTCTTTGTATACCCACCATCTCAAGCCTTTGGTGAATGCTCATGCACTTTCAGAGAATCCTTGGTAGTTGAGTAGGTGCGGGAAAGAAAGAAAACCTAACTAAACGGAGGAGACTTTGGAGACAAGAAACCCCATCGTGATCGCCAGTCTGTTGGTGCGTGCTTTTTCTGGGTTGCTTTAGGTCCCTGAAAAGAGTGGCCCAAATTGGTCTATGTGGACTCTGACGTAAGGTGATTGATGGTAAGTGAAAAGTATAAAAATAAAAAGGTAAATCCTAGAAAGAAAATACCTGGTACGTTGCAATCACTAGCTGCAGATGTTTATCGACGCTGTAACACGTCACTAATCACGCCTTTTCGGGGTGTGGGTTCGAGTTCTTTACTGAATCATCAGCCTGCAGATGTCAGCTGCACTGGGTCACTTGGGTGTTTAGTTTATTTTCTTTTTTTCTAATCCTGCTCTAAGTCTGATTACTTTGGTCTTTCTAGTCCTACCGAGAGTCTAATTATTCAAAGAGTTTTAATTACTCCAAAAGTTTTAATTATTCTAGTCTCCTAGTTCTACTAGGAATCTGACTATTTCAAGAATCCTAATCTTATTAGAAGACTAATTGATATTAGTTTCCTAATTCTATCTAAGTATCCTGATTAACTCAAGTATCCTAATTTTATTAGAACTCTATTGACTTACGTATCCTGATTCTATTAAAAAACTAATTACTTTAACTATCCTATTTTATTAGAAGTCTAATTAATTTAAATGTCCTAATTCTATTAGAAGTCTAATTATCTTTAACTATCCTATTTCTATTAGAAGTCTAATTAATTTAAATATTCTATTTCTACTAAAAATCTAATTATTTTAGGTTTCCTACTACTAGGAATCTAAAAAAGAGGGTTGGGCCCGCTATGCTAAGGAGGATCGACCCTGTGACAGCCTAGGTTTTCCTTACCTAAAAACCCACGCCGTCAGATCGTGTCGTGATCTGAATTATAGTTGCATTATGGTATCGAATTGTCTATCTCACTTCCTAACAACTCGATCTTTGCACAAACACGTGTTTTGAAAGATCGGGTCATCCACAATTGGTAAGCGTGCTATGACATAAAACAAGAATAGCACAAGCGGAAGCTAAGCTATAACATAAAGTAATAACCAAAACTAAACTACCATATACATTTATCTATCTCAAAGGAAACCCAAAAGTCCACCGGCGAAGGCAGTCCTTGACCTAAACAGTGGAAATATTTACACAAAATTTTATCCAAAATGTATAAAGTACTATACCAATATCCCAAAAAGGTAAAATAACTTCCCCACACAGCGGTTATTGCAAGGCACTACGAAAAATATTCCTCTGAATTCTCCTCCTCTGTTGGGCTATAATATGGATCCGCAACTTGCTCCGGATCCCTTTGAACGTCAGCTCCTATAGCTGAGATGTATAATCGAGGGGTTAGCTTCATCTAAGCTTAATAGGGAATAAGACTGTGAAAATCGCTCATTTAGCATATTCAAATTCATGAATTCTTGATGTGAGAGTAGTCCTTTAATTAAATAAAATAAATAAACAAACAAAAAAACTATCATGACTTTGACTACATTATCAAGTTATATCTTTTCAAGTATGCAAGTAAGTGTGTTTAAAATAATGCATGTCAGCTAAACAAAAAATAAAACATGCTTGAAGGCATGCTTAATCAGCAAGTTTCAAACACACAAAACGAGAATTCTTACAAAGGAAAAACATGTCAAATACCAATCCCTTGAGCTATGTTAACAGGGTCGCTTGGGCCAAGAATCCAAGCCCTTGAGCTACGTTAACAAGGTCACTTGGGACAAGATTTCAAGCTCTTGAGCTACGTTAAAAAGGTCGCTTAAAACGAAACATCAAGCCCCTGAGCTAAGTTAACAGGGTCACTTGCACTGAGACCATCAAACCCCTGAGCTACGTTAACAGGGTTGCTTGATCAAGGACACGATAAAAGTACCTGAGTCTAAAACATGAGCAAAGTAGATAACCGGGAAACAATTTCTAATATAAAAGGCACATGCTTGTGGAGTCAAAAGAACATTTATGCAGCAAGATGTCATTTACTAAGCATTAAAATCAAACAGGCATGATTCATATTTAATACTCTGAAGAATATTGCTAAATTTGCGCATATTAATCTTGGTAAATTTAAATACATAATATATATATATATATATATATATATATATATATATATATATATACCGTGCACATCGATAACAAGAAGTCGAGGAAAAATAAGGAATCTTGCATAAGGTTTATTCCCTACCTTAATCGCTGCATATGCCCATTGAAACACATGTATGAGAATTCCTTTCTCCGCCTAAATAAAAATAACCTCATAAGTTTATATATATAATCAAGTCATTAAAACCCAATTTGGATCATTTTCTAAAGGGTATCGTGATCTAGCTAGATTCAGCGAAGAACAAGGTCGTCCAGTTGCCTTCACTAATTTCAAGTGCCAAACAAGGTTGGCTATTTCAAGTGGCACATGGGATTGCATGTCCAAGGCCAAAAGTCGTCCCCTTTTAACAGCCATCCACAGTCGCCTGGGCCAATAATTGAAGTCGCTCAACGGCTTCACTAAAAACTCAAAACGCCTCTTAGAAGTCGCTCGGGCGAGCTTGTTAAAAGGCCTAAGCCCCGCGCTTCTACACAACTCACCCGGCCATTTAAATGGTCGCCCACGTGACCCCTTGACTTAACCCAGTCTCCCTGGCACAAAATGCCCGAACGTTTTGGCCTAAAGAACTCGCCCGACGAGTTCTTTATCCCTCTGCTTCTTAAACTTCAGCCGTGGACTCGCCCGGCAAGCATTTTCTTAGCCTGAGCAGGTTCGATCTAATAGAATTTTAGTTTCTCATCTCCACGCCCAATTACCGGATTTTTTTTCCTTTTGAATCACTTGCATGTGATCGTGGTTTATACCATGATCATCTAAGCCATCCAAATCATGAATTTAGCTTATTATTTGGCCTAGGATTTGAGCTACATGCATGCTTTCAACCATCGTTTCTGGGAGGTTGTTTTTCCTCCCGTTTACGATCATTGCAATTGTTGCATGAGATCATCGCAATGCCGATACTTCAAATCTTAATCCTTAGGTCCTTTATTTTTTATTTAGTACTACGGTACGTACCTCCTCATGTGTCTGCGACTGGTTTTGAGGGCGAAAGTGTGAGGCTTCACAGTCTTCTTCACTCAGCTTCTCCGGTTTCCGACTCCAATAGTCTCGCGGTGGCCGGAGTTGGTTAGATCACTCAACGGGAAAGACCATGAGCTGAGTTTTGGGCTTGGTTTTCAAGAAGGAACTAGGTAGGAGAAAGTTCTATTCCCTCTCTCGTTTTCATCGAAATGCATGGGCTTATGCATGTAAGCTAGGTCTTATAGTCTTGGTGTTTGATCTGGCGTGTGAAGGCTGCACATACAAAGAAGGTGTATGGGCCATCGTGTGGCTCTCCTTCCTTGGGCCCTAATGTATGGTTTTATTCACTTGGGTCTTAAGTGGTTCAGTCACGAGGTCCATAGCATGGATCCAGTCCGAATCCCACCAAGGCTTCTTGTTACTCCCACGGTGTTTTCTTTTAGTGTGCCGCACATAGAGTCAACTAATCATGTGTGGGTCCACAAGCCGACCATGCAGTTGCCGATCAAAGATCGGATTCGATATGTGGCTTTGTCTTTAGCATATGATCGGCACAAGCGCAAGTGTGAGCGGTTAAACCACTTGTGGGTACACCGTCGTTTATTAAGTTGACTTTAACTAGTACTAACTGCCTATACGGGACTGGGCATCGTGTACCAACGTCCGTTACCGAACATTAGCACAACATACCGGGTTCGAATTTATTGGGGTATTATAGGACCCATTCCCGGGTACCCTCCGTAAGCTCCCTTAGGCAAATCAGGTGGCTAAGGATCATTTGAAAAACTGATTCCAATTGAAAAGTTAAGGTTTTGAAGATTGAGATTAAGATGAGAAGATATCAAGGCTAGAATTTAAGAATAGAAGTTGTGATCTAAATTAATTAAAAAAACTAAGAAATGGTTCTAGAGATTGAGAACCAGGACCATAAATCTAAAGACTAAAATTAAGAACTGGTTCTAGAAATCGAGATCTAGAACCAGAGATGAGAAAATTATGGATTTGAATTTAAAGAGTAATAGTTAAAATCGAAGATCTAAAAAATTGGGAGATTATAAACTAGAAGAGAAAACTGGCAACTAGGAAAAGAACTAAAATTTAAAACTAAAACTAAAATCTAGAATGGAAATTTAAGGTTTGAAAGCTAAGACCTGGTTCTAGAAGCTAAGAACCAGAGACTAGAATTAGGACCTAAAATCTAAGACTAGAAGTAAAAATCTAAGATCTATGAAATTAGGAACTAAAAATTAAAACTTAAGAACTAGAACCTAGAACTAGAAAGGAAATTAAAAACTAGAGCTAAGAAATTACCTGGGCACCGAAGAGAATCTCGAGATTCCTAAGCTCGGAAGAAAGGAACTCGAAAACTTAATTGCTTAATCTCTCGAATTGTGTGTGTTCTGTATTCGGGGTAAGGGGGTCTATTTATAGGTATTCCGGGAATTGTACACCCTGTGGGTTGTACTTAATTGATCGGTGGAATTCAATTGCGCGCCCTGTCTGGATCGCTTAATTGAATTACGCGCCTTGTTCTAGGCGCTTAATACAATTTGAGTCGGTTACAGACTCAATTTGAGTCGCGTAATCTATTGCGCGCCCTTTCCTAGGTGCGGAATAAGATCTTAAGGCGGTCCGTGGGATGAGTAGCCTAGTCCGAATTGGACCAATTACGTGTGGCACTCAATTGAATTGAGCACGCTGTACAGCGCGTGGAATTTAGGATACTCCCCGGTCTAGGTCGGATCCAAACCATAGGGCTATTGTTTCAGCCTGTTCTTCGACTATATACTATCGTTTTAGTATATAGTCCCCATATTAGGGTTGTAGGGTTTGAGCCACAAAACTATTATTTCAGCCTGTGTTCAGCCATATACTTTTATTTCAGTATATGGTCCCCGTATTAGGGCAAGGCCAAAGGTTGACTGAACAGGTTTGTATACTCCGAGAGGGCAAAATTGGGGTGTCTACAGTACTCGCCCAAGAACTTGGACTACAGTTCCTCCCATCTGGTAATACTTCTGGCAAGTAAGGAAATTAACCATGCCTTTGCCCTATCTTTGAGAGAGAATGGGAATAGACGTAGTTTTACGGCCTCTTTATTAGCTGCTGATAGTTGTAACATTGTGTAAAGCTCTATGAAGTCCCTCAGATACTGGTAGGGATCTTCTCGATTAAGACCATGAAAGGTGGGTATAAATGGAAGCATATTGAGCTTGATTTTATAATTTTGACCCGCAGGCACCTCTATTATAACTATGCACGAGGGCTCGGTCAAAGCTATTGGGCTGAAGTGTGCTTGTATTGATAGATTGTCAGCCATGGTTAAGGATTCTCTTGTGGGAATTCGGTTTGCTACCAAATTATGCTGGAGAGTCCTTTCAATTTCTAGATCACACTCGAAGAAATCTAGACTTCTAGATCGAGTGTGATGCATACAAAAATAAAAACTAAGTTTTTTTTGTCCTTTTTTTTGTGTTTTTAATTTTTATTCTAGGAGGTAGGGAGAGAAACAAATCTGAGCCACTAGCTTCTCTGATTAGGGGAAGTTGAAACCTTGATTCGTTACTCCGAATAAACCTTCAAAAGATTTAAGAAGTGATCAAAGAAAATTAAAAATATAAAGAAATATAAAAAGAGAAAGATAAATACTTGTTTTCTTAAACTAATATAAATATAAAATTCAATATATTCGCGGCAGCAGTGCCAAAAATTTGATCGGGCGTACTTATGTATGTATGTAATTAAGTCTTAACCTATTACAAGCGCACAATGGAAATTGTAATACTAGCATATGATCGTTTCCACAAGAATATGTTTTATATTATATATATTAATTTTCTAAAAACTTGTATTTATCTTTTAAGATCCTATACTACTTGAGAATTATGAATAAAGAATGGTTTCTTAAACTAAATTGTAGAAAAGAAATCCTAAACCCTCCTGCTTCAGATTGTGGTCGTTAATCACAATCTTCAACTATCGGATGTTTACAAATTTAAAATACCGTTACACCGTATTGCAGTCTTCTAGAATTTGGTCGTCAATCAAATAACTAAAATCCATCAATACAGATTTAATCTAATCAACAATCTCCTAAAACTTAGGCGTCAATCAAATTCAAGAAAATTGAAGATGGAAAAGTAAAACCATTACACTAATCTGCAAACCTCAATCTGAGTCATCAATCCAAATTAAAATTTGAAGATGTTTACAAAGCAGGAAATTGTAATAAAAATAAATCTAAACTAGAAAGCAATAAAAATTATATCTTTCACCCCTCAGCTGCAGTCGTCAAGGAACCTTGGATATCTAAACTAAACTACTCTAATTTTGATCGGAAGAAAACACAACCTCAGTTGTCAATTGATGCTAAAAATTTCTTCGATGATTAATTCCTATATCAAGCCCTCTTATTTATAGATCATAAAGGGTCAGTTTACAAAACTCTTAATTCTAATAAAAGAAATTACTAAAAAGTATCCTAATATAATTCTAATTCTAATCCTATATTTCCTTGCTTTGGATAGTTGATGCGCTCTGAAATTTCTCCTTAATTTCAGCAATAGAGTCCTTCTCAATCTCTTCTGATATGTGATTTAGTAGTCTTTTAATTCAAGAATTCTTCTAATTATACACATGGCGGTGTAAATTTACGTGATCAATAGTAGCAATAAGCTTTCATTCTGTAAAATCGTAAGTCACGATTTTCTAGCTTTTACTCTCTGGACGATTCTTTATTTGAGATTGATCGTCTTTTGTTATATCTTACTTCACTCTTGAACGACTTTTCTTCTAAAGAATTATAAATTACGATTTTCTACTTTCTTTACAGCGCTCCGCAAAATCGTAAAGTACGATTTTCCATTTTTTTCGTTCAATCGTCTTTCTTATAGCTTTATGAGTTTATTTTGACGAATATTAACACTTTGGTTCTCTTTTGCTATTTTTCTTTATATCTGTACATCAATAAATTATTAGTAGCAAACTAAGGTCTAGCATCACTAAGTTAAGGGTGGTAAATTGGTATATTATGTGACTGATCAGTCATCCCGCTTCCTCAACTAGAAGAAATAACCCTACCAGTTCCTCCCTAGGCAACCGACCCTGTACCATACCTATTATTGAAAATAAAAAATAGAAAATCCTAAAACCCTTAAAAATTATAAAATAGAAAATCCAAAAAAATTAGTAAACCTTGGAAAAGGGAGGGAGCCCTTCATCCCAGACCCATTTAATGACCAACAAGGAGACTCTTCTCCTAAGGTTACAAGTAGCGGTCACGCGAACGAAATCAAGGAAGAAATAACTGACATGATCACACTTGGTCATCGTCCTACCCTCAACATCGAAGGGCCCTACCTCGACTCCATTCAAAATGTCCTTACTACCTCTCCCTCACGAAAGTGCAGAGTATCCCGATGAAGTGTCCAGGCTGTAATCATACCTAACGAGATACTCCACGACTTCGAGAGGAGAATGAATAGCCTCAACTTACACCTCACTAAGGATTTCACAGTCATAAATTGCACTGACGAAGGGTTACCTCCTGTAAAACTAACCTCCCAGTGTAGCCATTTTACAGTATATGATCTTACAAATGATGAAGAAGGAGCACCAGCCGCTAAGGAAATACAGGACTTCCAAAGGGTCATCAAACGCTTCGACAAGCAAACTCAAGCTGCCGCAAAAACTATCGAAGAAATCAATTTTGGCACCAAGGAGAAGCCTAAGAAGCTACTAATCAGCACGACACTTAGCCCTAAGGAGAGACAACAGATCATCCAAGACCTTCAAGATCACCTCAGCTCTTTCTCAAGGTCCTACAAAGATTTGCCCGATTTGGACCGGAGCTTAGTGGAACATCGTTTGTTCCTAGAACCCGATGCAAAGCTCGTCAAGCAGAAACTCTGAAGAATGCACCAGCAAACAATGATAAAAGTCAAGGAAGAAGTCAACAAACTACACAAAACCAAGTTCATACGAGTCGTCCTCTACCCCAAGTGGGTTGCAAACATAGTACCTATCACCAAGAAAGATGACAGAGTAAGGGTATGTATTAACTTTCGTAACCTCAACCGGGCATGCCCGAAAGATGACTTCCCGTTACCTCACATCAACACTCTAGTTGACAATGCTGCCGGACATGAGATGTTATCCTTTATGGATGACTTCTCTGAATATAATAAGATCAAACTAGTAGAATCTGACCAAGAGAATACTTCCTTCACCACATCATGGGGTACATACTGTTACGTCGTCATGCCTCTCGGGCTTAAGAACACAGGAGCCACGTAGCAGCACACCATGATGGCTATCATTCATGACATGATGCACAAGTGCATGGAAGTCTATGTTGATGATATACTAGTGAAGTCTCAAATGCAAGCAAGACATGCCGAGGCACTACGACTGGTACTACAAAGATCCGAAAGTATCAGCTAAAGATGAATCCAAAGAAATGCGTGTTCAAAGTGATCTCCAAAAAATTACTAGGATTCATAGTTGGTAAGTGAGGAATCGAGGTCAACCTGATAAAGGTCAAAGCCATTCTCGAGATGCCACCTCCTAGCGATATCAAAGAACTACGAGGCCTGATAGGAAGACTGCAATTCATCATGAGATTTATCTTCCAGCACTCAGACAGATGTGAGGCTTTCTACAGGCTACTCAAAGGAGGTGCCGAGTACATATAGGACAACTAGTGCTAGCAAGCCTTTGTCAATATCAAGAAGTACCTCCTCAACCCGCCAATACTATTGCCACCAATTCTCGGAAGACCCCTGATCCTCTACGTGTCAGCAAATGATAAGGCTATGGGGGTAATTCTTAGATAATTTGATGAAGACGGTAAGAGAGAGAAGGCAATTTACTATATCAGTGGAACGATGGTCGAGTATGAATGGAAATACACGCCCATGGAGAAGACATTACTCACACTAGTGTGGGCCTCAACAAAACTACGATACTACTTCGGAGCACACAAGATTCTAGTGCTAACACATATGGATCCTCTGAAGTATATATTTGAGAAGCCCACTACATTCGGAAAGATCGCTCATTGGCATATGCTCCTACAAGAGTTCGACATCACTTATGTCACACAAAAGTCCATCAAAGGACAGGCAATCATCGATTACCGTGCAAACCTTCCCCTTCCAGGCAACAAGCCTGTACACGCTGACTTTCCTGAAGAACACCTCCTCTTGATTCATAACGAAGAGCCCGACAAAACTTCATGAACACCCTTTACTTTGACGACACTCTCAATCACAAAGGAAAAGGCATCAAAATAGTCCTACTAAGACCAGAAGGAGTTGTCATACAGAAAGCCTTTCAACTCGACTTCCCTGTCACTAAAGACATTGTGTAATATGAAGCCTTCATCGTCAGACTACGAGCAGCGCTATAGTTGAGTGTCAAACAGTTGAAAACAATCGGCGACTCCAAGCTGGTGATATCACAAGTCATCGGGGAATGGAAGACCAAAGAAAGAAGATTGATGGCATACTTAAAAATAGCTCAGTTCCTAATAAAGAAGTTTGAAAGAATCTCTTTCACTCACATCCCTAGACTGGAGAGCGAGCTCGCAGATTCCCTCACTACACTAGCCTCAGTCATACAGATACCGGTCAAACAAAGTACTAAATCCTTCTTCATCAAGAAGCTAACAACACCGGCACACGAAGTCACCTAGCAAGTGAAACTGAAACTGCCAACTAGACCAAAAGTCATCACGAACAAAGGGTAACCTACGCCGGGAGACCCCACAAAGAAAGAAGGAGACATTGAGACCTTCAAATTCGAGAAATCACCAACTGATGACAGAGAGCCATGGTACTTTGATATATAGAACTTCTTAAAGCATCGTCACGTCCCCCCTTATGCTACGAAGATCGAATGAAAGACAATCAGGATTTGATGTGTAAGATTCTGCATCCTTGGTGAGACCCTATACAAAGAAGCCTTCACTAAAGGAGTACTGTTACTGTGGGTCACATAGCCAAAGGACAATATATCATCCAAGAAGCACACACCAGTGCCTACGGCGCCCACGCTGGCAGACAGAGACTCGCAGATCAGATCATGAGATAAGGCTATTATTGGTCGACGATGATAAGGGATTGTCACATCTACGTCCAATGCTTTAAACAATACCAAGAACATGCTGCGCTCATCAAAGCCCCATCAGTTGCATTGAATCCCATAACCTCACCATTGCCATTTTTTATGTGGGCCTTTGATATCATCAGACCCTTTACGAACACAGTCGGGAACACTCATAAGCACGCATTCATACTCACCGCAACCGAATATTACACCAAATGGGTAGAAGCTGAGTTGTATGTAAGAATCACTGCTTCTACGCTTGTGAAGATTATTATTTGAAACATAATCACCCCGTTTGGAGTACCCAGGATGTTCATCACCGACAATGGGCTACAATTCATCACAGAGAAGACAAAGAGATTATGTAAGAAATTTGGTATCGACCTACATCACTCGTCACCATTATATCCCTAGGGAAATGGACAAACAGAGGCTATGAACAAAATGTTAATTTGGATTCTAAAATAAACAGTGGAGACGAGCAATGGAGCCGACTGGCCTAAACGATTACCAGAAGCACTCTGGGCTTATAGAACTTCTATTCATACGGTCACTGGCCCAACTCCTTACCTCCTCACATATGGGATGGAGGCAGTCTTGCCATACCAAATACAAGTTCCAACTCGATGATGAGCTATCTCTAGACGAAAGGAGGATTGCTCTACTCGCTGAGCTAAAACAACTCGCTGAGAAGCATTTAAGGGCAACCGATCACGCTCAAGTATACCAGAGGAGGGTGGCCAGAGCCTACAATAAAAAAGTCCTCGAGCGAACTTTGAAAATTGGAGAGTTAGTATTGAAGAAAATCATGCCTTCCAAACACACCCATCTAAAGGAAAAACTGAAATCGAACTGGGAGGGCCCATATGTTATATCAGTTGTATACCCAGGGAACACATACAAGCTGGTGAACCAAGATGGGGAAGAACTCCCTAGCCCTTAGAACACCATGTACCTCAGGAAATACTACCCTTAGCATCGTGATTGTCGTATTCCATAGTCAGATACTTATATCTACCGCTCCCGTAGTCATCGTGAATCATTCATTGGTCGTACGCCTTCATTTCCTTGGATATCCTTGAAGGCTTCCGACTCACTGCCCACCTTCTCATTCAGGCAATTTGATCAAAAGGACTAGTGGAATGCCTGACCTCTTCAAAAAGTATAAGTAACACTCGATTCTCATCTCTTTCTCCCCACCATTGGAGGATATGTTAGAGCACAGAAAAAATAAAGATGTTAGGCTCAATCAAAGCTCACCATTCTTACGTCAGCAGGTTGCTTTCAAAAATATATATATACACATACATAACTGAGTGAGACCAATATGATGGGTGAACAAGTCAATGAGCCCAAGGAAGCATAAGCAGACTGTGAGGGCATTCCTGGTAACCTTACTAGGAAAGTATAAACAAGCTGCGAGAGCATCCCTGGTGTTTCGATAGTACTAGATATCGTCGTAAGGTGACGGGAGGAGGACAAACTCCTGCTAACCAAAGAATGTGAGACTTTGATGGTGTCAAAGCATGACGAAGAGCTCAATCATGGCACCACTACATACCACCCGAGAAGAAGATTGTTACCTATCCCTTTTTAAAATTGTCAGATAGAAACTATTCCCTCATGTCATTGAGCCTTACCCCCTCTTTTGCCCTTAATTTTGTTTTTTCGGACAATGGGTCAGAACCCTCCTAAGATATCCTCATAAATGAAACCGAAAACTCGTGAATGACAACTGATGAGATCACTTACTATCTATCGCACACCCCCTAATAACGACTACAGGATACGATAATTACTGCCGAAGGTAGAATCCCAATATACAACTGATATGACTAAATGACCTCCCCCGGTTCAGTGATAGTATCAAGGAAATTTTCTCATCACTAACTGATTAAACACGCATAGCTCTTCATAGGCCCAAGTACTTATGAAATCGGAAAGCTCCATCACACCTCAACACTGGGGCATTTTATTTTGGAAGAGGAGTCACATTAAGACCCTTGCTTGTTCATAAATGGATGCAAGATAACGAAGTCATCACCTTAGGAAGACTGCCAAAGATACTGCACTACCTATTCTATCACGCTCCTACACTAGGGCATTTTTTTAGTTTTAAAATTTTCTTTCAGTTATTTGCTTTCCCTGTTGCACTATTTCCTTTCTTTATAGTATAATAAATAAATAAATAATGATATAATGATCCATCATTTATTACCAGACCTTGGTCTGTGACACCTCCCCCCTTGACAAAAAACAACGGGGAAAATAAAATTACTAATAACATTGTCCTCATGTGCAGGTATAGAGAGCAACCTTCGGCTATTAATGGACCAACTCAGGGAGTATCCAAGTCCCAATAATAGATGACGGCACCAAAAGCCGACGGCTAAGCTATGGAAGGTAAAACAAAATAGCGGACCCAAGTACATCTGAACCAAAAAAGATCTTATATATATAAATATCAATTTTTTTTTTACATCCCTCATCGAGGGCATACCCCCTGTATATACAATGAACCAAAAGAATGCAACAAAAAATATGTATATACGCCTACCCCTATTCCCTCTGCTGCCTCTGCGAGGGATGCTCATCACCCTTTCTAGCATCATCAGCCCAAGGACCAGGAGCCTGGTCCACCAAAGCCTGGGACCTGGATGGAGGCCTCTTCAAAGAAGAAGGCCTAGCAATAGAACCTCCCTCACTCGCCTGGCTGAAGGCCCGCCGAGACTGTGAGTACAGAGGGTCAAAGGCAAACGTAGGTCCAAGGGCTGAGTCTGCTAGAGCATAGACCCTCATACGCTCACAGGTCCCTCGAAGAATCTCCTCCAGTGAGCTGCTAGCCCTCGACACCGACCCCAAAAGGTGATCTAGCATCCCTCACACCCTCCCTCGTACCCTCGCCAGCTCATGCTATAAGAGCTCGATCGTCAGTTGCATCTCAGCGCAGACTATGGCTCGAGCACTCTCCAGCTCCGTCGTCTGGGTCCTTTGCTCAATCACGAGGCCCATAGTCAACTCCTGGAGATGACGCTCAGTAAGATCAGAAGGAACCTCACGGGCCTCCTCGCGGACCTAAGCACGCTGCACTACTAGATGTGACTGCTCGAACTCACACACCTACACGCAGGCATGAAGTTAAGACAAGAAGACAGGTGTCCATAACGAGATGAAGATCAAGAGTAGTGAAGATATACCAGGTCAGCACGCTCCTGAAGAAGACGCTCGAAGGTCATAGCGATCACCGAATTGATCGGCGGGAGAGGTGCGGGAGGAACCTCGGACGTAGATGGCTACAACACAAATAAAGAAACACGTCAGATACTACTATGACTAAGAAATCAAAAATATAACTACACCAACTAAATATACCTGAGTAGGAATAGGAGTACATTCCTGAGGAGGAGCCTCAGGAGCAGAGTTAGGAACGGCTTGCACAAGAAAAGAATAAACAAACACATAACTTGTCAGATAAAAACCAGATAACAAAATAAAACAAACCAACGTACACATGAATTAAAAACATACTATACCTTTCTCTCGGGCCGCAAGGAGGCAACTACCGCCTCCCTCATCTAGAGGTCCTCAGCAACCTGATGCTGAAATACCACACAATATTTGTAAACCATTAAGCAAGACAAAACGAAACTAACAAAACAACAGAAACTCACCCAGTGCTCCAAATCAGCCCGAAGTTGGGCCATCACCGGATCCTCCCGACTGGACGAAGTAGCAGAAGATGGATCAAATGCTAGAGCAGATGCACCAGCAGTAGATAGCACTGCCCTCTGCAAGTATGCAACATGACATCAGAAACAATGTAGAACCATGACACTAAGACCAAATGCAAAACACTTACCAGTCGGTCAATCTCTGAATGAAGGCTGGCCTCCACCTCCCGACCAGCCTGCTACTGACCTCAGAGTAGCTAGAACATCGCCGCCTGACTGGAGACCTCACCCTCTCTCTCAGTCTGACAAAAAAGAATGAAACAGAACAACCATATTAAAATGACTAGAAACCAAATGAACAAACAAAAATCTAAAACAAATAAACCAACTCACCAGAGATCGCCGAGTCTCTGCCAACTGGGCCCTCAACTCATCCTCCGTTGCCCTAGCCTAGAAGACAGAGTTTGCCATAGAGCGTAACATCTCCTCATCGGGCCGAGGAGCACCGCCCATCTGCTCCATCGCCCTATGAAGGGCATCTATCGCTTTGTGAACCCCGAAACCGAGATGACCCTGCTCCAATGCAGTCAGCCTCTCCCTCAATGTCGAAGCTCACGCAAAACCACCAACCGTGAAAGAGCCACTCCCATGAAAAGGGTGTGTGAAGAGTCGGCCACCGCCAAGCTCCTGGAACCATCTCATAAACTCTCGGGCATCGACCTCATCATGTGCCCCTATCACACTGGTCCCCCGGCTCTAAAATCATCTAGCTGAGCCCTCATCCTTGATGCAAAGTTCCGACTAGGGGAACCATTCATCCTCTTTGTCACTTTGTGGCGAATCTCCGATGGGACTCCTTGAGGGAGCCCCAACTACCTGGCTACCCGAGATAGGTGGATGCGCTCAACCTTCTCAAAGCAGTGGACCCAGATGTCCACATCGAAGAAGGGCCGGCCAGACTGACTCACTGGATGCTCGGCATCCTCCCGGCCGCATAGGGCCTCCAAATAACCTACAATCAACAATGAACCAATCAGCAAAACCTAAAACCTAATCACTTTAACAACATAAACAACATGTACTTGCCCCGCATGCATATCCTCAAAGAGGCCTTGCATGGTCTGCGGGTTCGAAGACTGGTGACGATGCCCTGACGCCCTCGGCCACACATGCATCCGCGAGAATGTGAAAGTGATCTCCGTTGGGACCTGTGGGCATAAGAAGGTGAAATGATCATACGCCCAAAAGTAAACACACACATCAAAACAATTGCTACGATAAAAGACTAAACAACTAAAACATTATAAAGGTAACAATTAACCAAAATTCAACTGCAGGAAGGGAAGGAACCCTCTGATCATCGCGATGCCTCTCCCTCTATGATACAACTGCTCATAGAGATGTGTCATCTCCGCCACACCCCAGGCGTAGGTGGGCACCCAGTCCAAGTCCCCGAGGAGTGTCAGTAATAGACCAGTCACACAACCCCTAGTCGACGATGAAAATAATACTACATTAAGTAAGTGCATTAGGAACGCCCGGAGCACTCGATCTGCTGCCACTCTCTGCTCCATCAAAGGCTCCCGGAGCGCCATCACCGCGCAACGTGCTCGGAACACGGTCCTCTTCTCCAAGTGACGTCTCGGAGGAACGAACCCGCTAGCGAAAGTATCAAAGAACCAGGTGACCCGGACCACCCCTGACCTGGATCCGCTGTGACGATATGCGACCCCGAGTATCTCCTCGCATACTGCCAGATAATCCTCCTCCATCTGCCTGGTCACTAGCTCCCCCTCGAATCTGAGCCCCATAATACGGACCCAGCCCTTTGGGGTTGGCAGTAACATCCCTACTGGGAAGAGCAATGCCTACTGCTCCTCCCTCCACCTCTCTAGAATATCCCCAATCAGACCCCGATCAATCGGGAAGGGCTCAAACTCCAAAATCGGCCCAAAGTTGAAGGCCACCAACCGCGCCCGTTGAAACTCATGCAAGGCACCGTACCATGCGGGGAACTCTGACCACGCAGTGCTGATGGCCAGTAAGGGAGGCTCCTGAGGAGCAGTGAAATGAAAAGAAGAGAAGAAAACAACATAAGGCTATAACCTACGACTACAAGAAGACTAATAACAACTATGGATGGAAAGTAGGCCTTAAAACTAACAAAAATCAAGAGAATGACATAACAATAGCTGTAAAGCAACAAAAATGTATGTAAAGCATGCAAAACATGAAGAAGGTAACGCAAGACAGGAAATAAACATAACCTAGAACAAGATACAAGTATGATGTATGAATGCAAGCGCACATCAAGATGCAGGTTCAAAGAAAGGGGTTACCAAATCCTAAGCAATCTACGTTATAACTTAAATGCCTAGAAAGTAATAAAAGGGACTCTTGCTCATGGGTACCTACCTGGTCCCTCACGAAGAACTCCTCAATGGAATGCGCATCGGAGGCAGAGCCCGATGCGGAGCAGCGTCATCCTCGACACCCTCGTCGCCCTCAGGTACATCCTCCCCGACGACTATCTCAGCACCCTCGACCACGACATCAATGCTGGTACAAACCTTAGAGGTCTCACCTCCCTCCCCCATGATCATTCGCTCCATCTCTGAAGTGGTCAAGTAAAGATCGTCACTGCTCTCAAAGGCCATCCCAAAAGGAGGAGCTCAAAAAATAGGGAAGAAAGCGAGAAACGGCGCTTGAAACAGACAAACCAATCGTGATATATTACCAAAACACATAAATTAAGGCACAAGGAAGCAGAGAAAAAACCAGAAATCGTGGACCAAATGAAGATTTTTTCAGCTTATATAGGGCACGAGCTAATCGCTACCCTGAGCCTGACGCGTAATCGAATCGCGCGCTCATATGCTCACGCGTAATCAGAGTTGTGCGCGCCTACTAGGGCGCGCAATCAAATCTCTGCCCACCCATCTGGCTCGATGGACCAATCGCGCGCTCTCCCTCGAGCGTGCAATTCCAAAGGTCACCCGCATAGTGACCGGGTGACCCTCAATCATGCGCTATGTTCAACACACGTAATTGGATTACATGCGAACATACTAGCACGCAATCACTTCCCTGACTCCTCAATCACGCGCACTTAAATAGGCGCGCAATGTAATTAAGCGCCCTATTCCGCATGCATAATTCCCCAGGTCTAGCACAAAAAAAATACGTGCCAAGCTGCAGCAACCAGAAACGGAGCCACAGACTTAGGCACTTATACCAATCAGTACACATAGCAAAATTCACACACGCACCCTAACTTAAGCAAATATGCCCTGAAAAATTAAAACTCTCTCCCATACAGGCATGCTTCAAAAATAGCCACTTAAACTCATAAACACTAAAATGAGATTAGGACCCATCAAAATCAAACCGATATAACACCAACACAAACCTAACAAAACTTCATTCAGGACTAAAGCAAAATTAAACTAGATAGTGCTCAATACTAAATCAAGCCAGAATTTGAGAAGTGTAAGATAGGTCATAAATAAATAAAATCATTTCTCATAAATATGACAAAAAATTACAAATTACACCAAGGGCATACCCTTTGAATATACAAAAATTACAACCCCAAAATAAGAATCAAACTAAACCCGCCAAACGAAAGGCGAATTTTAATAGGCACCCCTAAGGGAAAATGCCCAAATAAAAAAAATACATAAAAAGGGGAAAGATGATGGAAAAGCCTGGAGAGGAAGCACACCCTGAACGAATTCTAAATCTCATCTTCACTTCCTTTTCCCCTTGAGATGTTGCTTATGATGCAATCTTTCAAGTTACACAACCAAACCCCAGCATCGCAGAGCTCCGAGTTGGCAAAAAAGAAAGAGTGACTCATAGAAAGCCACTCAGGATCTGAGGCATATACTTACGGAAGGCCGATCTTGGAAACCCCTAAGGGAGGGCCGACTAAAGAACAACCCACAGATCCTACCAAGGAGTAACTAGTGTCGATTAAGTGAACTCTGGTGTAGCTCTTTCCTTTTCTTTCCTTTCCACCACCTTTAACTCTTCCATCTCTTAACCCAATAGGGTGGCACTTTGGGCCAGATTAACATCATCGACCCTAGCACCACACCGCATTCCCAATGCCGCTATTCCCAGTAAAATTTTCACAACCTCTTTTGGATTTAACACCAGAGGAATGAATAAAAAGGGAGAAAATACATTAAAATATGCCAAAATTCTAAAAGTCAAATTATTACAACCCCAAAAATAATAATTACAAAAACAAAGTCCAAATACCCATTTATAGGCAAAGCCCCCTTCACCACAATGTGACAAGTGCCACATTTCCAAGCACCCTCCATCTAATTGAATGTAAACAAGGCACATACCCCCTAGAAGTACCACAATCCGTGACAAACTTAGATTAACCAATAGATACACAACACTTGTCTTTAAATAAACACAAATCCTCCAAAAAATGGATAAGCCAATAGCATTAAAACACCCAACACATTAATCTAGAAACCTAAAAACTCTACATTCTTAACAAGTGCCACCCCAAATTGAACCTCAAAACATCAAAAGAAACCTATGCTCTAAACAAAACAACAACCTTAAATTCCCAATAAAACCTTAAATTCCCTAAACAAAACCTAAGTGAATTAAAACCTTAAATTCCCCAAATAAAATCGAATAAAACTCAAATAAAACCAAATAAATCAAACATAATTAGATAAATGAATCAATCAAATAAATTCCCCAAATAAAATCCAAACAAATCCAAATAAAATCCAAATCCAAAAAAAAAAAATCAAATTAAAGCATACAAAATCAAATAAAATCATATGAAATGCAAAAAGCAAAAGGGAAACACTACCCCCTCCTGTAATCCTGCCTTGGCTAAGTCACTCCCTTACGACCTACTGCAAATTAATGTCTTCACCGTTATCAGAATTATTTTTCAAAGTCCCATCGCCTGCTCGCAAACATACTACTCCCCGCAGTCCCATCACAACCAAACCACTCCCTAACATTCGCTGCACAAAGTAAGCCAATAAAAATGAAATAAAATCATCGCCCACAAACCCATCGCTAAGTATAAAAGCCCCCTCGCAACAAAAAGCGATAATTAACAATGATGAAGTAGCCAATCATGCTACTTGTCCCATCATGATCCGAATCACTCTCCCTTGTACCATCGCATAACCCCACATGCCGACAAGAGAGAGAAAAGAAAGTCACTGATGCCTCGTCACACATCCTCGCAATGACATGTCCCATCGCGATAAAGGCATATACCAAATGGTATCCCAACACCCAAGTTCGTTGGCCTAAATCAGCCATACCCTCATGCCCCATCGCAATGCTAAAACCCTACCACATCGCCCAGGCCAAAGGGCAAGTCCCGTCGCAACCTCAAGACACCATCATTATCCTATCACGTCGCAAAATAGCTAAGGGTCAAAGGACCGACCCCCCATCGCACCTCATACCCATGCCCCATCGCAGTCCGCCACGACACATGGCCAGAAGGGAAGGATACCAATGCCCCATCGCCAATTAGACTTTCCTAAAATTCCGTTGCAACCCGCTACGGCACACAACCAGAAGGGAAGGCTCGTCCAATGTCCCATCACAAAGAGCCGAACATCCCTCCAAATGTCTTACCACGACAATCATCTTGTCCCATCACGATGACTCCGCAAATATCCCACCACGCAACAGTCACCAAACTCCACCGCAGTAGAAACATACACTCGCTGACAGAAGAAAGGAACTCCTTTGACGTCCCATCGCACCAATCAAATATCAGGCGATCCAGGCACCCCATTACACCGGCAACCATCAGGCCCCGCTACCACAAAGATGAAGAAGGAGAGGAAACTCTCTAATGTCCCATCGCGACACCACCACAGCAGCTAGCCAGTCCCATCACGAGCTATACCAAGGGCCTTCCGCCCCAATCAGGTAAGTATCCCCCCTCTTTATCTACTTGATATTTCTTGTAAAATATAGTTAGATAATATTAAGTCAAATGTTTTCAAAACCTGTCTCTCTCAACTCGCGAATCATTGTAGTCCTCCCATAAGAGACAGTCATCAGTATTCGTCAAGAAGATCAAACAGAGTATTCGGCATACCAAGTGTCGTCTTGACAATCGCGCGAACGATTGGGTCCACAATTTTTTGCTCAACGATGTCTTAGAGGCCACGTTTTCTACTGATTTACCATTGAATTGATCTTAAGTTAAGAATCCCAATCTTTCAAAAATTATATATATATAATAATAATACAAAAAAACCTATCAATCCAAATTCTATCTCTCATCACTCCGATCCATTCTTTTCCCTGGAAAACCGAACACTAAGTACACTCAATTTTGAGAAATCACAAATGACCACTGGAAAAGGGACCCCTAATGCGCAATTGGTGTGAGCAATGACGTGCCTGGTCTGACATAACTTGCGAAAGCCTTCGCCATTATATGATATTGCATTTTATTATCTGATCACTTGACCTTGTCTCTGAACATTGTATGACGCCCCCAGTGCCTCGATTACATCATTTTCCCTCTATTTGACTTCCCCTTGCAGCAAGTCGCTATATGCGGCAGGATGCCCCTTGCACCCACAAATTTGGATATGAAGGTTCCCTCCATTTGACTATCACTCATAGCAAGTCGCGACATGCGACAGGATGCCCCTTCCACCCACAGATCAGGATATGCCAATTTTCCCCGTTTGATTGCCACAGTTGTGGATACGCCTCTCAACAGTTACCACTGGGTCCCCCGAATGCTCCATTCTAGCTTGCATTGATAGATAAGAAAGCTAAGTATTTCATGTCAGTATCCCCAATTCACACTTGTGATTCTTAGAAGAAATGATAAGGCATCTCGAAAGAGGGGTGTCTACTTCTTCGATGCATTCTTATTCTACTAGAATGCACTGAAGAGGGGCATCTGTAGATACCCAAATTTTGCCCTCTCGGAGTATACGAACCTATTCGGTCAACCTTTGACCTTGCTCACTATCTCTAGTAAAGGGACTGACCCTCTCCTAAGACTTTAAAATCCTAAACAGGGGGACCATATACTGAAACAATAGTATATGCTTGAAGCACAAGCTAAAATAATAGCTTTGTGGTTTGGATCCAACTTAACCCGAGAAGGTCCCAAATTACGCGCCCTATCCAGTGCACGCAATCCGATTGCACGCCCCATAGCTAGCACGCAATCGGTCCCTTTTATACCAGATCTACCTTCTCGCAAACCGCATTAGGAGTTGATTACGCACCCTATATAGAGCACACAACCAGATTGCATGCCACATCACTGGCCCGCAATTAGTCCAGCTAGGACCGAAACTCCACCTTCCATGGACAGCCTTGATATCCGATTGCGTGCTCAAACCAGAACGTGCAATTGATTGCGTGCCCCACCACCAGCGCACAATTAGGTCCAATTAGGCTGGAACTCGGTTACTCGGCTGAGTCAGTCAGTCGGTCACTCACTGAGTTGGTCACCGACTCAGAGTGATTAAGCGCTCGAGATAGTGCGTGTAATTGGATTTGATCGGCTAATTACGCACCTTCCACAGGGCACATAATTACCCAAATACCTATAAATAGACCCCCTACCCCACACAACAACACATCCAACAATCGAATTTTGAGTTCCTCTCTTCCGAGTTTCAGGATTTTGAGATTCTCTCTCCAGCACTAGCTTAAGGTAATCTCTTTTATATTTCTATTTCTATTTCTAGTTCTTTGTTCTAGTTATGGTTCTTAGTTCTAATTTCTAATTCTTAGTTTTAGTTTTAGATCTTAGGTTTTAATCTCTAAATCTAGTTTTCAATTTCTAATTTCCAATTTCCTGTTCTTAGTTTCTGGTTCTAGTTCTTAGTCGCTAGAACCAGTTCTTAGCCTTTAGTCATTAATTTTTAGATTCTAATCCTAAATTCTAAATCTCGATTTTGTTTTAAGTTTTAGTTCTTAATCTCTATAACCAACTCTTAATTATTTTAGATCGTAGTCTTTACTTTCAAATTCTAGTCCACAATTTTCAGTTTTAATCTTCAGAATCCTCTCAATCTTCAAAATCTTAACTTTCCAATTCAAATTCAGTTTTCAATTGATAATATTTTTAAAATAATCCTTAGTCACCTGATTTGCCCAAAGGAAGCTTACGGAGGGTACTCGGGAACAGGGCCAATCCTCCTTAACATAACGGGCCAAAACCCTTTTATTTTCTTTATTAATTATATTTTTTGTAGTAGGATACTTAAAGTAACTAGACTTTTAATAGAATTAGGATATTCGGATTAATTAGATTCTTAGTAGAATTAGGAGACTAATACCAATTGGACTTCTAACAAGATTAGGATACTTAAGTTAGTCAGACTCCTAATAGGATTAGCATATTTAGATTAAATAAACTTCTAGTATAATTAGAAGATCAGATTAATTAGACTCCTGATGGGACTAGGAAAACTAAAGCAATTAGACTTAGAGTAGGAATAGGAAAACTATATAAACTAAACTCCCAGGTGACCAGAGCTGCTGACGTCGGTCAGCCGACAATTCAATAAAGAGAACAACCCATATCTCCACCAGCATGATAAGTGACATGTTGCAGTGTCGATAAACATTTATAGCTGGCAATTGCATCAAACTAGATATTTTCCTATTTAGAATTTTTCTTTTTATTTTCTCACCTTTGCCAGAGTCCACTTAGATTGAATTGGGCCAATCTTTCCGGGGATCGAAAGAGACACAGAAAAAGCGCGCACCAACATGCGAGTTTGGCGATGTCGTGGTTGTGGCACCACAAGCTCTCTTTTTGTATTTCTGTATATATATATATATATATATGAGAGTTTTTATATTTTTAATATCTTTTGAATTTTTGAAAAAAAAAAAATTTGAACTATTCCTCTTTGATTCCTTCGGTACTTTTGGGGGCCTTGGATCTCCCTTTTTGGGAGGCGTTCACACCCCTAATACCTCCCACAGTGGGATTCCGATGTAATTTTGAAGAATCAAAGGGAACCCTTTGATCTATCTAAAGGCATGAAAATCCATGCGACAACCCGATCCCTCGGAAGAGTCAATAAGAGGGCGACCTCTCTTGACTGGTAAGGGCATTTTAGGTGTCAAGAGTGTGGGATTTATCGGGAGTTTAAAGACCCACTAAGCGGGGGGTGGAGGGCAGTGGTGGAAGCACCCAAATTCTGGGAACCTGTATATTAGGCTATGCATACATACTATGTACGCATGAGCAATTTTCTTGAATTTTTAAATATGCGTACTTAGTATGTACGCATGAACAAATTTTTTGATTTTTTAGCTATGCATACATAGTATGTACGCATGAACGATTTTTTGGATTTTTTGGCTATGCGTATATAATATGTACACATAAACTGATATACCCAAAATTTCTAGACAACAGATCCGAGTTGGACTTTGATTGGGTATCTTGGAAGCAATGCTTCTGAGGACTACTTTTCTCTATTTTTTGAGTCCCTACTCTCCGTACCTAAGGGATACAAGGTTGTTTCAATGTGACTAACACACTCCCCAAGGTGATAAGGCTTTGTAAAGTTTGGTACCCTCTCGATATACCTCAGACACAAGCGCCTTCTCAGATACTAGATGAGGTGGTTCCTTTTGAGATCATCACCACTAGGGCTGTCGTTCTACTTGGAATTGGGACGGATGTATCGTAACCTAAATTCCCCCCCCCCCTTTTGTAAAAGCTACCCGCGAGAATGAATTTAAGCCCCCTCTTGGTTCAATTTTAGGGAGTTTGCTTAAGTTCAAAAATGGGTGGTGAAAGTCCCGTGCCGCCTCTACGGGCCGACGTCCTCTGTTGGAATATGAATCTAAACTATCAAGTAACCCGCCAAATGGCTAAGTGGTAAAATAATGAAAAATAAAGCTAAGCTATCAAGTAACCCGCCGAACGACTAAGGAGGTAAGATGATGAAAAATATAGCTAAATTATTATGTAAACAACCAAACGGCTGAGGTGGGTAAAGACAAAGTCGTAAATGCTCAAGTAGGCCCACCAAATGGCTAAGGCGAGTAAAGACGGAATCGTAGGCGTAAGTAAAAATGGCAAACTCGTAGGGATAAGTACGCAAAATGAGTAAAAATCTAGCAAAAAGGAAAAGCACATACAAAAAAGAGGCCAAAACTTCAAGGAGAAGCTCTAAAAGCTATCCCCAGCAGAGTCGCTATCTGTGCAACTGTGGGCTCTCGTCAGTCTGTCGCGACGATGCGCTCTCTTAAAAAAAGGATGGAGTCGCCACCCAGAGCTTTTGGTGTTCCTGAATACCCAAAATCAATATTATATGCACCGAAATGCCAAATATGACTCCATATCACCGGTTAACGCCAAAGCCTCTTGGGTAAGGACTTCGGTTATCAATCGAGAAGGTGCTAGGCACCTGATTGACCCGCTCGTAAGCGATCTCTACTTTGGCCAATTATAACAAAAATAAAAGAATAAAATGAGTGGCACTCCCCCTTGGCCAAAGGCACTCTGATCCTATTGAGTCCTTCACACCCGATGAAATTTTGGCGGCATAACGGCTCAATTCCAGGATAAAGGGAAAGCAAAAGGAGGTAGAGGAATAGAGGAGAGATCGGAGCTCTTAGGTCCTTATAGCACCACTGTGAACCTTCGCATGAGTGCACTTTCGGTGAGCTTCCAATAGCAAACGGGTTGAGGAATGGGTCTTGAGCTCTAAGTAGGTAGGAGAGATAGGCTAAGGCCTTGTTCTTGCTAAAGCTAAGGGATTGATGATGAAAGATGGGGTATAAATGGGGAACCTAGGTTCTAGATTTTTGTAAGAGTAGTGCTTGAAAAGGGGGAGGGAAATATCGAAAGCTTTCTCTCTTTTGGAAATTTTTTCAAAGTCCTAATCAAGGAGGGGTGACTCTCTATTTATAAAGTTTAAGTGGATTAGAGGGATACTTAAGGGCTAAGTGGGTTAGCAATTAAGTAATCTCTAATCTAAGATTTCCTAGGGTTTTGGGAGCTTGGATAGGTGGGAACTTGGGTTTAATTGTAGATGATAGGGTGGTATTCTAAATGGCAAACGGGTAGAACTTAAGGCTAGGAGGGGTGTAACAGTCCTAAAGAAACCAACCCTAAACTTCGAGGTGGTCAAAAAGTCAAACTCCAAAAGTAAATTTTGGCCATTCTTTATAAAAAATAAAATTTTCAGCTATGCGTACATAGTATTTACACATAGCTTAGGAACAGTATTTTTCACAAATACTGAGAAGTTCAGAGCTCGAGCTGGGGCAGTTCTGAAGCAAAAGCCAAAAAATTGGTTGTACGATGTACGCATAGCCCCAAACTTTGGTAATGCGTACATAGTATGTACGCTTAGCGAATTCTTGCCAGAAATTGCCTATGCGTACATAGTATGTACGCATAACCCATAGTTTGGGCCAAATTGAAGGGTTGGATGGTGGGCCCAGGTTGGGTCTAGTATGAGTCCAGCTGGGACTTAAAAGGGTTCTATGGGTCTGGGATGGGTTTCTAAGGGTTCGGGTTAATTTCTAAGGGTTCGGGAAGTGCTATCAGAAGCTCGAAAGTACACCGTTCTCAAAGTATGGGTTAATCAAGCCTTGGGCCAGATTTGGGTGTCTACAAACATAATGAGAGAAAAATATACAGTAAAACATTTCGCTACGAGTCCTTTTGCTCGTATCGAAGAAAATCGTGCCAAAGTAAGTAATATCTTGACTAGCCTATAAACCCGCAAAGAGTGGGAAGATTATTTCTAGCTCATGGAAGAGATAGCCTGTGAACTAATTCGATCATGCTTAAACAGAACTCAACAATTAATCTGCTCATATGAATGGGCTGTACGTGAGAAAAAGGAAAGTATGAACTATAATAGCACTTGATTGAACTAGAATGATCGTTAATCTTGACTGCTTGTAAATTGTAAGAATTCTTGAAAATCTGCTTATTTTATGTGTAAGGTCACGCTGGTCACTATTGTTGTTGCATAATTAAAAATCACTAAAAGTGAACATGCCTCTAAACTTTAATGACCTTGATGTTTTCACAGATGGGAAGTGCAATGACTCCATTAGTAACGATGACAGAACTAAAACGTAAGAAGAAGAATCTGGAACGGGAAGAACTTCTTTTCTTTCATTAGTATGCTTTACACTAATCATCTACCTCGAAACGTGAATCGACAACTTGACTAGTGAAAAGCACATCCTATAGATCCATATTTCCCTTCTCAGAGGAAATCCACCCAGTAAATGTGATGTTGTTCAACATATGAAGGATGTGAAATTGAGACTCCGAAATTGTAAGTGGCTGAACTTGGCCAAAGTAAGGAAATTCTGACAACGACTCGAAATGAGATGGGCAGGCTTGATGTCGTTATCGCTCGAACTGAAACCTTGATGGAAATCACAGGTATTTCCAAAATGCCCTTAATAGTTCTGATTCTGAGGACGAAATCCTCTTTAAGGAGGGGAGGATGTAATACCTGTCCCTTGATTTTTGTGTTAGTCAAACTATTGATTAAGACCTGATGAAACCTGGCTATGCTAGGTGACTGCCTGAGGCCATGTCCATAAAAAATTGTGAGGCACCCACCTTAGATTGACGGGGTAATGCCTATTTCTAGTGGCGCCCATAGGGCATCCCAATTATTTGAATGGGTGTGTTAGAAATTTAGTAAAACACACCTCATCTTATGCCTTGAAAGCCAGCCCAAACTATTTCTTGATGAACTTTGACCCAAGGTTTGACCCGAATTGGGCTCGAGCCTTGGTGGCGATGAAGGGATCATAGCCAACAAATCGGATTTTAAAATTTATCATAGGATTACTTGATGTGTGGAGTCAAACCTTGACTCATAAAATGTAAGCGCCTAGATGCACAAACACATAAGGCTATATATTTTTGCTTTGCATTGAAGGATGTCATTTCTTGTAATTAATCTGTAGATTATCCTTCTTCTCTGGTTTAAGAGATAATCCTTTTAACCTTGCAGTTAATTTATCAAGAAATTCATCTTGATTAGTGACTTGTATTTTTGAAGATAAATTTAATTCAGTACCTTTTATCGATGGTTTAATGTTTGGGTGTTTCAGATTTAAGATTTTTGGATTTGGAATTTAAGGAATTTTAGGAAGAGAAAATAAGGAAATATTATTTTCTATCCCATTTAATTGATTACTAATTGTTTGATGATTTGAATTAGTAAAATTATTTTGATTGTATGGATTCGATAAATATACTTTTGATGATTGATTGTTTGATTCAACAGGGTTAATGAAAGTAGTAGCTTCTAAGGTTGTTGTTGAATGGAGTTGAATTAATCTTAAAGCTTCCATTGGAGGGTGCATCGACTAAATGATAAAACCATCCGATTTCTGTCAAGATTTATGACATTCTTCAAGGATATGAATTTTCCTTTCTTCCTGAGTCATTTCAGGAAATTGGGTTGCTTTGAACTAAGTAACAAAAGGAATGATTTGATAAGATAATTCTACATATTTATAAACTTCTGTCTTAAATTCTTGTAATTTTTCTTCTGAAATTCTTTTGAAATATCATGCACGAAATGATGCATATTTATCCTAATAAAATTTAGAATTTATTTGTTGATGATTAATGACAAAATTGTATGGTTTAGTTGGTTTTACTAAATCCATAAAACTTTTAAGAAATTGATAAATTAATCTCACTAATAGTACGAGATTTCCTCTGCTAATGAGTATATATCCCATGAGGAATTTGTTGTTTAGAAATTTGAATTCCTTCAAGATTGGGTTGATCATTTTTAAGGAGAATATCTCCTTGATGGGTTTGAACAATTTGTTTAATATCCTGATGTAGGATTCTGAATTTGTGAAGATCAGTTTGTAGATCCTCATTGGATAATAGTTGAAAGCATTCTTGGTCTTCTTCAACACTTAGAGTTTGCTCAGTGGTTTTGATAGACATATCACTGGAGCAATTAGCCCAACCATATTTGTAAAGGATTTTGGGATTGATAGAATGAATTGTCCATCGATTTAGATGGTCTTCAACATTAGACCATATTTGTAAAGGATTTTTAATTAATTTTTTATTTTAAAATTAAAAATTGATATTAAAAATTTACCAATAGGTAATTAATATTGAAAATTTACCAATAAGTAATTGATTTTGATTTTTTAATTTTTTGAAAAAGTTGAAAATAGATGTTGGAAATTACTAATAAGAGTATAATTACATATGTGAATAGTAATATCAGAATAGTAATTCTGCAGTGAATAGTAACTCAAAATACTATTTATATACATAGTAAATACTATTCATCATCATCTCCATATTTATACGGAACAGTACTCAAACCGACAAATTTACCACAAACTTACTCGTCTGTTAGCGACTTACGAGAATAACGGCTAACGCACTCCCTGTTTGACGCCTTCCCTCCCAATGCAACTTTTTGATGATCGATAAGCACGATAATAAATATCAAGGTCATCCTTATACCCGTATGAATCAAAGAAGAAGATGAACAATATTTAATATGCATATACATACTAATTAAAAGTTACTACATACTACCCTCTTACTACCCGACATTAACTACCCCCATACGTAATTACCACGGGTTTATCAAGAAAACATGGCTCTGATACCAAGTTTATAAAAGTAAGCGAAGCACGGTAAGGGAAAAGAAACAGAAGCATGGAATCAAATGAAGACAAAGAAAATCTTAAGACCTCTCTTTATAAATATTTAAATTACCAGAATATCCTTACAACTATCTGCCTGATAATCTAATGGTAATATTGAGTGCTATTGTGGTAGTACCTTTTTTACTCATAGCGCTCAAGACAGGTATTCGCTATGCTTGTTATTGCCCTCTTTTTTACCTGTAGCCCCCTTTCGGGTTTTCACTACGTCCATGGGGTTTTTGCATTTTTACCCCAGGCGCCTTTTTTAGGTTTTCACCTGGTCCACACAAGCTTGCTCTTTTTACCCGTAGAGCCCTTTCGGTTTTTCAGTACATTTATTTTGCTTTGAGCTTGTATATTTTCATTTTCTTTTCTTCTTTTTTTATTTCAAAAATAAAGGCCATGACATAGACGTCAATTTCGTCATAGCCGACTGGATGGAGTTTTGTGTTGTCTCTTAGCTTGGCTCATGCTGACTTAACGGATATTATGACTACTCGTAGACCTTAAAGAGGGCTTTCTCTCTAGATGAATTGTGGCCACAAGTTGAAAGGGGTGGGTTAGGAATTTTGAAGGTATGCTTAGGGTTAAAAGGTTTCCTCGATAGGGTTCCAGTTGCTATAATACAGTTTTTCTTTGGGGGATTTTTACTGTACACGCCTCATGATTTTTCTATCTCTTTTCTTTTCTATTTGTTTTTTCTTTTTACTTTTTTCAGACATTCATTTTTGGGGTTTTTTCTTTTCTAATTTTTTTGGATTTTGACGGTAACTCTTTTTCTCTTTTTTTTGTTTGGTATATACACTTTTCTTTTTCTGGGAGGGATTAATGAAGGAAATGTCATTGGTTCTAATGGGGTAGCAAAGGGTATGAGCATTCTGGGATGCTTTTTGGTTACTTGGCTTTGAAATGATGACCTCTTTTATGGGATCCTTAAGCAATCATGTATCCATCTTATCAATACTTACCTTGCTCGGGAGACTAAGAGTAGAATCATCGCACGTATCTAGCATTGATGGGCTCAGAAAAATGATCCTTGTCCATGGCGGTGAGACGAAGCGTGTATCCTAGTGGCACTTCTTTGATGACGTAGGGTCCTTCCCAGTTGGGCTTGAATTTTCCTCTCGGATCAGCGTGGAGAGACGGGAAGATTTTCTTGAGTACCTGTCACCTACTCTCAAATCTCAAATGCGAACATGCTTATTATAAGCATGTGTTATTCTTTCTTTGTAGACCTGGGTGTGACACAAGACTAGGAGCCTTTTCTCATCGAGGAGGTTTAACTATTTGAAATGGAATCTCTCTCTCTCTCGGTTTCTGGTAGATCAGATTCAATGAGGATGCGGAGTGAAGGTACTTCAACTTCAACTAGGAGCACGGCCTCAGTTCCATACACAAGGGAATATGGTGTTGCTCCTGTAGCAGTATGGATTGATGTTCGGTAGGCCAATCTCGATAAGTGATGGCCATTTTTGTGATAGCCCAGATTTTCCCAACACGATTTTTTGAGATATATATATTTAAAAAAAAAAAAATACTTTAAACCAAATGGGAAAACTCAGGCCGCCAGATCGTAGATTACAATCTGAAAATAGGATTTACTTGGTACATCCACACACATGAGGAAATCAAATCAGACAATACATATGACATAATTAAAACTTCCAATTCTAATATCCAACAAGAATAGTAAAATAAAATAAACCCACCAGTGATGGCTGACCATCACCAACCAGTGTGTGTACAATATGTGGATAATAGCATGAATGTACCAAACTCAAACTTAACAAAATTCACAATGTACTAAATCTACGATCCCTGAACTAGGAGTACAAATCCTCAGGTGGAAGATGTGACGGCCCAGATTTCCTTACCCAAAAATATGTGCCGTCAGATCGAGCATGATATGAATTACAGTACTATTATGGTACCAAAATATGACTATCACTTCACGATAGCTCGATCTGTCCACTCTAATAAATCGGAAGGATCAAGCCGTACATTTTAGTTAAGCATGAGATGCAGAAGCAAAGTGTGCAATAAAAGCAACAGATCTATAAAATTAAAAGCAGTAATAACATAAATCCACAAAATAAGTCTATCTCCAAAACTATACATCAAAAGCTATCCGTCCACCGATGAAGGCCGACCTTCATCTAAACAGTGGATCACAAGTCCCATATATTCTATTACATGTTACATAGTAGCATTTATCAAAATCCCAAAACAAACCCAAAATAGTCAAAATATCCCGTCCATATACCAGCTCAAAATGTCTCTACAGCTACAAGATATGCCTTTCATATTGGTCTTCCTCCTCTCCAGGTGTATGGTCCAAAACCTCCTTTTCACTGGAGACACACTCCACGTCTACTCCTGCAGCTGTGACACATAGTCGAGGAATGAGCTTCATCCAAGCTCAATGGGGAATAAGATTTTGTGAAACCACTCATTTAACATATTCAAATTCAGGAGTTCTCGATGCAATTAAACGTGAAAGCAATCCTTTAAATGAATAAAATAAGTAAACAAAACAAAAATCATGGCTTTGACTACATTATCAAATCATATCTTTTCAAATATGCAAGTAAATGTGCTAAAAATAATGCATGTCAGATAGACAGGAAATGTACGTGCATGGAGGCATGTAGATCAGCAAGTTTTCAAGTACACATAACGAGCATTCTTATCTAGGAAAACATGTCAAATACCAAGCCCCTAAGCTATGTGAATAGGGTCGCTTGGGTCAAGATTGCAAGCCCTTGAGCTACATTAACAAGGTCACTTCGGACAAGAGTTCAAGCCTTTGAGCTTCGTTAACAAGGATGCTTGAAATGAAACGTCAAGCCCCTGTGCTAAGTTAAGAGGGTCACTTATACTGAGACCATCAAGCCCCTGAGCTATGTTAACAGGGTCGCTTAATCAGAGACACATCAACGTACTAGAATCGAACACATGGGTAAAATGGGTAACAATGAAGCAACTCGAAGTATAAAAGCCTCATACTATGAAATCAAATGGATAATTTATATAACAAGATGTCGTTTACTAAAATAGTAGACTAAACATGTACGATCCGCATTTATAATTTCAAAGAATATTACTAGATTTTTACACATTAATCTCAACAATTTAAACATAGGTACCATGCACGTCAATAGCAAGAATTTGAGGAAAATAAGGGATCTTGCATCAGGTTATTCCCTACCTTAATCGTTGCTTATATCTGTTGAAACACGTGTCTGAGAATTCCTTGTTCTGCCTAATTATAAAAAATATAACCTCATAAGTTCCTATGCATGATCAATCCCTCAGGGCCCAAACTGGTCATTTTCTAAAAGATCGGGTCGTGATCTAACTAGATTCAGCGAAGGCTAAAAGGTCGTTTGGTGGTCTTTACAAATTTCACGTGGTACACAAGGTTGCCCCTTCAAGTGGCACATGGTTTTGCACGTTCAAAAGACACCTAAAGTTGTCTCATTTTCAAAGGCGACTTTAGGCACATGGTTTTACACGTTCAAAAGACACCTAAAGTTGTCTCATTTTCAAAGGCACCTAAAGTCGCCCGGGCTGCTAATTAAAGTCGCTCGGAGGCTTCTCTTTAAACACCCAAAACGCCACTTAAAAGTCGCCTGGGCGAGTTTTGCCCGAAACTTTTGGCTTGCGAAAGTCATCCGGCGGCTTCAAAAGTCCCAAGCGTCCCTTCAAGTCACCCCAGGGAGTTTCACCCAAAATGTTTGGCTTGCGAAAGTCACCCGGGCGAGCTTGTTAAAGACTCAAACCCCCCCGCGCTTCTAACCATTCACCCGGCCACTTATTGGGTCACCCGCGCTGCACTTGTTGGCTTTTTGAGTTGCCCAGGTGGGTTTTGCCCAAACATTTTGGCCTAAAGAATTCGCTCGGGTGAGTTCTTTATTTATTTTGCTTTCTACTTGCAGCAGTGGGATCGCTCGGCTATTTCTTGCTTAGCCCGAGCGATTTTCATCGTCCAAATCACTTCTTCTACACCTTCTCACGCTAAATTCTTGGACTCTTTTCCCCTTGATTCTCATACATGTTATCATGGTGCACACCATGATCATCCACCACACACAAAACTTAGATTTAGATGAACTTTTAGCCTTCGATTTTAGCCGCATGCAACACTTTCGACCATCACTTTCTTCCACGTACGATCGTCAAAAATCGTTGCATGAAATCAAGCTATCGTCAATTCTTGATCCTAGATACTATAGAATAAGATTTATGCGATTGCAATGCCATACATACATTTTACGTGCAATTTGTACAATTGGCGTGGTTGAAATTTTGGCGAAGCTTGGGATATATCTGGTGCCTTTGATCTATGGTTCAAACTACCACTACAGATTGGTGGTTAGCGCCAAATTCGAAGGTTGGGTTCCAGAGGAAAAAAAGAGGCTAGTTTCTAATCTCTCGTTCACTCACTCTCGGTTTCAACAGAGAATATGCATGCTTATGCATGTGACATGGGTTTTATACCCCTAGGTGTTAGATAGGGTGTATAGGCTGCACCCACCACAGTGGTGTATAGGCCATCATGTGGTTCATGATGTGGAGGTGAGGAAAAGAAGAGAGAGTTCTTTGAGCTGTTACTACCCGATAGTAACTCCTCATGCATAGACTTAGCGTGCATGGCCCTTAAATGTGCTGGATTGGTTCCCATGTAGAGCCTCTACACTTACAATGGTGTACAAAATATCTCTAAGGCGCAAAAAGGGTTTTGGCATGGGTCCAACTAATTGGGCCTTAAGTAGTTTAGTCCTAAAGGCATCACATGGTGAGGTCCAGTACTAAAAGGCTTCATAATCTTCAAGATGCTTTTTTCTAGTGTGAGACTTGTACATTCAGTCAAATATGTGTGGATCCGCATATCGTCTATGCCTTGGCCGATCAGAGATTGGATCCGATACGTAGCTTTGTCCTTAGTATACAATCGACACCAACACAAGTGGGTGTGGTTCAGCTATTTACATGAATACTATCACACCTGAAGTTTACTTTAATTAGCACCGACTATTAATATACCGGTCACCAACACCTGCTATGGAGTATTAACACGATATATTGGGTTCGGATTATCGGGGTATTACATCCTCCCCCCCTTAATAGGATTTTCGTCCTCGAAAATAATCCTGTTTATTCTTGATTGATTTAGCTTCTGTCAGGTGTATTGCCTAAGCGAGAAGCAAGACTTCTAGCCAGTGTAAGAATTAACACATTGATTGAGTTATTTATGACTTTACAAAGGTATACAAAATGTGGTTAAAAATAAAGATTTAATCCAGTTGTTGAACTACTTGAAGCATTGCAAAGGTATACGAAATGTGGCTAAAGTAGAAAATTTAACTCAGTTGTTGACCCTGTTAAAGAATTGCAAAGGTATTCAAAATGTGTCTAAGTTGAAAATTGAACCTAGTTGTTGGACCTGTTAAAGCATTGCAAAGGTATACAAAATGTGTCTAAATTGAAACTTTAACTCAGTTGTTGTACTTGTTGAAGCATTGCAACGGTAAACAAAATGTGTCTAAATTGAATCTTTAACTCAGTTGTTGTACTTGTTAAAGCATTGCAAAGGTATACCAAATGTAGCGAAAGTAACGCGTATCGAAACTTTTTGGGGGGTCTGCGTGTAACGTTGTTTTAAAGATCTAAGGGTGTGCAATCCTGATATTTTTATGGTAATGATATTTATATAAAATTTTAGGGAACATTAGTAGCTATATTTTATGTAGCAGTCAGATAAAAGCGTTAGAGTGATCACCCCTTTTCTTCTAGTGGTCACTGATCCAGTTGTTGACTCGAAGGATCAGTGAGTGGTGTAGTTCCTGAACCCGAGGCTTCCCCAGTAAACGTCAGAGTGTAAGGCTCGTTGGTCGGGTATGCTTTCTCTATGAGATGTGCAAGGACTTGGTCTTGGTGATTGAGCCGCAGATGTATTGCCTGGTTATCTTGTTGCAAGGCAGCAAGTTGAGTAAGGGTTTGTTGGTGCTGAATCTCAACCAATCGGATGAATTCCGACAAGGTAAGTATGTCTTCGTGGTGTGCTGGTGGCTGTTGAGGTTGATCAGGAGCTTGTTGAGCCAAAGGTGGTTGTTGTTACTGTTGTTGGGTTACTCGTTGTTGGTGTCTCACAACGAGGCTCCTCTATAAAATCTTGTAGCTTAGGCTCCAGTCATCCAGATTGTACCGCTTAATATTATCCGTCAATCATACTTCATCCGAGAATCTCAAATTCATTATAAGGGTGGTCATATTGTTCTATCATTTGTGATATGAGGCGGGTGTAAGGCATGGCTTGTGATGGTTTCTTTTTGGTCGGCAGCATTCCTTTGTGGCCATTTTTTAGCCCCTCAAACATTACTGTGGGTGCATTAAACCAGTGGCCTCCAAATGTCGCGTACAATGCGTGTAGGATTTTTCCTTGTCTTTCTCGATCATGACCGACCGGGTAGAGGTTAGCATGAAAGATAATATCCAATATCCACATATTTGGGGGTAAATGTGCGGCCCTGATCGATATTCCCGTGCCTTGCTCACCATCGGCTAAATTTGCGACAATGTCTTGGAATGATACCTCACCGATGGGTGGTGCTAAACCGCCAGTCGGGATAAATGTGTGTCCCACATCGAACTCGAAACTTTGGCTGTCAATTTTTGTGCAAACCCTTTGTGGTTTGGCTTGAACGCGAAATTTTTTGTAGAACAATCTAACCAATCGAGGGTAGTAGTGGTCATTAACTAGTCGGAGCAGAGTCTGCAGGTGAGCTTTAATTATATAATTCCTCGCCCACAATGTACTAGGTTGGCCAGTAAAAAGACTACCCTTGAAAGACCACTCGGGTTGAAAAGAATTTTCCGCCCACTATTCGGGTGGTTGGTCCTTTGGAGGTGGTGATGGTGGGTCCTCCATCGGGCGTTTTGATGCCGTGACCTTAACCTTAGAAGTAGGCACTTTTTCGCGTCAAGGTCTGGACATGGATTGCTTCTTAGAAGCCATGCATAATGTGGGTATACAGGTAGAAAATTCACAAATTTGAACGAGAAAGAGTGACGGAGTTACCATAATCCTGTCGAAATGGTGGCAGAGGAAATTGGAGGTGAAATACGCAGGATGAGGCGATTTCGGCTGTTGGAATGGCAATGGCCGCCGGTGGGAGAAGGTGTTCGCCGGAGAAGACGAAGAAGAAAAACCCAAAACCTCAAATGCTCTACAGTGAAAATGGGGGCAGCAGGGCTTCTAAGCCTTTAAATAGGCCGAAAGATCGCCCGGCTAGTACTAAAAATCACTCGAGTGAGAGCTAATGAAAGGCGCCTTGAGAGTCACCCAGCGAAGTGAAGTTGGTCTTTTTGGCTCGCGAGGATGAAGGTTAGGTCACCCAATGAAAATTTAGGAGCAATATTGCCTCGCGAGGCTGTTAAATTGTCACCCGGCAAAGAAATGAGGTGTTCTTTTACCTTGCGAAGTTGTTGTAGCTAGCGCCCGAGGGAGTTTTGAGGCCAGCCAGGCGGATTTGGCCTATTTTGGTCATTTCTCAGGCCTTATCCTGAGCCTTAGTGCGAACCTGCATTGAATCATGTCCATCCTTGATTTCTAGCATTTTAGGTTACATATGTTGAGCTTTAAACTGCTTGAAATTTGCACCATTTTGGATTGGTGCCTGAATTTTGTTGTTAAATAAATTAATGCCTATTCACTACAGAACAACACCAGTTTTCTTTGGTATTAAATTGTCTGATTTGATGAGCAACAGTTATATCCATTTGATGAAGCTTGACCATACAATAATGTTTATTTTTTAAAGAGTTGAACTTGTACACCCAAACATGGTAGAGAATGACAGTATAGATAACAAGACATGTGATGAAAATTTTTAATTCTTGCAAAATAAGTTCTAGCGGTTCATGGTAGTAATTGCCTCAGGAAAAGAGGTGGGGATAGTGCTCATGAATATCAGATTCGCACTCCCATGTCACTTCGACAGTGGAGTGATGATGCCACTGAACCAGGACCAAAGGGATGCGCCTTGTCCTCAATACCTGCTCTTTGCGATCTAATATTTGGACCGGTTCTTTAGATAATGTTAGGTCCTTTTGAACTTCAATCAGAGTGTAGTCTAATAGGTGCATCGGGTCGCTCATGTACTTGTGCAACATCGATATGTGGAAGACATAGTGTACTCCAGACAGCTGTGGCGGTAAAGCGATTTGATAAGCAACTTCGCCAACACGTCCCAAGATTTGAAATGGTCTGATGTATCGAAGGCTTAATTTTCTGCATTTTTCGAAACACATGACCCCTTTAGGTGGCGAGATTTTTAGGAATACATGATCCCCCACCTGAAATGAGTGTTAGTATATACCCGATGGAGTGACAATTTTAGACACTCAATTAGTTGATTTACCTAAAAATCAACATTGGTTCTTTGGAGGTCGGCGTAACTTTTCTGCCGGCTTTGAGCAACCTTCAACCGCTCATGAATCACTTGAACTGTTTTGTTCGTGCTTTCAATTAACTCCGGACCCAACAACACACAATCTCCAACTTCCTCCTAGTTTAGTGGAGATTTACAGTGGCGGCCGTAAAATGCTTCAAACAGAGCCATACAGATACTTGCCTGGAAGCTATTGTTGTATGTGAACTCGACCAACGAAAAATGTTTGTCCCACAATCCTTGGAACTCTAACATACAGGCTCTCAACATATCTTCGATGACCTGGTTCACCCTCTCCGTTTTTCCGTCCATTTACGGGTGGAAAGCATAACTAAATTCTAACTTGGAGCCCATTCCCTCTTGAAATCGCTACCAAAATATGGAAGTATAGAGTGGATCTCGATCTGACACGATACTGGAGGGAATGCCGTGTAGTCGAACTATTTCTTTCAAATATAGCTCTGCAAGTTTATCATCTGTATATTTGGTACTGTAAGGTAGAAAATGAGCTGATTTGGTTATACGATCGACAATCACTCAAATCGCACTGTGACCTTTCTGTGTTCTCAGCAGCCCCAGAATAAAATCCATGGAAATATTCTCCCATGTCCACTCGAGAATCGATAGTGGCTGGAGTAATCCTGATGGGTGTCAATGGTCGATTTTGACTTGTTGGCATACAAGACACTTAGCGACGTGTTCTGTGATGTCTCTTTTCATTCCTTTCCACCAATAATTCCTCCTGAGATCCTGATACATTTTGGTGCTGCTCGGATGTATGGTGTACATAGATTTATGGGCTTCTTCCAACACTTCACGCTTCAGTTCTTCATCTGTCGGCACACATACTCATCCCCTGAACATCAAAGACCCATCATCCTTTATCGAGAAATCCAAGTGATTTCCATTGAGCACCCCCTGTTTGATAGCCATGAGTTCTGCATTCGATGCTTGGAGTTCTCTGATCCTATTGAAGAGTGCTGATTGAATCTTAATACTAGTTATCAAAGGTCCGGATTTGTTCATCTCAATTGTGGCATCACATGCAGCTAAGTCATCGAGCAGCTGCCATCGGTGCATTCTTGCGACGAGGTGTGCCAGCTGAGCTGATGATTTCCGACTTAAGGCATCAGCTACTACGTTTGCCTTCCCTGGATGGTATTATATTGAGCAGTCATAGTCCTTCAATGAATCCATCCATCTCCTCTGGCTCAAATTTAGATCTTTTTATGTAAAGAGATACTTTAAATAGTGTCTCCACATTTTCAAGGCAAAGATGACAACAGGCAATTCGAGGTCGTGCGTAGGATAATTTTTCTCATGGTCTTTCTGCTGTCTTTACCCATATGCTACCACTCTTTCATGTTGGTTTAGTACGCAGCCTAATCCTGTGTCCGACGCATTAGTAAATACTGCAAACCCTCCGTTGCCATCAGGTAGAGTAAGGATAGGGGCAGACATCAATCTTTGTTTGAGCTCTTGAAAGCTCTTCTCACATGCCTCGATCCACACAAATTTGACATTCTTTCTCGTGAGTTGAGTGAGTGGTTCGGCGATCCTTGAGAATCATTCCACAAACCTGCGATAATAGCCAGTGAGTCTGAGAAAACTATGAATCTCGGTGGCAGTCGTAGGTTGTTTCCAATTTACTACTACTTTAACTTTGGATGGGTCTACTGTTACGTCTGATTCCGAGATGCTGTGTCCCAAAATGCTCACCTGCTCCAACAAGAATTCACAGTTACTGAGCTTGGCGTATAATTGACAATCTTGCAGTGTCTGGAGTGCTAACTGCAAATGTTGTTCGTGGGTTTCTCATGACCTAGAATAGTAAGGATATTGTCTATAAAGACTACCACAAATTGGTCTAGATGGGGTTTGAATACCTTATTCATAAGGTCCATAAAGGATGCAGGTGCATTGGTCAACCCAAATGGCATTACAAGGAACTCGTAATGACCATACCTTGTACGAAAAGCCGTTTTGGGGACATCTTCGGCTCTCACCCTCATCTGATGATACCTCGAACATAGGTCTATCTTAGAGAAAAATCTTGCTCCTTTCAATTAATCGAATAGGTCATCTATTCTCGGGAGCAGATACCGGTTCTTTACGGTCAACTTGTTCAATTATCGGTAATCTATGAACAGTCGTAATGAATCATCTTTCTTCTTGATGAATAACACTGGTGCTCCCCATGAAGACACGTTGGGTCGGATGAATCCTTTGTCAAGCAGTTCTTGCAACTATTCTTTTAGTTCCCTTAATTCGCCCTGTGCCATTCGATCTGAAGCCTTGGAGACCGGCTTCATGCCAGGAGCTAATTCGACTGTGAATTCAACTTCTCTTTTTAACGGTAACCCAGGTAACTCTTCAGGAAAGACATCAAGAAAATCACAGATAATTGGAATATTTACAATGTCGACCTTCCCTTCCTCTTGTCCTAGTACGAAAGCAAGGAAACCTTGGCAACCCTTGTTGATCAGTCATTCGGCTCAAACTGCTGATATAAATGGTACTATAACGAATCGAATACTAGTGGCCTTGAATGGTCTCTCCTTTTTGGGGTAGAGAGTAACTGATTTCTCCTGGCAATCAATTTTAGCTCAAATTTTAGTCAGCCAACCCATGCCAAGGATGATGTCAAATTCTTGCATTTCGAGCAAGATGAGATTGGCTGTTGTTTGACGGTATTCCATAGTGACAACTATCGATCGGCACACTATATTTGCATTCTTTAAACTTCCCGTCGATGTAGAAATGGCCAAGTTAAAATCCAATGGTTCTGGTGTGTACTCTATCTCCCTGGCCATAGCTGGTGTGATAAATGAGTGTGTAGACCCCAGGTCTATCAACACACGTGCTAGATAGGCGCATATATCGCAACTTTTACTCAAATGGACAAAACCTAGATTTGTGATATTTATGATGGTATTAATGATATATATAATTTGTTATAATATACGGTATAGTGATTCTAGAGACTTCCTATTTGTGCACCTTCTTCATCTAAAAGACGAGTAAGTAAACTAATAATTCAATAAAAATCATACCTTGGGTGATTTCGTTGTTGGTTTGGGTGTCGTGCGCCAAAGCTGAATAGGCCCTTCCTTGCATTGTTGGTCGCATAGCTATCTAGTTTGTTGTCGTAGCAGTTGCAACCCCCTTCTTTTCTCGGCACTCTGGGATGCGATGCCCCATTTTGCCGCACCTAAAGCAGGCCCCAGTAGTTTTTCTGCATTCCATAGTTTTGTTTGATATCCTGCAGTTCACACATGAAAACTAAGGTGCGGAAGTTGCGATGCGAGAAGCCATTGGTTGGGCTCTTGGGACTCCTGTTGTTGTAGTATTGGAGGTAGTGAAAGGTTTTGGATTTTGTGCAACCGTGGATATTTTACTATCCATCGCGACAATGCGCTCGTATGAAAAATGAAGAGTCACCACCCAGAGCTTTTGGTATCTCGGGAAACCCAAATCAATATTAAATGCACCGAAGTACCAAAGGCTCTTGGGTAGGGGCTTCGGTTATCGATCAGGAAGGTGTTAGGCACCCGATCAACCCGCTCGTAAGCGGTGTCTACTATGGTTGTTTGGATGTGTATATAAATATATATATATATATATAATTATATCTATATAAAGAAAAGAAAATCAGCGGCACTTCTCCTTGCCCGAAGGCACACCGATCCTATTGAGCCCTTCCCGCTTGCCGAAATTTAGGCAGCATAATGACTCAATTCTTGGATAGAGGAAAAGCCAAAGAAGGTAGAGAAATAGAGGGGAGAGCTGGAGCTCTCGAGCCCTTGTAGCATGGATGTGAACCTTCACGTGGCTACATTTGATGAGCTTCCGATAGCTTTGATAGTTGAGAGATGGGTTCTAACCTCTAAGACTTGGTTGCTACGAGGTAGAGGAAAAAGGCTTGGGTTAGTTCTCACCTAGGCTAAAGGATTTTTGATGGAAGATGGGATCTAAGGAAGGGTTTTGAATTCTGGAATTTATATGGGTTTGGTGCACCAAAGGGGAAAAGGAAATCTCTAATCTTTCTCACTTTGGAAAAATTTTCAAGCCATTTGCGAGGGGTGCCTCTCTATTTATAGGAAAAGAGAGAGTTAGGGGGTGCTTAGAGGCTAATTAGGGTTAGCAATTAGGTAATCCTAGCATCTAAGGTTTCCTACGGTTTCAAAGGCTTAGAAAGGTGTGAAATAGGTTCAATGGTAGATGATAGGGTGAGGCTTCAAATGACTAGAAAGTTGCAAATAAGGTGAACATGGGTGCAGCAGTCCTAATAAAACTCATCCTAAACTTTGAGATGGTCAACAAGTCAAACCCTATAAGTGAAATTTGAGCAAAAAAAACCATGGTTACTATAGCTAAGTGTTAAGACCTGAAAAGTACCACTTTTCACCCCTTAACTTAGCCTTTGATTAGACCCTTAGCTATCTAATAAATGCTTGTTAAGTGTTTTCTGTAGGTAATAAAATAGCAGGGTAATAAGGCCATGAATCCTGCTAAGGAGCCTGTTTTGGCACCAGAAGTCCCTCAGAAGAATGAACCATGAATCCAGACCATAGAAGAGCCTCGCATAGCTGACAAAGCTCTAGAGGATTCAGAATAATCCACTTGGCACAGTCCTCGCGAAGTCCCAAGACTTCACAAACAAGTTCTCGCACAGTAGAGTGACAAAAGAGCATCAGAAGCCTTGAGTCGTGCAACTCTCACGAAGTTTAGAAGTTAAAGGTCGCGCAGCTCCCGCACAGTTCAAGAAGACCCCTCTCACCCTCGCGCGGTTCGCTCAGAACAGCTGAGGAGAGAGAGCTTCAGAATCCTCCCTCGCGCAGCTATCGTGCAGTAGCCGCGGGATGTAAATATCAAGGGAACCCGTCGCGCAGTTCAGAAAAGCTTCAACGCCTCATGAGGATCCTCGTGAAGTTCCATTAAGAAGTGAACTTCTCGTGTAGTTCTCGTGCTGTTCAAAAAGAAAGCAGTCTCGTGAAAGCCTAAATTAGCCTCGCGAAGTGAAACGGAATGCTCGCGCAGTTCCCACGCTAATTCAAAAGTATCAATCCAACTATGCGAAGCCCAATCCAGCGAGAGCTTAACTATCTACCTCGCGACTACTCAAAGCATCAAGAAGCTGAAACTACACGACGTCTGAAGCTTTAATGTTAAACTCAACCACGCGAAGACTAGAGCTACCACGCGACAAGTCTGGAAATCGACTGCAACCTGGCGAAGTTCTAAACTCTAACTTCCATCATTCTACAGAGGACTTTCTAGGGATTTCTAAGGATTAGGGCACGCACTCCCACACTTAAATCTCTATGCACGCGCCCCAAGGCATCCAAGGATCATTATTCGGCCATGTGGCATCGTTAAAATTAGGGTTTCCTAATCCTAATGCGCCGCCACACCACTGCTATATAAACCTAAGCCTGGTTTAGGTTTAGGGGATCGAGAGGGAGACATGGAGTTAGAATTTAGAAGAGGAACTCCTATCTCAGATTTTGTAATTTTTCTTTCTTTCGTTCTTGTTCTTCCTGTAACTATAAGTAGTTTTCTTTTTCTTCTTTCCATGGCTCAGCACTTGCTGGCCATACCTTTGTATGTCTATTGAGGTTAGATTAATGGAGTTTTTGTAATAGGATTTGTACTCTTATGGGATTTATGTATTTGTGAGCTGTTCTGTGCAAGGCTGCTGCCTTGTGATCCGCCATTATTTTGGCTGTGTTTCAAAGCAATGGAGGACTAATTCTAAGGATCCACTCAAATCCAAGTGACCTGTGTGTCTGGGCTATCACGGTCCTATACAGTCTTAGCCCCACCACAGGACCCACTAGATCTGAAATTCTCATGGGAGCCTAAGCTGGTAGCCTTGTGACCATGGTGGTAGCAGCAATTAACTTGTTTTGTCTTGGTCTCCGTGAGGAGGATAGCCTCTGGGATAGTTTGTGACCATTTAAGTGGACAGGCTATAGCCTTAGGGTGAATCCAATCCGCCGATCCAAGATGGATCCTGCTTCCCCGAGCCTGAGCTGTTAAGCCTGGTAGGAGATTGTGCAGAGGCAGACTCCCCATATATTTGTATAGACCTGCCATCAGATGTTAAATCTGATCTGGTTATGGAGATTATAGGCTTGTGACTGGACCATTGTAGCCCCATTCAAGCAATGGATAGCTAGATCTAAGGTGGTACTCAATCTCTTGCTGGTTCTATGTGTCTAGGCTATCATGGTCCTATAAATCCTTAGCCCCACACATAGGGCTTTAGAGGTTGAGGTTCCCTATGGATTCCCTGAGCTTGTAGCCTAGATGAAGTAGTGCCTACAATGATTAATTTGTTTTAACCCATCTCTGGACTGTGGTTCCCCTATGGTGATGCAGCGATACATTTAAGTGGACGAGTTATAACCTTAAAGTTGGATCCATGGCACGGGGATGAGTTGATTCTTTCTCCTCTTTGGTGATAATGTAGCCATTGGACGGATTTCTATAGCTGTCGGATCACGAGAATCGAGTCAAAATTCCAATGATCTAGACTCAATAACCTACTTCTCACCCCTTTTATATTTATTTTCCACAATCCATCCATCTTCTCAACCCTTTCTATAGTTAACTCATTAGGCTATCTTAGAATACTTAGAATAAGTGACCTTAAACTTCCCTCCTTTTAGAATTTGCCGGATCTGTTGGACGGAGGGACTACTAGAGATGGCTCCTTTGGAGCTGTAGATCAGCTTTCCCTGTGGGACAAACTTTTACTTATCAAAACTTGCTACAAATAGACTATGTATCTTGTAGGTCTAGGATTTCTCCATTGTGCTGATTCCATCCCCTGTTTTACTCTTTCCTTGATTTTTAAATTGTTTTTACCACCAACAAATAAAACAAGCACACTAGAGTTTGCAACAAGTTTTTGGCGCCGCTGCCGAGGAAAGTGATCTAATAGTAGCCCCTAGGATTTTTGTATTTTTAGTATTCTTTGTAGCTGTGAATAATCGATACTGCTGATGTAGTTTTTACTCGTTCTTGCAGATCTAGACAGCAGCAGAGACAGATAGTGGACTGCATTTAGAGATTAGCTACCTCTGTTTGCAAACTCTCTATCCTTTAAAACTCTGTCTACTTCTCTTACAAGTTCCATAGCAGTATTTGGGATAGCTGTAAATTTATGTTTACTTAAATAGCTGTAAATTTATTAGATAAATTCTTTGAGTAAAGTGCAATGTGCCTGCAAGGAGTTGTCCCTGCTAGTGGTGTGTTTGTATGTTAGGTAGGAGATCTCTTAGTCCTACTTTAGAGCCTTTCAACCCTGAGCTAGAAAGGGGTAGAAGACTTAGAAGGAACAGGCACACCACAGTAGAGCCCCCAATTGAATCTGAGACAGTACTCATGGGTGAAGAACAACCCAGAACTCTCAAGGAGTTGAATGCTCCGGATGACTATAACTCTCCATTCAGCATTCAATTCCCTGATGTTCAAGGGAATTATGAGATTAAAACTTCAATCATCCAGATGCTGCCCTCTTTCCATGGGCTCAGCAAGGAGGACCCTTATAAGCATATTGATCAATTTTTGGCCTTGTGCACCACTTTCAATATCGCTGGTTTGGGACCTAAGGCTACTAGGCTCAGGCTCTTTCCCTTCTCTCTGAAGGATAGGGCTAGTACCTGGTTGGCTACTCTTCCCAACAATGGCATCACTACATGGAAAGACTTGCAGACCAAGTTCTTGACAAAGTTCTTCCTGAGACCAAAACTAGCCAGTTGAGGAAGGAGATTCTTGCTTTTGCCCAATCCCCAACTGAGGACTTTAATCAAGCCAGGGATAGGTTTAAGGAAATGCTCAAACAATGCCCCCACCACAAGATCCCAGACTGGCAGCTTGTACAAAGCTTCTACAATGGGATTGATGAGAAAAATAGAGATATGGTGGATGCCTCTTGTGGTGGAACCTACATGCACAAGACTGCTGATGAGGCATGGGAATTGTTTGAAGTAATCAGTGAAAATGCTTTTCAAAAGTTATCCCAGGCAAGAACTAGTCAGGAGTCTGTGCCAAAAGTGGAACCTGCTGCATCGTCAAGAGGAAAAGTTTATGAGGTGTCTGGGAACAATAACCTGCAGCTGCAGATGGCAAACCTCTCTTTAAAGTTTGACAAATTACTGACTGTGATGCAACCCAGAAGGGCTACTTAAGTGGTGGAGGCATGTCTGATATGCCAGTCCCCACAGCACACAGTAGAGGAATGTCCATCTGCAGGGCAATATCCTGAATTGGTATTGAAACATGCTGCTGATGCGCAATCTATTGGCCAGCAATAATCTGGTGGCTACAACAGACAACCATATGGATACCAGCACCAAAATGCTGGTTACCAATGGAAAGACCACCCAAATCTGAGGTGGGGGCAAGACAATTATATGCAGCCACAGCAGATGTTGGCTTTACCTCCAAGGCCACAGCAATAGTTCAACCAAGGATATGCCCCTAGGTCCAATTTCCAACACCAGCAGCAGCCCCATCAGCAACAAAATCAATTGATCCTACCCCCATCTCAACCCAGAAATACTTCTTTTGAGGACCAGGTCTTGACATCACTACAAAACCTGGGGTCCGTGGCTCAGACTATGAGTTCTCATGGTCAGAGCATAAAGAAAATGGAAGAGCAGATTGGCCAGCTAGCGAATACCTTAGCTAAAAGAGAGGAGGGGAGGTTGCCTAGTCAACCAGTGATTAATCCCAAGGTCCAATTTTTGATTGGTGAAGGATCCTCAAACCTTGAGGGGCAAGGGGATCTTTCATTGACTTGATTCACAGAATTGTGCATTGTGTATGTTATGTATTTTAATATGGTTCGTTCTTTTTTCAGTTTATAGGAATTTCTAGTGATCTCATCGGAGTCTGAATGTACATGACCTGAGAATTATTCTGCCCGCTTTGGTTCTTATTCCCATTGAATTGATGCTTGTGAAAGAATGAGTGATGATTAGATTGTGTGATAATGAGAATGCTGTTTGAATATGATGTTTTGATTAAATGCTTTTGGAGTACTTACATGCTTAAATGTTGGGAACGCCTGAGAGAATCCCTTTTAGAATGATCGTGGGTGTCTCTAGAACAAAGAATGTGAGAGAATCCACCCACCAAACAAAGGAAAATGACAGACTAATGGGTGTGTGATCCTTGTCACTGTTTTAGCTGTCGCGAGGTTCTGAAAAATAGGCGTGGTTTCTTCTCGCACAGTTCATAAGATGTCAGCCTGCTAAACTGTCGTGAGATCCAATACATTTGTGTAGACTCTCTCGCGCAATCCAAATGAAAGTCCAATCTCGCGACCCATTCATTTCTATCCAGCGAGCTGATATTTTCAAAGCGCGTCGAGCCCCGCGATTTACATAATCCAACCCCGCGCTGCTTTCCTTTTTTTTTTTCTCTTTCTTCCCCAGCCAGCGAAACCCTAGCTCTGACTCCCATTAATCTCTCTCCTCTAGCATCCTTTCTACAGTCCATCATTCACCTTCCAATTCTAGGGATTTGCTTCTAAAGCCTCTTCCACCAGTTGCCCCCTGCTAAGAACTCTCACGATCTTTTGTGCATCAGATTGAACAGAACCCTAACTTTTAGGGTAAGCCTCATCTCTCAACTTCTACTTTTCATTTTTCCAACTACTCACTCTCAGCGGAGAAGTTCCATGGCCCCTAAGAGCGCACCTGTGAAAAGAGTAAGGGATAAGGCTCCCATTGAGCCCACTCCCAAGAAAGCCAAGCCCTCTGAGGCGCCACAAAAAGGGAAGGAAGCGATTCAGGATGTGGCTACGATAACACCTGCTTACTCTACACCCTCTGACCTCCTGACTCCCATTCCCTTGGAGCCTAAAGCCATTTTTGACCTCTCCTTCTTTGAAACAGAACCTCTGTCAGCCCCTGCCATTGAGTTTATCCGTAAAGCTGGTTTGACCCCACTGCTGGAAGCTACCCTTGCACTAGCCTACCCTAGACTAGTACAACTCTTTTACCAGCACATTAGGGCTAGACCAAACCATCGTGGACAGCCAGGCCTCCTAGTGTTAGTTGACAATTTTGAAATGTTACTCAACCCTGAGTTGATTGCTGAAGTAATGGGTATCCCTCATTTTTAACCCTAATCATGCGGATATGGCCCCCTTGCGCCTATTGATACCATTGCACAAGCCCTTACCAGAGGGTTGAAGGCCACAGGGGATTCCATCAGGAGAAGAGACCTGGACCCCAAAATCCTGTTCATTGATCAAGTTCTCCGAAAGAAAATCTATTGTGTTGGCCATCAGCAGGAGAGGAGGACCCCAATTGCTGATGCTCTCTATTCCTTCTCTCGGGGCCACAGATTCCATGCTGCCGGGTTGATGTTTGAGGCCATGAAGGATATTATGGCAAAGATAGGGCACAAAAAGAAGATCCACACTCTCCCCTATGCAAAGCTCATCACCAAATTACTCTTGCGGGGAGGGTACAATATACCGGTAGGGGAGTTAACTGTTGACCTCCCCCCTACCACTTTCGCAAAGCGACAATGGGGGATCAGTAGGAGTCTGATGGATCCCAGCAAAAAGAAGAGAGCTCAGACTGCTTCTGAGAAAGGAGAGGGGACTGCTGCTCCGAAGACCACCCCTGCTCCCACAAAGGTCGCTAAAGCTCCTGCTCCCAAGAAGGTGGTGCATGCTCCTGTCGCTACTGATTCTGCAGCAAGACCTCCGTCCACCACACCTGCCCATCCTTCAGTTTCCTTGCCTATTCCATCTTTCCCTTTTCCCATTTTAGCTCCCTTTCCCATACCCACTCCAGATTTTCCTGTGATTCGTTCCTAGGAGGTAAGTGTTGAACCCCATGCCAGCTCTTTACCCTCACCTACATTACCTCAGTACACACCCCCAATTCCCCCCTCATCTGAATTGAACACTGATAGCCCTCCCCTAATATCCTACATTAAAAAGAAAACCTCTCACACAACCCCTGTCAGATCCTTAGCTAAACCAACCACCCCTATCATACCCACAGAAACCCCACATATTGACCCAGCCACCATCCCAACCATCCCTACCTCACCTCCACTCACAGACCTTGACTTTAACCTAGCCACTACTTTCGGATATCAGGCCTTCATGACTACACTGCTTGACACGCTGCCAACCCATGATATCCCTCTCCCAGTTTCCCCACTTCCTTCCCCACATCACTCACCAGAACCTCCATCTCCTCCTCCTACAACCTTCCACCATGCCCCTACTTTTCCCTTTCCAACCTGTTCCCTCTTCTTCTCATACTCCACCCCAACCACACTCAGACATACTAACCCATATCCTTGCCCTAATACATGACATTCAAACCCAACTATCAACCACAACACATACCCAAGACCAAATGCAGACTGACATTACCACCATCAAATCCACCCTTCAAACATTGACAAAACAGCCCATCTCTGCACAACAACCTCCTACACCACAAATCCAGTCCCCTTCCACCTCTGACTCCACAGTGCACCCAGATTTTCACCCCATTGATACCATACCCCACCACTCCTTTCCCCCTCTACCTATCCTTCCCCCACTCATTTTACCCCCACCACAATTTACCAATCAATCAACCCAAACAGACCCCATTCCCTTCCCTTCCACCTTTCCCATTAATCCCCTCACATTTTTAACCCCACCCTTCCCATTCAGACCCTTCACCATTCCCTTTTACCCTTACCCAGAACCACCCACCTTCAGTGACCCCCCTTCATTTACTTTTCCACCCATGCCGTCTATCCCACCTCTTATCCTACCCCCTCCTCAATTCACTGACCAATCAGCACAAACTAACCCAGAACCTTCTACCCCTCCCCCTTAACTAGACTTCCTCACTGCAATCTCCACTTTACCCCCCCAGGACCAATCACCTTCTCCTTCTTCCACCCAATTTCTACCAATCTTACCACGACACTCCTACTACACCCCTCCTTACTTCACCCTCCTCCATGCCATACGGGACAATGCCTACATCAAGAGGGATGTTCTCAGGGGAATGGCCCAACTCCGACAATCCATTGAGTACCCTTTGCTGCAGAAGATGAATGACCTGAAGCTTGCTCACAGGCAGAAGCTGCGAGATGTTTCAAAGGGGTGGGAGTCAATTTTGGAGACCATCAATGATCACAAGGCTGCGGCAACTTACTACAGAATGACTACGGAGATGGAAAAAGCTAATGCCGAAATGGAGAAAAAGCGAGCCCGAATGTATGAAAAGAAACTCCACAATGCTGAGGAGATCCACCGGCTGACTAAGGGGCTTTCTGATGCCAAACTCCTCTATGCTGACAAGCAGATTGAAATTTTGCAAAAGAGGATTGCATCTCTGTTAGGCCAACCAATTGAAGCCACCCCTCTTGCTACAACACCCCCTGAGGCTCCACCTTCTACACACCCCGGACCATCTTCTTCCATCCCCCCGGCTCCTACCTCTACATCTCCACCTCCTCCACCCCCTACTCAAGAACCTCCACCACCTCCTGCTACAGTGCCTCCCCCTGCCAAATCTCCTGCACCCAAGAAAAAGAGGACTCCTTCCAAGAAACCCACCCCCTCCAAAAGAGCCACTGCTGCCCAAAAAGGGAAAAAGCCTGCTCCTCCATCCCCACCACCAAAGGCCACCAGAGCTTCTGCTCAGGATGACCCCCATGGTAGATTACTTTCTAAAGAAGAATGCCAACAGGCTGCTGCAGCCCTTGGATTGGACCCCACTGTTCTCTTTCCCTCTGATTCCGATTCTGACTCTGCCCCACCTGTGCATCCAAGTTCTACAAATCTTGTTGCTCCTCCTTCTTCTGACCCTGTTGAGCAAACGTATCCTCAGAGAAGGAAAGCTACAGCTAAGAGGACTACTCAAACAGCTGCCTCTATCAAAATTGGAAAAGAACAATCTACCCAGTCTGAGGAGGCACCACCACTGAAAGATAAAGGCAAGAGCCCGCTTGTCCCTCTTGAGCCAGAAAAAGCTAAATCTTCTCTTATTCCCCCCGAGACTCAGCAAGAGCCAACCCCCAAAGGGAAGGGCCCCAAAGGGAAGAGTCCTAAAGGAAAAGGTCCTATCAAATCACCTGAGCGAACCAAAGCCAAATCTTCAGTGACCCCCCCCCCCCGAACCAAAGACCCGAAAAATGTGGGTCAGGGCACCAACCTTGCCCAAAACTGATGCCCAACGGAAGGAAGAGCGGGCACGAAAGAAGAAAGAGGAAGAGGCTCTCCTTCAAGAGCATGCCAAGAAGATGGGTTGGGACCGGTTTTGATTCCGGCTCTGATTAGCTTGTTCCTAGGATTTTTCCTGTTTCTGCATTTTCTTTTTCTCCTTTTGTCTTTCCTTTTGTACATTTCTCTCTTATATAGTAAATCTTCTTCTTTTGTCATTGCTCTTCTTCTCTGTTCTTGGTTGTTTTCTTTCTTGCTATTTCCTTTTATTATGCCATTAATAAATCTGCTGCACCCACACCTTTGATCCAGTAAGGACACTGCTCCTCTTAGGTTTGGGGGTGTGGCAGGCAGATCCTGCCAATGGAATAGTTAACCTAAGTGCAGCATAATCATGTGAGTAAATGGAAATGGAACCATGTTCACTGGACAATCAGAAAAATAATGAAATTTAAAATTTTTTCAGACTTTAGATAGTATAAACTTTTAAAATTTCACATCTCCATGATGAGATCACCAAGGACACTCACTTGTATCAACACTTAGTAAATCACTAGAGAGAAAAAAAGGTAAGGACATACTTAAGAATTCAAAGGAAGACCACAACCAGTGAGATTTGGGCCTACTTTACAAAAATTTTCTTTGAGGAGTGACTAAGGCAATTTTTTTTAACTCTAAGAATTGGCTGAGTCACTGTACTCACTAGAAGTTAGGCAACTCCAAGTTGAAACAATTGACAGCACTCATGAGACCTAGGAAAGGATCAAGGCCTTCTCTTGGACTGTTTGAGCCTAAATAAACCAACCTTAAGCAATTGCCCTTATCCATACCCCCTTTGAGCCTTAAATCCTAAATTTCTTCAAAAATACACCTGAGTACTTGCACCTGAACCTATGTATCTGATTTAACCTTACCCTCACTCTAAGAATTCAGAAGGTAAAGGAACAAGAGTTGAAGATGGACTAGCTATGGTCAACATTAGGTGCAGAAAGAAGAAGTACCTCAAAGTCTGGCAGATGGTAACTGAGAAAATGGTGGCATTTCAGAAAAGCAAAAACAAAATAAAAAGAAGGAAAATGCATCAAAAAGAAACAAAAATAATAACGAAGAGGAGTAAGAGAGGAGTCAAGAGGGAACTTTCATAAAAAAAAAAATCGAAATCAAGAAGAGAAACTGATCACTTCAAATCTAAAAACCTCAGAGAAAATGAAAGGAGCTGAATCAAAGAAGGTGAAGTCATGAATCACCTCCTTCACCTACTAATTTCTCAATTTTGAACCCCTTTTCAACCTTCCATTCTTTTTAAACCCCACTCCATAAGCCACATTACAGCCCAGTTAAAGCCGTTGTGATCCAAAGTGAGTGAGCTGTCATGTGGAGACAGAGAGTTGTTCAATCTATGGTGAGGATCTGTCAATGATGCCAGAACTTCAGAGCTATGCCTATGCTCATGCTTACAGACCCATTTGGGGGATGTAACTGCTCTTGAGCTTGAGAGAAAATGAAACCCTCAACAGTTCTTTATGAGAGTATGCCCTGGAGAGTTTTGGGTCTAATATTAAATGCATTAAGCATGATATACAACCTAATTTTTGATCCAGTGATGAGCTCAATGTTGACACACATGTGTAGTGTCTTTGGTGTAAACCGATTGGAAATGCTGTGCTTTCATGAGAAGCTTATACTGTTTAAATTTCTGTGCAGCCAATCTGTTTGAATTTCTTATATTTTTAATGATTCAAAGGTGAACTAACTCTGTTCCTTGACTGCTCATCAGATAAATGGCACTTTTGTTAACCGCTTCATTGAGAAGTTTGTGGGTGTCTTCACTAAAAACCCTCAGGAGACTCCACTCCTCCACTAGGGATCACCTAGGGGTTTAAAAGGCTTGGTACATATGCTAAATGTATCCGTGCTCCCTACAAAAGTGGCATTTAAATTTTATAGTTGATTTAGTATAGCTTTGCTAAGGGACTAGCAAAGATTAGGTTTGGGGGTGTGTTAAGACTTGAAAAGTACCACTTTTCACCCCTTACTTAGCCTTTGATTAGACCCTTAGCTATCTAATAAATGCTTGTTAAGTGTTTTCTGTAGGTAATAAAACAGCAGGGCAATAAGGCCATGAATCCTGCTAAGGAGCCTATTTTCGCACCAGAAGTCCCTCAGAAGAATGAACCATGAATCCAGACCATAGAAGAGCCTCGCGCAGCTAACAAAGCTCCAGAGGATTTAAAATAATCCACTTCGCACAATCCTCGTGAAGTCCCAAGACTTCACAAACAAGTTCTCGCACAATAGAGTGACAGAAGAGCTTCAGAAGCCTTGAGTCGTGCAACTCTCACGAAGTTTAGAAGTTAAAGGTCGCGTAGCTCCCGCGCAGTTCAAGAAGACCCCTCTCACCCTCACGCGGTTCGCTCAGAATAGCTGAGGAGAGAGAGCTTCAGAATCCTCCCTCGCATAGCTGTCGTGCAGTAGCCGCGGGATGTAAATATCAAGAGAACCAGTCGCCCAGTTCAGAAAAGCTTCAACGCCTCGTGAGGATCCTCGCGAAGTATCATGAACTTCTTGCGCAGTTCTCGTGCTGTTCAGAAAGAAAGCAGTCTCACGAAAGCCTGAATTAGCCTCGCGAAGTGAAATGGAATGCTCGCACAGTTCCCACGCTAATTCACAAGTATCAATCCAACTGTGCGAAGCCCAATCCAGCGAGAGCTTAACTATCTACCTCGCGACTGCTCAAAGCATCAAGAAGCTGAAACTACGCGACAACTGAAGCTTTAATGTTAAACTCAATCACGCGAAGACTAGAGCTACCACGCGACAAGTCTGGGAATCGACTGCAACCTGGCGAAGTTCTGACTCCAACTTCCATCATTCTTCAGAGGACTTTCTGAGGATTTCCAAGGATTAGGGCACGCACTCCCATGCTCAAATCTCTGTGCACGCACCCCGAGGTATCCAAGGATCATTATTCGGCCATGTGGCATCGTTAAAATTAGGGTTTCCTAACCCTAATGCGCCGCCACACCACTGCTATATAAACCTAAGCCTGGTTTAGGTTTAGGGGATCGAGAGGGAGACTTGGAGTTAGAATTTAGAAGAGGAACTCCTATCTCAGATTTTGTAATTTTTCTTTCTTTCGTTCTTGTTCTTCCTGTAACTGTAAGTAGTTTTCTTTTTCTTCTTTTTCTTCTCTCCATGGCTCAGCACTTGCTGGCCATGCCTTTGTATGTCTATTGAGGTTAGATTAATGGAGTTTTTGTAATAGGATTTGTACTCTTATGGGATTTGTGTATTTGTGAGCTGTTCTGTGCAAGGCTGCTGCCTTGTGATCCGCCATTGCTTTGGCTGTGTTTCAAAGCAATGGAGGACTGATTCTAAGGATCCACTCAGATCCAAGTGACCTGTGTGTCTGGGCTATCACGGTCCTATACAGCCTTAGCCCCACCACAGGACCCACTAGATCTGAAATTCTCATGGGAGCCTGAGCTGGTAGCCTTGTAACCATGGTTGTAGCAGCAATTAACTTGTTCTCTCTTGGGCTCCGTGAGGAGGATAGCCTCTGGGATAGTTTGTAACCATTTAAGTGGACAGGCTATAGCCTTAGGGTGAATCCAATCCACCAATCCAAGATGGATCCTGCTTCCCCGAGCCTGAGCTGTTAAGCCTGGTAGGAGATTGTGCAGAGGCAGACTCCCCATATATTTGTATAGACCCGCCATCAGATGTTAAATCTGATTTGGTTATGGAGATTGTAGGCTTGTGACTGGACCATTGCAGCCCCATTCAAGCAATGGACAGCTAGATCTAAGGTGGTACTAAATCTCTTACTTGTTCCATGTGTCTGGGCTATCATGGTCCTATACAGCCTTAGCCCCACACATAGGGCTTTAGAGGTTGAGGTTCCCTATGGATTCCCTGAGCTTGTAGCCTGGATGAAGTAGTGCCTATAATGATTAATTTGTTTTAACCCATCTCTGGACTATGGTTCCCCTATGGGATAGTCTGTGACCATTTAAGTGGACAGGTTATAACCTTAAGGGATTGGATCATTGCACAGGGATGAGTTGAATTCTTCCTCCTCTTTGGTGATAATGTAGCCATTGGACAGGATTTCCATAACATTAGATCTGAATCTGAGTTACAAAACTCCTTCGATCTAGACTCAATAACCTACTTCTCACCCCTTTTATATTTATTTTCCACAATCCATCCATCTTCTCAACCCTTTCTATAGTTAACTCATTAGGCTATCTTAGAATACTTAGAATAAGTGACCTTAAACTCCCCTCCTTTTAGGACTGCCAGATCTGTAGTCAAACCTTGAGGGACTACTAGAGATGGCTCCTTTGGAGCTGTAGATCACCTTTCCCTGTGGGACAAACTCTTACTTATCAAAACTTGTGACAAATAGACCCTGTATCTTACAAGTCTAGGATTTCTCAGTTGTGCTGATTCCATCCCCTGTTTTACTCTTTCCTTGATTTTTAAATTGTTTTTACCACCAACAAATAAAACAAGCACACTGGAGTTTGCAACACTAAGTCTGGTGCATGTATTAGATGCGCCAAGCATAGCTACAGTGCATGGAGGTTCAGAGCCCAAGATGGGGCCCACCTATACTTGGCGTAAGTATTTGATGTGCCAAGCCATTTCTGGGCAAAAATGGCTTGGCGCATGTAATACATGCGCCAGGAAACATCGAGTCAAACTGACCAATTTTTAAATAACCATAACGTTTGATATACAACTCCGATTGAGGTAATTATTAGCTTGTTGGAAAGATGGATAAGTCCTCTTTCCAATAATATATAATTTAGCTCTTGCATAGGTCTGTGTAAAATTTGGCACTCCTCTTTCCAACCACTGCTCAGAAAGGTTCAGAAACTGGTTTGGGACAAGTTCTAAGGGGTCCAGGAAGGTTGGGGTTGATTCCTAAGGGTTTAGGATGATCCCTAAGGTTTTTAGGATGATTCTTAAGAGTTTTGGGAATGCTTTCAGAAGCTCGAGGGTGTGCCCTTCTTGAAGTATGTGTCGATCAAGCCTTAGGCCAAATTTGGGTGTCTACAGATTTCCCTTTTTGGTATCCGATCACTAATGATCGAGTGCCAAAGACAAGAGACATCCAAAGAGGCCCAAGGCATTATTGACAGGTCTACTATATTCAAAATGAACCTCAAACATCAGGTGAGTACCATGGTGCATAAACGGAAGCCCTGTATGTTAGAAAAAACATCCGTTTATCAGTCCCCAAGCGCTTAGCGACATTACTGGGTATAACTGAGGTAGAGCGAGTTACGAAGGCTCAATATGCTAGGAAAAATATCCGCTTCTCGAGATATTGATGATGTTTGATGTTCAAGTTTTATTCTAAATAAAATAGCTCCGTGAGCGAGAGAGTGATCGACCCATACTTTAAGACAGGCACGAGACAAAAATGAGAAGGTCCACAGTTTGTGTCCAATTGTATGAGGCATTGATTGCCCCATTTGATTGGCCACGGGTGCCCCTACACGAGGTAGGATTCGAGGTCTTTGGGCGAACCCATCGATCTCAAAGTTAATTTATCATAATTACCTGAGCGGAGCGAATATTGATGTCGCAACACTTTTTAGGAGTGTGCGCCATCTTTGATAATATGCCCTAGATCAACATGACCTAGAGTATCCAACTTCAAATAAAACTGAATAGATCTGACCAAAATTGGGTGCCTACCGAAGGAGGCACTCAGTCTTGGTCTCCGTCAACGATATCTTATTATCGAACAATTATGCAAAAACATGCACTCATCAGGGGTAGATAAAAATAGAGAATGGAAGTCCCGACCCAGAACCCGTCCGGATATAATTTATGAGAACAAATGACCATCCAACGGATACCCAAATGCAAGGTGTACACTTTACAGGGATAGCGTACAAATCCAAGTTTTAAGCCTGCACCCTAAAATGAGCCCTTCAGAATGCATATTTGAACATAGTCGCTTGATAGGTAATTTTCTTTTTGATAGGTTGATTTTAACCAACAATTGACCATTTTCATAACGGAGTTACCCGGACCTCCAAAAAAGTTTGTGATGAATCTGAAGTTAGACACTCCCGTTCTTATGAATCCAAAAATAGAGTGATCAACGCAAAGAATTTAGCCATGGAATCAATTTGATCGAAACATTGACTGTTTGACTGAGATTGACACTGTCGCAATAGGATCCAGAGATCTAAGGCAAACGTTAGACTTAGGATATTAATGTTGCACAGTTGCATTATCGATAAAATATTGATATTCTACCGTATTAAAACACGCATGTGCGTAGTTAAAGTATCACGAAAATATAGCTATTTTTTTTTCTTTTTCAAAATAATATTTTTTTTTTGAATAGACCGATGTCTGTGGAGAGATGCTTCATTTGATCTGTCCATCGCCGAGAGGTTGTCAGCTTCGAGGGTTTGGACCATTTTGATGTTCCTACACATTTCTCAAGAAAATGTCAGTTTCTTTTTTTTGTTTATAGAGGTAACAATATGCATCCTAATTGACAGAAGAAACAAATTTTTACCTTTTATTTATTTTTCAAGATTTATATATATCTATATATATATTTTTTTTTTGAATTTGTTTTTAGATTTTTTTTATTATTTTTCTTTATTTTGAGATTGAAGTACAATGCCATAAATATGTACATGGGCATAAAAAAGGAGTATATATTTTTTTTCGAATTTTTCAAAATTTCCATTTTTTGTTATTTTTTTCTTTCTTTTCTTCTCTTTTTTTTTTGTTTGATGCCTTAATAATGAGGCGAAGTAGCGGGTCCCATTTTGAGGATAGTCGAACCCGTTCATGGTCTAACCTGATTGAGGTTTATAAATTTTACCAAGGTCAGAATATCCATCCCTTTAGATCGAATCAACCTTTTCTCCTTGCCTCGGGTGATGCATTTGACGGTGTGATCTAAAGATACACCTGATCAGAACCTAATTTGAGCTAACATGAGCGGCCCAGTTGAAGACCAGATAGTTCGGGATTATAACCAAGGGAGTAACCGAATGACTTTCTCCTTTTCTTCTCTTTTACAATATTTTTACTCACATCGCCCAAGACGGGTTTTTGCCATGCCCGTTGTTTCCCTTTTTTTTACCCGTAATGCCCCTTGGGGTTCATACTATGTCTATGGGTATGCAATTTTACCCCAGGCTCCTTTTCAGGTTTTCACCTGGTCCGCACAACCTCTCTGTTTTTACTCGTGACGCCCTTTCAGGTTTTCACCACGTCTATCTTGCTTTGACCTAGTATATTCTTATTTTATTTTCTTTTTCTTTTTTCAAAGGCCACGACATAGACATTGATTCCGTCATAGCCGGCTGGATAGAATTCATTTATTTGTCTCACAGATTGGCTCGTGCTGACTCAACGGATACTGTAACTGCTCGTGGACCTTAAAGAGGGCTTTATTCAGCGATGTATCTTGGCCATGGGTAAGGTTAGTATTTTGAAGGTATTTTGAGTTTAAAAGGTTTTCTTGATAGGGTTTTAGTTGCCATAATACACTTCTTCCTTGGGGTATTTTGCTCCACTTTTTCTTTTCTATTTTTTTTGTTCTTTTTGCTTTTTTAGGACATCCTCTTTTTAGGATTTTACTTTTCTGATTTTTTTAGATTTTTGAGGGTAATTCTTTCCTCTTCTCTCTGGTATATACACACATTTTTCCTTTTTTGGGGAGGGGATACGAAAGAAAGGCCAATGGCTCAAATTGGGTAGCAAAAAGGGTATGCGCATTCAGGGACGCTTTTTGGCTACTTGGCTTTGAAATGATAGCCTCTTTTATGGGGTCCTTAAGTAGTCATATATCCATCTTATCAATACTTACCTTGTTGTGGGAGACTAGGGAATAGAATCATTGAACGTATCTAGCTTTGATTGGCTCAAGAAAGTGATCTTCGTCCATAGTGGTGAGGTGGAGCACGTATCCAGGGAGTACTTCTCGGATGACGTAAGGTGCCTCCTAGTTAGTGTTGACAAGTGAAAAATACCATTTTTTACCCCTAAACTTAAGTCTTGATAGACCTTTGAGAGAACTAAATAAGTGTTTTAAGTGCCTATGTTGCAGCTAACAATAAAGACAGGCTTAACCATAAAAGCAGCTTAAAAGTGCCAAAAAGATGACAATCCATGTCAATCCAAAGTAAGGAAGTAAAGAAACAACCTCATCAGCTGTTGAAAGGTCTAAATGGAAGAGGCAAAGACCTGTAAGAGAAGCAGGGAACAATTCGAACAGAGAAATGCACTATAGAGTTCTTTTCGCAAAGAACCTGCACTTTTCGTAAAGAACCAGGAACTCTGCGAAAAGGACTAAAACTCCAGGCTTAGTTTTCGAAGAGCATCTGAACTCTTCGAAGAGAAGATTGAACTTTGCGAAAAGGAGAAAACACAATTCGAAGAGAGATTGAACATTACGAAAAGAGCTCAAGTCACAAAGATTTTGCTGCAAAAAGGCCCCTAAGCTTTGCGAAAAGGTATTCTGGAGATTCGCAGCTTTAACAAGGGCAATTCAGTAATCTGTTGCACGTGTCCCAATGCGTTTTAAAACCTAGGGACATTCCAGAGGGTTCTAAGCATAAAGCGAAGGAATATTCCACCCCACGTGAGCACCTAGAGAGGGAATAACTTGGCGCGAACTTCTAGAAACTCTAACAAACTTTCAAAATACATAACAGAATTGATGCCTTTTTCACCTGATTGGCTGAAATAGATCGAGGAATTCTGATTGGCTAGAACAGATCTCGATCCCCGTGCTCGACTACCATTGGTCAATACAGATCTGAGAACCTCTGATTGGTTGATACACATCTGAGCTGGACTTGGGGAAAGCTATAAATAGACGAAGCATTTGCCCAATTGGAGCATCCAGATTTTGAGTTTCATTTCTAATCCCCCATTTCCTAGCCAGACAGCTTGTCTGCAATCCTTGTAATAGCCTGCTTTGTACTTGCACTTGAGAGCTGTGAGATACTGTTGTAACTCAAAGGAGAGTTTGCATCCAAGACTGCAAATCCGAGAGCTATTAAGTCGTGCTCTGTAAATTGTAAGGATGAATTGTAAAAGGTTGTTGTAAACTATGCATTCTCCATTGGACTCATGTCAAGGGTTCCCTCTGATCTCCTCAGTACATTAGACTCCTTTAGATTCATTGTTGTGCATGCAATTTCCCTTGATTCATTAATCCTGTAAGAATTAGTGTTGGTAACCTAGTCTCTTACAGCATTTGTAGTGACGTTTATTGTTCTGAATTGAGGATTTGGATTAAAGACTATTGGATGGTTTGTGGCCATTAAAGTGGACAGACCCTAGCCATAAGCGTAATCCTAATCCTTGAATTAGATTTATCTATCTTACATCTGTGCTTGTAGCCAGATGAAGATTGGATCACCTCTGTTGGGCTGCAATTATTCTCATTAGATTTCAAAGACCAAATCAGATTTAGATATTACTTCTCCATCTTTGTTTCAAATCACTCCCCCAACTCGGATCTGGATCATTTAGTTTAAATTTTTCTTTGTTTTTAGTTTGTTAAACGTGAAAAATTCAAACCTCTCATCTTATCAGTTTTCTAGATAGGATAAGTAGCCAGAACTGGTAGCTCAGATCTGGAGGTTTATCTTACATTTTAGACAAATTCTCTGTGGGCGATCTTTCACTCACTTACTTCTAAAACTTGCTACAATTGGCCCTGATCTTGCAGGCTAATTCTCTTCCAACCGTGCTGATATTTCTTTAATTTTTTTTTATAGTCTAGAGCCACTGTAATTTAGCAGCTATAAATCTGTTTTCAAACCACACATAAATCAAGCACACTAAGAAGCAACAACAAGTTTTTGGCGCCGCTGCCGGGGATTTTGTTCTAAAATAGATAGACCTAAGTTTTCACTTTTAATTTTGTTTATCATTACTAAACTATTCTATTGTTTATGCCTGTGCAGTTATTCATATCCAATTTTTGAAGAAGGGAAACTACTTAAAAAAGAAATTCTGAAGGTTTGCTGTGAATAATCAGATTGTTTTTGTTCTGAGTTGTATGTTTGGGAGGAGGACTCTCAGCCCTGAGATTCTCCCATTGAATTTAGAAGTTGAAAGGCTACTACGAACCAAACAAACAACACATTCGCTACTATGGGTGAAGAACCTCGACTTTTGAGGGATTACTTTGCACTGGTGCTTATAATTCTCCTTTGCATTCAATTTCCATCTTGAAGGAAATTATGAGATCAAGTCATCAACTATCCAAATGCTTCCTTCCTTCCATGGGTTGAGTAAGGAAGATCCATACAAACATGTGGATGAATTCTTGGCTCTTTGCACCACATTCAACATAGCTGGACTGGGTCCAGAAGCAACCAAGCTTAGGCTCTTTCCTTTTTCATTAAAGGATAAAGCTAGAGCATGGTTATCTATGTTAGCACCAAACAGTATCACTTCTTGGAATGATTTGCAGTGTCAATTCTTAGCCAAATATTTCCCAATGTCTAAAACAAGCCAATTGAGACAAAGTATCATTTCATTCTCCCAAAACTCAACTGAAACTTTCCATGAAGCATGGGAAAGATTTAAGGAACTGTTAAGGCAATGTCCTCATCATCAAATTCCTAGGTGGCAGCTGGTTCAAAGCTTCTATCAAGGAATTGATCAAAAAGGTAAAAATATGGTGGATGCCTCTTGTGGAGGCACTTACTTGCAAAAAATAGTTGAAGAGGTTTGGGACTTATTTGAAGTGATTGGTGAAAACTCAACTCACAGAATCTCACAAGGGAAATTGAAAATCCTGCTAGGTTGAACAACCACCAACCCACCAAAGGGAAGATCTATGAGGTGAATGAGTTAGAAAGAAAGATGGACAATCTAACCACAAAGTTTAATAGATTGATGGACTCACTTAAAACTCCAAATATTTCAAGAGTAGAGGAGGCATGTCTGATATACCAGTCCCCTACTCATTCAATTGACCAATGTCCGCACGCATCACAGCTCCCATTTAATGGTGGAACAAGCTCATGCTCAATCATTTGGACAGATGCGGTCAAATGAATATCCATGGAGGGCACACCCCAATTTGAGGTGGAACCAAGGAATTACCAATCCCAACAACAAGAACAACCAAAGAATGAAATGCCTTTCAAAAGCTGCAAGTTATCAGAGAATTTTATGTCAAACCAAACTTTCGCCCATTCCACAACAACCTCTGCAGCGCCCAATTCAAAACCCCTCCAGGGTCCCTTTCTTGAAGATCAAGTCCTAAATTCACTTGAATTTAGATCTTTAACTCATCGTGAACTTTCACACCAGAGCATAAAGAAGATTGAAGAAACATTGGGACGACTTTCAAATACCTTGGCAAAAAGAGAGGAAGGAAAGTTACTCACCAACCTTTGAACAATCCCAAAGGATGTTCATGGTTGGAGAAGCTTCTAATTCACATGAAGAAGTAAAATCACCACTTTGAGAAGTGGAAAATGATAGATAACAAAGTGGGTAATCAAGAAGAAAGAGATGAGGAAGAGGATAAAGATATGCAAAGAAGAGCAAGACAGTGATGATAGCATGAGGGGTTCGATGTACCTCAGAAAAACCAAAAAAATGAAAAACAAAAAATTAAAAAAATTTCTGAAAACACTTCTAAAGTTGTAGATGAAAGATTAGTTCCTCATTTACCATTTCCTCATGCAATGAAATCTGTATCCCCTTTTGATAAAGGGAACACAAAAATAGATGAGATGATGGAGACTTTCAAGCAAGTCAAGATAAATTTACCTTTGCTTGAGGCAATCAAACAAATTCCAGCATATGCAAAATTTTTGAAAGATGTTTGCACTCACAAAAGACAGTCTAGGATACAGTTGTCCAAAAAGGTCTTTGCTATGGAAAGAATTAACCAGGTGTTATCCATTGCTACACCTCCTAAACTTCAAGATCCTGGAATCCCCACAATCCCTTGCATTATTGGGGAACACACCATTGAAAAGGCTTTATTAGATCTGGGTGCTAGTGTCAACCTACTTTCATATTCTGTATATGAGAAACTAGGTTTGGGAGAATTAAAACCCACTCATGTGGTGTTACAACTAGCGCATGATCTTAAAGAAAGCCGAGGGATGATTGAAGATGTATTGGTGGGAGTAGATAAATTCTTCTATCCTGATTTTCTAGTTTTGGATATGGAACCAACCAAAAGCAAAACTTCCATCCACATCATTTTGGGAAGACCATTCCAGCCACAAATGCTTGCATTCAATGTAGGTCCGTATTATGGAAGTCTCATTTGGAAACATGAAGGTAAAATTAAATGTTTATAATGCAACACATAGCCTCAATTCAACTCAAGAATGTTTTCATGTTGATCTATTGGATGAACTTGTGGAAGAGACTTTACAACAATTTCGCAGGTGAAGACTTCACCACAGATGTTAAAGATGCTTGGGGATATGCTTTGAAAAGAAGTAAGTTGTATCTCAAATTCTAAGGAAATAAATGTTGTGCAAGGTACTCTTAATCAATCAAAGTTTTCTTCTTGAAACCTCGCTACTTTCCCCTTCCACAAACATCTAAGGTACCTTTGTTACCTTCTTTTCTCAAATTTCACGATTTATTTAGAACTAAAGCAGCTGTAAAATTTGAAGTATGTGTTCTTAGGTAATCATAAATCATTGCATTATTTCTTCCTCTCTCACAAAGGAGCAAGAGGAAGAGCTGTTGATAGTCTTGAAAGAACATAAAGGGCAATTGGTGGACTATTGCGATTTAGGAGGAATCACCCATTGTTTGCATGCACAAAATCCACTTGGAAGAAGATGCAAAGCCTTCTAGAGAAATGCAAAGGAGGTTGAACCTCATATGCAAGAAGTGGTCATGAAAGAGGTTGTTAAGTTGTTGGATGTGGGGTCATTTACCCCATTTCAGATTCAAACTTGGGTAGCACCTACAGGGTGGTACCTAAGAAATCTGGAATCACCGTAACCTCGATTACGGTGAGCTTATGTCAACCGACAAACAAGCTGGATGGAGAGTCTATTGATTACGAGAAAATTAAATGCAATGACCGAAAAGACCATTTCCTCCCATTCATTGATCGGATCTTAGATAAGCTAGCGTGAAAAGCTTATTACTGCTTTTCTTGATGGTTACTCCGTTACAACCAGATTCCCTGTACCCACAAGATCAGGAAAGACCACATTGACGTGCCCTTTTGACACTTTTGCCTATAGGAGAATGCCTTTTGGTCTTTGTAATGCTCCTGCTACCTTCCAAAGTTGCATGTTTGCATTTTTTTCTGATATGATTGACCAATTTATGGAGATTTTATGGATGATTTCTCAATCTATAGCTTTTTCCCAGTGTTTACACCATCTCAAATTGGTACTACAAAGATGTGAAGAAACCAACTGGTTTTGAGTTTGGGAAAAGAGCCATTTCATGGTCAGCCAGGGCATTGTCGAAGGCCATGTTGTTACCCACAAGGGCAATGAGGTGGACAAAGCAAAATTGAGTTAATTGCACATTTACCACCCCCAAAGTTAAACAAATCGAAGTTTTTAGGACATGCCGGATTTTATAGAAGGTTCATCAAGGACTTCAAGAAATAACTAAACCTCTTTGTCATTTGTTGTGCCAAGATGTCCCTTTTGTTTTCAATAATGAATGCATGAAGGCTTTTGAATTCTAAAAACTGTGATTTCAGCTCCAATATTGCGCCTCATTATTCATTACCTTTTGAACTGATGTGATGCATCGATTATGCTTTGGGAGCCGCCCTTGGATGAGAAAAGATAAGCGCCTCATGTCATAGCTTATGCCAAGAGATCAATGATTGATGCACACTCAATTACACAACAACCGAGAAGGAGGCTGCGGCAATTGTTTTGCTTTAGAAAAATTTAGGTCATATGTCTTGGGTTCACAAATAGTGTTCACGACCACTCGCTTTGAAATACCTTCATCTAAGAAGGACACCAAACCAAGATTAATGTGGATTCTCCTATTACAGGTGAATTTGATCTACTGATTAAAGATAAAATGGGGTGGAGAATGTGGTGGTGATCACCTCTCCAATTTTAATCTACCGAGATTGATAGGCTGCCTATCAATGAATCTTTCCCTGATGAGCAACTTTTTGCCATTAGTGTACACACTCCTTGGTTTGCCAACATAGTCAACTTTTTGGCTACTGGAAGAATTCCTCACCATTGGAATAGAATGGATAAAGATCTTTTCTTCTCAAAGGTTAAACACTTCATCTGGGTGGATCCTTATCTGTTTAAAAGTTGTGCAGATCAAGTAATAAGGAAATGTGTCCCTGACCAAGAATTTCATAGAATACTTTCTATGTGTCATGAACAGGCCTGTGGAGGTCATTTTAGTGGGAACAATATCACGTAAAAGTTTTGCAAAGGTGGATTTTATTGGCCTACACTTTTCAAGGATGCCTAAAGATTGTAAGTCTGCCAGAATCGCGAAATTAGGCAGCATTTCCAAGAGAAACTCAATGCCTTTACAGCCTATTTTGGTAGTTGAGTTGTTTGATGTTTGGGGGATAGACTTCATGGGTCCCTTTCCTCCTTCCAATGGGAATAACTTCATTTTAGTAGTTGTGGATTATGTATCCAAATGGATTGAAGCCACAGCTACTAAAACAAATGATCACAAAGTGGTTTTGAAATTTCTTAAGGATCACATTTTTTCCAGGTTTGGTTTTCCCAGAGCCATTATCAGTGATGGGGGAAGCCATTTTTGTAATAGACATTTTGAAACATTGTTGAAGAAATACTCTGTGACTCATAGAGTAGCCACTCCATATCATCCACAAACCAGTGGACAAGTGGAGATTTCCAATAGAGAAATCAAACATATTTTGGAAAAGACTGTGAAGAAGGACAGAAAGGATTGGTCCTTTAAGCTGAATGATACATTGTGGGCATATAGGACAGCCTATAAAACCCCAATTGGTATGTCCCCATTTAGGTTGGTCTATGGCAAAGCATGCCATTTACCAGTAGAGTTAGAATATAAAGCTTTTTGGGCCATTAAAACATTGAACATGGATCTAACTACTGCTGGTAATCACAGGAAATTGTAACTTGCTGAGTTAGAAGAGCTGCGAATGGATACATACACAAATTCAAGATTGTATAAAGAAAAAGTCAAAACTTTTCATGATAAAAATTTATTGAGAAAAGAGTTCACAGCTGGTTCTAAGGTATGGTTATTTAACTCAAAGCTCAAGTTTTTCCCAGGAAAACTGAGATCCAGATGGGAAGGGCCATACACTGTCATTCAAGCAGCCCCTTCGGGAGCTGTTGACATCCTTGATCCAAGTAATGGAAGAATCATAAAGGTCAATGGTCAGAGGCTCAAACCATGCATTGAAAATACCCAGGAGCCTGTGCTGCCCATCTATCATCACGAATCTCCAAAAATTTGATGGTAGAAAACTGTACATTATGTTTGTATATCATAGTTTTTTGCTTATTTTCTCTGTTTTTGCTTTTATCTCTTTTCGCATAGTTTAAACATGCTTAATGTTCAGTCGCAAAGTCATAATTCGTTTTTCGCAAAGTCCAAATTGCTTTTCGAATAGACTCTGGAGTTGTAATGAACTGCTCGAAAGCAAAGATGTGCTGTTCGAATAGTTGGTGCTGAAGCCATTTTCTTTTCGAAAAGCTAGTTCTGAAGCTAATTCCTTTGCGAAATGATGTTTCTGAAGCTGTTAACTTGTCGAATGGTACTGATGCCATTCACAATTGTACAGAGGTCTCTTTTGGAACTTTTCGAAAACTTAAAGGCACTTTGCGATATTAACTTTGAATATATTTAATTCGACGGTGGGGTTTCATTTCAAACTCTTTCTGCAGAGCGACTCTTCACTGCTACCCTACTTCGCTCTCTCCTTGCACGAGTTAACAAGTTTACTACCCTTTTGTAACTGATTGTGTAGATCATTTGCATTTTCAGAGAAGGATTTCAGCTTATAATCTGGGGGATTTCTGCAAAGCAAATAAACTCGTTCAAACATAAACCCTAGATCTCGGTATTTCTCTACCCATTCTCTCTGGTTATTATTTAGTAATTTGATTCTGTGTCAGCATCTATTTTGGGCATTTTTTTACTTCAACCTAGAATGGGAAAAGCAGAGAAATCATTGGCCGCAATGTTCTGCAAATCCTCTGCTAAGAAAGTGAGCAAACCGACCCCAAAAGCAAAAGGAAAAGCCAAAACTTCAGCTAAACGGAAACTTTCAATGGATAAGGCAGACAGGGTGGAGAAAGGAAAGAAAATTAGACATGAGCTGAGCCTTGAGCTGAGCTTACTCCTCCGCTTCCATTCATTTGGTTCTACCAAATCCCTTCATTGAAGCTCGAAAGCTAATACGGTGATGGTAGACGAAACTTTTTCGATCACCAAACCGAGTGTTGCCATCTTTAAGATAGCTTAGAGAGCTTCACTAAGCAATATCCTTACCCCTTGCAGAAAAAATTTACCCAAGAATGGTGAAGTTATGGGACCAAAACCTAATCAAGGTCACTGAAAGAGATGCTGGTGTCCCTGACTTAGTCATTTTCATTGATGATTGCGATCTTACTGTGACATTTGAAGACATAGGGGATGCTTTAGGGATACCATTCCAATTTGATCCCTCCGTCCTTTGGTCGCTGCTCAGAATTGCCTCTTTAGAGAGATGGCTGCCCATTTAACCCAAGGTATTGTGGGCAAGTCCCATCATGAGAAGAGACCTTGCCCCCAATTTCTATTGATGGATTCCATTTTAAGGCTTTTATGTCATCGGGCACGACCAAGAGAGAGAGATCACCAATTTTAGAGGCCCTCTTTCATTTCTCCAAGGCGGTTTTCAATGCCCCTATGTTAATTTTTGAAGTCATGGCGATGTGCCAAGCTAAAGAAAGAAAAAGATAAGATGGCCTACCATTTGGCAGATTGATCACCTCCTCGAGCCAAATTTGACATTGATAGTGAGGAGCCATTTGAAGTCATTACCCTCACAATTTTGGGAAAAGGCTTGGACTACAAGCAGCTATCTTGAGACGGATGAGAGAGCGGTGAACTGCACATGCCCTGCTACTACACACGAACACTGTAGTTGTGAGTGAGCTGAACCCACCCCTGCAGCACATGAGCTTGAAACCAACCCTGCGTTGTGAGTGAGCAGAACTCACCCTGCTGAATTTGAGCCTACGAGCACACCCCTTCCATGTTGCCAGATCCAAATTTGTCCGAATCAACTGTGCCGGATCCAATTTTGCCAACTCCTATGGTGACCAGCTCTTTAGCTGCACCACTTCTTGAACCAACTCTGCCAGTTCCTGTGGTGACCAGCTCTTTAGCTGCACCCATTATAGATAAAACCTCCCTCCCTTTGGTGACCAGCTCTTCAGCTACACATACTCTGGAGGAAGTTGGCCTTGCACACTTTTCCCCTACTCAAGCCCCTGCACTTTCACCTATCCCAGCTGTCCCATCTCCCACACCTTCCATCATTCCAATTATGGACTCCCCCTCTACACCAACCACTCCAACCATTCTCACACCACCAATTTCACCCTCCAATGCCCAGGCTTTAGAGGAGTTAGCTGCAGATTTTATTGCCCCATCCCCCTGCACTCCTCTGCTCCAAAGCCCCTCAAATTCCTGCCCATCACACACACGAGACCTCCCCTACACCTGAACCTGAGCCCTTCACTACAGAGGCCTACTCTTCTTTAATGGGTTCTATTTTTGAAACCATGGAAGTAGACCCCACCCCTATACCTGCTCCTCCTCCCTTCACCCACTTTCCAACCTCTCCCTTTACAGCCATTGCACCTCCTCCCTCCACCTCCGTTGTCCCAGTCTCTACTATGCCCACCTCTCCCACACCTGCATCCATTACCCAAATCCTTACCTACCTCCAATCCATCCAAGCCCAACTTCAAATCAACATGCATAATCATGCAAACCATGGAACTTCTCCATACCTTAGCTTCCACAACCCAAACAACCACCATTACCCTCGACCTATTTTTTCTTCCTGTGCCACCCAAACGGATCCAGAGGTAATATTGGTTGATCTTCCATCCCTCCACCACTCCCCATTTTCTCGAGCAAGCCACTGCAGACCCTCTCTGTCCCCTTCTAGCCACTTCTTCCCCCTCCCCCAGCTGGGCCACCTTTAGTCCCCTACCATTCCATTCCCCTCCCCCGATATGCCACCCTCATCAAAGCCATGGAAACTAACCCTTATATCCGCAGAGATGTTCAAAAGGGGCTAGCTTATTTGCAAGCTTACATCCGTACCCCTTATGAAAACCAGATTCGGAAGTTAGAGATCTTTATGAAATTTGAAAGAGATAAAATGAGGGACCTATTGGGTCAAACATTTCAGCTGGTGAGGACTGAGCAACACAAGGTGTCCATGTTGCAAGCCCAACTGGATTAAGAAAAATTGAAGACCACTAGCCTCAGCAAACACCTTGGCCTCACCAAAAAGATCAAATCTGAGGAGTATACTGAGCTGAAAAACACTATTCCGGAGAAAGCTCAATCAAGTTCGAACTCCAACACTGACTCTAGCTCTGATTCTGACAGTGACTCCAGTTCGGAGCCACTTGAACCAACCTATGATACAGATTTTGACCCCAGTTATTAGCTCTCATTATACTTTTTATGTTATACAGTGTAATAGAAAATTCTGTTTTGTGTCTACTACTGTGCATTTCTGTCTGTCTTCTTGCCATCATTACTTTTGTTGTTTTTCTTTCTTGCATATACTTTTCCTCTGTTTTGGACCAATGTGGACCCTGCTTCCCTTTGGTTTGGGGGTGTGACAAAAATAGCAATAATCAATTAAGGAGTTAACATCAGTACAGTTTTGGATCAGCAATTTATATATATATATATATATATATATTTTTTTTTTTTTTTTTTTTTTTTTTTCACACCTGTTGTTTTGAAATATATTAAGAAGTTTCATGAAGTAAATTCTAAAAATTACTTTCTTATGTAATTCTAAAAAACTTTCATGAAGTAAATGTCAGGAAATTTCCAAAAGAAAATTGATGTTTTAGTAAACCTAAAATGAAGGAAAACAGTGAAGATATACCTCAAGAAGTTGATAAAAACCACACCCAGTGAGGTTTGGGCCTGAAATATATTCTTTGGAGGTATGTTGTGGCAATCTTTTCTGCTAGACTGGGTGTGAATCACGATCGGCACTAGAAGTTACACATATCCAAATTGAAATATTTTGATAGCACTCATGATATTAAAGACATGATGTAAGGCCTCCTTTTGAACAATTTGAATCCTTACAAAGCCCCAGCTTTTGAAACTGCCCTTGATACACACCAGTTGAGCTGTATAAATCGATGAATCCTTTGAAATCTCATCCAATAAACCTCATCAGTTTCATTTAGCCTAACCCTACCCCGAGAAGTCAGAAGAGAAAGGGAAGAAAGCTGAGGGAAGGAGAATTGAGTAACAATTTAATAGCAAAAGAAGGGTAAAAGTTGAAGGCAATGATGAAACAGCAGAGGGATATGGCATGCAGTCAGTGCTAATTCAAAAAAGAAAAGAAAAATATTTGAGCAAAACAAAAGAAAGAAGGCATTTTCATTGGAAGTTTGAAAAAGAAAGAGAAAAAGATGGCCACTTTGGCTCTGGAAATTCAAAAGAAGAAGATGAAACTATGCTGAAGAAAAGTGGGTTTGCATATAACCTCCTGACCTTGACTGACTTCTCAAATATGAACACCTTTCCAACCCTTTTTAGAGATTTCACCCATCAGCCACAATCAAACCCAAGTAAAAGTCCTTACTGATCATTGATGGATTGAGCTATCACATGGAGATAAGAATTTGTGTAGTCTATGGTGAAAGGAGCAATGAATTTTTAACTAAAAGCAATGCCTATGCTCCTGCTTACAGTCCTATTTGAGGACTGTAATTGCTCTTGAGCTGTGTGAAATAGTATAACCCTCTCATTTGTTTTTTGAGTGAAAATCCTGGTGAGAATTGGGTTTAAAATCAACTGATTAGGGCAACATCAAAGCTGGATTCCTAAATCAAAGGCTTGCTGTTTGTTAATTTTCCTTGTAAATGGCCTCTGACATAAATCGACTGAATAGTAACAAGAATTACTGCAGAATTTTAGTTTTAAACTGATATCTTTCTTGAAAAACCGTCTTACAAAATAACTGATGCAGGTGTGAATAATCAATTGAGGAAAGTGGCTGTAACAGAACTGCAGTGATTTTAACTAACGTATTGAAGAAGTTTGTGGGTACCCTCACTGAAAACCCTCAGGAGACTTCACTCCTCCACTAGGGATCACCTAGGGGTTTAAAAGGCTTGTTGCATATGCTAAATGCAACTATGCTCCCTACAAAAGTGGCTCTTTACTTTGTTTTTTTTTATTTTTTTTATTTTCTTTGCTCAGGGACTAGCAAAGCTTAGGTTTGGGGGTGTGTTGACAAGTGAAAAATACCATTTTTTACCCCTAAACTTAAGTCTTGATAGACCTTTGAGAGAACTAAATAAGTGTTTTAAGTGCCTATATTGCAGCTAACAATAAAGACAGGCTTAACCATAAAAGCAGCTTAAAAGTGCCAAAAAGATGACAATCCATGTCAATCCAAAGGAAGGAAGTAAAGAAACAACCTCATCAGCTATTGAAAGGTCTAAATGGAAGAGGCAAAGACCTGTAAGAGAAGCAGGGAACAATTCGAATAGAGAAATGCACTACAGAGTTCTTTTCGCAAAGAACCTGCACTTTTCGTAAAGAACCAGGAACTCTGCGAAAAGGACTAAAACTCCAGGCTTAGTTTTCGAAGAGCATCTGAACTCTTCGAAGAGAAGATTGAACTTTGCGAAAAGGAGAAAACACAATTCAAAGAGAGATTGAACATTGCGAAAAGAGCTTCAGAAGTTACAGCACTTTGCAAAAAGGCCCCTAAGCTTTGCGAAAAGGTATTCTGGAGATTCGCAGCTTTAACAAGGGCAATTCAGTAATCTGTTGCACGTGTCCCAATGCGTTTTAAAACCTAAGGACATTCCAGAGGGTTCTAAGCATAAAGCGAAGGAATATTCCACCCCACGTGAGCACCTAGAGAGGGAATAGCTTGGCGGGAACTTCTAGAAACTCTAACAAACTTTCAAAATACATAACAGAATTGATGCCTTTTCACACGATTGGAAACGGATCGAGGAATTACGATTGGCGAACAGATCTCGATCCCGTGCTCAACTACCATTGGTCAATACAGATCGAGAACCTCGATTGTTTGATACACATCAGGACTGGGAAAGCTATAAATAGGCAAGCATTTGCCCAATTGGAGCATCCAGATTTTGAGTTTCATTTCTAATCCCCCATTTCCCAGCCAGACGACATGACGCAATCCTTGTAATAGCCTTTTGTACTTGCACTTGAGAGCGTGAGATCTGCGTAACTCAAAGGAGAGTTTGCATCAAGGCGCAAATCGAGAGCTGTTAAGACGTGCTCTGTAAATTGTAAGGATGAATTGTAAAAGGTTGCTGTAAACTATGCATTCTCCATTGGACTCATGTCAAGGGTTCCCTCTGATCTCCTCAGTACATTAGACTCCTTTAGATTCATTGTTGTGCATGCAATTTCCCTTGATTCATTAATCCTGTAAGAATTAGTGTTGGTAACCTAGTCTCTTACAGCATTTGTAGTGACGTTTATTGTTCTGAGTTGAGGATTTAGATTAAAGACTATTGGATGGTTTGTGGCCATTAAAGTGGACAGACCATAGCCATAAGCGTAATCCTAATCCTTGAATTAGATTTATCTCTCTTACATCTGTGCTTGTAGCCAGATGAAGATTGGATCACCTCTGTTGAGCTACAGTTATTCTCATTAGATTTCAAAGACCAAATCAGATTTAGATATTACTTCTCCATCTTTGTTTCAAATCATTCCCCCAACTCGGATCTGGATCATTTAGTTTAAATTTTTCTTTGTTTTTAGTTTGTTAAACGTGACAAATTCAAATCTCTCATCTTATCAGTTTTCTAGATAGGATAAGTAGCCAGAACTGGTAGCTCAGATCTGGAGGTTTATCTTACATTTTAGACAAATTCTCTGTGGACGATCTTTCACTCACTTACTTCTAAAACTTGCTACAATTGGCCCTGATCTGGCAGGCTAATTCTCTTCCAACCATGCTGATATTTCTTTAATTTCTTTTTATAGTCTAGAGCCACTGTAATTTAGCAGCTATAAATATGTTTTCAAACCACACATAAATCAAGCACACTAAGAAGCAACAACAGTTAGGCTATAACTTCCCTCTCGGATCAGCGTGTCGTCATCGCCCTTTGGTAGTCGCCCTAGCATTCTTCAAACCAAATGGCATGACTCGATAACAGAAAGTTTATCATAGAGTAATGACCGTTGTCTTCTCTCAGCATGGTTTGTCCATCTTTATCTGATTGTATCAGAAAAATCCATCCATGAACGACAGCATCCCATGCCTAGTAGTGTTATCGACCAAGATGTCGATGTGTGGCAATGGGAAGCTATCCTTAGGGCTCGCCTTATTCAGATTTCTAATGTCAATTCATATGTGAACCTTTCTATCTTTCTTTGGTATTGGGACGATGTTGGCTAGCCACTGTGGGTACTTGGAGACTATGAGAAATCTCGCATCATACTGTTTGATAACTTCAACTTTTACTTTCAGCATCTACTCAGGTCGGAGATGTCTTAACTTTTGCTTGACCGACTTAATATCTGGATATAGCAGCAACTCATGCTCAACCAAATCGGTGTCTAAACTAGGCATATCCTCATATGACCATGCAAAGACATCTTGGTATGACCGAAGGAAATCAATCATTCTTTTTCTTTCCTCAGGAGATAGCGACGTTCCGATCTTGGTGATTCTAGGAACCTCCTTTGTACCCAAGTTGACATCCTCTATTTCTTCAACGATTGGGGTAGGGCCATGCTCAAAGTCGGCAAATCATTCAAGGAGTTCATTGGGAAGCTCCTCAGTAGGGATTTCCTCGTCCAAACTCATGACCCCTACCTCTTCTTATATTTCTACAGGAAAGTGGTCGATTTCACGTGGGACGAGTTTTTCTATTAAGGCATCATTTTCTTAATTTTATCATAAACTTTTAAAATATAATTTTTTGAATTATTTTGTATTTCTTTTATTTTTTTGGATTTTTATTTTTCTTCAGAGATGGGCCCTTGGTAAAGCAGGTCTTTATATTCACATGGCATTGCCTGCCAAAGGCTAACCTCGCTTTTTAAAGGTTATTTCTTTTTAAAAAGTGGGTGCCAAATTTCATGCCACATACCTCTTCCAGAGTTAAGGGCGTTGATGCCCAATTCCTTACCTGCGATGTTACACCTTTACCTGCTATGATGGAGGAGGCTGATTAAGATGGCTTTTGGGAGTCAGCCTTCATCATGCTTATCATGGGCTCGTTCGGGACCCGGTCCTTAAATATCAGTAAGGTACTATGGTGGTTTACCACAGGGGGAGATTGAGCAAGTATGATAGACTCTTCCTCAAAAAAGGACAGAACGGCTAGGTCTACTTCCATATCAGGGGGAATTATTTAGGGGTTAGTTGGGTGGATAGCGGCCACCGGCTTGTATGGGATCAGCTATGTTGCCCCATTCTGATCAATTTTTACAACCCCCGCACTCACGAATGTATTACGGATGTGAGGTCTCAGTCGGGTTCGTCTTCTAGGTCTATCTGCCTGGCTTTGGCAGCGGCTATGTTTCGAGCCTTCTCCCTGGCTTCCTGAACCTCTTCCTCAGTGGGCTTGTAACCTAACCCAAATCTGACATGTTGGCCACCTTTTGCTCTGATCGGGTCTCTCTTGCCTTGCAAATGGGGACCCAAACCTTTTCCTTTCTGATAGCTCCACTTTTAGAGCCACTTCTGCAGTCATTCCATCTCTGATTTTTATGGTGACCCCTCTGATAGGTTATGGCCCCAATGTTGACACATCATACTGAAAGTTGTGAAGATCTGTGTCTTCAACTGTATGGGGTGCATCCAGCACCTTGAGATTTTCGATGCTGTGGGCCATTTTCTCTCTTTCTTCTCACCCTTCTCCCATGATTGTTATGACCTTCTGCTCTGATATGAATTTGAACTGTTGGTGTAGAGTGGAGGGCACCACCCCAATTTCATGCAACCATGGGCATCATAGTAGCAGGTTGAAGGAGGACTTGATGTCCATGACTTGGAATGGGGTTGAGAAGGTCATTGGCCCAATGGTGAGCTCTAGTGTTGGCTGGGCTGGATAAGTGCCGGTGGGACCATTGGAGGTGAGGGAAGTTCTGTGGAGTGATAGGATGAGTGGAATTTGGATTTTAGGTGAAGCCCTAATGGGGCCTCTGTGTTTGAGGGAATGCTTGGAAATGGCTTTGTGGTGCATGGGGATGGGTGAGTTGAGGTTGATGAAGGATCGGTGCCTGGCCCTCGCCTTGGGCTGGGTGGGAGGCATGTGTGTGATGGAGGTATTGAGGGAATTGTGGAGGATAAGGGGCATGAGGGTCCCAGGTTTGGGCCTTGTTGGGCTTGGGTATAAGGTAGGAAATTTGGAGAGGTTTGGGCCATAAGGCCTTGGGAAGTTTGGCCCATTGGGCTTTGTTGGGTTTGGGCCTTGGTAGGTCTGGCCCATTGGACCTTGATGGGTTTGGTCCATTGGGCCTTGGTGCATCTGGCCCACTGGGCCTTAATGGGTCTGGCCCATTATGCCTTGATGGGCCTAGCCCACTGAACTTTGATGGGTCTGGCCCATTGAGCCTTGATGGGTCTAGCCCATTGGGCCTTGAAGGGTGTGGATGATGGAGGTTTAGGCCATTGGGCCTTGGTGGGTGTAGATGATGGGGTTTTGGGCCATTGGGCCTTGGTGGGTTTGAGGTAGTGAAGCATGGAGACTTGGGAATGTGTATGATGGGTTGGAAGATGTGTGGTGAGAATGAGAGTAAATGTTTTGGGAGGCTTTCCAACTAGTGTAAGCCTGAACCATTTCATCCATCAGGGCCAATGGAGAGGGATTGGATGGAGGTGGTTCATTTGAGGTTATTTGGGGCGTGGATGATATAGATGTGTGAGAAAAACTGGGCATGGCCCCGGTAAAATTGGGCATGACTTGGGTAGATAGGGGGGTATGTGGTGGATTAGAGAAATTGGGTGCGGTATAGGCAAAGGTGGGTGGATCGGTTATATGTTGGGAAGATGAAGGATCGAGTATGGTGGTAAAGGTGGGAAATTGGGTCGGGTTTTGAATGGATGTGAGTGGAAATTGTGATTGATTAGGCATGGACATGGGGGGAAATGGGCATGGTTTGGGAGAATGATGGGGAATGGGGTGTCAGATTTTGGGTGTTTTGAGAGGTGGTGGATGGGGAGATAGAGGCATCGAAGGGGCCGGTGACTGTGAAAGGAGATTGGGTGAGGGGGATGGATGTGAAAAATCTCTTTCACATGGAAATGAGTTGGGGAATGTGGCGGAGATGAGTCGGGATCGGCGTATGCCGGATCCACTACCCACGACATGGCTTGGTGACGGGTGGGGTACGAGTGCCTTGGATGGGGCCCGTAAAGTTTCCTCCTCCTTTCCCTATGGGATGACGGAGGGTAAGGTGATGCCGTTGTGCCGGCACCCCAAAGCTTTTCCTTCTTTTTTTTCGATTTTTGGTTTATTTAATTTTTTGAAATTTTGTAAATGAATCTTTATGATGAACAACTCTGGGGCATTTGAATTCCCATTTCGGGTGGTGTTTGTACCCTAAATAAATCTCGTGACTAGATCTCGATGTGCTCCAGAAGAATCAAAGGGGAACCCTTTGATCTATTGAAGGCACGAGAGTCAACGCAAACAACCCGATCCCCCGGAGCGAGTCGATAAGAAGTTACCCTCTTTTGACCGGTGGGGGCATATTGGGTGTTGGATAGTGCAGGACCTAATCAGAGGTGCTAAACAACTAAACGGGGAATTCAGGGATGTGAAAAGGGCCTCAGATCTTGGGCTGCACTGCTCGGTTTGGATTTGGCGTGTGTATTACATGCGCCAAACCCAAAACTGGTCAAACTAAACTTGACGCGTGTATTACATGCACCAATGAAAATTTGGGATTTCCAAGCTTGGCGCATGTAATAGATGCGCCAATGTAAACCTGGAGGAAAATGGCTTGGCGCGTGTATTATATGCGCCAGCCACAAACAGGGGGTCAAATAACTTTAAATGGACAAGCGAATTGATTTTTTTCTTGTTTTTCAGGCGATGTTGATCATAGGGATACAAGGTTGATTTAGGGCAACTAAACGCACTCCCCAAGGGTTTTAAGCTTTATAACCAGCTCGGTCTCACCCACCGGATATACCTCCAGTGCAAGCGCCTTCTCAAATACTGGATGGGGTGGTTCTTTTCAGGATCATCACCACTAGGAGCTGCCACCATACAAAGAACCGGGACATTTGTATCTTTGCCTAAAATTCCCAACCCTTGAAAAATCTACCCCCGTAAAAATTCAATTAATCTCCCTCTTGGTTCAATTTTAATTTCAGATTTTAAGAGAGTTTTCTTAATGTTCAAAAATGGGTAGTGATGGTCCCATGCCGCCTCTACGGGCCAGCGTCCACTGGTAGGATATGATTGCGAAAAATGAAATGCTCACATAGGCTCACCACTGGTAGGATATGATTGTGAAATAACCTATTTTGTTTTTGATTCATAAGTATATACACCCCCATTTTGCCCTCTTGGAATATATAAATCTATTCGGTCAAGCTTTGATCTCACAACTCTAATTGTGACCATATGCTAAAATAATAGTATATGGCTGAATACAGGCTGAAACAATAGCTCTGTCGCTCAGGCCTCATAACCTTGACGCGGGAACCATGTACTGAAACAATAGTACATGGCTGAACACAGGCTGAAATAATAGCTCTATGGCTCAGATCCTAACGTAGGGAGATTATATACTGAATAATAGTATATAGTCAGAATACAGACTAAAACAATAGTCTTGCATTTCAGACCCCCTTTGCCCTAATATGTGACCGTATACTGAAACAATAGTATATGGTTGGACACAGGCTTAAATAATAGCTCTGTGGCTCAGGCCTTATAACCCTGACGCAGGGACCATGCACTGAAACAATAGTACATGGCTGGACACAGGCTGAAACAATAGCTCTGTTACTCAGATCCCAATGTAAGGAGATTATATACTGAAAAAATAGTATATACTCGAAATGCAGGCTAAAATAATAGTCTGGCATTTCAGACCCGACCCAAACCTGGACAACCCCGAATTAAGTGCCTAAAACCACACGCGTAATTCAATTGCACGCCATAGCACCCGCTCGCAATCAGTCCCTCTTCCAGACCAAACTCCCTTTCCCAGAGCACTCTGAGACTCAATCACACGCTTTATATGAAATGCGTGATAAGATTAAGCGCCCCACCACCAGCACGCAATTGGCCTACGCCCGACCTAGTCTTACAGTCCTTAACCCCTAAGTTTCCTCGATTAAACACTTCGAAAGAGGCGCTTAATTGGATTGCGCACTCCACACCAGGCGCGTAATTAGTCCTAACGTTGTTAGAACTAGGAAACTCGTTGCGCATGTCAATCGGTCGCTCACTGAGTTGGTGACCAACTCAAAGTGATTAAGCACCGGAGACCAGCGTGCAATTTGAGTAAACGCCTAAAACAGGGCATTTTATTAGAAAAAAACCTATAAAAGATTTTTTTTAATTCGACCCACACACAATACGAACTTGAGAGAACGAAATTTTTTTAGGATTTCAAAACCAAAGAACTCCGAGAATGAACGCATAGAGCAACCTAGCCATGATTTTGAAATTCAAGCGTAAAATCTTTGAGATTTCTCTCCGCAGCCCTGGTCCTAGGCAAAAATCTTAGTTTTAGACTTAGGATTTCTCTTAGTTTTTAATTATTAATGTTAGTTCGCAGTTTTAGACCGTAGCACCCTTTTTAGACCGTAATCTTTAATATCTAATTCTAGTTCTCCGTTTCTAGAACCATTCCTCAATCTGACGGTCTAATTCACCAACCCTTCACTCAATTCCGTTCTAAAATCTTAATTTCCAATCCTATCATTAATCTCAGGTTCTAGAACCAGTCCTTAATCACACGGTCTGATCTTTTGATTTTAAACCCGAATTCAGTCCTAGAATTTTAAATTTTAGTCTTAATTCCTTAGTTTAATACTTTAAAAAAACCCCCAAACATTATTTAGTTCTCTATAATTCTAGTTTCTCAATTCATTTCATAATTATTACCCTAAAATTGACTCGAAAAATCCAAAAATACCATTTTCTTATAACCCGAAATCCAATTTATCTTTAATCTCAGCCACCCAATTTGTCCAAGGGAGCTTACGGAGGGTACTCGGGAACGAGGCTGATCCTCCTTAGCATAGTGGGCCAAAACCCTTTTTTTCAGAATTATTTAGTTACTTCAATTAGGATTAGAAAATTAGTCCCATAATTTCTTCTTAGAATTTTAGTACAATTAATTCACATGCTTTATTTTTATTAAATCTTTAGAATTCATTGCTTTGATCATAATTCTAGAAAAAAATAAGTTCCCTTATTTTAATTGGATTTTAGCATAGATAATTCATTGCTTTAATTAGAATTTTAGGATAATTAATTTCTCGCTCTAATCGTAATTCTAGTGAAATTAGTCTATTTTAATTAGAGTTTTAGTAGAATTAGTTCCCTATTTCAACTAGAAATCTGGTAGGACTGTTATAATTGCTTCAATTAGAATTTCAATACAATTAGTATATTTGATTTAATTAGAATTTCAATACAATTAGTATACTTGATTTGATTAGAATTTCCGCATGATTAGTATACTCGTTTTGATTAGAATTTTAATACAATTAGTATACTTGCTTTACTTAGAATTTCAGTATAATTAACATGTTTGATTTAATTAAAGTTTCATTAAGAATTAATATACTTGCATTCCTAGTACAATTAGGAGACCGACATCAATTGGACTTTTAGTAGTATTAGGAGACTAAATTAATTGGAACTCTAATAAGATTAGAAAACTAAAATTAATTAAACTCCTGATATAATTAGAATACTAGATTAAATCAACTATAATAAATTCCCACACAACTAAACTCACAATAGAATTGGGAGGTCTAAACTGATTAGAACTATAATAATAATGAGAAAGAAAAAGAAAACTAAACTATCTAAATTATAAAACGAGACATTGCTACTAACGTTCACAAGCAGACGATTCAGTAAAAAAGTAACCCACACCCGCTCTAAAGCATGATCATTGACGTGTTGCAGCGTCGTTAAATATCTGTAGCTGGCAATCAAAATAAACTAGGAATCTTCTTAGAAAACCCCTTTTTTTATTATTTTTACCTTCACCATTCCAAATGCCGCATCGCTAGAGTCCACTTGGACAGAATTAGAGCCACTGATTCAACGGGGACCAAGAGGAACCCAAAAAAAGCGTGCACCAATAGACTGGCGATCGCGATGGGACACTTTTACAAACTCTATTTTTAGATAGCTAGTTTTTATTTTATTTCCTTGCTTTTCTTTGGCATCGTGTCATTTAGATAACCTTTTAAATATATGAGTCTTCGTCAAAGACTCGAGATGTCTGGTATACGAAGAGTGAGTTTAGGAGACCCACCATTGTGGGGGTATCATAACAACCCCGTGTACGAGGAAGAACCACTTCACAATTCCAGCCTACAACAACCTAAGATTAACATGGCTGGCGAGCAAGAAAGTCCCTTCTCTACCCCACACACCGGTAATCATCATAATGGCAGAGATGGTAACACTAGACAAAACCTTACTGCTCAACAAATCGTAGAGCTCAGTATTCAAAAAATATAAAGAGGAGATGATGACTCTGAGGAATTGCTTTGGGGATTGGCTACCGCATATGAGACCATTAGGTCACAACAATATTCAGAAGACCAAGAACAACAATAAAGGCTACCTCCTACCCCGAGCACAGTGTCAGCCCGCATCACACCATTGAGACAATCTGCCCACACATTCTTCAACGATGACTCTTTAGACAAGGTTTGCTCACGGGTCGCTCCAAAAGATAGCACCATTAAAATCAAAGATCTCCCTAAAATGCTCGATGAGTACATGGCCAAGAGAAAGCACCCCGCTCACTCATTCGAATTCGACAAATTTTGCCGAGACATCGAATTTAACCTGCCAATAGGATTTAAACTGCCGAAATTTACCAAATATCATGGCATAGAAAATCTGCACCGTCACTTGGCCCTCTTTTGTAATGATTGTCGACCCATACGTGATAATCAATGACTTCTCTCATTCACTATTTCCAACGCTCATTAGAAGGAGAAGCTCTAAATTGATTTGCGGGACTCTCGCTTTATAAGATAGACACCTTCGACGATTTGGTCGGTCAATTTCTAGACCAATACAAATACTTGATCCAAGAGATAGCCAGTCCCAGCGATTTGATGGCGGCCAAGCAAGGACTCGATGAAGAATTTACTTACTTTGTTGCTAGGTGGTGAAAACTCGCTGCTAGGACCGACACTTTAATGAAAGAGAAGGACTCGGTGGACATTATCATCGATAACACTAGAGAACCGCTAAAGAGTGCACTTGTCATAAGTGATTACCCCAACTTCACTACACTCTACTCTCGGGCATCTTGACTAACGTGACACATTAAACGCGGAGACCTCGCTTTATCCATAGTCATGTCGAAAGTGGGCTCTTCCAGTGAATCAAAATTGAAAAATAATAAGAAAGCCTTAGGAACCGAACAGGTCAACACCGTTGTTAACCAAGGATAAAACTCTGGTAATGGGAATTTTTAACTGTGAAATTTTAGACAAAATCAAAATCAGTAACGGTACACCAACCAAAACCAAGGCGCAAATTAACAAAGATATGCAAACCAAAACTAAGGCTAGAACTAGAATCAGGGCCAGTATCAGTGTAGAAACCAATATCCCAATACCTATCAGAACCAGAACATGACACATAATCAATCAGCCCACGCACCGAATTATAATAACGTACCCCCACCGTAAAACTTCAACCCAACTAGAGGCCCCTACTAGCCGAGGCGGGAACACTACCCCCTTTACCGGATACGATTCTCAATATCTTCCATCTCCTTAACACTTAAAACCTCCTCTGATTCCCACAATAAAGACCTCTCCCATGACCGATAATCTAGACTATAGTAAATATTGTGCCTTCCATCAATACGCGGTACATAACCTAGAAGATGTTGGGTCGTCAGGAACGTAATCTATGACATGAATGATCAAAATCAGATTGATTGGGAAGCACTTAGGAATCTTAACCCTACTAATAACCAACCGCAACAAGATCTAGGGATCATTAATAATCCCATGCCCAACCACAACCAAGCAACACCGGCTCAAGTCACCACCGTAGATCTCTCCGGTCGATCCTCCTTCCATCCTTCCACCTTAATCACTCGCATTCAACCCTCTAATACTTCTGCCACACTAGCGAGAGTTCCTTCACCCCCACATCCCTCGGCCTTGATCACTCGCATCGCCCCACCGAGCCCACCTCCCTATCCAAAATTCACTCAGATACAAGTCCACTCCTTTAGGGCATGGAGACCATTCCTCCATAGTCACCCACCAGAACCGTCAACCCCTCCAAATCCTAAACCAACACCATTGTCACTCCCTTCGTCTGATTCTGAGCCCGAGTATGGAGACCATGTTCTTCAAATTGCAGCCCAAATTGCTGCATGGGTAGAAAGTGTCACCCAAAAGACTCCGATCCTAGAAAATGAAACAAAGACTGAGTGTTCACTACACATAGAAGAGAGTGAGCAAGAAGAACATCTCGACCCATGCAAAATGTTGGTCTCCGATTTCCTAGAAGAAGAGGATTACACACAATACCTCCCACCTTGGAGCGGCCCAACGCAAGTACATACTCCGACCTCAAATTTCACTTACTTCACAAATGCATCAATGTCAAGCCACATCGGGTTCGGTCAATAACCGACTTGCCCGATTCTCAAGTGAGGAACCAATTATCCACCTTCGCCTTTCCCTTGAAATAAGGATTTTGCGAATGCACAACTACCAGAGGGGCGTGTAAGAGAAAAAGAGGTTAACTTGCCACACCCACCTCACATTATTCCTCCATCAATTCCTGCACCTCAACCAATCCAACCACCTGCACCCAAAGTTCATTAGCTAGGCAAAGAAATGGCACTTGAGCTAGGGCAAGAATATGACCTTCTACGGCATTTCCAAAAGATCCCGGCCCAGATATCCATACTAGAACTCATCAAGAAATCGCCTGACCATCACCGATTATTGATAAAGACACTTGAAGACACACAAGTGGATGAGGACACAACCCTAGACTAGCTTCATCAAATCACCTCGGTCATAGCGCAACTTCCAGCGCTCACTTTCACAGACACAAACATGCCTAAAGAGTCACTCCGCAGGAGTGCGGCTCCCATATATCTTACAGTCATAATCAGAGGGTTTTCCATACCTCATGCGTTGGTCGATACAGGAGCAAGACTCAATATTTGTCCTCTCACAATGTTAAAGACACTCAAATACATAGAGCAGGATGTCAGGCTCTCGACACTATCACTCATAGTTTATGATGGATTGCGTCAAAGGAACTATTGAACTCCAAGTTCGCCTTGGACCTGTAACGAAAGACGTTACCTTCCATGTTTCTAATTTTGCTAGCATGTATAATCTTATCTTAGAAAGAAAATTGCTGGAGTCAATAAAGGTTGTCGCATCCACATACCATCAATGCGTCAAATTCCCATACGAGGACTCCATCATCCGTATAGATGCTGACGCACCCCTCCAAGAGATGGATACTGATTACACGACAAGTATTTCAACAGCCCATGATTCTGTATTGAACACGAGCCATATTTAAAAGACTCGAATCCTTGATGAGACAACCGTTGCGAAAGTTTATCCCCTACCCCTCCTAGTTCTCCCCCAATGCGTCAACAAAAATTAATGAGGAGAGAGGTCGGCCCAGACCTCGCCAAACTTTATGACATCAATCCCACCGCAATGAAAGGGTGGGACCTTATGTAACAACTCGGATATATCCCCCACATCAGACTTGGTAAAAATAAGCAAGGTCAGATCGAACCCATTGTCTCAACAAAAATACACAAGCACATAGGGTTAGTTTACCAATCGGACGGCCCACAAGCAGACTTATTCCCTACCTCACCAAAATGATCTCTATACGACCACTTCGTCTATGAGACCACCGAGAAAGCAGATGTACCAAGGCAGAAGGAAGTGTCCTTTACCAAATCTCAAGAAGTGGAAATCGAGCGAATGGCTAAAGCATTCAATGATTTAACCAATTTGAACGATCATATTGATAAATCGCTCGAAGGAGTCGAGCCCTTGTTTGACACTAAGGAGCTTATAGAAGAAAGAGAAAAAGAACCTCCAGAACTCGAGCCATGAGTAGAAGATTGGGAATCCATTGATGACGAAGATTTTCACATAGCAGCCTTGCAAGAGGAAAAAGAGTACTTACACTCAACATGGGAAGAAGATGACACCCTGCAAGAGGATTTTAACTCGTATAGCATCCGCCTCGGCCTTGGCCTTGGGGGATAAGAATGCCCTTGGGACTCCCCTTGTATCGCTTACCCATACCAACCTCGCTGTAGGGCATGCACCAACATATTAGAATGCTTCGCTAGTTGGATCCGACATTCTATAATAGAAGAATCGAATCGCTCCAACCTCGTGACCACCGAAACAAGTAATGACCTGCCATCTCAGCTACCGGCACAAGAAGCAGAAAATCCTAACGGTCATCGATTGACCCAAGGGGAAACACTCACATCGCCCTCATAGAGTTTGAAGAGGAACTTGAACTAGACACTTCTTCATCCCTAGATGCTCCATAATTCTAAATATTCTTGAAATCTCTACAAGAAGGGTGGCAACCTCCCCCGAGTGATGACAAGGACTACTGGATAGACCTCCCAGCATTCGAGTTAGCAGAGTAAGCTAATCTAGGACTTCAAGCACTATCAAATCAAGAAGATGAATTCGATACTGTCTTTTGACTCCAACCTAGAAGGACGGGAGTTTTCTTCGGGATCTCCCTGCATTTCTCACCATTACTAGCCTTGTTATCGAACGTGCGTGTTCATTCTAACATATTATGAAGATCAAGGAAAAGAGCTCTCTACCCCTGAGGATACTTTAGGGGATCACCCTCGATGGGAAGAACAATTATATTATAACTTAGAGAATGATAGTTCGATCGAATATGATCTCTAGAGTTTTTTCGAGGAAGGGACAATCAATGTGGTAGAAGAAATCTAAACTTCGGTGCCGTTGTCGCCAGTGTCGCTTATTCAAAAGGTCTCATTAGATGAGGACTCCAAAAAAAAAATGTCAAATTCAGAACAAATCTACGTTTCTCGAAGGATCGCCCGAACGGCTCCAGCAGCCGTCTCGCCCCACGAGTTAGAGGAAGCAACTCTCCTGGTGCCTCTTAAGGTGACCAACCCTGTACCACATTTATTATCAAAAATAAAAAAAATAGGAAAAGAAAACCTTAAAAATTTAGAAACACAAAATCTGAAAAAATCAGAAAACCTCAGAAAAGAAAGGGAACCCTTCGTCTCGAATCAACTTTGTGGCCAACAAGGAGACTTTTCTCCTAAAACTTCTACCCCATCTCCTGTACGAGGACACAAAGCATCCAGGCTAAACAACAAGCCAGTGATCATACCGGACGAGATACTTTGTGACATTGAGAGAAGAAGCAATAGTCTTGACCTCCACCTTACTAAAGATCTCTCAGTCATAAATTACGCCGATTAAGGGCTACCTCTCGCAAAATCGAATCCCCAGTATAGCAATTTCGTAGTATATGAGCTTACTAAAGATGAAGAAGGAATGCCAATCACCAAGTAGGCGCCAGACTTCCAATGGGTTATCAAGCATTTCGATGAGCAAACCCAAGCTGTAGCGGAACCCATAAAAGAAATTAACATTAGCACTGAAGAGAAACCCAAGAAGCTACTGATTAGCGCAACGCTCAACGGCAAGGAACGTCAACAGATTGCATAAGTCCTACAAGAGCACCTCGATTCCTTTACATGGCCCTATGTGGATATGCCTGGTTTAGACCCAAGTTTAATAGAACATCGCCTCATCTTAGAACCCGATGCCAAGCCTGTTAAGCAAAAACTTCGTACGATGCACCCACAAATAGCCCTTCAAGTTAAAGAGGAAGTTGACAAATTGTACAAAGCCAAATTCATCTGAGTCATCCTCTACCCCAAGTGGGTCGCCAACATAGTACATGTCACTAAGAAAGATGATAGAGTATAGGTTTGCATTGACTTCCGAAACCTCAACTAGGCATGCCGAAAAGATGACTTCCCACTTCCACGCATTGACGCTCTAGTCGACAACACCGCTAGACATGAGATGCTATCCTTTATGGGCGGTTTCTCTAGCTATAATCAGATCAAATTAGCAGAGTTTGACCAAGAGAAGACTTCTTTCACCACACCATAGGGAATATATTGTTACGTCATCATGCCTTTTGGGCTCAAGAACACAGGAGCCACGTACCAATGTGCCATGATGGCTATTTTTCATGACATAATGTATAAATGTGTAGAAGTCTACGTCGATGACATATTAGTAAAGTCCTAAACGTGATTAGGACATGTTGAAGCACTCCGACTGATACTATAAAGTGCTAAGAAATATCAGCTAAAAATAAATCCAAGGAAATGTGTCTTCAAAGTCACCTCCGAAAAATTACTCGGTTTCATAGTCAGCAAGCGAGGGGTCGAAGTCGACCCTGCCAAAGTCAGAGCCATCCTCGAGATGCCACCTCTCAGTAATATCAAAGAATTACGAGGCCTGATAGGAAGATTATAATTCATCAGGAGATTTATCTCCCAGCATTCAGATAGAAGTGATCCTTTTTATAAACTACTTAAAGGAGAAACTGAGTATAAATGGGATGACCAGTGTCAGCAAGCCTTCGACAACATCAAAAAGTACCTCCTTAATATGCCAATACTATCGCCACCAGTTCTCGAAAGACCTCTAATCCTATACCTCTCAGCGAACAATAAAGCAATGGGAGTGATTCTTGGACAATATGAAGAAGACGGCAAGAGAGAGAAGGCTATCTACTACCTTAGTAGGACGATGGTCGAGTATGAACGAAAATACACTTCAATGGAGAAGACTTGCCTCACGCCGGTGTGGGCCTCAACCAAATTACGATACTAATTTGGAGAACATAAAATACTAGTACTAGCCCAAATGGACCCTTTGAAGTACATCTTCGAAAAGCCCGCAACATCAGGAAAGATCGCTCACTGGCATATGCTCTTACAAGAATTCGATATCACATACGTCACGTAGAAGTCGATCAAAGGACAAGCAATCACCAATTACCTCGCAGATCTCTCACTCTCGAGCAATGAGCCCATACACGCGGATTTCCCTGATGAAGACCTACTCATGATTCATAACGAAGAGACCGATAAGACCTCATGGACCCTTTGTTTTGACGACGCTCTAAATCATAGAGGAAAAGGCATCGGGATAGTCCTCCTAAGCCCAGAAGGAGTAGTCATATGTAAGGCTTTTCAACTAGACTTCTATGTCACTAATAATATTGCCGTTTACGAAACTTTTATAGTTGGACTACGAGCAGCATTACAATTAGGTGTTAAACAGTTAAAAACCATCGGTGATTCTAAGCTAGTAATCTCGCAAGTTATAGGAGAATGGAAAACTAAGGAAAGGAGACTAATGGCACACCTAGAAATCACTCAATATTTGGTAAAGAAATTTAAAAGAATCTCTTTCACGCACATCCCTAGATTAGAAAATGAGCTCGCAGATTTCTTAGCCACGTCAGCTTCGGTCATCCAAATACCCATCGGCCAAAGTACCAAAACATTCTTCGTCGAAAAATTGATAGTACTCACCCACGAGGTAGCATGGACCGTTAAGAGAGAATTATCGATCCTCCCCACGAGTACAAGACCAGATGAAGCAATCACTCTGAAAAATCACGTCAAGTCAGAAATCAAAGTCGCTATATTTAGATTTGGAAAATCACCAACCGATGATGGATAGCCATGGTATTTCGACATCTGGAACTTCTTAAAGCATCAACACGTCCCTCCATAAGTCACAAAGATTGAACATAAGACTATAAGAAATCGATGTACCTGATTCTGCATACTCGGTGAAATGTTATACAAAGAAGCCTTCAACAAAGAAGTACTACTATGATGCGTCACAACTGCCGAAGGACAATATATCATCCGAGAAGCACACGCCAATGCCTGCGGTGCCCACTCCAGTAAACAGAGGCTCGTCGGTCAAGTTATATGACAAGGCTACTTCTGGTCGACAATGATCAGAGATTGTCACCTCTACATCCAATCCTGCAAACAATGCCAAGAACACACTGCACTCATCAAAGCTCCATCAGTTATATTGAACACGATGACCTCACCATGGCCATTTTTGATGTGGGCATTCAGTGTCATTGGACCTTTCACAAACACAGTTGGGAACCCTCACAAGCACGAATTCATACTTACGGCAATCGAATACTACACTAAATTGGCAGAAGCTGAATCCTATGTCAGAATCACCGCTTTAATACTCGTAAGGTTTATCGTTCAGAATATCATCACCAGGTTTGGAGTACCCAGGATGTTAGTCACCGACAACAGACCATAGTTCATCGTAGAGAAGACAAAGAAGTTATGAAAAAAGTATGACATCGATCTACGTCACTCATCACCATTCTACCCTCAAGGCAATGGACGGGCAAAAGCTACAAACAAAATACTGATCTGAATCCTGAAATGCATAGTAGAAATAAGAAATAGAGCCGACTGGCCTGAATGACTACCAGAAGCACTCTGGGCCTATAGGACCTCTATTCGTACGGCCATTAGCCAAACTCCCTACCTCCTTACCTACGGGATGGAGGTTGTCCTACCATATGAGATACAAGTATCATCCTTACGAATTCAACTTGATGATGAGCTATCCTTAGACGAGAGGAGAATTTTCCTACTCACATAGTTAGAGCAGCTTGACGAAACACGTCTAAGGGCAGCTGATCACGCTCAAATATATCAGAGGAGAGTGGCTATGGCTTACGATAAGAAATTCCTTGAACGAACCTTTAATATTAGAGAATTAGCCTTAAAGAAAGTCATGCCTTTCAAGCACGCCCATCTGAAAGGAAAACTAAAACCAAACTGGGAAGGCCCTTATGTCATAACCGCTGCATACCCTAGAAATGCATACAAACTAGCGAACCAAAGTAGGGAAGAGCTCCCCAGCCCTTGGAACGCCATAAACCTTAGAAAATACTATCCTTAGCCCTGTGATCATCACATCCCATGGTTAAATATTTATACTTATCTCCCTTGTAGTCGTCATGACCCATGGTCATACGTCATCGATTCTCAGAATATCCTCAAGACCTCCGATTTGTCTCCCACCTTTTTCTCACTCGGGCAATATGATTAAAGGACTAGTCACTTGCCTAACCTCTTTCAAAAGCATAAGTAACACCCGATCCTCATTTCCCTTGCCCCGCCATTGGAGGAGACATTAGAGCAAAAAAAAATGAAGATGTTAGGTTCAATCAAAACTCATTATTCTTGCGCTAATAGGATGCATTCAAAGAATGCATATATCAAAATTTTGAGTGAGAGCATTATGATGAATGAAGAAGTCAACGAGCTCAGGGAAGCATAAGTAGACCGTGAGGACATCTCTGATAACCTTACTAGAAGTGTATCAGCAACCTGTGAGGGCATCCCTGATGTCCCCAGCTACTAGATGCCATCATAAGGTGGCAGGAGGAGGACAAACTCCTGCTAACCTTGGAATGTGAGATTTTGATGGCACCGACGAAGAAGCTCAATCATGGCATCCCATATCCCTCTAAGAAAAAGATTGTTACTCGTCCCTTTTGGAAAGTGTTAGTTACAAACTATTCCCCACATCACTGAGCCTTACCCCCCCCCCCCCCCCGCTCTTCTATTTTTATTTCAGACGATAAATCAGAAGCCTTACAGGATGCTCTTAGAAATGAACTGAAAACTGATGAATGACGATTGATGCAATCACCCACTGTACTTACCATACTTCTCCCTGATGACCACGGGATAGGATGACCACCACCCCAAGATAGACCCCTGTATACAACTGACCTAATCAAAACGACCTCCCCTCGGTTCAATGATAGTACTAATGAACTTTTCTTCAAAACTAACTCACCAAATACCCATGACTACTTATAGACCCAAAGTTCTCATCTCACTGCCTAGAAGAGCTCCATTGCATCCACACACTGGGGCATTTTTGGGACAGAAGGAGAATCATATTAGAAGCTTCGGCTTGTCCACAAAGAAGATGAGGAATGACGAAGTTACCATCCAGAAAGTCCTACCAAAGATATTATACTGCCAATCCTACCCTGCTACTACACTGGGGCATTTTTATTTTTATTATTTTAGTTATTTGCTTTCCCTATTACATTATTTTCATTTAAAAAAAAAAACAATATCCACCTTTATTACCAAACCCCGGTTTGAGATACTCACCCCCTTGACAACTAGTAAGAGGGGGAACAAAACTACTGATAGCATTGCTTTCACATGTGCAGATACGAAGTAACCTTCAACCATCATCGGGCCAGCTCAGGAAGCATCCAAGTCCCAATGACGGTCGATGGTGCTAAAGAAACCAAAAAGCAAAAGTATACGCAAGAGATAACTAAAAGAAAAGGAGCCAATCAGGTACATCTAAACCCAAAGAATCTCTATATAAATATATCAAAAAATTTCTTCTCTTTTTACACTTGTCACCAGGGGCATCCCCCCTATATATATATACAATGCACACACAATAAAAATACGCATGCACCCCTACTCCCTACGTTGCCGCAGGGATGGACGAGCGCCACTATCCCCAGTATCATCAGTTGTAGACTGGTCCTCTGAAAACACAATCCCTGCAGGTGGAGCCCTCGAAACCTCTAATCGATGAGGCCCCACCACAGAACCCCCCTCACTCGTCTGACTAACTGATTGCCTCGATCGCGAATGAGGAGGATACCCTATAAGAATCTCACAAACAACAGAATCCTCACGAGCATCACCCCTGACACGATCACGAGAGGTGCGACGAGACTGCCCAACCGAAGAACCCGTAGCCCTCGACTCAGACCCACCAAGCTGACTAGCCAGCCTATGTATCCCCTGCTCACTCCTCGCCAAACGATACAACATCTGATCTAGGGTCACCTGCATCTCTGCCCACATCGTCTGACGTGTCGCCTCTAATGCCTCAGCATGAGTCTTCTGTGTAGCCATCATCTCAACAAACAGGTCATCGTGACTCTGCGTCTCCCTGAGAATCCGTCTCGCCTCGGGAGTGGCGCGCACTCGCATCATCTCTAGGCGCACCTCCTCAAGCTGACAAACCAACATAACTGCACCAAGTCAAAGAAAACTAATATATACATGAACAAAAAAAAAGAAACTTTGAAAAGAAAAAAATTATACCAAATCCAGCTCTCCTCCAGAAGTCGCTCAACCGTCTCAGAAGTCACTGGATCGGAAGGAGGCACGGAAGGGACAACAAATGTAGGCAGCTGAAACAAGAATAAACAAACACATCAGATGACACTATAATGAAAAATAAACCACAAACACAATAACTAAAACACACCTGAGTAGGGATAGGAACAGACCCTTGAGGGGGAGCCTCAGGAGTAGAGTCCAGAACAGCCTACACAAAGAACCAAACAAACCAACACAAGACATGTCAGAACAAAATAAAAATGAAATAACCTAAACAGAATTATGCTAAACCAAAAAAACTATACCTGACTCTCTAGGCATAGAGAGGCAGCAGTCGCCTCCCTCATCTAAAGATCCTCGTTAACCTGACACTGAAATACCACATGATATTAGTAAACTACTAAGAAAGCAAAACAATAACACCCAATTAACTGTGATAATTACACAAATGAGATAAAAGATTGAATGGAAACTTACCCAATGTTCTAGCTCAGCCCGAATCTGAGCCATCGCTGGATCCTCCTGACTGGAGGAAGTAACTGAAGATGGATCAAATGCCGGAACGGGACCTCTAGGAGGGAGCTTGGCTCTCTACTAATAACGATAAACACATCATTTGGCAAGCTCACAATGATAACAATTAATAAAACCAAGGTCACATATATAGACACTTACCAATCGATCAATCTCAGATCGCAAACTAGCCTCCACCTCTCGACCGACCTATTGTTGACCGCGTAACAACTCGATCATCGTCACATGACTAGCAACCTCGGCCTCCCTCTAAGACTATCCAAAATAAAATACAACGAGACACCACAACTATATCAAAACAACTGAAAGACTAAGTCAACATAATACATAAATAATTAAACCAATAAATCAACTCACCAGGAACTGTCGAGTCTCCGCTAGCCGAGCCCCCAACTCATCCTCCGCTGCCCTAGCCTGAGCTACTAAGAGGGCTAAGGAGTGCAACATCTCCTCTTCCGAATGAGGAGCACACCCCATCCGCTCCATCTCCCTATAGAGGGTGTCTAATGCCCCCCGCACACTCGCGGTGAGATGGCCCTACTCTAGTGCAGCCAGCCTCTCCCTCAAAGCTGACGCCGACTCTGGCCCACCAATTGCGAAATAACCACTCCCGTGGAAGGGACGTGTGAAGAGGCGCCCACCACCCAATGCACTAAACCATCTCACATACTCATGCGCGTCCACCTCGTCACGCGCCCCTGTAACCCTGGTCCCCCCATCTCTAAAATCTGCTATCTGAAGCTCCATCCGCTTCGTAAAGTTTCGGCCAGGAGGGCCGGTCATCCTCTTCGCCACTCTATGGCGAATCTCTGGAGGGACTCCCTGAGCGAGCCCCAACTACCGTACCACTTGAGTTGTGTGGATCCTCTCCACCCCTCAAAACAATGGACCCATATGTCCACATCAAAGAAGGGCTAGCCAGACTGAATCACTGGCACATCAGCATCCTCCTCATCCTCGTAGGCCCTCCAAATCACCTACAACCAAACAAACGAGCAGACCCCTCAATGAATCCTCAGATCCTGAAAGACCAAAACGAAATGAAACAAACTAGACACACGATTATCTATACCTGCCCCGCATGCATATCCACGAAGAGGCCTCGTGCAGTCTGAAGATCCAAAGACCAACGGCGACCCCTCAACACCTCCCTCCACACATGCATCTGAGGAAATGTGAATCTCACCTCCAACGGAACCCCCGGACGAAGAAAAGCGAAGTGATCATATGCCTAAAACTAGAAAACAAAATAAAAGAAATGCTAAGTAAATGTTACTATCAAAATACCAAGAAAAATAGAGACACTATGACATTAATTAACTAAAACTCACCTGGAGGAAGGGAAGGAAGCCTCCGATATTCGCAGCGCCCTATCCCCGACGATAAAGCTGCTCATAGAGTTGTGCCAATGTGGCCGCACCCCACACATAGGTAGGGACTCGATCCAAGTCCTCAAGAATCATCAAAAATAACCCGGTGATGCATCCCCGAATTGAAGAAGAAAAGAGCACTGCACCAAGGAAGTGCATCAAGAACGCTCGGAGCACCCTATCCACAACCAATCCTGACTCAACCACAGGCTCTTGACCCGTCACCACCACACAACGTGCCTCATACAATGCCCTCACCTCCGAATGGTGCATCGGAGGGATGAAGCCACTCGCAAATGTATCAAAGAACCAAGTGACTCAAACTACACCCGGCCCTGATCCACTCGACCTATACGGCACACCCAAAATCTCCTCACATACAGCCAAATACTATCCTGCCATCCGCCCCATGATCAACTCACCCTCAAAATAAAGACCAGTAATGTGGATCCAGTCCTCTGGAATCGGCAATATCATATCCACTGGAAAGAGAAGCGCCTGATGCCTCTCCTTGCACCTCTCTAAAATCATCGCGATTAGGCCACAATCGACCTGAAAGGGCTCCAGCTCCAAGATTGATTCAAAACTGAAAGACACCAACCACGCCTACTAAAACTCTGACAAGGCATGATACCAAGAATGAGACTCGGTCCATACCGAGCTGATAACCAGCTGTTGGGGCTCCTATTGAAGGAAACACAAACAATGACAGTAAGACTAACACATACCTATGACGAACGATAAACATGTCTAGAGCTGAAAGCAAACAAAATATACCCAAACACCCATTAACAACCATAGTGAACACACAAAATATGATAAGAACAATTGGACAGAAACATGACCTATCTCTAGATGCGATCATGATGCATGAGTGAGCACGCAACCGATAATCAATGTAGGTTCGACATAAATTAGATGTTTCCAGATCCTAATAAGTCTATGTCATAACCTAAATGCCTAAGAAAATGAAAGAACTCTTGCTCACGGGTACCTACCTGGCCTCGAGCGAAGAAATCGTTCAGTGGGAAGTCTCTGCAATCCCGATGCTCCTCGCCCTGGTGCTCCTCAGCCACATCCTCAGCTCTCTCACCCTCAGGTATCTCACCTTCAACCGTCTCACCCTCCTCCTCAACTACACCCTACTCAATCTCGAGCACCTCCTCCCTGACCCTTACCTGGTCAACCTCTGGTACCTCCTCACTAGCCACCTCCCCGACATCCTCCTCCTCGACAATAGCATCAGTCGGAGCCTCAGACGTCTCACCTATCTCTCCCATCACCATCCTCTCCAACTTAGAAATAGTAAGATTACGCCTACCACCACCCTCAAACTCCATCCTAGAACAAAAAGCTTGAAAGACTCGAGAAAATGGAAGAAACGACACCCAAAACGGATGGTCGAATCACAAAATATCATGCAAACATGAAAACTTGAGCTCAAGGAAAACCAAGAATCAAAGACCAAAATGGATAGCGCAGGAAAATGAATATTTTTAAACTATTTATAAGGCACGGTTGAGTCGCGCGTGTAAACTCACACGCTCAAATCAATCACGCACCACACCACCCGTGCTTAATTCGGATCAAGCGCCCAGCCATGAGCGCGTAAACAGATTGTCGCCCGCTCACACTAACCCAACCACTTGGTTGCGCGTCTCCCACTAAGCGCATAACCATATCAAGCGCCAACATAGTGGTGCGCGAATGCCAAGAGTCACCTACACAGTGACTGGCCAACGCCCTAATCTTGTGCTCTAAACTGCATGCTTAACTCGATTAAACGACTGGCCACTAGTGCTTAATGACCTTCCGACGCTTTGAAACACGCACTCCTACTGGGGCGCGCAATTTGTTCATGTGCCCTGAGTGAAGCACGCAATTGTCCAAAAACACAAAAATGTGTGCCTAGAATAGCAGGTTCACAGGCCTAGATTAGGAGACTTCCGACACTGATTACCAACCTAAACTGCGCCCTTATTAAGACCAATCCAAAAACACTCCTAACTTAAAGAACAAACCAAACTGAACTATAAAAAAAATCCCCAACATCGCTCACACACTCCAACTAAGACCAAACTAAACAAACAAATAATGCCCCCATCATTTATACACTCCAACTAAGCCCAAACTAAATTAAAATAAAATAAATGCTCCTAACATGCCCCGATCTAAAACAAACAAACTAAATCAAATCAAACCAAACTTAAACAAGTAAGCCTCACCCTCAAAACCAGTCAAATAATCGACAAAGTCAACCAAGCTAAAAGTTACTAAATATAAATAATCATAAGTGGAATATTAAAAAAAACATAATCACTTCATAAATAAACAAGTAATTAGAAAATACACTAAGGACATATCCTCTGAATATACAACTTAAAACAAGAAATTTTAAATCAACACGTTCAAGCAATGCCTAAATCCAGATTTTTCTTAGGACAAAGGAAAGATAAGCTGCCTGTAGTGATCTATTATGCTAGCAGAACACTAGTTGAAGCTTAGTTGAACTACACTACAACTGAGAAGGAGCTACTTGCAGTAGTGTTTGTTGTGGATAAATTTAGACCCTACTTGTTGGGGTCTAAGATTATAATTTTTATAGATCACTCAGCCTTAAAATACCTATTGGCTAAGAAAGAAGCGAAGCCTAGGTTGATCAGATGGATTCTCCTCTTTTAGGATTTTAATCTTGAGATCAAAGACTAGAAGGGAGTTGAGAATGTGGTGACTGACCACCTCTCTAGGATTATCTTGGAAGAATGTGCAGCAACACATGTTAATGAGTTGTTCCCCGATGAGCAAAATTGTACCAGTCTAATGTGCCTTGGTTTGCACATATTGTCAATTGTGCCGTCTAATGTGCCTTGGTTTAGCCAGTGTCTAGTCCACAAGGACTCTTTTCCCAGCTTAGGACCAAGTGGGTCTCCTCACATCTTTGCAAAACTTTTTCAAGATGCACTAGACACTAGCTAAAGCTATCCCCAAACACCGAGAAATCATCCATGAAGATTTTCAGGAATTTGTCAATCATATCAGAAAAAATTGAATACATGCACCTCTGAAAAGTGGCTGGGACATTGCACAATCCGAAAGGCATCCTTCTGTAAGCAAAGGTGCCAAAGGGACAGGTAAAAGTAGTCTTCTCCTGATCTTAAGGATCCACAGGGATTTGGTTATACCCTGAGTATCCATCAAGAAAATAGTAATTTGCCTTCCCAGCTAGCTTATCTAGAATTTGGTCAATAAAAGGAAGGGGGAAATGGTTTTTTCTGATTTTGGAGTTGAGTTTCCTATAATCAATGCACACCCTCCAGCCAGTGGTCTCTCTGGCTAGCATCAACTCCCCAAAATCAGAAGCAACCACTGTGATGCCTGACTTTTTAGGTACCACCTGGATAGGTGACACCCATTCAGAATCTGAAATGGGCTAAATCACCCCTGCATCCAACAGTTTCACTATTTCTTTAAGCACCACCTCCTATATGTGAGGATTTAATTTCCTCTACATCTCCCTTAAGGGTTTTACACCCTCATCCAGGTGAATCTTGTGCATGCAAACTGAGGCATCAATGCCTCTAAGGTCAGCTATTGTCCACCTAATTACTTTCTTGTGCTTCATAAGGACATTCAGTAATTCCTCCTCCTGCTCACAAGTGAGAGAGGAGGAGATAATCACGAGCAGCTTGTTATCTTGTCCCAAGAAGGCATATTTCAATGTGGTTGGGAGTTGCTTCAGCTCCAGCTTAGGGAGACATTCAATTAAAGGCAACAGAGGTACCTTAGTGGCTTTAGGAAGGGGCACCAATATGTGCTGCACTAGGTCCACAGAAGACTCAGTGTTGGGGCTATCTTCTGTCATGGGAATTGGGGCCTCCTTCTCAAACAGACTCCAAACACTTTCCATGCTTTCAATCAGATTATCCCAATCCAGCAGATTGGATAATTATTCTTCTACCAAGCCATCTAGTACATCTACTACACAACAGTCCTCAATGTCAATATGAGGCACTATAGCTGCATGGTACACATTTAAATGGGCCTTCATGTTCCCAAAAGTAACCTCCATTACCCCTGACCTGCATTGTATGCAAGCATTTGCAGTAGCTAAGAATGGTCAGCCAAGGGTAACAGGAATTGGGGTTTTACTTTTGCAAGGGTTCATGTCTAAAATAAGAAAGTTAGCTGGATAATAGAATTTGTCCACCCCAACTAAGACATCCTCTACAACACCCACAGGTCTCCTGGAGAGTGTGCATTGATTATAGAAAGCTCAACTCCAAAACCAGAAAAGACCACTTCCCCCTCCCTTTTATTGACCAAATTCTAGATAAGCTAGCTGGGAAGGCATATTACTATTTTCCTGATGGATATTCAGGGTATAACCAAATCCCTATGGATCCTCAAGACCAGGAGTAGACTACTTTCACCTGTCCCTTTGGCACCTTTGCTAACAGAAGGATGCCTTTCGGATTGTGCAATGTCCCAGCCACTTTTCAGAGGTGCGTGTATTCAATTTTTTCTGATATGATTGACAAATTCTTGAAAATCTTCATAGATGACTTCTCAATGTTTGGGGACAGCTTTAGCCAGTGTCTTGTCCACCATGAAAAAGTTTTACAAAGATGTGAGGAAACCCACTTGGTCCTAAGCTGGGAAAAGAGTCAAGGTATTGTACTAGGCCATGTGGTTTCTCACAAGGGAATAGAGGTTGACATGGCTAAGGTGGACCTGATTTCACATCTACCCCCACCCAGGACTGTTAAGCAGATCCGATCTTTTTTAGAATATACTGGATTTTACAGGAGGTTCATCAAGGACTTCAGCAAGATTGTCAAAACATTATGCCACCTGCTTTGCCAATATGTATCATTCATATTTTTTGCTGAATGCCTTGAGACCTTTGAGGCTTTGAAGAAGTGCCTCACGACTGCCCCTGTAATCCAGGCCTCAAATTACTCACTCCCCTTTGAGCTGATGTGTGATGCATTAGACTTGGCCATAGGTATTGTCTTAGGACAGAGGAAAGATAAGCTGCCTGTAGTGATCTATTATGCTAGCAGAACACTAGCTGAATCTCAGGTGAACTACACTACAACTGAGAAGGAGCTATTTGCAGTAGTGTTTGCTGCGGACAAATTTAGACCCTACTTGTTGGGGTCTAAGATTATAATTTTTATAGATCACTTAGCCCTAAAATACCTATTGGCTAGAGGATGGAAAGCCTAGGTTGATCAGATGGATTCTCCTCTTGTAGGAGTTTAATCTTGAGATCAAAGATAAGAAGGGAGTTGAGAATGTGGTGACTGACCACCTCTCTAGGATTATCTTGGAAAATTGTGCAGCAACACCTGTTAATGAGTTGTTCCCCGATGAGCAATATTTTACTATGCAGTCTAATGTGCCTTGGTTTGCACATATTGTCAATTTTCTTGTTGCTGGTAGGATCCCTCCACACTGGTCTAAAGTGGACAAAGACCTGTTCTTCTCTTAGGTTAGACATTTTCTGTGGGAGGACCCATACCTTTACAAGCATTGTGCAGACCAGGTCATTAGGAAATGTGTGCCTGAAAATGACTTCCACAGCATTCTTTCAATGTGTCATGAGCAAGCCTGTGGAGGTCATTTAAATGACAGGAAGAATGCAACAAAAGTGCTCCAATGTGGTTTGTATTGGCCTTCTTTGTTCAGAGATGCAAACTTGTATTGTAAGGCCTATGAGAGATGTCAAAGAATGGGAGGCATTTCTAAGAGAGACTCCATGCCATTGCAACCCATCCTAGTTGTAGAACTTTTTGACATCTGGGGCATTAATTTTATAGGCCCCTTTCCTTCCTCCATGGGATTTAACTTCATACTTGTGGCAGTGGTCTATATGTCCAAATGGGTGGAAGCCATTGCCACAAGGACCAATGACCACACAGTTGTCCTTAAATTCTTGAAGGATAATATCTTCTCACAATTTGGCATCCCCAAAGCTATTATCAGTGATGGGGGGAGCCACTTTTGTAACAAACCTTTTGAGAACCTGTTCAAAAGGTATTCTGTTACACATAGAATTGCAACTCGCTACCACCCGCAGACCAGTGGGCAAGTTGAAATTTCCAATAGAGAGATTAAGCATATTCTGGAGAAGACTATGATGACTGATAAAAAGGATTGGGCACCAAAGCTGAATGATGCTTTATGGGCTTATAGGACTGCCTATAAGACCCCCATTAGTATGTTCCCATTTAGGCTAGTGTATGGTAAGGCTTGCAACCTACCTGTAGAGTTAGAACATAGAGCCTACTGGGCTGTCAAAGAAATGAATTTAGATCTAACTGCTATTGGTTCTCATAGGAAGTTGCAAATGGCAGAACTTGATGAAATAAGGCTAGAAGCCTATGCAAATACCAAAAGATACAAGGAGAGATCAAAAGAATTCTTTGACAAGAAGTTGTTAAGGAAGAACTTCATCGCTGGCACCTATTGGGGTTTTTTTAGATGTTTGCTGCTAACTTTATTTGAAGACAGTGATAAGAATGTGTTTGTAAAAATAAATCAAAAGTGGATTGAAAGAAAACATAAATCAAAAGTGGGGAATTGGAGATGGGTCAGCATAGCAAGTCTAAAATACACACAGTCCTACAAGATACAGGGTCTATTGTAGCAAGTTTTTATAAGTAAGAGTTTATCCCACAGAGAAATTGATCTAGAACCCAAAATGGGCTATAATAGTAGGCCTCCAAATCTGGCTACAAATTTGACAATCCTAAAGAAAGGGAGTTGGGTGTCACGACTACACTAAATTAATCCAAAAAATAGAGAAATAAAATGTAGCCCTATCCTAAAGAAAGGAGTTAAGAGGAGGATGGTGGTAGTTTGTACCAAAATAAAATACAAAAATTATGAGAAGTAAGCAGGTTGAACTAGAGTTAATGATGCAGTAATATAACTCAGATTTAGTCTTTCTCTGTAATGCTCCTTGCTGAGACGCTATTAAAAGCCTCAACATGGTATAAGCTCCTAGTTTAATCCATGCCATTTGCGGCACTCTTAGGGCTATACTCTATTCACTCTAATGGTCACAGGGTATCCAATAGAGTCTTTCAAATCCCATTAGTTAAATCAGAAATTTGCTAGTCTAATCCAGAAGAGTGGATCGATCATTTCCATAGCCACTAGACCAACTCTAGCCATGAATACTATTGCAGCACTATGTAATGCCAGTGCTACAAGCTCCCTAGATCTGCGCACAGACCTTGCTAACATCCATAGGTATTCCAAACTGCTCACTAGTGCCCACAAAAAGGACCATGCAATAGGTTAAATAAGGCTTTAGATTCAGCTGGTCATTGTTTCAAACGGCCTGTAATGACTCAGCCTCAAGCTATAATTACTACAAAGAGATCAAATCTAACATCTGATATCAGCTAGGTAAAACAAAGGGGAGCAAATTCCTGTACAAACCTTCTCACAAGGCTCTAGAAGCTCATGTGCAGAGGAGAAGAATCCTTCTCAAACATATGAATGGACACAACTTTAGGGCTATACACTGTCCACTTGAATGGTCACAGGGTATCCCATTGGTCTGTCCATCCCACAAAGGCCTGAGAAAGAATTTGGAAATTGCTGCAGCCACCATGGTCCACAGGCCTCCAAGCTCCCTGGATCTCACTACAAATCCAGCATTGCTTTCTATGGGGCTATCAAATTAAGGGAAATTAGATGGTAAGCAATAGATCTATTAGAAACTGAATGGGCTAGTCTCAAATACATGGATCCTTTAGACATCTAAAGAAACCATAAGATCTTTAGATTCAATTAAGCATTAAAACATCAATCCATTGATGAACACAAAACTTTTAATGGATTGTCTCCAGGCTACAGCTTGTACACAACTGCTCATTCGAATCCCAATGTATACCAAAATCTATTACAAGACTAGAACAAAACTAAACCTAGCTGCTTATAGGGGGATTAGCCAGCAAGTGCTGAGCTAAGAGAGAAGAAAAATAGGAAAAGGAGGTGATCAAACCCTAACCCTAGCCTGCTAGAGTTCTCAGCCAGCAGAGGATAAAGGAAAGATGAAAATAATAAACTCTAAGTACAGCTTATATACTCTGTCAAAACGGCCTTGGTTTTAAAGAGATTAACCCTAATTTTTTTAGCACACGTGGCACTGTTATAACCCTTGAATGCCTCAAGATGTGCATTTCAAAATTCGTGCCTCAGGAAGTGTGCCCTAGCCTTGGGAAATTCTTAAAAGGTCCCTGAGTTAAAACTAAGAAGTAGAGAGCCCACACTTCGCGAGGTTGGCAGCTATTTTAGTTTACTCGCGCAGTTGCTTTGCTTTCGTAGAGTTGCCTTTGGCTAATGGGAAGGGCTCATTCGCGCAGTAAACTTTTAGTGAATCACACAGTTGCTTCGCGTCGCAGTGTTGTCGCAGAGATGATCTGGAGGGCCAGGGTGTTTCATGCAGTAGAGCTTCAGGAGCTCTCTCTCGCTAAGTACTCGTGCAGGTGGGCTCCTATGCTTGCATAGTAATTTGTAAGGCTCCAGAGTGCACGAGATCTGTGCGAGGGGAATTCTGGGCATCTCTCTCTTCCAAGGCCACACGAGAACTCCGCGAGGTGAGTTTTTGTTCTCTATGCATATGGGCTCGCTGTGTTCCTCGCACGACTGCTTTGAGGCTTGATCTCCGCTAGAGCTTCACGACCACAAATTCTGAAGGTTTTACACTACGAGATCTTCGCGATGTCTTTACAGCTCTCCTCTTAATTGTGCAGCCTATCTGCGCGAGAGCTTCTTCCACTGCATCTTTAATTTTGCGAGGAGGCTCCTTAACTCTGTGAGGTCTATTTCTTGACACTCTGCTGCCCTACACTTGCTGCTGTTGCAGCATCCTTCCTTATCAGCTAACTTCAATCATCTACTAGACTTTAGGTCAATTATGATCGACAACAGTGAATCACCATGGTGAGCACTACCAAGGTGTTCCATTAGGCTTTGGCTCAACTATCATCTTTGCTTGTATTCTCTCTTTCTTAGGCCAAAAAGTCAGGATTTTATATTAAGCTGCACATTTTATTACTAACTGTAAAATATACTTAACAAATGATTATTAGTGGGCTTCAAGATTCATCAAAGGCTAGGTTAAGAGGTGAAAAGTGGTACTTTTCTAATACATAACACACCCCCAAACCTACTCTTTGCTAGTTCCTAAGAAAAGGATAAATTAAAACAACTACTCTAAGAATTGAAATGCCACTTTCGTAGGGAGCACGAATACATTTAGCATATGTACCAAGCCTTTTAAACCCCTAAGTGATCACTAGTGGAGGAGTGAAGTCTCCTGAGGGTTTTCAGTTAAGATACCTACAAACTTCTCAATAAAATAATTAACAAAGGTGCAACATTCTTAGGTCAGCTGTCAAGAAATAGAGCATCAGTTTACCTTTGATTCAATAAAAATGTGAGGAATTTGGATATGAAAATCACAGACATCTAATCATCATAAACTCTACCTGAGTGCACAATATTTCCAATTAGCTCACAACAAGGAGGACAATACATGTATATCAGCACTGAGCTCATCATTAATTCAAAAATCAGGTTATAGGTTATGCCTAATACATTCAACTTCAGACCCAATGCTCACCAGGGCATACTCTCACAAGGGACCTTAAGGGTTTCATTTTCTCTCAAGGTTAAGAGCAGTTACAGCCCCCAAATGGGTCTGTAAGCATGAGCATAGGCAAAGCACCTAAGTCCTGGCATCATTGGCATATCCTCACCATAGATTGGACAACTCCTTGTCTCTTCATGATAGCACTTTCAACTTTGGATCACAAGGTCTTTAACTGGGTTGTGGCTTATGAAGTGGGTTATAAAGAATGAAAGGTTAGAAAGGGATTCAAAATTGAGAAATCAGTAAGTGAAGAAGGTGAATCATGACTTCACCTCTTTGTAGTTTAGTCCCTTTCTTTCAAATTTTTCAGACTTGAAGTAGCCAGCTTCTCCTCTTCATTATGATTTTTCCAATGAACTGTTCCTCTTGACTCCTCTCTCACTCCTCTTTATTATTATTTTTCTTTCTTTTCTTGCATTTTTCTTTCTATTTTTTATTTTTTTTATTTTTGTGTTTGTGACTTGCCACCTCTTTCCTCAGCTGCTATACTGCTCAACTTTAGGTATCTCTTCTCCATTCACCCAATGCTGACCCTATCTTGTCCATCTTCGGCTCCTCCTTTACCTTTTGAATTCTCAGAGTGAGGGTAGGTTTGAGTCAGGTCGATAGGTTCAGGTGCAAGTACTCAAGTGTATTTTGAAGAAAATTAGAAATTAAGGCTCAACAGGTGTGTGCACAAGGGTAGTTGATTAGGATTTTTTCTGTTTAAGCTCAAACTGTCTAAGAGAAGGCCTTGATCCTTTCTTAGGTTTCATGAGTGTTGTCAATTATTTTAACTTGGAGGTGCCTAACTTCTAGTGAGGGCATTGCCTCAGCCAGTCCTTAGAGCTAGAAGAATTGCCTCAGTCACTCCTCGAAGGAAGGAAAAAAAAATTTATAGGCCTAACTCTCACTGGTTATGGTCTTTCATTGAAGTTTTAAGTATGTCCTTACCTTTTTCTCTCTTTAATGATTCACTCAGTACTGATATAAGTGAGTTTACTTGGTGTTCACATCATGAAAAAGTTAAAATTTAAAAGCTTGTAATGCCTAAAGGTCTATAAAATTGTAAATTTCTCATTTTTTTTTCATGATTCTTAGGTGAACATGATTTTGTTTCTGTCTTACTCACTTGAATCTGCTGTACTTAGGTTTATTGTTTCATTGGTAGAACTTGTCACACCCCCAAACCTATGAGGAGCAATGTCCTCACTGATTCAAAGGTGAGATGTGTAGCAGGTATAAAACCTAGAAATTAATAAAACAGAAACTACAAAAGAGAAAAAGAACACACAAAAACGAACAAGGAATTACGCACATGTATAAGCAAAATAGTGACAGATATGGAGAAAAGAGATTTTATTATAGATACAAAAACAAACAGATTATAAAAAGATAAAAAATTATAAACCTGAGAACAATCTAAGCAAAACATCTAGTCAAACAAAATGGTTCTTCCTCCTAGCTCAGGGATATCCTCTACCTGTTGTGGAAGAGGAACTGTAAGCCAGGAGGAGGGGGGAGACGAGCATCATGGAAATGGGTGTTGAGTAGGTGGTGGGGGATTTGAAGAAGATGGTGGGGGAGAGGTAAGTGGTTCGGTTTTTTGCTTCTTCTTCTTTCCCTTCTCCTCCTTGGCCAGGATCCTCTGGACCTCTTCGTACTCATCCCAAAGAAATTCTAGTGGGTCTGGCTCCTTAGGCAGTGGGGGGTCCAACCACATTGGATAGAATTTGTTTGGGAACTCGATGGGTTTGTCGTCTGCCATGGTTATGAGTAAGGAGGGACTACTACGGTTAGAGGAGAATGGGTGGGATGACAACGAACTGTCCCTATATTTAAGGTACTTGGACAGTGGAATACAGATGGGCACATTAACTTTCGTCTCTTTCCGAGCGTGACAATAAATTGTGATTGTTCTACAAATCATAAATCGCACAACCTATTTGGGGAACGAGAGCTCACAATAAATGGTGGTCTAATTTTGGCATAGGAAATTAAGGTAAGCCCGCGTTTCACAGAGTTTTCCTAAGTGCTAGCGGAGTAGAATTCTCGTGCAGTACAGATGTACCTCCGCGAGAAGGATAATCATGCAGATGTAAATAGCTCTGTGCATACAAAATCAAGAATATTGCGTGCCTCGTGAAGTTACTTTGCGGAGTAGACGTTGGGATTGAGCACGCGAAATCGTTTTTCATTTCTTGCACAGCTTAGCTAGGGATCTCCGCGAAGAACATCCATTCGAAGTTTTAGAGGTCTCGCATAATAGAATGTTTTGAAATTAACAATTCATGCCCTTATGACTCTGCGAGAAAGTGGTGAAATGGTCCGCGACCGTGAAAATTAGGCCATTTAACCCCACGAGAAACCAACAGTCAACCTCTTTACACCATTTGTTCTCAAGCCTATGCTTGCACAATGTCTTGCATCCATTCAATGGCCATAAGCATCAACCTTTCACATATATCCCTTTTTCAATTGATAATAGCCTCCCTAATACCAGCACATGCATAGCAAAAATTCCAAATGATAAACACCTTGATGAACATAGCTTCTAAACAGTTGCAGGGCTAGTACTTTGCTCACACTTCAGCAAGAAGTATTCATCTCCCATGTTACTGACAGAAATGAACAATACTAAGAATAAAACCTATAAAGCAATTGAAAATAAATAAACACACAGAACAGAACAGAACAAACACACAAAATAGATATGGCACGCATAATACAAAGCTATGGATCACTGAACAGTGGGAGGTTCATGTAAGTGAATGGTCTGAGGAAGCTCCACTGGTTGTTCTGCACAAATCTTGAGCCTCTGACCATTTACTTTCATGCTCTTCCCTGACTTTGGATCCAAGATCTCCACAGCACTAGATGGGGAGGCTTTGATGATAGTGTAAGGTCCATCCCATTTTGATTTCAACTTCCCTGAAAAGAATTTAAGTCTGGAGTTAAAGAGCCAAACCTTGGTGTCAGCAATGAAGTCCTTCCGTAACAACTTCTTGTCAAAGAATGATTTTGATCTCTCCTTGTACATTCTAGCATTTACATAGGCTTCTAGCCTCATTTCATCAAGCTCTGCCATTTGCAACTTCCTGTGAGAACCAGCAGAAGTTAGATCTATAGCTTTGATAGCCCAATAAGCTCTATGTTCTAACTCCACAAGTAGGTGGTAGGCCTTGCCATACACCAGCCTAAATGGGGACATGCCAAGAGGAGTCTTATAGGCAGTCCTATAAGTCCACAAAGCATCATTTAGCTTTGGTGCCCAATCCTTCCTATCAGTCCTCACAGTTTTCTCCAGAATGTGCTTGATCTCCCTATTCGAAATTTTAACTTGCGCACTGGTCTACGGGTGGTAGGGAGTTACAATTCTGTGTGTAACAGAATACTTTTTGAGCAGGTTCTCAAAAGGTTTGTTACAGAAGTGGCTCCCCCCATCACTGATAATAGCTCTGGGGATACCAAATTGAGAGAAGATATTGTCCTTCAAGAATTTAAGAATAACTGTGTGGTTATTAGTCTTTGTGGCAATGGCTTCTACCCATTTGGACACATAGTCCACTGCCACAAGTATGAAATTCAATCCCATGAAGGAAGGAAAGGGGCCCATAAAATCAATGCCCCAGATGTCAAAAAGTTCTACAACTAGGATGGGCTGCAATGGCATGGAGTCTCTCTTCGAAATGCCTCCCATCCTTTGACATCTCTCACAGGCCTTGCAGTGCAAGTTTGAATCTCTAAACAAAGAAGGCCAATACAAACCACATTGGAGCACTTTTGATGCAGTCTTTTTGCCACTGAAATAACCTCAACAGGCTTGCTCATGGCACATTGAAAGAATGTCGTGGAAGTCATTTTCAGGCAGACATCTCCTAATGACATGGTCTGCACAATGCTTGTAAAGGTATGGATCCTCCCACGGAAATTATCTAACCTGAGAGAATAACAGGCCTTTTTCAACTTTAGACCAGTGTGGAGGGATCCTACCAATAGCAAGAAAATTGACAATGTGTGCAAACCAGGGCACACTAGACTGCACAGTAAAAAGATGCTCATCAGGGAACAACTCATTAACTGGTGTTACTACACATTCTCCAAGATAATCCTAGAGAGGTGGTCAGCCACCACATTCACAACTCCCTTCTTATCTTTGATCTCAAGATTAAACTCCTGCAAGAGGAGAATCTATCTGATCAACCTAGGCTTTGCATCCTTCTTAGCTAATAGGTATTTTAGGGTTGAGTGATCTGTAAAAATTATAATTTTAGACCCCAATAAGTAGGGTCTAAATTTGTCCACAGTAAACACTACTGCAAGTAGCTCCTTCTCAGTTATAGTGTAGTTTAGCTGAGCTTCAGCTAGTGTTCTGCTGGCATAATAGATCACTACAGGCCGCTTATCTTTCCTCTGTCCTAAGACAGCACCTATGGCTAAGTCTGATGCACCACACATCAGCTCAAAGGGGAGCGAGTAATCTAGGGCCTGGATTACAGGGGCAGTGGTGAGTCACTTCTTCAAAGCCTCAAAGGCCTCAAGGCATTCAACAGAAAATATGAATGACACATCCTGGCAAAGTAGGTGGCACAATGGTTTGGCAATCTTACTGAAGTCCTTGATGAACCTCCTGTAAAATCCAGTATGTCCAAGAAATGATCTAATTTGCTTGACAGTCCTGGGTGGGGGCAGATGTGAAATCAATTCTATGTTAGCCTTGTCCACCTCAATTCCTTTGTGGGAGACCACATGGCCTAGTACAATATCTTGGGTCACCATGAAGTGACTCTTTTCCCAGCTTATGACCAAGTGGTCTCCTCACATCTTTGCAAAACTTTTTCAAGGTGGACTAGACACTGGCTAAAGCTATTCCAAACATTGAGAAATCATCCATGAAGATTTTCAGGAATTTGTCAATCATATCAAAAAAAATTGAATATATGCACCTTTGAAAAATGACCGGGCCATTGCACAATCCAAAAGGCATTTTTTTATAAGCAAAGGTGCTAAAGGGACATGTGAAAGTAGTCTTCTCCTGATCTTGAGGATCCACAGGGATTTGCTTATACCCTGAGTTTCCATCAAGAAAATAGTAATATGTCTTCCCAGCTAGCTTATCTAGAATTTGGTCAATAAAAGGAAGGGGGGAATGGTCTTTTCTGGTTTTGGAGTTGAGTTTCCTATAATCAATGCACACCCTCCAGCCAGTGGTCTCTCTGGCTGGCATTAACTCCCCAGAATCAAAAGCAACCACTGTGATGCCTGACTTTTTAGGTACCACCTGGATAGGTGACACCCATTCAGAATCTAAAATTGGGTAAATCACCCCTGGATCCAACAGTTTCACTATTTCTTTAAGCACCACCTCCTATATGTGAGGATTTAATTTCCTTTGTATCACCCTTAAGGGTTTTACACCCTCATCCAGGTAAATCTTGTGCATGCAAACTGAGGCATCAATGCCTCTAAGGTCAGCTATTGTCCACCCAATTGCTTTTTTGTGCTTCATAAGGACATTCAGTAATTCCTCCTCCTGCTTACAAGTGAGAGAGGAGATAATCACGAGAAGCTTGTTATGTTGTCCCAAGAAGGCATATTTTAATGTGGCTAAGAGCTGCTTCAGCTCTAGCTTAGGGAGACATTCAATTGAAGGCAACAAAGGTGCCTTAGTGGCTTGAGGAAGGGACACCAATATGTGCTGCACTAGGTCCACAGAAGACTCAGTGTTGGGGCTGTCTTCTGTCATGGGAATTGGAGCCTCCTTCTCAAACAGACTCCAAACACTTTCCATGCTTTCAATCAGATTATCCCAATCCAGCAGATTGGATAATTATTCTTCTACCAAGCCATCTAGTACATCTACTACACAGCAGTCCTCAATGTCGATATGAGGCACTGTAGCTACATGGTACACATTTAAATGGGCCTTTATGTTCCCAAAAGTAACCTCCATTACCCCTGACCTGCATTGTATGCAAGCATTTGCAGTAGCCAAGAATGGTCTACCCAGGATAACAAGAATTGGGGTTTTACTTTTGCAAGGGTCCATGTCTAAAATAAGAAAGTCAGCTGGATAATAGAATTTGTCCACCCCAACTAAGACATCCTCTACCACACCCACAGGTCTCCTCTCAGACCTGTTAGCCAGTTGGAGCACAACTGATGTAGGTTTAAGCTCCCCTAAACCTAGATCTTCATACACTAAATAAGGGAGTAAGTTTACATTGGCCCCTAAATCCAAGAGGGCTTTTCCAATGGTGTGGTTTCCCATTATGCAGGGGATAGTAGGTACCCTTGGGTCTTGTAATTTTTCAGGTGTGGCGATGGACAGAACTGACTCAACATGCTCAACAGTAAAAACTCTTTTAGACAACTGCACCCTAGCTTTCCTCTTTTGAGTGCAGAGGTCCTTTAAAAATTTAGCATAGGCAGGGACTTGCTATATGGCATCAAGCAGGGGCAAGTTGATCCGAACCTGTTTGTAAGTCTCCAGCATTTCCTCCATCTGAGCATTCCCTTTATCAAGAGGGGTTGGACCAGTAAGAGCTTGAGGAACTGGCAGCTGTGGCACTGCTGGTGCCACTGCTACTTGCCTACTGCATCATGGTCATATTTTTTTCTTTTTCTTTTATCTTCATTTATTTCTTTATATTGGGGCTCAACATTAGTCCCATTATTTTGCCTTAGCTGATCCACAGCAGGGGACACAGGCCTTGGCTCCTTGACACTAATAATCCTTTCATTTTCAGTTTCATTTTCTATGAACTTCTCTTGTTCACTACCCACTAAATTGTCAACCACCCTGCCACTCCTAAGGGTAGTTATGGCATCGGCATCCTCATGGGTAAAGGGTATTTCTCCAAGCAAGAGCTGCCCTTTTGAATTGGCTAGGGTCTAACTGGGAAATTTTTCTTCCTCCCTCATGTTCAGAGCAATACAAATCTGTCCCATCTGGCCTCAATCTTCTTGATGCTCTATCCATAAGAATTGGCAATCTGCACCAGGCTCCCCAAATTCTACATTGAAGCCATCATCTGCTCTTCAAATGAAGAGGATCTAGACTGTTGAGGGGGCAGAGCCAACTGGTTAGACTGTGGGGTAGGTAATAGGAAATTTTTCCTTGGTGGGTAACCTTGATTACCTGGTGCTGGGGTCTATAGGGAGCTACCATCTGATGTTGTTGGGGTTGAGGATATGAGTCTTGTCTCCACCTCAAATTTGGGTGGTTCCTCCAAGAATATCCAACAGGCTGCTACCCAAAGGTTTGAGTAGCATTGGCATGCGCTATAATAAAATCCAAAAATTGGTTGGAAGATAGACAATCATGAATAGAATATGTGGGGGATTGGCATATCAGACATGCCTCCTCCACCTGTGCAACCATTTGAGGCTGCATCACATTCATCAATTTGTCAAACTTCAAGATCAGGTTGTCCACCTTCCTCTCCAGATCACCTTGCACCTTTACTTCATATATTCCACCTCTAGGGGTGGCCTCTTTCACCATTTTAGCTGGAATCTAACTGCCATTGCATGACAGAGACTCCTGTTGCATGGATTTCTCACCTATTATGTCAAACACTCCCAAGCTTTCTCAGCTGTCTTATGGAGGTAGCTATCACCACAACAAGCATCCACCATATCCCTGCTCTTGGCATTAATTTCTTGATAAAATACTTGAACAAGCTGCCAAATTGGGATTTAGTGGTGGGGGTATTGTTTTAACATCTCCTGGAATCTTTTCCAAGCTTCAGAAAAATTTTCAGTTGAGGACTGAGTGAATGACATAATATTTGTCCTCATCTAGCTTGTTTTGTTCATAGGAAAAAACTTTGCCAGGAATTTAGTTTGAAGGTCACTCCATGACTATATGTTATTGACTGAGAGCTTTGATAGCCATCTGCTGGCTTTGTCCTTTAGTGAAAAAGGAAAAAGCCTCAATTTAGTGGCCTCAGGCCCCAAGCCAGCAATGTTGAAGGTAGTGCAAAGTGGTAAAAACTGGTCAATATGCTTGTAGGGATCTTCTTTACTCATCCCATGAAATAAAGGCAGCATACTTATTGTGGAGGATTTAATTTCATAATTCCCCTCAACAGAGGAAAACTGAATGTAGAAGGGAGAGGTGTACTCCCCAGGTGCATTGTATTCTTTCAATGTCCTCTGCCTCTTAGCCATGGTAGCTGGTTCAGTCTCAATAGCAGGGCCCTGTGTGATGTGTCTAGGTCTAAAGATCCTTTCCATCTCCAGATTTGGGGGTTCCAAGTCAGGGTTTAAGAACCTTCAACCGAGCATACACTCACCAACAGTAATAAAAATGCTTACAAGCACACAGAAAGAATTTCAAACAAAAAAAAGTAATAACTACACAAATTTATACTAAATAAAATAACAGGGGATTCAACATAAATGGCATAAGATTTAGGGGAAAGAAAGTTCAAACAGAGCTAACTACACTCCACTTGCAGCTCTACTTTTCCCTTCTTCTGCTGTCCATTTCTATAAATTTTCGCAAAGAATTAGTAGTACTTTAATTATAGATTAAACACAACTATAAAGAATTTGTTAGTCTAAGTTATAGTACAACTCAGGTCTACTAAAAAGATCAATATCTCCAGCAGCGATGCCAAAAACTTGTTGGGGTTTTTTAGATGCTTGTCGCTAACTTTATTTAAAGACAGTGATAAGAATGTGTTAGTAAAAATAAATCAAAAGTGGAGATTGAAAGAAAACATAAATCAAGAGTGGGGAATTGGAGATGGGTCAGCACAGCAAGTCTGAAATACACACAGTCCTGCAAGATACAGGGTCCATTGTAGCAACTTTTGATAAGAGTTTATCCTATAGAGAAATTGCTCTAGAACCCAAAATGGGCTATAATAGTAGGCCTCCAAATCTGACTATAAATCTGACAATCCTAAAGAAAAGGAGTTGAGTGTCACGACTACACTAAATTAATCCTAAAAGCAAAGAAATAAAATGTAGCCCTATCCTAAACAAAGGGGTTAAGAGGAGGATGGTGGTAGTGTGTGCCAAAATAAAATACAAAAATTATGAGAAGAAAGCAGGTTGAGCTAGAGTTAATGATACAGTAATGTAACTCAGATTTAGTCTGTCTCTGTAGTGCTCCTTGCTGAGACGCTATTAAAAGCCTCAACAAGGTATAAGCTCCCAGTTTAACCCATGCCATTTGGGGCTCTCTTAGGGCTATACTCTGTCCACTCTAATGGTCATAGGGTATCCGATAGAGTCTGTCAAGTCCCATTAGTTAAACCAGAAATTCGCTAGTCTAATCCAGAAGAGTGGGTCGATCATTTCCACAGCTACAAGACCAGCTCTAGCCATGAATACTATTGCAGCACTATGTAATGCCAGTACTACAAACTCCCCAAGTCTGCGCACAGACCTGGCTGGCATTCATAGGTATTCCAACCCATAAGATCCTAAGTGTTTTGTTAAGGCTAACTGCTCACTAGTGCCTATAAAAAGGACCATGCAATAGGTTGAATAAGGCTTTAGATTCAGCTGGTCATTTCTACAGACGGCCTGCAATGACTCAACCTCAAGCTGCAATTACTACAAAGAGATCAGATTTAACATCTGATGTCAGCTAGGTAAAAAAGAGGGGAGCCAGTTCCTGTACCAACCTCCTCACAAGGCTCTAAAAGCTCATGTGCAGAAGAGAAGAATCCTTCTCAAACATGTGAATGGAAACCTTAGGGCTATACTATGTTCACTTGAATGGTCACAGGGTATCCCATTGGTCTGTCCATCCCACAGAGGCCTTAGAAAGAATATGAAAACTACTGCTGCCACCATGGTCCACAGGCCTTTGAGCTCCCTGGATCTCACTATAGATCAAACATTACTTTCCATGGGGCTATCAAACCAAGGGAAATCAGATGGTAAGCAATAGATCTATTAGAAACTGAATGGGCTAGTCCTAAATACATGGATCATATAGACATCTAAAGAAACCATAAGATCTTTAGATTCATTTAAGCATTAAAACGGTAATCCATTGATGAACACAAAACTTATAATGGATTGTCTCCAAGCTGCAGCCTGTACACAACTGCTCATCTAAATCTCAATGTATACCAAAATCTATTACAAGACTGGAACAAAACTAAACCTAGCTGCTGCTTACAGGGGGATTAGCCAGCAAGTGCTGATCTAAGAGAGAAGAAAAATAGGAAAAAGATGTGATTAAACCCTAACCCTAGCTTGCTAGAGTTCTCAGCCAGCAGAGGATGAAGGAAAGATGAAAATAATAAACTCTAAGTACAGCTTATATACTCTGTCAAAATGGCCTTGGCTTTGAAATCTGCACCTCGAGAAGTGTGCTCTAGCCTTGGGAAATTCCTAAAAGGTCTCCGAGTTAAAACTGAGAAGTGGAGAGCCGCGCTTCACAGAGCTGGCAGCTATTTTAGTTTACTCGCACAGTTGCTTTACTTTCGTGGAGTTACCTTTGGCTGATGGGAAGGGCTCATTCGCGCAGTAAACCTTTAGTGAATCGCACAGTTGCTTCATGTCGAAGTGCTATCACGGAGATGATCTAGAGAGCCAGGGTATTTCACGTAGTAGATCTTCAGGAGCTCTCTCTCGCTAAGTACTCGCACAGGTGGGCTCCTGCACTCGCGTAGTAACTTGTAAGGCACCAAAGTGTGTGAGATCTGCGCGAGGAGAATTTTAGGCATCTCTCTCTTCCAGGGCCACACGAGAACTCCGTGAGGTGACTTTTTGTTCTCTATGCATATGGGCTCGCTGTGTTCCTCGCACGGCTGCTTTGAGGCTTGATCTTTGTGAGAGCTTCGCGACCATGAATTCTGAAGGTTTTACACCGCGAGATCTTTGAGATGTCTTTACAGCTCTCCTCTTGACTGCGCGGTCTATCTGCGTGAGTGCTTCTTTCACTGCATCTTTAGGTTCACGAGGAGGCTCCTTAACTCTGCGAGGTCTATTTCTTGACACTCTGCTGCCCTACACTTGCTGCTGTTGTAGCATCCTTCCTTCTCAGCTGACTTCAGTCATCTGCTAGACTTTAGGTCAGTGATGATCAGGAACAGTGAGTCACCATGGTGAGCACTATCAAGGTGTTCCATTAGGCTTTGGCTCAGCTGTCATCTTTGCTTATATTCTCTCTCTTCCTTGGGCTAAAAAGCCAAGATTTTGTATTAAGCTGCACATTTTATTACTAACTGTAAAACATACTTAACAAATGATTATTAGTGGGCTTCAAGGTCTATCAAAGGCTAGGTTAAGAGGTAAAAAGTGGTACTTTTCAGTGTATAATAGCACCAAGGTATGGCTTTTTAACTCCGGACTTAAATTCTTTCTAGGGAAGTTGAAATCCAGATGGGATGGACCTTACACTGTCATCAAAGCCCCCCCATCTGGTGTTGTGGAGATCTTGGATCCAAAGTCAGGGCAGAGCATGAAAGTAAATGGTCAGAGGCTCAAGATTTATGTAGAATAACCATTGGAGCTTCCTCAGACCATTCACTTACATGAACCTCCCACTGTTCAGTAATCCATAGCTTTGTATTATGTGTGCCATATCTGTTTTCTGTGTTTGTTCTATTCTATTCTATGTGCCTATTTATTTTCAATTGCTTTATAGATTTTATTTTGAGTACTATTTCAATTCTGTCAGTAACATGGGAGATGAATACTTTTTATTGCTGTGTGAGCAAAGTACTAGCACAGCAACTGTTTAGAATCTGATTAGGGAGGCTATTATCAATTGAAAAAGGGATATATGTGAAAGGTAGATGTTGATGGCCATTAAATGGATGCATGAAATTGTGCAAGCACAGGCCTGACCACAAATGGCGCAAAGAGGTTGAGTGATGGTCTCTCGTGGGGTTAATTGGCCTAATTTTCACAGTCGCGGACCATTTTACCACTTTCTCGCGGAGTCATAAGGGTGCGAATTGTAGAGTTCATAACATTCTATTGCGCGAGACTTCTGAAACTTCTAATGGATGTTCTTTGCAGAGATCACCAGTTAAGCTGTGCGAGAAATGAAAAATGACTTTGCGTGCTCAAGCCCAACGTCTATTTCGCGAGGTAACTCTACGAGCCACACATAGTCTTGATTTTGTACTCGCGAAGCTACATGCTTCTGCGTGATTATCCTTCTTGCGGAGGTACATCTGTACTACGCGAGTATTCTACTCAGCGAGCACTTAGGAAAAATGCACAAAATGTGGGATTGCCATATTTCCCAAGGCAAAAAATTAGACCACCATTTATTGTGAACTCTCTCTCCCCATAATAGGTTGTGCGATTTATCATTCCCAAAACAATCACAATTTATTGCCATGGTTGAAAAGAGACGAAATTTAATATGCTCAGCCGTATTCCATCAACAAAGTACTTTAAATATAGGGACAGTTCGTCTTCGTCTCATCCATTCTCCTCTAACCTTAGTAGTCCCTCTTTACTCACAACCATGGCGGACAACAAACCCACCGAGTTCCCAAACAAATGCTATCCAATGTGGTTGGACCCCCCACCGCCTAAGGAGCCAGACCCACTATAATTGCTTTGGGATGAGTACGAAGAGGTCTAGAGAATCCTGACCAAAGAGGAGAAGAGAAAGAAGAAGTTCATTTTTGTTTGTTCAGTGTTGCACAACCATTGTCCTTTGAATCAGTGAGGACACTGCTCCTCATAGGTTTGGGGGTGTGGCAGGGCAAGCTCTGCCAATGACATAGTTAACCTAAGTGCAGCAGATTCAAGTGAGTAAGACAGAAACAGAACCATGTTCACCTAAGAATCATTAGAAAAATGAGAAATTTAAAATTTTGCAGACCTTTAGGCATTACAAGCTTTTAAATTTTAACTTTTCCATGATGTGAACACCAAGTAAACTCACTTGTATCAGTACTGAGTGAATCATTAAAGAGAGAAAAAGGTAAGAACATACTTAAAAATTCAATGGAAGACCATAACCAGTGAGAGTTGGGCCTAAAAAAAAAAAAATTCCTTCCTTCGAGGAGTGACTAAGGCAATTCTTCTAGCTCTAAGGACTAGCTGAGGCAATGCCCTCACTAGAAGTTAGGCACCTCTAAGTTAAAATAACTGACAACACTCATGAAACCTAGGAAAGGATCAAGGGCTTCTCTTGGACAATTTGAGCTTAAACAGAGCAAATCTTAATCAACTGTCCTTGTGCACACACATGTTGAGCCTAAATTTCTAATTTTCTTCAAAATACACCTAAGTAATTGCACCTGAACCTATGAACCTACCTCAAACCTACCCTCACTCTGAGAATTTAGAAGGTAAAGGAGAAGGAGCTGAAGATGGACAAGATTGGGTGAATGGAGAAGAGATACCTAAAGTTGAGCAGAGTAGCAGCTGAGGAAAGAGGTGGCAAGTCACAAGCACAAAAATGAAAATAAAAATAGAAAGAAAAATACAAAAAAAGAAAGAAAAACAATAATGAAGAGGAGTGAGAGAGGAGTCAAGAGGAACAGTTCATTGGAAAAATCAAAATGAAGAGGAGAAGCTGGCCACTTCATGTTTGAAAATTTTGAAAGAAAATGAAAAGGTACTGAGCTAAAAATGGGTGAAATCATGAATCACCTCCTTCACTTACTAATTTCTCAATTTTGAATCCCTTTTCAACCTTCCATTCTTTATAACCCACTTCATAAGCCACATCACAACCCAGCTAAAGACCTTATGATCCAAAGTTAAATGAGATGTCATGTAGAGACAAGGAGTTGTCCAATCTATGGTGAGGACCTGCCAATGATGCCAGGACTTAGGTGCTTTACCTATGCTCATGCTTACAGACCCATTTGGGGACTGTAACTGATCTTGAGCTTGAGAGAAAATGAAACCCTCAAGGTCCCTTGTGAGAGCATGCCCTGGTGAGCATTGGGTCTGATGTTGAATGTATTGGGCATGGCCTTTATAGACACCCAAATTTGGCCCAAGGCCCGATCTAAAAACCTTTCGAGAGAGGTGCACTTCTGAGCTTTTAATGGCATGTATAGAACCTTTAGAAACCACCCTAAAACCCTTAAGAACCATTCCAAACCCTTAAGAATCACCCTAGATCCCTTAGGAACCTGCCCCGAACCTTTAGAAATCAATCCCAACCCTTAGAACCCGTCCTGAGCCTAAACCTAACCTTATCAAGCCATGGATGAGGAGGGATGCACTGGAACTAGCTACGGCCATCAACTATGATCGAATCTCATACCTTTAAAAAGTAGAAGTCATCAGCTTTCCAACAATCTAAGAATCACTCCAATCGGAGGTATATATCAAAAGATATGGCAGACCAAACCTGGAGGGCAGAAGTGTAAATTCATGTGGGCCCCCTAGGGATTTGGCGCAACTAATAGTTGCGCCAATTATAATTTTTCTTGTCATAAATATTAGTTGTGCCAGACAAATTCTCTCAGATTTTAAGCCTGGCACAACTATTAGTTGCGCCAAGGTTAAAGGTGAGGCCCACCCTCGCGAGCCAACTTCCAGGCATTGGGTAAAACTATTTTACTATTTTACTGTACATATGAATAGTAACCTCTGGATTTTGCCTCGAAAATCATGATTAGAGTTTGACTTATTGACCACCTTGATCCTTGGGGTGTGTTTTGATAGTTCTATTGCACCCTTTTAATGCCTATTTGCAATCCTTCAAGTGGCTTAAGGCCTCACCCCATCATCCACCATTGGAGGACCTTCTCACACATCTCAAGGCTCCAAAAATCCTAGGAATCCTTAAATGTGAGATTACCTAATTACTAAACCCATTTAGCTCTTAAGTGGTTTCCTAATCCACCTATTTCCTATAAATAGAGCCCCCCACCCCTTGGTTTAGGGGTTGAAAATTTTGCCCTAAGAGAGAAAGAGCTTAAAGTGAGAAGATTTTTCTTCCTTTGGTGTACACTTCCGATATAAATTTCAGAATTTCAAAACCTCATTCCATGCCTTACCTTTCCTAAAAAGCCTCAAGGTTAGGTGTGTGCTATCCATTTGCCTCCCTTCTCTACCTCTTAGCTAGTAAGCCTTAGTGGTTAGAACCCCTCTTTCCACCATTCAAGCCTTTAAAAGCTCATCAATAGTAAGCCACACAAGGCTCTCCTATGGTGCTACAAGGGCCCGAAGGTTCCGGCTCTCCCCTTTCTTCTCCTATCTCTTTTTTACTCTTCTCATCCTCTAATTTGTGCCGTTACGCCGCCGAATTTTCGGTAGGAACGAAGGGACACAAATAGGACTCTAAGCCCTTTTGGGTAAGAGGAAGCTATTTTCTTTTCTTTTACTTTATTTTTGTTTTGGCCATTAGTAGAGACCGCGTCAAGCGGGTTGATTGGGTGCCTAATACCTTCCCGATCGATAACCGAAGCCCCTACCCAAGAGCCTTTGGTGTGGACCGGATTCAGAGTCATATTTTTAGCACTTCGGTGCTCATGAAAATGAACTAGGTTTCTGACACCAAAAGCTTGGCGACTCTATATTTTTGCGAGCGATCATCGCCGATGACGGGATCATCCACTGCAGTATGGCACTGGACTGGGGAGTAGCTAGTAGAGCTTCCCCTTGAACTAGGCCTTTTTTTATTTTCCTAACATTTTATTGTTGTTGTTTTTTTTTTTTTTTTTGCCATTTTTTTTTCACTCACCCCTCCAATTAGGTCACTTTACTTACCCCTACTTTTACGTCATTTACGAGCCTTAGCCGATTGGCGGGCCTACTTGGCATAGTCTTTAAAGTTCTTTACTTTTTCGTCATTTTAAGTTCCTTAGCCAATCAGCGGGCCTAATTGAGCATTGTCTTTTAATTCATTTAATTTTTCATCATTTAAAGTGCCTTAGCCAATTGGCGGGCCTACTTGTGCACTCATATCCCAACAATGGACGCCGGCCCGTAGTGGCGGCACGGGGTCATCACCCTCGGTCTTTGAACTAAAGAAAACTTCCAAAAAAAAGAAGGAAAGCTTTGAAAAAAAAAAAATTGAACCAAGTTAGGGAGCTTAATCAATTTGTTTTTTACGGAATAGATTTTCAAAGGGTTGGGTTTAGTCACACATACAACCACTCGGGTCTTAGTATGGCGGCAACCCTTAGTGGTGATGATCCAGAAAAGTCCCAGCCCACCTAGTATCTGAGAAGGCACTTGCGCCCGAGGTATATCGGGTGGGTTCCCATTCCATAGCTTAAAACCCTTGGGGAGTGCGCTAGCGAATTATACCGGACTCACACCTTTTAGGTGCGGTGAGGAGATAATCGATCACCAAAAAAAAAAATAGCTCAGTTCCCGAAAGCCTAGCTTCCACAAAAAATTAAAAAAGAGACTCATTTCGGGTGTTGGTGCCTGCTGTCATCAGTTTTTGCCTAGTGCAAGTATTAGTTGCACCAGTGCAAAAAATTAGAATTTATAACTGGCGCAACTAATAGTTGCGCCAGCTTTAAAATCCAAATTTTTACCTTGGTGCAACTAATAGTTGCGCCAATGTAAAAAAGGTGCCCTGTAACCTAGGCACATGTATTAGTTGCGCCAGGTCTGTTTAACAGCAGCACACCAGCCCAAATTTGTGGCTTCTTTACCTCACGAGTCCCACAATTAGTGTGCTTAGTGCGTTGTTTAGGCCCCACCATCTCCGACACCCAATACGCCCCAGCCGATCAAAAGAGGGCAACTTCTTTTTGGCTCATTCCAAGGGATCGGGGTGTTTGCCTCGATTTCCATGCCTTCAATATATCGAAGGTTCTCCTTCGATTCTACCGAAGTGCGTCAGAATCGTCACCGCAGGTCTTGAATTAAGGTACGAGAGCCATCAGAAAAAGGAATTCCAAGGCCTCGGAACCTTTGTTTTTCAAAACTTTTTCAAAAAAATTTAAAATATATATATATAATAAATAAAAACCCAAAAAATATATATAGTTTGTGATGCCGGCACAACGGCATCATCTTGCCCTCTGTCGTCCCGTAGGGGAAGGAGGAGGGTTTTTGGGCCTTATCCAAGACACCCTTACCCAACCCGTTCCCGTAGAATGTCGTGGGTAGTGGACCCAGCTTACGCCGATCCCGACACATCCCCACCACACTCTCCAACCCATTCCCATTCAGGGCAAATCTTTTCCACCATCCCCCTCACCCAATCACCCTTTGCTGTTACCGGCCCGTTTGGCGTCCTCATTTTTTCAACCACTACCTCCCAAAACATCCAAAGTCCAACCCCCAACTCCCCGTCTTTTGCCCAAACCATGCCCATACCAAATCCATCACATTTCCCACCCATGTCCATACAAAACCCAAACCCATTCTCCCAATCCAAATCCATGCCCCATTTCCCATCTTCCCCCTATAGGCCCGTTCCACCCACATTCACATACACCACTTCCGCCCTATCCAACCCCCCACAAATCTCCCCATCTACCCGGGTCATGCCCATTTTTACCGGGGCCATGCCCGATTTCTTCCAAACATCCACACCCCACCAACCACCATCCCTAAACATCCCTAATCCCTCCCCACCTCAACTCTCCAATCCACCCCATATCCCACCTCTTACCATGGCCATGCCCGATCATACCAGGGCCATGCCCAATTTCTCCTCTCCACCACCCACATCCAATCCTCCTTCCATGACCATGATGGAGGAGATGTTCCAAGCCTACTCCATGTGGAAGGCTTCTCAAAACACCCCCCCTCCTCCACACCCCATGTCCCTAAACCCATCTCACACCCTAGCCAATCTCCATGCCTCACTCCCCAATGACCCCCATCAACCCCCCATAATCCACACCATCCAAACCCCCATTACCCACATACTCCAGGGCCCCATGGCCCAACCTCCCACTACCCATACACCCCAAGGCCAAATGGCCCAATCTCCAACCTCCCACATACCCCAAGGCCCATTGGCCAAAACCTCCTTTTCCCACATATCCCAGGGCCCCATGGCCCAATACCCCACCACCCAAACCTACCGAGGGCCCACGGACCAAACCCACCAAAGGCCCATGGCCCATACCCATCTAGGGCCCATGGCCCAAACCCATCAGTGGTCCCTAGCCCAAAATGACCAAGGCTTCATGGCCCAAACCCAAACCCCACACTCATACCTTCCACAATACCCCCAACATATCACCCAACCTTCACAACCGGGTCAAGCCCATGCCATACCCCAAACCTAATTTTCCCATGGCCCCACACCCCAAGGCCATCTCCAAACCTTCCCCCATACCCAATGGCCCCATCAGGCCCCACCCCAAAACCAAATTCCCATCACCCAACAAACCCTCCCTCACCCCCAATGGGCTCACCCAACCCCCACTCATGTCATCCTCGTCCAACCCATACAACAAAAATAAGAGAGTCCTGCCCTCACTGCGCATTATGCCGACTAGCAGTATGAGAAGGACAAGATTAGGAATAGTGGAGCCTACACTGGGGCATTGACCAGCCTTAACCCTCCTCTCATAATTGCCCACCCCTTGGTGGCCCATAGTGAAGTTCAACTAACGGCTGAGAAAGATGCCCATGTATCAAAAGAATCAGAGTAGCTGAAAGAACAGTTGGACAAAATACAAAAGCAGCTGATGAAAATGGGTGGTGCTGAAATCCACACCACGGACTTCATAGATTTATGCTTGTTCACTGAGGTCCCCCTGCCCCCTAAATTTAGAATGCCTGCCTTCGACAAATATAATGGCACTGGGAATCCGATCGCACACCTGAAGTCCTACTATGGGGACATGTGCCAATACAGAGGAGATGAAAGACTACTAATAAAAGTCTTTCAGAAGAGTCTGCCCGATACGACTTTAAGATGGTTCACATCTTTAAAACCATCCATGATAAAAACGTGGAGGGACTTGACACACCTCTTTCAAGAACAATATGTCTACAATATAGGCATTGAGCCGCGAAAGTCAGACTTGGCCCGCTTGAAACAGAACCAGAACGAGACCTTTAGCGACTACTTGGGAGGCTGGAGAGCCCTGGCAGCTTAGGTCAGAAATAGAATACTTGATGATTAGTAGATTAAGATGATCTCAAAGAATACTCTGCTAGTGATCTCAGACTTTTTGGTGTACCAGCAGTAGTCCAGCTTTGCTGATCTGGTAAGAAATGCTAACAGATGTGAGGATGCCATCAAGGAGGGTCGTCTGAGTAAGAACATGCCAAGTGGACCCAGTGGAGTTAGGAGGTTTTCAGAGCAAAAGAACGATAAGAGAACAGGGGGCGATGTCCAGAATATAGCCAATACTAAAAATACTATCCCGTTCTAATTTCAGGTAGCCCCACTAGCACCTGTTAGGCCTGAGCAGATGCAGATAATAGGGAATCGGCAAGGAATGCAAATGACTCAGAAGTAGAGGAGAGCTCGCTATGACCGAGTTTTTATGCCATTGGGGCAATCATTGAGTGTACCTCTACCTTTGTTAGTGGAAAAAGGATTAGTCACCATTCATCAACCGCAACCTCCTCCCCATCCGATCCCGAAGAACTATGACCCAAATACTCACTGTAATTTTCATTAGGGTCTAGGTCACCTGACTGATCGTTGCTTCCCATTGAAGCACGCAATCCAGGATTTGATCAATGTCGAGAAAATCATTCCCCCTGCACCTTCTCAGCATGCCAATATTCACCAAGTGTCACTACCCACACATCCTACTGAAGGAGCTAGTCCCAGACCCACCGTCAGAATGATAGAAGATGAAGAGGAGCTTGAATTTGACCCATCCGATTATATCAGCGATCGGGAGAGTTATTTAGCACCGTTGTCAAGAAACGTTGAAGAGAGGAATATCAGGGTAATTGAACCCCTGAATTTGTCAGAATATTTCTCCAACCCGACCACGCAAATTGAACCCTTGGATCTCAGGTTATACTTTCCATCCACCACACCTGTCAATTATATACATGTCAATGCATACCATCCATACACCACCACCCCCATCAATTACCCAATGAGCCAACAGGCCCCCAATCCCACACCCACACCCGCCAGTTATTAATGGCCTGCGCTCACTCCATTTCCCCTAGTTCAACTACTGACAAATTCCACCACCCCCATTAATTACCTAATGAGCCAACAGGCCCCCAGTCCCACACCTGCACCCGTCAATTATCAATGGCCTGCGCCCATCCCCTCACCCCAAGTTCAGCCACCAGTTGACTCCACCACCCCGATCAATTACCTAAAGGCCCTCAAACCCACCATCTCCCACCATCACCTACCAGCTATCAATGGCCTACCTTTACCTCCTTCCCCCAATAGCACCACCGTCAAGCTTCACCACCCCCATTTGGCCCAATTTTTCCACCCAACCCGCTACCACCGAAGTAAATCAGGTGTTGGCCACACCTCCTTAGCCCGCAGTACAAGTGTCCCAAGTACCGACAACCATACCTTTCCAGCTCTCGGGACCAACATATGATCCTCATCAGGTCCTGCTAAGCTACAAACAAACGGATGTCAATGCCGGCAGCAGCAGTAGCAGAGAAGGGGCAGTGGACTTTGTCACCAGGTCAGGGAGGATATTGAAGCAGCCAGAAGCACCGGCAGCGGCACAAGCCCAACTAGAGGGGAAGAAAGACAATGTTGTGAACCCCTTCGAAAAAATGAGTCGGGAACATATACTAGAGACTAAATTGAGAAGAATGCCCGCCCATATAACCGTTTGGGATCTATTGATGACGTCCCCACTCTATTTTTAAGCATTAATGGGGGCATTAAAGAATATGCATGTATCGCTCCAAGTTAGCCCAGATGAGGTCAGGCAGATAATTGGGCAAGTGATGGCTCCGAATTTCATCTCATTTTCTGATGCTGATCTACCTGAGGAAGGATGTAGCCACTCAAAATCTTTTAACCGTTGAGTCTGGAAATGTGATCATTCTCCTGGTTTTGATTGATAATGGGTCTGCCTTGAATATATGCCCATTAAGAACCGCCACTAAGATCGAGATCGATCCACGCATGTTGAGGCCCACCAGAACCAGCGCTAGAGGATTTGATAATACCAGGAGAGAAATAATGGGAGAAGTTGATCTTGAGTTGTTGATAGGGCCAATGACCTTCTCCATCTTGTTTCAAGTCATGGATATCAAATCCTTATTTAATCTATTATTGGGACGCTCGTGGCTGCACGAGGTCGGAGCCATACCTTTCACTTTGCACTGGAAACTCAAGTTTGTGTCTAGGCACAAAATTGTTACAATCATCCGCGAGGGATATAGTGAGAAAGAAAAAGCCGCCAATAGCATCGAAAAACCCAATGTGTTGGATGTGTCGTACACTGCCGAGGATGCTAACCTCCATAGTTTTGAATATGAGGTGTCAGTAATACTCTCGAAGCCCATTGAGGGCATCAGGCCTAAAACAGGAGGCGGTATGGTAGCAGCGGTGGCTATGCTCCAAAAGTGGGGCTATCAGAAAGGTCGAGGGCTCGAGCCCAGATTACAAGGCAGAAGATAACCAGTTGTGGCTAAGGGACGGGAAGTAAGATTCGGGCTAGGTTACAAGCCCAAAGAGGAAGAGGTCCGAGAGGCTAAAGAGAAAGCTAGGGTCGTTGTAGCTGTAAGAGCTCGAGGAATCAACATAGAAGAGAAACCTCACCCTAGGCCGCACATCAAGGAATCCTTTGTCAGTGCTGGGGTCATAAAGATCGATCGAAATGGGGTAACCCATTTGACACCACATAGACCCATAGCCCCAATCCATCCCACCAATCCCTAGATCTCCCTTCCTAACTTGGAGATAGATTTGGCCGCATTGTCCCTTTTCGAAGAACAACAGCTAGTGCCTGAACAAAATCCCCCTGTGGTAAATCACCACAAAATGGTATTGACATTTGAGGACATCATCTAAAACGAAATGGGGATCAATATGATGGAGGCTGACTCTAATGAGCCATATCAATCAGCACCCTCCATCCCAAAAGGTAAAGGAGCGGCCCCTCAGGTATGTAACTGGGGATCTTTGCCCCAAAATCTGGAAGTAAGGAGTGGCCTAAAGTTTGGCACTTGTTTACCAAAAAAAACAACCTATAAAAAGTAAGATAAGCCCTTGGCTGGCAATACCTTGTATATATAGCAACCTGCCTTGCCAAGGGTCTGTCTCCGAAGAAAACAAAAATCTCAAAAACATGGAAAAAATACAAAATCTCAAAAACATGGAAAAAATACAAAACCTCAAAAACATGGAAAAAATACAAAATCCCAAAAACATTGAAAAAATCTAAAGTAAAAAAACATCGTCATTTAAAATTCCAGAAAAAGTCCCACAAAAGGATGCCTTAATCGAAATGCCCGTCCCATGTAAAATCGACCCCTTTCCTATAGAAATACAAGAGGTAGGAGTTACGAGTCTGGACGAGGATATCACCTTGGAGGAGCTCGCTAATGAGCTCCTTGATCGATTTGTCGATTTTGAGCATGGCCCTACCCCGATTGTCGAGGAAACTGAAGACGTCAATTTAGGGACTGAGGAGATTCCTAGGATAACCAAGATCGGAACATCGTTGTCTCCCAAAGAAAGAGAAAGCATGATCGATTTCCTTTGGTCATACCAAGACATTTTTGCCTGGTCCTACAAGGACATGCCTGGTCTGAACACTGATTTGGTTGAGCATGAGTTACCTCTCTACCCTGATATGAAGCCAGTCAAGCAGAAGCTGAGACGTCTCCGACCCGAGTGGATGATGAAAGTCAAGGATGAGGTCATCAAGCAATATGATGTGGGATTTCTCATGGTATTTAAATACCTGCAGTGGCTAGCCAATATCATGCTTGTACCGAAGAAAGATGGAAAGGTCCGCATGTGCATCGATTTCTATAATTTGAACAGAGTAAGCCCAAAAGATGATTTCCCATTGCCACACATCAACATCTTGGTCGATAGCACTACTAAGCACGGGATGCACTCTTTTATGGACAAATTCTCAGGATACAATCAGATAAAGATGGCAGAGGTTGATTGCGAGAAGACAATGTTCATTACCCCCTAGGGAACCTTTTGCTATTGAGTCATGCCGTTTGGGCTGAAGAATGTCGGTGCAACATATCAGAGAGTTATGATTGTGCTATTCCACGACATGATGCATCGAGAGATTGAGGTGTATATTGACGATATGATAGCCAAGTCACCGGAGCAAAGTGACCACTTGGTAAACCTTCAGAAGCTGTTTGAGAGGCTGAGAAAGTACAAGTTACGTCTGAATCCACAGAAGTGCGCTTTTGGTGCCATGTTCGGAAAATTGTTAGGATTCATCGTCAGTAGGAGAGGGATCGAGGTCAACCCAGTCAAGGTCAAAGCTATCACAGAAATGCCACCACCATCTATTGAGAAAGAGGTCAGAGGGTTCTTAGGCAGAATACAATATATCAGTCGGTTCATTGCACAGCTAACTCCAATCTGCACACCGATCTTCAAGCTACTAAGGAAGAACTCGCCCGTTGAATGGGACGACGATTGTCAGGCAGCATTCAATAAAATCAAAGGCTACCTCCTTAATCCACCTGTTTTAGTACCACCTAAGCCGAGGAGACCACTCTTGATGTATCTCTCCACGACGAAAGTTTCGATGGGATGTGTTTTAGGGCAGCATGATGAAACGGGAAGAAGAGAGTAGGCCATTTACTATCTAAGCAAGAAGTTTACTGATTATAAAACACGCTATTCTCATCTGGAGAAAGCATGCCTGGCTCTTGTATGGGCTACTCAAGGGCTCCACCATTACTTGTTATCCCAAGCCATTCTACTTTTGACCTGAATGGATCCATTGAAATACCTGTTTAAGAAGCCCGCTCTCACTGGGCAAACTGCCCGCTGGCAGCTCTTATTATTTAAGTTCGACATCACATACGTCACTCAGAAGTCGATTAAGGGGCAGGCACTTGCTGTTCATCTTGCCGATAATCCTTTGTCAGATTTTGAACCTTTAAGAACCGAGTTCCCTGATGAGGACATCCTGTTCATGACGGAAGACGATACTGAGGAAGCAGAGGAATCATGGGTAATGCACTTTGACAGGGCCGCAAATGCTGAAGGTCAGGGAGTTGGCACCATTCTGATGTCGCCGAAAGGATCCCATGTACCGATCTCTATTAAGCTCAACTTTTCTTGCACTAATAATATGGTTGAATACGAAGCTTGTGCCACTGGCCTATAGGTGGCTCTTGATCTAAATATAACTCACCTTCAAGTGTTTAGTGATTCACAGTTAATCATATGTCAGATGAATGGTGACTCGAAGATGAAAGACGAGAAACTGATCCCTTATCATGAACACCTCGAGGATCTGACAGCTTACTTCCAAGACATGACATTCTCATATGTCCCCCGGATAAGGAACCATTTTGCCGTTGCACTAGCAACTTTGGCGTCAATGATAGAAATCTTGTACGGTGCTGAGATGAAGCCGATCATGATCGAGCAGAGAAGTGAGCCAGCCTTCTACCTCCAGATAGAGGAACCTATAAAGCCTGATGATGAACCACCTTGGTTCTCAGATATCAAGAATTTCCTCGAGATCCTAACTTTCCTTGAGGGAACATCCAAGATGGACCGATGAACCATTCAACATTTAGCAGTAGGCTATGTCATTTATGGGGAATGCCTGTATAAGCGGTCGTACAATAACATCTTACTTAGGTGCCTTACAGAAAGTAAAGCAGTCAATATTATGAAGGAGATCCATGAGAGGCTATGTGGAGCCCACGTCAGCGGTCACATGCTTGCTAAGAAAATTTTGCGGCAGGGATACTTTTAGACCACTATGGAATCAGATTGCTGCAAACATGTTCAAAAATGCTACAAGTGTCGAGAACACTCCAGTCTGATACACGCTCCTGCCATCGATCTTCACTGCATGACCACTCCTTGGCCGTTCGCTACCTGGGGCCTTGACATCGTCGGAATGATTAGCCCAAAAGCATCAAACAGGCATCGGTTCATCCTTGTCGCCATTGAATACTTTACCAAGTGGGTAGAAGCGGCGTCATATGCCAACATCACGGCCAGTCACGTTGAGAAATTCTTCAAGAATAAAATTGTGTGCCGATTTGGGGTACCCAAGGACATCATCACGGACAACGGTACAAACTTTGCGAATAAGCGCATCCGAGCCTTCTACGAGTAATACAAAATGAAGCATCATCGCTCGTCACCTTATCAGCTCAAACTAATGGAGCCGTAGAAGTTACAAACAAGACAGTCGTCCGCATCCTAGAGAAAATGGTCGTCACCTATCGAGATTGGAGTGAGATGCTACCATTTGCTTTGTGGACCTACAAAACATCGATCTGTACCGCTACAAGGGCAACACAATTCTCCCTTGTGTATGGAAATGAGGTCGTCCTACCAGTAGAGGTTGAAGTACCCTCGGTTCGAATCCTCATAAAATCAGGCTTACCCGAAGCAGAGAGAGATCCCGCTTCGAATAGCTGAACTTATTGGACGAGAAGAGACTCCTAGCCTTGTGTCATACTCAAGTTTACCAAGGGGAATCGCACGCGCTTACAATAAACGTGTCCGCAGTCGAAATCTAAAGGTAGGAAACATTGTGTTGAAGATCTTCCCGTTCCTCCATGCTGATCCGAGAGGGAAGTTCAAGCCGAACTGGGAAGGACCTTACGTCATTCGAGAAGTACTGCTGGGATACACCATCCGCCTCGCCACCATGGACGAAGATCATCTTCCTAAGCCCATCAACGCTTGATACATCCGACGGTTCTACTCTTAGTCTATCACGATAAGGTAAGTATTGGTGAAACAGATGCGTGACTACTTAAGAATCACTCAAAAGAGGCCATCATTCCAAACACAGTAGCCAAAAAGCATCCTTAAAAATGATGATATCCTTTGCTACACCATTTGAGCCTGGGCCTTTTTCTTTCAAATAGCCCCTGTTCAAAAAATATATATATGTACATACACAAAAAAAAGAGAAGTGAAATTACCAATAAAATCTAAAAAAAATCAGAAAAGCAAAACCTCAAAAAGAGATTGCCTGAAATGGAGCAAAAGGAATAAAAAAATATAGAAAAATCACGGGGCATGTACAGTAAAAAAACCCCAAGGAAGAAAGTATGTTGAGAAAACTGAAGTCGTATCAAGGAAACCCTTTTAACCTAGCATACATTCAAATCCTATCCTAACCCATGGCCAAGCTACACCCTGAAGAAAGCCCTCTTTTAAATTTACAAGCAGTCATAACATCTGTTAAGTCAACACAAGCCGAGTTGTGAGACAACACCAGAGCCCCATCCAGTCGGCTATGATGGAATCGACATCTATGTCGTGGCTATTGAAAAAAGAAAAAATATATAATAAAATATATATATATATAATTATACAAGCTGAAAGTAAGATGGACTTGGTGAAAACTTGAAAGGGCGCTACGGGTAAAAACAGTGAGTTTGTGTGGACCAGGTGAAAACTCGAAAGGGTGCTTGGGGTAAGAGAGCTAAACCCATGGACGTGGTGAAAACCTGAAAGGGCACCACGGGTTAAAAAAGGGAGATAAATAAAAAGTACAAAGAAAAAAAAAAGGGAAGAAAAGAAAGGTTTGGTTTAAATGATTAATGTTAAAAAAAAAAAAAAGCCCTCTTGATTACTCTCCCTGGTCCCTTTTTTGGGGCCGTTCATGCTAGTTCAAATCGAGTCCCGACCACAATTGTTTTTATGAAACTGCTTTTTCAAACGTATGACTCAAGGTAAGGAGAGAGGGTTGACTCAATCCAAAGGGATGGCCGTTCTGACCTTGGTAAGACTGTTGAAACTCTTTCATAATCAACCAGTCAAAGAAGGATTCAACAATGCTCAAAAGAGAACCTGGGGTTTCACAAGGTTTCATCCAGTGATTAAGGCACCAAAAATGCACAAAACAAAACCAAAAGACCAAAAGATCTGTGTAGATAGGTATAATAAACTACCTTTCATTTACATAATGCACCGCTTACACCACATCCCAAAAAATAGCCGGTGTGATGACTAGCGGGCTTTCCCTTTTTACAAATAACAACAAAAATAAAAATATAAAGAAAATATGTATACCAAAAACGTGTGTATTTGTAAAGGGGTTTTACACCCCTTTTTCTGTGTATCTAATCTGTGCAAAAAGTTACGTGTGCAGGAAGGAGTTAGCAGCCCAGCTCATGCTTCAATGCACTAATCTCAGCATGAAGGCCATCTTCCCGGACATTTCGCTCAGTCCGCCAGTGACCATGCAAGCTCTTATACCTCTTCCGAGGAGAGTCGACAGCTCCAAAAGCGACGCTCAATGATCCCTTCAAACGGAGGACCTCGCTCTCTGCTGTGTCCTCTCTAACTTTTTCTTGTACCAAAAGTTCTTGCAGGACCCTCTTCTCGTCCACAAGTAGCTCGATACGGGCTCGGAATCCCGTCTCCTTCTTTGGCCAGGGGCCTCCAGTATCAACAATCTCTGCCGAATCTAGACCATCAGCAACAGGCCGCTCGGTCAATAGCCAGGCCTCATACTCAGGAGAAGTTCTAACCAAATCTCCCTGCTCAAAATCACACATCAGCGTCGACTGACGTTTCTCCCAAAGAGTAGCAATCCGATCTATGTCTCCAGAGGACCCCCTAGAAAAGATCAAATCACATAGAGGGAGTTTAGCCTCGCAAGGCACCTGCTAAGGGCAGCCAAATTGGCACAATACTTGGAATGGAAAGTAGAAGGTACTGCCAGTCAATCCTAGGAGGGTGATGCCCTCATGGTCTCTAGAGCGAATTACTAGGAAGGTCCGGTCCAACCAAGGAAGCCTCTATGTCATCTCGACATCGGTCAACCAAAGTTTCATAGCTGACACATCGCCCTGTGGAAGCAAATGGCACCTACCCAAAAAACACTAAGCTGCCTCACCTCGAGCAATATAAAAGCGGGGCATAGGCCCCAAGATAGCGAGATGCTCACCCAACCAGACCTGAAGCAACAAGGGGCACCCCCGAAGGCCCTCCACCTTGCCCAAAGCAAATGAATCAAGGCCTCAATACAGCTCGGCGAGCACCAAATGCATCATGGATCGGCCCGCCTCCAGCTCAGTCAAAATGTTGTAAATTACCAAGGAGAAGCTCTCCCCCCGGTAAAAAAGAGGATTTCATATATGAGACCGAGTGTTAGAGCTTTCACATTGAAAATGTTCGTAACCAGCAATTTTTGGAGACTTTCATCACCGAAAAGTTCTTTGAGGAATTTTAGCGAACACCTTGTGGGCCCCCCGATGAGACTTTTCTCATACTCAAGTTTCTTCAAATCGAGAGTAAGGTGGATGGATTTGGAGTAGCCCGACTGAGGCATGACACTTACAAGACCCCTGTGAAGCTTTAGGCTAGACAGATTGGATAGCTCCTCGAGGGTTAGGGTTAGCTCCCGCTTCCCAAAATGGAATACATGGAAATTCACATCCCAAGATGAAGCGGCAGCGTAAAGGAGTTCCCACCGTGGAGGAACCTCTAGAAAGGAGGGAAGGCGAGATAGCCCAAGGCGCTCCAAGTGGGCAAGCTCACTCTCATTCAAGCTCCCAAACCAGGCTGTTAGAAATTTGGGCCCCAAGCCCAAGGAAGGAGGTAAATTGCCTCTAGGCCCTCCACGTAAGGGAGGGTTAGAAAGCGGATCCATAAAACGTACAAAGATCTTTTGAGAAGATAAAAATCAGTGTATGGTGATGGACCCGCCTTGGAAAAGCAAGAGCAAAAAGAACCAGTCAAAGAGGCCAAGTCAAACAAAAAAGAAGTGATTTTTGGACTAACTCGGATATATAAGGACCCACTGCCCCCCAAGTTAAACAAGGCTCAACTATTAGTTGCGTCAGTTTCTTTTTGCCCCCATTTTTGCCTGGCCCAACTATTAGTTGCGCCAGCACCAATTTCTTGGGACTTCAACTTGGCGCAACTAATAGTTGCACCACACTACAGGCCCCCCCTCTTCAGCCATCTCGGGACCTAGCTGCGGGGACTTACACCCCTTTTGTTTTTTTACACACCTCCTTTCACTAACAGTTTGGCAATTAATTTATTTATTCATGTGCAGGACTGATCCTACATCAAAGAATGCGACCCAAAAAGTTACTTTCTGAGAGCATTTTGGCAAAACACATCCTGCAAAGAAACGGATCCGATACAAAGAAATCATGGCATAAAATCATAGCAGAAATACTAAAAATACTTTCCAAAAAATTAATGATCCAAGGTATCACATCAACCATCCCCAAAATGTTTAAACAAATCCAAATCAAATCCCAAAGAGCACTAAGTTTTCAAAACAAAAACTAGAAGCCTATTCCTTGCTCTCTTACGACGGCGAGAGGAGCTCTGAAAGGTCCGTATGTCCCCCACCCTAGACCACTCCTGCGAGATCCTACTAAGCAAGGAGTGCGACTCTTTGGAATGGGCACACTACGAGGCACAGTCAAAATCAAGAGTCAGGATCAGTTGAGGGATAAATGATAAAGAAATGAATAAGAGAAGTAGAACAGCAAGGCACTCACCATCTCTACCTCCCTAAGCTCTATAAGATGACGATGATACTCCGCATATTCCATGGCCAAGTTGAATTCCTACGTTCAAAATAATACAACATCAGTTATTAGGACAATCTTAAAGGCATGTGCAGAAGGAGGCCGAAATAGAGAGAGATTAAGCCATCAGAAGAATTACCCCTAGAACCACCTCAGGAGGAGGGACACGGGTCGCCTCAGCAGAAAGCTGCACTTGTTGATCCACATCCATGCAGAGGCCCGAAAGGAAGCTGTCATCCAGGTGCCGGAAGGTCCCATAGACCATGAGCGGGTCGCCACCAGGGATACCAGCATGAGAGGTACCTTACGAACTAGCACCCAAAGAGCCCTCTCCCAAGGGACCCACACCAGAAGGGCTAGCACCAGAGGGATCTTCCCCTGACATATCAGCTGCACTCATCCCACCTTAACCATCCGAATCATCCCCTGGAGCAAACTGTGAACAAAATAAAGATCCGCTTAGAAGGGACGAAGGCTAAATTAAAGCATAAAGGGAACTAATCCAAGCTAAGAAAAATTACCTGACCGAGTAGGCCACCAAACGTAAGAAAATTGGTGCTAGGTACAAAGTACGGCAAGATAAACTAGTATGGCAGGCACTCGTACTAAAGATGATAGTCCCCGGGCACATGGAGAGCATGGATGGGGAGCCCGTTATTGAAGAAGGCCGTTGTAAGCTCCTCGATACCGCCAACAGGATACCAAACATCCGTCTGAGGGTCCACAGGTATGGCATAGAAACCCTAGAACTGGTGCACCACTCACTCTCCCAAATAATAAAACTTGGCCCATGCTCCATAGAAGAAAACGACGCGGCGATTGTTAAAAAAGCGAGAGGGGCCTACAGCTACTCGGTCTTAGAAGGGGGATGCAAGGTATGGGTCAGAGAGGATCTTTCCAAGCCAAAAAAGACGGGGGCCAAGCAGTTAGCACATCAATAAAAGGAGATTTCCAAGCTGGAACAAACAAAGTTGAAAAAGAGTTTTACCTGCTCAGGAACCATCAGGTCGAGTTGAGACCTCAGACCCATCTCCAAGTGCTTTAGGCCTACGTCACAGCACCGGGCCTGATTCCAGTTGCTGAGTAAAGGATATGTGAGCTCCTCCGAGTAAAGAAGTGGGCGCCCAGGGTGAAAGTGGTGATATCCCCATTCCTAAAAAGGGGTAGTACATAAGAGCGGGTCAGTAGCATATAAAGTCATTCAAAGAAAATGACAAAGGCAAAGGAATGAGGAATTATCGCCAAGGCGGCCCAAAAACCAACAGCAAACTTTGAATCCTCAGTCGTGACCTGAGCCAAGTTGTACATCAGCCATGCATACCCTGACCCTCCCCAGTCATACCTATGGACGTCACCCCAGTTGTCCATCACACTCAATAGGGCTAGGCTGACTCGGCCACCACTCGCATTGGTGAAAAGGGTCTTACCAAGCAGGACCAAGAGAGTAATGTGGGCTAGGACGATCGCCCGCTCTTGCTTGATGTAGTGTCTGGCTGACCCAGATCCACTAACTCATCAGGTGTATAAAGTGAGGTCGGCCAAGACATCTTGACCTCGGTGCCATGTGTCTCCCCGCAAGGGGGATAGGCCCCAATCAATCGAATGATGTCCTCTCGACTTGGCACCGCGAGATCGGATATCGGTATCCCCCCTATCCTGATGCCGATAATCATGGCCCAATCAACGGGCGTCAAAGTCATCTCTGCATATGACATGTGAAAGGTCATCGTCTCGGGGCAAAATCGTTCAATCAAGGCCTTCAGATAGGCGACGTCAGCCCTCATGGCGGGGCAGGATAGAAACTCTCCAAAGCTCACCTATGCCAGCAAGACCTTCACTACCGGAGGGACATAGAGGTAGAAATCTTGGAAGTTGAGCCACCCACCGCGGAATACAATATTGGGTAGGTCCTACACTCAAAACAAAAAATGTGCATCAGATCACAGAGGCAAAGCAAAGTTGCATAATAGAAATAAATTGAACATCTCTTTTACCTTGCCCGCTATCCTGAAATTTGAAATGTGGGTATGCTGTTGGTGAAGGAGGCCGACCCGGGCGGCCTCGCCCTACATCTCGAGCCATGGGCCCGCTCTCCGATCTACCGAGATGAACTGCTCCCCCCACAGGTTGTACCCTATCTCAGGCCCCTCCCCGTGGCCCTCCTCAGGAATATGCTCACCCTCGCCTGACATGCTGGGGCAACAAAAGGCAATCATATTAGAACATATCAGTAGTAAAAAATGGTTTTTGTGCTACATACCAAGGGAAGGTAAGTATGCTCACCCTCTTTCTGTTCATTGTCAGAAAATAAAGATGCCCACATACATAAGCAAGAAAAAAAAAGAAGCAAAAAATCCCTTTTAGGTTGAAAATGAAAAAAAAAAACCTCCTTTCCATCGTAAAATAGAATAAACCCCCCTTTCTTTTACGTTTAAAAATAAAAGCCAAAATAATAATAATAATAAAAATAAAAATAAAAAAAATCGTCATCCAAACCAAAGAGTCCTTCCTTTATCTCAAAAAGGGGGGGGGGGGGGGTTAGAAAAAAACAAACAAAAAAAATCCTTTTCGTCATGGTTCATAAAATCAAAAAACAAAAAAAATAATAATAATAATAAAACAATAAAGAAGAAAAAACACATTCCCCTCGATTAGTTTTCAGTATATATCGGAACCAAAAATCATTTTTTTAATTAATTAACCTTTCAAAAAAAACAAACAAGCAAAAAACAAAATTTTTTCTTCCTAACTAGTTTTCAAAATAGTATCCTTGCTTGGTATTCAAGATAAAAATAAAAAATAAAAATAACACCCCTTCTCTAAGCACAAATAAAAATAAAAACAAAAATTATTATTGTTTACATATATATATATATATATATATATATATATATATTATGCATTAATAAAACCCATAAAACCACAAAAATAAGGCATTATTCATAAAAAAATTATTTTTCATCATCATGCTTACAATGGAAATAAATTATTTTTCATCTAGGAATGCAAGATCATGATCATATTTGGAAGAAAAAGCATGAAAAATTAAAGAAAATAGATGTGAAATGGTTACCTCTTAGAAGAAAGGGGGTCTTTGATCTAGCATGAGCCGACGATCGATCCACACCAGCAAGGCAACAGCAATAAGGCACGCAAAGAGGCAATATAAAGGAACCCTAGGAGGGGTCGGTTTTCAGTTTCATAGAGGGAGGGGGAGAAAAATTCGAAATAAAGCCCCCAGCCCGAACTCGAGCTGTTTAAATTTCCCCCAGCCAAGCCGGGCGCAACTAATAGTTGCGCTAGGCAAAATTTTTCCCACCTTTTGCTTGGCGCAATTATTAGTTGCGCCAAGCTATTTTGAGGCCCCTAGTGGCCTAGCGCAACTATTAGTTGCGCCAAGCACTTAGGCCAGATCTTGGGCCTGGTACGGGCCAGATAAGAAGGCTCCCCCCCCCTCCTTTTTTGTTTGTTTTATCGCTCTCAGCAAAGGCACGCACTCCCAAGACGGCATTTCGATCATCCTTCGAATTGCTAAGGAAGCCGTGCTAGAATAAAAGTAGACCTAGATCAATGAGCACCCCAGTCCTACACAGGATAAAATAAAGAAAATCCAACAAAAATAAAAAAATCCCCACAAAGAAGCCAAAAGTATTCATGAAAAATAAAAAAATAAAAATCACATAAAATAATAGCTTTGAAATTCCAAAAAAAATCACATAAAATAATAGCTTCAAAATTTCAAAAATCACATAAAATAAAAGCTTCAAATTTTCAAAAAAAATCACATAAAATAACAGTTGAAAATTTCAAAAAATCACATAAAATGATAAGAAAAATCAAAAATATATTTGTATTCCCAACAAAGACGCAGAAGCATAAGGCGGTAAAATATCAATATTTTATTTGCAATGCAGCTGTGCCACATTAAAGTCCTGAGTCGGAGGTTCACCTCGAATCTTTGGATCCGGCTCTAAGGTAGGAGCAATAGCGTCGGTGCCGGTCAAACAGCTAAGGTTTCCATCAAGTCCACTCCCCTGCTAAATTTTTATGATGAACACTCAGTTTTTGATTCATATGAACTTAAGTGTCTTAAGCTTCAGATTCTCCATTAGAAAAGGTTAATCATTGGTTGAGACCAACCTGTTGAGAATGAGATTACATATCAATCAACTATGTGCAACCATGCATTCAGAAGGGTTCATTTCTCTTTTATTTTCCACAGGCTTAAAACCTGTATGGGCAGTGGTATCCCTGTAAAATATACGCCATGCGTCTGGGTATCCGTATGATGGTCGTTTGTCCTCGTAAATTGTACCTGAGCGAATCCGGGTCAGGGCTTCCATCGCCTTTGTTGTTACTTATTGCCCCTGATGGGTGCATGATTATGCATAGTTAATTGACGGTTATGATCATTGTCAGCAGAGATCAGGATTGGATGTCCCTTTAGGGAGACACCCCAATGATTGGTTAGATCTATTCAAGGTAGTCGAAGCTAGATACTCTAGGTCATATTGATCTAAGGCATTCTTCCAAAAATGGCACGTCCTCCCCAAAAAGCATTGTGACATCCATTCACTTTGCTCAGGTAGTCATGCTAAATAAACTTTGGGATCGATGGGTTCACCCAAAGACCTCAAACCCTACTCTCAGCAGGGGCACCCGCGGATAGTCCAATGGGTCCATCAAAGGCCTCGTAGGATTAGACGCAAACTATGGAGCCTTGCGTATGTCTACTTCACGCCTATCTTTGAATGTGGGTCGACCACCCCTCTTACTCATGAAGTTGTTGCATTCATAATAAATCTTAAACATCAGATACCTTTAAGATCATCCCAAGAAGCGAATGTCTTTCCCAACTATAGGGAGTTCGCAACTCATTCCACCTCGATTATGCTCAGTAATGTCGCTAAGTGCTTGGAAACCGATTACCTCGAGAAACGAATGTTTAGCCTGGTGTTCAGGGCTTTCATTTTCTCACCGTGTTACTCATTTGATGTTTAAAATTTGTTCTGAATGCAGTGGACCCATCAATAATGCCTTGGGCCTTTTCGGATGTCTCTTTTCTTTAGCATTCGATCATTAGTGATCGGATACCAAAGAGGGGCATCTGTAGACACCCAAATTTGACTCAAGGCCCGATCGAAACACCTTTCGAGAGAGGTGCACATCTGAGCTTTTAATGGCATGTATGGAACCTTTAGGAACCACCCTAAAACCTTAAGAACCATTCCAAACCCTTAAGAATCACCCTAGATCCCTTAGGAACCTACCTCGAACCTTTAGAAATCAATCCCGACCTTAGAACCAGTTCTGAGCCTAAACCTAACCTTATCAAGCCATGAATGAGGAGGGATGGACCAGAACTAGCTATGGTCATCTACTATGATTGAATCTTATACCTTTAAAAACTAGAAGTCATCAGCTTTCCAACGGTCCAAGAATCACCCCAATCAGAGGTATACATCAAAAGATATGAAAGACTGAACCCGGAGGGCAGAAGTGTAAATTCATGTGGGCCCCCCTAGGGATTTCGCGCAACTAATAGTTGCGCCAGTTATAATTTTGCCTAGTGCAACTAATTTTGCCTGGAGCAACTATTAGTTGCACCAAGCCAATTCTCCCAGATTTTAAGCCTGGCGCAACTATTAGTTGCGTCAAGGTTAAAGGTGGGGCCCACCCTCGCGAACCAACTTCCAGGCACTGTTTAAAACTATTTTACTGTACATTTGCCTGGTGCAACTATTAGTTGCGCCAGGCATGTGAACAGTAACCTCTGGATTTTGCCTCAAAAATTATGATTGGAGTTTGACTTGTGGACCACCTTGATCCTTGGGGTGTGTTTGAATAGTTTTGTTGCACCCTTTTAATGCCTATTGGTAACCCTTCAAGTGGCTTAAGGCCTCACCCCATCATCCACCATTGGAGGACCTTCTCACACATCTCAAGGCTATAAAAACCTTAGGAATCCTTAGATGTGAGATTACCTAATTACTAAACCCATTTAGCTCTTAAGTGGTTTCCTATTCCACCCATTTCTTATAAATAGAGCCCCCCACCCCTTGGTTAAGGGGTTGAGAATTTTGGCCTAAGAGAGAAAGAGCTTAAAGTGAGAAGATCTTTCTCCCTTTGGTGCACACTTCTCATACAAATTCCAGAATTCCAAAACCTCATTCCATGCCTTACCTTTCCTAAAAAGCCTCTAGGTTAAGTGTGTGCTACCCATTTGCCTCCCTTTTCTACCTCTTAGCTAGTAAGCCTTAGTGGTTAGAACCCCTCTTTCCACCATTCAAGCCTTCAAAAGCTCATCAAAAGCAAGCCACACAAGGCTCTCCTATGGTGCTACAAGGGCCCGAGGGCTCCGGCTCTCCCCTTTCTTCTCATATCTCTTTTTGGATCTTCTCATCCTCCCATTTGTGCCGTTACGCCGCCGAATTTTCGATTGGAATAGAGGGTCACAAATAGGATTCTAAGCTCTTTTGGGCAAGAGGAAGCCATTTTCTTTTCTTTTACTTTATTTTTGTTTTGGCCATTAGTAAAGACCGCATTAAGCGAGTTGATCGGGTGCCTAACACCTTCCTGATCGATAACCGAAGCCCCTACCCAAGAGCCTTTAGTGTGGCCCAAATTCAGAGTCATATTTTTAGCACTTCGGTGCTCATGAAAATGATATAGGTATCCCGGGACACCAAAAGCTCTGGGTGGTGACTCTATATTTTTCGTAAGTGAGCGCATCACCGTGACGGGACCATCACAGATCCCACGGTTGCACAGTCTATAACCTAATTTTTTAATTAATGATGAGCTCAGTGCTGATATACATGTGTTGTCTCCCTTGTTGTGAACTAATTGGAAATGTTGTGCACTCAGGTAGAGGTTGGATGATTAAATGTCTGTGCTTTTCATGTCCAAATTTCTCACATTTTTATTGAATCAAAGGTGAACTGATGCTCTATTTCTTGACAGCTGACTTGATAACGTTGCACCTTTGTTAACTGTTTCATTGAGAAGTTTGTGGGTATCTTCACTGAAAACCCTCAGGAGACTTCACTCCTCCACTAGGGATCACCTAGGAGTTTAAAAGGCTTGGTACATTGCTAAATATATCCGTGCTCCCTACAAAAGTGGCATTTCAATTCTTAGAGTAGTTGTTTTAATTTTTCCTTTGCTCAGGGACTAGCAAAGATTAGGTTTGGGGGTGTATTATTCACTGAAAAGTACCACTTTTCACCTCTTAACTTAGCCTTTATTGAACCTTGAAGCAGACTAATAACCATTTGTTAAGTGTATTTTATAGTTAGCAATAAAATGTGCAGCTTAATACAAACTCCTTGCTTTTTGGCCCAAAAGATAGAGAGAATGCACTCAAAGATGACAGCTGAGACAAAGCCTAATGGAACACCTTGGTAGTGCTCACCATGGTGACTCATTATTACTGATCATCATTGACCAAAGTCTAGCAGATGAATGAAGTTAGCTGAGAAAGGAGGAGACTGTGACAGTAGCAAGTGCAATGCACCATAGCAGTAAAAGATAGACCTCACAGAGTTAGGGAGCTTCCTCGCGAAGCTAAAGATGCAGTGGAAGAGGCCCTCGCGCAGATACGTCGCACAGTCAGGAGGACAGCTGAAATGACCTTGCGAAGATCTCGCTGGTTAAAACTCTTAGAATTTGCCCTCACGAAGCTCTCGCGGAGATCAAGCCTCAAAGCAATCGCGTGAAGAATCCAATGAGTCCATATGTACACTGAACAGAATGTCACCTCGCGTAGTTCTCACGTAGCCCTGGATGAGAGAGATGCCCAGAATTCTCTTCGTAGAGATCTTGCGCACTCTGAAGCCTTAGCATTGACTACGCGAGTGCAGGAGCATAACTGCACGAGTATTTAGTGAGAGAAAGAGCTTCTGAAGCTCTACTGCATAAGAAGTCTAGGCACTCCAGATAATCTCCGCGACAGCATTGCAGCGTAAAGGAACTACGCGACGAACTAAAGATTTACTGTGCAAGCAAGCACTTCCCACCAGCCAAAGTCAACTCTACGAAGGCAAAGTAGTTGTGCAAATGAGCTAAAACCAGATACCAGCCCCGCAAAGCATGGGCTCTCCACTTCTCAGTTTTAACTGAAGGATTTTTTAGGAATTTCCCAAGGCTAGGGCACACTTTTTGAGACACAGATTTTGAGGCGCATATCTCCAGGCATTCAAGGGTTGTAACAGTGCCATGTCTGTTGAAAAAATTAGGGTTAATCTCTTTAGAACCAAGGCCATTTTGATAGAGTATATAAGCTGCACTTAGAGTTTATTATTTTCATCTTTCCTTCGTCCTCTGTCGGTTGAGAGCTCTAGCAGGCTAGGGTTAGGGTTTGATCACCTCTTTTTTCTATTTTTCTTCCCTCTTAGCTCAACACTTGCTAGCTAATCCCCATGTAAGCAGCTTGGTTTAGTTTTGTTTCAGTCTTGTAATAGATTTTATATACATTGGGATCGTGGATGAGCAATTGTGTATAGGCTGCAGCCAAGAGACAGTTCATTGTAAATTTTGCTATTATCAATGAACTGCTATTTTAATGTTTAATCAAGTCTATAGATCTTATGGTTTCTTTAGATGTCTATAGGATCCATGTATTTGGGACTAGCCCATTCAGTTTCTAGTAGATCTATTATTTACCATCTGATTTCCCTTAGTTTGATAGACACGTGAAAAATAATGTTGGATCTATAGTGAGATCTTGGGAGCTCGAAGGCCTGCGGACCATGGTGGTGGCAGCAGTTTACATATTCTTTCTCAGACCACTGAGGTATGGACAGACCAATGGGATACCCTGTGACCATTGTAGTGGACAGAGTATAGCCCTCAGGTTGTGTCCAGTCACATGTTTGAGGTGGATTCTTTTCCCCTACACATGAGCTTCTAGAGCCTTGTGAAGAGGTTTGTACAGTAACTGGCTCCCCTCTGTCTTACCTAATCGACATCAGATATTAGATCTGGTCTTTTTGTAGTAATTGCAGTTTGAGGCTGAGTCATTGCAGGCCTTTTGTAGCAATGACCAGCTGAATATAAAGCCTTATTCAACCTGTTGCATGGTCCTTTTTGTGAGCATCAAGTATCGCTAGACTTGGCATAGCACTTAGGATCTTATGAGTTGGAATACCTATGGATGTTAGCCAGATCTGTGCGTAGGTTTGGGTAGCTTATAGCACTGGCATTACATAGTACTGCAATAGTATTCATGGCTAGAGCTGGTCCAGTGGCTGGGAAAATGATCAGTCCACTCTTCTGGATTAGACTAGCGAATTTCTTGTTTAACTAATGGGATTTGACAAACTCTATCAGATACCCTGTGACCATTATAGTAGACAGAGTTTAGCCCTAAGAGCGCACCAAATGGCATGGGTTAAACTTGAAGCTTATACCTTGTTGAGGCTATTAATAGAGTCTCAGCAAGGAGCACTGTAGAGACAAATTGAATCTGAGTTACATTATTGCATCATTAACTCTAGCTCAACCTGCTTACTTCTCACCAATTTTTGTATTTTATTTTGACACACTCCATCACCATCTTCTGTTTAACCATTTATTTAGGATAGGGTTGCACTTTATTTTCCTTCTTTAGTGTTAATTTAGTATAGTTGTGACACCCAACTCCCTTCCTTTAGGATTGTCAGATATGTAGTCAGATCTTGAGGCCTACTATTATTGCCCAATTTAGGTTCTTGATCATTTTCTCTGTGGGATAAACTCTTACTTATCAAAACTTGCTATAATAGACCTTGTATCTTGCAGGACTGTGTGTATTTCAGAGTTGTTGTACTGACCCATCTCCAATTCCCCACTCTTGATTTATTCTCTCCACTGTTCTTAATAAAACATGCAGCAAGAGTCTCGAAAATAGACCAACACTCAGCAGTAATGTTGGGTTAAATATCTTTGCAGTAGCTAGGTATATAGTGAGTTGTAATCGAGTTTTGTAAAAACATTGCGAGCTATTTTGGATAATTACAACGACTGTAGCCTTGAGGGCCAATCATTATAAGTCCTTTTTATTCAGTGAAAGCTATTTTTAAAGCTCCATTATATCTATATTTTTCCTGTGTTCTTCACCTAGATCTATATGGGTTTAATGCACCTATGAATGCATGTGCTTATAGCCATACACACACTGTGGTTGCAGTAGTTTTCCTGTTCTAGTTTCATTCGTTGACTGGACCCCATCTATGGGATATTCAGTGACCATTAAGTGGATGGAATATAACCCTAAGACTGGTCTATATCAAAGGCCTGAGCTGGATTCTTTTTCCCTGCCTTTGGGCTTGTAGCCAAATGAGGGACTGTTGCAAACTCAACTTTTCCTCTGTTTTGCAACACCATCTTTAGTGAATAAACCTAGAATCTTACAGAGATTGCAGACTTGAGAGCTAGGTTGTAAGCCTTTTTGTAGCGATGACTAGCTAATTCTAAATCCCCATTCAACCTGTGATTTCTAGTGATTTTCACTAGATCTTCATGGGTTGTTTGCTCCTATGGATGCATGAGCTTGTAGCCTTGCAAATATAGTGTCTATAATGGTTTTTCTGTTCTAGTTTAATCCCTTGACTGGATGAAATCTCTGGAGTATTCTGTGACCATTTCAGTGAATAGAATATAGCCCTAAGATCAATTCATGTCTTTGGGTTAGGTTGGATTCTTCTACCTTGCACTTGTGCTTATAGCCAAGTGAAGGATAGTTGTAGATCCAACATCTTGATCTGAGTTACAGTGAAAAAGAGTCCATAGTTGTCTACTTCTCCACCTTTTTATTTTATTTCACCAACCCATCATCATCCTTCTTTAGCTATAGTTTTATTTTTGGTTTTAGTTTTGTTTTGTTTTGTGACACCTAAACACCCTCTCTTTACCTTGCTTTCTAGTGTTGGTTTAGAGTTTCCAGATCTATAGTCAGATCTGGAGATTTACTATGCAACCTTTGGGTTTTAGATCATCACTCCCTTTGAGACAAACTCTTACTTATCAAAACTTGCTACAACAGCCCTGGATCTTGCAGAACTGTGTGTTTAGATTGTTATTTTGGTGCTATTTCATTTCATTTTACTCCCCTTTTTCTGAGTTATTTTGTTGCCATATTTTTACCACATTTCCAATAATAATAGCACAATCAATTTCTCCAACAAGTTTTTGGCACCGCAACCAGGGAGTTTTGATCTAGTTAGTAAATCTAAGTTTTTGTTTAGATTTATTTATTGTAGATGTAGTGTTTGAATAAATTACAGCTGTAGTTTTTTCTTTTAGTTTGTAGTCTTTCTTTATTTTCTATTTTAGACTTATTGTCGGTTTTGTGTTTGAATACATTCCTGCTGTAGTTTTTTATTTTTGCAGACTTGGAGCAATAACAAACTAAATAGATCTGCTGCAACTGGAGTAAATTTGCCTTAGTTTGCATCTCTCTCCCCTGTTCTAGTTTCATTTCGGTAATCTTAAATTTCAGCAGTTGTGTTTAGTATTTAGTATTTTTTATTTTATCTATTGTGAGTGTCTTTTTCTTTGTTGTGTGTGTGTTGTATGCTGGGAAGAAGGTCTCTCATCCCTGAGTTAGAACCTTTGAATCCTGCAATTGAGAGAGTCCTGAGCTCTAGGCCAGCAACACACACCCTTGCTGAAAATTTAGAAACATCTGAGATGGGAGAGCAGCCGAGACCCCTTAGGGAGTATTATGCACCAGGGGCATACTCATCCCCCTTTTGCATTCAACTCCCTACTGCTGCAGGTAATTATGATATTAAGCCTCAAACCATCCAAATGTTACCATTTTTTATGGGTTAAGCAAAGAGGACCCCTAACAGCACATAGATCAGTTTCTTTCTCTATGTACTACCTTTAATATTGTTGGTCTGGGAGATGAAACCACTAAATTGAGGCTTTTTCCTTTATCATTAAAGGATAAGGCTAAAACATGGCTCACCATGCTCCCAGCCAATAGCATACAGTCTTGGAATGACCTACAATGCCAATTCTTGGCTAAATGTTTCTCAATTAGTAAAACCAGTCAGTTGTGGAGGAGAATAATCTCTTTTGCTCAGTCTCCAACTGAACAATTTCATGAAACCTTGGGATAGATTTAAAGAGTTGCTGAGGCAATGTCCACACCACCAGATCTGTAGGTGGCAGCTTATTCAAAGCTTCTACTAGGGGATAGATGCTAAAAGTAGATCCATGATTGATGCATCCTACAGTGGCACTTATCTCAGCAAAACTGATGTAGAAGCTTGGGACTTGTTTGATGTGATAAGTGAAAACTCTATGCAACAGGAGTCTCTATCCAGAAATGACTTTGAGCCAGCTACTAGAGGTGGAAAGGAACCCACTTCCAATGGAAAATTATATGAATTAAATGTGTGCAATGACCTAGAGAGGAAAGTGGACAGCTTGTCTAAAAAGTTTGATAAAGTGTTGAGTGTGTTCCAGCCCCACATGGCTGCACAGGTTGGAGAGGCATGTCTGATATGCCACTCCCCCACACACTCACATCTTGACTGTCCCTCTGCTAGTCCATTTTCAGGCTTAGCAAATGAGCATGCCAATGATGTCCAATCATTTGGACAGCAGCCTGCTGGGTATACTTGGTGGAACCACCCTAATTTGAGGTAGAGACAAGCTAATATTCAACAAACCCAGCAGCAGCAGACACTTCCCTACATTTCAAACCAGCAGTACCCTCTAGAGCAATTCCCACATCAATCCCTCCAGCCAGGACAGTTAGATTTGCCCCCACCACAATCAAGAGCCCCCTCCTTTGAGGAGCAGGTTTTGTCGTCATTACAAAACCTCAGCTCGCTCTCACAGATTGTGAATTCCCACAGTCAGAGCATCAAAAAAATAGAAGATAGCTGGGTCAAATCTCAAATGCTCTGACAAGAAGGGATGAGGGCAGGCTCCCAAGCCAAACAATGACCAATTCCAAAGGGCACTACATGATTGGTGAAGCTTCTTCAGCTCATGAGGAAGCTAGGGTCATTCCTGCCTTGAGGACTGGTAAAGTGGTGGAACACCAAGAGGTTTTTAATGGAAAAAGGTGTGCAGAACAGAGAAAGGATTGAGTTCTTGTTGTTGAGCCTTAGTAAAATAAAAATAAAAATTAATAAAAAAATAAAAAATTTACCATCATGAGCCCCATTTCCTCATGCTTTTAAAGAGCCTTTCCCTTCTTACAAAGAGAAGGCTTTGTTGGAGGAAATGGGGATTGTTAATCAATTGTTGTCCTGGATGAGATGGTGGACGACACCTTGCCCAAACTGTTGGACCTAGGTTGAGGTGTGTGAAATTGTTGAAGTTTGGACTGAGGAGGCCCCCATTCATGTTATGCCTCAGCTCTCTATTAATTGTCCACCCAATAAGGGGCTGGAGTTGCGCCCTGCATCTCTCATGCAACTGAAACTGCTGGGCTGAAGGATCTCAAGTTTGATGCAAATGCAAAGGAATGGCTTTTCATTTTTTATATTGAAGTTCTTTTCAGCTCAGCTAAGATCTAGATGGGATGACCAATTTACTGTCATTCATGCATCCTTATCTGGGACTGCTAAGATCATGGAACTTAATTTTTGGGAAGAATCGTGAAGGTTAATGAGCAGAGGCTCATATTCTATTTTGAAAATTTTGTGGAGCCTCTGAAATCATTCACTTTCAAGACCTTCCACTGATATTTGATCTCAATTGTGTATCATATGTAAAATATCTGTCAAGATATTTTAATTTGTGTAAATATTGTGTTTATATGGGCTGCTGTGATGAATCTTGATTAAAATGTGTGCATAACTGCTGATGTACTATTGTGAGATGAAAAGATCTGTTAAGCATCAGCTCAACGAGCTGTATTCCATATCTGTGCTAACCATACAAACTCCATCACTTCACACTTTGCATCCAATATATGTGCTATTAATTTAGTTTCATATGCAATCCATGTCTAGGAATTTCTATTTTAAGATTTTTATTGTTTTAGGAGTTTAGTATAGTTGTTGTTCTTATTATACCTGCTATTTTATTTTTCAACTACTGATTATTTTTACTGTAATTTTTGTTGTATACAGTTACTGTTTTAGGAATTTGTGTAGTTGTTTTATTTTCTTAGTTGTCATTTTTTGTATATTCTCTTTTTCTCCTTAGTATGATCTTCTGTAATCTTTCAGTTTAGTTTTCTCTTGGTTTTCCGTTGTAGTTTTGTTATTTTTCTTGTACAAAACCTGCTGCCCCTAATGAGAATACTGTTGAAATAGTGAGGACACTATTTTTATTAGGTTTGAGGGTATGGCAGGGTGGTAGGCCAATAAAATAGTTAATTTTGGTGCAGCAGTGTTGGTTAAATTGAGATAAATAAAGTCAATTCCCACCTAACCTAGAGAGAGGAAATTAAAAACTTTGCAGACTTTTAAAGCTAAAAATTTTTGAAAATTCAACACTTCCATGAAGTTGACATTAAGAAAAAAATTTCAATTAGTACTCAGTGAACTAGAGAGGAGAGAAAAAGGTGAAAATACACCCCATGAGTTAAATTGAAGACCATACACAGTGAGATTTGGGCCTATCAATTTTATTTTGAAGAGTGTCTTGGGCAATTTTTTCTACTCTAAGGACTGACTGAATTAATACTTTTTCACTAGAAGTTAGGCTTCCCCAAATTGAAACTGTTGGACAGCACTCATAACACTGAGGAGATGATCTAAGGCCTTCATTTGGACAGTTTGAGCCTAAAATTCCTATCCTTTGAAACTGTCCTTTTGCATACACTCTTTGAGCCTTAAAATCTAATTTTTCTTTGATAAACACCAGAGTACTTGCACCTAAACCTCATTGACCTAATTCAGCCTTACCCTCACTTTGAGATTTCAGAAAGTAAAGGAGAAGAAGTTGAAGAAAGGTGGGCTGGGTTCAACATTTGGTGGAAGGAGAAGAAAATAAAGCCAAAAATAGTAGTGTATCAGTGGTATATGTGTGGTATTTCATAAAAAAATATATATAAATAAATAAAAATATATATATATATAAAAAAAGAGAAGTCAAGAGAAATACTTCATCTGAAAATTGAAAAGAAGAGAAGAAGCTAGCCACTTTGAATCTGAAAAACACCAAGGAAGATGAAGTTGTGCTTTAGTGAAGGTTGTGCATGAATCACCTTGGGACTGGAGCAGTAAATCTTGGGTTTTTGTTGATCTGTCTTTTCTTTACTTTGTTGATCTCTTCTCTTATACATCTCATCGATGTCCTCTTCTACCACTAGAGCCTTGCTCATTACTTCACCATAAGTTTTCAACTCAAACGCTGAAATCCTATCGCGTATATTCAGCCTTAAGCTGCATTGTAACTTCTTGGCCTTCATAAGATCTGAGGGCACATATTCTGGAACAAATTTTGCAAGTCTTATAAATTCCACTCCATACTCTCTTACAAACATCTTTCCTTGTTCCAACTGAGGAAATTTAACTTTCATCTGATTTCGTACTACCATAGGAAAATACTGTTTGTTGAACTCAACAAATTCTTCCCATGTCCACAACTTCCCTGTAGTCGTTTGTTCCCTTGTCCTCGATACGGACTTCCACCATGGGCTTGCTTCTCCATCTAACATGAATGTTGCACATCTGACTCTCTCATCTTTAATGCATGGAATCACACTGAATATCCTTTCCATTTCACTGAGCCAATTCTCAGCTTCCATTGGGTCTACTTGTCCTGAGAAATTTGGAGGGCGCAACCTCCGAAATTCTATAAATGCTAAGTGTGTTGGTGGTTGCGGTGGTTGAAATTGATGATTACTAGCATTGTTAGTAGCCATTAATGTCATTTGATGAGCCATGGCATTAGCCACATCTTCCATGGCTTGTGTCATTCTCTGCATGTCCTCTCTCTCTTCATTTCTTTCTTCACCTCTTTCGTGACTTCTCTCTTCTGGGACTCTTTCTTTCAAAATCTCTCTGTCACCCAAAAGAACTCTATTGGTACTGGTAGGAATCTCATCCCCACTTCCCAAGTTCTTTCTATAATCGCCTCTCAGTCGTCCTCTACCTCTAGTGGACATGACCTTCTGTAATATGAAATCAAAAGTTTCATTAGCAGAAGGTCCCTATGTTCTGACACAATCTTAAACACATAAATCACATCTAAGGCTTATCAGAAATTTCTAAAGCATATGCTTTGATACCAACTGTGACAGCTCGAATTTCTGCACCTAGAAACCCATGCCGTCAAATCACCCATAAGGTGATCCCGGAACACACCGAACACCTGGTACATCCACACACAAAGTGGAAACAAGCATATATTCTAACTAAGTAGACAGAGTCATTATAAGAAATTTTAAATCTCCAATTCTATATAATGAGATGTCCAAAGTACTACAAATAATGATTCTAATCCCATGCAAATCACATGGACAAAAGAATCAAACCGAACCACCAGTGATGTCCAACTGTCACCGAAACATGGTTCACAAAATAATATTTAATGACACATATACATAAATTCTAACAAAAACTGGTTGGACATACCTAGCCTCGCAAATAAATCTCAAAATAACTAGCGTAGCTCTGCCGACTAGAAGAACTCGTCAGGAGGGGCTCAGGCTCCTTTGGCAGGTATTCAGGATCCTTAGGATCTATGTCCTCAGTACCCACATATAAACATGTACCTATGACGTACAGTCATAGTCAAGGGGTGAGCTAACATCTAACCTCAATAGGGAAACATAACTAACATGTATATTTTCATATCACACATATCTCATGACATAATTCAAAACATGCTTTTCTTATTAAGATTCCCAATTTAAAAGTATTTAAATTGACACAAAAGAATATCTAATGCATAATTCAAAACACACTACTCATGATTTCTAAAACGTGTTCTTATCACACACACAGTTAAAGCAATTACTTAAATACTCTCTCGAACATATATAGCATCAAGAGCCACAAATATACCGCAAGGAAAATCCCAACCATTGTCATTCAATGAATAATTTACACAATGCCCAATCCCCTTCGAACGAGGTGACTTGTGTCGAACGAAGTATTACCACAGAATGGTAATCAAAGAACGGATATCCCGCCGTACCGGAGCACAATTGTACGGATTTCCCGCCATACCGGTCACAGATATACCGCTGCGTCAGTAGGGTGTTCATGCACGTGAACCTTAAATAAAAGTGTTAAATTTAACTTATAGTTTATCTCCATAAATTATGGTAAATTATAAAAAGTTTGAAGTTTCAAAGCTTACACACACACTTATTCACATCTTTTTGATGTCACACACACACATGGCTGATTTCACACACACACAATTTCTTCTAAGTGCACATACACACACACTTTTCATACTTAAAACTATGAATGAAGTTCATGCTAAAAAATTGTCAAGATTCACAAATCACATGCATCCTTATCATATCACAAAATTCATACTAGTTGAATCAAATACACATGTTACAGAGTTTTCTCTACCCCAAAGCAAAGCCAAAATGAAGAATTCTTATTTCGAGCAAGCCCCTCTCACACATGCACATGCTCATACCTAGAACACACCCAATCATGATTCATACATCAGAAATGACATAAAATGGAAAGTTATAAGGTTTCCTCCAAGTCCCCTTAATAAAATAAATCAAATTCCTGAATTTGTCCAAATCGATCGATCGATTCCCAAACCGATCGATCGGTTTCCTCCGAAAACTACACATTTCTCACATCACAATCGATCGATCGGTTCCCAAATCGATCGATCAAATTCAATTTTGATCGATCAGTTCCTTCAGAAAACCACACACTTCTGGTGCCATAATCCGATCAATCGGTTCCCAAATTGATCGATCGAATTTCAAATTGATCGATCGCATTTAATTTCGATCAATTCCTTCAAAAAACCTCTAACACGCACACTGTTTTCATAAATCGATCGATCAATTTCACAAATCAATCTATCGAATTTCATGTCGATCGATCGATTTCTCCAGACACTTTCATATCTTTGCTCTGACAAAATCGATCGATCGAATACTTATTTCGGTCGATCGGTTTTGTCAGACTTCTCACATATCGGGTTTCAACTTCCCAAACTCATTTTTCTTATATTTTAACTTCTTTTCTTCTAATTTTTCACCCACATCCTAACCAAAGTCTAACTTACATACAAGTTATAACTTAACCTAATTTCCTCACCTTTAATTGGTCGATTCCTTGATCCACGTGCTCATGCCCAAGCTAGGGTTTCAAAGTTGGAATTTTGGAAACACATTGATCCGAAATCCTCAGACTTCTCGCGCAGCTTCAATTCTTGCACACCACACACACGTGACCAGTCGGGCATGCACACCGAGATGAATTGTTCAAAGGTTAAAAAATTTTGAGACTTTACACGTAGTGACTATGACTGCTGAAAGAACATTTCACCTAGGCGCGCATTTGTTATCAAAAAGGTAAAACTTTAGATACCAAAGGCGTCACCTCAATTTACTAGCATTTATTAAGATTACCAACCAATTGGCATGATTCAACGCCAACCCATAATGTCCATTTATGGCAACTCTTCGAATTCTTCGAATGATTATAAATAAGCAAGTACCGCTTGGTCAATTCATTCCATTCCTTTCACTTTCTTCCACAAACACAACTCTTACCATGACTAAACCACTGAGTTGGTCCAAAATTTTTATGGCGTTCGAAAGGCTCCTCTGTCGAGAATCCAACAAAATCTCTGCACTCCTAGATGAAAGGAGGCAACTGATTCAAGAACTTCTATCTCTTCACCCCAAATCATAAACCACTGACGAAACACCTCCCCCATCCCCAAACATCAGAAATATTCCCCATCATCACCTCTCCCATCTTCATGAGTCTTTTTCTTTCCTCTTCTATTGGACGCACCCATCCAAAGGAGAGGTTAAGCATCTTTTAAGGGGCAGCACAATTTTGGGTTAAAAGCCAAGGACCGATCTTTATCGAAGATATTCTCTCGGGCGTTGCTGCCAGTATAATAGATAGTGTGTGTCTAGATTTTTCCTAGGTTTCTACTTTTAAGTAATTAGTTTTTAATTTTTTTAGTAATTTAAATTTTTCTTCCTATTCATTGTAAATATTCAGTTAATATATAATATTTCCTTTTAACTAACTTTCTTTTTCACTAACTCTGTAATGGTTACTAACTTTTCTTTAATTTTTTTATTGATGTCTCTGACAATAAAACCGTTGTATTTTCCTAAAGTTTGTGGGAACAATCTTTACAGAATTTTTTTTACATCCAGTAAACAAGCAGTGATATCAATAATTCTCAAGTAAATAATTCTTAAGTGTCCCCTATTTTTTTTGTGCCAATGAGGGCATTGTCTGAATTAAGTTTGGGGGGATACACAACTTCTGTGTATAATTGTAGTTAATTAGTATAGTATTATTTTAGTTAGTTTTATTTAGTTTGTTTTTGTAAAAAAATTTGAATTTTTACTTTTAATAGTTGATCATTATATAGGAATTACGATAGAAAAATTTACAAAGCTTGAAAACTTACGATCCATTATAGTAGGAGTTCAATAATCAAAATAAAGAATAGTACAATTCATGCTTAGCTCGTTGAACACTGTATTAGAAAGAATGTTTGAAACAATAGATTGATCTAAACTACAAAATTTTAGACTATAATTTCAAAATTATAAACCAGTGAGCATTTGAGCCAAATTTTCCTTTTCTTGAGAGAGACTATTTCTATTTAAGTAGAAAATTTCTTTGAACTTCTATGCGTATATGAAATCTCATATTGTTGAATTTAGAATCAAAATATTCTATGAATATGATAACCTAATTTTTTTACCTATGACTATCTATTAGAAATATCAAAACAATAAGGCATCTATGCTAGTAAATCGTAAAGAAAATTTAAGGTCATCTTTTATTAAATCAGAGCCAAAAAGACAAAATTCCAAAAAAAATTATCTTTTGAACCCATATTAGAAGCCTAAACCAAATTTCTTTGTAACAAAAATCTAATAAACCCTTAACCATAAGTACTACCCAAAGCTTTCAACGTTTAACCCTTATATTTTCTGAGATTTTAAAATGCAAAAGAAGGGAAGAAGAGGGAGTGGAAGGAGTAAAAAGCAAAAATAGATAAGGGGAATGCTAAAAAAAAGAGTACAGCAGAGAAATCAATTAAAGAATATGGGAAAGGAGTGAAAAATCGTAAAAAAGGATGATTTGAAAAAGAAGATTAAGATTTTAAGCACAAAGCTTTCAAAGAAAAGAAAAATCATAAAATACGATTTTACAATCAATTGAAGAAATGAGATTTATAACAGAAACTGAAAAAATGGGAAGAAGTTACCCAATCATAGATACTTACTGAAGTAGAAAAGAAGAAGCCTGAAAAGATAGGAGAAAGAAGAGTTAAATTCTCAGAAATACTTTTAATCATTCTACCTTTCTTTGATACCTTCTGAAACCCAAAACCCCATTACAAGCCAAAGGGAAAACCTTTTTGATTTGCAATTTTCAAAAGCATAAGCCTAGTAGAGATATGAAAAATAGATATTATGGATTGCATAGGGAATCATATGAATAGAATAGATTATCCTTTTCTATGAGATTGAAAATTTTTTACAATTATCCTCTGATTGAATTTTTCTAAAATAATATATTGAGAGAACCCAAAGTTTTGATATTTTTTTTTAGAGTGTCAAGAGTGAATTTTTGAATGAAAATATTTTCTAAATCTGCAATTTAGAAAAATTTATAAAGAATAAACTGTTCATTGATGCAACACCCCGCACTGTCACACGTGTGAGGGTCGGATTGACAGTGTGTCACTTACCATTAGGACCTTCCAACAAGAACGATCCATGGGATCATCAGTCACTTAAGACCCATAGGGAAGCCAACTTGGATCGAGGGCCTATTTGGACTTAAGCCACGGGCCTTTCTTAGAACCAGCCAATTGGGGCCATTGCAAGAGCTAAACCATTGTGGGCCATCTCCAAACCCTTATGGGCCATCTCCAATAAGGTGAGGAGTCACATGCCATTGATTTTCCCGGAAAGGACCAACAAGACCCTACGGCCTATGTGGGGATTGGATGGATTGAGGCCCATATGCAGCCCATGAGTGGAGAACTATTGGATGGGCTGCATACCATGTGTAAGGATGTATAAGCCAAGCACCCAATCCGTGTCACCCTATTTTAAACACATGCACGTAACCATGCAAATGATTATTTGCATTGGTTAGTCAGCTGTGTAAGGGGAGGGTGGAGCAAATGAAGTGAAGAAGGGAGAGCCACCCCCTTTCTCCACCTCCATTTTCAGTTCAAGCATTGCAGTTGAGCTCTGATCAATGCTGAAAACTCCTCCACTTCTCATCGAAGTTGAACCTTATGACTAGGAGCACCACGGCCCTGTAAACTGCACATTTCAGCGAGAAGGAGTCGTGAAATTGGCACACCGAAACCATTGATCCAACGCCCTAGTGTCATCGAGCGTTGCATGCGACCAAAGCTTATAAAGGTAACCCTTTTCATGTACGTCACAACGTAGAGCCCAAATATCCTACTAGGTAGCAGTGCTCGAGGCCACATGCAAGGATTTCAAGGATCGAACACAAAAAAAGCCTTAAAAGAGACGCTTCGGGGTTAACCATTGAAACCCTTGCATGAGCTCCCTAATTTAGGGATAATAGCGAGTAGAAAATCACGTCGGGTCTTACGTGGTGAATCTCATTGTGGGTGTATTATAATAAATATCTCATAGTTGAGTGATTGCTCTTTTTTTTTAATGCTTGTTAGATGTGTTGTTAGATCATCTCGGGAAGCCATAAGGGTCAGCTCGAGTTCAAAGTATGTGTTGTTTAAGACAACAACTATGTAGTTTACGCTCGAGTGTGAATTGCCCCGCTCGAGCAGAATCATCACCTGAAGCCTACGCTCGAGCAGGAACTCCAAGCTATTTTGGCTCGGGCCAAAACCGCTCGAACGAAATCTGAGGTTTTGTACTGGAAACACTCTCGATCATGAAATTCACTGCTCGAGCGGGGGATGTTCTGAAGCATACGCTCGAGTGAGAACTCCAAGCTATTTTGGCCCGGGTCAAAACCGCTCGAGCAGAACTAGGGAAAATGTATTGGATGTACACTCGAGCGTGAATGGAGTCACTCGAGCAGGATATCTTCTGAAGCCTATGCTCGAGCATGAATTGTAGGCTTAATTTGTTCGAGTTAAAATCGCTCGAGCGTGAAACATAGATGCCACTAGAACCGCTCGAGTGGGATTGAGCCACGCTCGAGCGTGATCCTCTATTTCTGACTATTTTCAATGTATGTACTTGGGACTTGGCTAGCATGCTTGTAAGTTATATGTGTGGGTTAAAACATGTAATGGACACCATGATTCAGGATAAACTCACCGTGGAACAAGGTTTTAAACCGTCAGATCGTGAATCTTGGCACCTGTGATCAACATGAATTCAAGTAGGGAAATTACCTTGCCACTTATATATATGTCTCTTGAATTCACGTGTATGATGCAATTATCCAATGAATTGTGTTTTCCAGCAATTAATGTATATATATGCATATGCACATGTAAATGAAATTCTCAAATACTATGATTTAAATTCTGCATACATATTTTAAATGATTCATGATCGTGCATTTGACCTCACATTGTCTTGCCTTTTTGCGTACCCGTTCTTGTTATGTGTCAACATGTACTTGTTGTGTGTCTATGCTTTATGTGATCACGTGAAATGAGGTGTGGAGTCTCCATGAGAAGGGTGGAGTCCTTGGGGTCACGACCCTGTGTTCCTAATACGGACTGCTCAGTTCTCCAATGCGAGATGCGTTGCCACATGAATCGTTTTGAAGGTACTAGAAGTAAGGAGAGTGGAGTCTCCGTGAGAGGGGTTGAGTCCCCGGGATCACGACTCTGTGTTCCTAATACGAACTGCTCAGTTCCCTAATATAGGATACTTACTCTACTACCATGTGATATGATACATCATGCTTCATGATATGTGATCTATCTTGATTCTAACAGTGTCTTACTATATGTGTTCATGACTCGCCTCCGCTTCTATTGTTTGACTTGTACACGAGCTTGAAATATCTCTATGCATTGTTTTAGAATGAATGATTCTTTGGCATGAAAATTTTATTTTAGAACTCGCATTTGATATATGAATATATAAGTGTGAATTTCAGTCATTTTTACTTATGCATCGAGAACTTGAATTAGATATGTTAAAGTATACTTAGCACGGTGTTTTTCCCTATTGAGCTTGGATGAAGCTGAAGCTCAATCCCGACTATACGTCACAGCTACAGGAGCTAGAATTGAGCGGGATCTGGAGCAAGAGGAAGACCCAGATTAAAATCCTATAGAAGAAGAAGAGGACCTACCTGAGGGGCACTTTCCTTAGTGCTGAAGGGCCGAACTTTGATATTTTTGTTTGAGAAAGAGAAGGACGGTAAATGAATATTGAAGGTTATGTAATTAAATACTAAATATTTTGGGTCCACTATTTAGATGGAGGTCGACCTTCATCGGTGGACAACAGTTATTTTGTTTTGTATAGACGATAGTTAGAGTTATAGTTATGCTGCCCTTCTTATCTGATATAGTTCTATATTATGTTTCCGCTGTGTGTGTATCTTTTGCTTTCGTCCTCGTGTGCTTACCATCATGCAATGGCTCGGTCCTCCTGTTGATTGATGATAGGAAGATCAAGCAGTCAGGAAGTGATGTTGTACAATGGGTACCACAACGTCACTGTATCTCGAATCACGTGTGCGATCCGACAGAACGGGTTTTTGTGGTAAGGAAAACCCGAGCTGTCACAACTGATGCATACACTCCCTGCTTACTCTGAATTGAAATTGTTGGAGTTCTAACTAAGGATAACTGTTATAATGGAAAGTAAGGATAAAAGATTGGTAATTTTAGAAAATCATAATAACTATCTGATGATTAACTTAGTCAACTTAGTTAATTTAGCTAGTGTACAAAATTAGTTTAGCTTTTTACCCTTTTGTTTTCTTTTTAAAATATTTTTAAAAATCTAAAAATATTTTAAGTTTGTAGCTAACTTCACTGAAAACCTTCTGGAGACTACAAGTCCTCCACTAGGGATCACCTAGGGGGGTTTAAAGGCTTGTTGCATCTACTAAATGCAATCGTGTTCCCTACAAAAGTGATATTTAATTTTTTTAGTTTAGAATATTTTATATTTCCTTGTTTACTAGGGACTAGCAAAACGTAAGTTTGGGGGTGTGATCAGTCACATAATATACTATTTTATCACCCTTAACTTAGTGATGCTAGAACTTAGTTTGCTAATAATAAGCTACTGATGTACAGATATTAAAGAAAAACAATAAAAGAGAACCAAAATGATAATATTCATTAAAATGAACTCATAAAGCAATAAAAAGATGAATCTTCGCCTACTGAAAAGATAAAAAATTGTGCTTTACGATTTTGCGGAACAAAGTACTAAAAGAATAGAAATCATAATTTATGATTCTACAAGAGAAAGTCATTCAAAAGAAAGCGAAGCATCGTAAATGAAAAATCGTTCAATAGGAAGCTGTGTTAGAAAATCGTGATTTATGATTTTCAGAGAAGACACTTTCCGAAGTTGCTAATCACGTAAGAATGAACACCGCCATGCATAAAATTAGAAGATCTCTTAAAGAAGATGTCCAATGCATCACGGATCTGAGAGATTGACGAAGAAGAATTTTAAAGGACTCTGCTTTTGAAATAAAGGAAGAAATCCAGAAGTACATCAACTATTAAAAGCAAGGAAAGATAAGAATAGAAGTAAAATTATATTAGGTTAGTTTTGTTTTAGTAATTTCTTTTATTAAAATTAGAAGTTTTGTAAATCGACCCTTATGATCTATAAATAAGAGGCTCGGCACATAGGAATAACCATCGAATAATTTCACAGCATCAATTGACAACTGAGGTTTGTATTTTCTCTCGATCAAAGTAGTTTGGGATTTACAAAGTAATATCATCCACAGTTCTCTAAGGTCTTGCCTGACAACCAAGGCTGAGGAAACTGAAAGATCAACCCTCTAGATGGTTCTACTTTTGCTTTCTAGTTTAGATTTATTTTATTGCAATATCCTGCTTTGTAAACATCTTCGAATTTTAATTTGAATTGATAACTCAGGGTGAAGTTTGCATATTAGTGTAATGATTTTACTTTTCCATCTTCAATTTTCTAAAATTTGATTAACGCCCAAGTTATAGGAGATTGTTGATTAGATTAAATCTGTGTTGATAGGATTTTAGTATTGATTGACGACCAATGCTAGGAAACTTGAAATATGCTATAACTGTACTATTTAATTTCATAAATATCTGATAGCTGAAGTGTGACAACCCGATGTTTCCCCGTCTCTATATTGGGAAAGGTCACGCCATCGGATCACCTGACATGATCCTTTCATCAAGGGGTTATATCTTTCTTTTAACGTGACGCAATTGCGGAAGCAATGTGTTAACTCTGACAATAGATAATATGGCAAATAACTGATAGAAACTAGCAACAATATAAACATAACAAAAGATCAGATGTATAGCTTTCCACCGATGACGGCCACCCGTCATCTAAACAGTGGAAAGAAAACCTATACATCCAACCAACATCTATCTGAAACTACCATATATCATTTATACATGTCTAAAAATTTATCTCTCTTTCTTTCCCCCCTCTCTCCTCTCCCATCGACAAACCTATTTTGGGAAGAACTCTTCTGGGAAGTCGTCTTCCTCATCTTTGTCGTCGTCGTCTTCTTCCCATTTTTCCTCGTCGGGCATGTAGGTGGTATCTGCAGCTAAGACATTTAAGTCATGGAATGAGCTATCATCAAAGCTTAATAGAGAATATAACATTGTTATTATACATTGATAGTTTATCACTTTCTCATAGAGAAGCATAAATAGAATAAAAATATGAATAATATGCTGAGATGCTGAATTTATGCATGATGTAACAGGTATGAGAAACAAACTGAAACCAAAGATACATGCAGGCGAAAACAGGAGAACAACAAGGTCAAGCTCCTGAGTTAGCGGGGTCACTTGTTAAGCTCCCGAGTTAGCGGGATCACTTGGACCAGAATAACTCAAGCTCCCGAGTTAGCGGGATCACTTGTCAAGCTTCCGAGTTAGCGGGATCACTTGATTTAAAACAGAGTAACAACGTATAACAGATATCGCAAATGCTATGATATAAATAATGAACAATGTGGAATACTCAAGCTCAAGATGCAATTCCATATATGTTTTTATGACGAATGGTACTAAACTACTATAATTATATACTAGCATGGATTTACAAAACTGATTTATTGTTATAGACTAGAAATATCAATTTTACTGATTAGGTGGTCAAAGCTACCATGTGCCCATAGATGTTATATATATTTGTTTTTTTTTACATCAGATTACTGGCTACTCGAGTCCATTTATTTCTTATCTAATCAGGTTCATCAGATCAAGTCAAAAATCAGATTTACTCTTACTATGCTTATCAATGCATATTGAATATTTATCAAAGTCACTATGAGAAATTAGCGACATTCTTATGCAAATATAAACTCACAACATATATTCCCTACTTGATTTGATTCGATCAGATGGGAGCGCATGCGTTAGAGACCATCACCATTGTCCAAAATTGTGTGGACTAGATATATGCTCCATGTTGCACCTAACATAGGTGTAGATGCATGCACATATGAAGTTAACAAATGGACTCATGTTAGGAAGATAACAATTTGACTCATGTTTTATCTAAAATCCAAGGTTATAATCATTTAAACTCCTAACCGTTTCCAAGATCCGAGAATGCATAAAGAACACAGCCCGACCCTTGCTGTTGAAGGTTGCCGCGGCAAGCTCTTCAGCAGGCCATCTTGCCACGGCAACCCTATAAGGTTGCCACGGCAAGCCTGTGTATTTTTGGCTTGCCGAGGTTGTCTTCATGGCCTCTTTTCTTTTGGTGACTTGTTGTTCCTTATTTCGATATATATATATATATATATGTGTGTGTGTGTGTGTGTGTGTGTACATATACAACAGTTATAGCATTTATATATATATATATAATTATATACTTTTTTCCATTCATAGAAAATGAAGAATCCGGTGTGTATGAATAAAGGATTTCAGCATGCTATATCCCTTGGGCAACTCCCATCTGTGCTGCCGATGTGATCGTAAACGCTCAACACCACAAATCAAGTACTCTATAATTCTGATACATTTGTTTGTGAACCTGTTGATAGACTTTCTTTTTCAATGGCGGTACCAACCGTGGAGTAACCTCTTGTCTGCCTAGTGCATTTTCAACTGCGGAGGTAGGCGAAGCTTGTTGAAACAAAGATTATCAGTGTTCAATGGCAGGTCACTTTGTGAACTCACGGTCGAAGGATCACGCGTCCGGATGTGTACCAAAGGTTTACTAAGGGAGTAAGGGAGTAGGTCGGAGGAGGAAGAAGAAGGTGGTTCTTCTACCTTATACCACTCAAGCTGCACCTTGCGTGCATAAACACCTAACATGACTCATCGAGTCGTGTAATAAATCTCCCATGCAAGTAGCTTACAAGCTACTTTTAATTAAACTACCATGTAAGTCACCAGTACATAGGTAGTGTATTGCAGAAAAAACAAAACAAGTAACTCTCCTGTATACAACTTAAAAACAACGTTTTAGTGGATAAGTTAAAACTTCTTGTATATAAATAAAAAAAATAGGGTTTGAATGCTAGTAAGGCTAATACTTTGTATAAAGCCAACACGTAGTTGCTGAGTGTCCCTCCTCAACGACAGTTCAAGGTGGGATAGGATGTATGGCATATAGAGTGATTTAGTGTATATGTTAGCTAGGTTTTGTTTCTCATGCAAGGCCCATATAGCCAAACTTAGATATAAGCTAATTAAAGACATTTGGTTTATTTGAAAAGCTAAGTGTTGGGTTATAGACAAACTTGGTTTAACTTAAAGATATCTTTCCAGATGATATTGTGTGGATATTTCTTTACTTTTAATACACCTGTGTCTAGTTTGGTGTCAAATATTAAGGCCTCACACTTTGCATAAATTTAAAGGCTAACTTAGTGAGGTTCCTAGGGTGTCGTTGTGGAAACTTACACATGACTTGACCGGATTCTCATCACTGCTGTACTAAATCTGGGGATCATTACATTCTCCCCTATTTAAGGAATTTTCATCCTCGAAATTAAATCGAGACAACGATGGGTAGCAGATAAATGCCGCCAAAGCGAATATCAATGCAGGAATGCCTACACCACATGTGGTGCTTACGAACAAAATTTTAACACAAGACAAGATCAAAATCAACTAGATAGAACTGAAATCAAAATCTTCGTCTAAGAGATAGAACTGCAATTTTAGTAATAACAACATTTATCAATGGTTTCATGCCTACTACATGTGGCACATGACTACTAGGATTATATAAAGTAAGGTAGCAGACAGTAGAATCTTTAATGGACAATTCACAATCTAACAAAACAGATAGAACCTCAAATATCAGAACAACAATAATCATTAATCAGCAATCATTGATATGAGGTATATACTATTCAATTTGTCATAAATAAGCAATCTTATTAGAGATGAATTCAAGTTGATGAAAAAAATAAATTGTACTATATAAACTACGAGTTTGTGAGGTTATATTTTACCAGGCTGGGGCTTGGCTGTTGTTGTTCAGTAGAGGAAGGACCAGCTTCTTGTTGTTGAAATTCTTGCTGGAACCCCGGGACCAGTAACGCTGCATTGCGAGTATATTGGGAGACGTAGTTGCGTGTCCGCCCAATGTAAGGGTTTGCAGCTGTTTAGAATGTATGCTCCATCATTATATTGTTTGCTTCTTCAATATAATCTATGCGTTGATGGAGCATATAATGGTTTCGATACAAATTATCGAATTGGAGGAGAGTTTGCTCATGGTTTTCACACATGAGCAGGACCAAATCAGCATTAGTATATGTTCCTTGTGCCGGAGGAACTGATTCAGTTTGTGGTTGAGGGGGAATAGGAATGTCATGGGTTGGAGCTGCAGGTATTTCTTGTTGAGATTGGGGAAGATGACAGATTTGTTTAGCTTGGCGGTTGCTCACCGCGTGAGAGGACCTTTGATAGACATTTCTCCAGATGGTTGGGCTAAAGACTCGCATATTATCGATGCGGACCTCTTCACCCAACGGGACTTGATACGGGGTTTCATTCACACTATCAAAATGGCCTTCTAAAAGGCGAGAAATCAGGCGAGGATAGGGACAGGATGGCATGGGGTTCGAGACAGTGCTTTGTAAATGAATGTTGGCATATTTAATACCTTCCCATACTACCCTCGGGGCATTTAACCATCAATTTTCATAAACCACAACTATAAAGGCTTGCCGCGGCAAGTGACTTGCCATGGCCAGCACTATTCCTTGCCGCGGCAAGGAGGTCCAGGTTTGATTGGTCCATATTTCGAGGCCCCTTAAGTTTTGTATAAATTATTTTGGTACTTGGGTGTTCTTAGCCTATATAGGGTTTGTATAAAAATAATTATTGACTTTTTTTATGTATATTGCTAGGTTAAAAATTTTTATTTTGATGTGCGAAATATAACTAGGTTATTTTATAAACTGATATCAATGTCTAAAAGATTCTATTTATATAGTACATGGACTGTGGTTCTTTGTATACTGTTGCAGGGTGCATCAATAAAACATTAAAAATTATAAATGAAACATTTTATTTCTTAGCAACATTCATGTGACCAACTGTAATGAATTTGTAAGTGAAAATTAAGTACGTACCCTATGTAAATAATCGAGGGTACTGAGCACGAATATCACCTTCGCGCTCTCAGGTAGCTTTATGCGACCCATGATTCTTCCATTAGATCAAATCGAGTGGAATTCACTTTGTTCTCAAAATTTGATCTCTGCGGTCTAAAATCTGACCTGGTTCTTCTGTCACCGTTAAATCTGACGTACTTTCTTAACATCGATACGTGAAATACGTCATGAATGCCTGCTAGGTGCAGAGGTAACGCGAGTCGATACGCGACCTCTCCTACTCTGCCTAATATGGAGAATGGTCCTACATAACAAGGACTTAACTTGCCTCATTTTCCAAATCGCATCACGCCTTTTGTCGGAGAGATTTTAATAAAGACGTGCTCGCCAATCTGAATACCATTCAATCAGATTGATACTATAATTTTAGTAAATTTGGAAAAGACTTATTAGTGTAGGATATTACCTGAAAATCAACACTCGTTCTTTTAAGATCGGCGTAACTATTATGTTGACTCTGAGCACTTTTCAGTCGTTCCTAAATAACATGAACAACTGCATTTGTGCTTTCGATCAAATCAGGGCCTAAAATCAAATGCTCTCCAGCTTCTTCCCAGTTAATAGGAGATTTACATCGGTGTCCATATAGTGCCTCGAATGGTGCCATACCGATGCTTGACTGGAAGCTGTTATTGTATGCAAATTTGATCAGGGGTAAGTGTTTATCCCATGATCCTTAAAAATCTAGCATACAAGCCCTTAGCATATCTTCAATCGCTTGATTTACCCTCTCCGTCTGCCCGTTAGTCTGAGGATGAAATGCAGTACTGAAGTCTAACTTGGAACCCATACCTTCTTGGAAACTTTGCCAAAGTCGCAAGGTATATAAAGGGTTGCGATCTGACACAATACCGACGGGTATTCCATGTAATCGTACAATCTCTCGCAGATATATTTCAGCCAATTTTGACGTTGTATATCACGTACTATAGGGTAAGAAATGCGCCAATTTGGTGAGACGATCAACAATTACCCAAATCGCATTGTAACCCTTCTGAGTAGGGTGTTTGTGCTCGACCTTTACTTGTTGATAGGTCAAACACTTTACAACATATTCTGCTACGTCGCATTTTAGACCGTTCCACCAGAGCGTCTTCTTTAAATCCTGGTACATCTTTGTGCTTCCAGGATGAATAACATAGGTTGGCTTATGCGCTTCTTCAAGAATTTCCTAACGTAAGGCATGATCATCAGGTACGCATACTCGCCCTTAAAATAATAAGGACCCATCATCCTTGATCGAGAATTCTGGCTGTAGCCCACTTTGTACCCCCTGTCGGATGGAAATAAACTCTGCATCTAACATCTGGAGCTCTCTGATCCTATCGAATAGTGGTGGAGCTCGGATCATTACTGTAGCAAGTAAACCTCCAGTTGACATTGCTCGCAGAGTGGCACTCGATGATACAATGTCATTGAGTAGTTTCCATCTTTGTAATCGTGTCACAAGATGAGATAATTGAGCGGATGATTTGCGACTAAGCGAATCAGCTACAATATTGGCTTTACCGGGATGGTACTGAATAGAACAGTCATAGTCTTTCAAGAATTCCATCCACCTTCTCTATCTCAAATTTAACTCTTTCTAGATGAAGAGATATTTAAGACTCTTGTGATCGGTGAAAATCTCGAAGGTTTCACCGTACAGATAGTGTCTCCAGATTTTTAATGCGAAAATAACTGTTACTAGTTCTAGGTCATGAGTGGGATAGTTCTTCTCTTGATCTTTCAACTGACGAGAATCGTACGCAATTACAAGTTCCAATTGATTCAAAATGCAACCTAACCCACTGTATGACGCATCACTGAAGACAACGAAACCACCACTGCCAGACGGTAAGGCTAGAACAGGTGCGGAAGTGAGTCTCCTTTTTAATTCTTGAAAACCCTGTTCACAAGTCTCAGTCCACTCGAATTTCGCATTCTTTCGAGTGAGCTGTGTGAGTAGTCCAGCAAGTCATGAAAACCATTCAACAAAACATCAGTAATAACCTACGAGACCAAGAAAACTTCAGATCTCGATTACTGTCTGTGGCTGCTTCCACTATACTATAGCTTCAATCTTTGCAGGATCAACTGTAATACCTACTTTAGAGATAATATGACCCAAAAAACTGACTTGATTCAACCAGAAGTCGCATTTACTGAATTTAGCATACAACTATGAATCTCTCAATATTTATAATGCCAGACGTAGATGATCTTCATGATCTATCTTTGTCTTTGAATATATGAGTATATCGTCGATGAATACTACGATACACTGATCAAGATAAGATTTGAAGACTCGATTCATCATGTCCATAAATGCAATAAGTGAGTTGGTCAACCCGAAGGGCATGACTAGAAACTCGTAGTGACCGTAGCGTGTTCGGAAAGTTGTCTTCGAAATATCTTCAGCTTTCACCTTCATCTGGTGATAACTCGATCATAGGTCAATTTTTGAAAAGAACCGCGCTCCTTGTAACTAATCAAAGAGATCATCAATTCGAGGAAGCGGATATCTATTCTTGATCGTCAGTTTATTGAGTTGGCGATAATCAATGCAGAGGCCCATTGAACTGTCCTTCTTTTTCACAAACAACACCGGTGCGCCCCATAGAGACACACTCGGTCTGATAAAACCCTTATCAAGAAGCTCTTGCAATTGCTCCTTGAGTTCTTTCAACTCTGTCGGTGTCATTCAATACGATGATTTCGATATTGGATCAGTACCCGGAGCTAACTCAATGGCAAACTCCACTTCCCTGTCAAGAGGTAAGCCTGGCAACTCATCAGGGAATACATCAGGGAATTCACAGGTAATTGGTACATCTGAAAGTGAAAGTGTCTTCACTTCTCAATCTTTACTTTGCACGAAAGCAATATACCCCTGAGCACCATCATCAAGTAATTGTCGTGCTCAAATTGCAGTTATCAAAGATAGATTTATTGATGGTACCCCATAGAATTTAGCTGATTTCTTCTTTTGTGGTCGAAAAGAGACAATCTTCCGTCGACAGTCAACATTCGCATGGTTATTGAACAACCAATCCATGCCAAGGATAACGTCATATCCTTGCATCGGTAGTAAGATCAAGTTGGCTACTGCTTCATATCCCCAGTAGTCCTTGATCCAAATGATAACCGATCGATATACCATATCAGTTGTGAGAAACTGTCCAGTCGAAAGTGTTACATCAAGAATAAAGTCAAGAGGCTCTGGGATACCTCCCAACTTCTTCAATTTTTCAACAAACTGGGGTGTAACAAATGAGTGCGTAGATCCGGGATCTATCAAGACTCATGCATCATAACATACCATATCATGGCCTGAAATAATGAAATGCGTTCCTTGATCAAGGGTTTCAAACCTCGCTCTAACTTTTGTGTTTTCATCAACTCGGTGGTGACCAACAAAGGTGCAAAACGAGAGAGACGTGTGAATTTTGCCTCATATTCTCTAACCGTCATCTGACCTTGTACTAAGGTTGCAAACTATACTTCGAGTTTATATCTCTCAAGCACTGGGAATTATTTTTCATTAAATACCTCGGTGAACTCTGCCCATGTCTATGGTACTCCGGGCAACCTTGTTCTTTTGACAGACTGCCACCATGGCTCTGCTTCACTTTCCAGTTTATACGCTTCCCAACTTACTTTTTCCTCCTCGGTGCATGTGACTCTTTACAGCACTTTCTCTATCTGTGTTAACCACTTTTCAGCCTCCATTGAGTCATGCTGACCATGGAAACTCGATGGTCGAAGTCGGACAAACTTCGTAAAACCTTCGAGATGTCGAACAGCAAGCATGGCCATAGTGTTGACCATAGTTTCTATCAACTACGGATTGTGTCCAGCATTTTGTTCAACGCCAGGAGCACTTCCCATCGGTGGCGTATTTACAACTGGTGGAGTCTGTGCTGGCAGAGTATGCTCTGCAACATTCTCCATCGTTGTTCGACTTTCGGCCAAATGCATATTCTCACCACTCCCCGAAGCAATGTCATGGTCGTACCCGGCTATTGGAATAGTATTCGGCCCAGTGCAATGGGGCAACGGTGGTCTACCCCTACCTCTTCCACGACGCGGAGGCATCTCTACCTATTTTGACCAGAGAAGCACTTAATTAGACCACCTATCCTAATTTCCTCCAAATCAACTATCAGACATTTTACCATATAGATATGTCAGAGTTAAGTCTCCAAATGACTTAACACCGAGCTCTGATACCACCTGTGACAGCCCGATGTTTCCCTGTCTCTATATTGGGAAAGGTCGCACCAGCGGATCACCTGACATGATCCTTTCATCAAGGGGTTATTTCTTTCTTTTAACGTGACGCAATTGCGAAAGCAATGTGTTAACTCTGACAATAGGTAATATGGCAAATAAATAATGGAAACTAGCAACAATATAAATATAACAAAAGATCAGATGTATAGCTTTCCACCAATGACGGCCACCCGTCATCTAAACAGTGAAAAGAAAACCTATACATCCAACCAACATCTATCTGAAACTACCATATGTCATTTATACATGTCTAAAAATTTATCTCTCTTTATTTCCCCCCTCTCTCCTCTCCCATCGACAAACCTATTTTGGGAAGAACTCTTCTGGGAAGTCGTCTTCCTCATCTTTGTCGTCATCGTCCTCTTCCCCTTTTTCCTCGTCGGGCATGTAGGTGGGATCTGCAGCTAAGACATTTAAGTCATGGAATGAGCTATCATCAAAGCTCAGTAGAGAATATTACATTGTTATTATACATTGATAGTTTATCACTTTCTCATAGAGAAGCATAAATAGAATAAAAATATGAATAATATGCTGAGATGCTGAATTTATGCATGATGTAACAGGTATGAGAAACAAACTGAAACCAAAGATACATGCAGGCGAAAACAGGAGAACAACAAGGTCAAGCTCCTGAGTTAGCGGGGTCACTTGTTAAGCTCCCGAGTTAGCGGGATCACTTGAACTAGGAGAAGTCAAGCTCCCGAGTTAGCGGGATCACTTGGACCAGAATAACTCAAGCTCCCGAGTTAGCGGGATCACTTGTCAAGCTCCCGAGTTAGCGGGATCACTTGATTTAAAACAGAGTAACAACGTATAACAGATATCGCAAATGCTAGGATATAAATAATGAACAATGTGGAATACTCAAGCTCACGATGCAATTCCATATATGTTTTTATGACGAATGGTACTAAACTACTATAATTATATACTAGCATGGATTTACAAAACTGATTTATTGTTATAGACTAGAAATATCAATTTTACTGATTAGGTGGTCAAAGCTACCATGTGCCCATAGATGTTATATATATTTGTTTTTTTTTACATAAGATTACTGGCTACTCGAGTCCATTTATTTCTTATCTGATCAGGTTCATCAGATCAAGTCAAAAATCAGATTTACTCTTACTATGCTTATCAATGCATATTGAATATTTATCAAAGTCTCTGAGAAATTAGCGACATTCTTATGCAAATATAAACTCACAACATATATTCCCTACTTGATTTGATTCGATCAGATGGGAGTGCATATGTCAGAGACCATCACCCTTGTCCAAAATTGCGGGGACTAGATATATGCTCCATGTTGCACCTTACATAGGTGTAGATGCATGCACATATGAAGTTAACAAATGGACTCGTGTTAGGTAGATAACAATTTGACTCATGTTTTATCTAAAATCCAAGGTTATAATCATTTAAACTCCTAAGGGTTTCCAAGATCCGAGAATGCATAAAGAACACAGACCCTTGTCTTTGTTGAAGGTTGCCATGACAAGCTTCAAGGCTTGTCATGAAGCTCTTCGAGCCATCTTCAATAAACTTTATTTTTGGCTTGCCGAGGTTGTCTTCATGGCCTCTTTTCTTTTGGTGACTTGTTGTTCTTTATTTATATATATATATATATATATATATATATATATATATATATATAAATGCTATAACTTTTTATATGTACACACACACACACACACTCACACACATATATATATATATATATATATATATGTGTGTGTGTGTGTGTGTGTGTGTGTACATGTAAAAAGTTATAGCATTTATATATATATATATATATATATATATAATTATATACTTTTTTCCATTCACAGAAAATGAAGAATCTGGTGTGTATGAATAAAGGATTTCAGCATGCTATATCCCTTGTGCAACTCCCATCTATGCTGCCGATGCAATCGTAAACGCTCGACACCACAGATTGAGTACTCTATAATACTAATACATTTGTTTGTGTACCTATTGATAGACTTGCTTTTTCAATGGTGGTACCAACCGTGGAGTAACCTCTTGTCTGCCTAGTGCGTTTTCAACTGCGGAGGTAGGCGAAGCTTGTTGAAACAAAGATTATCAGTGTTCAATGGCAGGGCACTTTGTGAACTCACGGTCGAAGGATCACACGTCCGGATGTGTACCAAAGGTTTACTAAGGGAGTAAGGGAGTAGGTCGGAGGAGGAAGAAGAAGGTGGTTCTTCTACCTTATACCACTCGAGCTGCACCTTGCGTGCATGAACACCTAACATGACTCGTCATGTAATAAATCTCCCATGCAAGTAGCTTACAAGCTACTTTTAATTAAACTACCATGTAAGTCACCAATACATAGGTAGTGTATTGCAGAAAAAACAAAACAAGTAACTCTCCTGTATATAACTTAAAACAGGGTTTTAGTGGATAAGTTAAAACTTCTTGTATCTAAATAAAAAAAATAGGGTTTTAATGCTTGTAAGGCTAATACTTTGTATAAAGCCAGCACGTAGATGGTGAGTGTACCTCCTCAACGACAGTTCAAGCTGGGATAGGATGTATGGCATATAGAGTGATTTAGTGTATATGTTTGTTGAGTTTTGTTTCTCATGCAAGGCCCATATAGCCACACTTAGATATAAGCTAATTAAAGACATTTGGTTTATTTGAAAAGCTAAGTGTTGGGTTTTAAACAAACTTGGTTTAATTTAAAGATATCTTTTCAGATGATATTGTGTGGATATTTGTTTACTTTTAATACACCTGTGTCTAGTTTGGAGTCAAATATTAAGGCCTCACACTTTGCACAAATTTAAAGGCTAACTTAGTGAGGTTCCTAGGGTGTCGTGGTGGAAACTTACACATGACCTGACCGGACTATCATCACTGTTGTGCTAAATCTGGGGATCGTTACATGAAGATTGTGGTTGACGACTATAATCTAAAGTAGAAAGATTTAGGATTTATTTTCTACAATTTAGATTAAGAAACCATTCTTTATTCATATTTCTCCAGTAGTTTAGGAACTTAAAAGATAAATATAAGTTTTTAAAAAATTAATATATATAGATAAACATGCGTTCGTGGGAATGATCCTATGCTAGTACTATGATTTCCATTGTATGCTTGTAATAGGTTAAGACTTTATTAGACACATATTAGAGCTAAACAATGTACACTGCATGCATACTGGACCGATACGGCGGGTTTTTTCGTACATACACTGAGTGGACTGGTACGACGGGTTATCCGTACACACTATACACTACATGAATATGTAACCGGTATAGCGTGATTTTTTTGTATATACTGCATACTATATAAACTGACTGGACACCGACTAAATGACTGTACCTGACTGGACCGGTACGGTGGGATATCCGTATACATTGAGATATACTGAAAGATATTGGCAGATGTGAAAACTGTTAGATGAGAATAAAGGATATTCTGAATACACTGTAAGATGTGAATGATAGAAACTGACATACTGTGTGATGTGAGTAATAGAAACTGAATTTGGATACCTAAGCTACTTCATTTTTTATTTCAAATTGAATATCCACTCTGTTTCATTTTGTTTCGATCCTTGAATATCTACTTAGTTTTGTTTTTATTTCTGTTATTAAATCTATGTGATTATATGATAAGATGTCAATTGAATTTGAAATTCTTCTACTAAGCTTAGACTATTAGCTCACCCCGACTATATGTCACAGGTGTAGCTCTTGATCAGGACCCCGAGACTTGAGGAAAGTCCAATTTTTCATACTGGGAGAAGAGGATCTTCCACCTGAGGATTTGTACTTCTAGTTCAGGGATCGTAGATTTAGTACAAAATGGATTTTGGTAAGTTCGAGTTTAGTAGATTCATGCTATTATACACATACACCACTGGTTGGTGATGGTCGGCCATCACCGATCAGTTTATTTTAGTTATTGTTCCTGTTAGATATTAGAACTGAAGGTTTTAATTATACCATATTTCAAGGATACAGACAGCTGTTTTGTTAGCTACTTCCATGGCGTCGTTGGTTTGTGGCCGATATGGTGATGAGCGATGATGTTTGATCGTGTACTACTTGCAAAAGGTTCTGATGCGCTTGTTCACAAAGTTTATGCCATTATCTGTGATGATGTCCTTGGGCATGCCGAATCGACATACGATATTATTCTTGATAAACTTCTCGATATGGCTGGTCATGTTGTTCGCATAGGTTGTTGCCTCTACCCATTTAGTGAAGTTCTCAATGGCGACGAGGATGAACTGATGCCCGTTAGAAGCTTTCGGATTAACTTTTTCAAAGAAGATGTGGCCCCATGTGGCAAATGGCCATGGAGTGGTCATTCTGTGTAGATCTATGGCTGGAGCATGTATCAGACTAAAGTATTTTTCCATTTATAGCACTTCTGAACGTGCTTGCAACAGTCAGTTTCCATGATGGTCCAAAAATACCCTTGTCGTAAGATCTTTTTGGCAAACATGTGCCCATTGACGTGGGCCCCGCAAACTCCTTCGTGGATCTCTTTCATGATGTGGCTGCCTCTCTTTCAGTTAGGCATCTGAGTAGGATATTATTTTGATCATTTGTAGAGGCACTCGCCACAGATGACATACTTTGCCGCTAAACATTAGATGGTCCACCTGTCCATCTTGGACGTACCTTCGAGGAAAGCTCGAGTTTTGAGGAAATTCTTGATGTCTGAGAATCATGGAGGCTCATCATCTAACTTTTTGGATCCCTCAATCTGAAGGCAGAAAGCAGGTTCATTTCTTTATCCGATCATGATTGGCTTCATCTCAATGCCATAGGGAATTTCTACCTTTAATACCAAGGTTGTCAGTGCGTCAGCAAATCAATTTCTTGCTCGCGGGACATAGGAGAACGTGATATCGTTAAAACATGCAATCATATCTTCAAGGTGCTTATGGTATGAGATCAACTTCTCATCCTTTATCTTTCAGTCTCTGTTGGTTTGGCATATGATCAGCAGGGAATCACCAAACACCCTGAGATGAGTTATTTTCAGGTCCAGAGCTTCTTGTAAGCCAACTATGCAGGCCTTATATTCTGCCATGTTATTGGTGCAGGGAAAGTTAAGTTTGATAGAAACTAGTACATGGGATCCCTTTGGAGAGATTAGAATAACACCAACTCCTTGACCTTTGGCATTTGTTGCCCTGTCAAAGTGCATTACCCAAGACTCCTCTATGTCATCCTCTGTCATGAACAAGATATCCTCGTCGGGGAATTCAGTTCTCAGGGGTTCATAATCAGGTAAGGGATTCTCGGCAAGATGATCATCAAGTGTTTGCCCCTTGATTGACTTTTGAGTGACATACGTGATGTCAAATTCTGATAGAAGCAGCTGTGAGTGTGTAGTTCGGTCAGTAAGAGCTGGCTTTTCGAACAAGTACTCCAAGGGATCCATTCTCGCTAGAAGGAAAATTGCCTGAGATAGCAAATAGTGTCGAAGCCTCTGTGCAACCCATACGAGAGCCAAGCATGCTTTCTCCAAATGAGAATAGTGTGTCTCGTAGTCAGTGAATTTCTTGCTCAGGTAGTAAATGGCATGTTCTCTTCTTCCAGTCTCATCATGTTGCCCTAGGACACATCCCATCGAGAATTATGTCATTGAGAGATACATTAAGAGTGGCCTCCCGAGTACTGGTGGTACTAAAACTAGTGGATTGAAGAGGTAACTCTTGATCTTATCGAATGCTGCTTGACAATCATTGTTCCACTCAACTGGCGAATCTTTCCTTAATAGTTTGAATATCGGTGTGCAAATAGGAGTTAACTGAGCAATGAACCAACTGATGTACTGCATTCTACCCAAGAAACCCCTGACTTCTTTTTCGGTAGATGGTTGCGGCATTTTCACGATGGCTTTCATTTTGATCGGATCAACTTAGATGCCTCTCCTGCTGACGATGAAGCCCAGTAGCTTTCCTGACATGGCACTGAATGCACATTTTTAGGATTTAGCGATAGCATATATTTTCTTAGTCTTGCAAACAGCTTTTGGAGGTTCACCAAATGATCTCTCCTGAGACTTGCTATCATTTCGTCAACATAAACCTCAATTTCTCGATGCATCATGTCGTGAAATAGCGTTGTCATCGCCCTCTGATATGTTGCCCCAGCATTTTTTAACCCAAAAGACACGACTCAATAGCAAAAAGTTTCCCATGGAGTGATGAACGTTGTCCTCTCTCGGTCCACCTCTGCCATCTTGATCTGATTATATCCGGAGAATCTATCCATGAACGAGAGCATCCCATGCCTTAGAGTGTTATTGACCAAGATGTCAATGTGTGGCAACTGGAAGTCGTCTTTCGAGCTCGCCTTATTGAGGTTTCTGAAGTCGATGCACATGTGAGCCTTTCCATCTTTCTTCGATACCAATACAATGTTTGCTAGCCACTACGAGTATTTGGAGACTATGAGAAACCCCACATTGTACTGTTTGATGACTTCATCCTTCACTTTCAACATCTACTCCGCTCGGAGCTGTCTCAGCTTCTACTTGACTAGCTTAATGTCGAGATACAGTGGCAACTCATGCTCAACCAAATCGATGTCAAAACTAGGCATATCTTTGTATGACCATGTGAAGACATCTTAGTATGACCGAAGGAAATCAATCATGCTTTTTCTTTCCTCGAGGGACAGCGACGTTCCGATCTTAGTGATTCTAGGAACCTCATCGGTAGCTAGATTGACATTTTCAGTCTCTTCAATGATTGGGGTAGAGCCATGCTCAAAATCGGCATATTGTTCAAGGAGCTCATTAGGAAGCTCCTCGATTAAGTCCTCGCCATCCAGATCCGTGACTCCTACCTCTTCTTGTATTTCTATAGAAAAGAGATTGACTTTACGTCAGGCAGGCTTTTCAATTAAGGCATCATTTTCTTTTTTTTCAAGAATTTTAAAAGACAATATTTTTAGATTTTATATTTGTTCTATTTTTTTAGGATTTTCCTTTTCTTCGGAGATGGGCCCTCGGCAAGGCGGGTTTCTATTTGCACATGGTATCACTTGCTAAGGGCTAATCTCACTTTTTATAGGTTTTTTTTTTTTCGGAAGCTGGTGTCATATTTATGACCATTTATTACTTCTAGAGTTAGGGGCATAGAAGCCCAGTTTCTCACCTGAGCTATCGCATCCTTACCTAGTTTTATGGAGGAGGTTGATTGAGCTGGTTTTTGAGGGTCAGCCCTCAACATGTTAACCATGGGTTCATCTTGAACCTGGTCTTTAAATATTAGCACGGATTTTGGATGGTTCAGGATGGGTGGTTGTACAGGCATGGGTACCTCCTCCTCAAAAATTGATAATGAGGGAAGGTCTATTTCAATTTTCGGAGGGATGATTTAGGGATTGGTTTGGTGGATGGCCACCTGCTTATATGGGGTCAACTGCATTACCCCATTTTGATCAATTTTGATGACCCTCGATCTCACGAATGTGCTTCAGATGTGAGGTCTCGGATGGGATTCATCCTCTAGATCTATCCCCCTGGCTTTTGTTGCAATAATGGTTCAGGCCTTTTCCTTAGCCTCTTGGATTTCTTCTTTGGTAGGCTTGTAGCCTAAGCCAAATTTGACATATTGACTGCCTTTTGCTCTGACAGGGTCCCTCTTGCCTTATAAGCGAGGGCCTAACCCTTTACCTCTCTGATAACCCCACTTTTGGAGCATTCCTACCGTTGTAATCATTCCTCCTCTAATTTTTTCAATGACTTTTTTGGGAGGTTCTGGTGCTACTGCTGATACATAGTATTGAAAACGATGAAGGTCTGTGTCCTCGGCTATATGGGATATATCTAGCACCTTGAAATTTTTTACATTGTAGGCCATCTTCTCTTTTTCCTCTCTTCCCTCACCTCTGATGGTAATAACTTTCTCTTCAAAGTTGAATTTAAGTTGTTGGTGTAGAGTGGAGGGCACCACCCCGATTTCGTGTTGCCATGGGCGCCCTAGCAGTAGGTTGAAAAAGGACTTGATGTCCATGACTTAGAGCGGGATTGAGAAGGTCATTGGCCCAATGGTGAGCTCAAGATCGACTTCTCCTATCACCTCCCTCCTGGTATTATCAAACCCTCTTGAACTTATTCTGGTTGGCCTGAATGTGGAGGGATCAACCCCTATCTTGGTTACAGTTCTGAGGGGGCATACATTTAGTACCGATCCATTGTATATCAGCACCAAAGGGATCACCAATTTTGCCATTTCCACTATGATATTGAGGGGTTTAGAATGATTGCTTCCTTCACTTAAAAGATCGGCGTCTAAAAAAGATATGGCATTGGGAGTCAATGCCTGCCTGATCATTTGCCCCACTTCATCTGAGGATACCTTATTTGATACATGAGCGTCCTTTAGTGAACCCATCAGAGCTTGAAAGTGAAGTGGAGACGTCATGAGTAAGTCCCATATGGTGATGTGAGTCGGTGTTCTTTTGAGCTGCGTTTATAACACATGCTCTCTGCTCCTTTTTTCTAATGGGTGCACTGTTGTAGGTTCCCTTCTCTCTTCTGGTTGGGCTAGCACTCATATCTTAAGTTGTTTGGAGATTCTGCCTGAGCGGGTGATGAATTCAACTGCCCCTTCATTGCTATTGCTATCATTAACATCCATCTGATCATAATTGAGCGTTACCTGATGGGGATCATTTGATGGTCCAGAGATTTGAAATGGGATGGATGAGGACGCCGGATATGATTGAACTGGCAGGGCTGGTGTGGTCATGTTGGGCCAAATGGGGTTAACTGGTATAGGAGGCAGTTGGACTGATGATGATGTAGCAAACTTAGGTCAACTGTATTGGGTTTGCGTTGGGGGTGAATATACTGGTGCCAGTGTGGCAATATTGAGCCAGCTATATTGGGTTGGTGTTGGAGGTGAAGGTGGATGGGCTGATGATGGTGTCACAAAATTCGGCCATATGCGATGGATGGGAGTTGATTCTTAAGGTGCGATAAAATTATGCATCATATAATTGAAGCGGGTCGATGTCAGATGTGATTGGTATTGCGGAGGTGGGGTTTAACTGGGTTGAATGTGGATAGCAGGCGCAGGTGTCGAGAGGTATAGCCTTAAATCTAAAGGTGTTGCTTGGAATGTTGGGTTTGGGAAATAGTCAACCAAATTCAGAGGCTCAACTACCCCTATGGCTTCACTCTCCTGGTGTTAGTTCTTTTGGATTGTTGTCTTGTTATTGGTGAGAAAACAGAGGAAGAAATATAAAGCAAAAAGTGAAGGAATAAAAATTGGGTAAAATAGCAAATCTAAAATACATAGCCTGCAAGATACAGGGTTGTTGTAGCAAGTTTTGAGTAAGTAAGAGTTTGTTCCACAGAGAAATTGATCTAGAACCCAAAATGGGTTATGTTAGTAGCCTCCAGATCTGACTACAGATCTGACAATCCTAGAGAAAGGGAGTTGGGTGTCACAACTACACTAAATTAACACCAAAAGAAGAGAAATAAAGTGCACTCCTATCCTAAAGAAAGGGTATGAAGAAGGCGGTGATGGTGTGTGAGAAAATAAAGATAAAATGATGAGAAGTAGGCAATTAGGCTAAGGTTAATTCAGTTATGTAACTCAGATTTAGGGTTGTCTCTGCAGCAAATCCCTCAGATGGCTATAAGCACATCTGCAAGGAACATGTATCCAACTCAACCCTTATGGTTTGACCTGGTCTCTTAAGGCTATAACCTAGCCACTTCAATGGTCATGGGCTATCCAATCGAGAGGATCAAACCACATGGACTAAATCAGAAAACCAATCTGATCTAATGGAGTAGACTGATCTTAAGGCTATAACCTGTCCACTTAAATTGTCACAAATTATCCAATAGATGTCCTCCACCCAATGGATCAAATCAGAACATTAGAACTATTACAGATAGCATGTATGTCAGGCTACAAGCTCAGGCATCCCTAGGAGCAAATAGCTCTTGAAAAATCAGTGGAAACCATAACAGTTCAAAGGCTATTTGGGGACTTTAAATATAGCTGATCATTGCTACAAAAGGCTTGCAATGACTCAGCTCAGAAGTCTGTAATCTCTATAGAGAAATCCGATCTAATATCTGATGTTGGTCAAGTATAACAGACGGGAGCTTATTCCTGCAACAACTCTCACAAGGCTACAAGCTCAAGTGCAGAGGAGAAGAATCCTTCTCAGCTCAGTGGCTTAGAATCACCCTAAGGCTATAGTATGTCCACTTGAATGGTCACAGGCTATCCACAAAGATTATCCTCACCATAGGAGACTAAGATGGAACATGTAAATTGCTGCTACCACCATGGTCTTAGGGCTACAAGCTCAACCTTCTATGGGCCTTTCAAATAAGCTCAAGTCTTAATTGTATAGCATAGATTCAACAAAACTATGGACAAATAGGCAATGACAGATTGAATAAACATTGAAAATACAAATTTCATTGCTCAACACAATACTTATAATGAGATTTCTCAAGGCAGCAGTCTTGTGCAAAATAGCTCAACAACTACTCCCAATGTTCACAAAACCCATTACAAAACTAATAAGACTAAACCTAATTGCTTATAGAGGATATAGCCAACAAGTGTTGGGCTAAGAGAGAAGAAAAAATAGAAAAAGAGGTGATCAAACCCTAACCCTAGTTTGCTCGAGCTCACAGCTGACTGAGGTTAAAGGAGAGATGAAAAATTCTAAGTTAAAAATATAGCTTATATACTCAGTCCTTAATACATTGTCTAAGAGAAGATTAAACCCTAATTTTCTAGCATATGAGGCATTGTTACAACCCTTGGATGCCTTAGGATGTGTGCCTCAAGATCAGGGCCTTGGGATGTGTGCCCTAGACTTGGGGAAATCCCCAAAAGGTCCCTGGATATGAAATGAGAAGTGAAGAGCTCGAGCCTCACAGGGCTGCCTTTGGCTCATTAATTCATTCGTGCGGTTTGCAGACTGCTCGCGAGGTAGCATTTGGCTTGGAAAGTTCCTTTCTCGCGCAGAAGGTCTTTAAATGGTCACGTAGTTGCTTTGCACTGCAATGATGTCGCTAGGATGAGTTGCATAGATTTGGCTTTGCTCGGGCGATAGAGCTTCAGGTACTTTCTGTCGTGACGTTCTCGTGAAGAAGGCTTCACATTTCGCTCAGCTCCTTGTGTAATGAGTAGAACAGCTCGCTAGGAAGAGTGTCATGCTTTGATGTGCGCGAGAGTCGCACGAGAGAGTTTCTGGAGCTCTCTCTCTTCATGAGCCACGCAAGAACTTTGTAAGTTTTCTTATGTTCTCTGTGCACATTTGCCTCGCCAGATTAGGCTCATGGATGATATGAGATTTGTTACTCGCGAGAGCTTCGCGAGCTAGATTTCTGAAGGCGTAGTGCGGAGAGCTTCGCGAGGACCTTGAGTGTTGAATGCAACTAAAGCTCACGACTACTGCGCGAGGGAATGCTCTGGGACAATCCCTTCACTGAGCTACGCGACTTCTTCGCGAGTTCCCTTATGCTACATGTAACATCTGCATGAGGAAGCTTTACTGCATAATTAAATAACGTGAGGCAGTATTTCTACTGTGTGAGATAACACCATTTCTGCTTCTCTGCTATACAGTTGCTTCTATTGCACATTTCTCCACTCACATCCACACTTCTCTCATCTGCTAGACTTCCTTGGTCCATCATGACATGCAAAATGGTGACCATGGTGTGTACCACCATGGTGTTCCATCATTCTTTGGCTCAGCAATCATCCTTAACTTAAATTCTCTCTTTTTGGCACCAAAGGCATGGACTTTATATTAAGCTGCACAAATTATTACTAATTACAAAATAAGCTAAACAAAGAGTTATTAGTCAGCTTCAAGGTGTAGTAAAGGCTAGGTTAAGAGGTGGAAAATGATACTTTTCAGTGAATAACACTTGGCTCTATTGCCTTGGTGTTTTGTAGTTGTCCCCTATACTGATATATTCTGAGGGGTCGAGCTCTTCTATTTCTTCCTCCAGCGTGTTGATCGGTTGGATGACCTGGTCCCTGGTGGAAATTACAGTGTACATTAGGATTGCAATTTCTCATAATCGAATTCGGTGGAGGTCGTGGTTGAAGCTTAGTGACCAAACCCTTCTCAATCAGTAAAGGCAAGGGGATATTTAGGGATTGTCCAAAGGGAGTGAATACTCGGTTATATCAAGCCCTTCTCTACTCAGGGGTTTGCTGCACTCAGGGGGACAATGTTCTGCCTTGGAGCCTGATTTATTGGTGCTAGCGCTGGCTACGTTGCTGCGAACTAAAATGGTATCCTGCTGGTGTTGGCCTGTGCATTTATTATTGTCTGAACATCTGCCTCGGTTCTTCTCTCATTTATTTGCTTGGCGAATTTATGAACCCCACTGGCCACTTATTTGTTCAAATGCCCCTCTCTTACAATGTCTTTGCAACGGTTGGCGTTTCTGACCAGATCGGCAAAACTTGCTTGTTGTTGGTACCCAAGAAAATCAGAGATAGTGGGTAGGGCAGTTTTTGAGATCATCTCAATCTGTTCATCATCAAGGATGCGGTTTTTTACTTAGGCTGCTAGGGCCCTCCATCTTCCCAAGTACTCGTTAAAGGTCTCATCATATTTTTGTTTCAATCGTGCCAGATCTGATTTGGGTGGTTCTATGTCTATGTTATAGACATATTGCTCTTGAAATAAATGGGTGAGGTCTTTCCATGTTTTCAACATAGATGGTTCAATGGACAAACCACCTTAGAGTCAGAACCATGAGGCTTTTCTGAAATACTTTGATGAGGAGTCATTCATCTCCACCGTATTGGCACATGTCCCCACAGTAAGACTTGAGGTGGGCGATCGGGTTGCCTGTGCCATCGTATTTATCAAAAGTGGGCACTTTAAATTTGTGGGGTAATGGCACCTCGGAAAATAGGCATAAATCAGAAAATTCTGTAACATGTATTTCAGTCCCTCCCATCTTCATCAGTTATTTCTGGATTTTATCCATCTGCTCCTTCAACAGTTCTGACTCCTTGGACTGTAGAGTTGGGGCTGCTCCCCCACTAGGCTGCCTTGATTCATTTTGAGTGGCCTATTGATTGGTGAGTGTGGGTGGTGGAGGATTAAAATTGGCAAATGCCCCCATATAAACTCTACTATTTCGAATCTTATCCTCTTCATATTGAGGATCTGTATCCACATATGGTAGAGGAAGGGTGAGGTTATTTTGTTGATTCTAAGTGGGTTGGACGGGTGCCTAGTGAGGCCATTGTACATGAGGGAAATTTTGATGGGTGACTTGTGGGGTAATGGGATGAGTGAATTGTGGACTTTGAATGGGTACCTGGTGAGGCCATTGCACATTTTGGGGGTTTGGTTAGATAGTGATTGAATGGGAAAATTGGGGATGGTTAATGGTTTGGGACGGATTCCTGTATTGAGTTTGGTGTGGATGAATGGGACTCAGTCCGGTTTGAGGTGGGTTGGCCATTTGAGGGGGAATGGGGGTTTGTTGGGCATCGGTGTAAGTGGAAAATTGGGGAAATGATGGAGGGTTTGCCGTTTGAGGGGGAATGGAAGCTTGTTGGGTATGGGGGTATTGGGGGATTTGTTGAGGGTTTGGAAATTATCCCGTGAATTTGAATGGGCATGGGCTTGGGATTGGGTATTGGGCCCTTGAGGCCCACTCGGATGGCTCCATGGTTATTGTAGGGTGTTTTAGGAGGTATGGATTATGGATGGTGGGGTAGGATTGGGATTTTGGACAAATAGGGTGTGGAGATTTTGGAGGGCTTGATGGAGATCGGTATTTGGGGGAATGAGGAAGGCTTTGAGAGGCCTTCCATTCAGTGTAAGCCCTCATCATTTCCTCCATCATGACCATGGGATTGGTCATGGATACGGATAGGGATGGTTCATTTGATGGGGGAGATGTGTGGGGTGGTGGTAAAGCATGGTGAGATGTGGATGGGAAATGGGTCATGGCTAGAGTGGATGTGGGTGGAAATTGGGCATGACCTGGGTAAATGAGGGAAAATTGGACATGACCCGGGTGGATGGGGGAAAATTTGGTGTATTTGGATTGGACAGAAGATGGGGCATATGGGATGTGGAGGTGAGAAAATTGGGCTTGGTGGATGTAGAAATTTTGGGCATGATTTGAGAAAAAATGAGGATATTTTGGGTAGACGTATGTGGGAAATTAGGTGTATTTAAAGTGGAGGGATGTGGAAAATTGGGCATGACTTGGGTTGATGTGGGGGAAAAATGGAGTGAATTTTGAGTGGTGGTGGATGAGGGGAAATTAGGGTTATTTGGATTTGAGGGGAAATGGGGTGGATGTGGGGTAGATGTGGATGGATTTTGGGTAGATGTGGATGGAAAAATGGCCAAATTTGGAATGCGTGTGGATGGAAAAATGGGTGCACCGAATGGTCCAGTGACGTTGAATGGGGATTGGGCGGAGGGATCGGATATGGGTATATCATCTAAATGGGAATGTGTTGGGGAATGTGGTGGGGATGAATCGGGGTCAACATAATCCAGATTAGCCGCCCAAGACATGGTTTGGCGGCGGCTTGGGTATGGATTCCTCAGGTGAGGTCCGAACACTTTCTTCCTCCTTCCCCTATGGGATGATGGAGGGAAAAGCGACGTCGTTGTTTCGGCACCACAATCTCTCTTTCTTAGATTTTAATTATTCTTGATTAATTTAATTATTTTTTGTTTTCCTTGGATGAAAATTTGAACCTTCTTATTATGCTCTTTCGGGTCCTTGGAACTCCCATTTCTGGTGGCGTTTACACCCCTAATATCTCCCACAGCAGGATCCCAATGCGCTTCGAAAGAATCAAGGAGAACCTCTTTGATCTATGTGAAGACACGGAAATCCATGTGATGACCCTATCCCTCGGAAGAGTCAATAAGAGGGCGGCCTCTTTTGATCTGTGAGGGCATTTTGGGAGTCAAAGTGTGGGACTTATCAGGAGTACAAAAATTGCCAAGCAAGGGGTCTAGGAATGGTGGAAAAAGGCCTTAGATTCGAGCTGTCTGAGCTAGAACAAGATAGTGAATATATTATATACGATAGGCTAAAATTACTGAGATTTGGCTTAGCGCGTATATTCTACACACTAAGCTAAAACTCTAGAATCTTGGCTTAGCGTGTATATTATACACGCAAGGCTAAACTGGGGATTTTTAGCCTAGCATGTATATTATACACGCTAATATACACGCTAAGCTATATATATATATATATATATATTGAGACTGCAACAATAGGCCCGAATTGGACTCTTTTTTTGGGTTTTCTGGAAGCAGTACTTTCGGGGACTATTTTTCCTTGTTATTTCAGGTCCCTCCTCACTGTACCAAGGGATACAAGGTTGTTTTGGTGTATTCTAATGCGCTTCCCCAAAGGTTATAGGCTTTATAACTGGATCAGTCACCCACCCGATATACCTCCGACACGAATGCCTTCTCAGATACTGGATGGGGTGGTACCTTTCGAAATCATCACTACTAGGGCTGCCGCTCTACTGGGAACCGTGATGAGTGTATCGCTACCTATTTCCCACCCTTTTAAAATCTAACCACGTAAAAAAATCAATTAAGCCCCTTAGTTCACTTTTAAGGTTCAATTTTGAATTCAATTTTAAAGGGAGTTTGCTTAATGTTCAAACGGGTGGTGAGAAATTTGTGCCGCCTCTACGGGCCAGAGTCCACTAGTGGTATATGATTGACAAGAAATGTAGGTGCTCAAGTAGGCCCGCCAAACGGCTAAGGCAGAAAAATACACAAGTAAACCCGCCAATTGGCTAAGGCGTGTAAATGACGGAAACGTAGGGGTAAGTAAAAAAATACTCAAGTAGGCCCGCCAATCGGCTAAGGAGTGTAAATGACAGAATCGTAGGGGTAAGTATAAAAAAGTACAAAATTTAAGGGGTGAAAACGAAAAGAGACAAGAAGAGGTTAGTAAAATGAAAAAAAAAAAAAGGCCAACACCTCAAAGAGAAGCTCTACAAGTTATCCCTAGTGGAGTTGCCATCTGTGCAACCATGGACCTTGCGGGTCCGTCGCGATGATGCGTACTCTCTAAAAAATGGAGTGGCCAGCCGGAGCTCTTGGTGACTTGGGGTACCTCAAAATCAATATACAAGCATCGAAGTGTAAAAATATGAGTCCAGTTTATCAGTCTTTGGCAAAGGCTCTTGGATAGGGGTCTCGGTTATCGATCGGGAAAGTGTTAGGCACCCGATCAATCTGTTCGTAAGTGTTCTTTACTTATTGCCAAAAGATAGAAAATAAATAAAATGAACATCACTCCTCCTTGCCTGAAGGCATTACGATTCTATTTAAGACCCCCGCAATCACCGGAATTTTGGCGGCATAACGGCTCAAATTCTAGGATGGAAGGAAGGCCAAAGAAGGTAGAGGGATAGAGGGGAGAGCCAGAGCTCTCGAGCCCTTCTAGCATAGCCGTGGACCTTTGCGTGGGTGTACTTCTGGTGAGATTCCAATAGAAAATGGGTTATGGAAAGAGTTTGAACCTCCAAGGCTTGAGAGCTAGAGGGTAGGAGAGGTAGGCTAGGGGCTAGTTCTAGCTTAATCTCAAGGATTGATGGTGAAAAATGAGGTGTGAAGGATGAACCTAGGTTTTGAAATTTTGAGGTTTAATGCTAGAAATGGGATGATGAAGTCACTCTAATGATTTCTCTCTTTAGAAAAAATTTCAAGCCCTTGAACAAGGGGGGGTGGCTCTCTATTTATAGAAAAGGAGAGGATTAATTAAGGGTTAAAGGGCTAATTGGGTTAGCAACTAGGTAATCCTATATCTAAGGTTTTCTAGGGTTTTGGAAGCTTAGATAGGTGGGAAACGGGTTTAATGGTAGATGATATGGTGGGGCTTTAAATGGCTAAAGGGTTTCCAATAGAGTTAATGGGGGTGCAACAGTCCTAAAGAAACCCACCCTAGACTTTGAGGTGGTGATTGGGCTACTTATATGTGTATCTAATTAAGTATTAACCTATTGCAAGTGTACAATGGAAATTATAGTACTAGCAAAGGATCATTCCCATAGAGATAGGTTAAATTATATTAACTTAATTTTTATGAAAACTTATATTTATCTTTTAAGTTCCTAAACTACGAGAGAAATATAAATAAAGAATTATTTTTAAACTAAGTTATAGAAAATAAATCCTAATCCTCCTTCTTTAGATTATGGTCGTCAATTACAATCTTCAGCTATCGGATATTTATGAATTTAAACAGTACTGTTATACTATATATCAAGTTTTCTAGCATTGGTCGTCAATCAATACTAAAATCCTATCAATACAGATTTAATCTAGTCAATAATCTCCTAAAACTTAGGCGTCAATCAAATTCTAAAAAACTGAAGATGGAAAAGTAAAAATCGTTACACTAATCTACAAACCTGAATCTGAGTCGTCAATTTAAATTAAAATTTAAAGATGTTTACAAAGCGGGAAATAAAGAAAATAAAATCTAAACTAGAAAGCAATTAAAATTATATCTTTCACTCCTCAGCTACAGTCGTCAATTGCTTCTGAGAAACTACAGATATCTACTCTAATCTTCAGTTCCCAAATTGCAGTCGTCAATTGCTCTTGAGAAACCTTGGATATTTAATCTATAAAGCAATAAAAATCTACTCTAAATTTGATCAGAAGAAAATCTAACCTCAATTGTCAATTGATGCTGAGAATTTCTTCGATGCTTATTCCTCTACCGGGCTCTCTTATTTATAGATCATAAGGAGTTAGTTTAGAAGTTCTAATTCTAATAAAAGAAATAACTCAAAAAAAAACTATCTTAATATAACTCTAATTATATTTTTATAGTTCCTTGCTTCCTTTAATTTATGCACTTCTGGATTGTTTGGTTTTTATTCAGTAGCAGAGTCCTTTTAAGATTCTTCTTTGTCAATCTCCCAGATCCGTGATCAGCCAAACTTCTAGTTTAAGAGTTCTTCTAATTCTGCTCATGGTGGTATAGATTTTCACGTGATCAGCAGCAATGATTGCAACAGGAAAGCTTCATACTTATAATCTTAAATCATGATTATCTCTTTTCTTTTCTTTCTGAAAAATTATTAATTACGATGTTCTATCTTCCACAACTTCCTCTCTCTAGACGATTCTCTAAATTATGATTCATCGCTTTCTTCTATATCGCCTTTACTGTTGAATATTTTCTGGAGAATCGTAAATTACGATTCCTCATTTCACTTTTTAGTAGCAACGCTCAATTATCTTTTCATGATTTTATAGCTTTCAGTATATAGGGAATCATCTTTTTACGCTTACTCGTCTTCTACTGCTCTTTTTGAGTTCATTTTGACAAAGATTAACATTATGACTCTCTTTTACTGATTTTTCTTAATATCTGCATATCATTAACTTATTAGTAGCAAACAAAGTCCTAGCATTACTAAGTTAAGGGTAGTAAAGTGATATATTATGTGACTGATCACACCCCCAAACTTACGTTTTGCTAGTCCCTAGCAAACAAGGAAACATAAAACATGCTAAACTAAAAATTGAATTGCCACTTTCGTAGGGAGCACGATTGTATTTAGTAGATGCAACTAGCCTTTAAAACCCCTAGGTGATCCCTAGTAGAGTAGTTGTAGTCTCCTGAAAGTTTTTAGTGAAGTTACCTATAAACTTCAAATATTTTTAGATTTTTCAAATATTTTTTATAAATTAAAAATTCTAACTAATTTTGTACACTAACTATATTAACTAAATTACCTAAGTGGCTAAATTAGTTGCTACATAGTTTATTGTCATTTAAAAAAAAAAAAAAGAAATTACCAATCTTTTGCTCTTACTTTCCATTATAACAATTATCCTTTATTAGAACTCAAACAATTTTAATCCAATAATAAGCGGGAGATATATGCATTAATGAACAATTTATTCTTCATAATTTTTTTTTTCTAAACTGCAGATTTAGAAAATATTTTCATTCAAAAACTCATTATTGGCATACTCTCAAAAAGATATCGAAACTTTTTGGGTTCTCACAATATATTATTTCAAAAAATTCAATTAAAGATAAAATTGTCAATCGCATAGAAAGGATAATCTACTTTATTCATATGAATCCCTATACAGTCCATAGTATCTATTATCCATATCTCTACTAGGCTTATGCTTTTGTAAATCGTAAATCAAAAAGGTGTTTCCTTCGGCTTGTATGGGCTTTGAGTTTTAGAAAGTGTCAAAGAAAGGTAGAAAAGAATTCAAAGTTTTTCTGAGAATTTAGCTCTTCTTTCTCCTATTTTTTTAGCTTCTTCTTCTTTTCTTCAATATCTATAAATTGGATAACTTCTTCCCATTTTCTTTATTTTTTATAAATAAATCTCATTTCTTCAATTGCAAAATCGTAGTTTACGATTTTTCTTCTCTTTGAAAGCTTTTTACTTGAAAATCATTCTTCTTTTTCAGAAATCGTTCTTCACGATTTTACATTCTTTCCCCATATTCTTCTTTTCTTTTGATTTCTTCAATTGCACCCTTTTCTAACATTCCCTTTTTTCTGTTTTTGTTTTTTACTCCTTCCACTCACTCTTTTTCCCTTCTTTTGCAAATCTCAGAAAATATAAGGGTTAAAAGTTGAAAGCTTTGGGTAGTACATATGGTTAAAAGTTTATCTAATTTTTTGTACAAAAAAATTTGGTTTTAGGCTTCTAATATGGGTTCAAAGGATAAAATTTATTGGGATTTTGGCTTTTTGGCTCTAATTTAATAAAAGATGGCTTTTGATCATCTTTACGATTTACTAGCATAAATGCCTTATTGCTTTGATATTTCTACAGATAGTTCTAGACAAAAAATCGAGTTATCATAAAATATTTTGATTCTAAATTCAGCAGTATGACATTTCATATCATTATAGAAGTTCAAAGAAAATTTGACTTGAATAAAAGAACCAGTCTCTCTGAATAAAAGAGGAAATATGGCTCAAATGCTCACTGGTTTATAATTTTGAAACTATAGTCTAAAATTTTTGCAATTTAGATCAATCTATTATTCCAAACATCCATTCTAATACAGTGTTCAATGAGCTAAGCATGAATTGTAACTGTTTTGATTTATTGAATTTCTATTATAATGAATCGTAACTTCTCAAGATTTTGTAATTTTTTTTTTTTATCATAATTCCTATGTAATGATCAACTAAAATTCAAAAAATTTGAAAAAAATTCTAATTAAAAACAAATTAACTAAAACTAGAACTAAACTGAACTACTGCTATACTACTGTATACAGAAATAGTGTGTCCCCCTAAACTTAAATCGGACAATGCCCTCATTGGCACAAAAATAGGGGACACTTAAAAAATTATTTACCTAAAATTATTGAGAACTCTTATTAGTTACCGAAAAAAAATCTATCACTAGATATATACTTTCCCCCAAACTTGAGAGAAAATAGCCGAGGTTTATTTTCAGAGTATCAATAACAAAAATGTTAGTAATGTTAGTAACAATTGCACTGTTAGTAAAAATAAAAGTTAGTAAAAAAAAAGAAAATTTTATATATTAACAGAATATTTACATGAACATGAAAAGAAAATATAAAAAAACTAAAATAAAAGAAGTATAAGCCTAGGAAAAATCTATTGAGATCATACTTGTGATGTTTATGATGTGTTGTTATATATTTTTACTCACTTGGTGATGACCAATACGGTACACAGATAGAAGTAGTAGAGTCATCATCCGAGTCAGATACCTCTGCAGTAGAATAACCATCTTGATGTTCATCTGAAGGTAAATCCCCATGTGCTGACGGTTCAATCGCGTCTGTGTTTTCCTTTTCCACAATCATCTAACAAGAAGTTCCATTCGAACATTGTTTCTCCTTATTACCCTTCTCTTTCAAATTTGCAGTCAGCTTCTTGATCACAGTCTCTTTTAATTTAATTTCTGTTCTCAGCTTTTCTACTATAGCTTGTTCTTTTGTTATTGTGGCAAAGCTCTTTTTTGTTAGAGACTCAATGATCTGCTTTTATTCAGTATTGATGGAGCGTAGGGGATCTTTATCTCCTTGTAGTTGCATTATTTTCCCTTTAGCTACCGTCAATACTTAGCTGTTGATGGAGTGTTTTCTGGTAGTCCTTAAGTGCTTTTTCTCTAACAGTTTCTGCATCATCAGGGACCACCATTAAACTTTCAGACTATTCAAGTATAGCTGCCAGGTTCTCTTCATACACCTTTCTTTCTTCTTCCCAACCTTGCTATTTTTCGCTCATGATTCTATTCTCTGTTTGCAGCTAGGTAATTTGTGCTTGAAGGGTCGAAGTAGCCATGTCAATAACTTGTGGATCAATTGTGGGAAGAATTTCTTGGTGTATCTCAACATTTGGGCTCTCAAGGTCTGCTTTAGTAGTAACTGGCAGTATGTCTGCCTCTGTTGAAGGGAGCATAGCAGGCCCTACTGGTGAGTCCAAAGCAAGGTCGTACAGACTGGCTTGGTCTACAATTGGGATTCCAGGCTCAGTTATTCTTTCTGGTTCTTGAGAGATAAACTCTGCTCCCTCATGAGGTGGAGTAGTACTCACACCTTCTTCCATAACTACTTCTTCTGGGGCTTCAATTTCTGTTGGCTGCTTTGTGGCAGTCTCTTCTTGGTCCACATGAATCCGTGGGACTTGTGGTGTAGAAGAGGTACTTTTGGTGTGAGGAGTGAGTGAAATTTTCCTTTTATTTTCAGCACCTAAAGTTCTCCTATAAACTGTGATTGTTTAGCCTTCCTCTATTGTAACATCCCGAAAACTCCGAACCTGAACATGCCCGACTACATGTGCAAGTTCGACATGACAACCAATGCCGCCTTGAACTTTTAGAATAAATGAATTATAAAATTTAAATGTGTGTGAATAGATAAATTTAGAACCACATTTAAACCTTGGATGAAAGGTCGTGCACCAACATTCGATGTGCCTGCTTTACACCGAAACTAGAACCATTTTAAAATAAAAAGCAAGGCTTCCTTTAGAAGCCATACCCAGTTGCAACCTTAGGGGTTTTGGATTCTAGAGAGAGAAGGAAGAGAAAGGAAGAAGGAGAAGAAGAACTCATCAGATTCGTGTACTCCGAAGCCCTGAGCCATCGTGAAAATGGTGAGCATGTGTGAGGAAGATATTAGTAGTCGTTGCAACGATTGATGAGTTGCGGGGTGTGGATTGAGACCGAATGGGGTTTTGAAAACCTATTTTTCTTGTGAAAAGATCTATGTATTCTGAGCCGCTAAACCATAGTGAGATTTATGTGAAGTGTGTGTGGAAGATCACCCTAAGATCGTGTCAGCATCGTGGTGATTGTGGAGCTTGGAAAGATCAAAAGGGGTTTGGAAACTCATTTATTTGCTAGGAAGAAGATGATTCGATATTTGGGTGAATCATTGGATTAAAGGTGAGAAATCGACAATCTATGTATGTAAATTTTGTTAATAAATGTTTTAGTATGATGTGTGCGAAGTGTGGAAGAAATAAGATGAAGATCAAGCTGAGGAAAAACTCGGATTTGAAACATCTCTGGTTCTCGCGCCCCTGAGTTCCAGAGCTCACTCGCGTGAGAAACCTTCAGAAGGTATAAGTAAGCCCGTGAGGCTCTAAGACTTGCTCGCGTGAGGACTTAAGTGAACTGAGGGCTCGCTCATGCGAGGCCTCACGTGACCATCTACAACAGGCCAAATTCCAGACGGCCGTGAGAGAAAAGTTATGTTTTGGGCTCGCTCGCGTGAGAAACAGAGTAAAATTTGTTTTGTTTCTTTTGGTCTGAATTTTTTAGAAATGTGTACCTTAGGTTCTTTTAGGCATTCTTAAGGGACATTTGGACATTTTGAATGTAGGATTAAAGTGTTGAGCTTTCGTGTGAGTTCTCAAGAGAGCTACGTGTGGAAAATGATAAGCGTGACTTGAGGTAGGGGATACTCACCACCAATTACATTTTAACTGTGATTCATACATATTGTGATATGATTTGTTTTGTTTTCAATTCATAAACTCTCGTGATATAAATTGAGTGTGTTAGAATTTGTGAGTTAAGTTTGGAGCTTTGAATTCTTTGAAAACTATGGAACATCAGAACTTGAAGGAAGGATTTGAGATTTTAGCATGAATTGACATTTGAGATTTACTTATTTGAATTGAATCATCGTTTCATACGAAATTCGTAAATTTGATGCCTTGAATCTAATTTGATGTTGTATCCGTTAAGTTAAGTTGTGATCTCAGAAATGGAAGTAGAACTTGTTAATCTGACTATATTTGAATATTTAGACTAAAAAAGGGATAATTGTGAATTGGAATTTAATTTGTAAGATGAATGATTAGACATTAACTTTGATTTGGTGAATTGGACTTTGACTGTTTGATTGTACAATGCATGTATACTGGACCGGTACGGCGGATTTTTTCATACATACTACATACTGCATGCACTGACTAGACCGATACAGTGGGTTATCCATACGCATTGTACACTGCATGCATACTGGACTGGTACGGCAGGTTTTTCTGTACTTATTGTACACACTGACTGGACACTGACTGGACCACTACAACTAAAAATTTAGAACACTGTGAGTTAGGATTTGGAAATCAAAATACTGTAAGACATGAAACATAAGATTAGAATATTGTGTGATGTGAACTGAAAGGGATTAGAACATTGTGTAAAGTGAACTGAAAAAAAAAAATTAGAACATTGTGTGATGTGAATTGAAAGAGATTAGAACACAAGGAAATGTGAACTGAATGAGATTAGAACACTGTGTGATGTGAACTGAAAGATATGTGAACATTGATTTGAACGAGTAATTAGAACACTATGAACTATGAATTGGAAATCAAAACATTGTGAGAAGTGGACTGGAAGATGTGAACGTACTGAAAAAGGTGAATTTGGAATGTGAGAAATTAGAAGATATGTGGAACTTCAAACGGTTGTCATTCAAGGATATTTGAGGTTACATTCTGACAAGGAATTGTCCTTGCATCTATCATAGTATTTCTGTTTTTGTTTCAAATTGAATATTCACTCTATTTCATATTTATTTTGATTCTTGAATATTTGTTCCCTTTCTTTTTTGTCCGTCGTTTAATCTATGTGATGATATGATAAAATGTCAATTTAATTTGAGATTCTTCTACTAAGCTTAGATGTTAGCTCACCCCGACTATACGTCATAGGTACAACGCTTATCAGGACACTGGACTTGAGGATTGAGGACTTGAGGATTGGTAAGATTTCTGGGATCGTAGATTTAGTACCTTATGAATTTTGGTAAGTTGTGGCTTGGTACATTCGTACTATTGTACACCACTATTAAGTGATGGTTGGCCATCACTGGTAGTTTGTTTTAGTTACTATTTATGTTAAATATTAGAACTGGAGATATTAATTATGCCATATATATTATCTTCTTTGATTTTCGCATGTGTGTAGATGTACCAAGTATTTTGTATCAACTTGTGATCTACGATCTAGCGGTCCGGGTTTTCCCATTTGGTTTTAGTTTAAAAGAAAAAAAAAATCTATATCTCAGAAAATTTAGGTTGGGAAAATTTGAGCTATCACAGTTGGTATCAAAGCTATGGCTTTAGAGATCTCTGACAAGACCTAGACTTAGACTAGGAGTTTAAAATTTTGTCAAAGTATAGGGATCGTCTGTTAATTAAAATTTTTATTTCATTGTAACAGATCATTATGTCTAGTAGAGGTAGACGACCCAGAGGTGGTCAAGGTGGTAGAGATTTACTGCTAGATGTGAATGCTACCCCATTAGTGGGGGAGAGAGGGAGTGAGAGTGAGAGAATGGCTCAGGCCATATAGGTTGTTGCCAATGCCATGGCACAACAAACTACGTTGATGGCTGCTAATAATACCCATAATCATCAACAGCCGCCTCCCCCTCGGACTCTACCTACTCCATCAACATTTGTAGAGTTTAGGAGGATGAGACCTCCTAGTTTTCATGGTCAGACGGATCCGCTTGAAGCAGAGAAATGGCTGAATCAGATCGAGAAGGTTCTTCAGTGATTGTCGTGTGTTAAGACCTAAAAAGTATCACTTTTCACCCCTTAAGTTAATCTCTGTTTGACCCTTAATCATTTAATAAATGTGTTTTAAGTCTACTTTATAGGTAATAAGCAGCAGCTGCAAATAAACCCCTAACCATGCCAAGAAGCCTATTGCTGACCCAGAAGCCCCTCAGAAGTGTAAAGGTTGAACCTAGATAGAGAATTGGCTGCAGCAGAGGCACAGTAAAGTAGAAACAAATCAAGAGGAATGCATCGCACAGATGTCACAGGGCTCAATTGAACCAGAAAGAATGCTTCACGCAGTTGTCGCGGGCTTCTGAAGGGAGCAACCGAACTGGTCGCGCAGTCTTCACGCCATTCATGCGCAGATGGATGTCAGCAAGGAGTAAAAAGTATACATCGCGCGGTCCTCGCGAGGCTCAGTCTTAAGCACTCACGCAGTCTCGCGCAGCTCAAGAGATGAGTTTTCAACCTTCGCGCGATTCACTGAATAGAGAGAGCTCCAAGCATTCCAGCGCGCGGCTGTCGTGTAGTGACCACGGGACACATACTTTCAAGGAACTGCTCGTGCAATCCAAAAGCCTATGTACATTGTTCTCTTCGCGAGGATCGCCACGGGATTCATCAAGGAACAAACTGCGCATGCCATTCTCACGCCATTCAAATGCAAAGACCAATCCCGCGATGATCAAAGCATTCCTGCGATGATCAAAGTACCAACCCTACGACTGCAAGAGCTTCAAGTCAAAGCAACCCCACGATGCCAATTCTACCATGCGACAAGATCTACAAATCTTTTCTACTCAGCGAGGATCAGGTTCTAAACTTCTCCCCACTTCTGCAAGGGCAATCTGGAAACTTTTAGCAATTAGGGCATGCACTCCAATGCTCCAATCTCCATGCACACACCTCAAGGCATCTAAGGGATAAGAATGGACCGCAATTGCATTGATGAAATTAGGGTTTTCCTAACCCTAATTCACAAAGAACCGACTTCTATATAAGCCTAAGCCTAGCTTAGGTTTAGGAGACTTTTGTTCTTGACTTCTGTGCTTCTTCTTGAAACCTACTGTAGAATTACTATAGGCTAAGGTTAGGGTTTAGGAGTTTTTCTTTTTCCTTTTTTCCTTCTCTTCATAGTTCAGCATTTGCTGGCTATGCCTTTTGTATGATTATATGGTATAGTTTTTAATGGAGTTTTGTAATAGGATCTATTACATGTATGGGATGGTGTTTTTGTTGTGAGCTGTTCTGTATAAGGCTACTGCCTTGAGATCCTCCATTGTTAAGTTGTATTGTAAGCAATGGAGGATTACTTTTAAGGTTTTATTTAGATCCAAGTGACCTGTGTATCCAGGTTAGGCACATTGCAGGCCTTCCCCCACCACAGGATCCCCTAAATATGAATCCCCATGAGAGCTTGAGCTGGTAGCCTTGTGAACATGGTGGCGGCAGCAATGTTCTTGTTCTGTCTTAGACCTCTGTGAGGAGGATAGCCTCTGTGGATAGTCTGTGCCCATTCAAGTGGATAGATTATAGCCCTAGGGTGAGACCAATCCACAGATCTAAGACAGATTCTTCTTCTCCGCACTTGTGCTTATAGCCTTGTGAGAGATTGTGCAGAGACAGACTCCCCTATATTTGTATAAACCTACCATCAAATTGCATATCTGATTTGGCTGTAGAGATTGTAGGCTTATGACTGGATCACTGCTGTCTTTCTAAAGCAGTGAATAGCAAAGCTTAAAAGCTAGTACTCAAACTCTTGCTAGTCCTGTGTGTCCAGGCTCGTGCACTTTGTAAGCCTAGCCCCACACACAGAACTTTAGAGGTTGAGGTTCCTATGGATTCTTGAGCTTGTAGCCTGGATGAAGTAGTGCCTACAATGATAATCTTATTTCGACCCATCTCTGGATTGTGGTTCCCCTATTGGATAGTCTGTGACCATTTAAGTGGACAGGTTATAGCCATAAGGGATTGGATCATGGCACAGGGGTGAGTTGGATCCTTTCTCCTCTTTGGTGATAATGTAGCCATTGGACAGGAGTTCTATAGCAGCAAATCTGAGTCTGAGTTATAAGACCCATCAGATCTATACCTAATAGCATACTTCTCACTCTTTTATATTTATTTTCTCACACTCCACCCTCTTTCTTAACCCTTTATGTAGTTTAGACATTAAGTTACCTTAGGATTTAGATTATAGTAACCTTAAATCCCCTTCCATTTAGGATTGGCAGATCTGTAGTCAGATCTGGAGAGCCTACTAAAGATAGCTCCCTTGGAGCTTTAGATCAACTTTTCCTGTGGGATAAACTCTTACTTATCAAAACTTGCTACAACAGGCCCTGTATCTTGCAAGACTATGTATTTTTAGGCTTGCTGCTCTGTAGTTTTCACTCCATCTTTCATTTATTTTCATTCACCTCATTCTTATCACTGTCTCCAATAAAGTCAGTAGCAAGCACTTAAAATAGCCTAACAAGTTTTTGGTGCCGCTGCCGGGGAATCTTGATCTAATAGTAGACTCTAGATTTTTATATTCTTTATTCTTTGGTAGTTGTACTTGTGAATAATTGATACTGCTAATTTACATTTAGAATTTTTCTTGCAGATCTGGACCGTAGCAGAGAAGGAGAGTAGAATTGCACTGGGAGTCTAGCTACCTCTGTTTGCACTTCTCTAACCTTCAAGACCTCAGTTTATTTCTCCTTTGAAGATTCCATAGCAGTTGATTAGGATAGTTGCAAATTTTGTTAAGTGCAGTGTGCCTGCGAATAGTCTTCCCTGCTGTTGGTGTGTGTGCATGTTAGGAAGGAGATCCCTCAGTCCTACATTAGAGCCTACTAACCCTGAGATGGTAGAAGACCGAGAAGGCATAGAGACACCACAGTCGAGCCCCATATTGAAATTGAGACAGCAGTTATGGGTGAAGAGCAACCTAGAACATTGAAGGAATTGAATGCTCCGAATGATTACAATTCTCCATTCAGCATTCAATTCCCAGATGTTCAGGGAAACTACAAGATCAAAACTTCCATCATCCAAATGCTTCCCTCTTTCCATGGGCTTAGCAAGGAAGACCCTTACAACCACATTGACCAGTTCTTGGCCATGTACACAACATTCTCCATTGTTTGTTTGGGACCAGAAGCCACTAGGTTAAGGCTCTTTCCTTTCTCCCTAAAGGACAGAGCCATGACCTGGTTATCTACTCTCCCAAACAACAGCATCACTTCCTAGAAAGACCTCCAGACAAGATTTCTGTCTAAATTTTTCCTAGAGACTAAAACCAACCAGTTGAGGAAAGGCATATTTGCTTTTGCCCAATCCCCAACTGAAGATTTTAATCAAGCCTGGGACAGATTTAAGGAGATGCTCAAATATTGTCCCCACCACAAGATCCCTGACTGGCAGCTTGTCCAGAGCTTCTACAATGGGATTGATGAGAAGAGCAGAGACATGATAGATGCCTCTTGTGGTGAAACGTACATCCATAAAATAGCTGATGAGGCATGGGACTTGTTCGAGGTCATTAGCGAAAATGCTTTTCAGAAGATGTCCTCATCTAGAACTGTTCAAGAGCCTTCTCCTAAGCTGGGGTTGGCTGAAACTTCTAAAGGAAAGATGTATGAAGTTAGGGGAAACGATGACCTGAGAATACAGATGGCCAATCTTTCGAATAAATTTGATAAACTTTTGACTGTGGTGCAGCCCAGAATGGCTGCACAAGTGATGGAGGCATGTCTGATATGCCAATCTCCACAACACATAATGGAAGAGTGCCCATCTGCGGGACAATACCCTGAGTATGTAATGGAACAGGCTGCTGCTGCCAAATCTTTTGGACAGCAATAATCGGGTGGCTACAATAAACAACCATATGGATACCAGCACCAAAATGATGGTTACCAATGGAGAGACCACCCAAATTTGAGGTGGAGGCAAGACAATTATATGCAGCCACAACAGATGTTGACCTTACCTCAAAGGCCACAGCAGCAATTTAACCAGAGTTATGCCTCAAGGTCGAATTTCCAGCAGCCCCAGCAATAAAATTAATTGGTAATTCTCCCACCTCAACCCCGAAGTGCTTCTTTTGAGGACCAAGTTTTGGTCCAATTGCAAAGCCTTGGACCCTTGAATCAAACTATGACTTCTCACAGTCAAAGCATAAAGAAGATACAAGAGCAATTAGGCCAAATAGCCAATTCCTTGACTAAAAGAGAAGAGGGCAGGTTGCCAAGCCAGCCAGTAGCCAACCCTAAGGGCCAGTATTCGATTGGAGAAGGCTCCTCAAATTTTGAAGGCTCCTCAAATTTTGAAGGGGCTAATGCCATCACAGCCCTAAGGTCTGACAGGTTGGTAGACAACCAGGTGGGAAAGGAACAAGGAGAGGTCATTCCCAAGGAACTGTCGAGTGAAAGTGAAAGAGACTTTGTTAGAGCGCAGAGTCAAGAACTGCCTGCTACCCTTCAACAAGAAAAAAATAAAGAGGCTATAGTTGAGCCTCAGCAGGAGATAAAAGTAGAAAAAATAAAAAAATAAAAGTTTAGTCATAGGCTTACAGCTGAGGAACCAGCAGTACCTCAGCTGCCATTTCCTCAAGCTTTGAGTGGCCCTGCCCCTTTTGATAAGGGGCAGGCATAGATCGAGGAAATGATGGATACCTTTAAGCAGGTCAAGATGAATTTACCCCTGCTTGATGCAATCCGACAGGTCCCAACCTATGTAAAGTTTCTGAAAGACCTTTGTACACAGAAAAGGAAGGCCAGAGGCCATTTGTCCAAAAAGGTCTTTGCAACTGATACAGTTAATTCTGTATTAACCATGACAATGCCTGAGAAGTTGTTAGACCCAGGGATACCCACTATTCCCTGTATTATTGGAGACCACACGATTGGAAGGGCCCTTTTAGACCTTGGTGCTAGTGTTAACCTGCTGCCATACAGTGTGTATCAGCAGCTAGGTTTGGGGGAGCTGAAGCCCACCCCCATTGTTCTATTAATGGCTGATAGGTCTGAGAGGAAACCCATGGGAGTGGTTGAGGATGTATTAGTGGGGGTAGACAAGTTCTTCTACCCTACAGACTTCCTTGTTTTGGACATGGGCTGCAACAAGAGTACATCCCCGATACCTGTTATTCTGGGCAGACCATTCTTGGCCACTGCCAATGCATGCATTCAATGCAGGTCTGGGATTATGAAGGTCACTTTCGGACATATGAAAGTTGAGATTAATGTGTACAATAGTGCAAAGTACCCTCAGCTGGACAATAAGGAATGCTTTGCAGTGGATGTACTAGAAGAAGTTGTTGAAGAAGAACTGCCCACTCTGCTGGAGTGGGGCAATATTGTCATAAATTTAATTAAAGTTTGGAACATGGTAGACGAAGGAAGCCTAGCTTTAATGTCAGAAGACATGTCCCCATTGAAGTCTTCTGTGGGCTTAGTGCAGCATTCCAATTGGAAACCTACATTGCTGCCCCTTCCTCCAACCAATAATGCACCAATCCTGCCATCCATCCAATAAGCCCCTGATCTGGAGCTCAAGAAGCTTCCAGATACATTGAAATATGCTTTCCTCGAGAAAGACAAAAAACTTCCTGTAATTATCTCGTCTTCTCTTACCAATGAGCAAGAGGAGAAATTGCTAACAGTTTTGAGGAAGAACAAGAAAGCAATTGGTAGGACCATTGCTGATCTATGAGGGATTGATGCATCAATTTCTATGCATAGGATTCATTTGAAGGAGGGCTCAACATCCTCCAGGGAAATGCAGAGAAAACTGAATCCTCATATGCAGGAAGTGGTCCTGAAAGAAATCATTAAATTGCTGGATGCTGGGGTAATTTACCCCATTTCTGATTCTGAATGGTTGGCACCTATCTAAGTGGTGCCCAAGAAATCTGGCATAACAGTGATCACAACCGAGTCTGGAGAGTTGAGACTAGCCAGGGAGACCACTGGCTGGAGAGTTTGCATCGATTATCAAAAACTCAACTCCAAGACCAGAAAAGACTACTTCTCTCTCCCCTTTATTGATCAAATTTTGGATAAGTTGGCTGGGAAAGCTTTTTACTATTTTCTTGATGGATACTCAGAGTACAATCAGATCCCTGTGCACCCTCTTGATCAAGAGAAAACCACTTTTACCTGTCCTTTTGGCACCTTTGGTTACAGAAGGATACCTTTTGGACTGTGTAATGCCCCAGCCACCTTTCAGAGGTGTATGTATGCCATCTTTTCTGATATGATTGACAAATTTTTAAAAATTTTTATGGATGATTTTTTAGTTTATGGGGATAGCTTTGACCAATGTCTACAACACCTCCATCTGGTCTTACAAAGATGTGAGGAGACCAATTTGGTCTTAAGTTAGGAAAAGAGTCACTTCATGGTAACACAAGGAATTGTATTGAGCCATGTAATCTCTAAAGATAGAATTGAGGTAGACAAGGCCAAAGTTAACCTCATTGCTATTTTGCCCCCTCCAAGAACAGTCAAACAAATCAGATCTTTCCTTGGGCATGCTGGATTCTACAGGAGGTTCATCAAGGACTTCAGCAAAATTGCTAAACCATTGTGCTACCTGCTCTGCCAGGATGTGCCATTTGACTTTTCTGCTGAATGACTTGAGGCTTTTGAAACTTTAAAAATCTGTCTCACCTCTGCCCCTGTACTCCAAACACCTGACTATACCCTGCCCTTTGAGTTGATGTGTGATGCATCTGACTTGGCAATAGGTGTTGTCTTGGGCCAGAGAAAAGATAAGCTGCCTGTGGTCATTGCATATCTCAGCAAATCACTTGCTGAAGCTCAGCTGAACTACACAACAACTGAGAAAGAGCTTCTGGCAGTGGTTTTTACTGTGGACAAGTTTAGACCTTACCTACTTGGGTCTAAAACTTTCATCTTCACTGACCACTCAGCATTAAAGTACCTACTGTCCAAGAAGGATGCAAAGCCCAGATTGATTAGATGGATACTCCTATTGCAGGAGTTTGACATTGAAATTAAGGACAAAAAGGGTGTAGAAAATGTGGTGGTTGACCACTTGTCCAGAATTATGTTGGAGAAATGTGTTGATGACCTTGCTACAAATGATGTCTTCCCGGATGAGCAACTGTTTGCCATCCAATCTTTAGTTTCTTAGTATGCACATATTGTCAATTATCTAGTTATAGGTAAGATTCCTATCCATTGGATAAAAATGGACAAAGACCTATTTTTCTCACAGGTCAAATTCTTTTTCTAGGAGGAACCTTGCTTGTACAAGTATTATGCAGACCAAATCATTCGGAAATATTTTCCCAAAAGTGATGTCCCCAGTATTCTAAACATGTGCCATGAAAATGCCTGTGGGGATTTTAGTGGGAGAAAAATAGCTGACAAAGTGTTGCAATGTGGTTTCTATTGGCCTTCTCTTTTCAAAGATGCCAATACACACTGTAAGACCTGTGAAAGATGTAAGAAATTAGGAGGGTTGTCCAAACAAAACTCAATGCCTTTACAGCCCATCCTTGTTGCAGAATTGTTTGATGTGTGGGGTATTGACTTTATGGGCCCCTTTCCTCCTTCAAATGATTTTCATTTCATCTTAGTGGCAGTAGACTATGTTTCCAAATGGGTAGAAGTCATTTCCACAAGAACTAATAATAATCAGGTTATCCTCAAGTTTATAAAGCAGAATATCTTCTTGAGATTTAGCACCCCTAGAGCCATTATCAGTTATGGGGGTAGCCATTTCTGCAACAGAAATTTCGAGAGCTTGCTCAAGAAATATTCTGTCACCCATAGGATTGCTACTCCCTACCACTCACAAACCAGTGGGCAAGTTGAAATTTCAAATAGGGAGATCAAGCACATCCTAGAGAAGACTGTGAGGACTAATAGGAAAGATTGGGCTGACAAGCTTAATGATGCACTGTGGGCTTATAGGACTGCCTATAAGACTCCCATTGGTATGTCCCCATTCAGACTGGTTTATGGCAAGGCCTGTCATCACCCAATGGAGTTAGAACACAGGGCCTATTGCGCCATCAAACATTTAAATCTAGATCTAACTTCTGCTGGTCATCACAGGTTGCTGCAGCTGTCAAAATTGGAAGAGCTAAGGATGGATGCGTATGATAATGCCAAGATCTACAAGGAAAGGTCCAAAGCTTTCTTTGACAAGGGGCTGTTGAGAAAGAGTTTCATAGCTGGTGATAAGGTTTGGTTGTTTAACTCCAAACTCAAATTTTTTCCTGACAAATTGAAATCCAAATGGGAAGGTCCCTACATTGTCATGCATGTTTCCCCATCTGGTACTATGGAAATCAAGGATCCCAAGTCTGGGAGAATCTTGAAGGTGAATGGTCAGAGGCTTAAGCCTTGTTTCGAAAAACCTGCCGAACCCATGGTCACCATTCACTTTCAAGGGGATCCTTCTTTAAACTGATCCACAGGTGTGTCATTACTGTATCATATGTACTTTGGTTTTGGAAGATTTATCTTGCTTTCTTTTGTTAAAATTCTCTAGGAACTGTTAGTGGTCCCATCTAATTCTGGACCTGTCTGGTTTAAACTTTTGATGCTTGGTTTGATTCTTACTGCTCTTTAATTGATAGTTTTTATTGAATGCATAATGTGGGAGGTTGATTTTTGTTGTCCTTGCTTGAATGATTGATTTTTCATGTGTCTAGAGGTGCCCATGGTGAGAGTCATGCCCAGGATTTAACCACAGCACATATGCAAAAGGGCAGAACAAAGAGCACATGCTCTCTGTTTTATACTTTGCTATCACTGGGTCCAAAAAGAAGCCTGAGAGACTCTCGCGCACTACAAACAACATACTTCATCAGCTGTCGCGAGATTCTAAGGCTGTCGCGAGGTTAAAAAGGAAGCCTGGGAGAATCTCGCATAGTTCACATGGGAACATTCAATAGCTATCGCGAGATTCATGTGCACCTGAGAACCTCTCGCGCGATCCACATAGAGCTATTCACTAGTTATCATGAGATTCCAAGGCTGTCGTGAGTTCAAAAGGTAAACTAGGAGACTCTCGCACAATTCAACAGAAATACTTCATTTGCTGTCGCGAGATTCTAAGGCTGTCGCGAGATTCAAAGTGAACCTTAGAGCTTTTTGCGCAATCCAAATGGAGACCTAGGAGCCGCTCGCGCAATTAACATGAATTCTTCACATACTGTCGCGCGCTCCAAGGTCAGCCTGAGAGATTGTCGCACAATCCAAATTGAATTTCACCTTCGCTAGGTTCATTTCCAATCCTGTGACCAGATGTTCCAAAGCGCACCGAGCTTCGCGATAAGTATTTTAACCCCGTGGTTGGCTGCTTTTCCAGTATTCTCTTCCTTCTTCCCTCTGTGAAACCCTAACTTCTGGCGCTCTTCCCCCTCTCTCCTCCAGCGTCAATCCTACAGCTCATCATTCACTCCACGAATTGACAGAGTTATTCCTCGTATCACCCCCATCTATTGCCCTCCACTCAGAGATCTTACGGTGCCCTGTGCGTCAAATCAAACCAAACCCTAGGATTTTAGGGTAAGCACTTAGATCTTAGTCTTCGTTTCTCATATTTGAAGGTCGAAGTTATAATGGCCCCCAAGAGTGCACCCAAGAGGAGGAGTAAGGATAAGGCCCCTGCAGAGACCACCCCTAAAAAGGCCAAGACTTCAAAGTCACCCAAAAAAGGGAAGGAAGTGGTTGAGGAGGCAGTGGTGCCAACCCCTAAGTTTTCTACTCCTTCAGAGCTCATGGCTTCGATCCCATTAGAGCCTGAAACAGCTTTTTGACCTGCCATTCTTCGAGAAGGAGCCTCTCTCTGCCCCTGCTGTGCAGTTTATGATCAAAGCAGGCCTGACACCCTTGATGAGAGGTATTCCAGCACTAGCCTATCCTAGGCTAGTGCAATTGTTTTATCAACACATTAGGGTCAAAAAGGATAAGGATGGACAAGCTTGCTTGCTGGTGTTGATTGACGACTTTGATATGTTAGTGAGTCCCAAGGTGATTGCTGAAGTTTTGGGCATCCCAGCCGCATTTGACCCTAGCTGTGGATATGCCCCCCCCCTGAGTGCATCAATTGATACAATTGCATGGGCTTTAACTATAGGTTTAAATGCCACAGGGGATTTAATCAGAAGGAGAGAATTGGAGCCGGAACTCCTCTTCATTGACCAAGTCCTGCGAAAGAATATATACTGCTCAGGACATCAGCAGGAGAGGAGAACTCCCATTGCCGATGTTGTTTATTCGTTCTCTCTTGGCCATGGCTTCCATGCAGCCTAGCTCATCTTCGAGGCAATGAAAGACATAGTGGAGAAGATAGGGCAGAAAAAGAAGCCTCACACATTACCCTTTGCCAGAATCATCACCAAGCTACTGTTAAAAGGTACAAGATAGAAAAGACAGAGGGGACTACCACCCTTGCCCCTACTACTTTTGCCAAGAGGCAATGGGGAATCAGCAGGAGCCTGATGGAGGCCCAGAAGAAGAAGAAAGCTGAGGCTCAGGTCCTTCCCAAATAAGCAGAAGAGGCAGCTAGAACAAGGTCTACCCCTGCTACCAAGGAGGTGCTCACAGAACTTGTTACCACCACTGCTACTGCAGCCCCCATTTTCCCTCCACCTTCTCCTCCTGCATCCACTACCCCTCTTCCATCTCTCTCTCACCCTCCTTTGTCCTCATCATCTATGGCCACTCCCCCTTCACCTGTGATTGGTACCTGGGAGGACTCCCCATCCCCTACCCTACCTCAGTACACAGCCCCAATACCCCCATCAGCTACACATAAACCTGACAGCCCTCCACTCATTTCCTATAAAAAATGAAAGACCACTGAGACAATACCCACCATCTCCCAGACACCTCCCTCAATCCCTTTTATCCACACTAACACACCTCACCTTACAGAAACCACCACCCCAGCCATACCTACTATATCCCTACTCACAGACATTGACTTAACCCTTAACACAACTATAGGCTTCCAAGCCTTTCTGGCTACCTTCCTTGACACAATGCCTACCCACTACACCCCCCTCCCGGACTCTCTAACTACATCACACGATCACTCACCAGAACCCCACTCTTCTCCTCCTTCCACTTTCCACCATGCACCTTCCTCACCTTTCCAACCAGTGCCCTCTTCTACACAGACTCAACCCCCAGCCCTGACACACTGACACTTATCCTATCCCTTATCCAAGACATCCAATTCCAATTATCCACCACTACCCACACACAAGACCAGATGCAGACTGAACTCACATCCATCCAATCCACCCTACAGACATTAACCAACCCACCCATCCCTCAACAATCCACTACAACACCCCTGGTCCTTTACACTGACAAACATATCCAAACTAACACCATCCCTGACTCACAACCCCATCCAACACTCATAATCCTTTACACACCTAACCCCCATTCCCTTCATCCCTTTCACCATTCCCATTCCCCCCCCCCCCATCACCCCTTACTCCTACTGATCCTACCCCATTTTTATTTCCCCCTATACCCTCCATCCCCCCTCTTATCCTACCCCCTCCCACATTCACTGACAAATCTACACAAACAGACCCCGAACTTATCCCCCTCCCCCCACATATAGACTTACCCACTGTTACCCCTCCTTCCCCCCCAGGTCTAATCAGAGTTTGCTCCTTCCACTTCCTATCTGCCCATCGCACCCAAACATTTTTTTTACAGCCCTCCCTACCTCACCATCCTCCATCACATGAGGGATAATCCTTACCTTAAGAAGGATGTCCTGAGGGGCATGGCCAAACTTCGCCAGTCCATTGAGACCCCCCTGCTGCAGTAGATTGATAAAATGAAGGAGGCCCACAGAAAGCAACTTCTGGGCATCTCCTTGGGGTGGACTAATATCCTGGAGGCCTATCAGAAGGCCAAGGCTTCAGCTACTTATAATGAGTTGAATTTGGAGATGGAAAAAGCCAACACTGCTGCAGGGAAGGCCAAAGCAAGACTTTTTTAGAAGAGGCTCAACAATGCCCAGGAGATCTTTTGAATCTAAAAGGAAATCCATGAGACTGACCTCCTCAAACATAAAATCGAAATAGCCTCCTTGGAATCTGTATTGGTTGCTACCAGAAATGCTCCTCTGACCCACCCGCTCTCGTTGCATGCAGGACCACAGGCCTCAAGCTTCTCCAGCTCCAGCTGCCCAGTCTGAGGAGGCATAACCTAAGACCCAGCAAGAAAAAGGGAAGGCCCCAGCTGCCCCTCCTCCATTACCTCCTACAGAGCAGCCTCCACCTACCAAGGCCTCTGCTGCACCTCCGCAAGAGCAAACTTATCCTAGGCAGAGGAAAGTCACTGCCAAGAGGTCTGCTCCCAAAGCTACCTCTATTAAAATTGGCAAAGAGCCAGCTGCCCAGTCTGAAGAGGCAAAACTCTCTAGCCAGCCTGAGCATAAAGTAAAAGGGAAGTCCCCAGTGGCCCCCACTAAGGAAGGAAAAGGCAAATTCCCTGCAACCCCCCTGCAAAGAGGAAAGGAAAAGCCCCTCAAGAACCCAAGGAACCAAAAATATCCAAGCAACCAAAAGTAAGGGTGAAGGTACCAAAGGCTCCTACTTCCAAGAAAACGCTAGCCGAAGCAAAGAAGGCACGGAAAGAAAAGAAGAAACAGGACAAAGCTGCCCTTAGGGAACATGCTAAAAAGATGGGCTGAGATTTCTTGACCGATTCGGATTCAGATGCTTCCTCTTAGAGTAGCTTAGATTATACTTAGATTGTAATTACAATGTACATGCTTTTCCAGTTAATATAATTTTTCTTTTTTGTATTCTATTGATCTATTCTGTGTGCTTTTCTATTTTCATCTTCATTTCTTTCAATTTTGTCATGGGAGATGTATGTCGGGTGGTTTTAATCCTTTCAAATAATAATTCATGTGCAAGGTAGATATAGATGGCAACTGACTGGATGAAAGTACAGGATTCAAATGTTTTCATGTTCATATTCGTGTGCCCTGTCTGAGCTTCCTCGCGGAGTCCTGACCGCGTGCAAAGGACAACAATTCCACACATTCCACTGTGCAGCTGCGCGATACACAGGATCCCCTTAAATCACAAGCCTCTCTTTAAACCTTCATTTATTGTGCGCTCTCTTTTCCCATAATCGGTTGTGCGTTTCTTCATTCCCCACACAATGATCATTTATTGCCAAGCTTGGAAAGGGACAAAATTTTAGCTCGGCCGATTCATGTTCCACCGTCCAACTCTTTTAAATCGGCCCTTAGTTCCTCTTCATCTCATCCTTTATCTTCTAACCCTAGCAGTCCATACCTCCTCACAACCATGGCGGATGACAAACCCTTCGAGTTCCCCATCAAATTCTACCCCATCTAGGAGGATCTCCCACCGCCTAAGGAGCCGGACCCATTACAATTTCTTTGGGATGAGTATGAAAAAGTTCAGAGGATCCTCACCAAGGAAGAGAAGAAAAAGAAGAAAAAGAAGAAAAAGGAGAAGAGAGAGAAGAAGAAGAAAAAAATGGAACCACCCGAATCTCCCCCATCATCTTCCTCACACCCTCCCCCACCGACTCTCCCTTGATCCATCTGCCCCCCCCCCCATTTTGTCTTTTCTTTTTACCTCTTTTTGTAATATTTTCTTTTTATTTCACTAAAAGTTTCTTTTAGTTCTATACTGTTCAGTTAGCATTATATTTTCTGTTTCTCTGTCTTCCTCTGTGTTTATTTAACTGGACTCCATTGCATTTTCTCACCTTTGAACCAGTGAGGACACTGCTCCTCATGGTTTGGGGGTGTGGCAAGATAGGTCTGCCAATAGAATAATTAATTTTAGTACAGTAATGGTGGTAAAAATGGGATGAATAAAGTTAATTTCCACTTAACTTGATACAATGAGGAAACTTGTAAAAATTTAAATATTTTTGCAGACTTTTCGAAACAGAAAAAGTTAAAAATCTTGACACCACCATGAAGCTAATATTAGAAAAAAATTTCAGTTAGTACTCAGTGAACCTAAGAGGAGACTAACAAATGAAAATATACCCCATGGGTTAAATTTGATGACCATACCTAGTGAGATTTGCGCCCAGCATTTTCTTTTGAAGAGTGTTTTTGGCATTATTTCTGCTCTAAGGACTGATTGAATCAAGACTTTTTCACTAGAAGTTGTGCACCTCCAAATCAAAACTAATTGGCAGCACTCATGATACTAAGGAAATGATCTAAGGCCCTCATTTGGACAGTTTGAGCCTGAAAATTCAACCTTTTAAAATCTGCCCTTTTGCATACACTAGTTGAGCCTTAAAATCATATTTTTCTTTCACAAACACCAGAACACTTGCACCTTAACCTCATGACCTGAGTCAACCTTACCCTCACTCTGAGAATTCAAAAGGTAAAGCAGAAAGAGTTAAAGATACTGAGAATGGTCCAACATTCTATGGAAGGTGAAGAAAAGCACCTTGTGAATAGCCGTATATCAATGGCAGTTGTGTGGCAGTTCATCATTAAAAAAAAAATCATAAAAAAGAATAAATAAAAACAAAAAGAGAAAAAGAAAGAGAAGTCTAGAGAACAACATCATCTGAAAATTGAAAAGAAGAGGAGAAGCTGGCCACTTTGAGTCTGAAATATAAAAAGAAAGATGAAGTTTTTGCTGAAATGAAGGTTGTGAAATCATGAATCACTCCTTACCTTGCTGATTTCTTAATTTAGATTTCCTTTTTATCCCTTTATTCTTTACATCCCTCAGCCATAAGCCACATTATAACCCATTCAAAAAGACCTTGTGGATCCAAAGTTAAATGAGCTGCCATGTGGAGATGAGGAGTTGTCCAATCTATGGTGAAAATTCTTGAAGATGTCATAAATTAGAAGCTTTGCCTATGCTCATGCTTGTAGGCCCATTTGGGGTCTGTAACTACTCTTGAGCTATTTTGAATGTGAACACCCTGAGGTTGTTAATGTTGAGAGATAGCCCTAGTGAGAATTGGGTCTGAATTTTAACCTCATTGGGGTTGTATCCAACCTGAATTTTGAATAAAGGCAAGCTGGGTACTGATTTTTATACATTGAAATTCTAATGATAAATGAATGGTGGTAAGGCAAACACATATTAACTTTTAAGTTTTAAACGGCTTGCAACATTGCTATAGTTTCCTTTAAGTGTTAAACAAATTGGGTGTGGAATGAAGCTTTAAACATCGAAATCTGTGTTGTCATTATCTGCACTATACTTAATTGATTCTAATGTTGAAGTTTGTGGGTGTCTTCACTGAAAACCCTCAGGAGACTTCACTCCTCCACTAGGGATCACCTAGGGGTTTAAAAGGCTTGGTACAAATGCTAAATGTACCCGTGATCCCTACGAAAGTGGCATTTAATTGCAGCTTTGCTAAGGGACTGCAAAGATTAGGTTTGGGGGTGTGTTAAGACCTGAAAAGTATCACTTTTCACCCCTTAACTTAATCTCTGTTAGACCCTTAATTATTTAATAAATGTGTTTTAAGTCTATTCTGTAGGTAATAAGCAGCAGCTGCAAATAAACCCCTAACCATGTCAAGAAGCCTACTGCTGACCCAGAAGCCCCTCAAAAGTGTAAAGGTTGAACCCAGATAGAGAATTGGCTGCAGCAAAGGCACAGTAAAGCAGAAACAAATCAAGAGGAATGTGTCGCACAGATGTCGCAGGGCTCAATTAAACTAGAAAGAATGCATCACGCAGTTGTCGCGGGCTTCTGAAGGGAGCAATCGAACTAGTCGCGCAGTCTTCGTGCCGTTCGAGCGTAGATGGATGTCACTAAGGAGTAAAAAGTATACTTCACACAATCCTCGTGAGGCTCAATCTTAAGCGCTCGCGAAGCACTCACGCAGTCTCGCGCAGCTCAAGAGATGAGTTTTCAACCTTCACGTGATTCACTGAATAGAGAGAGCTCCAAGCATTCCAACGCGCGGCTATCATGCAGTGGCCGCGGGACACATACTTTCAAGGAACTGCTCGCACAATCCAGAAGCCTATGTACATTATTCTCTTTGCGAGGATCATCGCGGGATTCATCAAGGAACGAACTGCGTGCGCCATTCTCGTGCTATTCAAATGCAAAGACCAATCCCGCAACGACCAAAGCATTCCCGCGATGATCAAAGTACCAATCCCGCGACTGCAAGAGCTTCAAGTCAAAGCAACCCCGCGATGCCAATTCTACCACGCAGCAAGATCTGCAAATCTTTTCTACTCAGCGAGGATCGGGTTCTAAACTTCTCCCCACTTCTGCAGGGGCAATCTGGGAACGTCCAGCAATTAGGGCGGCACTCCAATGCTCTAATCTCCGTACGCACGCCCCGAGGCATCCAAGGGACAAGAATGGGCCGCAATTGCATTGATGAAATTAGGGTTTTCCTAACCCTAATTCACAAAGAACCAACTTCTATATAAGCCTAAGCCTAGCTTAGGTTTAGGGGACTTTTGTTCTTGACTTCTGTGCTTCTTCTTGAAATCGACTGTAGAATTCCAGTAGGCTAAGGTTAGGGTTTAGGAGTTTTTCTTTTTCCTTTTTTCTTTCTCTCCATAGTCCAACATTTGCTGGCTATGCCTTTTGTATGATTATATGGTATAGTTTTTAATGGAGTTTTATAACAGGATCTATTGCATGTATGGGATGGTGTTTTTGTTGTGAGTTATTCTGTACAAGGCTGCTGCCTTGAGATCCTCCATTGCTAAGTTATATTGTAAGCAATGAAGGATGGCTTTTAAGGTTTTATTTAGATCCAAGTGACCTGTGTGTCCAGGTTAGGCACATTGCAGGCCTTCCCCCACCACAGGATCCACTAAATCTAAATCCCCATGAGAGCTTGAGCTGATAGCCTTGTGAACATGGTGGTGGTAGTAATGTTCTTGTTCTATCATAGACCTCTGTGAGGGGGATAGCCTCTATGGATAGTCTGTGACCATTCAAGTGGACAAATTATAGCCCTAGGGTGAGGCCATTCCACAAATCTAAGATAGATTCTTCTTCTCTGCACTTGTGCTTGTAGCCTTGTGAGAGATTGTGCAGAGACAGACTCCCCTATATTTGTATAGACCCACCATCAAATTGCAGATCTGATTTGGCTGTAGAGATTGTAGGCTTGTGACTGGATCACTGCTGTCTTTCTAAAGCAGTGAAAAGCCAAGCTTAAAAGCTAGTACTCAAACTCTTGCTGGTCCTGTGCGTCCAGGCTCGTGCAATTTGTAGGCCTAACCCCACACACAGAACTTTAGAGGTTAAGGTTCCTATGGATTCTTGAGCTTATAGCCTGGATGAAGTACTGCCTACAATGATAATCTTGTTCCGACCCATCTCTGGATTGTGGTTCCCCTATTGGATAGTCTGTGACCATTTAAGTGGACAGGTTATAGCCATAAGGGATTGGATCATGGCACAGGGGTGAGTTGGATCCTTTCTCCTCTTTGGTGATAATGTAGCCATTAGACAGGAGTTCTATAGCAGCAGATCTGAGTCTGAGTTATAAGACCCATCAGATCTGTACCTAATAACATACTTCTCACCCTTTTATATTTATTTTCTCACACTCCACCCTCTTTCTTAACCCTTTCTGTAGTTTAGACATTAAGTTACCTTAGGATTTAGATTATAGTGACCTTAAATCCCCTTCCATTTAGAATTGCCAGATCTGTAGTCAGATCTGGAGAGCCTACTAAAGATAGCTCCCTTGGAGCTTTAGATCAACTTTCCCTGTGGGACAAACTCTTACTTATCAAAATTTGCTACAACAGGCCCTGTATCTTGCAGGACTGTGTATTTTTAGGCTTGCTGCTCTGTAGTTTTCACTCCATCTTTCATTCATTTTCATTCACCTCATTCTTATCACTGTCTCCAATAAAGTCAGTAGCAAGCACTTAAAATAGCCTAACATTGTGTACTGAGGAGGAGAAAGTAAGTTGGGCTTCCTTTCAGTTAGAAGGAGAAGCCGATCCTTGGTGGAAGTAGATATTGAGAATCAGAGAATAGGCAAATCCTGATGGGGTATGGACTTGGGAGGAATTCATTGAAGTGTTCAACAAAGAGTATTTACCCAAGCAGGTGAGGAACCAAATGGTAGTAAAATTTATGACGTTGGACCAAGAGGAGATGTCCGTACGAGAGTACGGGACAGAATTTACGAGGTTATCAAGGTTTGCTCCGAAATATGTAGCCACAGACCTGATGAAGGCCAATAAATTTGAGCATGGCTTAAGGTCGGACATACGCGATAAAATTTTCGTATTAGAGTTGGAAACGTATAGAGATGTGATAGGTAAGGCCCTGATTGTCGAGAGAAATATAGAAGACATGTACAAGAGACGAGAGTAGCAAAGTAAAAGTATAGCAGGTCAAGGGAAGTCAAGTACTTATGAGTAGGCAGACACGAGGCTAAAATTTTTCATGCCGACGCCACCTAAATCTTCTCAGACTGCCTACTCAAGACCACCCGTGACTACGGCTAGAACGTCAAGGGTGCAACAACCTGCACCACTTCATCAGCGCCGGTTGAGACATGTGTTAAGCAGTGAAAAATACCATTTTTCACCTCCTAACTTGACCTTTGACGGACCTGACTAATAATGTATTTTGAGTGAATTTTATAGATAAGCAATAAACTGCAAACATTCACCTAAAATGGCCAAAGAAGTAATTTACGGCTCAAACATGTGCTCTTACAGCCCAAAGGCCAGCCAATCAAACAATCCACAGAGCGTTAGAAGTTCATGAGAATGTCATGGGCCCAACTGGGAATGCTTGGGACCAAGTTCAGCTGCAAGGATTAAGGATTGAACCTACCAAGAGGTTGTTGAGTGTCGAACAAATGAAGAACAACACACTAAAGATGTGTGCCAGCTATGGAAGCACAAAAGTAAACTTGTCGAGAGGTTAGCTCTAGCTGCCGAGAGGATCTGATGCTTAAAAGCCAACATATCGAGAGGTTCGATGAAGCTGTCGAGAGGTTCTGAGGTAAAAGAGTGAAGAGATCGAGACGATGATAGATCCTGTCAAGAGGTTCCAGATACTTGTCGAGAGGTTCAACTGAACCTGTCGAGCACTCCACTGAAGATCGTATAACAAGCCGACAGGTTGATTATAGCCTGTCGAGAGGATGAATGAAGAACTGGACAAAAGGTTAAAATGAGCTCCAATCCTATCGACGAGTGCAAATCAACCTCTCGAGATATCTCCAATCTTGTCGAGAAGTCTTCAGAAGATATCGAGAGCTACCCAATCCTGTCGAAGGCCACATCAACCTATCGAAATACATAGACCATAAGATTCAGAACCTGTCGAGAGGTTCCCTAAACCTCTCGACACTTGAACTGGGAACTTCTCAGCCCCTTCTTCAACAGCTGCCAACTTCATAATTATGTGCACACATTCCAAAGCATGTCAGTGACACCCCTGGGGGTATTTTTGGTATACAACTGAGTACGAATGAGAATCCTAACTGCCTCACATATACTTACCAGTTGTTGACCAATGGGAGAAGAGCTTCTAGAAGAGAAATTAGTCACATCAGCAGCTCAGAATAATAAAATTATTCTCTTGAGCTCTGATTGGCTTAAATAGATCTTAGATGAGAGAAAGAGGGTATAAAAGCTTGAAGAAATTAGAGAGCAAGCATCCAAAATTGGAGAGAATCAGAGCCTAATTCGAGATCAATTTTTCCTCTAAAAATTCCCTCTCTTCTTTCTTCTCCCATTCTCTCTTTAGCCAATCATAGTTGGCTAAACTCCTTTCAGTAGCTAGGGTGAGGTCTAGAGCTGTAAATCAAGAATTTATGAGGCTTTATAAGGGATTGTATGTTACACAGATTGCATATTTGAGCATAATAGGATTGTAAATTGTATTATTGTAATGTAATTATAGTTTTTAAAGGTAATTCTAATCTACATTTCACTTCTTTATATTTGATTTTCCTAGATTAGATTTTCCTGTGGATACCAGCCAAATTTGGGGAGTTTGTAGCCTAGCATCCACAACATCTATAATAGTTTACCTGTTCTAATCAAGATCTCTAGATTGGAACAATCTCTGGGATGATTTGTGTCCAATAGAAGGGACGGATCATAACCTTAGGATTGCTTCAATCCATTAGTGGAGAGTGGATTCTTATACCTTGCATCTGAGCTTATAGCCAGATGAAGGATTGTTGTCAATCTGTCCTCTATACTGTCTTTGATCTCTTTGATTTTCAATAAAAGACCAAAAATCTCTAGCTGTTGTTCTCCATTTTTTGAATTTCATCCTTTCTCTATTTTCCCTCATCTCTGTGTTTGATTAGATCTGGATCACTTTCATTTAACTTTTGTAGTTTGTAGTAAAGTGACAAACCTTTGAAACCTCTCCTCTTTCCTGCTTTGATTTAGATTAAATTAGGATAGAGTGCCAGATCTACTATAAATCTGGAGATTTACCATAGTTTAAATCACATTTTTCTGTGAGCAAACCCTTACTTACCTATTAAAACTTGCTGCAATAGCCCTGGTTCTTACAGGACTAGCTGCTTACCTTGATCTCTCATTGTTGTAATTTGTGCAGTTAATCTACTGTTTTGATAATTTAATAATTATAAGGTGAGCAGTACAACAAGTTTTTGGTGTCGCTGTCGGGGATCTGTATTTTTAAGAGTGGTAGATATAAGTTTTTCTCATTTTAGACTTAGAATTTTTATTGCCTATCTTGTGTTTGACTAATTATTACTGTAGTTTTATAGTTCAATTTTGTGATTGCAGATCTAAATTTTTTGTGTTGAAAGGAGCATTGCGCTAATTGGAGGAGCAAGCTTATCTTAAGTTTGTATTTCCTAACTCTATTTACATTTCTAGATCTGTATTTTTTTTTTTTTAGATCTGTGGTAGTAGTTGTATGTTTCTGAATTTATTTTGCTGAATCTGTGTTGTATTTTGTTTGTGTGATATTGTGTTTCTGTTGTGTGTATGCTTGGTAGAAGATCCCTTAATCCTGAGATTGCTCCCTTAGATCTTGATGTTGAGAAACTTCTTAGACCTAAGCATCCTATACACACACCTGTAGTTGATTGTGATAGTTCTGCAATGGGTGAGCAACCTAGGACATTAAAGGAATTCAATGCCCCAGGGGTTTACAATTCCCCCTTCTGCATTCAATTCCCTACTGTCCAAGGGAACTATGAGATTAAATCTTCCATCATACAGATGCTACCCTCATATTATGGCCTAAGTAAAGAAGATTCATATAAGCACATTGATAAATTTCTAGGACTGTGCACTACCTTCAACATTAGAGGTTTGGAAGAGGAAGCAACCAGGTTGAAACTCTTTCCTTTTTCACTAAAGGATAGAGTCAGGACTTGGCTGTCAATGCTCCCAACCAATAATATTCAGTCTTGGAATGACCTTCAATGTTAGTTTTTGGTCAAGTTTTTCCCCATGTCTAAAATAAGTCAGTTAAGGAAGAGCATTATTTCATTTGCTCAAGCCCCAACTAAAGACTTTCACTGAGCATGGGAGAGATTTAAAGAACTCTTGAAGCAATGTCCCCATCACCAAATTTCTGAATGGCAACTTGTCTAAAATTTCTATCAAGGAATTGATCGCAAGAGCAGGGATATGGTTGATGCCTCATCTGGTGGTACATACCTCCATAAGACAACTGATGAGGCTTGGGAATTGTTTGATATCATTAGCGAGAACTCCATGCAAAGGGAGACCTTGTCAAGAGACCTTGAGACCCCCGCTAGATTAGTGAGAGAGACCACTACAAGAAGGAAAATGTATGAGGTGAGTGGATACAATAATTTGGAAAGGAAAGTGGACAGCTTGACTCAAAATTTTGATAAGCTCATGGGAGCAATACAGTCTCCAATAGCTGCCTAAGTGGAGGAGGCATGTTGGATCTGCTAGTCTCCCACTCACTCCCTTGAGGAATGCCCCTCTGTTGCCCAATTTTCAGACTTTGTGATGGAACATGTGAATGTTGCTCAGTCATATGGACAACAACATGCGCACGGTGTGGAGGACGACATAAGACACAGGAGTGTTGGTGGTCCACTGGCGCTTGCCTTAGATGTGACCAGATGGGACATCGGATTAAAGACTGTCTCGAGAAGGGAAAGTAAAGAACAACTTTGACATCTATTCCAAGGCCATAGGTTTACTTTGGATTTACTTCGGTAGTTAAGGGTTTACTGGTGATTTGTAGTTTATGGTCAAACTTTTGATGAATGATCATGTAAACTTTGTAATAATGAATGACTTAAGTCTTAGGGATGTATTTACAAGTTTTGTGTATTTGCTTTAAATCAGATGGTAAATAGCTTGAATGTTGTGGAAATGTGCTTGAATGTTAAATGGCTTATGTACTATTAGGCTTTGATGGATGTTTGGAATCTCTTTGTTATCATTTCAGGATTAACAAACTTAAATATTCACAATGGTGATGATGTGTGTTGAGATGTCCTTGTTCCCGGACAAGGAAATGTTCTTATTCACATTGATGAATCAATTGGGGATGTCCTTACCAACTATTCGTTGCAGCATTCGCTGTGTGTAATTTGAGTTTAACAAATGATTACTATATTGGATAACCAAACATCACGTCGTGCATTTTCGAGGACAAAAATTCCTTAAGGTGAGGAGATTGTGATAACCTAGTTTAGAGGACGTTGAATCTTAATGTGGATACCCAAATGGGTGGTCCTAAGAGATAGCTACGGACCTTGGATTGATTTTGGATATTTCAAATTCTAGATAATTGGAACTTTTGAATAGTGGGAACTTTTGGATAATGGTAACTTTTGGATGTATATGGTTTTGAATTAACACATAAATATGTGGATGGTTAAAATTTTCAATATGGCTGGTCTTAGATAATTCTAAATGATTGGATGTGAAGGACTTTTGCTTTGCATGGATTTGGTATGCAGATAATTGTTCGGGGGGTGCTCCCGTCTTGACTGGACACTTTTAAATTCTGGATAATTGGAACTTTTGAATAGTGAACCTTGGACTAATTTTGGATATTTTAAATTATGAATAATTGAAACTTTCGAATAGTGGTAACTTTTGGATAATGGTAACTTTTGGATGTATATGGTTTTGAATTAACACATAAATATGTGGATGGTTAAAATTTTTAATATGGATGGTCTTAGATAATTCTAAATGATGGGATGTGAAGGACTTTTTCTTTGCGTGGATTACAAATAATTGTTCAGGGGGTGGTCCCATCTTGACTGGACACTTTTATTAAGATAAGAATTTGTTAAGACCTCGTTAAAGGATTGGATTCTCCTAAAGGGAAAAATTTTCTGTTTTCGTTAATTATCTTTTAGTTGTGTATGTTCAACTTCATATGGAGTAACGACCTACTCTCAAACCAGAGGAACTAACCAATTTTCGAGGACAAAAATTCTTTAAGGTGGGAAGAATGTAACATCCTGAAAACTCTGAACCTAAACGTGCCCGACTACATGTGCATGTTTGACATGACAACCAATGCCGCCTTGAACTTTTAGAATAAATGAATTATAAAATTTAAATTCTGTGAAATAGATAAATTTAGAACCACATTTTGACCTTGGATGAAAGGTCGTGCACCAACTTTCAGTGTACCTACTTTACACCGAAGCCAGAACCATTTTAAAATAAAAAGAACGGCTTCCTTTAGAAGCCATACCCGGTTGCAAACCTTAGGGGTTTTGGATTCTAGAGAGAGAAGGAAGAAGGAGAAGAGGAACTCGTCGGATTCGTGTACTCCAAAGCCTTGAGCCTTCGTGAAAATGGTGAGCTTGTGTGAGGAAGAGATTAGTAGTCATTGCGACAATTGATGAGTTGTGGGGTGTGGATTGAGACCGAATGGGGTTTTGAAAACCCATTTTTCTTATTTTGCATCTAAATCATTGTGAGATTTGTGCAAAGCGTGTGTGAAAGATCACCCTAAGATCGTGTCAGCATCGTGGTGATTGTGGAGCTTGGAAAGATCAAAAGGGATTTGAAAACTCATTTATTAGCAAGGAAGAAGACGATTTGATCTTCTGGTGAATCGTTAGATTAAAGGTGAGAAATCGATAATCTATGTATGTAAATTTTGTTAATAAATGTTTTAGTATGATGTGTGCAAAGTGTGTAAGAAATACGACAAAGATCGAGTTGAGGAAAAACTCATATCTGAAACATCTCTGGTTCTCATGTGCCCGAGCTCTAGAGCTTGCTCACGCGAGAAACCTTCAGAAGGTATAAGTAAGCCCGTGAGGCTCTGAGATTCGCTCACACGAGGACTTAAGTGAACTGAGGGCTCGCTCGTGCGAGGCCTCACATGACCATCTGCAGCAGGCCAAAATCCAGTCAGTTGCACGAGAAAAGTTGTGTTTTGGGCTCGCTCGCGCGAGAAACTGAGTAAATTTTGGTTTGTTTCTTTTGGTCTGAATTCTTTAGAAATGTGTATGTTAGGTTCTTTTAGGCATTCTTAAGGGATGTTAGGATATTTTGAATGTAGGATTAAAGTGTTAAGCTTTCGTATCATTTCTCAACAGAGCTATCTGTGGAAAATGATAAGCGTGACTTGAGGTAGGGGAAACTCACCACCAATTATATTTTGACTGTGATTCATAGATATTGTGATATGATTTATTTTATTTTCAATTCATAGACTCTCGTGATATAAATTGAGTGTGTTAGAATTTGTGAGTTAAGTTTGGAGCTTTGAATTCTTTGAAAATTATAAAACATCAGAACTTGAAGGAAGGATTTGAGATTTTAGCATGAATTGACATTTGAGATTTACTTATTTGAATTGAATCATTGTGTCATACGAAATTTGTAAGTTTGGTGCCTTGAATCTGATTTGATGTGGTATCCGTTAAGTTAAGTTGTGATCTCAGAAATGGAAGTAGAACTTCTTAATTTGACTATATTTGAATATTTAGACTGAAAAAGGGATAATTATGAATTGGAATTGAATTTGTAAGATGAATGATTAGACATTAACTTTGATTTGGTGAATTGGACTTTGACTATTTGATTGTACACTGCATGCATACTGGACCGGTACGACAGATTTTTTCGTACATACTGCATACTACATACACTGACTGGACCGGTACGGCGGGTTATCCATATACATTGTACACTGCATGCATACTGGACCGGTACGATGGGTTTTCTGTACTTACAGCATAAATTGACTGGACATTGACTGAATGACTGTAAACTGACTGGACCGGTACGATGGGTTATCCATACATACAGCATACTGTATATTGACTAGACCACTGCAATAGGATATTTGAACACTGTAAGATATGAACAACAACATAAGATTTGAACGAGCATTAAGAACACTGTGAACTATGAATTTGAAATCAGAAGATTGTGAGAAGTGGACTGAAAGATGTGAACATACTGAAAGAGGTGAATTTCGAATGTGAGGAATTAGAAGATATGTGGAACTTCAAACTGTTTTGATTTTAGAATATTTGAGGTTATGTTCTGACAATGAATTGTCCTTGCATCTTTCATAGTATTTTTATTTTTGTTTCAAATTGAATATTCACTCTGTTTCGTATTTGTTTCGATTCTTGAATATCTGGTCCGTTTCATTTTTACTTCCATCGTTTAATCTATATGATGATATGATAAAATGTCAATTAAATTTTAGATTCTTCTACTGAGCTTAGATGTTAGCTCACCCCGACTATACGTCACAGGTTCAACGCTTATCAGGACACCAGACTTAAGGATTGTGGACTTGAGGATTGGTAAGATTTTCAAGATCATAGATTTAGTACCTTGTGGATTTTGGTAAGTTGTGGCTTGGTACATTCGTACTATTGTATACCACTGTTAGGTGATGGTTGGCCATCACTGGTGGTTTGTTTTAGTTACTGTTTATGTTAAATATTAGAATTGGTAATTTTAATTATGTCATATGTATTATCTGCTTTGATTTCTGTATGTGTATGGATGTACCAAGTATTCTGTATCAGATTGTGATCTACGATCTGGCGGTGTGGATTTTTCCATTTGATTTTAGTTTAAAAGAAAGAAAAAATATATATATCTTAGAAAATTTAGGTTGGAAATATCCGGGTTGTCACATCTGTTCTTGGTAAAGCTTTTTTCTTGGAGTCTATACTATACCCCACATTCATCAGCAAATTTGTGATAAGGCCCTCAAATGACAGAGTCAACTTCTTCATCTGGTATTTTTATTAACTCGGTTTCTCCCTCACAGTGGTGATTACTTCAAAGAGATAAGAGGGCACATTGAATCAATAACGATTTGCTATTAAGTATAATGTCTTGGCAAATAGTGTCCTTCTCTATGTTCCATGACCCATGGAGTGAATGGTCTTATGAATTAGCACGTCAAAGAAGTGAAGTGATAAACTCCTTGCTTCCAGGTCCTTTCGAAGGAAAGGACCTGTCCCATGGAGGTTTTCCTAATAATTATGTTGTCATTTGGGCAAAGTTAGAGAGGGTATCCGATGGCATCCTCAAAAGGTTAGCCTATGGGTTTTCTTGGAACAATTGTGGTATTTCCAAGGGTGCATGCATCACCCTGGCGACCTTTTCCTTTGTAATATGGATCGGAAGTCCATCGATACTGGTGGAGAGGAATGGGGATGGTCCCTAGCTGCTTTTGATCATATTTTTATAAAGCGGCCTTACCAATCTAGGATAGATTGGTCTGACTCCTGGCTCTAAGAAATAATTTAGCCCGGCATCCTTAAAATATTTTACTGCTTCTCCACTCATCTCCAATTTTTCTAAAGACTCAACGTCCACTGCAATTTCGGCTCCCATGATATGGTGTTTTATAGGTGTAGGGAGTCTATCTGCTGGTGTGGCAGAGGACTCTGGCTTTTTTCCTTTATCTAATTCCAGCCCCTGTTTAAGGGCAGACACAGATTCTGTTTCATTTGTGTCCTTAGTCTTTTCTCTGATAACTACCCCGGAAGATTTGGGTTTCTTCTTGGGTGAGTCTGCTGCTTTTGATTTGGCCTTAAGGGCGGCAAACCGTGCAATACGATTAATTATTAGGATGTTATCAGAACTATTACCTTCTTCTTTCTCTTCTTCTTCCCTTTGTCTTTTGCCCATCTCATTAGCCATGTTATTTCTCTTTCCCTTTTCCGTAAGAATCAATAAAGTGTTGTATGAATTCCATACATTGATTAAAAAAAATTCTGGCTGAAACCCTTCTAGTAAAATCATTAAAACCGTCACCTTACCTCTTGATGATTGAAACCCTAACCTGTAAATGCAAAATGAAATGCACGCAAGGTTCCCAAAATAAACAAGGGAAGTAAGGGATGTATAAAAAATAAAACGGTTGGATTGGGTAGGAGAACAGTTAAGATGAAGAGTTTTTTGAAAAGAGAGGGAAGGTAAGAGAGAAAAACTAGAGAAGTTTAAAATAGGGCCGACAGATCCTTTTTCGAATATGTAGGCCCAATTTTCAGTGACGACTTGCTGAACCAGTCGTCAATTGGGTTTTGACCTAGAATCGTTGGTTGATTCTAGTACGAACCCTCATATCGGTGAATCGTAGTCACTACTCTTCTCTGATAAACCTAATAACAATCAATCGTACATCCATACGATTGTTCGCTATAGTGTACAATAGATAGGATATTACGACTCATCGTCTTTCAATGATTTGGGTCATAGTATGATTCCTAAACTAAAATGAAAGAGAAAAACATAATTTACTTAATTTATAATTGGTGCTACGGATGAGTCGGTAGCTCGACAATCCATGAGGTGTCTATAGTTGATTTTGGGGAGCCAATGTCTCCCCCAGGAGCACTTGTCCTCTAGGATTATTGATCGGTTGTGTAGGCAATTGGCTACTCTCTCTTTTTACCACTTGAGAAGCTAGTTGGCCTATCTGGCTTTCCAGCTTCGTGATGGACTGGGTATGTGTGTTGAGTACTTGAGAGAATTGAGCAAGCTGATGTAAGTCTGTTGAGTGCTGATGCGACTGTTGCTATAAATCTCGAAGGATTTAAACAACTGTGGCATCAGGTGCGTTGCTCTGTGGTCCAAATTGGGTCTGTGCAGTGAGCATTTGAGGTCTTTGGTGGAAAGCTTGAGTCTGAGAAAATCGAGGTTACGCAACTGATGGTGCTAGTTATGCTCCGCCTGTAGAACCATAGTTAAATTCAGAGTGGTTTCTCCATGTTGGATTATATGTGTTTCCATAGTCTCCCTTCTGAAAAGCCATTAATTTTTCACTTTCTACCACCTCTTGGTAGAAAGTGAAAAATTCAGCTGAGTTTTCAGTATATGTATGAGTCTAGGAATTAGAGTGGCTTGTCAAGGATCTATCCGGGGTGCTAGGTTTGGCGGCCATTAATGTTGCGATTTGTTGTTCAAGGGCCAAAATTTTCGCACTCATGTTCTCCTCGTTTACTTTATCACTGTTGATTTCGTAAAGTCCAACCCATGCAAGCAGGGTGTGGCGAGTGACTTCTGAATCAGATCTAAGCAGAGTCTGCTTCTGTCTCGAATTATTAGCCAACTTCTCGAATAAATTCCAGGACTGCTAGTCGTTCTAAGCCATAAAGGCTCCTCCACTCACGACATCGACTGTAGACTGGTTGGTCTCAATCAACCCTTGGTAGAAGTTTTACGCTATTGACTAATTTGGTACCTCGTGATGAGAACACTTTCGTAACAAATCCTCCATCCGTGCCTAGCTCTCATGAAATAATTCTTCGGGCTTTTGCCTGAAGTCTTGAATCACTTGGCGAATTTGGTTAGTTTTGCCCAAAAACTTAGACTACAATTCCTCCCATATGGTAATACTTCCGGCAGGTAATGAAATTAATCATGCCTTCGCCCTATCCTTGAGAGAGAATGGGAACAAACGTAGTTTTACGGCCTCTTTATTGGCAGCCAATAATTACAGCATTGTGCAAAACTCAATGAAGTCCCTTAGATGTTGGTAGGGATCTTCTCGATCAAACCCATGAAAGGTTAGTACAGATTGAAGTGTATGGAGCTTGATTTCATAATTTTGACCCACAGGCACCTCTGGTATAACTATACAAGAGAGCTCCATCAAAGCTACTGGGCTGAAATATGCCTGGATTGACAAATCATCAGCCATGGTAAAGGATTCTCTTGCAAAAATTCAGTTTGCTACCAAATTACGTCAAAAAGTCCTCTCAATTTCTATATCACACTCAAAGAAATCTAGACTTCGAGATCGGGTGATGCATATAAAAAGAAAAACTTTGTTTTTGATATTTTTTACTTTATTTAATTTTTTTTCTAGAAGGCAGGGAGAGAGAGCAAATCTAAGCCTCGATCTTCTCTGATAAGGGAAAGTTGAAACTCTAATTCGTCACTCCAAATAAACCTGTAAAAGATTTAAGAAGTGATTAAAGAAAATTAAAAATATATAAAAATATATAAAAAGAGAAAGGTAAATACATATTTTCTTAAATTAATATAAATTACTTATCTCCAACAGCGGGGCCAAAAATTTGATTGGGCTACTTATATGTGTATCTAATTAAGTCTTAACCCATTACAAGTGCACAATGGAAATTATAGTACTAGCAAAAGATCGTTCCCACAGAGATAGGTTAAATTATATTAACTTAATTTTTATGAAAACTTATATTTATCTTTTAAGTTCCTAAACTACGGGAGAAATATGAATAAAGAATTATTTTTAAACTAAGTTGCAGAAAACAAATCCTAATCCTCCTTTAGATTATGGTCGTCAATCACAATCTTCAGCTATCAGATATTTATGAATTTAAATAGTACCGTTATACTATATATCAAGTTTCCTAGCATTGGTCGTTATTCAATACTAAACTTCTATCAATACAAATTTAATCTAATCAACAATCTCCTAAAACTTGGGCGTCAATCAAATTTTAGAAAACTAAAGATGGAAAAGTAAAAATCGTTATACTAATCTGCAAACCTCAATCTGAGTCGTCAATTCAAATTAAAATCTAAAGATGTTTATAAAGCAGAAAATAAAGAAAATAAAATCTAAACTAGAAAGCAATAAAAATTATATCTTTCACTCCTCAGCTGCAGTCGTCAATTGCTTCTGAGAAACTAAAAATATCTACTCTAATCTTCAGCTCCCAAATTGCAGTCATCAATTGCTCTTGAGAAACCTTGGATATCTAATCTATAAAGCAATAAAAATATACTCTCAATTTGATCAGAAGAAAATCTAACCTCAGTCGTCAATTGATATTGAGAATTTCTTCGATACTTATTCCTATACCGGGCTCTCTTATTTATAGATCATAAAGAGTCAGTTTACAAGTTCTAATTCTAATAAAAGAAATAACTAAAAATAAAACTATCCTAATATAACTCTAATTCTATTTTTATAGTTCCTTGCTTCGTTTAATTGATGCGCTTCTGGATTGTTCAGTTTTTATTCAGTAACAGAGTCCTTTTAAGATTCTTCTTCGTCAATCTCCTAGATCCGTGATCAGCCAAACTTCTAGTTTAAGAGTTCTTCTAATTTTGTTCATAGTGGTGTAGATTTTCACGTGATCAGTAGTAGTGGCAGCAACATGAAAGATTCATACTCATAATCGTAAATCACGATTATGTCTTTTCTTCTCTTTTTGGAAAATCGTTAATTACGATTTTCTATCTTTCATAGCTTCCTTTCTCTAGACGATTCTCTAAATTATAATTCATCGCTTTTTTCTATATCGCCTTTACTTTTGAACGTCTTCTGGAGAATCATAAATTATGATTTCTCATTTCACTCTTTAGTAGCAGCGCTCAATCGTCTTTTCACGATTTTCTAGCTTTCAGTATATGGCGAATCATCTTTTCACGCTTAACCGTCTTCTACTGCTCTTTTTGAGTTCATTTTGATAAAGATTAACATTATGGCTCTCTTTTACTAATTTTTCTTAATATCTGCACATCATTAACTTATTAGTAGCAAACTAAATTCTAGTATTACTAAGTTAAGGATAGTAAAATGGTATATTATGTGACTAATCAGGTGGTCAATAAGTCAAACCCCAAAAGTGAAATTCGGACATTTTCTTAAAAAATATTATAGCTAAGACTAGCATGTATATTATATACGCTAAGCTTAGAAACAATGTCCCTGAGAAGTTCAGAGCCTGTTCTGCTCAATTCTAGAGGAAGAGGGCAATTTTTGCCTAGCGTGTATAATATACACGCTAGTGTAATTTCCTTCATTCCTGCATAAATTTCAAACCGCCATAACTTTTGATATACAATCCAGATTGAAGCAATTATTGGCTTGTTAGAAAGCTGGGAACATCTTCTTCCTAAGGGTATAGAGCTCAGCCATAGCAGTGGTCTGGGTAAGCTTTGGCACTCCTCTTTCCATCCACTACTCAAGAGGGTTCAAAATGGGTCCGAGAAGGGTTTTATGGGTTAGGGTTGATTCCTAAGGGTTTGGAAAAGGTTCCCAAGGGTTGGGGAAAGGTTCCTAAGGGTTTGGAGAGATGCTATCAAAAGCTCGGGGGTATACCTTTCTCGAAGTACGTGTTAGTCGAGCCTTGGGCCATATTTGGGTGTCTACAATCTCGAGATAGAGGGCGTGGACAGTTCAACGGTAATCAAGGTAACACCGATTCTAGTTTAATGTCATGTTCAATTTGCAAAAGAGAAAATCATGTTGATGAGGATTGTTGGTATAAAAATAGGGATAGAGAGCTACTACAATGCTACCATTGTCGGAAATATGGGCATATTAAAAAGAATTGCTACAAAAAGACTAGGGAGCAAGTCAATTTTCATGAAGAAAAAGAAATTGAAAAAAATCAAACTAAAGATAAGTTGTTTCTTGCATATCTTGCTAAAATGAATGATAAAGTTTGGTACCTAGATAGTGGGTGTAGTAATCACATGACTGGGAATAAAACTTACTTTGTGGAAATTGATGAAACTGTTAAACGACAAGTAAGAATGGGTGACAACAGTCAAGTCAAAGTACATGCAATTGGTACTATTGTTGTGGCTACAAAGTCTGGATAGAAACTTATTTCAAATGTTATGTATGCTCCTGGTTTAGCTCAAAATTTGTTGAGTTTGGGTCAATTATTAAAAAAGTGATACTATGCCCTCTTTGATAATGATGAATGTTTGATTTATGATAAAAACAATATGAATTTGGCTTTCTCTATAAAAATGACAGCAAACAAAATGTTCCCAATTTTATTTTCAAAGCTTGCACTCAATGGATTTAGTGCATCAAGTGAAGACTCCATGTTGTGGCATAGACGGTTTGGACATCTAAACTTAGACGGTTTGGACATCTAAACTTTGGTGGGTTACATATACTTTGCAAGTTGAACGTGGTAGCTGATTTTCTACTGATGAGTACTGAAATATGATGATATTTCACCCCTAAATACCTATATTTAGCTGTCCGATGAAGGCTATCGGATGAGAATTATTAGATTTGAAGTGTTTCAGATAAATACAAGCCAAGTGTGGAAAACAGCCCAAGAATTCTAAAAATAATGTCAAAACACTATAACTTTGGGTCATCGAGAACTTGGTGCGACTTACAGCTAAATTTGGACCTTCAGGACGGCCGAATTATGAAATAGGTAAAACACAAAAGTTGTAAATCTTTTCGTCAGCTTTCCAACAGCATAAGTCCCACCTCAATCTGAGTTCGGGTCAGAAAGTTATGGCTGGAATACCGAAGCAGTGTCTGATACAAAAAGTGTGCTTAAATTCACGGATTTCTGGGGATCGATACATCGACCCTTTTGGTAGATTAATCGAGGAGAATGAGAGTCTGACACGGAATTGACTACTTTAAAGCTGATTTTGAGCCTCTTTTGTAGGGTCGATGCATCGACCCTATTGGGTCAATTAATCGACCCTAAATTGGCGGCTGGGGAGACTTCTGCGACCGGGAATCTATTTAAAGCGACTCAAACACTTCGAGGGGAAATTTAATTTTTTAGGGAAATAGGATTAGTTTTAGAGAGTTTTTATTTATTTCTTTTTAAGAGCTTTGTTCCTTTAATTTTCAGTATTCATTCCTTCAGTTTATTATTATTGTTCAAATTAATTTCTGCATTAATTTCATTTCTGAAGATCATCATACTTTTGGATCAAAGTAATTTTTATTGAAGTTTGAGGTATTTTCAATTCATTAAATTAATGTTATTTTTCCTTCCTTATTTATTTATGTCATTTAATTACAATATGTGTGGCTAAATTCATAGGGATGAGGATCTAATGATTCCCATCCGAGGGATGTACTTTTAATAATATAAATTTTGGATTAAAATATGAGATCTTATTTTATGATTGTTGTGCTATCATGAACGGATGAAATCCCCACCACTAACTGGGATCGCGTGTGCCGAGCCATGCCCGGGATCTCAGATCTGTGACAGTAATTTTACCTAATCATTGTTATATGGTCTTTTTGCTTTCATCGTGTGGATCTAATTACGATTATGATCCAGGATCGAGTGTGTCGAGCCATGCCCTGGATCTTGGATCTGTAATGGTAATTTTATCTTAATTACTCCCTAATCTAAAATCAAGTGTGCAGAGCCATGCCCTTGATTTCAGATCTATGGTGGTATTCTTGTTAAAAATTTTACCCACTTTGGAGATGATTTTTATTTGAACCTGAGATCAAGTGTGTCGAGTCATGCCTTTGATCTCAGATCTATATATGAAAATCATCTAAGTCTTGATTGCAGGGATGTAACGTGGAACCTATCGGGGTTTTTGACCATTTATCTTCCATAAAAGATGTGTTTCAATGATATATCTCATAGTTTAATCCTAGATTTATATTACGGGAAGAACGGACCAAAGATGGGAGGATTTAGTATCTTCATCTTTATCTTTATTTTTGAATTATCAACTGAATTTTAGTTTGTAGTCAGTAATTGTCATCTCACAAGATTAAATCATAAGACTAGTAGAATACTGTTAGATCTTAGTGAATTTCTTGAATTACTGTCTTGTCTTTTTAGATCTTTCAAAATTAGTCCTCGTGAGAACGATCTCGTACTCTGCACCCACTATATAGAATCTGATTCGTGCGCTTGCGAGTAAAACATTACAATTAAAATTTCACATCATCTACCATTATCGTATGATAGTAAAATGTGTGAATCATGTGTATTTGGAAAACATCATTGTAAACAATTTATGGTTCGAAAAGTTTGACGGACAAATAAATCTTTGATGCTGGTACATGCAAACATATGTGGTCTAATGCAAATATTGTCTTTAAGTGGGAGTAAGTATTTCATCATATTTGTTGATGATTATATAAGGATGGCATGGTTATATTTTATAAAAGAAAAGTCTGAGGTGTTGTCCATTTTTCAAAATTTTAAAACACTTGTTGAAAATAAATGTGGTCACTCTATTATCATATTGTGTACCAACCGTGGTGGTGAATTTACTTCCAATGAAGCAGCCTACACCCTACAACAAAATGGGGTAGCCGAGCCTAAAAATAGGACCATAGTTGAAGCAGCGAGAAGTATGCTAAAAGACAAGGCTCTTCCAAATAGCTATTGGGCTGAAGCAGTTGCAGTAGTAGTGTACTTGATAAATTGATTTCCTATAAGAGCAGTCAAAGGCCGAAATTCACATGAAGCATGGACCGAAAGGAAACCCGATGTAAGTCATTTAAAGATTTTTGGTTCTATAGCCTATGCATTTGCACCTTCTTAAAAAAAGGCAAAAGTTAGATATTAAAAGCTCAAAGTGCATTTTCATTGGCTATAGTGAGGAGATAAACGGCTATCAGCTTTATGATCCAATTTCCAAAAAATTGATTATAAGCCGAGATGTGATATTCAATGAAGACGATGCTTGGAACTGGCAAGATGAAAAAAAAAATTTCTATGTGTGTGCAAGATAATAGCACTACCTTTGAACCACCAGCTATTGTTATTCCTCTACCAAATTCAACTGAGTCATCAGATTCATCTCGTGATTCAACCCCTAGAAGGGAAAGAAACCTTACTAATATATATGATGCATGTGAAATTGTTTGTTTTGCTATGGAACCCGCCTGTTTTCAAGATGCAGTGATGAAGAAGGAATGGTGTAAAGCGATGAACAAGGAAATTGAAGCAATTATGAAGAACAATAGCTAGAAGCTAGTTGATTTGCCTCCCTATAAAGAAGCAATTGGACTCAAATGGATCTATAAGTCTAAGTTAAATTCTGGTGGGTCTCTTCAGAGGCACAAAGCTCGATTAGTTACAAAGGGGTATGCACAACAACCAGGTATTGATTATTTTGAAACGTTTGCACTGGTTTCTAAAATTGATACTATTAGAACTGTTTTGGCTTTAGCGGCTAAAGGAAGTTGGCAAGTTTTTCAGTTAGATATCAAATCAGTCTTTCTTAATGGTGATCTCGAGGAGGAAGTATATGTCAAGCAACCACAAGGATTTGAGATGCAAGGGATGGAGAATAAGGTGTACAAATTGAAGAAGGCACTCTATGGGCTTAAACAAGCACCAAGAGCTTGGTACAGCAAAATTGACAAATATTTCGTTGAAAATGATTTTCATAAGAGTGCTAGTGAACCTACTCTGTATGTGAAAAATCATGTCAATGGTGATATTTTGATTGTGTGTTTATATGTGGATGATATGATATACACCAAAAATTCCTTCAAAATGATGACAGAATTTAAGAATAATATGATGCAAACTTTTGGAATGTCATATTTGGGCCTTTTGCATTACTTCTTTGGAATTCAAGTCATTCAAGACAAAAATGGCATTTTCATATGTCAAAAAAAATATGCCATGAATCTGTTGAAAAAATTTGGCATGTCAAATTGCACACCAGCAAAGACACCTATGAATGTGAAAGAGAAGTTAACCTTATATGATGGAGTTGAAAAAATAGATGAGAAGCACTTTAGAAGTATTGTTAGAGGGTTGATTTATCTCACACAGACAAGACCAGATATTATGTTTTTCGTGAGTATCATCTCGCGATTTATGCATAGTACAAGCAAGCATCATCTTGGGATAGCAAAGAGAATTATGAGATACATTCCTGAAACCTCAAATTTTGGCATCTAATACACAAAAATACTAATTTTAAACTAATTGCTTTCTCTGATAGTGATTGGGCAAGTTGTATAGATAACAGGAAGAGTACCACATGCTATGTCTTTAGTCTTGGCTCAGGAGTAATATCATGGGCATCAAAAAAATAACTCACCAGAACACTTTCGAACACTGCAGCTGAGTACATTGCGGCTACAATGAGTGCATGTCAAGCAATTTGGCTTAGATGGATTTTATGTGATTTGGAAGAAAAGCAAAATGGGGCGACATGGATATTTTGCAACAACAAATCTACCATTGCGATGACAAAAAATCAAGTACATCAAGGAAGGACAAAGTACATTGAAATCCATCATCACTTCATCCGTGAGATAATGACTAGAGAAGTAGAGTTAAAGCACTGCAACACTGAAGACCAGTTACCTGATATTTTCACAAATGTTTTATCCGAAGAGAAATTCAAGAAATTCTGCCACATGTTGGGAGTAGAACCATAAGTTTGAATTAAAGGGGTGTATTGAATGTAATTCAAATCATGAACAACAATGTGTAGGTGTCATGGTTGTTGCTAATATTGTGGGTAGAGTAGTAGGTAAGTGCTAAGTGTCATGGTAGTTACTAAGATTGTGGATAAAATAGTGGGTAAGTGTTAAGTGTCATGGTAGTTAATAAGATTGTGGGTAAAATAGTGGGCAAGTGATAAGTGTCATGGGAGTTACTAAGATTGTGGGTTTATTTAGTGGTGAACATGGTATGGGAAATTTGAGTCTATTTAAAGATCATCTAGTATGCGTTTTATGAAAATTGAAGTTAATAAAAAGTTTGTTTTATTTAATTGTTCATTTTTCTGTATTCTTCTTTAATTTGTCCCTTGTTGGATTATTCCTGAATATCGACTTGGTGACTATGCTTGATCCAATAGCCGGTTGGACAGTGATGGCTGTCACTGACTATGCTGTAATCTCTTGACAGTATTTTTCTCCTTAGCTAATAAAATTCTCTCAATTATTGGAAGGAAAAAAAATTGAATGTATTTTTGAGTAATAACATCTAGAAATGTAGACTTAAGGTTTTAAATGGACTATTCAAACGAAACTTGAGATAGATGAGGGGGGCTATGTGAAAATGTAGGATCTCCACTACTATTATACCCATTTACATTGCTTTGATATATAATTTCGAAGTGCATCAGATAGGATGTTGGATTAGTCCTTTTAAATGGCAAACTAGATGAAGAAATCTACATGGATAAATATGAGCATTTTTCACATGAACATGACCATAAAGTTAATGCAATTCATTCATTATAGCAAGAATTATTGGTATTCCTAGACAGTTTTATGCATGATATGAACTGAACAGAAGCAGACATTGCGCATGCAGTTCCAAAGTTTAGGTTAGGGCTGTCAAAGCTCCAAGCCAGTCCTAGCTAGTGCCAGGCTGAGGCCGGACTGCTAATACTTGCTTTTATAAACAGTTTGTAAACAGCTTTTTTTTTTTTTTTTAGTAAATTTGAAAGATATTTTTTACTACATACCTCTACCTCCTGCTGGGTTGATAGACCTCTAGCTTGTGCCCAGTCTGGATTAAGCCAAGCCAGTACTTGCTTAGCCCGGTCCAGGCACAAGGACGGGTTTATAATACAAAAAAGCCCAGTTTTTTCAGGTCAGGCTACAGGCAGCCCGACCCAGCCGTAGTTTAGGCAATCCAATAAATCAATGCTAGTTGCACAACAGTATTCCCATCAGACTTGAAGCCAACGGAACAGAAATATCAAGTAAAGTAATACTGTTTATGTATTCTCTCTCTAACACACCAGTATTCCCAACAGTATTCCTTCTGGTGATATGTTTATGAGATATTAAGTAATTGTTTTCTATTGAGGGATATTAAACGCAAATAATTACCAAGTTTGCACTTATTTCCTTTCTGCTGTTAGTGGAGAAGTGGTTGATTGAGTTAGAAATTTGTTAATATTTTGTCCATAAAACTTATACTTGCATTATTTGTTTCATAGGATTCATAGACCCAAATTTATAACGGGGAATCTAGACAAATCCTATTGATGCACACTTATTTCTCTGTTTTCCCTGCTTATGGAAACGACAAATTCAAGCATTTGGCTCCGATCTGTTTTACGGAATCACTGAAATGTCCTGCATCTTCTCTCTCTCTCTCTCTCCAACAACGATCCATACATTAATATGCCTAAAATTTCAAATCTCAATTTCGTTTCGGTGCTGACCGAAACCAATAAGATTCAGCCGATAATTTCATCCTTGAAACCAAGCATCCTCAAATAATTTTCTATTTTTTTAGGATCCTCAAATTATATATATATATATATATATATATATATATATATATATATATATATATATATATATATATATATATATATATATAATATTTATAAAAATCTTATTTATTATTAAAAAAAAACATTGAGTGTTTTGAATCAAATGATAGAAAATATTTTTTGCCCAAATCTTCTACTCAAGGAATCTTGAGATCATGGGCCTACCATCAAATTATCATTTTTTTTTCATGTGGCATATATTTTAAAAAGTAGCCCAAAAACTTAGTTTTAGTATGATGTGTGTCATGTGAGTTTAGGGTCACTCTTTTGGAATTTGTGTCGTCTGGTATTAAAAACGAATCATTAGTGATATATTTGAACAACTTATTTGGTAGCTTACAGTAAAAAATTGTTTAATTATTGGTATTTTTCCCTGAAACTTTTTTGGCATTGGGATCACCCAATCCGATTCGCCAATCCTGATCCGGATCAATTTTAGGCTGACTGATCCGGCGACATACAAATATATGAAACCTTGCTTAGGATGTAATACCATACTGATATCGACCAAATCCATCTGATCTTGACCCAAATATCTCTTCCAGTTACTGAATCAAATCCATTTGATCTTGATCGATCAAACTCATCGAGGAGCCTTGGCAAGAGAGAAGCTAGTCACTCTGGGATGGTCTCGCCACTACAAAAAATAAGACTATTAGTGGCAGTTTTTTATTATAAAAAACTGCCGCTAGTAGTACTGTCGCTACAAAAAACTGCCGCTACAAAAATACTAGTGGCAGTTTTTTGTAGCGACAGGACTATGCCGCTAATAGTCTTATTTTTTCTAGTGCGACATTTGGAATCTTATTAATTATCTTCTTGTTTTTAACTTTATAATTTATATTCAAGGTAAAGTGTAACATATTTTTTATGTGTATAAGTTTCTTGGTTCCCAAATGATGTACGCCACCAAATTGTTGAAATATTTCAGTCACGGAGCTCTTGGTACTTGTTACTGAGTACAACCACATCATGAACGGGAGCACTTAACCAAAAATTGGCACTGCACCGGGAAGAAAAATGAAGGATTTTGCATCAAGGTATCAAAATCGGTATCGGTCCAATCTTGGATTGATATCAAAACCTTTTTTTTTTGCTTGAAAAAAATGAAAATAAAAAATTATTGTATCAGTCAGTATCGCCGATACCGAGACAATATAGGCCGATATTGACCCCTATCGATTTGATTCTCAGCAAAACCAATACATATCACCATGCGCATCAGTATTGGCCGAGTTTTGTTACCATGTTGTGCGCCTAAAGGATGGAGAGTCTGCTGCCATGAAGACGCTTGATGCACCGCACAGAAATGATCCATGTCCAACACACAACTACTGTTTCTTCTACACACAAAGGTGAGGTGGAAGAATGTGGTGATCTAAAATTATAGAAGGAGGTCAAATATTAGGTGCATCTGCTACACTTGGACCTCTCAATCTGACTCCATTAGCTACAAAGTAGAACTGCTGTTTGCTGACTTCCTAAAATATAATCTCCATCATGTTCCATACTTAACTGCTCTTCGCTGTCTGCCTGTTTTCCTAAGATATAGGCTGCGTATGGCATAGCTCTCTGTTAGCTAGCTCCTGCCATAGCAGAGTTTACCTAGGCAGCCATAAGATTTACATGTTCAGCCGTTCTACCCTCCTCTTTACTCACTCCTTGCCAGAGCAAATTTTATTTGCTTTTGTAGGGAGTTAGTAGAGAATAGGGAGGTTGCTGCTAGAGCAGGTAAATCCTCCTTTGCATAGAGCTATGCCATACGCAGCCATAACCTCCACGACATCAAATATTTGCTTCAGCTTGCAGTTGCCCATGCCCATTAGTAGCTCCTTATTAGATTAGCCCATGAGTAATGCTCAGCCAGACAACTGAATCTGGAACCAAAATTGTTGAACAGTTGTTTTTTTCATGGTTCTCGCTTTTTCGGAGCAAGAGATGGTAAGAAGATCATATTTCGAGCGGCCTGGTGGGATGTCTGGCTAATTTTTGATCTAAAAGATGAACGCTCGATGCCCAGGCTGATGGAGCCTAAACTGTAAGCAGTTTCTATTTTGGTGGCCATCACTATAGCTTGACTGGCATGAGGGGGGCAACTCCCCCTCTTTAAAAATTTTAAGGGGGGGGGGGCAACTACCAAATCATTTTAAATGTGAACTTGGTTCCCAAATCATTGCATGTGTGTACTAATACATCTTTCAGATTTCAGATGTGAACTTGGTTCTATAGAAAATCAAGTAAACAGCAACTCTTGCTGCCTTCAATTAAAGAAATTATTTTGGCGGATACCTTGAGTTCAAAAATTGCACTCTCAACCATCTCTCGTTGGCAAAAATTACGTTATCTCTCGTTGACCACTTACACAAATCTGTCAGTGCACCTAATATTGTATTCAAACCCATGGATCCTTCTTTCCTAACACAACTTTAGCAGCTCCTCCAGTTTGGAGGTTGATTTCTCTCTCTTCTACTCCCAATATTAACTGCGCCTGTAATTCTCGCATTGAATATGGTTCAGCAGGTGAAAAATTCGCTTGTAATTCTCTTTCAGAGAGATGTCACAGGTAACGGCGACACAATTACAGAGACTACAATCAGCCCATACCATATTATAGACAGGTCACATGTTACAGGCCAAAAAATTGAACGGATTGGGCCACCCTAGTTGTCGGACCAATCGCTTTTTGAAGATCAATTAAGTTGATGGGCAACTGTCCGAAAATAAGCTCGACTTCAACTTCTGCCATCGGGTTGCATTGCTCCAATTTTTAGGGTGCAACCAATCCAAGAAGCGGTCTTTTAATTAAAGCTACAGATCGGGATCGATGGTACAGATTAATGAACATGTGCAGGAGGAACATAGAGCATTGATGGGCAAAGCTTGTGTGCAAATTATGCATGCAGCATTTCCTGTGCTACATTATCTTTCTCAGTCACCTACCCATCCCTTTCTGTCCCAACAATGTCTGCCAAAAGAAGATGATTGATGTCATTATGAAGCCAGTGGACCGGCACCCAAGTCACCTACCAGCATTAGCGGAACAAGGATTCTCATTTGAGGCAGGGCACAAGATGAATTAAATATAAATTTTGTACAATTAATATAAATTTTATTAAAATTTTAAAAAATAAAATAAAAAATTGTTAACAATAAGACATTGACAATTATATATATATTGTTTGCAACATGGCCCCTAAATAGCACTCGGGTGCAGCGTTTCAATGCTACTCTTTCCCATTATATTTTGAGTAAATGGCATCGGATTCATGGATCAAAATTTTATCTGAAATCGATACGTATCGGACGATACATATCGGTATCGGGACTCACCGATACGGTACATTGAATGTACCGTATTGGTGTTTCCCATACATTTATCGGACGATACATTCAATGTATCGTCCGGTACTGTCCAGTACATTCAATGCATCGTCCGATACCAATACGTATCGGTTTTGGACTCGGATGATACATATCGGTTTTCCGATATTTTTTTCCTTGATCGGATTGGACGAATATCTAATAGGGATGCAAGTCTTGAACCTAACACCGAAATCAAACCGAAAATCGAGGGAATCGAGCTGGACCGAACCGCATCGAAACCCAACACAAATTGAATCGAAACGAACCCCAATTAAATTCAGTTTTGGCTTGGATGGCTTGAAACTGAAAACTGAGATAGTAGGTTGAGTAAACCGAAAAAATTGAAAAAAATACCTTAAAAATAGGTATCCAAACTAAACCAAACTGAATCGGTTTTAGTTTCGGGTTCAGAAAAAATAAAAAAATAAAAATAACCCAGAACCGAATGGGTTTTGGTTCAGTTTTAATTTGGGCACCGAACCGAACACCGACAAAATAGGGTTTGGTTCGGTACACCGAACCTGCATCCCTAATATCTCATGAATAGCTGCAACTCACATTCAAAATTTTAACAAATATTAGGGTTGAAATTTGAAAATATAAGTGAAATAAAAGACTAATTACACATACCATACAAATAAAATAAAAGAAAAATATTCTGCATTAACGTTACTAAATTGCTGTAAATTTAACAAATAATCCAACTCTTCTACTCGTCTACATAGAAAAATCCAACATAAATCCTAATTTTCGCATATCAGAATCAAAGCCCTAGGCACAAAATGAAAAAAATCACATTGAATATAAAGAATAAATCCACAGAGAAATCAATTGGATACCTTGGCTTTGAGTTGAAGGATCGACTTCTGAAAGCTCTTGACGACTGAAATTATGCGATCACCGATCAGAGACCTCCGATCTGTCGAGGAACGAAGCTTTAAGGCTTTAACCTCCTCCGAGAAGAGGCGTAAAATCGATAGGCATTTTTGAAAGATTGGGAAAGAGAATGAGATTGAACCTTCTCTCAAATGTTTCAGACTTTCAGGCTTCAGCACGAGAGGGTTTTAGACTTTTAGTCTTTTAGAGAGAGAAAAGAGAGAGAACAGAGGGAGAGAGGGCGAGGGTTTTAGAGAGAGAAAAGAGAGAACAAAGGGAATGTGCTGGTTTAGAGAGGGTTTTTCTCTTTTAGAGAGAGAAAAGAGAGAGAGAGAGAGAGAGGGAGAGAGAGAGAGAGCACAAAAGGAGGGAGGGTTTAGAGAGGGCAACGATTAAGTATTTTGGGTTTAGGGTTTAGGGCGACATGTAGCGAGGAGTTAAGTTGTATATATATATTGATTTTTTTGGGTTTGAGTGTGGGCGCTCAGCCGCACTAAGCTCTACGTGGTTCCACCACTGTCTACTAGGCTTAAGTTTCCGAGCACTATGACCGGTGATATCGAACATGTAATAACAATGGGGCAGCTGGGATTCCTCGATCAGCTCGACTGAGACTCGGTGAATTCTTTTGGGTCCCTGCGTTATTTTTGAAGGGTTCACTTTTTTTCTTCTCTTGTTTTCTGTTTTGTTGTTTTTCTTCTCTTTACAATTGAGTTTCTCGCTCGTTTTGATCCCCGTTGTGATTTGTTCTTTAATGAAATTACAATTTCGCCAATCAAAAACGAAAAAGAGTTCCAACTCAGTGAATGTTGACTGTCAAAAGAGGTAGGGCCTTGGAATGTGTGGAAGTCTCCGTTTCACAGGATTCAGTTGCAAAAGATTGCATAGATTGAAGACTTGTTAATCTCTGACTTTTCGCCTCCGATACTGTACCAGTCATCGAAACACCTAAATATTCGTGTTTGAGGAGGACACTGGATTTTGACCCTAAAATAAAAGCATAGATGGGGGGTCAATTTCCTACAGCCGCAATGTTGAATGCATCACCAGACAAGAATTCTCATCGGTATTGACTCTGGAGCAAAAGAATGTGAAGGCCTTGAGCGTTTGGGAGCCACATTTGGCGGCTACCACTTCAGAAATTTTAGTTTGACTTGGCTTCCAAGCACACATCAAAGTGAAAACAACTGCTTTTTACTACGGATATTCGGGTTGCACGAGTGGGCTGGGTCGTGTGGGATGTAACACTTTAGCTGATGGTCTTTGATCCCATAAATCTCCTTGAAGTTGACTTATACAGATGTCAGGACCTTGAAAATCTGTGAAAGGCAGCGTTTTACTGGATTGAGTGTCTAAAAGGCTGGAGGAGAGAAAGGTATATTTGGAATTGGAATCCATTGGATTGGGGAACTGAGATAAAACATTGTGTTTGACTCTCAAATCCAATCACAAAATGGATGGGTGCTGATTAACCACCATAAACACAACTAGAGATTGTTAATGATAAAACTCCCACCACTCTAGTTAGATGCTCCAATCCCTAGACATTGATGGGGACTTAGAAATGGTGTATGACTAGGACACCAAAGCAAGCAACTGCCTATTTTTTTTTTCTACATCTCAGTGCTTTTTTCTTTTATAAATAAATACTGCCTTTTTCTTTTCTTTCAACATTTGCCTCTCTTAATTATATAAACATAACTTCACTTTATAAAATTGGATCTGCAATTTATTTATTTATTTATTTTCTTTCCCATGTTGCCCATTAGTCAACTTTGTGCATGATTTCTTCCTAATAGAAAATGAGCTGCTATAAAGTTGCCATATGGGCAGACCCGATGTGCAGATCTTGTGGCCTAAAGATTTCATTGAAAAGACACCATCATCATGTGGTTTCGAACAGTCAAATACTTTTAAAATGAATAGCCAAAATAGAGTAAGGGTCTATTTGGATAGGGGGAAAGAAAAATAAATCAGGGAAAAGGAAATATATTAATGTCCTATGTTTGGCGACAAAATTGTGTCATGAGAAATAATAGGAAAATTTAAAAAAAAAAATTCATTGAAAAAAGACAAATTCCTCTAAAATAGGAGGATTTCATCGGAAATCTTTTGCTTCCATCCCCTCCACTCTTTTTATTGCCTGAGAACTCTCTCTCTCTCTTTGTATATACGATATCTCTCTCTCATCGATTTCTCTCTTTCTCTCTCTTTTTCATAAATAAATTAAAATAAAATTAATTAATGAAAAAAAAATAAGTAAAAAATAATATAAAATATAAAATAATAATAATAAAAAAAATAATAATAAATAGAAAAATATACTATAATAAAATTAAATTAAATTAAAAATAAAAATAAAAATAAAATAAAATAAAAGTAGTAAAAATAATAAAATTAAATTAAAAAGTAACAAAATAAAAAATTAGAAAATAATAAATAAAATAATAATTAATAAATAAAATAAGAAAATTAAAAAAATGAAGATAGCAAATAGAAAAATAGAATAAAATAAATAAAAATAAAATAATATAATATAATATAATTATATATAATAAAAATATAAAAATATAAAAATATAAAGATAAAAAATAATAAAATAATAATAATAATATAAAAAATATAAAAATATATATAATAAAAAAAAAAAAAAACTCTCTCTCTCTCTCTCTCTCTCTCTCTCTCTCTCTCTCTCTCTCTCTCTCTCTTCCCGTTCTCTTTCTCTCTTTCACCGATTCTCTCTTCCCCGGTCTCTCTCTCTTCTCCATTCTCTCTAATTTTTATTTGGTGTATTTTTTATACCAAAGATGGTGCTCCCCTTTCCCTTTTCTAATCTCTTTTTTAGACTTCTCTTTCTCTCCTAATCTCTCTCTTACATTCTCTCTCTCTCCTAATCTCTCTCTACGTTTCTTTTTTAATCTTTGTATCTCTCCAAATCTCTCTCTCTCTCTCTCTCTCTCTCTCTCTCTCTCCTATTCTCTCTCCTAATTTTTCTCTCTCACAGAATCTCCCTCATAATAGAAAGTTTGATTTATTGGGTGTATGAGATGTATACAATGCTCCTTTTTTATTTTTTATGTGCAATTACTCAATCCAAACATCGAAAAATAATAAATTCCTATGAATTCTCAAAGAGCTGGAATTCATTACATCTACAATTCATTTTCTTATGTTTTTCGAAAAATTGCCAAACAGACCCTAAGAGATTTACATGGGTCATTTAAAGTCCTTTGATTGCTTTGTGTTACATGCACTACAAAAAATAAGACTACTAGCAGCACCAAAAACTGCCGATATTAACAAAATAACTTGTTGTTTCAATAGCGACAGGACTACTAGCAGTAGTTTATTTTTTAATAGCGGCAATTTTTTGTATTGCTATATGGAGAAGCTTTTTTTGTGCAAATTGGGTCTTCTAAGATTTTTTCATTGGATTCTCGCATTACACTTTATGAAAATGATTGTGAATAGACCAATTATGCTATGCCAGCTGAAAAACAAATTGGGTCAACAAATTGGGTCTTCTAAGATCTTCTCAGTGTACTAGCCAAAGGAAACATGGTGACTGCTTTGAATTAGATGATAGGAGGTCTCAATTTTCCGCACAATGGGTCTTGAGATTATGGGCCTATCACAGGCAGTCAGAACGTGATTCTAATACACACATCTCAAAAAGTAAACAAGATTATGGGCGTACATCAAAGGTCATTCTCGAATCACTTTTGGGGATATGTGCCACATGTACACAAAATCTCTAAGATCTCACAATCCAATGTGAAGAAGATTGTGACAAAACGCAATCTGTCATATCTAATTCAAAGCGGTGAACAGTTTTAACACATGAAACCCAATTTGAGAAGAAAGAATTTTGGGTTGTGAATAAAGCCACCCAATAGCCAAATAGCTTTGTTTTAGGCTACGGGCTTTATGCAACTGAAGATTGGGTCTCTGCAAATCATCATTTGACCATCTGATATGTGATATGTGGGTAATGATTTGAAGGGTTCTTGGGTGAAATCATCATTTGACCATCTGATATGTGATATGTGGGTAATGATTTGAAGATATGTTGTGTGAAAGATTGGGGTGAGAAACAATCTCCATTATCGATATGTGAGCAATGATTTCAAGATATCTTGTGTGAAAGATTGGGAAGAAAAACGATCTCCATTGTCTGTTCTAAGACAGTCAACGGTGTTAATGGTGGAACCATCATCACCTACGGACCGAATCTTCGATTACCGATATACTCTTTTATTACTATTATTATTATTTACATTTTTATTTTATTTTTATTTTTTAAAAAGAAAAAGAAAAGAGAGAGGACATATTTCTACTTGTATTACATGAACATTCATGTAATAGAGTAAAAAAAAAAGGAAAAAACGATCTTCATTGTCTGTTCTAAGACAATCAACGGTGTTAATGGTGGAACCATCATCACCTTAGGACCGAATCTTCGATTACCGATATACTCTTTTTTTATTATTATTATTATTATTTACATTTTTATTTTTTTCAAAAACAAAAAATAAATAAATAAAGAGAGGACATATTTCTACTCTATTACATGAACATTCATAGTAAGAAAGATGTTACTTTAGTAAATAATGATATAAAATGAGCGGTCACCTTGAATGACTAAATAGGTATATCCAATGCTATAGAACCAGACTGGACATGTACGTGTGGTTGGACCACCTACTGAAACCAGGGTCCCACCTACTGAAACCATGAGGTCCCATGTTCCCTGATTGGTACTGGACCGTGACCTCCCCATAGAATCTCTTCCACAAACCCATTTCTATTTGTATACAGTTTTAATTTGATCATCCAGATCATCCACACCAGCTTATTTTGTGCAACATTTTAGGTTAAATTTACCGTTTTGTATTTTCATATTGTAATCTTTTTACTTCACTGATTTGGGCACGATGTTCTGGTGCATCAACATTCTTATCTCTTTTCCTATTTATTTAGGAATTTGTTTAGAATGAGCCAAGGCAAAGGATTATTCTAAACATGTGTTAGAAAATGAGCCAGCTTCTTATAGGCTCTACATTCGTTTAGATTTTAAAACTAGTAAAGACTTTTATACTCTCTAAAGTGTGTCTCAATGTCTCCTCAAGCAGTGCTGACAAGATAAAACTCATAGAAGACAATGAGCTCTGTGAACTCTCTCGAAGAGCTCATGGTAGGCAAATTCTTATTCCCCCATAACATACAGGATACCTCTATTTGCACCCAATCAATCTTTGGGGGGAGCCTATATTGAAAAATCATTAATTGCTTTGAATGAGATAATGGAATCGTCAATTGCCTTAGTCTCTAACACAATGAATCTCGACATTGTGGGCATATTATTAGATAATCTATTTCTTATTCTACATGGCATGCATCCCAAGAAGTGACTTAAAAATCTTGTTTGAGTGTGATATGTGCAATATGGTGTTCTAATCTTTTTTTTGGAATATGTGGACTAAAAAAATTGATGGTCTTATAGTACACTCGCAATCTCAAGATCTATCATGCAGAAAATTAGGATAAAAATGATCTACATCGTCTAATTCAGTGCATACAATGATTTTCACTATTCAACATAAATTCCCTCAAAGATCCAATGGGTTCAAATAAAGGTACCCTAGCATATAGAGGGCCCAACTGATGTAACTCCTACATGTAGGGGCATGGCAGCCCACTTGTGTTTACATCTTTGATCAAGCCTAATGCTCCACCTACCAGACCCCTTATAAGTACATATTTAAGCTCCTCCTTATACTTGTGCTGCCATCCGTGATCAAACCACATTGTCCACCTACCAACCGCTTATTAGCACATAGTTTAGCTAATGATTGGTCCACTTTAAAATCAGCCTTTAAAAAAATATGCACAATGATAATATAAAAGTAATTTTTGGGGCTACTTGAGTTACCATAACTCCATAAGAGTTGCAACTTTTACAACTTTAACAACTTGGATTGCTCAATAAGACCATTAAATACAAGAAAGCTTTCCTATGTTTGAAAAATAAGAATACCTAATATCTACTAAGCCACTTGTAAGACAGGTGATGGGACATAAACCACATCCAATCCCTGCGTCTATAGCTGAGAGTGCCTTTTTAAATTTTAAATATTAAAATAAATCTTAATAATTTTATAACAAAAAAAAAAATATATATATATATATATATATATATATATATATATATATATATACACGAAAAGGTTAAGATTATATATATATATGACCGTCCTCCAACCCCTCCACTCTTTTATATTATAATATATATATATATCAATTTTTACTCATATCGTTATCAAAAAAAAATTCTTATTTATAGCATATCCATAATGTAAGCCGATACTAACCTATATATAACCTATTTGACTCGATTTGACATCATATAAGTCGGTACTGATCGATATTTTACCCGATATTTAAAACTATGGCCAACACATCTCACCTCCCTCTAATCTATAATCTATCTCACTCATCACGCCATCAATAAATAAATAATATAAATAACAATTAACACTACTTAGAATAATACGAGAGAAAAATAAAGATCTAACCTTTTATTAAATATTTATAAATACATATTGAGATTGAGGATTGAGGAAGCAGCAGAGCAAAATAAAGAAGGCTAAAAATAAAAAAAAACAAAAAAAATATATATATAAAGAAGACATCTAAACAAAAGTAGTGGTTGGAAAAGCAAAGCTTGGGGGTGGCTACTACAATGTTGGTAGGGTATGGTGCACCATAAGGAAAAAGAAAAAAGAAAAAAGAAAAAAAAAAAAAAGAAAAAAAAAGAAAAAAAAAAAAAAGTAGTAAGCCTCCTCTATGATTGCTGAGCAATCTGCCATGCTGACGTGGCAATGAGCGGCCTGGTGTGCCAACCGAGCATCAAGCACCCGTTGTTCTCTTCCACTCTGTACCCGTCCCCACCCGCGAACAGTGCCAGCAACATGCTCGCCTGTTTGAACGCGTTGGACCCCAAGTGAACCGGCGCGAACCCGGCCGAACCCAATCTCGTTCTCCACTGCCCCAGATTTTCGTGGCGTTCAACCCGGTCCGCCCCCTCGCACGCAACCACGTTACAGATCTGCCGTCCCAAATACACCTCCGACATCACCTGATCCTGACTGTTGGGCGGCGACATCCCACACCCCTCCATCGAATCAAACAGCGTTGAATAATAATGCAGCGATTCCGTGAACCGGTCTAAGAAAACCGGTCCGTTGTGGTTCGCTTCCTGCTCCACCACCGTCACTATCTTCGGTCGGACCGCCTTCACCGAGGCCAAAACCTTGTCGATCGCCCCGGGCCGGGCCAGGAGCCGGTGCAGCTCGAAAACCGAGTTAACCGCCACCGCTTCCACCTCGCTCGGTCGGATATCGAGCATAGCCGGTTCGAGATCGGCCAGGCTGTTGGCGACGAACCCACGGTACTCGAATTCCACATCGATCGTCTCAGCCAGTTGAGCGAGTTTCCAGCCGACTTGCTGTAACGCGTCGGAGTTATCGGGTTGGGGCGGGCCGATTCCAGTGAGTCGGAAGGCAGGAGGGCCCCCGGGTCGGAGAGCTAGGGCTTGCATCAGTGGCGGCCACTGCATCCCTTGTTTCATACTGAAATCGATAATATGGACTCGGCTTTTGCCGGCGAAAGCTTCTAAGATGGCTTGGTTGGCGGTGAAGTGGGCGAATTTGAGGTAAGGGCAGGTTTCGTAGAAGTGCATCTGGAGGATGTCGGAGAAGGAGCTATCGAGCGAGTCTTGTGGAGGGTAGAGTCGGTAGATTCGACGAGCGAGTGCGTCGGCGAAGTAGGTGGCGACTTTTCTCATGGCGCCGGCTTGGGAGGCCGCGAGTAAGCTGATCTGCTTCACCAGAGCGTCGGCGGCTTTGAGGTTATCTTGTTGGACGGCTTCCGCGCAGGCCATTAGGGTGTGGACGAGTCGGATCCCGGTTTCTTGTGAGTCGACAACAACGACCGGTCGAGAAGCGAAATCGTTTGACGAAGACGCGGCAGGGGCTGGAGTTATAGTTGATTTGATCCGTTTCTTCTCTCTCACCGATTCCGAATCCCCGCCGCCGTAAACGATTGGGCCTGGAATCGCTTTCAGATCGTAATCAGAGCCGGAATCGAAGATACGAGGTTGTTGCCGTGAAGTGGAAAAATCGACGGTGGTGACGGAGGAGGATTCAGCTGTAGCGAGAGGATCGTCGATGAGAGAGGGGTTTGATGGATTGGGGAGATCGAAGGGAGCATTGAGCTCAGTGAGCATGCTCTCGAGCCAAGTGGAGAGATCAGATGGGTTATAGTGGACGGTCTCAGATGCGAGATGAGACAAGAGCCCATCTTCTTGGGTGTTACCCATGGCCATCTCTAACTGCTCAAGCTTCTGAGCCACCTCAGCCATGTCAGAAGACCTCACCTTGTAGCCCAAAACGGCTAATAACTCGTCGACCCCGGCGTCTTGCTGCTGCGCCATCTCCTCAAACACTTTACTCTTCCCATTCATCTCAGTGGTGGTCGACCCCTCGCCCCCTGCAGATATCTGATAACTTTCTTGATGCTCTCTCTTCATCTTTCTTCTTTTTGGGGCTACAATCAATTTACTCTCTACCCTTCTATCTCTGCAAAATTAGCGATCGAATCTGATGATGGTCATGGTTTCTCAGAGATGTCTGAGGTGGCTACTGTGGGAATCAGTTCTCTAAGCTCTCGTGACGACGGGCTCGACCTCCAAAGACGACAGCAAAAACAATAAAAGAGGAAATGGTTTATAGCTACCGGCGACGACTCATCTTTCTCCACCAATTGAACCCCCACCGTAATCTTCTTATTCAACAAACAATTTTTTAAACCCACTATGGATCTCTCTCTCTCTCTGGATCTCTCTCTCTCTTTCGCTAATTGTGTGTGAGCTGTTTCACGTCTCCCTCAAATTCCTCACACCAACAAATAAATGGATAGAAGAGCCGTAACACCGCAGCAACTTTGTGACCTATTTGCCACCAGTCACTTACACTAATGCAGTAAAAATCAAATGAGAGAAACGAGGTTAAAAAATAAAAACCATGAGAGAGAGAGAGAGAGAAACAGTTACTAAGTAACAAGTAAACGGTACCCGTATTTACAGTCGGAGACTCAAAAATTTGTAACACTCAAAATCAAGCGATAGAGATGTTTATTAGGTCTCAGATTTTCTTATAATAAATCTTGAGATCATGGCCACCTATTATACCTTCAGTTATTGATTCCACGAGTCTCAAAAACCCTCCTAACCATATACCATGATTGCTGTTACTTTTGAAAATGTATGCCACTTAGAATTTGAAATGAATATCTAACCGTGTGATAAATTAACGATGATAGGAAGACCTCTCGTTTGAAATATCTATCAGGATAAAAAATGATCTCCATCAACTTATGATTCAAAAAAGTCAACTATTTTAATGGACAAAATCTCGAATGTAGAATCTTCTTCGATTGTAAATACCGGTTTCCATTAGTAAAACTGTGAAAGTGAAACCACAAGAGGGATGGGCCCTAATGGGAAGAACAGTCGCCGTTAACATCATCGAGAGGGATTCGAACGGGTTCCATTAAAAGTAACGGAGTTACGTTAACGGCGTTATGGCACCCGCCTGCCTTTTCCTTAATGCCGTCCCCATCCGGACGTGACGTCCGCACGATGCCTCCTTTCCAACATGAAACAGGCGACGCCGCACTGACACCTCTGTAGCTATCCCCATGTGAGCGTGCCACGTGGTGAGATTCCGGAGCTGCGTGGGGACCACGCCGTCCCCTGTTGGGGAAAGTGACCATGCTTTCATAACAGTGTAGGGATATTGTTTTTTAACTTCGGTTGGGCATAGATGTAGCGGCATCTACTCTGGAGATCGGACGGTGGTAGGGATTTTTCTGTTTTTCGTTTTTTTTTTCTTAATTTAACGGTGTATGATTGACTTATACTTAGGTTAGATGTAGGAAATTGTAATGGATATTATCACTGGTGAGGATGCCGGAAGACGTGAGTTTCGGTGCTCTCTCCTGGCGCCACGCCATTGGCGGCTCGGATAGCGTATTTTTTTATTCAAAATAAAAAATATAAAAAATTAATTAATTAATATTGGCTATAGATATTTTAATAATGAGTTATTATTAGGTGCTTTATTAGAGCGCGAAGAATAGTGGTGCGGTCATCTTTATGGGAAACATGATACCATTTGTCCACATGGAAGGTCAGATATAGACCCAAATATTCATACACATGATGCGCAATTTCCCATCTTTGTAAATCTCTACTTATTATTTATTTAAATGGTTTTTGCAAGATTTTGATCGGATGGTTTTAGATCATTCAGGCATTGTAATCTACGTGTTTTATTAATTTCGAAGATCGATAGAAAATAAAAGGAGTGGAGAAAGAGGACTAAGATAAGGCTACTCATTTGTATAATAAAGATTGAAGATAATCAAATCAAATAGATAGAGCTGAGTTGGTAGGCTTGAGAGCACTGATCTGGTTGCCAATGCTGATACACCTGAACCAGCTCAAAATAAATAACTATAACTGCCTTAAGAAATCATAGCCTGCATGTTGACCAGCTTCTTCTATGGTCTAAAACTTGCCGGCTTTGCCGGCCCTCTTTGCAGGGTATATCCTCCCTTACCTTTTTTCCTACTTTTCTTTTTCCTTCCTTATTGTACTGGTCAATGGTTCAGTGCTAATCGTTTATAAAACAGAAGGGTATAGTTCAATCTGCAGCCCTGTCCGACCCCAGTAGATACGTCCATTTCATGTCAATCAATGGTCAACTCTTTGCATTGGTCAATAACTTGAAAATATTTTGTTCTTCTTTCTCCACTCGGCTTTAATGTGCTTAAACCGTTTACCACTTTGAATTGGATGAAGGAGATGTCTCAATTTTTTCCAAAATAGATTTTGAGATTATAATCCTACCATCATATGGTCATATTTTAATTCTAAGTGACACACATTTCGAAAAGTGATCTGAGAACCATCATTATGATCATGCTTATTTTTGTAGGGTATGTGAGTTTGGAATCAAAATTTGACTGTCGGATTATTAGCCCATAATCTCAAGATCTGTTTTATTGAAAATTGGGATAAAAAATGATCACCATCATCTTATTTAAAGCAGTCAATAGGTTTAACACCTAAAACTCAATTGAAAAAGGAGGACTCTTCCACCAAAAATTAAGTACCCATGAACTATGTCTTTATTGAATTCAACTTGGGTAAAACTGTAAAAACATATGGTAAAAGCAACTATGAGCCATGAGTGACCCTTCGCAAAAGCAGCTGAACCGGTTCACTTTTCTGCAGACAGGGGACCCGATGGAACTGCATATTAAAAGATGAAATGACCAAAAGCCCCTTTACCCCATTGTCTAAATACCATTCAAAACCAAACCTTTCAATTTTCAATTTCCAATTTCCAATTTTTAATTTTTAATTTTTAATTTTATGCTTCCCGTTTATGTAAAAGTCAGAAAGCGAAACGATTGGAATCTTGAGAATATAACGATAAGAAAAGGGGAAGGCATTAGTTTTGTGTTAATGGGAATTGTTTCCAGTATTAAAAAAAGAGCTTTTTTTTAATATAATAGTTGATTGGAGTACTTGTGCCCAGAGAAGATGAGATCCACGAAACTAAAGTACAAACTGCAATTTATAAAATAATCATAAATGAATACAAGCAAAAGTACAAAGTGGTCTAAAGCCGTTTAACGTACACATTAGCCACCTAAAGTGTGGTTTGCTATTTTTTCCTAAATCTATGACCGTCCATTTTGGTAATCGAGGTTTTAGATGTAATCACCACAACCTTATCTTATCTATTTGGAGTCAGATTTAAGAGTTTTAATTCTCCACTTTTTGGGATAAAATTTGGTTTTGAGAAGCAATATGATGTTTTGTTTGAGAAGGACCATCGCCTTTTGTGTCTTTTTATTAAACCCATATTTGAGAAGTAGCATTAGAGTGCTTCTCCCAAACACCATTTCCAAGAGGGTCAAACACCTATTTCAGCTAGAGGTATATCATATATTTCAAATAACTTTCTCTTACTCCGATGGATGCCTTCAGGGCCTAAGTTCTTTTCATATTCAATTTTGCCAAATAGGGCCTAAGTTCTTTGTAACTTAACAATCTTTCACAACTTTTTTTTAGCTCTCACTCTTTGCATCTCTTCACCAATCTCTCACTTTTCCTACCTTCTTGTACTTGAAGCATCCAAAGGCGTAGCAAAGATTTTCTTCCAAAGGGGGCTAGCAATGGTCGAAAAATGTTATAATTGTTTTATTGCAAAGTTGGAGGCTTTCACAATTGGGCGCTTGTACATAAAAGAAAGCAATATAGGAAACCTATTTTATACATCGTCAAAAGTTGAGTGAGGGCTATAGCCCTCGCACTGCTATATGTGGCACCGCCGATGGTAGCTTCTCAGCCCTTCATATAGTGTCTGCTTTTGGTCTCTGATAAATATGTCTAAACCAACCTCGAATGAAATTTTATAATTTTTTCTTTAGAACTCTCAAATTTCCTCTTATATACTCAATTTCAAACTTTTATAATAAAATTTAATGATATAAAGTTAGAGAAACTCATGCAGTTCGGTATCAAAGATGATGGTGTTAGATTATTGAATACAATGATTCTGTAATTTCGTAAAATGAAAATTTTCCACCCATATTGAAGGGTGCAAACAAGTCGGGTCAACCCGACATGTCAAGCAACGTGACCTGTCAAGTGTTAGCGTTTGAGTTGACATTTTTCGACTGACCAGGTCAGGTTGACAGTCTCGACCCTTCTATTAAATGGACCAAATTCGGGTCCTGGTTTTCTTGAACTGAACTAACCCGGATTTTTCACCGGACTCCCTAGTCCCTACTTGATAGTTTAACCTATATTATCTCAACCTGACTTAACCCAAGTTTTCGGCAATCGGTTTAGATGAGGGTTTTAATAAACAAGTCAGGTATTGGGTTATGTTACTTAATTCACTCATTCACCCATCAAATTGCGAATTGGGTATAATGAGCCCGGTTCGGTGTAATAAGCGAATTGGTTGATTAATGTTAAGTATTTTGTTTTTAATAAAATTTTAAAAGCATAAACAGTAGATTTGATTGAACCTAATTCTTATGTTTCATGGTTAATCAAGTAGTAATATATATTTCATTTCGTAAATAATGTAAATATATAAAATTAATAAATAGTTTTAAAACTCATCCTTCCCCTAGTGAATTAGGTTTGCTTGATAATAGTGAATTGTGAATTGCAAATCCGAATTCGAATTAAGCGAATCAATGAACTAACCATCGTGTAGGTTTGAGTCAAGGTATCAAAAATCAGCCGATACCGGTGCGTATCGGCAATACATATCGGTCCTCCAACTCCGTATATATCGGTATCCCTATCGGCTGATACGTATCAAATATTAACAGATACGCATCGATTTGAGTCAAGACAATATATATATATATTATTTTGAAGGCCCGATCTGTATGGATATTGGCCGATATGTATAGGCAGATTCCTCTCTGTCCTTTATAGAGCGATGCCCGACACCGAAGCCAATTTTGATATCTTGGTTTCAGTTGAGCGTTTTAAAAGTCCGGTTGACCCTGACGCAACCCGATCCTACCTAACATATTTGAAACCATGGTCTAAATTATTCTTTTGTTGTTAGTGGGTGTTAATTTAGTAACTAACGAGGTAAGGTGCTTTTGATACCGAGAATACAGGTGATGTAGACTCCTCAATCTGCCACCACCCATTCCCTGCATCAAGTGGTGTTAGATGTGTTTAGCACTTTTCCTTTTGGTAAATGTCGTCACTTTTATTTAACTTGTACAATTAAATAAAGCTGGTCTGCATCCAGCTTTCATTTACGGTGAGATGGTCGGTCTTAGATCGAGTGCATTGTCCTCATCTCAAAGTGCCTGAGTTAGAAGGTGACAGATGTATTATCTTTACTTAAATTTTTTATTTTTTAAGGTGACAATAACAAAAAAAAAGGTGACGTAGACATAAAGGTCGTGCATCTATAGCCTCCAGTCACTATTATCAAAATTAAACGTCGTTAGATTCTGAAATATAACCACTCAATTCACTGCTACATTCCTCTCAATCTTCCCAGTAACAATAGATTTTGATATCATGGCACAACACATGTTAATTTCACATTGTACAAATCTCCCAAGGTAAAATTAGATTTTCAGTTCTATCTCATCTTTTGCCCTTGAACATAGGAAAATCTTGATTGCACATCATACTATAAAAGGTAAAAATTAAGAAAGTCAAAATTCTCCTATTTCCAAGGACATCAGATAGGGTAGGACTGGACATCCCATTCTACCTAATAGGACCTATTGCCCCAACAAAAGTTTCTCAATGATAGGTATGCCTATGATAATGGTCATTTTTGGAGATGTGTGCCATATAGAATTAAGATATAACTATCGGATAGGTGTGCTATAATCTCAAGATCTATTTTGTGGAAGATTGAAACGAAAAATGATCTCCTTCGTCTGATTCAATAAAGTCAATGATTTTTTATGGTGGCAATGCGTGTGTACTTACACAACTTTAACGGGTGTAAATAATGCTACCCTTATGTATATTTACGATCTAGCACCATTCATCTTGCTAATCAAATAAACCAAGAGATTTGACTTTGGCTGGGTGTATCAATAGATGGCACCCAAGTAAGGATGCAAGTTTGGAACCAAAAATCGAATTTGAACCGAAGAATCAGCCCGCTAATCAGACCGAAATTGACCCAAAAACGAAAAACTGACGTCGAAAATTTGTGGATAGCTTTAGAAAACTGACCAAAATATGAAAAAACCTAAAAAACTAAAATGCCTGAAAAACCACGAAAAAATGAATAAAAAATAAAAATCAAAACCGAAACCGAACCGAATTGAATCGAACCGGTTTTTTGTAGTTCTAGTTTGGTTCTAATTTCGAGTTTTTGAAATGTAACCAAACCGGTTTGTTTTTGTACACACTGAATCGAAAATTAAAATTTTCAATTTTGGTTCGGTTTGGTCAACTGAATCTGTACCCTTAAGACACACTTTTAAGCCACGGCTAGTTAACGACAGGGGGTTATATGAAACAAAAACACAAAAATAGGGGCTGCAAAATAAATACCCATAACTCAGGGGTTTCTTATAATATTAGCATAATACAGAGTTATATGCAATAAAAACCCTTTCTTTTGTAAAGATCCTTTAAAGACCAATCACTTAAGGCCTTGAGGCCCAACAAGTCTTTGAGAGGGTCTCTCTCTCCCTAGCTATATCTCTCTCTTCCCAACCCTATCTCCTTTTCTCAAATTCTCTCTCTCTCTCTCTCTCTTCCCAACCCTATCTCTTTCTCTCTAATTCCCTCTCTCTCTCTAGGGCTAGCTAATCACTCTTGTGAGATTGTAGCCTCCAAACTCAGAGTTTTTTTTTTCTTATAATTGATTTATGAAATAATGGCTCATGACCGATATTTAAACACCAAATGATATTTAAATGATCTTACACCATTAAATTGTCACTTTTTATCTCACACCATTGAAGTGTGATTTATCGTTGTGCCATGTGACACACATCTCTGATCAATCTAAATTTCTCAAGTGGCAATCTATCATTGGGCTATGTCTCGACCAAAGGATCATGCTTGGAAGTGAATGTAAATCATCAGATTGGAGAACTTTAATATCAACCATCAAATTAAGAACAATCGTTGGTATAAAAGTGCACAGATCGGATGATTCACATCTCTCAAAAAGTGTGATAGTTGGACTCATAGCCCTTCAACTGATGATGTATGGATTTGACGGTACGGATTTCCAAGATCATAAGTCAATCTATGGTGTAAGATCGTTTAAACACCATTTGGTGTTTAAATGATGGTCAACAGAGTAAGTCCCTTTATTTATGTGAATGATTGAATCTTATGGTAATGGTAAAAGCTTTAAGCTGCATATAGCATAGCTATCTACTAGCCCCACAGCACAGTTCACCTGCTTTAATTGATTCTCATTTTATTTTCTAACTCCCTGCAAATGAGGATTTACCTGCTCTAACAGCAACTTCCTTGCTCTCTATCAACTCCCTATCAGAGCAAATAAAATTTGCTCTGACAAGGAGTGAGTAGTGAGTAGAGAGTAGACATCTAGGGCTACTAGAGAATTATCTAATACTCACTTTAATTTCTATAATCTTTCTTAAAATTCCAAATTTTATTAATATATAACGACTACAGGGACCCTTATTAGAAAAATTTTGGCTCTGCCAGTGATTGAGCCCCACCGTATTTGCAGCCAATTACACCACACCACATCAGCCATCTGTATTTTACCTGTATAAAATCTGTCCTCGAGATAACTATGTGGATCAAATAAAGTAGTGCATGTAATGGTAATACCTCCCAATCTCGAAGATGGAACACAGTCATCGGCTGGTACAAATACATTTATTAGTTTGTAACGCCTGGTTCTTATCGGCTGTCTAGCACAAACACCGATACGTATATTATTTAGAAGTTTGCCTTGATGATAAATGATGTTAAAAAGGCACAGGAATGGGTAGTTAAAAAGATAACTTTGAAATACGCTATCAATGAATGGCTCTACGTTTTAAACCGAAAAGTTAGGGGGTCGCAATTTCATTCGTGACCATGGTTTTAGAAATCGGCCATATCTAACACATATGTGCACATATTTAGCAGATTACTTAGCCGATATGATATACACCCGTGATTTATGGTTTTTTTGAGGGACTTAAATCTGATCAAAGAGGTTAAATATCGGGTGATATCAGGTTACCTCAGCCGATGTAGAACGGTCATTAAGAAGAACACCCTCATCAAAAAGAACGGTCAAGAGCAAGGATTAAAATATTGGTAAACCGATACGTATTGTCCTGACCTTCAGGACAATACATATCGGATATCGGCCAATACATTCAATATATCGGCAATACATTGAATGCATCTGTTTGATACATTGAATGTATCTGTTTGATACATTGAATTTTATTCCGATTGTCTATACAATCGATGGCGATTGTCTTCACAGTCGCCATCAATTGTGTAGACAATAGAAAAAAATAAATTTCGATTGTCTACACGTACGATTGTCTACACAATCGATGGCAATTGTCTACACAGTCGTCATTGATTATGTAGACAATCGAAAAAAAAAAAAAAAAAAAATATATATATATATATATATATATATATATACATATTATCAGACAATACATTGAAATTATCGTCCGATAATTTCAATGTATCGTCCGATACGGGTGATACATTGCCCGTATCGGACGATAAGTGCATTATTTTTAAGGGGGTACAATACAATGCCTTTGTATCGTACCGCCCAAGTCCAAAACCGATAAGTATCGGTATCAGACGATTTTTTGACCATGGTTAAGAGTGCTTAACAAGAATCACGGTCGACCATGGTCCAAAGCACGGTTTACCGTGCTTAACCCTATTTTTTTATGTTAAAAGGTTACCGTCATTTAAAACCTATGATTATTCCTTTTCAACCTTTAATGTAATTGTTTAAGCCGTTGACTTCTTTGAACCAATGATGGAAATCATTTTTTGTCCCTAATTCTTGAGGTTATGTTCCTATCATTAGGTCAGATTTTGATTCCACACGGTACACATCCCGAAAAGTGATATGAGAAAATATTCATGATCATGTTCATTTTTTGGGATGTCTGCCACTTGTAATGAAAGTCTAGTTGTGCGATGGTAGGCTCATGCTGTAAATTTGTGTCAAAGATTTCGATGAAAATCGATCTCCGTCATCAAATCCAAACCGGTAAATGCTTTAACCATGCGAAACACAAGTTTAGAAGGAAGAACCTTGAGATGTAAATGAAGGTACCCATTTAAAAGCTTTAATATTTCATTTTTTTCCTATTTTTCCACATTTGTTCACTGTTTTTTAATCAATTTTTTTTTTTTTTTTTACTTTAAAAAATTTATATATTGGCCTCCAAAGCCGATACGTATCCAATACATCCGATATATATCGGCTTGTGACCCAACCAATATGCCGATATGAATTGGACATTGAATCCTTGCTTGTGACCCATAAGATATTTTTCTCCGGAAAGGTTCCGCAATTAATTGGCATAGACAACATGAATGTGTCTTACATATCATAGAAAATATGAAAGTTCGAGATTAACACTTAGGGAATAAATCTGACACAATAACCCACTCACATTGAGTGACTAATAAGAGAATAAATCTTGCATAATAATACTTACCTTATTAATACAAGGGAGGAAGCAAAAGTGGAGTGGAGGACCCAAGATCTCAAGCCCCACAAAGGAGGGAGGATACTTAGTGAGCTACCACTCAATAAGAGTTTCGAGTGCTTCACTTAAGACATTGAGTTTGTGGTAATTTGATAATATTACATATAATCCTCTCACATTACACCAAAAAAAGTACAATTGCACTTGTTCATTTATAGTAATTCTTTGGAGTTTGTGCTAATAAATTTCATCAATAATATTTCGACTTAGAAGGGTCTAGCTAAAAAAATGCACATAAAAAAAAATAACGATTAAATAAATTTCAAGACAATAATAGAAACTACAGTGAAATAGCCTCTAAATAGGGTTATCAAAGAGACAAGACGGGCCAGGCCTTTGCATTACCCTAACCTTAACCCTAGGCGGGCCTTAATATAGTTAGCCCTAACATGCTTTAACATGGTTGGCGCTAGCCCTCGCAAACTAGGGCCTAACTTTAGAACATTACCATTTTTATTCTTATGCTAATATATATATATATATATATATATATATATATATATATATATATATATATATACACTTATTATTAGATAATTATAAATTATAATGTGAAATATGAAAGATAGATAGCTTTATTTTTAAAATTAGCAAATTAGCCTATGGCTAACAGTTAGAAACACAAGTACATTTAATAAAACAAAAATAAATAATAAATATTTACTTTTATATATATTTAATATATATGGATAATGATCACCTGACTCGAGTCAAACATGATTTGAGCGAGTGACCGTCAGATCATGCCATAGTCAACATTTGACCACGATCTGACGACCACCTGCTCGAATTATGCATGACTCAAGCATGACTCGAGTCAAGTGTTTATTGCCTAATATATATATATATATATATATATGGAAAAGGCCTCCGTCCTCCAAGCTGTCACGTGGAACTCCACGTGGTACCCAAAATATTGTTTCGATGCCACGTGGAGCGTGGGTGCATTGCTTAGATCATCTTTGAATTTTTTTTTTTGAAAACTCATCTCCACCGTCTATTTTTTGAACCGTGAAATGTGGACCAATGAAACTCGTCAAACTTTGACGAGTGGGTTTAAAAAGTTTTTTTCAATATTTTTTTTTTTAATATTGATCTATACCGTCCACTTGTGCTCCACGTGGCACCCAAATACTGTTTTGAGTGCCATGTAGAGCTCCACGTGTATCTTGGAGGACCTAACCGGCTCCATATATATATATATATATATAGTTGTCGGCCCTTGCCCTATCTTAGCTCGGCCATAAATTATAGGGATTGTTTTAAAGGCCCGTGCCATGGTATCAAATATCGGCCGACACTGATACGTGTCACAAATATGTTTCGATTTTTTTGCAAACCAATACCTATCGGTATTAGGTATTAGCCAATACAACATTGTATCAATCAAGATGTAATGGGTATCGGCCGAGACCTACCAAATATATATATTTTTTATTGTTTTCTTTTAAATCTTTTATTTTTATTAAAAAAAATATATCTAACAGTTTATTGATAGGTCTTTTATGACCCTTTTAAGACTATAACACATCCCTTAGTAGTGTGTTAATTTTTCTATTATTTTTCTAACATTTTTCAGTTAAAAAAAAAATTAAAAAATATACTGTGTCGGCGTATCGGCTGAGACTGACACATATCAGCGATACGTATCGGTCCTTTATGGACTGATGCCTAATAGCAAGTCCTGATTTGATACCTTGGCCCAAGCCCTACCCTAGGGCTCTCAAACTTTGGCCTTAGCCCTAACATTTAGAGTTGAGTCTGCCAGGGCATTTTGGGTCGGCCCGACCCTACCTTGAAAGCAAATTTTTCACGGCTTGTTCACTCCAATGTTTGTAAGTAAAATGACATGTAAAATAGATTTTATACTCAAATTTTAGATTGAAATAAACAAATATTTTACATAAAAAAAAAATCATTATTTACTAGTAAAAAATAATGTACTTTTTACTTGTAAAATGAATTTTACACAAAAATGTATTATCATGAAATGTGCCCTTAACCAGGTCGCTCAAACATAAGTTTTTTTTTTATAATGCCATACAATTTAGACAATCTAAATGTGCCTAACATTTAGGTACATTTAGTAAAAAGGATAGAAACTTGCTAAAGCAGGTAAACATTGCCATGATAATATCGTAGAGAGTATGGTTGCGTATGGCATAGCTCTTTGCTAGCCCCTGCAACAACAAAATTCACTTGCTTTAGTTGGTTCCTATTCTCTTTTCTAACTCCCTACAAATGAGGATTTACCCACTCTCTACTAACTCTCTACCATAGAAAATTAACATGCTCTAGCAATGAGTGAATAGAGAGGAGGGTAGAAATACTGAATAGATAAATCTTGCATATACTCTTGCTATGCAAGAAGTAATCAATGAGAAGGTGTACCGGCTAAAGCAGGTAGTAAAATGTTAGCAAAGAGGATAGGAACTTACTAAAGCAGGTGAACATTGCTATGACAACACTACAAAAAGAAGGTGCTTCAACGACAACAAAAAACTATCGTTAATAATAAAAAAACTGCCGCTACTAGTCCTGTCGCTACTGAAACAATAAGTTTTTTTGTTATTAGCGGCAATTTTTAGCTGCAAAAAATTGCCGCCAATAGTCTTATATTTTGTAGTGCAGGAGCTAGCAGATAATTATGTCATACACAACCTATGATAGTTCATGAGCAACACTTGGGAAATAAATAACACACAATAAAACACTCATATTGAATGACACAGGGAAATAAATTTCATAAACAATACTCACCTTATTAATATAAGGGAGAAAACAAACGTTGAGTATATAGCCTTCAACCTCAAGCCCCACAAAGGAGGGAGGACACTATCTGGGCTACCACTCAATTGGTCAAACATAAGTTAGTGTGCTAATGTGCTATATAGGAACGTATTTATGGAAGCATGTTATAGGTTTAGCATTTAGCTGTCACTCCAAGCGAAAAAATATGCTCATTAAAGGGTTAAAACCGAAGACTCAATGTCCAATTCATATCGGCATATCCATTAGTCCCAAGCCAATATGTATCGGATATATATTGACTTGGGTGGCCAATATGTAAATTTTTTAATAAAAAAAAATTAAAAACGGATAAAAAAAAGAGTGAAGAAATGCGAAAAGTAGGAAAAATTGCAAGATTAAAGTTTTTAAATAAGGTACCTTCATTTACAACCCAAGATGCTTCCTTCTAAACCCATGTTTCGTGTGGTTAAACCATTTACCGCATTGAATTAGACTCCGGAGATCAATTTTTGCCCTAATCTTTGACGCAACAAATCTTTACATCATGAGCTTACCATCACACGGCCATACTTTTATTACAAGTGGTACACATCCGAAAAATTGAATATGATCATGGTGTATTCTCCTATCACTTTTTAGGATGTGTACCATGTGGAATTAAAATATGTCTGTCTGATAGTACGACATGATCTCAAGATCTACTCTGTTGCAGATTGGGACAAAAAACGATTTCCATCATCCGGCTCAAAGAACTCAATGGCTTAAACACTTAAATTACCGGTTAAGAATATAACATCACAAACAGTATGAACCGTGCAAGGAAGTACGGTAAACCGTGCCTTGAACCACAGTTGATTGTGATTCCTTGCACTGTTGACCATGCTTCTTTATGAACCCAATATGACCCGACATAGATCCGATATTTGACCACTTTGGCCTGATTTAAACTCCTCTAAAAATCCGGGGTGTATATCATATCAGCTGGGTTAGAGAACTAGGGCCTAACCCAGCCGATATTTATTAATTAGGTATTACCGTATGACCGATTTTAAAACCATGTTTAAGCCATCTGATTTGAGATGTCTAACGAGTGTTTCGATTCAATGGTACATATATTTTCAATGGCAAATATTTTGGTCTGCACAAAAGTCATTAAGAGGTTATACCACTTGTACAACTTGGATCAATAAAAATTAATACAAATTGGTAGTCAAGGTGAGGGTTTTATGAGGAGAGTCAATCCTTTAATTTAGAATAGTGTTATATAGTGAATAATTTTTGGTAGACAATTTTGCGGATAGCTTATGTGGCACGACGTGATTAGCTGCGCACATAGTGGGGCTCAAGCATTGCAGCCAGTCACATCACACCATATAACCTGTCTGTAAAATTGTCCACAGCCAATCACGTCGCGTCACATAAGCTGTCTGCAAAATTGTCTATCAAAAGTTATCAACCGTTTATATGTAATTTTCCTCTAATTTAAGATTGTTAGATCGAGGCTGTAAATTTTAACTTTTTATTTTTCCAAAACCCTTATATGGGGGTTGGGGGTGCCAAGGGGCTCTTCCACTGTCACTTGCCACACAAAGAAAGAGGTGGACCACCATATAGAAAGGAGTCATAAACTGTTTTTCCTATAATATATGTACTTATTTTTTTTGAGTATGTTTATTTGCAACCAAAGATTTTTCTTTCTTAATCTTTTACACAATAGATCTTGACATTATGGGCTTCCCATATCTACTTTGAATCATGCATTGATTTTAGGGAAATTTACCTGATCGACCCTGTCAGATGTACCTTTTACGTCAGAGGCCCTATAGTTTCACCTTTACCCAAACCGACCAGCTCGAAGCCGAGTCGACCCTAAGGAGAATAAAAAGTCTATATTACCTCATTCTCTGACTTTCTTTAATCCACGAATACATTCCCTTTTTCCTCATTTTAATCTGCGCTAGAGTTATTAAGAAGTTAAAGGTGGTGAAGGTGACGTCTTTTGCCTCAGATCTGCTACCTAGAAGAAGAAAATAGAGATTTGAGAGAAGAAGCTCCTGCATTTTGCCATCGGGAGTTGAAGATCCTGCAGTTTCCCATTCCGACGCGAGGTATGTTCAGATCAAGTGTAAACTATATCGAAAGTTATTTTGAAAATTTGATTTTACTGGGTAAATATATGCAAAGAGTCAATATTGATTGCATAAAATCGTCATCGACTGTTAACACAATCGATATCGATTGTAAATAGAATCGATATCGACTGTTAAAAAAATCGATAACGATTGAGTATCCAATCGGTATCAACTGCATAAACAATCGATATCGATTGAGTATCCAATCAATATCGATTGTAAAGAGAATCGAAAACGATTGGATACTCAATCGGTAACGATTGTTTATGAAGTCGATACCGATTGGATACGCAATCGATATCAATTGTGTATCAGTTGTTTTGCTACCAATTTGTCATTCATTTTGTTCATCCGTCTTATAGCTCCTTCCTTCTCCTTCTTAAATAGGCGATATCTGGTGTGGAAATTCCTCTTTTCTGTCACTTTGATGGTCATATTATAAACGATGATGGTTTGTATCAAGGTGGCCGTCGAAGGGTTATTATAATTTCGACGAGTATATCTTATGAACGGTTCAAAAGGCGAATTTCTGCTGTCACTTCTGCGAGAGCAGATGAAATAATTTTCATAAAGTTCTCTATGAAGATAGTGAATACCACTGTGCTTGCCAACGTTTTGGATTCGGATGATTTTGCCACCCTATTTTCATTTTATAAATTTGGGTCGGACATTATAAAGGTATTCATCATTAAAGAACCATCCTCCTTCCGATTCGAAGCTGAACAAGTACCTCTAGGTGGGACTGATTTTGTGAGTAACCATTCCTTCCAGCCATGTAAGTTTGAGGAGGAAGGACTTACATATGATACTATTCAGTTAGGCTACACGTCTCTAAGAGTGGGGGATGAAGACGATTTTCATCATATCTTTTCCGATAGATTCACAACTTGGCTGACTCACGAATTATGTTCTACTATGCCATCGATGGGGATTAATGAAGGAGCTCAACCCTATTTCCATACACATAATCACCCCTTCGGTGAAGGGCCTAGTCAACCATGTCAGAACCCGTTCGATGAAGGGCCTAGTCAGCCATGTCATGACCCATTCCTTGAAGGGCCTAGTCAACCACATCAGAACCCCTTCAGTGAAGAAGGATCTAGTGAACCACATCAAAACACTGCTAGTGAAGAGAACATTGAAGATTATGATGACAGACCGGATGGATTTATAAAAGAGGATCTGAAATATTTTATGAGAGACATTGATAATCCCTTAGTAGATGGAGCTTATAAAGTGTCAGAGACATCGGACGAGTCTTTCGATCAAGAGGTGGAAACCGAATATTGGAATTGGACGTTTGAAGTTGGAGAGATCTTCAGAGACAAACAAACATTTCAAAGAGCAATGAAAGAGCACGCGGTGGAGAAAAAACTTTCAAATTCAGCCTTTAAAAACTGCTAATTACCGAGTGACAGCCACATGCTACGAACCCGATTGTTCATGGCGAATACATGGGTCTAAATTAACTGGGCTTGACACTTTCCAAATCAAGACGTTCAATAGTACTCACATATGTGGGGCCGCTAAAATCGGACCGCACGATCACCGTAATGCAACAATATCCTTCGTAGCCAACTATGTACGGGAGAAACTTATGAAAGGATTCGACTACACTCCGGCGTCGATAATATTTGATATTGCAAAAGCTTATAATGTATAAATCTCATATGCTAAGGCTTGGAGAGGGAAAGAACTTGCCCTTAATGATATTAGAGGCAGTTTGGAAGGATAATTTGTGGATCTACCAGCCTATGTGAAGGAGATGGGGATGATAGATCCTAATGTACAAACATCCTTTCAACTAACGCTTGACGGTAAATTTCAAAGATTTTTTTAGAGTTTCAGCCTGTGCATCGGAAGCTATCGCAATACACTTCGTCACGCACTGTTTGTAGATGGCACACACCTACGAGGACGTTTCGAAGGGATCCTACTTATCGCCTCAGGGCAAGACGGTAATGGCCATATATTACCGTTAGCATTTACCGTTGTCGAATTAGAAGAAGAGGATACGTGGATGTAGTTTCTTGAACGGATAGGTGCGTTCGTGATCGGTGAGTTTACCAAAGATTTTATTTTTATCATGGATAGGTCGAAGGGTTTAATTAAGGTGGTCAAACATATCTTCCCTAACGCACACCACAACTATTGTATGCGACAAATAACACAAAATTTATAACACAAGTATCCCAGGAATAATGTGAAGGGTTTATGGTGGTGCGCCGTGTGTGCATATTCAGTAGAGAAATTTGATTATATTATTAACAAAATGAAGAAAGATCATGCTGATCTTCGAGCTGTAGAGTATATTTTAAAAATAGACCCAAAGCATTGGGCACGCGCATATATGAAAAGAAGGTAATATGATTCCCTGACTACGAATAATGTCGAAAACTTATACAGCGTACTAAAGATAACTCGAGAGAGACCAATTATCAACCTAATCAGAACTACTAGAGAGAAAGTCGCCGATGATTTTCAAAAGCGCCGACAGATATCTGAGAAATAGACCACCCTCCTCTGCCTAAAAGCAGACGAGCACATGAAGAAGGTGCTACAATGGGCCGGTAGAAAGAGAGCTTAACCATACGGGCGCGATCAATTCCGAAAATTTCATTCATCAAGTCGACTTGGAACACAAGACGTATACTTGCCGCCGTTGACACATTCATGGCTTGTCTTGCTCTCATGCCATGACGGCAATCAATCGGAGAAGTTACGATTACCATAACTTCTGTGAGAAGTGATTTTTCACTGCTTGCTTTAGACAAACATACGATGAATAATGGCTTCCTACCCTCGATAAAAGCCAATGGGCATTCCAAGCTAAGCAACTGTCCAAAAATATGAAAGTGAGACCACCCTATAATTATCGAAAGCAAGTAGGCCATCCGAGAAAGAGAAGGATAAGGTCTAAGGGTGAGGTTAGGGCCCTACAGTATGGCAGGTGCAGTGAGTATAGTCACAATCGCAGGAGTTACATAGCAATTGGGCCGATAGGTTGATACAGTACAAGAAGTCAGCTATATATTCAACTACACGCCACAGTCCACTAGCTATAAATTAAAAATATAAAGTATATTTTAATAAAACTTTTAAGCATTTTTCCAACGTTTTGTCAGCACAGACAGTTGATATCGACTGTAAATACGGTCGATATCGATTGCGAATATAGTCGATGTCGATTTTATAAAAGGTCGATATTGAGTACCTTTACAATCGATAATGATTGCTTATAAAATCGATAACGATTGCTTATGAAATCGATAACGATTGCTTATACAATCGAACACGATTGTATTCGCAGTTGATAACGATTGCATATGAAATCGAACACGATTGCATATTCATTCGATATCGACTTCTTATACAATCGATATCGATTGTATTCGCAGTTGATATCGACTGCTTGAGCACTCTTTACTTAACTCTCTATATTTAGTCGATGACTGTCAATAGGGTATGCGACACGCCCAAAACCAGCCTATATATTTTTACATACTGGAGATTAAAAATTTCTAAAAAAGTTAAATATTGTAAAAATTAAAATTTTTATTTACAAATATCCTTGAATGTTCTGCTTACAACTACATACAATTTTAACTTTTGAAAAAAACTAGGGTGGTGCATCAGTTGTAGGTTCTACATCGGTGGCTTTCTCGGCTTCTCTAGCGACAGTAAATTTAGTGAGGGCTTGGCCAATTTTTGCCCTGACCTGACTCATATTGCCTTGGCTGAAGTTGAATTTCTTCTCCGTCATGAAGTACTCTATGTACTTCAAAACAAATATCCCACAGTCTCACCCATTGCTCTGTCGGGGTACAGATTTGACCCTACAATCAGAACTTGACCATGAATAGGTCTCAACGTTCAATGCAGTGGAGTATCCATGTACATGTAAAAGCGCGAAAAGATATTTGGTATGTTTTGAAAAGTACAATGTCAGCTAATGTTTGATAAGATAAGTAGCTAAGATAAGCAAACAGAGAAAATATTTACAACTACCTTCAGAATTTTCTCAGATTTTGACTGTTAAAATGGTCGTTATCGACTTCCTCAACAGTCGCTATTGATTGCCGCAACAGTCGACATCGACTGGTTATACGATCGTTAACAACTAGTTATATAATCGTTAACGACTAGTTATACGATCGTTAACGACTATTTTAACAATCGATGTCAACTGCTTATACAATTGTATTTTGAGGGCGATTAAATAAGCGTAAATTAGAAATTAATTGATTTGAAAGTGTGGACAATTCTTACCAGGATGCTCATTTGGATGGGATACTTCTCCTTAGAGGGCCTATCCAAAATTGGATCAACAATCATTACCAATCATTCTAAAACCTTAACGATCGCAAACGCCTAATGTAAAGGATCGTGACTATGGACTGGGACAAATATCTGAAATCAATAATTTATTAGTGGACACAATGGTGAAAATTATAAATAAAGTTTACGAATACCGTAATGTACCGTGTTACATTAGTGAGCCCACGGATCCCTCAATCTATTGAACAAGTTTTGGAGCACCTTCTTGCCTGGGTTGGCTTCTTCCTTAAGGGCAGCCCACCGTTCAATTTGCGTGACCATCGATTGGTCGTTGAGTTTTTCAATTTCAACAAAGAATCTGAAATCATTATAATCCATGGAGATATAGGACAAATCGGTGGGGCTCATTAGGAAGAATTTATCCACAACTTCAGGATGAGTAGTGTCATCCATGACTTCCAAAAGTCTTAGGTAGGCTCCAATTATCTGAAAGATAACAAATTTTAGTAATCGACTATTCAGAGAATCGTTATCGATTCTATACAGAGTCGGTATCGACTTTTAAGACGATCGTTAACGATTGTGTAGATAGTCGGTATCGACTATTAAGACGATTGATCATGATTATTTGTATAGTCGTTATCGATTGTTTAGACAATCGCGATCCACTATCTGTGCAATCGTTCTATTTTTTTAATCAGTCGTTACTGTCAGAAAACATTAAAAGAAAATAACATCTTTAGAAAGAATTAAGAATTGAATATTAGAGATTTGATTACTTACAAGATTGTCTAAGTGTCCCTTGCCTTCCAAATATTTGAAAGTATGCATCCGGAGTGTATAATCACCCATGGAGCTTACGTAGGTGTTGCATAAAACATAACGGCCAAAGTTTTAATTCAAAACGAAATTAAGTTTAACTAACAACTAACTATTATCGAAAAAATGGACAAATTATGAATATATGTAACTTACTTAGCATCCTTTTCGGGAGCTGTCCAGATGACATTCATGAACCTCAACTCATCTGTCAGTTCAACCGTAGGAGGGGGCATCGTCTCGATTGGAGGTTTTTTTATCGGCTGCTTTTTTCCGGTCCTAGGCTTCACGACAACATGTTTTTCTTTAATCCTAGGCCTCAGGCGAGCATCAAATGGTTGCTCAGATTGCTCATCACCAGCCGGACCACCCTTATTATCATAACTGTGGGATTGGTTATCAGTTGCTGCCAACTCCTCTTGCGCGGGAGGAGCTGGTGCCACATTTGTTGATCACTGGTCTGCTGGACCAGCAGGTTCTGCTCCCATATCGGCAGTGAGAGACACTTCCGATAAAAACTTCGAAACAGCACCATCCTGAACATCGAAAGACATAAAATTGATAAATAAGAAGAACTGAGAGAATAGAATGACCTCTAAAAATAATTTAAATCGATTCTGAAACTGATCTAAATCGATCGTATTTACAATCGATACTGATCGTATTTACAGTCGATACTGATTGTATTTAAAATCGATACCGATCATAATTACAATCGCTACCGATCGTATTTACAATCGTTATCGATGGTAAATACGATTGAAAATGATTGAATTTTCCATCGATAACGATTGTAAATACAATCGATAGTAATTGTAAATATGATCGATATTGATTGCACAATCAATCGATAACGATTATATTTACCATCGATAACGATTGTAAATACGATCGGTATCGATTGTAAATACAATCGTTAGCGATTCAATAAACAATCGAGGTAAACTAAAGCAGACTACACTATCACTCATACCTTGGGTGTCACCTCCAAGATCGTTTGAAGGAGTTCTAAAATATTTTCTTGCTCTTTTCGGATCATCTTGTTGAAGTGATCCACCGTTTGCAATTGAACATCCTTTGAAGTGAGCCGGTCATCAAAAGAGGTGCATTGTGTCCGGAGGAGCCTATTCTCCTCCACCAACTTCTTATTCCTTTCCACAAATTGGCTAACTAACTCTTTCAAATGACTCGCTTTTTGGTTGAGTTTCAAGTTATCCAACTTCAAACCATCAATCCTCCTCAATAACTCTTGATTAGAGGAGGTTGGTGTACTGCTGCTTGTTTTTGCGGCGACTCTTCTAGGCCGGTCTAATTGGACTTGGACCTCATCTGACGACAAGCCTTCGTTAGACGTTGTTTCGTCCTCAAACTCTTCCTCTTTAACTTCTTTGATCGGAATATAATTTCTTTTTTTCTTGGGCCGCAGTTCAACTTCTACAGCTTTCTTGACCTCCTCAACCTCTTTTCTCTTCCCCCCAAATTTTCCCCCAACCGCCTTTAGACCCTGCTGATAATCCCTTACGAAGGGTATCTCCAAAATAACATAGAAAAATTACAGAGAAAATTAAACAATTACTGTAATATAACAACTGCTTAATGAGTGGATACCGATTTCATCTACAGTCGATAACGATTGTGTAGGAAGTCGATACCGATTGTGTATGAAGTCGATACCGATTGTGCAGGAAGTCGATACTGATTGCTTAGTCAATCGATCCGATTGCGTAGTTAGTCGATACCGACTATGTAGGCAGTCAATATTGATTGATTTGGTAATCGGAATCCTTCACTTTACTCTTTAAAATCCTTACAAATTTACCTTTACAAATTTGAATTATTTAAAACGACATCATACCTTGCTGTCCACCATCTTCGCAAGAGTGTAGCCTTTAGTTCTCGTTTGTGGCTTCTCCGCCCACTTTAATAATCGGGGGAAAGGATTTATCATTGACGTTCTTTGAGGTGAGATATCAGGCAGCATCTCATAGGCCCACCACTGAAGTACACACATACAATCATAAATATTATACGGCTTAAGGGCTTTATCATTATCGGCAGTCTTTCTATTTGCCACGCCCTTCTCTATATACTCCAGTAAGTTTTTGAACACGTAAAGACCCCACGGGGTTTTTTTAAAGTTCTCTACGTCATCGACGAGTTCAACGTGGTCTTTCGACAATTGATGATGGGACCCGGGAAAAAGGAATGTACATAGAATAAAAAGAAGAGCCAACTTGATGAAGTCGTCATCACTTTGCGCCAGCCTCAATCCATTTTCAATATGAGACCGAATAATTTTTTCGGCTGGTAGTCCTCGAAAATATTTGTATCGAATGGTTTCCTCTTCAGGTGCTTTAATGGAAGGGGTATATTGTTGAGGTTCAACCACCACAAGGCCCAGTATTAAGGCAACGTCTATCTTCTGAAGATAGATATCTCTCCTCCCGATTCGGAAGTAGTTCTTCTCAACCTAAAAACTTAACATGGCATCCACAATATCTCCAGCAAAACTAACACCCTTTGGTATTTAGAATATTTCCCCGAAAACTGATGCACTTAGCAACTCCTTCTGCTGCAGGCTAGCGTCATCGTAGATCTTTGAAATGCCAGTAGGAGAACATTTTTCAACAGCCCGTTGTACAACCATTTTGCCGGCTTCTGTATATGAACTGTAATAAAATTGAAAAAGATTGTTTATAATCAAGCTACATAAAAAATCGCCGATTCCCTAGACAATCCAATCGACTGTTAATGCGATCGGTATCAATTGTTTACACAATCGTCATTGATTGTATATACGGTCGATATCGACTGTTTATATAATCATCATCGATTGTTTACACAATCGTCATCGATTGTATGAACAATCGTTGTCGATCGCATTAACAATCGATATCGACCATATATACAATCGATAATAGGGAATGGTTTTGCTAAAGACGAACTAAACCTATATTGAAAGCGTTTTGATGGTGGAATAGAAAGCGTTCTATTAAATTTTCTTATCCTTCCGAGCTTTCTTGCCATAATGGTTGAACAGAAGGTTAGTTGGCAATAAATTGGACGTCGGCTGATATAAATAAAATATTATATTTATTATGGGTGAAGGCTTCGAAGAGTTCATACGATGGGTCCTATTTTGATAGCTTGTTAAAATGAACAGAGTCCTATACTAACACCCATTGGTTAAATGCTAAATGAACTGTAATATATCGATATCGATTGTATATATAGTCGATATCGATTATAAATCGATTGTGTTTATAATCGATATCGACTATATATACAATTGATTATATTTATAAGAACATTAAATATTATGACAAAATTGGCACCGACGAAAGAAGAAGAAAAAACTCAACAGCAATTAATGATAATTTTATTAGCTACTTACAGGTTTGGTAGCTTGAAGATTGAAGAACGGAATGCTAGCGACTTACGACCGCCTCTCCACCCACTTCGAACGAAAAAGTAAAAAATAAAAAGATAAACAGTAAAAGGTTTGATGAAAGCGACTATTTATTACATTGAGGGTAAATCCAATATTTTCTAAAGGCGGAAGATGACTCGGCGCGCAGCGGATCGGTTTGGATAAAAGTAAAACTATAGGACCTCTGACGTAAAAAGTACATCTGACAGGGTCGATGAGGTAAATTTGCCTTGATTTTACAAGGCACACATCCTTAAAAAAGATATGAGAATCATATTTGATGGTATATCCATTATCAAATCAAATTTTTAGATGTGTGAATATTATTTTGAGATGCGTGAATGTTGATTCAACTTTTGACTGTATGATAGTAAACTCATCATCTTAACATCAGTGTTAAAAAAGATTGGTAAAACAAAACAAATGATTTTCAACGCTTCATCCAAAGCAGTCTATATAACGATGGTCGCAATTAATAAAAGAATCTATGGCTCAAATCGCCGGACCTTGTTTTTCTTATCCATTAGCTTAATAGCTTACAAGCTAAAGCCGTTTGTCAACCAAGGGTCGTTGGCACAGTGGCCAGGACCATACATCAAAAAGCGAAGGTTCCGTTTGCAGAGTTCGAATTCCACTTACCTACGATGTGTGGTGTGCGGGTGTTGCATGTACCTGAGGACTTAGTCCCACGATGTACAAGGCCGGATACTCTATTATTAAAAAAGAAAGAATAAAAAAAAAAAGGAAAAAATGCTTGTCATGGTGATGTTAGTTTTCATGTGTAATAATTTTTATTTTTATTTTAATACAATCATTTGGCTGAGAAAGCCTCGAGAATTGAAGAACAAACACATAAAGATTAAAATAGTAGTTTCGTTTTTGGGCATGACCAAAACTAAAAATTTCCCCTCCATATATACATTTGGATTGAAATTTCGATTCAAGTTATCATTTCAACAGAGACTGAAACTTAAACAATTCAACCAATAAATCGGCCTAAATTTTGAATTATGGGCTCGCATACATGTGACAATTACAAATGGAAATACCAACTATAGGAATGAGAGTTAACTGCTGGAAGAACCCGCAAAAGTAATGCCTCTTTTATTTTCATGTGTGGTATTATTAGCATATAAGAGGTAAGATTGGCGTAGCAGAGACTGAGAAGGGCATTGTTGTCCTTGCTGTTTCGTTTTCTTTTCAAATGACAATGGTGTCAAATCGGTTGTCTTAAAGAAACATGCATTATTATTATTGTGGTTATTGTGGAGTTGAAAGGCGTGGACCATGGTCCCATTTGCCTCCCGTACGACGGGACACCATTATGGAACTCATGTTCGAAAAATAAAGCCTTTATTATTTGATAAAAAGAAAGAATATGACCTTGCTTACCTTTTTACCCCCAACACTTCTCAAACTGCTCTTCTAGCCCTAGGAAAAAGTCAAGTGCCCACTCTTCAATGGTCTAAGATTTGGTATACGTTTCTGGCAGTTCAGTTTCTTGTATGCAAATCTAGACCGTCTAGATTAGAGAACATCATTTAAATCCGACGTAGCCCAAAAATTTCGTTGATGGGACAACGCCAGGTATTTGACCAATATGATTTCAGATGTTAAGTGTGGACCAGTGTGCATGCTAATCAATGGATGTATGGAATTTTTTGATCAATCAGACGGTGGTGGTAGTGTCGTGTACCGATATTGGTGCTTATGGCCAAGTAGCTAATACCAACTCTTTGTGATATAGACATGAGCTAGCAAATAATGCTCAACGAACCTGCAACAGGATAGGATAGGGGATGCAAAAAGTAAAAATGTGTGCCGTTCATTGGATGTGGGCTATGTCCATTAAGGACGTTCACGCCGGGTCACTATCTATAAAGAAATCAATTAAAGAAAGGATATCTCTATTTGCACCTGCTGAAACTTTATGAGCACCCACCTTGCAAAGGCAACCATGCTTCATAGAAAAGAAATCTCCAATGATTGTGATGCATTGACGTTTATCGTCCCAATTCGATGATGAGATCATGGGTGGAATCAGAAATTGTTCGTCAAATAAGACACCCGTGATATAAAGATCCATTGTATAGAAGATTGGGACAAAAAACAATCGGTATCATCCATTCAAACCAATTAATCGTTTTGGGTGCAGGTACCCTCAAAGATTCAGTGGGTATGAACAAAGGTACCTATCTCCAATTAGTGTTTTGCAAAAGGAAGGGTTCCTCAAAAGTGACCATGATCATGGACGTACCTATCATAATAGTTATTTACCGGGATGTATGCCACGCGGAATCAATATGTTACCATTTAATAGGTGCACTGTGATCTCTAGATTTATTGTGGGGATGATTGGGATGGAAAACGTTCTCCATCACATGATTCAAGGCAGTCAACGATTTTAATTATGAGATTAATTTTTTCAAAATTCTTTCATAATCTCTTTATTCTTCCTAATAGCCCGGAAATAACATGAATGAGGTAGATGCTTAGTTTTTAATTATGAGACTAATTTTTTCTTTCACACCCGGCCTTTTTACAAAGAGTTTAAATCTCTCTTCGGTACATTTAAACACTATTTTCATGTGTTAAATGATTTTATGCTATTACATGTGTAAAATGTAAGGTATTAAATATCGGTTGATACGGTGTTGGCCTGTGATACCTATAATTTCATTTTATTTAATTTATTTTTAATAGGCCGATACATATCGGTATCGGTTGATATATATATATATATATATATATATATATATATATATATATATATATATATATATATATATATATATATATATATATATTTATATATTGGCCGATTCGTATCAGTCCTCCAAAGATCGAAACCTAGCACTGATTTTGTTACCTGTATAAAATGTGACATGGCATTTAGAATAATAAAAGATTGATTTTGTCCACCCATATCATAGATGCGTTTATGCCTCTTGGCGTTAATGACATATTTTTCAATATTATTCTTTAGCCACACTACAAAAAATAAGGCTAATAGCGGCAGTTTTTTTTAATAAAAAACTGTCACTATTAGTCTTGTCGCTATAAAAAACTGCCGCTATAAAAACAATAGCGGCAGTTTTTTGTAGCGACAGGACTAATAGCGGCAGTTTTTTATTAAAAAAAACTGCCGTTAATAGTCTTATTTTTTGTAGTGCCACTTATTCAAGTGGTTATACGTGAAGTTCACTAATATCAAAATATCAAAATAACACTTTAATATATCATCCAATCCAAGGATTTCAATATAGACTTATTTTAGATATATAAACAATAATGTATATATTAAAGTGTTCATATCGAATGATTAGAATGCTGATAGTATCAATTTTAGCGTAAAGCCATAAACAGTTCACTTGATGAATTGGAAGTTGAAAGACTTAGATTGATCAAGCATGTGTGCAATGTATGAAAACAAGTGAACTGATGACTGTTTCATCTATTGATGTAACTAAGGCCCTGTTTGATAGCAATGAAACTCTAAAGAGGAAATGAAATCAATTTCTTAATTAATTTCCTGGGAAATGATTTCCTTCAGAAATGGATTTTCCATTGTTTGTTTAGTGTGTTTGAAAAATGACTTTCATTGAAAATTGATTTCTCTTGTTTGATTAGTATCTTTGAAAATGAGTTTTTAAGTTTGGATCATATATTTTTTACGTTTATAAAAGTAGATGTTAGTTTGAGCAGATACTTAGTAAGAAAAGAAGAAAAAAAACTTATTTAGGAAAATACCTAATGTATCACTTAATGTTGCATTAGTCATAGATTAACTTTATTATTATTATTAAAATTATAATTAAAGTTAAATATTAACCAATAATTATTTTAATGATATTTTATTACGTTACAAATTAATACCATAGTAATCATTGTTTATTATCAAGTTACATAAGTCAAAGTTTGAAAAGTCAAACTCAAATAAAAAATCAAAATTTGATGAAACTTAAAATTTTGATCAATAAAAATATATAAAGCTCAATAACAAAGTTGTAAATACTAGTATCTAACGTAAGTTTATACGTTGAAATGAAATTCAATTTTTATAGAAGTCAAAATTTGACCAAGAGAAAATTTTGTAATGTACTAACAAGTTACAAAAGTCCAACTGTAAATTAACATAACAATATTCATATACATCGTTAGGTTAACAGTATTTATATATATCGTTAGGCTACGCTAGTCAAATTTTGATCAAATATCTACTTTTAATAAAAGTCAAACTTTTATCAAAAGTAAAACTTTGATTAATAAACAATTTTAAGACTAAAGTACAAAGTTACATAGTAAATGCTAGAATGTACAATAAGGTTACATGTTAAAAGAAAATTCAAATTTTAACCTTGAAAGAAAATTTAATTTTTTAAAAATGTCAAACTTTGACCAATTTTTTTAACTTTGACCAATAAAAAATTTAGCAATCTACCGCCAACCTACAAATTAACATAACAGTATTCGTATCCATTGCTAGGGTATACTAGTATAAAATTTGACCAAATATCTACTTTTAAAAAAGTCAAACTTTGATCAAATGCCAAAACAAGTAAAATAAAATTTGATAATGTACTACAAAGTAATAAATTAAAAAAAATATAATCTCATTGGGGCTACAGAAGTTCAAAAAACTCAAATTGTGTTATAAAGTCAAAATTTGACCAAATATCAAACTTTGACAAATAAAAATTTACATTACTAAAATACAAATAACAACAGTAATAATGACTATCTATTATCAAGATACAATTATCAAATTTTAACAACTTTGACTAAAAGTGAAACTTTGATCAATAAAAATGAGGCAATATATTTTCAAGTTACAAATTAAAATAATGATAGATAGTTTTAATTATAATATTCCACTAATTGAAATTTATAATATTTTATGGAAAATCAAACTTTGACAAAAAGTCAAACTTTGATCAAGAAAAAAATTGCACTGATACGGTATAAATTTACGTAGTAGTAGATTCTATCTAAAAGTAGGTTTTGAGTTTGACTAAAAATAAATTTTGTATAAAAGTCAAAGTTTAACTAAAGGTCAAAGAATTGACTAATACAATTGAGAATCTAGTATCAAATTATACATCAATATGACAATATCATTTTTTCTCCATCAAATTATAGGAGTCAAAGTTTAATAAAAAGTAAAATTTTAATTAAAAGTCAAAGTTTGACCTTAAATCAACCTTTGACCCTAAAAATTTGATAATATATTACTAACTTATAACTTATTATCATGTTTCAGTAATCAAAGTTTGATAAAAAGTCAAAACTTTATATAACTTATAAATCCAGTTAAAGTTTGATTAAAATTTAAACTTTGACCAAAGTCAAATATTAGCTGAAAAAAGTATGTTGTAGATAATGTGGTGGTCATAGTGATTGTGTTGATATGATAGTCATAAAAATGGAAGTTACTTTTTAATAGTCAAAAGATAATTTTTTTTGCTTTTAGATTTTTTACAAGTAAATTTAGATTTGAAATGACAAAAAATTATTATTTTGTTGGTGAGAAACTCAATTTCAGCCACTTAAAATGTTGAAATGGTTTCCTCCTAAAATGATTTGGTGTATGAAAATTCAATTTCCATGTGTGACCGACTTAATTTCATTTCTATCTCCTTACATAGCTATCAAACAATAACAATTGAAAACTAAATTTCATTTTCACCTATAAACTGTTTGATTTAAAGGCCATGATTTAAAGATATTAAGTGCAAAATATTAGCGGGCAATATATCTTAATTTAGTCAAATGTTATTATCTTTTTCAACAGTTGAGTACAATAAATCATATGATAAATGTCGTGTTTTGCTACAAATTTATGCACTCAAGATCTATAGATTACGAACTTTAAATCAAACGACACTACAAAAAGAAAAGATTATTAGTGGCAACCATAAACTGCCACTATTAATAAAAAACTGCCGCTAATACTCTTATCGCTAATAGTCTTAATAATTTTTTTGTTAATAACGACACTTTTTGACTATAAAATACTGCCGCTAATGATCTTATTTTTTTGTAGAGCGTAACGGCCTAGACTGCATTTTCACATGTCACATGTTCCTAGAGTACCAAATATTTCTTTAATTTTAGTGCAGCGGCAAAATTTCCGAGTGCGAAACATGATTCCCTAAAATATCTTGTCACATCAACTTACACCTTTAATGGCATAGGATTAACACCTTTAATGGTGTTTAACTGTCGGCCACACCTCATTAATCATTTAACACAGGATTCATATTGATAACGAGGATCTGAAAGCCCTCTCTTTTTCTCTCACATGTTTTGACGGGGGATTTAGATGTAGCTCGCTTCTTTCTGGGTGGGGTGCACTGTCCAATCAGAATGCCAACCCCCATACCCATAAAGTAGTTTATATAATTTACTTAAGTTAGATGTAAGTGAATCTAATACCATACAAACCACAATCACAAACACACTTCCTCAATTTATTTCGACACTTAGACGTGGATTATAATATAGTCTTTATTTAGTAGCCCCTCGGGGATTACAAATGAAAGGACTCTTATGCATGCAAATAGAGGATATATGGATATATGCATGCATATGCAGGTATATATAGTCTTATAAAATGGATTGCAGATATATGCCTCAAGAAATAGAACGTCCATATATCAAAATGGTTTAGCACATATTGTTAATGATGTAGATTATGAACTATTTTATTAAAAAATATTAAGTTAATAGAATCAATCATACTTATAATAAATTAAGTTAATATACACGACAGTTTAGGAACAGCATTTGGCAAAATAAATTGAACACAAATAACACCACTTTATTAGTATAAGCGAGGATGCAAACGTGGAGTTTAAAATCCGCGACCTCAAACCCCGCAGAGGAGGGAGGATACCTAGATTCCATCCAATGTGTTAAGTTAAAATGTATTTATAAATGTTTTAGATTATATATTTTTTACCCATGGTATAAAAAATCAGCCGATATCGCCGATATGCACTACAAAAAACAAGACTATTAGCGGCAGTAAAAAAACAGCAGCTAATACCCTTGCCGCTAATAGTTTTAATAGGCTTTTTATTAATAGCGGCAATAGTCTTATTTTTTGCAGTGATGTATCAATTTCTCAGCAAACAAATATGTATCGGCCCTGATACGTATCGGTATCTCAACTCAGTATCGGTATTGGCCGAGTCATATCGGTCCTCCATAGACCGATACCCGAGTCCGATACCGATTTGGACACCTTGATTTTACGAAAAGATCCGAAACATAGCAACAATAGCTGGTTCACTATTGTAACAATGGGTACCATTATTTATACCAGCGAAACTGTATCGTCACCCTATTATTTTTCATCTAAAAAATTGATGTGTGCCATATGATTTTAAAGTTTTTTTTGAGATGTGTTTCATTTGTAATAAATACTTGAGTATGTTAATTATACCCAATGATCTCAAGATCTATTGTTATAAAGATTGGGACGATAACAATCTCTATTGTTTGATTCATAGCAGTTAAAGCTGTCAATACATGTCGATAGGAGGAGAAGAGGTGAGCTGACAATTTGGGTGTAAATAATTGGTATATTTTACAGAATATCCAAAGATAGAGAGAGTGACGTTTTACAAATATCCAAGAAGGGGAGAGAGAGAGAGACGTTTATTGAAAGAAAGGGTGTTGGCATGGCAAAGGGGGCAGACAAAGTGGTAGTAAATGAGTGGACCTAGCGGTCGTACAAAAATAAATAAAAGGCAGGAGAAAAAAAATAGAGTGGACTTCTTATGCTTATCTTACCAACTCCACATGTAAAACTACTGGTCATGATCAAAAACCTATAAAAAAACCTCTATTTATGCTTCACTTTTCGAACGTGCTCTTTCCAGTTCTATCCATGAAATTAGTAAAAGGGATCAACTCTTCCCACCCTCCTCTTTACATAATACCTTCAATCACACTTTTACTCTAGAGGTGCCATGTGGCGCATCTTCATAACTTATCTAATTGATTCATGTAGGAGAATAGGGAGCCATTACATGCACACGCTTTTTAAGTGATTGCACCGAGGTTGAAGAAAGACTTTGTATTTTAGGGACATGTGACATGTAAAAATGCAATTTAGGCCGTCTGATTTAAAATTCATGATCTATAGATTTTTAGTGGAAAAGATTGGAGTAAAATACGATATTTATCATATGATCTATTGTTGTCAACCGTTGAATCAAATAATAGCCTTTGACTATATTTAATCATATGATGAAGATTACATTTCATGCCAATCTTATCTACTAAGGATCTATAGATCATGAAATTTAAATTAGACGACTCAGGTTATGTTTTCAAATGCCACATGGCTCCCAGCAGAATATCATATATAGATTATTTCATTTGGGACAACATTATATGGCAGACAAGTTTTGTGCAGGCAAAGTGCAGGCGACTGATGTGGCACGACGCAATTGCCATCACAAAACCTGCCTACCATTTGCAATTTTCCTTTCATTTGAAAAAATACTAGTACGGAACCCGTGCGATGCTCGGTAGTGATCAGAAGACGCCCTATGCGTTAGAGGAACCTTTGCGACACACAAGCGATTATCAAAGCAGGACCCGTGATATATATATAAGGACCGGCCTTGGACCAAGGCCCAAGAGGCGACCACATTAGGGCCCCAAATTTTGGGGGACCCCAAATTTGGAACCTCATTGATTCAATAGGTTTTAACGTTTGAAAAGAAATTTAGAGGGGCCCCAAGCCCAGTTGACATGGACCCCTCACAATGGAAACCAAGGCTAGGCACGATTGAGTCGGGTGGGTCCACTTATGCTTTAAATAAAAGAAAAAGACCCTACCTCTTCAATTGCTAACCTATTCTCTGTTCTCTTCTCTCTCTCTCTCTCTCTCTCTCTCACCGCTCTCTCGGCTCCACACCACCACTGCAACCCCACCTTCCATCAGCCCCAACACGGAAATATCGCATCCCCAAGCCCCACCCTCTTCCACCGACCAAGTCCCAAACTAGGGTTTTAATTGTTTTGAGGTATTTTTTTTTCTCTCTTTCTCTCTCTTGATGGTTATTTATATTGATATTTTTTAACAAAAAATTAGCAGGCCCACAATGATTGAATTTATTTAATTAAATATTGATTTAGTCTTTATTTTATTATTTAGTAATTAGGGGTCTTGGAACATCCTTGATCCTTGATAGCATGGAGCTTTAGTACAATGGAAGAAAAGGTTTATTTTCCTATTTCTGATTTCACATGGATACTTCTTATTTCACATGGAGGAGGGATCAAATGAAATTTTATGGTTATGGGTCATCTATGGCAGCAGAGCAAAAAAATTTCATTTGGTCCTTGTCAATTACAACTCTTTTATTTAATCTATTTTTCTTGGTTTTAGATGATCTCTTTATTGGGTGACCTACATACCTTACTTTAATAGTTAAGAATTTTAGGAGAAAATTTGTGCTTTGAAATCAATTAGCATTTGATGATTTTCAGTTAGATTGGCTTACTATGTTGCTCTTAATTCCTCTTAGGATCGTCGTTATTAGGTTGGGTGCACCAAATCCAATTTGAGGGAAAATCTGGAATTGCCTCATGCCGTGTATGCAAGGAGATCCATCGGTGCAAAAGAAACTAGTAGAGAAGAAAATCACTAACGACACAATCTGCCAGCTATGTAAGAAAGAACCAGAATCCGTGATCCATACACTATGTGATTGCGACATCGCTTCCCGAATTTGGTTCAATAATGACCTTGGAATTCGTACGCAGTTTGCTCACCACACATCTTTCGTAGATTGGGCAATGACAATCTACAAAAAGGGGCGCTTAAACCTATTGAGGAGATTCTTTACTTTGTCCTGGTTGATATGGTACAACAAAAACTGCATCGTGCATGGATAAACAATGAAGGAACCGCATATCATTGCACGAAAGGCTAATGACCATCTATACGAGCATGATGCTATGATAGAACTAGATGTAAACAACCCATAGAATGACAAAAGCTCATCATGGATACCACATACTGAATCTGTTTTGCAAGCAAACTCCAATGGCGCATGGATGGAGCATGGATTGGAACCTCTGGAGTGACAGGCCACTGTATAATTTTTCGAAACAATAAGGGTGATCCGGAAGCAGCTATGGCGAAAAAGGTGACTGATATGTTCTTGGTAGAATATAGCGAAGCTCTTGCGATGCGGGAGACAATTTTTTGGGTGAAACATTTGAGCCATAACCGAGTTATCTTTGAATGCGACTCAATTAGAGTTATGAAGGCTGTGACAGCCCAGGAGAAGGACTCATCCCTACTCTGCAGCTTAATTGAAGACATTAAAGACAATCTTAAACTCCTTTGATTTTTGTGAGGTTTGACATATTAAACGTGAAGCTAAAAAGGTTGCTGATGTATTATCCAAAGTGGCTCTAGATGTGTTTGGTTCATAATAGCTATTTTACTATACCAACATTATCACCTTGCACATGTACAAGGGGAATTGTAGCACATGTAAGGGTATCGATCCTCAGGAAAATCTTTTGAAAAGAATACGTTTATAAGTCTTTAGATAACAAGTTAGTTTTGATTTCTAAAACTAAATTGTAGAAAGTAAACAGATTTGATTCTAAGAGTTAATTATAACTTATACAGAAAAGGCTATCTATAAAAGATAGATAAAGAAAACAAGTCTAGGCTCCCTAATCACAGATTTGTAGTCTTAGTTAATTATCTCTTATTCCTTTGAATTCTGTAATTATCATAAAGCGACAACGACAACATAAGAAGATAAGATTAGTTTAAAGTAATAACAACAACATAACCTTCTCTAGCAATAATTCCATTAATGAAACTAAGGCAACAACGGTAACATAGTCAAGTGATGAAAGTCTAATAATTCTAAACCTAAGTGAACAACGACAATATAGAATTTAAAATTATAAAAATCTTAAAATCCTTTTAAAACTCATAGACAAGTTTTAAAATTCATTTTCATTAATTAATTACAATCTGAATTCAAAAGAATAAGAAACAACTAACTATTCATACTCATCTTTGATATAATGGGTTCCCAGACTTTGGAAGACTTTGCCATACATCTTCATAGTTTATTTCATTAACGGAAAAAAAATTACAGAGTACATAATGTAAACTAAGCAAGCTTCTAAACCTATCTCTTTGTCTATCTATCTCCACTTCTACCTATCTATTTCTACCTACGTATTTTATATGTGTCTACTTCTCTATATGTAGACACCCAAATTTGGCCCAAGGCCTGATTGAAACATACTTCGAGAAAGGCGCTCCCTCGAGCTTTCGATAGCACCTCCCATACCCTTAGAAACCTTCCCATACCCGTAGGAACCTTCCCAAACCTTTAGAAACTTTCTCAAAACCATTAGGAATCAACCCTACACCCTTGAAACCTTTTCCAAACCAATTTTTAACCCTCCCGGGCAGTATTTGTAAAGAGGTGTGCCGGAGCTTACAGAGGCCTCTGTTGGGATTAAGTCATATACCATTGGAAAGTAAAGGTTTTTAGTTTTCCAACAACCCAAGAATTGCCTCAATCGGAAATATACATTAGAAGTTATGGCGGTTTGATTTTGGGGCATAGTTGGGGCCATTTTTGCCTAGCGTGTATAATATACACGCTAGGCCATTTCTGAAGGAATTTTGCCTAGCGTATATAATATACACGCTAGGCCATTTTTTGGAAGAATTTTGCCTAGCGCGTATAATATACATGCTAAGCCAAATGGGTTCCACGGTGGGCTTTGAAATTCTTAGGGGCATTGTACATATGCCTAGCGTGTATAATATACACGCTAGGCTTAGCTACAGTATTTTTAAGATTTTGTCCAAAATTCACTTTTGGTGTTTGACTTGTTGACCATCCCAATGTTTAGGGTGGGTTTCTTTATGACAGTTACACCCCTATTAACCCTATTTACAACCCTCTAGCCTTTTGAAACCCCACCTTATCATTCACCATTGAACCCCATCCAGACTTTTCCATAGCCTTGAAAAACCTAAATTTTTTAGATTTTGTATTACCTAATTGCTAATCTCAATAGCCTTTAAGCACCCTTCTAATCTATTATAACTCTATAAATAGAGAGGCACCTCTCGTTACTAATGGCTTGAAAAAATTTCCGAAGAGAGAAAAGATTAAGAGATTTCCTTCTCCCCTTTGGTGCACTAAATTCATATAAATTTCAGACTTGAAAATCATCTCTTCGACCCCATCTTCAATGATAAATTCCTTAGCCTAGGTGAGAACTACCCCCTAGCCTCCTTCTTCTACCCCTTAGCTACCAAGCCTTACAGTTAAAAGACCCATTTCTCAACGCAATAGTTATTGGAAGCTCTCCTCACGCAGCTACACGAAGGTCTACGACTGTGCTACAAGGGTTCGAGAGCTTCGACTCTCCCCTCCACTCCTCTAACTTCTTTGCTTTTTCTTTATCCAATTCAAGCCATTATGTTACCGAATTTTAGGTATTTTCGGAGAGCTTGATAGGATCATAGTGTCTTAGGGCAAGAGGAAGTGCTGTCTTATTTTTTATTTTTATTTGGCTATAAGAAGAGACCGCTTTTGAGCGGGTTGATCGGGTTCCTAACACCTTCCCAATCGATAACCGAAGCCCCTACCCAAGAGCCTTTGGCGTAAATCGGTAAATCAGAGTTATATTTTTGCACTTCGGTGCTTTCAATATTGATTTAGGTTCTCGGGACACCAAAAGCTTTGAGTGGCAACTTGATATCTTTTTTCTTACAAGCGCATCATCACGACGAGACTTGCAAGAGATCCCACAGTTGCATAGATGGCGACTCTGCTGGGGACAAGCTTGTAGAGCTTCCCCTTGAAGTTTTGGCCTATTCTTGTTTGTTTATTTTTCTTATTTACTAACCCTTTTTGCTTCATTTCTTTGATACTTACCCCTACTTTACAGTCATTTTTACTTACCCCTACTTTTTCGTCATTTAAGCCCTTAGTCGATTGGCGGGCCTGCTTGAGCACTGCTTTACTTACCCTTACTTTTTCGTCACTTACATGCCTTAGCCGATTGGCGGGCTTACTTGTGCATTTTATCGCCTTAACTGTTTGGCGGACCTACATGAGCATTTAATTTATTGCAATCATATACTTGCAGTGAAGCCGGCCTGTAGAGGCGGCACGGTATCATCACAACCCGTTTTTGAACCTAAGCAAACTCCCTTAAAGCTGAATTTAAAATTGAACCACCAAGGGGCTTAATGCACTTTTTTGCGTTGGGTAGATTTTAGGAATTTAGGTAGCGATACAAACGTCCCGGTTCTTAGTATGGCGGCAGCCCTTAGTGGTGATAATCCGAAAAACTACCACCTCATCAAGTACCTGAGAAAGCGCTTGCGTCGGAGGTATATCGGGTGGGTGACCGATCCGGTTACAAAACTTAAAGCTCTTGGGGCGAGTGTTAGAAGAAAATCCCGAAACGACCTTGTATCCCTAGGTGCAGTGAGGAGGGACCTGAACTAACAAAGAAAATCAGTCCCTGGAAGCACCACTTTCATAAAATAAAAAAAAATAGACCAATCTCAGGCCTGCTGTTGCTATCAAATTTTTTTCCATACTCTGTTTTTGCTTAGCGTGTATAATATGCACGCTAAGCCAAAATTCTCCAGAATTGCTCTAGCATGTATAATATACACGTTAAGCAAAAAATCCTCAGATTTTGCCTAACATGTAAAATATACTGATCGGCCACATAATTTATCATTTTATCACCCTTAACTTAGTGATGCTAGGCTATAGTTTGCTACTAATAAGTTATTGTTGTGCAGATATTAGAGATAACCAGTATAATAGAGCAAAAGTTTTAATTTTTATCAAAATAAACTCAAAAAGTAATAAGAAAAACGATTGAGCGAAAAAGACGATTTCCCGTCTACTAAAAGCCAGAAAATCGTAATTTACGATTCTGTAAAAGAGACAAAAGAAGAAAAGCGCAAAATCGTAATCCAGAGAATCGTCAACTATGAGGAAGCTATGAAAGATAGAAAATTGTGATTTACGATATTCTAAAAAAGAGAAGAAAATGATTCCCAGAAAGGAAGCTTTCCTACTATTGTTGATCATGTGCATATTATACTACCATGAAATAAATTAGAAGATGTATGAAATTAGAAGTCTGGTGAATCATGGATCTGAGAAGATTGATGAAGATAAACTCTTAGGAAATCTTGGTTGCTGAAATAAAGGAGAACAATCTAGAAGCACATCTACCGTCTAAGCAAGGAAAAGATAAAATTAGGAATTAGAGTTATATTAGGAATATTTTATTTTTAGTAGTTTCTTTTATTAGAATTAGAAGTCTTTGTAAATCGACTCCTTATGATCTATAAATAAGAGAGCTTGGTATAGGAATAATGATCGAAGAATTTCAGCATCAATTGACAACTGAGGTTAGATTTTCTTCCGATCAGGAGTGTAAAATAGTTATAGTAGATTAGATATCAGAGGTTTTTCAAGAGCAATTAACGACTGCAATTGAGTGCTGAAGATTAGTGTAGATATCTTAGTTTCTCAGAAGCAATTGATGACTGCGGTTGAAGGGTGAAAGATATATTTATTTACTTTCTAGTTTATATTTTATTTACTTTATTTTCTTACTTTATAAACATCTTTAAGTTTTAATTTGAATTGATGACTCAGGTTAGAATTTATAGATTAGTACAACGGTTTTTACTTTTCCATCTTCAGTTTTCTAAGGTTTGATTGACGCTCAGATTTTAGAAAGTTATTGATTAGATTAAATCTGTATTGATAGGATCTGAGACTTGATTGACGACCAATACTAAGAAACTAGATATATGGTGTAATGGAACTATTTATTTTTATAAATATCTGATAGCTGAAGATTGGGATTGATGACCTTAATCTGAAGAAGGAGGATTTAGATTTATTTTATGTACTTTAGATTCAGAAACCATTCTTTTATTCATATTTCTTAAGTAAATTATATCTTAAAGATAAATAGAAGTTTTTAAAATAAGAATTTAAATAGAAGATATAAATAAGAAGTAATTAGATAAATAAACTTCCTTGTGGGAACGATCCTATGCTAGTACTATGATGTGCAACTGTGAGATTTGTGACGATCCCATCGCGGCGATGCGCTCGCTAGCAAAAATATAGAGTCGCCACCTAGAGCTTTTGGTGTCCCGGGATACCTATATCATTTTTATAAGCACCGAAGTGCCACAAATATGACTCTGAATCCGGTTCACACCAAAGGCTCTTGGGTAGGGGCTTCGGTTATCGATTGGGAAGGAATTAGGCACCCGATCAACCCGCTTAACGCGGTCTCTACTAATGGCCAAAACAAAAATAAAGTAAAAGAAAAGAAAATGGCTTCCACTTGCCCAAATGGGCCTTAAATCCTATTTATGCCCCTCCGTTCCTACTGAAAGTTTGGTGGCGTAACGACACAAATAGGAGGATGAGAAGAGCTAAGGAAGAGATAAGAGAAGAAAGGGGAGAACCGGAGCCCTCGGGCCCTTGTAGCACAGTAAGAGAGCCTTGCGTTGGCTTGATTTGATGAGCTTTCAAAGGCTTGTATGGTGGAAATAGGAGTTCTAAGCTTTAAGGCTAGCTAGCTAAGGGGTAGAAAGGGAAGGTAAATGGGTAGCATACACCTAAACTAAGGGATCTAAGGTAGAAAATATCACTCAAAGGGGGTTTTAAAATTATAGAATTTGTATGAGCAATGGTGCACCAAAGGGAGAAAGATCTTCTTACTTTAAGCTCTTTCTCTCTTAGGTAAAAATTCTCAACCTTTAATCCAAAGGTAGGGGGGGCTCTATTTATAGGAAATGGGTGGATTAGGAGGCTACTTAGATGTTAATTGGGTTTAATAATTAGGTAATCTCTAATATAAGGTTTCCTAGGATTTTAAGAGCTTGGAAAGGTGTGAAGGTGGTTCTAATGGTGGATGATAGGGTGGGGCCTTAAGTCACTTAAGGGGTTGCAAATATAGTGCAAAGGGGTGTAGCAGAACTAACAAAACACACCCCAAAGACCCAGGTGGTCAATAAGTTAAACTCTACTCATGAATTTCGGGGCAAAATAAATATACAGTAAAACAGTTCTGTACAATAGCCTGGAAGTTGGCTTCGCGAGGGGTGGGGTCCACTTTAATACTGGCACAACTATTAGTTGTGCGAGGCTTAAATCCTGGGAAAGTGGCTTGGCACAACTAATAGTTGCGCCAGGCTAAATTGTAATTGGCGCAACTATTAGTTGCGTCACATCCCTAGGGGGGCCAATTGAAATTACCCTTTTGCCCTTTAGGTTCAGACCGCCATATCTTTTGGTGTACAACTCTGATTGGGCGATTCCTGGACTGTTGGAAACCTGACAACTTCTACTTTTCAATGGTATGAGATTCGATCATAGTAGAAGGCCATAGCCAATCCTAGTTCACCACTCCTCACCCGAGGCCCAGAAGGGTCAGGTCTAGGTTTGGAACGGCTTTTAAGGGTTAGTACTGGTTTCTAAGGGTTCTAGGGTAGTTGGGGTGATTCCTAAGGGTTTGGGGTAATTCTTAAGAGTTCCATACATGCCATCAAAAGCTCGTAAATGCGCTTCTCTCAAAATATATTTTGATCAGGCCTTGGGCTAAATTTGGGTGTCTACAGATGCCCCTCTTTGGTATCTGATCACAAATAATCGAATGCAAAAGAAAATAGACATCTGAAGAGGCCCAAGGCATTACTGACGGGTCCGTTGCATTCAGAACGAACTTCAAACATTAGATGAGTAATATGGTGAGAAAATGAAAGCCCTGGATGCCAGGCTAAACATTCGTTTCTCAAGGTAATTGATCTCCAAGCGCTTAGCGACATTATTGGGCATAACCGAGGTGGAACAAGTTGCGAAAGCCTTATATGCTAGGACGAACATTCACTTCTCGAGATGATTTAGAGTTATTTGATATTTAAGATTCATTCTGAATGCAACAACTTCGTAAGTAAGAGGGGTGATCGACCCCATTCAAAGATAGGCGCGAAGTAAACATACGCAAGGCTCCACAGTTTGCGTCCAATCCTACGAGGCATTTGATTGCCCCATCTGACTATTCGCGGGTGCCCTTGCTGAAAGTAGGGTTCGAGGTCTTTGGGTGAACCCATCGATCCCGAAGTTTATTTAGCATGACTGCCCGAGCAAAGTGAATAGATATGTCACAGTGCTTTTTGGGAGGATGTGTTATTTTTGAAGATGTACCCCGGATCAACATGACCTCGAGCATCCAACTTTAACTATCTTGAATATATCCAACAAAACATTGGGCATCTCTTAAAAGGGACATCCAATCCTGGTTTCTGCCAATAATGATCATAAATATCATTTAACTATGCATAAACATGCACCCATTAGGGGTGATAAGCAACAAAGGCGATGGAAGCCTCGACCCGGATATGCCCGGATATAATTTACGGGAACAAATGACCATCATATGGATATCCAGACGCATGACGTACACTTTACAGGGTTACCGTTGCCAATACAGGTTTTAAGCCTGCAGAAAATAAAGAAAAAATGAACCCTTCTGGATGCATGGTTGCACATAGTTTGATTGATATGTAATCTCATTCTCAATAGGTTGGTCTCAACCAACGATTGACCTTTTCCAACGGAGAATCTGAAGCTTAAGACACTTAACTTTATATGAATCCAAAATAGAGCGCTCATCGCAAAGATTTAGCAGTAGAGTCGACTCGATCGAAACATTGACTGTTTGATCGGGACTGACACCGTTGCTCCTACCTTAAAGCAAGATCCAAAGATCCGAGGTGAACCTTAGACTCAAGACTTTAATATGGCACAGCTGCATTGCTGATAAAATATTGATATTTTACCGCCTTATGCTTGTGAGTAGCTCTGTGGGGAAACATAAATTTATTCTTCTTCTCTTTTTTCTTTTTTCAAAGATTGTTTTTTCCATTTTTTTTAAAAAACAAGCATTATCTGGACCTCGAACCCTGAGAGGCGCACGCCCAGACAACGCATACCAAGAGCCCGTGCCTCCGCAATAGTTTGCGACGAAACTGAAGCCAACGTACTCAAGTTCATGTGATATCAAAAAGACTGGGTCAGAATTGAGTGTCCACCGAAGGATACTCAATCTTGGCTTTCGTCATCAATAAAGTTACAAATGAACAACTATGCATAAACATGCACCCATTAGGGGCGATAAACAGTAAAGACGATGGAAGCCTCGACCCGGACCTGCCCGGGTATAATTTACGCGAACAAACGACCATCACACGGATACCCAGACGTATGGCGTACACTTTACAGGGATACTGCTGCCAATACAGGTTTTAAGCTTGTAAAAAAATAAAGAAAATGAGCCATTTTGCATGCATATTTGCATATAGTTGTCTGACGTAGTTTCGTATCTGACAGGTTGGAATCAATCCAACAATGGATCTTTGAGAGGATGGAGTTATCTGGATCTTAAATCCCGTAGGGCACTCGCCCGGACAGTGCAGACTAAGAGTCTACACCTCCAAAAATATCACATGACGAACTTGAAGTACAAGGCACTCAAGTTCACCCGAAACCAAAATATGGAGCGATTAGGGCGAAGATATAGCAGTGGAATCAATCCGATCCAAGCATTGACTGTTTGATCGAAATTGACACCGTCGCTCCTACTTTGAAATAGGATCCATGTATCTAAGGCGAACCTTAGACCTAGGATATTAATTTTGCATAGCTGCATTGCCGATAAAATATTGATATTTTACCGCATCGAAAATACGCGAGTGCATAGCTGTGCATAAAAAGTTTACAAATTTATAATTTTATTTATTTATTATTATTATTTTTTCACAGTGATTTTCTTTTTTTTTTTTGTCTCTTTTTTTTGAATAGACCTGACGTCGGTGGTGAGGTGCTTCATCTGATTTGTCCATCGCCGAGAGGTTGCTGGCTTCGAGGCTTCGGACCGTTTTCATATTCCTACACATTCTTAAGAAAACATCAGTCTCTTTTTTTTGTTATACATATATAAAGAAAATTCATCCTAAATAACAGAAGGAGAAGTAAATTTTTACCTACACTTTTTCAATTTCAAGATATTTTTTGGATTTTTATTTTCGGAGATTTTTTGTTATTTTTCTTCATTTTTGAGATTGAAATATGATGCGGAAAATATGTACATGGAAATGAGTAGAAATATATGCATATTTTTTGGTATTTGGATTTTTGTTGATTTTTTTATTTTTGGCTATTTTTTTTTATGCCTTGACAGTGAGATGGAGTAACGGGTCCCATTTTGAGTATAGTCGAACTCTTTTATGCAGTCGAACCTGAGTGAGTTTCCGGATTTTACCAAGGCCGGAACGTTAATTCCTTTGGATTGAGTCAAACCTTTCTCCTTACCTTGAGTCATACGTTTGACAAAGTAATTTCACAAAGACAATTATGGTCCGGGCCCGTCTTGAACTAACATGAGCGGCTTAGCTGAAAAAAGGGTATTAAAGAGAGTAACCAAGAGGGCTCCTCAAATATCAATCTTCTCAATTAGTGCAAACCTTTCTTTTTTTTTTTTTCATTTATCTCCATTTTTACCCGTGGCGCCCTTTCGAGTTTTCACCACGTCCATGGGTTTAGCTCTCTTACCCTAAGCGCCCTTTCGGATTTTCACCTGGTCCGCACAAACTCGCTGTTTTTACTCGTAGCGCCCTTTCGGGTTTTTACCATGTCCATCTTGCTTTGAGCTTGTATTTTTATTTTATTTTTTATTTTTTTATTAAATTTTTTTTTTTTCAACAGCCACGACATAGACGTCGATTCCATCATAGCCGGCTGGATGGGGTTCTGGTGTCGTCTCACAACTCGGCTTGTGTTGACTTAACAGATATTATGACTGCTTGTAAACCTAAAAGAGGGCTTTCTTCAGGGTGTAGCTTGGCCATGGTTAGGTTAGGATTTGAAGGTATGCTAGGCTAAAAGGGTTTCCTTAATACGGCTTCAGTTTTCTCAACATACTTTCTTCCTTGGAGATTTTTACTGTACATGTCCCGTGATTATTCTATATTTTTTTATTCTTTTTGCTCCATTTCAGGCAATCTCTTTTTGAGGTTTTGCTGTTCCGATTTTTTTTAAGATTTTGATAGTAACTTTACTTCCCTTTTTTTGTATATAACACACATTTTTTTGGGGAAGGGGGTTATTGAAAGAAAGGCCCAGGCTCAAATGGGGTAGCAAAGGATATCATTATTTTTAGGGATACTTTTTGGCTACTGTGTTTGGGATGATGGCCTCTTTTGGGTGGTTCTTAAGCAGTCACGTATCTGTTTCACCAATACTTACCTTATCACGATAGACTAAAAGTAGAACCGTTGGACGTATCCAGCATTAATGGGCTCAGGAAGATGATCTCCGTCCATGGTAGCGAGGCAGATGGCGTATCCCGATAAAACCTCTTGAATGACATAAGGTCCTTCCCAGTTCGGCTTGAACTTTCCTCTTGGATTGGCATGGAGGGATGGGAGGATTTTCTTCAATACAGTGTCTCCTACCTTCAGATCTCGACCGCGGACACGTTTATTGTAAGCACGTGCGATTTGCCCCTGGTAAACCTGAGTATGACATAAGGCGAGGAGTCTTTTCTCGTCTAGTAGATTTAATTGGTCAAAGTGGGATCTTTCTATCTCTGCTTCGGGTAAGCTTGATTCCATAAGGATTCAGAGCGAGGGTACTTCAACCTTAATTGGTAGGACAACCTCAGTTCCATACACAAGGGAGAATGGTGTTGCCCTTGTAGTGGTACGGATTGACATTCTGTAGGCCCACAAAGTAAACGGCAACATTTCACTCCAATCTTGATAAGTGATGACCATTTTCTTAAGGATGCAGACAACCGTCTTGTTAGCAACTTCTACGGCTCCATTAGTTTGAGGCCGATAAGGTGACGAGCGATGGTGCTTGATCTTGTATTGCTAACAGAAGGCTCAGATGTGCTTATTTGTAAAGTTTGTGCCGTTATCTGTGATGATATCCTTGGGTACTCCAAATCGGCACACAATATTACTCTTGAGAAACTTCTCGACATGACTGGTTGTGATGTTGGCATAAGATGCTGCTTCTACCCACTTGGTGAAGTATTAAATGGCGATGAGGATGAACCGATGTCCATTTGATGCTTTCAGATGAATCATTCCGACGACGTGAAGGCCCCATATAGCAAATGGCCAAGGAGTGGTTATGGAGTGTAGATCGATGGCCGGAGCATGTATCAGACTGGAGTGTTCCCGACACTTGTAGCATTTCTGAACATGTTTGTAGCAATCCGATTCTATAGTGGTCCAAAAGTATCCCTGCCGTAAAATTTTCTTGGCGAGCATGTGACCGCTGACGTGGGCTCCGCATACTCTCTCGTGGATCTCCCTCATGATATTGGTTGCTTCACTTTCTGTAAGACACCTGAGTAAGATGTTATTGTAGGATCTCTTATAAAGGCACTCCCTGCAAATGACATAGCTTGCTGCTAGACATTGGATGGTTCATCGATCTGTCTTGGATGTACCCTTAGGGAAAGTTAGTGTCTCGAGAAAATTCTTGATATCTGAGAACCAAGGTGGCTCATCATTAGGCTTTGTAGGTTCCTCAATTTGGAGGCAAAAGGCCGGCTCATTCCTTTGCTCGATCATGATCGGCTTCATCTCAGCACCGTACGAAATTTCTATCACTAACGCCAAAGTTGCTAGTGCATCGACAAAGAGATTCCTTATCCAGGGGACATTTGAGAATGTCACATCCTGGAAGCAAGCTATCAGGTTCTTGAGGTGCTCATGGTAAGGGATCAGTTTCTCATCTTTCATCTTCCAATCTCCGTTCGTCTGACATATGATTAACTACGAATCGCCAAACACTCGAAGGTGAGTTACATTCAGATCGAGAGCTGCCTGCAGACCAGCGATACAAGCTTCATACTCAGCCATGTTATTAGTGCAAGGGAAGTTGAGCTTGATAGAGACTTGGTATGTGAGATCCTTTCAGCGAAATCAGAATGGTGCCGAATCCCTGACCCTCGGCATTAACTACCTTGTCAAAGTACATTACCCAAGATTCTTCTGCTTCCTCGGTATCGTCTTCTGTCATAAAAAGGATGTCCTCATCCAGGAATTCAATTTTCAAAGGCTCATAATCTGGAAAAGGATTATCAGCAAGATGATCGTTGAGTGCCTGCCCCTTAATTGACTTCTAAGTGACGTATGTGATGTCAAACTCAGATAATAAAAGCTGCCAGCGTGTGGTCCGTCCAGTGAGGGCTGGCTTCTCGAGAAGGTACTTCAACGGGTCCATTCGGGCCAAAAATAGAATGGTTTGAGATAGCAAGTAATGGCGGAACCTCTGAGTAGCCCATACAAGAGCTAGGTATACCTTTTCCAGATGAGAATAGCGCGTCTCATAATCAGTAAATTTCTTGCTCAGATAGTAGATGGCCTGTTCTCTTCTTCCTGTCTCGTCATGCTGACCTAAGACACATCCCATCGAAACTTCCATCATGGAAAGATATATCAAGAGTGGTCTCTCTGGCTCGTATTAAAACAGGTGGATTAAGGAGGTAGTTTTTGATTTTATCGAATGCTGCCTGACAATCGTTGTTCCATTCAATGGGCGAGTTCTTCCTTAGTAGCTTGAAGATCGGCGTGTAGATTGGAGTTAGTTGCGCAATGAATCGACTGATATACTGTATTCTGCCCAAGAACCCTCTAACTTCTTTCTCAGTAGACGGTGGTGGCATTTCTGTGATAGCTTTGACTTTGACTGGGTCGACCTCGATCCCTCTCCTGCTGACAATGAATCCTAATAATTTTTCAGACATAGCTAAGGGGCACGGTCAAGATGATCGTGCTGATGGCACGGGTTTCGGGGTGCTGAAATCTGAGCTGTCACATTTACGACCCCAATGCTGATAAAAGATTCCTTGATGTGCGGCCTAGGGTGAGGTTTCTCTTTTATATTAATTCCTCGAGCTCTTGTAGCTGCAGCGACCCTGACTTTCTCTTTGGCCTCTCGGACCTCTTCCTTTGTGGGCTTATAACCTAACCCGAATCGAACTTTCTACCCCTTGGCAACAACTGGCTCTCTTCTGCCCTGCAGTCTAGGCTCGAGCCCTCTGCCATTCTGATAGCCCCATTTCTGGAGCATGGCCACCACTGCTTCCATTCTGCCGTCGATTATTGACGTGATGTTTCTCAGGGGTTTCAGGCCTATTGCCGACACCTCATACTCAAAACTGTGGAGGTCAGTGCCTTCCTCAGTATGTGGCACATCCACTACCTTAGGATTTTAAATGTTGTGGGTGGCCTTGTCTTTCTCATCGTGCCCTTCGCCAATGATGGTGATCACCTTCTGCCCGGATATGAATTTTAGTTTTTGATGGAGGGTAGAAGGTATCTCCCCAACCTCTTGCAACCAGGGGCGTCCTATCAGCATATTAAAAGAAGATTTGATATCCATCACTTGAAAAGGTATAGAGAAGGTCATGGGCCCAATTACTAATTCTAGATCGACCTCTTCCATTATTTCTCTTCCATTATCAAATCCCCGAGAGCTAGTCCTTGTCGGCCTTAGCATACAGGGGTCCACGCCGATCTTGGTGACAGTCCTCAACGGGCACACATTCATAGCCGACCCGTTATCAATTAGAACCAAGGGAATTATCATATTTCTGGACTCAATGGTTATATTCAAAGATTTTACCTCCTTCCTCTGGTAAGTCAGCATCAGAAAACGAAATGACATTTGGAGCAATCACTTGGCTAATTATCTGCCCGACTTCTTCTGGGCTAACTGGAAGTGACACATGCGCATTCTTTAACACCCCCATTAATACTTGAAAATGGAGTGGAGATGTAATTAATAGATCCCATACAGCTATATGGGCAGGCATTTTTCTCAGCTGAGTCTCTAGTATATACTCTCGACTCATTTTCTCGAATGGGTTCACTGTGCTATCTTTCTTTTCCTCTGGTTGGGCTTGTGCTGCTGCTGGTGCTTTTGACTGCTTTGATATCAACCCAGATCGTGTGACAAAGTCCACTGCCCCTTCTCTCTGGTTGCCAGTATTGACATTTGTTTGTTCATAACTCGGCGGGACCTGGTGAGGATCATAGGTCGGTTCCGATATCTGAAATGGTATAGCTGTCGGTACCAGAGGCACTTGTACTGCGGGCTTAGGAGGTATGGGTAACACTTAATTTACCTCTGTAATAGCTAGTTGAGTGGCCAAATTAGGCTAAATGGGAGTGATGAAGCTTGAGGGTGGTGGTACTGGGGAAAAAGGGATAAAAGGAGGCCATTGGTAGCTGATAAGTGCTAACAGGGGATCGAGGGTTTGATGGGCCGCTAGGTAATTGACGGGGGTGGTAGAGTTTGAGGGTGGTTAAACTGGGGGTAATGGAGTGGGCGCAGGCCATTGGTAGTTTATTGGCAGTGGAGGATTGGGGGACTTGTTGGTTCATTGGGTAATTGATGGGGGTGGTGGTGTGTGGTTGATATGCATTTATGTATACATAATTGATGGGTGTGGGTGATGGAAAGTATGCCCTGAAATCCAAGGGTTCAGTTTGTGGAGTCGGGTTGGGGAAATAATCTGACAAATTCAGGAGTTCAATCACCCCGATATTCCTTTCTTCAATATTTCTTGACAATGGTGCTACATAGCTCTCCCAATCACTGATGTAATCGAATGGGTCAAACTCAAACTCCTCCTCATTTTCCTCTACCATCCCGATGGTGGGTATGGGACCTGCTCCTTTGATAGGATGTGGGGGCAACGACACTTGATGGATGTTTGCGTGCTGGTTTGCTTGAGAAGGTGCTAGGGGAATGATCTTTCCAGCATCGATTAAATCTTGGATCGCATGCTTCAATGGGAAGCAGCGATCAGTCGGGTGACCCGGACCCTGATGGAAATTGTAATGAGTATTGGGGTCAAAATTATATGGAATCGGATTGGGAGGAGGTCGTGGTTGGAGAACAGTTATTAAACCCTTTTCAATTAATAATGGCAAAAGTACACTCAGGGATTGCCCTAAGGGCGTAAAGACTCGATCATAACAGCTCTCCTCTTTGGGGTCATTTACATTCCCTTTCCATTCTCGACTCTCTGTACTGGCCTTGTCCTGATGGGAGCTGGTTGCGCTGCTTTAAATTAGAAGGGGGCTGCATTGTTATTGTTGAGCCAGGTGTCTGTAATATTCTATACCTCTGCCTCTGTTCTTCTATCATTTCTCTGCTCATAAAACTTTCTAACCCCGCTCGGTCCCCTGGATGCATTCTTGTTCAACCGCCCTTCTCTGATGGCGTCCTCATAGCGGTTGGCATTCCTTACTAAGTCAGCAAAACTGGACTGCTACTGGTATATAAGAAAATCCGAGATCACTGGTAGGGTATTTTTTGAGATCATTTCTATCTACTCATCGTTAGGTATCTTGTTTATGACTTGAGCTGCCAGTGCTCTCCAACGCCCTAAGTAATCACTGAACGTTTCATTAGAGTTTTGCTTCAATCGGCTAGATCTGACTTATGGGGCTCAATGTCTATGTTCTAGACATATTGCTCTTGGAATAGGTGGGTTAGATCCTTCCACATTTTAATCATTGATGGTTCAAGAGATGTGAACCATCTTAAAGCTGGGTCGATTAAACTTTTCTGGAACACTTTGATGAGGAGTCGTTCGTCTCCGTCATATTGGCACATGTCCACACAGTAGGACTTAAGGTGTGCAATAGGGTTGCTGGTGCCATTGTATTTGTCGAACGTCGACATTTTGAATTTTGAGGGTAGGGGGGCCTCAGCAAATAGGCATAAATTTTTAAAGTCTGTGGCGTGGATTTGAGCACTACCCATCTTCTGTAATTGCTTCTGGATTTTATCCAACTATTCTTTCAGCTGTTCCGACTCCTTAGACATGGGGGCCGTCTTCTGAATTATTAGCCTGGACTCACTTTGGGCTGCCAAGGGTGGGGTAATTACTGGTGGAGGATTGGCATTGGTTACTGACCCGACATAGGCCCCACTGTTTTTGATCTCGTCCTCCTCATACTGCTTGTCTACATAGGGTGTAGTGAGGACGAGATTTTTATGTTGATGTATGGACTAGATGGGATTGGATTGGATGTGGGTTGGATGAGCCCCTTGAATGTAAGGGAAGTGTTGTGGGGCGATGGGGTGAGTAGTAGTTTGGTTTAGGGGTGGGGCCTGATGAGGCCATTGGACATGGGGGAAGGTTTGGAGATGGTCCTGGGGTGTGGGGCCATGGGAAAATTGGGTCTGCGGTATGGCATGGGTTTAACCCAATTGTGAAGGTTGGGGGTGGGTGAAATTTTGGGGGGATTGTAGAGGGTATGAGTATGGGGCTTGGGCCATGGGCCCGGGGTAGGTTTGGGCCATAAGGCCTTGGTCGGGTTGGGCTTGGTTAAAGGTTGTGGGATTTGGGGGATCTTGGCCCATTAGGCCTTGATGGGCATGGCCCATTGAGTTTTGAGGGGTATGGGCTATATGTGGGCCTGGCCCATTGGGTTTTGAGGGGTATGGGCCATGGGCCATTGGTGGGTTTGGGCCAAATGGGGTATGTGGGTCTGGACCATTGAGTTTTGAGGGGTATGGGCCATGGGCCATTGGTGGGTTTGGGCCATGGGCCCTTGATGGGTTTGGGCCATGGGCCCTTGGGGTATGTGGGTCTGGCCATTGGATATTGAGGGGTATGGGCCATGGGCCATTGGTGGGTTTGGGCCATGGGCCCTTGATGGGTTTGGGCCATAGGCCCTTGGGGTATGTGGGTCTGGCCATTGGATATTGAGGGGTATGGGCCATGGGCCATTGGTGGGTTTGGGCCATGGGCCCTTGATGGGTTTGGGCTTGGGCAAAATGGGTTTGGGCCATGGGCCCTTGGGTATGGGTTTAGGAAATGGGCCCTTGGGATATGTGGATCTGGCCCACTGGGTTTTTAAGGGTATGGGCCATGGGCCATTAGTGGGTTTGGGCTATGGGCACTTGATGGGTTTGGGCCATGGGCCCTTGATGGGTTTGGGTCATGGGCCCTTGGCTATGGGTGATGGGGTGTTAGGCCATTGGGTCTTGGAGATCATGGGTGGTAGGGTTTTGGGCCAATGAGCCTTGGGGCATATGGGAGATGGGGTTTTGGATGGTGTGAATTATGGGGGGTTGATGGGGGTCATGGGAGAGTGATGCATGGAGGTTGGCTAAGGTGTGGGATGGGTTCATGGATGTGTGGTGTGGATGAGGGGAGGTATTTGGGAAGCCTTCCATAAGGAGTAGGCTTGAAACATCTCCTCCATCATTGTCATGGAAGGAAGATCGGGTGTAGATGGTGGATTTAGGGGATGATTGAGTATGGATGGGATGGATGTGGAAGGAAAATTGGGCATGACCTCGGTATAATCGGGCATGACCATGGTATGTGATGGGATATGGGGTGGATTGGAGAGTTGAGGTGGGGCAAAAGATGGGGAAGGATTAGGGATGTTTAGGGGTGATGATTGGTGGGGTGTGGATGTTTGGAAAAAACCGGGCGTGGCCCCGGTAAAAATGGGCATGGCCCGGGTAGATGGGGGACTTGTGGGGGTCGGATAGGGTGGAGGTGATATAGGTGAAGGATGGTGGATTGGGCCTATATGGGGAAGATGGAAAATGGGGCATGGGGGTGGATGTGGATGGAAAATTTGGGTTGGGTTTATCATGGATGGGGGTGGGAAATGTGTTGGGTTTTGAGGGGATATGGATGGAATGGGTGGTTGGTTTGGCATGGACATGGGAGGAAAGGTAGCTTGGGAAAGAGATGGGGAATGGGGGGGGGGGGTGATTTTGGATATCTTGGGAAGTGGTGGTTGGGAAAATGGGGGCGCCAAACGGGCCGGTAATGGTAAAAGGGGATAGGGTGATGGGGATGGATGTGAAGGCTTCTCCCGAATGGGAGTGGGTTGGAGAATGTGGCGGGGACGAGTCGGGATCAGTGTAGGCCAGGTCCACTACCCATGACATCCTTTAGGAACGGGTTGGGTAAGGGTGCCTTGGATAATGCCCAAAAATCTTCCTCCTTCCCCTACGGGACGATGGAGGGCAAGATGATACCGTTGTGCCGGCACCACAAAGGATCTATTTTTAGGTTTTTGATTTGATAATTTTTTTTTGGAAATAAGTTTTTATAGAAAACAAAGGTTCCGAGGCCTTGGAATTCCCGTCTCGGGTGGCTTTCGTACCCTAATTCAAGGCCTGCAGCGACGATTCCGGCACACTTCAGAAGAATCAAAGGAGGACCTTCGATCTATTGAAGATGCGAAAATTGAGGCAAACAACCCGATCCCCCGGAATGAGTAAAAAAGAAGTTGCCTTCTTTTGACCCGCGGGGGCGTATTGGGTGTCGGAGATGGCGGGGCCCAAATAGAGGTACTAAACACACTAGTCGGGGGACTCGGGAGGTGAGAAAGTCTCATATTTCGGGCTGCTAATGTCCAGGTACATCTGGCGCAACTAATACATGCGCCAAGGTAGCAAGGCCCCTTTTTTACACTGGCGCAACTATTAGTTGCGCCAAGGTAAAAATTGGCGGATTTAAAGCTGGCGCAATTATTAGTTGCGCCAGTTATAAATTTGGGATTTTTGCAATGGCACAACCAATACTTGCACCAGGCAAAAATGAGGCTCCAGAACTTAAGACAGCAGGGAACAACAACCTAAAAATCGGTCTGTTTTGGGTTTCTGTGGAAGCTGGGCTTTCGAAAACTGCTTGACTTTATATGATCGATTCTCTCCTCATCGAATCCTAAAGGTTTGAGTTCGGTATAACTCACTAGCACGCTCCCCAAGGGTTTTAAGCTTTGGAATATGAATCCACCCGATATACCTCCGGCGCAAGCGCCTTCTCAGATACTAGGTGGGCTGAGACTTTTCTGGATCATCACCACTAGGGGCTGCCGCCATACTAAGACCTGGGTGGTTGTATGTTTGCCTAATAACCCAACCCTTTTAAAAATCTAACCCGCAAAAACAAATCAATTAAGCTCCCTATTCTTGGTTTAATTTTAATTTTTGTCAAAGCCTTTTTTTTATTTATGGAAGTTTCCTTTAGTTCAAAGACCGGGGGTGATGACCTCGTGCCGCCACTACGGGTCGGCGTCCACTGGCAGAATATGTTCACACAAGTAGGCCCGCGAATAAGCTAAGACACTTTAAATAATAGAAAATTAAAGGAATTAAAAGACAATGCTCAAGTAGGCCCGCCGATCGACTAAGGCACCTAAAATGATGGAAAAGTAAACGGAATTAAAAGACAATGCGCATGTAGGCCCGCCAATCGGCTAAGGCTCGTAAATGACAGGAAAGTAGGAGTGAGTAAAAAAAATAAAAAATAATACAAAAATAGCAAAAAGGTTAGTAAAATAAAAAATAAATGGCCAAATTTCAAGGAGAAGCTCTACAAGCTTTCCCTAGCAGAGTCACTATCTGTGCAATCGTGGGATTTGTGACGATCCCGTCGCGGTGATGTGCTCGCTAGCAAAAATATAGAGTCGCCACCCAGAGTTTTTGGTGTCCCGGGATACCTATATCATTTTTATAAGCACCGAAGTGCCACAAATATGACTCTAAATCTGGTCCACACCAAAGGCTCTTGGATAGGGGCTTCAGTTTTCGATCAAGAAGGTGTTAGGCACCCGATCAACCCGTTTAACGCGGTCTCTACTAATGGCCAAAACAAAAATAAAGTAAAAGAAAAGAAAATGGCTTTCTCTTGCCCAAATGGGCCTTAAATCCTATTTGTGCCCCTTCTTCCTTACCGAAAGTTTGGTGGCGTAACGACACAAATGGAAGAATGGGAAGAGCTAAGGAAGAGATAGGAGAAGGAAGGGGAGAGCCGGATCCCTCGGGCCCTTGTAGCACCGTAAGAGAACCTTGCGTTGGCTTGCTTTGATGAACTTTCGAAGGATTGTATGGTGGAAATAGGAGTTCTAAGCTTTAAGGCTTGCTAGCTAAGGGGTGGAGAGGGAAGGTAAATGGGTAGCATACACCTAAACTAAGAGGTCTAAGGTAGAAAATATCACTCAAAGGGGGTTTTGGAATTTTTAAATTTGTATGAGCAATGGTGCACCAAAGGGAGAAAGATCATCTCACTTTAAGCTCTTTCTCTCTTAGGTAAAAATTCTGAACCTTTAATCCAAGGGGAGGGGGGACTCTATTTATAGGAAATGGGTGGATTAGGAGGCTACTTAGATGCTAATTGAGTTTAGCAATTAGGTAATCTCTAATATAAGGTTTCCTAAGATTTTAAGAGCTTGGAAGGGTGTGAAGGTGGTTCTAATGGTGGATGATAGGGTGGGGCCTTAAGTCGCTTAAGGGGTTGCAAATAGGGTGCAGCAGAACTAAAAAAACACACCCCAAAGACCCAGGTGGTCAATAAGTCAAACCCCACTCATGAATTTTAGGGTAAAAACCCAGGGTCACTATTCATATGCCTGGCGCAACTATTAGTTACTCCAGGCAAATGTACAGTAAAATAGTTCTGTACAGTAGCCTGAAAGTTGGCTTCGCGAGGGGTGGGGCCCACTTTAATACTGGTGCAACTATTAGTTGCGCCAGACTTAAATCCTGGGAAAGTGGCTTGGCGTAACTAATAGTTGTGCCAGGCTAAATTGTAACTGACGCAACTATTAGTTGTGCCAAATCCCTAGGGGGGGCCAATTGAAATTATCCTTTTGCCATTTGGGTTCAGTCCGCCATATCTTTTAATGTACAACTTCGATTGGGGCGATTCCTAGACCGTTGAAAAGCTGACGACTTCTACTTTTCAATGGTATGAGATTCAATTATAGTAGAAGGTCATAGCTAGTCCTGGTGCACCACTCCGCACCCGAGGCCCGGAAGGGTCAGGTCTAAGTTCAAAATGGGTTTTAAGGGTTAGTACTGATTTCTAAGGGTTCTAGGGTGGTGGGGGTGATTCCTAAGGGTTTGGGGTGATTCCTAATGGTTCCATACATGCTATCAAAAGCTCAGAAATATGCCTCTCTCGAAATGTGTTTCGATAAGGCCTTGGGCCAAATTTGGGTGTCTACATATGATTTCCATTGTGCGCTTACAATAGGTTAAGACTTGAGTTTAACATAATTTTAATATGCATAATAGGAGACTACAACTCCTCCACTAGGGATCACCTAGGGGTTTAAAGGCTTTATGTATCTGCTAAATGCAATCGTGCTCCCTACGAAAGTGGCATTTAAATTTATAGTTTAGATATTTTATGTTTCCTTGTTTGCTAGGGACTAGCAAAACTTAAGTTTAGGGGTATGATCAGTCACATAATTTACCATTTTATCACCCTTAACTTAGTGATGCTAGGCCATAGTTTACTACAAATAAGTTATTGATATACAGATATTAGAGATAACTAGCAAAATAGAGTAAAAGTGTTAATATTCATCAAAATAAACTCAAAAAGCAATAAAAAAGATGATTGAGCGAAAAAGATGATTTTTTGCCTACTAAAAACCAGAAAATCGTAATTTACGATTCTGCAAAAGTGATAAAAGAAGAAATATAAAAAATCATAATCCAGTGAATCGTCAACTATGAGGAAGCTATGAAAGATAGAAAATTATGATTTATAATTTTTTAAGAAAGAGAAGAAAGTGAGAAATTGTGATTTGCGATTTCCCAGAAAGGAAGCTTTCCTACTATTGGTGCTGTTGCTGATCACGTGCATATTATATCTCCATAAACATAATTAGAAGATATATGAAGTTAGAAGTCTTGTGAATCACGAATCTGAGAAGATAAGCTCTTAGAAAATCTCAGTTGCTAAAATAGAGGAGAACAATCCAGAAGCACATCTACCGTCTAAGCAAGGAAAAGATAAAATTAGGATTTATAGTTATATTTGAAATCTTTTATTTGTAGTAGTTTCTTTTATTAGAATTAAAAGTCCTTATAAACCGACTCCTTATGATTTATAAATAAGAGAGCATGATATAGGAATAATGATCGAAGAGTATCAACATCAATTGACAACTGAGGTTGGATTTTCTTTCGATTAGTAGTGTAAAATAGTTAGAGTAAATTAGATATCAGATATTTCTCAAGAGCAATTGACGACTACAATTGAGTGCTGAAGATTAGTATAGATATTATAGTTTCTCAGAAGCAATTGATGACTGCAACTGAGGGGTGAAAGATATATTTATTTAATTTCTAGTTTAGATTTTATTTACTTTATTTTCGTACTTTATAAATATCTTTAAGTTTTTATTTGAATTGACGACTCAGGTTAGAATTTGCAGATTAGTGTAACGGTTTTTACTTTTCCATCTTCAATTTTCTGAGGTTTGATTGATGCCCAGATTTTAGAAAGTTGTTGATTAGATTAAATCTATATTGATAGGATCTTAGAGTTGATTGACGACCAATGCTTAAAAACTAGAGATATGGTATAATGGTACTATTTATTTTTATAAATATCTGATAGCTGAAGATTGAGATTGACGACCTCAATCTAAAGAAGGAGGGTTAAGATTTATTTTATGCACTTTAGATTTAGAAACCATTCTTTTATTCATATTTCTCCAGTAGATTAGATCTTAAAGATAAATATAAGTTTTTAAAATAAGGATTTAAATAAGAAGTAATTAGATAAATAAACTTTCTTGTGGGAACGATCCTATACTAGTACTATGATTTTCATTGTGCATTTGCAATAGATTAAGACTTGAGTTTAACATAATTTTAATATACATAACAAGATCGACTAAGTTTTTGGCGTCGTTGCCGGGGACTGATATTCATTATAAACTTCTTCTTGGACGTTGCTGTCAGTATCTTAGTTTAGTGTGTCTCTAGATATTTCCTAGGATTTCTTTGATGTAATTAGTTTTCTTTCCATGTTTCTGTAGATAGTTCATACATATAAAAACTTTTTTTTGCTGTTTTTATTTCTATTAACAGTGTTACTAACAACTAACATTTTTTTTTATAAAATCGGTAGTATTTTTCTCCTAAGTTTGGGGGTAAATTTTTGATTCTTTTTGCGGATTATAAACCCGGTAACTAACCTAGCAATAGTAAAGTAAGATAATATTTTTTGTATGTCTCCTATTTTGCATAATGAGAACATTGTCCTATTTAAGTTTGGGGGGATATACATATCAATTTAAAAAAATATATTATAATAGTATAGTTTTCTTTAGAGTTTTTTTAAGTTAATCATTATATGAGAATTATAATTTTTTTTTTTTTTGAAAATCTGAAATTCTTAGCAACCCATCATAGTAGTAGTTCAAAAATAAAAATAAAAATAGTTGCAATTCAAAGTAAAACATTTCTAGAATACTGTATCAGAAAAATATTTGAAACTATACGATTGATCTGAACTGCATATATTTTAGATTATAGTTTCAAAATCATATAATCAGTGAACTATAGAGCCTATTTCCTAATTATCCTGAGAAAGATAGGCTGTTTTTATTCATGCTAAATTTTTCTTGTACTTCTCTACCATTTAAAATCTCATATTGTTGAACTTAGAATCAAGATATTCTGTAAATATGAAGATTTATTTGTCTAAAACTGTTTATTAAATATATCAAAGCAATAAGACATCCATATTAGTAAATCGTGAAAATGACCAAAGGCCATCTTTTGTTAAACCAGAGCCAAAAAGCCAAAAGTCTCAGAGCATTTTATCCTTTTGAACCCATATTAGAAGCCTAAAAATCGAATTTCTTTGTACCAAAATTTTATAAACCTTTAACCATATGTACTGCCAAAAACTTTATATCCTTGACCCTTATAATTTCTAAGAGTTTAGAAGGTAAAAGAAGTGGTAAAGGGGGAGTGAAAGGAGTATATGCGTAACAGATAAAGGATCTGCTGAAAAGGGTACAAGTAAAAAGAAATACAATTATATGAAAATATGGGAAAAGAAAAAGAAATTGTAAAAAGGCGATTCAATGAAAAGAAAAAAGCTTCCAACTGAAAAAAAGAATGGGATTTATAGAAGAAAGAAAAAAGAAATGGGAAGAAGTTATCCAAAATAAGGATACTTACTGAAGCTGAAAAATATAGAAGAAGAAGAGAAGAAAGAGCTAAATTCTCAGGAATAATTTTGAATCCTTTTTACCTTTTTCGTTGAAACCTTATGAAAACCTAAAGCCCCATTACAAGCTGAAGGAAAGACCTTTGTGATTTACGATTTACAAGAATATGAGTCTAGTAAAGATATATAAAATAGATACTATGAATAAATGAAAAAGTTATATGAATAGAATTGATTATCCTTTCTATGAGATTTATCTTCTTAGTTAATTGTCTGATAAAATTTACATATATATCTACAATATTATAAGAACCCAAAATTTCGGTTATTTTTGTGAGTATGTCTATAAGTGAGAGTTTGAATGAAAATATTTTCTAAAAATTTCAGTTTAGAAAAATTTATGATGAATACACTTTTCACTGATATGCACACACTCTACGCTATACCGAATTAAAATTATTGAGTTATGATAAAGGATGATTACGATGATGGAAAGCTAACGATAAAAGATTTGAAATTTTTTGAAAAATAATGAACATATAATGATTGGCTGAGTAATCAGTATATAAAATCTATATTTCAAATTTTTAGTTTTAAAAAATATTTTGAAAAAAACAAAAATATTGAAAGTTTGTAGGCAACTTCACTGAAAACCTTCAGGAGACTACAACTTCTCCACTAGGGATCGACTAGGGGTTTAAAGGCTTGTTACATCTGCTAAATGCAATCGTGCTCTCTATGAAAGTGGCATTTAAATTTATAGTTTAGATATTTTATGTTTCCTTGTTTGATAGGGACTAACAAAACTTAAGTTTGGGAGTGTGATCAGTGACATAATTTACCATTTTATCACCCTTAACTTAGTGATGCAAGGCCATAGTTTGCTATTAATAAGTTACTGATGTGCAGATATTAGAGATAACTAGCAAAATAGAGCAAAAGTGTTAATATTCATCAAAATGAACTCAAAAAATAATAAGAAAGACGATTGAGTTAAAAAGATGATTTTCTGCCTACTAAAAGTTAGAAAATCGTAATTTACGATTCTTCAAAAGAGACAAAAGAAGAAAAGCAAAAAATCGTAATGCAGAGAATCTGTGACAGCCTAAGTTTTGCTTACCATAAAAACCCACACCGTCAGATCATACATATGAGACCCGAGCTACAGCGACATTATGGTATCCCAAAACTCACGTCACTTCCTCACTAAATTGGTAAGTCTAATAGCGGAAGCGAAGAAATCAAAGTAAGCACAGCGGAATGTGAGTGCAAAGCTATAATTTTAATGAAAGACAATCAGCAGTAATTCTAGCTAGTTATGTATAATTAGTTTAACTATCCGTAGTCCCCTGATCAGGACTACACCATGCCAAAATGGAATGTAAAATATCTATAGTCCACCGATGAAGGCCGACCTTCATCTAAACAGTGGACCCAAAACATGCGTATTTAATTACAAAATAAATATTGTTACCGTTTCTCTCTCTCTCTCTCTCTCTTTCCCCAAAAGTTCCAAATGAAAATCCCAAAATAAAATTCCCAAACTCTAAAGAAAATGCTGCTCCGAAAGGTCCTCTTCCTCTTCTTCCGTAGGGTTATAATCCAGGCCCGCTTCTTGCTCCGGATCCTGTTCTCCTTCAACACCTACAGCTGTGACGTATAGTCAGGTGTGTGCTTCATCCAAGCTCAATAGGGAAAACACATTGCTAAATACATTCTTATCAGAACTAATTCAAGTTTCTTGATGCATAAATAAAATACAGGTTAAAAGAGCTCATGCTTGGCCATATCATATCAAATACAAGCTAATTTTTACAGATGTTGTATCTCAAAAATCAAATCATGCAATCAGATGCTTGATATTAGGATGGAATTAAAAGACAAGATTTGATGCATGTTCATGGTGAGCTATTTGACGGAAAACGAGGCACAAACATATATATCGAACGAAAACCAAAATTTGAATGAATTACACATCAGAACACAAGACATATCACATCACGTGGTATTAGTGTAAGTATCCCGTATTAGGCGCACAGTGCCATGACCCTGGGGACTCCACCCCTCTCAGGGCAATGTATCTTGTATTAGAGAACTGAGCAGATCGTATTAGGAGCACAGGGCCGTGACCCCGGAGACTCCACCCCTCTCATGGAGACTCCACTCCTCATTGCACATGTGCACGTATAACACACGAATGTACAACGAAGGTATGTTAACACAAATCGAAGGTACAGACAGTACGAAGTTAAGGCAGATATCACGAGATCAAAATGCAGTGTCATGTGTCATGTAAACATGTATGCAAAATTTAAATCTTATAAGCGAGAAATTCATAGGCATGTACACATAAGCAATTAAACAGTTTACTGAAATTACCTCATTTGCTAAGAATACTATTTATGAAATAATTGCACCATAAACTTGAACTCGAAAACGAAATTCATATAGGTGGCAAGGCAATTTCCCTACCTTAAGTCGCGTCACACACGCTTGTCGGCTCTATGCACGCTGTTCTAGATTCTCTTCTCAGTGTTTCCTTCCCTATTTCATGAGGCCAGATGTCTTTCTTCGTCACAAGTATTCACTACATATTACATATAACATGGAGTGTGCGGGTCAATTTCTAGCATAGTATTTTAACAAAATCCAAAATACGCTATTACGCTCGAGCGTGGGTCTCTTCGCTTTCGGTCCGATCAACCCTTAGGTGTATGCTTGGCGTATTTGACCCCTCGAGTGGGCTTTAGATGGTTTTATGCTCGAGCGGTTGACTTAAGCTCGAGTGTAGCCTAAGTGTAAATTCTCACTTTACGCTCGAGCGGACTGGACCCGAAAGTTTTGGCCTAGAAAATACGCTTGAGCGTAAACTCCAGATGACTTCATGCTCGAGCGGACTAAGTATGCTCAAGCGTAGTCCTAGTTCAATTCCCCAACACATGCTCGAGCATGTTTGACCAGAGCCAAAATAGCCTACGAATCATGCTCAAGCGTAGGCTTCAGATGACATTTACGCTCGAGCGGTGCTTAGTACGCTCAAGCGTAAACCTAGAAAGCTGTATTTCTATCGCCTTGGTGTCTCTGCTCGAGGTAGCCTCTATGGCTTCTCAAGTGGTTCAAACAACACACCATTCATCACATATGTTAACCATCTCGCCCTTGCAAGATTTCTCTCCTTATATAACTCTTTTAACATGCTTTAATCTACCCGTTATATGATTATAATTTGCTAAATTCAGTATACACCCCTTTTCCCCCAATTTGAGTCACATGCAGGGGTTTCATCTATCGAACCCATCATATATCGGCTTTGGCGATTTTCACGCGTTTGATAGATGAGAATCGTGCATGCAGCATCGTCAATCACCCTTTAATAACCAAAATCATCCACTAAAACACAACGCATGCGCGGTGTGGGTTTACCTTTAGTTAGTTCCTTTGCACGCGACCCTACGCACAGTGCCGATGTCAAATTTACTCCGTCGCGGTGCTGATTTGATGCTCCGGTCGATGCTCTCGCTTGATTGAACAGACGTGAGGCATGTGGTTTCCCCCAAGAAGAATGAGAGCCTTCTCTTGAGGTAGAGAGGACACAATGCAAACCTAGGGCTGGGTTCTCTTCAAGAACTACTCAAATGGACAACCCAAACTCTGGTTTCTCTTCTTCCCTCCTTCGGTAGCCGACTTCACAGCAGTGCAAATGATTTCACATGCTTATGTGAAGGGACATATATAAGGGGCTGGGATTTGGTGTGTGGCTCTAACACAATGCTAAAGTGTAATCAGCCATCCTTTGGCTTATAACAAAAAAAGGGCCTAGGTTCTAAGTGGGTTTTGACCCTTCTAGCTTCCTAATGGATCTTAGCTGCCTATGGGTCTCAGAGGTGTTAAGAGTGGCTTGGTCCACTAGCAACATGGCCGCCAAGTAGCCCAAAAGGTTACAATTTCCTAATAACCCCCAAATGGGTCATGGTTCCAACGGTTCATGGATTTTGGGCCCGATTAGATTACAACCATAGAGTGTGCATGGGAGCTTGGGTCCAATGAGGTCAGTTCACACATGGGCTTGGGTTCAACTATAACAAAAGCTACTTGTGGGTTCAATGTTGGATCTAAGTGTCGTGTGGTTTGTGCTTATTAGGGCCCTAGGTGGCAAGTGGCCATGTGGGCTCCTCCTGTTCGAGGTCCAAATGACATGTGGCTCGGACTTAATTTTGCACGGACACGAGGTGTCATAGAGTCGTCAACTATGAAGAAGCTATGAAAGATAGAAAATTGTGTTTACGATTTTCTAAGAAAGAGAAGAAAATGAGAAATTGTGATTTGCAATTTCACAGAAAGGAACCTTTCCTACTATTGCTACTGCTGCTGATCACGTGCATATTACACTGCTATGAATATAATTAGAAGATTTATGAAATTTGAAGTCTGGTGAATCACAAATCTGAGAAGATTGATGAAGATAAGCTCTCAGGAAATCTCGGTTGCTGAAATAAAGAAGAACAATCTAGAAGCACATCTACCGTCTAAGCAAGAAAAAGATAAAATTAAGAATTAGAGTTATATTAAGAATCTTTGGTTTTTAGTAGTTTCTTTTATTAGAATTAGAAGTCTTTGTAAACCGACTCCTTATGATCTATAAATAAGAGAGTTTGGTATAGGAATAATGATCAAAGAATTTCTGCATCAATTGATAACTGAGGTTGAATTTTCTTCTGATCAGTAGTGTAAAATAGTTAAAGTAGATTAGATATCAGAGGTTTCTCAAGAGCAATTGACGACTGTAATTGACTGCTGAAGATTAGTGTAGATATCCTAATTTTTCAGAAGCAATTGACGACTGCGACTGAGGGGTGAAGGATGTATTTATTTGCTTTCTAGTTTAGATTTTATTTGCTTTATTTTCATGCTTTGTAAACACCTTCAAGTTTTAATTTGAATTAATGACTCAGGTTAGAATTTATAGATTAGTGTAACGATTTTTACTTTTCCATCTTCAGTTTTCTAAGGTTTGATTGATGCCTAGATTTTAAGAAGTTGCTGATTAGATTAAATCTGCATTGATAGGATCTTAGACTTTATTGACAAACAATGCTAAGAAACTAGAAATATGGTATAACGGTGCTATTTATTTTTATAAATATCTGATAGTTGAAGATTGGGATTGACGACCTCAATCTGAAGAAGGAGGATTTAGATTTATTTTATGCACTTTAGATTTAGAAACCATTCTTTTATTCATATTTCTCTAGTAGATTAAATCTTAAAGATAAATAGAAAATTTTAAAATAAGGATTTAAATAGAAGATATAAATAAGAAGTAATTAGATAAATAAACTTCCTCGTGGGAACGATTCTATGCTAGTACTATGATTTTCATTGTGCGCTTGCAATGGGTTAAGACTTGAGTTTAACATAATTTTAATATACATAACAAGATCAATCAGATACACGCTAAGCCAAAATCTCCAGATTTTGGCCTAGCGTACATAATACATATGCTAAGCCTATTTCTAGCTTGGCAGCCCAAATCTGAGGCCCTTTCAACTGTTCCCGACTCCCTCGTGATCAGTCACATAATATACTAATTTATTACCCTTAACTTAGTAATGCTAGGACTTAGTTTTCTATTAATAAGTTAATAATGTATCGATATTAAGAAAAATTAGTAAAAGAGAGCCAAAGTGTTAGTATTCATCAAAATGAACTCAAAAGAGCAGTAAAAAGATGATAGAATGGAAAAGACGATTTGCTATATGTTGAAAGACAAGAAATCGTGTTTTATAATTGAGCACTGAAGCTAAAGAGAGAGAAATGAGAAATCAAAATTATGACTCTCCAGGAAACGTTCAAAGTAAAGGCGATACAAAGAAGAAAATGATCAATCATAATCCAGAGAATCATCAACTAAGTGAAAGTTGTGTGAAAGATAGAAAATCGTGATTTACGATTTTCTAAAGGAAAACTATAATAGAAGAAAGAAAATCGTGATAGACTATTTTATAGAAAAATCTTCTTATTGCTAATACTGCTACTGATGATCACGTAAAGATTTACATTGCCATGCACTAAATTAGAAGAACTCTTGAATTAGAAGTTTGACATATCACGGATCTGAGAAGATTGATGAAGATAGATTTCAGAAGATCTCTACTACTGAACAATCCAGAAGCGCATCAAAACAAAAGGAAAGCAAGGAAAGATAAAGTTAAAAGTAGAGTTATATTAGGACAGTTTTGCTTTAATTATTTCTTTTATTAGAATTAAAAGTTTTGTAAACCGTCTCCTTATGATCTATAAATAAGAGAGCTCGGTATAGGAATAAACATCGAAGAAATTCTCAGCATCAACTGATGACTGAGGTTAGGTTTTCTTTCGATCAAAATTTAGAGTAGATTTTTATTGCTTTGTAAGTTAGATATCTAAGGTTTTTATAGAGCAATTGACTACTGTAATTGGGAGCTGAAGATTAGAGTAGATATCTGTAGTTTCTCAGAAGCAATTGACGGCTATCGCTGAGGGGTGAAAGATATAATTTTATTACTTTCTAGTTTAGATTTATTTTATTACAATTTCTTGCTTTGTAAACATCTCCGAATTTTAATTTGAATTGACGACTTGGGTTGAAGTTTGCAGATTAGTGTAACAGTTTTTACTTTTCCTTCTCCAGTTTCCTAGAATTTGATTGATGCCCAAGTTTTAGGAGATTGTTGATTAGATTAAATCTGTATTAATAGAATTTTAGTATTGATTGACGACCAATCCTAGGAAACTTGATATATAGTGTAACGGTACTGTTTAAATTCATAAATATCCGATAGCTGAGGATTGTGATTGACGACCATAATCTGAAGAAGGAGGATTTGAATTTATACATATTTCTCTAGTAGTTTAGGAACTTAAAAGATAAATACAAGTTTTCAGAAAAAATAAGTTAATATAGAAAGATCATGTCTTCGTGGGAACGATCCTATACTAGCTCTACAATTTCCATTGTGCGCTTGCAATAGGTTAAGACTTAATTAGAGATACATAAAAGTAGCATGATCAAGTTTTTGGCTCCATTGTTGGGGATAGGTTATTTATATTAATTTAAAGGAAATAAGTATTTATCTTTCCCTTTTTATATATTTTTATATATTTTAATTTTCTTTGATTACTTCTTAAATCTTTTGCAGGTTTATTCGGAGTGACGAACCGGAGTTTCAACTTCCCCTGATCAAATAAGCTCGAGGCTTAATTTGTTCTCTCTCCCTGCTTTCTAAAAAAAAATAACAATAAAATATAATACAAAAATATAAATTTTCTTTTTGTATGCATCACACCCAATCTAGAAGCATAGACTTCATCAAGCATGATCCAAAAATTGAAAGAACTCTTGCAAATTTAGCATCACATAGTATACCCACAAGAGAATCCTTAGTTATTGTTGATGATTTGTCAATCCAACCACATTTCAGCCCAATAGCTTTGACCGAGCCGTCTTGTATAGTTATACCAAAGGTGCCTGCGGGTCAAAATTATGAAATCAAGCTTTATACACTTCAATCTGTACCAACATTTCATGGGCTTGATCGAGAAGATCCCTACTAGCATCTAAGGGACTTCATAGAGCTTTGCACAGTGCTGCAATTATCGTCTGCCAATAAAGAGGCCGTAAAATTACATTTATTCCTATTCTCTCTCAAGGATAGGGTGAAGGCATGGTTAATTTCGTTACCTGCCAGAAGTATTACCACATGGGAAGAATTGCAGTCCAAGTTTTTGGGTGAGTACTTCTCAATTGGTAAAACTAACCAAATTTGTCAGGCGATTCAAGACTTCAGGCAAAAGCCAGTAGAATTATTTCATGAGAGCTAGGCACAGATGAAGGATTTGCTACAGAAGTGTCCTCATCACGAGGTACCAAATTGGTTGATGGCGCAAAGCTTCTACCAAGGGTTGACTGAGACTAACCAGTCTACAGTCAATGCCGTGAGTGGAGGAGCCTTTATGGCTTAGAACGACCAACAATCCTGAAATTTATTTGAGAAACTGGCCAATAACTCAAAACAGAAGCAGATTCTGCTTAGATCTGATCACGATGTAACTCACCACACCCCGCTCGTGAGGGGTGGACTTTACGATATCAGCAATGATAAAGTAAAGAAGGAGGATGACATGAGTGTGAAAGTTTTAGCCCTCAAACAACAAATCGTAATATTAATGGCTGCCAAACCTATCACCTCGGATAGATCCTTGGCAAGCTACTCTAATTGTCAGACTCAGACATATACTGAGAATCCAGCTGTGCCATCCCACCAAGAGGTAGTGGAAAGTGAACACATAATGGCTTTTTAGAGGGGAGACTATGGAAATACATATAATCCAACACGGAGGAACCACCCTGGATTTAATTATGGTTCCACAGGCGAGGCACAATTAGCACCATCAATTATGCAACCTCGATTTCTCCAGACTCAAGCTTTCCACCAAAGACCTCAAATACCCGCTGCATAGCCCCAATTTGGATCACAGAGCAACGCACAATACCACAGTTGTTCAAATCCTTTGAGATTTACAACAACTGTCGCATCAACACTCAAAAGATTTATAACAACATGCTCAATTCTCTCAAGTACTCGATTCACATACCCAATCCATTACGAAGCTGGAAAGCAAGATAGGCCAACTAGTTTCTCAAGTGGCAAGAAGAGAGAGTGGCCAATTGCCTACGTAACCGATCAATAATCCTAGAGGACAAGTGCTCCTGAGGGAGACATTGGCTCCCCAAAATCAAATATAAACACCTCATGGATTATTGAGTTACTGACTCATCTGTAGTATCAATTGTAAATTATGTAAACTATATTTTTCTCTTTATTTTTAGTTTAGGTATCATACTATGACACAAAAGATGATGAGTCGTAATATCCTACCTATTGTACATTATAGCGAACAATCGGATGGATGCATGATTGATCGTCATTAGGTTTATTAGTGATTATGATTCATTGATATGAGGGTTCGTACTAGAATCAACCAACGATTCTAAGTTAAAACCCATTTGACGACCGGTTCAGCAAGTTGTCACTGAAAACATGGCCTAAATATTCGAAAGAAGGATCTGTCGGCCCCATTTTCAACTTCTCTAGTTTTTCTCTCTTACCTTCCCTCTTTTTTCAAAAGGATCTTCATCCTAACAGTTCTCCTACTCAACCCAACCATTTTACTTTTCTATACACCCCTTGCTTTCCCTATTTTATTTTAGGAACCCTGAGTGCATTTCATTCACATCTACCAGTTAAGGTTTCGATCATCAAGAGGTAAGGTGATGATTTAAATGGAAGGGTTTCTGTAAGAAGTTCTTACTCAATACATTGAATTCATGGTTAATTAATAATATTTTATTAATTCTTGCAGGAAAGGAAAAAAGTGGTTGCATGACTAATGAGACGAGCAAGCGACAAAGGGAAGAGGAAGAAGAAGAAGGCAATAGTTCTGATAACACTCCAATCATTAATCGTATTGCACGATCTGCTACCCTTAAGGCCAAATCAGAAGCAACAGACCCACCCAAGAAGAAACTAAAATCTTTCAGAGTAGTTATCAGAGAAAATCATAAAGATACAAAAGGGACAGAATCTGTGTCTGTCCCTAAAAAGGGGTTGAAATAGATAAAGGTAAAAAGCCAGTGTCCTTTGCTACGTCAGCAGATAAACTCCCTACTTCAATGAAACACCATATCGTGGGAGCAAAAATTACTGTAGACGTTGAGTCAATAGAAAAATTGGAGATGAGTAGAGAAGCCATTAAATATTTTAAGGATGCCAGGCTGAATTATTTCTTAGAGCCAGGAGTCACGCCAGTCTATCCTAGATTGGTGAGGCTGTTTTACAAAAATATGACCAAAAGCAGCCAGAAAGCATCCCCAATCCTCTCCATTAGTATCGATGGACTTCCGATCCAGACTATAAAGGAAATGGTCTCCAGGGTGATGCATGCCCCCTTGGAAATACCACAATTATCCCAAGATAACCCAAAGTCTAACCTTTTAAGGATGCCATCAGATACCCTCCCTGACTTTGCCCAAATGGCAACAGAACTATTAGGAAATCCTCCATTGGACAGGTCCTTTTTCCTTCAAAAGGATCTGAAAGAAAGGAGTTTATCACTACAATTCTTTGACATGCTAATTCATAAGACTATTCACCCCACGAGTCATGGAATACAGAGAAGGACACTATTTGCCAAGGCATTGTACTTCATGGCAAATCACTATTGGTTCAATGTGCCCTCTTATCTTTTTAAAATAATCCCCACTGTGAGGGAGAAACTGAGTAAAAAAAAATATCAAACGAAGAAGTTGACCCTGCCATTTGGGGGCCTTATCACAAATCTGTTGATGAATGTGGGGTATAGTATAGACCCTAAGGAAAAGGCCTTACCAAGAATAGAGGAAGGCTTAACAATCACAACCTATCGGAGAACTTTAAGTGCCGAAAATAAAAAGAAAATTCCGCTCACTCCTCGCACCAAAAGTACCTCCTCTACACCACACATCCTACACATTTATGAGGACCGAGAAAAGACTGCCATAGAGTAGCCAGTAGAAATTGAAGCCCCAGAAGAAGTAGTTATGAAAGAATGTATGAGTACTTCTACTCCACCTCATGAGAGAGCAGAGATTAGCTCTCTAGTACCGAAAAGAATAATCGAGTCAGAAGTCCCAATTGCAGACCAAGTCAGTCTCTATGACCCTGCCTTGGACTCACCAGTAGGACTTGCTATGCCCTTTCAATAGAGGCAGACACACTGCCAGCCATCACTGAAATAGACCCTGTGAACCAATAAATTCCTTCACCTTTGGACCAACAGATTTTGGCTACTTCTAGCCATACCCCAATAGAACTTGTTGCTTAGTCTACAATTACAACCACTATAGAGCAAACCCTCATAGCTCAAGTTGTTGAAGTAGAAACAAGCTCCGAGTTAGCAAGAGGGAGTTTTACAGAATTATTAAATAAGGATCATCCAGTCACCACCACATCAATCCCCGAGTTAGAAAGGAGATTGAAGGCAGTGGAACAATGACAACTTACACATGAACCAAATCTATTACCATTTCCAGAAGTAGAAAAAAGGGTGAGAGAACTAGGATAATGGACCTCTACAAATGCCCCATCTTTGATCAAACTACCAGGTATAGTAAGACAGTTGATGGAGAAATGTCAAAGACTAAAGAAGATTCTCTGATACTACACTGACGATTCAAGAGCACACATAAATAATGGATGACTTGCGACGAAATGCTATGCAAGATCATCATGCGAGAGGGGCAGCAGACACAGAAAAGAGAGTCCAAGATGCCACTTCACCCTTCAAGCGCAGATCACCCAACTATAAGCAGAGAATAGAATACTGAACGAAAATCAGCAAGCTTGGGAAGACGAAAGAAAGGTGTAGGAAGATAAAATGGCAGCTATACTTAAACAGTTTGGAGGGTTAATGGTAGCACCTGACGATGCAGAAACTGTAAGATAAAAAGTCCTTAAAGACTACCTGCAAACACTCCACCAATAACTGAGTGAGAAGGTTCACTTATTGATTGTAGTTGAATGGAAAATAGCGCAACTACAAGAAGAAAAAGATTCCCTAAGCTCCATTAATACTGAACAAAAGCAGATAATCGAGTCATTAGTAAAAAAAGTGCTTTGCCATAGTAGCAAAAGAACAAGCCAAAGCAGAAAAGCTGAGAAGGGAAATACAACTTAAATCTACTGTGATCAAGAAGCTAACTGTGGATTTGAAAGAAAAGGCTGATAAGGAGCAACAGTGTCCGGAAGGAACTTCTTGCCAAATGGTTGATGAGAAGGAAAACACAGATAAGGTAGAGCCTGAAACACATGGGGATTTACCTTCAGATGAAGAACAAGATGGTTATTCTACTGCTAAGGTATCTGACTCGGAAGATGACCCTACTACTTTTATCTTTATACCATACCAGTCATCACCAAGTGAGTAAAGTATTACAGAATTACAAACCTCACATGTATGATCTCAATATATTTTTATTAGGTTTATTTTCTTTTCTGTAATTAGTTTTCTACATTTTCTTTTCATGTTCATTATAAATATTCAGTAATATATAAATCTTCTTTCTTTTTAACTAATCTTCAATTTTTTTTGCTAACTGTGTAATTGTTACGAACATCTCTAACATGTTTGTTATTTTTGTCTCTGAGAAGTAAAATAACTGTGTTTCCTTCAAGTTTGGGGGAACATTCTTTATAGAATTTTTTCCCATCCAGTAAATTAATAAGAGATATCAATAGTTTTTAGTATCCCCTATTTTTGTGCCAATGAGGGCATTTTTCGATTTAAGTTTGGGGGGATACACAATTTATCTGTGTATAGCAGTAAGTCATTTAGTTTTAATTTTATTTAGTTTGCTTTTGTAAATTTTTTTTTGAATTTTTTAAGTTGCTCATTATGTAGAAATTACGATAGCAAAATTACAAATCGTGAAAACTTATAATTCATTATAGTAGGAATTCAATAATCAAAATAAAAAATATTACAATTCATGCTTAGCTCATTGAACATTGTATTAGAATGGATGTTTGAAGCACTCGATTGATCTAAATTGTAAAATTTTAGACTATAGTTTTAAAATTATAAACCAGTGAGATTTTGAGCCATATTTCTCTTTTTATTCAAAGAGAGACTGTTTCTTTTATTCAAGTCAAAAATTTTCCTTAAACTTTTATACTGTTATAAAATCTCATACCGCTGAATTTAGAATCAAAATATTCTATGATAACTAGATTTTTTGTCTAGAACTATCTATTAGAAATATTAAAGCAATAAGACATCTATGCTAGTAAATCGTAAAGATGATCAAAGGCCATCTTTTGTTAAATCAGAGCCAAAAAGCCAAAATCCCAGAATAAGTTTTATCCATTGAATCCATATTAGAAGCCAAAACTGAATTTCTTTGTACCAAAAATCTGATAAACCCTTGACCATATGTACTACCCAAAGCTTTCAACCTTTAACCCTTACATTTTCTGAGAGTTTAAAATATGAAAGAAGGGAAGAAGAGGGTGTGGAAGGAGTAAAGCAAAAACAAATAAAAAGGGAATGCTAACAAAAAGGGTACAGCTGAAGAAATCAAAAGAAGAATATGGAAAAAAAATGAAAAATCATGAAGAACAATTTCTGAAAAAAAAAGAAGAACGATTTTTAAGAAAAAAGCTTTTAAAGAGAAGAAAAATCGTAAAATACGATTTTACAATTGAAGAAATGGGATTTATAGAAGAAGAAAAAATGGGAAGAAGCTATCCAATTTATGGATACTTACTGAAGAAAAGAAGACGAAGTTGAAAAGATAAGAGAAAGAAGCTGTGACAGCCCAAATTTCGTAACCCCGAAATCCGTGCCATCAGCACGGCCTTCGAGGCCGTGCCCCGGTGTTCCTTACGAAACACCGGTATATACAATCCAAAACTGTAATTGAAGCACTCCTAGCTACACAAAAACTCAACAAAATAATCAAGGTGTCGCAAGGCAGTCCTTGTCCCATGCCAATTCATGGACATAAGAACCTACCCAAATGTTTTAGTAATAACAGTTCATCCTAAGCGTTCTGTCAAGGAATGGAAATTAAAACATTCGAAATAAAGAGGCTTGATATACCAAGCCATACATAATACTCTCTCAACTCACTCTCAAGGTATGCAGCGGGTTTCCTAGAAGAATTCCTCAGGAGGAGGTTCTGACTCTTCTGTGGACACGAAAATCGAAGCCCTTGGATCAGCTTCTTCCGGAGTCTTTGCTGCCGCTAGTCCTGGACCTGCGACGTATAGTCTAAGGGGGGTGAGCTACATCCTAGTTTCGTAGGGAAAACAAAAAGAACATATAGATCAACCTTCACACATATGTCAGTAATTTAACAAGCATAGAATTATAAGTAATCCCTTATGGACAACAATTTGAATAACAGGAAATAACCCAATGATTTTGGTCGTCACTTAGCATGGTTTTGTTTAGTCTCCTTATTAGTTTAGTTGTGAATTTGGCCTAATCACTTAAATCTTAACTTAAGTAATCCTCGAGCAATATAGCATCGAGCCCCGATGGAATACCCGCCATCGTCGTCTAACTAGACAGTTGTTATATGTATTCCACGAATCTTGCCCCTTTCTCATAGGTGGCGGGGTCTATTCTCAATCTACATCCCTGGGATGTGTTATAAATGTACGGATTAGCCGCCGTACCGGTCACGGATATCCTGCCGAGTCAGTCGTGGGTATCCCGCCACGTCGGTGGGGTATTCTAATCAACCTTAAATAATAAAAATATCAATGTGCTTTACATATAGTTATTCACCGTGATTGTGCTAATTATATTACATTAGGCCTTATCACATTACCTTCGCTTTCTATTAGTTTTCATACATCGCATCGGATGCCCCATATATTGCATCCTTCTTTGATTGAACTACATGATTTTTCGTCCCACAGGGACCTCAAGATTTTCTCGTTATAACACACACACACCTTATCATGAGGGTTCATGAAATATGTGACTATTTAAATAGATTATACTACATATGAGTTCACGGATAATGCACATGTTTCAAGAATATTCCCTACCTCGGAATCTCAAGGCTACCTTTCAGAGAGGTTATAATGCATCAACCTACATTTCAAAAATAGGTTTAGAACAATCACTAGCATTATTGGGGTGTATGACCCCCAAGTTTCTTGTATTCGAAAAACCAAGATCCGAGTGGTCACCAGACCTTACTCGCGCGGCCACTTATCCTCGCTCGAGCGGTTAAATCGAGGTCGCTCGAGCGGTCTCTTGACCTCGCTCGAGCGGTTAAATCGAGGTCGCTCGAGCGGTTAAATCGAGCTTTCGAATTATTATTGTGGACCCTCACTCGAGCGAGCTTCCCTTTAGTTTTGGGGACCGCTCGAGCGAGCCAAGAGTTATACTTTTCTCTGTTCATCCTCGCTCGAGCGAGCCTTTTAGACCGCTCAAGCTTTCTCTGTTCATCCTCGCTCGAGCGAGCCTTTTAGACCGCTCAAGCGAGGAACGATGATTTTGTTCCTCGATCGAATCGAGAACATGCTTCCTTCCTTCATTTTACCTTAATCTCATAAAAAGAACCATTCAGCCAACATTCTTCCTACTATTTAAAACATTCCTAGGCATCTATCATGCCTTTAACGTACCTTTGACGATGATTCACGCGCAAGTTCGATTTACGATTTGAAATTTTACTAGGCCAACAGGCCTCCAAGGTTCTTCCTCCAGTCTCTTCCTCTAATCTCCTTTGCCGACTTAAGCCCCAACGAACCCTAGTTCTCTACTAGGCTCTTCTCTTCTTTCTCTCTATATTCTCCTTCTCTCTATTTAGGTTAGAATAGAGTTACGTAAAGGTTCCTCTCTCTCTCTCTTTCACTTTTATATCTATAGTTAGGGATATACTAGTGTGTTTCCCACGTACACACTTAGTGTCTTTGGTTCGTTTTGGTCTCCTTGTGAAACACATATACCTATGTGTAATGCATGCCGTGCACTCATCTCAAAAATCTGGGGTTGTGACAGAAGCGCTAAATTTTCAGAAAAAAAAACTTTGAATAATTTTCTACCTTTCTTTAACACCTTCTGAAACCCAAAGCCCCATTACAAGCCGAAGGTAAGACCTTTTTGATTTACGATTTACAGAAGCATAAGCCTAGTAGAGATATAAAAAATAGATATTATGGATTGCACATGGATTCATATGAATAAAGTAGAATATCCTTTTCTATGAGATTGACAATTTTCTCTTTGACTGATTTTTTCTGAAATAACATTGTGAGAACCCAAAAAGTTTCGATATCTGTGACAGCCCAAATTTCGGTGCCCCGAAACCCGTGCCGTCGGTGGACTGGCGCTAAGGCCGAGCCCGTAATTGTATCACATTGCGTCTCACAAAGTTGCACAGCGGAATGCTAAGCGGAACCACACTGACGAAACTTACATCAAAAGACATATTTCTATCATTTATAACCCAAAAGACGGTTCTAATCCCCTAGAGATGGAAAAGAACCGTTTGGAACCACCGGTAAGGACCCATCCTTACCGAAACATGGTTCCTCCAAAAGAATATCCAAAAAAAAAAGTGTAATTACAGAGTATACTTTTACAACTTGAAAAGCTCTCAAAACATGGATCTAAGGTCTAAGGCCGGACCTACTCCGGTTGGGCACAAAGGAAGCAATTCTCCGGATTCGGCTCCTCTAAATCCTCGCTTGGGTCAAAGTCAGGATCCACGCCCTCGGGTAACTCAGCCCCAACTCCTTCTCCTGAACCTGAAATATTAGTGAAGGAATGAGCTTCATCCAAGCTCAGCAGGGTAAAACTTATAGCATGCTTATCGAACATCAAATACGTATATCATGGCATGACAAAACGAAACGAAACGAAATATATCTAAAGTGATCTCATAGTTTTACACACACATATGAATTCATGTTCATGCACACATATCATCTGATGAAAAGAACACTTAGAGTGCTTTACTTAAAGTAATAGAATGAGCAACTATGGCCTCAACCCCCCGATGGAATACCCACCATCGTCACTCACATGAGTCATATTCACACATATTCAGGGTCCCATAGAGTTGGACACTTGCCGGACGAAGTACCGTTAAACGGTAGGGATCACATATCACACAAAGCATCTAACGATCACACACATACATCTGAACGTATCACACAAAGGGTGTACGGATTGGCCGCGTACAGTCACGGATATCTGCCGCGTCGATCACGGTTAAGTTACCGCTTGGCGTCGGGTATTCACATAACCTCAAATCGTAAGTGCGTACATATAGCTTATCGCCGTGTGTTTGTAATAACTATACATTAAATGAATACTACTTTGATACCAAAGCTCACACATGCTCATATCACAACGCTCTCCAAATCTCATATCTTGCACATGACGTCATATCGAACATATCATAACGGAGGTCACATACTCAAGCATATACGGAAACATATGTCAAGACTTATGCGAATTCATATATCAAAACATAACGAAAAGCACGGTCAAAACATATCCGAAAATCATATGTCAAGCAAATACGGAAGTCATATCGAACAAGAGACATATCATGACCTGACACAGCATACATATCGTCAAAACAATGCACATGATAGATGGTTTTCCCTACCTCACAAAGTAATTCCTTGCATGCTCATCCTTCACGAAGGTTGGTTCGTTCCACACACGTAACCTCACCTAAACAAGGCACACTCATTCATTAGAATGATGTACAACCCACTGTGGAAAGTCCCCATAGGTTTCCACAGTCAAAACAGAATCAACCAGAAAAACAGGGGATTTCGATCGGTCGAATCCAATTGAAAATGACTAAGGCTGCGTTTGAGCAATGAAAAATGAATTGATCGGTCGAAATATTTTCGACCGGTCGAATTCTACAAGGCAATTCTGCATTTTAAGTTCGATCGGTCGAATTCAAATTCGAACGGTCGAATTTCTCAAAGTCCAAAAATCACCTTTCTGTTTATATAGAGTTCGATCGGTCGAAACTAAATTCGACCGGTCGAATTTCACTTAAGTCCGGAAAGCCCCTTTTTGTGGCTATTTCGATCGGTCGAAATGATTTTCATCGAAATTGCCTGCTTTTCTTCGAATGAGGGTTTCTCACCGGGTTCAACCCACTTCAAAACTCAACTTCTTCTCATCATTTCAATTGATTCTACTACTTTTAGCTTGTTGAAAGCCATCTATTGTGTATTAAAGTTTCTTACCTAGGTTTGAGCGAGATCTCCTCCTCTAGCTCAAAAGACTAGGGTTCCATGGAGTTGACTTGGTGGATCCTTGCTCGATTAGTCGTTCTTCCCTTGACAATGGATCGATCTCGGCACTCACTTTCGTAGCATTGAATAACCCTAGGTTTGTCTCTCTCTCTTAACTCTCTTCCTTTGCGGTAAATAGAAATAAATGCCCTAGGTTTCTATTTATACTACTTTCTCTCTTGGGGTGTGAAAGCAGATACACCACTCCGGTACATGAGCATCAAGCTCTTACACCGGGTCTAGTCATCATCGATCAAGTTCATTGAATTTGATCTATAGACATTACAACATCGTAAAGAGGCATCCTCGGCTCATGACCCATCGGCACAAGTACCGAAGTGTACGGATCAAGGCTATGCAAAGTCGGGATGTTACATCCTCCCCTCGTTAGGAATTTTCGTCCTCAAAATGTTCCTAACGCAAAAGACAAAGGTCTTAGAAGAGTAGCTTCGTTTGGCACCATGCATGGCTAAACAATTCCTATCGTTACCAGTAAGCTCATGCATTGAAAAGAAAAACAGTCTCCACACAGCCAATAGTTTAGACGTGTGAAGAAAAGCATTAAACATGACAAAACACCCTATTCATAAGCATAAAAAGGAAATTGGTCCACATAACAAAGATGGCAAGTCATGCCACAATAGTCTAACCATCAACAGAAATCAAAAGTGGCAGCCATGCCACAATAGTTTAAAAGATTCATACACTTAATTCCCAACGTAAAGAAAAGAAAGCAAGGAAATTCACATCTCACCTCTAAGCCTGTGGAGGGTCATCTCCAACAGCTGCATCCACGGGCGCATCCTCGGGCTCAGAAGCTACGCCGTCTCCCGCCTGCACATCGTCTCCCTGCTCCTCCTGGGCATCAGCCTCCTCCTCTCCTGGTGGCACTCCCTCGTCCTCCTCGTAGATCGGAGCCCCGTGAGACTGGCGCATCGCGCGATCCTCTGCATAATCCGTGGGATACATGGCTGCAGCGCATCTCAGGAGTAGCTCAAGAAAAATCCAAGCTGGTTGACTGGCGATTACTCTCTTGAATGAGAGCCAAGTCCTCAAGGCGTCTTGGCGCTTGGTGAGCATGAGGCGCAGCATATGGATAGGGATCTCATAGGCACCTCCCGGAGGTGGAATAAACTCGAGTGGTGCTGGGATAGGAGCCTCATCGATCGGCTCGTCATGAAGTGCAGGTGCCTCAGAGCAGGTACATCTTGAGGTCTTGGTGGTACTTGAGGCTGGTCAGGGAGGTGTGGCTTGAGACTGTACGTCCTCTTCCAATGTTTGAATGTGTATAGAAGGACGTTGTTGGAAGACTTTGGTTCCTTGGGAGATACTTTGTGGACCGAGGTTGAAACTTCATCAAACATGGCTGAGATGAAGGAGGCATAGGGGATATGCTCCTCAGCCGCCTCAACACTCGGTAGCAGTTTCTTTCTTCCATGTTTGATTCCCTCAAAGACTACCGCCACTGCATCGAACCATTTGCCCTCGAAAGCGGCAAAAAGTGCATTCATCAAAATGCCTAACCTTTGGGTCTTATGGCGGATTGGGTATAAATTACACTTGAAAATTGTATCTAGGAACCACATATGATTGGGCAGATCGGAACGGTTGATGGCTCGCCCCTTTGCGGTTCGTCCATTGGTCATCTTCTCGGCTATGAACGTATGGGTGAGGTTAGGCGGGTTAGGTGGTAGCAAGTCTACGCCATCCCCATACGTATCAAAGCATTCCAACGCCGCACAGCCCATGGCATGGGTGAAAGTGTAGGTTTTTCCATCGACCTTGGTAGAAATGGTGTTAGCGTCGGAGTTGACAATCATGTTCTGGTAAAACAAGCGCACAAGGCGCGGATAATAGTATTGGTGAATGGGTTTCAAGAGGTTATCGAGCCCGCACTTGTTCAAATAGTTGATCGTCCAAGCATTGATGCCCGGTTCCTCACACGTCGCATACAGAGCGGGATCGATGGTAAATTCATACGCAAAACCCTTTCCGCTCCACCACTCGTTGGGCGTGTCTTTTAGGGACGTTGCGGTGCACTGGATTGCCCCGTAGGTGGAATGGTTGGAGGGATTTGGGTCGGTGGTGGTTGAGGTGTCGCTCATGCGGAACCGACGAGGCGAAGGGCCCAGAGTACTTTGGGTCGCTTCGACGTAGGAGTTTTGGATCTGTGTTCCTTCCTCTTAGGAGCCATTTCCCAAAATCTAGGGTTTTTTTTTTTTTTTGAAGAAAACTAGGGGTTCTAGGGATTTTAGGGAATTTCTTAGGGCGAAAACACAATTTGAACTTCAAAAATCACAAGCTTACCGATTTGTGATGGCTAGATCGCGATTCCCAACGCGATTCGGTGTTTTATAGGCCTTGGAACCTCAAAAGTGGTTGAAAAACCGACAAGGAACCGTCCCCGGGCGAAAAGAATTCGAATGGGCAAGAAAACGGTTGCCCTGGTATTTATATACCTAGCCAAATTCGATCGGTCGAAATATTTCGACCGGTCGAAATTCACTTAAAAAGGTAACTGAAACGATTTCGATCGGTCGAAAAAATTTCGACCGGTCGAAATTCAAAATGAATTTCGTTTGTCCTGTAAATTCGATCGGTCGAAAAAATTTTCGACCGGTCGAATTCACCTAAAAAAACAAATTTTCCGCCTTCCATCGCCAATATAATTCGATCGGTCGAATTGTATAATTCGACCGGTCGAAAATAAATTCGATCGGTCGAAAATGAATTCGACCGGTCGAATTTACAGAAAACTTCTGTTTCCTCTGTTTTCTCATACAGATCAAAATTCTCACCCTCTTACCTTCAAATTCAGTCTTTATAACCACAATCTTCCAGTTCATATACATGAATTTGACACTTTACAATTACAATCACTTTCTCGGCTCTCAACCCCTCCTTTCAGCTTTCAATCCGTAAATAACGCGGGATATTGAGCTCGAATTTCGGCTTCACGTTCCCACGTCGCCTCTTCCCTTGAGTGATTCTTCCATTGTACTAACACTAGAGGAATTCGTCTCGAACGCAACACTTGCTCAGTTCGGTCCAAAATCAGAGGTTCTTCAATAACCGCAAGTCTCTATAGACCTCAACCGTGGTGCATCGAGGATATGGGTCGGATCTCGCATCGCATTCCTCAACATAGATACGCACGCGATCAAGTTAGGGGGTAATGCGACCCGATATGCAACCTCGCCAACTCTCCCCAATATTTCAAACGGTCCAACGTAGCGAGGACTCAACTTCCCTCGCTTTCCAAAGCGCATCACTCCTTTCATTGGAGATATCTTGATGAACACATGGTCTCCTACTTGGAATTCTACGCTCGTACGCTTGGTGTCAGCGTAACTCTTCTGACGGCTCTGTGCAGTTCTGATTCTCTCTCGGATGATCTGCACAATTTCAGCATTTCTCTTAATCGCTTCCGGTCCCAAAACAAAGTTAGCACCGGTTTCCTCCCGGTTGATCGGAGACTCGCATCTCCGTCCATATAAGGCTTCATATGGAGCCATCCCAATGCTCTTGAAAATCGTTGTTGTAAGCGAATTCAATCATGGGCGAGATGTTGATCCCATGATCCTTGAAATCGATCATGCATGCTCGCAACATGTCTTCAATAATTTGGTTGACCTCTCACCGACCGTCACCGTGGATGAAATGCAGAACTGAAGTCCAATCTCGTGCCCATACCTTCTTGGAATCTTTGCCAGAATATAGAAGTGTACAAGGGATGACGGTCTGACCCAATGCTGGTAGGAACGCCGGGTAGTCGGACAGTCTCTTTCATATACAACCCAGCCAATATGCTTGCAGTGTACGTAGTGTTATAGGGCAACAAGTGTGCCGACTTGGTCAGTCGATCCACTATTACCCATATGGCATTATGGCGTCTCAACGTCCCTCGGCAATCCCACAATGAAATCCATCGAAATGGACTCCACTTCCATTCTATCGGTAGAGGTTGTAGAAGACCCATTTGGGTGTCGATGATCTACTTTCACTTGTTGACACACGGGCACTTTGAAACATATTCGCAATATCTTTCTTCAATCCCTCCACCAATAACACTTCTTCAAATCATGGTACATTTTTGTACCACCCGGATGAATGGCATATTTAGACTTATGTGCCTCATCCAGTATAGTCCGTCTCAGCTCATCATCGGACGGTATACACAACCTTCCGCGAAATAGCAATGACCCATCTTCTTTAATAGTGAAATCTCCGTTTTCAGCTGCCTTTTGTCGAAGCTTCACGAGTTCTTCATCTTTCGTCTGAAGTTCACATATGTGGTCAAGAATAGTCGGCCTGATCGTAAGACTTGCCAATAGCACACCGGTATCCTTAACCGCAATATTATTATCATAGAGCGAAAGGTCCTCAAACAACTTCCATCTGTGAAGTCCCGAAATGAGGCTAGCTAACTGAGATGTATGCTTTCGGCTCAATGCGTCTGCCACGACATTAGCTTTACCCGGATGATATTGGATTGTGCAATCGTAGTCTTTAAGAAATTCAATCCACCGTCGTTGCCTCATGTTCAAATCTTTCTGTGTGAACAAATACTTGAGGCTTTTATGGTCGGTAAAGATCTCAAAGACTTCACCATACAGGTAGTGCCGCCAAATTTTGAGCGCAAAACACAACTGGGCTAACTCTAAGTCATGTGGATAGTTTCTTTCATGCTCTTTCAACTGTCTTGAGTAGGAGCAACAACCTTCTTTGTGTTGGTTCAACACGCAACCCAAACCTCCATAAGATGCATCACTATATACAGCAAAACCTCCACTACCTGACGGAATAGTCAACACTGGAGCGGAAGTAAGCCGTCTCTTAAGTTCTTGGAAGCTCTCCTCACATTCGTTAGTCCACTCAAATTTGGTATTCTTTCTTGTCAATCGTGTAAGTGGTCCCGAAATCTTGGAGAATCCTTCCACAAAGCGTCTGTAGTATCCGGCTAAGCCAAGAAAACTACGGATTTCAGTCACGGTCTTGGGCTGTTCCCAATCCAACACTGCTCCAACTTTAGCTGGGTCAACGGTCACACCAGCTTTCGATACTATGTGACCAAGGAAACTCACTTGTTCCAACCAAAACTCACATTTACTGAGTTTGGCATACAACTTGTGCTCACGAAGGGTTTGCAAGGCAATGCGCAGATGATGTTCGTGTTCTTGATTAGTCCGTGGATAAATGAGGATATCATCTACAAACACCACTACGCACGTGTCGAGATATTGTTTGAACACTCGATTCATAAGGTCCATAAATGATGCTGGCGCATTCGTCAAGCCAAAAGGCATCACTAAGAACTCGTAATGTCCATATCTCGTTCTGAATGCCGTCTTTCGTACGTCTTCGGCCTTCACCCTCAACTGATGGTATCCGGATCTCAAGTCGATCTTTGAAAAATATTTTGCCCCTTGCAACTGATCAAATAGATCACGATCTCGCAACGGATACTTGTTCTTGATCGTGAGCTTGTTCATCTGACGATAGTCGATGCAAAGTTTCATCGACCCGTCCTTTTTTTTAACAAACAGAATTGGTGCCCCCCAAGGAGACACACTCGGTCGGATAAAACCCTTATCCAACAGTTCTTGCAACTGCTCCTTCAACTCTTTCAATTCACCGAGCCATTCTGCAGACGGAGCCTTGGACACCGGTTCGATCCACGAGCCAAGTCAATCGCTAAGTCGATCTCCGGTCAGTGGCAATCGGTAACTCGTCGGAAATACGTCTTGAACTTCGCGAGCAATAGGGATCTCATTCACAACATTTTCATCTCCTTCTTCTCTTGCGAAATGCGAGATATCCATCGCATCCATTCTCCATCATTCTTCGGCTCGCATCATGGAGATGATCGGTGCTACTTTTCCCTTTTCTCGACAAAACGAAATGACTTACGCTTTGGAGGACGGAAAGTAACCACCTTCCGTAGGCAATCGTCGCTTGCGTGATAAGCGGATAGCCAATTCATGCCCAAAAGCACATCACGTCCTCGCATCTTCAGTAAAAAGAGGTCCGTGACCGTGTCTCGGTCCTCCACTTGCACAAGGATGAGCTGGCAACACGTATCTGCAGATCCAGGCGCTACCCGTAGGAATAGTCACGTCAAGTGTGAACTCCAAATCCTCCGGTATGATCTTTAACTTCCTTGCTAATTGGGAGTTATGCAGAGTGAGTAGACCTCGGGTCTATTAGAACTGCATCACAACGATCACCGTCGTTCTCGCGATAAACTTGCAGCATACCTATACTGGTATATACATGACTACATTCGCATATACGCATGCCATGTACACTCATATGCTAGTATGCACCTATATCTTTCTACAATGCACTTTCTTCTTTAAGAAAATAATAATTGAATTTAATCATAATGAAGTGCAATTGTACCTTGGATCTGCTCACTTGGCGTCCTCGTGAGATAGCAAAAGCACGGCCCCTGACGACAGGTCGCGCTGACTGCGCCGGGCTATACGCTGTAGTGGGCGAACCGGAGCCCTCTTTTCTCATGTCTGGGCACTCCCGAATCATGTGGCCAACCTTTACACATTTGAAGCATCCACCGGTATCTCTTACGACTCCGAGGTCTTGTGTGACTTTCCGCGACGAGCACACTTCATCATGGAAGGTGCGGCTCGAGAAGGTCCTTGAGTAATGTGATGCCCGGACATTTGAGTCTGAGCAGGCCCTCTCTTCTAAATGGTCTCATCGGGCAGATGTGTTAGACCTTCGAAATTTGAATATCTTGGCCTAGACACTTGAGCCGCAGTCATCCTTGGCTTTTTATTCCCCGAGTAGTCATACTCGCTTGCTCCTCCCGACGTTGGCTTGCCTTTCCAATCTTTTTTTTTATTTATATGCCTTTCTGCCTCTATCGCCATCCCCATCACCTCTGCGTAAGTCTCAAGCTCAAAGATAGATACCCTTTCTTGAATATTGGGTCGTGAGGCCTTCTTCAAACCTTCCGCCTTCATTTCTTCCGCGCAACTAACTTTCGGTGCAAACCTTGACAACCTTACAAACTCATTACTGTACTCACGCACGGTCATACTTCCTTGACTAGGTTAGCAAAGTCCTTCTTCAAGCGATTTTGGACTTGCTTTGGAAAGTACTCCTTGTTAAACGCCGACTCAAATCGATTCTGTGTCCATGGTGTGTGTGGACCCTCGACCTCTCTTTTCTCAAAATCGACCTCCACCATGCATCAAGATCTCCTTCCAATCGAAAAGATGCCCACCCCACCTTCTCACGTTGGCTCGCAACCTTTCAAGTAATTTCTCTATTTGTTTGATCCACTTCTCCGCCTCAAGCGGATCAAATGCCAAGTGGAAAACAGTGGAGGTCTCAATCTCCTAAAATCCACAAATGATGAAGGTAGTAGTGTGGTGGTGGTGGTATGATGTCTTGATTGTTATTTGCGAAGCAACGCCGTCTGCTGCTCTAGGCGCTTGCTATCGACTCCATCACCTTAGTGAGTTTATCAAGGCTCTTCTCTACTTCTCTCTTGGATCGAAGTGGTCTAGATCCTCCGATCTCGATGGGATATCTTCATTACAAGATTGCCGCGTATGCGTCACCTCTTGGTCGACCCTTCCACGGTGTTCCATTTAATTGTTACAATGAAACAAGAGTCTCATTAACAAAAGGTCCTTACACCCGACAACTTCTCAAACTAAAAGGTCAAGACTTGTCGAACGCTTCTAAAGCCATGCTCGATACCAAGTGATACCAAATTTCGCGCCGAAACCCGTGTCTGGGATCGGCGCTAAGGGCGAGCCCGTAATTGTATCACATTGCGTCTCACAAAGTTGCACAGCGGAATACTAAGAGGAGCCACTTGATTTAAAACTTACATCAAAAGACATATTTCTATCATTTATAACCCAAAAGACGGTTCTAATCCCTAGAGATGGAAAAGAACCGTTTGGAACCACCTAAGGACCCATCTCATCAAACATGGTTCCTCCAAAAGAATATCCAAAAAAAAAGTGTAATTACAGAGTATACTTTTACAACTTGAAAAGCTCTCAAAACATGGATCTAAGGTCTAAGGCGGACCTACTCGGTTGGGCACAAAGGAAGCAATTCTCGGATTCGGCTCCTCTAAATCCTCGCTTGGGTCAAAGTCGGGATCCACGCCTCGGGTAACTCAGCCCCAACTCCTTCTCCCGAACTGAAATATTAGTGAAGGAATGAGCTTCATCCAAGCTCAGGTAAAACTTATAGCATGCTTATCGAACATCAAATACGTATATCATGGCATGACAAAAGCGAAGCGAAGCGAAATATATCTAAAGTGATCTCATAGTTTTACACACACATACATATGAATTCATGTTCATGCACACATATCATCTGATGAAAAGGAAAACTTAAAGTGCTTTACTTAAAGCAATAGAATGAGGAACTATGGCCTCATGCCCCCGACGGACTACCCACCATCGCCACTCACATGAGTCATATTCACACATATTCAAGGTCCCATAGAGTTGGAAATGTACCGTTAAACGGTAGGGATCACATATCACACAAAGCATCTGAACGTATCACACATACATACGACCGTACCACACAAAGGGTGTACGGGTTGGCCGCCGTACCGGTCACGGATATCCTGCCGCGTCAGTCACGGTTATACCGCCGCCTCGGTCGGGTATTCACATAACCTCAAATCGTAAGTGCGTATATAGCTTATCGCCGTGTGTTTGTGATAACTATACATTAGATGAAAACTACTTTGAAACCAAAACTCACACATGCTCATATCACAACGCTCGAAATCTCATATCTTGCACATGACGTCATATCGAACATATCATAACGGAGGTCACATACTCAAGCATATACGAAACATATGTCAAGACTTATGCGAATTCATATATCAAAACATAACGAAAGCACGGTCAAAACATATCCAAGAAAATCATATGTCGAAGCAAATACGGAAGTCATAGAACAAGAGACATATCATGACACTGACATACATATCGTCAAAACAATGCACATGATAGATGGTTTTCCCTACCTCACAAAGTAATTCCTTGCATGCTCATCCTTCACGAAGGTTGGTTCGTTCCACACACGTAACCTCACCTAAACAAGGCACACTCATTCATTAGAATGATGTACAACCCACTGTGGAAAGTCCCCATAGGTTTCCACAGTCAAAACAGAATCAACCAGAAAAACAGGGGATTTCGATCGGTCGAATCCGAATTCAATAAAAAGGCTGCGTTGAACGGTAGAAATGAATTCGACTGGTCGAAATATTTTCGACCGGTCGAATTCTACAAGGCAATTCTGCATTTTAAGTTCGATCGGTCGAATTCAAATTCGAACGGTCGAATTTCTCAAAGTCCAAAAATCACCTTTCTGTTTATATAGAGTTCGATCGGTCGAAACTAAATTCGATTCAAATTTCACTAAGTCAAAAGCCCTTTTTGTGGCTATTTCGATCGGTCGAAATGATTTTCGACCGGTCGAAATTGCCTGTTTTCTTCAGAATGAGGGTTTCTCACTCTGGGTTCAACCCACTTCGAAAACTCAACTTCTTCTCATCATTTCAACCCAGATTCTACTACTTTTAGCTTGTTGAAAGCCATCTATAACAGGTATTAAAGTTTCTTACCTAGGTTTGAGCGAGATCTCCTCTAGCTCAAAAAGCAAGGGTTCCATGGAGTTCACTTGGTGGATCCTTGCTCGATTAGTGTTCTTCCCTTGACTGGATCGATCTCGGCAGCTCACTCGTAGCATTGAATAACCCTAGGTTTGTCTCTCTCTCTTCTTAACTCTCTTCCCTTTTGCAGTAAATAGAAATAAATGCCCTAGGTTTCTATTTATACTACTTTCTCTCTTGACTGGGTGTGAAACAGATACACCACAGTCCAGTGTACATGAGCATCAAGCTCTTACACCGGGTCTAGTCATCATCGATCAAGTTCATTGAATTTGATCTATAGACATTACAACATCGTAAAGAGGCATCCTCGGCTCATGACCCATCGGCACAAGTACCGAAGTGTACGGATCAAGGCTATGCAAAGTCGGGATGTTACAATATCTTTCTGAGAGTATGTCAATAGTAAGTTTTTGAATGAAAGTATTTTCTAAATCTACAGTTTAGAAAAATTTATGAAGAATACACTTTTCACTAATGCATACATCTCCTGCTTTCCATAAATTAAAATTGTTAGAGTTTTAATCAAGGATAATTATTATAATGGAAAATAAGGATAAAAGATTGGTAATTTTAGAAAATCATAACAACCATGTGATGACCACCTTAGTTAATTTAGATAGTGTATAAAATTAGTTTAGATTTTTAACCTTTCTTTTCTTTTGAAAAGTCCAAAAAAATATTTAAAGTTTGTAGGAAGACTACAACTCCTCCACTAGAGATCACCTAGGGGTTTTAAAGGCTAGTTACATCTGCTAAATGCAATCGTGCTCCCTACAAAAGTGGCAATTTTTAATATAGAATATTTTATGTTTCCTTGTTTGCTAGGGACTAGCAAAATGTAAGTTTGGGGGTGTGATCAGTCACATAATATACCAATTTATTACGCTTAACTTAGTGATGCTAGGACTTAGTTTGCTACTAATAAGTTAATGATGTACAGATATTAAGAAAAAATAGTAAAAGAGAGTTAAAGTATTAATATTCATCAAATTGAACTCAAAAGAGTAGTAAAAAGATGATAGAGCGGAAAGACGATTCGCTATTTACTGAAAGACAAGAAATCATGTTTTACAATTGAGCGCTGAAGCTAAGGAGATAGAAATGAGAAATCGTAATTTACGATTCTCCAAAAAAAGTTCAAAGAAAAGGCGATACAAAGAAGAAAATGATCAATCGTAATCCAGAGAATCGTCAACTGAGAGAAAGCTGTGTGAAAGATAGAAAATCGTGATTTAGGATTTTCTAAAGGAAAATTATAATAGAAGAAAGAAAATCGTGATGTACGATTTTACAGAAAAAGCTTCTCGTTGCTGATATTGCTGTTGATGATCACGTGAAGATTTACACTACTATGCATTGAATTAGAAGAACTCTTGAATTAAAAGTTTAGCATATCACGAATCTGAGAAGAATGATGAAGATAGATTTCAGAAGATCACTACTATTGAACAATCCAGAAGCGCATCAAAACAGAAGGAAAGCAAGGAAAGATAAAGTTAGAACTAGAGTTATATTAGGATAGCTTTGCTTTAATTATTTATTTGATTAGAATTAGAAGTTTTATAAACCGACTCCTTATGATCTATAAATAAGAGAGCCCGGCATAGGAATAAGCATCAAAGAAATTCTCAGCATCAATTGACGACTGAGGTTGAGTTTTCTTCCGATCAAAATTTAGAGTATATTTTTATTGCTTTGTAGATTAGATATCCAAGGTTTCTAAAGAGCAATTGACGACTGCAATTGAGAGTTGAAGATTAGAGTAGATATCTTTAGTTTCTCAGAAGAAATTGACGACTGCGACTGAGGGGTGAAAGATATAATTTTATTGATTTCTAGTTTAGATTTATTTTATTACAATTTCCTGCTTTGTAAACATCTCCAAATTTTAATTTGAATTAACAACTCAGGTTGAAGTTTGCAGATTAATATAACGATTTTTACTTTTCCATCTTTAGTTTTTTAGAATTTGATTAATGCCTAAGTTTTGGGAGATTGCTGATTAGATTAAATCCGTATTGATAGGATTTTAGTATTGATTGATGACCAATGCTAGGAAACTTTATATATAGTATAACGGTACTATTTAAATTCATAAATATTCGATAGCTGAAGATTGTAATTGACGACCATAATCTGAAGAAGGAGGATTAGGAATTATTTTCTGTAATTTAGATTCAGAAATAATTCTTTTTTTCATATTTCTCCAGTAGTTTAGGAACTTACAAGATAAATACAAGTTTTAGGAAAAATTAAGTTAATATAGAAAAATTTCGTCTTCGTGTGAACGATCCTATACTAGCTCTACAATTTCCATTGTACGCTTGCAATAGATTAAGACTTAATTAGAGATACATAAAAGTAGCGTGAACACCCCGCTTAGCGATTTTCATACTCTTGACTGTTCCCCCACCTTTTGACACCCAAAACGTGCTCGCCGGTCAAAAAAGGTCACCCTTTTATTGACCCTTTCGAGGGATCGGGTCGTCGCTGTTGGTGTGCGCTTTTTCTAGGTTTCTCTCGGTCCCCGTTGAATCAGTGGCTCCAATTCTGTCCAAGTGGACTCTAGCGATGTGGTATTTAGAATGTCAGAATAAAAGAGTTTTCTAGAAAGGTTCCTAATTTGTTGCGCTCGTCAGCTGTAGATATTTAATGACGCTGCAACACACCAATGATCACGCTTTAGAGCGCCTGTGGGTTACATCTATACTGAATCATCCGCCTGCAAACGTCAGCAGCTATGTCTTCTTATAATTTAGATAGTTTAATTTTCCCTTTTATTTCCCGTTATTATTATAGTTCTGATAAGTTTAGATTTCCCAATTCTCTTGTGAGTTTAGTTATGTAGGGATTCATTATAGTTGATTTAATTTAGTATTCTAATTCTATCAGGAGTTTAATTAATTTTAGTTTCCTAGCACTACTGGATTTTTAATCGATATAGTGTCCTAATACTACTAAGAGTTCAATTAACATCGGTTTCCTAATTGTACTAGGAGTGCAGGTGTATTAATTTTGATGAAACTTTAATTAAACCAAGCATGCTAGTTATACTGAAATTCTAAGTAACGCACGTATACTAGTTGTACCATAATTCTAATTGGAATAGAGAACTAGTTTTACTAAAACTCTAATTTAAGCAATGAATTAATTTGATTAAAATTCTAATTAAAGCAAATAAACTAATTTTGCTAAAATTCTGAGTAAAGCGATGAATTAATTGTACTAAATTCTGATTAAAAATAAAGGAACTGATTTGACTGGAATTATGATCCGAGCAATAAATTAATTATACTAAGGTTCTATTTAAAATAAAAGGACTTATTACTGATACTGAGGTCTAACAAAGTGAGGGATTAACTATGCTAGAATTATCTAATTAAAATAAAGGAACTAATTTTATTAGAATTCTAATCAAGGCAATTATTCTAAGGATCTAATCAAATAAAGCAAGTAAATTAATTATACTAAAATCCTAAGAAGAAATGATGGAACTGATATTATAACCCTAATTAAAGCAACTAAGTAATTCTTAAAAAAAGAGGGTTTGGGCCCGCTATGTTAAGGAGGATTGGCCTAGCTCCCGAGTACCCTCTGTAAGCTCCCTTGGGCAAATTGGGTGATTGAGATTAAAAATAAATTATATTTTGGACTGTAAAGTAGTGTTTTAGACTTTTCAGAGTCGATTTCGGAGTAATAATTATGAATTAATTTGAAAAACTAAGATTATAGAAAAGAAAATTAATATTTAGGATTTTCAAAAATATTAAACTAAGAAACTAAAATTAAAATTAAAATTTCTAGGACTGAATTCGGATCCGAAATAAAAAAAATCAGACCGTATGATTAAAGACTGGTTCTAGAATCCAAGTATTAGATTTTAGAACTGGAGATTAATGATAGGACTGGAGATTAAGATTTTAGACCGTATGATTAATGATAGAACTGGAGATTAAGATTTTAGAACGAAATTAAAGCCTAGGATCGGTGCGTCGGACTGTCGGATTAAGGACTGGCTCTAGAAACAGAGGACTAGAACTAGATATAGAGAATTATAGTCCGAAAAGGGTGCTACGGTCTAATATTGAAAATTAAAACTAATATAATTCCTAAATCTAGAGACTAGAAGTTACGGTCGTGAATTAAAAAAAATTAAATCCTTATATCATAACCCCAACTTTTAGGAACCGTGCACACCACGTACCATGCACGTGTGTTTGTGGTTCACAAGGGAACCACAATTAATACATATACACACTACATGTGTATGTGTGAAACACACTAGCTTTCACTAGATAAGTGGAGAGCTAAATAGGGAGAAGTCTCTCATTCGTGACCTAATTGAGTTAGATAGAGAGAAAGTAAAATAGGGAGAAAGAAGAGAGGACTTTGTAAAAGAGGGTTAGAGGTTCGTTTGTTTTTCTCAAAATTGGTAGATAATCTTGAAGGAGGATGGGATGAGAAGCTTTGAAAACCCTCCTCATTTGATTTGATCTTGGATCAAGTCTACATAGGATCTATTGATTGAGGTATGTTTTAAATACTTATGTGTGTTTTAAATAAAGTATAATATATTAGTTGAATGGTTTTTGATATTAATAAGTCCTTAAATGGAGTGGGAAAATTGTTTCTCGAACGGATCGAGCATTTGATTTTGACATTCCTCGCTCGAGCGCTATAAATGGCTCGCTCGAGTGAGGTCAGAATATAAAACCTGAGCATAAATTATATTTTGAGCTTGCTCGAGCGAGACCCATAGTGAAGGGGAGGCTCGCTCGAGCGAGGTATCGCGTGAGCTTCAGATACCTCATTTTAACCGCTCGAGCAATGAACAGTGATCGATCGAGTAATGAATAGTACTCGTTCGCGTGAGGGTTGGGTACTTCATTGTAGCCGCTCGAGTAATGAATAGTACTCGCTCGCGCGAGGGTTGGGTACTTTGTTGTAGCCGCTCGAGCGATGAATAGTACTTGCTCGTGCGAGGGTTGAGTACTTCGTTGTAACTGCTAAAGTGATGAATAGTGCTCGCTCGTGCGAGGGATTAGTACCTCGATTTTATTGCTCGAGTGAGGTCAAGTACTCGCTCGAGCGAGGTTAAGTGATCGCTCGAGCGAGGAATAGTGCTCGCTCGCGCGAGGCACTACTTGGATGTTCGACTTCTTTTGTGAAAAATTCATGGGAGCTATGGGTCCCAAGTATTCTGGAGACCATTCTAAGTATATTCTTAACACATGTAATGTAGGTTTGACGTGAGATTGTTACATGTAAACCTCTGCGAGAAAAGAGTGCCTTGGATTTGCGTTGAGGTAGGGAATATCTTGAAACATGTACTTTAATTCGTCAAAATCATATATGTAGAGTAATTCTTGTGAATAGTCATATATCAAATGTGATTTCAAACAAGGGTGTGTGTGTGAATTCAAAAGTGAAACCATGAGGTCTCCAGGGGACGTGCAAATCTGATAATAGGCATGTATATGATGTATTGAATCAGTGGCATCCCAGGGATGCAGATGAAATCTAACGGTGAAACGAAAGAAAAGCGATAAGGCCTAAAACGATAAAATTAGCACAATCACGGTGAATAACTATATGTAAAGCACATTCGATATTTTTGCTATTTAAAGTTTGATTATAATACCCCATTGAGGTGGAGGGATACCACGACTAACTCGACAAGATATCCGTGACCGGTACGGCGGCCAATCCGTACACTAGTAGCACATCCCAGGGATGTAGATTTGATAATTAGACCCCGCCACCTAAGAGAAAGGGGCTTGGGTAGGATGGAAATTGGGAACATATAACAAGTGTCTATTTAGACGACGATGGTGGGTATTCCATCGGGGCTCGATGCTATATTGTTCGGGGACTACTTAAGTTAAGATTTAAGTGATTAGGCCGAATTCGTAACTAAACTAGTAAGATGAGAATAAACAAAGTCATGCAAGTAACAGTTGTATCTATCATTTCATTCTTGATTATTTCAATTATTTTCTCAGAAATTCCACCATATGAATCGCATTTTTTTTTAAAAAATTGTTCTAACATACATGTGAGAGCTTAATTTATATGTTCACTGTGTTTTCCCTATTGAGCTAGGATGTAGCTCACCCCTTAGACTATACGTCGTAGGTCCAGTACTAGCGGCAACTAAGGCTTCGGGAGACGTTGATCCAGAGGATTCAGATTATGTGCCCGGAGAAGAGTTAGAGCCTCCTCCTGAGGACTTCTTCTAGGAGACCCCTTGCGTACTTTGAGTAGTGAGTTGAGAGCATTTGTGCGGCTTGGTATGCCAAGCCTAAATTCTTAAATGTAATTAAGTATCATGAATTCTTTTGGCGAACCATCTAGCGTGAACGGTTTATCACCGATGGTTCGGGTCGGTTCTTCTGCTCATGAATTGGCATGGGACTAGAACTGTCTTTTGAGTTTTCTTTTATTCATTTTAAATGCATGAAGACTTGCTTAGAGTAAACTCTTGTACTTTACCTTGTGGTTTATTGCTTGTATATACCAATGCTCCGTGCAGGGTTATCGGGTACGGCCTTGAGGGTCGTACTGATGGGACAGATTTTGGGGTGTCAGAATTCGGGCTATCACACCCTACCAAGGGGGTCGGGGCTGCAGAGAGAAATCTCGAAGATTCGAAGCTTGAATCTCAAAATCATGACTCGGTTGCTCTATGGGTTTGTCCTCGGAGTTCTCTGGTTTCGAAATCTCGAAAAAAGTCTGTTCTCTCTCAAAATTGCCAGCCTCTTCGGGCGAATTAAGAAATTTTTTTTATAGGTTTTTCTTCAATTAAATGCCTTGTTTTAGGAGTTTAATCGAATTGCACGTCGGTTTCTCTGTGCTTAATCTCTTTGAGTCGGTCGCCGACTCAGTGAGCGATCGGCTGACTTGTTCAGCGAGTTTCCTAGTCCTAATAGCGTTAAAACTAATTGTGCACCCATTTTGGGATGCGTAATCCAGTTAAGCACCACTCTCGAAGCATTTAATCGAGGAAACTTAGGAGTCGAGGAAGGTGAGACTAGGCCGAGTGTAGGCCAATTGCACACCGATGGTGGGGGCTCAATCCGGTCGTGCGTCTAGTGTCAGGTGCATGATCGAGTCTCGAGTTGATCTGGGGAAAGGAAGTCTGGTCTGAGAAGGGGGACTGATTGCGCGCTTGTGATTTGGCATGCAATCGAATTGAGCGCTCGATTTTAGGCGCTTAATTCGGGGTTGTCCGGGTCCAGCGTGCAATTGGCCCATCATGATCGCCAGTCTTTTGGTGCATGCTTTTTCTGGGTTCCTCTCGGTCCCTGTTGAATCAGTGGCTCCAATTCTATCCAAGTGAACACTAGCGATGTGGTGTTTGGAATGTCAGAAATAAAAGATTTTCTAGGAAGGTTTCTAGTTGCGATCGCCAGCTGCAGATATTTAATGACACTGCAACACGTCAATGATCACGCTTTAGTGAGGGTGTTGGTTACTTCTATACTAAATCGTCCGCCTGCGAACGTCAGCAGCTATGTCTTTTTATAATTTAGATAGTTTAATTTTCCCTTTTATTTCCCGTTATTGTTATAGTTCTGATTAGTTTTATAAAGACTCGTATTTTGAACCCGAGTTAGACTAACCCCGTGTGTGTATTCGGCTCAGCGACCGACGTTGCCATTTATTTTGGATTTTTATCTAGATGTGATTGTGCAGACAGATTCTGATTTAGAGTCCATTTGGACCCTCGTGCGAAAGTTGTGCACCGACCTCGGTGTGGCCGCTCAACACCGGGCTTGAGTTTTAAAATTAGAAGTGTATAACACACAAGGGGTGTGTGTGTGTGCTTAACCTTGTGAGCAATCCTATTATAAGAAGGAATTGCATTCCCGTATTATACTAGATTTTGTTAAGAAAGGAAGAGACGTGAGTGCCGTGAAGAACCGTAGCCGTTTGATAGTTACCCAACCATGCGAAACTCTATCTTCTCTCTTCTTCAATCATCGTAGGAGACCGGTTTAGAAACCTCCTCCTCTTTGTTGAAAACCCTTGGACCTTAGAAAGAACTTGAATCAACCTTGGATTCATAGTTGGCGATTGGGAGAGGTTGAGATCATTGGAGACGTGTTGGAGTTGTCTCTGTGAACTCGTAGGAGAGATCGCAGCGCGGATCGTCGAGGAAACCCGTCGGTTTCGTTCCGAAGCTCCGTTCGCGTGACTTATTTCTAATCAAGGAATCCTTAGACTAAAGGTACGTTTCGATTAAATTTATTGATTAAAATTATTGGATTAGCCATGGGTTTTTGTTTTGGGATGTATGGGTTTCAATTCGGGTAAAAATTAGGGCGAGAATCGCGATCCCAATCGAGTTCTGAAACTCAGAACTCTTGCTGTCGTTGTTGCTCGCTTGAGCGAACTATTTTAATTGCTTGAGCGAGGATGCACCAAGAGTTTGACTTTAGAAGTCATATACTCGAAAAATATTCTCTATCCTCGCTCGAGCGAGCTTAAGTCATGGCTCGAGTGAGAAATTTCTGAAGGATCTCGCTTGAGCGAGCTATTTTAATCGCTCGAGCGAGGTATCGCTGAACTCCGACACTATCTTGGTATTTTAGTCATAACGTTTTACTCTGAACTCCGATTGAGATAATTCTTTTTGTGTTGTAAAGATAATAGAAACATCTACAACTTTCATGTTTTAACCAACTCGTGCATCAATCATCGTGAGGGTAAACAATGTATGACAAAGTTACGTCAAATTCTAGGATTGGTGCAACTTGCCTATTTTGACTTGTTTTTGAGGAAACACTTAAATAGGCCTACATTATTAGTGATTAGAGTTAACCTTAATACATGAACCTATATTTGTGATGTAGATTGAGGGCGAGAGGCCATCAATAGGACTTTGCTTGACTTCGCGTAACTCCGAGTTTTGGTAGGAGAATCTCATCTTCACAGTATTTTATTTTAATTCACATGAATATTTTGAATTAAAATCTTTGAACTTGCATATGCCATTGAAATCACATCTGTAAACTGAAATTGAAAGGAATGACTGAAAATCAAAATCTACCTGAATCCTGAAACCTGAATCTGCTTAAGCTCTGAACAACTGAAAATCTAAAATCAAGAACCTGAACTATGTATAAGATACTTACATCTGATTTATATTAGTATCTGCATTTGTTTTATGATTGACCTGAACGACCCCTCAAAAATTCCTGAACAACTTCCTGGCACAAGTTTCCCTAATTACGCAGGGGCTTGTTGCATCCTGAAAAAGGGTTCATGAATGACTATGGTAGGTAGGGGTCCCATCGGCTATATTCCTGCTCTCGAGATATAGTTTACTCTGAAGGTATTTTAAGTTGAGGATTAAGTCATGAATTACTGAACTTTGCATATAGAAGTTAGAGAAACTAAGACACTAAAACTCTGCATCTGTTCTTAAAACTATTTTCACATAATTAGAAATTAATCTTACATATGATTTCCACACCTAAATTCAATTTATTATCTGCATATATGTTTGACAAGCTCACTCCGACTATACGTCAGGATGCAACAAGCCCTTGACGCGGCTGTAGATGTCGTAGATGTCTTTCTTCTACTGAGCTTTGTTGATTAGCTCACTCATCGTCACAGGTCCAGTATTGGCGTGGTACATTGTTTGTGAGTGATCGACTCGTCTTGAGGAAGAGCCTGAGGTTCCTCCTGAGGAGTTTTTCCCAGTATAGAACTTACTGATTTTCTTATTTGTGATGAGAGTTAGACTTGAATTTGTGGGCCCATTTTAGTTGGATATCATAGTTTTCTACTTGACTTTGATTTCTGTTATGAGCCATGTTTCGATGAGGGTCGACCATCATCAGTGGTTCTTTACTTTTAATTGCTTCCACATTTATTTTAGCTATGGATAATTATTGCGCTTTACTCTGATATGTGCCCTGTTTGTCCGGCTTATCATTTATTTGATAGGTTGGCGAACCGACCTTTCCTATACCTGAGGGATTGGAAAAGTCGGCTCGTCACAGTTGGTATCAGAGCTCAAGTTTTAGATTCTCTAAGGACCCATGAGAACCTAACCGTGACCCAGTACAGTTCGCATCAGAGTTATGTCATTAGGTCCAGAACTACTAGTACTGTGTGTGATTGTCTTTACAATCAATGTTGACTGATGTTGTGGTGTTCACAATGACAGATCAATATGGCCCCAAGATTTAGAGGCAGAGGCAGAGGTTGGACGGTGCCTTTAGAGGACATTCCTGAAGGTGTCAGTACATCGAGGGGAGTTGCCTTTGCAACAAGTTCTAATGCAGTCCCTATAGGAGCCGGAGTTGATAGAGGTCAGGGTGAAAGAATGGAACAAGTGTTGGAAAATCTGGCCACCAACATTGCTCAGCAGACCGCATCTATGGCTCAGCAGACTGCTGTAATCGCCCAATAAGCAGAGCTGATTTCTGCTGGACAGCAACAATAATCATCAGGATTTTCTGAATTCAAGAGGATGAGACCTCCAAATTTTTCTAGACAGACCAACCCGATGGAAGCCGAAGGTTGGTTGGATGAGATGGAAAAGATCTTCGAGGTGCTTCAGTGCACTGATGTCGAGAAGGTTAGATGGGCAACCTTCAAACTGAACCGACAGGTTGGACCATGGTGGAAGTCCGTGGCTAGACACAGGGAGCAAGAGTTTCCTAATACTCCTTGAACACGGGCTGAGTTTGTCGAGATGTTCAATGATCAGTACTTTCTTAAGATCGTTAGGCATCAGATAGAAGTTCAGTTCATCGAGCTAAAGCTGGGGACAATGTCAGTGCATGAGTATGGAGATGAGTTCACACAACTTTCGAGGTTTGCACCTCAGCATGTGGCCACCGATATGATGAAGGCCAGAAAATTTCAGCTGGGTCTTAGGCCGAGTATACAGGAGAGTGTGGTTATGTGGGAAATGGAAACATATGGAGGAGTACTGTCAAAGGCTCTCATAGTTGAGGAAGAAATTCAAAAGCAGTTCTTGAGAAGGAGTCAACCGAACAGGGACAGGGTTGTGCAAGGGCAGTCAGGTACTTATGAGAATAAGAAAGCCAAGTTTGCGAAGCCGCCAGTAAACCTTATTCAACCTACATTTTCTTCTGGACCGACCCCTTATCAGAGATCAACAACATTATCACCTGTGAATCTGTATGACCAGTGGGTTCTACGGCTAGTGGAGCTTTAGTGGCACAGGGATCCTCTCGTGCACCATTTTTGTTTCGGTCACTACGTGCCTAAGGTGTGGGAAACCACACAAGACCGAGGATTGCAGGAGGAACACTAGAGCGTGTTTTCAGTGTGGCGCAATCAGACACATGGTTAAGGATTGTCCTCAGGAGGACAAGGGAAGAACTAGTTCGGCTTCTACTCAGAAATCGACCCGACCTACTATTCAAGGTTGAGCTTATGCCGTGACGGCTCAGGAAGCCGGAACATCGAACGACGTGATCCAAGGTATTATTAAAAGTTGAGATGTCTTCTTATTTTATTTGTTTATATATAATTGCTTGGTATTTAATAAATTTTGTTAATAAGTTATGGATGAACACACATGCTTAGAAAATTTTAATTGGAACGCTTGTCTACACTAAGGTACCCTTTCTATGCGTCGGGGGAGTGACGTAAGCAAAACCGAAGTGCAAGTGTTGATAGGCCCCGGGTCTACACCTTCTTTTGTCACTCCGTTGTTCACTGAGAGGTTGGGCATTGTTCCCAAGGCCCTTGATTTCATCTTGGCAGTGTCAATTCCTACGGGCAACTCAGTGAGCACCGATACCATGTGTAAATCAGTGATTGTGATGATCAAAGACCACGAGACGGTAGCCGATTTGTTCATTTTGAGCATGGAAGGGTTTGACGTGATACTAGGGATGGATTCGTTATCTGCTTACCATGCGAGTGTGGATTGTCTTCAGAAGATTGTGACATTCCGCCCGCCGAAGAGAAAATCTTTTCGATTTTGCAGAGTTAAATCCTGTGTGGCACCGTTTATCTCTGTCATTCGAGCAGACCGTATGATGAGGAACGGGTATTGTGGTTATCTGGCATACTTACAAGATCATAAGGAGGAGAAGAAAAATATTGTAGATATTACGATTGCTTATGAGTATCCAAATGTTTTTTCCTAAAGATCTACCTGGATTACCACCTGACAGGGAGATTGAGTTTGTGATTGTGTTAGCGTCGGGTACTGAACCAGTATCAAAAGCTTCGTCTCGAATGGCGCCTGTAGAATTGAAAGAGTTGAAGGAGCAACTTTAGGAACTGCTAGATATGGGCTTTATCAGATCGAGTGTGTCACCCTGGGGAGCACTGGTTCTATTTGTAAAGAAGAAAGATGGTTCAATGCGGCTTTGCATTGATTACCGCTAGCTAAATAAGTTGACAATTAAGAACCGTTATCCACTTCTAAGAATTGATGATCTGTTCGATCAGTTACACGGAGCAAAGTTCTTCTCGAAGATTGACTTGAGGTCAGGCTACCATTAGTTGAAAGTTAAATCTGAAGACATTCAGAAGACAGCGTTCAGAACCTGATACGGGCACTACGAGTTCTTCGTCATGCCATTTGGGTTGACAAATGCACCCGCGTTATTTATGGACTTGATGAACCGGATATTCAAATCACATTTGGACAAGTCTATAGTAGTTTTTATAGATGACATCCTCATCTATTCAAAGACGCGAGAAGAACATGAGCAGCATCTGCGAGTGGCTCTACAAACTCTCAGAGACCATCAGTTATATGCAAAACTTAGTAAGTGTGAGTTTTGGCTTGAGCAGGTCAATTTCCTAGGCCATGTTATCTTTGAGACCGGTATTACAATTGATCCAGCAAAGATTGAGTCAGTGATGAATTGGGAACGGCCAAAGACCGTTACGGAGGTTCGTAGTTTCCTCGGTTTGGCAGGCTACTACAGAAGGTTTGTGGTGGGCTTCTCCAAGATATCAGGTCCTCTTACACAACTTACGAAGAAGAACACTAAATTTGATTGGATAGAGCAGTGTGAGCAGAGTTTTCAGGAACTCAAGAAATTATTGACTACTACGCCAGTACTTGCTATACCGTCAGGCAGGGAAGGGTTTACAGTGTATAGTGACGCATCGTATGGGGGTTTAGGTTGTGTGCTTAACCAGAATGAGTGAGTCATTACTTATGGGTCTAGACAGCTAAAAGACCATGAGAAGAATTACCCGACTCATGATCTTGAGTTAGCAGTAGTGATTTTTACTCTTAAGATTTAGAGGCATTACCTTTATGGGGAGACTTTTGATATATTCACCAATCATAAGAGCCTCAAGTATCTCTTCTCATAGAAGGAGTTGAATATGAGATAGCGTCAATGGATGGAGTTCTTGAAAGATTATGATTGTACCATCCAGTACCACCTCGGGAAAGCAAACGTAGTGGCAGATGCGTTAAGTCAAAAGTTCTCTACTCAGTTAACACATCTCACCGCAAGGGTGCGACGATAGCATCTATTGGAAGATATGGCTCTAAGTACCATGAGATTTGACATAAAAGGTTCAGGTGTGTTAATGACTATGCTTATGATACGTTCCACCCTCTATGAGAACATTCACAGACTTCAGATGATAGATGATGAACTTATGGCTATCAGACGTGATGTGATTGGGGGAAGTAAAATGGATTTTTCTATCCAAGATGACGACACTTTGTTGTTTAGAGACCGGGTATGCGTACCAACTAGTACTGAGCTTCGGGACACTATTTTGGAAGAGACTCATAAGTCTATTTACGCTATTCACCCTGGCAATACCAAGATGTACCAGGACTTAAAGAAAAGCTTCTGGTGGAGAGGTTTAAAGAAAGATGTCGCTGTTTATGTCTTGAGATGTCTTGTGTGTCAGCAAGTAATGGTGGATCACCGAAATCCGACAGGACTGTTGCAACCACTACCGATACTTGAGTGGAAATGGGAGGCCATTTCTATGGACTTTATTTTGGGATTACCAAGAACATTGAGAAAGCACCATGCCATCTGGGTCATTGTGGATCGATTGACTAAGTCCGCACACTTCTTGCCTTATAATACGTCGTATACCGCCAACAAGCTCGCAGAGTTATACATCAAGGAGATAGTTAGGCTGCATGGTATACCGGTTAGTATCGTATCCGATAGAGACCCAATGTACACATCTCAATTTTGGCAACGATTTCAAGAAGGGATGGGCTCCAGGCTCGATTACAGTATGACATTCCATCCTCAGACCGATGGGCAGATTGAGAGGGTGAATCAGATTATAGAAGATATGTTATATGCTTGCATGCTGGATTTTCAGGGGTCATGGGACTAGCATTTATTGCTGATCGAGTTCGCCTATAATAACAGTTACCAGGCTAGCATCGGCATGGCACCCTACGAAGCTTTGTATGGACAGCGGTGCAGGTCTCCGCTTAATTGGAAAGAAGTGGGCGAGAAACTCATTTTAGGCCCTGAGATAGTGGAGAATACGACCGAGACAGTTTGGTTAATCCGCGAGAGACTACGGATTGCTCAAAGTCGTCAGAAGAGCTACGCTGATCTTAAAAGGAACCATGTTGAGTTTAAGGTGGGAGACAATGTATTTGTCAAAATCTCTCCTACAAAAGGTGTGATGCGTTTTGGGAAGCGTGGGAAGCTGAGTCCGCGCTATGTTGGACCTTTTGAGGTATTGGGCCGAGTCAGCGAGGTTGCCTATCGAGTAGCCTTGCCACTGCAGTTATCGGACATGCACAACGTGTTTCATGTGTCCATGTTATGAAGGTACGTGAAGGATCTGACTCACGTATTGGACTACCAGCCCATTAAGCTCCAAGAAGACCTATCCTTGGTTGAGGAACCGATACAAATCTTGGATCGTAAAGAACAAATCTTACGGACAAAGAGCATTCCCTTAGTACTCGTGAAGTGGCAGAACCATTCTTCAGAGGAAGCCACATGGGAGCGTGAAGCTAAGATTCGCGAGCAATTTTCACAACTTTTCGAGTGAAGGTATATTGTAAACTATAGTTATGTAAGAAAACCCTACGTACCTTTAAATTCTTGAATTTGTTTCGTTTAAAAAAAAAAAAAAAAGAGAATTTCTTTAAAATTTTCAATGTTAAATTGGTTAATAACATCGATGCTTTACTTGTATATCTATAAGGATCACACAATGAAATCTTAAATGTCATATTTATTCATTCTCGGTTAGAACCGTGTATCAGTTGGAAACTGTGTCATCAGTTAGAACATGTTACCAGGCATGTGATTATGCTTCTGAATAAGTATTCGATTCTGACATCTAAAATTCTTGCTCAAATAATTACCGACATAGTGTATGTAGTCTAGCGAGAAAAGAGTGAGGTAGGTGTGTGTGCTAGGTTTGTGTCACTGTGAAGTATGTTTCCAGCCACGTGACACTCGGAAAGGTATGCATCCATGTATGGATGCAATCCTCTTTGGTAGTATGGGATGCCACATGCAGTACATCCAGGTTACTATGGATCCCGACCCTTGAAAGCGTGCTTAGTGAAGCCTATCGCATCGCGACCAAAGTTCTTTGACTTTAGATTGCTTCGATTTTGCATTATACTGGTGTTAGGATAAGGACTTACCATAGTTCGGTTTAACTATCCGTTACATTTTCGAGGAAGAAAATTTCTAGGGAGGGTAGAATGTAAATACCCATATTTTGAACCCGAGTTAGACTAACCCCGTGTGTGTATTCGGCTCGGCGACCGACGTCGCCATTTATTTTGGATTTTTATCTAGATGTGATTGTGCGGACAGATTATAATTTAGAGCTCATTTGGACCCTCGTACGAAAGTTATGCACCGACCTCGGTGTGGCCGCTCAACACCGGGCTTGAGTTTTAAAATTAGAAGTGTATAATACACAAGAGGTGTGTGTGTGCTTAACTTTGTGAGCAATCCTATTATAAGAAGCAATTGCATTCCCGTATTATACTAGGTTTTGTTAAGAAAGGAAGAGACGTGAGTGCTGTGAAGAACCGTAGCCGTTTGATAGCTACCCAACCGTGCGAAACTCTGTCTTCTCTCTTCTTCAATCATCATAGGAGATCAGTTTAGAAACCTCCTCGTCTTTGTTGAAAACCCTAAGACCTTAGAAAGAACTTGAATCAACCTTGGATTTGTAGTTGGCGATTGGGAGAGGTTGAGATCATTGGGGACGTGTTGGAGTTGTCTCTGTGAACTTGTGGGAGCGATCGCGACACGGATCATCGAGGAAACCCGTCGGTTTCGTTCTGAAGCTCTGTTCGCATGACTTGTTTCTAATCAAGGAATCCTTAGACTAAAGGTACGGTTCGATTAAATTTATTGATTAAAATCATTGGATTAGCCATGGGTTTTTGTTTTGGGATGTATGGGTTTTGATTCAGGTGAAAATTGGGGCAAGAATCGCGATCCGAATCGAGTTCTGAAACTCAGAACTCTCGCTGTCGTTGTTGCTCGCTCGAGCAAGCTATTTTAATTGCTTGAGCGAGGATGCACCAAGAGTTTGACTTTAGAAGTCATATGCTCGAAAAATATTCTCTGTCCTCGCTCAAGCGAGAAATTTCTAAAGGATCCTGCTCGAGCGAGGTATCGCTGAACTCTGATACTGTCTTGGTCTTTTAGTCATAACTTTTTACTTCGAACTCCGATTGAGATGATTCTTTTATGTTGTAAAGATAACAGAAAAATCTACAACTTTCATGTTTTAACCAACTCGTGAATCGATCATCGTGAGGGTCAAAAATGTATTAGAAGGTTACATTAAATTCTAGGATTGGCACAACTTTCTTGTTTTGACTTGTTTTTAAGGAAACACTTAATAGGTCTATATTATTAGTGATTAGAGTTAACCTTAATGCATGAACGTATATTTGTGATGTAGATTGAGGGCGAGAGGCCATCAATAGGACTTTGCTTGACTTCGTGTAACTCCGAGTTTTGGTAGGAGAATCTCATCTTCACAATATTTTATTTTAATTCGCATGGATATTTTGAAATAAAATCTTTGAACTTGCATATGCCATTGAAATCACATCTATAAACTGAAATTGAAAGGAATGACTGAAAATCTAAATCTACCTAAATCCTGAAACCTAAATCTGCTTAAGCTCTGAACAACTGAAAATCTGAAATCAAGAACCTGAACTATGTATAAGAGACTTACATCTGATTTATATTAGTATCTGCATCTGTTTTATGATTGACCTGAACGACCCCTCAAAAATTCCTGAACAACTTCTTGGCACAAGTTTCCCTCATTACGTAGGGGCTTGTTGCATTCTGAAAAAGGGTTCATGAACGACGATGGTAGGTAGGGGTTCCCATCGGCTATATTCCTGCTCTCGAGATATAGTTTACTCGGGAGGTATTTTAAGTTGAGGATTAAGTCATGAATTACTAAACTTTCCATATAGAAGTTAGAAAAACTAAGACACTGAAACTCTGCATCTATTCTTGAAACTATTTTCACATAATTAGAAATTAATCTTACATATGATTTTCGCACCTAAATTCAATTTATTATCTACATATATGTTTGACAAGCTATATTATGGTATTTGTTTTGAAACCATGTTAGTTAAACTAAAATACCATAGATGACTTTCTTCTACTGAGCTTTGTTGGTTAGCTCACTCCGACTATACGTCACAGGTCCAGGTACTGACGTGGCTGTTCAGGGCTGTGAGACTGATCCTGACTACGTGCCTGAGGAAGAGCCTGAGGTTCCTCCTGAGGAGTTTTTCCCAGTATAGAACTTACTGATTTTCTTACTTGTGGTGAGAGTTAGACTTGAATTTGTGGGCCCATTTTAGTTCGATATCATAGTTTTATACTTGACTTTGATTTCTGTTATAAGCCATGTTTCGATGATGGTCGGCCATCATCGGTGGTTCTTTACTTTTAATTGCTTCCGCATTTATTTTAGCTATGGATAATTATTGCGCTTTACTCTTATATGTGTTTTGTTTGTCCGGCTTATCGTTTATTCGATAGGTTGGCAAACTGGCCTTTCCTATACCTGAGGGATTGGAAAAGTTGGGTCGTCACAAGTTTAGACTTCCCAATTCTCTCATGAGTTTAGTTGTGTAGGGATTTATTATAGTTGATTTAATTTAGTATTCTAATTCTATCAGGAGTCTAATTAATTTTAGTTTCCTAGCACTACTAGATTTTTAATCAATATAGTGTCCTAATACTACTAAGAGTCCAATTAACATCAGTCTCTTAATTGTACTAGGAGTGCAAGTTGATTAATTTTGATGAAACTTTAATTAAACCAAGCATGTTAGTTATACTGAAATTCTAAGTAAAGCCCGTATACTAGTTGTACCAGAATTCTAATTGGAGTGGAGAACTAGTTTTACTAAAACTCTAATTTAAGCAATGAATTAATTTTATTAAAATTCTAATTAAAGCAAATAAACTAATTTTGCTAAAATTTTGATTAAAGCGATGAATTAACTGTACTAAATTTTGATTAAAAACAAAGGAACTGATTTGACTGGAATTATGATCAGAGCAATAAATTAATTATACTAAGGTTCTAAATAAAATAAAAGGACTGATTACTGATACCGAGGTCTAACAAAGTGAGGGATTAACTATGCTAGAATTATCTAATTATAATAAAGGAACTAATTTTATTAAAATTCTAATCAAGGTAATTATTCTAAGGATCTAATCAAAATAAAGCATGTAAATTAATTATACTAAAATCCTAAGAAGAAATGATGGAACTGATATTATAATCCTAATTAAAGCAACTAAGTAATTCTAAAAAAGGGGGTTTGTGCCCGCTATGCTAAGGAGGATTGGGCTTGTTCACGAGTACCCTCCGTAAGCTCCCTTGGGCAAAACGGGTGGTTGAGATAAAAAATAAATTTGATTTTGGACTGTAAAATAGTATTTTAAACTTTTCAGAGTTGATTTTGGAGTAATAATTATGAATTAATTTGAAAAACTAAGATTATAGAAACAAAAATTAATATTTAGGATTTCAGAAATATTAAACTAAGAAACTAAAATTTAAATTTAAATTTCTAGGACTGAATTCGGGTCCGAAATCAGAAAAATTAGACCATATAATTAAAGACTGGTTCTAGAATCCAACGGCTAGAAGCGAAAATTAATGTTAGGACTGGAGATTAAGATTTTAGAACGGAATTAAAGCCTAGGATTAGTGCATCGGACTGTCGGATTAAGGACTGATTCTAGAAACAGAGGATTAGAACCAGATATAGAGAATTACGGTCCGAAAAGGGTGCTACGGTCTAAGATTGAAAATTAAAACTAATAGAATTCCTAAATCTAGAGACTAGAAGTTACGGTCATGAATTAAAAAAAATTAAATCCTTACCTAGGGTCGCGGCTGCGGAGAGAAATCTCGAAGATTCGAAGCTTGAATCTCAAAATCATGACTAGGTTGCTCTATGGGTTTGTCCTCGGAGTTCTGTGGTATCAGAATCTCCAAAAAAGTCCGTTCTCTCTCAAAATTGCCAGCCTTTTCGGGCGAATTAAGAAAAAAATCTTTTATAGGTTTTTCTTCAATTAAACACCCTGTTTCAGGCATTTAATCGAATTGTGCGCCGATTTCCCCGTGCTTAATCTCTTTGAGTCGGTTGCTGACTCAATGAGCGACCGGCTAACTTGCTCAGTGAGTTTCATAGTCCTAATAGTATTAGAACTAATTGCGCACCTATTTTGGGGTGCGTAATCCAATTAAGCACCACTCTCGAAGCGTTTAATCGAGGAAACTTAGGGGTCAAGGACGGTAAGATTAGGCCGGGCGTAGGCCAATTGCACGCCGGTGGTGGGGCGCTCAATCCGGTCGCGTGTCTTGTGTCAGGCACGTGATCGAGTCTCGAGTTAGTTTGGGGAAAGGAAGTCTAGTCTGAAAAGGGGGACTGATTGGGCGCTTGTGATTTGGCATGCAATCAAATTAAGCACTCGATTTTAGGCGCTTAATTCGAGGTTGTCCGGGTCTGGGTCGGGTCTGAAATGTCAGACTATTATTTCAGCCTGCATTTTGACTATATACTATTGTTTTAGTATATAGTCTCCCTACATTGGGATCTGAGCCACAGAGCTATTGTTTCAGCCTGTGTTCAGCCATGTACTATTGTTTTAGTGCATGGTTCCCACGTTAGTGTAAAGAGGCCTAAGCCACAGAGCTATTGTTTCAGCCTGTGTCCAGCCATATACTATTGTTTTAGCATATGGTCCCAATATGAGGGCAAAAGGGGTCTGAAATGCAAGACTATTGTTTCAGTTTGCATTCCGACTATATACTATTATTTCAGTATATAGTCTCCCTACGTTAGGATATGAGCCACAGAGCTATTGTTTCAGCCTGTGTTCAGCCATGCACTATTATTTTAGTGCATGGTCCCACATCAGGGTTATGAGGTCAAAGGTTGACTGAATAAATTTGTATATTCAAAGAGGGCAAAATGGGGGTGTCTACAGTTGCGTGATTTTTCTTGCCTTCACATAAAATAAAGGTCTCCCATTATTTCTTCCAAAGCACATCGGGATCCCTCCGTGGGAGTCATTGGAGGAGTGAACACCACTTGAAAAGGGAGTTCCCCAGGGCCCCGAATAAAATCACCACTTTAATTAAGGGAGATTTCTATTTTGTCATTTAAAAAAATTATAACCAAAAAAATCGAAAAAAATCAAGAAAAATTAAAATAGAAAGCTTGTGGTGCCGGCACAATGGAATCGCCTTACCCTCCGTCATTCCGTAGGGGAAGGAGAAGACGGGTTTTTGGTCCTCACCCGAGGAACCGTACCCAACTCGCAACAAACCATCTCATGGGCAGTTGATCCGGCTTATGCCGATTCCGATTCATCCTCACCGCGCTCCCCAACTCATTCACTCTCGAAGGAGATTCCTATCTCCATTCCGCTCACCTGACCTCCATTTACCGTCATCGGGCCCTTTGGCGCTCCCATATTTCCACCCACATCCTCCACATTCCCTCAAAATCCATCCCCCTTTCCCCCCATGTCCACTCCGAGTTCACCTTCCACATCCATCCCACATACAACCCCATCTCCCTCTCCCTCAAATCAAAGCGTTCAATATCCTTCCACCTCAAACCAAGTGGCCCCGAATTTTCCCGCACCCAACTCTAATGTGACCCATTTTTCCCCCACATCCAATTTAAACAACCACTATTTTTCCACATTCCCCCATACCAATTTTCCAAATCCACCACATATCTCCCTATCTACCCAGGTCATGCCTGATTTTTCTCGGGCCATGCTCAATTTTTCTCATACACCATCCCATCCATACCCCATACTTCTCCCTCACTAGATAGACCATTTACATCCACCCCTCACCCAATCCAATGGCCATGATGGATGAAATGGTCAAAGCCTACACAATTTGAAAGGCCTCTTAAAGCCTTCCTCATCCATCCCATATCCCTAACCCATCCCATACACTCCAAAATCTATCTACTTCATTCCCCCAAAACCATAATCAACCCCCATTGCTCATACCATCCAAGGCTCCTATCAACCATGGGACCATCTGAGCAAGTCTCAAGACCCCACACTCTATACCCAAGCTTACCAAGGCCCACTACACTAAGGCCCAATACCCCACGCTCACCAAGGCCCACTACTCCAAGGACCAATACCCCAAGCCCGCCAAGGCCCAATGGCACAATCCCACCAAGGCCACATACCCCAAGCCCACCAAGGCCCAATGGCCCAGGCCCAAGCCCACCAAGGCTCGACACCCCAAGCCCACCAAGGCCCAATACCCCAAGCCCATCCAAGATCCATGTCCTATATCCAAGCCCATCAAAGCCCGAACCTAGAAGTCTCATTTTCAAACCCACCACAATTTCCTCAATATCCCACATACACCCAATATGCCCTCATTCCTCCCCAAATGATACACCCCTCTCAGCTAATCTCTCAATAGGGCATGGGCCTCATTCACCCACTTCCCACACACCCAATCCAGTATGGGAACCCAACCTATACCATCAACCACCCTCAGCTCACCCATTCCCATGCCTTTTAAACCCATGCCCAAAGGTTCCCACAAGTGCAGTGGCCTCCTCAGGAACCAACCCAAAATCCGCAATTCACTCATCCTATTACCCCACAAGCCACTCATCAGAACTTCTCCCATGTACAGTGGTCCCCTCAAGCGCCTGTCCAGCCTACCCAGAACTAACAGGATAACCTCACCCTCCCTCCACCATATGTGGACCCACATTATGAGGAGGATGAGATCAGGAATATTAGAGCTTATGTAGGGGCATTCACCAGCTTCAACCACCCACCACTCGTGCTTACCAATCCATCGGTAGCCCAAAGTGAATGGAGGCCACCTATTTAAAGATCGGCCCCACCATCCAAGGAGTCAGAGCTGTTGAAAGAACAAATTGATAAGATTTAAAAATAACTGATGAAGATGGGTGGAGCTAAAATCCATTCCACAGACTTTTCTAACTTATGCTTGTTTACAGAAGTTCCTTTGCCCCCAAAATTCAAAGTACCAATTTTTGATAAATACAATGGCATGGGCAACCCCATTGCATATCTCAAGTCCTACTACAGGGACATATGCCAGTACGGAGGGGATGAGCGTTTGCTCATAAAAGTTTTCCAGAAGAGTCTCACAGTCTCGACTTTGAGATGGTTCATTTCCCTAGAACCATCCATGATTTAAACCTGGAAGGATCTGACCTACCTATTCCAAGAGCAGTATGTCTACCATATAGACATTGAACCCTACCTAGGATAGTGAAGAGCATTGGCAGCTCAAGTTAGAAACAGAATACCTGATGATGAGAAAATTGAGATGATTTCAAAAAATACTCTGCCGATCATCTCAGATTTTTTGGTGTACCAACAGCAATCCAATTTTGATGACTTGGCAAGGAATGCCAATCGGTGTGAGGATGCCATAAGAGAAGGGCAGTTGAACAAATTCGTAAATAGCGGGGTCCGAAGGTTCACTTAATAGAAGAATGAGAAAAGAATCAGGGTGGATATACAGACGATCATAAATATGCAACCCAATACCAACTTACCCCCATTCCAGTTTAAGGCAGCACAACCAGCCCCAGCACGAAGTGAGTAAATACAGAGAACCAGAAATAGACAAGGGGCTCAGATGACCCTAGAACAAAGACGGGCTCATTTCGATCGAATCTTTACACCTTTGGAGCAGTCATTGAATGTCCTATTGCCCTTATTAATCGAAAAGGGTTTGGTTACCGCACTCCAGCCATGATCTCTGCCGAATCCAATCCCAAGAAATTACGACCCCAATACTCACTGTAACTTCCACCAAGGACCAGGCCACCCGAAAGATCATTGCTTTCCCTTGAAGCATGCGATAGAAGACTTAATAAAGGCCAAAAAAATCATTCCTTCGATGCCTCCCCAGGCAAACCAACATGCAATATACGTAAGGTGCCGTTACCACCACATCCACCATATATCCTCACCCGAGAAGAATTTATAGCATCAAGGCAGAGGGATCAGGAAGATAGAAGCATTAGATTAATTGAGCCCCTGAATTTGGCTGATTACTTTCCCAATCCCACACCACAAGCAGAACCCTTAGATTTGAGAATATATTTTCCACCACCAGGTCCCATCAGTCATGTCCAAACCAGCTTTCATCGATACCAAGCATATGCAGCAGCAACCCCTACCAATTATCCAATGATCTATTTTGCCCCATCTCCTCCTCTGACACCGGTTGGTTGCCATTGGCCTCCCCATGTTGTACTATTACCAACGCAACCATCTTCAGCTCCCGTAGATCCCATTTGGCCTACGTTCACCACCCCTCCGACCTATCCACCCCTAACAGAGGTTAACCAAGTGTTATCCACCATCCCAATCTACCCTTGCAAGCACCCCCATGGCCTACATCCACTCCATTCTAGATCCCAGGACTAACCTACAATCGATTCCCCTCAGTTATGAACAAACGGACGTCAATATAGGCAGCGACAGAGAAGGGGTAGTTGATTTCATTACCTGATTAGAAAGAATCTCGAAACAACCTGAAGTATCGGTACCAGCTCGGTGGGAAGAGAAGAAAGAACCTACTGCGCTAACCCCTTAGAAAAATGAGCAGAGAGCATATACTAGAAACTCAGTTGAAAAGAATGTCCGCTCACATCACAGTCTGGGACCTGTTAATGACCTCTCCACTCTATTTTCAAGCTCTGATAGGAGCATTAAAAGATGCACATGTGTCCATCCAAGTAACCCTAGATGAAGTGCGACATATAATTGGGCAGGTATTGGCTCCCAATGCCATCTCCTATTCAGATGCTGATTTATCGGATGAGGGAAATAATCATTTCAAACTCCTCAACATCACTGTAGAAGTCAGGAACTTGGTGATTTTGTTGGTATTAATAGACAATGGACCAATATTGAATGTGTGCCCTCTGAGAACTGCAACCAAGATAGGAGTGGATCTCCCCGCTTTCAGGCCAGCAAGAACAAGCACCAGAGGATTTGATAACACAAGAAGAGAAATAATTGGGGAAGTCGACCTTGAGCTCATCATTGGGCCAATGACCTTTTCTATACCCTTCCAAGTTATGGACATCAAATCTACTTTCAATCTATTATTGGGCCGATCTTGGTTACACGAGGTTGGGGCAGTACCTTCAACCTTGCACCATAGAAGATTATGACCATTCTAGGGGAAGGGCAACAGGAACGAGAAAAGGCTACTCACAACATTGAGAACCTCAAAGTGTTGGATGTACCGCACATAGTCAAAGACACATACCTTCACAGTTTTGAGTATGATGTATCAACGGTAATCCCTGAGCCCCTCGAGAGAATCACCATGAAGACCGGAGGTGGAATGGTCGCAGTTGTAGCCATGCTCCAGAAATAGGGCTATTAGAAAGGTAAAGGATTGGGACCTCATTTGCAAGGATGAAAAGATCCAGTTAAAGCCAAAAGCGGACAACATGTCAAATTCGGCTTAGGCTACAGGACTATCGAAGAAGAAGTCTGAGAGGCCAAGGAAAAGGCCCGAACCATTGCTACTGCAAAAGCCCTGGGAATAGACCTAGAGGAAGAACCCCGCCTTAGACCTCACATCTGGAGTACTTTTGTGAGCGCAGGGATTATAAAGATTGATCAGAATGAGGCAACACAGTTGACCCTGCACAAACCGGTAGTCGCGATTCACCCAACCAATCCCTAAATCATTCCCCCTGCTATAGAGATAGACTTGGCCTCCCTATCCCTCTCTGAGGAGGAAGCTCCCCTATCAATGCAACCCCCTATGGTAAATCACCACAGACCCTTGATTAATATGATGGAGGCTGACTCACAAATTTCATCTCAATCAGCCTCCTCCATCCGAGCAGGCAAAGGTGTGACATTGCTGGTATGGAATTGGGCATCAATGCCCCTAACTCTAGAAGCATCAAATAGTCGTAAATACGACACTGGCTTTCCAAAAAAATAACCTATAAAAAGTGAGATCAGTCCTTGACAGGCAATACCATGTGTATATAGGGACCCGCCTCGCCATGGGCCCATCCTCGAAGAAAGTAAAAATCCTAAAAAAATAAAAGAAATACAAAACTCAAAAATATTGTCTTTCAAAATTCTCGTAAAAATTAAAGAAAATGATGCCTTAACAGGAAAACCCGTCCCACGTGAAATCGAACCCTTTTCTATAGAAATACAAGAAGAGGTAAGAGTCAAGAGTCTGGATAAGGAAATCCCTACCGAGGAGCTCCCCAATGAGCTCCTTGACCGATTTGCCGACTTTGAGCATAGTCCTACGCTGATTGTTGAAGAAACAGAGGACATCAACCTAGGGACTGAGAATATTCCTAGAATCACTAAGATCGAAACGTCGCTATCTCCAGAGGAAAGAAAAGGCATGGTTGATTTCCTTCGATCATACCAAGATATCTTCGCATGATCATATGAGGATATGCTTGGTTTGGATACCAATTTGATCGAGCATGAGCTGCCATTATATCCAGATATCAAGCCGGTGAAGAAAAAGTTGAGACACCTCAGGCCAAAATGGATATTGAAACTAAAAGATAAAGTCATCAAATAGTACGATGTGGGATTCTCATTGTTTCCAAATACTCGCAATGGCCGACCAATATCGTCCTTATACCGAAGAAAGATGGAAAGGTTCGCATGTGCATCGACTTCAAAACCTAAACAAGGCAAGCCCAAATGTTGACTTCATGTTGCCGCACATCGACATCTTGGTTGATAACACTGTAGGGCATGGGATGCTCTCATTTATGGACAAATTTTTCAGATATAATCAAATCAGGATGGCAGAAGCAGACTGAGAGAAGTCATCAAATAATACGATGTGGGATTCTCATAGTCTCCAAATACTCGTAATGGCCGGCTAATATCGTCCCTATACCGAAGAAAGATGGAAAGGTTCGCATGTGCATCGACTTCAAAAACCTGAATAAGGCAAGCCCAAAGGTTGACTTCATGTTGCCGCGCATCGACATCTTGGTCGATAACACTGCAGGGCATGGGATGCTCTCATTTATGGATAATTTTTTTAGATATAATCGAATCAGGATGGCAGAAGCAGACCGAGAGAAGACAACATTCATTACCATGTGGGGAACTTTCTGCTATCGAGTCATGCCATTCGGGTTGAAGAATGTCGGTGTAACATATCGAAAGGTGATGACAGCACTGTTCAGCGACATGATCCACTGAGAGATTGAGGGGCATGTTGACGACATGATCGCCAAGTCACCAGAGAGAAGTGACCATCTGATAAATCTCCAAAAGCTATTTGAGAGGCTGAGAAAATACAGGTTGCTGTTGAATCCTCAAAAATGTGCATTCGACACCATGTCAGGAAAACTATTGGGCTTGATTGTCAGCAGGAGAGGCATCGAGGTTGACCCGATCAAGGTAAAAGCTATTATTAAAATGCCACCACCATCTACCGAGAAATAGGTTAGAGGATTCTTGGCCAGGATACCGTACATCAGTCGGTTCATTGCACAACTAACTCCTATCTGCATGCCGATCTTCAAGTTACTAAAGAAGGATTCGCCCGTTGAATGGAACAATGACTGTCAGGCTGCATTTGATAAAATCAAGGGTTACCTCCTCAACCCATCGGTATTAGTATCACCTGTACCAGGGAGACCACTCTTAATGTACCTCTCCACTATAAAAGTTTCAATGGGATGCATCCTAGGGCAGCATGATGAAACAGGAGGAAGAGAGCAGACCATCTACTATCTTAGCAGAAAATTCATTGATTACGAGACACTATTCTCATATGGAGAAAGCCTGCCTAGCTCTCGTTTGGGCTACACAGATGCTCCACCACTACTTTCTATCCCAAGTTGTTCTACTCATAGCACGAATGGATCCGTTGAAGTACTTGTTTGAAAATCCGGCTCTCATTGGCCGAACTACACGCTGGCAACTTCTCTTGTCTGAATTGGACATCACGTATCTCACTCAGAAGTCAATCAAGGGGCAAGCACTAGCCGAACATCTGACCGAGAATCCCTTACCTGATTATGAGCTTCTGAGGACCGAATTTCTTAATGAGGACATCTTGTTCATGACAGAGGATGATAAAGAGGAGGCAGAGGAGTCATGGGTAATGCCCTTCGATGGGGTAGCAAATGCCGAAGGTCAAGGAGTTGGCGCTATTCTGATTTTGCCAAAAGGATCACACATACCAGTCTCCATCAAGCTCAACTTCTTGTGCATAAACAACATGGTCGAATATGAAGCCTGCACAGCTGGCTTATGAGTAGCACTTGACCTGAACGCAACTCATCTCAAGGTATTTGGTGACTCATAGCTGATTATATGCCAAACCAACGGAGATTGGAAGATGAAAGATGAGAAGCTAATCCCGTATCATAAGCACCTCGAGGATCTAATAGCATGCTTCGATGATGTTACCTTCTCCTATGTCTCGTGAGCGAGAAATCGCTTTACCAACGCACTAGCAACTTTGGCATCAATGGTTGAAATTTCTTATGGTGTAGAAATGAAGCCAATCATGATTGAATAAAGGAATGAGCCTGCTTTTTATCTCCAGATTGAGGAACCCGAAAAGTTAGATGATGAGCCACCATGGTTCTCAGATATCAAGAATTTCCTCGAAGCTCTTGCTTTCCCTAAGGGGACATCCAAGGAAGACAGGGGGCCCATCTAATGTTTAGCTGCCAATTACATCATCTGCGGTGAATGCCTCTACTAGTAGTCTTATAATAATATCCTGCACCGATGCCTAACCGAAGGCGAGGCAGCCAACATCATGAGAGAAATCCATGAGAGAGTATGCGGGGCCCACGTCAATGGACACATGCTTGCCAAGAGGATCCTTTGGCCAGGGTATTTTTGGACTACCATTGAAACTAACTGTTGTAAGCACGTGCAAAAGTGCTATAAAGGCTAGGAACACTCCAGTCTGATACATGATCCAGCCATAGATCTCCACAGCATGACCACTCCTTGGCCATTTGCCACTTGGGGCCTCAACATCATTGGAAAAGTCAATCCGAAAGCTTCCAATGGACATCAGTTTATCCTTGTCGCCATTGAATACTTCACAAAATAGGTAGATGCAACATCTTACATGAGTATCACGGCCAGCCATGTCGAGACTTTCATTAAGAACAATATTGTTTGTTGATTCAGTGTACCTAAGGAAATCATCATAGACAACGGTACCAACTTTGTGAATAAGCGCATCAGGGCCTTCTGTGAGTAGTACAAAATAAAGCATCATTGCTCATCACCATATCGACCGCAACCCAATGGCATCGTAGAAGCTGCTAACAAGACAATAGTCTGAGTCCTTGATATGGTCATCACCTACTGAGATTGGAGTGAAATATTACCATTCGCACTATGGGACTATCGAACATCAATCCATACTACTACAGGGGCAACACTAGTTTCCCTAGTATATGGAACCGAGGCAGTGCTGCCAGTTGAGGTCGAAGTACCTTCACTTCACATCCTCATCGAATCTAATCTACCAAAAGCTGAAAGAGAGAGGTCCCGCTTTGAACAACTGAAACTGCTAGATGAGAAAAGGCTCCTAGTCTTGTGTCATACCCAGGCTTATCAGAGAAGGATCACACGTGCTTATAACAAACGTGTTCGCATCCGAGATTTAAAAGTAGGTGACATAGTACTCAAGAATATCTTTCCTTCTCTCCACGCTGATCCGAGAAGGAAATTTAAGCCCAACTTGGAGGGACCTTATGTCATCCGAGAGGTACTCATGGGATTAGCGCTTCACCTTGCCACCATGGACGGAGATCACTTTCCTAAGCCCATCAATGTTGGATACGTACATCGATTCTACTCCTAGCCTCTGCGACAAGGTAAGTATTGATAAGATGGATAGGTGACTGCTTAAGGACCCCATAAAAGAGGCTATCGTTTCAAAGGCAAGTAGCCAAAAAAGTGTCCCTAAACACTTATACCCTTGCAACACCCGTTGAGCCATTAACCTTTCTTTTGTTAAACCCTTCCTTAGAAAAGAAGACTAAAAAAGTGTATTTACCAAACAAGAAAAAAAGAGAAAAGGAGTTACTATCAAATCCAAAAAAAATCAGAAAAGGAAAATCCCAAAAATAGGGTGTCTGAAAAAAGCAAAAAAAAAAAAGAAAAGAAAAGAAAAAGTGGGGCATGTATAGTCAAAATTCCCCACGGAGAAGTGTATTATTGTAACTGGAACCCTATCAAGGAAATCTTCTTAACCCAAGAATACCTTCAAAATTCCTAACCTATCCCATGGCTAAGATACATCTCGAGGAAAAACCCTCTTTAAGGTCTACGAGCAGTCACAGTATCCATTAAGTTAGCACGAACCAAGCTGAGAGACAACAAAAACTCCATCCAACCGACTATGATAGAGTCGACGTCCATGTCGTGGCCTTTGAGAAAATAAAAAAAGAGAAAAGAAAAAGAAAATATACAAGCTATATACAAGCTCAAAGCAAGATGGACGTGGTGGAAATCCGAAAGTGCGCTACGGGTAAAAACAACGAACTTGTGCGGACAAGGGAAAACTTGAAAAGGCACATGGGGTAAAAATGCATACCCACAGACATAGTAGAAACCCAAAAGGGGCAACAATGGACACAGTGAGAACCCTTCTTGGGTGCTATGAGTAAAAAAAAAAATAGAGGAGAAAGGAAAAATCTTTCAGCTAATCCTTTGGTTACATTTTCAAATTACCTGGTCGCCAATTGGGCCGCACATGTTCACTCAAGTTGGGACCTGACCAGGTATACCTTTGGACCGCACCGTCAAATGTATGACCCAAGGTAAGGAGAAAAGGCTGATTCGATCCAAAGGGATGGATGTTCCAGCTTGGTAAAAAATGTTGAACCTCACTCAGGTCTGACCACATCAAACGGGTCCAGCTATGCTCAAAATGGGACCCGTCACCTCATCCTAAGGTTGAGGCATCAAACAAAAAGGGAGAGGAGGAGACCACACTTATGAAAGATAATAAATTTTCCTTTCCCATTTTCATGCTGGCACTGTGCACACCACTCTTCGAAAAAGATGATCGGTGTGATGCCCGGTTTCTCCCGTTACAAAGAGGAAGGAGAAGACCATACTTATAAAAGATAATGAATTTTCCTTTCCTATTTTCATGCTGGCACTGTGTGCACCACATCTCAAAATGATGATCGGCGTGATACCCGGGTTCTCCCTTTTACAAAATCAAAGAAAGACAATGACTGTGTAAGATAATAGATTTCCCTTTTCCATTTACATGTCTATACTGCGCTTACACCACATCTAAAAAAATAATTAGTGTGATGCCTTGCTTACCCTTTACAAAATTGAAAAGCAATAAAAACATAAAGAAAATATATATACTAAAAAATATCTAACAGGGGTTCTTATGCCCCTCCTTGTGGTGTTTTGATCTATGAAAAATGGTATGTGCAGGCAGGGTCAACGACGCAACTCACGCTTCAAAGCATGAGTCACTGCACATAAAGTGTCCTCTCGAACATTCTGATCTACCACCTAGCGACCATGAAGGCCCTTGTATCGCTTCCGGGAGGCATCAGTAGCACCAAGAGCATCATTTAAGGCTCCTTCCAGACGAAGGACCTCACACATTGCAACACCAACTCTTGCTTCTACAACATCTGCTCTAACTTGCTATTTCTCTAAACACTTGTGCAGGACCCGTTTCTTGTCTACTAGCAGCTCAATTTAAGCTAGAAGCGCCGACTCTTTCCTCGGCCAAGGACCACCCTCTACACCACTTCTCTCTGCTTGATCTAAGCAACGGATAGAAGGCTTCTCAGATAATAGCCAAGCCTCATACTCTATAGAAGTCAAAAGAGAATCCCCTGGCTCCAAGCCGCACATGTGCATCGACTGATGTGTCTCCCAAAGAGCGGCTATCCTTTCCAAGTCCCTAGAGGATCCCCTAGAAAAAATCAATCCGCACAAGGGAGGTTTCTCTGAGCAAGGCACCTGCTAGGTATAACCAAATTGGCACAACACTTGAGATGGGAAATATTAGGTACTGCAAGTCAAGCCAAGAAGGGTGATACCCTAGTGATCTTTGGATTGAACTACCGGGAAAGTCCTATCAAGCCATGGAAGCCTCCACACTAGCTTAGCCTTAGATAGCCAAAGTTTCAGCTCACATATATTCCCTTGTGGCAACTTATGGCATCGACCTAAAAAGTAGTGGGCCGCTTCCCCTCGAACCACATAAAAGTGGGGCACGGGCCCCAAAATGGTAAGATGCTTCGCAAGCCAAACCTAGAGCAGAGTAGGGCATCCCCGGAGGCACTCAACCTTGCCCAAAGCAAAGGCATTAAGACAACAATACAACTCTGCGAATACCAGATGCATCACAGAACAACCCTCTTGAAGCTCCGCCAGTATGTTGCAAAGCGCAAGAGAGAAGCACTCCCCCAGTACAAAAAAGGACCTCTGAGAGAAGGCAAAGAGCGAAAGATTTCACATTATGGATATTTTTGACTAGCAATTTTCACAAGCTTTCATCACCAAAAAGTTCTCTCAGGAATTTCAACGAACACCTGGTGGGCCCACCGACAAAGCTTTTCTCATAATCATCTTTCTTTAAACCTAAAGTCATGTGGATGACTTTAACATAACCTGGTTTTGGCACTACCTGGCAAGGCCTTGATGTAGCTTCAAACCCGACAGATTGTAGAGCTCTTCAAGAGTTGGAGTCGGCTCACGAGTCTCGAAGCGGAAGACTTGGGTTTCCACTTCCCAATGCATAGTCACCACGTGAATGAAGTCTCAAAATAGAGGAACTTCAAGGAAAGATGGGAGACAGGCCAGCCCGAGTTGATCTAAACCTGCAAGCTCGCTCTCGTTCAAGCTGTCAAGCCATTTCTTCAAAAAATTGGGCCCCACACCCAAAGAGGGAAGTGTAAAAATCCCGGTTCTCCTAAGAAAGGTAGGGTCGGAAAGCGGGTCCATGGTCATAAAAAGATGTTTAAAAAGAATCATAATTCAATGTAGGATAATGGACTCACCCTTGGGAAAGAGGAAAGAAAAAATAGGAGCAAGAATCCAAAACCCGACCAAAAAGATAAAAGAAAAAGGAGCTTTCTCGGGCCTTATAGGCCCACCACTGTCAAAAGGATTGCCTAGCATGTATAATACACACGCTAGGCCAAAATGGCCCAAAATTTGCGTAGCGTGTACATTATACACGCTAGGCCTGAATTACCCAGAAAATTGCCTAGCGTGTATATTATACATGCTAGGCCCAACAAATGCCCATATTTGCCTAGCGTGTATATTATACACACTAGGCCAGAAAATAAAAAAAAAGGAGAAGAGAGAGAGAGAGAGAGAGAGAGAGAAATAGAGAGATTTTTACTGCCAGCCCTCTGACCAGCCCACGTGCACCTATTTTCATTTCTCATTCAAAGCACCCGGGATCACGAGCTGGGATACTAAAGTTCACAACCCATCTACATGGTTTTGTTTCAGGTATCGTCCGAATCACAAACATACAGGGGTTTAGCTATTCTAAACCAAATACGTGACCCAAGGGCCGTTGTCCCGTTTGCCAAATTCAGGGCCTATCCGCCAGCTGATTAAGCACATCACATCTAGAAGAGAGAGATAGAACAAATACAAGAAAAAAAAAAGAACAATCATTCTATAGATCATCCAAATATATCCAATCATTTATTACATTTGTTCTCAAAACAAAAGAAGAAAAAAAAATGTTCAAAAGTCTAAAGTGTTCATAAAAAATAGAAAAAGAGAAGTGAGTCACTCCTAATCAGTGCCCTTGGTCCTCTTTCACTGACGCGAGGTACTCTGATATGTCCGTAGATCTCCCACCCATGACCACGCCTGGGACAGTCTGCTGAGCAACGAACGCGACTCCTTTTCACGAGCACGCTGCACCAGGAAGTCAGTTAAGGTCAATCAGAAGTTAGAGCAACAAAGTGACAAGTAGAACCAACCAATGTCATACTTACCACTTCCACGCCCCGAAGGCCAACAATGTGACAATAATATTCTGCCTGATTGATACCTGATTCATAATCATGCAAGGAGAAGAGAGAAAGAGAGGTCAATTGCATGAGAAATAATACAAGAGCAAGCATGTCCCTAATAAATAGGTGGAAAAGAAAACTCACCCTTGGAACCAACTCGGGAGGAGGGGCCCTAATCGCCTCAGCAGACAGGCCCGAGAGGAGCGCGTCATCAAAATGCCTAAAGGTCCCCTGAGTCTCTATGGTCGAGGTCCCTGAGACCCCCGCACTAGAGGGGTCTGAAGGCCCAACACCTGATGCCTCTGCAGGACCCGCTTCCGCGCCTTCCTCATCAGAATCCTTCTCTCCCTCGAACTAAAGAAAGAGGTAGAAATCCAGTCAGTATGGAAAAATCAACACAGACAGGAATTCACATATAGGAGAAAGAAAGAAGAGGAATACCTGAGAATGTGGGCCTTCGAATGCCAAAAAGTTGGCACCTGACACAAAGCGTGGGAGGATGGACCGATAGGGAAGAGACTCATACCACATCTGATACCCCCCATACTTGAAGAGATCATCAACAGGAATCCCATGACGAAGGAGCCCATCTGCAAGCTCCTCCATAGTACCCTTTGGTGACATAACATCCCTAAGAGGACCCCGTGACACTGCGAAATAGTCCCGATATTGATGCACCACCCTCTCCCCCATATAATACGCTCTGACCCAGGAGCCATAGAAGAAGATGATGTGATGATCGATGAATAATCGGGACTAGCCACAACGACACGATCCCAGAAGGGGGAGCCGACATAGGGATCAAAAGTAACTTGCTGTAGACACCCAAATTTGGCCCAAGGCCCGATCGAAACATACTTCGAGAAAGGCGCACTCTCGAGCTTTTGATAGCTTCTCCCATACCCTTATGAATCTTTCCAAATCCTTAGGAACTTGCCCATACCCTTAGGAATTACCCCCAACCTTTAGAAACCTATCCGAAAACCCTTAGTTAATCCTCCCAGGCCATGGTTAGAGAGAGATGTACTAGGGCTGGTAGAGACCTCAACTGAGACTGAGTCTTATACCATTGAAAAGTAGAGGTTCTCAACTTTCCAATAAGCTAAGAATCACCTCAATCCGAGTTGTACTTCAAAAGTTACGGTGATTCAAAAAAATGACCAAAATTGCACTTGGATGGGGGCACATGTGGTGCATGTATTACATGCGGCAAGCAATTTTTCTCCAAAAATGGCTTGGCACATCTAATACACTTGCCAAGCATCTGTGAGACCCACCTCGGGCTTTGGACTTCCAGGCACTGTAGCTATGGTTGGCGCATCTAATATATGCACCAGGCTTAGCTACAATAACTGATGGTTTTTTGCTGAAATTTCACTTTTTGGGTTTGACTTGTTGACCATCTCAATGTTTTGGATGGGTTTCATGAGAACTATTGCACCCATGTTTACCCTATTGCAACCCTTTAGTCATTTGAAACCTCACCCTATCATCCACCATTGAAGCCCCTTGCCCACATTTCTAAGCTTTAAAATCCTAGGAAACCTTAGCTTAGGAGATTACCTAATTGCTAATCCCAATTAGCCCTTAAGCACCCCTAACCTACCCTTTTCTTATAAATAGAGAGCCCCTCCCCTTGGATTAGAGGCTTGAAAAAATTTCCAAAGAGAGAAAAGATTAAGAGCTTTCCTTTCCCGCTTTGGTGCACCATTCTCATCCAAATTCTAGAATTCTAAAACCAGTTTTAGGCCCCCCTCTTCCATCAAAAATCTTTGAGTTAGGAGAGAGTTACCCCCTAGCCTTCTTCCTCTATCCTTTTGCCATCAAGCTTTAGAGGTTAGAACCCACCATTCCACCACCTAAGCTATCAGAAGCCTATCAAGTGCACCTATGCGAAGGTCCATAGCGGTGCTACAAGGGCTCAAGAGCTTCGGCTCTCCCCTCTATTCCTCTACCTTCTTAGCTTTTGCTCTATCCTCAGATTTGTGCCGTTACGTCGCTGAAATCTAGGTAGGAACGGAGGGGCACAAATAGGATATAATGCCTTCGGGCAAGAGGAAGTGCCCTTTTCATTTCTATTTTCATTTTATCTTTGGCCATAAGTAGAGATCGCTTTAGAGCGAGTTGATCAGGTGCCTAACACCTTCCCAATTGATAACCGAAGCCCCTACCCCAGAGCCTTTGGCATAGACTATTGAATCAGAGTCATATTTTTGGCACTTCAGTGCTCATAAAATTGATTTGGGTATCCCGGGACACCAAAAGCTCTGGGTGGCGACTCTATATTTTTTAGAGAGTGCACATCGTCACAACGGGATCGTAAAAAATCCTATGGTTGCACAGATGGCGACTCTGCTGGGGAGTAGATATAGAGCTTCCCCTTGAAATTTGGCTTTTTTATTTTTTTTACTAACATTTGCTTGTGTTTCTTCTCATTTTCATTTTTTTCGTTCTTTTACTCACCCCTACAATTCGGTCTTGCTTTTACTTACCCCTACTTTCCTGTCATTTACATGCCTTAGCCGATTGGCAGGCCTACTTGAGCACCGTCCTTACGATTGTTTTATTTTTCTGTCATTTACATGCCTTAGCTGATTGGCGGGTTTACTTGTGCTTTTACACGCCTTAGCCGTTTGGCGGGCTTACGTGAGCTTTTACATTTCTGCAAACATATTTAATCAGTGAACGCCGGCTCGTAGAGGCGGCACGGGACCATCACCACCCGTTTTTGGACTTAAAAAAAAATTCCTCAAAAATATGAAATTAAAATTGAACTAAGAGGGGACTTTAATTGAATTTTTATGGGGGTAGATTTTTCAAGGGTTGAGAATTCTAGGCAAAGATACAAACGTCTCGGTTCTTAGTATGGTGGCAACCCCTAGTGGTGATGATTCGAAAATGAACCACCCCACCTAGTATTTGAGAAGGCGCTTGTGCTGGAGGTATATTGGGTGGGTAAACTATCCTGTTACAAAGCTTAAAACCCTTGGGGAGAGTGTTAGTAGTCCCGAAGCGACCTTGTATCCCTAGGTTTGGTGAGGAGAGACCCGGTGTAACTAAGAAATCAGTCCCTGAAAGCATCGCTTCCAGAAAACCAAGAAAAAAATACTGAATTTGGGCTTGTTGATCTGCTGTTAGAGTTATCTGACCCCACTGCTTGCTTGGTGCAACAAATATACACACCAAGTCTGGAAACCCCAGATTTTCTTTGGCGCATGTAATACACGTGCCAAGTCTGGAAACCCCAGATTTTCTTTGGCACATGTAATACATGCAACAAGCATAATTGGACCAGAGTTGGTCTGGCGCATGTAATACACGTGCCAAGTATTGGTTGATCCCAACTGAGCAGAATAGCCCAAAATTTGAGGCCTTTTTCACATCCCCGAGTTCCCCACTTAGTTGTTTAGCACCTCTGATTAGGTCCCGCACTATTCGACACCCAATATGCTCCAGTCGGTCGAAAGAGGGCAACTTCTTATTGACTTGTTCCGGGGGATCGGGTTGGTTGTGTTGATTCCCATGCCTTCAATAGATCAAAGGGTTCCCCTTTGATTCTTCCGAAGCGCATCGGGGTCTCGCCGCGGGATTTATTTAGGGTACAAACACCACCCAAAATGGGAATTCAAAGGCCCCAAAATCCTTCATCATAAAAATCCAAATACAAAATTTCAAAAAAGTAAATAAACTAAAAAAATCAAAAAATTATGGTGCTGGCACAACGGCATCGCCTTACCGGTCGACGTCCCGCAGAGGGAGAAAGAGGAAGCTTTACGGGCCCCATCCGAGGCATCTGTACCTCACCCATAACCAAGCCATGTCGTGGGCAATGGATCCGGTATATGCCGATCCCGATTCATCCCCGCCACATTCCCCAAGTCATTCCCATATGGAAGATGTTTTCAATCCATCCCCCTCACCCAATCCCCATTTGCCATCACCGGACCTTTCGGTGCGCCCATTTTCCTGTCCACCACCACTCAAAACCCCTAAAATCCCTCACCCCACTCCCTTTCATTTTCACAAACAAGGTCTATTCCCCTCGCCATGTCCATCCTAGATCAATCTCGCATTCCATCCACATCCACCCCACCCGGCCTTGAGGTGGTTCACATCCCTAGAACCATCCATGATAAAAACATGGAAAGATCTAATGCATTTGTTCCAAGAGTAGTATGTCTATAACATAGACATCAAACCTTGCAAGTCAGATCTGGCCCGTTTAAAGTAGAACTCTAATGAGATCTTCAGTGATTACCTTGAGCGTTGGATAGCACTGGTAGCTCAGGTAAGAAACAGAATACTTGACGATGAGAAGATCGAGATGATCTCAAAAAATACCTTGCCCGTCATCTCATATTTCCTTATCTACCAACAACAGTCCAGCTTTGCTGATTTGGTAAGGAACGCCAATCATTGCGAACATGCTATCAGAGAAGGGTGTTTAAGCAAGAATGTATCCGATGGGGCCGACGGTGTTAGGAGATTCTCTGAGTAAAGAAATGATGGAAGAATTGGGGTAGAGGTACAGAATGTCATGAATACCAGGCCCAACACTAGTATAATCCCATTCCAATTTAAAGCCACATATCCAGCTCCAGTCAGAAGCGAGCCGATATAGAGAACCGGGAATGGATAGGGGGCACAGATGACCCCGGAATAGGGAAAGGCCCACTTTGACTGAGTGTTCACACATTTGGGGCAATCACTAAATATTTTATTGCCCTTACTGATAGAAAAAGGGTTGGTCACAGCACTCCAACCGCGACCTCCACCAGACACCCCATCCCAAGGCACTATGACCCCAACACGCATTGTAACTTCCACCAGGGATCGGGTCACCCTACCAATCGCTGCTTCCCATTAAAGCATGCAATATAGGATCTAATTGAGGTCAGGAAAATCATTCTCCCTGCACTTTCCCAAGCCAACCAATGTGCCAACATACACCAGGTACCGCTACCCCCGTACCCAACAGGAGGGACAGGTCTAAGACCCACTATCGGCATGGTGGCAGAGGATGATGAAGATTTTGACCCATCAGATTGCATTTGCAACCAGAAAAGTTTTGTGGCACGACTGCAGAGAGATTAGGAAGATAGAAGTATTGGGGTGATCGATCCCTTGAATCTGGCTGACTACTTTCCCAACACCACTCCACAAATAGAACCCTTAGATTTTAGGTTATACTTCCCAGTGCTAGCTTCCATTAACTATGTCCAAATTAACTCCTATCAACCATACGCGACATCCTCCACTAATTACCCAATGGCTGATTATGTCCCCCATCCACCTCCGACGCCCATCAATTATCAATGGCCTACCCCCGTCACATCCCCCTAATCTAGTCATCCGTGATCTCCACCGACCCTATTTAGCTCATCTTTTCCACCCTTCCAGAAGTTAACCACGTGATACCTACCCATCCCAATCCATTGGCACAGGCATCTCCAGCACCCCCTATCATCTCGTTCCAGATCACAAGACCAACTTACAATCCTCATTAGGTCCCGCTCAGTTATGATCAAACGGACATCAATGCCGGCATCAACATGATAGGGGCAATTAATTTTGTCACAAGGTCGGGGAAGATCTCCAAATAGCCAAGTGCACCGGCGCCAGCACCAACCCAACTGGAGGGAAAGAAAGATACCACTGCAGCAAACCTGTTTGAAAAGATGAGCCATGAGCACATACTCAAGACCCAGCTTAGGAGGATGCCGACCCATATCACGGTTTGAGATCTGTTAATGACATCCCCACTCCATTTCTAAGCTCTAATGGGAGCAATAAAAAATACACACGTCTCACTCCAAGTAAGCCCAGATGAGGTTGGGCAGATAATCGGATAGGTGATTGCTCCTAATGCCATCTCTTTCTCAGATACAGATCTACCAAAGGAGGGAAATAATCATGCTAAATCCCTCAACATCGCCGTAGAGGCCGGAAACATGGTAATCCCACTGGTGTTGATTGATAATGCATCTGCTTTGAATATATGCCCTCTAAGAATCGCCACCAAAATAGGCGTGGACCCTTGTATGTTGAGAGCAACAAGAACTAGCGCTAGAGGGTTTGATAATACAAGAATGGAAATAATGGGGGAAGTTGATCGTGAGCTCGTGATCAGGCCAATGACCCTTTCCATACCTTTTCAAGTGACGAACATCAAATCTTCTTTCAATCTATTATTAGGACGCCCTTGGTTACACAAGGTTGGGGCGATACCTTTGACCCAGCACCAGATGCTCCAATTCGTGTCTGGGCAGAAGGTCATCACCATCATAGGTGAGGGGCATGAGGAAAAGGAGAAAGCTACCCACAACATTAAGAACCCCAAAGTGACGAACATGTCGCACACAATCGAAGATACAGACCTCCACAATTTTGAATATGAGGTATCGACGGTGGTCCCGGAACCCCCATAGAGTATCACCCAAAAAATCGGAGGCGAAATGGTAGCGGCTGTGGCCATGCTCCAAAGGTGCTATCAGAAAGGAAGGGGATTGGGACCCCGATTATAAGGCAAGAGAGAGCTAGTCAAGGCCAAAGGCGGATAGCAGATTTGATTTAGGTTAGGATACAAGCCCACAGAAGAAGAGGTACGAGAGGCCAAGGAGAAAGCCCGAGATACAGCAACTACTAGAGCTCGGGGGATCAATTTAGAAGAGAAGCCCTGTCCTAGGCCTCACATTCGAAATACCTTTGTGAGCATGGGGATTGTAAAGATCGATCAGAATGGGGCAACACAATTAACCTCACACAAACCCGTGAGGCTTGTCCACCACAAATCCCTGAATTTTCCCTCCCAACCTAGAAATAGACTTAGCCACTCTGTCCCTCTTTGAGGAAGAGTCTTCCATACCCGCACAATCTCTCCCTATGGTAAACCACTACAGGACCTTGCTGACATTTGAGGATAGAGTCCCAGACAAGTCCATGATCAACTTGATGGAGGCTGACTCCGAAGAATCATATCAGCCACCCCCCTCCATCCAAACAGGTAAAGGAGCAACACCACAGGTACGAAATTGGGCGTCTGTGCCCCAAACTCTGGAGGCAGTGAGTGGCCTAAAATACGACACCCATTTCCCTAAAAAAAAAAACTTACAAAAAGTGAGATAAGCCCTTCGCAGGTAATACCGTGTATAGATAGGGACTCGCTTTGCCAAGAGTCCATCTCCAAAGAAAACAAAAATCCCAAAAACATAAAAAAAATACAAAATCTAAAAATATTGCCTTTTAAAATAAAGTTAGGAGTCACGAGTCTAGATGAGGAAATCCCAACTGAGGAGCTCCCCAATGAACTCCTTGAGCAGTTTGCCAACTTTGAGCATGGCCCTACCTCCATTGTTGAGGAAACAGAGGATGTCAATCTAGGGACTGAGGAGGTTCCTAGAGTCACTAAGATCGGAACATCGCTATCTCCTGAGGAAAGAAAAAGCATGATTGATTTCCTTCGGTCATATCAAGACGTCTTCGCATGGTCAGATGAGGGCATGCCTAGTTTGGACACCGATTTGGTCGAGCATGAGTTGCCACTCTACCCTGATATCAAGCCAGTCAAGTAGAAGTTGAGGCGACTCCGACCTGAGTGGATGCTGAAAATGAAAGACGAGATCATCAAACAATATGATGCAGGATTTCTCATGGTCTCCAAGTACTCGCAGTGGTTAGCCAATATTATTCCAGCATTGAAAAAGGATGGAAAGGTCTGTATGTGCATTGATTTCAAAAACCTGAACAAGGTGAGCCCGAAAGATGACTTCCCATTGTTAATCTTTGAAATTTACCACTTTTCACCTCCTAACCTAACCCTTGATGGATTTTTGAGCTGGTTAATAATGTATTTTAAGTGTGTTTTGTAGATAGCAGGACAATAACAGCTTAGTCCTGCAATCTATCCTTTTAGTGCCAAGAAGAATGAGTTTTGAGTCAAGCTTTGGAGTTGATGGAGTTACATTGAATGCACCATGATTGACCACATCATTGGGGCTGTTTTGTATGGTTTGGAGCCTTTGAAGTCCTGCTAAGAGAGAGAGTGGTGATGCCCAAGATTTTTGGAGTGCTGCTGCAACGAATTATAAATTGAGCAAACCAACAATATAGCAGTTTATATATTCAGCAGTGCAGCAGCTCAAGTGGCATATATGCAGCCGTTGCTAAAGCAAGCTTTGAAGCATAAGAGTAGTTGAACTAACCTATGAAAGTTTAGAGCCAAGCTATTGTTGTTGCTGCCTCAACACACTTGAACAAATGTTGAAACCATTAAAGATGTGAGCACATTAGTGCTGATGCACCAAGCTATAGAGCTTCAAAGCCAGCATGTATTGCTACCTTGAAGAACTCGAGCAGTTGCTTGAAGTGTTATTGCTGCACTCAGTAGTTTATATTGCTACAAATCAAGACCTTCAAGCAGTATTCTTGCTGGAAAATGAACCACATTAGTAGCATAGATTTTGTATTTGAAGCATTTGAGCAAATGATAGATATACTGCACCACTCGAGCAGTTCAAAACCAGGTATAATGCAACCTGTCGAGCTGTAGCAGGTCCCATTGAACCACTCGAGTGGTTACTGCTAAAGAGAATCAACCTGTCGAGTGGAGTGTAGTGCTAGAATGTGTTGCAAATGAACTCCACGAGTGCTTATGTGCTGAAGGAGAACCATTCGAGTGGTTTAAAATGAAGAAAATTGAACTTGTCGAGTTGTTCTACTGCTGAAGTGCAACTCTACGAGATGTGTATGCTGCTGGAATTGAACCCCACGAGCTGAATATAGTTGAAGCCAACCTCACGAGTGATTTAAAATGCTGAAAAGCAACTCCACGAGTGGTTTAAATTGAGGGAAATGAACCTGTCGAGTGATTCATGTGGCTCTTTTGCAACTCCACTAAGTGTACATGCCGAAAGCCAACTTCACGTGAGGTTTTAAGGCTGAAATTGAACCTGTCGAGAACCTGCGAACGGTTCCTTGAACCTATCAAGTTCTGCTGAAGCTCAAAGATGATCCTGTCCAGTAGTATAGATGGCTGAAGCAACCTATCGAGAACTTGTCAAATAGTTCTATCAACCTGTCGAGCTGTACATGAACTTGTCGAGCTGTGCATTGCTGAGGCTCTGAACTTGTCGAGCAGTCCATTAAACCTGTCGAGATTGAAGTGCTGAAGCTCCAACTGCACGAGGCACGGGTTCCAGCCATCTATTGCACACTTCAGGGGTATTTTTGGGATTCCAATGCTCCTAGGGCACACATCCCAATGTCCTACATATCTCCCAGATATCTCAAGGCATCCAAGGGCTGAAAATAGGCCACGAAGCTAGCTCCAAATGCCTCATTTCTGATTGGCTATTGCACATAACTGTTCTATGGATTGCTTATAAATATCTCATTTTTTGCTTTGTAAGAGTATTCGAGATTAGCCTGAGATCACGTAGGATTAGGTTTAGAGTTTTCTTTTCTTTTATTTTCTTATTTCTCTTTCTTAGCTCAGTCGTGATGCTAGTTAATTCTATGCAGCAACTAGGATTATATAGATAAGTAATCGGGTTTTATATAAATAGAGTGAGCAGTTTGGGGATTTTGCAGAGACTGCTGCCTTGAAGGCAGATCATTGTAAGTTCCTTAGATTCAATGAAATGTCAATTTTAATGCTTATTAAATTTGTATTTACTTTGTGTTTTCACCTAGATCTATATAGATTTAATGCTCCCATGGGAGTATGTGCTTGTAGCCATACACACATGGTGGCAACAGTGGTTTTATGATTCTGGTTTTGCTCTTGTGGATGAACCACATCTCTAGGATGATCTGTGACCATTGAAGTGGACAGATCATAGCCTTAGGATGAGTCCAGATCATAGGGCTAAGGATGGATTCTTTTTCCCTAGCTTTGTGCTTGTAGCCAAAGGAGGGACTACTGAAGATCCAACTTCTCCTCTATTTTACAAAGCCATTTTCAGTGAATAGATATGGGATCTTGTAGAGATTGTAGATTTGAGACCTTGGTCATTGCAGGCTTCTTTGTAGCAATGACCAGCTGATTCTAAAGCCTCAGAAAATCTGTGATTTCTAGTGGTTCTCACTAGATCTACATGGATTGTTTGATCCTATGGTTCCATGTGCTTGTAGCCTTACAAGCATAGTGTCTGCAATAGTTTTTCTGTTCTAATTTTAGCACCTGTGATTGGATTACCTCCCTAGGATAATCTGTGACCATTTAAGTGGATAGATTATAGCCTTAAGAGCAGTCCAAATTATAGGGTTGAGTCAGATTCTTCTACCTTACACTTATGCTTGTAGCCAAGTGAAGGAATGTTGCAGATCTAGTTCTTGATCTAAGTTGTAGTGAAGATTATCCCAGAGCTGTCTACTTCTCCCCTTTTTAGTTGATTTTACCACTCCATCTATATTCTCTTTATTTCCCTTTCTTTAGATCTAGTTTTATTTATGTTTTTAGTTTTATTCTAGTTTTATGACACCTAAGCACCCTCTCTTTACCTTGCTTTCTAGTATAGGTTTAGAGTTGCCAGATCTGGAGTTTACTATACGCCTTTAGGTTTTTAGATCATTACTCTTCGTGGGACAAACTCTTACTCATTAAAACTTGCTACAACAACCCTGTATCTTGCAGGCTGTGTTTAAATATGAGTGTATAGATTTTCTTCTTTATTTTTGCTATTATTTTTATCATTTAAATAAGCACACATAGAATTTAACCAAGTTTTTGGCACCGCTGCCGGGGAGTTTTGATCTAAGTATAGTAAACCGAGATTAGTCCGTATTCTAGGTAGATGTAGTATTTGAATAAATGCCAGCTATAGTTTTTGTATGACTTTTGCAATTTTTCTTCATTTTCTGTTTTAGATATTTTGTGTCTTTTTAGTGTTTGCAGAAATTACCGCTGTAGTTTTAAGAAAAAAAAAATTAAATTTTTTAAAATATTTTTTTAGAATGATGTGATAGCAGATGAGGACCAGTAGTACCTCATCTGCCATTTCCTCATGCTTTTCAAGAGCATTCTCCTTTCTCCAAGGGGAAGGCTAGATGGAGGAAATGAAGACTATTAGTCAGTTGTTGGTATTGATGAGATTGTGGAAGACACCTCATCCAAACTGCTGGACTTGGGTTGAGGTATATGCTGAAATTGTTGAAGTATGGACTGAGGAGGCCCCCACTTATGTGCTGGAAAAGTACTCATTTTGGGCTTCTCAGTGGGGCTAGTATAGCAGTCCACTTGGACACCTACCCTGCTGCCCTTCCCTCAGCCATCTAAGGCACCTTTGCTGCCTTTTAATTGATTATCCACCTGATGCGGAGCTGGAGCTGCTCCTTATATCTCTCAAGCAACTAAAATTTCTGAGCTGCTCCTTATATCTCTCAAGCAACTAAAATTTCTGAGCTGCTTGATGTTGACGCACTCGCAAAGGTATGACTTTTTAACTTCTGCATTAAAGTTCTTTTTAGCTAAACTGAGGTTCAGATGGGTGACCAATTTACTGTCATTCCTGCATCCCCATCCAGACTGCTGAGATTGTGGAACTTAATTTTTGGAAAGAATCTTGAACGTTAATGAGCAGAGGCTCATATTTTGTTTTGAAAATTTTGTGGAGCCTCTGAACTCATTCACTTTCACGACCTTCCACTGATATTTGATATCAGCTGTGTAACATATGTAATATAACTTTTTATATTTTTTAATTGTGTAAATATTGTGCTTGTGTGATCTGATTTTTGATGAATCTTACTTTGAAATGTGTGCCTTGAATGGAGATGCATAATCAGATCATGTTTAGGAAGTATTTAGGATTTTACTGTTCTAGCAGTAAGTATATTTGCTGTTTTTCAGTATATTTGTTGTTTTTAGTGTAATTACTGTTGTAGTTAGGTATAACTGTTGTTGTACCTAGCTACTGTTTTAGGTGTCTGTATAGCTATTGTGTCTTCTTAGTTGTCATTCTTCTATATTTTATCTTTTTCCCTTTCTTAGTCTAATTTTCTGCATGCTTTTAGTTAGTTTTCTCTTCAATTTTCTATAGTACATTAGTAGATTTTCTTTTTACAAACCCTACTGCCCCTATATATGTCTTGTGAAACAGTGAGGACACTGTTTATCTTAGGTTTAGGGGTATGGTAGGGTGGCTGGCCAATAGAATAGTTAATTATAGTGCAGCAGTGTTGGTTTAATTGAGGTGAATAAAGTCAATTCTAGTGAACAAAGTCAATTCTCACCTAACTTGTTAGAATGAGGAAAATTAAAATTTTTTACAGACATTTAAAACTGAAAATCTTTGGAAAATTAGCACCTCCATGAAGCTAACATCATGAAATTTTTTCAATTAGTACTTGGTGAACTAGAGAGGAGAGAAGAAGGTGAAAATACACCCCATGAGTTAAATGGAAGACCATACCCAGTGAGATTTGGGCCTTTCAAATTTCTTTTGAAGAGTATTTTTGATAATTTTTTTTGCTCTAAGGACTGATTGAGTCAATATATTTTCACCAGAAGTTAGGCACTCCCAAGTTGAAACTGATGGACAACACTCATGACACTAAGGACATGATCTAAGGCCTTCATTTGGATAGTTTGAGCTTACAAGTACCAACTCATTCAACTACCCTTTGCATACACTCTTTGAGCCTGTAAATCCAATTTTTTCTTTGACAAATATCAGAATACTTGCACCTAAACCTCATTGACCTGATTCAATCTTACCATCTTCCTGAGATTTTAGAAGGTAGAGGAGAAGTTGAAGATAGGTAGGCTGGGTTCAACATTTGGTGAAAGGAGAAGAGAAGAAACATATAAACAACAGTGTATCAGTTGTAGATGTGTGGTAATTCAATATAATATATATATATATATATATATATATATATATATATATATATATATATATAAAGAAAAAGAAAGAGAAGTCACTTCATTTGAAAATTAGAAAGAAGATAAGAAGCTGATCACTTCGGATCTGAAGAACATCAAGGAAGATGAAGCAGTGCTGAAATGAAGGTTGTGAAGTCATGAATCACCTCGTTACCTTGTTGATTTCTCAATTTTGAATACATTCTACCCCTTTTATTCTTTATAAACCTCACCCATAAGCCACATTACAGCCCATTTAAAAGACCTTGTTGATCTAAAGTGAAATGAGTTGTCATGTGGAGATGAGGAGATGTCTAATCTATGGTGAAAGTATTGGAGGATGTCAGGAACATAGATGCAATGCCTATGCTCATGCTTGCAGGCCCATTTGGGGTCCGTGACTGATCTTGAGCTATTGAGAATGTGAACACCTTTGAATTTTCATTGTGAGAGATAGCCCTGGTGAGGATTGGGTCTGAAATTTAATTTCATTAGGGTTGTATCACACCTGATTTTTGAATCAAAGGCAAGCTTTGAACTGATTTGTGCACATTGAATTCCTGATGTAAACTGATTGGTGGTGATGTAGATACATGTTGATTTTGAGTTTTAAATGACTTCATTACAACAATAATTTCCTCTGATTTGTTAAGAATAGGTGTGGAATGAAGCTTTATTTCTTGAAATTTGTTTTGTCATTGACTGCACTCTATTTAACTGTTTTAATGGTGAAGTTTGTGGGTACCTTCATTGAAAACCCTCGTGAGACTTCACTCCTCCACTAGGGATCACATAGGGGTTTAAAAGGCTTGGTGCAGACGCTAAATGCGTCTTAACATGACCTTTGATGGACCTTTGAGCTGGTCAATAATATGTTTTAAGTGTGTTTTGTAGATAGCAGGAAAATAATAGCTTAGTGTTGCAATCCATCCTTTTAGTGCCAAAAAGAATGAGTTTTGAGTCAAGCTTTGGAGTTGATGGAGATACATTAAATGCACCATGATGGGCCACATCATTGGGGCTGTTTTGTATGCTTTGGAGCCTTTAAACTCCTGCTGAGAGAGAGAGTGTTGATGCCCAAGCTTTATTATTGCTACTATAATGAATTATATATTGAGCAAACCAGCAATACAGCAGTTTATATATTCAGTAGTGCAGCAGCTCAAGTGGCACATATGCAGTTGTTGCTAAAGCAAGCTTTGAAGTATAAGAGAAGCTGAACCAACCTATCAAAGTTTAGAGCCAAGCTACTGTTGCTACTGCCTCAACACACTTGAACAACAGTTGAAACCATTAAAGATGTGAGCACTTTAGTGCTGATGTACCAAGCTATAGAGCTTCAAAGCTAGCATGTATTGCTGCCTTGAAGAACTCAAGCAGTTGGCTGAAGTGTCATTGCAGCACTCAGCAGTTTATATTGCGGCAAATCAAGACCTTAGAGCAGTATTCTTGCTGGAAAATGAGCTACATTAGTAGCATAGCTTCTGTATTTGAAGCACTCGAGCAGATGAAAGATATATCGCACCACTCAAGCAGTTCAAAACCAGGTATAATGCAACCTGTCGAGCTGTAGCAGGTCCCATTGAACCACTCAAGTGGTTACTGCTAAAGAGAATCAACCTGTCGAGTGGAGTGTAGTGCTAGAATGTGTTGCAAATGAACTCCACGAGTGCTTATGTGTTGAAGGAGAACCACTCGAGTGGTGAAGAAAATTGAACTTGTCGAGTTGTTCTATTGCTGAAGTGCAACTCCACGAGATGTGTATGCTGCTGGAATTGAACCCCACGAGCTAAATATAGTTGAAGCCAACCTCACAAGTGGTTTAAAATGCTGAAAAGCAACTCCACGAGTGGTTTAAATTGAGGGAAATGAACCTGTCGACTGATTCATGTGGCTGTTTTGCAACTCCATGAAGTGTACATGCTGAAAGCCAACTTCACATGAGGTTTTAAGGCTGAAATTGAACCTGTCGAACGGTTCCTTGAACCTGTCGAGTTTTGCTGAAGCTCAAAGATGATCCTGTCGAGTAGTATAGATGGTTGAAGCAACTTGATGAGAACTTGTCGAATAATTCTATGAACCTGTCGAGCAGTACATGAACTTGTGAAGTTGTGCATTGCTGAAGCATTGAACTTGTCGAGTAGTCCATTGAACCTGTTGAGATTGAAGTGCTGAAGCTCCAACTGCACGAGGCATGGGTTCCAGCCATCTATTACACACTTCAGGGGTATTTTGGGGATTCCAATGCTCCTAGGGCATACATCCCAATGTCCCACATATCTCCTACATATATCAGGGCATCCAAGGGCTGAAAATAGGCCACGAAGCCAGCTCCAAATGCCTCATTTCTGATTGGCTATTGCACATAACTTTTCTATGGATTGCATATAAATAGCTCATTTTCTGTTTTATAAAAGTATCCGGGATTAGCCTGAGATCACGTAGGATTAGGTATAGGGTTTTCATTTATTTTATTTTTTTCTTTCTCTTTCTTAGCTCAGCAGTGATGCTAGCTAATTCTATGTAGTAGCTAGGATTATATAGATCTGTAATTGGGTTTTATATAAATAGAGTGAGCAGTTTGGGGATTTTGCAGAGACTGCTGCCTTGAGGGAAGATCATTGTAAGTTCCTTAGATTCAATGAAATGTCAATTTTAATGCTCATTAAATTTGTATTTACTTTGTGTTTTCACCTAGATCTGTATAGATTTAATGCTCCCATGGGTGTATGTGCTTGTAGCCACGCACACATGGTGGCAGCAGTGATTTTATGATTTTGGTTTTGATCTTGTGGATGGACCACATCTTTGGGATGATCTATGATCATTGAAGTGGATAGATCATAGCCTTAGGATGAGTCCAGATCATAGGGTTGAGGCTGGATTCTTTTTCCCTGGCTTTGTGCTTGTAGCCAAAGGAGGGACTACTGCAGATCCAACTTCTCCTCTATTTTACAAAGCTATTTTCAGTGAATAGACCTGGGATCTTGTAGAGATTGCCTCTTTGTAGTAATGACCAAGTGATTCTAAAGCCCAAAATAATCTGTGATTTCTAGTGGTTCTCACTAGATCTACATGTATTGTTTGATCCTATGGTTGCATGTGCTTGTAGCCTTGCAAGCATAGTGTCTGCACTGGTTTTCCTATTCTAAATTTAACACTTATTCTTGGATTACCTCCCTAGGATAATCTGTGACCATTTAAGTGGACAGATTATAGCCTTAAGAGCAGTCCAAATTAAAGGGTTGAGTCGGATTCTTCTATCTTACACTTGTGCTTGTAGCCAAGTAAAGGAATATTGTAGATCTAGTTCTTGATCTGGGTTGCAGTGAAGATTATCCCATAGCTGTTTACTTCTCCCCTTTTTAATTAATTTTACCACTCCATCTACATTCTCTTCTTTTCCCTTTCTTTAGATCGAGTTTTATTTCTGTTTTTAGTTTTATTCTAGTTTTGTGACACCTAAGCACCCTCTCTTTACCTTGCTTTCTAGTGTAGGTTTAGAGTTGCCAGATCTGTAGCCAGATTTGAAGTTTACTATACGCCTTTAGGTTTTTAGATCATTACTCCCTGTGAGACAAACTCTTACTCATTAAAACTTACTACAACAACCTTGTATCTTGCAGGTTGTCTTTAAATCTGAGTGTGTAGATTTTCTTCTTTATTTTTGCTATTATTTTTCTCATTTAAATAAGCACACATAGAATTTAACCAACACCCATTTCCGCACATCGATATCTTAGTCGATAACACTGCTAAGCGTGGGATGCTCTCCTTCATGGACAGATTCTCTGGATACAATCAAATCAGGATGGCAGAGGCAGACCGAGAGAAGACAACGCTTATCACTCCTTGGGGAACTTTCTGCTATAAAGTCATGCAATTTGGGCTAAAGAATATCAGTGTAACGTACCAAAGAGCGATGATGGTACTCTTCCACGACATGATGCATCGAGAAATTGAGGTATATGTCGACGACATGATCGCTAAGTCACCAGAAAGGAGTGACCATCTGATTAACCTTCAAAAGCTACTTGAGAGGCTGAGAAAATACAGGTTATGTCTGAATCCTCAGAAATACACATTCGGTACCATGCCAGGAAAGTTGCTAGGATTCATTGTTAGTAGGAGAGGTATTGAGGTTGACCCAGTCAAAGTAAAGGCCATCACGAAAATGCCACCACCGTCTATCGAAAAAGAGGTCAGAAGTTTCTTAGGCAGGATACAGTACATCAGTCGGTTCATTGCATAGCTCACTCCTATCTGCACACCGATCTTCAAACTGCTAAGGAAAGATTCTCCCGTTGAATGGAATGACGACTGTCAGAAAACATTCGATAAAATCAAGGGCTACCTTCTCAATCCTCTAGTATTTGTACCACCCGAGCCAGGGAGACCACTCTTAATGTATCTCTCCACGACGTAAGTTTTGATGGGATGTGTCTTAGGGCAGCATGAAGAACCAGGAAGAAGAAAGCAGACCATCTACTACCTGAGTAAGAAGTTCACTGACTACGAGACGCACTATTCTCATATGAAGAAAGCATGCTTGGCTCTCGTATGGGCCACATAGAGGCTCCGCCACTACTTGTTATCCCAAGCCATTTTACTCCTAGCACGCATGGATCCATTGAAGTACCCGTTAGAAAAGCCGGCCCTCACTGGGCGGACTGCACACTGCAGCTGCTCTTATTAGAATTTGACATCACATATGTCACGCAGAAATTGATCAAGGGGCAGGCACTCGCTGATCATCTTGCCGATAATCCCTTACCCGATTATGAATCTCTAAGGACTGAATTCCTAGATGAGGACATCTTGTTCATGATAGAGGATGATACAGTAGAAACAGAGGAGTCTTGAGTGATGCACTTCGATGGAGCGACAAATGCCGAAGGTCAATGAGTCGACGCTATTCTGATCTTGCCAAAAGGATCTCACGTACTAGTTTCTATCAAACTCAACTTCCCCTACAATAACAACATGGCTGAATATGAGGCCTATGCTGCTGGACTGCAAGCGACACTTGACTTGAAAGTAAACCACCTCAGGGTATTTGGCGATTCGCAATTAATCATATGCCAGACTAATGGAGATTGGAAGATGAAGGATGAGAAGTTGATCCCATACCATGAACACCTTAAAGATCTAATAGCATGCTTCGATGATATTACTTTCTCCTATGTCCTGCGGATAAGGAATCGCTTCACCAACGCGTTAGTGACTTTAGCATCAATGGCAGAAATCCCCTACGGTGTTGAGATAAAGTCGATCATAATTGAACAGAGGAACGAGCCGGCCTTTTGGCTCTAGATTGAGGAACCGCCAAGGTTGGATGATGAGCCACCATGGTTCTCAGATATCAAGAATTTCCTCAAGACTCAGGCATTCCCTGAGGGGACGGCCAGAGAGGACAGGCAGACCATTCAACATTTAGCAACAAACTACATCATCTACGGCGAGTGCCTCTACATGCGGTCATATAACAACATCTTACTCTGATGCCTAATTAAAAGCGAGTTAACGAACATCATGAAGGAGATTCACGAGGGAGTATGTGGGGCCCATGTCAATGGCCATAGGCTCGCTAAAAAGATTTTATGCCAAGGATACTTTTGGACCACAATGGAATCTGATTGTTGTAAGCACATTCAGAAGTGCTACAAATGCCAAGAACACTCTAGTCTGATCCACGCTCTAGCCATTAATCTTCACATTATGACCACTCCATGGCCATTTGCCACTTGGGGCCTCGACGCCGTCGGAAAAGTCAATCTGAAAGCATCAAACGGGCATCAATTCATCCTGGTTGCTATTGAATACTTTACCAAATGAGTAGAGGTAGCATCCTACATGAACATCATGGCCCTACATGTTGAGAAATTCATCAAAAGCAATATTGCTTGTCAATTTTGCATACCCAAGGATATCATCATAGACAATGGCACAAACTTTACGAACAAGTGCATCAAGGCCTTCTCTGAGCAGTACAAGATCAAACATCATCGCTTGTCACCGTATCGACCACAAACCAATGGGGCTGTGGAAGCTGTTAACAAAATGGTCATCCACATCCTTAAGAAGAAGGTTGTCACCTATCAAGATTGGAGCAAAATGTTACCATTCGCTTTATGGGCCTACAAAACATCGATCCGCACCGCTATAGGGGCAACACCGTTCTCCCTTATATATGGAACCGAGGTCGTCTTACCAGTTGAGGTTGAAGTATTGTCCCTCTACATTCTCATGGAGTCTAGCCTACCGGAAGCTGAAAGAGAGAGTCTCGCTTTGAGCAGTTGAACCTGCTGGATGAGAAAAGGCTCCTTGTCTTGTGTCATACCCAAGTATACCAGGGGTGAATCACACACGCTTACTCAAGAAATCTTCGCGATCGAGATTTGAAGCTTGGAGACACTGTACTCAAGAAATCTTCCCATCCCTCCATGCCAATTCGAGAGGAAAATTCAAGCCCAATTGGGAAGGACCTTACATCATCCGAGAGGTGCTCCCGGGATACGCCACCCGCCTCGCCACCATGGACGGAGATCACTTTCCTAAGCCCATCAACGCTGGATACGTCTAACAATTCTACTCCTAGGTCTTCGTGGTAAGGTAAGTATTGATAAAAATAGATACATTACTGTTTAAGGATACTTTAAAAGGAGGCCATCATTTCAAACTTCAGTAGCCAAAAAGTGTCCCTGAATGATCATACCCTATTCTACCCCCGTTGAGCCATCAACCTTTCTTTCACAAACCCCTCCAAAAAAATGTGTATAATACCAACAAAAAAAAGAGGAAAAAGAGTTACTATCAAATCCAAAAAAAAAATCAGAAAAGCAAAATTCCGAAAAAAGGATGTCTGAAAAGAAAGGAAAAAAAAAATAGAAAAGAACAAGTGGGGCATGTATAGTCAAAATCCCCCAAGGATGAGGTGTATTATGGCAATTGGAACCCAATCAAGAAAACCTTTTAAACCCATAATACATTCAATACTCCTATTCTATCCCATGAACACGATACATTCTAAGAAAAAGCCCTCTATAAGGTCTACGAGCAGTCATAATATCCGTCGAGTTAGCACGAGCCAAGCTATCAGACAACCAAAGAATTTCATCTAGCTGGCTATGACGGAATCAACGTCCAGGTCGTGACCTTTGATAAGATAAAAAAAAAGAGAAAGAGAGAAAAGGAAATAAAATAAAAATATACAAGCTCAAAGCAAAGAGGACATGGTGAAAACCTGAAAGGGCGCCATGGGTAAAAACAGCAAGTTTGTGTGGACTAGGTGAAAACCTGAAAAGGCGCTTGGGGTAAAAATGCAAATCCATGGACATAGTGAAAACCCGAGAGGGCGCTATGGGTAAAAAGAGGGAAAATAACGGGCACGACGGAAACCCACCTTGGGCGTTGTGAGTAACAAAGTTAAAAAGAGCAAATGAAAAGAAAATAAACAAGATCCCCTCAGTTCTCCTCCTGCATTACCCGATTCTCGACGGGGCCACTCATGTTAGCTCAAATCCGGGTCTCGACCAAGAATGTCTTCGTGACTACACCGTCAAACGTATGACCCAAGGTAAGGAGAAAAAGGTCAATTCGATCCAAAGGAATAAATGCTTTGGCCTTGGTAAAAATTGCTGAACTTCACTTAGGACCAACCATGAAAGGGGGTTCGACCATGCTCAAAGGAGGACCCGTCATCTCCCCGATAATTGAGGCATCAAACCAAAAAAAAAAAAGAGAAAGCAAAAGAGAGAGAGGGCAAGGAGACCATTTTTTTCAAAAACAACAGATTTTTCTTCCCCATTTTCACACCCAAACTGTGTGCACCACCACAGGTCAAGGAGCACCTTTTTGTAAAAAGATAAGAGACTTTCTTTTTTGTGCCCATACTATGCACTTTCCATCTCAAAAGAGGTCCACCAATCAAATAGAGGAGAAATAACACTGTTTTATAAAGATAATAGTTTTCCCTTTCTCATATAGAAACCTGTATACAACTGACACCACATCGCAAAAAATAATATGCGAGATGTCTAGCTTCTTTCTTTCTTTACAAAAGTGCAAAAATAACTAAAACATAAAGAAAATATGTATACCAAAAAGATGTATCTAATTAGGGCTTTCTTACGCCCCTTTCTATGGTTTCATCTGTGCAAAAAGTATGTGCAGGAGGGAATCAATGACCCAACTCGTGCTTCAAGGCATGGATCTCTGCGCGTAAAGAATCCTCCCGAACATCCCGCTCCGTCATCCAGCGGCCATGGAGACTCCTATACCGCTTCCGGGAAGCGTCAGTGGCACCAAGAGCGTCACTCAAGGATCCTTCCAGACGAAGGACCTCACACTTAGTTGCATCAGCCTTGGCCTCTGCCACCTATGTTCTAACCATCTGTTTCTCTAAATACTCATGCAGGATGTGCTTCTCGTCCATCAGTAGCTCGATACGCCTTTGAAGCATCGACTCCTTCCTTGGCCAAGGCCCCGCCGCATCACTACCCTCTACCTGATCCAAGTGACCAACAATAGGCTTCTCAGATAGTAGCCAAGCCTCATACTCCAGGGAAGACAAAACCAAAATTCCCCTGCTCTAGATCGCACATGAGCATCTATTGACGCGTCTCCCAGAGAGCAACTATCCTATCCATATCCTAAGAGGACCCCCGAGAGAAAATCAAGTCACACAGGGGCAGCTCGGTCACACAAGGCACCTGCTAAGGGCAACCGAACTGGCGCAACACCCGAAATGGAAATAGTAAGTGCTGTCAGTCAATCCGAGGAGAGTGATGCCCTCATGATCTTTGGAGCGAACCACTGGGAAGGTTCAATCTGACTAAGGAAGCCTCCACACCAACTCAGTTTCGGCCAGCCAAAGTTTCAAATCCTGCATATCTCCCAGTGGAAGCATATGGCATCTACGTAGAAAGTAGAGGGCCACCTCATCATGAGCAATGTAAAAGTGGGGCATGGGTCCCAAGATAGCAAGGTGCTCCTTAAGCAAAATTTGGAGCAAGATGGGACATCCCCGGAGGCCCTCCACCTTGCCCAGAACAAAGGCATTGAGGCAGTGACAATGCTCCGCCAGTACCATATGCATCATAGAGTGGCCTCCCTCTATTTCCGCCAAGGCATCACAAAGTGCAAGCAAGAAGCTCTCTCCCCCAATATAAAAAAGAACTTCAGAGATAAGGCAAAGGGCAAAGGCCTTCACATTATGAGGATTTTTGATCGACAACTTTTATAGGCTTTCCTCTCCGAAAAGTTCTCTTAGGAATTTTACCGAACATCTGGTGGGCCCCCAATGAGACTTTTCTCCTAATCATTTTTCTTCAAGCCCAAGGTGATCTAAGTGGCTCTGGCATAACCCAGTTTCGGCAACACTCTCTCAAGGTCTCTATGCAGTTTCAAACCCGATAGATTGGAGAGCTCCTTGAGAGTAGGAGTCAACTCACGATTCCCAAAATGAAAGACATGGGTGTTAACTCCCCAAAATGAAGTCGCAGCATGAATGAAATCCCAAAGCAGACGTGGGGCCTACCCAGTCTTCTAAGGAAATGGCTTGAGAGCATGAATGAGAGTGAGTTGACTGGGCAGGCCCCATGCCTAAAAAGGGAAGGATAGTGGTCTCCGACCCCCCATGAGAGACAGAGTTGAAAAGTGAGTCCATTGACATATAAAGATGTTCCCAAGGATACAAATTCAATGTAGAACGATGGACTCACCTTGGGAGCAAGAAAAGAAAAAAAGGGGAGCAAACAATGGCAAGTCAAAGTCAAGAGAGAAGAAAAAAGTGCATTCTCAGGCTTAAAATGCCCCACTGCCCTCTGGAAGCACTTGGCACATGTGATACATGCGCCAGAGCAATTTTCCCCAGATTTGGCCTGACGCATGTAATAGATACGTCAGGTCACTTTGGTCCCCACAAGCAAAAAAGTGTGGCTTGGGGAGGGGTTTTTTACTGATCCCTTGACTGCTTGCCTGCACTTTATACCTCTTATCTAAAAAAACACACAATAAGCCCCACACGGAAGGGAAAATTTGGTTTTTGGTCACATCTAACTTGTATAAATCTTCGTGCAGGAAAAATCCACACCGGTGTGGAAATGGTGGCCAAGTGTTAACAAAGTATGTCGCCCTGAAGGCCATCCCTTTTGACAAAATCAAACCCATCCTGCAAGCAATCTGATACACTACAGCAAGCAAAGGAAAGATAGAGCATGCAATTAAAAGGAAAGGCACCAACATTCATCTAGAAAAGCTGAAAAAAAAACCCATCCGAAAATAAAGACAACGTCACATCATCTAGTACATATTTTCAAAATCCAAAAATAAAAGGTGTCCCAGAAAGTCTCAAAGTTTGAAAATCCAAAAACAAAGCCTAATCCTTATTGGCGCCTGCGTGAAGAGCTCTGATATCTCTGGACATCTCTCACTCGAGCCCACGCCTAAGAAAGTCGGCTAAGCAGGGAGTGCGACTCCTTTTTACAAGCACACTGAAAATCATACCCAAAGCCATCAGTCAAGATCAGTTGAAAGAGAAAAATAGCAAGGCAATGATCGAAACCAGTCAGTATGATACTCACCACTTCCACATCCGAAGACAGACTATGTTGTGGTAATACTCCGCTTGGTTCACCGCTGACTTGTAGTACTACACAAAAAGGAAACAGACATTCAGCTATAGATGCCAGCACATGCATTTTTTTGAGAAATAAGCATGCAGAAAGAGAAAACTTGCTTACCCCAGGAACCAATTCAGGAGGAGGGATCTAGATTGTGTCAGTAGATATACGGGCCCGCTCCTCTACGGCCTTACATAAATCCCCAAGGAAGGCATCATTGAGGCATCTAAAGGTCCCTTGGACCTCCACAGTGGATCTAGCGGAGGCACCAGTACCAGAGGTGCTTGAGGAACCAGCTCCCGTAGCATCAGTAGTACCCGACGTCGCCTCATCATCATCATCGGAGTCACCTCCCTGCTCAAACCATGAAAAGGAGAAGAGTTCCAGTCAGTAGAAGCTAAAACTAAATCTGAATCGATAAAAATGTGCCTAAGGAAAAGAGACACACTTGACATCGTGAACCACCAAAGGCCAAGAAATTGGCACTAGGTACGAAGCACGAAAGAATGGACCGATAGGGTAGGGACTCATACCACAGCGGGTATCCCCCGGGCACTAGGAGATCATTGATGGGGGCCCTGTGATGAAGAAACCAGGCAAAGAGCTCCTCAATAGTATCCTAAGGAGCCATGACATCCGTAGGAGGAGACTGGGGCACGACAAAGTGGTCTCAATACTGCTGGACCACTCTCTCTCCCAGGTAATATGCCTTGGCCAAGGCCCCGTAGAAGAAGATGACGCGATGGCCAACAAAGAAGCGAGACAGACCCATAGCAGCTCGATCCCAAAAAGGAGAACCAATGTAGGGATCATAGATAACTTGCCCAGATAGAAACGTGTCCCGTCAGCCAAGTAGGTCGCATAAAAAGAAATGTTGAGAAAGAAAGAGAGAAATAGTCATACCTGCTCTGGGATCAGCAGGCCGAACTGAGACCTCAGGCCCATCTCCAGATGCTTCATGCCAACGTCCCTGCGGCGGTGCGTGTTCCAGTTACTCACAAGTGGATATGTGTATACGTCGGAATGCAGGAGGGGGCGGTCAGGCTGGAAGTGCAGATAGCCCCAAATCTGAAAAGAATAGTATATAGAAAGGGTATGTCAGAAACAGGATGGATGACTAACCAATAAACCAAGGAATGAAAAGGAGTCAATGGTCACCTCAATCGTTGGCCAGAAGCCAACAATAGAAACCGAGTTCCCCAATGAGACTCAGGCTAGGCTAGACATCAGAACAACATATCTAGCCCCACCCCAATCGTATCTGTGCACATCGTCCCAATTTACCATAAGACTGAGCAGGGACAATGAGACCCCGACCGCCGTTGGCATTTGAGAGGAGGGTCTTGCCCAGCAGGAAGAGGAGAGAAATGCGAGCCAACATCACCACATGCTCTGGCTCAATGAAAATATCTGTATCTGGCTGCCTCAGGTCCACCAGTTCATTCTCCGCAAATAGATCAGAAAGTCAGGATATTTTAACCTCGGAGCCATGCAGATTTGCGAAGGTGGGATAATTCCCAATTAGTTGAATCACCTCATCCCGACTGGGCATGGGAAGGTCAACTGTTGGCATACCCCTATCTGAATCCCCATAATCATAAACCAATCGATGGGAGTAAGAGTCATCTCCGCCATGGCCATATGAAAGGTCATGGTCTCGGGACAGAAGCACTCGATCAAGGCCCTCATATAGGCCGCATCGGCATACATGGCATGGCACGAGAGGAAGTTCCCAAAACTGGCCTGGGCAAGAAGGAACTTCACGATCGGAGGGAGGTAGAGATAGAAGCGCTGAAGGTTCAGCTAGCCTCCTCGGAAGGTGACAGAAGGAAAGTCCTGCATCCAAATAAAGAAGTGTTGGATGCTGAAGATATAACAAACTCACATAAAACAACAAAGCCTATTTCGTTACCTTGCCGACTATACCAAAGTTGGAGACATGAATGTACTGTTGATGAAGGAGACCGCTACGGGCAGCCCCACCTTGCATTTCGTACCAGGCACGGGAGGAGCATTGCACTATAAAAAATGTTCCCCTCGGAACCATAGGCCACTTCCGACCCCTCTTCTTACTCCTGCCCCTCCTCCTGCACGTACTCCTTGTTCGACATCCTAAGACGAATACAAGAAATAGAATCAAGACATATCGGCAACAAGAAATCATTTGCTAAATAGGCTAATAGGGAGGTAAGTAGGACCTTTTTCTTTCCTAATCATCATCATTTTAAAAAAAAATCATCATCAAATCACCTGCATTTTCAAAAAAAGAAGGAAAAAACAAAACAAAAAAATGTATATGTGTGAGCATTTATGCAACCAAAAAAATCCTAAAAAATAAAACAAAAAAATTTATGTATATGTGTGTGCATTTATGCAATCAGAAAAATCCAAAAAAAAAAGAAGAAATAAAAAAATATGTATATGTGTGTCCATTTATGCAACCAAAAAATCCAAATAACAAAATGAAAAAAAATACATATATGAGCATTTATGCAACCAAAAAAAAAATCAAATGAAAAAGAAAAACATGTGTGTGAGCATTTATGGAATCCAAAAAAATGGAAAAAAGGAGAAAAGAAAAAAAGAAAGAAGGAATGCCCTAATAAAAGAATATGTAATAACTATGACAGCTCGAATTTCCGCACCCGAAAACCCACGCCATTAGGATGATCATTACCGACAATCCCCATAACAAAACATAGAGGTGTCTGCTCCTATAGCGGAACTCAAAGCAAACACTTATCTAAAGAGGCAGATAGAGTCATCATATAAGGCACTAACAAAAAGAAAATAATCTATAGACAAGAAACTATGTATACATCCTCAAAAAGGAACCAAGAAGAACCACTGGTGATGGACATCCATCACCCAAAAATAATGATTCCCAATAGTGGTTCCTACAAAATGTATACAAATTTAAACTAGAAATAACTATAGAATTAATTACAAAACAGAGTGGCCACCAGACCGGATAATCCAAAAGTATCATATACAGAACTCCCAAAAAGAAATAAGACTAAGTACCCAAGCTATAGGTAAAACTCATAAGTCGAGATATCAATATCCTCCTCCTCCTCAGCCTTAGCCTCAGGCTAATTGTCAGGATCACTCTCAGTGCCTATGCCCTGAGCCTCGGAACCTGTGACATACAGTCAGGAGTGAGCTACATCTAAGCTCAATAGAAGAAACTCAATTAAATTGTATCTAATTTGTAAAACATAGTTGTCAAAACATATCTTAGAACAGATAATCAGAGCAGAACAGATATTTCAAAGACTAGACATGTGTCAATTCTAATGTTCTGAAATGATAGATGACAGTTACTAAATAACAGGAATTAGATTTAGGATCAAGGTTTCAGATGAAGTGTATACTTTATATTAAATGACTTAAATCATATACTTAAGTAACTCCCATGAATATAGCACGTGGTAGCCAGATGTTTGTTGATGGGTAATCCCGACCATCGTCGTTCAATGAACAATTGCAGGAAGGCAACAAGCCTCTGCGTAATGAGAGCAACTTGTGCTAGGTAGATCACATAACAGATACATGGATATCCTGTCGTGCCGGTCATGGGTATACTGCCGTGTTGGTGGGATTAGTCACATGAACTTTAAATCACACACACACATATAATATCATGAATTAGTTGTCAGATAGCAGGCGTCAAGTGTCAGAATTTAAAATGGCAGAATATTTCATTTATATGTAATGAATGCTTTAAGATATGGATCAGAACAAGTGTCAGAATACAAATATTATGAGTCCATGAGATCAGAATCAAATGCAAGTTAAGTTGAATTTCCCCTACCTCAAACTATGTCTTTATAAGCAAATCCAAAGCCTTTTTAAGAGCCTCACGATTTTTACCTAGACCATACATATTACACTAAGTGTAAGAGGTGCCAATCAGTCAACTGGTATGATGCACCACAATGTCTTTTATAGAAAACTAGAGCAAACAGGAAATAGGGGAATTCGATCGATTTAATTCCTAATTCGATCGTTCGAATTTCCCAAGCCTCAGCAGGCACATACACACAGGGCACTTCGAACGTTCGAATTCTCCAATTTAATCGTTCAAATCCCCAATTTGATTGTTCGATCCTTCAGAAGCTAAATTCCATAAATTCAGATCTCTTGTTTCTATAACTGTTTATACAATTTGATCAATAGAATTCCAATTTCGATCGATCGATTTGTAGTTTGAACGATCGAATCTCCAATTTGATCGTTTGAATTCATCGGGCTCCAACATCCAAAAAAATATACTTCTGTTCTATCAGTGTCATATATAATTCGATTGCTCGAATCAAAATTTGAACGTTAGATTTCTCAATTCGAACCTTTAGAACTCAAAAACCATTAGGCATTGTCAGATTCGATCGATCGACTTCTAGTATCGATCTTTCAAATTTGACAGTTTCAGTTGGGTTTCAGGTTCGTTATTCTTAACCCATTTCCATCCAAAACTTTGATGATCTTGATCGAACCATCCTCACACACTCATATACATACAAGGACATTTAAGACTATGTAAAGCAAGTGTTAATTCACCTCTTTGCAGATGATTCCTCGGTTCACGATGCTTGTGTCTCAAAGTGGGTTTCGGTGCCGAATCCGAAGATCTGTCACAGTTAGCGTCCCATAGAGCTAGACGTGCAATTACACATTCACACAAGGAGGTGGTTACACGCCCGCAAGACACATACGTTGCACCGACTTCGATTGGCATGTACCCTTCTTACCATAGGCTAAATGGTTTGGAAAATCTAAGGTTTCTCAAGGAGAGTTCTCCGTAACTTAGGTCGAGTATCGTAATATGCTCGATGAACCTCACGCACTCACAGGCAGAAGACAGAGTAACAAAAAGTAAGAAGAAGGTAGTAGAGAAGAAACTCTAACCCTCTTCCTCTTCTTATAACCTAAATCTAGAAATATCTTTGATATTTCCATTTCTAAGGTTTTCATTCCGGTGTTGAGCACATACACCACGCTCAAGTGCGTAGTATTCTACCAAGGATCTAATTAGGCCTCAGATTCATGTCATGTGTGACACATGACTTCTCAAACGCACCGATCTCAATAATTAATAATATTATTATTATTATAAATTTTAAATTTTGTCTCGCTTTCCGTGTCGGGCACACAGATCAAGGCAGTCAAGTTTTGATTTTAGAAATTTAGGGTCATTACAATAACTCAAGAAAAAGAAAAATATAGGGCATCATTTACATGGAATAAGATCAAACCAATCATGGATAATCACACTTGCAAGAAATATTATTCACTTATCCTTTAGAAAAGCAAGAATCATAATCACGTTGTAAAAGATTTCAAGAAAAATCAAATAAAAATGGGTTTAAAGTGATTACTTTCAAAAGAAATTAGATCCTTGATCCGGCGTAGAGCGGGTGTTTAATCGGCGTGAGCGAACACCGGTAATGAAGCACACTTAGAATCAATCTAAAGGAACCCTAGGAAGGAGTCCCGTTTCGATTTAGGGAGGGGGGGAGAGAAATTTTCAGAAAAAGACCCCTTTTGGCTTTGGCGTTTTAAAAAGCCCTCAGTTTTGGCTTAGCGCGTGCATTACATGCGCCAAGCATAATTTGGCCCCGTTTTGGCCTGGCACATGTATTACACGCGCCAGGCTATTTTGGGCCAGATTTGGCCTAGCGTGTCTAATACATGCGCCAGCCTATTCCTGGCCCATTTTGGCTTGGCTTGCGTGTTGCACACATCGAGCCCGATCTTCCTCGGACTTGAGGAGGTGCACACGCCCCCAAAGCGGCACGTCGATCTCCATTTGAACTGCTTGGGAGGTTGTGCTAGAATAAGTGGCTCGAAATCAATAAGCATCCCCGAGCACACATGGAATAATAGTAAAAAGGTCCAAAAAATTCCACATAAAATCCCACATAAAATATCAAAAAATTCCACATAAAAAAAAAAATTCCGCATAAAATCCCATATAAAACAACAAAAAAGTCCCACATAAAAATCTCACATGAAATACCAGAAATTCCATATAAAAATCCACATAAACTACCAGAAATTCCACATAAAATACCAAAAAATTTCACAAAGGAAAAATCTGGATAAAATACCAAAAATTCACATCAAATAATAAAAATAAAATAAAAAAATAAACATGTATGCATCTTACAAAAAACGACATGTACTCCCAAAAAGCATTGCGACACCAATTCGCTCTCCTCGGGTAGTCATGCTAAATCAATTTCGAGACCGATGGGCTCGCCCAAAGACCTCAAACCCTGCTTCAAGAAAGGGCATCTGTGGCTAGTCAGATGGGGCAATCAATGCCTCACATGATTGGAAATAGACTATGGACCTTCACGTATTTGCTTCGTACCTATCTTTGAGTATGGGTCGATCATCCTCTCACTTATGGAGCTGTTTTATTCAGAATGAAACTTAAACATCAAACATCTTCAATCATCTCAAGGAGTGAATTTTTTTCCCAGTATATTGGGCTTTCGCAACTTGATCTATCTCGGTTATGCTCAGTAATGCCGCTAAGAGCTTGGGGACCGATCACCTTGAGAAACAGACATTTTTCCCAACATACAGGGCTTTCGTCTACTCACCATGTTACCCACCAGACGTTTAAAGTTTGTTCTAAATACGGTAGACCCGTCAGTGTTGCCTTGGGCCTCTTCGGATGTCTCTTCTCTTTGGCATTCGATCATTAGTGATCGGATACCAAAGAGGGGGATCTGTAGACACTAAATTTGGCCCAAGGCTTGATTGAAACATACTTTGAGAAAGGTGCACCCCCGAGCTTCTGATAGCTTCTCCCATACCCTTAGGAATCTTTCGAAACCCTTAGGAAGTTGCCCATACCCTTAGGAATTACCCCCAACCTTTAGAAACCTCTCCGAAACCCTTAGTTAACCCTCCCAGGCCATGGTTAGAGAGAGATGAACCAAGGCTGACAGGGACTTCTACTAAGACTAAAACTTATACCATTGAAAACTAGAGGTTCTCAGCTTTCCAACAAGCTAAGAATCACCTCAATCCGAGTTGTACTTCAAAAGTTACGGTGATCCAAAAAAATGACCAAAATTGAACTTGGATGGGGGCACATGTGGTGCATGTATTAAATGCGCCAAGCATCTATGGGACCCACCTCGGGCTTTGGACTATCAGGCACTGTAGCTATGCTTGGTGCATCTAATATATGCGCCAGGCTTAGTTACAATAACTGATGATTTTTTGCTCGAATTTTACTTTTGAGGTTTGACTGTTGACCATCTTAATATTTGGGATGGGTTTCATTAGGATTGTTGCACCCATGTTTACCCTATTTGCAACCCTTTAGTCATTTGAAACCTCACCCTATCATCCACCATTGAAGCCCCTTGCCCACATTTCTAAACTTCCAAAATCCTAGGAAACCTTAGATGAGTAGATTGCCTAATTACTAATCCCAATTAGCCCTTAAGCACCCTCCTAACCTACCCTTTTCTTATTAATAGAGAGCCCCTCCCCTTGGATTAGAAGCTTGAAAATATTTCCAAAGAGAGAAAAGATTAAGAGCTTTCCTTTCCCCCTTTGGTGAACCATTCTCATCCAAATTCCAGAATTCTAAAAGGATTTTTAGGCCCCCCTCTTCCATAAAAAACCTTTGAGTTAGGAGAGAGTTACTCCCTAGCCTTCTTCCTCTATCCCTTAGCCATCAAGCTTTATAGGTTAGAACCCACCATTCCACCAGCTAAGCTATCGAAAGCCTTTTAAGTGCACCTACACGGAGGTCCACAGCGGTGCTACAAGGGCCCGAGGGCTCTGACTCTCCCCTCTATTCCTCTACCTTCTTAGCTTTTGCTTTATCCTCAGATTTGTGTTGTTACGCCGCCGAAATCTCTGTAGGAACGGCGGGGCACAAATAGGATCATAGTGCCTTCGGGCAAGAGGAACTGCTCTTTTTATTTCCATTTTCATTTTATCTTTGGCCATAAGTAGAGACTGCTTTAGAGCGGATTGATCGGGTGCCTAACACCTTCTCGATCGATAATCGAAGCCCCTACCCAAGAGCCTTTGGCGTAGACCGATGAATCAATGTCACATTTTTTGTACTTCGGTGCTCATAAAATTGATTTGGGTATCCCGGGACACCAAAAGCTCCAGGTGGCGACTCTATATTTTTTAGAGAGTGCGCATCGTCATGACGGGATCGTAAAAAATCCCATGGTTGCACACCTGCTTAGAAAAGAAGTCCTATTAGTCAAGCAACACCATCTATATCCCAAGAAAGGAAAGAGAGAGAGAGGAGGAGGTCGATACCTGCTTCGAGATCATCAAATCAAACTGGGAGCTCAGGCCTAGTTCTAGATGATTCATCCCCAAGTCCCTGCGATGATTCTTATGCCAGCAGCTCATGAGGGGGTACGTGAACTCGTCTAAGAAGAGGAGGGGGCGGCCCGACTGAAAATGTAAATACCCCCAAATATGAAAGGATGAACAAACAGGAAAATATGTCAAAGACGAGCTAAAAGACAAACCATGAGTGAGAAAAGAGTTAAAAAGTCACCTCGATTGTAGGCCAAAAGTCGAGAATAGAGGCCACATCCCCAACTGAGGCTTTGGCCAAACTGGCCATCAACACAGCATACCCAGCACCACCCCAGTCGAAACGTTGCACATTCTCCCAATTTCCCATCAGACAGAGGAGGGACAATGAGACCCGACCACCAATAGCATTGGCAAGAATAGTCTTACCTAGCAGGAAGAGGAGCATGATACGGGCTAGCATCAGTGGCCGCTCTGGCTCAATGACAATATCCATATCCGGCTGGTTCGGATCCACCAACTCGTCAACATCGAACTGGTCTGCCAACCAAGATAGCTTGACCTTGGAGCCAGTCATATCCCGGGAAGAAGGGTAGTCCCCGATCAACTCAATCACCTCTACATGATCTAGTATGCTGGGGCAAACCACTTGTATCCCTCCTATCCCAATCCCAATAATCATAGACCAGCCCACAAGGGTGTTGGTCATCTTCGCCACATACATATGGAAGGTCATTGTCTCAGGACGAAACTGCTCCACTAGGGCCTTCACGTAGGGCCTTATCCCCCCTCATAGCCGGGCATGACAAGAAGTCCCCAAAGCTGACCTAGGCCAAAAGGAACCTCACGACCTGGGGAAGATGAATGTAGAGGCATTGAAGGTCGAACCGACCTCCACGGAACATGATCGAGGGCAGAGACTGCATCAAAAGAATAAGGAATGTCAGATCCGAAAGCAAAGAGGCTCGAGCAGAAAAGAACAACCAAGAGATACATCGTTTACCTTACTGGCTATGCCAAAGTTGGAGATGTGGGTGTACTGCTGATGCAGTAACCTACTGCGGGCTGCTTCGCCTTGCATTTCCCACTAGTCACGGGAAGAATGCTGCACCTAAATAAGGCGCTCACCACGGGAACCAAAAATCACCTTTGGACCACCCTCATGGCTCTGGTCCTCTTCACTCGACATCCTAAAAATGGTGCAAGCAGCAAGTATGAATAAAATAAAAATAAAAATAAAAATCCCACAATGCATACACAGAGATTATGGGTGGGGATACATTCATAAAAATAATCTTTTTTCCACCATTTATTTCAAAAAATCATGGTCACATTTGCATAGAAGGAAATCGAAAATTTAAAAAAGAAAAAAGAAAAAAGAGAGAAAAGTAATCCATTTTCCAAAAAGAAGTCGGTATAAAAAAGAAATCTTTTTTTGTTCAAAAAATCATGCAAATGGAGGCAATAATCTTCAAATGGATCACATATACAAAGAAAATCATCTAGAACAAAAAAAACTAGCCACATTGGAGATAAAGGAAGATAACTCAAAGGAAAAAGGGTTCAAAATAATCACCTTGAATGAAAAACATGAACCCTAGATCTGGCGGGAGTGTATGCGTTTGATCAGCAATGTCGAACACCAGCTTGATGTCGAGGTTCGAATCGAATCAAAGAAGCACCAAGAGGGACCCTGATTTCGGTTTGGAGAGAGGGAGAAAGAAGAATTTGAAAAAATACCCAAATTTCGGGTTCCTGCTCAGGCCCGACTAATTTAAGCCATGTTTTGGTCTAGCGTGTATAATATACACGCTAGGCTTAAATTCACCAGATTTGGCCTAGCGTGTATAATATACACCCTAGGCTTAATTTTGCCAGATTCGGCCTAGCATGTATATTATACACGCTCGGCTTAAATCCTCCCTTACACATGTATGTGTTCCTTTTCTTTAGGTATATACATATCTATAACAAGGAAAAAATATATAAAATAACAACAGAAAAACAAAACAAATAATAATAATAATAATAATGAATAAATATATAGGAAAAAGAGAATGTGGCACACGCCCCAAGAAGCACGTCGACTTCCATTCGACCTGCTTGAGGATTGTGCTAACATAAAATGTTTAGGGACGATGAGCACGCTCAAAATCTCAAACAAACATTGAAAAAAAAGAAGAAGAAAAGAAAAAAAGACAACAAATATATATATATATATACACATAATACATTAAACACAAAACAACAAAAATATGTGATTTACCAAAAGTGGCACACACTCCCAAATGGTGCCACGACACCAATATTCGCTTTGCCTGAGTAGTTGTGCTAAATTATCTTAGAAATCGACGAGTTCACTCAGAAACCTCAAACCCTACCTCGCGTAGGGGCACCCGGGGCCAATCAAATGGGGTAATCAATGCCCCATGCGATTGTACACAAACTATGAATCTTCGCGTCTTTGCTTCGTGCCAGTTTTTAAGTATGGGTGATCACCCTCCCGCTCATGGGACTGTTTTATTCAGAATGAAACTTGAACATCAAGCATCATCAATCATATCGAGAAGGGGACATTTTTCTCAGCATATTGGGCTTTCGCAACTCGCACCATCTCGGTCATGCCCGACAATCTCGCTAAGCGATTAGGGACCGCTATCCTTGAGGGACGGACGTTTTTTCTTGAATACAGGGATTTCGTATACTCACTATGTTACCATCTGATGTTTAAGGTTTGCTTTGAATATGACAGACTTGTTAGCGTTTGCCTTGGGCCTCTTCAGATTTCTTTTTCTTTGGCATTCGATCATTAGTGATCAGATACCAAAGAGGGGCATCTGTAGACACCCAAATTTGGCCCAAGGCCCGATCGAACAAACTTTGAGAAAGACACCCCACCCCCTGCTCGAGCTTCCGATAGCATCTCCCCATACCCTTAGGAACCTTCACAAACCTTTAGGAACTTTCCCAAAACCATTAGGAATCAACCCTACAACCTTGAAACCTTTCCCAAACCAGTTTTAAACCCTCCCGGGCTGTGTTTGAAAAGAGGTATGTGTTGCTCCCCCAGCTGTACTTTCTTTATTTGTTTGTGGTAAAAGAAATTTAAAATCAAAATAAAACAGGGGATGAAATCAGCACAACTGAGAAGTCCTAGACCTGCAAGATACAGGGTCCATTGTGGCAAGTTTTGATAAGTAAGAGTTTGTCCCACAGGGAAAGATGATCTACAGCTCCAAGGGAGCCATCTCTAGTAGTCCCTCCAGATCTGACTACAGATCTGGCAGTCCTTAAGGGAAGGGAGTTTAAGGTTACTTAGTTTATAGATCCTAAGGTAGTCTAATGTCTAAACTACAGAAAGGGTTGAGAGGATGGATGGAGTGTGGAAAATAAATATAAAAGGGGGAGAAGTATGTTATTGAGCCTAGATCAGAGGAGTTTTGTAACTCAGATTTAGATCTGATGTTATAGAAATCCCGTCCAATGGCTACGTTATCACCACTGAGGAGAAATAATTCAACCCATCTCTTTACCATGATCCAATCCCTTAAGGTTATAACCTGTCCACTCAAATGGTCACAAACTATCCCATAGGGGAACCATAATCCAGAGATGGGACAAAATCTGTTAATCATTGTATGCACTATTTCATCCAGGCTACCAGCTCAAGAATCCATAAGGAACCTCAACCTCTAAAGCTCTATGTGTGGGGCTAAGGCTGTATAGGACCATGATAGCCCAGACACATAGAACCAGCAAGAGATCGAGTACAACCTTCGATCTAGCTGTCCATTGCTTGAGTGAGGCTACAATGGTCCAATCACAAGCCTACAATCTCTATAACCAGATCAGATCTAACATTTGATAGCGGATCTATACAAATATAGGGGAGTCTGCCTCTGTATAATCTCCCACCAGGCTAATACAAGCTCAGATGCAGAGAAGAAGGATCCATCTTGGATCGGTGGATTAGAATCACCCTAAGGCTATAACCTGTCCACTTGAATGGCCATAGACTATCCCAGAGGCTATCCTCCTCACGGAGCCCAAGACAAAATAAGAATATCGCTGCCACCACCATGGTCATGAGGGTACCAGCTCAAGCTCCCATGGGAATTTTAGATCTAGTGGGTCCTGTGGTGGGGCTAAGGCTGTATAAGACCATGATAGCCCAGACACACAGGTCACTTGGATCTGAGTGGCCATTAGAATCAGTCCTCCATTGCTTTGAATCACAGCCAAAGCAATGGCGGATCACAAGGCAGCAGCCTTGCACAGAGCATCTCACAATCAAACACAAATCCCATAATGTAAAAATCCTATTACAAATTTCTATTAAACTAGTTCAAAATACATATAAAGACATAGCCAGCAAGTGCTGGACTATGGAGAGAAGGAAAAAGAAAAAGAAAAAAAACTACTTACAGCTACAAAAGAAAAGAAAAAATGATCTCAGATCAAATCTCCAAGAGATGAGATGTGTTCCCAGCTCTGTTTCGAGATATTCCAAGATGTCTAAACCTAAGCTAAGTATGAGTTTATATAGCAGTGGTGTGGTGGCGCATTAAGGTTAGGGAACCCTAATTTTAACGATGCCACATGGCCTAATAGTGATCCTTGGATGCCTCGGGGCGCGTGCATGGAGATTTAAGCGTGGGAGTGCGTGCCCTAATGGCTAGAAATTCCTAGCAGGTCCTCTACTGAAGAGATGGAAGTTGAAGTTCAGAGCTTCGCTAGGTAGCTATTATTTCCCAGACTTGTCGTGTGGTAGCTCTTGCTCTTCGTGAGGATGGTTTGACATTGAAGCTTCAACCGTCGCGAGGTTGCCTTGGTTTGCTCTTCAGGCAGTAGCGCGGTAGAGAATTACGCTCTCGCTGGATTGGGCTTCGCGAGGTTGAGTAGACATCAAAGCTTCAGATGTCGTGGGGTTGGAGTTCAAGCAGTCGTGTGGTAGCTACGCATTCGCTGGGTTGATCTTCGCGAGGATGGATTTGAATAGCGCGAGAACTGCCCGATCACTTTTCTTCAATGGACTTCACGAGTTACCTCGCGAGGCTTTAATGAGTTCTAAACTGCACGAGGTTCCATGTCTTAATTGATCTTTGCGAGGATGACTTTACCTTCATGAGGATGCTTTCTTCTCGAATGGCGTGAGACTTGCGCAAGGAGTTCTCTTCTGATAGTTGCATCTCGCGGCGACTGTGCGACAGCTGTGCGAGGAGTCTTCTGAAGCTCTCTCTCCTTAGCCGTTCTGAGCAAACTGCGCGAGGTTGAGAGAGGTCTGCTTTGAACTGTGTGAGACTGCTTGATGTGTTCTACTCTTGAGCTTCGCGAGAGCTGTGCGAGTTTGTGCTTCAGAAGCTCTTCAGTTTACTCAATTGCGCGAGAAGTTGTTGTAAAGTCTTGGGAAGCTAGTTGGACTGTGCGAGGCTTATTTCAGGTCTGGATTCAGGGTTCATCCTTCTGAGGGACTTCTGGTGCCAAAACAGGCTCCTTAGCAGGATTCCTGGCCTTATTTCACTACGGATTATTACCTACATAAAACACTTAAGAAGAACTTATTAGATGGCTAAGGGTCTAATCAAAGGTTAAGTTAAGGGGTGAAAAGTGGTACTTTTCAGGTCTTAACACACTCTCAAACCTAATCTTTGCTAGTCCTTTAGCAAAGCTACATTAAATTTACTACAAAAATTAAATCCCACTTTCGTAGGGAGCACAGATACATTTAGCATATATACCAAGCCTTTTAAACCCCTAGGTGATCTCTAGTGGAGGAGTGAAGTCTCCTGAGGGTTTACAGTGAAGACACCCACAAACTTCTCAATGAAACAGTTAACAAAAGTGCAATATCATCAAGTAAGCAGTCAAGGAGCAGACTTAGTTTACTCTTGAATCAGTAATCATAAAAGAAATTTAATCTATTGGTTGCACAGTAATTTAAACATCATAAACTTCTCATGAATGCACAAAATTTCCAATCAGTTTACAACCACAGAAAACTGCATAAGTGCGTGCCAGCACTAAGCTCATCATCAGATTAAAAATTAGGTTATAGGTCATACAGAATGCACTCAAGATCAGACCCAAAACTTTCCAGGGCATACTCTCATAAGGGTCTTGTTGAGGGGTTCATTTTCTCTCAGGCTCAAGAGCAATTACATCCCCTAAATGGGTCTGTAAGCATAAGCATAGGCATAGTTCTTAAGTGCTGACATCATTGACAGATCCTCACCATAGGTTGGATAACTCTTTATCTCTACATGACAGCTCACTCAACTTTGGATCACAAGGGCTTTTAACTGGGCTGGAATGTGGCTTATGGAGTGGGGTTAAAAAGAATGGAAGGTTGAAAAGGGGTTCAACATTGAGAAATCAGTAGGTGGAAGAGGTGATTCATGACTTCACCTTCTTGATTTTAGCTCCTTTCTTCTTCTTTAAGATTTTCAGATTTGAAGTGATCAGTTTCTCTTCTTGATTTTGATTTTCCAGAAGAAAGATCCTCTTGACTCCTCTCATACTCCTCTTCATTATTATTTTTATTTCTTTTTGATGGAATTTTCTTCTTTTTATTTTTGTTTTTGCTTTTCTGAAATGCTACCATGTTCTCAGTTACCATACTGTCAGAATTTTGAGATACTTCTTCTCCATTCACCTAATGTTGACTATAGCTAGTCCATCTTCAACTCTTTCTCCTTTACCTTCTGAATTCTCAGAGTGAGGGTAGACTAAATCAGGTTCATAGGTTCAGGTACAAGTACTCAGGTGTATTTTGAAGAAATTCAGGATTTAAAGCTCAAAGGGGGTATAGACAAGGGTAGTTGCTTTAGGGTTGGTCTTTTTTGGCTCAAACTATCCAAGAGAAGGCCTTGATCCTTTCCTAAGTCTCATGAGTGCTGTCAGTTATTTCAACTTGAAGTTGCCTAACTTCTAGTGAGCACAGTGACTCAGCCAGTCCTTAAAACTAGAAGAAATTGCCTTAGTTATTCCTCAAAGAATAGAATTTTTTTTTTATAGGCCCAATTCTCACTGGTTATGGTCTTCCTTTGAACTTTTAAGTATGTCCTCACCTTTTTCTCTCTCTAATGATTCACTTAGTGCTGATATAAGTGAGTTTCCTTGGTGATCTCATCATGGAAATGTGAAAAATTAAAAGTTTATAATGTCTAAAGTTTGCAGAAATTTTAAATTGTTTATTTTTCATGATTCTTAAGTGATCATAGATCCATTTCCATATTACTCACATGACTCTGCTGCACTTAGGTTAACTATTCCATTGGCAGGGTCTGCCTGCCACACCCCCAAACCTATGAGGAGCAGTGTCTTCACTGATTTAAAGGTGTCTGAGTAGCAGATTTATTGATGGTAAAAAGAAAAGGAAAGAACAGGGAACAAAACACACAACAGACAAAGCAAAATAGTAATGACAGAAGAAGAAAATCTATTAAAAATGTGAAATGTACAAACTACAAGAAAACAGAAGCAAAAGAGTGCAGAAACAGAAAAAATCCTAGGTACAATCTAATCAGAATTTGGCTCAAAACTTGTCCCAGCCCATCTTCTTGGCATGCTCTTAAAGGTAAGCCTCCTCCTCTTTTTCTTTCGTTCCCTCTCTTCCTTTCTTTGGGCCGCAGTTTTGGGTATGGTTGGTGCCCTGGCCCTCATTTTTCTGGTCTTTGGTGGAGGAGGGGTCACTGAAGATTTATCTGTGGTTGGCTCAGGGGATTTGATAGGACTTTTGCCTTTGGGACTCTTCCCTTTTGGACCTTTCCCTGGCTGAGGCTGAGGGGGAATGAGAGGGATTGGGCTGTCGCCGGGTGAGGGACAACAGGGATTTATCTTTACTACCGAGGTAGGAGAGGACTTTTCCCTTTGTCAAGCTTAGGGGGAGCCACAGAAGACTTTTCTTGTTCCTTTGCTGCAGGAATGGCTGGGCTTTTACCCTTCACAGGCTGGCTCATTGGTGGTGCCTCCTCAGACTGGGCAGATGTTTCTTTTCTAATTTTTAGAGAGGCAGCAGTGTGAGAAGATCGCTTAGTCAGAATCTCTTTCTTCTCGAGGATAGGTTGTTCCAGGCTTGATGAAGCAACAGCAACAGGAGTCTTTTCACTGGGATCCATAGGTGGTGCAGAATCAGAGTCTGAGTCAGAAGGAAAAAGCTCAGTGGGATCCAATCCAAGGGCAAGAGCACTGTGCTGCCTCTTTGGAAAGTAGGCGACCATGGGGATCATCCTGAGTAGAAGCTCTGGTGACCTTTAGAGGTGGGGATGGAGGGGCTGGCCTTTTTCCTTTTTGGGCTGCAATGGCTCTTTTGGAGGTGGGAGGTATCTTGGAAGGAGTCCATTTTCTTTTGGGGGCAGGAGATTGAACAGGGGGAGGCACTGAGACAGGAGCAGGAGGTGGAGTAGGGACTTGAGCCAGAGCAGGAACTTGAGTGGGAGAAGGAGGAGGTACTGGAGTTGGGGCTGGAGGAGGTGGGGGAACAGGTTGTGTAGGTGTAGGGGCAGGGGGAGTGGAAGAAGATGGGCCTGGTTGTGTGGAAGAAGATGGGGCCTCAGGGGGTGCTGTGGCGAGAAGGGTGGCCTGAATTGGTTGGGATAGTAAGAAGGCAACCCTCTGTTCCAAAATCTCAATTTTCTTGGTAGCATACAGGAGATTGGTATCAGAAAGCTCCTTACTGAGTTTGTTGATCTCCTGAGCATTGTTCAGTTTACTTTCTAGCAACCTGGCTCTCTTTTTCACCATTTCGGCATTGGCTTTTTTCATCTCCGTAGTCATTCTGTAGTAAGTTGCCGCAGCCTTGTTTGCATTGAGTGTCTCCAAAATTGCCTCCCACCCTTTGGAAATATCTCTCAGCTGCTCGCTGTGAGCAAGCTTCAAGTCACTCAGCTTCTGCCGCTAAGGGGATTCAATGGAATGGCGAAGTTGTGCCATGCCCCTCAGGACATCCCTCTTGATATAGGCATTGTCCCTCATGGCATGGAGGAGGGTGAAGTAGGGAGGGGTGTAATAGGAGTGTCTGGATAAGATTGGTAGAAATGGAGTGGAAGAAGTAGTAGGTGATTGATCCTGGGGGGGTAAAGTAAATGAGTGATGAAGTCTAGAGGAGGTGGAAGTGGTCAAGGCCTGTGTTGAACGCCTGCTGAAATGAGAGGAGGGGTAGGATAAGGGGTGGAATGGAAGGCATGGGTGGAAAAGTAAAAGAAGGATGGTTAGTGGAGGTGGATGGTTGTGGGTAAGGAAAAAATGGAATGGTGAAGCGTCGAAATGGAAGTGGTCGGGTTACAAATATGTGGGGTTGAATGGGAAAGGAATGGGGTTTGTTTGGGTTGAAGTGTTGGTAAATTGTGGTGGAGGTAATATGAGTGGGGAAGGATAGGTAGAGTGGGAAGGAGTGGTGAGGTATGGTGTCTTGGAGGGTGAAGGGTGTAGTTAAGTCAATTGGGGTGAGGTCTGGTGGCACTATGGAGTCAGAGGTGGAAGGGGGTTGGATCAGTGAGGTGGGAGGAGGCTGTGTTGAGATGGGTGGATTTGTCAATGTTTAAAGGGTGGATTGTATGTTGGTGATGTCAGTCTGCATTTGGGCTTGGGTGTGGGTTGTGGTGGATAGCTGGGTCTGGATGTCATGTATTAAGGAAAGGATATGGGTAAGGGTGTCTGAGGTTTGTTGGGGTGGAGTATGAGAAGAGGAGGGAACAGGTTGGAAAGGGAAAGTGGGGGCATGATGGAAAGTTGTGGGGGGAGAAGATGAAAGGTCTGGTGAGTGATGTGGTGAAGGGAGTGGGGAATCTAGGAGAGGGATGTCATGGGTTGGCAAGGTATCAAGCAAGGTAGTCATGAAGGCCTGATACCTTGAAGTGGTGGCTAGGTTAAAGTCAAGGTCTGTGAGTGGAGATGTAGTTGGAAGGGGTTGGACTAAGGGTTGGTCAATATGTGGTGTGTCTGTGGGAATGACAGGGGAGGTGGAGGTAGGTAAAGATAAGGCAGGGGTTGTGTGAGAGGTTTTCTTTTTAAGGTAGGTTATCAAGGGAGGGCTATCAGGGTTTAGTTCAGATGAGGTTGGAGATACTGGGGCTGTGTATTGAGGTAAGGTGGGTGAAGGGGGAGTGCTGTCATGGGGTTCAATACTTTCCACCTAGGAACGAATCACAGGGGGTGGTGGAATGGAAAAGGGAGATAAGAGAGGGAAAGGGAGAGATGGAAGAGGCAAGGAAATTGATGGAGGGGTAAGTGTGGTGGATGGAGGTATTGCTGCAGAAGCAGAGTGACAGAAGCTTGCACCACCTTCTTTGGAGCAGGGGATTTAGCCCTCTTTTTGGGGGCAGGGGTGGCCTTTGCCACAACAGTTCTCTCACCTTGCTCAGAAACAACCTGAGCTTCAGCCTTCTTCTTCTTCTTCTTCCGGGGATCCATCAGACTCCTGCTGATCCCCCATTGTCTTTTGGCAAAAGTGGTGGGAGTGAGGTCAGCAGATAACTCCCCCACTGGTATCTTGTATCCTCCCCTTAGAAGTAATTTGGTGATGAGTCTTCCATAGGGGAGAGTGTGGATCTTTTTTTGCAGCCTGAGCTTCACCATCATATCCTTCATGGCCTCAAAAATCAACCATGCAGCATTAAATCCATGGCCCAGAGAGAAGGAATAGAGAGCATCAGCAATTGGTGTCCTCCTCTCTTGCTGATGGTCGGAGCAATAAATATTCTTCCTCAGCACTTGATCAATGAACAGCAATTTGGGATCCAAATCTCTTCTTCTGATGGAGTCCCCTGTGGCCTTCAAACCTCTGGTAAGGGCCTGTGCAATGGTATCAATGGGGGCACTCACAGGGGAACCATAACTACAGTTAGGATAAAAAATGGCCGGGATGTCCATGACTTCAGCAATCAACGCTGGGCTGAGTAGCATCTCAAAGTTGTCAACTAACACAAGGAGGCATGGCTGCCCATGTGTGTCTGGTCTGACCCTATGGTGCTGGTAAAATAGTTGCACTAACCTAGGGTAGGCTAGTGCAGGAATCATTTGCATCAAGGGGAACAAACCAGCCTTGCGCAAGAACTCAATGGCAGGTGCTGACAACGGCTCAGATTCAAAGAAGGATATATAAAAAATGGCTTCAGGCTCTAAGGGAATGAAAATGAGGAGCTCAGAGGGTGTAGAGTAATCAGGTGTTTGTTCAGCCACCTCAGGAACCACCTCCTTCCCTTTTTGTTGTGTCGCAGAGGACTTGGCTTTCTTAGGGGCCGGCTCCACTGGAGCATGATCCCTGGCTCTTTTCACAGGTGCACTTTTAGGAGCCATTAAGATCCTCCATGGTGAGCGTGCAGTTGAAATTTTGAAAGAAAAAATTAAGAGCCGAGTCTTACCCTAAAAGTTAGGGTTCTGTTCAATTTGATGCATGGTAAACCGCAGGAGCTCCTAGCAGGGGGCAACTGTTGATGGAAGCTTTAAGAGCAAAAATCTAGAATTTCAAAGTGAACGATGAACTGTAGACAGGATGCTGGAGGAGAGAGATTGAGAGGAGTGGGAGCTAGGGTTTCGCTGGCAGGAGAGGAAAGAGAAAGCAGTAAAGAAAAGCAGCGCGGGGTTGAATTTTAAATATCGCGAGGCTCGGCGCGCTTCAAAAATATCTGCTCGCTGGATAGGCTGAATGGGTCGCGAGATTGGATGTTCATTTAAACTGCGCGAGGAAGCCCACACAACTATATCTGAAACTCGCGACAGCAAAGCAAAGTAATTCTTTATAAACTGCGCGAGAGGAAACCAAACCAAATTTTCACAACCTCGCGATGGCTTAACAGAGTCAGAATTCACACACCCACTAATCAACCTTTTGACCTTTATTTTGTGTGTGGATGCTCTCACAGGCTCTCTTCCAGGGACACCCATAAGCATTATAAAACATTTAAAAATTCCCATACTCTCAAAGCATTAAATTTACACATCATGAAAAGCATTCAAACAATACCATCATCATTCAATCACTTGAAATTATCAAACAAAGGGAACAGGAATAAAAGTAGGCATAAAGCACTAAACTTAGACTCCAACAAGATCACTAAAAATTCCTATGAACAGAAAAGTACATAACATACAAAGTGCACAGTTCTTAGCATCAATTCAATGAAAGATCCCCTTCAGGGTTTGAGGATCCTTCACCAATCAAAAATTGGCCCTTGGGATTAACCACTGGTTGACTGGGCAACCTTCCCTCTTCTCTTTTGGCTAAGGTATTCGCTAGTTGGCCAATCTGTTCTTCCATCTTCTTGATGCTCTGACCATGAGAATTCACAATCTGAGCCAAGGAACCCAGGTTTTGCAGTGAGGTCAAGACCTGGTCCTCGAAAGAAGTATTTTTGGGTTGAGATGGGGGTAAGACCAATTGATTTTGTTGCTGATGGGGTTGCTGATGGTGCTGGAAGTTAGACCTAGGGGCATTTCCTTGATTGAACTGCTGCTGTGACCTTTGAGATACAACCAACATCTGTTGGGGCTGCATATAATTGTCTTGCCTCCACCTCAGATTTGGGTGGTCTCTCCATTGGTAACCAACATTTTGGTGCTGGTATCCATATAGCTGTCTATTGTAGCCCCCAGATTGTTGCTGGCCATAAGATTGAGCAGCAACAGCATGTTCTAAAACCAATTCGGGATATTGCCCTGCAGATGGACATTCCTCCACTGTGTGCTGTGGAGACTGGCATATCAGACATGCCTCTGCCACATGAGCAGCTCTTCTGGGTTGCATCACAGTCAGTAATTTGTCAAACTTCATAGAGAAGTTTGCCATCTGCAGCTGCAGGTCATTGTTATCAGACACCTCACAAACTTTTCCTCTTGTCAATGCAGCAGGCCCCACTTTAGACTCAGACTCCTGATTAGTTCTTTCCAAGGATAGCTTTTGAAAAGCATTTTCACTAATCACCTCAAACAATTCCCATGCCTCATCAGCAGTTTTGTGCATGTAAGTGCCACCACAATAGGCATCAACCATATCTCTACTTTTTTCATCAATCCCATTGTAGAAGCTTTGAACAAGCTGCTAGTCTGGGATCTTGTGGTGGGGGCATTATTTGAGCATTTCCTTAAACCTATCCCAGGCTTGATTAAAATCCTCAGTTGGGGCTTGGGCAAAAGCAAGAATTGCCTTCCTCAACTGGCTAGTTTTGGTCTCAGGGAAGAACTTGGTCAGGAACTTGGTCTGTAGGTCTTTCCATGAAGCAATGCTATTGTTGGGAAGAGTGGTCAACCAGGTACTGGCCCTATCCTTCAGAGAGAAGGGAAAGAGTCTGAGCCTAGTAGCCTCAAATCCCAAACCAGTGATATTAAAAGTGGTGCACAGGGCCAAGAACTGGTCAATGTGCTTGTAAGGGTCCTCCTTGCTAAGCCCATAGAAAGAGGGCAGCATCTGGATGATTGAAGTCTTTATTTCCTAATTCCCCTGAACATCAGGGAATTGAATGCTAAAAGGGGAGTTATAGTCATCCAGAGCATTCAACTACTTGAGAGTTCTGGGTTGTTCTTCACCCATATTTGCTGTCACAGATTCACTTGGGGGCTCTCCTGTGGTGTGCCTGTCTCTTCTAAGTCTCCTTCCCCTTTCTAACTTAAGGTTAAGAGGCTCTAAAGTAGGGCTGAGAGATCTCCTCCCTAGCATACAAGCACACCAACAGCAAGGATTGCTTCTTGCAGGCACATTGCAAATGAATAACTTTACAATTAACAAATTTTATGTAACTAATTCACAGCTATTCAAAGAATACAGTTACAACTATCCTAGATACTGCTAGAGAGTTTTCCAGAAAGATAGACAGAGTTTTAATAGTTAGAGAGTTTGCAAACAGAGGTAGCTAAGCTCCAATTGCAGTCCAACTGTCCTTCACTACTGCTGTCTAGATCTACAAAAAAAATTCACAAATATATCAGCAGTATCAATTATTCTTAACTACCAAAGAATAATAAAACTACAATTACTTAGGGTCTACTAAAAGATCAACTCTCCCCGGCAACGGCGCCAAAAACTTGTTGCTCCCCCAGCTGTGCTTTCTTTATTTGTTTGTGGTAAAAGAAATTTAAAATCAAAATAAAACAGGGGATGAAATCAGCACAACTGAGAAGTCCTAGACCTGCAAAATACAGGGTCCATTGTGGCAAGTTTTGATAAGTAAGAGTTTGTCCCACAGGGAAAGATGATCTACAACTCCAAGGGAGCCATCTCTAGTAGTCCCTCCAGATCTGGCAGTCCTTAAGGGAAGGGAGTTTAAGGTCACTTAGTTTACAGATCCTAAGGTCGCCTAATGTCTAAACTATAGAAAGGGTTGAGAGGATTGATGGAGTGTGGAAAATAAATATAAAAGGGTGAGAAGTATGTTATTGAGCCTAGATAAGAGGATTTTTGTAACTCATATTCAGATATGATGTTATAGAAATCCTTTCCAATGGCTACGTTATCACCACTGAGGATAAAGAATTCAACCCATCTTTGTACCATGATCCAATCCCTTAAGGTTATAACCTGTCCACTCAAATGGTCACAGACTATCCCATAGGGGAACCATAATCCAGAGATGGGTCAAAACAAGTTAATCATTGTAGGCACTATTTCATCCAGGCTACCAACTCAAGAATCCATAGGGAACCTCAACCTCTAAAGCTCTATGTGGGGCTAAGGCTGTATAGGACCATGATAGCCCAGACACATAGAACCAGTAAGAGATTGAGTACAACCTTCGATCTAGTTGTCCATTGCTTGAGTGAGGCTACAATGGTCCAGTCACAAGCCTACAATCTCTATAACTAGATCAGATCTAACATCTCATAACGGATCTGTACAAAAATAGGGGAGTCTGTCTCTGTACAATCTCCCACCAGGCTAATACAAGCTTAGATGCAGAGAAGAAGGATCCATCTTGGATCGATAGATTAGAATCACCCTAAGGCTATAACCTGTCCACTTGAATGGCCACAGACTATCTCAGAGGCTATCATCCTCACGGAGCCCAAGACAAAACAAGAATATCGCTGCCACCACCATGGTCACGAGGTTACTAGCTCAAGCTCCCATGGGGATTTCAGATCTAGTGGGCCCTGTGGTGGGGCTAAGGCTGTATAGGACCATGATAGCCCAGACACACAGGTCACTTGGATATGAGTGACCCTTAGAATTAGTCCTCCATTGCTTTGAATCACAGCCAAAGCAATGGCGGATCACAAGGCAGCTGCATTGCACAAAGCATCTCACAATCAAACACAAATCCCATAATGTAAAAATCCTATTACAAATTTCCATTAAACTAGTTCAAAATGCATACGAAGACATAGCCAACAAGTGCTGGACTATGGAGAGAAGGAAAAAGAAAAAGAAAAAAAACTACTTACAACTACAAAAGAAAAGAAAAAATGATCTCAGATCAAATCTCCAAGAGATGAGATGTGTTCCCAGCTCTGTTTCGAGATATTCCAAGATGTCTAAACCTAAGCTAAGTATGGGTTTATATAGCAGTGGTGTGGCGGCGCATTAGGGTTAGGAAACCCTAATTTTAACAATGCCATGTGGCCTAATAGTGATCCTTGGATGCCTCGAGGTGCGTGCACAAAGATTTAAGCGTGGGAGTGTGTGCCCTAATCGCTGGAATTTCCCAGAAGGTCCTCTACTAAAGAGATGGAAGTTGAAGTTCAGAGCTTCACTAGGTAGCTATTGTTTCCCAGACTTGTCGCTTGGTAGCTCTTGCTCTTCACGAGGATGGTTTGACATTGAAGCTTCAACCGTCGCGAGGTTGCATTGGTTTGCTCTTCAGGCAGTCGCGCGATAGAGAATTGTGCTCTCGCTAGATTGGGCTTCGCGAGGTTGAGTAGACATCAAAGCCTCAGATGTCGTGGGGTTAGAGTTCAAGCAGTCGCGAGGTAGCTGCACATTCGCTGGGTTGATCTTCGCGAGGATGGATTTGAATAGCGCGAGAACTGCACGATCACTTTTCTTCAATGGACTTTGCGAGTTACCTCGCGAGGCTTTAATGAGTTTTGAACTGCACGAGGTTCCATGTCTTAATTGATCTTCAAAAGGATGGCTTTGGCTTCACGAGGATGCTTTCTTCTCGAATGGCGTGAGAACTGCGGGAGGAGTTCTCTTCTGATAGTTGCATCCCGCGGCGACTGCGAGACAGCTGCGCGAGGAGTCTTCTGAAGCTCTCTCTCCTTAGCTGTTCTGAGCGAACTACGCGAGGTTGAGAGAGGTCTGCTTTGAACTGTGCGAGACTGCGCGATGTGTTCTACTCTGGAGCTTCGCCAGAGCTGCGTGAGTTTGTGCTTCTGAAGCTCTTCAGTTTACTCAACTGCGCAAGAAGTTGTTGTAAAGTCTTGGGAAGCTCAGTTGGACTGCGTGAGGCTCATTTCAGGTCTGGATTCAGGGTTCATCCTTCTGAGGGACTTCTGGTGCCAAAACAGGCTCCTTAGCAGGATTCCTGGCCTTATTTCACTGCTGATTATTACCTACATAAAACACTTAACAAGAACTTCTTAGATGGCTAAGGGTCTAATCAAAGGTTAAGTTAAGGGGTGAAAAGTGGTACTTTTCAGGTCTTAACAGTATGCCAGAGCTTACATGGACCTCTGCTGGAACTGAGTCATATACCATTAGAATTTAGAGGTTTTTCATAAATTGCATATAATGATTCACTAAATTTTTTTTTTCTTTTTGTATTTTGTAAAGTAAGAAATTTTCAATAGAAACTAAACTAAAAAAGTAAACTAAACTAACAAAAGTTTGTATCCCCCCCCAAACTTAAATGGGACAATGCCCTCATTGTGTAAAACAGGGGACCTAAAAAAAAATAATTACCTATTTTATTTACTACTATGTTAGTAACCGGGTATATAATCTGCAAAAATACTATAAAATCTTTCCCCCAAACTTAGGAGAAAAGTACTTCCAATTTTATGGAACTAAAAAGTTAGAAAAATAAAATTGTTAGTAATATTAGTAACACATGCTGTTAGAAAATACAGAGTTAGTAAAAAGAAAATTATATATATATATCGGAATATTTACAATGAACATAAGAGAAAATAAAAACTAAAATTTAATATAAGAACTAATTACTTAAAAGAGTATAAACCTAGGAAAAATCTAGACACATACTAAACTAAGACACTGGCAGCAACATCTGAGAAAAGGATTCTTCGATAAGGATCGGCCCTCGGCTTCTAATTACCTTTAATCAAAGTCTCGCATCCCTTCCCACCAAAGGCATATCCACGCCTTTGCAGGGTCACACCCTTTATCTTCCAAGTCCCGCAGAACAATGCACGCCACAGTTCTCTTTTTGGGAAGAAATGTAAGCCACTGTAGAAGTCCGTCGAAGAGTGGGAAGTGAACAGCTCTCCGATTCATCTTTTGCTTCTACTACTCCCTTGTAAAAACTATATAAAGGGAATGTAGCGCAAGCGAAGGCAAAAGATAAGCGACGGAGAAGGGTGGTGAGGGACGGATCAACCCACCATCATTATATGGGAGTTTACATTCGGGGTGGGTTGTGATGGTGTAAAATTTAGGAAGTGGGGAAAATGGGCTCCTGGTATATGATTTCAGATTGGGTTAGGTTTATGGTAAAGTATAGTTCTAGTCGACGATTCAGCATCTCGAGTAGGTCACTGGCGCTTCAGATCTTTTACTCTTCCGTCATGGGGTTTTAAGTATGAAAGATTGAAGATGAAAGAGATGAGATGGTTTATGGTTGGATATGGATTTTATAGGGAAAGTATTAAACCGTCACTTCGAGTAAATGTCTCTATGCAGGTTCCTAGGCTAGGGTGGTTGAGAAGTGGTGGTCTTGAATGCAAAGTTGTTTGATTCCTATATGAATTGAATGGGTCCGAAATCCAATGTAACTGATAAGACAGATCACTGGAATTGCCTATTCCCTAGAATTGTCGTTTACAATTCTAGCTAAAAGTGAACCGCTGAGAAGACTCTTTAGTTGAATCGAATTCGCTACGATTCAGCACTGTTGCACGTAAATCCATATGTTCAAACAGTTACAAAAAAAATTCATATGATTGGATGTATCTTAAAATCTGTGAATCGTATGGAATTCTTCTAAAAGAAAGAATAATAATACTAATATACATATGTTACAAAATTTTGAAACGGGTGAGTCGGTAGCTCGACGGGTTCTACAGGGAATTAAGTAAGAACAGAGTGAGTTGATGTGCCTCCCAAAAATATGCATCCTCTAGACATTCCAACTGCATGCGAAGGTAATACATTACTCTCTCTATCAGAAAGTAATAGCTGCTCAAATTGAGTTTCCAATACAAGATGATTAAGTAACTGTGTTTGGATATGACTCTGTTGCTTCTAGTCATAGGCTATTTGCACTAGAGTATCCTCCTATAGCAGTGTGGCAATGGGCCTGTTTGTGGTAAGAAGGAATAGACGAAAGTCGGGAGACTGATTGAGTTGGGCCATGATTAGGATCACAGGCTTCTCCTTGTTGGGATGTACGATTTTATACCCACTAGAGATTGAATGTTTATCTTCCAAATTTATAATTTTGGAAGGCAATTCATCATTGACTTTAATTTGTAAAATTTTCCTTGCTTAGGAAGCATATGTGTTGAAGTCTCTAAGTCAATCTCACCCGATGCGTGATTTTGTACCGGTTCTTCACTAAGGGTCTCAAAGAGTTTTCAAGCTTCTTCTATTGTTAATTTACGAAATATACCATCACAGGCAACATCAATCATATACCTAGTTGTAGTGTCAAGTCTTTCGTAGAGGGTAAGAACTATTTTCCCTTTCGTGACCCCGTGTTGAGGACACCTATGCATAAGATCGTGGAGGCAATTCCAACTCTCCCAAAGAGGTTCATTCGGAAATTGGCGAAACGTTAAGATCAGATACCGAATCCGAGTTGCTCTGTATGTGGGATAGTATTCCATAAGGAATTTTTGTTTCAACTCTTCCCAATCAGCTATTGAATTCTGAGGCAAAGAGTGTATCCACTGCTTTGCTTCGTCTCAGAGAGAATATGGAAATAACCTCAAATGGATGCTTGTGTTAGGCAAATTTGTGATCTTGATAATATTGCATATTTCTACAAATTTATTTAGGTGCAATGAGGGATCTTCTTCCATCAGCCCGTGAAAGATAGGTAATATTTGGAGCATATGGGCGTGATTTTGAAAGACTTAATACCAGCAGTATGGGATATTTGAATGCATGGGGGAGGAGTAAGTGGTGTCAGTGCATAATATTCCTTCCCCTATGGTTTTAAGCAAGTTCTGAGCGTTGTCTGTCATGATAGAATAATTTTAATAACAAGACACTCGATTGGAACAATTATTGTATGCAATTTTGGTTTTAAAAATTTTCTACTTTTTTTTTAGCAAGCAGGGAGAGAAATAAATCTGAGTTTTGAAATTTCGTGGCCGGCAGAAGTTAGAAACTTTTAATTCACTGCTCCGAATAAACCTACAAAAGACTAAGAAGTGATAAAAAATAAAAATATAAAAAAATAATAAAAAGAGAAAGATAAATATTAGTTTCTAAAAGAATAAAAATATTAGATAAAAACTTGAAAGAATTAGATAAATTCGCTTCCCCAGCAGCGGCGCCAAAAATTTTACTTGGTTGCTATTGTGTATTATAATTATATTAAATTTAAGTCTTAACCTATTGTAAGCGCACAATAGAAATTATAGCAGAGCATAGGATCGTTCCCACGAGGAAGTTCATTATCTTATTAATTCCTATTTCTATCTTCTATCTAAATCCCTATCTTAAAAACTTCTATTTATCATTAAGATTTCCTAATCTACTAGAGAAATATGAATAAAAGAATGATTTTCTAAACTACAGTGCATAAAAATAACTCCTAATCCTCCTTCTTCAGATTAAGATCGTTAATCTCAATCTTGAGCTTTATGATATTTATGAAAATAAACAGTATCATTACACCATATTTCTAGTCTCCTAGCATTGGTCGTCGATCAAGTCTAAGATCCTATCAACACAAATTTAATCTAATCATAATTAACCAGAAATTTGGACTTCAATCAAACTCTAGCAAGCTGAAGATGGAAAAGTAAAAATCGTTACACTAATATGCAAATTCTAACCCGAGTCATCAATTCAAATTAAAACTTGGAGATGTTTACAAAGCAAAGAAAATCTAATCTAGAAAGTAAAGTAAAATATATCCTTCACCCCTCAGCCACAGTCGTTAATTGCTCTTGAGAAATTATAGATATCTACACTAATCTTCAATACTCAATTGCAGTCGTCAATTTCTCTTGAGAAACCTCTAATATCTAATCTACTCTAACTAGTATACACTACTGATCGAAAAAAAATTCAACCTCAAGCGTCAATTGATGTTGAAATTCTTCGATGATTATTCCTATGCCGAGCCTTCTTATTTATACATCATAAGGGGTTGGTTTACAAAGATCTATTTCTAATAAAAGAAACTACTAAAAATAAAAGTATCCTAATATAACTATAATTTCTAATTTCGTCTTTTCTTGCTTTCTTTAGTTGATGTGCTTCTAGAGTGTTCTTTATCGAGCAGTAGTAGAGTCCTTCGGATTAGATCATTATCAATCTTCTCAGATCCGTGGTTTATCAGAATTGCAGGAGTCTTCTAATTCTGGATATGGCGATGATAGTTTTCACGTGATCAACAACAATAGTAGGAAAGCTTCTATTCTAAGGAAATCGTAAATAGCGATTTCTTCTTTCATAGCTTCTTCTCTGAAAAATTGTTAATCACAACATTCTATTTTCAGTAGGCTTCCTCATAGTTGACGATTATCTGGATTACACTTTATTGCTTTTCTCTTTTTGTCTCTTTTGAAGAATTGCAAATTATGATTTTCAGACTTTCAATAGCGGCAAATCATCTTTTTCGCTCAATCATTTTTCTTATTGCCTTTTGAGTTCATTTTGACAAAATTAACACTTAGGCTCTGATTTACTGCTTATCTCTAATATCTGCATATTAGTAATTTGTTAGTAGCAAACTAAGTCTTAGCACTACTAAGTTAAGGGTGATAAAATGGTAAATTATATGACTGATCAGTTTGACTTGTTGACCATCCCAATTGTAGACACCCAAATTTAGCCCAAGGATCGAAAGACACATAGAAAAGAATAAAAAATTAGAAAAGAAAAAGTGGGGCATAATCCCTCAAGGATGAAGCGTATTATGGCAACTGGAACCTAGTCAAGCAAATCCTTTTAACCCAGAATACCTTCAAAATCCTAACCTTACCCATGGCCGCAATACATTCTGAGGAAAAGCCCTCTTTAAGGTTTACGAGCAGTTAAAGTATCTGTTAAGTCAGCGCGAGCCAAGCTGGGAGACAACAAAAATCCCATACAGCTGGCTATGAAAGAATCGACATCTATGTCATGGCCTTTGATTTAAAAAAAAAGAAGAAAAAGAAAGAAAAAATATACAAGCTCAAAGCAAGATGGATGTGGTGAAAACTCGCAAGGGCGTCACTGGTAAAAATAATGAGCTTGTTCGGACCAGGTGAAAACCTGAAAAGGCGCCTGGGATAAAAATGCATACTCATGGATGTAATGAAAACCCAAAAAGGTACTACGGGTAAAAAAGAGGGTAACAACGGGCACGGCGAAAACCCGTCTTGGGCATTGTGAGTAAAAATGTTCAAACAAGAAGAAGAAAATCATTCCGTTACTTCCTTTGGTTACATCTCTATGTTATCTGATCACCAACTGGGTCGCTCATGTTAGCTCAAATCAGGTTCTGACCAGAAATATCTTCAGGCTACATCGTCAAACGTATGACCCAAGGTTTTCACTCACAACTACCCACATGCAGATTTCAATGTGGTAAAATGTCAATATTTTATCAGCAACACAACTGTGCTAAATTAATGTTCCAAGTCTAAGGTTTGCCTTGGATCTATGGATCCTACTTCAAAGTAAGAGCAACATTGTCAATCTCGATCAAACAGTCAATTTTTCGATCGGATTGATTCCACCGCTAAATCTTCATGCTGATCACTCCATTTTTGGTTTCAGGTGAACTTGAGAGCCTTGAACTTGAAGTTCGTCATGTGATATTTTTGGAGGTGTAGACTCTTGGTCTGCACTGTCCTGGCGAGCGCCCAACGGGGTTTGAGGTCCGGATAACTCCGTCTTCAAAAAGATCCATTGTTGGATTGATTCCAACTTGTTAGATCCAAAACTATGTCAGACAACTATGTGCAAATATGCATGTAGAAGGGTCCATTTTAAAACGCAGGCTTAAAACTTGCACGGTATCCCTGTAAAGTGTATGCCATGTGTCTGGGTATCCGTTGGATGGTCGTTTGTTTTCGTAAATAGTACCTGGACAAGATCTGGGTCGGGACTTCCATTGCCTTGTCATTTTGCCCCTAATGGGTGCATGTTTATCCATAGTTGTTCGTTTGTAACTTCATTGATGGCGGAGGCCAAGATTGAGTATCTCCTTCTATGGACACACGATTCTGACCTGATCCTTTCGATATCACATGGACTTGGGTATGTTGGCTTTGGTTTCATCACAAACTATTTCGGGAGCACAGGCTCTTTGTATGCACTATCTAGGCGTGCGGCCCCCGGGATTCGAGGTCTGGATAGTTCTTATTTTGAAAAAAAAAATAGAAAAAGCAATCATTTGAAAAAGAACGAAGAAGAAGAAACCAGTGTTTTTGCCATGCACAGCTACGCACATGCGAATTTCAATGCGGTAAAATGTTAATATTTTATCAACAAAAAAGTTGTGCTAAATTAATGTCCTAAGCCTAAGGTTTGCCTTGGATCTTTGGATACTACTTTAAAGTAGGAGCAACAGTGTTAATCTCGGTCAAACGGTTAATGTTTCGATTGGGTTGACTCTACTGCTAAATCTTTGCGATGAGTGCTCTATTTGTGGATTCATAGGAACGTGAGTGTCTAACTTCAGATTCATAACGTGTTATTTCAGAGGTGTGGACTCTTGGTCTGCACTGTCCGGGCATGCGCCCTACGGGGTTTGAGGTCCGGGTAACTCCGTTATGAAAAAGGTCAATCGTTGGCTGAGACCAATCTGTTGAAAATGAAACTATATATCAATCAACTATATATAAATATGCAGGCAGAAGGGTTCGTTTCCCTTATTTTCGGATGCTTAAAACCTGTATTAGCACGGTATCCCTATAAAGTATACGCCATGCGTCTGGGTATTCGTAGGATAGTCGTTTGTTCTCATAAATTGTACCTAGACGGGATCTGGGTCGAGACTTCCATCGCCTTTATTGCTTATCGTCCCTAATGGGTACATGTTTATGCATAGTTAAATGATTTCTAAGATCATTGTCGACCGAGACTAGGATTGAGTGTCTCCTTCGATAGGCACCCAATTTTGGCTGGATCTATTCATTGGTATTTGAAGTTGGTTACTCTAGGTCATGTTGATCCAGGGTACATTATTAAAAATGGCATGCACTCTCAAAAAGCATTGCGACATCTATTCACTTCACTCGGGAAGTCATGCTAAATTAACTTCGAAATCGTTGGGTTTGCCCAAAGACCTTAAACCCTGTTTCATGTAGGGGCACCTATGGGCAGTCAAATGGGGACACAAATTGTGTACCTTCGTGTATTTGCTTTGCACCTATCTTTGAGTATGGATAGGTTACCCTCTTACTTGCGAAGCTGTTGTATTCAGAATGAATCTCGAACATCAAATATCTTCAATCATCTTGAGAAGCAGATGTTTTTCCCAACATATTGGGGTTTTATAACTTGCTCTATCTCGGTTATGCCCAGTAATGTCGCTAAAGCACTTGGGGACCGATAGCCTTGAGGAACGGAAGTTTTTCCTAACATACAGGGCTTCTATTTACTCACCATATTTCCCACTTGATGTTTGAGGTTCGTTTTGAATACAACAAACCTATCAGTAATGCCTTGGGCCTCTTCGGATATCTCTTGTCTTGGGCATTCGATAATTAGTGATTGGATACCAAAGAGGGACATCTGTAGACACCCAAATTTGACCTAAGGCCCGATCGACACATACTTGAAGAAAGGCATACCCTCGAGCTTCCATATTCGAACTGAACAACTGTTAAAAAGAGGAGTGCCAAAGTTTTCATAGATAATTTTATAATCTAAGGCCTTTACCACTGAAAAGTAGACTTTCCTAACTTTTCAACGAGCTAAGAATCGCCTAATTTGGAGTTGTACATCAAAAGGTATGGTGAAATAAAGATCACAGATTTATGCAGGAAATTACAAAACCGAACTCATAGAGACAGTTTCGAACTAACCAAAATAGCTGATGAAAAGAGGAGTGCAAAGGTTTGTACAGATAGTCACCTAATCTAAGGCCTATACCATTAGAAAGTAAAGGTTCCCAACTTTCCAATGAGCCAGAAATCGCCAAATTTGAAGTCGTACATCAAAAGTTATGTCAATTTGAAAAATGCAAATTTGTGCAGGAAATTGCAAACCGGGCCGGGCCCCTGCGAGTCTTTAACTTCCAACAGTTTGGGCCTGGTTTTTCTTCAAAAAATGGACAAAATTGACATTAGGGGTTTGACTTGTGGACCATCCAAAAGTCTGGACTATGTTTCTTTAGGACCCTAGTGACCCTATTAGCTTAAGTTATCATCCTTTTGCCATTCAAGTCACCACCCTATCATCTACCATTAAACCCAAAACCCTCTTCTCAAGCTCTAGAAAACTCCAAAAACCTTAGATTGCCAATTACCTAATTGCTAACCCAATTAGGACTTTAACCCCTCACTAATCCTCCCTTTCTCTATAAATAGAGAGCCACCCCTCTTGCTTAAGGGAGCCGTCCCTCTATCAATAGAGAGCCACCCCTCACTAATCCTCCCCTCCCATTGGCCTCCACCAAACCCATATAATTCCACAACCCTATTTTCCATCATAAATCCTTGAGATTTAGCTAGATCTAACCCCTAGTCTTCTTCCCCTACCTCTTTGCTCCATAGCCTTAGAGATTAGAACCCACCCTGCTACCCATTTAATTTCGGAAGCCCATCAAAGACGGTCTCGCGCAAGGATCCACATCGGTGCTACAAGGGCCTGTTAGCTCCGACTCTCCCCTTTATTCCTCTACCTTCTTTGCTTTTCCTCTATCCTAAAATTAAGCCGTTACGCTACCCAAATTTCGGTAAGCGAGAAGGGCTCAATAGGATCGGTGTGCTTTCGAGCAAGGGGAAGTGCCCCTCATTTTCTTTTCTTTTATATATATAATTATATATATATATTATACATATCAAAATAGCTATAGTAGAGACCGCTTACGAGCAGGTTGGTCTGGTGCCTAACACCTTCTCGATCGATAACCGAAGCCCCTACCCAAGAGCCTTTGGCGTAGACCGGAATCAGAGTCATATTTATAGCATTTCGATGCTTACAAAATTGATCTAGGTTTTTCGGGACACCAAAAGCTCCGGGTGGCGACTCTATTTTTTCGCAAGTGAGCATTATCGTGACAAGTTTGATAAAAATCCACGGTTGCACAGGTGGCGACTCTGTTGGGGAGTGCTTGTAGAGATTCTCCTTGATGTTTTGGCTCTTTTTCATTGTATGTGTTTTTTATTTTTAAAAACTTTTTGTTCATTTCTTGCTTACTTACCCCTACGATTCCATCAATTTTTTACTTATCCCTATTTTTCTGTCATTTACACGCCTTAGCCGATTGGCAGGCCTACTTGAGCTTTGTCTTTACTTTCATTTATTTTTTGTCATTTACGTGCCTTAGCCGATTGGCGGGTCTACTTGAGCATCGTCTTTACTTTCATTTATTTTTCGTCATTTACATGTCTTAGCCGATTGGCGGGCTTACTTGTGCATTTTAGATGCCTTAGCCGTTTGGCGGGCCTACGTGAGCTTTTAATTTCCGCAATCATATCCTATCAGCGGACACCGGCCCGTAGAGACGACATGGGACTATTACCACCCATTTTTAAACTTTAAGCAAATTCCCTTAAAATTTGAAATTAAAATTGAACCAAGAAGGGGAACTTAATTAAAGTTTTATGGGGGTAGATTTTCAAGGGTTGGGAATTTTTAGGCAAAGATACAAATACCCAGTTCTTAGTATGGTGGCAGCCCCTAGTGGTGATGATCTGGGTAACCTTGGGGAGAGCGCTAGCGAATCGAAAAAGCCTTGCATCCTTTAGGCATGGAAAGGAGGGACTCGAAAAGTGAAGAAAAAGTTCCAAGGGGCATTGCCACGACCCCCCGCTTAGTTTTTTTTTTAGACTCCCGATAAATCTCACACCCTTGACACCCAAAAAGCCCTTGCCGGTCAAGAGAGGTCACCCTCTTATTGACTCTTACGAGGGATCAGGTTGTCGCATGGATTTCGGTGCCCTTACATAGATCAAAGGATTTCCTTTGATTCTTCAAAGGTGCATCCGGATCTCGTGGTGGGAGGCATTGGGGGTGTGAACGCCATCCAAAAAGGGGGTTCTCATCATCATCATCCAAAAATTACCACCAAAATAAAAAATTAAAAAGTCAAAAACCCAAGAAATATCCAAAAAGAGAGCTTGTGGTGCCGGAACAATGACATTGTCTTATCCTCCATCATCCCATAGGGGTAGGAGAAGACGGGTTTTTGGTCCTCACCCGAGGAACTCATAAATAACCCGCCAACAATTCATGTCTTGAGCGGTTGATCCAACCTACGCCAATCCCAATTCATCCCCACCACACTTCCCAACTCATTCCCACATGGAGAAAATCCCCATTTCTAATTCCCCCGCCCAAACCCATTTCAATGTCATCGGACCCTTCGGTGCACTCATATTTCCATCCACATCGTCCACATTCTCTCAAAATCCATCCCATTTTCCCCCCATATCCACTCCAAATTCACCTTCCACATCCACCCAACAAACACCTCACTTCCCTTCATCCACCCTAAATCCAACCCAATTCTCCACATCAACCCAAAACTTATCTCACTTCTCTTCCACATCTAACATGCCTAATTTCTCCATATTTTTCCAAAATCCAACACCTCATTCCCCATCATTTTCTCAAACGATACCCCATTTTCCCATACCTTCCCAAAATCCAACACCCACATTTACCCAATCTATGTCCAACTTTCCCCATCCACATCCATCCAACAAACACCCCATTTTCCTCCCACAACCACTCCACATAGTGCCAATTCTCCCAACACATTAACCCAACATACACCATATTTTTTCCCATCTCCCATGCCCAAATTTCCCTACACATCCACCCAACCTATGTCCCATTTTCCCTCCACTTCAAATCCAACAATATCCCATTTTCCTCCCACATCCATCCAAAGTCCAATCCCATTTCCCACCTTCTCCACATCACCACCCCATTTTCCCCACACATCCACCCAAACTATCTCCCAATTTTCTCCATCCATACAAACCATGCCCAATTTTTCCACATCCATCCATACGATTCCCAATTCTCCCACATCAATCCAACAGGCCCCTAATTTTCCCACATCCACCAAACAAACACCCCATACACCCCAATTTCCCTCCACATTCATTCCAAATTTTCCCCCCACATCCAATCCCAACTACCCCCATTTTCCCACATACACCCAAGCCATACCCCATTTATCCCAATCCCCTCCAAATACATCCAATTCTCTCTCATTCACCCAAAATCCACCACATTTCCATCCATCTACCCGGGTCATGCCCAATTTCCCCCCCCCATCAACCCAAATCATGCCCAATTTATCCTCTAATCCAAATGCTCCCCATCTTCACACATCCACCCAAAATATACCCCGCTTTCCTTCCACATCTAACATACCTGATTTTCTCCCATCCTCACAAGCCATGCATAATTTCCCCACCTCTACCCAGGTCATGCCCGATTTTACCAGGGCCATGCTCAATTTTTTCCACACATCTACATCATCCACCCCCAAATACCCTCAAATGAACCACCTCCATCCAATCCCTCTCTAATGGCCATGATGGATGAGATGGTCCAGGCTTACACTAGTTGGAAAGCCTCCTAAAACATCCCCATCATTCTCACCATACATCCTCCAACCCATCATCCACATTCTCAAACCTCCATGCTTCATTACCTCAAACCCACCAAGGCCCAATGGCCCAAAGCCCCATCATCCAGACCCATCAATGCCCACTGCGCCAGACCCATCAGGGCCCATTGGGCCAGACCCATCAAGGCCCACTGGGCCAGACCTACTAGGGTCCAATGGGCCAAATTTCCCAAGACCTAATGGCCCAAACCCCTCCAAGTTCCCTACCTTATACCCAAGCCCTGCAAAGCCCAAACCTTGGGTCCTCATACCCATACCCTCCACAATTCTCCCAATGTCTCCCTCACACACAAACTTCCCACCCGGCCTAAGGCGGGAGTTTGACACCTACCTTCCATCAACCCCAATTCACCCATGTCCCAACACCCCAAAGCCATATCTATACTTTCCCTCAAACACAGTGGCCCCCTCAGGGCCTAACCCAAAACGTAAATTCCACTCATCCTATCACCCCACAAAGCTTCCCTCACCTCTAATGGTCTCACCCGACACCTACCCAACCTAGTCAGCATCAACAAGAAAATCTCACCCTCACGACACCATATGTAGACCCTCAATATGAGGAAGATGAGATTAGGAATAGCAGGGCTTACGTCGGGGCATTTGTCAGTATCAATCCTCCACCCATAATCACCAACCCCCCAGTAGCACAAAGTGAATCAAGGTTGGCCGCTGAAAAAATAGTCCCACTATCTAAAGAGTCCAAGCAGTTGAAAGAAGAACTGGACAAAATCTAGAAGTAGCTGTTGAAGATGGGTGGAGCCGAAATCCATGCCACGGACTTCTCAGACTTGTATTTATTTGTGGAAGTCCCCCTGCCCCTAAAATTTAAAATGCCGATCTTTGATAAATATAACGGCACAGGCAACCCCATCGCACACCTTAAGTCCTACTATGGGGACATGTGCCAATACGGCGGAGATAAACAACTCCTCATCAAAGTGTTCCAGAAGAGTCTTACGGGGCCAACTTTGAGATGGTTCACTTCTCTTGACTAAAGCAGAAGCCCGATGAAGCATTCAGTGACTACCTTGGGTGGTGGAGGGCATTGGCAGCTCAAGTCCGAAACAGAATAGCCGATGACGAGCAAATCGAGATGATCTCGAAAAATACTCTGCTAGTCATCTCAGACTTCTTGGTATACCAACAGCAATCCAGCTTCGTTGATTTGGTAAGAAATACCAACCGTTGTGAGGACGCAATTAGAGAGGGATGTTTGAGCAAAAATGTGTCTAGTGGGGTTCGAAAGTTCACTAAACATACGACTGAGAGAGGAGTAGGGGGCAGAGGTACAAAATATAATGAACACACAGCCCAACACCAACATGATTTCCTTTTAGTTCGCGCCAGCACAACTAGCACCAGTGCTAACAAATCAAGCTCCAAGGCAGAACAATGTCCCCTGGGGGCAGCAAACCCCCGAGCAGAGAAGGGCCTGCCTTAACCGAGTATTCACTCCCTTGGGACAATCCCTAAATGTCCTCTTGCCATTGTTAATCAAGAAGGGTTTAGTTACTTAGCTTCAACCAAGACCCCCACCAAATCCAATTATAAAAAATTATGATCCCACACACTGCAATTTCCATCAAGAGCCAGGACATCCAACTAGCCGATGCTTTTCTTTGAAACACGTGATAGAGGATTTGATAGAGGCAGGGAAACTCATACCCCTAACACCCCCCAAGCAAAACTACACATCAATTTCATATAGGCATCGTTACCACCGCACCCACAGGGAGAAATGGGCCCAAGGGTCACCATCAATATGTTGGAGGAAGGGATGGAAGAGTTTGATCCCTAAGAATACATCAGCATGAAAGAGAGTGTAGAGTGACCAGGGCAATGGAACCAAGGGAATGAGATCATAGGGGTGATCGAGCCATTAAATTTAACCAATTATATGCCAATTCCCCCTCAGGTAAGCAACAAAGGTATGGTGTCATTGGGGAAATTTGTTTCATTCATTAGCCAAGGGGCACATCACCATGATCAAATTGTGTCGAGTCGATTAATATGTTGAGCAGCCCTTGGCAGGCGTAGTTGTTCAAATGTCTTAAATCCTGCCAAGGGTTGAAGAAAATGGCTTAAAGAATTTCAAAAATTCAAAAAAAAAAAGAGAAAAAAAAGAGGTGAGATTAGCCCTTGGCAGGCAATATCATGTGTATATAGAGACCCACTTTGCCAAGGGCCCATTTATGAAAAAAAGAAAAATCTAAAAAAATAAAAGAAATACAAAATAAACCAAAAAAAATATAAAAATTATTGTCCTTTAAAAATCCCGATAAAATTAAGAAAAATGATGCCTTAATTAAAAAACTCGTCCAACGTGAAATCGACCCCTTTCCTATAGAAATACAAGAAGAGATAGGAATTACGAGTCTAGATAAGGAAATCCCTACTGAGGGGCTCCCCAATGAGCTCCTTGACCAATTTCTCGATTTTGAGCATGGCCCTACCCCGATTGTTGAAGAAACAAAGGACGTCAATCTAGAGACCTAGGAGATTCCTAGAATTACCAAGATTGGAACGTTACTGTCTCTCGAGAAAAGAAAAAGCATGATTGATTTCCTTCGGTCGTATCAAGACGTCTGCGCATGGTCATACAAGGACACGCCTAGTTTGGATACTGACTTGGTCGAGCATGAGTTGCTGCTATATCCAAATGTTAAGCCGATCAAGCAGAAGATGATATGCCTCAGGCCAGAATGGATGATAAAAGAGAAGGATGAGGTCATCAAACAGTATAATGCAAGATTCTCTCACTCTGCATTCTCGTCGAATCTAATCTATCAAAAATTGAAAGAGAGAGGTCCCGCTTTGAGCAACTGAACCTGCTAGATGAAAAAAGGCTCCTAGCCTTGTGTCACACCCAAGCTTATCAAGGGCGAATCACATGCGCTTACAATAAAGGTGTTCACATTTGAGATTTGAAAGTGGGTGACACAGTACTCAAGAAAATCTTTCCTTCTCTCCATGCCGATCTGAGAGGGAAATTCGAGCCCATCTGGGAAGGATCCTTTGTCATCTAAGAAGTACTCTCGAGGTACGCGCTCCACCTCGCCACCATGGATGGAGATCACTTTCTTGAGCCCATCAACGCTAGATACGTCCGACGGTTCTACTCATAGTTCTCCCGACAAGGTAAGTATTGATAAAATGGATATGTGACTGCTCAAAGACCCAGTAAAAGAGGTCGTCATTTCAAAAGCCAAGTAGCCAGAAAGTATCCCTGAATGCTCATTCCCTTTGCTACCCAATTTGAGCCAGAGGCCTCTCTTTCGTAAACCCCTCCAAAAAAATGTGTGTGGGTATAATACCAATAAAAAATGAAGGAAAAAGTTACTATCAAAATCTAAAAAAAATCGAAAAGAAAAAATCCCAAAAAGCGGATGTTTGAAAAAGAAAAAAAAAAGCACAAGAACAAAAAAATAGAAAAGAAAAAGTGGGGCATAATCCCCCAAGGATGAAGCGTAATATGACAACTAGAACTTAGTCAAGGAAACATTTTAAACCCAGAATACCTTCAAAATCCTAACCTTACCCATGGCCGCAATACATCCTGAGAAAAAGCCCTCTTTAAGGTCTACGAGCAGTTAAAGTATCTGTCAAGTCAGCGCGAGCTAAGCTAGGAGACAATGAAAACCCCATCCAGCTGGCTATAATGGAATCGACATCCATGTCGTGGCCTTTGATTTTGAAAAAAAGAATAAAAAGAAAGAAAATATATACAAGCTCAAAGCAAGATGGATGTGGTGAAAACCCACAAGGGAGTCACGGGTAAAAACAGCGAGCTTGTGTGGACTAGGTGATAACCTGAAAAGGCGCCTGGGATAAAAATGCATACCCATGGACGTAGTGAAAACCCGAAAGGGCACTATGGGTAAAAAAGAGGGTAACAATGGGCACGACGAAAACCCGTCTTGGGCGCTGTGAGTAAAAATATTAAAAAAAAAGAAGAATAAAATCATTTAGTTACTTCCTTCAGTTACGTCTCTATATTATCTGATCGCCAACTTGGCCGCTTATGTTAGCTCAAATCAGGTTCTGACCAGAAATATCTTCAGGCTATATCGTCAAACGTATGACCCAAGGAAATGAGAAAAGGTTAATTCGATCCAAAGGGATGGACGTTCCGACCTTGGAAAATTCTGAACCTCACTCAGGTCCGAACGCATGAACGAGTTCGGCTATGCACAAAAAGGGATCCGTTACTTCGTCTCACTAATAAGGCATCAAACAAAAAAAAGAAGAAAAGCCAAAAAAATAAAAAAATCAAGAAAAATCTAAGTACAAAAAAAAAAAAGAAAAAAATTCTATATTTCTACTCTTTTCCATTTACATATGTACAACATCATCCTTCCATCTCAAAAATTGAAGAAAAAGAAAAAAAAATCTTTGAAAACAAAAATTCAAAAAAAAAAAAAAAAAATATATATATATATATATATAAATCTTAAAAAATGAAAAAATATAGGTAAAAGTTGGCTTCTCCTTTTGTTGATTAGGATGTATTATATATATATATATATATATATATATAAATAAAAGAGAGACAGACGTTTTCTCAAGAATGTACAGGAACATCAAATAGTCCAAAGCCTCGAAGTAGGCAACCTTTCGACGATAGAAAAATCAGATGAAGCATATCACCACCAACGCCCAGTCTATTCGAAAAAGAAAAAAGAGAAGAAAAATTATTTTGAAAAAGAAAAAAAAAGAGAAGAAATCTGTGTTTTCATTGAACTTTTCACGCACAGCTACGCACATGTGGATTTTAATGCATTAAAATGTCAATATTTTATCAGCAATACAGCTGTGCTAAACTAATGTTCCAAGTCTAAGGTTCGTCTTGGATCTATGGATCCTACTTCAAAGTAGGAGCAATGGGGTCCATCTTGGTCAAATAGTCAATGTTTCAATTGGATTGATTTCACCGCTAAATCTTCGTGCTGATCGCTCCATTTTTGGTTTCAGGTGAACTTCAGTGGCTTGAACATCAAGTTCGTCACATGATAATTTGAGAGGTGTAGACCCTACGAGGTTTGAGGTCCGGATAACTCAGTCTTCGAAAAGATCCATTATTGGATTGATTCCAACTTGTCATATACAAAACTATGTCAGACAACTATGTGCAAATATGCATGTAGAAGGGCCCATTTTAGGGCGCAGGTTTAAAACCTGCACGGTATCCCTGTAAAGTGTACGTCATGCGTCTGGGTATCCGTTGGATGGTCGTTTATTCTGATAAATAGTACCTGAATGGGATCTGGGACGAGACTTCCATTTCCTTGTTATTTATTGCCCCTAATGGGTGCATATTTATGCATAGTTGTTCGTTTGTAACTTCATTGATGGCAGAGGCCAAGATTGGGTGTCTCCTTCTATGGACACCCAATTCTGACCCGATCCTTTCGATATCACATGGACTTGAGTACATTGGCTTCGGTTTCGTCGTAAACTATTCCGGGGGCATAGGCTCTTGGTATGTGTTGTCTGGGCGTGCGCCCCCCGGGGTTCGAGGTCCGGATATTTCTTATTTTTTAAAAAAAATGGAAAAGGTAATCATTTAAAAAAGAAAAAAAAAAGAAAGAAGAAGAAGAAACCTATATTTTTGCCATGCCCAGCTACAACATGCGGATTTTAATGCGGTAAAATATCAATATTTTATCAGCAACATAGCTATGCTAAATTAATGTCCTAAGTCTAAGGTTCGCCGTGGATCTTTGGATCCTACTTTAAAGGAGCAACGGTGTCAATCTTGGTCAAATGGTCAATGTTTTGATCGGGCCGACTCTACTCTAAATCTTTACGATGAGTGTTCTGTTTGTGGATTCATAGGAACGTGAGTGTCTCACTTTAGATTCATCACGAGCTATTTCGGAGGTGTTGACTCTTGGTCTGTGTTATCCGGGTGTGCACCCTACGGGGTTTGAGGTCCAGGTAACTTCGCTATGAAAAAGGTCAATCGTTGGTTGAGACCAACCTGTTGAAAATGAAACTACATATCAATCAACTATGTGTAAATATGCATGTAGAAGGGTTCATTTTCGCAGATTTAAAACTTGTATTGGTGCGGTATCCCTATAAAGTGTACGCTATGCATCTGGGTATCCATAAAATGATCATTTATTCTTGTAAATTATACCTGGACGGGATCTAGGTCGAGACTTCCATCGCCTTTATTGCTTATCGCCCCTAATGGGTGCATGTTTATGTATAGTTAAATGATTTGTAAGATCATTGTTGGCGGAGACCAGGATTGGGTGTCTCCTTCGGTATGCACCCAATTTTGGCCGGATCTGTTCAATGATATTTGAAGTTGGGTACTCTAGGTCATGTTGACCAAGACACATTATCAAAAATGGCATGCACTCCTAAAAAGTGTTGCGACATCTATTCACTCCGCTCGAGAAGTCATGCTAAATTAACTTCGGGACCATTGGGTTCGCCCAAAGACCTCGAACCTTATTTCATGCAAGGACACCTGTGGCCAGTCAAATGGGATAATCAATGCCTCAGATGAGTGGACACAAACTATGTACCTTCGTGTATTTACTTTACGGCTATCTTTGAGTATGGGTCGATCACCCTCTTACTTGCGAAGCTGTTGTATTTAGAATGAATCTCAAACATTAAACATCTGCGATCATCTCGAGAAGCGGATATTTTTCCCAACATATTAGGCTTTCGCAACTTGCTCCATCTCAGTTATGCCTAATAATATCGCTAAAGCGCTTGGGGACCGATAGCCATGAGGAACGGAAGTTTTTGCTAACATACAGGGTTTTCGTTTACTCACCATGTTACCCACCTAATGTTTGAGGTTCATTTTAAATATAGTGGACCCGTCAGTAATGCCTTGGGCCTCTTTAAATATCTCTTATATTTGGAATTCGATCATTAGTGATCGGATACCAAAGAGGGGCATCTGTAGACACCCAAATTTGGCCCAAGGCCCGATCGACATATACTTCGAGAAAGACGTACTCTCGAGCTTTCCAAAGCATTTCTCAAACCCTTAGAAATCATCTCAAAACCCTTAAGAATCATCCTGAATCCTTAGGAATCAATCATAGCCTTCCAGACCAATTAGAACCCTTCCCGGGCCTGATTCAAACCCTCCTGAATAGCAGTTAGAAAGAGGAGTGCTAAAGTTTTCATAGATAATTTTATAACCTAAAGTCTTCACTATTATTAAGTAGACTTTCCTAGCTTTCCAACGAGCAAAGAATCACCTAATTTGGAGTTGTACATCAAAAGGTATGGCAAAATGAAGCTCGCAAATTTATGTAGGAAATTGCAAATCCCATAGAGCTAGTTTCGAACTAACCAAAATAGCTGATGAAAAGAGGAGTTCCAAGGTTTGCACAGATAGTTACCTAACCTAAGGCCTATGCCATTAGAAATTAAAGGTTCCCAACTTTCCAATGAGCTAAGAATCGCCTAATTTAGAGTTGTACATCAAAAGTTATGGCAATTTGAAAAATGTGAATTTGTGCAGGAAATTGTAAACCGGGCTGGGCCCCTATGGGTCTTCAACTTCCAATAGTTTGGGCCTGATTTTCCTCCAAAAAATGGCTAAAATTGACATTGGAGGTTTGACTTGTGGACCATCCCAAAGTCAGGGGTGTGTTTCTTTAGGACCCTAGTGACCCTATTAGCTTAAGTTATCACCCTTTTGCCATTCAAGTCACCATCCTATCATCTACCATTAAACATAAATCCCACTTCTCCAAGCTCTAGAAAACCTCAAAAACCTTAGATTGCCTATTACCTAATTGCTAACCAAATTAGGACTTTAACTCCTCACTAATCCTCCCTTTCTCTATAAATAGAGAGCCACCCCTCTTGCTTAAGGGTTGGAAAATTTTCAAAGAGAGAAAATTTTAGTCCCATTAGCCTCTACAAAACCCATATAATTCCAGTACCCTAGTTCATCCTTGACACCCCATTTTCCATCATAAATCCTTGAGATTTAGCTAGATCTAGCCCCTAGCCTTCTACTCCTACTTCTTAGCTCCATAGCCTTAGAGATTAGAACCCATCCCGCTAGCCGTTTGCTTTCGAAAGCTCATCAAAGACGCTCTCACGCAAGGATCCACATCGGTGCTACATGGGCGCGAGAGCTCCGACTCTCCCTTCTATTCCTCTATCTTCTTTACTTTTCCTCTATCTTAGAATTGAGCCATTATACTGCCCAAATTGCGACAAGCAGAAAGGGCTCAATAGGATCGGTGTGCCTTCGGGCAAGGAAAAGTGCCACTCATTTTCTTTTCTTTTTTATATACATAGTTACATATATATATATATATATATATATATATATATATATATATATAACACATCAAAATAGCCATAGTAGAGACCACTTATGAGTGGGTTGGTCGGGTGCCTAACACTTTCCAGATCGATAACCGAAGCCCCTACCCAAGAGCCTTTGGCGTAGACTAGAATCAGAGTTATATTTTTGGCATTTTGGTGCTTATAAAATTGATCTAGGTTTTTCGGGACACCAAAAGCTCTGGGTGGTGACTCTATATTTTTTTGCAAGTGTGCATCATCGCGACGGGTTTGATAAAAATCCATGGTTGCACACCAATATTTAGGGAGAGTTTTTTTAGGACTGTTGCACCCCCATTAACCTTATTTACCACCCTCTAACCTTTTGAAACCTCACCGTATCATCTGCCATTGAACCCCATCCACACTTTTCTATAGCCTTGAAAAGCCAAAAATTCTTAGATTTAGGATTGCCTAATTGCTAATCTCATTAGCCTTTAAGCACCCTCCTAATCTATCCCAACTCTATAAATAGAGAGGCACCCCCCTTTACTAATTGCTTGAAAAGTTTTCCAAAGAGAGAAAAGATTAAGAGATTTCCTTCTCCCCTTTGGTGCACCAAACCCATATAAATTCCAGATTTGAAAACCATCCCTTAGACCCCATCTTACATGATAAATCCCTTAGCCTAGGTGAAAACTACCCCATAGCCTCCTTCTTCTACCTCTTAACTACCAAGCCTTAGAGTTAAAAGACCCATTTCTCAGCCCAATAGTTATCGGAAGCTCCCCTCACACAGCTACGCGAAGGTCTACGGCTGTGCTACAAGGTCCCGAGAGCTTCGGCTGTCCCCTCTACTCCTCTATCTTCTTGTCTTTTCCTTTATCCAAGGATTCAAGCCGTTACAACGCCAAATTTTTTGTATTTTTGGAGAGCTTGATAGGATCATAGTGCCTTGGGGTAAGAGGAAGTGTTGCCTTATTTTTTATTTTTATTTGACCATAAGTAGAGACCACTTTCGAACGAGTTGATCGAGTGCTTAACACCTTCCCAATCGATAAACGAAGCCCCTAACCAAGAGCCTTTGGCGTGAATCAGTAAATCAGAGTCATATTTTTACACTTCGGTGCTTTCAATATTGATTTAGATTTCCCGGGATACCAAAATCTCCTGGTGGCAACTTGATATTTTTTTTCTTACGAGCGCATCGTCGCAATGGGACTCGCAAGGTATCCCACGGTTGCACATTATATCACCCTTGAATTGATAGCAAAACCGCTTATTTATAGATTCATAAGTCCTAATACATTGTAAATTAAAGTCCTAACAATCAGATTACAAGTCCAAGTAAAATTAGAAATCTGCTTAAACTGAAATTTCTAAAAGGATGTGCTTCTTGATCAATCATGAGTTTGTAATCGTGAGCTACCATATGAGGATTCTCTGCCATATCGATTTTGTAACATCTCCTTGTGCAATCGTGGCTTAATTTGAGATTGGTCGAGGCAATAACCTATGCAATCGTGAGTCAGGATTGCATAAGTTCTTTAAATAAGATGGGATCTTGAATTTTCATGTGCAATCCTGATTTTTCTTGTGCAATCGTGATTCTTCACGATCAATCGTGATTTTTCCTGATCAATATTGATTCTTCATGATCAATCGTGACTACTCTTCCTTTGCTATCGTGATTCACGATTGCAAGGGCCTTCTTCTTTGAAAATTTTATATTTTTCTTTATTTCTCATTACGATCAATCGTGGCTGTAATTTCATGCAATCATAAATCACAATTGATCGAGCTTTCTTCTCTGGATTATATAATTTTACTTCTCTTGCAATCGTCCAAGGTCACGATCAATCGTGACCTTACTCCTCTTCAATCCTGATCTATCACGATCCATCATGTGTTCTAATTTATGCAATCGTGTAGTTTCCTTAAAAACTGAGATCTTTGACCAATCTTTGACTCTTCTTTTCTCATTGATTTTTTCTTCTGGGTCAAAGCACCTCCTTAGATTTTGATCAACTTAGACTCTAAATTACTCTAGTACTGTTGGATCTCATCTTCAAATGCTATTTTAGGTGCTTTTGTATATATTTCTCATCAACTATCATTCACCTATTAAGACTTAAGAATAACTCAAGAGGTTGCATTAGCATCTCAATTTCGACTAACAAGGCTTTGTCTAGGGTATCAAAACATGTATTTTTTTTGAATGATCAGTTCAACTATTTGGCTGGAGTAATTTACTACCAAATCTTACTTGATGTAATTTCAAAACAATTTCAATGATATATCTAAATGTTTCCTATAAAAAAATTTAACATTTTATGATTTTTAGGCCGGACAATTTCTGGTTTTATAGATACAGTTTGAAATGATTCATGTAGTGGATTATATGGTGTGAAGCTACAAGCCATGATCTCCGTGACTGCAAATATAGAGCAATATTTCATTGCCCTATTAAGTCTACATTGCATTATCGATTTTGGGCTGAGTTTTTTTGTAAGGTTTTCTCTTTCAATTCAAGAGTTAATTGCAAGTTTCTTTAACAAGATCATGTCTTCAACCTTTGTTCTGGAGGGTCCAATAGCATTTCTTAAGGAGACATATTTTAGCTTTTCTCAAGAAACATGGTCGTTAGATTGCTAGGGATACCCTAGCGGTTCTTGTCTGAAATCAGATTTGGGTTTAGTTACATAAAGTTTGGGATGGACAAATAAATTTTATATATTTAAAAAAAATCATTTTATATGGTGTTAGCAACTTGCCCTTGCCTCAAACTCATGTGTATAGTTGCGAAACATTATACTCAAATCATGTCTAATAGAAACTATCCTTTTGGAGCTGAGAAAAGAAGGAACAAGCAAAAGACCGAAAAATTTATTCAGTCTCAAGCATGAGCCATTTACAATTTTTTTTGAAGTAATAAACAAACAGAAGTTATGAATGCTAATGAAAAAGAACATGAGCTCAAAAACTTGAGCAATAATGAAGAAAACGACAAGAATGAAGAACATGAAGACAAAGATTTGGTGAATGAAGGGGAAGATGACTATGAAGAAGAAAATATAAATGAGAATAATTATAACGAATGCTGACCTTGAAATATTTATGATCCAGTCAATTGAAATAATGTCCAACACAGTCTTAGAGACTTCTTAGTATAGAAGGGTCCTTTGAGAGATAATAATGAAATTTTTTTGAGAAATATTCATGGTAGGAAGTTCTTGTCTTCCCATTACATGCATAATTAACAATGGAGGAAGGAAGGATAGGAAATGGTTAGTATATTTATATACTAGCCATAGAGCTTACTGTTTTAGTTGTAAGTTATTTTTCACAGAAGGAATGTCTGCTCAATTGGCTAAAGAAGGATTCAATGATTGGAAGAGTCTAAGTAAAAAATTGAAACATCATGAAAGGACTAATGAGCATATTACTAGTATGAGAAAATGAATTGAGTTGAGTTTGAGATTGGGAAAGAATAAGACAATTGATAAATAGGTCCAAGAAAAAATAAAAAAAGAGAAAAAGCATTGGAGACAAGTATTAATACAGATTGTTTCCATCATGAAGGCTCTTATTCAAGAATATAACATTCCGAGGGAATAATGAAAAAATTTATCAAGAGAGGAATGAAATTTTTTTTGGTATAGCTGAAATGATAGCTAAATTTGATCTAATAATGCAAGAGCACTTTTGATGAGTCCACAACAAAGAAATCTATTATTATTATCTAAGTCACAAAATTCACAATGAGTTGATACAAATGATGGGAGATAGGATTAAAAGTATGATTATTAAAAAATCAAGGTAGAGAAATACTATACAAGAGTGCTTTATTGCACTCCAGATATTAGCCATAAAGAGCAAATGTCTCTTCTTATACAATGTACAATGTGTTGATAAGTCACCAAGTCGAATACAAGTGAAAGAGTTCATTCTAGAATTCTTAAAGTCAATGATACTTCTGGGCATGAGCTTTTTAATGTTCTTATAGAAGTTTTGAAGACTCTTGAACTCGATATTTATGATATAAGAGGACAAGGATATGACAATGACTCTAATATGAAAGGAAAACACAAAGGTGTACATAAAAAATTACTTGAAATAAATCCTAGAGCATTCTATATGCCATGTGGTTGTTATAGTCTAAACCTTGCACTTTCTGATATGGCGAACTCTTGTTCTAAAGCTTTAATATTTTTCGAGTTTGTACAATGTATATACATACGGTTTTCATCCTCTCCAAAGTGGTGACAAATTTTAACGAATAATGTAAAAAGTTTCACTGTTAAGGGGCTATCACAAACACGTTGGGAGAGTCGTGTTCAAAGTGTTAAAGCAATAAGATATCAAACTCTAGAAATAAGAGGTGCTCTACTTATCCTATCAGAGTCTGCTTGTGAAAATGATGACAAAAGTTCTAGTAAAGCATAATCTCTTGCAACAAATGAACTTGAGAGTTATTAGTTCTTAGTAGCTATGATTATTTGGCACAATGCATTATTTGTGTTAATACTATTAGCAAGTTTCTTCAACAAGAAAGTATGAATATTAATATTGCTATTCAGCAGTTAGAAGGACTCATTACCTATTTAAAAGGATATAGGAAAAATGGAATCACGAAATCCCTAATTGAAGCTAATGAAGCTGCAACTAAAATGGGGATCAAACTTATATTTTGTGAAAATGCATTGTTCGAAGAAAGAAATAGTTTGAAGAGGATGCAAGTGCAGAACTATCACAATCAACTGAAGAATCTTTCAAAATTAATTACTTCACATATATTATTGATCAAGGTCTTTCATCACTTGAGCATAGGTTTGAATAGTTTAAAACATATGAGCAACATTTTGGACTTTTGATTGATTTGAAGAAGTTAAGTTCAGTCAGTAATGAATGCTTGAAGACTTTTTGTATAAATCTTGAACATTTTCTCAAACATGAAGAGCATATTGATAGTGATGGGATAGATTTATCTTCAGCATTGAAAGTCTTGAAAGATACTTTGCCAAAAGAAGTTAAAACATCAATTAAAGTGCTGAACTATTAGAAGCAAATGGATGGTTATTACCCAAATGTCTGAACTATTTGAAGCAAATGAATTAGCTATCTTATCCATTGAAAAGGATATGGTGGATAAGATTGACTATACAACTTTAATCATCGATTTTAACGTTAAAAATGTGAGAAGAGAAATATTTAAATGGTTTTTTTATAGGTAATTGTATAATATAAATAATATTTTTACATTTATGTTTATATTTTTCTAGAATATAAGACCTTATTTTTTTTCCTTTTCGAATGTAGATGAACAAGTTCAGAGATGCCAACAAGTTATTGCTTGGGTTACTCAATCCATCGAGTATGTTCTACTAATTAGCTTTACTCTTTTTGTATTGCATTTTCCTTTAATATATACTTTCATTAAATTCTTTGTTGCATTTTAAAATTATACGTAGTAGAATGGAATATGCAGATATATCTAATATAGGAATATGAGTATTGTTTTATTTGTCAAAAAATAATTGTTGTGAATTTTTCTTTTTTCAAAGTAATAAGGAGGGGCCCCATTTTAGGAACTCGCCTTGGGCCCCCAAAATCTTAGGCCGGCCCTGATATGTATATATATATATATATAGGCCCTGGGACTGTGGGTTCAAACCCACCTCGGGGTGCTGGGTACAAAGCAGTTGGGGTTCATGTTGCATCCATTCGAAGGATTGAATTCTACGACTACTTGCCCATGGACGATCAGAGACCACCCAAATTTTTGGGCATGACCCGATACATATTCACCATCCAAAATGTGGTTTAAGGGAAAAAAATTCAATATATCAGAATGTGTCAGCAGTACTCAAAATTTGACAACTAAAAATCTTTTAATTTTTTTTAATAGATCACATGCCACATGGCACATGATCCCACAACAAGCGTTGTGTGGAAACACCTGTCACATATCCATGGGTGCAATTCAAGAGAGAGAGAAGCAACCATTTTTCTCTTTTTTTCCTTTTATTTTCTTTTTAAATGTCTGCACTTGCCCCAACATCATCAATTTTTTTGTAAAAACTCTAATAGTGACAAGTACCCTAAGAGGCTTTCTCCTATTACATTGTGCAACCGCGGGATTTTTTGACGGTCCAATCGCGACAATGCACACTCGCGAAAAGATATAGAGTCACCACCCAAAGCTTTTGGTGTCCCGGGAAACCTAGATAAATTTTATAAGCACCGAAGTGCCAAAAATGTGACTCTGATTCACCGGTCTACGCCAAAGGCTCTTGGGTAGGGGCTTCGGTTCTCGATCAGGAAGGTGTTAGGCACTCGACCAACTCGCTTAAAAGCGGTCTCTACTTGTGGCCAAAATAAACTAGAAAAATAGGAAAGAAAAGAGTACTTCCTCTTGCCCTAAGGCACCTTGACCCTATTTGTGCCCCTCCATCACTATCGAGATTTCAATGGCGTAACGGCACAAATTTAAGAGTAGAGCAAAAGCTAAGAAGGTAGAGGAATAGAGGGGAGACCCGGAGCTCTCGGGCCCTTGTAGCACATGTGTGGACCTTCACGTAGGTGCACTTGACAAGTTTTTGATGGCTTGAATGGTTGGAGAATGTGTTCTAACCTCTAAGGCTTGATAGCTAAGGGGTAGAGGAAGAAGGCTAGGGGGTGGTTCTCTCCTAACTCAAGGTTTTTTTTGTGGAAGATGGGGTCTAAGGGGGGCTTTTGAATTCTGAAATTAGTATGGAATGGGTGCACCAAAGGGAGGAAAAGCTTCTCTCTTAATATTTCTCTCTCTTGGAAAATTTTCAAGCTTTTGTAAAGGGAGGGGTGGCTCTCTATTTATAGGAAAAAGGGAGGTTAGGAGGGTACTTAAGTGCTAATTAGAGTTAGCAATTAGGTAATCTCCTAATCTAAGATTTCTTAGGATTTTGAGAGCTTGGGAAGTGGGCAATGGACATCAATGGTAGATGATAGGGTGAGGTTTCAAATGACTAAAAGGTTGCAAATAGGTAACCAGGGGTACAACAGTCCTAATGAAAATATTGAAATGGTCAACAAGTTAAACCCCAAAAGTGGAATTTGAGCAAAAAACTAAGGTTACTATAGCTAAGCCTGGCGCATGTATTACCCATGCCAATCATAGCTATAGTGTCCGAAAGTTCAGATCCCGAGGTGGGTCCCACCTATACTTGGCTTGCGTATTAGATGCGCCAGGCCATTTCTGAATAAAATGGCTTGACGCATGTAATACATGCGCCATGTATGCCCCATCCAAGTGCAACTCCTAGGCACTGCTTGAATTGCCGTAACTATTAGCGTACAACTTGGATTGAGGTGATTCTTGGCTTATTGGAAAGCTGAGAACCACTACTTTTCAATGGCATAAGATTTAGTCTCAGTAGAGGTCCTTGCCAACCTTGGTTCATCTATCTACCCTTTCTCGGGATGGTCAACTAAGGGTTCAGAGAGGTCAGGGGTAATACCTAAGGGTATGGGCAAGTTCCTAAGGGTTTGGGAAGATTCCTAAGGGTTTTGGGCAAGTTCCTAGGGGTTTGGGAAGATCCCTAAGGACTTTGGGCAAGTCCCTAGGGGTTTAGGAAGATTCCTAAGGATATGGGAGAAGCTATCGGAAGCTCGGGGGTGCGCCTCTCTCGAAGTATGTTTCAATCGGGCCTTGGGCCAATTTTGGGTGTCTACTGATGCCCCTCTCTAGTATCTGATTACTAATTATTTAATATCAAAGATAAGAGACATCCGAAGAGGCCCAAGGCATCATTGACGGGTCCACCGTATTAAAAAATGAACCTCAAACATCAGGTGGGTAACGTGGTGAGTAAACGGAAGGCCTGTATGTCAGGAAAAATATCCGTTTATCAAGATTATCGGTCCCCAAGTGCTTAGGGACATTACTAGGCATAACCGAGGTGGAGCGAATTACGAAAGCCCAATATGCTAGGAAAAATGTCCACTTCTCGAGATGGTTGAAGATGCTCGATATTTAAGTTTCATTCTAAATAAAACAACTCCGTAAGTGAGAGGGTGATCTACCCATACTCAAAGATAGGTGCGAAGCAGATACGCGAAGGTCAACAGTATGTGTCTAATCATGTGAGGCATTGATTGCCCCATTTGACTGGCCATGGGTGCCCCTGCACAAAGCAGGGTTCGAGGTCTTTGGGCGAACCCATCGGTCTCGAAATTGAGTTAGAATGACTACCCGAGCGGAGTGAATTGATGTTGCAATACCTTTTGGGAGTACATGCCACTTTTTCTGAAATACACTATTTTTGTAGATTTTTTACTATTTTATGCGGAATTTTCTATCATTTTATGTGGAAATTTTGAACTTTTTATGTGAATTTTTTAAAGACTTTTTTACTGTTATTTCATGTGTGCTCGGGATGCTTAATGATCCTGAGCCACTTATTCTAGCACAGCCTCCCGGGCAGATCAAATGGAGATCGACCTGTTGATCAGTCACATAATTTACCATTTTAGTTTGCTACTAATGAGTTACTGACGTGTAGATATTAAAGATAAGCAGTAAATTAGAGCTTAAGTATTAATCCTTGTCAAAATGAACTCAAAAAGAACTAAAAAGATGATTAAGCGTTAAAGACGATTCGCCAACAATAGGAAGGCTAAAAAATCGTAATTCTTTAAAAGACGATTCTTCAGAAAGTGACAAAAAAAGAAAGCGACCGATCCAAAATAAGAAATTATTAGTTGAAAGGTGACTGAAAATAGAAAATCGTGAATTACAATTTTCCAGAAAGAATAAGAAAGAAATCGTTATTTACGATTTTCTAAAGATAGAAGCTTTTTACTACACACTGCAGCTACAGATCACGTGAGAGTTTAACACTGCCATATCCAAAATTAGAAGACTCCTGCAAATAGAAGTCTGGTGAACCACGAATATGAGAAGATTGATAAAGATCTAATCTGAAGGACTCTGCTACTGCTCAATAAAGAACAATCCAGAAGCGCATCAACTAAAGAAAGCAAGGAAAGATAAAATTAGGAATTAGAGTTATATTAGGAATCTTTTGTTTTTAGTAAACCGACCCCTTAAGATCTATAAATAAGAGGGCTCGACATAACTTGTTGTCTTTTAATTTATTCTAGTGTGCTGATTTTATTGTGTGGTGAGAATAAATTAAAAATCAAAGTAAAATAAAAGATGGAAACAACACAACTAAAATAATCCTAAGCCTGCAAGATATAGGGCTATTGTAGCAAGTTTTGATAAGTAAGAGTTTGTCCCACAGAGAAATTGATCTAGAACCCAAAATGGGCTATAATAGTAAGCCTCTAGATCTGGCTATAGATCTGACAATCCTAAAGAAAGGGAGTTGGGTGACACAGCTATACTAAATTACCTACTAAAAAAGAAAAGAAATAAAGTGCAATCCTATCCTAAGAAAAGTTTATGAAGAAGGTGGTGATGGTATGTTAAAATAAAGATAAAAGGATGGGAAGTAAGTAGTTTAGGCAAAAGTTCATTCAGTTATATAACTCAGATTTAGGGCTCTCTCTGCAGCAAATCCTTACTGAAGTGCTATCAATAACCTCAGCAAGGTAGAAGAATACAACTTAACCCATGCCATTTGGGGTGTTCTTAAGGCTATAGTTTGTCCACTCATATGGCCACAGTCTATCCAATAGAGTCTGTCAAATCCTATTGATTGAGTCAGAAAAGCTAACCTAATCTAAAGGAGTGGGTTGATCAAACCTAATCCAATGAATCAAATTAGGCCATGAAAACCATTGCAGACACTATGCTTCCCAAAAACACAAACCTGATCGAGAAACTAATGGAAGCAAAAGATCTATAGATTTAAATAGACTTTAAATCAACAATTTATTGCTTAAAAATAGCATGCAATAAAATATTCTCACAGTTGCAATCACTACAGAGAAGCTAGATCTAACATCTGATAGTGGTCAAGTGAAACAGAGGGGAGCCTGTTCCTGCACAATCTCTCACTAGGGTACAAGCTTAAGTGCAGAGAAAGAGAATCCATCTCAGATTGGTGACCAAGATTCCCCTAGGGCTATAGTCTGTCCACTCTAATAGTCACATGCTATCCACAGAGGCTCCCTTATCCACAAATGATGAGGTAGAACATATAAACTGCTGCTGCCACCATGGTCCCAGGGCTACAAGCTCAAGCTTCCATGGGCCTTTCAATAAGCTCAAATCCTAAATGCATGCTATAGCCTGAACAGAACTACAGGCAAATAGGAAAATAATAGATTAAGTAAGCATTAAAAGCACAAATTCCATTGATCCGATGTTACCAACAATGAAATCTCTCAAGGCAGCAGCCTTATGCACAACAACTCTTCACAAAAATCCCAATGTTTAAATGACCTATTACAAAACTAAATAAAACTACACCTAAGTGCTTACCAAAGATTTAGCTAGCAAGTGCTGGGCTAAGACATAAAAAAAAAATCGAAAAAGAGGTGATCAAACCCTAACCCTAATTTGCTTGAGCTCTGAGCCGACAGACGTTGAAGGAAAGAGTGATTGATAGTTTCTAAGTTACAAGCATAGCTTATATACTTAGTCCTAATGCTGTGGCTGAGAGAAGAGTAAACCCTAATTTTTCAAGCAGATGTGGCACTGTTACAACCCTTAGATGTGTTAGGATGCATTCATCGGAATCTGTGCCTCGGGGTGTGTGCCCTAGACCTGGGAAAATCCCTAGAAGGTCCTAAAGTTAAGATTGAGAAGTGGAGGGCCTGAGCTTCTTAAGGCTGGCTCTTACATATCACTTCTGTCGCATAGTTGCAGAGTGTTTGCGGGGTAGAGTTTGGCTTTAAATATTACTATCTCATGCAATAGGACTTTGGATGATCATGCAGCTGCTTTAGCTTTGAGTGCACTTGTGCAGTAGAGATTCATACATTTTCTTTCATGAGGTACTGACGCAGATGCCTTTGCATCTTGCTCGATTTAGGGTTTAGCTTCTAGGCGCGTGAGTGTTGCGTGAGAGAACTTCTGGGTGTCTCTCTCTTCCAGAGCCACGCGAGAACTTTGCGAGGTCTTTACTATTATTTGCGCCAATTGGTCTCGCGAGGTAGTGCGCACGGCTACATTAAGGCTTGATCCTCGTGAGAACTTTGTGAGCTGTATTTCTGGAGGCTTAGTATACCAGAGCTCCGCGAGTTTCTTCACATATTAATTACGGCTGAAGTGCGCGACTGTTGCGTGAGAAGTTACTTTGTGATAACCCCTTTATTGAACTGCACGACTTCTTCGTGAGCTCGAATATGCTGTATGTCTTTACTGCGCGAGGGAGCTTTGCTAGTGAATTGAACAGCGCGAGGCAGCACCTCAGTTATGCGAGATTTGTCATTGGCTCCTCTGCTACTATGCACATGCTTCTGTTGAAGCTTCCTCCACTCTCATTTACACTTGGTTCATTTGTTGGACTTTCTTGGCCCATTGTGACATACAAAATAGTCACCATGGTGTGTACTACCATGGTGTTCCATTACTTTCTGGTTCAGTTGTTATCTTTTGCTTGAATTCTCTCTCTTCTTGGCACAAAAAGTATAGACTTTGTGTTAAGCTGTATAATTTATTACTAACTACAAAACAAGCTAAAAAAGAGTTATTAGTCAGCTTCAAGGTCCAGTAAAGGCTAGGTTAAGAGCTAAAAAGTGGGACTTTTCAGTGAATAATAACCCCCCAAACCTAATCTTTGCTAGTCCTTGAGCAAAGTAAAATTTAAACAACTACTCTAAGAATTTAATTGCCACTTTCGTAGGGAGCACAGATACATTTAGCTTATGCATCTAGCCTCTTAAACCCCTAGGTCATCCCTAGTGGAGGAGTGTAGTCTCCTGAGGGTTTTTAGTGAAGGTACCCACAAACTTCTCAATGAAACAGTTAACAAAAGTGCATACAGTGGTTAATCAACTTGAAATAAATATAATTCATTTCACCCTTGCTCTATCAAAATTAAAGGAGTTCCAAAGTAGTATATGCAAATAATTTAACACCTCAGTCATGCATGTATGCTTATCACATCCAATCAGTTGACACCAAGAAAACAAACAGTGCAAAACAGTACTAAACTTACCAGTATATCAAAATTCAAGTTCAAACAATGTCCCAATGATTTGAATCTCAAACCCAATGCTTACCAGGGCTATCTCTCATAAATGAATTTAACGGTGTATCATTTCACATAAGCTCAAGAGTAGTTACATATCCCAAATGGGTTTGCAAGCATAAGCATGGGCATTGCTTCTAATTTCTGGCATCATAAAGTACTCTCACCATAGGTTAGACATTCCTTTATTTTCACATGATAGTTCATTTGACTTTGGATCAACAAGGGCTTTTCATGGGTTGTAATGTGGCTTATTGGTAAGGGTTGTAAAGAATAAAAGGGTTAAAGAGGGATTCAAAATTGAGCAATCAACACAGGTTGGAGATGATTCATGACCTTACCTTCTTCATTTCAGCACAACTCCATCTTCTTATGAAATTTTAGAGCTAAAGGGGCCAACTTCTTCTCTTCTTTTCAACATTTCCAATAGACTTGTTTTTACTTTTGTTTCTTTCTTTTTTCTTTTTTTGTTTTTTTTGTTTATATATATATATATATTTTTTATGATGGTTGCCACACATCTACAACTGCTACACTATTATTTATAGATCTCCTTCTCTTTTCTTCTCCTTTCACCAAATATTAAATTTTGCTCACCTATCTTCAACAATCTCTCCTTTACCTTCTGAATTCTCAGATTGAGGGTAGGGCTAAATCAGGTTAAGAGGTTCAGGTTTAAGTACTTTGGTGTTTGTTGAAGAAAAATGACCCTTTTCACAGGTTTGATCTTTTAGGCTCAAACTGTCCAAATGAAGGCCTTGATCCTTTCCTTAGTGTCATGATTGCTGTCAAATAGCTTTAACTTGGGGTGTCTAATTTCTAGTGAAAAGAGCTTGACTTAGTCAGTCCTTAGAACAGAAAAAGTTTTTTGCCACAGACACTCCTAAAAAAAATTTTACAGGCTCAAAGCTCACTGGGTATGGTCTTCAATTGAACTCAAAGGGGTATGCTTTCACCTGTTTCTCTCCTTACTGATTCACTAACTACTATTTATAAAAAAATTTCCTGATGTTCACCTCATAGAAGTATTGATTATCCAATGATTTTAGTATTAAAAAGGTCTGCACAATATTTAAATTTCCTCACTTTCAAAATTGTTTAGATTTCCTCACTTTCAACATTGCTTAGGTGAAGTTCATTATATTCATTCCTCACTTAGTCAAGACTGCTGCACTTAGGTTAACTAGATCATTGGCAATACTTGCCACACCCCCAAACCTATGAGGAGCAATGTCCTCACTGATTCAAAGGTTACAAGCATGTGCGGCAGGGTATTTGGGTCAATAAACACAAAACAAGAAACTAAAAGAAACAAACAAGGCATATATAAACTAGTGAAACAAACAACTAAATAAACATAAAGACATGAAGTAATTCACACAACAGAAACAAAAGAAAATTTCATTTAGACACAGAAAGAGTATAAACCTAGGACAAATCTAGACACCCACTAAGTTAGACATGACAGTGGCAGAAACGTGCTTCTTCGGGAAGAGGAACTGTAAGCTAGAAAAGGGGGGATAACAGTGACTAAGGAGAAGGATGCTGAGCAGGTGGTGGATGGAGTGAAGAGGAAGGGGTCGAAGATGCAGATAGTTCTATCTTCTGTTTCTTTTTCTTTCTCCGATTCTTTTTCTTTTCCTCCTTGGCCAAAATCTTTTGTACCTCCTCTTACTCATCCCACAGGAATTGTAATGGGTCAGGTTCTTTCGGTGGTGGTGGGTCCTCCCAAATTGGGTAGAATTTTGTCAGCAGATCAATGGGTTTGTCATTCGCTATAGTTGTGGGTAGGGACGGACTGATGGGGTCAAAAGAGAACGAATGCGATGGAGGTGAACTAGCCTTGTATTTAAAATGCATGGGTTTGGAATATGCATTGGCATATTAAATTTTCTCCTCCTTCCAAGGTTAATTGCTATAATGATATTAAAGAATGTTACTTAGCAATAAATACGTCAGCTGTGATAAATCTAAAACATCGTGTGATTTATTACGGGGAATGTTCTCGCAGAGTACATGTTAGTCTAATGGAAGCAATGGGAGTTAAGGTGAAGAATTCGAAGAAATTCGCTAGGGTTTATAGGGCAAACCCGTGCCTCACGTAGCTGTTAACAAGTGCTCGCGGGGTACATTTCTCATGTAGTGTACATTCAGTCCCGCGGGAGTTCTATTGCGTAGAAGAAAAAAATGCTTCTCAATGTAGTTCATGAGTCAAACTAGGCCTTGTGTGTTAAATTTTTTCTTTTCGCAGCAATTGCGCTTATCTAACTTTGGGCAGTGCCTCATGAGGTTAAATGCGTGAGTCGCTTATTCACGTTAGCCCAAATTTCTCGCTAAGATCGAGCGTCATGGGCTCGAATCGCATCGAGTTCTGAGATTGAACTTCATGCCTGTTAGCATTGCGAGAACCCATTTTAAACCATTTTCTCAGTGCTGCACATTGGCTAGTGCCTCTATAATGTCATGCACCTATCCATTGTGCATCAGCATCAAGCCTTTCACATATACTCCATTTCATCATCACAATTATGTGCCTATTATCAACAACTGTTCATCACAATTACAAAATTCTAAAGATAGTTTTTTCGATAAAAATCATGCCATTTATCATGAGAGCACCTCAACCATACATCAACATAGTTGTATAGCAAATTCAGATGACAAATATGCACATGTATTCAAAACAAAAATGAATAAAATAAAATCAAACACAAGCAAATCAACACCCTAAAAGCAGTAATTGAAAATTTTCTAAGCACCATAAAAAAATAAAGCAGTTAACTCATATGTAACATATGTTACAAAGCTGTGGATCACTAAGCAGTGGGAGGCTCATGTAGGTGAATGGTTTGAGGGGGCTCCATTAAATTTTCTACACAAATTTCTAGCCTCTGTCCATTCACTTTCGTGATCTTCCCAGACATGGGATCCAAGATCTCCATAGCACCAGATGGGGAGGCATGAATGACAGTGTAAGGTCCATCCCATCTAGATTTTAACTTTTCTAGAAAAAATCTTAATTTAGAGTTGAAAAGCCAAACCTTAGTGCCAACATTGAAGTCCCTTCTCATTAGCTTCTTGTCAAAGAATGCCTTTGATTTCTCCTTGTATATTCTGGCATTTGAATAGGCTTCCAACCTCAGCTCATCAAGCTCTGCCAACTACAATTTCCTGTAAGAACTAGTAAAAGTTAGATCAAAATTTAGTGATTTGATAGCCCAATAGGCTCTATGCTCTAACTCCACTGGTAGGTGGTAGGCCTTGCCATACACCAACCTAAATAGGGACATGTCAATAGGGGTCTTATAGGCAGTCCTATAAGCCCACAAAGCATCATTCAACTTTTGTGCCCAATCCTTCCTATCAGTCCTCACAGTCTTCTCCAAGATATGCTTGATCTCCCTATTGGAAATTTCAACTTGTCCACTGGTTTGTGGGTGGTAGGGAGTTGCAATTTTGTGGGTAACAGCATACTTTTTGAGGAGGTTCTAAAAAGTTTTGTTACAGAAATGACTCCCCCATCACTAATGATAGCTCTGAGGGTGTCAAATCTGGAGAAGATATTGTCCTTCAGAAATTTAAGGAGAACTGTGTGGTCATTGGTTCTTGTGACAATGGCTTTCACCCATTTGGACACATAGTCCATTGCCACAAGTATGAAGTTAAAACCCATATATGGAGGAAAGGGGCCCACAAAATCAATGCTCCAGATGTCAAAAAGTTCTACCACAAGAATGGGCTACAATGGCATAGAATTTTTCTTAGAAATGCCTCCCATCCTTTGACATCTCTCACAGGCCTTGCAATGTATAAATACAACTCTGAACAAAGAAGGCCAATAAAAACCACATTGCAGCACTTTTGCTACAATCTTATTGCCACTGAAGTGACCTCCATAGGCTTGCTCATGGCACATGGAAAGAATGTCGTGGAACTCACTTTCAGGTACACATCTCCTAACCACCTGGTCCGCACAATGCTTATATAGGTATGGATCTTCCCATAGAAAATGTTTGACCTGAGAGAAAAATAAGTCTTTGTCCATCTTAGACCAGTGAGGGAGAATCTTACCAACAGTAAGAAAATTGACAATGTGTGCAAACCAGGGCACACTAGACTGCACAGTAACTAGCTGCTCATCAGAGAACAACTCATTAATAGGTACTGCTGCACATTCTTTCAGAATAATTCTAGAGAGGTGGTCAGCCACCACATTCTCAACTCCCTTTTTATCTTTGATCTCAAGATCAAACTCCTGTAACAAGAGGATCCATTTGATCAATCTTGGCTTGGCATCCTTCTTAGCCAATAGGTATTTCAGGGCTGAGTGATCAGTGAAAATAATAATTTTAGACCCAAGTAAGGTCTAAACTTGTCCATAGCAAATACAACAACTAGTAGCTCCTTCTCAGTAGTGGTGTAGTTCAGCTGAGCTTCAGCTAGTGATTTGCTAGCATAATAGATCACTGGAGGCAACTTATCTTTCCTCTGTCCTAAGACAACACCTATGGCCAAGTCTGATGCATCACACATCTGCTCAAAGGGGAGTGAGTAATCTGGGGCCTGGATTACAGGAGCAGTGGTAAGACACTTTTTCAAGACCTCAAAGGCCTCAAGGCACTCAGCAGAGAAGTGAAATGGCACATCCTGACAAAGCAGGTGGCATAATGGCTTTGAAATTTTACTGAAGTCCTTAATGAACCTCCTGTAGAATCCAGTATGTCTTAAAAATGATTTGATTTGTTTGACAGTCCTGGGTGGGGCAGGTGTGAAATCAAGTCCACTTTAGCCTTGTCAACCTCTATTCCTTTGTGAGAGACCACATGGCCTAATACAATTTCTTGTGTCACCATAAAGTGACTCTTTTCCCAACTTAGGACCAAATTGGTCTCCTCATATCTTTGTAAAACCAGCTCAAGGTGACTCAAGCACTGGCTAAAGTTGTCCCCAAATATTGAGAAATTATCCATGAAGATTTCCAAAAAATTGTCAATAATATCAGAAAAGATTGCATACATGTACCTCTGAAAAGTGGCTGGGGCATTGCACAGTCCAAAAAGCATCCTTCTGTAAGGAAAGGTGCTAAAGGAGCATGTGAAAGTAGTATGTGAAAGTAGTTTTCTCTTGATCTTGAGGCTAAACAAGGATTTGGTTATACCCAGAGTATCCATCAAGAAAGAAATGAAATGCCTTCTCAGCCAGCTTATCTAGGATTTGGTCAATGAAAGGGAGGGGGAAGTGGTCTTTTCTGGTCTTGGAGTTGAGTTTTTTATAATCAATGCAAACTCTCTAGTCAGTGGTCTCTCTGGCTGGCATCAACTCCCTAGAATCAATAGTGATAATTGTTATGCCTGACTTTTCAGGTACCACCTGAATAGGTGACACCCATTCTGAATCTGAAATGGGGTAAATTATCCCTACATTCAACAGTTTCACTATCTCCTTGAGGACCACCTCCTGCATGTGAGGATTAAGTTTCCTCTACATCTCCCTTGAGGGTTTTGTACCCTCTTCTAGGTGAATTCTGTGCATGCAGACTGAGGTATCAATGCCTCCAAGATCAGCTATTGTCCACCCCATTGCCATTTTATGCTTATTGAGAACACTCAATAATGCCTCCTCCTGCTCACTAGTGAGAGAGGAGGAGATAATTACTAGAAGCTTGTTGTTCTGTTCCAAGAAGGCATATTTTAATATGGTAGGGAGCTATTTCAGCTCCAGCTTAGGGGGACTTTCAATTGAAGGCAGCAAAGGTGCCTTAGTGGTATGAGGAGGGGATAGAAATGTATGTTCCCAGCTGGAATGCTGCACTAGGCCCACAGAATACTCTATTTAATGTTGTCTTTTGTCATGAAAACTTGGGCCTCCTTCTCAACCATACTCCAAATATCTTCCAGGTCATCAGCAACCTTATCCTAATCCAGCAGATTGGATAATTCCTCTTCCACTAGGCCATCTAGTACATCTATTGCACAACAGTCCTCAATGTCCATCTGAGGATGCCCAGCAGGATGGTGTTGAAAACTGAAAAATACTATTTTTCACCCCTGAACTTGAGTCTTGATAGACCTTTGAGAGAACTAAATAAGTGTTTTAAGTGCTGGTGTTGCAGCTAACAATAAAGACAGGCTTAACCATAAAAGCAGCTTAAAAGTGCCAAAAAGATGACAATCCATGTCAATCCAAAGGAAGAAAGAGAAGAAACAACCTCACTAGCTGTTGAAAGGTCTGAATTGAAGAGGCAAAGACCTGGTCTCAACCCAGAAAAGAAGTATGGAGCAATTCGAACAAAAAAATACACTACAGAGTACTTTTCGCAAAGAACCTGAACTGTTCGCAAAGAACCTGAAACTCTGCGAAAAGAACAAAAACTCCAGGCTTAGCATTCGAAGAGCATTTGAACTCAACGAAGAGATGATTGACCTTTTCGAAAAGAAGAAAACTCAATTTGAACAGAACCAGAACATTGCGAAAAGAGCTTCAGGAGTTACAACACCTTGCGAAAAGTCCCCTAAGCTATGCGAAAAGGTATTCTGGAGATTCCCAGCTTTTGCAAGGGCAATTCAGTAATCTATTTCACGCGTCCCAATGCATTTAAAAACCTAGGGACATTCCAGAGGATTCTAAGCATGAAGCGAAGGCATATTCTACCCCACATGAGCACCCAGAGATGAAATAACTTGGCGGGAACTTCTAGAAACTCTAACAGACTTTCAAAATGCATAACAGAATTGATGCCTTTTTCACCTGATTGGCTGAACCAGATCGAGGAATTCTGATTGGCCATAACAGATCTGGATCCTCGTGCTCGACCACCATTGGTCAATATAGATCTAAGCACCTCTGATTGGTTCTGAGCTGGACTTAGGGAAAACTATAAATAGACGAACCATTTGCCCAATTTGGGTATCCAGATTTTGAGTTTCATTCCTATTCCCCCATTTCCAAACTAGATAGTTTGTCTGAAATCCCTATAATAGCTTCACTTTTACTTGCAATTGAGAGCTATGAGATATTTCTATAATTCAAAAGAGAGTTGTATTCAAGACTACAAATCTGAGAGTTGTTTAAGCTGTGCTCTGTAATTGTAATGGCGGATTTGAAAAGGTTGCTATAAACCGTACATTCTCAATTGGACTCATGTTAAGGGTTCCCTCTGATCTCCTTATTGCATTAGAATCCTTTAGATTTACTGTTTTTCATGCAATTTTCCTTGATTCATTAATCCTGTGAGAATTAGTGTTGGTAACCTAATCTCTCACGGCATTTGTAGTGATGCTTCTTGTTCTAAACTAAGGCTTTGGATTAAAGACTATTGTATGGTTTGTGGCCATTAAAGTGGACAGACCGTAGCCATAAGCTTAAACCTAATCCTTAAATTAGATTTATTTCTCTTACATCTGCGCTTGTAGCCAGATGAAGATTGGATCATCTCTCAGTTGAGCTGCAATCATTCTCATTAGATTTCAAGGACCAAATCAAAGTTAGATATTACTTCTCCATTTTTTATAAGTTTACCTCAAACGTTCCCCCAACTCGGATCTGGGTCATTTAGTTAATGTGACAAATTTAACCTCCCATCTTATGTGCTTTCTAGATAGGATAAGAGGCCAGATCTGGTAGCTCAGATCTGGAGGTTTATCTAGCATTTTAGACAAATTCTCTGTGGACGATCTTTCACTCACTTACATTTAAAACTTGCTACAATTGGCCTTGATCTTGCAGGCTAATTCACTTCTACCTGTGCTGATATTTCTTTACTCTTTTTTTTTTTATATTCTAGATTCAGTATAATTTAGTAGTTGCAAACCTGTTTTCAAAACACACATAAATCAAGCACACTAAGAAGCAACAACAAGTTTTTGGCGCCGCTGCCGGGGAATTTGTTCTAAAATAGGTAGACCTAAGTTTTTTCTTTTATTTTTTATATCATTACTAAACTATTCTATTGTTTATACCTGTGCAGTTATTCATGTCTCATTTTTGAAGAAGGGAAACTACTTAAAAAGAAATTCTGAAGGTTTGCTGTGAATAATCAGATTTTTTGTTCTGAGTTGTATGTTTGGTAGGAGGATTCTCAGCCTTGAGATTGTCCCACTGAATTTAGAAGTTGAAAGACTACTACGAACCAAACAAACAACACATAATTCTGCTACTATGGGTGAAGAACCTCGACTTTTGAGGGATTACTTTGCACCTGGTGCTTATAATTCTCCCTTTTGCATTCAATTTCCTACTGTTGAAGGAAATTATGAGATCAAATCATCGACTATCTAAATGCTTCCTTCCTTCCATGGGTTGAGTAAGGAAGATCCATACAAACATGTGGATGAATTCTTGGCTCTTTGCACCACATTCAACATAGCTGGACTTGGTCCAGAAGCAACCAAGCTTAGGCTCTTTCCTTTTTCATTAAAGGATAAAGCTAGAGCATGGTTATCTATGTTAGCACCAAATAGTATCACTTCTTGGAATGATTTGCAGTGTCAATTTTTAGCCAAATATTTCCCAATGTCTAAAACAAGCCAATCGAGACAAATTATCATTTCTTTCTCACAAAACTCAACTGAAACTTTCCATGAATCATGAGAACGATTTAAGGAACTTTTAAGGCAATGTCCTCATCATCAAATTCCCAGATGGCAGCTGGTTTAAAGCTTCTATCAAGGAATTGATCAAAAAGGCAAAAATATGGTGGATGCCTCCTGTGGAGGCACTTACTTGCAAAAAATAGTTGAGGAGGTTTGGGACTTATTTGAAGTAATTGGTGAAAACTCAACTCAACAGGAATCTCTGTCAAGAGATATTGAAAATCCTGCTAGGTTGAGCAATCAGCAACCCACCAAAGGGAAGATTTATGAGGTGAATGAGTTGGAAAGAAAGATGGACAATTTAACCACAAAGTTTGATAGATTGATGGACTCACTTAAAAATCCAAATGTTGTAAGAGTAGAGGAGGCATGTCTGATATGCCAGTCCCCTACTCATTCAATTGACCAATGTCCCGCACCACACGCCCAGATTTAATGGTGGAATAAGCTTATGCTGCTCAATCATTTGGACAGATGCAGTCAAATGAATATCCATGGAGAGGACACCCCAATTTGAGGTGGAACCAAGGAAATTATCAATCACAACAGCAGCAACAACCAAAGAACCAAATGCCTTTCAAAACTGCACAGCCTTATCAGCAGAATTTTTATGTCAAACCAAATTTTCAGCAGCCCATTCCACAACAACCTGCGCAGTAGTCTGCCGCAGTTCAAACCCCTTCCAGGTCCCCTTCTTTTGAAGATCAAGTCCTGAATTCACTCCAGAATTTAGGATCTTTAACTCAGACTGTGAACTTTCACAGCCAGAGCATAAAGAAGATTGAAGAAACATTGGGACAACTTTCAAATACTTTGGCCAAAAGAGAGGAAGGAAAGTTACCCAGCCAACCTTTGAACAATCCCAAAGGACAGTTCATGGTTGGAGAAGCTTCTAATTCACATGAAGAAGTAAAAACTATTACCACTTTGAGAAGTGGAAGAACTATAAATAACAAAGTGGGTACTGAAGAAGAAAAAAATGAGGAAAATGATAAAGATATGCAGTAAGAGCAGCATAATGATAGCAGTGGGGGTACTGATGGACCTCAGAAAAATCAAAAAAATGAAAAATAAAAAATTCAAAAAGTTTCTGAAAATGCTTCCAAAGCTGTAGATGAAGGATTAGTTCCTCATTTACCATTTCCTCATGCAATGAAATCTGTATCCCCTTTTGATAAAGGGAACACAAAAATAGATGAAATGATGGAGACTTTCAAGCAAGTCAAGATAAATCTACCTTTGCTTGAGGCAATCAAATAAATTTCAGCATATGCAAAATTTTTGAAAGATGTTTGCACTCACAAAAGACAGTCTAGGATACAGTTGTCCAAGAAGGTCTTTACTGTAGAAAGAATTAATCAGGTGTTATCCATTGCCACACCTCCTAAACTTCAAGATCCTGGAATCCCCACAATCCCTTGCATTATTGGGGAACATACCATTGAAAAGGCTTTATTAGATCTGGGTGCTAGTGTCAACCTACTTCCATATTCTGTATATGAGAAACTAGGTTTGGGAGAATTAAAACCCACTCATGTGGTGTTACAACTAGCAAACAGATCTGAAAGGAAGCCAATTGGGATGATTGAGGATGTATTGGTGGGAGTAGATAAATTTTTCTATCCTGCTGATTTTCTAGTCTTGGACATGGAACCTACCAAAAGCAAAACTTCCATCCCTGTCATTTTGGGAAGACCATTCTACATAAAGAAATGCTTGCATTCAATGCAGGTCTGGTATTATGGAAGTCTCTTTTGGAAACATGAAGGTAAAATTAAATGTTTATAATGTAGTCACACAGCCTCAATTCAGCTCTGAAGAATGTTTTCATGTTGATCTATTGGATGAACTTGTAGAAGGGACTTTACAACAGTTTCTGTAGTGTGAAGATTTCACCACAAATGTTAAAGATGCTTGGGGAAATTCTGAAGAAGAAACAGCTTGTATCTCAAATTCTGAGGAAATAAATGTTGTGCAAGGAACTCATAACCAATCCGCAAGTTTCTCTTCTTGGAAACTTGCTACTCTTCCCCTTCCACAAAATTACCTTTGTTACCTTCTTTTTTCAAATTTCACGATTTAGAACTAAAACAAATGAAAATTTGAAATATGTGTTTTTAGGAAATCATAAATCATTGCTTGCAATTATTTCTTCCTCCCTCACAAAAGAGCAAGAGGAAGAGTTGTTGGTTGTTTTGAAAGAACATAGAAGGGCAATTGGCTGGACTATTGCTGATTTGGGAGGAATTACTCCAGCTGTTTGCATGCACAAAATCCATTTGGAAGAAGATGCAAAGCCTTCTAGGGAAATGCAAAGGAGGCTGAACCCTCATATGCAAGAAGTGGTCATGAAAGAGGTTGTTAAGTTGTTGGATGCAGGGGTCATTTACCCCATTTCAGATTCAGATTGGGTGGCACCTACACAGGTGGTACCTAAGAAATCTAGGATCACTGTTGTAACCTCAGATTCTGGTGAGCTTATGTCAACCAGACAAACAACTGGGTGGAGAGTCTGTATTGATTACAGAAAATTAAATGTAATGACCAGAAAAGACCATTTCCCCCTCCCATTCATTGATCAGATTTTAGATAAGCTAGCAGGAAAAGCTTATTACTGTTTTCTTGATGGTTACTCTGGTTACAACCAGATTCCTGTGTACCCACAAGATCAGGAAAAGACCACATTCACTTGCCCTTTTGGTACTTTTGCCTATAGGAGAATGCCTTTTGGTCTTTGTAATGCTTCTGCTACCTTTCAAAGATGCATGTATTCCATTTTTTCTGATATGATTGACCAATTTATGGAGATTTTTATGGATGATTTTTCAATCTATGGAGACAGTTTTTCCCAGTGTTTACATCATCTCAAATTCCTAAAAAACTGTTTGATTTCAGCTCCAATATTGCAGTCTCCAGATTATTCATTACCTTTTGAACTGATGTGTGATGCATCAGATTATGCTTTGGGAGCTGTCCTTGGATAGAGAAAAGAAAAGCTGCATCATGTCATAGCTTTGCTTTAGAGAAATTCAGGTCATATGTCTTGGGTTCACAAATAGTGGTGTTCACTGACCACTCTGCCTTGAAATACCTTCTGTCTAAGAAGGATACCAAACCAAGATTAATCAGGTGGATTCTCCTATTACAGGAATTTGATTTACATATCAAAGATAAAAAGGGGGTGGAGAATGTGGTGGCTGATCACCTGTCTAGAATTTTAACTGCTGAGATTGATAGGCTGCCTATCAATGAATCTTTCCCTGATGAGCAACTTTTTGCCATTAGTGTACACACTCCTTGGTTTGTAAACATAGTCAACTTTTTGGCTACTGGAAGAATTCCTCAACATTGGAATAAAATGGATAAAGATCTTTTCTTCTCAAAGGTTAAACATTTCATCTGGGAAGATCCTTATCTATGTAAGAGTTGTGCAGACCAAATAATAAGAAAATGTGTCCCTGACCAAGAATTTCATAGAATACTTTCTATGTGTCATGAAACGAACTGTGGAGGTCATTTTAGTGGAAAATAAAACTGCTGCAAAGGTTTTGCGTGTGGATTTTATTGGCCTACACTTTTCAAAGATGCCTCAAGATTATAAGTCTTGCCGAATCATTAGAAATTGGGCGGCATTTCCAAGAGAAACTCAATGCCTTCTTGGTAGTTGAGTTGTTTGATGTTTGGGGGATAGACTTCATGGGTCCCTTTCCTCCTTCCAATGGAAATAATTTCATTTTAGTAGCTGTGGATTATGTATCCAAATGGATTGAAGCCACAGCCACTAAAACAAATGATCACAAAGTGGTTCTTAAATTTCTTAAGGATCACATTTTTTCCAGGTTTGGTTTTCCCAGAGCCATTATTAGTGATGGGGGAAGCCATTTTTGTAATAAGCATTTTGAAACTTTATTGAAAAAATACTCTATGACTCATAGAGTAGCCACTCCATATCATCCACAAACCAGTGGACAAGTGGAGATTTCCAATAAAGAAATCAAACATATTTTGGAAAAGACTGTGAAGAAGGACAGAAAGGATTGGTCCTTTAAGCTGAATGATGCATTGTGGGCATACAGGACAGCCTATAAAACCCCAATTGGTATGTCCCCATTCAGGTTGGTCTATAGAAAAGCATGCCATTTACCAGTAGAGTTAGAATATAAAGCTTTTTGGGCCATTAAAACATTGAACATGGATCTAACTCTACCGTAATCACGAGCGAAACAACTTCGAGTTGGAGGAGCTGAGAATGGATGCATACACAAATTCAAGATTTTACAAAGAGAAAGTCAAAACTTTCCATGATAAAAATTTATTGAGAAAAGAGTTCACAGCTGGCTCTAAGGTATGGTTATTTAACTCTAAACTCAAGTTTTTCCCAGGAAAGCTGAGATCCAGATGGGAAGGGCCATACACTGTCATTCAGACAACTCCTTCGGGAGCTGTTGACATCCTTGATCCAAGTAATGGAAGAATCCTTAAAGTAAATGGTCAGAGGCTCAAACCATGCATTGAAAATACCTATGAGCCTGTGCTGCCCATCTGTCATCACGAACCCCCAAAAATCTGATGGTAGATAACTGTACATTATATTTTTATTTCATAGTTTTTGCTTAGTTTCTTTGTTTCTGTTTTTATTCATGATTTGTCTCTTTTCGCATGGTTTAAATATGCTCCAAGCTAATTCGCTAAGTAATAATTCTCTTTTCGCAAAGTTCAATTTACTTTTCGAAAAGACTCTGGATTTGTAACAAACTGCTCGAAAGCAAGGATTTGCTTTTCGAATAGTTGGTTCTGAAGCCATTTTCTTTTCGAAAAGATATTTCTGAAGCTATTTTCTTTTCGAAAAGATGTTTCTGAAGCTATTAACTTTTTGAATGGTACTGATGCCATTCGCAGTTGTCAAAAGGTCTATTTTGGAACTTTTCAAAAACTTAAAAAGAAGTTTGTGAAATTAACTCTGGGTATATTTAAACCCTTTCGAAATAGGGGTTTCATATTCGAAAGCTTTCTGAAGAGCGACCTGTTCCACAGAAACCCTATTTCGTTCTTTCCTTGCGCGAATTGAGAAGCTTGCTACATTTTTCTTCACCTTTGTTTGATCATTTGAGTTTTCAGAGAAGGATTTTAGCTTCTAGTCTGGGGGATTTCTGCAAGCAAACAACTCGTTCAATCAAAAACCCTAGATCTCGGTATTTCTCTGCACATTCTCTCTGTTTATCATTTGGAAAATTTAATTTTGTGTCAGCATCTGTTGTGGGCATTTTCATACATCAATTTAGAATGGGAAAAGCGGAGAATCGTTGGCTGCCATGTTCCCAAAATCCTCTACTAAGAAAGTTAGCAAACCTACCCCAAAAGGAAAAGCCAAAACTTCAGCCAAAAGAAAACTATCTATGGATAAAGCGGATAGGGTGGAGAAAGGAAAGAAAGTTCGACATGAGGAACCCATCCCTGCTGCTGCTAGCCCTGAGCCTGAGCTTCCTCCTCTGCCTATACCTTTGGTACTACCAAATCCATTCATTGAAGCTCAGAAGCTAATTCCTGAGCTGATTGTGGACGGAACTTTTTTCGCCAACAAACCGGATTGCCTGTTATCTTTGAAATACATAAGGGATGCCTCACTAAGCAATATCCTTACCCCCTTGCCAGAGAAAATTTACCCACGAATGGTGAAGTTATGGTACCAAAACCTAATCAAGGTCACTGAAAGAGATGCTGATCTCCCTACCCTGGTTATCTTTATTGATGATTGGATCTTACTGTCACATTTAAAGACATAGGGAATGCTTTGGGGATACCCTTCCAATTTGATCCTTCTGGTCCATTGGCTGCTCCAGAAACAGCCTCCTTTAGAGAAATGGCTGCACATTTAACCCAAGGAATTGTGGGCAATGGACAGTCCATCATGAGGAGAGACCTAGCCCCCCAATTTCTATTGATGGACTCCATTTTGAGGGGAAGTTTTTATGTCACCGGGCACAGCCAAGAGAGGAGAACACCAATTCTGGAGGCTCTCTTTCATTTTTCTAAGGGGCAGTTTTTCAATGCCCCTATGTTAATTTTTGAAGCCATGGCTGATATTAGTGCCAAGTTGAAAAAGGAGCAGAAATTAGCTGGCCTCCCATTTGGTAGATTGATCACAACCCTCCTTAGAGCCAAGTTTGACATTGATAATGAGGAGTCATTTGAAGTCATTGCTCCTCACAATTTTGGGAAAAAGGCATGGACTACAAGCCAAGCCATGCTGAGAAGGATGAGAGAGGAAGGTGAACCTGCACCTGCACCTGCAGCTGTGAATGAACCTGCCCCTGCAGTTCCCTTAGAACCAGTTTTGCCAGCTCCTGTGGTGACCAGCTCTTTAGCTGCACCACTTCTTGAAACAGCTCTGCTAGACCCTGTGGTGACTAGCTCTTTAGCTGCACCCATTTTTGAAGAAACTTTCCTTCCCATGGTGGCCAGCTCTTCAGCTGCACCAATTCTTGAGGAAGTTGGCCTTTCACCCTCCCTCTACCATTGACCACTTCACCTATCTGTCCCATCACCCATACCCTCCACTATTCCAATTATAGATTCCCCCTCTACACCAACCACTCCAACCATACTCACCCCACCAATTTCTCCCACCAATGCCCATGATTTAGCTCCAGACTTTATTGCCCCATCTCCCTCGCACTCTCTGCTCCAAAGCCCTCAAATTCCCTGCTCATTCAACACACACAAGTATCCCACACACACAACCTAAGCCTTTCACTACAGAGGCTTATTCTTCCTTAATGGGATCTATTTTGAAACCATGGGGCTTGAACCTATCCCTATACGACCCTCATCATTTCACCCACTTACCTACTTCTCCCTTTACCATTACACCTCCACCCTCCACTTCGATTGTACCATCCTGCTATGCCCACCTCTCCCCACGCCTCTATTACCCAAATACTTGCCTACCTCCAATCCATCCAAGCCCAACTCCAAATCAACACAGACAACCAGCAGGACCAATGACTGCTCAAACCTTAGCCTCCACATCCCACACAACCACCATTACCCCTTTACCTACTGTTGATTCCCATGCTACCCAAACTGAACCAGAGATAGTATTGGTTGATCTGCCCACCCCCACCACTACTGCCCATGCAACCCAAACTGAACCTGAAGTCCCTCTGGTTGCAACCCCTTCACCACTCCCCACTTTCTCTAAGCAAGCCACTCAGGCCGACCCTGAAGTCCTCCTTCTGGACACTTCTTCTCCCCCTCCCACAGCTGGGACACCTTTGGTCCCCTACCATTCCATTCCCCTTCCCCGATTTGCCTCCCTCCGAAGAGCCATGGAAGAAAATCCTTATATCTGCAGAGATGTTCTAAAAGGGTTAGCTGATTTACAAGCCTATATTCGAACCCCTTATGAAAACCAGATTCGGAAGTTGGAGTTATTTATGAAATTTGAGCGAGAGAAAATGAAGGACTTGCTGGGTCAAACCTTTCAGATGGTTAGGAGTGAGCAGCACAAGGTGACCATGTTACAAGCTCAGCTTGACCAAGAAAAACTGAAGACCACTAGACTTGGCAAGTACATTGGCCTCACCAAAAAGATAAAATCAGAGGAATACACTGAGCTGCAAAACACTATCCAGGAGAAAGCTCAATCAAGTTCGAACTCCAATACTGATTCTAGTTCTGATTCTGACAGTGACTCCAGTTCTGAGGCAATTGAACCAACTTATGATACAGATTTTGACCCCAGTTATTAGATCACATTGTACTTATCTGTGTTATGAGTTTGTAATATAAAATTCTGTTTTTTCTTGTGTAATTACTGTGCATTTCATGCATCTTCTTGTCATCATGATGTTTTGTTTTCTTTCTTGCTTATATCGTTTCTCGCTTTGGACCGATGTGGACCTGCTCCCTTTGGTTCGGGGGTGTGACAGAAATATCAATAATCAATCATGGAGTTAACATCAGTACAACTTTTGATCAGTGGAATTTTTATTTCTTTTTCACACCTGTTGTTTTGAAAAAATAAAATTGAAGAAGTTAAAAACTTTTTGAAATTAATTTCTAGTGCAATTCTAATACTTTCATGAGGTGAATGTCAGGAAATTTCCAAAAGAAAAATTGATGTTTTAGTAAACCTAAAAAGAAAAACAGTGAGGATACACCTCAGGAATTTGATAAAAAACCACACCCAGTGAGGTTTGGGCCTGAAATGTATTTTTTGGAGGTATGAATTGGCAATTTTTTCTGCTTTTGGGACTGATTGAATCTGCTTTCTTGCACTAGAAGTTACACATATCCAAATTGAAATAATTTGATAGCACTCATGATATTAAAGACATGATGTAAGGCCTCCTTTTGGACAGTTTGAACCTTACAAAGCCCCACCTTTTGAAACTGCCCTTGATACACACCATTTGAGCTGTATAAATCTATGATTCCTTTGGAATCTCATCCAATAATCCTCATCAACTTCATTTAGCCTAACCCTACTCCGAGAAGTCAGAAGATAAAGGGAAGGAAGCTGAAGAAAGGAGAATTGAGTAATAATTTAATAACAAAAGAAGGGTACAAGTTGAAGGCAATGATGTAACAGCAGAGGGAATGCGGCATTCAGTCAGTGCTAATTCGAAATATATATATATATATATATATTTGAGCAAAACAAAAAGAGAGAAGACATTTCATTGAAACTTTGAAAAAGAAAGAGAAAAAGATGGCCACTTTGGCTCTGGAAATTCAAAGAAGAAAATGAAAATTTGTATATGACCTCCTGACCTTGACTGACTTCTCAAATTTGAACACCATTCCACCCCCTTTATTCTTGAGAAATTTCACCCATAAGCCACATTACAACCCCAGTAAAGTCCTTACTGATAAATGATGGATTGAGCTATCACATGGAGATAAGAATTTGTGTAATCTATGGTGAAAAGAGTAGGGGATTCCGAACTAAAAGCAATGCCTATGCTCATGCTTACAGTCCTATTTGAGGGTCAGAATCGCTCTTTTGAGTCAGTGAAAAGACAACCCTCTTACTTGCATATTGAGTGAAAATCCGTGAGAATTGGGTTTGAAATCAACTCATTGAGGTAACATCAAGTCGGATTCCTAAATCAAGGCAAGTTGTTCGTTAATTTTTCTTGTAAATAACCTTTGACATAAATTGGTAGTAGTAACAAGAATTACAGAGAATTTTAGTTTTGAACTGCTGTTTTTCTTGAAAAAAATCTTCTTAGAACATAGTGATCAGTGTGAAAAAAAAAAAATCATTTGGGAGGAAAGTTTGTCAGAATAAAACCTGCAGTGATCTTAATCGAGTTATTGAAGAAGTTTGTGGGTACCTTCACCAAAACCCTCGGAGACTTCACTCCTCCACTAGGGATCACCTAGGGGTTTAAAAGGCTTGTTGCATATGCTAAATGCAACTGTGTTCCTACAAAAGTGGCTTTTACTTTGTTTTTAATTTTGTCTTTGCTCGTGGACTAGCAAAGCTTAGGTTTGGGGGTGTGTTGAGAACTGAAAAATACCATTTTCACCCTCAACTTGAGTCTTGATGAGACCTTTGAGAGAACTAAATAAGTGTTTAAGTGTCATGTGCGACTAACAATAAAGACAGGCTTAACCATAAAAGCAGCTTAAAAATGCCAAAAAGATGACAATCCATGTCAATCCAAAGGAAGAAAGAGAAGAAACAACCTCACTAGCTGTTGAAAGGTCTGAATTGAAGAGGCAAAGACCTGGTCTCAACCGAAAGAAGTATGGAGCAATTCGAACAGAAAAATGCACTACATAGTACTTTTCAAAGAACTGAATCGCTCACAAAGAACTCAAACTCGCGAAAGAACAAAAACTCCAGGCTTAGCGTTCGAAGAGCATCTGAACTCTTCGAAGAGATGATTGACCTTTTCGAAAAGAAGAAAACTCAATTCGAACAGAACCAGAACATTGCGAAAAGAGCTTCAGGAGTTACAACACCTTGCGAAAAGTCCCCTAAGCTATGCGAAAAGGTATTCTGGAGATTTCCAGCTTTTGCAAGGGCAATTCAGTAATTTGTTTCACGCGTCCCAATGCATTTAAAAACCTAGGGACATTCTAGAGGATTCTAAGCATGAAGCGAAGGCATATTCCACCCCACGTGAGCACCTAGAGATGAAATAACTTGGCGGGAACTTCTAGAAACTCTAACAGACTTTCAAAATGCATAACAGAATTGATGCCTTTTTCACCTAATTGGCTGAACCAGATCGACGAATTCTGATTGGCCAAAAAAGATCTGGATCCTCGTGCTCGACCACCATTGGTCAATATAGATCTGAGCACCTCTAATTGGTTGATACACATTTGAGCTGGAGTTAGGGAAAACTATAAATAGACGAACCATTTGCCCAATTTGGGTATCCAGATTTTGAGTTTCATTCCTATTCCCCCATTTCCAAACCAGATTGTTTGTCTGAAATCCCTGTAATAGCTTCACTTTTACTTGCAATTGAGAGCTGTGAGATATTTCTGTAATTCAAAAGAGAGTTGTATTCAAGACTACAAATCTGAGAGCTGTTTAAGCTGTGCTCTGTAATTGTAATGGTGGATTTGAAAAGGTTGCTGTAAACCATACATTCTCAATTGGACTCATGTTAAGGGTTCCCTCTGATCTCCTTATTGCATTAGACTCCTTTAGATTTACTGTTTTTTATGCAATTTCCCTTGATTTATTAATCCTGTGAGAATTAGTGTTGGTAACCTAATCTCTCACGACATTTGTAGTGATGCTTCTTGTTCTAAACTAAGGCTTTGGATTAAAGATTATTGGATGGTTTGTGGCCATTAAAGTGGACAGACCATAGCCATAAGCTTAAACCTAATCCTTAAATTAGATTTATTTCTCTTATATCTGCGCTTGTAGCCAGATGAAGATTGGATCATCTCTCAGTTGAGCTGCAGTCATTCTCATTAGATTTCAAGGACCAAATCAAAGTTAGATATTACTTATCCATTTTTTATAAGTTTACCTCAAACGTTCCCCCAACTCGGATCTGGATCATTTAGTTTAACTTTTACTTTTATCATTTAGTTAATGTGACAAATTTAACCTCCCATCTTATGTGCTTTCTAGATAGGATAAGAGGCCAGATCTGGTAGCTCAGATCTGGAGGTTTATCTAGCATTTTAGACAAATTCTCTGTGGATGATCTTTCACTCACTTACATTTAAAACTTGCTACAATTGGCCCTGATCTTGCAGGCTAATTCACTTCTACCTGTGCTGATATTTCTTTACTCTTTTTTTTTTATATTCTAGATTCAGTATAATTTAGTAGTTGCAAACCTGTTTTCAAAACACACATAAATCAAGCACACTAAAAAGCAACAACAGATGGTACACATTTAATTGGGCTTTCATGTTCCCAAAGGTCACCTCCATCAACCCTGACCTATATTGTATGCAAGCATTTACAGTGGCCAAGAATGGCCTTTCAAGGATGACAGGAACTGGGGCTTTACTTTTGCAAGGGTCCATATTCAAAACGAGGAAATCAGCAGGATAGTAGAACTTGTCCACCCCCACCAAAACATCCTCCACCACACCTACGGTCTCCTCTCAGACCTATCAGCCAATTAGAGCACAACTGATGTGGGTTTCAGCTCCTCCAAACCTAGTTCCTCATACACAGAATATGAGAGTGGGTTTACACTGGCTCCCAAGTCCAAGAGGGCTTTACCAATGGTATGGTTTCCAATTATGCAGGGGATAGTAGGTACCCCAGGGTCTTGTAGTTTCTCAAGTGTGGCAATGGACAAACCTGACTCAATATACTCAATAGCAAAAACCTTTTTAGACAATTGCACCCTTGCTTTTCTCTTCTGTGTGCAGAGGTCTTTCTGGAATTTAGCATAGGCAGGGAACTATTTTATGGCATCAAGCAAGGGAAAATTGATCTTGACCTGCTTGAAGGTCTCCATCATCTCCTCCATTTGAGCATTCCCCTTATAAAAAAGAGATGGGCTAGCTAATGCATGAGGAAATGACAACTGTGGGGCTGCTGGTGCCACAGCTACATGCCTAACCACATCATGGTCAAATTTTTATTTTTTTATTTTTTCTTCACTTATTGGTTACTGTTGGGGCTCAACATCAGCCCCTTTATTTTTCCCTTGCTGATCCACAACAGGCGATGACTTCTTTGGCTCTTCACCACTCTCATCTCTTTCAATTTCACTTTCTATGACCTCCTCAGTTGCCCTGCCCACTAAATTATTAACCACTCTCCCACTCCTCAGGGTAGTGATTGCATTAGCCTCCTCTTGGGTAGAGGATGCTTCTCCAATCATATACTGTCCTTTGGGGTTGGCTAAGGGTTGACTAGGCAATTTGCCCTCATCTCTCCTATTCAAAGCATTACAGATTTGACCCAGTTGGTCCTCTATTTTCTTAATGCTTTACCCATGAGAGTTCACAGTTTGGACTAAGTTCCCCAAATTCTACATGGATGCCAACATTTTCTCTTTAAAAGAAGAGGATTTGGGCTGTTGTGGGGGGAAGGCCAATTGGTTGGGCTGTGGGGTAGGCAACTGAAAATTTTGTCTAGGTGGGTATCCCTAGTTAAACTAGTGCTGAGGTCTGTATGAAGCTACCAATTTCTACTACTGGGTTGGGGGTAATTATCTTGCCTCCACCTCAAATTTGCGTGGTTCTTCCATGAGTACCCAGCAGCTTGTTGCCCAAATGCTTGGGCAACATTGGCTTGCTCCATAACAAAATTAGGGAATTGGTTGGCTGATGGACAATCTTGGAGTGAATGTGTTGGAGATTGGCATATCAGACATGCCTTCTCCACTTGTGCAACCATTCTAGGCTGCATCACATTCATCAATTTGTCAAACTTCAATCTCAAATTATCCACCTTCTTCTCCAACTCACTTTGCACCATAACTTCATATATTCCACCTCTAGCGGTGGACTCTTTCACCAACTTAGCAGGGGTCTGGCTATCATTGCGAGACAGTGATTCCTGCTGTATGGAATTTCTTTTATAATGTCAAACAGCTCCCAAGCCTCATCAACTGTCTTGTGGAGGTAACTAACACCACATGAGACATCCACCATATCCTTACTCTTGAGATTAATTCCTTGGTAAAATACTTGAACTAGTTGCCACATTGGAATTTGGTGGTGGGGGCATTATTTTAACATCTCCTGAAGTCTCTTCCATATTTTATAAAAATTCTCAGTTGAGGACTGAGTAAATGAAAAAATATTTGTCCTCATCTAGCTGGTTTTATTCATGGGAAAGAATTTAGCCAGGAATTGGCTTTGGAGGTCACTCAATGTTTGTATGATGTTGGCTGGGAGCTTAAAAAGCTAGGTGCTGGCTTTGTCCTTTAAGAAAAAAGGAAAATGCCTCAGTTTGGTGGCTTCAGGTCCCAAGCTAGCAATATTGAAGGTGGTGCAAAGTGCCAAAAATTGATCAATGTGCTTGTAAGGATCTTCCTTACTATGCCCATAAAAAGATGGCAACATATTGATGGTGGAGGAATTGATTTCATAGTTTCCTTCTACTGAAGGGAATTGTATGCAAAAGGGAGATGTGTAATCCCCTGGTGCATTGTACTCCTTCAAGGTTCTTTACCTCTCAGCCATGTTAGCTTGCTCAGTTTAAATAGTAAGGCTTTGTGTGGTGTGTCTTAGTCTAAAGACTCTTTCAACCTCAGGATTTGGAGGTTCAAACTTAGGGTTAAGAGACCTTCTTCCAAGCATACACACAGAGATTAAACGAGGAAAATGCTCACAACGCTCAAAGAAATTTTAAACTAAAATAACAACTAAACAAATTTACACTAAGTTAATTATAGTGAATTCAACATCAAGGGACTAAGTTTCAGGGTAAAAGTAGTGCAAACAGAGCTAGCTAGACTCCAGTTGCAGCTCTAGCTTTTTCCTTCTCAGTAGTACTTTTATTCTACTATGACACAACTACAAAGAATTTTCTAAAAATAAAATATAATACAACTCCGGTCTACTAAAAAGATCAATGTCTTCGGCAGTGGCGCCAAAAACTTGTTGTCTTTTAATTTATTCTAGTGTGCTGATTTATTGTGTGGTGAGAACAAATTAAAAATCAAAGTAAAATAAAAGATGGAAATAGCACAACTAAAATAATCCTAAGCATGCAAGATACAAGGCTATTGTAGTAAGTTTTGATAAGTAAGAGTTTATCCCATAGAGAAATTAATCTAGAACCCAAAATGGGCTATAATAGTAGGCCTCCAAATCTGGCTACAGATCTAACAATCCTAAAGAAAGGGAGTTGGGTGTCACAACTATACTAAATTACCTACTAAAAAAGAAAAGAAATAAAGTGCAGTCTTATCCTAAGAGAGGGTTATGCAGAAGGTGGTGATGGTATGTTAAAATAAAGATAAAAGGATGGGAAGTAAGCAGTTTAGGCAAAAGTTCATTTAGTTATGTAACTTAGATTTAGGACTCTCTCTGCAGCATATCCTTACTGAAGTGCTATCAATAACCTTAGCAAGGTAGAAGAATCCAACTTAACCCATGCCATTTGGGGTGCTCTTAAGGCTATAGTCTGTCCACTCAAATGGCCACAATCTATCCAATAGAGTCTATCAAATCCCATTGATTGAGTAAGAAAAGCTAGCCTAATCCAAAGGAGTGGGTTGATCAAATCTAATCTAATAAATCAAATCAGGCTATGAAAACTATTACAGACACTATGTTTGCCACGCTATAAGCTCCCCAGATCTACTTACAGATCTGGCAAGCATTCATAGGGGCATTAAACCTAAGAAGATCAGATGATAATAAAAAGATCTAAAGGTGAAGTGAATGGGCAATTCCCAAAAACACAAATCTGATCGAGAAACTAACGGAACCAAAAGATCTATAGATTTAAATGGTCTTTAAATAAAAAATTTATTGCTTAAAAATAGCTTGCAATAAAATGTTCCCACAGCTGCAATCACTACAGAGAAGCCAGATCTAACATCTGATAGTGGTCAAGTGAAATAGAGGGGAGCTTGTTCCTGCATAATCTCTCACCAGGCTACAAGCTTATGTGCAGAAAAAGAGAATCCATCTTAGATCTATGACCAAGATTTCCCTAAGGCTATAGTTTGTCCACTCTAATGGTCATAGACTATCCACAGAGGCTCCCTTACCTAGAAATGATATGGTAGAACATGTAAACTGCTGTTGCCACCATGGTCCCAGGGCTACAAGCTCAAGCTTCCATGGGCCTTTTAATAAGCTCAAATCCTAAATGCATGTTATAGCCTAAAAAGAACTACGGGTAAATAGGAAAATAATAGATTAAGTAAGTATTAAAAGCATAAATTGCATTGATTTGATATTACCAATAATGAAATCTCTCAAGGCAGCAGCCTTGTGCACAACAGCTCTTCACAAAAATCCCAATGTTTAAATGGCCTTACAAAATCAAATAAAACTACACCTAAGTGCTTACCAAAGATTTATCTAGCAAGTGTTAGGCTAAGAGAGAAGAAAAAATGAAAAAAGAGGTGATCAAACCCTAACCTTAACAATAATCTGCTTGCGCTCTCAGTCGACAGAGGTTGAAGGAAAGAGTGATTGATAGTTTCTAAGTTACAAGCATAACTTATATACTTAGTCCTAATGTTATGGCTGAGAGAAGAGTAAACTCTAATTTTTCAAGCAGATGTGACACTGTTATAACCCTTAGATGTCTTGGGATGCATGCATCATAATCCATGCCTCGGGATGTGTGCCCTAGACCTGGGGAAATCCCTAAAAGGTCCTAAAGTTAAGATTGAGAAGTGGAGGACCCGAGCTTCACGAGGCTGGCTCCTGCATATCACTTATGTCGCACAACTGCAGAGTGTTCGCGGGATAGAGTTTGGATTTGAATATTACTGTCTCATGCAGTAGGACTTTGGATGATTGTATAGCTGCTTTAGCTTTGAATGCACTCGCGCAGTAGAGCTTCAGACATTTTCTTTTGCGAGGTACTCGCGCAAATGCCTTTGCATCTCGCTCAGTTCAGGGTTCAACTTCTAAGCACACAAGAGCTATGCGAGAGAACTGCTGGGTGTCTCTCTCTTTCAGAGCCATGCGAGAAATTCGTGAGGTCTTTGCTATTGTTCGCGCCAATTGGTCTCGCGAGGTAGTGCGCGCGGCTGCATTAAGGCTTAATCCTCGCGAGAACTTCGTGAGCTATATTTCTGGAGGTTTAGTGTGCGAGAGCTCCGGGAGTTTCTTCACATATTGATTGCGGCTGAAGTGCATGACTGCTGGGCGAGAAGTTGCTTTGTGATAACCCCTTCATTGAACTGCACAACTTCTTCGCAAGCTCGAATATGTTGCATGTCTTTACTGTGCGAGGGAGCTTTGCCAGTGAATTGAATAGTGTGAGGCAGCACCTCAGCTGTGCGAGATAGGTCATTGGCTCCTCTGCTGCTATCCACATGCTTCTGTTGAAGCTTCCTCCACTCTCATCTACACTTGGTTCATCTGCTGGACTGTCTTGGCCCATTGTGACATGCAAAATAGTCACCATGGTGTTCTATCACTTTTTCTTGAATTCTCTCTTTTTAGCACCAAACGCATAGACTTTGTGTTAAGCCGCACAATTTATTACTAACTATAAAATAAGCTAAAAATGAGTTATTAGTCAGCTTCAAGGTTCAGTAAAGGCTAGGTTAAGAGGTGAAAAGTGGTACTTTTCAGTGAATAACAATAAGCATCAAAGAATTTCACCATCAATTGACGCCTGAGGTTGGATTTTCGTCCAATCAAAGTAGTGTAACATAGTAAGAGTAGATTAAATATCAGAAGTTTCTCAAGAGCAATTGACGACCGCAATTGAGTGCTGAAGATTAGTGTAGATATCTGTAATTTCTCAGGAGCAATTCATGACTATAGCTGAGGGGTGAAGGATATATTTTACTTTGCTTTCTAGTTTAGATTTTATTTGCTTTGTAAATATCTCCCAGTTTTAATTTGAATTGACGACTCAGGTTAGAATTTGCAGATTAGTGTAACGAATTTTACTTTTCCATCTTTAGTTTTCTAGAGTTTGATTGACGCCCAAATTTCTGGTTGATTATTGATTAGATTAAATCTGTATTGATAGGATCTTAGACTTGATTGAGGACCAATACTAGGAGACTAGAAATTTGGTGTAATGGTATTGTTTATTTTCATAAATATCCGAAAGCTGAAGATTAAGATTGACGACCATAATATGAAGTTGGAGGATTAGGATTTACTTTTATACACTTTAGATATAGAAAAATTCTTTATTCATATTTATCCGGTAGTTTAGGAATCTTAAAGATAAATATAAGTTTTCAAAAAACTAGATTAATGGAAATCATAGCTATCTTCGTGGGAACGATCCTATACTAGCTCTACAATTTCCATTGTGCACTTGCAATAGGTTAAGACTTAATTAGATACACATAGTAAGCCGATCACCTGTCTTCTGGGGGAGGTGTGCACAATAGAGCCAAAAGTGGGGTCAGACTCGACGTGTTTAATACACACACCAAGCCAAATCTTGGCCAGCAATAGCTTTGCGTGTGTATTACACAAGCTCGACCAAATCGAACCAAAAAATAGCCTGGCATGTGTAATACATGCGCTAGGCCCCTGGGGAAGGGTTTTTAACACCCGAGTCCGAGCCAAAAGGGCATTATTTCAAAAAAAATTCTCTCCCCCTTTTCCTAAAGTAAAACGAGACCTCTTCCTAGGGCTCCCTTGGATCGATTTTAATTGCACTTCATTGCCAATGCTTGCCCATCCCGATTAAACACTCACTCTATGCCGGATCAAGGACCCATTTTCTTGAAGGTAATCATTGCTTAATCCCATTTTATTTGATCTTTCTTGAATTATTTTGCAATGTGGTTATGATTCTTTGCTTCTTTAGATGACATATAGATGATTTCTCTTGTAAGCACGGTTATCAAGGCTTGGTTTGATTTTATTTCATGTAAATCGGCTCGAATGATGTCCTATTTTTTTTTCTTGAGTTATTTTTTGATTAGGGCATTTCTTTTTTTTCTTTTTCGTTGGATCTAGGTTTGTGCACATAAAAATTTTCTTTTCTTCTTTTTCTTCTTTCTTTTTTTTTTTTATGTGTGCACATAAAGAATTTTGTTCTTTCTTTTTTTTTTTTTTGGAATATGGGTGACTTTTTTGAAATGTGGGTGATTTTTGTTGAAAATGTGGATGATGATTTTTTGAAAATGTGGATGATGATGGGTGATTTTTTGAAGATGATGGGTGGTTTTATTTTATTTTTTTGTTTTTTTTTTGGTTTTTGTTCTCTCTTTTTCTTTGAAAATGTGGGTGATTTGATGATGATTTTTTTGAAAATGATGGGTGGTTTTTAAAAAAAATAAATTATTCTCTCTTTTTCTTTCAAAATGTTGGTGATTTGATGATGATTTTTTGAAAATGATGAGTGCTTTTTTAAAAAAAATTTTGTTCTCTCTTTTTCGTTGAAAATGTGGGTGATTTGATGATGATTTTTTTGAAAATGATGGGTGGTTTTTAAAAAAAATAAATTATTCTCTCTTTTTCTTTCAAAATGTTGGTGATTTGATGATGATTTTTTGAAAATGATGAGTTATTTATTTATTTTTTATTTTTTGTTCTCTCTTTTTCTTTGAAAATGTGGGTGATTTGATGATGATTTTTTGAAAATGATAATGACGATTAGGATTGATGAAAAAGAAAAGGGCCCTACTTACCTCCCTGCTAGCCTGTTTAGCAAATGATTTCTTGCTACTGATATATCTTGATATCATTGCTGGTGTCCATCTCAGAATGTCGAGTGAGGAAGAGCATGGGCCAGAGGAGGGGCCGAAAGTGGTCTATGGTTCATGAGGGGAGCAAATTTTTGTGGTGCAACGCTCTTCCGGTAGCTCATTCGAAATGCAAGGTGAGGCTGCCCGTACTGGTCTCCTTCATCAGCAATATACTCATATCAGGGATTTTGGGGTCGCCGGCAAGTAAAAAGCTTTGCTATTGTTCTTTGTACGAGCTTGCAATATCTTCAGGATCTGATACCTCTCTATTGGGATGCAGGAGTTGCCTTCCATCACCTTTCGAGGAGGCTGGTTGGACCTCCAGCGCTTCTATCTCTACCTCCCTCCGGTCGTGAAGTTCCTTCTTGCCCTGCCGTGCGGGCCGACGCGGCCTATCTAAGGGCCTTGATTGAGCGCTTTCATCCTGAGACTATGACATTTCACATGGCCATGGCAGAGATGGCTCTTACCCCCATCGATTGGTAGATGATTATGGGGATTTAGATGAGGGGTGTACTGGCGGCAAACCTTCGTGTGCCCAGTAGGGATGAGGTGATTCAACTAATTGGGGATTATCCCACCTTGACAAATCTGCATGGCTTTGAGGTTAAAATGCCATGGTTGTCTGATCTGTTTGATGAGAATGAACTAGTGGATTTGGGCCAGCCTGATGCAGACATCTTCATTGAGCCTGAGCGTGCGGTGATGTTGGCTCGCATCAAGCTCCTTTTCTTGCTGGGCAAGACGCATTTTTTGAATGCCAGTGGTGGGCGGGTCTCATTGTCTTTGTTTAGTCTTATGGTAAATTGGGATGATGTGCACCGATATGACTGGGGCGGGGCAAGATACGCCGTGCTAATGTCTAGCCTAGCTTGGGTCTCAGTCGGGAATGCAAAGTATGCTGTCAGCTTTTGGCCTGCTGCAGAGGTAACCCTTGGCTCCTTTACTTTCCTTGGTTTATTGGTTAGTCATTCCTTGCCTGTGACACATCTTTTATGTATGCCACTCTTTTTAGGGTTGGGGATATCAACACTTCCAGCCTGGTTGCCCCATCCTTCACTCTGATGTACCCACCTATCCGCTCATGAGCAACTAGAACACGCATCACCGCAGGGATGTTGGTATGAAGCACTTAGAGATGGGCCTGTGGTCCCAATTTGATCTGCTGATCCCAGAACAGGTATGGCTATTTCTCTCTTTTCTTTCTTAGCATTTCCTTTTTATGCTACCTGTTTGGCTGATGGGACACTTTCTATTTGGGCAGGTTATCTATGATCCCTACATTGGTTCTGCTTCTTGGGATCGAGCTACTGTAGGTCCATCTCACTTCTTTGTCAACCATCGCATTATTTTATTCTATGGAGCTTGGGCCAGGGCGTATTACCTGAGAGAGAGAGTAGTACATCAATACCGAGACCACTTTATCGTGCCGCAGACTCCTACGGATGTTATGGCTCTTGGGGGTACTATTAAGGAGCTCTCTGCTTGGTTTCTTCATCATGGGGTCCCCATCAATGATCTCCTCATGCCCGAGGGGTACCAGCTATGGTATGAGTCCTTGCCCTACGGTCCATTCTTTCGCATTTCATACTTGGTGCTAATTTCTTAGCCTTTGGTGGTCTGCGATCTCAGGTGGTTCTTCTTTTCCTTAGACAAATTTTTAGTGGTTTTGATTCAGTTTTTTACTTCTACTGACTGAAACTCTGCTCCTTTTCACAGTTCGCAGGGAGGTGACTCTGATGATGATGAGGCAGCAGCGGGTACTGCTGAGGCTATGGGAGCTGGTCCCACAGGCCCCTCTGGTAGAGGTGCCTTTGGTAGTTCGACTACAGAGGTCTAGGGGACTTTTAGGCGCCTCGATGATGCCTTCCTTTCAGGTTTATGTACGACCGTAGAGGAGCAGATCCATATATCTGCTCAAGTGACCCGGAATTGGTTCCTGGGGTAAGCAAGTTTTTTTCTTTCTGCGAGCTTGTTTCTATGAAAAATGCATGTGCTGGCGCCTGTAGCTGATGTCTCTTTCTTTTTGTGTAGGACTATGAGTCGGCGGTGAACCAGGCGAAATATTATCGCAACATTGCCGGTCTTCGGACATGGAAGTGGTGAGTATCATACTGACTGGTTTTGATCATTGCCTTGCTATTTTTATTTTTCAATCGATCTTGACTGATGGCCTTGGATATGATTTGCAGCGTGCTCGTGAAAAGGAGTCGCGCTCCCTGCTTAGCTGACTTTCTCAGGCGTGGGCCTAAGTGGGGGATGTCAGGACATATCAGAGCTCTTCGTACAAGCGCAAGAAGTCCAAGGGTGCCAATAAGGATTAGGTTCTGTTTTAGGATTTTCGAACTTTGAGACTTTTTAGGACACATTTTATTTTTGGATTTTAGAAATATGTAATGGATGATATGACACTGTTATTATTTTCGGATGGCTTTTTCAGCTTTTCCAGATGAATGTTAGTGCCCTTTGCATATTCTATCTCTCTTTTGCTTGTTGTAGTGTGTCGGATTGCTTGCAGGATGAGCTTGATTTTTTTAAGAAAGAATGGCCTCTGGGGCCACATACTTTGTTAACACTTGGTCCTCATTTTCATGCCTGTGTGGATCTTTCCTGCACAAAGATTTATATAAGTTAGATGTGACCAAAAAAATTCGCCTCCGTATGTGATTTAATGTGCTCTTTTAGGTAAATGACAGTAAATGCAGGCAAGCTGTTCAGGGGATTAGCGGAAACTCCCTCCCCAACCCTCATTTTTATCTTGTGGTGGGCAAATGGTTTGGCGCATGTGTTACATGTGCCAGACAGCTCTAGGGAAAAAAGTGGCTTGGCGCATTAATAAATGTGCCAGGCCAAATCTGGAGTAAACAGAGTTGGGCATGTGTATTACATGCATAAGGCCCAACCTGGGGGAAAATGCTCTGGCGTGTATAATACACATGCCAAGTGCTTCCAGAGGAAAGTGGGGCTTTTTAAGCCCGAGAATGCACTCTTTTCCTTCTCTTTTGACTTAGGTTTGGTACTTTTTGCTGGTGCTTCTCTCCTTGCTTTCTCAAGGGTTGGTCCATCATCCTACATTAAATTTGTATCCTCAAGAATATCTTTGTATGTCAATGGACCCACTTTCCAACCCCGCCTCTCATGGGAGGCCCGGGACCGCTATACTTCCCTCATTGGGCGTGGGGCCCAGTTTCCTAAAGAAGTGGTTAGGGAGTTTGAATGAGAGAGAGCTCGTGGGTTTGAATGAGCTTGGGTTGGCCCGCCTCTCGTCTTTTCTTGGCATTCCTCCACTATGGGACCTTCTTCATGCGGCAGCCTCCTTTTGGGAAGTGGATACCCATGTCTTTCATTTGGGGAACTATGAGTTGTCTCCCACACTTGAAGAACTCTCTAACCTATCAGGTTGAAGCTGCATAGAGGTCTTGCGAGAGTGATGCGAAAGCCAGGTTATGCCAAAGCCATCCACAAGACTTTGGGTTTGAAGAAATTTGATTATGGAAAAAGTCTCATTGGAGGGCCCACCAGGTGTTTGGTGAAATTCCTGAGAGAACTTTTTGGTGACGAGAGCCTGCAAAAATTACCAGTTAGAAATGTTTATAACGTGAAGGTTTTTGCTCTTGGTCTCATCTCTGAGGTTCTTTTCTTCACTGGGGGAGAAAGTTTCTCGCTTGCACTCTACGATGTCTTGACCAAATTAGAGGGAGGCCGTTCTGTGATGCATCTAATCCTGGCGGAGCTTTATCGTTGCCTTGACGCATTTGCCTTGGGAAAGGTGGTGTGCCTTAGGGGATGCCCGCTTCTACTTCAGGTTTGGCTAGGGGAGCACCTTACTGTTTTATGACCCGTGCCTCATTTTTATATTGCCCGTGGTGAGGTGACCCGTTGCTTCCTGGGCAGATGCCATATGCTTCCACTGGGAGACATGCAGGGTTTGAAGATTTGGCTGGCCGAAGCCTAGTTAGTGTGGAGGCTTCCTTGGTTAGATCAGACCTTCCCGGTGGTCCGCTCTAGAGATTACAAGGGTATCACCCTCCTTGGCCTGACTGGCAGTACCTACTACTTCCTATTTTGGGTGTTGTGCTAGTTTGGTTGTTCTCAGCAGGTGCCTTGTGCGGCAAAACCTCCTCTATGTGATTTGATTTTTTCTCGGGAGTCCTCTAGGGACATGGATAGGATAGCTGCTCTATGGGAGACGCATCAATCAAGGCTCATGTGCAATTTAGAGCAGGGAAATTCGGTTCTATCCTCCACAGAGTACGAGGCTTGGCTACTATTTGAGAAGTCTGATGTTGGTCACTTGAATTAGGGAGGGAGTAGTGATATAGCAGGGCCTTGGCCAAGGAAAGAGTCGATGCTTTGGGGCCATATTGAGCTACTGATGGATGAGAAGCGAATCCTCCATGAGAATGTAGAGTAACAGACGGTTAGAGCAGAGGTGGCAGAAACTAGAGCCGATGTAGCTAAGCATGAGGTCCTTCGTCTGGAAGGGTCATTGAGTGACGCTCTTAGTGCTACTGATACTTCTCAGAAGTGGTATAGGAGTCTTCATGGCCACTGGATGATGGAGCGGGATGTACAAGAGGATGCTTTACGTGCAGAGATTCATGCCTTGAAGCACGAGTTGGGTCGTTGATTCCCTCCTGCATATACTTTTTGCATAGATCAAAACCATAGAAAGGGGCGCAAGAAACCCCTAATTAGATACATCTTTTTGGTATCCATATTTTCTTTATATTTTTATTATTTTTGCACTTTTGGGTAGAAAGAAAGAAGCTAGACATCTCACATATTATTTTTTTGGGATGTGGTGTCAGCTCTATACAGGTTTCTATATGAGAAAGGGAAATCTATTATCTTACAAAACAGTGTTATTTCTCCTTTCTTTGATTGGACTTCTTTTAAAATGGAAAGTGCATAATATGAGCATAGAAAAGAAAGTCTATTATCTTTTGCAAAAAAAGGGTCTCCTTGCCCTGTGGTCGTGCACACAGTGTGGGTGTGAAAATAGGGAAGGGAAATCTATTATCTTTGACAAAAATGGTCTCCTTGCCCACTTTTTTTTTTTTTTTGTTTGATGCCTTAATTATCGGGGAAATGACGGGTCCCCTTTTGAGCATGGTCGAACCCCCTTTCATGGTTGGTCCTGAGTGAAATTCAGTAAAAAAAATTTTACTAAGGCCGGAGCATTTATTCCTTTGGATCGAATCGACCTTTTTCTCCTTACCCTGGGTCATACGTTTGACAATGTAGTTATAAAAACATTCTTGGTCGGGACTCGAATTTGAACTAACATGAGCAGCCTCGTCGAGAATCGGGTAATGCAGGAGGGAAACCGAGGGGATCTTATTTATTTTCTTTTTCATTTCTCCTTTTCAACTTTCTTACTCACAATGCCTAAGGTGGGTTTTCGTCGTGTCCGTTGTTTCCCTCTTTTTACTCGTAGCGCTTTCTCGGGTTTTCACTACATCCATGGACTTGCATTTTTACCCCAGGCCCCTTTTTAGGCTTTCACCTGGTTCGCACAAGCTCGCTATTTTTATCCATGGTGCCCTTTCGGGTTTTCACCACATCCTTTTTTCTTTGAGCTTGTATATTTTTATTTTATTTTATTTTTATCTTTTTTTTATCTTTATCAAAAGCCACAACATGGACGTCGATTCCATCATAGCCAGCTAGATGGAATTCTTTGTTGTCTCTCAGCTTAGCTTGCGCTGACTCAATGGATACTATGACTGCTTGCTGACCTTCAAGAGGGCTTTTTCTCGGAATGTATCATGGCCATGGGATAGGTTAGGAATTTTGAAGGTATTCTGGATTTTCAAAAAGGTTTCCTTGATTGGGTTCCAGCTTCCATAATACACTTCTGCCTTGGGGGTTTTGACTGTACATGCCCCACTTTTTTTTTCTATATTTTTTTTATTCTTTTCGCTTCTTTTTTCCAGACATTCTCTTTTTGGGATTTTAATGGTAACTCTTTTTCATATTTTTTTTGTTTGGTATATACACATTTTTTTGGGAAGCATGTGCCAGACCGTGAATCAGACTAGAGTGTTCTTGGCATTTATAGCATCTCTGAACGTGCTTGCAATAGTCAGTTTCCATTGTGGTCTAGAAATACCCTTGTCGTAGGATATTTTTGGCAAGCATGCGCCCATTGGCGTGGGCCCCATAGACTCCCTCGTGAATCTCTTTCATGATGTTCGCTGACTTGCTTTTAGTTAGGCATCAGAGTAGGATATTATTATACGATCGCCTGTAGAGACATTTTTCATTGATGACATAGTTTGCCACTAAATGTTGAATGGTCTGTCTATCCTCTTTGGATGTTCCCTCAGGGAATGCCCGAGTCTCGAGGAAACTCTTGATATCTGAGAACCACGGTGGCTAATCATCTAACCTTGGGGGTTCCCCAATCTGAAAGTAGAAGGCCGGCTCGTTCCTCTGTTCAATCATGATCGGCTTCACCACAATACCGTAGGGAATTTCCACCATTGATGCCAATGTTGTTAGGGCATAGACGAACCGATTTCTTGCTCATGGGACATAGGAGAAAGTAACATCATTGAAGCATGCTATCAGATCCTCGAGATGTTCATGATATGAGATCAACTTCTCATCCTTCATCTTCTAATCTCCATTTGTCTGGCATATGATCAATTGTGAGTCGCCAAACACCCTGAGGTGAGTTACGTTCAGGTCTAGAGCTACTTGTAAGCCAGCTATGCATGCCTCATATTCAGCCATGCTGTTTGTGCAGGGGAAGTTGAGTTCGTTAGAAGCTGGTATGTGGGATCCCTTTGGCGAGATTAGGATAGCGCCAACTCCTTGACCTTTGGCATTTGACGCTCCGTTGAAGTGCATCACCCAAGACTCCTCTGTCTTTACTGTATCATCCTCTGTCATGAGCAAGATGTCCTCGTCTGGGAATTTGGTCCTTAGAGGTTCATAATCGGGTAAGGGATTATCGACAAGATGATCAATGAGCGCCTGCCCCTTGATTGACTTCTGAGTTACGTAGGTGATGTCAAATTTAGATAGTAGGAGCTGTCAGCGCACAGTCTACCCAGTGCGGGTTGGCTTTTTGAACATGTACTTTAATGGATCCATGAATGCTAGGAGTAGAACAACTTGGGATAACAAGTAGTGGCGGAGTCTCTGTGTGGCCCACACGAGAGCCAAGCATGCTTTCTCTAGATGAGAATAGCGCATCTCGTAGTCAGTGAACTTCTTACTCAGGAAGTAGATGGCTTGCTCTCTTCTTCTTGTCTCGTCATGCTGCCCTAGGACACATCCCATCAAAACTTTTGTTGTGGAGAGATACATTAAGAGTGGTCTCCCTGGCTCGGGTGGTACTAATACTGGAGGGTTAAGAAGGTAGCCTTTGATTTTATCAAATGCCGCTTGACAGTCATCATTCCATTCAACAGGAGAATCTTTCCTTAGCAGCTTGAAGATCGGTGTGCAAATAGGAGTGAGCTGTGCAATGAACCGACTGATGTATTGTATCCTGCCCAAGAAACCTCTGACCTCATTTTTAGTAGATGATAGTGACATTTCCGTGATGGCCTTTACTTTGATTGGATCAACCTCAATACCTCTCCTACTGACGATGAATCCTAGAAACTTTCCTGACATGACGTCGAATGAGCATTTTTGAGGATTCAGATGTAACCTATATTTTCTCAGCCTCTCAAACATATTTTGGAGGTTTATCAGATGGTCACTCCTCTCTGGTGACTTGGCAATCATGTCGTCGACATACACTTCGATTTCTCAGTGCATCATGTTGTGGAAGAGTGTTCTCATCGCTCTCTGATACGTTGCCCCAACATTCTTTAGCCTAAATGGCATGACTCGGTAGCAAAAAGTTTCCCAGGAGGTAATAAATGTTGTCTTCTCTCGGTCTACCTTTGCCATCATGATCTAAATGTATCTGGAGAATCCGTCCATGAAGGAGAGCATCCCGTGCTTGGCATTATTATCAACCAAGATGTCGATTTGTGGTAATGGGAAGTCCTCTTTCGAGATTGCCTTGTTCAGGTTTTTGAAATCAATGCACATGCAGACCTTCCCATCCTTTTTTGGTACTAGAACAATATTGGCTAACCACTGCGGGTATTTAGAGACCATGAGAAATCATGCATCATATTGCTTGATGACCTCATCTTTTACTTTCAACATCCACTCAGGTCGGAGTCGCCTCAATTTCTGCTTGACTGGCCTAATATCAAGGTAGAGTGCAACTCATGCTCGACCAAATTGGTGTCTAAACCAGGCATGTCCTCGTATGACCATGTGAAGACATCCTGATATGACCGAAGGAAATTGATCATGCTTTTTCTTTCCTCGGGAGATAGCGATGTTCCGTTCCTAGTGATTCTAGGAACCTCCTCAGTCCCTAGATTGACGTCCTCTGTTTCTTCAACGATAGGGGTAGGACCATGCTCAAAGTCAGCAAACCGCTCAAGGAGTTCATTGGGGAGCTCCTCAATAAGGATTTTCTTGTCCAGACTCGTGACTCCTACCTCTTCATATATCTCTACAGGAAAGGGGTTGATTTCACGTGGGACGGGGGTTTCGATCAGTCCCCTAATTGTACTAGGAATACAGATGTATTAATTTAATGAAACTTTAATTAAATCAAGTATGCTGATTATACAGAAATTTTTAGTAAAGCAAGTATACTAGTCCTACAGCAATTTTAATTGAGATGGAGAACTAATTTTACTATAACTCTAATTTAAGCAATGAATTAATTTTATTAAAATCTAATTAAAGCAGATAAACTAATTTTATTAAAATTCTAATTAAAACAATGAATTAACTATATTAAAAATCTAACTAAAATAAAGGAATTGATTTGACTAGAATTGTAATCAAAGCAATGAGTTAGTTATACTAAAACTCTAATAAAGAAAAAGGATTAACTATACTGAAATCTAATAAAGCGAAGAATTAACTTTGCTAGAATTACCTATTAAAATAAAGGAACTAATTTTCTTAGAGTTCTAATCAAGGCAATTATTCTAAGGATCTAAATTAAAATAAAGCATGTAAATTAATCATACTAAAAATCTAAGAAAAGGTTGTGGAATTGATTTTCTAATCCTAATTAAAGCAACAAAATAATTTAAAAAAAAAGGGTTTTGGGCCAGCTATTCTAAGGAGGATTGGCCTCATTCCCGAGTACCCTCCGTAAGCTCCCTTAGGCAAATCGGGTGGCTGAGATTAAAGATTAATTAGATTTTGGACTATAATATTATATTTTTGGCTTTGCGAACTCGATTTCGGGATGATAATTATGGATTAAATTAAGAAACTAGAATTATAGAAAATAAATTAATATTTGGGATTTAAAAAAAATATTAAATTAAGAAATTAAAACTAAAATTTAAAATTCTAGGACTGAATTCGAGTCCGAAATTAGAAAATCAGCCCATATGAATAAGGACTGGTTCTAGAACCTAAGGACTAGAACTAGAGATTAATGATATGGCTGAAAATTAAGATTTTAGAACAAAATTAAAGCCTAGGGTCAGTAAATTAGTCTTTCAGATTAAGGACTGGTTCTAGAACCTAAGAACTAGAACTAGATATAAGAGATTACGGTATAAAAAAAGGGGTGCGACGGTCTAAAACTAAAAATTTGATATTAATAATTAAAACTAAGGGAAATCCTAAGTCTAAAACTAAGGTTTTTACCTAGGATCGGGGCTGTGGAGAGAAGTTTCAAAGATTCGAAGCTTGAATCCCGAAATCATGGCTATGTTCCTCTATGCGTTCGTTCTTGGAGCTCTCTGGTTTCAAAATCCCAAAAAAGTCCGTTCTCTCTCATTCGTGTTGTATTCTCCTATGGGTCGAATTAAAAAAATCTTGTATAAGTTTTTCTCCAATTAAATGCCCTATTTTTGGTATTTAATCGAATTGTACGCCGGTCTCTCGGTGCTTAATTGCTTTGAGTCGGTCATCGACGCAGTGAGCGACTGGCTAACTTGCTCAGCCAGTTTCCAAGTTCTAATCACATTAGAACTAATTGCACACCTCTTTCAAAGTTTCAAAGTTTACAATTTGATTAAGTGCCTCTTTCGAAGCCTTTAATAGAGGAAGCTTGGGGGTCAAGGACTGTAAGACTAGGTCGGGCATAGGCCAATTGCGCGCTGGTGGTCGGGTGCTCAATTTGATCGTGCGTGCCATGTGGGGCATGTGATCAAGTCTCAAGATGGTCTGGGGAAAGGAAGTTTGGCCTAGAAGGAGATTGATTGCACGCGTGTGGTTTGGCGTGCAATCGAATTATGTGCATGGTTTAGACGCGTAATTCGTGGCTGTCCGGGTTGAGTCTGAAATGCAAGACTATTATTTCAGTCTATATTTTGACTATATACTATTATTTTAGTATATAGTCTCCCTACACTAGGATCTGAGCGAAAGAGCTATTGTTTTAGCCTGTGTTCAACCATGTACTATTATTTCAGTGCATGGTCCCCGCGTCATATGGGGCTTGAGTCACAAAACTATTATTTTAGCCTATGTCCAGCCATATACTATTGTTTTAGTATATGGTCTCACATTAGGGAAAAGGGGGTCTGAAATTCAAGACTATTGTTTTAGTCTGCATTCTGACTATATACTATTGTTTCAGTATATAGTCTCCCTACGCTAGGATCTGAGCCACAGAGCTATTATTTTAGCCTGTGTTTAGCCATGTACTATTGTTTCAGTGCATGATCCTCACCTCAGGGTTATGGGGTCAAAGGTTGACCGAATAGATTTGTATATTTCGAGAGGGAAAAATTGGGGTGTCTATAGATGCCCCTCTTCGGAGTGCTCTTGCGAAGTCAGAAAGCGTTGAAGAAGTATACACCCCTCATTCGAGGTGTCTTCTCGTTTCTCTTGGGAAATCACAAATGTGAACTAGGGATGCTGACATGACATGCTTGACTTTCTTATCTATCAGCACAAGCTACACTAGAGCATTCAGGGGCCCAGTGGTAGTTGTTGAAAGGCGTGTTCTATGCCGTGGATGCCCAGGGGCGTTCCCGTCTCGTATCGCGACCTGCTGTCATAGACAGTCGACAGGAGAATTCAGCGTATCCTATTCCGTGGATGTAAGGGGCATCCCGTCACATGGCGTGACCTGCTATGAGTGATAGTCAAACGAAAAGGAGAATCACCATATCCTAATTTGTGGGTGCAAGGGGCATCCCGCAGCATGTCGCGACCTACTGCAAGGGACAGTCAAATAGAGGGATATGATGCAGTCAAGGTATCGGGGGGCATCATACAAATATCCATAAATAGGTCCAGGGACCAATAATAATATAATGCAATATAATGTCAAAGGCTTTCGTAAGTCATGTCAGGCCAGGCGCGTCATTGCTCACACCAATGCACGTCAAGCGTTCCTTTTCCAATAGGTGTTTGTAAGTTCTTAGATTAAATATACTCATTATTTGGTTTCCCAGGGGAATGGCTGGTTTGGGCTAGTAATTAAAGTGAAATTTGGTAGGTGAGTCTCTTTGTTTGTTATTATTTTGGTTTCTTTCTTTTGTTGTTTTGGGAGTAAAAGATTTTTCATTTTGGAATAAGTGGTAAGAGTTTTTTTTATTTCTTCTTCATTTTTTTTTTGGAAGTAAAAGATATTTTTTTGGAAGTAAGTAAGGGGATTTGAAAACTTGAAATTTTAGGGAATTTAACTTAAGATCAATTCGGTGGTAAAACGGTGGAAAACGTGGCTTCCGAGACATCGCTGAGCAGATCCATCGGTACGAGATTTATGGACCTGACCGTTATTGTGGTTGTCAAGACGACACTTGGCATGCTGGATACTCCATCTAACCTTCTAGACGAATACTGATGATTGTCTCTTATGGGAGAACTACAGTGATTCGCGAGTCGAAAGAGACGGGTTTTAAAAATATTTTAGACTTAATCATAGCTAACTATATTTGTAAGGAATATCGAGTAATTGAAAAGTGGGTAGTACTTACCTGAGGATGATACACACCTAAATTGTGCATAGCTTGTACGGTCTGGTGGTGCTGTAGTGTCGCGATGGGGCTTTGGAGGTTTTTCCTTTCTTCAGGTCCACTGTGGTAGAGCTTGGCAGTTGCCAGTGTGATGGAATGTCTTATGGAAGTAATGTCGCAATGGGACTTGGGGATTCTTCCTTTCTTTGGCTACGTGCTGGATGAGTCACGGTGGGACGTGGGGATTTTGACAAGATGTTCGTGCTGAAATTTGGCATTGGTCGGATGCGATGGGACATCGGAGGAGTCCTAAATCTTTGTGCATTTCTGCTACAGCAGTGGTGTATGGTGACTATTACGTAGCATGCAATTCGAGAGGGAGCTCCTCACTTTAGCGATGGGGCAAAGTTGAGGTTTCTTCCCTTTCATCATATGGTGCGACAGGTGTTGTCTGAGCTTTTTGGGTAGTGATGTTTGCGATGGGAAGTGGGAGGAGTCCCTCCGCTTTTGCGATGAGATATTGGCTGAGCATAGTTAGCGATGGGGCTTTTAGAACATTTGACTCCTTACGATGTTTTTCATGATGAGGGTTTCAGGGAGGTGTGGTCGGTGTCGAAGTTGTTGTGTCATGATGGGGCATGTTCATAGTGAGAATGAATTGTAGTTGCATCGCGAGGGGACATATTCATGGATGTGTGGTGGGGTTGTGTCTGGATGTCTCGGGTAATGATGATTGCGATGGAACGTTGGTAGGATATTTCTGTGATAGGTATGTCTCGCCTCTTTCTTTGGCAGATCTTGGGTTATGAAAAAAAATCATGTTGTGGTTGTGTCGTGATTGGCTTATTTTTCTGGTAGTGTGCTCGCATTTTTAGGAGATTTGCTTTTGGCTTTTTGCAAGGGGTCATGAGGGCATGGCTAATTTATTATGATGGGACTGGATATTGAGGTGGTATCATGTGTGTGTATCTTGTTGTGGTGGGGTGTGCATGACGGGGCTGCCCCTCTCTCCTTCTTTCTCTCTGAACAGCCTGTGAGGCTACACGATGGGACAGGAGAGTTTTGATCAAGGTGAGGTAGAAGGATGTGAAGGTATAGATTTTGTCAAAAGTCAAGCATTGTACACCTTGTTTAGGTTGCTCAATATGATTGCACGCCTATTTTTGGTCGTGCGAACACAGGTTCGAAGGGCTGTTTACGTGTGTGTGAGTGTGCGGGTGATTAGATCATGCGCTCTAATTATGGTGTGTGATCGAGGCGTCAGTAGGTCACTGTGCAGGCGATGGTTCTTATTGTGTGACTCATGGGAGTCATTTAATGAGGTTGCGTGGTGTATCGTCTGCGTGTGATCGGAGCGTCAACAGGGTCAGTGTACGAGTGACCCTTCGTATTGCGCATCTGGAGTGTTTTGTTCAAGTTATGCATTTTAAAATAGGCGCGTGATCGAAGTGTCGTGTGGACGATGGTTCAGGTGCGCTCTCAGGTCGGGGTGCATGTTTTAGATTGTGCATAACATGCATGGTGCGTGATCGAGTTAAGCGCACGTGTTCCGGCGTGTGATTGAGTCCGTACTCTATATAAGAGATAGAGCCTTCATTTATTTTCCATCCCTCGGTTTAGTCTCGAGTTTTACTTTTTCTGAATATTTTGTGTTCTAAAATTCCTATTTAAGTGATATTAGGCGATCTAACCGTCCGAATGGGATGTCATTTCTTCCTATGTTCGTTATTTCGTGTGATCTTCACCCTGAGGTGATGCTCAGAGTTGTCGTTATTCTGGGAATAGGCGGTATTGGGAATGAGGGCATTAGTCTTCACATCGGTCCTTTTTACGGAGCAGTGAAGGCAGCATTGAGGAGACGGCGGTGGAGGAAGTGAAGATGGTAGAGGAGAAGGAGTAACAAGTGGAGGGATGTGTTTCCCAACCAATCCTCTCTGAAGCCTCCGATTGGACGCTCAGAGCGAAATCTGCTCCTCGCTTCGTCTCAGTTTTGAACCAAATCTTCATTTTGGGTTGTAAATTCAGTTCTAGGTTTTCGTTTTGGATTATAAATTCAGGAGGTATGCCTCCGGTGATACTCGTAAAAGTTTTGAGTTATAAATAAAGAGGCATTTTTTTGTTTTATCGTGCTTGTTTATTTGTTTAAACTTATTAATGGATTGGTTGGATATATTTGATTGGTTTGGTTTATTTTAGGATTTAATTTAGGTTGAGATTAGTTTGTTTTATGGGGTTTGTTTAGAGGGTTTACTTGGTTCCGATGGGTTTGATGGGGCATTTTTTTTTATTGGTCCCTCACAAGTCAGGGTCTCATTTTAGAGTTTTCTTGTTGTTTGTTTTGTTTAAGGTTTAGGGTGTTTTATTTTTGTCCTTTTATTTAATTCGAAATGACACTTGTCAGAAGTGTATGAATTTTCAAAGAGTTCTAGATGGCTGTTGGGTATTTACTCCTATTGATTTATCTAAGCTTGTCACGGATTGTGGTTTTTTCGGAGAAGTGTTGTGTGATCATTGGTTCATCTAGGTATGTCATGGATTGTGGTCTTTCAAAGTGGGGTGTTTGGTTTAGATTTAATTAGATTGGATGGGTTTTCAAAAGTGTGACACTTGTCACTTTATGGTTTAGAAAGGTATAATTTATAAGTATGAGCTAAAGGCTTTAGGTTTGAATTGTTGTTTTGTTATGTGATTCAAGCTTAGGGTTAAAGTCTTCGGGCATATATTTTTTTGTCTTGTGATTTAGGGCATTTTTGTTCATTAATGTCTTTTCTTCCTCTCTATTTTGTATCTCGGGTATTGAATCTCAAGAATCATGTTTATTGAGTGGATTATTGAGAATGGACAAGATTGGGAATGCAAGGTAGTAGTTGAATTGCTACCATGCTAAGGGAAGAGGTGGAGAGGAAAAAGGTGGTAGAAAGGAAACCCAAGGATAAGGTAGGGTCAGAGTTCTCATGATCAATGCCTATTTTTCCTCGGTAGGCTATGCGGATTCAGTGTTAGTTGCTCCTTTTTTTGGTTTTCAAGGTGAGATTTCAAAGATGGATCCCGCAGGTCCTGGGTGCCTTTCTCTGAGTCACTTTTCTTTTCTGCCGGTTTGGGGCAAGGAGAAGAGGTTATCATGGTTAGGATTTGTCAGGGCATACCCTTTCTCCGGGCTTCTCTGAGATCTCTTATTTCCCGAATAAATCCGGATTCGGGCATTGCCTGAATGTATGGATTTTATGTTTGTTATTTTACGTTGTATATTCAGGGGGTATGCCCTCGGTATGTTTTGTAATCATTTTATTTATTTATGAAGTAATTATATTTTTAATTCCATTTGTAGTAAATTTTTAGTTTACTTTGTAGCTTATTTGACTTGTTTTGAGTATGAGGCTTACTTGTTTTAAGTTTGGTTTGATTTAGTTTATTTATCTTGGATTGGGGTATGTTAGGAGCATTTTTTTGTTTTGGTTTAGTTTGGGCTTAGTTGGAGTGTATAGACGATGGGGGTTTTTTTTTTTGTTTATTTAGTTTGGTCTTAATTGAAATGTGTCAGTGATGTTGGGGGGGCATTTTTTGTTCGGGGGTATATATATTCCTTTTAAGTTAGGAGTGTTTTTGGATTGACTCTTAACAAGGGGGTACTTTAGGCTGGTAATCAATGTCGGAAGTCTCCTAATCTAGGCCTATGAACCTGCTCTTTTGGGCACACATTTTTTGTGTTTTTGGGCAATTGTGCACTGGAATGGGAACGCACGTTTCAAAGGGTCGGAAGGTCATTGAGCACTGGTGTACGGTCGTTTAATCGATTTCAGCGCAAGTCATGGGGCGCAGGATTAGGGCGGTGGCCGGCCACTGTTGAAGTGACTGTTGGCATTCGCGTGCACTGGTTTAGGCACTTGATATGATTATGCTTCTGGTGGGCGGCATGTAACCAGGTGGTCGGGTCAGTGTGAGCGGGTGACAATCCGTTTACGCGCTTAGAGTTGAGCACTTAATCCGAATTAAGCACGGGTGGTGTGGTGCGTGATTGGATCGAGCACGTGAGTTTATGTGCATGATTTAGCTACACTTTATATATAGTTCAAAAATTTTCATATTTTCGCATTATCCGTTTTGGTCTTTGATTCTCTAGTTTCCTTGTTTCTTTGCGCTCTGGTTTTCATGTTTTCATGATATCTTGTGATCTGGTCATCGGCTTCAGACGCTGCTTCTTTCATTCTTTCTAGTTTTCCGAGTTCTTTGTTCTAGGATGGAGGGTGAGCGTGGTGAGAGGCACGATTTTACTATTTCTGAGTTAAAGGGGAAGATGATAGGGGAGATAGGTGAGATGTCCGAGGCTCGGACCGACGCCATTGTCAGGGAGGTGGCTAGAGAGGAGGTACCAGAGGGTGACCAGGTGGTGGTCAGGGAGGAGGTACCCGAGATTGAGGAGGGTGTAGCTAAGGTGGAAGGTGAGAGGGTCGAGGGTGAGAGACCTGAGGACGAGGCTGAGGAGCACCAGGGTGAGGATAGTTGTGATAGCAGACACTTCCCGCTGGAGGATTTCTTTGCTCGAGGCCAGGTAGGTACCTGTGCTCACTCATGCATCATGACGACATCTAGAGATAGGTCATGTTTCTATTCAGTTGTCCCTATTATATTTTGTGTTTGTTTTGAGTCGTTATTGTGTGTTTGGGGCATATTTCATTTTCTTTTAGCTCTAGATCTGTTTATCTTTCGTCATAGGTATGTGTTAATCTTACTTTCATTATTTACGTTTCGTTCAACCGCAGCTGGCTATCACCTCAACATGGACCGAGTCTCATACTTGGTACCGTGCCTTGTCGGAGTTTCAGTGGGCACGATTAATGTCTTTCAATTTCGGGTCGATTCTGGAGCTGGAGCCCTTTTAGGTCGATTGTGGCCTGATCGCGGCAATCTTAGAGAGGTGGAGGGAGAGGCATTAGGCGCTTCTCTTTCTAGTGGGTATGATGTTGCCGACTCTAGAGGACTGGGTTTGCATTACCGGTCTTTGTTTTGAGGGTGAGCCAATCACAGGGTGGATGGCAGGAGCGTATTTGGAGGTGTGTGAGGAGATTTTGGGTGTGCCGTATAGGTCTAGTGGAACGGGGCCGGGTGTAGTCCGAGTCACTTGATTTTTTTATACGTCATTCGAAGGCGAGAGCGTATTATGAGGCACATTGTATGGTAGTGGCAGGCCAGGAGCCCGTAGTTGAGTCGGGGTTGGCTGCAGATAGGGTGCTCTGAGCGTTCTTGATGCACTTTCTCAGTGCAGTACTCTTCTTTTCTTCGAGTCGGGGATGCGTCACCAGGTTGTTTTTTATGGTTCTCAGGGACTTGGATTGGGTCCCTAGCTATGCGTGGGGAGCGGCCTCATTGGCGCATCTCTACGAGCACCTTTATCGTCGGGGACGAGGCGTCACGATGATCGAAGGCTTCCTTCCTTTCCTCCAGGTGAGTTTTAGTTAGTTGATGTCATAGCTTCTTTGTTTTCTTGGTCTTTTAATGGTAACTATTCAGCGTTACTCTTTTGCATTTTTTTTTAGTTTTGGGCGCATGACCATTTTACTTTTCTTCATTCTGGAGTTCCGTTGGAGGTGGCGTTCATGTTTCCCCAGATGTACATGTGGAGGGAGGCGTTGAGGGGTCGTCGTTGGTCTACGGATCTTCAGACCACGCGCAGTCGTTTCGAGGATATGCATGCGAGGCAGGTTTATGTCATCATGCGTATGTTTTCTGTCATTTTGTTTCGATCTTTTAGTGTTTGAGGATTCAATTATCGTTGGCTTGTTTATTTGGTTAGGTGATTTAGAGGCCATACGAGGATGAGGAGGATGTCGGCGTGCCAGTGATTCAATCTGGCCAGTGTTAAATGGTGAAAAATGCCACTTTTCACCCTATAATCTGACCATTGATAGACCTGTGAGCACACTAGTAAGCTCTTGTCAAGTACATTTTGTAAACAACAATAAAAGAAGGTACTAATGCAGAAAACTGCTCAAGAATGCCCAAAAAGGAGCTATCTCTCAGCATAGGACAAACCTAGCAACAGCACACCAGAGGGTAGCACATCACTGGACCCTTGGAGCACGTGGCTATAGCAGGGCAAGGAGAAGAAACTGAAAATAGGCTGAGAACGTCCTATCGATTGGTCACCTGAAGGTGTCGATAGGAGCTGAAAGCAAAGAAAGGAAGAATTCATGCAGTTGAAGAGGTCTTCGATAGGAATTGAAGGCAGAAGAAGGATGAATTCATGTGGATTAAGGAGTTCGATAGGATCTCAGAACCTATCGAGCAGCTGAAAGGAAAGAAGAAACCATCCTATCGAAAATCTGCCTGAAGAGTCAAAGGAACATATCGAATGGTTTCTTAAACCTATCGAGATGAGAATGCTGGAACAGAACCTATCGAAGGGGCTTGAGCCTTTCGATAAGACTGAAAGCAAACCTATCGAAATGGTGGAATGAAGAGTGGAACCTGTCGAAATGATTTTGCAACCTGTCGAATACTCCAAACCAAGGACTGAGAAGGCTGAAACTCCAAGCGAAGATTCATCCTATCGAAACCTATCAAACGGATCTGAGAACCTAGCAAAAGGACCAGAATGCTTGATTCTAACCGGTTGAAAGCTTCCTAAACCTGTCGAAATCGTGTGCAGAACTTTCTAAAAATTCAGCTGAGCACACGTACTTCAGTGACCCGCTGCATGCAATCCGAGGCACTTGGTGACCGACACGATGGTTCCAGAAGATGCCCTAGAAAGCCCTAACTGACCCACGTGCTTTAACAGTACTCTAACAAACTCTGACGACCTTCTATAAGGTATTTTTAGCAGGAATAACAGAGGAGAAAGCTATATATAGAGATCCCCAATTGCCATTGGGGGAGGGGGAGATCTGAGCCAAAATTTTAGAGATTAGCGCTTGCAGAGCAATTCCATTTCCCTCCTTTAGCCCAACCATGGTTGGCTAAGTCCCTTGGAGTAGCAAGGAGCGAAGTTAGATTTGTAATTGGGTGAGGTTAAGAGTGCTATTGTAGGTTCCTAGCTGCACAGACTACAGATCTGAGAGTATTTCCATTGTAAAGTGACCTTGTTTGCAATGATAATGCTATTTTTAATGCTTTAATTAGATTTAAATTTCCTTTGGTTTCATTTGGTGATCGATCGGATTTGTATAGAGGAGTTGTAGATCAGCTCACCCACTTAACTGGTAGACCTCTTGAATACCATCTGATCTCCCTGGATCTGATGCTCCTTTGATTCCTTGAGTCTGTGACCTGGGAATTGCAGTATCTGTAGTGGTTTTAATTATTCTAATTGAGACTCTGGCTTTGTAGGAGATCTCTAGGATGGTCTGTGACCATTGAAGTAGATAGATCATAACCTTGAGATAAATCTAAGCTCAGGCCTCAATTGGATTCATCTGTTGCAATCCATGGATTCGATAAAGTCTATAGGATGGTCTGTGACCATTAAAGTGGACAGATCATAGCCTTAAGACCAGGTGGATCCTGTGACTTGGAGTGGAATTTATACCCTGTAGCTGTGCTTATAGCCAGCCAGGGATTTGTGTGCTTTGAACCTCTGTAGCATGATTAATTGAATCTGATTTCAGTGAAAACCAAACTCCAAGCTACTCTTCTCAATTTTTTGCATTTTTTTTACTCTCTTCCCCTGCAAGATCTGAGCTCCTAAACTCGATCCAAGATATCTTATGTTTAAATTATAGCTTATTTTAAGTGACAACCCATTCCAAACCTCTCCCTGTCTTTTAACTAAATTAGTAATAGCTAGGGTGCCAGATCTGACACAGATTTGGAGATTTGTCATATTTCTAAACAACCTCCCTGTGGACACTCCCGTACTCACCATTCTTTTAAAACTTGCTACAACAGATCCTGAACACTTGCAGGTCTGTATGAGTGCGTCTGCCTTATTTTATTGTTAATTTTAGACCCTCATTTGAGGGAAGGCAAACACACCAACAAGTGTTTGGCGCTGCTGCCGGGGAGGCAGTTTAGAAATCGATAGATCTAAGTTTTGATCATAGATTTGTAGTTTGTGTTTGATTTTACTAACTGCATTTGTAAGTTATTTTATTTTTCAGTAGTTTGTGTGCAGTTCATCAGATCTAAGGCTACCAGTGAGAGGAGAATTGTGCTGGAGATTGCTCTGTAGTTTGCATCCCTCTACTCCCCTGTTATTTTTCAGATCTGTTGATAATTTTTCTTAGAATAGTTAGAAAATTTGGTTAATTCTGTTTGTTGTGTGTTTGGATCTGTTCTGCATTCGGAATCTGAGTGTTGTATGTTTGGTAGGAGAACTTTGTAACCTCAGATTGTCCCACTAAATCCAGAGGTTGAAAGACTCCTCAGATCCAAACCAACTACACCCACTTCTGTTGCATTTGATTCTATAGAAATGGGTGAGCAACAGCAGCCGAGAACCCTTAAGGAGTTTAATGCACCAGGGGTCAACAATTCCCCCTTCTGCATTCAATTCCCAGCTGCTCAGGAAAACTATGAGATAAAATCATCCATCATTCAAATGCTACCCTCGTTTCATGGTCTGACCAAAGAAGACCCCTATAAGCACATTGATGACTACACATTTAATATCAGTGTTTGGGGGAGGAGGCCACCAAGATGAGACTTTTTCCTTTTTCATTAAAGGATAGAGCCAGGACCTGGTTGTCCCTGCTCCCACCTAACAGTATTCAGTCCTGGAGTGATCTCCAATGTCAGTTTCTGGCAAAATTCTTTCCTATGTCAAAGACTAGCCAGTTGAGGAAGAGTATCATCTCTTTTACCCAAGATCCAACTGAAGACTTTCATCAATCATGGGAGAGATTTAAGGAACTCCTCAAGAAATGCTCCCACCATCAAATCCCTGAATGGCAATTGGTTCAAAGCTTTTATCAGGGAATTAATGCTAAAAGCAAAGATATGATAGATGCCTCCTGTGGTGACACCTATCTCCATTAAACTTCTAAGGAATGGGAGCTCTTTGACATTATTAGTGAGAACTCAATGCAAAGGGAAACCTTAGCAAGAGATCTAAAGCCTCCTAAATTGATGAAAGAGAACACCTCAAGGGGAAAGATATATGAAGTGAGTGTGCCAAGTGAGTTGGAAAGGAAAGTGGACAGCTTAACTATGAAATTTGATAGGCTGATGGGAGCAATGCAGTCACTTGTGGCTGCTAGAGTGGAGGAGGCATGTGCCATATGTCAGTCCCTTGCTCATCCCGTGGAAGAATGCCCATCTGCTGACCAATTTCCTAATTTTATAACAGAGCATGTAGCTGCACCTCAGTCTTATGGGCATCAGTCTACTGCTGGGTATCAATGGAGGAATCACCCCAATCTAAGGTGGAGACAAGATGGATACCCCAACCAGCAGCAGCAGCAGCCCCAACAGCCCATGTCTTACAGAAATGCTCAACCCTATCGAGAAGGTTATGCCCCAAGGCCTCAGTATCAGCAAACCATGACCCAACTTATAGCTCCTCCTATGTAGCAAGCTGCACCCCCTCCAGCTATAAGAACACCATCCTTTGAGGAACAAGTTCTATCTTCATTACAGAGCTTGAACACCTTGACCCAAACTGTGCACTCTCACAACCAGAGCATTAAAAAGATAGAGGACCAACTTGGTCAGTTGTCTGATGCTCTGACTAGGAGAGAGGGAGGAAGGTTACCTAGCCAATCACAGGACAATCCACGAAGGCAGTTTGTAGTGGGTGAAGTTTCCTCCACTTATGAGGAAGCTAAATCTGTTACAACTTTGAGAAGTGGTAAGTTAGTCGACAACCAAGTGGGCTGTTAGCCTGTGAGGAACTTGGAGGAGGAAAATGAGGTAATTTTTACCAGCACACAACCAAGACCACCAATGGTGGACTTGCAGGAACAATCAACTCTGAATATAGAGGATAATGAGGATCCTCATGAAAAGAAAAAACTCAAAAAGAAAGAGACCCCATTGGCTAAGGCTGCAAGTGAGGGAGCAACCCCACACTTGCCATTTCCTAAGGCACTACAGGCACCTTCCCCTTTTGATAAAGGGCAAGGAAAAATTGAGGAAACAATGGAGACTTTCAAGCAAGTAAAGATAAATCTGCCTTTACTTGATACCATTAAACAAGTCCCAGCCTATGCCAAATTCTTAAAAGAACTATGCACCCATAAAAGACAATCCAGGATACACATATCCAAGAAAGTCTTTTCAGCAGAGAAAGTGAAACAAACTTTGTCGATTATAACCCCAACCAAATTCCAAGACCCTGGCATCCCCACCATCCCCTGCATCATTGGGGATCACATCATTGATAGAGCCTTATTAGATCTAGGAGCCAGCATAAATTTGCTTCCATATTCCCTATATGAGAAGCTGGGCTTGGGAGAATTAAAGGCCACCCATGTGGTCCTACAGTTGGCTGATAGATCTGAAAGGAAACCTGTGGGGATAATTGAGGATGTTTTGGTTAGAGTTGACAAATACTTCTATCCTGCTGACTTTTTGGTATTAGACATGGAACCAAGCAAATGTGCTTCTTCCATACCTGTGATTCTAGGCAGGCCCTTTTTAGCCACAGCCAATGCTCACATACAATGCAGGTATGGGATCATGGAAGTGTCATTTGGAAACATGAAGGTTAAGCTGAGTGTGTATAACACTGGCTATCAATCCTCTCCTGATGAGGCTTATTTTTCCATTAATGCCCAAAAGAAGGTGATGCATAATAAGCAACATTGGTTAGTGCAGGAAAATGCTTAGTTCACAGATGGAAAACTACACCCAGGGAATGGACACTGGCTGAGGAAAGGATCTATGAAAAGTGCCAAGTTTGATGAGCCTGAGGAGACCATGGACCTTCCAGACCCTCCAGATTAACCCCTGCAGTCACTATGTATCATATGTACCACACTCTGTTTTTGTTTGCAGGTGTTTACTTAGTTGTTATTTGATTCTTTTTATTTCTTTACAATAATTAAAAGAAAACAACAAAACTATCATGTTCAATACTAGAGCGTCATTCTTAGCTGTCCTGAGGTAATGGGAGCTATTCATAAGTGAATCTAATCATGGGGAACCACATCAACAGAGCCTGCTGAGAACTGAGACTACGAATGCCCAGAAATACAGCTTTATTTGATTTTTAGAAGTCTTCGACAGGTCAAAGCTCACTTTTCGATTAGTCACTCAGTGATTTTGGCAGGATGTTAGATGGTTTCGATAGGTACTGAACCTCTCGATAGGTAAAACTAACTTTTCAATCGGAAAAATGGAGATTTCGATAGGTTCTAGATACCAATTAGGAACCTATCAAAATAAAGATTTAGCTGCCGTTTAAACTGATCGAAAGGATGGTTCCACCTATCGAGATCTTATCGAATCATTTCAATTTTAAAGTTATGTCTGCTATGCTTTCGATAGGACACACAAACCTATCGAAACCATCCAGTTCATCCTATCGGAATCGTATTTCACCTTTTATATACCCGTCGATAGGTCATTTGTGCCTCATTCCATACCTTCTACAAACCCTAGCTCTTGTCCCTCTCGCAGTCACCTCCCTCTTCCTTCACTAATTCCTCATAGAACCTATAGCTGTTCAGTCTACCTTTTTGTCAGAACATTAAGCTTGCACATAGGAGCATTTTGCCCCTAATTTTGGAAAAATTGAAGCTGGTCAGTGCGATTTTAGTTAAACCCTAGGAGTTTTGAGGTCAGTTGCCTTCCCCCCATCAATCTGTCGATCCTCTAATTTTTAAACCTCAAACTCCGCTTCAAGTTGGTAAAAGCTTAATTTCTGAAGAGTAAAATGGATGAGGCGGAGGAAACCCTCGGGAACATACGCCGGAGAACAACTGCTTCCACCCCCAAATCCTCCAAAAAGTCGAAGCCAGCTTACAACCCACCTGTCAAGAGGAAGCTCACTGAAATCTCACCCAAAAAGACCCCTAAAGCTAAAAAATCCAAAGCTGTTGAGATTCAGGAACCTAGAGTAGAAGAAACCTCAGTAAGAGCTGCCCCTCCAGTAGAACTGCCTGCGGGGTTAACTACCCCCAATGAGTTTGTAGAAAAATTGAGTGTTGTCCCTGAAATAGATTTTGATCTGGCATATTTTGCCAACATTGGGGAGTGTCAGAGGACATTGAAATATTTAAAAATAGAAGGTCTACTACCCCTACTTTCACCCTTGAAGGAAAATGTCTATCCCAGGTTAGTGAAATTGTGGTACCAGAACCTGACAAAGAAGGTGGTACCTGGAGCTGAGGATACACTGGAAATCTCGATTGATGATTGGCAGCAGACTATCGATTGCAGAGATATTGGGATGGCTTTGGGAGTCCCATATCAATTTGACTCCACCAGAGCTGAGGGCGCACCTACAGGGGCCACATTTCGAGAAATGGCTAAATAGCTTACTAACGGGTAGTGGGCTCTGGTGAATCCTTGATGAGAAGAGACCTCCATCCTACCCTCCGACTCATTGACACCATTCTGAGAAAAAATGTCTATGTCTTTGGCCATTTACAAGAGAGAAGGACCCCTTTAGTGGATGCACTATACCTTTGTTCAAAGGGGCAATTTGTGAATGCACCTAAGCTGATTTTTGAGACAATGGTGGATATCAATGAAAAGGTGCGGAAGAGGCAAGCTTTTGCTAAAGGAGGTGGCCTGCCTTTTTACAGACTCATCACATGTCTGCTCAGGACTGGAAAATATAGGATTAAGCAATCTGAACCAATGGAGAAGCTCACCTTTAAATTGTATGGTAAGCGAGAATGGTCAACCAGCCTCACATTGATTAAGAAAGGCCAACCAGTTGGAAGGGAGGTGGCTGAGAAGACAACCACTTCCGTGGCAGCAGAGACTACTGCAGAGATACCCTTAGCCAACCCCCCACCCACCTTACCTGTCCCACTACCCACACCTCTACCCACTTTGCTTTTCCCATTTTTATCAGTCCCTCTTCAACCAGACCTTCCGCCATCCACCTCTGAACCTGTTTTACCTCCACCCACCTCCTCGGTCCTCCACCCTGACATCCTGGAACCTCCCACATTATCTGAGCTTACCCCTACCATCCCTTCTCCACCCAGTACCCAACCCATTTCTACTTCTCCCCCATCTCCAACCCCTCTGCATCCACAAGGTGTGGACCTGTTCACCACTTCTGGGTTCACAACCCTCATGACCTCAATTGTGGAGGATGTTGCTCATGAGTACACTCCACTTCCTGACTCCCCACACCCCACTCCTCCTCATTTTCACCATTCACCATCCTCTCCCTTCCAACATGCCCACGCACCAGCCCCTTCTACTCCCACCAGGCCTAACACCCTCACTCAAATCCTTTCCATCCAACAATCCATTCAGTCCCAATTAACCATTAACACTGACACCCAGACCCTCATGAGCTCATGCTTCCAATCAATTCATTCCACCCTTATCCCATCATCTTCCACTCCTCAACCCCCTCACTTATCCCTTCCTGTTTCACCAATACCAATACCAACTCCACACCACACAGCTGCTCAGCCTGAGGAAGTAGCCACACCTGCTCTCCCCATACTTTCCTCACCACATGCCACTTTACCCTCTCCCTCATATTTACTGGTCTCCCTAGCAGCTGAATCCCCTATACCCTTCGCCACCCCCACCTGTTTTCTAGGATGCCTCCACCCAAACTGATCCATGGGAGGATCTACTTCTTTCTACCCCCTCCTCTTCATACACTACACCCTTGTCCTTGCCTATTGTCCTTCGCCAATCCATGTACATACCCCCCTACCTCACCCTCTTGTGTGCAATGAGGGACAACACTTACATCCACAGGGATGTCTTGAGAGGTATGGCTGAACTTCGGGCTTCCTTTGAGGCCCCTTATGAGGAGAGGATTGCTAACATCGAATTGGAACATCGAATTCAACTCTGCAATATCTCTCAAGGATGGTCTGAAATCCTGACTCATTATGAGTCAGCAAAACAAGTGGCAGCGGCTAAGAGTCTCATTGCCAAATATGAGAAGAAGAATTCTGAGCTTCTCAAGAAAGAGTTAGCCAATGCTCAGGATATCCTCAAGGATACCAAAGAACTATCTGATGCCAACCTGCTCTATGCTGCCAAACAGATTGACATACTGGAGAAAAAGGTTGCTTCCCTTACCTCTCAGCCATTCCAACCCAACCCTCTTGCCACCGCCCCTCCTGCACCTCCTGCCTTGCATTCCTGCCCTCCCCTACAACTCAACCACCTCCCACCCCCCTGTGGATGTACACCCTCCTCCAGCCCAGGAACCCCTCCCCCACTCAACCTGCCCCTCAAAAATCCAAAAGGGCTCCCCCCAAGAAGAGAGTTGCCCCCCTATTGCCCAGTCTAAAACAACCTCTTCCACCCAGCCCCCTACCCAACTTATTGCCCCTTACATCTTAATGACAAAGGAAGAACGAAGGAAGATTGCTGCAGCTCTTGGATTGGACCCCACTGCCCTTTTTCCTTCCGATTCTCGATTCTCATTTGTCGTCGACCAAAGGAAAATAGCCCACGCCTTGATCGAGGAGGCACCAAAGAGACAACAATCGAGGGCTAAATCTAAAGGAAAAGCTCCCTTATCCAAGGATGAACTGAAAAACTTGGCTGACCTCTACGATTGGCCAGATGACACCTGCAAATAGCTATGGCATCTTGTTGTTTTTGTTTCTTCTCCTTTGCTCATGTATATATTTGGCATTATAATACATTTTGTCTTCATGTAGATTTTCTGTATCTCTCTTTCCCCCCCCGTACCTCCCCCTAATTTCATGCTGCTCACAGTGGGGACACTGTTTAGTTTAGGTTTTGGGGTTATGGCATGTATGTATGCCAATAAATTAGTTACTTTTGGTACAGCTAGGCTACAATGAAGTGTTTGGAATTAATTAGAGTAACTTCTCACTTGAATTTCTGTAAAAAGAGGATATTAAAAAAAAAACTTGTTAAAACTAAAATGAGCTGTAGTTTTAACATTTTTCATGAGGCAAATGCCAACAATTTGTGAAAAATAATCTTTGATGTGCCGTAAACCTTAAATGAGAGGAAATTGTGAAGACACACCCCTGAAAATGAGATGGAAGGCCATACCCAGTGAGATTTGGGCCTGAAAAAAAGTTTCCCTGAAGAGTGCCTTAGCAATTTTTCTGCTCTGTGGACTGATTGGATCCAATTCTAATCATTAGAAGTTAGGCAAATCCAAATTGAAAGAGCTTGACAGCACTCATGACATTGAGGACATGAACTAAGGCCATCTCTTGGATAGTTTGATCCTAAAATTTTCCCACCTTTGAACTACCCTTGATACACAACACTTGAGCCTTAAAAAAAAATCTCAGTTTTTCTTTGATGAAAACCAGAAATTTTGAACCCCAAACCTTTTGACCTATTTCAGTTCACCCTTAATCTGAGAACTCAGAAAATAAGAGGAGAAGTGAGGTTAGAGGTGCAAGGTTCGATGTCTGGCAAAAAGAAGAAGAAAATACATTCGAAGGCTAGTGTGGTGTATAGTTGTGGCATCCCAATTCAAAAAAAAAAAAAAAAAAAAAGAAAATCAAAGAAAAAGTATGAGAAAGAGAAGTCATTTCATTGAAAGATTGAAATGAGGATTAGAAACTGATCATCTCAAATCTGAAAGTTCAAGAAGTAAATGCAATTGTGCTGAAATGAAGAAGGTTGAGCTACAAATCACCTCCTTACCTTGTTGATTTCTCAATTTTGAATCCTATTTTACCCCTTTTTTTCTTTTACCAATTTCACCCCTAAGCCACGTTACAACCAAATAAAAAGACCTTACTGATCTGAAATGGATTGAGCTATCATGTGGAGATGAGAATTTGTCTAATCTATGGTGAAAAGAGTTAGAAAATTTCATAAATTAGAGCAATGCCTATGCTCATGCTTACAGCCTTATTTGAGGACTGTAATTGCTCTTGAGCTGTGTAAAATTTTACACCCTTCATTGTTGTTGTGAGTTAACAGCCCTGGTAAGACTTAGGCCTAAAATCCAATTTGATGGGGGAAGTATCAACACAAAATTCGCAAATAGAAGGTGAACTCTGCATCAATTTTCGGACACAATGCCTTGATATGAACCAATTGATGATGAAGGAATTACTGCAAAAATTCATGTTTAAGTTGGTGATTTTTTCTGCTGAAAACCCTCTAGAACTGAAAAGACATGATGAGAATTGATTTTAGTTCACTGAAGCTCTGTTTAGCAGGATGTACTACTATTAACTAACCTTATTGGGGAAGTTTGTAGGTACCTTCACTGAAAACCCTCAAGAGACTTCACTCCTCCACTAGGGATAACCTAGGGGTTTAAAAGGCTTGATGCATATGCGAAATGCACCCTTTCTCCCTACTAAAGTGGCATTTTTATTTTCTTTTAATTCTCCTTTGCTTAGGGACTAGCAAAGCTTAGGTTTGGGGGTGTGTTAAGTGGTGAAAAATACCACTTTTCACCCTATAACCTGACCATTGATAGACCTGTGAGCACACTAATAAGCTCTTGTCAAGTACATTTTGTAAATAGCAATAAAAGAAGGTACTAATGCAGAAAACCACTCAAGAATGCCCAAAAAGGAGCTATCTCTCAGCACAGGGCAAACCTAGCAACAGCACACCAGAGGGTAGCACATCATTGGACCCTTGGAGCGCGTGGCTACAGCAGGGCAAAGAGAAGAAAGTGAAAATAGGCTGAGAACGTCCTATCGATTGGTCACCTGAAGGCGTCGATAGGAGCTGAAAGCAAATAAAGGAAGAATTCATGCAATTGAAGAGGTCTTCGATAGGATCTGAAGGCAGAAGAAGGATGAATTTGTGTAGATTAAGGAGTTCATAGGATTTCAGAACCTATCGAGCAGCTGGAAGGAAAGAAGAAACCATCCTATTGAAAACCTGCCTGAAGAGTCAAAGGAACCTATCGAATGGTTTCTTGAACCTATCGAGAAGAGAATGCTGGAACAGAACCTATCAAAGGGGATTGAGCCTTTCGATAAGACTGAAAGCAAACCTATCGAAATGGCTGAATGAAGAGCGGAACCTGTCGAAATGATTTTCTAACTTGTCGAATACTCCAAACCAAGGACTGAGAAGGCTGAAACTCCAAGAGAAGATTCATCCTATCGAAACCTATCGAACGGATCTGAGAACCTAGCAAAAGGACCAAAATGCTTGATTCCAACCTATCGAAAGCCTCCTGAACCTGTCGAAATCGTGTGCATAACTTCCCAGAAATTCAGCTGAGTACATGTTGTACTTTAGTGACCTGCTGCACGCAATCCGAGGCACTTAGTGACCGACACGACGATTCCAAAAGATGCCCTAGATAGCCCTAACCGACCCATGTGCTTTAACAGAACTCTAACAAACTCTGACGACCTTCTAGAAGGGATTTTTGGCAGGAAAAATAGAGGAGAAAGCTATATATAGAGATCCCCAATTGCCATTGGGGGAGGGGGAGATCTGATCCAAAATTTTGGAGATTAGCGCCTACAGAGCAATTCCATTTCCTTCCTTTAGCCCAACCATGGTTGGCTAAGTCCCTTGGAGTGGCAAGGAGTGAAGTTAGATCTGTAATTGGGTGAGGTTAAGAGTGCTATTGTAGGTTCCTAGGTGCACAGACTACAGATCTGAGAGTATTTTCATTATAAATTGACCTTGTTTGCAATGATAATGCTGTTTTTAATGCTTTAATTAGATTTAAATTTCCTTTGGTTCCATTTGGTGGTCGATCGGATTTATGTAGAGGAGTTGTAGATCAGCTCACCCACTTAACTGGTAGACCTCTTGGATACCATCTGATCTCCCTGGATCTGATACTCCTGTGATTCCTTCAGTCTATGGCCTAGGAATTGCAGCATTTGTAGTGGTTTTAATTGTTCTAATTGAGACTCTGACTTTGTAGGAGATCCCTAAGATGGTCTGTGACCATTAAAGTGGACAGATCATAACCTTAAGATAAATCTAAGCTCAGGCCTCAATTTGATTCATCTATTGTAATCCATGGATTCGATAAAGTCTATAGGATGGTCTGGTTTCCATTAAAGTGGATAGATCATAGCCTTAAGACCAGGTGGATCCTGTGACTTGGAGTGGAATTTATACCCTGCAGCTGTGCTTATAGCCAGCGAGGGATTTGTGTGCTATGAACCTCTGTAGCATGATTAATTGAATCTGATTTCAGTGAAAACCAATCTCCAAGCTACTCTTGTCCATTTTCTGCATTTTTTTTACTCTCTTCCCCTGCAAGATCTAAGCTCCTAAACTCGATCCAAGATATCTTATGTTTAAATTGTAGCTTATTTTAAGTGACAACCCATTCCAAAACTCTCCCCTGTCTTTTAATTAAATTAGTAATAGCTAGGGTGCTAGATCTGATACAGATCTGGAGATTTGTCATATTTCTAAACAACCTCCCCGTGGGCATTCCCTTACTCACCATTCTTTTAAAGCTTGCCACAACAGATCCTGAATACTTGCAGGTCTATATGAGTGTGTCTGCCTAGTTTTATTGTTGATTTTAGACCCTCATTTGAGGGAAAGCAAACACACCAACAGCTGGCTCTTCTTTGATGTGAACATATGACTCCATTGTTTTGAGAGGGTGGAGAGGATCCACACATCTCGAGTGGTACGGCTGCTGGGGCTCGCTCAGGGAGTCCCTCCAGAGATTTTCCATAGAGTGGCGAAGAGGATGACCAACCCTCTTGGCTGAACCTTTGCGGAGCAGATGGCACTTCAGATAGCGAATTTTAGAGCCGGGGGGACCAGGGTTATAGGGGCGCGTGACGAGGCAGACGTCCAGGAGTACGTGAGATGGTTTAGCGCATTGGGTGGCGAGCGCCTCTTCACACGTCCCTTCCATGGGAGTGGTTCTTTCGCGATTGGTGGGCCAGAGTCGGCGTCAGCGTTGAGGGGGAGGTTGGCTGCATTGGAACCAGGCCATCTCACGGCGAGTGTGCGGGGGGCATTAGACACCCTCCATAGGGCGATGGAGCGGATGGGGTGTGCTCCTCATCCGGATGAGGAGATGTTGCACTCCTTAGTCCTCTATATTGCTCAGGCTAGGGGAGCGGAGGATGAGTTGGGGGCTCGGCTAGCGGAGACTCGATGGCTCCTGGTGAGTTAATTTATTGGTTTAATTGTTTATGTATTATGTTGACTTGGTCTTCTGGTCATTCTGATATAGTTGTGGTGTCTCATTTTGTTTTGGATAGTTTGAGAGGGAGGCCGAGGTTGCTAGTCATGTGACAATGATTTAGTTGTTATGCGGTCAACAGCAGGCCGGCCGAGAGGTGGAGGCCAGTTTGCGATCTGAGATTGATCGATTGGTAAGTGTCTTCCTAGGTTTTGTTAATTGTTAGCATTGTGAGCTTGTAAACTAATGTGTTTATTGTTATTCGTAGAGAGCCGATCTCACTGCTGGAGGCCCTATTCCGGCATTTGATCCATCTTCAGTTGGTTCCTCCAATCGGGAGGATCTAGTGATGGCTCAGCTTTGGGCCGAGCTAGATCATTGGGTAAGTCTCCATTCAATCTTTTTTGACTCATTTGTATAATTATAGCTGCTCGTTGGGTGTTACTGTTTCACTTTTCTTAATAGTTTACTAACATTGTGTTGGTATTTCTGCGTCAGGTTACCAAGGATCTTCAGATGAGGGAGGCGACTGCTGCCTCTCTACGTCCTGAGAGCAAGGTAAAGTTTTTGATTTGGTGTAATTTAGTTTAGGCTATTTTATTTTATTTTGTTTTGATATATTTTGTGTTGGCTTGTTTGTTTATTGTGCAGGCTGTTCCGGACTCTGCTCCTAAGGCTCCCCCTCAGGGGTCTCTTCCTATTCCTACTCAGGTAGGTTTTAGTTATTACGCTTATGGTTTATTTGTCATTATAGTATCATCTGATGTATTTATTTGTTCTCGTTGCAGCCGTGTACATTGGTTGTCCCTTCCGTGCCTCCTGCTGATCCAGTGACTGCGGAGACAGTTGAGCGACTTCTGAAGGAGAGGCTGGATCTGGTATAATTCTTTCCTTTTCAAAGTTTCTTTTTTTGTTCATGTATGTATATTGGTTTTCCTTGACTTGGTGTGGTTATGTAGGTTCGTCAGCTTGAGGAGGCGCGTTTAGAGGCGATGCGAGCGCGTGCCACTCTCGAGGCAAGACGGATCCTTGGGGAGACACAGAGTTGTTACGACCTATTTATTGAGATGATGGTTGTTCAGAGGACTCAGGCTGAGGCATTGAAGGCAGCGCGTCGGACGATGCGGGCTGAGATGTAGGTGACCCTAGATCGGTGCGATGTCGTCTGACGAGGTGGTGAGGGTACATAGGGTGGCTAGTCGACTTGGTGGATCGTTCCTCGGTTCGTCTCATGATCATATCAAGGGTGATGCTCGTGAGGATTCTGTTGTTCGAGAGATTCTTATGGGGTATCCTCCTCATTTGTGATCGAGGCAATCTATTAGTCAGACGAGTGAAGAGAGTTCGATGGCGGGGCCTTGCTGACTAGAGGTTTCGAGGACTCCGGGTGCTGGGATTGTGTTTTTGGGGGACCAGTCTGTAGATCTTCGAGCTGATAACACTGGGGACAGCGGTACTCGTCCATCCTAGAGGCAGCGTAGGGAGTAGGGGTGTGTGTGTTTACCCCTCTTTTATTGTGTGTGCATTGTATATATAGGGGGGATGCCCCCGGTGATAAGTGTAAAAGAAAAGAATGCTTTGATATATATATATAGAGAGAGAGATAGAGGGAGATTTTTTTTTTGTTTAGATGCACCTGATTGGCTCCTTTTCTTTTAGTTACCTCTTGCGTCAACTTTTGCTTTCTAGTTTCTTTAGCGCCGTCGATCGTCATTGGGACTTGGATGCTCCCTGAGTTGGCCTGGTGGTTGAAGGTTGCTTCGTATCTGCACATGTAAAGGTAACGTTATCAGTAGTTTTTGTTCTCCCCCTTGCTAGTTGTCATGGGGGTGAGTGTCTCGGCCCGGGGCCTGGTAATAAAAGTGGACATTTTCTGTTTTTTTTTTTTTTTTTTTTTCTTTCTTTGTTTTTCTTTTTTTCTTCTTTTTTTTCCTTCTTTTTTGAAATAAAAATAAAGTAACAGGGAAAGCAAATAGCCAAGATAGAAATAATAATAATAATAATAAATAATAATAAAATAAAAATGCCCAGTGTAGGAGCGTGGTAGGATTGGCAGTATAGTGTATTCGATAGCACTCTCCGGATGGTAACTTTGTCATTCCTCGTCATCTTTGTGGCCGAGTCGGTGCTTCTAATATGATTCTTCTTCTGATCTAAAAAAAATGCCCCAATGTGTAGATGCAATGGAGTTTGTCTAGGCTGTTGATGAACACTTTGGGTCTATAAGCAGTCATGGGTATTTGGTGAGTTAGTTTTAAAGAAAAGGTTGGTCGGTACTGTCATCGAATCGGGGAGGTCTCTTTGATTAGGTCAGTTGTCTACGGGTTCTATCTTAGGGTGGTGGTCATCCTATCCCGTGGTTATCAGGGAGAAGTATGGTAGGTATAGTGGGTGATTGCGTAAGTCGTCATTCATCGGTTTTTAGTTTCATTTCTAGGAGCATCCTATAAGGCTTCTGATTTATCGTCCGAAATAAAAAGTAGAAGAGGGGGTAAGGCTCAGTGATGTGGGGAATAGTTTGTATCTAATGCTTTCTAAAAGGGATGAGTAACAGTCTTTTTCTCAGAGGGATACAGGGTGCCATGATTGACCACTTCTTATTTCGGTACCATCAAAATCTCACATTCTATGATTAGCAAGAATTTGTCCTCCTCCCGCCACCGTACGACAACATCTAGTAGTATGGGGACATCATGAATGCCCTCGCAGCTTGCTTATACTCTTCTAGTAAAGTTATCAGAGATGTCCTCTCGGTCTGCTTATGCTTCCCTGAGCTGATTGACTTGTTCATTTGTCGTAATGCTCTCACTCAAAATTTCGATATATGTATTCTTTGAAAGCATCCTGCTAGCACAAGAGTAATGAGTTTTGATTGAACCTGACATTTTCATTTTTTTTTTGCTCTAACGTCTCCTCCCAATGGCGGGGGAAAGGGGAAATGAGGATCGGGTGCTACTTATGTTTTTGAAAGAGGTTAGGTAGGTCACTTGTCCTTTAATTAGATTGTCCAAGTGGAAAAAAAGTAGGCGATAAATCAGAGGTCTAAAAGATATTCTGAGAATTGAAGGTGTAAGACCAATGAATGGGTTGTGACAACTACGGGGGTGATAAGTATAAGTATTTAACCACGAGATATGATGATCATAGGGCTAAGGATAATATTTTCTAATGTACATGGCGTTTCAAGGGTTAGGGAGTTCTTCCCCATCCTGGTTCGCCAGTTTGTATGCATTTCCAGGCTATGTGGTTGTTATAACATAAAGGCCTTCTCAGTTCGATTTCAGTTTTTCTTTCGGATGAGCGTGCTTAGAAGGCATGATTTTCTTTAAGACTAATTCTCTAATATTAAAGGTTCATTTGAGGACTTTCTTATTGTAAGCCTTGGCTACTCTCCTCTGATATACCTGAGCGTGATCAGCTGCCCTTAGACGTGTTTCATCAAGTTGGTCTAACTATGTGAGTATGGCAATTCTCCTCTCATCTAAGGATAACTCATCATCGAGTTGAATCCGTAAGGATGGTACTTATATCTCATATGGTAGGACTGCCTCCATCCCGTAGGTAAGGAGGTAGGGAGTTTTGCCAGTGGCCGTACGAATAGAGGTCCTATAGGCCCAAAGTACTTCTGGTAGCCTTTCAGCCCAGTCGGCTCCTTTGCTTGTTTCTACTGTGCATTTTAAAATTTGAATTAGATTTTGTTCGTAGCTTCTGCTTGTCCATTTCCTTGAGGGTAAAACAGTGATGAGTGACACAGATCGATGCTGAATTTTTTGCATAACTTCATCTTCTCTGTAATGAACTGTGGTCTGTTGTCGGTGACAAACATCCTGGGTACTCCAAACCTGGTGATGATATTTTGAACGATAAACCTTACGAGTGTTGAAGCGGTGATTCTGACATAAGATTCAGCTTTTGCCCATTTGGTGTAGTATTTGGTTGGCGTAAGTATGAATGCATGCTTGTGAGTGTTCCTAACTGTGTCTGTGAAAGGTCCGATGACATCGAAGGCCCACATCAAAAATGGCCATGGTGAGGTCATAGTGTTCAATGCAACTGATGGAGCTTTGATGAGTGCGACGTGTTCTATGCATTGTTTGCAGGATTAAACATAGAGGTGGCAATCTCTGATCATCGTCGGCCAAAAGTAGACTTGTCGTGTAACTTGATCGACGAGCCTCTGTCTATCGGTGTGGGCACCGCAGGCACTGGCGTGTGCTTCTCAGATGATGTATTGTCCTTTTGTGGTCGTGACACATCGTAGTAGTACTCCTTTGGTGAAGGCTTCTTTGTATAATGTTTCGCCGAGTATGCGAAATCGGGTGCATTGGTTCCTTATAATCTTTGTGGCGTATGAAGGGATGTGTTGATGCTTTAAGAAGTTCCAGATGTCAAAATATCATGGCTGTCCGTCGTCAGTTGGTGATTTTTCAAATTTGAACATAACGACTTCGGTTTCTGCCTTGACATGCTTTTTTGGAGTGATTGCTTCATTGGGTCCTGCACTTGTGGGGAGGATTGATAATTCTCTCTTGACAGTCTATGCTACCTCGTGGACAGGTACTGTCAGTTTTTTGATGAAAAATGTTTTGGTACTTTGGCTGATGGGTATTTGGATGACCGAGGCTAACGTGGCTAAGGAATTTGTGAGATCATTTTCTAATCTAGGGATGTGCGTGAAAGAGATTCTTTCAAATTTCTTTACCAAATATTGAGTGGTTTCTAGGTATGCTATTAGTCTCCTTTCCTTAGTTTTTCATTCTCCTATAACTTGCGAGATTAGTAGCTTGGAGTCACCGATGGTTTTTAATTGTTTAATGCCTAATTGTAATGCTGCTCGTAGTCCAGCTATGAAAGCTTCGTATTCTGTGACATTGTTAGTGATAGAGAAATTTAATTGGAAAGCCTTAGGTATAACTATTCCTTTCGGGCTTAGGATGACTATCCCGATGCCTTTTCCTTTGTGATTTAGAGCACCGCCAAAATAAAGGGTCCATGAGGTCTTGTCGAGCTCTTCGTTATGAATCGTGATAAGGTCTTCATCAGGAAACTCCGCGTGTATGGGCTCATTTCTCGGGAGTGGGAGATCTGCGAGGTAATCAGTGATTGTTTGTCTTTTGATCGACTTCTGCGTGATGTAAGTGATATCAAATTCTTGCAAGAGTATATGCTAGCAAGTGATCTTTCCTGATGTTGCAAGCTTTTTGAACACGTATTTCAGAGGGTCCATTTGGGCTAGTACTAGTATCTTATGTGGTCCGAAGTAGTGCCGTAATTTGGTTGAGCCCCACACTAGTGTGAGGCAGGTCTTCTCCATTGGAGTGTATTTCCGTTCGTACTCAACCATCGTCCTACTGAGGTAGTAGATAGCCTTCTCTCTTACCATCTTCTTTATATTGTCCCAGAATCACTCCCATTGCTTTGTCATTCACTGAGAGGTATAGGATTAGGGGTCTTCTGAGAACTAGTGGCGATAGTATTGGCGGGTTAAGGAGGTACTTTTTTATATTATTAAAGGCTTGCTGATACTGGTCATCCCATTTATACTCAGTTCCTCCTTTAAGTAGTTTGTAGAAAGGATAACATCTGTTTGAATGCTGGGAGACAAATCTCCTGAGGAATTACAATCTTCCTATCAGGCCTCATAATTCTTTGATATTACTGGGAGGCAACATCTCAAGAATGATTTTGACTTTTGCGGGGTCCACTTCGATTCCTCACATGCGGACTATGAAATCGAGTAATTTTTCGGAGGTGACTCCGAAGACACTTCTTTAGGTTGATTTTTAGCTGATATTTCTTAGCTCTTTGCAATACCAGTTGGAGTGCTTCAACATGTCCTACTCTCGTTTGAGACTTCACTATTATGTCATCGATGTAGACTTCTACACTTATGTATCATGTCATGAAAAATAGCCATCATGGCACATTGATATGTGGCTCCTGCTTTCTTGAGCTCAAAATGCATGATGACGTAGCAGTAAGTTCCTCATCGTGTGGTAAAAGAAGTCTTCTCTCGATTAGACACTGCTAATTCGATCAGATTATATTCAAAGAAACCATCCACAAAGGATAGCATCTCATGCCCAGCGGTGCTGTTGACTAGAGTGTCAATGTGTGGAAGCGGGAAGTTATCTTTTGGGCATGCCTGGTTGAGATTTCAGAAGTCCATGCAAACCCGTACCCTGCCATATTTCTTAGCTACAGGTACTATGTTGGCGACCCACTTAGGGTAGAGGACGACTTGGATGAATATGACTTTGTGTAATTTGTCAACGTCCTCTTTAACTTGAAGGACAGTTTGTGGGTGCATCATACGGAGTTTCTGCTTAATAGGTCTGGCATCAGGTTCCAAGACAAGATGATGTTCTACTAAACTCGGGTCTAAACCAGGCATATCCTCATAGGAAAATGCAAAGGAATCGAGGTTCTCTTGTAGGACTTGTGCAATCTGTTGACGTTCCTTGGTGTTGAGCGTTGCTCTAATCAGTAGCTTCTTGGGTTTCTCTTCTGTGTCAAAGTTAAGTTCTTTTGGGATCCATGACAACTTGGATTTGCTCATTGAAATGCTTGATAACCCGTTGGAAGTCTGGTGCCACCTCAGTGATTGGTGTTCCTTCTTCATCCTCGGTAAGCTCATATACTATAAAATTGCTACACTGGAGATTCAATTTTGCGAAAGGTAGTCCTTCATCAGTGTAATCTATGACTGAGAGATCTTTGGTAAGGTGAGGGTTAAGGCTATTGATTCTTTTCTCAAAGTCATGAAGTATCTCATCTGGTACGATCACTGGCTTATTGTTTGGCCTGGATGCTTTGAGTCCTCGTGTGAGAGATGGGATAGAAGTCTTAGGAAAAAAGTATCCTAGTTGGCCGCAAACTTGATTCGGGATGAAGGGTTCCCTTTCTTTTCTGAGGTTTTATGATTTTTTCTGATTTTGTGTTTCTAAATTTTTAAGGTTTTCTGTTTCTTTTATTTTTTTGATTTTTGATAATAAATATGGTATAGGGTCGATCACCTCAAGAGGCGTCGAGAGAGTTGCTTCCTCTAATTGAGGGAGCGAGAAGGCTACTGGAGCCATTAGGGCGATTCTTCGAGAAACATGGACTTGTTGTGATTTTGGCAATTTTTTTTTAGAGTCCTCATCTGATGAGATCTTTTGAATAAGCGACGTTGGTGACAGTGGCACCAACGTTTGGATTTCTTCTATCACATTGATTGCCCCTTCCTCAAAGAAACTTTAGAGATCGTAGTCGATCGAACTATCCTCCTCTGGGTAATAACATAATGGTTCTTCCGGCTGAGGGTGATCTCCTAAGAGATCCTAAAGGCGCAGTGAGTTCTTTCCTTTGAACTTCATAGTATATCAAGATGAGCACGCATGCTCGGCAGCGAGGCTGATAATGGTGAGAAATGCAGGGAGATCCCCAAGGGCATTCCCATCCTTCTGAGTTAGAGTCGAAGACGTTATCGAATTCATCTTCTTAAGCTAGCAGCGCTTGAATTCCTAGGTTAGCTTGCTCTGCTAACTCGAGTGCAAGGAGGTCTATCCAGTAGTCTTCGTCATCGCTCGGAGAGGGTTACCACTCTTCCTCGAGAGATTTCTAGAATATTTGGAGTTATGGCAGGTCTAGGGCAGAGGAGTGTCTAGTTCGAGCTCCTCCTCCAAATCTATAAGGGCGTGTTGGGTGTCTCCCCCTAGGTCAACCATATGACTATTGGAATTTTCTGCTTCTTGTGGTGGTGGCCGAGCTGATAGATCATTACTTGTTTTTGTTGTCACGAGCTTGGAGTGATTCGATTCTTCTATGGCAGAATGTCAGATCCAAATAGCAAAGTGTTCTAATATGCTTGTGCATGCCGTACAATGGGGATGGTATGGGTGAGCGATACAAGGGGAGTCCCACAGGCATTCCCATCCCCCAAGGCCAAGGCCGAGGCGGATGCTATACGAGTTAAAATCCTCTTGTGGGGCATCATCTTCTTCCCATGTTGAGTGTAAGTACTCTTCATCACCTTGCAAGGCTGCTATGTGAAAATCTTCGTCATTAGTGGATTCTCAATCTTCTACTCATGGCTCGAGTTCTGGAGGTTCTTTCTTCCTCTCTTCTATAATTCCTTAGCGTCAAACAAGGGTTTGACTCCTTCGAGCGGTTTATCAATATCGTCATTCAGATTGGTTAAATCATTGAATCTTTTAGCCATTCGCTCGATTTTCGCTTCTTGGGATCTAGTGAAGGACACTTCCTTCTGCCTTGGTATATCTGCTTTCTCGGTGGTCCCATAGATGAAGTGGTCATATAGAGACCATTTGGGTGAGGTAGGGAACAAGTCGGCTTGTGGGCCGTCCGATTGATAACCTAACCCTATGTATTTACATATTTTTGTTGGGACAATAGGTCCTACACGACCTTGCTTATTTTTACCGAGTCTGGTGTGGGGAACGTATCTGAGTTGGTACATAAGATCCCACCCTTTTATCGCGGTGGGATTGATGGCATAAAGTTTGGCAAGGTCTGGGCTAACCTCTCTCCTCATTAATTTTTATTGACGCGTTGAGGGAGAACTAGGGGGGGTAGGGGGTGGACTTTCGCAACGGTTATCTCATCAGGGATTTGAGTATTTTGATTGTGGCCCGTGTTCAATACGGAGTCTTGGGCTATCGGAATACTTGCTACGTAATCAATATCCATCTCCTGGAAGGGTGCATCAGTGTATATACGGACGATGGAGTCCCCGTACGAGAATTTGACGCATTGATGGTATGTGGATGCGACAACCTTCATTGACTCTAACCATTTTCTTCCTAAGATAAGATTGTACGTACTAGCGGAATCAGAAACATGAAAGGTAAGGTTTTTCGTTACAGGTCCGAGGTGAACCTGTAGCTTGATAGTTCCTTTAACAAAGCGACGCGAGCCATCATAAGCTATGAGTGACATCCTGCTCCATGTATTCAAACATCTTTAGCATTATGAGAGGAAAAATATTGAGTCTCGCTCTCGTATCAACCAACGCATAGGGTACGGAGAACCCTTTAATTATGGCTGTAAGATATAAGGGAGTTGCACTCTCGCGAAGTGACTCTTTAGGCATGTCTGTGTCTGTGAAAGTGAGCGCTGGAGGTTGCACTATGACCGAGGTGATTTGATGAAGCTCATCTAGGGTTGTATCCTCATCCACTTGTGTGTCTTCAAGTGTCCTTATCAATAATCGGTGATGATCAAGTGATTTCTTGATGAGCTCTAGTATCGATATTTGGGCTAAGATCTTTTGGAGATGTCACAGAAGGTCATATTCTTGCCCTGACTCGAGTGTAATTTCTTTGCCTGGCCGATGAGCCTTCGGTGCAGGTGTTTGGAGTGGTGGAGGTGCAGGGATTGGTGGAGGAATAATGTGAGGTGGGGGCGACAAGTTAACCTCTCTTTCCCTCACGTTTCCCTCTAGTGGTTATATGTTCGCTAAATCCTTATTTCGAGGGAAAGGCGGAGGTGGGTAATTGATTCCTGACTTAAGAATCGGGCAAGTCGGTTGTTGACCGAACTCGGTGTTACTATAAGTTGATGCATTTGTGAAGTGAGTGAAATTCAAAGTCGGAGTGCATACCTGCATGGTGCCGCTCCAAGGTGGGAGGTACTATGTGTAATCCTCCTCTAGGAAAGCAGACACTCAGTCTTTGTCTCATTCTCTCGGTTTGGAATCTTTCACGTGACACTTTTTACCCATGCAGCAATTTGGGCTGTAGTTTGAAGAACGTGATCTCCGTACTTGGGTTTAGAATCAGACGAAGGGAGTGGTAATGGCATTAGTTCAGGATTTGGAGGGGTGGGTGACTATGGAGGAATGGTCTCCTGGCCCTAAAGGAATGGACTCGTATCTGAATAAATTTTAGATAGGGAGGTGAGCTCGGTGGGGTGATGCGAGTGATCGAGGCTGAGGGATGCGGTGGTGAAGGAACTCTCGCTAGTGTGGCAGAAGTATTAGAGGGTTGAATGCGAGTGATTAAGGTGGAAGGCTGGAAGGAGGATTGACCGGAGAGATCTACGTTGGTGACCTGAGCCGGTGTGGCTTAGTTGTGGTTAGGCATGGGGTTATTAATGATCCCTAAATTTTATTGGGATTGGTTATTATGAGGGTTAGGATTCCTAAGCGCTTCCCAGTCGATTTTATTCCGGTCTTTTATGTCATAGATTGTCTCTGAGGACCTTGCAGTCTTCTAGGTTGTGTCCCACGTATAGATGGAAGGCACAATATTTACTATAGTCTAGATTTGTCGGCCATGGGCGAGGTATTTCTTGCAAAAGTCGGAGGAGATTCTGAGTGTTGAGGAGACGAAAGATGTTGGGAATCATATCCGATAAAGGGGGTAGTGTTCCCGCCTCGGCTGGTAGGGCCTCTAGCTGGGTTGAAGTTTTAAGGTGGGGGTACATTATTATAGTTTGACGCGCAGGCCGGGTGGTTCTACGTTGTATTTTGATTATGGTAGGTGTTGGGATATTTATTCCTATTCTGATACTGGCCCTGATTCTGGTTCTGGCCTTGGTTTTGGTTTGCATACCTTTGTTGACTAGCGCCTTGGTTTTGGTTGGTGTACCGTTGTTGATTTTGATTTTACCCAAAATTTTGAAGTTAGAAATTTCCATTCCTAAAGTTTTATCCTTGGTTGACAATGGTGTTGACCTGTTCGATTCCTAAGGCCTTCTTATTATTTTTTTATTTTGATTCACTGGAAGAGCCTACTTTGGACGTGACTATGGATAGAGCGAGGTCTCTGCCTTTAATGTGTGGGGCTAGTCGGGATGCCCGGGAGTGGAGTGCAGTGAAGTCGGGGCAATCACTTATGACAAGTGCGCTCTTTAACGGTTCTCTAGTGTTATCGATGATAATATCCACCAAGTCCTCTTTCATTAAAGTGCCGATCCTGGCAGCAAGTTTTCTCCATCTGGCGACGAAGTTTGTAAATTCTTCATCAGGTCCTTGCTTGGTCGCCATCAAATCGCTGAGACTGATTGTCTTTTGGATCAAGTGTTTGTATTAGTCTAGGAATTGACCGACCAAATCGTCGAAGGTTTCTATCTTATAAAGCGAGAGTCCCGCAAACCAATCTAGAGCTTCTCCTTCTAATGACCGTTGGAAATAGTAAATGAGAATTTCTTGATTATTGCGTATGGGTTGACAATCGTTACAAAAGAGGGCTAAGTGATGATTCAGATTTCCCGTGCCATTATATTTGATAAATTTTGGCAGTTTGAATCCTATTGGTAAGTTAAATTCAACGTTTTGACAAAATTTTTCGAATTCGAATGAGTGATCGGGGCTCTCTCTCTTGGCCATATACTCATCAAGCATTTTAGGGAGATCTTCGATTTTAATGGTGCTAACTTTTGGAGCGACCCGTGACCAAACCTTGTCTAGAGAGTCATTGTTGAAGAATGTGTGAGCAGGTTGTCTCAATGGTGTGGTGTAGGCTGACACTGTGCTCGGGGTAGGAGGTGGCCTCTCTTGTCGTTCTTGGTCTTCTGAAAATTGTCGTGACCTAATGGTTTCATATGCAGCAGCCAATCCTCGAAGTAATTCCTCAGAGTCATCATTTCCTCTTTGTATTCTTTGAATACTGAGGTCTACGATTTGTTGAGCAGTAAGGTTGTATCCAGTGTTACCATCTCTCCCACTATGATTATTACCAGTGTGTGGGGTAGAGAAGGGATTTTCTTGTTCGCCATCCATGTTAATCTCAAGTTGTCGTGGGCTGGAATTATGAAGTGATTCTTCTTTGTAAGGAGGGTTGTTATCATACCCCCACAATGGTGGGTCTCCTAAACTCACTCTTCATATAATAGACATCTCGAGTCTTTGACAAAGACTCATATATTTGAAAGGGAATGTAAATGACACGATAGAGAGAAAAAATAGGAAAATGAGATAAAAACTAACTTTCTAAAAAAAGAGTTTGCAAAAGTGTCCCATCGCGATCGCTAGTCTGTTGGTGCGCGCTTTTTCTAGGTTCCTTTCGATCCCCGTTGAATTAGTGGCCCAATTTTTTCCAAGTGGACTCTAGCGATGTGGCATTTGGAATGGTGGAGGAGAAGATAAAAAAAAGGATTTTTTCTAGGAAGATTCCTAGTTTGTTGTAATCGCCAGCTGCAGATATTTAACGACGCTGTAACACGTCAATTATCACGCTTTAGAGCGGGTGGGGGTTACTTTTTTACTGAATCGTTCACCTGTGAACGTCAACGACTATGACTCTTCTTATAATTTACATAGTTCAATTTTCCTTTTCTTTCCCGTTATTGTTGTAGTTCTAATCAGTTTAGATTTTCCAATTCTATTGTGAGTTTAGCTATGTGGGTTTATTGTAGTGAGTTAATCTAATATTATAATTCTATCAGGAGTCTAATTAATTTCAGTTTCCTAATCTTATTAGAATTCTAATTAATTTAATATCCTAATACTACTAAAAGTCCAATTGATATCAGTCCCTTAATTGTACTAGGAATGCAGATGTATTAAGTTAATGAAACTTTAATTAAATCAAGTATGCTGATTATACTGAAATTTATAGTAAAGCAAGTATACTAGTCCTACTACAATTCTAATTGAAATGGAGAACTAATTTTACTAGAACTCTAATTTAAGCAATGAATTAATTTTATTAAAATCTAATTAAAGTAAATAAGCTAATTTTATTAAAATTTTGATTAAAACAATGAATTAACTATACTAAAATTCTAACTAAAATAAAGGAACTGATTTGACTAGAATTGTAATCAAAGCAATGAGTTAATTATACTAAAATTCTAATATAAAAAAGGATTAACTATACTGAAATCTAATAAAGTGAGGAATTAACTATGCTATAATTATCTAATTAAAATAAAAGAACTAATTTTATTAGAGTTCTAATCAAGGCAATTATTCTAAGGATCTAAATTAAAATAAAGTATGTAAATTAATCATCCTAAAAATCTAAGAAAAGGTTGTGGAACTGATTTTCTAATCCTAATTAAAGCAACAAAATAATTCTAAAAAAAGGGGTTTTGGGCCTGCTATTCTAAGGAGGATTGGCCTCATTCCCGAGTACCCTATGTAAGCTCCTTTGGGCAAATCGGGTGGCTGAGATTAAAGATAAATTAGATTTTTGACTATAATATTTTATTTTTAGCTTTTCGGAGTCGATTTTTGGATGATAATTATAGATTAAATTAAGAAATTAGAATTATAGAAACTTAAATTAATATTTGGAATTTTTAAAAAATATTAAAAACTAAGAAATTAAACTAAAAATTAAAATTCTAGGGCTGAATTCGGGTTCGAAATCAGAAAATTAGACCATATGATTAAGGACTGGTTCTAGAACCTAAGAACTAGAACCAGAGCTTAATGATAGGGTCGGAAATTAAGATTATAGAACGGAATTAAAGCCTAGGGTCGGTAAATTAGACCATCAGATTAAGGACTGGTTCTAGAACCTAAGAACTAGAATCAGATATAAGAGATTACGGTCTAAAAAAAGGGTACTACAGTCTAAAACTGAAAATACGATATTAATAATTAAAACTAAGGGAAATCCTAAGTCTAAAACTAAGGATTTTACCCAGGACCGGGGCTGCGGAGTGAAGTCTCGAAGATTCGAAGCTTGAATCTCGAAATCATGGCTATGTTCCTCTATGTGTTCGTTCTCGTAGCCTCTAGTTTTGAAATCCCAAAAAAGTCCGTTCTCTCTCATTCGTGTTGTGTTCTCCTGTGGGTCGAATTAAAAAAATCTTTTATAGGTTTTTCTCCAATTAAATGCCTTATTTCAGGCGTTTAATCAAATTACCCGCCGGTCTCTTGGTGCTTAATTGCTTTAAATCGGTCACCGACTCAGTGAGCGGCCGGCTGACTTGCTTTGCGAGTTTCGAAGTTCTAATCCCGTTAGAACTAATTACGCACCAATTGTGGGGTGTGCAATCCGATTAAGCACCTCTTTCGAAGTGTTTAATAGAGGAAGCTTGGGGGTCAAGGATTGTAAGACTAGATCGGGCATAGGCCAATTGTGTGTCGGTAGTCGGGCGCTCAATCCGATCGCGAGTGTCATGTGGGGCGCATGATTGAGTCTCGAGATGGTCTGGGGAAAGGAAGTCTGGTCTAGAAGGAGACTAATTGCACGCGTGTGGTTTGGCGTGCAATCGAATTGTGCATGTGGGATAGGCGCATAATTCTGGGTTGTCCGGGTCCGAGTCGGGTCTGAAATGCAAGACTATTGTTTCAGTCTCTATTTTGACTATATACTATTATTTCAGTATATAGTCTCTCTATGCTGGGATCTGAGCCACAAAGCTATTGTTTCAGCCTGTGTTCAGCCATGTACTATTATTTCAGTGCTTGGTCCCCACGTCGGGGTTATGGGGCCTGAGTCACAGAACTATTCTTTCAGCCTGTATCTAGCCATATACTATTGTTTTAGTATATGGTTCCATATTAGGGCAAAGGGGGTCTGAAATGCAAGACTATTATTTCAGTCTTCATTCTGACTATACTATTGTTTCAGTATATAGTCTCTCTATGCTGGGATCTGAGCCACAGAGCTATTGTTTTAGCCTGTGTTTAGCCATGTACTATTGTTTCAGTGTATGGTCCCTGCGTCAGGGTTATGGGGTCAAAGGTTGACTGAACAGATTTATATATTTCGAGAGGAAAAAATGGGGGTGTCTACTGTGCAATGTCGAAGGTATCGCCCCAACCTCATGTAACCAAGGGCGTCCTAATAACAGGTTGAAAGAAGATTTGATATCCATCACTTGAAAAGGTATGGAAAAGGTCATTGGCCTGAACATTAGCTCAAGATCAACTTCCCCAATTATTTCCCTTCTTGTATTATCAAACCCTCTAGCGTTAGTTTTTGTTGGTCTCAACATACAAGGATCTAAGCCTATTTTGGTGGCAGTTCTTAGAGGGCACACATTTAGAGCGAACCCATTATCAATCAACACCAGTGGGATTACCATGTTTCCGACCTCTATAGTGATGTTGAGGGATTTAGCATGATTATTTTCCTCTTCCGGTAAATCCATATCCGAAAAAGAGATGGCATTGGGAGCCATCACCTGCCCGATTATATGCCCAACCTCATCTGGGCTTACTTGCAAAGACACATGTGCATTTTTTAATGCCCCCATTAGAGCTTGGAAATGGAGTGGGGATGTCATTAATAGATTCCAGACCGTGATATGGGTCGGCATTCTCCTTAACTAAGTTTCACGTATGTGTTCGCGGCTCATTTTTTCAAACGGGTTTGTTGTAATGGTATCTTCTTTCCCTCTAGTCGGGCTAGTGCTGGTGTCGATGCGTTTGGCTATTTGGAGATCTTTCCTAACCTATTAATCAAATCAATTGCATGTTCCCTACTGCTGCCTGTATTAATGTCCGTTTGATCATAACTGAGTGGGACCTGATGAAGATTGTACGTTGGTCATGTGATCTAGAACGGGATAACAGGGGGTGCTGGAGATATCGGTGTTGATGGACAGGGATGGGTGGTCCATACCTGGTTAACCTCAGTAAGAGACGGGCAGGTAGAAATAGTGGGATTGGCCAGGATTGCGAGTGACTGTATTAGGGGTGGGCCATTAATGATTGATAGGTGATGGAGGGGGATGGGGGAGATAATCAGCCATGGGGTAACTAGTGGAGGATGCAGCGTATGATTAGTAGGAGTTTACTTGGATGTAGTTAACGGGAGTTGGCACTGGGAAATATGCCCTAAGATCTAAGGGTTCTATTTGTAGAGGGGTTGGGAAAATAATCCGCCAAGTTCAAAGGTTCAATTACCCCAATACTTCTATCTTCCCAGTCTCTTTGTAGTGGTGCCACAAAATTTTTCTGGTCGTAAATGTAATCCGATGGGTCAAAGTCTTCATCACTCTCTGCTACCATGCCAATAGTGGGTCTTGAGCCCGTTCCACCAGGTGGATGTGGTGGCAGTGGCACCTGATGTATGTTTGCATGCTGGTTAGCTTGGGGAGGTGTAGGGGGAAAAATTTTCCTGGCCTTAATCAGATTCTATATTACGTGCTTTAATAGGAAGCATCGATCAGTAGGGTGACCTGGCCCTTGGTGGAAGTTGAAATGGGTGTTGGGGTCATAGTTTGGGATTTGGTGGAGGCCGCGGTTGGAGTGGTGTGACCAACCCTTTTCTATTAGTAAGGGCAATAAAACATTCAATGATTTTCCCAAAGGTGTGAACACTCGGTCAAAGCGGGCCTTTCTCTATTTCGAGGTCATCTGTGCTCCCTGTATATTCCCGGTTCTCTGTATCGGCTCGCTTTTTACTGGAGTTGGCTGTGCGACTTTAAATTGGAACGAGGTTATACTGGTGTTAGGCCTGACATTCGTGACACATTTGTCTCAATTCTTCTATCATTCCTCTATTTAGAGAATCTCCTGACCTCGTCGGCCCTAGCGGATATATTCTTACTTAAATGCCCTTCTCTGATAGCGTCCTCGCAACGATTGGCGTTCCTCAGCAAATCAGCAAAGTTGGACCGCTATTAGTAAACAAAGAAGTCTGAGATAACTGGCAAGGTATTTGATTGAGATCATCTCAATCTGCTCATCGTCAGATATTCTGTTTCTTACCTAAGCTGCCCGTGCTCTCCAACGCCCAAGGTAATCGCTATAGGTCTCGTTAGAGTTTTGCTTTAACTCGGCCAGATCTGACTTGCGAGGTTCAATGTCTATGTTATAGACATACTATTCTTGGAATAAATGCATCAGATCTTTCCATATTTTTATCATAGATGGTTCTAGGGACGTGAACGACCTCAAGGCCGGGCCCGTCAAACTTTTCTGAAAGACTTTTATAAGTAGGCGCTCGTCCTCCCATATTGGCACATGTCCCCACAGTAGGACTTGAGGTGTGCGATGGGGTTGCCCGTGCTGTTATATTTATCAAAGACTGGCATTTTGATTTTTAGGGGCAAGGGGACTTTCATAAATAAATATAAATCCGAGAAATTCGTGGCATGGATTTCGATTCCACCCATCTTCAACACCTGCTTCTGGATTTTATCCAATTATTCTTTCAATTGCTCAGACTCTTTAGACAGTGGGGCTTTTTTTTCAATGGTCGACCATGATTCACTTTGTGCTACCAGAGGGTTGGTGATTATAGGTGGAGGATTGATGCTAGAAAATGCCCCAGTGTAAGCCCCGCTATTCCTGATCTCATCTTCCTCATATTGTGGGTCTACATATGGTGCAGTGAGGGTGAAATTTTCTTGTTGGTGCTGGCTAGGGTGGATAGGTGCAGTGAGGGTGAAATTTTCTTCTTGGTGCTGGCTAGGGTGGATAGGTGTCGGGTGGGACCATTGGAGGTGAGGGAAGTTCTGTGGAGTTATAGGATGACTGGAATTTAGTTTTTGGGTTGGGGCCTGATGGGGCCACTGTTTTTGGGAGAAAGCTTGGAGATGGCTTGGGGTGCAGGGACATGGGTGAATTGGGGTTGATGGGGGATAGGTGCCAGGTTCCCACCTTGAGTTGGGTGGGATGTTTGTGTGTGAGGGAGATATTGAGGGAATTGTGGAGGGTATGGGTATGTGGACCCAAGGTTTGGGCTTTGCTGGGCTTGGGCATAAGATAAGGAACTTGGTGGGGTCTGGGCCATAAGACCTTGAGAAATTTGGCCGATTGGGCTTTGTTGGGTTTGGGCCATTGGGGCCTGGTAGGTATGGCCCATTGGGCCTTGATGGGTCTACCCATTGGGCCTTGGTGGGTTTAGGCCATTGGGCCTTGGTGGGTTTGGCTCATTGGGCACTAAAGGGAGTGGATGATGGGAGTTTGGGCCATTGGGCCTTGGTGGGTTTGAGGTAATGCAGCATGGAGACTTGAGAGTGTGCATAATGGGTTGGAAGATGTGTGGTTAAAATGAGGGGGGATGTTTTGGGAGGCTTTCTAATTGGTGTAAGCCCGGATAATCTCATCTGTCATGGCCATTGGAGAGGGGGTGGATGGAAATGGTTTATTTGGGGGAATGTGGGGTATGGGTGAAGTGGATGTGTGGGAAAAATTGGGCATGGTCCCAATAAAATTAGGCATGACCTGGGTAGATAGGGGGGTATGTGGTGGATCGGAGAAATTGGGTGTGATATGGGGGAAGGGGGGTGGATAGGGTATACGTTGGGAAGATAGAAAATGGGGTATGGTGGTAAAGGTAGGGAATCAAATTGGGTTTTTGGTGGATGTGAATGCAGGATGGGAGGGATTTGGAATGGTCATGGAGGGAGAAATGGGCATGGTTTGAGAAAATGAGGGGGATTGGGATGTCAGACCTTGGATGTTTTGAGGGGTGGTGGATGGGAAAATGGGTGCACAGAAGGGCCCGGTGATGGTAAATGGGGGTTGGGTGAGGGGGATGTATGTGAACATCTCTTCCGCATGGGAATGAGTTGGAGAACATGGTGGGGATGAGTCAGGATCAGCATATGCCGGATCCATTGCCCACGACATGGCTTGGTTGTGGGTGAGGTACGAGTGCCTTGGATGAGGCCCGTAAAGCTTTCTCCTTCTTCCCCTATGGGACAACGGAGGGTACGGCGATGCCATTGTGCCGACACCACAATGGTTTTTTCCTTTTTCCTTTTTCGATTTTGATTTTTGGTTTATTATTATTATTTTTTTTTAAAGATTTTTGTAAGTGGATTTATGATGAAGGATTCCAGGGCCCTTGAATTCCCACTTCGGGTGGTATTTGTACCCTAAATAATTCCCACGGTGTGACCTGACGTGCTTCGAAAGAATCAAAGGGGAACCCTTTGATCTATTGAAGGCACGGGAATCAATGCAAACAACCCGATCCCCCGAAGCGAGTCGATAAGAGGTTACACTTTTTTGACCGACGGGGGCGTATTGGGTGGAGTGCGGAACCTATCGAAGGTGCTAAACCACTAGGCGGGGAACTCGGGGATGTGAAAAGGGCCTCAGACTCGGGTTGCATTGCTCAGGTCAGGGTTGGCGTGTTTACTACATGCGCCCGGCCAAATTTGGTCAGACTAAGCTTGGCATGTGTATTACATGCGCCAAAGCAAATATGGGTCTTTCCAAGCTTGGCGCGTGTATTATATGCACCAAAACAAACCTAGGGAAAGGTGGCTTCGCACGTGTTTTACATGCGCTAGGCCCAAACAGTGGGGTCAAATAATTTTGACAGCAGAACATCAACCCGAAATTGGTCTCTTCTTTTGGCTTTCTAGAAGCAATGCTTCTGAGGACTGATTTCTAAGTTGCACCGGGTCTCTCCTCACCGAACCTAGGGATACAAGGCAGATTCGGGACTACTGACGCTCTCCCCCAAGGGTTTTAGTCTTCGTAATTGGATAGGTTACCCACTTGATATACCTCAGGCATAAGCGCCTTCTCAGATACTAGGTGGGGTGGTTCTTTTCCGGATAACACCACTAGGGGATGCCCCTGTATCGAGAATCGGGATGTTTATATCTCTGCCTAAAATTCCCACCCCATGAAAATCTACCCCCGTAAAAATTCAATTAAGTCCCCTCTTAGTTTAGTTTTAATTTTAGATTTTAGGGGTTAAAGTCTAAAAATGGGGGGCGATGGTCCTGTACCGCCTCTACGGGTTGGCGTCCACTGAGGAGATATGATCAAACATAAAGTAATGCACAAGTAGGTCGCCAATCGGCTAAGGCACGTAAATGACGGAAAGTAAATGAATCGTAAAGACAATGTGCAAGTAGGCTTACCAATCGGCTAAGACACGTAAATGACGGAAAATAGAGGAATTGTAAAGACAATATGTAAGTAGGCTTGCCGATCGGCTAAGGCATCTAAAATGACGGAAAATAAGGGGTGAGAAAATTGACGGAATCGTAGGGGTGAGTGAAAAATAAGAGAAAAATAAGCAAATGTTAGTAAAAATAAAGAAAAAGGCCAAGTTTCAAGGGGAAGCACTATTAGCTATTCCCCAGCAGAGTCGCCATTTGTGCAACCGCGGGATTTTTTGACACTCCCGTCGCGACGATGCGCATTGGCGAAAAGATATAGAGTCGCCACCCAGAGGTTTTGGTGTCCCGGGAAACCTAGATCAGGTTTATAAGCTCCGAAGTACTAAAAATGTGACTTTGATTTACCGGTCTACACCAAAGGCTCTTGGGTAGGGGCTTCGATTATCGATCGGGAAGTGTTAGCACCCGACCAACATGCTTAAAAGGTGTCTCTACTTGCGGCTAAAATAACTTGAAAAATAGAAAGAAAAGAGCACTTCCTCTTGCCCTAAGGCACCTTGACCCTATTTGTGCCCCATCTGCCACTATCGAGATTTCGATGGCGTAACGGCACAAATTCAATAGTAGAGCAAAAGCTAAGAAGGTAGAGGAATAGAGGGGAGAGTCGGAGCTCTTGGGCCCTTGTAGCACGCGTGTGGACCTTCACGTAGGTGCATTTGACAAACTTCCAATGGTTTGAACGGTTGGAGAATGGGTTCTAACCTCTAAGGCTTAATAGCTAAGGGGTAGAGGAAGAAGGCTAGGGTGGTTCTCTCCTAACTCAAGGTTTTTTGGTGGAAGATGGGGTCTAAGGGGGGCTTTTGAATTATGGAATTAGTATGGAATGGGTGCACCAAAGGGAGGAAAAGCTTCTCTCATAATCTTTATCTCTCTTGGAAAATTTTCAAGCCTTTGTAAAGGGAGGGGTGCCTCTCTATTTATAGGAAAAAGGGAGGTTAGGAGGGTGCTTAAGTGCTAATTAGGGTTAGCAGTAAGGTAATCTCCAAATTTAAGGTTTCCTAGGATTTTGAAAGCTTGGAAAAGTGGGCAATGGGCACCAATGGTAGATGATAGGGTGAGGTTTCATGTGACAGCCCGACGTTTTCCAGTCTCTCACCTAGAAAAGGTCGTGCCATCGGATCACCTGATATGATCCTTTCATCATGAGTTCGTTCTTATTTGTACATCAAAGTGATACAAAAAATGCGGAAGCAATGTATTTGAACTCTGTTATTAACAAAGATGGCAAAATAACTGAGAAATAGAAACCATAAACTAATATATGCAATAAACTGAAGTAATGTATCTGATGTATAGCTTTTCACCGATGACGGCCGTCCGTCATCTAAACAGTGAAAAGAAACCGATACATCCAATCAGCATCCCATCAGAAATCCAAAACCAACATATAACATGCTATACAGACCAAAATATCTTTACTATCTTTTGTTTTCTCTCTCTCTCTCTCTCTCTACCCACTGCCCCATATCCCAATCCCAAGTAACAAACCTAACTATTGGAAGAACTCCTCTGGAAAGTCGTGTTCCCCGCCGTCGTCGTCGTCATCTTCGTCTCCCTCCTCCTCTAGCACATAGGTCGGATTAGTCGCCTGCTTAGGATCGGGCTCTGCAGCTAAGATAATTAAGTCGAGGAATGAGCTATCATCCACAGCTCAGTAGAGAATAGTGTATTGTATTCTATATTGACAGCTTATCACTTTGTATTATTAAGAAGCATAAAATAACATATAATTAACATGCTGAAATGCTTATAATTATGCATGATATGACAAGTGTCAGAAACAAACTGAAACCGAAATACATGCTGGCGAAAATAGGAAATCAACAAGGTCAAGCTCCCGAGTTAGCGGGATCACTCGGACTAGAATAATTCAAGCTCCCGAGTTAGAGGGATCACTTGTCAAGCTCCCGAGTTAGCGGGATCACTTACATCGAGAATCTCAAGCTCCAAAGTTAGCGGGATCACTTGATATACATCAGAGCAATAACGTATCAAGACCATATCAAGAACATTGAAATGGACAAGGCATTATCAGGGATATACAATTTATTGGATGATTTTATGATGTAATGTATGCTAACTGTTATAAGTGTACTTATAGCAGTAACTTTCAAAACTGAATCATGCACAGAAACTAGTAAGGGAATTTCTTTCTCATTTTGGCAACGTGTATGAGATACTGCTGATACTCATATTCATGTGTTCTTTCTCATTAGCTTACTGGTTAATCCCATCTATTTATAGCATAGTAAATTAGATGCATCAGTTCAATTATTAACACTGATCATTTTCTTCATATATACTTATCCATGCTTCTATGAACAACTCAGTGAAAAAGGCTTACAAAAGTATAAAATATCATTGTAAAATTCCCTACCTGTGTGCGTCAAGTGTCTTACACGTACTAACGTTGATGCACAATCATGTATCCGAGATCACCATGCAATGCTCAGTTCTTCAGAATTTGGTTACGTGCTCCATGTGGCATCAAACCTAAGAACATAGATTTTTTTTTTTTTACAAAAGACTAATCGTTTATATATACTGCACAGTGCACCAAGACACACAGTGCACCCAGGCCTCATCAGCTATATACCTGAACCTATGTGGACCCAAGGCCCATAAGCACAAGAGACACAACCCTATAGGTCGACCCCATAGCTGGGGAGGTTGTCGCGGCAACACTCAGGGCTTGCCGGGCTTCAAGTAGGTCTTCCTCTTGGCTTTTTATTATGATGTTTCTCTGTTCATTTTCTCCTTAGGCTTATAAATATTATTTTTTATATATTCATACTATAGATGTTATAATTTCATTGGAGATTTTTAAATCTATCTCCACAGATTTGTAAATCTATGATCTGAAGTGCAGAAATCTGCACTTCAGTTCATGTTGAGCTATACTCCCTTTGCTTATATAGATATATGTATATCACGTCTATAGATTTTTATGGCTTTGGATATATCGACCCCTATAGAATTTACACCTCTGAATCTCTGAATCGGAAATCTGCATTCCTATATGTATATCTATAGACTTCCTATGCAGTTTTGAAGTGCAGCAAGCTGCACTCGGCTATGATGATCATTTATTGTAAATTAACTCGATAGCATACCTTTTGGTGGATAGTGTCTATTGAGCTGAGCTTGATCGTAACGGCGATGCTTCGATAATATTTGATATGTCGGTCAGATTCGCAAGTTTTTAGGGTCGGATGGCTACAGATTTGATGACTACAATTTCATCTCATTTGTGAAGGCAACCATGTGCAGGTTCCTTGGTTAACATCTTTATACTGGTTACGTGACCTTGCGTGCATGTGCATTTCATATGACTCAACTGAGTCGTGTACATTTGAAGGCATGCAAGTAGCTTATAAGCTACCTTAGGTAACTGCTTTATGCAAAGCCAATATAAGTATGTAAGGGTCTTACAGATAAAACAAAAGAACAAAACCTTCTTGTCTTGTAGTTTCACACTATAACGAAATAAAAACCCCTTCTTTTGTTTTCTTTGGTTAGTTTAATTCTTGTGAGAATAAAGCCAAATGGCTTAGACTGAGTATATACAATATATACCACTTCTGGTATATAGGAGTCAAATGTTGTATATCTATAGTTTAACTTTGTATGTAGCTAGCTTGAATTTCGATTTCTAAGAGTTATGGACTATCCTAGTGAGGTTTTCACGCATGACCTGACCCGACCTGACTAGACACTTACCACTGCAGTGTCAATGATGGGGATTGTTACATTCTCCCTTATTTTAGGAATTTTCGTCCTCAAAAATCAATCGAGACTATCAGGGTAACAGGTGAATGTCATCAGCAATGTGCGTAGTATATGTGGTTTGATGCTACCAAATCTATCACAAGACAAGATGAATCGCTAAGACCAAATGAATGCTACATCTATGAGAAAAACTGAAATGTTGGAATAAACCACACTCATATAGCACCTGACTGTATGTGTCTTACTAAACATGGTTTTTGTTTCCATTCCATGTGGCATCTGATGAGGGGTATGTGAAAAATTTCAGCATGAATTTTCTACTGAGAAAGAGACCATTCACATACAATAGTATATATCACTAACACTCCTCAACTGAGAATAAGATTACTATTCATCATTAGTTGAGACAAAATCTAAATGATAACAAGAGAATTATACTTGAAGATTTATATACCCTATAGAGGACCACCATATTAGGTATTTTACAAAATATGTAGTATCATACATACATCAGTATCCGACATATATCAGAATTTCTACAAGCATTTGAGATATATAATAGCTTAGTTATTATAAATATAAGCATGCTTTATTTGCGATTAATGCAAGTAAATATAAAACTTAAAATATATTGCATAACTAAGATTTTGTGAAGTGATAGTTTACCAGGCTGAAAATATGTTTGTTGTTGGCCCGCTGAGGATGTACCAGCTTCTTGTTGTTGTTGTTGTTGAAAATCTTGCTAGAATTCTGGGATCAACAATGCTGCGTTGCGGGTATACTGGGAGACGTAGTTGAGCGCCCGCCCAATGTAGGGGATTGCAGTGGTTTGAAAAGTATGCTCCATCATGATATTCGTTGCTTCTTCAATATAATCGATGCGTTGATGGAGCATGTAGTGATTTCCATAAAGATTATCGAATTGAATGAGGGTTTGCTAATGTTTTTCACGCATGAGCTGAACAAGGTCGGCGGTGGTGTAGGTTCCTTGTGCCACAGGAACTGAATCAGGTTGAGCTTGTGGTTGTGGTTGAGGAGGGACGGGGATCTGTTGGGGTATTTCTGGTTGGTCTTGGGTAGGACGATGAATTTGTTTTGCTTGGTGGTTATTTACCGCCTGAAAAGAGCGTTGGTAGATATTTCTCCAAATTGCTGGGCTAAAGACCCGCATGTTATCGGTGCAGACCTCTTCGTCAACGGGGATCTGATAGGGAATGAGATTGACACTATCAAAGTGTCCTTCAAACATGCGAGATATCAGTCTAGGGTAGGGGCAGGAAGGCATGGAAGGTGACACGGTGCTTTGCAGATGCTCATTGGCATACTTGATGCCTTCCCAAACTACCCTAGGGGCATTTAACCATCGTCCTTCATGGACGGCAAAAAGAGCTTGCAAGAGAGCATCTCGGCACTCTCTCTCATGCTGCATAGGGTATAAATTGGATCGAAAGACACAATCCAAAAACCACATCCGTTGTGGTAATTGGCTTCGGCATACGGCAAGACTATGGTCAGAAGCGGTCTGACCATTCGTCATTTTTGAGGTGATGTGGTGAAATTTCACATCCTTCTACCGTGGTACTTGTAATCCCGAAGTGATGGCATATTCAGCACCACAGTCCATTGCTTTTGCTATGTGTATGATATTAAAATTAAATTTACGACCATCTATTTCGGTCTGTAATTGACCGACAGTAGGGGTGACGACTAGATTTTGATAAAATAATTGAACTAAACGCGGATAAAACTGATTGTGAAAGGGCTGGTATAAGGCGTTTAACTGCGCCTTTTCGATATAACGAAGTGACCATGCAGTCTGGTCATTCGGGGTCAATAGCTTATTGTCCACTATCCATTCTGGTTCCATTGCCTTCACAGCCCACCACGGAATGGGCTGTTCCGGCACGTTGGGTGGATCGATTGGCTCAGGTACAGAAGAAGAAGAGCCTTTGCCCTTTTCTTGAGCCGTGGCTTTCGAGGGTTTCGATACACCTTATTTTATGACACTTTATTTCTATTTGATATTGGATAATACTACAATAAACTTGAAATGGAAACAAATTAATTTCATTTGATTATATATGTCCGTATGACTATGTATCCGTATCATATAAGGGGATTTTCCAGTACGTACCCTATGTAAATAATCGAGGGTACTGAGCACGAATATCAGCTTCGCGCTCCCAGGTAGCTTCATATGACCCATGATTTTTCCATTGAATCAGCACTAGTGGAATCCATTTTATTCTCAGAATTTGATCCCTGTGGTCCAAAATTTGACCTAGTTCTTTGGTTACCGTTAGGTCTTCTTGAATGTCCAACAATTGATAATCTAACACATGCGTCGGGTCACTGACGTATTTTCTCAGCATTGATACGTGAAATACGTCGTGAATGCCTATTAGGTGCGGAGGTAACGCGAGTCGATATGCTACTTCTCCTACTCTGCCCAATATAGGAAATGGTCCAACATAACGAGGACTTAGCTTGCCTCGTTTCTCGAACTGCATCACGCCTTTTGTCGGAGATATTTTTATAAAGACGTGCTCGCCAATCTGTAAATCATTTCATCAGACTACTAATATAGTTTGAATCAATTGTGAAAAAGGGTTTATCAGGATCAAATATTACCTGAAAATCAACATTAGTTCTTTTGAGATCAGCGTAACTTTTCTGTCGACTTTGGGCACTCTTCAATTGTTCCCGTATCACGTGAACAACTGCATTGGTGCTTTCTATTAGGTCAGGGCCTAAAATTAACCGCTCTCCAGCTTCTTCCCAATTAATTGGAGATCTACATTAGTGTCCATATAATGCCTCGAATGGTGCCATACCGATGCTTGACTAGAAACTGTTATTGTATGCGAATTCAATCAGGGGTAAGTTTTTATCCCATGATCCTTGAAAATCGAGCATACAGGCCCTTAACATGTCTTCAATTACTTGATTAACCCTCTCCGTCTGCCCGTCGGTCTGAGGATGAAATGCTGTACTGAAGTTTAACTTGGAACCCATACCTTCTTGAAAACTTAGCCAAAATTGAGAAGCGTATAAAGGATCTCGATCTGACACAATGCTTACGGGTATCCCATATAGTCGTACAATCTCTCTCAGATAGAGTTCGGCTAGTTTCGATGTTGTATATCGCGTACTATAGGGTAAGAAATGCGCCGATTTGGTGAGACGATCAATAATCACCCAAATGGCGTTGTAACCCTTCTAAGTACGGGGCAAACCAAGAATGAAGTCCATGGAAATATTCTCCCATTTCCACTCTAGAATAGGCTATGGCTGTAGCTGACCAGCAGGATGCTTGTGCTCGACCTTTACTTGTTGACAAGTCAAACACTTTGCAACATATTCTGCTACATCACGTTTTAAACCATTCCACCAAAACATTTTCTTTAGATCCTGATACATTTTCGTATTACCAGGATGAATAACGTATGCTGATTTGTGAGCTTCTTCAAGGATTTCTTGACGTAAAGTATGATCATCTGGTACACATACTCGTCCTTGAAATAATAAAGACCCATCCTCTTTGATTGATAATTCTGGCTGTAGTCCACTTTGTACCCCTTGTCGGATAGAAATAAGCTCTGCATCTTGCATCTGAAGCTCTCTAATTCTATCGAAAAGTGGAGCTCGGATCATTACTGTAGCAAGTAAACCTCCATTTGTTGTTGCTCGAAGAGTGGCACTCGATGATACAATATCATTGAGTAGTTTCCATCTTTGTATTCTTGTAACAAGATGAGATAGCTAAGCAGAGGATTTTCGGCTAAGTGCATCAGCTACCACATTGGCTTTACCGGGATGGTATTGAATCGAACAGTCGTAGTCTTTCAAAAATTCCATCCGCCTTCTCTGTCTCAAATTTAACTCTTTCTGAGTGAAGAGATATTTAAGACTCTGGTGATCGGTGAAAATTTCGAAGGTTTCACCGTACAGATAGTGTCTCCAGATTTTTAATGCGAAAATGACCGCTGCTAATTCCAGGTCATGAGTGGGATAGTTCTTCTTGTGATCTTTCAACTAACGAGAACCATATGCTATCACACGTTCCCATTGGTTCAACACACATCCTAACCCACTGTATGAGGCATCACTGAAGACAACATAACCACCACTGTCAGATGGTAATGCTAGAACAGGTGCAGAAGTGAGTCTTTTTTTCAATTCTTGGAAACCTTGTTCGCATGCCTCAGTCCACTCGAATTTGACATTCTTCCGAGTGAGTGGTGTGAGTGGTCCAGCAAGTCGTGAAAAGCCTTCCACAAAACGTCGATAATAACCTGCAAGACCTAGAAAACTTCGGATCTCGGTTACGGTTTGTGGCTGCTTCCACTGTACTACAACTTCAATCTTTGTAGGATCAACCGTGATACCTGCTTTAGATATAATATGCCCCAGAAAACTGACTTGGTTCAACCAGAAGTCGCAGTTACTGAATTTTGCATATAACCGCGAGTCTCTCAGTGTTTGTAATGCCAAACGCAGATGATCTTCATACTCTGCCTTTGTCTTGGAATAGATAAGTATATTGTCGATGAATACCACGATACACAAATCAAGATAAGGTTTGAAGACTCTGTTCATCAGGTCCATAAATGCAGCAGGTGCATTGGTCAAACCAAAGGGCATGACTAGAAACTCGTAGTGACCATAACGTGTTCGAAAAGCTGTCTTCGAAATATCTTCAGCTTTTACCTTCATCTGGTGATAACTCGACCGTAGGTCAATCATTGAAAAGAATCGTGCTCCTTGTAACTGATCAAAGCGATCGTCGATTCGAGGAAGCAGATATCTATTCTTGATCGTCAGTTTATTAAGTTGGCGATAATCAATGCAAAGGCGCATTATACCGTCCTTCTTTTTCACGAATAACACCGGTGCGCCCCACGGAGACACACTCGGTCTGATAAAACCTTTATCAAGAAGTTCCTGTAATTGCTCCTTGAGTTCTTTCAACTCTGTCGGTGCCATTCTGTATGGTGCTTTTGATACTGGGTCAATACCTGGAGCTAACTCAATTGCGAATTCAACTTCTCTGTCAGGTGGTAGTCCTGGCAGCTCATCAGGAAACACGTCAGGATAGTCACAAGCAATAGATACATTTGAAAGTGAAATTTCCTTCTTTTTCTGCTCATCACTTTGTATAAAAGCAATATACCCTTGAGCACCATCATCAAGTAATTGTCGTCTTGAATTGCGGATATAAACGAAAGAGTAGGTGACGGTACGCCATAAAATTTAGCTGATACCTTCTTTTGTGGGCGAAAAGAGACAATCTTTTTGCGACAATCAACGTTCGCATGGTGATTGAACAACCAATTCATGCCAAGGATCATGTCGTATCCTTGCATCTGTAACAGGATCAAATCAGCTACTGCTTCATATCCCTAATAATCCTTGATGGAAACGATAATCGACCGATATACTTTATCAGTCATGATAAATTATCCAGTTGGAAGTGTAACCTCGAGAATAAAGTCGAGAGGTTCTGGAATACCTTCTAACTTCTTCAACTTTTCACCAAACTGGGGTGTAACAAACGAGTGCGTAGATCTGGGATCTATCAAGACTCGTGCATCATAACACAAATAAGCATCTTTTGGATACAATTGTAAGATACCTAAAGTATACAAAACTAGTGTTAGCTAGATTGCGTCTAGGTAGCAATTACTATAATACTATGTGACTTGAGGAATTGAGGATGTAATATTCCTAATTTGCGATATGCACCTTCTCTATCTAAAATGTTCATTAATTGAAATTTAATAATATAAAAATAATGGACAACCATACCTTGAATGATATCATGGCTAGTTTGCGCATCCTTTCCAGTAACAGCATAAGCTCGGCCTTGTATCGTAGGCCGCACCGATCGTAAGACTGGTCCTGCCTTTGCCGCTATCCCGACCATTTCCGGGCATTCTCTGATTCGATGTCCCATCTTGCCACATCGAAAACATGCTCTAGAAGCTTTGCGACACTCATCGGTTTTGTGTGCCTTCCCACATTTCCCACAAATATCTTTGGAGGTAACTGATGAAGCCGTATAAGATCCCGTGCGAGATCCTATCGGTCGTGCTTGAGAAAACCCAGATGTACTTCGGGTCGTTGAAAAAGATGGATTCGGAACACATGGAATCCTTGGTGGTGTGGAGAACATCGATGGATTGTAAGGTCGTGCAAACGCTCCTACAGTTGGTTGAAAAGCAGTCTGTCCTTGGAATCGTGGTCGTTTATTACTTTGACCCGCACTATAGGACTATGGAGCTTTCCTAGCCTTCTGCTTTTCATCTCTCCTTTTGAACATGGCGTCTACATCGATCTTTGCTATCAAGGCTAATTTCATCACATGAGCATAAGTCGTCGCCTGAAACAACGAAATGCGCTCTTTGATCAAAGGTTTCAAACCTCTCTCAAACTTTTGGGTTTTCATCAGCTCGGTGGCTACTAGCAACGGTGCAAAGCGAGAAAGACGCGTGAATTCTGATTCATATTCTCTCACCGTCATTTGACCTTGTACCAATGTTGCAAATTGTACCTCAAGCTTATACCTCTCAGGTGCTGGGAAATATTTCTCATTGAAGGCCTCAGTGAATTCTGCCCATGTCCATGGTACTCTGTGCATTCTTGTTCTTTCGACAGACTGCCACCATGGCTCTGCCTCACTTTCCAGTTTGTATGCTGCCCAACTTACTTTTTCTTCTTCGGTAAAAGTGACTCTTTGCAGCACTTTCTCGATCTGTGTTAACCACTTCTCAGCCTCCATTGGGTCATGCTGACCATAGAAACTCGGTGGTCAAAGTCGAATAAAGTCCGTAAAACCTTCGAGACGTCGAAATGCAAGCATGGCCATAGTGTTGACCATGGTCTCCATTAACTGCGGATGGTGTCCTGTATTTTGTTCAGCACCACGAACACTTCCCATCGGTGGAGTATTTATAACTGGTAGAGTTTGCTCTGGCAGAGTATGCTCTGCAACATTCTCCATTGTCGTTCGACTTTCGGCCAGATGAACATTCTCACCACTGCCTGAAGCAACGTCATGCTCATATCCATCTACTGGAATAGCATTTGGCCCAGTACGATGAGGCAACGATGGTCTACCCCTGCCTCTTCCACGACGCGGAGGCATCGTAACCTATTCAGATAAAACGTTAATCAAACATACAACTCGATCTAATTCCTACTTCTATCCTAAAAGAGATAGTTTACCATATTTGTATATGTCAGAGTTCAGTCTCTAATGACTTAACGCCGGGAGCTCTGATACCACCTGTGACAGCCCGACGTTTCCCAGTCTCTCAACTAGAAAAGGTCGCGCCATCGGATCACCTGATATGATCCTTTCATCACGGGTTCGTTCTTATTTGTACATCAAAGTGATACAAAAAATGCGGAAGCAATGTATTTGAACTCTGTTATTAACAAAGATGGCAAACTAACTGAGAAATAGAAACTAGAAACTAATATATGCAATAAACAGAAGTAGTGTATCTGATGTATAGCTTTTCACCGATGCGGCCGTCCGTCATCTAAATAGTGAAAAGAAACCTATACATCCAACCAACATCCCATCAGAAATTCAAAACCAACATATAACATGCTATACAGACCAAAATATCTTTACTATCTTTTGTTTTTTCTCTCTCTCTCTCTCTACCCACTGCCCCATATCCCAATCCCAAGTAACAAACCTAACTACGGGAAGAACTCCTCTGGAAAGTCGTGTTCCCCGCCGTGGTCGTCTTCGTCTTCGTCTCCCTCCTCCTCCGGCACATAGGTCGGATCAGTCGCCTGCTCAGGATTGGGCTCTGCAGCTAAGATAATTAAGTCGAGGAATGAGCTATCATCGACAGCTCAGTAGAGAATAGTGCATTGTATTCTATATTGACAGTTTATCACTTTGTATTATCAAGAAGCATAAAATAACATATAATTAACATCCTGAAATGCTTATAATTATGTATGATATGACAAGTGTGAGAAACAAACTGAAACTGAAATACATGTTGGCGAAAACAGGAAATCAACAAGGTCAAGCTCCCGAGTTAGCGGGATCACTTGGACTGGAATAATTCAAGCTCCCGAGTTAGCGGGATCACTTGTCAAGCTCCCGAGTTTGCGGGATCACTTGCATCGAGAATCTCAAGCTCCCGAGTTAGCGGGATCACTTGATATACATCAGAGCAATAACGTATCAAGAACGTATCAAGAGCATTGAAATGGACAAGGCATTATCAGGGATATACAATTTATTGGATGATTTTATGATGTAGTAATGTATGCTAACTGTTATAAGTGTACTTATAGCATTAACTTTCAAAACTGAATCATGCACAGAAACTAGTAAGGGAATTTCTTTCTCATTTTGGCAACGTGTATGAGATACTGCTGATACTCATATTCATGTGTTCTTTCTCATTAGCTTACTGGTTAATCCCATCTATTTATAGCATAGTAAATCAGATGCATCAGTTCAATTATTAACACTGATCATTTTCTTCATATATACTTATCCATGCTTCTATGAACAACTCAGTGAAAAAGGCTTACACAAGTATAAAATATCAATGTAAAATTCCCTACCTGTGTGCGTCAAGTGTTTTACACGTACTAACGTTGATGCACAATCACGTATCCGAGATCACCATGCAATGCTCAGTTCTTTAGAATTTGGTTACGTGCTCCATGTGGCATCAAACCTAAGAACATAGATTTATTTTTTTTTACAAAAGACTAATTGTTTATATATACTACACAGTGCACCAAGACACACAGTGCACCCAGGCCTCATCAGCTATATACCTGAACCTATGTGGACCCAAGGCCCATAAGCACAAGAGACACAACCCTATAGGTCAACCCCATAGCTGGGGAGGTTGCCGCGGCAACACTCAGGGCTTGCCGCGGCAACCCTTTGTGGTTGCCATGGCAAGCCACTCAGCAGAGTGTCTTGCCGCGGCAACCCCTTGAGGTTGCTGCGGCAAGCCTGGCTTGCCAGGCTTCAGGTAGGTCTTTCTCTTGGCTTTTTATTATGCTGTTTCTCTGTTCATTTTCTCCTTAGGCTTATAAATATTATTTTTTATATATTCATACTATAGATGTTATAATTTCATTGGAGATTTTTAAATCTATCTCCACAGATTTGTAAATCTATGATCTGAAGTGCATAAATCTGCACTTCAGTTCATGTTAAGCTATACTCCCTTTGCTTATATATATATATTGATATATGTATATCACGTCTATAGATTTTTATGGCTTTGGACATATCGACTCCTACAGAATTTACACCTCTGAATCTTTGAATCAGAAATCTGCATTCCTATATGTATATCTATAGACTTCCTATGCAGTTTTGAAGTGCAGCAAGCTGCACTTGGCTATGATGATCATTTATTGTAAATTAACTCGATAGCATACCTTTTGGTGGATAGTGTCTATTGAGCTGAGCTTCATCATAACGGCGATGCTTCGATAATATTTGATATGTCGGTCAGATTCACAAGTTTTTAGGGTTGGATGGCTACCGATTTGATGACTACAAGTTCATCTCATTTGTGAAGGCAACCATGTGTAGGTTCCTTGGTTAACATCTTTATACTGGTTACGTGACCTTGCGTGCATGAACATTTCGTATGACTCAACTGAGTCGTGTACATTTGAAGGCATGCAAGTAGCTTATAAGCTACCTTAGGTAACTACTTTATGCAAAGCCAATATAAGTATGTAAGGGTCTTACAGATAAAACAAAAGAACAAAACCTTCTTGTCTTGTAGTTTCACACTATAACGAAATAAAAACCCCTTCTTTTGTTTTCTTTGGTTAGTTTAATTCTTGTGAGAATAAAGCCAAATGGCTTAGACTGAGTATATACAATATATACCACTTCTGGTATATAGGAGTTAAATGTTGTATATCTATAGTTGAACTTTGTATGTAGCTAGCTGGAATTCCGATTTCTAAGAGTTATGGACTATCCTAGTGAGGTTTTCACGCATGACCTGACCCGACCTGACCAGACACTTACCACTGCAGTGTCAATGCTGGGGATTGTTACATTTCAAATGACTAAAGGATTGTAAATAGGGTAATCAGGGGTGCAACAGTCCTAATGAAACCCATCCTAAATATTGAGATGGTCAACAAGTAAAACCCCAAAAGTGGATTTCGAACAAAAAACCATGGTTACTGTAGCTAAGCCTGGCGCATGTATTACCCACGCCAAGCATAGCTACAATATCTGGAAGTTCAGATCCCTAGGTGGGTCCCACCTATACTTGGCTTGTGTATTAGATGCGCCAGGCCATTTCTAAAAAAAAATGGATTCGTACATGTAATACATGTGCCATGTATGCCCCATCGAAGTGCAACTCCTAGGCACTACTCGGATTGTCGTAACTTTTGGCGTACAGCTTGGATTGAGGTGATTCTTAGTTTGTTGGAAAGCTTAGAACCTCTACTTTTCAATGGCATAAGATTTAGTCTCAGTAGAGGTTCCTACCAGCCTAGTTCATCTATCTCTAACCATTGCCCGGGAGGGTCAACTAAGGGTTCAGAGAGGTCGGGGGTAATTCCTAAGGGTATGGGAAAGTTCCTAAGGGTTTGGAAAGATTCCTAAGGGCTTTGGGCAAGTTCCTAGGGATTTCGGAAGATCCCTAAGGGTTTTGGGTAAGTCCCTAATGGTTTGGGAAGATTCCTAAGGGTATGGGAGACGCTATCGGAAGCTCGGGGGTGTGCATCTCTCAAAGTATGTTTCGATCAGGCCTTGGCCAATTTTGGGTGTTTAAATATATATATATTGGACAATGGAATGCTTCACTTAAGTGTAGCGTTCACATGCCACCCTAGTGAATTTTGGTGCTAAGTGACACATAATCCAAAGATAGGGTGCTAAGGGAACATGAGAAAGGTTGAACAGGTCCTTCCCCAAGAAAACTCATGAAAATATATCTTATGCACCGTTCAAAATCTGGCCAAAGTTGAAAATTGTTAATTCATCAAGTTAAGGGGTGGAGGTCAAACTTTTAATTCAGGAAAATGAGTTATTTTTCGGAGCATGTATCATTGGCTAATCTACCTAAAACGGGTGTTTGTTTTGGGGTCACATGCCACATGGCACGTGATCTACACATGTGGTCAAACACTACACTTAAGTGTAGGGATCACTTAACCTATCTATCTATCTATCTATCTATCTATCTATCTCTCTCTCTCTCTATAAACCTCACCGTTTTCATTATGAGGCTAGTATGGTCCTCGGACAAAAATGCCTTCATATGGTAGCACTTTATTTAATATATGAAGGGAAAAATTATTCACTACAAAAAATAAGACTATTAGCGGCATCCAAAACTGCCGCTATTAACAAAAGACCTTGTTGTTTCAGTAGCGACAAGACTAGTAGTGCCAGTTTATTTGTTAATAGAGACAGTTTTGGCTGCCATTGGAACACCTTATTTTTGTAGTCTGATCTTTTTGATTTTCCGGTGGCAAAATTTTGATTTTCTTTTTATAATTATATGTTTTCCACAACAAATTAATTTGTAATTACTTTGCCGTCAAAAAATTAAAAAAGGGAAAATAAAACGCCACTCCATGAGGGCATATGGTTTGGGAATAATGTTAATCTCACAATGAATAGTGTGAGGTTAGCACAATATATATATATATATATATATATATATATTGTGACAACTCAAAATTTTCCAACATAATTTTCTGAGATTTTTTTTTTTCAACTTTAAAAACTAATTGAGAAAACCTAGACCGCCACATCACATAACACAATCTGATTACATAACAGTTAGTACATCCACTCATAAGCGGAATTCAAAGCAGATAATCACTTAACAAGCAAATATCTTTATATGACAAAAGTAGAAATCTCTATTTCTATACAAAACATCTAAACAAAATAACCGAACTAAGATCACCGGTGATGGTCGACCATCACCTAAATAGTCATATACACAATGTATTACAGAATATAAATTCTATTTCTACGATGCTTGAGAATATACCAAGCCTAATTACAAAGTCCAAAAACTATAAAAAGTCCAAGATTAACAATTTATAGGGTACTCTTCAAGTCCAATTCATATCTACACCTGTGACATATAGTTGGGTTGAGCTAACAGTCTAAGCTCAGTAGAAAATTTTCAAATACAATTGACATATCAATGCATAGATGTAATTATAGAGCTTTAACGACAGGATTCAAAGCAGGAACAGTGCAGATATTCAATGATTATAACAAAGATGGAAGTAGAGTAGGTATTCAATGATTGAAACAAAAGCAGAAACAGATTAGGTATTCAAATTTAGTTTCCATTAGTCACATCACATAGTATGTTAATTTCCATTATTCACATCTTATAGTGTATTCAGAATTCTATAATTCACATCTCATAGTGTTCACGTCTTACAGTGTTCAAATCTTATAATTCAATGTCCTAAGGTTCAGATTTCAGATTTCTATCATCCAATGTGTCCATATCTTCTAGTGTGTTCACATCTTCCAATATCTTTCAGTGTTCATATCTTCCAACATCTTTCAGTGTATGCGGATAGCACACCGTATCAGTCTAGTTAGTGTATGCAGTGAGTACGGATATCCTGCCGTACCAGTTCACTTATATATGCAATGCTTGGTGTTTATGCAATGTCTTGTCTTCAAAGGATTCACTTGATCAAGTACAGTCGACTCATGAATTCAATTTCAAATCACACTTATCTTATTTCATTCCAAGCATTCGAACATAATCATATCGATCAGTTCTAATTCCATTTCTAAAATCACTACTTAACTCAAAGGGATGCACGTCAAATCAAATTTAAATGCGGGTATCAATTCATATCAGGTTCAAATTCCCATTCCAAGTTCATCAATTTCAATACCTTTCCAAGAATTCAAAGTTTTAGGGTCCAGAAGTTTCAAGTACTAATTCAATTATGGTTAGACTTGTCACATTTCAATTCAAATACATAAGATCTAAGAATTCAAGTCAAAAAATACAATTGGTAGTTGATGTTCCGCTACACGTCCAATCAAATTCAAGGCGTTAATTTCAAAGTTTTTATTCGATTTCGGACAAAGAGTTCAATAATTATTCAGATTCAAAGCTCGTTATGCCAGTTCAATTAATCATGTTCAAGTTTCAAAATTTTTGATGCAATAAATGAATATTCAAGATTCAAAGAGTTCAATGCAAGCAGATTATATCCCGTTATCTATATATCAAGTCAAAATGCAATTTTGTAGAGTAATTCCCCTACACATCCAATCAGATTCAAGCATCGATTTTAAATCACAAAACTTCAAATCACATTTATCATTTTCATTTGATTAAATCAAGGCATCTATGAATCAATTTCAAAAATGCAATCGAATATCGAATTTCCCCTACCATTCCAAATTCAAATTCAAGGTTTTCAATATTCAAATGAGGTTAAATCTGACAAATCTAAATCCATTTCTAACCATCATACTCAATTGATTCTATCAAGGAATTCTATGCATCTGAATAAAATGCAATTGTACGTTGAGTTTCCCCTACCTTGAATTTGGAGTCGTTAAAAGCGATCCAAAGGTCCTCATATACGGTCTCCCATTCTTAACCTAGATCACATTATGATCGTATTATGTATTAATGATGAAGAATTTATAAGATTCGAAGTTTCTTAAAAGAAACTGAAGCCCACAAAAACAACACAAATCGATCAATCGATTTCGAAAAGCAGACAAAATAGATCGATCGATTTGCCCAGAGTTTTATACACCTCCCAATTTTATACAAGTCGATCGCTCAATCGATTTCAAATTCGAACGATCGATTTCCAATTCGATTGATCGATTCCTTCATAAATTCAAATTCGATCGATCGCGCTCGTATCGAACTCGATCAAAGCTTACTACTCTCATAATGCATGACAAAACCCTCGCGAGATTCACAAACTTCGGGACTTCGAATATCCAAATTAAAAGAGGGTTTTGAAGGAATAAACCTTCGTTTCTTCACGGATCTTCATCGCGTCGGAACTCAGTGACTTCTTGCGGCACACAAACCAACACGAAGCCAATACCTCAAAGTTTAACAGAGCCGATCCGAGTTTCGGACGTCCACGGGGAGATCTCCTCAACTTCCTCTCTCTCCCTCTCTCTAGAAACCCAATACCCCTAAAACTTGCAACCGGTTAATGGCTTCCAAAGGAAGCTTTGCTTTTTATATTAAAAAGGGGTTATTTCCCCTACGAAACACATACACCCTTTGGGTATAAAGCCTTATCCACATGGCTTTGTTCCAGTGTGGAACTTATACACCTAAGCAAAGTGTTTCTTATTACTCCAAAAGATCTTTCGTTCGGTGTGGAGCTTGCACACCCGAACCATTGGTCACACGAGATTCGATATTAAGTCAATACACCACCATGGTGTATGAGATTTGGTCTAAAAGTCTTACACGAGACACAAACGGACCCGAAACGATCTCGTTTGAAAAGTCTTAAACGGTGATGCATTTCTTAATTGACACGTACACCAAATTAGGACCTATGGGTTCAAAAATTTGGGACCCGAATTGACATTCAGGTTGAGGCCCAAGTTCAAACGTTGGGCTGGGGTTCATGTGTAACGTGCACACACACGTGTACACTCTACATAGGGTACAAGTTACAGTTTAATGTGCTTGGTGCGTAATCCCAATTATAAAAAATGGAGTTTAAGGCCACATTATCCAGGTTAAATGAGTTGACTCTGGTCAAATCAGTCAAAAGATCGCATTCTCGTGAAAAGTCAATGAATCAATATTTACAAAAATTTCAAGTTGTTACATTCTTCCCACCTTAAAGAATTTTTGTCCTAAAAAATTTACGTGTCCTATTCGAAAAGGTATGAGTACAATTTAACATCCTTGAAATTAGGGTCATTATATTCACCCCTCCTGGTAGGAATTTTTATCTTCGAAAATTTATCCTGTTACTTTTTGTTGTGTGGATCATAGTAATTGTGTGTTAACAAATTCATGCAAAATCCATTTAAAAATTTCAACCATCAACTAATAGTAAGGACATATCCATAAAAGTTTCTGATCATATCCACACAAATTGGAGATTCAGATAATTATCCCAACATAATGACAAACACAAAATCAACGACTATCCACAAGATGCAAGTCGTTCATCCTTACAAGGTGCACATTACCACATTAAAAGTTAATCCTTAAGGGATATACAATATTTAAGTCAACCATGAGGCGCCAAAGTCGCCCCTTCCTTCCTCTCCTTGGGGCAGTCCTTGATCCAATGTCCCATCTGGCCATATCTGAGGCATGCGCTTGTAGTCCACTACCATTCCTCCGTCTTATGTCATCTTCCACACCATGCACATAACTCCATTGATGCAGACGAAGTGATGTGTGAAGGTTGTTGCACCTTTGACACGGCAGTCGTAGTAGGGTTTGAAAGGTGGAAACGTCTCGAAGACGTAGGGAATGTTTGGCCTCAAATAGGCAGTCTGAGCAGGCTGAGTAGCTGCTGGCATTAGTAGTCTCGATTCCTTGCTTGCCTGCGCGGAAGCATAAGTTTGTTCTTGACTTGTCCCATCTTTTTGGTACTACTATTTCCCTTGGTGCTTCTTTTCAATGTCTTGCTCGGCGATAAGGGCCTTGGCCATTACCCCTGCATACGTCCCTAGCTCAAATAGTGAGACCCTCTCCTGGGTGTCAGGGCTTAGGCCACGTTGAAACTTCTTGGCCTTCATCAAGTCTGCGGCCGCGTGTTGAGGTGCAAACCTCAAGAGTCTAGTGAACTCGGCTCCGTACTCATGTACCGACATCAGACCTTGCTCTAGTGAAATAAATTTGATTATCGATTGATCGCTCACTGCGTTGGGGAAGTACTCTTCATTGAATTTCTCAGTGAACTCGCCCCAAGTCCATGGTGCATTCAAGATCTCTTGCACCCTACCTCTCTGCACTACTTTCAACTAGGGATCAGCCTCTCCATCCAGTTTGAAGGCTGTCCATCTCACTTTCTCATCCTCAGTGCAAGGAACCACACTGAAGATCTTTTAAATCTCATTCAGCCACTTTTCAGCCTCGAGTGGATCGGTTTGTCCCAAAAAGCTTGGAGGATGCATCTTTCTAAATTCTTAAAATCCTGAAGGTTGTTGCATTACAGCAAATAGCTCAGTTTGCTGTGCCATGGATGACGTCTGCTACATCATTGCATTGGCCATGGTCTCCAATAGCTATATATCACTACCACTGTCACTACCTCCCAACGGAATGGTGTTGTCACTACCTCTTAATGGAATGGTGTTAGGACTAATGGCGATTCCTACGCCACGCGATGTGCCCTTGCCTTTAGGGACATCCGTCATGCGGACCGCCCTTGGTTTGCCTCTACCTCCTCTGACACGTGGGGCCATACTGATCTGTCATGTTCACAAAAAAAAAAGTTCAATCAAAAGTAATCGTGAAGATCCAAAGCCTTAATTAGAAGTGATCTTCCTATGTCCCCTATGCTCTGACAAAACCTACTATCATATCTCGGAACCTAAAGCTATGACTCTGAGTCCCCATGAGACCTAAAGCCTAAGCTTTGATACCCACTGTCACAGAGTCATAGTTGGGTCTCTTATGTTCTAATAGAATCTACTGCCATAGCTCTAATACCAACTGTGACAGCCTGGATTTTCCCAACATAATTTTCTGAGATTTTTTTTTTTAAATTTTAACAACTAATTGGGAAAACCTGGACCACCAGATCGCATAACACAATCTAATTACAGAACACTTAGTACATCCACTCATAAGTGGAATTCAAAGCAGATAATCACTTAACAAGCAAATATCATTATATGGCAAAAGTAGAAATCTTCATTTCTATACAAAACATCTAAACAAAATAACTGAATTAAGACCATCGGTGATGGCCGACCATCACCTAAACAGTGGCATAGCTGAATATAAATTCTAGTTCTACGATGTTTGAGAATATACCAAGCCTAATTACAAAGTCCAAAAACTGTACCAAGTCCAAGATCAACGATTTACAAGGTCCTCTTCAAGTCCGATCTAGATCTATACCTGTGACGTATAGTCAGGGTGAGCTAACAGTCTAAGCTCAGTAGAAGAATTTCAAATGCAATTGACATTTTATCATATCAAAGCATAGACATAATTACAGAGCTTTAATGACAGGATTCAAGGCAGAACAGTACAGATATTCAATGATTGTAACAAAGACGGAAACGGAGTAGGTATTCAATTATTGAAACAAAAGCGGAATCAGATTAGGTATTCAAATTCAGTTTCCATTACTCACATCACACAGTATGTCAGTTTCCATTATTCACATCTTACAGTGTATTTAGAATTCCCTTATTCACATCTCACAATGTTCACGTCTTACAGTGTTCAAATCTTATAGTTCAATGTCCTAAGGTTCAAATTTCATATTTCTATCGTCCAATGTGTCCATATCTTATAGTGTGTTCACATCTCCCAATATCTTTCAATATATTTCAGTGTTCAAATCTTCCAATATCTTTCAGTGTATGCGGATAGCATGCCGTATCGGTCGATCGATTGCATGCGATACGATATGCAATATCTGCAAGGTATGATAACCCGCCCTACCGGTCCACTGTAATATGCAAAGCAGGTAATTTTATAACTCATTTAACTCGGGCTCTACTATGTATGAAATGCTCAGTTTACGCAAAGGTCCGCCTTCAAAGGATTCACTTGATCAATTATAGTGACTCACAAATTCGATTTCAAATCACACTTATCTTATTTCATTCCAAGCATTTGAATATAGTCATATTGACCAGTTCTAACTCCATTTATAAAATCACTACTTAAATCAAAGGGATGCATGTCAAATCAAATTTAAATGCGAGTATCAATTCATATCAAGTTCAAATTCCCATTCTAAGTTAATCAATTTTGATACCTTTCCAAGAATTTAAAGTTTTAGGGTCCAAGGTTTCAAGTACTAATTCAATTGGAGTTAGACTTGTCACATTTCAATTCAAATACATAAAAGATCTAAGAATTCAATTAAAAAAATACAATTGGTAGTTGAAGTTCTGCTATACGTCCAATCAGATTCAAGGCATCAATTTCAGAACTTCTATTCGATTTCAGACAAAGAATTGATCGATTATTTGGATTTAAAGCTCGTTATGCGAGTTACATTAATCAAGTTTAAGTTTCAAAATTTTCAATGCAATAAACGAATATTCATGATTCAACGAGTTCAATGCAAGCAGATTGTATCTCGATATCTATGTATCAAGTCAAAATGCAATTCGGTAGAGTATTTCCTGTACACTTCCAATTAGATTCAAGAATCGATTTTAAATCACAAAACTTCAAATCACATTTATCATTTTCATTTGATTAAACCAAGGCATCTATGAATCAATTTCAAAAATGCAATCGGATATCGAATTTTCCCTACCATTCCAAATTCAAATTCAAGGTTTGTAATGTTCAAATGCGGTTAAATCTGAGAAATCTAAATCCATTTCTAACCATCATGCTCAATTGATTATATGCATTAGAACAAAACGTAATTGTCCATTGAGTTTCCCCTACCATGAATTCGGAGCCGTTCAAAGCAATCCAAAGGTTCTCATATACGGTCTCCCATTCTTAACCTATATCGTCGTATTATGTATTAATGGCGAAAAATTCATAAGATTCGAAGTTTCTCAAAAGAAACTGAAGCAAACAAAAATAGAACTAATCGATCGATTGATTTCCAAAAGCAGCCAAAATCGATCGATCGATTTTCCTAGAGTTTTATACACCTCCCTGTTTAATACAAGTCGATTGATCGATTCTAAATCGATCAATCATTTCAAATTCGAACGATCGATTTCCAATTCGATCGATCAATTCCTTTAGAAATTCAAATTCGATCAACCGATTTCTAAAATTGATTGATTGATTCCTTCATAAATTTTTACATATCCCTGTCATGTCAAAATCGATCGATCGGTTCACAATTCGATCGATCGATTTTGACAGATTCTGCAGCCTTCGGGCTTCTTCTTCCTCGGTTCATTTTCCCCCAAATCTTCAATGCTATTAATAAATTTTCACATACACTCTTTAATCTAAGTTTAGAACATTTAATATACCAATAAACCACTAATTTAATCCTACAAAATAAGAGATCGCTCACCATTTTAAATAACGCGTTCATCGCGTATTTCGAGGGAAAATCGAGCGTCGGTTCCTTTACTAGGGAGCACAACCTCTCGTGCTCATAGCGGACTCAATAAAAGCTTAAACTACTCACATAACGCGTGGCAAAACCCTCACGAGATCCACAGACTTCAGGACTTTGAATATCCAAATTAAAAGAGGGTTTTGAAGGAATAAACCTTCGTTTCTTCACGGATCTCCGTCGTGTCGAAACTCAGCAACTTCTCGCGGCACACAAACCAACACGAAGCCAATACCTCAAAGTTTAACGGAGCCGATCCGAGTTTCAGATGTCCACAAGGCGATCTCCTCAAGTCCTTCTCTCTCCCTCTCTCTAGAAACCCAATACCCCCAAAACTTGCAACCGTTTAATAGCTTCCAAAAGAACCTTTTCTTTTTACATTAAAAAGGGGCTATTTCCCCTATGAAACACATACACCCCTTTGGGTGCTAAGCCTTATCCACATGGCTTTGTTCCGGTGTGGAACTTATACACCTAGGCGAATTGTTTCTTATTACACCAAAAGATCTTTGGTTCAGTGTGGAGCTTGCACACCTGAACCACTGGTCACACAGGATTCGACGTTAAGACAATACAGGACCACGGTGTATGAGCTCTGATCCAAAAGTCTTACACGAGGCTCAAACGGACCCGAAATGATCTCGTTTGAAAAATCCAAAACGGTGACGCATTTCTTAATTGATACGTACACAAAATTAGGATCTATGGGTTCAAAAACTTGGGGACTCGAATTGACATTCGGGTTGAGGCCCATGTTCAAACGCTGGGCTCGGGTTCGTGTGTAACGTGTACACACACACGTACACTCTACATAGGTTACGAGTTAGAGTTTAATGTATGTGGCGCATAATCCCAATTATAACAAATGGGGTTTAAGGCCACGTTACCCAGGTTAAATGAGTTGACTCGGGTCAAATCAATCAAAAGATCGCATTCTCGTCAAAGGTCAACGAATCAATATTTAAGAAAATTTTGAGTTGTTACACACACACACACACACACACACACACACACACACATATATATATATATATATATATATATATTAATGGCAGAGGGAAGCATGCGCTGGGGCACACAGGATGGTCCGTGCGCCCGATTGCCAGATGACATTCCACGTGGCATGATCAATCCAAAACAAATCCTGTTTTGGGTTGATCAGCCATGGGACATTTGTTTTTAAATTTTTATTTTAATTTTTTGACTTTTTTGCCCTCCGTTTGATGAGTCAAAGATAATGTAACGCCCCAACTATTTGGTGCATTGATTTTCCCAACTTTGACCAGAATTTTAACGGTGAAAAAGTCATAATATATATTTTTTTTGAATGGGATCTGATTGACCTTGCCTAAGTTGTCGTGGCATCCGATCCTCGTGATGGATGCCATATGATGTCCAACTGACAGTGGGCGCAAAGATTTCTCTGCGCCCGAGCGCATACTCCTAGCTCCCCCTCCCTCCCTCCCTCCCTCCCTCCCTCTCTCTCTCTCTCTCTATATATATATATATATATAAAATAGATCATATGATAAATATTGTGCTTTGCTTCAAATTTATGCACTAAAGATCTATAGATTACGAACTTCAAATCAAACGGCCTAGATTGCATTTTCACATGTCACATGTTCCTAAAATACCAAATATTTCTTAATTTAGTGCAAGGGCAAAATTTCCGAGTGCAAAAAATGATTCCCTAAAATATCTTGTCACATCACAACTTACACCTTTAATGGCATAGGATTAATCACCTTTAATGGTGTTTTGTTTTTTTTTTTGAGTGAAGGTCACATACTTATCATTACTTAGGAAAAATCGGCAACAATGTTATTTATAAAATTATTGCCAAAGCACTTGCTAACTGTTTGAAAGTGATCCTCCCAAATCTTATTTCGGAAAATCAAAGCGCCTTTGTTTTTGGTCGATTAATTACTAATAATTCCCTGTTGGTCTATGAAATTGCTAACTTTTTAAAAAATAAAAGGAGGGGAAAGAAGGGATGGTGCGCTTTAAAATTGGACATGAGTAAGGCATATGATCGAGTTGAATGATTTTTTCTTGAAAAAACTCTACTCAAATTGGGCTTTAACCTCAAATGGGTGACCCTCCTCATGGGATGTGTCAAATCGGTTTCTTTTGAATTTCTTATTAACGGGCAAGCAGTCAGTAAAATGGTCCCTTCTAGGGGTCTTAGGCAAGGAGACCCCCTCTCCCCCTACCTTTTCATCCTTTGTGCCAAAGTGTTTTCCAATCTCATTTCGTCTAGAGTCCAAAATAAGAAAATTTCTGGTATTCATGTGTGTAAGGGGGCTCCTTCCATCTCCCACTTATTCTTTGCGGATGATAGTATATTATATCATTCGGCAAAGGAGGATGAATGTTGGGAAATTGTGAACATTCTAAAAATTTATGAGGATGCTTCAGGTGAAAAAATAAAATTTGAAAAATCGAAGATCTCATTTAGTCATAATGTTCAAAATAATGCTCGAAAGAAGAACATGGATATTTTTCAGGTTAAGGCGGGGGGATGCAATGAAAAATACTTGGGCCTTCCTATTTTTGTGGGAAGATCAAGAAGAAGAGCTTTTGAAAGTGACAAGGAAAGAATTTGGCAAAAGCTTATGGGGTGGAAAAGTAAACTTCTATCGAAGGAGGGTAAGGAGATTTTGATTAAAGCGGTAGCTCAAGCAATTCTTACTTATGTTATGAGTTGTTTTAAACTACCCTCCTCCCTTGTCAATGAGATGGCGTCGATTATTGCTAAATTCTGGTGGAGTTATGGGGGTAAAGGTAAAGGTATTCATTGGAAAGTGTGGAACGTTATGTGTAGACCAAAGTTGTATTGTGGAATGGGTTTCAAGGATCTTTCTGCTTTTAATTTTGCAATTCTAGCAAAACAAATTTGGAGACTCTTAAAGAACCCGGGTTCCATTGTTGGCCAAGTGTTTAAAGCTAAATATTATCCGAATGGAAATATTTTTGAAGCACGATCGAGTGGAAATGTTTCATTGGCATGGGCCAGTATCATGTCGGCTAGGAATCTCATTAATAAAGGCTTAATATGGAGGGTGGGAAATGGAAAATCAATATCAGTTTGGAAAGGCATGTGAATTCCACGTGAATCTACTTTCAAAGTAATCACTCCATGTGTCAACAATTGTGACAAGAAGATGGAGGAGTTCATCCTACAGAACCCAAGACGCTGGGATGAAGAGAAAATTAGGGATTGTTTTGTTGATGTAGATATCAAGGAGATCCTCCAAATTCCTCTTCTCGGTTCGTAGTGTGTACCACATCGCTTGTATAGCGGCATCTGATTCGGGAAGTGTTGCTTCTTCCAGTAATCCAGAGATTAATGTCTTTTGGAAAGACTTATGGGCTTCTCGAATCCCAAACAAGGTAAAGATCCTCGCATGGCATTCTTGCTCAAACATTATACCGGTCAAATCTCTCTTGCACAAAAAGATTTCAATTATCCCCCCAAATTGTGAATTCTGTGATAATGTTATAGAATCTGTGGAACATGCACTTAGGGATTGCCCAAAAGCGAAGTTGTGTTGGTTCTGTTCACCACTTGGAGCGCGTACTTTCCTATCTTGACACCGTACCTTTAAGGATTGGGCCTTAGAGTTATACACTTCAATGGGTAAAGAATTCTTGGAAGGTTTTTTTATTATGGCTTGGGCAATATCGAATGAGAGGAACTGTATTATTCACGAAGAAAAACCTAATGAACGGACCAATATAGTTGCCTCGACTTTTCGTTATCTTACTGAATTTCAAGTGATTAATGCAAAGGTCCCAAATAGTACTCCGAAGCCTGTTTCCCAAAAGAAAGCTACATGGTCTCCTCCACCACCTGATGTGTACAAAGTAAATTTTGATGGATCTTGGAGTGTAAATTTGGGATCGGCGGGCATTGGCGTGATTATTCGAAGCTGTTCAAGTTTGGTCATGGGATCTATGGCTAAAGGTATCTTAAACATATCCTCGGTGGACCATTGTGAAGCGGTAGCATGTACGGAAGCAGTTACTTTTGTCGCTCAAATGGGTTTCTCAAATATTATTTTTGAAGGTGATTCATCTTGGGTGCTAAATGCAGTGTCTAATTCGGTTGCTGATGATTCGGACCTCTCTATTTTGTTTGAATACATTAAAATTGCTGCTAGATGTTTCTCTGAGTTATCTTGGTCTCTTGTTAAAAGATCCACAAATAGTGTAGCGGATGCTCTAGCTAAGATTGGTTGTTCTTACAATTGTAATGAGGTTTGGATTGAGGAGGCCTCTTCTCAAGTTTAATGGTGTTTAAATGTCGGCCACACCTCATTAATAATTTAATACAAGATTCATATTAATAACGATGATGTGAAAGCCCTCTCTTTTTCTCTCACATGTTTGACAGGGGCAACTAAGGGCATGATCAAACATACTTCACTCAATTTCAATCCACCTTGTTGAATTAAGGAGGCTCCCCTCGATAGAAAGTACGCTCCTGATAGATAAATGAAAGAAGACTTTCAGCTTAACTTAGACATAGCTCGCTTCTTTTTGGGTGTGATGCACTGTCCAATCAAAATACCAACCCCCTTACCCATAAAGTAGTTTATATAATTTACTTAAGTTAGATGCAAGTGAATCTAATACCATGCAAACCACAATCACAAACACACTTTCTCAATTTATTTCAACACTTAGACTTGGATTATAATATAGTCTCTATTTAGTGGAATATGTATGACAAGTAGTAGCCCCTCTGCGATTACAAATGAAAGGACTCTTATGCATGTAGATAGAGGATATAAGGATATATGCAAATATATGCAGGTATATATAGTTTTATAAAATGGATCACAGATTTATGGCAGAAGAAATAAAAAGTTCATATAGCAAAATGGTTTAGGACATATTGTTAATGATGTAGATTATGAACTATTTTATTAAAAAATATTAAATTAATAGAATTAATCATATGGTTAGATGAATGACGACAAAGGTAAACACATCTTGGCGACGAAGGCGAACGATGGAGAACACTAAGTGGCAACGATTTCCCTCGGCGGACAGCAATGGAAGACGAGAAGCAACGATTAACGGCAATGAACAACAGGATTAGACGGCAAAAAAGGAATATCAATGGCGAATGGAAATGCAGCATATGTGAGTATCATAATTTCAAAGCAAAAAAGTTTTGCAATCGCAGAAGCTGTGGTGTTAGAGCTTCTTCTGTCATCATTTCCCTTGGAAGAGGAAACCCATGTAGAATGATCTTCTTCCCTCCCTCGACCAGATTCAAGATTTACATCAAGGCTACTCCATATGGGGCAAGGGAAGGGTTTATTTCAAAACTTTAAATCCGAACCTTGATAATCCCATTGGGTGAGATCATGATCTCGAAGCCGATCACTGGCAGGCCACGCTATCCAATAGAGGGATCATTGCATCCAATCCCAATGGAAAGATATCTTTGTCGAAGTTCAAGACATGAATTCCCTCTCAATGGAAAAATTATGAAGTAGTTGACATATGGGAGATTAATAGATTTACCTTTCTTATCTATTTTTACGAATGGTCGTCCGTGTGACAGCCTGGATTTTCCCTTTACATGAAATTTCGAGAAAACCCAGACTGTTGGGTCGCATATCACGATTCAAATACAAAATACTTGGTACATCCACACAGTGCGGAAATCAAAGTTATATAATATATGGCAGAACAAAATTTTCATTTCTTTACAGATCGTGAAACTGAGAATTCTAAAACAAACCACCGGTGATGGCCGACGATCACCTTAACAGTGGTATACAATATGTATGTACTACAACTAATTCTATCCTTCATAAAAAATTACTGGATGTACCAAGTCCAAACTCAAAGGTAAACTCAGACTATACCAAGTCTAAAGCCTAAGCATATGGGTAAAAATTATCAGGTAGCTGATCCTCCTCTACCTCAGGTACGCAGTCAGGGTCTGCCTCATGCTTGGGGTCCTATCCAAAATCTACACCTGTAACGTATAGTTGTTGAGAACTGGAAAATACCATTTTTCACCCCTTAATCTGGGCCTTGATAGACCCTTGAGAGAACTAAATAAGTGTTTTAAGTGCCTATGTTGCAGCTAACAATAAAGATAGGCTTAACCATAAAAGCAGCTTAAAAGTGCCAAAAAGATGACAATCCATGTCAGTCCAAAGAAAGGAAGTGAAGAAACAACCTCATCAGCTGTTGAAAGGTCTAAAGTAAAGAGGCAAAGACAGAGGTGAAGCGAAGCGAGAGAAATGCACTCTGAGTTCTTTTAGAAAGAACAGTACTTTTCGTAAAGAACCTTGAACTCTGCGAAAAGGACTAAAACTCCAGGCATAGCTTTCGAAGAGCATCTGAACTCCTCGAAGAGAAGATTGAACTTTGCGAAAAGGTCCCCAAGCTTTGCGAATAGATCTCCAGAAGTTACAGTTCTTTTCGAAAAGGTCTCCAATCTGTGCGAAAAGAGCTTCAGAAGTCACAGCACTTTGCGAAAAGACCCTTAAGCTCTGCGAAAAGGTATTCTGGAGATTCGTAGCTTTAACAAGGGCAATTCAGTAATCTGTTGCACGCATCCCAATGTGTTTTAAAACCCAAGGACATTCCGAAAGATTCTAAGCACAAACCAAAGGCATATTCCACCCCATGTGAACACCCAAAGATGAAATTACTTGGCAGGAATTTCTAGAAGTTCCAACAGATTTTTGAATTTCCTAACAGAATTGATGCCTCTGTTTCCTGATTGGCTGAACCAGATCAAGCAGTTCTGATTGGCCAGAACAGATCTGGATCCTGGTGCTCGACTCCTATTGGCTGATACAGATCTATCCAATTCTGATTGGTTGATACACATCTGAGCTGGCTTAGGGAAAACTATAAATAGACGAACCATTTGCCCAATTTGGGTATCCAGATTTTGAGTTTCATTTCTAATCCCCCATTTCCCAGCCAGACAGCTTGTCTGTAATCCTTGTAATAGCCTACTTTGTACTTGCATTTGAGAGCTGTGAGACATTTCTGTAATTCAAAAGAGAGTTGTATTCAAGACTACAAATCTGAGAGCTGTTTAAGTTGTGCTCTGTAATTGTAACGGTGGATTTGAAAAGGTTGCTGTAAACTATGCATTCTCCATTGGACTCATGTCAAGGGTTCCCTCTGATCTCCTCAGTACATTAGACTCCTTTAGATTCATTGCTTTGCATGCAATTTCCCTTGATTCATTAATCCTGTGAGAATTAGTGTTGGTAACCTAATCTCTCACGGCATTTGTAGTGATGCTTCTTGTTCTAAACTAAGGCTTTGGATTAAAGACTGTTGGAGGGTTTGTGGCCATTAAAGTGGACAGACCATAGCCATAAGCTTAAACCTAATCCTTAAATTAGATTTATCTCTCTTACATCTGTGCTTATAGCCAGATGAAAATTGGATCACCTCTGTTGAGCTGCAGTTATTATCATTAGATTTCAAGGGCCAAATCAAAGTTAGATATTACTTCTCCATTTTTTGTATAAGTTTACCTCAAACGTTTCCCCAACTCAGATCTGGATCACTTAGTTTAATTTTTACTTTTATCATTTAGTTAATGTGACAAATTCAACCTCCCATCTTATGTGCTTTGTAGATAGGATCAGAGGTCAGATCTGGTAGCTCAGATCTTAAGGTTTATCTTAAATTTTAAATCAATTCCCTGTGGACGATCTTTTACTCACTTACATTTAAAACTTGCTACAATTGGCCCTGATCTTGCAGGCTAATTATGTTCTCTCTGTGCTGATATTTTCTTATTCTTTTTAATATTCAGTACAACCAATCATTTGCAAGTATGTTTTCAAAACACAAATAAATCATGCACACCTAGAACAACAACAATAGTCGGGGTGAGCTAATAGTCTAAGGTCAATAGGACAAGAACAACGCAAAAATCATATCTTATCAAATCAAAGCATATATTCGATGACTGAATTTAAAAGTAGTTTTCATATCAAATGTAGAATTTAAAATAATACTGAGTTCGAAATCATAACTAAAATGTGTCAAATCAGACAAATGAACATATCACATCAGAAAGCAAAACCTATCATCGGAGGAAACAAAACTATGTCATGTCAAAGAACAAAGATGTATCCTATCAGAATGCGAAACAGAACATGAACAAAATAGAAAGGAGCACCTAAACAAAGCAGAAAGATTCAAGTCAGAAAATGAAACAGAATTGAATATGGTATGGAAACATAAATATATCAGAAACAAAAATGTATTAGCATCCAAGCATCGGATCAAAACATCAGATTGAAGCATCTCTCTATGGGAACAAGGTAAAAACCCCGGAGCCTCAACTCTTCTTTGTCACCGATGTATGACCAAAACATTATATCAAAATAGCAAAGCGGAAACGAGCATAAAACGGAACAAAGCCAATAACGGAAGTAGAAACAGAATCATGTAAGAAAACATGAACATAATCATATAAGAAAGCAGAACAATCCACACATCAGACCAAAGCATCCCTTAGTAGGAACAGGGCAAAAACCTCGGAGCCTGAACTCCTCTTTGTCACCGATGTGTCACTAAAACATCATATCAAACATCCCTTAGCAGGGAATAAAACACATCACATCAAGGCATCCCTTAGCGAGGAACATAAACATATCAGATCATAAGCATGTGACCAAAGCATCCCTTTGTGGAAACAGGGTAAAAACCTTGGAGCCTCAACTCCTCTTTGCCACCATGATTTCAGAGCCATACAGATCACGTAATAGATTTAGAGTTCAAGCTCAAAACAAATACAAAGTTTAGAGTACAAGACAAATTCGGAGTTCAGAGTTCGAGACAGATTCGGAGTTTCGAGTTCAAGACGGATTCGGAGTTCAGAGTCAGGTGTTCAGTGTTCAAAGTTTAGAATTAAATGTTCAAAGTTCAATAATTTCAAAGTTCAGAGTTATATCAAAGAGAATTTCAAATATTCATATGCAAAACAGATTTTCATAAAATTGAAGTTCTAAAACATAAGATTCAATGCAAAATTATAATCAAAGTCTATGATTTAAGTCTAAAAATATAACCTTATAATGAACTTCTCCTACCTAGGATCAAACATCAGATCAAAGCATATGATTTAAAGTTAAAAATATAACTGTGCATTGAAATTCCACTACCTCAGTTTTGTCATCATGCAGGAATAGAAGGAAAACAAAGGTCCTATCAACGGTCCCCAACTCTTAATCTACATCACTTATATGATGATGTATGAAGGCTTGACCTTAACTACTAATAACTTTAACGTATTTAAGTGTTTTCTCAAAATCGAGCCGAAAATGGGCAAATTCGTGCTAACTCGGAACTTGACCAAACTTCCCACTCAATGTTTACCTTTGGAACATTTGATTAATTAAATTATTAATTCATATAAGTTATAGGGCTCGTTGTCCCCTTTCCAACGCCTTAATAATCACATCATTCTAAATTTGAAGTAAAACGTTATGGTTATAGAAGCTATGTCGGCGCTCCACTCAAAATCGAAGGATCAATTTTTTTCAAGGCACAGAAATTCGAATGATCGCTTTCTCTAGAATTTTATACACCTACCTGTTTTATACAAGTTGATCGATCGATTGGTTTCAAATTTGAATGACCGATTTCCAATTCAATTGATCGATTCCTTCAGAAATTCAAAATCAAAATTTTTGCATATCTCTGTACTGTCAAAATCGATTGTTCGATTTTAATTGATTCTGTAGCCCTTTGGGCTTCTTCTTTGTCTTGGTTTCTTTTCCCCAAATTCAATGATATCCATAAATTTTTACACACACTCACTCCTTATCTAAGTTAAGAACATTTAGTATAACACTAACATACTAATTTAATCTTCAAAAATAAGAGATCGCTCACCGTTTAAATCACGCGTTCGTCGCGTATCTTGAGTGGAAATAGAGCATCGATTCCTCAACGCGAAGTGGCTTGTGAGCCCAACCTCTCGTGCTCGTATCGGAGTCGATTAAAGCCTAAATAACACTCATAATGTGTAACCAAAACTCTCGCAATATCCACAGACTTCGGGACTTTGAATATCCAAATTAAAAGAGCATTTTGAAGGAATAAACCTTCGTTTCTTCACAGATCACCATTGTGTTGGAACTCAGCGACTTCTTACTGCACACAAATAAACACGAAGCCAATACCTCGAAGTTTAACAGAGCCGATATGAGTTTCGGACGTCCACAGGGCGATCTCCTCATATTCCTCTCTCTTGAACCCAAAATTTGCAAACGGTAATAGCTTCCAAAGGAAGCTTTGCCTTTTATATTAAAAGGGGCTAGTTCCCCTACGAAACACATACACCCATTTGGGTGTTAAGCCCTATCCACTTGGCTTTGTTCTGGTGTGGAACTTATACGCCTAAGCGAGGTGTTTCTCATTACCCAAAAGATCTTTGGTTCGATATAGAGCTTGCGCACCCAAACAACTGGTCACATAGGATTTGGTGTTAAGCCAATACACCAGCACGGTGTATGAGCTTTGGTACAAAAGTCTTACACGAGGCTCAAACGGACCCGAAATGATCTCATTTGAAAAATCCAAAATGGTGACACATTTCTTAACGAACACACACCTGATCAAGATCTATGGATTCAAGAATTTGAGTATTTGATACTTCTTCAAAGGTTCTAGTTGAGGCCCAAAGTCGGCCCAAATAGTTGGCGTATTCAGGTAGAGGCCCAAGTTCAAGCGAGTTCGTGTGCAACCTACACAAACAGTCATACGCTCTACATAGGGTACGAGTTGGGCTTTAATGTGTTTGGCGCGTAACCCCAATTATAACAAGCAGGGTTTAAGGCCACATTACCCAGGTTAAATGATTTGACTCTGGTTGAATCGATCAAAAGGTCACATTCTCGTCAAAAGTCAATAATTCAACATTTACGAAAATTTTGGTTTGTTACATTCTTCCCACCTTAAAGAATTTCCGTCCTCGAAAATTTATGCATGTCATTTTAAGAGATGAGGACACTTGATAAATCCACACAATAGTCGTCCTACTCTCCTCAAGAGTTGACGATTCAACATCAACGGAATTCGGGGTCCATACATTCTCCTCTCTTTATAGAAATTTTCGTCCTCGAAAATTCATACGTCTCATTTGCTTGCAAATACACAGTACCTAGCTAAAGATCATGACTACTGTTAGTGGTATTAATATTGAGTGTACACAAAAATGGTCTGACTAAATCTGTCACACTAATTTACATAAGTTCACGAACTCCTAACGAGATATCTACAACTACTATGACATTTCAACAATGATCCACTAAATCATCCAAGAGGACAAGTTCAACATGATATATCCACAATTAAGATTAACATGTAGCCACAACTAATTGATCATTGTGATAATATCCATAACCACTTTATCATTCTAGAAAATAACCACAAATACCCACACCATGGATCAAAGCACTCCATACATACGGAAGTCACTTAAAGCATTACCTTGCACGACACACATTTTCTTTTCCTTACTATGCAAGCTCATTACCAATTGAGCTACACCCAAGACCCTACAATTAGTTCTCATTTGCCATAGTGCAAACGATTAGAATCAATTTAGCACCAAAACACAATTCAAACCACAATTTAAATACAAATCCATTCTATTGTACCCACAAGAATTTACAAAATCTATTCATCCTACAACAAAATACATTCATGATATTCTCGACAAATCACTATTCCACGAGGTTATCCACCATCAATTTATCAATCATTCAAGACAATTTAGCGAGTATTCACTATGATAATACCCATACTAAACTTGCATTCGCCACACGATAAAACCCTAAATAAACATGATATCCACGACTAGATAAAAATATCCACAAGCAAATCATCACTACAATTATCCTCAAGAAATATCCACAACTAGTTGAAAATACTAATGATCACTTGATAACCAAATGAAAAGTAGGGCCCCCAAGACCCGATAGTTCTCAAGACCAAATCCAAGTACATAAAGTTCTCTTCTCGCCATAACAAAAATCAACCATTGACCTTTCATCTGATCCACCACTGATCCACTTACCTCGCCTCAGGACAATCCCTCATCTTATGCCCTTGTTGGCCACACCTATAGCACGCACCCGAGGCCCGTCTACATTCCTCTGTCTTATGTTGCTTCCCGGATTTTGAGCAAGAATCAATTGACGTGGATGAAGAGGTACGTAAGGCTTTGGGAACCCTTAATGTTCCAAGCGTCGTAGGGTGTGAAAGGCAAAAAGGCCTTATAGGTGTAGATGGAGGTGGCCTCACATAAGCGGTCAGAGCAGGCTAAGTAGGTGCTGACATTAAGAACCTCGGCTTCTTGCCTGCCGACTCGGAGGCATAAGATTGTACCCGACTCACTCTACTCTTGTTCTATTGTTCTCTCCTCGTAAATATCTTCTAAATATCTTTCTTAGCGATAAGGGCCTTAGCCGTTACCCCGACATATGTCTCTAGTTCAAGGATTGAGACCCTCTCCTGAATGTTAGGTCTTAGGCCACATTGGAAGTTTCTAACCTTCATCAGCTCTGTGGCCATGTGCTGAGGTGCAAACCTTGAGAGTCTAGTAAACTCTGCCCCGTAGTCGCGTACAAACAACTTGTCTTATTTCAATTCTATAAATTATACTTCCCACTGATTCCTCACTATATTGGGAAAGTATTCATCGTTGAATGCTTCAACAAACTCTGCCCATGTCCATGGCATATTCAGAATCTCCTGCACTCTAAATCTTTGCACTGCTTTCCACCAGTGATCAACCTCTCCATCAAGTTTAAAGGCTGCCCACCTCACTTTCTCATCCTCAGTGCAAGGTAGCACACAGAAGATCTTCTCCATTTCGTTCAACCACATCTCGGCCTCAAGTGGATCAACTTGACTTGAGAAGTTAGGAGGATGCATCCTTCTGAATTCTGAAAATCCTGATGGTTGTTGGCTAATCGATAGCAGCTCAGTCTGCTGTGCCATTGATGCCATCTGTTATGTCATTGCGTTGACCATAGCTTCCGTCTGTTGCACCATCGTGCTGGCCAGAGTCTCCAACACTTGGGTGACTCTTCCACCTTCACCTTCTCCTCCCAACTGAGTTGCGTTCGCCCCAATGGCGACTCCCTCACTACTCGTCGTTCCTCTAGTACGAACCACTCTTGGTCTACCTCGTGGAGGCATACTGACCTGTCATCGACCAAACAAAAGGTTCAATCTAAGGTGATTGTGAAAATATAGCTTACAAAAATATCTAGCCCACGGTCCTACAGAATCTAAAGCAATATCTTTGATACCAACTGTGACAACCCGAATTTTCCGTTTACACGAAATTTTGGGAAAACAAGGACCGTCGGGTCGCATATCACTTTTCGAATATAGAATACTTGGTACATCCACATAGTGTGGAAATCAAAGCTATATAATATATGGCAGAACAAATTTTTCATTTCTTTATAGATTGTGAAACTGAGAATTCTAAAACAAACCATTGGTGATGGTCGACCATCACCTAAACAGTGGTATATAATATGTAAGTATTACAGCTAATTTTATCCTTCTGCAAAAATTACTTGAGATACCAAGTCCAAACTCAAAAGTAAACTCAGACTATACTAAGTCTAAAGCCCAAGCATATGGGTAAAAAATCTCCGGCGGCAGATCCCCCTCTACCTCAGGTACGCAGTCAGGGACCGTCTCAAGCTCGGGGTCCTGTCCAACATCTACACCTGTGACGTATAGTCGAGGTGAGCTAACAATCTAAGCTCAGTAGGACAAGATCAATGTAAAAATCATATCTTATCAAATCAAAGCATATATTCGATGACTGAATTTAAAAGTAGTTTTCATATCAAATGCATAATTTAAAACAATACTGAGTTCGAAATCATAACTAAAACGTGCCAAATAAGAAAAATAGACATATCATGTCAAAAAGCAAAGCTTATCATATCAGAAAACAAAATTGTGTTATGTTAGAGAACAAATACATATCTTATCAGAATGCGAAATAGAATGGGAACAAAATAGTACAGAGCACAGAAACAAAGCGGCAATAGATTCAAGTTAGAAAATGGAACATGGTACGGAAATAGAAACATATCAAAAGTAGAAACATATCAGAATGCAAGCATTAGATCGAAGCATCCCTTTGTGGGAATATGGTAAAAACCTTGGAGCCTCAAATCCTCTTTGTCACTGATGTGTCACCAAAGCATCATATCAAAACAACAAAGTAGAAACGAGCATAAAATGGAACAAAGCCAATAATGGAAGTAGAAACGGAATCATGTTAGAAAGCATGAACATAATCATATAAGAAAGTAGAACGATCCACACATCAGACCAGAGCATCCCTTAGTGGGAACAGGGTAAAAACCTCAACTTCTCTTTGTCACCGATGTGCGACTAAAGCATCATATCAAACATCCCTTAGCAGGGAACAAAACACATCACCTCAAGGCATCCATTAGCGGAGAATAGAAACATATAAGATCATAAACATGGGACCAAAGCATCCCTTTGTGGGACCTGGTAAAAAATCCCAGAGCATATGGGTCAAAATTCTCAGGCGACAGATCCTCCTCTACCTCAGGTATGCAACCTGGGTCCACCTCAAGCTTGGGGTCCTGTCCCAAATCTACACCTGTGACGTATAGTCAGGCTGAGCTAACAGTCAAACCTCAGTAGGACAAGATCAACGCACAAATCATATCTTATCAAATCAAAGCATATATTCGATCATTGAATTTAAAAGAGGTTTTCATTTCAAATGCCGAATTTAAAACAATACTGAGTTCGAAATCCTAACTAAAATGTGTCAAATAAAAAAAACAAACATATCATGTCAGAAAGAAAAACCTATCATGTCAGAAAAAAAAACTGTGTCATGTAAGAGAACAAAGACGTATCGTATCAGAATGTGGAACAGAACGGGAATAAAATAGAACGGAGCATAGAAACAAAGCAGAAACAGATTCAAGTTAGAAAATGAAACAAAACAGAACACTGTATGAAAACAGAAACATATCAAAAATAGAAACATTTCAGAATCCAAGCATCGGATCAAAACATCGGATCGAAGCATCCCTTTGTAGGAACAGGGTAAAAACCCCAGAGCCTCAACTCCTCTTTATCACTGATGTGTGACCAAAGCATCATATTAAAACAACAAAGCGAAAATGAGCATAAAATGGAACAAAGCCAATAACGGAAGTAGAAATGGAATCATGTCAGAAAGCATGAACAAAATCATATTAGAAAGCAGAATGATCCACACATCCGACCAAAGCGTCCCTTAGTGGGATCAGGGCAAAAACTCCAGAGCCTCAACTCCTCTTTGTCACCAATGTGTGACTAAAGCATCATATCAAACATTCCTTAGCCGGGAACAAAACACATCACATCGAGGGCATCCCATAGCGGGGAGCATAAACATATCAGATTATAAACAAGTGACCAAAGCATCCCTTTGTGGGAACAGGGTAAAAAGCCAAGAGCATATGGGTAGAAATTCTCAGGCGACAGATCCTCCTCTACCTCAAGTACGTAGTTAGGGTCCTCCTCAAGCTTGGGGTCCTGTCCAAAATCTACACCTGTGATGTATAGTCAGGGTGAGCTAACAATCTAAGCTCAGTAGGACATGATCAATGCAAAAATCATATCTTATCAAATCAAAGCATATATTCAATGACTGAATTTAAAAGAAGTTTTCATATCAATTGCAGAATTTAAAATAATACTGAGTTTGAAATCATAACTAAAATGTGTCAAATCAGAAAAACGGATAGATTACATCAGAAAGCAAAACCTATCATGTCAGAAAATAAAACTGTCATGTCAGAGAACAAAGACGTATCATATCAGAAGCAGAATAGAACGGGAACAAAATAGAATGGAGCACATAAACAATGTTGAAACAGATTCAAGTTAGAAAATAAAACATAACAGAACATGGTACGAAAACAGAAATGTATCCAAATCCAAGCATCGGATCAAAACATTGGATCAAAGCATCCCTTTGTGGGAACAGGGTAAAAACCCTGGAGCCTCAACTCCTCTTTGTCACCGATGTGTGACCAAAGCATCATATCAAAATAGCAAAGTGGAAACAAGCATAAAATGAAACAAAGCCAATAACAGAAGTAGAAATAAAATCATGTCAGAAAGCATGAACATAATTATATCAGAAAGCATAACGATCCACACATCAGACCAAAGCATCCCTTAGTGAGAACAGGGCAAAAACCCCAGAGCCTCAACTCCTCTTTGTCATCGATGTATGACTAAAGTAATATATCAAACATTCCTTAGCGGGGAACAAAACACATCACAGCAAGGCATTTCTTAGCGGGGAACAAAAACATATCAGATCATAAACATGTGACCAAAGCATCCCTTTGTGGGAACAAGGAAAAAACCCTGGAGCCTCAACTCCTCTTTGCCACCATGATTTCAGAGTCATACAGATCACGTATCAGATTTAGAGTTCAAGTTCAAAATAGATTTAGAGTTCAGAGTTCAAGACAAATTCAGAGTTCAGAGTTTGAGACAGATTCAGAGTTCAGAGTTCAAGAGCGATTCGGAGTTCAGAGTTAAAGATGGATTTAGAGTTCAATATTAGGAGTTTAGTGTTCAAAGTTTAGAATTAAATGTTCAAAGTTCAATAATTTCAAAGTTCAAAGTTATATCAAAGATGTAGACACACAAATTAGGCCCAAGGCCCGATCGACGCATACTTTGAGAAGGGCGCACCCCCAAGCTTCCGAAAGTATTTTTCAAACCCTTAGGAATCATCCCAAAATCTTTAGAATCCTTCCCAAACCCTTAGGAATCAATCCTAACCTTCTCTGACCCATTAAAACCATTCCTGGACTAGTCTTGATGGGTGCCTGGTGGGGCCACCGTACATGGGGGAAACCAACCTTGGGGATGGGTTTGAGTGGTAGGGGAATGAGTGAATTGGGGATGGCTGATGGTATGGGATAGATTCCCATATTGGGTTGGGTGTGAGATATGTGGAAAAATAGGGCCCATGTCAGGTTGGGGGATTGGGTGAGCTAGGAGTATTATCTGAGGGGGAATGGGAGTCTGTTGTGTGTAAGTGAATGTAGGATATTGGGAGAATGATGGAGGGTTTGTAAATGGGGCTCCTAGGTTTGGGACTTGATGGACTTGGGTATAGGGCATTGGGCCTTGATGGGCTTGGCCCTGGAGTATTGGGCCTTGATGGGCTTAGGCCTAGAGTATTAGGCCTTGATGGCTTAAGGTATTGGCCCTTGATGGGCTTGGGTATTGGGCCTTGGTAGGCTTGGGTCTAGGCCATTGGGTCTTGATGGGCTTTGGTATAGGGTGTTGGGCCTTGAGGCCTGGTTAAATGGTCCCAAGGTTGATGGGAGCCTTGGATGGTATGGATAATGGGGAGTTGATTAAGGTTTTGAGGGAAGTATGGAGGTTTTGGAGGGATATATGGGATGAGTTTGGAGATGTGTGGGATGGATGTGGGAGGCTTTGAGTGGCCTTCCATGCGGTGTAAGATTTGACCATGTCTTCCATCATGGCCATTGGGTTGGTTATGGGGGTAAATGGGGATGACCCTTCCACTATATGGGGAGATGTAGGCATGGCCTGGGTAAAAGGGTGAGGAAAATTGGGCATGACTTGGGTGGATGGGGAGATATGTGGTGGATTTGGAAAATTGGGCATGGTATGGGTGGATGTGGAAATAATAGGTGTATTTTGGACAGATGTATGAGGAAAATGGGGTATATTTGGAGAGGGTGTGGAGGGGAAATTGGGAATGGTTTGGGTGAATGTGGGAAAATTGGGCATGGGAGATGGGAAAAGTTGTGGTGTATGCTGGGTTAATGTGGAGGGAAGATTGGATGTATGTGGAGTGGATATGGGAGAAAAATGGAGTGTTTGTTTCATGGATGTTGATGGGGGAAAGTTGGACGTGGATTGGGTAAATGAGGGTGTTAGAGTTTGGGAAGGTGTGGAAAAATGGGGTATGGTTTGGGAAAATGATGGGGAATGAGGTGTTGGATTTTGGGAAGATATGGGAAAATTACGCATGTTGGATGTGGAAGAGAAGTGGGATAAATCTTGGGTGGTGGAGGAAGAATGGAGTGGAAAATGTGGTGGGTTTTGAGTTGATATGGGAGAGAGAGGGGTGAATTTTGGTTTGAGGTGGAGGGGAAGATGGGTGCACTGAAGAGTCCGGTGACGGTAATTGAGGGATTGGGTGAATGGAATGGGGATTTCCTCCATGTGAGAATGAGTTGGGGAATGTGGCGGGGATGAATCAGGATTGACATAAGCCGGATCAACCGCCCACGACATGGCTTGGTGGCGGGCAGGGTACGGATGCCTTGAGTGGGGCCCGTAAAGTTTTCTTCTCCCCCTACGGGATGATGGAGGGTAAGGCAATGCCATTGTGCCGGCACTACAAGCTATCTCTCTTTTTAGATTTTTAAACTTTTTTAATTTTTTAAAATTTTTTTGTTTATTTTGTTTTTTGGATAAAGAAAATGAACCTTTCTACAATGTGTTCTGGGGCTTTGGAATTTTCATTTCGGGCGGTGTTCACACCCCAAATATTTCTCATGGCGGGAACCCGACGTGCTTTGGAAGAAACAAAGGAAAACCTTTGTTCTATGTGAAGGCATGGGAATCCATGCGACAACCCGATCCCTTGAAAAAAGTCAATAAGAGGGTAACCTCTTTTGACCAGTGAGGGCATATTGGGTGTCGGAACATGTGGGATCTATTGGAGGCACTAAATCGCTAAGCAGGGAACTCGGGGGAAGTGAAAAAGGCCTCAGATTCAGGTTGTCCAGCCAGAAATATAACTAGCGTATGTATTATATACGCTAGCGTATGTATTATATATAAACCAGCCACCTAGCCGGCTATGACGGAATTGGGGCCCATGTCGTGGCCTTTGAGTGAATGAAAGAAAAAAAAGAAAAGAAAAATAAAATAAAAGCTCAAAGCAAAAAAGGACGCGATAAAAACCCAAAACGTCGCCACGGGTAAAAGGAGCGAGCCTGTGCGGATCAGGTGAAAACTCGAAAAGGCACCTGGGGTAAAAATACATACCCATGGACATAGTGAAAATCCAAAAAGGTACTACGAGTAAAAAAGAGGGCAATAACAAGCATGATGAAACCCGTCTTGGGCGCTGTGAGTAAAAAAGGTTAAGAGAAAAAGAAAAGAAAACGAAGAAAATCTTCAGTTACTCCTGCGATTACATTCTTGAATTATCTGGTTGCAAATTGGGCCGCTCATATTTGCTCATATCGGGTCCTGATCAGGTATATCTTCAGAGTGCAACATCAAACTTATGACTCGAGGTAAGGAGAAAGGGCTAATCCAATCCAAAGGGATGGACGTTCCGACCTCAAAAAATTCTGAACCTCACTCAGGTCCGACCACATGAACGGGTTCGACTATGCTCAAAATAGGTCCCATTACTTTGCCTCATTGTTAAAGCATCAAATAAACAAAGAAGAAAAGAAAGAATAAATAACAAATTTGAAAATTTTTAGAAAATCTAAAAAATATATACTCATTCCACGTACATATTTACAACATCGTACTTCCATCTCAAAATGAAGAAAAATAGTAAAAAAATCTAAAAATAAAAATAAAAAAAATATATAAATCATGAAAAAATAAAAACGTGTAGGTAAAAGTTTGTTTCTCCTTCTATTATTTAGGATGCATATTTATTACCTATATATAAACAAAAATAGGACTGACATTTCCCAAGAATGTGCAGGAACATCAAATGGTCTAAAGCCTCAAAGCAGGCAACCTTTCAGCGATGGATAAATCAAATGAAGCATATCACCACTAACATCCAGTCTATTTAAAAAAAAAAAGAAAAATAGAAAAAGCAATCATTTGAAAAAGAAAAAAAGATAGCTGTGTTTTCATGGTACGTTTTGTTACGCACAGCTATGCACATGTGTGCTTCAATGCAATAAAATGTTAATATTTTATTGACAACGTAGCTGTGCTAAATTAATGTCCTAACTCTAAGGTTTACCTTAGATCTTTGGATCTTACTTTAAAGTAGGAGCAACATTTTCAATCCCGGTCAAATGGTCAATGTTTCGATCGGGTTGATACCACTGCTAAATCTTTACGCTGAGCGCTCTGTCTTTGGATTCATATGAATTTTAGTGTCTTAAGCTTCAAATTCCTCAGAAAAAGGTCAATCGTTGGTTGAGACCAACCTATTGAAAATGAAATTACATATCGATTAAACTATGTGCAAACATGCATACAGAAAGGTTCATTTCCCTTATATTTTCGCAGGCTTGAAACCTGCATTGGCGCAGTTTCCCTTATATAGGTGCCATGCGTCTAGGTATCCGTAGAATGGTCGTTTGTTCTTGTAAATTATACCCGTACGAGATCTAGGTCGGGACTTCCATCGCCTTTGTTTCTTATTGTTCCTAATGGGCGCATGTTTATACATAGTTAAATGATTTGTAAGATCATTGTTAGTAGAGACCAAGATTAGGTGTCTCCTTTTGTAGATGCCTAATTTTGGTCGGATCTGCTCAATATTATTTGAAGTTAGGTGCTCTAGGTCATGTTGATCATGGTCATATTCTAAAAAATGGCACACACTCCTAAAAAATACTGTGACATCAATATTCGCTTCGCTCAGGTAGTTGTATTAAAGTAACCTAGGGATCGATGGGTTCGCCCAAAAATCTCAAACTTTGCTTCACGCAGGGGCACCTGTGGCTGATTGAATGGGGTAATCAATGCTTCATGCGATTGGACACAAACTATAGATCTTCGCGTCTTTGCTTTACGCCCATCTTGAAGTATAGGTCGATCACCCTCCCACTTGCGGTGCTGTTTTAATCAGAATTAAACTTGAACATCGAACATAATCAATCATTTTATCATCTCGGTTATGCCTAGTAATGTCGCTAAGCGCTTGGGGACCGATAGCCTTGAGGAACGGAAGTTTTTCCTAAATGTTGGGGCTTCCGCTACTCTCGAATGACGCACGTTTTCCTTGATGTTGGGCTTATGTCACTCTCCATGTTTTCTTATATTTTGATATTTGAGGTTCGTTTTGCGTAAAGCGGACTCGATAGCATTACCTTGGGTCTCTTCGGATGTCTCTTTTTCTTTGGCATTCGATCATTAGTGATCGGATACCAAAGAGGGACATCTGTAGACACCCAAATTTGGTTCAAGGCCCGATCGACGCATACTTTGAGAAGGGCACACCCCCGAGCTTTCAAAAGCATTTCCCAGACCCTTAGGAATCATCCCAAAACTTTTAGATCCCTTCCCAAACCCTTAGGAAACAACCCTAACCTTCTTAGACCCATTAAAACCATTCCTGGACCAGTCTTGAACCCTCCGGAATAGTGATTGGAAAGAAGAGTGTAAAAATTTATACAGACCTCTGTTGGTACTGAGTCATATACTATTAGAAAGAGGATGTTCTCATCTTTCCAACGAGCTAAGAATCACCTCAATCGAAGTTGTATATCAAATGTTATGGCAATTCAAAAATTGAGCAAAAATGTACGAATTTTTGGCTAGCGTGTATAATATACACGCTAGGTAAAAATGGTTTTTTGTGGGCCCTAGGGCATGTTATGAACCTCCAGCTTCTTCCCAGGTTACTGTACTTATACCTAGCATGTCTAATACATACGCTAGGCTTAGGAGCAATATTTTTTGAGATTTTGGTTAGATTTCGAATTTGAGGTTTGACTTGTTGACCACCCCATCCATTGAGGTTAGTTTTGCTAGGACTGTTGCACCCCCACTAGTTCTCTTTTTAACCCATTTGCCACTTGGAGCCCTACCCTATCATCTACCATTAAACCCAATTTTCACCTTTCTAAAACCTTGAAAAACCTAAAATCCTTAAATTTTCTATTACCTAATTGCTAACCCAATTAGAACTTTAACATCTCACTAATCCTCCCCTTTTCTATAAATAGAGAGCTACCCCCCTCTTGTTAAAAGCCTGAATTTTTTTCCAAAAGAGAAAAGATTAGTGAGTTTCCCTCACTTTCTAGCACCAAAACCAGAATTCCAGATTTGAGTTTTTCCTTTTAGTTCCTATTTTCCACCATCAATCTCTAAGCTTTTGCTAGAACTTAGTCCTAATCTACCTCTTCTACCTTCTAGCCTTCAAACCTTAGAAGCCTAGTCCATTTCCTCTACCCATTTGCTTTCGGAAGCTCATCAAGGATGCTCTCGCGCGAAGATCCACGGTGCTACAAGGGCCCGAGTGCTCCGGCTCTCCCCTCTATTCCTCTATCTTATTTGTTTTTCCTCTATCCTAGAATTGAGCTGTTACGCTGCCCAAATTTTGACAAGTGGGAAAGGCTCAATAGGATCAGTATGCCTTCAGGCAAAGGGAAGTGCCGCTCATTTTATTTCTTTTTTTCATTATATATATATATATATATATATATATATATATATATATATATATATATAAACCAGCCACTCATAGACCCGGCCATATTCGAGACCGCTTACGAGCGGGTCAATCGGGTGCCTAACACCTTCCCGATTGATAACCAAAGCCCTTACCCAAAGGCCTTTGGCGTGGATAGGTAAATCAGAGTCATATTTGACACTTTGGTGCTTTCAATATTGATTCGGGTTTCCCAGGACACCAATAGCTCCAGGTGGTAACTCTATATTTTTCATACGAGCGCATCGTCACAACGGATTTGATAAAAATCCACGATTGTACAAAAGAGAATTTCAAATATTCATATGCAAAACAAATTTCGATAAAATCAAAGTTCTAAAATATAAGATTCAGTGTAAAATTATCATCAAAGTCTATATTTAAGTCCAAAAATATGACCTTATAATGAACTTCCCCTACCTCAGATCAAACATCAGATCAAAGCATATGATTCGAAGTTTAAAATATAACCGTGTATTGAAATTCTCCTACCTTAGTTTCGCAGTCATGCGGGAACGAAAGCAAAACAAAGGTCTTATCAACGGTCCCAAACTCTCAATCTACATCACATATATGATGATGCATTAAGGATTGATCCTAACTACTAATAATTTTAACGTATTTAAGTGTTTTATGAAAATCGAGGTAAAAATAGGCAAATTCATTCTAATTCAGAACTTAATCTAAATTTTCTCTGAATTTTAACCTTTAAAAAAATTGATTCATTAAATTGTTAATTCATAAAAGTTATAGGGCTCGTTGTCCTCTTTCCAACGCCTCAAGAATCACTTCATTCCGAGTTTGGAATAAGCAGGTATGGTTAAAATACCGAAGTTGTGTCGGCACTCTAGTCAAAATTGAACAATCGATTTTTTTCAAGGCACAGAAATTCGAATGATCGATTTTCTCCTGAATTTTATACACCTCCCTATTTTATACAAGTCGATTGATCGATTTATAAATCGATCGATCGGTTTTAAATTCGAACATTCTATTTCCAATTCGATCGATTGATTCCTTCAGAAATTTTTGCATATCTCTGCCCTATCAAAATCGATCAATCGATTCGGGAATCAATTTTTCGTTTTGGACAGATTCTGTAGCCCTTTAGGCTTTTTCTTCCTCTTGGTCTCTTTTTCCAAAATTCAATGATATCCATAAATTTTTACACACTCACTCCTTATCTGAGCTTAGAACATTTAATACAACACTAACACACTAATATAATCTTCAAAAATAAGAGATCACTCACCTTTTAAATCACGGTTTCATTGCATATCTTGGCCGGAAATCGAGCGTCGGTTCCTCAATGCGAAGCGGCTTGTGAGCCTAACGTCTCGCACTCGTATCGGACTCGATCAAAGCCTAAACTACTCATAATGCACAGAAATCCCTACGGTATCCTCCAGTTGTAGGTTTTTCCCTAAACCTAAGGTTTCCTATATCTGCCCTGGTAACTATCCTAGTTTGCTTCGGATACCGATTTTCTAGATAGCAATGCCAGTGGTGCATACATGTGTTATTATCGGTCTTTTCGAGGCATACGTATAGCTTATTTAATGAATACAAATAATTTTCAAAAAACAAAATAGAATTAATCATACTTATGATAAATTAAGTTTATATATATATATATATATATATATATATATTGATAATGCCATATGACATAGACAGTCTGGATATGCCTTACATATCGTAGAGAGTATGACAATTTAGGAGCAGGATTTAGCGAATAAATCGTACATAGATAACACTCACTTTATTAATATAACTGAGGATGGAAACATAGAGTCTAAAACCCGCAACCTCAAGCCCCGCAGAGGAGGGAGGATACCGAGATACCATCCAATGGGTTAAGTTAAAATATATTTATAAACGTTTTAGATTATATATATTTTACCCATGGTATAAAAAATCAGCCCACACCGCCGATATGTATCGGCTTCTCGGCAAATATATACGTATTGGCTCCTATATGTACTGGTATCTCAACTCGGTATCGGTATCGGCCGATACCGATATTTTTATTTTAAAAAAGGCCGATATGTATCGGTATCAGCCGAGTTGTATCGATCCTCTATAGACCGATACCCGAGTCTGATACCTTGATTTTACTAAAGGATCCGAGATATAGCTACAATAGCTGGTTCACTATTTTAACAAAGGGTTCAATTATTTATACCAGTGAAACTGTAACCTCACCCCATTGTTTTTCATCTAAAAACTTGATGTGTGCCACATGATTTTAAGGTCTATTTTTGTGATGTGTGTCACTTGGAATAAAAAATTGATAATCTGCTGTACCCAATGATCTCAAGGTTCATTGTAGTAAAGATTAGGACCGTAAACAATCTCCATTGTTTGATTCAAGGCAATCAAAGCATGCCGACCGGAGGAGAGGAGGTGAGCTCACAATTTGGGTGTAAAGAATTGGTATCTTTTACAAAATATCCAAGGATAGAGAGAGAGAGAGAGACGTTTTACAAATATCCAAGAAGGAGAGAGAGAGACACTCGTTATTTATTGAAATAAAGGGTGTTGGCATGGGAGAGGGGCAGACAAAGTGGTAGTAAATGAGTGGACTTAGCGGACGTACAAAAATAAAGAAAAGGCAGAAGAAAAAACATAGAGTGGACTTCTTAAGCTTATCTTACCCACTCCACATGTAAAACTACTGGTCATGGTCAAATACCTATAAGAAAAACCTCTCTTTATGCCTCACTTTCGAACGGGCTCTTTCGAGTTCTGTACATGAAATTAATAAAAGAGATTGACTCTTCCCACCCTCTCCTTTACGTAATACCTTCAATCCCACTTTTTCTCTAGATGTACCATGTGGCGCATCTTCTTAACTAATCTAATTGATCCATGTAGCAAAATAGGGAGTCATTACTTGCACATGCTTTTTAAGTGATTGCACCAATGTTGAAGAAAGACTTTGTATTTTAGGGACATGTGACATCTGAAAATACAATCTAGGCCATCTGATTTAAAGTTCATGGTTTATATATCCTTAGTGGATAAGATTGGAGCAAAACACGATATTTGTAATATGATCAATTGTTGTCAACCGTTGAATCAAATAATAGCCTTTGACTATATTTAATCACATGATGAAATTTACATTTTATGCCAATCTTATCTGCTAAAGATCTATAGATCATAAACTTTAAATCAGACGACTCAGATTATGTTTTCAAATGTCATATGTCCCTAAAATACAAAACCTTTTTTTAACCTCAGCGCAACCACTTAAAAAGCGAGTGCAAGTAATGGCTCCTAGCAGAATATCATATATAGATTATTTCATTTGGGACAACGTTATATGGCAGACAAGTTTTGTGCAGGTGGCTGATGTGGCGCGACGCAATTGCCAGCACAAAACATACCTATCGTTTGCAATTTTCCTTTCTTTTGAAAAAATACTAGTACGGAACCCCTGCGATGCACAATAGTGATCAGAAGATGCCCTGTGCGTGAGAGGAACCTAGGCGATGCACAAGCGATTATCAAAGCAGGACCCGTTGTTCGAGCTTTTATTGTACTAAAGTCTTAACCTATTGCAAGCGCACAATAGAAATTGCAACACTAGTATATGATCGTTCTCATGAAAAAGGTATTTTTCTTATGTTCTTTCTTGTGTATTTTAAAAACTTATATTTGTCTTTTAAGATCCTAAACTATTGGAGAAATATGAATAAATAATGAGTTGTTTAAACTAATTGCAGAAAATATATCTAAATCCTCCACCTTCCATATTATGGTCATCAATCACAATCCTTCAGTTCTCGGATATTTACAAAATTAATTACCGTTACACCGTATTTCAATCTTCTAGAATTTGGGCATCAATTGAACTCTAAAATTTTTCAACACAAATTTATGCTAATAAACAATTTTTTTAAAATTTGGGCATCAATCAAACTCAAGAAAATTGAAGATTGAAAAGCAAAACCGTTATACTAATCTGCAAATTCTCAATCTAAGTCGTCAATTTAAATAAAAAACTTTTAGATGTTTACAAAGCAGTAAAGTGCATAAAAGTAAATTTAAACTAGAAAGCAATAAAAAGATAGATCTTTCATCCCTCAGTCATAGACGTCAATTGCTTATGAGAAACTATGGATACTCTAATCTTCCAGCTCCAAGTTGCAAGCGTCAATTGTTCTAGAGAAACCTTGGATATCTAAACTACTTTAAACTAAAGTTGATCGAAAGAAAATCCAACCTCAGTCGTTAATGGAAGCTGAGAGTCCCTTCGATAACACTTCGCCTATGCTAAGCCCTCTTATTTATACATCATAAGGGGTAGGTTTACATTGTTCTAATTCTAAAAAAATTCTAAAAACAAAAGTTTCCTAATATAATTCTACTTCTATTCCTAGTTCTTCCTTGCTTTGGATAGTTAATGCGATCAAGGATTGCTCCTTGATTTCATCAGCAAAGTCCTTTAGGAGTCTCTTTTCACTAATATTCTCGGATCTGTGATCTGCCAGACTTCTAATTCAAGAGGTCTTCTAATTATATGCATGGCGGTGTAGATCTCATGTGATCAACAGCAGCAATGAGCTTTTATTTTTGTAAAATTGTGAATACAATTTCTCTTTGCAGTACATCTCTCTCTCTCTCCGAACGATTTTACGTTATGAACGATCGCACGCCTCTTGTATCGTATTCCTCCAGAACATCTTTTTGAAGAATCATAATTTACGATTTCTTATCTCTTTCTTTCACTACATTCTATTATCTTTTACGATTTTTGGCTTTCACTGGTGTTCAAGAGCAATTTGAATCGTCTTTGCATTCAATCATCTTTCTTACTGCTTTTTGAGTTCATTTTGACAAAGATTAATACTCTGTTGTTGTTTAATCTTAATATCTACACATCATTAACTCATTAGTAGCAAACTGGGGTCTAGCATCATTAAGTTAATGATGATAAAATAGTACATTATGTGATTGATCACCCGTGCCTTAGAGGAACCCGTGCGATGCATGAGAGTAATTAAAGGAGGGCCCGATATATATATATATATATATATATATATATATATATATTGGCCCTGGACCAAGGCCCAAGAGGCGACCACCTCAGGCCCCCGAGTTTTGGGGGACCCCAAATCTGAAACCTCATTTATTCAATAGCTTTTAACATTTTAAAAAAAATTTAGAGGGGCCCCAAGCCTAGTTGACATGGACTCCTCACAATGCAAACCAAGGCTAGGCACGATTGAATCGGGTGGGCCCACCTATTATCTCTTCTCTCTCTCTCTCCTTCTCTCCCTCTTTCTCTCTCTCTCACCACTCTCTCGGCTCCACACCACCACCGCAATCCCACCTTCCATCAGCTCCAACACGAAAATATCGCATCCCCAGGCCCCACCCTCTTCCATTGACCAAGTCACAAACTAGGGTTTTAATTGTTTCGAGCTATTTCTCTTTCTCTCTCTTTCTGTCTCTTGATAGTTATTCATATTGATATTTGATAACAAAAAATTAGCAAGGCCCTCAATGATTGAATTTATTTAATTAAATATTGATTTAGTCTATATCTTTTTATTTAGCAATTAGGGTCTTTAAGGGGTCGTGGAACATCCTTGATCCTTGATAGCATGAACCTTTAGTCCAATAGAAGAAAATGTTCATTTTCCTATTTTTTATTTCACATGAATATTTATGATTTCACATAGAGGAGGGATCAAATGAAATTCTATGGTTATTGGTCATCTATGATAGCAGAGCAAAAAAATTTCATTTGGTCCTTGCTAATTACAACTCTCTTATTTAATCTAGTCTTTTTGGTTTTTAGATGATCTCTTGATTGGGTGATCTACATACCTTACTTTAATGGTTAAGAATTTTAGGAGAAAATTTGTGAACTTTTAAATCAATTAGCATTTGATGATTTTTAGTTCAATCAGCTTACTATGTTGCTCTTAATTCCTCTCAGGATCGTCATTATCAGGTTGGGTGCAACTTGGGCACACCAAATCCAATTTGGGGGAAATATGGAATTGCCTCATGCCGAACAAAATTAAAAATTTCGCATGGCTTGTATGCAAGGAGATCTACCGGTGCAAAAGAAACTAGTGGAGAAGAAAATCACTAACGATACAATTTGTCAGCTATGTAAGAATGAACCGGAATCCGTGATCCATATGCTGTGACTGCAACATCGCATCTCGAATTTGGTTCAGTAATGCCCTTGGAATCCCTACGTTGTTTGTTCACCATACATCTTTTATAAATTAGGCAATGACAATCTACAAAATGGGGTGCTTAAACCTGTTGAGGAGATTCTTTACTTTGTCCTGGTTGATATGGTACAACAAAAACTGCATTGTGCATGGAGAAAAAAATGAAGGAATCGCATATCATTGCACAAAAGGATAATGACTATCTGTACGAGCATGATGATATGATAGAATTGGATGTAAACAACCCATAGAATAGGGAAAGCTCATCATGGATACCAGCTACTGAATCTGTTTTGCAAGCAAACTTGGATGGAGTATGGATGGAGCATGGATTGGAACCTCTGGAGTGGCAGGCCACGGTATAGTTTTTCGAAACAATAAGGGTGATCCGAAAGCAGCTATGGCGAAAAAGGTGATTGATGAGTTCTTAGTGGAATATAGTGAAGCTTTAGCGATGCGGGAGACAATTTTTTGGGCAAAACATTTGAGCCATAAACGAGTTATCATTGAATGCGACTCAACTAGAATTATGTAGGCTGTGTGTGACAGCCCGGGTTTTCCATACCACAAAAACCCGCTCCGTCGGATCGTACACATGATCCAAGTTTCAGTGACATTGTGGGACCCATTGTACATCACACAGATGCACACACACACTGCGGAAATATAATATAGAACTATATCAGATAAGAAGGGTAGCATAACTGTAACTCTAGCTATCGTCTATACAAAAATAAAATAACCATTGTCCACCGATGAAGGCCGACCTCCATCGAAACAGTGGACCCAAAATATTTAGTATTTAATTACATAACCTTCAATATTCATTTACCGTCTTTCTCTTTCTCAAACAAAAATATCAAAGTTCGACCCTCCAACACTAAGGAAAGTGACCCTTAGGTAGGTCTTCTTCTTCTGCAGGATTGTAATCCGGGTTTTCCTCGTGCTCCGGATCCCGCACAATTCCATCTCCTGCAGCTGTGACATATAGTCAGGAGTGAGCTTCATCCAAGCTCAATAGGGAACAACACCGTGCTAAGTATACTTTAACATATCTAATTCAAGTTCTTGATGCATAAGTAAAAACGATTGAAATTCACACTTATATATTCATATATCAAATGCGAGTTCTAAAACAAAATTTTCATGCCTTAATGAGTCAATTCATGCCAAAGAATCATTTATGCTAAAACAATACATAGAGATATTTCAAGCTCGTGTACAAGTCAAACAATAGAAGTGGAGGCAAGTCTTGAACACATATAGTAAGACACTATTGGAATCAAGACAAATCATATATCATGAAGCGTGACGTATCATATCACATGGCAGTAGAGTAAGTATCCCGTCTTAGGGAACTGAGTAGTTCGTATTAGGAACACAGGGTCGGGACCCCAAGGAGTCCACCCCTCTCATGGAAACTCCACTCCCCTTACTTCTAGTACCTTCAGAATGATTCACGTGGCAATGCATCTCATATTAGAGAACTGAGCAGTCCGTATTAGGAACACAGGGTCATGACCCCGGGGCTCCACCCCTCTCATGGAGACTCCACTCCTCATTGCACGTGATAACATAAAGCATAGACATACAACGAGTATGTGTTGATACATATTGAGAACGAGTACGCCGAAAGGCAAGACAATGCGAGGTCAAATGCATGATCATGAATCATTTAAAACATGTATGCAAAATTTAAATCATAGTATTTGAGAATTTCATTTACATGTGCATATGCATATATATACATTAATTGCTGGAAAACACCATTCATTGGATAATTGTATCATACATGTGAATTCGAGAGACATATATATAAGTGGCAAGGTATTTTCCCTACTTGAATTCATGTCGATCACATGTGCCAAGATTCACGGTTCGACGGGTTAAAAACTTGTTCAACAGTGAGTTTATCCAGAATCACGGTGTCCATTACATGTCTTAGTCCACACATATAACTCACAAGCATGCTAGCCAAGTCCCAAGTACATACATTGAAAATAGTCAGAAACAGTGGATCACGCTCGAGCGTGGCTTAATCCTACTCGAGCGGTTCCCAGTGGCACCTATGCTTTACGCTCGAGCGATTTTAACCCGACCGAATTAAGCCTAAAATTCACGCTCGAGCGTAGGCTTCAAAAGATATCCCACTCGAGTGACTCCATTCACGCTTGAGCGTACATCCAATACATTTTCTCCAATTCCGTTTTAACGATTTTGACCCGAGCCAAAATAGGCTCAACTTCCCACTCGAGTGTATGCTTCAGAACATCCCCCACTCGAGCGGTGAATTTTACGCTCGAGCGTGTTTCCAGTACAAAACCTCAGATTCCGCTCAAGCGGTTTTGACCCGAGCCAAAATAACTTGGAGTTCCCGCTCGAGCGTAGGCTTCAAGTGATGATTCCACTCGAGCCGGCCCTTATGGCTTCCCGAGATGGTCTAACAACACATCTAACAAGCATAAAAAGAGCAATCGCTCACCTACGAGATATTTATTATAATACACCCACAATGAGATTCACCACGTATGACCCGACGTGATTTTCTACTCACTATTATCCCCAAATTAGGGAGCTCATGCAAGGGTTTCAATGGTTAACCCCAAAGCGTCTCTTCTTGGGCTTCAGTTTCGTTCGATCCTTGAAATCCTTGTATGTGGCCTCGAGCATCGCTACCTAGTGGGATATTTGGGCTCTACGTTGTGACGTACACGAAAAGAGGGTTACATTTATAAGCTTTTCTCTCATGCAACGCTCGACGACAATAGGACGTTGGATCAATGGTTTCGGTGTATCGATTTCGCGACTCCTCGCTGAAATGCGCAGTTTACAGGGTCGTGGTGCTCCTAGTCATAAGGTTCGACTTCGATGTGAAGCGAAAGAGTTTTTGGCATGGATCAGAGCTCAGCTACAATGCTTGAACCGAAAAGGAGTTTTTGGCATGGATCGGCTCTCCTTTCTTCAGTTCATTCGCTCCACCCTCCCCTTACATAGCTAACTAACCAATGCAAATAATCATTTGCATGGTTACGTGCATGTGTTTAAAACATGGTGACATGGATTGGGTGCTTGGCTTATACATCCTTACACATGGTATGCAGCCCATCCAACAGTTCTCCACTCATGGGCTGCAGATGGGCCCCAATCCATCCAATCCCCACACAGGCCATGGTGTCCTGTTGGTCCTTTATGGGAAAATCAATGGTATGTGACTCCTCACCATATTGGAGATGACCCACAAGGGTTTAGCTCTTGCAATGGCCCCAACTGGTTGGTTCTAAGAATGGCCCGTGGCCTAAGTCCAAATAGGCCCTCAATCCAAGTTGGCTTCCCTATGGGTCTCAAGTGATTGGTGATCCCATGGATCGTTCCCGTCGTAAGGTCCTAATGGTCCGTGACACACCGTCAATCTGGCCCTCACACATTTGACCATGTGGGGTGTTACATCCTCCCCTCCTTAGAGGAAATTTTTGTCCTCGAAAATTGAAGGAAGTAACCAGGTAAGGATAGTAAGTTGATAAGGTTCGCTAATATCGTATGAGGTGTCGGTAGGAGGTCATGTGCACAATTGGTTAATAGAGTGGGGAACGTTTCTATTGTGAATTTGAGCTATCAGTGTTTTCAAGTGTACACATACGTGGTGGTTGGCAGACCGGAAATTTAATAATAGTCATAGTTGATATTAGATCATTGCAAAGGTATTCCAAATTCAACAATGGAGAAATAGAAAGTATTATAATAAACTACGTTATCAACCCTTGAATTGAATGTGTCGAGAGTGATACCGTCATGAGCATGCATAACTAGTCTAGACATGGAGTAGTGATTGGGTGTTTAAGGCATTACAAAGGTATACAAAATGTGCCTAAAGTGTAATACGTGGTTATGAATTATACGAAAGTTAACATTGTAATAATGTTGCTAAGGGAGTAGCCAACTTTGCTAAGGGATAACCAGAAGGCTCAGTGGCACGTTTAGCAGATTCTCACACTCTCGTGATTCGTTGCACTGCATCATTCGGAAAGCAATGGTGCTTGATTTCCATGAGCATTGCTTCTTGGAAGTCCATCCACTTGGCGATGTTAGCTTAACTGAAGGAGGGGTCGAGGGGTACGCCTATCGTTGGTGGTAGACCTCGAACTTTCCTACCTATTCGATTCTGAGCCGATTCCCAATGCTCACATCCAAAGTACTTAATGTTGTCGGTATCTTGCGGTACGTCATTCCTTATTGTGAATCCTCCAATTTCATCTTAGTACTCTTTTACCATTCGCGATATGAGGCTTGCATATGGCATGGTGGTCAGTGGTTTCTTTCTGGTCTCTAGCATACAATTATGGGCATGGACTAGTCCATCGATGACTAGTTCAGCCGCATCAAACCATCTTCCCTCGAACACTGAGAATAAGGTTTGTAAAAATACTCTATTCTTATCGTCTTCTCTTGCTAAAGGGTAAAGGTTACCTCTAAGAACTATATCGATCCACCACATAGTTGGCGGCAATTGTGCACCCTTAATTGATTTGCCAGGGTCGTGCTACCCATTGGTCATTTTCGCAACTATCCGACGGAAGGGCACTCTGGTAGGGTTTGGTGGTAGTAGACCCCAGCTTGGTTCATATCCCAACAGAACACCCATGGCTGTGGCGATTCGATCGTGATCGAATTGGAACTTCCAGTCCTCGATATTAGCGCATAGGGTTCCGTTTTGGTCTACGCTAAGGTTCTGGTAGAAGAGTTTAACAATTCATGGGTAATACTATTCGTGAAAAGGACTGAAGAGGGCAGCATAACCTGCTCTCTCGAGGTAATAAATTGACAATGAAAGTGGTTCTTCATCACTGAAATATGCTTGGTCGAAGGTCCATCCTGGTTTGTATGTTTTCGCATCCCACCACGGGTCGGGTTGGTCTTGTGTTGGTGGGGACTTGTTAATAGCCGGGGCTTTGCCCTTGGCTTGATTGGAAGGCTTTGAGCGTATGGGATTCAATTTAGAAGCGACTTGCTTCTCGGAAGTCATGCTGAAAGAAAATCGAAAGAAAGAGGGTTTTCAAAAGCTTTACTGTTGGAAAGGAGGTGTGCACGAGATCTAGAGCCGGAATGAGGAAAAATCTTGCAAACGCACGAAGAAGCGATGCTATTTAGAGCAGATTTGAGCCTTTTCTTGCCGAGAAAGGGAGGAAACAAAGTGTAAATAGGGTTTGAAACTTTGCGGGAGTGAAAAGGAGGGCTTCGGCCCTATTTATAGACCTGATGGCCTCTTGAGCGGTCTTCGAAGCATGCTCGAGCGTGGGTTAAGTGGACACTATAGCGAATTTTTCACGCTCGAGCGGGCATGACTCAGGTGGCCTAGCTTGAGGTGGGGGAATTGGAAAATAGGCTGGTCGAAGATGCGAAAGGTATGGTTCTGCGACATCTTTACGGTGGTTTTATTTATACGTCATGGCATACTTGGTGTGATTGTAGTTAAACTCTTTTCGACCTTTATCTGGTTATGTGCAGCAAGTACATGTCGGATGTTATTTACTCCCTACTAACCAATAGACAAGAATTTGAATAGTATATGTAATTGACCATAGACTTATTAACATGTGCTAATATGATGATTGACATCGCAGACAATGAAAATTTGATTGGTTACTAACATACATGCATGTCGTACCTGATTGACCTTAGTTAAATAGTATTGGATATTGTTCCATGACTTTCGCTTCACACTCCCAGGTCGCTTCAACAGTGGAGTGATTTCTCCATTGGACCAATAGTAGCGGAATCATTTTGGTTCATAGTATTTGTTCCTTGCGGTCAAATGTCTTTATTGGTTTTTCAACCAGTGTCAGGTCCGCTCGAATCTCGATCGACTGGTAGTCTAACACATGTGTCGCATCCTTCACGTATTTTCTGAGCATTGATACATGAAAGACATTGTGGACAATAGATAATTGTGGCGGCAATGTGATATAATACTCCACTTCACCGACACGACCCATAATCTCAAAAGGGCAAATATATCGAGGGCTGAGCTTTCCTCGTCGTCCAAACCACATCACACCCTTGCTTGGTGAGATCTTCACAAACACATGATCTCCGACTAGACAAGTAACCTGGTTGTTAGGCTTAGGCAAAGAGCACCAAAATTGTAAGGTGTAGTGGTACATCTAAGTTACCTGAAATTCAACTATCGATCGTTTAAGGTCGGCATAACTTTTCTAACGGCTTTGGGGCACTTTCAATCGGTCTTGAATGAGACGAATGATCTCATTTGTGCTTTCTATGAGCTCAAGTCCTAGTAGCAATCGCTCTCCAACCTCCTCCCAATTGAGTGGAGACTTGCATCGGCGTCCGTACAACACTTCAAAAGGTGCCATGCCTATGCTTGCTTAATAGCTGTTATTGTACGCGAACTTGATCAAGGGTAAATGCTTGTCCCATGATCCTTGGAAGTCCAACATACAGGCTCTGAGCATGTCCTCTATCACTTGATTGACTCTTTCGGTTTGTCCGTCGGTTTGCGGGTGAAAGGCTGAGCTGAATTCTAATTATGAACCCATTCCCTCTTGAAATCGTTGCCAAAATTTTGATGTATAGAGAGGGTCCCGATCTAACACTATGCTTGAAGGTATTCCGTGTAGCCGGACAATTTCTCTCAAATTTATCTTGACAAATTTATTAGTTGTATACCTTGTGCTATAAGGTAGGAAATGCGCCGATTTGGTTAATCGGTCAATAATCACCCAAATTGCATTGTAACCCTTCTGTGTTCTTGGCAGCTATTGCGGAATCTCTCAGTTGCTGTGCTTTATTGGTTGGTGGTAAAAGTCATTTAAAAATCAAAGAAAGAGTAAAACAGGGGATGGAATCAGCACAACTAAGAAATCCTAGACCTGCAAGATACAGGGTCCATTGTAGCAAGTTTTGATAAGTAAGAGTTTGTCCCATAAGGAAAGGTGATCTACAACTCCAAAGGAGCTATCTCTAGTAGTCCCTCCAGATCTGACTACAGATCTGGCAGTCCTAAGAGGAGGAGAGTTTAAGGTCACTTATTCTAAGTATTCTAAGGTACTCTAATGTCTAAACTGCAGAAGGGGTTGAGAGGATGGATGGAGCGTGGAAAATAAATATAAAAGGGTGAGAAGTATGATATTGAGCCTAGATCAGAGGAGTTTTGTAACTCAGATTCAGATCTGATGTTATAAAAATCCTGTCCAATGGCTACATTATCACCACTGAGGAGAAAGGATTCAACCCATCACTCTGCCATGACTCAACCCTTAAGGTTATAACCTGTCCACTCAAATGGTCACAGACTATCCCATAGGGGAACCACAATCCAGGGATGGGTCAAAACATAACAAGTAAATTATTGTAGGCACTATTTCATCCATGCTACCAGCTTAAGAATCCATAGGGAACCTCAACCTCTAAAGCTCTATGTGTGGGGCTAAGGCTGTATAGGACCATGATAGTCCAGACACATAGAACCAGCAAGCGATTGAGTACAACCTTTGATCTAGCTGTCCATTGCTTGAGTGAGGCTACAATGGTCCAGTCACAAGCCTACAATCTCTATAACCAGATCAGATCCAACATCTAATGGCGGATCTATATCAGTACAGGGGAGTCTGCCTCTGTACAATCTCCCACCAGGCTTCTACAAGCTCAGGTGTAAAGAAGAAGGATCCATCTTGGATTGGTGGATTAGAATCACCCTAAGGCTATAACATGTCCACTTGAATGGTCACAGACTATCCCAGAGGCTATCCTCCTCATGGAGCCCAAGACAAAACAAGAATATTGCTGCCACCACCATGGTTACCAGGCTGCCAGCTCAAGCTCCCATGGGGATTTTAGATCTAGTGGGTCCTGTGGTGGGGCTGAGGCTATATAGGACCATGATAGCCCAGACACACAGGTCACTTGGATCTGAATGGCCCTTAGAATCAATCCTCCATTGCTTTGAAACACAGCCAAACATTCAAAATGCATCTCACATTCAAACACAAATCCCATAAAGTACAGATCCTATTACAGAACTTCCATTAATCTGGTTCAAAATGCATACAAAGACATCGCTAGCAAGTGCTGGACTATGGCGGGAAGGAAAAAGAAAAGGAAAACTACTTACAACTACAAAAAAAAAAAAAATGATCTCAGATCAAGTCTCCAAGAAATGGGACGTGTTCCCAGCTATTCCAGGATATAGAAAGAAAAGAAAGTCTAAGCTCTCCCAAACCTAAGCTAAGTGTGGTATTTATAGCAGTGGTGTGGCGGCGCATTAGGGTTAGGAAACCCTAATTTTAATGATGCCACATGGCCGAATAGTGATCCTTCGATGCCTTGGGGCGCATGCACAAAGATTTGAGCGTGGGAGTGCGTGCCCTAATCGCTGAAAATTCCTAGAAAGTCCTCTGCTGAAGAGATGAAAGTTTGAGGTTCAGAGCTTCGCTAGGTAGCCATTGTTTCTCAGACTTGTCGCATGGTAGCTCTTGCTCTTCGCGAGGATGGTTTGACATTAAAGCTTCAACCGTCACGAGGTTGGCTTGGTTTGCTCTTCAGGCAGTCGCGCGTTTGAGTAGACATCAGAGCCTCAGATGTCTCGGGGTTGGAGCTCGAGCAGTCGCGAGGTAGCTGCGTGATCGCTGGGTTGATCTTCGCGAGGATAGATTTGAATAGCGTGAGAACTTCTCTTTACTGGCCTTTGCGAGGTTGCTTTCTTCTTGAATGGCACAAGAACTGCGCGAGGAGTCTCCTGAAGCTCTCTCTTCTCAGCCATTGTGAGCGAACTGTGCGAGGTTGAGAGAGGTCTGCTTTGAACTGTGCGAGACTGCGCGATGTGTTCTACTCTTGAGCTTCGCGAGAGCTGCGCGAGTTTATGTTTCTGAAGCTCTTTAGTCAATCAACTGCACGAGAAGTTGTTGTAAAGTTTTGGGAAGCTCAGCTGGACTGCGCGAGGCTCATTTCAGGTCTGGATTCAGAGTCCATCCTTCTGAGGGACTTCTGGTGCCAAAATAGGCTCTTTAGCAGGATTCTTGGCCTTATTTCACTGCTGGTTATTACCTACATAAAACACTTAACAAGGACTTATTAGGTGGCTATGGGTCTAATCAAAGGTTAAGTTAAGGGGTGAAAAGTGGTACTTTTCAGGTCTTAGCAGCAGCCCGAGTATAAAGTCCATTGAGATATCCTCCCATTTCAACTCGGGAACTGGTAAGGGCTATAAGAGACCAGTGGGATGCCTATGATCCACATTAATCTGCTAACATACCAGGCACTTGGCTACAAATTCAACAACGTCTCTCTTCATTCCTTTCCACCAGAAATTTTTCTTTAAATCATGGTATATTTTGGTTCTACCCAGATGAATAGCATATGCTGATCTATGGGCTTCTTCCAATATCTCTTTTTAGGTTACTATTGGCTAGAATGCACATGCGGCCCTTGAACAATAAAGAATCGTCGTCCTTAATTGAGAAATCCAGTTGATTCCCATCCTTTAGCTCCTACCTGATTGTCTCGAACTCTGGATCCTTGGATTGATGTTCTCTAATCCTTTCAAAGAGAATCGATTTGATCTTGGTATTTGTTAAGAGGGCCCCAGTCTCCTTCATCTCAAACCATGTGTCGGCTGAGGTCAGGTTCTCCAGTAGTTTCCACCTATGTACTTTGACCACTAGATGGGATAGCTACGCAACTGACTGGTGGCTCAGTGCATCAGCCACTACATTTGCCTTTCCTGGGTGGTATTGGATGGTGAAATCATAATACTTCAAGAATTCCCTCCATTTTCTTTGCCTCAAATTTAGATCTTTCTGCATAAACAAGTACTTGAGGCTTTTATGGTCAGTGAAAATTTCAAAGGTTTCACCATAGAGGTAGTGCCTCTAGATTTTTAAAGCGAAGATAACTGCTGCAAGCTCAAGGTCATGCGTATGATAGTTTTTCTCGTGGTCCCTCAATTGTCTTGACCAATATGCTACCACTTTTTCGTGTTAGTTCAACACACAACCTAAACCTATATGAGATGCATCGATAAATACCACAAATCCTCCAGTTCCAGATGGTAGGATAAGCACTGGTGCTGAGGTCAATCTTTTCTTGAGCTCTTGGAAGCTCTTTTCACACGCCTTGGTCCACTCAAATTTGACGTTCTTTCTAGTAAGTTGCATGAGTGGTCCAGCAATCTTAGAGAAGCCTTCAACAAATCTCTAATTGTAGCCGGCGAGTCTGAGAAAGCTATGAATCTCGGTGAGCATCTTAGGCTGTTCCCACTTTACTATGGCCTCATTCTTGATGGGTCGATTGTTACACTTGATTCCAAAATGATGTGCCCCAGAAAGCTCACCTGTTCTAACCAAAATTCACATTTATTGAGTTTGGCATATAGACGATGATCTCGGAGTGTCTGGAGTGCCAAACATAGGTGTTGTTCATGCTCTTCTCTCGACTTAGAATAGATGAGTATATCATCTATAAAAACTACCACGAATTGGTCAAGGTGAGGCTTGAATACCCGATTCATAAGGTTCATGAAGGATGCCGGTGCATTGGTCAGCCCAAATGGCATCAAGAGGAACTCGTAATGGCCATATCTAGTGTGAAAGGCTGTTTTAGGAACACCCTCGGCTCTCACCTTCATTTGATGGTAACTGGACCGTAAATCTATCTTACAGAAGAATTTGGCTCCTTGTAATTGGTCAAAGAAAATATCTATTCTATGGAGCGGATATCGGTTTTCTACGATTAACTTGTTCAACTGTCGATAATCTATGCACAGTCGCAATGAACCATCATTCTTTTTGATGAACAATACTTGTGCTCCCCATGGAGACACTCGGTCTAATGAATCCTTTATCCAACAACTCTTGCAACTGTTCCTCCAGCTCTTTCAGCTCAGACAGTGCCATTCGATATGGGGCCTTGGATACCGGTTCCATGTCAGGCGCTAAGTCGATTGTGAACTCGACTTCTCTTTCTGACGGTAATCCAAGTAATTCCTCTGGGAATACGTCAGGAAATTTATAGGTGATAGGGATGTTGGGTACATCCATCTTATAATCCTTGTGTCCTTGTACAAAGGCAAGGTATCCCTGACATATCTTCTTAATCAGTCGCTTCGCTCGAACAACAGATATGAAGGGGGCGAGGGTAGATCAAATGCCAATGTATATGAATGACTTCTCTTCCTTCGGATAAAGAGTGACGGTCTTCTCCGAACAATCAACCTTGGCTCGAAATCTAGTTATCCAGTCCAAGCCGAGTATTATATCATATCATTGCATTTCTAGTAGAATTAGGTCAGCCATAGTTTGGCGGTATTCCATGGTGACCACAACTGATCGAGACACCAAATCAGTCCTTACTGAGCCACCTATTGGTGTAGAAATGGCTAGGACAAACTCTAAGGGTTCAAGTGTGTAACCGATCTCCCTGGCAAATGTTGGTGTAATGAATGAATGTGTGGATCCAGGGCCTATCAATAGTAGGGCTCTGTGGCCACATATATCCTTTGGTTTGCTGAACTGGATGACACCTAAGTTTAATAGACATTCTAAAATCAGCTGGATTATATGATATTTTATGACCTGTGGTATAATGTTGGTGGCGATTACTCCTATTTATGCATCTTCTTTATCTAAAATGTAAGAAAGTTGGCTGAATTAATAAATGTGAAATTTCATACCTTGTATCACGTCATTGGTTTGCTAAGTATCATGGGCTGATACTGCATATGCTCGGCTTGACACCATAGACCGTGATGCTCTCCAGCTTGGTGTATTTGTGGCTGTAATACCCTTCATGTCTGGGCAATCTCTGATGTGATGCCCCATTTGCCCGCATTTGAAGCAAGTTTCAGAGTTCTTGTGACATTCTTCAGTTTTGTGTGGCTTTCCACACTTTGCACACATCAAGGATGGCGCTGAGGACGCGGTACATGATGCTGTCGATGGTGTCCTTGCTGCGCTAGTGTCTGCCAGACCTGATGCACTCATAGACCTTGGAGACCTTGGAGGTAGAGGCGGCAAGCTATTCGAATCATAAGGCCTTACGGATGCTGTAGGAGTTGATTATGCGGGTGGTGGCATCAAATATCTCGACCTCTTACTAGCCTGCTCCACACTTGGCATTTGGTACTAAGATTTTCTACTCCTTATTCATCTCTCACTTCATATAATTCTCCTAAGTCCTTTTCTGTAATAAGAGCTAGCCTTACCACTCTCTCATACGTGGTTACTTCGAATAGCGATATTCTACCTTTGATAGCCAATTTGAGAACGTACTCAAACTTCTGTGTTTTCATTAGTTCGGTGGCGACCAGGGCTGGTGCAAATCGAGATAAGCATGTAAACTCTGTCAAGTATTCTTGAACACTCATTTTCCCTTACACCAGATTTGCAAACTGAATCTCCATTCGACGTCTCTCGGTTGTAGGAAAATACTTTCGATTGAAGGTGTCAGTAAATTCGACCCAAGTCCATGGTGTTCCTGGTGCCTGTGTTCTCTGAACAGACTTCCACCATGGGTCACTTCACCTTCTAGTTGGAATGAGGCCCAACTCACTTTCTCGTCTTTCGTACAACAGACTCGTTGGAGAAATTTCTCAACCTGGTTCAGCCATTTCTCAGCCTCCATTGGGTCAGCTTGTCCATAGAAACTCAGAGGTCTTAGTCTCCGAAATTTTTGAAACCCAGATGGTTGTCTCCTTTCAGCTAAAATTTCCATGGTGTTCACCATGGTCTCCAGCAACTGTTGGTTGTTTCCCGTGTCATTGGTAGCTTGGTTCCCTCCATCTAAGGCATTGTCCTGATTGTTATCAACTCCTGAGGCATGATTGTTGTTGTTGCCGAGAGGGATTGCATTAGGAGGTGCGACTACTCTTTCCCCCATGGTCCTACTCGATCTTTCCCTTCTGGGAGGCATGATGACCTGTCATGACCAGGCAAAAGCTAGGTCAAGTCGATTCTAAGCCTAAAATCTTAGTTCGACTAATCTACAATTCCTATTACCCTTGTTACAAACTGACGTCATAGATCTATATGCCCGTCTGATGTACTGCTTTGGCTTTGATACCACCTGTGACAACTCGAGTTTTCCTTACCACAAAAACCCGCGCCGTCGAATTGCACACATGATCTGAGTTACAGTGACGTTATGGTACCTGTTGTACAACATCATTTCCTGACCGCTTGATCTTCCTATCATCAATCAACAGGAGGACCGAGCCATTGCATGATTGTAAGAACACGAGGACGAAAGCAAAAGATACACACACACACAACAGAAACATACTATAGAACTATAGCAGATAAGAAGGGTAGCATAACTGTAACTCTAGCTATCATCCATACAAAAAAAAAATAACCATTGTCCACCGATGAAGGCCGACCTCCACTTAAACAGTGGACCCAAAATATTTAGTATTTAATTACATAACCTTCAATATTCATTTACCGTCTTTCTCTTTCTCAAACAAAAATATCAAAGTTTGACCTCCAGCACTAAGGAAAGTGCCCCTCAGGTAGGTCCTCTTCTTCTTCTACAGGAATGTTATTCGGGTCTTCCTCCTGCTCTGGCTCCCGCTCAATTTCAGCTCCTACTGCTGTGACATATTGCCGGGAGTGAGCTTCATCCAAGCTCAATAGGGACAAACACTGTGCTAAGTATACTTTAACATATCAAATTCAAGTTCTCGATGCATAAGTAAAAATGATTGAAATTCACACTTATATATTCATATATCAAATGCGAGTTCTAAAACAAAATTTTCATGCCTTAATGAGCCAATTCATGCTAAAGAATCATTCATAATAAAACAATGCATAGAGATATTTCAAGTTCGTGTACAAGTCAAACAATAGAAGCGGAGGCGAGTCATGAACACATATAGTAATATACTATTGGAATCGAGACAGATCACATAGCATGAAGCATGACGTATCATATCACATGGCAGTAGAGTAAGTATCCCATATTAGGAAACTGAGCAGTCCGTATTAGGAACACAGGGTCGTGACCCTAGGGACTCCTCCCCTCTCATGGAGACTCCACTCCCCTTACTTCTAGTACCTTCAAAATGATTCATGTGGCAATGCATCTCGTATTAGAGAACTGAGCAGTCCTGTAGACACCCAAATTCGGCCCAAGGCCCGATCAATCTATACTTCGGGAGAGATGTACTCCTGTGCTTCTGATGACACCCCCTGAGCCCTTAGGAACCTACCTATACTAGTAGAAATCACCCTAAGACCTTTAGAGCCATTCGCCCAATCCTTAGAAGTCATCCCTACACCCTAGAATCCCTTCCCAGACCTAACTTGAACCCTTCTGAGCAGTTGATGGGATGAGAGCCACAAAATTTCACACAGACCATTACCAAGGATGAGACATATATCATTGGAACGAGGACTTCTTCACCTTTCCAACGAGCCAAAGATCACCAAATTTGGAGCTACGATTCAAAAGTTATGGCCGATTGAAGTTTCACATAAAATCATAAAAATTTTACTCAGGTGTAGATATTACATACCTTGACCATTTTACCTCAGATTACTCGCGTATATATTATATCGCTATTTTGGGAAAATTTGACCGTATATAATATATACGCCCAAAGATAGGTGGGACCCACCACGGCTTCATCTTCTCAAAACTCCCCGATTTTGGTGAAAATTATCGTTTCCTAAATCGGCGTATATAATATATCGCCCAAATTAGCTCGATGAATCGCCATCGATGAGCTCGAATTTCCTCCATCTACTTTGACCCTTTGACCATCCCCTTAGTTGAGGTGGGTGTCTTGAGATTGGTTGCACCCCCTTTGAGCTTATTGGCAACCCTTAAGTCACCCATGGTCTCACCCCATCATCTGCCATTGAAACCAGTTTCTCAAAACCCTAAGACCTTGAAAACCCAAAAAACCTTAGATGGGGGATTACCTAATTGCTAAACCAATTAGCTCTTAAGTAAGCCCTTAACCCATCCCTTCTCTATAAATAGAGAGGCCCCCTCTTCCCAAAGGGTTGAAGTTTTGTTGAAGGTTAAGGATTTGGAGTGCTAAGAGAGAACCCTAGTGAGAGAAAATGCCAATATTTTCCGTAATTCCAGCATGCACTTCATCACCTATTTCAGTCCATTTCCACCATTAGATCACTCCTTTTAGCTAAAGTCTAGCCTCTAGCTTCACTCTACACCCCTACTTTATTGAATCCTAGCATTAGAACCCATTTTCACACCATTTAAGCCATCGGAAGCACGCCAAAGCTGAAGATCTTCCACGGTGCAACAAGGGCCCGTGAGCTGCTCACCCCTCTTCCTCTACCTTCTTGGTGTCTCCTCCGTCCAAGGATTCAAGCTTACCGCCAAAATTTCGGTTTGGCTCAAAGCTTGATAGGATCGTATTGCCTTCGGGCAAGGGAAACTCCGCCTTTTATTTTTATTTTGGCCATAGATAGAGACCGCTACAAGGCGGGTTGATCGTGCCTAAACCCTTCCCGATCGATAATCAAGCCCTACCCTAGAGCCTTTGGCAAAGACCGTAAATCAGAGTCATATTTAGCACTTCGGCTCAAAATATCGATTTGAAGGTTTCCGGTCACCAAAAGCTCCGGTGGCGACTCACATTTTCATTAAAGGCGGCGATCGTCATGCCGGGTTCGAGAGGATCCATGCACAGATGGCGACTGGGGATATCACCCTAGCGCTTCCTTGTTGGCCTTTCTTTATTTTGTTATTTTACTAACCATGGCTATTTTTTGTTCTAATTTGCTTGTTTTTGCTATTTTTTGTTGTTGATTGTCCTTTAAGTGCCTTAGATGGGCCTACTTGCCTTTAAATTTCAGCTTTTACGATTCTAGTCATTTAGCCGCTTAGTTCGGCCGCATTTATTTTCACGTCATTTAAATTTCGGTCATTTACAAGCCTTAGCCGCTTTTGGCCTACTTGCGCACTTTATTTCGGTCATCATATTTCACCTTCAAACGCCGGCCCGTTGAGGCGGCACGGGCTTGTCATCCCCGACCCGATTTTGGACTTAATTTCACTCCCCTATAAAAATTTGTAATTAAAAGTGAACCAACAGTATGGGGACATAATTGAATTTATTTTTGCATTTTTGGGTAGTTTTCGGGGGGTTTAGGCACAGATACAATTTACCCGGTTCGAAGGCGGCAGCCTAGTGGTGATGATCTGAAAAGAACCACCCTTCCAAGATGAGAAGGCGCTATACCGAGGTATATCGGTTGGGTTGCCAATTCCGATCAAGCCGTAAAACCCGCATTGGTGAGAGCGTAGAAAACCCAAAATTCAGCCGTGTATCCCTAGGAAACGGAAAGGAGGGACCCGATAACATACACAGCAGTCCCCGGGAGCATTTCTCCCAAGAAACCAGTTCAAAGACCGACATTCGCTTGTCGCATCATCAAATATAATTGACAAAACCTTTTGCAAAGCGATATAATATATACGCCAAAAAAAATCCCTCAGATTTACAAAAGGTATATAATATATACGCCAAATTAAAATCCTCAGATTTAAGCCGTATATAATATATACGCCACCAAATCAGACTTTTTTTGGTCGGCATATATATATACGCCAAAGATATACCGGGTCAAAGAATCGACCTAAGGCCCGATCCACCACCCCAATTCCCCAATTAGCGGTATTAGTGTCCGCGGTAGCCTCCCACATTCTCTAACACCCAATATGCCCCCGCCCAGTCAAAAGAAGGTGACTTCTTATTGATTTGCTCCAGGGGATCAGGTCATTTGCGTGGATTCCCTCGCCTTCAATAGAACGAAAGGGTTCCCTTTCGCTTCTTCCGAAGTGTGTCGGATCCCGCCGTGGGACCTACTAAAGGTACATATATCGCCCGAAACGGGAGTTGACCCTGGGCACCAGATCATCATTCATCTATGTAGAGGGGAGTTAATTGCAATTCAAAAAAAAAGAGAGAAAGAAAATCCTCATCTTAAAAAAAAATCCATCTTCAAAAACAAAAAAATCAAAAACCGAAAATAACAACAAAAAAAATTCACTTTTCAAAAACAAAAAAAATCAAATCAGCATCATTTTCTAAAACCCAAAAAAAAAAAAACAACAAAGAAAAATAATAAAAAATATACCTTGGTGTGACCGCCACTACGGCGACCTCAAACCCGGCCCGTAGGAAAAGAACCAGGAAGGTATTCGGCCCTTATCCGCGACATCAATACAACACTCGTCAGCGGATCATGTCAAGAGCCGATACATCCCCACCGTCATCCCCTTCCCATTCCCGTATAGGAGAAGACCCAATCTCCGACACCTTCACCCAAACCATGTTCGATATCACGGGCCCATTTGGGGCGCCCGTGTTCACCTCCACCTCATCCCCTTCCCTTACATTCTCCCAACATACCCCTTTTTCGTCCCCTACTGAAACCCCTCATTTCCCAACCGATCCCTACATCCCCATCTCCCATCCAAACACCATCACCGCATCCCCATACTTCCAAAGACCCCCCAGGGAGCCCCATCCCCCGCCTACTTCCCACGTTCCATCCCTCTCATCACCCATGCCCCCAACATCCTACATCCCATCCACCCCATCCCACATGCCATTCCCACCACATGGCCCATCCACATCCCAACATACCCCCCCATTTACCCAGATCATGCCCAATTTCTCCCAACCACCTCCATCCTTAAGTGATCCATCACCCCCCAATCTCACACCTGAGTCCATGCCCTCGATGGAGGACATGAGGACGAAGTATGCCCTGTGGGCTGCTTCTCACAACCCTATCTCTCAAAACCCGCATTCAAATTTCCAAAACCTCCATACCCCATTCCCTCCAAACCATGCCCAACCACCCATCGTCCATACCTCCCAAAATCCCCCACCTCAATTCCAGACCCAAACCCACACAAATCCATGGGCCCCAGCCCAAACACTTCTAGAGACATGGGCCCAAGCCCAAAACCCTCCAAACCCATGGGCTCAAGCCCAAACCCACCAAACCCAGGCCCCAGCCCAAACACCTCCAAACCCATGGGCTCAAGCCCAAACCCACCAAACCCATGCCCAGACCCAAGACCCTCAAAACCCATGGGCCCAGGCCTAAGCCCACCAGACCCAGGCCCAAGTCCAAGACCCCCAGGGCCCATGGACCCAAACCTACCAAACTCAAACCCAGGGCCCATGGACACAAACCCAGCCCCCTCATGGCCCAGTAACCCAAACTCAACAAGACCCATTGGCCCAAAGTCATATTAAGCCCCACCCCCAGGCCCAAGGCCCGTCAGCCCAAGCCTTCCAAAACCATCAAACCTAAATCCCTCAAACCCAAGGCCCATCCGCCCACAATCATCAAAGCCCATTCACTAACCCCATACCCCCTCACCAATACCCTTCATTCACCTATACCCCTTACGCCCCCATCCCACCTCCAACGGGAAATCCAATCCATCCCATTCCTCAAAACCACAACATCCCACCATCTCAATCACACCCCCATCACCCCCAGAATGTGCCACCAACTCAGCACATCACTTACCCACAAAACGCTCACCCATTTATCCCTTCTCATCCCCTACAAACCATGTGGCCCCACCAAGTCATCCAACCCATCACCCCCAAGTCCAAATAGGTAGCTCGCCTCACCAATATCACATGACCAACGACGAGGAGGATGAGATTCGCAGTGGAGGAAGCGCTTTAACCCTCCTGCCCACCATCATCATACCTAGGGTCGAACCAAATCAGGGGGAAGCGGTCCCCGCCACAGCCTCAAAGGAACCAGAGCAAGAAAGAATGATAGATGTAATAGCGTATAAGATGAAGATGGGAGGAATGTAGTACACTCGATGGACTTCTCAGACTTATGTCTGTTCTCTGACGTCCCTCTGCCACAGAAATTCAAGATGCCATCATTTGATAAGTATAATGGCACTGGCAACCCCATCGCCCACTTGAAATCTTACTGCGAGGATATGTGCCAGTATGGCGGAGATGAACGACTCCTCATCAAAGTGTTCCAGAAGAGTTTGACGGGCCAAACACTGAGATGGTTTACATCCCTGGAACCATCCATGATAAAAAATTGGAAAGATCTGGCACGCTTATTTCAAGAACAATATGTCTATAACATGGACATAGAACCAAGGAAGTTAGACTTGGCCCGATTAAAGCAAAGACATGATGAAACATTCAGTGCTTACTTAGGGAGGTGGAGGGCCTTAGCCGCTTAGGTAACTCATCGAATTCCCGATGATGAGCAGATTGAATTGATAACCAAGGGAGCCCTCCCAGTCATCACAGATTTTTTAGTATATCAAGAAGTTTTGCGATCCGGTCAAAATGCCAACCGTTGCGAAGACGCCATTAGAGAGGGTAGGTTAGGAAGGAATGTGGCCAAAGGGGCCATTGGGATTCAAAAAGCCGCCGAACCAAGAATTGAAAGAAGACCAGGGACAGAGGTACAAAACATTGTTTACCCCCAGGCCAATACCAACGCCCCCCCGATATAACTCCAGGTTACACAACCACCCCGCCCTGCTTCGAGCAAGTAAGGCCAAGGCAACGGACCAAGAGCCCTGCTTACCCCGGAGCGATGATGAAAGCGTTTTGAACGAGTATTCACCCGCTAGCAATCCTTGAGTGTCTTACTACCGGTGTTACTACAGAAAGGCCTGGTCAATTTACTCCAACCTCGCTCGCCACCCCACCCAATACCGAGGAATTACGATCCGAATCTGCATTGCAATTTCCATTAGGGATCGAGTCACCCTACGGACCGATGCTTCCCGTTAAACCACGCGGTCTAAGATCTGATAGAGGCGGGAAAGATCATACCCCCGCACTTCCCCAAGGGTAGAACCAAAATATCCATCAAGCCCCTCTACCACCGCACCCAGGAGGCCCCAGGCCTAACATACACTGGATAGAGGAAGAAGAAGAAGAGTTTGACCCTTCAGATTATATTAGCAATCAGGAGGACTTTTCACTCCCCAGGCCGAACGGAGATGAACTATTTGTTGGGGTGATCGAGCCACTGTATCTTGCCGATTATTTTCCCACACCAACTTGCCAAGAGGAGCCTTTAGATTTAGGGCAGTATTTTTCCACCCCCGCTCCCGCCTATCAAATCCAAATGGGCACAGCCCCACCGCAATCAGACGCATATCCACCCCACGCCCAATTTATCCCATACACCCCTCCGTCACACATAAATCATCCTGTTCCTTATGCAATTCCGCCATCCCCATATTATCCTACCCCATACACACCCTCAAGTCCCTCCACCCAATACAATGCTCCGCCATCCTCAAGTTACCCCATGCCATACATGCCTTCAAGTCCCGCCACCCAATTTACCCCATACACCCCTCCATCACCCCCGAATTACCCCGCTCCATGCACAACTCTATCATCCTCAATCTATCCCATTTCATCTACCAACCCATCATCATCCCACCATGCCACAAACCCTTTATATCCCCCCATTCCACCCACTACCCCGCCATGTCCCGGTCATCCCGCTCAATGCACAACTCGATCGCCCTCAATTTACCCCACTTCATCCACAAACCCATCACCATCCCATCATACCTCCCCATATACAAATCCTTCATACGCACACCACCACACCTCAAACGTCTCCCCATCCCTCCAGCCTCACCACACCGCCATCCCTTTGCTATTTTGGCCCTAATCCAACTCCACCACCACTCGGACAAGCAACCCTCACCCAATCCCCTCATCACCCAATCACCACCGGTCCTACCATGCCCAGGTAACACCAGTACAAGCCCCCTCCGTGCCCATAACTCCAATTCTATCAATTCCCCCCACTACCATTCCACCCCCATTGAGTTAACTGTCGGACCCGAGAAACCGATATCTAGCCCGATCCTCCCGAATCCTCATGCACCCATTTCTCATCCCAAAACCTTGCTATGACCCGCATCGGTACCATTGAGCTATGAATGCAGAACATGAATGCCGGGTGCAACCAAGAAGAGGTTGAATTTGTTACTTGACAGGATTTCTTGACCAATGTAAGCATGTCGAGGAGAAGAAAAGAAGAAAGAACAGGCCACAGGAAATCCCTTTAAAAAAATGGCCAGGGAACATATACTGGAGACACAGCTCAACAGAACGCCCGCACATATTAGTGTGTGGGATTTATTGATCACGTCTCCACTCCATTTTCAAGCCCTAATGGGAGCGCTCAAGGACGCGCATGTCTCCACCCATGTAACTCCAGATGAAGTAGGGGAAATAATAGGGCAAGTGTTGGCCCCAAACGCCATCTCTTTCACCGATGCGGACCTACCGATCGAGGGGAATGACCATTCTAAACCCCTGAATATAATAGTGGAAGTAAGGAACTTGGTGGTGCCGTTGGTCCTGATCGACAACGGGTCGGCGCTGAATGTATGCCCTCTAAGGACGACAATCAAAATTGGGGCGAACCCCGACACCTTCCGGCCATCCATATCAAGCGCACGGGGATTCGACAACACTAGAAAGGAAATCATAGGTGAAGTAGACCTTGACCTGATCCTCAGACCGCAAACCTTCACCACCCCCTTTCAAGTGATGGACATCAAGTCTACCTTCAATCTGCTATTGGGCCGGCCATGGATACATAAGCTCGGAGCAATTCCATCTACTCTACACCAAAAGCTCCAATTCATTTCAGAAGGAAAAATTGTCACCATCATAGGTGAGATCAGAGAAGAGATGGGGAAGAGCGCTCTGCACATTGAGAATCAAAGAAGTCTTGAACATACCACACCGAGGGCCTTGATCTCCATCGATTTGAGTATGGCTTCTCGAATGTTACCCTCGAACCAATTGAAAAGACCCCGAATAAAACTGGAGGAGGAATGGATGCAGCTGTGTTCATGCTCCACAGATGGGGCCATCAAAAAGGGAAAGGACTGGGCCCACGCCTTCAAGGAAGAAGAGACCCCGTCAAGGCCAAGGGGCAACAAACTAAATTCGGCTTAGGCTACAGGCCCAGAGAAGAGGAAGTCAGAGAAGCCAAGGAGAAGATGAGAGCCACAGCAGCCGCCAAGGCCAGAGGAATCATCTTGGAAGAGGAACCTCACGCTCGCCCCCACATCCGTGAAACCTTTGTGAGCGCCGGGGTAGTAAAAATTGATCTGAATGGGGAGACGAGGGTAACCCCACATAAGCCTACTTCAATCCACCCCACCAATCCCTACATCATCCCCCCAGACTTCGAAATGGACTTAGCCGCCCTTTCCTTGTTTGAGGAAGAAGTGCCCCGATCCACCCCTCACTTCAGCACCAACCACTCTGGGCCCCTCCTAACCGTAGAGGATAAGGTCCCGGAGGATCCCTCTGTAAATATGTTGAGGGAAGAAATGCAAGAGCCTACCGATGCCGCTACCGACCGAAGAGGTAAAGGCCAGGCCTCGCAGGTGAGTAACTGGGCATCCTTGCCCCAACTCTTGAGAGCCACCAAATACCATGAAAATGGCACCGACTCTCCAAAAAAAACAACCTGTAAAAAGTGAGGTTAGCCTCTGGACCACTCTACCTTGTATATATAGAGATCCACCTCGCCAAGGGCTAACCTCCGAAAAAATACAAAAGATCATAAAAATAGAAAAAATACCAATTCCAAAAATATTGTCCTTTAAAATTCCCAATAAAATTAAAATCAATGTCGTGATACCCGTCCCATGTGAAGCCAACCCCTTCCCTGTAGAAATACAAGAAGAGGTAGGAGTCACGCAGACGAGGAAGGCCAAACCGACGAGCTCCCCAATGAGCTCCTCAAACAATTTGCCGATTTTGAGCATGGCCCTACCCCGATCGTCGAAGAGATAGAGGACGTCAATTTGGGCACCACAGAGGCCCCCAGAATCACCAAAATCGAAACGTCGCTGTCACCTGAGGAGAAGAAAGGTATGATAGACTTCCTTCGGTCATACCAAGACGTCTTCGCATGTTCGTATGAAGACATGCCTGGTTTGGATACCGATCTGGTTGAGCATGAGTTGCCACTCTACCCCGATGTTAAGCCGGTGAAACAGAAGCTGAGACGACTCTGACCTAAATGGATGTTGAAGGTGAAGGATGAGGTCATTAAATAGTATGACACAGGTTTCCTCATGGTATCCAAGTACCCGTAGTGGCTAGCCAATATCGTCCCTGTACCAAAGAAGGATGGAAAGGTTCGAATGTGTATCGACTTCCGAAATCTCAACAAGGCGAGCCCTAAGGACGATTTCCCACTGCCACACATCGACATCTTGGTCGATAACACGACAAAGCACGGGATGCTCTTGTTTATGGATGGATTCTAAGGATACAATTAGATAATGATGGAAGAGGTTGATCACGAGAGGACAGTGTTCATTACCCCCTGGGGAACCTTCTGCTATAAAGTAATGCCATTCGGGCTAAAGAATGCTGGGGCGACCTATCAAAGAGCAATGACGGCCCTGTTCCACGACATGATGCACCAAGAGATCGAAGTATACGTCGACGACATGATTGCCAAATCGCCAAAAAGGGAGGACCACTTGATAAACCTACAAAAACTATTCGAGAGGCTGAGAAAATACAGATTGCTGTTGAATCCCCAGAAATGCGCGTTTAGCGCTATGTCCGGAAAGCTACTGGGCTTTATTGTCAGTAGGAGAGGGATCGAGGTCGATCCGACCAAGATCAAGGCCATCACTGAGATGCCACCAGCATCTATAGAGAAGGAAGTCAGAGGCTTTTTAGGCAAGATCCAGTACATCAGCCGATTCATCGCATAGTTAACTCTGATATGCGCACCAATCTTCAAGCTGCTAAGAAAGGACTCACCAGTTGAGTGGAATGATGACTGCCAGGCTACATTCGACAAGATTAAAGGTTATCTCCTGAAACCTCCGATATTGGTACCACCCGTACCCGATAGACCCCTGATAATGTACTTGTCCACGACTGAGTTTTCCATGGGCTGTGTGTTAGGACAACATGATGAGACGAGAAGAAGAGAGCAGGCCATCTATTACCTAAGCAAGAAATTCACTGATTACGAGACGCGCTATTCTCATCTGGAGAAAGCATGCCTGGCGCTCGTTTGGGCTACTCAGAGACTTAGACACTACCTGTTATCCTAGGCCGTTCTACTTCTTGCACGGATGGATCCGTTGAAGTACCTATTTGAGAAACTCGCTCTCATCGGGAATCAAGACGTTGGCAACTACTCCTATCCGAGTTTGACATTACTTATGTCACCCAGAAGTCGATTAAGGGGCAAGCACTCGCCGATCATCTTGCTGAGAACCCTCTGCCGAACTATGAGCCTCTAAGGACTAAATTCCCCGATGAAGACATTTTGTTCATGACCGACGAGGATACAGAGGAAACGGAGGAGCCCTGGGTAATGCACTTCGATGGGGCATCGCATGTTGAGGGCCAAGGAGTTGGCGCCATTCTTATCTCACCGAAAGGATCCCATATACCGATCTCAATCAAATTAAACTTCCCATGCACCAACAATATGGCCGAGTATGAAGCCTATACAGCTGGTTTACAGGCGGCTCTTGATCAAAATATAACTCGCCTTAGGGTCTTTGGAGATTCACAGTTAATTATATGCCAAACCAACGAGGATTGGAAGACCAAAGATGAGAAACTGATCCCATACCATGAACATCTGGAGGATCTGATAACCTGCTTTGAGGAAGTCACCTTCTCTTATGTGCCACGAGCAAGAAATCGGTTTGCTGACGCCCTGGCCACCCTGGCCTCTATGGTTGAGATTCCATATGGAGTGGTGATGAAGCCGATCATGATAGAGCAGAGGAACGAACCGGCTTTCTGTCACCTGATCGAAGGACCTACGGAGATAGAGGATGAACCACCCTAGTTCCTAGACATCAAGAACTTCCTCAAGACCCGAACTGTCCCGGAAGGAACATCAAAGGGAGACAAACGCACCATCCAGCAATTGGCAACAAACTACGTCATCTGCGGCGATCTCCTGTATAGACGGTCTCACGACAATATTCTACTCCGATGCCTAACCCGGAAGGAAGCGTTTGAGATCATGAAAGAGATTCATGAAGGGGTCTGCGGAGCCCATGTCAGCGATCACATGCTTGCTAAGAAAATTCTAAGGCAAGGATACTTTTGGACTACTTTGAAGACTGATTGCTGCAAGCACGTACAGAAGTGCTACAAATGCCAAGAGCACTCCAGCCTAATATACGCTCCGGCCATTGACTTGCACAGCATGGCCACCCCTTGGCCGTTCGCCACCTGGGGTCTCGACGTCGTCGGCAAGATCAATCCTAAGGCTTCCAATGGACATCAATTCATCCTCGTCGCTGTGGAATACTTTACAAAATGGGTAAAGGCGGCCTCCTATACGAGCATTAAAGCTAGCCATGTTGAGAAGTTCATCAAGAACAACATCATTTGCAGATTCGGCGTACCCAAAGATATCATCACTGATAATGGCACTAATTTCGCTAATAGGCGCATCCAGGCCTTGTGTGAGCGGTTCAAGATCAAGCATCATCGTTCATCCCCGTACAGGCCTCAGACGAATGGAGCAGTAGAGGCACGCAACAAAACTCTAATCCGCATCCTGGAGAAGATGGTAGTTACTTACAGAGATTGGAGTGAGCAGTTATCCTTCGCACTTTGGGCCTATAGAACATCTATCCACACCGCAACAGGGGCAACACCATTCTCCCTTGTGTATGGGACCGAGGCCGTGCTACCCGTTGAGGTTGAGGTACTGTCGCTCCGTATCCTTTTAGAATCCCATCTACCTGAAGCTGAGAGGGAAAGAGCTCGTTTTGAACAGCTAGACTTGATTGACGAGAAAAGACTCCTAGCCTTATGCCACACTCAGGTCTATCAGAGGAGAATTGCACGTGCTTATAATAAGCGCGTCCGAGGTCGAGACCTGAAGATAGGAGACACTGTACTGAATAAAATTTTTCCGTCTCTCCACGCCGATCCGAGAGGGAAGTTTAGGCCAAATTGGGAAGGACCCTACGTCATCCGAGAAGTTATGCCAGGATACGCCGTTCGCCTCGCCACCATGGACGGAGACCACTTTCCTGAGCCCATCAACGCTAGATACCTCCGTAAGTTCTACTCGTAGGTCTTGGGACAAGGTAAGTTTTGATAAAAGTAGATGTGTGACCGCTTAAGGGCTCCATAAAAGAGGCCATCATTTCAAAGTCAAGTGGCCAAAAAGAATATTCCCTGAAAACCTTCACCCCTTTTTTGCTACACACTTCGGGCCAACAACCATTTCTTTCATATACCCCACCCAAAATTCCAAAAAGAAGAAGAAGAGAAGGGAGGAAAAATCCAAACCAAAAGAAGAAGAAGAAGGCGCCCCCCAAAAAACAAAAAAAAAACAACAACAAAGAAAAAGAGGGGTACTCGAAAAGAAAAAAAACAAAATGATGACTGGGGCATAGAAGGCCTTTGGAAAGAAAGAGGAGTCACCCAATCTAGAAATCACTCCAAACTTAGATCCAAATCCCCATAAAAACCCAACCTGTTTGAACCCCAACCACATTACAACCCGGAAGAAAGCCCTCTTTAAGGTCCACAAGCGGTTATAACATCTACTGCATCAGAACAAGCCGAGTTAACAAACCGCACATAACTTCATTCAGCCGGCTATGACGGAATCGACGCCCATGTCGTGGCTTTCTGGTTCTAAAAAAAAAAAAAAAAGAAGATAAAAAAAAAAAGAAGAAAATTAATTTGAGTTCAAAGCAAGAAGGACGTGGTGAAAACCCAAAAGGGCGCCACGGGTAAAAACAATGAACTCACGCGGACCAGGTGAAAACCTGAAAGGGCACCTGGGGTAAGAGAGCAAACCCATGGACGTGGTGAAAACCCGAAAGGGCGCTATGGGTAAAAACAGGGATGACAGGCATGGCGAAAACCCGTCTTGGGCGCTATGAGCAAAAATGTCAAGAAAAGAGAGATTAGGAGAAGATCTGTCCTAGCCCGCCTATTTCAGTTTGGATCCCTTAAGCCTCTTCTCCCCTTTGATGGGCCATTCATGTTGAAAATTGGATCGGATCCCAATCAAGTATGTCATCTCTACCGCAGCATCTGACGCATGACCAAAGGGAAAGACAGAGGACTGAACCAATCCCAGGACAGCAGACCTTCCCATGTTTAACGAAAAAAACCTGTGCCTCACCAACAGGGTTCGACCATGCTCAAAATAGGACCCACTGGTTTGGCTTCATAAAAAAACCTCACCCTGTGAGGAAGAAAAATTCCAAAAAAGATAATAGATTTCCCTTTCCCATAAAAAACCTCACCCTGTGAGGAAGAAAATTCTAAAAAAGATAATAGATTTCCCTTTCCCATAAAAAAACCTCACCCTGTGAGGAAGAAAATTCCAAAAAAGATAATAGATTTACCTTTCCCATAAAAAAAAATCTCACCCTGTGAGGAAGAAAATTCCAAAAAAGATAATAGATTTCTCTTTCCCATAAAAAACCTCACCCTGTGAGAAAGAAAATTCTAAAAAAGATAATAGATTTCCCTTTCCCATAAAAAACCTCACCCTGTGAGGAAGAAAATTCCAAAAAAGATAATAGATTTCCCTTTCCCATAAAAAAACCCTATCCTGTGAGGAAGAAAATTCCAAAAAAGATAATAGATTTCCCTTTCCCATAAAAAACCTCACCTTGTGAGGAAGAAAATTTCAAAAAAGATAATAGATTTCCCTTTCTCATAAAAAATCTCACCCTGTGAGGAAGAAAATTCCAAAAAAGATAATAGATTTCCCTTTCCCATAAAAAACCTCACCCTGTGAGGAAGAAAATTCCAAAAAAGATAATAGATTTCCCTTTTCCATAAAAAGCTTCACACTATGGAGGAGAAAATTTCAAAAAAAGATAATAGATTTCCCTTTCCCATAAAAAGCCTCACACTATGGAGGAGAAAATTTCAAAAAAGATAATAGATTTTCCTTTCCCATAAAAAGCCTCACACTGTGGAGGAGAAAATTCCAAAAAAGATAATAGATTTCCCTTTCCCATAAAAAGCCTCACACTGTGAAGAAGAAAATTCCAAAAAAGAAAATAGATTTCCCTTTTCCATAAAAAGCCTCACACTGTGGGGGAGAAAATTCCAAAAATAAAAAAAAGAAGAAAATAGATTCCCCTTGTCCATAAAAAAAAAAAAAAAAAAGAAAGAAACCCCACTAGGTGAAAGAAAAAATCCCCATAAAAGTCTTACATTGCAGAATTACAAAAAGAAAAATAAGAGCGCATGTATAGATTTCATTCCCTTTCTTTACAAGTGTTGCCTGCTGAGTGTCAAGTCCCAAAAAGATAACGACATGACACACTCTCTATTTTGCTGCTTCCTTTGCAACAAAAAAACAAAACCCAAAATGTCTGTAGTTGTGTATATATGAAAAAAAAAGGAACAGAAAAAGATAACCCAAAAAGAGATCTCTGTTAGGGAGCTTTCCCCCCCCCCCCCCCCGTGTATATGATCTATGATATGTGCAGGAACAGGTCAAAGGCCGGGAGCACGCTTCAAAGCGCTAATCTCTGCAAGCAGGGAGTCCTCGCGGGCATTTCGATTAGACATCCACCTACCGTGAAGACTCTTCTGCCGTCTCCGGGAGGCTTCAGCAGCGCTGCGAGACTCAGTCAACCGAAGAACCTCGCTCTCGGTTGTAGCAGCCCTCACCTCCGCAATATCAGCTCTGACCCTTTCTTTCTCCAAAGTTTCGATCAAATCCAGCCTCTCTACGGAAAGGGACTAGATCCGGGTCCGAAGCATCGCTTCCTTACATGGCCAGGGCCCTGTCTCTACCACATCTACCGAAGCTGGGCTAGGAGTAGGTAATTCCTCAGATACTAGCCAACCCTCGTAACCCGGAGAGACAACGCCCCCCTGAACCAAGCTACACATATGCGCCGATTGGCAGGTTTCCCAGAGGGCCGCTATGCGATCAAGATCACTAAGAGAACCTTGAGAGAATATTAGAGAGCACAAGGGTGGCCTCGCGCTACATGACACATGCTGAGTATACCCGAATTGGTGGAGCACCCGAGATGGGAAGTAGTATGTGCTACCAGTCAGCCCCAAAAGTGTGATGCCCTCACAATCCCGAGAGCAGACAATCGGAAAGGTGTCGTCCATCTAGGGAAGTTGCCAGGTCAGCTCTGCATCAGATAGCCACAGGCTCAGTTCCTCGACGCTCCCACCAGGCAGTCTCGAACTCCGAATCAGAAAACCCCGAGCCACATCCCCTCTAATCAAGCAGAATCTCGGCACAGGCCCCATGATAGCCAAATGCTCTCCTAACCAGATCTGAACAAGAAGCGGGCTCCCGCTGAGAATCCCAACCCGGCCCGAGGCCGCAGCATCCAAGCCTCGATACATCTCCGCCAGGACCAAGTGTACTAATGAGCGAGCTCCCTCCAATTCGGTCAAAACATCACATAGCCCGAGGGAAAAGCTCTCACCCCCAGTGAAGAAGAGAACCTCCGACAACAAATAAAGGGCAAAGGCCTTCACATTGAAGGGATCTCGAATAGGCAACTTTTGAAGGCTCGAGTCACCGAAAAGTTCTCTCAGGAATTTCACCGAACACCTGGTGGGCCCTCCGGCGAAACATTTCTCATATCTACCCTTCTTCAAGCCAAACACCGCGTGGACCGCCGTTGCATACCCCGGTTTGGGCACTACTTTGGCAAGGCCTCGATGCATCTTCAAGCCAGTGAGGGAGGCTAACTCTTCCAAAGTTGGGGTCAGCTCCCTAGACCCAAATTTAAAAACATGGGCCCTATGGTCCCATGATGCCAAAGCCGCCTGTAGTAGGTTGGGCACCAGAGGAACAGCGAGGAGAGAAGAAAGACGGGACAACCCGAGGCCATTCAGAATAGCAAGCTCGCTCTCGGCCAAACTATTATGCCACTTTTGCAAAAAGCTGGGCCCCAGGTCCAAACAGGGAAATATGCCAGCCCCCGTATAAAAGATTGGGCCCCCTTTTGAAGGCAAGTTCATCGGCGTACAAAGAGGTTCTTTGTGAAATCGGTCAATATATGGCGATGGGCCCGCTAGAAAGAGGGGAAAGAAAGAAAATAAAAGGAGGGGCAAAACAGCCAAACCAAAGTAAAAGAGGAGACAAGGAGGGAACCAGGCGCGGGTTATAAGGAGCCCGCTGAGCACAATCTATAGCAGGCGTATATATTATATACGCCAAGGCAAGTTTTGAACAATTTTTGCCTGGCGTATATAATATATACGCCCGACCATTTTTGCTAAGGATTGGTCAAGCGTATATAATATATACGCCCGGCTATTGATTGCTGAATGTTGGCCTGGCGTATATAATATATACGCCCAGTTTAAGCCGAGGCTGGTAAGGCCCCCCCCTCACACTGGTCTATTTCTATTCCCAAGGAGGAACATAGTTTATTTTGGCCCACCTTGTATGCCATCCCACACACCCATGAGAAACACCCGGGTGGCGCGCCGCCCATAGGTGACATACGGAGAGTCACCTGCATGATCAACCTCATCATTAGAGAGGTGCCAGTCCATTCCAAGCAAGCAAAAGAGAAAGGAAACCACCAAAGCAAAGGAATACCCAAATAAAACATTCATATAAACCATTAAAATTATAAACCATCCAAACAAAAAACTAAACAAAAAAATTGTTGTTATTACATATCCCCAAATAAAGCCAAGTCTAAACTGTTTCATTATGTCAAATTTGCAGAAAATAAACTAGTCCTGGGCAGCCCCCTTCGACTTCTTCCGTCACCAGCTTGCACTTTGAAAGGTACGGGTCTCCCCCACCCGAGTCCATGCCTGAGAGATATGGCTAAGCAAGGAGCGCGACTCCTTTTCACAAGCACGCTGCAGAGGCACACCAAAAGCCATCAGATAGAGAAACAGGCGGAAAGTAAAACTAGGAAAATGACTAGGTTGGGCCAGCATTCACTCACCACTTCGGTCTCCCTAAGCCCAACGAGGTTACGGTAGTATTCAGCCTGACTCACTGCCGACTCATAATCCTGGCCAGTAAGAAAAAGGAGGTGTTAGTCACACAGGCCATCAGCATAATTCAAAGGGAAAGAGGACAGAGCAACAAGATAGAGATTACCCCAGGAATCAGTTTGGGAGGTGGGACCTGGATAGCTTCAGCAGAAATCCGTGCCTTTTCGGCCACGTCGGCACACACGCGTGACAAAAAGGCATCATCCAGGCGCTTGAAGGTCCCTTGGACCTCGACGGGCGAGCTACCAGAAGCACCGGCACCAGAAGGTCAGGCGTCAGACTGAAGTCGCGCCAGAGGCAAGAGCCCTAAGGATCGGAAGGTCCAAAGACTGTTGCATCATAGGGAACGGCCTCCTCTTCCCCCTCATCTGAGTCGCCGCCCTGCTCAAACTGTAGAGAGAAATATTTTATCATTAAGGGCGACAGGTCAATCAAAGTAACCACATGAAAGCTGCTGAATGAAAGAAGAAAAGGGGCATTACCAGAGATCGCGGCCCGCCAAAAGCTAAAACGTTAGCACCAGGCACGAAGCGAGGCAGTAAGAAATGATAGGGCAGGGAGTCGTACCAAGACTGATACCCCCCGGGCAGGAGAAGGTCATCGATAGGAACCCCATGATGAAGAAAGTGAGCAGTGAGCTCATCAATGGAGCCCTCTGGGGCCAACACATCAGCGGGAGGAGCTTGGGGCACGGCAAAGAGAGGGCGATACTGATGAATCGCTCTCTCCCCTAAATAGTTCCTAGTCCAGGACCCGTAGAGAAAGATGATACGACGGTCCAGCAAAAGACGAGAGGGGCCCACTGAGGCCAAATTCCAAAAGGGGGATCCTATGTAAGGGTCGAGGATGACCTGCAAAAGAAGAGAAAATCGGAAGGGGATGCACACATTTGATCAGAACCCCTAGCACCCAGAAGCTGAGCTGCCAAATTCACAAACAGGGAATCGCTTTACCTGCTCTGGGATCAAAAGGTCGAACTGAGAGCGCAATCCTAACTCCAAATGCTTCATACCTATGTCCCGATGGCGACCCACGTGCCAATTACTCATGAGGGGAACGTAGCAATGTCAGACTGAAGTAGAGGGCGACCCGGCTGAAAGTGAAGGTACCCCCAGACCTGAGAAAGCAGGCAGATGAGGACAGGTATGCTATAGAAGAAAATTGAGTAAACTAAAAACAAAAGATAAAATACCTTGATGGCAGGCTAGAAACCCACAATGGAGCTTGACTCCCCAAGAACGGCCCGCTTTAGGCTGGACATGAGTACGGCATAGCCAGCGCCGCCCTAATCGAATCGATGCACGGTCTCCCAGTTCACCATCAGGCTGAGCAGGGACAAAGAGACTCGCCCTCCACTAGTGTTGGAGAGGAGAGTCTTGCCCAGGAGGAACAGTAAGGAGATGCGGGCCAGCATAAGTGCATGCGCGGGCTCGATGTAAATGTCCATGTCAGGCTGCCCCTGGTCCACCAACTCATTAGGCCCAAACTGATCAACCAACCAGGATAGCTTGACCTCCAAGCCCGAACGCGTTCTCGAGGATAGGTAGGCCCCTAGCGGTGAATCCCTCCTCCCTACCCGGTGTGGTAGGTACCACGGCACTCCCTCGATACGGACCCAGTGATCATAGACCAGTCCACGGTGTGAAGGCCATCTCGCCACGACCATGTGGAATGTCATCGTCTCGAAAAAACGCTCTGTCGTCAAGCCTTTAAATAGGTCAGACGCTTATGGGCATGAAATGAAGTCCCCAAAACCGGCAGCAGTGAGTAGGACCTTCACCACTGGGGGAAGGTAAAGCACAAGACGCCGAGGTCAAACCAACCGCCGGAACATAATGTGCGTAGGGGCTGCAAGAAGGCACCAATCGAGATAGGGGGGGAGATATAATGAGGGCATCAAAGGAAAACAAAAGCGAAAGGAGGAGGGGCCCATCTGCTTACGACCAACGATCCCGGTTGGACATATGGGTGTCTGGCAGAGAGGAGGTGTGGGCGGCCTCGCCTTGCATCTCATACCAAGGCTGGGAGGAGCGCTGAGACACAATGAACTATTCCCCACGGGGGCCGTAGGCCATCTCCGGCCCTTCTTGCTGATCATGCCCCTCGTCACCAGACATCCTGAAAATATGAGGCGCATCGGCATATGAGAGGATTGCCAACAAAAAATGTATATATATATATATATACACTAATCCAAAAAAAAAAAAAAAGAACCATGTGTAGGCACTAAAAAAAAAGAAACAAAAAAAAAAAAGAGATGTGTGTGTATACAAAAAAAAAACGAAAAAAAACCATGTGCGAGTATACTAATCCAAAAAAAAATAATAATGTGTGTATGTGTACTAAAAAAAAAAAAGATGCGTGTACCAATCCAAAAGAAAAACAAAAAATGTGTGTGTGCTAACCCATTAACAAAAAATGTGTGTGCGTATTAATCCAAAAAAAAAAAAAAAAGTGTGCGTATAAATATAGGCATCTCTTTTCTTTTGCATATTAATCCAAACCAAAAAAATGTGCGTATAAGTATAGGCATCTCTTTTCTTTTGCATATTAATCCAAACCAAAAAAATTTGTGTATAAATATAGGCATCTCTTTTCTTTTGCATATTAATCCAAACCAAAAAATGTGTGTATAAATATAGGCGTCTCTTTTCCTTTGGGTTAGTAAAAAAAATAAGAAGAAGAAGCAAAAAAAAAAAAAACAACAACTAAAACAACTAAAACAAAAAAGAAAAGAAGAAGAAGAAAGAAAAGAAAAAGAAAAGGAGAAAAAGGAAATATAGGCATCACAAAGCATTTCATCAAAAAGAAAAGAAAGAGGCAATAGCATCAAAAATTCAAAAGAAAAACAAGGGGAAGGTAATGGTTACCTTCAATGGGAGAGAAAAATAAATAGCGGCGAAGGATAAGCACCTTTCGATCCACACCCGCGGCCGCCGGTAATAGAACTCATGCCAAATCAAATGAAAAGACCCTAAGGAGTTATCTCAGACTCAAGAAGAAGGAGGGAGGAAGGGAGAATTTGAAAAGGGGGGCCCCTTTTGTGCTCAGGGGCGCCAGAATCGCTAGATTTTAGACAGGCGATATAATATATACGCCCAATTATTTTCGCTAGATGGTCAGCGATATATTATATATCGCCCGACCAAAATGGCGTTTTTAACCGCCTCGCCTTTTTTTCGATTTTAAGGCCCAACGGCCCCCCTTGTATGCTATGGACCTCGATCCGGACCCCCCCTTCGAGGCCCACATGTCGTCGGCCATGGTGCACGCATCCCCAAATGACCTTTCGAGTTTCCTTTGATTGGCCCAAAGGGACCATGCTACAATAAACAGATCTAGATCCGTAGGCGCCCACCTAATGCGCCCACAAAATCAAAAAAAGAGAGCAAAAAAAAATAATAATGAAAGAAAAAAATATATACAAAAAAATAAAATAATAGACAACGCTGGTTCTCAAAAGAGCGTCGCAGCGCTTGTTTGCCCCACTCCGAGAGCCGTCTTAAACCAATTCTGAATGATCGGGTTCACCCGAAAACTCTCGAACCCCTGCTTTTGTGCAGGACATTTTATACCGACCCGGCAGTGTGTAATTTTGCCCATCTCCGCCAATGCTTCTCAGAGTCCCCAGCAAGAGTCAAGGCCTGATCCAGCAGGCAAACCAAGAACCCATCACCGGAATGCACACGTCCCTAAGGTGTATCAACATGGCAAGTTGATCTGCCTAAGGATACGTGCAAAAATAATGGCAGTTTGAGCGTGCCTAGGGTCTCCATCTGACATGAAAAAAGGAAAGAAAAAAGAGAAGAAGAAAAAAAAAGGGAAGAAAGAAAAGGAGAAGAAATAACAACTTATTGCTGCTTAGTGAAAACCCTGAGTGGGTTGACCCCACCTTCCGGCATTCACTCTGGTCATCCGCCTTCGGATTGATATTGACCAAGAGTGCCCCCGACTTCAGACCATTCGAAAAGTCTATTGTTAGTCGAAACTGACCCGTCAAAAATGAAATTACAACCAACCAAACTATGTGTGAACATACAGACCAAAGGGCTCTTTTCCCTTTTTATTTCCTTTTACACAGGCTTAAAACCTGTATAGGCACGGTGTCCCTGTTGAATGTACGCACTTACGTCTGGGTATCCACAGGATGGTCGTTGTCCTCGTAAATTGTACCTTAGGGTCGAGGCTTTTGTTTGCGCCTATTTGCTGCTTATCGCCCCTGATGGGTGTCTGTCTGTGCATAGTTAGTAGGATGTGATTTCATTAGGGATGGAGGCTAGAAATTATCCCTCTCTTTCGAGGGATGTTTGGTTCTAGCCCGATCTTTTTAGCTTTGTCTCGAGTTAAGGCATTCCGGTTCATGTGAATCAGGGGCACCTCACCACTGGAACGAGTACATCCCCCAGGTGCACTTATCCCTGGCAGAGCGCACACATTCTTAAAGCGTATCAATTGACATTTGATCCACTTAAAGAGTTGTGCAAAAATAAAATTGTCAAAGGTCATCGAGCTTTGCTTAGAGGCCTCGAGGCAAAAGAAAATTCAGAAAATGACCCAAAAAAAAAAATTACTCAGAAAATGGGCATGCATTCCCAAGAAGTGTTGCGACATCAATATTCGCTCCACTCGGGTCAATTATGCTAAAGCAACCTCGAGGTTGATTGGTTCGCCCAAAGACTCTAAGCCTTACCTAGGTAAGGTCACCCGTGGCCAATCCAGTGGAGCTGTCAATATCCCACAGGACTGGGCACGAGTTTGAAGGCCTTCGCTTTGTGTGCTTCGCATCAATTCCAAAGCATAGACCGATCATCCCGTTTCATGGAGCTGTCTGGTTCAGATTAACACTCAACATCACAAATCTATAATTTCCCTCAGGAAGTGGACGATATCCCGGCTAGCGGGCTTACACTTTTTTTGATCATCGCAGTTATGCCTAGTAATGTCGCAATGCGCTTGGGGACTGTTAGCTTTGAGGTACGGACGATATCCCGAAATGAGAGGGCTTACATACACTCACCATCACCATGAATGATTGAGAATTGAGTTGAACTAGGCAGACCCATCAAACGTGCCTTGGACCTCTTCGGATGTCTCTTGTCTTTGGCATCCGATCATTAGTGATGGAATACCAAAGAGGGGCATCTGTAGACACCCAAATTTGGCTCAAGGCCCGATCAATCTGTACTTCAGGAGAGATGTACTCCTGTGCTTTTGATGGCACCCCCTGAGCCCTTAGGAACCTACCTAGACCAGTAGAAATCACCCTAAGACCTTTAGAGCCATTCCCCCAATCCTTAGAAGTCACCCCTACACCCTAGAATCCCTTCCCAGACCTAACTTGAACCCTTCTGAGCAGTTGATCGGATGAGAGCCACAAAATTTCACACAGACCATTACCAAGGATGAACCATATATCATTGGAAAGAGGACTTCTTCAGCTTTCCAATGAGTCAAAGATCACCCAATTTGGAGCTACGATTCAAAAGTAATGGCCGATTGAAGTTTCACATAAAATCATAAAAATTTTACTCAGGCGTAGATATTACATACGCCCAGCCATTATTACCCCAGATTACTCAGGCGTATATATTACATACACCTGCCTATTTTGGAGAAAATTTGGCCGGGCGTATATAATATATACGCCCAATATAGGTGGGACCCACCACGGGCTTCATCTTCTCCAAACTCCCCTGATTTTGGTGAAAATTACTGTTCCTAAACTGGGCGTATATAATATGTACGCCCAGCTTAGCTACAGTAACTGTCATCAGTAGCTCAAATTTCCTCCATCTAGTTTGACCCTTTGGCCATCCCCTTGGTTGAGGTGGGTGTCTTGAGATTGGTTGCACCCCCTTTGAGCTTATTGGCAACCCTTAAGTCACCCATGGTCTCACCCCATCATCTGCCATTGAAACCAGTTTCTCAAAACCCTAAGACCTTGAAAACCCAAAAAACCTTAGATGGGGGATTACCTAATTGCTAAACCAATTAGCTCTTAAGTAAGCCCCTAACCCATCCCTTCTCTATAAATAGAGAGGCCCCCCTCTTCCCAAAGGGTTGAAGTTTTGTTGAAGGATTAGAGAGTGCTTAAGAGAGAACCCTAGTGAGAGAAAATGCCAATATTTTCTCAGGATTCCAGCATGCATACCTCACCTATTTCAGTCCATTTCCACCATTAGATCACTCGTTTTAGCTAAAACCTAGCCTCTAGCTTCACTCTACACCCCCTACTTTTTTGAATCATAGCATTAGAACCCATTTTCACACCATTTAAGCCATCGGAAGCACGCCAAAGCGAAGATCTTCCACGGTGCAACAAGGGCCCGTGAGCTACGGCTCACCCCTCTCTTCCTCTACCTTCTTGGTGTCTCCTCCGTCCAAGGATTGAAGCCGTTACGCCACCGAAATTTTGGTTTGGCTCAAAGCTTGATAGGACCGTATTGCCTTCGGGCAAGGGGAAACTCCGCCCATTTTATTTTTATTTTTGGCCATAGATAGAGACCGCTACGTGCGGGTTGATCGGGTGCCTAAACCCTTTCCGATCGATAACCGAAGCCCCTACCCTAGAGCCTTTGGCAAAGATCGGTAAATCAGAGTCATATTTAGCACTTCGGTGCTCAAAATATCAATTTGAAGGTTTCCCGGGTCACCAAAAGCTCCGGGTGGCGACTCCACCATTTACATTTTTAAGGCGAGCGCATCGCCGCGACGGGTTCGAGAGAATCCACGGTCGCACAAGTCCGTATTAGGAACATAGGGTCGTGACCCCAGGGACTCCACCCCTCTCATGGAGATTGCACTCCTCAATGCATGTGATCGCATAAAGCGTGGACATACAATGAGTACGTGTTGACACATATCGAGAACGGGTACGCCGAAAGGCAAGACAATGCAAGGTCATATGCATGATCATGAATCATTTAAAACATGTATGCGAAATTTAAATAAGAGTATTTGAGAATTTCATTTACATGTGCATATGCATATATATACATTAATTGCTGGAAAACACCATTCATTGGATAATTGCGTCATACACATGAATTCAAGAGACATATATATAAGTGGCAAGGTATTTTCCCTATTTGAATTCATATCGATCACACGTGCCAAGATTCACGGTCCGACGGGTTCATAACCTTGTTCCATGGTGAGTTTATCCTGAATCACGGTGTCCATTACATGTCTTAGTCCACACATATAACTCACAAGCATGCTAGCCACGTCTAAAGTAAATACATTGAAGATAGTCAGAAACAGAGGATCATGCTCGAGCGTGGCTCAATCCCGCTCAAGCGACTCCCTGTGGCACCAACGCTTCACGCCCCAGCGGTTTTAACCCGAGCGAATTAAGCCTACAATTCATGCTCAAGTGTAGGCTTAAGAAGATATCCCACTCTAGCGACTCCATTCACGCTCGAGCATACATCCAATACATTTTCCATAGTTCTGCTCGAGTGGTTTTGACCCGAGAAAAAATAGCCTGGAGTTCTCGTTCGAGCGTATGCTTCAGAACATCCCCCGCTCGAGCGGTGAATTTCACACTCGAGCGTGTTTCCAGTACAAAACCTCAGATTCCGCTCGAGCGTAAGCTATAGAGTTGCTATCTTAAACAACACAAACTCTGAACTCGAGCCGACCCTTATGGCTTCTCGAGATGGTCTAACAACACATCTAACAAGCATAAAAAAAGCAATCGCTACGAGATATTTATTATAATACACCCACAATGAGATTCACCATGTAAGACCCGACGTGATTTTCTACTCGCTATTATCCCCAAATTAGGGAGGTCATGCAAGGGTTTCAATGGTTAACCCCAAAGCATCTCTTTCTAGGCTTTGGTTGCGTTCGATCCTTGAATCCTTGGATGTGGCCTCGAGCATCGCTACCTAGTAGGATATTTGGGCTCTACATTGTGACATACATGAAAAGAGGGTTACCTTTGTAAGCTTCTCTTGCATGCAATGCTCGACGACTCCAGGGCATTGGATCAATGGTTTCGGTGTGCCGATTTCACAACTCCTCACTAAAATGCACAGTTTACAGGGCCGTGGTGCTCCTAGTCATAGGGTTCGAATTCAATGCGAAGTGGAGGAGTTTTTGGCATGGATCGGAGCTCAGCTGCAATGCTTGAACCAAAAATGGAGGAGAAAGGGGACAACTCTCCTTTCTTCAGTTCATTCGCTCCACCCTCCCCTTACATAGCCAACTAACCAATGCAAATAATCATTTGCATGTGTTTAAAATAGGGTGACACGGATTGGGTGCTTGGCTTATACATCCTTACACATGGTATGCAGCCCATCCAACGGTTCTCCACTCATGGGCAGCAGATGGCCCTCAATCCATCCAATCCCCACATAGTGCATAGGGTCCTGTTGGTCCTTTCTGGGAAAATCAATGGCATGTGACTCCTCACCATATTGGAGATGGCCCACAAGGGTTTAGCTCCTGCAATGGCCCCAATTTGCTAGTCCTAAGAAAGGCCCGTGGCCTAAGTCCAAATAGGCGCTCGATCCAAGTTGGCTTCCCTATGGGTCTTAAGTGACTGGTGATCCCATGGATCATTCCCGTCGCAAGGTCTCAATGGTCTGTGACACACTGTCAATCTGACCCTCACACGTGTGACCGTGTGGGGTGTTACGCTGTGACAGCCTAGGAGAAGGACTCATCCCGATTCTACACCTTAATTGAAGAAATTAAGGACAACCTTAAATCCTTTGATTTCTATGAGGTTTGACATATTAAACATGAAGCCAACAAGGTTGCTGATGTATTATCCAAAATGGCTCTAAATGTGTTTGGTTCATGATAGCTATTTTATTATACCAAAATTGTGACCTTGCAAGTGTGCAAGGGAATTGTAGCACATGTAAGGGCATCGATCCTTAGGAAATTTTTTTGAAAATAATATGTTATAAGTCTTTAGAAAATAAGTTAGTTTTGGTTTTTAAAACTAAATTGCAGAAAGTAAACAAATTTAATTCTAAGAGTTAATTATAACCTACGCTGAAAAGGCAAGCTGTAAAAGATAGAGAAAGAAAACAAGTCTAGGTTCCCTAATCGCAGATTTGTAGTCCTAGTTAATTATCTCTTATTCTTTTGAATTCTGTAATTATCTTAAGGCGACAACGACAACATAAGAAGATAAGATTAGTTTAAGGTAACAATAATAACATAACCATCTCTACCAATAATTTTGTTAATGAAACTAAGGCAACAACAGTAATATAATCTGGTGATGAAAGTCTAGTAATTCTAGACCTAAGGCGACAATCGCAGCATAGAGTTTAGTATTATAAAAATCCTGGAATCCTTTTAAAACTCATAGACAAGTTTTAAAACTCATATTCATTAATCAATTACAATTTGAATTCAAAAGATTAAGAAACAACTAACTATTCATAATCATCTTTGATATAATGGGTTCCCAGACTTTGGAAGACTTAGCCACACATCTTCATAATTGATTTCATTAATTGAAGAAAATTACAGAGTACATAATGAAAACTAAGTAAACTTCTAAACCTATCTCTATGTTTATCTATCTCTACTTCTACCTATTTATTTCTACCTACATATTCTATGTATGTCTACTTCTCCATATCCCCTTCGAATTGATAGCAAAACCTCTTATTTATAGATTCATAAATCCTAATACATTCTAAATTAAAGTCCTAACAATCAGATTTCAAATCCTAGTAAAATTAGAAATTTACATACACTGAAACTTCTAAAAATATGTGCTTCATGATCAATCTTGAGTCTGAAATCGTGAGCTACCATATGAGGATTCTTTGCCAAATGAAATTTGTAGCATCTCCTTGTGCAATGTCGGCCTAATTTGGGATTGGTCGAAGCAATAACCCATGCAATCGTGATTAGGATTGCATAAGTTCTTTAAATAAGATGGGATCCTGATATTTCATGTGCAATCCTGATTTTTTCCACGCAATCGTGATTCCTCACAATCAATCATGATTTTTCCTAATCAATATTGATTCTTCATGATCAATCGTGACTACTCTTGTAATGTCCTAGATTTTTCGAACACTAATACACAGAATATGTGTTTATGCTCGATAAGGTCTACAATACACGCCTGGGAATTTCAAATGGTTTATTTTTAAAGATACACAATTTTGGGTAACAGGGTTCACATAAATAATTGTGTGAACAGTTACACAAGCCATGTGATGGCACAGTGTTTAGAAGCATAGGTTCTAAGCAGGAGGACTAGAGATCAAAACCTATTGAGGGGCTTTTGAACTCTATTTTGGACCTTCTGATAAGGACTAATACACTGATACACGGTGTACCAGCGTAACTCTAAATCAATTCTAAGGTGTTATATAAGAGAACAACATACGCAGAAAATGAATGTCAAAAATTCTGTTTGAAAAGAAATACCGAGACAGACAAGCCGAGAGGAAGAGAAAATTCCCTTTCTCCTCAATTTTCCCTCCTTTTCAAAAATCCTAACCATTGAACTCCTCTCAAATATCTCGCCTAAACTCAGGAAACTCTTTGTTCTGCTCCACATCACAAGAAACTTCCGATTTCGACACCGATAGATCAAAGAGAGGAGGAGATCGAAGCTTCGGACGAACGTTATGCTTCGACGTTGATATCCTTCAATTCTGACGACCATAGGCTCCACATATGTGATTATAGAAGGTAATTTTTGAAAGGCTCCACATGCAGGTGTAGATTGTATAGTAGTTTTTGAAATTTAGACTAGATTAGTGTATGTGTTGGATTGCATGCAAAGAGTTTTGAGAAACTTGGAGTTTAGGCATCAATCTCTCGATATCAACGATTGTAAACTCTATATGCACGAGCTGAGGAAGGTGAGATTCATGACTTGTGTGTGGAATTAGTTTTAGGATTTCTTAGGGTTAATAAGGTATGATTCTGGAAGCTTTTGAGGAATTCTAGTGTAAGAAAAGGGAACATAAGTGCTAATTTGCACTGTCTCGCTCGAGCGAGATTGGAAGTCGCTCAAGTGAGACCCCTTCAGACTCAAAGGAAACCGCTGTAAAACTCGCTAGAGCGAATTTCCTTCATAAAATAGGCTAAAACTTTCGGGTGGATCTTGCTCGAGTGAGATTTTTATGTGCCACACAGAAATATTAGAGTCGCTCGATCGAATTGTGCAGTTTTGGGCTACCTTCAGTTTCGTTTGGTAAACCTAATGAACTTCGATGTGTTTTGATTTGTCGATCTTTGACACATAGTTTACGAACTTAATGTAGGGTTTGATGAACTGGTGGACATCAATAAGGACGGCCTCTTCGACCTTTTGCGGTAGGGAAAACTCAATGCACGTTTACAATTTATTGAACTCTGCATAAGAAATTTGAAATGAATGGAATCATTGAAAATTTGAACTTTGATTTGAGTAACTTCTTAATTACTATGATTTCAAATTTTGATATGAAAATGCCTTAGAATTTCATATGAAAAATACTTTGAAATTTCAGTCATTGAATCTATGTATTGATGATAAGATGTGAATTGGTATTAAACTTTTCTCTACTAAGCTTAGACTGTTAGCTCACCACGACACCTTGTGTCACAGGTGCAGACCTTGATCAAGACCTTGGACTTGAGAAGGATCTTGACTTCGTATTGGAGGCAGAAGAAGATCTTCTGCCTGAGGGTTTCAAATAATAGATTTTTGGATACTTGGACTTGGTATATCCTAGTGTAGTTTTGATTTATATTTGTATCACTGTTTAGGTGATGGTCGACCATCACTTTTGGTTTACTTTGGTTTTTGATTTTTGTTCTGCAATGTACTAGAACTTTGTATAATGCCATATATGATTTATGTGTTGATTTTTGCATACGTATAAGAAATCCATTCTGATTTCCACATCGGATGGTCTGACTTTTCCTAGAAATTCGTGCAGGAAAAGTCGGGTCATCACAACCCTACCTCTGCAATCGCGATTCACGATTACAAGGACATACTTCTTAGAACCTCTACCCACCACTTCCAAGGAAGCGTTGCTGCCATCCATTGAGAAAGCACCATATTTAGAGCTTAAAACACTTCTCGACAACCTTAAGTATGCTTTTCTTGGGCCCAATGATACTCTTCCAATAATCATTTCTTCTGCCCTCACTGTGAATCAAGAGAGCCAGTTGTTGGCCATACTTACAAAGCACAAGCATGCTATAAGGTGGACTGTCGCTGACCTTCAAGGGTTTGATCCATTAATTTGTATGCATCGAATTCATTTGGAGGACAATGCAAAGGCCTAACGAGAAAGTCAGCGACGACTGAATCCAAACATGAGGGAAGTAGTGCAAAAAGAAATCGTAAAATTATTAGATGCTAGTATTGTCTATCCGATTTCTGATAGCGAGTGGATGAGCTCCATTCAAGTAGTCCCAAAGAAATCTAGGATTACAGTTAAAGAAAATGCAACCGGTGAGTTGGTACCATTACACGAAACCACAGGTTGGCGCATATGTATCGACTACCGGAAGCTGAATTCAATGACTCCCAAGGATCACTTCCCATTGCCATTTATTGACCAAAAAATTTTGGAAAAACTTGCGGGTCAGAAATATTTTTCCTTTCTAGATTGATATTCAAGGTACAATAAAGTTTCGGTATACCGAGAAGATCAAGAAAAGACTACCTTTATGTGTCCTTTTGGAACGTTTGTGTATCGCCACATGCCATTTGGGTTATGCAATGCTCCGGCAATGTTCCAATGATGCATGATAGATATCTTTTCTGACATGATAGACAAGTTCCTTGAGGTATTCATGGATGATTTCTCGGTAATTGGCGAAACTTTTAATACTTGTCTAGAAAGATGTGAGGAGACTAACTTAGTGTTGAGCTGGGAGAAGAGCCATTTTATGGTTCAAGAAGGAATAGTCTTAGGACATATTGACTCCCAAAGAGGAATAGAGGATGATATGGCAAAAATAGATATTATTGCAAATCTCCCCCCGCCAACCTCGGTGAGACAGATACGATCTTTCCATGGTCATGCCGGCTTCTATTGCCACTTCATTAAAGATTTTTCAAAATCTTGAGACCTCTGTGTCACCTGTTAGTAAATGATGTACCTTTCGACTTTGACGATGCCTGCCTTGACGCATTAAATAAGCTTCGAGCACTTCTTTCATCAGCACCAATCATTCAGCCTCCAAACTACTCCCTACCTTTTGAAGTGATGTGTGATGCTTTTGATTATGCAATAGGTGTAGTCCTTAGACATCAGAAATACAAGGTTCCTCATATAATTTATTATGCAAGCTGAACCTTGATCGAAGCTCAGGTGCACTACACCACCATTGAGAAAGAGCTTCTCGCTGTCGTGTTTGCATTGGATAAATTCTTACAGTACTTATTGAGATCAACGATCAGTATCTTTTCTGATCACTCTACTCTAAAATATTTATTATCAAAAAAGGATGCCAAGCCAAGGCTAATAAGATGGATCCTACTTTTACAGGAATTTAACTTCGAAATAAAAGATAAGAAGGGAGTCGAAAACGTTGTGGCTAATCACTTGTCCCAGATTGAATTGCCAAATCATAGTGGCTATCAAAGCATTAAATTTTGAGTTGTCCATGTTTGGTGAACAATAGAAACTTGAACTCAATGAGTTAGAAGAAATTCGTAATGATTCTTACGAGAACGCTCAAATTTATAAGGCCAAAATAAAAGCATTCAATGATAAACATATCTTAGTAAGAGTTTTGTGCCCGACCAACAAGTTTGGCTGTTCAATTCGAGGTTAAAGTTATTCCTAGGAAAACTACGAAGTCGATAGGATGGACCCTATAATATTGTGAATGCATTTTCTCACAGGGCTGTAACCATTCAGGATCCCAAAGACGGTCGTACCTTTAAGGTTAATGGGTAGAGATTAAAGCTAATGATATCATATGAAGAAAAAGGGATAGTGACGACAATGTCACTAAAAGACCCGGAGTATGGCTGCTATGCTCATGGACGCATTCGAGCTACCTACTCATCCGTAGAAAATCCGTGTAAAATAATTCTTTCATTATGTTATTTCTTTTTAAACATTGCATAATAGTAGGATTGATGGGTTCTGATTGCATGTAATACACTACGTATGCCTGAGATACCATCAACTATGCATTAATTTTGTGTCTAGGAACATCGTAGTGATTACGACTTCACATAGATTGTGATATCTCTTACGAACCATCGTAGCGATTATGACTAACAAAGAGAATGCTTTATCCAGTTGGGCCCGCGCACTTTGCAATCGTGAGGATACGATTTTCTTGTAACTTCACAAGCAGCAGATGCAATGCCTCGACTAACACCAAGCAACCGTGTCTAACCATTCAAAATTTATTGTCGCTACTAAACGATTCGTATTTTCAACGCTTATTCATAGCAAGCATTGATGGCGACCATTCACATCCCCACCTCTATTGCTTATAAATACACATCTAAAGCTCCACCCCGGTCATTCCACCCATTTTTTTTTCTTCTGGCACCAACACTCTCGTTATGGCAAAACAACCGAGTTGGTTCAAGATCGCCGATGCCTTCTAGCGACTCTTCCGACGTGAGGCGGAGGAAATCTCTGCACTCCTGGAAGACCGAGCGCGACTGATCAACGAAATGTTCCTCCTCTTCCCTGCTCCTGATCCCCTGATGCGCCACCCACGCCACCGCATTCAACACCACCAGCCCCTCCTCCATTCTCTTAACCCCCACTATTCCCCTTCTCGACCTGCAGTTCCTCTTCCAAGAGCGGCAAGTTAAGGACATCCTGGAGCCAAAGGGCGAATCATCTTTTTGGCAGGACAATTTTGATGACCAACGAGGTCCGATCTTTATCAAACTCATCTTTTCGCCTCGGACGGTCGCTGTCGATGTCGCATTCAGTCCATGCCTAGATTTTTCCTAGGATTTCTTTTATGTAATTAGTTTTCCTTTCCATGCACTTTGTAAGTATTTCGTTCTATATATGAAAATATCTTTTGTTTATCTTCATTTTTATTATTGTTAATTTTTATTTTTATTGTCGTTTCAATGTGATTATGCCGAAAGTGATTTCTCCTAAGTTTGGGGAAGGTTTGTGATTCCTTTTGCATATTATAAGCCTGACACATGCAACAACATCGGTAAAATTTTGAGAACCCCCTGTTTTGTGAACAATGAGGACATTGCCCTATTTAAGTTTGGGGGTACACACTCTGTGTATATTAATTTTGTAAAAAAAAAAAACAAACATATAGTCTTAGTTTTTAATTATGTTTTTAGATTTTTAATTTCATTTGCTTTATTTTTATTTTCCTTTTGGTAAACCATTATATGAGAGTTATGATAGATAGAATACAATTCCAAAAGCCTTGACCATCATCTTAGTAGAATTTCAAACATCTATGATAGGAAACAACTACGATTCATGTTCAATTTCATTTGTGCACTGTATTAAAAATTGAATGCTTGAAATTATATTTTGCTTTAACCTGCAATATTTAGACTATAGTTTCAAAATCGTATAATCAATGAGCATTTGATCCTATTTCCATTCTTTTGAGAGAGACTGTTTGCCTATCCGAATTCTAAATTTCTTGAACTTCTTGACTATGCTGAAATGAAATCTCATATTGCTGAAAATTTGAATCAAATATTCTATAATTATGCTGAATGTTTCTTTAGAACTGATTGTTATATGCATCAAAATAATATGACATTCTTGCTAGTAAATCATGGAAATGAATTAAGGCCATCTCTTTAATTCGTTTGAGCCAAAAAGCTTCCAAAACTAAGAAAAATATTCAAGAGGATATCTGAAAAAGAGAAGCAAAAAGCTTCCAAACTAAAAGAAAAAGGCATTTACTGAAAAAAAAAAAAAAGTATATGGGAAAAAACTATCCAACTTTTTGGATACTTACTAAAGCAGAGAAGATGTAAAAAAAAGAAAAAGAAAAAGATTAGGTGAGAGGAGCTGAATTCTCAGAACTTTTGAACCCTTTCTAGCTTTCTTTGAAACCTTTTTAACCCAAAGCCCCATTACAAGTCGAATAAAGACCTTTTTGATTCACGATTTGTAACAACAGGAGCCTAGCAGAGATGTGTGTAATGAATGCTATGGACAAACATGAGGCATAAGAAATAGAATTGATTATCTAATCCATGAGATTTATCTTTTTGTCAATTATCCTTTGAATTATTCATCATATACATCATATTGTGAGAACCCAATAATTTCGTTATCTTTTTGAGAGTATACCAACAGTGAGAATTTGGATGAAAATGTTTTCTAAATCTCCAGTTTTAATTTTTTTTATAACGAATAGATTCTTCCATTGATACCCACACACTCCACACACTCCACACTTTACCTGAATTGAAATTGTTGAGTATCTGATCAAGGATAACTACTAGGATGGGAAGTCATGGCTGCTCAAATCTTATTTTAGAAAATTGTAACAACCATGTGATGATTAACTGGTTAGTGTACAAAATTAGTTTAGAGTTTTTGAAATTTTCTTTCTTTTGAACATTTTGAAAAAGCCAAAAAATATTTAAAGATTTGTAGGTAACTTCACTGAAAACCTTTAGGTGACTACAACTCCTCCACTAAGGATCACCTAGGGGTTTATTGACTTGTTGAATCTGTTAAATGCAATCGTGTTTCCTACGAAAGTGACATTTAAATTCTTAAATTAGTTTATCTTTCCTTGTTTGCTAGAGACTAGCAAAGCTTAAGTTTGGGGGTGTAATCAGTTACATAATTTATCATTTTATCACCCTTAACTTAGTGATGTTAGACCCCAATTTGATACTAACGAGATGCTAATGTGGAGATATTAAGAACAGATAGTAGAATAGAGTCAAAGTGTTAATCTTTGCCAAAATGAAACTAAAATATAGTAAGAATCACGATCGTTCGAAGACACAACTCCAATCGTATTTGAAAACCAGTCGTGAATGAAATTGTAATCACGAGCGAACGTAATAGAAATAAAAGAAGAAATCGTATTCACGATTCCTCAGAAGAAGCTCAAGACTGGATTGAACAAACATGTTGAGATGAGATTGAACCAAAGACTGAAAAGATGCAATCGCAGTTACGATTGTATAATATTGAAGCTTCCATTGCTACTGATCATGTGAAAGCCATGCAAAAATAGAAATACCTCTTAAATTAGAAGTCTGCTATTCCACAAATCTAAGAAGATTGGTGAAAGAGTCCAGAGGATCTCTGCTACTGAAATTAAGGAGAAAAGTCATGTGCGCACCTACCATCTAAAGCAAGGAAGATTAGGATTAGAAGTTTTGTTATTTTAGGAATCTTTTGTTCTTAGTAGCTTACTTTTATTAGAATTTGAATAATGTAAACTGACCCCTTATGAGATATAAATAAGAGGGCTCGATATAGGAGAAAAACTTATCGAAGGAATTCTCAATATCAATTGACAACTGAGGTTGGGTTTCCTGTAGATCAACTTAGAGTAGTTTAGTTTAGTTTAGTTTAGATCTCCAAGGTTTTTCAAGAGCAATTGACGACTGTGATCGGAGACTGGAAGATTAGAATAGAGTATCCATAGTTTCTCAGGAGCAATTGATGCTTGTGACTAAGAGATGAAAGATCTTTTGTTTTGCTTTCTAGTTTAGATTGATTTTTATTGGATTTTCCTGCTTTGTAAATATCTGAAAGTTTTTTATTTTAATTGACGACTAAGATTGAGAATTTGCAGATTAGTATAACAGCTTTTATTTTCCATGTTTAATTTTCTAGTGTTTGATTACGCCCAAATTTCTTGAAGATCATAGATTAGTATAGATCTATATTGAAGAATTCTAGTATTTGATTGACGCCCAAATTCTGGAAGGCTTAGATATAGTGTAACGGTATTTTAATTTTGTAGATATTCGAGAATTGAAAGATTGTGATTGACGATCATAATCTGGAAGTAGGAGAATTTAGATTTATTTTCTTGCATCTTAGTTTAGTAAAAATAATCATCTAATTTTCAAATAAAGCATGCTTTTGACCCCTCATCGACCTTTACTAGTACTACAATTTGTGCATAGGTTAAGACCACATTAATAGTACATCACATAGTATGCCCATCCAAAATCAACTGCACATGATAGTATGCACCATATTTATTTATGGCATGGAAGGCTTCCCAAAGCTGCCCCATGTTATTAAGATCCAAGCATCCCACAAAATACCCAACCTCTCTACCCAAGAGAGCTCACCTCTCTGGCTCTTCAGACCATGGTATCCATAAAATCTACCTTAAAGATCAAGAGACCATTGATTCTTAACATTCGCCCATTGTAGGAAATGTTGGATTGTTAACACCCTCTCAAAAGTTCATCTTATCACCTTAGAAAGAAAGAGGAAAACTTCAACAAAATTTGTTCGCTATTTTCTAAAAATCACCGAATGAGTCAAAACAAAGAGAAAGTGATAAGGATTAAAAAGAGGATAGAAACTAATGATGCCATCACTAATGTGCATGCCATACTGGAACCAGAAAGTCCAGCAGATATTAAAAGAATAGGTGATAATGGAGGGAGCTGCAACAGAAGCATGTGCATAGCAGTAGAGGAGCCAGGGACCTATTTCACGCACCTGAGGTGCAACCTCGCACTATTCAAGTCATTGGCAGAGCTCCCTCACGCAGCTAAGACATCCAGCGTATAGAGATCGTGAAGAAGTCGTGCAATTCAAAAGCTAAGCATGTGCATAGTTTTTGCATTTTACTACAAAGAAGCTCTTCCGCAGCAGTCACGCACTTCAGCTGCAAGCATTATATGGAGAAACTCGTGGAGCTTTCGCACACTAAGTATACCTCACGCAGTTCTTACTTGACTCTAGAGGAGAGAAACACCTAGAAAACCTCTCGCTTAGCCCTCGCGCAGCTCGTGCGCGCCTAAAAGTCTAAGTCTATACCGAGCGAGATGCAAAAGGCATCTATGCGAATACCTTGCGAGTGAAGTTTCTAAAGCTCTTTTGTGCGAGCAATCAATGCACTGAAAGTTCTTCTCCAGCATTCACATACAAGCTAACAGCTCACGATCAAAATTCTTCATGAGATAAAGATTCCATGCCAAGCTCTACCTCAAAAACACTCGCATCGCCATGTATAAATGTAAAAAGCTAGCCCTGCGAAGCTCGGGCTCTCCACTTCTCAACCCTAATTGAAGGACTTTTTAGGGATTTCCACAGGTCTAGGGCATGCACTCCAAGGGTTATAATAGTGCCATGTCTGCTTTAAGAAAATTAGGGTTTACTCTTCTCTTAGCCACAACATTGGGACTAAGTATATCAGCATCACTTATAACTTAGCAAATCATCATTCGCCTTCTCCTTCAACCTCTGTCGGCTGAGAGCTCAAGCAGGCTAGGGTTAGGGTTTGATCACCTCTTTTTCTATTTTTTCTTCTCTCTTAGCTCAGCACTTGCTGGCTTAACCTTTGGTAAGTATTTATGTATAGTTTTATATAAGTTTTGTAATAGATCAGTAAACATTGAGACTCGGTGTTGAGCTATTATGCACAAGGATGCTGCCTTGAGGGATTTCATTGTTAATGACAACAGATCAATAGAATCTTTATTTGAATGTTTACTCAATATGTTATTTTTCTATTTGTCCGTAGTTCTGTTCAAGCTATAACATATATTTAGGATTTGAGCTTATTGAAAGTCCCATGGAAGCTTGAGCGTGATGCCCTGGGACCATGGTGGCAGACAGTAGTTTTTATGCTCTGTATTTGTATTTGTGGGTAAGGGAGCCTCTGTGGATAGCCTGTGACTATTTTAGTGGACAGACTATAGCCCTAGGGCAAACTTGGTCCCAAATCTGAGATGGTTTCTTCTCCTCTGCACTGGGACTTGTAGGTTAGTGAGAGATTGTGCAGGAGTAGACTCTCCTCTATTTTACTTGACCTCCATCTGATGTTAGACTGGTTTCTCTGTTGTGATTACAGACTAGGAGGATGAGTCATTGCAGGCCTTTTATAGTAATGATCAGCTGCACTTAGGTCCTTATTTAACCTGTTGCTTGTCCTTTGTGTGGGCATCAATGTTCTGCTGGCCTTGACAATACACAGAGGGCTTTATGGGTTGGAACTTCTATGAATGTCAGCCAGATCTATGCACAGAACTGGGGAGCTTGTAGCCTGACAGACATAGTGTCTGCAATGGTATTCATGGCCTGATTTGATTCATGGAATGAGGTTTGATCAGCTTACTCTTTTGAATTAGATTAGCAACTTCTGGCTTGATCAATGGGATTTGACAGACTCTATAGGATAGTCTGTGGTCATTTGAGTGGACAGACTATAGCTCTAAGAGCGCCTCAAATGACATGGGTTAAGTTTGATTCTTCTACCTTGCTGAGGTTATTGATAACACTTCAACAAGGATTTGTTGGAGAGAGAGCCCTAAATTTGAGTTACATAATTATATGAACCTTTAACCTAAACTGCTTACTTCTCACCCTTTTACTTTTATTTTAACACACCATCACCACTTTCTTTATCCCTTTCTTTAGCTGTAGTTTATTCCTATTTTTCCTAGTTTTTAGTATAGCTTAGTAAACCTAAACATCCTTCCTTTAGGACTGCCAAACATACAGTTAGATCTGGAGACTACTATACAACCCTTGTGGTTCAGATCAATACTCCCTGTGGTACTAACTCTTAGTTATCAAAGCTTGCTACAATGGGCCCTGTATCTTGCAGGTCTGTGTGTATTTTTAGACTTGCTGTTTTGTGTTTTTCAATCCACCTTTGATTTATTTTTACTAACACATTCTTATCACTATTTTAAAATAAAGTTAGCAGCAAGTATCTAAAATACCCTAACAGTGGGACTCAAAGGCCCCATGTGCAACCACAAGCCCATTCGGGTCCAAATCCAAGGGCCACCTTCTTACACCATCCATCATTCTCCTAATTTCCCACAGAACCACACCCAAAAAACATAACTCATTTCCCCCCAAATAGCAAACCCATCTAGCCCAATCCACCCATCCAACCCAAGTTCTATTCACCCACACCCATCATACCCAACCCAACATGGGAACCCTCCTCAAACCTTCAACCCTCCAAAATTTACACATCCTCTCACCCCCAACTAAATCAGCAAAATCTCTACCAACCCCAATGGTCCCACCAAACAAGAGTAATATGGTTATAATATCGACATTGAACCACACAAGTTTGATTTTGCCGATTAAAATAAAAATTGGATAAAACTTTTAATGAGTATCTCGAAAGGTGGAGGGCCCTAGAAGCCCAGGCGAGGAACCACATACCAGATGAGGAATAAATTGAGATGATCTAAAAAATCGTGCTACCAGTTATATTTGATTTTTTGGTATACCAATAGCATGCCAGTTTTACTGATTTGGTAAGAAATGCCAACTGTTGTAAAGACACGATAAGAGAAGGCCGCTTGAACAAAACTGAGGCCAGTGGGGCTTATAAGTTCACAAAGTAAAGGAATAAGAAGAGGTCAGGGGCAGAGGTCCAAGCAATAATGACCATGCAGCCCACAACGAGCATAGCACCGTTCTAGTTTGGGGCAACACAGCAAACCACAACCCAGGTAGAGCCGGTACAGAGACCAGACAATGGTCCAGGGGCACAGATGACCCCGAATAGAGAAGAGCCCAATTTTACCTAGTATTTACACCGTTGGGACAATCCCTAAATGTCCTTTTACCATTGTTAATAGAGAAGGGTGGTTACCCCATTTCAGTGATGAACTTTGCCGAATCCGCTCCCGAGGAATTTCGATCCAAGCACGCACTGTAACTTTCATCAAGGATCAGGACATCCGACCGATCGAGGTAGGAAAGATCATTCCTTTAGCCCCTCTCCAAGTAAATTTGCATACCAATATATTCCGAGCACCATTGCCGCCACATCCTCAAGGAGGGATGGAGCCGAGGCTCACCATTAACTTAGTGGAGGAAGATATGGGAGAATTCGACCCCTTAGAATACATCAGCAGAGGAGAAAGCTTTGTGACACCAAAGCAGTAGAGTCAGGAGAATGAAATCATAGGGGTAGTCAAGCCTTTGAATTTAACTGACTATTCTTCCAATCCTACACCCCAACCAACACCTCTAGATTTGAGGTTCTACTTCCTAGCAGCAGCTCCCATCAACCATATTCAACCCAACTTTACCTCACCCCTGCCATACTAGCCCTTTTTGGCACTGATCATTTTATTTCAAAACCTAGCAACTGCACAAGTTCGAATATACTTCAGCGAGTACAAGGGTGTCAAACTACAGGGACTAGTCGTTTATCTAAACTAAAGAAGAAAGGGGTTTTTTTCTAAAAGTTGTTTTCTAATTATTTTATCAAGAAAAGCAAGAAAATAGATTTTGAAAATATTGAGAGACAAGTCTCGAATATCTCTTGGATCTCAAACTCGTAAATAACAAACCCCTATCCTTCTCCTATTTTGAATCCCAAGTACCCCCCACTCTAGGCTACAAGCTCTAGGGCTTCGTATAAGAATTAGACAAATCTAATAGCGAGTTAGACGAATCTAAACATCAAAGCATCATTGCACGAACCAACTAAAACTACCCTACAAGCCCTAGTTCGTTAGTGAATATCCTATCTAGGCTAACCCCAATCCCTACAAGGCCACTGAGATTAAACTAAACAGAATTAAACTTTTACAATTGCTCATTCTTGATGACTCTCAGAACCTTGAACATGCAACCGTACCAATAAAGCAGAATTCACAAATAAAGAAAGAAATAGAAATAAAGCTATTTACTTATCTTTGATCGCACAAGAGTTCCAAAGCTTCGGGTTGTTTTAACCATGCATTGTTTCTATGGTCTTCATCATTGCTGAATCGATCATAGAATGATGATTACAAAGCATTCAATCTCACAAATTCTCACAGATCTAAAATCTAGACCTAAACTATGAGTCAAGAGCCCAACGGCTCAAGTACTTTTAATCCTAACCTAGGGTCCTTATTTATAGATGTATAAGGCCCTACAACATCGATTTCTACTAGGAAACAAACCCTAGAACAAATCTTATCTAAACTAGGAAGGAAGAAGATTGTGGAGTCTTGATTTTAGGAAGAAATCTAATTGTTCTCACCTAAAAATAAGCAAGAATACCCATCCTCATGCCTGAAAATCAGCCAAAATCCCATTTAGTGACTAGTCCAAAAATGATTTGGATCGGTCTCAAAATGCAAATATGAAGCCTTCTTCTGCTGTTGGGTTTGGACTGGTCGAAATGGACATTTCAACCAGTCCAAAATCTCATTCCTGTAGCTGTTCTGCACTGGAACATTCCAAATTCGCGTTTTGAACTAGTTTGGACAGTTCACAAGTCATTCTCGATCAGTCTAGAAATTCCTGTACTTTTCTGCATTTTTGTGCAAACTTCAGTCGGCCATAACATTTGATCTACAACTCAGATTTAGGTAATTCTTTGCTCGTTAGAAAGCTGGGAAATTATTCTTTCCAATGGTATAAGGCTCAGCTCTAGAAGATCTATGGATAAACTTTGACACTCTTCTTTCTCTCTGCTATTCTGGTGGGTTCTTGTCATAGCCTCTATACTCCCTTAACTTTACTCTTTTAACTACATTTACACTTTTAGGCCTTCAAAACCTGTTATAATTAATCTTGCACTAAAAGAAAACATTAGTAATTAAATAAGGCCTAGCAATGCCAAGATTTGGGTCTAAATGATGCAACTTTGAAGGGCGATCACACCGCCAAACCTCAACTTTGCTAGTCCTCGAGCGAAGGCAATCTCCAATTCCTTCACAAAAACAAACTAATCTAACATTGTAAAAGCTAATCTATGAAAATAAAAGCCACTTTCATAGGGAGCAAGATTGCATTTAGCGTATGCAACAAGCCTTTAAACCCCTAGGTGATCCCTAGTGGAGGAGTTGTGTCGCCTGATGGTTTTCAATTAAGACGCCCACAAACTTCCAAAACTGTTTTCAAACCATCGGTAAATTGAGTTTTCAAAACCGGTTTCCATAATGTATATATTGTTTAAAACAAAAACAAGTAATTGCTTTAACATGGGAACTTTCATTTTCAAATATCGATGCTATATTAAGCCTACTGTTGCCTATTCCAATTAAACCAATGCTCTGATCCTTGGATAAATCATTCATTAATGCCTAGAGTGTCGTTTGTGCATGTACCAATGCTCAAGTCCTCCAATCTCAATATTAATCCAGACAGAGAATTATTGGTTCCCAAGTATTGACTCAATCCTCACCTTAGGTATACACTCAAAATTGAATCGCTCCGATGAATGGTTCATTTTTCATACACGTGAGAGAGAGTTACAACACAAACAAAAAAGGTCTCAATGATATAAGAAACATGGTGCATCAAAGAATTAAAAAGATAAATCTCACAATAAAAGATGTTTGCATCCTAGGCATGCAATTCCAAGCACTATAGACATTGCGCTATTACTCTCCACAAGGTATTTACGACTCAAGATTGGAGCAAGAAGGTCTTTTTCAAGGTTGTAACGGGGCTCGGGTAAAGGTTAAGAAAGAAAGGGAGGTTGGGCTCAAATTTCTCTGAGAAATTAGAAAAGAAATACATTTGATTGTTACTTTTTCACTCTTTCGTTTTCAGAATTTTCATAATTTCTATTTTTCTTTTCTCAACTTTTCTCCTCTTCCTACTCCTTTTCTTTCGACATCACATCAATTTTTTTTTTCTTTTTCTTTTTCATTTTCAACCTTTTTCTTTTTCTTTTCTTTCACTTTTATTTTCTTTCCCTTTTCCATATTTTTCTGCCATATGTTCCCAGCAGACCCCACTCTCATGCCTCTCCAGTTACTCTCATCCCTTGTTCCCCATTTCTCAGAGATGGAAGGGTAAAGCTTAAATTTTCAGAAATGGTGTCGGAGTATGGTTAACATGGCTTATCAAGAAACATATAAAGGCAATATTTTCATTAATGCTCAAAAGGGATGCTAAAAGGTACATTTGTATTAGGTGGGGCACTTTAGGCACAAGCGAGCCAAAGATGACCTTTGATTATTTCCTTTCAAGGTGATAAGGATGCCTATTTGTTTCAAGTTAAAGTGCAATGCATTCTAGTACGAAGATATAAAGCATGAAAAGTAAACAAACCAAGTGAAGCATATGAGATTAAACATGTAAGCAAGAATGCAAAGATACTCCGAATTTATTTTAGAACTCATCAAGAACGAGGAACAATTCTAAATCTCACTTGGTTTAGTTTCTTAGGATCTTAAGATTCAAAATTCAAATTAATCCTTTGATTTCCGGACTTAAGCATGGTAGAAGTGTAAAAAAAATTTCTAAGCATGAAATTCTGGCTGACCTTTAAATGTTCACATTAGAATTAATCATCCTAAGCAACAACAGTCTTATCGTGGCATCAATATTCTAAAATTAGAACTGACATGCATAAACAACTACAGTTTGAAAACTACTTGAAAATATAGCACATGATAGTTCGAAACTTATGGAAAAATGTGGATTTGAGGGTGTACTAAATAGTGGTCAAATATAAGATGTGGCAAAATAAAACGTGAACCACTTCAATAAGCATAAAAACCCCCAAACTTTAATGGTGCAATTCCCTCATTGCATAAAACCATAAGCAATGAAAACAACAAGAGGGTAAACCAACACAGTCCACATACCCATGATGTCAATGCAAAAACTAAATACAAACAATCTAAACTAATACAGCCACAATGCAAAAAGAAATGACATGAAGTTACACTTGAAGCGTGAAAATCATTGATTGCAGCCACGAGTTGTGAAATGTTGATCCTTCCCATTAAATATATAGGCGTGGAGTGACGGAATGCAAAACGATGATCGACACGGAGCACCGGAAGATGAGGCGGTGGTGTAAATGTACATGTGAATGAAGGTGTGTGTGGAGTGGCAGGTGAAATGGCGTGGAAAGGAATAAAAAATGTTCAAAGGGATTTCACGCGGAATCTCAAGGAAGAAGAAGCCGCGAGGATTAGGATCTGGACCGGTCGAAAATAGGATTTCGATCAGTCATAGGACTTTATATAGCCATGGAGACCCTGAAACTCGACCGGTCAAAACCATTTTGACCAGTCGAAATTATAAGAGACCGGTCTCTCTTTATTTTTTTGAAGCCTTATGAGTCTTGACCGGTCGAATATGGTATTTCAATTGGTCCATTGACCCTTTGTTCTCCTCCTCTGTTTCTAACTCTGCTATGCTATCCTGACCGGTCAAAAATGCAATTTCGACCAGTTGACTTCACATACGACTAGTCAGAATCTGCTGTAATTCTTTCATCCTGAGCAATTCGACCGATCGAAATACATTTTGACTAGTCAAAATCTGATAGGGAACTTAGTTCTCTAGCAGATTTCAGACAAACTTACCTAAATTTTTTATTTATTTATATTTTTATCTTTTTACTTTATTTTACATTCCTACTACCTGCACACACACAAACTCCAAAAAATAAAAATCTTAAACAAATATTATACAAGTGCTTGGGTTGCCTCCCTAGAAGCGCTAAGTTTTTGTTTGGTGGTCTGCAGCCGGACCACCCTCATGCTTCGATAGGAAAAAGAAAGGGCCATTCATCTAACAGGAATTGGATGCCCTCTTTATTACCTAAGGGCTTGAGGTGTTTTGTGGGTGGACTCTCATCCACCCAATAAACCATGACATACTTGGATTCAATATATGTTGTGAATTTAAGAGCACCGAATAAGTCATTATTTAAAACGAATCGACATGAGGGTTTGTCGAAGCATTGTAAAAATGGATCGCTAGGCACATAAGGTGCCACAAATGTAATGCTCGATTCCTCAGTCGATGTAAAATTAGAAAATGTATCCTCCTCATGTAATTATTTGTTTGGTATTAGAGGAGTAACACAAACTGGTTGGCCATCTTTTGGTGTTTCAATCTTTTGTAGGCTAACCACATCTTCCTAGAAACCATCCTCATGCCCACCCCAAAAGGTCATGGTCTCTTCCTCAAGTTCAGGGGCAGGGTAAATCCTCCTCTCAACTTCTATTCTTACGGAATGCTTATAGATTTACTAGGTAAGGAATCTTCCTCCCTAGCAATGGCAATGGCCGTCTGACCCAATTGGTATTTATTTCTCGCAAGAGACATGATTTGAGAGTGGATTCTTTCAAGAAAGTCTGCATTGGTTTGGAGTTCTTCTAAAAAAGCTAACCTCACTTCTTCAATACCAGAATCCAAATTCCATCGAGATTGTGAATCATGTGGGTCAAACTGAGGTTGGTTTGAAAATTTTAGCACAAAAGGCTGACCCCAATTTGGGACTCATCGATTAGGTCCATTCTCCCCAGGCTCATCCCAGTAGTGGTATGGAATCTCATAATCAAACCCATCAGATGATGGAGACATCGAATTTGCAAGAAACTCCATATTACACAAACATAACTAAGACACAAAAATACAAAAGCCTAACTAGATCTGAAAACAGAGGCACATACCTTGGCCTCTCGCGGGCTCCCCTTCGAAGCTTTGATAGGCGCAAACCTCGATCTCCAAATTTGAAAAAAAAAATTAACTATAATTAGACAGCGTACTAATATAGACTACCTAAAAGGCAATAGTTGAAATAAAATTGTAGTCCTTGGCAATGGTGCCAAAAATTTTATCGTTTTATCTCAAAACCTTGCAAGTGCACAAGTTCGAATGTACTTCAGCGAGTACACAACGAGTACAAGGGTGTCGAACTACAGGGACTAGTCGTTTATCTAAACTAAAGCCTTATTAAGAAAGGGGTTTTTATCTAAAAGTCTTTTTTCTAATTATTTTATCAAGAAAAGCAAGAAAATAGATTTTGAAAAGGTTGAGAGACAAGTCCCGGATATCTCTTGGATCTCAAACTCGTAAATAACAAACCCCTATCCTTCTCCTATTTTGAATCCCAAGTACCCCCCACTCTAGGCTACAAGCTCTAGGGCTTCGTATAAGAATTAGACAAATCTAATAGCGAGTTAGACGAATCTAAACATCAAAGCATCATTGCACGAACCAACTAAAACTACCCTACAAGGCCTAGTTCGTCAGTGAATATCCTATCTAAGCTAATCCCAATCCCTACAAGGCCACTGAGATTAATCTAAAAAGAATTAAACCTTTACAATTGCTCATTCTTGATGACTCTCAGAACCTCGAACATGTAACTGTACCATTAAAGCAGAATTCACAAATAAAGAAAGAAATAGAAATAAAGTTATTTACTTATCTTTGATCGCACAAGAGTTTCCAAGCTTCTGGTAGTTTTAGCCAGGCATCATTTCTATTGTCTTCATCATCGCTGAATCGATCATAGACGATGATTACAAAGCCCTCAATCTCATTAACTCTCAAAGATCTGAAATCTAGACCTAAACTATGAGCAAAAAGCCCTACGGCTCAAGCTCTTTTATTCCTAACCTAGGGTCCTTATTTATAGATGTATAAGGCCCTAAAACATCGATTTCTATTAGGAAACAAACTAGAACTAATTTTATCTAAACTAGAAAGGTAGAAGATCATGGAGTCTTGATTTTAGGAAGAAATCCAATTGTTCTCACCTAAAAATCTGCAAGAATACCCATCCTCGCGCCTGAAAATAAGCCAAAATCCCATCTGTGATCGGTCCAAAAATGATTTGGACTGATCTCAAAATGCAAATCTAAAGCCTTCTTCTGCTGTGGGGTTTGGATTGTCCATTTCGACCAGTCCAAAATCTCATTTCTGAAGCTGTTCTGTGCTGGAATGTTCTAAATTCGCGTTCTGAACTAGTTTGGACCAGTCACAAGTCATTCTCGACCGGACTAGAAAATCCTGCACTTTTCTGCATTTTTTTGTGAACTTCAGTTGGCCATAACTTTTGATCTATAGCTTAGATTCAGGTGATTCTTAGCTCATTGGAAAGCTGGGAAAGTCTTTTTTCCAATGGTATAATGCTCAGATCCAGAAGATTTCTGTGTAAATATTGACACTCTTCTTTCTCTCTGTTGTTCTGGTAGGTTCTTGTCATAGCCTCAATACTCCCTTAACTTTGCTCTTTTAACCACATTTGCACTTTTAAGCCTTAAAAACCTGTTATAATTAATATTATACTAAAAGAAAATATTAGTAATTAAATGAGACCTAGATATGCCATTATTTGGGTCTAAATTATACAACTTTTAAGGCTGATCACACCTCCAAACCTCAACTTTGCTAGTCCTCGAGCAAAGGCAATCTTCAATTCCTTTCGAAAAGCAAACTAATCTGACATTGTACATGCTAATATATCAAAATAAAAGCCACTTTCATAAGGAGCACGATTGCATTTAGCTTATGAAACAAGCCTTTAAACCCCTAGGTGATACCTAGTGGAGGAGTTGTGCCTCCAGAGGTTTTCAGTGAAGAGGCCCACAAACTTTCAAAACTGTGTTCAAACCAACAGTAAATTGAGTTTTCAAAACCGGTTTCCATAATGTATATATTTTTTAAACACAAACCAATAATTGCTTTAACATGTGAACTTTTATTTTCAAATACCGATGATATATTAAGCCTATTGTTGCCTATTCCAATTAAACCAATACTCCGATCATTGGATAAATCATTCATTCATGCCTAGAGTGTCGTGTGTACATGTACCAATGCTCAAGTCCTCTTATCTCAAGAATAATCTAGATAGAGAATTATCGGATCCCAAGTCTCGACTCAATCCTCACCTTAGGTATACACTTAAAACCGAATCGCTCCGATGAATGGTTCATTTTTCACACACATGTGAGAGAGAGTTACAACACAAACAAAAAGGTCTCACATGATATAATAAACACGGTGCATCAAAGAATTAAAAAGATAAATCTCATAATAAAAGATGTTTGCATCCTAGGTATGTCATACCAAGCACTATAGACATTGCGCTATCACTCTCCACAAGGTATTTACGACTCAAGATTGGATGAAGAAGGTCTTTTTCAAAGTTGTAACAGGGCTCGGGTAAACGTTAAGAAAGACAGGGAAGTTGGGCTCAAATTTCTCTGAGAAATCAGTAAAGAAACACATTTGATTTTTACTTTTTCACTCTTTCATTTTAAGATTTTTCAGAATTTCTCTTTTTCTTTTCTCAACTTTTCTCCTCTTTCTACTCCTTTTCTATTGCCATCCCCTCAATTTTTTTTCCATTTTCTTTTTCATTTTCAACCTTTTGCATTTTCTTTTCTTTCTCTTTTTTTTTTTCTCTCCCTTTTCCATATTTTTCTACCATATGTTCCCAGTAGACCCCACTCTCATGCCTCTCAACTTACTCTCATCCCATTTAGTCTCATCCCTCATTCCCAATTTCTTAGAGATGGAAAGGTAAAGCTTAAATTTTATGAAATGGTGTTGGGGTATGATTAACATGGGTTATCAAGAAACATATAAAGGCAAAATTTTCATTAATGCTCAAAAGGGGTGCGAAAAGGTAAATTTTTATTAGGTGGGGCACTTTAGGCACAAACGAGCCAAAGATGGCCTTCGATCATTTCCTTTCAAGGTGGTAAGGACGCCTATTTGTTTCAAGTTAAAGTGCAAAGCATTCTAGTACGAAGATATAAGCTTGCAAAGTAAACAAACCAAGTGAAGCATATGAGATTAAACATGTAAGCAAGAATTCAAAGATACTCCGAATTTATTTTAGCACTCATCAAGAACGAGGAACAATTCTAAAGCTCACTAGGTTTAGTTTCCTAGGATCTTTAAGATTCAAAATTCAAATTAATCCTTTGATTTTGGGACTTAAGCATGGTAGAAGTGTAAATTTTTTTTCTGAGCATGAAATTCAAACTGACCTTTAAATGTTCACAATGGAATTAATCATCCTAAGCAACAACAGTCCTATCATGGCATCAATATTTTAAAATTAGAACTGACGTGCCTAAAAAACTACAGTTTGAAAACTACTTGAAAATATAGCACATGATGGTTCAAAACTTACGCTAAAATGTGGATATGAGGGTGTACTAAATAGTGGTAAAGTATAAAATGCGACAAAATAAAACATGAACCATTTCAATAAGCACAAAAACCCCCAAACCTGAATGGTGCAATGCCCTCATTGCATAAAACCATAAGCAATGAAAATAGGAAGAGGGCAAACCAATACAGTCCACACACCCATGATGTCAAAGAAAAAACTAAATACAAACAATCTAAACTAACACAGCCACAAAGCAAAAGCAAAAAGAAATGGCGCGAAGTTACCCTTGAAGCATGAAAATCATTGATTGCGGCCACAAGTTTTGAAATGTCTATCCTTCCCGTTAAATACATAGGTGAGGGGTGAAGGAACGCGTAACGATGATCAGCATGGTGTGATAGAAGATGATACAGTGGTGTAAATGTACGCGTGAATGAAAGTGTGTGTGGAGTGGAAGGTGAAATGGCATGCAAAGGAATCAAAAAAGTTCAAAGGGATTTCACACAGAAGCTCAATGAAGAAGAAGCCGCGAGGACTAGGGTTTAAACCGATCGAAAATAGGATTTTGACTGCTCACAGGGCTTTATATAGCCCTGAATACCCTGAAACTCGACCGGTCGAAACAATTTCGATCGGTCTCTCTTTATTTTTCTGAAGCCTTATGAGTCTTGACCAGTCGAATATGGCATTTCGATTAGTCCATTGAGGCTCTATTCTCCTCCACTGTTTCCCACTCTGTTACGCTATCCTAACCGGTCTAAGATGTAATTTTGATCGGTTGACTTCACAAATGACCAGTCAGAATCCGCTGTAATTCTTTCATCCTGAGCCATTCGATCGGTCAAAATCTGATAGAGAACTTAGTTCTTTGGCAAACTTCAAACAAACTTACCTAAAAAAAATTTCTTTTTTTATTTTTAACCTTTTTACTTTATTTTGCAATCCTACTACCTGCACACACACAAACTCTGAAAAACAAAAATCCTAAACTAATAATGTACAAGTGCTTGGGTTGCTTCTCAAGAAGCGCTAAGTTTTTGTTTTGTGGTCTTCACTTGGACCACCATCAAGCTTCGATAGGAAAAAGAAAAGGCCATTAATCTAACAGGAATTGGATGCCCTCTTTATCACCTAAGGGCTTGAGGTGTTTGGTGGGTGAACTCTCATCCACCCAATAAACCATGACATATTCGGATTCAATGTGTGTTGGGAATTTAAGAGCATCGAATAAGTCATTATTTAAAATGACTCGACATGAGGGTTTGTCGAAGCATTGTAAAAATGGATCGCTAGGCACATAAGGTGCCACAAATGTAATGCTCGGCTCCTCAGTCAATGTAAAATAAGAAAATGTGTCCTCCTCATGTAATTATTCGTTTGGTGTTAGAGGAGTAACACAAACTGGTTGGTCATCTTTTGGATTTTCAATCTTTTGTGGGCCAACCATGTCTTCCTTGAAAGCTTCCTCATGCCCACCCCAAAAGCTCAAGGTCTCTTCCTCAAGTTCAGGGTAGAGGTAAATCCTCCTCTCAACTCCTGGTCTTGTGGAATGCTTATAGATTGACTAGATAAGGAATCTTCCTCTCTAGCAATGGCAGTGGCCGTCTGCCCCAATTGGTATTTATTTCTCGCAAGAGACATGATCTGAGAGTGGATTCTTTAAAGAAAGTCTAGATTGGTTTGGAGTTCTTCTAAAAAAGTTAACCTCTCTTCTTCAGTACCAGAATCTGAACTCCATAGGGATTGTGAATCATGTGGGTCAAATTGAGGTTGGTTTGAAAATTTTAACACAAAAGGCTTATCCCAATTTGGGACCCACCGATTATGTCCATTCTCCCCAGACTCATTCCAATAGTTGTATGAAATCTCATCATCAAACCCATCAGATGACGGGGACATCGAATTTGCAAGAAACTTCATATCATACAAACATAACTAAGATACAAAAATACAAGAACCTAACTAAATCTGAAAACAAAGGCACGTACCTTGGCCTCTCGAGGGCATCCCCTTCGAAGCTTTGATAGGCGCGAACCTCGATCTCCAAATATGAGAAAAAAAAATTAACTAGAATGAGAATACCTAAAAGGCAATAGTTCAAATAAAATCGTAGTCCTTGGCAATGGCGCAAAAAATTTGATCATTTTATTTCAAAACTTTGCAAGTGCACAAGTTTGAATGTATTTGAGCGAGTACAAGGGTGTCGAATCACAGGGACTAGTCATTTATCTAAACTAAATCCTTATTTAGAAAGGGTTTTTTTTTTCTAAAAGTAATTTTCTAATTATTTTATCTAGAAAAGCAAGAAAACTGATTTGAAAAATATTGAGAGACAAGCCCGAGATCTCTCTTGGATCTCATACTCGTAAATAACAAAACCCCTATCCTTTTCCTATTTTGAATCCTAGGTGCCCCCCACTCTAGGCTACATGCTCTAAGACTTCGTATAAGAATTAGACAAATCTAATCGCGACTTAGACGAATCTAAACATCAAAGCATCATTGCATGACCCAACTAAAACTACCCTGCAAGGCCTAGTTCATCAGTGAATATCCTATATAGGCTAACCACATTCCCTACAAGGCCACTGAGATTAATCTAAATAGAATTAAACCTTTACAATCGCTCGTTCTCGATGACTCGCGAAACCTCGAATATCCAATCATACCATTAAAAAAAAATTCCCAAATAAACAAAGAAATAGAAATAAAGTTATTTACTTATCTTTGATCGCACAAGAGATCCCAAGCTTCGGGTTGTCTTAGCCACGCATCATTTCTATGGTCTTCGTCATCGCTGAATCGATCATAGAATGGCGATTACAAAACCCTCAATCTCACAAACTCTCATGGATCTGAAATCTACTACTAAACTATGAGCAAGAAGCCCTACGGCTCAAGCTCTTTTATTCCTAACCTAGGGTCCTTATTTATAGATGTATAAGGCCCTAGAACATTGATTTCTACTAGGAAACTGTAACATCTCAAAAAATTTCAAAACACTAATACACTAATTAAGTGTATGTGCTTAGTAAGATATATAACATATACTACGAAATTTCCTTTAAAATATTTATGGGAAATAAATTACTTAGTTTAAATAACTCAAATAAATAATTATAAAAATAAATGCACAAGCTCCGTGAGAGCATTAGTGGTAGGAATCTTGAATTCTAAGCAAGTGGTCTAGGGATCAAACCTTGCTAGAGAAAAAAAAAAACCTTATTTTGGACTTTAGATTAAAAGCCTATACACCCACACTTGGTGTGTTGGCTCCACCCAACAAGTTAGAAAAAGGTTGGATACGGGGGGACTAATTAAAATCTCCCTAAAATTCTAAATTTGTAACCTAGTAGGTTTCCTTCTAAGAAAAGAACTGAGAGAAAACCTTAGTTTTCTCTATAAAAGGAACCTCAACCCTTTAGTTCCTTATTCTTATTTGCCTCCGTAAGAAAACCTAGACTTCTTCTTCAACCCTATTCAAACCATTAAGGTGTTTCTCCATAGAGCACCCTAATCATCGCCATCCACATGAAGGAGAAGAAGAATCGTGTAACGTGAAACTTTGGGATTCTAGCAAACCACCGTAGGATCATTGGTCACACTACGAAAGGTAACTCTAATCATTAATGATGATATATAGGGTTTAAATCTTGATAGATACTCAAGTTTATGATTTTCTAAATCATTACAATAATATATGGATCACAAATTTTGAATCTTGAATGAATAAGAAAAACGATCGCTAAACACCCCAATGACAGCTCGCTCTGATAAGACCCACAGCGAGCTATCATATGTCATAGCGTGCTGTGAAAAATACCACAGTGTGCTGTGGTATATATAACAATGCACTATCATGAATGACAGCTCGCTGTGGTAATACAATAGCTCGTTGTCACTTAGGTAAAACTGGTGCCACTGGGAAGAGAATTTCTTTCGACGGCCATAACTTTGATAGAAAACTCCGATTGACCATTATAATATATTGCTTTGGGGTAGCTTGAGACGATGCATCCAATGAGTATGAAAGTAGCCACAGTTCGTTGTGGTATATATGATAGCTCATTGTGGATACTGAAATAGAATGGACTTTTGGAAAATTCATAGTCACAACTCCCTGTGAATGACCCACGCTCGCTGTGAGTGCTGAAAATAAAAATATTTTTTATTTGATCAGTCATTCGATTTTGAACTATTTGATTTTATTTATGTATCATTGTACCTATATCTTAGAAGAAGGAATTGGACGTACTGTAAGGGAATCATCGTACTCCGTTCCATACTATCTTCGAAATCGAGGTAGGGGAAATTCACTGCATAATTATGTTTTGATTTTGATCCATGGCATTAGTGATATTCTTGAAATAAATCTCTAAAAATTAGCATTGAACTCATTGAAATTATTGTATCAAAATTAGGAATTTTCTTAATATTTCACATTAGAATTTACTTTGAATCATGAAACTTTTGCATATGAATAATTGCATGTTTAATATTTATTTCTGTATTAGATTTCGTATATTGAATTAAATCTAAATATTGAACCCTTTGAATCAACTTTTGAACTTTGGAACCCTTTGACCTCCTTGGACTTTGAATTATGAACCATGAGCATTGAATTATGCGATAGAAATTTGCATGTGATTTATAGAGATTCATGTGGAACGAATTCTGTGCTTCCACACCTTTGGACCTTTAGACCGCACAAGTATCTCTCACAAAGTAGGGGCTTGGGCACTTTGGAAAATTGCTATTAGAACGATGATGGTTAGGATTCCCATCGGTTTTGACTTTGGCTCTAGCGCTATATACGTGATCTAGTGATTATTTAAGTTATCGATTTAAGATCTACATTGAATAAGAAGCTGCATGTGAACCCTAAGGATTAGTCTCATTAAATCTTACTTGAAAATCATTATGAAAATATGTGTTTCGCTCTTTGCACCTCAGAAATTATGTTTTGTCATTTAAGCAACTACTTCAAATATAGCATAGGAACTATGTTTTGATCATATGAAATATAATTGTGTATTGCATTACCCTACTGAGCTTAGACTGTTAGCTCACCCCGACACTATGTGTCATAGGTACTGAAGTAGTTCCGATCCCTGAGTTAAGATCTGGACTTCGTACTAGAGGACAAGGCAGATCTTCCTCCTGAGCAATTTTATCCATAGATTTCTTTGGACACTTAGATTTGGTATAGTTAAATGTACTTGTGAACCTATTAATATTGTTTTAGATGGTACACACCACTGTTTGTGTGACGATCGACCGTCACCGGTGGTTTTACTTTTCATTTAAGCTTTCATTATGGACATATATACAATTATTTTTTTATCTAATGACTTGCTTTCTATTGATACTTAAAGAATCTCTGTAATTAGATTATGAACTATGATCTAGCGATCCGAGAATTTCCATTAGTTACAGTTGGTATTAGAGCAGTGACATCTGCCAATAGAACGCACGTGTTCTAATCGATCTGGGCTTTACACACTCGTTCGTGACCACTCAGTATGCTACTGAACTGAGCATCACACCAGAGCCCTTGAATTTTGTCTTATCCGTATCAGGCCCTACTAAGAACTCAGTAAGCACAGACACTATCTGTCGATCAGTAATCATTCCAATTGAAGGTCACGAGTCATCAGCCAATTTGATTATTTTAGACATGCAAGGATTTGACGTAATCCTTAGCATGGACTGCCTTCGAAAGATAGTCAATTTTTACCCCAAGGGGGGAAAATCATTCAGATTTTATGGCACTAAGCTGAAAATTGTGCCTTCTATATCCACTACTCAAGTTGAACGGTTAATGAGCAATGGGTGCTATGGTTATCTCGTATTCGTACAAAATCCATAGGAAGAGAAGGTCACCATTACAGATATTCCATCGCTTGCAAGTTTTCTAATGTGTTTTCTGAAGAGTTACCTGGATTACCGCCAGACAGAGAAGTTGAATTCGTAGTGGACTTAGCTCTAGGCACAGAGCCAGTATTGAAGGCACCATACTATATGACACCGGTAGAGCTGAAAGAACTCAAGGAAGAGCTACAAGAACTCCTAGCCAAAGGATTCATAAGACAGCGTTTCTACATGGGGAGCACCCATACTATTCGTCAAAAAGAAGGATGGTTCTATCCGACTTTACATCAATTATCATCAATTGAAAAAGTTGATGATCAAGAACTATTACCACTTCCTCGTATTGACGATCTCTTTGATCAGTTTCAAGGCGCAAATTTTTCTCAAAGCTTGATCTGAGATCAGGAAATAATCAACTGAAAGTTATGGCTGAAGACATTCTGAAAATTGCTTTTCACACAAGATATGGCCACTATGAGTTCTAGTAATGCCATTCGGGTTAACGAAAGCACCAGCAACCTTCATGGACCTGATAAATAGAGTGCTCAGACCACATCTTGACAAATGTGTGGTAGTCTTCGTGGATTACATCCTCATCTATTCAAAGACCAGAGAAGAACACGAACAACATCTACGTCTAGCTCTTCAAACACTTCGTGATCATCGACTGTATGCAAAATTGAGCAAGTGCGAATTTTTGCTAAAGCAAGTGAGTTTCTTGTGACATGTAATATCCGAAGAAGGCATTAAAGTTGACCCAAAAAAAATTAAGGCCATTATAAAATAGGAACAATTGAAGACAGTGATCAAAGTTTGAAGTTTTCTGGGCTTAGCTAGATATTACAGAAGATTTGTAGATGGGTTCTCCAAAATTGCAAGACCACTTACTCAACTTATAAGAAAGAATGTAAAGTTTGAATGGAATGACTTATGTGAAAAGTGCTTCAAAGAACTCCAAAAGAAGCTAACTTCTGCTCCAGTACTATCAATACCTTCAAGCAGTGGAGGTTTCGTAGTATTCAGTGATGCCTCGCATAGTGGATTGGGTTGTGTACTCAACCAAAATGAGAGAGTTATTGCTTATGGCTCTCAACAACTCAAGGATCATGAGAAGACCTACCGAACTCATGACTTGAAATTGGCAGCTATTATTTTTACCTTGAAGATTTGGAGGCACTACTTCTATGGTGAAATTTCGAGATCCTAACTGATCATAAAAGCTTAAAATATCTTTTCACTCAGAAGGACTTGAACATTAGGCAATAAAGATGGATTGAATTCTTAAAGGATTATGATTGCACCATTCAGTACTTCCTTGGTAAAGTGAATGTAGTAGCTGACGCACTGAGCCGAAAGTCATTTGCTCAGTTATCAAGCCTCATCACAAAATTTCACAGATGGCGATTGTTTGAGGATATATCACTATATGACAAGAAGTTTGAGATTAAAGAATCTTGAGCATTACAGGCCAACATCATCATCAAGCCAACAATATTTGATAACATCTAAAAACTCCAGAAGACCGATGAAGAACTTTTGGCAATTAGATAGGGTGTGATCAATAGGGATAGGCCTAATTTCACCATCTAGGAAGATTGTTCCTTACTATTCAGAGATCAACTATATGTATCATCAGAAACTGACCTTCGATGTCTAATTCTGAAAGAAGCACACAAGTCAATGTACGTCGTCCATCTGTGTTGTACAAATATGTATCAGGACCTGAAGAAGAGCTTTTGGTGGAGAGGCTTGAAGAAAGACATAGCTGAATATATATCGGCATGCTTAGTGTGCCAACAAGTGAAGGTTGACCATCGAAACCCCTATGGTTTATTGCAACCTTTGTCGATACAAGAATGGAAATGGGAGGCTATATCCATGGATTTTATCCTTGGATTACCAAGAACTGTGAAAGGGCACAATGCAATTTGGGTGATCATTGATCGCTTAACCAAGTCTGTCCACTTTCTGCTGTATAGCACGAGATATACGGCCAATCAGCTTGCAGAGTTGTATCTTAAAGAGATTGTCAAATTACATGGCATCCCAGCCAACATCGTCTTAGATAGAGATCCAACATTTATGTCAAAGTTCTGGCAAAGATTTCAAGAAGGAATGGGTACATGATTATATTTTAGTTCTGCATTTCACCCTCAGACAGATGGCCAGACCGAAAGGGTAAATCAGATTATCGAAGACATGCTTCGAGCTTACATGTTGAACTTTCAAGGGTCATGGGACAAACACCTACCTTAATTGAGTTTGCCTGTAATAACAGTTATCAAGCAAGCATAGCAATGGCTCCGTTTGAAGCACTCTATGACTGAAGATGTAAGTCTCTGCTAACTTAGGAAGAGAGAAAGGGGGGAAATTCATATTAGGACTAGAAATTATTGAGAGCACAACTGAAGCAATTTGGTTGATTCGGGAAAGATTAAGGGCCACTTAAAGCCGACAGAAAAGCTAAGCGGACCTCAAATGAACAAGTATTGAATTTCAGGTAAACTTAGTGAGATTTATTAGTTTAGGTCCCCTGTGATTATAAGCATCACTAAGACAACGCATTCCTTGCAGGAGGGGACAACGCATTCATCAAAATCTCACCTACTAAGGGAGTAATGCGATTCGGAAGACGGGGAAAACTGAGTCCATGCTACGTAGGACCCTTCGAGATACTTGGACAAGTCGAAGAAGTCGCATATAGGATTGCTTTAATTTCCTCTAGAAGACGGGGAAAACAAGCGCACAATGAAAATTATAGAGCTAGTATAAGATCGACGGGTTCTAGAGGAAATTAATTAAAAATAGAGGGAGTTGATGTGCCTCCCATAGATATACATCCTCTAGATGTACCAACTACATACAAAGGTAGTACGTCACTCTCTCCTCCCAAAAGGGTTAGCAGCTCAATTTGAGTTTCCAACCTTTCGATAGATTGTCGCAGGTGATTGAGTAACTTTGTCTGGATGTGGCTATGTTGCACCCAACTGTCTGCTATTTGCAATAGGGCATCCTCATTAGCAGTGTGGTATTGGGCTCCTGTGGGGTAAGGAGGAACAGTTGAAGGTTGGGAGACTGAGTGAGTTGGGCCATGGTTAAGACCATAGACTTCTCCATATTAAGATGTTGGGTGCAATTTTGTACCCACCAGAGATTGAATTTTTGTTTTTCAAAACTTTGGCTTCAGAAAACCTTTCATCATTGACTTTAATTTGTATAATCTTCCTTGCTTAGGAAGTACACTTATTAAAGTCTCCGAATCAATCTCACCCGATGCATGATTTTGCATCGGTTCCTCGTTAAGGGTCTCAAAGAGTTCCCATGCTTCTTCTGCTATCAAATTTCGAAACATACCACCACAGGCAATATCAGTCCTATGACGGTTTGTATTGTTAAGACTTTCATAAAAAATGAGCACTAAGTGCCAAGGCGTAATCCCATGGTGAGGACACTTGTGCAGAAGATCCTTGAGACGGCTCTAACATTCCTGAAGAGATTCATCCAGAAATTGTAGGAACGTTATAATCAAATGTCAGATTTTATTCATTCTTCTAATTGGAATTAATTTCATAAGGAACATGCGTTCCATTCCTTCCCAATTAGGGATCGAATTATGAGGCAAAGATTTTATCCACTGCTTTGCTTCATCTCTAAGAGAATATGCGAATAGCCTCAATTGAGTGGATTCTTCTGTCAAGTTTTTAATTCTAATGAAAGTGCATATTCTTATGAATTTATTTAAATGCAGATAAGGGTCTTCATCCATTAGCCCATGAACAGTCGAAAGTGTTTAAAGTATATTAGGTGTAATTTCAAAAGTCCTATTACAAGCTTGGGGGTGTATTTGGATGCATGGGGGAGGTGTAAGAGGTGTCCATGCATAGTATTCCCCCATGGTTTTAGCCATATATTGTTTTCTTTCAGCCATACTGACATCACAGCAGGGTGGCTAAAAACAATTATTATAAATATCTATTTGAATTTGAATTTTATCTAATTTTTATTCTAGAAAGCAGGGAGAGAAACAAATGAGAGCTTCTAAATTCCATGGCCGACAGAAGTTGGAAACTTTTAATTTACTACTCCGAATAAACCTGTGAAAGATTTAAGAAGTGATCAAAGAAAGTTAAAAATATAAAGAAATATAAAAGAGAGAAAGATAAATATTTATTCTTAAAATGAAAATATAAAAAGATAAGGACTTTCCTGGCAACACGCCAAAAACTTGATCGGCTTACTATGTATGTCTAATTAAGTCTTAACCTATTGCAAGCGCACAATGAAAATTGTAGAGCTAGTATAAGATTGTTTCCATGAAGAAGTTTTATCTTATATATATTTCTATTTTAAAGTTGTATTATCTTCAAAGGTTCTAAACTACTTGAGAAATATGAATAAAAGAATGGTTTCTTAATCTAAATTGCATAAAATAAATCCTAATCCTCCTTCAGATTGAGGCCATCAATCCCAATCTTCAGCTATTGAATATTTATAAAAATAAACAGTACCATTACACCGTATTACAGTCTTCTAGAAATTGGGCGTCAATCAAAAACTAAAATTTCTTAACACATATTTAATCTAATCAACAATTTCCTAAAATTTGGGCGTCAACCAAACTCTAGAAAATTGAAGATGGCAAAGTAAAAACCGTTACACTAATCTGCAAGTTCCAACCTGAGTCGTCAATTCAAATTAAAACTTGAAGATGTTCACAAAGCATGTAAATAAAGCAAATAAATATATCTTTCACCCCTCAACCGCAGTCGTCAATTGCTTCTTAGAAACTAGGATATCTGGACTAATCTTTAGCACCTAATAGCAGTCTTTAATTGCTCTTCAGAAAACTTCAGATATCTAATCTACTCTAGCTATTTTACACTACTGATCGAAAGAAAATCCAACCTCAGTTGTCAATGGATACTGAAATTCTCCGATGCTTATTCCTACACCGGGCTCTCTTATTTATAGATAATAAGGAGTTAGTTTACAAAGACTTCTAATTCTAATAAAAGATTCCTAATATAACTCTAATTCTGAATTTTATTCATCCTTGCTTTCAATGGTTGAGGTACTTTCGGATTGTTCTTCTTTTTCTCAGCAACCGAGATTTCCTAAGAGCTAATCTTCATCAATCTTCTCAGATCCGTACTTCACCAAACTTTTAATTTTAGATATCTTCTAATTCTGTTCTTGGCGGTGATAATCTTAATTCACGTGATCAACAACAACAATAATAGTAGGAAAGCTTCTTTTCTGGATAATCACAAATCACGATTTTCTATCTTTTTCTTCTCTTTCTTAGAAAATCGTAATCACGATTTTCTATCTTTTATAGTTTCCTATTTGGACGATTCTCTAAATTATAATTTTTTGCTTTTCTCCTTTTGTCTCTTTTGAAGAATCGTAAATTATAATTTTCTAGCTTTTAGTAGGCGGGAAATCGTCATTTTCACTCAATCATCTTTCTGACTACTTTTTGAGTTCATTTTGACGAATATTAACACTTTGGCTCTCTTTTACTATTTTTCCTTAATATTTACATATCGTTAACTTGTTAGTAGCATATTACATCCTAGTATCACTAAGTTAAGGGTGATAAAATGATAAATTATGTGACTGATCACCCGACTCACATCTTTGACTACCAGCCTATCAAGCTCAAAGAAGATATGACGGTAGTTGAAGAATCAATTTAGATCCTTGACCATAAGGAGCAATCCTTACATACCAAATGGATCTCGCTCGTGCTTGTTAAGTGGTGGAATCACTCATCTGAAGAAGCCACTTGGGAATGAGAAGGAGAGATTCGAGATCAGTACCCACACCTCTTTGAATAAGGTACGTTAATTTTCAAGGACAAAAATTCTTTTAAGGGGGGAGGATGTAACACCCCCAAAATTTCCAAAACACTAATACACTAATTAAGTGTATGTGCTTAGTAAGATATACAACGTATGCTACAAAATTTCCTTTAAAATATTTATGGGAAATAAATTCCTTAGTTTAAATAACTCCAATATATAATTGTATAAATAAATAAAGAAGCTTCGTGAGAGCATTAGTGGTAGGAGACTTGAATTTTAAGTAAGAGGTCTAGGGATAAAACCTTGCTAGAGACATAAAAAAACCCTTATTTGGACTTTAGACTAAAAGCCTATACACCCACACTTGGTGTGTTGGCTCCACATGGGATAAACCCCAACAAGTTAGAAAAAGGTTGGATATGGGGAGACTAATTAAAATCTCCTAAATTTCTAAATTTATAACCTATTCGGTTTCCTTCTAAGAAAAGAACTGAGAGAAAACCTTAGTTTTCTCTATAAAAGGAACCCCAACCCTTTAGTTTCTTATTCTTATTTTTCTCCATAAGAAAACCTAGATTTCTTTTTCAACCTTCTTCAAACCATTAAGGTGTTTCTCCATAGAGCACCTTGATCACCGCTATTGACACGAAGGAGAAGAAGAATCGTGTAGCATGGAACTTCGAGATTCTAGCAAACCACGATAGGATAATTGGTCACACTACGAAAGGTAACCCTAATCATTAATGATGATCTATAGGGTTGAAAGCTTGATAGATAATCAAGTTTACGATTTTCTAAATCATTAGAATAATATACAGATAACAAATTTTGAATCTCGAATGAATAAGAAACTCCGACGCTAAACACCCTAGTGACAGCATGCTGTGATAAGACCCACAACGCGTTGTCATATGTCATAGCATGCTGTGACAAGTAACACAACTCTCTATGGTAATACAATAGCTCGCTGTCACTAAAGTAAAAACTGGTGGCGTTGGGAAGAAAATTTCTTCCAATGGCCATAACTTTTAATAGAAAACTCTGATTGACCATTATAATATTTCGTTTTAGGGTAGCTTGAGACGATGCATCCAATGAGCATGAAAGTAGCCACAGCTCGTTGCGGTAAATATGAAAGCTCAATGTGGATACCGAAACATAATGCACTTTAAGAAAATTCATAATCACAGCTCGCTGTGAATGACCCACAGCTCACTGTGAGTGCCGAAAATAAAAATATTTCTTATTCGATCAGTCATCTGATTCTTAACTATTTGATTTTATTTATGTATCATTATACCTGTATCTTAGAAGAAGGAATCGAACATACTGTAAGGGAATCATCGCATTCCGTTCCATACGATCTTCATAATCGAGGTAGGGGAAATTCGCTGCATAATTATGTTCGGATTTTGATCTATGGCTTTAGTGATATTCTCGAAATAAATCTCTGAAAATTAGCATTTAACTCAATGAAATTATTGTATCGAAACTGGGAATTTTTTGAATATTTCACATTAGAATTTACTTTGAATCATGAAACTTTTGCATCTGAATAATTGTATGTTTAATATTTATTTCTGCATTAGATTTTGTATATTGAATTAAATCTGAATATTGAACCCGTTGAATCAAATTTTGAACTTTGGAACCCTTTGGCCTCCTTAGACTTTGAATTATGAACCACGAGCATTGAATTATGTGATAGAAATTTGCATATTATTTATAGAGATTCATGTGGAACAAATCCTGTACTTCGGCAATTTTAGACCTTTGGACCGCACAAGTATCCCTCACAAAGCAGAGGCTTGGGAACTTGGGAAAATTATTCTTAGAACAACGATGGTTAGGATTCCCATCGGTTTTGACTTCAGCTCTAGTGCTATATATGCAATCTAGAAATTATTTAAGTTATCGATTTAAGATCTACATTGAATAAGAAACTGCATGTGAACCGCAAGGATTAGTCTCATTAAATCTTGCATGAAAATCATTATGAAAATATGTGTTTCGCTCTTTGCACCTCAGAAATTATGTTTTTTCATTTAAGCAACTACTTCTAATCTATCATTGGAACTATGTTTTGATCATATGAAATATAATTGTGTATTGCACTGCCCTACTGAGCTTAGACTATTAGCTCACCCCAACACTATGTGTCACAGGTATTGAAATAGTTCCAGACCCTGAGTTAGAAGAAAATTTGGACTTCGTACCAGAGGATAAGGCAGATCTTCCTCCTGAGCATTTTTATCCATAGATTTCTTTGGACACTTAGATTTGGTATAGTTAAATGAACTTTTGAACCTATTAATATTATTTTGGATGTTAAGCACCACTGTTTGTGTGATGAACGACCGTCACCGATGGTTTTACTTTTCGTTTAAGCTTTCATTGTTGACATATATGCAATAATTTTTTTATCTAATGACTTGCTTTCTATTGATACAGAAGAATCTCTGTAATTAGATTATGAGCTATGATCTAGCGATCCAGGAATTTTCATATATTTCGAGATGAAAATTTCGGGGTCGTTACAGTTGGTATCAAGGCAACGGCTTTTTCCAACACAACGCACGTGTTCTAATAGATTCGTGCTCTACACACTCATTCGTGACCGCTCAGTTTGCTATGTCACTAAGCATCACACCAGAGCCCTTGGATTTCCTCTTATCCGTATCAGTCCCTACAGGGAACTCAGTAGTCACAGACACTATCTATTGATCAGTAATCATTCCATCTGAACGTCATGAGACATCAGCCGATTTGATTATTTTGGATTTGCAAGGATTTTATGTAATCCTTGACTTGGACTGACTATCTACCCATCATGCAAATATGGACTACCTTCGAAAGATAGTCAGTTTTTTTCCCAAGGGGGAAAAACCATTCAGATTTTATGGTACTAAGCCAAAAATTGCGCCTTTTATATTCGCTATTCAAGCTGAACGGTTATTGAACAATGGATGCTACGATTATCTCGCATTCATACAAAATTAACGGGAAGAGAAGGTCACCATTACCATTACTCCATCACATGCGAGTTTTCTGATGTGTTTCTTGAAGAGTTACCTGGATTATCGCCAGACAGAGAAGTTGAATTCACAATGGACTTACCTCCAAGCATAAAGCCAGCATGGAAGGCACCATACCGTATGACTCCGGCAGAACTGAAAGAACTCAAGGAACACCTATAAGAACTCTTAGACAAAGGATTCATAAGATAGAGTGTTTCTCCATTGGGAGCACCCATACTATTTGTCAAAAAGAAGGATGGTTCTATGGGACTTTGCATCGATTATCATTAATTGAACAAGTTAATGATCAAGAACCATTATCCACTTCCTCATATTGATGATCTCTTCGATCAGCTTCCAGGCGTAAGATTTTCTCGAAGATAGATCTAAGATCAGGATATGATCAGCTAAAAGTTAAGGCAGAAGATATTCTGAAAACTACTTTTCGCACAAGATATGGCCACTATGAGTTTCTAGTAATGCCATTCGAGTTAATGAATGTACCAACATCCTTCATGGACCTGATAAATAGAGTGTTCAGATCACATCTCGACAAGTGTGTGGTAGTCTTAGTGGATGACATCCTCATCTGTTTAAAGACCAGAGAAGATCACAACAACATCTACGTCTAGCTCTTCAGATACATCATGATCATTGACTGTATGCAAAATTGATCAAGTGTGAATTTTAGCTGAAACAAGTGAGCTTCTTGGGACATGTAATATCCGAAGAAGGCATTAAATTCAACCCAACAAAAATTGAGGCCATTATAAAGTAGAAACAACCAAAGACAGTGACCGAAGTTTAAAGTTTTCTGGGCTTAGTTGGATATTACAGAAGATTTGTGGAAGGGTTCTCCAAAATTGCTGGAGCACTTACTCAACTTACAACAAAGAATTCAAAGTTTGAATGGAATGACTTATGTGAAATGATCTTCTAAGAACTCAAAAAGAAGTTAACTTCTGCTCTAGTACTAGCAATACCTTCAAGCAGTGGAGGTTTCATAGTATTCAGTGATGCCTCGCATAGTGGATTGGGTTGTGTACTCAACCAAAATGAGAGAGTTATCACTTATGGCTCTTGACAATTCAAGGATCATGAGAAGAACTACCCGATTCATGACTTGGAATTGGAGGCTGCTATTTTTGCCTTGAAGATTTGGAGGCACTACTTCTACGTTGAAACTTCTAGATTCTGACCGATCATAAAAGCCTAAAATATCTTCTCACTTAGAAGGACTTGAACATGAGGCAAAGAAGATGGATTGAATTCTTAAAGGATTATGATTACACCATTCAGTACCACCCTGGTAAAGCGAATGTACTAGCTGACGCTCTGAGCCAAAAGTCATATGCTCAGTTATCAAACCTCATCCTAAAAATTCATAGATTGTGACAGTCCGATTTTTGGTGCTCCGAAAACCGTGCCATCAACACGACCCTCGAGGCCGTGCCCAAAAACCTTTACAATACATTTGGTATATATAAGCCAACATTTACTCTAAACGAATTGTCATGCCTAAAATAGTTTAGGGCCCCCAAAAAGGCAGTCCTTGTCCCATGCCAATTCATGGGCATAAGGACCTACCCAAGCCGTTAGATAATGTTCACTCCAAATGTTTTATCGAAAGCATATCATATTTAATTACATTCCATAAAGAGGCTTGATATACCAAGCCGTGCCTAAAATTCTCAACTCACTCTCAAAGTGCACAAAGGGTCTCCTAGAAGAAATCTTCGGGAGGAGGCTCTGACTCCTCAGTGGGTACGTAGTCTGAATCTCCTGGATCAACGTCTCTAGAAGTCCTTGTTGCCGCCAGTCCTGAACCTGCGACGTATAGTCTAAGGGGTGAGCTACATCCTAGCTCAATAGGGAAACAAAGTGAACATATAGATTAAATCTCGCATATATGTTAGCAGTTTTGAAAGCACAATTTACTAGGTATCACTTTTAAGCAGAACAATTGATATAACTGAAATAACTAAAATGCATACCGCTGATTTCCTTTCATAGTGTGGTTGTTCTCATCTTACGGGTTTAGTTATGAATTCGGCCTAATCACTTAAACCTTTAACTTAAATAATCCCCGAGCAATATAGCATCGAGCCCCGATGGAATACCCACCATCGTCATCTACTAGACAATTGTTACATGTATTCCCTGGGAATACTGCCCAAGCCCCTTTCTCGTAGGTGGTGGGGTCTATAATTATATTTACATCCCTGGGATGTGCTATAAGTATATGGATTGGCCGCCGTACCGGTCACGGATATCCTGCTGCGTCAGTCGTGGGTATCCCGCCACGTCGGTGGGGTATTCTAATCAAACCTTAAATAACAAAATATCGATGTGCTTTACATATAGTTATTCACCGTGACTTGTGCTAATTTTTAGTACATTAGGCCTTATCATTATGCTGTAGTTTCACGGTTTGTTTTCAACCGTATCCCTGGGATACTACAGATTTAATACATCATCTTGATGCCCTCATTATAATATTCCGTCCCCTGGGGACTTCATGTTTTCACCTTGAATCTTACGCACACACCCCTTTTTGGAAGAGCATATAATACTCACTTTTTAATTTAAATGCACTGCATATATGAGTTGACGAAATAAAGTACATGTTTCAAAAATATTCCCTACCTCGACGAATTTCAAAGCACGCCTTCTCGTACAGGTTTACATTTCACGATCATACGTCAAACCTACATTTCCTGTATTTAGAATATGCTTAGAAAGGTTACTAGAATCATTGGAGTGTATAACCTCCATGTTTCTGTACCAATAATTTCAAGAACTGAGTGGTGCCTCGCGTGAGCGAGCAAAATTCCTCGCTCGAGCGGTCACTAGACCTCGCTCGAGCGGTCACTTGACCTCGCTCGAGCGATTAAATCGAGGTCGCTCGAGCGGTTAAATCGAGCCGCCTAAAGCTTTACTGGGGACCTCGCTCGAGCGAGCTTCCTTCTTATTTTGGGGACCGCGCGAGCGAGCCCAGAGCTATATTTTTATAGTTTTTCCTCGCTCGAGTGATCCCTTTTGGCCGCTCGAGCGGGGAGCGATATATTTTTACTCCTCGATCTGCTCGAGAAAACTATTTCTCCCCTTATTCAGCCTTTAACATCAACAAAAATATTCAACCAACATTCTTCCTATTATTTGAAACATGCCTAAGCATCTATCATGCCTTTAACATACCTCCAACGATGAGTCTCGCACAAGTTCGATTGAAGACTCGGAATTCTACTAGGCTAAAAAGGTCTCCAATGTTCCCCCTCCAGCCTTTGCTCCATCTCTTCCACCGATTTAAGTCCCAACGAAACCCTAGTTCTTTACTAGGCTCTTCTTTTCTTTCTCTCTATTTCTCCTTCTCTCTATTTAGATTAGAATAGAGTTACGTAAGGGCTCTTCACTTATATACTTATATACTTATAAGTTAGGGAAATATTAGTGTGTTTCTCTCATACACACATAGTGTCTACGGGTTCATTTTGGTTTCCTTGTGAAACACATATACATGTGTATAGTGCATGACGTGCACGTTTCCCAAAAATCTGGGGTTGTGACATAGATGGTGATTGTTTGAGGATATATCACTATATGACAAGAAGTTTGAGATTAAAGAATTTGGAGCACTACTTGCTAACATCATCATCAAGCCAACAATATTTGATAACATTCGAAAACTCCAGATGACCGATGAAGAACTTCTGAAAATTAGATAGGGTGTGATCAATGGGGTTGGCCTGATTTCTCCATCAAGGAAAACGGTTCCTTACTATTCAGAGATCGACTATATGTACCATCACAAACTGACCTTCGACGTCTAATTCTCGAAGAAGTTCACAAGTCAATGTACGCCATCCATCCTGATTGTACAAAGATATATTAGGACTTGAAGAAGAGCTTCTGATGGAGAGGCTTGAAGAAAGATATAGTAGAATATGTATCGACATGCTTAGTGCGCCAACAAGTGAAGGTTGGCCATCAAAACCCCTCTGGTTTATTACAACCTTTATCGATATTGGAATGAAAATGGGAGGCTATATCCAGGGATTTTATCCTTGGATTACCGAGAACTGTGAAAGGGCACAATGCGATTTGGATGATCGTTGATCACTTAACCAAGTCTGCCCACTTTCTGCCGTACAGCACCTGATATACGACCAGTCCTCTTACAAAGTTGTATCTTAAAGAGATTGTCAGATTGCATGGCATCCCAGCTAGCATCGTCTCAGATAGAGATCTGACGTATACGTCAAAGTTCTTGCAAAAATATCAAGAAGGAATGGGCACAAGATTGGATTTCAGTTATGCACTTCACCCTTAGACAGATAACCAGACCAAAAGGGTGATTCAGACTATCGAAGACATGCTTCGAGCTTGATGTTGGACTTTCAAGGGTCATGGGACAAACATCTAAACTTGATTGAGTTGGCCTATAATAACAGTTATCAGGCAAGCATAAGAATGGCTTCGTTTGTAGCACTCTATGGCCGGAGATGTAAGTCTTCGCTAAATTAGGAAGAGACAAAGGGGAGAAATTCATAATAGGCCTAGAGATTATAGAGAGCTCAACTGAAGCGATTCGGTTGATTTAAGAAAGATTAAGGTTCACTCAAATCCGACAGAAAAGCTATGCGGACCTCAAATGAATGAGTATCAAATTTCAGGTAAACTGAGTTATAATTATTAGTTTTTCTCCCTTGTGATTATAAGCATCACTAAGACAACGCATTCCTTGCAAGGGGGACAATGTATTCATCAAAATCTCACCTACTAAGGGAGTAATGTGATTCAAATGACGTGAAAAACTGAATCCATGCTACATCGGACCCTTTGAGATACTAGGACGAGTCGGAGAAGTCGCATATAGGATTGCTTTACTACCTCAACTGTCTGATCAATCACATAATGTACCATTTTATCACCCTTAATTTAGTGGTGTAAGGACTTAGTTTACTACTAGTAAGTTGATGATGTGCAGATATTAAAGAAAAATAATAAAAGAGAGTCATAATATTAATCTTTGTCAAAGGGAACACAAAAGATTAATAAAAAGACGATTAAGCGTAAAAGACAGTTCGCCGCTCATGGAAGGATAGAAAAATTGTGTTTTATGATTTTACAGACGATAGAGTGTTACTAATCAAGATCTATAGAAAATCGTAATGTGCGATTCTTTGGAGAAAGAGTATAGAAGAAAGTAGAAGAATTGAAATTTAGAGAATCATCTACTGAGGAAGCTATGAAAGATAGAAAATCATGATTTACGATTTTCTAAGAAAGAGAAGAGAAAAAGGATAATCGTGAATTAAGATTACGATTATAGAAGCTTTCCTATTGCTATTGATCACGTGAGAATTTCCGCTGTCAAGAATAAAATTAGAAGAACTTCTTAATTAAAAGTTTGGCTAATCACGGATCTGGGAGATTGATGAAGAAAAATCTTAAAAGGACTAAGCTGCTACTATTAAAGAAAGAAATCCATAACACATCAAACATCCAAAAGCATGGAAGAATAAAATTAGAATTAGAGTTATATTTGGAATCTTTTATTTTAGTAATTTCTTTTATTAAAATTAGATGTCTGCAAATCAACCCTTATGATCTATAAATAAGAGGGCTCGACATAAGAATAATCATTGAAGAATTTCACGACATCAATTGACAACTGAGGTCTGTATTTTCTCCAAATCAAAGTAGTTTAGGATTTATAAAGTAAGAGCATCCACAGTTCTCTGAGGTTTTGCCTGACAACCAAGGTTGAGGAAGCTGAAAGATCAACCCTTCGGAAGGTTTAGATTTTATCTTATTTTTAGTTTAGATTTTATTTTATTTTTAGTTTAGATTTTAAATTCTTTGTAAACATCTTCGAATTTTTATTTGAATTGATGACTCAGGTTAAAGTTTGTATATTAGTATAACGGCTTTACTTTTCCATCTTCAATTTTCTCGAATTTGATTGACGCCCAAATTTTAGGAGATTGTTGATTAGATTAAATCAGTGTTGAAGAATTTTAGTTTTTTGATTGACGACCAAATTCTGGAAGGCTACGATACGGTGTAATGGTATTTTAAATTTGTAACCATCCGATAGCTAAAGGTTGAGATTGATGACATCAATCTGAAGGAGGATTAGGATTTATTTTTATGCAATTAGATGAAGAAACCCATTTTTTTATTCATATTTCTCCAGTAGTTTAGGACTTAAAAGATAAGGATAGTTTTTAAATATAAAAATCTATAAGAAGATAATCACTTCTTTGTGGGATCGATTCTATCGCTACACTATAATTTCCATTGTGCGCTTGCAATAGGTTAAGGCTTGATTTTAATTTAAATATAAACATATTATAAGCCGGTCAAGTTTTTGGCGCCGCTGCCAGGGAAGCACTTTATCTTTTATTTTTGTTTATATTTTTGTTTTAAAATAAATATTTATCTTTCTCTTTTTCTACTTCTTAACATTTTTAACTTTCTTTGAATCACTTCTTGATCTTTCGCAGGTTTATTCGGAGTGACGACTCAAAGTCTTAACTTCCCCTGATCAGTGAAGCTCGAGGCTTAGATTTGCTCACGCTCCCTACTTTCTAGAATAAAAATTAGATAAAATTAAAGTTCAAATAGATATTTAAAATAATTGTTTTTAGCGACCCTGTTGTGATCTCAGTATGGCAGGAAGAAACCAATATATGACTAAAACCATGGGAGAATACTATGCATTGACACCTCTTACACCTCCCCCATGAATTCAAATATACCCTGCAGTTGGTAATAGGATCTTCGAAATTACGCCCAATACACTTCAAATACGTTCGACTTTTCATGGGCTAATTGATGAAGACCCCTATTTGCATTTAAATAAGTTCATGAAAGCATGTACTATCATTCAAATTAAGAACTTAACAGAAGAATCCACTCGATTAAGGTTGTTTTCATATTCGAGATGAAGCATAGCAGTGGATAAACTCTTTGCCTCATAATTCGATCACTAACTGGGAAGGATTGGATCCGTCTTAAGGACCTTCTGCACAAGTGCCCTCACCATGGGATTGCGCATTGGCAACTAGTGCTCATTTTTTATGAAGGCCATGGAGATGCAACCCGGCATATGATTGATGTGGCCTGTGGTGGTATGTTTCATAACTTAACATCAAAAGAAGCCTGGGAACTCTTTGAGACCCTTAGCGAGGAATCGGTGCAACATCATGCACCGGGTGAGGTTGACTTGGAGACTTTAACAAGTATGCCTCCTAATCAAGGAAGATTTATAATTTAAAGTCAATGATGAAAGGTTTTTTGATGCTGAAGTTTTGAACAACAAAAGTTCAACCTCTGGTGGGTATAAAATCGTACCCAACATCTCAACAAGGAGAAGCCTATGGTCCTAACCATGACCCAACTCAATCAGTCTCCCGATTTCCTTCTATTCCTTCTTTCCACACAGAGGCCCAATACCATGCTACTATAGAGGATACTTTGTTGCAAATGGCCTACAGCTGGATGCAACATAGTTGTATTCAGACACAGTTACTTAACCACCTTGGGCAATTTGTCAAAAGATTGGAAACTAGTTTGAGCAACTATTACATTTCGATAAAGAAAGTAGCGCACTACCTTTACATGCAGTCGGTACGTCTAGAGGATTTATGTTTGTGGGAGACACATAAACTCCCTCTATTTTTAATTGAATTCCTTTAGAACTCGTCGAGCTATCGACTCACCCGTAGCAAACACCAATAACATATGTATATAACTTAGTTTATGAGAATATTCTATGATTCACAGTATGCGCACGTACACTCAATCGTAAAGTCTCTTATGTATGGTCACAATCACTTTACTCATATGGATTTACGATTTCTTGTGATTTGTAGAGTCAAATCATAGCGAGTAAGATTTGAAGCATCATAGAGTTTCACTTTCGTTCTACAAAATTGCAAACGACAATTTTGGAGAACAGGCTACTCCAGTGGTCAATCTTATCGGTTACATTAGAACTTAAACCCATGTAATTCATAGAGGATGCGGACATGCATTGCATTCAATATCTTCACTTGCCAATCACCCAAGCCTATAAGCCTATACCTTGACACGTGAACCTTTTCCTTTCTTTATAAAACCAGCCTTCGCCTTCCCAAAAACTCATCTCCTTCGTCTTCCTTTCATACACTAACCCCATGACGAAAGAAATCAAACAGAGTGATTTCAGTAAGCAACTTGATAGAATTTTGGAAATACATAGAGCTGAGCTCCTGGCTGCAAAACAAAGAGTAGAAAATCTGAAGCACCAGCAACCTATCCAAGATGCCGAATCATCTTCTGAAACTATTACTCACCCTAAACCTGACCCAAATCCGACATCACATACTAAGAACCAATTTTCCCCCACTTCCTAACCTTTACACCATCACAACCCACCCCGAATGTGTGCCCCTTTATAATAAGGATGGGTTATAATTTTCAGTGTCATTTCCTATCCCATCCTTAGTCTCCTCGCCACCCTTCTCCATTGCTCATCTTCTCCTGTGTTTGTGTTAAAATCTCTTTGTAGTATCTTCGCAAGGGAGCAGTATGGGTAAAGGGTGATTTGGCGATGAGATCTGGAGATGTGTTCACTTCCTTACCCTTTGAAGTACTCCCGCTGTGGCATTGCATTTCTTCCACGGAGGGAATATGAGATGCTCCTTTTTGATGAGATAAAGAAGGGCACAAAGAAGTGTTTCGATAGCTTTTGGAGGAGCGGCCCTGCCAAGGTGTGGATACTCCTTTAGTAGGAAGGAATGAGAGACTCTAATTAAAGGTGGTTAGAAATCGAGGACCAATTTTTATCAAAGATTTCTTTTCAGTCGTTGCTGCCAGTGTGATGTCTAACTTAGTATGTGTCTAAATTTTTCCTAGGTTTACACTCTTTTATGTAAATAGTTTTTCTTCGTTGTTGTTCATTGTAAATATTCAGTTATATATAAAATTTTCCTTTTACTAACTATAATTTTTTTCACTAATAGTGTGTTACTAACATCACTAACATTTTTTCTTCTTACGAACATTTTTGTTATTGATACTCCGAGAATAAGTTGCATATCTTTTCTCTCAAGTTTGGGGGAGAGCATATATCTAGTAACATATTTTTTTTCCAATAAATAACCAATATATCAATAATATTTTTATTTATTATTTAGTGTCCCCTATTTTTTTTGTGCCAATGAGGGCATTGTCCAATTTAAGTTTGTGGGGATACATAATTTTTGGGTATAGTAGTTTTATTTTTAGTAATTTAAAATTTTTTTCTGAACAGTGCATAGGAATTATGATAGAAGAAATTATAAATCTCGAAAACTTATGATTCATTATAATAGAAGTTTAATAATTAGAATTTAGAACAGTTATAATTCATGCTTAGCTCATTAAAACATTGTATTAGAATGAATGTTTGAAATAATAGATTGATCTAAAATGTAAAAATTTAGATTATAGTTTTAAAAATTATAAACCAGTGAGATTTTGAGCCATATTTCCTCTTTTATTTTGAGGGAGAATGTTTCTATTCAAATCGCAAAACTTTCTTTAAACTTCTATACTGATATGAAATCTCATATTGCTGAATTTGGAATTGAATTATTCTATGAATATGATGAATTGATTTCTTTTCTAGAACTATCTATTAGAAATATCAAAGCAATAAGGCATTTATGCTAGTAAATCGTAAAGATGATTTAAGGTCATCTTTTGTTTAAATCAGAGCCAAAAAGCTAAAATCTCATAACATTTTATCTTTTGAACCCATATTAGAAGCTTAAAACCAAATTTCTTTGTACCAAAATCTTATAAACCTTTAACTATATGTACTACCCAGAGCTTTCTACCTTTAACCCTTACAATTTTTTAGAGTTTAAAATGGAAGAAGAGGGAGTGAAAGGAGTAAAAGAAGAGTAGATAAAGGGAATGCAAAAAAAAAAGAGGTACAGAAGAAAATAAAAGAAAATATGGGAAAAGAAAGAAAAATCATAAAGAACGAATTTTGAAAAAGAAAATTACGATTTAGCAAAAAGCTATAAAGAAGAGAAAAATCATAAAAGAAGATTTTATAGCTGAAGAACTGGGATATATATATATATATATATAAAGAAATAAATGGGAAGAAGTTATCCAATCATGGATAGTTACTGAAGTAGAATAGTAGAAGAAGATAGAAAAAAGAAGAGCTAAATTCTCAGAAAAACTTTGAATCATTTTCTACCTTTCCTTGATTCCTTCTGAAACCCAAAACTTCATTACAAGTGGAAGGAAAGACCTTTTTGATTTACTATTTGCAAAGGCATAATCCTAGTAGAGATAAGGATAATAGATATCATGGATTATACAAGGAATCATAAGAATAGGATAGGATTATCTTTTCTATGAGATTCATTTTTGCAATTATCTTTGACTAAATTATTCTGAAAAATATAATGAGAAAATCCAAAAGTTTCAATATCTTTTTGAGAGTATGTCAATAGTGAGTTTTTGAATGAAAATATTTTCTAAATCTGCAGTTTAAAATTTTTTATGAAGTATAAACTGTTCACTAATGCATATACACTTTGTGCTGATTTTGAATTGAAAGTGTTGGAGTTCTAATCAAAGATAACTGTTGTAATGGAAAATAAGGATAAAGGATTGGTAATTTTAGAAAATCGTAATAAACTATGTATTGACCAATGACGTAGATTAGTTTGTTTAAATATTTTTAACTTTTATATTTTAATTTTTAAAGAAAAAATATATTTATAGAAAAAAAAAAATTTGAAGTTTGTAGGTAACTTTACTGAAAACCTTCAAGTGACTACAACTCCTCCACTAAGGATCACCTAGGGGTTTAAAGGTTTGTTACATCTGCTAAATGCAATCGTGCTCCCTACGAAAGTGGCATTTAAATTCTTAGTTTATGATAGTTTATATTTCTTTGCTTACTAGGGACTAGCAAAGCTTAAGTTTAGGGGTGTGATCAGTCACAGAATATACCATTTTATCACCCTTAACTTAGTGATGCTAGGACTTAGTTTGCTACCAACAAGTTGATGATGTGAAAATATTCAAGAAAAATAATAAAAAGAGAGTCATAATGTTAATCTTTGTCAAAGTGAATCTAAAAGAGTAATAAAAAGATGATTCAACATAAAAGACAATTCGCCACTCATGGAAGGATAGAAAAATCGTGTTTTATGATTTTACAAATGATGGAGCATTACTAATGAAGATTCATAGAAAATCATAATGTGCGATTCTTCAGAGAAAGAGTATAGAAGAAAGGGGAAGAATTGTAATTTAGAGAATTATCTACTGAGGAAGCTATGAAAGATAGAAAATCGTGATTTACAATTTTCTAAGAAAGAGAAGAAAAAAAGGATAATCGTGAATTACGATTACGATTATAGAAGCTTTCCTATTACTGCTGATCACGTGAGAATTTCCATCGCCAAGAACAGAATTAGAAGAACTCTTTAATTAGAAGTTTGGCTAATCATGGATCTGGGAGATTGATGAAGAAGAATCTTAAAATGATTATGCTGCTGCTATTAAGGAAAGAATTTCGAAATACATCAAATATCCAGAAGCAAGGAAGAATAAAATTAGAATTAGAGTTATATTAGAAATCTTTTATTTTAGTAATTTCTTTTATTAGAATTAGATCTCTGTAAATCGACCCTTATGATCTATAAATAAGAGGGCTCAGCATAGGAATAATCAACAAAGAATTTCACAGTATCAATTGACAACTAAGGTCTGTGTTTTATCCCTATCAAAGTAGTTTATGATTGACAAAGTAACATCGTCCACAGTTCTCTGAGATTTTGCCTGACAACCAAGGCTAAGGAAGCTGAAAGATCAACCATTTGGATGATTCTACTTTTACTTTCTAGTTTAAATTTTATTTTATTTTTTATTTAAATTTTATATGCTTTGTAAACGTCTTTGAAGTTTGATTTGAATTGACGACTCAGATTAAAGTTTGCAGATTAGTGTAACGGTTTTACTTTTCCATCTTCAATTTTCTCGAATTTGATTGACGCTCAGATTTTAGGAGATTGTTGATTAGATTAAATCTGTATTGAAGAATTTTAGTTTTTGATTGACGACCAAATTTTGGAAGGCTACAATACGGTATAACGATATTTTAAATTTGTAGCCATCCGACAACTGAAGGTTGAGATTGATGACCTCAATCTAAAGAAGGAGGATTAGGATTTATTTTTATGTAATTAGATTAAGGAACCCATTCTTTTATTCATATTTCTCTAGTAGTTTAGGACTTAAAAGATAAAGATAATTTTGAAAATAGGAATATAAAAATCTATATGAAGATAATCACTTCTTCGTGGGATCGATCCTATTGCTACGCTATAATTTCCATTGTGCGCTTGCAATAAGTTAAGGCTTGATTTTAATTTAAATATATATATAATATAAGCCGGTCACTGTCCAGTATGCACAACATATTCCAAGTATCCATGTTGAGGAAATATATTAAGGACCCGACTCACATCTTGGACTACCAGCCCATCGAGCTCAAAGAAGATATGGCGATAGTCGAAGAACCAATTCAGATCCTTGACCATAAGGAGAAAACCTTACGTACCAACCGGATCCCACTCGTGCTTGGTAAGTGGCAGAAGCCACTTAGGAATGAGAAGTAGAGATTCGAGATTAGTACCCACACCTCTTTGAATAAGGTATGTTAATTTTCGAGGACGAAAATTCTTTTAAGGGGGGAGGATGTAACACCCCCAAAATTTCCAATACACTAATATACTAATTAAGTGTATGTGTTTAGTAAGATATACAACATATGCTACGAAATTTCCTTTAAAATACTTATGGGAAATAAATTCCTTAGTTTAAATAACTCCAATATATAATTGTATAAATAAATAAAGAAGCTCCGTGAGAGCATTAGTGGTAGGAGACTTGAATTTTAAGTAAGAGGTCTAGGGATAAAACCTTACTAGAGACATAAAAAAAACCTTATTTGGACTTTAGACTAAAAGCCTATACACCCACACTTGGTGTGTTGGCTCCACATGGGATAAACCCCAACAAGTTAGAAAAAGGTTGGAGATGGGGAGACTAATTAAAATCTCCCTAAATTTCTAAATTTATAACCTATTCGGTTTCCTTCTAAGAAAAGAATTGGGAGAAAACCTTAGTTTTCTCTATAAAAGGAACCCCGACCCTTTAGTTCCTTATTCTTATTTTTCTCCATAAGAAAACCTAGATTTCTTTTTCAACCTTCTTCAAACCATTAAGGTGTTTCTCCATAGAGCATCTTGATCACCGCCATCCACACGAAGAAGAAGAAGAATCGTGGAGCGTGAAACTTCGAGATTCTAGCAAACCACCGTAGGATCATTGGCCATGCTACAAAAGGTAACGATAATCATTAATTTGAAAGCTTGATAGATAATCAAGTTTACGATTTTCTAAATCATTAGAATAATATACGGATCACAAATTTTGAATCTCGAATGAATAAGAAACTCGGACACTAAACACCCCAATGACAGCTTGCTGTGATAAGACCCACAACGCATTGTCATATGTCATAGCATCTTGTGATACGTACCATAGCTCGCTATGGTAATACAATAGCTCGCTGTCACTAAAGTAAAAATTGGTGCTGCTGGGAAGAGAATTTCTTCCGACGGCCATAACTTTTCATAGAAAACTCTGATTGGCTATTATAATATATCAATTTCGGGTAGCTTGAGACAATGCATCCAATGAGTATGAAAGTAGTTATAGCTCGATGTGGTAAATGTGGCAGCTTGCTGTGGATACCAAAACAGAATGCACTTTAGGAAAATTCATAGTCATATCTCACTGTGAATGACCCACAGCTCGCTATGAGTGCTGAAAATAAAATATTTCTTATTCGATCAGTCATCTGATTCTGAACTATTTGATTTTATGTATGTATCATTGTACCTATAACTTAGAAGAAGGAATCAAACGTACTTTGAGGGAATCATCGCATTCTGTTCCATACGATCTTCGAAATCGAGGTAGGGAAAATTCACTACATAATTACATATTGATTTTGATTCATGACTTTAGTGATATTTTCGAAATAAATCTCTGAAAATTAGCATTAAACTCATTGAAATTATTGTATCGAAATTGGGAATTTTTTGAATATTTCACATTAGAATTTACTTTGAATCATGAAATTTTTACATCTGAATAATTGCATGTTTAATATTTATTTCTGCATTAGATTTTGTATATTGAATTAAATCTGAATATTGAACCCGTTGAATCAACTTTTGAACTTTGGAACCCTTTGGCATCCTTGGACTTTGAATTATGAACCACGAGCATTGAATTATGTGATGTAAATTTGCATGTGATTTATAGAGATTCATGTGGACCGAATGTTGTGCTTCGGCACTTTTAGATCTTTGGACCACACAAGTATCCCTCACAAAGTAGGGGCTTAGGTACTTTGGAAAATTGTTCTTAGAATGACGATGGTTAGGATTCTCATCGATTTTGACATTAGTTTTAGCGCTATTTACGTGATCTAGAGATTATTTAAGTTATGGATTTAAGATCTACATTGAATAAGAAACTACATGTGAATCCTAAGGATTAGTCTCATTAAATCTTGAATGAAAATCACTATGTAATATGTGTTTCACTCTTTGCACCTAAGAAATTATATTTTGTCATTTAAGCAACAACTTCGAATCTATAATTGGAACTATGTTTTAATCATATAAAATATAATTATGTATTGCACTACCTTACTGAGCTTTGACTGTTAGCTCACCCTGACACTATGTGTCCTAGGTACTGAAGTAGTTCCGGACCTTGAGTTAGAAGAAGATCCAGACTTTGTATCAGAGGACAAGGTAGATCTTTCTCCTAAGCAGTTTTATCCATAGATTTCTTAGGACACTTAGATTTCGTATAGTTAAATGAACTTTTAAACCTATTAATATTGTTTTGGATGTTAAGTACCACTGTTTGTGTGACGAACGGCCATCACCGGTGGTTTTACTTTTCGTTTAAGCTTTCTTTATAGACATAGATGCAATAATTTTTTTATCTAATGACTTAATTTTTATTGATACTAAAGAATCTTTGTAATTAGATTATGAACTATGATCTAGATATTAGAGAATTTCCATATGTTTCCGGATGGAAATTTCAGGGTCATTATAGAAACAACCCCTAGAACTAATCTAATTTAAACTAGGAAGGCAGAAGATCATGGAGTCTTGATTTTAGGAAGAAATACAATTTGTTCTCGCCTAAAAATCAGTAAGAATACCTGTCCTCGGGCCTGAAAATCTGCAAAAATCCCATCTGTGATCGGTCTAAAAATGATTTGGACTGGTCTCAAAATGCAAATTTGAAGCCTTCTTCTATTGTTGGGTTTGGACTAGTCGAAATGGACATTTTAACAGGTCCAAAATCTTATTTTTGACATTGTTCTACGCTGGAACGTTCTAAATTTGTGTTCTGAACTAGTTTGGACCGGTCATAAGTCATTCTCGACCGGTCTAGAAAATCCTGCACTTTTCTGCGTTTTTGTGCGAACTTCAGTTGGCCATAACTTTTGATCTAAAACTCAGATTTAGGTGATTCTTGGTTCGTTGGAAACCTGGGAAAGTTTTATTTCCAATGGTATAAGGATCAGCTCTAGAAGATTTATATATAAACTTTTGAAATATACTCATATCTCTAATAAAGTCTCCCCAGATAAGGTGAGACAAATGATTAGGCAGGAATTGGCTCCCAACGCCATCTTGTTATCCCACACCGACCTTCCAATTTAAGGAGGTAACCATTCCAAATCTCTCAACATTATGGCAGGAATCAGAAACTTGATGATACGGCTGGTGTTGATAGACAACAGATCGACATTGAATGTGTGTCTTTGAGGATCGTGACCTGGATAGGGGTAGATCCATCCATGTTCCGACCAACCACGACAGGAGCCCGAGGGTTTGATAACACTAGGAGCGAAGTAATAGGAGAAGTTGATCTTGAGCTCACCATTGGGCCAATGACCTTCTCTATCCCGTTCCAAGTCATGGATATCAAATCCACCTTTAATTTACTACTAGGGTGCCCATGGCTGCACGAAATCATGGCAGTGCCTTCAACCCTGCACCAGAAGCTCAAATTTATATCTGAGCAGAAAGTCAGCTATTCTAGGTGAGGGACGAGAAGATGGAGAAAGAGCTGCACACAACATAGAAAATCTCAAGATGCGGATGTGCCACACACAGCCGAGGACACGGACCTCCACATTTTCCAATATGAAGTAGCGGCAGTAGTGTCAAAACCCCTCGAAAAGGTCACCTTAAAAATCAGAGGAGGAATCACTGCAGCAGTAGCAATGCTCCAGAAATGGGGCTACCAGAGAGGCAAGGGATTGGGCCCTCACCTACAAGGCAGAAGGGACCTGATTAGAGTAAGAGGAGGGAAGCAGTTCAAATTTAGTTTAGGATACAAGGCTATCGAAGAAAAGGTCCAGGAAGCCAAGGGAAGGCTCGAACCATCGCTGCAGCCAAAGCCAAGGGGGTAGACTTGGAAGATGAACCTGTCCGCGACCACACATCAGGTGCACATTTTTGAGTGTAGGGGTCATAAAAATTGACTAAAATGGGGCAACTCAGCTGACCCCACATAAAGAAGTCGTTGTCCTCAAGACCAGCCCCTAAATCATTTCCCCTGAGATTGGAATGTAACTTGCCTGCTTGTCACTTTTTGAGGAAGAGGTATTCCTGCCAGTACAGCAGCCTGTCTTAACCCATCCCAAGTCTGTTTTGATAATTGATGACCAAGTTTAAGATGAACCTATGTATTGGTACGCGCTTTTTCTGGGTTCCTTTTGGTCCCCAAAAGAAGTGGCCCAATTCGGTCCAAGTGGACTCTGGCTAAGGGAGATAGAATAATAAAACTATGAAATATTAAATTACTAAAATTAAAGAGATGAATTCTAAATGGAGAGTACCTAGGTGATGAGATCATCAGTTGCAGATATTTATCAGCGCTACAATACGTCACTGATCATGCGTGCGGAGATGCGAGTTGATTCCTTTACTGAACGTCGGCCGACCGACTCCAATAGCTAAGAATAGTCTAAGGTCTATCTAATCTAACTTCCTAATCCTGCTCTAAGTCTAATTGACTTTGTCTTCTAAACCTACTCTGAATTTAACTGGCTGTGGGTCTCCTAATACTATTCTAACTTTCCTAATTTAGTTTCCTACTGCTACTCTAATTAACAAAAAGGGCTTGTGGGCCGCTATGCTAAGGAGGATCGACCCCATTCCCGGGTACCCTCCGTAACATCCCTTTGGCAAACTGGCTAGGCTAAGGGTGATTTTGAATGTTGAGAATTAAAGATTTAACTAGAATGGAATTAAGAGTTTAAGACTAAGTGCTAAGGGAAATTAAGAACTAAGACTAAGAGATTGAAAATTACGAACTAGGAACTAAGAACTAAGAATTAAAAATTAAGAATTAAGAACTAAGGATTAATAACTGAGGATTAAGAACTAAAAACTAAGAATTAAGAACTATGAATTAAGAACTAGAACTAAGAACTAAGAACTAAGAACTAAGAACTAAGAACTAAGAATTAAGGACTAAAACTAAGAATCAAGAACTAAAACTAAGAATTAAGAACTAAAAACTAAGAATTAAGAACTAAGAACTAAGAATTAAGGACTAAGAATTAAGAACTAAAACTACGAATTAAGAAAAAGGGAGCGATTACATGAAGCTGAGTGCATCTTTCTCCCTGATTCTCCTTCTCCTGGCGTTGCAGAGATGGAACCTCAGAATCCCTAAGAGGCCTAGGCTAGAGAGATGAGTGATCTCTATGAAAATTGTGTGTGTTTGGAAATGTGAGATAGGGGGTCTTTTTATAGGTAACAAGGTAATTATGTGCCTTGGGGCAGGCGCGCAATTGGTTGGTTAGACCCAATTGCACGCCCTGTCCAATGCGTGTAATTGGCTTGCGCGCCCTGTCAGGGGCGCTTAATCCAGTTTGAATCGGTCACAGACACAGGTGGTCGGCTGACTGGCTCAGCTAGGAATTCTAGTTCCAACTCACTTCGAAAGCGCTTGCTTATGTGCGCTTGATCAAGGAGTTCAGGCGGTCATGGGAATTAAAGACCAAGTCCAACTTCGGACCAATTACACGGTGGTGATGAGGCATGAGATCAATTATGTGTTCTATCCTGGGCGTGGAATCGGGTCATCAGGCAGTTTACAGAAGGGTTTAGATTGGGTCCAAGTGGGACCTATTGCACACCAGTAGTTGGATGTGCAATCCGATTGCGAGGCCTGTCCAGCACCCATAATCAGGTCCTAAGGCGGTCCACAAGAAGAATGAACCTGGTCCAAGTGGGACCAATTGCACGCATGTATCCATGTGTGCAATAAAATTGCGTGCCTTGATTCAGGCGCTTAATTTGGGATCTTCTTGAATCTGGTTGGGTTTGAGCCACAGAGCTATTGTTTCAGCCTGAGTCTCAACCATATACTATTATTTTATTATATGGTCCCTGTGTCTAAGGTTTTCGAGCTTTCGGAGAGAGTGAACCTCTTTCCAGAAATCATGGGCATGGTCAAAGATTGACTTTATGAGTCTGTATATTGCATGGTCAAAGGTTTCGCACTAAGGTGAGTACGTTTATTTGGGATTACGCACAGTACAACTAGCGCGTGACTGATTAATCGCTTATCTGCCCTGACGGAGCTCCAATTACTCGCGTCCAGTGTGGCATATTATTCAAAATATGCGCCTGCTACTAGGCATGTAATCGATTTATGTGCTTGGATGTGCTCTTTTAATTATTCGGGTGCTTATATATAGCAATGAGGCCTTCCCATTTTCTTCATTCCTTTGGGCTCCGAGCTCTTAGCGTTCTATCACGATGTCTTTTATTTCGATCTTCGTTGTTTCTCGAGTGCTTCATCCTGAGGTAGTTTCGGACGGTGATGTGATTTTAAGGCGTCGTTGTGGTTGAAGTGGTCATTATTAGCGGTGTTGTTGTGGTTGAGACGATAAGCACGAGGGATGGTATTCATCCTTCATTATTGTTAGGAGGCGGAGACAGAGGTGGTGGAGATGGCGGAAGGAAGGGAAGTCTTACAAATGGATGGGGTGTTACCCAACCAATCCTTCCTTCACTTTTCTGTTGCTTCTGATTGGACGCTCCCCTCCCTCATTGTGTTCATTTTGGGTTGTATGTTCAGGGGATATGCCCTCGGTGACACTTGTAAAGACATTTTTGATTATGAATAAAGTTTTATTATTATTATATTGTCCTCTCTCTATTATTTTTTTGTTAACATGAGTGAGTGTGCGTGGTTTGGTCGTCTATGTGTGTGTGTGTGTGTGTGTGTGTGTGTATATATATATATATATATATATATATATATTTGGGAGACCTTCTTGACCTTTATTTTTTTTGGTTCGGGTCGGCAATTACGCGCATGGGCTTGGGTGTGTAATTGACTTACACGCCACATCTAGTGCGCGTGAAAATGTGGAACAGGGAAATTATGCGCATTGTAATTAAGCGCCTCTCATCTGGGGCGCGATTGAATGGTCAGGAAGGGTCATCCAAGCGGATGTGCGGGTGTCATTTGAATTACGCGCGTGGGTTAGCACATTTGATTTTGATAGCACGCACATGACTTGGCACAATTTCAGTTTGCTGTTTTGACAGGGTGGATGAAGTTTTGATTAAGCGCGCTGGTTCGTGCGTGTAAGTTGAAATGCGCGCTTGTGCCCTAGTGCAAGATTCGATTGCACGCCAGAGGCCTGATGCGCGATTAGTTGGGGTCCTATATAAAACCAAGAATTCTCTCATTTCTTTATGTGTTCTGACTTTCTCGATTTCTCTTGCTCCCTTGCTCCCTTGTGCCTTGTTTCTCATGTTTTCACTATATCTCGCGATCCGTTCATCGGATTTTGGTGTCGTTTCTTATGTTCTCTTCAGTTTTTTGAGTTCTTTGCTTTGCGATGGCTTCTGAGGGTAGTGATCAAATTTACCTGATCGCTTCAGATTTGGAGCTTGGAGATGCTTTGGAGGGAGAGGAGACTCCTATGGTGGTTGGAGAGGGTGCTCCTGAGATGGTTGTCGGAGGGGATGCTCCCAAGGCTGATGGAGATGCTGACGTCGATGGTACAGAGGATGCTGCTCCACCTCTTGCTCCGCATCCGATTCGCATCCCGTTGGAGCAGCTCTTCGCAAGGGACTAGGTAGGTGCTCGAGAACAATATTTTCCTTCTTTATTTCCTAGGCACTTAGGTTGTAACATAGATTCCTAGGATACGGAAGCCCTTTTTATTTTAAGTTGAACTCGCATCTAGTTTTAGTGTGCGTGTGCATTGCTTTAGGTCACATTTATTTCATCGCTCTATATTATTCTCTCATATTTTGCATGCTTATCGTAGATTTTTGTCGTGATTACCGCATGTTTTCTTTCATTGTTGTCACATAGGTTGTCATTATCTGCGTTGTTACCTTGTTATCATGCTGTCACCTTAGTTGTTAATTTTTCATGTTTGTTATTATTGTTTCGTTGTTGGTTAGTTTAATCATGGTCAGTTATTATCGTTAGTCGTTATTAGCTATATTGTTGTTATATATTTTTTATATAATGTTTTATATTGTTGCATATTTTCATCATGGCTGTTTATTGTTATCAATATTAGTAGTATTGTTATTCTCATTATTCTAGCTTCTACTATTATCTTTATTGATTAGGCCTTATTATTATCAGTACCTCTTATTTATTGTTATTACTCCTGCATAGTTGTAGGTTTTAGTTTTATGTTCTCTCTTTCGTTCATTGCTCCTCAGGAGCCTCCCATGCTGGCCATTAGCATGGCATGGACAGAGTCTCACAGGTGGTATTGTGCCCTTCTCGAGTTTCAACGGGCACGACTGGTGTCTTTTGGCTTTGGGCCGATTTTGGAGCTTGAACCCTTTCGGGTCGATCAGGGTCTGATCGGGGCTATCCTAGAGATATGGAGGGAGGAGCAGCAGGCACTAATATTCCTGGTAGGGATGTTGCTGCCGTCCTTGGAGGACCTGGTTTAGGTTCGAGGGGGAGCCAGTGATAGGGTAGATGGAGGGAGTTTATCTGGTGGTATGTGAGGAGATACTTGGGGTCGCATATCAGTCCTGTGGATCTGTACCAAAGGTGGTTTGAGTCACCCGGTTTTTTGATACTTTTGCTAGCAGGTTTATTACTTTGAGGCATCACTTGGAGAAGAGAGGTATATCAGGAGTGTCGCGAGGCGATGATGCTCCGCAAGGTTGTGATCGAGCCGGGAGTGGAAGCTAATAGAGTCCTGTGTGCAATTTTGATGCACTTTTTGGGTGCAGTATTATTTTCTTCTTCGACCTGGGGGTGTGTGACGAGTCTATTTTTACTCTTCTCGTGGACCTAGATCGGGTCCCCACCAATGCTTGGGGTGCGGCTGCGTTGGCGCACCTCTACGAGCAGTTGTACCGCCGAGGGAGGGGTGTTGCCACTATCAGAGGCTTTCTCCCCTTTCTTTAGGTGAGATTTTAGTTAGTCGTTAGTTTTTATAACGTCTTAATTATCTTGTCTTCATTTTAGTGATTGTTTTAGGTTTTCATGTCTTTCAGTTCTGGGCATACAATCATTTTTCTTTCTTACACCCACGAGTCCCGGCGGAGATTGCTTTCACTTTCCTGAGGATGCATGTGTGGCGGAGGGCGATGGGGCGCCAACGACGTCAAAAACTTGTTGGGGATTTTCATATGCTTGCTGCTAACTTTATTTGAAAACAGTGATAAGAATGTGTTAGTAAAAATAATTCAAAGGTGGATTGAAAAACACAAAACATCAAGTCTAAAAATACACAGTCCTACAAGATACAAGGCCCATTGTAGCAAGTTTTGATAAGTAAGAATTTGTCCCACAAAGAAATTGATCTAGAACCCAAAATGGGCTATAATAGTAGGCCTCCAGATCTAGCTACAGATCTGACAATCCTAAAGAAAGGGAGTTGGGTGTCACGACTATACTAAATTAATCCTAATAACAGAGAAATAAAATGTTGCCCTATCCTAAAGAAAGGGGTTAGAAGAAGATGGCAGTAGTGTGTGCCAAAATAAAATACAAAAATGATGAGAAGTAAGTAGGTTGAGCTAGAGTTAATGATACAGTAATGTAACTCAAATTTAGTCTGTCTTTGCAATGCTCCTTGTTGAGACACCATTAATAGCCTCAATAAGGTATAAGCTCCCAGTTTAACCCATGCCATTTGGGGTGCTGTTAGGGCTATACTCTGTCAACAATAATGGTCACAAGGTATCCGATAGAGTCTGTCAAATCCCATTAGTTAAACTAGAAATTTGCTAATCTAATCCAGAAGAGTGGACTGATCATTTTCACAGCCACTAGTCCAGCTCTAGCCATGAATACTATTGAAGCACTATGTAATGCTAGTGCTACAAGACCCCCAGATCTGCGCACAGACCTGACTGACATCCATAGGTATTCAAACCCATAAGATCCTAAGTGCTTTGCTAAGGTTTACTGCTCACTAGTGCCTGCAAAAGGGACCATGCAAACCTCCTCAGAAGGCTCTAGAGGCTCATGTGCAGGGGAGAAGAATCCTTCTCAAACATGTGGATGGACACAACCTTAGGGCTATACCCTGTCCACTTGAATGGTTACAGGGTATCTCATTGGTCTGTTCATCCCACAGAGGCCTGAGAAAGAAAATAAAAACTGCTACAACCACCATGGTCTGCAGGCCTCCAAGCTCCCTGGATCTCACTACAGATCTAGCATTGCTTTCCATGTGTCTATCAAACCAAGGGAAATCAGATGGTAAATAATAGACCTACTAGAAACTGAATGGGCTAGTCCCAAATATATGGATCCTATAGACATCTAAAGAAACCATAAGATCTAAAGATTTAATTAAGCATTAAAACAGCAGTTCATTGATAACAACAAAACTTATAATGAACTGTCTCCTGGCTGCAGCCCATACACAACTACTCATTCAAGATCCCAATATATACAAAAATCTATTACAAGACTGAAACAAAGCTAGACCTAGCTGCTTACGGAGGGATTAGCCAGCAAGTGCTGAGCTAAGAGAGAAGAGAAAGAGGAAAAAGAGGTGATCAAATCCTAACCCTAGCTTGCTAGAGCTCTCAGCCGGCAAAGGATGAACGAAAGATGAAAATAATAAGCTCTAAGTACAGCTTATATACTCTGTCAAAATGGCCTTGGCTCTAAAGAGATTAACCCTAATTTTTCTATCAGACATGGCACTATTACAACCTGCCACTCATTTCTTTAGTATCCAAGATGGGCTCTTTCAAGAGCTCCTTCGGCAGCGCCGTACGTGACATTCATTCTTATCCTTATTTCTTTGTATTCGTTAGCTGGAGCAGCGAGCTAGTCTGCCTGTATGTGCGTAGTTCAAGTTTTCGCCTGATTCATCAAGGAATATTTTGGTTGCTTTTGGTGAATCGCTTACTACTAGGTTGGATCGGATGTCAACCTGTGGAGGCACCCTTTGTGACTATTGGACAAATTCCTCCTTTATTTTTCTTCTTTTTCTTTGCCATAATGCCCATTCCGAGATGAGTTGGAAGAGGAATTCCAAATTCTTACACGGATGAGCCGACAATGAATGCCTTGAGATGTGTGCTTTAAAATCTATGCCTCGAGAAGTGTGCCCTAGCCTTGGGAAATTCCCAAAAGGTCCCTGAGTTAAAATTGAGAAGTGGAGAGCCCATGCTTCGCAGGGCTGATAGCTATTTTAGTTTACCCGTGCAGTTGCTTCGCTTTCACGGAGCTGCCTTTGGCTGATAGGAAGGGCTCATTCGCGTAGTAAACCTCTAGTGAATCGTACAGATGGCTTATGAGTCGCAGTTCTGTCGTGGAGATGATCTGGAGAGCCAGGGTATTTCACACAGTAGAGCTTCAGGAGCTCTCTCTCCCTAAGTACTCACGCAAGTGGGCTCCTGCGCTCATGTAGTAACTTGTAAGGCTCCAGAGTGCACGAGATCTGCGCGAAGGGGAATTCTGGGCGTCTCCCTTTTCCAAGGCCACGCGAATACTCCGTGAGGTGACTTTTTAGTCTCTATGCATATGGGCTCGCTGTGTTCCTCGCACGGCTGCTTTGAGGCTTGATCTCCGTGAGAACTTCGTGACCACAAATTCTAAAGGTTTTATACCGCGAGATCTTTGTGATGTCTTTATGGCTCTCTTCCTGACTGCGCGGTGTATCTGTGCGAGAACTTCTTCCACTGCATCTTTAGCTTCGGGAGGAAGCTCCTCAACTCTGCGAGGTCTGTTTCTTGACACTCTGCTGCACTACACTTGCTGCTATTGCAGCATCCTCCTTTCTTAACTAACTTCAGTCATCTGCTAGACTTTAGGCCAATGATGATCAGCAACAGTGAGTCACCATAGTGAGTACTACCAAGGTGTTCCATTAGGCTTTGGCTCAGCTGTCATCTTTGCTTATATTCTCTCTCTCTCTTTTGGGTTAAAAGGCAAGGAGTTTGTATTAAGCTGCACATTTTATTACTAACTGCAAAACATACTTAACAAATGATTATTAGTGGGCTTCAAGGTCCATCAAAGGCTAAGTTAAGAGGTGAAAAGTGATACTTTTCAGTGAATAATACACCGCTAAACCTAATCTTTGCTAGTCCCTGAGCAAAGGAAAAAATAAAACAACTACTCTAAGAATTGAAATGCCACTTTCGTAGGAAGCACGGATACATTTAGCATATGTACCAAGTCTTTTAAACCCCTAGGTGATCCCTAGTGGAGGAGTGAAGTCTCCTAAGGGTTTTCAGTGAAGATATCCACAAACATCTCAATGAAACAGTTAACAAAGGTGCAACATTCTTAGGTCAGCTGTCAAGAAACAGAGCATCAGTTCACCTTTGATTTAATAAAAATGTGAGGAATTTAGACATGATAAGCACAGACATCTAATCATCACAAACTATACCTGAGTGCACAACATATCCAATTAGCTCACAACAAGGGGGACAACACATGTATATCATCACTGAGCTCATCATTAATTCAAAAATCAGGTTATAGGCCATGCCAAATATATTCAACATCAGACCCAATGCTCACCAGGGCATACTCTCACAAGGGACCTTGAGGGTTTCATTTTCTCTCAAGCTCAAGAGCAGTTACAACCCCCAAATGAGTCTGTAAGCATGAGCATAGGCAAAGCACCTAAGTCCTGGCATCATTGGCATATCCTCACCATAGATTGGACAACTCCTTGTCTCTTGATGACAGCTCATTTAACTTTGGATCACAAGGTCTTTAGCAAGGTTGTGATGTGGCTTATGAAGTGGGTTATAAAGAATGGAAGGTTGAAAAGGGGTTTAAAATTGAGAAATCAATAAGTGAAGGAGGTGATTCATGACTTCACCCATTTGTAGTTCAGCCCCTTTCATTTTCTTTCAAAATTTTCAGACTTGAAGTGGCTAGCTTCTTCTCTTTATTATGATTTTTCCAATGAACTATTCCTCTTGACTCCTCTTCATTATTATTTTTCTTTCTTTTCTTATATTTTTCTTCTATGTTTGTTTTTATTTTTGTGTTTGTGACTTGCCACCTCTTTCCTCAGCTGCTATACTGCTCAACTTTAGATGTCTCTTCTCCATTCACCCAATGTTGACCCTATCTTGTCCATCTTTAGCTCCTTCTCCTTTACCTTCTAAATTCTCAGAGTGAGGGTAGGCTTGAGTTAGGTCCATAGGTTCAGGTGCAAGTACTCAGGTGTATTTTAAAGAAAATTAGAAATTAAGGCTCAACAGGTGTGTACACAAGGTCAGTTGATTAGGATTTGGTCTGTTTAAGCTCAAACTATCTAAGAGAAGGCATTGATCCTTTCCTAGGTTTCATGAGTGCTGTCAGTTGTTTCAACTTGGAGGTGCCTAACTTCTAATGAAGGCATTGCCTCAGCCAGTCCTTAGAGCTAGAAGAATTGCCTCAGTCACTCCTCAAAGGAAGGAAATTTTTTTTTTTGTAGGCCCAACTCTCACTAGTTATGGTTTTCCATTGAACTTTTAAGTATGTCCTTATCTTTTTCGCTCTTTAATGATTCACTCAAAACTGATACAGGCGTGTTTACTTGGTGTTCAGATCATGGAAAAGTTAAAATTTAAAATCTTGTAGTGCTTAAAGGTCTACAAAATTTAAATTTTAAATTTCTCATTTTTCTAATGATCCTTAGGCGAACATGGTTCTGTTTCTGTCTTACTCACTTGAATCTGCTGTACTCTGCCACACCCCAAAACCTATGAGGACTAGTGTCCTCACTGATTCAATGTACAATGAGTGTGCAGCAGGTATAAAACCTAGAAATTAACAAAACAGAAACTATAAAAGAAAAAGAACGCACAAAAACAGACAAACAAAGATGAAACAAAGTAATAGGTTCACAGAAGTAACAAAAAGAAAATTCATTATATTAGAAAATGTATTTACAACACACTACTCCTAACTCAAAACATGTGCAAATATCAATCATTTGAGTACTTGTGTTCAGTAGGTGGTTCCTGGATCTCTTTAACCTTTGATATCTTTAAAGCAGCAGCCTTAGACAGTGGTCATTTTGAAGTGGTTTTCCTAGGCTTGGTTGTGCTTTTGCTCTTAGAAGTGGGTGATTGCTTTGGAGTAGGTTCCTTGATTTTGGGTCCAGGTTTGACGGGGCTTGGACTAGTGGTAATCGGGCCTGATTGTTGAAGAGGTACATCACGGTTGAGTTCTATAAAAAGAGCTTCTGCCAACTCCCGATCAGTTTGGGCATTTGTCCTTTTCTCTAAGGCTGCAATAGTCACCCGTAATCATAAGCTCTCTCCTCAGTCAGCCGGAGTCTCTCTTTTAGTTCTTTGATAACATCTTCTTGACTCTCCACCCTTTTCTTCTCCTGGTTATATTGGACCATAATCTCTCTCCATCCATCCTTGATTTCCTTTTTCTCAATCTTGTGGGCAAGCATCAGGAGTTTAATTTTATCCAGGAGGGGTTGCCGCACTGCTGCTTTCAAGTCGGCCATGCCTTAAATTACATCCCTTTTTATGTAGGCATTTACTTACATGGCTCGAAGTAGGTTGGGATAGGGTGGCATGGGAGTAGAAGAATCAGGATATAAGATCAGATCAGTAATGGAAGGCCCAACCATGGAAGTAGAGGGGGTGGGTGTAGGCCAAGGTGGGGAGGATGAGATAGTTGGATGTATGGCAAGGGTAGGTTCAGGATGTGACTGAGGTTCGGGGTCAGTTTGGGTGAAAGCATCTCTAGAGGGAATGGGAGAAGCTTCTAGGATAGGGACAATGGGTGTGGGAGTAGGGGAAAGATGACGGATTGATGGGGAAATAGGTGACTGTTGGGAAGTTTGGGTTAGAGTGGATAAAGTTGTGTGGATGGAATGTAAAATGTTGGGGATGGAGGTAGGGTTTGGTAGGGTGGAGTGAATAGAGTGAAGGTGGGCTTCGAGGGTTGATTGGTTTTGGGTATTGGTTAACATTTGTGATTGGAGGGATAATAGGAGGTGTAGGATTTGGGGTAAGAGGTCTGGTATGGTATTAGGCGGGGGTTGGATGGGTGAAACTGGCTAGAAGGGAGATGTGGGTCTATGAGTGAAGGTAGTGGCCTGTGGTAGTGTAAAGTGTGGTGGGGTAAAGTGTGGAGAGGGGGGGGGGTGAGTCGGGGAGAGGTGTATACTCAAGGTTGATGTCTCCTAGGATAGTAGACATCATAATGGAAAATTTCTCTCTTGAAAAAGGCTCACTATCATGGGATAAGGAAATGGATTGGTCTACAGGCGCACTAGGGATAGGTACAAAAGCTTGGGAAGTCTCACTGGGCTGCTGGGGGGTGTCAATGGTATGGGGTTGTGGTGCATAGGTTGTGGGTATTGGGTTTGAAATGAAGGTGGTATCAGGAATTGGAATGGTTTGAGAAATGTAGGTGGGATGGGGTGATATGGGGGACTATGCCTTTTGTGAGTTTTCTTTTCTTAGTGTAGGCAACTTTTACAAGTGGGCTGGTATGGGTTGGAAAAGGGGGTAAGGGTGCAGTAGTGGGTAAGGTGGCCATGGTGGATGTGGGCTAGGGTGGCGCAGTTAAGGATATTGGGCTTGTGTGGGGCTGTGAGGGCTGGGATGAGGATGGAGGTGGTGGGGCCATGGGTGGAGAGGTTGGTGGCCTAGCTGGCCCAACAAAGGTTGCTGCCTCATCAGTGGCAGCAGTAGCAGCACCCACTTCTTGAATGGTGGGGGCTGCTTGTCTTAATAATTCCTTCCTCTTCTCCCTCTTTCTCATCATTGTGCCACAGATACCCCATTGTTTCTTTCTACTATTTTTGGGGTTCAGGGCCCCTGTCTCCTCCTCCCTTTTGAAGGGGTATTTCCCATCTTTCAGTAGTGCAGTAATCAGCCTGCAGTAGGGAAGGGCTTGCGATTTCTTGTTAACCTTCACTTTCTCATACAAGTCCCTAATCCCTTCAAAAATTAACTTGGTTGCATCCAAGTAGTTGTTTCTATGAAATAAGAGAAGGGCATCAGCTATGGGGGACCTCCTCCCTTGCTCATGACCTGAGCAAAACACATTTTTCCTCAGCACCCCATCCATGAATCTGAGGTTGGGGTGCAAATCTCTTTTCCTGATTGAGTCTCCTGAAATCATGATTCCTCTAGTTAGTTCTCTAGCCATTTCTGTAATGGCGGCAATCAGGGGAGGTCCCAAGCCAAACTTAGGGTCATGCTTAGCTGGTATCCCTAGTACCCTTGTAATGTCAGACTGGTTAAAAAGCATTTCAAAATTATCAATCAGTACCAGCAGTGATGGGTTCCCATCATCACCAGTCCTCAACTTCACATTCTGATAAAATAATCTGACCAATCTTGGGAACACCAGCTGCATTGAGGGTCTCAACAGTGGCAACAGAGTTGCCTTACTCAGATATTCAATGGAGGCAGAGGTCTCTGGTAGCTCCTCAAAGTAGGCTTTATCAAAAATAGTTTCTACCTTCAGCGGAATTGCCAACAAAAACTCAAAAGGGACCCTGAGGTATTCAGTATTCTCTTCCTTCACAACCTCAGGGGCCACAGTGGGAGCTCTCTGGCCCTCTTCTTTGGGGTAGATTTCTTCTTTTCCTTTGAGATTGTGGGTTCAATACTAGGGGAGGGCACCTCAGAGATCTCCAATGTGGAGGCCTCTGCAATCCTTGCAGATTTCCTAGTGGCCACAGGGCTGCCACTAGGAGCAGGGTTTAACATAGCCGCCATGTATCAATGAATTTTAAACTTTTCGCCATAAGTGCTATAAATCTCAAAACAAGGCTCACAGATCTCAAAGAATGTAGATTACTCTAAGTAGGCACCAAAAATATCACAATTCATCTTCTCTCTCTCTAATTTACTAAACCAATCAAAGCACAGAGGGAGAGTTGTAGAGCATACCTAATATGAGCTAGGGTTCCACGTAGAAATGTGCATAATGGCTTAAATCCCCTCAAACTGTGCTGAAAGTAACCAGGAATAGTTAGGGAGCAAAATGGTGAGAGGAAAAATCTTCAGATGAAGTGGCTCAAGCTATGGAAATGAAAGCAGAGAAAGAGGGCCTCGCTTTTGGGTGGAGTGAGCTAGGGTAGAGAGAGAAAATGAAGCAAATGAGTTATTTCACTGAGTTTATAGAGTAAATCCTGCGGTTCGCAGAGTTGGCTTAAGGCTCTCACGGAGTAAGATTATCGAGCAAATGGCTTTTAAGTCTGCGAAAGGGTCTATCACACAGTAGAACAAACTGCCTCACAGTGCCTTTTATGGAGCTGAGACCTTGGCTGGAGTGCGCGAGACCTTGATATGCTTCAAGAAATTTCCTCGCACAGTACTCGCGTAGAACACCCAGAAGGCATCCTTTTCACACAAATTTAGCTCGCGGAGTAGAAAGCAACTCCGCAAGACACTTTCACAATCAAGGCTTAGTTGTTCTAGCGTGCAAGAAAGCCAAAAGATGGCTCGCACAACAAATTAAAGCCTTCAAACTCAACGAGATAGTATTTCTTGCACAACCTTCACTCTTTTAATCTCAGTGCAGCACATTGGTTGGTGCCTCATGCTGTTGTGCACCCAACCACTGTGCATGAGCACCAAGCCTTAGACAGGTGCTTCATTTCACTGACGAAAAGCTTATATCCATTTTTAATCAGCTGTTCATCGACATTGCAGAATTGTAAAAGTAGTTTTTCAGCTCCTCTTCATGCAAATCAGGATCAAGGTATCTCACCCATTCATCAACAAACACACAGTCGATTCAGATGATACAGAGGCACATGTTTTCATTCACAAACAATTAAAATACAGACAAAGTAAAACAATCAAACCAACATGAGACACAAAACACAAATGACAGAATTCTAAAGAACACAATTGAACATAAAAATTTTCATACATATGATACAATTATTACTAGTATTTGGCTCATTGGGCACTAGCTTCCTCTTGAGTAGAGGATGCATCACCAATCATAAACTGACCTTTCGGGTTTATCAGGGGCTGACTAGGCAATTTTCCTTCCTACCTCCTATTCAGAGCATTACAGATCTGACCAAGCTGGTCCTTAATCTTCTTGATGCTCTGTCCATGAGAATTGACAGTTTACACCAAGCTTCCCAAATTCTTCATTGAATCCATCATCTGCTCTTCAAATGAAGGGGACCTGGGCTATTGTGGGGGCAGAGCTAACTGGTTAGACTGTGGGGCAGGTAAGAGGAAATTTTACCTTAGTGGGTAACCTTGAGTAAACTGGTGCTGGGGTCTATAGGGAGCTACCATTTGCTGTTGCTGGGGTTGAGGAAATGAGTTTTGTCTCCACCTCAGATTTGGGTGGTTCCTCCAAGAATACCTAGCAGGTTGCTGCCCAAAGGTTTGAGCTGCATTGGCATGCTCCATAATAAAATCCAGAAATTAGTTGGTAGATGGACAATCATGAATAGAATGTATGGGGGATTGGCATATCAGACATGCCTCCTCCACCTGTGCAACCATCCGAGGCTGCATCACATTCATCAATTTGTCAAACTTCGAGCTCAGGTTCTCCACCTTCCTCTCCATATCACCTTGCACCTTCACTTCATATATTCCACCTCTAGGGGTGGCCTCTTTCACCATCTTAGCTGGAATCTGATTGTTATTGTGTGACAGAGACTCCTACTCCAGGGAATTCTCCCCTATTATGTCAAACAGCTCCCAAGCTTCCTCAGCTGTCTTGTGGAGGTAGCTACCACCACAGGAAGCATCCACCATATCCCTGCTCTTAGTATTAATTCCTTGATAAAATACTTAGACAAGCTGCCACATTGGGATTTGGTGGTAGGGGCATTGTTTCAACATCTCCTGGAATCTTTCCCAAGCTTCATTAAAATTCTCAGTTGAGGACTTAGTAAATGATAGAATTTTTGTCCTAATCTGGTTTGTTTTGTTTATAGGGAAAAACTTTGCCAGGAACTTGGTTTGAAGGTCACTCCATGACTGTATGTTGTTGACTGGGAGCTTTGATAGCCATGTGCTGGCTTTGTCCTTTAATGAAAAAAGAAAAAACCTCAATTTAGTGGCCTCAGGCCCCAAGCCAACAATGTTGAAGGTAGTGCAAAGTGTTAAAAACTGGTCAATATGCTTGTAAGGATCTTCTTTACTCAGCCCATGAAATAAAGGTAGCATATTGATGGTGGAGGATTTAATTTCATAGTACCCCTCAACAGAGGGAAACTGAATGCAAAAGGGAGAGGTGTACTCCCGAGGAGCATTGTATTCTTTCAATGTCCTCTCCCTCTCAGCCATGGTAGCTGGTTCAGTCTCAATTGCAGGGCTCTGTGTTGTATGTCTAGGTCTAAGTATCCTTTCCACCTCTGGATTTGGGGGTTCCAAGTCAGAGTTTAAGGACCTTCTACCGAGCATACACTCGCCAATAGTAATGAAAATGCTTATAAGCACACAAAGAATTTCAAACAAAAAAAGGTAATAACTATACAGATTTACACTAAACAAAATAACTGGGGATTCAACATAAATGGCATGAGATTTAGGGGAAAGAAAGTGCAAACAGAGCTAGCTACACTCCACTTGCAACTCTAGCTTTTCCCTTCTTCTGCTGTCCATTTCTGCAAAATTCTACAAAGAATCACTAGTACTTTAATTCTAAATTAAACACAATTACAAAGAATTTGTTAGCCTACTAAAAAGAATTTCTAAGTTATAGCACAACTTAGGTCTACTAAAAAGATCAATATCCCCGACAAGGACGCCAAAAACTTAGGGTTTTTCAGATGCTTGCTGCTAACTTTATTTAAAAACAGTGATAAGAATGTGTTAGTAAAAGTAATTCAAAGGTGGATTGACAAACACTAAATAGCAAGTCTAAAAATATACAGTCCTACAAGATACAGGGTCCATTGTAGCAAGTTTTGATAAGTATGAGTTTGTCCCACAGAGAAATTGATCTAGAACCCAAAATGGTCTATAATAGCAGGCCTCCAGATCTGGCTACAGATCTGACAATCCTAAAAAAAGGGAGTTGGGTGTCACGACTACACTAAATTAATCCTAAAAATAGATAAATAGAATATAGCCCTATCCTAAAGAAAGGGTTTAGAAGAAGATGGTGGTAGTGTGTGCCAAAATAAAATACAAAAAATATGAGAAGCAGGATGAGCTAGAGTTAATGATATAGTAATGTAACTAAAATTTAGTCTGTCTCTGCAGTGCTCCTTGCTGAGATGCCATTAATAGCCTCAACAAGGTATAAGTTCCCAGTTTAACCTATGCCATTTGGGGTGCTCTTAGGGGTATACTCTGTCAACTATAATGGTCATAGGGTATCCCATTGGTCTGTCCATCCCACAGAGGCCTGAGAAAGAACATGAAAACTACTGCAACCACCATGGTTTGCAGGCCTCCGAGCTCCCTAGATCTCACTACAGATCCAGCATTACTTTCCATGTGTCTATCAAACCAAGAAAAATCAGATGGTAAATAATGGGCCTACTAGAAACTGAATGGGCTAGTCCCAAATACATGGATCATATAGACATCAAAAGAAACCATAAGATCTATAGATTTGATTAAGCATTATAATAGCAGTTCATTGATAATAGCAAAACTTACAATGAACTGTCTCCTAGCTGCAGCCCATACACAACTGCTCATCCAAGATCCTAATGTATACAAAAATCTATTACAAGACTGAAACAAAGCTAGACCTAGCTGCTTACAAGGGGATTAGCCAGTAAGTGCTGAGCTAAGAGAGAAGAGAAAGAGGAAAAAAGGTGATCAAACCCTAACCCTAGCCTGCTAGAGCTCTCAGCCGGTAGAGGATGAAGGAAAGATGAAAATAATAAGCTCTAAGTACAGCTTATATACTCTGTCAAAATGGCCTTGGCTCTAAAGAGATTAACCCTAATTTTTCTAACAGACGTGGCACTATTACAATCCTTGAATGCCTTGAGATGTGCACTTCAAAATCTATACCTCGAGCAGTGTGCGCTAGCCTTAGAAAATTCCCAAAAGGTCCCTGAGTTAAAACTGAGAAGTGGAGAGCCCGTGCTTCGCGAGGCTGGTAACTATTTTAGTTTACTCGCACAATTGCTTCGCTTTCGCGAAGCTAACTTCAACTGATAGGAAGGGCTCATTCATGCAGTAAACCTTTAGTAAATCGTGCAAATGGCTTATGAGTCACAGAGATGATTTGGAAAGCCAGGGTGTTTCGCGCAGTAGAGCTTCAGGTTCTCTCTCTCGCTAGGTACTCACGCAGGTGGGCTCCTGTGCTCACGTAGTAACTTGTAAGGCTCCAGAGTGCGTGAGATCTGCACGAAGGGGAATTCTAGGTGTCTCTCTTCTAGGGCCATGCGAGAACTCTGCAAGGTGACTTTTTATTCTCTATGCATATGGGGTCGCTGTGTTCCTCGAACGACTGCTTTGAGGATTGATCTCCGTGAGAGCTTCACCACCACGAATTCTGAATGTTTTACACTTCGAGATCTTTGTGATGTCCTTATGGCTCTCTTCTTGACTACGCGATGTATCTAGGGGAGAGCTTCTTCCATTGCATCTTTAGCTTCGTGAGGAAGCTCCTCAACTCAACGAGGTCTGTTTCTTGACACTCTGCTGCACTGCACTTGCTGTTGTTGCGGCATCCTCCTTTCTCAGCTAACTTCATTCATTTGCTAGACTTTAGGTCAATGATGATCAGCAACAGTGAGTCACCATGGTGAGCACTACCAAGGTGTTCCATTACGCTTTGGCTCAGGTGTCATCTTTGATTGTATTCTCTCTCTTTTAGGCCAAAAGGGAAGGAGTTTATATTAAGCTGCATATTTTATTACTAATTGTAAAATATACTTAACAAATGATTATTAGTGGGCTTCAGGTTCATCAAAGGTTAAGTTAAGAGGTGAAAAGTGGTACTTTTTAGTAAACAATAGGTGCCGCCACCAGACTTTTGACCTTCAGACTATGCAAGGTCTCTTTGAGTACATGCATGCGGGGCAGGTATTCTTCTTTGTGTTGTTATTTCTTTTTGTTTTGGGTTTTAGGTTTTATTGATAGTTTGTTTCATTTATTTCTGGTCATAGGTCATTTGGAGGCCTTACACGGCCAAGGAGGATGCTGAGCAGCTGGTGTTTCAGTCCGGCCAGCCCTTCTTCAGAGTGGACATCTGGGTCCATTTTTTTGAGAAGGTGGAGCGTATCCACCTGGCTCGTGTAGAACGACAGTTAGGACTCCCTTCAAAGATTGGTCATCGTGTGGCGAGGAGGATGACTAGTCCCCCTGGGCAAAACTTTTTGTCGAGTATGAGGCCTCAGATTGATGATTTAGAGCAGAGGGGACCAGGGTGACAGGGACGCGCTATGAGTCGAACGCCTAGGAGTTCGTGAGGTGGTTTCAGGATCTCGACGGTGGCCAACTCTTTACACGTCCTTTCAATGGGAGAAATTCCTTTGGGGTTGGTGATCCCAATTTTTCCTCAGCATTGAGGAGGCGTCTGCTCTGACTTTTGATCCAACGTCAGTCACGTCCTCCAGTAGTGAGGACCTAGAGATGACTTGCCTTTGAGGTGAGTTAGCTCATGGCTTGAGTGTTTGAGTTTTCATTTTGTTTATTCATCTCGTCTGATGTTCCTTCCTAATATTATGTCAGAATGTGTTCTGCGCCAGATGACTGAGGATCTATAGGTGAGGGAGGCCACAACTGCCTCCCCACGTCCAGAGAGTCAGGTTAGTATATGTTTTAGTTTTATGCATGCATGTTGTTTGCATGTCTCATTCATCGGTTTTATCTGGCGTAGTTGTTATTATTTGTTTTGTTTTATGCAGGTTATCCCTTACTCTGCTCTTGAGGCTCCACCTCAGGAGTCTACTATTCCTCTTGTTCAAGTATGTTGAGTTAGTGTAGTTTTGTTGTTAGTTTTATGTATGTGGCATACCTGATATGTCTTCGTTTCTCTTGAAGCAGCCTATAGTGGTGCCGCCTCCTCTGCCTGAACCGGTTGTCGATCCAGTGTCTGCCACGACGGTCGAGCATCTGTTATGTGAGCAGGTAGATATGGTACTTTTCCTTTCTCTTTTTCAGCATTCTCATCTTTTGTACGTGCACTTGGTTCTTAGTTATGTATTCATATGCAGGTTCGTCAGCTCGAGGAGTCTCGCTTGGAGGTTGAGCGAGTTAGCGCCATCCCAGGGGTGAGACTGTTAATAAGCACAGGTGATCTGGAGCGAGATTGTATGGACTTGCTCATTGACCTGCTCATCCGTCAGCGTGCCCATGCGATCGAGTTGGAGACCGCTCGTTAGACGGTGTGGGTGGAGATGCAGGCGACGATAGATCATCTATGGTACCAGCTGTTGAGGAGGGATCGGGGGATTCATGGGATGGTCGGTCAATTTGCTAAGTCGAAGTCAGTGGGAAAAGGCTCTTGAGCTGGCCGTCGTCATCGTACGACCCACGAGCGTGTTAGGGACTACGCTCATGAGGACTCTATCTTTAGTATTGTGCTGTTAGAGGGTCCTTCATGCTCGCGGTCTAGACGGATTGCCAGTCAGGCGATCGAGGGAGGTTTTGGTGCCAGGCCCTCCCCTCCTAGGGTATGTCCACCTACTCTGGGTGCTTTGATTGATTTCTCGGTGGACCAGACTCCTGATCCCTGACTCAATGATACCGGGGACAACGGCGACCGGTCATCCCAGCGGCAGCGGAGAGAGTAGAGAATTTTTTGTTCATTATATTCATTATATATATAGGGGGTATGCCCCTGGTGACTTATGTAAAAAGAATTATGATATATAGAGATATTTTTGGTTTAGGCGTACCTCTTTTCACTTTTCCTTTTACCTTCCATGCTTTAGTTGCCCGCTTAGGTGACATCATCTGTTATTGGGACGTGGATGCTTTCGAGCTGGCCTCGTAGCCGTTGAGGGTTACTTATATCTACACGTGAGAACAAAGTCATTAGTCATTTTATTTGCTCCCTTCCTAATTGTTAAGGGGGGAGGTATCTCAAATCGGAGTTTGGTAATAGAAGGAGTATCATTTTTTTTTTTAGTCTACTACTTTTCATTACAAGGAAAGGAAATTAATGTAACTAGGAAAGTAAAGCACTAAAAAACTCTAGAACTAAAAAAATGCCCCAGTGTTGGAGCGTGATAGGATAGACAATGCGATATCTTCGGCAGTCTTCCTTGAGTGAAGAGCTTGTTGTTCTGAATCCAACAATGAACAAGCAGGGGCCTCGGTGTGATTCCCTATTCCGAATAAAAATGCCCCAGCATCGAGGTATTATTAGTCACATAATATACCATTTTTCTACCCTTAACTTAGTGATGGTAGGACTTAGTTTGCTACTAATAAGTTACTGATGTGCAGATATTAAGGAAAAACAACAAAAGAAAACCAAAGTGTTAATGTTCGTCAAAATGAACTCATAAAGCAATGAAAAGACGATTGAACCAAAAGACGATTCTTCGCCTATTGAAAAATGAAAAATCATATTTTATGATTTTACGGAATGCTGCAATATAGAGTAGAAAACGTAATTTACGATTCTTCAGAGGAAGCCGTTCAAGAGTGAAATATGATACAAGAGAAAGCGATGAATCATAAATAGAAAATTGTTCAATAAGAAGCTGTGTGAAAAGATAGAAAGTCGTGATTTATGATTTTCTAGAGAAAGCTATAATAGAAGAAGAAAATCGTGATTTACGATTTTCCAGAAAAGAACACCTTCTAAAGCTACTGATCACGTGGGAATGAACACCACCATGTACAAAATTAGAAGAATTATTGACTTAAAAGTCTGGCCAATCATGGATCTAAGAAGATTGACGAAGAAGACTCTTAAAGGATTCTGCTGTTGAAATAAAGGAGAAAATCCAGACGTACATCAACAGTTTAAAGCAAGGAAAGATAAGATTAGAAGTAGAGTTATATTAGGATACTTTTGTTTTAGTAATTTCTTTTATTAGAATTAGGAGTTTTGTAAACCGACCCCTTATGACCTATAAATAAGAGGGCTTGGTATAGGAATAAACCAACAAAGAAATTCTTATCATCAATTGACGCCCAAGGTTAGATTTTTTTCGATCAAATTAGAGTAGTTTAGTTTATATATCTAAGGTTCCTCGATCACAACTGACAACTGGGATTAAGAGCTGAAAGATTAGAGTAGAAATTTGTAGTTTCTCAGAAGCAATTGATGATTGCAGTTGAGGGGTGAAAGATATAATTTTATTGCTTTCTAGTTTAGATTTATTTTATTGCAATTTACTGCTTTGTAAACATCTTCGAATTTAATATGAGTTGACGACTCAGGTTGAGATTTGCATATTAGTGTAATGGTTTTTATTCTCCATCTTTAATTTTCTAGAGTTTGATTGACGCCCAAATTTCTAGTAGATTAAAGATTAGTATAAATCTATATTAAAGGATGCTAGTTTTTGATTGATGCCCAAATTCTAGAAGACTGAGATATAGTGTAATGGTATTTTAAAATTGTAAACATCCGATAGTTGAAGATTGTGATTGACAACCATAATCTGAAGTAGGAGGATTTAGGATTTATTTTCTGCAAAATTTAGTTTAAGAAAATATTCTTTATTCATATTTTTCAAGTAGTTTAGGAACATAAAAGATAAGTATAAGTTTTCAGAAAAATAATATATACAAATACATATAAACATATCTTCGTAGGAACGATCTTATACTAGCTCTACAATTTTCATTATCCGCTTGCAATATGTTAAGACATAATTAGATACATATAACCAGTGAATCAAGGTGCAATGGAGCTTTTCTTAGGTTTGTGAGTATCTTAGTCTACGTAGAGCTATGCGTGTGTTTGGTGAGTTAATTTCAAAGAAAATTCTCTAATAATATTGCCATATTGGGAAGGGGACATTTGGTTGCATCGGTCATGTACTGGGTTTTACCTCTGACGGTGACCATCATATCACATAGTCTTGATAGGAGTGAGGTGAATGGTAAGTAGTAGGTGATTACACCAGTCATCATTTACAACTTTTCGGTTTTACTCCTGAGGAAATCCTAGGAAAGGTTCTGACTCATCGTATGAAAGATAAAATAAAAGGGGAAAAGAGGGTTAAGGTTCAATGACGTGGGGACAATTTCCTATTTGACAACTTTAAAAGGGATAAGCAACAACCTTTTTCTCAAGTGGTATGGGGTGCCATAATTGAGCTCTCTATCATGTTTCGGTACCATCAAAGTCTCACATTCTATGGTCAGCAAGAGTTTGTTCTCCTTCCACCACCTTACGACGATATCTAGTAGTGTAAAGACACAAATGATGCCCTTGCAGTTTGCTTATACTTCCCTAATAAGATTATCAGGAATGTCCTCACAATTTACTTATGCTTCCCTGGACTTATTGACTTGTTCACCCATCTCATTGCTCTCACTCGATTATGCTTCTTCTTTTCTCTCTTTAGTCTCTCACTTTTGTCCGTCTCTTGAACCATTTATATTTTGAACACAGCTATTCAGGCTTTTATCGTACTAAGACTTAACCTATTGCAAGCGCACAATGAAAATTTTAGCACTAGTATAGGATTGTTCCCACGAGAAAGGCGATTATTATGATATATTCTCTTTTGTTTAAAATCTTTTATTTGTCTTTTCAGATCCTAAACTAATAGAGAAATATAAATAAAAGAATGAGTTATTTAAACTAATTTGCAAAAAATAACTCTAAATCCTCCTCCTTCCAGATTATGGTTGCCAATCACAATCCTTCAGATCTCGAATGTTTACAAATTAAAGTACTGTTACACCGTATATCAGTCCTCTATAATTTGGACGTCAATCAAAATCTAGAATTCCTTAACATAGACTTAAACTAATCAATAATCTTCCTAAAATTTGGGTATCAATCAAACTTAAGAAAATTGAAGATGAAAAAGTAACACCGTTACACTAATCAACAAATTCTCAATCTGAGTTATCAATTCAAATAAAAAACTTTTAGATATTTACAAAGCAGTAAAAGTGTATGAAAATAAATCTAAACTAGAAAGCAATAAAAAGATCTTTCATCCCCCAGTTGCAGGCGTCAATTGCTTCTAAGAAACTATAGATACTCTACTCTAATCTTCTAGCTCCCGATCATAGGTGCCAATTGCTCTCGAGAAACCTTGGATATTGTAGACACCCAAATTTCGCCCAAGGCTCTATCGAGACACATTTCGAGAGAGGCGCATTTATGAGCTTTTGATGACATGTATGGTGCCTTTCCTATCCCTTAGGAACCATCCCAAACCTTTAGGAATCACCCATATCCCTTAGAAACCATTTCAAACCTAAACCTAGCTTTCCCCAGCAATAGATAAAGAGTGATGCACTAGGACTAGCTAGGATCTTCTACTATGATCGAATCGCATACCATTGAAAAGAAGAAGTCCTCAGATTTCCAACAAGCTAAGAATTATCCCAATCGGAGCTGTACGGGAGAAGACATCACATTCCGAGGGTCAAAGGAAAAATGAGGATTTCGAGGTGGAACCACATGGGAGTTGGTGCATCTATTAGATGCGCCAAGCCATTTCTAGGAAGAAATGGCTTCTCGCAACTAATAGTTGCACCAGTTGAAGGTGGCCCCCCCGGGGGCAGTCAACTTCCCAAAACCCTATGGAACACTGTTTTATTATTCCTAAGCCTGACGCATCTATTAGTTACGTCAGGCTTATGAATAGTGACTGTGGGTTTTTGCCTTGAAATTCGAGATTGGTGTTTGACTTATTGACCATCTTGATCCTTGGGGTGTGTTTTGCTTGTTCTGTTGCACCCATTCCCTATCTATTTGCAACCCTTTAAGTCGTTTAAAGCTTCAACCTATCATCCATCATTGGAGCTAACTTTCACATATTTCAAGGCTCCAAAGACCCTAGAAAACCTTAGATGGCTAGATTACCTAATTTCTAACCTAGTTTTACTTTTAAACACCCTCTTAACCTCTCCTTTTCCTATAAATAGAGAGGTACCCTCCCCCTTTAGAGAGGCTTGAAAAATTTCTCAAAATAGAGATTAAGAAACCTCTCTCTCCCTCTCTTCTAGTGCCCTTTTCCATACAAATTCTAGAACTCTCAAACCCCATTTTAGACCATGACTTTCATCCAAAAGCTCTAACTTAGGTGTGTGCTACCCACTAGCCTTCTCTCTTACCTCTTAGCCATCAAGCCCTAAGAGCTAAAACCCTAATTCTCACCATACAAGTCATCAAAGCTTACCAAAGCAAGCCTACGTAAGGCTCCACAACAGTGCAACAAGGGCCCGAGAGCTCCAGCTCGCCCCTCTTTTTCACTACCTTCTCTGTTCTTCCTCCATCCTCTCATTTGTGTTGTTACGACGCCCAATTTTTGGTAGGAACGGAAGGGCACAAACAGGATTTGAGTACCACAAGGGCAAGAGGAAGACCTTTTTACTTCTTTTATTTCATTTATGTTTTGGCCATAAGTAGAGGCCACATTAGGCAGGTTGATCGGGTGCCTAACACCTTCCCGATCGATAACCGAAGCCCCTACCCAAGAGCCTTTGGCGTAGTCCAGATTCAGAGTCAATTTTTGGCTTTGATTTGGGTTTCTCGGGACACCAAAAGCTCCGGGTGGTGACTCTAAAGTTTTTAATTAAGGGTGCGCATCGTCACGACGGACCTGCGAGGTCCATGGTTACACAGATATCTAAACTACTCTACTCTACTTTGATGGGAAGAAAATCCAACCTCAATCATCAATTAATGCTGAGAATTCCTTCAATAACTCTACTCCTATGTCGAGCCCTCTTATTTATAGATAATAACGGGTCGGTTTAGATTATGCTAATTCTAATAAAAGAAAACTTCTAAATAAAAGATTCCTAATATAAATCTACTTGTAATCCTAGTTCTTCCTTGCTTTGGATGGTAGATGCATGCATAACTTTTCTCCATTATTTTAGTAGTAGAGATCTTCTGGGTTCTTTTGCCAATCTTCTCTGATTCGTAAGTTGCCAGACTTCTACTCCAAGAGATCTTCTAATTTTGTGCATGGTGGTATAGACTTCATATGATCAACAGTATGAGCTTATTTTGCACAATCGTGTGTACAATTGTTCTTCTTTCTATACGATTTTTGCTCTGTCGAACGTTTGATATTTTACTTTCGTTCCTCTAGTTGTAGCTTCTTTCGTACATTTGTGAATCACGATTTCTCTTTCTTCTTTCTTTTCGGTCATTCGAGATTTATATTCGCTTGATATTTCCTTTTTCTTGGCTCATCGACTGGTCATTCGTTCGAGTGGATCATTTCTTCGCACGATAGTAATTCTTGCTACTTTTTGAGTTCATTTTGGCAAAGATTAACACTTCGGCTCTAATTTGCTCATTAATCTAAATATCTGAACATAGCATCTCATTAGTAACAAACTAAGGGTCTAGCGTCACTAAATTAAGGGTGGTAAAATGGTATATTCTATGACTGATTATACCCCCAAACATAAGCTTTGCTAGTTGCTAGTCCTTAGCAAACAAGGAAAGAAAAACTAGTCTAAAAATTAAATGCCGCTTTCTAAGGGAGCACGATTGCATTTAGTTATTGCAACAAGCCTTTAATCCCCTAGGTGATCGCTAGTGGAGGAGTTGTAGTATCCTGAAGGTTTTCAGTGAAGGTACCTACAAACTTCAAATATTTTTAGATTTTTCAAAAATTTTCTTAAAAGAAAGGTAAAAATTTTAAAATTGCAAAACTAAATTTTATACACTAAACTATAATAGCTAAGCATTATATGGTTGTCACAGTTTCAAAAGCATGATCTCGACATCCTTTGCTTTCCATCCTAGGAGTAATCCTTGATCAGAACTCACAAATTCCAATTCATATTAAGCGTGGAGTGTGTGTGTATCAGTGAAAAGTTTATTCATCATAGATATTTCTAAACTGCATATTTAGAAAATATTTTCATCCAAACTCTCAATATTAGCATACTCTAAATAAAAATATTGAAATTTATGAGTTCTTTATATATGATAGATGTTATGAATGCTCAAAGGATATGAACGAAAATCTCATGGAATGGAAAATCAATTCTATTCATATGCTTTCCAGTTTCTTCATAGTATTTATTATATACATCTCTACTAGGCTCATACTGTTGTAAATCATAAATCAAGAAGGTCTTTTTTTTTGGCTTGTAATAGGGCTTTGGGTTAAGAGGTTGTTAAAGAAAGGTAGAAAGGATTCAAAAATTCTGAGAATTCAGCTCAACTTTCTTCTATCTTCTTCTCTCTTTTTATTTCTGCTTCATTAAGTATCCAAAAATTTGGATAACTTCTTCCCACTTGTATTTCTTTTCTGTAAATCCCATGTTGTTGCATTTGAAAGCTTCTTGCTTCTCTTTTTGTAGAATCGTATTTTACGAATTCTCTTGATTTCTCATATTTTTCTTCATTTTATTTCTTTTTCAGATGTACCATTTGTGTTGCATATCCCTTATCTGTTATTTTTTTACTCCTTTCACTCCCTCTGCTTCCCTTCTGCATTCTAAATTCTCAGAAAGTAATACGGGTAAAAAGGTTGAAAGTTTTAGGTAGCACATATGGATAAGGGTTTATAAGAATTTTGTACAAAGAACTTCGGTTTAGGCTTCTAATATGGGTTCAAGGATTTAATAAAGTTATGGGATTTTGGCCTTTTTGTATCTAACGAATGCAAAGAATGGCCTTTTATCATTTTCATGATTCACTAGCATGACTGCCATATTGTTTTGACGTATCTAATAAACAGTTCTAGAAAAACAAGTTATCATAATCATAAAGCATTTGATTCGATTTTTCAGCAATATGAGATTTCAGTTAAGAAGTTCAAAGAAAATTTAAGTTCGAATAGAAAGCAGTGTCTCTCAGAATATAAGAGGAAATATGGCTCAAAAGCTCACTGGTTATATAATTTTAAAACTATAGTCTAAATATTGAAGTTTAAATAAAAGTATAGTTTCAAACATTCAATTTGACACAGTATTCATGAGAGCTAGGCATGAATCGTAACTGCTCTATCGTGATTGTTGAACTTTTACTACGATGGATTGTAGAGTTTGTGGAATCATGATTTTTTTTCTTATCATAACTCACATAAAATGATTAGTTATTCAGAAAAGAAAGTCTAAAATGTCTAAAAGATTTATTATTTATTTATTTATTCTTTATTTTTTATTTTTATCCAAAAACAAAACTACAGAATAATAAAGCAACTAAAGACTAATAAACTAAGTAAAAATAATATACATAGAAAGGTGTATTCTCCCCCCCCCCCCCAAACTAAAATAAGATAATGTCCTCATTGTTTTCCAAAAATAGGGGATACCCAAAATTTACCTACTATTATCTGTGTGTACCAGGCTTATAATCTACAAAAATAGTAAAAAATTTCTCCCAAACTGAGAGAAATCACATTCGGAGTGGATCACACAAAAATATAATCATCAAAAGAAAAATAAAAATTAGACACAATAAAAATGATCAATAGAGATTTTTATATAGCAAACTAAATATTTACAAATTTACATTAAAAAGAAGTAAAAGTTCGTATATAAAAGATTAAACCTAGGAAAAATCTAGACACACCCTAACTACGACACTGGCAACACTTGTCCAAGGTGAAAGATTTCTTCGATAAAGATCGGCCCTCAGCTTGTGTTCAAAATTGTCCTGACTTTAATAAGAGTCTTATCACCTCCTCATTTAGAGACTATCCACACCTTGGCGGGTCACACCCCTTGTCTTTAAGATGTCTCTCCCAAACAGAGCACATCACACACTTCCCTTTGGGGAGATGGAATGAACTTGGGGAGCGCTTTGAAGAGTGGGAAGTGAACACATCTCCAGCTTCCCACAGCCTATACTACTCCTGTGAAGACTGTGTTAAGAGAATGTAATGTAGGCAACGGGATAAGATGAGCAATGACGAAGGGTCGCGAGGAAAACAAGGAAGAGATGGGAGATGACCCTGGAAATTACATCCCTTCTCCATCGTAAAGAAACTCGCACTCAGGGAGGGTTGTAATGGTATAAGGGTTAGGAAGTGGGGAAAATGGGTTCTTGGAATAAGGTTTCAAATTTGGGTGAGATTTAGGTAATGGATAGTTTTGGTGGACGATGCAACATCTGGTATGGGTCGTTGGCGCTTCAGTTTTTCAATTTTCTTTATTGCAGCTAGGAGCTCAGCCCTTTGAATCTCAAGAATTTGATAAAGTCTGCTACTGAAGTCACTTTGGTCAGGCTCTTTCATCATAAGGTATAGGGTTTTTTTGAAGGGAAAATGAAAGAGATGGAGTTTGTTTATTGAAGGCATGGTTTTATAAGGGAAGGCTGGGACATTGATTAGTCGATTCTAATTAATTTTCAAAGACTAAGCATTAAAGCTCGATTAGGTGGGGTAGGTTGGAGTTCGTGGTCATAAGTGCGCAGCGTGTTTGCTTCCTTCACGATTTAAGTGGGCTTGAAATCCAAGGTAACCGATAAGACTCATCGCTGGATTCGCCTGTTCCCTAGAATTGTCATTTACAATTCTCGAAAACAGTATTAAAGACTCTGTGACACATTGATTGTAGTTGCTATGATTCGATTTTAATAAATAGTGAAAGATCATAAATCCATACATTCAAGGTGATTATATTACATAGGAGAGGTCCCCTTACAATCGAATGCATTAAACACGTCTCAGATCGTAGGGTATCATGGTTTTCTAATAATGCGCATATGGTACAAGGGTTTGCTATGGATGAGTCAGTAGCACGCCCAAGAGGAACTTAGTTATGATTCCAAGGAGTTGATGTGCCTCCCATTAAAATATGTCCTCTTGGGGTGCCATCTGGCCATGATGAAGAATAACTACTCTCTTTCTTCTTGATTAAAATGGTTAGTTGCTCAACTTGAGCTTCTACCTTTAAAATAGATTGCTGAAGAGCAAGAAGTGGCTTCGATTGATTCTGGTCATGATGGTGGCAATTTCCACATGTTTGCAGCATGATCATTTATGGCAATAGTATGGTCTTAAACTCTAGTGGGGCAAAAAGGTACAACCGAGTGCGAAGGATCTTCCTGAGATGGGCCATGGTTAGAACCGCAAGCTTCTCTTTTTTGAGATGTTGGGTGCTATTTTATACCACACAGAGACTAAAATTTTGGCTTCCAAAGCTTAGTCTTTAGGGGGCAATTCATCATTGACTTTAATTCATAAAATCCTTCCCGCTTAGGTGGCTTATTCCTTAGATTCTCAGAATCAGTCCCATTGGATGTATGGTATTGTATTGGTTCCTCGCTAAGGGTCTCAAGAAGTTCCCAAGCATCCTTTGTAGTTAATGTACGAAACATTCCTCCACAAGCAACATCAATCATGTGCCGAGTTTGTTCATTAAGTCCTTCATAGAAATCAAGCACTATTTGCCAGCAAGGGACCTCATGATGAGGGCACTTGTTCAGAAGCTTCCAACTTTCCTCAATAGTTCGTCCGAAAATTGGTGGAACGTTGTGATAATCTTCTAGATTCGATTTGTTTTACTAATTGGGAAGGACCTTGTAATAAACTTTGTTTGCAATTCTTCCTAGCTGTCCAACCGTGGGATTTTTGACAATCCCGTCGCGGCGATGCGCTTGCTATAAAAAATATAGTCGCCACTCAAAGCTTTTGGTGTCCCGAAATACCTATATCATTTTTATAAGCATCGAAGTGTCACAAATATGACTTTGAATCCGGTCCACACCAAAGGTTATTGGGTAGGGGCTTCGGTTATCGATCAGGATGGTGTTAGACACCTGATCAACCCGCTTGAAGCTGTCTCTACTTATGGCCAAAACAAAAAGGAAATGATAAAAGTAAAAGAAGCTTCCTCTTACCCAAAGGGCTCTCAGATCCTATTTGGTCCCCTCCGCTCTTACCGAAAAGTCGGCGGCGTAACAACACAAATGCAAGGATGAGAAGTACTAAAAAGAGATAGGAGAAGAAAGGGGAGAGCAGGAGCCCTCGAGCCCTTGTAGCACCGTAGGAGAGCCTTGCGTGACTTGCTTTTGATGAACTCTTGATCATTTGCAAAGCTTGAGAATCGGTTCTAACTCTTAAGAGAGATAGCTAAGAGGTAGAGGGAGGGTGCTAGGGTAGAACACACACCTAACCTAGAGGCTTTTCATGAATGGCAAGGGTGGGAAAGAGGTTTTAAATTCTGGTTTTTATATGGGAAATGTGCACCAAAGGAAGAAAGATCTTCCCACTTTAAAGCTCTTTCTCTCTTTGGAAATCTTCTTCTCTTAATTTTTCAACCCTTGGAAGGGAGGGGTGCCTCTCCTTTTAAAAGAAAAGGATGGGTTAGGGGGATGTCTTAGATGCTAATTGGGTTTAGAAATTAGGTAATCTTGCATCTAAGGTTTTCTAGGGTTTCTGGAGGTTGGAGATGTGTGAAATGAAGCTCCAATGGTGGATGATAGGGTAGGGGGTTTAAGGCACTTAGGGGTTGCAAATAAACTTTAAAAGGATGCAACAGTGCTGTCAAAACACACCCCAAAGACCCAGGTGGTCAACAAGTCAAACCCCAATCATGAATTTTGAAGCAAAAACCAATAGTTACTATTCATATGCCTGGCGCAACTATTAGTTGTGCCAAGCATATGTACAGTAAAACAGTGTAGGCCCAAAGCCCAAAAGTGAGCAGCCCGCAGAGAGATGGAAGAGTTGGTCTGGCGCAACTATTAGTTGCGCCAAGCCAAATTTCCCCAAATTTTGTTTGGTGTAACTATTAGTTGCGCCAGACCAAGGAACCTATTGCGAGGTTCAATGATCCTCTTGATAGGTTCACATGAACCTCGCGATAGGTTTAAATGATCCTTGCGATAGGTTCAACAGTGCTCATTATGCTTCAAACTTCTGATCTCGATAACTTTTGACGTTCAGCTCCGATTGGGGTGATTCTTGGTTCATTGGAAAACGGGAGACCTCTACTTTCCAATGGTATAAGATTTGATCATATTAGAAAGTGCCAACTAACTCTAGTGCACCACTCTTCATCAACTACCCGGGAAAGCTAGGATTGGGTTCAGAATGGTTCCTAAGGATGGGGATTGGTTTCTAATTCCTAAGGGATCTAGGGTGATTCCTAATGGTCAAGGATGGCTCCTAAGGTTTTGATAAGGCTCCTAATGCCATCAATAGCTCAAAGATGCGCTTCTCTAGAAATGTGTTCTGATCGGGCCTTGGGTCGAATTTGGGTGTCTACAGATGTCCCTCTTTGGTATCTGATCACTAATGATCGAATGCTAAAGACAAGAGACTTTCGAAGAGGCCCAAGGCATTACTGACAAGTCCGCTATATTCAAAACGAACTTCAAACATTAGATGAGTAACATGATAAGAAAACGAATGCCCTATATGCCAGGCCAAGCATTCATTTCTCAAGGTAATCGATCCCCAAGCGCTTAGCGACATTACTGGGGATAACCGAGGTGGAACAAGTTGCGAAAGCCCTGTATGCCAGGCCAAACATTCGCTTCTCGAGATGATTTAAAGGTATTTGATGTTTAAGATTCATTCTGAACACAACAGCTTTACAAGTAAGAGGGGTGATCGACCCACATTCAAAGATAAGCGTGAAGTAAACATATGCAAAGCTCAATAGTTTGCGTCTAATTTTACGAGGTATTTGATTGCCCCATCTGACTGTTCGCGGGTGCCCCTACCTCAAAATCTTTGGGCGAACCCATCGATCCCAAATTTTATTTTGCATGACTACTCGAGCAGAGCGAATAAAGGTCACAACACTTTTTGGGAGTACCTGCCAAAAACATGCCCCAGATCCATATGACCTAGAGCATCCAACTTCAAATAATTCTGAACAGATCCAACCAAAATTGGGTGTCTACCAAAAGAGACATCCAGTCCTGGTCTCTACCAATAATGATCATAAACATCTTTTAACTATGCATAATCATGCACCCGTTAGGGGCGATAAGTAACAAAGGCGATGGAAGCCCCGACCCGGACCTGCTCGAGTACAATTTATGGGAACAAACGACCATCATACGGATACCCAGACGCATGGTGTACACTTTATAGGAATATCGTTGCCAATACAGGTTTTAAGCCTGCAAAAAATAAAGGGGAAATGAACCCTTCTGGATGCATGGTTGCACATAATTTGATTGATACATAGTTTCATTCGTAACAAGTTGGTTTCAACCAACGATTGACCTTTCTCTGAGGAATCTGAAGCTTAAGACACTTAAGTTCATATGAATCCAAAAATAGAGTGCTTAGCTCGAAGATTTAGCAGTGGAGTCAACCTGATCAAAACATTGACAGTTTGATCGGGATTGATGCCGTTGCTCCTACTTTGAAGTAGGATCCAAATATCCAGGGCAAACCCTAGACTCGGGACTTTAATATGGCACAGCTGCACTGTTGATAAAACATTGACATTTTACCATATTATGCATGTGCGTAGCTCTGTGGGGAAACACAAACAGGTTATTATTTGATGTGTTTTAGTTTTGTGATTTTTCTATTATTTTATATGATTTTTTTTTGGATTTTCAAAGTTATTATTTTCTGTGAATTTTTAAAGTTATTATTTTATGGATTTTTTGGATTTTTCCAAGTGATTATTTTGATTTTTTTTTTAAAGTTATTATTTCATGGACATTTTGGTTTTTCAAAGTTATTATTTTGGTGCGAATTACTCTAACATTTCAAGGTAAAAGTTGGTGGATTTAAAGCTGGCACAATTAGTTGCGCCAGTTATAATTTTGAGATTTTTGCACTGGTGCAACTAATACTTGCGCCAGGTAAAAACGAAGTTCCATAACTTTTGATAGCAGAGAACAGCAGCCTGAAATGGGTCTATTTTTTAGTTTTTTGCGGAAGTTGGGCTTCCGGGAACTAACTGTTTATATGATCGGTTTTCTTCTCACCGAAGCCTAAAGGTTTGAGTTTGGTATAACTCGCTAACGCACTCCCCAAGGATTTTAAGCTTTGTAGGAATGGGAACCCACCCGATATACCTCCAGCGCAAGCGCCTTCTTAGATACTAGGTGGGCTGGGACTTTTCTGGATCATCACCACTAGGGGTTGCCGCCATACTAAGACCCGGGTGGTTGTATGTGTGCCTAAACCCAACTCTTTAAAAATCTACCCCATAAAAATAAGTTAATTACCTATTCTTGATTCAGTTTTAACTTTTTTTTTTTCAAAACATATTTTTTTTTTTTTATGAAAGTTTTCTTTAGTCCAAAAGTCGGGGGTAATGACCCCGTGCCGCCACTATGGGCCGGCGTCCACTGTCGGAATATGTTTGGACAAGTAGGCCCGCCAATCGGCTAAGGCACCTTAAATGATGGAAAATTAAAAAAATTTGAAAGACAATGCTTAAGTAGGCCCGCCAATCAGCTAAAGCACCTAAAATGATAAAAATGTAAGGAAAAATAAAGACAATACGTAAGTAAGCCCGCCGATGGGCTAAGGCATGTAAATGATGGAAAAATAGGGGTGCCAAAAATACAAAAATAGTAAAAAAATAGCAAAATGGTTAGTAAAATAATAAAAAAATGACCAAATTTCAAGGAGAAGCTCTAAAAGCTATCCCCAGCAGAGACACCATCTCTGCAACCGTGGGATTTTTGAAGATCCCGTCGTGGCGATGCGCTCGCTATAAAAAATATAGAGTCACCCCCCGGAGCTTTTGGTGTCCTAGGATCCCTATATCATTTTTATAAGCGCCAAAGTGCCACAAATATGACTCTGAATTCGTTCCACACCAAAGGTTCTTGGGTAGGGGCTTCGGTTATTGATCGAGAAGGTGTTAGGCTCCCAATCAACCCGCTTGAAGCGCTCTCTACTTATGGCTAAAACAAAAAGGAAATGATAAAAGCAAAAAAAGCTTCCTCTTACCCAAAGGGCTCTAAGATCCTATTTGTGCCCCTCCGCTCTTACCGAAAAGTCAGCGGCGTAATGGCACAAATGCAAAGGATGAGAAGTGCTAAAAAGAGGTAGGAGAAGAAAGGGGAGAGTCAGAGCCCTCAGGCCCTTATAGCACCGTAGGAGAGCCTTGCGTGGCTTACCTTTGATGAACTCTTGATGGCTTGCAAAGCTTGAGAATCGGTTCTAACTCTTAAGGGAGATAGCTAAGAGGTAGAGGGAGGGTGCCAGGGTAGAACACACACCTAACTTTGAGGCTTTTCATGAAAGGTAAGGGTGGGAAAGAGGTTTTGAATTCTGACTTTTGTATGAGAAATGTGTACCAAAGGGAGAAAGATCTTCTCACTTTAAAACTCTTTCTCTCTTTGGAAATTTTCTTCTCTTAATTTTTCAACCCTTGTAAGGGAGGGGTGCCTCTCCTTTTATAGGAAAAGGAGGGGTATCTTAGATGCTAATTGGGTTTAAAAATTAGGTAATCTTACATCTAAGATTTTTAGGGTTTCTGGAGCCTGAAGATATGTGAAATGAAGCTCCAATGGTGGATGATAGGGTAGGGGGTTTAAGGCACTTGGGGGTTGCAAATAAGCTTTAAAAGGGTGCAACAGTGCTGTCAAAACACACTCCAAAGACCCAGGTGGTCAACAAGTCAAACCCTAATCATGAATTTTGAAGTAAAATTCATGATTAGTTGCGCCAAGCATATGTACAGTAAAACAGTGTAGGCCCAAAGCCTAGAAGTGGGCAACCCACAGAGAGAGGGAAGAGTTGGTTTGGCGCAACTAATAGTTGCGCCAGGCCAAATTTCCCCAATTTTGGTTTGGTGCAACTATTAGTTGCGCCAAACCAAGGAACCAATTGTGAGGTTCAATGATCCTCTCTATAGGTTCAAATGAACCTCACGATAGGTTCAAATGAACCTTGTGATAGGTTCAACAGTGCTCATTTTGCTTCAAACTTCCGATTGCGATAACTTTTGATGTTCAGCTCCGATTGGGGTGATTCTTGGTTCATTGGAAAGCTGGAGACCTCTAATTTCCAATGGTATAAGATTTGATCATAGTAGAATATCCCAAATAGATCTGGTGCACCACTCTTCATCCACTGCCCGGGAAAGCTAGGTTTGGGGTTCGGAATGGTTCCTAAGGATGGGGATTTGTTTCTAAGGGTTCGGGAAGGTTCCTAAGGGATCTAGGGTGATTCTTAAGGGTCAGGGATGGCTCCTAAGGTTTTGGTAAGGCTTCTAATGCGATCAACAACTCAGAGATGTGCTTCTCTCGAAACGTGTTCCGATCGGGCCTTGGGCCGAATTTGGGTGTCTACACCAGCTAGCAATTGTGTTGCTGGGCAAAGAGTTCAGCCACTGCTTTACTCTTTCTTTAAGGGAAAATGAGAATAGCCTCAAACGAGTGGCCTCTTCTGATAAGTTTTTAATCTTAACAATCACACAAATTTCTAGAAAACTAATTACATGCATATATGGATCCTCCTCACCAAACCCATAAAAGATAGGTAGTAATTGAAGTACGTTGGGCTTGATCTCGAAGGTTCCATCATTGGTCACTGGGGGTGGTTGAATACATGAGGGAGGTCTAAGGGGTGTCAATACATAATACTCTCCCAATGGCTTAGACACGAATTGTCTTTCTCTGCCATAGTAATTGGAATTAAAATAGAGTGGGATAGCTAGAATGATTATTGTATCTGTTTATTTTTGTTTTTCTTTTATATGATTTTTATTTTAGAAAGTAGGGAGAGAAAACAAATCTGAGCCTCTAGCTTCTCTTGTCAGAAGAAGTGTTGAAACCTTTTATTCGCTTCTCCGAATAAACCTGCAAAAGATAAAGAAGTGGTTAAAGAAAAATATAAATATAAAAAAAAGAAAAGAGAAAGACAAATATTTTTTTTTAAAACAAAAATAAAATAAAGAATAAAATTTGCTTCCTAGACAATGGCGCCAAAAACTTGTTTCGGCTTTTATCGTACTAAGTATTAACCTATTGCAAGCACACAATAAAAATTATAGCACTAGTATAGGATCTTTCCCACGAGAAAGGTGATTATTCTGATGTATTTTTGTTTATTTAAAAACTTTTATTTGTCTTTTAAGATCCTAAACTACTGGTGAAATATAAATAAAAGAATGGGTTGTTTAAACTAATTTTCAAAAAAAAATCTAAATCCTCCTCCTTCCAGATTATGGTCATCAATTGCAATCCTTTTTCAGATCTCGGGTGCTTACAAAATAAAGTACTGTTACACCGTATCTCAGTCCTTCAGAATTTGGGCGTCAATTAAAAGCTAGAATTCCTTAACTCAGATTTAAACTAATCAACAATCTTCCTAAAATTTGGGGCGTTAATCAAACTTAAGAAAATTGAAGATGGAGAAGTAAACCCGTTACACTAATCTGCAAATTCCAAATCTGAGTCGTCAATTAAAATAAAAAACTTTTAGATGTTTACAAAGTAGTAAAAGTGGATAAAAATAAATCTAAACTAGAAAGCAATAAAAAGATCTTTCATCCCTCAGTTGCAGGCATCAATTTCTTTTGAGAAACTATAGCTACTCTACTCTAATCTTCTTGCTCCCGATCACAGGCGTCAATTGTTCTTGATAAACCTTGGATATCTAAACTACTCTACTCTACTTTTGATTGAAAGAAAACCAACCTCAGTCATCAATTGATGCTGAGAATTCCTTCGATAACTCTACTTCTATGATTAGCCTTCTTATTTATAGATCATAAGGGGTCGGTTTACATTATTCTAATTCTAATAAAAGAAAACTTATAAACAAAAGATTCTTGATATAACTCTACTTCTAATCCTAGTTCTTCCTTGTTCTGAACTATAGATGCGTGCAAGGCTGTTCTCCTTTATTTTAGTAGTAGAGATCTTCTGGGTTCTTTTGTCAATCTTCTCTGATTTGTAAGTTGTCAGACTTCTAATCTAAGAGATCTTCTAATTTTGTGCATGGTGGTGTAGACTTCACGTGATCAGCAGCATGGTGGTGTGTATGATTGTTCTTCTTTCTATACTTTTGTTCCTCTAGTCATAGCTTCTTTCGTACATTTGTGATTCATTATTGCTCTTTCTTCTTTCTTTTTTGCTTGTTCGAGATTTATGTTCGTTCCATATTTCCAGTTTCTTGGCTAATCTACTGGTCCTTCATTCAAGTGGATCATTTCTTTACACGATCGTAATAATTGCTACTTTTTTGAGTTCATTTTGGGAAAGATTAACACTTTGGCTCTAATACACTCATTAATCTAAATATCTACCCATAGCATCTCATTAGTAACAAGCAAAGGTCTAGCATCACTATGTTAAGGTGGGTAAAATGGTATATTCTGTGATTGATTAGCAGCCTGCTGACACAAGAATAGTGAGTTTTGATTGAACCTAACATCTTCATTTTTTCGTACTCTCACGTCTCCTCCAATGGTGGAGAAAGGGGGGAGAATCGGGTGTTACCTATGCTTTTGAAAGAAATTGAGTATTCGCCTAATCCTTTCAATCAAATTGCACGAATAAAGAGGTGGGCGATGAGTTAGAAGATTTCGAGAGATATTCTCAGAAATAATGACGTACGACTAGCAAATAACTTATGATGACTATGAGGGTGGTATCTATGTCTGACTATGGGATACGATAATCACAGTGCTTAAGGGTAGTTTTTTTTTAGGTACATGACATTCCACGGGTTAGGAACTTCCTCCCCATCTGGGTTCACCAGCTTGTATGCTTTTCCGAGTTACGCGACTACTATAACATACGGTCCTTCCTAGTTTGGCTTCAGTTTTCCTTTTGGGTGAGCATGCTTAGAGGGCATGATTTTCTTCAATACTAACTCTACAATTTCTAAAGTTCGCTCGAGGACTTTCTTATCGTAGGCTCTAGCCACTCTCCTTTGATATACTTGTGCATGGTCAGCTGACTATAGACGCATCTCATTGAGTTATTCTAGTTAGGTTAGTAGAACAAGTCTCCTTTCGTCTATGGATAGCTGATCTTCAAGTTGGACACGTAGAGATGGTACTTGTATTTCGTAAGGTAAAACCACTTCCATCCCATATGTGAGGAGATAAGGAGTTTGACTAGTGGTCGTATGAGTAGAAGTCCTGTAGGCCCAAAGTGCTTCAGATAATCGATTGGGCCAGTTAGTTCCATTACTCGTCTCCACTGTTCATTTTAGAATTCGGATTAGCGTCTTGTTCGTGGCTTCTACTTGTCCATTCCCTTGAGGGTGAAAAAGCGACAAGTGCTACAAGTCGATGTCGTATCTCTTGCACAATCTCTTTATCTTCTCGATGATGAATTGTGGTCCATTATCGGTGACAATCATTTTGGGAACTTCGAACCTTGGGAGGATGTTCCGAATAATAAATTTCACGATCGTCGAAGTAGTGATTTTGACGTATGACTTGACTTCTGCCCATTTGGTGTAGTATTCGGTCACAATGAGTATGAAGGCGTACATGTGCATGTTCCCGACTATGTCTGTGAAGGGTCTGATAATGTCGAAGGCCCACATCGAGAATGGGTATGGTGAAATCATGGGATTTAGTGGAACTGATGGGGCTTTGATAAGTGTGACACACTCTTAACACTGCTTGAAGCATTAGTTGTAGAGGTGGCAATCCCTTGTCATTATAGGCCACTAGTAGCCTTGTCGTATAATTTGATTTGTAAATCTCTGTCTACTAGCATGGGCATCCCAAGCACTGGCATACACTTCCTAGATGATATATTGTCCTTCAGCCACCGTGACACACCATAGCAAGACTCCTTTAGTGAAGGCTTTCTTGTACAAGACCACTCCTAGGATGCAGTACCTAGCACATCTGTTCCTTATCGTCTTTCGTTCGATCCTCGTCACGTAGGGGGAGAATGTGTTGATATTTCAGAAATTTCCATATGTCATATTACCAGGGTTGTCCGTTGTCGATAGGTGATTTCTCGAATCTGAAGGTTGCGACGATGGCCTCTTTCTTCTTGGGACTTCCTGTGGCACATGCTTGTACTTGCTTTATGGTCTTCAAGAGGACTAGTAATTTTAGCTTGACCTTCCATGCCACTTTGTGTGCCGGCATGGTCAATTTCTTGATGAAGAAGGATTTCGTGCTTTGTTCAACTGATATCTGTATGACTAAGGCTAGTGTGGCGAGGGAGTCTTCCAGCTTGTTCTCTAACCTCGGGATATGCGTAAAGGAAATTCTCTCAAACTTCTTTATCAAGAATTGAGCTATTTCTAAGTATGCCATTAGTTTTCTTTCTTTCATCTTCCATTCTCTGATCACTTATGAAATTACAAGCTTGAAGTTGTTGATGCTCTTCAACTGTTTGACGCCCAGTTGTAGTGCTGCTTGTAGTCCGGCAATGAAGTCTTCATACTCTGCAACATTGTTGGTGACTAGGAAGTCGAGTTCAAAGGCTTTAGGTATGACAAGTTCTTCTGGACTTAGTAGGACTATCCCAATGCCCTTCCCTTTATGATTAAGAGCCCCATCGAAGTATAAGGTCCATGTCATTTTGTCGGGCTCTTCCTCGTGGATTGAAAGTAAGTCTTCATCGAAGAAATTAGTGCGTACTAGCTCGATGCCTGGGAGTGGAAGATTTGTGAGGTAATCGGCGATCACCTGTCCCTTGATTGACTTTTGTGTGACGTAAGTGATGTCAAACTCTTATAGTAGCATGTTCCATCGAGCGATCTTTTCGGATGTAGATGGCTTCTCGAATATGTACTTCAGGGGGAGGCAAATATATATCTTGTGAGCCTCGAAGTAGTGTCGTAGTTTCGTCGCCCGTACTAGGGTCAGGCAAATATTCTTTATTGTAGTATATTTTTATTCGTACTCGACCATTGCCCTACTGAGGTAGTAGATGTCTTTCTCCTTCTTCCTGTCTTTGTCGTATTGTCCCAGGATTACCTCCATTGCTTTTTTATTGGCTGAGATGTAAAGGATTAAGGGCCTTTCGAGGATCGGTGGAGATAATATTGGAGGGTTAAGGAGGTCCTTCTTGAGGTTGTCGAAGGCTTGCTGACACTGGACATCCCATATATACTCGGCTTCTCCTTTGAGTAGTTTGTTGAAAGGGTCACATCTGTTTGAGTGCTAGGAGATGAATCTCCTGATGAATTGCAATCTTCCTATCAGGCCTCGTAGTTATTTGATGTTGCTAGGAGGTGGCATTTCGAGAATGACTTTGACTTTCACTGGATCGACCTCGATTCCTCTTTTGCTAACCATGAATTCTAATAATTTTTTAGAGGTTACCCCGAATACACATTTCTTCATATTCATCTTCAGTTGGTACTTCTAAGATCGTTCTAGCACCAGTCAAAGGGCCTTTACATGTCCTGCTCATGTTTGAGACTTCACCAGTATATCATCGACATATACCTCTACACACTTATGCATCATGTTGTGACATATAGCCATCATGGGGCATTAATACGTGGCTCTTGTGTTCTTGAGGCTGAAGGGCATGACGACGTAGTAGTAGGTTCCCCATGGCATGGTGAACAAAGTTTTCTCATGGTTGGATTATGCTAATCTAATCTAGTTGTATCGGGAGAAGCCATCCATGAAGGATAACATATCATGTTCGACAGTGTAATCAACTAGAGTGTCAATGTGTGGTAGTGGGAAATCATCTTTTGGGCATGCCTAGTTGAGGTTTCAGAAATCAATGCATACCCATACTCTGTCTTCCTTTTTGGCGACAAGCACTATATTCGCAACCCACTTAATGTAGAGGACGACTTGGATGAATTTAGCCTTGTGTAGCTTGTAAACTTCCTCTTTGACTTGTAGCATTGTTTGCAGGTGCATTCTTCTTAGTTTCTGCTTGACAGGTTTCGCATTGGGTTCCAGGACTAAACGATGTTCTACTAAGCTCAAGACCATACCAGGCATGTTTTTGTAAGACCACGCAAAGGAGCTGAGGTGATTATGGAGGACTTGGATAATCTGTAGTCGTTCCTTGGGGCTAAGTGTTGCACTGATCAATAGCTTCTTAGGCTTCTCCTTAATGCCGAAGTTGATTTTCTCTGTAGGTTCCACGACTTCTTGAGTTTGCTTGTTGAAGTGTTTAATGACCCTTGGAAGTCCTGTGTCTCCTCAGTAATTGGCTATTCTTCTTCATCATCGGTTAGTTCATAGACTGCAAGATTACTACACCGAGGGGTTAGTTTTGCGAGAGGTAACCCTTCATTGGTGGAATTAATGACTGCAATGTCTTTGGTGAGGTGCAAATCAAGGCTATTCATCCTCCTCTCGAGGTCAGAGAATATCTCGCTGGGTATGATGACCAGCTTGTTGTTCTATCGAGACGTTCTACGCTGTAGCGAGGGGGAAGTACTAAGGTTGCATTGAGCGGGATCGAGGTGCGGCTCTGTAGTGTCAAAAGTAGCGGCACGACTTTGTGCGGGTGTATCAATTATTACTTCCTTGACTTCGTCGGTGTGACCATTGCTCGTAGCCTTAAGAGAAAGGTCTCTTTGTTGGTCGATAAATGGGTCTGGGATGAAAGGTTTCTTCTCTTTTTTGAAATTTTATAATTTTTTTAGATATTCTATTTTTGAATTTTTAGGGGTTTTGGGGTTTCCTATTTTTTTTATTTTTGATAATAAATATGGTACAGAGTCAATTTCCTAAAGAGGAATCGACGGGGGTGCTTCCCTTAGCTGAGGAAGCGCGATGGCTGCTGGAGCCATTCGTGCGATCCTTCGGATGACATGGACTCTTTCAAAATTTGGCATTTTTTTTGTAGTCTTATTCTAGCAATCCTTTGGATGAGCGATGAAGGCAGTGGTGTGATTGATGTTCCAACTTATTTTATGGCCAGGATAGGGTCTTCTTCTGCCTCGCCGAGATAGCCATTGACTTCATCTTCTAGTGGGAGTGACCTTATCTGGGTATCTGCTGGTGGTGTTGAAGGTCCTTCTCCCTATGCCTTATGATTTTCTAGAACGAAAGCACATTCCTCGCAAATGAATGGGACTGGATACAAGGGGCATAGGCCAATCCTTAGGCATTCGAGATTCAAAGAGCGCAGTTCTTTGTGAAGTGATAAGGAGGGAGCCTCTGTTTGTGGCCTGGGACTCATTATGCAAAGACATTTCTTACATGATGGATCGATTTGAAGGGATCCACAGATATTCGGCCAGACACACTCCTCTCCCAGTCGGGGTCTTGGGTAAGGGGTAGTTGGTCCTGGGTTAATCTGGCTGTCATTCCCCAATTGCAGGTCTTCAGTAGTGTGAGAATTAGCTCCTGGCTCGAAGTCTTTTAATATGATGGTGCATGCCCTATAGCAGGGTTTGTAAGTATGAGTGATGCAAGGAGATTCTCATCCTTTAGAATCGAGGCCCGAGTCACCATTGTTAGAGCTAGACTCATCCTCTCCGCTTGACAGCCTTTGGAGGGCTTGGTCTAGTTGCTTTGCTAACTCGAGAGCTGGGAGATCTATCCAGTTGTCTTCATAGTCACTCGGCGGTGGTTGCCACTCTTCCTCTAACGACCTCCAGAATATCTAAAGCTGAGGTGGTCCTGAAGAATGGGGAGCATCTAATTCTTGTTCCTCTTCGACCTCTATAGCGGTAATGTCAGAATCTTCTGCCTCAGTTGTTCGACGAACCTCGTCTAGGATAGCTCTCTCGCATCGTTGCATCATAAACGTGCACAGGCTATAGTAGGGTGATTTTTGGGTAGGGACATCGATGTGGGCATTGCCAATTATCGAGTATCTATTGGTAGTCAAAATCATTGTTAGGATTCGAATCCTCATTCTGGGAGTGGTCGCCTTCCCTGAACAATTTCGGACGGTCCACTCTCAAATGATCTTCTAGTTCTTTGGTAGGAAGATTCATCTAATAGTCTTTCCTCGTTGCTTGACATCGACTGTTAGTCCTCTTCTGCTGGTTCTCGAGGCTAGGATTACTACAGAGATCAAGGGGTACCTAGTTCCAGTTCTTCTTCAACCCCTAGAGCTGCAATATGGAAGTCTTCTTCATTGGTTGACTCCCAATCTTCTATGTGGGGCTCAGGTTTTTGGGGCTTCTAACTTTTTGTAGTAGCCAATTCTTCAATCCTTAACAGTGGTCCAATTCCCTTGACCAACCTATCTATGTCATTGTCTCGGTTCAAGTTCGTTCGATCAGTGAAGGCTTCGGCCATCTGCTCGATCTCCGTGATTTGGGGTTTGGTGAGGGGTTCCTCTCTCTTTGGCACATTGGCCTTCTTAGTAGCTTCGTACACAAAGTGGTCATATAGTAACCACTTGGGCAAGGTTGGCAAGAGGTCAGCTTGTTTGCTGTCCGTTTGGTAGCCTAACCCAATGTGCTTACAAACCTACTTGGGGACCACAGGACCTATTCTCCCTCTGCTATTTTTGCTAAGTCCCATGTGCGGGGTGTATCCTAGCTGGTACCTGAGGTCCCACCCCTTCGTTGCGGTCGGGTTTATGTCATATAGTTGTATGAGGTAAGGACCTATCACCCTCTTGGTCAGTCTTTGTTGACGTGTGGGAGGAGACCCCAGGTTTCTGACTTTTGCTATCGATGTGTCGTGGGGAGTCCCTATCTTCTTGATGTGGCCAGTAATTAGCATAAATTCGTGGGCCATCAGAATGTTGCTGTGTAGTTAGTATCCATTTCTTCGAGGGGTGCGTTGACATATATCCTGATGATAGAATCCTCGTGGGGAAGTTGATGCACTAGTGATACATGGATACTACGACCTTCATGGATTCCAACCACTTTCTTCTGAGGAATAGGTTATAAGTATTAGAGGAAATGGAGACGTGGAATGTGACTTCTTTAGTTACCGGCCTGAGGCAGACTTGAAGCTTGATAGTTCCTTAAACGAAATGCTGAGAGCCATCTTATGTGATGATGGATGATGACGATGGTCTTATGTCCTATTCTATATATTTGAGTCCTGCACTAGTATCGACTAGCGTGTAAGGGACTGAGAATCCTCTGATTATGACCATTAAGTATATGGGATTGAAACTTCCTCGTAGTGATTCCTTTAGCATGTCAACATCTGTGAAGGTAAGTGTCGGAGGTTGTGTCATAACCAAAGTGATTTCATGCAACTCATCTAAGGTAGTGTCTTCATCCACACCTGTCTCGTCCAGTGCCTTCATTAATAGTCGATGATGCTTGGGTGACTTCTTGATAAGTTCAAGTATCGATATCTGTGTCAAAACTTTCTCAAGGTTCAGTAGGAGATTGTACTCCTGGCATGTTTCCAGTGTTGGCTCTTTGCCAGCCCTATGGGCTTTGTTCACGTTCAGCTGGGGTGGCTGAGGTGTCGACGCTGGGACTGGAGGTGGAGGAATTACGTGAGGCGAGGGAGGCAAGCTTGCTTGCCTTTCTCTTGTTATCCTTTCTGGTGGTTGTGTGCTCACATTCTACTTCTCTCGAGGGAACAACAGTGGTGGATAGTTGGTCCCTGACTTGAGGACGGGGCATGTTGGCTGTCGGTCTTTGAGCCACGTGGTAGCTTGTCCTGATGAATTCCTTGGAGCATTTGTCAGAAAGGGGGTAAAATTAGGGGAAGGGATTCGTATCGGGGCTATACCGTTCCACGGGGGTAGGTACTGCGTGTAGTCTTTCTCTTCCAGAAATGTAGAAATCAGGGCCTCTTTGTGGCTTAATTCCTCGTCCTGCTGACCTGCTTTAGTGGCTGGCTGATTAGTCACATAATTTATCATTTTATCTCCCTTAACTTAGTGATGCTAGGCCATAGTTTGCTACTAACGAATTACTGATGTGCAGATATTAAACATAAGTAATCAATTAGAGCCTAAGTGCTAATCTTTGTCAAAATGAACTCAAAAAGCAATAAGAAAGATGACCAAATGAAAAGATGTTTTTTCTCCTACTGAAAACAGAAAATCGTAAATTTACGATTCTTCAAAAGAGGCAAAAAGAGAAGCGATAAAGCGTAATCCAGAAAATCGTCAACTATGACGAAGCTGTGAGAAATAGAAAGTCATAATTAACGATTCTCTAGAAAGAAGCTATGAAAGACAGAAAATCGTGAATAACGACTTTCTAGAAAAAGACCGATTATCTAAAGCTCTCCTCCTTGTTGCAGTTGCTGATCACGTGAGTAAAATTATTACCACCATATCCAGAATTAGAAGATCTATACAATTAGAAGTTCTGTGGATCACGGATCTGAGAAGATTGATGATGATTGATATTCTAAAGAACTCTACTACTGCTCAGTAAAGAACAACCTAGAAGCGCATCAACTAAGGGAAGCAAGGAAAGATAAAATTAGGAATTAGAGTTATATTAGGATACTTTTGTTTTTAGTAGTTTCTTTTATTAGAATTCGATCTCTATATACTGACCCCTTTTGATCTCTAAATAGGAGGGCTCGGCATAGGAATAAACATCGAAAAATTTCAGCATCAATTGATGCCTGGGGTTTGATTTTCTTCCGATCAAGTAGTGTATACTAGTTAGAATAGTTTAGATATCAGAGGTTTCTCAAGATCAATTGACCACTGTGATTGAGTGCTGAAGATTAGTGTAGATATCTGCAATTTCTCTAAAGCAATTGACGACTGCAACTGAGGGGTGAAAGATATATTTATTTGCTTTCTAGTTTAGATTTATTTGTTTTGTAAATATCTCCAACTTTTGATTTGAATTTACGACTCAGGTTAGAATTTGTAGATTAGCGTAACGGTTTTTACTTTTCCATCTTTAGTTTTCTAAGGTTTGATTGATGCCTAGATTTAGGAAATTATTGATTAGATTAAATCTGTATTGATAGGATCTTAGACTTGATTGACAACCATTGCTAGGACACTAGAAATATGGTATAACGGTACTATTTATTTCATAAATATCTGAAAGCAGAATATTTAGATTGACGACCTTAATCTGAAGGAGGATTAGGATTTATTTTTATACACTTTAGTTTAGAAAAGCATTCTTTATTTATATTTCTCCAATAGATTAGAAAATCTTAAAGATAAATAGAAGTTTCTAAGATAAGGATTTAGATAGAAGATAGAAATCGGAATTAATAAGATAATTGTGATAGCCCGAACTTCGGCACCTCGAAACTTGTGCCATCAGCATGACCCTCGAGGTCGTGTCCCATAAACTTGCACGGAACATTGGTATATCCAAGCACAATAAATCATAAGAAATGAATTTAACAAGATCTCCTATGCATTAATGATATATTTTTCTAATAAGAACCCAAAAGACGGTTCTAATCCCATGCCACTGCATGAGCAGAAGAACCGGCCCGAACCATCGGTGAATAAAACAAAGTCACCCCAGATGGTTCGCCAAAATATATCAATATATTACATTTACTCAAAAAGGCTTGATATACCAAGCCGTACAAAAATCTCACAAAAATTGAAGCAAAGTTCGACCAAAATCTCCTAGAAGAAGTCCTCAGGAGGGGGCTCCTGATCCTCCTCGAGTACGTAATCTGAATCTCCCGGATCCACGTCTCCAGAAGCAGTAGCAGCCGCAAGTATGGGACCGGCGACCTATAGTCTAAAGGGTGAGTTACATCATAGCTCAATAGAGAAACAAACTAAATTGAACATATAAATTAGTCTCTCATATATATTCCATGATAATTAACAGTATAATACGTCAATAAGTTTTCTTGGGAAATAAAATAGTTTAAATAACTGAAAAGATGCATTTAGATATCACTATTACTTTACTGGATTCATTAGTTCTCAACTTGTTCATTTACCACAATGATTCGGCCTAAAGACTTAAATCATAGCTTAAATATTCCTCAACTTACTATAGCGTCGGGCGCCCGATGGCATACCCACTATCGACGTCTAATCAGACATTTTTATATTTTTCAAAGCTACCCAAGACCCTTTCTCATAGGCGACGAGGTTCATATCTCATACATAAGCAACTACATCCCTGGGATGTCCAACTGGTGTACGGATTGGCCACCATACTGGTCACAGATATCCTGCCACGTCAGTCGTGGGTATACCGCCACGTCGGTGGGGTATTCTCAAAACCTTAAATATTAAGTGCACTACATATAGTATTCACCGTGCGATTGTGATAAATATAGTAAATTAGGCTTTATCATTCTCATTCTCTTTGCTTTACATGATCACTTACATCCCAGGGATGTCCAAGTCAATGCATCACACAAATGCCTTTATCATATTCACATCCCTTGGGGACGTCATACTTATTTACATTATTTTATTTTCACACACACACCTACACCTAGGATTCACATATTCAATGTATAGTTACTCTTTCTTTATCACTACATACATGATCTTGTAATTAAAGTACATGTTCAAGGTGTTCCCTGCCTCACGTGTCTGGATGCCCAAGCATTAAGGTCTCACGTGGTTCCCCATGCTTGTCTTCACACATACCACCTATGGTACACCATAGCACAAGCAAAGCATTAAGAAAGATGCATAGAAGAAGGTACAAGATCCTCCTTGAACCTCAAAGTCCAAAACAAAAATCCAACAGAAACTTTCCAAATCAATTGATTGATCTCTAAAATCGATCAATCGAAATCCCAGAATCGATTAATCGAATCCAAATCGATCAATCGAAATTCCAAATCTATTGATCGATTTCCCAAATCGATCAATCAGTTTTCCCTAGCTCACATTTTCCAATCACTGGGAGTGCTCAGACGATTAATCAATTTTTAATCGATTAATCGAATTTCAAAAATCGATTGATTGATTTTCAAATTGATCAGTCAGTTTCGGGTCACTTTGCCCAACTGACTTCCATGCCAAAATCGATCGATCGATTTTATAAATCGATCGACAAATCGATCAATCTATTTGGTCAGAATTTCACCCCTTCGCGGGCATTTCATCTTATTTTCTTCCTTATCATTTTTCCTTCATTTCTATTCTTAATTTCTTTATTTAATCTACATTTTAATGCACTACAACATGTTTAAAACAATTTCAATTTAACTAACCTCAATTTAACACAGGGTTGATACAATGGTTGGCTCAAAGGCTAGGGCTCCTAGCTTTGACTCCAATGATTTCCAATGTGTCAAATCCGGTATTAAATGCTCGAATCCGTCTTCAATTGGAACCCTCACTACTCCCTAGCAATTACTCCCTTACACACTCTCTCTCTCTCTCTCTCTCCTTAACTCTTCTCACCAACCAAAACAAAGAGAAATCAATTCTCTAAATCTATTAAACTCTTATATCTCTTTTATTGCTTGGTGTAAAGCATACACACCCAAGATAGGTGTATGCTACTTCTTACTTAGTATTTAAACTACACACACTTACCGTTACTTATAATCATCAACCTAAGTCAGACTCACAGTCATTGAGTTGACTTTCACTTGGTCAAACCTACAACCAGTAGGGCACGCATCCCGAGGATACTGTTCACACCCAAAATTCAGGGATGTTATAATCTCTCCTTCAGAATTTTCATCCCCGAAAATGCACCCGACGGTGTCCTCTATGGAATCCCACACACAGAGATAGAAGTAGGTTTATATACGAGTAAAAACCACACATTTGGTATGAAAACTCATTACAATTTCAACCATGTAGAGGAACAAGTACAAGCATAACAATTTGTCAGAATGATACGTGATTCGCTTATGAAACAGTGGTTACCCGCGGCCAAAAACAAAGACATCAAAAGTAAAATGGCATTCATGCCAGATAGTTTGATACATAACTTGTCAAAATACTTCAAATGCCCAAAATAATTACAATTTTTCCCATATCATCCAAAAAGTTAATTACACTACAAAATGACATAAGCTCCTGCCCACGCCGTCCCCTCTCCTGGCAGATCCGCTACGTCGGGCTGCTGTGGCACCGAAGTTGACATACCCACACCAGAAGCATCCCCAACAGGAGCGTCAAGAGTCCAAGTCAGCTTCTCCGTAATGCGTCGCTGGTAGTCCTCCGGATAGATGTGACGCATAGTGTCGTATAGGAGGAAGTCGAGGCAGTGGTTCATCTGTTGGTTATTGGCCTCCATCCGGACCAACACATCCTTAATAGTAGGCGCGGGACGGGTTGCATGGTGACGGTGAGGTGGTGTAGAAGTAATTGGTGGTGATCGTGATGGAGCAATAGGTGGCACAATGGGCTGTCCCTTTGGCTGTATAGGGTGAGTAGGCTGCTCCCCCGCAACTGGTGGAATAACAGGTGGCTCCCCCCCAGTGGGTGGTATAACATGTGGCTCCCCCTCAGCTGGTGGGTCCTGAAGTGGTGGGGGTGCAGGGCAATCCTGAGCAGGAGCTAGGCCCTCAATTGGCAGAGCTTTCATCAATATCCGATAGCTACAACCACACGAAGCGATGGAGTAATGTTTCACATGGTCGGTTGCCTTCTGCTCAACAGGTGAAATGTGATACTCAGGGGCGTTAGAGTAGCATTCTAGCATACTCGATATCAGGCGAGCTTAAGGCATAAGCTCCTTAGGCCTCAACAGACCGTTCATCATCTTTCCCTTTATGTAAATCAATCTCTCGACCACCAATTTTGTAGCATCAAACCAACGACCGCGGTACGCTGCGTATAAGGCCTGCTGGACCAATTCTACATGCTCGGTACCATGGCGCATAGGGTAAAGATTACACTTGATTATTGAATTAAGCATCCACATGTAGGGAGGTAAATCTATCCTCCGTATAGATTGGCCAGAACCCTTACTGCCTCCGGTCATCTTAGCCATAATTTCTTCAAAAGGAACCTCCTCATCAAATGGAGGGTAAAGGGTGGTCTCGGGAATGTAGTTTCGATAACATTCAAGGGACTCGTGGATGTGACGTTGGGTAAAAAGGTAATGTCGAGCGTCAATCTCAGTAGTGACGGTGTCGTCCACTCAACCCGCCTTAAGGTTTTGATAAAACAGTCGTGCGAGCTGTGGGTAAAAAGACTCATGAAAAGGCTTCAAAAGATTGTCGAGGCTGGCCTTAACGAGGTAGTGTCAGGCCCATTGGGTTTCGCCCACCATCAGGATCGGTAAATAGGGCCTAGTCAATGATATATTCCTGTTCAAACTCCTTTGTTGCCACCATTAATTTGGTTGGGGCAAGTTTTTAGGCGGTGGCTGGGGTAATGGCGACGACTCGCGTGATGACGCACCCGTCGAATCAGAGGCTGAATCTGATGAAGATGATGGTGATAATGGAGGTGATGGTGAAGGCGGTGGTGGCGCAGTGTTCTTACGCCGAACAAGTAATTTAGAGGTAGCTTGCTTAGAAGCTAACCTTGTTTTAGGTGGCATTATGGTCTTAAGCAAGAAAACTCAAAAATCTAGGGCTGTAATGGCTTAAATTGAAAAGAAATTCAAAATCTAGGGTTTACCTTATGCGTTCGATCTGAATGGGTAGGGATTTGATCCAAAATCGATCCGAAAAGCCGCAATCCCTAGTGGTTTTGGTAGCAAAAGAGGGAGGAGAAAATGGCGCCCAAAAGATTAAAAAAAAAACCAAACTAAATTTCGAATGGGAAAAAAAAACCCAAATCTGGCTTATATAGGCAAAAATCGATTGATCGATTTTCACAACTAAAACTCAGTCTCGCGAAATTGATTGATTGATTTCCCAAAATCGATTAATCGAATTCCACTCGATTAATCAAAATTTAATGCCATTAAAATTTCAAATTTCCCACCTCACTGGCGTGTGCCAGTCGTTCAATCGAACGAAATCGATTGATCGGTTTTGATAGATTTTTCCAAAATTTATGTGCTTCATTCTTCTTCATTTCCTTGTTGTTTCTTGGCCATTGGTCTTTGGCATTGTGAAGTATGTAATGATTACACATTTCATTGTGTGATTACCATTAAGCCACACCTTTCTAAGTGCACTATTCGCCAATATTTCAATCCATGTTCGTTCTTCTCATTCCTGAATATTTTGGCATAAGCGCCCAAATTTTGATTACATAGACGGTTTAAATCCGTAAACATGCTTACGATGATACAATCAAACGCTCAACTCATCACAAACAAGTCTAGATACTGCTCTCTCACATCCATCTCTCTTTCCCATGTAGCTTCTTCGACCGAATGATTCCTCCATCGAACAAGTACTAAAGGAATCACTTTGGTGCATAGTACTTGCTCCTTTCTATCCAATATCTCTGCCGGTTCCTCTATCATGCTCATGTCTTCATGCATCTCAAATGTTTGGCCTCCTAAGATATGGGAAGATTCATTCACGTACTTCCTAAGCATAGATACGTGGAAGATGTTGTGTACTTGATCAAATCGTGGTGGTAATCCAACGTGATAAGTAACTTCCCCAACTCGACCCAAAACCTCTAAGGGTCCAAGATAGCGGGGACTTAGCTTGCGTCTCTTTCCGAATATCATCACGCCTTTCATAGGCGACACTTTCACAAATACATGCCCGCCAACAATGTAGTCTACACTCGTTCTCTTGATATCGGCGTAGATTTTCTGTCTGCTCTGAGCTGCTTTGAGTTTCTCCTTTATCATACGAACATAAGTGGCATTATCTTCAAGTAACTCTAGCCCCAAAACAAATTTCTCGCCTGTCTCTTCCCAATTGATAGGCAATCTACACCACCGTCCATAGAGAGCTTCATACGGTGCCATGCCAATGATCATCTAATAACTATTATTACATGCAAATTCAATCAACGATAGATGTTAATCCCATGATCCCTATAGTTCAAGCATACACGCTCTGAGTATGTCTTCTATCACTTGATTTACCCGCTCTGTTTGCCCATCAGTCTGCGGATGAAAAGTCAAACTAAAATCTAATCACATACCCATGCCTTCCTGAAATTTCTTTCAAAACTTTGAAGTGTATAATGAATCACGATCAGAAATAATGCTGCTGGGAATCCCGTATAATCACACAATCTCCTTCATATATAACTCCCCGAGTTTTCCTATAGTATACATCATGTTGTAAGACAAGAAGTGTGCTGACTTGGTCAATCGGACTACGACTACCCAAATGGCATTATATCTCTTAGCTGTACACGATAGTCAAACGATAAAGTCCATAGAGATTGATTCCCATTTCCACTCTGGTATGGGTAGAGGCTGTAATAACCCAGCAGGGTGTCTATGATCGACCTTCACCTGCTGACATGTCAAACACTGTGACACGTACTTAGCCACGTCTTGCTTCAAACCTCTCCACCAGTAATTCTTCCTCAAGTCTTGGTATATTTTAGTGCTACTAGGGTGGATAGCATACTGTGACACGTACTTGTGTGCTTCATCAAGGATAGTTTGCCACAGATCAGCATCATCTGGAATACGAAGACGGCCCTTGAACAATAAGGAGCCATCTTCTTTAACTGAGAACTCTAGTTTTATGCCTTCAATCACATCTTGGTGAATCTTGATCAACTCAGGGTCTCTCATCTGTAGCGTGGATATGCTCAAAGATTATAGGTCTCACTGATATGTTAACCAAGATGGCTCCTGTAGCTTGTACCTCGATATTTGCATCATACAGTTAAAAGATCTTCAAACAGTTTCCATCTGTGCATCCCCATAATCAAACTTGTCAACTAAGCTAAACTCTTCCAACTCAAGGCATTGGCTACAAGATTAGCCTTGCCTGGATGATACTGTATGGAGCAATCATAGTCTTTATGAAACTCCATCCATCTGCGCTGCCTCATATTCAACTTTTTCTGTGTAAATAGATATTTGAGGCTCTTATGGTCGGTGAAGATCTCAAAGGTCTCACCGTACAAATAGTGTCTCTAAATCTTCAGCGCAAATATGACCGCTACTAATTCCAGGTCATATGTTGGGTAGTTCTTCTCGTGCTCTTTCAGCTATCTTGACCTATAAGCTATCACCTTTTTGTGTTGGTTGAGCATGTAGCCCAAGCCATTATATGAAGCATCACTATATACCACGAACCCTCCACTGCCTGAAGGAATCGCCAGCACTGGAGCTGAAGTGAGTCTCTTCTTGAGTTCTTGAAAACTTTTCTCACATGCTTCACTCCACTCAAACCTCACGTCCTTTCGTATAAGTCTTGTAAGAGGTCCCGATATTTTTGAGAACTCCTCTACAAAACGTCAATAGTAGCTAGCTAGACCAAGGAAACTACGGACATCTGTTACCGTCTTTGGTTGTTCCCAATTCACCACTGCTTCGATCTTAGCCGGATCTACTGTGACACCTTCCTTTGAGACAAGTCCCAAAAAGCTAACTTCTTTCAACCAAAACTCGCACTTAATGAGATTGGTGTATAATTGGTATTCACTTAAGGTTTGTAGAGCAACTCTCAAGTGTTCTTCATGCTCCTTCTTTGATTTGGAATAGATGAGGATATCATCAACGAATACCACGACATAGGAGTCCAGGTGTGGTTTAAACACCCGATTCATCAAATCTATAAACGACGTCGGTGCATTCGTCAACCCAAACGACATCACTAAGAACTTGTAGTGTCCGTACCGTGTCCTGAATGCAGTCTTCTAAATGTCCTCTGCCTTGACTCTCAGTTGATGGTATCAAGATCTCAGATCGATCTTGGAAAAGTACCTTGCTCCTTACAACTGATCGAATAAATCATCAATTCTAGGCAATGGATATCGATTTTTTAGGGTGAGTTTGTTTAACTGGCGATAGTCAATGCACAGTCGCATTGACCCATCCTTCTTCTTTACAAACAAGACCGGTGCTCTCCAAGGAGACACGCTCGGTCTCACAAACCCCTTGTCCATGAGCTCTTGCAATTGCTCTTTCAACTTTTTCAATTCAACAGGAGCCATCCTATATGGTGCTTTAGAAACAGGCTCCATTTTAGGTGCTAAGTCGATAGCGAACTCCACCTCTCTATCTGGAGGTAATCCTGGTAATTCCTCAGGAAACACATCCTCAAATTCTCGCACAACTGCTTTCTCTGTAATAATATTCTTCTCTTCCTTATCCTCCTTCAAGAAAGCCAAATAACCATTGCACCCCTTTCTGATCAAGCGCTCGGCCCTGACTGCAGAGGTAAGTGGTATATGTGTCGATCTCTCTCCCTACAATCGGAATGACCTCCTTGTATTAGGTCTAAATATGACAACCTTGTTCTTTCAATCTATGATCGCACAGTGTTGTGACAACCAATCCATGCCAAGGATCACATCAAATCCTTGCATGTCTAACTGTATTAATTGTGCTGCTAATTCATAAACGTCTCCATCATGAATACCCACTACTACTGACTTACAAATTAACTCCGTGTTAACTAATTCTCCTGTCGGAATAGACACTGCTAGAACAAAATCCAACGTTGCCGAAACAATCTTCATTTTCTTTGCAAACCTCAAAGTGACAAAGGAGTGGGTAGACCCTGGGTCTATCAACACTCTAGCTTCCCATGCTACAGAGCATCCCTTTTCGTATACTCGTAACATACCTATAACATACATACATACAGATATAGTGCACATTTACTTATCCAATTGAAGTATAAGAACTAGTCTACATTACATTCTAAATGCATGCACCTTCTCTATCTAAAATTTTAAGAAATTAAAATTCTTTATTTAAAAGGAATCTTACCTTGGATAACATCGTGTACATTCCTTTCTTCCTGGGCAGTGACTGCGTAGGCTCTTCCTTGCACGACCGGCTTCCTTGATTGTATAGGTCGTGGCATTGAAGTAGAAATTATCCTCTCTTTAGCCATGTCTAGAGAATCCCGAATGATGTGACCTATCTTCCCACATTTATAGCAACCTCGGGTGCCTTTCTTGCAATCTGCCGTCTTGTGGGACTTGCCACACATGGCACAAGTCTCCACTGTAGTCGACGCTGCTCGTGAGGAACCCAGTGTAATTGTTACTCCTGTGGTGATAGCAGGGCTCTCATATCTCATCGGCCAGCTTGACGCAAGCATTGGGAATCCTTGGTAGTTCGCTTGCCGTGGCGGTCTCACATACCCTGGTTGGAATGGTTGCCTCAGAATAGGCACTATAAATCTCATATTTTTGTTCACTAACTCGTAGTTCCCAACTCTATTCTGATCTGTTCTTCCTCTACCTGACTGGTCCCTTCTTCTATACTTGTCTTCATTATCCTCTTCAATTACTAGGGCTTTGCTCATGACCTCTCCATAGGTCTTCAACTCAAATGCTGCTACAAGTCCCCTAATGTCCGGCCTCAAGCCACGTTGTAGTCGTTTTGCTTTCATCAAATCCGTGACTACATACTTAGGAGCGAAGCGAGCAAGTCGCATGAACTCAACCCCGTACTCTCTAACTGTCATCTTACCTTGCTCAAGCTGTAAAAATTTTACTTCCATCTAATTTCTTACAACTTTAGGGAAGTATTGTTTGTTGAATTCTTCTACGAATTCATCCCATGTCTAGGGCAATCTAGGGATCTCCTGAGCCCTACTCCTAGAAACGGACTTCCACCAAGGCCCAGCCTCCCCACCAAGCATATAAACTGCCCAACAGACACTCTCATCTTCCGTGCATATAAGCACGCTAAACACCTTCTCCATTTCACTAAGCTAATTCTCAACAGCTATTGGCTCAGCTTGCCCTGAAAAGTTAGGAGGACGCATCCTCTTAAACTCTGTAAATGTAGAGGGCACTGGTGGAGTCAGACCTACTAGAGGTGTTGGTGGTTGTTGCTGATCAGTGGCATTGTGACCTGCCAGAGATGCTACTTGTTGAGTCATGGCTATCGCCATAGTTTCCATGGTATGCATCATTCTTTGACGCTCCTCTCTTTCTTCATTCCTCTCCCTTATTCTTTCTTATTCTCTTTGGTCGCTTTCCTGTCGATCTCGTTCTCGGTCCTCTTCTTGATCTTGACTCTCTTGGCCACTACTACCTGAAGCTCCTCTACTTCCCATAGGTACTCATTTTGTAGGCAAGATGAAATCATCTCTACTACATAAATTACTCTCATGACCACCTTTGGGGCCGGCCTCTTCCCTTAGAAGACATAACGATCTGCACATGAAACCAAGGTCTCATTAGCAGAAGTCCCTATGCTCTGACAAAAATAAGAGTTGTCAGAATTTCTAAAAGAAATGGCTCTGATACTAACTCTGACAGCCTGGATTTCGGAACCCCAAAACTTGTGCCATCAGCATGACCCTCGAGGTCGTGCCCCATAAACCTGCACAAAACATTGGTATATCCAAGCATAATAAAGCATAAGAAATGAATTTAACAAAATCTCCTATGCATTAATGATATATTTTTCTAATAAGAATCTAAAAGACGGTTCTAATCCCATGCCACTACATGAGCAGAAGAACCGGCCCGAACCATCCATGAATAAAATAAAGTCACCCCAGATGGTTCGTCAAAATATATTAATATATCACATTTACTCAAAAAGGCTTAACATACCAAGCCGTACAGAAATCTCACAAAAACTGAATCAAAGTCTGGGCGAAATCTCCTAGAAGAAGTCCTCAGGAGGGGGCTTTTGATCCTCCCTGGGTACGTAATCCGAATCTCTTGGATCCACATCTCCAGAAGCTATAGCAGCCGTAATTATGGGACCTGCGGCGTATAGTCTAAAGGGTGAGCTACATCATAGCTCAATAGAGAAACAAACTGAATTGAACATATAAGTTAGTCTCTCACATATATTCTACGATAATTAACAGTATGATGAGTCAATAAGTTTTGTTAGAAAATAAAATAGTTTAAATAACTGAAAAGTCGCATTTATATATCACTATTACTTTACTGGTTTCATTAGTTCTCAACTTGTTCATTTACCACAATGATTCGGCCTAAAGACTTAAATCATAACTTAATTATTCCCCGACTTACTAAAGCGTCGGGTGCCCGATGGAATACCCAGGTCCCTTTCTCATAGGCGACGGGGTTCATATCTCATACATAAGCAACTACATCCCTGAGATGTCCAACTGGTGTACGAATTGGCCGCCTACCGATCACAGATATCCTACCGCGTCAGTCGTGGGTATACCGCCACGTTGGTGGGGTATTCTCCAAACCTTAAATATCAAGTGCACTACATATAGTTATTCACCGTGTGATTGTGCTAAATATAGTAAATTAGGCCTTATCATTCTCATTCTCTTTGCTTTACATGATCACTTACATCCCTGGGATGTCCAAGTCAATGCATCACACAAATTCCTTTATCATATTCACATCCCCTGGGGACGTCATACTTATTTACTTTACTTTGTTTTCACACACACACCCACACTTAGGATTCACATTTTCAATGTATAGTTACTCTTTCTTTACCACTACATACATGATCTTGCAATTAAAGTACATGTTCAAGGTGTTCCCTACCTCACGTGTCTGGATGCCCAAGCATCAACGTCCCACGCGGTTCTCTATTCTTGTCTTCACACGTACCACCTATGGTACACCATAGCATAAGCAAAGCATCAAGAAAGATGCATAGAAGAAGGTACAAGACCCACCTTGAACCTCAAATTCTAAAACAAAAATCCAACAGAAACTGTCCAAATCGATTGATCGCTCTACAAAATTGATCAATCGAAATCCCAGAATCAATTAATCGATTCTAAATCGATCAATCGAAATTCCAACATTGATTGATCGATTTCCCAAATCGATCAATTGGCCTTCCCCAGCTCACAGTTTCCAGTCACTGGGAGTGCTCAGAGGATTAATTAATTTTCAATCGATTAATCGAATTTCAAAAATTGATTAATCGATTTTTAAATCGATCAATCAGTTTCAGGTCACTTTTCCCAACTAACTTCCAGGCCAAAATTGATCGATCGATTTTACAAATCGATCAATCGATTTGGTCAGAATTTCACCCCTTCGCGGGCATTTCATCCAGTTTTCTTCCTTAATATTTTTCCTTTATTTCTATTCTTTAATTCATCATTTAATCTACATTTTAATGCACTACAACATGTTTAAAACAATTTCAATATAACTAACCTCAATTTAACCAAGGGTTTATACAATGGTTAGCTCAGAGGCTAGGGCTCCTAGCTTTGACTCCAATAGTTTCCAATGCGTCAAATCCGGTATTAAATGCTCGAATCCGTCTTCAATTTGAAACCCTCACTACTCCCTAGCAATTACTCCCTTCCTTACACTCTCTCTTGCTCTCTCCTTAACTGTTCTCACCAACCAAAACAAAGAGAAATCAATTCTCTAAATCTATTAAACTCTTATATCTCTTTTATTACTTGGTGTAAAGCATACACACCCAAGATAGGTGTATGCTACTTCTTACTTAGTATTTAAACTACACACACTTACCCTTACTTATAATCATCAACCTAAGTTGGACTCACAGTCATTGAGCTGACTTTCACTTAGTCAAACCTATGACCTGTCGGGCACGCATCTCGAGGACACTGTTCACGCCCAAAATTCAGGGATGTTACAATAATGAACTTCCTCGTGTGAACAATCCTAATGCTAGTACTATAATTTCTATTGTGTGCTTGCAATAGGTTAGGATTTGAGTTTAATATAAATATAAGATACAGTAATCAAGATCGACCAAATTTTTGGCGCCGCTGTCGGGGAAGCGGATTTATCTAATTCTTTCAAATTTTTATCAAATATTTTTATCCTTTTAGAATCCAATATTTATCTTTCTCTTTTATATTTCTTTATATTTTTATTTTCTTTGATCACTTCTTAAACCTTTTGCTGGTTTCTTCGTAGCAGTGAACTACGAATCTCTAACTTCTCCTGATCACAGAAGCCAGAGACTTAGATTTGTCTTCTCTCCCTGCTCTTCTAAAAATCTTTCAGGTGTCTATGTTATACCTGATCTAGAAGACTAGACTCTTTCTAATATGACCTAGAAATTGAGCGGATTTTTTTTACGCAGACTCGCATTAAACCGATCCTCTGCAAGAAACTCACAAACCATGGCTAATGAACTTTCAATCGAAGCACATTTCAGCCCAATAGCTTTGACTGAGCCGTCCTGTATAGTTATACCAGAGGTAGCTGAAGCTCAAAACTATGACATCAAGCCCCACACACACTTCAAACTCTACCAACTTTTCATGGGCTTGATAGAAAAGATCCCTACTAGCATTTGAGGGACTTCATAGAAATTTGCACAATGCTACAGGATACGACTAGTAAAGAAGTTATAAGATTGCATCTGTTTCCTTTCTCTTTTAAAGATACGGCGAAGGCATGGTTAGTCTCACTACCTGTCAGGAGTATTACCACTTGGGGGAAGACTTACAGTCTAAATTTTTTGCTGAATACTTATCGATTGGTAGGACAAACCAAATTCGCCAGGCAATTCAAGGCTTTAGGCAAAGGCCTAGAGAATTATTTCATGAGAGTTGGCAATGGATGAAGGATTTGCCATGAAAGTGCCCTCATTATGAGGTGTCGAATTGGTCTATAGCACAGAGTTTCTATCAGGGATTGACTGAGACTAACCAGTCCACAGTCGATGCCGTAAGCGGAGGAACCTTCATGGCTCTGAATGGCCAATACTTCAAAGCACAAGCAAGCTTTGCTACAAACTGATCTGGAGATTGCTCGTTATACCCCCTCGCAAAAGGAGGGGTCTACGAGATCAATAAAGAAAAAGTAAAATTGAGGACGACATGAGCGCCAAGGTTCTAGCTCTTGAGCAGAAAATTACTGAACTCATGAACTCCAATCCTAACACTCTGGAGAGGTCCACAACAAACTAGTCTAACTGTCAGGCCTACACATATACTGAGACCCCTGCTATGCCACAATACCCAAAAATGGTGAAAACAAAACAAGTCATGGCCTTTCAAAGGGGAGAATACGAGAATTCCTATAATTCGTCATGGAGGAATCATCATGGATTCAATTATGGATCCACTATAGGAGCACGACTATCACTAACAGTTGCGTAGCCCCGATTCCCCCAGACCCAAGTTTTCCATCGGAGACCATAATTTTAGGCAACACAATCCTAGAATGCATCACGGAGCAATATGCCTAATGCTACTATTGTTCAAATCCTTCAAGATTTGCAGCAACAGTCGCACCAACATTCAAAAGATTTACATCAACTTGCTCAATTCTCTCAGACCCTCCACTCACATACCCAGTCCATCACAAAGTTAGAAAGCCAGATTGGTCAACTAGCTTCACAGGTGGTAAAGAGAGAATGTGGCCAATTACCTACGCAGCCTGTAAATAATCCTAGAGGCCAAGCTTTCTTGGGGGAGACAACTGTTTCCCAAAATCCAATTTGAAACCCTCATGGATCGTCGCGCTACTGACTCATTCGTAGCATCATGTGTAAATTATGTAAACTATTTCATTTCTTTTATTTTCTTAAATTTCTTTTAGGTATTCTATTACAACCTGTCTCACTTAACGATAAATCATAGTTTGTACCTACTGTAGAATATAAGTGGTCAATCGTATGGATTTATGATTGTTCATAGTTTAAAATGCAGCGATTGCGATTTTTCTAAAACCCATAATCAACTTACGATTCTAGGTTAAAATTCGGTAATGACCGGCTTAGCAAGTAATCCCTAAAGATGGGACCTACATATTAGTTAAAAGGATATGTCGACCCCATTTTTAAAAACCTTCCAAATTCTCCTCCTACCTTCCCTCTCTTTTTCAAATCACTCGTAATCGTAGCCATTCTTCCATCTAATCTAACCGTTTATCTTCTTACAATCCCTTATTCCCACAATTTAAATCTGAGGATCCCTGCACAATATCTATTTTACCATTGCAAATTAGGGTTTCAATCTTGAAAAAGGAAAGGGGTGATTTCAATCATTAAATGGAAGAATTTCTGCAAGAGATTTATGGACTTTAAACTTTATTAATAATGTCGACTTTAATCTTTGCAGAAAAATGAGTGGAGGAATGACGAACGAAACAAGCAAAAGACAGAGAGAAGAAGAGGAAGAAGATGAAGGTAATACCTCCAATAATATCCCAATTATTCAACATATTATACGATCTGTTGCCTTAAAGGCTAAATCAAAAGCAATAGACCGTCCTTGAAAGAAGACTAAGTCTTTAGGGGTGGTTATTCGAGAAGGCCCCTTAGACACAACTGAGAAAAATCTTGTGTCTGCTCCTGAAAAGGGCTTGGAAGTAGATAAAGGAAAAAGGCCAGCATCCTCTACTATGACAGCAGATAAGATTCCTCCTTCAATAAAAAACCATATTGTGGGTACTGAAATTATAGTGGATGTCATAGCCTTAGAGAAATTAGAAATGGGTGAAGAAGCTATTAAGTACTTCAAGGCTACCGGATTAACCTATTTCCTGGAATCAGGAGTCACACCAGTCTATCCTAGTTTGGTGAGGCAATTTTATAAAAAATATGGCTAAAAGCGGCCAAGGATTGCCTCATACCCTCTCCACCAGCATTGATGGGCTTCTGATTAAAATTTTGAAAGAAATAGTCACCAGGGTTATGAATGCACCTTAGAAATACTACAATTATCCCAGGATAACCCTGAGGTAAATCTGTTGAGAATGCCACCCGAGACCCTCCCTTGTTTCACTAATATGGCAAAAGAATTACTAGGAAAACCCCCGCAGGATAGGTCCTTTTTCCTTAGAAAAGATTTGGAAGCGAGGAGTTTGTCCCTTCACTTCTTTGATGTGTTGATACATAAGAGCATCCACCCCACCAGACATGGAACTCAGAGAAGAACACTCTTTGTCAAAGCACTATACCTTATGGCAAATCGCTATTGGTTTAATGTACCCTCATATCTTCTTGAAGTCATCATGACCGTAAGGGAAAAATTAGGTCAAGAAAAATACCAGACAAAGATGTTGACCTTGCCATTTGGAGGTCTTATAACCAACCTACTGATGAACATGAGATACAGTATCAGCCCCACTGAGAAAACCTTACCAAGACCAGAGGAAGGCTTAACAGTCCAGTCTTATAGGAGAACTTTAAATGCTGCAAATAAAAAGAAAATACCACTAGCCCCTCGGACTAAACAAACACCCACTGTCCCAATTGACATATTAATTTCCAAAGAAAGAGAAGAAAATGTCATGGAGCAAATAGTTGGAAGAGTGGTAATGGAAGAAGGTGAGAGTGTCCATGGAGAGAATACTAATCACAGACCAAGCTAGCCTGTATGATCCCACTCTAGACTCTCCAACAGGGCTTGTTTTGCCCACTTTAAAAGAGGCAACAACATTGCCTGGTACTTTTGGAGTAGAGCATCAGCGAGAAGAACAACTTGTTGAGGTGACTAATTTTAACCAAGACACAGAGCAGGTAGAATCTGGTATTCCATCAACAATCTCAGAAGTTGCAGGAACCAAGCCAGTAAAACCTAATACTATATAGGAAGACGCAATTATGGCACTAGAAGAAATACATACAGTGCCAACCCCTATGTTTGAACCTATAGGAGGAAGCCAAGAAATCGCAGTTCCCTCGCTGGTAGATTCTATGGCCACCACCACCACAGTAATAGTATCCCAAATCGCAGAGCCAAGGCTACAAACAGAAGCCCCAAGAGAGAGCTTCAGCGCACTCTTACATCAGGCAATGACAATTCCAAATCCTACTATAATAGTCCTAATAACTGAACAAAATGATCTAGAAAGGAGACTAAAAGAAGTAGAACAACGGCAAATTTCAAATGCCCAACTGTCAGATGTCGTAAAAAGAATGATGGATGAAATCCAAATATTGAGAAATAGAATACGAGACAACATGCCTACTGTGTAGGAAGAGCAAGAGATGATTGCAAATATCAAACAGAAGGCAATAAAAGAATATCGGGTACATTGCATAACCGAAACAAACAAGAGGATATAAGAAGAAACTGCAGTCCTCAGAAACCAAGTAGCATAGGCACAAGACGAAAACAAGTTACTAAAGGAAAATCATCAAGAGTGGGAGAGAAAAGAAAGAGCATACCAGGATAAAATTCTTCAGCTAATCAATCAAGTGGCAGAATTCATTGGCAACCCCGATGCTTGAGAAACAACAAGAGAAAAAGCCCATCAAGAATATGAACAGACCTGAATAAATTGAGGAAAGAGAAGACTCATGAACTCACAATAGCTCAAGGGAAATTACTTAAACTATAAGAAGAAAAGGAGTCCCTGATGCTAATGTGTGTTGAGCGAAAGGAAAAAAATTAAGTCCCTCATCAAAAATTATTGGGCCACTGTAACAACTGAAAAGGCTATTTCTGATAAACTAAGGGTGGAAAATGATGCCAAGTATGATGTAATTCTCCAACTTCAGTACAAACAGGCCATGCTAGAAGCAGAATTGAAGGCCTTGAAAGCAACATATGAGCCAGAGAAAACTAGAAAAGGAAAAACAAAAGCACCACCTGAGGAGGAAGTGGAGTCTGAATAAGAGAACAATTCTGATTGCGGCACTGCAGAAATCTTTGACTCCCATGAAGACTGCACTAACAACTTGGTAGATATACCACATATCCCTACAAGCTCAACTGTCCCATATCCTACATCCCCTAGTGAGTAAACCTTTAGACATATCACGAACCTCACAGGTAGAAAAAAAAAAAATATATATATATATATATATATATTTTTTTTTTTGACAATTGTTGTAAATATTCAGTACTATATATATATATTTCTCTTTTGACTAATTTCTTTTGTTACTAACATCACTAACATTTTTTTTATTACTAACATTTTTGTTATTGAAACACAGAGTATTAGTCGTGAATATTTTCTCTCATGTTTGGAGGAGAGTATATATCTGGTATCAGATTTTTTTTCTGGTTCATAATCAGTTGATCAATAATTTATGGGAATTTTTTTTTTGTATGTCCCCTATTTTCCACAATGAGGACATTGTCCCATATTAGTTTGGGGGGGGGGGGGATACAAACTTTAGTTTAGTTTACTTTTATTTAAAATTTATTCTATACAAACAGAATTTTAATTTTTTTAAGTGAATCATTATATGCAATTTATGAAAAATATAAAAATCTGAATTTCTTAGCAAACCATCATAGTAGTAGTTCAAAAATACAAATAAAAATAGTTGCAATTCAAAGTAAAGCATCTCTAGAACACTATATCAGAGAATGTTTGAAACTATACGATTAATCTGAACAACATATAGTTTAGATTATAGTTTAGAATTAATATATTCTATGATTATAATAATTTATTTATTTAGAGCTGTCTATTAAGTATATCAAAGTAATAAGACATCTACATTAGTAAATCATGAAAATGACCAAAGGCCATCTTTTTTCTAACCAGAGCCAAAAAGTTAAAATCTCAAAACATTTTACCATTTGAACCCATATTAGAAGCCTAAAGCCTACATTTCTTTATACCAAAATTTATAAACCTTTAACCATATGTAATGCCCAAAGCTTTCTATCCTTAACCCTTACAATTTCTGAGAGTTTAGAATGTAAAAGAAGAGAAGAAAAGGGAGTTAAAGTAGTATGAGTTAATAGATAAGGGATCTGCTGAAAAGGGGTACAACTGAAAAAGAAATACAAATATATAAAAATATGGGAGAAAAAAAAAAGAACAACAAAAAAATCATAAAAGACGATTCTGTGAAAAAAGAGAAGCAAAAAAGCTTCCAACTGAAGAAAAATGAGATTTCCAAAAGAATAAGAAATGGGAAGAAGTTATCTAAAATGGGATGCTTACTGAAGCTGAAAAATAGTAGAAGAAGATAGGAAAAAGAAGAGCTGAAATTCTCAAAAATAATTTTGAATCCTCTTTACCTTTTCTTTGAAACCTTCTAAAAACTCAAAACCCCATTACAAGCCGAAGGAAAGACCTTTGTGATTTACGATTTGCAAAAATATGAGTCTAGTAGAGATATGTGAAGTAGATACTATGAATAAATAAAGGAATCATAAGAATAGAATTGATTATCTTTTCATGAGATTTACCCTTCTAATTGATTGTCCTTTGAATTTCAAGAACATATCATATTATGAGAACTCAAAATTTCGATTATTTTTTAGAGTATGCCAATAAGTGAGTTTGGATGAAAATGTTTTCTAAAAACTTATAGTTTAGAAAAATCTATGATGACTAAACTTTTCACTGATATGCACACACTCCACAATATAATGAATTAAAATTGTTGAGTTCTGATCGAGGATGATTGCGATGATGGTAAATTAAGGATAAAAGATTTGAAATATTTTGAAATAATGAACATATAATGACTAACTGGCTAATTAGTAATATATAAAAAAATTAATAATAAATAATTTAGTTTATATTTTAAATTTTTAGTTTTGAAAAATATTTTGAAAAATCCAGAAATATTTAAAGTTTGTAGGTAACTTAACTGAAAACCTTGAGAAGATTACAACTCCTCCACTATGGATCACCTAGGGGTTTAAAGGCTTGTTACATCTACTAAATGCAATCGTGCTCCCTACGAAAGTGGCATTTAAATTATAGTCTAGAATATTTTTCCTTGTTTGCTAGGAACTAGCAAAACTTATGTTTAGTGGTATGATCAGTCACATAATTTATAATTTTATCACCCTTAACTTAGTGATGCTAGGCCATAGTTTGCTACTAACGAGTTACTGATGTACAGATATTAGAGATAAGCAGTCAATTAGAGCCTAAGTACTAATCTTTGTCAAAATGAACTCAAAAAACAATAAGAAAGACGACCAAACAAAAAGACATTTTTTCGCCTTCTGAAGACAGAAAATTATAAATTTACGATTCTTAAAAAGAGACAAAAAGAGAAAAGCGATAAAGCGTAATCCAGAAAATCGTCAACTATGAGAAATAGAAAGTCGTAATTAACGATTCTCTAGAAAGAAGCTACGAAAGACAGAAAATCGTGATGAACGATTTTCTAGAAAAAGAATGATTATCTAAAGCTCTCCTCCTTATTGCTGTTGCTGATCACATTAGTGAAAATTGTCACCACCATATATAGAATTAGAAGATCTATACAATTAAAAGTTCTGTGGATCACAGATTTGAGAAGATTAATGAAGATTGATATTCTGAAGAACTCTGTTGCTGCTCAGTAAAGAATAATCTAGAAGCGCATCAACTAAAGGAAGCAAGGAAAGATAAAATTAGGAATTAGAGTTATATTAGGATACTTTTTTTTTTAGTAGTTTCTTTTATTAGAATTAGATCTCTGTAAACCTGCCCCTTATGATCTATAAAAAAGAGGGCTCGGCATAGGAACAAGAATCGAAGAATTTCAACTTCAATTGATGCCTGAGGTTGAATTTTCTTTCGATCAAGTAGTAAATACTAGTTAGAATAGTTTAGATGTCAGAGGTTTCTCAAGAGCAATTGACGACTATAATTGAGTGCTGAAGATTAGTGTAGATATCTGTAATTCTCAGGAGCACTTGATGATTGCAGCTGAGGGGTGAAAGATATATTTATTTGCTTTGTAGTTTAGATTTATTTGCTTTGTAAACATCTTCAAGTTTTGATTTGAATTGATGACTCTAGATATAATTTGCAGATTAGCATAACAGTTTTTAACTTTTCCATCTTCAGTTTTCTAAGGTTTGATTGATTCCCAGGTTTTAGGAAATTGTTGATTAGATTAAATCTGTATTGATAGGATCTTAAACTTGATTGACGACCAATGCTAGAAGACTAGAAATATGGTGTAACGGTATTATTTATTTTCATAAATATCCGAAAGGTGAAGATTGAGATTGACGACCTTAATCTGAAGAAGGAGGATTAGGATTTATTTTTATGCACTTTAGTTTAGAAAACCATTCTTTATTCATATTTTTCCAGTAAATTAGGAAGTCTTAAAGATAAATAGAAGTTTTTAAGATAAAGATTTAGATAAAGGATAGAAATAAAAATTAATATGATAATGAACTTCCTCGTGGGAATGATCCGAATGCTAATACTATAATTTCCATTATGCGCTTACAATAGGTTAAGACTTGAGTTAAATATAAATATAAGATACACTAATCAAGACTAACCACTGGCTCACTTTGAGGTGCTGCCTCAAGCTCTTGGTGGGGTGTGTCGTCGTCCTACGATAAGTCTTGAGTGGGGATGCTACTGTCTTCGGGTTCAGAATCATAGAGGGGCGATGTTGACAGAACATGCTCTTGGTTCGGGGGAATCAAAGGCTCTGGTGGCGGACTCTGACGGTTAGGTCTCCGAGCCCTGAATGACTAGACTCGTATATGAGTGAAATTTGGATACAGTAGGTGGCTTGGAGGTGCGACTTGAGTGATCAATGTTGAGGGATGTGGTCGAACAGTCGAGTATCTTGGAGGCTTGATTGGACCAATCGGGGTCTTGGGAGGATTGATGCGGGTGATCAAAGTGGAAGGATGGACGGGGAGTCGGCTGGGGAGGTCCACTGTAGTGATGTGAGAGACTAGCCCTTGATTATTGTTGGGCATGGGGTTGTTGATAATCTCGAGGTTTTGTGAATGCAGGTTGTTACTATGGCTGGAGTTTTAGAGGGATTCCCAGTCAATTTGGTTTTGATCATTCATTTAATAGATCACATCTCGTAGGACCCATCAGTCTTCCAGGTTGTGTCCTATGAATCTATGGAACGCACAGAACTTACTATAGTCTAGGTGCGTTGGCCAGGGCCAGGTTAATTTCGGTGGGAATCGGATGGGGTTCTAGTTGCTGAGAAAGTAGAATATGTTGGGGATAGTGTCGGGCAATGGAGGGTAATGTTCTCACTTTGGTTAATAAGGACACCTGGCTTGCCGATTAAAGTTTTTTGACTTCAAGTCACTGGACGAGGTGTCTTTCGATGCTATTATTGAAAAAGCAAGGTCTCCTCCCTTGATGTGCCTTTGGATGTGGATAGCGCGTAAGTGGAGGGTAGCGAAGTCGGGTCAATCGCTTATAATCAGGGCACTTCGAAGAGGCTCTTTGACATTGTCGATGATGATGTTAATCACGTCCTTCTCCTTCATCTGGCTTCTAGTACAAGGTACAAGCTTCCTTCAACATGCCACGAAGTCTGCGAAATCTTCCTTGGGCTCTTACTTCGCCGTCATCTGGTTCCTAAGACTAACCGCTTCTTATACTAAGCGCTTGTACTGGTCCAGAAATTGGCTGGTTAGATCTTCGACTGTGTCAATTTTGTGAAGTGGTAGTTCGGCGAACCAATCTAGGGCTTCTCCTTCTAACGATCTCTGGAAATAGTGGATCAGGAGCCCTTGGTTATCGCGAATGGGCCGACAGTCACTATAGAACAATACCAGGTGGTTATTTGGGTTTCTTGTGCCGTTATACATGCTGAACTTCGGTGGTTTGAACCCTGCAGGTAAGTTAAACTCGTGTTCCCAATAGAATTTGTCAAATTCAAATGAGAATTCAGGATGCTCTCTCTTAGCCATGTAATCATTTATAATCTTGGGGAGATCTTCTATTCTTATGGTGGCGTCTTTATTAGTAGTCTAGGGATGGAGTCTATCTTGTCAGTTATTGCTGATAAAGGTATCGGCAGTTTGCCTCGATCGAGTCATACAAGGGGACATGGTTTTTGGAGTTGGAGGCGGTCCCTCCTCTTACCTTTGTTGTTGCTCCTCCTGTTCTTATTGGTCTCTGACAGTTTCATTTATGGCCACCATGCCTCGGAGTAACTCTTCGGCTTCGTCTCCTCCCTTTTGTAGCTTTTGGATGCTAAGTTCCACGATTTGTCAGATCGTGAAGTTTTGCCCGGTATTACTTTCTCCCTGGTCATCATGGTTACTGGTCCTTGAGGGAGTGAAGGGTTTCCCTTGTTGCTGGCCATGTTAATCTTGGCATGACATGGGGGCGAATCATAAGATGACTCGGTGTCATAAATAGGGTTTTCGTGGTACCCCCATAATGGTGGGTTACCGCTACTGGTCAAGTTTATTTTACGTATCCCTGACATCTCTAACCGTCGGTAGATGCTCATGCCCTCTCGGGGAGCCCTCGAGAGTGTGAGTGTGTGTAGAAAAGTAATAAAGCAAGAAAAGAAAAAAAACTACACGAAGCAGGAAAGTAAAACTAGCTAAGATATAGCAGGAAAATAAAGCTAAACTAGACGGAAACTACTTTAGCAGAAAGAGTCTGATCAACCTTAAAAGTTGCATAATTTAGACCCAAATCTTGGCATTGCTAGGCCTCATTTAACTAATAATGTTTGCCTTTTGTTCAAGATTAAATATAATAGGTTTTGAAGGCCTTAAAGTGCAAATGTGGGTAAAAAAGGAAAGTAAAGGAGTATTGAGGCTATGACAAGAACCTACCAGAATAGCAGAGAGAAAGAAGAGTACCATAGTTTATACATAGATCTTCTAGAGCTGATCCTTATAACATTGGAAAGAACACTTTTCCAGCTTTCCAACGAACCAAGAATCACCTGAATCCGAGCTGTTGATCAAAAGTTATGATCGACTAAAGTTTGCACAAAAACGTAGAAAAGTGCAGGATTTTCTAGACCAGTCGAGAATGACTTGTGACCGGTTCAAACTAGTTCAGAACACGAATTTGGAACGTTCCAGCACAGAACAGCTTCAGGAATGAGATTCTGGACCAATTAAAATGTCCATTTTGACCAGTCCAAACCCAACAGCAGAAGAAGGCTTCAGATTTGCATTCAGATGGGATTTTGGCTGATTTTCAGGTGCGAGGTTGGGTATTCTTGCTGATTTTTAGGCGAGAACAATTGGATTTCTTTCTAAAATCAAGACTCCATGATCTTCTACCTTCCTAGTTTAGATAAGATTTATTCTAGGATTTGTTTCCTAGTAGAAGTCAATGTTATAGTGCCTTATACATCTATAAATAAGGACCCTAGGTTAGGAATAAAATAGCTTCAGCCGTAGGGCTTTTTGCTCATAGTTTAGGTCTAGATTTCAGATTTGTGAGAGTTTTTGAGATTGAGGGCTTTGTAATCACTGCTCTATGATTGATTCAGTGATGATGAAGACCATAGAAACAATGCGTGGCTAAAACAATTCGAAGCTTGGGATCTCTTTTGCAATCAAAGATAAGTAAATAACTTTATTTCTATTTCTTTCTTTCTGTATGAATTCCGTTTTAATGGTACGATTGCATTTTCAAGGTTTCGAGAGTCATCGAGAACAAGCGATTGTAAAGGTTTAATTCGATTTAGATTCATCTCAATGGCCTTGTAGGGATTGGGGTTAGCATAGATAGGATATTCACTAAAGAACTAGGCCTTGTAGGGTAGTTTTAGTTGGTTCGTGCAATGATGCTTTGATGTTTAAATTCGTCTAACTCGTGATTAGATTTGTCTAATTCTTATACGAATCCCTAGAACTTGTAGCCTAGAGGTGGGGGGAGGGTACCTGGGATTCAAAATAGGAGAAGGATGGGAGTTTGTTATTTATGAGTCTGAGATCTAAGAGAGATCCCGGGCTTGTCTCTCAATATTTTTCAAATCTGTTTTCCTGCTTTTCTAGATAAAATAATTAGAAAATTACTTCTATAAAAATCTCCTTTCTATTAAGTTAGGCCTAAGTGAATGACAATATGTTTCTCCTCATCTGACTAGTTTTATTCATGGGAAAGAATTTAGCTAGAAATTGGCTTTGGAGGTCACTCTATGTCTGAATGCTATTGGCTAGGAGTTTAGAGAGCCATGTGCTGGCTTTGTCCTTTAGGGAAAAAGGAAAAAGCCTTAGTATGGTGGCTTTAGGTCCTAGGCCAGCAATATTAAAAGTGGTGCAAAGTGCTAAAGTAATATTAAAATTGGTCAATGTGTTTGTAAGGATCTTCCTTACTGAGCCCATGAAAAGATGGCAGCATGTTAATGGTGGAGGACTTGATTTCATAATTTCCCTCAACTGAAGGGAATTGTATGCAAAAGGGAGATGTGTAATCCCCAGGTGCATTGTATTCCTTCAGAGTTCTTTACCTCTCAGCCATGACAGTTGGCTCAGTTTCTACAATAGGGGCTGGTGTGTTGTTTCTCAGTCTAAGGACCCTTTCAACCTCAAGGTTTGGAGGTTCCAAGTCAGGGTTAAGAGACCTTCTACTAAGCATACACACATAAAGTCAGCAGGTAAAGAAAATGATCACATCACACAAAACATTTATGAACAAAAAAATCACAACTAACAGATATACAACTAAACTATTAACAGGGAATTCAACACCAATGGACTAAGTTTAGGGTAAAAGAAGTGCAAACAGAGCTAGCTAAACTATAGCTGCAGCTCTAGCTTTTCCCTGTTGTTGTTGTCCATGTCTGCAAAAATTCTACAAAAATCAATAATACCTTTTATTCTATTTAAGGCACAACTATAAAGAATTTTCTAAACTGAAATATAATACAACTCAGGTCTTCTAAAAAAATCAATATCCCCAACAGCGACACCTAAAACTTGTTGGTGAGGCTTTTGCTACTTCTTTTTTATTTAAAAATGATAAAGATAAAATAAAGGAAGTAAAACAAAATAAAACAAAATGGGAATGAATATAACACAAAACCAAATCACATACTCGCAAGAATCTATGGTCTATTGTAGTAAGTTTTAAGTAAGAGTTTGTCCCACAGAGAAATTGATCTAGAACCTAAAATGGGCTATAATAGTAGGCCTCCAGATCTGGCTACAGATCTGACAATCCTAAAGAAAGGGAGTTGGGTGTCACAACTACACTAAATTAACACTAAAAGAAGAGAAATAAAGTGCAGTCCTATCCTAAAGAAAGGGTTATGAAGAAGGTGGTGATGGTGTGTTTTAAAATAAAGATAAAATGGTGGGAAGTAAACTACTAGGCCAAGTTCATATCAGTTTTGTAACTCAAACTTAGGTCTGCTTCTGCAGGAATCCTTGCTGATGTGCTATCAAAAACCTTAGCAAGGAAGAAGAATCCAACTCACTCTTGTGATTCAACCTAGTCCCTTAAGGCTATAACCTGTTCACTTTAATGTTCATAGGCTATCCAATAGGGAGGATCAAAACACATAAAGAAAATCAGAAAATCAATCTGATCAAATGGAATAGACTGATCTTAAGGCTATAACCTATCAACTTAAATGATCCCAGATTATCTAATAGATATCCTCCACCCAACTGCTCAAATCAGAACATTAAAACCATTGCAGACACTATGTTTGCCAAGCTACAAGCTCCCCAGATCTGTTACAGATTAGGCAGGCATTCATAGGAACAAATAGTTCTTAAAAAACCAATGGAGACCACAGTTGTCCAAGGGCTATTTGGGGACTTAAAAGCAGCTGGTCATTGCTACAGAAGGCCTGCAATGACCCAGCTCACAAGTCTACAATCACTATAGAGAAATCAGATCTAACATTTGATATTGGTCAAGTAAAACAGAGGGGAGCTAGTTCCTGCAATAATCTCTCACAAGGCTACAAGCTCAAGTGTAGGGGAGAAGAATCCTTCTCAGACCTGTGGCTTGGAATCACCCTAGGGTTATAGTTTGTCAACTTAAATGGTCACAGGCTATCCACAGAGGTTATCCTCACCGTAGGGATCTGAGAAAGAACATGTAAACTGTTGCTGCCACCATGGTCCCAAGGCTACAAGCTCAAGCTTCCATGGGCCTTTCAATCAGCTCAAATCCTAAATGCATGCTATAGCCTGAACAAAGCTACGGGTAAATAGAAAAATAACAGATTGAATAAACATTTAAAGTACAAACTCGATTGATCAAAATTACCTACAATGCAATTTCTCAAGGCAGCAGCCTTGTATACAACAACTCTTCACAAAATCCCAATGTTTACATGACCCATTACAAAACTAAATAAAACTGCACCTAAATGCTTACAAAAGATTTACCCAGCAAGTGCTGAGCTAAGAGTGAAGAAAAAATGAAAAAAGAAGTGATCAAACCCTAATCCTAATCTGCTTGAGCTCACCACAAATAGAGGTTGAAGGAGAGATTCTAATTCTAAGTTACAACTGCATCTTAAATACTCAGTCCCTAATGCCTTGACTCAGAGAAGAGTAAACCCTAATTTTTCTAGCAGATGTGATACTGTTACAACCCTTGGATGTCTTAGGATGTGTGCCTCGAGATCAGGGCCTCGGGATGTGTGCCCTAAACTTGGGAAAATCCCTAAAAGGCCCTTGAGTTAAGACTGAGAAGTAGATAGCCCGAGCTTCACGAGGCTGGCTTTGGTTCATTAATTCATTCATGCAGCTGCTACATGCCTCGTGAGGTAAAAAGTTGGCTTGGGAGGTTTGTTCACTCGTGCAGGTGGGCTTTGATTATCGCGCAGCTGCTCTGGCTTTGAATGCACTCGCGAGTAAGAGTTTACAGTGCTTGGCTTGCTCGCATAGTAGAGCTTCAAAATCTCCTATCGTGAGGTACACGCAAGACTACATTTAACTCTTGCTTGGCTTCTCTTCACATGATTATGAAGCTCGCTCGGTACTGGGTTGAACTTCTAGGCGCGCGAGAGTTGCGTAAGAAATTTTATGGGCGTCTCTCTCCTCCAGAGCTACGCGAGAACTTCACGGGGTTATTGCTGCTATTTGTGCAAATTGGTCTCGTGAGGTAGCACACAGTTGCTTTAAAACTTGATCCTCGCGAGAGTTTCGTGAGTTGTACTTAGTGCATGACTGCTAGCGCAAGAGCCTCACGAGTTCTTTATGTGTTAATTGTAGCTGAAGTGCATGACTGCTACTCGAGTTCTCTTGTGTTGCAAATTTTAGCTGTGCAAGGAAGCTTTGTTAGTGAATTGAACAGCGCGAGGCAACACCTCAACTGTGTGAGATAAGTCATTTGTTCCTTTCCTGCTATGCACATGCTTCTGTTGCAGCTTCCTCCACTCTCATCTATACTTCTTTCATCTGTTAGACTTCATTAGTCTATTATTACATACAAAATAGTCACGATGGTGTGTACCACCATGGTTTTCCATAAATCTCTGGCTCAGCTATCATCCTTGGCTTGAATTCTCTCTCTTCTTGGTACCAAAGGCATGGACTTTGTGTTAAGCTGCTTAAGTTATTACTAATCTACAAAATAAGCTAAACAAGTGTTATTAGTCAGCTTGAAGGTCCAGCAAAGACTAGGTTAAGAGGTGAAAAGTAGTACTTTTCAGCTAATAACAAATGCTAGGTAGGTCCATGGCTTGAAATGCAAGGTGAGGCCGCCCGAGTCGGCCTTCTCTACAAGCAACACATCCACATTTCCAACTTTGGTATTGCAGGCAAGGTAAAGGATAAGTTCAATTCTTTTTCCTATGCAATTTTGCTCTATTTCTAGGACCTAATGTATCTTTCTCAAAATTTTTCTCTATTTCTAGGACCTAATGTATCTTTCTCTTTTGACGCAGGACTTGCCCCATTTTGCATTCCGAGGGGGCTGGCTAGACTTTCAAGACTTTTATCGCTACATCCCAGCCGTCATGAAGTACTTGCTCGAGCAAGCCGACATTGGAGAGTTCTTGTCATGCCCCACCATGAGGGCTGACGCAGCCTACCTGAGGGCTCTGATAGAGAGATTTTGCCCAGAGACCATGTATTTTCACATGGCCTTCACCGAGATGACCCTGACAGCCATGGATTGGGCTATGATTACATGTATCAGGGTAGGGGGCATTCCCATAGCCAACCTTGCAGTGCCCAGTAGAGATGAGATCATCAGATTGATAGGGGATTATCCCCCCTCCTCCAGTCAACATGGTGCCGAGGTCAAGATGACCTAGCTGTCTAATCTTATTGGGTTGCATGAGTTAGTAGATCTGGGGCAGCCAGCTGTGCAGATTTATATTGAGCCTTATCATGCTATCATATTGGCCCACATCATGCTCCTCATAATGTTGGGCAAAACCCTCTTCGCTAATGCTAGTGGCAGACGGGTCAACCTAGGCCTGCTTAGCCTGATGGATAATTGGCACGAAGTTCATAGATACGACTGGGGCGGGGCTGGTTATGCTGTGTTGATGTCTAGCCTAGTCGGAGCCTCTATGGGAAATGAGAAGTCCATTGTTGCCTTTTGGCTTGCTCTGGAGGTAATCTCTCAACTCTTTTGCTTTTATCAGGTCGTTGTCTACTTCTGACTTATCTTTAATATACTGCTCTCTTTAGTCATGGGGGTTCCTTCATTTTCAACCCGAATGCCCGCTTCTTCACTCAAAAATATACACCTACCCCCTTTTGAGCAACTGGAATAAACAGCGGCGCCGAGATGTGGGCATGAAGCATTTGGAGATGGGCCTGAGGTTCCAATTCTATCTGATGATCCCTAAGTAGGTATGGCCTTTTCCCCTCTGTTTATTTCAGTTCAGGAATTCTCCTTTATTATTATGCTACATTCTTGACTGATTGGCCACCTCTTGACTTGGGCATATCATATGCGACCCACACATTGGCTCTCTTTTTTGGGACTGGACTGTTGTAGGTCCTTCTCGCCTCTTCAACACCCGTTGTGTCGTCTTCTTCTATGGGGCATGGGCCAGGGCCTACTACCTGGGGGAGCGGGTAGTTCATCAGTACCAAGGCTATCCTGCCATACCCTTGGATCCTCCCGCAAATGTTATTAATCCCGTGGGTAGTAATGGGGAGTTTACTGCAGCCTTCCCTCAAAATGGGATCCCCATCAATGCCCTTCTTATGCCTGGAGACTATCGGCTACGGTACGAGTCTTTACCGTATCGGTTTATTCTTCCTCGCTTTGTCCCTGGCATCAATTTCCTCACTTTCGGCAGCCCGCACTCACAGGTAATCCCCTTTTCTCTTTTAGATTGGTCCCTTTCAGGTTTTTGATTCAACTTTTGGTTCTACTGAGCGAATCTTTATCATTTTCACAATTTATCCAGGGGGGCGATTCAAATGATGAAGGTGGAGCAGCGGCAGGTACTACTGATGCTTCAGGGGCAGGTCCTTCAGATGTTGGTCCTTTCGATATAGGTACCTCAGGTGCTAGTTCCTCAGGTGCTGGTCCTTCAGATGCCGGTCCTTCAGGCTCTTCTCGCATGGGTGTGTTGGGTGGTGCACCTGTTGTGGTTCATGGGACCTTTAGGCGCCTTGACGATGGCTTCCTTTAGAATCTATGCGCCAATGTAGATAGGCAGGCCTGCCTTTCAGCCAATGCGGTTCGGGTTCCTCCTCCTAAGGCGGTTCCGGGGGTAAGACTTCTCATGATCATTCTTCCTTTGTCTTGGCTCCTTTGATAAATGCATGTGTTTGTTAATAATCCCTGTAACTTGAATGTAGAACTTCGAATCAGCCATGGACCATGCTGCGTCTTTTCATAACATTGTTGAGCTCCGAGAAGTAGAGGTAGTGAGTATTCTGCTAACCTTTGTGACCTTGGCTATGTCTTGCAGCGTGCACGTGACAAGGAGTCGTGCTCTTTACTTAGCCGGCTTTCACAGGCATGGTGCAAGCGTTGATTGTCAGAGGAAGATAGTTACTTTTTGATCAAATGGGAGTGGATTGTTCAATTTTCTAGGAATATGAACAACCTTCGTACTGCTTATCTCCACAGTCTGAGTAGAGCATTTGATGAGAAAGGGATGCAGTGGATACTTCGCTTTCCTGAAAGTGCAACTGGAAGAAAAGAACGTAATAGCTGAAATTTCGATTGCTTGTGAGTTTCAAGACATGTTTTCAGATGAATTGCCGAGATTGTGACCAAATAGAGAAGTGAAGTTCACCATCGACTTAGCACCGAGCACAAAGCCAGTATCTAAGGCACCATATCGAATCGCTCCAGCTGAGTTGAAGGAATTGACGGACCAGTTGCAGGAACTCTTAGATAAAGGGTTCATAAGACCCAGTGTGTCTCCATGGGGAGCACCAATCTTATTTATGAAGAAAAAAGACGGGTCGATGAGATTGTGCATCGACTATCATCAGTTGAATAAGTTGACTATCAAGAATTAATACCCTTTGCCCAGAATAGATGATCTGCTTGATCAGTTGTAAGGTGCAAAATTCTTTTCCAAGATCGACTTGAGATCTGGATACCATCAGTTGCGAGTTAAAGCCGAAGATATTTAGAAGACGATGTTCAGAATCAGATATGGGCATTAAGAGTTCTTGGTAATGCCTTTTAGCTTAACTAACGCACCAGCATCATTCATGGATCTAATGAATCAGGTGTTTAAATCACACCTCGATACTTGTGTAGTTTTGTTCATAGATGACATCCTCATCTACTAGAAAATGAAGGAGCATGAACAACATCTGAGGATTACTCTATAGACACTACGTGAACACCAGCTATATGCGAAACTCAGTAAGTGTGAGTTTTGGTTAGAGAAAGTGAGCTTCTTGAGACATGTTATCTCAGAAGGTGTTACAGTGGATCTAGCAAAGATCAAGGTAGTAGTGAAATGGGAGCAACCAAAGATTGTGACTAAAATTTATTGTTTCCTCGGTCTGGCTGGGTATTATAGACGATTTATAGAGGGATATTTAGAGATTTTAGGACCTCTCACGAGACTTACAAGAAAAGATGTGAAGTTTGAGTAGACGGAAGAATGTGAGAAGAGTCTTCAAGAACTCAAGAAGAGACTAACTCCAACGCCAATGTTGGCTATTCCATCAGGCATTGGAGGGTTTGCTATGTATAGTGATCCTTCACTCAGTGGCTTAGCCTATGTGCTCAACCAGAATAAGAAGGTTATTGCATATGGGTCAAGACAACTTAAGGACCACGAGAAGAATTATCCAATGGATGATTTGGAGTTAGCAGCTATTATTTTTGCGTTCCAGATATGGAGGCACTACTTGTATAGAGAAACCTTTGAGATCTTCACGGATCATAAGAGCCTCAGATACCTGTTTACGCAGAAGGAACTAAATATGAGGCAACAGAGATGGATGGAGTTTCTTAAGGATTATGATTACTCCATTCAGTATCACCCAGGCAAGGCAAATGTCATAGCAGATGCTTTGAGTCGGAAGAGTTCGGCTCTATTATCTAAACTTATCATGCGGATCCGTAGATGGAAATTGGATCTTTCTTTGTATGACACGAAGATTGAGGTACAAGCCTCAAGAGCCTTGTTGGTAAACAACACGATCCAATCGATGATCTTCAATCACATTATGAGTTACAAATGAAAGATGAAGAGTTAGTGAAGATTAGACAGGGTGTGATTGATGGTAGTAGACCAGATTTCTCCATCAAGGAGGATGGATCTCTATTATTTAGGGGACGTCTATGTATACCGAACGATGCCGACCTCAGGGAAAGTATCTTAGATGGAGCCCATTATTCTAGGTATGCTATTCATCCTGGTGGTACCAAGATGTACCAGGATCTGAAGAAGAACTATTGGTTGAGAGGTTTGAAACAAGAAGTTGCTGAATACGTTTTTAAGTGTTTAGTATGTCACCAAGTGAAGGTTGATCATAGAAATTCGACAGGTTTATTGACACCTCTGCCAATACTAGAGTGGAAATGAGAGTTAATTTCCATGGACTTTATATTGGGATTACCACGGATAGCAAGGTGGCATAATGCCATTTTGGGTGGTTATTGATCGACTAACCAAATCAGCTCACTTCTTACCATACAACTCGATGTATACAGCAGGCAGACTTGCAGAGATGTATATGAAGGAGATAGTCCGATAACATGGTATTCCAGTGAGCATTGTATCAGATCATGACCCATTATATACTTCAAAGTTTTAGCAGAAGTTTCAAGAAGGAATGGGTACGCGATTAGACTTCAGTTCGGCATTTCACCCACAGACGGATGGACAAACCGAGTGGGTGAATCAAATCATTGAAGATATGCTCAGAGCATGTATGCTTGATTTTGAGGGATCATGGGGTCAACAACTACCATTGATCGAGTTTACATACAATAACAGTTTTCAAACGAGTAACGGTATGGCCCCTTACGAAGCTTTATATGGACGACGATGTAGATCACTAATTAATTAAGAAGAGACTGGAGAAAAGTCTATATTGGGTCCTGAAGTAATTGGGAGCAATACTGAAGCCGTTCATTTGATTCGTGAAAGAATCAAGACAGCTTAGAGTAGACAGAAAAGCTATGCCAATATAAAGAGGACAAGCATCGATTTTCAAGTTGGCGATCATGTGTTCGTCAAGATTTCACCAATGAAGGGTGTGATGCGATTTGGAAAGCTGGGAACGCTAAGCCCACGCTACATAGGACCTTTTGAAATTTTCGGCCGGGTTGTTGAAGTTGCATATAAAGTTGCTTTACCCTCTCAACTTGATCGGGTACACAATGTATTTCACGTATCGATGTTAAGGATGTAAGTGAAGGACCTTACACACATCTTTGATGATCAACCGATCAAGATTTATGAAGATTTGACCATGAGAGAAGAGCTGATTTAGATACTCAATTGAAAGGAGCAGGGATTGCGCATGAAACGTATTTTGTTAGTGCTTGTTAAGTGGCAGAATCATTCAGCAGAAGAGGCCACTTGGGAGCGTGAGGCTGAGATCCATGATCAATACCGTCATTTGTTTCAATGAGAGTCATGAGAGATTTTCCAAATTGTAAATTTCCTTGAGTTTATAAACTTGATGTTCTGATATGTAAATGTGGCTAATTGAAGCTATAAAGAACAACATATTTGAAAGATAAGAAGTAGCAGTTAATTGGGAGTGATAAACTCAAATTTAGAGGTTTTCTGTCAAAACTGACGGATCGAAACATAAACTGATCGATCGATTTGACAAAACTGAGGCACAGGCTTTGTCTGTGAAAATCGATCAATCAAAATTAAAATCAATTGATTGAATTCACAAAAATAGAGAGCAAAATATAAACTGATAAAAATTGATGAAAACCGATCGATCAAAATGGAAATCGATCGATCGAAATTAAAACCAATTGATTGATATTGTCAAGCAATAAGGTTAATATGAAAACTGATCGATCGATTTTGAAAATCGATTGATCGAAGTCATCGACTAGCATAGTTCAAAGTAAAACCGATCGTTTGATTTTGAAAATCGACCAATCGATTTGCGCGATATATAAGGGAATCAGACTTCCTGAATAGAAAATTTCAGAAAAATTTTAAGTTTTCTTTGACTGGTTCTTGGAGATCAAAAAGCTCGAATTTTCAACCATCTTTCATGCTTTGATTCTTCAAGAGATTGAATCCAAATATCTTTGCAAGGTAGTCCCTAAACTTCTATGCGATTTAAGTTGTCATTTCAAGTTCAATCCTATTTTTTTTTCAAGCCCTAGTTTTTACTTCATTTAACTAGAAATCTAATGGAACCTAAAATGAGGCAATCATCAAAGCCTTCGGCGTCGAAGGAACCCACTACAAGGCCAGGTTCTTCGCAGCCACCACCACCCTCTTCGTAGCCACCACCACCACCCCCACGAGAGTGACCTAATGCATGGTGGGAGGCGAAGGGTTTTGAGACTGAATATATCATTGATCAGGCACTTTTTCAAAGCGGGGTGTACAGGGTATAACACAGTGGGCTCTTCATTACCTTACTAAGGCTGGGTTAGAAAACCTACTCAAGCCACTTCATGACTACTACTACCCCCGTTTGGTAAGACTATTTTACCAAAATATGTACATCGGAGATAAACCAAACACCGTTTGCACTAAAATCGATGGACGAGTGTATAAATTCACTCATGACCATGTTGCCGACGCACTCGAGTGCTATGTCGAGTATGGTACCGGGATCGATTTAAAGGAGCCAAATCGTAAACTGGTTGATTTTCATATAGTTATAGAGAAGATGACCCAAGGCAGGCAAGGGTCAGGCCAAGCAATTAAGAGAGTTGAATTGCCTAGTCACTTATGGATGTTGGATTCAATTTTTAAGTGCAATCTGTACCCTATGAGACATAAGATCGAGAAGGTCGGGGTCTTACAACAAGTAGTGCCCCAAAGGTTGTTCTCGCCCTCATGGGTTCATATGTGTTTCATGTACCTTTCAGACTATCTACAGTGGCATTGCCGCAGCACGAGCCTATATTCCTGAGGCTTCCAATTCTAGGGCAGGCGGACATGGCGACGAGGATGAGTAGTTGAGTGATGCGGTGGATTGAGCAGAGACTGCAGGGATATTTTTTATATTCAAATGATGTTTTTTGAAATTATATGTAACTAATTCAGGGAAATTTGTATGTAAATGGTTAAACTATTGTGGCATGGTTGCCACCTTTGGATATAATATATTTTGGATGTGAATAATTTTGTAGATTTTAAATTGTCTGTGGAAATTTTAAATTTTGCATATGAATGGGCATGATTATTTTAGATTCTATACAATTGTGGATGGGTTTTCATGCAGGGCGTGGATATGTCTTGAATCTATGTGAGTAGATATGTGTGGACATATCTTGAATGTGTGCAATTCGATGTGTGTGGAAATTGTCTTCACTATGAGTGATTAGATTCGACTGGATAATCTTTTAAGTCGCATCTTGTGACTTGATACCTTAGGTTCATTTTCGAGGACAAAAAATTCCTAATGAGGGGAGAATGTGAGGTCCCAAAATTTTTTGACTTTCGAGCAATCTGTCTCGGTGTACGTGCCTGACTGGTCATGCACCTAAGAATATAAAAATATTAAAGTGAGTTAAAGAGTTAGAATAATTTTTGAGTGAAAAAGAATGATATTAGTAGTAATATTGACCACTAGATGGAATACCATACACCGAAGTGCGGTGTACCGGCTTAACACCTAATTAGTATAAAAGCCAACTTTGGTAAGGAATTCATTTCCTATACTTGTTTGTTGAGAATTTTTGTGTAAAGAGAGAAGAGAGAAAGAGAGATCTCTAGATCAATGTTGGGTGTGCGAGATTGAAGATCTACGTGAAGTCCGGGGATTTTGAACCGACGTATTTCCCAAATTTCAACTTTGAAACCCTCACTTGGGCGTGAGCTCGTGGATCAAGGAATAGATCACTTAGAGGTGAGAAGAATTATGTTAAGTTGTGATTTATAGTTATGTTAGTCTTTAGTTAGGATGTGCATGGAAAATTAGAAGAATAGCAATTAAATTTGAGGAAAATTGGGTTTGAGAAGTTGAAACCCGTGTTTGTGAGAAATCTGACAAAACTGATCGATCAAAATAAGTATCCGATTGATCAATGTTATTAGAGTAAAAATGTGAAGGTTCCTGGAGAAACCGATCAATCAAAATGAAATTCGATCGATCGATTTGTGAAAAATAGTGAGCGTGTTAGGAGTTTCTGAAAAAACCAATCGATTGAAATGGAATTCAATCGATCAATTTGAAATTCGATCGATCGATTTGGGAACCGATCAATCAGATTGTAGCACCAGAAGTGTATCGGTTTCTGAGAAAATCGATCAATCAAAATAGAATTCAATCTGTAGACGCCCAAATTTGGCCCAAGGCCCGATCGAAATACCTTTCGAGAGAGGTGCAATTTCGAGCTTTTGATGGCATCTATGGAATCACCCCAGACCCTTAGGAATCACCCTAGATCCCTTAGGGACCTATCCCGAACCTTTATAAACCAATCCCTACCCTTAGAACCCATTTTTTATCCCTAAACCTAACCTTACCAGGCTATGGATGAAGAGTGGTACATCAGAATAGGCTATGGCCCTCTACTATGAACAAGTCTCATACCATTGAGGAGTAGAGGTTGTCAGCTTTCCAACGTTCCAAGGATCGCCCCAATCGGAGGTATAAGTCAAAAGATATGGCAAACCGAATCCGGGGGCAGAAAGTTAAAGTCATGTGGGCCCCCTTAGGGACTTGGCGCAACTAATAGTTGCGCCAGTAATAAACTTTGCCTGGCGCCAGGCTAATTCTCCCTGATTTTAAGCCTGGCACAACTAATAGTTGCGCCAGATTCAAAAGTGGGCTCCATCCTCGCGAGCTGACTTCCAGGCACTGTTCTATACTATTTTACTGTGCATTTGCCTGGCGCAACTAATAGTTACGCCAGGCATATAAACAGTAACTATTGGTTTTTGGCCCCGAAATTCATGACTGGGGTTTGACTTGTTGACCACCTCGACCTTTGGGGTGTGTTTAGCTAGTTCTATTGTACCCTTTTGAAGCCTATTTGCACCCCTCTAAGTGGCTTAAGGCCTCACCCCATCATCCACCATTGGAGGACCTTCTCACACATTTCAAGGCTCCAAAAATCCTAGGAAACCTTAGATTGCCCATTACCTAATTGCTAATCCAATTAGGACTTTAACCCCTCACTAATCCTCCCTTTATAAATAGAGAGTCACCCCTCTTGTTTAAGGGTTGAGAATTTTGCTTAAGAGAGAAAGAGCTCCCAGTGAGATGTTTTTCCTCCCTTTGGTGCACTATTTTCACCTAAAATCTAGAACTCAAAAACCCCTCCCCAAGCTTGCTCTTACACCTAAAACCCTTAGCCTAGGTGTGTGTGATCCCCTAGCCTCTCTTCTCCATCTCCTAGCTAGTAGGCCTTAGTAGTTAGAACCCCTTTTCCCACCATTCAATCCTCTAAAAGCTCATCAAAAGCAAGCCAAGCAAGGATCCTCTACGGTGCTACAAGGGCCTGAGGGCTCCGGCTCTCTCCTTTCTTCTCCTATCTCTTTCTAGCTCCCTCCATCCTCCCATTTGTGCCATTATGCCGCCCACTTTTCAGTAAGAACGGAGGGGCACAAATAGGGTTCTAAGCCCTTTTGGGCAAGAGGAAGCTATTTTCTTTTCTTTTACTTCATTTTATTTTTGGCCATTAGTAGAGATCGCGTTAAGCCGGTTGATCGGGTGCCTAACACCTTCCCGATCGATAACCGAAGCCCCTACCCAAGAGCCTTTGGTGTAGACCGGATTCAGAGTCATATTTTTAGCACTTTGGTGCTCATGAAAATGAACTAGGTATCCCGAGACACCAAAAGCTCCGGGTGGCGACTCTATATTTTTCGTTAGAGAGCACATCGTCGCGACGGGATCGTCTCGATTCCCACGCTTGCACAGATGGCGACTCTACTGGGGAATAGCTTGTAGAGCTTCCCCTTAAACTTGGCCTTATTATTTTTTATTTTTACTAACATGTTATTGCTATTTTTTTAGTTTATTTTTACTATTTTTTTACTCACCCCTCCCATTTAGTCGTTTTACTTACCCCTACTTTTCCGTCATATACGAGCCTTAGCAGATTGGCGGGCCTACTTGTGCATTTGTCCTTTATTTTCCTTACTTTCCTGTCATTTTAGGGCCTTAGCCGATTGGCAGGCCTACTTGTGCACTCATATTTCATCAGTGGACGCCGGCCCGTAGTGGCGGCACGGGATAATCACCCCCGGTCTTTGAACTAAAGTAAACTTCCAAAAAAAGAGAAAAGCTTTGAAAAAAATTAAAATTGAACCAAGCTAGGGAGTTTAATTAATTTGTTTTTACGGGGTAGATTTTTAAAAGGGGTTGGGTTTAGGCACACATACAAACACCCGGGTCTTAGTATGGCGGCAGCCCCTAGTGGTGATGATCCAGAAAAGTCCTAGCCCACCTAGTACCTGAGAAGGCGCTCGCGCCAGAGGTATATCGGGTGGGTTTCCATTCCAAAAAGCTTAAAACCCTTGGGGAGCGCGCTAGAGAGTTATACCGGGCTCAAGCCCTTTAGTTGCGGTGAGGAGAGAATCGATCATCAAAAAACTGCTCAGTTCTCGGAAGCCTAGCTTCCACAAAACCCAAAAAAATAGACTCATTTCGGGCATTGGTGGCTGCTGTCATCTATACTGGAGGATCAGTTTTTGCTTGGCGCAAGTATTAGTTGCGCCAATGCAAAAAACCTGGACTTTATAACTGGCGCAACTAATAGTTGCGCCAGCTTTAAAATCCCAAGTTTTACCTTGGCGCAACTAATAGTTGCGCCAGTGTAAAATCGGTCCCCTGCAACCTGGGCGCATGTATTAGTTGCGCCAGGCTTGTTTATCAGGCCACCAGCCCGAATCCTTAGCCCTTTTCACATCCCGAGTTCCCCGATTAGTGTGCTTAGTGCCTTGTTTGGGCCCCGCCATCTCCGACACCCAATACCCCCCTGCCGGTCAAGAGAAGGCAACTTCTTTTTGGCTCATCTCTGGGGATCGGGTTGTTTGCCTCGATTTTTGTGCCTTCAATAGATCGAAGGTTCTCCTTCGATTCTTTCAAAGTGCATCGGAATCGTCGCTGCGGGTCTTGAATAACGGTACAAGGGCCACCCAAAAGGGAGTTCCAAGGCCTCGAAACCTTTATTTTCCAAAAACTCTTTCAAAAAATTCAAAAATATATATATATAATAAATCAAAAACTCAAAAAATATAGTTTGTGGTGCTGACACAACGGCATCACCTTGCCCTCCGCCGTCCAGTAGGGGAAGGAGGAGAATTTTTGGGCCTTATCCAAGGCACCCTGACCCGACCCGCTCCCGAAGAATGTTGTGGGTAGTGGACCTGGCTTACACCGATCCCGACTCATCCCCGCCACATTCTCCAACCCACTCCCATTCGGGAGAAGTTTTTTCCACCATCCCCCTCACCCAACCCCCCTATACCATCACCGGCCCATTAGCCGCCCCCATATTCCCAACCATTATCCCCCAAAGTCCTACCCCCTCCATCATTTGCCCAAACCATGCCCATGTCAAACCGATTTTCCCAATCCACATCCATGCCCCAATTCCCATCATCACCCTGTAGACCCGATCCACCCACATTCACATACACCACTTCCACCCTATCCGATCCCCCGCAAAATCCCCCATCCATCCGGGTCATGCCCATTTTTATTGGGGCCATGCCCAACTTTCCTCACCCCTCCTCATCATGCCCCCCATCATCCCAAAACATACCCAATACATCCCATCATCCACCCCATACCCCCCACCTACCATGGTCATGCCCAACTATACCGGGGCCATGTCCAATTTTTCCGCCACCTCCAACCCATCTATACCAAATCATCCCTTAAATCCACCATCCGCATCCGATCCTCCTTCCATGACTATGATGGAGGAGATGGTCCAAGCCTACTCCTTATGGAAGGCTTCCCAAAACGCCTCTCATCATCCACACCCCACATCCATGAACCCATCCCATACCTTAGCCAACCCCCCATTACCCACTTACCCCAAGGCCCATTGGCCCAAACCCCCTTTTCTCACATATCCGAGGGGCCCATGGCCCAATACCCCACCACCCAAACCTACCCAGTGCCCATGGCTCAGACCCACCAAGGGCCCATGGTCCCGACCCATCAAGGCCACTCAGCCAGACCCATCAAGGCCACTCAGCTAGACCCATCAAGGCCCATTTGGCCAGACCCACCAAGGGCCCATGGCCCAGACCCATCAAGGCCCACTCAGCCAGACCCATCAAGGGCCCATGGTTCAGACTCATCAAGGTCCATGGGCTCGACCAACCAAGGGCCCATGGCCAGATCCATTTGGGTCCATTGGGCCAGACCCAAACCCATCAAGGCCCTTTGGGCCAAACCCCTCAAGGGCCCTTAGCCCATACCTACCCAAGCCCACTGGCCCACACCTACCAAGGGTCCATGGCCCAAACCTATCAATGGATTGTGGCCCAAAATGGCCAAGGGTTCATGGCCCAAACCCAAACCCCACACTCATACCTTCCACAATACCCCCAACATTTAACCCAACCTTCACAGTCAGGTCAAACCCATGCTATACCTCAAACCCAATTCTCCCATGGCCCCACACCCCAAGGCCATCTCCAAACCTCCCCCATACCCAATGGCCCTATCAGGCCCCACCTCAAAACCAAATTTCCATCACCCACGAAATCTTTCCTCACCCTCAATGGGCTCACCCAACCCCCGCTCATGTCATTCCCATCCAATCCATGCAACAACAACAGGAGAATCTCGATCCCGCTGCACACTATACCGACCAGCAGTATGAAGAGGACGAGATTAGAAATAGTGGAGCCTATGCTGGGGCATTGACCAGCCTTAACCCTCCTCCAGTAATTGCCCACCCCCTGGTAGCCCAGAGTGAAGTCCAACTGACTGCCGAGAAAGCAGCCCCTGTATCAAAAGAGTCGGAACAGCTGAAAGAACAGTTAGATAAAATACAAAAGCCGCTGATGAAAATGGGTGGTACTGAAATCCACGCCACGGACTTCACAGATTTATGTTTGTTCGCTGAGGTCTCCCTCCCCCCAAATTTAAAATGTCAGCCATCGACAAATATAACGGCACTGGCAATCCTATTACACACCTAAAGTCCTACTGTGGGGACATGTGCCAATACAGGGAGGACGAAAGACTGCTAATAAAAGTCTTTCAAAAGAGTCTGATCGGGCCGGCTTTAAGATGGTTCACATCTTTAGAACCGTCTATGATGAAAACATGGAGGGACTTGACGCATCTCTTTCAAGAATAGTATGTCTACAATATAGACATTGAGCAACGTAAGTCCGACTTGGCCTGTTTAAACCAGAACCAGAACGAGACCTTTAACGACTACTTGGGACGATGGAGAGCATTGGTTGCTCAAGTCAGGAACAGAATACCTGATGATGAACAGATAGAAATGATTTCAAAGAACACTCTGCTAGTGATTTCAGACTTTTTGGTATATCAGTAGCAGACCAGCTTTGTTGATCTGGTAAGAAATGCTAACCGATGCGAGGACGCCAACAGGGAGGGGCGTCTGAATAAGAATGTGTCAAGTGGACCCAGTTGGGTTAGAAGATTTTCAAAGCAAAGGAATGAGAAGAGAACAGGGGGCGATGTCTAGAACATAGTCAATACCAGGCCCAATAACAATACAACCCTATTTCAATTTCAGGCTGCCCCACCAGCACCTGTTAGGACTTAGCAGACGCAAAGAATGGGGAATGGGCAAGGAATGTAAATGATCCCGAAACAGAGGAGAGCCCGCTACGACGGAGTCTTCACACCTCTGGGGCAATCATTGAGTGTACTTTTGCCCCTATTAGTAGAAAAGGGAATAGTGGCTATCAGCCAACCACAACCTCCTCCTCACCCGATCCCAAGGAACTATGACCCAAATACCCACTGCAATTTTCATCAGGGTCCAGGTCACCCTATTGATCGCTGCTTCCTATTGAAGCACTCCATCCAAGATTTGACTGATGTCAGAAAAATCATTCCCCCTGCACCCTCTCAGCATGCTAATATTCCCCAAGTGCCACTACCCCCACATCCTACCGGAGGAGCAGGTCTCGGACCCACCATCAGAATGATAGAAGATGAGGAGTTTTAATTTGACCCATCTGATTATATCAGTGATCGGGAGAATTATGTGGCACCATTTTCGATGAATGATGAAGAAAGGAATGTTGGGGTAATTGAACCCCTAAATTTGTCTGAATATTTCCCCAACCCAACCCCGCAATTTGAACCCTTAGATCTCAGGGCATACTTTCCATCGCCCACACCCGTCAATTATGTAAATATCAATGCATACCGACCATACAACACAACCCCCATCAATTACCCTATAAGCCCACAGGCCCCCAATCCTGCACCCGCACCCGCCAGTTATCAATGGCCTGCGCCCACCCCATTTCAATTACCACCATACACCACAATCCCCATCGAATACCCTTTAAGCCACCAGGCCCCCAATCCAACACTCACACCCATCAGTTATCAATGGCCTGCACCCACCCCATCATCCCCAGTTCAGCCACCGGCAAACTCCACAACCCCGGTCAATTACCTAACAGCCCATCAGACCCCCCATCTGCAGGCAACACCCACCAACTATCAATGGCCTACTTTTACCTCCTTCCTTCCAATGCCACCACCCTCAAGCTTCACCACCCCCATTTTGCCCAATCTTTCCACCCAACCTGCTACCACCGAGGTGAATCAAGTATTGCCCACACCTCCTGAGCCGACAGTATAAGTGCCTCAAGTACCGGCAGCCATACCTTTCCAGCTCTCGGGACCAACATATGATCCTCATCAAGTCCCGCTAAGCTACGAACAAACAGATGTCAATGCCGACAGTAACAGCAGAGAAGGGGCAGTAGATTTTGTTACCAGGTCAGGGAGGATATCAAAGTAGCCAGAAGCACCAAATAGTACCCCCAACTGAAAAGAATGTGCATATAACCTTGAGAATGATATGCCCTTATCATATCAGATGGGATCTGTTGATGACATCCCAACTCTATTTTCAAGCATTAATGGAGGCATTAAAAAATACTCATCTATCACTCCAAGTTAGCCCAGATGAAGTCGGGCAGATAATTGGTCAAGTAATGGCTCCAAATGTCATTTCATTTTCTGATGCCAATTTACCTGAGGAAGGAGGTAGTCACTCAAAATCTTTGAATATAACCATTGAGTCCGGAAATATAATTATCCCCTTGGTACTAATTGATAATGGGTCTGCATTGAATATATGCCCATTAAGAACCGCCACCAAGATCGGGGTTGATCCGTGCATGTTAAGGCCCACCAGAACCAGCGCTAGAGGGTTTGACAATACCAGGAGAGAAATAATGGGAGAAGTTGATCTTGAGCTATTGATAGAGCCAATGACCTTTTCCATCTTATTTCAAGTCATGGATATCAAATCCTCATTTAATCTATTATTGGGGCGCCCATGGCTACATGAAGTCGGAGACATACCTTCCACATTGCACCAGAAACTTAAATTTGCATCTGGGCCTAAGATCATCACAATCATCAAAGAGGGGCACATTGAGAAAGAAAAGGCCGCCAATAGCATTGAAAAACCCAATATGCTGGATGTACCACACACCGCTGAGGATGTTGACCTCCACAGTTTCGAGTACGAGGTGTCGGCAATACTCTCGGAGCCCATCGAGGGCATCATGCCTGAAATAGGAGGCGGTATGGTAGCGGCAGTGGCAATGCTCCAAAAGTGGGGTTATCAGAAAGGAAGGGGTCTGGGACCCAGATTACAAGGAAGAAAAGAGCTAGTTGTCACCAAGGGGCAGAAGGTCCGATTCGGGTTAGGATACAAGCCCACAGAAGAAGAGGTCTAAGAGGCCAAAGAGAAAGCCAGGGTCGTCGTGACTGCAAGAGCTCGAGGAATCAACATAGAAGAGAAACCTCTCCCTAGGCCGCACATCAGGGATTCTATTATCAGCGCAGGGGTCATAAAGATCGATCGAAATGGGGCAGCCCATTTGACCCCACACAAACCCACAACCCTAATCCATCCCACCAATCCCCAGATCTCCCTTCCCAGCTTGGAGATAGATTTGGTCGCATTGTCCCTTTTCGAGGAATGACAGTCGGTACCTGAACAAACCCCCCCTATGGTGAATCACCACAAAGCCGAGTTATCATTTGAGGACATGATCTCAAACAAAATGGGGATCAATATGATGGAGGCTGACTCTAATGAGCCATATCAGTCAGCACCCTCCATCCCAACAGGTAAAGAAGCGGCCCTTCAGGTACTCAACTGGGCATCTTTGCCCCAAACCCTGGAAGCGAAGAGTGGCCTAACATTTGACACCCGTTTCCTAAAAAAAATTAACCTATAAAAAGTGAGAGAAGCCCTTGACAAACAATATCTTGTGTATATAGCAACCCCCCTTGCCAAGGGTCCGTCTCCAAAGAAAACAAAAATCTCAAAAATATGGAAAAAATACAAAATCTCAAAAACACGAAAAAAATACAAAATCCCCAAAACATTGAAAAAATCTAAAGTCCAAAAATATTGTCATTTTAAATTCCATAAAATATCCCACAAAAGGATGCCTTAATCAAAATACCCGTCCCACGTGAAATCGATCCCTTCCCTGTAGAAATACAAGAAGAGGTAGGGATCACGAGTCTGGACGAGGATCTCCCCTTCGAGGAGCTCCCCAATGAGCTCCTTGATCGATTTGCTGACTTTGAGTATGGCCCTACCCCCATTATCGAAGAGACCGAAGACGTCAATCTAGGAACTGAGGAGGTTCCGAGGATAACCAAAATTGGAACGTCATTGTCTCCTGAGGAAAGAAAAAGCATGATCGACTTCCTTCGGTCATACCAAGATGTTTTTGCCTGGTCGTACGAGGACATGCCTGATTTGGATACTGATTTGGTCGAGTGTGAGTTGCCCCTCTACCCTGATATGAAGCCAGTCAAACAGAAGCTGAGACGTCTCCAACTCAAGTAGACGTTGAAAGTCAAAGATGAGGTCATCAAGCAGTATGATGCAAGGTTTCTCATGGTATCCAAATACCCATAATGGCTATCCAATATCATACTTGTGCCAAAGAAGGACGGAAAGGTCCGCATGTGTATCGATTTCTGCAATTTGAACAAAGCGAGCCCAAAGGAAGATTTCCCACTACCACACATCGACATCTTGGTAGACAACACTGCTAAGCATGGAATGCTCTCATTCATGGATGGATTCTCAGGATACAACCAGATCAAAATGGTTGAGGTTGATCGTGAGAAGACAATGTTCATTACCCCCTGGGGAACCTTTTGCTATCGAGTCATGCCATTGATTTGAAGAATGCGGATTACAGCGTACCAAAGACTATTTCATGACATGATGCACTGAGAGATTGAAGTGTATGTCGACGACATGATAGCCAAATCACCGGAGCAAAGCAACCCTCTGGTAAACCTTCAGAAGCTGTTTGAAAGCCTGAGGAAGTATCAACTACATCTGAATCCATAAGAGTGCGCATTTGGTGTTATGTCAGGGAAACTCCTAGGGTTCATTGTCAGCAAGAGGGGGATCGAGGTCGACCCAATTAAAGTCAAAAGCCATCACTGAAATGCCACCGCTGTCTACCGAGAAAGAGGTTGGAGGGTTTCTAGGCAGAATACAGTATATCAGTAGGTTCATTGCACATCTAACTCCAATCTGCACGCCAATCTTCAAATTACTAAGGAAGAATTTGCCCGTTGAATGGAACGATGATTGTCAGGCAGCATTCAGAAAAATCAAAAGCTACCTCCCTAATCCACCTGTTTTGGTACCACCTGAGCCAGGGAGACCACTCTTGATGTAACTCTCCACGACGAAAGTTTTGATTGGATGTGTCTTGGGGCAACACGATGAAATGGGAAGAAGAGAGCAGGCCATTTACTATCTGAGTAAGAAGTTTACTAATTATGAAGCACGCTACTCTCATTTGGAGAAAGCATGCCCGGGTCTTGTATGGGCTACTCAAAGGCTCCGCCACTACTTGCTATCTCAGGCGGTTCTGCTCTTGGCCCGAATGGACCCACTGAAATACCTATTTGAAAATCCAGCTCTCACTGGATGAACCGCATGATGGCAACTTTTATTATCTGAATTCGACATCACGTATGTCACTCAGAAGTTGATCAAGGGGCAGGCGCTTGCTGAACATCTTGCCGACAATCCTTTACCTGATTATGAGCCTTTGAGGATGGAGTTCCTTGATGAGGACATCCTGTTCATGACAGAAGACGATACAGAAGAAGCAAAAGAATCACGGGTAATGCACTTTGATGGGGCAGCAAATGTCGAGGGCTAAGGAGTTGGTGCCATTATGATTTTGCCGAAAGGATCCCATGTACCGGTCTCTATCAAGCTCAACTTCCCTTGCACTAACAATATGGCTGAGTACGAAGCTTGCGCCGCTGGTCTGCAGGCGGCTCTCAATCTGAATATAACTCACCTTCGAGTATTTGGCGATTCACAGTTAATCATATGTCAGACGAATGGTCACTAAAAGACGAAAGACGAGAAACTAATCCCCTATTATGAACACCTCGAGGATTTGATAGCTTGCTTCAAAGATGTGACTTTCACATACGTCCCCCGGGTAAAGAATTGCTTTGCCGACGCATTAGCAACTTTGGCATTAATGATTAAAATCCCCTATGGTGTTGAAATGAAGCTGATCAGGATCGAGCAGAAGAATGAGCCGGCCTTCGGCCTCCAGATTGAGGAACCTACAAAGCCTGATGATGAGCCACCTTGGTTCTCAGATATCAAGAATTTCCTCGAGACCCTAACTTTCCCAGAGGGTACATCCAAGACAGACCGACGAACCATTCAACGTTTAGCGGCAGGTTACGTCATTTGCAGGGAATGCCTCTACAAGATATCATACAATAACATCTTACTTAGATGCCTCACTAAAAGTGAAGTGGTCAATATAATGAAATCAGTGTATGCGGAGCCCACGTCAACAGTCGCATGCTCGCTAAGAAAATCCTACGGCAGGGATACTTTTGGACCACCATGGAATCAGATTGTTGCAAACATGTTCAAAAATGGTACAAGTGTTAAGAACACTACAGTCTGATACATGCTCCTGCCATTGATCTTCACTGCATGACCATTCCTTGGCCATTTGCTACCTGGGGCCTTGACGTTGTCGGAATGATTAATCTAAAAGCATCAAACAAACATCGGTTCATCCTCGTCGCCATTGAATACTTCACCAAGTGGGTAGAAGCGGCATCATATGCCAACATCACGGCCAGTCAAGTTGAGAAGTTTCTCAAGAACAATATTGTGTGCCGATTTTGAGTACCCAAAGATATCATCATGGACAACAGCACAAACTTTGTGAATAAGCACATCCGAGACTTCTGCGAGCAATACAGGATTAAGCACCATTGCTCATCCCCTTATCGGCCTCAAACTAATGGAGCCGTGGAAGTCACGAACATGACAGTCGTCCACATCCTTAAGAAAATGGTCGTCACCTATCGAGATTGGAGCGAAATGCTACCATTTACTTTGTGGGCCTATCGAACATCGATCTGTACCGCTATCGGGGCAACACCATTCTCCCTTGTGTATGGAACCGAGGTCGTCCTCCAGATAGAGGTTGAAGTACCCTCGCTCTGAATCCTCATAGAATTAGGCTTACCCGAAGCAGAAAGAGAGAGATCTCGCTTTGAACAATTAAACTTATTGGACAAGAAGAGACTCCTAGCCTTGTGTCACACTCAAGTTTACCATGGGCAAATTGCACGCACTTACAATAAACGTGTCTGCGGTCGAGATCTAAAGGTAGAAGACACTATGCTGAAGAAGATCTTCCCATCCCTCCATGCCAATCCAAGAGGAAAGTTCAAGCCAAACTGGAAAGGACCTTACGTCATTCGAGAAGTGTTGCCAGGATACGGCATCTGCCTCGCCACCATGGACGGTGATCATCTTCCTGAGCCCATCAACACTGGATACGTCTGACGGTTCTACTCATAGTCTATCGCGACAAGGTAAGTATTGATGAAACATATACGTGACTGCTTAAGAAACACCCGAAAGAGGCCATCATTCCAAGCACAGTAGCCCAAAAGCATCCCTAAAAATAATGATATCCTTTGCTACCCCATTTGAGCCTGAGCCTTTCTTTCAATAAACCCCTTCCCCAACAAAAAAAGAATGTGTGTACATATACCAAAACAAAAAAGGGAGAGAAAAGATGCATGTGTGTGAAGTTACAATCAAATCTAAAAAAAATTGAAAAAGCAAAACCTCAAAAAGAAATTGCCTGAAATAGAGCAAAAAGAATAAAAAAAAAATGTGTATAGAAGAATCATGGGGCATGTACAGCAAAGCCCTCAAAGAAGAAAGTATGTTGAGAAAACTGAAGTCGCGTCAAGGAAACCCTTTTAGCCCAGCATACCTTCAAATCCTAACCTAACCCATGACCAAGCTACACCCTAAAGGAAGCCCTCTTTGAAGGTTCACAAGCAGTCATAATATCTGTTAAGTCAAACATGAGCCGAGTCGTGAGATAACACCAGAACCCCATCTAGCCGGCTATGACGGAATTGATGTCTATATCGTGGCTGTTGAAAAAAGGGAATGAAAAAATAAAATAAAAATAAAAATAAAAATATAAGCTCAAAGCAAGATGGACGTGGTGACAACCTGAAAGGGCATTATGGGTAAAAATAGGGAGCTTGTGCGGACCAGGTGAAAACTCGAAAGGGTGCTTGGGGTAAGAGAGCTAAACCCATGGACGTGGTGAAAACCTGAAAGGGCACCACGGGTAAAAAAAGGAGATAAATAATAAGATAAAAAAAAAAGAAGGAAGATAAGAAGGATTGAATTGACTGATTAAATGTTTAAAGAGCCCTCTTGGTTACTCTCCTTGATCCCCTTTTTACGGGCCGCTCATGCTTGTTCGAATCAAGTCACGACCAGAATTGTCTTTGTGAAACCGTATCACCAAACATATGACCCGAGGCAAGGAGAAAGGTTCGACTCAATCCAAAGGGATCGATGTGCCGGCCTTGGCAAAAAACTAGAAACTCACCTAGGTCTGACTGCATGAAAAGGTTCAACCATGCTCAAGGGTGGACCCAGGGTTTCCCAAAATTTCACATAGTGATTAAGGCACCAAAAGAAAATGCACAAAATAAAACCAACAGGCTAATAGATCTATATAGATGTATATAATAAACTGCCTTTTGCACCACTTACACTACGTCCAAAAAATATATGGTCGGTGTGATGACTAACGTGTTTTCCTTTTTACAAGTATAAACCAAAAACAACCAAAACATAAAGAAAATATGTATACCAAAAAAATGTGTGTATCTGTAAATGGGTTTTTACGCCCCTTTTCTGTATATCTGATCTTTGCAAAAAGTTTTATGTGCAGGAAGGAGTTAGCCACCCAGCTCACGCTTCAAAGTGCTAATCTCAGCATGAAGGTCATCCTCCCGGACATTCCGTTCAATCAGCCAACGACCATGCAGGCTCTTGAACCTCTTCCGAGAAGAATCAACGGCTCTAAAAGTGACACTCAGTGATCCCTTCAAGCGGAGGACCTCACTTTCTACTATTTCTGCTCTAACCTTTTCATATGCCAAAAAATCTTGCAGGATCCTCTTCTCATCCACCAGTAACTCAATGCGGGCTCGGAGGGTCGTCTCTTTCTTTGACTAGGGGCCTCCAGTGTCAATAATCTCTGACAAATCTGGATCATCGGCAGTAGGCCACTCAGTCAACAGGCAAGCCTCGTACTCAGGAGAAGTCCTAATCGAGCCTCCCTGCTCAATATCACACATCAGCATCGACTGATGTGTCTCCCAAAGAGCAGCAATCTGATCTATGTCCCCTGAGGACCCCCTAGAAAAGATCAAATCACATAAAGGGGGTCTGGCCTCATAAGGCACTTGCTGAGGGTAGCCGAACTAATGCAACACTCGGAATGGGAAGTAAAAGGTGTTGCCCGTCAATCTTAGGAGGGTGATGCCCTCGTGATCTCTACTACGAATTATCGGGAAGGTCCAGTCCAGCCAAGGGAGCCTCCATGTCAGCTTGGTATCAATCAACCAAAGTTTCAAAGCTGACATATTGCCCTGGGGGAGCAGGTGGCATCGACCCAGAAAACATTGGACAACCTCGCCTTGGGCAATATAAAAGTGGGGCACGGGCCCCAAAACAGCAAAATGCTCACCCAACCAGACCTGAAGCAACAAGGGGCTTCCCCGAAGGCCCTCCACCTTACCCAAAGTAAAGGAATCAAGGCATTGGTACAACTCAGCAAGCACTAAATGCATCATGGACCGGCCCGCCTCCAACTCCACCAAAATATCACAAATTGCCAATGAGAATCTCTCTCCCCCGGTGAAGAAAAGAATTTCAGAGCTGAGATCGAGTGCTAGAGCTTTCACGTTAAAAACATTCCCAACCAGCAATTTTTGAAGGCTTTCGTCACTGAAAAGTTTTTTGAGGAATTTTAGCGAACACCTTATGGGCCCCCCAATGAGACTTTTCTCATACTCAAATTTCTTCAAACCGAGAGTAAGGTGAACGGATTTGGAATAGCCCGGCCGAGGCATGACTCTTGCAAGGCCCCTGTGAAGGGTTGGGGATAGCTCCCGCTTCCCAAAATGAAATATGTGGAAGTTCACATCCCAAAATGAAGCGGCGGCATGAAGAAGATCCCACCGAAGAGGAACCTCTAGGAAGGAAGGAAGGCGAGATAGTCGAAGGCGCTCCAAGTCGGTGAGCTTACTCTCATTCAAGCTCCCAAGCCAGGCCATTAAAAATTTAGGCCCCAAGCCCAACAAAGGGGGGGGATTGGCTCCGGGCCCTCCGTGTAAGGGAGGGCTGGAAAGCGGGTCCCTGAACGTACAGGGATCTTTTGAGAAGGTAAAAATCGATGTATGATGATGGACCTGCCTTGAAAAAGCAAGGGTAAAAAGAACTAGTTAAAGAGACCAAGTCAAAACAAAAAAGGACTAACTTTTAGACTAACTCGAGTATATAAGGACCCACTGCTCCCTAGGTTATACCTAGCGCAACTAATAGTTGCGCTAGTGCATTTTGGCCCCTTTTCTTGCCTGGCGCAACTATTTGTTGCGCCAGCATAAATTGGCCCCCTTTCTTGCCTGGCGCAACTATTAGTTGCGCCAACACAAAATAGCTGAGAGATTGACCTAGCGTAACTAATAGTTGCTCCACACTCCGAGTTCCCCCTCTTCAGCCATTCCGGGACCTAACTAGGGGACTTACACCCCTTTTTGTTTGCTTCACACACCCTATTCATTTAACGACTGGGCATTTGTTCTTTTTATTCATGTGCAGGACTGATCCTATAATCAAGGCATGCAACCCAAGGGGTCACTTTCCAATAGATTTTTGGGCCGACACATCCTGCAGAGAAACGGATCCGATACTAAGAAATCGGGGCATAAAATCAAAGCAGAACTATCTTCCAAAAAATAATAAAAATAAAAATTTGTTTCCAAAGTAACACATCAACCATCCCCCAAATTGTTTAAACAGATTCGAATCAAATTCCAAAAAGTACTGAGTTTTTCAAAAAACTAAAGGCCTATCCCTAGTTTGCGCCCTTTGACTTCTTGCGGCGGCGAGAAGAACTCTGAAAAGTTCACATGTCCCCCACCCTAGACCACGCCTGCGAGATCCTGCTGAGCAAGGAGAGCGATTCCTTAGCACGAGCACGCTGCGAAGCACAAACCAAAGTCATGAGTTAGGGTCAATTAAAGGGCAAATAATGATAGAATGAATAAAGAGGAATAGAACAGTAAGGCACTCACCGTCTCTACCTCCCTAAGCTCTGCAGCTGACGATGGTATGACGCATACTCCATGGCCGAGTTGAAGTCCTATATTCAGAACAATGCAATATCAAAGGTCGGGACAATCCTGAAAGCGTGTGCAGAAAGAAACCGAAATGAAAAGAGATTGGGCCATCAAAGGACTTACCCTTGGGACCACCTCAGGAGGGGGAACGCGAACCGCTTCGGCAGAGAGTTGTGCCTATCTATCTACATCAGCGCGAAGGCTCAAAAGGAAGTTATCATCAAGGCGCCAAAAGGTTCCATAGACTACAGGGGGATCACCGGCAGGGATACCAGCGTGAGAAGTCCCCGACGGACCACCACTTGACGAGCCCTCACCCGAGGGACCTGTATCAAAAGGACCAGCATCAGAGGGATCCACCCCTGACATATCAGCCGCACTGGGTTCGCCTTCACCATCCGAATCATCCCCTGGGGTGAACTATGAACAAAATAAAGATCTACTGAGAGGGGGGAAAAAGCCAAATAAAAGCAGAAAAGGAACTAATCCGATCCGAGAAAAATTACCTAACCAAGCTGGCCGCCAAATGCCAGAAAATTGGCGCTGGGAACAAAGAGCGGCAGGATGAACCTATGGGGCAAGCACTCGTACCGAAGGTGATAGTCCCCGGGCACGTGAAGGGCATGGATAGGGAGCCCATTATTAAAAAAGGCCGCTGTGAGCTCCTCGATACTGCCAACAGGATACCAGACATTCGCTGGAGGGTCCACGGGTATGGCATAATAGCCCTGAAATTGGTGCACCACTCGCTCTCCCACATAATAAAATTTAGTCCACGCTCTGTAGAAGAACACGACGCGGCAATTATTGAATAAGTGGGAGGCACCTACAGCTGCTCGGTCCCAGAAGGGGGATGCAAGGTACGGATCAGGGCAGATCTGCTCAAATCAAAAAAGAGAGAAACCAAGTAAGCAACACCTCAGTCAAAGGAAATTTCCAAGCTAAAAATAAACAAAGGTTGAAAAAAAGAGAGGAGAGTTGTTACCTGCTTGGGGACCATCAAATCAAGTTGGGACCGTAGGCCCATTTCCAGGTGCTTTAGGCCCATGTCACGGCGTCAAGCTTGATGCCAGTTGCTGAGAAGAGGATAGGTGAGCACCTCAGAGAAAAGGAGGGGGCGCCCGGGGTGGAAGTGGTGGTATCCCCATACCTAAAGAGACAACACATAAGAACAGGTTCATAGCACATAAAGGTCATGCAAAAAAAATATATGATGTGGATGAGGGCAAGGAGATGCAAAATTACCTCCAGGGCGGCCTAAAAACCCACGGCAGACTTTGAATCATTGTCATAACCTGAGACAAATTGTACATCAACCACGCATACCCTGCTCTTCCCCAGTCATGCCTGGGGACGTCACCCCAATTGTCCATCACGCTCAATAAGGCCAAGCTGACTCGGCCCCTGCTGGCATTAGTGAAGAGGATCTTGCCTAGCAGGAATAGGAGTGTGATGCGAACTAAGATGATCGTCCACTCTGGCGCGATGTAGAGCACCCTATCTGGCTGACCCAAGTCCACCAACTCATCAGCGAAAAAAAGGGAGGTCACCCAGGATATCTTGACCACTATGCCATGGGTCTGCCCGCAAGGAGGATAGGCCCCAATCAGTCGAATAATGTCCTCCCGGCTCGGTACCGTGAGATCGGATATCGGGATCCCCCCTACCCTGATACCGATAATCATGGCCTAATCGACGGGCACCAACATCATCTCGGCATACGGCATATGGAATGTCATGGTCTCAGGGCGAAACCTCTCGATCAGGGCCTTCAAATAGGCAGTGTCAGCCCTCATGGCGGGACAAGACAGGAAATCCCCAAAGCCCACTTGCTCCAACAAGACCTTCACTATGTGGGGGACATAGAGGTAGAACTCGTGAAAGTTGTGCCACCCCCCGCGGAACACAATATTGGGCAGGTCCTGCACCCAAAGAAAATGCACATCAGATCAAAGAGGCAAAGCAAAAAAAAAAGAGAGAGTGCATAATGGAAATAAATTGAACCTTTCGTTTACCTTGCCCGCTATCCCAAAGTTTGAAATATGAATGTCCTGTTGGTGAAGGAGGCCGACCCGGGCGGCCTCACCCTGCATCTCGAGCCATGGGCCCGCTCTCCATTCCACCCAAACAAACTCCTCCCCCCGCGGGCCACCAACGACTTCGGGTCCCTCCTCGGGAATGTGCTCATCACTGCCTGACATACTAGGGCAACAAGGCAATCACGGCTGGTCAAGTACGAAGATAAACGTGCAACTTTGTTCTTTCAAAAAAAAAAAAAAAAAAAACAACAAAAAAACAAAAAAAAAATTTTTTTACTTTGTTTAAACCCTTGGAAATCCCTTTCTTTTATGCTCCTAAAAATAAAAAAACCAAAACAAAAAAAAGAAGCCTTTCGTTTATAAACAAAAAACCCTTACTGCAAAAATAAAATAAAAAACAACCAAAAAATAATTAAAATGCCTTAGGTGGTATTCCCAAACAAATAAAATCTCTTGTTCTCTTAATGTCAAGAGAATTCAAAAATCATTTCCTTAATTTTCAAAAAAAAAAAAAAGAGAGAAACCAAAAATCCCTTCTTCTTTCTAATTTAGTGTTCAAAAAGAAAGAGGCCAAAAATCCAATATATGCAAAATAAAAACAAAAAAAACAAAAGAAAAACAACAAAAATAAAGTCCATTCTATATACGTAAATAAAAACAAACAAAAAAATATATATATATATACATTAGGCACCAACAAATTCCACAAAATAACAAAAATAGGGCACCATTCAGGAAAAATTGCCAACATATCATCAATAAACAAGCATACAATGAAGATAAATCATTATTCATCAAAGAATGCAAGATCATAGCAATATTTACAAGAAAAAGCAAGAGAAATCAAAGGAAGTAAGTTAATGGTTACCTTTTGAAAGAAGATGGGTCTCTGATCTAGCGTAAGCTGGCACTCGATCCACGCAAGCAGGGCAACGGCAATGAGGCACGCAAAGAGGCAATGAAAGAAAACCCTAGGAAGAGGTGGTTTTTGATTTCAAAGAAGAGGGAGGGGGGGAAAAATTCGAAACAAAGCCCCCCAGCCCAAACTTGGGCTGTTTAAATTCCCCCAGGCTATTTTGAGGCCCTTAGTGGCTTGGCGCAACTATTAGTTGTGCCAGGTACTTAGGCCAGATCTTGGGCCTGGTACGGGTCAGATAGGAGGGTCGCTTCCCCACTTCCTCCTTATTTGTTTGTTTTATCACCCCCGACAGATGCACACGCTCCCGGAATGGTATTTCGATCATCCATCAACTTGCCGAAGAAGCCGTGCTAAAATAAAGGCTGACCGAGGTCGATGAGCACCTCGATCCTACACCGGAAATATAAAAAGTCCAAAAAAAGAGAGAATCCCCATAGAGAAGCCGAAAAAAAATCCCAAAGAAAATTCACATAAAATAATAGCTTTAAAATTCTAAAAAAATCACGTAAAATAGTTTGAAAATCCAAAAAATAGGTCAAAAACAAATCTGTATTCCCCACAGAGAAGCACTCGAGTATTTTCGATGCGATAAAATGTTAATATTTTATCGACAATGCAGCTGTGCAAAATTAATGACCCAGGTCAAAGGTTTGCCTTGGATCCATGGATCCTACTTCAAAATAGGGGCGATAGTGTCAATTTCGGTCAAACGGCCAATGCTTGGATCGAATTGATTCCACTGCTAAATCTTTTGAGCCAAACGCTCTGTCTTTGGATTCATATGAATGTGGGTGTCTTAAAGCTTCAGATTCTCCATTGGAAAAGGTCAATCGTTGGTTGAGACCAACCTGTTGAGGATGAGATTAAGTATCAATCAAACTATGTGCAATCATGCATTCAGAAGGGTTCATTTCCCTTTTATTTTTTTACAGGCTTAAAACCTGTATGGGTAGCGGTATCCCTATAAAGTGTACGCCATGTGTCTGGGTATCCGTATGATGGTCATTTGTCCTCATAAATTGTACTCGGGCGGGTCTGGGTTGGGGCTCCATCGCCTTTGTTGTTGCTTATTGCCTCCGATGGGAGCATGATTATACATAGTTAATTTATGATTATGATCATTGTCAACAGAGACCAGGATTGGATGCCCCCTTTTAGGAGGTGCCCAATGTTTGGCTGGATCTGTTTAAGGAAGTCAAAACTGGATACTCTAGGTCATGCTGAGTTGAGGCATGCTTTCAGAAAAAATGGCACGTACTCCCAAAAAGCGTTGTGACATCTATTCACTTTGCTCAGGTGGTCATGCTAAATAAAATTTGGGATCTAGGAGTTTGCCCAAAGATCTCAAACCCTGCTTTCAGTAGGGGCACCCGCGAATAATCCAATGAGGTCATCAAATGCCCTGTAGGATTGGGCACAAACTGTAAAGCCTTGCGTATATTTACTTCGCACCTATCTCTGAATATGGGTCGATCACCCCTCTTACTTACGAAGCTGTTGTATTCAGAATGAATCTCGAACATCAATCACCTTCAAATCATCTCGAGAAGCGGATGTTTTTCCTGACTAACAGGCTTTCGCAACTCGAGAAGCGAATGTTTTTCCCAGCTTAGGCTTTCGCAACTCATTCCACCTCGGTTATGCCCAGTAATGTCGCGAAGTGCTTGGGAACCGATTACCTCTAGAAATGAATGATTAGCCTGGCACCCCAGGGCTTTCATTTTCTCACCATGTTACTCACTTGATGTTTGAAGTTTGTTTTAAATACAATGAACCCGTTAGTAATGCCGTGGGCCTCTTCGGATGTCTCTTTTCTTTGGCATACGATCATTAGTGATCAGATACCAAAGAGGGGCATCTGTAGACACCTAAATTTGGCCCAAGGCTGGATCGAAAAACCTATCGAGAGAGGTACAATTTTGAGCTTTTGATGGCATGTATGGAATCACCCCAGACCCTTAGGAATCACCCTAGATCCCTTAGGGACCAATCCCTAACCTTTAGAAACCAATCCCTACCCTTAGAACCCATTTTTGAACCCTCAACCTAACCTTACCAGGCTATGGATGAAGAGTTGTACACCGAAACTGGCTATGGCCCTCTACTATGATCGAGTCTTATACCATTGAGGAGTAGAGGTAGTCAGCTTTCCAACGGCCCAAAGCTCGCCCCAATCGGAGGTATACGTCAAAAGATATGGCGAACCGAATCCGGGGGCAGAAAGTTAAAGTCATGTGGGCCCCCTTAGGGACTTGGCGCAACTAATAGTTGAGCCAGGCCATTTCTCCCCAGAAATAGCTTGGTGCAACTAATAGTTGCGCTAATAATAAACTTTGCCTGGCGCAGCTAATAGTTGCGCCAGGCCAATTCTCCCTCATTTTAAGCGTAGCGCAACTAATAGTTACGCCAGATTCCAAAGTGGGCCCAATCCTCGCGAGCTGACTTCCAGGCACTGTTCTACACTATTTTACTGTACATTTGTCTGGCGCAACTAATAGTTGTGCCAGGCATATGAACAGTAACTATTAGTTTTTTGCCCCAAAATTCATGACTACGGTTTGACTTGTTGACCGCCTTGACCTTTGGGGTGTGTTTAGCTAGTTCTGTTGCACCCTTTTGAAGCCTATTTGCACCCCTTTAAGTGGCTTAAGGCCTCACCCCATCATCCACCATTGGAGGACCTTCCCACACATTTCAAGACTCTAAAAATCCTAGGAAACCTTAGATTGCCCATTACCTAATTGCTAATCCAATTAGGACTTCAACCCTCACTAATCCTCCCTTCCTCTATAAATAGAGAGCCACCCCTCTTGTTTAAGGGTTGAGAATTTTGCTTAAGAGAGAAAGAGCTCCAAGTGAGAAGTTCTTCCTCCCTTTAGTGCACTATTTTTACCTAAAATCCAAAACTCAAAAACCCCTTCCCAAGCTTGCTCTTACATCCAAAACCCTTAGCCTAGGTGTGTGTGATCCCCTAGCCTCTCTTCTCCATCTCCTAGCTAGTAGGCCTTAGTGCTTAGAACCCCTTTTCCCATGATTCAAGCATCCAAAAGCTCATCAAAAGCAAGTCAAGCAAGGCTCCTCTACGGTGCTACAAGGGCCCGAGGGCTCCGGCTCCCTTCATCCTCCCATTTGTGTCGTTACGTCGCCGACTTTTCGATAGGAACGGAGGGGCACAAATAAGATTCTAAGTCCTTTTGGGTAAGTGGAGGCTATTTTCATTTCTTTTACTTCATTTTATTTTTGGCCATTAGTAGAGATCGCGTTAAGCGGGTTGATCGGGTGCCTAACACCTTCCCGATCGATAACCGAAGCCCCTACCCAAGAGCCTTTGGTGTGGACCAAATTCTGAGTCATATTTTTAGTACTTTGGTGCTCATAAAAATGAACTAGGTATCCCGGGACACCAAAAGCTCTGGGTGACAACTCTATATTTTTTGTTAGAGAGTGCATCGTCACGACAGGATCGTCTTGATTCCCACGGTTGCACACGATCGATCAATTTGGAAACCGATAGATCGATTTGGGAGCCGATCGATCGGATTGTGTCATGAGAAATGTGTGGTTTGTTGATGAAACCGATAGATCGAAATGTATTTCGATCGATCGATGTGGACAGATTCAGAGATTTTTCTATTTTTAGTAGGGAGAACTGTGTGAGACTTTAGGTCTTCCCATTTCTCATTGTTTATGACTTACAGGAGGTGAATTTGTGTGTTCTAGGTGTGAGTATTAATGTATGCAAGAAAGGATAGATTGGACCAAAGGAGTCTTTGTTTTAGCTTCACCTTGGGGTAGGGAAAACTCTTTAACCTGTGCATTTGATTACTACTAGTATGGATATCGTGATGTGATGTGAGTGTGTGTGATTTATGAATTTGTCTTTTGTTAAGCATGAAATTTTGTTTACGATTTTCAATATGAAAAGTGTGTATGTGCACTCAGAGAGATTGGTGTGTGTGTGAAATCTGCTATGTGCGTGTGTGACACAAGAAAGATGTGTATGAGTGTGTGTGTGTAAGCTTTGACATTTAAACTTCAAATCTAATATAAATTACCACAATTCACGATGATAAAGTATAAGTTATCTTTCGTACTTTGATTTAGGAATTCATGCGAAATGAACCTTTGTGCTCTGGTACGGCGGGATATCCGTTCTTTGATTACCATTCTGCGGTAATATTTCATTCGGCACAAGTCACCTCGCTCGAAGGGGCTTGGGTATTATGCAAATAGTTTATTGAATGATGATGGTTGGGGTTCCCATCGGTATATGTGTGACTCCCGATGCTGTATATGCTCGGGATTGTATTTAAGTAATTGATTTAAGTTCCTTTGTTATCAGAGCAGTTTTTGAGAAATTATGATTTGTGTTCTTTGAGATATGCATCAAATATCAGTTTTGTGTCAATTTAAATACTTTAAATTGTAAATTTTAGTAAGAAAAGCATGTTTTAGATTATATCATGAGATATATGTGTGATGTGAAGATATGCATGTTATTTATGTTTCCCTATTTAGCTTAGATGTTAGCTCACCCCTCAACTATACGTCGCAGGTACAGCGATAGATACGAGTACAAAGGACATAGATCCTGAGGACCCAGAGTATATACCAGAGGAGGAGACTGAGCCCCCTCCTGACGAGTTCTTCTAGTGAGCGGAGCTGCAAGTGTTTATTTTGAGAATTATTTGTAAGGCCTGGTACGTCCAACTAGTTTTTTTAACTCATGTAATTATGTTATACATTATTATTTTACGAACCATGTTTTGGGTGATGGTTGGTCGTCACCGGTGGTTCGATTTGGTTCTTTTTTCCATGGGTATTTACATGGAATTAGAACCGTCTTTTGTTGTGATTTGGATGTTGTCATTATATAGAATTGGAGATATAATTCCTTATGATGACTCTATCTGCTTAGTTAGAATATGTGCTTTGTTTATGCTTTGTGTGTGGATGTACCAAGTATTCGTAAGTTCTAGGATTGCCTTATGGGTGATCTGACGACACAAGTTTTCGGGTGCAAGAATTTGGGTTGTCACAGATGCAGGGCTTCACTACTATTTAGAGTCCGGAGTTACACATGTCTACCCAAGATTGGTACGACTGTTTTATAAAAACATGATTAATAGCAACAAGGGTTCAGCACCAATTCTGTCCACAACCATTGACAGATTCCCAATTCTAATAAAAAAGGTTATGGTTGCTGGGGTGATGAATGCACCTTGGAAAGACCTAAAGTGTCCCTTGGCACTCCGGAGGCAAACATACTTAGAGAACCACTAGAGATCCTTTCAAATTTTATTCAAATGAATACGGAGTTACTAGGCAAACCCCCAAAGGACAGATCATTTTTCTTACGAAAGGACTTAGAATCATGGAATCTACAACTCCACTTCATGGCGGTCCTGATTCATGATGAGCGGTGAAAAATGCCACTTTTTACACTTTTAAACTTGGCTTTTGGTGGGACCTAGAGTGTTTAATAATTACTTTTAAGTGTGTTTTACAATCAGGGATGAAATAAAACCATGTGATTTACAACCATGTTGAGCAAAATAGTTTCAGCATGGGCACATTAATACAACCATGTGATTTACCATCTCCATCTGATGCACCCATGAATGCATGCATTGATTCAAGCAGCCTAACATGTAGTTGCACACAAGAGCAGCTGCAATGAACCTAAGCTATGTACCTGTCAACCACTTACCTGAAGTAGCATGATAGCAATTGAGCAAATCTGAAGCTAATAAAGCTGAAGAGTGTAATTGTCGAATGGATGATAAAGCAGAAGTGTGCATCTATCGAGTATTGAAACTGAGTTGTACACAATTCGAGCAGATCAACTTACCACTCCAACCTGTCGAACTCCCCTAAACCTTCATGCATTGAAGCTATCGAATGGAGCTGTTACAACCTATCGAGCTATTCTTTACAAAGCTATCAAACCTATCGAGCAGTCCTTAAAGGCAGCGATGATGAACCTATCGAATGGTTCATGTGGTTGCAACTCATCCTATCGATTTGAACTTCAGCTCCTGTCGAGTTCTGCTGTACTTAAAACCTTCAACCTATCGAATGGTTGTTGTAGCACAGTCATTACACCAATCGAAGGCTCCATTAATTGAACCTGTTGACAGGTTCTTGATTTATACCCAACCTATCAAACGGATATTGCCTTTTGTAATCTAACCTATCGAGTTCTTCAAGGTTGCAGTGAACCTACCGGCTGGTTCTTCAGCAAACCATTATCCTATCAAATGCTGAACCTGTACCTATCGAATGCTCAATTTATTAAACCTACTGCAACACCTATTGACTGAGCAGCTTATATTTTTACAGTAGCTACATCAGCAAGTATCAGTGACCGACAGGGGCATTTTTGAGAGCTGCAAGAACACATCAGCTGGGCACAAAACTCTGCACATGGGACAACAGTCCACATGCAAGTTTCCTTGGCCGAAATGAAGACACCTCAGCTGTGCATAACAGAACTGAGTCCTCTGCTCTCTGATTGCCTGTAACTCAAGGCACATGGATCGATGCATATGTATAAATACCCATCTATTCTACTGTAATTTTTGAGCAAGGAAAGTAGGAATAAAGGAATAGCCAGAGTTCTCCTCAGCTCATTTAGGTTTAGTTTTAGGTTTTATTTTTCCTTTTCTTCTTCCCCCTTCTCTCTCTAATCCAGCCTGTTGGATTAGATCTAGGTAGCAGCTCAGATCTGGTTTTTTATTATAATTTGGCATGAAGGTCTTGTGGATTGATGCACAGACTACAGATCTGAGGACAAGGTCATTGTAAGTAATTTTGATTCAATGAATTATTGATTTTATTGCTTAATTAGAACCATAGATCATCTAGTTTCACTTGGTTCTCGATCGGATTTATGTAGATGGGACAAGCCCACCCACTTAACTGGTAGATCTCTTGAATACCATTTGATCTTTCTAGATCTGATATCCCTGTGGATGCCTGAGCTTGTAGCCTTACATCCATAGCATCTGTAGTGATTTTAATGTTCTAATTGGAACCTTTGATTTGGAGGAAATCCCTAGGATGATCTGTGACCATTAAAGTGGACAGATCATAGCCTTAAGATCAATTCAAACCCCTGGTCTAGATTGGATTCTTCTACCTTAAACCTTTGATTTGGATGAAATCCCTAGGATGATCTATGACCATTAAAGCGGACAGATCATACCCTTAAGATCAGTCTAAGCCTTTGGTTTGGAGTGGATTCTTCAACCTTACACTTGAGCTTGTAGCCAAGTGGACAACTACAAATTCACATACCTTGATTTGTTTTGCAATAAAAATCAGGCCCTAGCTGTCTATTTCTCCCTATTTTATATTTTATTTTACCATCCATCTTCCTCAATCTTTTAGATTTAGTCTTATATTTTAGTTTTATAAATTAGATCTAGTGACACCCGAAAAGCTCTCTTTCTTCATAGAATTACAAGATCTATAGCCAGATATGGAGGTCTACTATACACCTTTTAGGTTTAGATCACTACTCCCTATGGGACAAACTCTTACTTATCAAAACTTGCTACAATGGACCCTGTATCTTGCAGGTCTAGGATATTTTAGATGTACTGAATCCATCCTCTATTTTACTTTGATTTTATTTTGCTTTTATCATTACACAATAATCAGCACATTAGAAATCCCCAACAATTCACATGACTATCCACCCCATGGGGGAACACAGCGAAGAGCCCTCTTTGCGAAAGCTCTATATCTCATGGCTAATTGTTATTGGTTCGATCTTTCAGCCTACCTGTTGGAAGTGATCAATACCGTGAGGGGGAAATTGATTCTAGAGAAGTATTAGATGCATAAATTATGTCTGCCCTTTAGAGGTCTAATCACAAATTTATTAATGAATGTTAGATATAGCATTGATCTCAAAGAGAAGGCCTTGCCTAGAATTGAAGAGGGCCTCACAGCTAAGGCTTATAGGAGAATTCTAAGTGCCGCGAACAAAAAGAAAATTCCTATTTCAGCACAAACAGAGAATGTCCCTTATGTACCTGAAACCACCCAAATCCTTGAGGGTAAGAAGAGCCTACTAGTAGGCTACTGGCAGAAACTATAGTTCCAGAGGAAACCATCACAGAAGAGAGGGTGAGTACTTCTACTCCACCCCAAGGAAGATTGGAGCCCGAATCTCCGATACAGGAGAGGCTAGTTGAGTCGGAAGTAAGAAATACACCAATACCAGCTGATGATCGAGCTAGTCTTTATGACTCAGCTTTGGATTCCCCAACAGGGCCTGCTATGCCCCCTTCAACTGAGGCCGACACACTGTCAATAATTCCTGAAGCAGAGCCTATGAACCTAGTTACAGCTACCAAAGAAACTTTTCCACCAACAGAGCAAGTTGTTGAATTGGCTACTTTTAGTCATGTTCCTGCACTTATTGAGTCTATTGCTCCAGCGGCAGTTTCATCCGCCATAGAGCAGACTCCGACATTTCAAGCTACAGAAGCATGACCTAGTTTTGAAGCTCCAAGGGTGGGTTTTATCGAATTACTGAATCAAGAGATGTATCCTGCAGTCACCACCACAACAATTCCCGTAATTGAAAGGCCTGAACTAGAAAAAAGATTGAGAGAAGTATAACAATTGCAGCTTACAAATGCACCAAATCTAATGCCATTGCCAGGAGTAGTAAGAAGAATGATGGAAGAATTCCAGACTGAAAAGTAGAGTGCATGAAACAATGCCTACTGCACAAGAACGCCAAGAGATAGCAGAAAATCTAAGGCAAAGAGCTGTAAAAGAACACCAGGCAAGTTGGACAACAGAAACAGCAAAAAATGTCCATGAAGCCACTAGAGCACTTCAATCTCAAATTGTGCAGCTGAGAGAAGAAAATAGAATACTACGACATGTTCAACAGGCATGGGAAGGAGAGAAGGCATATGAGGAAAAAATCACAAATTTGATTGAGCAGTTCAGCGGATTAATTCAAGACCCAGAAGTATGGGAGAATGTGAAAGAAAAAGCACACAAAGAGTATGAGCAGTCACTAAATGCTCAGCTGAACAAGAAGAACCACCTACTTACAATAGCTGAAGGGAAAATACGGAAGCTTCAGAATGATAAGGTTTCCTTAGTCCTAAACTATGCAAAACAAGAGGAGAAAATTGAATCAATCACAGGCAAGTTCTAGACCACAGTTTCAAGACTACACACTGAACTTAACAAGACGAAAGAGGAGTTACGATCGAAATCTACTGTGATTAAAAAGTTGAATGAGGATTTGAAAAGAAAAGAAAAAGTTGACGAACAACTGAGAGCTTTGAAGGACAAATACGAGGCACTGATAGCAGAGAAAGTAAGTTTGGAGGGGATGCAACCAAGACCACAATTAGAGCATGAACTAGAGAGAGAATCTGACTGCTCAACAGAAGTGCCTGACCCTGAGAAAGATTGGATAAATAGCCATTTACCCCTGCCAAAGCTAGCTCCACCTACATCAGTACTTGTGCCATATCATTCATCACCGAATGAGTGAAAGTTAAATCATTCATCACAAAGCCTCACAGGTATGAAATGTTTGAATAAAAATATTGAGTGTCCCCTATTTTTGCACAAAGAGGACATTGTCCTATTTAAGTTTGGGGGGATACACAACAACTGTGTATAATAGTTTGGTTTATATTGGTTACTTTATTATCCATTTTTTTTTGTTAGTTGGTTTGTGCATAAAAAAATTTCTTTTTCTATTTTGTAAATATTAGGATCAAATAACCATTATATGTGAGTTATGATGAAAATTTTTATGAATCTATATAACTAATGATTCATCATAGTAGAAGTTCAACAATCAAGAATATAGAACAGTTACAATTCATGTTTAACTCTTTGAACACTGAATTAGATTAAATGCTTGAAACAATAGATTGATCTGAGTTGCAATATTTAGACTATAGTTTCAAAATTATATAACCAGTGAGGTTTAAAGACTAACTTTTTCTCTTCTATTCTGAGAGGCAGACTGTTTCTATTCAAGTTAAAATTTTCTTGAACTTCTTGACTGTTTAAAACGAAATCTCATATTGTTGAAAATTTGAATCAAAATATTATCTGATTATGATGATTTGTTTCTTTTAGAACTGTCTATTAACTAAATCAAAATAATATGACATCCATGCTAGTCAATTGTAAACATAATTAAAGGCCATCTTTTATTTAACAAGAGCTAAAGAGCTAAAATCTCATAAAATAATTTATCCTTTGAACCCATATTAGAAGCCTATATTGAATTTCTTTGTACCAAATATTATGTAAACCCTTAACCATATGTACTACCCAAAACTTTCAACCTTTAACCCTCTATATTTTATGAGAACTTAGAATGCAAAAGAAAGAAAGAAGAGGGAGTGAAAGGAGTAAAAGTTAATAGATAATGGATATGACAAAAAAAGAGTACAATTGAAAAGAAATAAGAAAAGAATATGGGAAAGAGTCAGAAATCATAACACACAATTCTATATGAAGAAGCAATCAAAGGGATAAAAGGAAAGAAAAATCATGAAACATGATTCTATAAATTTGAGAAAAGAAATGAGATTTTATAAAAATAAGAATTAGTAAATGGGAAGAAGCATCCAAATTCTTGGATACTTACTGATGCTAGCATATAATCTTGAAGAAGAAAAGATAGGAGAAGGAATAAAAAAATTCTCAGAAAACTTTGAATCCTATCTAGCTTTCTTTGAAACCTTTTTAAACCCAAAGCCCCATTATAAGATGAAGAAAAGACCTTTCTGATTTACGATTGGCAAAAACATGAGTTTAGTAGAGATATATGCAATAGATACTATGAATCAATAAAGAAATCATATGAATATAATTGATTATCCATTCCATGTGATTTATCTTTATTCATTTATCTTTTGAATTTATCATATATATCATTTTGTGAGAGCCCAAAAATTTTGATACCTTTTTGAGGGTATGCCAATAGTGAGATTTTTTTGAATGAAAATAGTTTCTAAAACTGCAGTTTAGAAAAATCTATGAAAAATAAACTGTTCACTGCTGCATACACTCCATGCTTACTATGAATTGAAATTGTTGGAGTTTTAATCAAGGATAACTGCTATGATGGAAAGGAAGGGTAAAAGATCTGTAATTTAAGAAAATGATAACAACCATGTGATGATTAATTTAGTTAGTGTACAAAATTAGTTTAGATTTATAACCTTTTATTTTCTTGTTAATTTTGAAAAAAAATATATTTTGAAAAATCCAAAAATATTTGAAGTTTGTAGGTAACTTCACTGAAAACCTTCAGGAGACTACAACTCCTCCACTAGGGATCACCTAGGGATTTTAAGGCTTATTGCATCTGCTAAATACAATCGTGCTCCCTACGAAAGTAATATTTAAATTCTTAGTTTAGAATATTTTATATATCCTTGTTTGCTAGGGACTAGCAAAGCGTAAGTTTGGGGGAGTGATCAGTCACATAATTTACCATTTTATCACCCTTAACTTAGTGATGCTAGACCTTAGTTTACTACTAACAAGTTATGATATGCAAATATTAAGGAAAATCAATAAAAGAGAGCCAAAGTGTTAAACTTCGTCAAAATAAACTTAAAAAGCAGTAAAAATAATGAGGGAGCGCAAAAGACGATTCGCTATATGCTTTAAAGTTAGAAAATCGTAAAAGACGATTGAACATAGGTGAAGAAGAGATAAAAAGTAGGAAATTGTAAATTACGATTCCTAAAGATGTTCAAAAAGCAAAATGCGATATGAAGGAGAAAAGCGATCTATCGTAAATGAAGAATTGTCCTGAGGGTGAAAGCTGTAAAAAGAGCAATCGTAATTTACGATTGTATAAATTGAAGCTCTTGTGCTGCTGATCATGTGAAGAAGATTTACACCACCATGCATATAGTTAGAAGAACTCTTAAATTGGATGTTTGGTCACTCAGATATTTGAAAAGATTGACAAAGGAAGACTCCTAAAAGATCTCTCTTACTAAAATAAAGAAACTTCACAAGTGTATCTCCCATTCAAAGCAAGGAAAAGCTAGGATTAAAATTAGAGTTATAATATTAATATTTTATTTTAGTAGTTTCTTTTGTTAGGATTAGATCAATATAAACTAACTTCTTATGATCTATAAATAAGATAGCCCGACATAGGAATTAATCATCGAAGAAATTCTCAACATCAATTGACGACTGAGGTTGGGTTTTCTTCCGATCAAATTTAGAGTAGTTTAGTTTAGATATCCAAGGTTCTTCAATCACAATTGACGACTGGGATTGAGAGCTAGAAGATTAGTGTAGATATCCGTAGTTTTTAAGAAGCAATTGACGTCTGCGGCTGAGGGGTGAAAGATATATTTTTTATTACTTTCTAGTTTAGATTTATTTTTATTTCAATTTACTTCTTTGTAAACATCTCTAAATTTTAATTTGAATTGACGACTCAAGTTGAGATTTGCAGATTAGTGTAACAGTCTTTATTTTTTCATCTTTGAATTTCTGGAGTTTGATTGACGCCCATATTTCTGGTAGATTAAAGATTAATATAAATCTATGTTGAAGGATACTAGTTTTTGATTGACGCCCAAATTCTAGAGGACTGAGATATAGTATAATGGTATTTTAAATTTGAAAGCATCCGATAGCTGAAGATTGTGATTGACGATCATAATCTGAAGGAAGATTTAATATTTATTTTTTGCAAATTAGTTTAAGAAATCATTCTTTTATTCATATTTCTCAAGTAGTTTGGGATCTTAAAGATAGATATAAGTTTTTTGTATAACAAAATATAAGATAAATCATTTCCTCATGGGAACAATCTTATGCTAGTATTACAATATCCATTTGTGTGCTAGCAATAGGTTAAGACTTAATTAGAACAATATAGGGAGCAACAACAAATGGTCGTAGCAGTAGCCATACTCTAAAAATAGAGTTATCAAAAGGGCAAAGGGTTTGGCCCTCATTTACAAGGGAGAAGAGACCCGATCAGAGCCAAGGGTAGAAAACATATCAAATTCGGCTTAGGCTACATGCCTACCGATGAGGAAATCCAAGAAGCCGAGGAAAAGGCATGAACCATTTCCATAGCCAAAGCCAGGGGAATAGACATCGAAGATGAACACAGACCATGACCTGACATTCGAAGAACTTTTGTAAGCACATGGGTCGTCAAGATAGACTAGAATGGGGCAACCCCACACAAACCAACAATTGCCATCCACCAAACTATTCCCCAAATCACCCCCCCTGATGATGAAATAGACCTAGCCTCCCTATTCCTTTTTGAGGAGGAGGAATCCCTACCTGCACAGCCACCTATCCTAAACCATCCCAAGCCCGTACTAATGTTCGAAGAACAGGTCCCGGACAATTCAATAGTAAGTATGATGGAGGATGACTCCCAAAATTCGTCTCAGTCAAACCCCTCCACAAGATCAGGTAAAAGTCCACCGCCTCAGGTAGGAAATTGGGCATCAGTGCCCCTCACTTTGGAAGCATTAAAAAGTTGCAAATACGACACCAGCTTCCCAAAAATAAAAAGTCTTTAAAAGGAGAGTTTAGCTCTTAGCAAACAACACCATGTATGTATAAAGACCCACCTTGGCAAGGGCCCATCTTCGAAGAAAAGAAAATAGATAAAATATAAAATCCAAAAAAATTGTCTTTTAAAAATCTCGAAAAAAGCAAGAAAATGGATGCCTTAAAGAAACACCTGCCCAACATGAAACCGACCCCTTTCCTGTAGAAATACAAGACGAGGTAGGAGTCACGGATATGGATGGAGAGGACTTAATCGAGGAGCTTCCTAATGAGCTTCTTGACTAATACACATATTTTGAGCATGGCCTACCCCGATCGTTAAAGAAACTGAAGATGTCAATCTGGGTACTGAGGAGGTTCCTAGAATCACTAAAATCAGAATGTCACTATCTCTTGAGGAAAGAAAAAACATGATTGATTTTCTTCAGTCATACCAAGACGTCTTCACATGGTCATATGAGGATATGCCTTGTTTGGACACTAATTTAGTCGAACATGAGCTACCGTTGTACCCCGATATCAAGCATGTCAAGCAAAAATTTAGGCATCTCTGACCGGAATGGTTGTTGAAAGTGAAGGATGAAGTCATCAAACAGTACGATGCGGGTTTGCTCATGGTCTCAAAATACCTGCAATGGTTGGCCAACATCGTCCTGGTGCCCAAGAAAGATGCAAAGGTTCGCATGTTCATCGACTTTAAAAATCTTAACAAGGAGAGCCCAAAGGTCGACTTCCCCTTGCCACATATTGACATATTGGTCGATAACACTGCTAGGCATGAGATGCTCTCATTCATGGATGGATTCTCCAGTTAAATTAGATCAAGATGGCAAAGGCAGACCGAGAAAAACAACCTTTATCACTCCATGGGAAACCTTTCATTACTGAGTCATACCCTTCGGGTTGAAAAATGTCAGGGCAACATATCAGAGAGCGATGACAGCACTGTTCCACAGCATGATGCATCGAGAAATCGAGGTGTACGTCGACGACATGATCGCCAAGTACCAGAAAGGAGTGACCATCTGGTCAACCTCTAAAAGTTGTTCAAAAGATTGAGAAAGTAGAGGCTACCTCTAAACCCTCAGAAATGATCATTCGGTGACATGTCAGGAAAATTACTTGGTTTCATTGTCAACAGAAGAGGTATTGAGGTTGACCTAATCAAAGTAAAGGCCATCGTAGAAATGCCTCCGCCATCTACTGAGAAAGAGACCAGAGGTTTCTTGGGCATGATATAGTACATAAGTCAGTTCATTGCACAACTCATTCCTATCTACACATCGATTTTCAAGTTACTAAAGAAGGTTTCACCCGTCGAATGGAATAGTGATTACCAAGTCGCATTCAATAAGATCAAGAGCTACCTTCTCAATCCTCTAATTTTGGCACCCCAGTACTAGGGAGGCCACTCCTAATGTACCTCTCAATGACATAATTCTCAATGGGATGTGTTGGTACGCACATTTTTTGGGTCCCTTTCAGGTCCCGAAATAAGTGGCCTAACTCTATCCGAGTGGACTCTGGCTAAGGGCGATGGAGTAATGAATTAAGAAATATTAAATTGCTGAAAGGAAAAGGAGAATTTTAAATGAAGAATACCTAGGTCGATGCGATCGCCAGTTACAGATATTTATCGATGTTGCAGGACGTCATTGATCATGCTTTAAGAAGAGCGGGGGCTTGCAAGTTTAACTCCTTTACTGAATGTCGGCCGGCTAACTTCAATAGCTTTGGGTTGCCTTTAATCCAACTAGTTTGGCCTTCTTACTTCTGCTAGGACTGTAACGAATGTAATCTCCTAATCCTATTGGGAGTCTAATTGATCTAGTCTACTAATCCTACTTGGAGTCTAATTGATCTAGTCTGCTAATCCTACCAGGAGTGTAATTAACTTAGTCTCCTAATCTTTCTAGGAGTCTAATTAAAAAAAAGGAGTTGTGGCCCATTATGCTAAGGAGGATCGACCCATTCCCGAGTACCCTTCGTACACTCCGTTGGGAAAATTAGGATGGCTAGGATTGTTTTGAAATTTAAAAATTAAAGGCTAAATTTAAACTAAGAACTAAGAATTTAAGGATTGAAACAAAGAATTTCAGAATTAAGAATTGGGAATTTAAGAATTAGTAACTAAGAACTATTGGTCGTTATTTCAGACTGCTGCTATTTTATTAAGAACAGTGGAGAGAATAAATCCAGAGTGGAGATGTGGAGATTGGTCATTACAGCAAGTCTAAAACACAGTCCTGCAAGATACAGGGTCCATTGTAGCAAGTTTTGATAAGTAAGAGTTTGTCCCACAGAGAAATTGATCAAGAACCCAAAATGGGCTATAATAGTAGACCTCAAGATCTGGCTACAGATCTGACAATCCTAAACAAAGGGAGTTGGGTGTCACGACTACACTAAATTAATCCTAAAAATAGAGAAATAAAATGTAGCCCTATCCTAAAGAAAGGGTTAAGAGGAAGATGGTGGTAGTGTGTGCCAAAATAAAATACAAAAATTATGAGAAGTAAGCAAGTTAAGTTAGAGTTAAAGCAGTAATGTAACTCAGATTTAGTCTGTCTCTACAGTGTTCCTTGCTGAGATGCTATTAAAAGCCTCAACAAGGTAAAAATACCCGGTTTAAACCATGCCATTTGGGGCGCTCTTAGGGCTATACTCTGTCCACTCTAATGGTCACAGGATATCCGATAGAGTGTCAAATCTCATTGGTTAAAATAGACATTGCCAATCTAACCCAGGGGAATGGCTGATCATTCCCCCAGCCACTGGGCCAAATCTAGCCATGAATGCTATTGCAACACTATTTAATGTCACTGCTATAAGTTCCACAAATCTGTGCACAGACCTAGTTGACATCCATAGGTATTCAAACCCATAAGATCCTAAGTATTTTGCTAAGGCCAACTGCTCACTAGTGCCCACAAAAAAGGACCATGCAACAGGTTGAATAAGGCTTTAGATTCAACTGGTTATTGCTACAAACGGCCGACAATGACTCAGTCTCAAGCTGCAATTACTACAAAGAGATCAGATCTAACATCTGATGTCAGCTACGTAAAACAGAGGGGAGCCAGTTCCTGTACAAACTTCCTCACAAAGCTCTAAAAGCTCATGTGCAGGGGAGAAGAATCTTTCTCAAACATGTAAATGGACACAACCGTAGGGCTATACTATGTCCACTTGAGTGGTCACAGGGTATCCCATTGGTCTGTCCATACCACAGAGGCCTGAGAAAGAACATGGAAACTGCTGCAACCACCATGGTCTATAGGCCTCCGATCTCCCTGGATCTTGCTACAGATCCAGCATTGCTTTCCATGGGGCTATCAAACCAAGGGAAATCAAATGGTAAATAATAGACCTACTAGAAACTGAATGGGCCAGTCCTAAATACATGGATCCTATACACATCTAAAGAAACCATAAGATCTTTAGATTCAATTAGGCATTAAAATGGCAATTCATTAATGAATATAAAACTTACAATGAACTGTCTCCAGGCTGCAGCCTGTACACAACTGTTCATCTAAAAATCCAAATGTATACCAAAAACCTAATATAAACTGAAAATAAAACTAAACCTAGCAGCTTACAGGGGGTTAGCCAGAAAGTGCTGGGCTAAGAGAGAAGAAAAATAAGAAAAAGAGATGATCAAACCCTAACCCTAGCCTGCTGGAGCTCGCAGTCGAAAGAGGATGAAGGAAAGATGAAAACAGTAAACTCTAAGTACAGCTTATATACTCTGTCAAAACTGCCTTGGCTCTAAGGAGATTAACCCTAATTTTTCCAGTAGACATGGCACTTTTTTAACCCTTGGATGCTTGGAGATATGCGCTTCAAAATTTGTGCCTCGGGAAGTGTGCCCTTGCCTTGGAAAATTCCTAAAAGGTCCTTGAGTTAAAACTGAGAAGTGGAGAGCCCGAGCTTCGCGAGCCTGGTATCTGCTTTTAGCTCATTCGCGTAGCTATTTTGCCTTCGCGGAGTTGCCTTTGGCTGGTGGAAAGTGCTTGCTTGCGCGTTAGCTATTCATTTGATCGCGCAGTTCGCTGGCACTGCAATGCTATTGCAGAGATGATCTGGAGCGCCAGGATTTCTCGCTCAGTTGAGCTTCAGAAGCTCTCTCTCGCTAAGTACTCTCGCAGCTATGCTCCTAGACTCGCATAGTCAATGGTAAGGCTTTAGAGTGCGCGAGATCTGCGCGAAGAGAATTCTAGCCGTTGTTGGCTTCTTACCTTGGGTTCAAAAAGAGGGTTAAAATCATACAATTAAAGGATCTATTGGTGGCACACACCAAGGCAAGAAAACACACAGACCTGCAAGTGTTCAAGGCCTGTTGTTGCAAGTTTTAAAGAGTAAGGGAATATCCACAGGAAAATGTGAGCTGAAAATCAAGTAAATCTCCAGATCTATAGTATATTTGGCACCCTACCTAATACTAAAATAGCAATTGAAAGAGGAGAGGTTTTAAGGGGTTGTCACTTTAAACTAAACTACAAAAATACGATTAAATGCAAAATGAATTGGGATCAAGTCCAGAGTTTAGATCTTACAAGTGAGGGGAATTGTTGGTAAAATAAAAAAAATAGAAAATGGAGAGAAGCAGCTTGGAGTTTGGTCTTGCTGCAATTGGGTTGAGTTGACAGTGTTACCAAGAGTTCAAAGCGCACCAATCCGTCATCTGGCTACAAGCATAGCTGTAGGGTAGAAGAATCTGATCTGAGCCAGAGATTTGGATTGATCTTAAGGCTATGATTTGTCCACTTCAATGGTCACAGATCATCCAATAGATTCACTCCCTTCTCAGGTATCCATCAGAACATTAAAATCACTACAAATGCTGCAATTGCCAGGCCACAGACACAGGCAATTGTAAGAACATCAGATCTAGGGAGATCAAATGGTATCCAAGAGGTCTACCAGTTAAGTGGGTGAGTTGATTCCCATCTACACAAATCCTATCGAGCACCAAATGAAACCAGATGAACTATGGATCTAATTAAAATAATAAAACCAACATTGCATTGAAATAAACTCACTCTCCAATGAAATGCTCTCAGATTTGTAGTCTATGCATCATCTGACCCTCGATACCACTCTCAACCTTCCCCAATTACAGATCCAACCTTACTCCTTGCTGCTACCAGGAAATTAGCCAACCATAGTTACGCTAAGAGAAAGAATATGAATTCCAATGAAAATTTTGATGCAGGCTCTGATCTCCAAAAAATGATCCCCTTTTTCTGGCAACTTCCCTCCTTTTATATCTCTCCCCCTCTGCCTCAGATCTATTTTTCCCGCCATCACAGCTCAGCCGGGCTGATTCTGTTATTCCCTTTTTATTCCTCTTCTAGAAGGTCCTCTGAGTTAGTTAGAGTTGGGGGAGAGCACGTGGGTCGGTTAGGGTTTTCTAAGGCATTTCTAAAACTGTTGTGCTGATCACCAGAGTGCCTCGAATTGCATGCAGTAGCTCACCAATTTGCAGCGTGTGCACAGCAGCTCTTTCGAGAAGTCCTTCAATCGATTTCGATAGGTTCTCGAAGCGTTCGAGAAGTTCCAAGTAGGCATTTTGTTTCTTTCGCTAGGATTCAAGATCCTTTCGATAGGTTCCGATAGGTTGATCCTTCCAATAGAACTCCAGCATCCGCAGCCTTCATCCGGTGTATTCGACCGGTTGAAGGATCTTTTCGATAGGTTGATCTCTTGCGTAATAGGTTTTAATAGGGTTGCTTCTAGCTCCTATCAACAGGTTTGAGACTTCTCGATAGGTTCTCTTCAAGCTCAGGCAACCTGTCGATAGGATGCTCCCTTCTTATTTTCGACTACGCGATAGGTTCTGGATCCTATCGAATTCTCCCATCTTCATGACTTCTTCCTTTTTTAGCCTTCAGATCCTATCAGCAGGTTCCAATAACCTTTCGACAAGTTGTTTTCAGCTTGTTTTCAATTCTTCAAAACTGCTTTATTATTGTTGCATGCCCCAAGTGGGCGTTGGTGTGCAACCTTCTTATGTGCCATTGTTGAGTATGAGCTGTACTGAGAGATAGACCTTGTGAAGCACTTTTGGGTGAATTTCTGCACTATGCATGTCTTTTACTGCTATCTACAAAACATACTCAACATGCATTTATTAGTCTACTCACAGGTCTATCAAAGGTCAGGTTAAAGGGTGAAAACTGGCATTTTTCACTGATTAACTCACCCCTAAACCTATGCTTTGCTAGTCCCTCAGCAAAGGAAGAATAAAGAAAACTAAAATGCCACTTTTGTAGGGACCACAGATGCATTTAGCATATGCATCAAGCCTTTTAAACCCCTATGTGCTCCCTAGCGGAGGAGTGAAGTCTCCTGAGGGTTTTTAGTGAAGGTACCCACAAACTTCTCCAATAAAATCAGTTAGTACTAATGCAACATGCTAAAACAGAGTTTAATTAAATAAAAAAAATTCCACACCATGTCCATTTTGTTTTTAGAGGATTCTTAGCAGAAAAATATCAGTTTAAAACTGAAATTCTGTTGTAATTCCTTCATTATCAATCAACTCATGTCAAGGCATTGTGCCTGAAAATTAATGCAGAGTTTACCTTTAAATTAAGAATTCTATTTTGATAATGCCCTCAAAAAAATTGGATTTCAGACCCAAGTCTCACCAGGGTTGTTCACTCACAATAAGAATAGAAGGGTGCATCATTTCACACAGCTCAAGAGTAGTTACAGCCCTCAAATAGGACTGCAAGCATGAGCATAGGTAGTGCTCTAATTTATGAAATTTTCTAATTTTCTTTACCATAGATCAAACAAATCCTTGTCTCCACATGACAGCTCAATCCATTTCAGAACAGTAAGGTCTTTTTATTGGGATGTAATGTGGCTTATGGGTGAAGTTCTACTAAGAATAAAAGGATAAAAAGGATTCAAATTGAGAAATTAGTAGAGGAAAGGAGGTGATTTGGAACTCAACCTTCTTCATTTCAGCACATCTTCATTTTCATTTTAAATCTGCAGACTTGAAGTGATCGGATTCATCAGCTTCTTATCTTCTTATAGATTTTCAAATGAAGTGACTTTTATTTTCCTTTTTTTAATTTAATTTAATTTATTTAAATTTTTTTTTATTTTTTTATGGGTTGGAATGCCACGACTATACATCACACTTACCTTCAAATGTGTTTTCTTCTTCTTGCACCAAATTGTCAAACTTGCTCCTTTAACCTCACTTCTTCTATTTCCTGATTTCTTAGATTGAGGGTGAACTGAAATAGGTCAAAAGGTTTTGGGTTCAAATTTTCTTATTTTCATTAAAGAAAACTGGGATTTTTAGGGCTCAAAAGGTGTGTATCAAGGGTAGTTCAAAGGAGGAAAATTTTAAGCTCAAACTGTCTAAGGGATGGCCTTACTTCATGTCTTCAATGTCATGAATGCTGTCAAACTGTTTAAATTTAGATTTGCCTAACTTCTAGTGATCGAAACTAGATCCAATCAGTCCTTAGAGCAGAAAAATTGCCAAGACACTCTTCAAAGAAAATTTTTCAGGCCCAAATCTCACTGGGTATGGCCTTCCTTCAAATTTCTGGGGTGTATCCTCACAGTTTTCTCTCCTTTCAGGTTCACTAAACATCAATTTTTTTAAAATTCTTGACATTTGCTTCATGAAAAATGTTAAAACTACAACATATTTCAGTTTCAAAAAGTTTTTTAATTTCCTCTTTTTTCAAAAATCAGGTGGGAAATCACTTTATTTGCAAAAACTTTTTCTTTTCAACATAGCTGCACTAGCATTAACTCATATATTGGCAAGTCTACTTTGCCACACCCCCAAACCTAAGTTAAACAGTGTCCTCACTGTTTAGATAGCATGGAAACAATGAGAAGGGTGAGGTAAGAAAATATAGAACAATTATGCACAAAGAGAGACACAGGTATTGAAAATAAAATATTAATAATATCCAAAAAAAAAAAGCAATGTATAGGATACAAGTCAGGAATTGAAAACAAGCTAAAACAGTCTACACTATTTACAAGCATCATCAGGCCAATCATACAAGTCTGCCAAGTATTTCAAATCTTTCTTAGATAAAGGAACTTTTCCTTTAGGTTGGGACTTCTGGGTGAACTGCTAGGGGGGCTCCTCAGACTGGGTAGCAGATTTCTTGTCTTGCTTGGCAGAAGCATCAGCAGAATCAGAATAAGAATAAGAAGGAAAGAGGACAGTAGGATCTAGGCCAAGGGCAGCAACAAACTGCCTTCTTTCCTTCTTGGAGAGTAAGGTCGATGAGGTGTCATGTGGGGGTGGGGGCTTGGTGGGGACTACCTTTTCAGACTGGGTAGCAGGTTCCTTCCCTTTTCGGCCAGCAGAAGCAGAAGAAATAGATCTTTTAGAAGTGACTCTTCTTTTTGTGTAAGTCCTCTTAGGTTTTGGTGGGGTAGGTTGAGAAGAAGGAGGATCTTGGGCTGGAGGACGGGGAACATCCACAGATGGGGTAGGAGTCGGTTGAGTGGAAGAAGGTGTACAGGGATGGGTGGAGGAAGGATTGGTAGGAGGAGCTGTAGCTAGAGGGGTTGGTTGAAATGAGAGGTTAACGAAGCAATCTTTTTCTCCAGAAGTTCGATTTTCTTTGCTGCATAAAGCAGGTTGGACTCAGAGAGTTCTTGGGTAGCCTTAAGTATCTCCTGGGCATTGACTAATTTTTTCTGGAGAAGTTCAGCATTCTTCTTCTCAAACTCAGCAATGCTATGCTGAGCAGCAGCAAGTAGGTTTACGGACTCATAACGAGTCAGGATTTGCTTCCACCTCTCTGAGACATCCCGAAGCTTGATTCTGTGCTCCAATTCCATGTTAGTAATCCTCTCCTCATAGGAGGCTTCAAGGGAAGCTCGGAGGGCAGCCATACCTCTCAAGACATCCCGATAGATGTAGGGGTTGTCCCTCATTACATATAGCAATGTGAGGTAAGGGGGAATTTGATGGGGTATTTGAGTATAATTGGCAAGGAAAGGGGTGGAGTGGATGAAGAGGGGGGGGTGGGGAAAACCAATTCCTCAAATGGATCAGTTTGGGTTGTGGCATCATTGAAGACAGGTGGAGGGAGAGTGGGTGGTAGGTGACACAGCAGCTACAGTAACTACCATAGCTGGTGAGGAAGGAGTACAAGATGGTAGTGAGATAGGTATGGGGAAAGGTGGAGTTGTTACCTCCTCAGACTGGGTAGCAGCTGTGGGAGGTGGAGCTATGGGTGAAGATGGAGGAGATAAATGGAGAGGTGATTGGACAGGGGAAAGAGGAGAAGTGTGAGGGGGTTGGAGAGCTGAAGAGGATGGGGTAAGGGTGGACTGAATGGATTGAAGGCATGAGCTCATGATGGCTTAATTGTTGGTGTTGGTGGTCAATTGAGTTTAAATGGACTGTAAGAGGGAGAGAATTTGAGTGAAAGTATCAAGAATGGTAGGGTTGGAGGGGACAGGTGTTTGGATGGGATGAAAAGGGGAGGAGGGTGCACGATTGAAGTGAGGGGGAGTGGGTGTGGGGAGTCAGGGACTGGGGTGTACTCATGCCCAACATCTTCCACAATGGATGTCATTAGAGCAGTGAACCCAGCAGTGGTAAATTGGTCTAAGCCCTGGGTATGAAGTAGGGGTTGGTTAGGGGGAAAGTCAGAAATGGGTTGGTTAAAGGGTGGAGAAGAAACGGTAGGGGTAGGCTCTGGTAGTGTTGGAAGTTCAAGGACTTCAAGTTCGAGAACTGGAGTGGTGGGTGGAGGTAAAACTGGCTCAGAGGTAGGAGGAGGGGGGTATGTCGGAAAAGGAGCTAATACAAAGGGGAAAAGCAAAGTGGGTGGAAGTGTTGGGGATGATGTAGGTAAGGTAGGTAAAAGGGAGGATGAGGGAATCTCAGTAGTAAGATCTGCTACAGTGGTAGTGGGCACCTCCTCAACCTCCTCCATCTCAGCTGGCTTACCATTCTTTATCAGGATCAGGCTGGTGGACCATGCCCTTTTTCCATACTCTTTGGGGGTCAACTTTGTTATTGGCTCATTCCTCTGTACCACATATTTCCCAACCTTTAGTAAACATGTAATGAGCCTACTGAAAGGCAACCAACACCTTTAGCAAATGCTTATCTTTTAAGCACCTTATCATTAATGTCTACCATTGTCTCGAAAAGCAGATTTGGTGCATTCAAAAACTGCCCTTTTGAACAATAGTATAATGCATCTACAACTGGGGGCCTTCTCTCCTGTAGGTGCCCAGTGACATACACATTTTCCTCAGAATAGTGTCGATGAATCTGAGGTTGGGTTGGGGGTCTCTTCTCATAAAAAATTCACCGCATCCCACAATACCATTGGTGAGTTGTTTAGCCATTTCTCTAAATGCAACCCATTTGGGTGCTCCCTCAGATCTAGTAGAGTCAAATTGATGTGGAACTCCCCAAGCCATCCCAATGTCCTTGCAATCCACAATTAATTGTCAATCATCAATCAAAATTTCCAGCACAGCCTCAGTCCCAGGCACCACCTTCTTTGTCAAATTTTGATACCACAATTTAACCAGCCCGGGGTACACAATCTCCTTCAAGGGTGTAAGTAGGGGTAACAATCCCTCATTCTTTAAATGCATTAGTGTCCCCTGGCACTCCTCTATCTTGGAAAAGTATGCAAGGTCAAAATCTATCTCTGGGAAGAGGCTCAAACCATCCAAAAACTCATTAGGAGTGGTTAACGCAGTAGGAAGCTCCACCTCAGGCAATATGTTAGGGGTGGGCAAATGTGCTTCCCCAGCTGGAGCAGATCTCTCCATGGGTATTTCTGCATAAAGCTCTTGAATTGCTACAGACTTGGCCTTTTTTACTTTAGGAGCATTCTTAGGCTTCCCCTCAGGGAGCTTCCTCTTGGTAGGTGGGTTGGTGGTAGGCTTTGATTTTTTGGAGGACTTTGGGGTGGAAGAAGTGGTCTGTCTAGTTGGAATCAGCTCACCTGTGTTTGGTTGAATTACTGTGATCCCAAATTTCTTGGGCACCACCTGGGTAGGTGCCACCCATTGAGAATCTGAGATAGGGTAAGTGATCGCAGCATCAAGAAGTTTGACTACTTCCTTCATAACAACTTCCTGCATGTGAGAGTTGAGCTTCCTTTGCATCTCTCTAAAAGGTTCAGAACCCTCTTCAAGATTAATTTTATGCATGTACACAGCTGGATTTATCTCCCCCAAATCTGTAATAATCCACCCTATTGCTCTCTTATACCTTTTTAGCACACAAAGCAATTCTTCTTCCTGCTCAAGAGTGAGGGAGTAAGAGATTATCACTGGCAGTTTGTGATTGGCTCCTAAAAAGGCATATTTTAAAGATTTTGGGAGTTGCTTTAACTCCAAATCTAGGGGACTGATGAGTGAAGGCAATAGGGGTGCCTTAGAAGGTGGTGGAAGGGGTAGTAAAGCAAGAGTCCATGGGGTGATGCTTTGCTGGCCTTACTTCAGAATTTACAATTTTCACTTGCTCAAGCTCAGATGTGGAAGCTTTCTCTTCCACTGTTTCATTCCATACTTCTTCAAAAACATTAAACAAATCATTACCATGTAGCAGCTGAGGTAGATTTTCTTGTACAAACTCATCCAGTACATCAATGGAAAAATAATCCTCATTCTCTAAGTGGGGCTGATGAGCTGCATTGTACACATTTAGCTTGACTTTCATATTATCAAAAGATACTTCGATGACCCCTGATCTACATTGTATACAAGCATTTGCAGTGGTCAAAAAGGGCCTGCCTAAGATCACAGGGATAGAAGTAGCACACTTGCTTGGCTCCATGTCTAGCACCAAAAAATCAGCAGGATAAAAGAATTTATCAACCCCTACCAAGACATCTTCAATGATCCCCACAGGCTTCCTTTCAGATCTGTCAGTTAGTTGTAAGACCACATGTGTGGGCTTCAACTCTCCTAAGCCCAACTCCTCATATACTGAATATGGAAGCAAATTCATACTAGCTCCCAGATCTAACAAGGCTTTTTCAATGGTATGATCCCCAATGATACAGGGAATAGTGGGGACTCCAGGGTTTTGGAGTTTTGTTGGGGTTGTAATAGTCAGTATCTGTTTCACTTTTTCTACTGAAAAAATTTTCTTGGATAAATGTATCCTTGATTGTCTATTGTGGGTACAAAAGTCTTTCAAAAACATGGCATAGGCTGGAACCTACTTGATTGCATCAAGTAGAGGCAAGTTGATCTTTACTTGCTTAAAGGTTTCCATCATTTCCTCTATTTTGGCATGTCCTTTATCAAAAGGGGAAGGTGCTTGCATTGCCCTAGGAAATGACAAATGTGAGATTGCTCCCCCATTTGCAGCCTTAGCCAACTCATCATCTCTCTTTTTGATTTTTTTATTTTCTTGCGGAACATCCCTATCCTTCTTATTCAACATGGGTTGGTCCTGTTGTATCTTCTCAATAACCACTTCTTTTTCTTTTTCTAAATTTTCAAAGGCCCACAGCTTACTTGATTGTCCACCAACCTTCCACTTCTTAATGTGGTGACAGATTTTACTTCCTCATGGGAAGAAGAAACTTCACCTACCACATATTGTCTCCTTGGGTTGTTGTTGTTACCTCTAAGTGTGCATGATTTATTTGTGTTTTGAAAACAAATTTGCAATTGCTAAGTTATACTGATTCTGGAATATAAAAAAAGGTAAAGAAATATCAGCACAGAGAGAAGGGAATTAGCCTGCAAGATCAGGGTCAATTGTAGCAAGTTTTAAATGTAAATGAGTAAAAGATCGTCCACAGAGAATTTGTTTAAAATGTAAGATAAACCTCCAGACCTGAGCTACCAGATCTGGCCTCTTATCCTATCTATAAAGCACATAAGACGGGAGGTTGAATTTGTCACATTAACTAAATGATAAAAGTAAAAGTTAAACTAAATGATCCAGATCTGAGTTGGGGGAATTTTGAGGTAAACTTATAAAAATGGAGAAATAATATCTAACTTTGATTTGGTCCTTGAAACACAATGAGAATGACTGCAGATCAAATGAGAAATGATCCAATCTTCATCTGGCTACAAGCACAGATGTAAGAGAAATAAATCTAACTCAAGGATTAGATTTAGGCATATGGCTATGGTCTGTCCACTTTAATGGCCACAAACCATCCAATAGTCTTTAATCTAAACCCTTAATTTAGAACAAGAAACATCACTACAAATGCTGTGAGAGATTAGGTTACAAACACTAATTCCCATAGGATTAATGAATCAAGGGAAATTACATAAAAAATAGTAAATCTAAAGGAGTCTAATGCAATAAGGAGATCAGAGGGAACCCTTAACATGAGTCCAATTGAGAATGTACGGTTTACAGCAACCTTTTCAAATTCACCATTACAATTACAGAGCACCGCTTAAACAACTCTCAGATTTGTAGTCTTGAATACAACTCTCCTTTGAATTACAGAAGTATCTCACAGCTCTCAATTGCAAGTAAACGTGAGGCTATTACAAGGATTTCAGACAAACTATGTGATTTGGAAATAGGGGAATAGGAATGAAACTCAAAATCTGAATACCCAAATTGGGCAAATGGTTCATCTATTTAAAGTTTTCCCTAGGTCTAGCTCAGATGCGTATCGACCAATCAGAAGTGCTAAGATCTGTATTAACCAATGGTAGTCGAGCACAAGGATCCAGATCTGTTCTGGCCAATCTGAATTGCTCGATCTGGTTCAGCCAATCAGGCGACATAAGCATCAATTCTGTTATGCATTTTGAAAATCTGTTAGAGCTTCTAGAAGTTCCCGCCAAGTTATTTCATCTCTGGGTGCTCACATGGGGTGGAATATGCCTTCGCTTCATGCTTAGAATCTTCTGGAATGTCGTTAGGTTTTTAAATGCATTGGGACGCGTGAAAAAGATTACTGAATTACCCTTGCAAAAGCTGGGAATCTCCAGAATATCATTTCGCATAGTTTAGGAGACTTTTCGCAAGGTACTGTGACTCCTGAAGCTCTTTTTGCAACGTTCAGGTTCTGCTCGAAAGGAGTTCTCTTCTTTTTGAAAAGGTCAATCATCTCTTCGAAGAGTTCAGGTGCTCTTCGAAAACTAAGCCTGGAGTTTTTAGTTCTTTTCGCAGAGTTCAAGTTCTTTTCAAAGTTCGTGTTCTTTTGAAAAGCACTCATGAGTGCATTTTTTATACTTCTTTTCTGGGTTGAGGCCAGGTCTTCGCCTCTTCAGTTCAGGCCTTTTAACAGCTAGTGAGGTTGTTCCTTCTCTTTCTTCCTTTGGATCGACATGGATTATCATCTTTTTGGCACTTTTAGGCTGCTTTCATGGTTAAGCCTGTCTTTATTGTTAGCTGTAACACAAGCACTTAAAACACTTATTTAGTTCTCTCAAAGGTCTATCAAGACCCAGGTTAAGGGGTAAAAAATGGTATTTTCCAGTTCTCAACACACCCCCAAACCTAAGCTTTGCTAGTCCCTGAGCAAAGAAAAAAAAAATTAAAAAACAGAATGAAAAGCCACTTTTGTAGGGAACACAGTTGCATTTAGCATATGCAACAAGCCTTTTAAACCCCTAGGTGATCCCTAGTGGAGGAGTGAAGTCTCCTGAGGGTTTTCAGTGAAGGTACCCACAAACTTCTTCAATAAATCAGTTAAGATCACTGCAGTTCTGTTACAGCAAACTTTCATCCAATCTGATTATTCACACCTGCATCAGTCATGTTGTAAGAAGATTTTCAAGAAAAACATCAGTTCAAAACTAAAATTCTGCTGTAATTCCTTTTACCATTCAGTCAATTTGTGTCAAAAAGTTATTTACAAGAAAAATTAATGAACAGCTTGCCTTCTATTTAAGAATCCAGCTTTGATGTTACCCCAATGAGTTGATTTCAAACCCAACTCTCTCCAGGATTTTCACTCAACATGCAAGTAAGAGGGTTGTACTATTTCACACGGCTCAAGAGCAGTTACAGCCCTCAAATAGGACTGTAAGCATGAGCATAGGCATTGCTTTTTAGTTCTGAATTCACTGCTCTTTTCACCATAGATTACACAAATTCTTATCTCCATGTGACAGCTCAATCCATCATTGATCAGTAAGGACTTTACTTGGGTTGTAATGTGGCTTATGGGTGAAATTTATCAAGAATAAAGGGGTGGAATGGTGTTCAAAATTGAGAAGTCAGTCAAGGTAAGGAGGTGATAAACACACCTTCTTTAATTCAGCATATTTTCATCTTCTTCTTTGAATTTCCAGAGCCAAAGTGGCCATCTTTTTCTCTTTCTTTTTCAAACTTCCAATGAAATGCCTTCTCACTTTTTCTTTTCTTTTTTTTTTCAAAGTAGCATTGACTGGAATGCCACATTTCTTCTGCTAATACATCATTGCCTTCAATTATTATTCTTCTTTTGTTGTCAAACTGTTACTCAATTCTCTTTTCTTTAGCTTCCTTCCCTTTATCTTCTGACTTCTCAGAGTGAGGGTTAGGCTAAATGAAGTTGATGAGGTTATTTGATGAGGTTTCAAAGAAATCTTAGATTTGTAAAGCTCAAATGGTGTGTATCAAGGGCAGTTTCAAAAGGTGGGGCTTTGTAAGGTTCAAACTGTCCAAAAGGAGGCCTTACATCATGTCTTTAATATCACGATTGCTGTCAAATTATTTCAATTTGGATATGTGTAACTTTTAGTGAAGGTAAGCAGGTTCAATCAGTCCCTAGAGCAGAAAAAATTGCCAATTCATACCTCTAAAGAATACATTTCAGGCCCAAACCTCACTGGGTGTGGTTTTCTATCAAATTCCTGAGGTATATCATCACTGTTTTCCCTCTTTTTAGGTTTACTAAAACATCAATTTTCTTTTGAAAATTTTCTGACATTCACTTCATGAAAGTATTAGAATTACACTAGAAATTAATTTCAAAAAGTTTTTAACTTCTTCATTTTTCAAAACAGCAGGTGTGGAATTACTTCATTTCCAAAAATTCCACTTATCATAAGCTGTATTGATGTTAACTCAATTATTGACATTTCTGCCACACCCCCAAACCTAAGGGGAGCAGGGTCCACACTGGTCCAAAGCAAAGAAAAGAAGCAATCAAGAAAAAAAATCATAATGACAAGAAGAAAGAACAAAAATGCACAGTAATTTCACAAGAAAAACCATAATTTTATATTACAAACTCATAACACAGATAAGTACAATGTGATTTAATAACTGGGGTCAAAATCTGTATCATAAGTTGGTTCAATGGGATCAGAACTGGCGTCACTGTCATAGTCAGAACTAGAATCAGTATTGGAGTCTGAACTTGATTTAGCCTTCTCCTGGATTGTGTTTTGCAGCTCAGTGTATTCCTCTGATTTGATCTTTTTGGTGAGGCCAATGTACTTTCCAAGTCTAGTAGTCCTCAGTTTTTCCTGGTCAAGCTGTGCTTGCAACATGGTCACCTTGTGCTGCTCACTCCGAACCATCTGAAAAGTTTGACCCAGCAGGTCCTTCATTTTCTCTCTCTCAAATTTCATGAATAACTCCAATTTCCGAATCTAGTTTTCATAAGGGGTTCTAATGTAAGCTTACAAATCAGCTAACCCCTTGAGGACATCTCTACAGATATATGGATTTTCTTCCATGGCCCTTTTGAGGGTGGCAAATCTGGGAAGGGGAATGGAATGGTAGGGGACCAAAGGTATCCCAGCTGTGGGAGTGGGAGAAGAAGTGTCTAGAAGGATGACTTCAGGGTCGGTCTGATTGGTTTGATCAGAGAAAGTGAGGAGTGGTGAAGGGGACTCAACCAGAGGTACTTCAGGTTCAGTTTGGGTAGCATGGGCAGTAGTGGTGAGGGTGGGCAGATCAACCAATACTACCTCAGGTTCAGTTTGGGTAGCATGGTCATCAACAGCAGGTACAGTGGTAATGGTAGTTGTGTGGGATGTGGAGGCTAAGGTTTGGAGAAGGTCATTGGTCACAGACTGATTTTCTATGTTGATCTGTAGTTGGGCTTGGATGGATTGGAGGAAGGTAAGTATTTGGCTAATAGATTCAGGTGTGGGGGAGGTATGCATAGCAGGGACTGGTAAAACTGAAGTGGATGGTGGAGGTGCAATGGGTGAAATGGTCAGAAGGGAGAAGTAGGTAAGTGAGTGAAATGAGGAGGGTCGGTGTAAGGGACAGTTCAAGCCCAAAGTTTTCAAAATAGACCCCATTAATGAGGAATAAGCCTCAGAGTGAAAGGCTGTGTTCGGGGTATGGGATACTTGGTGTGTGTCAAGGAGCAGGTGAACTTGAGAGGCTTTGGAGCAGAGGAGTGCAAGGAGATTGTGCAATAAAATCTGTGGCCAAATCTTAGGCATTGGTGGGAGAAATTGGTGGTGTGAGTATGGTTGGAGTGGTTGGTGTAGAGGGGGAATCTGCAATTGGGATAATGGTGGGTATGGGAGATGGGACAGCTGGGATAGGTGAAGTGGCAGGAGCTGGACTAGGTGAGGAGGGTAAAAGGCCAACTTCTTCAAGAATTGGTGCAGCTGAAGAGTTGGTCACCATAGGAAGGACAACTTCTTCAAGAATGGGTGCATCTAAAGAGCTGGTCACCTCAGGGTCTGGCAAAGCCGGTTCTAAGGGAGCCACAGGGGTAGGTTCATGTATGGCAGGTCCACTAACAGCTGCAGATGTAGGCTCAGTAGCAATTCCAGGTGCAGGTTCACCTTCCTCTCTCAGTCTTTTCAGCATTGCTTGGCTTGTAGTCCAAGACTTTTTTCCAAAATTGTGAGGAGCTAAGACTTCAAATGGCTCCTGGTCATCAATGTCAAACTTAGCTCTTAGGAGGGCTGTGATCAATCTACCAAATGGGATTCCAAGCACTCCTTTTTCAACTTGGCACTAATATCAGCCATGCCTTCAAAAATTAACATAGGGGCATTGAAAAATTGCCCCTTAGAAAAATGAAAGAGAGCCTCTAAAATTGGTGTCCTCCTTTCTTGGCTGTGCCCGGTGACATAAAAACTGCCCCTCAAAATTGAATCCATTAATAAAAATTGAGGTGCTAGGTCTCTCCTCATTATGGACTGTCCAGTTCCAACGATCCCTTGGGTTAAATGTGCAGCCATTTCTCTAAAGGAGGCTGCTTCTGGTGCAGCCAATGGGCCTGAAGGATCATATTGATAAGGTATCCCCAAAGCATTCCCAATGTCTTCATATGTGACCGTTAGATCGCAATCATCAATAAAGATAACCAGGGTAGCGACATCAGCATCTTTTTAAGTGACTTTTACCAGGTTTTAGTACCATAACTTCACCATTCGCGGATAAATTTTCTCTGGCAGAGGGGTAAGGATATTGCTTAGTGAGGCATCTCTCATGTATCTTAAAGATAGCTGACAGTCCGGTTTGTTGACGAAAAAAGTTTCGTCCACAATAAGCTCAGGAATCAGCTTCTGAGCTTCAATGAATGGATTTGGCAGTACCAAATGCATAGGCAGAGGAGGAAGCTCAGGCTCAGGACTAGCAGCTGCAGGGATGGGTTCCTCATGTCTCACTTTCTTCCTTTCTCAATCCTATCCGCTTTATCCATTGATAGTTTTCTTTTGGCTGAAGTTTTGGTTTTTCCTTTTGGGGTAGGTTTGCTAATTTTCTTAGCAGAAGATTTTGGAAACATGGCAGCCAGTGATTTTTTCGCTTTCCCCATTCTAAAGTTGTGTATAACAATGCCCACAACAAATGCTGACACACAATCAAACTTTGCAAATGATAAACAGAGGAAATGCGTAGAAAAATACCGAAATCTAGGGTTTGGGTTGAACGTATTGCTTGGTTGCTGAGATCCACCAGACCAGAAGCTAAAATCCTTCTCTGAAAGCTCAAATGATCGAACAAAGGTGAAGAAAAGTGTGGCTAAATTCTAAAATCACGCAAGGAAAGAAAGAAATAGGGTTTCTGTGGAACAGGACATTCTCAGAAAGCTTTCGAATATGAAACCCTTCGAAAGGGTTTAAATATGCTCAAAGTTAATTTCGCAAAGTCCTTTTTAAGTTTTCGAAAAGTTCCAAAACAGACCTTTTTACAACTGAGAATGGCATCGCATCATTCAAAAGCTAATAGTCGTAAAACAACTTTTCAAAAGAAAATGGCTTCAGAACAACTATTAAAAGCAAATCCTTGCTTTCGAAAGGCTTTGTTACATAAATCCAGATTCTTTTCAAAAGTAAATTGAACTTATGAAAAGACAATTTTACTTATGACTTAACTTTTCACATATTTAGACCTTGCGAAAAGAGAACAAACACGAATAAAAACAGAGAAAAAGAAAACTAAGCAAAAACTATGAAATAAAAACATATTGTACAGTTGTATACCATCAGATTTGGGGAGGCTCTTGATGATAGATGGGCAGCACAGGCTCCTGGGTGTTTTCAATGCATGGTTTGAGCCTTTGACCATTTACTTTCAAAATTCTTCCATTACTTGGATCTAAAATGTCAACAGCTCCAGAAGGAGCTGCATGAATGACAGTATATGGCCCTTCTCATCTGGATCTCAGCTTTCTAGGAAAAAACTTAAGTTTTGAGTTAAATAACCATACCTTAGAGCCAGCTGTGAACTCTTTTCTCAACAAATTTTTATCATGGAAGGCTTTGACTTTCTCTTTGTAAACTCTTGAATTTGTGTATGCATCCATTCTCAGCTCCTCCAACTCAGCAAGTTGTAATTTCCTGTGATTACCAGCAATAATCAGATCCATGTTCAATGTTTTAATGGCCCAAAAGGCTTTATATTCTAACTCCACTGGTAAATGGCATGCTTTGCCATAGACCAACCTGAATGGGGACATGCCAATTGGGGTTTTATAGGCTGTCCTATATGCCCATAATGCATCATTCAAATTTTAAAGGACCAATCCTTTCTGTCCTTCTTCACAGTCTTTTCCAGTATATGTTTGATTTCTCTATTGGAAATCTCCACTTGTCCACTGGTTTGTGGATGATATGGAGTAGCTACTCTATGAGTCACAAAGTATTTTTTCAATAAAGTTTCAAAATATTTATTACAAAAATGGCTTCCCCCATCACTGATAATAGCTCTAGGAAAACCAAACCTGGAAAAAATGTGATCCTTTAAAAATTTAAGAACCACTCTGTGATCATTGGTTTTAGTAGCTGTGGCTTCAACCCATTTGGATACATAATCCACAACTACTAAAATGAAATTACACCCATTGGAAGGAGGAAAGGGACCCATGAAGTATATCCCCCAAACATCAAACAATTCAACTACCAAAATAGGCTGTAAAGGCATTGAGTTTCTCTTGGAAATGCTGCCCAATTTCTGGCAGTTCTGGCAAGACTTACAGTGCTGCAGAGCATATTTGAAAAGTGTAGGCCAATAAAATCCACATTGCAAAACCTTTGCAGTAGTTTTGTTTCCACTAAAATGACCTCCACAGGCCTGTTCATGACACATAGAAAGTATTCTATGAAATTCTTGGTCAGGGACACATCTTATTATTTGGTCTACACAACTCTTAAACAGATAAGGATCTTCCCAGATGAAATGTTTAACCTTTGAGAAGAAAAGATCTTTATCCATTTTATTCCAATGTTGAGGAATTCTTCCAGTAGCCAAAAAGTTAACTATGTTTGCAAACCAAGGGGTGTGTATACTAATAGCAAAAAGTTGCTCATCAGGGAAAGATTTATTGATAGGCAGCCTATCAATCTCAGCAGTTAAAATTCTAGATAGGTGATCAGCCGCCACATTCTCTACAAGCTTTTTATCTTTGATCTGTAAATCAAATCCCTGTAATAGGAGGATCCACCTGATTAATCTTGGTTTGGTGTCCTTCTTAGACAGAAGGTATTTCAAGGCAGAGTGGTCAGTGAACACCACTATTTGTGAACCCAAGACATATGACCTGAATTTCTCTAAAGCAAAAACAATTGCCAGCAGCTCCTTCTCAGTTGTTGTGTAATTGAGTTGTGCATCAATCATTGATCTACTGGCATAAGCTATGACGTGAGGCAGCTTATCCTTTCTCTGTCCAAGGACAGCTCCCAAAGCATAATCTGATGCATCACACATCAGTTCAAAAGGTAGTGAATAATCTGGAGACTACAATATTGGAGCTGAAATCAAATAGTTTTTTAAGAATTCAAATGCCTTCATGCATTCATTATTGAAAACAAAAGGGACATCTTGGCACAATAAATGACAAAGAGGCTTGGTTATTTTACTGAAGTCCTTAATGAACCTTCTGTAAAATCCAGCATGTCCCAGAAAACTTCTGATTTGTTTAACAGTTTTGGGAGGTGGTAAATGTGCAATTAAATCAATTTTTGCTCTGTCCACCTCAATGCCCTTGTGGGAAACAACATGGCCAAGGACAATGCCTTGGGTGACCATGAAATGGCTCTTCTCCCAGCTCAAAACTAGATTGGTTTCTTCACATCTCTGTAACACCAATTTGAGATGATGTAAACACTGGGAAAAACTGTCTCCGTAGATTGAAAAATCATCCATAAAAATCTCCATAAATTGGTCAATCATATCAGAGAAAATGGAGTACATGCATCTTTGAAAGGTAGCAGGAGCATTACAAAGACCAAAAGGCATTCTCCTATAGGCAAAAGTGCCAAAAGGGCAAGTGAATGTGGTCTTTTCCTGATCTTGTGGGTACACAGGAATCTGGTTGTAACCATAGTAACCATCAAGAAAACAGTAATAAGCTTTTCCTGCTAGCTTATCTAAAATCTGATCAATGAATGGGAGAGGGAAATGGTCTTTTTTGGTCATTGAATTTAATATTCTGTAATCAATACAGACCCTCCACCCAGTTGTTTGTCTAGTTGGCATAAGCTCACCAGAATCTGAGGTTACAACAGTGATCCCAGATTTCTTAGGCACCACCTGTGTGGGTGCCACCCAAGCTGAATCTGAAATGGGGTAAATGACCCCTGCATCCAACAACTTAACAACCTCTTTCATGACCACTTCTTGCATATGAGGGTTCAGCCTCCTTTGCATTTCCCTAGAAGGCTTTGCATCTTCTTCCAAATGGATTTTATGCATGCAAACAGCTGGACTGATTCCTCCCAAATCAGCAATAGTCCAGCCAATTGCCCTTCTATGTTGTTTCAAAACAATCAACAGCTCTTCCTCCTGCTCCTTTGTGAGGGAAGAAGAAATAATCGCAGGCAATGATTTATGATCTCCTAAATATACATATTTCAAATTTTCTGGCAACTATTTCAGTTCTAAGTCAGGTGGGCTGAGAAAAGAAGGTAACAAAGGTACCTTAGCTATTTGTGGAAGGGGAAGAGTAGCAGGTTTCCAAGAAGAGAAACTTGCTGATTGATTATGAGTTCCTTGCACATTTACTTCCTCAGACTTTGAGGTACAAACTGTTTCTTCCTCGAAATTTCTCCAAGCATCTTTAGAATCTATGGTAAAATCTTCACACTACAGAAACTGTCGTAAAGTCCCTTCTACCAGTTCATCCAATAGATCAATATGAAAACATTCCTCAGAGCTGAATTGAGGCTGTGTGACTGCATTATAAACATTTAATTTTACCTTCATGTTTCCAAAAGAGACTTCCATAATACCAGACCTGCATTGAATGCAAGCATTTGTTGTAGCCAGGAATGGTCTTCCCAAAATGACAGGGATGGAAGTTTTGCTTTTGGTAGGTTCCACGTCCAAAACTAGAAAATCAGCAGGATAGAAAAATTTATCTACTCCCACCAATACATCTTCAATCATCCCAACTGGCTTTCTTTCAGATCTGTCTGCTAGTTGTAACACCACATGAGTGGGTTTTAATTCTCCCAAACCTAGTTTCTCATATACAGAATATGGAAGTAGGTTGACACTAGCACCCAAATCTAATAAAGCCTTTTCAATGGTATGTTCCCCAATAATGCAAGGGATTGTGGGGATTCCAGGATCTTAAAGTTTAGGAGGTATGGCAATAGACAACACCTGATTAACTCTTTCCACAGCAAAGACCTTCTTGGATAGCTGTATCCTAGACTGTCTTTTGTGAGTGCAAATATCTTTCAAAAATTTTGCATATGCTGGAAGTTGTTTGATTGCCTCAAGCAAAGGTAGATTTATCTTGACTTGCTTGAAAGTCTCCATCATTTCATCTATTTTTGTGTTCCCTTTATCAAAAGGGGATACAGATTTTATTGCATGAGGAAATGGCAAATGAGGAACTAGTCCTTCATCTACAGCTTTAGAAGCATTATCAGAATCTTTTTGATTTTTTTGTTTTTCATTTGTTTGATTTTTTTACAGGTACATCAGACTTTGCTAACATTATCTTGCTCTTCTTGCATATCTTTATCATTTTCCTCATTTTTTCTTCTTGATTACCACTTTGTTATTTATAATTCTTCCACTTCTCAAAGTTGTGACAGTTTTTACTTCTTCATGTGAAATAGAAGCTTCTCCAACCATGAACTGTCCTTTGGGATTGTTCAAAGGTTGGCTGGGTAACTTTCCTTCCTCTCTTTTGGCCAAAGTATTTAAAAGCTGACTCAATGTTTCTTCAATCTTCTTTATGCTCTGACTGTGAAAGTTCACAGTCCTAAATTCTGGAGTGAATTTAGGACTTGATCTTCAAAAGAAGGGGAGCTGGAAGGGATTTGAACTGGAGCAGATTGCTGGACAAGTTGTTGTGGAATGGGTCAAATTTGGCTTGAAAATTTGGCTTGATAAAATTTCTTGATAAGGCATTTGGTTCTTTGGTTGCTGCTGCTGTTGTGATTGATAATTCCCCTGACTCCACCTTAAATTGGGGTGCCCTCTCCATGGATATTCATTTGACTGCATCTGTCCAAGTGATTGGGCAGCATGAGCTTGTTCCACCACTAGATCTGGGAACTGTGGTGCAGCAGGACATTGGTCAATTGAATGAGTAGGGGTGCATATCGCTCTACTCTTGCAACCATTGGGTTTTTAAGTGAATCCATCAATCTATCAAACTTTGTAGTTAAATTGTCCATCTTTCTTTCCAACTCATTCACCTCATAAATCTTTCCTTTGGTGGTTTGTTGATTGTTCAACCTAGCAGGATTTTCAATATCTCTTGACAGAGATTCCTGTTGAGTTGAGTTTTCACCAATTACTTCAAATAAGTCCCAAACCTCCTCAACTGTTTTTTGCAAGTAAGTGCCTCCACAGGAGGCATCCACCATATTTTTGCCTTTTTGATCAATTCCTTGATAGAAGCTTTGAACCAGCTGCCATCTGGGATATTGATGATGAGGACATTGCCTTAAAAGTTCCTTAAATCTTTCCCATGCTTCATGGAAAGTTTCAGTTGAGTTTTGTGAGAAGGAAATGATACTTTGTCTCAATTGGCTTGTTTTAAACATTAGGAAGTATTTGGCTAAAAATTAACACTGCAAATCATTCCAAGAAGTGATACTATTTGGTGCTAACATAGACAACCATGCTCTAGCTTTGTCCTTTAATGAAAAAGGAAAGAGCCTAAGCTTGGTTGCCTCTGGACCAAGTCCAGCTATGTTGAATGTGGTGCAAAGAGCCAAGAATTCATCCATATGTTTGTATCGATCTTCCTTACTCAACCCATGGAAGGAAGGAAGCATTTGGATAGTCGATGATTTGATCTCATAATTTCCTTCAACAGTAGGAAATTGAATGCAAAAGGGAGAATTATAAGCACCAGGTGCAAAGTAATCCCTCAAAAGTCGAGGTTCTTCACCCATAGTAGCAGAATTCTATGTTGTTTGTCTGGTCCGTAATAGCCTTTCAACTTCTAAATTCAGCGGGACAATCTCAGGGCTGAGAGTCCTACCAAACATACAACACAGAACCAAAAAAATCAGATTATTCACAGCAAACCTTCAGAATTCCCTTTTTTTAAGTAGTTTCCCTCCTTCAAAAATGGATATGAATAACTGCACAGATATAAACAATAGAATAGTTTAGTACTGATATAAAAAAAAATGAAAACTTAGGTCTACCTATTTTAAAACAAATTCCCTGGCAACGGCGCCAAAAACTTGTTGTTGCCTCTAAGTGTGCATGATTTATTTGTGTTTTGAAAACAAATTTGCAATTGTTAAGTTATACTGATTCTGGAATATAAAAAAAGGTAAAGAAATATCAGCACAGAGAGAAGTGAATTAGCCTGCAAGATCAGGGTCAATTGTAGCAAGTTTTAAATGTAAATGAGTAAAAGATCATCCACAGAGAATTTGTTTAAAATGTAAGATAAACCTCCAGATCTGGCCTCTTATCCTATCTATAAAGCACATAAGATGGGAGGTTGAATTTGTCACATTAACTAAATGATAAAAGTTAAAGTTAAACTAAATGATCCAGATCTGAGTTGGGGGAATTTTGAGGTAAACTTATAAAAATGGAGAAATAATATCTAACTTTGATTTGGTCCTTGAAACACAATGAGAATGACTGCAGATCAAATGAGAAATGATCCAATCTTCATCTGGCTACAAGCACAGATGTAAGAGAAATAAATCTAACTCAAGGATTAGATTTAGGCTTATGGCTATGGTCTGTCCACTTTAATGGCCACAGACCATCCAATAGTCTTTAATCTAAACCCTTAATTTAGAACAAGAAACATCACTACAAATGCTATGAGTTACAAACACTAATTCCCACAGGATTAATGAATCAAGGGAAATTGCTTGAAAAACAGTAAATCTAAAGGAGTCTAATGCAATAAGGAGATCAGAGGGAACCCTTCACATGAGTCCAATTGAGAATGTACGGTTTACAACAACCTTTTCAAATTCACCATTACAATTACAGAGCACTGCTTAAACAGCTCTCAGATTTGTAGTCTTGAATACAACTCTCCTTTGAATTACAGAAGTATCTCACAGCTCTCAATTGCAAGTAAAAGTGAGGCTATTACAGGGATTTCAGACAAACTATCTGATTTGGAAATGGGGGAATAGGAATAAAACTCAAAATTTGGATACCCAAATTGGGCAAATGGTTCATCTATTTATAGTTTTCCCCAGGTCTAGCTCAGATGCGTATCGACCAATCAGAAGTGCTCAGATCTGTATCAACCAATGGTAGTCGAGCACAAGGATCCAGATCTGCTCTGGCCAATCTGAATTGCTCGATCTGGTTCAGCCAATCAGGCGACATAAGCATCAATTCTGTTATGCATTTTGAAAATCTGTTAGAGCTTCTAGAAGTTCCTGCCAAGTTATTTCATCTCTGGGTGCTCACATGGGGTGGAATATGCCTTCGCTTCATGCTTATAATCTTCTGGAATGTCCCTAGGTTTTTAAATGCATTGGGACACATGAAAAAGATTACTGAATTACCCTTGCAAAAGCTGAGAATCTCCAGAATACCATTTCGCATAGTTTAGGGAACTTTTCGCAAGATACTGTAACTCCTGAAGCTCTTTTCGAAAAGTTCAGGTTCTTTTCGAAAAGCACTCTGTAGTGCATTTTTCTATTCGAATTGTTCCATACTTCTTTTTTGGGTTGAGGCCAGGTCTTCACCTCTTCAATTCAGGCCTTTTAACAGCGAGTGAGGTTGTTCCTTCTCTTTCTTCCTTTGGATCGACATGGATTATCATCTTTTTGGCACTTTTAGGCTGCTTTCATGGTTAAGCCTGTCTTTATTGTTAGCTATAACACAAGCACTTAAAACACTTATTTAGTTCTCTCAAAGGTCTATCAAGACCCAGGTTAAGGGGTGAAACATGGTATTTTCCAGTTCTCAACAGTTGTCCATGGGTTGGCTAGGCAGCCTCCCTTCCTCTCTCTTGGTGAAAGCATTAGACAGCTGACCAAGATGGTCTTCTATCTTTTTAATACTTTGGCTATGAGAGTACACAACTTGAGATAAGAATCCTAAGTTCTGCAATGAGGCCAGAACTTGTTCCTCAAAAGAAAGTGATATAGTAGCTGGAGGGGGCGCAACTTGCTGCACAGGATGAGCCATAGGTTGAGTCATGGGTTGTTGGTAGTGGGGCCTTGGAAAGTAATTCTTGTGGTAGGGCTGAGCATTTTTATAAGGCATGGACTACTGTGGCTGCTGTCCTGGTTTGGAAAAGTATCTTGTCTCCACCTCAAGTTGGGGTGGTTTCTCCATTGGTAACCAGGAGTAGCCTATTGCCCAAAAGACTGAGTGGCAGCCACATGCCCTATCACAAAGTCTAAAAATTGACCACCTGAGGGGCATTCCTCAAGGGAGTGAGTGGGAGACTGGCATATAACACATGCCTCCTCCACTTTAGCAGCCATGGCTGACTGCATTGCTCCCATGAGCTTATCAAACTTCTGGGTTAAGCCGTCCACTTTCCTTTCCAAATCATTGTGCCCACTCACCTCATACATCTTTCCTCTTATGGTATTTTCTTTTACCATTCTAGGAATGTCCAAATCCCTGGACAATGTCTCTCTCTGCATGGAGTTCTCACTGATGATGTCGAACAACTCCCAAGGCTCCTCAGTAGTTTTGTGGATGTAAGTACCACCACAAGAGGCATCTACCATATCTCTGCTTTTAGAATCAATTCCCTGATATGAACTTTGACCAAGTTGCCATTCAGGGATTTGATAATGGGTATATTTCTTCAAGAGTTCTTTGAATCTACCATGCTTGGTGAAAGTTCTCAGTTGGGTCTTGAGCAAATGAGATAATGCCCTTCCTCAACTGGCTTGTCTTGGACATGAGGAAAAACTTGGCCAAAAACTGACATTGAAGATCACTCCAGGACTGAATACTGTTGGGTGGGAGTATTGACAACCAAGTCCTAGCTCTATCCTTTAATGAAAAAGGAAAGAGTCTCATTCTGGTTGCTTCCTCCCCCAAACCTCTTATATTGAATGTAGTGCACAGTCCTAGAAATTCATCAATATGCTTATATGAGTCTTCTTTGGTTAGGCCATGGAATGAAGGTAGCATTTGGATTATGGAAAACTTGATCTCATAGTTCCCTTGAACAGCAGGAAATTGAATGCAGAAGGGGGAATTGTAAACCTCTGGTGCATTGAATTCCTTCAAGGTTCTAGGTTGCTCACCCATTTCAATAGATTCAGATGCAGCAAATGTGGCTGAGATTTGTTTAGACCTAAGAATTCTTTCAACCTCTGGATTTAATGGAATAATCTAAGGATTGAGAGTTCTCCTTCCAAACATATACCACTCACAAACTTAATGCACACAAGATGCAGAGCAAATTTAACACAACAATCAGGAACAAACACAATTAACTAATAAATCTACAAATTCACAGATCAGGAAAATAAGAGGAGTAGAGGGATGCAAACTTTAGAGCAACCTCTAGCACAATGCTCTTCCTTAGAAACAGCTTCCCATCTGATGAAATAATAAAAACTACTCCAGAACAATAAAAATTTTCAAAAGCAGTTAGTGAAAACTTAAATAGGATATTACAGATCTACAATCTATATTAAAACAAACTTAGATCTATCAATTTTAAGCACACAGATCCCTGGCAGTGGCGCCAAAAACTTGTTGGCTTCTTACCTTGTATTCGAAAAGAGAGTTAAAATCACACAATTAAAGGACCTATTGGTGGCACACACCAAGGCAAGCAGATACACAGACCTACAGTGTTCAGGGCCTATTGTAGCAAGTTTTAAAGAGTGAGTAAGGGAATGTCCACAGGGAAATGTGAGCTGAAATCAAGTAAATCTCTAGATCTATAGTAGATCTGACACCCTACCTAATACTAAATAGCAAATGGAAGAGGAGAGGTTTAAGGGGTTGTCACTTTAAACTAAACTACAGAAATAAAAATTAAATGCAGAAATGAATTGGGATCAAGTCCAGAGTTCAGATCTTACAAGTGAGGGGAATTTTTAGTAAAATAAAAAAAATAGAAAATGGTGAGAAGCAGCTTGGAGTTTTGTCTTGCTGCAATTGGGTTGAGCTGACAGTGTTACCAAAAGTTCAATCGCACCAATCCCTCATTTGGCTACAAGCATAGCTGTAGGGTAGAAGAATCTGATCGAAGCCAAAGATTTGGATTGATCTTAAGGCTATGATTTATCCACTTCAATGGTCACAGATCATCCAATAGATTCACACTATTCTCAGGTTTCCATCAGAACATTAAAATTACTACAAATGCTGCAACTGTCAGGCCACAGACAGGCAATTGCAGGAACATCAGATCTAGGGAGATCAAATGGTGTCCAAGAGGTCTACCAATTAAGTGGGTGAGCTAATTCCCATCTACAAAAATCCTATCGAGCACCAAACATAACCAAATGAACTATGGATCTAATTAAAATAATAAAATCAACATTGCATTGAAATAAACTCACTATACAATGAAATGCTCTCAAATTTATATTATGTGCATCATCTGACCCTCGATACCACTCTCAACCTTCCCTAATTACAGATCCAACCTTACTCCTTGTTGCTATCAGGAAATTAGCCAACCATAGTTGGGCTAAGAAAGAATATGAATTCCAATGGAAATTTCAATGCAGGCTCTGATCTCCAGAAAATGATCCCCTTTTTCTGGCAACTTTCCTCCATTTATATCTATCCCCTTCTACCTCAGATCTGTTTTTCCTGCCAATCACAACTCAGCCGGGCTGATTCTGTTATTCCCTTTTTACTCCCCTTCTAGAAGGTCCTCTGAGTTAGTTAGAGTTGGGGGAGAGCACGTGGGTCGGTTAGGGTTTTCTAAGGCATTTCTAAAACTGTTGTGCCGATCACCAGAGTGCCTCGAATTGCATGCAACAGGTCACCAATTTGCAGCGTGTGCACAACAGCTCTTCTAAGAAGTCCTTCAATCCATTTTGATAGGTTCCTGAAGCTTTCAATAAGTTCCAAGTAGTCATTTTGTTCCTTTTGCTAGGATTCAAGATCCTTTCGATAGGTTCTGATAGGTTGATCCTTCCAATAGAGCTCCAGCATCCGCAGCCTTCATCTGATGTATTTGACAGGTTAAAGGATCTTTTCGACAGGTTGATATCTTGCGCAATATGTTTCGATAGGTTTGCTTTTAGCTCCTATCGACAGGTTCCAGACTTCTCGATAGGTTCTCTTCAAGCTCAGGCAACCTGTCGATAGGATGCTCCCTCCTTATTTCTGACTGTGTGATATGTTCTGGATCCTATCGAATTCTTCCATCTTCACGACTTCTTCCTTTTTTAGCCTTCAGATCCTATCGACGGGTTGTTTTTAGCCTGTTTTCACTTCTTCAAAACTGCTTTGCTGTTGCTGCATGCCCCAAGTGGGCATTGGTGTGCAGCCCTCTTATGTGCCATTGTTGAGTTTGAGCTATATTGAGAGATAGACATTCTTGTGAAGCATTTTTGGGTGAATTTCTACACTATACCTATCTTTTACTGCTATCTATAAAACATACTCAACATACATTTATTAGTCTGCTCACAGGTCTATCAAAGGTCAGGTTAATGGGTGAAAACTAGCATTTTTCACTTATTAACAGGCATCTCGCTCTTTCAAGGCTACGCGAGAACTCTGCGAGGTGACATTTTGTTCAGTGTACATATAGACTCGCTGTGTTCTTCGCATGGCTGCTTTGAGGCTTGATCTCCACGAGAGCTTCGCGACCACAGATTCTAGGGTCTTTAACCTGCGAGATCTTCGCGAGGTCATTTCAGCTGTCCTTCTGACTGTGCGGCGTATCTGCTCGAGGGCCTCTTCTACTGCATCTTTAGCTTTGCGAGGAAGCTCCTCAACTCTGCGAGGTCTATTGTTTACTGCTCTGGTGCATTGCACTTGCTTCTATCGTAGTCTCCTCCCTTCTCAGCTAACTTCATTTATCTGCTAGACTTTGGTCAGTGGTGATCAGCAGCAATGAGTAACCATGGTGAGCACTACTAAGGTGTTCCATTAGGCTTTGTCTCAGCTATCATCTTTGAGTGTATTCTCTCTTTTGGGCTAAAAAGCAAGGAGTTTGTATTAAGCTGCACATTTCATTGCTAACTATAAAACACACTTAACAAATGGTTATTAGTCTGCTTCAAGATCCAACAACGGCTAAGTTAAGAGGTGAAAAGTGATACTTTTCAGTGAATAACACACCCCCAAACCTAATCTTTGCTAGTCCCTGAGCAAAGGAAAAATTAAAACAACTACTCTAAGAATTAAAATGTCACTTTCGTAGGGAGCACGGATACGTTTAGCATATGTACCAAGCCTTTTAAACCCCTAGGTGTTCCCTAGTGGAGGAGTGAAGTCTCTTAAGGGTTTTCAGTGAAGATGCCCACAAACTTCTCAATCAAACAGTTAACAAAGGTGCAACATTATCAAGTCAGTTGTCAAGAAACAGAGCATCACTTCACCTTTGATTCAATAAAAATGTGAGGAATTTAGACATAAAAAGCACAAACATTTAATCATCACAACCTCTACCTGAGTGCACAATATTTCCAATTAGCTCACAACAAGGGGGACAACACATGTATATCAGCACTGAGCTCATCATTAATTCAAAAATCAGGTTATAGGCCATGCCTAATACATTCAACATCAGACCCAATGCTCACCAGGGCATACTCTCACAAGGGACCTTAAGGGTTTCATTTTCTCTCAAGCTCAAGAGCAGTCACAGCCCCCAAATGGGTCTGTAAGCATGAGCATAGGCAAAGCATCTAAGTCCTGGCATCATTGGCATATCCTTACCATAGATTGGACAACTCCTTGTCTCTTCATGACAACACATTCAACTTTGGATCACAAGGTCTTTAACTAGGTTGTAATATGGCTTATGAAGTGGGTTATAAAAAATGTAAGGTTGAAAAGGGATTCAAAGTTGAGAAGTCAGTAAGTGCAGGAGGTGATTCATGACTTCACCCATTTTCATTTCAGTACCTTTTCATTTTCTTTCAAATTTTTTTGACTTGAAGTGGCCAGCTTCTCCTCTTCATTTTAATTTGTCCAATGAACTTTTCCTCTTGACTCCTCTCTCACTCCTCTTCATTATTATTTTTCTTTCCTTTCTTGCATTCTTCTTTCTATTTTTGTGTTTGTGACTTGCCACCTCTTTCCTCAGCTACTACACTGCTCAACTTTAGGTATCTCTTCTCCATTCACCAAATGTTGACCCTATCTTGTCCATCTTCAGCTCCTTCTCCTTTACCTTCTGAATTCCCAGTGTGAGGGTAGGTTTGAGTCAGGTCCATAGGTTCAGGTGTAAGTACTCAAGTGTATTTTGAAGAAAATTAGAAATTAAGGCTTAGCAAGTGTGTGCACAAGAGCAGTTGATTAGGATTTGGTCTGTTTAAGCTCAAACTATCCAAGAGAAGGCCTTGATCCTTTCCTAGCTTTCATGAGTGTTGTTAGTTGTTTCAACTTGGAGGTGCCTAACTTCTAGTGAAGGCATTGCCTCAGCCAGTCCTTAGAGCTAGTAGAATTGCCTCAGTCACTCCTCGAAGGAAGGAAATTTTTTTTGTAGGCCCAACTCTCACTGGTTATGGTCTTCCATTGAACTTCTAAGTATGTCCTTACCTTTTTCTCTCTTTAATGATTCACTCAGTACTGATACAAGTGAGTTTATTTGGTGTTTACATAAAGTAAAAGTTAAAATTTAAAAGCTTGTAATGTCAAAAGGTCTGCAAAAATTTTAAATTTATTTAATTTTCATGCTTCTTAGGTGAACATGGCTTCATTCCTATCTTTAATTACTTACTTGACTCTGCTGTACTTGGGTTAACTACTTCATTGGCAGAACCTACCACACCCCCAAACCTATGAGGAGCAACGCCCTCACTGATTCAAAGTGAGATGTGCAGCAGGTATAAAACATAGAGATTAATTACCAAAAACTACAAGAGATAAAAGCAGAACACATAAAAAATAACATAAAAACAAACAAAAATAAAAATAACAAGTGACAGATTGTCGGGAAAAGACATTGTATTATAGATACAAAAGCAAACAGATTACAAAAAAAAAATAGAAAATTATAATCCTAAGAACAATCTAAGTAAAACATCATGTCAAACAAAATGGTTCTTCCTCCTGGCTTAGGGATCTTCTTTACTCAGCCCATGAAATGAAGGCAGCATATTGATGGTGGAGGATTTAATTTCATAGTTCCCTTCAACAGAGGGAAACTGAATGCAAAAGGGGGAGGTGAGGTGCATTGTATTATTTTAATGTCCTCTACCTCTCAGCCATGATAGCTGGTTCAGTTTCAATAGTAGGGCCCTGTGGTGTGTGTTTAGGTCTAAGGATCCTTTCAACCTCTGGATTTGGAAGTTCTAGCTTAGGGTTTATAGACCTTCTACCATGCATATACCCACACCCACAGTAAGTACAAAAAATGCTCACAAGCACAAACAAAGAATATTTTAAACAAAAATCAGCAGCTACACAGATTTATACTAAACAAACACATAGAAGTAAGCATAAATAGACTAAGATTTAGGGGGAAGAAAGTGCAAACAGAGATAGCTACACTCCAGCTGCAACTTTAGCTTCTCCCTTCTTCTGCTGTCCGTTTCTGTAAAATTTCATAAAGAATCAGTAGTACTTTTATTCTAGATTAATCATAGCCATAAATAATTGGTTAGTCTAAATTATAATACAACTAAGGCCTACTAAAAAGATCAATATCCCCGGCAGCGGCGCCAAAAACTTGTTGGTCGTTATATCAGACTGCTACTATTTTATTAAGAACAGTTGAGAGAATAAATCCAGAGTGGAGATGTGGAGATGGGTCATTACAGCAAGTCTAAAACACACACAGTCCTGCAAGATACAGGGTCCTTTATAGCAAGTTTTGATAAGTAAGAGTTTGTCCCATAGAGAAATTGATCAAGAACCCAAAATGGGCTATAATAGTAGACCTCCAGATCTGGCTACAAATCTGACAACCCTAAAGAAAGGGAGTTTGGTGTCACAACTACACTAAATTAATCCTAAAAATAGAGAAATAAAATGTAGCCCTATCCTAAAGAAAGGGTTAAGAGAAAGATGGTGGTATTGTGTGCCAAAATAAAAGATAAAAATTATGAGAAGTAAGCAGGTTAAGCTAGAGTTAAAGCAGTAATGTAACTTAGATTTACTCTGTCTCTGCAGTGTTCCTTGCTGAGACGCTATTAAAAGCCTCAACAAGGTAAAAATACTCGGTTTAACCCATGCCATTTGGGGCGCTCTTCGGGCTATACTTTGTCCACTCTAATGGTCACAGGGTATCCGATAGAGTCTGTCAAATCCCATTGGTTAAAACAGACATTGACAATCTAACTCAGGGGAGTGGGCTGATCATTCCCCCAGCCACTGGGCCAGATCCAGCCGTGAATGCTATTGCAGCATTATGTAATGCCAGTACTACAAGCTCCCCAGATCTGCGCATAGACCTGGCTAACATCCATAGGTATTCCAACCCATAAGATCCTAAGTGCTTCGTTATGGCCAAGTGCTCACTAGTGCCCACAAAAAGGACCATGCAATAGGTTGAATAAGGATTTAGATTCAACTGGTCATTGCTATAAACGGCCTGCAATGACTCAGCCTCAAGCTGTAATTACTACAAAGATATCAAATCTAACATCTGATGTCGGCTAGGTAAAACAGAGGAGAGCCAGTTCCTATACAAACCTCCTCATAAGGCTCTAGAAGCTCATATGTAGGGGAGAAGAATCCTTCTCAAACATGTAAATGGACATAATCTTAGGGCTATACTCGGTCCACTTGAATGGTCATAGGGTATCCCATTGGTTTGTCCATACCACAGAGGCCTGAGAAAGAACATGAAAACTGTTGCAACCACCATGGTCTACAGGCCTCCGAGCTCTCTGGATCTCGCTACAGATTCGGCATTGCTTTCCATGGGGCTATCAAACCAAGGGAAATCACATGGTAAATAATAGACCTACTAGAAACTGAATGGGCGAATCCCAAATACATGGATCCTATAGACATCTAAAGAAACCATAAGATCTTTAAATTCAATTAGGCATTAAAATGGCAATCCATTGATGAACACAAAACTTGCAATGAACTATCTCCAAGCTGCAGCCTGTACACATCTACTCATCCAAAAATCCCAATGTATACCAAAAACCTATTACAAATTGAAAATAAAACTAAACCTAGCTGCTTACAGAGTGGTTAGCATGCAAGTACTGGGCTAAGAGAGAAGAAAAATAAGAAAAAGAGATGGTCAAACTCTAACCCTAGCCTACTGGAGCTCGTAGCTGACAGAGGATGAAGGAAAGATGAAAATAATAAACTCTATGTACAACTTATATACTCTGTCAAAACGGACTTGGCTCTAAGGAGATTAACCCTAATTTTTTCAACAGACGTGACACTTTTTTAACTCTTGGATGCCTGGAGATATGCACCTCGAAATCTATGCCTTGGGAAGTGTGCCCTAGCCTTGGAAAATTCCCAAAAGGCCCTTGAGTTAAAACTGAGAAGTGGAGAGCCTGAGCTTCGTAGGGCTGGTATCTGCTTTTAGCACATTCACGCAACTACTTTGCCTTCACGAAGTTGCCTTTGGCTGGTGGGAAGTCCTTGCTCACGCATTAGCTGTTCATTTGATCATGTAGTTCGCTGGCGCTGCAATGCTATCGTGGAGATGATCTGGAGCGCCAAGATTTCTCGCTCAATTGAGCTTCAGAAGTTCTCTCGCCAAGTACTCATGCAGTTATGCTCCTGCGCTCGAGTAGTCAATGGTAAGGCCTTAGAGTGCGCGAGATCTGCGCGAAGAGAATTTTTGGCGTCTCTCTCTTCCAGGGCTACGCAAGTACTCTACGAGGTGATATTTTATTCAGTGTACATATGGATTCGCTGTGTTCTTTGCACGGCTACTTTGAGGCTTGATCTCGATGAGAGCTTTGTGACCACAGATTCTGGGGACTTTAACCTGTGAGATCTTTGCGAGGTCATTTCAGTTGTCCTTCTGACTGTGCGGCGTATCTGCGTGAGGGCCTCTTTCACTGCATCTTTAGCGTCGTGAGGAAGCTCCTCAACTCTGCGAGGTTTATCTTTTGCAACTCTGGTGCATTGCACTTGCTGCTGTCGTAGTCTCCTCCCTTCTCAGCTAACTTCATTCATTTGCTAGAATTTGATCAGTGGTGATCAGCAATAATGAGTCACCATGGTGAGCACTACCAAGGTGTTCCATTAGGCTTTATCTCCGCTGTCATCTTCGAGTGTATTCTCTCTCTCTCTTTTGGGCCAAAAAGCAAGGAGTTTATATTAAGTTGCATATTTTATTACTAACTAAAAAACACACTTAACAAATGATTATTAGTTTGCTTCAAGGTCCAGCAAAGGCTAAGTTAAGAGGTAAAAATTGGTGCTTTTCAGTGAATAACAAGAACTAGAACTAGGAACTAAGAACTAGAAGAAGAAATTAAGAACTAGAACTAAAATTAAGAACTAAAAAGAAATTACCTGAAGACTATCTCTTCCTCCCTTGCTTCTGGCGCTGCAGAGAGAGAACCTCAAAATCTCCAAAAGGAAGAAGCTTGAGAAAGAGAATTGTGTAGTGGCTAGGGTGTAGGGGTCTATTTATAGGCTTTTACTAGAAATCCTAGTATAACTCTAATTCCTAATTCAAATAAATGAAATATCCTAATTCTTAATCCTAATGTAACTTTAATTCCTAATTCTTTTAAAAAAATAAAATAAAGTCCTAAAGTAGTAAGGAAACTAATCCTACTTCTAATAAAAGAAACAAATCCTATGAAATAATAAAAGAGACTAATCCTATTTTGAATAGGAGTCTTGAAATTTGTCACTTTTTGTACAGCTTTCGAAAACTGATCATAACTTCTTCAATACTTGTCGGAATTGCGCGTTTTTGGCTCGTTGGAAAGCTAGTTCGATAAGCTTTTAAATATTACCAACTTCACATCGATCCGACTTTGTTTGATATTTCAAAATAGGCCAAACATAAAAGTGACGGGTTGACAATTTGGAAAGGTTGGGGAGACCTATTTGGCTTTAAGCTAGGCGCTTCCTCCATTAATACTACTTCGAGGGTCAAGACTAACGGGCTAGTGCTGCTAGCTTGACTGCATGGGACTCCTAGAGAAGAGTCTGTGATTCTAAAAGTCTAGAAGGCAGCTCGATACCATTTGGGAAGCCCCAGAGAGAACCTCAAATTTTCTCAAAGGGAGAAGCTTGAGGGAAAGAATAATAGAATAGTAAATTATTTTTATGGCTAAGGATAATTTTGAAAGGACTGAGTTTGGATCAATGATTAAAGGCCTAAGGATTAAAAACTGAGAATTCAAGATTTTAAGGATTAGGGATCAAGAACTAAGAACTAAAATTTAGAACTTAAGAATTAAGAACTAGAACTAAGAACTAGAATCAGAAGTAAGAGCTAGAATAAAAATTAGGGACTAGGATGAAAATTAAGAACTAGAATCAGAATTAAGAATTAGAACCTAGAAGCTAAGAACTTGAACCTAAAAATTAAGAAATAGAAACTAGAAATTAAAAGCTAGAGACTATAACCTAAGAGATTAACTGAAGCCGAGCTCTTCTTCCTCCTTACTGTAGAGAGAACTTCGAAACTCCTAGGAAGGCCTAAGCTCAAAAAGAGAGAAATTTCTATCAAAATTGGTGTTGTTGACTGAGGTAAAGGGGGTCATTTTATAGGTATCAAGGTAATTCCGCACCCTTGGTTAGGTGCACAATTGGTCGGTCAGATTCAATTGCGCGCCCTGTCCAGGGCACTAAATCCAGTTTGAGTTGGTCGCGGACTCAGTGAGTGATCGGCTGACCAGCTTAACTAGGAATCCTAGTTCCAACTCACTTGGAACTAATTACGTGCCGTGTATAAGGTGTGTAATTCGATTAAGCGCCTTTATCAATGGGCTTAATTGTGGAGTTTGGGCAGTCATGAGAGTCAGAGACCGGGTCTGACTAGAGGCCATTACAAGCCGGTGGTGTGGCATTTAATCGATTGCGTGCTCTGGCTAGGGTACAAATTTGGGTCTCAAGGCGGTCCGTGGGAGGTGGAAGTCGGGTCCAAGTGGGACCCATTATGCGCCAGTGGTTGGGCGTGCAATCGAATTGCACAGCTTTGTAGGGTGCGTAATCAGGTCCAAGGCAGTCCATAGGAAGAACGAACCTGGTCTAAGTGGGACCAATTCCTCACATGTATCCATGCATGTAATTGAATTTTGTGCCTCTGTCAGGGAACAAAATTTGGGATCTTCCCGGGTTAGGTCGAGTCCGAGCCACAGAGCTATTGTTTCAACCTGGGTCTCAACCATATGGTATTATTTCCGTATGTGGTCCACGTATTTAGGGTTCTAAGGTCTTCAGAGAAGGTTAGTCCTTCTCTGGAGATCATGGGCAAGATCAAAGGTTGACTGAATAGGTTTGTATACTCCAAGAAGACAAAAATGGGGTGTCTACAATGTATCATAGGTCAGCATGATGAGACTAGAATAAGAGAACAATCCATTTTTACCTGAGTAAAAAATTTACGGATTATGAGACACGCTATTCTCATCTGGAGAAGACATGTCTGGCTCTCATATGGGCTACACAAAGACTTCAACACTACTTTCTATCTCAAGCAGTTCTCCTTTTGGCTCGAATGGATCCATTAATGTACTTATTTGAGAAATCGGCTCTCACTGGCCAAACTGCATGCTAGAAACTCCTCTTATCGGAGTATGACATCACATTTGTCACCCAAAAATTAATCAAGGGGCAAGCACTTGTCAATCATTTTGCAGAGAATCCCTTACCTGACTACGAACCTCTGAGGACCAAATTCCCTGATGAAGACATCTTGTTCATAACAAAGGATGACAGAGAGGAAACAGAGGAGTCCTAGGTAATGCACTTCGACGAGGCATCAAATGTTGAAGGTCAAGGAGTCGGCATTGTTTTGATCTCTCCAAAAGGGTCTCATCTACCTGTGTCCATCAAACTCAATTTCCTTGCACCAACAATACGGCCAAATACGAAGCTTGCGTAGCTGGCCTAAGAGAACCTCTCAACCAAAACGTAACTTGATCAGTCACATAATTTACCATTTTATTACCCTTAACTTAGTGATGCTAGGACTTAGTTGCTACTAACAAGTTAACGATATGCAAATATTAAGGAAAAATAGTAAAAGAGAGCTAAAGTATTAATATTCATCAATATGAACTTGAAAAGCAGTAAGAAAGATGATTAAGCGAAAAAGCTGATTTCTCGCCTACTAAAAGGCAGAAAATCGTAATTTACGATTCATTAAAAGAGACAAAAGGAGATATGCGAAAAAATTGTAATCCAGAGAATCGTCCAAATAGGAAACTATGAAAGATAGAAAATTGTGATTGGCGATTTTCTAGAAAAATAGAAGAAAGAAAAGGATAATTGTGATTTTTGATTTTCGATTTTCTAGAAAAGAAGCTTTCCTACTATCATTGTTGTTGTTGATCACATGAACAAAAATTATCACCGGCAAAAACAGAATTAAAAGATATATGAAATTAGAAGTTTAGTAAATCATGAATCTGAGAAGATTGATGAAGATAAGCTCTTAGGAAATCTCGGTTGTTAAAATAAAGGAGAACAATCTAGAAGCACATCAACCATTGAAAGCAAGGAAGAATAAAATTAGGAATTAGAGTTATATTAGGAATCTTTTATTTTTAGAAGTTTCTTTTATTAGAATTAGAAGTCTTTATAAACCGACTCCTTATGATCTATAAATAAAAGAGCCTAGGAATAAGCATCGAAGAATTTCACCATCAATTGACAACTGAGGTTGGATTTTCTTCCGATCAGTAGTGTAAATTAGTTAGAGTAGATTAGACATCAGAGGTATCTCAAGAGAAATTGACGACTGCAATTGGGTGCAGAAGATTAGTGTATCCTAGTTTCTTAGAAGTAATTGACGACTGCGGCTGAGGGGTGAAAGATATTTATTTCCTTTCTAGTTTAGATTTTATTTGCTTTATTTACATACTTTGTAAACATCTTTAAGTTTTAATTTGAATTGATGACTCGGGTTGGAATTTTCAGATTAGTGTAATGGCTTTTATTTTTCCATCTTCAATTTTTTAGATTTTGATTGACGCCCAGATTTTAGGAAATTGTTGATTATATTAAATTGGTGTTAAGGAATTTTAGTGTTTGATTGATGCCCAAATTCTAGAAGACTGCAATATGGTGTGACGGTACTGTTTATTTTTATAAATATCCGTTGGCTAAAGATTGGGATTGACGACCTCAATCTGAAGGAGGATTAGAATTTATTTTTTACACTTTAGATTAAGAAACTATTCTTTTATTCATATTTCTCAAGTAGTTTAGAACCTTAAAAGATAAATATAAACTTTAAAATAGAAATATATATAAAGAGGATAAAACTTCTTTGTGGGAACGATCCTATACTAGCTCTACAATTTCCATTGTGCGCTTACAATAGGTTAAGACTTAATTAGACATACATAGTAAGCCGATCAAGATTTTGGAGCCATTGTCGGGGAAGTCTTTATCTTTTTATATATATTTATTTTAAAAATAAATATTTATCTTTATCTTTTTATATATTTTTATATTTTTAACTTTCTTTGATCACTTCTTAAGCTTTCGCAGGTTTATTCGGAGTAACAGATCAAAACTTGCACATTCTTGCCGGCCATGAAATTTAGATCTCTCCCTGCTCTCTAAAATAAAAATCATATAAAACTAAAAATATAAAAATAAGTAGTTATGCTCAAATTCATCTTAAAATCTTTCATGTATACATACGCTACTAAATACGCATTTTGCTATCGCATGAAAATAATTATTACCCATCATATGTACTCTCCGATATCATCACACAAAATAAATCGTACGGCATTTTATATTTCTTCCAGCCGACGTTCAATTTATTGCCAACTAACCTTCTAGAGAATCATTATGCCAATTAAGCTCGGAAGGATGATAAAATTTAATATGATGATTCGTATTCCACCATCCAAGCACTTCAAACACTGGATCAGTCCATCCTTTGTGAAATCATTCCTTCTCGTCCCTACCATTCCTTCTCGTCACAACTTCTTTTTTTCACTCCTTTCCCATATTTTCCATTTTGCTTTTCATTTTCTTCTTCTTTTGTACCTCTTTTCTAACATTCCTTTGTTTCATTCTTATTCCTTTCACTCCCTCTTCTTCCCTTCTTTGCGTTCTAAATTCTCAGAAATTGTAAGGGTTAAAGTTAGAAAATTTTGGGTAGTACATATGGTTAAAGGTTTATAAAATTTTGGTACAAAGAAATTCGGTTTTAAGGTTCTAATATAGGTTCAAGGGATGAAATATTCAGGGATTTTGAATTTTTGGCTCTGGTTTAAACAAAAGATAACCTTTGATCATTTTTATGATTTACTAGCGTAGATGCCTTATTGCTTTGATATTCCTAATAGATAGTCCTAAATAAAAAAATATTAGTTCAACATATTCATAGAATAATTTGATTCTAAATTCAACAATATGAGATTGCATATCAGTATAGAAGTTCAAAGAAATTTTTACGATTTTGAATAGAAACAGTCTCTTTCAGAATAAAAGAGGAAATATGGCTCAAAATCTCACCGGTTTATAATTTTGAAACTATAGTCTAAACTTTTGAAGTTTAGATCAATCTATTGTTTCAAACATTCATTCTAATACAGTGTTTCAATGAGCTAAATATGAATTATAACTGTTATAAATTCTAATTATTAAACTTCTATTATAATGAATCGTAGGTTTTCAGGATTTATAATTTTTTCTATCATAATTCTTATGTATTGGTCAAAAAAAAAAATTAATAATTTTGAAAATTTCAAATAAAATTACTAAATAAAGAAGTTGTTTATCCCCCAAACTTAAATCAGACAATGCCCTCAAGTATAAATGTTGTAATGGAAAATAAGGATAAATAATTTGAAATTTTAGAAACTCAATATGTACTATGTATTGACCAATTCAGTAGATTAGTTAAATTTTTATTTACTTTTAAAGAAAAATATATTTAAAAATAAATAAATAAATAAATATTTAAAGTTTGTAGGTAACTTCACTGAAAACCTTCAGGAGACTACAACTCGTCCACTTGGGATCACCTAGGGGCTTCTTGCATCCGTTAAATGCAATCCTACGAAAGTGGCATTTAAATTCATAGTTTAGATATTTTATGTTTCCTTGTTTGCTAGGGACTAGCAAAGCTTAAGTTTGGGGGTGTGATCAGTTACATAATTTTCCATTTTATCACCCTTAACTTAGTGATGCTAGGACTTAATTTGCTACTAACAAGGTAACAATGTACAGATATTAAGAAAAAACAGTAAAAGAGAGCCAAAGTATTAATATTCATCAAAATAAACTCGAAAAGCAGTAAGAAAGATGATTTAGCGAAAAAGACAATTTTCTGCCTACTAAAAGTCAGAAAATCGTAATTTATGATTCTTCAAAAGAGACAAAAGGAGAAAAGCGAAAAAATCATAATCCAGAGAATTGTCTAAATAGGAAACTATGAAAGACAGAAAATCGATTGATGATTTTCTAGAAAAAAAAAAGAAGAAAGAAAAGGATAATCATGATTTATGATTTTCTAGAAATGAAGCTTTCCTCCTATTGTTACAACTGCTGATCACGTGGATGAAGATTATCACCGCCAAGAATAGAATTAGAGATATCTAAAATTAGAAGTTTGGTGAATCACGAAACTAAGAAGATTGATGAAGATAAGCTCTTAGGAAATCTTTTTTTTGAAATAAAGGAGAATAATCCAGAAGCACATCAACCATTGAAAGCAAGGAAGAATAAAATTAGGAATTAGAGTTATATTAGGAATCTTTTATTTTCAGTAGTTTCTTTTATTAGAATTAGAAGTCTTTATAAACCAACTCCTTATGATCTACAAATAAGAGAGCCTAGTGTAGGAATAAGCATCGAAGAATTTTATCATCAATTAACAACTGGAGTTGGATTTTCTTCTGATCAATAGTGTAAAATAGTTAGAGTAGATTAGATATCAGAGACTTCTCAAGAGCAATTGACGACTGCTATTGGGTGTTGAAGATTAGTATAGATATCCTAGTTTCTCAGAAGTAATTGACGACTGCAACTGTGGGGTGAAAGATATATTTATTTACTTTCTAGTTTAGATTTTATTTACTTTATTTACATGCTTTGTAAACATCTTTAAGTTTTAATTTGAATTGACGACTCGGGTTGAAATTTGCAGATTAGTGTAATAGTTTTTACTTTTCCATTTCAATTTTCTATAGTTTGATTGATGCTCAGATTTTAGGAAATTATTAATTAGATTAAATCTGTGTTAAGTAATTTTAGTTTTTGATTAACGCCCAAATTCTAGAAGGCTACAATACGGTGTAACGGTACTATTTATTTTTATAAATATCCGATGCCTGAAAATTGGGATTGATGACCTCAATCTGAAGGAGGATTAGGATTTATTTTATGCACTTTAGATTAAGAAATCATTCTTTTATTCTTATTTTTCAAGTAGTTTAGAACCTTAAAAGATAAATATAAACTTTAAAATAGAAATATATATAAAGAGGATAAAACTTCTTCATGAGAACGATCCTATACTAGCTCTACAATTTCCATTGTGCGCTTGCAATAGGTTAAGACTTAATTAGACGTACATTATAAGCTGATCATAAATCATCTCAGGGTGTTTGGTGACTCGCAATTAATCATATGCCAGACCAATGGAGATTGGAAGATGAAAGATAAGAAATTGATCCCCTACCATGAATATCTTGAGGATCTGATTGCCAGCTTCGATAACATTACATTCTCTTATGTCCCGCGAGCAAGAAATCGGTTCCCTAATGCACTCACAACCTTGACATCAATGGTCGAAATCTCCTATGGCGTCGAGATGAAGCCGATCATGATTGAATAAAGGAATGAGCCGGCTTTTTGCCTCCAGATCAAGGGATCAGCAAAGTTGGATGATGAGCCTCCATGATTCTCAGATATCAAGAATTTCCTCAATACTCGAGCATTTTCGAAGGGCACATCCAAGATGGATAGGCGGACCATCCAATGTTTAGTGGCTGTAACAGATGACCTTGTCGAAATCCACACTATTCACACAGGTCACGAGTCCATAGAATGTAACAAATGACCTAGTCGAAATCCACCCTATTCACACAGGTCACAGGTCCAGTCAAACGTATGCCAAAAATGGGACAAAACAAAGGCCTCTCCACATGGATGTATAGCACAAATGTTTTAGTCAACTTGGTCCTTCATACATCTTAAATGTCATGTATTCAAACTTGACGTTTGAAACTTATAGTGTACTTGCTTTCCACTACTTATATTCAATAACCTATCTATATTTAAAGACTAAGCTATTATGCCTGTAATGTAAAGGAGTTACACTTGAAACTAATAGCTGAAGTATAAGGCTCTTATCTCTATCTACCAAATATCAAGGTATATATATAGGTGCCTCACAGTTGACGTTCTATCCCAGATATTTTGTTGGTTTAGTATAACAGATTTCTTTAGTATAACAGCTTAGCACTAAAATAAAGTCTTGCTTTGGCTTATATGATAGTACAAAGAGCAGGCTTTGCATGAGATCCCGACCCTTATTGTCTTTACTACGATACACTCACTTATGCAGTGTTGGCTCTACACGACTTCGTAGCTTTAAAGAGCTTATAAGCTCCTTGCCTCTGCTTTCGCTTACATGGGGGTATGAGTCAACATGCTAAGCATGCACGCAAAGTGCAGCTACCAGTTCTATAAGGCAATCTAATTCCCTTCATCTTCCTCGTTTTATTTCGTCGCAAACTGACCCTACAACAGGAACTCCACAGCCAGAGATACTGTAACCAGTAAAATAAATCCTAGGAACGAAAAGAGAAAAGCAATTTCTGCTATCTAACCCCATTGCTCGTGTAACCTTGGATACAAATTGAGAACCTAAGAAGAGACAGTAAACAACCAATTCGGTTCTCATTCTTAGTGCTCGACGAACTTGATACAAGTCGACATCATCGTCATCTCATGTTCACCAAAAGGTATGTAGTTTAACCATGGTAAACAGTGTTAAGGCCTTTGGTTTGTGCCAAGGTTGCACATTGAGGTACTCAACAGCTCTGAACTCAGTTCAGATTTGTTGCATGATGGGTCGGAGGCAATAAGGCCAGTGAGTTCACTCCAACCCCTTACTCGAGTAACTACATGCTATAGTGTAGAATTTAAAAGAGTAATAGTGGAGGGTAGCACATAAAGTATAAGGCCAACAGACCTAGGCACCAATGAGAAATCAATGCACCACGGCAAGCTGGCATCAGGCTTGCCGCGACAAGGTGCTCAGCTGAGCTGCTTGCCGCAGCAACCCCCATGGCTTGCTGCGACAACCTATGTTGTCTGTTGTTTTGGTTGTTGTCTTTGCGTCATAGACCTTTGGTCTATTAATGACCCATATGAGGTGGCCTTATATTATATGAACCTTGTCAATGCGTGTATTTTGGGTCTCAAGTGACCCATTACACTACTAAAATTTATGTATATATATGATAGGTGCAACATAGTGCATATACCTAGTTTTGAGAAATTTAGATGAGAATGATAGTCTCGGATGCATGATCACACATACAACGCAGATTCACATACGCGTAAGATAAGGTCGGGAAATTACTTTGCTAAGGTGCCTTTGATTTCCTTCAACACTGATAGATTGCAAATGATTGCTCATATATGGCGATATATTTATATAACTATCACTGCTATATCACTTTGCCTATTATAAATATCAATGCTATATTACTTTGCCTTGAGTATGGTGTAGTACACGCTATAGTAAATTGCTGATCAGACACGATATAGGACTAATTAGAAGAAAAGAATAAGGCTACTTATTAGTTTTATGGCTTATACATGTATGTATTTGTTCATGTTATACATGAACCCGTTTTATGATGAATTTATATCAAACATCTATAGATGTAGATGAATACGTGTTACCATATATATATGCTGTGATGAGAACTGTCATAATCATGTCACATCATTGATGCCTTGTACACATTGGTAACTCAGTTTTGAGCCAAGTGATCCTGCTAACTCGGGAGCTTGATTTATCGCGATACAAGTGATCCCGCTAACTCGGGAACTTGGCAAGTGATCCCGCTAATTCGAGAGCTTGTTTCCTCTTGGTTTAAGTGATCCCTCTAACTCGGGAGCCGGACAAGTGATCCCGCTAACTCGGGAGCTGGATTCTTTTATCCATGTATCTTGTTCAGCATTGCTTCCTCATACATGTTGCACCATGAGTTGGTATTGGATTTTGTTAGTATGTCAGCATGTTAAATTCTATGTCAGCTCCATGTCAGCATGTTAGCATGATAATAAATATTACTTTTCATTGTATATTATGCCTCTAGAAGTGAATTTGATAAATCTAATCTATGTTAGCAATGTAAAATTCTCTACTGAGCTTTGATGATAGCTCATTCTATGACTTAAATGTCTTAGTTGCAAATCTAGATCCCGAGCACGCAGCTGACCCTACTTACGTGCTGGATGAGGTGGAAGGGGACGACGACGAAGAAGGCGAGAGGACGATTTCGCGAAAGATTTCTTCCCAAAATAGGTTTGTGGTTTGAAAGAGAGTGAGAGGTTTAGATAGAGATATTGGATATACTTGTATGAATTATGTATGGTATTTTGAGGTACTTTGTTATGGGATGTATAGGATTCTTTCCATTGTTTAGATGACGGGTGGTCGTCATCGGTGGAAAGCTATACATCAGATCAGTTATCATTGTATATAGTGTTTGCTAGTTTCTACTTAGATTAATAAAAGTTAGTTTATTTTGCCATATTTGCTTGTCAGAGTAGGTACATTGCTTCCTAATTTGCAACACTTTGTACAAATGTTGGCCCTTATATGAAAGGATCATATTAGGTGATTCGATGGCGCAACGGTTCCAATAATACGATGAAGGGAAACGTTGGGTTATTACAGGTGGTATCAGAGCTCCGGCGCTAAGTCATTTGGATACTTAACTCTAGCATGCATATATGGCAAAATGTCTAATAATTGTTTAGATGTGGGAGTTAGATTGAGTTTATGGTTTCTGATCAAGTTGTTACCTGATCGAAATAGGTTGAGATGCCTCCATGACATGGAAGAGGTAGGGGTAGACCACCGTTACCCCATCGCACTGGGCTGAATGCGATTCCAGTAGCAGGGTATAAGCATGACACCACCTCGGGAAGCGGAGAGAATGTGAATATAGAAACCCGAACGACGATGGAGAATATTGCTGAGCATACTTCACCAGTGCAGACTCTGCCAGTTATAGATGCTCCTCAGATTGGAAATGCTCATGGAGTTGAGCAAAATGCGAGACACAATCTACAGTTGATGGAGACTATGGTCAACACCATGGCCATGCTTGCTGTTTGACGCCCCGAGGGTTTTATAGAGTTTGTTCGACTTCGATCTCCAAGTTTCCATGGTCAGCATGACCCAATGGAGGCCGAGAAGTGGTTGACTCAAATCGAAAAGGTGCTGCAAAGAGTTACTTCCACCGAGGAAGAAAAAGTATGTTGGCCGGCATATTAATTAGAAAGTGAGGCAGAGCCATGGTGGCAGTCTATAGAACAAACGAGAATGCCTGGCGTACCATGGACCTTGGCAGAGTTCACAGAGCCATTTAACGAAAAATATTTTCCAGCACCTGAGAGATACAAGTTGGAGGTGCATTTTGCGACCTTAGTACAGGGTCAGATGACGGTTAGAGAGAATGAAGCAGAGTTCACTCATCTCTCTTGCTTTGCACCCTTACTTGTAGCCACAGAGTTGATGAAGACACAAAAGTTTGGGCGGGGTTTGAAACTCCTGATCAAGGAACGAATTTCGTTGTTCCAAGCAACGACTTATGCCAATGTGATGAAATTGGCCCTGATAGCAGAAATAGATGTGGATACCATGTTCAAAAGGAGAGAAGAAAAACAGAAAGCCAGAAAAGCTCCATCTCAGTCCTATAATACCGGTCAAATTAGTAAGCGACCGTGATATCAAGGACATCCCGCATTTCAACCGGCTGCAGGAGCTTATGCACGACCTTACAGTTCACAAATGTTTTCATTAGCACGAAGGATTCCACATGTTCAGAACTAGTCTTTTCCAATGGCGGCCAGAAGTACATCTGGGTTTTCACAAGTACGGTCGATAGGTTCTTGCACGGGATCCTATACGACTTCATCGGTTGCTTCGACAGAGATCTGTGGGAAAATATATACGCCTGGCTAAAAATTTGAATTTTTGCCTTGGCGTATATATTATATACGCCCCATATAACTGGTGCTCGACGGGTTCCTTATAACCCGCGCCCAGCCCTTTTTGTCTCACTATTCACTCGGACTGTGCCTTTTTGCCCCTCCACCTTCTTTCTTCTCTCTTTCCTCCTTTTTTTCTTGACAAACGGGTCCATCGCCCTACATTGACCGAGCCTTGTATAGGACATCTTTGTATGTCTATGGACCCACTTCCCGGCCCAATTTCTCACACGGGGGATGGGGTTAGTGTACTTCCCAGTTTGGACTCGGGGCCCAATTTTTTGCAAAAGTGGTGTGCTAGCTTGGCTGAGGGCGAGCTCGCTGCTCTGGATCGCCTCGAGTTATCCCGCCTTTCCTCTCTCCTTATTGCTCCTTTGTTGCCCGACCTCCTAAAGGCGGCTTTAGTGTCATGGGACCATAGGGCTCATGTCTTCAGATTCGGGTCCAGGGAGCTCACCCCAACCTTGGAGGAGCTAGCCTCTATCACCTGCTTGAGAATGCATCGGGGGCTTGCCAAAGTGGTGCCCAAATCGGGGTATGCAAAGGTGGTCTACGCGGTTCTTGGTTTGAAAAAGGGTGGGTATGAGAAGGGCTTCGCCGGCGGGCCCACTAGGTGCTTGGTGAAATTCCTGAGAGAACTTTTTGGTGACTCGAGTCTTCGAAAGTTGCCGGTCCGAGATCCTTTCAATGTGAAGGCCTTTGCCCTTTATTTGCTATTGGAAGTTCTCTTCTTTACTGGGGACGAGACATTTTCCCTCGGGTTATGCGACGTTTTGACCGAATTGGAGGGAGGCCGCTCATTGGTGCACCTAGTCTTGGCTGAGATGTATCGGGGCCTGGATTCCTTGGCCTCGGACCGGATTGGGATTCTTCGCGGGAGTCCACTCATTCAAATTTGGCTAGGAGAGCATTTGGCTATCATGGGGCCTGTACCGAGATTCATCTTGGTAAGAGGGGATGTGGCCCGGGGCTTTCTAACACACTACTCGAGGCTGCCCCATGGGAGCATCAAAGAACTGAGCCTGTGGCTATCTGATGCGGAGCTGATCTGGCAACTTCCCTGGTTAGACGGCACCTTTCCGATTGTCCTCTCTCGGGATTGTGAGGGTATCACACTTTTGGGGTTGACTGGTAGTACCTACTATTTTCCATCTCGGGTGCTTCGTCAATTCGGATATACCCAACACGTGACGTGCACTGTGAGGCTGCCCTTGTGTTCCCTGATATTCTCTCGGGGTTCTCTCAGTGACCTAGATCTCATAGCAGCACTCTGGGAGACCCGCCAATCAGCGCATATGTGTAGCTTGGCTCAGGGAGGTGCCCTCTCTTCTGATTACGAGGTTTGGTTGGCATCTGAGAGCTTACCTGCTCCTAACCTGATTTCGGTAGATGCGATAGAGACGGGGCCCTGGCCATTCAAGGAAACGGTGCTCCGGACTAGAATTGAGTCTCTTTTTGCAGAGAAGCTGGCTTTGACTGAGGCTTTGGGGAAGGAGAGGGCCAGAGCCGAGATGGCGGAGGTGAGAGCTACAACGACCGAGAGCGAGGTTCTTGATTGGCCAGGCTTTTGGTGAGTCTCGCGGTCACGGTGGCCTTGCGGCAGAAGAGTCTTCATGGTAGGTAGTTGACTGATCAAAATGCCCGTGAGGACTCTCTTCTTGTAGAGATCAGTGCTTTGAAGCGTGGTTCCTGCCCCTGACCTGTTCCTGCACATACCATAGATCATATACACAGAGGGGGGGCTGATGCCCCTTAACAGAGATCTCCTTTTTTTGGATTGTTTCCTTTTTATTTGTTTTATACTTATACAGAAGGCGGAGAGTAGAAAGTGTGTCATGTTGTCATCATTTTGGGATGTGACACTTCATACGTGATGCTTGTAAGGAAAGAAATGAAATCTGCTATATACACATATACATATTTTTTTGGTGTTCGAATTTTCTTCCATACGTCTCGCAACGTAAGGTTTTTTTTTTTTTTTTGGAAAAGGAAAATCTATTATCTCTTTTTTTTTTTTTTTTTTTTTCTCCTACATAGGGTGAGGCTTCTTATGGGAAAGGAAAATATATTATCTTTTTTGAAATTTTCTCCCTCACAGTGTGAGGCTTTTTATGGGAAAGGAAAATCCATTATCTTTTTTGTTTGAAATTTTCTCCTTTTGGTGATGTCGGTATTTCCAAGGCCAATTGGTGGGTCCTCTTTTTGAGCATGGTCAAACCCCGTTTAGGAGTTTCCGGTGCTTCTTTTTGAACATGGATAGGTCAGCTTCCCCGAGATTGATTGGTCTTCTGGCCTTACCTTTGGTCATGCGTCGGACGATGAGACGACATGCCTGATTAGGATCTGATCTAATTTTAACATGAGCGGCCCAACACAAAAAGGGAAGGGGCTCAAGGAGTCCAGACTAAAAAAAGGTGAACTAGAACAGATCCTCTCCTAATCTCTCTTTTTTTTACATTTTTTGCTCATAGCACCCAAGACGGGTTTTCACCATGCCTGTCATCCCTGTTTTTACCCGCAGTGCCCTTTCGGGTTTTCACTACGTCCATGGGTTCGCTCTCTTACGCCAAGTGCCTTTTCAGGTTTTCACCTGGTCCACGTGAGTTCGCTGTTTTTACTCGCAGTGCCCTTGCGGGTGTTCACCACGTCCATTTTGCTTTGAACTCAAATTGATTTTCTTTCTCTTTTTTTTTTTTCTTTTTCTAGAATCAGAGAGCCACGACATGGACAACGATTCCGTCATAACCGGCTGGATGGGGTTCTAGTGTCGTCTCACAACTCGGCTCATGTTGACTTAATAGATATTATGACTACTTGCGAACGTACAAAGAGGGCTTCCTTCAGGGTGTAGCTTGGCCATGGGTCAGGTTAGGATTTGAAGGTATGCTGGGCTAAAAAAGTGTTTCCTTGATACGGCTTAAATTTTCTCAACATACTTTCTTCTTTGGGGGTTTTAATATACATGCCCCATGATTCTTCTTTTTTTTTTCTCTTTTTGCTTCATTTCAGGCAATCTCTTTTTGAGGTTTTACTTTTTCAACTTTTTTTTTATTTTGATAGTAACTCTATACACATGCATCTTTTCTCTCTTTTTTTTGGTATACGCACACGTATATATATTTTTGTTGGGGGGAATGGGTTTATAGAAAGAAAGGTCCAGGCTCAAATGGGGTAGCAAAGGATATCATCATTTTTAGGGATGCTTTCTGGCTACTGTGTTTGGAAAGATGGCCTCTTTTGGGTGGTTCTTAAGCAGTCATGTATCTGTTTCATCAATACTCACCTTATCGCGATAGACTAAGAGTAGAACCGTCGGGCGTATCCAGTGTTGATGGGCTCAAGAAGATGATCTCCATCCATGGTGGCGAGGCGGATGGCATATCCCGACAGCACTTCTCGAACGACGTAAGGTCCTTCCCAGTTCAGCTTAAACTTTCCTCTTGGATCGGCATGGAGGAATGGGAAGATCTTCTTCAGCATAGTGTCTCCTACCTTTAGATCTCGACCGCGGACAAGTTTATTGTAAGCGCGTGCGATTCGCCCCTGGTAAAGTTGAGTGTGACACAAGGCTAGGAGTCTTTTCTCGTCCAATAAGTTCAGCTGATGAAAGCGTGATCTCTCTCTCTCCGCTTTGGGTAAGCCTGATTCCATGAGGATTCGGAGCGAGGGTACTTCAACCTCTACCAGGAGGACGGCCCCGGTTCCATACACAAGGGAGAATGGTGTTGCCCCTGTAGTGGTACGGATCGACGTTCTATAGGCCCAAAGTGCGAAGGGTAACTGCTCACTCCAATCTTTGTAAGTGACTACCATCTTCTCGAGAATGCGGATTAGAGTTTTGTTGGCCGCCTCCACAGCTCCATTCGTCTGAGGCCTATAAGGGGATGAGCGATGGTGCTTGATGTTGTATTGCCCACAGAAGTCTCGAATGCACTTATTTGCAATGTTCGTGCCGTTGTCTGTTATTGTTTTTGATATCCTTGGGTACTTTGAATCGGCACACAATATTGTTTTTGAGAAACTTCTCAACGTGAATGGCCGTGATGTTGGCATATGACGCCGCTTCTACCCACTTGGTGAAGTACTCAATGGCAACGAGGATGAACCGATGTCCGTTTGATGCTTTTGGATTAATCATTCCGACAACATCAAGACCCCAGGTAGCAAATGGCCAAGGAGTGGTCATGCAGTGAAGATCAATGGCCGGAGCGTGTATCAGGCTGGAATGTTCTTGACACTTGTAGCATTTTTGAACATGTTTGCAACAATCCGATTCCATGGTGATCCAAAAGTATCCCTGCCGTAGGATTTTCTTAGCGAGCATGTGACCGCTGACGTGGGCTCCGCATACTCCTTCATGGACTTCCTTCATAATATTGACTGCTTTAGTTTCAGTGAGAAACCTGAGTAAGATGTTATTGTATGATCGCTTGTAGAGGCATTCCTCCCAAATGACGTAACCTGCCGCTAAATTTTGAATGGTTCGTCAGTCTGTTTTGGATGTACCCTCTGGGAAAGTTAACGTCTTGAGGAAATTCTTGATATCTGAGAACCAAGGTGGCTCATCATCAGGCTTTGTAGGTTCCTCAATCTGGAGGCAGAAGGTCGGCTCATTCCTCTGCTCGGTCATGATCGGCTTCATCTCAACACCATAGGGGATTTCAATCATTGACGCCAAAGTTGCTAATGCATCGGCAAAGCGATTCCTTATCCGAGGGAAATATGATAAAGTCACATCTTGGAAGCAAGCTATTAGATCCTCGAGGTGGTCATGATAGGGGATCAGTTTCTCGTCTTTCGTCTTCCAGTCACCATTCGTCTGACATATGATTAACTGTGAATCGCCAAAAACTCGAAGGTGAGTTATATTCAGATCGAGAGCTGCCTGTAGACTGGTGGAGCAAGCTTCATATTCAGCCATATTGTTAGTGCAGGGGAAGTTGAGCTTGACAGAGATCAGTACATGGGATCCTCTTGGCGAAATCAGGATGGCGCCAACTCCTTGGCCTTCAACATGCGATGCCCCGTCAAAGTGCATTACCCATGGTTCCTCTGCTTCTTCTATATCATCTTCTGCCATGAACAGGATGTCTCCATCTGGGAATTCAGTTCTTAACGGCTCATAGTTAGGTAACAGATTGTCGACAAGATGATCAATAAGTGCCTGCCCCTTGATCAACTTCTGAGTGACGTACGTGATGTCGAATTCAGATAATAAAAGTTGCCATCATGCAGTTCGGCCAGTGAGAGCAAGTTTCTCAAATAGGTACTTCAAAGGATCCATCCGTGCTAGAATTAGGACGGCTTGGGATAACAGGAAGTGTTTAAGTCTTTGAGTAGCCCACATGAGCGCTAGGCATGCTTTCTCCATATGAGAGTAGCATGTCTCGTAATCAGTAAACATCTTGCTCAGATAGTAAATGGCCTGCTCTCTTCTTCCCGTTTCATCGTGTTGCCCTAACACACAGCCCATGGAAAACTCTGTCGTGGATAGGTACATTATCAGGGGTCTACCTAGTACAGGTGGTACCAATACTGGAGGATTTAGGAGGTAACCCTTGATCTTGTCAAATGCAACTTGGCAGTCATCATTCCACTCAACTGGTGAGTCCTTTCTTATTAGTTTGAAGATCGATGTGCATATCAGAGTTAACTGTGCAATGAATCGACTAATGTACTAGATTCTGCCTAAAAATCCTCTAACCTCTCTATAGACGGTGGTGGCATTTCAATGATGGCCTTGATCTTGGTCGGATCGACCTCGATGCCTCTCCTACTGACGATAAAGCCTAACAGTTTTCCTGACATAGGGTCGAATGAGCACTTCTGGGGATTCAACCACAACCTGTACTTTCTCAACCTCTCGAACAACTTCTGAAGGTTTACCAAGTGGTCGTCCCTTTCCAGCGATTTGGCAATCATATCATCGACATAAACTTTGATCTCTCGGTGCATCATGTCGTGGAATAGGACCGTCATTTCTCTCTGGTAGGTTGCCCCAGCATTCTTAAGCCCAAATGGCATCACCTGGTAGCAGAAGGTACCCCAGGGAGTGATGAACACAGTCTTCTCTCGGTCGGCCTCTGCCATCTTAATCTGATTGTAGCCCGAGAACCCGTCCATGAAAGAAAGCATCTACATTCGAATCTTCCCATCTTTCTTTGGTACAGGGACGATATTGGCCAGCCACTGCAGGTACTTGGATACCATGAGGAAACCCGCGTCATACTGCTTAATGACCTCGTCCTTGACTTTCAACATCCATTCAAGTCGGAGGTGTCTCAGCTTCTGTTTAACCGGCTTGCAGTCAAGGTAGAGTGGCAACTCATGTTCAACTAGATCGGTATCCAAACCAGGTATGTCTTCATACAACCATGTGAAGACGTCTTGGTGTGACCGGAGGAAGTCTATCATACCCTTTCTCTCTGTAGGGGACAGCGACATTCTGATTTTGGTGATTCTAGGGACCTCTTCGGTGCCTAAATTGATGTCCTCTGTCTCTTCGATGATCGGGGTGGGGCCATGCTCAAAATTGGCAAATTGCTTGAGGAGCTCATTGGGGAGCTCATCGATTTGACCTTCCTTATCCAGACTCGCGACTCCTACCTCTTCTCGTATTTCTACAGGGAAGGGGTCGGCTTCGTGTGGGATGGGTATTACGACATCATTTTCAATTTTATTAGGAATTTTAAAGGACAATATTTTTGGAATTGGTATTTTTTTTATTTTTATTGTTTTTTGTAATTTTTCGAAGGGTAACCCCTAGCGTTGTGGATCTCTATATATACAGGGTAGAGTGCCCCAGAGGCAGATCTCACTTCTTACAGGTTGTTTTTTTTTTTAGAGCCGCTGTCGTATTCAAAGCATTTGGCGGCTCCCAAGAGTTGGGGTAGAGATGTCCAGTTACTTACCTGTGAGGCCTGGCCTTTACCTCTTTGGTCAGAAATGGCATCGATAGGCTTTTGCGGTCCCTCCCTCAGCATGTTTATGGAGGGATCCTCTGGGACCATGTCTTTGAAGGTTAGGATGGTCCCAAAGTGGCTAGTGCTGCAGTGGTGGGTGGGCCCGAGGATTTCCTCCTCAAATAAGGAGAGGGCTGCCAAGTCCACCTCAAGGTCTGGGGGGATGATGTAAGGGTTAGTGGGGTGGACGAAAGCAAGCTTGTGTGGGGTCACCCTTGTCTCCCCATTCAGATCAGTCTTTACTACCCCGGCGCTCACAAAGGTTTGACGGATGTGTGGTCAGGCAGGAGTTTCTTCTTCTAGGTTGATTCCTCTGGCCCTGGCGACTACTGCGGCTCTCATCTTTTCTTTGGCCTCTCTGACTTCTTCATTGGGCTTGTAGCCTAGGCCAAATCTGGTTTGCTGCCCCTTAGCCCTGACGGGGTCTCTTCTTCCTTGAAGGCGTGGGCCCAAACCTTTCCCCTTTTGGTGGCCCCATTTGTGGAGCATGAACAATGCCGCATTCATTCCTACCCCAGTTTTGGCAGGGGTTTTCTCAGGTGACTCAAGGGTGACGGCTGAAAAGTCATACTCAAATCGATGGAAATCGGTGTCATTTGCTGTGTGCAGCATGTCAAGCACTTTCAGATTTTCAATATGCAGAGCGCTCCTCTTCCTGTCTTCTCTGCTCTCACCTACGATGGTGACGATTCTTCTGCCTGAGATGAATCAGAGTTTTTGGTGTAGAGTTGATGGTATTACTTACGATCTCATGCGATCTGTAAGTAGATTAAATGTAAACTTGATGTCCATCACCTGGAAGGGGACAGTGAAGGTTTGCGGCCTGATGATCAGGTCGAGGTCTACTTCTCCTATGATCTCTCTCCGAGTGTTGTCGAATCCCCTGGCGCTTGTTATAGAGGGCCGGAAGGTGTTGGGGTTTGCACCGATTTTGATTGCCGTCCTTAAAGGGCACCCATTCAATGTCGACCCGTTGTCTATTAAGACCAACGGCACCACCAGGTTCCCTACTTCTACTGTTATATTCAGGGGCTTAGAGTGGTTATTCCCCTCAAGCGGCAGATCCGCATCAATAAATGAGATGACATTTAGGGCCAATACTTGTCTAATTATCTCTCCTACCTTGTCTGGGAATACGTGGGCGGAAACATGCGCGTCTTTGAGTGCTCCCATTAAGGCTTGAAAGTGGAGCGGGGACGTGATCAACAAATCCCAGACAGTAATATGTGCAGGTGTCCTCTTGAGCTGTGTCTCCAATACATGCTCTCTGGCCATTTTCTCGAAGGGGTTTCCTGCGGCATACTCTTTCTTCTTCTCTTCTCCTCTTACGACCCCCGATGCTTATGGCTGCATAGAAATCTTGCCTGACCGGGTGATAAATTCGACAGTCTCTTCTCGGTCGCGACCAACATTCATGTCCGTCTGCTCATAACTTAACGGCACTTGATGCGGGTCATAAGCGGGTTTCGGGATGAGGAAGGGAGTGCTTGGTGATTCTGGGGCGGATTGGGCTGGGTATGTCGAATTCTCGGGCCCAACCAGGTTGACTCCAATAAGGGGTGTAATGGTATTGGCGGGAATTGGCGAAGTTGGGTTTGAGGGTGCGGAGGGGGTTTGTGCAAGCGTTACCGGGGTATGGAAAGACCAGTGGTGATTAGGGGCAGGTGATAAGGGGAGTGGGTGAGGGGTTGTTTGTTTGGGTGGGGGTGGAGTTGGATTGGGGGCGAAATAGCGCTGGGATGGTGGAGGTGTGACTGGGAGAGGTGGTAGGAAGCGTCGGAGTCTGGTGGAAGCGGGGTGATAGGGATATGTGAGGGTAGTAGATGGGCGAGGGGTACTAATCTGAAGGGTTTATGTCGGGGTGGGATGGTGGGGCGATGATGGGTTAAATGGATGAAGCAGAGGATGATGGAGTAGTGCATGGGGCGGGGGTGTTTTAGGGATGGCGGAGTTGTGTATTGGGCGAGGTGATTTGGGGATGGCGGGGTAGTATGCTGGGCGGTGGGATTTAGGGGTGTGTATGAGGTACGAAAGTATGGGGATGGTGGAGTTATGTATGGCGTGGGGTGATTTGAGTGTGACGGAATAGTATATGGGGTGGCTGACGGTGGGATAGTGTGTGGGATGGGGTGATTAGGAGGTGGTGTGTACTGTGGGATAAATTGGGAGTGGGGCGGATATGTGTATGATTGCGGCGGGACTGGGCCCGTTTGGATTTGATAGGTAGGAGAGGAAGTGGAAAAATACTGCCCTAAATCTAGGGGCTCTTCTTGGTATGCCGGGGTGGGGAAGTAATCGGCTAAATACAGCGGCTCGATTACCCCCATAATTTGTTCACCCTCGTTCAGCCTAGTAAATGAAAACTCTTCTTGATTACCGATGTAATCCGAGGGGTCAAACTCTTCCTCTTCCTCCTCTACGCAGTGGATGTTAGGCCTGAGGCCTCCTAGATGCAGTGGCACGGGGGCCTGATGGATATTCTGGTTCTGCCCTTGAGGAAGCGGCGGGGGAACAATTTTTTCTACCTCTATTAAATCTTGGATTGCATGCTTTAGTGGGAAGCATCGATCTGTAGGGTGAACTGGTCCTTGGTGGAAGTTATAATGCAGGTTTGGGTCATAGTTTCTTGGTATCGGATTGAGTGGTGGGCGAGGCTGGAGTAAATTGACCAGACCCTTTTGTAGCAACACTGCCAATAAGACACTCAACGATTGCCCTAACGGTGTGAAGACCCATTCGAATCGTGCTTTCATCTGTTCCTGGGTTAACGAGGTCCTCGGTCCGTTATTCAGCCTTGGCGCTTGTTCGAAACTGGCCGGGGGTGGGTGTGCGGCCTGGAGCTGTATCGGGGTGGTATTGGCTTGGGGATAAATGATGTTCTGCACCTCTGCCCCTGGCCTTCTTTCAACCCCTGGTTCGACAGCTTTTCAAACCCAGTAATACATTGTATGCTCTTTCCCAACACCCTCTCGGCGTCTTGTAGCAGTTGGCATTTGGACCAAATCAACAAAGCGGATCTGGCGATATACTAAGAATTCTGTGATGATTGGGAGCGCACCCTTGGTTATTAATTCAATCTGCTCATCATCCAAAATCTGGTGGGTCACCTGGGCGGCCAATGCCCTCCACCTCCCTAAGTAGGCACTGAAAGTTTCATCATGTCTTTGCTTCAAACGGGCCAGATCCGACTTCCTTGGCTCTATGTCCATGTTATAGACATATTGTTCTTGGAATAAGTGTGCCAGATATTTCCAAGTTTTGGTCATGGACGGTTCTAGGGATGTGACCCATCTCAGTGCCGGGCCCGTTAGACTCTTTTGGAACACTTTGATGAGGAGTCGTTCATCTCCGCCGTACTGGCACATATCCCCACAGTAAGATTTTAAGTGGACAATGGGGTTGTCAGTGCAATCATATTTATTGAATGATGGCATCTTAAATTTTGGTGGCAGGGGGACATCTGAGAATAGACATAAGTCTGAGAAGTCTTCGAATGCAATTCTACTACTCCCATCTTCGTCAGCTGTTGTTGTATCCTGTCTCTCTGTTCTTTTTGCTGCTCTGATTCTTTTGAGGCTGTAGCTGGGACTGCCTCCCCCTGATTTTGTTCGGCCCCGGGTGTGACGATGATGGGCCTGGGGGGGCCGAAACTGGCAGCTCCTCCACTATTATGGATCTTGTCCTCCTCGTACTGTTGGTCATTATACAGGTGAGGGGCGAGGTCCGCTATTTGGACTTGAGGGGTGATGGGTTGGATGATCTGGTGGGGCCACAAAGCTTGTAAGGGATGGGGAGGAGTGAATGGATGAGTGGTTTGTAGATGAGTGATGTGCTGAGCTGGGTGCACATTCTGGGGGTGATGGGGGTGTGGTTGATGTGGCAGGATATTGTAGGCGTGGTTTTGAGGAATGGGGTGGATCAGATATTCCGTTGGAGGTGGGATGGGGGCAAAAGGGGTATAGGTGAATGAAGGGTATTGGTGAGGGGGTAAGGGGTTTGTGAATGGGCTTTGATGAGTGTGGGTGAATGGGCCTTGGGTTTGGGCTTGATGGTTTTGGAAAGCTTGGGTTGATGGGACTCGGGCCTGGGTGTGGGGGTTGGCATGTTTTTGGGCCAATGGGCCCTGTTGGGTTTGGGCTAATGGGCCATGTGGGTATTGGGTGTGGGATGATGGGCCTTGGGCTTGGGTTTGATAGGTTCGGGTCCAAGGGCCCTGAGGGGTTTGGAACTGGGCCTGGATCTGATGGGCTTGGGCCTGGACCTAAGTCTGGTGGGTTTGGGCTTGGGCCCATGGGCCTTGATTTTGGGCTTGGGTTTGGGTCTGATGGGTTTGGGTTTGGGCTTGGGCCCATGGGCCTTGAGAATTTTGGGCCTGGGGCTGAGCTTGGGTTTGGGCTTGGGCTTAGGCCCATGGATTCGTGTGGGTTTGGTCCTGAGATGAGTGGGCTTGGGTCTGTTGGGCTTGGGCCTAGGCCTCGAATTGAGGTGGGGGATCTTGGATGGTATGAATGATGGGTGGTTGGGCATGGTCATGGGGGAATGGGGTATGGAGGTTTTAGAGACTTAGATGTGGGGTTTGGAATGTAGGACTCCGAGAAGTAGCCCACAGGGCATACATCATTCTCATGTCCTCCATTGAGGGCATGGATTCAAGTGTGAGATTAGAGGGTGATGGCCCATTCAAGGACGGAGGGGGTTGGGTCAAATTGGGCATGACCCGGGCATGGGGGGTATGAATGATTGTGGTTGGAGGGTGTGGATGTATGGCTATGGAAGATGGTGGATTCTTGGTCACACCACAGGAAAGTTGGGCATGACACAGGTAAATAGGGAGGTATGTTGGGATGTGGATGGGCCATGTGATGTGGAAGGCAGGTGAGATGAGGTGAATGGGATATAGGATGTAGGAGGCATAGATGACGAGGTGGACGGGATGTGGGAGGTAGGCGGGGGATGGGGCTCCCGATGGGGTCTTTGGGAGTAGGGGGGTGCGGTAAGGGTGTATGGATGGGAGGTGGGGATGTATGGGTCGAATGGGAAATGAGGTGTTTCAGTAGAGGATGAGATGGGGGTATGCTGGGAAAATGTAAGGGCGGGGGATGGGGTGGATGCTAACACGGGTCCCCCAAATGGACCCGTGACATCGAACCGGGTGAAGGTATTGGGGATCAGGTCTTCTCCTGTACGGGAATGGGATGGGGATGATGGCGGGGATGTATCGACACTCGACATGATCCGCTGACAAGTGTTGTATCGATGCCTTGGGTAAGGGTTGAACACTTTCCTAGTTCTTCCTCTACGGGTTGGGTTTGAGATCGCCGTAGTGACGGTCGCACCAAAAGTGCGCATATATACGGATTTTTGATTTTTCTATATATTTATTTTTTTGGATTTTTTAAATGAACATTATCTCCCCTATTTAAATGAATGATGATCTGGTGCCCTAGAAAAGTTCCCGTCTTGGGTGATATATGCACCTTTAGTAGGTCCCACGGCGGGATCTGACACACTTCGGAAGAAGCGAAAGGGAACCCTTTCGTTCTATTGAAGGTGAGGGGATCCATGCAAACAACCCGATCCCCCGAAGCAAATCAATGAGAAGTCGCCTTCTTTTGACTGGGTGGGGGCATATTGGGTGTTACAGAATGCGGGAGGCTACTATGGGCGCTAATACCGCTAATCGGGGAACTTGGGTGGTAGATTGGGCCTCAGATCGAGCTGCCTGAACCCAGTATATACTGGGCGTATGTATTATATACGCCTGACCAAAACTTAGCAGATTTGGCTAGGCGTATATATTATATACGCTTGAATATTTCTACGGATTTTTGGCTGGGCGTATGTAATATATACGCCAGGCAGAGGCTATTTTTCCAGCCTTGTTTGACAGTAAACAGCAAGCCCGACATGGGTCTTTTGGACTGGTTTTCTGGGAGAGATGCTCTCGGGGACTACTGTGTATGTTATCGGGTCCCTCCTTTCCGCTTCCTAGGGATACACGGCTGAATTCGAGCTGTCTACGCTCTCACAATTGCGGGTTTTCTAGGGTTTTAGGGTCCTAGAGGTTTGGGAAACCAATTTCAATGGTAGATGATGGGGTGAGACCATGGGTGACTTAAGGGTTGCCAATAAGCTCAAAGGGGGTGCAACCAACCTTAAGACACCCACCTCAACCAAGGGGATGGTCAAAGGGTCAAACCAGATGGAGGAAATTCGAGCATTTAATGACAGATACTGTAGCTAAGCTAGGCGTATATATTACATACGCCCAGCTTATGCACAGTAAAATTCAAGAAAACCAGGGGGAATCTGAGAAGATGGGTGCCCATGTTGGTGGTCATCTATGCTGGGCATATGTATTATATACGCCTGGCCAAATTTGGCCCAAAAATGCCAGGCGTATATAATATATACACCTGAGCAAAAGCTGTCATTTTATGTGAAACTTCAAACGGCCATAACGTTTGAACCACAACTTCAAATTGAGTGATCTTTGGCTCATTAGAAAGCTGGAGAAGTTCTCTTTCTAATGGTATGTGGCTTATCCTCCGTAGTAGTCTATATAAAAATTTGTAGCTCTCCTCCCATCAAATGCTCAGAAGGGTTTAAGTTGGGTCTGGGAAGGGATCCTACGGTTTAGGGTTGATCTGTAAGGGTTAGGGGAATGGTTCTAATGGGTTTTAGGTGATTCCTAAAGGTTTGGATAGATTTTCAAGGGTTCAGGGGTGCCATCAGAAGCACAGGGGTGCATCTCTTCCGGAGTACAAACTGATCGGGCCTTGGGCCGAATTTGGGAGTCTACAAGGAGAACCTTTGCTTTGACTCTACTTTTATAGGAATACCAAGTATTTCTATATTTTGATCGTGATATGTGCGACCCAACGGCCCGGTTTTTCGTGAGTTTAAGATTTATGAAAGAAAAAAAATATATTGTATAGGTTTTTGTGGCTTAGGGAAAATCGGGCTGTCACAGTTGGTATCAGAGCTTAAGTATTAGGTCTTGTTGGGACCCAAGACTATGGTTGTAGGTTCTTTCACAACGTAGGAGACCCAATTAAAACTTTATCAAAGTGAGTGGAATTTTTTGCTTTAGGTCTTCTAGAAGACGCACAGCTATGGCTGTAAGTTCTATTTAGGACATGGGTTGTGGATCCCACAATCACTTATAGTGGAGATACTTGATGATTGTGATAGAAGTACGGCTAGTAGATATATTATGTTTAGATTTTGTTGGAACATAAGGACCATGGTGAGCACAATGATTATTAATTGGAATCTAGTGTCAATTTGACAGATCAAAATGGCACCACGCAAGAAAGGAAAGACTCTAAGCACCAGACGAAATGAACAGAATAGGAAGCTGTTGGAAGCGATAATCAACACAATTTCTCAGTAGACCGCATTACTCACAACGATGTTAAGAGACGCGAATCCCACCTCTCAGTCGACATTGGTTGAATCATGCCCTTGGTGTAACGGGCGACAGCTTGCAAAGGACTATAGGTGGTTTACTGGTGGATGTTTTAAGTGTGGACGAATGGGACACCGGATAAGAGATTGTTCTGCAGTGAAAAAGGTGGCAACGACTTCGACAACAACTTCGGATACCTCTTTGTCCACTGGTCGAGATAGTGCTCTAGCCATCTCTGCGTGAGATGCTCGTACAACTGGACGAATTGTTCACATACCTCCTCACTCGTCAGGTTCGATGGCAGGTAGAGTTTCAGAGGTGCTGCAGATCCTACGTGTCCCCACATCTACACTGATTGATAAATGTGCTTGGTGTGGAAAGAGTCATAGAACTGTGGAATGTAGGTTAGAATTGGGCACCTATTTTAAGTGCGGTGAGAAAAGGCACCGGATCAGGGATTGCTCAGTGAGGTGTCGGAGGCAGGTAACATCGACGTCTACTTCCGTGCCAATTCTCCCTACAACTGAAGGTCACACCACTATCGCATTAACACACCATGCCCAAATGGCACATGAAGTTCCTCAAGGTGTAGATTCATTATCTATTATCAAGATTTTACTCTAATTTTTAGATGATGAATGCCCTTAGAATTCATGTTTGCTTTTGACACGTAAGAAATATCATGACATCACCTTCTGTGCATCAGATTAAATCACCTAAATGTCAGAAATAATTTTCAAATTCAAAAGGATTAACTATGTAGGTGATAATTATAATGACAAGCCTTGAATCAAACTTGACAGTTAAGGTGTAATTACTTAAGGATAGGCTGTTTAAAAAATCTAAAGTTTTGTTGACACTTATGAGCCATGATGTTTTAACGAAGACTTGTAGACAAATTTATACTTCATGACCTTAATCGATTGTCTTTTCTTTTACAATCAGAATCGTATTTGTGGTTTATATGTATGATTAAATGCATATATTTTGAAATTTTAAGATCATTGTTGCAAGTTTAAATTATGCCCATTTTGTAATGACTGCGTACCCGTTTGGATGTACATGATGGCTCACGGTGGTAGACACTTCATTGTAGTGTGCGCCTAGTTGATGGTAGATAGTTCGCATTTTTCCAATGACAGTAGCCACGTAGTAAAGGGTTTTAACATATGATTGAGTCTTGCTGATGATTATGATGATTGTGGGTGCCGATGTGTATTCTTAGGTTGGTGGATGCGCTTTTATCATAAATTTCGTGATGATATCTAGCCTAACTGTGGTAATGCTTAGTTGAGCAATGGGAAATTTTATTCCTAGATAGGTTTAAATCATTCCATTTTATGGCTAGATTTCCTTTGGGTGGACATAGAATCTGTTGCGTGAGTTAAGCTTTCCTCCAATTTAGAAGGTCAGTATCTGAAATCTATAGATGACTATTGGGGATTCAAATATAGTTATGGACATGATACATTGCCATTCATGGAAAATTTGATGAATTGCTGGTTGACATTTTTGTGGGGATCCGACCAGTCGAAATTGAAATCGACTGGTCGATTTTGTTTGAACTGGCCGACACTACTTCGATATTTTTACCTTAACGTTTTATTCCGAACTCCGATTGACGCGATTCTTACAGCTTTGGAAAAAGGAGAACAAGATCTTCAACTTTTGTGAATGAATAATTTTGTGAATCCATAAATTTAAAGGTAAAAAATTAGCGAAAAGTTTGCATCAAATTCTTAGTTAGCATGAGCTTGTCCATTTCAGCCTCGATTTTGAGAAATCAGATAAATACACCAAATTTATTAGTAATTTGAATATGTTATTAATACATTATTATATGTATAATGTAGATTAAGAACAGGGGACTATCGATAGGGATTTTGGTGTCGCTTTGGACGGCTCTGAGCTTAAGGTAGGGAAAACTCCTTAACATGTGTATTGATTACGATTAGTATGTATTTTATGATATAATAAGAAATGTGTGTGGTGTGTATCTTGTCATCTATTTAGCATGAATTTTTTGATGTGAGAAATATAAGTGTGATTTATGAAACTCGTCATTTGGATAGCATGAAGTTCTTTTATGGTTTTGAGCATCAAAAGTGTATATGTGTTTGTGTGCACTCGGAGGTGTGTATGTGTGTGAAATTCGATATTTGTGTGTGGAAGCTTGAAACTCTAAACCTCTGGTGTGGAAGTTTTGAAACTCCAAACTTAATATAAATTATCACTTTTCATGGTGATGAACTATAAGTTATTTTCGCACTTTGATTTAAGGTTATAAGTGATACCCAATCGACACGATGGTATATCCATACAAATTGTGTTGCCGGTGCAGCGGGATATTGTTGTTGTTCTAAGTGTGCATGATTAATTTGTGTTTTGAAAACAGATTTTCAAATGATGAATTATACTGAATTTGGAAAACTAAAAAGAATAAAGAAATATCAGCACAGAGAGAAGTTAATTAGCCTGCAAGATCAGGGTCAATTGTAGCAAGTTTTAAATGTAAGTGAGTAAAAGATCGTCCACAGGAAATTGATTTAAAATGTAAGATAAACCTCCGGATCTGAGCTACCAGATCTGACCTTTGATCCTATCTACAAAACACATAAGATGGGAGGTTGAATTTGTCACATTAACTAAATGAGAAAAGTAAAAATTAAACTAAATGATCCAGAACCGAGTTGGAGAGATTTGATGTAAATTAATAAGAATGAAGAAATAATATCTATCTTCGACTTAGTATTTGATTGCAGAATGAGAATAAATGTAAAACACATGAGATATTATCCAATCTTCATCTGGCTACCAGCACAGATGCAAGAGAAAGTAATCCTACTCAAGGATTGGAATTGAGTTGAACTTATGGCTATGGTCTGTCCACTTCAATGGACAAAGATCATCCAATAGTCTTCACTCCGAATCCTTGATTAAGAACAAAAAACACCACTACAAATCTTTGTGAGAAATCGTTACAAGCCTTGATTCTCACGGGACAATAATTAAGAAATTACTTTAAAAATAGTAAATCTAAAAGACTCTAATGAATAAGGAGATCACAGGGAACCCTCAACACGAATCCGATTGAGAACGTACTGTTCACAGCAACCTTTTCAAATTCACCATTACAATTCTGAGCCTGACTTAAGCTACTCTCGGATTTGTAGTCTTGAATACAATTCTCACTTGAATTACAGAAATATCTCACAGTTCTCAATTACAAATAAAAGCTAGGCTATTACAGAAGTTTCAGACAAGCTATCTGAAATAGAAATGGGGCAATAGAAATGAAACTCAAAATCTGGATACCCAAATTGGGCAAATAGTTCATCTATTTGTAGTTTTCCCCAGGTCCATCTCAGATGTGCATCAACCAATCAGAATTGGTTCGATCCATATCAGCCAATAGGAGTCGAGCACGGGATCGAGATCTGATTACGTAATCAGGCTGCTTGATCTGGTTCAGCCAATCAGGAAACAGAGGCATCAATTCTGTTAGGAAATTCAAAAATCTGTTGGAACTTCTAGAAGTTCCTGCCAAGTAATTTCATCTTTGGGTATTCACATGGGGTGGAATATGCCTCTGGTTTATGCTTCGAATCTTCCAGAATGTCCCTGGGTTTTCTAATGCATTGGGGCACTTGCAGAGATTACTGAATTGCCCTTGCGGATGCTGGGAATCTTCAGAATACCATTTCGCAAAGTTTGAAGACCTTTTCGAAAGGTATTGTAACTTCTGAAACTCTATTCGCACAGATTGGAGACCTTTTCGAAAAGAACTATAACTTCTGGAGATCTATTTGCAAAGATTGGGGACCTTTTCGCAAAGATTGGGGACCTTTTCGAATAACATTCTGTAGTGCATTCTTCTTTTTGAATAGCTCCAAACCTCTTTCCAGGTTGAAACCAAACCTTTGTCCTCTTTATTTTAGGCATTTTGACAGCTAGTGAGGTTGTCATTTCTCCTTCTTCCTCCAGATCAAGATGGGTCATCATCTTTTTGGCACTTTTAAGCTACTTTCAAGGTTAAGCCTGCCTTTATTGTTAGCTATAAAATAAACACTTAAAAAACTTATTTAGTTCTCTCAAGGGTCTATCAAGGCCCAGATTAAGGGGTGGAAAATGTTATTTTCCAGTTTTCAACAGATATCTACTCTTTGATTACCATTATGCGATAAATTGTGCATCCGGTGCAGTGGGATATCAACTCTTTGATTACCATTCTACGGTAATATTCATTCCGGCAAGTCACCTCCATCGAAGGGGCTTGTATAACATATGAAAGGGTTCAATTGAATGACGATGGTGGGTATTCCATCAGAGCTCGATGCTATAGTGCTCGAGGATTATTTAAGTGATCAGCTTAAGTTTTCTTTTGTTATGGAAATAAGTTTCGAAATCATGTGTTTAAGCTTTAAATAAAAAAATTTGTGTGTGATATCAGTTTTGCTTCAAGTCAAATGTTCTTTAAATTGTGAATTTTTATGTGAAAAGTATGTTCGATTTTGTCATAAGATATATGTGTGATGTGATAATATGCATGTTATTGATATTTCTCTACTGAGCTTAGATGTAGCTCATCCCTCAACTATATGTCACAGGTACAGGCGTTGATTAGGATCAGACACTGGATAAAGGCTTGGGATCTCCCGTTTGGGGAGTTTTACCTTAGATGAGGGTTTGGGCTAAGCCGGTTTTGGGTTTGTATGGTTGATATTTTGGAGTCTTTTGGATTTTAGACTTTGTATGTCCGAGGATTAAATACATTGTAAGATTTATTCTTTAGATATATTTTTGAAGCCATTGTTTAGCTGATGGTTGGCCATCACCGGTGGTTTTCTTGTGGGCCCTTTTTATTTAGTCTTTATGTATAGGAGAACCTTTGCTTTGACTCTACTTTTGTAGGAATACCAAGTATTTCTGTGTTCGGATCGTGATATGTGCGACCCGACGATCCGATTTTCCTTGAGTTTAAGATGTATGAAAGAAAAAAAAATATTGTGCAGGTTTTTGTTGCTTAGGGAAAATCAGGCTGTCACAGGGAGAGTTTCATTAGGGGCAAGAAAAGTGTACTTAAGGGTGTTGGGAAGTAGTTTTAGGTCTAGGGATGGTGCTTTCTCGATGGATGGTTGTAGTGATTCATTGGAGGTAGTGGGCAAGGGTTCCATCCAAGGCTTCCATGTTTTGGATTAGAGTTCGCAGACATAAGTGTCCAGTACAGAAGTTACCTCCCTTAGTTGGTAGTTTGGTTCTTTCGGGTCCGTATACCATAATGCGGTTTGAAGCACATCCTTAGATAATACTAGAGGCAATACTTCTTCCACCATTTCTCCAATTTCATCTATGCTGAAGCATTCCTCATTGTCAATTGAGGCCATTTGGTTGGTTGCTGAGAAAATATTCAACTGGATTCTCATATCTCCAATAGAAACTTCCATTACCCCAATTTTGCAGTTAATACATGCATTGGTTATAGCCATGAATGGTCTATCGAGTATAATGAGAATTTGTGTTGGAGATTTCGAACTTGGTTCCATGTCTAACACCAGAAAGGCGACAGGAAAAATAAATTTATCGACTCTAACCATTGCATCTTCAATTACTCCTGCTGGCTTTCTTTCTGATATATCGGCTAACTGAAGCATCACTGAAGTAGGCCTCATTTTTCCAAGTCCTAGTTTTTCATAAATAGAGTATGGTAGCAAGTTTACACTCGCTCCCAGGTCCATGAGTGCTTTGTTTATAGCGTGATTTCCTATGATATTGGGAATCGTCTGAACTCCAGGATCTTTAAGCTTGGGAGGGGTCCTAGATTGTAAGACTGAGCTCACTTGCTAAGTTAAGAAAACTTTTTGTGAGATGTTTCACCATTTTCATTTCTGTGTACACATCTCTTTCAAAAATCATGCATAGGCAAAGACTTGTTTAATCGCTTCTAATAGAGGTAAATTAATCTTTACTTCCTTGAAGATTTCTGTGAGTTCCACTAGTTTTTTTGGATTTTTATCAAAAGGCGATGGTGTATCAAAAGTGTTAGGGAAGGGTAACTTTGGTACATAGGGTACTTCAATTATAGATGTGGGTGTACCAGCATTCTTAATTTTTCTATTTTCTAATTTTTTTATTTTTTTGGGGCAGCGGGACTTCCTTTATGACTTCATTTTCCTTTTCCTGAGGCTCAGGGTTGACTACTGGTGTAGGCATATCTACTTTGTTATCCACAACCTTACCACTTCGCAAAGTTTGGATAGCTTGGATGTGGGGTGTGGGACTGGGTATAATCTCTTCACTTAACTTTCCTCCCAACTTGATTACTGGTAGTGACAATCCTTCATTATTCCCTGTTTCCTCCCATTGTGTAGCAATCTGTTCGATTTTGGTTCCTATGTTTGCAATGGTCTGAGAACAGGAGTATAAATCTTGAGAAATTTGGGATAGTTGATATAATTCCTTAGAACGTTGATGCGCATGCTGCTGCAGATCTTGGAGAATCTGCACAATAGTGGCATCATCATTTGTAACAGATTGCTGATCAAAAATTTGATTTGTGGCATATATTGGTTGAGAATTATAGGGGTATTGTTGATATGTGTAAGAGTAGTCTTGATGAGTCATTCGTAGAAAATTGTGATAGTTTCCCCACTGAGGGTCATAGGAGTTCTCAAAGCTTCCCCATTGAGAAGCAAATATTTGCTCAGGGGTATTTGAGTACTCTTGTGGAACACAAGTTGAGTGATAACTTGGCCTAGATGGGTAATTATGGCTCTTCATGTCTAAAAGAAATATTTATTATATATATTATTATTATTATTATTTTTTAGAAAACAGGGAGAGAAACAAATCTGAGCCTCTAGTTTTTGTAGCCAGCAAAAGTGTTGAAGTTATGATCCATTACCGCGAGTATACCTACAAAAGCTTAAGAAGTGATCAAAGAAAAATAAAACTATGTGAAGAAATATAAAAGAGAAAGAAAAATGTTGGTTTCTAAAAGAATAAAAATATTAGATAAAAATAGAAATAAAAATAAATTCTGTTTCCTTGGCAACGGCGCCAAAAATTTGATCGACTTATTATGTGTATTTTATTAAATTCAAGTTTTAACCTATTGCAAGCACATAATAGAAATTATAATACTAGCATAGGAAGTTTGTTTATCTATTTACTTCTTATTTATATCTTCTATTTACATCCTTATTTTAAAAACTTTTATTTATCTTTAAGATTGAATCTACTGGAGAAATATGAATAAAAGAATTTGTTTTAATCTAAAGTGTATAAAATAAATCTAAATCCTCCTTCTTTTGATTGAGGTCGTCAATCCCAATCTTCAACAATCGGATATTAATGAATTTAAACAGTACCGCTATACTATATCTCTAGTTTCTTAGCATTGGTCGTCAATCAAGTCTAACATCCTATCAATACAGATTTAATCTAATGAACAACTCCCTAAAATCTGGGCGTCAATCAAACCTTAGAAAACTAAAGATGAGAAAGTAAAAACCGTTACACTAATCTACAAATTCTAACATAAGTCATCAATTAAAATTAAAGCTTGGAGATGTTTACAAAGTTGTAAATTTAAACTAAAAAGCAAAGTAAAATATATCTTTCACTCCTCGGCCGCAGTCGTCAATTGCTCCTGAGAAACTACAGATATCTACTCTAATCTTCAGCACTCAATTGCAGTCGTCAATTACTCTTGGGAAACCTTGGATATCTAATTTATTCTAACTATTTTATACTATTTTGATCAAAAGAAAATTCAACCTCAAGCGTCAATTGATGCTAAAATTCTTCGATGATTATTCCTACACCAAGCTCTCTTTTTTATATATCATAAGGAGTCATTTTACAAGTTTTAAATTTAATCAAAGAAGTAAAAACTATCCTAATATAACTCTACTTCTAATTTCATCTTTTCCTTACTTTCTTTAGTTGATGCGCTTCTTGAAAGTCCTTTAATCTTTAACAGCAGATTCCTTCGGAGTATATCTTCATCAATCTTTTCAGATCCGTGATCAGCTGAACTTCTAATTCTAGGAGTCTTCTAATTCTGTTCATGACAGTGATAGCTCTCACGCTATCAGTAGTAATAACAGTAAATAGGAAAGCTTTTATTTTTGGGAACTCGTAGATCACAATTTTCTCTTCTATTATAGCTTCTTTGGAAAATTGTAAATAATGATTTTCTCTTCTTTCATGGGTTTCATACTGAACTTGGTCTTTGGACGATTTTCTATTACAAAAGATCGCTTTTTCCTCTCTTATCGTCTTTGCTCTTTTGTCGCTTCTGAAGAATCGCCTTTTTAAAGAATCGTAAAATTACGATTTCTCATTTCTTTCTTTCTTCTTACTTTAGTAGTAGCGTAAAATTATTAAATATGATTTTTCATCTTTCCTGTATTGGCGAATCGTCTTTACACACTCAATCGTCATCCTTACTGCTATTTGAGTTCACTTTGATGAATATTAATACTTAGGCTCTCTTTTACTATTTATCTTTAATATCTGCCCATCAGTAAGTTATTGGTAGTAAACAAAAGCCTAGCATCACTAAGTTAAGGCTGATAAAATGGTAAATTATGTGACTGATCAAGGATCGGTCACCATACTCGTCTGTTCCCTAGAATTATAAGTTACGATTCTAGGTATTCCGCTCTCCGACGGGATAGACTCTCTTACGATTCAAATCATAATCGTGCAAAATAATTCACAAAGAAAAGAAAAATTACGAGCGCTCGTAAATCCATACGATCACTCATAACATTAATAGTTTACATCAGAAAATATATTACGATTAATCGTGCTTGGCCACGATTTAAATTGTAATATACTTCCTTAACAAAATTCCTAAAAAAAAGAAAAGATATAATTCACATATTTTACAAAATTTTGCTACGGATGAGTCAGTAGCTTGACTCGTCCTTGAGGAACTCAATTTGGATTAGTGGGAGCGAATGTCTCTCCCATAAAAATTTGTCCTCTCGAGTTGCTAACTGACAGCGATAGTAATTGGCCACTTTTTCTCTTCGTCATCTGCAAAGCTAATTGGCCAATCTGGCCCTCCAACTTCGTGATGAACTGGGTATGTGAGTGTAGTACTTTAGAGAATTGAGCAAGCTGCAATAAGTCTCTAGAGTGCTTATGCGAGTGTTGGTGCAAATCCCGAAAGATCTGAACAACCGTAGCATCGGGTCCGTTGCTCTATGGCCCATATTGTGGTTGTACAGTAGGCATTTGTGGTCTTTGGTGGAAAATATTGGCAGGAGGATATCGTGGCTACGCAACAGATGGTGCTAGTTGCACTCGACTAGTGGAGCCATAATTGAAACTTGAATGGTTCCTCCATTGCAGGTTATATGCATTCCCGTAATCACTCCTTTGGAATGCCAGTACTTGTTCTTTTTCCACCATGTTCAGGTATAATGGCGCAGTTAGACACTCGGTTATGGCATAGGTTAAGCTCTAGAAAATTGCACAGGTTGCTATAGGTCTTTCCGGGACACTAGGCTTTGAAGTCATCAGTGATGCAATTTTCTGCTCTACAACTTCTACCTTGGCACTGATGTCACTCTTCTTCTTTACTTTGTCATTGATGACATTGTAAAGACCTCCCCTAGGTGAATCACATCCGGGTCAGACTTAAGTAAGGCGCATTTCTACTTTGAATTATCGGCCAGTTTCTCATACAAATTCTAAGATTGTTGTCCATTTTGGGCCATGAAGGCCCCTCCACTCATGACATCAACCATAGACTGCTTAGTCTCAAACAACCATTGATAGAAACTCTAGCCAATTGATCAGTTTGGCATTTCATGATGAGGACATTTTCTCAATAACTCCATGCGTTCTCATATCTCATGAAATAATTCTCCAGGCAATTGCCTGAAGCCTTGAATTGCTTGGCAAACTTGATTGGTTTTACGAATCGAGAAGTACTCGGTCAAAATTTTGGCTTGCAGTCCTTCCCAAGTGGTAATACTTCTAGCGGGTAGTGAAGTAAGCTACACTTTCACCCTATCCTTAAGAGAGAAGGGGAACAACCACAATTTAACGGCCTCGTCATTAAGTGCTGAGAGTTGCAACATAGTGCTGAGTTCTACGAAATCCCTCATGTGTTGATACAGATCTTCTCAATCATGCCCAGGAAAGGTAGGTAGGGCCTGTACCGTGTTAAGCTTGATCTCGAAATTTTGACAAGCTGCACCCTCCAGTAAAACTACACAAGAGGGCGCGGTCGTGATGACTGGGGTGTAATTCTCCTGAATATGGCGCTCTTCAGCCATTGCTAGAGATTCTCTTTCGGAAGATCGGCTAGAAGCTAAGTTTCGCAAGATAATTCTCTCAATTTCTATATCACACTAAAAAAGTTCTAAATTTTTAGATTGAATATGATGCATACACCAGAAAAATTATTATTATTATATTTATTTATTTATTTTTATTTTATTTGATTTTTATTGTAGAAGGCAGTGAGAAAAGACAAATTTGGGCATCTAGCTTCCTTTGTCAGAAGAAGGTTAGAAACTTTGATCTGCCGCTCCGAATAAAACCTACAAAAGATTAAGAAGCGATAAAAAAAATTAAAATTAAATAAAAAATTGAAAGACAAATATTGGCTTTTAGAATAGTGCTTCCCCGACAATGGCGCAAAAAACTTGGACAGCGTTAGAATTATGCTCTGTCTTAACCTAATACAAGCGCGCAATGGTGATTGCAGCACTAGTATAGAATTGTTCCCATGAGGAAGTATGATCTAAAAACTTTCTATTTGCCTTTAAGGAATAAAGAATGAATGATTTAAACTAAATTGCAAAAAAATAAATTGCAGGAAAATAAATCTAAATCCTTGTCCTTCCAGATTCTAGTCGTCAATTAGTCTGCTTCAATTCTTGGATATTTATGCATTTAAACCACCGTTACCCTAATCTGCAATCTTCCAGATCGTAGGCGTCAATTAAAACCAAGAATTTTATAGATATTTATGAAAAGAAAACCCGTTACACTAATATCATCTAATTCTCAACTTTAGGCGTCAATTAAAATAAAAAAAATTTAGATGTTTACAAAGCCGGAAAAATGCATAAAAATAAATCTAATCTAGAAAGCAAAGAAATTGATTTTTTATCTCTCAAGATTAGCTCTTGAAAAGCTTCAAATACTCTACTCTAGAAAGCAAATAAATCTATTCTAAGGTTGATCTTCCAGCTCTCAATCTCAGTTATCAATTGATTTCGAGGAGCCTTGGATGATTATTCTAGGTGTCGGACTCTCTTATTTATACAACCATAAGAGGTCGGTTACATTATTTTCAGACTCTAATCAAAGTAGAATTCTAAAACTAGAGATTCTTAAAATTCTAAACTTCCTAAATCTTATCCTCCTTGCTTTGAATAGTAGATGCGCGCAGGACTTTTCTTCCTAATTTCCAGCGGCAGAGATCTTCACCAATCTTCTCAAATACGTGGAGTGTAGAACTTTTATTTTAAGATTCCTTGATTTTGTGCATGTCTTTAAAATTCTCACATGATTTCTTGTAGTGTGCATGAGCTTTATTTATCAAAATCAAAGTTACGATTTTTCTTTATTCTTTCAGTACGATTCCTTGCTCGATCGCTCGTAATTCGCTGTGATTTCTCCAGTTTGTGGAAAGTACGATTCTCTTTTCTTCTTTTGCTTTTCACTCATCTTTATTATGATTTGAATCATAAATCTTCTTTCAGCTCAAACAGGTGGTTCTTCTACTATGATTTTTATCGTATTTTCATGCGATCACTTTTCTATTGCTTTATAAGTGCATTTTAGCGTGTATTAATATTTTTGCTCTTTTCTTCTTACTGATCTAAATATCTACATATGAAGATCTCATTAGTAGCAAACTAGGGTCTAGCATCACTAAGTTAAGGGTATCGAAATAGAAAATTCTATCACTAAGCACAGCTAAGCTATGCATGCATACTATGCACGCATAAGCAAAAAATAGGATTTTTAAGATATGCATGCATACTATGCACGCAAAGCTTCTATTTTTTTTTTACTGTGTGTGCATACTATGCACGCAGGGCTTTTATATGCCACTTTCTATCAGGCTGGTGTTCCGAATTGGTCTTTAACTTGGGTTTTTAGGGCGATCCCTTCCAGGACTTTTTCTTTGCTTTATCGTCCTTTCTGTACCTAGGGATGCAAGGTTGTTTCAATGTTGCTAGCGCTCTTCCTAGGGTTTTAGGCTTTGTAACAAGTTCAATCACCCAACCGATATACCTCCGGTGTAAACACCTTCTCAGGTATTGGATGGGGTGGTCCTTTTCGAGATCATCACCACGAGGGTTGTCTCTCTACTTGGGACCAAGATGGGTGTATAGCTGCCTATTTTTCCGCCCTTTTGTAAAAGCTACCAACGATAAAATAAAATTATTAAGTCCCTTTTTAGTTCATTTTTAAAATCACTTTACGGAAGTTATGATTAAGTCCAAAATGGGGCCTTTGCTACCTTCCACAAGTCGGGCCAAGAGAGTTTCGTGCCGCCACCACGAGCTAGCGTTTGAAGCTACTATATGTTCACAAGTAGTGGAAAAAAGGACAATGTCAGTCAAGCGACTAGGCTAAAACAAAGTGTCGAATCGTAGGGGTAAGTAAAATGAAAGGTACCACTCAAGCGACTAAGCGAAAATGACGTAAAGTTGATCGCGGGAATTTAAAGTGCAGAAAGTAAGAATGTGCCATCTGCGCAATCGTGGACCTTGCGGGTCCGTCGCGATGATGCGATCAAACTTAGAGCTTTTGGTGTGTCGGGATACCCTAAATCAATATCATAGCACCAAAGTGCTCGATTTGACTTTGAATTGTCGGTCTATGCCAAAGCCTCTAGGTGGGGACTTTGGTTACCAATTGGAAAGGTGTTAGGCACTCAATTAGCCCACTCATAAGCAGTCTCTACTATGGCCAAGTATAAAAATAAAGGAAAAAAGCAAGCAGTATTTCCCCTTGCCCAAAGGCACTTGGATCCTATTGAGCTCTTCGCAATCACTGAAATTTTGACGGTGTAATGATTCAAATCCACTGATAAGGGAAAAGCAAATGAGATAATAGAAGGTAGAGAAAGAGAGGGGAGAGTCGGAGCTCTCGGGCCCTTGTGGCACCGCCGTCAGACATTCGCGTGGATGTAAACTCTGGTGAACTTTTGATAGCACAATGGGCTAAAGAGGGTCCTGATTACTAAGTCTTGGAAGAAGGATAATTGGAAATGATGGTATGAGAGAGCTTTGCTATGGTTTCAAGGATTGGGAGTTATGGAATTAGGGGTGTAATCAAATGAGAGGGATGGGAGCTAAGGGTTTGAAGCTTAGGCAAGGAGGAATGCATAAAGGTGGAGGGCTATTTTTCTAGCGTTTCTTCTCTTAGAAAATTTTCAAGGTGTAAAAGTGAGGGGTGGGGATGCAATAGTATGAGAGGGATGGGAGCTAAGGGTTTAAGGCTTAGGCAAAGAGGAATGCCTAAAGCTGAAGGGCTACTTTTCTAAAGTTTCTTCTCTTAGAAAATTTTCAAGGTCCTTAAGTGAGACGACCACTTTCCCGTATCCAAAATACCAGGAAGGCCGGTTCACCAACCTATTGATAAATCGATAAGCCAGATAAAAATACAAGCAATTATTAGAGTATAACAAAGGCAGCTTCATTTCTATATAAAATACAAGTCAAAATAACAGTTTTAATTCCATGTGAAAACACGTGGACAAAAGAACCGAAATGAACCACCGGTGATGGCTGACCATTATCGAAATATAGTTAACAAAAAGAATAAGTATATAATTACATAATTCTAAAACATAAACAAAACAGACCGGACATACCAAGCCTAAGTTTAATTTCTCCAAAAAGCACACAAAGGATAAAGTAGGCTCCTAAACAGGGAAGACCTCCTCAGGAGGAATCTTAGACTCGCCCTCCAGAACGCAATCAGGATCACCCTCGTATTCCCAATCAGCTATGACTAAATCAGTACCTATGAAGTTTAGTCAGAGTGAGCTAACAACTAAGCTCAGTAGAAGAAACAAAACTCATTCACATTATATCTTAATTAACATGATTTTCAAAGCATAATCGGAATAGACGATTTTTGAATTAGATATTCAAAACATAATAGATAATTGGATGTCAAATGTCATGGTCAGATGCAGTTTCATATGCGAAGTTTTAAAGCAAATTCTTAAATAGGTAAAGAATTCAGATGCTCCTTATTTCTTAGTTCATATATGCAAGCTTATTGAATTCATGACTTAAATCTCAACTTAATCTATCTCCCAAGTTAATATATCATGAGAGCAGGAATAATACCGATGGGAACCCCTACCTAACCATCGTCGTTCATGAACCCTTTTCAGGAGTGCAACAAGCCCCTGTGTTATGAGGGTAACTTGCGCCAGGATATTATACACGAATAGAGGGGTCATTCCAGTGAATTATAAATCAAATGTAGATTCTAATACATATTTCAAATGTAGATTCTAGTACATAATTCAAATGCAGGGTTCAGTATTCAGGATTCAAGTTCCATATTTAGGGCAGATTCAAGTAATCAGAGTTCTTATTTTAGATGCAAGGTTTAGATTTCATATTTAAAATTAGAACTCAGCTTTACAGTATTCAAATTGATTTCAGAAGCTTCATGTGAATTAAAATGGAATGTAAGTGATTTTGAGATTCTCCTACCTCGGTACGATTTCACGTAACCCGATGCAAAAATATCCTACAAGACGGTGCCGATGCTCACAACATACCCTAAGACAATCAATAACCATATATCAAAGGTCTTGTAACCACACACGCAAGAGATCCATAAACATTCCGGAAAAATAAGCCAAAATGCCCAAACTCTGGTTCTCGTGCGAGCGAGCACTAAAGCTCAGGCACGTGAGCTCAAAGCACACATAGACCTCGACCGAGCGATTGAAATTCAACTTACTGAAGCTGAATTTCCCCAACCATCTTGGGCATGCGAGGCCCTCGCGTGAGTGAGAAATACACATCGCGCGAGTGAGTTCACTGGCCACTTAACCTCTCACGTGAGCGAGTATCAGAGTCTCTCTGCCTTTCTGAAGGCACCTCGCGCGAGCGAGCTCTAAAGCTCGGGCGCGCAAGTTTCAAAAACTCTACGATTTCTAAGTTTCAGAAACCCATTTTTCTCGCGGTTTCTCGTCATTTTCACCCAAATTTTCCACACACACGTCGAGTAATTAATTCAAACATTTAATCTACTAATCTAAACTATTTAACTCAATGGTATTCTAACCTTTTGCCGATTGATTTCGCAATATATGAGGAGTGTTGCCAAAGAGGGTTTCGAAGCAAAACTTTCGGATTTCCCCAGTGATTCCACAGCAACACTCGATCTTAACATATTCAAAGCACTCAAGGCGCATCCAAGGTGACCAGTTCACACCCATTCCAAATTCCAAGGGTTTCAAATGGTCGGTATTCACAAGGCAGATTTTAAACGATGATCGGGATCTAGCGATCGAAATCTCCTGAAGGGTTTCGAATCGAAGGGTGACGGGTTTCCAAATGATGTTCGACTCTGTCTCTCTCTCTCTCTCTCTAACTCTCTAACAAAAGTAAGCCCAAATGGCTTCCGGGAGAAGCATTCTCCTCTCTTTATAACCCAACGAAAATCAAAAGAAATATCTTAGATATTTAGTTCCAAAATTCTATCCACTTAACTTAGGCTTTGTTTTGGTATTGAGAGGCACACCGCGAGTCGGTGCACGGCTTCACTACTAAAGGTCTAACCAAGCTCTAAATCTTAACTCTTTTCACACCAATTATCTCAAAATTATTTAATTATTTATTAAAAAGTTTTAGGCAACATCAGTCGTCGTGTCGGACACACACACGGGGTTATTCAAGTTCGGGTTCTAATTTTTTGGGTCATTACATTAAGCAAGGGGGGGGGTCTCTATTTATAGAATGAGGGGTGATTAGGGAGGTTTTTAAGTTCTAATGGGGGTGAGCAATTAGGTAATGTTGAATCTATGGTTTTGGGGACTTCTATGGTTTGGAGAAAAGAGAATTGGGTTTTAATAGTGGATGATGGGGTAACGACTTGAATGGCTCAAGGGTGGCTTCTAAGGTTGGGAGGGGCATAAGGGTCCTAAAGAAATACACCCCAAAGTCTGGGAATGTCAGCAAGTCAATCCCAAAAGTGGAAATCTATTATTTTTCGAAAATGCAAGTTTTAAAGGCATGCGTGCATAGTATGAACGCATGCTTTAAATCCCAATTCAGATATGAGAAGTTAGGGCCCGTGCTGGAGCCCACTTCTAGAGAAGTGCCAGTTCAAAATTTTGACAAAAACGCTCTATGCATGCATAGGTTAATTTTGTCACCAAACTTTAAAAGGTGACTTGTGGGCCTGGGTTGGGTCTAGTATAGGTCCTATAGGTCTAATATGGGTTTTATGAGTCCGGGAAGGGTTCCAAGGGTCCATGCAAGGTTCTAAGGGTCCGGGAAGTGCTTTTGGAAGCTTGGAAGTATGTCTTTCTTGAAGTGTGGGTTGATCATGCCTTGGGCCAAATTTGGGTGTCTATAACCTGTTTCAACTTTTAAAACGGGCGTAACTTTTTATATTCTTGTCAAAATTCGATAAATTATATGTCATTGGAACAGTATCGATGAGCACGTTGCAATGAATCCAAAATTGAATAAGATCAAATGAGCATAGGAAAGTCAAATAATAAATCCTAAATTGACTAAGAACAAATAAACATAGGGAAGTCAAATTATCAAGACTTTTCTTCTTATGAGGTATCAATAAATTTACCCGCATAAGCGCATGCAGTCTCATGTGTGTCACCATCACTAAAAAGAAAGGAATCAGGTTGACTCTTGAGTAGTCAGGAGTTTGACCTGAGTCGAATGGGGTCAAACGAAAGAAATTTGGTGCCATTAAGAACAGGCCTATTTAAATATAATCTTGTAGAACTAGAGGTTTTCAAAACCCCATCCTTAGCAGCTGATAGCTAGACTATGGTCAAACTCAGTCAATTTTTTAACAAGGGTCAACAAGTCAACCATTAAAATTTCAGAGTCGCTACAATTTCCTAAATTTCTGATGGCAACTTGGAGTTTCTTAGACTCCTTGACTATCAAATATGCTATAGCTTGAGAATTGCTTAAGCCATTCATGCTGATTTGTCCTCCAATATTTTATAAATATGTTTGGTTATTTATATCCTGTTCTTCTATCTTTGTAGCCCGACTATCCATGTCACTTAGTTTCTGACTTATTTCTTTAGATACGCTAACTATAGCATTCTGGGTTAGATTAAGTCTTTGGTCATTTTTTTCGAGATCTTCTCTAATAGAAGATAAGAATTCTTCAATTTCTCATTTACTAGTACTCCTTTGTACTTGGTCGAAAGAATTTTTTCCCAAATTTAACATTTCTCTAGAAAATTGAACTTGCTGTAGAATAGTATTAAGTTCTCTTGATCCGTTTGTAACGAGGTTTTCTAAGGCACGAGCTATTCTTGAAAGATTATGAAGTCATCGTAGAAAGTCTGTAATCCTTTTCTTTTGGATTCAAGATCTGTTTTTTGATCTATAGCGAGTTGCTATTGTTCATTTCTAAGAGCAACAAGAGCTGAACTTATCTAGTTCCCTCCTTTTATCAAATTACGAGCATTAGATGGAGGTTCGTCTTATTAGAGTTATCTTTAAGTTTTTGGATCAGAATTGGAAAATCTTCAGGAATCTGATTATCTAGATCAGATATTTCTTTCCGGATTAACTTAGATCCTTTTACAATATCTAGTATCTGTTCAATAATCTTAGCGCTAAGGGCTAAATTCCAATGAGCTCTGTCAACAAGAGATTTTTGTGTGGCTACCAGCTGGTGGTGTTGATACTTAATTTGTAAAATTATGACTTATAGGATAACCATGTTGTCCATTGATAATTACAAGAATACCAATTCCACTCAAATCGAACTTATCACCCCCGTGAAACAAACCTGGATTGAATGGTCAGTTAGAGTCGATTTTGGCTCTTTTTTTTTCCAATTTTTTTATTTTTCATTTTTGAAAGAGATTTGTTTTTAGTTTTTCTGTTTCTTTTTTACTTTCTGTTTGAGGGTCGGTTATCTCTCCCTAACCAACCGGTTTTCAATTTTCAGCACCCAACACCGAAACCGAACCGATCCAAACCCTGTTTTGGATCGATTTCAGTTTTGTTTTGGTTTTGTTGCATCAGTTTTCGGTAATTTTTTCCACCCCTAGTCCATCTAGGGTTTTAGAGTAAATAAATATAAAAATTGACTATTTTTTACCCTTCGTTGCACTTGTCAGAGATGAGTTTTCGTTTAAATATTTACCATTAAATTTTTTTAACCTTTGACAACAAAATCATCAGTGTAAAAATAGTGCAACAACCATATATATATATATATATATATATATATATATATATATATATATATATATATATATATATAATGCTAACCTCACCCTCTTCATAATGCTAACCTCACCCTCTTCATCATGAGGTTAGCAGCGTCCATGGACAGTAATACCTTTGTTAAAGGTCATTTAATAAAATTATAATGGACATTTTAGCAAAGTCGACCACAGTAATAATTGTGGTGTTTACAATAAATCAGGTGTATGTAGTCACAATAAATGAGGTGTCCTCCTTTATTGAAAAACTTAGTTATTATCTAATTTAATTTTATTAAAATGCCCCTCATAATTTGATGAAAATACCTTTTAATAAGGATATTATTGTCTAAGGATGATACTAACCTTATAACGAAGAGGGTGAGGATAGCATTCCCCATGTGTGTATATATATATATATATATATATACAAGGATGTGTATTCCTATAGAGTACACCTTGTGGCTGCTCAAACACTGTTTTGGTGTCATAGGGAGCTCAATGTGATGTATAGATCAATTTAATTAGAAATTCTAAATTGAAAGTCAAATTTTGGAAACTGTACAAATTTAAGCCTAAAAAATACGTAGTAGTGATGTTGTTTTGATTTTATTTTTTTTAGAAAAGATCTGGAAAATTCTTGCTTGCTCCCTGCATCTTGGCACCCAAAACTTTGCTAACTATCGAGTATTAAACTTATCAGCCATACTATGAAGTTATGAGGAAAAATAACATTACAACGACTAAGACAAAAATTAAGTATATAAGGCAACCTATTTGGATTTACGTCAAGAAGATTTACGACCTAAGGCATCTTCCTAGTGAGGCACAACTTATCGAGAAGTTTAGCGAGAGAAGGAAAAACTTCCATATAGTTATTTTATCTATTTGAAAATGGCATATGATAGAGTGTCGAGATATAATTTGGTGGACTTTGAGGAACAAATGCATCTCAAACTTATATATTGATATTATCCAAAGCATGTATAAAAGAGCGATAACTTGTCCATGAACTACGTGTGGAGAGACGAATGAGATTCTTGTTGAAGTTGGGCTGTACCAAGGATCTGTCTTGCACCTTCTTTATCTGCCTTGATTATAATAAGTTAACCATAAATATAGAAAAAGAGATTTCACGGTGCATGCTATTTGTGAATAGTATAGTACTAATAGACTAAACATGAGTTATGGAGAAAGTCCTTAGACTCAAGAAAGTTTAAAAATTAGTAAAATAAATATGACATATATGCAGTGTAAATTTATTGAACATGATAGCAAGTAGGAGGATTTTGACAGCAAAAAATCATTTAGTGCCACATTGTCATATATTTCACTATTTAGGCTATACTTTATAGTCAAATGGTGGATTTGAAGACGCCTCATATAGGATTCCTTTATAGTCAGATAATGGATTTGAAGAAGACACCTCAAATAGGATTAACGCAAGCTAGATGAAATAGAGATAGTATAGCAGAGTATTCACAATCCAAGAATTCTACTTCAATTGAAGGGACTTTTTTATTATTATATTATATTGTGTCAAATGTTGGGCTATAAGAAGTAACAAAAAGAAAGAGTACATGAGGATGAGGTACGTATGCTAAGAGGGATGTGTGGAATAATATGAAGAAATAAATTAGGAACAAGTATATAAGAAAAAAATTGAGAGTACACTACGTCAAAATGATGAAAAAATCACTGTAGCAGCATAAAATAAATCACTGCTTAAAAAAGTAGTGCAATATATCACTGCCTAAAATAGTCATTTTAAAGTTAAATTAATGGTTTACTAGAGCACCCGTCCTATCACGTGCCATCATCACGTGCAAATCATTAGGCCCAACAACCACCACCACCACCACCCCCAACTTCTGTTTTCACTCTTTATTAGTAAACATAGAGATACCTTTCTCATAATCCTTTTTTCCTTCTTCAAACTCTCTCTCTCTCGATCGACAATCCCTAACCTCTCTCTCTCGATCGACAAACCCTAGCCTCTCTCTCATTTTCATGCTTGTTACGTGGTCTCCAGGAGCTTGTTTTAGCTGGAAATCAGGAATTGGGAGGCTCGATTCCTCAATGGATGGGAGATCTGTGTTGAAGAATCCATCTCCCTATTCCAAACCCTAGCTAGAGATTTAAATTGCAGAATCTCGAAGGTGATCTGTGTTGAATGTTGGAGTTGACAACATTGAAGCAGAAATCTGTGTTGAAGCGATTTCTCAATCTCCGTTCAGATCACCTTCCCAGCTGATCAGATTCAGATTGGCTCAAAAAATTATACCCTAACTCTCCAGATTCAGGTCATCTCCCTCCTCCTCAAACCCTAACTCTCCAGATTTAGGTCATCTCCCTCCTCCTCAAACCCTATCTCTCCAGATTCAGAGTCTTCTAGAATCTAGACACTTACAAATCCTTCTTCGATAGCCTGAAAGTTCTTCACCATGTTATAATCTCTATTCTCAAATCACTTCATTTCTTCACCATTTTATAATCTCTATTCCCCAATCTCTTCGTAGATGATGATAGCCGTTCAATTCAATCGACTAAAAGAATCCTCTCGGCTAGTTCAAGTCGTGCGATCTATCCAACAGAGTAAGTAAGCATGTGTTTCATTTTATTTTTTCCTTCTTTGTTGTTGGATTAGTGTAGAAATAGAAAAATTACAAAAATCATATGGAGTTGGAGTTTTTTCTATAGAATGTGATATGAAAATGTTTGTTAAAAAGGCACATGCCTTGTTCGTTTGCTCGAAATCCTCGTCCTATACTCGGAGACCACCCAGATTCCGAGCTTTGCTCCAGTGGGAGTGGGACCCACCCGAAATCACTGGTTTTATGAGTCCCAAATAGTTTTCATTTTCAACCATCTCTTCCATCTGTCTAATTCTTCTTCTTAGATCTCGAAATCAACCATGCTCCTTGGCTTCGTGTTAAGACCTAAAAAGTATCACTTTTCACCCCTTAACTTAACCTTTAATTATACCCTTAGTCATCTAATAAGTTCTTGTTAAGTGTTTTATGTAGGTAATAATCAGTAGTGAAATAAGGCCAGGAATCCTGCTAAGGAGCCTGTTTTGGCACCAGAAGTCCCTCAGAAGGATGGACTCTGAATCCAGACCTGAAATGACCCTCGCACAATCCAACTGAGCTTCCCAGGACTTTACAATAACTTCTCGCACAGTTGAGTGACTGAAGAGCTTCAGAAGCACAAACTCGCGCAGCTCTCGCGAAGCTCAAGAGTAGAACACATCTCGCAGTCTTGTGCAGTTCAAAGCAGACCTCTCTCAACCTCGCGCAGTTCACTCAGAACGACTGAGGAGAGAGAGCTTTAGAAGACTCTTCGCGCAATAGTCGCGGGATGCAAATATCAGAATAGAACTCCTCGCGCAGTTCTAGCGCTATTCAAGAAGAAAGCATCCTCGCGAAGACAGAGCCATCCTCGCGAAGATCAATTAAGACATGGAACCTAGCGCAGTTCAGAACTCATTAAAGCCTCGCAAGAAAACTTGCAAAGTCCATTGAAGAGAAGTGCTCGCGCAGTTCTCACACTATTCAAATCCATCCTCGTGAAGATCAACCCTGCAAATGCGCACCTACCTCGCGACTGCTTGAACTCCAATCCCGCGACATCTGAGGCTATGATGTCTACTCAACCTCGCGAAGCCCAATCCAGCGAGAGCATAATTCTCTACTGCGGGACTACCTGAAGAGCAAACCAAGGCAACCTCACGACGGTTGAAGCTTCAATGTCAAACCATCCTTGCGAAGAGCAAGAGCTACCACGCAACAAGTCTGAGAAATAATAGCTACCTAGCGAAGCACTGAACTTCAACTTCCATTGCTTCAGCAGAGGACTTTCTGGGAATTTCTAGCAATTAGGGCACGCTTAAATCTCCGTACACGCGCCTCGAGGCATCCAAGGATCACTATTAGGCCACGTGGCATCATTAAAATTAGGGTTTTCTAACCCTAATGCGCCGCCACACCACTACTATATAAACTCAGACTTAGCTTAGGTTTAGATATCATGGAACACGTCTCATCTCTTGGAGATTTGATCTGAGATCGTTTTTCTTTTCTTTTATAGCTATAAGTAGTTTTCTTTTTCTCTTTCCTTCCCTCCATAGTCCAGCACTTGCTGGCTATGTCTTTGTATGCATTTTGAACTAGCTTAATGGAAGTTTTGTAATAGGATTTTTACATTATGGGATTTGTGTTTGAATGTGATCTGCTCTGTGCAAGGCTGCTGGCTTTTGATCCGCCAATGCTTTGGCTGTGATTCAAAGCAATGGAGGACTGATTCTAAGGGCCACTCAGATCCAACTGACCTGTGTCTAGGCTATCATGGTCCAATACAGCCTTAGCCCCACCACAGGACCCACTAGATCTGAAATCCCCATGGGAGCTTGAGCTGGTAGCCTTGTGACCATGGTGGTGGCAGCGATATTCTTATTTTTTCTTGGGCTCCGTGAGGAGGATAGCCTCTGGGATAGTCTGTGACCATTCAAGTGGACAGGTTATAGCCTTAGGGTAATTCTAATCCACCGATCTAAGATGGATCCTTCTTCTCTGCACCTGAACTTGTATTAGCCTGGTGGGAGATTGTACAGAGGCAGACTCCCCTATATTTGTATAGATCCGCTATCAGAAGTTAGATCTGATCTGGTTATAGAGATTGTAGGCTTGTGACTAGACCATTGTAACCTCACTCAAGCAATGGACAGGTAGATCAAAGGTTGTACTCAATCTCTTGCTAGTTCTATGTGTCTAGGCTATCATGGTCCTATACAGCCTTAGCCCCACACATAGAGCTTTAGAGGTTGAGGTTCCCTATGGATTCTTGAGCCAGTAGCCTGGATGAAATAGTGCCTACAATGATTAACTTGTTTTGACCCATCTCTGGATTGTGGTTCCCCTATGGGATAGTTCGTGACCATTTGAGTGGACAGGTTATAACCTTAAGGGATTGAATCATGGCACAGAGATGGGTTGGATTCTTTCTCTTCAGTGGTGATAATGTAGCCATTGGACAGGATTTCTATAACAACATATCTGAATCTGAGTTACAAAACTCCTCTGATCTAGGCTCAATAACATACTTCTCACCCCTTTTATATTTATTTTCCACACTCCATCCATCCTCTCAACCCTTTTTGTAGTTTAGACATTAGGCTACCTTAGGATTTGTAAACTAAGTAACCTTAAACTCCCTTCCCTTAAGGATTGCCAGATCTGTAGTCAGATCTGGAGGGACTACTAGAGATGGCTCCCTTGGAGCTGTAGATCATCTTTCCCTATGGGACAAACTCTTACTTATCAAAACTTGCCACAATGGACCCTATATCTTGCAGGTCTAGGACTTCTCAGTTGTACTGATTTCATCCCCTGTTTTATTTTGATTTTAAATTTCTTTTACCACAAACAAATAAAGAAAGCACAGCTGGGGTAGCAACAAGTTTTTGGCGCCGCTGTCGGAGAAAGTTGATCTATTAGTAGACCCTAAGTTTTTGTAGTTTTATTATTCTTTGGTAGTTAAGAATAATTGATACTGCTGACGTATTTGTGAATTTTTTTTTTGCAGATCTAGACAGCAGCAGTGAAGGATAGCTGGACTGCAATTGGAGCTTAGCTACCTTTGTTTGCAAACTCTCTAACTTTCAAAACTCTGTCTATTTCTCTTACAATATCCATAGCAGTATTTAGGATAGTTTTAAATTTATATTTTCTTGGATAGCTATAAATTTGTTAGATAAATTCTTTGAGTCCAGTGCTATGTGCCTGCAAGGAGTTGTCCCTGCTGGTGGTGTGCTTGTATGCTAGGGAGGAGATCTCTCAGCCCTACTTTAGAGCCTCTTAACCCTAAGTTAGAAAGGGGAAGGAGACTTAGAAGAGACAGGCACACCACAGGAGAGCCCCCAAGTGAATCTGTGACAGCAAATATGGGTGAAGAACAACCCAGAACTCTTAAGGAGTTGAATGCCCCGGATGACTATAACTCCCCTTTTAGCATTCAATTCCCTGATGTTCAGGGGAATTATAAAATAAAAAACTTCAATCATCCAGATGTTGCCCTCTTTCCATGGGTTTAGCAAGGAGGACCCTTACAAGCACATTGACCAGTTCTTGGCCTTGTGCACCACTTTTAATATCACTGGTTTGGGACCTGAGGCTACTAGGCTCAGACTCTTTCCCTTCTCTCTGAAAGATAGGGCCAGTACCTGGTTGACCACTCTTTCCAACAATAGCATTGCTTCATGGAAAGACCTGCAGACCAAGTTCCTGACCAAGTTCTTCCCTGAGACCAAAACTAGCCAGTTGAGGAAGGCAATTCTTGCTTTTTCCCAAGCCCCAACTGAGGATTTTAATCAAGCCTGGGATAGGTTTAAGGAAATGCTCAAAAAATGCCCCCACCATAAGATCCCAGACTGGCAGCTTATTCAAAGCTTCTACAATGGGATTGATGAAAAAAGTAGAGATATGGTTGATGCCTCTTGTGGTGGCACTTACATGCACAAAACTGCTAATGAGGCATGGGAATTGTTTGAGGTGATTAGTGAAAATCCTTTTCAAAAGCTATCCTTGGAAAGAACTAGTCAGGAGTCTGTGTCAAAAGTGGGGCCTGTTGCATTATCACGAGGAAAAGTTTATGAGGTGTCTGGGAACAATGACCTGCAGCTGCAGATGGCAAACCTCTCTATGAAGTTTGACAAATTATTGAATGTGATGTAACCCAAAAGGGTTGCTCAAGTGGTGGAAGCATGTCTGATATGCCAGTCCCCATAGCACACAGTGGAAGAATGTCCATCAGCAGGGCAATATCCTGAACTGGTTTTGGAACATACTGCTGCTGCTCAATCTTTTGGCCAGCAACAATCTGGGGGCTACAATAGACAGCCATATATGGTTACCAGCACCAAAATGTTGGTTACCAATGGAGAGAAGACAATTATATGCAGCCCCAACAGATGTTGGCTTTACCTCAAAGGCCACAGCATCGTTCAATCAAGGGTATGCCCCTAGGTCTAACTTCCAGCACCATCAGCAGCTCCATCAGCAACAAAATCAATTGGTCTTACCCCCATCTCAACCCAAAAATACTTCTTTCGAGGACCAGGTCTTGACCTCACTGCAAAACCTGGGTTCCTTGGCTCAGACTGTGAATTCTCATAGTCAGAGCATCAAGAAGATGGAAGAGCAGATTGGCCAACTAGCAAATACCTTAGCCAAAAGAGAAGAGGGAAGGTTGTCCAGTCAACCAGTGGTTAATCCCAAGGGCCAATTTTTGATTGGTGAAGGATCCTCAAACCTTGAAGGGGATCTTTCATTGAATTGATGCTAAGAACTGTCACTTTGTATGTTATGCATTTTACTGTTTATAAGAATTTTTAGTGATCTTATTGGAGTCTGAGTTTAGTGCTTTATTCCTACTTTTATTCCTGTTCCCTTTGTTTGATAATTTCAAGTGATTGAATGATGATGGTATTATTTGAATGCTTTTCATGATGTGTAAATTTAATACTTTGAGAGTATGGGAATTTTTGAATGTTTTATAATGCTTATGGGTGTCCTTGGAAGAGAGCCTGTGAGAGAATCCACCCACAAAACAAAGGTCTAAAGGCTGACTAGTGGGTGTGTGAATTCTGACTCTGTTTAAGCCGTCGCGAGGTTCTAAAAATTTGGTTTGGTTTCCTCTCGCGCAGTTCATAAAGAATTACTTTGCTTTGCTGTCGCAAGTTTCAGATATAGTTGTGTGGGCTTCCTCGTGTAGTTTAAATGAACATCCAATCTCGCGACCCATTCATGCCTATCCAGCGAGCAGATATTTTTAAAGCGCGCCAAGACTCTCGATATTTAAAATCCAACCCCGCGCTGCTTTTCTTTACTGTTATCTCTTTCCTCTCCTGCCAGCGAAACCCTAGCTCCCACTCCTCTCAATCTCTCTCCTTCAGCATCCTGTCTACAGTTCATCGTTCCATTGAAATTATGGATTTTTGTTCTTAAGGCTTCCATCAACAGTTGCCCCCTGCTAGGAGCTCCTGTGGTCTACCGTGCATCAAATTGAACAAAACCCTAACTTTTAGGGTAACACTCAGCTCTTAATTTTTTCTTTCAAAATTTCAACTGCACACTCACCAAGGATAATCTCAATGGCTCCTAAAAGTGCACCTGTGAAGAGAGCCCGGGATCAGGCTCCCGTGGAACCTGCCCCTAAGAAAGCCAAGTCCTCTATGGCACAGCAAAAAGGGAAGGAGGTGGTTCCTGAGGTGGCTGAACAAACACCTGATTACTCTACACCCTCTGAGCTCCTCATTTCCATTCCCTTAGAGCCTGAAGCCATTTTTGATATATCTTTCTTTGAAACTGAGCCGTTGTCAACACCTGCCATTGAGTTCTTGCGCAAGGCTGGTTTGATCCCCTTGATGAAAATGATTCCTGCACTAGCCTACCCTAGGTTAGTGCAACTCTTTTACCAGCACCTTAGGGCCAGACCAGACACACATGGGCAGCCAGGCCTCCTTGTGTTAGTTGACAATTTTGGGATGCTACTCAGCCTAGAGTTGATTCTTTGAGGTCATGGCATCCCCGCCATTTTTATCCCAACTGGTTATGGTTCCCCCGTGAGTGCCCCCATTGATACCATTGCATGTGCCATTACCAGGTTTGAAGGCCACAGGGACTCCATCGTAAGAAGAGATTTGGATCCCAAATTGTTGTTCATTGATCAAGTGCTGAGGAAGAATATCTATTGCTCCGGCCATCAGTAAGAGAGGAGGACACCCATTGCTGATGCTCTCTATTCCTTCTCTCTGGGCCATGGATTTAATGATGGTTGATTTTGAGGCCATGAAGGATATAATGGTGAAGCTCAGGCTGAAAAAGAAGATCCACACTCTCCCTATGGAAGACTCATCACCAAATTACTCGAGGGAGGTATAAGATACCGATGGGGAGTTATCTCACGACCTCACTCCCACCACTTTTGCCAAAGACAATGGGGGATCGCAGGAGTCGATGGATCCCCGAATAAGAAGAAGAAGGAAGCTCAGTTGTTTGAGTAAGGAGAGGGAGCTGTGGCAAAGGCCACCGCCCCAAAAAGAGGGTTAAAGCCCTGCTCCAAAGAAGGTGGTGCAAGCATCACCCTCTCGCAACAATACCTCCATCCACCACACTTGCCCCTCCATCAGTTTCTTTGCCTATTCCATCTCTCCCTTTCCCTCTCTTATCTCCCTTTTCCATTCCACCTCCCCCTGTGATTCGTTCCTGGGTGGAAAGTGTTGAACCCCATGACAGCACTCCCCCTTCACCCACCTTACCTCAATACACAGCCCCAATATCTTCAACATCATCTGACCTAAACCCTGACAGCCCTCCCCTGATATCCTACCTGAAAAAGAAGACCACAACCTCTACCATTCCCTCACAAACACAGACACACCCTACTCCTTCTACAATCGTTGAAACCATACACATTGACCCAGACACCATACCAACCATCCCTACTTCACCTCCACTCCCTGACCTTGACTTTAATCTTGCCACCACTTCAGGGTATCAGGCCTTCATGACTACATTGCTTGATACCATGCCAACCCATGACATCCCTCTCCCAGATTCCCCACTCCCTTCACCACATCACTCACCAGACCTTTCATCTTCTCCCCCTACAACTTTCCATCATGCCCCCACTTCCCCTTTCCAACCTGTTCCCTCCTCTTCTAATACTCCACCCCAACCAACCTCAGACACCCTTACCCATATCCTTTCCTTAATACATGACATCCAGACCCAGCTATCCACCACAACACAAACCCAAGACCAAATACAGACTGACATCACCAACATAAAATCCACCCTTCAAACATTGACAAACCCACCCATCTCTACACAACCTCCTACCACCCCACTGATCCAGCCCCCTTCCACCTCTGACTCCATAGTGTAACCAGACCTCACCCCAATTGACTTAACTACACCCTTCACCCTCCAAGGCGTCATACCCCACCACTCCCTCCCCACTCTACTTATCCTTCCCCCACTCATATTACCTCCACCATAATTTACCAACACTTCCACCCAAACGGACCCCATCCACCTTTCCCATTCAACCCCACATATTTGTAACCCCACCACTTCCATTTCGACCCTTCACCATTCTATTTTTCCCTTACCCAGAACCATCCACCTCCACTGACCATCAGTCATTTAATTTTTCACCCATGCCTTCCATTCCACCTCTTATCCTACCCCCTCCTCAATTCACTGACCACTCAACACAGACTGCCCCCGCAACCTCTACCCCTCCCTTTGACTTCATCACTACAGCCCCCACTTTACCCCCCCAGGATCAATCACCTTCTACTTCTTCCACTCCATTTTTACCAATCTTACCCAGACACTCCTATTACACCCCTCCCTACTTCACCCTCCTCCATGCCATGAGGGACAATGCCTATATCAAGAGGGATGCTGTTGACAAGTGAAAAATACCATTTTTCACCCCTAAACTTAAGTCTTTATAGACCTTTGAGAGAATTAAATAAGTGTTTTAAGTACCTATGTTGCAGCTAACAATAAAGGCAGGCTTAAACATAAAAGCAGCTCAAAAGTGCCAAAAAGCTGACAATCCATGTCAGTCCAAAGGAAGGAAGTGAAGAAACAACCTCATCAGCTGTGGAAAAGTCCAAAAGGAAGAGGCAAAGACCTGTAAGAGAAGCAGGGAACAATTCGAATAGAGAAATACAATACAGAGTTCTTTTACAAAGAACACGCACGTTTATAAAGAACACGCACATTTAAGTAAAGAACACGGAACTCTGCGAAAAGGAATAAAACCTCAGCTTAGTTTTGAAGAGCATCTGAACTCTTGAAAAGAAGATTGAATTTTGAAAAGGAGAAAACACAATTCAAAGAGATTGAACTTCTGCGAAAAGAGCTTGAAGCCACAACACTCTGAAAGACCCTTAAACTCTGCGAAAAGGTATTACGAGATTCGCGGCTTTAACAAGGGCAATTCGATGTCTGTTGCATGCGTCCCAATGCATTTTAAAACCCAAGGACATTCCGGAAGATTCTGAGCACGAACCAAAGGCATATTCCTCCCCATGTGAACACCCAAAGATGAAATTACTTGGCGGGAACTTCTAGAAGTTCCAACAGATTTTTGAATTTCCTAACAAAATTGATGGCTCTGTTTCTTGATTGGTGAACCAGTCAAGCAGATTACGATTGGCGAGCAGTCTGGATCACGGTGCTCGACTCCTATTGGCTGATATGGATTTAACCAATTCTGATTGGTTGATGCACATTAGAGATGGACTTGGGGAAAGCTATAAATTGACGAACCATTTGCCCAATTTGGGCATCCAGATTTTGAGTTTCATTTCTAAATCCCCCATTTCCTAGCCAGACAGCTTGTCTGCAATCCTTGTAATAGCCTACTTTGTACTTGCATTTGAGAGCTGTGAGACATTTCTGTAATTCAAAAGAGAGTTGTATTCAAGACTGCAAATCTGAGAGCTGTTTAAGCTGTGCTCTGTAATTGTAACGGTGGGTTTTAAAAGGTTGCTGTAAACTATGCATTCTCCATTGGACTCATGTCAAGGGTTCCCTCTGATCTCCTCAGTACATTAGACTCCTTTAGATTCATTGTTTTGCATGCAATTTCCCTTGATTCATTAATCCTGTGAGAATTAGTGTTGGTAACCTAATCTCTTACGGCATTTGTAGTGATGTTTCCTGTTCTGAATTGAGGATTTGGTTAAAGACTATTGGATGGTTTGTGGCCATTAAAGTGGACAGACCATAGCCATAAGTGTAAGCCTAATCCTTGAATTAGATTTATCTCTCTTACATCTGTGCTTGTAGCCAGATGAAGATTGGATCACCTCTGCTGAGCTACAGTTATTCTCATTAGATTTCAAGGACCAAATCAAAGTTAGATATTATTTCTCCAATTTTTGTATAAGTTTACCACAAACGTTTCCCCAACTCGGATCTGGATCATTTAGTTTAAATTTTCCTTTGTTTTTAGTTTGTTAAACGTGACAAATTCAACCTCCCATCTTATGTGCTTTGTAGATAGGATCAGAGGCCAGATCTGGTAGCTCAGATCTGGAGGTTTATCTTAAATTTTAAATCAATTCCCTGTGGACGATCTTTTACTCACTTACATTTAAAACTTGCTACAATTGGCCCTGATCTTACAGGCTAATTCTCTTCTAACTGTGCTGATATTTCTTTATTTGTTTATATAGTCTAGAGACACTGTAATTTGGCAGCTATAAAACTGTTTTCAAAACTCACATAAATCAAGCACACTTAGAAGTAACAACAGATGTCCTGAGGGGCATGGCACAACTTTGCCAATCCATTGAATCCCCTTGGTGGTAGAAGCTGAGTGACTTGAAGCTTGCTCACAGCGAGAAGCTGAGAGATATTTCCAAGGGGTGGGAGGCAATTTTGAAGACACTCAATGCGAAGAAGGCTGAGGCAACCTACTATAGAATGACTACAGAGATGGAGAAGGCAAATGCCCAGCATGCGCAATCGAGAGCTAGGTTGTTAGAAAGGAAACTAAACAATGCTCAGGAGATCAACAAACTCAGTAAGGAGCTTTCAGATACCAATCTCCTGCATGCTACCAAGAAAATTGAGATTTTGGAACAGAGGGTTGCCTTCCTACTAGCCCAACCAATTCAGGCCACCCCTCTCGCCACAGCACCCCCTGAGGCCCCATCTTCTTCCACACAACCAGGGCCATCTTCTTCCACTCCCCCTGCCCCTACACCTACACAACCTATTCCCCTACCTCCTCCAGCCCCAACTCCAGTACCTCCTCCTGTTCCTACTCAAGTTCCTGCTCCTGTTAAAGTCCCTACTCCAGCTCCTGCTCCTGTCTCAGTGCCTCCCCCTGTTCAATCTCCTGCCCCTAAAAGAAAAAGGACTCCTTCCAAGAAACCTTCCACCTCTAAAAGAGACACTGCAGCCCAAAAAGGAAAAAGGCCAGCCCCTCCATCCCCACCTCCAAAGGTCATCAGAGCTTCTGCTCAGGATGATCCCCATGGTCGCCTACTTTCCAAAGAGCAGGCAGTTTGCTACCCTTGGTTTAGATCCCACTGAGCTTTTTCCTTCTGACTCAGACTCTGATTCTGCACCACCTATGGATCCAAGTGCCAAGACTCCTATTGTTGCTCCTTCATCAAGCCTTGCTGAACAAACCTAAATCCTCAGAGAAGGAAAGTTACAGCTAAAAGAACTTCTCACACTACTGCCTCTCTAAAAATTGGAAAAGAAACATCTGCCCAGTCTGAGGAGGCACCACCAATGAGCCATCCAGTGAAGGGGAAGAGCCCTGCCATTCCTGCAGCAAAGGAACTAGAAAAGTCTTATGTGGCTCTCCCTAAGCTTGACAAAGGGAAAAGTCCTCTCCTGCCTCAGGTGAAAGAAAAAGATAAATCCCCTGTTGTCCCTCCTGAGCCAGAACAAGCCCAATCCCCTCTCATTCCCCCTCAGCCTCAGCCAGGGAAGGGCCCAAAAGGGAAGATTGTCAAAGGAAAAAGTCCTATCAAATCCCCTGAGCCAACCACAGATAATTCTTCAGTGATCCCTCCTCAACCAAAGACCAGAAAAATGAGGGTCAGGGCACCAACCATGCCCAAAACTGCGGCCCAAAGAAAGGAAGAGAGGGAACGAAAGAAAAAAGAGGGCGAGGCTTCCCTTCAAGAGCATGCCAAGAAGATGGGTTGGGACAAGTTTTGATCCAGATTTTGATTAGATTGTAACTAGGATTTTTTCTATTTCTGCACTCTTTTGCTTCTGTTTTCTTTTAGTTTGTATATTTCTCATTTTTAATAGATTTTCTTCTTTTGTCCTTACTATTTTGCTCTGTCTGTTGTGTGTTTTGCTCCATGTTATTTCCCTTTATTTTTGCAAATAATGGATCTGCTGAACATTCACTTTAAACCAGTGAGGACACTACTCCTCATAGGTTTGGGGGTGTGACAGGCAGACCCTGCCAATGGAATAGTTAACCTAAGTGAAGCAGAGTCATGTGAGTAATATGGAAATGGATCTATGTTCACTTAAGAATCATGACAAATAAGAAATTTAAAATTTTTGCAAACTTTAGACATTATAAACTTTTAATATTTCACATTTCCATGACGAGATCACCAAGGAAACTCACTTGTATCAGCACTTAGTGAATCATTAGAGAGAGAAAAAGGTGAGGACATACTTAAAAGTTCAAAGGAAGACCATAACCAGTGAGAATTGGGCCTATAAATTTTTTTCCATCCTTTGAGGAGTGACTAAGGCAATTTCTTCTAGTTCTAAGGACTGGCTGAGTCACTGTGCTCACTAGAAGTTAGGCAACTCCAAGTTGAAACAACTGACAATACTCATGAGACTTAGGAAAGGATCAAGGCCTTCTCTTGGACAGTTTGAGCCTAAAAAGACCAACCCCCTAAAGCAACTACCCTTGTCCATACCTCCTTTGAGCTTTAAATCCTGAATTTCTTTAAAAAACACCTGAGTACTTGTACCTGAACTTATGAACCTGATTCAGTCTACCCTCACTCTGAGAATTCAGAAGGTAAAGGAGAAAGAGTTGAAGATGGACTGGCTATGGTCAACATTAGGTGAATGGAGAAGAAGTATCTCAAAATTCTGGCAGTATGGTAACTGAGAACATGGTGGCATTTCAGAAAAGGAAAAACAAAAATAAAAAGAAGAAAATTCTATCAAAAAGAAACAAAAATAATAATGAAGAGGAGTATGAGAGGAGTCAAGAGGAACTTTCCTTTGAAAAATCGAAATCAAGAAGAGAAACTGATCACTTCAAATCTGAAAATCTCAAAGAAGATGAAGGGAGCTGAATTTAAGAAGGTGAAGTCATGAACCACCTCCTTCACCTACTGATTTCTCAATTTTGAACCCCTTTTCAACCTTCCATTCTCACATTAGCCCAGATTAAAAGCCCTTGTGATCCAAAGTTGAGTGAGCTGTCATGTGGAGATAAAGAGTTACCCAATCTATGGTGAGGATCTGTCAATGATGTCAGCACTTAAGAACTCTGCCTATGCTCATACTTACAGACCCATTTGGGGGATGTAACTGCTCTTGAGCCTTAGAGAAAATGAACCCCTCAACAAGACCCTTATGAGAGTATGCCCTGAAAAGTTTTTAGGTCTGATCTTGAATGCATTATGTATGACCTATAACCTAATTTTTGATCTGATGATGAGCTCAGTGCTAGCACACACTTGTGCAGTTTTCTGTGGTTGTAAACTGATTGGAAATGTTGTGCATTCATGAGAAGTTTATGCTGTTTAAATTTTTGTGCAACCAATGGATTAAGTTTCTTTAATTTTTACTGATTCAATAGTAAACTAAGTCTACTCCTTGACTGGTCACTTGGTGGTATTACACTTTTGTTAACTATTTTATTGAGAAGTTTGTGGGTGTCTTCACTGAAAACCCTCAGGAGACTTCACTCCTCCACTAGGGATCACCTAGGGGTTTAAAAGGCCTGGTACATATGCTAAATGTATTCGTGCTCCCTACGAAAGTGGCATTTAATTTTTGTAGTAGATTTAATGTAGCCTTGCTAAGGGACTAGCAAAGATTAGGTTTGGGGGTGTGTTAAGACCTGTAAAGTACCACTTTTCACCCCTTAACTTAACCTTTGATTAGACCCTTAGCCATCTAATAAGTTCTTGTTAAGTGTTTTATGTAGGTAATAATCAGCAGTGAAATAAGGCCAGGAATCCTACTAAGGAGCATGTTTTGGCACCAAAAGTCCCTCAGAAGGATGGACTCTGAATCTAGACCTGAAATGAGCCTCGCACAGTCCAACTGAGCTTCCCAGGACTTTACAACAACTTCTTGCGCAGTTGAGTAACTGAAGAGCTTCAGAAGCACAAACTCATGCAGCTCTTGCGAAGCTCAAGAGTAGAACACATCACACAGTCTCGTGCAGTTCAAAGCAGACCTCTCTCAACCTTGCACAATTCGCTCAGAATGGCTGAGGAGAGAGAGCTTCAGAAGACTCTTCGTGCAGCTGTCGCGCAGTAGCCGCGAGATGCAAATATCAGAAGAGAACACCTTGCGCAGTTCTTGCGCTATTTAAGAAGACAGAGACATCCTCGTGAAGATCAATTAAGACATGGAACCTCGCGTAGTTCAGAACTCATTAAAGCCTCGTGAGGAAACTCGCGAAGTCCATTGAAGAGAAGTGCTCGCACAGTTCTCGCACTATTCAAATCCATCCTCGCGAAGATCAACCCAGCGAATGCACAGCTACCTCGCGACTACTTGAATTCCAACCCTACGACATTTGAGGCTTTGATGTCTACTCAACCTCGCGAAGCCCAATCCAGCGAGAGCGCAATTCTCTACCGCGCGACTGCCTGAAAAGCAAACCTAGGCAACCTTGCGATGATTGAAGCTTCAATGTCAAACCATCCTTGAGAAGAGCAAGAGCTACCACACGACAAGTCTGGGAAACAATAGCTACCTAGCGAAGCTCTGAACTTCAACTTCCATCGCTTCAGCAAAGGACTTTTTGGGAATTTCCAACGATTAGGGCATGCACTCCCACGCTTAAATCTCTGTGCACGCACCTCGAGGCATCCAAGGATCACTATTAGGCCACGTGGCATTGTTAAAATTAGGGTTTCCTAACCCTAATGCGCCACCACACCACTGCTATATAAACCCATACTTAGCTTAGGTTTAGATATCTTGGAACACGTCTCATCTCTTAGAGATTTGATCTGAGATCGTTTTTCTTTTCTTTTGTAGCTGTAAGTAGTTTTCTTTTTCTCTTTCCTTCCCTCCATAGTCCAGCACTTGCTGGCTATGTCTTTGTATGCATTTTGAACTAGCTTAATGGAAGTTTTGTAATAGGATTTTTACATTATGGGATTTGTGTTTGAATGTGATCTGCTTTGTGCAAGGCTGCTGCCTTGTGATCCGCCAGTGCTTTGGCTGTGATTCAAAGCAATGGAGGACTGATTCTAAGGGACACTCAGATCCAAGTGACCTGTGTGTCTGGGCTATCATGGTCCTATACAGCCTTAGCCCCACCACAGGACCAACTAGATCTGAAATCCCCATGGGAGCTTGAGCTGGTAGCCTTGTGACCATGGTGGTAGCAGCGATATTCTTGTTTTGTCTTGGGCTCCGTGAGGAGGATAGCCTCTGGGATAGTCTGTAACCATTCAAGTGGACAGGTTATAGCCTTAAGGTGATTCTAATCCACCGATCCAAGATGGATCCTTCTTCTCTGCACCTAAGCTTGTATTAGCCTGGTGGGAGATTGTACAGAGGCAGACTCCCCTATATTTGTATAGATCCGCTATCAGATGTTAGATCTAATCTGGTTATAGAGATTGTAGGCTTGTGACTGGACCATTGTAGCCTCACTCAAGCAATGGACAGCTAGATCAAAGGTTGTACTCAATCTCTTGCTGGTTCTATGTGTCTGGGCTATCATGGTCCTATACAGCCTTAGCCCCATACATAGAGCTTTAGAGGTTGAGGTTCCCTATGGATTCTTGAGCTGGTAGCCTGGATGAAATAGTGCCTACAATAATTAACTTGTTTTGACCCATCTCTGGATTGTGGTTCCCCTATGGGATAGTCTGTGACCATTTGAGTGGACAGGTTATAACCTTAAGGGATTGAATCATGGCACAAAGATGGGTTGAATTCTTTCTCCTCAGTGGTGATAACGTAGCCATTGGACAAGATTTCTATAACATCAAATCTGAATCTGAGTTATAAAACTCCTCTGATCTAGGCTCAATAACATACTTCTCACCCCTTTTATATTTATTTTCCACACTCCATCCATCCTCTCAACCCTTTCTGTAGTTTAGACATTAGGCTACCTTAGGATCTGTAAACTAAGTGACCTTAAACTCCCTTCCCTTAAGGACTGCCAGATCTGTAGTCAGATCTGGATGGACTACTAGAGATGGCTCCCTTGGAGCTGTAGATCATCTTTCCCTGTGGGACAAACTCTTACTTATCAAAACTTGCCATAATGGGCCCTGTATCTTGCAGGTCTAGAACTTCTCAGTTGTGCTGATTTCATCCCCTGTTTTATTTTGATTTTAAATTTCTTTTACCACAAACAAATAAAGAAAGCACAGCTGGGGTAGCAACACTTCTCCATCTCTCCGCAGTCCTCCAATACGTGTTTTACTTGCTCTTATGTTGGTGTCTTTGTGTTGTAAATTGCGCACTTCTTATAAATTGGTTTAGCTACTACTTTTTCAGCATTTAATTTCCATTAATTCTGCTCAAAGTAGTTTTATGACATAAAAATTACTGTTATTATAAATATTTATTGATTTTATTCAAACCTCGTAGTAATAAACTCCTAGTGAATCAGGGTCGAGCTAATCGCAAACCTGACATCAAATTGAGCAAACTAGCGAACCTGACTTCAAACTACCCAAACTAGCAAACCTGGTACTGTTAGCTCAAACCATTGTTTAACAGGGGTGTTGAGTTAATGTTTATTTTTAGAAGGAAATACTTTCATAATTTTAATTTGAGACATCTTATGCAATATGTGTGTGTGCCATGTGGAATCACCATTTTTTTCATCTGCATGCAGACAATCGTCTAATCCCCTTTGAAGTTAAGAAATTCAGGTTAGTGAATGATCAGTTGTTCGTTACTTGTTTGTTGAAAGGCCTCATTGACTTCACAGTTTATTCTGCTCTCAATAATGCTTGATCCCAATTCGTTCATCACTTGTTTGTTGAAATGTCTCATTTGCTTCCTAGTTTATTCTGGTTCCATATTATGTTTTGATTCAGATTTCATTACTACTAAACCGAATTTTATTAGGCTATTTGCTTTGTTCTTGGTTTCCTTATTTTGTTGTGCTGCTCAATGTGATTTGATTAGGTTGTTGTTTGTGTATTTGGTTCCTATATATCGCGCCCTTATTTTGGTCTGCGTTGGGCTAGTTCTGGGGATGGTTATGCAAGTTTTGAGAGCATGGTAAACTGATCTTGCTTGGCCCCACTATTTTAATTCACTTGACCAATCCATTGGCATCCCCAGACTGAATGTTTGGGCACCGTCAAAGCATCAATTAATACGACATGATCAAAATATCCATGTAATTAATTAGAGAATTTAGCACCTCATAATTTGGGAGATTAAAACCAGCATAAAAAGGAAGGATGTAAAGGGCCATCAGGAAAAGGAAGCATAAAAAGAAGGATGTAAAAAGGAAGGATGTGAAGCTAGATACACAGTGACGGAGTCGGGGTTCAGCAATAAATCAGCTTAGAAAAAATTCTGGCAAAAGTCATCAAATCTGAAAAAAGGTCAAATTTTGGGAAAAAGGAAAGTTAAAAATTGTAAAATATATAATATAAAACTATTTAAGATTAAATATTTTTTAAAAATGGAAGTTTTTTACCATAGTCGAGAAAAATCCATGAAAAGTTTCAAAATTCATATATAATTAATGAAACTCGCGATTTATTCAAAACATTTTGATTTTATTTGGAGATTCACGAATAATTCCTATGTTATTCATTTTTTCAAAAATTCTCGAAGTATTTGGGATTCTATCAAAAAGTCGGCGAATTTGGTCACTATGGATAGATGGACAAGGCAATGACAATGATGAGAACGATCATTGATGTTATGTTATGTATAAGATTGCTGCATTATAATAAAGAATTTCTAGTATTGCATTATAAGTTTGATTACATTGCTTTCTAAATTCCTTTTTACATGTATATTGAATCTCAAGATGGCCTGTATTTACATTTCACACATAATGCATTGGTGTTTTTGCAGGTAGGAGGAACAACAGACACATAGAAGAAAGTTGTGCTACTTTTGCCTCTTGTGCTTTAGGATTAACTTCTCCTTTGAAGACTACCCATCAGATTGAAAATTTCACTGATGGTTGGTATATATATCTCAATGAATTTAGAAGAAAGTTGTGCTACTTTTGCCTCTTGTGCTTTAGGATTAACTTCTCCTTTGAAGACTACCCATCAGATTGAAAATTGCACCGATGGTTGGTATATATATTTCATGAATTTAGTTGCTGATATTTTAGATATAGGCCATACTTTATGATATTAAGCAATTATTTTATTTATTTATTTATTTTTGCAGCATTGTATTTGCCAGATCTAAGGAATTCTGCTCTGTTTTTCATGGAAAAATAAGGGTATGTTTGTATTTTACGGGTTTTCTTTTCTTTTCTTTTTACATAATAATGCACCTGTTGGACTGTGATTTGTTGCATTTTGACCAACCATATCATTCCGAGATGACTCTAGTTACCTGCATCAAAAGAGGGGACACTCACTCCTGCAATTGTTTTGCCATGTGGCACACATCCTTGACCAATCCACTTTGTCCAAGTGGTTAGACATCATGTGAAGTACACTTAGCTAAAAAAAGATACCCATCAGTGGATCAGTATTACCATTTCGATAGGGACCCTATGTTACATATGGACAATAGTCTATATTCAAGAGCCCAGATTGAATGGTTAGAGTCGTTTGTTGAGCACCAATTTTAGGCTAACATCAGTTTACGTGATGATGGCACTACAAAATCTATTCAATTTTAAGCATTGAATAGATTTGTGTCGCTGAATGATGGCTGTGTAAATATTTATTGTACAATCCGAATAGGTTATTATAGTTTGTGTAATGCAGCATTTATTCTGGTTTTCTTTGTTTTCACTATTCGGATGAATAAATTTGGACAATTATTGAAGATATAGTGTGGCAATGTGTTATGAATAGGGTTGTCAATGGTTTGAGTTGGGCCAAAATATTGGCTGCCTAATTGATAAGGGCATATGCCCAACCTGACCTGATGGTGCTCCTCGACCTTGATGCGATAGATCAAGGGTATATGCCTGAACCAACTCGAGGCCTGACCTAAAAATTTTTGTCTTATCATGTGGCCCAGTTGTATATTTCTACTCCATTTATCGTTGTAGACACCCAAATTTGGCCCAAGGCCCGATCGAAACACCTTTCGAGAGAGGTGCAATTCTAAGCTTTTGATGGCATGTATGGAACCTTTAGGAATTACCCCAAACCCTTAGGAATCACCTTAGATCCCTCAAAACTTATCCCAAACCTTTAGAAACCAATCCCAAACCCTTAGGAATCAACCATATCCTTCCCAGACCTATTAGAACCCTTCCTCGGCACGATTCGAACCCCCCTGAATAGCGGTTCGAAAGAGGAGTGTTAAAGTTTTTTGTGGATAGTTGCCCAACTTAAGGCATATACCACTGGAAAGTAGAGCTTCTCATCTTTTCAACAAACTAAGAATCACCTAATTTGGAGTTGTACATCAAAATATATGGCAGAATGAAGATCACAAATTTGTGCGAGAAATTGTAAAACATGACCCATAGAGCCAATTTCGAACTAACCAAAATAGCTGATGAAAAGAAGAGTTCCAAGGTTAGCATAGATAGTTGCCTAATCTAAAGCCTATATCATTGGAAAGTAGACTTTCCCATCTTTCGAACAAGCCAAGAATCGCCTAATTTGGAGTTGTATATAAAAAGTTATGGCAATTTGAAAATTACGGATTTGTGCAGGAAATTGCAAACCGGGCTGGGCCCCTGCGGGTCTTTAACTTCCAATAGTTTGGACCTGGTTTTCCTTCAAAAAATGGCCAAAATTGACATTGGGGGTTTGACTTGTGGACCATCCCAAAGTCTAGGGTGTATTTCTATAGGACCCTAGTGACCCTATTAGCTTAGGTTATCACCCTTTTGTCATTCAAGTCACCACCCTATCATCTACCATTAAACCCAAATCCCTCTTCTTCAAGCTCTAGAAAACCATAAAAACCTTAGATTACCCATTACCTAATTGTTAATCCAATTAGGACTTTAACCCCTCACTAATCCTCCCTTTCTCTATAAATAGAGAGTCACCCCTCTTGCTTAAGGGTTGAGAATTTCTACCTAAGAGAGAAAGAGCTTAAAGTTAGAAGATCTTTCTCCCTTTGGTGGACACCCCCCATATAAATTCCAAAATTCACAAAACTCCTTTAGACCTTAGCATTTCATAGAAAACCCTTAGGTTAGGTGTATGTGATCCCCTAGCCTCCCTTCCCTACCTCTTAGCTTCAAGCCTTAAGAGTTAGAACCCCACTTTCCACCATACAAAGCCTTCAAGAGCTCATCAAACCAAGCCACGCAAGGCTCTCCTACGGTACTACAAGGGCCCGAGGGCTCCGGCTCTCCCCTTTCTTCTCCTATCTCCTTTTGCTCTCCCTACCCTCTCATTTTGTGCCGTTACGCCACTGAATTTTGGTAGGAACGGAGGGACACAAATAGGATTGGAGGCCCATTTGGGTAAGAGGAAGCAATTTTCTTTTCTTTTACTTTATTTTATTTTTGACCATTAGTAGAGACCGCATCAAGCGGGTTGATCGGGTGCCTAACACCTTCCCGATCGATAAACAAAGCCCCTACCCAAGAGCCTTTGGTGTGGATAGGATTCATAGTCATATTTTTAGCACTTAGGTGCTCATAAAAATGAACTAGGTATCCTGGGACACCGAAAGCTCCAGGTGGCGACTCTATATTTTTCGTTAGAGAGCGCATCGTCGCGACGTCTCAATTCCCACGGTTGCACAGATGGCGACTCTGCTGGGAAGTAGCTAGTAGAGCTTCCCCTTGAACTTGGCCCATTTATTTTTTATTTTTATTAACCTTTTATTATTATTTTTTAGTACATTTTTTACTTTTTTTTGTTACCCACTCTTCTGATTACGTCATTTTACTTACCCCTACGTTTCGGCTTTAAATTTCAGCAATTTTTGCCTAGTCACTTGACTGGCACTTTTTTACTTACCCCTATGTTTCGGCTTTAAATTTCAGTAATTTTTGCCTAGTCACTTAACTGACACCCTTTTTACTTACCCTTATGTTTCGGCTTTAAATTTCAGCAATTTTTACCTAGTCACTTGACTGATACCTTTTTACTTACCCCTACATTTCGGCTTTAAATTTCAGCAATTTTTGCCTAGTCACTTGAATGGCTCCTTTCTTGCTTATCTACGTTTCGGCTTTAAATTTCAGCAATTTTTGCCTAGTCACTTGACTGGCACCTTTTTTATTTACCCCTACGTTTCAGCTTTAAATTTTTAACAATTTTCGCCTCGTCACTTGACTGACACCTTTCTTACTTACCTTTACGATTCAGTTTTAAATTTTCTGCCTAGTCGCTTGACTGGCACCGTCATTTTTCCTTATTTCTTGTCATATCCTAACAGTGGACGCCAGCTCATGGAGGCGGCACGGGATCATCACCCCCGTTCTTTGAACTTAAGAAAACTTTAATAAAAAAAATTTGAAAAGTTTTAAAATTGAACCAAGATAGGGAACTTAATTAATTTACATTTACGGGGTAGAGTTTCAAAGGGTTGGATTTAGGCACACATACAACTACCCGGGTCTTAGTATGGCGGCAGCCCTAGTGGTGATGATCCAGAAACGTCCCCCAGCCCACCTAGTATCTGAGACAGCACTTGCGCTGGAGGTATATCGGGTGGGTTCTCATTCCTACAGAGCTTAAAACCCTTGGGGAGCACACTAGCAAGTTATACCGGACTCACATCCCTTAGGTTCGGTGAGGAGAGAACGGTTCACTAAAAAATCAGTCAGTTCCCGGAAGCCCAGCTTCCATAAAAAAATCAGTTTAGAGACCAACTCCGAACTGAAGTTGCTACTTTGTAGTTTTGAACGGTAGCAGTTCGGATCTGTGGCCTTTTTTCACATCCTGAGTCGCCTGATTAGTATCTTAGTACCTCTGTTTGGGCCCCGCCATCCCCGACACCCAATACGCCTCCGCCGGTCAAAAGAAGGAGACTTCTCTTTGACTCATCTCGGGGGATTGGAAACTGCATCGATTTCCGTGCCTTCAATAGATCAAAGGTCTTTCTTTGATTCTTTCGAAGTGCTTCAGAATCGTCGTCGCGGGTCCTAAATTAAGGTACGAAAGCCACCCAAGAAGGGAACTCCAGGGCCTCAGAACCTTTATTTTCACTTATAAAAATTCAAAAAAAATTTAAACAAAAGAAAGAAAAAAAAACCTAAAAACTAGAGTCTTTGTGGTGCCGGCATAATGGCATCATCTTGCCCTCCATCATCCCGTAGGGGAAGGAGGAGGAAATTTTTTGGGCCTTATCCAAGGCACCCGTACCCAACCCGCCAACAAACGATGTCGTGGGTAGTGGACCCGGCTTATGCCGATCCCGATTCATCCCCACCACATTCTCCAACCCATTCCCATTTGGGAGAAATTTTAACCAACATCTCCCTCACCCAATCACCCTTTGCCATTTCCGGCCCCTTTGGTGCCCCTATTTTTCCATCCACCACTTCCCAAGTTATCCAAAATCCATCCCCCAATTTCCCATCTTTTACCCAAACCATGCCCATTTTCCCTTCCGCACCCATTCAAAACCCATCCAACATACCCTATTTTTCATCCACCCAAATTCCCGCATTTACATCCATGCCCCATCTTCCATCTTCCCCATATAGGCCCGATCCACCCTCATTCACATATACTACTTTCGCCTTATCCAACCCCCCACACATCTCCCCATCTACCCGGGTCATGCCCATTTTTATCGGGGTCATGCCCGATTTTTCCCAATCACCAACACTTTATGCTTCATCATCCCCATACATACCCAACCAACCCTCCTTTTCCAATGCCCCACTTCTTCCCTCCAATCCACCCCATATTCCATCACTTACCCAAGTCATGTCCAATTTTATCGGGGCCATGCCCAATTTATCCTCCATCCCATCTACACCCCATCACCCCTTAAATCCACCATCCCCATCGGACCCTCCTTCCATAACCATGATGGAGGAGATGTTCCAAGCTTACTCCATGTGGAAGGCTTCCCAAAATGCCTCCTCTCCTCCACCCTCCATATCCATGCACCCATCCCATACCCTAGCCAATCTCCATGCTTCACTCCCCCATAACTCCCATCAACCCCCCATCATACACACCATCCAAACCCCTACTACCCACATGCCCCAAGGCCTAATGGCCCAATTCACGCTTACCCACCAAGGGCCCATGGCCCAAACCTACCAAGGCCCAATGGGCCAGACCCATCAAGGGCCTATGGCCCATACCCATCAAGGGCCTATGGCCCAATCCTTTCAAGGGCCCATGACCCAGACCCATCAAGGCCCAATGAGCCAGACCCCCCCAAGGCTCAAGGCCCATCAAGGCCCAATGGGCCAAACCCACCAAGACCCATGGGCCAGTCCCCCAAATCCCAATGGGCCTGATCCATAAAGGCCCAATGAGCCAGACCCATCAAAGGCCCATGGCCCAAACCTATCAGGACCAAGGCTTCATAGCCCAACCCTCCCAAGGGTTCATAGCCCAAACCCAAGCCCAACAAAACCTTGGAACCTCACACTCATACCCTTCACAATTCCTCCAAATTTTCATCCATTCACAACTCTCATACCCAGCTCAAACCCATGCCTTACATCAGTCACAACTCTCCCATATCCCAACATCCCAAAGCCAGTTCCAGGCCTTCCCCCATGCTCAATGGCCTCATCAGGCCCCACTCCAAAATCTAACTTTCACTCATCCCATCATCCAACAAACCTTCCCTCATCCCCAATGGACTGACCCAACCCCCACTCATGTCATTCCCATCCAGTCTGTGCAACACCAGCATGAGAATCCCACCCTCACTGCATAATATATCAACCACCAGTATAAAGAGGATGAGATTAGGAACAATGGAGCCTATGTTGGGGCATTGACCAGCCTAATCCCTCCTCCTTTAATTGCCCACCACCCCTAATAGCCCAAAGTGAAGTCCAACCAACTATCGAGAAAGCAGCTCCCATGTCCAAAGAATCAGAGCAGCTGTTGAAAACTGGAAAATACCATTTTTCACCCCTTAATCTAAGTCTTGATAGACCTTTGAGAGAACTAAATAAGTGTTTTAAGTGCCTATGTTGCAGCTAACAATAAAGACAGTCTTAACCATAAAAGCAGCTTAAAAGTGCCAAAAAGATGACAATCCATGTCAGTCCAAAGAAAGGAAGTGAAGAAACAACCTCATCAGCTGTTGAAAGGTCTAAAGTAAAGAGGCAAATACCTGTAAGCGAAGCAGGGAACAATTCGAACAGAGAAATGCACTACAGAGTTCTTTTCGCAAAGAACCTACACTTTTCGTAAAGAACCTTGAACTCTGCCAAAAGGACTAAAACTCCAGGCGTAGCTTTCGAAGAGCATCTGAACTCCTCGAAGAGAAGATTGAACTTTGCGAAAAGGAGAAAACACACTTCGAAGAGAAGATTGAACTTTGCGAAAAGGAGAAAACACAATTCGAAGAGAGATTGAACATTGCGAAAAGAGTTTCAGAAGTCACAGCACTTTGCGAAAAGGCCCCTAAGCTCTGCGAAAAGGTATTCTGGAGATTCGCAGCTTTAACAAGGGCAATTCAGTAATCTGTTGCACGCGTCCCAATGCATTTTAAAACCTAGGGACATTCCAGAGGGTTCTAAGCATAAAGCGAAGGAATATTCCACCCCACGTGAGCACCTAGAGAGGGAATAACTTGGCGGCAACTTCTAGAAACTCTAACAAACTTTCAAAATGCATAACGTAATTGATGCCTTTTTCACGATTGGTCAAACGGATCGAGAAATTTGATTGGCGAGCAGATCTCGATCCCGTGCTCGACTACCATTGGTCAATACTGGATCGAGAACCTCGATTGGTTGATACACATCGAGTGAACACAGGGAAAGCTATAAATTGACGAAGCATTTGCCCAATTGAGGCATCCAGATTTCGAGTTTCATTTCTGTTGCCCCATTTCCAATTCAGATAGCTTGTCTGAAATTCCTGTAATAGCCTAACTTTTACTTGCAATTGAGAGTCATGAGATATTTTGTAATTCAAAAGAGAGTTGTATTCAAGACTACAAATCGAGAGGCTATTTAAGTTGTGCTCGTAATTGTAATGGTGGATTTTAAAAGGTTGTCAGAACTATGCATTCTCCATTGGACTCATGTCAAGGGTTCCTCTGATCTCCTCGATTACATTAGACTCCTTTAGATTCATTATTTTGCATGCAATTTCCTTGATTCATTAATCCTGTAAGAATTAGTATTGGTAACCTAGTCTCTTCTGACATTTGTAGTGATGTTTCACCTCGAATTGAGGATTTGGATTAAAGACTATTGGATGGTTTGTGGCCATTAAAGTGATGGACCATAGCCATAAGTGTAAGCCTAATCCTTGAATTAGATTTATCTCTCTTACATACATGCTTGTAGCAGATGAAGATTGAATCACCTCTGTTGAGCATATTCTCATTAGATTTCAAAGACCAAATCAAAGTTAGATATTACTTCTCCATTTTTATAAGTTTACCTCAACGTTCCCCAACTCGGATCTGGATCACTTAGTTTAATTTTTACTTTTATCATTTAGTTAATGTGACAAATTCAACCTCCCATCTTATGTGCTTTGTAGATAGGATCGAGGTCGATCGTAGCTCGGATCTGGAGGTTTATCTTAAATTTTAAATCAATTCCATGTGGGATCTTTTACTCACTTACATTTAAAACTTGCTACAATTGGCCCGATCTTGTAGGCTAATTATGTTCTCTCTGTCTTTGATATTTTCTTATTCTTTTAATATTCAGTACAATGCATCATTTGCAAGTATGTTTTCAAAACACAAATAAATCATGCACACTTAGAACAACAACAAGTTTTTGGCGCCGTTGCCGGGGAATAGATTTTAAAATTGGTAGACCTAAGTTTTTCTATTTTGTAGATTTGATTTTATTTTAATTTTTGCTTTAAACACTTTGCATTCCAAGTGCTTGATTAAATGTCTCTGAGTTTTGTATAGAAAACATTTCTTTGCAGAATTTTTTTATTTTTCCGAGTTTTATTCTTTGCCTTTTAGTTATTTGAATAAATCTCTTTGCCACTCTTTTGTCTTTTGTCAAATTTGGCGTGCTTTGAGTTTTCTTTTATTTTGTCAATATACTTGCATAAGGTCTTCTGCGGTTTTGAATTTTTGCAGATCTGAGCGGCCGTCCAACAAGGAGAACATCTGGACTAAAAGTGAAGCGGATCTGCTTGAGTTTGCATCCTTCTCCTTTGCATTCATTTTCTATTTTAAATTCTTGAGAACCAGCTTCATGTGTTTAATGTTTGTTTTGATTATAATTTCTTGTCTTTTAGGCATGCTTTGATTTTTTTTTTTAAAACCAAATACAAAATAAAAAAATGAAAACACAAATAGAACATCTCCGAGTTGTTTCTCATTATTTTCAGTAGTAAATAAGGGCTCTTGTTGAGCAGGCTGATCAAAACAAGTAAAAAAATAGAAAATTATAAAACAAAAAAAAATATATATATATATATAGATATCTTAGGATGGGTTTTCTCCATTTGCATCCACTTTTCCCATCTGGACCGAGATCATTTTTCTTTTTAGGAATCATTTAGGATAATGAGTAGTGAATCATAGGCTGTTTTGAATATTCAATGGACCCACTAATTTTATTTTCCTTCGAGATTTCTTCATCATAAATGGGTCTCAGCTGTGTATGAACCCTGTTTTTAATATGTGCTCCCATGCTTCATTATTTTTTTTATTCATACACATCATCAACAAAGGGGTCAATCTTATGAATCTTGCTTTTCACTGTATTCCTGCTAATCATTTTTATAATCACTTAGATTCATAAGTATCTCAGGCTTTTGGTTTTTTTTTCTTTAGGCTTAGGATGTATCATTTGGCATTAGATTTTCTGTTTTAGGAATTTTAGTTTCAAATTCTGTTTTTAGATCGCTAATTTTTTTTCTTTCTTAGGTTAATGTGTCCTCGTTTCTTGATTTAGTCATTTTTCTGTGAGTATAGTTAGTTTCTAACTTTGTTTCCCTATTTTGCATTCACAAATTCTGTTTTTGTATCAACACTTTTCTTTTTCTTTTTTAACTTTGTATTCAGTCCCTTACCTTGCTTTTACTGTTTCTCTGTTATTAGCATTAGTTTCCTTCCATTTGCTTTGCAGTTCTTTTATTTTTTTGATCATATATTCAGTTTTTAGATTTTATTTTGTAGTAGTTCTAGCTTAGTTTTGTTATTTTTCTGTTTTATCAATAATTTCCTATATTTATATAACATTTTTTTTCCCTTTTCCTGCTCATATATTCAGTGTTATTTTCTTTATTTTTTCTTTTTTATAGTCAAATTTTCTGCTTAGTTTTCCTTTCTTCTTTTATTCGGCTGCCCCTCGTTTCTCAGTGTCTAGAATATTGAGGACAATGTTCATCTTAGGTTTGGGGGTATGGCAGGTATGCCAATAAAATAAGTTAATGCTTGGTGCAGCTTATGATCAGCAGAATTTTTGAAAATGAAGTAATCTCACACCTGTTTTTTTGAAAAATGAGGAAGTTAAAACTTTTTAAAATTAATTTCTAGTGTAATTTTAATACTTTCATGAAGTGAATGTCAGAAAATTTCCAAAAGAAAATTGATGTTTTAGTAAACCGAAAAAGAGAGAAACCAGTGATGATATACCTTAGGAATTTGATAGAAAACCACACCCAGTGAGATTTGGACCTGAAATGTATTCTTTAGAGGTATAAATTGGAAATTTTTTCTGCTCTAGGGACTGTTTGAACCTGCTTGTTATCACTAGAAGTTACACATATCCAAGTTAAAATATCTTGACAGCAATCATGATATTAAAGACATGATGTAAGGCCTCCTTTTTGGAGCTTTGAACTTCAAAAAGCCCAACCTTTTGAAACTGCCCTTGATACACACCAATTGAGCTTTATAAATCCAAGATTTCTTTGAAACCTCATCAACCTCATTTAGCCTTACCCTCACTCTGAGAATTCAGAAGGTAAAGGAAAGAAAGTTGAAGAAAGGTGAGTTGGGTAACAGTTTGGTAAAAAAAAAAATAATTGAAGGCAATGTTGTATCAGCAGAAGAAATGTGGCATTCCAGTCAATGTTGCTTTAAAAAAAAAAAAAAAAAAAAAAAAAAAAAGGAGAAGGCATTTCATTGGAAGTTTGAAAAAGAAAGAGAAAAAGATGGCCACTTTGGCTCTGAGAATTCAAAGAAGAAGATGAAATTGTGCTGAATTGAAGAAGGTTGTTAGCTGCAACAGAGGGTTCTAAGCATAAAGCGAAGGAATATTCCACCCCACGTGAGCACCTAGAGAGGGAATAACTTGGCGGGAACTTCTAGAAACTCTAACAAACTTTCAAAATGCATAACAGAATTGATGCCTTTTTCACCTGATTGGCTGAAACAGATCGAGGAATTCTGATTGGCCAGAACAGATCTCGATCCCCGTGCTCGACTACCATTGGTCAATACAGATCTGAGAACCTCTGATTGGTTGATACACATCTGAGCTGGACCTGGGGAAAGCTATAAATTGACGAAGCATTTGCCCAATTGAGGCATCCAGATTTCGAGTTTCATTTCTGTTGCCCCATTTCCAATTCAGATAGCTTGTCTGAAATTCTTGTAATAGCCTAACTTTTACTTGCAATTGAGAGCTGTGAGATATTTTTGTAATTCAAAAGAGAGTTGTATTCAAGACTACAAATCTGAGAGTTGTTTAAGCTGTGCTCTGTAATTGTAATGGTGGATTTTAAAAGGTTGCTGTAAACTATGCATTCTCCATTGGACTCATGTCAAGGGTTCCCTCTGATCTCCTCAGTACATTAGACTCCTTTAGATTCATTGTTTTGCATGCAATTTCCCTTGATTCATTAATCCTGTAAGAATTAGTGTTGGTAACCTAGTCTCTTACAGCATTTGTAGTGATGTTTCCTGTTCTGAATTGAGGATTTGGATTAAAGACTATTGGATGGTTTGTGGCCATTAAAGTGGACAGACCATAGCCATAAGTGTAAGCCTAATCCTTGAATTAGATTTATCTCTCTTACATCTGTGCTTGTAGCTAGATGAAGATTGGATCACCTCTGCTGAGCTGCAGTTATTCTCATTAGATTTCAAAGACCAAATCAAAGTTAGATATTACTTCTCCATTTTTTATAAGTTTACCTCAAACGTTCCCCCAACTTGGATCTGGATCACTTAGTTTAATTTTTACTTTTATCATTTAGTTAATGTGACAAATTCAACCTCCCATCTTATGTGCTTTGTAGATAGGATCAGAGGTCAGATCTGGTAGCTCAGATCTGGAGGTTTATCTTAAATTTTAAATCAATTCCCTGTGGGCGATCTTTTACTCACTTACATTTAAAACTTGCTACAATTGGCCCTGATCTTGCAAGCTAATTCACTTCTATCTGTGCTGATATTTCTTTACTCTTTTTAATATTCTAGATTCATTATAACTTAGCAGTTGCAAACCTGTTTTCAAAATACAAATAAATCAAGCACACTCAGAAGATACCAACAGCAGCTGAAAGAACAGTTTGACAAAATACAAAAGCAGTTAATGAAAATGGGTGGTACTGAAATCCACGCCACGGACTTCACCGATTTGTGTTTGTTCACTGAGGTCCCTTTGCCTCCCAAATTTAAATGCCAGCCTTCGACAAATACAACGGCTCCGGCAATCCCATAGCACACCTGAAGCCCTACCGTGGGAACATGTGCCAGTATGGAGGGGACGAAAGACTACTAATAAAAGTCTTTCAAAAGAGTTTAACCGGTCTGGCTTTGAGGTGGTTCACATCTTTAGAACCATCTATGATGAAGACATGGAAGGACCTAACGCACCTATTCCAAGAGCAATATGTCTACAATATAGACATTGAGCCATGTCAATCAGACTTAGCCCATCTAAGGCAGAACCCGAATGAGACTTTCAGTGACTATTTGGGTCGATGGAGAGCACTAACAGCTTAGGTCAGAATCAGGATACCTAACGATGAGCAAATCGAAATGATTTCAAAGAATACTTTGCCAGTGATCTCAGACTTTTTGGTATACCAGCAGTAGTCCAGCTTTGCTGATCTAGTGAGGAATGTTAATCGATGCGAGGACGCCATCAGGGAAGGCCGCCTGAATAAAAATGTACCAAGTAGAACCAATGGAGTTAGAAGGTTTTCAGAACAAAGGAATGAGAAGAGAACAGGGGTCGATGTTCAAAACATTGCCAACACTAGGCCCCATAATAACAATATAACTCCATTTCAATTTCAAGCCACACCTGACCCGGCCTTTGTCGAGCAGGCCAAATGCAAATGACCCTAGAGAGGAGAGCCCACTATGATCGAATCTTTACGCCCTTGGGGCAATTGTTGAGTGTACTTTTGCCATTATTAATTGAAAAGGGTTTAATAACTGTTCTCCAACCACGACCTCCTCCCAATCCAATTCTATATAATTTTGACCCCAATACTCATTGCAATTTCCATCAGGGTCCGGGTCACCCAACTGATCACTACTTCCCATGGAAGCACGCGATCCAAGATTTAATCGATGCTGGGAAGATCATTCCCCCTGCGCCCACCCAAGCAAACCAGGATGCAAATATCCACCAGGTGCCACTACCCCCACATCCTATCGGAGGAGTAGGTCCTAGACCCACCGTCGAAATGATAGAAAATGAAGAGGAGTTTGAGTTGACCCATTCGATTACATCAGTGATCAAGAGAGTTATGTGCTGCCATTATCAAGAAATATTGAAGAAAGGAACATCGAGGTATTTGAACCCCTGAATTTGTCATATTATTTCTCCAACCCGACTGCACCACGAGTTGAACCCTTAGATCTTAGGGCTTACTTTCCATCACCAACACCCGTCAATTATGTGCATATAAATACATATCAACCACAGACCACCACCCCCGTTAATTACTCGATATCTCATCATAACCCCAACCCCCCGCCAGCACCTATCAGCTACCAATGGCCTACTGTTGCCCCTTTTTCCCCAGTACCACCACCCTCAAGCTTCACCACCCCCATTTGGCCTAATTTTGCCCCTCAACCGGCTACCATCGAGGTAAATCAAGTGTTGCCCACACCTCCTGAGCCCTCAGAGCAAGTACCTCCGATACCGGCTGCTATACCATTTCAGATCTCGGAACCAACCTATGATCCTCATCAGGTCCCGCTGAGTTATGAGCAAACAGATGTTAACACTGGCAGCCACAGAGAAGGGGCAGTGGACTTTGTGACCCGATCCGGGAAGATCTCGAAGCAGTCGGAAACACCGACAGTAACACAAGCCCAACTAGAAGGGAAGAAAGATAGCGCAGTGAACCCCTTTGAAAAAATGAGTCAAGAACATATACTGGAGACTCAGCTGAGAAGAATGCCCTCCCATATTATTGTATGGGATCCGTTAATGACGTGCCCACTCCATTTTCAAGCGTTAATGGGGGCGTTAAAGAATGCGCATGTGTTGCTTCAAGTTAGCCCAGATGAAGTTGGGCAGATAATTGGTCAAGTAATGGCTCCAAATGCCATTTCATTTTCTGATGCCGATTTACCTGAGGAAGGATGTAGTCACTCAAAATCTTTGAATATAACCGTTGAGTTCGAAAATATGATTATCCCCTTAGTTCTAATCGATAACGGGTCTGCATTGAATATATACCCATTAAAAACCGCCACCAAGATTGGGGTAGATCTGTGCATGTTGAGACCCACAAGAACCAGTGCCTGAGGTTTTGATAACACACGAAGAAGGATAATGGGAGAAGTTGACCTTGAGTTATTAATTGGGCCAATGACCTTCTCCATACTATTTCAGGTAATGGACATCAAATCCTCATTTAATCTGTTGTTAGGGCGCCCGTGGCTCCATGCAGTCTGAGCCATACCTTCCATATTGCACCAGAAACTCAAATTTACATCTGGGCATAAGATTATCACAATCATCGGAGAGGGGCACAGTGAGAAAGAAAAGGCCGCCAATAGCGTTAAAAAACCCAATATGCTGGATGTACCACACACCGCTGAGGACGCTGACCTCCACAATTTTGAGTACGAGATGTCGGCAATACTCCTGGTGCCCATGAGGGCATCATTCCAAGAACTGGAGGTGGCATGGTAGAAACAGTACTCATGCTCCAAAAGTGGGGCTATAAAAAAGGAAGAGGTCTTGGGCCCATATTACAAGGAAGGAAGGAGCTCGTCATAGCTAAAGGCAATCAGAAAGTCAGGTTCGGGCTAGGTTATAAGCCCACCGAAGAAGAAGAAAGAGAGGCCAAGGAGAAGGTCCGTGCAACGGCAGCTACGAAAGCCAAGGGGATCCACATAGAGGAGAAACCCCGTCCCAGGCCTCACATCAGGAACTCATTCATAAGCGCTAGGGTTGTGAAAATTGATCGAAATGGGGAAACTCGATTAACCCCACACAAGCCTACAACACCAATTCACCCCACCAATCCCCATATTACCCTTCCCAGCCTGGAGATAGATTTGGCCGCGCTATCCCTTTTCGAGGAACAACGGTCGGTACCTGAATAGACCCCCCCTATGGTGAATCACCACAAAACCAAGTTATCATTTGAGGACATGATCTCAGAAGAAATGGGGATCAATATGATGGAGGCGGACTCCAATGAGCCATATCAGTCAGCACCCTCCATCCCAACAGGTAAAGAGCGGCCCCTCAGGTACGCAACTAGGCATCCTTGCCCCAAACCCTGAAAGCGGGGAGTGGCCTAACATTTGACACCCGTTTCCCAAAAAAAAATAACCTATAAAAAGTGAGAGAAGCCCTTGGCAAATAATACCTTGTGTATATAACAACCCGCCTTGCCAAGGGTCCGTTTCCAAAGAAAACAAAAATCTCAAAAACATGAAAAAAATACAAAATCTCAAAAACATGGAAAAAACACAAAATCCCAAAAACATTAAAAAAATCTAAAGTCCAAAAATATTTCCATTTAAAATTCCAGAAAATGTCCCACAAAAGGATGCCATAATCAAAATGCCCGTCCCACGTGAAATCGACCCCTTCCCTGTAGAAATACAAGAAGAGGTAGGGATCATGAGTTTGGACGAGGATGTCCCCTTCGAGGAACTCCCCAATGAGCTCCTTGACCGATTTGTCAACTTTGAGTATGGCCCTACCCCCATTGTCGAAGAGACCGAAGACGTCAATCTAGGAACTAAGGAGGTACGTCACTGTCTCCTGAGGAAAGAAAAAGCATGATTGACTTCCTTTGGTCACACCAAGACATTTTTTTCTGGTCGTACGAGGACATGCCTGATCTAGATACTGATTTGGTCAAGCATGAGTTGCCCCTCTACCCTGATATAAAGCCAGTCAAGCAGAAACTGAGACGTCTCCGACCCGAATGGATGCTAAAAGTCAAAGATGAGGTCATCAAGCAGTACGATGCAGGGTTTCTCATGGTATCCAAATACCCGCAATGGCTAGCTAATATCATACCTGTGCCAAAGAAGGATGGAAAGGTCCGCATGTGCATCGATTTCCGCAATTTGAACAAAGAGAGCCTAAAGGACGATTTCCCATTACCACACATCGACATCTTGGTTGATAACACAACTAAGCACGAGATGCTTTCTTTTATAGATGGATTCTCAGGATACAATCAGATCAAAATGGCAGAGGTTGATCGTGAGAAGACAGTGTTCATTACCCCCTGGGGAACCTTTTGCTATCGAGTCATGCCATTCGGGCAGAAGAATGTTGGTGCAACGTACCAGAGAGCTATGATTGCACTATTTCATGACATGATGCACTGAGAGATTGAAGTATATGTCAATGATATGATAGCTAAATCACCAGAGCGAAGCGACCATCTGGTAAACCTTCAAAAGCTGTTTGAAAGGCTGAGGAAGTATCGGCTATAACTGAATCCACAGAAGTGCGCATTTGGTGCTATGTCAGGGAAGCTCCTATGGTTTATCGTCAGCAGGAGGGGGATTGAGGTCGACCCAATCAAAGTCAAAGTCATCACTGAAATTCCTCCGCCATCTATCGAGAAAGAGGTTAGAGGGTTTCTGGGTAGAATACAGTATATCAGTCGGTTCATTGCATAGCTAACTCCAATCTGCACACCGATCTTAAAGTTACTAAGGAAGATTCCGCCCGTTGAATGGAATGACGATTGTCAAGCAGCGTTCAAAAAAATTAAAAGCTATCTCCTTAATCCACCTATTTTGGTACCACCTGAGCTAGGGAGACCACTCTTGATGTATCTCTCCACGACGGAAGTTTCGATGGGATGTGTCGTGGGGCAGCATGATGAAACGGGAAGAAGAGAGCAGACCATTTACTATCTGAGCAAGAAGTTTACTGATTATGAAGCGCGCTACTCTCATCTGGAGAAAGCATGCCTGGCTCTTGTATGGGTTACTCAAAGGCTCCGCCATTATTTTCTTATCTCAGGCGGTTCTGCTCTTGGCCCGAATGGACCCATTAAAATACCTATTTGAAAAGCCAGCTCTCACTGGTCGAACCGCATGATGGTAATTTTTATTATCTGAATTTGACATCACATAAGTCACTCAGAAATCGATCAAGGGGCAGGTGCTTGCTGATCATCTTGCTGATAATCCTTTACTTAACTATGAGCCATTAAGAACTGAATTCCTAGATGAAGATATCTTGTTCATGATGGAAGACGATACAGAAGAAGCAGAAGAATCATGGGTAATGCACTTTGACAGGGCAGCAAATGTCGAGGGCCAAGGAGTTGGTGCCATCCTAATTTCACCAAAAGGATCCCATGTACCGGTCTCTATCAAGCTCAACTTCCCTTGTACTAATAATATGGCTAAGTACGAAACTTGCGCCGCTGGTCTGTAGGCAGCTCTCAATCTGAATGTAACTCACCTTAGAATATTTAGCGATTCACAGTTAATCATATCAGACGAATGATGACTGAAAGACAAAAGATGAGAAACTAATCCCCTTTCATGAACACCTCGAGGATCTGATAGTTTGCTTCCAAGATGTGGCTTTCTCATATGTCCCCTGGATAAGGAATCGCTTTGCCGATGCATTAGCAACTTTGGCGTTAATGATTGAAATCCCCTATGGTGTTGAGATGAAGCCAATCATGATCGAGCAGAGGAATGAGTCGGCCTTCTGCCTCCAGATTGAGGAACCTACAAAGCCAGATGATGAGCCACCTTGGTTCTCAGATATTAAGAATTTCCTCGAGACCCTAACTTTCCCAGAGGGTACATCCAAGACAGACCGACGAACCATTCAACGTTTAGCGGCAGGTTACGTCATTTGTGGGGAATGCCTCTCAAGCGATCATGCAATATCTTACTCAAGTGCCTCACTGAAATTGAAGCGGTCAATATTATGAAAGAAATCCATGAGGGAGTATGCAGAGCCCACGTCAGCGGTCACATGCTCGCTAAGAAAATCCTACGACAGGGATACTTTCAGACCACCATGGAATCGGATTGCTACAAACATGTTCAAAAATGCTACAAGTGTCAAGAACACTCCTGTCTGATACACGCTCTTGCCATTGATCTTCACTGCATGACCACTCCTTAGCCATTTGCTACCTGGGGCCTTGACATTGTCGGAATGATTAATCCAAAAGCATCAAACAAGCATGGTTCATCCTCGTCGTCATTGAGTACTTCACCAAGTGGGTAGAAGCGGCGTCATATGCCAACATCACGGCCAGTCACGTTAAGAAGTTTCTCAAGAACAATATTGTTTGTCGATTTTGAGTACCCAAAGATATCATCACGGACAACGACATAAACTTTACGAATAAGCGCATCCGAGACTTCTGCGAGCAATACAAGATCAAGCACCATCGCTCATCCCCTTATCGGCCTCAAACTAGTGGAGCCGTGGAAGCCGCGGATAAGACAGTCGTCCGCATCCTTGAGAAAATGGTCGTCACTTATCGAGATTGGAGTGAAATGCTGCCATTTGCTTTGTGGGCCTACCGAATGTCAATCCGTATCGCTACAGGGGCAACACCATTCTCCCTTTTGTATGGAATCGATGCCATCCTCCTGGTAGAGGTTGAAGTACCCTCGCTCCGAATCCTCATGGAATCAGGCTTACCCGAAGCAAAGAGAGAGAGATCTCGCTTTGAACAATTAAACTTATTGGACGAGAAGAGACTCCTAGCCTTGTGTCACACTCAAGTTTACCAGGGGAGAATCTCACACGCTTACAATAAACGTATCCGCGGTCGAGATCTAAGGTAGGTGCAACTGTGCTGAAGAAGATCTTCCCATCCCTCCATACCGATCCAAGAGGAAAATTTAAGCCGAACTGGGAAGGACCATACGTCATTCGAGAAGTGTTGCCGGGATAAGCCATCTGCCTCGCCACCATGGATGGAGATCATCTTCCGGAGCCTATCAACGCTGGATATGTCCGACGGTTCTACTCTTAGTCTATCGCGATAAGGTAAGTATTGATGAAACAGATATGCGACTGCTTAAGAACCACCAAAAAGAGGCCATCATTCCAAGCACAGTAGCCTAAAAATATCCCTAAAAATGATGATATCCTTTGCTACCCCATTTGATCCTGGGCCTTTCTTTCAATAAACTCATTCCCCCAAAAAAAATATACGTGTACAAATACTAAAAAAAAAAGAGAGAAAAGATGCATGTGTATAAAGTTACTATCAAATCCAAAAAAATTGAAAAAGTAAAACCTCAAAAAGAGATTGCCTGAAATGGTGGAAAAAGAATAACAAAAAAAATTTGTATGGAAGAATCATGAGGCATGTACAGTAAAAACCCCCAAGGAAGAAAGTATGTTGAGAAAACTGAAGTCGTATCAAGGAAACCCTTTTAGCCCAGCATACCTTCAAATCCTAACCTAACCCATGGCCAAGCTACACCCTGAAGGAAGCCCTCTTTGTAGGTTCGCAAGCAGTCATAATATCTGTTCAGTCAACATGAGCCGAGTCGTGAGACGACACCAGAACCCCATCCAGCCAGCTATGACGGAATCGACGTCTATGTCATGGCTCTTAAAAAAATAATAATAATAAAAAGAATAAAAAATAAAATAAAAATACAAGCTCAAAGCAAGATGGACGTAGTGAAAACCCGAAAGGACATTACGGGAAACAACAGTGGGCTTGTGCGGACCAAGTAAAAACCTGAAAGGGCGCCACGGGTAAACAAAGGAGATAAATAAAAAAAAAAGAGAAGAGAAAAAAAAAGAAAAAAGAGAAGAAAAAAAAAAGAAAAGAAGAAAAGGTTGGACTGATTGAGAAGATTGATGTTTGAGGAACCCTTTTGTTACTCTTCCTATACCCTCTTGTCCGACTGGGCTGCTCATGCTAGTTCGAATCGGGTCCCGACCAGAATTGTCTTTGTGAAACCCGCACCGTCAAACGTGTGACCCGAGCCAAGGAGAAAGGTTTAACTCAATCTAAAGGGATCAACATTTCGGCCATGGTAAAATCTCGAAACTCACTTAGGTCTAACTGCATGAAAGAGTTTGACTATGCTCAAAATGGGACCCGTTACTCCGTCTCACTATCAAGGCATCAAAAACAAAAAAAAGAAGAAAAGCCAAAAACAAAAAAAAAAATCAAGAAAAATTCAAACACCAAAAAATGTGTATATATTTCTACTCATTTTCATGTACATATTTCCAGCATCATATTTCAATCTCAAAAATGAAGAAAAATAACAAAAAATCTCCAAAAACAAAAATCTAAAAAAATATACATTGAAAATGAAAAAGTGTAGGTAGAAATCTACTTTTTCTTCTATTATTTAGGATGCATTTTCTTTATATGTATAAACAAAAAAGGGACTGACGTTTTCTCGAGAATGTGCAGGAACATCACACGGTCCAAAGCCAGCGGGTAACTTCTCAGCGATGGACAAATCAGATAAAGCATGTCACCACCGATGTCAGGTCTAAAAAAAAATATGATGATGAAAATCATTTCTAAAAGAAAAAGCAATCTATGTTTTCATGCTACGCAAGCTATGCACTCGGATATTTTCAATGTGGTAAAATGTCAATATGTTACCGGTAATGCGGTTGTGCAAAATTAATGTCTTAGGTCTAAGGTTCACCTTGGATCCATGGATCCTATTTCAAAATAGGACCAACAGTGTCAATTTTGGTCAAACAGTCAATGCTTGGATCGGATTGATTCCACCGCTAAATCATCACCCTGATCATTCCATATTGTGGTTTCAGGTGAACTTGAGTACGTTGGCTTCAGTTTCATTACAAACTATTGCGGAGGCACGGGCTCTTGGTATGTGTTGTCTGGGCGTGCGCCTCCCAGGGTTCGAGGTCCAGATAATGCTTAAAAAAAAAAATTGAAAAAAAGCAATCTTTAAAAAAAAGAAAAAAGAGAAAAAGAATAAATCTGTGCTTCCCCACAAAGCGACGCACATGCGTGTTCTGATGCAGTAAAATGTCGATGTTTTATCAGCAACACCACTGTGCTATAATAACGTCCTAAGTCTAAGGCACGCCTTGGATTCTAAATCCTACTTCAAGGAAGGAGCAACGGCGTCGGTCCCGGTCAAACAATCGATGTTTCGATCGAGTCAACTCCACTGCTAAATCTTTTGAGCCAAACGCTCGGTCTTTGGGTTCATATGAACTTAAGTGTCTTAAGCTTCAGATTCCCTGTTGGAAAAAGGTCAATTGTTGGTTGAGACCAACCTATTGAGAATGAGACCATGTGTCAATCAAACTATGTGCAACCATGCATTCAGAAGAGATTATTTCTCCTTTTATTTTTTTTAGGCTTAAAACCTATATGGGCAGCGGTATCCCTGTAAAGTGTATGCCATGTGTCTGTGTATCCGTATGATCGTCGTTTATCCCCGTAAATTGTACCCGGGCGGGTCCGGGTTGGGGCTTCCATCGCCTTTGTTGTTGATTATTGCCCCTAATGGGTGCATGATTATGCATAGTTAATTGATGTTTATGATCATTGTCGACGGAAGCCAAGATTGGATGCCCCTTTTTGGGAGACACCCAATGTTTGATTGGATCTGCGTAAGGTAGTTGAAGCTGGATGCTCTAGCTCATACGGGGCACATTTTCAAAAAAATGGCACGTACTCCTAAAAAGCGTTGTGACATCTATTCACTTCGCTTGGGTGATCATGCTAAATAAACTTTAAGATCAATGGGTTCGCCCAAAGATCTCGAACCCTGCTTTCAGCAGGGGCACCCTCAAATAATCTAATGAGGTCGTCAAATGCCTTGTAGGATTGGACGCAAACTGTGGAGCCTTGCGTATGTTTACTTCGCGCCTATCTTTGAATGTGGGTCGATCACCCCTCTTACTTATGAAACTGTTGCATTCAGAATAAATCTCGAACATTAATCACCTTCAAATCATCTCGAGAAGTGGACGTTTTTCCTGACTAACGGGCTTTTGCAACTCGAGAGGCGAACGTTTTTCCCAGCTATTGGGCTTTCGCAACTCATTCCACCTCGGTTATGCCCAGTAATGTCGCTAAGCGCTTGGGAACCGATTACCTCGAGGAATGAATGATTAGCCTGGCACCCCAGGGCTTTCATTTTCTCACCGTGTTACTCACCTGAAGTTTGAAGTTCGTTCTGAATGCAGCGGACCCGTCAGTAATGCCTTGGGCCTCTTCGGATGTCTCTTTTCTTTGGCATACGATCATTAGTGATTGGATACCAAAGAGGGGCATCTGTAGATACCCAAAATGGCCCAAGGCCCGATCGAAATACCTTTCGAGAGAGGTGTAATTCTGAGCTTTTGATGGCATGTATGGAACCCTTAGGAATTACCCCAAACCCCTAGGAATCACCTTAGATCCCTCAAAACTTATCCTGAATCTTTAAAAATCAATCTCGAACCCTTAGAAATCAACCATAGCCTTTCCAGACCTATTAGAACCCTTCCCTGGCACGATTCGAACCCCCCTAAACAGCAGTTAGAAAGGGGGGTGCTAAAGTTTTTTGTGGATAGTTGCCCAACCTAAAGCATATACCATTGGAAAGTAGAGCTTCCCATCTTTTTAATAAACTAAGAATCACCTAATTTAGAGTTGTACTTCAAAAGATATGGGAGAATGAAGATCGCAAATTTGTGCGAGAAATTGCAAAACATGACCCATAGAGCCAATTTCGAACAAACCAAAATAGCTGATGAAAAGAGGAGTGCCAAGGTTAGCATAAATAGTTGCCCAACCTAAGGCCTATACCATTGGAAAGTATACTTTTCTAGATTTTCAACGAGCCAAGAATCGCCTAATTTAGAGTTGTACATAAAAAGTTATGGTAATTTGAAAAATGCAAATTTATGCAGGAAATTGCAAATCGGGCCGGGCCCCTGCGGGTCTTCAACTTCCAATAGTTTGGACCTGGTTTTCCTTCAAAAAGTGGCCAAAATTGACATTGGGGGTTTAACTTGTGGACCATCCCAAAGTCTAGGGTGTGTTTCTTTAAGACCCTAGTGACCCTATTAGCTTAAGTTATCACCCTTTTGTCATTCAAGTCACCACCCTATCATCTACCATTAAACCCAAATCTCTCTTCTCCAAGCTCTAGAAAACCACAAAAATCTTAGATTGCCCATTACTAATTGCTAATCCAATTAAGACTTTAACCCCCACTAATCCTCCCTTTCTCTATAAATAGAGAGCCACCCCTCTTGCTTAAGGGTTGAGAATTTATACCTAAGAGAGAAAGAGCTTAAAGTGAGAAGATCTTTCTCCCTTTGGTGGACACCCCCCATACAAATTCCATAATTCACAAAACTCTTTAGACCTTAGCATTTTATAGAAAACCCTTAGGTTAGGAGTATGTGATCCCCTAGCCTCCCTTCCCTACCTCTTAGCTTCAAGCCTTAAGAGTTAGAACCCCACTTTCTACCATACAAAGTCTTCAGGAGCTCATTAAAGCAAGCCACGCAAGGCTCTCCTTCTGTGCTACAAGGTCTCGAGGGCTCCGGCTCTCCCCTTTCTTCTCCTATCTCCTTTTGCTCTCCCTACCCTCTCATTTTGTGCCGCTACGCCGCCGAATTTTCGGTAGGAACGGAGGGGCACAAATAGGATTGGAGGCCCATTTGGGCAAGAGGAAGCTATTTTCTTGTCTTTTACTTCATTTTATTTTTGGCCATTAGTAGAGACCATGTTAAGCGGGTTGATCGGGTGCCTAACACCTTCCCGATCGATAACCGAAGCCCCTACCCAAGAGCCTTTGGTGTGGACCAGATTCAGAGTCATATTTTTGGCACTTAGGTGCTCATAAAAATGAACTAGGGTATCCCAGGACACTGAAAGCTCTGGGTGGCGACTCTATATTTTTTTTTAGAGAGTGCATCGTCGCGACGGAATCGTCTTGATTCCCACGATTGCACAATCGTACAATGTCAATTAAAGTTTTAGCCTTTCATAGTCGAGGCATGGTCTTTTAGATATATTGTAGAAATTTAGAATATATGCATATTGAAGCATTACTATAAATTCATTTCTTGGAAACAAGGGCGGTGTTTGGCCAGCTTTCCTGGAAATGTTCCGAAGAGTCCCTTTCGCATCATGGGAAGAGCAGAGATCCTCTTAAACTGGGGTTTGTTTCATCTTTGATTTCACTATTCCTTTACATATTCTTAAAGAGATATTGATCTTTTGTATAGTAGAAATATTGATCTTTTGTATAATTGATCTCCTTTTCTAATGTTCTATTTTATCAATATCTTCCAGATTCCCAAATGTTTGGGCTTTGCGATTAGTGCGTCAGCTATTACTTTGGCATCCTGTAAGTCCTAAGAATAGTGCAGCTTAGTTTCTTGTATGTTAAGTTATTCTTTCATTGACGTTGATATTTTAAGTGTTTGTTGACGAAGATCTCTCAAAGACATTGCATTTATCAATGCTCGAAATAATTAATATTGTGTGCCCTGCATGGCTCTCCTTATAAAGGTACTTAGGGATCACATTTGTAGGTAAGGAACCTAGTGAGATAGAATATAACGAGCAGATTTTGAAATTTTGACTCAGGGAGATGCGATTTATTAGGCAGTATAAGGCTCTTAGGGATCACATTTGTAGGTAAGGAACCTAGTGAGATAGATTATAACGAGCAGATTTTGAAATTTTGACTCAGGGAGATGCGATTTATTAGGCGGGATTTCAAGCCCTAGTTAGGGTTCTTCCTTCATATTCCTCGTTGTTTTCACTAGAAATTTCAATTGATACGACTTTGTGTAAGTTAGATCCATTAGTTATTGCATGATTCGACCCATGGAGATTTATTTAGTGAATTTTTGTGGTTAGATTTATTTAGTGAATTGCACTTGTATGTATAGTTTAACAAAGTTAGTGGTTCTTCACTGTTAATAGTGGATGTCAGTTTCCTGATAATTAAAGAAAAAAAAAAAAAAAGTGGATATCACTACGTCAAAATGATAAGAAAACCACTTTTGCAATATAAAAAAGAACCACTGCCCAAGCAGTGGTGTAATAATCCACTCCCAAAATCCATTGTTTATTCAGTTAAAATAGTGATTTAATTCCTAACTCTCATATCACCATTGGTCAACCTTCTACCCATCACTATCCTCTGAATCATTTGGAATGAGTGCAACAACAAATTATTCTAAGGAAACACCAAGCACTATGTGCTGCTCATTGATGAAGTGAAGAAGCTTCTCCTGCTCTGGGTCTCCCTTTGTATATCTTGTCATGGCTGGTGGTTCACGTGGGAAACTCTTATATCATGGCTGATTAGCTCTGTTTTTTGGCCTTCAGCTTAGGGGTGATGGCTTTACTGAAGATGATCCATTAGAAATCTCAGCTCTAAGGTCTCAAAGAAATATATTCATGAACTCCTGAATACGGTGATGGTTAAGTTCTTAAGTCAGCGAGTACGACGATCCATCAAAGGTTAAGCTTGTATCCCATCCACTGCGCCCAACATCCGGTAATTATGGCCTTTTTTAAGGGGTGCTAACAAGCTAGGATTTAACAAGCCTATTTTCTATTGGGATTGAAAAGTTGTCCAAACTCAACCTGACAAGGCTAGGCTCAGATTGGGTTAAGTGGTAATCCTAAGCTTGGCTTAGAGAAATTCGAGCGGGGTTCTCTGGCAATTTAAATGGATCCACACCAAGTTTATGGGTAAAATTTATGCCTGACCAATGTTTAGGTCCAGTTCAAACAAGGTTTGGGTTCATATATTAAAGGCCCAATAGGCTCTGCTGCTCAAGGATGAATTCTGACCGTTTATGTAAGCAGGCCCATGTCGACTCAACCAGATTATTAAATGGTCTGAGAAACTTGGCATAACTTGTACACAATAATAATGCACTTTGTGTGTGAACTATGAAGGCTAAGCAAGTATAATTACTTGTCTAGTTTCATATAAAACGAATATTTGACTGGAAATATAGCATTAGTCTTGTAAATTTTGCATTAGTCTGATTTATAACAATGTCGGTTCGATTTTATTAGATATATAATGCTTGAGAATATTTAGTGTAGTATTATCTAGTTTTGGGATTTTAGCAGCAATTTTGTAACTCCTATTAGCATTTGGCCAACATATGTTACATTTAGAGCTCTGGCATTGAATTGCATCCTTCCTTTGAGTGTTGGAGATTCAGAGCAAGTGAAACAGAGTTGATATGGTTTTGAAATTGATAATTTAATTATTTATGTACTGATACTATTAAATTTGAGATTTTGCAAATTTCAAATTTTGAGCCAATAGCAGCTTATCAATTGGATTTCTTGTATATAATATGGGTTCTGAGGCCCTTTTTTTGTTCACCATTTGGGTGAAAATATGGAGCCCATCTAATCTGTGCTAGTTGACAATAAGTTCATTGGTTATATTATCATAGTTTCTAACATTATGAAGATTTTCTTGGGTGTATTCCTGTGGTTCCATGCTGCTTGATATAATTAAAATTTAATACACATAAACTTGAGAAAGCAGTCTTGTGGGGTGTGAATAATGGTACCCTACCTTTATTTTCACCTACCTACCAATTCCTAATATGTATAACCATCTATATTTGAATGATTGGAGATTTCAAATCTCCTAAGCATGGATTTAGTCCCATACAGAAGTGATCTAGTCATTTTAATTGTCAGTTGGTATTTGGTTATATTATCATAGCCAATAATATGGGCCATGTGAACCACTCAATCTCAAGATAGGGCAACGTGAACCACTCAATCTCAAGATAATTTCTGAGATTAACTTTTAGTAATCTCATATTTACTCTAGGATTTAGACTCATATAATACAGGGACCAGGGACTTTCATTTCTAGAGTTTAAGTTGCTATTTTATAGGGGCCTCTCGGTGATATTTAAGTGAGTTTCAAGAAGTGCAGATTTCTTTCTTTTGTAGTTATTTTTTATTCCTAAAATTAGGAAAGCATGATTATTTGCTTTATTTACTTGGTAACATACATTCCAAGTAAATTAGGAAGTTTAATTAGATTAGGATTTCTTTATTATTCCTTTCTATATATTGTCACCATAGAAATTTACAGAACAGATTGAATAATATATTTTAATTTTCGCACAGTGCTGCTGTTTATCGAGATTTTCATCTCAGGCTTGAAATTTTCATAGTTTTCTACAGAATCTGAATCGTAAATCTTCTGTGAATTGCTCCTGCCATCATCTTTACAACTGAACAGCTGCTGGTTTTAATATTTTGATTGTTGTATGCGTTCACTGCTGAAAATTTTCAGCTGTTTATATTGGATTAGGGAGTAGAATTCCGTTGGGATTATTGGACATATTTAGCGATTTTTTCGCTGTTGAATTCTGTCTTATAACTGCTGGTTTAAGCTTCCTTATATTATGGATTTTGTTTTGATGGTTAACCTAGGCATGAATCTGTGACCTTTAGGTTGCTTTCTTTTTTTTACCTTCCATTGTGCTACCAGCCCAAGCTCTTATATTTTGGATTATAACCGCTAGTTGAGGCTCTGTGTATGCCTACTAGATTCATACCCTATTCTTCCCTGAACTTGGTTTTTGCCTCTTTTTCTAGTAGGCAAATTGTGTTACAAAACGAATTTCTTTTTATTGTCTTTACAAGTTCCTCAATTGAGAGTAAACCCACAAATATAAAAGTTTAATAATCATAATACATAAAACATTTCTCAACCATCTACTAGTAAAATCCTCTTGATTCCAATGATTCATTTCACTGTATTGCAGCCACAAAATTCCATCTGCGCTATGAATATCAACAACCTCATGGAGCTACCACCTGTGGCACTAATGAACAACATAACAAGTTGTACGGGTGAAATCCATTATCCGATGCCTCTTTTCATGCTATGGAACAAAAGTGTTCCATCTCAGGATTCACCTTCAAGTCCCTGTTCTCACGCCCAATTTGAAAGCACCAATCAATACATACGAAATGGAGCCTAATATATTATCTATTAATGTAAGCAGAAAGGACTCCTCCAGAACCTACAGAACCATCGTCACATTCTCCAACCGAGGGAGTACATCTGCAAGACCCACCTGAATTTGTAAGCCAAATTAGTGATTGAACTTGTTATTTGTTTCTCGTGTAAACTACCAACTGATTTGCATTTGATGTAATATTGTTTAAATGTGAAGCCTCCTGGGAATTTTCATAGTGAAATAGGCTCTCAACAACTGCATATCCCCATAGAGAAGCTTAGAGCACACATCAGCAACATGGAACAACTGCATATCCCCAGGGAGAAGCTTGACACTTTTTAAAATACCTCTGTTTTTTAAAATATTTCCTTTTAATTAACAATTGCCTTGTTTGTTGGGTGGTTGTACAAACTCAATTTAAAAACAAAAAATCAGATTTGCTAGATGTTTGTGTTTATAGGAACTACCTTGTTTGTTGATTGCACATTGGGGCATATATATATTAGAGAAACTAGATAAGCAATAGAGTATTATATGCATTCTTTATATTACTTTTGGGTTCATTTACCTTGTTGTACCTATAAGATGTAAAATGTGTCTGCTTTCAGAATAGCCTTTTCCTTGTGCAGCATTTCAGTCACCATAGATTTTTATGCATTATACAATTTCTACCTATGCCTTGTGTTGATTTTTGAAATGCCATGGTATTCTCTGCTAATGCAGGTACGAAGAGGTGCAGATAGAGCTAAGATTTATAGTCTGGCATTCTCTACTAATGCATAGTGGCTAGCAGTCTCAAGTGATAAGGGCACGGTCCACGTCTTCAGCCTCAAATTCAATTCAGGAATGACAAGAAATGAGAACACCCGCAGTGCAACATATCCCAATCTCATTTCTTCACCGACCAATTCATCTCTCTCTTTCATTCGAGGTAAGATGCCTTAACTTTTAAAGTATCATAGGAGTTTTACAAAATTCATATATATTTGAAATGCTCTTGTAGAAGAAAAATAACCAAAATACCTTACGGCTAGGGAAAGCATGTTGCTTTTGTCATTTTGATTAGATCATTTTGGCTTTGGAATCGCTGAAAAATAATATCACCTAGATGATGCAAGAGTTCTGCATAGAAGGAAAATGCAGCTGCTGCAAGTATAAGGAGCATTTTCTTTTACATATTTATCCTCTTCTTTTCAAAAGTAGTAAATGTTTTTTTAGTATATTTAAAGATGGACAAGTAAATTGTTCAGCCTTGAGATCCATGCAAATCCTCTTCTAATGGAATTCTAAGGCCACTTCATTTTTAAAGATAGCTGATATTGCCACAGAAATAATTGCCGATGACATATCGCTAATGTTATGCACACACTAATGCACCAATTAATACAAGCCTATTTTCAAATGTTATGCAATTAGGAAGTGATGGTGTGGCAGTAGCAGCTTTCTTTTAACATAAGATGGTGAGGAGAGTCGTTCCCATATGGTAATCTGTGAAATGATCCATAATATTTGTATGATAGCTGTGGACCTTAAAACATTATCCAACAAGGTTGGGCATATTATATATTGGTATTTGAATTAAGAACTACCACTAGAAATTTTATTTGTAACAATTACCAAGAGGGAGAATTCTAATCATATCAAAATAATAATCATGCATGCAGTGTAAAAGGCAAGCGAAAATCAATGACATAATTCTAAATACACTTACCAATTTTGGTCAAGATTTATCTTCTATTGTTCACTTGAGCCATGAGACGGATGTAATTTGCCTCTCATATTGCATCTTGTTGATTAAGCCAAAGCAACCTAACAATTTAATGGTACCATGTAATGAGCTTTATGAAAATAGCCTGGTGATTACACAACTGATTCACCCCCGAGCTAACACAGGTGAATAGCCTGTGCTCCATGTGGCTTACAGCATCTAATAAAGCACAATACTTTAAAACATCACAACGTAGAATCATGATGTAAGGCGTGAAATCTAACTCTCTCAAGCAATAAAATAGAACCATATTGGATGTGTAGACCTTCATAGGATGATACATACATGTATTTCTTTGTGATTGTAGTATAGTAGTAATCACCACTATGCTAAAGTGGTACATAATATGGGTTATGCTGGAATAGATAAATTTGACTTTAAAGTGAGGCTGATATTGGGCTAGATTAATGTGTTTGATCGTATACCATAGTTTTTCCTGAGAATTGGAGGGTTCGAGATGCTTTGTTTATGGGACCATTGTTGCATCTCAATGAGGAAGGGCATACTTGACCTTTCTGGTCGGTTGCCCTACCTATTTATCGTATTAAGGTTCTGTGTCCCTTAAGACTTCTCTCCCTTTTTCTTAGGGCATGTTTGGATCTTGTGACTTTTTAATCCAATGACTTCTTAATCAAAAAATAATATCTTTGGAGACTAATTGCTGTGGACTATTCTGTCTGCTATTTGGAGGACATTTGGGGCTTCACAATGATTAAGAAGTATGTTGTTTTGGTAACATATGGATCCAATTTCCAGTGACTAATGTGCTGGTGGTGGTGGTGGGTCTAGTGATTGTGGTGGAGGAGGTGGTGGCAGCAATGGAGGGTGTTGTGGTGCTGGTAATCATGGTGAAGGTGGTAGTTGTGGTCCTGGCAGACGAGGTGGTGGTGCTAGTCATGGTGAAGAAGATGTTGGTGGTTGTGGTCGTGGTGGAGGAAGCCTTGGTGTTGGTGGTGGTTTTGATTGTGATAGAGGATGTAGTGGCATGGAGATAGTAATTATTTAAAATTCTGACTTCGACTACTTTCTAACTCCACCTGTTTTGGTGTAAATAAAATGTTTCCATTGTGTGCTAAAATAGTGATGTTGTAGTCCATAGAAATCCAAGTCTCTTCCTATTAATTTTCCAAACATGGTGCCTTGACATTTTCTGAAACAAAAAGAGACTTTTTAATCCAAATATCCAAAGGGGCAGAAAATACATCTGTGTTTCCTAGTGTTTATGGAAGTATGCCCATAGTGCTTTTAGAAAGATATGAGACAGATAAAAGGGTCAGGTGTCAGACTCTCTTTTGACCGCAACGTTCAAGGGAGGAACATACATCAAAAGATATCTACAGCCTCTAAGTACGAATTGAAATATTAGAATAGTTATTTGTTTGGTGTAATGTACCAACCATAACTTGATCTTGTTCTATCCCGCTTTTAGTTAACTACAACTGTTGTCTTTCTGTACTTGGGATTTAGAAATATTTTTTTTTTAATCCCTGAACTCAACAGTCGACTGGCTACAAAAATCTTGTCAAGACTCAAAACCATATAGAAAATGCGAAATCACTTCTATCAGCTAGTTATAATTGTCTGGCATAGACCCCTTTCTGCTGATTGTCCAATCAGTGCAGGCTCTTGGTTGGATTGTTAGGATAACCTTGTAGTTCTAGTCTATGGCTGTTGCCCCCATAGTGACCACTAACCAGTGTCGGGAATAAATTGGCTTCAAAAAATTTTGAAAAAAAGAAAAATTGTGAGATATATTAATTAAAAATTATAAAAACAATAGAAAATAAATTATTCTTTACCAAAATCGGGAAAAATCCGGGTGAAAGTCGTAAAATTCACATATAATTCGGAACATTCGTGAATTATTCGGGAATTCGCGAGCAATTGGGATTTTATCCTTTTTTTTTCCTAAAAATTTTGCGAATTATTCGCAACTTTTTCCAAAAGTTGGAGAATTTGGTCACTGTAGGTGCCCCTCCTCCTGGTGCCACCCATGTGCACTGGTCAAAATTGGCTTATTGAAGTATTTAGCTTATCGTCTTCAATTTGAAGATAAATTTGTATTATTACTACGGAAGCAATTTACATAATTGAATCATTCTCATTTTTCATCACAGATTTAAAAATAGTTCAAATTTTAATTTTTTTAATCATTTACAAATCTCTTGTTGTCTTTCAGGAGAAACCTTTGTCAATGGGTGACAAATGGCTGGCTTACAAAATTAGTGTTGAACATCTTATATTATAATTTAAAAGGCAGTTGAGCATCTTATATCATACATTCTGTAGGTGCTTGTGGTCTATTCTGTGATTACTTGGCATTAGTGTTGTTTTAATTTCTTGGTTTCCTGAATTGCAGTTCTTGAGGTTGGTGATGGAGTTTTTGAGGTGCTTTCTACCTCTAGGGACACACATTTGGGTGGTGACGATTTTGATAAGGTTGGATCATATTTTCATCTCTACAACAACCATTTAAGAGCTTCTTTTTGTACTTCTTTTTATACTTATTATTATCATAAAATTAAAACTTTCAGTATTTTTTATAAGTCAATGTGTTTTATCAGATGTATTTATCAGGGTCATGTACTTTTTCTGTACTCATTCTTGATTCATAGGTTTAATTGCATTTCCAGTTTTGGACCCCGACCTGTTATCCACTTTTGGACCTGACCTGGATCTATTAAAAGAACGATAAACCTATATATTGTGTAACAAACAGGTACCAGGTTGGGTTCAAGTCGGGTTTGGGCTAACTTGAATACAACCTATTTATATAATATGTCAATATTTTCAACCCGACCTATTAGATGGGGATTCCTTAGATAGAAGTTATCAATATCTCAATTTAATGATATTCTCCTTTTGATTTCAGGTGAAGTTTCTCGATTTGAAGCTCACCTCAAATGGATCACTAGGGGACGAGGATACTTGGCAGGAGAGGCGAAGCTAATTTTTTTTTTTTTTTTTTTTTAATTATGAAAATAAGTCATGGGGTCCTTAGATTGTTAACTCTTTCTTTTCTTATTTTTTTTGTTTGAATAAAAGGATTGAGCATGTAAAGTTTAAAATATTTGGTTGATTTGAAAGGCTGGATCATAGGTTGAAATTTAATCTTTTGTTTGAATAAAAAAATTGGTCATCTATTTTATTTATTAATAGCATTGAATGATTTACATTTGAGTTGAATGGATGTATTTAAATATGAGATTAATGGCTTCTTTTCTTTATATAATTTTTTTTAAAGCATTAAAAAAAAAGTATTATAAAAAGCATAAAAGAAATTGCATTAAAAAAATATTAAAAAATATTATTTTTAAAAAAATTGCATAAAAAAATCACTGTCAAAAGCAATAGATTTTTCTATAATTGTTAAGAGCAGTTATTGTTGAAGTTCTTAAACCACTATCTTGTATAGTGGTAATAAAAAATTACTCCTTTTTTTACAACTGTTTAGGATAGTGATTTTTTTGACTTTTTCACATTGTGATAGTTGCTATAAAAGAAAAAAAATTTAAAATGTCACTTAAGGTGCTTTAGACATTTCTACTGGAGGACAGAAGCAGACTTTGCACGAAAGATAGACACACTACAAATAAAGGAAAGTAGAAGAATAAGAAGGGTAATAAGACTTAGAGGGAAGCAGTAAGAAGGGACGTGAAAGATTGGGATATTCCGAGAGGTTAGGGATGCAAAGAAATAATTGGATAAATAAGACTTGCAAAGCTGATGCCAAATAAATGGGATCCAAATAAATGAGATAATGCAATGATGATAATTATGGTGTATACAAATCTTATCATTATCCAGATGAAATTGCGAAATTGCCACTTTACTTATTTTTTAATATTTGTTGAGAGGGAGAGATATAATGTGAATTGACGTCTAAATGAATAGGAACTCTTTACTTGTGATGGGTTTTGATTAAGGCCGGTGTTACAACGACCTCATTTTAGCTGGCAAAAGTCTATTAACTTCTTTGAATATATAATGGAGATTTTTTATTTTTTTTTGTCAATAATCTTTCATATAAGATTTTGTGTGTACAATCTGACACTCGATGTTGATTTCACAAGGCACACATTAAAAAGTGAGTGAGTATAAGTGACGCTTGATGGCACGTAGTGATGACTTTTAAATAAGTGTAACATGTGCAATCAACATTTGACTATTTGATGATTGCATTATTTAACTATTTGATGATTGCTTTATAATCTCAAAATTTATTATATGGAAAATTGGAATGACAATAGACTCTATCACTCGATTCAAAGCGTTCCAAGGTATTTTCTTTTCGGCCGTGCGGTGGATGTGACATAAAACGGTGTGGTGGGAACACTAGCCTTTATTAATTTCAATTGCTTAGAAGAACATTCATCAGTTGTCATAATTAATAAACTCTCTTTCCCAAAAATCTACTAGTCATTAGTAGGATCGAGTTGATGGTCAGATTACCTTCAAAGCCACTCAAACGGTCAATGGCCAACTTTTCAATGCCACTAGATCAGGCTATCCTATAGGTCATGGTTGGGCCATCTCGTTACCCAACATGCCCGGCCCAAATTTTTAACTGGGTGGGTCACATAAACTTGATCCTTCAGTTGGGTCAACCATTAAGCATCCGACCTGATCTCTGGTCGAATCATATTCAAAGATTCGGTTTTTTAGGTTGACCCAATATGTTATGTATAATATAAAGGGTGTCAGGTTGGGTAGGGAGGGGCATATACCCTTGTCCTGTTGGGTCGGGTTGGGGTTCACTGTCGGGTTGGATCAACTCAAGTCGGGTCGGGCATATACTCTTGACCTGTTGAGCAGCCAAAAATTCGGCCATATCCGACACAACCCATTGACAACTTTAATCCCATCCTCTATAGATTCAATAGCTGGCCTTTATGGTCCAATGCATCAGACTAATAAAGTGAGCTTGTGGGTCGTCAGTGCGCTATGATTTCTTGGTTAGCCCTTAATTTTCTCTCTTTTGTTGATGTGCCCTCTAAACTTTATGAATTTTTAACATCCTGATATATATAATGTCACTAATATGATATTGATTGTTCACACGAGTGATAATATTAAACAGTTGGAGAAGTGGCCAGGTGTGTGTATATATATATATATATATATATATATATATATATCATTTCTTTTGGTTGTTATGTTGCTTTCAATAGAGGCCTTATGAAAAAAAAATATATAAAAAAAAAAACAAAGGCCTTATGCACGTGAGTTGGAATTTTATATAACTTTCAAGTTTCAACGCACACTTTTCAATATAATTTGAAAAAAATAAAGCCTTCCCTAGCAAATAACAAAGACTTGAGGATTCTACAAGAGATTCTTTTTTCAAATTCATCCATTTTTTAAACTTGTTTTTCTTTTATGGTTTGCATTTAAAAAAAAAATGCATATGACGAATATTAATGTCATAATTCTCAACAGCTTATTACTTAAGGCTGGTGTTATTGATATTAAAAAAAAATGCTTTAAATTAGATGATTAATATCTTTTTTCATCCCAATCTTCCACACAATAAATCTTGATGTTATGAGCGTATTATTGGACGGTTTGATGATTATATGTAGAACACATCTCAAAAAGTAAATGTGATCATGGCTTACAGTCAAAGATGGTTCACATTCACTTCTTAGAATGAGTGTCGCACGAAATAAATTTCTGAACGTCTGATGGATTCGCCTATAATCTCTAGATCTATTGCATGAAAGATTTTGCAGAAAAACAATCTTCATAACCTAATTCGTACCAGTCACTGAATATTTACTTCGCTTAAGTGAGGTGACTGTGACATAAAGTGGTGCAGTTGTAACACTAGCCTCAGTTAACGACCCAGAATATATTGGAGTTCGGTCTAATTGCCTCCACTACATTTTGGGTCCCCACCATTTTATGTGATAGCCACCTCATTATAGAAAAATTCAATATCCTTTGAAATCTTTAAAAAAATTATCAATTAATTGTCTCCACATAAATTTGATTTATTTTGGAAATTCCGTCATCCGATTGTCAGAATTTTATTACTGATTTATTCAAGTTCTTGTCGGGATTATTCGATCATCGATTCTCTGAAATCTTTAGTTTATGCCAGGTCATAAGTAGAATAGTAAGTTTAGTAATACTTGTTGAAAATTTTCACCCTGTTTTGACCTCTGTGGATTAGCAAATCAGAAAAAACTTAAATCATCTCATTCAATGTACATGCTTGGCCAACCATGAAAACAAAAGTAGTTTAATCATTTGATATCGGTTTCTTTGATAAATCAAAGACGCGAAAATTTTGGCGAGGATCTGTTTTCATCTCATCTACGAGTTAGGCAATTTATGAATCACGCGCATCCAAACAAGACCTTTGGCTTTTTCCGAAATAGAAAGTGGCATGATCTCTTTTTTCGGCTCATGGGGGACGTGGCCTCATGACGTAGCGAGAGCGTTGTGGTGCTACCCTTCAGTTTTTTCCTTCTCGAGGAACACATTTTCATGTAACGTCCGTCCATCTTTTAAGCGTCATGTCACGTGTTCAAGCACACCGCAACATACTTAAAAGGTGACGAATTGTGGACTTTCTTCAACAGATTTAGTTCGATGATGCCTGTTCGCTTGTCGTTCTCGTTTCTCATGTTGTTAGGATGACACAAGGCTCTTAAATGCCGTATGGTATTGTATGTCGGTGGAATATTAGGTGACACCTTGCATTGTGTGATGACGGGTGCCTCCCGATGCTCCTCGCAAAGTGTTCGTATTCATACAACAAACGTTACATTATAGAAAAATAATCTCCAAAAATTATGTTCACTAAAAGTAATTTTTTCCCTATATAGAAAATGTGATGTAAAACTTGGAACTTCATAAATTAAAATTGGAAACAATAGGAAAGCACCTTTCTACCACAGATATTCACGAGGGAATTAGACTTCCACGAGAACATTGAAATGAGAAATAAATACAAAATCCAACTGCCCAGAGAAATTAAAGGATCACAAGGAGAATAAGCCTTGATGGCTGATGTGTATATTTGGCATCAAGTCAACCTTGAAATGAGTTCTTCAACTAGAGGAGATTACAAGAGTTTATAATCCACATTGGAATGAAAAGCTATTGTTATGTATTAGGTGTAGGATCCTACAAAATTAAAATGAGAAATAAATATCCTTTTTATAGATGTATTCAGATGCAAAATTTTAATTCACATTAAAGGAATTTTGAAGTCAAATTACATTTCAAAAGGTTATGGTTGGAAGTTTTATTAATGCATGGATACTAAGGTTGAAAAGTTGCAATCAATATGGTTAATAATAAAATAATGATGAAATTGTAAAATTTTCTTATTATGATTTTACATTAAATTCTAAAATAATCTCTTCTAGAAAGTAAAACGATCAACCTAATTGTCAAACATCATCTGCTCCAAATGTTGTGAGTACATGTAACAACTCCCCGCGGAATAAACTACTTTATAACTTTTATTGACTATAACTCAAGACTTGACATGAGCATATGATTAATCAGATGTTCGACGAATAAAAATATTAGAAAAGGAAAGTAGAGACTCTATTGTATGGAAATATTAAGATATTGAGAGTAGATAGGAGAGTTAGATAAACCTCCAAACCATTCAATGAAAATTTTAAGAAAAATGGTACATGAATTCAAGTGACAATCTTTTATACATTCCAACAAAATGAAATAATTGAAAGAGGAAATTAAATTTCAATGGACATCATAGGATGCTTGATGGCTCATACATCCTTGCCACTAGATTAATAATGAATATCTTAAATAAAGTTAAATGTAGTGTAATTGAAACTCCATGCAAGTTATGAATTGGAAAAAAGATAATGAGGTCAAATTTAAGAATTCAAGGGGCTCAATGGTTCATGAATTATATTTTTATTTTTCTTGGTTATTCAGATGTAAGTCAGATTCTATGATCCAAAGAATGGTGCAATAAAAAGCAAGGATGCCATTTAGAAAACTACGATAATTACATGCCATAACACTATGGAATTGGTTGAAAGAATTAAGATACCCTCTTATGTACAATCACAAAAAAATATGAAACTATTTTGATTGCAAAATAGTTTGTAATAGATTACAATTACAATTGATTATTTATGTACTATATAGTTATTTATATGATTTTTCTTCATATGTTAAAAATCTGAAGTTATTTTGATTACAAAATAGTTTCTAATAAATTGTAATTAGAACAAAATATTTATTTATATGGAAATCGATTGTGAAAATAATAAAACTCTTCAAATTTATATAATTCTTCATATATATATATATATATAAAAGAAACATGTAATAATTTGATCCCATAAGCGAAAACATCACCAACTGGTATTACTAATAGAAGTAGAAACATGTATTTGTATTTATGTACAAGAATCTCATAATTCTTCGAATGTAATTAGAAAGGGATTTTTTAACGACAAAAATTAGTTCCAATATAGCCTTGGCTAGATTAAAATCAAGGTTGGTAGTTTAATCATTGTAGATACTCAAATCTGGAACTGTTGGTTAACCTTTCACTAGTGGATCACCCAAACCTCTATGGTCCTACCAAAGCCTTGTCCAATGGCTTGAATCCAAGGAGGATAGAGGTGCAGGCCTTGATTGGGGGGCTACACCCCTCTTTTTATGATAGGGCTGCCTGACATCTTTATTATAGGCGCTAGATAGTGGGTGCCACTAATAATGGCGCCAGTTAGCCGGGTTCGTGTTCCTAGGTACGAACCTGACACCCATTTTCATATTTTTGACTTTTTGACCTTTGATCTTGACCAGGTCAGCCCAGATCACCCCCAAATGACCCTCCATAATTTTCATTAGGATAATTAATCCTAGTGGACCCTACCTCCGTCAACTTTCACTCAATTACTTAAATTTCTACTTCCCATAATCTTCATCCAATTTCATTTAAAACTCAATTACCTTAGTTAAACCTACCCAATTAGTTGATCTTATGACTTGGCATTTGTCTTTACAGATGACAAGACTCATGTGACTTCTTCTCCTTTCTTTTAGAATAATTTTTGAATGCTAGACATTTGTCATATCTAAGGGCTGTTTTTTTAGGAAATTAGCATAAATTCTTGTGAATTCTAAATGCTCAATTCAAGCTTGCCTAATGTCTCACACTTGGCAAACCCCAATTGACCTAATTTCTCTACTAGCACAACTTTTGGATGAGGACTACTTGCCTAATCTATGAGGAGAGAATTGCAAGGCTTTGTACTATAGAATGGGCTAATTGGAGTTTACCATGTATCCGTCGTTAGATATTTGCCTATAAATATAAGCTTTCTCCTCAACTAGAGGGCTAGAAAAATTTGAGAATTTTACAATCTTTAGAATTCTGACACTAGTTCTTTCATAGTCATCTATCACCCTTAGTTTAATCTAGATCTAGATCCAAACCCTAGAGCTCCTAGGTCTTAAATCTTCTCATCTACTCTATCATAGCCTCTCAGTGCAGGATATAACTTTTTACTATTGCTTTGATTCAGAAAATGGAGATTATCTTTAGACCCAATTTTTTGCATTGTAGATCTTAAGATGATGAACATCAAATCACACGAATTAAACACATGGTGGTTCCACGACACAAGCATCCTATGAAGTGACCCAAGCTGGAAACAAATATATGCTAACAAGAAGCACTCTAGGGTAGGGTGCCTTAAACAAAAAATTGCCCCTACGTTATGATAGACCCCTTGCTCAACCAACCATGTGAAGTAGTAAAACCGAGCTTTGACAATGCGTTTATGTACTGAGTGTCATTTTCTCATATCATTATAAGTTTCACTACAAAAAATAAGATTATTAGCGACAGTTTTTTAGAGTAAAAAATTGTCACTATTAATAAAAAACCTATTAAGACTATTAGCGACAAGGGTATTAGCGATAGTGTTTTATTAATAGCGACAGTTTTTGACTGCTGCTAATAATTTTGCTTTTTGTAGAGTTTATAAGCAAGTGGACGCCTTAAATCATTGGAGGCCAAGCTTAGGTGCAATGCTGGCCCTCATTTTGGTTGGGAGATTCATTAAACTCTCATTGCCAACGCTCACTGTTACTATTTTATTACACAAGAATTATTGCACACTTAACAAAAAAACAAAAATGGAAATTATGGCACATGATCACCTCTTGATAGATAACCTTACGACGGTCCACTTATTAGGCCGACATCTGACTTTGAGCAATCCATGACATTGTGATGGTAGTTTATATATTAATTCCAGCCCTTAGTCAAGGCTCTCAAATTCCTTCTTTTTTTTTTTTGACCTTTTTTATATTATATTTATTTTTCATTTTACTTCTCCTTCTCTTTTAGGACCTTACTCCGTCAAAATTATAATGGATTGAGGCTTAATTTAGAGTTTCAATTATAGGAAAGTTCCGTCGAAATTTCGGCATGATTTTGGCTCATTCAATTCACTCCTTTATCTAAGCCATTACCTGCCCACTTGGCACCATAACGACCAGGATAATGGATTCCATAGCCATTTCTTGACCTATATACCTCTTATAATCCAGGCCATAGTAAGGGCTGCACCTTTAGGGGAACATTTGGGGGCGTAGGAGAATACCAAAACACTTCCTCTTCAGGCAATAGGGCCGCTTTCTTAGTCCTCTAGACAAGACCAGTGATTGGAGTCAATATATTTAATTATATTGGTATCCCAGCTCACATAAGGAACCGGGTGTCCGACTCCGTTCCCGTAGGGCATTCCCCCTTATGGGATTAGGATTCTACAATCATGCATGATTAACTATTCAATGGTACAATCATTATAGCTTTTGATTGTAATCGTTGGATCAAGTGATATAATGTTGAAAAATCTATCATTAGATCATAGTAGGGCGATCTTGACTATTGAATTATTTGACACAATCATAGAAATCATTGGATCATGTATGATCAAGTACTTGAACTCATAACAAGATCTATCATTTTATAGTGGTTGAGTGATCATCCGATCATAGAAATAAATTAATTTAACCTAGATATTTTGTGTGATACTTTTGAATCATAGAGATAAAACCAATGTAGCTCGATCTATCACTCAAACTGTTGATGAATTATCACTCAAACTGTTGAGGAATCATGTATGACCACCCATTACATTATAACGAGTCAATTATTTGTTCACTGAAATAAAATTATTGTGGGTCAATCTTGAACGTTACAGCAATATATGATCGACGGTTAACTCGTAAGGATACAACCATGGCCATTTAAACTTGACCTATTGATTATATATGATCGACTATTTGATCACAGAGATAGAAACATTATAATTTAATCTTAATCATTGGATCATGTAATATTAAAACCTAACCTTGAGTAGTAGATCCTGTATGGTTGAACATTGGATGGTGATATAAGTATGTCTAATTGAGCTTAACAATTGATTCATGAGCAATCAAGCATTGAATCACGACTATAGATTCATGATGGATCGATCTTGATTCTTGGATTATGTATGATTAAATCATTGGATCATTTAATATTAAAGCTCAAGCTTGAGTGCTAGATCTAGTATGGTTGAACATTAGGTTATGGTGATCTATGTATGAAGAATTGATCATAACGATTTAGCCATAAGCAATCAAGCATTGGATCATGACTATAGATTCATGATGGATCGATCTTTATTCTTGGATTATGTCTGATTAACCACTGGATAATTGTAATATAATCATGAGAATTTCACCTTGATCGTTGGGTCACGGTAATACATTTTTGGTATATTAATCTTTACCATTCGATTGTGACAAATAACTGAAGATGGATCGATCTTGATTGTTGGATCATGTATGATTGATCACTGAATCATGATAGAATCAAAATAGTTTAATGTTGATCTTTGGAACATGTATGATCGACCATTGAGTTATGGTGATACATATTTGGTACATTAATTTTTATAGTATCACGGAAACACATAATAAATTCAACTATATATGTGACCGTTCGAATTTTCCCAACATAATTTTTTTTTGAGATATATATTTTTTTTAACTTTAAACCAATTGGGAAAACCCAGACTGCCAGAACGCAAAACACAATCTGATTACAGAATACTTGATATATTCACACATACTGCAGAAATCAAAGCAGTTATAGTATAATTGGCAGAACTAAATATTTCATTTCTATATAGACACATGATCGGAATAACTAAAATAAATCACCGATGATGACTGACCATCACCTAAACAGTGGTACACCATTGTTTATACAAAACGAATGCTACCATTGTACCCAAAACCTTACGAACTTACTAAGTTCTAAATTCAAAGATTACACTACCCAATCTGGATTAGTAGCACTAGTTGCTTCTCTTTCCTCTATGAAATTCCGGGTCCTGATCAAGAGCTACACCTGTGACGTATAGTCTGGGTGAGCTAAAAGTCTAAGCTCAGTTGAAGAATCTCAAATTCAATTGACATCTTAACATATCATCACATAAATTTAATGACAGAAGCAAAAGCGGAACTGAGCAAGTATTCAATGATTGTAACAAAGACAGAAACAGAATAGGTATTCAATGATTGAAACAAAAGCGGAAGTAGATTAAGTATTCAAATTCAATTTCCATTACTCATATCACATAGTATGTCAGTTTCCATTATTCACATTATAGTGTATTCACGTCTTCCAGTGTGTTTCTATCTTCCAGTGTATACGGATAACCTGTCGTATCGGTCCAATCAATGTACAGTCATGCAGTCGGTGTCTAGTCAGTTTATACAGTATGTACGAAAAAACCTGTCATACCGGTCTAGTATACATGTAGTGTATAGTGTGTATGGATAACCCGCCGTACTGGTCCAGTCGGATATGCGATTATCGGTATATGTCTGAAAAAACTCCTGTATCGGGTTTGATACATGCATCATATTACATTTTCCCAACCTAAATTTTGAGACATTTTTTTTTCTTTTTCTTTAACTTTACATCTAAACCAAATGGGAAAGTCTGGACCGTCGGGTCATAGAATACGATCCGAATACAGAGAATACTTGGTACATCCAATATATGCAGAAATCAAAACAGATAATACATATGGCATAAATAAATATTCAATTCTAATATCCAATATTACAATAACTAACAACGACCACCGGTAATATACCAACATCACCAAACAATGGTGTACAGCGAGCATATAATAATATATTATACCAAGCCATACTCACCAAACTCCACAAAGTACCCAATTTATGACTCCGAACATCATAGCACTCCTCAATTCCTCAATCTGCAAGTCTGGTGTCCAAATAGAAGCTATACCTGTGACGTATAGTCGACGGGTAAGCTACATCCTAGCTCAGCTGTAATAGCCCTAAAATCTCGAACAAGAATCCGACAGCTTGATATGTATGCCCCGCACGGAAATTGAGACAAATTTAAAAATTAATAATTAATATTATTAGAAATAATATTAGCCCGTAGTTAGATGATGTCATGTGTGACTTCTCACGTGAATCCGAGGCTAGTAGAACCTTGGTGGAGCATGTTACACCATAGAAACGGTATAGGCGCTTTACACCGGAGCCGAGCTTAGAGAGGAAACTGAAATATCAAAGATATTTCAGTTTCTTAGCTTATAAGAGAAGGAAGAAGGGTTGGGAAAACCTATCTTCATCCCCACTTCTTGTTTCTGGAGAATCTAGGGCCATTTTTAGAACCTTGAAACCACTCCCTTAAAGAACCACAAGCTGAGAGAACCTAGGTTAGTAGTTATGTGATCTTGGAGTGTGAAATCGACGTTGGTACATCGTATTTGATCGGTAAGAGGGTGTGCTATTACTACATGTCGAAGCGGGGCCACAAATTGCTATTCCAAGTCAAGGGGGCGACAAATCCCTAATTTTCGGATCCGAAATCCTCTTCGGAATGCATTTGTCGAGACCCCGAAAGGGCCCAAAAAGAGGTGAGCTTTTAGATTTAAAAGGAGTGAAGTAAGGATATCATAAATGTGTGAACAGGTGTGTGTTAATGGTTGTTAGAAACCATTAAGGCTAAAGGGTCAAAATAGGTCAAAACCAGTGACTGCCATTAATGACAGAGAGCTGTCATCATTGATCGATCAAGACAGTGAATTGATCGATCAATTCGTATAAAGAGTAAATGAGAACAGTGGAGCACATTTCAAGAAGTTCAATGCCCAATGGGCATTGATGGATCAAATGGGCGTTTGATCGATCAATTCTGGAGATTGATCGATCAAATTGAGTATTGATCGATCAATATGGGGTGTTGATCGATCACAGTGAGGTGATTGATCAAGGACTAAAATGATCGATCAATGAGGAAATTGATCGATCAATGACGAAGATTGATCGATCAATTTAAACTTTTATCGATCAATCTCTATAAGAATAGTGTGATAACAGGAGGAAAATTTTAAAAAATTGAGGATTGATTGATCAATGGAAGATTGATCGATCAAATTTAGGGATTGATCAATCAATAAGGAAGATTGATCGATCAAATTTCATGTGTGAATTATGGATTGAAGGCAGGCATTGATCGATCAAATGAGGCTTTGATCGATCAAGGTTGTGGATTGATCGATCAAACAAGGGTGTTGATCGATCAAATCCCCATTAACACTTGTGTGTAAATTGAACGATTGATCGATCAATGATGGCATTGATCGATCAAGGTGATGGATTGATCGATCAATTACCCCTATTTTTTGCCTGTTTTGATTTTATGAATTAGACACTACTGGACACTGTGCTAGTTGATACTCTGACATCCCTGACACTTAGTATACTATGTTTATGGTCTAGGATCTGACCATGAGCTTTGAAAATTTTTGGATTTGCTTAGAAAGAGGTCTGACCTGAGGTAGGGGAAATCCAACCTAAAAGTGTATCTGAATATGATTTCATGGTTTCCTCACATTTGTATTTGAGTTCTACTTTTAAAAAGCATGCTTGCATATCAATAACCATCTGTAATCTCTATTTCTGCACTCTGATTTCTTTATTCTGATACCTGTTTCTGATTTTTGAAATCTGATTTTGAGGTCATATGTGTGTAAGTGATTTTAAGTATTTAATCCAGATAATCCCCACTGACTCGGTGGTATATCCGTGCCCTGGCACATTCGTGCATCTACTTTGATATTCCCTCGGCACAATTACGCTCCGTAGATGAGACATTATTGCATCCTGAAATTGTTTATTTGAACGACGATTGGTTGGGGTTTCCTATCGGCATACACTTGATTATCACGTGCTATATTGTCACCGGAGTTTCTTAAGTTAGAAATATTCACAATTTAAGTCACAAATGATATATGTGCATAACATCTGTTCTTATTTAAAAACTCAGTACATGTCATCTGATTTATCCTATCTGCATATTCTGATTTGATTTTCTGCTTTGAAATACTATCTGTAAATCATCTCTTACATGTTCAATATAATTTTAGCTGAGATTCTTCTACTGAGCTTAGATGTAGCTCACCCTGTTTTCTATAACAATTATAGGTTCTGAGGCTAGAGCTCCCGGTACTAAGAGCGATCCTGATTACCAGCCTGATCCAGAGGCTGAGGCCGAGGAAGAGGACACCAATACCCCAGCAGACGAGTTCTATTAGCTGTCTGGGTATTAATTTGTACTTTTGAGATTTTGTACTAAATTCTGAATTATTGTGTGCCTGGTGGCCACCGTCTGTAATTATTATTATAAATATTTAGTTATTTGTATTATTATTTTGGGTGACAGATGTCCATCACTAGTGGTTTTTCTTAGTTCCTTTTTGAGAATATATATTCTTTTATCTTTATATAGATGCTTTGTTATTGCTTCTTTCTTTTAAAGCCTTATATGATGACTCGATATGCCACTACTAAACAGTGTCTACTTTGATTTTCGTTAGACGAGCAGACACTCCGTGATTTGTCCTGGGGATCATCTAGAGCATGATCCTGATGGCACAAATTTCTGGGCATGAAAATCCAAGCTGTCACAGTTGGTATCAGAGCCTAGGCTTTAGGTTGAACTATGGGTTCATATTGGATTGTTTTCACATTCTATGTACTGATCAGTGTTATTATTTTCACAATGACAGACCGGTACTATAGGCCCAAAGTTCAGGAGTGGACACTGTGGAGGTAGAGAAGGACAGAGAGAGGTCCCTTTGCAAGACATTCCCGATGTTGCTGGGACATCTAGGGGATTGGGGTTCCTATCGGGTGAAAATGTCATTCCGGTAGGACCGAGAGGAGGAAGAAGAGGCAATGAGGATAGAATGGAGCAGGTGTTGGAAGCATTGGCTGCCAACGTCACTCAACAAACTATTGCCTTGAATCAGCAAGCAGCAAGACCACCACACCAACCCAGCAGTTTTGCCGAGTTTAGGAGAATGAGGCCTCCTAACTTCACGGGACAAATTGATCCTATTGAGTCTGAGGGTTGGATCGAGGAGATGGAGAAGTTGTTTGAGGTGCTCGAATGCACAGAAGTCGAAAAGGTGAGTTGGGAAACTTTCAAGCTAGACGGTGACGCAGGGCCTTGGTGGAAGTCGGTCTCTAGGCACAGAGAGCAAGAGCTTCCTAATGTCCCTTAGATATGGGCGGAGTTTGTCGAGACCTTCAACGACAAATATTTTCCCAAGATCGTGAGGCACCAGTGGGAAGTGAAGTTCATTAGATTGGAACAGGGGGCTATGACCGTGTAAAAATACAGCGCGGAGTTTGATCAATTAGCAAGGTTTGCTCCGCAACATGTAGCCACCGAGTTGATGAGAGCTCGAAAGTTTCAATTGGGGTTGAGGCCAAATATTCAGAGGGAGGTGGCCATATGGGAGCTTGAGACACATGCGGCAGTCATGTCCAAAGCTCTCATTTCAGAGGAAGAATGCCAGAAGCAATTTGCTTGGAAGGACAAGCAAAATCGATAGAGGTCTCTTTCAGGGGCAATCTTAGGACCCTGAGCAAAACAAGAGGGCCAGATTCTCTAAACCTCTGAGATACCCTACACACTCCAGACCGGTGATATCTACAGGGCCTATTTCATATCAGAGGCCAGTTGTACCTGCATCTTCCAGACCATTTCGACCGTTTGGTTCTTCTAGCAGCGAGGCTTCTGTAGCGTAGGGATCTTCGAGGGTATCATCATTCACTCCGGCCCTATCATGTGCTAAGTGTGGGAAACCACACTAGATAGAGGACTGCAGGAGAGAGAGTGGTGCGTGCTTCAAGTGTGGAAAGATGGGCCACCTAGTCAGGAATTGCCCAGAGGAGAGTAAAGACAGCAAGGAGCGGTCCAGATCAGTGTCTACACAGAGATCTTCTCGACCTGTGGTTCAAGGTCGAGCATATGGTGTTACCGCGACTGATGCTTTGACATCGAATGATGTCATACAAGGTATGATTAAATTTCAAAGTGAGATTATTTTTTTTTTATAAAATGGACTGGAAATTAGTAATGTCGAATTATTGTTGATATATGTTTATGACAATGATGCATATTACACATACACATTGTAATCACTTGATTGAATTGTGCCACTGAATAATAGGTGTATTGAAGGTGTATCAGCGTTGTGATATTTGCTTTCCTAGAGCACAAGTTTTGGTAGACCCAGGTTCTACACACTCATTTGTTAGGCCTCAATTTATGAAAGAATTGAGAGTCACTCCTAAACATTTAGACTTCATATTGACGGTGTCTATTCCTACAGGAATTCGGTGAATGCAAGCACAATGTGTAAATAAGTGATTGTATTGGTAGAAGATCACGAGATATTGGCAGATTTGATACGATTAGACATGCAAGGATTTGATATTATTCTTGGAATGGATTGGCTATTCGCTTATCATGCGAGCGTCAATTGCCTTCGAAAAGTTAAGGTTTTTCGTCCTCCAAAGATGAAGTCATTTAGATTCTTCGGGGTGAAGTCTAAGATAGCTCCGTTGATATCAGCTATTCGAGCTGAAAAGATGATGAAGAATGGAGGCAGTGGCTATATGACTTTTCTGCAAGAGCAATGGGAAGAGAAAAATGTGATATCTGATATACATATTGTGTGCGAGTACCCTGATGTATTTCCTGAGGATTTACCAAGACTACCACCAGCTCGGAAGGTTGAGTTTGCGATAAATTTAATTATGGATACTGAGCTAGTGTCTAAAGCTTCGTATTGGATGGCTGCTACAGAATTGCAAGAATTAAAAGAGCAATTGCAAGAATTAAAAGAGCAATTGCAAGAACAGCTTGACAAAGGGTTCATTCGACCTAGCGTGTCTCCTTGGGGAGCACTAGTACTATTTGTCAGAAAGAAAGATGGTTCGATGCGTCTGTCCATCGACTATCGGCAGTTGAACAAATTGATGATTAAGAATCGTTACCCGCTTCCACGGATTGATGATCTGTTTGATCAGTTACAAGGAGCGAGGTTCTTTTCGAAGATTGACTTACGGTCTGGTTATCACCAGTTAAGATTCAAAGCAGAGGATATCGAGAAGACGGCGTTCAGAGTCAGATATGGGCACTATGAATTTTTAGTTATGCCATTTGGATTGACGAACACACCTGCGTCTTTTATGGACCTAATGAATCGAGTGTTTAAACCACACTTAGATAAGTCCGTGGTTGTCTTTGTAAATGACATTCTTGTCTATTTCAAGATAAAAGAGGAACATGAAGGACATCTGCACGTGGCTCTACAGACCCTTAGAGATCACAAACTGTATGCAAAGCTCAGTAAGTGTGAGTTTTGGCTTGACCAAGTTAGTTTCTTGGGTCATATCGTCTCTGCTAAGGGTATAACAGTCGACCCGACGAAGATTGAAGAGGTAGTAAATTGGGAACAACCTAGAACAGTAACTGAGATCCGTAGTTTCCTTGGTTTGGCAGGATACTATAGACGATTTGTAGAGGGTTCTCCAAACTATCAAGTTCGCTTACTCAACTCACAAAGAAAAATGCTAAGTTTGATTGGACTGCTCAGTGTGAGAAGAGTTTCCAAGAACTCAAGACGCGTCTGACTACAACACCGGTACTAGTTATACCTTCAGGCAGAGGAGGTTTTGCTATATACAATGATGCATCTTACAGTGGTTTGGGTTGTGTCCTCAACCAGCACAAGAGGGTTATTGCGTATGACTCTAGACAGCTCAAGGAACATGAGAAGAATTATCCTAGGCATGATCTGGAGTTAGCGGCGGTGATTTTTGCTCTGAAGATCTGGAGGCACTACTTATACGGTGAGACATTTGACATATTCACCGACCACAAAAGTCTCAAGTATCTGTTTACCCAGAAAGACTTGAACATGCGACAATAAAGATGGATGAAGTTTTTAAAGGATTACGATTGTTCCATCCAGCATCATCCTGGGAAGGCCAATGTTATGACAGATGCTTTGAGCAGGAAGTCTTCAGCTCAGTTGTCACATCTTATTACCTGAGTACAGCGGTGGCATCTACTTGAGGACCTGGCCTTATGCGATACACTGATAGACGTCAGAGGTTCAGGGGCATTGATGACTACCATTGTGATACGACCCACGTTGTTTGATAATGTGCGTAAGCTCCAGATGATTGATGATGAGCTGATGGCCATTAGAAAGGATGTGATCAACGGGATTAGATCTAATTTCTCTATCAAGGATGATGGTACTTTGCTATTCAGAGATTGGATGTGCATACCTGCTAATAAAGACCTGAGGGATACTATTTTAGAAGAAGCGCATAAATCAACATATGCTATACATCCTGGGAGTACCAAGATGTATCAAGATCTCAAGCGAAATTTTTGGTGGAGAGGACTGAAGAAGGATGTTGCAGATTACGTTTCTCGATGTTTGGTCTGCCAGCAGGTGGAAGTAGACCATCGAAATCCAGCAAGATTGTTGAAACCATTACCAGTGCCAGAGTGGAAATGGGAAGCCATTTCTATAGATTTTATATTTGGGTTGTCGAGTACATCAAGGAAGAACAATGTCATATGGATTATTGTAGATAGATTGACAAAGTCTATACATTTTCTGCCATAGCGGACTACGTATACAACCAACAAGCTTGCGAAACTATACATGAGAGAGATAGTTCGGTTACATGGCATACCAGTCAACATCGTATGTGATCGAGATCTGCTTTATACGTCACAATTTTTACGACAATTTCAAGAAGGCATGGGCTCTAAACTGGAGTTTAGCTCAGCGTTTCATCCTTAGACAGATGGGCAGACTGAGAGTGTGAACCAGATCATAGAGGATATGATGCGTGCATGCATGTTGTACTTTTGTGGTTCATGGGATCAGCATTTACCTATGATTGAGTTCACTTACAATAACAGCTATCAGTCTAGTATTGGGATGACGCCGTATGAAGCTTTGTATGGACGACGATGCAGATCTCCTTTGAACTGAAAAGAAGTCAGTGAAAAGCTTGTTTTGGGACCTGACTTCGTGGACAGTGCAACCAAGATAGTTCTGTTGATCCGTGAAAGATTGAGGGTTTCTCAAAGTCGCCAAAAGAGCTATGTTGATCTTCATCAGACGCACGTTGAGTTTCAGGTATACTTAGATGTGTTTGAAAAGTTTTCGATTCCCTTAGTTAAACTATGGAATTAACAATTGTTTTTAGGTTGGAGGCAAGGTCTTTGTAAAAATCTCGCCAACAGAGGGCGTGATGCATTTTGGAAAGTGGGGAAAGCTGAGTCCTTGATATATTAGACCCTTTGAGATACTCGGACGGGTTGGCGAAGTCGCATATAGAATTGTCTTGCTACCACAATTGGCGAGCATGCATAACATCTTCCATGTTTCCATGCTACGACAGTACGTGCGAGACCCAACTCATGTGTTGGACTTCCAACCGATCGAGTTACAAGAGGATCTGACTGTGATTGAGGAACCAGTTGAGATTTTGGATCGTAGGGACCAGGTTTTGCAGACCAAGTTGATTCCACTTGTGCTAGTCAAGTGGCGAAATCATTTAGCATCGGAAGCTACTTGGGAGAGTGAAGCCGAGATCCGTGAGCAGTATCCACACTTGTTTTCCTAACGTGACAGGTATGTTCACGTTTTATTTTAAAATCATTCTCGTACTGGTATGCTCGGCATAGGTAGGTAGGCATGTTTTGACTAGTGTAATAGTACATATGGGTGCAGTATACGAGGTATGATAGGTCCTCATTTTCGAGATTAAGTTGGTTTTCATTTATGAAGTAAGAAATCACTTTTCTGTCATGCTTGATCGATCAATTTTGTGAATTGATCGATCACGTGAGGTTTTGATCAATCAATGAGGATATTGATTGATCAATTGTATTTAGAAATTGGCATTCAATTTTGGTGATTGATCGATCAATTTTGTGGATTGATTGATCAATGAAGTACCATTGATCGATCAAGGCTATCGAGCAAGTCATTGAACTTACTTATTGATCGATTAACAATGCACCTTGATCGATCAAATTTGGATGCATTGATCGATCAATAGGGATATTGATCGATCAAGGCCATCGGGTTAGGGCATTTTCACTTAAACATTGATCAATCAATTTGAGCATTGATCGATCAACCTTATCTCTTTAAGTGACGTTTGGGGTTTTAAACAGCTCATTTGCACGGTGCGAAGGGCTTGATCGTTCAAGCGGCTTTTGGGCTCCTTTTCATTCAAGCAATCTTTGGTCCCTTGCCGGCTCCTGGGCTTCGATTCCACTCGTATTTTCCTCCAATTTCACTCGAGTAGATTGGTACACCCTTTCCTTTTCTTCTTTGGGTTTTGTTTTCGATTTTTGGGTATTTTATGCTATGGGACCGCGAATGAAGAACGCGTCTCGTAAGACTCCCACTTCACGGGTTCATGCTTTCATGCAAACCATCGAACCCATCGCCCAAACCATCGTGCCACCCATGGCACCTTTTCTGAACGTGGTTCCACCTGTTCAAAACCCCCTACTACCACAAATCCAACGTGAAGTCGCAACCCAGTGGTGGGCTTCCAAATCGTTCCTACCCGAGTACGTCTTCGACTCTAAGCTTGTCGAGGATCGGCCCGAGATGACTTGGGCCATCGATTACATCACGAAGCTAGGCTTGAAACCCTTACTCGAGCCGTTTCACGATCACTATTTTCCTCGTATCGTGCGACTATTTTTCCAAAACCTTCATTGGGGTGACAGCCGACACCGACTCGTCACTTTGATTAACGGGTTGGAATATAAATTCAACCAGTTTCATATTGTGGCTGCCCTACAATGCACATTAGTATACATCAAAACTTGTGGCTTAGAGTCACCCTATATCAAAGACATCTCGTTTACCGACTTGGTCACAAAAATGACCCAGGGTCACCATGGATTAGGGCAATCCATCACGCGAGCCCAACTCCCTGACCGGTTGTGGATGCTTGATACGTATATCAAGTGTGCCCTCAACCCCTTTCTACACAAATCCGCGTAGAATGGCATCGCACAACAAGCGCTCTTTTCAGCCTTTGAGAACCGTTGGTTCTCTGTTGCGGAGTTGGTTATCGATGGCCTAATAAACGGCAGGGACCTGATGTCGGAGAAAACCAAGGCTGCATCCAAGAAATAGATGCCCTATGCTCGCCTGGTCACAAAGATGGTTGAGCAATATGTGGCGCTCCGTGAGGAGTATAGTTTACCTCCCGACGAGCCAAGACTGACCAACAATACAAAGGTCTTTCGGCTCAAGGATTGGGCCAAGTGTTATAACCTTTTGGTAAAATGATTACCCGAGGGTGAGGAGGAGATTCCTTCTGTTTCGGAGGGTGCAGACCCCCATGCGCCAACCTGTCCGTGCCTCTACGACGCGCAGCCCTGCTCCTTCCACCGTGGACGTGGAAGCGATGCTTCGTGAGCTTGTGGAGGGTAACCGGTGTATCCACGAGCGGCTGGACGGGATGGAGGAGTTCCAGCGTCAGATTCATCGTCGGCTGGATTACCATGAAGGCATGCACGAGCTTGTGATGCAGCACTTATACTCCACCACTTCGACGCCAATGATTGCGCATGCTCGTCAACATATTGTGAACCCTCGAAACTACAGTACTGCACCACCTCAGCCCCGTCGACCTATGCCTGACGAGGTCGGACCTTCCGACGCCCCGACAGGTATTTACTATGCTATTATGTATTATTCTTTTAATAATTATATCTGTATATTTTATTATTTTACATTCCATCTAAATTCTGTCTTGCATATATATCGATTCCTGTTTGCTGTGCTAGCCTACTAGTTTTACTATTTTATTCTGCCTGCTAACTTTCGGACATACCACCCCGTATCTAACACAATCTCCCTGGCATTTTTGAGGACGAAAATTTCTGAGGGGGGGAAAATGTAATAGCCCTAAAATCTCGAATAAGAATTCGACTGCTCGATATGCGTGCTCGTATGGAAATCGAGACAAATTAAAAAATTAGTAATTAATATTATTAGAAATAATATTAGCCCATAGTTAGATGAGGTCATGTGTGACTTCTCACGTGAATTCGAGGCTAGTAGAACCTTGGTGGAGCATGTTACACCATAGAAACGGTATAGGCGCTTCACACCGAAGCCGAGCTTAGAGAGGAAACTGAAATATCAAAGATATTTCAGCTTCTTAGCTTATAAGAGAAGGAAGAAGGGTTGGGAAAACCTATCTTCATCCCCACTTCTTGTTTCTGGAGAACCTAGGGCCATTGTTAGAACCTTGAAACCATTCCCTTGAAGAACCACAAGCCGAGAGAACCTAGGTTAGTAGTTTCGTGATTTTGGAGTGTGAAATCGACGTTGGTACATCGTATCTGATCGGCAAGAGGGTGTGTTATCGCTACGTGTCGAACCGGAGCCACAAATTGCCATTTTGAGTCAAGGGGGCGACAAATTCCTAATTTCTGGATCCAAAACCCTCTTCGGATTGTATTTTTCGAGACGCCGAAAGGGCCCAAAAAGAGGTGAGCTTTTAGATTTAAAAGGAGTGAAGTAAGGATATCATAAATGTGTGTTAATGGTTGTTAGAAACTATTAAGGCTAAAGGGTCAAAATAGGTCAAAACCAGTGACCGCCATTAATGACAGAGAGTTGTCATCATTGATCGATCAAGACAATGAATTGATCGATCAATCTTGGGATTGATCGATCAAGGTTAGGAATTGATCGATCAATTCGTATAAAGAGTAAATGAGAACAATGGAGCACATTTCTAGAAGTTCAATGCCCGATGGGCATTGATCGATCAAATGGGTGTTTGATAGATCAATTCTGAAGATTGATTGATCAAATTGAGTATTTATCGATCAATATGGGGTATTGATCGATCACAGTGAGGTGATCGATCAAGGACTAAAATGATCGATCAATGACAAAGATTGATCGATCAATTTAGACATTGATCGATCAATCTATATAAGAATAGTGTGAGAACAAGAGGAGGGAAATTTTAAAAAATTGAGGATTGATCGATCAATGGAAGATTGATCGATCAATAAGGAAGATTGATCGATCAAATTTCATGTGTGAATTATGGATTGAAGGCAGGCATTAATCGATCAAATGAGGCTTTGAACGATCAAGGTTGTGGATTGATCGATCAAACAAAGGTGTTGATCGATCAAATCCCCATTAACACTTGTGTGTAAATTGAACGATTGATCGATCAATGATGGCATTGATCGATCAAGGTGATGGATTGATCGATCAAAAAAGGACATTGATCGATCAATCACCCGTGTTTTTTGCCTGTTTTGGTTTTGTGAAGTAGACACTACTGGACACTATGCCAATTGATACTCTGACATCCCTGACACTTAGTATACTATGTTTATGGTCTAGGATCAGACCATGACGCTTTGAAAAGCTTTGGATTTGCTTAGAAAGAGGTCTGACTTGAGGTAGGGGAAATCCAACCTAAAAGTGTATCTGAATATGATTTCATGGTTTCTTCACATCTGTATCTGAGTTCTGTTTTTAAAAAGCATGCTTGTATATCAATAACCATCTGTAATCTGTTTCTGAACTCTGATTTCTGTATTCTGATACCTGTTTCTAATTTCTAAAATCTGATTTTGAGGTCATGTGTGTAAGTGGTTTTAAGTATTTAATCCAGATGATCCCTACCGACTCGGCGATATATCCGTGCCCTGGTACATTCGTGCATCTGCTTTGATAATCTCTCGGTACAATTGCGCTCCATAGATGAGGCATTGTTGCATCCTGAAATTATTCATTTGAACGACGATTGGTTGGGGTTTCCTATCGGCATACACCAGATTACCACATGCAATATTGTCACGGGAGTTTCTTAAGTTTGAAATATTCATAATTTAAGTTACAAATGATATATATGCATAATATCTGTTCTTGTTTGAAAACTCAGTACATGTCATCTGATTTATCTTGTCTGCATATTCTGATTTGATTTTCTTTTTTGAAATACTATCTGCAAATCATGTCTTACATGTTCAATACAATTTGAGCTGAGATTCTTTTACTAAGCTTAGATGTAGCTCACCCTGTTTTCTATAACAATTATAGGTTTTGAGGCTAGAGCTTCCGACACTGAGAGCGATCCTGATTACCAGCCTGATCCAGAGGCTGAGGCCGAGGAGGAGGACATCGATACCCCAGCAGACGAGTTCTATTAGCTGTCTGGGTATTAGTTTGTACTTTTGAGATTTTGTACTGAATTTTGAATTATTGTGTGCCTGGTGGCCACCGTCTATAATTATTATTATAAATGTTTGGTTATTTGTACTATTGTTCGTTTTGTAGGAGCCATTATTAGGAACTATTATTTTAGGTGATGGATGTCCATCACTAGTGGTTCTTCTTGGTTCCTTTTTGGGAATGTATATTCTTTTGTCTTTATATAGATACTTTGTTATTGCTTCTTTCTTTTAAAGCCTTATATGTTTCGCGCCGATTGCTAACGAAAGCAGCACTCCGTGATTTGTCCTGGGGATCATCTAGAGTATGATCTTGATGGTAAGGATTTTTAGGCACAAAAATCTAGGCTGTCACATCAGCAGAGGAAACTCAACACAATTTTACATCTTATCATAACGAAACATAGATTCAATGTCATAATCAAACCTTTTCTTATTTAAAGTTGAAACTCATTTCAAAGGTACTTTTCTTATCAAACAAAGACTAATTTCAAATACTATTTTTTTATCACACAAACTGATTTCAAAACTGATTTCCATATCACACAAAACTGATTTCCTTTTTCACACAAAACTGATTTAAAAGCTGATTTCCTTATCATACATGACTGATTTCAAAACTGATTTCCTTTTTACACACAAAAGTGATTTTAAAATATTTATTTATCACATAAAACTGATTTTCAAATCCGTCCCGGTGGCCCACATGATATTTTACTCCACCTATAGCGGTCCACGACAAGCATAATCTGTTCACAGCGGTCCACATACACATAATCCGCCCATAGCGGTCCACATATATAATATCCGCCCATATCGGTTCGCTTTAATCTCACGACTTATGATTTGATCCATGAAGTATAATTCGAAGAGTACATAAAATCTCACGAAAGCGGTCCAAGGGCATACATGAATCCCACCACAGCGGTCCAAGGGTGTATTGAGTCACAACAAGGTCCAAAGGAGTACGTAAAATCTCGCAAAAGCGGTCCAAGGGCATACATAAGCACAACAAAGTCCAAAGGTGTAAGTAAATCCCGTAAGAACGGTTCAAGGGCGTACATAAGCATAACAAAGTCCAAAGGTGTACGTAAATCCCGTAAAAACGGTCCAAGGGTGTACATAAGCACAACAAATTCTAAAGGAGTACGTAAATCCCGTAAAAACAGTCTAAGGGCGTACATACGCACAACAAAGTCTAAAGGAGTTTGTAAAATCCTGCGAAAGCGGTCCAAGGGCGTACATGACTCACAGCAGTGTCCAAAGGTGTACGCAAATCCCATAAAAATGGTCCAAGGGCGTACATAAATTTCGCCACAACGGTCGAAGGGTGTACATAAATCCCGCCACATCGGTCCAAGGGTGTACCTTCTCACAAATCTACAAGACTCAACGATTCCGAGTTCACATTCTAGTTCAGATTTCTAAATCACGGTCCAAAGCTCACATTCTTGGTTCCAAGGTTTTAAAACTCATCATTTAAAATGTAAGTTTAAAATCGAATACCATAATAGAAATTTTAGGTTAAGTTCACAGTTCATAATTCATCATTTTCTACTCAAAGATTTCAAATTTCTATTTTGCAAGGGGTTCAAGTTATAGATCAAATCACTATCAAACTTACATCAAAATACATCAAGAAAACTTATCATTTTTCATTTAAATACATCAAAGAAACTTATCATTTTTCATATAAATACCTCAAAGAAATTATGCATCAAAGTTAAGCATATAAGTTTGTGTTGAAGTTCCCCTACCTCAAAGCACGCTCAACACAATCTACATTCCACGCATGGTTCAACACTTTACTCCTACATTCAAAATACCCAAAATTTCCTTAGAAATCTACTAAAGGATCCAAGGAACACATTTCTAAGGAGCTCAAACAAAACTAAACAAAACATATACTCTGTACCTCGCTCGAGCGAGCACACCCCTCGCTCGATCGATTATAATCGAGCCCTCTCAAACTCACGCGATCCCTCGCGTGAGCGATCCTTATTTAACATAAGGCCTCACACAAGCGAGCACAGAACAAATCTCCCCATATTTGTCTCTCGCGTGAGCGAGCTATAACAGTCGCGCGAGCGAGAAATAGAAACAACTCAGATCTACCATTTTTCTTCTCTTAATCCTTCTCAACTCTCTACCATCCTTTACCCATGTTCACACATACATTGAGGCATCAAGGGTTAACTCTAATCACTAATAACCTACACATCTTTGAGTGTTTTCTCAAAATAGGCGAAAACGAACAAGTTCATGCTAACTAAGAATTTGATGTAACTTTTCCCTCAATTTTTGACCTTTAATTATATAGATTCCTAAGTTGGTCAAAACACAAAAGTTGTAGAGTTTGTTGTCCCCTTTCCAACGCTATAAGAATTGTATCAATCAGAGTTTGGAGTAAAAGGTTATGGCCGAAATATCGAGATAGGTTCTGACACTCGGGCGAGCGATTATAGCTCGGGCGAGCGACTGTGCGCGATTTGCATGTTTTTGGACTTTTAAAACTTATTTTACATCAAAATTTAATCTTTTTTATCCTAATCTTTTGTACACATCTAAGCAACCTATATTTAGTTAATACATGAAAGAATTGCATTATTTACCTCTTTAAATCAGCGATCTACTCGTAGATCGGATCGCCTTCTTCGTTAAACAAAAAGGGTTTTCAAACCCACCTCAATCATCTCCGTGCTCCAAGATCACAACGAAGCCCACGAAATCAATGGCAATCCTTCCACACACACTTCACACAAACTCACACTACAATTTGCGGATCAAAACCCACGATCTCTTCGCAAGAAGAGGGTTTCAAAACCTCCAACGGCTCCAAATCTCACAAAATCATAACCAAATGTTGAAACTGACGGCGATCTTCCCCTTACACGATCTCAAAAACCTTCTTTATGTAATTAAAAGGCTCGGAGTACACAAATCCACAAGCTTTCCTCCTTCTTCCTCTTTCTCTCTTCCCTTTCTCTCCCTAAAACTCAAAACCCCTTTCTCTTGCTAACCAGGTAGCTTTTAAGAGAAGCTTTGCCTTCTCTTAAGTCAATGGGACTAGTTTCCATACAAAACACATATACACCACTTTGGGTATGTTAGTTCTCATCCTAAGGACTAATTCCCGTGTAGAACCGATAAATTTAACTCGGGTGTTACTTCATAATAAAATAATCTTTGACTCGGTGTGGGGACTACACACCCAACCCATCTATCCATCGGATTCAGTATTGAGTCATTACACCAAAGGTTGATGTATACGAAACCGTCTAATGCTCATTACACAATCTAAATCGGTCTTTTTCCACTTAAGACCAAACCTAATTTAACTTACATAAGTAATTTCATAAAATCAAGCATGTGACTAATCAGGCATGCACACCGAGGTACACTGCTCAAAGTCGGGCATGCATCCTGTGGTACACTATTTAAAGTCAAAATTTTCAAGCTATTACAGTACAGTGGAGCAGTCAATGTCCAATCTACCAAATCAGAGTTAACATCTAATCATTCGATATCCAAATACAACAAATATTTTAGAGATTTCAGTGTTAACAATTCAAAGATTGTCAACTTTCAATATTCCTACAAAAAAGTTTAGACTTAATAGGATTCAATTTATCAAATGTAGTCAATCTTACAAATTTGATTTCAAATTACAATTATCACTTTTCAGTCCAAATATTTGAATACAGTCAAATCAACAAGTTCTAAATCCATTGCTAAGATTTCAAATTAATTCAAACGGATATCACGTCAAATCAGATTCTAGGCATCAATTTCAAAGAGTTCTAATAACCTCATTCGATCCTACAATGATATCTATAAAATTAAATTAAAGATGTAATGAGTAATAAGTTTTCCCTACCTTAAATTCAGAGCCGTTTAAAGTGATTCAAATGTCCTCATCTACGGTCTCCCATTCTTAACCTAGATCGTCTTAACATCATACTACATGTCAATAGTATCGAAAACAGATAGCTCAAAGCTTCTCAGAGTTTTTTCCAAGAAAAATAGATTCAGACAAAATAGAGTAAATTGATCGATCGATTTCCAAAGCAGGGAAATTTGATCGATCGATTTCCCATAATATATAATTTTCAATCTCTGTTTCACAGGATTCGATCGATAAATTTCCACAATCGATCGTTCGATTCCTTCAGAAACCTGCACATTTGTGTCCTGTCAAAATCGATCATTCGATTTCGACAGATTCTGTAGCCCTTCGGGCATCTTCTTCCTTGGTTCAATATCTCCAAGTTCAAAGGATTTTCATACATTTTCTTCATACCCTCGTTAATCTAAGACTAGAACATTTAATATCACATTAAAATATTAATTTAATCTAAAAAATAAGACAACATTCACCTTTTTAAATCACGTGTTCGTCGCGTATTTCGGGCGAAAACCAAGCGTCACTTCTTCCACACGAAACAGTTTGAGAGCCCAACCTCTCACGCTCGTATCGGACTCGATCAAAGCTTAAACTCTTCCCATAACGCGCAACAAAACCCTTGCGAGATCCACCGACTTCGGGATTTCAAAATATCCAAATCAAAAGAGGGTTTGAAGGGATAAAACTTTCGTTTCTTCACGGATCTCAGTCACGTCAGAACTCAGTATCTTCTCGCGGCACACAAATCAATATGAAGCTAACACCTCGAAGTTTAACAGAGTCGATCCATGTTTCGGACGTCCACGGGTCAACCTCCCTAAGTTCCTCTCTCTTCCTCTCTCTAGAAACCCAAAAACTCCAAAGCTTGCAAACGGTTACTAGCTTCCAAAGGAAGCTTTGCCTTTTACAAATTAAAGGGGGCTGGTTCCCCTATGAAACACTTACACCCATTTGGGGTGTTAAGCCTTATCCACATGACTTGTTCCGAGGTGGAACTTATACACCTAAGCGAGGTGTTTTTTATTACACCAAAAGATCTTTGGCTCGGCGTATGGCCTATACACCCAAATCACTTATCCACTGAATTCTGTGTTAAACAAATACACTGCAATTGTGTATAAGCCTTAGTCCAAAAATCCCAGACGAAGTCCAAGCGGACCCAAGATGATTTTATGTGGAAAATCCAAAACGGTGACGCATTTCTCAACGAACACACACCTAATCAGGACCTATAGTTTTGAATTTTTTTTGGAATGTTACAATATATGTTCATAATATTTTTTTAGCCTGTGTTACTGTCACACCACTTTATGTTACAACCGCCTCTCCTAGTCAAAGTAAAAATTCATTGACTACTTTGAGTCAAATGATGGAGAGCATTTTTTCATCCTAATCTGCCACCTAATTGATCTTGAGATCATGAGCCTATGATCAGACGGCCATATGTTAATTGCACATGGCATGCATCTCAAAAAATTAACGCGATCATGGCATACTATTAAACGTTTACTTTTTGAGATGTGTGGAATCAATATTTGATAGTCTGATGGTAGGCCCATAATCTCACGATCTATTGTGTGGAAGATTAAGATGAACAAAAACTCTATCATCTTATTCAAAGAAAACAATGAATTTTTACTACAATTATGTGATGAGGTGGCTGTAACATAAAAGGTGTGGCAGTAGCACTAGCTTTTTTTTTTTTTTGATAAATTATGGGTGTCGGCAAACACACACTAAACGTAGAAACTCAGATGGAGATGAATACAGGCCATCAACTAAATTCGGTGTTGACTTGCTATTAGTGTGATTAAATACTGTAACTTGTTCAAAAGTTACAGTGTAATTTAATTCTCTCATCTAAACATTAAATCCTGATTAAATCGTAACTCTTTGAAAAAGTTGCAAGTTTGTCAGAAATCATGAATTTTGCGAATCAAATGTGAATTTTCCACTTTTTTTCCATTTTTCCCAAAAATTTTCAAATTTTTTTCTCAATTTGTTACTTTTTGTAATTTTTCATTAATATATATTTGAATTTCTTCAAATTTTTACAAGGTCGATTTATTCTCGAATCCTAACTTAGTCTATAGTTGTTAGAATAGAAATAGAGCACCCGCCTAGTTCTTTAAATAATATTACTAATAGATGAATAAAGACCTGCTGCAGTAAATTGATTTGAAAGAATTATACGAATCATGCAATTATTATCCTGATATAATGAAAGTACCATACCCATCAACTTGAAGATGAAATCTCTAGAAATGAATGATATCTAGCAATAAAAGTATCACACTCATCAATTTGGAGATAAAATTCGTAGAAAAGAATGGTATCTACTATCTAGGACTTATGGATCTTCTATCTCGCCCCCAATCCCCTCGGTCTCGCGGTCCGTTGGCAGAGCTAAGCCTGCACGAGTGTGCGAGCACATCGCTTCTTCTTTATTTATATTCGGGCATTTCAAACTCTTTAAGTTATTTCCCAATTCTATTATGAAACTCTATTAATTCGCGATTCAATTCATATGATTTTGCCACATATTTTTTATTTCTAAATTGTTGTGGGAAATTCTTTCTGATTTTCACATAATTGCGGAAACGTTTTTATTTCAATTTCAAGTATTTACGGAAGAAATAAATAAATTCTTTTTATTTATTATCACAGTGTCGTTAATCTGATTAGGCAAGTTCAAGTTTTTTGACTTTATCGTAAATAAATACCACTAAGTGCGGAATTATAAATAAAATAATTCAAAAGATTTTTCAAAAGTTAAACCTTGAAAGATCAACATAATTTAAAGTTTCAATACAAAGGTACATCATTAATTTTCAAAAGTACTGGACTTATAACAAAAATCAAAAGAAAGGAAAATATCCTATTAAAACCAAGAGTGCAAGTGTTGGTTGCTCTATAAGCAAAATGAGCTTAAACTGTCAGCTTGATGATCGCTCTTGGATTTTTCCTCGTCCAGCTCCTCTAGCTTTGGTTGGGTGGCTGCTGGCTAGTCTCTGAAATTTTTGAGTCATGAAACGATCGTAAGCGATGAAGCTTAATAAAGTTTTAGTTAATTTTGTAATGAGTTTTCATTGCAAGTAGTATAAGAGAATTTCGTAGGTATAAGTGCAAGTGAGGTTTCCAACAGTTGTGATAGCAGGGAAATAAGTCAGATTAATTTATCATTAAGCAGAAATTCTAAGTACGATGATATTAAGAAAATTCTATCTAGCATAAGGATAAGCATCCACAGTAAGAATAACAATTCATGATGTATAAGAATAAGGAAATATTGAGATTTACTAATAAAGCATAAAAATATTATTCTACAGGTTACCACTACAACATTGACTGACAAAAGACTTACATTTATAACATTAGGAAGCACAAAGTCTACAAGGTATATCAAGATTTTTCTGAATCGATTAATTGTGATTTCTGATTATTTTGATATCATGTGCTTATCATTAATTTATAATTTATGAGTCAATTATTAGTGTCCTTAAATTAATTAGGTGTCGATACCAGAATACTAACTATAGTCCAAGATTCAAGATTCAAGATAACAATGTTTGTGAAAACGAAGGCTGACACTCTCCGCTATTTAGTCAATCAAGACAAGGATCAATGACCCTCTTGGTTTAACTAGATCCAATCCCCAACTAACATTTCAATAACTCTTTCAAGTACGAGGTGCTTATACGAGCCTGCTCAGGAGAACAACGATTAGCCATATGAGGTTTGAAGGTCAAGGTAGTATCCTCTTTTTACTTTTGAGATTTTAGGATTCACTATCAAGTATTTAATATTTAAGATTCAATATATTCAGGATTTCCATATTTAAGTTCAACATTCAAGTATACTTCTTTCTAAAAGTTTGAGTTCAAGTTTCCATTTCGGGTCAAGATTCAAGCATTCAAGTATTCAAGTTCCCATTTTGGATTCAAGATTCAAGTATTTAAGTATTCAAGTATTCAAGTTCCCATTTCAGGTTCAAGATTCAACTACAAGTTCAATTTCAATTTCAATTTCAATTTCAAGTTCAAGTACAAGTTCAAGCATGTCACCGACTTATATCTATCAATCAGTTTTATCAATTATAAACTTTACGCAGTTCATTCAAACAACAGTCAAGGTCAAGTTTTCAAGTTCCATGACTTGATCGTGAGGGGGATCTTGTAGGTTCACACTTAGACTAAGCGTTACCTCAATTGGGAGTCCAATAAGGACTTGTATTTATTGCTGCCAATGAAAAAAGCTTGATCATCTCTAGTCAATGTTTAAGGCATCGGGGTGCTTGTCTCTAATAATCCTATGGATTTATTTGAGTTATGTCAATTAATTGACTACTGATCGATGGTTCAATACCTCTTACTCCTAAAGAATATCCTATGGCTTTGATAGCTTTGTTAATTTAGCATTGTAAGGCTCATTAGAGAGTTAAGTGAATATTTACTTTTTCTATATTTTTTGGATATGGACCTTGGACCCATTCCCTTCTTATTAAAGACTCATTGGGTCTTGGGTCAAATGGATTAGGTTTTATTCCATTTATTTTAGTAATTGGGCCTTAGGGCCAGCCACTAGTCCATGTCAAGTCCTCGGGTCAGGTAATTGGACTTAGACAAATCCAAACATACGGGTTTAACGTCCATGGGTTAGGAAATGACCCGTGTGTTGGGTCTTTACTAGATCCAACTCTAGGTATACAAGCCTTTTCATGGTCCGGGCCATTTTATGTTCATCCATTATGGGCCTCTATTATTTGCTTTTAAAACATTTTGAGCTAGGTTTGTATCTTAGAAAATCATTTAAGAGTCACCGTGCCGTGAGCCGAGTAGTTGGGTCTTAACAAAGTTCTATTTACTAATTACTTAGTATTTGGGCCTTAAGGGCCATCTAAGAGTTCAGACCAATGACTCAGTTTACCGAGCCAATGTAAGTCCCATCACAAGTTGTTCTGATAATAACTACTGTGATCAGGTATTTACCAGGTGGTCACGGGTTTCGGGGTAAAGTCAAAGTTTTGACTAAAATTATCCAATTATATTTTTTTCCACAAGCGTGTCGAATACCTTGCGGTAAATCACTCGCCATTTTCAAACCGATCTATTTTTCGAGTCCTTCCAAAAATAGGTGAAAGAGGGTCGGTAATTGCATCTTTCCTAGGTGGTGGTACTCAAAAAATATGATCAGACATGTTCATGGTCAACAAATTACTGGGATCTATCTATTTTTATCTAGTTATTGGTCAGGTTTATTGGGCCTTAATGTCGGGTCGGTAACTCTTAGTGCCGATATCGAAATCTGGCACTCAACAACTTTCGGGAAAGCTCAGTGAGTTACCTATAATTTCTTTTTATATTTAGGGGGTCAAAAGTCAAGGGACCAAGATGGTATCAGGTTCATCTGATTAAAGGTCAAGTCTGATTGTTGGTTGGGTGTCATGATCCGTAGTTCTGTGTCATAATGCTCAAGATTTCCCAGCCGATTATTCTGATAGAATTACTATGTGAAAATTTACCCAAGCCTAAGGGACATGTCAAGGTTTGACCTTGATTTATCCCAGAGTTTTCTAGAGAGGTCTTGGTCACGGAAATAATAGCTCTTTGAGGGCTCTGATTTCGGGTACAATAGTGCAACTTCATTGCCTTTTACTCTGGGTGCCGTAACTTTCAAACAGCGTGGAGTCCCGGGTCTGAAATTTTTATTGAGTATCGAGAACCCTTTAAATTATTTAACTAAAATTTTCAAGAATTTTTTGAAATCTATTTCAATTTATTTTGCTCTTTGTTCTGAGAGCAAACTGTTGTCGACTGCAAGGCCTACAGACTTGGGTCATCAATGGGGTCCATCTAGTGGTCTATCTCATGCCATTGTGCAACCGTGGACCTTGCGGGTTCGTTACAACAAATTGTGTTTAAGAAAAAAATAGAGTCTCCACCCAGAGCTTTTGGTGTCCCAGGAAACCTAAATCAATATTAGAAGCACCAAAGTGCAAAAATATTACTCTGATTTTGGTCTACGCCAAAGGCTCTTGGGTAGGTGTCATTCACTGAAAAGTACCATTTTTCACCTCTTAACCTAGCCTTTGCTGGACCTTGAAGCTGACTAATAACTCTTGTTTAGCTTGTTTTATAGATTAGTAATAACTTGTGCAGCTTAACATAAAGTCCATACCTTTGGTGCCAAAAAGAGAGAGAATTCAAGCCAAGGATGACAGCTAAGCCAGAGATTGATGGAACACCACGGTGGTGCACACCATGGTGATTGTTTTGCATGGAATAATGGACCAAGAAGGTCTAACAGATGAGAGAAGCATATGTGTGAGTGGAGAGAGCTAAAATAGCAACAGTTGCATAGCAACAGAAGAGCAAATGAGTTATCTCGCACAGTTGAAGTGCTGCCTCACGTGGCTAAGTCTGCGGCAGAAGTTATCGCCTAGCTAAAATGTGCAGTATAAAAGAGCTCGCGATGTAGTCGCACACTAACCCTTTAGAATTCTAGCTTACGAAGTTCTAGGGAGGATCAAGGCTTATATTAACTGCACGCACAATCTCGCGAGGCCAATATGCAAAAAGAATGACAAGAATATCATGAAGTCCTCGCATGGTTAAGCAAGAGAGAGAGCTCCAGATTTTTCCTCACACAGCTCTCGCGCGCTTTAAAGCTACTCCCTCTACCTAGCGAGTTATGGTGTTCATCTGACAAATAGCCGAGCGAGAGTAGAGATCTACTGCGCGAGTACCTCACGAGAGAAAATTCTGGAGCTCACTTGCGCGAGTAAAGTCGAGCAGTATAACTCATCCTCGCGACAACATTGCAAGGAAGAGCAACTGTGTGACAAGCTTAAATCCTTCAGCGCGAGAAAGCAGCATTTAAAGCGAAATCTTACCTTCGGAGGACTCTGTAAACCGAACGAATGGATTAATGAACCAGATCTAGCCCCGCGAAGCTCGGGCTCTCCACTTCCCAGTCTTAACTCAGGGACCTTTTAGGGATTTCGCTAGGTCTAGGGCACACATTCCGAGGCCTTGATCTCGAGGCACATATCTCAAGGCATCCAAGGGTTATAACAGTGCCACATCTTTTAGGAAATTAGGATTAATCTTCTCTGAGCCAAGGCATTAGGGACTGAGTATATAAGCTGCAGTTGTAGCTTAGAATTTTTATCTCTCCTTCAACCTTTGTCTGTGGTGAGCTTGAGCAGACTAGGGTTATGGTTTGATAATTTCTTTTTCCATTTTTCTTCTCTCCTAGCCCAGGACTTGCTGGCTATACCCTCTATAAGCAATTATGTTTAGTTTTATTTAGTTTTTGTAATGGGTCTTATAATCTTTGGGATTTTGTAAAGTGTTGTTGTGCGCAAGGCTGCTGCCTTGAGAAATTGCATTATAAGTATTTTTTATCAATAAAATTTATACTTTAATGGTTCATTCAATCTGTTATTTTTTTATTTGCCCATAGTTTTATTTAGGCTAAGCATGCATTTAGGATTTGAGCGGATTTGAATGCCTATGGAAGCTTGAGCTTGTAGCTCTGGGATCATGGTGGCAGCAACAGTTTACATGCTCCATCTCAGTCACCTGTGGTGTGTGTAACCTTTGTGGATAGCCTGTGACCATTTAAGTGGACAGACTATAGCACTAGGGTGATTCCAAGCTACAAATCTGAGAAGGATTCTTCTCCTCTACACTTGAGCTTATAGCCTTGTGAGAGGTTGTTGCAGGAATAAGCTCCCCTCTGTTTTACTTGACCAATATCAGATGTTAGATCTGGATTCTCTATAGTGATTGCAAACTTGTGAGTTGAGTCATTGCAGGCCTTTTGTAGTAATGACCAGCTACTTGTAAGTCCCCAAACAGCCCTTGAACAACTGTGGTCTTCATTAGTTTTTCAAGAACTATTTGCTCCCATGGATGCTTGAGCTTGTAGCCTGGTAAACATGGTATCTACAATGATATTAATGATCTGATTTAGGCCATTAGGTGGAACACATCTATTGGATAGTCTGTAACCATTTAAGTGGATAGGTTATAGCCTTAAGATCAGTCTACTCCTTTGGATCAAATTAGTTTCCTGACTTAATCCACGTGGTTTGATCGTCTCTATTGGATAGTCTGTGACCATTGAAGTGCACATATTATAGCCTTAAGAGATCAGGTCAAACCATAAGGGTTGAGTTGGATACATCCTCCTTGTAGATATGCTTGTAGCCATCTGAGGGATTGCTGCAGAGATAGACCTAAGTCTGAGTTACATAGCTGATGTAACCCTAGCTTAAACTACTTACTTCCTATCCTTTTATCTTCATTTTAATATACACAATCACCACCTTCTTCATAACCATTTTTTTAGGATAGGAGTGCACTTTATTTCTCTTCTTTTAGTATTAATTTAGTGTAGTTGTGACACTTAACTCCCTTTCTTTAGGATTGTCAAATCTGTAGCCAGATCTGGAGGCCTACTAACATAACCTATTTTGAGTTCTAGATCAATTTCTCTACGGGACAAACTCTTACTTAAAACTTACTACAATAGCCCTGTGTCTTGCAGGCTGTTTATACTTTAGGTTGCTACTTTTATAGCCATTTCACTCCACCTTTATATTCTGATTTTTGCCATCTCATCACTTTAAATAACATCAGCACACCTAAGGGACCAACAAGTTTTTGGCTCCGCTATTGAGGATATTGATATTTTTAGTAGACCTGAGTTATATTATATTTTAGCTTAGAAAATTCTTTGTAGCTGTGCCTTGAATAGAATAAAAAGTACTACGAATTTTTGTGTAACTTTTGCAAAAGTGGACAACAGTAGTAGGGAAAAGCCAGAGCTGCAGCTGAAGTTTAGCTAGCTCTATTTGCACTTCTTTTTCCCTAAAACTCAGTCGCTTTTTGTTGAATCCCTTGTCATTAGTTTAGTTGTAAATCTGTTTAGTTGTTAATTTTTTATGAAATTTTTATTTATTTATTTTTTCTGTGTTGTGAGTATTTTCTTTAGCTGCTAATTTTGTTTGTGTATGCTTGGAAGAAGGTTCCTTAACCCTAAATTGGAACCTCCAAATCCTGAGGTTGAAAGGGTCCTTAGACCAAGAAATATCACACAAGGCCCTATTGTCAAAACTGAGCCAACTGTCATGACTGAGAGGTAAAGAACTCTGAAGGAATATAATGCACTTGGGGATTACACATCTCCCTTTTACATACAATTCCCTTCAGTTGAGGGAAACTATGAAATCAAGTCCTCTACCATTAACATGTTGCCATCTTTTCATGGGCTCAGTAAGGAAGATCCTTACAAGCATATTGACCAATTTTTTGTACTTTACTTTCAATATTGCTGGCCTAGGACCTGAAGCCACCAAACTGAGGCTTTTTCTTTTTTCCCTAAAGGATAAAGCTAGCACCTGACTCTTTAAGCTCCCAGCCAATAGCATTCAGGCATGGAGTGACCTCCAAAGACAATTTTTGGCTAAATTCTTTCTAATGAATAAAACCAGCCAGATGAAGACAAACATATTATCATTCACTTAGTCCTCAACTGAGGATTTTTATGAGGCAGGGGAGAGATTTCAAGAGATGTTAAAAAAATACCCCCACCATCAAATTCCACAATAGCAACTGGTGCAAGTCTTTTACCAAGAAATTAATCCCAAGAGTAGGGATATGATGGATGCCTCTTGTGAGGGTAGTTACCTCCACAAGACAGCTGATGAGGCTTGGGAGTTGTTTGACATCATAGGTGAAATTTCTATGCAGCAGGAATCACTGTCTCGCAATGACAACCAGACCCCAGCTAAATTGGTGAAAGAGTCCACTCCTAGAGGTGGAATGTATGAAGTTAAGGTGCAAAGTGATTTAGAAAGGAAGGTGGACAATCTGAGTTAAAAGTTTGACAAATTGATGAATGTGATGCAACCTAGGATGGTTGCACAAGTGGAAGAGGAATGTCTGATATGCTAATCTCCCACAAATTTACTCCAAGATTGTCCATCAACCAACTAGTTCCTTGAGTTAGTGTTAAAACATGCCAATTCTGCCCAAGCATATGGGTGGGTAGCAACCTGCTGGATACACATGGAGAAATCACTCAAATTTGAGGTGGAGACAAGACACATACCCTCAGCCCTAGCAACAGTAGTTGGCAGCTCCATACAGACCTGAACACCAATTTAACCAAGGTTATCCACCAAGGCAGAATTTTCAGTTGCCTGCTCCATAGCCCAATCAATTAGTCATGCCCCCACAATAGTCCAGATCCTCTTCCTTTGAAGAGCAAATGCTAGCATCTATGTAGAATTTGGGGAACTTAGTCCAAACTGTGAACTCTCATGGGTAAAACATTAAAAAAATAGAGGATCAGTTGGGTCAAATCTGTAATGCTTTGAACAGGAGAGAGGAAGGCAAACTGCCTAGTCAACCCTTGGCCAATCCAAAAGGCCAGTACATGATTGGAGAAGCATCCTCTACCCATGAGGAGGCTAATGCAATCACTACCCTGAGGAGTGGCAGGGTGGTTGATAATTTAGTGGGCAAAGCAGTAGAGAAGGTCATAGAGGGTAAAAATAAAATAAATGTGAGTCTTGAAGAACCAAAGAAGTCATCCCCTATTGTGGATCAACAAGGGCAAAATAAAGGGGCTGATGTTGAGCCCCAACAACAATCAATAAATGAAGAGAAAGGAAAAAAAAATAAATTTGACCATGATGTGGTTAGGCATGCAGCAGTGGCACCAGCAGCCCCACAGCTACCATTTCATCATGCACTTGTAGGCCCATCTCCTTTTGATAAGGGGAATGCTCTGATGGAGGAAATGATGGAGACCTTCAAGCAGGTCAAGATCAATTTACCCTTGCTTGATACTATCAAACAGGTCCCTGCCTATGCTAAATTCTTGAAGGACCTCTGCACACAGAAAAGAAAGGTAGGGGTGCAGTTGTCCAAAAAGGTTTTTATTGTTGAGCATATTAAGTCAGTTCTGTCTATTGCCACACCTGAGAAATTACAGTACCCAGGGGTACCTACTATCCCTTGCATAATTGGAAATCGTACCATTGGAAGAGCCCTCTTAGGCTTAGGGGCCAGTGTAAATCTGCTCCCATATTCTGTGTATGAGGAGCTAGGTTTGGGAGAGCTGAAATCCATATCAGTTGTACTCCAACTGGCTAATAGGTCTGAGAGGAGACCTGTGGGTGTGGTGGAGGATGTTTTGGTGGGGGCAGACAAGTTCTACTATCCTGTTGATTTCCTTGTTTTGGACATGGACCCTTGTAAAAGTAAGACCCCAATTCCTATCATCCTTGGCAGACCATTCTTGGCCACTACAAATGCTCGCATTCAATACAGGTCAGGGGTGATGGAGGTGACCTTTGGAAACATGAAGGCCCAATTAAATGTCTACAATACTGTAAGGCGGCCTCAGATGGACATTGAGGACTGCTATGCAATTGATGTACTAGATGGCCTTGTAGAAGAACAATTATCCAATCTGCTGGATTGGGATAATGTGACAGAGGACCTGGAAAATATTTGGAATATGGTTGATAAGGAGGCCTAAACTCTCATGATAGAAGACAACACCAAAATAGAGTCTTCTGTGGGCCTAGTGCAGCATTCCAGCTGGAAACCTACATTGTTGCCCCTTCCTCAAACCACTAAGGCACCTTTGTTGCCTTCCATTGAAAGTCCCCCTGAGCTGGAGCTGAAATAGTTCCCAGACACATTAAAGTATGCCTTCTTGTGGTAAAATGAAAAGCTTCCAATGATTATCTCCTCCTCTCTTACTAATGAGCAGGAGGAGGAATTATTGAGTGTTCTCAAGAAGCACACAAAGGCAATAGGGTGGACAATAGCTTATCTTGGAGGCATTGATGCCTCAATTTGCATGCACAAAATTCACTTGGAAGAGGGTGCAAAATCCTCAAGGGAGATGCAGAGGAAGCTTAATCCTCACATGCAAGAGGTGGTCTTGAAGGAGATAGTTAAACTATTGGATGCAGGGGTGATTAACTCCATTTCAGATTCAGAGTGGGTGTCACCCACCCAGGTAGTACCTAAAAAGTCAGGCATAATAGTTGTTACTTCTGATTCTAGAGATTGATGCCAGCTAGAGAGACCACTGACTGGAGAGTTTACATTGATTATAGGAGACTCAACTCCAAAACCAGGAAAGACCACTTGCCTCTCCCCTTCGTAGACCAAATTCTAGATAAGCTGGCTGGGAAGGTATTTTACTACTTTATTGATGGATACTCAGGGTATAACCAAATCCCTATGTATCCTCAAGATCAAGAAAAAACTACTTTCACATGTCCCTTTGGCACTTTTGCTTACAGGAGGATGCCTTTTTGACTGTGCAATGCCCCAACTACATTTCAAAGGTGCATGTATGCTATTTTTTCTGATATGATTGACAAGTTCCTGGAAATCTTCATAGATGATTTCTCAGTTTATGGGGACAGTTTTAGCCAGTGCTTGAGTCACCTTGACCTAGTTTTACAAAGATGTGAGGAGACCAATTTGGCCTTAAGCTCGGAAAATAGTCACTTTATGGTGACACAAGGAATTGTGTTAGGCCATGTAGTCTCTCACAGAGGAATTGAGGTTCACAAGGCTAAAGTGGATCTAATTTAACACCTGCCCACACCCAGGACTGTCAAGCAAATCAGATCATTTTTAGGCCATGCTAGTTTTTACAGGAGGTTCGCCAAGCCATTGTGCCACCTGCTGTGTCAGGATGTGCCATTTGAATTATCTGCTGAGTACCTTGAGGCCTTTGAGGTCTTAAAAAAGTGCCTTACCACTGCTCTTATAATCCAGAGCCCCAGATTACACACTCCCCTCTGAGTTGATGTGTGATGCATCTGACTTGGCCATAGGTGCTCTCTTAGGACAGAGGAAAGATAAGTTGCCTGCAGTGATCTATTATGCCAGCAAAATACTAGCTGAAGCTCAACTCAACTACACCACTACTGAGAAGGAGCTGCTAGCTGTTGTGTTTGCTGTGGACAAGTTTAGACCCCACTTGCTGGGATCTAAAATTATTATTTTTACTGATCACTCAACCTTAAAATACCTATTGGGTAAGAGGGATGCCAAACCAAGGCTGATCAAATAGATCCTTCTGTTACAGGAGTTTGATCTTGAGATCAAGGATAAAAAGAGAGTTGAGAATGTGGTGGTTGACCACCTCTCTAGAATTATTTTGGAAGAATGTGCAGCAACACCTGTCAATTAGTTGTTACCTGATGAGCAGTTATTTGTTATGCAGTCTAGTGTGCCCTCCTAGTTTTCATACATTATCAATTTTCTTGCTGTTGGTAGGATTCCTCCTCACTGGTTCAAGATGGACAAGGACCTATTTTTCTCTCAGGTCAAACATTTTTTGTGAGAGGATCCATACCTTTACAAGCACTCTGCAGACCAGGTTAGGAGATGTGTGCCTGAAAGTAAGTTTCACAGCATTCTTTCAATGTGCCATGAGAAAGCTTTTGGAGGTCACTTTAGTGGCAAAAAGACAGCTGCAAAAGTTTTACAATATGGGTTTTATTAGCCCTCTTTGTTCAAAGATGTATACATATATTACAAAGCCTGTGAGAGATGTCAAAGGTTAGGAGGTATTTCCAAGAAAGATTTAATGCCATTGTAGCCCATCCTCCTTCTATGGGTTTCAATTTCATACTTGTGGCAGTGGACTATGTGTCCAAATGGGTGGAAGCCATTGCCACAAGGATCAATGACCATACAGTTGTCCTTAAATTTTTGAAGGATAATATCTTCTCAAGATTTGGCACCCCTAGAGCTATCATTAGTGATGGGAGAGTCATTTCTGTAACAGACCTTTTGAAAACCTGCTCAAAAAGTATTCTGTTATACACAAAATTACAACTCCCTATCACCCACAGACCAGTGGGCAAGTTGAAATTTCTAATAGGGAGATCAAGCATATCTTGGAGAAGACTATGAGGATAGATAGAAAGGATTGGGCACAAAAGCTAAATGATGCTTTGTGGGCTTATAGGACAGCCTATAAGGCCCCTATTGCCATGTCCCCATTTAGGCTGGTTTATGGTAAGGCTTGCCACCTACCAGTAGAGTTAGAGCACAAAGCCTATTGGGCTATCAAAACATATAATTTTGATCTAACTACTGCTGGTTCTCACAGAAAATTGCAAATGTCAGAGCTTAATGAACTGAGAATAGAGGCCTATACCAACTCCAAATTAAAATTCTTTTTAGGGAAATTAAAATTCAAATAGGATGGACCTTACACTATCATCCATGCCTCCCCATCTGGTGCTGTGGAGATCTTGGATCCTATGCCTGGGAAGATTATGAAAGTGAATGGTCAAAGGCTAAAAATTTGTGTAGAAAATTCAGTGGAGCCTTCTTAGACCATTCATCTACATGAACCTCCCAATGCTTAGTGATCCACAACTTTGTAAAATGTGTACCATATGTGTTGAATGTGTGTCTTTATTTTATTTTGTTTAAAAATCTGTCAAGTTGTATCTTTAGTGTGATGTTAATTTACCTGTGTTGTTCTGATCTATTTTGAGTTGTGTGTTGATGATGTCATGTGCATGTTTGTCATCTGACTTTAATGTGCATAGACTTGATGTTGATGCGCATATCTGTGCTGCTGTATGGTTGAGGTGCTGTTATTATAAAAATCATGAATCTGATATAGTTGAAAATCTTTGGCATTCTAAATTCTTGACGTACATATGTTGATAATGGGCACTGAGATCATCATGATGAAATAGGTGAACAGGGAATAAATGAGGTGAATATCAATTAGAATGCACAACCCAATGTGAAAGCACTGGCAGAGAATGAGCTTTGACTTGTTGCGAGGATCAAAGGCCTCAATTTCACACTCGTGAGTTAATTTTGGGCTTTCTCCCAGGGCTCCAAAATGGACTCTATTGCCACGTGAGAGCCTCGCGAGCTAAAACATCTGAAGAATACCTACATATGAGCCTCATGAGGCTATCTCTTATCTGCGACATCAAGCTATGGGAAAATTGTAAGTCATGTGTTTTGTTCCTCGCGAGAACCTCATGAGTAGAAGTGCCTGCTGAAGCCTAATATTGAGCCTCGCGAGGCTCTATCTTGTCAGTAACATGGAGCTGCGCGAAGAAACGAAATCACACCTGTGTACCTCGCAAGATCCTCGCGAGCAAAGTTTTGAAGCTCGTACTGAAACGTACCTCGCGAGGCACTTGATTCACTAAAGATATTTTCTTCACGCAGTTCCACTGTTCAGTTGCGCGAGAGATGAACCTGCCCTCTCGCGCACCTCACATACAACATCTGCTCCGCGACTGACCTCGCGAGTCTCTTGAGTCCCTTAAAAGGCATTTCTCATGAGGTGGCATTTATACTGCACAAGAAGATATAGCCTCGCGAGTACCTGGCGAGAACCGCGTAAAGCACGGGTTCCTACATTTAAACCCTGCAATTTTTCACTTCCATCACTTCATCTCTTCTTTGTCCTAGCCTTCATTGAGCACCTCCGAATTCCCCCCTCTCTTCTTTCTTTTCTACAACCTACACCACTCTAAATCAGCCATTTTCCTCCTACAACTGTGTCCCCATCACCTCTTGGTCACTTTGAACTTGATTTGGAGGAATTTGATCCATTGTGCCATGGTTGGAGTGAAACCCTAGTTTCAATTTGGTAAGATTTCTCACTCCCTCTCATTTGGATTGATTGGATATTGTTTTAGTGATAAGTAGGGAGGAATTTGGATGCAATTTTAGTTGTGCAGTGTACATAACAGAATCTGTGAGTTTATAGTTCATATTTTGAAGAAGTTGAGTAGCCATGGCCACAGGTTTGAAATTTATTGATGCATTGGCTACCATGCTAAACCATCCACATACTGGCAGCCCTGGGGCAACTCGTAAATCTGTGAGGATTGCAGAGGCCTCTCCTGTGGAGACCTCTGAGATGCCTGCTCAGGTGGTTGAGCCCTAAATGGAGCAAACTGAGCATAGGGCAGCCCCTGTGAAGAAGGCCAAGGGTGTGGCCTCTGATGCCCATGCTATCAAGAAGAAGTCTACTCCTAAGAAGAGAGCAAGAACACCTGCCAAAAGCTCTAAGAAATCCAAGAAGAAGAGGAAAAAGGGAAAGGCTATGGCCCATGAGATCCCTGAGGTTGACCGTGAAAAGGAAAAAGATAATGAGTACCTCAGGGTCCCCTCTGAATTTGTGACTGCAATTAAACTGGAGGCAGAGACCATTTTTGACGAAGTTTTCTTTGAGGACCTATTTGAGACAGTAACCTCCATTGCATATCTAACCAAGGCAACTCTGCTGCCCCTATTGAGGCCCCTACTGCAGCCAGTCTTCCCTAGACTAGTGCAGTTATTTTATCAAAATATTAGAGTGAAGATTTGAGATGATGGGAATCCAGCATTGCTGGTATTGATAGACAAGTTTGAAATGCCCTTCAACCAGGCAGCCATAGCTGAGATACTTGGGATACCAGCCAAGTACAACCCTGAGTATGGCTTGGGTCCTCCTTTGACAGCCACCATCCCAGAAATTGCTAAGGAGTTGACTAGAGGGATCACAGCCTCAGGAGTGTCAATTAGGAAGAGATATCTGCACCCTAACCTCAGATTTATGGATAGGGTGCTGAGGAAAAATGTGTATTATTTTGGGCATGAGCAGGAGAGGAGGTTTTCCATTGCAGATGCACTCTACTCATTCCACATGAATCACTACATTGATGCTGCATAACTCATTTTTGATGGAATGAAGGAAATTAATGAGAAGGTGAAAAAGGAGCAGAAACCTCATTCACTCTCCTACTGCAGGCTTATTACAGCCTTGCTGAAGCTAGGAGGGTACCCTTCCATGATGGATGAGGAGACTATTGCCCTGGTGTAGACACCCCCATTTTGCCTTCTCGGAATATACATTTTGTTCGGTCAACCTTTGACCTCATAACCCTGATATGGGAACCATACACTGAAACAATAGTATATGGCTGAACACAGGCTGAAACAATAGCTCTGTGGCTCAGATCCCGATGTGGGGAGACTATATACTAAAACAATAGTATATAGTTGAAATGCAGACTAAAACAATATTCTTGAATTTCAAGCTAGAGACTAGACTCGAACAACCCCGAATTAAGCGCCTGAAACCCCGCGCGTAATTCGATTGCATGCCAAACCACAAACGCGCAATCAATCCCCCTTTCAGACCAAACTTTCTTTCTCAGACCATATCAAGACTTGATCACGCGCCTGAAATCAGAAGTGTGATCGGATTGAGTGCCACCCCACCAGCACACAATTGGCCTACGCCCGACCTAGCCTCACAGTCCTTAACTCCTAAGTTTCCTTCATTGAGCGCTTCTGAAGAGACGCATAATGAGATTGCGCACATCCTACTATGTGTGCAATTATCCCAAACGCAATTAGGGCTAGGAAACTCGGTGAGTAAGTCAGCCGGTCGCTCACTGAGTCAGTGACTGACTCAAAGCGATTAAGCACTGGTAAACTAGCGCGTAATTCAGTTAAACACTTGAAAAATGATGCGTAATTCAAGAAAAACCTATAAAGGATTTTTTTTTTAATTTAAAAAAAAGACGACATGAAAAGGCTGGCAATTTTTGAAAGAGAACAGATTTTTCGAGATTTCGAAACCAGAGAACTCCAAGGACCAATCCATAGAGCACCTTAATCATGGTTTCGAGATTCAAGCTTTTAATCGTCGAGATTTCTCTCCCCAGCCCCGACCCTTAGGGTATAATTTAATTTTTAGTTTCCAACCATAATTTCTAGCCTATAGATTTAGGATTTCTATTAGTTTTAATCATAGATTTTAATTTTCAGTCCGAGACCGTAGCACCCTTTTTAGACGGCAAATATTTTATATCTGGTTCTAATTCTCCGAATTCAGAACCAATTCTTAATCCGACAGTCTAATTCACTGACCCTAGGCTCTAATTCCCTTCTAAAATCTCAATATACAGTCCTATCATTAATTTATGGTTCTAATCCTTCAATTCAGAACCACTCTTTAATCATACGGTCTGACTTTTTGATTTTGGACCCGAATTCAGTCCTAAAAAATAATTTTTATTCCTCAATTTAATATTTCAAAAAATCCTAAATATAATTTCAGTTTTTATAATTCTAGTTCATAGTTTAATTCATAATTAATATTCCGAAAGCAATTCTGAAAAGTCTAAAAATACTATTTTACGATCTAAAATTTAATTTATCTTTAATCTCAGCCATCCGATTTGCCCAAAGGAGCTTACGGAGGGTACTCGAGAACGAGACCAATCCTCCTTAGCATAGCGGGCCCAAAACCTTTTTTTTAAGAATTTTAGAATTAATTAATTGCTTTTATTTTACCCCTTTAGTATAATTAATTAATAGGTTTATTTTATTTCAGCATATTTAATTAATTAAGTGCATTAAACCTTAGTATGACTGATTAATCTCTTTAAATCAGAATTTAATTGGTTAATTCCTTGCTTTAATTAGAATTTGGTGTGATTAATTTCATTGCTTAAATTAGATTTTTAGTGTAATTAATTCATTGCTTCAATTAGAATTTCAATAAAATTAGTTTACTTATTTCAATTAGATTCAAATAAAAATCAGTTTATTTGTTTTAATTATAAAAAATAGTTCGTTTGCTTTAAATAAGAGTTTCAGTCAAATCAGTCTTCAATTTCAATTAGAATTCTAGTAGGACTGTTATAATTGCTTTAGTTAGAATTTCGATACAATTAGTATACTTGATTTAATTAGAATTCCAATACAACTAGCATACTTGCTCTACTTAGAATCCTAGTACAATTAGTATGCTCAAATTAATTAAAGTTTCACTAGAACCAACGTGCTTGCACTCATAGTACGATTAGGAAACCTGAGCATAATTAGACTTCTAATGGGATTAGGAGACTGAAATTAATTGGACTTTTAGTAGTACTAGAATACTAATATTAATTAGACTTTTAATGAAATCAGGAAATTAACATTAATCGGACTCTTAACAGGATTAGAATAAACCTATATAACTAAATCCACAACAGAATCAAGGGAGCCTAAACTAACCGAAGCTATAATTGCAAAGGAAAATAAGAAGGGAAATTGAACTATCTAAATTAAGGAAAAGACACTACTGCTGACGTTCGCAGGTGGACGATTCAGTATAGAAGTAACCCATACCCGCTCTTAAGCGTGATCATTGACGTGTTGCAGCGTCGATAATATCTGCAGCTGGCGATCGCAACAAACTAGAAACTTTCCTAGAAACCCCTTTATTTTTAACATTCCAAACGCCGCATCGCTAGAGTCCAATAGGACAGAATTGGAAGCCACTGGTTCAACGGGCCGAGAGGAACTCAGAAAAAGTGCGCACCACAGATTGCGATCGCGATAGGAGTTTTTTGCAAAATCTTTTTCTAGATAGTTAGTTCCTAACCTGTTTCCCTATTTTCTTCTTTGCATCGTGTCGTTTAGATTCTCTTTTATATATATATATATATATGAGTCTTCATCAAAGACTCGAGATGTCTGGTATACGAAGAGTAAGTGTAAGAGACCCACCATTGTTGGGATATCATGACAACCCCATGTACGAAGAAGAACCACTTCACTGTTCTAGCACACGACAACCAGAGATTAATATGGCTGGTGAGCAAGAGAATCCCTTCTCTACCCTACACACTGGGAACAATCATGATGGGAGAGATGGTGGCATCGGACAAAACCTTACTGCCCAACAAATCGTAGAACTCAGTATCCAAAGAATACAAAGAGGAGATGACGACTCTGAAGAATTACTTCGAGGGTTGGCCGCCGCATACGAAACCATTAGGTCACAATAATTTTTAGAAGAAAAAGAGTGACAAGAGAGGCCACCTCCTACCCCGAGCACGGTGCCAGCCCGCACCACCTCATTGAGATTTCCTGCCACACATTCTTCAACGATGACCCTCTAGACAAGGTTTGCTCACGGGTTCCTTCAAGGGACAACAGCATTAAAATCAAAGATCGCCCTAAAATGCTCGATGAGTACATGGCCAAGAGAGAGCGTCCCGATCACTCATTCGGGTTCGACAAATTTTGCCGGGATATTGAGTTCAATTTGCCAACAGGATTTAAGCCACCAAAGTTTACCAAATATAATGGCACCGAAAATCCGAATCATCACTTAGCCCTCTTTTATAATGATTGCTGACACATACATGATAATCAAAGACTTCTCATTCACTATTTCCAACGCTCATTAAAAGGAGAAGCTTTAGATTGGTTCGCGGGACTCCCGCTCTATAGGATAGAAACCTTCGATGAATTAGTCGGCCAATTCCTAGACCAATACAAACACTTGATTCAAGAGACAATCAGTCTCAGCGATCTAATGGTAATTAAACAAGGACCCGAAGAAGAATTTACCGACTTTGTTGCTAGATAGAGAAAACTCATTACCAGGACCGACACTTCAATGAAAGAGAAGGACTCGGTTGATATTATTATCGAAAATACTAGGGAACCGTTAAAGAGCGTACTTGTTATAAGTGATTGCTCCGACTTTGCTGCACTCCACTCTCGGGCATCCCGACTAGCGCGACACATTAAAGGTGGAGATCTCATGCTATCCATAGTCACATCAAAAGTAGGCTCTTCCAACGAATCAAAATAAAAAAATAATAAGAAAGCCTTAAGAACTGAGCAAGTTAACACCGTTGTCAACCAAGGACAAAACTCTGGTAACCGAAACTTCCAACTATAAAATTTCAGACATAGTCAAAACCAACAACGGTATACCAACCAAAATCAAGGTGCTAGCCAGCAGAGATACGCGAACCAAAACCAAGGCCAGAATCAAAATCAAGGCCAATACCAAAATAGGAACCAATACCCTAACACCTATCAGAATAAGAACATGACACATAGTCAACCGGTCCACGCGCTAAATTATAATAACGTACACCCACTGTAGAACTTTAACCCAGCCAGAGGCCCTTAACAACCAAGGCGGGAACACTATCCCCCTTTACCGGATACAATCCCCAACATCTTTCATCTCCTTAATACTCAAAATCACCTCCGATTCCCACAAGAAAAACCTCACCCATGGCCTAAAAGCTTAGACTATAGTAAATACTGTGCCTTTCATAGGTATGCGAGACACAACCTAGAAGATTATTGGGTCCTCAGGGACATAATCTATGACATGAATGAGAGAAATCAAATTGATTGGGAAGCGCTTAGGAATCCCAACCCTAATAATAAACAACCCCAACAAAATTTAGGGATCATAAACAATCCCATGCCCAACCACAACCAGGCAACACCGGTCCAGGTCACTATCGTGGATCTCCTCGATCAACCTTCCTTCTAGCCCTCTACTTTAATCACTCGCATCCAACCCTCTACCGCTTCTGCCACGTCAGCAAGAGCTTCCTCACCCCTACATCCCTCGGCCCTAATCACTCGCATCGCCTCGCCGAGCCCGCCTCCATATCCAAAATTAACTCAGATATGAGTCCATTCCTTTGGCTAGGAGTTCATTCCTCCATTGTCACCCATCAAAACCTTCAACCCCTCCAAACCCTGAACCAATGCCATTACCACTCCCTTTGTCCAATTCTGAACCCAAGTATGGAGATCACGTTCTCCAAACTATGGCCCAAATTGCTACATGGGTAGAAAGTGTCACCCGTAAGACTCTGAGTCAAGAGATTGAAACAAAGACTGACTGTTTACTGAACGCAGGAGAAAGTGAGTGAGAAGAACACCCCGACCCATGTGAGACGCTGGTCTCTTCTTTCATAGAAGAGGAGGATTACACGCAATATCTCCCACCTTGGAACGGTGTCGTGCAGGCACACGCTCTGATCTCTAATTTCACTCACTTCACAAATAGATCAATGTCGAGTCATGTCGGGTTTGGCCAACAATCGACGTGCTCGATTCTCAAGTTAGGAACCAACTACCCACCTCCTCCTTTCCCTCAGAGTAAGGATTTCACGAGCGCACAATCACCAGAGGGGAATGTGAGAGAAAGAGAGGTTAACTTGCCTCTCCCACCTCACATCATCCCCCCACCAATCCCTGCACCTCAGCCACTCTAACCACCTACACCTAAGGCCCATCGGCTAGACAAATAGGTGGAACTCAAGCCAAGATAAGAATACGACCTTCTGCGGCATCTCCAGAAGATCTCGGCCTAGATATTCATACTAGAACTCATCAAGAAATTACCTAACCATCACCGACTGCTGATAAGGACACTTGAAGACACACAAGTAGATGAAGAGATGACCTAGATGAGCTTTATCAAATTACCTCAGTCATGGCGCAACCTCCAGCGCTTATGTTCACAGATGCAGACATGCCTAAAGTGTCACTCCGCGGAAGTGCAGCTCCCATATATCTCACAGACATAATTCAAGGATTCTCTGTACCCTATGCACTGGTTGATATGAGAGCAGGACTCAATATTTGTCCTCTCACAATGCTAAAGATGCTCGAATACACAGAGTAAGATGTCAGACCCTCCGCACTGTTACTCATAGCCTATGATGGCTCGCGTCGTTTCATGAAAGGAACTATTAAATTCCAAATTCGCGTCGGACCTGTGACGAAAGATGTTACTTTCCATGTTTCTGATTCTGCTAGTATGTATAATCTTATCTTAGAAAGGAAATGACTAGAGTCAATGAAGGCTATCGTGTCCACATATCATCAATGCGTCAAGTTCCCATACAAGGACTCTATCGTCCCTATTTATGCTGATGCACCCCTCCAGGAGATGGATACTGATTATGCGGCAATCATCCTGATAGCCCATAATTTTGTATTAAATACAAGCCACATTCAAAAGACCCAAACCCCTAGAGAGGTAACCGTTGCAGAAGTCTGTCCCCCCTGCTCGTCCTAGTTCTCCCCCAATGCGTCAACAAAAATTAGTGAGGAGAGAGGTCGGTCCAAACCTCACTAAACTTTATGACATCAATCCTGCTGCGATAAAAGGGTGGGATCTTATATACCAACTTGGATATGTGCCCCACACCGAATTCGGTAAGAATAAGCAAGGTCGTGTAAGACCTGTCGTCCCAATGAAAATATGCAAACACATAGGGTTAGGTTATCAATCGGACGGCCAACAAGCCGACTTATTCCCTACCTCACCAAAATGGTCTCTATATGACCACTTCGTCTATGGAACCATTGAGAAAGCAAATGTACCGAGGCAGAAGGAAGTGTCCTTCGCCAAGTCCCAGGAAATGAAAATTAAGCAAATGACTAAAGTGTTCAACGATTTAACCAATTTAAAAGACAATACTCATAAATCGCTCAAAGGAACCCTTGTTTGATCTTAAAGAGTCCATAGAGGATAGGGAGAGAGATCCTCCAGAAACTGAGCCACAATCAGAAGATTGGGAATCCAACGATGACGAAGACTTTCACATAGAAGCCTTGTAAGATGACAAAGGGCACCTGTGCTCAACATGGGAAGAGGATGACACCCTGTAAGAGAATCTTAAACCATATAGCATCCGTCTCGACCTTGGCCTGGAGGGTGGGAAGCCCGTGGGATTCCCCTTGTATCGTTTGCCCTTACCAGCCCCGCTATAGGGCATGTATTAGTATATTAGGACGTTTCGCCAATTGGACCCGACGTTCTACGATGGAGGAATCGAACCACTCTGACTCTGCGACGACAGAGACTAGAAATGACCTACCAGCTCAGCTACCCGCACAAGAAGTAGACAATCCCGACGATTACCTATTTGATCCAGAAGGAAACACTCAATATGCTCTTATAGAGTTTGAAGAGGAACTCGAACTAGACACTTCTACACCCCCGAATTTGCCGCAACTCAAAATATTTTAGAAATCTCTTAAAAAAGAATGGCAACCCCCCCTGAGTAATGATGAAGACTACTGGATAGATCTCCATCCACTTGAGTTAGCCGAGCGAGCCAATTTAGGGCTTCAAGCATTATCAAATCAAGAAAGTGAGTTCGGCATTGTCTCGGACTATTAACTTAGAAGGATGGGAATGCCCTTGGGAACCCTGTTAGCGATTTCTGAGTTTGTGCTTGCTTTATTGGTTGGTGGTAAAAGTAATTTAAAAATTAAAGAAAGAGTAAAACAGGGGATGAAATCAGCACAACTAAGAAATCCTAGACCTGCAAGATACAGGGTCCATTGTGGCAAGTTTTGATAAGTAAGAGTTTGTCCCACAGGGAAAGGTGATCTACAGCTCCAAAGGAGCCGTCACTAGTAGTCCCTCCAGATCTGACTACAGATCTGGCAGTCCTAAAAAGGAGGGGAGTTTAAGGTCACTTATTCTAGGTATTCTAAGGTAACCTAATGTCTACACTACAGAAAGGGGTGAGAGGATGGATGCAGTGTGGAAAATAAATATAAAATGGTGAGAAGTAAGTTATTGAGCCTAGATCAGAGGAGCTTTGTAACTCAGATTCAGAGCTGATGTTATAGAAATCTTGTCCAATGGCTATGTTATCACCACTGAGGAGAAGGGATCCAACCCATCTCTCTGCCATGATTCAATCCCTTAAGGTTATAACCTGTCCACTCAAATGGTCACAGACTATCCCATAGGTGAACCACAATCCAGGGATGGGTCAAAACAAAACAAGTTAATCATTGTAGGCACTATTTCATCAAGGCTACCAGCTCAAGAATCCATAGGGAACCTCAACCTCTAAAGCTCTATGTGTGGGGCTAAGGCTGTATAGGACCATGATAACCCAGACACATAGACCCAACAAGAGATTGAGTATAACCTTCGATCAAGTTGTCCATTGCTTGAGTGAGGCTACAATGGTCTAGTCATAAGCCTACAATCTCTATAACCAGATCAGACCCAAAAACTTTTCAGGGCATACTCTCATAAGGGTCTTGTTGAGGGGTTCATTTTCTCTCAGGCTCAAGAGCAGTTACATCCCCCAAATGGGTTTGTAAGCATGAGCATAGGCAGAGTTCTTAAGTGCTGACATCATTGACAGATCGTCACCATAGATTGGGTAACTCTTTATCTCCACATGACAGCTCACTCAACTTTGGATCACAAGGGCTTTTAACTGGGCTGTAATGTGGCTTATGGAGTAGGGTTAAAAAGAATGGAAGATTGAAAAGGGGTTCCAAATTGAGAAATTAGTAGGTGACAAAGGTGATTCATGACTTCACCTTCTTGAATTCATCTCCCTTCATCTTCTTTGAGATTTTTAGATTTGAAGTGATCAGTTTCTCTTCTTGATTTTGATTCTCCAATGAAAGTTCCTCTTGACTCCTCCCTTACTCCTCTTCATTATTATTTTTGTTTCCTTTTGATGGAATTTTCTTCTTTTTATTTTTATTTTTGCTTTTCAGAAATGCAACCATGTTCTCAGTTACCATACTGCCAGAATTTTTGAGATGCTTCTTCTCCATTCACTTAATGTTGACCATAGCTAGTCCATTTCCAACCTTTTCTCCTTTACCTTATGAATTCTCAGAGTGAGGGTAGGCTAAATCAGGTTCATAGGTTTAGGTTCAAGTACTCAGGTGTATTTTGAAGAAATTTAGGATTTAAAGCTCAAAGGGGGGTACGGACAAGGGCAGTTGCTTTAGGGTTGGTCCTTTTAGGCTCAAACTGTCCAAGAGAAGGCCTTGATCCTTTCCTAAGCCTTATGAGTACTGTCAGTTGTTTCAACTTGGAGTTACCTAACTTCTAGTGAGCACAGTGACTCAGCCAGTCCTTAGAACTAAAAGAGATTGCCTTGGTTACTCCTCAAAGGATGGAAAAATTTTTATAGGCCCAATTCTCACTGGTTATGGTCTTCCTTTGAACTTTTAAGTATGTCCTCACCTTTTTCTCTCTCTAATGATTCACTAAGTGCTGATACAAGTAAGTTTCCTTGGTGATATTATCATGGAAATGTGAAATATTAAAAGTTTATAATGTCAAAAGTTTGCAGAAATTTTAAATTTCTTATTTTCATGATTCTTAAGTGAACATAGATCCATTTCCATATTACTCAGATGACTCTGCTGCACTTAGGTTAACTATTCCATAGGCAGGGTCTGTCTGCCACACCCCCAAACCTATGAGGATCAATGTCCTCTCTGATTCGAAGGTGTCTGTGGAGCAGATTTATTAAGGGTAAAGAGAGGAGAACATAACATGAACCATAACACACAACAGACAAAGCAAAATAGTAGTGACAAAAGAGGAAAACCTATTAAAAATGAGAAGTGTACAAACTATAAGGAAACAGAAACAAAAGAGTGTAAAAATAGAAAAAATCCTAAGTACAATCTAATCAGAGTCTGGATCAAAACTTGTCCCAACCCATCTTCTTAGCATGCTCTTGAAGGTAAGCCTCTTCCTCTTTTTTCTTTCGTTCCCTCTCTTCCTTTCTTTGGTCAGTAGTTTTGGGTATGGATGGTGCCCTGACCCTCATTTTTCTGGTCTTTGGTTCAGGGGGGATCGCGGCAGATTTATCTATGGGTGGCTCAAGGGGTTTGGTGGGAGATTTGCCTTTGGGACCCTTACCTTTGGAGCTCGTCCCTTTGGAGGCTTGCCCTTGCTGAGTCGGAGGGGGAATAAGAGGGGATTGGGCTTGTGCTGGCTCAGGAGGGACAACAGGGGATTTATCTTTTGCTTTCACCTGAGGCAGGGGAGGACTTTTCCCTTTAGCAAGCTTAGGGGGAGCCACAAAGGATTTGTCTGGTTCTTTTGCTGCAGGAATGGCAGGGCTCTTCCCTTTCATTGGCTGGCTTATTGGTGGTGCCTCCTCGGACTGGGCAAATTTGTCTTTTCCAATTGTCAAAGAGGCAGTTGGGGGAGTAGTCCTCTTGGCAGCAACCTTCCTTCGCTGAGGATAAGTTTGTTCCGCAGGGCTTGATGAAGGGGCAGCAACAGTAGTCTGGGCACTGGGATCCATAGGTGGTGCGGAATCAGAGTCTGAGTCAGAAGGAAAAAGCTCAGTGGGATCCAATCCAAGGGCAGCAGCAGCCTGTCTGCATTCTTCTTTGGAAAGTAGGCGACCATGGGGATCATCCCCCGAAGCTCCGTGACCTTTGGAGGTGGGGATGGAGGGGCTGGCCTTTTTCCTTTTTGGGTTGCAGTGGCTCTTTTGGAAGTGGGAGGTTTCTTGGAAGGAGTCCGTTTTCTTTTGAGGGCAGGAGAGGGAACACGGGGAGGCACTGAGACAGGAGCAGGAGCTGGAGTAGGGACTTTAGCAGGAGCAGGAACTTGAGTAGGAGCAGGAGGAGGTACCGGAGTTGGGGCTGTAGGAGGTGGGGGAACAGGTTGTGTAGGTGTAGGGGCAGAGGGAGTGGAAGAAGATGGGCCGGGTTGTGTGGAAGAGGATGGGGGCTCAGGGGGTGCTGTGGCGAGAGGGGTGGCCTGAATTGGTTGGGATAGTAGGAAGGCAACCCTCTGTTCCAAAATCTCAATTTTCTTGGTAGCCCACAGTAGATTGGTATCTGTAAGCTCCTTACTGAGTTTGTTGATCTCCTGAGCATTGTTCAGTTTCCTTTCTAACAACCTGACTTGCTTTTTTGCCCTTTCTGCATTGGCTTTTTCTATCTCCGTAGTCATTCTGTAATAAGTTGCCGCAGCCTTGTTCGCATTGAGTGTCTCCAAAATTGCCTCCCACCCCTTGGAAATATCTCTCAGCTGATCTCTGTGAGCAAGCTTCAAGTCACTCATTTTCTGCAGCAAGGGGCATTCGATGGCTTGTCGGAGTTGGGTCATGCCATTGAGAACATTCCTCTAGATATAGGCATTGTCCCTCATGGCATGGAGGAGGGTGAAGTAGGTAGGGGTGTAATAGGAGTGTCTGGGTAAGATTGGTAGAAATGGAGTGGAAGAAGTAGAAGGTGATTGATCCTGGGGGAGAAAAGTGGGGGCTGTAGTAAGGAAGTCGAGAGGAGGAGTGGAAGTGGCTGGGGTAGTCTGTGTTGAATGGTCAGTGAATTGAGGAGGGGGTGGGAGAAGAGGTGGAATGGAAGGTATGGGTGGAAAGTGAAATGAAGGAAGGTCAGTGGATGTGGATGGTTCTGGGTAAGGGAAGAATGGAATGGTGAAGGATCGAAATGGAAGTGGTGGGGTTGCAAATAGGTGGGGTTGAATGGGAAAGGTGGATGGGAAGGGAATGGGGTCTGTTTGGGTAGAAGTGTTGGTAAATTATGGTGGAGGTAATATTAGTGGGGGAATGATAGGTAGAGTGGGGAAGGAGTGGTGGGGTATGGTGTCTTGGAGGGTGAAGGGTGTAGTTAAGTCAAATTGGGTGAGGTCTGGTGGAACTGTGGAGTCAGAGGTGGAAGGGGGTTGGATCAATGGGGTGGTAGGAGGTTGTGTAGAGATGGGTGGGTTTGTCAATGTTTGAAGGGTGGATTGTATGTTAGTGATGTCAGTCTGCATTTGGACTTGGGTTTGTGTTGTGGTGGATAGCTGGGTCTGGATGTCATGTATGAGGAAAAGGATATGGGTAAGGGTATCTGAGGTTGGGTGGGGTGGAGTATGAGAAGAGGAGGGAATAGGTTGGAAAGGGGAAGTGGGAGCATGATGGAAAGTTGTAGGGGGAGAAGATGAAAGGTCTGGTGAATGATGTGGTGAAGGGAGTGGGAAATCTGGGAGAGGGATGTCATGGGTGGGCAAGGTATCAAGTAAGGTAGTCATGAAGGCTTGATACCCTGAAGTGGTGGCTAGGTTAAAGTCAAGATCTTGGAGTGAAGATGTAGTTGGGAGGGGTTGGACTAAGGGTTGGTCAATATGGGGTGTGTCTGTAGGAATGACAGGGGAGGTGGAAGTAGGTAAAGATAAGGCAGGGGTTGTGTGAGAGGTTTTCTTTTTAAGGTATGTTATCAAGGGAGGGCTGTCAGGGTTGAGGTCAGATGATGTTGAAGATATTGGGGCTGTGTATTGAGGTAAGGTGGGTGAAGGGGGAGTGTTATCATGGGGTTCAACACTTTCCACCCAGGAACTAATCACAGTGGGAGGTGGAATGGAAAAGGGAGATAAGAGAGGGAAAGGGAGAGATGGAATAGGCAAAGAAACTAATGGAGAGACAAGTGCGGTGGATGGAGGTATAGCTGCAAAAGCAAAGGTGACAGAAGCTCGCACCACCTTCTTTGGAGCAGGGGCTTTAGCCTTCTTTTTGGGGGCAGGGGTGGCCTTTGCCACAACAGTTCCCTCTCCTTGCTCAGAAACAACCTGAGCTTCAGCCTTCTTCTTCTTCTTCTGGGGATCCATCAGACTTCTGCTGATCCCCCATTGTCTTTTGGCAAAAATGGTGGGAGTGAGGTCAGCAGATAACTCCCCCACTGATATCTTGTACCCTCCCCTCAGAAGTAATTTGGTGATGAGTCTTCCATAGGGGAGAGTGTGGATCTTCTTTTGCAGCCCGAGCTTCACCATCATATCCTTCATGGCCTCAAAAATCAATCATGCAGCATTAAATCCATGGCCCAGAGAGAAGGAATAGAGAGCATCAGCAATTGGTGTCCTCCTCTCTTGCTGATGGCCGAAGCAATAGATATTCTTCCTCAGCACTTGATCGATGAACAGCAGTTGGGGATCCAAATCTCTTCTTCTGATGGAGTCCCCTGTGGCCTTCAAACCTCTGGTAAGGGCCTGGGCAATGGTATCAAGGGGGGCACTCACAGGGGCACCATAACCGCAGTTGGGATAAAAAATGGCAGGGATGCCCATGACTTCAACAATCAACACTGGGCTAAGCTGCATCTCAAAATTGTCAACTAACACAACGAGGCCTGGCTGCCCATGTGTGTCTGGTCTGACCCTAAGGTGCTGGTAAAAGAGTTGCATTAACCTAGGATAGGCTAGTGCAGGAATCATTTGCATCAAGGGGAACAAACCAGCCTTGCGCAAGAACTCAATGGCAGGTGTTGACAACGGCTCAGATTCAAAGAAAGATATATCAAAAATGGCTTCAGGCTCTAAAGGAATGGAAATAAGGAGCTCAAAGGGTGTAGAGTAGTCAGGCATTTTTGCAGCCACCTTTGGAACCACCTTCTTCCCTTTTTGTTGTGACGTAGAGGACTTGGCTTTCTTAGGGGCCGGCTCCACAGGAGCCTGGTCCCTGGCTCTCTTCACAGGTGCACTTTTAGGAGCCATTAAGATTCTCCTTGGCGAGTGTGCAGTTGAAATTTTGAAAGAAAACAATCAAGAGCTGAGTCTTACCCTAAAAGTTAGGGTTCTGTTCAATTTGATGCACGGTAGACCGCAGGAGCTCCTAGCAGGGGGCAACTGTTGATGGAAGCTTTGAGAACACAACGCCAAAATTTTGTTGAGCCGTAGAGGACTTGGCTTTCTTAGGGGCCGGCTCCATGGGAGCCTGGTTCCTGGCTCTCTTCACAGGTTCACTTTTAGGAGCCATTAAGATTCTCCTTGGCGAGTGTGTAGTTGAAATTTTGAAAGAAAACAATCAAGACCTAAGTCTTACCCTAAAAGTTAGGGTTCTGTTCAATTTGATGCACGGTAGACCGCAGGAGCTCCTAGCAGGGGGCAACTGTTGATGGAAGCTTTGAGAATAAAATGCCAAAATTTCAAAGTGAGTGATGAACTGTAGACAGGATGCTGGAGGAGAGAGATTGAGAGGAGTGGGAGCTAGGGTTCGCTGGCAGGAGAGGAAAGAGAAAGCAGTAAAGAAACGCAGCGCAGGATTGGATTTTAAATATCACGAGGCTCGGCGCGCTTCAAAATATCTGCTCGCTGGATAGGCTGAATGGGTCGCGAGATTGGATGTTCATTTAAACTGCGCGAGGAAGCCCACACAATTATATCTGAAACTCGCGAAGGCAAAACAAAGTAATTCTTTATGAACTGCGCGAGAGGAAACCAAACCAATTATTTATTTATTTTTTCTTTTTTAGAACCTCGCGACGGCTTAAACAGACTCAGAAATCACACACCCACTAGGCAGCCTTTTGACCTATGTTTCACATGCTCTCTTCGAGGGACACCCATAAGCATTATAAGACATTCAAAAATTCCCATATTCTCAAAGCATTAAATTCGCACATCTTGAAAAACATTAAAACAACACCATCATCATTCAAGCACTTGAAATTTTCAACAAAGGGAACATGAATAAAAGTAGGCATTCAAGCACTAAACTCAAACTCCAACAAGATCACTACAAATTCCTCTAAATTGTAAAGTACATATCATACAAAGGTGCACAGTTCTTAACATCAATTCAATGAAAGATCCCCTTCAGGGTTTGGGGATCCTTCACCAATCAAAAATTGGCCCTTGGGGTTAACCACTGGTTGACTGGGCAACCTTCCCTCTTCTCTTTTGGCTAAGATATTCGCTAGTTGGCCAATCTTCTCTTCCATCTTTTTGATGCTCTGACCATGAGAATTCACAATCTGAGCCAAGGAACGCAGGTTTTGCAGTGAGGTCAAGACCTGGTCCTCGAAAGAAGTATTTCTGGGTTGAGATGGGGGTACGACCAATTGATTTTGTTGCTGATGGGGCTGCTGATGGTGCTAGAAGTTAGACCTAGGGACATTCCCTTGATTGAACTGCTGTTGTGGTCGTTGTGGTAAGGCCAACATCTGCTGGGGCTGTATGTAGTTGTCTTGCCTCTACCTCATATTTGGGTGGTCTCTCCATTGGTAACCAGCATTTTGGTGCTGGTATCCATATATTTGTCTGCGAGCACCAGTTATTGTTGTGGCCATAAGATTGAGCAATGACTGTTCCAAAACTAATTCAGGAAATTGCCCTGCAGATGGACATTCCTCCACTGTGTGCTGTGGGGATTGGCATATCAGACATGCCTCCGCCACATGAGCAGCCCTTCTGGGTTTCATCACAGTCAGTAATTTGTCAAACTTCATAAAGAGGTTTGCCATTTGCAGCAACAGGTCATTGTTCCCAGACACCTCATAAACGTTTCCTCTTGATCCAGCAGCAGGTCCCACCTTTGACTCAGTTTCCTGACCAGTTCTTGCCAGGGATGGCTTTTGAAAAGCATTCTCACTAATCACCTCAAACAATTCCCATGCCTCCTCAGCAGTCTTGTGCATGTAGGATCCACCACAAGAGGCATCGACCATATCTCTATTTTTCTCATCAATCCCATTGTAGAAGCTTTGTACAAGCTGCCACTCTAGGATCTTGTGGTGGGGGCATTGTTTGAGCATTTCTTTAAACCTATCCCAGGACTGGTTAAAATCCTCAGTTAGGGATTGAGCAAAAGCAAGAATCTCTTTCCTCAACTGGCTAGTTTTGGTCTCAAGGAAGAACTTGGTCAGGAACTTAGTCTGCAGGTCTTTCCATGAAGCAATGCTATTGTTGGGAAGAGTGGTCAACCAGGTACTGGCCCTATCCTTCAGAGAGAAGGGAAAGAGTCTGAGGCTAGTAGCCTAAGGTCCCAAACCAGTGATATTAAAAGTGGTGCACAAGGCCAAGAACTGGTCAATATGCTTGTAAGGGTCCTCCTTGCTAAGCCCATGGAAAGAGGGCAGTATCTGGATGATTGAAGTTTTTATTTCATAATTCCCCTGAACATCAGGGAATTGAATGTTAAAAGGGGAGTTATAGTCATCCGGAGCATTCAACTCCTTGAGAGTTCTGAGTTGTTCTTCACCCATATTTGCTATCACAGCTTCACTTGGGGGCTCTCCTGTGGTGTGCCTGTCTCTTCTAAGTCTCCTTCTCCTTTCTAACTCAGGGTTAAGAGGCTCTAAAGTAGGGCTGAGAGATCTCCTCCCTAGCATACAAGCACACCAACAGTAAGGAGAGCTTCTTGCAGGCACATTGCAAATGAATAACTTTACAATTAACAAATTTATCTAACTAATTTACAGCTATTCAAAGAATACATTTACAACTATCCTAGATACTGCTAGAGAATTTTAAAAAAAGATAGACAGAGTTCTAAAAGTTAGAGGATTTGCAAACAGAGGTAGCTAAGCTCCAATTGCAGTCCAACTGTCCTTCACTGCTGCTATCTAGATCTGCAAGAAAGGTTCAAAATTATATCAGCAGTATCAATTATTCACATTTGCAAAGAATACTAAGAATACAAAAACTAAGGGCCTACTAATAGATCATCTTTCCCCGGCAGCGGGGCCAAAAACTTGTTGGCGATTTCTGAGTTTGTGCTTGCTTTATTGGTTGGTGGTAAAAGTAATTTAAAAATTAAAGAAAGAGTAAAACAAAGGATGGAATCAACACAACTAAGAAATCCTAGACCTGCAAGATACAGGGTCCATTGTGGCAAGTTTTGATAAGTAAGAGTTTGTCCCACAGGGAAAGGTGATCTACAGCTCCAAAGGAGCCGTCACTAGTAGTCCCTCCAGATCTGACTACAGATCTGGCAGTCCTAAAAAGGAGGGGAGTTTAAGGTCACTTATTCTAGGTATTCTAAGGTAACCTAATGTCTACACTACAGAAAGGGGTGAGAGGATGGATGGAGTGTGGAAAATAAATATAAAAGGATGAGAAGTAAGTTATTGAGCCTAGATCAGAGGAGCTTTGTAACTCAGATTCAGATCTGATGTCATAGAAATCCTGTCCAATGGCTACGTTATCACCACTGAGGAGAAGGGATCCAACCCATCTCTCTACCATGATTCAATCCCTTAAGGTTATAACCTGTCCTCTCAAATGGTCACAGACTATCCCATAGGGGAACCACAATCCAGGGATGGGTCAAAATAAAACAAGTTAATCATTGTAGGCACTATTTCATCTAGGCTACCAGCTCAAGAATCCATAGGGAACCTTAACCTCTAAAGCTCTATGTGTGGGGCTAAGGCTGTATAGGACCATGATAGTCCAGACACAGAACCAACAAGAGATTGAGTACAACCTTCGATCAAGCTGTCCATTGCTTGAGTGAGGCTACAATGGTCCAGTCACAAGCCTACAATCTCTATAACCAAATCAGATCCAACATCTGATGGCGGATCTATACAAATATAGGGGAGTCTGCCTCCATACAATCTCCCACCAGGCTTCTACAAGCTCAGGTGTAAAGAAGAAAGATCCATCTTGGATCGGTGGATTAAAATCACCCTAAGGCTATAACCTGTCCACTCAATTGGTCACAGACTATCCCAGAGGCTATCCTCCTCACAGAGCCCAAGACAAAACAAGAATATCGCTGCCACCACCATGGTCACCAGGCTACCAGCTCAAGCTCCCATGGGGATTTCAGATCTAGTGGGTCCCTGTCAAGTTAAGTATAGGACCATGATAGCCTGCATTACAGGTCACTTGGATCTGAATGGCCCTTAGAATTAGTCCTCCATTGCTTTGAAACACAACCAAAGCAATGGTGGATCACAAGGCAGCAGTCTTACACAGAGCATCTCACATTCGAACACAAATCCTACAGAGTACAAATCCTATTACAAAACTTTCATTAATCTAGTTCAAAAAGCATACAAAGACATAGCCAGCAAGTGCTGGACTATGGAGAGAAGGAAAAAAGAAAAAGAAAACTACTTACAGCTATAAAAAGAAAAGCAAAATGATCTCAGATCAAGTCTCCAAGAAATGAGATGTGTTCCCAGCTATTCCAGGATGTAGAAAGAAAAGATGGTCGAAGCCCCCCTCTTCCTAAACCTAAGCTAAGTATGGGTTTTTATAGCAGTGGTGTGGCGGTGCATTAGGGTTAGGAAACCCTAATTTTAACGATGCCACATGGCTGAATAGTGATCCTTCGATGCCTTAGGGCGCGTGCACAGAGATTTGAGGGTGGAAGTGCATGCCCTAATCGCTGGAAATTCCCAGAAGGTCCTCTGCTGAAGAAATGGAAGTTTGAGGTTCAGAGCTTCGCTAGGTAGCCATTGTTTCCCAGACTTGTCGCGTGGTAGCTTTTGCTCTTCGCTAGGATGATTTGATATTGAAACTTCAACCGTCGCGAGGTTGGCTTGGCTTGCTCTTCAGTCAGTCGCGAGGTTGAGTAGACATCCAAGCCTCAGATGTTGTGGGGTTGGGGTTCAAGCAGCCATGAGGTAGCTACGTGATCGCTGGGTTGATCTTTGCGAGGATAGATTTGAATAGCGCGAGAACTTCGCGAGCACTTCTCTTCACTGGACTTTGCGAGTTACCTCACGAGGCTTTAATGAATTCTAAACTGCGTGAGGTTCCATGTCTTAATTAATCTTCGCAAGGATGGCTTTGCCTTCGCAAGGATGCTTTCTTCTTGAATGGCGCGAGAACTGTGCGAGGAGTTCTCCTCTAATAATTGCATCCCGCGACGACTGCGCGACAGCTGCACGAGGAGTCTTCTGGAGCTCTCTCTTCTCAGCCGTTCTGAGCGAACTACACGAGGTTGAGAGAGGTCTGCTTTGAACTGCATGAGACTGCGCAATGTGTTCTACTCTTGAGCTTCGCTAGAGCTGCGCAAGTTTGTGCTTCTGAAGCTCTTCAGTCAATCATCTGCGCGAGAAGTTGTTGTAGAGTCTTGGGATGCTCAGTTGAACTGCGCGAGGCATATTTCTCCTGAATCCTCTAAAGCTTGGGTCAGCTACCCGAGGCTCATTTCAGGTCTGTATTTAGAGTTCATCCTTCTGAGGGACTTCTGGTGCTAAAATCGGCTCCTTAGCAGGATTCCTAGCCTTATTTCACTGCTGGTTATTACCTACATAAAACACTTTACAAGAACTTATTAGGTGGCTATGGGTCTAATCAAAGGTTAAATTAAGGGGTGAAAAGTGGTACTTTTCAGGTCTTAACAAACCCCCCTGCATTCTTCACCATTATCAACCTCGCTACCGAGCATGTGTGCTCATCCTAATGTATCATGAAGATCAAGGGAAAGAACTCTCTACTCTTGAGGATCCTTTGGGAGATCCCCCTCAGTGGGAAGAACAACCATATTACGACTCAGAAGCGGATAGTTCGATCGACTACAATCTTTAGAGTTTCTTCGATGAAGAGGCCATTAACGTGATAGAGGAAATTTGAACGTCGGTGCCACTACCACCCGCATCACTCATTTGAAAGGTCTCATTAGCTGGAGACTAAAAAAAAAAATGCCAAATTCACAACAAGTCCGCATTTCTCGAAGAATCGCTCGAAAGGCTCTAGTAGCCGTCTCGCTCCCTTAACTAGAGGAAGCAATTCTCCCAGTGCCCCTTGAGGCGATTGACCTTGTACCATATTTATTATTAAAACTAAAAAAAAAATAGAAAAAATAGAAAATCCTAAAAATTCAGAAATACAAAATCTAAAAAAATAAAAAAACCCCAAAAAAGAAAGGAAACTCTTCGTCTCAAACCAAATTTGTTGCCAACAAGGAGACTTTTCTCCTAAGGTTTCTATCTCATTCCCTGCACGAGGACGTAAAGTATCCTAGCTAGACAATAAGCCAGTGATCATACCAGACGAGATACTTTATGACTTTGAGAGAAGAATCAGTGGTCTTGACCTTCACCTTACTAAAGATCTCTCAGTCATAGATTTACCGGTGAAGGGTTACCTTTCGCAAATTCAGATTCCCAGTGTAGCAATTTCACAGTATACGAACTTACCGAGGATGAAGAAAGAACACCAGATGCTGAGGAGGCACCGGACTTCTAGCGGACTATCAAGCATTTCGATGAGCAAAACTAAGCTGCCACAGAACCCACAGAAGAACTTAACTTTGGCACTGAAGAGAAACCTAAGAAGCTACTGATTAGCATAATACTTAACTTTAATGAATGCCGACAAATTGCACAAGTCCTGCAAAAACACCTTGACTCTTTTGCATGGTCCTATGAGGACATGCCCGGTTTAGACCCAAGTTTAGTAAAACATCGCCTCATCTTAGAACCCAATGCACAGCCTGTTAAGCAGAAACTCTGTAGGATGCACCCACAAACTGCCCTTCCAGTTAAAGAGGAAGTTGATAAGTTAAACAAAGCTAAATTTATCTGAGTCGTTCGTTACCCAAAGTGGGTCGCCAACATAGTACCTGTCACCAAGAAAGACGGCAGAGTATGGGTTTGCATTGACTTTCAAAACCACAACCAGGCCTGCCCAAAAGATGACTTCCCACTCCCACACATTGACACTCTAGTCGACAATACCGCTGGACATGAGATGCTATTTTTTTATGGACGGTTTCTCTGGATATAATCAGATCAAATTAGCAGAGTCTGACCAAGAGAAGACTTCCTTCACCACACCATCGGGAACTTACTATTACATTGTTATGCCTTTTGGGCTCAAGAATGCAGGAGCCATGCATCAACGTGCCATGATGGCTATCTTCCATGATGTGATTCATAAGTGTGTAGAAGTCTATGTCGATGACATATTAGTGAAGTCCCAAATGCGAGTAGGGCATGTTGAAGCGCTTCGACTAGTTTTATAAAGAGCTAAGAAATATCAGCTAAAAATGAACCCAAAGAAATATGTCTTCGGGGTCACCTCCAGAAAATTACTCAGTTTCATAGTTAGCAAGCAGGAGATCGAAGTTGATCTTACAAAAGTCAGAGCCATTCTCGAGATGCCGCCTCCCAGTAATATCAAAAAGTTATGAGGCCTGATAGGAAGATTGCAATTCATTAGAAGATTTATCTCCCAGTATTCGGACAGATGTGATCCTTTCTACAGACTACTTAAAGGAGGAGCTGAGTACAAATGGGATGATCAGTGTCAGCAAGCCTTTGACAACATCAAGAAGTACCTCCTTAACCCGCCAATACTATTGCTACCTGTCCCTGAAAGACCCCTAATTCTATACCTCTCAGCAAATGACAAAGCAATGAGAATAATTTTGAGACAATATAAAAAAGACGGCAAAAGAGAGAAGGCTATCTACTACCTCAGTAGGACGATGGTCGAATACGAACAAAAATATACTTCAATGGAGAAGACTTGCCTCACATTGGTGTGGGCTTCCACCAAATTATAACACTACTTTGGAGCACATAAAATACTAGTACTAGCCCGAATGGACCCTCTGAAGTATGTATTCGAAAAGCCTGTAACATCAAGAAAGATCACTCGCTGGCATATGCTTTTGCAAGAATTCGATATCACTTACGTCATACAGAAGTCGATCAAAGGACAAGCAATCGCCGATTACCTCGCAGACCTCCCACTCCCGAATGATGAACCCATACATGCGGATTTTCCCGATGAGGACCTATTCACGATTCATAACAAAGAGCCCGACAAGACCTCATAGATCCTTTATTTCGACGACGCTCTAAATCACAAAGGAAAAGACATCGGGATAGTCCTCCTAATCCCAGAAGGAGTTGTCATACCTAAAGCTTTTCAATTAGATTTTCCTGTCACTAACAATGTTGCAGAATAAGAAGCCTTTATAGCTGGACTACGAGCGGCGCTTCAATTAGGTGTTAAGCATTAAAAACCATCGGTGATTCCAAACTAGTAATTTTACAAATCATAGGAGAATAGAAAACTAAGGAAAGGAGACTAATGGCATACTTAAAAACCACTCAATATTTAGTAAAAAAATTTGAACGAATCTCTTTTACGCACATCCCTAGATTAGAAAATGAGCTCTCAGATTCCTTAACCACGCTAGCCTCAGTCATCCAAATAACTATCGGGCAAAATACCAAAACCTTCTTCATTGAAAAGCTGATAGTACTCGCCCACGAGGTAGCATGGACCGTCAAGAAAGAATTACCCGTCCTCCCCACGAGTACAGGACCGAAAGAAGTAATCACCTTGAAAAAGCACGTTAAGTCGGAAGCCGAAGTCACTATGTTCAGATATGAAAAATCACCAACCGACGATGGACAACTATAGTATTTTGACATCTGAAACTTCTTGAAATATCAACACATCCTTCTATATGCCATGAAGATCAAACGGAAGACTATAAGAAACTGATGCGCCCGATTCTGCATACTTGACGAAACATTATACAAGAAAGCCTTCACCAAAGGGGTACTACTATGATGCATTACGACTATCGAAGGATAATACATCATCTGAGAAGCACATGTCGGTGCTTGCGGCACCCACTCTGGTAGACAAAGACTCGTCGATCAAGTTATACGACAAGGCTACTTCTGACTGACAATGAGCAGAGATTGCCACCTCTACGTCCAATCTTTCAAGCATTGCCAAGAACACGCTGCACTCAGCAAAGCTCTATCAATTGCATTGAATACTATGACCTTGCCATGGCCATTCTCGATGTGGGCCTTCGATGTCATTGGACCTTTCACAGACACTGTTGGGAACACTCCCAAGCACGTGTTCATTCTTACAACAACTGAATAGTACACCAAATGGGCAGAAGCTGAATCCTACATCAAAATCACTGCTTCAACACTCGCAAGGTTTATCATTCAGAATAGCATCACTAGGTTTTGAGTACCCAGGATGTTTGTCACTGACAACGGACCACAGTTTATCTCCGAGAAGAAGTATGCCATCGATCTACGCTACTCATCACTGTTCTACCCTCAAGGCAATGGACAAGCAGAAGCTACAAACAGAATGCTGATTCGATCCTAAAATGCATAATAAAAATAAGCAATGGAGCCAACTAGCCTAAACGACTACCAGAAGCACTCTAAGCCTATAGGACCTCTATTCGTACGGCCACTGGCCAAACTCCCTTCCTCCTTACCTACGGGATGGAGGCAGTCCTATCATATAAGATATAAGTATCATCCTTACGGATTCAACTCAATGATGAGCTATTCTTAGATGGGAGGAGAATTTTCCTACTCATGTAGCTAGAGCAGCTCGATGAAATACATATAAGGATAGCTAATCACGCTCAGGTATATCAGTGGAGAGTGGCCAGGGCTTACGATAAGCAAGTCCATGAACGAACCTTTAATATTGGAGAATTTGTCTTGAAGAGAGTATTGCCTTCCAAGCATGCCCACCCGAAAGGAAAACTGAAACCGAACTGAGAAGGCCCTTATGTCACAACAGCCGCATACCCTGGAAATGCCTACAAACTGGCGAACCAAGATGGGAAAGAGCTCTCTAGCCCTTGGAACACCATGTACCTTAGAAAATATTACCCTTAGCCCTACAATCATCATATCCCATGGTTAAATACTTATACTTATCACCCTCGTAGTCATCACGACCCATTCATTGATCGTACGCCTTCAATTCTCAGAATATCCTTAAGACCTTTGATTTATCGCCCACCTTTTTCTCACTCGGGCAATTTGATTTAAGGACTAGTGACCTATCTAACCCCTTTCAAAAGCATAAGTAACACCCGATCCTCATTTCCTTTCTCCCACCATTGGAGGAGATGTTAGAGCAAAAAAAATAAATAAAGATTTTAGGTTCAATCAAAACTCATTATTCTTGCGCTAGCATGATGCTTTAAAAAAATGTGCATTTATATGTCAAAAGTTGAGTGAGAGCATTACGATGAATGAACAAGTCAATGGGCTCAGGGAAGCATAAGCAAGTCGAGAGGACACCCCTGATAATGTTACTAGAAGTGTATAAGCAAGTTGCGAGGGAATCCCTGATGTCCCCATACTACTAGATGTCATTGTAAGGTGGCGGGCAGAGGATAAACTCCTGTTAACCATAGAAAATGAGATTTTGATGGTGTTGAAACATGACGAAGAGCTCGATCATGGCATCCCATATCCCCTCTGAGAAAAAGATTATTAGTCATCCCTTATGGGAAGTACTAGATACAAACTATTCCCCGCATCAATGAGCCTTACCCCTCCCCTCTGCTATTTTTATTTCGGATGATAAATCAGAAGCCTTACAAGATATTCCTAGAAATGAAACTGAAAATTGATGAATGATGATTGATGCAATCACCTACTATACCTGCCAAACTTCTCCCTAATAACCACGGGATAGGATGCCCACCCCCCAGAATAGGCCCCCGTATACAACTGACCTAAGCAAAGAGACCTCCCCGATTCGGTGACAGTACCAATCAACGTTTTCTTCAAAATTAACTCACCAAATACCCATGACTTCTTATAGATCCAAAGTGCTTATCTCGAAACCCAGAAAAGCTCCATTGCATCTTGACGCTGAGACATTTTTTTAGATTAGAAGAAGAATCATATCAGAAGCGCCAGCTTGCCCACAAAGAAGATAAGAAATGATAAAGTTAACATCCGAAAAGTGCTACCAAAGATACCATACTGCCAATCCTATGATGCTTCTACACTGGGGTATTTTTATTTTTTATTATCTTGTTATTATTTCTAGCTTAGCTATTTGATTACCTTGTTGCATTGTTGTCATTCCAAAAAAAAAGAGGAAAAAAGAAAAAGAAAAAAAAAAAGAAAAAGAAAAAAAAGAGAGAAAAAAAAAGAAAAAAAGAGCACATATCCATCTTTTGCTACCAGATTCCGGTCTGAGACACTTGCCCCCCTTGACAACTAGGAAATGGGCGAACAAAACTACTGATAGCATTACTCTCACATGTGCAGATATGAGGCTACCTTCCACCGTCACCGGGCTAGCTCAGGAAGCATCCAAGTCCCAATGACGGTCGATGGCCCTGAAGTAGAAAAAAGAAGCAAAAGTAGACGTAAGAGGTAACTAAAAGAAAAAGGAGCCAATCAGGTACATCTAAACTAAAAAATCTCTTTATATATATATATATATGTCAAAATCATTTTTCTTTTTACACTTATCACCGGGGGCATCCGTCCTATATATACAACATACATACTATGGATACAAACACACACATACACACACCTACTCCCTACAATGCCGCTGGGATGGCCGAGCGTTGCTGTCCCCGGTATCATCAGCTCGGAGGTCCGCAGATTGGCCCTCTAAAAATACAATCCCGACTTTCGGAGTCCTCGGAACCTCTAAACTACAAGGCCCCGCCACAGATCCCCCCTCACTTGCTTGACTAGTAGACCGCCTCGATCGAGAACGAGGATGATACCTTGCAAGAGCCTCATGAACAACGAGATCCTCATGAGCATCACCCCTGGCACGATCATGTGATGTTTGACGAGAGTGCCTGACTGAGGAACCTGCAACCCTTGAATCCGATCCACCAAGCTGATGAGCTAGCCTATATATCCCTCGCTCACTCCTCATCAGACGATGCTGCAGCTGATCTAGGGACGCCTGCATCTCTGCCCACATCGTCCGACAAGCCGCCTCTAATGCCTCAGTTTGAGTCCTTTGTGTAGCCATCATCTCAATAACCAAGTCCTCCCTACTCTGCGTCTCCCCAAGGACTCGTCTCACCTCGACAGTGGCTCGCGCTCGCGCCGCCTCTCACATGCCTCCTCTAGCTGATGAACCTGCATAACCGCACCAAGTCAAAGGAAAACTAATATATACATGAACAAAATAAGAAAATTTGAAAAAAAAAGGGAAAGGATTATACCAGGGCCTGCCTCACCTCCAAAAGTCGCTCGATCATCTCAACAGTCACTAGATCAGCAGGAGGCACAGAAGGAACAACAAACGTAGGTGGCTGCAATAAGAACAAACAGATACATTAGAAAATACTATAATGACAAATAAACTACAAACATAATAACTAAAACATACCTGAGTAGGGATAGGAACAGACTCCTGAGGGGGATCCTCGGGAGCAGAGTTCGGAACAGCGTACATGAAGAACCAAACAAACCAACACAGGATATGTCAGAACAAAATAAAGATAGAATAACTGAAACATGATTACACCACACCAAAAACTATACCTAACTCTTTAGGCGTAGAGAGGCAGCAGTCGTCTCCCTCATATGAAGATCCTCGGCAACCCAACGCTTAAATATCACATAATATTAGTAAACTACTAAGAAAGCAGAACAACGACATCCAACAAACTAATGCAATGACACAAACTAGACAAAAGATTGAATGGAACTTACCCAATGATCTAGCTCGGCCCAAAGCTGAGCCATCGCTGGATCCTTTCGACTAGAGGAAGCAACTGAAGATGGATCAAATGTCGGTGGAACCTCCAGTGGCGAGCTTGGCTCTCTATGAATAACAATAAACATATCAGTTGGCAAGCTCACAATGCTAACAATTAAAAAAACCATACTTGTGAAGACACTTACCAATCGATCAATCTCAGATCGTAAGCTAGCCTCCACATCTCGTCCGGCCTGCTGCTGACCGCGTAATAACTCTATCATCTCCGTCTGACGAGCAACCTCATCCTCCCTCACAGACTGTCTAAAATAAAATAAAACGAGACACCACAACCATGTCAGAACGACCAGAAGACCAAGTCCACATGAATAAAAAAAATGTAAATTAACTCACCAGGAGCCATTGAGTCTCCACTAGCCGAGCCTCAAACTCATCCTCCGCCGCCCTAGCCTAAGTAACCGATGAGGCTAAAGAGTGCAACATCTCCTCATCTGGACGAGGAGCACACCCCATCCGCTCCATTGCCCTATGGAGAGCGTCTAATGCCTCCCGCACACTCGCGGTCAGGTGGCCCTTCTCCAATGCAGCCAAACGCTTCCTCAAAGCTGATACCGATTCCGGCCCACCAATCGTGAAAGAGCCACTGCCATGGAAGGGACATGTGAAGAGGCGCCCGCCACCCAACGCACTAAACCACTGCACACACTCCCGGGCATCCACCTCATCACGTGCCTCCCAAACCTTGGTCCCCTCAGCTCTAAAATCTGCTACCTGAAGCGCCATCCGCTCCGTAAAATTCTTGCTAGGAGCGCTGGTCATCCTCTTTGCCACTCTATGGCGAATCTCTAAAGGGACTCCCTGAGCGAGCCCGAACTGCCGTACCACTTGAGAAGTGTGGATCCTCTCCACCCTCTCAACAATGGACCCATATGTCCACATCAAAGAAGGGCTGGCCAGACTGAATCACTGGCACCTCCGCATCCTCCTTGTCCTCATACGACCTCCAAATCACCTATAACAAAACAAATAAGCCGACCCCACAAAGAAGACTCAGATCTTAGAAGACCGAAAAAAAAAAAAAAATACACCCATGACAATCTATACCTGCCCTGCGTGCATATCCTCAAAGAGGCCTCGCACGGTCTGAAGATCCGAAGACCAACGGCGACCCCTCAACGCCTCCCTCCACACATGCATCCGCGGGAATGTGAATGTCACTTCTAACATAACTCCCAGACGAAGGAAAGCGAAATGATCATACGCCCAAAACTAATAGGAAAAATAACAACAACAACAGTGACACACAGGAAGAAACGCTAAGAAGATATTACCATTGAACCTAAAAAATTAACCAAACTAAAGACGTCACGATGCCAATTAACTAAAACTCACCTGGATGAATGGAAAGAAACCTCTGATCAATGCGACACCCTGTCCCCAACAGTAAAGCTGCTCATAGAGATGTGCTAACACCCCAGGCGTAGGAAGGGATTCGATCCAAATCCCCGAGAATCATAAAAACTAATCCAGTGGCGCATCCTCGAGTCGAAGAAGAGAAGAGCACCACACCAAGGAAGTGCATCAAGAATGCTCAGAGCACCTTCAAATAATGTCCTGCCATCCACCTTATGATCAGCTCACCCTCGAAACGAAGATCGGTGATGTGGATCCAGTCCTCTGGAGTCGGCAGCATCTTACCACCTAGAATGAGAAGCGCCTGATGCTCCTCCCTCCACCTCTCTAAGATTTTCGCGATCAGGCCACGATCGACCTGAAAGGGCTCCATCTCTAGGAATGGTTTGAAATCGAAAGATACCAGCCACACCCACTGAAACTCTGGTAAGGCACTGTACCAAGTATGCGACTCGGCCCATGCCAAGCTGATAGCTAGTTGCGGGGGATCCTAGTGAACGAAACATAAATAATAACAGTAAGACTAACACACACCTATGACGAAAGACAAACGAATTTAAAACTAAAAGAAAATCAAATATGCCCTAAACACAATAACGATTTACAACAAATGCACAAAACATGATAAGAACAACTAAATAGAAACATGACCTATCTCTAGATGTTGTTATGATGCATGAGTGAGCACACAATCGAGGATCAATGCAGGTTTGACATAAATTAGAAGGGTTTCCAAATCCTAATAAGCCTATGTCATAACCTAAATAGCTATGAAAATGGAAGAACTCTTGCTCATGGATACTTACCCGGCCTCGAGCGAAGAAATCCACTAGTGGGAAGTGTTTGCCATCTTGATGCTCCTCACCCTGGTGCTCCGCAGCCGCACCCTCAGCCCTCTCACCCTCAGGGATCGCACCCTCAGCCCTCTCAACCTCATCCTCATCGACCCCTTGCTCAATCTCGAGCACCTCCTCCCTGACCCCCGGCTGGTCAACCTCCAACACCTCCTCTCTAACTACCTCCCCAATATCTGCCTCCCTGACAACGTCGGTCGGAACCTCAGAAGTCTCACTTATCTTTGCCTCTAACATCCTCTCCAACTTAGAAATAGTAATATCATGCCAACCACCACCCTCAGACTCCATCCTAGAACAAAGATCTTGAAAAACTAAAAGAAACAGAAGAAACGACACCTGAAACAGACGATCGAATCATGAAATATCATGAAAACATGAAAACTAGAGCACCAAGAAATAAAGAAACAGAGAATCGAAGACTAACATGGATCACACGAAAAAATAAAAAATTTTGAACTATTTAAAAGAAACGCCAAAATCACGCGCTTAGATTTCGGCAAGCAAACTAATCACGCATCACTCTAATCGCGCTTAATTCGGATTACACGACCGACCTTGAGGGCGTAATTTTATCATCGCTCGCCCAAACTAACCCAACGATCTAGTTGCGTGCATCCTGTTAAGCGCGTAATCACTTCAAGTGCCCATACAGTGGCGTGCAAATGCCAATGTTCGCCCGTATAGTTACCAGCCACCGCCTTAATCGCACGCTCAGTACTCTACGTTTAATTTGGTCAAACGACCAAAAAATGGCGTGTAACTATCTTCTGACACTCTGAATGCGCGTGTTCTCTCCGGCGCGCAATTAATTTATGCACTTGGAGCGAAGCGCGCAATTCCCCAGAAACACATACAAAAAAAGAAGAAAAATGCCCAGAATAGCACGTTCATAGGCCCTGAATTAGTTGATCTCTGACATTAATTATCAGCCTAAACTACGCCCCTAGTAAGCCCGATCCAAAACATTCCAAGCCTAAAGAAATATCCACCCTGATAACTAAAAGAAAATGCACCAGACCAAACAGAAAAAATGCCCCAACAATACCTACACACTCCAACTAATACCAAACCAAAGAAAAACCAAAAAAAGTGGCCCCCATCTTCCATTCATTTGAAGCAAAACCAAACAAAACAAAAAAACACTTACCCCAACTAAGGCAAAACTAAACAAGAAAAATATATCCATCGTTCATACACTCCAACTAGGTCCAAACTAAGTCAAAACAAAAAAATGCTCCTAACATGCCCCGATCCAAAATAAATTAAACAAGTAAACCTCACACTCAAAATAAATCAAGTAAGCTGCAAAACAAACTAAACCTGAATTTACAAAAGAAATTAAAATCATAATCCCTTCATAAATAAATAAAATGATTACAAAATACACCGAGAGCATACCCTCTGAATATACAACTTAAAATAAGAAACTTAAAATCCACACATTCAGGCAATCCTTGAATCCGAATTTATTCGAGAAACTAGAAATCACGGAGAAACTCGGAGAAAGGAGGTGCCATGGACAAATTCTAGCCGTAATAACCTCTTCCCCTTGACCCGAGCCAGCAGAAAAGAAAGAGTGGCTCACGAAAAGCCACCTAGGACTCACGGGATCCACCCTTAGAAGCTCACCTTGGAAACCATAACAAGGAAGAGCAACTAATACGGGATCTGCAGAACCTACCGAGGAAAAATAGGCATCAGTCACGAGAATTCTGACCCTGCCTTATCCTTGGGTTTCCTTTCTACCACCTTTCTCTCCTCCATTTCTTCTCTTAGCCTAGTAACAATTCGACCACTACCTTGCATTCTCAATCCCGTCCATTCTCAAGAACCCACACAATAAGCACAGCTCTTTGGGTCCAACACCCGGGATACAGAAAAGAAAGGAAGAAAAGACATTAATAAAAAAAAAATGCCCGAACTCACAAGAAAATGCCCCAAAACTTTTAATCCCAAACTTAAAATAAAATTTCAAATAACAAGAACCCTAATTTTTTAACTCACACATTTATAAACTATACTTTCTTAACCATAGAAGGACAAGTATCACACCTTTAAACCTTCCAATCTAATTAAATCCAAACCAAACACATTCCCCCTTTTGAAAGACTACAATCCATGACAAACCTAGATGAACCAATAATTACACCACACTTAACCCCCCCTTGAAACACCAATCCCCCCAAGCCTAGATAAACCAATAGGATTTAAACAATTAACACCCATCTAGAACTTTTGAAGACTCACACATTTTAACAAGTGTCACTTCAAATCAAACAAGAGACCATAACAACGAACCTTAAACTTTAAACAAAAATTCTCTAAAATGAAACCCTAAGTTCTTTGGGACCCTATGAAGAAAAATGCCTCCAACTAATCAAACAGAACCAAGTAAACCCTCTAAACAAACCCCATAAAATAAATTAATCTCAAGCTAAACTAAATCAGCAATAAGTCTAATAAATCCAACTAATTCGCTAATCAATTTAAACGAATAAACAAGTACGACAAAACCAAAAGAAATGCCCATTTATTTATAATTTAAAATTTTACAACTATCACCGGAGGCATACCTCCTAAATTTATAACCCAAAACGAAAACCTAAAACTTTAATCTACAACCCAAAATGAAGACTGGGTTCAAAACTAAGATGAAGTGAGGAGTAGATCCCGCCCAAAGCGTCCAATCAGAGACTTCAGAGAGCATTGGTTGGGAAACACATCCCTCCACTTTTTACTCCTGCTCTTCCGCTATCTTCGCCTCCTCCATGTTGCTGATCTCAAGTGTGCTTCGCTTATTGGTTGGTGTTGAAAATTAATTAAAAACCAAAAACAGAATAAAACAGGGGATGAATCAGCACAACTCGAAAATCCTAGACCTGCAAGATACAGGGTCCTTTGTAGCAAGTTTTGATAAGTAAGAGTTTGTCCCACAGGGAAAGGTGATCTAAGGCTCCAAGGGAACCGTCTCTAGTAGTCCCTCCAGATCTGTCTACAGATTTGGCAGTCCTAAAAGGAGGGGAGTTTAAGGTCACTTATTCTAAGTATTCTAATAACTAAATTACAGAAAGGATTGAGAGGATGGATGGAGTGTGGAAAATAATTATAAAATGGTGAGAAATATGTTATTGAGCCAAGGTCAGAGGAGTTTTTGTAACTCAGATTTAGATCTGATGTTATAGAAATCCTGTCCAGAGGCTACATTATCACCTCTGAGGAGAAAGGATCCAACCCATCTCTACTGCCATGACTCCACCCTTAGGGCTATAACCTGTCCACTTGAATGGTCACAGACTATCCCATAGGGGAGCCACTATCCAAGGATGGGTCAGAACATAACAAATAAATCATTGCAGGTACTATTTCATCCAGGCTACCAGCTCAGGAATCCATAGGGAACCTCAACCTCTAAAGTTCCATATGTGGGGCTAAGGCTGGAAAACCATGATAGCTTAGACACATAGAACCAGCAAGCGATTGAGTACAACCTTCGATCCAGCTGTCCATTGCTTGAGAGAGGCTACAATGGTCCAGTCACCAGCCTACAATCTCTATAACCAAATCAGATCCGACATCTGATGATAGATCTATACAAATATGGGGGAGTCTGCCTCTGTACAATCCCTCACCAGGCTTCTACAAGCTCAGGTGAATAGAAGAAGGATCCATCTTGGATCGGTGGATCAGAATCACCCTAAGGCTATAATCTGTCCACTTAAATGGTCATAGACTATCCCAGAGGTTATCCTCCTCACGGAGCCCAAAACAAAACAAGATTATCGCTGCTACCACCATGTTCACTAAAGCACTCAAGCTCCCATGGGATTTCAGATCTAGTAGGTCCTGCGTGGTGGGGCTAATGGAAGACCATGATAGCCTGCATACACAAGTTACTTAGATCCGAGTGGCCCTTAAAATCAGTCCTCCATTGCTTTGAAACACAGCCAAGGCAATGGGGATCACAAGGCATTTGAGAGCATCTCACATATAAACAACAATCCCACAAAGTATAAATCCTATTGCAAAACTTTCATTAATCTAACTCAAATATATATATTAAAGTCATAGAATTCGGACTATGGAGAGAAGAAAAGAAAAGAAAAGAAAACTACTTATCGCTAAAAAAAAGAGAAAAGAAAAGCGATCTGAGATAGGTTCCCAGATACATAAACCTAAGCTAGGCCTGGGTATATATAACAGTGGGGTGGCGGCGCATTAGGGTTAGGAAACCCTAATTTTAATGATGCCACGTGGCCTTCTACTGATCCTTAGATGCCTCGAGGCATGTGCATAGAGATTTGAGCGTGGGAGTGCGTGCCCTAATCACTGAAAATTTCCAGAATGCCCTCTACTGAAGAGATGGAAGTTTAGGTTCAGAGCCTCGCTAGGTAGTTGTAGTTTTCCAGACTTCTCGCGTGATAGCTCATTGCTCTTCGCTTGGATGATTTGACACTGAAACTTTAGCCGTTGCGAGGTTGCCTTGGTTTGCTCTTCAGGCAGTCGCGCGGTAGAGAGTTGAGCTCTCGCTGGGTTGGAGTTCGCGAGGTTGAATAGAAAATACAGTCTCAAGCGTCGCGAGGTTGCAATTAAGCAGTCGCGCGGTAGATTAGTCTTCGCTGGGCAGCAGTGCGAGAACTGCACAAGCTCTTCTCTTTACTTAGACTTCGTGAGTTGCCTCACGAGATTCTTTTGAGTTCTAAACTACGCGAGGTTCTTTGTCTCACTCAATCTTTGCGAGCTTGGCTTTGCCTTTGCCAGGATGCTTTCTTTCTTGAATGGCGCGTGAATTGCGCGAGGCGTTCTTCTTCTGAGAATTGTACTCCGCGGTGACTATGTGACAGCTGCGTGAGACATCTTCTGAAGCTCTCTCTCCTCAGCTGTCTTAAGCGACCTTCGCGAGATTGAGAGAGGTCTGTTTTGAACTACGCGACACTGAGCACTGTGTTCTATTCTTGAGCTTCGCGAGAGCTACACGGAGTTGAGTTTCTGAAGCTCCCCAGTCATTCATCTACGTGAGTGGTTGCCTGTAAAGCCTTGGGAAGCTCAGCTGATCTGCGCGAGGCTTCAAGGTTCATTCTTGCTGAGGGGCATCTGGTGCCAAAGCAGGCTCCATAACAGGATTCTTGGCCTTATTTCACTGCTGATTATTTCCTGAATAAAATACTTAAGACGAGTTTATTAGGTGGCTAAGGGTCTAATCAAAGGTTAAGTTAAGGGGTGAAAAGTGGTACTTTTTAGGTCTTAACACTCCACCGCCGCCGCTTCAACGCTGCCTTCACTGCTTCCTAAAAAGGATCGATGTGAAGACAAGCGCACTCATTCCCAATACCGCCCATTCTCAGAATAACACCATCCACGAGCACCACCTCGGGACGGAGATCACACGAAATAACAAATATAGGAAGAAACGACATCCCAATCGAACGGTTAGATCACTCGATATCATTAAAACACGAATTTCAGAGCACAAAATATACAGAAAAGGTCAAAACTCGAGACTAAACCAGGGAATGAAAAACAAATAAAAGTTCTCTCACTTATATAGAGTACGGACTCAATCACGTGCCCGAATATGTGTGCCTAGTTAGATCACTCGCTACGCACGTGGTGCACAATCCAACACACACGCTCCGATCTGAGCGCGTAATGAAACCATCACCTGCGCCAACTGCGTGACGCTCCGATCACACGTAGTCCATGAACCACGCAAATTGGTCAAATGACACACCTTAGACGCACAATAAGAAAGGTCACATATACACTGACCTGGTGACGCCTAGATCACACGTTATGATTATGGCACATAATCCAATTGTACACACATAAACGCGCATAAATGACCCATAAAGCCTGAGATCGCACGCTTGAACATAGGCATGAAATCACATTGAGCGCCCACAAACAAGCGCGTAATACCCAATTTTGGATGAAATTTACACCCTCAAAACCTTTTATCCCATTGCGATCAAGACTTTCCTCTCCCATCGCGTAGCCTCACAGGCTGTCCCAACAGAAAAGAAAGACCTATTCACCCATCCTATAGTGTTGATCATCCCCTAGTCCCATAGCGGCAAGACATATACCCCTTACCATAATATCCTCGTGATCCCACCAGAGAAGAAGCAGGCCCCATCGCAATAATGTGCACACATGTGATATCACCTCAATACCCAGTCTCATCACAATAAATTAACCGTACCCTCATAACCCATCGTGAAAAGCCGAAAGCAAACTGCCCAAGGACGAAGTCAATCACGACGCAACCACAATGTGATTTCTTTTATAACCCAAGATCTATCAAAGAAAGACGCCAGTGTCCCATCGCATAAATATTTTACCAGCGTCCCATCGCTAACTATGTTCAGTTGACATCCTATCGCAAACATCACTACTTGAAAAAGAAAGCTCAGACAGCACATGCCATGTTGTATGACGAAATGAGGGAAAGATTGATCATGTCCCATCAGTAAGGAAAAGGTTTCTCTCTCTCAACCTCTCTTCCAAATTGATCCCCATGTCCCACCAGGACTCACCCAGCACGTAGCCAAAGAAGGGGAGAATCCCCATATCCCATCGCGACGTCATTTCTCCTAAGACATCGCATCACAACTACCAAGCCCTACCACATCAGCAAAAGGAAAGGAAGAAATCCCTAGGTCCCATCGCGACATCACATCTGAAGTACTGCATCATAGTAATAGCCACAAAGTCCCATCGTGATACCATCGCGACACTACAACACTAATCCTGCCACAAGCTACGCACAACCCAGGTAAGTATCACCCCTAGGTAAGTACTACCCACTTTTCCTTTCAATTACTCGATATTCCTCATATATATATAGTTAGTTATGATTAAGTTAAATATTTTCAAAACTCGTCCCTCTCGACTCGCGAATCACTGTAGTCCTCCCATAAGAGACAATCATCAGTATTTGCCGAGAAGGTTAGACAGAGTATCTGGTATGCCAAGTGTTGTCTTGACAACCACAATAACAGTCGGGTCCATAAATATCGTACCAGTGGATTTGCTCAGCAATGTCTCGGAAGCCACGTTTTCCACTGTTTTACCATCGAATTGATCTTAAATTAAAATCCCTAAAATTTCAAAATTTCAAAACCCCATTTATTTCTCAAAACAAAAAAACCTTTACTTCACAAAACAAACAAAAAAGAAAAAGAAAAAAAGGAAGAAAAGAAGAATAAAGCAACAAGATGAATAGACCCGAATCACCTCTTTTTCAATACAAAAAAAAAACTAATTAAGCACCCCATCACCCGCGCACAATAAATTAAACTTGAACTCGACCTACAACTCCTAAAACTGCCTGAACTCGCGATCAAGCGCATACTCTACTACGCAGAATCATTTGTTTAGACACATTAGGATTAGAATTCCCAACTTAGAGGTCGACTCCAGATGAGTCAAGCGCACGGGCCACTGTATAGAATTCAATTGAGGACACCTCATAAGACACCACTTCAATTACCAACCCAAATCGGCTATTCCCCTAGGAAGCCAAACATTGAGTATATTTAATCTAAGAACTTAGAAACACCTATTTGAAAAGGAACGCCTGACGTGCTTTGGTGTGAGTATTGACGCGCTTGATCTGACATGATTTGTAAAAGCCTTTGATATTACATGATACTTTATTTTATTACTATCGGTCCCTGGACCTTGTTTTGGAAATTTGACTGACTCCTCAGTACCTCGATTGCGTAAAATCCCTCTATTAGCTCGCACCATGTGACGGGATGCGTCATACACCCATAGACCCGGAATGTGCCCTGCGATAGCTATCATTTACCCTTCAAATATTCTATTTTAGCTTGTGCTGATAGATAAGAAAGTCAAGCATGTCATGTCAGCATCACCAATTCACATTTGTAAATTCATAAGAGAAATGAGAAGACACCTCGAATGAGGGGTGTCTACTTCTTCAACGCGTTCTTACTTCGCAAGAGCACGCCGAAGAGGGGCATCTATAGACACCCCCATTTTGCCTTCTCAGAATATATATTTTGTTCGGTCATCCTTTGCCCTCATAACCCTGATATGAGAACCATGTACTGAAACAATAGTACATGGCTAAACACAGGCTGAAATAATAGCTCTGTGGCTCAGATCCCGACATGGGGAGACTATGTACTGAAATAATAGCATATAGTCGAAATACAGACTGAAATAATAGTCTTATATTTCAGACTAGAGACCAGACCTGGACAACCCTGAATTAAGTGCCTGAAACCCCGGGCGTAATTTGATTGCATGCCAAACCACAAACGCGCAATCAGTCCCCCTTTCGATAATAGTCAATAAGAGGGAGACCTCTTTTGACCATCGATGGCGTATTGGGTGCCGAAAAGTGTGGGATTTATAGGAGGTAATACATAAGCCACTGAGCAGGGGACTCGAGAATAGTGAAAAGAAGGCCTCAGATTCGGGTTGTTGGACCCACAATGGTCTAGCGTATGTATTACATACACTAGGCAAAAAATCTAGAGATTTTGCTTAGCGTATGTGTTACATACTCTAGGCTAAATTTATGAGATTTTTGGCTTAGCGTATCCATTAGTTGCGCTAGGGAAATTCTAGAGTCTTTTGGCTTAGCATATGTGCTAGGCAAAAGATTATATATTCTATATATTTTGACAGTAGCATCAGGTTCGAAGTTGGTCTATTTTTTGGGTTTTTGGAAGCAGTGCGTCTGGGGACTATTTTTCCTTGTTATTTCGGGTCACTCCTCACCGCACCTAGGGATACACGGTTGATTCTGGACAACTAACGCACTTCCCCAAGGGTTTTAGGGCTTTTTCTTAAGCTCAGTTACCCACCCGACATACCTCCGACGCAAACGCTTTCTCAGATACTGGATGAGGTGATACTTTTTACGATCATCACCACTAGAGGTTGCCATCGTACTAAGAACCGGGACGTTTGCATCGTTGCCTAAATTCCCAACCCTTTGTAAAATCTAGCCACCATAAATATATATTAAGTCCCTTAGTTCATTTCTATGTTTTAATTTTAAATTCAATTTTAAAAAGGTCGTTTGCTTAGGTTCAAAAACAGGTGGTGACAATCCCGTGCCACCTCGATGGGCCGGCGTCCACCGATGGAATATGATACTAATTTAACAAGTAGCCAGCCAAATGACTAAGGTGCGTAAAATGGCAAAAAGAGAAAAAATGCTCAAGTAGGCCCGCCGATTGGCTAAGGCATGTAAATGACAAAATTGTAAATGCTCAATTAGACCCGCCAAACGGCTAAGGTGTGTATATGATGAAAAAATAGGGGTAAATTAAAATTGGTGGAATCGTAGGGGTGAGTACGGAAAAGAGACAAAGAAGGTTAGTAAAATGAATTTAAAAAAAAACAAACAAAACAGCCAATACTTCAAGGAGAAGCTCTACAAGCTCTCCCCAGCAGAGTCACCATCAGTGCAACCGTGGACCTTACGGGTCTGTCGTAATAAAGCTCTCTTAAGAAAAAAATAGAGTTGCCACCTGGAGCTTTTGGTGTCCTGAGAAACCTAAATCAATATTAGAAGCACCGAAGTGTAAAAATATGACTCTGATTCTGGTATACGCCAAAGGCTCTTTGGTAGGAGCTTCGGTTATCTATCGGGAAGGTGTTAGGCACCAGATAGACTTGCTCGTAAGCGGTCTCTACTATGGCCGGGTTTATGTGTGGTTGGTTTATATAATATATATATATATATATATATATATATATTTATTTATTTATATATAAGAAATAAAATGAGCGGCACTTTCCCTTGCCCGAAGGCACGCCGATCCTATTGAGCCCTTCCCGCTTATCGAAATTTGGGCAGCGTAACAGCTCAATTCTAAGATAGAGGAAAAGCAAAGAAGGTAGAGGAATAGAGGGAGAGCCAGAGCTCTCGAGCCATTGTAGCACTGCTGTAGACCTTCGCATGGCTGCGTTTGATAAGCTTCCAATAGCTTTAATGGTTGAGTGATGGGTTTCGAACTCTAAGACTAAGTGGCTAGATGGTAGGAGAGGTAGCCTAAGGCTTTGATCTTGGAAATCCTAAGAGAATTATGATGGAAAATGGGTTGTGAAGGGTGAACTTCAATTATGGAATTTGTATGGGTGAATGCTAAAATAGAAGAAGAAGGATCACTTACACTTTTTCTCTCTTTGGAAAATTTTTCAAGCCCTAAACAAGGGGGGGGGTAGCCTCTCTATTTATAGAAAATGAGAGGATTAGTGAAGGATTAAAGGGCTAATTGGGTTAGCAATTAGGTAATAGAGATCTAAGGTATTCTATGTTTTCTAAGGTTTAGAAATATGTGAATTGAGTTTAATGGTAGATGATAGGGTGGGGTTTTAAAAGGCTAGAGGATTGCAAATAGGATAAATGAGGGTATTTTTGCCTATTGTGTATATTATACACGCTAGGCTAAATTGCTGCAAAAATGGCCTAGCGTGTATATTATGCATGCTAAGCAAAATTCAATCAAAAAATAACCTAGAGTGTATATTCTATATATTTTGATAGCAGCATCTAGCCCAAAGTTGGTCTATTTTTTGGGTTTTTGGTAGCAGTGCTTTCCGGGACTGTTTTTCCTAGTTATTTTGGGTCCCTCCTCACCGCACCTAGGGATACACGGTCGATTCGGGACAACTAACGCACTCCCCCAAGGGTTTTAGGGATTTTTCTTAAGCTTGGTTACCCACCTGACATACCTCCAGCGCAAACGCTTTCTCAGATACTGGATGGGGTGGTACTTTTCCAGATCATCACCACTAGGGGTTGCCGTCGTACTAAGAACCGAGGCGTTTTGTATCACTGCCTAAATTCCCAACCCTTTGTAAAATCTAGCCAATGTAAAAATGAATTAAGTCCCTTAGTTCATTTTTAAGTTTCAATTTTTAAAAAGTCGTTTGCTTAGGTTCAAAAATGGGTGGTGACAATCTTGTGCCACCTCGACGGGTTGACATCCAATGATGGAAAATGATACTAATTTAACAAGTAGCCCGCCAAATGGCTAAGGTGCGTAAAATGAAAAAAAGAAAAAAAATGCTTAAGTACGCCCACCGATCGACTAAGGCGTGTAAATGACAGAATCGTAAATGCTCAAGTAGGCCTGCTAAACTGCTAAGGTGTGTAAATGACAAAAAAATAGAGGTAAATTAAAATTGGCGGAATCATAGGGGTGACTACGGAAAAGAGACAAAGAAGGTTAGTAAAATAGATAAAAAATTAAACAAAAAAAAAGGCCAATACTTCAAGGAGAAGCTCTACAAGCTCTCCCCAGCAGAGTCGCTATCTGTGCAACCGTGGACCTTGTGAGTTCGTCGCGATGAAGTGCTCTTAAGTAAAAAATAGAGTCACCACCTAGAGATTTTGGTGTCTCGAGAAATGTAAATCAATATTAGAGACACCGAATTGTAAAAATATGACTCTGATTCTAGTCTACGCCGAAGGCTCTTGGGTAGGGGCTTTGATTATCAATCGGGAAGGTTAACCACTAGATAGACCCGCTCGAAAGCAGTCTCTACTATGGCCGAGTCTATGTGTAGCTGGTATATATATATATATATATATATATATATATATATATATATAAGAAACAAAATGAGCGGTACTTTCCTTTGCCCGAAGGCACACCAATCCTATTGAGCCCTTCCCGCTTGTCGAAATTTGGGCAACGTAACAGCTCAATTCTAAAATAGAGAAAAAGAAAATAAGGTAGAGAAATAGCTCGAGAGCTGGAGCTCTCGAGCCCTTGTAGCACCGTTGTGGACCTTCGCATGACTACATTTGATGAGCTTCCGATAGCTTTAATGGTTGAGAGATGGGTTTCAAACTCTAAGACTAGGTGGCTAGAGGGTATAAGAGGTAGCCTAAGGCTTTGATCTTAGATATCCTAAGGGATTTATGATGGAAGATGGGTTGTGAAGGGTGAACTTCAATTCTTGAATTTGTATGGGTGAATGCTAACATGGAAGAAGAACGATCACTTACTCTTTCTCTCTCTTTGGAAAATTTTTCAAGCCCTAAACAAGGAGGGGGGGCCTCTCTACTTATAGAAACGGAGAGGATTAGTGAAGGATTAAAGGGCTAATTGGGTTAGCAATAGGTAATAGTGATCTAAGGTTTTCTAAGGTTTAGAAAGGTGTGAATTGAGTTTAATAGTAGATGACAGGGTGGGGTTTTAAAAGGCTAGAGGATTGCAAATAGGATAAATGAGGGTGCAACAGTCTTAAAGAAACCCACCTCAAATATTGAGATGGTAAAAAAGTCAAACCCCAAAAGTGAATTTCGACCATTTTCCTAAAAATACTGTAGCTAAGCCTAGCGTGTATATTATACATGCTAGGCATAGGAACAGTGCTATGAGAAGTCCAGAGCCTATTCTGGAGCTCAAATCTGGAGGAGGAAGGCTTTTCTGCCTATTGTATATATTATACATGCTAGGCTAAATTCCTACAAAAATGGCCTAGTGTGTATATTATGCACGTTAGGTAAAATTCAATCAAAAAATGACCTACCGTGTATATTATACATGCTAAGCTAAATCCCTGATTCCCACCCTAATTTCAAACCGCTATAACTTTTGATATATAACTCGGATTGAGACGATTCTTAGCTTGCTTATAAGATGGGAACATCCTCTCTCTGATGGGATAGGTCTCAGATCCTATTGAAGTATGTGCAAACTTTGGCACCTCTCCTCTCATCTACTATTAAGAGGGATCCAAAATGGGTTTGTGTAGGGTTCTAATGGTTTAGGGTTGATTTCTAAAGGCTTGGGAAAGTTTCTAATCATTTAGGAAGGTTTTAAACGTTAGGGAGATGCTATCGAAAGCTCGGGGGTGTGCCTATCTCGCAGTATGTGTCGATCGGGCCTTGGGCCAAATTTTGGTGTCTACAGCCACATATTTTGGCTCTCCGTCCGGGATGATTCCAAGTCAGTCTCAGATCCATCAAGGTCTCGTTTTGGTTTCATTCTATCGATTTAATTGGCACGAGTTGCTTGCGGGTACTACCCTATTCACCGGGTTTCGATCTATATATTTAGAAATTTCGGATTGACTTGGAGGGCCATCCAATCGAAGCTAAATTTTCGGGCATGATTACAAGCTTCAAATCCTTTTATTTTCAAAGATTGATTTTACGAGAACCTAGTTTCTCAATAAATTTTTTGATTAAATTTCAAAAACTTAACCGAGAGCGCTATAGCCTATATTACTCAAAATTTAGAATTTCATCGATAAGCAATCACTTATCGTTGATCATTCATGATCAACATTGGTCATGAGCTTCCGAAGTTGGGAAACCCTTTAGACCATCAGTCTACAAAATTGGTCAAACTTCGATCGAGAGACCATCTAATGGTTCTGATTAACGTTTAACAACATAGAACCTATATATTTAAATTCTTCCTATCCATGCATCTATCACCATTAAATTTCCCGTGATCAAAATTCGAGATTCTAACATGTCATTCCAGAATTGACTAACTTATCTAAAATTTTCAATAGATCAGATTCTATGATCAAAATCGCAGAAGAAATCAAGTCTATGCATCTTAAACCATGAAATTCAAGCAATATCAAGCCACTACACGATAGTCAATCATAACCATCCGATTGGACTATCATCAAGATCAGGAATTCAACAAGAATTTCCTGAAATGAAATCACACCAAATACAATATGTTTCAGCTACTAATCATGCTCAAAGAATTAAATCTAATCTTATAGAAAATGAGCAAGATTTAATACTATGTCATATGTAAACTATCAATAATCAAGCAATCTAGAGCCATACATGTTGATCATGATTAAAACCAGTAAATGCTAATAATATTTCTGAGATATCACATGAATATTTCATCTAAACCTTATCTAATATAAGGTCACAAATTTCATGAATATTCTATAAAAGATTTAGCATCAATCAACACTATACTACACAAATATCAACATGCATCTATGACCACTATTTGACCTAGAAATCTGTGATCAAAATTTTAAATTTCTAGTGATCAAAGCCATATATAATCATCCAAAAAATAATGGATATCAGTCATAAGATTCATGTTTATAACATGAAATTAATAAGCTAGAAATGGAAATTTTATATACACTAATGAACATGGGTCTTCTTTGATCAATCTAGACTATTGGATAGCTTGTATGATCATGTAGATCACATGGCTAACATCCAAATGTCATGATCAAAATATTATTCAAGAATATCTAAAAAGTTCAAATCAAAATCACATTTTTCTTTAGAAAAACTCTAGAAAATTCAAGGAATTTCAACAATATGTTGGTCTTGATATTTTAGACCAATCTAGACCATTGGATGGCCTTGCATGATGATGTTGATCATATGCATGGCCTCCAAATATGTTCCAGAGAACTTAAACACTACGTGAAAAAGTTAAAAAAATTACTGTCTTAAACAGTTATTTTTTTCAAAAACCATTGTCCTTGATAGTGAGACAATTGTTTTTTCAATAAACCACTGCCCTAACCAGTTGTAAAGAAAATAGTAGTTTTTTTACTAATATACACGACAATGGTTTATGAACTTTAACAATGACTGCTCTTAACAGTCATGAAAAAAACACCACTGCTTTTGGCGGTGGTTTTTTATACAAATTATTATTTTTTAAATACTATTTAAAAAAAAAAAAAAAAGTACGTCGAAAATTTTTTATGCAATTTTTTTTAAAATAATATTTCTTTTATGATTTTTTTTCTAATGCAATTTTTTTAATGTTTTTTTTTTTAATGTAATTTTTTTAATGCTTTTTTTAATGATTTTTTTTTTAATGCTTTAAAAAAAATTATATAAATAAAAAAAACTATTAAAAAAAGCATTAAAAAAATTACTTTTTTTAACACATCCATTCAACTCAAATGCAAATCATTCAATGCCATTAATAAAAAAAATAGATGTCAAATTCTTTTATTCAAACAAAAGGTGGCATCTCAACCTATGATCCAACCTTTCAAATCAGCCAAACATTTTAAACTCTACATGCCCAATCCTTTTATTCAAACCACAAAAAAAAAGAAAAGAAAGAGAGTTAATAATCTAAGGACCCCATGACACATTTTCAAAATAAAAGAAAAAAAAATTAAATTTGCTTCGCCTCTCTAGCCAAGTGTCCCTGTCCCCTACTGATCCATTTGAGTTGAGCTTCAAATCGGAAAGTTTCACCTGAAATCAAAAGGAGAACATCATTAAACTGAGATATTGATGACTTTCAGCTAAGGAGTCCCCATCTAATAGGCTGGGTTGAAAATATTGACCTGTTATATAAATAGGTTGTATTCAAGTTAGCCCAAACCCGACCCAACCCAACCTGGTATCTGTTTGCTACATAATACGTAGGCATATAATTTTTTTAACAGATCCAGGTCAGGTCCAAGAGTAGATAATAGGTCGGGGTCCAAAACTGAAAATACAATTAAACTTATGAATCATGAATGAGTTCACAAAAAGTACATAATCCTGATAAATACATCTGATAAAACACATTGACTTCTATATAAAAAAGACAAAAGCAAATTGAATAAGAGTTTTGACCCCTAGCACCATTGACTGATGTAGTGAATGACACCAACTCTTCTATCCATTTCTAGGCACAAGACAGTTGACCTCCATTCTTTCCACCACCTCTTGGATAGCTCAAGAATCAACCCAATCAAACGACTACAAATATTGGATCAAGGAATAAAGTCATGCATACATTTTCAGCGGCCAATTTCTCAGCCCTAAAATAGGAGATGAAACATGCTTAGAACAAGATATTCTAAAAAAAGATTGATGATTAGTTCATTTCATGTATTGCTTCTTGTTTTAAAAGTCTGAAAAAAAAACGAGATTAAAATGCAAACTGCGATCCAATGTAGCAAGAAATCACTTGAGATCATGACTTCTTGTTGCTGAACAGTTATTTTATGATTTTATGAGAGTTGAGGGGAGATGCTCTCTCTACATACCAACCAAATCAGAAGATGGATTAGAGAGTTTAAGATTAATTTAAATGAAGATATTTGAATGGATTTGACTTGGGTTTGCTCCCCAAGGTTGAAATACTTGTGGCACGGATGTGACACTGCACTCAGAAGATGTTAGCTCAAGCACAAATTGGGATACCCTATGCATAAGAATAAAAATAAAAGTAAAAATAAAAAACCTCTCTATAATAGATCTTCCTTCACTTCTATTTTTCTTATAGGCATGGAGATATTGGAATTTATAGGACCCATTAAACTAGGCACCCCTCAATAATCACATGTTCCACATAAATTCTTTGTGGTAAGGAAGCCTAAGTACACGCTGGCCTTCTAGTCAGCTTATGGGGAGTACATCTGTTGCAGCCTCTGATGGGTTAAGTCATAAAAGGATAAGAAGGCATTTGATGGAAGCTTTCAGCAGTCCAAGGGCACCTTAATGACCATCTCCAAACTGCCCAACCCATATTTATCTTAGCTTTAGAGGATTGGGTTTCTAAAAGAAAGATAGTGGCATATGAAGAAACTAGAGCTATGAGTTTATCAGCTAGTAATTGATTCTTGATTTCAAATTTTACCCCAAATGAGTTTCGGGCCTAGAGAGGGATGATTCAAAATGAATTTTGTATCAAAGTGATACAAGACTATATAAGCTTATTTTAATATATATATATATATATATAATACTATATGAAATTCTGAACCATTATAGCGTCGACAATGAAAGGGCAAAAAATTTTAGAATCTTTCTACAAATGGAACTGAACAAAACATAAAAGGGAAATTTACCTAACCGACCCTGTCAGATGTACCTTTTACTGCAGAGACCCTATAGTTTCACCTTTACCCAAATCAACCAGCTGGAAGCCTAGCCGACCCTAAGGATAGCAAAAAGTCCAAATTACCCCCTTTCTTTAATGCACAAAAACATCATTTTCTTCCTCATTTTAATCTGCTACAGTTTCTAAAATTCAGAGGTGATGAAGGTGACGGCGTCTTCTCCTCAATCCAATTTATTCTGATCTGTTATTTGGATTGACCCAGATACACCTTTGTAAGGCAATAAATAAAATTTATTTATTTATTAAACAGTCGATGCCGACTCTTAACATAGTCGATGACGACTCTTAACACAGTCGGTGCCGACTGTTTTAACAATCGACATCGACTGTTAACACAATCGATGTCGACTGTAAAAAAAAAAAAATTATTATTTTTTATCTAGTCGATGGCGACTGTATACATAGTCTCAATCGATTGTGTAAACAGTCGATGTTTTTATACAGTCGATGGTGACTGTATACACAAATATATCAATTGTGTAAACAAATAATGCCTATATATATATAAAATAATAATAAAAAAAATTTATGCATTGATATGGCGATTGTATACTCGATGCCATCGATTGTAAACAAATGATGCCATTGTAGAAATTTTTATTTTTATTTTATTTTTATGCGCTTGATGCCGACTTAAGAAAAAAAAAAACATAAATTTTTTTTACAATGATGATGATCAGATACACAATGCCATCGATTGTGTAAATAGTCGATGTCGATTGTGATTTTAGCATCGAAAAAAAATAATTTCAAAATAAGTACCTTAGAAAGAAGAAGAAAAAATGCAAATATCAGATGACATAGATCTAGGTGTATCCTCTTTTTTTTTTTTTGACGGTTTAGATCTAGGTGTACCTTAGAAATAGAGGTTCCTGTTGAATCTCTATGCTGAGAAAGATCTTTGGGCAGATTACAATGAGGAGCAAATTACAATGAGGAAGAAGACGATGCTTTTGTGCGTTAAAGAAAGGGGTAATTTTGACTTTTTACTGTGGCTAGGCTTGGAGCTGGTCGATTTGGGTAAAGGTGAAACTGTAGGGTCTCTGCAGTAAAAGGTACATCTGACAGGGTCGGTCCGGTAAATTTCCCAACATAAAATCACTTTAAAATAAATAAAGCGCGCAACCAATCTCCCATGTTGTTGGTGTGGGTCCAAAGTTGTCTTTGTTTGACCTAAAGGTCATGGGATCAAAGATCGTTAGAGAATGAGCAGCTAAAATACCTCAATTTTTAGAGGGTTGGCCTGTAGCTCAACTAGAAGGTGGACAATATTGCAACCTTAGAGCTCGCAAGCCCAATCTTAGCATACCCATAAAAAAGTATATATAGAGCTCGCAAGCCCAATCTCAGCATACCCATAAAAAATTATATATATATATATATATATATATATATATATATATATATATATATATAAAACATGATTTCTCTACCCTAAGAGGATACTTTGTTCATATAGAAAAGTCGGTGTCTTCAGCACGATCTTTTTTTTTTTCAATTTTTAAAAGGGCTCGGTTTGGTCTATAGGTCAACTAGACGGTTGACAATATTGCAACCTTGACATCGCAAGTTCAATCTCACCTTAGCCAATCTATATATATATATATATATATATATATATATATATATATATATCCCAAATTCTCTGCCCTAAAAGGATACTTTGTTTAGATAGAAAAGCCAGTGTCTTCAGCACTATCTCCTGTCTACGAGATACAATGCAAACAATTTTTTTTTTTTTTTCTATTTTTTACAAATTTTTTTCATTTCCCTTTTTCCTTTTTTTCAGATGGTGTCACGCGGCATCTATGAGATGCTAGTGGGTTTCAGATTGAAGGAACTGCTAGATACAATAGGAGGATTATATAGAGGACTCACGACAGGAGTCCTTTCAATGACAATCAAATGTTTCAATGACAATCATTTCACCATGGTCTGAAGGTCTATATATTTCAAAATTAGAGAAATGGTCAACATGTTGAACCACTAAATGAATTTTGTACATTGCTTTATGCTACTCAGTGTAGGAAGAAACTCACAAGCATCTTGCTAAATGAAGTAAAAGAGAGGAAAAATAAAGGTATTCAAAAACAGGATTTCATGCAAGAGTTGATCGAGTCTACCGATGAAAATGGCGACAAGATGACTGAAATGGAGATTGTACTATCTTATGGAAAAGTACAGGAAAGACAGAAATTCCATTTTGTTTTTTATGAATTATCCGGCTTTAGCTTTATGTTATGGTGAGCATTGGTGTAGGAGAGATTGGTTCAATTGCGAAGGAAAAAGATAATGGGGAGCTTCTTACAATTGAAAATATCTAGGCGATGAAGTATGCATCAAAGTCAGTTTTCCATAGTGACGCGGGACAAACACTAAAATCCTAATATGCGAATTTGGGATTAACTTTTAGAAACAATTGAATAGCAAAAATATTCAATTCTTTCTAAAACATTAAAAGTAATTCAATGAAATTAATAAAACAATTAGATTAATCCGTTTTAGCGTCTGAATGCGTGAAAATTTTCTCGATCTAGAAAAACGGCTCCGATGAGGGAACTCGAGATTCGTTCTAGTTTAGGGCATCAATCGACAATCGCAATATCGTCTCTTGACTCCTTGGAGATTTTAATTGAAATAAAGCTTAGAATAATTTAGCAAAGGAAAACAATTTTGGAGATTTTCATTTTATCAACGGAATTAAAGAAGGATAATACCTAACAATAACTAAAGAAAAGACAAAATAAAAGGATAGATTCCAAGGCTTCACACCAAGGGTTTTCGAAGCTTCACACCACGGCTGTACGTCGGCTTCGCACCAAGTCGCACGAGAAATGATTGCTCACTCCTCAAGGTTTTGAAGGATTCACTCCCTTGGTTGAAAACTCTTCACAAGCTTTCTAGACTTTGCACAAAAACAACTCTCTTTTATTTAATAATCAAAAACTAAATAAAAAGTCTTTACAAGCTTCTATATATAGGCCACCAAAAATAAAATTCACAATAAAAGAGTTCTAATACTAATAAAACACAAAAAAAGAAAGTTTTCATAAAATCCCGTCACTGTAGCTCGCTTGAGTGAGGATTACAACTGCTCGAGAGAGGGCTCGCTTAATAGAGTTTAAGCGATCGCTTGAGCGAGGGCTCACTGCAGCACTGTTCTCCTTGCAATTTATATCTGTTTCTCCTCTTGGGCTACGGTGCTCGAGCTTCCTCTATGCTTCTTCTGATACCGAAAATCTGTTGTTGCCCCAAATCCAAGGCTCCTAAACTCGGCGTTCCCCGTCATTCTCCTCCACTCAAAATATTTCATCACCGATGAAACACGCACGCCACACTTCGAAAGCTCAATTCTTTGCTTGCCTTTCCACGCTGTGAGATACTTTTGATTCTTACCTTCATTGGCATGGAAGCTTTGAAATTTTATAACCTCCTCATTCGACCTTTTCTCATGTTGCACAGGTAAGGTATGAGATAGACAATGGGACAATGGGGTGGTTCGATTGGATGCTCAAGAAGGAATAGATCAACGGGCGGGGCAGTGGGATGAAGAAGAGGCATAAGATCTGTTATGGCAACTATCAGATGATTATCCTTGGCTAAAGGAAGATCGAGATCTCCATCATTACCCTTTTTTAAAATTGAGAAAAATTTCACATGCTCATAACCATAAGGAATTAACACAAAACTGTTAGTATCAAGGACATCAAATATATTCAATATGTTAGTATGATCATGTGTATTTTCGATGCTCAATAAATTCACATTGTTAATCCCATGCAAATCAGAATGATGATTTGGTCCTACCAATTCTAATGACTCTTTTGAGATGGACACATTATCAATACCGTCCTCGGCAATAGGAATTGTCCTAATGCAGCCTATGGATCTGACAGGAGCCTCACATTCCTCATCACTTGGAGTGCTACATGGTTCGTACACTTCTTTGGGTATCTCATTACTCTCTTTCTCAATATGCTCTTGAATGAACAAAGTCTGACCCTTACTAGGACATTGGGATGAAAAGTGACCAAAACCTTGACACTTATAACATAGCTGCGAGGCACGCTTAGAACTTTCGACCATTGGTCCCTTTCCTTTATCAACATGAAAAATTATGAATTTTGAGGTTTGACTAGAGGTATTATTACCATTTTCGATAAGGTTAGATTGATGCTCAAATTTGAAAGACTTAGATCGGCCATGATTGGGGGTGTCGAGATACCGTTCTAATTCTTTGACACTAGCAAAACATTCCTCGAGATCCGTAACGAGATAAGGAATGAGTTCCCTCTGTAACTTTGGTCGAAGACCCATTCGGAATCGGGAGAGGGTAACTTTTACTGGTTCATCGGCATCGACTTGGGTCATCAGGTCTTTAAATCGATCGATATACTCTGTGACTAGGGAGTCTCCTTGATGCAATGATTGCCACTGATCAAGAATACGTTCGTCATATGATACGAAAACGTATTTTTCATGCAGTTGGACTTTCATTTCAGCCCACGTGAAAATAGCACGAAGACCCTGGATTTGCCTACAACGCTCCACTCCCAACCAATAAAGTCTAGCTTAACTCAAAAGCTTGACTTTAGCAAATCTAACCTTGCGGTCTTCGGACATGGCATTCCACTCAAAGTAGTTTTCCATGCTATCGACCCATTCGAGAAAGACCTTAGGTTATCTTTTTTCGTCAAAAATAGGGATGTCCATTTTAATAGATTTCATGACCTTATCGTCTAGATTGGTTTGGACCTCACATCGGAGAGGAACATCTCTCCTATGGTCACGGTTGTTGACTCTATTGTGACTCTCAGCGATGAGATCTTTGATCTCTTTGAAACGAGTCTCTAAAGCCTCATGTCGGGCTTGTTGATCAGCAATGTGCTCAGCCATCCGAGTTTGACTAGCGGTCACCTTAGATGTAAGATCTCTAATCAGGGCCTCTAAGGTATTAGTATCCATAACGAAATTATGCAAGACAAAATTACTAAATTCAAGTGAACCCTAAAATCTATATGACATGGACCTTAAACTAAAACCGTGCTCTGATACCAAAAACTGACGTGGGACAAACACTAAAATCCTAATATGCGAATTTGGGATTAACTTTTAGAAAGAATTGAATAGCGAAAATATTCAAAATCATGCAACACATTAAAAGTAATTTAATAAAATAAATAAAATAATTAGATTAATTCGTTTTAGCATCTGAATGCGTGAAAATTTTCCCGATCTAGAAAAATGACTCTAATGAGGAAACTTGAGATTTGTTCTAGTTTAGGGCATCAATCGACAATCGCAATATCGTCTCTTAACTCCTCGAAGATTTTAATCGAAATAAAGCTTAGAATAATTTAGCAAAGGAAAACAATTTTGGGAATTTTGATTTTATCAACGGAATTAAAGAAGGATAATACCTGACAATAACTAAAGAAAAGATAAAATAAAAGGATAGATTTCAAGGCTTCACACCAAGGGTTTTTCGAAGCTTCACACCATGGCTGTACGTCGGCTTCACACCAAGTCGCACGAGAAATGATTGCTCACTCCTCAAGGTTTTGAAGGATTTACTCCCTCGATTGAAAACTCTTCACAAGCTCTCTAGGGTTTGCACAAAAGAAACTCTCTTTCATTCAATAATAAAAAACTAACTAAAAATTCTTTACAAGCCTCTATATATAGGCCACAGAAAATAAAATTCGTAATAAAAGAGTTCTAATACTAATAAAATACAAAGAAAGAAAATTTTCATAAAATCTCATCGCTGTAGCTTGCTCAAACGAGGATTATAACCGCTCGAGCTAGGGCTCACTTGAGCGAGTTTAAGTGATCGCTCGAGCGAGGGCTCGCTGTGGCACTGTTCTCCTCGCGGTTTGTATTAGTTTCTCCTCTGAGGCTACGGTGCTCGAGCTTCCTCTACGCTTCTTCTGATGCCCAAAATCTGTTGTTGCCTCAAATCCAAGGCTCCTAAACTTGACGTTCCCTGTCACATAGATACTATATAGAAAGGAAGAAAAACAAAAAGAAATAAGAACCACAAAATGAAACCTTTTTATCTGAACCCATCTCTTTTGGATTCAGGTTGATGACGAACTGATTCGCGTGGCAAGTGTTTCACCCTTAATATTGAAGAAGTCATGAAGTATATAATTATCAATGATAAGTATAATTAAGTAATTTACAATATGCTGCATTGATGAAAATATAGGTATAATTAAACAAATTTGCAAGTTGATGCATTCATGAAAATATTAACATAATTTACGTCCTAGTTGCCAAGCTCACCCACACCATCACAAACTGCAAAATTGAATTAATTCATTACACAAGTAGACTATTTCACTAGAGATATATAGCAAAGTGCAAATGATGTAGAACAGGCAGATAACATATCAGTTGCCAATGTTTAACTTGCTAGAGATGCATACTTTAGTGCTAGTTTCCCCTCAGGAAGGTAATGCAAAATACATATCTATTTTTAAGAAAATAAATTTTTTTGCACTAGAATATTTAAAACTCAACAGCTTGTGTCACAATGTCAGAAGAGAATATGCATAATATATGCATGTAGAAGTGACATACTCAAAGCATAATGGTTGCAGGTGTGCCTAGAAGTGACATACTCAAAGCATAATGCTTCCCTTGTGTGAGCTTCAAGACACATACAAGTAGAGAAAAAAAGGTGAAAAACAATAAGATAGCTCTACTCAGTCTCGGGATGTTCTCCACTTGGAATCATTAAGTGAAACAAGTACAGAGGAATTTTTCTGAAAATGACATAGTAATTATGGACATTTAAAGCAACAAAAAATTTACAAGAAAGAAAAGTGAGATAACAAAATCAAAAACATCAGGTCTACCCTACTATTTTTAGATCCCCAAATCAAAAAATTTACAAGAAAGAAAAGTGAGATAACAAAATCAATAACTTGAATCAATGGTATGTAGGTCAAAGGGCCAATTGATTTGTTTTTAGATCCCAACTCCTAATAAAGAATTAACCTATTGTTCACGAAACCTATCAAGTTCTCTTACTCAGAAATCTTCAATGACACAGTCGAGTACTAAACTGAGTTCCCATTTACTCTTCAATGATCAATGGTATAATACTCTGCACATTATTTGTACTAAGAAAGTAACACCTTCTTGGTGCTCTTTGAACAACACTTGGAAAAGATCTGCGGATTTTAGAATCATACTCCAACATAGTCTTCACAACAGCAAAATATATAGTCGGGTCCAAGTCCAACTGGTTGAACCTGATTTCCTGTTCAACCCGATTTGCAGCCATTGGATAAGAGAGAATCTTGACATTCACAGTTTCCAATTTAATATAGTCAAGATTCTTTCTTATCCAATGACTACACATTTAGTTCAATAGGAAATCAGGTTCAACCAATTGGACCTGACCCTTGCCCTCTTAACAAATTTGTGATCGGAACCACGAATCAGCTCCAGATCATCTTAAAAGAAGGGCATTGCTACAAGCACCCTTCTTTTCTAGAAGCCATGTCTCACTAGGAATAAAGATGAAATATCATGGATGTAGCGAGAGAGTGAAATAATTGCAAGAGAGAATACTCGACAAAAAGAACAAAAAAAAGCGAGAATAATTGGCAAAAGATTTAAAAAAAAAGTGATTTCACTAGTGTAGATATTGGAAAGTGGTGTGCTTGTAGCATCTCTCTAAAAGAATTGGCATCAGCCAGTAAGCAAAACAAAACATTATTCTTATCTTTGACCCAAATAAAATGGTCACATATAGAGAACTCCAAAGGTGTGATTAAACTAGCATTTACACAAAAAATCAAATTGAATCTTATGATTTACAATTCAACTCGATTTGACCCCAATCGCAATTTATGATCCAATTTCGACTTTGACAACACTGCTTCATACAATATTTCATGCTTCATGAATTAAAAAAGGGATAAAAGGATGGAAAAAGTGATTAAATGAACATCAATCTGTACCTTCAAAATCAATGCTTCATCAAAAGAAGCATGAAGGTTCTCTATTTCTAGATGAAGCTACAAAAAATGTAATTTAAAAAACAATTAATCATCAACTAAAAGGCATATTACATATTAGAACTCGCATTACCCTACAATTTTTTTAAATAAAATGATATTACCAAAGCAAAAATGATAAAATAAAAAAACATCAGAGGATTACAACTATCGATTAAGCCATTGAGAAATATAGTGTAGGTTAAAACATTGCCTCACAAAATTCAGATAAAAAAGAGAATTCTCATTTATAATTTGCACATCCAAGCCAGACTGAGCTCACCCATAGCTCACCGTTCAGCTCTGTTCCAGTTTATAATTCAGCCTTTAGGCCTTCAGTTAGATGTTACATGGTTTGAGGATGAAATATTTGGGTTGAACCCAATTTAGGCAATGAACCCGTGTACCACATGGAGATTATTGATGAATATTGGTGCCAGATATGTAATATGAGTGTAAAATCTACTTGATTTCGCTATTTTATTTTCCTTTGAAGTGAACAAGCCCTATAAAATCTACTTTATATGTTATTTTACTTTACTTCTCATCTTTATCTTGAATTTATTTAATGATTGTCTTTGCTCTTTATATTTTTAGAGATTTGTAAGGTTAGACGTAAGTTGAAACTATTGCAAGTAAACTTTATTGGTACATTTTTACTTTTTAGTATAATATGGGTGGATTGCATGTAATATTGCCATATTATGGTGAACTGAATGTGCCCTCAGTAAATTGTATAGACGATTTTCCATGAAGTATATGGTTGAATCTGATATAGATAATGATTCTAAACACAATATAACTCAATGTGGGGCATAAAAAATGCCAAATGTAAAGTTGATAACCCAATCGCTATGGCTGATGACTAAGTCGGACATCCCCTTTCTATAAAAAAATTCTTCGAAATACTCAAAATTTTGGTAAAATCCTTCGTATAGGTGGTCTACCAAACTTGTCATCGAATATTCATCGTGGATTCTCTAAATCTTTCTAAATTATTTCAGACTTAATGAAAATTTCAAATTCTTCTGAGCTTTTATAGTTGTAATACATGCTTTAATCATACTTCATGTGGTTTTTATATGACATGTTAACATATGTTTTTGTATATTTTAATTATTTTTTATAATCTTGAATTTTTTTCTAAAAGCTTTCCCAAATCTTTCACACTCCTCAGATGATTGTCGAATCCAAACTTCCTTACTTTGCATCCCATAGATATCAAACAATCAGCCCAAAAAAGCTATATTTTTTGGTGTTGACAACAAGCATTACGTGTTCCCCGATTGAAAAACCGAACCGATTCAAAACTGAACTAAACCAAACCAATATCGCTTTAGTTTCGGTTTTGGATGGCACAAATTGAAAACCGAATAGCTAGCTAGCATTATAAAACAGAAGAAAATTGGAAAACATTAAAAAAAAAATGAGACTTAACCAAATCAGTATTTTCCTGTTTGAATTTGGGAAATTGAAAAAAGAAAAGAAAAAAAGAATGAACAAAAGTCGAACTGATTCGTTTCAATTTCGATTCGGGCTAAACCGAACCAAAAACTGAAATTTTCAGTTTCGGTTGTGTCGGTAAAGCGATTAGCATCCCTAGTCGTAGCCTAGAAGGGGATAACCACAAAGGTCATGGTAACCTCCCAAATACCAAAAATGCCCTTAAAAAAATACACAAATCATACAATCCAAGTGATCCAATCATACAATCCAAGTGATCCAATCAAAAACAAAAATCTAAATATCGAGCTCTATATTTAAACAAAAAAAATAGAACAAAATTAGAAATGAACATATCTGAAAGATATTAGAGCAACAGATCACCCATTCAACATCAAATAATTATGGTTTCATCGACCTTACCTTTGAAATTGAAGAATCCTCCATAGATCAATGAGGAGAGGGATCGAATCGGAGATCGAATTGTACGATGGATCGATCGCTTGGAGGTTGGTTAGGTTTTCAATCGTCGCAGGGATTTCTCCGATGAGGTGATTGTGAGACAGAAATATCCCCTGCAAGCTGTTCAGATCTGTGATCCCTATCAAAACTTCGCCAGAGAATCGATTGTGAGAGAGATCTAGAAGAACTGGTCCAAATTTGGCATCGATCGTGCTCGGGAGAGGACCGGAGAGATCGTCGAGAGAGAGGAAGAGAAGAGGGAGGCTAGGGTTTCAGAGAGAAAAAGAAGAGTTGAGAGAGAGGCATTTTGTTAGGAGATAAAAAGAGAAAAGGGAGGCCCGAAGAATTTGCACATGATGATAGCATCACATGCACGTGATGACTGATTGAACTTAAGAAACTACTATTTTAGCCAGTGGTATGTTGCACAACTATGTTCAGCAGTGATTTATTTTAGCTGCTATAGTGATTTTTTCCTCATTTTGACGTAGTATAAAATTTTCAAATAGAAAATTCTATCTATTTTGCAAAAATTCAAGGAAAATCCAATGCAATTCAAATTTTTATTAGTCTTGACCTTATTGACCAATCTAGACCATTGGATGGCCTTGCATGATAATGTCGATCACATGCATGGCATCCAATCATGGTGGTCTAAATATATTCCAGAATTTATAAAAGTTTCAAAACAAAAATTCATTTTTCTATACAAATTTTCAAGAAAACTCGAGAACTTGTACACAATGTTGACCTTAGCATAGTTGGCCTATCTAGACCATTGGATGGCCTTGCATGATCATGTTGATCACATGCATGGCCTCCAAACTTGTTGGTCTAAACGATGTTCCAAAATATTTAAAAGATTTAAATCAAAAGTTATCACGACCCGAAATTCTACCCTATCCCGAGGGCCTAGAATTCTGAGTTATGACCCGCACATATCCCGGATATGCTAAGTGGACATACACCTAATCAGAGTTCTTGTACAATAATGGTTCCACGAAATCCATGAAATCTAACAAATAGGGTAAAATATAAATGCAATCATAAATACTGAATAAGTGTGATAAAACCACAAATCCACTAATAAAATATAAATCCAGTCGGAGACAAATCCGATAAAATAAACTATAAAATCCGTAATACTAGTATCAATAGAACTCAATACCAAGTCTACAATGATCAGTAACCGACGCTCGAATCAAGATCAGTACCATAGTCCTCCTGATAACCGGTAGCGTCGCCCTCCAAAGGCTCCTGGTATTCAACGCCCGCGGAATCAATGAAATCAGCGTCGGGGATATCTAGATGGCTCGCGTCTACTCCACCATCGTAATCACCTGCAACTATTAGATTATTGTGGGATGAGTTTACTCAATCACGTAAACTCAGTGGATACACCATCAATCCACCCTATACTACTCAGGTGCATTGCGGGTACATCTTGTGAGTGACAAATATAATATCTCAAAGTAGATAATAAGATAAAGCTAAAATCATTTGTATATCATAAAACTCATATCATATCATAAATATAAGACCATGATCTAGACACTCATATCCTAACGTACCTTACCATATCTCATAGCATATCATATCATGTCTTATTATCATTCTTGCACATACGTCTGTACATCGCATGGGCGTAACTAACATACTCATAAAATCATAAATGACCTGTGCCAGAGTCGCTGCTCGAGCTACCATGGGAGGGTCAATATAGTATCATACCACTATATCATAATGCCCTCGTGTCATACTCATACTCCACCATCCAGCCAATGGGGAGACATAATGGCCAAAGTTACTCATAACATACTCATACTCATAATCTCTCCCAGAGATCTCTCTTTGCTGAAAAACATTATTGCCCTTACGGTGGCTATGCAAGGAACAACACGTACAGAGACTTAAATTCTTTATCTTTTACTGGCCTATATAGCGATGCCTTATTATCGTACTCGTATCATAACTTATCTTATTTCATACTCATACCTTATCATATTCTTATACTGAATCCTAGGATAACTATAGTGAGGCAACTTTCCTAATTCACGCTTCTCAAGAAAAAGATTTCGTAGTAATCTGGATGTACTTCGTGTGGTAGTCTATACTACCATACAAGTATTGCATCCATATATGGACGCCAATATTCTGAGTTTCACGTGACCGTAGAAGAAACTTCACCACAGCTAATGCCCATGGTCGAACCTCATAACTTAACTCATAATTTATACTATCATATTTGAACTCGTCAGGTCACCGTATAAGCCATCGTATATGAGGTTACACTGAATTCATACTCACCCGACTCGTCATGGGTCCCATTCCACCATGAGTTATAAGGCATGTGAATACGGTGTATATCTCGCTTCGATACCATATCAGAGAATCACCATGGCCAAGCGTAGGCATGATCTCATATACTCTCGTACTCATGATCTAACATATCCTTAACTCGTATAAATTGATTAGGTTACAAATACAAAAGTATTATACATACAGAATAGTTTACACTTAGATTTTGATTATGTTTATATTTATATTATAGACACCCAAATTTGGCCCAAGGCCCGATCGAAATACCTTTCGAGAGACGTGCAATTCTGAGCTTTTGATGGCATGTATGGAACCTTTAGGAATTATCCCAAACCCCTAGGAACCACCTTAGATTCCTCAAAACTTATCCTGAACATTTAGAAACTAATCTCGAATCCTTAGGAATCAATCATAGCCTTTCCAGACCTATTAAAACCCTTCCTGGGCACGATTCGAACCCCCTGAATAGCGGTTAGAAAGAGGAGTGCTAAAGTTTTGTGGATAGTTGCCCAACATAAGGCATATACCATTGGAAAGTAGAGCTTCCCATCTTTCTAACGAACTAAAAATTACCTAATTTAGAGTTGTACATCAAAAGATATGGCAGAATGAAGATCGCAAATTTGTGCAAGAAATTATAAAATCGGACCCATAGAGCCAATTTCGAACTAACCAAAATAGCTGATGAAAAGAGGAGTGCCAAGGTTAGCATAGATAGTTGCCAAACCTAAGGCCTATACCATTGGAAAGTATACTTTCCCAGCTTTCCAATAAGCCAAGCATCGCCTAATTTGGAGTTGTACATTAAAAGTTATGGCAATTTAAAAAATGCGGATTTGTGCAGGAAATTGCAAACCGGGCCAGGCTCCTGCGAGTCTTTAACTTCCAACAGTTTGGGCCTGATTTTCCTTCAAAAATGGTCAAAATTGACATTGGGGGTTTGACTTATGAACCATCTCAAAGTCTAGGGTGTGTTTCTTTAGGACCATAGTGACCCTATTAGCTTAAGTTATCACCCTTTAGCCATTCAAGTCACCACCCTATCATCTACCATTAAACCCAAATCCCTCTTCTCCAAGCTCTAGAAAACCACAAAAACCTTAGATTGCCCATTACCTAATTGCTAATCCAATTAAGACTTTAACCCCTCACTAATCCTCCCTTCCTCTATAAATAGAGAGCCATGCCTCTTGCTTAAGGGTTGAGAATTTCTACCTAAGAGAGAAAGAGCTTAAAGTGAGAAGATCTTTCTCCCTTTGGTGCACACCCCCCCATATAAATTTCAGAATTCACAAAACTCCTTTAGACCTTAGCATTTCATAAAAAACCCTTAGGTTAGGTGTATGTGATCCCCTAGCCTCCCTTCCCTACCTCTTAGCTTCAAGCCTTAAGAGTTAGAACCCCACTTTCCACCATACAAAGCCTTCAAGAGCTCATCAAAGCAAGTCACGCAAAGCTCTCCTACGGTGCTACAAGGGCCTGAGGGCTCAGGCTCTCTCCTTTCTTCTCCTATCTCCTTTTGCTCTCCCTACCTTCTCATTTTGTGCCGTTACGCCGCTAAATTTTCGGTAGGAACGGAGGGGCACAAATAGGATTGGAGGCCCATTTGGGCAAGAGGAAGCTATTTTCTTTTTTTTTACTTCATTTTATTTTTGGTCATTAGTAGAGACCGCGTTAAGCTGGTTGATTGGGTGCCTAACACCTTCCCGATTGATAACCGAAACCTCTACCCAAGAGCCTTTGGTGTGAATCGGATTCAGAGTCATATTTTTACACTAAGTGCTCATAAAAATGTACTAGATATCCCGGGACATCAAAAGCTTCGGGTGGCGACTCTAAATATTTATTTAGCGAGCGCATCGTCGCGACGGGATCGTCAAATAAAATCCCACAGTTGCACATTTGGCGACTCTGTCAGGGAGTAGCTAGTAGAGCTTCCCCTTGAACTTGGCCCATTATTTTTTATTTTTACTAACCTTTTATTGCTATTTTTTAGTGCATTTTTTACTTTTTTTTTACTCACCCCTCTGATTACGTCATTTTACTTACCCCTACATTTTGGCTTTAAATTTCAGCAATTTTTACCTAGTCACTTGACTGACACCTTTTTACTTACCCCTACGTTTCGGCTTTAAATTTCAACAATTTTTGCCTAGTCACTTGACTGGCACCCTTTTTACTTACCCCTACGTTTCGACTTTAAATTTTAAAATTTTTTGCCTAGTCACTTGACTGACACCTTTTTACTTACTCCTACGTTTTGGTTTTAAATTTTAGTAATCTAGTCACTTGACTGGCACCTTTCTTGCTTACATACTTTTCGGCTTTAAATTTCAGTAATTTTTGCCTAGTCACTTGACTGGCACCTTTTTTACTTACCCCTATATTTCGACTTTAAATTTTAGCAATTTTCGCCTAGTCACTTGACTGGCACCTTTCTTACTTACCTTTACAATTCGGTTTTAAATTTCAACACTTTATATTTTCCGCCTAGTCGTTTGACTGGCCCTGTCATTTTTCCTTATTTCTTGTCATATCCTAATAGTGGACGCCGGCTCGTAGAGGTGGCACGGGATCATCACCCCCGTTCTTTGAACTTAAGAAAACTTTCATAAAAAAAAGCTTTGAAAAGTTTTAAAATTAAACCAAGATAGGAAACTTAATTAATTTACTTTTCCGGGGTAGATTTTCAAAGGGTTAGGTTTAGGCACACATACAACTACTCGGGTCTTAGTATGGCGGCAGCCCCTAGTGGTGATGATCCAGAAAAGTACCAGCCTACCTAGTATCTGAGAAAGTGCTTGCGCTGGAGGTATATCGGGTGGGTTCCCATTCCTATAAAGCTTAAAACCCTTGGGGAGCGCCCTAGCGAGTTATACCGGACTCACATCCCTTAGGTTCAGTGAGGAGAGAATGGTTCACTAAAAAATCAGTTAGTTCCTGGAAGCCTAGCTTCCACAAAAAAACCAATTTAGAGACCAACTCCAAACTAAAGTTGCCGCTGTATAGTTTTGAACGGTAGCAGTTCAGATCTGTGGCCTTTTTCACATCCTGAGTCCCCCGATTAGTGTCTTAGTACCTCTGTTTGGGCCCCGCTATCCCTGACACCCAATACGCCTCCGCCGATCAAAAGAAGGAGACTTCCCTTTGACTCATCTCGGGGGATCAGATTGTCCGCATGGATTGCCGTGCCTTCAATAGATCAAAGGTCTTCCTTTGATTCTTCCGAAGTGCTTCTAAATCGTCGCCACGAGTTCTAAATTAAGGTACGAAAGCCACCCGAGAAGGGAACTCTAGGGCCTCAGAACCTTTGTTTTCACTTATAAAAATTCAAAAAAAAAATTTAATAAAAAAAAACCTAAAAACTAGAGTCTTTGTGGTGCCGGCATAACGGCATCATCTTGCCCTCTATCATCTCGTAGGGGAAGGAGGAGGAAATTTTTGGGCCTTATCTAAGGCACCCGTACCCAACCCGCCAACAAATGATGTCGTGGGTAGTGGACCCGGCTTATGTTGATCCCGATTCATCCCCGCCACATTCTCCAACCCATTCCCATTCGGGGGAAATTTTAACCAACATCTCCCTCACCTAATCACCCTTTGCCATATTCGGCCCCTTTGGCGCCCCTATTTTTCCATCCACCACTTCCCAAGTTATCCAAAATCCATCCCCCAATTCCCCATCTTTTACCCAAACCATGCCCATTTTCCCTTCCGCACCCATTCAAAACCCATCCAACATACCCTATTTTTCATCCACCCAAATTCCCGCATCCACATCCATGCTCCATCTTCCATCTTCCCCATATAGGCCCGATCCACCCTCATTCACATATACTACTTCCGCCTTATCCAACCCCCCACACATCTCCCCATCTACCTGGGTCATGCCCATTTTTATCGGGGCCATGCCCGATTTTTCCCAATCATCAACAATTTACCCTTCATCATCCCCATACATACCCAACTAACCCTCCTTTTCCAATGCCCCACTTCTTCCCTCCAATCCACCCCATATTCCATCACTTACTCGGGTCATGCCCAATTTTATAGGGGCCATGCCCAGTTTATCCTCCACCTCCATCCCATCTATACTCCATAACCCCTTAAATCCACCATCTCCATCCGACCCTCCTTCCATAACCATGATGGAGGAGATGTTCCAAGCCTACTCCATGTGGAAGGCTTCCCAAAATGCCTCCTCTCATCCACCCTCCATATCCATGAACCCTTCCCATACCCTAGCCAATCTTCATGCTTCATTCCCCCATGACTCCCATCAACCCCCCATCATACACACCATCCAAACCCCCACTTCCCACATGCCGCAAGGCCCAATGGCCCAATTCACCCTTACCCACCAAGGGCCCATGGCCCAGACCCACCAAGGACCAATGGGCTAGACCCATCAAGGGCCCATGGCCTAGACCCATGAAGGGCTTATGGCCCAAACCTTTTAAGGGCCCATGGCCCAGACCCATCAAGGGCCTATGGCCCAAAATTTTCAAGGGTCCATGGCCCAGACCCATGAAGGCCCAATGGGCTAGACCCCCTCAAGGCCCAATGGGCCAGACCATCAAAGCCCAATGGGCCAAACCCACCAAGGCCCAATGGGCAAGACCCCAAATGCCCAATGGGCCAGACCCCAAATGCCCAATGGGCCAGATTCATAAAGGTCCAATGGGCTAGATCCATAAAGGTCCAATGGGCCAGACACATCAAGGGCCCATGGCCCAAACCCATCAAGGACCCATGGCCCAGACCCATTAATGGCCCATGGCCCAAACCTATCAAGACCAAGGCTTCATAGCCCAAACCCAAGCCCAACAAAACCTTGGAACCTTACACCCATAACCTTCACAATTCCTCCAAAATTTCACCCATTCACAACCCTCATACCCAGCTCAAACTCATGCCTTACATCAGTCCCAACTCTCCCATATCCCAACATCCCAAAGCCAGTTCTAGGCCTTCCCCCAATTTCAATGGCCTCATCAGGCCCCACTCCAAAATCTAACTTTCACTCATCCCATCATCCAACAAACCTTCCTCATCCCCAATGGACTCACCCAACCCCCACTCATGTCATTCCCATCCAGTTCGTGCAACACCAGCATGAGAATCCCACCCTCACTGCACAATATGTTGACCAGCAGTATGAAGAGGATGAGATTAGGAACAATGGAGCCTATGTTGGGGCATTGACCAGCCTAAACCCTCCTCCTTTAATTGCCCACCACCCCCTAATAGCCAAAAGTGAAGTCCAACCAACTGTCGAGAAAGCAGCTCCCGTGTCCAAAGAATCAAAGCAGCTGAAAGAATAGTTGGACAAAATACAGAAGCAGTTAATGAAAATGGGTGGTACTGAAATCCACGCCACGAACTTCACAGATTTATGTTTGTTTGCTGAGGTCCCTTTGCCTCCCAAATTTAAAATGTCAGCCTTCGACAAATACAATGGCACCAGCAATCCCATAGCACACCTGAAGTCCTACTGTGGGGACATGTGCCAGTATGGAGGGGACGAAAGACTACTGATAAAAGTCTTTCAAAAGAGTTTAACCGGTCCGACTTTGAGGTGGTTCACATCTTTAGAACCATCTATGATGAAGACATGGAAGGACCTAACGCACCTATTCCGAGAATAATATGTCTACAATATAAACATTGAGCCACGTAAGTCAGACTTAGCCCATCTAAGGCAGAACCCGAATGAGATTCTCAGCGACTATTTGGGGCGATGGAGAGCACTAGCAGCTCAGGTCAGAAACAGGATACCTGGCGATGAACAGATCAAAATGATTTCAAAGAATACTTTGTCAATGATCTCAAACTTTTTGGTATACCAGCAACAGTTCAGCTTTGCTGATCTAGTGAGGAATGCTTATCAATGCGAGGATTCTATCAGGGAAGGCCGCCTGAATTAAAATGTACCAAGTGGAACCAGTGGGGTTAGAAGGTTTTCATAACAAAGGAATGAGAAGAGAACAAGGGTCGACGTTCTGAAACATTGCCAACACCATGACCCATAATAACAATATAACCCCGTTTCAATTTCAAGCCGCACAGCCAGCGCCTGTCAGAACTGAGCCGATCCAAAGAGCAGGGAATGGGTAGGGAATGCAAATGACCCCAGAGAGGAGAGCCTACTATGATCGAGTCTTTACGCCCTTGGGGCAATCCTTGAGTGTACTTTTGCCATTATTAATTGAAAAGGGTTTAATAACTGTTCTCCAACCATGACCTCCTTCCAATCTAATTCCATATAATTTTGACCCCAATACTCATTGCAATTTCCATCAGGGTCCGGGTCACCCAACTGATCACTGCTTCTCATTGAAGTACGCGATCCAAGATTTAATCGATGCTGGGAAGATCATTCTCCCTGCACCAACCCAAGCAGACCAACATCCGAATATCCACCAGGTGTCACTACCCCCACATCTTATAAGAGGAGTAGGTCCCAGACCCATCGTCGGAATTATAGCAAACGAAGAGGAGTTTGAGTTTGACCCATTCGATTACATCAGTGATCGAGAGAGTTATGTGCCACCATTATCAAGAAATATTGAAGAAAGGAACATTGAGGTAATTGAACCCCTGAATTTTTCAGATTATTTCTCCAACCCGACTGCACCACGAGTTGAACCCTTTGATCTTAGGGCTTACTTTCCATCACCAACACCTGTCAATTATGTGCATATAAATGCATATCAACCGTACACCACCACCCCCGTTAATTACCCGATAGCCTATCATACCCCCAACCCCCCGCCAGCACCTATTAGCTACCAATGGCCTACTGTTACCCCTTTTCCCCTAGTACCACCACCCTCAAGCTTCACCACCCCCATTTGGCATAATTTTGCCCCTCAATCGGCTACCATCGAGGTAAATCAAGTGTTGCCCACACCTCCTGAGCCCGCAGAGCAAGTGCCTTCGATATTTGCTACTATACCATTTCAGATCTCGGGACTAACCTATGATCCACATCAGGTCCCAGTGAGTTATGAGCAAACAAATGTTAATGCTGGCAGCCATAGAGAAGGGGCAGTGGACTTTGTGACCCGATCCAAGAAGATCTCGAAGCAATTGAAAACATCGACAACAGCACAAGCCCAACCAGAAGGGAAGAAAGATAGTGCAGTGAACCCCTTCAAAAAAATGAGTCGAGAACATATACTAGAGACTCAGCTGAGAAGAATGCCCGCCCATATTACTGTATGGGATCTGTTAATGACGTCCCCACTCTATTTTCAAGCATTAATGGGGGCATTAAAAAATGCGCATGTGTCGCTTCAAGTTAGCTCGGATGAAGTCAGGCAGATAATTGGTCAAGTGATGGCTCCAAATGCCATTTCATTTTTTGATGTCGATTTACCTGAGGAAGGAGGTAGTCACTCAAAATCTTTGAATATAACCGTTGAGTCCAAAAATATGATTATCCTCTTAGTTCTAATCAATAATGGGTCTGCATTGAATATATGCCCATTAAGAACCACCACCAAGATTGGGGTAGATCCGTGCATGCTAAGACCCACAAGAACCAGTGCCCGAGGTTTTGATAACACACAAAGAGAGATAATGGGAGAAGTTGACCTTGAGCTGTTAATTGGGCCAATGACCTTCTCCATACTATTTCAGATAATGAACATCAAATCCTCGTTTAATCTACTATTAGGGCGCCCGTGGCTACATGAAGTCGGAGCCATACCTTCCACATTGCACCAGAAACTCAAATTTGCATCTGGGCATAAGATTATCACAATCATTAGAGAGGGGCACAGTGAGAAAGAAAAGGCCGCCAACAACATTGAAAAACCTAACATACTAGATATACCACACACCGCTAAGGACGTCAACCTCCACAGTTTCAAGTACGAGGTGTCGACAATACTCCCGGAGCCCATCAAGGGCATCATGCCTAAAACAGGAGGCGGTATGGTAGCGGCAGTGGCAATGCTTCAAAAGTGGGGTTATCAGAAAGGAAGGGGTATGGGACCCAGATTATAAGGAAGAAAAGAGCTAGTTGTCGCCAAGGGGTAGAAGGTCCGATTCGGGTTAGGATACAAGCCCACAGAAGAAGAGGTCCGAGAGGCCAAAGAGAAAGCCAGGGTCGCCGCGACTGTAAAAGCTCGAGGAATCAACATAGAAGAGAAACCTCGCCCTAGGACGCACATCAGGGATTCCTTTGTCAGCGCAGGGGCCGTAAAGGTCTATCAAAATGGGGCAACCCATTTGACCCCACACAAACCCACAGCTCCAATCCATGCCACCAATCCCCAGATCTCCCTTCCCATCTTGGAGATAGATTTGGCCGCATTGTCCCTTTTCAAGGAACGACGGTCGGTACCTGAACAAATCCCCGCAGTGGTGAATCACCACAAAATTGAGTTATCGTTTGAGGACATGATCTCAGACGAAATGGAGATCAATATGATAGAGGCTGACTCCAATGAGCCATATCAGTCAGCACCGTCAACCCCAATAGGTAAAGAGGCGGCCCCTAAGGTACGCAACTGGGCATCTTTGCCCCAAACCCTGGATGCGGGGAGTGGCCTAACATTTGTCACCGATTTTTAAAAAAATAACCTATAAAAAGTGAGATAAGCCCTTGACATGCAATACCTTGTATATACACAGACTCGGATTGCCAAGGGCCCATCTCTGAAGAAAACAAAAATCTCAAAAACATGGAAAAAATACAAAATCTCAAAAACACGAAAAAAACACAAAATCTCAAAAACATTAAAAAAAATCTAAAGTCTAAAAATATTGTCATTTAAAATTCTAGAAAATGTCCCACAACAGGATGCCTGAATCAAAATGCCCGTCCCACGTGAAATCGACCCCTTCCCTGTAGAAATACAAGAAGAGGTAGGGATAACGAGTTTGGATGAGGATGTCCCCTTCAAGGAGCTCCCCAATGAGCTCCTTGATTGATTTGCCGACTTTGAGTATGGCCCTACCCCCATTTGTCGAAGAGACCGAAGACGTCAATCTAGGAACTAAGGAGGTTCCCAGGATAACCAAAATCGAAATATCACTGTCTCTTGAGGAATGAAAAAGCATGGTCGACTTCCTTCGGTCATACGAAGACATTTTTGCCTGGTCGTACAAGGACATGCCTGGTCTGGATACTGATTTAGTCGAGTATGAGTTGCCCCTCTACCCTGATGTGAAGCCAGTCAAGCAGAAGCTGAGACATCTCCGACCCGAGTGGATGCTAAAAGTCAAAGACGAGATCATCAAGCAGTATGACGCGAGGTTTCTCATGGTATCCAAATACCTGCAATGGCTAGCCAATATCGTACCCGTACCAAAGAAGGACGGATAGGTCTGCATGTGTATCGATTTTTGCAATTTGAATAGAGCAAGCCCAAAGGACGATTTCCCACTACCACACATCGAAATCTTAGTAGACAACACAGCTAAGCACGGGATGCTTTCTTTTATAGATGGATTCTTAGGATACAATCAGATCAAAATGGCAGAGGTTGATCGTGAGAAGACAATGTTCATTAACCCCTGAGAAACCTTTTGCTATCGAGTCATGCCATTCGGGCTGAAGAATGCCGGTGCAACGTACCAGAGAGCTATGACTGCACTATTTCATGACATGATGCACCGAGAGATTGAAGTATATGTCGACCACATGATAGCCAAGTCACCAGAGCGAAGCGACCATCTGGTAAACCTCCAGAAGCTGTTTGAAAGGCAGAGGAAGTACAAGCTACGTCTGAATCCACAAAAGTGCCCATTTGGTGCTATGTCAGGGAAACTGCTATGGTTCATCATCAGCAGGAGGGGGATCGAGGTCAACCCAATCAAAGTCAAAGCTATCACTGAAATGCCACCGCCGTCTATCGAGATAGAGGTTAGAGGGTTTCTGGGTAGAATATAGTATGTCAGTCGATTCATTGCACAGCTAACTCCAATCCGCACGCTGATCTTCAAGTTACTAAGGAAGAATTTGCCCGTTCAATGGAACGACAATTGTCAAGTAGCGTTCAAAAAAATCAAAAGCTACCTCCTTAATCCACCTGTTTTGGTACCACTTGAGCTAGGGAGACCACTCTTTATGTATCTCTCCACGACGGAAGTTTTGATGGGATGTGTCTTGGGGCAGCACGATGAAACGGGAAGAAGAGAGTAAGCTATTTACTATCTGAGCAAGAAGTTTACTGATTATGAAGCGCGTTACTCTCATCTGGAGAAAGCATGCCTGGCTCTTGTATGTGCTACTCAAAGGCTCCGCCACTACTTGCTATCTCAGGCGGTTCTGCTCTTGGCCCGAATGGACTCTTTGAAATACCTATTTGAAAAGCCAGCTCTCACTGGACGAACCACACAATGGCAACTTTTATTATCTGAATTCGACATCATGTATGTCACTTAAAAGTCAATCAAGGGGCAGGCGCTTGCTGATCATCTTGCCGACAATCCTTTACCTGATTATGAGTCTTTGAGAAGTGAGTTCCCCTATGAGGACATCCTATTCATGACAGAAGATGATACAGAAGAAGCAGAAGAATTATAGGTAATGCACTTTGACGGGGCAGCAAATGTCGAGGGCCAAGGAGTTGGCGCCATCCTGATTTCACCGAAAGGATCCCATGTACCAGTCTCTATCAAGCTCAACTTCCCTTGCACTATCAATATGGCTGAGTTCGAAGCTTGCGTCGCTGCTCTGCAGGCGGGTCTCGATCTAAATGTAACTCACCTTCGAGTAGTTGGAGATTCACAGTTAATCATATGCCAGACGAATGGTGACTAGAAGATGAAAGATGGGAAACTGATCCCCTATCATGAACACCTCGAGGATCTGATAGCTTGCTTCCAGGATGTGACTTTCTCATACGTCCCCCGGATAAGGAATCGCTCTGCCGACGCATTAGCAACTTTGGCGTCAATGATTGAAATCCCCTATGGTGTTGAGATGAAGCTGATCATGATCGAGCAGAGGAATGAGCCGACCTTCTGCCTCCAGATTGAGGAACCTACAAAACCTGATGATGAGCCACCTTGGTTCTCAGATATCAAGAATTTCCTCGAGATCCTAACTTTCCTAGGGGGTACATCCAAGACAGACCGACGAACCATTCAACGTTTAACGGCAGGTTACGTCATTTGCGGGGAATGCCTCTACAAGCGATCATACAATAACATCTTACTTAGGTGCCTCACTGAAAGTGAAGCGGTCAATATTATGAAAGAAATCCATGAGGGAGTATGCAGAGCCCACGTCAGCAGTCACATGCTCGATAAGAATATCCTACGGTAGGGGTACTTTTGGACCACCATGGAATCAGATTGTTGCAAACATGTTCAAAAATGCTACAAGTGTCAGGAACACTCCAGTCTGATACACACTCTTGCCATTGATCTTCACTGCATGACCACTCCTTGGCCATTTGCTATATGGGGCCTTGACGTTGTCGGAATGGTTAATCCAAAAGCATCAAATGGACATCGGTTCATCCTCGTCACCATTGAATACTTCACCAAGTGGGTAGAAGCGGCATCATATGCCAACATCACGGCCAGTCACATTGAGAAGTTTCTCAAAAATAATATTGTGTGTCGATTTGGAGTACCCAAAGATATCAACACGGACAACGGTACAAACTTTGCGAATAAGCGCATCCGAGACTTCTACGAGCAATACAAGATCAAGCATTATCGCTCATCCCCTTATCGGCCTAAAACCAATGGAGCCGTGGAAGCCGCAAACAAGACAGTCATCCGCATCCTTGAGAAAATGGTCGTCACTTATCGAGATTGGAGTGAAATGCTGCCATTTGCTTTGTGGGCCTACCGAACGTCGATCCATACAGCTCCAGGGGTAACACCATTCTCCTTTGTGTATGGAACCTAGGTCGTCCTCCCGGTGGAGGTTGAAGTACCCTCGCTCCGAATCCTCATAAAATCAGGCTTACCCGAAGCAGAGAGAGAGATCCCGCTTTAAACAATTAAACTTATTGGACGAGAAGAGACTCCTAGCCTTGTGTCACACTCAAGTTTACTAGGGGCGAATCGCACACGCTTACAATAAACGTGTCCACGATCGAGATCTAAAGGTAGGAGACACTGTGCTGAAGAAGATCTTCCCTTCCCTCCATGCCGATCCAAGAGGGAAGTTTAAACCGAGCTGGGAAGGACCATACGTCATTCGAGAAGTGCTACCAGGATACGCCATCCGCCTCGCCACCATGGACGGATATCATCTTCCTGAGCCCATCAACGCTGGATACGTTCGACGGTTCTACTCTTAGTCTATTGCGATAAGGTAAGTATTGCTGAAACAGATACGTGACTGCTTAAGAACCACTCGAAAGAGGCTATCATTCCAAGCACAGTAGCCCAAAAGCATCCCTAAAAATAATGATATCCTTTGCTATCCCATTTGAGTATGGGCCTTTCTTTCAATAACCCCTTTCCCAAAAATAATGTGTGTGTACATATATAAAAAAAAAAGGAAAAGTAAAGTTAATATCAAAATCCAAAAAAAAAATCGAAAAAGCAAAATTTCAAAAGAGATTGCCTGAAATGAACCAAAAAAAAACAAAAACAAAACAAAATAAAAAATATATATAGAAGAAACATGGGGCATGTACAGTAAGATCCCAAGGAAGAAAGTATGTTGAGAAAACTAATGTCGTATCAAAGAAACACTTTTTAGCCCAGCATACCTTCAAATCCTAACCTGACCCATGGCCAAGCTACACCCTAAAGAAAGCCCTCTTTTAGGTTTACAAGCAGTCATAATATCTGTTAAGTCAACACAAGCCGAGTTATATGACGATACCAGAACCCCATCCAGTCGGCTATGATAGAACCAACGCTTATGTCGTGACTATTGAGAAAAGAAAATGAACAAAATAATAAAAAATAAAATAAAATAAAAATATAAGCTCCAAGCAAGATGGACGTGGTGAAAACCCGAGAGGGGATTACGGGTAAAAACAGCGGGCTTGTGCGGACTAGGTGAAAACCCGAAAGGGCGCTTGGGGTAAGAGAGCTAAACCCATGGACGTGGTGAAAACCCGAAAGGGCGCCACAGGTAAAAAAAGGAGATAAATAAAAAAAGAAAAAAGAAGAAAGGTTTGGACTGATTGAGAAGATTGATGTTTGAGGAACCCTTTTGTTACTCTTCCTGTACCCTCTTGTCTGACTGGGCCGCTCATGCTAGTTCAAATCGGGTCCCGACCAGAATTTTCTTTGTGAAACCCGCACCATCAAACGTATGACCCGAGGCAAGGAGAAAGGTTTGACTCAATCTAAAGGGATCAATGTTTCGGCCTTGGTAAAATTCAGAAACTCACTAAGGTCCGACTGCATGAAAGGGATTGACTATGCTCAAAATGCGACCTGTTACTCCGTCTCACTGTCAAGGCATCAAAAGCAAAAAAGAAGAAGAAGAAGAAAAGCTAAAAACAAAAAAATCAAGAAAAATCCAAACACCAAAAAAATATGCATATATTTTTACTCATTTCCATGTACATATTTCCAGCATCATATTTCAATCTCAAAAATGAAGAAAAATAATAAAAAATCTCTAAAAACAAAAATCCAAAAAATATCTCGAAAATGAAAAATATAGATAAAAGTTTATTTCTCCTTCTATTAATTAAGATGCTTATTGTTACCTATATAAATAAATAAGGGATAGACATTTTCTCAAAGATGTGCAGGAACATCAAACGGTCCAAAGCCTTGAAGCAGGCAACTTCTCAGCGATGGACAAATCAGATGAAGCATTCCGCCATCGACATTAGGTCTATTAAAAAAGGGGAGAATGAAAATTATTTTGAAAAAGAAAAAAAGATATCTGTGAACTTTTACTCACAGCTACGCACTCACGTATTTTTGATGTGATAAAATGTAAATATTTTATCGACAACGTAGCTGTGCAAAATTAATGTCCTAGGTTAAAGGTTCACCTTGGATCCATGGATCATACTTCAAAGTAGGAGCGATAGTGTCAATTTCGATCAAATTGTCAATGCTTGGATCGAATTGATTCCACTGCTAAATCTTTTGTGCCAAGCGCTCTGTCTTTGGATTCATATGAACGTGGGTGTCTTAAGCTTTAGATTCTCCATTGGAAAAGGTCAATCATTGGTTGAGACCAACCTGTTGAGAATGAGATTATGTGTCAATCAAACTATGTGCAACCATGCATTTAGAAGGGATCATTTTTTTATTTTTTTTTCTGTAGGCTTAAAACCTGTATGGGCAGTGGTATCCCTGTAAAGTGTACGCCATGCGTCTGGGTATCCGTATGATGGTCGTTTATCCCCGTAAATTATACCCGGGCGGGTCCGGGTCGGGGCTTCCATCGCCTTTGTTTGGTTCTTATTGCCCCTGATGGGCATGCGATTATGTATACTTAATTGATGTTTATGATCATTGTCGGTGGAAGCCAGGATTGGATGCCCCTTTTTGGGAGACACCCAATGTTTGGTTGGTTTTGTTTAAGATAGTTGAAGTTGGATGCTCTAGCTCATGTTGATCTAGGGCACATTTTCAAAAAACGGCATGTACTCCTAAAAAGTGTTGTGACATCTATCCACTTCACTCGGGCAGTCATGTTAAATAAACTTCGGGGTCGATGGGTTCGCCTAAAGACCTCGAACCCTTCTTTTAGCAGGGGCACCCGCGAATAGTCCGATGGGGCCATCAAATGCCTCGTAGGATTGGACGCAAACTATGGAGCCTTGCGTATGTTTACTTTGCGCCTATCTTTGAATGTGGGTCGATCACCCCTCTTACTTACGAAGCTGTTGCATTCAGAATGAATCTCAAACATCAATCACCTTCACATCATCTCGAGAAGCAGACGTTTTTCCCGACTAACGGGCTTTCGCAACTCGAGAGGATTACGTTTTTCCCAGCTATTGGGCTTTCGCAACGCATTCCACCTCGGTTATGCCTAGTAATGTCGCTAAGCGCTTGGGAACTGATTACCTCAAGAAACGAATGATTAGCCTGGCACCCCAAGGCTTTCATTTTCTTACCATGTTACTCACCCAATGTTTGAAGTTTGTTTTGAATACAGCGGACCCGTCAGTTATGCCTTGGGCCTCTTCAGATGTCTCTTTTCTTTGGCATACTATCACAAGTGATCAAATACCAAAGAGGGGCATCTGTAGACACCCAAATTTGGCCCAAGGCCCGATCAAAACACCTTTCGAGAGAGGTGCAATTCTGAGCTTTTGATGGCATATATGAAACCCTTAGGAATTACCCCAAACCCCTAGGAATCACCTTAGATCCCTCAGAACTTATCTTGAACCTTTATAAACCAATCCCGAACCCTTAGGAATCAACCATAGCCTTACCAGACCTATTAGAACCCTTCCCGGGCACGATTCGACCCCCCCTGAACAGCGGTTAGAAAGAGGAGTGCTAAAGTTTTATGGATAGTTTCCCAACATAAGGCATATACCGTTGGAAAGTAGAGCTTCCCATCTTTCCAACAAACTAAGAATCACCTAATTTGGAGTTGTACATCAAAAGATAAAATAGAATGAAGATTGCAAATTTGTGCAAGAAATTGTAAAACCGGATCTATAGAGCTAATTTCGAACTAACCAAAATAGCTGATGAAAAGAGGAGTGCCAAGGTTAGTATAGATAGTTTCCCAACCTAAGGCCTATACCATTGGAAAGTAGACTTTCTCAGCTTTCCAACGAGCTAAGAATCGCCTAATTTGGAGTTGCACATTAAAAGTTATGACAATTTGAAAATTGCAGATTTGTGCAGGATATTGCAAACCGGGCCGGGCCCTTGCAGGTTTTCAACTTCCAACAGTTTGGGCCTGGTTTTCCTTCAAAAATGGTCAAAATTGACATTGGGGGTTTGACTTATGGACCATCCCAAAGTCTTGGGTGTGTTTCTTTAGGACACTAGTGACCCTATTAGCTTAAGTTATCACCCTTTTGCCATTCAAGTCACCACCCTATCATCTACCATTAAACCCAAATCCCTCTTCTCCAAGCTCTAGAAAAAAACAAAAACCTTAGATTGCCCATTACCTAATTGCTAATCCAATTAGGACTCTAACCCCTCACTAATCCTCCCTTCTTCTATAAATAGAGAGCCACCCCTCTTGGTTAAGAGTTGAGAATTTCTACCTATGAGAGAAAGAGCTTAAAATGAGAAGACCTTTCTCCCTTTGGTGCACACCCCCCATAAAAATTCCAGAATTCACAAAACTCCTTTAGACCTTAGCATTTCATAGAAAATCCTTAGGTTAGATGTATGTGATCCCCTAGCCTCCCTTCCCTACCTCTTAGCTTCAAGCCTTAAGAGTTAAAACCCCACTTTCCACCATACAAAGCCTTCAAGAGCTTATCAAAGCAAGCCACGCAAGGATCTCCTATGGTGCTACAAGGGCCCGAGGGCTCCGGCTCTCCCCTTTCTTCTCCTATCTCCTTTTGCTCTCCCTACCCTCTCATTTTGTGCCGTTACGCCGCCGAATTTTCGGTAGGAACGGAGGGGTACAAATAGGATTGGAGGCCCATTTGGGCAAGAGGAAGCTATTTTCTTTTCTTTTACTTTATTTTATTTTTGGCCATTAGTAGAGACCGCGTTAAGCGGGTTGATCAGGTGCCTAACACCTTCCCGATTGATAACCGAAGCCCCTACCCAAGAGCCTTTAGTGTGGACCGGATTCAGAGTCACATTTTTAGCACTTAGGTGCTCATAAAAATGAACTAGGTATCTCGGGATACCGAAAGCTCCAGGTGGTGACTCTAAATATTTATTTAGTGAGCGCATCAGCCCGACGGGATCGTCAAACAAAATTTCACGATTGCACATATATTTATTTACATACCACACCAATATAATTATAGAATAGTGTTATAAGTGTGATTTTGATAATCGTAAAGGTCAGAGTTCGATTTCATAAAGACATCGAAGTTCTAACACTTTGTGTTATCGAAGTGGTCATGTTGAAGCGATAAAATGATACATATATAGTATACTATAATTAAATGCTTAAATAAAAGGGACAGTCTAATTTAAAGTGGAGTGCATCATGGCCATTGATCGAAACATCAATAAATTAAAGTGCATTGAGTTTTGGTCGAGCAAGTAGAGTTATAGGAGAAAACAATATTGATAATATTGTTTGGTGTCTATTCGGACATAGATCAATCGATTAAAAAGTGTAACACAATCGATTGAATTTAAATAGGTGCACACAATCAGTTTGGTTCAAGATCAACCGATTGAAAAGTGTAACTCAATCGATTGAATTTAGGTAGGTATACACAGTTGGTTCAATTCAAAGTTAATCGATTGAGAAGTGGAACTCAATCGATTGAATAATAAATTGAAATAAGGCTTGAGCTCTTATTCTGTTATACAACTTAGCTAATATCATATTTTATATAAATTAGGCCTATTAGGCTATTACTACCCAGGAACCTCAATCGATTGAATGTAAATATTCAATCGATTGAAACATCCTTTTCCTTCAAACAATGTAAACTGCAGTAAGTCTCAGAATGTGATAATAGCTCATGATTCGAACTATTATTATATTCAATCAAATAACCTCAATCGATTGAATTTTAAAATCAATCGATTGAGACATCCATTCATTTAAGTTATTAGAAGCAATTAAAGTAACCTGGCTTATTAAAATCAAACTGCTCAAATCAATCGATTGAATCATGCGAATAAATCGATTGAATTTTAAATAACGAAGTAAAACCTTCTCTGTTACAGTTTTGAAGTCGATCGATTGAAAAGTGTGTTTCAATCAATTGACTATTGCAGATTCGAAACGAAATAGGATTCCGAAATAAAACCCAAAATACATCCGAAAATTTACAAAAATAATATAAAATAAGGATTAATTATTATTTTAATCCTAAAAGTGATTTTATTATAAAACAAATTTAGATTTATTTTAAATAGCCAATCGATACGCGATCGAACGCATCCTATACGATGGGATCTGAGAAGAACGAGATGGATGGATGGGTACCCACCTCTTGAAGCGTGATTGGCGAATCGACAGCTGTTAGGGCGATAGAGAGCGGCGTCCACGCGATGGCCCGTCCATGATTATGCTGCCTTCTTTCACCACCATCTGACGGTAGAAAAACACCATGATGTTCTTTGTGGAAGAACGCACAAGATTTAGAAGAGATTTGGGTGTTTTTAGAAAAGGGTGGCTATAGAAGAAGATGGAGTGACGGCTAGAGTTTTTAAGAAGAATTCCTATAATAGTGATTTAGGGTTCTCCGTAACTTTCTTATTTATAATATATGGGCATTAATTTGGTGCTAAACAGTCGCACTAAATAAAGGTGTATAGGCTTTTATTTCAAAGTTTAAAATAGAGGTTTAAAACTCACGTAGTAAGGTTTGATCCTTAGACCTCTTTTCTATAACCAAAGCCTTTCAACCACTAGGCCACCACACAACTTGTGTCAAATAAAGACAATTTTAAATATAAAACCGTTTGAAAAATCAAAATGTGTATTTTCTCAACTAGGGTAGGTTCCGGTGTGGAGCACTAACACCATGCTTGGTGCAAAACAAATTGAACACCACAAATTAAGTTTAAATTTTTTTGGGTCGTTATATTCTCCCCCCCTTATAATATTTTCGTCCTAAAAAATTACGTACCTGTACTGATAAACTCCTGACACTTCTCCAAAGTCTTGGCTTCTCGTTCCCAAGTGGCTTCATTCGGTGGGTGATGCTGCCACTGCACTTTGACGAAGCGAACAGATTTACCCTTGATGAGCTTCCCCTTCTGATCTACGATACGAACCTGCTTCTCTATGATGGTCAGATCATCTCTGACTTCAGTTGGCTCGATATTAAGGACGTGAGATGGATTCGGCAGGTATTTGATAAACACATGGAACACATTGTGGATATCGGCAAAGTGTTTCGGAAGTGAAATTCGGTATGCTACCTAGCCGATACGATCTGTGATAACGAAAGGTTCCACATATCTCGGACTTAGTTTTCCCCGCATTCCAAAATGCATGATTCCCTTAGTTGGTGACACCCGTATGAAAATCAATTCACCAACCTCAAATTCTATCAAGTGTCTTCTACTGTCGGCGTAGGCTTTCTGACGGTCTTAGGCTTCTTTCAACCTTTGGCGGATAACTCTAACCTTCTCGATCGTGGTTTCTATGAGTTTCGGCCCAAACATCTTTCTCTCACCAATCTCATACCAATAAAGAGGTGTTCTATAACTTCGGTCAGAAAGAGCTTCAAAAGGCGACATCCCAATGCTTGCCTGAAAGCTATTGTTATAAGAAAATTCAATCAAAGGGAGGTGGTCATCCTAGGTACCTCGGAAGTCTAACATGCAGTCTCGAAGCATATCTTCTTCGATTTGATTAACTCTTTCAGTTTGACCGTCGGTCTCTAGATGAAAGGCTATACTGAAGTCGAGTCTCGTACCCATTGCTTCCTGAAATTTTTTCCAATGATCATAAGTGAGTTTCGTGTCTCTGTCCGACACAATGTTCACAGGAACCCCGTGAAGCTTGACTATTTCCTTCAGATACGTCTCAGCCAATTTGTCCCCACTATCTGTAATCTTGGAAGGTAGGAAGTGTGCCGACTTAGTCAATCGGGCCACAATAACCCAGATGACGTTGTGCTTCCTTGAAGTTCTAGGGAGTCCGACTATGAAATCCATAGAGATGTTCTCCCACTTCCACTCGGGAATCGGTAAGGACTGCAAAAGACCAGCTTGCTTCTGATGCTCAACTTTCACCTATTGGCATACCAAACACCTAGAGACGTATTTGGCAATCTCTCTCTTCATATTTGGCCACCAATAATAGTTTTGAATATTCCGGTATATTTTCGTGCTTCCTGGGTGCACCGAATATCTAGATTTGTGTGCCTCCTCGAGAATTTTGTTCCGCAATGTTTCAACATCGAGGACATACAATCTATCTCGTAAAAGGAGGGTTTTATTGAACCTTATAGAGAAATTTGGTTTAGGGCCCTTGGCTAATTGTCCCTTAATCTTCGAAATTTTGGGATCTAAGGGTTGGCCATTTCTGATACAACCAACAAGGGAAGGCTTGACCATCATACTGGCTAGGTATACTCCCTCACCAATTTTTTCAAGTCGCACATCCAACTGAGCAATCTCATCGAGCGGCTTCCAAGCCTTTAGACGTGCTAGCAGTCTTGAAGATTTCCGACTTAGAGCATCAACAACTACATTTACTTTACCCGGATGATAATTAATGGAACAATCATAGTCCTTCATGTATTCCATCCAACGTCTCTGTCTCAAATTAAGATCTTTATGAGAAAATAAGTAGTTGAGACTCTTGTGGTCCGTAAAAATCTTGAAAGTCTTACCGTATAGATAATGCCGCCAAATCTTAAGTGCAAAGATGACTGCGGCCAACTCAAGGTCATGAACCAGATAATTCTTCTCATGCGGCTTCAACTGTCCCGAGTCGTAGCCAATGACTCTCTTATATTGCTCCAACAGACATCCAAGTCCCTGGCGCGAAGGATTTGTGTAGACTTCATAATCATCGGGTCTAGAAGGTAATGTGAGAATGGGAGCTATCGTGAGTTTCTGCTTCAATAGGTTAAAGTTCTGCTCACACTCATCGGTCCACACAAATTTGTTATTCTTGCGGGTTAGCATAGTGAGCGGGAGTGCCAAATGAGAGAATCCTTTCACAAATTTACAATAAAATCTGGCTAAACCGGGAAAACTTCTCACTTCGGTGACATTCTTTGGTGTTTTCCAATTCGCAACCGCTTCAATCTTCGATGGATCCACAGAAATTCTTGCGACGGAAATCACGTGACCCAAGAAAGATACATTCTCAAGCCAAAACTCACACTTGCTCAATTTTGCGTATAATCTGTACTCACGGAGAGTCTGTAGCATAATACGAAGGTGGTCCTTGTGAGCTTCTTTTGTGTGGGAATAAATGAGAACATCGTAGATAAATACCACCATGAACTTGTCAAGAAATTCTCTGAATACGCGGTTCATTAGGTCCATAAACACGACAGGCTTGTTTGTGAGCCCAAAAGGCATAACGAGGAACTCGTAGTGTCCATGCCTTGTTTCAAAAGCAGTCTTCAAAATATCTTCTGCTCTAACTTTCAACTGATGATAACCGGACCTGAGATCTATCTTTGAAAAGTAAGTAGCACCCTGTAGCTAATCAAATAAGTCATCGATACGAGGAAGAGGGTATCAATTCTTCACGATAATATTATTCAGCTGTCGATAGTCGATACAAAGTCTCATTGAACCATCTTTCTTCTTTACGAATAAGACCGGTGCTCTCCATGGTGACTCACTACGACGGATAAATCCCTTATTAGATAGTTCACGCAACTGAATCTCTAACTCCTTCAGTTCTGCTAGTGCCATTCGGTACAGGACTTTCGCAATCGGTAAGGTACCGGGTGCGAGATCAATCTTGAACTCTACTTCTTGCTCAGGTAGAAGTCCAGGTAAATATTCTGGAAAGACATCAACGAACTCCCCAACGATAGGAATATTTGAGGGGTCCGCTTCTCATCGCGTTCACCATCGAGAGTAGTAAGTAGGGCTGCTCCTCCCTTTTTAATGCCACAAAATTTGAATGAAGGGCTCCCAATCGGTCAGAAGGTGACTACTTTAGAAAAGCAATCAACTGAGGCGTGATAAGCCACTAACCAATCCATGCCGAGGATTATATCGAAGTCTTGGAATCCGAGTACCATCAGATTTGCGGGTAACTCATGTGTTCCAACTACTAGGACCGTAGCTTTACAAACTTTAGATGCCATCATCACTTCTCCTGACGACGTAGAAATCGCAAGCATACTATCCAGCGATACAGGATTAGCTTTGATTTCAGAAACAAAACTCGATGTAATCAAAGAGTAGGTAGATCCAGAGTCGATCAAGACCCAAGCATGACAACTGGATGAATCGATAGGTCTAGAAACTTTCATAGTTCCTGAATGACACAAGGGTTCATATGTGATCTAACTTATACATGGCATAGCATTCTCAAGAAAATAATAAATTAAACTCATACACAGAATAAGTCATAAAAACAATTATAAGGAAGTAAAGCTTAAAGAAAATTAGATAAGGTAAAATTCATACCCTGAATGACCTCATCGGTAGACAAAGCGTCCTGCTGAGACATGGCGAAAACTCGACCCTACGTTCGAGGTCATTGCGGTTGCTGCTGCTGACCTCTAAAATAAATATCTGTGGCTGGGTCTCACTCTGGGTAGTCACGAATAAAGGGTCCCAGCTTCTTACATCGGAAACACATGCTTGAGTATAACAAACACTCACCCAATTTATGTTTCTTGCCGCACTTGGTGCAAGGTTGGTACGAAATAAAATAAGGTTTCTGCTGGGTGTTAGCTGAAGCATTCTTAGGGTATGCTATAGATATAACACCTCTCTGAGCAGTTGGGGCTGTAGTCATCCCAGGGTGGGTGTAACTTGACGATGGTGCAACTCTCTGGTAACTGGAGGTGGGAGCGGCTCTCTGAACTGGGTGAGTTTAAGGGTACGACACAAAACGCTGCTGTCTCTGTACCAGTGCAAATCTAGAATGAGGTGATCTTGGAGTAAGGGATGAACAGCCTTCTTGATTCGGTTTACCCCTCTGAGTTGTTTGACGGGCTACATGTTGAGCTAGCAATTCTTCATTTTCCTGCTCTTGGATATGAGCTCGTTCTACAAGCTCTCCATAGGTCAAAATTTTTATCGCAATAATCTTGCTCCTGATAATAGGGTTGAGCCCCTTTTAAAAATGGTAACACTTTTTAGCTTCATCTGCTACTAACATGGAGGCGAATTGGGAGAGTCGATCGAACTTCGCCTCGTATTTAGTCACAGAAAGATTTCCTTGCTGTAGTGCTAAGAACACGCTTTTTTTTTGAGTCTTCGTGGCATCGGTAGAGTATTTGTTATAAAATACTTCTCTGAACTGCTGCCAAGTCTAGTATTCTTCTTCTTGCCTGTCTGCTAACCTTTTCGTTGATGTCCACCAATTTTGTGCATCGCCTTGCAAGCACATCACGGCCCAAGGTACTTTCTCATTTTCTGCTGGAGTAAAGACTTTGAAAATTTTGTCTATTTGTGTAATCTAATCGTCAGCTGTATCAGGATCCAACTGTCCGTGGAAGTGCGGAGGTCGAGCCCTGGAGAAAGTCACATATTAGTTATAATAGTTATCAAATCGAGGTGTTGGTGGAGGTGTAACCGGACATCGGTTGGTAGGATTATTCAGTTGTTGGGCAATCAGGTCCTGATAAGTTTTGGCCTGCTGTTCTAGCTGCTGGTTGAACCCTTGGATCAGTCTGGCAGTCTCTTGCTGATGGGCCTCATTCAACTGGGCCATATGCTATTGTTGTGCTATCGTCAATTCGCATATGATACGCGCTATTACACTTTCATATCCCCGAGATGAAGATCCCTCACCATTTTTTTACAGTGCCATCGAAATCCTGTCTCAAAAATTCAAGGATTTAGAACTCATAATAACTTAAATCCCAAAGTCCACAGAAAGTAAAGCCTGAGCTCTGATACCACTCTGTCACGACTCGGAATTCTATCCTATCTCGAGGGCCTAGAATTCTGTGCTATGACATGCACAAATCCTGCATATGCTAAGCGGACATACACCTAATCAGAGTTCTCGCACAATAATGGTTCTATAAAATCCGTGAAATCTAACAAATAGGGTGGAATATAAATGCAATCATAAATACTGAATAAGTGTGATAAAATCACGAATCCACCAATAAAATGTAAATCCAGTCGAAGATAAATCCGATAAAATAAACTATAAAATCCGCAATACTAGTATCAATAGAACTCAAAATCAAGATGTAGTCCTCACGATACTAGATCAATATAAGCCCTCTAAAGGCTCTTGGTACTGAACGCCCGTGGAATCAATGAAATCAGTGTCAGTGAGATCTAGATTGCTCGCGCCTACTCTACCAGCGTAATCACCTGCAACTATTAGATTATCGTGGGATGAGTTTACTCAGTCACGTAAACTCAGTGGATACACCATAAATCCACCCCATACTACTCAGGTGCATTGTGGGTGAATCTTGTGAGTGATAAACATAATATCTCAAAGTAGATAACAAGAGAAAGATGAAATTATTTGTATATCATAAAACTCATATTATATCATAAATGCAAGACCATGATCTAGACACTCATATCCTAACGTACCTTATCATATCTCATAACATCTCATATCATATCTTATTATCATTCTCGCATATACGTTTGTACATCGCATGAGCGTAACTAACATACTCATAATATCCTAAACGACCTATGCCAGAGTTGCTGCTCAAGCTACCATGGGAGGGTCAACATAGTATCATACCATCATATCACAACGCCCTTATGTCATACTCATACTTTACCATTCAGCCAATGGGGAGACATAATGGCCAAAGTTACTCATAATATACTCATACTCATAATCTCTCCCAGAGATCCGTCTTAGCTGAAAGACGTTGCCCTTACGGTGGCTACGCAAGGAACAGTACATACAGAGACTTAAGTTCTTTATCTTTTACTGGCCTACACAGCGATGTCTTATTATCGTACTCGTATCATAACTTACCTTATCTCATACTCATACCTTATCATATTCTTATACTTAATCCTAGGACAACTATAGTGAGGCAATGTTCTTAATTCGCGCTTCCCAAGAAAAAGGTTCCGTAGTAACCTGGATGTACTTCGTGTGGTAGTCTATACTACAATAGAGGTGTTGCATCCGTACATGGACAATATTTTGAGTTTCATGTGACCGTAGAAGAAATCTCACCATAGCTAATGCCTATGGTCGAACCTCATAACTTAACTCATAATTTATACTATCATATTTGAACTCGGGGTGATCGGGTCGCCATATATGCCATCGTATATGAGGTTACACTGAATTCACACTCACCCGACTCGTCATGGGTCCCATTCCACCATGAGTTGTAAGGCATGTGAATACGGTGTATATCTCGCTTCGATACCATCTCAGCGAATCACCACGCCTAAGCATAGGCATGATCTCATACACTCTCATACTCATGATTTAACATATCCTTAACTCGTATAAATTAATTAAGTTACAAATATAAAAGTACCACACATACAGAACGGTTAAATTTTGATTATGTTTATTTTTATATTTATTTATATATCACACTAATATAATTATAGAATAGGGTTATAAGTGTGATTTTGATAATCGTAAAGGTCAAAGTTCGATTTCATAAAGACATCAAAGTTCTAATACTTCGTGTTATCAAAGTGGTCGCATTGAAGCGATAAAAGGATACATATATAGTGTACTATAATTAAATGCTTAAATAAAAGGGGTAGTCTTATTTAAAGTAGAGTGCATCACGACCATCGATCGAAACATCAATAAATTAGAGTGCATTAAGTTTTGGTTGAGCAGGTAGAGTTATAGGAGAAAACAATATTGATAATATTGTTTGGTGTCTATTCGGACATAGATCAATCGATTGAAAAGTGTAACCCAATCGATTGAATTTAAATAGGTGTACACAATCAGTTCGGTTCAAGATCAATCGATTGAAAAGTGTAACTCAATAGATTGAATTTACGTAAGTGTACACAGTCGGTTCAATTCAAAGTCAATCAATTGAGAAGTGGAACTCAATCGATTGAATAATAAATTGAAATAAGGCTTGAGCTCTCATTATGTTATACAACTTAGCTAATATCATATTTTATATAAATTAGGCCTATTAGGATATTACTACCCAGGAACCTCAATCGATTGAATGTAAATATTCAATCGATTGAAACATCCTTTTCCTTCAAACAATGTAAATTGCAATAAGTCTTAGAATGTGATAATAGTTCATGATTCGAACTATTATTATATTCACTCAAATAACCTCAATCGATTGAATTTTAAAATCAATGGATTGAGACATCCATTCATTTAAGTTATCAGAAGTAATTAAAGTAACTTTGCTTAATAAAATCAAACAGCTCAAATCAATCGATTGAATCATGCGAATCAATCGATTGAATTTTAAATAAGAAAGTAAAACCTTCTCTGTTACGGTTTTGAAGTCGATCGATTGAAAAGTGTATTTCAATCTATTGACTGTCGCAGATTCAAAACGAAATAGGGTTCCGAAATAAAACTCAAAATACATCCGAAAAATTTACAAAAATAATATAAAATAAGGATTAATTATTATTTTAATCCTAAAAGTGATTTTATAATAAAAAAAATTTAGATTTATTTTAAATAGCCCATCGATGCGCGATTGAACGCATTCTACGCAATGGGATCTGAGAAGAACGAGATGGATGGATGGGTACCCACCTCTTGAATCGTGATCGGGGAATCGATGGCGGTTAGGGCAATATAGAGCGGCCTCCACGCGATGGCCCGTCCACGATTACGCCGCCTTCTTCCACCATGATCTGAAGGTAGAAAAATACCATGATGTTCTTTGTGAAAGAACATACAAGAGATTTAAAAGAGATTTGGGTGTTTATAGAAAAAGGTGGCTATAGAAGAAGATGGAGTCATGGCTAGGGTTTTTAAGAAGACTTCCTGTAATAGTGATTTAGGGTTCTCCGTAACTTTCTTATTTATAATATATGGGTATTAACTCGGTGCAAAGCGGTCGCACTAAATAAAGGTGTATAACTTTTTATTTAAAAGTTTAAAATAGAGGTTTAAATCTCATGTAGTAAGGCTTGATCCTTAGACCTCTTGTCTATAACCAAAGCCTTTCAACCACTAGGCCACCAAACAACTTGTGTCAAATAAAGACAATTTTAAATATGAAACCTTTTGAAAAATCAAAATGTGTATTTTCTCAACTAGGGTAGGTTCCGGTGTGGAGCACTAACACCATGCTTGGTGCAAAACAAATCTAACACCACAAATTAAGTTTAAATTTTTTTGGGTCGTTACAAAAGTCCATTTTTCTATCACCAAAAATCCAAAAATTTCAAGCAAATTCTTGACTAGAAATTCCACATCAATTTTAATGGAGACATTACCTTAGCTAGATCTTCTTGTTGCTTGCTGGTTTGACTTGAATTGGATGGTTCAAGGGGCTGGTATGAAGCTCAAGTTTATATATGTTAAACTAGGAGAAGAGAGAAGTTGAGTGATGGTGGTGGATGTGAGTTTTGATGACTAGATTTATGAGGTAAATTCAAGGTAGCAAGGGGGCTTCAATGGAGGTTTGAGAGAGAGGTTGAAGATGAAAATGGTGGAATGAGGGAGAGCCCCATGGAATTCTATTTTTGCATATGGGGGTGGGAGACAAGGGCTGCAATTTGAGAATACTAGGCCTCTCTTTACTTCCCAAAGTCACTCTCCTCCCATCACTCTCTCTCTCCACTCTCCCATGCGCATACCAAAGTCGACCCCACTTGGGTTCCACTCTACACCACACATCAAGTCAACTCCTGTCTTTTGTGGTTCTCAAGGCCCTTAAATTTTATGATTTTCAAGTTATCAAATAAATCTTGTGGTGCATGTGTGTGGGTGCATCTACCACCCTAGATTATCTAAAGTTTATTAATGGTGTAAGATGGGTCAAACTTTGGTCAAGTAGATTAAGGGCTAGGATTTGCTAGAGATTTGAAAAATTCTAATTATCAAAAGTAGGAAATTAACTTGTCAATGCCCTTGGGCTTTATTTAAAATTACAAGGAATGCCATTGCTCCATGCAAGGCACAAGCACATAGTCTCATGTATTAGTGCATCCAGTTCTTTGAATTTTATGGTTTTAGGTTTGACTCAACCCATCAACTATTCCTATGACCATCATCAAAATATGTTTTGTTCGCTATGATCTCCTCATCACCTCCAAGTCTCAGGCCAAATTCGGATCAAACCTTGGGTCAGGGTCCATCAAGAATCAGTCCGGGCTGGTTACAAGGTATAAGATGTGTATTTTACTAAATTTTTAATACACCCATTCAAGTAAATGGGGTGCCCTATGGGTGCCACTAGAAATAGACATTATCCCATCAATCTAAAGAGGGTGACTCACAAATTTTGGTGGACCTGGCCTCAGGCAGTCACCTGTCATAGTCAGGTCTCACCAGGACTCAGCCAATAGTTTGACTAACACAGAAATCGAGGGATAGGTGTTACATCTTCCCAAAGCTAGGAAAACAATAAAGTGAAAGTGAGTATTATATGGGATGATTCATCTTATATTTAAGCTAATACTGTGGGTACAAAAAATTTAATTGAGAATGTGATGATCTGGAGAGTTGGAAATGATAGAACTATCAATATATGGGTAGATAGGGGGATTCCAAGGGCGTCAACTTACAAGACTATTTCTCCAAAAACTGACTATGGGGTTGAATATGTTACCGAAATGATTGTGAATGAACCAAGGCGGTGGAATGAAGAGCTGGTTCGGAATCTGTTTCTTGATGTTGATGTTGATGCCATCCTAAAAATCCCATTACACATGAACTCTAAAGATGATAAAATAGCCTGGGTCTTTGATAAGAAAGGGAGTTTTTCTGTTAAAACTGGCCAAACCATGGTTTGAAAATGGGCGGGGGTATGGGTTTCTTGGTTGAGGACAAAAAAATTTCTTCCTTCTTCCTCTTCCCACACAAGGTGGCGGCGGGTATGGTGATGTTGTTACAAGAAAAATTCTTTTTTCGGATTTTGATCTTTTGATTTTTTTAGATTTTTCTTTTTTGAATTTTGATTTTCCTTTTTTTAATTTTTTTGATTTTGGGACATTGAACTTCCCTCTTGGGAAGGTTTAATACCCCTAATGCTTTCTACGGCGGGACTCGACTGCCCCCTTGAGAATCAAAGAGAGGTCTCTCTTGTTCTTTAAGGGCATGGAGTTGCTCTGTGATACTATAAACTCTCGAAAGAGCCAATAGGAAGGTGACCTCCTTTGACTGGCGAGAGCATTGAGTATCAAACTTGTAGGAGGTATCGATGGATTTCAAACCAACATTCGAGGGGGATCGGTGATATTTTTTAGGCTTCCAATGTCGGGGCAATGCGGAGTCGACAATGAAGGGTCCTTTGGCACGCGGGGTCTTTTAGTACACAAATCCCTTTCAGCACACAAGAGCTATGCGTGCATAATAAGCATGCAAAGCTTATTTGTTTTGCCTTTAATCCATGTGTGCATATTATGTACGCAAGCCTTTTCTACATTTCTAAGCTATGCATGTTGTGCAACCGTGGGATCTTTTGACGATCCCGTCGCGATGATGCACACTCTCTAAAAGATATAGAGTCGCCACCCGGAGCTTTTGGTGTCCCGGGAAAACTAGGATCAATATTAAATGCATCGAAGTGCCAAATATGACTCTGATTCACCTTTCTACGCCAAATGCTCTTGGGTGAGGGCTTCGGTTACCGATCAGGAAGGTGTTAGGCACCTAATCAACCCGCTCTAAAGTGTTCTCTAGTTATGACCAAAGATAAAATAAAAATGGAAATAAAAAGAGCACTTCCTCTTGTCTGAAGGTACTATGATCCTATTTGTGCCCCTCCGTACCTACCGAGATTTCGGCGGCGTAACGATACAAATTCAAGGATAGAGAAAAAGTTAAGAAGGTAGAGGAGTAGAGGGGAGAGCCGGTGCTCTCGGGCCCTTGTTACACCCTTGTGGACCTTCGCGTAGGTGCGCTTGATGAGCTTTCGATAGCTTGGATGATGGAATGAAGGGTTCTAACTCCTAGGGCTTGATAACTAAGATGTAGATGAAGAAGGCTAGGGGATGGTTCTCTCCTAACTCGAGGGTTTTATAGTGGAATATAAGGATCAAATGAAGCTTTGAAAATCTAGAATTTGTATGGGGAAAAGGTGCACCAAAGGGGAGGAAAGGTCTCTCTTAATCTTTTCTCGCTTTTGGATTTTTTTCAAGCCATTTGCAAGGGGGGGTAGCTCTCTATTTATAAGGAAAGGGGAGGTTAAGAGGACACTTAAGTGCTAATTAGGGTTAGTAATTACGTAATTTTCTAATCTAAGGTTTCCTAGGATTTTGAGAGCTTGGAGAAGTGGGTAAGATGCTTCAATGGTAGATGATAGGATGAGATTTCAAATGACTAAAGGGTTGCAAATAGGGTATGCATGGGTGCAACAGTTCTAGTGAAACCCACCCTACACTTTAAGATGGTCAATAAGTCAAACCCTAAAAGTGATTTTCCAGCAAAAACCATCAGAATACTATAGCTAAGCCTGGCACAACTAATAGATGCGCCAGGCAAAACTACAGTGCCTGAAAGTTCAAAGCCCGCGAGGAAGAGGGGTTAAGCTTGGTGCAGCTAATAGATGCGTCAGGTCATTTCTGGGGAGAAATGGCTTAGCATAAGTATTACTTGCACCACCAATGCCTATCCTCTCGCGAAGGTCTCGCGAGGTTCAATGCAGGCCTCACGAGGTTCCGAAGTTGCCCATTTTGGGCCCCAAACTTTGGATCACCGTAACTTTTGATGCGTAACTCAGATCGGGGCGATTCTTGGCTTGTTGGAAAGTTGGAAACCTTTACTTTTCAATGGTATATGATTTAATCTCATATGAGGTCCCTTCCAACCCTGGTACTCCTCTCTCTAACTATTGCTCAGAAGGGTTAACTATGGGTTCGGAGGAGTTTCTAAAGGTTGGGATTGGTTCCTAAAGTTTCGAGGAGGGTTTTGAAGGATTCAAGGTGATTCCTAAGGGTTTAGATAATGCTATCAGAAGTTTAGAGGTGTGCCTCTCTCAAAGTACGTCTCGATCAGGCCTTGGGCCAAATTTGGGTATCTACAGATGCCCCTCTTTAGTAACCGATCACTAATGATCGAATGCCAAAGACAAGAGACATCCGAAGAGGCCCAAGGCATCATGATGGGTCTGCCATACTCAGAACGAACCTCAAATATCATATGGTAACATGGCGAGTAAACGAAAGCCCTATATGCTAGGAAAAATGTCTGTTTCTCAAGGTTATTGGTCTTCAAGCGCTTAGCAACATTACTGGGCATAACCGAGATGGAGCGAGTTGCGAAAGCCCAATATACTGGGAAAAATATCTGCTTCTCAAGATGATTGAACATGCTTGATGTTCAAGTTTCATTCTGAATACAACAGCTCCGTAAGTGAGAGGGTGATCGACCCATACCTAAAGATAGGCACGAAACAACTACGCGAAGGTCCACAGCTTGTGTTCAATACCATGAGGCATTGACTGCCCCATTTGATTGGCTATGGGTGCCCGTGCGTGAAGCAAGGCTTGAGGTCTTTGGGCGAACCCATCGGTCTTGAAATTGATATAACATGACTACCCGAATGAAGTGAATAGATGTCGCAACACTTTTTAGGAGTACGTGCTGCTTTTTTGAAATACATTATTTTTATAGATTTTTTGTTATTTTATGTGGAATTTTCTATCATTTTATGTGGAATTTTTAGACTTTCTTTTTTTTTTTATGTGAATTGTTTCTCTTATTTCATGTGGAAATTTTTTAACTTTTTATATGAATTCTTTAGTAATTATTTCATGTGAATTTTTTTTGTGATTTAATGTGGAATTTTATGTGGAATTCTTTTGTAATTTTTTGTTGTTCGGGATTTTGAGCAAGCTCACCGATCTAGAACCGTTTATTTTAGCACAACCGCTCGAGCAGGTCAAATGGAGATTGATATGCCGTTTAGGGGCGTCTGCACCGGTAGAGCAAAAATGGGGATCAGGCTGGACGTGTACCACACCTGTGCCAAGCCTAAATCCTGGTCATTCATATGCCAGGTCAAACTTGGTTCAAAACAGCCGGCTCATTTAATACATGCTCCAAGCCAAAAGTGGGCCGAAATATGCTCGACGCATGTAGTACATGCGCCAAGCAAAACCTGGGGAGGTTTAAAAATGCCCGAGCCCGAGCAGAAGAGGTTTTTTCTCCAATTTTCTTTTCTCCCCCCTCTCCAAACCAAAACGAGGCCTTCTCCTTGGGTTTCCTTGCATTGATTTCAAACGCTCCATTGTCAGTGTTTGCTCATGCTGATTGAACCCCTGTTCTACGCCGGATTGAGGATCTATTTTCTTGAAGGTAATCACCTAAAAACCTTTTTCTTTTATGTTTCTTGAATTATTTTTCAATTATGGTTGTGATTCTTGCTTTTCTAGATGATAAATGAATGATTGTTCTTGCAAGCATGGTTATTGGGTCGATTTTATTTTGTGTGACTGATGCCCTATATTTTTTGTTCTTTTTGTTAATTTTTCTTGAGCCATTTTATGATTAGGGTATTTTCTTTTGGATCTAAGTGTGGGTATATCTCTCTTCTTTCTTGTTTTGTTTTGAAGAAGACTCTCTCTTTTTTCTTTTTTTTATGCTGTTTTTTTGGTTTATTTTTGCACTTAAAGAAGAGATTTTCTTTTGCTTTCGCACATAAGGAAGGGGCCACTCTTTTTTGTGTTGTTTTTTGTTTGTTTCTTGTTTGTTGTTGTTTTCTTTTTACACATAAAGAGGAGATTTTTTTTTTTCTTCGGGGTTTTCTTTGTTTTGATTTTTGTTTTACAGATAAAGAGGAGAGATTTTTTTCTTTGGTTCTTTCTTTGTTTGGAATATGGGTGATATATTTTTTTTGAAGATGTGGGCGATGATGGGTGATGATTTTTTTGAAGATGATAAGTGATTTTTTGCTTTTTTAATTTTTATTTTCTTTGAAAATGATGGGTGGTTTGTTGATGATGATTTGTTTTTGAAAATGGTGATGATGATGATTAGGAAAGGGGCATGCTTACCTCCCTTCTAGCTTGTTTGGCAAATGATTTCCTACTACTGGCATGTCTATTGCTATTGCTTGTATCCGTCTCAGCATATCGGGTGATGAAGAACACATGTAGGAGGAAGGGCAGGAGCAAGAACAAGGGCTGGAAGTTGCCTACGGTCCCCGAGGGGAGCAATTCTTTGTAGTGCGACGCCCTGCCGGTTCTTGGTACGAAATGTAAAGGGAGGCCACTCGTACCGGTCTCCTTCACCAGCACTACGTCCACATCTCCAACTTTGGCATTGCTAGCAAGGTAAAGAGCTTAAGCTTTGTTGCTATTGTTTCTTTCTGAGCTTGTTATATCTTCAGGATCTGATGCCTCCTTATTTTGATGCAGGATTTGCCTCACATTGTGCTCCAAGGAGGTTGGTTGGACTTTCAGCAATTTTATCTCTACTTCCCTCCGATCATTGAGTTCCTCCTTACCCAGGCTGGCTTTGGAGACTTCCTTTTATGCCCCTCCATGCAGGCGAATGCAGCTTATCTGAGAGCTCTGATTAAGCGTTTCTGCCCCGAGACCATGACATTTCATATGGCCATGGCGGAGATGACTCTGACCCTCGTCGATTGATCAATGATTACGGGGATTCGGATTGGGGGGACACCGGTGGCCAACCTTCCTATGCCTAGTCGGGATGAGATGATTTAGTTAATTGGTGATTATCCCACCGCCGCGAATCTGCACGGTTGCGAGGTCAAAATGTCCTGGCTGTCCGCTTTGTTTGGTGAGAACGAGTTGGTAGACTTGGGGCAGCCGGATGCACACTATCAGGATGAGGGTGCATTATATGAGCATTTGATATGCAATGGATTCATCCAAAATTATACTATATGGAGTTTTCATGGAGAGGATGTTATTTCTACAAATTATAGGCAAGATGATGTGATAGACAATGGATCTGATGACGATGACATCGATGACGACATGAGGACTATGGTGCATGATGCATTTGGAATTCCAGTTCCAACAAAAGTTCATGATGGTTTAGTAGACGGAACAGATGATTTACTCAATGAAAGTGCCACAAAAGTCTATAGATTGGCACATGATATCGAAGAAGATTTATATCCGGGGTGTAAATCACATACGACATTATCTTTCATTATTAGGTTATGACATATGAAATGTTTAGGTGAATGGAGCAATAAGTCCTTTAGTATGTTGCTTGATTTATTCTGAGAAGCTTTCACGAGGGTCTACGTTGCCAAAATCTTTTTCACAGAGCAAGAAAATTATTACAGACTTGGGCTTAAATTATAACAAAATTGATGTCTGTCCAAATTATTGTATATTGTATTGGAAGGAGTATGCCGATAAACAATCATGCAACGTCTGTGGCATGTCACGATGGAAATCCCAAGAGGATCATGTAGGAGGCTATAAAAAAAAGAGCCCCGTAAAAATTCTACGTCATTTCCTTCTAAAATTTAGACTTCAAAGGTTGTACATGTCATCAAAAACTGCATGTGATATGAGATGGCATGAAGAGGGTCGCACTAAAGATGGTATATTAAGGCATCCTGCAGATTCTCAAGCATGGAAAAACTTCGATTTCATCAACCCTACATTTGCTGAAGACTCTCGTAATGTTAGACTTGGGTTGGCAAGTGATGGCTTCAACCCTTTTAGAACAATGAGTATTACGCATAGTACTTGGCCTGTGATACTTTTTCCGTATAATTTGCCTCTGTGGTTGTGCATGAAACAACCCAATATGATCCTGTCATTGCTTATACCTGGTCCATCTAGCCCTGGAAATAACATTAATGTATACTTGAGGCCTTTGATTGATGAGCTACAAGAATTGTGGGAATTTGGAGTCAATACTTATGACGCTTCAAAGAAAGAAGCATTTCAACTATGTGCGTCCTTGCTTTGGACCATTAGTGATTTCCCAGGATATGCTATATTGTCAGGTTGGAGCACGAAAGGGAAATTGGCATGCCCTTCATGCCATAATGATACATGTAGTCGCTACTTGCCAAATGGTAGGAAGCATTGTTATATGGGCCATCGGCGATTCCTACCATCAAATCATAAGTTTCGAAAACAAAAACAATCTTTCGATGGCACCATAGAGGTCAGAGAAGCTCCAGTTCCTTTGTCAGGGACTGATGTATTAAACCAGCTAGAGAAAAGTATAAATATTTTTAGAAAGGAGAAAATGAGGAAAAGATCAAGAAATAAAGAGACTACAGAATTGCCTTATAACTAGAAGAAGAAGAGTATATTCTTTGAGTTACCGTATTGGGAGCATAATTTACTAAGGTACAATTTAGATGTGATGCACATTGAGAAAAACGTATGTGACAATATTCTTAAAACTTTATTAAATATTGAAGGAAAGACGAAGGATAATTTAAAAGCACGTCAAGACTTAGAAGCAATGAGGCTAAGAAAAGAGCTTCATCTGGAATGGAAGGAAAATAATCGAGCTTATCTACCACCTGCATGCTATTCGATGACAAAAAATGAGAAAGAGAAGTTTTGCAGTGTGTTAAAAAATTTGAAGGTTCCGGATGGTTACTCCTCTAATATAGCAAGGTGCGTCAATGTTAAAGACCGTAAAATCTTTGGCCTAAAAAGCCATGATGGGCATGTCATTATGCAACAATTTCTTCCACTGATGATTCGAAAATTGCTGCCCAAGAACGTAACGTCTACATTGATAGAATTGAGCACATTCTTTTGGGAATTATGCTCAAAAGTTTGTGTGGTCGATGATTTGAAGAGACTCGAGGAACGCATTGTGCTGGTTCTTTGTAACTTAGAGAAACTTTTCCCTCCTGCATTCTTCGATATTATGGTTCACTTACCCATTCATTTGGCATCAGAGGAACTGTTAGGTGGTCCAGTCCAGTATCGGTGGATGTATCCAATTGAAAGGTATTTTCTTATAATATTTTAAATAAATTTTAATTGTTTGATGTTTCACTTCCTGATGCTAATTTTTTTTACCTATAGATATCTCTCAACATTGAAATCATATGTGCGCAATCGAGCTCAACCTGAAGGATCCATTGCAGAAGGATATATCGCAAATGAATGTCTCACATTTTGCTCAAGGTATTTACAGAATATCGAAACAAGGTTAAACCGACTCCCACAAAATCATAATGAAAGTGCTCTCAAGGGTGCCTCACCATTCATTCTGAAAGAGGTAGAATGGACGCAAGCACATAGATATATCCTCTTCAATCATGAGATGGTCGGAAGTTATCTAGAGTAAGAACTTGAGACTTTATGATATTACTTTTCAATATTATTTAATGTCTAGAACTCCTTAAAAAATTATGATGATACAGGCAACACAACAAGCTATTGCTTTTGACAAATTCGAATGCATCTCAACGTGATATCCAAAAAATGCACAACGAACAATTTGTTAGTTGGTTTAAAGAACATGTAAGGGCAATCCACTTATTAGAATAAATTTTTTAGAAGAATTTAAGATATTATTTCACTTTCGTCTCCGCTTTATATAGGTTTCGAAGTTGCGAAAAGCTAATAGACCATTGCCAGAAGGACTTCATCTTCTTTCCCAATGTCCACAATTTTCAGCTATGAGGTTCACTAGCTACACAGTTAGTAGATATAAATTTTGAATAATCGGTAAAGATGAGTGCTAGGACCCAAAATAGTGGTGTTTCCATCATAGCAACGACTACGAGTTATGCAAGTAAAAAGGACAAAAGACCCGTTGCAGGAGAGATAACTTACTATGGTCAATTAACTTACATAATTGAGTTGACATATTCTGAGGAGCTGAAGTTTGTACTATTCAAACGTGACTGGTTCGATGTAATGTCACAAGGAAGGGGAATTAAGACTGATGAATTGGGATTTACACTTGTGAATTTAAAAAAAAAATTGTTCTCTGGTCTACAAGCAACCGATGAACCATACATATTGGCATCTCAAGCTAAGCAGATTTTTTATGTTGAGGATCTAACTAAGGCTAATTAGCATATGGTTGTCAAGATTAATCCTAGAGACCTATTTGATATGAGTGGTGAAGATGTTGAGTTATTAGACAAAGGACCATATGGAAACCAACAACTAAATGAAATAATAGAACGCTATACCGATGTTGTCAGTTGGGTGAGGGAAGATTTTATTGGTTCAATTGTTGTTGTACCTATCAGTTAGGCCCTATCAAACATGATTCAATCTTGGATACATCCCTGGGATGTATCCATTCATTGCATCACACCTGATGCTCTTATCTCTTTACTTCCTCATCCCCTGGGGATGGCTCATTATAATTACTCTTATTGATGTCACACACACACACTTGTCACAAGGGAGAATGGTGTTGCCCCTGTAGCGGTGCGGATCGAGTTCTATAGGCCCATAAAGTGAATGGCAACATTTTGCTCCAATCTCAAGGAAGCAGATGACCATCTTATTGGTGGTCTCTATGGCCCCATTGGTTTGCGGCCGATACGGTGATGAGTGATGGCGCTTGATTTTGTACTGCTTACAGAAGGCCCTGATGAGCTTGTTCGCGAAGTTCGTGCCATTATCAGTGATGATATCCTTGGGTATGCCAAATTGACAAACTATGTTGCTCTTGATGAATTTCTCGACGTGCCCAGTCGTGATGTTTGTGTAGGATGCCGCCTCTACCCATTTGGTGAAGTACTCAATGGCGATAAGGATGAACTAATGTATGTTTGATGCTTTTGGATTGACTTTTCCGATGATGTCGAGGCCCCAGGTGGCGAATGGCCATGGAGTGGTCCTGTTGTGAAGATCTATAGCTGGAACGTGTATCACACTGGAATGTTCTTGGCATTTGTAGCATTTTCGCACGTGCTTGCAACAATCAAATTCCATAGTGGTCCTGAAGTATCCTTAGCGTAAAATCTTCTTAGCGAGCATATGGCCATTGATGTGGGCACCACATACTCCCTTGTGAATCTCCTTCATGATGTTTGCTGCCTCGCCTTCAGTTAGGCATCGAAGTCGGATATTATTATATGACCGCTTGGAGAGACAATCGCCGCAGATGATGTAGTTTGCTGCTAAACATTGAATGGTCCGTCTGTCCTCCCCGGTCGTCCCCTCCGGAAAAGTACAGGTCTCGAGGAAATTCTTGATATCTGAGAACCATGGCGGTTCATCATCAGGCTTTGTGGGTTCCTCAATTAGCAGGCAGAAGGCCAACTCGTTCCTTTGTTCAATCATGATTGGCTTCATCTCGACACCATACGAGATTTTCACTATTGATGCCAAAGTTTCTAACGCGTTGGCAAAGCGATTCCTTATTCGCGAGACGTAGGAGAAAGTGATGTCCTTGAAGTAGACTATTAGATCCTCGAGATGTTCATGGTAAGGGATCAATTTCTCATCCTTTGTCTTCCAATCTCCGTTTGTCTGGCATATGATCAACTGTGAATCGCCAAATACCCTGAGGTGGGTTACCTTCAGGTCAAGTGCCGCTTGCAGTCCAGCAACGCAAGCCTCATATTCAGCCATGTTGTTAGTGCAGTGAAAGTTGAGTTTGATAGAAACTGGCACGTGAGATCCTTTTGGCTAGATTAAAATAGCGTCAACTCCTTGACCTTCGACATTTGCTGCCCCAATGAAGTGCATTACCCAGAATCCCTCTGTCTCTACTGCATCATCCTCTGTCATAAGCAAGATGTCTTTATCTAAAAATTCAGTTCATAAAGGCTCATAATTGGGTAAAGGATTCTCGGCAAGATGATCAGCGAGTGCTTGCCCCTTGATTGATTTTTGAGTGATGTACGTGATATCGAATTCAGATAGTAGGAGTTGCCAGCGTGCAGTCCGCCTAGTGAGAGCTGGCTTTTCAAATAGGTAGTTTAACGGATCCATGCGGGCGAGGAGTAGAACTGCTTGGGATAGCTGGTAATGGCAGAGCCTCTGGGTGGCCCAGACGAGTGCTAGGCATGTCTTCTCTAAATGAGAATAGCACGTCTCGTAGTCGATAAATTTCTTACTCAAATAGTAGATGGCCTGCTCTCCTCTTCCTGTTTCATCGTGCTGCCCTAGAACACATCCCATCAAAACTTTCGTCGTAGAGAGATACATTAAGAGTGGTCTCCCCGGCTCGGGTGGTACTAAAACTAGCGGGTTGAGAACGCAACCCTTAATTTTATCAAATGCTGCTTGGCAGTCGTCATTCCACTCAACGGGAGAATCCTTTCTTAGTAGTTTGAAGATTGGCATGCAAATAGGAGTGAGTTGTGCAATGAACCAACTGATATACTGTATTATTCCCAAGAACCCTCTGACCTCTTTGTCGGTCGATGGTGGTGGCATTTTTGTGATGGCCTTTACCTTGATTGGGTCAACCTCTATACCTCTCCTGCTGATGATGAATCCTAGCAACTTTCCTAACATGGCGCCGAATGCGTATTTATGAGGATTCAGACATTACCTATACTCTCAAACAGCCTTTGGAGGTTTATCAGATGGTCACTCCTCTCTGGTGACTTGGCTATCATGTCTTCGATGTATACTTCGATCTCTCGGTGCATCATGTCATGAAATAGTGCCGCCATAGCTCTTTGGTATGTTGCCCCGGCATTCTCTATCCCAAATGGCATGACGCGGTAACAGAAGGTACTCCATGGGGTGATGAATGTTGTCTTCTCCCGATCCGCCTCTGCCATCCTGATTTGATTGTATCTGAAGAATTTGTCCATGAATGAGCGTATCGCATGCTTAGCAGTGTTATCGACCACGATGTCGATGTGTGGCAAAGGGAAGTCATCCTTCGGGCTTGCCCTATTGAGGTTTCTGAAATCAATGCACATGCAGACCTTTCCATCTTTCTTTGGCACTAGGACAATATTAGCCAACTATTGTGGGTACTTGGAGACCATGAGGAATCTTGCATCATATTGCTTGATGACCTTATCTTTCACTTTCAACATCCACTCGGGTTGGAGTCACCTAAATTTCTGCTTTACTGGCTTGATATCAGGGTAGAGTGGCAACTCATGGTCTACCAAATCAGTGTCCAAACTAGGCATGTCCTCATATGACCATGCGAAGATGTCTTGATATGACCGAAGGAAATCAATCATGCTTTTTCTTTCCTCAGGAGATAGCGATGTTCCAATCTTGGTAATTCTAGGAACCTCCTCAGTCCCTAGAAAACGTCCTTTGTTTCTTAAACAATAGGGGTCGGACCATGCTCAAAGTCGGCAAATCTCTCAAGGAGTTCATTGGGGAGCTCCTCAACAGGGATTTCTTCATCCAGACATGTGACTCCTAGCTCTTCTTGTATTTCGATAGGAAAGGGGTCGATTTCACGTGGGACTGGATTTTCGATTAAGGCATCATTTCTTTGACTTTATTCAGAAATTTGAAAGGCAATATTTTTGGATTTTGTATTTTTTTTATGTTTTGGGAATTTTTGTTTTCTTCGAAAATGGGCTCTTGGTATAGCGAGTCCCTATATATACATGGTATGGCCTGCCAAGGGCTTATCTCACATTTTATAGGTTATTCTTTTTTGGGAAACGGGTGCTAGATTTCAGGCCACTTTTTACTTCCAGAGTTTGGGGCACAGACAGACGCCCAATTATGTACCTGCAATGGGATCCTTTATCATTTTGGATGGAGGAGGCTACTTGATGGGATTCTTTGGAGTCAACCTCCATCATGCCGATCATGGGTTCGTCTGGGATCCTATCCTCAAATGTCAGTAAAGTCCTATCATGGTTTACCACAAGGGGAGATTGTGTAGGTATAGAACATTACTCCTCAAATAGGGACATAACGGCTAGGTCTATTTCTAGGTTGGGAGGGATAATTTGGGGATTGGTGGGGTGGACAAGGGCCGGGGGTTTTTGTGGGGTTAACCATGTTGCCCCATTCTGATCAATCTTTATAACCCCCACGCTCACAAAGGTGTTTCGAATGTGAGGTTTGGGATGGGGCTTCTCCTCTAAGTTGATTCTTCGAGCTCTAGCAACTACTGTGGCTTGTAACCTAACCCAAATTAGACCTGCTATCCACCTTTAGCCTTGACTGGCTCTCTCCTGCCTTGTAACCAAGGACCCGATTCCCTTCCTTTCTGACAGCCCCACTTTTGGTGCATGGCCACTGCCGCTATCATTCCTCCTTCGATTTTTTGAGTGATACTTTTTAGGGGATCTGAGACTACAGCAGATACCTCGTATTCATAATTGTGGAGGTCGGCATCCTCAGCTATATGTGGCACATCCAACACTTTTTGGGTTCTCAATGATGGGGGTGGCCTTTTCCTTCTCATCGTGTCCCTCACCTATGATGGTGATAATTTTCTACCTGGACACAAATTTGAGCTTCTGATATAGCGTCGACGGTATCACCCCAACTTCGTGCAACCAAGGTCGCCCTAATAACAAATTAAAGGAGGATTTGACGTCCATTACTTGAAATAGTATGGAGAAGGTCATTGGGCCAATTACTAGCTCAAGATCAACTTCTCCCATTATTTCCCTTATTGTATTATCAAAACCTCTCACGCTAGTTCTCGTTGGCCTCAACATGCATGGATCTACCCCTATTTTGGTGGCGGTTCTCAAAGGGCATACATTTAGAGAAGAGCCATTATCAATTAATACCAAGGTGATTATCATGTTTCCAGATTCTACAGTTATATTGAGGGATTTAGAATGACTATTTCCCTCCTCTGGTAAATCCGCATCTGAAAAGGAGATGGCATTGGGAGCCATCACTTGTCCAATTATCTATCCGACTTCATCTGGGCTCACCTGAAGAGACACATGCGCATTCTTTAATGCCCCCATTAGTGTCTGAAAATGAAGTGGGGACATCATCAATAGGTCCTAGACCGTGATGTGAGCCGACATCCTTTTCAACTGGGTTTCCAGTATGTGTTCTCTGCTCATTTTCTTGAACGGGTTTACTGCACTTGCATCTTTCTTTTCCACTGGTTGGGCTGGCACTGGTGTCGATGTTCGAATATCTTCCCATATTTGGTGACAAAATGAACTGCCCCATCCTTACAGCTGCCGGCATTGATGTCTATCTGTTCATAGCTGAGCGGGACCTGATGAGGATTGTAAGTCGGTCCCGGGATCTGGAACGGGGAAAAGGTGGGTACTGGGGATATTCGTGTTGAGGGATTGGAATGGGTGGGTATCACGTGGTTAACTTCTAAAAGGGTGGAGAAGGTTGGCCAGATGGGGTTAGTGAGGACCGTGGATGACTAAATTGGGGGTGATGTGATGGGGGTGGGCCATTGATGACTGATGGGCGTTGGAGGGGATGGGAGACATAATCAACCATCGGGTAACTGGTGGAGGATGCGGCATATGGTCAGTAGGAGCTAATTTGTACATAATTAACGGGAGTTGACGTTGGGAAATATGCCCTAAGATTTAAGGTTTCTATTTGTGTGCAGTGTTGGGGAAGTAATCTGCCAGATTCAGAGGTTCAATTACCCCAATATTCCTATCTTCCCAGTCATTCTGCAATGGTGCTACGAAGGTTTCCTTACTACAAATGTAGTCTGATGGGTCAAACTCATATTCTTCATCACCTTCTTCGATCATACTGACAATGGGTCTCTGACTTGCCCCTCTGGGAGGGTGTGGGGGTAGCGGTACTTGGTATATGTTGGCATGCTTGGTGGCTTGGGTAAGTATCAGAGGGATGATTTTACTGACCTTTATCAAATCTTGTATTGCGTGCTTCAATGGAAAGTAGTGATCAGTAGAGTGACCCAGCCCTTGGTGAAAATTGCAATAGGTGTTGGGGTCATAGTTCCTTGGGAAGGGATTCAGTGGAGGTCGTGGTTGGAGCACTGTGACAAGGCCCTTTTCAATCAGTAAGGGAAATAAGACATTCAATGATTGCCCCAAATGTGTGAAAACTCAATTGAAGCGAGCCTTTTTCTGCTCTGGGGTCATCTATGCCCCTTGCCCATTCTCGGTTCTCTGTATCGGCTCGCTTCTGGTTGGAGCTGGTTGTGCGACTTTAAATTGAAATGGGACTATACTGGTGTTGGGTCTAGTATGCGTGACATTTTGCACCTCTACCTCGGTTCTTCTATCATTCCTCTGCTCTGAGAATCTCCTGACCCCGCCGGCTCCATCGGAGACATTCCTGCTCAAACGCCCTTCCCTAATAGCATCCTCGCAATGATTAACGTTCCTCAGCAAATTAGCAAAGCTGGACTATTGTTGGTAAACAAGGAGGTCTGAGATGACTGGCAAGGTATTTTTTGAGATCATCTCGATCTGCTCATCATCAGGTATTCTGTTTCTTACCTGAGCTTCCAGTGCTCTCCAATGCGTAAGGTAATCACTAAAGGTTTCGTTAGAGTTCTACATTAAACTAGCCATATCTGACTTACGAGACTCAATGTCTATGTTGTAGACATACTGCTCTTGAAATAGATGAGTTAGATCCTTCCTTGTCATTTTCATGGACGGTTCTAGGGATGTGAACCACCTTAGGGCCGGGCCCGTCAGGCTTTTCTGGAAGGCCTTTATAAGTAGGCTCTTGTCCCCCCCATATTGACACATGTCCTCATAGTAGGACTTGAGGTGTGCGATGGGGTTGCACGCGCCGTTATATTTATCAAAAATTGGCATTTTGAATTTTGGGGGCAAGGGGACTTCCACAAATAAACACAAGTCTGAGAAGTTCGTGGCATGGATTTTGACTCCACCCATCTTTAACAACTGCTTCTGGATTTTGTCCAATTGTTCTTTCAACTGCTCAGACTCTTTAGACAGCGGGGCGGTTTTTTCAATGGTTGGCCTTGATTCACTTTATGCTACCAGGGGGTTGGTGATTATGGGTGGGGGATTGATGTTGGCAAATGCTCTAGCGTATGCTCCGCTATTCTTGATCTCATCTTCCTCATATTGTGGGTCTATATATGGTGCTGTGAGGGTGAGATTTTCTTGTTGGTGCTGGCTGGGATGGATAGGTGCCAAGTGGAACCGTTGGAGGGAGAAATTTTGTGGAGTGATAGGATGAGTGGGATTTGGATTTTGGGTGAAGCCCTGAAGGGGCCACTTGGTTTGAGGAAAAGCTTGGAGATGGCTTTGGGGTGTTGGGACATCAGGGAGTTAGGATTGATGGGGGATAGGTGCTAGGCTTCCACCTTGGGCTGGGTGTGAGGCTTGAGTGTGATGGAGGTATTGAGGGAGTTGTGGAGGGAATGGGTATGTGGACCCAAGGTTTGGCCCTTGCTGGCTCGGGTATTGGATGGGGGATTTGGAGAGGTTTCGGCCATAAGATCTTGGGAAATTTTTCCCATTGGGCTTTGTTGTCTTTGGGCTATTGGGCCCTGGTAGGCCTGGCCCATTGGGCTTTGATAGCTTGGGTATTAGATGGGGTATTTGGAGGGGTAATTTTTCCCATTGGGCTTTGTTGGCTTTGGGCTATTGGGCCCTGGTAGGTTTGGCCCATTGGGCCATGATGGGTCTGACCCATTAGGCCTTGATGGGTCTGTCCCGCTGGGCCTTGAAGGGTGTGGGTGATGGGGGTTTGGACCATTGAGCCTTGGTGGGTGTGGATGCTGGGGGTTTGGGCCATTGGGCCTTTGTGGGTTTGAGGTAATGACGCATGGAGGCTTGGGAATGTGGATGATGGGTTGGAAGATGTGTGGTGAGAATGAGGAGAGATGTTTTAGGAGGCTTTCCAACTAATGTAAGCCTAGACCATTTCATCTATCATGGCCATTAGAGAGGGATTGGATGGAGGTGGTTCATTTGAGGGAATTTGGGGTGTGGATGATGTAGATGTGTGGGAAAAATTGGGCATGGCCTTGGTAAAATTGGGCATGACCTGGGTAAATGGGGGGATATGGGGTGGATCAGGAAAATTGGGCGTGGCATGGGTAAATGCAGGTGGATTGGATATATGTTGGGAAGATGAAGTGTGGGGTATTGTTTGGGGAAATGATGGGGAATAAGATGTTGGATTGTGGAAAAATATGGGGAAACTAGCTATGTTGGATGTGGAGGGGGGATGGGGTAAATCTTGGGTGGTGGAGGGAGGATGGGATGTATGTTGTGTGGATGGATGTGAGAAATTGGATATGTTGGAGGTAGAGGGAAAATGGGGTATATTGGATATGAATGGGGGAAAATTGTGCATGATAGATGGGTTGGGTATGGGTGTACTTCGAGTGGATGTGGGGAAATGGGGTGTATGTTGGGTGGATGTGCATGGATTTTGGGTAGATGTGGATGGGAAAGTGGGTGCACCGAATGGCCCGGTGACGGCGAATGGGGATTGGGTGAGGGGGATGGATGTGAAAACATCTTCCGTATGGGAATGAGTTAGGGAATGTGACTGGGATGAATTGGGATCGGCATATACCGGATCCAATACCCACGACATGGCTTGATGGCAAGTGGGGTACGGGTGCCTGGGATGGGGCACGTAAAGTTTCCTCCTTCCTCCCCAACAAGATGACGGAGGGTAAGGCGATGCCGTTGTGCCAGCACCACTATGCTTTCTCTTTTTGGTTTTTAGTTTATTTAATTTTTTTGAAATTTTTGGAAAGGGATTTTTAATGATGAAGGATTCCGGGGCCTTTGAATTTCCGTTTCGGGCGGTATTCGTACAGTGGGCAAGATGCTTCAATGGTAGATGATAGGGTGAGGTTTCAAATGACTAGAGGGTTACAAATAGAGTAAGCATGGGTGCAACAGTCCTAATGAAACCCATCCTACACTTTGAGATGGTCAATAAGTCAAACCCTAAAAGTGATTTTCGAGCAAAGACCATCAGAATACTGTAGCTAAGCTTCGCGCAACTAATAGATGCGCCAGGCAAAACTACAGTGCCTGGAAGTTTAGAGCCCGCGAGGAAGAGGGGTTAAGCTTGGCGCAACTAATAGAAGTGCTAGGCTATTTCTAGGGAGAAATGGCTTAGCGCAAGTATTACTTGCGCCACCTATGCCTATCCTCTCGCAAAGCTCTCGCAAGGTCCAAGCTGCCCATTTTGGGCCCCAAATTTTGGGTCACCGTAACTTTTGATGTGTAACTCAGATCAGGGTGATTCTTAGCTTGTTGGAAAGGTAGAAACCTCTACTTTTCAATCATATATGACTTAATCTCAGTAGAGATCCCTGCCAACCCTGGTATTCCTCTCTCTAACCATTGCTCGAAAGGGTTAACTATGGGTTCAAAGGGGTTTCTAAAGGTTGGGATTGGTTCCTAAAGGTTCGGGGAGGGTTTTAAAGGATCTGGGGTGATTCTTAAGGGTTTGAATAATACTATTGGAAGCTCGGAGGTGCGCCTCTCTTGAAGTACGTCTTGATCGAGCCTTGGGCCAAATTTAGGTGTCTACACGCGCATATTATGTACGTAAGACATTTCGAAATTATTTTTTGGCTATGCGAGCATAATATGTACGCAAGGCTTGCGGATTTATTTTTTTCAAATGGCTGCCCTAACTGTGTCATAAAGCTGTGGTTTAGGGGCAATGTTTCCCTGGGAATTTTTTCTTAGTTATCAGGTCCCTCCTAATCGTGCATAGGCATACAAGACCATTTTGATTTTATCAATCGCTCTCACAAAATTTCGGGTTTCGTAGCAAGTTTGGTAAGCTAACCGATATACCTCCACTGTAAATACCTTCTTAGGTACTGGATGGGGTGGTCCTTTTCAAGATTATCACTACTAGGGTTGCCGCTCGACTTGGGACTGGAGTTGGGTTATTTGGATGTCTAATTTTCTCCCCTTCAAAACAAAAAAATACCCTCGAGAAAAACTAAATTATTATGCCCCTTTTAAAAAATATTTTATGAATCATTTTAGGGATGTTCGATTAAGTCCAATGTTGGAACTTTTCCAACATCTAAAATCTAGGCTATTAAAGTCGCGTGCCACCACCACGGGCTGGCGCCCAATGGTCAAATATGTTTAAAAATAAAAGAAAATGTCAGTCAAGCGACTAGGCAAAAATAAGAAATGCAGAATCATAGGGGTAAGTATCCAAACGAAAGTTCTAGTCAAACGACTCGGCGGATAAAAATAAACAAAAGTAATGGCACCAAGTAAATTGCAAGAATTAAAATACAGGAAAGTAGAGATGTGTCAGTCAAGTGACTAGGCAAAAAAATGTAGAATTGTAGATGCTAGTATCTAAATAAAGATGCTAGTCAAGTGACTAGGAAAAGAGAAAACATAATATAATCACAATGAAGAAAATATGCAAAAGAGGCCAAACTTCAAGTAGAAGCTCAAGTGATTATCCCCAGCGGAGTCGCCATCTATGCAACCATGGGCCTTTCGGACCTGTCGCGATGATGGATTAAAATAAGGAGTTGCCACCCGGAGATTTATGTGTTTCGGAAATCCAAAATCAAATAAAATGAACACTGAAGTGTTAGATTTGACTCCGAAGGACTTTGGTTACCGATTAAGAAAGTGTTAGGCACCTAATCAGCCCATTCATAAGTAGGCAAAATTGTTAAAGCATAGTTAATGGCTTATTTTTTTTAAATACTAAGATAAGTACGTAAAAGTAAGGTGTATGTGCGTACACGAAAAATGAGAAAATCAATGAGTATAAGAATTGCACCATCCTAGGGATGTATTTGTGAATAAGGCATCTAAGGGATGCATTTGAATGGGAGACATCCCAGGGATGTAAAGTTAATGTGAATGGGCTTTGAATTATTAAAAATTAGCACAACTACACGGTGAATAACTATATGTAGTTGCACAATTGATTTAAGGTTTGGAGAATACCCCACTGACACGGCGGTATACCCGTGACTGACTCGGCAGGATATTCGTGACCGATACTGTAGACACCCCCATTTCGCCCTTTCAGAGTACACGAATTCGTTTGGTCAGCCCTTGACCTTTTTAACCCTTGACACGAGACCATGCAACAATACATGGTTGAACACAAGATGAAATAATAGCTCTGTGGCTCAGATCTCAACGTAGGGAGGCTATATACTAAGCAATAGTATATAGTCGGGATGCAGACTGAAATAATAGTCTTACATTCCTTTCTTGAGACCATACCCGGACAACCCGGAATTAAGCGCCTAAAAACCCACGCGTAATTCGATCACGCGCACAGTCACAAGCGCGCGATCAGTCCCCTTTCAGACCAACCTTCCTTTCACAGACCGTTTCGAGACTCGATTACGCGCCTAGATACAGACGCACGATCGGATTAAGCGCTACACCACCAGCGCGCAATTGGCCTACCCCCGGCCTAGCCTCATCATCCTTAATCCCTAAGTTTCTTCAATTAAGGACTTCGAGAGTGGTGCTTAATTGGATTAAGCACCCCAAACTAGGAGCTTAATTAATCCACAATTAAGCACCAGGTCTGAGGTGCTTAATTGGATTAAGCACCCCAAATCAGGCGCGTAATTAATAATCGGTAATTAAGCACCAAGTATGAAGCGCTTAATTGGATTAAGACCCTAAAACTGGGTGCGCAATTAACCCTAACACTACTAGGACTAGGAAACTCGCTAAGCAAGTCAGCCGGCCGCTCACTGAATCGGTGATCGGCTCAAAGCGTTTAAGCATCGGGAAACGGGGGCGCAATTCAATTAAGCACCTGAAATAGGGCGCGTAATTGAAGATAAACCTATTAAAGCTTTTTTCAATTCGACCCAGAGAGGACATGAGAGAGAACGAAAATTTTTTTTTGGGATTTCGAAACCAGAAAACTCCGAGGACAAACCCATAGAGCAATCTAGTCATGATTTTGAGATTCAAGCTTCGAATCTTCGAGATTTCCCTCCGCTGCCCGGCCCTAGGTAAGGAGTTAATTTTTTAAATCACGACCCTAACTCCTAGTCTCTAGATTTAGGATTTCTGTTAGTTTTAATTTTCAATCTTAGACCGTAGCACCCTTTTCGGACCAAAATTCTCTACATCTGGTTCTAGTTCTCTATTTCTAGAACCAGTCCTTAATCTATCAGTCCGATACACCGATCCTAGAATTTAATTCAGTTCTAAAATCTTAATCTCCAGTACTATCATTAATTTTTGGTTCTAGGTCTCAAACTCTAAAACCAGTCCTTAATCATAAGGTCTGGTTTTCTGATTTCGGACCCGAATTCAGTCCTAAAATTTTAAATTATGATTTTAATTCCCTATTTTAATACATCCAAAAATCCTAAATATTAATTTTTGGTTTCTATAATTATAGTTCATAATTTAATTCATAATTATAGTCCAAAATCAATTCCAAAAATCCAAAAATACTATTTTAAAGTTTAAAATTCAATTTACTTTAAATCTCAGCCACCCGATTTGCCCAAGGGAGCTTACGGAGGGTACTCGGGAACGAGGTCAATCCTCCTTAGCATAACGGGCCACATCCCCCTTTTTTCGTCTATTTATTTCGTTTAATTTTATTTCAATAAAACTAGCATGCTTATTTAAAATCAGAATTTCCATAGAATTGGCATATTTAATTTAGTTAGAGTTTTATTCAAATTAGTACAATTCTAATCAGTCATAACATAATTAAGAACGGTTGCACTCCTAGTACAATTAGGAGACTAATATTAATTAGACTTCTAATAGGAATAGGAAACTAAATTAATTAGAGCTCTAATAAGATTTAAACGTTTAAATTAATTAGACTCCTAGTGGGATTAGGAGACTTAATTAAATTAGACTCCCAATAGGAATAGAAAACTAAATCAATCAAACTCCCAGTAGGATTAGGAGACCAAATTAAGATAAAATCTCAACAAGAATAGGAAAATCAAACTAGTTACACTAAAGGCAACCCACAGCTCCTGATGTTCGCCAACGGATGATTCAGTAAAGGAGTTCAACCCACAAGCCCCCCCGCTTCCCTTTAAAGCGTGATCACTGACGTGTTGCAACGTCGATAAATATCTGCAGCTGACGATCACATCTTCTTAGGTATTCTTCATTTAGAATTTGCTTCTTTAATTTTATCATTTAATAGTTCCTAATTTATTACTCCATCACCGCCATTGCCAAAGTCCACTCGGGACAAAATTGGCCCACTTATTTTGGGGACCGAAAGGAACCCAAAAAAAAGTGCGCACCAATAGACTGGCGATCGCGATGGGACTCTTTTTCGCTAAGGTTGCCCCAGTTTACTTAATTTGGTTATCTATTTTTCTTGTTTTATTTAATTTGGTTTTATATTTTTCACTTTTTATTTTGTTTCGCTTTATCACTTTTCTACACACACTTGCACGTGGATAAATTTTTTTTTTTAAAGATAAATAATAATAAAATAATTAAAAAAAAAAACCTATTTTAAAATGGTCAGCATCAGAAAATTGAACTTTAATGATAATGACCCACCCGTATGGGGCCCCCATAGCGACCTTGAGTATAACAATAGGTCATCTCCGTGGACAACCCAGTGTCGTACTTGGGTAAACATGGTTAATGAGAGGGAAAAATACCCCTTCGCTCCATGAAATATAAATCATAGTGATAGCACTGAAGAAAGTGGTATTGAGTAAAGCTACTCCGATAGTCAAGTTATGGACCACACTTCCAATGCACTCACAAGAGGAGGAAAAGAAGTCGATGCATGGCTCCAGTCCCAAAGATAAGTTACTCTGAAGAACGGACAAAAGGAAAGGACGTCGACTCCTCCACATGCTCTGACTCCCCCGACACATAACTGATATGCCCCTCACACCTTCTACAACAACAACTGCTGAGGACAACCTTCCCCCAAGGCATCTAGAAAAGACACTGCGATAAACGTAAACAACCTCCACCAATTTCTAGATGACTACATGGCTAACAAAGAACACTCCAGTCACACTTTTAGATTCGACAAATTTTGCCGAAACATCGACTTCACTGTACTTGCTGGTTTTAAACCTCCAAAATTTAAGAAATATAACGGTACGGGAAACCCAAAGCACCACTTGGCCCTATTCTGCAATGACTGTCGACCAATCCACACCAATCACGGGCTCCTGATCCACTACTTTCAGAGATCTCTAGAAGGAGAAGCCCTTGATTGGTTCGCGGCTTTACCTTTAACCAAAATTAACACATTCGAAGACTTAGGCGACAGATTCCTAGATCAATACCAATACCTTACTCTTAAAGAAATCAGTCTCACTGACTTGATGCACACAAGACAAGAGGACGGTGAAGACTTCTCGACATTCGCCAAGCGTTGGAGAAGACTTGCTGCTTTAACAGGGAATCAAATTAAAGAAAGCGATGCGATAGAAATCGTGATTAGCAATACCCGAGAAACTCTTCGGAGCATTCTCATCCTAAGCGACTATTACGACCACGCTAGCCTTTATCAACGCGCCTCACGCTTAGAACGTCAACTGAAGAATGGAGACCTCAGTCTTCCTACCTTAACCTCCAACGGACCCTCCTCCAACAATCCCGAGACAAACACCCTAAATGAGACTCTAGACTCTGAACAAACTCACACGAACCAAGAACCGAACCAAATAAACCCTCAACCGTACCACCCATATGACCAAGCTCAAGATCTATGCACAAACCTATACCCTGACCAAAATCAATTATCACACATAAACCAAGGTCAACACCAAAACCAACCACTATACACCAACCAATACATGAACTCGTACTATGACCAAAACCAGTGCCCCAACAACACGCAAACTAACACCACCTATTACAATCCATTGTTCGATCAAACTCAACTCACATACGAGATTGTACACTCATTCACCCCCGCCCCATTCCACCCAACTAGCTTGATCCGAAGAATTGAACCTCCCTCATAACAAAACCATACTATTCACTTACAACCAACCAACCCTATCCCACGCACCTATAAACGCGAAGTTACCTTTCGCCCTGGATCGATTACCAAGATCACTAAACTCCAAACTATCACCGAATCCACCCCTAAATTAACTCAGTCCATCCCCAAACTCATCGCCGAGCTCAATGCGCTTATCTCCGAACCAACTCAACCTACCCTTGAACTCCACAACCTACCAACAAACAAATCAACCCCCACACCTCCTGAACAAATTAAACCAATGATGCGAACTGCCCCCGAACAAACTCACGTGCTGATTCTAGGAGTAGCTTTTGAACCAATCAATCGATATTATATGACGCCATTCATACTTAAACCAGTCACAAAACTAAACGCTGAACCTAAATCAGTAATCAAATCTACTCCCAAAATCACTAACCCTCTTTCTTTCAAATCAACTCCAAAACTAAACCCCAAAATTGAACACATTGTCGAAGACATTGCCCCACTAATCTCAAAACCAGCCCCTGAATCAATCACTACACCTGCTTTACAACTTGAACTCAATAACCAACACATCACCCCACTAACCTTAGAATCAACTCATGAATCAGTCTCTACACTCGCCTCAAAACCTAAACTCACAACCAAACTCACCACCTCTCCAACTTCAAAACAAAATATCGAATTCGGCTCTATCACCAAACAGACCTTCGAACCACCCAGTCAAAAATCACTCGTTGGCTTAATTTTGGAACCAACTAATGAATCAATCCCTACAGAACTTACCACTGAACTTATCATCCCCTCAACTCCGAAACAAGAACTTAAACCAACTATTGAACTTACCGTTCCACCAACCACGAAACTGAACCCCAAACTCAAACATATCATCAAAACAAAACCTATCATCAAAACTAAACTTAGCATCAAACCTAAACTTATCATCAAGCTTAAACCTACTATCAAAACTAAACCTATTATCGAATCTAAACCTATTATCAAACCTAAACCTATCCTCGAACATGAATCTATCACCGAACCTAAACCCATGATCGAACTTAAACCTATTATCGAACACGAAAAAAAGCCAATCATTGAACTTAAACTCATTGCTAAATCCAGGCCCGAACCTATCATCGACCCAGCACCCATCCACAAGCTCGAACTCTCCATCAAAGGCGAACCAGCCATCAAATCCGAACCCATTGTCTAACCTGAACCTATCGTCAAACCCAAACCGATCACCGAATACAAACCTGACATCAAGCCTCCAACTATCAGCGAATCTAAATCGACCCTCGAACCTGAACCTACCGTCAAACCTAAACCAATCACCGAACACAAACCTATTATCAAACCTCAAACTATCATCAAATCCAAGCCCATCATCAAACTTGAATCCATCATTAAACTCAAGCCTGTTATCAAACACGAACTCGATACTAAAATCGAACCTATTCCGACAACGCCAACTCCACTCACCTTTGAGCCTATCACAAAACCTGTCACGGAGTCAATCATCACTCCCACTTTCAAAATCAAACCAAACCCAAATCTTACGACGCCAATCACCATCCAAATCAACATACCTCAAATCCCATCAAAACACAAAATCAATGCCACAACTAAAATCACTTCTGATCATCAGACCTAAATCTCCGTGGACCTCATAATCAAAACCTTCACTGAACTCCAATCGGCGATAAAGCTACTACGTCAAACTTCTGATACTCAACCTCGTCGAAAAATTATAAATAAAACTTTAAAACAACCTCACGATAAACCCAAAGTGCGAATCAAATCAAACAAGCATAATCAAACAAAACTGGACCGCCCCACACATAGGAAAGGTCAACTTTGGACTACACCCTCACGTCTCCTCTTCCTACTCTACCTCTGCCTTATCTTATCACTACCTCTACAACACTACTGTCCCTCTCAACGATTTCCACTCTAATTCCACTCGCAAACAACTTTCTAACGATCCATAAATAATTCTAGAGAACTCTCCAACAACTTTACGCTTCAACTCTATGAGAGGCCTCCCTCCGTCGAAAAACAAAAGAAAGTCCCTACTAATAAGGAGACCCTGGACACAAAAGACCTATTGAAGAAAGAAATCAAATGGCACCACATTTATTTTGATAAACCCTATACCATTCAAAACACAAACTTAAACATAACCTTGTTCTCATCCCTATCCCTCATCGATCAGATCGAAAAGGATCGAGGACCCTGAAACAATATTATCTAATTAAATGGTCACTTTGACCACCCAGCATGTCCCACCAAGCGGACGCCCTGAGTTAGTCCCCCGCCTAAGGAACTGATGTTGTACCGTAACACGATAGTAATAATAAAAAAATAATACAAAAAAAATATAAAGAAATATAGAAAAGTACAAAAAAAAACTAAAAGTATAAATGCTCAAAACGTAAATAGTCAAAAACAAAAATACTCTTCTATGCCCCAAACCTTTTAGACTTATACTCGACCGAGAACTCGAAATCGAGGAGCTACTGCTAAGAAAAATGCCTATACAACCACCTCGCCTGGAGGAAATCAAAACCCACAAGGAAAGTCCTTATATTATCTCGACAACATGCCCAGGAAACAACCATAGGGGAAAGACTTTCGGACCCTTGGAATTACAATTCAATGGCCATCATGTCTCATAGCCTAAGCAGGCGTACTCACACTTATCATCCTCGCACTCATCACAAGGCATTCTCCAGTTGTAGGTTATTATTTTCAAAACCATTTTGGGTATCATCTGACTCATTGGCTACCCTCCTATTAGGGCGAATTGATCGAAAGGGCTAGTGGATAATGAAACTCCCTTTTTTGAAATATAGAAAACTCTAGATTCCTATACACCCTTCCAGCCATTGGAGTTGATGTTAGAGCAGAAAAAAAATTGAAAATATAAGGTTCCATCAAACTTCACAATTCTTACGTTAGCAGGTTATTTCAAAAAATATATATACAGAAAAGAAACACAATCGAGCGAGAGCAATACGACGAATAGCCAATGAATTCAGGGAAGCATAAGCAAATTGTGAGGGCATTCCTGGTAATCTTATTAGGAAAGTATAAGCAAGCCGCGAGGGCATCCCTGACATCTTCACACTACTAGATGCTGTCGTACGGTGGCAGGAGGAGGATAAAACTCCTGCTAACTATAGAATTTGATGATTTGATGGTACTGGACCATAACGGAGAGCTCAATTATGACACTGTATTATCCACCCGAGAAGAAAGTAGTTGACTACTATTTCAAAATTTGGTCGAATAAGAAGCTACCCTCAAATCAATAAACCTTACCTCCTCTTCACCCTTTATTTTCTTTTCAGATAATAAGTCAAATGATTTTCAAAATCTCTTTCAGAATAAAATTGAAAACACTCGAATGACCAGTGATGCAATCACCCATTACCTACCATTCACCTCAATCTTGTTAAAAGCTACGATACATGATGATCGTTCAGCACTTATAAAGTAAAGCCTGCCATATGGCCGAAATAATCGAACTACTTCCCAACATGGGATCATTACTAATACACTCCCGGACATCTGTGAGACCGATAAAAGTCCCACCATCACTTTACATTGGGGCATTTTTTTTAAGAGCGCTAGCACCTTGATAGCAATACTCAGGTCACAAGACCGATACCCCAAACTGGGGCACATTTTTTAATTTTTAATTTAGGTTTTGTTTTTCCACCTCGGATACCCCAAACTGGGGCATTATTTATTTATTTTTATCTTATATTTTTTTTTAGTTCTTACTTTTCCATCATGGGACCCTAAAACAAACACCTGAAATAAAATAATAGAGATACACTCAAAAAAATAAACACCATACTCTAATACTACCCATTCCCCTTCTACTGTAACATACAATGACAAACATAAGCAAACACAATAAGAGAAAAATATCGCTGATTCTCAACAATAAAGAAAAAAAAACAAATTAATAATTACAAACCTCTTAGGATTTAATATCCGGGATGCAAAATAAAAAGGAAGAAAAGATGTTAGAAAATAAAAATGCCCCAAACTTTTAAATCCTAAGTTTATAAACAAAATCAAGTCCCTTAGCCTCTATTGATAACATACACCTCCTAAATCACAAAAAAACAAGTGTCACCCTCACAAATATCCTCCACCTAAATAAATCTATGGCAAGCCTAGATAAGCCAATAGGATTCAAACACTTAACACCCATCTAGAAACTTTAAATTAAACCCTAAATTCACACACTTTTAACAAGTGTCATCTCAAATCAAATAAAAGACAAAAACAAAATACTTTAAATTTTAAACAAAAGAATAATTTTCTAGAATAAGACCCTGACTTGTTTGGGACCAAAAAACAAATGCCCCTAACAAATTCATCAAAACTAAATAAACCCTCTAAACAAAACTCAACAAAATAAATTAATCTTGGGATAAACCCTCAATAAATCTAGAGTGAAACCCTAAACTAAATTAAATTCTAAAATAAATCAAATAAATCCAACTAATTGTTAAGACCTGAAAAGTACCACTTTTCACCCCTTAACATAACCTTTGATTAGACCTATAGCCACCTAATAAGTTCTTGTAAAGTGTTTTATGTAGGTACTAACTAACAGTGAAATAAGGCCAGGAATCCTGCTAAGGAGCCAGTTTTAGCACCAGAAGCCCCTCAGAAGGATGAACTCTGAATCCAGACCTGAAATGAGCCTCGCGCAGCTGACCCAAGCTTTAGAGGATTCAGGAGAAATATGTCTCGCGCAGTCCAACTGAGCATCCCAAGACTCTACAACAACTTCTGTGTAGATGATTGATTGAAGAGCTTCAGAAGCACAAACTCGCGCAGCTCTCCCAAAGCTCAAGAGTAGTACACATCGCGCAGTCTCATACAGTTCAATGCAGACCTCTCTCAACCTCGCGCAATTCGCTCAGAACGACTGAGAAGAGAGAGCTCCAGAAGTCTCCTTGCGCAGCTGTCACGCAGTCGTCGCGGGATGTAATTATCAGAGGAGAACTCCTCGCGCAGTTCTCGCGCCATTCAAGAAGAAAGCATCCTTGCGAAGGCAAAGCCATCCTCGCAAAGATCAATTAAGACATGGAACCTCACGCAGTTCAGAACTCATTAAAGCCTCGCGAGGTAACTCGCGAAGTCCAGTGAAGAGAAGTGCTCGCGAAGTTCTCGCGCTATTCAAATCTGTCCTCGTGAAGATCAACCCAGTGATCACGCAGCTACCTCGCGACTGATTGAACCCCAACCCTGCGACATCTGAGGCTTTGATGTCTACTCAACCTCGCGACTGCTTGACAAGCAAACCAAGCCAACCTCGCGACGGTTGAAGTTTCAATATCAAATCATCCTAGTGAAGAGCAAAAGCTACCATGCGACAAGTCTGGGAAACAATGGCTACCTAGCGAAGCTCTGAACCTCAAACTTCCATCTCTTCAGCAGAGGACCTTCTAGGAATTTCTAGTGATTAGGGAACGAACTCCCACGCTCAAATCTCCGTGCACGCGCCCTAAGGCATCGAAGGATCACTATTTGACCATGTGGCATCATTAAAATTAGGGTTTCCTAACCCTAATGTGCCGCCACACCACTGCTATAGAAACCCATACTTAGCTTAGGTTTAGGAGGGAGGGGGCTTGGACCATCTTTTCTTTCTACATCCTGGAATAGCTGGAAACACATCTCATTTCTTCGAGGCTTAATCTGAGATCGTTTTGCTTTTCTTTTTATAGCTGTAAGTAGTTTTCTTTTTCTTTTTTCCTTCTCTCCATACTCCAGCACTTGCTGGCTATGTCTTTGTATGCTTTTTGAACTAGATCAATGGAAGTTTTATAATAAGATTTGTACTCTGTAGGATTTTTATTCGAATGTGAGATGCTCTGTGCAAGGCTGCTGCCTTGTGATCCGCCATTGCTTTGGCTGTGTTTCAAAGCAATGGAGGACTGATTCTAAGGGCCATTCAGATCCAAGTGACCTATGTGTCTGGGCTATCATGGTCCTATACAGCCTTAGCCCCACCATAGGACCACTAGATCTGAAATCCCCATGGGAGCTTGAGCTGGTAGCCTGATGACCATGGTGGTGGCAGCGATATTCTTGTTTTGTCTTGGGCTCCATGGGGAGGATAGTGTCTGGGATAGTCTGTGACCATTTGAGTGGACAGGTTATAGCCTTAGGGTGATTCTAATCCACCGATCCAAGATGGATCTTTCTTCTTTACACCTGAGCTTGTAGAAGCCTGGTGGGAGATTGTACGGAGGCAGACTCCCCTATATTTGTATAGATCCGCCATCAGATGTTGGATCTGATCTGGTTATAGAGATTGTAGGCTTGTGACTGGACCATTGTAGCCTCACTCAAGCAATGGACAGCTTGATCGAAGGTTGTACTCAATCTCTTGTTGGTTCTATGTGTCTGGGCTATCATGGTCCTATACAGCCTTAGCCCCACACATAGAGCTTTAGAGGCTGAGGTACCCTATGGATTCTTGAGCTGGTAGCCTAGATGAAATAGTGCCTACAATGATTAACTTTTTTTGTTTTAACCCATCCCTGGATTGTGGTTCCCCTATGGGATAGTCTGTGACCATTTGAGTGGACAGGTTATAACCTTAAGGGATTGAATCATGGCAGAGAGATGGGATGGATCCCTTCTCCTCAGTGGTGATAACGTAGCCATTGGACAGGATTTCTATAACATCAGATCTGAATTTGAGTTATAAAGCTCCTCTGATCTAGGCTCAATAACTTACTTCTCACCCTTTATATTTATTTTCCACACTCCATCCATCCTCTCACCCCTTTCCGTAGTGTAGACATTAGGTTACCTTAGAATACCTAGAATAAGTGACCTTAAACTCCCCTCCTTTTTAGGACTGCCAGATCTGTAGTCAGATCTAGAGGGACTATTAGTGACGACTCCTTTGGAGCTGTAGATCACCTTTCCCTGTGGGACAAACTCTTACTTATCAAAACTTGCCACAATGGACCCTGTATCTTGCAGGTCTAGGATTTCTTAGTTGTGCTGATTCCATCCCCTGTTTTACTCTTTCTTTGATTTTTAAATTACTTTTACCACCAACCAATAAAGCAAGCACAGACTCAGAAATCGACAACAAGTTTTTGGCGCCGCTGCCGGGGAAAGATGATCTATTAGTAAACCCTTAGTTTTTGTATTCTTAGTATTCTTTGCAAATGTGAATAATTGATACTGCTGATATAATTTTGAACCTTTCTTGCAGATCTAGACAGCAGCAGTGAAGGACAGTTGGACTGCAATTGGAGCTTAGCTACCTCTGTTTGCAAATCCTCTAACTTTTAGAACTCTGTCTATCTTTCTTCAAATTTCTCTAGCAGTATCTAGGATAGTTGTAAATGTATTCTTTGAATAGCTGTAAATTAGTTAGATAAATTTGTTAATTGTAAAGTTATTCATTTACAATGTGCCTGGAAGAAGCTCTCCTTGTTGTTGGTGTGCTTGTATGCTAGGGAGGAGATCTCTCTGCCCTACTTTAGAGTCTCTTAACCCTGAGTTAAAAAGGAGAAGGAGACTTAGAAGAGACAGGCACACCACAGGAGAGCCCCCAAGTGAAGCTGTGACAGCAAATATGGGTGAAGAACAATCCAGAACTCTCAAGGAGTTGAATGCTCCGGATGACTATAACTCCCCTTTTAGCATTCAATTCCCTGATGTTCAGGGGAATTATGAAATAAAAACTTCAATCATCCAGATGCTGCCCTCTTTCCATGGGCTTAGCAAGGAGGACCCTTACAAGCATATTGACCAGTTCTTGGCCTTGTGCAACACTTTTAATATCACTGGTTTGGGACCTGAGGCTACTAGGCTCATGCTCTTTCCCTTCTCTCTGAAGGATAGGGCCAGTACCTGGTTGACCACTCTTCCCAACAATAGCATTGCTTCATGGAAAGACCTGCAGACCAAGTTCCTGACCAAGTTCTTCCTTGAGACCAAAACTAGTCAGTTGAGGAAAGAGATTCTTGCTTTTGCTCAATCCCTAACTGAGGATTTTAACCAGTCCTGGGATAGGTTTAAAGAAATGCTCAAACAATGCCCCCACCACAAGATCCCAGAGTGGCAGCTTGTACAAAGCTTCTACAATGGGATTGATGAGAAAAATAGAGATATGGTTGATGCCTCTTGTGGTGGATCCTAAATGCACAAGACTGCTAAGGAGGCATGGGAGTTGTTTGAGGTGATTATTGAGAATGCTTTTCAAAAGCCATCCCTGGCAAGAACTGGTCAGGAAACTGAGTCAAAGGTGGGACCTACTGCTGGATCAAGAGGAAAAGTTTATGAGGTGTCTGGGAACAATGACCTGCAGCTGCAGATGGCAAACCTCTCTATGAAGTTTGACAAATTATTGACTGTGATGTAACCCAGAAGGGCTGCTCATGTGGTGGAGGCATGTCTGATATGCCAGTCCCCACAGCACACAGTGGAGGAATGTCCATCTGCAGGGCAATTTCCTGAATTAGTTTTAGAACATGCTGCTGCTGCTCAATATTATGGCCAACAACAATCTGGGGACTACAGCAGACAGCCATATGGATACCAGCACCAAAATGCTGGTTACCAATGGAGAGACCACCCAAATCTGAGGTGGAGGCAAGACAACTACATGCAGCCCTATCATATGTTGGCCTTACCACAAAGACCACGACAGCAGTTCAATCAAGGGAATGTCCCTAGGTCTAACTTCCAGCACCATCAGCAGCCCCATCAACAACAAAATCAATTGGTCGTACCCCCATCTCAACCCAGAAATACTTCTTTCGAGGACCAGGTCTTGACCTCACTGCAAAACCTGGGTTTGGCTCAGACTGTGAATTCTCATGGTCAGAGCATCAAGAAGATGGAAGAGCAGATTGGCCAACTAGCGAATACCTTAGCCAAAAGAGAAGAGGGAAGGTTGCCCAGTCAACCAATGGTTAACCCCAAGGGCCAATTTTTGATTGGTGAAGGATCCTCAAACCCTGAAGGGGATCTTTCATTGAATTGATGTTAAGAACTGTGCACCTTTGTATGATATGTACTTTGTAGTTTAGGGGAATTTGTAGTGATCTTGTTGGAGTCTGAGTTTAGTGCTTGAATGCCTACTTTTATTTCTGTTCCCTTTGTTGAAAATTTCAAGTGCTTGAATGATGATGGTGTTGTTTTAATGTTTTTCAAGATGTGCGAATTTAATGCTTTGAGAATATGGGAATTTTTGAATGTCTTATAATGCTTATGGGTGTCCCTCGAAGAGAGCCTGTGAGAGAAACCACCCATAAAACATAGGTCAAAAGGCTGCCTAGTGGGTGTGTGATTTCTGAGTCTGTTTAAGCCGTCGCGAGGTTCTAAAAACGAAAAAAAAATAAAAAATTGGTTTGGTTTCCTCTCGCGCAGTTCATAAAGAATTACTTTGTTTTGCCTTCGCGAGTTTTAGATATAATTGTGTGGGCTTCCTCGCGCAGTTTAAATGAACACCCAATCTCGCAGCCCATTCAGCCTATCCAGCGAGTAGATATTTTTGAAGCGCGCCGAGTCTCATGATATTTAAAATCCAATCCCGCGATGCGTTTCTTTACTGCTTTCTCTTTCCTCTCCTGCCAGCGAACCTTAGCTCCCACTCCTCTCAATCTCTCTCCTCCAGCATCCAGTCTACAGTTCATCACTCACTTTGAAATTTTGGCATTTTGTTCTCAAAGCTTCCATCATTTGCCCACTGCTAGGAGCTCCTGCGTCTCGTGCATCAAATTGAACAGAACCCTAACTTTTAGGGTAAGACTCAGCTCTTGATTGTTTTCTTTCAAAATTTCAACTGCACACTCGCCAAGGAGAATCTTAATGGCTCCTAAAAGTGCACCTGTGAAGAGAGCCAGGGACCAGGCTCCCATGGAGCCGACCCTTAAGAAAGCCAAGTCCTCTACGGCACAACAAAAAGGGAAGGAGGTGGTTCCTGAGGTGGCTGTAAAAATGCCTGACTACTCTACACCCTCTGAGCTCCTCATTTCCATTCCTTTAGAGCCTGAAGCCATTTTTGATATATCTTTCTTTGAATCTGAGTCATTTTCAGCACCTGCCATTGAGTTCTTGCGCAAGGCTGGTTTGTTCCCCTTGATGCAAATGATTCCTGCACTAGCCTATCCTAGGTTAGTGCAACTCTTTTACCAGCACCTTAGGGTCAGACCAGACACACATGGGAAGCCAAGCCTCCTTGTGTTAGTTGACAATTTTGAGATGCTGCTTAGCCCAGCGTTGATTGATGAAGTCATGGGCATCCCTGCCATTTTTTATCCCAACTGCGGTTATGGTGCCCCTGTGAGTGCCCCCCTTGATACTATTGCCTAGGCCCTTACTAGAGGTTTGAAGGCCACAGGGGACTCCATCAGAAGAAGAGATTTGGATCCCAAACTATTATTCATCGATCAAGTGCTGAGGAAGAATATCTATTGCTCCGGCCATCAGTAAGAGAGGAGGACACCAATTGCTGATGCTCTCTATTCCTTCTCTCTGGGCCATGGATTTAATGCTTCATGGTTGATTTTTGAGGCCATGAAGGATATGATGGTGAAGCTCGGGCTGCAAAAGAAGATCCACACTCTCCCCTATGGAAGACTCATCACCAAATTACTTTTGAGGGGAGGGTACAAGATACTAGTGGGGGAGTTATCTGCTGACCTCACTCCCACCAGTTTTGCTAAAAGACAATGGGGGATCAGCAGAAGTCTGATGGATCCCCAAAAGAAGAAGAAGAAGGCTGAAGCTTAGGTTGTTTCTGAGCAAGGAGAGGGAACTGCTGTGGCAAAGGCCACCCCTGCCCCCAAAAAGAAGGCTAAAGCCCCTGCTCCAAAGAAGGTGGTGCGTGCTTCTGTCACCTCTGCTTCTGCAGCAATACCTCCATCCACCACACTTGCCTCTCCATTAGTTTCTTTGCATATTCCATCTCTCCCTTTCCCTCTCTTATCTCCCTTTTCCATTTCACCTTCCACTGTGATTCGTTCCTGCGTGGAAAGTGTTGAACCCCATGACAACACTCCCCCTTCACCCACCTTACCTCAATACACAGCCCCAGTATCTCCAACATCATCTGACCTCAACCCTGACAGCCCTCCCTTGATAACATACTTTAAAAAGAAAACCTCTCACACAACCCCTGCCTTATCTTTACCTACTTCCACCTCCCCTGTCATTCCCACAGACACACCCCATATTGACCAACCCTTAGTCCAACCCCTCCCAACTACATCTTCACTCCAAGATCTTGACTTTAACCTAGCCACCACTTCAGGGTATCAGGACTTCATGACTACCTTTCTTGATACCTTGCCCACCCATGACATCCCTCTCCCAGATTCCCCACTCCCTTCACCACATCATTCACCAGACCTTTCATCTTCTCCCCCTACAACTTTCCATCATGCTCCCACTTCCCCTTTCCAACCTGTTCCCTCCTCTTCTCATACTCCACCCCACCTAACCTCAGATATCCTTACCCATATCCTTTCCCTCACATGACATGACATCCAGGACCACTATCCACCACAAAGACAAACCCAAGTCCAAATGCAGACTGACATCACCAACATACAATCCACCCTTCAAACATTGACAAACCCACCCATCTCTACACAACCTCCTACCACCCCATTGATCCAACCCCCTTCCACCTCTGACTCCCCAGTTCCACCAGACCTCACCCAATTTGACTTAACTACACCCTTCACTCTCCAAGACACCATACCCCACCACTCCTTCCCCACTCTACCTATCATTCCCCCACTAATATTACCTCCACCACAATTTACCAACACTTCAATCCAAACAGACCCCATTCCATTTTCATCCGCCTTTCCCATTCAACCCCACCTATTTGCAACCCCACCACTTCCATTTTGACCATTCACCATTCCATTCTTCCCTTACCCAGAACCATCCACATCCACTGACCTTCCTTCATTTCACTTTCCACCCATACCTTCCATTCCACCTCTTCTCCCTCCCCCTCCTCAATTCACTGACCATTCAACACAGACTGCCCCAGCCACTTCCACTCCTCCTCTCGACTTCCTTACTACAGCCCCCACTTTTCTCCCCCAGGATCAATCACCTTCTACTTCTTCCACTCCATTTCTACCAATCTTACCCAGACACTCCTATTACACCCCTCCCTACTTCACCCTCCTCCATGCCATGAGGGACAATGCCTATATCAAGTGGGATGTTCTCAATGGCATAGCCCAACTCCGACAAGCCATCGAATACCCCTTGCTGCAGAAAATGAGTGACTTGAAGCTTGCTCACAGCGAGCAGCTGAGAGATATTTCTAAGGGGTGGGAGGCAATTTTGGAGACACTCAATGCGAACAAGGCTGCGACAACTTATTACAGAATGACTACGGAGATAGAAAAAGCTAATGCAGAAAGGGCGAAAAAGCTAATGCAGAAAGGGCAAAAAAGCAAGCCAGGTTGTTAGAAAGGAAACTGAACAATGCTCAGGAGATCAACAAACTCAGTAAGGAGCTTGCAGATACCAATCTCCTGTGGGCTACCAAGAAAATTGAGATTTTAGAATAGAGGGTTGCCTTCCTACTATCCCAACCAATTCAGGCCACCCCTCTCGCCACAGCACCCCCTGAGGCCCCATCCTCTTCCACACAACCAGGCTCATCTTCTTCCACTCCCCCTGCCCCTACACCTACACAACTTGTTCCCCCACCTCCTACAGCCCCAAATCCGGTACCTCCTCCTGCTCCTACTCAAGTTCCTGCTCCTGCTAAAGTCCCTATACCAGCTCCTACTCCTGTCTCAGTGCCTCCCCCTGTTCCCTCTCCTGCCCCCAAAAGAAAACGGACTCCTTCCAAGAAACCTCCCACTTCCAAAAGAGCCACTGCAGCCCAAAAAGGAAAAAGGCCAGCCCCTCCATCACCACCTCCAAAGGTCACCAGAGCTTCTGCTCAGGATGATCCCCATGGTCGCCTACTTTCCAAAGAAGAACGCAGACAGGCTGCTGTTGCCCTTAGAATGGATCCCACTAAGCTTTTTCCTTCTGACTCAGACTCTGATTCCGCACCACCTACGGATCCTAGTGCCCAGACTACTGTTGCTGCTCCTTCATCAAGCCCTGCTGAAGAAACTTATCCTCAGCAAAGGAAGGTTGCTGCCAAGAGGACTACTCCCCCAACTGCCTCTTTGACAATTGGAAAAGACAAATCTGCCCAGTCTGAGGAGGCACCACCAATAAGCCAGCCAGTGAAAGGGAAGAGCCCTGCCATTCCTGCAGTAAAAGAATAAGACAAATCCTCTGTGGCTCCCCCTAAGCTTGCTAAAGGGAAAAGTCCTCCCCTGCCTCAGGTGAAAGCAAAAGATAAATCCCCTGTTGTCCCTCCTGAGCCAGCACAAGCTCAATCCCCTCTTATTCCCCCTCCGACTCAGCAAGGGCAAGCCTCCAAAGGGACGAGCTCCAAAGGTAAGGGCCCCAAAGGTAAATCTCCCACCAAACCCCCTGAGCCACCCACAGATAAATCTGCCACGATCCCTCCTGAACCAAAGACCAGAAAAATGAGGGTCAGGGCACCATCCATACCTAAAACTGCCGACCAAAGAAAGGAAGAGAGGGAACAAAAGAAAAAAGAGGAAGAGGCTTCCCTTCAAGAGCATGCTAAGAAGATGGGTTGGGACAAGTTTTGATCCAGACTCTGATTAGATTGTACCTAGGATTTTTTCTATTTTTGCACTCTTTTGTTTCTATTTTCTTCTAGTTTGTACACTTCTCATTTTTAATAGGTTTTCCTCTTTTGTCACTACTATTTTGCTTTGTCTGTTGTGTGTTTTGGTCCATGTTATGTTCTCCTCTCTTTACCCTTAATAAATCTGCTCTACAGACACCTTCGAATCAGTGAGGACACTGCTCCTCATAGGTTTGGGAGTGTGGGAGACAGACCCTGCCTATGGAATAGTTAACCTATGTGTAGCAGAGTCATCTGAGTAATATGGAAATGGATATATGTTCACTTAAGAATCATGAAAATAAGAAATTTAAAATTTATGCAAACTTTTGACATTATAAACTTTTAATATTCCACATTTCCATGATAATATCACCAAGAAAACTTACTTGTATCAGCACTTAGTGAATCATTAGAGAGAGAAAAAGGTGAGGACATACTTAAAAGTTCAAAGGAAGACCATAACCAGTGAGAATTGGGCCTATAAACTTTTTTCCATCCTTTGAGGAGTAACCAAAGCAATCTCTTCTAGTTCTAAGGACTGGCTGAGTCACTGTGCTCACTAGAAGTTTGGTAGCTCCAAGTTGAAACAACTGACAGTACTCATGAGACTTAGGAAAGGATCAAGGCCTTCTCTTGGACAGTTTGAGCCTAAAAGGACCAACCATAAAGCAACTGCCCTTGTCCATACCCCCCTTTGAGCTTTAAATCCTAAATTTCTTCAAAATACACCTGAGTACTTGAACCTGAACCTATGAACCTGCTTCAGCCTACCCTCACTCTGAGAATTCAGAAGGTAAAGGAGAAAAGGTTGGAAATGGACTAGCTATGGTCAACATTAAGTGAATGGAGAAGAAGCATCTCAAAAATTCTGGCAGTATGGTAACTGAGAACATGGTGGCATTTCTGAAAAGCAAAAACAAAAATACAAAGAAGAAAATTCCATCAAAAGGAAACAAAAATAATAATGAAGAGGAGTAAGGGAGGAGTCAAGAGGAACTTTCATTGGAGAATCAAAATCAAGAAGAGAAACTGATCACTTCAAATCTAAAAATCTCAAAGAAGATCAAGGGAGCTGAATTCAAGAAGGTGAAGTCATGAATCACCTCTATCACCTTCTGATTTCTCAATTTGGAACCCCTTTTCAACCTTCCATTCTTTTTAACCCTACTCCATAAGCCACATTACAGCCCAGTTAAAAGCCCTTGTGATCCAAAGTTAAGTGAGCTGTCATGTGAAGATAAAGAGTTATCCAATCTATGGTGAGGAACTGCCAATGATGTCAGCACTTAAGAACACTGCCTATACTCATGCTTACAGACCCATTTGGGGGATGTAACTACTCTTGAGCCTGTGATAAAATGAACCCCTCAACAAAACCTTTATGAGAGTATGCCCTGCAAAGTTTTTGGGTCTGAACTTGAATGTATTATGTATGACCTATAACCTGATTTTTGACCTGAGGATGGGCTCAGTGCTGGCACTTGTGCGGTTTTCTGTGGTTGTAAACTGATTGGAAGTGCTATGCATTCATGAAAAGTTTATGCTATTCTGTGCAACCAATGGATTAAATTTCTTTTATGATTACTGATTCAAGAGTAAACTAAGTCTGCCCCTTGACTGCTCACTGGATGATATTGCACTTTTGTTAACTGTTTCATTGAAGAAGTTTGTGGGTGTCTTCACTGAAAACCCTCAGGAGACTTCACTCCTCCACTAGGGATCACCTAGGGGTTTAAAAGGCTTGGTACATATGCTAAATGTATCCGTGCTCCCTACGAAAGTGGCATTTAATTTTTATAGTAGGTTTAATGTAGCTTTGTTAAGGGACTAGCAAAGATTAGGTTTGGGGGTGTGTTAAGACCTGAAAAGTACCACTTTTCACCCCTTAACTTAACCTTTGATTAGACCCATAGCCACCTAATAAGTTCTTATGAGGTGTTTTATGTAGGTAATAATCAGCAGTGAAATAAGGCCAGAAATCCTGCTAAGGAGCCAGTTTTAGCACCAGAAGTCCCTCAGAAGGATGAACTCTGAATCCAGACCTAAAATGAGCCTCGCGCAGCTAACCCAAGCTTTAGAGGATTCAGGAGAAATATGCCTCGTGCAGTCCAACTGAGTATCCCAAGACTCTACAATAATTCTCGCACAGATGATTGACTGAAGAGCTTCAGAAGCACAAACTCGCGCAGCTCTCGTGAAGCTCAAGAGTAGAACACATCACGTAGTCTCGTGCAGTTCAAAGCAGACATCTCTCAACCTCACGCAGTTCGCTCAGAACGGCTGAGAAGAGAGTGCTCCAGAAGACTCCTCGCGCAGCTATCGCGCAGTCGCCGTGGGATGCAATTATCAGAGGAGAACTCCTCATGCAGTTCTCGCGCCATTCAAGAAGAAAGCATCCTTGCGTAGGCAAAGCCATCCTCGCGAAGATCAATTAAGACATGGAACCTCAAGCAGTTCAGAACTCATTAAAGCCTCGCAAGGTAACTCACGAAGTTCTCGCGCTATTCAAATCTGTCCTCACGAAGAGCAACCCAGCGATCACGCAGCTACCTCATGACTGCTTGAACCCTAACCTCGTGACATCTGAGGCTTTGATGTCTACTCAACCTCGCGACTGCCTGAAGAGCAAACCAAGCCAACCTCGCGACGGTTGAAGTTTCAATATCAAATCATCCTAGCGAAGAGCAAAAGCTACGATGCGACAAGTCTGGGAAATAATGGCTACCTAGCGAAGCTCTGAACCTCAAACTTCCATCTCTTCAGCAGAGGACCTTCTAGGAATTTCCAGTGATTAGGGCACGCACTCCCACGCTCAAATCTCCGTGTACGCGCCCTAAGGCATCGAAGGATCACTATTCGGCTACGTGGCATCATTAAAATTAGGGTTTCCTAACCCTAATGCGCTGCCACACCACTGCTATAAAAACCCATACTTAGCTTAGGTTTAGGAGGGAGGGGGCTTGGACCATCTTTTCTTTCTACATCTTGGAATAGCTAGGAACACATTTCATTTCTTGGAGACTTGATCTGAGATCGTTTGGCTTTTTTTTTTGTAGCTGTAAGTAGTTTTCTTTTTCTTTTTTCCTTCTCTCCATAGTCCAGCACTTGCTGGCTATGTATTTGTATGCTTTTTGAACTAGATTAATGGAAGTTTTGTAATAGGATTTGTACTCTGTAGGATTTGTGTTCGAATGTGAGATGCTCTGTGCAAGGCTGCTGCCTTGTGATCCGCCATTGCTTTGGCTGTATTTCAAAGCATTGGAGGACTGATTCTAAGGGCCATTCAGATCTAAGTGACCTGTGTGTCTGGGCTATCATGGTCCTATACAGTCTTAGCCCCACCACAGGACCCACTAGATCTGAAATCCCCATGGGAGCTTGAGCTGGTAGCCTAGTGACCATGGTGGTGGCAGCGATATTCTTGTTTTGTCTTGGGCTCCGTGAGGAGGATAGCCGCTGGGATAGTCTGTGACCATTTGAGTGGACAGATTATAGCCTTAGGGTGATTCTAATCCACCGATCTAAGATGGATCTTTCTTCTTTACACTTGAGCTTGTAGAAGCCTGGTGGGAGATTGTACAGAGGCAGACTCCCCTATATTTGTATAGATCCGCCATAAGATATTTGATCTGATCTGGTTATAGAGATTGTAGGCTTGTGACTGGACCATTGTAGCCTCACTCAAGCAATGGACAGCTTGATCGAAGGTTGTACTCAATCTCTTGTTGGTTCTATGTGTCTGGGCTATCATGGTCCTATATAGCCTTAGCCCCACACATAGAGCTTTAGAGGTTGAGGTTCCCTATGGATTCTTGAGCTGGTAGCCTAGATGAAATAGTGCCTACAATGATTAACTTATTTTGTTTTGACCCATCCCTGGATTGTGGTTCCCCTATGGGATAGTCTGTGACCATTTGAGTGGACAGGTTATAACCTGAAGGGATTGAATCATGGCAGAGAGATGGGTTGGATCCCTTCTCCTCAGTGGTGATAATGTAGCCATTGGACAGGATTTTTATAACATCATATCTGAATGTGAGTTACAAAGCTCCTCTGATCTAGGCTCAATAACTTCTCACCCTTTTATATTTATTTTCCACACTCCATCCATCCTCTCACCCCTTTCTGTAGTGTAGACATTAGGTTACCTTAGAATACCTAGAATAAGTGACCTTAAACTCCCCTCCTTTTTATGACTGCTAGATCTGTAGTCAGATCTGGAGGGACTACTAGTGACGGCTCCTTTGGAGCTATAGATCACCTTTCCCTATGGGACAAACTCTTACTTATCAAAACTTGCCACAATGGACCCTGTATCTTGCAGGTCTAGGATTTCTTAGTTGTGCTGATTCCATCACTTGTTTTACTCTTTCTTTGATTTTTAAATTACTTTTACCACCAACCAATAAAGCAAGCAAAAACTTAGAAATTGCCAACACTAATCCATCAATAAATTAAATCAATAAACAAGCATAATAAAATACAAAAATGCCCCTTTATTAAAACTTTACAAGTTTCACCGGAGGCATACCTCCTGAATTACAACCGAAAATAAAAACCTAAAATCTAGCATACAACTCAAAACGAAAACAAAAACTACAATGAGCAAAAATGAGGAGCAGAACATCCAATCGGAGGCTTCAGAAATATTGCCATCAGACTTGGAAAACTTAAACGAGCCACCGGCAGAAGAGACAGAAGGATTGGTTGGGTAATACATCCCTCCATTTACAGCACCTCCTCTCCCCGCCATCTTCACCTCCTCCGCCACCGCCCCATCAATGCTGCCTTCACTACTCCCTAAAAAGAAACGGTGTGAAAACTAGGGCCCTCATTCTCAATACCGCCCATTCTCATAATAATACTCCCCTCCCTAGCATCACACTAGGACGAAGATCACATGAAATGACAAATATAGGAAGAAACGCCATCCCAATCCAACGGTTAGATCGCTCAATATCATCAAAACACGACTTTCAAAATGCTAGAACATTCCAAAAAGGTCAAACTCAAGACTAAACCCGAAAATGAAAAGAAAATGAGGCTCCCCCACTTATATAGAACACGGCCCTAATCACGCGCATGGAAAAATGCACTCAATTCAATCAAGCGCTACATATGTGGCGCTCAATCCGAAACACGCGCCTAGATTCTGCGTGCAATTAGAGCGACGTCCGCGTAGAATACGCGACCTTCCGATACCGCGCTCGCTACAAACCGCGCAATCCAATCGAACGATATATATTTGACGCTCAATCTGAAAGGTCACCTATACAGTGACTGGGCGACCTTTCGATCCCGCGCCCATGCTATGTCGCACAATCAGGTTAAACGTCTCAGAATAGCAATGCAATACTGAAATGTCGCTTGCTCGAGGACATGGTGACGCTTCGATCGCGCACAATGCAAATCCCACGTTAACTTAGGCACGCGTAAACACTTCCTTGAGACCCTGAATCGCACGCCTGAAATCAGGCTATTTCAGGCGTGCAATCAGTTTAAGCGACTGGAATCAGGCGCGTAATTCCTGATTTTCCCCAAAATTTACCCCTTTTCGAGCGAGAGTCCCCTTTGCCCCATCATGCAGCCGCTCAAGCATGTTCCACCATGATAAAAACATACACACATGATACCACCGCGACATTTAGTCCCATCGTAAAATTAGCCATGCCCTCATGGCCCATTGCAAATAGCCCAAAAGCAAATCTCTCAGAAACGCAAATACACCAAACAAAAAAAAAAGTCATCACGATGCAACTACAACACAATATCACCAAAACCCAAGATATACCAAAGAAAGAAACTAGACACACATGTCACATGAACACCCTACTCAGTGTCCCCTCACTAATCATGCTTAGCTCACTTCCCATCGTGGACACCACTACCCAAAAAATTTCAAACAACACCAGTTGCACTAGAAGAGAAAGAGAGAAAGCACGAGCACGTCCCATCACTGAAGCAAAGAGCCTCCTACCAAAGTGCTCCCCACAAACCTACCAGACACCACTGCAACAGAAAGGCAGGAAGACGTGAGACTTCTCCCATGTCCCATCGCATTTCACTACTACCAAGCTACAGCGCGAACATCCCAACAATACCTCTCAAGTCTTGTCACACTATCGCTACAATCACCAAGGCCAAATCGCGACATCACGCCGACAACCGCCAACCACTGCTTAAGCAACAAGCAGGAGAGAACAGAAATCCTCGGGATACCCTACTACAACATTGCACCTGGAACATTGCATTACAATAATAGCCACCAAGTCCCGTCGCGACGCTACAATACTGCCAAAGTACCACTGCTACAATATTCCCAAGGTCTCACTGCACAATTCATGTAAGTATCACCCTCAGGTAAGTATTACCCTCTTTTCAATTACTCGATATTTCTTCTAAATTATAATTATCTATGATTAAGTCAAAATATTTTCAAAACTCGTCACTCTAACTCGCGAATTACTGTAGTCCTCCCATAAGAGACAATCATCAGTACTCGCAGAGAAGGTTAGATGGAGTGTCCGACATGCCAAGTTTCGTCTTGACAACCACATAAACGGTCGAGTCCACAAATTCCATACCGATGGATCTGATCAGCGACATCTCGGAAGCCAAATTTTCTGTCGTTTTACCACCAAATTGATCTTAAGTTAAAATCTGTAAAATTTTAAAACCCCTTTCTCATTCTAAAATCTTTTATTTCAAAAATCTTTCTTCTCTTACTTACAAAAAAAACATAAAAAGAAAAAGACATTAAAAAAAAAAAAGAAAAAGAACAAAATGAACAAAATACATAAACCCGACTCACCTTTCTTTAAATACCACAACCAACTACACTTAGCCTTGACCTTTAATTCCCAAAACCTTTGAACTCACAATCAAGCGCATACCCCACCGTGCAGAATTCGATTGAGCACATACGCCACTGCGCAGACTCACTTGTTCAGATGCAAAAAAAAATGACTCCAGATGAACCAAGCGCACATGCCACTGCGCAAAATTCAACTAAGCACACTTCAGAAAATTTACCTCAATTACCAGTCCAAATCAACCATTCCCCTGGGAAGCCAAACAATGAGTATACTCAATCTAAGAAATTATAAATGCCTATTGGAAATGGAATGCCTGACGCGCATTGGTGTGAGCAATGACGCGCCCGGTTTGACATGACTTACAAAAGCTTTTGACATTACATACTATTTCATCTCTTTTTGTATTACTGGTCTCTACACCCTATGGACATTTGATTGACGCCCCGGTACCTCAATTGCATAAAATCCATCTGTTAGCTCGCGCTAGGCGACGAGATGCGCCATACACCCACAGATCCAAAATGTGCCCTTCGACAGCTACCATTTGCCCTTCAGATGTTCCATTAAAGCTTATGTTCATAGATAAGAAAGCCAAGCTTGTCATGTCAGCATCACCAATTCACATTTGTGAATTCCCAAGAAACGGAAGGCACCTTGAATGAGGGGTGTCTACTTCTTCGACACGTTCTCACTTCGCAAGAGCGCGTCGAAGAGAGGCATCTGTAGACACCCCCATTTCGCCCTCTCGGAGTACACAAATTCGTTTGGTCAGCCCTTGACCTTTTTAACCCTCGACACAGGACCATGCAACAGTACATGGCTGAATAGAAGCTGAAACAATAGCTCTGTAGCTCAGATCCCAATGTAGGGAGGCTATATACTGAGCAATAGTATATAGTCAGGATGCAGACAAAAATAATAGTCCCACATTCCATTCTTGAGACCATTCCCAGACAACCCTAAATTAAGTGCCTAAAAACTTGCGCATAATTCGATCACACGCACAACCACAAGCACGCGATCAATCCCCTTTCAGATGAACCTTCCTTTCACAGACCGTTTCGAGACTCGATTATGCACTTGGAGACAGACACGCAATCGGATTGAGCGCTACACCACCAGCGCGCAATTGGCGTACCCCCGGCCTAGCCACATCATCCTTTATCCCTAAGTTTCTTCAATTAAGCACTTCGAGAGTGGTGCTTAATTGGATTACGCACCCCAAACTGGAAGCTTAATTAATCCACAATTAAGCACCAGGTCTGAGGTGCTTAATTGGATTACGCACCCTAAATCGGGCACTAATTAATAATCGGTAATTAAGCACCAAGTATGAAGCGCTTAATTGGATTAAGCACTTGAAACTGGGCGTGCAATTAACCCTAACACTATTAGGACTAGGAAACTCGCTAAGCAAGTTAGCCGGTCGCTCACTGAGTCGGTGACCGACTCAAAACGATTAAGCACTGGGAAATGGGAGCGCAATTCGATTAAGCACCTGAAACAGGGCACGTAATTGAAGAAAAACCTATAAAATCCTTTTTCAATTCGACCCAGAGAGGACACGAGAGAGAATGGAATTTTTTTTTTGAGATTTAGAGACCAGAGAACTCCGAGGACAAACCCATAGAGCAATCTAGTCATGATTTCGAGATTCAAGCTTCGAATCTTCGAGATTTGTCTCCGCAGCCTTGACCCTAGGTAAGGAGTTAATTTTTTAAATCACGACCGTAACTCCTAGTCTCTAAATTTAAGAATTCTGTTAGTTTTAATTTTCAATCTTAGACCGTAGCACCCTTTTCGAACCGAAATTCTTTATATCTGGTTCTAGTTCTTTATTTCTAGAACCAATCCTTAATCTATCGGTCCGATACACCGATCCTAGACTTTAATTTAGTTCTAAAATCTTAATCTCCAGTCCTATCATTAATTTTTGGTTCTAGGTCTCAAACTCTAGAACTAGTCCTTAATCATGTGGTCTGATTTTCTGATTTCAGACTCAAATTCAGTCCTAAAATTTTAAATTATGGTTTTAATTCCCTATTTTAATACATCCAAATATCCTAAATATTAATTTTTAGTTTCTATAATTATAGTTCATAATTTAATTCATAATTACAGTCCAAAATCAATTCCAAAAATCTAAAAATACTATTTTATAGTCAGAAATTCAATTTACTTTAAATCTCAGCCACCCGATTTGCCCAAGGGAGCTTATGAAGGGTACTCGGGAACGAGGTCAATCCTCCTTAGCATAATGGGTCACACCCCCCTTTTTTCACCTATTTATTTCATTTAATTTTATTTCAATAAAACTAGCATGCTTATTTAAAATTAGAATTTCCATAGAATTGGCATATTTAATTAAGTTAGAGTTTTATTCAAATCAGTACAATTCTAATCAGTCATAACATAATTAAGAGCAATTGAACTCCTAGTACAGTTAGGAGACTAACATTAATTAGACTTCAAATAGGATTAGGAAACTAAATTAATTAGAGCTCTAATAAGATTTAAATATTTAAATTAATTAGACTCCTAGTGGGATTTGGAAACTTATTAAATTAGATTCCCAGTAGGATTAGGAAACTAAATCAATCAGACTCCCAGTAGGATTAGGGGACCAAATTAAATAAAATTTCAGCAGAAATAGGAAAAATAAACCAGTTATACTAAAGGCAACCAACAGTTGCTGACGTTTGTCGGTGGACGATTCAGTAAAGGAGTTCAACCCGCAAGGCCCCCCGCTTCCCTTTAAAGCGTGATCACTAACGTGTTGCAGCGTCGATAAATATATGTAGCTAGCGATCTCATCTTCTCATGTATTCTTCAATTAGAATTTACCTCTTTAATTTCAGCATTTAATATTTCCTAATTTATTACTCCATCATCGCCATTGCTAGAGTCCACTCAGGACATAATTGGGTTACTTATTTTGGGGACCGAAAGGAACCCAGAAAAAAGCGCGCACCAACAGGTATGATGGCCAATCCGTACACCAATAAGACATCCTAAGGATGTATATGAGTTAGCACTTGTCGCCTAGGAGAAAGGGACTTGGGCTATGTTACATGAAAAATAGTCTGATTGGATAACGATGGAGGGTATTCCATCGGGGCTCGATGCTATATTGCTCGGGGATTATTTAAGTTAATTAATTTAAGTCATGAGACCAGCCCAGTTGTAAAATGAGAACCAGTTGAGCATGAGATGACATGTGTAGTGTAGAAATTACATTTCGTTTATTCTTTTACTATCTCAAACTGTTTCTAACCATCTTATATTGATGAAATCATGCTTCAATTTATGTCATGAAATGTATGTGAGTAAGATAGATATACACGTTCAGATATCTTCCCTATTGAGCTAGGATGTAGCTCATCCCTTTTTGACTATACGTCGCAGGTTCTAAGATAGGAGCTATTTCTGGTGATATCGATCTCAAGGACTCAGATTATGTTCCAAGGGAGAAGTCTGAGCCCCCTCCTGAGAAGTTCTTTTAGAAGACCCTTTGGGCACTTTGATAGTTATTTTGAGAGAGATAGTTACAGCCTGGTATGTCCAGCCTGTTTTGTAGGGATAATATAATTATGGAGATATTCTTTTATGAAACCATCTGAGGTGACCATTGATACATCACTGATGGTTTAGGTTGGTTCTTTTACCTATGTAGTGGCATGGGATTAGAACTATCTTTTGGGTTATATGTTTTGGCTTTAAATTATAGAACTGGAGATTTAGTTCAGTACTTGTTCTTTTGTACATGCTTTGCCTACGGTTGTGTGGATATACCAAGTTTCATAACCCCAGAATTTCGGGAACCGTGCATGTCACGTACCATCCACGTATATGTGTGGTTCACAAGGAAACCAAAACTAACATGTATACACTAGGTGTGTATGTGTGAAACACACTAGCTTTCACTAATATATATATAAGTGAAAGAGGGAGGAGAGAGGAGCCCAATACGTAACCTAAATTTGCCTAGATAGAGAGAAAGAAAAATAGAGAGGAAGGAGAAAGGGTTTTGTGAAAGAGGAGTAAAAGTCCATTCATTTCTAAGCCAGTAGACAATCTGGAAGGAGGGTGGAACAAAAGTTTTAGCAACCCTCTTCATCTTTTGAATCTGGATCAAAGTATAGAAGATCTATCGATTGAGGTATGGGTTGAAACGATTATGTGTGTGTTTTAAATGTAGTATAAATTATAGATGAATGATTATGATATTAATGGGCCTTGAAAGGGAGTAAAAGATCTTTTCTCGGACGAATCGAGCACTATATTCTATCGTGGCTCGCTCGAGCGGTCTAAACGGCTCGCTCGAGCGAGGACAGAATATAAAACCTGAGAACAATTTGCGTTCTGGGCTCGCTCGAGCGAGACCCATACTGAAGGAGGAGCTCGCTCGAGCGAGGCATCGCGTGAAGCTTCAGGTGGCTCATTTTAACCGCTCGAGCGATCTCGTTTTAACCGCCCGAGCGAGGAACATAGCCAGTTGAGCGATTAGAGTGACCGCGCGCTCGAGGGTGGGTACCTCATTTTAACCACTCGCGCGAGGTCAAGTGCTCGCTCAAGCGAGGCTAAGTGACCGCTCGAGCGAGGAATAGTTCTCGCTCACGCGAGACCCTATACGGATTTTTATAATTTTAAGTACAATTCATGGGGGGTGTGTACTCCAATGGTTCTTGTGACCTTTCTAAGTGTGTCCTTGACGCATGCAATGTAGGTTTGACGGGAGATTGTGACGTGTAAATCTCTATGAGAAAGGAGTGCGTTGGAATTACATTGAGGTAGGGAATATTCTTAAAGCATGTACATTATTTCGTCAACTCATATATGTAGTGTATTTCAATTAAATAGTCGAGTATGGCATGATTATTATGAAAAAGGGTGTGTGTGTGTAAGTTTCAAAAGTAAAAATCATGAGGTCCCCAGGGGACGTAGAATTGTAAAGTGGACATCTAGATGATGCATGTGAATCAGTGGCATCCCAGGGATGCAGATGAAAACTAACAGTGAAACTGAAGTAAAATGATAAGGCCTAATATAATAAAATTAGCACAATCACGGTGAATAACTATATGTAGAGCACATTCGATATTTTATTATTTAAGATATGATTAGAATACCCCACCGACGTGGCGGGATACCCACGACTGACTCGGCAGGATATCCGTGACCGGTACGGCGGTCAATCCATACACTTATAACACATCCCAGGGATGTAGATTTGAGAATGGACCCCGCCACCTATGAGAAAAGGGGCTTGGGTAGTATTCCCAAGGAATAAACATAATAACTGTCTAGTTAGACGACGATGGTGGGTATTCCATCGGGGCTCGATGCTATATTGCTCGGGGACTACTTAAGTTAAGATTTAAGTGATTAAGCCGAATTCACAACTAAACCTGTATGGTGAGAACAAACAAAAATCATGCAAAGTAACAGCTATACCCATCACTTTATTCCAGTTATTTCAATTATTTTTCCCAAAAGTGATATCCGATAAATGGTGTTTTTAAAACTGCTAACATATATGTGAGATTTAACCTATAAGTTCTTTTTGTTTCTCTATTGAGCTAGAATGTAGCTCACTCCTTAGACTATATATTGCAGGTCCAGTTCTAGCGGCAACAGAGGCTTCGGTAGACGTTGATCCAGAAGATTCGGATTACATGACCGGAGAAGAGTTAGAACCTCCTCTTTGAGAGTGAGTTGAGAGTATTAGGTATGGCTTGGTATGTCAAGCCTCTTTATTTGAATGTAATTAAATACCGTTATTCTTTTGACAAACCGTCTGGGTTGAATTGTTATCTCCAACGGTTTGGGTAAATTCTTATGCCCACAAATTGGCATGGGACAAGAACTGCCTTGAGAGACCCTATTTTTTATATATGAGTACTTGTTTACAGTAGATACATGCGCCTTAATTGCAGTTTTTGGCCTGTATATACCAATGCTTCAAAAAGAATCCTAGGGCACGACCTTGAGGGTCGTGCTGATGTCACGAGTTTCGGGGTGCCGAAATTTGGGCTGTCACAGTTGGTATCAAAGCATTTCTTTCAGTCTCTGACATTTAGTTGGTCAGAACATAGGGACTGCTGCTAACGAAACCGTGGTTTCCATGCAGACCGTTATGTTTCCTAGAGGAAGAGGCCGACCCAGCGGTGGTCATGATAGGAATTTGCGCAGTAGAGATGGGTTCGTCTGGCCTACCAACAGGGTACCATTAGGAAATAGGGAGATTCCCGAGGGCAGTGGCCAAGGAGAGAACCAAAATCAAGCAGAAAATCAGGATCGAGACTATCAGGATCGAGACCGTCAGGATCAAGATCAGAGGGAACAAGATAGAGTAAGGGAAAAAAATGAAGAAAGAGAGGAGCGTCAGAGGATGATGCATACTATGGAAACCATGGCAACTGCCATGGCACAACAGGCAACATCCCTGGCAGCACATGCCACCCCAGAACCACATCAGACACCTATGCCCCCAGTAGGACCTACACTACCAGTGGCTTTAGCATTTACTGAATTCAGGAGGATGAGACCTCCTAGCTTTTCAGGGTAGGCAGACACCATGGCAACCGAAAATTGGCTGGGCGAAATGGAGAAGGTATTTAGTGTACTAACATGCATAGAGGGCGAGAGTGTTCGTTGGGCAGCGTATATGCTAGATGGAGAAGCTGGACCTTGGTGGAAATTTGTATCGCGAACTAGAGCTCAAGAAACTCCATATATGCCCTGGACTTGGGATGAATTCGTTGAAGAGTTCAATAAGCAATATTTTCTGGAGGTTCTGAGGAATTAGATGGAGACTCAATTTTTGCAACTAATGCAAGGAAGGATGACAGTGAGAGAGTACGGAGTAGAATTTATGAGACTGGCTCGTTTCGCTCCAGACTATGTAATTTCTGATGTGATGAAAGTGAAAAGGTTCCAACAGAGTTTAAGGTCGGACATCCGAGGAGGGGTTGCACCATTTTAGCTAAAGACCTATGGAGAGGTCATGAGTAAGGCATTAGTGGTCGAAGAAGAAAACAATAACCGATACCGTCAGAGGGAACAGCAGGGAAGAGGAAGCATAGATCAAAGCGGGACTGGGAGTTATGAATCAATGAATAAGAAGCCGAGGTTCGTAGCTCCGAATCAGAGGCAACCATTCCAGATAGGGTATGGGAGAGCCGCACAACAAACTACTCATCAAAGATTCCCACTGCTGGCATCAGGGACACTGATGAGGTATGAGGGTCCTACTATTTCCACCGGAGCTACAGTTACACAAGGTTTTTCGAGAGCTGCTTCTTCAACACTAAAGGAGACTTGTGCCAAATGTGGCAAGTCCCACAAAACGGCGGATTGCAGGCAAGGAATGTGTGGCTGTTTTAAATGTGGCAAGATAGGCCACGTAATTAGAGATTGCCCTGAGGCAATTAAGGAGAAGACGACCCCAGCTTCCATGCCACGACCTATTCAATCACGGAAGCCAGTTGTTCAAGGGAGAGCCTACGTAGTTACCCCCCAAGAAGCAGGGAGTGTGCACGACGTCATTCAAGGTGAGATTCCTTTTGATAAAGAATTTCAATATAATACCATTTTAGATAGAGAAGGTGCATTAATTAGAATAGTGTGTAGACTCATGTTTGTACGTTAGAAGATTCTAAATAAAGTATGTGCTATGTATGTGTATGTATGTGTTGTAGGTACGTTACATGTCTATGAAAACGGGTGTTATGTAGCACGTGATGCAGGGTCTACCAACACTCCTTCGTCACCCCTAGATTTGCAAAGAAAATGAAGATTATCTCAGAAATACTGGACTTTATGTTATCAGTGTCTATCCCAACAGGAGAATTAGTGGACACAGAGTTAGTTTGCAAATCGATAGTAGTAAGCGTCCGGGAGGACACTGTCTACGAATTAGACGCACAATTAATATTGTTGGAGATGCAAGGATTCAACGTGATCCTTGGCATGGATTGGCTGTCCCATCATTGTGCAACGGTGGATTGCAAGAACAAGGTTATTATTTTTCAACCTAACACGAGGAGATCGTTTCGATTTCGAGGAGAGAGATCGACACAAGTGCCACTCATCTCTGCAGTCAGAGCAGAACGTTTAATCAAAATGGGGTGTAGTGGTTATTTGGCATTTATGAAGGGAGATAAAGAAGAAAAGAATGTTATCTCCAAGATAGCAGTAGTGCGAGAATTTGAAGACGCATTTCCAGAAGAATTGTCAGGATTACCTCTAGAGAGAAGTGGAATTCGCTATCGACTTAGCAACGGGAACGGAGCCTGTTTCAAAAGCACTATACAGGATGGCTCCCGCTGAGTTGAAAGAATTGAAAGAACAGTTGTAAGAGCTCATGGATAAAGGATTCATAAGACCAAGCGTGTCTCCATGGGGAGCACCAGTTTTGTTTGTGAAAAAGAAAGATGGGTCGATGTGGTTGTGCATTGACTATCGACAATTGAACAAACTCACTGTGAAGAATTGATACCCTTTGCCAAGAATAGATGACTTGTTCGATCAGTTGCAAGGAGCGAAGTACTTTTCCAAGATCGATCTGAGATCTGGATACCATCAGTTAAGAGTCAAGGCTAAGGACATTCAAAAAACGACATTCAGAATACGGTATGGACACTATGAATTTTTGGTGATGCCGTTCGGATTGACAAACACATCGGCGTCGTTTATGGACTTAATGAATCGGGTGTTTAAACCACATCTGGACTCCTGCGTAGTAGTATTTGTTGATGATATTCTGATATATTCCAAATCAAAAGTAGAGCACGAGAAGCATTTGAGACTTGCTCTACAAACCTTACGCGAACACCAACTGTACGCCAAACTCAGCAAATGTGAGTTTTTGTTAGAAGAGGTTAGCTTTTTGGGACATGTCGTCTCAAAGCACGATGTCACAGTAGATCCATCCAAGATCGAAGCAGTAGTAAGTTGGAAACAACTGAAGACCGTGATCGATGCCCGTAGTTTCCTTGGATTGGCAGGTTACTATCGACGTGTTGTTGAGGGGTTTTAAAAAATATCAGGACCACTCACGAGACTTACAAGGAAAGATGCAAGGTTCGAATGGAGTGAGGCGTGCGAGAAGAGTTTTCAAGAACTCAAGATGAGACTCACTTCAGCTCCAGTACTAGCGATTCCCTTAGGCGGTGGAGGATTCACAGTATACAGTGATGCTTCATACAATGGTTTGGGTTGCATACTCAACCAACACAAGAAGGTGATAGCTTACGAGTTAAGATAGTTGAAGGAGCATGAGAAGAACTATCTGACACATGATCTAGAGCTAGCAGTGGTCATATTTGCATTGAAGATTTGGCGACACTATCTATACGGTGAGACCTTTGAGATTTTCACCGACCATAAAATCCTCAGATACCTGTTCACACAAAAGGAGCTAAATATGAGACAACGCAGATGGATGAAATTTCTTAAGGACTATGACTGTTCTATACAGTATCATCTGGGCAAGACTAACATAGTAGCCAATACCTTGAGTCAAAAGGGTTCAGCACAGTTGGCCAGTTTGATTTTGGGTATGCACCGATGGAAGTTGCTTGAAGATCTTTCAATGTATGAAGCGAATATTGAGTCAAAGCTAGAAGAGTTTCTTTTGGCTAACATATCAGTGAGACCAGTAATATTTGAGCATATCCATGAACTACAGATGAAAGATCCGACATTAATAAAGATTTGTCAAGATGTAATTGAAGGTATTAGATCAAATTTCTCAATCAAGGATGATGGTTCCTTATTGCTCAAGGGTCGACTTTGTATTCCGGACAATATTAATCTACAACGAACTATCCTTGATGAGATGCACAAATCAAATTATGCTATCCACCCAGGCAACACGAAGATGTACCAAGATCTGAAAAGGAATTACTGGTCGAGAGGTTTGAAACAAGATGTGGCAGAGTACGCTTCGCGATGCTTGACATGTCAGCAAGTAAAGATCGATCATAAACACCCTGCGAGATTATTGCAACCTCTGCCATTACCAGAGTGGTAATGGGAATTAATATCTATGGACTTCATCGTTGGACTACCGCGGACGGTAAAGAAATATAATGTCATTTGGGTAATCGTGAACCGACTGACCAAGTCAGCACACTTCCTACCTTACAACACGATGTACACGGTAGGAAAACTCGTAGAACTCTATATGAAGGAAATAGTACGCCTACACGGGATCCCAAGTAGCATCGTTTCTGATCGAGATCTGTTATATACATCAAAGTTTTGGAGAAATTTCAAGAAGGAATGGGAACGTGATTAGATTTCAGTTCAGCTTTCCATTCACAAACAGACGGACAGACAGAGCGAGTAAATCAAATAATAGAAGACATGCTCAGAGCGTGTATGCTGAAAATGCAAGGATCATGGGATCAACATCTACCGTTGATTGAATTTGCATATAACAATAGTTTTCAGACGAGCATTGGAATGGCACCATATGAAGCATTATAGGGAAGACGGTGTAAATCACCCATCAATTGGCAAGAAACTGGTGAGAAATTTGTTTTGGGACCTGAGTTACTTGAAGATAATGCCATCGTCATTCGTATGATTAGAGAAAAACTTAAGTTGGCTCAAAGCTGGCAGAAAAGCTACGCTGACATCAAGCAAACCAGCGTAGATTTTAAGGTGGGTGAACACGTTTTCGTAAAAGTGTCACCTATGAAGGGCGTTATGAGATTTGGAAAAAGAGAGAAACTGAGTCCACGATATCTTGGACCATTTGAAGTGTTGGGCCGAGTTGACGAAGTTGCATATCGCATTGGATTACCTCCAGTGTTCGATCGGGTATAAAACGTTTTCCACGTTTTTATGCTCAGGAAGTATGTGGGTGACCCTTCTCACATTTTGGAAGGTCAACCACTGGAGATGCACGAAGATATGAGCATGATAGAGGAACCGACGGAGATATTGGATAAGAAGGAACAGGTGCTATGCACCAAAGTCATTCCCTTGGTACTTGTTCGATGGAAGAATCATCCGGCCGAGGAAGCAACGTGGGAACGAGAGGCTGATGTCAGAGAAAAATATCCCAAATTGTTTGAGAGCGCTACCTAGTTGTTTTCTTAATAATGATGATATGTAATATTTTGACAATATATCGATTCCTATTTTGAAACAAATAAACGAGTGTGATTGAAAATTCGAGCATATTAGCTTAACTTTTACACGAGCGGACTACTAAGTGAATAAAGTCTCAAATGTTCACAAAGAAAAATCACGTGTGAATGATCCCCTGAGTGTTAAAATAGACCTAGTGAAAAATACGAGCTTAGGAGAACCAGAAAAATGTTTCTGGGCTCGCTCGGGCGAACATTTATGCTCGCTCGCGCGAGCCACATAAAATTATAAATACAAACCGTTCTAGACTCGCTCAAGCGAGGACTAGTGACCGCTTGAGCGAGGTCTTTTTGACCCTATTGACCGCTCGAGCGAGGCCAAAGTATATAAAGAGACGAAACACTATTTCCTCATTTCATCTTCAAGCGAGGGAGGGTTGGGCGAGCAAGGTTAGGGCTTTTGGATTATCAAACTCGTTTTCCGTCCGATTTAGCACCAGATTTAGGCGATCCGAACCGTTAAAAAGCATCAAAAAGGTCAAATCTACTCTATCCCTACTCTATTACATTCAATAAGCTCTTTGAATATCAATGGCTTCTTCAAGCCCTAATCCCCAACCTAAGAAACGAATGGCGATTCGATCACCGTCAGCGCGCAACAAAGTGCCGCAAGCACCACCACCATGACCATGCCCATCAACCACCCCTATCCAATTAAACGATTGGTGGGGAGCCAAGATCATGGAAGCCGAATGGGAAATTCATCCCTCTTGTTTTGTCGATCCGACGTCCACCAAATGGACTTCAGATTTTCTAACAAAACAACCACCTATGACCATTGCTAACACCGTTCGGAGCTCGGTACTACCCGAGGCGCATAAAACTGTTTTATCAAACTCTCAATACGAATGTGAATGAGGACACCATCCTCATCACAATCGATGGAAAAGAGTTATCCTTTGGAACTGGCGATGTTTCCACCGCCATGAACTGCCCAAATACCTACGCCCCGAGCCCACACACTCAACCACCTTTTATCGGGAACGTAGAATTCTCAACCATCATTTCGGACATTACCGGCGGCACGTCCGCATTAGGCCAATCAATCACCCGATCCGAGCTACCGCCACACATGTGGCTTTTAGATATTATTTTTAAGAAGAATTTACACCCTATCGGCCATGATCAAGAGCGCCGAGACGCATTCTTGCAAGCCTTGCACTCCGCCTTTCACAACAGGTGGTTTAGTGCACCCATGGTAGTCATCAAAGGCATGGTGCATGCCTATAGAAGAAATGTCAGGGGCGCTATTTCTCCACCTATCAACTGCCTACCATATGCACATTTGATATCCCGACTCCTCGATGCACGTAATGGAAAAGAAGGATTCAAGATCTCAACCGATGAGTTATCTTTTACCGATAACGTCTTCCCCTATTTAGCCCAAGACTTGAGCCGAAATTTAAAGAGACTTCAAACTAGTGTCAATAAGAAAAGAGACCGCCAAATTTCCCGACAAGCCACACAACAAGCACTGGCGGGACCAACTGCTCCCTCTACTTCATCATCACAGCCCCTACCTACCACCGACACTGGCATGATGCGAGAGATCCTCCAGCAGAGGCTGGAGATCAGGCTACACCAGCGGTTCCAGGAGTCGCTCCTCATTGACCTTATGGGCCATGCTTTCCCGTAGACGTACCGGGAGCGTATTGCGGCTATGCGAGGTGCCATCTTTGGCACATCTAGTTCGGGTCCTGCTACTAGGATCACTACAGCTGGTACCACTACCACCAGGGAGACTGTTGGCGATGGCAATGATGGGGATGGGGATGATGACGATGATGATGGCTCTGACCCTGGTGGTGAGGACGACGAGTATGAGGAGGGCGACGACTAGGTAGTCATATAATTTTCTTTTGGAAAATGGAAATGTAATATTTTGTTAGGGCATTTCATAGTGAGGTGGTATTTTGACATTTTATTTACAAACTATCGTGACATGGATGTCACAGTTTTGTTGATGGTTAACATTATGATAGTATAGGTCTATACTTTTATTCTATGATCAATTAGTGCTATAACTATGGAGATACCTGATAGTACAAAATTTTGCTTTCATTGTTCTTGAATATTTGGGTATAAATTGAATTTGTTTAATGCAAGTTGTTTCGAGACATTAGACCTTGGTTTATATACATGGGTATGTAAGGATGTAGCCTTTTCAAAGGCCTTTTAAATTAGTTGTACGTAATTTCTAGTATATCATCAATTTTGAAGGACAAAAATTCTATAAGGTGGGGTGAATGTCATAACCCCAGAATTTCGAGAACCGTGCATGTCACGTACCATGCATGTGTATGTGTGGTTCATAAGGAAACAAAAACTAACATGTATACACTAGGTGTGTATGTGTGAAACACACTAGCTTTCACTAATATATATATATATATAAGTGAAAGAGGGAGGAGAGAGGAGCCCAATACGTAACCTAAATTGGCCTAGATAGAGAGAAAGAAAAATCGAGAGGAAGGAGAAAGGGTTTTGTGAAAGAGGAGTAAAAATCCATTCATTTCTAAGCCAGTAGACAATCTGGAAGGAGGGTGGAACAGAAGTTTTAGCAACCCTCTTCATCTTTTGAATCTGGATCAAAGTATAGAAGATCTATCGATTGAGGTATGAGTTGAAACGATTATGTCATGATCTGAATTTTATGTCTTTGATATACTTAAAATATGTGTATGTGTTTAATATCGTATTCCCCGCATGCCTTGACTTTTCAAAACGTTTTATCTAAAAATGCATGTTTTGGTTTTTCAAGCTCTTATATTTATTTTCATCATTAATGAACATAAGTTGTGTAATAGCCTACTGGTTAAAGACTTTAAGTTCTAGATAAGAGGTCTAGGGATCAAACCTTGCTCTGTGTGCTCTAAACCTCTATTTTAGACTTTGAGATAAAAGCCTATACACTCTTCCTTGTTGTGTTGGCTTAACACCGGATAATTTCCAAAATGTGATAAATAAGTATCTTACAGAGAACCCTAAATTATAAGCTCATATAGAGTTCTTCTTAAGAATAGAGCCGTCAGAGACCCCAGAGACCTTAGAGAAGAAATTCTAGATCTATCTTCCTAGAACCCTTCTTTTGGAAGTGCGGTGAGACGTTGGCGTATATTCTCAAGCAACCTTCACCTTCTTCTAAAATCATCATCATTGTTGGGATCTGAATCTAATCGTAGTGGTACGATCGATTTAGGTATGGAGAAATCATGCTTCCCATTGAACTTAAAATATTATTTTTTAAATAGATTTTTGTGTAAATTAGTGAGATTATTTCATGAATAATGAATGGATGATTAAATGGATGCATGCTATGATTAGTGATCCTTAATATTGATACTTTTAATTAAGAAGAAGGTTGAAATCTCACCATGTGATTTGATGTATTTTGATATATGCTCACAGAATTATATCAATCGATTGACGATTGGATGTCAATCGATTGAGGATGAATATTAAAGTAGGTACTGATAAATGAGTTTATTTTTGAAAAAATGCACAGAATTATATCAATCGATTGATGATTGGATGTCAATCTATTGGGGATTAAATGATATTGCTTTGAAAGAAAATGCACTGAATTATGTCAATCGATTGATTCTAAGAAATCGATCGATTGAGCTTGACTTGAAATCAATGGATGGTGTTTGCGTAGTTAAGTTCTATAATCAATTCTTCTCTTAACAGTGTGATTAAAATATCAATGTTTACGCACCATGATCATATGATATGCACTGTAATATTTATGCACCATGATTGTGTATACTTTGATATTTATGTACCATGATTAAATGCACTTAAATTCCTATGTAGTATGATATCACTCTCATGCACTTTACATGTTCCATGATGATCTATATAATGTACAATCAAGACATGTAAAATATGATGAAATGTCAAGCCATAATCAATGAACATTAGACCCAACATCTTGTACCCGATGGAGTCTAAGAAGGTATTAGGCCCAACATTTGGTGCTTGATGGAGTTTAACTAAACATGATTAAAGAGCATTAGACCCAATATCTTGTACATGATAGAGTCTAAGAAGGTATTAGACCCAACATCTTGTGTAAGATGGAGTCTAACTGAACAAGAGTATGATGAGCATGATTCAGCCTAACGTCTTGAGCGAGACGGAATTTGATATGCAATAAATAACATGATTCATTAGACCCAACGTCTTGAGCATGACGGAGTCTAACTAAACAAGTGATAAGCATGATTAAGACCCAACGACTTGAGCGGGACGGAGTCTAATGTGCATTAAATGACAAGCAAGATGAAATTAAAAGAAATGATACACTCATGTAATATTGATATATATGTTTATGTTCAGTTTATTTCAGCTTAGTGAGATTATACATGCCACATGCACACATACATGAAATATATCAAAATGTTTATATGGCTATGATTGATATTTTTATGCTTCAATGGATTGCATGTCTGGTCCATACAAGTGTAAACTTACACCCCTTGTTGATGTGGATGATCAGATGAGACAGGTGTTGCCAATGACAATGTATGGGTCTATGGCGATGAGACTGCACGTGGTGCTCAAGAAACTGGACTAAATGGCGATGATGGCTTCGTGGCCTAATTAGCTATTTTTCTTTCTAGTTATTAGTAATTTTAAATAAATGGGAAATTGATCAGTTAGTATTTTATCAAAACTGTTTAAGCTTTAATCATGTTGGACTTGTTATTGGAATAAGAATATTATCATGGGTTTTATTTAGATTAATTAATGTTTTAAAGAAATTTTATCTTCCGCTGATAAGAATATTATCATGGGTTTTATTTAGATTAATTAATGTTTAAGGTGCTTTTATCGCCTTATTATATTTCTATGGTTCACGATATGAAGGTATGGTCTAAGATCTTATAATTATGAGGTTGTGAGATCTCGGGTCGCTACAGATTATGTGTGTGTTTTAAATGTAATATAAATTTTAGATGAATGATTCTGATATTAATGGGCCTTGAAAGGGAGTAAGAAATCTTTTCTCGGACGAATCAAGCACTATATTCTGTCGTGGCTCGCTCGAGCGGTCTAAATGGCTCCCTCGAGCGAGGACAAAATATAAAACCTGAGAACAATTTGCGTTCTGGGCTCGCTCGAGCGAGGCATCGCGTGAAGCTTCAGGTGGCTGGTTTTAACCGCTCGAGTGACCTCATTTTAACCGCTCGAGCGAGGAATGTAGCCAGTTGAGCGATTAGAGTGACCGCGCACGCGAGGGTTGGTACGTCATTTTAACCGCTCGTGCGAGGTCAAGCGCTCGCTCGAGCGAGGCTAAGTGACCGCTCGAGCGAGGAATAGTTCCCGCTCGGATGGGACCCTATACGGATTTTTATAATTTTAAGTACAATTCATGGGGGTGTGTACTCCAATGGTTCTTGTGACCTTTATAAGTGTGTCCTTGACGCATGCAATGTAGGTTTGACGTGAGATTGTGATGTGTAAACCTCTACGAGAAAGGAGTGCGTTGGAATAGCATTGAGGTAGGGAATATTCTTGAAATATGTACATTATTTCGTCAACTCATATATGTAGTGTATTTCAATTAAATAGTCAAGTATGGCATGATCATTATGAAAAAGGGTGTGTGTGTAAGTTTCAAAAGTGAAAATCATGAGGTCCCCAGGGGACGTAGAATTGTAAAGTGGACATCTAGATGATGCATGTGAATCAGTGGCATCCTAGGGATGCAGATGAAAACTAACAGTGAAACTGAAGTAAAATGATAAGGCCTAATATAATAAAATTAGCACAATCATGGTGAATAACTATATGTAGAGCACATTCGATATTTTATTATTTAAGGTTTGATTAGATACCCCACTGACGTGGCGGGATACCCATGACTTACTCGACAGGATATCCGTGATCGGTACGACGGCCAATCCGTACTCTTATAGCACATCCCAGGGATGTAGATTTGAGAATGTATTCCCTTGGGCAGTATTCCCAGGGAATACACATAACAACTGTCTAGTTAGACGACGATGGTGGGTATTCCATTGGGGCTCGATGCTATATTGCTCGGAGACTACTTAAGTTAAGATTTAAGTGATTAGGCCGAATTCACAACTAAACCAGTATGGTGAGAACAAACAAAAATCATGCAAAGTAACAGCTATACCCATCAATTTATTCCAGTTATTTCAATTATTTTTCCCAAAAGTGCTATCCGATAAATGGTGTTTTTAAAACCGCTAACATCTATGTGAGATTCAACCTATATGTTCATTTTCTTTCTCTATTGAGCTAGGATGTAGCTCACCCCTTAGACTATACGTCGCTGGTCTTGTTCTAGCGGCAACAGAGTCTTCGAGAGACGTTGATCCAAAAGATTCGGATTACGTGACCGGAGAAGAGTTAGAACCTCCTCCTGAGGAATTCTTCTAGGAGAACCATTGCGTACTTTGAGAGTGAGTTGAGAGTATTAGGTACGGCTTGGTATGTCAAGCCTCTTTATTTGAATGTAATTAAATACTGTTATTATTTTGACAAACCGTCTAGGATGAACTGTTATCTCCAACGGATTGGGTAAGTTCTTATGCCCTTAAATTTGCATGGGACAAGAACTGCCTTCAGAGACCCTATTTTTTATATATAAGTACTTGTTTAGAGTAGATACATGCGCCTTAATTGTATTTTTTGGCCTGTATATACCAATGCTTCGTAAAGAATCCCAAGGCACGGCCTTGAGGGTCGTGCTAATGGCACGGGTTTTGGGGTGCCAAAATTCAAGCTATCACACCAAGGGTCATGTCGATGGCACGAGTTTTAGGGTGTTAAAATCTGAGCTGTCATAGTTGGTATAAGAATAATTTCTTTAGAATTTCTGACAAGTCTTGAATTTGTCATAGTGTAGGGATCTTCTGCTAATGAAACTTTAGTTTCATGTGCAGAGCGTGATGTCTTATAAAGGAAGGGGTCGACCTAGACGTAGCCAAAGTAGGAATTCGAGAAGTGAGGATGAATTCCGTGTGGGGTCTAGTAGAGACTAAAGTAATCCTTCTTATTAGGGAGATAGGAGAGGTGATGCTATAGATAGGATGGCGTTGGCCATGGAAGTTGTGGCCGCTGCAATGGCCCAACAAACGTAACAGACCACGTTATTGGCCTAGCAGACCGCACTATTGGTGGCCAATAATGTCAATCAATGTTGCCACCACCACCACCTCCTCCAGCATTGTTGCCCTTGTCTTTCATCGATTTTTGGAGATTGAGACCTCCTAGCTTCTACGGGCAGACAGATCCATTAGAGGCAGAGAAGTGGTTAAATCAGATGGAAAAACTTTTGGATAGACTTCAAAATACAGAGGATGAGAAGGTAGGCTAGGCTTCCTTCCAACTTGAGGGAGATGCTGATCCCTGGTGGAAATTAGTATTGAGGAAAAGAGAAGTTGAGAACCCTCACCGTCTATGGACATGGGTGAAATTCGTTAGGGAGTTCAATAGGGAGTATTTCCCTAAGCAGGTGAGAGTACAGATGAAAAGGGACTTTGCTAACCTAGAATAGGAAAGCATGATGGTGCGAGAGTATGGTGTGGAGTTTACATGGTTATCACGATTCACACCTGAGTTAGTGACCACCAAATCAATGAAGGCCAGTAAGTTTGAGGAAGGTCTGAGGCCGAACATCCGAGATAGAGTTTCTATATTTGAACTTGAAAACTATGCGGACGTGATGGGTAAGGCGATAGTGGCTGAAAGGGATATTAATAACATGCACAAACGGAGGGATCAACAGGATAGAGGTAGAACAGTTTAGGGGAGAGCGGCTGAGTATGACTCGGGGAATAAAAAGTCAAGATTTACAGCACCAGCTCTAGTTCCTAGACAAATTGCTTATACGAGTTATTCTACCCCACCTATATCTACATTGGCAAGACCTATCCGATACAAGAGCCCTACTGCAACCACCGGAGTATCAGCTACTCAAGGCTTCTCTCGGGCAGCCTCTTCTACACCAAATGAGATGTGTGCTAAATGTGGCAAATCTCACAAAATAGCTGATTGTAGACAGGGAATGCGGGAATGCTACAAGTGTGGAAAGATAGGCCACATGATTTGGGATTGTCCGGAAATGAACAAGGGGAGAACGGCTTCTGCTTCCATACCAAGATCGATACAAGCAAAGAAGCCGGTCGTGCAAGGAAGAGCCTATGCAATTACGGCTCAGGATGCTCAAAACGCCAACGATATCTTACAAGGTAAAATTTTAATTGAGATTATTGATACATTGCATCAATCATATTGAGTTCTAAAATTTTAAATAGAGAAGGTGTATTTATATAGGTTGTCTATATAGAATTGTCTGATCAAATTGATTTCATGTTTTGATATGATGCGTGAGTAGGCTGCTAAATTATATGTGCTCTATAGGTACTTTACAAGTGTATGGAAGGGGGAGTGACACAGCAAATGTGGCTAGAGCGTTGATAGACCCAGGGTCTACTCATTCATTTGTTACTCCTCAATTTGCAAAGAAGATAAGGGTCAGCCTAGAGACATTAAATTTGTCTTGGCAGTGTCTATTCCGACTGAAAAATTGGTTGATACAGACTTGGTTTGCAGGTCGATGATAGTAACCATTAGAGATGGGGACGTCTTTGAGCTACCAGCAAAATTGGTTATGTTAGATATGCAAGGATTCGACATGATCCTTGGCATGGACTGGTTGTCACAGGATTGTACAACGGTCGATTGTAAGAATAAGGTGGTTATCTTTAGACCGAATACAAGGAGGTCATTCCGATTCGTAGGGGTGAGAACAAAGTTTCTACCTCTTGTGTCCGCCATCAGAGCCGAGCGTTTAATCAAAAATGGATCCAGGGGTTACTTGTCATTTTTGAAGGAAGGCAAGGAAGAGAAGAATGCCATTTCTGAAATTTCAGTAGTACGTAAGTTTGAAGATGTCTTTCTAGAAGAGTTTCCAGGATTACCTCCTGATCGAGAGGTGGCGTTCGCTATCAACTTAGCACCTGGAACGGAGCCTGTTTTCAAAGCACCATATCAAATGGCTCCTGCTGAGTTGATTGAATTGAAAGAGCAGTTTCAAGAGCTCTTAGATAAGGGATTTGTAAGGCAGAGCGTGTCTCCTTGGGGAGCACCGGTCTTGTTTGTAAAGAAGAAAGATGAGTCGATGTAACTGTGCATCGACTATCGCCAGTTAAACAAAGTAACCATCAAGAATTGATATCCATTGCCTAGGATTGACAATTTATTTGATCAGCTGCAAGGAGCGAGGTATTTTTCCAAGATCGATCTGAGATCTGGATACCATTAGCTGAGAGTCAAGGCAGAGGACATCTAGAAGACAACATTCAGGACACGGTACGGACACTATGAGTTCTTGGTGATGCCATTTGGTTTGATGAATGCACCGATATCGGTTATAGATTTAATGAATCAGGTGTTTAAACCACACTTGGACACTTGTGTCGTGGTATTCGTCAACGACATCCTGATATATTCTAAGTTAAAGAAGGAACATGAAGAACATTTGAGAGTTGCTCTACAAACTCTACGTGAACACCAGGCCAATTATATGCCAAACTTAGTAAGTATGAGTTTTGGTTGGAGGAAGTTAGCTTTTTGGGGACACGTCGTCTTAAAGGAGGGTGTCACAGTAGATCCAGCTAAGATTAAGGTTGTGGTACAATGGGAACAACCCAAGACAGTGATAGATATCCATAGTTTCCTTGGCCTAGCTGGGTACTGCCGATATTTTGTGGAGGGTTTGCGATATATAGAGATGCTTCTCATAACGATCTGGGCTGGGTGCTCAACCAATACAAGAAAGTGATTGCTTATGGGTCGAGGTAGCTGAAAGATCATGAGAAGAATTACCTGACACATGACTTGAAACTAGCAGCAGTTATATTTGCATTGAAGATTTGGAGACACTATTTATATGGGGAGACCTTTGAGATCTTCACTGACCATAAGAGCCTCAGGTACCTCTTCACATAGAAGAAATTGAATATGAGGCAACAAAGGTCGATGGAGTTTCTCAAGGACTATGATTGCTCCATACAATATCATCCAGGCAAATCTAACATTGTAGCAAATGCGTTGAATCGTAAGGGTTCGGCACAGTTAGCTAATCTGACCATGGGAATGCATAGATGGAAGTTGTTTAAAGATCTTTCATTGTATGATGTGAAGATCGAGGTGCAAGCTACAGGGGCTCTTCTAGCCAACATGATAGTGAGATGATGTTCTTTGAGTATATTCACAAGCCACAGATGGAAGACCCGAAGTTAACCAAAATTTAGCAAGATGTAATTGAGGGCACCAAACTAGAGTTCTCGGTGAAAGAGGATGGTTCCTTACTATTCAAGGGATGCCTTTGTATTCCAGTTGATGTCGATCTATGGCAAACTATTCTATATAAGGCTCACAAATTGAAATATGTGATCCACCCCGATAGCACCAAAATGTATTAGGACTTGAGGAAGAATTATTGGTGGAGAGGTTTGAAACAAGATGTAGCCGAGTACATGTCAAAGTGTTTGACATGTTAGTAGGTGAAGGTAGACCATAGACACCCTGCTGGATTATTACAACCTCTACCTATACCAGAGTGGAAATGAGAATCAATCTCCATGGATTTCATTGTGGGATTGCCGCGGACAACAAAGAGCTACAATGCAATTTGGGTAGTCGCTGATCGACTCACCAAGTCAGCTCACTTCTTTCCCTACAACACGATGTATACGGCAGGAAGACTCGTGGAACTCTACATGAAGGAGATCGTACATTTGCAAGGGATTCCAAGCAACATGTCTCTGATCGTGACCCGTTATATACTTCTAAATTTTGGCAAAAATTCCAAGAAGGTATGGGTACGTGATTGGACTTTAGTTCGACGTTCCATCCACAGATCGATGGGCAAACAGAGCGAGTAAATCAGGTGATAGAAGACATGCTCAGGGCGTGTATGCTTGAATTACAAGGATCATGGGATCAACATCTACCCTTGATCGAATTTGCATACAATAATAGTTTTCAAGCAAGCATTGGAATGGCGCCGTATGAAGCTCTCAATGGAAGGCGGTGTAGATCGCCTATCAATTGGAAAGAAATCGGTGAAAAGTTTGTATTGGGTCCAGAGTTACTTGAAGATAATGCCATAGTCGTTCGTATGATAAGAGAGAGGCTCAAATCAGCTCAGAGCATACAGAAGAGTTATGTCGACATCAAAAGGATGAGCGTGGACTTTGCCGTTGGCGATCATGTGTTCGTGAAAGTATCACCCATGAAAGGTGTGATGAGGTTTGGGAAGAGGGGAAAGTTAATTCCTCGTTACCTTGGACCCTTTAAAGTTTTGGGTCGAGTTGGCGAGGTAGCTTATCATATTGGATTACCTCCGTTGTTTGATCGCATACACAATGTGTTCCATGTCTCTATGCTCCAAAAGTACGTGAAGGACCCTGCCCATATCTTGGGAGGTTAGGCGATTAAAATGCATGAAGATATGACCATGATAGAAGAAGCGGCTCAGATATTGGACAGAAAAGAGCAAGTTTTATGCACGAAGGTGATTCCTTTTGTGCTTGTCAAGTGGGGGAATCATCCGGCCGAAGAAGTGACATGGGAGCGCGAGGTGGATGTGAAGGAACAGTATCCAAAATTGTTTGAGGAGAGCTGAGAGCATATGATTAACATTGCATGTATTTCTGTGAACTTAATATGTCTATGTAAGTGAAAATTCGCATGTGTACCTTAACCTTACCAAGGGAATGAAGAGGAAGATATTGTTTGTAAGTTAGTCTCTTGGGTAGCAATACGTAGTAAGAAGCAAAAGAAGTGTCAGCAAGGGGTTAACTTAAAAGCCATAGCGAAATTGACAAAAGGGAAGAAGAAAATAAAGAAGAATAAAAAATACATATTTTTTTACAGGTTCTGTCAAAACCGATTAATTGATTTGAAAATCGATTAATCGAAAATTGTTCGATTGAACGACTAGCACACACCAGTGGGCTGAGGGACCAAGAAAAATTTTGGAGGTAATTTCAACTAATCGAATTAAATTCAATTAATCGATTTGAAAACCGATTAATTGATTTACAAATCGATTAATCAATTTTGAACAACTGGGCTTGACTAGTAAAAACCGATTTATCGATTTTAAAAGTCGAATAATCGATTTATCCCTATAAGTTACAGTTTTGGGGAAATTTCCCCCATTCGAAATTTTAGCTGTTTTTTTTAATTTTTGGGCGCCTTCTCCTTCCCATGACTAGCGACATCCCAAGAGGATTTGAGGACTTTGGGGATCAAATTTGAACCACAGTCATATCCATCCAGATTGAACGCGAATGGTAAGCCCTAGTTTTGCAAATTCCTATCCTTTTTGAGTAATCTACAGCCCCGGGTGAAAATTTTGATTTTAAAACCCTAGAATGCTACCTAAAACCCGACAAGCTTTGAAACAAGCGGCTTTTAAAATGCCCGTACGGCGTAAGAACGCCACGCCACCACCACCATCACCTTCACCTTCACTTTCATCATCATCATCATCATCACCATCATCTTATTCGACGGACGGGTCGTCACACAACTCGTCACCACCACCACCTCAACCCAAAAATTATCTCAACCTAATGAGTGGTGGGCTGTGAAGGATTTTGAGGACAAATACATCATTGTCAAGGCTCTATTTGTGGATCCCAAGGTTGAGGGCGAAACCAAATGGGCTTAAAAATACCTCATGGATGCGGGCCTTGGTAATCTTTTGAAACCCTTGCATGATTATTACTACCCTAGGCTCGTTAGGTTATTCTACCAACATCTAAAAGCGAGTCAAGTGACTGGCACCGTTATGACCGAGATTGATGGTCGTAAGTATCTTTTTGCCCTGTGCCACATTCACGAGTCTTTGGAATGCTTTCCGGTCTACGTACCCGAGACCAACCTTTTACCCCCTTTCGTACAGCCCGTAAATTATGAAGAAATTAGAATGGAGATGACCAAGGGAAACAAGGAGTCTTGAAGGTCCATTAGGAGGGTTGACTTACCCCCTCACCTATGGACGCTCGACACCATTATTAAGTGCAACTTCTACCCTATGCGACATGACACTGAAAGGGTAGAGGGGGTGTAGCAGGCGTTGTACGCGACATACTGAGGTCGTTGGTTCGACGCTACTCAACTGGTGTTGGAGGGCATGATCTATATCAAGGATAAAATGATGAAGGAACCCTTGAGACCGAAGGAGCGTATGCTATATGCTCAGATTATTTCTAGCATGCTTGAGTGCTACCGTGCTGCCGCAGAGTATATTATTCCTCCGACTGAGCCGAGGGCAGCAAATCATGTCAAAACTTATTCCATCGCTTCGTGGAGCCGAAGCTATAATCTTTTAAAGAAGGTGCTACCACCAAAGGGCCCCGCACTTGCCCAAGCTGGTGATGCCCCACCACAGCAGGACCAACCAATAACGGGGGAGCAGCCTCCTGACCTTGTACAGCCTAGAGGGCAGCCACTTATGCCACCTCTTGCTCCTACGCAATCTGCTCCTACTACTCCTATGCAGTCTCATAGGAGACGGGCATCTCAGTACCCACCACCTGGTACTATAGATGATCTTCTCACCCTCATGGCGGAGAATAACCACCAAATGCTGGAGCACCACAGGCATATGGAGGAGAGCAATAACCGAATGGACCACCGACTGAATTTTCATGAGGCGCCACTATACCAGACCATGCAGTTTATGTATCCCAGTGATTACCATCAGTGCATAGTAGTGGCGCGGACATAGGCTCTTGACGTATCGGGTTAGGGTACCCATGGGCAGGATGAGGAGGTTCAGCCAGGGGACGGGATAACATGATTGCTACCTTTTGATGCTTCTTTTTGAGTTGTAATTCTTTTTGGGTTGTAATTATTTGAAAATTGATGTACTGAACTATATGGCATGGATGCCATTTATTTTGGTTATTTTGTGCGTTTTGGAAACATTTTGGAGAGATGTAAAGATAAACCTTGACTGTGCAGGAATGGGTGAGTGTACACGATGTATAGAATCTTATGGCATGATTACCATTGTTTCTTTGTAGTTAATGCAATTTAAATCCTTGTTTATCTACAATTCTATTTACTGTTAATGTATGCAAATATAGTTGAGTGCTATGCAGGATGTGTTGTGATTGAGGTTGTATCAATTGTCATGTGTAAATATGTGTGGATCTTCCATGAGGGGCAGCCCTTGGATACATTTTCGAGGATGAAAATTCCCAAGGCGAGAAGATTGTAACATCCCCAAAAATTTGGGTTTTTAATAGTGTCCTCAGGATACATGCCCGACTGGTCATAAGTTGAACCAAGTGAAAGTCAACTCGATGACTAGGTTAAATTAGGTTTGATTGAATGTGCTCATGTGCGTGGTTTTAGATCTTGTTACGAGGTAACATACACCTGTTATGGGTGTGTATGCTTTGTACGGAAGGGTTGAATTGGGTTAAAAGAGTTAAAAGAAAAGAGAAGTTATTTCTCCTTGGTTTGGAAGGTGGTTAGAGATTTATGATGAGAGAGAGAAAGGAGGAGGGAGAAAATGCTAGAGATTTTGTGTGGAATTGCGGATTGAGGCCATACTTGAGCTATTAATTACGACGGTAATTCGTGGGGATTCGGGGAATCGAAGCTAAGAACCATAGCTTATTGAGTCAAGCCCTTGAATGACCTATACTTAGAATTGAGGTAAGATTTTTGTGAATTATGATGGGGGTGATATTGTGATTATGTTGTTGAGTTATTGAGGAATTAAAGAGATATAAAAAGGGAAAATTTTGAGAGAGAGCAAAGCTAGAGGAACAACCCAAAGAGGGCTGAGTTTTATCAAAAAATTGATTAATCGATTTTGATAAAAAGCAAATCTGGGCACTGAAACACGAAACTGATTAATCGAATTAAATTTTGATTAATCGATTTTTGGTTTCGATTAATCGATTTGGAATTGATTACTCGACTGGGAATTCCCAGTGGCTGGAAAATGAGGAGTTATGGAAAACAAATTAATCGATTTTGGAATTTTGATTAATCGATTTGGGATCGATTAATCGATTTTGGATGTTTGATTAATCGATATTGGGATCGATTAATTGATTTTGACAGTTTTGTGTGAATTTTGTTTTGTACCTTGGAGTTCTGGGAGGGCCTTGTGCCTTCTTCTGTGCATCATTATTGACGCTTTGTGTATGACATGACGGATTGTAGGTTGAGTACTTGGATTTAAGCATGGGGAGCTACCTTGGACCTTAATGCTTGGAGTTGAAGCACATGAGGTAGGGAATATTCTGAACTTGTACACTATATTACAAAAGCATGTATGTAGTGATGTTTTAAGTAGGCAAAATTATTAAAGCATAGTTAATGGCTTGTGTTTTTAAAATGCTAAGATAAGTATGTGAAAGTACGGTGTGCGTGCGTACACAGAAAATGAGAAAATCAATGAGTATAAGAATTGCACCATCCTAGGGATGTATTTGTGAATAAGGCATCTAAGGGATGCATTTGAATGTGAGACATCCCAGGGATATAAAGTTAATGTGAATAGGCTTTGAATTATTAAAAATTAGCACAATTACACCATCAATAACTATATATAGTTGCACAATTGATTTAAGGTTTGGAGAATACCCCACCGACATGGTGGTATACCCGTGACTGACTCGGCAAGATCTCTATAACTGGTACAACAGCCAATCCATACACCAGTAAGACATCCCAGGGATGTATATGAGTTAGTACCTGTCACTTATGAGAAAGGGGCTTGGGCTATGTTACATAAAAAATAGTCCGATTGGATGACGATGGAGGGTATTCTATTGGGGTTCATGCTATATTACTCAAAGATTATTTAAGTTAATTGATTTAAGTCATGAGACCAGCCCACTTGTAAAATGAGAACCAGTTGAGCATAAGATGACATGTGTAGTGTAGAAATTGCGTTTCGTTTATTCTTTTAGTATCTCAAACAGTTTTCTAACCGTCTTATATTGATGAAATCATGCTTCAAATTATGTCATATAATATATGTGAGTAAGATAGATATACATGTTCAGATATCTTCTCTATTGAGCTAGGATGTAGCTCATCCCTTTTTTACTATATGTCGCAGGTTCCGAGATAGGAGCTATTTCTAGTGACGTCGACCTTGAGGACTTAGATTACGTTCCAGGGGAGGAGTCTGAGCCCCCTCCTGAGAAGTTCTTTTAGAAGATCCTCTATACACTTTGATAGTTATTTTGAGAGAGATAGTTACGGCTTGGTATGTGCAGCCTGTTTTGTAAGGATAATGTAATTATGGAGATATTCTTTTGTCGAACCATCTGAGGTGACCATTGATACGTCACTAATGGTTCGGGTTGGTTTTTTTGCCCATCCAGTGGCATGGGATTAGAACTATCTTCTGGGTTCTACGTTTTGGCTTTAAATTATAGAACTGGAGATTTAGTTCAGTACTTATTCTTTTGTACATGCTTTGCTTATGGTTGTGTGGATATATCAAGTGTTTCGCATATGTAGTTGGGGCAGGGCCTCAAGGGTCATGCTGATGGCACAAGTTTCGAGTTATCAAAATCCAAGCTATCACACTCCGTGCTATCCAAAATTTGATAGTGTAATGGCTTAAATCGTAGGATAAGGGAAAAGTCAAAAGAAAAAATAGAGAATAGAGGAAGAGGAAGAGAGTTGGAGGTGAACTCTCGAGCTCTTGTAGCACCACCACCGGATCTTCGTGTATGACTATTCTGGCAAGCTTCCAATTGCAAGTCGGGGTAATGGAATCCTAATCGTGGAGCTAAGGTTGGGAGATGGAAGGTTTCAAAATTTGGAGCTAAGAGGTGGAATGGCTAGGGTTTCACCTTACTAAAATTAGTGTGTCCTAAATGAGGGGGTGGGGGTCTTTATTTATAGAGAAGAGGGTGATTAGTGGGCTCCTAATTGGATTTAGGGCTCTAATGGTGGCTTAAAATTAGGTAATGGGTTCATCTAAGGATTCAGGGATTTCGAGGGTTTGAAGAATATGAAAATGGGTTCTAATGGTGGATGATGGGGTAGCCAATTGAATGGCAAAAGGGTGGTTCTAATAGTTTATGGGGATCTAAAGGTATGTGGGAAACTACCCCCATGGTTTGGGATAGTCCCCAAATAAACAACCCACCATAGAAATCAAAGATCTCAGATTTGCTGGTTTTTGAGGCATGCGTTCATATTATGCACGCATGCTTTAAAACCACCAATGCAGCTAAGAGCTCCATGCTGAAGAAGATTAAGTTTGGCCTTGCGTACATATTAAGTATGCATGACTTAAATTACTCATGTGTGTGTAATATGTACGCAGGGTTACCTATTCATGCACAATAAGCACGCATGGGTTAAATTTACCTATGCGTGCATAATATGCACACATGAGTTTTTTTCTCAGAAAAAAACAATGCTTTGACTTGTGGGTCCACGAGTGGTCTGGGAAGGGTTCTGGGGGGTTCTGATAGGTTTTGTTATGGGAGATATTTTCGGAAGCTCAGAGGCACGTTCGTATCAAAGAATAGGTCGATCACGCTTTGGGCCAGATTTGGGTTTCTACACAGTGTCATCATCATAAATTGATTACCAAGCTCTGTGCTGAAATTTAAAACTCCATATGAACTATTATTCCACAATGTCCCTGAGTTTTCCATTCTAAAGTCTTTGGATGTCTCTGTTTCCCATGGTTTAGACCTTATATCAGTGACAAACTTTCACCAAGGTTAAAATCAAGTGTATTCATTGTCTATTGTCAAACATCAAAAAGGTATAAATGTCTCAATTTCAAAACCCAAAAGGTCTACATATCTCGGCATGCACATTTCATTGAAGATGAATTTCCACTCCAAACATCTAACCATGCAATATCCTAAGGTATAACCTTCTCCACTTGCCCCATCAAGCTATCTTAACATATACACTCCACCACAGCTATCACTACCACCACACAACCCCTGACTACCACAGTTACTAACTCTTTTCCCAATCCTTCACCTCCACAAACCAACGCTGCAACTTTATCACCAAGCACCTCATCAATGTCAATACCATCTCCACCTAGTCCAACCACACATTCAACCAACACTGCAGCTTCTCCAATAAACCAACATGACCACCAAGCCAACTCTATATTCCACTCAACTACACCTTCGACCACAAAAAATCTCAACAGACAAAACAACCATAACCCTGTCCTATCTCAATCCCGCATCTAGCCTTCACTCAACCCAATATCCATCCTATGATAACTCATTCAAAACATGGAATTACCAAACCAAAAAATGTCCTCACACTCTTTATTATAACCACCCCTACCAGTGAACCTCAAAATTATACAGAAGCCAAGAAGCTTCAACAATGGAGATTAGGAATGTCTAAAGAATACCATGCCTTAATCTCTCAAGGCATGTGGACACTCGTTCCAAAACCAAATAACATGCACACAATTGGCTGCAAATGGATTTATCGGAGGAAAAGAAATGCATATATTTCAATCGGCCGGTACAAAGCAAGACTAGTAATAATAGGGCACCATAAAGAAGGCATCGACTACACCGAAACATTTAGTCCGGTAGCAAAGAAACGAACAATTCGCCTAATTTTATCACTTGGTCAATCAAACAACTTATTGTGTCAAACGCATTTCTTCATGGCTATATTGAAGAGGAAGTTTATATGGATCAACTACAAGGGTTCACTGATCCCTCATATCCACAACACATGTGCAAACTTCGGAAAGCACTCTACGGATTAAAATAAGCACCACATGCATGGCTCGATATGTTTTCTCGCTTTCTTCTAATAAATGACTTCAAATCTAGCTCTGCCGATTGCTCCTTATCCATATCCCACACTGGCAACCATGTCATTCTTGTCCTTGTGTACGTGGATGATATATTAATTATAGGAAGTAGCAATCAGTATATTCAATAGCTAGTCCACAAGATGTCTCAAGCATTATCCATGAATGAACTTGGAAATCTGTTTTACTTCCTAGGAATTGAGGTGATCAAAACATCAAAGGGCACAACTCTATCTCTGCCCAAATATGCCATAGAAATACTTGAGAGGGCTGGAATGCTAGATTGGAAAACCATATTGTTCTCCCATATCTACAAAAGTTACTCCAAAACCTGGTGATGATGATGATTTCTCCAATCCAAACCTGCATAGAAGCATCATAGGTGTTTTACAATATCTTACAATCAATAGACTGGACCTATCCAATGTAGTTAACTCTGTATGTCAACACATGCACAATCCTAACAACTCTCATTTCACAGCAATTAAACGTCTTCTTCATTTTGTAAAGGGCACCATTCATTGAGGAGTTCATTTTCAATCTTGGCCTCTCAATCTAGTTGCCTACTATGATGCTTATTGGGCTGGCAATGTTAATGATTGTCGCTCTACCATCGGTTACTGTGTATATCTCGGCCCCAATCTCCTATCTTGGTGTGAAAAAAAATAAAACACCATTGTATGTTCTTCTACCGAAGCTTACTACCGATCTCTTGCCCACAAAGCACCTGAGAAAACAAGGATCCAAATGCTACTATGAGGCATACATGCACCACAAAACTTGCAACCAATTATTTGGTGTGACAATATCTCTGCTATATCACTAGCCTCAAATCCAGTATTCCATGCTAGAACCAAACATATTGAAGTTGACTACCATTTCATTAGGGAGAGAATAGCCAACAAACAATTTCACGTTGGGTATATTTCCACTGTTGATCAGGTAGCTGATATCTTCATAAAGCCACTCTTTGTTGCTTGCTTGAAATATCTACAATCCAAGTTGAAAGTCACAGATTTGCCCATCAACTTGAGGGGGCATCTTAACAATTCAACATATAACCATCTAGTCTCATAAGATGGTGACATATCAACAAAAGTAGTTTAGTAGTTGTAATGACCCAGATTTCAATTTTGTTGACTTATTGATCAATCTCGATACTCCTGATTTAGAAAATAGTTTATCAAAAATTATAATTATTAGATTGTGTGTACAATAAAATATTATTAGTTCCGTTAATTTTATCGAGATTATTAAAGGTTCTGATTTAACTAGTATGAATCCTTTATACCTATTTATGTATATACTACAATCGCATGGAATATAAACTTGAAGTTTTTGTCTTATTAATGGTACTTAATTCTTAGTTAATAGTCTCTAATTTTCCCAATAAAGAATCTTGTTTGGTCAAACTTATATTGATATTTAGACTATGTATGGCCATGTGCCAATAGTTATGTTTATTATATGTAGACACCCAAATTCGGGCTAAGCCACGATTGACACTTACTTCGAGAAAGGCATACTCTCAAGCTTCTTACAGCATACCACAAACCCTTAGGACCATCCCCAAACCCTTAGGAGTCATCCCAAAACCTTAGGAGTAAACCAGAACCCTTAGAAAGCCTAATCGGGCCCGTGAAACCCATTTTGAACTCACCCGCCAAAATAACTGATGAAAAGAGGAGTATCAAAGTTTATACAGCTATCTATAGAAGCTGATACTGAACCATTGGAAAATAGAGATTCCCAACTTTCTAACGAGCTAAGAATCGCCTAATTCCAAGTTATACATCAAAAGTTATGGTGATTTGAAAATTATGCGGAAATGCAAGAATTTACACAAGCGTGCATAATATGCACGTAAAGGCAATTTTTGACATATATTGGTCATGCGTGCACAATATGCACGTGTAGCCAAATTGGGATTTTTTGAGCTCTAGCATGGGTTCTGAACCTCCAACTTCTAAACAAGGTCACTTAAAATTTTTATTTTTTCTAAAAAATGGCAGATTTCAGTTTTGGGGTTTGACTTGTGGACCATCCCAGAGTTCAAGGTGAATTTCTTTAAAACTTATATGCCCCTCCCTACCTTTAGTTTTACTCTTTTTTCATCCAAACCATCACCCTATCATCTACCATTAAACCCAATCCCCACCTCTCCAAACCCTCAAAATCCCCAGAAACCTTAGATCTAGCATTACCTAATTGCTAAACCCATTAGGACTTAAGACCCCCCTAATTACATCCATTTCTTTAAATAGAGAACCCCCCCTCCCCTATTGAAAGGTCTTTTGAAATTTCCAATAGAAGAAACCCTTGCAAGTTGTCTCCTCATTGCCTAAATTGCCACCTTGCCTCCCAAGCTCCAAGCTTAGCTCATCTCATACCTTCACTTCTATCCCATACCCTCTTAGCCATAGCAAGTTAAGATCATATCCTCACCCATCGTGTTATCGGAAGCTCTTTTGTGATGCATTCATGCGAAGGCTCAACCACCGGTGCTACAAGGGCCCGAGAGCTCCGGCTCTCCCCTCTCTTCCTCTACCTTCTTTCTTTGCTTTTTTACTATCCTAGGATTTGGGCCATTACTCCACCAAAATTTCGGTGTTTGTGGAGAGCCCAATAGGATTGAAGTGTCTTTGGGCAAGGGGAAGGGCCACTCACTCTATATATATATATATATATATATATTATATATAACATCTAAACATAGACTCGGCCGTAGTAGAGACCGCTTACGAGCAGGTTGATCGGGTGCCTAACACTTTCCCGATTGATAATCGAAGCACCTACCCAAAAGCATTTGGCGTTGATCGGTAAATCGGAGTCATATTTTTGCACTTCGGTGCTTATATATTAATTTTGAGGTATCCTGGGACACCAAAAGCTCTGGGTGGCGACTCCATCTTTCCCAAGAGAGAGCATCGTCGCGACGAACGCTCAAAAAGTACACGATTGCATAGATGGCGACTCCACTTGGTATAGTTTTTTAGAGCTTCTACTTAAAGTTTGCCCCATTGCTTGTATTTTTTTTGCTTATTTTTTGTCTTGTTACTAACCTTGTTGTCTCTTTTTGCTTTTTTTTATATACTTACCCTAACGATTTTACATTTTTACTTACCCCTACGATTCTGTCAATTACCACATTAGTTGTTTGGTTGGTTACTTGATAACTACTATTTTTGTCATTTACTTCCTTAGCCGTTTGGCGGGTTACTTGATAACTTATCTTTCATTTTCGTCATTTTTACCACCTTAGCCGTTCGGCGGGTTACTTGATAACTTAGCTTCATTTTCCATCTTTTACACCTTAGCCTTTTGGCGGGTTACTTGATAATTAGCTTATCATTTTCCTTATTACTTGTCACATTCCATAAGTGAACGCCGGCCTGTAGTGGTGGCACGGGACTTTGATAGGCCGAATCAAGAATGGTGGTGAAAGCCCTACAGTTGGACTTAAAGAAAGCTTCCCTTCAAAAAATTAAATTCTAAAAGTGAACCAAGAGGGACTTAATTAATTTGTTATCGCGGCTAGCTTTTGCAAAAGGGGGGAATTTTATGCAGCGATACACCCGTCCCGATTCTAAGTAAAACGGCAACCCTAGTGGTGATGATCTCAAAAGGAACCACCCCATCCAGTATCTAAGAAGGCATTCATGCGGGACATAAACCGGGTGGGTGATTGATCTTGCTACTTAGCCTAACACCTTGTGGAGCGCGTTAGTAGAACCAAATCGGCCATGTATCCTTTAGGCACTGTGAGGAGAAACCCGAAAAGTGAAGAAAAAAAAATCCCTGGGAGGTTTTGACCTCAAAAAGGCAAGCTTTAAACCAATTTGGGTCTGCTGTTGGAAGGAAAAAATATATATAACTTTCCGTGCAAACTTCGTACGCATATACAAAAAATCTGAAAATTTGTTCATGAATGCATACTATGCACACATAGACAAAAAATCAGGAATTTTGTACATGGGTGCATACTATGCATGCATAGTTAAAAAACACAGAAGTTTGTACATGCGTGCATACTATGCATGCATAGTCTGATTTCTGGAGCAGCACGAATTTGGGGCCTTTTTCATTGATCTCCTAACCCCCCACTCATTGGTTTTGATATTCCCGAAACTCCCTACAAGGAATCGGGTCATTGTGAGGAATTTTGTGCCTTTAAAGGTCAAGAGATTTTCTCTTTGATTCTTATAGAGAGCATCTGAGTCCCGCCGAGTATAACAACCACCTGAAAAGGGAGTTCCAAGGCCCCGAAATGCACTAAAAGGGAAGAAGTAAAAGGAAAGGGAAAAAAATTCAAGAAAATTTCACTTAAAAATAATATATATATATATATTCAAAAATCAATAAAAATACCAAAAAGAGAGCTTGTAGTGGTGTAATAATGGCATCGCCGAATCTGTCATTGTCCCATAGGGGAAGAAGAAGAAAAATGTTTGATCCGTATCCGAGAAACCCATACCCCACTCACCAACAGACCATGTCTTGGCCAGTTGATCCCACCACCACCGATCCTGATTCATCCCCACCACATCCTCATACGGAGGAGATTCCCATCTCTGATCACCCAACCCAATCCCCATTCAATGTCACCAAACCATTCGGTGCACCAATTTTCCCCTCCACATAAAACTAAAATGCACCCCACTTTCCCTCCACATCCACTCAAAATACATCTAATTTTCTATCCACATCCACTCAAACTACTCCTATTTTTTCCTCCACATCAAGCAAAAATACACCAATTTTTCCCTCCATATCCACTCAAAACAACTCCAATTTTCCATTCACACCCACTCCAAACACACCCCATTCTCTCACATCCACCCAAGTCATGCCCATTTTTCCCTTCACTCCAAATGCACTCCACTTTCCCTCCACATCCACCCAAAGTATACCAATTTTCCCATCCTCCTTCACTCAAAATACACCTAATTTTCCCCACTCATCTACCCAGGTCATGCCTAATTTTCCCACATCCACCCAGGTCATGTCGAATTTTCCCCCATCCATCCAACATACACCCAATTTTTCCTCCTCAATCATCCAACATGCACCCCATTTTTCCTCCACATCCACTTTAAATGTACCCCATTTTCCCTCCACATCCAATCTGAATACACCACATTTTCCCACATCCAACAAATTCATGCCCAATTTTCCCCACACACCTACCCAGATCATGCCCAAATTTCCCCATACCCTTCCCCCATCAAGTAGGCCATCAACCTCTAGTCCCACACTCATTCCCATGGCCATGATGGAAGACATGGTGAGGGTGTATACTGCTTGGAAGGCCTTCCAAAGCCTTCCTCTTCCGTCCCAAACATTCTCCAATCCCTAACAAAACCTCCAAATTTTTCATACCCCATTCACCCAAAATGAAAATCAACCACCCATAGTCCACACCACCCAAGGTCTCCATCATCAACCATGGGGCCATCCGAGCGGGCCTCAAAGGCCCTATGACCAAACCCAAGCCCAAGGGTTTCATTTTCAAACCCTCCATCCTCCCTCAAATTTCCCACATACACCCGCAGCCAACAAGTGCACCCTATTCCCCCTCAAACGTAAAATTCATTCCTCCCAATTCCACAACCCAACATGAGCCCTATCAACCCATACCCATCACACCCAACCCACCAAGCAATAAATCCCAAACCATCAACCATCCCTAATTCACCCCCTAACCCTATCCTCAAAATGCCCACAAGCATAATGGCCTCATGAGGCACCTGTCCAACATCCACAATTCACCCATCCCCTTTCTTCACAAACCCATCATCAAAGCTTCCCCCACATACAATGGTTCCACTAGGCACCCATCCAACCCATTCAGCCTGATAATCTCACCCTTCCTCCATCATTCTTTGATGCTAGTCATCAATATGAGTAGGAAGAGGCCCGAAATAGCAAAACCTACATGGGGGCGTTCGCTGGTTTCAACCCCTCACCACCCACACTCACTAACCAACAGGCTGTCCAGAATGAAGTGAGGCAGCCTAGTTGGGGACCAGCCTCAACATTGCCACCCAGGGAGTCAGAGCTGCTAAAGAAATAAATGAACAAGATCCAAAAGCAGTTAATGAAGTTGGCGGGACCGAGATCCATGCCACAGATTTTTAGATCTGTGCCTATTTATCGAGGTGCCTTTGCCACCAAAGTTTAAAGTGTCGTAATTCGATAAATACAACGGCACCGACAACCCCATTGCACAACTCAAGTCATATTATGGGGACATCTGCCAGTACGGTGAAGATGAACGACTCCTCATCAAAGTCTTCCAAAAGAGTGACAGGGCCCGCACTCAGACGGTTCACTTCTCTTGAGTTGTCCATGATAAAAACCTAGAAAGACCTCACCCACCTATTCCAAAAGCAATATGTCTACAACATTGACATCGAGCAACTTTTGGGTCAATTGAAACAAAAGTTTGATGAGACATTTAATAAATACCTTGGAAGGTGGAGGGCCCTAGTAGCCCAAGTAAGGAATCGCATCCCGGACAAGGAGCAAATTGAGATGATCTCGAAAACTGCCCTACCTGTTATCTTTGATTTCTTAGTATACCAGCAGCAGTCCAGTTTTGCTGACCTGATAAGAAACACCAACCACTGCAAAGACGCATTGAGAGAGGGACAATTGAACAAAAATATAGCCAGTGGGGTCCATAAATTTACCGAGCAAAAGAACGAGAGAAGAACAGGTGGGGTTGAGGTCCAAGCAATAATGACTACGCAGCCCAACACCAATCTGGTACCCTTTCAATTTGGGGTAGCACAATAAGCCCCAACTCAGACAAATCCAGCTCAGAGGCAGGGCAATGGCCCAATGGCACAAATGACCCCCGAGTAGAGAAGGGCCTGTTATAATGGTGAGTTCACTCGTTTAGTGCAATCCCTCAATGTCTTGTTGCCTTTGCTAATCAACAAAGGTTTGGTCACACCATTCTGACTAGGCCCTCCACTAAACCCTCTCTCCAAAAATTATGATCCTAATGTACACTATAATTTCCACCAGGGGCCGGGTCACCCAACTAATCGATGCTTTCTAATAAAGCATGTGATCCAAGACCTGATTAAGGCGAGGAAGCTCATTCCTTTGGCAGCTCCCCAAGCAAACCTGCACATAATATTCTCCAGGCGCCGTTGTCGCCACACCCGCAAGGAGGAATGGACCCAAGGTCTACCATTAATATGCTACATGCTACAGGAAGAGGTGGAAGAATTTGACCCCTCGGAACACATCAGTACAGGGGAAAGCTATGAAACCCTAAGGCAATGGAGTCAAGAGAGTGAAATCATAGGGGTAGTCAAGCCTCTGAACCTGGCCGACTATTTTCCCAATCCCACACCCCAGGCGGTACCTATAGATCTAAGGCTATATTTCCCGACACCCGCACCTATTAGCTTCATTCAACCAAGTTGGGCCTCACTCCCACTGCATCATCCATTTCCAGCAACAACCCCCGTCAATTACATGGTGACCAATTTTTTCTCACCTTTGGAATCAGCTCCCATCAACCACATTTAGCCCAATTTTTCCATACCCCCACCATTCTATCCATCTCTAGCACCAATCCACTACAGTTGGCCCAGTTTTGTCACACCCCCGCTAGCTCAATCATTTTCAGTACCTCCATCAATCCCATTCCAAATCTCAGGGCCGAATATGACCCCCATCAGGTCCCACTCAACTATAACAAAATAGATGTCGATGCCAGCAGAAACAACGAAGGAACGATTGAGTTTATCACCCGGTCGGGTAGAATCTCTAAACAAACTGAGGTTTCGATAACAGCCCAGCTTGAAGAAAGAAGAGAACCTACAACGGTGCACCCCATGGAAAGAATGAGCCAAAAGTACGCATTAGAATTGCAATTAAGAAGAATCCCAACGCACATTACCATTAGGGGCTTGGTGATGATGTTGCCACCACACTTCAAAGCTTTAATAGTGACCCTCAAAGACACGCACGTATCCGATAAAGTCTCCCTAGATGAAGTGGGGCAAATGATTGGCCAGGTATTGGCTATTGCAAATATTTCAGGTGCTAATTATTTTGTGTGAAAATCAAAGTAAACAAAAGATGAAAAAGATGGATTCAGCACATCTAAAATATCCAAGACTTGCAAGATACAAGGTCCTTTTGTAGCAAGTTTTATAAGTAAGAGTTTGTCCCACAGGGAGTAGTGATCTAAAACCTAAAAGGCAGTATAATAGACCTCCAGATCTGCTTTAGATCTAACAATTCTATCCTAATCTAAGAAGAAAGAGAGTTTTTCGGGTGTCACTAGATCTAATCTATAAAATAGAAATATAAAAATAAATCTACAAGATGGAGGAAGATGAATGGTGAAATGAAATATAAAATGGGGGGAAATAGACCTCCAGATCAGCTACTACATTTTATACTCCATTCAAGAGGATTAAATGCAAGCTTCATCTGTCCATTCAAGATTTTTAAACTCCAAGCTGACAGGTTCAAGGTTGAAACGATCCTCAATATGATGGCTACTATTGAGCTGAACCACATGGCTGCGCTGCTGCTCTTCCATGTGTTGCTTCTCAAAAGTTTATGTGTGCAGCTAGTATGAGTGCACATAGCTGGTGTGAGTGCAGCTGCTCATTATGTTCCTCCATTCTTCACTGAAAATCCCCACTACTGTAGCTTACTCTCTAGAGTGTGCAGTTGAATGGGCAGCTAATGTGCAGATGAGGTGCTCCTACTGGTTGTGATTTGTAGTTGCTGATAATGATAAACTCCAAAGCTTTTCAGTGTCCTGCAGTTTTGCTTTCTTAGTACAAGCCATAACACCGCTCCTTTCATCTCTCTCTTTCAACTCTTGAGTGATTTCAAACTCCTTATTGGCACTTTTTACTAAAAAACTGCACTAAGGCTGCAATTTCTTCCTAAACTGCAAAACAAAATTAAAAAGAATTATTAGTTACTCTAAATACTAACAAAAGCTAGGTTTTAATGGCTAGAAAATGGTAAAAATTAGTGGCTAACACTAGCCCCCAATGCCATCTCATTTTTGGACGTTGACCTTCCAGCAGAAGGGGGAACTACTTTAGATCCCTAAATATCATAGCAGACATGGGAAATTCGGTGATACCATTGGTATTGATAGACAATGGATTGGCATTGAATGTGTGCCCATTGTGGATCAGAACCAAGATTGGGGTCGATCCATCTATGTTCCAACCAGCCTGAATAGGAGCCGGAGGGTTCGATAATACAAGGAGGGAAGTAATATGGGAGTCGATCTTGAACTCACCATAGGGCCAATGACCTTCTCCATCACTTTTCAAGTCATGGACATTTAAGTCCACTTTTAACCTACAGCTAGGATGCCCGTGGCTGCACGAAATTGGGGCGGTACCCACCGTACACCAACAACTTAAGTTCATCTCTGAGGAGAAAGTTATATCCATCATGGGAGAGGGGTGAGAAGAAATAGAGAAAATGGCCCACAGTATCAAAAATATCAAGATGTTGGATGTACTGCACACAGCTGAGGACATAGAGCTTCATAGTTTTCAATATGATGTGTCAGCAGTAGTGGCACCAGAATCCCCTGAAAAGATTATCGAAAAAACCTGAGGGGGAATGATTGCGGTAGTAGCGACGATCCAGAAATGGGGCTACTAAAAAGGAAAAGGATTAGGTCCTCGCTAATAAGGCAGAAGAGTCCCGATAAGAGCCAAGGGTGGACAACGAGACAAATTTGGCTTAGGCTACAAACATAGCGAAGAAGAGGTCCAAGAGGCCGAAGAGAAGGCCCGCACCATCGTCGTCGCTAAATCCATGAGAAGAGACCTACAAGATGAACCCCTATCGTGGCCTCACAACTGAAGTACATTAGTGAGCGCAGGGGTCATCAAAATTGACCAAAATGGGGCAACACAGTTGACCCCGCTTAAACTAGGGGCTATCCATGAAACCAACCCCAAAATCATTCCCCCTGAGATAGAAAAAGACCTCACCTTGTTATCCCTTTTTGAGGAGGAGGTATCCTGGCCTGTACAACCACTCGTCTTAGCCCACCCCAAGCCTGTGTTAACATTCGAGGACCAGGTCCTAGATGAACCAATGATAAACATGTTGGGGGCTAATCCTGGAGGACCATCTCACTCCTCCCCTTCCATATCAGGTAAAGGTATGACACCTCGGGTGAGGAATTGAGCTTCATTGCCCCTAACTCTGAAAGCATCAATTGACCGTAAATATGACACCAGCTTCCCAAAGAAAACAACCTATTAAAAGTGAGGTTAGCCCATGGCGGGTGATACTGTGTATATAGAAACCCGCCTTGCCAAAGCCCCACCTCCAAAGAAAAGAAAATTCCTAAAAATATAGAAAAAATACCAAATAATCCAAAAATACAGTCTTTTAAAATTCCAGAGAAAAAGAAAAATGAGGCACTAAAAGAAGAGCCCGCCCAACGTGAAGATGACCTCTCACCTGTAGAAATACAAGAAGAGGTAGGAGTCACGGATCTGGATGGTGAGGACTTGGCCCTACCCCAATCGTTGAAGAAACTGCAGATGTCAATCTGGGTACCAAGGAGGTTCCTAGAATCACTAAGATCGGAATGTCGCTATCTCCCGTGGAATGAAAAAGCATGATTGATTTTCTTCGATCATACCAAGACGTCTTCGCATGATCATACGTAGATATATCTGGTTTGGACACCGATTTGGTCAAGCATGAGTTGCCGCTATATCCCAATGTAAGGTCGGTCAAGCAGAAGCTGAGGCATCTCTAGCCAGAGTGGATGTTAAAAGTAAATGATGAGGTCATCAGATAGAATAACGCCGGATTTCTTATGGTCTCCAAATACCCGTAGTAGCTAGCCAACTTCGTACCAGTGCCGAAGAAAGATGGAAAGGTTCACATGTGCCTTGACTTTAGATATCTTAATAAAGGGAGCCGAAAAGACGACTTCCCTTTGCCACATATCGATATCTTGGTCGATAACACTACTAGGTATGGAATGCTCTCATTCATGGACGGGTTTTCCCATTATAACCAAATTAAAATGGCCGAAGCAGACCAAGAAAGACAACATTCATCACCCCATGGGAAACTTTATACTATCGGGTCATGCCATTTGGACTAAAGAATGTCAAGGCAATGCATCAAAGAGCAATGACAACCCAATTTCATGACATGATGCACTAAGAAATTGAGGTGTATTTCGATGACTTGATCGCTAAATCACCAGAAAGGGGTGAGCATCTGATAAACCTCCAAATGTTGTTTGAAAGACTGAGAAAATACTGACTAGGTCTAAACCCTCATAAATGCGCATTCGGCTATGTGGGAAAAGTTACTAGGCTTCATAGTCAACAGAAGGGGCATTGAGGCCGACCCGGTGAAAGTAAAAGCCATTATAGAAATGCCTACACCATCTACCGAGGAAGAAGTTAGAGGTTTCTTGGGCAGAATATAATATATCAGTCGGTTCATCACACAACTCACGCCTATATGCACGCCAATCTTCAAGCTTCTAAGGAAAGATTCACCTGTAGAATGGAACGATGATTATCAAACCGCGCTCAATAAAATCAAGAGTTACCTTCCCTACCCTCCAGTATTGGTGCCACTAGTATTAGGGAGACCGCTCCTAATATATTTCTCAACAAAAAAATTCTCAATGAGATGTGTCCTAGGGCAGCATGATGAAACTAGAACAAGTGAGCAGGCAATCTACTACCTGAGCAAAAATTTCACCGACTATGAGATGCGCTATTCTCATATGGAGAAAAATTGTCAGGCTCTCGTATGAGCTACACAGAGACTCTGCCACTACTTGTTATCTCTGGCAGTACTCCTCCTGGCACTAATGGATCCGTTAAAATACTTGTTCGAAGAGCAGGCTCTCACTGGTCGGACAGTGAACTGACAACTTCTTCTATCTGAATTTGACATCATGTATGTCACGTAGAAGTCAATCAAGGGACAAGCACTCATTGATCATCTTATGTAGAATCCCTTACTTAATTAGAAATCGCTGAGGACTGAATTTCTCGATGAAGACATGTTGTTCATGACAAAGGATGACATAGAAGAGATAGAGGAGTCTTGGGTAAGGCACCTTGATGGGACATTGAATGCCAAAGGTCAAGGAGTTGGCACAATTCTAATCTCGTTGAAAGGGTCCCACATACCAGTCTCCAACACATTCAATTTCCCTTGCACCAATAATATGGTTGAATATGAAGCTTGCATAGCCGGCCTACAAGCAGCTCTCGACCTAAATGTAACTCATCTCAAGGTATTTAGCGACTCACAGTTGATCATATTCCAAACAAACAATGACTTGAAGATGAAGGATGAAAAGTTAATCCCATACAACGAGCACCTCAAAGACTTGATCACATGCTTCGACGACGTTACATTCTCCTACGTCCCACGAGCAACAAATTGTTTTGCTAATGCGCTAGCCACCTTGGCATCAATTGTCGAATTCCATATGGCGTCGAGATGAAGCCAATCATGATCGGACAGAGAAATGAATGGACCTTCTGCCTTTTAATCGAGGGATCCATAGAGTTAGATGATGAGCCTCTATGATTCTCAGATATCATGAATTTCCTCAAAACACGTGCATTCTTTGAAGGCACATCGAAGATGGACATGCAGACCATCCAACGCTTAGTGGTGAATTATGTCATCTGTGGCGAGTGTCTCTACAAGCAATTATATAACAATATCCTGCTCTGGTGCCTAACTGAAAGTGAGGCAGCCAACGTCGTGAAAGAGATCCAAGAAGGGGTATACGGAGCCCACGTCAACGGTCATATGCTTGCTAAAAATATCCTACAATAGGGGCATTTCTGGACTACCATAGAAACTGACTACTGCAAGCACGTTCAAAAGTGCTACAAATTCTAAGAGCACTCTAGTATGATACATGCTCCTGCCATAGATATGCACAACCTGACCACTCCATGGCCATTTGCTACATGGGGCCTCGACATCGTCAGAAAGGTCAATCTGAAGGCTTCCAATAGACATCAGTTCATCCTCATCGCCATCGAGTACTTCACAAAATGGGTAGAGACAACGACCTATACGAACATCACAATCAATCATGTCGAGAAGTTTATCAAAAACATCTTTTGTCATTTCAGCATGTCTAAGGACATCATCACGGACAATGGCACCAACTTTGTAAACAAGCGCATCAGAGCCTTATGCGAGCAGTATAAAATCAAACATTATCGCTCATCACCATACAAGTCACAAACCAACGGAGTCGTAGATGCTACTAACAAGACGGTCATACGCATCCTTCAGAAGAGCGTCATCACCTATCGAGACTAGAGCGACATGCTACCTTTTGCACTTTGGGCCTATCGAACGTCGATCCGTACCACTATAGAGGCAACACCATTCTCCCTTGTGTACGGAACCGAGGTTGTGCTACTAGTTGAGGTTGAAGTGCCTTCACTTTGTATCCTCATTGAGTCCGGTCTATCGATAGCCGAGATAGAGAGATCCCATTTCGAACTGCTGAATTTGATCGATGAGAAAAAACTCCTAGCCTTGTGTCACACCGAGGCCCACCAAAGAGGATCGCACATGCTTACAATAAATAAGTTCATGGTCGAGATTTAAAGGTGGGTGACACGGTACTCAAGAAAATCTTCCTGTCTCTCCACGCTGATCGAAGAGGGAAATTCAAGCCCGATTGGGAAGGGCCCAACGTCATCAGAGAGGTACTCCCTGAATATGCACTTCGTCTTGTCACAATGAACGGAGATCAATTCCTGAGCTAATCAACACTGGATACGTATGACGCTTCTACTCATAGTCTCTCACGATAAGGTAAGTACTGATAAATATGGATGCATGACTACTTAAGGGCCCCTTAAAAGAGGCCATCATTTCGATGCTAGGTAGCTAAAATATTTCCTTGAATGCTCATACCCTTCGCTAACCCGTTGAGCCAATACCCTTTATTTTGTAATCCCTCCCAAAAGGAGAGCAAAAGAAGTGAAAATATATATACCAAAAAAAAAAAAAAAAAAAGGGTTATCATCAAAATCCAAAAATATCATAAAAGTAAAATCCCAAAAAGAGGATGTCTGGAAAAAGCAAAAGGAACCAAAAATAGAAAAGAAAAGAGAAAGAAAAATTATGGGGCATGTACAATAAAAATTACCTAAGGAAGAAAAAGAAAATATTCAATCTTAAAGAAAAAATTGACGTGGTAAAAACTCGCAAAGGCACCATGGGTAAAGAGAGCGAATTTGTGCGGACCAGGTGAAAATTTGAAAAGGCGCCTAGGGTAAAAAGGCAAGATACCCATGGATGCAGTGAAAACCCAAAAGGAGCTATGAGTAAAAAAGAGGGCGATAGCAGGAATGGTGAAATCCCCTTTTGGGCACAGTGAGTAAAAAGGTTGTTAAAGAAAGGAAAAAGAAAAGAAAAATATCATGGGTTGCTCTTTCGATTACATTTTCGGGCTATCTGATCATCATTTGGGATGCTAATGATTAGCTCAAATCGGATCCTGATCATGTAAATATTCACAATCGCACCATCAAATGCATGACCCGAAGTAAGGATAAAAGGGTTAATTCGGCCCAAAGAGATGGACGTTCCGACCTTGGTAAAAATTTTGAACCTCATTCAGGTCCGACTACATGAACGGGTTCGACTATGCTCAAAATGGGACAAGTGACTTCGTCTCATTGTTAAGGCATCAAATAAAAAAAAAGTGAGAGAAAGAAAAATCTAAAAAATCTAAAATATATATAGATATTTTTACTCCTTTTTATGTCCATGTACATATTTGTAGCATCATACTTTCATCTTAAAGAGGAGAGATAAACGAACAAGAAAATACAAAAAATCCAAAATATATGTTTTGAAGAAAAAAATAAAATAAATGTAGGTAAAAGTTTATTTTTTCTGTTAATTAGGATGCACATTTGTTATCTGTGTAAACCAAAAAGGGATTGACGTTTTCTTGAGAAAGTGCAGGAACATAAAAAAACCCGAAGCCTTTAATCAAGCAACCTCTCGAGTTGCTAAAACATTCCATGTCAACAATGGCTAGGGACAGAATAGTTGAAGCCTCTCACCACTCACCCAAGACGTTCTGTCCATCTAAAAGAAAATAAAATGAAAACGAAAAAGAAAATCATTTGGAAACAGAAAAAGATATCTATGTTTTCATTCTACTCTTTACGCACATGTCTACTTCAATGCGGTAAAATATCAATATTTTTCCAGTAATACAATTGTGCTAACTTAACATCCTAAATCTAAGGTTCGCCTTAGATCATTGGATCCTATGTCCAAGTATGAGTGACAATGTCAATCTCAGTCAAACAGTCAATATTTCGATCAGTCTGATTCCACCGCTACATTAGATTATATATAGAGATGCAAAATGGATATTTTCTCGTATTTATTCTCAGTTGCAGGCTTAAAAAACTTGCACGGTATCCCTATAAAGTAATGACATGTGTTTGGATATCCGTAGGATGATCGTTTATTCTTGTAAATTGTATCTGGGTGGAACTTCCATCACCTTGCTTTTATTGCCCCTAATGGATCCAGGTTTGTCCATAGTTGATCTGTTTATAAGATCTTCATCAAAAGTGGCACACACTCCTAAAAAGCATTGCGATATTAATATTTGCTCCGCTTCGATAGCTGTGCTAAATTACCTTCAAGATCGATGGGTACACCCAACTCGAAGGACCCTACTCCACGTAGGGGTACCCATGGCTGATCAAGTGGGCCATCAATGCCTCATAGGATTGGGCACAAATAGTTGGATCGTTGCGTCATTGCTTTATGCGAATCTTTATGTATGGGTCGATCACCCTCCCGCTTGCATGGCTATTTCATTCAAAATAAATCTCGAACATCATACATCATCAATCACACCATCACGGTTTTCCCCAAAAATGTCTCTAAGCGCTTGGGGGGTCGATAATCTCGAGGTGCGAATGTTTTTCCAACATAATGGGCTTCTGCTACACTCCTTGAACAGACGTTTTCCCAACATATTGGGCTTCTGCTTCTCTCCATATTTTTTTACTTTCAGATATTTGAGGTTCACGTTGAATAGGGCGGAACCAAGAGCATTTTCCTTAGGCCTCTTTGGATGTTTTATTCTTTGACATACGATCATTAGTGATCAGATACCAAAGAGGGGCATCTGTAGACACCCAAATTTGGCTCACGACATGATCGACACATACTTCAAGAAAGGTATACTCCCGAGCTTCTGAGAGAAAATTCCAAACCCTTAGAAACCATCCCCAAACCCTTAGGAGTCACCCCAAACCCTTAGGAGACAACCTGAACCCTTAGAAAGCCCAATCAGGCCCGTCGAACCCATTTTGAACCCGCCAAAATAGCTGATGGAAAGAGGAGTGCTAAATTTTATATAGACTTCTATGGGAGATGAGGCCTATACCTTTAGAAAGTAGAGGTATTCAGCTTTTGAATGAGCTAAGAATCGTCTAATTCTGAGTTGTACATCAAAAGTTATGGTGATTTTAAAATTATGCAGAAATGAAGGAATTTACACATGCACGTAAATACAATTTTTGACAGAAATTGGTCATGCGTGCATAATATGCACGTATAACCAAATTGGACTTTTTTGGGCTCCAGCATGGGTTCTGAACGTCCAGCTTCTGAACTAGGTCACTTTTTCTCAAAAATGGCAGATTTTAGTTTTGGGGTTTGACTTGTGGACCATCCCAGAGTTCATGATATATTTCTTTAGGACCGATATGCCCCTCCCTACCGTCAGTTTCACTCTTTTGCCATCCTAACCATCACCCTATCATCTACCTTTAAACCGAATTGACACCTCTCCAAGCCCTCAAAAACCCCAAAAACCTTAGATATAGCATTACCTAATTGATAAACCCATTAGGACTTAAGTACCTCGTAATTACATCCAACTCTATAAATAGAGAGCCACTCCCCCCCCCCCCCTCTTGTTGAAGGATCTTTTGAAATTTCCAAGAGAAGAAACCCTTGCAAATTGTCTCTTCATTGCCTAAACTTTCACTTTGCCTCCCAAGCTCCAAGCTTAGCTCATCTCATACCTTCACTTCTATCTCGTACCCTCTTAGCCATTGTCAGTTAAGATCATATCCTCACCCATCGTGCTATCAGAAGCACCTTTGTGACGCATTCAAATGAAGGCTCAACCATCGGTTCTACAAGGGCTCGAGAGCTCCAGCTCCCCCCCTCTATTCCTTTACCTTCTTTCTATGCTCTTTCTCTATCTTAGGATTTGGGCCGTTATGTTGTCGAAATTTTGATAATTGCAGAGAGCCCAATAGGATCGAAGTGCCTTCGGGCAAGGGAAAGTGTCGCTCACTTTTGTTATTTATATATATATATATATAAAACATCTAAACATAGACTCGGCCATAGTAGAGACCGCTTACGAGCGAGTCGATCGGGTGCCTAACACCTTCCCGATTGATAACCGAAGCCCCTACCGAAGAGCATTTGGCGTTGACCAGTAAATCGGAGTCATATTTTTATACTTTGATGCTTATATATCGATTTTGACGTATCCTGGGACACCAAAAGATCCGAGTGGCGACTCCATCTTTCCCAAGAGAGCACATCGTCACGACGGACACCTAAAAAGTCCACGGTTGAACATTATATTAATGTGTTATATGAATTTATGATAGTTAGATAAAAAATTTATGGTTACATACATATTACTATTTTTGTGTGTTTAATATATTAACCTATCTATTTCTTTTAGTTTCCCTCTTCTAATCTCCTAGTTACTTATATAACTAGGAGTCATTAGTCTACCACGTGATAAGAAATCCTAAGATATTAGGACTTAACTCCTCTATCTTCGACTATTTGTTGAGATCTCAAGAACTCAACTCCTCTCACAACCTCAAAATCATCTTTTTGTATAGAACCCTACAACAACACGTCTCTCATTCTACGAAGTTCTCTCTCTCTCTAATCCACGTGAGATACAATTCATGATCCCAGCCAGTATCTTCTCTATTTTCTTGTTACACTATAATCACACCAAAATTATGCATCTCTCGAGATTTATTTAAGCACGATATCCACGCCTAAGATCTTAACACTTCAAGCTTGTGCAACTTGTATCTTGGGTAAAAAATCAAAACCATCCATTTCAAACTAATAAAGCCCTCACCCTCCACTTTTATTTTCCTATTGTGAAATCCCCTAAAACAAAAATGCACAACTTTCTTTTAATCCTACCTTCTATCTCTTCTTGTGACTATAGAAGGAGGAGACCCATATTGTGCCTCTCACCCTTGCTCTCTTTCATGTAACCCAACGAAGAAAAAAAATAGCATGATGTAGAACATGAAGCTTTTCCAAAATTAATAGACGCATATTTATCATCCTCTCTAATCAAACTTCAGTTCTCTCGAGATTCACTTAAGTGTGATCAAGAAGACCATGAACAAGGGGAATCAAATCATAAATCTCATGGTCGTCGGCATCGTTCAATCAATTGCTAGAAATGGTGATTAATCTCCAATCCATTGCAATATTAGTATCCAAGGTAGGGGATTTCAACGACCAATTTATGTTCTATGCTTTTGATTCGTAACTATTTAATGATTTTAGTAAATTTAGGTACTATATTCTTTTTCGCCAACAATCTAGGGTCTCTTGATGCCTTGGTTTGTGGCCAATTCACGCTAAACAATTTACGGCCATCGATCTAATCGATACTTAAAATCACATTTTTCCAACTTTGACGGTGTGCCGCCACTTGCATGGGAAAGTTAAGGTTAATTATTAAATTTTGTTTTTTGACCTTCCCACAACATTGCCTCCTAGGCTTCAATAAATATATATCAAACCCACTCATTTGGCAGCTTTGGAAATCTTAATGGAACCAATTTGTGTAACATGCCATCTTTGATAGACTGAAAAAATTAATACATCTATTCAAACACGGTAAGATCAATTGGTATTGACTAAGGTTATGTTGCTCTTTTTTTTTTTGTTGAGCTGAGATTAAATCAGCTACTAACCCTTTCAATTTAGCCTCAAAGTTGGGCCAAATTTGTTTATGTCAAGACTGTACTTGCAGCTTGAATTCTGAAATGTTTCCAAGTGTTTGGTCTTTTGGATCGTTGACCCCTATGATCATTAAGATTCTGTATGATTTACGAAATTATCAATAGTGAAAATCCCACTCAAAATTCCGTGAATATTCCATCTGACAGATCAGATTTTCTATAATCTACCTTCAAAAATTATTTAGTAATAAAGCATATATTTGGCCTTTTATACACTTTGACTGTACATTAAGTGATCGATACATGTCGGTTGCAAGCATGTAAGCACATTATTTCAATCGTCTCGATGAGACCAGTATTTTTCCTAATTAACTTTGTACGTTGTTAAGACACATGGTCACTTTGCTCTTATAATATGTTTGAACATTTGAATATGATATTAGAAAAATTAGATCCTTGTGTCATTAATGAATGAAAATATTTGTTCGTGGCACTCTTAAAAGAGAAAACAAAAAGAAGAGAATATATGATATAAAAATTTCATCGAATCTTGAAAACTGATTTGGAATTCTAAATTAATTAGAAAAAGTACGAATACAACATTATACTTTAGAAATTTGTATAAGATTTATGTTTTAAATTTTAATGGATTTCTCATATTTTATTGTATCTTGAGTCATTAATACTCAAATAATCATTGAAACTATGTGTTGGATAGCTTAAGACTGGAATGGTCGTAGAATTGTCCTACTAAGCATGGGGGTTTTTAACTCCCACCTGAAGAATATTATCCTTAATGAGAATTCTTTGAATAAGACTTAGTACGACTTATAAATTTTCTTTAGAATATTTATTACTTTTCAGGTACATTGATGTAAGTACCACTGTTTGTATGACATACTGTTATGACCCGAGTTTTGAATATCAGTTTGTGTGATCATAGATGGGGAGGAGCACCAACCATAGTAAGGGTGCTCCACACCCTCTCATTTCAATTGCTAAAATTTGAGTCCTAATAGGACTCTTTGTCTCACAACCACTGAGTCGATCCCTTATATCTCTCTCTCTCGGGATCTCTTGATCTTGCATATTGCTCCTCTCGATTTATATCCCTCTCATGGGCTCCCTTCTTCTCGCATCAAACATAGCACCACACCGATCCACCATCGAAGCCGCATCGCCGAATCGACGCGTAGGCTGCCGCATCGCCGAACTAACGTGTAGGCCTAAAGCTACTCGATCTGAATCACCCCGAAAACCACGTGCACACTCCAACAAGTGGGTGGCCCTCAATCTATCATAGGTTATTCATTTTGTTTTTGAAAATAAAGAAACACTTGTGTTGTTTTTGTTAGAAAAAAAAACCTCCATTAATGAAGCTCCTCTGTAGTTGAAGAAGAACAACAAAAAAAAATGAAAAGAAAAATATGTTTATAGATATGTAATATTTATATATACTGCTTTATATATATATATATATATATATATATATATATATATATATATATATATATATGCTTATTTTTCTTATATATTGTGATAACTGCACGATGGCACACAAGGGAGCCCAACCTCTCCATCAACTCCTTCTCCATCCCTCCACCTCTACAACAACAGAGACCACAAAATATGGTTCTGTAAGTTGATAAATAATAATAATAATATATATATACATAGATTTATATATAGGTAAACATATATATATATATATATATATATATATATATTTATGTGTGTGAGTTGTACTTGAGCCAAGTCCCAACCTCCCAACCTTCTTCTCCACTGGTTCACATGCAAAATAAAATAATATATATATATATATATATATATATATATATATATATATATATATATAGATGTAAATATTCATAAATATATATACATATGCTTATATATGAATTTGGATGTGTGCTAAGCAATGAAACTAATCCCTCTTTTAAGTTCTTCTGCTTTGCTCCCACGGTTGCTATATAATTAGTAATTCATAGTGCATTAGATCAATTAGATGTTTTTCTATCAAATTTTCCATTGTAATATAATCTTTTATTTGTAAAATGTGTTTGCCTGCTTGGTATGATTTTACTAGTTCAAAGGCATTGTTCCCAAATTCTGATTTTTAATTTTAAGTGGTATCAGAGATTGAATCCGTGGGAGCGATAACCTAAGGTTTCTAATTGCCGTAATTCAATCCACTCTTCAATCCATTCTTCATTGATCATGGTTCTGTTTAATAAAAGTATGCATCTAATGACTCTGCATGAGTTTGACATTCTATATTTTACCAGTCCAGTCCCCAGTAAGATTTAGAAATCACAAACAGTGATTAAAATATTACTTATCATCTTAAAATATAACCTTACAAATGCACAAGTTCTAATATACTAGGGCAAGTACAAGGGTGTCGAATAACAGAGACTTGTTTATCTTATTTAACTTCTATTTTATTCTCCTAAAACTATATAAAATTAAGTTTCCTAAATAAAATAAAAAGAAAAAGAAAACCTAAAATAGTTTTGAAATAAGAGATGAGAAGGCAGCCTGAAATCTCTCTTGGATCTCAGAGTCGTATATAATAAACCTTATTTCCCTTTTTATAATGAATTCTAGGTACCTCTGCTCCAGGCTACATGCTCTGTCGCATTGTATATAAATTAGACAAATCTAAACATCAAAGTATCAAGGCCTAGTCTGTCGGTGAATATCCTATCTAATCTAACCCCAATCCCTACAAGGCCACTAAGATTAAACAAAACTAAATTAAACCTTTACAATCACGCGTTCTTGATGACTCTCGGAAACTCAATAATGCAATCGTACTAAAAAATATGATTCAAAATAAAAATAGAAATACAGTTTATTATAACTTATATGAAATTTACAAGAGATCCCAGCCTGAAGCTTTTATGCACGCATCGATCGTAAGACATTCATCATTGCTGAATCGGTCTTCCCCCCATGATAAAAATTAATCTTCTCTCTATTTCAGAACTCCAACTAACCTAAACCTATGAATACTCACGCTAAAACTCTCTAGAAAAGCTCTACCGTGAAGATTACCTAAAACCTAAACCCTGGGTCTTTATTTATAGAGTATAAGGCCCTAGAACAATAGTACATGGCAAGTATCACTCCAAGATCCCTGAGAAATCAGTTTGAGGAAGAAGAATTCGGAAACATCTGCAATGCTAGAGAAAACCCAGCTGGAAGAGTTGATTTCTTGCTTGGAAACTCTGTCTCAACCGGTCCACATTAAAGCGGATTTTATTTTGCTTTGTTTTACTCTCTTTCAACAGGTTGAACAGGACTTGACCGATTCACTTTTAACTTTCTGAAGCTGTGGAGCACTCGATCGGTCGAAATAGTCATTTTGACTGGTCCATTTAGACTTTCCTTCTTCTTTCTTTCTTTCTTTGGTAGATCAATGCTGAAGGGTCTCGACCGGTCAAGAGTGTAGTCTCGACTGGTCGAAATGACCAATCAATCACTTCTTTCACCAATTTCCTTGGATTTGCTTTCCAGTGGTTTGGGTTCCTCTTAACTTTGCTCTCTTAACTATTTTTACATAAATCTGGTCTTTGTACCAATTACAACATAACATAAACTAAAAACATTTATTAGTAGTTAAGTGAGGGATAACAAGGCCGAGATTTGGGCATAAATTATACCATTTTAGAGGGTGATCACATCTCCAAACATTAATTTTGCTAGTCCATAAGCAAAGGCAACATTGAAACATATCCCAAAACCAAACTAACCTAACAATGTACAGACTAATCTATGAAATGAAAGCCACTTTCATAGGGAGCACGATTGCATTTAGCATATGCTACAAATCTTTAAACCCATAGGTGATCCCTAGTGGAGGAGTTGTGCATCCTGAGGGTTTCCAGTGAAGACACCGAGAAACTTCGAAAACAGATTTCAAAACCATCGATAAAGAAGTTTTCATAAATCAGTTTTTCATATGATATATACTTTTGGAAAACAAAAACTAGTAATCACTTCAGCATGCAAATCTTCACTCTCAAATACTGACGCTATGTTAATTCCATTGTTGTTTATTCAAACTAATCTAATGCTCTGATCCTTAAACAAATCTTTCATTTATGCCTAGAGTGTCGCGTGTGTGTGCACCAATGCTTAATTCGTTCTATCGTTGAATTAATCCAAACAAGGAACCATCGGATCCCACGTCTCAACTCAATCTTCACCTTAGGTATACACTCAAAACAAATTCACTCCAATGAATGGTTCATTAAATTGCACACATGTGAGAAGGAGTTGCAATGCAAATTAAAAAATCTCACATGATATAAGAAACACGATGCATCAATGAATTTTAAAAGAAATCTCATAAAGATAGATGTCTGTATCCTAAGCATGCTACACCAAGCACCATAGGCATTGCGTTATCACTCTCCACAAGGCATTTACCGACAGAGATTCGATCAAAAACATCTCTTTCAAGGTTGTAATGGGGCCTGGTGAAGGTTATGGAAGAAAGGGAAATTGGATTCAACTTTCTTTGACATACCAGAAAAAGATCATATTTGATTTTCTCATTTTTCACTCTCTCCTTCCCAAATTCTTCAGAATTTTCCATTTTGCTTCTTTTTCTCAACTTTCTTTTCTTTCCACTTCTTTTTTACTTTTTGAATTCACCTCATATTTTTCAATTTTTTTCTACCTTTTTCTCATATATATTTTTTTCTTTTTACTTTTTTTCTTTTTTTCTTATTCTCCCTTCTTTTCACAATTGATATGCTCCCCGCAAGCTTCACTACCATGCTTTCACACTTACTCTCATATTGTCAACCCTCTTTCCCAATTTCTCAGAGATTGAAGGGTAAAGCTTTGAATTTATAGAATTGGTGTGGGAATGGTTAATAGAGCTTATCAAGAATCATATACAGCAAAAATTTTCAACAAGGGTCAAAGGGGGTGCTCAAAGGAAATTCTATATGAGCTGGGGCATTTTAGGTTCAAACGAGCCAAAGATAGCTTTCGATCATTTCCTCACAAGGTGGTAACGATGCATATTTGTCTTGAGGTCAAACATAATGCAATTTAGTGCGATGATATACAACAATGCAAAGTGAACAAACCCATAAGAAGTGTATGAGATTTAAAAGTAGGCACGAATTCAAAAGATACTCGGAATTTATTTTAGCACTCATCAAGAATGAGGAACAGTTCTAAATCTCACCGGGTTTAGTCTTTCCTAAGATCCTAAAATTCAAAATTTAAACTAATCCTTTGATGTCTAGACCTAAGCATGGTAAAAGTGCAAAAGTTTTTCTAAGCAAGAAATTTAGACCGATCCTTAAATGTTTACATTGGAATAAATCAGCCTAAACAACAACAGTCTTAACATGTAATAGATAAATTAAGAATTCACATGCATCATGGATTACAGTTTGAAAACTATGACGAAAATAATATGATGGTTCAAAAACTATATACAAAACATGCTATTGACGGTGTACATAAACAATGGTCAAGTAGATGATGCAACAATTAAAGAACATGAACCACACATTAAGCACATCACCCCCAAACCTGAGTGGTGCTATGCCCACATTTCACAAAGCCATCAACATGAATAATAGCAAGAGGGCAAGAAAAATAGAATAAAAATATCAGCACACGCACCAATGGATGCCTGCCTAACGTCCCTTATGCTTTTGGGAAGGAGGAGGCGGAGGTAGATCCACCTCCTTCCTATGAGAGGAAGGAGATTGTCCACCCATATCAGCATCACCAGAGTAAAAAACAATAGGGTGCAGGTGAGCACACAAATTGTTCATCTCTTTTTCCCATCACTCATGCTCCTCTGCATGCTTTTTGACAATCGCAGCATGGGCCTTAACATCGACCTCACAACAGCTAAACTTCATGTCACTGTAATTCTTCTCCATCATCTTCCAGTCTTGTCAAAGAGCAACTGAGATCAATCTTTTTGCCATCAAAGCGGCATTGGATTGGCTCAGCTCCTCCTGAGGGCATCAGTATATATTCCCAAAGCGTGAAAAAAGGCAGCATCTACAACGACCTGGGGCCGAGTAGGTTCTCCCTCATAGGGCACGATGGCCCAACTCGAAGGGTCAGACATAACGAGATCATGTGAACCCTCGTTGCGTACAACCAGAACTAAAGAGGTCCCATTAGTGGTCACATCATGTACATTCCCCTCAATGACTGAGGAAGAGGAGCTGGGCTCCTCACAATCAATGGGCCATGAGCAATGCTAGCCCCAGGCTCTCCAGATTAAGATGGGAGAGTTGGGCCAATGAACTTCAAAGTCGAGGCCTCAAGTGGGACCATGTTTAAACCCTCCTCCATGAAGGGCTCATCAGTAGGTGGTGTAGGGGGTGGACTAGGAGGAGCAGGTCCGTCATCATGGGAAGACCCAATCGAACCCATACTCAATAGTAATATAGCAATTTCCCTCAGCACCTCATGTAACAACCCCCTCATAGAAGCGAGTTCAGCTCGAATCTCAATCTGCCCCACCGTTAATGCAAGGAGACGATGGTCCACCGTGGACTGAGATGTGCTCAGAAAAAATGAGTCCACAAATGAGCTAGCAGCCCCCAGAATGGCCTCATCCATGAGGCCACTAAAACCCCTAACACCGATGTTGAAGGTGTCAAGAAAGAGTGTGGTGGGGGGAATAGAAGATGTGGTCGATGAGGTATAAGTGGATGGGGCGGGTACACGCTCCGGTGTAATGATAGGATCAGTGAAAAGAACGATGACCAGATGTGTAACTAGAAACGTGTGTATGGATGAAGTCTCGACCAATGAGAAAGGAGATGGGGGTCAAGGAGATGGAGGGGAGTGTAATGCATCCCTCGTCTCGAGTGGTGGTGATGGTGAGGGCATAATGGGTAAAGGCTGGGCAAAGGATGTGACTGGGATGGTGAAGCTGACTGCCCCAACAGCAGATCCAGCAAGGTTAAGGACGGAGACAATTGGTGCTTCTGTCAAAGGCCCATCCGTAGAAGAAACCACAGCAGCCTGCTCTGTAGTAGTGGGCCAAGCCTTTCTCCATTGGCTTGCCTCATAGAGCTTGGGCAACACTGTTAATTTTGGCTCCTGCAGGTCGATCTTGTACCCACAATGGAGTAACAAGTGTGTGATTGCGAGCTCGTAAGGGAGTCAAAGAGATGCATTATGGTATCGCGGTGAGGCCAATTTCTTAATGGTATCGATTAACCCCGTAAAAGGCCAACTTCACCTGCTCAAACCACTAGCCCTTGCTGACGGCATATAGGACCTTTAGGAGGTCCTCACGGTGTTAGGTCTTATGTGAAATTGCAGATAGTGTTTTGTATAATACTACATCAGCAAAGAAAAGATTGGGTAGAAGGGCAACACAGGTGGTATAGGTGGGGTCCACTGGTGGCTTGCCAGAAATGGCATGCACCAGTTCAGCAAAGTTTGGGTAATCATGGTATCTCAGTAGTTCACAACCCACGGGGTATGCAGCCAGTATACCACAAGCTTAAGCCAGTAACCCCAATAAAATTAAATGTTGAAGCCGTCGACACACATTGAGAATCGGCCTGGTTCGGCAGCACTATATGTGAGGCTTTGGTAGAAAAGCCGAACCAGGCGAGGGTACACTGGAGTTAGTAATGACGCTAGCAAACCCGTGTGGCCGGATCACCTTATATAGGCCTATGAAAATTGGGCGTCAGGAAGCTTGTCAAAGTATTCCATGTCAAACTTTGGGGGATCTCGCCTTGGAGGTTAGGTCATAGTGGCAGCCTGTGGTGGCTGTGACCCAACAACCGAGGACCTAGTGCCAATACAGATACCAGCACCAGGGTTCGGCGGCACAGTGGTTCGTGCCTTCTTCTTAGACAAGGCATCCACCATGGGTGCCTTGCCCTTGTTGCGCTTCATAACCATTTTCTTAAACAAAAACAAAAAACAAAAACTCAAAAATAAACACATAAAAAATTAAACAAAAACACAAATAAATAGCGTGAAATTACCCTTGAAGCGTGAGAATCGTCGATTGCGACCACTAGGTGAGAGGTGTCGAACCCTCACATTGGATTTATAAGTGTGGAATGTGAAATCCAAGATGGTGCAGTAAATGGATGCGTGTTGGGTGGAAGGTGGAGTGGTGCTCAACAAAATTAAGAATTTGAAAAAGGTTTCATGCGAGGGATCAAGGAAGAATAAGATGCAAGGGAACTAGGGCAAGAGCGGTCCAAATAGGATTTCGACTGGTCAGAAGGCTTTTTATAGCTCTGGGTCCACAGACTCGATCGGTCGAAACCGTTTAGACCAGTCACAAAATAAGAGAAATAATTCTCCAGCAAAGTTTCTGTTTTGAAGCAAACTTCCCCAATCTCGACCAGTCGAAACACAATAAAAAGCAACAAACGCTCTGGTTTCTATTATAAAAATATGAATTTGACCGATTTGATTCTGGCTCGACCAGTCGAAATTCGTTGTATCTCTTCATTCTTGAGCAACTTGACCCGTCGACATCTATTTCGACCGGTCAAAATCTGGTAGAAAACTGGGTTCTTTGCCCAGATTTCACTAAAACTCACCTAAAATTTTTCTTTTTATAATTTTTATCTTTACTTCCTATACCTATTGTTGGTACGCACTTTTTCTATGGTCCTTTTGGTCCCCGAAAGGAAGTGGCCTAATTCGGTCCATGTGGACTATGGCGGAGGGCAATAGAATAATGAACTAAAAAATATTAAATACTGAAAGGAAAAGGCAAATTTTAAATAGAGCATACCTGGGTTGATGCGATCGCCAGCTGCAAATATTTATCGACACTGCAACACGTCACTGATCACACTCTACAGGATGTCGGTTGACTCCTTCACTAAACATCGGCCGACCGACTCCAACAGCTATGGGTTGCCTAAAGTCTAACTAGTTTGGTTTCCTATTCCTACTGGGAGTCTACTCTAAAAAGTGGGTTTTGGCCCTCTATGCTAAGGAAGATTGGCCTCATTCTTGAGTACCCTCCATAAGCTCCCTTGGGCAAATCGGGCGGCTAGGGTTTAAAATTGGGGAAGGTTACGGACCTAGTGGGCTCTAGGCTGAAAATTTGGGCAAGGGTTTTCTAGGATCTAAGGTTAGGAGCGCTTATTCCTCTTGTACTCCTTCGAGAGTTAGGGCCAGCTAGCAATGTCGCTAGCCTGACTACCTGGGAATCCTAAAGGAGAGTCTGCACTTCTAGAGCTCTAGAAGGTAGATTAACCCATTTCTTTGGAAGCCCCAGAGAGAACCTCAAAATTTCTAAGAAGAGCTAAGCTCAGAAGAGAGGAGAGAAAAATATTAAATTGGTGTTGAATGGCTGTGGGGTAGGGGTCCTTTTATAGGTATCAAGGTAATTACGCGCCCAGGAGCCGATGCGTAATTGCTAGGTCGGTTTTAATTGCGCGCCCTTTTCGGGGTGTCTAATTGGATTTCGTGAGTGACTGACTAAACTCTTTTTTATGCCTATTCTGAAGCCTATCTTGCATGAGTGACTCAACTAGCACGAGCGAGTTTCAAAGTCGCGCAAGCGACTTTCGGGATTTCAGCAAATCCTCTCGAATTTCCTTGCTATTTTCCCTTTTTCTCCTTTTTCAAACCCAAATTAAATACACACATCTAGGGAAGTAAATACATAATTAAACTACAATTAGACTACTAGATCTCACCTTATTAAGTCACTGAATTAACGCACAAATTGATCGGTGGAACGTGCTCAATGGTGCCTTCGCCACACGCATCAAAAAGGTTTGAAACCCACCTTCTCTATCGATCAAAGTGGGCGGAGATCGACTTCTCGCAATGCACTCCACAACTCAAAAGTTCTCTTGAGTGTAATCAATGGGTTTAGGGTTTCTAACACCAAGAACAAAAGAGGGTTTGGAGGTTTTCTCAAGCTCATGATCGTAGTCGCGTCAAATAGGCATTCTCTCGCGGTGAATCGAAGAAGAAGAAATTGAGCGGAAGATCGATAATCAGCGGCAAACGGAACAGATCTCCCCCCCTCAAGCTCCCTCTCTCTTCTTCTCCCTCTAGAACCCAAGCCCCAAGCACATTTCTCAAACGGATAAAGCTTCCTTGAGAAGCTTTGTCCCTTTACACTAAAATTCTTTTGCATATGGGTGAAGTGCATACACTCGACTTGAGTGTTAACCCTTATCCAAGGGCTTGGTTTGGTGTGGGGCTTGCACACCCTAACCACTCATCCATCGGATTCGGTGTTAAGCCAATACACTAAAGTTAAGCCTTAGCTCCCTCGCCAAAGGCCCAAAGTAGGCTCAAATAATTGTCTCAATCAGTTGGCCCAACTAATTGGCTCCAAACGGTCGGCCCACTAATTCAATAAGTTTTAATTATTAATAAACATCATTTTTCCCGAATTTGTTTGACTCTAGGTGTAATGACCCGTAAAATTAGACCCGAACTTGACTAATTCCTTGTGCGTGTTCGGCATGGAAACCAATGTCACCTTAAACTATTAAATAAATAATTAAATAATTTTGGGGAAATTGTGTGAAAAGAAATATTTAAATAATATTAGGATAGCTTTGTGTAGACAGATTAAGGTTTAGAGCTTGATCAGACCTTTAGTGGTGAAGCCGTGCACCAACTCTTGGTGTGTCTCTCAACATCGAAACCTATCCTTAGAGAAAAGTGGATAAAACTTTGGGCTAAATATCAAAGATATTGAGCTTATCTTCGTTGGGTTATAAAGAGAACAGAAGGGATTGCGTGAGGGCTAAGTTTGGCCATTGGAAATTTGAGAACGAGAGAGGGACGAACACCGTTGGAAATCCATCGCCTCCAAACCTTGAGAGATTGTGAACGTGTGATCGCCGCTGTCTCTGCACTCTTCGCGGAACACGTGACGCTGGTATCGATGATGCTCCGCCGTTTGTAAATTATGAATCGAACCATCTAAACTTTTTCTTTTGAAACCCATTTTCAAAGAACGTTCTATCTCGTGATCGTAATCGCATGTTGAGAAGGTTGAAATCGATTCGGGATCGTTGATGACTTCATCTTGAGTTCTCTATGACCGATCACTGTGAAATTGCCATGGAAATTCGGAAGTTTCATTTCGAAACCCTCTTCCGCAACATTCCTTGAAGTTGCAAAATTGAACAGAAAGAGGTTAGATTTCTTTGTTTTTAATAGTTTAGATTAATGGATTGAATGTTAGAATTAATTGCTTGAATTGTTTGTAGAAAGTTTGGGTGAAAAATGGCGAGAAATCGGGATGAAAATAGGTTAAAAAATTAACGAACTGTTGAGATGACAGATATTATCATATCCGACCGATCAAATTTAGGATTTGATCGATCAAACTTTGATCTAATCAATCAAACTTAAGAAATGATCGATCGAATTATACAAAAAACCTATAGAATAGAAGGGTATTTTCTAGAGGTTAAGCTCGATGAGATTTGAACGATCAAATTTGGAAATTGATCAATCAAATTAAAATCTCAAATTAGGAAATGATCGATCAAATTTGAGATCCGATCAATCAAATTATATAACATGTATAGAACATAAGGTATGGGTTTTTTAGGAATCGGATTGATCAAATTGGGAATCCAATCGATCAATTTTGACTATGCCGGCACTGCTTTAGTATTTTGGCCATAACTCTTTACTCCGAACTCTGATTAACGCGATTCTTATGGTGTTGGAAAGAGGACAACTAAATATACAACTCTTATAATTAATCAACTGATTAATAATTTTTTTTGAGGATCAAAATTGAGTTGGAAGTTAGGCCAAGTTCTAAGTTAGCACGTTTTGACTGAAGTACCGATACAGCTTCGGTAGTTTGGCCATAACTCTTCACTCCAAACTTCGATTAATATGATTCTTGAGGCGTTAGAAAGAAGATAACGGGATCTACAAATTGTATGATTTAACTAACTTATGAATCAAATTTTTTTAGGGTAAAAAATTAAGTAGGAAGTTGGATCAAATTTTGAGTTAGGACGAATTTGCCCATTCCCACCTCGTTTTTAGGAAATCATATTAATACGTCAAATTTGATAGTAATTAGAATTAGTCCTTAATATATCATCGTATATGTGATGTAGATTGAGAGTTGGAGATCGAAGATGAGGACTTTTGGATTGCTTTGAACGACTCCAAATCTGAGGTAGGAAAACTTCACTACATAATGGTATTTGTCTTCGATTCATAGATCTTATGATTTGAATTTGAATCGTGATCTTTTGAACATGGAATTTGGACCCTTTGAAATGATGTTTTAAATTAACGACCATTGATTTCTCCGAGTAATTGTAGGGATGAATCAATGGACAATGGCATTTCGAATTTGATTCATAGATTTGCATGATATGATTGGGTTAAACTGCGATAATTTTGCAATAAATGATATTTGATTTTATTGAATTTGATGCATCTGCATATTTGAAATGCTTTTGACTATGATGAATCTATTTTCGTCTGAGTATTTGAATGCATTGAACCTTTGAAAGTTACATCGAATTTTCTGAAATATTAAACTCTTTGAAATAGAAATTCTGATTTAAAAAATAAGTATGAACACCGACTTTCTAACTCAGACTCTTAACCTTAAATTTCCTCTCATTAAACTCCAGTTATTGATTTCTAAGCGTTAAACTCCGTCATTTACTGTGAACTCTAAATCCGAATTCTAATCTGTTGAATCTGAAAAATGAGTGGCAGAGAGGAGTTGAGTCTCCGAAGAGGGGTTGAGTCCCCGGGGTTTTTACCTTGTTTCTGCTATGGAATGGTTTGTTCCCGCTATGGGATGCTTTGGCCCCTCGTTGATTTTGTTACCTAATATGTTATGTTCCCCGCTAAGGGATGATTTGATCTGATATGCGATGTCCCCCTCTAAGGGATGATTTGATCTTATATGTTCTGTTCCCCGCTAAGTGATGATTTGATCTGATATATTTTGCTCCCTGCTAAGGGATGATTTGCTATGATATTTTCGTCAAACATCGATGATAAACAGGAGTTGAGGCTCCAGAGTGTTTACTTTGTTTCCGCTATAGGATGCTTTATTCTGTTGTCTGACATTCTGATTCATTCTATTTTTTTTATGCTTTAATCCGATATTCTGACCTGATCCGTTATGTTTCCATTTCTGACCTGATCCGTTCTATTTTTGCTTCTAATCTAAATCGTTCTATTTGTGCTTCTAATCTGATTCATTTTATTTCTATTTAGGATCCGTTCTGTCTAATTTGCATACAAACTTTGAATTCGAATGAATCAGAGACTATGTATGATAAGAAAATGTAATACGATAAGACACGACTTTTAAGTCTGAGTCACAGTGAGGTATCTTTTCCAAGCACATGAAACTTGGAATGTAGGCGTCCATATATGGATGCAACTCTCTATGGTGTTATGGGATGCCACACAAAGTACATCCAGGTTACGACGGATCCCGTCCCTTGAAAAGCGTGGTTGGTAAAGCCTATCGCTCTGTTTCCCTACATCACATGATTGATTCTATTTCTGCTTTTGTTCTCTGACATGACCCATTTTAATTATGATTTTGAAATCAATATTGCTTCAGATTATGTATTTGATATGAATACTGCTTTTGAATTCAGTCATTGAATCCATGCTTTGAATTGATAAGATATGTTCTTTGCATTTACTTTTCTCTACTGAGCTTAGACTGTTTGCTCACCCCCGACTATACGTCATGGGTATAGGAATTGAGAAAGGCCCAGACTACATACTTGAAGAAGGGGAGCTTCCGCCTAAGGATTCGTACTCTGTTCTGGGATCGTAGTTTAGTGTTTTGTGAATTTGGTAAGTTAAGGCTTAGTAATTGTATACTGTTGTGCACTACTGTTAGGTGATGGTTGGCCATCATTGGTGTTTGTTTATTTCTGTTCATATTAAATATTAGAACTTGAGGTTTTAATTATGCCTTATGTTTGTACCAAATATTCTATATCAGATTGTGTTCTGCGATCTGGCGGACCGAGTTTTCCCATTTGGTTTTGGTTAAGAAAAAATATATATATATATATCTCAAAAATTTAGGTTGGGAAAATTTAGGCTATCACAGTTGGTATCAGAGCTTAGGCGTTAGGTCTTTTGGGAAATCAAAACAATGACAGTAGATTCTATTAAAACTTGGGAAGGATTCACTACCCTATTCTGAAATCTCTGAATGACTTTAGATTATATTAGGGCTTAGGCTTTTCGTCTTATGGGAGACTGTGAGCCATAGCTCTAAGTGTAGGAATATGGCATTAGATTCTGTCGGAACATAGGAGAGTCAGTCTATGTTAGGTTATGGTAGTGGATCATCACGATCACTTCTGATGAAATCTTTTTATTGAACATGACAGATCAGCATGACCCCATGTGTTAGAGGAGGTAGAGGCAGACCACGGACGGTCCGCATGACGAATGTTCCTGAAGGTGAGGGAATATCGCGTGGGAATGATAGTGGTAGTGATAGACAAGTGTTGGAAGCCTTGGCTAGAAATATGGCTCAACAAACACCTTCAATGGCTCAACAAACAACTTCAATGGCCTAGCAAGCAGAGTTAGTTGCAGTCAGGAACTAATCATCAGGGTTTACAGAGTTTAGAAAGATGCGACCTCCTAACTTTTCAGGTCAGATAGATTCGTTGGAAGCCGAAAGTTGGCTTGATGAGATGGAGAAGGTTTTTGAGGTGCTTCAATGCACTGATGTTAAGAAGGTTTGGTGGGCAACCTTCAAACTGGACAGAGAGGCTGCATATTGGTGGAAGTCAATGTTCATAATTAGAGTGCTGGAATTTCCCAATATGCCATGGACCTGGGCCGAATTCTTAGAGACATTTAATGATAAGTACTTTCCCAGGATCATACGGCATCAGTGGGAGGTTTAGTTTATAAAATTGGCACTGAGTATGATGACTGTGTGAGAGTACGGGGCTGAGTTCGATAGATTATTGCGATTTGCACCTCAGCATGTGGCCATCGAATTGATGAGGGTTGGGAAATTTCAGCTTGGCTTACAGCCTGACATACAGGAGAGAGTGGCGATGTGGGAGATGGAAAACTTTGGGGGCATGATATCAAAGGCTCTCATTGCAGAGGAAGAAATTTAGAAACAGTTCTTGAGAAGAGAACAACAGCAAAAGAATAGGGCAAGTCGAGCGCAATCATATGCCCATGAGCCAGTGAACCAGAAACCAAGATTCTTAATGCAAGAGCCTACTTAGCCTGCTCCGATCCCTTATGCGAGGTCAACTACATCTACACCTACAAGGCCTTTTCTCCTTTCACGCCCTATGATGCCTGAAGCATCAAGGGTTCCCAAAGCTTTACCTACCTCTTCATCCATATTGATTGATTCTTGCTCAAAATGCAAAAAGCAACATAAGATAGAGGATTGTAGGTTGCTATCAGGTGCATGCTTTAGCTGTGGTCTGAAAGGACATCGTGTGAGGAATTGTCCTAAGGCATAGTAAGCGGATCAATGATGGTATCAGAGAACAGGTCAATGGTTGTTTTTTTTTTTTAATGGCGAGAAGCAAACTTTACGTACTTGAATTTGGTCTTGAGAACTATCGGGTCCTGGAGGCCCTACTTTTTATTTGGTTATCAAGTATCGTTAGTATTTTCAATTAGATTTGGATATACTGGATAAATGCTTCTGTATTGCATGATAAATGGTTGTTGTAACCTAATTGTGGATATGACGGTTATTATGGGTTACATCGCGCGGCGAATGCAAGTTTAGTATCGATATTTGTGGTTATTTAATGGAATGATAACGTAGTTATGAATGGTTTAGCTTTCTTGTGAATGAATGGCTTTGATTTCTTCATCCTATTGCTTTAAATGCATACTTTTAGCAGGTGATAGGTAATAACCAATTTCTACGATCTATGCCCAAAGTACCCTGATAAATTTTCGAGGACGAAAATTCCTATGAGGAGGGGTGAATGTAATAACTCTGATTATTTTCTTTAATGTTGAATTATACTCATACCTTTTTGAATATGACGAGTCGATTTTCGAGGAAGAAAATTCTTTAAGGTGGAAAGAATGGGAAAGAATGTAATGACTCGTAAAATTAGATCTGAACTTGACTAATTCCTTGTGCGCGTTCGGCACATAAACGAATGTCGCCTTAAACTATTAAATAAATAATTAAATAATTTTAAAGAAATTGTGTGAAAAGAAATATTTAAATAATATTATGATAACTTTGTGCGGATAGATTGAGGGTTAGAGCTTGATCAGACCTTTAATGGCGAAGCCATGCACCAACCTTGGTGTTCCGCTCAATACCGAAACTTATCCTTAGAGATAAGTGGATAAAACTTTGGGCTAAATGTCAACGATATTTAGCTTATCTTCATTAGGTAAAGAGAAGAGAAGGGATTGCTTGAGGGCTAAGTTTGGCCATTGGAAATTTGAGAACGGGAGAGGGACCGAACACCATTGGAAATCCATCGCCTCAAAACCTTGAGACATTGTGAATGTTGATCGCCGCTGTCTCCGCACTCTTTGCAGAACACGCGATGCTGGTATCGATGGTGCTCCGCTGTTTGTAAATTTTGAATCGAACCATCTAAACCCCTTTTCTTTTTAAACCCCTTTTCAAAGAACGTTTTGTCTCGTAATCGTCAACTCCGCATTGAGAAGGTTGAAATCGATCCAGGATCATTGATGACTTCATCTTGAGTTCGCTATGACCGATCACTGTGAAATGGCCATAGAACTCCTGAAGTTTCGTTCCGAAACCCTCTTCAGCAACATTCCTTGAAGTTGCGAAATCGATCAGCAAAAGGTTAGATTTCGTTGTTTTTAATAGTTTAGATTAATGGATTAAATGTTAGGATTAATTACTTGAATTGTTTGTAGAAAGTTTGGGTGAAAATTGGCGAGAAATCGGGATGAAAATAGGTTAAAAATTTAACGAGCTGTTGAGATGACAGAAACTATCCAATCGATCAAATTTAGGATTTGATTGATCAAATTGTTATCTAATTGATCAAACTTAAGAAATAATCGATCGAATTATATAAAAACCCTTAGAATAGAAGGGTGTTTTCTGGAGGTTAAGCTCGATGAGATCCAAACGATCAAATTTGAAAATTGATCGATCAAATTAAAATTTGATCTATCAAATTTGGTATTTGATAGATCAAGTTAGGAAACGATCGATCAAATTGAAATTCGATCGATCAAATTTGAGATCCGATCAATCAAATTATATAATAATATATATATATAGAACAGAAGGTATGGTTTTTTTTAGAATCCGATCGATCAAATTGGGAATCCGATCAATCAAATTGAAAATCTGGTCGATCAAGTTTGACTGTGCCGATACTACTTCAATATTTTGGCCATAACTCTTTTCTCCGAACTTTGATTGATACGATTCTTATGGCGTTGGAAAGAAGAAATATAAATATACAACTCTGATGAATTAACCAACTGATGAATAAATTGTTTTGGGGATCAAAATTGAGTTGAAAGTTAGGACAAGTTCTAAGTTAGCATGTTTTGACTGAAGTACTGATACAACTTCGGTATTTAGCCATAACACTTTACTTCGAGCTCCGATTGATGCAATTCTGGTGGTGCTGGAAAGAGGACAACGAACTCTATAACTTTTATGATTTAACTAATTCTTGAATCAAATTTTTTGAGGGTCAAAAATTAAATATGTTAGATCAAATTTTAAGTTAGCACAAATTTGCCCATTCCTGCCTCATTTTTGAGAAATCTTATAAATACGTTAAATTTGTTAGTAATTAGAATTAGTCCTTAATATATCATCGTATGTGTGATGTAGATTGAGAGTTGGAGACCGTAAATGAGGACTTTTGGATTACTTTTAACGGCTCCGAATCCGAGGTAGGGAAACTTCACTACACAATGGTATTTGTCTTCGATTCATAGATCTTATGATTTGAATTTGAATTTGAATGGTGATCTTTTGAACATAGAATTTGGACCCTTTGAAAGGATGTTTTAAATTAATAACCATTGATTTCTTTGAGTAATTGTAGGGATGAATCAATGGACAATGGCACTTCGAATTTGATTCATAGATTTGCATGATATGATTAAACAACGATAATTTTGCAATAAATGATATTTGATTTTGTTGAATTTGCTACATCTGCATATTTGAAATGCTTTTGACTATTAAGAATTTATTTTCGTCTGAGTATTTGAATGCATTGAACCTTTGAAAGTTACATCGAATTTTCTAAAATATTAAACTTTTTGAAATTGAAATTCTGATTTGAAAAATAAGTATGAACACTGACTTTCTAACTCAGACTCTGAACCTTAAACTTCCTCTCATTAAACTCCCGTTATTGATTTCTAAACGTTGAATACCGTCATTTACTGTGAACTCTAAATCCGAATTCTAATATATTGAATCTAAAAAATGAGTGGCAGAGAGGAGATGAGTCTCTGAAGAGGGGTTGAGTCCCTAGGGTTTTTACCTTGTTTCCTCTATGCAATGCTTTGTTCCCGCTATGGGATGCTTTGGCCCCTCGTTGATTGTATTACCTAATATGTTATGTTCCCCGCTAAGGGATGATTTGATCTGATATGTTCTATTTCCCGCCTAAGGGATGATTTGATCTGATATGTTTTGTTCCCCGCTAAGGGATGATTTGATCAGATATGTTATGTTCCCCTCTAAGGGATGATTTGCTATGATGTTTTGGTCAAACATCGGTGATAAAGAGGAGTTGAGGTTTCAGAGTTTTTACTCTATTTCCTCTATGGGATGCTTTGTTCTGATGTCTGATATAACAGCTACCACATTTTTATCCTGACAATACTGAGTATGAACTCAAGGAGGGTCAGGCGTGTGCCTAACACGGGACACAAAGGATTTATTTAATTTGGTGTTCAAACCTGATAAAAATGTGAAGCCCTTAGAGACCAGTAAATTTGGTTAATAAAACCCGGTCCGTCATACACTTAAAGTTAGTGTATTAAAAACACACTTGAAACTTTAACCTTCCATATACCATAGAAGTGTATTAGCTATTACAATGAATAAAATTACAATCCTATATATATAGGTGTAATTGCTTTACACTAAAACTATAAGCCAGCCCATACACTTACTAAAGCGTAATAGAAGTACACTTAAAATTAGCACCCTAGATATATAGTATATCAGTGTTTTACATTACATCAAGGCCAAACCTTGTTAGCATGCTGCCTCCACGCAATGCATGAGTCATTCTCGACTCCATGCACGCAAGACCAGCTACACCATTTCAAAGCTCGACAACCATATTCTTGCTTCCATTCCTCCGCAACCCAACTCTGCTGATACATGTATTCATAGCCAGTTAACTAAATCTCAGTAAATTGTAGAGAAAAAAAACTTGAGATCACAAAGTGAACCGACGATACAGTAACGTAAGTTCTGTCCTCATTCTTCGAGCTCGACGAACTTGACGACACCAACACGCGTCCTACGTCATCGTAACAATAAACTTCACCAAAAGGTATGCCGTAAACAACTCACGTACTAGTCTAGGTTCCTTCCATCAATTATTTATGATCAACTATAAATCTGTAATGTCGATTCACTTAGATCGAATCGGCAACACAAATCACAAATTAAAATGGGTTTTAAAACCCGTATTGGTGAATAAACTACACCAAAAATTTCGGACAAAACTGAATAAGAAAATCTCAATTTTTGTGCAATATATATATGAAATATATTATCCATATGTATATAAAATACCCAGCCAATTGCCTGAGTAAAAGAACCCAAAATGGAGCAGAAAACACCCCGACAAGCCCAGCCTGATAGGCTTGCCGCGGCAAGGTACTCAGGCTTGTCGTGGCAACATTGTGCACTGACTACTGTTTGGTATTTTGGTTATAACTTTTAACCCCGAACTCCAAATGGCACGATTCTGGATATGTGGGAAAGGGATAACGAGCCCTATAATATTTATGAAGTAACCAAGTCTAAATCAGACGTTTAAAGGGTCAAAAATTAGTGACAAGATACGGCAAGGTACTCAGGCTTGTCACGGCAATAGTATGCTCAGACCACTAGTCGGTCTTTTAATCATAACATTTGATCCCAAACTTCGATTGGTATGATTCTTGATGCGTTGGAAAGGGGACAATAAGCCCTACAACTTTCATGAAGGAATACATTTCTGAATCTAACGTTTAAGGTGTCAATAATTGGTGACACGTTACGGAAATATGCTCACCGCGAAAGTTTGCCAAGTAACCCCCGTGATCTCACATACTGGTGACACCTCTGCTGTGTTTAGCCAAGTTAAATTACTGAGTTTGACCATAAGATTTGGGACCATAAATGGTCCTTATTTGGGGTCTATGTTGATCCAATAAATCATTAAAAATACTAAAACTATGACCATATATCCTAGGTATATGGTGCACATAACGTGCTCATGCCGATAACTTCGTTTGGATGCGTGCAAGCACATGACTGCAAGCAAGTCTCATACGTAACGCACAGACTTGATCTTACGGTAGGGAAATTACCTTCCTCATTTATATTGAGTTTTCTGATTCTTGTTTAGATAAGCAAATTATTATTAGGAACATGTGGATAAATAGGAAATTGATACGCATATCAGTTCAGTTTTAGCCATGTGATAAAAAGATCAGTGCATTTAAGAAATTATTCAGGAAGAATATATTAGTACCATCTTAATCATGAATATGGCAATGCTGTTTATGAGGATGATAGATAGCAGGTTTTGATGAATGTTGTGCATGACGTTACTTAAGTTAGTTTTGAGTTTACTAGCTGCGATGTAATATTTACTTTTGTATGAATAGATATGCTAGACTTAAGGTTAAGATATAAGGATAACAAGTGTGGTGTTTAGAGATGATTAGTAGGATCATGCTCATGCTGTTTTGATAAATTCAGCCTTAAAAAATTCAGCTTTGTTAAATTCAGTTTTGTTAAACTCTTAGTTCAGAATAAGAAGCTCAATTTTGAAGTAGTATGAACATGATAGTGCAGCTTTGATAAGTTCAACATTGATTAGTAGTTAACTCAGTTAAGTATGCTAGTTTTCATGATGTATAAGCATGCAAGATCAGTAATGCTAATTCAGTTAGATGGATATGAGAATGATAGCTTGGTGTTTAAGTAGGATTTAGCATGACTTGAGGGTGATAAGTTTAATGTTTAAACCATGCTATTTCTGTTTTGAGTTCAGCCTTGAAAATTCAGCCTTGAAGAGCTCAACTTTGCTATTCCAGCTTTGATAAGTCAGCTTTGTTAAAATTATTAGCCCAGATTGAAATTAATATGAACATGCTATGTCAGTATGCTAATATTCATGATAAATAAGCCTGTGAAGTTCAGTTTTACTGGGCAAGCTTTGATATGATTTTCAGTTATTACATGATGTTGCATACTTGATCTCGTTCATGGTCTCATCTTGATAATCGCTTGTTTGGGTTAAGTCAAGTGACCCTGCTAACTTAGCCCAGGGGCTTGACCAGTCTCGTGTCAAGTGACCTTGCTAACATAGCTCAAGGGTTTGACTTCTTGAGTCAACTGACCCTATTAACCTTGCTCAGGGGCTTAATATCCCGGTCCAAGTGATCCCGCTAACTCGGGAGTTTGATTTTCTCGGTCCAAGTGATCCAGCTAACCCGGGAGCTTGATAGGTGATCCTGCTACTCGGGAGCTTATTTTTTATCCTTGTACATGTCTTGTTTCAACATGATTTCTTGATATTATCTCGCATGATTCCTTGTCAGTTCTCGTATTTAGTCAACATAAATATTTCAGTATTGTCAGCATGATACAATAATTACATAAGTTAGTGCTTGTTCTGTTGTATACTGCCAGACTATATTGATGCTAGAATAGACCTAATATAAGATAATATGTGCTTCATTTTATTTTACATCTAGACATGAATGGATAATCTAACATATAAATTAGTATTGTAATTGTCCCTACTGAGCTTTGATGATAGCTCATCCTACGACTTTATGTCTTAGCTGCAGATATTGCTCGTGACCTTGAACACGAAGCTAATTCTACCTACTAGTCTGAGAAGGAGGATAAGGAGGGTGAGGAGAAAGGTTCTGCTGCGGACTTTTTTCCTTGAGAGGTTTTAGAGAGAGAGAGAATGAGATTTGTTTTTAAATATTAAACATGTATAAACAGCTATGTGGTTTAAGATGGCTTACTACTTCAGGTATAGGTTTCTGTTTATATTCCTATTCAGTTTGTCGCTTTAGATAAATGAATGAATATCAGTTATTGTCATATTTCTACGTATCAGGGTTAATTCAATTCGCTTTCGCATATATAACACTTTATACACGATGCCCTGGTATGACAAGATGATGTTAGGTAATCCGACCGCGCGACCTTTCCCATATTCGAGAAGGGGAAAAGTCGGGCTGTCACATCTGACATTCTTATTCGTTCTATTTCTGTTTTGCTTTGATCTGATATTCTGACTCGATCCGTTCTCTTTCCACTTCTGACCTGAACCGTTTTGTTCTTGCTTCTGAACTAAATTGTTCTCTTTTCGTTTCTAATATGGTTCGTTTTGTTTTTGTTTAGGATCCGTTATGTCTAACTTGCATACAAACTTTGAATTCGAATGAATAAGAGACTATGTATGATAAGAAAATGTAATAGGATAAGATACGACTTTTAAGCCTGAGTCACTGTGAGGTATTTTTTCCAAGCACGTGAAACTTGGAATATAGGCGTTCATGTACGGATGTAACCCTCTATGGTCTTATGAGATGTCACATGAAATACAGTTAGGTTACTACGGACCCCGTCCCTTGAAAAGCGTGGTTGGTAAAGCCTATAACTCTGTTTCCGTACATGACATGATTGGTTCTATTTCTGCTTCTGTTCTCTGACATTACCCATTTTAATTATGATTTTGAAATCAGTATTGCTTTGGATTACGTATTTGATATGAAAACTGCTTTTGAATTCAGTCATTGAATCCATGCTTTGAATTGATAAGATATGATCTTTGCATTGAATTTTCTCTACTAAGCTTAGACTGTTAGCTCATCCCCAACTATACGTCACAGGTATAGGAATTGAGAAAGGCCAAAACTACGTACTTGAAGAAGAGGAGTTTCCGTGTAAGGATTCATACTCTGTTCTGGGATCGTAGTTTAGTGTTTTGTGGACTTGGTATGTTATGGCTTAGTACTTGTGTACTATTGTGCACTACTGTTAGGTGATGGTTGGCCATCACTGATGTTTGTTTACTTTTGTTCCTATTGAATATTAGAATTAGAGGTATTAATTATGCCTTATATTTGTACCAAATATTTTGTATCAGATTGTATTCTGTGATCTGGTGGTCTGAGTTTTTCCATTTGGTTTTGGTTATATATATATATATATATATATATATATATATATCTCAGAAATTTAGGTTGGGAAAATTTGGGCTATCACACTAGGTTGCACACCCCACATGGTGTCTTCCCGAGCACGCGCAGTTGGTTAGTGCGTGCGGATTCGAAATTTGGAGATGTTACGAAATGGGTCATGGGCTTAAGTGGAGTGGTCGAGTTAGCTCTCGTGGGTAGGCCGACATCTTCCCCTACACCGACGGCACATTAATTTCAGCAGTCGGCGTTTCCAGTATTGTTTGTAGTGTTTAGAACCTAAGTTCTTCCCTCATACCCTTAGCTTAGATCATCATCATCAATCCTAACCTCCCAAGCTCATAACCCCCTAGTCATAGCAAACTAGAACCCCTCCCTAAACCTTTGTTCTATCAGAAGCTCACGGTGTTGCTCTAACGTGAAGATCCAACTATGGTGCTACAAAAACCTAAGAGCTCCGGCTCTCCCCTCTATTCCTCTATTCCTCTACCCTCTTTTCTTTTCCTCTATCCTAGAATTTGAGCCATTATGCAGCCGAAATTTTGGTGATTACGAGAGGCTCAAATAGGATCGGAGTGTCTTCGGCAATAGGAAGTGCCATTCAATTTTTATTTTTTTCTTATATTTGGCCATAGTAGAAACCGCTTACGAGCAGGTCAATCGGGTGTCTAACACCTTCATGATTGATAACCGAAGTCCTTAACCAAGCGATTTTTCTGAGAAAAGATAACCGTGGACCCAATTTCTCTAACTCCATATCTCTTTCATTTAAGCATCCACACCAAATAATTCAAACTGACATTTTCGTAGGGCTTTGCCATATTAACTTTAAGAGGGGGCCTAGGTTTTCTTGATTTGTATATGGAATGAAGAGTTTCATGAGCCTTGATAGCAACATCAAGTATTTGTCTTCCTTGTATGAAAGCACTCTATGTCTTAGATATGACATTACCAATCACAGATTTCAGAGGGTTAGTAATAAACTTACAGAGATAATTAACAAGAGATATGGGTCCAAATTTTCTATGTTCGGACGCACCTAGGTCCTTACAGATCGGCAAAATGAAATATGCGTTGGAGTTGTGAATCTGACATTTTTCTCATAATTCTTGAACAAAATTGATATCCTCATACTTGATAACCTCCCAATTATTTTGAAGAAATTTTGAAAAATTAATAAAGATTGATAGATGAAATACGTTGATCTTACTCGAGGCACAAGGAATGTCACTGTCTTTAAACCAATATTTGCTCCTACCATTTCGATCAAGTGGCCCCCAACAGGTTTCCAGCAAATTGGTTCCAAGATACAACGAATCGACTGTGTAGTCTTGTGCTGGACTTGGCGAAAAGATACATCCGTTAAAATAACTGAATGGACACAGCGGTCCCAAATGAACGGTAGAAAAAAGTTAATGGAAATAAACCAAGGGGTTAGAAGATTTAAACTTTGGTCAAAGTAAAAATTGTTATACTTTTGCCTAAAACTTATTACTAAATGCAATGCCACTTGCTCATACCCATCACGTCTCGGCACCGGTGTGATTAACATGTTACATGACTGTAAAATTTACAAAATTCAATACCCTGGGTGAAGTCTATAAGCCATTGTCAAGACTTCATTATATAAGCCAAAACCCAAAACTGGATTACCCGATGTGGGACTATCCTCAAAGGTGAAAACCATAAAAGCTTTTATAAAGCTTTAAAATATCCAACACTTATTCTTTGAAATTTCTAATAGCAGTTACAATTTCATCTTCGATAAACCTTTATTCAAGTATGACAGAGCAACATCGGTCATGCTTTTTTTTTCTTTGGAAGTGGTGCGCTTATGACAAATGAGTGGTATATAGTGTTTCCTCTCCACCGATAATTTTTTTATTTTTATTATTATTATTATTATAATTAATTGAGGCTAGATAGGATCCTTATCCTTTAATTAATTAAGAAAAGATTACAAATCTTTAGAAAGCACGTATCGAATATTTCCTACTAATTAAGGGAGTTTTTGGGGAGAGACTACATGCTAGTGCTGATATATCGGCCAAAATGGTCTTGATGAAGCTTCCTGGATCGGATAGTCCTCCTACTCTTCATTCTCACATTAGAGAAGATTTGACTTCTAACTCTTACTAAATGTAATCTTCTCTTTAAATGATAGTGGGGAAACCCTTCAACCCCATGTAAGATTAACTTACTCTTCACGTTCAGTGAACCTTGGGGAATGGATGTCATGTGGCTCCACAAAAGGGCATTTATGGGTGGCAATGGACTTGATCATGAAGGTGGCTTGGGCTAACACATTAAATATTCCGCACTGCAAAAAATAAAATTATTAACAGCACCAAAACCTGTTGCTATTAACAAAAAACTTGTTTCAATAGTTTTAAGACTAGTAGTGGCAGTTTTTTTGTTAATAGCGGCAATTTTTGGTGCCGCTAATAGTCTTATTTTTTATAGTGCCGCTAATTAAATGGCTGGACTCGGGCCTAACCCCCTCAGCCAATAGGACTCTCATATTTGATAGCCTCCAACCACCAATCTCAAGCCATCCAATTATGCTCTCAAATTTCCAAATAAGGAATTATCTAAATAAAAATGTATTTTGAAGATCTTATCTTCCCAATAAAATAATATTTCCTAGATATCCTATATTCATAGAGAGATTTTAAGAAGCCTCTTTATCTCACCTCCCATGATCCGATTCAATTTGGCTCATCTATGAACAATTGAGCAGAGCTGGGCTTGGCTTTTGAAATACTACATGAAAATGAGTGAAAACCCACTATAGCAATATAAAATAAACCATGGCTTAATAGTGGTGTAATATTCCACTCCCTAAAACAATGGTTTTTTAAGTTAAAACAGTGGTTTAATAACTAATCCTCTTATCACGTGATTATATCACGTGCAATCGATCAGGCCAACCCCGAAGGGTCTCTTTTCCTTCTTTATCACTAACCCACAACGCCTCTCTCTGAACCCTTACTTCCTTTTCTCTCCGAAACCTTAGCCTCTCTCTCGTCTTCCTCTCTTCTTCTCTCTCGCAAAACCCTAATTTTGGTTGGAAATAGAGATTTTGGAGGTTCGATTCCTCATTTTTTTGGTGCCAAATCCCTAGTAAGCTCTCTTCTTACAAAATCTCTCTCTCTCTCTCTCTCCTCTCTCTCTCTCGTCTTCCTCTCTTCTCTCTCGCAAAACTCTAATTTTTGTTGGAAATAGAGATTTTGGAGGTTCGATTCCTCATTTTTTTGGTGCCAAATCCCTAGTAAGCTCTCTTCTTACAAAATCTCTCTCTCTCTCTCTCTCTTTGCCTGATTGATTAGGAATTTTTTGATGATCTAAATTTTTTTTTATGATCGATTCAATGCAAATGCAAAATCGACCATTTTTTTCCTCACAAATTAGATGATCGGATGAGGGCATTGAATCGAACACCCATTTTTCGACATGAATCAGCCATTGTTGTTTGATTGGAAGTATAAGAAGCTATATAGAGAGAGAAAGAGACTCTAAATCTAGGGGTTTTCCAAGTAAGTTAGGGTTTGTAATATGCCTATTTTCTTCTTCAGATCAATCGACTTTATCAATTCTTGAGATGATCTTTGGAGTATTGAATTTGTCAAGTTAGGTTTTCTAATTCCCTATTTTTTGTTTCAAATTGATCAAGTTTGTGTGATATTGATTTTGATCTTTGGACGTGGTTCGATTTTCAGATCGAGCACTAGCAAGACGCTGCGAAAGAAGTTCGATCAAACGGAGCCAGCATTTTCTACTCTTCTTGTGTAAAATTATATATTCGACTATTTGTCATCATTCTCGCTAGAAGTTCTGACACTCATTAGTGATCAAATCTGAAATTTGTACCATAGAGTATTAACTCTGCTACCTCTGCAAGGTGTGTTTTTCATATCTAGATCTGATTTCTTTCAAGACATTTCTCTCTCTAATCTGCTAGATCATTTAACTATTTTTTAATTTTTTGTTTCCTTGTGGATTGTTTATCGTGAAATTTATATATCTTTGGGATGGATTCAGATCTAGTTTGATTTTTTGGGAGATGAAGTTTAACCTTGAGGGTATGTTTTTTTCACATGGTGTGACAGCCCGGATTTCGGCACCCCGAAACCCGTGCCATCCAGCACGATCATCTTGATCGTGCCCTTTAGCTAAGCACGGAACACTGGTATATCAAGCATCGAAAAGTATAATAAACGAATTTGCGGAATTTAAATCTATATTAATTAACTTCCCAAAAGACAGTTCTACCCTCATGCCTCTGCATGAATGGAGAACCGATCCGAACCATCGATGATAGAAATCATCACGGATGGTTCGTCCCAAAAGAATAATCCCAACTCCTTATGTACATGGTTTTGAACAAAAATCAAGGCTTGACATACCAAGCCGTACAAAATCTCTCTAAAAAGCCCTCAAAGCGGCACAACGGAGTCCTCTAGAAGAAGTCCTCAGGAGGTGGCTCCAACTCGTCACCGGCCGCAAGGTCCGACTCGCCGGGATCAGCGTCTCCTGAAGCCGCGGCAGCTACTAGTAGTGGACCTGCGACGTATAGTCTATAGGGTGAGCTACATCCTAGCTCAATAGGGAACAAACACAGTTGAACATATAAATTATGACTCACATATATTCCATGATATGCCATGCATGATGTGTCTATGCAATTATTGATGAAACAGTTAAAAAGCATTTCGTTTTACTGTTGATTACATGTGTTTTCATTTACTCATAAATGATGCTGAAAAGGCCTAAAGCAAAACTTAAATTTTCAACTTAAGTAATCCCCGAGCAATATAGCATCGAGCCCCGATGAGATACCCATCATCGTCATCTATATAGACAGTTTTAACCGTATTCCCTGGGAATACAAATAGTACCCAAGCCCCTTTCCCCTGGGGATTGGTGGCGGGGTTTCACTTGTCTCAATCAACACCCCTGGGGTGTGCTTACTATGTACGGATAAGCCTCCGCACTGGCCTACGGTTTCGCCGCCGTATCGGTCACGGATATCCTGCCGTGTCAGTCGTGGATATCCCGCCACGTCGGTGGGGTACCCTATCAAACCTCAAATAACAAAAATATCGGTGCCTTACATATAGTTATTCACCGTGTAAATGTGCTATCTTATATCAGTTAGGCCCTATCAAACATGATTCAATCCTTAGATACATCCCTGGGATGTATCCATTTACTTGCATCACACCTGATGCTCTTATCTCTTTACTTCTTCATCCCAAGGGATGGCTCATTATGATTACTCTTATGGATGTCACACACACACACTTTTCACAAATTCTTAAGAAATAAACATTTGAATTGAATTCTATATCACTACATACATGCTCTTGTAAAATAAAGTACATGTTCAAAGTGTTCCCTACCTCAAGTCTTCATTTGATCAATGCATCAAGGTCCCACGTGGCTCCTTGTGCATCAGTTCACACGTACCACCTATGGTACCACATAACAGGTGAAACACATCACAAAGGATGCAATAAAGAAGGTATAAGACCCTCCAAGAATCTTAAAGTCAGACCCAAAAGTAAACACAATTTATCTCGATCGATTAATCAATTCCAAAATCGATTAATCGAGGGTCAATATCGATTAATCAAGTAAATTCGATTAATCAAAATTCTCTTTAAAAGTCGATTCTCAATTCGAGTAGTCGAGTTTTCATTCGATTAATCGAATCCTAATTCGATTAATCGAAATTCTCCTTTTCGCAAAGTCGATTCTCAATTCGAGTAGTCGAGTTTTCATTCGATTAATCGAATTCTAATTCGATTAATCGAAATTCTCCTTTTCGCAAAGTCGATTCTCAATTCGAGTAGTCGAGTTTCTAAGATCGATTAATCGATCCCAAATCAATTAATCGAAAATTGAAATCGATTAATCGAAATACCATTTCGATTAGTCGATTTTCCACAAGTCATTTCCTCCAGCCCCTGGGGTCCACTGGAGGTTCCCAGTCGATTAATCGATTTCCAAAATCGATTAATCGAAATCCAAAGTCGATTAATCGAACTCCAATTCGATTAATCGAAATCGGGTCTTCTGACTTTTCAACTTCCTGGCCAATTTCGATTAATCGAAACCCAATTTCGATTAATCGAAATTGTCGATTCACCTTCTTTGTTCTTCCCAATCTTCTTCCATACTTTTTCCTCTATTTTTCTAAGCCATTATCCTATGATTTAACCCACATTCAACCACAACTTAACCCCTATAATCTATGCATTTTATTTACAAAAATTTTACCTTGAATAGATCTCAAGTTGATTTCAATCCAGTGGTTGGAAGGCTAGGGTTTTCAGCTTTGGCTCTAACAGATCCAAATCAGGTTGAATCCGGCTTTTATCGCTTGAATCCCCCCTCCAATCAGTTGAAATAACTCCTCTCTTACTTCTCTCTCTCTCTCTCTTCTTTACTCTCCTTCAACAACCAAACTCTTGATTTTAGGGCAATTAAACCCTTTTATCCTCTTCCTCACTTGTGTGTTGAGCACATACACAGCGGTAGGTGTATGCGACTGCACCTTCACAACACACACCACATAGGCATTCTATTTATCACATCTCATCCGTTCATTACACCACATACTAACTGTTGGACTTCCATTTGGTCAAACCTATGACCGATCGGGCACGGATCCCGAGGTCATAGTTTAGCGTGATTTTTCAGGCTATTACACATGGGTTGTTCATGAAGCATGGAGTGTAAATTGTTCCAAATGTCTGAATGCCATATCAAATTTCATACCACAAGGTTCATCATTTCTTACATCATGTCTTTGATATGCTTTGTTTTGTTGGTAACTTTATATTGTTGCTAGTGATATAACTTTATTTTGTTGGTACCACAATGCTCTGCATGCCATATCAAAAATTGCAATTGAATAGAGTAAGGACTTGCATTCTTCAGCTGAATTTGTGGGGCTCTAAAGATGCATATCACATGTTTGTTTGAATGCCTAAAAGAGAATACGGTACTATTTTATTTCCACATGCCCTATAATATATGATATAGGATCTTATCATTATGTTCCCCTTTTTTAGCTTTGGGCACTAGATTCTTAAAACTCCTATATAAAACCAATGCTCTCCATCTATTTCCAATGGTTCCAAGATAAACAAAGTGTTGTAGATATGAGAGTTCCTAGACATCTCTATGCTCAACCATAGATTTAGGATATAGAATCTGAAATATTAATCTAATCCACATGTTTTCTCCCAACCAAAAAATTCTTCTACCCAAAAAATTATGGCCCACGTGTTATACAAAATTGACGAATAGATGCTTGTTATACAAAACAAGTGAAATATAGGATAGCTATCTCCTCCTACATTGTGGGATGGCTATGACATATGAACACCTTTTTTGTTTTCTTTAGCGTTTTTAGGTGTTTCCCCAATTCGTTTGCTAATGTCTTTATGGAATGAGGTTTGGGCCCTTTAAAGAAGTACAACTGCTTTGAAAATTGGCTCCTTTGAGAAGAATTTGTCTACTTGCAGACTCATCCTAGACACTGAGCTGATGTCTTGTCAGCTGTGCAACCACGTGGACTTTAAGATATGCAAATTTTTATGGTCTTTAAGTCTCTGCATATCTCAAGTTCCACTCATTGCATAGCTGACAAGCCTCAGCTCATTTTGTGCAATAAGCCGTTGGCTCATTGTGACAAATGCTTGTTGGGGAATGCGGTCTGGCATTCTTCTACCTCACTTATTTTGGGCATCAGAGACAGAATTATCCATTGGGCTCACTAGTTTAAACTTTTGGATGTAGGCTATCCTTGGAGAAATGGACCAATAACTTTCGCATGTACTACCAAATAGAGACATAAGGCTCAATGGGACTCTTGATTTTCTTTCGTTAAATTTTTACTGTTTCTCTTTTTAGGCAACCTTTGAGCTGGTAGCTTTGGTGGGCTGGTTACATAAATGTTGGTAGTAGCATGGTAAAAACTTTCCTCATCTAGATCGAGTAGGTTGGATGGGCGGATTCTTCTGAGGTGGATGGTGAGGGATTCTATTAGGGTTTAAAGTGTTGAGATTGATCGCCATTGGCCTAGTGATCATTGATGGAGACTCACACAACATGATTGAATGGCCTTTAATAGAAATGCCACCTTGGCCCCTAGTTGATATTTTCAACCATGTTGACATTGGACAAAAATATATGCATTTCGACTTGTATTAAGTGGGTGCTTATCAATGATTTGGCAGGCCAATTAGCAAAAGTGGGTGCTTATCTTGACAATATAATGGTTGGACTCCCTGTAAATTTAGTGTCACTTCTCTGGATTTTATTTTATATTTTTCTATATTTTGCAAGCAGTGCCTAACTGATTTGGGTTGACATTCCTGTTGCTCCCTTCTCTCTTTTCTGTTTTACATTTTTTACATTTTTCTTTACAACATGTGTTGATGAACCTGACAAGTGTCATTCGGAATTGGCAACCCGGAAGAAGTCTGAGTAGCACTTAGAGCTTTATTTTTTTTTTATCTGTGAGTAGCACTTGGAGCTTCATTGTGGAGTTTATCGTTACACTGAATACACTTAACAAACAGGTTGTAGCATGTCTGCCAACTAGTGGTATTTTAACTAGAATGACATTTCATACTTGGTATCAGCTGCTGAGTTGCAATATTTCTCTTTTGGATTTTGTGATGAGTAGGATCAAGTACTTGCTAGTTATGGTATGGTCCTGTTAGTGCCTAGTCTTTGTAACAGGGACACCCCTTAGCTAATATCTTGGATAAGTATGAGGTGCTGGATTGAAAGATCTCTCCTTGTTCTGATACTTATCTACTAATCAATTTGTTTGTTTATATTTAGGTATGCCTTAATGCCATATGTATTTGTACGAGCATTCATAGATACTGTAATTCAAATAGCGCAATATCACTTTATCAAATGTTGGCTTTTAAGATTTTCATGTATGTGCAGACCTTTGATTTGGCCTAAAATCTAAGGTCTAGTCTTGCTATTCGTTATTTTGGACTAGAAATAATGCCTGGACCCAACCTGTCTATGCTGAAGCAGGTCAGGCTTGGTAGGGGTAAAGTTTAGTGCCCAGGTCCAAACTGTTGCATATATTAGTGTAATAAAATATATTTATTGTTTTAAATTTAAATTAATATGTATCATCCCCAATTTTGCTATATATATATTAGTGCCCAGACTGTTATATATATATATATATATATATATATATATTAGTGCCCATGCCCAAACTGTTATTGATTTGGAGATGTTTTGAGGGAAATTTCACTCATTTCATACCCAATTTTGCTACCGTGTAATCTGCTGAGTTTTCATTTTTAGTTTTGTGCTAAATCCACATGTTAGCTGTTTTTTGGGCTATTATAGATTTATTACAAGTGTTGTGTGATGAAGTGTGTGGCTTCTAAAAGGGTTTCATATTTTTAAGTGTTGCTGCTTTGATTTGATGTGCCTGGTGGTATTTGGCGTTTGTTTTGGGATTTTGATGCCATCAGAATGAGTTCTAATAATTTGTTCCTACAATGAAGTTGTGCTGATAGTATTTTAGACATTTTTTTTATTGCTGCTATCATCTGGTACTACATCTGCGATTTACTGTAGTCTTTAGTTCAGATCTTTTGATGTTGTGACACGACTTTTGAATCTAACAAACATGCTTTTACTCGAGAATCTTTTTTCTTGTTTTTCTTAAAATGTTGTCGACACTCGGTTATTATCCTGAAGTTCTGAGAGTTATTGTGTTGATTCGTTACCTCTAAAACAGACATTGTTGCACCTTTTTTTGGTGTAAGATCATTTAAAAACCTTTTTTTGGTGTTAAAGTGTCGGTCAGGAGAGTTTGGTCACTAGACTACTAGAGCATGTAAACTCTCAAAATTGTCCACAAAGTTAATTCAATACAAACCATCAAGGGTTGTTGCACGGGTTGATGACTTGGTATGCTCCCCAAGGTTGTGACTTCGAAACAACTACTCTTCTATGATAAAAAGGTGCATAAATCGTAAAATACTCCTGACATGGTAGGAGCGACAGCACTCCGTAGGGATTAATTAGTCAAGCTTGGGACACCTATGCTATAAAAAAACATAAGTTAATCTAATATAATGAATTTTGTAATATAGCATATGCAGTCTTCGAACTTTTTCTGCAGCTAATCTTGAACCATAGAATATATGTAGATGGGGTGCAACGCAAGATAAATTTGGAGTTGCCACCAGACTTCACAAGAAGCTAGGTTATGGTCTTATATATTTACGTGTAGAGGCAGCAACTGTACACTAAGCGCACAGCTTGTTGCTTCAATTAGATAATGTTAACTTAATTAGGTGCATAAAACTAATGCAGTCATTGTTAGGGCACCGCGGAAGAAGAAAAAAAGGAAAAGGAAGAGAAAGGGGATGGAACTGGCCTGTTATAAGTCTATAACAGAGTTAGGCTGTTACAGAGACTAAGGGACCTAAAGGGCACATTTAATAAAGCTCCATGTGACCCATTAAAATGCCCCATGAGATGTCAAGTGATTCACACATCACTTGATCACTTAATTAGTCCCCTTCAATGGAATTGGTTAATATAGAACAGAGATATTGTTGGTGTTACTTTGCTTGGTGAAGTTTACTTTCCAAAATCAATGCTCTAGTAATTTTATCGGTGATTTCAATGAGCAATTTCCTTTAATCCAAAATTTCAAATGTGTAGGAATTATCCTCCAGAGGAATAGCCATAGCAATAGATCAAAATTCCAGACGAAAGTGATATGCATTGGTTTTGGAGGTCATAGGGTCAATAAATTGAATGTATCAGCCAATATATATTGGTATGTATTGGTCGATACATACCAATGTATCGTCTAAAACCGATACATATTGGCTTTGGAGCTGGCCTATACATACCGGAAAACTGAGATTTTGATCCTTGGCAACAGCATGGTTTCTATTCTTCAAAAGGCATTCAAGTAACTTGGAGTTTTGGTTAATGGGTATTTTAGTAGAGAGGATAGGAATGAAAATAAGTTTGTTGTTTGAAAGTACAAACATTCACATACCTCTATGATCAAATATATTACAGGTCTCTTAAGCTTTTCTATTTTGATGTGTTATATGTGTGGGAATTCTGAGCGTTGTTTAAGTTTTGGGGGTCTTAGGGCTGGTGTGATGCTTTCTATTATATAGTAAGAGAAGGATCTAAACGTTAGTGGTTAATTACCAAACACAAAAAAAACAATAATAGAGTAAAAACTAGCTAAATTATGCATATTAGAAATTTAGAAGTTACTTAATATTGAGATAAATGTTGACCATCACTCCAGTGCATTATGAACTGTATAGTTTAAGCCTTCACCATTAGTTCTAGAATCCATGTATCATCACTATCTTATGAGAGAGAATAACTTTTCTTTACTTCATAGTTTGTTGCTTAAGTCATTCTTTAGTAGGAGAGCAAGGTTCAAACTCCAAATCCCCTTAGTATAATTACTTTGGTTAATTAACACAAAAAAAAATGTTTTTTTAAGGTGTGCTGATTAGTGTAGCTTGATTATTGTATTCCACAAGTATTGGCCATCTCGTCATTTAGAAGTTTGAAATGTATATATGCTTCTCCTTAGAAATAATACAAAAAAGTACTACTAATGATGGACAAACATAGAAATGGCAACGAGCTTCAGTAGAGTATCGAGACGCATCATCATCATCATAAATGAAGCAATTGCAGCGGTGGGCAGTAATAGATCATTTGCAGTCAGAGGTGCTAAATCAAAGAAAGGTTCGAAACGAGTTGGAACTGCCATCTCTCTGAAGGCCTTCATACTAAGCAAAGAAGTCAAATCCACTACGGTAGTCGGTCACTATGTGAAAATCGACAAAAAACAATGGCCCAAAACCATTGTAAATATCATAAGCAACGGTTTTGAGCCGTTGTAAGGGCCGTTGTTTATAGAGTAGCGATTTTCATAAACAAAGGCCCAAAACCATTGTTTATTTACCATATAAACCATGGTCCATATCCGTTGCCAAATAACAACGTTTTTAAACCGTTGTTTTTACAAAAAAAATGGTTGTTATTTTTCTTCAGAAATCACGGTCTAAATCAGTGGTATATGTAAACAACGCCGACAAGCCGTTGTTAATTTTCCTCCAAGAAACAACGGTTATGGACCGTTGTTTATGGTTGTTGCAAAATAACAACAATGTTGAACCGTTGTTCCTAATGGGAAAAAGGTTATTATTTTTATTCTGAAACTACGGCCTAAATCAGTGGTATATGATAATAACTGTTATGGACCGTTATTTTTTTTTTGTTTTTCTTTTAAAACAATGCATAGCTTCCATTTTTTACTGTAATTAGAGTCATTTTATCTGTTACAAATATTGTATCAACCACATATCACTCTACAAGGAAAAAAATTCATAATCCATTCAACTAAATAGAAAAATAATAAGCCAAAAGATAAAATTATTCTGCAACATCGTATTAATACATTCAACACCATCTCATTAAAATATTCAAAGATATTATATTAATATATTCAACAACATCTTATAAACACATTCAACGGTTCCCTATTCGAGCATGACTCGGGTTACTAATAAACCTCATGACATAAAATTTTAATGTCTCATTGCTTTGACACCTTTGATTGAGCACCTTTCAACTCGTTGTCGAGATGACTTTTCTTTTATGATTTGTCTGCCCACTTCTGATATGGGTCTTGTGTGTTTTCAGCTTGTGCCCAGCTCCCATAGCACGAGTTTTCCTGCCATAAAAATAAACTCAGCCACATCAACAAATTTCATAATAAAATGATACTCAAAGTTTGCATGTGTTCAAGAAAAAAAAAATGTGCATAAGAGCAACTTACATAAGAATTTTTATATAATTACATTAGGATGAGCGATGGACTCGAGTAAAGCGAGCATTAGACGAACTCATCCCTTGAATCAAGCAAGTGAGACAAGAGAGAGCACAACTTCGAATGTGAGCCTAAAGTGCCCGACTGACTAACTGACCGAAGGGTAGAGGAGTCCTTGTGAATTCGAGCAAATAGGACGAGACTGGACCTTGGCAGCCGAGCATGCAAAGTGAAGGGAATGCACACAAGGAATATTGGTGTTAGGCTTAAATGCACACAAGGAATATTGGTGTTAGGCTTAAATGCACACAAGGAATATTGGTCTCTGATTCCTCCATAAAATCATCAGAGCCATTCATTTCATATGAAAATAATTATGACATCCTTGATAGACTTAGGCTTTTTACTGGTAAGGAAAGGGCTAACATCGATGCCACACACTTGGGCCCACACTCAAGACTTTCTCACATGGTTTTAAAAGTTAAAATGCGACTCGAAGGGATAACATTTTAGATGCTTAAATTGGGATAGAGATCATATGACAAATATACCAAAGATCAATCAGCAAAAGGGTACTCTGAGCATGTGGATAGGAAGCGAAGGGAAGTAAGGATCAAACAAGCCAAGGGAGTTACAGTGGATGATAGGGGAAATATTTACATTGCAGACACTTTGAATATGGCAATCAGGAAGATTAGTGATCTAGGTAAAACAAAAGGTTTATCATAACCCTTTAACCTTAGATAATTGTATATTCTCTTATTCCAAGAGAGTGTTATTTTTTATTGAAGACATTATACAATATAGAAAATTTCTCCATGAAATATTAGGGTTGAATCCAATTAAGATGGTGATACCATCCATTATATGGCAACAATCATGAGTGAGTCAACCACAATACCAGCTCAACCAAATAACAACTCTTAATTGAAATTATAAGATAAGTATAAAAAAATACGGATGCAATAGATTATGGTTGTTTTTGCGATTGTTCTTTGGAAGAGTAGAAAAGAGTAGCAACTGCTCTTTATTGTTGCAAATGAATATGGGAAGAGAGAGGAGGATTGGAGGAAGAGAAAAGGGAGGGCTGCTCTTTGAATCATAAAAAATCATGCTCTTTTAAAGAGGGTTGTTTTTCCTATTTCAAAGAGCAGGCTCCCTTTTATATTCCTCCAACCTGTCACTCTCTCCCCACATTTCTTTGCAATAACAAAGAACAGTTGCTGCTCTTTTCTATTCTCCCAAACAACAATGCCAAATATAGCCTATATAGCTTTTTTAAGAATGATCAATGAGTGTAAGCTACAAGAGTAGAGAAAGGGTACCTCGAATTTAATGGGGTAAATCACCACAAAGGTCGATCACTGCACCATACACCAAAGCTACCAATCTCACCTGGAGCATGTATCCAAACAAATCCAATCAAATCACCCAAATTACTAACTATGTTATTGAAGTAGCATCTCAATTGTGGTCATGGTCTTAATGTGCCAAATTACCAATCTCACCTCGAATCCTTACTTCTAGGATCTATTTCACATCCACGCCAAGGTGTTCATGGTCTTAATGTAACAAAGAACCCTTCTGCTATATTAGGCAAATGAGCTAATCTTCCCTGCTAGCTAATAATATGCTCATCAAGTAAGAGATACAAGTAAAGGATTCGAGGAGTAAAGGTATTGACCTAGCCCAACCCCACCCATATATATGGCTATACCTGGCGTGGAAGACTCATTGATCATCAACTTGCACAAACAGAAGTATTTTTTCATCATTCATATTTGAGTAATCATCATTCAACTTGGGTGTGCTTGCTTTATTATACTTGGATAAGGGAATGACAAATTCTAAAAGGCTTGCTCTATTAAACAAAAAATAAACTCTATCAAACATTATAATCTTGAGAATTGAAAAGATGTTAATTTAATGATATAAATGACACTACAAAGTTCAAAGTGCACACGACACTACCTTGGATTGTAAAATATTGTAAAGGGCCTATTATTTGCAGCAATGGCAAAAATCCAAATAGGCATGATGTCACTAGATAAGACTGAAGATGACAAAGCAAGTTGATGTCTATTAGCGCGCCTTGCACCCAAGAGAAGCTGTAGCTTTTCGTCTCTGAACATACAAGCAGGCCATCCCACACAGTGTTACTCACGGCTAAATAGATATAGTGAACATAAGATTCCATAAACTATCCAATCACTTCTCCTTACCGTATAAAAGGACAGAATCACCAACAAAGAGTCTTTTTGTGCTAACGAACACACTCCAACCTGTGGTCAGCAAAAACCTTTTTGGTTGACCTGAATTTTTTTTTTGAAAAGTGAATATTCAGAACATAAATGAGGGAAAATGTTGCCTTAATAACTGTCCCCCTTTTTGATCTTCAGCAATATATTGTTGGTTTAATCAAAAGCACACTCATCAAGATGCTATCAATGTAAGAGCATATCAGACTTTAGTAAGAGGTAGAAACTTGTGATTTAGAACATGGGATATGGGAGGTAGGAAAGTAAGCAAAGGACTAACCTACAAAATAGGGACTTGCATGTCAAGATTTAGATGGATCCTAGACAGAACTTCAGAGCAGGAGATTTAGAAGGACTAACCTACAAAGCATTTTATGACGATTAAAAACAATATCCACAAAACACCTTTTATGGTGCTATATATAAGAAAAATTAACATACTAAAGGTGGAAAGATCTTCTCCACAGCACGACAGGGGACAGAAAATCCACCATGAGTGCTTGTGTCACTAGCTATGAGTGTTTTTTAAAAGAACTCAGCCAGTTGCCTGATTTGCTTGAGTCCAATATCTGACACCAGCAATGTTTCCTTGTCATACTGTCAAAAGTATTCCTTAATAGAGCTGATATAATAACAATAACCATAAAATAAACAAGTTATACACATTTAGATTTTTAGAGCATTTGCCAACCTACTTTATTTACAAGTTGAAGAGTCATTTGTGCATAAACTTCATCAGTTTCAGCATCAGCCTGATTATCAAACCATTCACGAGTTGAGTAATTTACACAAAATGTAAAATTGTATCAAACAGGGGCTGCGTGGAAGATGATGTGTATTTTAATTGTGATGTTTTACTCGCAAGCGCATGAATCAGATTGTATATAGTGGGTGTGGAGTACGAGATCATTCTCACGAGGACTATTTTGGAAGATCTAAAAAGATGAGACAGCAATTCAAGAAATCTACTAAGAACTAATAGTGTCCTACCAATATTATGATTAAGGTGGTTTTATGAGATGATAATTATTGACTACAAACTAAAATTTAATTGATGATTCAAAAATAAAGGTAAAGATGAAGAAGATGAAGATACTAAATCCTCCCATCTTTGGTTTGTTCTTCCCATAATACAAATCTAAGGATTAAACTATGAGATATATCATTGAAAAACATCTTTTATGGAAGATAAATGATCAAAACTTGGATAGGTTCTATATTGCATCCCTGCAATCAGAACTTAATTTCAAAGATGATTTCCATATATATATATCTGGGATCAAGGGCATGACTCGGCACACTTGATCTCAGATTACAAATAAAAACCTTCCCCAAAGTAGGTAAAAATTCCAACAAGAATACCACCACAGATCTGAAATCAAGGGCATCACTCGACACACTTGATTTCAGATTAGGGAGTAATTAAGATAAAATTACCATTACAGATCTAAGATCCAAGATCTAGGGCATGGCTCGGCACACTCGATCCCGGATCATAATTGTAAATAGATCCACACGATGAAAGTAAAAAGATCATATAACAATGATTGGAGTAAAATTACCGTCACAGATCTGAGATCCAGGGCATGATTCGGCACACTCGATCCCAGTTAGTGGCGGGGATTTCATCCGTTCGTGATAACATAACAACCATAAAATAAGATCTCATATTTTAATCCTAGATTTATATTATTTGAAGTACATCTCTCGGATGGGAATCATTAGATCCCTATCTCTAAGAAATTAGCGCGACATGTTATAATTAAATTACATAAATAAATAATAACTGAGAAATAACATTAATCTAATTAATTAAAAATACCTCAACCTTCAATAGAAATTCTTTGATCCAAGCTTAATTCACAAGTACGATGATCTTTAGAAACGAAATTAGAAATGCTCTCTACTAATCTCTAAATTTAAACTAGGAATTGATTGAACAAAAATAAATCTTGAAGAAAAGAATGCTAAAAAGGTTAAAGGAGCAAAACTCTCCAAAAAAAGAATAAAACTCTCTATCTCTACGTCTTTCTCTAAAAACCTCTTCTAATAATAATAATCATCCTCTCCCTTCAAAACTCGTAGCTTCCTTTTTATATGGTCAAACAAACCTAACTCTAATAACCTCAATCGATTGAGAATTGAATCTCAATCGATTGACTTTTAAGTAGGGACAAAGTTGTCTTCTCCTGTCAATCGATTGACACTTAGTCCTCAATCGATTGACATCTAAAAGCAATTTTCGTGAACTCCCGCCCAACTTTGCATCAAACTCTGCCTCGGTATTTTGGCCATAGCTTTCTATCTCAAATTCAGATTGAGACGATTCTTATGGCGTTGGAAAGCTGACGATGAGCTCTACAACTTTTGTGTTTTAGCAATTTCCTGAATCTAACGTCTTGAAGATCCAAATTGAGCTACAAGTCCCACTAAGTTCTCGATGACCCAAAATTGCAGTGTTTTGACATTATTTTCGAAATTCTTGGGCAGTTTTATGCACTTGGATTGTATTTACCTGAAACACTTCAAATTTAGTAATTCTTATCAGATAGCCTTCATTGGACGGCTAAATATAGGTATTTAGGAGTGAAATATCATCATATTTCACTACTCATCAGAAGAAGTCATACATGTAAAGTTTCATTTGAAGCACACAAATCAACTTAGAAGGAAGTGTGATAAGAATTTAAACAAAAAACAGTTAAAAAATTAAACTTCATGCAAAAACAATTTGAGGTTGTATTAGGTCACACCGAAATGCTAGTAGTAGCTCGAGTTAGTCTCTTTTTTTTCAGATGGTCAAGCCTGGGGAAATGCACTGCTATTTATGAGCACACAAACCAATAGAGTTCACTTTTTGACCTTCCACTGATTTGGTACTCAAAATTATCAGCGCATTTTAGAAGGTTGTCGGTTTAAGATTGACTCACACTACAAAAAAAAAGACTTTTGGAGACCAGCATTAGAGACTGCTTTTCGAAGCCGTCTCCAATAACCATTTATTAGAGACGATCATTTCAAAGGCCATCTCAAATCCTTTTATTAGGGACGGCTCTAGTCGTCTCCTTAGATAAAATAACATATAGAGTTGTTCTTCTTAAGGTTTACTTCATCAATAGGCAGGTGGAACCTTAAGAGACTACTTGAAAAGCGGTCTCAGAAAGTCTGAGAGCCGGCTCCAAAAGATATAGTTTAGTCTTTATTTAAGTCGTTAAATTTTTTACGGCTGCAAATAACTTAACTCAGCCTCTCTTATAAATAGGCAACAGCGCTAACAATTTTATTTCTGCAACTCGTCGCGAGGCCAGCTCTCTTAAATCCCTTTCTCCTTCGTTCTGATCTCCGAGAGGAAAACCCCAGCGAAACCCTTTCTCCTTCGTTCTCTCCTGACTTTGAAATGGTGAATCTCTAATCGATCTCCCAATTTTTCTGTCTAATCTCTTTCTCCAATCTCCCGCTCTCTTAAATCTGCAATCAGATTCATCATCTCAGCCCAACTTCATTTTCGATCTGTCGATACCTTGGAGCCTTCGTTTGAGCTTCGACGTAGAGATCTCTTAATAGTTTGAAGCAGAGAGCTAGGGTTTGAGACGAATCCAGGTCTGTAGATCTAAATTTGAATCAAGCTCTTCCAAATTGTTTATATAATCCAAACAAGCTCTCTGAAATCTGTTTGATTTTTATCTGACCTTCAATGGTTTGACATAGAGAACTAGGGTTTGAGAGGAATCAGAGGTTTGGAGATCCAAGTTTGGCATTTGGATAGGGTTGGCAGATCGAAATCGAGATTTGGAGCCAAAAACCCACAGCGTGGAAGGTCGAATTCGAGATTTTTTTACTTTCTAGGTAATTTTCCTTTTACTTTGGCTTAAGTTTTGGTCAATCTAATTAGATCGTTTGTCTTATTTGGTAGGGATCTCAGGCCAACAGTTTGTATCGGATTTGATAGGGATCGTTTGTCTAATTGCTTAAATCTGAGTAGACAAAGTTTAGATCTAAGGTGTGAGTCAGACAAAGTTCAGATCTAAGGTGTGGTTCTTAATTCGTTGAATCATATTTATTTTTGCTGCTCATTTAATAGCTTCATGGTAGAGCAGGAAAACAAGGTGATCCTGGATCAACAAGTTATGGATCTGGAAACTTGTTCTTTTTTTTTCGAGTTTTTGAGAATTATGTGGAAATTTATGATTAATTGTGTAAAGTTGATAGTTTTACTGAAAACTTTTATTGTTGATTTGTGGAATTTGAACATATATGGTTTTTTTAATTTATGAAAACCGAGCATCTTCGCCTTTTCATTATGAATTTGATACAGTTTTTGTTTTTGTATTATATAATATAATAACATAATAGAATATAATAGAATATAATATAATATAATAAATAATCTCCTATAATATTCAGATTGAGCAGGATTGGTTATCTTCATTCGTTGGCAGATAACGTATAATATGCACTTGTAAAAAAGAATTATATATGCATAAGAATGAGGATTTAAATTTGTGGAATGTTTACCAGAGGGAATTTATTTTTTAATTTAATAATCTGTATCATAGCTTAATATATCTACCATTAATGGAGCAACAACACCCAAAGAAATAACGAAAGCTAAAATTTTGGGGATGAATTTAATTTAGCATGGAAATTTAGAAGTGCGATATAAAATTAGAGAAACTAGGATGGACAGAAAGAGTAAGGGGAAAAGGAGAGGAAAGTGGACCGGGTTTGTGTTGGACAAGAATAGGCCTTCCATGTACCTATTGTACTGTAATTCAAGCTACCTTTAGAGCTATAGAATCCTTCAGAGTGTGCAGGCAAATACCTGCTCAAGCAACCCTTTTTGCTAACTAATTTTATGCTTCATGATTTCTTGCAATTGGTTGGAGGCCCCCCACCTTATTCACTATCTTGAGATGATGACTTTTCTTCTGTGACATGGCTACCACCTGCACTTCAAAATAGTTTTAGCCTTTTGGCACTTTATAAAGGAGAAAATAGCAACCGCAGAAAGGGTATCATGTCCTAGAATTAAGTTTGTTCTAGAAATTTAATATAACAATAAAAAAATAATGTTTAGTTCTTATAACAAACAGAGGAAAGATAGAATGAAATGAGCTTTAAAGAAGTTGCAAGTTCTTCGAATGGCCGATTAAGCGAGATTCATGCATGCCTAATTTCTTGACTAAATTGGGTAGAACTCCCATGTAACAACGATACCTTTTTTTATAAATGTTACATGAAGGGACACAACCATCAAGGGAGAACCTAAGTGTTACTAAATTCATCGACTGCTACTGATATCTACACACTATTATCAGCTTAAGATAATTTTACATGTACATGTACCTTACTGACTTTAATACCTCTCCTCACCAACATCATAAAATTTTCGAGCTTTTGAATAACCTTTGATGGACCTGACTGATATTACGGAATGTTTTATGAGATGATTTGGACATGTCCATAGGAGGCTGGAAATAGAAATGGATGGAGAAATAAGACTCTCAAAGCCTATTCCAAATTATATGATGAGACTGATGATGATAGTTTTGTGGACCGTTCCTGTAAAAAAACAAACAATTTTACTGATTTTCAAGGCCCTAACATTTGTAGAAGACAACTTTTGACAGGATTGATGGGTTAGGTCTCTTCACAAGCTTGATAATCTTATGATCCCGTCGATGCCTCACTGATCCTCTTTTTTTATATGTGAAGTGAGGAGCCTGTTATCAACTGCCATCTTCTTTGGAGAAAAACCTCACTATAGGTTCCGTTAATAGAGTTTATTTAAAATTTTGATATACCAATATATAATGGAGTTTAGAAACACCTTTTGTTGACTATCCTATTAAAGGTTGACCTTCAAATATTTTCAGAGGTGGCCTGATATCTGTGAATGTCAAGCTTTGCCAGATTCAGTCACCAAATGGGAATTCTAAGTGCCCATATCTATTGATAGCTGTGACACTCAATTAATCCTAACTAAAATTATACAAACTTGTAGCCCTTGAATTAATTAATTGGTAACTAATTTTACGGAGATCTAAGTCCCCTCCATTTCCACGCAGCTCATTTCCTAACAGCTACTCTCATCTAAAAAGGTTTCTTTGAAATATTCCTTATTCTAGCTCAACTTCTTGAGGAATTTCATGTCGAAGTGAATCGTAGAGTCTTCAAGTACCAACAGACGAGCCGTTTCTTTTTTATTTTTTGTTGTTTTCCTTTTGTGGGCAAACTTGGTTTAGGTAGGACGCCTAACGGATTCATTCGAACACAAGTTTTTACAATCTTAATAAGTGTTACTCAATAGGAGAGATAAGATCATTTTAGGCCTCATCGGGACGTAACACAACATGGTAGGGTCGTGCCTGTAGATCAACCGGAAGGTTGACAATATCGCAACTTGAGGTCACAGGCTCAATCACAGCTCTCCCATAAAATAAAAAAACAAAGATGTAACACCATTGAAGAACCCATTTTTTTTTCTGCTTAATCCACCTTGCAGTTGGTTTTTCCTATGTATACAAATTGTTCCATGCACCTTGTGGAATAAGTAAACCCTCCAACTGGAAAATTGTGCATGAGATGACTTTGTCTTGTTTCAAATTTAACTCCCTCTAGTCACTGTCGAACATTTAGATATTTTCTGAATTAATGCTTGCTAAAATTATTAAATATTAACCTTACTTTTTTGCCATGATATTAAAATTTGGTTACTTGAATTATGTGATGTTACTTGAATTATGGATGGACTGAAATCTTAGCCGATTCTTAGACATATTTGCTGATTCATCTCAGTATTGCAGCCTAGTATGTTTATGAATTATATATGTACAGATATAAAAGGCCGTGATAAACTCTATTATAGTACAAAATTTCAGTCTACCGCAGAGTTTTTCCTTTTTTGGGGTGGACTAAAATCTTAGCCAATTCTTAAATATGCTCTGGAAACTTGTTGCTCTGGATCAACAAGTTATCTTTTTTACCATTTTCTGCCTGGCTTAAACTTTCAAAATCTGAAGCCAACTTACTTCATTGTAAATTTAAATCAAATGTAAATTTTATTAACTAAGACTAAAAGTAAATAAAAAGAAATACTAAATTAAACTGTTAAACTGAAGTAAATGCAAGAAAAATGCTAGTAGTGGCTAATTATGGAGTTCATGTCCCAGGCTGACCAATGAACCACAAAAACCAATGACAACAAATTGTTTAACTGCAGTACTTGTCAGACATGAAGTGTATGCATTCCTTGTCCCTTAGTTCCTAACTGAACCAAACAAAAAAAATTGAGAGGACTGCCGAAATATTGGTGATCACTAATAAAAACCTTATGAAGCTTTACAAAGTATGAAAATTTACTGCTACTGTAGGCTGGGTGTCAACGGGGCGGATTGGGTCGGGCTAAAATCCAAGTTTCGCCTGACCTGATCTTCACAATGGCTTGATCATGGGCTGCTCGAGTGGCCAAAGTTTACGGCGTAAAAATTACTTTGGGTCATGAGCGGACCCAACCTATTGACAACTGTATTTTTTAGTGTAGGGAGTTCAAACACCTTAGGTGATTTATTGCTTGTTATCATGTTGGTTAGTTTCTAGCATAGATTAAAATATCGGATGATGCTATGATGTATTGGGCGATATGTCTCAGTATCAGAGGCACTCGATACATCTCGGGTATCAACATTAGGTTTTAACGCCCTACCCTTCTATACCACCCCTGACGCCACTTGAGGTGCTACTCGTCGAGAGAGCTGGGCCGTCCATTTATTTCATATTTCATTTAATTATTTAAATTTATATTATATACATGGTACTATTATTCATCAGTAACAAGTCATGCCTTATGCAAGTTATTTCATATTTCATTTAACAAGTCATGATTTAGGCTATTAAATATCGAATGATGATTATTGCATAAGGCATGATTTAGGCACTCGATACATCTCGGGTATGCTGTGGTGGAGATCGGTTCTACAATCCACTGTTAAAAGCTGCGACAAGCTATGTAACAACAACAACAAGGCAGCGACTTGGACGAAGGAGAAAAGCTCGGTGTGTCGTATACCATCTAAATCAAATGATTGTTAATATGTAAAATTTATTAATATAAGTTTATTTTATTTATTTATAATCCGAGTTTCTTTCTATTCAAACTTGGTTTCACTTGCTAAAATTGTTGGCGGAAGATTATTTTTCATTCCAAACTTTCATACAATAGATCTTGAGATTATTGGTCTATAATTAATCATACTATCAACATCTGATGATAGGCCTATGATCTCAAGATCTATTTTGTTAATGATTGAGATAAAAAATGATACCTAAAGCACTCAACTGTTTTAGCATGTGAAACCTGAGTTGAAAAGAAAGAATCTTGGCTTGTAAATAATGATACCCTTCTTGAGTTATTTTTGAAATGAAGCTGTAAATGTGGATTTGAACTTGTAATTGTGTGATTGAGAAGTTGAGTGAAAAACAAAGCCAACCTGAGTCTCAACTCAAGTTCATAAAGCGTGGTTGCGAGTAAATTTAAGGCTTGAAGCCTCGGTCTAGCTTCTAATATTATTTTTTATTATTTTCTTCTTACGACATCATCATTACGATTTGCGAGATAGTGGAGTGTGGCGAGTGCTGAAATGGACCTATGCATATGGTTATTACCTACGAAGGCGACAAGCTGCGGTTCTTTGAGTACTTGCAAGGTGGTATTTTTTCTGATAGAGAATTTTGGTATAAATTCCACATGCTTTTATTTAGAGGTGACATCTTTTCTTGTTATTTTAGGTGAGGCTGAATCTAGCTTAGAACGGCTTCATCAATGTGCGGAGAAGGAACTCCAGATTTACCTCGAGGCTGAAGAACCATCACGAAGCTAGCCGGGCTTACAACGTAATTTCTTCCTAAAAAGTTATTATTAGAAATAAATATAATTTTTTGTGTCGGATATACGGAAACAGTATTTTGAACCTATTAGTATCAACTTTTAGCATTGTCGAACCCCAACTTGGTGACTGTGAATAAAAGTACTCCACTTATAAAAAATGATATTTTTCACTATAATCAATAGGCCCGTAACCCATAATAATTTTTGTGATGTAGAATTCCCGCACAAAATGTTTGTTCACATATCCCTCCGATTCAAGTTCCTGGTTCCGCTTTTTTAGGCTCGACTCCACTGTACTGAGTCAGAGTTAAATATTCCCGAAATATCAGTGTCAACCATTTTATGCTTTAACACCTCCATTAAGATGGCTGCTATGGGATCCAGCTCCTAAGTCCTAATTGATAGTTAGTCCCCATTGTATTGACTACAGAAAATAAGGTTTTTTGTGTTTGAAGTAATTTTCTAGGGCTTTTTGCTATATGTAATTTTATGATCACTAGAATGTGGCACTGTGGCAGACGAGCATGAAGGGGTGGAGAAATTTGAATGACAATTTCCACCCATATTTCAGTCTTGAAGATCTGTGGGAGTCGTTCAAAGAGTGGAGCGCCTATGGAGCCGAAGTGCCCTTGGTGTTGGATGAGTCTGATTCTGTGGTTCAGTATTATGTGCCATATTTGTCTGCTATCTAATTATATGTAGACTCATCCAAGGTTTTTGTGGGTTCGTTGAGGTATAATGCTAGTCAAATTCTTTGGTTATGTATGTTTTTACATGTTTATATATTGTGATTCATGTTTTCTTATGGATTTTGATCTTAGATGTAATTTTTTTTCACATTTAATATGAGTTGTCACATTTAATATGAAAAAAAATGACTTGTCACAACAACTCATACTAAATGCTTATAACTCATACATTCATGTAACATTACCATACATATTACCGCTGCAGCCCATTCCAGAAGCTTGAGCTAAAGTCAACTAATGAGGGATGATCGGGTTTTAGTTTCTCTTCATATCGATCATGATGATAAGCGGTGAAAATTATGCAGGAGAAGGTAGATGATAGAAGTTATCTCAAAGTGAATTCTGTGTGTAATTTATGTACATTTGCGGTCTTCGAAAGTGCTTCTATATGGCATCTCGAGTTGAGAAATACTTTAATGCAGAAGTTCGTTTAGTAATGCAGTCCTGAACCCTCTAAGGCCATAGGCATCTCAAAGTGCATACCTCTTTGAGCTATTTTAGATGTGAAATTTAATGTCCCTTAATAATAATAACTAGTAGTTATGAAGGAAAAGATTAAAATTTTGTCAAATTATGCTAAAACACTTGAGATGCGTGTACTGTTGAATATTTGAGATCCATTTATTGGTTCCATGGCCTATATACCCCTTTTTTTTAGGGATTTCAAGCCTAGCAGCCTATTCTCTAATCTCCTACTTATGTATTCATGAATTTCTTTATGTAGGAATTATTATATTATTTTTTATTATTTCACTGTAGCTTTGACCTTTGTGAGCTACAGGTAGGAAGAACCATTGTGACAGCCCGAATTTCAACACCCCGAAACCCGTGCCATCAGCACGATCATCTTGACCGTGCCCCTTAGCTATGCATGGAACATTGGTATATCAAGCAATGAATTGAATTGAAATAGTAATTGAACCTGCGAAATTAAATTACTGTATAAACATTTCTCAAAATACAGTTCTACCCTCATGCCTCTACATGAACGGAGAACCGATCCGAACCATCGATGATAGCTAATCATCATAGATGGTTCGCCCAAAAGAATTATCCCAAATCTATACATATACATTATTTAATCAAAACAAGGCTTGACAACCAAGCCGTACAAAAATCTCTCAAAACTCTCAAAGCTGCACAACGGAGTCCTCTAGAAGAAGTCCTCAGGAGGTGGCTCCAACTCGTCTCCAGGTGCAAGGTCCGACTCATAGGGGTCAACGTCTCCTGAAGCCTCGGCAGTTGCTAATAGTGGACCTGCGACGTTTAGTCTAAAGGGTGAGCTACATCCTAGCTCAATAGGGAACAAAACACAGTTGAACATATAAATTACCACTCACATATATTCCATGATATGCCATGCATGATGTGTCTATGCAGTTACTGATGAAAAACAGTTGAAAAGAAACACATTCTTACTGGTAGTTTACTCATGTCTTTTACTTATTCATGAATGATGCTGAAAAGGCCTAGAGCAAACTTAAACTTTCAACTTAAGTAATCCCCGAGCAATATAGCATCGAGCCTCGATGAGATACCCATCATCGTCATCTATATAGACAGTTTTAAAAGTATTCCCTGGGAATACAAATAGTACCCAAGCCCCTTTCCCCTGGGGATTGGTGGCAGGGTTTCACTTGTCTCAACTCAACACCCCTGGGGTGTGCTTACTGTGTAAGGATAAGCCTCCGCACTGCCCTACGGTTTCACCGCCGTATCGGTCACGGATATCCTGCCGTGTCAGTCGTGGATATCCCGCCACGTCGGTGGGGTACCCTATCAAACCTCAAATAACAAAAGTATCAGGTGCTTTACATATGGTTATTCACCGTGTAAGTGTGCTATCTTATATCAGTTAGGCCCTATCAAACATGATTCAATCTTGGATACATCCCTGGGATGTATCCATTCACTTGCATCACACCTGATGCTCTTATCTCTTTACTTCCTCATCCCCTGGGGATGGCTCATTATAATTACTTTTATTGATATCACACGCACACACTTTTCACAAACTCTTAAACAATAAAACATTTTGAATTGAATTCTATATCACTACATACATGCTCTTACAAAATAAAGTACATGTTCAAGGTGTTCCCTACCTCAAGTCTATGTTTGATCATGCATCAAGATCCCACGTGGCTCCTTGTGCCCAAGCTCACACGTACCACCTATGGTACCACATAACATGTGAAACACATTACTAAAGATATAATAAAGAAGGTCCAAGACCCTCAAAGAATCTTAAAGTCAAACTCAAAAGTCAACATAAGCTGGTACAGTCGATTAATCGAACTCCAAAATCGATTAATCGAATCTGATTCGATTAATCGATTTCCAAAATTGATTAATCGAAATTCAATATCGATTAATCGATTCTCAAATCGATTAATCAAATTCCCATTCGATTAGTCGAATTTCTCTATTCTATCCAGTCGATTCTCAATTCGAGTAATCGAATTTCCAAAATCGATTAATCGATCCCAAATTGATTAATCAAAATTCTAAATCGATTAATCGAACTCTCATTTCGATTAGTCGATTTCTCCAAGCTCTTTTCTTTTCTCCACTGGAGTTCACTGTAGGTTCCCAGTCGATTAACCGATACCCAATTCGATTAATCAAAATTCAAAGTCGATTAATCGAAACTCAATTTGATTAATCGAGATCGGGGTCCTCTGACTTTTCAACTTCTTGGCCAAAATCGATTAATCGAAACTCAATTTTGATTAATCGAAATGGCCAGATTCAGCCCCCTTTTGGTTGTTCTTCCCAATCTTTGTCCCTTTCTTTTTCCTTCATTTTTCTAAGCCTTTATCCTATATTTTCACCCATTTCTAACTACAATCTAACTCTTCAATCTATGTATTTAATCTACAATAATTTTACCTTCAATCAATTTCAAATTGATTTAAATCAAGTGGTTGGAAAGGCTAGGGTTCCAGCTTTGGCTTGAACGGATTCCTCACGTTGAATCGGCCTCTTCAATGCTTGAATCCCCCTTCCAATCACTCACAATCACTCCTTGCTCAACCTTCTTTACTCCTCTCTCTCTCTCTTCTTTACTTCTCTCCCAACAACCCAAAACATACAATTTAGGGTTATTAAACCCTTTTATCTCTCCCCTCACTTGTGTGTTGAGCACATGCACCGCGATAGGTGTATGTGACCTCAGATTTACATCACACACCATATAGTCACGCAATTTATCACATCTCTTCCGTTCATTACACTCTATGCTAATTATTTAACTCCTAATTGGTCAAACCCGTGACCAATCGGGTATGGATCTCGAGGTCACTGTTTAACGTGATCTTTCAAGATATTACAACCATACACCTAAGCCAAGTTGATGCTGCTCATAGCAACAACCTTGCAGCTTCAGCCTGTGCTGCAGAACCAAGATTAGGTAGAGTAAAATCCAGTTATCACTTTGTCTAAATGATTGAAACTACTTGTTAACATGGTTTCTAGAAAAAAAAAATCTATATAAGTATTATTTTTCTTTCATATTTTACCTTTAGGTGTATATTTAATTTATTTCTATCCATCTAGAGCCTAGATAAACTGATATCTATAAAATAATCTCTTGAGGCATTATATAACTAACTGTACTAGTGTGATGGTGTATTTAGTCTCTATCCCTTCTTGTCTTAGTAAAATGCAGGAAGAACTGCTCTCCGGTGGACATGGGCTTATGGTCCGTGGTTATCTCCCTGTTATAATTAAATACTCTTGCGAAAGGGCTTGACATTCGCCTAAATCACAGGTATGAATCAAGTAATCAATTAAATGGGTTCATGGTGTAGGTTTTTGTTTTGTATGCTTCGCGCAACTGATATTCTATTATCTGCACTTTGTCCTTCATGGTAACGAGAATAGCTAGACGCCATAATGGAGTCAAAGCCACAGTTGATAATGGGAAAACGTTCATAGGAGATGCAGCTGCTAATGACATTGAGAAAATGTCTGATGAAGGTGCTGCTAATTTCGCCTTTCTACAGCTCAAGAGAATCCTTCCTGATGCGTCTGATCTGGTACACTGCTTATGCTCTTTCTCGCGTCTTGAATTCTAATTTAGTTGTCACATTTTATATATTGTGTAATTTTTTTTCACATTTACTATGAGTTGTAGTGACAAGTCATTGGTTTTATTGTTCCATAATCTATAGGGATTGCTTAAATCTGTGATAGTATGATTAATTACTTCTCTTCCTACATCTTTCTCTCTCTGTCTCCCTCTCTCTGAAACACTGAAATTCAAATTGGAGAGAAGAAGATGGAGGTTTCTTCAGATCCAAAGAGCAGAACACAGAAACCTGCAAAGCAAAAGGGTGGTTTCAGGACCATGCCTTTTATCATAGGTGAGTGCACTTCTTCTGTTTTCCTTCATACATATATAGCTTAGTTTTGATTCCTTCTTGGTTGATGCTCGAGCGATTAATCAGGACGGACTGTAAATTCGTTGGCGACATGTCTACCCTGGTTCAAATCCAAGTTGGCCCAGTAATTCACCGATCCATCAAGATTATATAAAAAATTTAGCCCTATAAACGCCTATATATATATATATATATATATATATATATATATATATATATATATATAAGAAGCAAATATATATATGCTTTTGCGCCTATTACTAGTTCTTTCTCCCAAGTTTAGGCCAATCATTCAGATAGATGGGTAAACCAATGAGTTTGGATATTTATGAGGAATAGTTAGCTCAATGCCAAAAATATTTACTATGTTCAGTAGCTTTTCGATGGCAATTCTCTTGTCAAACATTTGAGAGTTTTTAACAATTTTCTGGTTTATCTTGATGAACTTACAAGTAAACGGGTGTGAATTTGCTTTCATCTCTCTTTTGGCTTGTGAAAATGACCTGAGGTATCATTTTAGATGACATTGAGCCAAAAATTCCATATTTATTTGTATATTCAAGTGTAACTTGTAGATTATTAAAAAACATACATGAATTTTTATAGGATTCCAGATTCGTTACCCTCCCTTCATGATAAAGTTCTTGCAGCTGCTGCTGAAGCTGCCATTGGTGTTTCTTCAAATCAAAAGAAAAAATAGGTACAGCTTGTATATTTCATGTTTCTTTACTGTTGTATTTTACAAACTTTTTTAAACTTTACCCTTGTGGTCATCCATTGTCACTACAGAGTGCTGCCCCTGGGATTCTTGGTTGTATTATTAAGGGCATTAAAGGGGAAAAAGTAGGGCATACTATGGGTTTTATTGAAAGTCTTCGTAGTTCTAGTTTTACTCAATAACTGATTTGTCAAATGGTTTGTTGTTGTAACAGATTGGAAAGGGAAGAATTCTGATGGAAGGCAATAGAGTTGCTATTCTCGGATTTGGGTACCTAGACATGTATCGAAGCTGCAAACAATCTTAAATCCAACGGCATCGATGATGTGACAGCCCGGACTTCGGCACCCCGAAACCCGTGCCATCAGCACGATCATCTTGACCGTGCCCCTCAACTATGCACGGAACACTGGTATATCAAGCATAAAATAAATAAGAACAACTTGCGGAATTTAAATCTACATAAAATACTTCTCAAAAGACAGTTCTACCCTCATGCCTCTGCATGAAGGGAGAACCGATCCGAACCATCGATGATAACCATCATCATGGATGGTTCGCCCAAAAGAATACTCTGATATCCATATACACAAGGTTTAATCAAAAACCAGGCTTGACATACCAAGCCGTACAATCTCCAACTAAAACTCCTCAAAGTCGCACAGCAGAGTCCTCTAGAAGAAGTCCTCTGGAGGTGGCTCTAACTCCTCGCCGGCCGCAAGGTCCGACTCACCGGTCGGTGTCTCAAAGCCTCTGCTAGTAGTGGACTGCGACGATAGTCTATAGGGTGAGCTACATCCTAGCTCAATAGGGAACAGAACACAATTGAACATATAAAATATAACTCACATGTATTCTATGATATGCATGCATGATGTCTATGCATTTATTGATGGAAAAGCGATTAAAACGCTTCAATTCGGTAGGTTACTCATGTCTTTTTGTTAATCAAGAATGATGCTGAGAAGGTCTAAAGCAAACCTTAAACTTAAACTTAAATAATGCCCGAGCAATATAGCATCGAGCCCCACGAGATACCCTTCATCGTCATCTATATAGACAGCTTTTAAATGTATTCACGGAATACCAATAGTACCCAAGCCCCTTTCGGGATTGGTGGCGGGTTTCACATCTCATCAACACCCACAGGGTGTGCTTACTCTGACGGATAAGCCTCGTGATCGGCCTACGGATTAGCCGCCAGTACGGTCACGGATATCCCGCGTCGATCGTGGTTATCCCACCACGTCGGTGGGTAACCTATCAAACCTCAAATAACAAAAATATCGTTTTATATATAGTTATTCACCGTGTAATTGTGCTATCTTATATCAGTTAGGCCTCATCAAGCATGATTCAATCACGGATACATCCCTGGGATGTATCCGTTCACTTGCATCACACCTGATGCCTTTACCTCTTCACTTCATCATCCCCTGGGGATGGTCCATTTAAGATCTCTTATGAATGTCACACACACACACTTTTCATAATCATTGAGTAGTAAAACATTTGAATTGAATTGATATCATTACATACATGCTCTTGTAAAATAAAGTACATGTTCAGGGTGTTCCCTACCTCAAGTCTTTAGCTGATCAATGCATCAAGGTCCCGCATGGCTCCTTGTGCACTCGTTCTCACGTACCACCTATGGTACCATATAACATGTGAAACACATCACAAAGGATGCCATAGAGAAGGTATAAGATCTCCCAAAAATCTTAAAGTCAAACCAAAAGTCAACATAGTTCACTACAGTCGATTAATCGATCTCCAAAATCGATTAATCGAATCTGATTCGATTAATCGATTTCCAAAATCGATTAATCGAAAGTCAATATCGATTAATCGAAGCAATTTCGATTAATCGAAATTCTCCTTTTCGCAAAGTCCATTCTCAGTTCGAACAGTCGAATTGTCATTCGATTAATCGAATTTCGATTAATCGAAATTCTTCTTTTCGTAAAGTAAATTTACTGTTCGAACAGTCGAGTTTCCATTCGATTAATCGAATCCAATTTCGATTAATCGAAATCCTTCTTTTCGCAAAGCAGACCCTTATTTCGAATAGTCGATTTTCACAAGTTGATTAATCGATTCCAAATCGATTAATCGAAACTAAAATCGATTAATCGAAATCCCATTTCGATTAGTCGATTTTTCCTTAAGTTATTTCCTCCAACCCCTGGGGTCCACTGGAAGTTCTCAGTCGATTAATCGATTCTCAAATCGATTAATCGAAATCCAAAGTCGATTAATCGAAATCCAATTCGATTAATCGAAATCGGGGTCCTCTGACTCTTCAACTTCCTGGCCAATTTCGATTAATCGAAACCCAATTTCGATTAATCGAAATTGTCAGTTTCAGTCCCCTTCGAGCTGTTCTTCCCAATCTTTTTCCATACTTTTTCTTCTATCTTTCTAAGCCATTATCCTATGATTTAACCCACATTTTACTGTAACTTAACCCCTATAATGTATGCATCTTATTTACCAAAAATTTACCTTGGATAGACCTCAAGTTGATTTCTATCAATAGTTGGAAGGCTAGGGTTTCTTTTCGGGTTCTAACGGATCCCTTATGTAATCCGGCCTCTTTAATGCTTGACTCCCTCTTCCAAACAGTTGCAATAACTCCTCTCTTAATCCTCTCTCTTTCTCTCTCTTCTTTACTTCTCTCAACCACCAAAACATGAAGGTTAGGGTTTTCAACCCTTTTTATCTTATCTTTTTTTTTTTCTCGGCGTGGAGCACATACACACTCATCAGTGTATGTAACTCTACAACTCCTCTATCTCTCCACTCTTCTACACTGATTCACACATCACTTCTGCTCATCTCACCTTAAGTTCATCAATGAACTATCTCATGGTCAAACCTAAGACCAATCGGGCACGGATCCCGAGGTCATAGTTCAATGTGATTTTTCGGGCTATTACATCCTCCCCACCTTGGAAATTTTCGTCCTCGAAAATCACCCAAAGGTGTGGTGGTGTACACTCTCCCCCCCCCCCCGCACACTTGGAGGTGAGGTGGTTCATTTGACTCATACGTATTTAAGTCTCCACACATTCACACAACACAAACATGGAAGTAAAAGCTAGCAAAATTGAACAATTTATATAAAAATTTAATTTGTATTAAGGATTGAATATTTTGTTACAATGCCAATAAGTTGGCGTACAATAAAAAGTACAGGTATAATCAAAATGCAAAAGACATAGACGACTCAAACAGTCCCCTCGCCAGGCTGATCTGGTGCTGGAGCAGGCTGCTCCATCTGAGGTGGCAGTGCGACAGTGGCTGGCAGGTCTGCTGGAGCTGGCTGCGGCTGTGGGGGTGGCGGCTGGGCTGGCTGAGCGGATGTGGATGTGGAGGGAACCGCGTCCGTGGTGGGATGGAAGACGGGTCCTCTATGGAAGGCGGTGCGTCCGGCCGTCCATTCTTCTTCGCGGGCCAGCATATCCATGTAGGTGTGGGGGTAGATGAACTGGAGGGTGTGAAACATGAGGAAATCAATCCTCCTGTTCATCCTCTCGTTATTTGCATCGCCAACACGCCCTCTATGGTAGGACCCGGATGATGGGCGCCACGCGTAGGGATGAGGTGGGAGTCGCGGGCGCGAGTGTGTGTGCAGTGGTGTCGTGTGTGGTGTGGAGGGAACCCTCTCCACAGATGGCTCTGCGCGGCAGGTGTGCCCCACCCTCAAGTGGGTTGAGGTGGTGGGGTGGTGGCGGTGCTGGCTGCACGCGCCGCCTGGGCTGCTGGGGCGGGAGCGGGACCCGGAGCTGGTAGGGTCCGCTTCAATAGGTTGTAGCTACGGGTCCATGAAGACTTGGTGAACGCCTTCATGCGATCCGTAGCCCTCACCTCGTGGGGTGAAATAGTGTAGGAGGGCTCGTAGTAGCACTCCAACATGCTCGAGATGAGCCGAGCATACGGCATCTTCTCCTTGGGCCGCATGTTGCCCTTCATCACCTTACTCTTGATGTACCGCATCCTCAAGGATGACCATGGTAGCATCAAACCATCGGGCCATGTATGCGGTAAAGTGCATGTTGCACTTTATCCACGCGCCTTCCGTCGTCGGTAAAGGTTGCATTTTATTATGGAGTCGAGCATCCACATGTAGGGTGGAAGGTCGACCTCTTGATGGACGTGTGCGACCCTTTCTTCCCGTTGGTCATGCGAGTCATGACCTCTTCAAACGGGGTTCCTTTTCAAAGGGTGGGAATAAGGTAGTCTCGGGGTAAAGTCGAGGTAGCATTCAAGCACCTCATGTATGTGTCGAGTAGTGATCGATAGAGACGACCCTCGATCTTGGTTATAATACAATCGCTAGGGCCATTGGTTAGCCCTTGGTAGAACAACCTCACCAATCTAGGGTAATAGGAACCCCGGATTGGCCTTTGGTTAGGTAGTTCGAGCCCATTGGGTCTCGCGTAAATCGGGATTTGTGAATAGGGTAGGGTCGATGGTGTATTCGACCTCAAAGGTCTTGGCAGCCCACCACTGCTTTGGTTGCTCCACGTTGGTGGGTGGTGGTGGCATGGGGTGGATTGTGGGAAGACTGTAGATGCGCCGTCGAACCGGAGGTGGTCTCCGATTCCGACGGTGATGGAGTCCTCACCGGCGACGGGGTAGGTGGTGGTGGTGCGGCATTCTTACGCCTAACCGGTAGCTTGGAAGTTGCCTTCTTCGAAGACAATCGGGTTTTGGGCGGCATATTGGGGAAAACTAGGGTTTTTAACTAGCTCAAATGGAAAGAAAACGGAAATCTAGGGTTTACCTTAGGTTTTCAAGGCGGATCGAGCGAATCGTTGGAAGGTCCAAACCCTAGGCACCGCTTGGAGAAGAGGAAGAAGATCAACCGTTTAAAAACCTCAAAGTGAAATGATTTCGAATGCCAAAGAAAATCCCCAATTTTCAATATATAGGCCCCGGCTCGATTAATCGAAATTCTGTTTCGATTAATCGAAATTTAAAACTAGGTTAAGTCACAGAAAATCGATTAATCGATTTCCCAAATCGATTAATCGAAAGTCAAATTCGATTAATCAAAATATTTCGATTAATCAAATCGTTCGCTTAAAATTTCAAATTTTTAAGCTCACTGGCGCTTGCCAGTCGATTAATCGAAATCCCTTTCGATTAATCGAAATTCCAAAATCGATTAATCGAATTTAGTTTCGATTAATCGAAATCGGGCTATAACTTCAATTTTTTTCTAAACTTTCTTAAGTATTGGATTAATCGAAATCCATTTCGATTAATGAAAATTTCAAAATCGATTAATCGAAATTACTTCGATTAATCGAAATTGTCCATTTGACTTTAATATCTCTCAAGTCCTTTAAGTAACTCGATTAATCGAAAATCCAATTCGATTAATCGAATTACGTAATCGATTAATCGAAATGTATAATTCGATCAATCAAACTTCATTCTAGGTATATTCTAACTCAAATTTTCATTTCCGATCCTTTGGCACATGCGATCGACTAATCGAACAAAATCGATTAATCGAAATTTCAAATCGATTAAACGATTTGAAATTCGATTAGTCGGTTTTGCCCTATTTTTTTTTTTTTTACAAAATTTCAATCTTTTCTTTCTTTTACTATTTTGACAATTTATGATGATTGGATCAAAATTTCCATTGAATTTCAAGCATAGTGGAAATTTCACAAACGTGGTTGTGGTTTACATCGAATTCTCACGTTGTTGGAAACAAGGTCGGATATTGTTCTTTCACATCGCCTCTCTCCCAAGTAGCCTCTTCTTTTGGATGATTGTTCCACCAACAAGCACTAAGGAATCACTTTAGTGCGCAGACTTTGCTCTTTCGATCCGTAATCTCCTGGTTCCTCTATCATGCTCATGTCCTCACACATCTCTATAGGTTGCTTCCCTAACACATGAGACGGATCATTCACGTACTTTCTGAGCATCGATATGTGGAAGACATTATGTACTCGATCAAATAGCGGTGGTAAACTAATGCGATATGCAACTTCACCTACTCGTCCCAAAATTTCAAATGGTCCAACATAACGTGGACTTAACTTCCCCCTCTTGCCAAATCGCATTACACCTTTCATAGGTGACACCTTCACAAACACATGCTCGCCCACTTTGTAGTCAACACTAGTCCGCTTCATATCGGCGTAACTTTTCTGTCTACTCTGTGCTGTCTTCAACCTTTCTCTGATAATTCGGACAACGGTGGCGTTGTCTTCAAGCAGTTCCGGTCCTAATACAAATTTCTCACCCGTTTCCTCCCAATTCAGAGGTGACTTGCATCGTCGTCCATACAGAGCTTCATACGGAGCCATGCCAATGCTCGTTTGAAAACTGTTGTTATATGCGAACTCGAGCATCGGTAGATACTCATCTCGATCCTTGCATATCAAGCATGCACGCCCGAGCATGTCTTCTATCACTTGATTCACCCGCTTCTCGCCCCATCGGTTTGAGGATGGAAAGTGAACTAAAGTCTAGTCGTGTTCCCATTCCTTCTTGAAATTTCTTCCAAAACTTGGGCGTATATAGTGGATCACGATCGAAACGATGTCGCTTGGAATCCGTGTAATCTTACAATCTCCTTCATGTATATTGCCGCCTCTTCCTGCATAGATATGTGGTATCTGACAAAAGTGCCGATTTGGTCAATCGGTCTCGACGACCCAAATGGCATTGTGTCTCTTAGCGGTCTGGGGTAATCCAACAATGAAATCCATTGAGATCGATTCCCACTTCCATTCCGGTATTGGTAAAGGTTGCAATAGTCCCGCAGATGTCTATGATCAACCTTCACTTGCGACAAGTCAAGCATCGTGACACATACTCGGCCACGTCTTGTTTCAGTCCTCTCCACCAGTAGTTCCTTTTCAAATCTTGGTACATTTTGGTGCTACCAGGGTGGATAGCATAATTTGACTTATGGGCCTCATCAAGAATCGTTCGTCCTTAGATCGGCATTGTCCGGGATGCATAGACGGCCTTTAAACAACAAAGAACCATCTTCTTTTCGAAAAGTCCGACGATGCCTTCACTCACGTCTTGATGAATCTTCGTTAATGTCGGATCTTTCATCTGTAGATCGTGGATATGCTCAAATATCACTGGCCTTACTGATATGTTAGCCAAAAAGGATCCGGTGTCCTTTGACTCAATGTTCGCATCATACAATGCCAGGTCTTCCAATAATTTCCATCGGTGCATACCCAAAATCAAAGAAGCTAACTGAGCTGAACCTTTTCGACTCAATGCATCGGCTACTACATTCGCCTTGCCTGGATGGTATTGTATAGAGCAATCGTAGTCCTTGAGGAATTCCATCCATCTGCGCTGTCTCATATTGAGCTCCTTCTGTGTAAACAGATATCGGAGGCTCTTATGATCGGTGAAAATTTCAAATGTCTCACCATACAAGTAGTGTCTCCAAATTTTCAGCGCAAAAATGACTGCTGCCAGTTCCAAGTCATGAGTCGGGTAATTTTTCTCGTGTTCTTTCAACTGTCTTGATCCGTAAGCTATCACCTTCTTGTGTTGGTTGAGCACACAACCAAGGCCATTGTATGACGCGTCATTGCAGAATCAGATCCTCCATCGCTCAAGGAATTGCCAACACTGGAGCCGAAGTGAGTCTCGTCTTGAGTTCTTGAAAACTCTTCTCGCATGCCTCACTCCACTCAAACCTTGAATCTTTACGTGTCAGCTTTGTGAGAGGTCCCGATATTTTTGAAAACCCCTCGACGAAACGTCCGATAATAGCCTCGCTAAGCCCGTAAAACTTGGACATCACATCGCCTTTGGCTGCTCCCATTTAACTACTGCTTCTATCTTTGCTGGATCTACCGTGACGCCGTGCTTCGAGACGACATGTCCCAAAAAGCTAACTTCTTCCAACCAAAACTCACACTTACTGAGTTTGGCGTACAATTGGTGTTCACGTAGCGTTTGTAGAGCAATCCTCAAGTGTTCTTCGTGTTCTGTCTTGGATTTGGAGTATATTAGTATATCATCAACGAACACTACCACGCAGGAGTCCAAGTGTGGTTTAAACACTCGGTTCATCAGATCCATAAATGACGCTGGAGCATTCGTTAATCCAAACGGCATCACAAGGAATTCATAGTGTCCATACCGTGTCCGGAAAGCTGTCTTCTGTATGTCCTCTGCCTTGACTCGCAACTGATGATAACCAGATCTTAGGTCGATCTTGGAAAAATACCTTGCTCCTTGCAGTTGGTCGAATAGATCGTCAATTCTAGGCAAAGGGTAGCGGTTCTTCAGCGATAAGTTTGTTGGGTTGTCGATAGTCAATGCATAGTCGCATTGACCCATCTTTCTTCTTGACAAATAAGACCGGTGCTCCCCATGGAGACACGCTCGGTCTAACAAACCCCTTGTCCATTAGTTCTTGTAGTTGTTCCTTCAACTCCTTTAACTCAGCGGGAGCCATTCTATAAGGTGCTTTTGAAATAGGCTCCGTTCCTGGTGCTAAGTCAATGGCGAATTCTACTTCTCTTTCTGGAGGTAATCCAGGCAATTCTTCTGGAAACACGTCAGCGAAGTCTCGCACAATTGTTATCTCAGAAATGCCGTTCTTTCCCTCCTTGTTCTCCTTTAAGAAAGCTAAGTATCCACTGCATCCTTTTCTGATCATTTTCTCGGCCCTTACTGCTGAGATCAGTGTACGAATGTGACCTCACTCCTTGAAACCGAAATGATCTTCTTGTGTTGGGTCTGAAAATGACTACCTTGTTCTTGCAATCAATGGTCGCACAATGCTGCGCCAACCAGTCCATGCCAAGGATCACATCAAACCCTTGCATGTCTAACAGTACCAACTTTGCTTCCAATTCATGCACTTCTAAGTCTTGAACTGCTACGACGATGGATTTGCAAGCTAACTCCGTGTCTACTAACTCTCGGTCGAATAGACACGAGATAGGACGAAATCCAACGCTCTGAACGATCTTCATCTTCTTAGCAAAACGTGGAGTGATAATGAGTGGGTAGACCCGGGGTCTATCAACACTTTCGCGTCATGTCTAAATACACTTCCCTTTTCATACATAGTTAAAGTACCTATAATATATATACACATACATACAGAAATTTACACATCAAAATGCACTCTCAGTTTATATTAAAAGAATCTACACTATTCCTAATGCATGCACCCTTTCCATCTAAAATTCTTTATGAAACGGAATTTTTCTGTAATAAAATAAAATTTCTCACCTTGGATGACGTCGTGCACATTCCCTGCTTCCTGAGCAGTGACTGCATAGGCTCTCCCCCTAACAATCGGCTTCCTTGCTTGAATGGGTCGGTGTCAGAATCAAGCTTGCCCTTGTCTGTCTCGGGGCAATCCTTGATCAAGTGGCCCACCTTGCCACATCGGAAACAACCTCTAGTTCCGATTTTGCAGTCTACAGTCCTATGCGGCTTGCCACATCTGGCACACGTCTCTCGAGGTGCGGAAGATACGGTACGAGAACCCTGTGTGACAGTAGCGCCAGTAGACATGGCAGGGCTCTCATAGCGAAAAGGTCTCCCCGACGCAAGTAATGGAAACCTCTGTTGGTGTTGCTGTTGCGCCGGCCTTCCAAAACCTCCCTGAAACTGCGGTCTCTGACTCTGACCCACGAACCTCGGCTTTTTATTCACCGGTTCGTAGTTCCCCATCCTTCCGTGGTCAAGTCCTCTCTCTCTGTCTATATCTGTTTGTGTTCTCCTCTTCTACAACCAATGCTTTGCTCATGACCTCTTCATAGGTCCTCAGTTGAAATGGAGCTACGCCTCCCCTAACCTCAGGCTTCAAACCTTGCTGAAACCTCTTGGACTTCATCACTTCAGTAGCGACGTAGTCCGGTGCAAAACGGGCAAGTCGTAGAAACTCTACCCCATACTCTCTGACTGTCATCCTCCCTTGTACTAGCTGTAGGAACTGAATCTCAAGCTGGTTCCTCACTACTTCCGGAAAATATTGTTTGTTGAATTCCTCAACGAATTCCTCCCAAGTCCAAGGCAACTCTGGGGTCTCCTGAGCCCGAGTCCTTATCACGGACTTCCACCAAGGCTCGGCCTCTCCATCCAACATGTAAGCTGCCCATCTTACACTCTCGTCTTCCGTGCAAGTTAGCACGCTAAAGACTTTCTCCATCTCCATCAGCCAATTCTCAGCGGCCATTGTGTCTGCCTGCCCAGAAAATGAAGGAGGTCTCATCCTTCTAAACTCTGTAAAAGATGAGGGCACAGGCAACGCAGGTCCTACAGGTGGTGTAGGTGGCTGCTGTTCTCTTGACGCATGAGCTGCAAAGGATGCTGCTTGTTGTGCCATGGCAGCTGCCATAGTCTCCATAGTGTGCATCATCCTTTGTCGCTCCTCTCTATCTTCTTGTCTTTCTCTCAATCTTTCTTGCTCTCTTAGATCTTGATCCTGATGATCTCGATCCTCTTCCTCATGCTGTCTGCTACTACTGCCCCCTGGGGCCTCGTTACCTCCTAAAGGCACTCTGTTGGTAGGAGAGATGAAATCATCTCCACTACGCAAACTCCTTTGATGGCCTCCTCTTGGTCGGCCCCTCTAGACGACATTGCGGTGCATTTGAAACTAAAGTTTAGTTAGCGAAGCCCTATGTTACGACGAAAGAACCCTTGTCGAATTGCTAAAAGAAAATAGCTTTGATAATGTGATGCCGGACTTGGCACTCAAACCCGTGCCATCAGCACGATCATCTTGACCGTGCCCCTCAACTATGCACGGAACACTGGTATATCAAGCATAAAATAAATAAGAACAACTTGCGGAATTTAAATCTACATAAAAATACTTCTCAAAAGACAGTTCTACCCTCATGCCTCTGCATGAAGGGAGAACCGATCCGAACCATCGATGATAACCATCATCATGGATGGTTCGCCCAAAAGAATACTCTGATATCCATATACACAAGGTTTAATCAAAAACCAGGCTTGACATACCAAGCCGTACAATCTCCAACTAAAACTCCTCAAAGTCGCACAGCAGAGTCCTCTAGAAGAAGTCCTCTGGAGGTGGCTCTAACTCCTCGCCGGCCGCAAGGTCCGACTCACCGGGGTCAGCGTCTCCTGAAGCCTCGGCAGCTGCTAGTAGTGGACCTGCGACGTATAGTCTATAGGGTGAGCTACATCCTAGCTCAATAGGGAACAGAACACAATTGAACATATAAAATATAACTCACATGTATTCTATGATATGCATGCATGATGTCTATGCATTTATTGATGGAAAACAGTTAAACACGCTTCAATTACTGGTAGGTTACTCATGTCTTTTAGTTAATCAAGAATGATGCTGAGAAGGCCTAAAGCAAAACTTAAACTTCAACTTAAATAATCCCCGAGCAATATAGCATCGAGCCCCGACGAGATACCCTTCATCGTCATCTATATAGACAGTTTTAAATGTATTCCCTGGGAATACTAATAGTACCCAAGCCCCTTTCCCCTGGGGATTGGTGGCGGGGTTTCACTTGTCTCAATCAACACCTGGGTGTGCTTACTCAGACGGATAAGCCTCCGATCGCTTCTCACGGATTAGCCGCCAGATCGGCCACGGATATCCCGCCACAGTGGTTATCCCGCCACGCCGGTGGGGTAACCTATCAAACCTCAAATAACAAAAATATCGGTGCCTTACATATAGTTATTCACCGTAATTGTGCTATCTTATATCAGTTAGGCCTCATCAAGCATGATTCAATCATGGATACATCCCTGGGATGTACCCGCTCACTTGCATCACACCTGATGCCTTTACCTCTTCACTTCATCATCCCCTGGGGATGGTCCATTTAAGATCTCTTATGAATGTCACACACACACACTTTTCATAATCATTGAGTAGTAAAACATTTGAATTGAATTGATATCATTACATACATGCTCTTGTAAAATAAAGTACATGTTCAGGGTGTTCCCTACCACAAGTCTTTAGCTGATCAATGCATCAAGGTCCCGCATGGCTCCTTGTGCACTCGTTCTCACGTACCACCACCTATGGTACCATATAACATGTGAAACACATCACAAAGGATGCCACAGAAGGTATAAGATCTCCCAAAAATCTTAAAGTCAAACCAAAAGTCAGCATAGTTCACTACAGTCGATTAATCGATCTCCAAAATCGATTAATCGAATCTGATTCGATTAATCGATTTCCAAAATCGATTAATCGAAAGTCAATATCGATTAATCGAAGCAATTTCGATTAATCGAAATTCTCCTTTTCGCAAAGTCCATTCTCAGTTCGAACAGTCGAATTGTCATTCGATTAATCGAATCTGTTTTCGATTAATCGAAATTCTTCTTTTCGCAAAGTAAATTTACTGTTCGAACAGTCGAGTTTCCATTCGATTAATCGAATCCAATTTCGATTAATCGAAATCCTTCTTTTCGCAAAGCAGACCCTTATTTCGAATAGTCGATTTTCACAAGTTGATTAATCGATTCCAAATCGATTAATCGACATCAAACTAAGTCGATTAATCGAAATCCCATTTCGATTAGTCGATTTTTCCTTAAGTTATTTCCTCCAACCCCTGGGGTCCACTGGAAGTTCTCAGTCGATTAATCGATTCTCAAATCGATTAATCGAAATCCAAAGTCGATTAATCGAAATCCAATTCGATTAATCGAAATCGGGGTCCTCTGACTCTTCAACTTCCTGGCCAATTTCGATTAATCGAAACCCAATTTCGATTAATCGAAATTGTCATTCCCTTCGAGCTGTTCTTCCCAATCTTTTTCCATACTTTTTCTTCTATCTTTCTAAGCCATTATCCTATGATTTAACCCACATTTTACTGTAACTTAACCCCTATAATGTATGCATCTTATTTACCAAAAATTTACCTTGGATAGACCTCAAGTTGATTTCTATCAATAGTTGGAAGGCTAGGGTTTCTAGCTCTGGTTCTAACGGATCCCTTGCGTCGAATCTGGCCTCTTTAATGCTTGACTCTTCCAAGCGATTTGCAATAACTCCTCTCTTAATCCTCTCTCTTTCTCTCTCTTCTTTACTTCTCTCAACCACCAAAACATGAAGGTTAGGGTTTTCAACCCTTTTTATCTTATCTTTTTTTTTTTCTCGGCGTGGAGCACATACACACTCATCAGTGTATGTAACTCTACAACTCCTCTATCTCTCCACTCTTCTACACTGATTCACACATCACTTCTGCTCATCTCACCTTAAGTTCATCAATGAACTATCTCATGGTCAAACCTAAGACCAATCGGGCACGGATCCCGAGGTCATAGTTCAATGTGATTTTTCGGGCTATTACAGATGAGATCCTAATTACAGTAGAGGAAGGTTCAATTGGAGAATTTGGGTCTCATGTATCTCATTTCTTAGCATTGGATGGTCTCTTAGATATATTGTATATATTATGTGTTTTAGATGTATGCTTTATAGTTTTCACATTGTAATTCTTAAGAGTGCTCTCTTTTGCAACAGAAGACTTTATAAATTCCTTGAAACTTGAAAATGTTTTGCCTTTTAAGGGGTAGTGGTTATGACCATGGTTAAAAACTTGGTTTTCCGATATGTATGCTTGATACCAAAAGCAATTTCAAATCGAGCAGCCATTGATGACAGATCGAGCTGCTTCAGGTTTCCAAGGGGCAATGGAGTTGGTGCAATTCTACTTCCTAATGGCAAAGGCACCCCTCTTGAGGTCATCAAGAAAATTGCTTTAAAAAAAGCAATAAAAAAATTGCACAAAAAAAAAAGCAATAGAAAAATTGCCTTAAAAAAAGTATTAAAAAAATGCATTAAAAAAAATTGCATTAAAGCAATTGCATTAAAAAAAATCATTAAAAAAAATAGTATTTAAAAAGAAAATTTGCATAAAAATTGTCGACGTAAATTTTTTTTTTTTTTAAATTTCATAAAAAAATCGCAGCCAAAAAATTTGCATAAAAAAATCACTGCCAAATATATATATTTTTTTAAATATATTTAAAGAAAAAAAACAAAATGGTGGAGATGGCTAAAAGCCGTCTCCAATAATAAGAGGTCACTTATTGGAGATGGCTTAAAGCCGTCTCCAATAAGTATTGGAAATGGCTAGATGACTTATTAGAGACATCTCTAGCATATCTTTGACAGCCATATGCCGTCTCCAATAACCTTGACTATTAGGGACGGCTTCCATTTGGTCTCCGAAGACAATGGAGACGAGACTATTTGAGGCTACATGGAAGCCGTCTCCAATACTATTGGAGACGACTTAGACACCTTTGAAGACGGCCAAAAGCCATCTCCAATAAACATATTTTTTGTAGTGTCAAGTGCAGCCAGAGGCACCCAGGTCGGGTACCTTATACTAAGCCAAAACTTACTCCTGAAGTTTAACGATGAGCTGATACTTGGATAGCAAACATGCACGCCACTTGCAGTGCATGTGCAGACTTATTCTTCTATCCATGTTTGTCTGAAAGTCTGCACTTATTTCATTTAACCAAGTCACAGTTCCATTGTACATTTTGCAGTCTGTTGATCAGATGGTAAAGATCATGCAAAGGGATGGTTTTAGGCTGAATACGATCTTAGGCAATGACCACACGCACAGTATTGATGAAGAATGATGCCACATGTACAAAACTGATGATCTGCGCACGGAGGTGATGCAGGCCGATCCATCTAATACCGGTTAATGATGACAAAGCAATCAAGTAATTTTTGCAAGAAAAAAAGTGCGATGAATTTGTAGTAAATATGGTTGACCACAAGATTTTGTCATAAATACAGTTGGCCCACATTGGTCATCCCAGCTTGACACTTTCATGTACGTTGGAATGGCTAAAATGCCCATGATCCAGCTGTCATCCAACGATTGCATTGGTGTTATCTCCAGCCTCTTTGCACCATGCTGCCTAAATATTTTCTTCACGACTTCGAGTGTATGGCCATGGTGCTCAGTGTCTAACTCTGTGTATTGGAGAAAGGAAGACTCATTTCTCCGGATCGCTTAAAACCTCATAAGCATGAGCTAGCTCTTTGAATAGCATGTAATAGAATACGTCAAGTTTTATAATACAACAGCAACAAGAGCTGATATCTCACAACCATAGTTTGGGGTTCAATCAAACAAAAAATTAAACTATTTTATGAATCAAAGCGCATGAACAATTGAGATTTTGACTAGTTTATGTAACGAACAAATATATGCGACAGATTTCAATGAGTCCCATTACTGAATTAAACCATAAATTACTTATATTTTCATTGAATAGAATAAGCCTTTCTAGATCTGTCACAGGTCAATTATTAAAATCAAAGGCAAAATTCTTCAACCCCTGCAGTGTAGCTGAAACTGAATAAATTTTGTTTAATGCCTGCTCAAGAAAACAGAAAGCACTCTGACAACGGTTAGCCATTTGTTTTCTACAGAGGTTGTAATATGGTGGGTGGACTAGAATTACACCATGATCTTGACAACTCTAGAACCACAAAACCTTTAAAATTAACAGATACCAATATGTGATTTTTCGCCCTCGACAATCTTCAGGAGAACCTATTTAAGCAAACAACTGTGTAAGATACAAAGCATAACATGAAATTGAGGGGAAATTTAGAAGGCCTGTAGACTACCTTATGATTGCAGTCACAGCATCAACATCTCAACATCCGAATAAGTAAATTTAATCATAACTGAGACATACATGTGTAGGACTTAGTCAAAATCAGGAATAGGCCTATATGATGCAGCCATCACTGTTCAAAGCTGAACAGATTTCTGGAAAGATACCTGCCTTGAAATCCAAGAATGATGGTCAACCCATAGACTTTTCGTTAATGGTATAAGCAGAGAAGTTTTAGAGGACTTCTCAGGCTTTCCATCAAAATATAGTGCACAAAATTTCACTGATTAGATCAAATTTTCTTGTCAAATTACAGAGGCTGACCCGAACACTTAAAAACTATAGAATTCTAGGTCATCTTGGACTGATTCCACCTCTGGAATGTGAATTAGTGAGTCACCTTTCACGGTGATTTGGGATCACTCAAAAATCCAATTCCTTGAACTAATTATGAATTTTTGAGTACATAGAGGTGAGACAGCAAAAACTAGTGGCAGCCCAGTAATAGACTTGTTCCAGCTTTGAAGAAAGAATTACAGCGCCAACACTAGGTTCAGCTTGAAAGCAGAGAAACTTTGCATTGAACCCTCAACCTAGCACTAAGTTCAAGTGCTAATCTCATGCACAAGCCTGCGCTAATTTCCTTCTAATGTATCTTCTTACTAAATTTTCTTTTAAAACTATTTTTTATATTTTAATCATGCATATATATAATATAATATTTTTTTTTCCAATTAAGCCAACAAGCTGACATTCAAGATGGGTCAGATTTTGGGTTGTTAAACTATGCTTTAAGTTCTCCTCTCTAAAAAAGAATGCCCTAATTCCTAAATTAGACAGTCTGCTTGAGCTGGTTACAAAAATAGAAATACCCTTATCATGGAAAGGAAAGGACAACTAAGAAGTAAGATGAAGGGAAATCAACAAACCTGCTATACTTGCCTCTAGGGACGAGCAAACCCTTCTTCTCCAAACTCTTAAATTGATCCCTTGAGAGAGTGGGACACCCCTTTATTAAATTAAATTAGTCAGAAATGTCAAGTTCATGCACAATTTAAGCCACAGCTGGATTCAACTGAATCTTCAGGAGTGAATAACAAACCTTCAGCTTTCGGAGGGACCCAGATATTTCCTCAGATAAGAGAACTTGAAGAGGTGTAGGTTCAACCCGTAATTGGAGCCTATGCCTGTTGATCTGAACTGTTTAATCAATGGGGCATAACCCAGAATCACACCAATTTCGAGTTCATGGCAAGCTAACAATCGCTTCTACCCATAATTGGAGACCAACTACAATTCCCAAACGAAGCAAAATCAAAAACCCATTTCGTAATTTAGCACAAAAATTCGTAAATTCGAATGAATTTTGTTGATTTTTAAGTACCTATTGCCTAAAACTTCATGTAGACTAATTATCCATCTCAGTCTACAACTATTCCCACACCTCTGCAAACCTGTAGAAAAACAGAGCAAAAAATACATAAAATATATATAATAAATCAGTATTTGAGTACAGAAATATAATTAAAAAAACAGAATGTGGAGAACTGCCTGCTTGTTTAGGCACTGAGCTCCAACACCCAACACCAAATCTAATGGAGTGAAAAAATAGTCCTTTTGGGTGTGTAATAAAAACATGTTAAAGTTCATAAAATTATGGTATATTCTGTTGGAGATAACACTATAAAAAAAGTGGGTTTTAACGACGCTGGTTTAACGGCGTTTGAGTAAAAGGGCCACTAAAAATACCTTTCAACGGTGCTTATGATAAAAGCGCCACTAATTTTTAAGATTTTGTTTCACGTCACATTGATTGCAGCGTCTACTGTGAAAACGATGAGCTAATATAATATTTGCGATGCTTTATTTTGCAAACGCCACTATACAGGAAATTAAGCGCGGCATTTTTTATTGGACGACGCGATTTAAAACATTATGCGCGGCATTTTTTATTGGACGCCGTGATTTAAAATAATTTACGGCGCTTTATTTTGTGAATGCCACTATTCATAAAATTAAGCACGGCATTTTTTATTGAACGCCACAATTTAAAATATTATGCGTGGCATTTTTTATTGGACACCGCAATTAAAATAATTTGCGGCGGTTTATTTTACGAATGTCACTATTCATGAAAGTAAGCGCGACGTTTTTTATTGAACACCGCGATTTAAAATATTATGTGTGACATTTTTTATTGGACGCTACGATTTAAAATAATTTGCGACGCTTAATTTTATGAACGCCACTATTCAAAAAATTAAGTGCGGCATTTTTTATTGAACGCCTCGATTTAAAATACTATAGGCGATATTTTTTTGTATTAAACGCCGCCATAAACATAGGTATTTAGAAGGCGGGAATGAAATATTGGCACGCGCCCCTAATTTAGAATGGAGTTATAATCGGAGAACACACATAAGGGGATTGGAGAACGCACATATTCTAAGGTATTTTCCCCAAAGAAAACATCGTCTTCTCTATAAAGGGGGTTTTCTGATTTTCTAAGGTATTTTCCCCAAAGAAAGCATCGTCTTCTCCGAAGAACGCATCTCCAAGGTTCAGTTGGGTGCTAATCGACATAGATCGATTTTCTGAGATATTTTCTCTATTTTTTCTGTTAGATTTTTGAGATTCTATTTGATTTAGAAGAACCTAGTTGGGTAATCTTGTGTTTTTTGTTGATATTATCTTTTTTGTTTTGTTAATCATGATTTAAGTCTCTGTTGATTAAAAATCAGGGCCATTTATTCTTAAATTTCTTTTGTTTTTGGTGATTTTTATGTGGGTTTTGGCTGAAGCTTAGAAGCATGGTGATGGGTACCGATTAAACAATTTCAATCAGTCTGATTCAAGCGTGGGTGTACTCAAAGGTTTGGGGGTAGATTTAATGAGCTCTGAGTTTTCTCTCTTAGTTTTTTTTTCAATTAAAATAAAACCCTTCGCAAGGATTATAAGGTTATAAAGACTATGGAAACCTTCAATAATCTTAGTGATCCAACATTGAAAAATTAAATACAACTTTAGTACAACAATTAAACACGGTATAATTCCTCTTTTAATTATAAGCGTATAAATTAAGTTTCATGTTCAAAAACATACCAATTAGCAGAACATGGTACGAAAACAAAAACCAAACTGATAAGAGAACAGAACATCAAGAAAGAGCAACACTATGACTTTTATTTAGGAGTTTCGGTTCGGTTAACCAAACCAAACCGAAACCAAAATTTTTGGTTTTGGTTAACCGAATTTTTCAAATGCTCAAATCGGAACCCAACCTATTCGATTTTCGATTTGGTTTTGGCGATTCCAGATTTTCTTCATATTTTTGAATTTTTTTTAGTTTCTTTTTATATTTTGGTTTTCTTCGGTTTGCTCACCATACCCGGCCAGTTTTCGGTTTTCAGGTATCAAAATTGAAACCGAATCGATTCGTTTCAGTTTCGATTTTCAATCAGCTTTAGTCAGATCGGTTTTCGGCCTATTTTTGAGTCTTGATTTTTGGTTCAATTCTGCACCCCTACTCATATTGTCCAATTAAAAAAAGCCACTTAAAACACTAGTTATGAACCTCCTGAGTTCTTTCACTTTGAACAACAACATATTTCCTAAAGTTTTTTTTTTGTTTTTGAAAAGAAAAGACATAATTAGGAAGGAGTTCTTAAGGCATTAAAAAAAAAACCAACAACAATAAAAACAAGGACCAATCTTCAAATCAAGGAGCTTCAGCTTCGCCATTTCCCCTAAAAAGAAAATCAGGTCTGCTGTTGCGTCCATCAAGCTTCTGCGATAAGAGTGTCCCCAAAGGAAGAAGCCTCCTGTGCCCACCAGTGACTATTCTCAAAGATTTCAAACGTTTCTCCAATACTTGATCGACCAAAACCTCAGTTTCTCTTAAACTTCTTCCACAATCTAGCAACATTCACTGCCACTGTCACAAAAAACCTTTCCTGTATGTAAGAATTGAAAATATGCCTTCCTCCAAAACTTGCTGAATAACAAAAATCCCCAAATTCCCCAAAACCCACACTACAAATCCCGGTGCCATGCTATTGTAGAACCAAAACATTCCTAATCCATGATCAACTTCACCACTATCATCTTCTAGGCATTTTTCTATAAGTGGAGGGCCACAGAGTTTAGCGTTGCCAATATAACAAGACGAATCATTGAGAGTTTGAAGTTGGTTGAATGAAGGAAATTTTCCTGACAAGTTGTACGAGAAGTTCAAGTAACTTAAAGAATTTATAGAGGAAGGAATTGAACCTGAAAGATGATTTCTACTGAAATCAAGCGATTCCAGTTGCCACAAACTGCTGATATTTTTTGGGATCTTTCCTTCCAATTCATTTACTGACAAATTCAACATCCGCAATTCCACAAGAGTAGTTAGTTTTTGAGGGATTTCTCCAGTGATTTGTACAGAGATCAAGAAACTTCAAATTAACCAATTCACATAATGATAAAGTAGTAAGGGGTCCTGAAAATTTGTTGTTAGAAAGATCGAGCTCTTGTATACCAGGATTCATTTGTGGTAGAGGACCATCCAAATGGTTATAATTGATAAATAGTGAAACCAGATCAGAACAGTTCGATAAATATGGAATCTTGCCACTTATCTCATTGTTAGAGAGATTCAAAAACCGGATGGATTGGCTCCAAAGCCAGTTTGGAACATCCCCTGAGATACTTGCATTGGACAAATCTAGTCTATCAAAACCACTTGAGTTCGCAGCCATATAGGAAAGTTTGGCCCCACTTTACAAGAACTCATTCCCAGGAATCTGAGTTGAAAAGGAGGAACCAATCCGAATTCACCTTCGACACCAAGGAGTTTAAAGAAATGTCTAAGGAGAATATCAATGTAAGATTTGCAAAGTGAGTTTCAGATATTACTCCCTCTAAGGAATTATTAGAGATATGCAAAGAAAGTAGATTCGCAAGTTGTCCCAGAGATTCTGGAATAGTCCCATTCAATTTATTATTGTTAAGGTCTAAGTTGTCCCAGAGATTCTGGAATAGTCCCATTCAATTTATTATTGTTAAGGTCTAAGCTCACCAAGGATGACAAACTTCCAAGTTGACTAGGAATTGGACCACTAAGTCGATTACTACTGAGATCTATGTAAGCCAAGGATGTCAAACTTGAAAGTGAACTAGGAATTAAACCACTAAATTGATTATTTTGGAGGCGTAATCTCGTCAAAGATGACAAATTTTTTAGCCAAACAAGAATCGAATCACTGAATGAATTATTATAAAGATTTAGTTCTTCCAAGAGCAACAAATTTCCAAGAGAACTAGGAATCGCACCACTAAATTCATTATGCCTGAGATCTAATTTAGCCAAAGATGACAAATTTCCAAGAGAACTAGGAATCGGACCACTGAATTCATTATTCCTGAGATCTAATTTAGCCAAGGATGACAATCTCCCGAGAGAATCAGGAATGGGTCCACTGAATTCATGATCACTAAGATCTAATTCAATCAAAGATGACAAATTTTCAAGAGACACGGGTATCATGCCATTTAATTTATTTCCTATGACGAGCTGTAATTCTTTCAAGAAAGACAATCTTCCAATAGAAGTGGGAATCGGACCAGTGACTAAATTGCTCGAGAAATTGAGATTTTTTAAAAATTTAAACTCCCCTAACTCAAATGGCAAAAACCCATGAAGTTGATTGGAACTCAAATCCAAATGCTCTAATAAACTATTCCCAACACACCCAGACAAACTTCTTATAATTCCCTGAATCTCTCCCTTAATCTGGTTGAGTGACAGATCTAACATGGACAAGTTGCAGAGACCACCTGTGATCGATCCCCACTCCACACTTTGCAATTCATTACCGTGTAAGTGAAGGAAAGCAAGAGAAGTCATGTTTTCAAAAGCACGAGAAATTGAACCTCATAAGAGATTATAACTGAGATCAAGATGGACAAGACTAGTGCTGAGATCGAATATCCAATTAGAAATTGTGGAATTGAACTGATTACAGGAGAGATCAAGGTAAACGAGAGATTTAAAATTAACATGTGGAGGTAAAGTAGGAACGATGCCGACATCGGTCACACCAAGATCAAGATGGACAAGGCTACTGATATTGAATACCCAATCAAGAATTGGATAGCCGAATTTATTATTGGAGTGATCGAGCAAAACAAGAGATGTAAAATTGACATGTGGAAGTGATGCGGTCGAAATATTACCGAGAAAACAACCCTTTAACCGTAACTCTCGTAAGGAGGGAAGCATGTTCGCTGCTCGTAGCAAATCAATAGATACCATTTGAAGATCAACATCTGTCATGTCGAGGTATCGCAATGAAGAGAGACAAGAAAGCCATTGAATGTTGTCCACATTGATATTCCGAGCAAGATAGGAGAGATCGAGTGCATAAGAGGAGAGATTTGTGATGAGGAATCGTTCCGCCGAACCACGAGTGAGAGAGGTTTAGATATGTCAATCTTTGGAGGGAACCAATGAATTTTGGGATATGGACTTGGTTGAAATTGTTAAAACTTAAGTCCAAGTAATTCAACTATTTCAACTCGAGCAAAGAAGGATTTATCAATAGATTGCAGGGGACTAGAACGTGGGTGATTTCAGAGAATGCCTGGGCGCAAACAGAGGTACTCAAAGAATATATGGTCAGAATTTAGAGTGGCTCCATGCGGTTTTTAGAAAAATATGGCAGAAAGACTTTGACTTTGACCCTCACTTCTTTGATTTTGAAATCAAAACAGAGACATATGCGTATAGTTCACGGCATGGCTTATTGCACACTTAGTGGGGGCAAGCATTGCTGCCAGTCATGGCATGCCCTATCAGTTGTCTTTAAAATTGTCTACCAAACAACTAAAACTGCCCAACCTGCCTTTGTTATAGGTAGGCACATCTATCTCTATTTGGAGTGCATAGATCGAACGGCTCAAACCCACCAACAAGTGTGATGGCACATTGTTTAAAGTCTTTACTTTATAATAAAGAGCCTTTTACTAGATGCTAGAGCTAGAAAAATACAATGGAACAAATCGTTTCGCCTGATAATGATGTTTGCAGGGTCTATCTTCGGTGCACGGGTCATCCACATGGTACACCCAAAAACCTTAGAATTTGCACCTATGGAAAAGAACAATTCACTGAATTAATCAAAGTTTTGGTAGTGATTTCAGTCTTAACCTTGATTAGCCTAGAGAGGTGAATAGGCAGTTAAATTAAACTATTTTCTAAGGCCATGTTTAGGATTGCTCTTTGGAGGCGAAGAACAGCCCAATAAAAGAGCATGTTTAAATTGCTCTTTTAAAGATCCCCAAATTCAGATCTCTCACTCTCTGAAACGGCTAAGGACACTTACAATCAAACATATCTCATACTAAAGGTGCTCTGCGCTAGAGCAGAGAGCTGCTCTTTGCTTCCAAAGAGCAATCCCAAACACAGCCTAAGTCTATAAATAATCACATACCTGTAAAATTCAATGGGCCTGACTCAACCTAATCGGCTTGTAAGGTGAGGATTGCCCTAGGTTTTTATATAGCCCAAGGCCACGATACCCAGGCGATGTGGGACTATCGATCACGATCTCCGACATATAACATGTCTTTTTACATCCCTATGTAGAGTTCAATTAACTCTAGATGTGAACTATGAGGGTTGAAAAAGATGTCGTGTTTTACTAATTCAAAAGCATCTCTGTTCTAAGGCATTCCATGACTCGTAAAATCTAAACATATTCATCCTTTAACACATCTAAAAATCGTTTATGTACAATGCCCAAATCTAAAATTTTATGCTTAAAACTTTAACAACTTGGAATACAAAATATTACTTTTCTAAGTTATACCATATTAAATGCAATCATCTTCTTTGTAGTCGTTGCAGCCCGGCACGTGCCAATACTAAATGGGCAAAAACTTTCATCGCTTATATTGATCTTACTATAGACATCATCCAAATTGACACATTATTGGAAACACATTATTGGGAGAAAGTGACAAAGTGAAACACAAACTTTGGGGCGGGGCAGAGTCCACCGGTCTGGTCTCCCGTCCAAGATGTTGTGCTATCAACCTTTCACCATCATTCTATACAGAAAAGCTATATCAGTCATCAAAGATGACTCAAATTTAGAGGCCTCTAAACCTAAAAAATTCCAACAGGCAATCGGGGGTATGTAATACCATCTCTAGAACAATGCAAAACTGATCCAGTATCAAACTAAGCTCCAGTACAAATAGCGAAAAATATATGGAGCACATCTTGCCAAAAGCCTTTAATTCTATAATCCCTAAATTATAAGGGAGGGCACATCAAGTCCCTTCTCAATTAAGTTTCTTTAGGAAAAAAACCCGAGAGATATATTCTTCTATACATTTATAAATACATGTATGTGTAAAATCATATATTCTCCTTAGAGTTGAGAATTAAGTATATTGTTGCTATTATCATATTTATTTTGTTTAAGCCATTTAACATAATCTTATTTATTTTGTGCAGTTGTTTCTTTTCTATTTATTTCATTAATGTCTTTCTCTACTCTTCATTTTCATTATCATTTTTTTTTTTAGGATTTTCAATATACGAAGAAGGTAGTGGTCAGAATCATCCAATCTTTTACATTATGGATAAGAGTTGGATTCAAAAGCATAGGGCTTCCGAAGAGTACATTCAAGGGGTGAAAAGATTTATCAACTTTGCAATATCCCATGGAGTATCTGTTCATGGAAGGTTCTTGTGTCCCTGCACGAAATGTTGTAATGCACACTATCAGGATGAGGGTGCATTATATGAGCATTTGATATGCAATGGATTCATCCAAAATTATACTATATGGAGTTTTCATGGAGAGGATGTTATTTCTACAAATTATAGGCAAGATGATGTGATAGGCAATGGATCTGATGGCGATGACATCGATGACGACATGAGGACTATGGTGCATGATGCATTTGGAATTCCAGTTCCAACAGAAGTTCATGATGGTTTAGTAGACGGAACAGATGATTTACTCAATGAAAGTGCCACAAAAGTCTATAGATTAGCGCATGATATCGAAAAAGATTTATATCCGGGGTGTAAATCACATACGACATTATCTTTCATTATTAGGTTATGGCATATGAAATGTTTAGGTGAATGGAGCAATAAGTCCTTTAGTATGTTGCTTGATTTGTTACGAGAAGCTTTTCCTGAGGGGTCTTGTTAAGTAGTGAAAAATACCATTTTTCACCCCTAAACATGAGCCTTGAAAGACCCTTGAGAAGACTAAATAAGTGCTTTAGTGTGCATTTTACAGCTAACCAATCAGACAGGTCCAAATCCGAAAAGCATCCCAAAAAGATCAAAAAGCTGACAGCTCATGTCAAGTTTAAAGAAGGAGTGAAGAAACAGCCTCAGCAATGGCTAAAGAGGGTCTAAAAGAGCAGACAAAGACCTGAAGCAAGAGAGAGAGCCATTCGCAAAGAACTTCTACTATTCGCAAAGAAGAATGGGAGCTTAGAGTTCAATTCGCAAAGAACTTTTACTATTCGCAAAGAAGAATGGGAGCCTAGAGTTCAATTCACAAAGAACTTCTACTATTCGCAAAGAAATTTGAACTTTGCGAAAAGAAGAAAACACTCCTCGAAAAGAAGATTGAACTTTGCGAACAGAGCTTCAGAAGTCATTGAACTTTGCGAAAAGGCCCCTGAACTCTGCGAAATGGCATTCTGGGGATTTGCAACTCGTCCGAAGGGTATTTCAGGAAACTTTGCACGCGCCCCAATGCAATCAAAAGACCAGGAACATTCCCGAAAGTTCCAATCAAGATCCGAAGGCATATTCCAACCCATGTGAGCGCCCAAAGTTAAATTACCTGGCGGGAACTTCCAGAAGCTCAAACAGAATTTCAAACCCATAACAGAATTGATGCTTCTGGCACTTTGATTGGCGAACGAGGATCAGAGCATTTCCATTGGCCAAAACAGATCTGGATCCCCGTGCTCAACCCTCATTGGGCAATCCAGATCTAAAGCATTCCTGATTGGTCAATCCAGCCATGCGCAGGATGGAGGAAAAAGTATAAATAGACGAACCATTTGCCCAATTTGGGTATCCAGATTTTAGAGTTTTCATCTCTGTTTCCCTCATTCCGGTCAGATAGCTTATATGAACCCCTTGTAATCCCTTCTTGTAGTTTACCTTTGAGACCCATTGTGAGTGATTTGTACTTCCAAGTTCGGATTCAAGACTGTAAGTCTGAGGGCTCTCTGAGAAGCTCAGACTGTAAGTCTGAGGGCTCTCTAAGAAGTCAGGCTGTAATTGTAACGTGGATTTTAAAAGGTTGTCAGTAATTTGTGTCTTCTCCATTGGAGTCATGTCGAGGGTTCAATGTTCACCTTAGTGCATTAGACTTCTTTAGATTCACTCATCCGCATGCAACTTCCCTTAATTCATCACCCGCAAGTAATTAGCGTTGGTAACCTAATTCTAGCGATTTACTGATGATGTTCATGTTACGAACTAAAGAATAGGCCATTAGGTGACAGATCTGTGACCATTTAAGTGATGATCATAGCCATAAGTCTAAACCTATTCCTTAATTCGATTTATTTCTCTTACATCCGTTGGTAGCCGATGAAGATTGAATCTGCTTTCTGTTGAACTCTGATTCTCCATTAAAATTCAGAGGCTAAAGTACATGAAGCTATTATTTCTGCATTTATCTTATTTTAAACATCTCCCCAACTCGGATCTGGATCATGTAGTTAGTTTAAATTTTCCTTTGTTTTTAGTTTGTTAAACGTGACAAATTCAACCTCCCATCTTATGTGCTTTGTAGATAGGATCAGAGGCCAGATCTGGTAGCTCAGATCTGGAGGTTTATCTTAAATTTTAAATCAATTCCCTGTGGACGATCTTTTACTCACTTACATTTAAAACTTGCTACAATTGGCCCTGATCTTGCAGGCCAGTGTTAGCCCCAATGTGCTGATATCCCTTTCATAAGTTAACATCCATATAACCTAGCATTCTTTAATTCTTTAATTTTTGATTCATAATGCACACAATTATGGCACACTTGGAGCGACAACAAGTTTTTGCTGTTGTGTGAATAGATTTTAAAATTGGTAGACCTAAGTTTTTCTATTTTGTAGATTTGATTTTTTAATTTTGCTTTAAACCGCACTTTGCATTCCAAGTGCTTGATTAAATGTCTTAGCTTTGTATAGAAAACCTGCTTTCTTATGAGAAATTTTTATTTTTTTATTTTTCCGAGTTTTATTCTTTGCCTTCTAGTTATTTGAATAAATCTTCGCGCCACTCTTTTGTCTTTTGTCAAATTTGGGCGTGCTTTGAGTTTTTCTTTTTAGTTTTGTCAATACTTGAATAAGGTATCGCCGCAGCTTTTTGGATGTTTGCAGATCCGAGCAACATTCAACAAGGAGCATTCTGGACCAAAGTCCGGAGCAGATCCGCTGAGTTTGCATCCTTCTCCTTTGTATTCATTTTCTATTTTAAATTCTTGAGAACCAAAGAATTCATTGTGTTTAATGTTTGTTTTGATTATAATTTCTCGTCTTTTAGGCATCTTGATTTTTTATTTTTTTACAAAACCAAATACAAAATAAAAGAAGCTGAAAACACAAATAGAAAATCTCTGAGTTGTTTCTCATTATTTTCAGCAGTAGTAAATAAGGGCTCTTGTTGAGCCCGGGCTGATCCAAAACAAGTAAAAAAAAAAATAATAATAAAAAAATAGAAAATTATAAAAACAATATAGATATCTTCCGGATGGGCTGTTTTTCTCCATTTGCATCCACTTTTCCCATCTGGACCCACTAATTTTATTTTCCTTCGAGATTTCTTCATCATAAAGGGGTCTCAGCTGTGTGTGAACCCTGTTTTTAATATGTGCTCCCATGCTTCATTATTTTTTTTTTTTCATACACATCATCAACAAAGGGGTCAATCTTATGAATCTTGCTTTTCACTGTATTCCTGCTAATCATTTTTATAATCACTTAGATTCATAAGTATCTCAGGCTTTTGGGTTTGTTTCTTTGGGCTTAGGATACATCATTTGGCATTAGATTTTCTGTTTTAGGAATTTTAGTTTCAAATTCTGTTTTTAGATCGCTGATTTTTGGAAATATGAAAGTTAAATTGAATGTGTATAATGCTATTACTCAACCTCAATTCTCTGCTGAGGAATGTTTCCATGTTGACATCATTGATGAGCTGGTGGAGGAGTCTTTACAAACATTTCTGCAAGGTAAAGACTCCACCACGAATTTAAAATGATTGGGGATCCAGAGAAAGAAGGAAAAGGAGATCAAATTCAGCAGGAGTCTGCTTTGTGCAAGGCACTCACCTTGATCATCAAGTTCTCTCTCTTGAGACCTGCTCCTCTCCCTCTTCCACAAGTTACCAAGGTACCTTTCTTGCCCTTTCTTTTCTCCCCACAATTGAACTCAAACAGCTCCCCAAAAATCTGAAATATGTGTTTTGGGAGATCATCAAACACTACTGTGATTATTTCTTCCTCCCTTACAAAGGAGCAAGAAGAGGAGTTGGTAGTTCTAAACAAAGACAAGAAAGCAATTGGTCGGACCATTGCTGATTTAGGAGGAATAAACCTGTATGCATGCATAAGATCCACCGAAGAGGATGCCAAGCTTTCTAGAGAAATGCAAAGAAGGTTGAATCCTCACATGCAAGAAGTGGTAATGAAGGAAGTTGTCAAGTTGCTAGATGTCAGTCATTTACCCCATTTCAGATTCTCGTGGTAGCACCCACTGTGGTGCCTAAGAACTGGCATCATCAGAGCAAATTAATCTGGTAAACTTATGTCCACCGGACAAACAATCGGATGGAGGGTCCGCATAGACTACGTAAAATTAAATACCATGACAAGGAAAGACCATTTCCTCCCTTCATTGACCAAATCCTTGATAAGCTTGCAGCAAAGCTTACTATCGCTTCCTTGATGGGTACTGTTACAACCAGATCCTCAGGTACCCACATTGTGACCAAGAAAAGACCACCTTCACCGCCTTTGGCACTTTTGCCTATAGGAGGATGCCCTTTGGTCTTTGCAATGCCTCGCTACTTTTCAAAGATGCATGTATGCCATCTTTCCGACATGATTGATCAATTCATGGAGATCTTCATGGATGACTTTTCAATTTATGGAGACTTTTTCCCAATGCTTACACCACCTCAAGTTGGTGTTGCAAAGATGTGAAGAAACCAATTTGGTTCTAAGCTAGGAAAGAGTCATTTTATGGTCACCCAAGGCATTGTCCTAGGACATGTGGTCTCCCATAAAGGCATAGAGGTGGACCAAGCAAAATTGATCTAATTGCACATTTGCCTCCTCCCGTAACTAAGCAAATCAAGTTTCTTAGGGCATGCAGGATTTTATAGGAGGTTCATCAAAGATTTCAGAAATTTCCAAGCCACTCATCATTTATCGTGTCAAGATGTTCCTTTGTGTTTACTAATGAATGCATGCGGCCTTTGAGGTCCTTAAGAAATGTCTCGATTTCACCCCATCTTGCACCCCCGACTATTCAAAGGTGCCCTTTGAGTGATGTGTGATGCATCAGACTATGCCCTAGGAGCTGTCCTAGGCGGAGAAAGGATAAGCTTCCCCATGTCATAGCTTATGCCAGATTCATGATAGATGCCCAGCTCAACTACACAACAATCCGAGAAAGAGCTGGCCATTGTGTTTGCATTGGAAAAATTCAGCCTTATGTTTTAGGTTCACAAATTGTGGTGTTTATCACCACTTCTAAAGTACCTTCGCTAAGAAGGATACCAAGCCCAGATTAATCAGTGGATCCTCCTATTACAGGAGTTTGATCTGATTAAGGATAAGAAAGGAGTGGAGAATGTGGTGGTGATCACTTATCCGAATTCTCAATACCGAGGATGATAGCTTACCCATTAATGAATCATTTCGATGAGCAACTTTTGCCATCAATACCCACGATCCTTGGTTTGCAAACATAGTCAACTTCTTGGCTATTGGATGATTCCTCAACATTGGAATAGAATGGATAAAGATCTTTTCTTCTCACAAGTTAAACATTTCATTTGGGAAGATCCTTATCTATTCAAGAATTGTGCCAAGTGATCAAAAAGTGTGTCCCAGGACCATGAATTCCACGGCATATTGTCAATGTGTCATGAGCAGGGCTGTGGAGGCCATTTGGTAATAAAAGCAGAAAACTTCTGCGTGGTTTCTATTCGCCCACAATCTTTAAAGATGCCTTCTGACCTTTGTAAATCTTGCGAGAATCGCCAAAAATGGGCAAGATTTCCAAAAGAAACTCAATGCCCCTCTGACCAATCCTGGTAGTTGAGTTGTTTGATGTTTGGGGCATAGATTTTATGGGCCCCTTTCCCCCTTCTAATGGAAACAATTTCATCTTGGTAGCTGTGGATTATGTCTCCAAGTGGATTGAGGCCATAGCTACCAAATCCAATGATCACAAAGTGGTTTTAAGATTCCTCAAAGACCACATTTTTTCTAGATTTGGATTCCCCAGAGCCATCATTAGTGATGGGGGAAGCCACTTTTGCAACAGGCAGTTTGACTCTCTATTAAAAAAGTACTCTGTCACTCACAGAGTAGCCACTCCCTATCATCCACAAACCAGTGGACAGGTGGAGATTTCAAATAGAGAGATCAAACACATTTTGGAAAAAACTGTGAAGAAGGACGAAAGGACCGGTCCTTTAAGCTTAATGATGCTTTGTGGGCATACGTAATCGCCTACAAGACTCCTATAGGGATGTCCCTTTCAGATCGGTTTATGGCAAGGCATGCCATCTACCAAGAGAATTAGAATATAAGGCCTTGTGGGCAATCAAAACTTTTAATATGGATCTAAATGGTAACCACGGTGAAGCTTCAACTCACCGAATCGAAGAACTGAGGATGGATGCCTACACTAGCTCTAGATTGTACAAAGAAAAGGTTAAATCATTCCATGATAGGAGCCTCATGAGAAAAGAGTTCATACCGGGTCCAAGGTATGGTTATTCAACTCTAAACTTAAATTCTTTCCTCGGCAAATTGAGATCCAGATGGGAAGGGCCATACATGTCATCAAGGCCTCCTCGTGAGCGTGGATATTTCAGATCCCAAGGATGGAAGAATACTCAAGGTAAATGGTCTGAGGCTCAAACCATGCATTGAAAACACCCACGTACCCTTGCTGCCCACCTATCATCTTGACTCTCCAAAATCGATGGTAGAAAAGTGTATAATATGTTTGTAGAACATTGTTATACTGAATTTTGCTGTTTCTGTCTATTTTTCTTGTAGGCATAGTGTAAAAACACTTCAAAGTTCAAATCGCAAAGTAAAAAGTACTTTTCGAAAAGTTCAAAGTTCTATTCGAATTGATACTGGAGCTGTAATGAACTACTCGAAAAGAACCATGTTCTGCTTAATAGTTAAAATTTCCTTTCGAATAGAAAACTGGGAGAAGTCCTTTGCTAAAAGATCTTTCGGAGCCGCTTTTACTAATTTTTGTCATTTTTCAGTGAGTACGCTTAGTTTCTAACTTTGTTTCCTATTTTGCATTCACAAATTCTGTTTTGTATCAACACTTTTCTATTTTTTTAACTTTATATTCAGGTCCCTTACCTTGTTTTCTTGTTTTCTCTGTTATTAGCATTAGTTTCCTTTCATTTGCATAGTAATCCTTCTATTTTTAGATTTTATTTAGCTAGCGTTGGTTTGTTGATTTTTCTTGCATTTGTATATCATGTTTTCCATTTCCTTGCTCATATCTTGATCTTCTACATTTTTATTTTCTCACGCATATAGTTTAGATTTTTTCTGTTCTTAGTTTTTCTTTCTTCTTTTACCCTGCTGCCCCTAGTCTCTCATTGTCTAGAACATTGAGGACAATGTTCATCTAAGGTTTGGGGGTATGGCAAATGTGTCCTCGCCCATGGGATAATTAGCATAAGGGCATCACAATCACCAAAGTAATGTGAAATGAATCAATTTACTTAAGAATCATGACAATGTGGAAATTTTAAAATTTTCTTTGCAAGAATTTAGACATTCTAAACCCTACAATATTCCACATTTCCATGATGTTAACACCAGGAAAATACACTTGTATTAGCACATAGCAAGTCCACTGAAGAGAAAAAGGTAAAGATATACTTAAAAGCTCAAGGAAAAACCATAACCAAAGTGAGAATTGAGCCTATATGTTTTACATCTCGTTGAAGAGTGACCGAGGCAACCCTTTTCGATTCAAAGGATCATTTGAGGCATTAGATCCACTAGAAATTAGGAAACTCCAAATCAAAACAAGCAACAAGATTCATGAAACCGAGGAAAAGATCAAGGCCTTCTTTGGACAAATTGAGCTAATGTAACCAACCAAGAAAGATCTCGCCTTGTTTGTACCCCAATTGAGCTATAAATCCTACAATGCTTCATCAAAACACCCATTTTTCTTGCACCTGAACCAATGGAACCAATTCAGCCTTCCCTCACCTTGAGAATTCAGGAGTTAAAGGAGAAAGAAGTAAAGATGGAACATTTCTGGGCAAATATCAAAATAAATAAAGAAGAAATACCTCAAAAATGGGCAGTATGGTGACGAGAAAGTAAAAGAAAACAATGTGAAAAAGAAGCAAGCAAAAAAAAAAAGGCAAAAAGGGGAACTTTATGTTGAAAATTCAAGATCAAAGGAAGAAGAACTGAGTACTTTGAACACGAGAATCTCAAAAGAAGCTAAACTCAAGAAGGTGGAGTCATGAACCACCTCCTTCTATTCCTGACTTCTCAAAAAAAAAAAAAAAATCCAAACACCTGTTCAACCTTCCTATCCCTGAAACCTCACTCCACGAGCCATACAACAAACCCAGCCTAAAAGTCCTTGTGATCCAAAGTTGAGTGAACTGTCATGTGGAGATAAGCAGTTTCCCAATCTATGGTGAGGAGATGTCAAGGATGCCAAAGACTGAGAATCATGCCTATGCTCATGCTTACAAATCCATTTGGGAGATGTAATCGCTCTTGAGCTTGAGTGAAAATGAACCCTTCAACAAAAATCTTGATGAGAGTACACCGGTAAGTGTTTGGGTTGGAACGTGAGCACATTAAGTATGACTTATAACCTAATTTTTATTCAAATGATGAACTCGACACATTTGCATGATTTCTATGGCTGCTCACAGATTGGAAAGAGTGAAACATTCATAAGATTTATAAATGTTGAAATCCCTTGCAAACAATAAACCTAAATTTCTGCTTAAACATTGATTCAAGAGTAACTAATTTTGATCTTTGATTGCTCATGGGATGACAAAGGCACTAATGCCAACTGTCCCATGGAGAAGTTTGTGGGTACCTTTTCATCGAAAACCCTCAGAGACTTCACGCCTCTAGGGATCACCTAGGGTTTAAAAGCTTGTTGCATATGCTAAATGCACTGTGCTTCCTACAAAAGTGGCTCTTTATTTTGCTTTTACGTTTCTTTGCTCGGGGACTAGCAAAGCTTAGGTTTGGGGTGTGTTAAGTAGTGAAAATACCATTTTTCACCCCTAAACATGAGCCTTGAAAGACCCTTGAGAAGACTAAATAAGTGCTTTAGTGTGCATTTTATGACTAACCAATCGACAGTCCAAATCCAAAAGCATCCCAAAAGATCAAAAAGTCGATAACTCATGTCAAGTTTAAAGAAGGAGGAAGAAACATTTCAAAGAATGTCTAAAGAGGGTCTAAAAGAGCGCATAAAGACCAAGCAAGAGAGAGAGCCATTCAAAGAACTTCTACTATTCGCAAAGAAGAATGGGAGCCTAGAGTTCAATTCGCAAAGAACTTTTACTATTCGAAAGAAGAATGGGAGCCTAGAGTTCAATTCGCAAAAGAACTTCTACTATTCGAAAGAAACTTGAACTTTGCGAAAAGAAGAAAACACTTAAAAAGAAGATTGAACTTTGAACAGAGCTTGAAGTCATTGAACTTTAAAAGGCCCCGAACTCTACGAAATGGCATTCGGGATTTGCATCCGTCCAAGGGTATTTCAGAAACTTTGCACGCCCCAATGCAATCAAAAGACCAGAACATTCCGGAAAGTTCCAATCAAGATCCAAGGCATATTCCAACCCATGTGAGCGCCTAAAGTTAAATTACGGCGGAACTTCCAAGCTCAAGCATAATTTCAAACCCATAATGAATTGATGCTTCGCACCGATTGGCGAACCAGGATCGAGCATTTCCATTGGCCAAAACAGATCTGGATCCCGTGCTCAACCCTCATTGGGCAATCCAGATCTAAAGCATTCTGATTACCAATGCGCAGGATGGAGGAAAAAGTATAAATAGTGGAACCATTTGCCCAAATTGGGTATCCAGATTTTAGAGTTTTCATCTCTGTTTCCCTCATTCCGGTCACATAGCTTATCTGTACCCCCTGTTATCCCTTCTTGTAGTTTACCTTTGAGAGCCATTGTGAGTGATTTGTACTTCCAAGTTCGGATCCAAGATCAGAAGTCCGAGGGCTCTCGAGAAGCTCAGATCGTAAGTCCGAGGGCTCTCTAAGAAGCCGTGCTCGTAATTATAACGTGGATTTTAAAAGGTTCTTTGTAATTTGTGTCTTCTCCATTGGAGTCATGTCGAGGGTTCTGAATGTTCACCTTAGTGCATTAGACTTCTTTAGATTCACTCATCCGCATGCAACTTCCCTTAATTCATCACCCCTGTGCGAATTAGCGTTGGTAACCTAATTCTAGCAGCATTTACAGTGATGTTCATGTTCTGAACTAAAGAATAGGCCACAGCTAGCTGACAGATCTGTGACCATTTAAGTGGACAGATCATAGCCATAAGTCTAAACCTATTCCTTAATTCGGATTTATTTCTCTTACATCTGTGCTGGTAGCCAGATGAAGATTGAATCTGCTCTGTTGAACTACAGATTCTCCATTAAAATTCAGAGGCTAAAGTACATGAAGCTATTATTTCTGCATTTGTCTTATTTTAAACATCTCCCCAACTCGGATCTGGATCATGTAGTTAGTTTAAATTTTCCTTTGTTTTTAGTTTGTTAAACGTGACAAATTCAACCTCCCATCTTATGTGCTTTGTAGATAGGATCAGAGGCCAGATCTGGTAGCTCAGATCTGGAGGTTTATCTTAAATTTTAAATCAATTCCCTGTGGACGATCTTTTACTCACTTACATTTAAAACTTGCTACAATTGGCCCTGATCTTGCAGGCCAGTGTTAGCCCCAATGTGCTGATATCCCTTTCATAAGTTAACATCCATATAACCTAGCATTCTTTAATTCTTTAATTTTTGATTCATAATGCACACAATTATGGCACACTTGGAGCGACAACAGGTCTACGTTGCCAAAATCTTTTTCACAGAGCAAGAAAATTATTACAGACTTGGGCTTAAATTATAACAAAATTGATGTCTGTCCAAATTATTGTATATTGTATTGGAAGGAGTATGCCGATAAACAATCATGCAACGTCTGCGGCATGTCACGATGGAAATCCTAAGAGGATCATGTAGGAGGCTATAAAAAAAAGAGCCCCGTAAAAATTCTACGTCATTTCCCTCTAAAATTTAGACTTCAAAGGTTGTACATGTCATCAAAAACTGCATGTGATATGAGATGGCATGAAGAGGGTCGCACTAAAGATGGTATATTAAGGCATCCTGTAGATTCTCAAGCATGGAAAAACTTTGATTTCATCAACCCTACATTTGCTGAAGACTCTCATAATGTTAGACTTGGGTTGGCAAGTGATGGCTTCAACCCTTTTAGAACAATGAGTATTACGCATAGTACTTGGCCTGTGATACTTATTCCGTATAATTTGCCTCCGTGGTTGTGCATGAAACAACCCAATATGATCCTGTCATTGCTTATACCTGGTCCATCTGGCCCTGGAAATAACATTAATGTATACTTGAGGCCTTTGATTGATGAGCTACAAGAATTGTGGGAATTTGGAGTCAATACTTATGACGCTTCAAAGAAAGAAGCATTTCAACTATGTGCGTCCTTGCTTTGGACCATTAGTGATTTCCCAGGATATGCTATATTGTCAGGTTGGAGCATGAAAGGGAAATTGGCATGCCCTTCATGCCATAATGATACATGTAGTCGCTACTTGCCAAATGGTAGGAAGCATTGTTATATGGGCCATCGGCGATTCCTACCATCAAATCATAAGTTTCGAAAACAGAAATAATCTTTCGATGGCACCATAGAGGTCAGAGAAGCTCCAGTTCCTTTGTCAGGGACTGATGTATTAAACCAGCTAGAGAAAAGTATAAATATTTTTGGAAAGGAGAAAATGAGGAAAAGATCAAGAAATAAAGAGACTACAGAATTGCCTTATAACTAGAAGAAGAAGAGTATATTCTTTGAGTTACCGTATTGGGAGCATAATTTACTAAGACACAATTTAGATATGATGCACATTGAGAAAAACGTATGTGACAATATTCTTAGAACTTTATTATATATTGAAGGAAAGACGAAGGATAATTTAAAAGCACGTCAAGACTTAGAAGCAATGAGGCTAAGAAAAGAGCTTCATCTGGAATGGAAGGAAAATAATCGAGCTTATCTACCACCTGCATGCTATTCGATGACAAAAAATGAGAAAGAGAAGTTTTGCAGTGTGTTAAAAAATTTGAAGGTTCCGGATGGTTACTCCTCTAATATAGCAAGGTGCGTCAATGTTAAAGACCATAAAATCTTTGGCCTAAAAAGCCATGATGGGCATGTCATTATGCAACAATTTCTTCCACTGATGATTCGGAAATTGCTGCCCAAGAACGTAACGTCTACATTGATAGAATTGAGCACATTCTTTCGGGAATTATGCTCAAAAGTTTGTGTGGTCGATGATTTGAAGACTCGAGGAACGCATTGTGCTGGTTCTTTGTAACTTAGAGAAACTTTTCCCTCCTGCATTCTTCGATATTATGGTTCACTTACCCATTCATTTGGCATCAAAGGAACAGTTAGGTGGTCCAGTCCTGTAACAGCCCGGATTTCTGCACCCAGAAATCTGTGCCATTAGGATCATGCTCTGGATGATCCCCGGGACAAATCATTAGTGTCTGCCCGTAAAGCGGAAGCCAAGCAAACACCACCCGGTAGCGGTAGGTCGAGTCAGCAATTTATCAACATTTAATCATAAAGAACGATAATTATAAAACGATTAATTCTATATAAAACAAAGAAAATACATTCTCAAAAAGGAACCAAGAAGAACCATTGGTGATGGACATCCATCACCCAAACAATGGTTCCCGATAGTGGTTCCGAATAGAATGCCTAAATGACATAATAATGATCCTACAAAACTGTACATAAAAGTGGCCACCAGGCACACAGTAATCCCAAAATATACAAAATACAATATAACAGACTCTAGTACCCAGGCTACGGATAGAACTCGTCCGCCTGAACGTCTGTCTCCTCCTCTTCTACCACGGATCAGCCGGTAGTCAGGTCACTCTGCGTCTTAACGATGACCTCGTAACCTAAAAATTTATTTAGAACACAGGGTGAGCTACATCCTAGCTCAATAGAAGAATTTCCAACTAAACGAATTGAATATGTAAATCATGCTAACTCATAATGTAAATCAAATCAGAAACGATAATCATGATTTAATCAAATCAAATCGACCTTTATGCAAGAATCGGATGTGATGCAAATATATTATCGTAAAGCTTAAATTGTGTATAGTTAACTTAAGAAACTCCGTGACTATATAGCACGGAGTAAACAGAATGTCCGATAGGAAACCCCAACCAATCGCTGCTCACATGAACAATTGTGAAAGTGCAACAATGCCTCATCTATGGAGTGCAATTGCGCCGAGGATTATAAACAGTGCACAAGTGTGCTGTGCATCGGATATACCCGGTGGGGATCATCTGTTTAAATCATCAAATCACATATATATATACCTCACGGATCGAGATAGCGTAAATCGTAAGCATTTCGGTGATACTAATCAGAAATGTAAATCAAAATAGCGTAAATCAAAATAAATCAAGATATGCATACATGTTTGGTAAAAGGTAAATCAGGGCATAGATATGAGATAAACATGGAACCATACTCAAAAACAGTTTAAGTTGATTTTCTCCTACATCAGGTCAATCTATCTTCTAAGCAAATCCAAAGCCTTTTCAGGTGTCAGGGTTTGATTCCTAGACCATAAACATAGTACTTTAAATGTTAGGGGGTGTCAGTAGCTAACTTAAGACAATGTCCGATGGTGTTTAATCCACAAAACCAAAACAGAACCAAAACAGGGGTTATTGATTGATCACCACTCCTGTTGATCGATCAATGCTCCTTGTTGATCGATCAATACCTCTCATTGATCGATCACCACTCTTTTAGTTTTCACTCTACAACAACCCAATTGATCGATCAATACACCTTATTGATCGATCACCTATCATCATTGATCGATCAATACACTCATTGATCGATCAATAACCTCTTCTACACTCTTCTACTTCAGTTTAACTTGATCGATCACCACCTTTGTTGATCGATCAATGTTCGTTGATCGATCAATGCTCTCATTGATCGATCACCAATCTCATCTCAAAAATTCACACCTTCTGTTCTCATTAACTTTTTATACAGATTGATCGATCAATGCCCTCATTGATCGATCACCACCCTACAGTGATCGATCAATACCTATGTTGATCGATCACCAAATGTCATTGATCGATCACCACTATTACTGATCGATCAATGCTCTCATTGATCGATCAATGCCCTCATTGATCGATCAATGCCCTTCGGGCATTGAACTTCTCACATTTTGGGTCCACTGTTCTCCCATTCTGTCCTATACAGATTGATCGATCAATGGTCTTCATTGATCGATCACCACTCCTGTTGATCGATCACCACTTGTGTTGATCGATCAATAATGACAGAAAATCTGTCATTAATGGAGTTCATCTCCAACCCTATTTTAACCCTTTTCCCCTTAATGGTTCTCAACAACCATCAACCTGACGTCAATGCCCATATTTGGGCATCTCATTTGCCCCTATTTAAACACATAAACTCACCTTTGTTAGGGCCCTCACGGGGTTTCGGCAAATCGACTCGAATGAGGGTTTCAGATCTTGCTTTCGGAATTTATCGTCGCTACGGCTCGGATAAGTCGATGCCCAGTTCTCCCTTCAATCTTCAAGACCGTATACACACTCTTAAACTAGTGTGGAGTGTCCTAGTTCATCTCTCCATCCTCTATCTCGAACAATGTGGTACCCTCGCACCGCTAACCCTATTTTCTCAAGGGACTCTCTCATGCACTCAACCCTAGCTACAAACTTCTGATTCTAAAGCAAGGAAAGAGGGAGAAGAAGAAGAAGAACTCCTCTAGGTCTCCTTCCTTCTCTTATAAGCTAAGAAAAGCAGATATTTCTATTTTCCTCTTAGTTTAGTATGGGCCGCCACTGACGCAACATACTACATTGACCCTTTACACAACTCAGACTTAAACGAAAATGCACATGCGAACTCATCCGACCATGGTGCAACCTTATCTTAACTAATATTAATTCTTAAAATTTAAATCGGTCTCGATTTCTGTGCCGAGCACGTAGATCAAAACAGTTAGGTTTGTGTTCTAGACTTCAGGGTTGTTACATTATCCCCCCCTTAGGAATTTTCATCCTCGAAAATGTTTAATAGGTGTGGTTAAGTAATGGTTAGTTGGAAAACAAACAGACAGATGAATGTAGAGTCAGGCAATCGATAGAGCATGCAGTCACCGTACCATGCAGGGATAAATAACATATAAAACGGAATGCATATGATAAGCAGAGTAACTTAGATACAGCTATATAAGTAATATAAGAACAAGATGTAGGAGCATAGTAATACCTACGGGGACATCGGAAGGACCAGCCTCAGCGAGGTCCTGTGGGGACAGGCGGTGTGAGTGAAGTCGCTGGGTCCACCACGTGCTGACGAGCGTGGGCGATCATCGGCGTGGACGTAGTGGCATATAGGTGCTGCATGACCAGCTCATGCATCCCCTCGTGGTAATCCAGACGACGATGCATCTGTCGCTAGAATGCCTCCATACCATCCAGCCTCTCGTGTATACGGCGGTTGCCTTCCACCAGCTCTCGAAGCATCGCGCCACGCTGGGGAAGATGGTGGGGATGGCGGTGACGAATTGGTCGGTGGGGTGTAGTGGGGGCCGGGCGGGTAGACACCTCAGATGGAGGTGGTGGATCACGTGGGGCCTCCCCCTCTCCTGATGTAGGCTCGGCAGGAACCGAACCCTCAGCGACCGTAGGTGGAACGGGCTCGGCTGCGCCCTCATCCTCCTCTGGAAGCCGTCTCACAAGTAGGTTGTAGCTTTTGGTCCAGTCTTTCAACTGAAAGACCTTGGTGTTATCTTCCAAACGTGGCTCGTGAGGAGCCAAAGTGTAGGCCTCACAGAGAGCACATATTGCTCACGAGTTTGGTGATGAGGCGGGCATAGGGATCCGCTTCTAACCCCAGACCTTACTTTCTCAGACATAAGGTCATTGGCATTGATGATGCCCTCAATGACCAAATCTGCCATAGAGAACCAACGGTTCTCATAGGCAGAGAATAGTGCCTGTTGCACTACCCCAGTCCGCGAGGACTTGTGCAAGAAAGGGTTTAGTGCACACTTGATATAAGTATCAAGCATCCACAGTCGATCAGGCAATTGGGCCCTAGATATGGATTGGCCCCTCCCGTGTTGGCCTTGGGTCATCTTAGTGACCACATCGGCGTAAGAGACCTCCTTGATGTATGGGGCATCAAGGCCACATGTCTCGATATAAGCAGACGGGCATTGTAGTGCCACCGCGACATGGAAATGGTTGAATTTATATTCAAAACCATCGATGGTCGTGACAAGTCGATGGCGACTATCACCCCATCATAGGTTTTGGAAGAAAAGCCTCACGATGCGTGGGCAATAATGATCGTGGAAGGGTTCGAGCAAGGGTTTTAACCCGAGCTTTTGGATATACCCCTTGGCCCAAGCCATTTCGAGTCGGTCCTCGTAGAGCGAGGAAGCAAAAACGATTTCGGGTAGGAAGGTCTTGGAAGCCCACCATGTTTTGGGGACTTCATGCTCTATGGTGGAGCGATGGTCGAAACCGGTGCCATGGGTGGCACGGTCGGTGAAGGGACGGGAATGGTGGGCGGTACCGGTGTACGAGCCCGGGATGTGGGTACCTTACGCGAAGCGTTCTTCGTGCGAGGTCCCATGGTCGAATACAAAAAAAATAAAATGGAAACGAGACTTGACGGAATTCAAACGAGAACTTTACCGGATGAATGGAGCGATGTCCACTCGAATCAAGCCGGAGAACGAAAATGGCCGGAGAAGAGTGGGGAAGACGGTTGAACGGTTGGAATTCCAAAACTTTCGATCGATCACTACGGGAGCTTTGTGCAAATGACCGTTCAAAACCCCAACCCTTAACTTAAACCCCAGGATTGATCGATCACGGCTTCTGTTGATCGATCAATGAAGCATCTTTAAGCCCTAAATCGATGCATTGATCGATCACCACCCTTTGTTGATCGATCACTGATGCCCTTATTGATCGATCACTACTACTGTTGATCGATCACTGCTTTCCTTCCAATGCAAAAGTGATCGATCACTGACCTATGTTGATCGATCACTTGAACCTCTATTGATCGATCAATACTGCTATTGATCGATCACCAGCCTTTCTTTTGAGTGAAATCCTTCACTGTCCTTGATCGATCACCTCCTTCTGTTGATCGATCACTCATGAAATTGATCGATCACTGCCTCCATTGATCGATCAATGACATCTGTGAGACTACATTGTAACAGTCAGCTTTTCCAACAGTGAATCGTCCGAATTTTGAAACTAAGGATACGTGCACATCATACATAGTACCCCTACAAGAAGATTCATCGAGTAAATGATGCATGCTTACGCACAATGACCTAATAATGTGATGAACCTTTAAGCGAAAATGATTAAGAATTTACCTTTCTCATTGGGTAACGGATTTCGCTGCTCCCAAGTAGTTGTCCGAATGATTTCTCCACTTGACTAGTACCAGTGGAATCAACTTAGTCCGCAGAACTTGATCACGACGATCTAAAATAGCAATCGGTTCTTCAATCACCGTCATATCCTCCAGAAGCTCTATTGGTTGGTAATCCAAGACGTGAGTCGGATCGCATACGTAATGGCGTAGCATGGACACGTGAAAGACGTTATGCATGCTTGCCAACTGTGGTGGCAAGGCAATCCGATAAGTGACTTCTCCAACCCGTCCGAGTACCTCAAATGGTCCAATATATCGAGGACTCAACTTTCCGCATTTTCCAAAGCGCATGACGCCCTTGGTTGGCGAAATCTTCACAAACACCTTGTCTCCAACCTGAAAACAAGTGTTAATTCTCTATTGATTTAATTTTAACCATGGGCATACGTATCGTCTGACGTATTTGGTTATACCTGAAACTCCACTTGCGTTCGATGAAGATCCGCATAGCTCTTTTGACGGCTTTGGGCCATCCTCAATCTTTCGCGAATTACTCTAATCGTCTCAGTGGTACTGTCCATGATCTCTGGTCCTAAGACAAGCTTTTCGCCGACTTCTTCCCAATTCAGTGGAGATCTGCATCGACGTCCATATAAAGCTTCATAAGGCGCCATCCCAATACTTGACTGATAACTGTTATTGTGTTTAATTCGATCGAGGTAAGTGTTGATCCCATAAACCATGAAAGTCCAACATACACGACGCAACATATCCCTCTATGATCCGTTCACTCTCGATTTGCCCATCCGTCTGAGGATGAAATCTTTGTGAATTCCAATTTAGTGCATAAATGCCGCCAAAGCTCGCGATGTATAAAGCGGATCCCTATCACACACGATGCTGACCGGTATGCCATGTAATCGAACTATTTCCTTCATGTAAAGCTCGGCTAGTTTATTGGCCGTAAATGTAGTCCGACTAGAAAATGTGCGATTTCACCGTCATCCACAATAACCCAAATGGCATTATTCTTTCTCAGTGTGCTCGGCAATCCTAATATAAAGTCCATAGAAATGGCTTCCCATTTCCACTCTGGCACTGGTAATGGTTGCAATAAACCTGCTGGATTCTGATGGTCCACTTTCACCTGCTGGCAGACCAAACACCTAGAAACATAATCTGCCACATCCTTCTTTAATCCTCTCCACCAAAAACTTCGCTTGAGATCTTGGTACATCTTGGTACTCCCCGGATGTATAGCATATGTAGACTTATGCGCTTCCTCCAAAATTGTGTCTTTTAGATCCTTTGTATCCGGTATGCATATCCGATCTCGAAATAGCAACGTGCCATCATCCTTGATGGTAAAATCAGGTCTGATCCCGTTGATCACATCCCTTCTAATCGCCATAAGCTCGCCGTCAATCATCTGGAGCTTACGTACATTGTCAAACAATGTGGGGCGTATCACGATGGTAGCCATTAGTGTCCCTGAACCTCTAACATCAATCAGCGTATCACATAAGGCCAGGTCCTCAAGTAGGTGCCACCTTTGTACTCGGGTAATAAGATGTGCCAACTGAGCTGAGGACTTTCTGCTCAAAGCATCTGCCACAACATTGGCCTTCCCAGGGTGATACTGGATGGAACAATCGTAGTCTTTCAAGAACTTCAGCCATCTGCGTTGTCGCATATTCAAATCCTTTTGAGTAAACAAATATTTAAGGCTTTTGTGGTCGGTGTAGATATCGAACGTCTCGCCGTATAAATAGTGCCTCCAAATCTTCAAAGCAAAGATCACCGCTGCCAATTCCAGATCGTGAGTCGGGTAGTTTTTCTCATGTTCCTTAAGTTGTCTAGAGCCATATGCGATAACCTTCTTATGTTGGTTGAGAACACAACCCAAACCACTATACGATGCATCACTGTAGATAGCCAAGCCTCCTCTCCCAGAAGGTATAGCTAGCACTGGTGCTGTAGTCAGATGCGTCTTCAATTCCTGAAAACTCTTCTCGCATTGTTCAGTCCAATCAAATTTAGCATTTTTCTTAGTGAGCTGAGTAAGCGGACTTGATAGCTTAGAGAAACCCTCTACGAATCGCCTGTAGTATCCTGCCAAACCAAGGAAACTACGGACCTCTGTCACTGTCTTAGGTTGTTCCCATTTCACGACAGCTTCAATCTTTGTCGGGTCTACGGTTATACCTTTGGCGGAGACAATATGGCCCAGGAAACTCACCTGGTTCAACCAAAATTCACACTTACTGAGCTTTGCGTATAATTTGTGTTCTCTGAGGGTCTGCAAGACTACACGTAGATGCTCCTCATGTTCCTCCTTCGTCTTAGAATAGACGAGGATGTCGTCCACAAAAACAACCACTGATTTGTCCAAGTGTGGCTTAAACACACGATTCATCAGGTCCATAAATGATGCGGGTGCATTCGTCAATCCAAATGGCATAACCAAGAATTCATAGTGTCCATACCGTTCTCAATGCCGCCTTCTCCACATCTCGGTCTTGACTCAGAATTGGTGGTAACCGATCTCAAGTCTATCTTCGTAAAGAACCTCGCCCTTGCAATTGATCAAACAGATCATCGATCCTAGGAAGCGGGTAACGATTCTTAATCGTCAACTTATTCAATCGCCGATAGTCAATGCATAGACGCATCGAACCATCTTTCTTCTCGATAAACAATAATCCGGTGCTCCCCTAAGGGGACACACTCGGTCGAATAAACCCTTTGTCAAGCAATTCTTGTAATTGCTCTTGCAACTTAATTTGGAGCCATCCGACACGGAGCTTTAGACATCGGTTCAAAGGTTCGGAACCACATTGATTGCAAACTCGATCTCCGAATCGGTGTAGTCCTGGCAATTCCTCAGGGAATACATCAAAATACTCGCATGCAATGGGAATATCGGATATCACATTTGTTTTCTCCCGTTGCTCTTGTAGGAAGGCTATATATCCACTGCATCCACTCTTCATCATCCTCTCCGCCCGAATAGCGGATATCAACGGAGCTACCTTAGACTTCACTCCGAAGAATCTAAAGGATCGCTCCTTTGGAGGGCGGAAAACTACCATCTTCCAAAGACAATCCACACTTGCGTGGTAAACGGATAGCCAGTCCATTCCCAAAATGATGTCAAATCCTTTTAATATCTAACAGAATCAAATCTGCCAGTGTCTCATGATCATCTACTGCCACTACCACTGATTTACACACGGTGAGTGCATTCACTGCACTACCCGTGGGAATTGACACTGTCAGGATAAAATCTAGTTGTTCTGGAGTGGCACTCAATTCCTTTGTAAATTGAGGCCGTACGAAAGAATGTGTGAGCCCGGTCTATCAGGGCTCGTGCTCTATGGAAGCAAATATCGCAACTCCTATACAGTTTCAGCTCACCTACATACCAATATCAACATTACTTTAACGTTTTAGATGTGTAGGTTTACGTGTACTATTATAATCAAAATAAATCAATTAAATTTAATATTTTTAATCTTTCCAATTCATCGTGTTAAACAACACCACATATCTTGAATTCTAATCATACCTTGAATGACGTCATTTGATGTCAGAGCATCGGTGGCGGTGATGGCATAAGCTCGGCCGTGAACCACCGGGTCGAGTGATCTTTGGTGAATGATCTCCGCTCGCTTGCTCTCCTGGGGCAATTCCTAACCAAGTGACCCATCTTGCCACACTCAAGCATGCCCCTGTCTCTCTCCTCAGCCTCGCCTTGTGTGGTTTCCCACACTTTGCACATATCGCGGCCGGAGTGAAGGACGAGACTCTTGAAGGTCCCTGAGTCACTGAGGCCCCGCTACCAGAAGATCCAGCTGGTCGAAAGGATCTGGAAGATGTAGGCGCTGCTGCTCTCTGATATGAACTCGGTCCTGAAGAAATCGCCGGTCGAGAGTGCGTAGGGTATCTCGGAGGTCTGGAAAATCTAGCCCTCTTGTTCTGCTCTGTATCCTGAGATTGCCCTTGGAATTGTCTCTCTCTCGCCTGCTTGTCCCTCCAAGAGAATTGTTTCTGGTTTTCTTCTTCAGCTATAAGAGCCTTGGCCATGACTCCCTCATAAGTCTCCATTTCCCACATGGCGACATCTTTCTGCAAATTTTGTCTCAGGCCAAGTTGGAATTTCCTTGCTCTCATCAACTCCGTGGCTACATGTTGAGGTGCAAATCTAGCCAACCTATCAAACTCCGCTCCATAGTCCCTTACTGACATGGCGCCTTGTTTCAACTCTATGAATTTCACCTCCCATTGATGCCTCACAATTTTCGGGAAGTATTTGTGATAAAACACCTCCATAAACTCCTCCCATGTCCAAGGAGTGTGAGGAAACTCTCTCTGTCTATTTTGTGACACCGACTTCCACCAAGGTCCGGCGTCACCATCCAGTTTGAAAGTGGCCCAACGCACTTTCTCTACGTCACTGCACTGTAATACTTCAAAGAGCTTCTCCATCTCTTCTATCCACCCTTCTGCCTCAACGGGATTCGTTTGACCTGAGAAGTTAGGAGGTCTCATTCTCCTAAACTCCGCAAATCCACCAGGCTGATGGGGTGGTCTAGCTGCCTGTTGAGCTAAAGCAGCTGTCTGTTGAGCGACGTTGGTAGCTAATGCTTCCAACACCTACTCCATCCTCTCTTCATTTCTCCTTCTACCTCCTCTGGGTCCCAATGGAACCGCATTTGCATGTGAGAGAAACTCCAAGCCCCTCGACGTGCCTATGACCTCGGGCACATCCCTCAGAGGAATCTCTCTCTGACCTGTTCTACCTCTGTCGTGCCCTCCTCTGAACTTAGGGCCCATACTGGTCTGTCATTGTGAAAACAACAACATTGATCAGTACATAGATTGTGAAAACAATCCAACCTGAACCCGTAGTTCAACCTAACGTCTAGGCTCGACACTACCAGAAGTGCACCGGATTTCTGCGCAAAAATTGTGCCATTATTAGGATCATGCTCGGATGATCCTCGGACAAATCATTAGTGTCCGTAAAGCGTGCTGCCACCATACACCCGGCAAATGTAGGTCAGTAATTTATCAACATTTAATCATAAAGAACGATAATTATAAAATGATTAATTCTATATAAAACAAAGAAAATACATTCTCAAAAAGGAACCAAGAAGAACCATTGGTGATGGACATCCATCACCCAAACAATGGTTCCCGATAGTGGTTCCGAATAGAATGCCTAAATGACATAATAATGATCCTACAAAACTGTACATAAAAGTGGCCACCAGGCACACAGTAATCCCAAAATATACAAATACAATATAACAGACTCTAGTACCCAGGCTACGGATAGAACTCGTTACCGAACGTCTCTCCTCTTCTCTCGGCCTACCGGATCAGCCGGTAGTCTGGTCACTGCGTCTTAACGATGCCTCGTAACCTAAAATTTATTTAGAATACATGGTGAGCTACATCCTAGCTCAATAGAAGAATTTCCAACTAAACGAATTGAATATGTAAATCATGCTAACTCATAACAGAAATCAAATCAGGAAACGTATAATCATGACGAATCAAATCAAATACTGAGCTTTTATGCAAGAATCAGATGTGATGCAAATATATTATCAGAAAGCTTAAATTGTGTATAGTTAACTTAAGAAACTCCCGTGACTATATAGCACGGAGTAAACAGGAATGTCCGATAGGAAACCCCAACCAATCGTCGTTCACATGAACAATTGTGAAAGTGCAACAATGCCTCATCTATGGAGTGCAATTGCGCCGAGGATTACAAGCAGGTGCACAAGTGTGCCAGATATATATACCGCTCGTGGGGATCATCTGGTTTAAATCATCAAATCACATACATATATACCTCACAGATCAGATAGCAGAAATCAGAAGCAGATTTCAGGATACGAATCAGGAAACAGAAATCAAAATAGCAGAAATCAAGATATGCATACATGTTTGGTAAAAGCAGAAATCAGGGCATAGATATGAGATAAACATGGAATCATACTCAAAAATAGTTTAGGTTGGTTTTCCCCTACCTCAGGTCAATCTATCTTCTAAGCAAATCCAAAGCCTTTTCACGGTGTCAGGGTTTGATTCCTAGACCATAAACATAGTACTTTAAATGTTAGGGTGTCGAGAAGCTAACCGGCACAATGTCCGATGGTGTTTAATCCACAAAACCAAAACAGAACCAAAACAGGGGTTATTGATCGATCACCACTCCTGTTGATCGATCAATGCTCCTTGTTGATCGATCAATACCTCTCATTGATCGATCACCACTCTTTTAGTTTTCACTCTACAACAACCCAATTGATCGATCAATACACCTTATTGATCGATCACCTATCATCATTGATCGATCAATACACTCATTGATCGATCAATAACCTCTTCTACACTCTTCTACTTGGTTTAACTTGATCGATCACCACCTTTGTTGATCGATCATCGGTTGATCGATCAATGCTCTCATTGATCGATCACCAATCTCATCTCAAAAATTCACACCTTACATTCTCATTAACTTTTTATCTGATTGATCGATCAATGCCCTCATTGATCGATCACCCTCGATGATCGATCAATACCTATATTGATCGATCACCAATTGTCATTGATCGATCACTACTATTATTGATCGATCAATGCTCTCATTGATCGATCAATGCCTTCATTGATCGATCAATGCCCTTCGGGCATTGAACTTCTCATATTTTGGGTCCACTGTTCTCCCATTCATCTATCTGATTGATCGATCAATGGTCTTCATTGATCGATCACCACTCCTGTTGATCGATCACCACTTGTGTTGATCGATCAATAATGACAGAAAATCTGTCATTAATGGAGTTCATCTCCAACCCTATTTTAACCCTTTTCCCCTTAATGGTTCTCAACAACCATCAACCTGACGTCAATGCCCATATTTGGGCATCTCATTTGCCCCTATTTAAACACATAAACGCACCTTTGTTAGTTTAGGGCCCTCACGGGTTTCGCAAATCGACTTCGAATGAGGGTTTGAGATCTTGCTTTCGAATTTATCGTCTACGCTCTGGCTCGGATAAGTCGATGTCCAGTTTTCCCCTTTAATCATCAAGACCGTACATACTCTTAAACTAGTGTGGAGTGTCCTAGTTCATCTCTCCATCCTCTATCTCGAACAATGTGGTACCCTTGCCGCTAACCCTATTTTCTCAAGGGACTCTCTCACAGACCAACCCTAGCTACAAACTTCTCAGATTCTAAAGCAAGGGAAAGAGGGAGAAGAAGAAGAAGAACTCCCTCTAGGTCTCCCTTCCTTCTCTTATAAGCTAAGAAAACAGATATTTTTGTTTTCCTCTTAGTTTAGGTTCCGGTGTGGAGCACGAGTACGGTCGCTACGACGCAACGTACTACATTGACCCTTTACACAACTCAGACTTAAACGAAAATGCACATGCGAACTCATCCGACCATGGTGCAACCATATCTTAACTAATATTAATTCTTAAAATTTAAATCGGTCTCGATTTCCGTGCCGGGCACGTAGATCGAAACAGTTAGATTTGTGTTCTAGACTTCAGGGTTGTTACAAGTCCAGTATCGGTGGATGTATCCAATTGAAAGGTATTTTCTTATAATATTTTAAATAAATTTTAATTGTTTGATGTTTCACTTCCTGATGCTAATTTTTTTTACCTATAGATATCTCTCAACATTGAAATCATATGTGCGCAATCGAGCTCAACCTGAAGGATCCATTGCAGAAGGATATATCGCAAATGAATGTCTCACATTTTTCTCAAGGTATTTACAGAATATCGAAACAGGGTTAAACCGACTCCCACAAAATCATAATGAAAGTGCTCTCAAGGGTGCCTCACCATTCATTCTGAAAGAGGTAGAATGGACGCAAGCACATAGATATATCCTCTTCAATCATGAGATGGTCAAAAGTTATCTAGAGTAAGAACTTGAGACTTTATGATATTACTTTTCAATATTATTTAATGTCTAGAACTCCTTAAAAAATTATGATGTTACAGGCAACACAACAAGCTATTGCTTTTGACAAATTCGAATGCATCTCCCCATGATATCCAAAAAATGCACAACGAACAATTTGTTAGTTGGTTTAAAGAACATGTAAGGGCAATCCACTTATTAGAATAAATTTTTTAGAAGAATTTAAGATATTATTTAACTTTCGTCTCCGCTTTATATAGGTTCCGAAGTTGCGAAAAGCTAATAGACCATTGCCAGAAGGACTTCATCTTCTTTCCCAATGTCCACAATTTTCAGCTATGAGGTTCACTAGCTACACAGTTAGTGGATATAAATTTCGAATAATCGGTAAAGATGAGTGCTAGGACCCAAAATAGTGGTGTTTCTGTCATAGCAACGACTACGAGTTATGCAAGTAAAAAGGACAAAAGACCCGTTGCAGGAGAGATAACTTACTATGATCAATTAACTTACATAATTGAATTGACATATTCTGAGGAGCTGAAGTTTGTACTATTCAAACGTGACTGGTTCGATGTAATGTCACAAGCAAGGGGAATTAAGACTGATGAATTGGGATTTACACTTGTGAATTTTAAAAAAAAATTGTTCTCTGGTCTACAAGCAACCAATGAACCATACATATTGGCATCTTAAGCTAAGCAGATTTTTTATGTTGAGGATCTAACTGAGCCTAATTGGCATATGGTTGTCAAGATTAATCCTAGAGACCTATTTGATATGAGTGGTGAAGATGTTGAGTTATTAGACAAAGGACCATATGGAAACCAACAACTAAATGAAACAATAGAACGCTATACCGATGTTGTCAGTTGGGTGAGGGAAGATGTTATTGGTTCAATTATTGTTGTACCTATCAGTTAGGCCCTATCAAACATGATTCAATCTTGGATACATTCCTGGGATGTATCCATTCATTGCATCACACCTGATGCTCTTATCTCTTTACTTCCTCATCCCCTGGGGATGGCTCATTATAATTACTCTTATTGATGTCACACACACACACTTGTCACAAACACTTAAGCAATAAAACATTTTAAATTGAATTCTATATCACTACAAAAATGCTCTTGCAAAATAAAGTACATGTTCAAGGTGTTCCCTACCTTAAGTCTCTGTTTGATCAATGCATCAAGGTCCCACGTGGCTCCTTGTGCCCAAGCTCACATGTACCACCTATGGTACCACATAACGTGTGAAACACATCACTAAAGATGCAATAAAGAAGTCCAAGACCTCCAAGAATCTTAAAGTCAAACTCAAAAGTCAACAAAAACTGGCACAGTCGATTAATCGAACTCCAAAATCGATTAATCGAATCTGATTCGATTAATCGATTAATCAAAATTCAATATCGATTAATCGATTCTAAAATCAATTAATCGAGATTCCCATTCGATTAATCGAATTCCCATTTGATTAATCAAAAATCTCCATTCTATCCAGTCGATTCTCAATTCGAGTAATCGAGTTCCCAAAATCGATTAATCGATCCCAATTCGATTAATCGAAATTCTAAATCGATTAATCGAACTCTCATTTCGATTAGTCGATTTCTACATTCTCTTTTCTTTCCTCCACTGGGGTTCACTGTAGGTTCCCAGTCGATTAATCGATACCCAAATCGATTAATCGAAATTCAAAGTCGATTAATCGAGATCGGGGTCCTCTGACATTTCAACTTCTTGACCAAAATCGATTAATCGAAACTCAATTTCGATTAATCGAAATGGCCAGATTCAGCCCCTTTTGGCTGTTCTTCCCAATCTCTTCCCTTACTTTTTCCTCCATTTTTCTAAGCCTTTATCCTATATTTTACACCATTTCTAACTAGAATTTACCCTTTCAATCCATGCATTTAAACTACAAAAATCTTACCTTCAATCAATCTCAAATTGATTTCAAATCAAGTGGTTGGAAAGGCTAGGGTTCCAGCTTTGGCTTGAACGAATTCTTCATGTTGAATCAGCCTCTTTAGTGCTTGAATCCCCCTTCCAATCACCCACAATAACTCCTTGCTCAACCACCTTCTTTACTCCTCTCTCTCTTCTTTACTTCTCTCTCAACAACCTAAGATAGAGATTTAGGGTTATTAAACCCTTTTATCTCTCTTCACACTTGTGTGTTGAGCACATGCATCGCGATAGGTGTATGCGACTTCACATTCACATCACACACCACATAGTCACTCAAACTATCACATCTCATCTGTTCATCACACTCTATGCTAACTATTGAACTACTAATTGGTCAAACCTATGACCAATCAAGCACGGATCCCGAGGTCATTGTTTAACGTGATTTTTTGGGATATTACATCCTCCCCACCTTGGGAATTTTCATCCTCGAAAATAACCCAAAGGTGCATAGGTCTGGGTTCCCCCCCCCCACACTCGTAGGTGAGGTGGTCCAGTACATTTACACGGAATATAATTAAACACATACACAGCATATAAATGACAGTCATAGAAAATGAACAACTATTTATATTGAGTAAAATTTGTACAAGTGTTTACATTAATGGAACTGAAAGCACAACAAAATTTGTTCCTATACAACCAAAATACAAAATAAAGTAAAGTAGTCCCAAGGCTCAGGCTGTCCTCTCGTCAAGCTGGTCTGATGGGGGAGCTATAGGGGCTGGTGGGTCTCTGAGCCGGCCGGGTCTCAAGGGTGGGTGGTGGAGGTGGCTGGTGCTATAAGTCTGCGTCCTCATGAGCTGATGTAGATGTGTAAGGAGCAGCGCCGGTAGTGGTGGTGGTCGGATGGAAGACGGGACCTCTGTGGGAGGCGGTCCGCCCTGCAGTCCTGTCACAACCCAGATTTTTCACTGATTTGTGCACGGCACGCATACACACATAGGTATATGTGTTTCACAAAGAGACCAAAACGACCCAAATACTTTAAGTGTGTACGTGGGAAACACACCAGTATATCCCAATAATTTTAGATATAAAAGTGAAGAAGAGAGAAAGGAGCCCTTACGTAAATCTATTCTAACCTAAATAGAGAGAAGGAGAATATAGAGAGAAAGAAGAAAAGAGCCTGGTAGAGAACTAGGGTTCGTTGAGACTTAGGTCGGCAAAGGAGATCAGAGGAAACGACGGGAGGAGGAACCAGGGAGGCCGGATAACCGAGTAGATATTCAAATCATAAATCAGACCGGTGCAGTTTCATCGTCAGAGGTATGTTAAGGACATGATCGATGCCTAGGAATGTTTTAAGCAGTAGGAAAGAGGTTGGCTAAATGTTTCCTTGTATAAGATAAAGGGTAAATGATGAGTGGAAGCATATTCTCGATCTTGATCGAGGGACAAATCGTTGTTCCTCGCTCGAGCGGTCTAAAAAGGCTCGCTCGAGCGAGGATGAACAGATATAAGCATGACTCTGGGCTTGCTCGAGCGGTCCCTGAAACTAAAGGGGAGCTCGCTCGAGCGAGGGTCCACGGTCATATTTCGAAAACTCGTTTTAACCGCTCGAGCGACCTCAATTTAACCGCTCGAGCGAGGTCAATAGACCGCTCGAGCGAAGTCAAGTGACCGCTCGAGCGAGGATAATTGACCGCGTGAGCGAGGTCTGGTGACCACTCAGATCTTGGTTTTTGTCGAATATGAGAACTTGGGGGTCATACACCCCAATGACTTTAGATTATTCTAAAACTATTTTTTTAAAATGTAGGTTGATGCGTTATAACCCTCTACGAGCAAGCATGCCTTGAGATTCGTCGAGGTAGGGAATATTCTCAAAACATGTGCATTATTCTGTGAACTCATATGTGTAGTATAGTCTATTTAAATAGTGTAGTCCATAAACCCTCATGATAAGGGCGTGTGTGTGTGTGTTCCAATGTGGAAAATCCTGAGGTCCCCAGGGGACGAAAGATAATGTGGTTCAATCAAAGAAAGGTGAAATAGAAGCATGGGGCATCCCAGGGATGCGTAAGAAAACAAACAGAGAAACAAAAATAACGTGATAAGGCCTAATGGGATATATTTAGCACAATCACGGTGAATAACTATATGTAAAGCACATTGATATTTTTATTATTTAAGGTTGATTGGAATACCCCACCGACGTGGCGGGATAACCACGACTGACTCGGCAGGATATCCGTGACCGGTACGGCGGCCAATTCGTATATTTATAACACATCCTAGGGATGTAGATTGAGAATAGACCCCGCCGCCTATGAGAAATGGGCTCGGGCAGTATTCCCAGGGAATACACATAACAACTGTCTAGTTAGACGACGATGGTGGGTATTCCATCGGGGCTCGATGCTATATTGCTCGAGGATTACTTAAGTTAAGATTTAAGTGATTAGGCCAAGTTCACAACCAAACTCATAAAGAGATGAAACAAAACTATGCTAAGTAGTGGTCGGAACCATTGGGTTACCCCTGTTACTCAAATTGTTGTACATAAGTGTTTTCTTGAGAATTTTATGTTTGTTAAGTTACTGACATATGTGTGAAGGATGATCTATATGTTCTTTTGTTTTCCCTACGGAGCTAGGATGTAGCTCACCCCTTAGACTATACGTCGCAGGTCCAGGACTAGCGGCAGCAAGGACTTCGGGTGAAGTTAATCCAAGGGCATCGGTGTCCGTGCCCACAGAAGAGTCAGAACCTCCTCCTGAGGAATTCTTCTAGGAAACCCGCTGCATACTCAGAGAGTGAGTTGAGAGAATACTATGTATGGCTGGTATATCGAGCCTCTTTATTTAGAGTGTTTTAAATTTCTGCCTCTTGATAAGACGTCTAGGATGAATAATTTCAATTAAACATTTGGGTAAGTTCTTATGTCCATGAATTGGCATGGGACAAGGACAGCCTTGCGAGATCAACTATATTGTCTTTTATTTCAATTTAGAGTAGTCGCATGTGCTTAAATTATAGTTTGGCTATATATATCGACGAGTTATGATATGAAGTTAAGGCACGGCCTTGGAGGTCGTGCAGATGGCACGGAATTTGGGATGCCAAAATTCGGGCTGTCACAAGTCCACTCCTCCTCCTGAGCGAGGTAGCGATGGTAGTCCGTCGGGTAGATGTAGCGGAGGGTATGGAACATAAAGAAGTCCATCCTCCGGTTCATTCGCTCGTTGTTGGCCTCCATGCGTGCCAACACCTCCTCGATGGTAGGTCCGGATGGAGCTGCGTGCCGGCGGTATGATGATGTGGGTGTAGCGGGCGCGGAGTGAGCTGGCGGTGTCGGTGAGGCTGTGGTGTGAGAGGTAGCCCTCTCCACTAATGGCTCTGCCGGGTGTTCCCCACCCACGAGTGGGTCCTGATGTGGTGGTGGGGGTGGTGCTACTGCTGCTGGAGCCGGTAGGGTCCGCTTCACGCAGTCCGTAGCCCTCACCTCGTGAGGCGAGATGATGTAGGAGGGATCGTTGGAGTAGCACTCCAACATGCTCGAGATGAGCCGAGCATATGGCATCTTCTCCTTGGGCCTCATGTTGTCCTTCATCAATTTTCCCTTGATGTACCTCATCCCTTCTAGGACGACCATGGTAGCATCAAACCATCGGCCACAGAAGGCCGCATAAAGTGCCTGTTGCACTTTGTCTACGCGCTCCGTATCGTGGCATGATCGTATAGGTTACACTTGATTACCGAATCAAGCATCCACATGTAGTGGGAAGGTCAACCCTCTTGATGGAGGATCCCACCCCTTTCCCGCTGGTCATACGGGTCATGATTTCCTCAAATCGAGGGTCCTCCTCAAAGGGTGGGAATAGGGTGGTCTCGGAGCACCTCGGGTAATGCGATGGCGACGTGTGATCATGTATTCTCGACCCTCGATGGTGGTCTTGATCACGTCGTCGGTCGAGCCGTCCACAAGCCCTTGGTAAAACAATCTCACCAATCTAGGGTAGTAGGAACCCCGGATTGGTTTGAGAAGGTTGCCGAGACCAGCATTGTTAAGGTAATTACGAGCCCATTGGGTCTCGCCCGATACATCGAGATTTGTGAAAAGGGTAGGGTCAATGAGGTACTCGACCTCAAAGGTCTTCGCGGCCCACCACTCATTAGGTTGTACCACGTTAGTGGGTGGTGGCGGCATGGGTGTCGATTCTCGTGAAGACTCGCGCGAGGATGCGCTCGTCGAACTGGAGGTGGTCTCCGATGCCGACGGTGATGGAGTCCTCACCGGCGATGGGGTAGGTGGTGGTACTGCTGCGTTCTTACTCCGGACCGGTAGCTTGGAGGTTGCCTTCTTCGAAGACAAACAGGTTTTGGGCGGCATTTTTGGTGAAATAGCAAAAATCTAGGGTTTCCTCTAGTTCAAATTGAAAGGAAAACACAAATTTAGGGTTTACCATGGGTTTTCAATCCAAAATAGGCGATCGCGGTCCGAAATCGGTTCGAAATGCCCCAAAACCCTAGCTCGGATGGATGGTCGGAGAAGAAGGAGAAAAGGTGCCAAAAACTAAAAAGTCCAAATGATTTCGGATGGGAAATAAAATCCCCAATTTTATATATATAGGCCCCGGCTCGATTAATCAAAATCCAAAGTCGATTAATCGAGATTCAAAACTAGGTTAAGCCGCGCAAAATCGATTAATCGATCTCCAAAATCGATTAGTCGAAAGTCAAAATCGATTAATCGAATTAATTTCGATTAATCAAAATCGTATCTGTTTAAAATTTTAAGTTTTAGAGCTCACTGGCGCGAGCCAGTCGATTAATCGAAATCCATTTCAATTAATCAAAATTTCAAAATCGATTAATCGAAAATCACTTCGATTAATCGAAATCGTGCAGTCCCTTCCAAATTTTCAGGATTCTTTAAGTCATTCGATTTGTCGAACTACGGTTCGATTAATCGATTTGAGATTTCGATTAATCGATTTGGGAAATCGTTTCTCTGACTTAAAATTTTCATAAGTCCCTTAAGTTATTCGATTAATCGAAATCCCAGTTCGATTAATCGAAATTGCAAATCGATTAATCGAAATCTCCTCGATTAATCGAAAAATTCAGTAATTCCCTCTAAATTCTTCTAACATTCCCAGTTTGTTCGATTAATCGAACATGCAGTTTGATTAATCGAAAACCTAAATCGATTAATCGAAATCAAAATCGATTAATCCAAATTTCGTTCTGTATATTTTCTAACTCTTACTCAAGTTTCCAGTCACTGGCACATGCCAGTCGACTAATCGAACAAAATCGATTAATCGAAATTCCAAATCGATTAGTCGATTTGAAACTCGATTAATCGGTTTTGCCCAATTTCTGCAGATTCTCTGGTTCTTTGTTTATTTGATTTCTTTTGGTAGTGTATGACATCAAGTGATCCTTAGTTCTTCAAAACACATTCTCAAGGTCATGTGTATATAAAATTTTGTTCCCTTATCATACTTTGATCACAACTTCCATTGAATTACAAGTATTATTGAGATTCCACAAACATGCTTGTGGTTTACATTGGATTCTCAAGTCGTTGGAAACAAGGCTGGATATTGTTCTTTCACATCGGCCTCTCGTTCCCATGTAGCTTCTTCGTTCGAATGATTTTTCCATCAAACAAGCACTAAGGGGATCACTTTAGTGCGCAATACTTGTTCCTTTCGATCCAAGATTTCCACTGGTTCCTCTATCATGCTCATGTCCTCACACATCTCCATAGGTTGACTTCCTAACACATGAGATGGATCGTTCACATACTTTCTGAGCATCGATATGTGGAAAACGTTATGTACCCGATCAAACAGTGGTGGTAAGCCAATGCGATATGCAACTTCACCTACGCGTCCCAAAATTTCAAATGGTCCCACATAACGGGGACTTAACTTCCCTCTCTTGCCAAACCTCATTACACCTTTCATAGGTGACACTTTCACAAACACGTGTTCACCCACTTTATAGTCGACACTAGTCTGCTTGATGCCGGCGTAACTTTTCTGTCTACTCTGTACTGACTTCAGCCTTTCTCTGATTATTCGAACGACAGTGGCGTTGTCTTCAAGTAGTTTTAGCCCTAAAATAAATTTCTCACCTGTTTCTTCCCAATTGAGGGGTGATTTGCATCGTCGTCCATACAGAGCTTCATACGGTGTCATGTCAATGCTCGTTTGGAAACTGTTGTTTTATGCAAATTCAATCAGCGGTAGATACTCATCCCAGTATCCTTGCATATCTAGCATGCACGCCCTGAGCATGTCTTCTATTACTTGATTCACTCACTCGGTCTGCCCATCAGTTTGAGGATGGAAAGCTGAACTAAAATCTAGTCGCGTTCCCATTCCTTCTTGAAACTTCTTCCAAAAGTTGGACGTATATAGTGGATCACGATCTGAAACTATCCTGCAGAAAGTGCGCTGATTTAGTCAATCGATCTACGACGACCCAAATGGCATTGTGTCTCTTGGCAGTATGCGGCAATCCAACAATGAAATCCATCGAGATCGATTCCCACTTCCATTCTGGTATTGGTAAAGGCTGCAATAGTCCAGCAGGATGTCTATGATCAATCTTCACCTTCTGACAAGTCAAACACCGTGACACGTATTCGGCCACATCTTGCTTCAAACCTCTCCACCAGTAGTTCTTTTTTAAGTCTTGGTACATTTTGGTGCTACCAGGGTGGATAGCATAATTTTACTTATGAGCTTCATCAAGAATCGTTCGTCTTAGATCGGCATTGTCTGGAATGCAGAGACGGCCCTTGAACAATAAAGAACCATCTTCTTTTACTGAGAAGTCCGGCCTTGTGCCCTCAATCACGTCTTGATGAATCTTTGTCAATGCCAGATCTTTCATCTGTAGATCGTGGATATGCTCAAATATTACTGGCTTCACTGATATGTTAGCACAAAAGGATCCTGTAGATTTTGACTCAATGTTAGCATCGTAAAGTGCCAGGTCTTCCAATAATTTCCACCGGTGCATACCCAAAATCAAACAAGCTAACTGAGCTGAACCCTTCCGACTCAATGCATCGGCTACTACGTTCACCTTGCCTGGATGGTACTGTATAGAACAATCGTAATCTTTGAGGAATTCCATCCATCTGCGCTGTCTCATGTTAAGCTCTTTCTGTGTAAACAGGTATCTGAGGCTCTTATGATCGGTGAAAATTTCAAACGTCTCACCATACAAGTAGTGTCTCCAAATTTTCAGCACAAAAATGACTGCCGCTAGCTCCAAGTCATGAGTCGGGTAATTTTTCTCATGTTCTTTCAGTTGTCTTGATCCGTAAGCTATCACCCTCTTGTGCTGGTTGAGCACACAACCTAAACCATTGTATGACGCATCGCTGTATACTGCGTATCCTCCACTACCTGAAGGAATTGCTAGCACTGGAGCTGAAGTGAGTCTCGTCTTGAGTTCTTGAAAACTCTTCTCGCATGCCTCACTCCACTCAAATCTTGAATCTTTGCGTGTCAGCTTCGTGAGAGGTCCCGATATCTTTGAAAACCCCTCGACGAAACGTCGATAATAGCCTGCTAAGCCCAGAAAACTTCGGACATCGGTCACTGTCTTTGGTTGCTCCCATTTAACCACTGCTTCTATCTTTGCTGGATCTATAGTGACGCCGTGCTTTGAGACAACATGTCGCAAAAAGTTAACCTCTTCTAACCAAAACTCACATTTGTTGAGTTTGGCGTACAATTGGTGTTCACGTAGTGTCTGTAGAGCAATCCTCAAATGTTCTTCGTGTTCCGTCTTGGATTTGGAGTATATCAAGATATCATCAACGAACACTACGACGCAGGAGTCCAAGTGTGGTTTAAACACTCGATTCATCAGGTCCATAAACGACGCCGAAGCATTCGTCAACCCAAACGGCATCACAAGGAATTCATAGTGTCCATACCGTGTCCTGAAAGCTGTCTTCTGAATGTCCTCTACCTTGACTCGCAACTGATGGTATCTAGATCTCAGATCGATCTTAGAAAAGTACCTTGCTCCTTGCAATTGATCGAACAAATCATCAATTCTAGGCAAAGGGTAGCGGTTCTTCACAGTGAGTTTGTTCAATTGTCGATAGTCAATGCATAGCCGCATTGACCCATTTTTCTTCTTGACAAACAAGATCGGTGCTCCCCATGGAGACACACTCGGTCTGACAAACCCCTTATCCATGAGCTCATGCAGTTGTTCTTTCAATTCCTTCAACTCGGCAGGAGCCATTCTATATGGCGCTTTCGAAATAGGCTCCGTTCCCGGTGCTAAGTCAATGGTGAATTCCACTTCTCTCTCTAGAGGTAATCCAGGCAATTCTTCTGGAAACACGTCGGTGAAGTCTCGCACAACTGCTATCTCAGAAATGACATTCTTTTCTTCCTTGTCCTCTTTTAAGAAAGCCAAGTATCCACTGCAACCCTTTCTGATCATTTTCTCGGCCCTTACTGCTGAGATCAGTGGCATAGATGACGACCTCACTCCTTGAAACTGAAATGATCTTCTTGTGTTGGGTCTGAAAATGACTACCTTGTTCTTACAATTGACGGTTGCACAGTGCTGCGCCAACCAGTCCATGCCAAGGATCACATCAAACCCTTGCATGTCTAGCAGTATCAACTTTGCTTCCAACTCATGCACCTCTAGGTCTCGAACTGCTATAATGACGGATTTGTAAGCTAACTCCGTGTCCACTAACTCTCCAGTCGGAATAGACACAGATAGGATGAAGTCCAACACCTCTGGAACAATCTTCATCCTCTTGGCAAAACGTGGAGTGACGAATGAGTGGGTAGACCCTGGGTCTATCAACACTCTAGCGTCATATCCAACAAAGCATCCCTTCTCATATATAGTTAAAGTACCTATAGTATACATACATACATATAATAATTTACACATCAATTTACACCCCTAACTCACATATAAATTTAGTATTGAGAAAAAGAATCTATACAAATTCCTAATGCATGCACCTTCTCTATCTAAAATTTTAATGAAATGAAAATTTCTTTAATTTAAAAGAGTCTCACCTTGGATGACGTCATGCACGTTCCCTGCTTCCTGAGCAGTGACTGCATAGGCTCTCCCCTGAACGACCGGCTTCCTTGCTTGAATGGGTCGTAGTGCTGCAACCGAAGCCGTCTTTCTTTCGTTCGTCTCGGGGCAATCCTTGATCAAGTGGCCCACCTTGCCACATCGAAAACAACCCCTAGTCTCTGCTCTGTAATCCTCCGTTCTATGAGGCTTGCCACACTTTACACAAGTCTCTCGAGGCATGGAAGAAACTGTACGAGAACCCTGTGTGATAGTAGCGCTAGTAGACATGGCAGGGCTCTCATAGCGTAAAGGTCTCCCCGACGCAAGTAGTGGAAACCTCTGTTGGTGTTGTTGTTGCGCCGGTCTTCCAAAACCCCCCTGGAACTGTGGTCTCTGATTTTTATTCACCGATTCGTAGTTCCCCGACCTTCCTTGATCATTTCCTCCTCTCTGTTGCTCTCTCTGTCTATATCTATTCGTATTCTGTTCTTCCACGACCAATGCCTTGCTCATGACCTCTTCATAGGTCCTCAGTTAAAATGGAGCTACGCCTCCCCTAACCTCAGGCTTCAAACCTTGCTGAAACCTCTTTGACTTCATCACGTCTGTAGCGACGTAGTCCGGAGCAAAACGGGCAAGTCGTAGAAACTCCACCCCATATTCTCTCACTGTCATACTCCCTTGCACTAACTGTAGAAATTGTATCTCAAGTTGATTTCTTACTACTTCCGGAAAATATTGTTTGTTGAACTCCTCAACAAACTCCTCCCACGTCCAGGGCAACTCCCGGGTCTCCTGAGCCCTAGTCCGTATCATGGACTTCCACCAAGGCCCAGCCTCCCCATCTAGCATATAGGCTGCCCATCTTACACTCTCATCTTCCTTGCATGTCAGCACGCTAAAGACCTTCTCCATTTCCATCAGCCAATTTTCAGCTGCCATCGTGTCTGCCTACCCAGAAAATGAAGGAGGTCTCATCCTCCTAAACTCTGTAAAGGATGAGGGCACAGGCAGTGCTGGTCCTATAGGTGGTGTAGGTGGCTGCTGTTCTCTCGCTGCATGAGCTGCAAAGGATGCGGCTTGTTGTGCCATGGAAGCTACCATGGTCTCCATGGTATGCATCATCCTTTGTCGCTCCTCTCTATCCTCTTGTCTTTCTCTAACTCTCTCCTATTCTCTTTGATCTTGATCCTGACGATCTCGATCCTCATCATCATGCTGTCTACTACTACTACCCCGTGGGGCCTCAGTATCTCCTAAAGGCACTCTATTGGTAGGAGAGATGTAATCATCTCCACTACGTAGACTCCTCTGTTGGCCTCCCCTCGGTCGACCTCTTCCTCTACATGACATTCGCGGCTGCATTGGAAACTAAAGTTTCGTTAGCAGAAGCTCCTATGTTCTGACAAAAAGAGTGATTGTCAGAATTGCTAAAAGAAATAGCTTTGATACCAACCGTGATAGCCGCATTTCGGCACCCCGAAACCCGTGCCATCAGCACGATCATCTTGACCGTGCCCCTTAGCTATGCATGGGACATTGGTATATCAAGCAACGAATTGAATTGAAATAGTAAATGAAGCTGCAGAATTAAATTACTATATGAGCATTTCTCAAAATACAGTTCTACCCTCATGCCTCTACATGAACGGAGAACCGATTCGAACCATCGATGATAGCTAATCATCATAGATGGTTCGCCCAAAAGAATTATCCCAATCTATACATATACATTGTTTAATCAAAACAAGACTTGACATACCAAGTCGTACAAAAATCACTCAAAAACCCTCAAAGCTGCACAACGGAGTCCTCTAGAAGAAATCCTTAGGACGTGGCTCCAACTCGTCACCAGGTGCTAGGTCCGAGTCACCGGGGTCAGCGTCTCCTGAAGCCTCGACAGCTGCTAGTAGCGGACCTGCGACGTATAGTCTATAGGGTGAGCTACATCCTAGCTCAATAGGAAACAGAACACAGTTGAACATATAAATTATCACTCACATATATTCAATGATATGCCATGCATGATGTGTCTATGCAGTTACTGATGAAAAATAGTTGAAAAGCATCAAGTTTTACTGGTAGTTTACTCATATATTTTACATATTCATGAATGATGCTGAAAAGGCCTAAAGCAAAACTTAAATGTTCAACTTAAATAATCCCCGAGCAATATAGCATCGAGCCCCGATGAGATACCCATCATCGTCATCTATATAGACAGTTTTAAACGTATTCCCTGGGAATACAAATAGTACCCAAGCCCCTTTCCTCTGGGGATTGGTGGCGGGGTTTCACTTGTCTCAAATCAACACCCCTGGGGTGTGCTTACTGTGTACGGATAAGCCTTCGCACTGGCCTACGGTTTCGCCGCCGTATCAGTCACGGATATCCTGTGGTGTCAGTCGTGGATATCCCGCCACGTCGGTGGGGTACCCTATCAAACCTCAAATAACAAAAGTATCAGGTGCTTTACATATAGTTATTCACCGTATAAGTGTGCTATCTTATATAAGTTAGGCCCTATCAAACATGATTCAATCTTGGATACATCCCTGGGATGTATCCATTCATTGCATCACACCTTATGCTCTTATCTCTTTACTTCCTCATCCCCTGGGGATGGCTCATTATAATTACTCTTATTGATGTCACACACACACACTTGTCACAAACTCTTAAGCAACAAAATATTTTGAATTGAATTCTATATCACTACATACATGCTCTTGCAAAATAAAGTACATGTTCAAGGTGTTCCCTACCTTAAGTCTCTGTTTCATCAATGCATCAAGGTCCCACGTGGCTTCTTGTGCCCAAGCTCACACGTACCACCTATGGTACCACATAACGTGTGAAACACATCACTAAAGATGTAATAAAGAAGGTCCAAGACCCTCCAAAAATCTTAAAGTCAAACTCAAAAGTCAACAAAAATTGGCACAGTCGATTAACGATTAATCGATTCTAAAATCAATTAATCGAGATTCCCGTTCGATTAATCGAATTCCCATTCGATTAATCGAAAATCTCCATTCTATCTAGTCGATTCTCAATTTGAGTAATCGAGTTCCCAAAATCGATTAATCGATCCTAATTCGATTAATCGAAATTCTAAATCGATTAATCGAACTCTCATTTCGATTAGTCGATTTCTACATTCTCTTTTCTTTCCTCCACTGGGATTCACTGTAGGTTCCCAGTCGATTAATCGATACCCAAATCGATTAATCGAAATTCAAAGTCGATTAATCGAAACTTAATTCGATTAATCAAGATCAGGGTCCTCTGACTTTTCAACTTCTTGGCCAAAATCGATTAATTGAAACTCAATTTCGATTAATCGAAATAATGGATTCAAATTTCTTTTTCTTCCCAATCTCTTCCCTTACTTTTTCCTCCATTTTCCTAAGCCTTTATCCTACATTTTACACCATTTCTAACTACAATTTACCCTTTCAATCTATGCATTTAAACTACAAAAATCTTACCTTCAATCAATCTCAAATTGATTTCAAATCAAGTGGTTGGAAAGGCTAGGGTTCTAGCTTTGGCTTGAACGGATTCTTCGCGTTGAATCGGCCTCTTTAGTGCTTGAATCCCCCTTCCAATCACCCACAATAACTCCTTGCTCAACCACCTTCTTTACTCCTCTCTCTCTTCTTTACTCCTCTCTCTCTTCTTTACTTCTCTCTCAACAACCTAAGATAGAGATTTAGGGTTATTAAACCCTTTTATCTCTCTTTACACTTGTGTGTTGAGCACATGCACCGCGATAGGTGTATGCGACTTCACATTCACATCACATACCACATAGTCACTCAAACTATCACATCTCATCCGTTCATCACACTCTATGCTAACTATTGAACTCCTAATTGGTCAAACCTGTGACCAATCAGGCACGGATCTCGAGGTCACTGTTTAACGTAATTTTTCGGGATATTACCTATTCATAAACATTCTACTGAACAAACTCCTTCAATTGATAGTATTAGTGATGAAGATGAATCAAATTTCGATGTAGAAATTGATGAGATTGAAAATGAGTGATTTTCCAATTTTTTTTGTGCACACAAATTTTATGATGACCCTTTCTTGTTAGTTGTATTTTTTTTGTATAGATGTACTTTTTTTTCTTCATTATGTGTGGATTGGATGATTTTTATGCACATACTAGATAACTTTTTCATCTTATGAAGAGAAACACGATTTCTTAATGCAAAATAAGAATATTTTTAGCTCAAAAATAAATATCATCTTTGAGTACCATTCGATCGATCAATTCTCAATCGATCGATCAGTTCACACTTGATCGGTCACTTCATTTTCTGATCGATCAGTGTCAAATTCGATCGATCAAAACACCAATTTGATCGATTGAGCACATCGAGCCTGAACTTCTCAGAAATGCTGCCCTTTTGTTTCAAATGGAGTAAATGCAAATCGATTGATCAATTCTTAAATTTAATCGATCGGACTACAAATTGATCGATCGGATATGATAGTAAAGCTGTCATTAATGGGGTTGTTGAATCTTAATCCTTTTCAACCATAGCTTTTACGATTCTTCATGAATCATTCAAGCCTTCCCTAAACACATAAATGGCACATCAAACTCACACAAAACTCGTAATAACTCACCTCCTTTAAGTTGATCCTTTAGTCCAAAAAATCCTTCGGTTCCACGCGATTCTTCGGATTCAGATTTTGAGAGTTTGTCGAGATGAGTTCTTTGGTGAATCTAAGCACGTCCCCACGCTAACACACAATGTCTTTTGCTCTCTATCTCTGACAGATCGCCGCACACACGTCCCTTCATCGTGTTCATAATCAGGGGTTCCGTAACTAGGGTTCCTCAAGCTTGACTTTCTCACGGTTCTCTTACACAAGTAAGAGCTTGGAGCCAGAAGTTTTCAGAGCAAAGAGGAGAGGTGGGTGGTATTCCTACCTTCCATCCTTTATAAGCTAACAAACTGGAAATATCTCAGATATTTCCATTTCAAGTTCTTTCGCTCTGGTGTTGAGCGCACACACACTACTCACGTAAGCAACATCCTAACAAGGACCCAATCGTATCTCGAATTTGCGTTTCAAGTGACATATCACTTCACACGCTCATAGATTAAAAGTCTTTATATTAATATCCCAAATTTAAAATTTAAATTTATCTCAATTTTCGTGCCATGCACGCATATCAAAGCAGTCGAGTTCCATTCAAAATTTTAGGGTCATTACAATCTGCAAATTACAGGCTGTATTTCCTGAACTAAACTTTCATGTGCTCACAAATTTTATTACTAAATTGACAATCATTAAGTCAAAGGGTACCTTTCAATTCACCCGTGGAAACTATGAGTTTACCCACATTGAAAACCCATTGGCTACTTCAAAGCAGACGAAGAATATCATTTTTAGTAATCTCTCACAGTATATATCTTGAGATCATGGGTGTAAAATTAGATGGTCCTGTTTTAATTTCATATGGCTCACATCTCATAAAAGTGACCTTAACAATCAGGTGTTACTAATCACACTCAAACCTGACTTTAAGGTCTCTCTTTTGGAATGTGTGCCACGTGAAATAAAAAAACTGACCGTCTAATGGTACGCCCATGATCTCCAGATCCATCGTGTGAAAGATTGAGATGAAAAACGATCTCCATCATCTGATTCAAAGCAGTCAATGGGTTTCAGCATGGGTGAGCTCAAAGATTCGGTGGCTGAATCTAAAGCTACTCTTATGTCAACTAATGTTCGTGTCCTCCCGTTCAAATTCTAATTCCTAAGGTCTGTTAAGCGAGTATAGATGCTACAATTTTAGCTCTGGAGTTTTGCTTTTTACTGGTTTATTTAAACTAGGAAAAAACTGCAGAAACTTCTTTAGAGATGTAACAGTATGTTACGTAGAGTGCCTCAGCTGCTGCACAAATGTACCTTAGGTTCAACAATGTTAGAAATTAACCTACTACAGTTACCTTCATACAAAATAGCACTTACATGGCTGATAAACCATAAACCATCTGAGAAAGAGATGGTTTTGAGAGATGGAAGAAGCAACAACTACTTACAGTGGCGAAAGCAAGCCCAATGCCAAGTGTACCAACTGCCACTTGTATACAAATTATTGAAAAAACACTTCCAAAAGGAGATATATCTGCTCTGGTCTGGGCTGATTGACAACATGAACCGCGTATTTAATTCATTACAAGAAATCTTTGAATGGTCTATGAATGTTTATTCCTTATCTAAAAGTTTTGCAGAAGAAGCAATCTCATTTTACAGGGAATACTTTTGATCCTTCATCTGGAATGGGTACTGCAATTTAAACATCTGATCAGCTGGATTAATTTTGTGATTGGTCAATAAGAAACCTTTGTTAGGTTTCTTGTGCATGGTAATTAATTCTAGTCATAAATTTGATATGCTATCAGATGAACAACTGGAGCCTATTTAGGCAAGATAAAACTTGCCTATTAAAAAAAAGGCAAAATTTGGTTGGATAGTGGCCGGTTCTATCACAGGATTGAAGGTGTTTGCAAAGTCAAGGCCTTTAATTTGGTTGGAGCCCTTTGCAACAGAGCTGGCCTTGTAATGCTCGACTAATCTGTCAACATGTTTCTTAACCCCGAAAGTCTATTTATATCCAACAATATTCATGTTGCCTATATTTTAGAATGTCCAATAATTAGTTGAAAAGCAAACTGCAGCTATACCTTCACTTATGCATTCATTTAGTCACATCATTTCCACATTGACATTCTGTTTTTTAATGGATCATGAATTTATAATTGAATTTGGTAAGTACCATCAAATTTAGGCATTTGGTTGCCATTCGTACATACTTCAAAGTCTAAGAACTTGCTTGCTGCATCTATACACCTGCTCGTTCAGATTTTGTTGTGGGGAAACTCAAATTGTCCGAGCCTACAAATATTATTCTTCTAGGTAACTCAAATCTTTTGTACTATGAAGTCTTCAACTCAAGAACTTCTCTTGTTTGTATATTTTTAGCATGTACTTTTAGAAGCTCAAAGGCATAAGGTTTCTATATAGTACATGTTTCTGAAATTGATGTGCTTATAAAGTTATTTCATAGTAAAAAAAGTGGCTTGTATTCGCTGTTGTTTCAAGAAGAAACTAATTTTCCAAAAGATATGAATAACTGCTACACTATATAAGCACATGATATACTCCACTGGGATAATTGACCCACTCTCCTATGACTTCTGATTTTCCAGTTCAAAGTTGCGTAGCACTTGTTAATTGATTGAGGGACCAAGTAGTATTTTTTAATTTTATTTATGCCCTTCTTTTTTCCCTTTCACTGTCTATCCCATGAGCCATTGAATCAAGCTATCTAGTTCCTTTAAGGTTCATATACTTGTTTCTGTTAATTTATTGTATCCTCTTTTAAACAACAAGATCCCATCTTTTCAGTTGCTTGTAATGAAATATCTAGCAATTTCTGCTTCTCATAACCAGCAGTCAGTGTATGTTATCTATATGAATTTATATGTTTCTCTTTGTATAAAGAAGCTGATTCACATCTTACCATCTAAGTTTCTGAAGCCTTTACTCATCATAAACTGTGTTGTGTTTGCCAATCTACTTGTAGTTGAACTCTGCACTTCAATTTATTTTTTCAGACTTTTAAAAAAAGAAATGAAGGAAAACACTATTCTGTTGATGGGACCCACCAAATGGAGACTTCTATTACTGGTTCAAACAACCTTAATAGTGGATTTGACGGGGAGTTCCCGAGGGCGCTAATTAGTGCTAATGGAAATGGAGGAAAAAATATTTCCCATGGGAAGCATTTGAAGATCGAACCACTTGATGAAAACCGTATAAACAGTAAAGTGCCCATGAGAAAATGGTAAAATTCTGAAGAAGAAGAGTATGTTTGGGAGGATATGAGACCAATTTTAGTTGACTGTAGCAGGAGTAATGGTTTTAAATCGTTTGATTCCCATCAGATGCCGAGTTCAAGAAGAACAAATTTTTCGCTTCTGGAACCTAATTTTGTTAGGTGTCAATGGCCTAGTCAAACCAAGCTATCTCTCATTGATTTTCCTATTGATATCAACGAAGATAGGATTTCTATCCCCACGGTATTTTCCTTAACTCTTCTGTATAATGCCGCTTTGTTAGTTTAGCATTATTAGTGAATATTTGGGATACCAATTGCCATGTTTATATCTGAGCCTCATTGCTTACCCGATTATCTTATGATCTAGTAATGGTAGTCAAGAGAAACTATTCTTTTATGTTCTGTGTTTTATTTTTGTGGAAAATGTACATGATGATTTAATTTCTGCATGGCTTAATAACTTTTTAGAGCATGATATATTCCCTTTATTTTTAGGAAATGGAAACTTCTAATTTTCGTTGTTGCTGAGATATCTATATCTGTTTTTTTATATTGTTGCTACTGCTAGACTTCATCTACTAATTGCAATTAGAAAAAGAGGCTTGTATTAATTGGGCTCTGCATCGCAATAGCTGATGTTTCCTCAATAATTTCGTTAATAGGTATGCATATGATTTTTCATCAAATGCAGCACTGATCATACAGTTGGGATGAATTCATCTCCTGTGGCACATACATTGGTGGCTGGTCCAGTCGATGTAGCCATTTATGCATGTGCCACATATGGTAGGAGATTAGTGTACACATCACTATTGCGTAAGCGGCCCAATACAATATTTTTATTTCTAATAATATGATTTTTATTATTTTTGAAGGTAATGTGTGATGCTTACACTCTTGCTGGGGAGCCCATCCCAACAAACAAAAGATATAATGCTGCAAAGATCTTTAGCCACCCTGAAGTTGTTGCTGGAAGTACCATGGTATTATTCTATTTCCTTATGATTTTACATTATTTTTTCTTGTTTATTATTAATTAATAATTAATATTTTTTTTTATTTTTCTTCTTTAAATTTTATGAAAAAAAAGGTATGGCATTGAACAAGAGTACACTTTACTTCAAAAAGATATAAAGTGGCCTATTGGCTGGCCTGTGGGAGGCTATCCTGGTCCTCAGGTAATCTATTCAAACCAAGTTTAATTATTTATAATTTTTTTCAGCTTTTTTATACTTGTTAGATGGGTATTATTAATGAATAGAAATACCCACTTGGTATTAATAACTGAATATTTCTGACCTTCTGGTTTGGGATCTAAACTCTTACGTTTTGCGGTTTTCCAATGAATTTCTTTGTTACCGGTCAAAAAATAAAAGTTGCATAATTATAAAAATCCCCTCAACTTTGTATATTTATGAAAAAAAACCCTGTAGTTAGTACTTTAGTGTGTAAACCCCCCCCCCCTCCCCCCAAGAGTCAAGTGCCACAGAAATCACTCAAAATAAAGCATTTTTGAATTTACTATAATGAGAATTTCTCAAGCCTTCATTAATTATTTTGAGAAAATATTTTGTTTATTGCAACTGGATTTTCCCAGTTAATGAAACATTTTGTATTGGGTGAGACGTTTCGGGTTTTAGGCATGGCCGAGATGTTTCGGGTGGAGGCTTCTATCTGGCACTACAAGCTGATATAGGCTTATTTTCTGAAATTTGGAAATTATTAATAATATAAAGAATAATGAAGTTAACACTAATTACACACAATCACCACAAATTCATAATTTGAACACAAGTCGTTTTTTAACGTAGAAAACCTATCATAGGTAAAAGCCACGGGATCTATCTCAGATCCAAAAGAATAATCCAATATGAATAAATAACCTTACAGTGCTTTTGAATGATATGCCCTATCACTCCTCTCACCAACAATGACAGCCTCTCACCATCATCCGATCATAGTGAAGAATCCAAGCAACTTTCGCATCCAACCAAGATCCACTTGTCTCACACAAACCACACACTCTCAAACTTCGATTTTGGAATAACACATCTTTGAGATTAGGATTTAGAGAATAAATATCAAGGTAATCTCAAGGACAACTTTAGGACCAGAATTCTAGAAAATGAAGGGTTTTCAGATCAGTTACAAAACTGTCCGAAACTGCCTTAAATATATAGATTTCGGGTCACGGACATCCGTGAATCACTCATGGATGTCCGTGAGTGTCTTACGGGCATCCGTCGGTCCAAAGATGACAAAACGGCTTGTCATATTGATTTACTTGGCAACACTATTTTTCTAAGGAGCAACACTAATTTTTAAGTCATGATGATGACAAAATATCTCATAATCTCCCCCTTTGTCACAATCATGACAAAAACTAGTTTACAAGGACTCAAAAATTAAAAATATTATGTATTTTCATTTCTCATCTAAGTTCTATACATCAATCTAGAATGAATATGCAAAAGTTACAACTCGATTTGCTCCCCCTAACTATTTGCCAAGTAAAAAAAATATATCAATGGGTCTTTCACTTGTTGCTCTTCACCTGTTGAATAAAATATAAGATATTAATAGCACAAGTATAATACAATTTTAAACAATTAATCTCCCCCTTTTTGTCATAATGTGACAAGGGGTAAGATGAAGACAACCATGTAGATACAAATACATTAAAGACCATTACTACATTCATTTGAGAATCAAAAAATATTTTACATATCATACGTACCCAATGGTGCATTTACAAAAAAATTTAGAAAATATTACAAAGTTCACCATATTGCACCATCACACCAAAAAAATATAATATTAACATCATTTTTACTTTCTCAACAATCACAACACAATAAACATCTCAACAATCACAACACAGAAAACATCTCAACAATCACAACACAGAAAATAAAAAAATCACTCTGGTGGAGGAAAATGAGCACTTGGTGGCGGGAAGACACTGTTACAGCGATGCATCATCGCAACAAACCTGTCAGTCATAGTCATCTGTAAAGATGAAAGCTGCTCTCCATATAAATTAAAGTCAGTCTCAATCCTATCAGATAAGTTTTGAATATCAGAGTTCATGCTTTGAATATCAGAACTCATCCTATCAAAGTGTTGGTCATAGTAATGATCCTCAGGAGCTTGAAATGGAGGAGGAACTAAAGGAGGTACAGGAGCTTGGTGACCAATGTTTTCTTGAACCGAGATGTCAGTATCATCCTCTTCAGAACTTTCATCGATGAATTCAACGTTATCTAAATCTATTCTAATTATCTTCCTAATTATTGTAAGCTTGCCTATGGGTGCCATGGCCCGAGAAGTAGCTAAATGAGGCGGAAGAGTCATTTGAGACTCTACAAACTTACTGATAATGATGAGAAACAGAAGAAACATTTTGGAAGAATCGTCCTTCATACGGCGAATGATAATCTCAAAGATAATAGTCGAAATACACAAAGGACGGTTTTTCTCTAAAAGAAACATAAGATAAATAATGTCCCAACGCACTTAATCCTTATTTCCCGCTCTTGGTATAAGAGTGGCAAAAAGGACATGACAAAGCCACTGAAATTTAGTTTTTAGGGAAGTGTAATGCAATGCAGTTCCAGTTAGTTGACCTGGATCATTGCAAACAAAGTCGTACACTATGGATGGTTGAAACAAAGAATGAACCTGACTTTCATCCACAGGATAACTATACCCATCAAAATTTAAAGGAATACCCAAAATTTCATAAATAACCAATGGAGAAAATTCAATTTGCTTATCAAAAATGTAAGAAATGGCATAACACTCCATTCGGCTCTCAACGATTTTAGACTTTAAAAGATTGGCATAAAAACACTGAACCACATCGGTGGAAGCGGGACCTGATATAAACAGCAGCCACAACCACCCCCGAAAAGTAAATATTTCGAAAAGATCATGATCAGTAAGAAATTTTTGGAGAACCACACGTTCTACAATGAGGTTTTGATTCGCAAATAGACGGAGAAAATGATCTTCATGGGTTTGAGAAGGAAATCATTGTAAAGCAGGCGTAGAGGAGGAAGAAGAACCCATAGATTTCTTAGAATTCTTTCTATGTAGAGAGATTTTTACATAAATTCCAAGAAAGAAAACAAAATCAGTTTTTCGGATGAAAAAATTGTGTAGAATGAAGGCAAAAACAAAAAAAACTGATTTTATAAAGAAAGGTCACGGACAACCGTTAGGCGGGTACGGACGTCAGTTGATAGCTACGAACGTCCGTGAAAGATATAAATGCATGCAGTTGATATGATAGCACACGGTTTTTTAAACTTGAAACAATTGTTGACACTCCGGACGTCCGGAGTGCATGACGGATGTCCGGACATAATCTGGCAGTAAGGCATTAAAAATACGGACGTCTGTGAAAAAATTTGGCAGTAAAGCATCAAAAAAACGGACGTCCGTGTGGAAAATTCCAGTGAATGTTCGAAAGGACGGACGTTCGTGAATGAGTAACGGACGTTCGTGACATTAAGCTTTCTAAGATAAAAAAAATTAAAAAATTTTAAGAATTTTCTTATTTCAAACGTTTGATACTAGAAAATCATGGAATCCCTAAAAATTTACAGATTCAAGATGCAACACAATAAATTCAAATGTCGAACAAATGACTTAAACATCCTAAAAAATAAACATTTAGTCCTTGAGTTGGTCAAAATTATATAACATCAATTAAATCTGTGGCAACATTAAGATTTTTAATAGTTAATAAAGAAAATCTCTTGAAGAGCTTGGTCAATTGCAACGAAAATGAATCCTATAGAAGTTTAAATAGAATATGTGAAGTGACAATGTTTATTTTGATATAATTTTTAAAAATAATGATTATCACTCTAACCTTTTTAATCTTTCTAAAAGACCCTTTTAACGAGCTTTAGAACATTGACTCCCAACTAGATAGTTTAGGGTAATAGATCTTAAGAAATCCCAACGATTTTACTTGCTCGAGTCAATTAGGCAACAAAGTAAGAGTAATACACTTATTTTAAAATAGATGCTCAAGCTTACTTGCTTTCTATTCAACTCATGTAGCGAATGTTTGGCCAATGGCTCCCAATCCAGTTGGCTCAGGGCATTGAGTATAAAATACTCCATCGGGCTTAATTACTCGAGTCGAAAAGGCAAATGTAAGGAGCATTACGCAAAAGTTTTTTTTTTTTTTTTTATAAAGAAAGTCACATACATCATTCATGGTTCAACAGTGTTGCAAAGACCATAAAATAAAAGATTTCTTTATATACTAATAAGATATAAAAAGTTAACCATGCTAAAACTAATTTATAAACAATTAACAATTGCTCATGATTAAGGAGATTCAATCTTAAGAAATTTGATCAAATGTACAATATAAAAAATTCAAAGTGTATCAAATAAAATCCTGAAATGTTCAATAAGTCAATAATATCTTGATCAAAAAGTAATTTTTAATAAAAAAATTATTTACAAAATATATATACAAATTTTGATGACAAAATTAATCGATGAAGCATAAACCAATGGATTTTCCAAGAAATTCAAATCGAACAAAATCCAAGGATTTTGTAAAAATATCAGCCAATTATAATTGAGTGTCTATGTGCTCAAGGAGAATAATTTTATCTTCTACCTAATCACGTATGAAATGGTGTCGGATATCAATATGTTTAGTCCTAGAGTGTTGTATAGGATTTTCAGAAATACAAATTGCACTGGTGTTATCACAAAATAAGGTCATTACACCTTGAGTAATCCCATAATCAGACAACATTTGTTTCATCCATAGAAGTTGAGTACAACTATTTCCAGCAGAAATATATTCTGCTTCAACAATGGATAAGGAAACAGATGCTTGTTTCTTGTTGAGCCAAGAAACAAGATAATTACCGATATAAAAATAACTACTGGTGCTTTTACGATCATCAGAATTACTAGTCCAGTCAGAATCAGAGAATCCTATGATTTGAGAAGTGGTATCAAAAGGATACCAGAGACCTAACTCTAATGTTCCGTTCACATAACGAAGAACACGTTTAAGCACAGTGAGATGAGATTCTTTAGGGGCTACCTGGAATCTAGCACACATACTGACACTATAGGCAATATCCGGTCTACTAGCAGTTAGGTAGAGAAGGCTACCTATCATGCTTCTAAATATAATGTCTCTCCAACAGATTTACTCAATACATCTTTTGACAACTTCACAAATGTGCTCATTGGAGTACGAGCAGACTTACTAGATTCCAAACCAAAATTTTTAATAAGTTCTTTGGCATATTTAGATTGAGTAATGAAAATGTCAGAAGGACACTGTTTATTCTAAAGACCCAAGAAACAGTTTAACTCACAAAATAGACTCATTTCAAATTCAATGCTCATTAGATTTTGACATTTATGAGCATTTAAGTCAAGTGTGGAACCAAAAATAATATCATCAACGTAAATTTGAGCAACAGTCAAATGAGACGATTCTTCTTTTAAAAATAGGGTTTTATCCACGCTGTCACGTTTGAATTCGTTATTGATTAGATATTTAGTTAGTCTATCATACCAAGCACGGGGTGCTTGCTTCAAACAATATAAAGCCTTTTTAAGTCGAAAAACATCTAGAGGATGATGTGGATCCTTAAACCATTTAGGTTGTTCCACATACACTTCCTCATAAAGAAAATCATTCAAAAAGGCACTTTTGACATCCATTTGATATATCTTAAATTTAAATGACATGTCATGGCTAAAATGATACAAATGGACTCAAGTCTGGTCACAAGAGCAAATGTTTCATGGAAGTCAATGCCTTCAACCTGTGTGTAGCCTTGAGCCACTAATCTTGCTTTGTTTCTAATGATTTTACCTTCTTCATTTGTTTTATTTTTAAAAATCTATTTTGTGCCAATGATTCTAATGTTTGAAGGTCTAGAAACAAGTTCTCAAACATCATTTTTTTAAAATTGAGTTAGCTCTTCTTGCATGGCCATAACCTAGTGCTCATCAAGAAGGGCTTCTCTAATAGTTTTAGGTTCAAGATTTGATGTGTAACACACATGACATAAAAGATTAGAAAGATTTTTAAATTTTCTCCTAGTCATCAATTTTGTGGATACATCACCAATAATAGCACTAGGAGGATGACTTCTCAAATCATGTGCATAGGTAGGTCTATTTTGTGATCGATTTTCAGAGATATTTTGATTTGTATTTTCTACACTTAAGTCTTTTGTGATATCAGAACTAGTGAATGTAGAATTTTCATTGTCAGATGAAGAATTAATGTTATCAAGTCTATATTTTTCATGAATAACAAGAATAACAATATTTTCATCATCAATATCTCTATTTATAACATTAGATTGACCAGAATTTTGATCGTCTACAATAACATTTATTGATTCACTCACAGTAAGAGTCCTTAAATTAAAGACTCTATAAGCCCGACTATTCAAAGAGTAACCAAGAAAGATTCCTATGTCAGATTTAACATCAAATTTACGAAGGGATTCTCGATCCCTTAATATATGACAAACACTTCCAAAGACACAAAGTAACTAACTTGTGGCTTTTTACCATTCCATATTTCATATGGAGTTTTAGTAGTGTTGGGTCTAAGATACACACGATTTGATATATAACATATAGTACTAATGGCCTCAGCCCATAGATTTTTAGCCACATTATTAACATTTAACATAACTCTAGCCATTTCTTGTAGAACTCTATTTTTCTTTTCAACCACACCATTTTGCTGAGGTGTGTGACGAGCAGAAAATTCATGTTTTATCCCATTTAAAGTATAATATTTAGTAAAAGAAGAATTTTCAAATTCTTTACCATGATCACTAAGAATTCGAGCAATAGAAAGATTCTTTTTAACTTGAGTTATTTTAGAAATTATAATAAATTCATCAAAATCCTAAGATTTCTCTCTAGGAAAAACAACCCAAGTATACCTAGAAAAATTATCAACCAAAACAAACACATACTTCTTTCCCCCTAAACTACTTATTCTCATAGGGCCTAGAAGGTCACAATGAATTAACTCAAGTATCCTAGAAGAAGTAGGAACATTAACTTTCTTGTGAGGAACACGAGTTTGTTTACCCATTTGACAAGCACTACAAATAGATCCATCTAGTTTACTTAATTTTGGTAAACTTTTAACAAGCTGATCAGAAGCTAATTTGTAAAGATCATTTTTGTTTATGTGCCCAAGCCTCTGATGTCAAATATTGATCTCATTGGTTTTAGTGATCAGACAATTATTTTTGAAGAGATCATTAAAAGTATAACAATTATCAGATGATCTAATCCCTTCAAGGACAATTTGACCAGTAGAGTCAACTACTGTAACGAATGCCCTAAAGTTTACCACATCCATGAGTCCGGTTAGGTGTGCGCCACCACGGGACATAAAAGATTTTGCAGTCGGATGGCTCAATGTGATAAATTATATGAGAAGTGGGAGCCTCATCACTTTGAGCACAATAAGACCCTGTTAAAAGTAAATAAATAATCACACAATATCATCTGAAAGATATTTTTAAGTTAAACCAAGTTTGTCTATAACCCAACACTTAGCATTCCAAACAAACCAAGTGTCTTTAAGCTAAATTAATTAACTTATATCTAAATGTGGCTATATGGGCCTTGCATGAGAAACAAAACCCAGCTAACATATACATTGACTCACTCTAGAAGCCATACATCCTATCCCAGCCTTAATTGTCTTTAATGAGGTACACTCAACAACTAAGTGCTGGCTTTACACAAAGTAATAGCCTTACAAGCATTAAAACCTTGTTTTTTAATTATATACAAGTAGACCCGATTCTTCTTGTTTTGTTTTTTTTTTCTGCAATACACTACATAGGTAGTGTTGGTTTACATCGGATTGTAACTTAAGGTAGCTGATAAGCTACTTGCATGAGCGATTAATTATACGACTCAAATGAGTCATCTTGCGAATCCATGCACGCAAAGTGCAGTGACCTCGTTATAAAATCCAATAAAATTCCCTGTATCTTCCTCGTTTCAAAGTTCCTGCAACTATAGCCTACACAACCAACCCTTAAGACATCTTGTGTCGGTCTATTGAGTTCAAAGAATTCTGTGCATCATTAAGTTGAGGATAGCTTAGAAAGACCGTCGTAGTTCTCAAACTCGACAATCAAAGCGTATGTTTGGCACCACACCGTCAAAATAAAAAATTCACCAAAAGGTAGGTTGTTCATTCTTGTACAAGATGTAGCTCAGAGTTAGCCTCAGCGTAAAGACATGAAATTGAGTACAGATTTCTGCACTCCAGAGTCTTCGTTGAAGATCTGTTGATATATATATATATATATATATATATATATATATATATATAAATGCTCTAAATTTGTACATGTATATATATATATATGTAGATATATTTATATAAAATATATATATCGAAGCAAGGGAACAGTAAGTCATCAAAATACAAAGAAGCCAAGAAGACAACCACGACAAGCCAAAATGCTCAGGCTTGCCGCGGCAACTTCATAAGGTTGTCGCCACAAGAAGCCCAGCTGATGAGCTTGCCGCAGCAAGCCTTGAAGCTTTGCACGGCAACCTCCATCAGATGAGGTTTTGGGCTGTGCTTTGTGTATTTTGGACGTTGGAATCCCTTAGGGGTCTAGATGGTTATCTCCTTGGGTCTTAGATAAAACATGAGCCCATCTGTTGTCTACTAAACCGTTATCTTAATATGTGTATGAATATATACCTATGTTAAGAGCAACATGGTGCATCTAAGTAGTTTTGCGCAAATTAAACAAGAGCTGATCTCTGGTCTCTGACGCTTAAGCTCACCTCTAATCAAATTCAAAGAACTGTACGTGATCAGGTAGGGAATCTACGTTGGTAAACAAATGATTGATTTCCTTACTCTCATCAGAAATGCATATGAATGTATCTATTTTCTGGGTTTGATGAAAATAATATATGACTTTATAGTAATGGTAGTACTGTTGAATAGATGTATATAGCACACATATATATAGGCAGTTGAAGTACATGAGGGTGATATCAGTTTTTATATTATGACAGTTACAAGCAGAGGCAGTTATTGTACGAGATATGAATTAGTGTACTTTATGTTAAATGCATTTCCGTTTAAACATGCAAGTTTCTCTAATATCAAGGCATCAGTCATATTGTACCCTTCAGATTCTAATATCTACGATATTGTTCATATGTTATTACTTAGTCTTCAGTCAAGTGATCCCGCTAACTCCGGAGCTTGATTTTCTTGGTTCAAGTGATCCCGCTAACTCGGGAGCTTGATTTCCTTAAGTTCAAGTGATCCCGCTAACTCGAGAGCTTGATTTCTGTAGTCCAAGTGATCCCGCTAACTCGGGAGCTTGACCTTGTTGTTCTCCTATTTTCGCCTGCATGTATATCTTGTTTCAGCTTGATTTCTCATACATGTTGCATCAGGCATAAAATCAGTACATCAACATGTTATAATAATCATATTCTTTATTTCAATTATGCTTCTAAATGAGAATGTGATAAACTATCAATGTATGTTAATAATGTAATATTCTCTGCTGAGCTTTGATGATAGCTCATTCCACGACTTAAATGTCTTAGCTGCAAAGCCGGATCCTGAGCACGCAGCAGACCTCACATGCGTGCCAGAGGAAGAAGAAGAGGGAGAAGATGACGAGGAAGACGATTTTGCCGAAGAGTTCTTCCCAAAATAGGTTTGTAGCTTGGGAATTTGAGGAAAGGTAGAGAAAGAAAGGAAAAGATAAATCCAAGACATGTATAAATGATATATGGTAGTTTCAGATATATGTTTAGATGTATAGGTTTTCTTTCCACTGTTTAGATGACGGGTCGCCGTCATCGGTGGAAAGCTATACATCAGATCTTTTACTTTGTTTATATTGTTGTCAGTTCTGCTTAGATAAGTAAAACCAGTTAATTGCCATATTATCCACTATTAGAGTTTACACATTGCTTCCGCAATTGAAAAACATTGTACAAGAAATAACCCCTTAGATGAAAGGATCATGTTAGGTGATCCGATGGCGCGACCTTTCCCAATTACGAGAAGGGGAAAAGTCGAGCTGTCACAGGTGCTATCAGAGCTCAGCGTTAAGTCACTTGGAGACTTACGTCTGGCAAAATGATTGATAGGTGGTTAGAAGTAGAAAGTAGATTTAGTTCTATTATCTAATTACGTGTTATCTGATCGATATAGGTTGAGATGCCTCCGCGTCATGGAAGAGGTAGGGGTAGACCACCATTGCCCCATCGCACTGGGCCGAATGTGATTCCAGTCACAAGTTGTGAGCATGACACTGCTTCAGGAAGTGGTGAGAATGTACACATAGCTGAAAGTCGAACAATGATGGAGAATGTTACAGAGCATACTCCGCCAGCGTAGACTCCTCTAGTAGTCAATACCACTCCAAGGGGAAGTACTCCAGGAGTTGAGCAAAATACGGGACATAATCCACAGTTGATAGAAACTATGGTCAACACTATGGCCATGCTTGCTGTTCGACGTCCCGAGGGTTTTACGGAGTTTGTCCGACTTCGATCACTGAGTTTCCATGGTCAACATGACCCGATGGAGGCTAAAAAGTGGTTAATGCAGATAGAAAAAGTGCTGCAAAGAGTCACATGCACCAAGGAGGAGAAAGTAAGTTGGGCGGCGTATAAACTGGAAAGTGAGGCAGAGCCATGGTGCCAGTCGGTCGAAAGAACAAGGATGCCCAGAGTACCATGGACATGGGCAGAATTCACCGAGGCATTTAATAAAAAATATTTCTCGGCACCCGAAAGATATAAGCTAGAGGTACAATTTACAACCTTAGTTCAAGGCCAGATGACTGTACGAGAATATGAGGCAGAGTTCACAAGTCTTTCTCGTTTTGCACCTTTGTTGGTCGCCACCGAGTTGATGAAAACATAAAAGTTTGAGCGAGGTCTGAAACCCTTGATCAAGGAATGCATTTCATTGTTTCAGGCCACGACCTATGCCAATGTGATGAAGTTGGCCTTGCTAGCAGAAACCGATGTGGATACCATGTTCAAAAGGAGAGAAGAAAAACAGAAGGCCAGAAAAGCTCCATCTCAGTCCTATAGTGCCGGTCAAATCAGCAAGCAACCGCGATTATAAGGACAAGCAGCATTTCAACCAGTTGTAGGAGCTTATGCGCAGCCATATGGTTCATCGACGTTTCCATTATCACCACAGATTCCACATGTTCAGAATTAATTTTTTTCACCAACGGCCAAAAGTACATCTAGGTTTTCACAAGCACGACCGACAGGCACTCGCACGAGATCGTACACGGCTTCATCAGTAGCTTCGAAAGAAATTTATGGAAAATATGGAAAGGCACACAAAATAGATGAGTGTCGTAAAGATTCTGGTGCATGTTTTCGATGTGACAAGATGGGACACCGGATTAAAGAATGCCCGAAACTAGTAGGACTAGCATCAAAGGCGGGACCAGTGTTACGATCGGCACAGCCTACAGTACAAGGCCGAGCTTATGCTATCACTGCAAAGGATGCACACACTAGTAATGACATCATTCAAGGTATGTTGCTCCATTACATATCTGCGTTAATATTTGTTTTGTATATATTATCTTTTAAGATAGAGAAAGTGCATCTAGTAAATTATAAATACTACAGTATAAATTATTAGATTTACATATTATTATTTGTAAATAAGTAAAAGTAATCCAGCTAACACTAGATGGTATACTTTAGGTATCCTGCAATTATATCCAAAAGATGCTTATTTGTGTTATGATGCACGAGTCTTGATAGATCCCGGATCTACACACTCGTTTGTTACACCTCAGCTTGCTGAAAATTTGAAAAAGTTGAGAGGTATCTTAGAGCCTCTTAACTTTATTCTCAATGTAACACTTCTGACTGGACAATTTCTCACAACTTATATGGTATATCGATTGGTTATCGTTTGTATCAAGGACTACTGGGGATATGAAGCAGTAGCCGACTTGATCTTACTACCGATGCAAGGATATGACGTTATCCTTGGCATGGATTGATTGTTCAATCACCATGCAAATGTTGACTGTCGACGGAAGATTGTCTCTTTTTGGCCACAAAAGAAGAAATCAGCTAAATTCTACGAGGTACCGTCAACAAATCTATCTTTGATATCCGTAATTCGAGCACGGCGATTACTTGATGATGGTGCTCAGGGGTATATTGCTTTCGTGCAAAGTAAAGATCGAGAAGTAAGACACTTTCACTTTCAGAAGTACCAATTGCTCATGAATTTCCTGATGTGTTCCCTGATGAGTTTGCCATTGAGTTAGCTCCGGGTACCGATCCAGTATCGAAAGCACCATATAGAATGGCACCAGTAGAATTGAATGAGCTCAAGGAGCAATTGCAAGAGCTTCTTGATAAAGGCTTTATTAGACCGAGTGTGTCTCCGTGGGGCGCACCGGTATTATTCGTAAAAAAGAAAGATGGTTCGATGCGCCTCTGCATTGATTATTGTCAACTCAATAAACTAATGATCAAGAATAGATATCCGCTCCCCCGAATCGACGATCTCTTTGATCAGTTACAAGGAGCGCGTTTCTTTTCAAAAATTGATCTACGATCAGGATATCACCAGAGGAAGGTGAAAGCTGAAGATATTTCAAAGACAACTTTTCGAACACGTTACGGTCACTACGAGTTTCTAGTCATGCCCTTCGGGTTTACCAATATACTTGCTGCATTTATGGACTTGATGAATCAAGTTTTCAAGCCTTATCTTGATCAGTGTATCGTGGTATTCATCGATGATATACTCATTTATTCAAAGACAAGGACAGAGCATGAAGATCACCTACATCTGGCATTGCAAATTTTGAGAGATTTGCAATTATATGCTAAGTTCAGTAAATGCGATTTCTGGTTGAATCAAGTCAGTTTTGTTGGTCATATTATCCCTGAAGCAGGTATTACGGTTGATCCTCCAAAGATTGAAGCTGTAGTACAGTGGAAGCATCCAGAGATAGTAACGAAGATTTGAAGTTTTCTAGGTCTTGCAGTTTATTACCGTTGCTTTGTCGAAGGATTTTCACGACCGGTTGGACCACTTACGCAGCTCACTCGAAAGAATGTTAATTTCGAGTGGACCAAGGCTTGAGAACAGGGTTTCCAAGAATTGAAAAGGAGACTCACTTCAACACCCATTTTAGCATTACCATCAGGTAGTGGTGGTTTTGTCGTCTTCAGTGATGCGTCATACAGTGGGTTAGGTTGCGTTTTGAATCAATGGGAACGTGTAATTGCCTATGGTTCCTATCAGTTGAAAGACCACGAGAAGAACTATCCCACTCACGACTTGGAATTAGTAGCAGTTATTTTTGCATTAAAAATCTGGAGACACTATCTGTATGGTGAAACATTCGAAATTTTCACCAATCACAAGAGTCTTAAATATCTCTTTACCCAGAAAGAGTTGAATTTGAGGCAGAGAAGGTGGATGGAATTCTTGAAAGACTATGACTGCTCTATTCAATACCATCCCGGCAAAGCCAATGTTGTAGCTGATGCACTGAGTCATAAATTATCTGCTCAGTTATCTCATCTTGTGACCCAGTTACAAAGATGGAAACTACTCAATGACATTGTATCATCGAGTGCCACTCTGCGAGCAACGTCAACTGGAGGTTTACTTGCTACAGTAATGATCCGGGCTCTACTTTTCGATAGGATCAGAGAGCTCCAGATGCAAGATGCAGACCTTATTTCCATCCGACATGGAGTACAAAGTGGGCTACAACCAGAATTCTCGATTAAGGACAATGAGTCCTTATTGTTTCGAGGACGAGTATGCGTACCTGATGATCATGCCTTACGTCAGGAAATTGTTGAAGAGGCGCATAAGTCAGCCTATGTTATTCATCTTGGTAGCACAAAGATGTACCAGGATTTCAAGAAGACGCTCTGGTGGAACGGTTTAAAACGTGACGTAGCAGAATATGTTGCAAAGTGTTTAACCTGTCAGCAAGTAAAGGTTGAGCACAAACACCCTGCTGGTCTATTACAACCACTGCCTATTCCAGAGTGGAAATGGAAAAATATTTCCATGGATTTTATTCTCGGTTTGCCTCGTACTCAGAAGGGTTACAATGCAATTTGGGTAATTGTTGATCGTCCCACCAAATCGGCGCATTTCTTACCCTACAGTACGTGATATACAGCGTCAAAATTGGCTGAAGTATATCTGCGAGAAACTGTACGATTACATGGAATACCCGTCAGTATTGTGTCAGATCGCGACCCTTTATATACCTTGCGGTTTTGGCAGAGTTTCCAAGAAGGTATGGGTTCCAAGTTACACTTCAGTACGACATTTCACCCTCAGACTGACGGGGAGACGGAGAGGGTAAATAAGGTGATAGAAGATTTGTTAAGGACCTATATGCTAGATTTTCAAGGATCGTGGGATAAGCACTTATCCCTGATCAAATTTGCATACAATAATAGCTTCCAATCAAGCATCGGTATGGCACCATTCGAGGCACTATATGGGCGCCGATGTAAATCTCCGATTAATTGAGAAGAACCTGGAGAGCGTTTGATTTTAGGCCCTGATCTGATCGAAAGCACAAATGCAGTTGTTCACGTTATTCGGGAACGATTGAAGAGTGCTCAAAGTCGACAAAAGAGTTATGCCGATCTCAAAAGAACAAGTGTTGATTTTCATGTAATACCCAACACTAATAAGTCTTTTGTGAATCCACTAACTATATTATTAATTTGATAAATGAATAAATGGTATACATATTGGCGAGCATTTATTAAAATCTCTCCAACAAAAGGCGTCATGAGGTTTGGGAAACGAGGCAAGTTGAGTCCTCGTTACGTTAAACCATTCTCCGTTTTAGGAAGATAGGGGAGGTCGCGTATCGACTCGCTTTACCTCCGCATCTCTCTGGCATTCATGACGTATTCCACGTGTCTATGCTGAGGAAATACGTTAGCGAACCAACGCATGTGTTGGATTATCAACCGTTAAAAATCCAAGAAGATTTAACGGTGACCAAAGAACCAAGCTAGATTTTGGATCACAGAGATCAAATTTTACGAACAAAGTGAATTCCACTTGTTTTGATATAGTGGAAGGATCATGGATTGCATGAAGCTACCTGGGAACGCGAAGATGATATTCGTGCTCAATACCCGCTATTATTTATATAAGGTACGTACTTAAAACACACCTACAATATGATTATACTGAGTCATATGAATAATTCTATAGAAATAAATTGCTTCACTTATAATTTTATTCTAAATATTTTGTTGATGCACCCTACATCTGTATACAAGGAACCACATCCAATGTAATATAACAATTGCCTTTTATGGATCTTGATATAAATAAACTGCAATAAAAATCACATGATTTTATTTAGCACTAAAAGACAATTCTTGTATAAAATTAACTTTTTGAAATTGTTCAAAATAATTTAAAGAATAAATAAAAAATGCCAATTCATTAGGAAGTGATACCTAAGCAAGAAGACATCCCAGCATCAAGCCACATGTCCCAATTAAACATAAAAAGGCCATATATGGGCTGCCACAATAATTTTCACTTACAAAATTATCAAACTAAAATAATTTATATAGTAGCACAAGTCAAAAAGGTAAACAAGTATTTTTCTACAGCCCCTGCATATGCTAAGTACACATAGGAACCTACACAAGGTACACCAAAATCAAAGGGCCTCGAAATCTGGGCCAGCAAAGCTCTAACCAACTTGCTGCGGCAAGGAACAGTGCTGGCCGTGGCAAGCAACTTGCCGCAGCAAGCCTATATAGTTGCCCCGGCAACCCTGTTTGGATTATGTGGGTCCGAAACCCACTTCTCAGGTATTTTCAAGTCTGTTTTCTGTTATAGAGTGTGCGGTTTCTGGTTTCTCCTACCTTCCACGCCATTTTCCCTACATGCATTCCTCCATATCAAGCCAAAAGCAGCTGCATGCCACTGATTTCTTCGTAGCATCTCTCTAATTCCTGCTATTTCATAATTTTCGGCAGATTTTTGCTGTCCTGTGAGGTAAAAAAATCAAAATTCCAGCTCAAGTTTTTATTTCTTTGTCTTTTAAATTCCTTAGAATGCCTCCTAGGAAAATCGGGGCATCAAAACCCCCAAAGGCTTCAGCTCAAGCAATGGGCAAGGCCCTTGCTCCTTCCCATGAACCAATAGATCCACCCGTTGAGCACGAAGAGCCCATCCCATGGTGGGCTGCAAAGGCAATGGAACCTGAATGGATCATCGATGATCGACTTACCCCAAACGATCAGACCGCATGGTCTACTAGATATATGGAACAAGCATAGTTAGGCGCCCTATACCAGCCATTTCATACATAGTTTTATCCTTGTCTGGTTCGCTTATTTTATCAAAATGTAAAAGTATCCCCAACAGTTGGTCAATTGGAGACCGAAATTGACAATAGGAAGTTTTATTTCAATCTACAACACATCGCCCAAGCTATGGATTGTAGTCCCAATTTTGACGTAAGTCTAGGACTGCAAATGCTAAGACAAAGAGATGTGAAGTTTCATCACATCACTACTAAGATGACTAATGGGCAGACCTCTTCTGCTCATAGCCTGGCAGTCCGTCGTAGTCAACTACCACAGAAAATGTGATTTTTAGATTGTGTATTTCATTACAATTTATACCCCATGCAGCATGAGAGAGAGCGCCGAGATGTTCTCTTACAAGCTCTCTTCGTTGTTTATGAAAATCGATGGTTAAATGCCCCTAGGGTGGTATGGGAAGGCATTAAATATGCCAACATCCATTTACAAAGTAATGTCTCAAATCCCATGTCATCATGCCCCTATCCTCGTTTAATTTCCCGTCTCTTAGAAAGACATTCAAATAGTGTGAATCAAGTGCCCTATCAGATTCCCTAGGGTGAAGAAGTCTGAACGGATAATATGGGTCTTTAGCCTAGCTATCTGGTGAAATGTATGTCAAAGGTCATCCCAAGCGGTTCAAAATCACCAAGCTCACCAAATCCGTTCTCCTCCACAAGCACCACCCTCGATACCAACCCAAGACATCCCCATTCCCCCTCAATCTCACACTCAAGCCCAAACCGAATCGGATCCCTTGGCACCTGAGACATACACTAATGCTGCTTTGGCACAGCTCATATGTGAAAACCATGAACAGACCCTTCTTCAATTCGATAATTTATATTGAAATCATTATATGCTCCATCAATGCATTGATTATGTTAAAGAAGCAACCAACATCATGATGGAGCATACATTCCAAACCGCTGAAAACCCTTACATTGGGCGGGCACGCAATTTCGTCTCCCAATACACCCGCAATGCAGCATTACTGGTGCCGAAATTCCAATAAGACTTTCAGCAGCAAGATGCGGGTCCTTCCTCCGCTAGTTAGCAACAACCAAGTCCACATCCTGGTAAATTATAGCCTCACAAGCTCGTAGTTTATATATTACATTTTAATTTTGCATCAAATTGAATTCATCTATAATAATATCGTCTAATTGTGTTGATTTGTATATTATCTACCTCATGTCGATGATTGATGATTGATGAGTGTTGTTGTTACTGATATTGCAGTTCTATCTATTTTATGTAGATTTTGATAGCGATTCTATCTGTTTGATTTTTATCTTGTCTTGTGTTAATTTTATTTTTATTTTTTTGTTAAGCACCACATGTTGTATGGGCATTGCGACACTGATGTTCGCTATTATGGCATTCATCTGCTGCCCATCGTTGTCTCCATTTATTTTCGAGGACGAAAATTCCTTAAATAGGGGAGAATATAATGAATGCCCTAAAGTTTACCACATTCATGAGTCCGGTTAGGTGTGCGCCACCACGGGACATAAAAGATTTTGTAGTCGGATGGCTCAATGTTATAAATTATATGAGAAGTGGTAGCCTCGTCACTTTGAGCACAATAAGACCCTGTTAAAAGTAAATAAATAATCACACAATATCATCTGAAAGATATCTTTAAGTTAAACCAAGTTTGTCTATAACCCAACACTTAGCTTTCCAAACAAACCAAGTGTCTTTAAGCTAAATTAGTTAACTTATATCTAAATGTGGCTATATGGGCCTTGCATGAGAAACAAAACCCAGCTAACATATACACTGACTCACTCTATAAGCCATACATCCTATCCCAGCCTTAATTGTCTTTAATGAGGTACACTCAACAACTAAATGCTGGCTTTACACAAAGTGTTAGCCTTACAAGCATTAAAACCTTGTTTTTTAATTATATACAAGTAGACCCCGGTTCTTCTTGTTTTGTTTTTTTTTCTACACTACACTACATAGGTAGTGTTGGTTTACATAGGATTGTAACTTAAGGTAGCTGATAAGCTCCTTGCATGAGCGATTAATTATACGAATCAAATGAGTCATCTTGCGAATCCATGCATGCAAAGTGCAGTGACCTCGTTATAAAATCCAAGAAAATTCCCTGTATCTTCCTCGTTTCAAAGTCCCTGCAACTATAGCCTACACAGCCAACCCTTAAGACATCTTGAGTCGGTCTATTGAGTTCAAAGAATTTTGTGCATCATTAAGTTGAGGATAGCTTAGAAAGACCGTCGTAGTTCTCAAACTCGGCAAGCAAAGCGTATGTTCGGCACCGCACCGTCAAAATCAGAAATTCACTAAAAGGTGGGTTGTTCGTTCTTGTATAAGATGTAGCTCAGAGTTAGCCTCAGCGTAAAGACATGAAATTGAGTACAGATTTCTGCACTCCGGAGTCTTCATTTAAGATCTGTTGATATATATATATATATATATATATATATATATATATATATATAAATGCTCTAAATTTGTACATGTATATGTATATATATATATATATATATATATATCTATATGTAGATATGTATTTATATAAAATATATATATCGAAGCAAGGGAACAGCAGGTCATCAAAATACATAGAAGCCAAGAAGACAACCACGGCAAGCCAAAATGCTCAGGCTTGTAGCCCAGCTGATGAGCTTGCCATGGCAAGCCTTGAAGCGCGACAACCTCCAACAGATGAGGTTTTGGGCTGTTCTTTGTGCATTTCGGACGTTGGAATCCCTTAGGGGTCTAGATAGTTATCGCCTTGGGTCTTAGATAAAACATTAGCCCATCTGTTGTCTACTAAACCGTTATCTTAATATGTGTATGAATATATACCTATGTTAGGTGCAACATGGTGCATCTAAGTAGTTATGCGTAAATTAAACAAGAGCTGATCTCTGGTATCTGATGCTAGAGCTCACCTCTAATCAAATTCAAAGAACTGTACGTGATTAGGTAGGGAATCTACGTTGGTAAACAAATGATTGATTTCCTTATTCTCATCAGAAATGCATATGAATGCATTTATTTTATGGGTTTGATGAAAATAATATATGACTTTATAGTAATGGTAGTACTGTTGAATAGATGTATATAGCGCACATATATATATAGGCAGTGGAAGTACATGAGGGTGATATCAGTTTTTATATTATGATAGTTACAAGCAGAGGCAGTTATTGTACGAGATATGCATTAGTGTACTTTATGCTAAATGCATTTCCGTTTAAACATGCAAGTTTCTCTAATATCAAGGCATCAGTCATATTGTACCCTTCAGATTCTAATATTTATGATATTGTTCATATGTTATTACTTAGTCTTCAGTCAAGTGATCCCACTAACTCGGGAGCTTGATTTTCTTGGTTCAAGTGATCCCGCTAACTCGGGAGCTTGATTTCCTTAAGTTCAAGTGATCCCGCTAACTCAGGAGCTTGATTTCTGTAGTCCAAGTGATCCCGCTAACTCGGGAGCTTGACCTTGTTGTTCTCCTGTTTTCGCCTGCATGTATATCTTGTTTCAGCTTGATTTCTCATACAGTTGCATCATGCATAAAATCAATACATCAGCATATTATAATAATCATATTCTTTATTTCAATTATGCTTCTAAATGAGAATGTGATAAACTATCAATGTATGTTAACAATGTAATATTCTCTGCTGAGCTTTGATGATAGCTCATTCCACGATTTAAATGTCTTAGTTGCAGAGCCGGATCCTGAGCACGCAGCAGACCCCACATACATGCCAGAGGAAGAAGAAGAGGGAGAAGACGATTTCACCGAAGAGTTCTTCCCAAAATAGGTTTGTAGCGTGGGAATTTGAGAAAAGGTAGAGAGAAAAAGGGAAAGATAAATCCAAGACATGTATAAATGATATATGGTAGTTTCAGATATATAATTGGATGGATAGGTTTTCTTTCCACTGTTTTGATGACGGGTGGCCATCATCGGTGGAAAGCTATACATTATATTTTTTGCTTTGTTTATATTGTTGCCAGTTTTGCTTAGATAAATAAAATCAATTAATTGTCATATTATCCACTGTCAGAGTTAACACATTGCTTCCGCAATTGCAAAACTTTGTACAAGAAATAACCCCTTAGATGAAAGGATCATGTTAGGTGATCCGATGGCACAACCTTTCCCAATTACGAGAAGGGGAAAAGTCGGGTTGTCACAACTACAGTGTACAAATTTTTGGTAAAATTTATATTCATCCCATCATCACATAAATGGCTAATACTAATGAGATTTGCCTTACGGCTTTCCACATAAAGGACTTTATTCAGTTTAGGATATCCAGGTGCTTCAATTGTTCCTTTACCAGTAATTTTATACGAACATCTATTTTCGAAGGTCATATTTCCCTCCAAGCATGGACTTAGGTGAGAGAAGAATGATTTCTCACCAGCCATATGCCTAGAACAACCACTATCAAGGAACCATTTACAAGATTCACTAGCTTTCAGTGAAATATGAGCAACCTGTGCAGTCAAATCAGATTTTCGAATCCAAACACATTTGTATTTAAGAGGTGATTGATTTAGAATCATATGTTTGTTGATGTTTTTGTTTGAATTGCTCAACAAGATGAATTTATTTTTAAGCTTGACATTATCATGCTTCTTCAAAGTATTAAAATTTGGAATGTAGCAAAAATAATATTCAAAGGCGAATGGACAATACACAAAAGTATGCCCTTCTCATCTACAAGTATAACAAATTGGAACTCTTCTACTAAAGGATCTAGAAACAATTGATTTAGACTTACTTGAAGTAGGTTTAAAATTTGTAGGACATGATTTGGTTTCCTTAACAAATTTTGGGGCTTGAGTTATCTCAGGTTTAGGATATTTGTTTAATGTATGAATATATCCAATACCTGATTTGTCTATAGTTCTTTGACCAGATCTTAGTATATTTTTCATTTTCTGATCAGCCTTGTAGAAATTTAAATATTTTACAGAAATGGAATCAAGTCCACTTTTTAAGTTTTCATTAATTAAAGTGAGAGAATTTTCTTTCTTTTCTTGTTCCATAAATTTAGAGTTTAAACAATCCACTTTTTCTTGAAGAGTAATCTTTTCTTGAAATTGAGTTTTAAATTGAGACTTAAATTTACTTACAGTGTTTGTTAACTCATTCACATTCTTGGTCAATTTTACATTTTCTTTGGTGAGATGTAAGGATTCTTGATATAATTCACTATAAGCATTAGTCATATCCAATACATCACCATTAGTTTCAGTTTCATTTATAAATGATGTTTGAGATTGTGATTTATCAGATTCTACAATTGAGGCAACAAAAGCTCTAAACCCATAAGATACAGGTTCAGATTCATCACATGATGACTCAATTTGACAATCAACCTCATTAGTGGCAGTGAAGACTTTAGATTTTCCTTTATCCTTATTCCTGTTTGGGCATTTAGCAGCATAATGCCCATAGCCATGACACTTAAAATGTTGAATAGTGTCAGTGAGTTCTTTTTTAGGCTTTTTCTCAAAAGATTTGAATTTACTTGAATTGTCAAATTTTTGAAAGGGTTGTTTTTTATTTTTGTAAAATTTTTTAACAAATAAGGCAAGTTCTTATGATTAATCAGAATCACTGCTAGAATCAGACACTTCCTTATATGTTTTGAAAGCAACACTTTTAGACACTTGATTGTCTTGTATTTCATATTCATAAATTTGCAATGATCCAACTAATTCATCTAAGTTTAAATTGTCAACATCTTCAGATTCAACTATAGCATTGACTTTTGATTGGAATCGTTTAGGTAGAGACCTTAGTATTTTTCGCACAATTTTTGTATTCGAAATAGGTTCACCCAAATTGAAAGAGCCATTAACAATGTCATTCAAACGAATATAAAAATCAGAGAACTTTTCATCCTCATCCATGTGAAGATTTTCAAACTGAGAAGTAAGCATTTGGGGTTTGAATATCTTCACTTGAGGAGTCTCTTCATAAGTAGTTTCAAGTATTTTCCAGGCATCCTTGGCTACAGTGCAAGTACTGAGACGGCGAAACTCTGAAGCAGTAACTGCTCCAAATAACGCATTAAGAGTCTTGAAATTATAGCCAAGATTGTCATAATCCTGATCAGTCCATAGAGATCTAGGTTTGACAGTGGTGGGTGGTATATTATCGACAACAGAGGTCGTAGTTGGTGGCGACCATCCATCCTCAATGGAATACCAAATGTGTGGATCCATAGAACTTAAAAATGCTCTCATCCTTGCTTTCCAGTAAGGATAATTAGAGCCATCAAATAAATGAGGTCTAGCAGTAGATGCACCTTCTTTAGGAATATCGTGATATCCCAAATTAGACATTACATAGTTACTTCGTTAGAATATACTAAGTGTCCTACGCTTTGATACCAATTAAAATTTGGGAATTATTAATAATATAAAGAATAATGAAGTTAACACTAATTACACACAATCACAACAAATTCATAATTTGAACACAAGTCATTTTTTAACGTGGAAACCTATCACAGGTAAAAACCACGGGATCTATCTCAGATCCAAAAGAATCATCCACTATGAATAAATAACCTTACAGTACTGTTGAATGATATGCCCTATCACTCCTCTCACCAACAATGACAACCTCTCGCCATCATCCGATCATAGTGAAGAATCCAAACAACCTTTGCATCAGACGAAGATCCACTCGTCTCACACAAGCCACACACTCTCAAACTTCTATTTTAGAATAACACCACATCTTTGAGATTAGGATTTAGAGAATAAATATCAAGGTAATCTCAAGGACAACTTTAGGACCAGAATTCTAAAAAATGAAGGGTTTTTGGATTAGTTACAAAACTGTCTGAAACTGCCTTAAATATATAGGTTTCGGGTCACGGACGTCTGTGAATCACTCACGGATGTCCCTTCCAACGGATGTCCGTGAGAGTCTTACGGACGTCCGTGGGTCTAAAAATGACAAAACAATTTGTCATATTGATTTACTTGACAACACCATTTTTCTAAGGAACAACACTGATTTTTAATTTATGATGATGACAAAATATCTCACATTTTCTCCTACATTTCGTCCAATACAAGGCTTAGAAAAATCTGAGATTCTAAACCATGTACAATGTGCACCTCTGTGTTACCTCTTTCATACTTAAAAGATTAAACAGAAACGTTCATACAATAATATATATTTATTATTTTATGAGCTACAACTTACCCACGAGAACTGTACCATGGCACATAGGTTAAACAAAACTTGATATTTTTGGGACTTGTGCCATGTGGAACACTATTAAGCAGTCTTATTTAAAAGCCATGATGTGAAGATCATTGATGAGAAAGATTGGCATGAAAGACAATCTTTATCATTTGATTTAACACAGTCAACCATTAAACTAGATGATAGACTTTGACTGTGTTGAATCCGCTGACAGAGATCATGTTTTGTGCCAATCTTTGGTATCAAAGATCTGTACACCATGGCCTTCAAATGCTTAGATGGTGTTCTGTTATGATCTGAATTTTATGTCTTTGATACAGCTAAATATGTGTATGTGTTTAATATCGTATTCACCGCATGCCTTGACGTTTCAAAACATTTTAACTAAAAATACATGTTTTAGTTTTTCAAGCTCTTATATTTTTTTTCGTCATTAATGGACATAAGTTGTGTAATAGCCTACTGGTTAAAAGTTTTAAGTTCTAGATAAGAGGTCTAGGGATCAAACCTTGTTATGTGTGCTCTAAACTTCTATTTTGGACTTTGAGATAAAAGCTTATACACTCTTCCTTAGTGTGTTAGCTTAACACCGGATAATCCCAAAAATGTTACAAACAAGTGTCTTACGGAGATACCCTCAATTATAATCTCATTCAGAGTTCTTTTTAAGAATAGAGCCATCAGAAACCCTAGAGACCTTAGAGGAGAAATTCTAGATCTATCTTCCTAGAACCCTTCTTTTGGAAGAGCGGCGAGATGTTGACGCATATTCTCAAGCGGCCTTCGCCTCCTTCTAGAATCATCATCATGGTTGGGATCTTAAACTAATCATAGTGGTATGATCAATCTAGGTATGGAGAAATCATGCTTTCCATTGAACTTAAAATATTAATGTTTAAATAGATTTTTGTGTAAATTAGTGAGTTTATTTCATGAATAATGAATGGATGATTAACTGGATGCATGCTATGATTGGTGATCCTTAATGTTGATAATTTTAATTAAGAAGAAGACGGATGAAATCCCACCATGTGATTTGATGTATTTTGATATATGCTCACAGAATTATGTCAATCGATTAACGATTGGATGTCAATCGATTGAGGATAAATATTAAAGTAGGTACTGATAAATGAGTTTATTTTTGAAAAAATGCACAGAATTATGTCAATCGATTGATGATTGGATGTCAATCGATTGGGGATTAAATGATATTACTTTGAAAGAAAATGCACAGAATTATGTCAATCGATTGATTTAGAGGAGTCAATCGATTAAGCCTGATAGAAACTGATAAATGATATTATTTTAAGAAAAAGCATGGATTTGATTCAATCGATTGATTTAGAGAAGTTAATCAATTGAGCCTGACAGACACTGATAAAGGGCATTCTTTTTAGAAAATGTATATATTTGATTCAATCAATTGATTATGGGAAATCGATCAATTGAGCATAAATAGATACTGATAAATAATATTATTTTGGAAAAATGCACAGATTTGAGTCAGTCGATTGATTCTAAGGGATCAATCGATTGAGCCTGAATGTTTTGGGAAATGCATGAATGCCAGTCAATCGATTGATTCTGGGAAATCAATCGATTGAGCCTGAACTTGAATCAATGGATTGTGTTTGAATAGTTAAGTTCTCTAATCAGTTCTCCTCTTAACAGTGTGATTAAAATGTCAATGTTTATGTATCATGATCATATTTTATGCACTTCATTGTTCATACACCAGGATTCTGTACACTCCAATATTTACGTACCATTGTTTATGCACCATATCTAAATGCACTTAAATACTCATGAATGATAATCTTATTCATACGCACTTTACATGTTCTATGATGATCTATGAATGTGCAATCAAGATAATAAAACATGAGAAAATGTCAAGCCATGGTTAATGAGCATTAGACCCAACATCTTGTACATGATGGAGTTTAAGAAGGTATTAAACCCAACATCTTGTGCTTGATGGAGTCTAACTAAACACAATTAAATAGCATTAAACCTAACATCTTATACCTGATAGAGTCTAAGAAGGTATTAGACCCAACATCTTGTGTAAGATGGAGTCTAATTGAACAAGAGTATGATGAGCATGATTAAGCCCAACGTCTTGAGCGGGACGGAGTTTGACATGTAATAAATGATATGATTCATTAGACCCAACGTCTTGAGCATAACGGAGTCTAACTAAACAAGTGATAAGCATGATTAAACCCAACGTCTTGAGCGAGACGGAGTCTAACATGCATTACATGACAAGAAAGATGAAATTAAAAGAAATGATGCATTCATATAATATTAATATATATGTTTATGTTCAATACATTTCAGCTTATTGAGATTATACATGCCACATGCACACACACACATGACATATACCAAAATGTTTATATGGCTATGACTGATATATTATGCTTCAATGGATTGCATGTCTGGTCCATACAAGAGTAAACTTACACCCCTTGTTGATGTGGGTGGCCAGATGAGACAGGTGTCGCAGATGACAATGTATGGGTCTATGGTGATGAGACGGCACGTGGTGCTCAAGAAACTAGACTGAATAGCGATGATGGCTTCGTGGCCTAATTAGTTATTTTCCTTTCTAGTTATTATTAGTGGTTTTAAATAAATGAGACATTGATCAGTTAGTATTTTATCAAAATTGTTTAAGCTTTAATCATGTTGGACTTGTTATTGGAATAAGAACATTATCATGTGTTTTATTTTGATTAATTAATGTTTTTTAAAAAATTTATCTTTCGCTGTTTAAGGTGCTTTTATCGCGTTAATGTGTTTCTATGGTTCTCGATACGACGGTACGATCTAAAATCTTAAAATCAAGAGGTTGTGAGATCTCGAGTCGCTACAGTTGGTATCAAAGCCTAAAGTTGATTCTTACGTCGGAAATATGTAGAACTAAAGTCTAATGTGGATTTGATCAATTTTTAGAAATGTTTTCAAATAAAAAATAAAATGAATGAACATATTTTTCATAAATGAACATTAACGTTTAAATTAAAAGATAACCCTTATGTTGAATAATTTAAGTCGTGGCATGTCTTGGGTGCCCAGGTTCGATGTTGATCGATGGTCTTTTTGCTCATGTGCTTTTGGATTTGGGTGCTTCCCATTCATTCGTCTCCCTGAACTTCGCTAAGCATCTTGATAAGGATTCATCTCCTATGAGCATTCCTTTGACCGTAGTAACTCCTCTGGGGAAGAGTATGCTTGCTGACAGAGTCTATCCTCGATGTTCTGTCCAGATTGGAACTCATGCATTGGTTGTCGATCTAATTGAATTAGATTTCGATGTTATCCTAGGGATGGATTGGCTCACTGAATCTCATGCGACCCTTGATTGTTTCGCCTAGACCGTAATTTTTACCCCTTTGGATGGACCGACATTTAAATTCAAGGGCGCACGGAAGGGTGTCATTCCGAAACTCTTTACTTTATTAGAAGTCGAGGAAAAGTGGGGAGATATATCATCGATTCCTATTGGAAATGAATTAATTGGAGTTTTTCCTGATGAGGTGACGGGTTTGTCGTCGAGTAGGGAAGTCAAATTTTAGATTGAGCTTGTACTTGGCACTGCACCGATAGCCAAGACTCCTTATAAGATGACGCCTGCGGAACTATCAGAATTGAAGAAACAGTTACAAGAACTACAAGATAAGGGCTTTATTAGAAGGAGCCAGTCACCATAGGGTGCTCCTGTTTTATTTGTAAAGAAGAGGGACGGTTCTTAGAGGTTGTGCATTGATTACCGACAGTTGAACCAGGTGACGATTAAGAACAAGTATCCATTGCCACGGATCGATATTCTATTTGATCAATTGCAAGGCACACAATATTTCTCAAATGTCGATCTGAGATCTAGATATCACCAATTGAGAGTGAGAGAGTCTGATATAGCTAAAACGGCATTCAATACGAGGTATGGGCAGTTTGAATTTTTAGTAATGCCTTTCGGATTGACTAATGCCCCTGCAATCTTTATGGACTTGATGAACCGTATTTTCAAGCCCTACTTAGATCAGTTTGTGGTGGTTTTCGCTGATGATATCCTGATCTACTCTAAGTCTGAAGAAGAGCACACCGAATACTTAAAGATCGTCTTACAAACTTTATTGGACCACCAGTTGTATGCTAAGATGAGTAAATGCGAATTCTGGATGCGTGAGGTAGCATTTCTGGGCCACAAAATTTCTGAGGCAGGGATTACTGTTGATCCTGCAAAAATTGAAGCCATTGTGAATTGGGCAAGTCCCAAAAGTGTTACTGAAGTACGAAGTTTCCTTGGCTTAGCATGTTACTATAGAAGGTTCGTAGAAGGTTTCTCAAAGATCTTAGGACCTCTTACAGGGCTGACCAAGAAGAATGTGAAATTCATTTGGACCGATGAGTGTGAGAGGAGCTTTCTCGAGTTGAAGAAAAGATTGACTACAGCTCCCATTCTAGTGATACCTTCTAGCAGTGGTGGCTTTATCGTTAATATCAATGCATCGTATAAAGGATTAGGTGGTGTCCTGATGCAGAATGAGAGAGTTGTTGCTTACGGATCCATGCAGCTAAAGGAACATGAAAAGAGTTACCCTACGCATGATCTAGAACTGGCTGCTATCATATTCACGCTGAAGATCTGGAGACACTACCTGTATGGAGAGAAATTCATCATCTCCACAGATCATCAAAGTCTTAAATACCTTTTTATGCAGAAAGACTTGAATATGAGGCAGAGAAGATGGTTGGAATTCCTGATCAATTATGATTGCGAGATCAAGCATCATCCACGGAAGGCTAATGTTCTTGCTGATGCCCTCAGCAGATTTGTTCTAGATCGGGTGATTCGACCAAGAGCATTACTTCCGCACATTGTTATCACCTCTTCATTACTTGAGCGAATCAGGGCACTACAGCTTGAAGATCCTACCCTTTTGAAATTAAAAGACAGTGGGAAGTCTGTGATTACTATCAGAGATGATGGGATGATATTGTTTCAGGGACACTACTTTGTACCTGATAATATAGAATTGAAACGGGAGATCTTAGACGAAGCCCATAAGTTTAAATTCTCTGTTCACCCTGAGAACAATAAGATGTATAAAGGATTGAAGAAAAATTATTGGTGGAATGATATGAAGAGAGAGATCGTTGACTATGTGGCAAGGTGTCTCACATGCTGGCAAGTTAAAGCTGAACACCAGAAACCACCTGGGTTACTTCAGCCACTACCGATTTCGGGTTGGAAATGGGAGAGTATTGGTATGGATTTCATCACCGGGTTGTCAAGAACCCTAAAGAGGAACGATGCTATTTGGGTTGTGGTCGATAGATTGACTAAATTGGCTCATTTTATTCCATACTGCATGACCTATTCAGCTTCTCAGTTGGCGGATATTTACATTCGTGAGATTGTCAGATTACATGGTGTGGCTGTTGATATTGTATCTGATAGAGACCCTCATTTCACATCAAGATTTTGGCAGAAATTTCAAGATGGGATGGGGTCTAAGTTGAAATTTAGCTCCGCTTTTCATCCTCAGACAAATGGGCAGACCAAAAGACTGAATCAAGTGTTAGAGGACATGCTTCACACTTGTGTACTGGACCTTGGAGGCAATTGGGACGAGCATCTACCTCTTGCGGAGTTTGCGTATAATAATAGTTACCAGTTCACTATACAGATGGCCCTGGATGAAGCCTTATATGGGAGAAGTTGCAGAACTCCTCTGTATTGGGATGAGGTCGGTGTAAGAAGTTTACTGGGACCTCAAATTGTTGAAGACACGTCCAAACAAGTTCAGTTGATCCGAGAACGAATGCGGACCACACAGAGCAGACAGAAGAGTTACGCTGATTTGAAGCGTAGGAATTGGGATCTGATTGAAGGGGATAAAGTCTTTATAAAAATCTCTCCTATGAAAAGAGAGATGAGATTCGGGCTGAAAGGAAAACTTAGTCCGAGATTCGTGGGACCGTTCAAAGTCTTGAAGAGAATCGGAGAAACGGCATATCGAGTCAAGCTACCACCAAAGTTTGCCGATGTGCACAACGTTTTTCACATATCCATGTTAAAGAAATATGTGGCAGACCCTACTCACGTTATCGACTGGGAACTCTTGGAGGTTTATAAGGATATGTCCGTTGTTGAGGTGCCTGTTCTGATTATGGACCGGAAAGAGCAGACCCTGAGGAATAAAGTTATACTGCTGGTCCTTGTAATTTGGCAGCACCACTCTCGCAAGGAAGCCACTTGGGAGAGTGAGGATGCTATTAGGAGAGACTACCCCCATCTCTTCTAGTAAGGTATGACTCAATTTCGAGGATAAAGTTTTCATAAGTAGGGAAGAATGTTATGATCTAAATTTTATGTCTTTGATACACCTAAAATATGTGTATGTGTTTAATATCGTATTCACCACATGCCTTGACTTTTCAAATATTTTAACTAAAAATACATATTTTAGTTTTTCAAGCTCTTATATTTATTTTCGTCATTAATGGACATAAGTTGTGTAATAGTCTACTGGTTAAAAGTTTTAAGTTCTAGATAAGAGGTCTAGGGATCAAACCTTGTTATGTGTGCTCTAAACTTCTATTTTGGACTTTGAGATAAAAGCTTATACACTCTTCCTCAGTTTGTTAGCTTAACACCGGATAATCCCCAAAATGTTATAAATAAGTGTCTTACGGAGAACCCTAAATTTTAATCTCATTCAGAGTTCTTCTTAAGAATAGAGCCGTCAGAAACCCTAGAGACCTTAGAGGAGAAATTCTAAATCTATCTTCCTAGAACCCTTCTTTTGGAAGAGCGGTGAGACGTTAACGCATATTCTCAAGCGGCCTTCGCCTCCTTCTAGAATCATCATCATTATTGAGATCTTAATCTAATCGTAGCGGTACGATCGATCTAGGTATGGAGAAATCATGCTTCTCATTGTACTTAAAATATTGATTTTTAAATAGATTTTTTTGTAAATTAGTGAGTTTATTTCATGAATAATGAATGGATGATTAAATGGATGCATGCTATAATTGATAATTTCAGTTAAGAAGAAGATGGATGAAATCCCACCATGTGATTTGATGCATTTTGACATATGCTCACAGAATTATGTCAATCAATTGACGATTGGATGTCAATCGATTGAGGATGAATATTAAAGTAGGTATTGAGGATAAATATTAAAGTAGGTACTGATAAATGAGTTTATTTTTGAAAAAATACACAGAATTATGTCAATCGATTGATGATTGGATGTCAATCGATTGGGGATTAAATGATATTGCTTTGAAAGAAAATGCATAGAATTATGTCAATCAATTGATTCGAAGGAGTCAATCGATTGAGCCTGATAGAAACTGATAAATGATATTATTTTAAGAAAATGCACGGATTTGATTCAATCGATTGATTTAGAGAAGTTAATCGATTGAGCCTGATAGACACTGATAAAGGACATTCTTTTTAGAAAATGTATGGATTTGATTCAATCGATTGATTCTGGGAAATCGATCGATTGAGCATAAACAGATATTGATCAATAATGTTGTCTTGGGAAAATGCACATATTTGAGTCAATCGATTGATTCTGAGGGATCAATCGATTGAGCCTGAATGTTTTGGGAAATGCATGGATGCCAGTCAATCGATTGATTTTGGGAAATCAATCGATTGAGCCTGAACTTGAATCAATGGATTGTGTTTGAATAGTTAAGTTCTCTAATTAGTTCTCCTCTTAACAGTGTGATTAAAATGTCAATGTTTATATACCATGATCATATTTTATGCATTTAATTGTTCATACACTAGGATTGTGTACACTCCAATATTTACGTACCATTGTTTATACACCATATCTAAATGCACTTAAATACTCATGAATGATAATCTTATTCTGTCATAACCCTGATTTTTGGGAACCGTGCACGCCACGTACCATGCACATGTGTTTGTGGTTTACAAGGAAACCACAATGAATATATATACACTACATGTGTATGTGTGAAACACACTAGCTTTCACTAGATAAATGACAAAAAAGGGGGAGAGGAGTCTCCCATACGTGACCTAATTTAGCTTAGAAAAAGGGAGAGTTAAATAGAGATAAAGAGGAGAGGGTTTTTTTATAAGAGAAGATTAGAGGTAGGAATTTATGGTGATTAAGAGACAAGATCCACCTTATGGATCTTAAACATATGTGATGAGAAGGGTGTGGGGAAGAAACTAGAAAGGATCATTTGGGTTTGAGCCTGTGGATAATCTGGAAAGAGGTTGGAGGAAGAGCTTTTGAAACTCTCCTCATTTGGGTGATCTTGGATCAGGTCTAAATAAGATCTAATGATTTGAGGTATGTTTCAAATGTTTTTGTGTTACAGATAAAGTATAAATTATTAGTCAAATAATTTTGACATTTATAGGGCCTTAAATGGAGTAAGAAACTGGTTCTCAAACTGATCGAGAGTTAGTTATCATCGCTCCTCGCTCGAGCGGTTTAAATGGCTTGCTCGAGAGGGGTCGGAATATAAAATCTGAGTAGAAACTGTGTTCTGGGCTCGCTCGAGCGAGACCCTTAGAGAAGGAAAAGCTCGCTCGAGCGAGGCATCGCGTGAGCTTCAGATACCTCGTTTTAGCCGCTCGAGCGATAAATAGTTCTCGCTCGCGCGAGGGTTGAGTGCCTCGTTTTAGCCGCTCGAGCAATGAATAGTGCTCACTCGCGCGAGAGATTAGTACCTCATTTTTATCGCTCGAGCGAGGATAAGTGCTCGCTTGAGCGAGGTTAAGTGATCGCTCGAGCGAGGAATAGTCCCCGCTCGCGCGAGGCACTATGCATTTATTTATTTTATTTATTCTTTTGGTGTAATTCATGAAAGCTAAGGTTCCTAAGGGTTCTAGAAATCATTCTAAGGGTATCCTTGACACATGCAATGTAGGTTTCACATGAGATTGTTACGAGTAAACCTCTATGAGAAAGGAGTGCGTTGGATTTGCGTTGAGATAGGGAATATCGTAAAACATGTACTTTAATTCGTCAAAACCATATATGTAGAGTAATTCAAGAGAATAGTCATGTATCAAATGTGATTCCAAAATGGGTGTGTGTGTGTGTGTGTGAATTCAAAAAATGAAACCGTGAGGTCCCTAGGGGACGTGGAAATGTGATAATGGGCATCTAAATGATGCATTGAATCAGTGGCATCCCAGCAATGCAGATCAAACCTAATGGTGAAACAAAAGAAATGTGATAAGGCCTAATATAATAAAATTTGCACAATCACGGTGAATAACTATATGTAAAGCACATTCGATATTTTTGTTACTTAAGATTTGATTAGAATACCCCAACGACGTGGCGGGATACCCACGACTGACTCGGCAGGATATCCGTGACTGGTATGGCGGCCAATCCGTACACTTGTAGCACGTCCCAGGGATGTAGATTTTAGAATAGACCCCGCCACCTACGAGAAAGGGGCCTGGGTAGTTTTGAAATTGAGAACATATAACAAGTGTCTATTTAGATGACGATGGTGGATATTCCATCGGGACTCGATGCTATATTGCTCGAGGACTACTTAAGTTAAGATTTAAGTGATTAGGCCGAATCCGTAACTATACCAGTAAGATGAGAATAAACAAGATCATGTAAAGTAGCAGTTGTAGTTATCATTTCACTTTCGATTATTTAAATTGTTTTCTCAGAAGTTCTATCAGATAAATCGGGCTTTACAATCTGTTCTAACATGTATGTGAGAGCTTAATTTATATGTTCACTGTGTTTTCCCTATTGAGCTAGGATGCAGCTCACCCCTTTTGAATATACGTCACAGGTCTAATGCTAGCAGCAGTTGAGGCTTCGGGAGACCTGGATCCAGAGGATTTGGATTTCGTGCCCGGAGAAGAGTTAGAGCCTCCTCCTGAGGAATTCTTCTAGGAGACCCCTTGCGTACTTTGAGAGTTAGTTTTGAGAGCATTCTATATGGCTTGGTATGTCAAGCCTTAATTTTGAATGTAACTAAATACAATGTTTCTTTTGTCGAACCATCTGGAGTGAACAGTTTATCACCGATGGTTCAGGTCGGTTCTTCTGCTCATGTATTCGCATGGGACTAGAACTGACTTTTGGATTGCTAAATTATTATTATTAACGCATGGAAACTTAGTTAGACTAAAGTTCTTATACTTTACTTGATGTATGGTTGCCTGTTTATACCGATGCTCCGTACAGGGTTATAGGGTACGGCCTTGAGGGTCGTGCTGATGGCACGGATTTCAGGGTGTTGAAATTCGGGCTGTCACAGTTGGTATCAAAGCTGTTTCTTTTAGAATTCTGACAATCATTCCTTTTGTCAGAGCATAGGGACTTCTACTAACGAAACCGTGGTTTCTCATACAGACCATTATGTTTCCTAGGGGAAGAGGTCGACCCAGGGGCGATCATGATAGGAATTTGCACAGTAGAGATGAGTTCATCTTGCCTACGAATAGAGTGCCATTGGGAAATAGGGAGGTTCTCGAAGGTAGTGGCCAAGAGACCCAGGATTAGGCAGAAAATTAGGATCGAGACCGTCAGGATCGAGATCAGAGAGAACAATATAGAGCGAGAGAAAGAAATGAAGAGAGAGAGGAGCGTTAGAGGATGATGCATACTATGGAAACCATGGCAACTGCCATGGCACAACAGGTGGCTTCCTTAGCAGCTCATACCGCCCACGAGCAACATCAGCCACCTACGCCTCTAATAGGACTTACACTGCCAGTGGCTTCAACATTTATCGAGTTTAGGAGGATGAGACCTCCTAGCTTTTCAGGGCAGGCAGACACCATGGTGGCTGAGAATTGACTGAGTGAAATGGAGAAAGTATTTAGCGTACTGACATGCACGGAGGATGAGAGCGTCCGTTGGGCAGCTTACATGTTAGATGGGGAGACTTGGCCTTGGTGGAAGTCAGTTTCACGGACTAGGGCTCAGGAAACTCAAGATATGCCCTGGACGTGGGATGAATTCGTTGAAGAGTTCAACAAATAGTACTTCCCGGAAGTTGTGAGGAATCAGATGGAGATCCAATTTTTACAACTCATGCAAGGGAAGATGATAGTAAGGGAGTACAGAGTGGAATTTATGAGACTTGCTCATTTCGCTCTAGATTACGTGATTTCTGATGTGATGAGAGCGAAGAGGTTCCAACAGGGCTTAAGGCTGGATATCCGAGGAGGAGTTGCACCATTTCAACTGAAGACCTATGGGGAGGTCATGAGTAAGGCATTAGTAGTGGAAGAAGAAAACAATAACCGATACCATTAGAGGGAACAACAGGGAAGAGGAAATGTAGATCAAGGAAGGACTAGGAACTACGAACCGATGAATAAAAAGCCGAGATTCATAACACTGAATGAGAGACAACCATTCCAAGCAGGGTATGGGAGAACCGCACAATAGACCACTCATCAAAGATTTCCATTGCTTGCGTCGGGGAGACCGATGAGGTATGAGAGTCCCGCTTTTTCCACTGGAGCTACAGTTACACAAGGCTTTTCACGAGCTACTTCTTCCACACCGAGGGAGGCTGGTGCCAAGTGTGGTAAGTCTCACAAAACAAAAAATTGCAGACAGGGGATGTGAGGCTATTTTAAATGTGGCAAGATGGGCCACATGATTAAAGATTGTCCTGAAGTGAACAAGGATAAGACGACTTCAGCTCCTATGCCACAACCGATACAAGCAAGGAAGCCGATCGTCCAAGGGAGAGCCTACGCAGTCACAGCTCAAGAGGCTCCAAATACAAATGATGTGATCCAAGGTGAGATTTCTTTTAAATAAAGAATTTCAATTCTCGAAAACTTTAGATAGAGAAGGTGGATCCATATATAAAATAGAAAAGAAACTGCATGTAATAATTTCTAGTATGATGATAGACATTATATATGTGCATGTATGATTAGGTATGTTACAAATCTATAAGAAGGGAAGCGATGTGACAAATGAAGCTCGAGTGTTGATAGACCCGGGGTCTACCCACTCATTTATTACCCCTCGCTTCACAATGAGGATGAAAGTTAACCCAGAGGAGTTAAACTTTGTGTTAATCGTGACTATTCCTATTGGGAAATCGGTTGATATCGAAAAGGGTTACAACTCCATGATGGTGAGAATCATGGATGGAGACGTCTTTGAACTACCGGCAAACCTAATTTTGTTAGACATGCAAGGATTCGACGTGATCCTTAGCATGGATTGGCTGTCAACTCACTATGCGACGGTAGATTGCAGGAACAAGGCTGTCATTTTTAGACCCAATACGAGGAGATTATTTCGATTTCGAGGAGAGAGGTCGACGCATATGCCACTTATCTCATCAGTCAGAGCCGAGCGTTTGATCAGAAAAGGGTGTAGTGGATACTTAGCATTCTTGAAGGAGCATAAAGAAGAGAAGAATGTTATCTTCGAGATAGACGTGGTCCGAGAATTTGAAGATGTATTTCTAGAGGAATTAGCAGGATTACCTCCAAAAAGGGAAGTGGAATTTGCCATCGACTTAGCACCAGGAACGGAGCCTGTTTCTAAAGCACCATATAGAATGGCTCCTGCTGAGTTGAAGGAATTGAAAGAGCAGTTATAAGAGCTAATGGACAAGGGGTTTTTAGACCGAGCGTGTCTCTATGGGGAGCACCAGTCTTGTTTGTAAAGAAGAAGGATGGGTCAATGCGGCTATGCATTGACTATCAGCAATTGAACAAACTCACTATTAAGAATCAATATCCTTTACCTAGGATAGATGACTTGTTTGATCAACTGCAAGGAGCTAGGTACTTTTCCAAGATCGATCTGTGATCTGGATACCATTAGTTGAGAGTCAAGGCAGAGGATATTCAGAAGATTGCATTCAGGACTCGGTACGGACACTATGAATTCCTAGTGATGCCGTTTGGGTTGACAAATGCCCCGGTGTCATTCATGGATCTGATGAATAGGGTGTTTAAACCACACCTAGACTCTTGTATCATAATGTTTGTTGACGACATTCTGATATATTCAAAATTAGAGGAAGAGCATGAGAAGCACTTGAGAATAGCCATACAGATTCTACGTGAACACCAATTATACGCCAAGCTCAGCAAGTGCGAGTTTTGGTTAGAAGTTAGCTTTTTGGGATATATCATCTCAAAGCATGGTGTCATTGTAGATCCAGTAAAGATAGAAGCAGTGGTCAATTGGGAGTAACCAAAGACCGTGACCGACGTCCGTAGTTTCCTTGGATTAGCGGGTTACTATCGACATTTTGTTGAGGGGTTTTCAAAGATATCAGGACCACTCACGAGACTTACACGAAAAGACGCAAGGTTCGAATGGAGTGAGGCATGCGAGAAGAGTTTTCATGAACTCAAGAAGAGACTCACTTCAGCTCCAGTATTAGCGATTCCTTCAGGCAGTGGAGGGTTCGCAGTATACAGCTATGCTTCGTATAGTGGTTTGGACTGCGTGCTTAATCAACACAGAAAGGTGATAGCGTATGGATCGAGACAGTTGAAAGAGCATGAAAAGAATTATCTGACACATGACCTGGGATTAGCAGCGGTCATTTTTGCACTGAAGATTTGGCGACATTACTTATATGGAGAGACTTTTGAGATTTTCACCGATCATAAAAGCCTCAGATATTTGTTTACACATAAAGATCTGAACATGAGGGAGTACAGATGGATGGAGTTCCTCAAAGACTATGACTGTTCCATACAGTACCATCCAGGCAAGGCTAATGTAGTGGTCGATGCCTTGAGTCGGAAGGGTTCAGCTCAGTTGGCTAGTTTGATTTTGGGTATGCACCGATGGAAGTTATTTGAAGATCTGGCACTATATGATGCGAACGTCAAGTCGTAAGCTACAGGAGCCTTCTTGGCTAATATATCAGTGAGACCGGTGATATTTGAGCATATCCATGAGCTACAGAAGAAAGACCCGACGCTAACCAAGATTCGTCAAGATATAACTGAAGGCATTAAATCTGAGCTCTCGGTCAAGGAGGACGGTACCTTATTGTTCAAGGGTCGTCTCTACATTTCGGACAATGCCGATTTATGGCGAACAATTCTTGATGAATCTCACAAATCCAACTATGCGATTCACCCGGGTAGCACAAAGATGTATCAGGATTTGAAAAAGAATTTCTGGTGGAGAGGTTTGAAGTAAGACATGGCAGAGTACGTATCATGGTGTTTGTTGTGCCAACAAGTGAAAATCGATCATAGATACCCCGCGGGATTATTGCAGCCTCTACCTATACCGGAATGAAAGTGGGAATCGATCTCTATGGACTTCATCGTTGGACTACCGCATACTGCAAAGAGGTACAATGCCATTTGGGTAGTGGTCAATCGATTGATCAAGTCAACGCATTTCTTGCCTTACAACACGATGTACACCGCGGGAAGACTTGCAGAGCTATATATGAAAGAGATCGTCCGTTTGCATGGGATTTCGAGTAGCATTATTTTCGACCGTGACCCATTATATACATCAAAGTTTTGGAAGAAATTTCAAGCAGGAATGGGAACGCGATTAGCTTTCAGTACCACATTCCATCCACAAACCGATGGACAGACGGAGAGAGTCAATCAGATCATCGAGGACATGCTTAGGGCGTGTATGTTAGAATTGCAAGGATCATGGGATCAACACCTACTATTGATTGAGTTTGTATATAACAACAGTTATCAGATGAGCATCGGCATGGCGCCATATGAAGCTCTTTATGGATGACGATGTAGATCGCCTATCAATTGGGAAGAAATTTGGAAGAAATTTGTTTTAGGACCCGAAATACTTGAAGATAATGCCACCTATGCTCGTATGATAAAGGAAAAACTCAAAGCGGCTCAGAGTAGACAGAAAAGCTACGCTGATATCAAGCGGATAAGTGTAGACTTTAAGGTGGGTGAACATGTGCTCGTGAAAGTGTCATCTATGAAGGGGGTGATGAGATTTGGAAAGAGAGGGAAGTTGAGTCCCTGCTATCTTGGACCATTTGAGGTTCTGGGTCGAGTAGGGGAAGTTGCTTACCGCACTAGATTGCCACCGTTATTTGATCAAGTACATAATATATTCCACGTATCTATGCTCAGAAAGTATCTTAATGACCCTGATCACGTGTTGAGCGGTAAATCGTTTGAGATGCATGAGGATATGTGCATGATAGAGGAACCAGCAGAGATATAAGATAGAAAGGAGCAAGTACTGCGCACCAAGGTTATTCCCTTAGTGCTTGTTCGTTGGAAGAACCATCCGGCCGAGGAAGCAACATGGGAGCGTGAGGCAGATGTTAGAGAACAATATCCTAGTTAGTTTGAGAATGCTAGCTAGTTTCTTTTGTTTAAGTGTTATGATACGTAATATTTTGACCGTCAATGTGCAAAAATGCTATCTGAAATGGATGAATAAGTTGGTAAAATTTTGAGCATACTAACTTCAATTTTGGCGGAGCCCATTCGTGAGTGAATCCTAAAGGCACGACATAGAAAATCATGCTAAGAGAGATGCTGGAAGTTAGAGGAAATTAGAGTAAAAATACGAGGTTAAAGGAACTAGAAAAGCTGTTCTGGGCTCGCTCGAGCGATGACTTATGCTCGCTCGCGCGAGCCATATAAAATCAAAAATGCCAAATGTTCTGAACTCGCTCGAGCGAGGACTATTTATCGCTCGAGCGAGGATTATTGACCGCTCGAGCGAGGCCAGGGTATAAAAAGGAGGTGAATTATTGTTCGCTCATTTCATGTTCAAGTGAGGGAGATTGGGCGAGCGGGGTTTAGGGTTTTGGATTTTCAAGCTCCTTCTTCTATGATTTCGAGCCGAATTTGGACGATCCAATCAGTCAAAAGTGTTTTAAAAGGTGAAATCTACCCTAGGTCTACCTTATTTATTTGAAAAAAAATTCTTTGGACGTCAAATGGCTTCCACAAACCCTAACGCCCAACCTAGAAAATGGGTGGCGATTCGATCGCCATCGTCGCCAACAAGGCGCCATAGGCACCACAACCACCCCCATCCCCATCTCGTGCCCCAATCCAACTAATTGGTGGGGAACGAAGGTCTTTGAGACCGAATGGGAGATCCATCCCTCTTGTTTTGGGGATTCGACGCCCACCCAATGGACCTCGAAATTTCTCACAAACAACCAACTCAGACCATTGTTGACACCGTTCGGAGTTCGGTACTATCCGAGACTCGTAAAACTATTTTCCCAAACCCTTCAAGCGAACGTGAATGGGGACACTATCCTCGTCACGATAGACGGGAAAGAACTTGTTTTTGGTAGTGCCGACGTTTCCACTGCTATGAACTGCCCGCATATCTACGCCCCGAGCCCACACACTCAACCACCTTTTTCTGGGAACGTAGAGTTCCCAACTATCATTGCCGACATTACAGGAGGCACCACCGCATGAGGATTGTCCATCACCAGATCCCAGCTGCCGCCACATATGTGGTTTTTAGATATTATTTTTAAAAATAATTTACACCCAACGGGCCATGACCAAGAGCGTCGTGAGGCATTTTTGCGGGCTCTGCACTCCGCTTTTCACAACTGGTGGTTTAGCGCTCCTATGGTAGTCATAAAAGGCATGGTGCATGCCTATAGAAGAAACGTGAAGGGTGTTATTCCTCCACCCATCAACCGACTACCCTATGCTCATCTGATCTTGCGACTCATTGACTCACGGAATGGGAAAGAAGGTTTTCAAATCAGGGCGGACAAACTAGTGCTAACGGATAATACCGTCCCGTTCCTCGCCCAAGACTTGAGCCGAAACCTGAAGAGCCTCCAAAACAGTTTAACCAGGAAGCAGGATCGTCAGATTTCCCGGCAAGCCGCCCAACCACCATCGACAAGACCGACTGCTCCCTCCACTTCATCTCCCGAGCTTTTTCCTACCACCGACAGCGGCATGATGCAGGAGATCCTCCTACAAGGATGAGAGATCCAGCTACATCAGCATTTCCAGGAGTCGCTCCTCATCGACCTCATGGGCCATGCGTTTTCACAGACGTACCTGAAGCGCATCGGTGCCATGCTAGGTGCTATCTTTGGTGACACTATAGCTGGTGTGACTACTGCCAGGGAGGTTGGTGACGACGGTGATGATGAGGACGAGGATGATGATGCTGATGATGATGATGGTGAGGAGTATGAGGAGGGTGACGATTAGGTCGTCATATATCATTTTTTGAAAAACTACAAGGTAATATTTCGTGTTCTAATGTGATACTTTTTGTTTAAAATAATCGTGACATGATTGTCACAAAATTTATGGTGGACATGGTGATGACTTTGGTATAGATATATATATATATATATATATATATATATATATATATATTTTATCAAATGGGTCTATTTGGTACAATGTCTATGGAAATACTTGATTGTGTAGTAGTGCGTGATTTCTTATGCAGGTTCTCATTGATTGAAGTAAGATGAATGTCATTCTGATTGTGAAAATAGCTGTTAAGAGGGTTCTAGGATATTTAGGATTATTGATACAAGTGTCTTGTTATTTTGTACAAATAGAGTATAGATTATAATTGCTTAATGCAGGCCTCATTTCGGGACATTGAACCAAATGCTTAATTAACTGATTTTGCCAAAGAGTCAGCCTATTCGAAAGCCTTTTTCTAGTTGTACTGATTTTCTAGTGTATCCTCAATTTTTGAAGACAAAAATTTTATAAGGTAGGGAGAATATCATAACCCCGATTTTTGGGAACCGTGCATGCCACGTACCATGCACGTGTGTTTGTGGTTCACAAGGAAACCACAATTAATATATATACACTATATGTGTATGTGTGAAACACACTAGCTTTCACTAGATAAGTGAAAAAAAAGGGGGAGAGGAGTCTCCCATACATGACCTAATTTAGCTTAGAAAAAGGGAGAGTTAAATAGAGAGAAAGAGGAGAGGATTTTTTTATAAGAGAAGATTAGAAGTAGGAATTTCTAGTGATTAAGAGACGAGATCCACCTTATGAATCTTAAACATATGTGATGAGAAGGGTGTGGGGAAGAAACTAGCAAGGATCGTTTGGGTTTGAGCCTGTGGATAATCTGGAAAGAGGTTGGAGGAAGAGCTTTTGAAACTCTCCTCATTTGGGTGATCTTGGATCAGGTTTATATAAGATCTAATGATTTGAGGTATGTTTTAAATGTTTTTATGTGTTACAGATAAAGTTTAAATTATTAGTCAAATAATTTTGGCATTTATAGGGCCTTAAATGGAGTACGAAACTAGTTCTCGAACGGATCGAGAGTTAGTTATCATCGCTCCTCGCTTGAGCGATTTAAATGGCTCGCTCGAGGGAGGTCGGAATATAAAATCTGAGCATAAACTGTGTTTTGGGCTCGCTCGAGCGAGACCCTTAGTGAAGGGAAAGCTCGCTCGAGAGAGGCATCGTGTGAGCTTTAGATACCTCGTTTTAGCCGCTCGAGCGATGAATAGTTCTCGCTCGCGCGAGGGTGGAGTACCTCGTTTTAGGCGCTCGAGCGATAAATAGTGCTCGCTCGCGCGAGAGATTAGTACCTCATTTTTATCGCTCGAGCGAGGTCAAGTGCTCACTCCAGCAAGGTTAAGTGATCGCTCGAGCGAGGAATAGTCCTTTCTCGCGCGAGGCACTACACATTTATTTATTTTATTTATTCTTTTGGTGTAATTCATGGGAGCTAAGGTTTCCAAGGGTTTTAGAAATCATTCTAAGGGTATCCTTGACACATGCAATGTAGGTTTGACGTGAGATTGTTACGTGTTAACCACTACGAGAAAGGAGTGTATTGGATTTGTGTTGAGGTAGGGAATATCTTGAAATATGTACTTTAATTCGTCAAAACCATATATGTAGAGTAATTCAAGAGAATAGCCATGTACCAAATGTGATTCCAAAATGGGTGTGTATGTGTGAATTCAAAAAATGAAACCGTGAGGTCCCCAGGGGACGTAGAAATGTGATAATGGGCATCTAAATGATGCATTGAATCAGTGGCATCCCAGTGATGCAGATCAAACCTAACGGTGAAACAAAAGAAAAGTGGTAAGGCCTAATGTAATAAAACTAGCACAATCACGGTGAATAACTAACTATATGTAAAACACATTCGATATTTTTGTTAGTTAAGGTTTGATTAGAATACCCCATCGACGTGGCGGGATACCCACGACTAACTCGGCAGGATATCTGTGGAATCCGCACGTGCTGTCAATTTTGAGAATAGACCCCGCCACCTAAGAGAAAGGGGCCTGGGTAGTTTTGAAATTGAGAACATATAACAAGTGTCTATTTAGGTGATGATGGTGGGTATTCCATCGGGGCTCGATGCTATATTGCTCGGGAACTACTTAAGTTAAGATTTAAGTGATTAGGCCGAATCCGTAACTATACCAGTAATATGAGAATAAACAAGATCATGTAAAGTAACAGTTGTAGTTATCATTTCACTTTCGATTATTTAAATTGTTTTCTAAGAAGTTCTATCAGATAAATCGTGCTTTAAAATCTGTTCTAACATGTATGTGAGAGCTTAATTTATATGTTCACTGTGTTTCCCCTATTGAGCTAGGATGTAGCTCACCCCTTTTGACTATACGTCATAGGTCCAGTGCTAGCAGCAGCAGAGGCTTCGGGAGACGTGGATCTAGAGGATTCGGATTTCGTGTCCAGAGAAGAGTTAGAGTCTCCTCCTGAGGACTTCTTCTAGGAGACCCCTTGCGTACTTTTAGAGTTAGTTTTGAGAGCATTCTATACAGCTTGGTATGTCAAGCCTTAATTTTGAATGTAATTAAATACGATGTTTAGTTTGTCGAACCATCTGGGGTGAACAGTTTATCACCAATGGTTCGGGTTGGTTCTTCTGCTCATGTATTCGCATGGGACTAGAACTGACTTTTGGATTGCTAAATTATTATTATTAATACATGAAAACTTAGTTATACTAAAATTCTTATACTTTACGTGATGTATGGTTGCCTGTTTATACCAATGCTCCGTACAGGGTTATAGGGTACGGCTTTGAGGGTCGTTCTGATGGCACGGATTTCGGGGTGTCGAAATTCGGACTGTCACATATTCATACGCACTTTATATGTTCCATGATGATCTATGAATGTGCAATCAAGATAGTAAAACATGAGGAAATGTCAAGCCATGGTTAATGTGCATTAGACCCAACATCTTGTACATGATGGAGTTTAAGAAGGTATTAAACCCAACATCTTGTGCTTAATGAGGTCTATCTAAACCCGATTAAGGAGCATTAGATCCAACATCTTATACCTGATAGAGTCTAAGAAGGTATTAGACCCAACATCTTGTGTAAGATGGAGTCTAACTGAACAAGAGTATGATGAGCATGATTAAGCCCAACGTCTTGAGTGGGACGGAGTTTGACATGTAATAAAAGATATGATTCATTAGACCCAACGTCTTGAGTATGACGGAGTCTAACTAAACAAATGATAAGCATGATTAAGACCTAACGTCTTGAGCGAGACGGAGTCTAATGTGCATTAAATGAAAAGAAAGATGAAATTAAAAGGAATAATGCATTCATATAATATTAATATATATATTTATGTTCAGTACATTTCAGCTTATTGAGATTATACATGCCACATGCACACACACACATGACATATACCGAAATATTTATATGGCTATGATTGATATATTATGCTTCAATGGATTGCATGTCTGGTCTATACAAGTATAAACTTACACCCCTTGTTAATGTGGGTGACCAGATGAGACAGGTGTCATTGATAATAATGTATGGGTCTATGGCGATGAGACGACACGTGATGCTCAAGAAACTGGACTGAATGGCGATGATGACTTCGTGGCCTAATTAGCTATTTTCCTTTCTATTTATTATTAGTGGTTTTAAATAAATGAGACATTGATCAGTTAGTATTTTATCAAAACTGTTTAAGCTTTAATCATGTTGAACTTGTTATTGGAATAAGAACATTATCATGGGTTTTATTTTGATTAATTAATATTTTAAAGAAATCTTATCTTCTGTTGTTTAAGGTGCTTTTATCGCTTTAATATGTTTCTATGATTCTCAATACGAAGGTGCGGTCTAAGATTTTAAAATCAAGAGGTTGTGAGATCTCGAATCGCTACATGTTCCATGTGGCAGAGGTCCCAAAAATATCAAGTATTTGGTTTTTTAGCCCATGGCCAATAACAAAAAAAGACTCGATCTCCATGATTTGATAAGTAGGCAATATTTTATTGATTAAAGTCGGCAGTCTTTTGCATCCACTGAGTTTGCAAAGATTTTAATTAAATGGAAAATATGCGTAATTTATTTGAAAATAATAATTTCAATGCTATAAAATTGCTTACTCTTATTTGTATAGCTAGTGAGATTCTGAAATAATATTCTCAATTTAATGATATTGTCCTTTTGATTTCAGGCGAAGCTTTCCGATTTCAAGCTCACCACAAACAGTTCACTAGGGGGGGACACTTGGCAAGAGAGGCGAAATAAATTAAATTTTTTTTCCTTTTATTTTGAAAATGGGCCAAGGGTCCTTTAGATTGTTAAATTTCTTTTCTTTCTTCTTAGTTTTGTTTGAATAAAAGGATTGGGCATGCAGAGTTTAAAATGTTTGGCTAATTTGAAAGGTTGGATCATAGGTTGAGATGCAACCTTTTGTTTGAATAAAAGAATTGGACATCAATATTTTATATTGATGACATTGAATAATTTGAATTTGAGTTGAATGGATGTATTGAAATATGAGATAAATAGTTATTTATTTATATATATATATATTTTTAAAGCATTAGAAAAAAATATTAAAAAAATTGTATTAAAAAAATTGCATTAAAAAAATATTTAAAAAATTGCATTAAAAAGAAACATTACAAAAATGCATTAAAAAAAGCATTAAAATTAAAAATAATTGTATTAAAAAAATTGCATTAAAAAAAAAGCATTAAAAAAAATAGTATTTAAAAAAAAATATTTGCATAAAAAATTGTCGACGTAATTATATATATATATATATATATATATATATATATATATATATATAATATATTTAAAAAAAAAAAAGAATTTGCATAAAAAAATTACTGTTAAAGGCAGTGATTTTATCTGTGACTGTTAAGAGCAGTCGTTGTTGAAGTTCATAAACTACTGGCTTATATAGTGGTAACAAAAAATCACTACTTTTTTTATAATTGTTTAAGACAGCGATTTTTTGAAAAAAAATCACTGTCAAAGATAGTGATTAAAAAAAAAAAATTACTGTTTAGGGCAATGATTTTTTTGGCTTTTCACGTAGTGAAAGTTTGTTACAAACCAAGCTTGGGCTTGGAATCAAAAGCCCGCAGCAGGCTTAGGTCGGACATGGACTAAGTTTAAATTTATCCGGCCAAGCTTGGGTATACCCGACCCCAACCCAAACCCTGCTGGTGGCCAACCCTAAAAGCATTGCCCCAAGGTCCAATATCTAAGACGGTACGAAGGGGTCCTCTATGGCTCTATCCTCTGTCAAATCAATTCAACCAAAGTGAAAGTACGATCACCAACTATTATCTTTATCAGTTAAGCTATAAGCCGACAACATTACAATACTTCACTTTCAATTTCTAAAGAAAACATAACGTCATAGTCATTTATATATGCAATACACATATTCTTCCGCTATATATATAATATATATATATATATATATATATATATATATATATATATATATCCGTGGGGCGTTACAAAAATCTGCGTTTCATTGAGAAAACAACTCGTTTAAAAGGTGTTTTATACAACACCTCAAAAATAATTTTTTTTGCAAAAAAGATCCGACTTCAAATATTTTAGAAAAACGGTGTTTAAACAAAACAATGCTTTCACGGTTTTTTGAAGTTTCAAAATCCGTGAAAGCATCGTTTTTCTAAAATATTTGAAGTTGAGTCTTTTTTGTTAAAAAAATTTGTTTTTGAGACATGTTTCTCTAATTATCTCTTTTTAAAAAATCATGTTTTTTACATTTTAAATCCGTACTAGTTTTACCAATTTTTAACAAAATTTTTCTCATTTTTGCCAAAAATAAACATTTAATTTTAAATGCTTTTAAATATTTACTTTTCCCAAATTGCTTCCCATTTTTTCTCATTTTTTCCAGAATTTTGACATTTTTTTTTAACGTTTTAATCTATTTTTCTTTGGCCTAGCCAACTTTTTTCACGAATTCTGACTTGGAGACTAGGGAGCCAAGTGTCAACCCTTCCCACATCTCATTTCCGACATTCATCATATGTATCAGAAACCAAAACAGAGATACATATAATTTAAACAAGCTAGAATCGAACGATATAACTGAAAGAGTAGGCTAGTTATTCACCTTAGGAAGTCGACACTACAGAATTTGCCCGTAACTATTTTTTCAGCACAGACGAAATTGTCGAAGAAATAACTGTCGTGAAAAGTCACCGGCCGTGATACCAGTGGTTATATATCCAGCGGCACTAATTTATCTTTTCCGGTGGTTCTAGCCCCCTATAAAAAGCTAAAATTTATTAAAATTATAAGTTAGACCTGCCCATTTGGCTCATTTTATCTTTTGGGTCATTAGCCCATTTGCAATAATATTGGTCAATCTTGGAATTGTGTTTTGTCATAGGAAATTGGTGTAATTAATGTGGTGTCTTGAGAATATGTAATATATTTTGAAAATGTAATTTTTTTATCTTTTTCTAGGCTAAGTTGTTCTTTTGGAAGTGTATGTTTATTTATTCTCGAATTTGTATTTCGGGCTATATATATCACTTATGTATCTTCATTTTATTAAGTCATTTGAATGAAATTTGAAAGGTTCTAAATAGTATATTACTTTAGCTTTCATTTTTGGTATTTTTCTACACAAGAGAACAACTTTCTTCTTTTTAGAGTGTCATACTTTTCCAATCCTAGTTGGTGTAATCCAACAAAGTGGTATCAGGGTTTGAGATTCATGGCTTCTAATATGTTGTAACCTTAACTTCCTCGTTTTACCGATAAGAACTACAATCAATGGAGTATTTAAATGAAGGTTTTATATAGGTCTCAAGATTTGTGGGATATTATTGAGACCAGATATGTAGAATCGGAGGATCAAGCAACTCTTACACAAGCTCAACTCAATGAGTTGAAAGAAAATCGCAAGAAGGACAAAAAGGCTTTGTTCTTCATCTATCAAGTTGTAGATGAAGTTATCTTTGAAAAAATTTCATCCGTGTCATCGGCAAAGCAAGTATGGGATACTCTCTATCACTACAAAAAAATCTTTTATTGGAGACGGATATTAGAAACGGCTTTTAGAGATAGTGTCCAATAACCTTTTATTAGAGACGACCTTTTTAAAAGTCGTCTCCAATACTTGCATTCTAGACGTCTCCTAAAATGTTATACAGAGACTGCTTTGACCGTCTCGATATATTTCAGATGGGTGGAACCTTTATGGTCGACTTGAAAAGCCGTCTCTAAAAGTCTAGGCTAGTAGAGAGGCACTCGACCGCAACATCTCGATGAATGCTCTCTCTCTCTCTCTAAATGTGCCCATTCTGTCTCTCTCTTCCTATATAAATAGGAAATTAAAAAAAACTCAACCATTTCCTCGAGAGAAACTCGAAGTCATTTGGTCTACTCGGCTAGTCTCTCCTTTCTTTCCCCAAAAACTGAATAAACTCGAAAATCCTTAGATTTTGCTTCTATTCTCAACTCAGATCTGAGCATTTTCACTTCGATCCGTGCTCCCATACAGAGATTTCAGCATTTTTCACCTCGAGCCATGCTAGGGTTTGAGACGATCGAAATCGGTTTGAGCTAGGGTTTGAGAAGAAGCGTTTGAGCTAGGGTTTGAAACGATCAAAATCGGTTTGAGCTGAATTGATCGGGTTTGCGCGAAGCGGTTTGAGCCCAACAAGATTCCATTGTCCACAAATCCATCTATTCGATTTTGGTTTTTCAGATCTTCCGAATTCGATTGGCCACAAATCCATCTCTGAATCCCTAGTTTTCACCATTTTTTGTGTTGTAGAAACCTAGCTTGTTCATTAGATCTCGCAATGGTGGCATTTGATCCATAGTTTTTGCACTAAATCTCGACATGGAGGCTTTGATTTTTGAAGATCCGTAAATTTTTTAGATTTTTTTTTGTGAGAGAAAAAGATGGAGAGTTTTAGTGCAGAAGATCTATCTACGATCGGGGAATAGCAACGGTTTCGCCTCTGCATTTATTTTTTCCGACGCATTGGTTGTCGTTTTCGATCCTGGGGCGCGCGCGCAGTAGCAATGGATACTTTCGAGGACTCCTATAGTCAGCAAGTGTTATTTGATTCTTTTGAGTTCTTAAGTTTCTTTGAAATCTCTGTTATTTGATTTTTATAGTATGTCGTGAGAAAAAAATTAAACGATCCTAGCATTTTATAGAATCAGATCTACTTGCTATTTAAGTTTTAAGAAAATGCATGATCTCTTATGTTTCAAGATCTTGAAGCCATCAGTTGTTGAATTTTGCATTTGTTGTCTATTGGCTTTTTAATAAATTCTTTTTCGGCAATTATTTGTCTGGAGCTGATTTTTCAATGAGATAAAGAAAAATAGTAGAGATGAATTTCGTTTGAAGATCTTTTAGCCAATAGTTGTTGAACTCTGCATTGTTGAAGGTTAATTGTTTGGAATAGGCCTCATTCTACTGGCTTTTCAAAAAGTTTTCTAGGGAAATTATTGATCTGGAGATGACTTTTCATGAACCGATGAAACAATAGACTTGAATTTCTTGAGATTTGGGAAATTTAATTCTCGTTTCGATTATTGAAACACCTAGATTTCCTTAGTATTGTGTGTACGGCCACAGATTTAAATCGGATATGTATTGGGCATATGCCCTAGGCCGATATTTATCGAATGCACATATCGGCCAAACTGGCCGATATCAAAGTGACCTTTTTTATTTTAAAATATTAAAAATATATAATTGGGCATATTAGACAGGTCCTAGGCTGATATGTATCCGATATAGCGGATGCATATCGGCCAAAACCGGCTAATAATAAAGTGAGCTTTTTAAAAAAAATAATATTAAAAATATATAATAATAATAATAAAATAACCTAGAGGGCATTTTCAATATTACAACTGATACATATCAGATTCATATTAGCCATATCGGCCGATGTTACCTGATATGGCTGTTATTGATCGATTATTTGACTACTTTGACCCGACATTTGGCCCTATATCAGAATTCTATCTACTCCCTCCAAGTGGATGATGTTCTGTTGGAAGATGAGCACCTCATATGTAGCGATGTGGTTTCATTTTATGAAAACTTATACAAGGTGGGGGATGGATCCGATGTAAACTGGATGCCATCCCTTTCCAACAGCTTTCGTCTACTCAGATCTCATGGCTTGAGAGATCATTTGATGAGGACGGGGTCAAGAAGGTTGTCATGATGTCTGATAAAATAAGGCACCGAGCCCAGATGGCCTAACTATGGAGTTCTTTCAGGTGTTTTGGGTGATGGTCAAAGTGGAGTTAGCATTTTTTGACGAGTTCCACACTAACATTGTCGTCGGAAAAAGCATGAATTCCACATTCATCACGCTAATACCCAAGGTTGACAGAGCGGTTAGCATTACTGATTTTAGGTCTATCAGCTTGTTGGGTAGCATGTATATGATCATGGATAAAGTATAAGCCAACAGGTGAACAACGGTAATTGGGGTCAGTGGGCTTTTATCTGTAGGAGACAGCTGCTAGAAGTTATGCTTATTGCGCATAAAGATGTCGATTCCATCCGTAAATGTAAAGATTATGGATTTCTCATTTCTCACCAAGGTCGATTTGGAGAAAGCATACGGCCAAGTTAATTGGAAGCTCCGCAACTAGGGTGGGTGTTGGGGGGAAATGGAGGCAGTGGATGCATGGATTATACACCTCTGCCAGATTGTCTGTCATGATCAATGATCAAAAATTCTGTTTTTGTTTCAGTTTCGGAGGGGCCGAAACCAAAATTTCAATCCCATACATTTGATGACCAAAATTTCGGTCATTTCAGCCGAAATTTTGATCCTTGGTCATGATAAATGGAAGCCCTAGGTGTTACATCCGTAGCAGCAGGGGCCTACGACAGGGTGACCCTCTTTCTCCTCTACTTTTTAACTTGGTGGGGGAGGGGCTTCACGAACTTCTTAATCGGTGCTCTCAGCTGGGTTTTCTCTCCTATTTCAAAACGGCTAGGAGCAGACTTGTTATCACACACGTACAGTACACAAATGACACACTTATATTTTGTGGGGCTGACAGGGGACAAGTTTAGGTTGTTTTCGATTTTCTTACCGTCTATTAGGCGGTGCTCGACCGGAAAATCAACTTCAACAAATCAAAGTTGGCTGAGGTCTTGGTGCCTAATGTGGAGCTAACTGATCTGGCTAAAAGGATTGGGTGCCTAACCGAAGTGATGCCTATGTCATACTTTGGACTCCCCTTAGGCTTTTGAAAGTTGAGAGCTAAAGTCTGGGATCCTCTAATCCGCATATTCCGCTCTTGGCTAGCCATGTGGGAGATTAAGCTTCTCAGTTACGGGGTAGACTTACACTCATCAAGTCAACGCTTGCTAGCCTGCCCAATTTCTAACTTTCCAACTTTGAGGCGCCGTTGGAATATAAAGACGAGATGTAACCTCAGGGATGATGAGGTACTTGTCCTGGCCCACCTTCTGCAAACCCTCATTGATGCATACCCTTTGTGGTGGGGTCAGTTTGGTAGGTAGTTTCTCACTACTTCGGTCAACCTGATGCCTGGCATTGAACCATTGTGCCCGAGATGTAACCTTCGCATTTTTCACTTTTTAAAATAAATTTATTTGTTACGGATAAAAAAAAGAAAAAAGAAAAAGAGAAGACATTTGGCTGCCCTATACCGAAGTGGGGTATATATCGTAATAGAGGGCGCCTAACTCAATATTGGCCTATATGAGGTTATTGAAAACAACCTTCCTAAAAGCCGTCTCTATTGCTTTTATTAGAGACGATTTTGGCTGTCTCCCAATGTATAATGATATATCTAGACAGCTGCAATCGTCTCCATAAGTTTTACTTTAGAGACCATAAAGAAAGCCGTCTCTAAAAGTCTATCGAAAGCATTAGAAATGGCCTGAAGCCGTCTCCAAAGGATCGGCAAGGCATCCCTCGCACGCCAAAGGATCGGCAAATAATCAAAGTTGAAGCATCAGTTAAAGCTAGTCAAATTCAAATTGCATTTTAGAACTTTCCTTATATTTGGTTTGAGGTGTTCTATGAACTCCTATTTAGGATTACTAAGTTTATTTATTTATTTTTGGACTGATGAGAACTATATTTAATTTAGGGAGATTATGACAGCTAACACCTTAGTAGGATTAGAGTGCTTACTAACACCTTGAGAACTTCTATAGTTTGTAGTTTAGCTATATAATTATTATACTTTGCCATTGAAGCCCCTACTGAAACATTGGCAATCAGCTGTAAGGGATAGCCTTTTTGAGGCTAATGTGAACGGCTTCAATCTGAATCATGTTGTAGGAACTAAGGTTGGGACGCCCACGTTTGATAGCAGCAAGCGGCGCCACAGCGTGGCTGATTTGCTAAATTACGTTAAGCTCGATAACATTAGGGTCGCACCGCACACCAACGTAGGGAGGGTTCTTCTTAATTCCGATTCTGGTAATCTTCCTCTTCCTCAACCTTGCTCTATTTTTCTGTTTAGGTTTCTTTGGTTTCTTGATTTGGGTGGTTCTATCTATGGTTAAATACAAAATAGAATAATTAGTTTTTTATATTATTTGCAGGAATATTCCTCCCGATACGAAAATCACCGTGTTCTTCTTGTGCGAAATATAAAATAGAATAATAATTTTAGGAAAATTTTAGTAATAGAAGAGATCAAGTTTTGTAAGTTAATGCCGATCTGATTTTTTTTTAATTAATTGTGTAATTAGTTGATTATATATATATATATATAAAGTGAGAGAGAGAGAGAGGTCCGGGACTATGCATCCAGATGCAGCCATTCTAGATCAGCTAGGCACCATGTAGCACCCATCATGAGGATAAGGTGCAATGGAAACTTAGACAAGATCGATCAGGTACAATCCAAAATATTTGGGCATCATCTGATGCATATTCACCATCAAAGGTGCCTAAAACCAATGCACCAGGTTGGTTGGGCGTCACGTTATCTTTAACCCATCAAATAGAGGGGGAAAATGTCAATTTTTTTAATCACATACCCCATGGCGGATCAGCTGAATACAGGTGTTGTTTTAGGTTAATCATGCCACGTGGCATGTGATCTGGCATCCAATTGTAGCCCTCCAGGACTGTGTATGGACGCATCTTCCCATTATATATATATATATATATATATATATATATATATATATATTGCAGAACTTGGAGAGAGTTGCTAATGCCTTGATGTTTGTTGGATTTGAAAATTTCGAAAGCAAATTTCAATGCTCTAGTGAAAACCATGTTAATAAGACAACTTTAACCATCAGATCAGCACGATACTTTTGCACACTCAATGTGGATCGTTATTTATCATCAGATTAACAGGCTTTCGGTCAGAGGACCAAGATTTTATGTTCGGCTTCTTTTTTGTTGGACTGTGTACCATCGACATGATGATGTGATTTTTAAAATATGATCATTTTGTGTGAAAAATACAACATAGATGGCCCTAGTTAACATTTTAATTCTCAGTACCTGTACTGGTAATGGATTGTAAAGGTAAATATTGGCGGCACTTACTGTTTAACAGTATTTCCTGTACCGGTTTAGTACCGGATTGTTGTACAATCTGGTTGCAATAGGTATATAACCCCGTTGCTTTAATACTATTCTTGGTGTTTGGGACCCAATATGTTCTAGTATCATTCAAATTTAATTTTGTGTCTCTTGATTTATATATGCTCTGTTTCCATTGACAGGCAAGCCTTGCAAAGCTCATTGGACTCGCTGGAGAGACCAATGTTCAGGCAAGTTATCTGTGGACTTCAAATCGATGAATTGTGTTGAAAGCTTGCACCTTTTATAAACTTCAGTTGCTAGCTCTGTTTTTAGAGAAATTCTTTGTTGCTTTAGCAACGTAAATTCGCAGAAGTTTGCTCTTTCCGACTCCCTTAACATATAATTTAAGTTGCCGTTATCTCCTGTGTGCAGATGTTAAACTTTCTAGATCTATACATGCAAACAAACATGGGAATCCTCACAGATTTTCTAGTGACCTTTCAGCCAATCAGACTACCAAAAAGGTGACCACAGTAGGTCTTTATGCTTATAGAAGTTTTATTCAAAGCAATGCTATTGCTCTAAAAGATTTTGCGTTTGCAATTGTTTTCTATATAAATGCCTCGGTAATTTCTTTCCTTTTCAATTGTCTGAGTTTTTGTTCTTAATTAGAGTACCTTTGCTGGAATAGTAAGGAACTCCTTCTGTGTTCTATGGAGGAAAGTGATGATAGAGCCTGCATCTAACGAAGATCTATTAGCTATAATTAATTCATGATAATGGACTTGTCGACTCGTTAGGCCATAGAGCGTTTGAGCTAACTTTTGAGGTTGTTGGTCCAGGCCAGACCAAGATTTCTCGGTATCTAGTTCGTCGGGCTGACCCAACCCAGGCTGAATATGTTTTTAATTATCATTTTTTAATAACAAAGTATACCTTATATATAAGGTAATTAAATAATTTTAAATAACGCAAAAAGGCCTAATTGTAAAAGTGATTCCCTCCAACTTCCTCTTGATTCTCTTCATCTCGTTCTCTTGTCTTCTTAGTCTGCTTCCTATTCACCTTTTTTTCCCCTTGGCTAGGCAGCAGCCATGGCTATTAGCCAATAAAATATATATAGAAAGAGTTATTACTTATTACTAGTTGGTTAGACTTGAGCTGGGCTTAGGCCCAAAAACTTGCTTCAAGTCTTTGGTTAAAAAAAAGGGTGTCTCACTGTGCCCAAGCTGGCCTCGGCTTAGCCTGACTCCGCCTTGTTGCTTCCTTTTGTAGGATAGGAGGCACAAACTCGAAATTCTAGATATTGTGTGTAAAATGACCATGAAGAAGGTTTATAATCAGGTGTAGTGAATGGATTATGTGGAGAGTATGGCTGTGTTTGGCATAACTCTATGCTAATTCCTTACCAGAGTAGGGTTTTACCTGCTTTAGCAGGTGCCCCTTCTCCTTGCTAATTCCCTGCAGAGCAGGATTTATCTGCTCCAGTAGTTCTCCCTTACTCTCTACTCATTCTTTGCCAGAGCATATTTTATTTGTTATGGCAGGGAGTTAGCAATATGCTATGATAGGGCCTGCATCTAATGAAGATCTATTAGCTACAATTAATTCATGGTATCCAAATTTAGAGCCTCTTTAGGAGAGGCTCATAGGTATAGGGGTTTTGTTTACACCCTGTGATGTAATTTTGATTTTCTATTTCCATACTCCTTTTTTCGGAAATAATTTTTGTATTTTATAGACCTTTGAAAGAGTTATTGTTGTCATGCCATATCAACTGAGAGGTCAGAGGATCTTGATCGGTGTTGAAATATGACTATAATTCACACTCTAAATCCTACATTTAGCTATTCAATGAAAGCATCTGATGGTTGTTGTGAGGTTTTGATGTTTACAGGTGTTTCTGACAGCTAGATCGTTCAAGTGCATAAAAGAAGGAAATTACAGGCTAAAAAAGAGATATGGACAAAAAGGTCCAAAGAAGCATTGAAAGCCATGAAGAGAATCAACCTCCATCAAGAAAGGGGAGACTTTGCATTGAAGAGTCAATCGATTGAGGCATTATGGTCAATCGATTGACAGATGGAGAAAAACTCAACCCTAGAAATTCAATCGATTGAGACATAAAATTCAATCGATTGAGACATGAAGGCAGAAGTGTCCTAAGGGAATTCGAACTCTAAGTCAATCGATTGAGACTTCTGTCTCAATCGATTGAGGAAATTAGGGTTAGTTTCAATCGGATATTATAAATAAGAGGCTTACGGCTTTGAAGAGGGAGAGTTGTTTTTTTAGAGAGATTATTTTGAATAGAGAGTTTTATTTTTGAGAAATTTGTGCAATAATTAGAGACTTTTGTAAAGGGTTTGCTTAAAAGTAATAAAATTGTGTTGAGAGTTTCCGAGAATATATTTTATTTTACATCTTCTTTGCTCTTTACTTTGGGAATGGTTTTGAATGAAATTGAAGATCTTGCACCAAGGATGAGAGGCTAAAGGCTGTAGATCAAGGAGGATGCGATCCCCAGATAAGTACCTATATTTTATGTTTAATGCCATAGTTTGATAATTTCATCATCAAATCGTTTTTCTCAAAGTGTAGTGATCATGTTTTTAGTGTTTTGATCTAAAATACCATGAGATACGCTATGCTTTTCACATGATTCATACCGCGATTAGGCTGAGTCATTGTTTTTAGATAGGGTATGTCGGGTTAATGATCACGCTTAATTACTAGTCATGTTTATCTTAGAATGATGGTGTGTTGATGATTAATAAAATTGTGGGTTTAAAAATAGAAAAGGGTATAAATCTGGGGTAGCAAATTCCTTGATCTTGTTTTTAAAATTTATTCTTAGATTTCGCATTACATAATTTTTAGATTAATTTGTTTTCTTTCTTGCAATTAGAAAAGTGTTAACTCTTGGTAAAAATTAAATCTGCCCCTTGGTACTTCCTCGGGGATATTTTCTAAATCTCTAGGAAGAATTGAATAAACTTTCAGATTTCCCTGTGGGTTCGACACCCTTGTTCTTGCCTTACTAGAACAGATCTTGTACACTTGCAAGGGTTTACAAAAAATTGATCAGATCTCAAGTTGGCACATCTTCTTGAAGGACTTTCAACAGATTCTTGTTAAGGCTTTAACTGCATGCTAGGAAAAATAACTTCTAAATTTTGCATTTTTGCGTATTTTCTTTTTCCTTGTTCTGTTTTTTCTTTCTAGTTTAGCATCTTGCTAAGCTCTTAATTAGCTATATTCTTATTTTACCTAATGAAATATAGCATCTTGCTAAGCTCTTGATTAGCTGACACATACCCTTGGCATCTTGTTCATTTTGGCCTCTATATTTGACCGGCCAAAGCTGTTTGACTTACACAATCTATGAAAGATTCTCCTTAGTGACATGTAGTGTTAGGAGTTCAACCTCGTGTACAAAATGGGTTCCCATCATTCACTCATCCACACTATACACATGGCAATGATGTCTAGATCCATGTCATCTTAGATTGAATATCCCCACGATTGGCTGGCATTAGCAAAAAATTAAAATAAAATAAAATTAGATTTTACTTTCCACAAATCCACTAGAAATCACTGCCACTTCAGGGTTATAGCTAAAAGTAGTCATTTTTGTTTCTCTTTTATATTTTGGTTGTTGAAGTTTAGATTTTATACTCTAAAACCAATCAATCTGTATCCCTTTTATACATGATATTTGGGTTTATTTGGCTTGTTTTTTCAGCTTTTTTGATGAATTTATTGAATTTGTGAAATGGGTATGTCTTGGTTATTCTTATGATGCTGCTAATTAGCAATATCTGTTTTGGATGTTGCAGAGTTTTTAATTTTGGGGTTTGTTTGTGTTTTCAATCTGTTCATGAATTCTAAACTGAGATGATATTATATTGTAAGAGTTGAACTGAGGTGGACTTATATAGCTGAACTTTCATGATTACTTGTTAAGGTTAATTCTAAGAAAATCTATTCATAAAAGTTAGTAGATAGTAAGAATTCCTGCATATCTTGATGCTTTAGAGGAAGGTGATCTATTAAGATTTAAGGTTTTGTTTGATGCTATGTACTTTAAACAGGAAATACCATTGGAGAAATTGTTGGTGAGAAGGTTGGTATCTTCAAGGTATTCTTATGAAAAGGATAAACTTTGTTTCATTACAATTTGTACTATGTATTGTGCACAGGATGCACTTGAATATCCTCAATTGAATGTTTTGTTTGTTGCAGAATAATGATGGATCGCAAAAAATATCAAGAGATAAATTGAAAGATTTATACAAATCCTTTATTGCTGAATACCCGATTGTATCAATAGAAGACCCATTCGATCGGGATGATTGAGAGCACTATGCTAAGTTGACTATCGTGATTGGGAGCACTATGCTAAGTTGAAAGATGGGCTACCAGCTTTCCCGATGGGAAATATTGATCAAACAAGGATGTGGAAAATTGGTGAGTGAGTCCGAGCAAGATGTCCAGAAGGCGACTTGGGTCCTATGCATCCTTTCACTGTTGGAGTATACATGGCATTAATGATGGCTCAGGTGAAAGACCCCTCTTATTCTGCAAATTGATAAATATCATGTTTTTAAGCGGGAGCAACTACTTGCACAAGAGATTTGTACCGTTGCAGTTTTGCACATAGTTTAATAATAATAATAATAATAAATAGTAAATAAATAAAGAAGACTTGGTATTTTTGAGACCTGTACCAGTTGAAACACCATCTAAGCCAATCTGATTTGAAGGCCATGATGTAAAGATCTTTGGTGCCAAAGATCGGAATGACAAACGACCTCTATCGTCTGATTCAACATAGGCAACCATTGAATCAGGTGATGGGCTTTGACTGTCTTGAGTTACACGATAGAGATTATTTTTCATGCTGATATTTGGCACCAAAGGTCTTTACATCATGGCTTCAATTCAGATGGTTAGATGGCTTCAATTCAACTATTTTATTAAATTTAAATTGTGGGTTCTGAGCACGGTTTTAAATCTTTGTTTTTTGATACATTTTCGGCGAAATTAAAGGACCCATTTTCTATATTCACCTGAGAAATTATAGAGATCTTGTATATTTTATTCAAAAATGATATTAAAGAACCCATTTTTATATATCGAAACCCATGAAATTATAGAGATCGTAATCTGTTATTTGATTTTGGGGCTAAATTAAAGGACCCATTTATATATTCACCTCCCGAAATTATAGAGATCTTAATCTGTTTATTTGATTCTAATATCAGGGTTGTGAGGGAAAAGAGTGATAAAGAAATCATGCGAGAGATTCAGGCAATTATGTGCCAAATTGCCTCTTCGATAACCTACATGCCTTGCCTTGATGAGTCTCCTCTCCAGTTCTTGAGTTCAAATATATCTAATTTTTTAAATAGAATATCTCTCTCTCTCTCTTAAATTTATCTGAAATGGATTCTTTTTGGGTTTTTTTACATGCGTTTTCGATGTGTTAGCTTATACAGATAAAGATGTGGCTATTCCAATGGCATGGATCGAAAGTGATGCCAAATTGATCAACAACCCACAAATGGTCAAACTGCATTCTTTTGACACTAAGGTATGACACGTAATACTTTTAAAATTGATTTTGAATCACTGGATCCTATTAGAAGCTGACTTGGACGGATTTTGTGGCTCTTGAATATGTGATAGCCGCCTTTTAACATATACTATATAAGTATACTATATATACTAACTAATACTATAATGTATACTAATGCATTCTATTTAGTGTGAAGTACACCAACTTACAAGTATACTAGTATATATAAATATACTATATACTAATATATATAAGGAATTTATAGGAAATTACCTATAAATTGGTATGTTATAGGAAATTTGGCATTATAAGGAATTTATAGGAAATTACCTGTTAGAATAATATGTGCTTCCTTATATAATATGTGCTTCCTTATATATATACACACACAGGGATTGACTGGATTGTGTGGATTAAAAGGAATGGAGAAGGGGATTGATGACATGGTGTCTTTGGCTGCAAAAGACGGTAAGGAATAAATAAAATTGATGATGTTGTAGCTTAAATTGCAGGGTTAGAAATTGATATATTGGCCACCTGATTCCTTTTTCTTGGAATTCTGTGTGTTTCAGGGATTAACTGGATTGAATACAAAAGGTAATTGAAAAAGGGAGGACATTGGAATGTGGAAGTATATTGATGGAGGACAACCATGTTATCTCTGTGATTGGAGATGGAGCCATGACCAATTAACTGCTTTGTATTTCTGGAGCATGTGAATGTGTAGTTGTTTTCCTTTTTAAAAACAGTTGAAATTTGAGGTTGTGGTTGGTTCTAAGCAAAAAAACCTGTTACTATTTTTTTGGTTTTTTTTATAAATAATTTTGCTTCTCATCTAAATGCAACTTATATTTTTACCTAAAATTTTGAAAATTTTGGATGTGCTAAATATAAAATAGAATAATTATTTCTTTTATATTATTTACAGGTTATGGATGTGTATTGCTGGACAATATGATGTCTGGAAAAATAAAAATAAAATTTCATTGGAGACGGCTTTCAGTCGTCTCCAATAACAGAGTAAAACTTATTGGAGATGGCTACAAGCCGTCTCCATAACATAGGAAAACTTATTGGAGACGTCTCCAATAGTAGAAGATTGTTATTGGGGACGGTTAAAAGCCATCTCTAACATGCATTGATATGACAATGGAGACGGCTTATGGTGGTCTCCAATAAGCTCAAATATTGGGGAGAACCAAAAGCCGTCTCCAATGTTTGGTCTCTAAAGATATTGGAGACAGAGCTATTAGAGACTACATGGAAGCCGTCTCCAATAATATTGGAGACGACTTAGAAATCTTTGGAGACGGCCAAAAGCCGTCTCCAATAGTCTTATTTTTTGTAGTGTATGCTTCATACAAAGGCGAAGATAAAGTCAAATTAGTGCGGCTCCACACTTTTCGATGTGAGTTTGATTCTATAAGAATGAAGGATTCGGAAGCGGTTGAAGATTATTTCAATCGGGTAATTTCTCTCGTTAATCAATTAAGGACTAATGGTGAAAATTTTCAAGATCAAAGAATTGTAGAAAAAATTCTTAGACGCTTGGCTCGTAAGTTTGAATATATTATTATTGCAATTGAAGAATCTAAGGATTTATCTACTTTGTCTTTGAAAAGTTTGTTGCGATCGCTTCAATCCCATGAACTCTACATGAAGCAATTTGATTCTTCTCCTCTAGAGCAAGCTTTTCAAACTCAAATTCTTTTAAGGAAAGTTTTAGAAGTGGAAGAGGAAGGCATTCTAATCGCAAACGAGGAAGATATAATAGAGGAAGATATCAAGCAAAAGAAAGAGATGAAGATGAGTCATCTACGCCATCAAGAGGAAGAGACCGATCTTCTCTTTCTAATATTCAATATTATCATTGTCAAAAACATGGTCATACCATAAAATTTTGTAGAAGAAGATTGGCAGAAGAAGAAAAAAAAGAATCAAATTTTATTCAAGAAAACAATTAAAGTATGGAAGATGACACTTTCTTTTTTACTTGCAATGTTCAAGAAGTTGCATTCAATGAAAATTGGTATCTTGATAGTGGTTGCAGTAACCACATGATGGGAAACAAAGACGTATTTGTCACTTTGGATGAATCTATTCAAAGTGAAGTAAGGATCGGCGATGATAAACGACTTTCCGTAAAGGGAACAGGTGATATTCCTATTCAATCAAAGAAAGACATCAAACGCATCTCAAATGTTTTCTATGTACCTAACCTCAAGTACAATCTTCTAAGTATTGGACAACTCCTCTTGAAAGGACACAATATTTATTTCAAAAGAGATGGATGTGAAATCAATAATATGAACAACGCTCTCATTGACAAAATAAAGATGACTCCAAACAAGATATTTCCGCTTAAGTTTCAAAATGAAGTTCTTTCTTGCTTCAATTCCATCATCCAGGACAAATCATGACTATAGCATTTTCGGTATGGTCACTTGAGTTTTAGCTCTTTAAGTCTCATGTGTAAAAATCACATGGTGAGAGGCATGACAAATATTGATCGCAAAGATCAAGTTTGTGAAGGATGCGTACTCGAAAAGCATCAGAGAAATTCTTTTCCGGTTGGGAAAGCATGGAGGGCATCAAACCCTCTTGAACTTAATCATTCGGACCTATGCGGGCCTATGTACACAACTTCTATTGGCGGTAATCGTTATTTCCTCACTTTTATTAACAATTATAGTCATAAATCTTATATTTATTTTCTCAAAGAAAAATCGGAGGTATTCGGCTACTTCAAAACATTTATAGCCTTAGTTGAAAAGTAAAGTGGTTTTATGTGGAAAACTTTGCGTACCGATCAAGGTGGTGAATATGTTTCTCACGATTTTAAGAATTTCTTAAAAGATAAAAGCATTCGACATCAATTAATCACTCACTACACACCTCAGCAAAATGGTGTTGCCGAAAGAAAAAATAGAACACTTATGGAATTGGCTAAAAGTATGCTAAAAGTCAAAGGGATACCAAATATATTTTAAGCCGAAGCCGTTGCGTGTGCCAACTATCTTTTGAATCGTGCCTTATCCAAAAGTGTTGAAGGCATGACACCACAAGAAGCATAGAATGGACATAAACCATGTGTTACGCATTTGAGGATATTTGGTAGCATTGCATATTCTCATGTGCCAGATGAAAGAAAAAAAAATTGAATGATAAATCCGAAAAATACATTCTTATTGGTTATAGTGAAACTTCAAAGACATACAAATTGTTTAATCCCATCACCAAGAAAACCATCATAAGTAGAGATGTAAAATTTAATAAAGAAGAAGCTTGGGATTGAGATTTCTAAGAAAAGACATAAAAGTCTATTTGTATTAGCGAAGAAGAATTGAAGGATGTTCAAAATTGTGAGTATGAAGAGGATATGACTTTTCCTTCCTCTCCTTCTTCACCATCTTCATTATCAGCATCATTAACGAGTTTTAATTCTCCTCCAAGAAAACCAAGAGCATCAATGAAATTTATGAAGCATCAAGAAGACTTTTTGATGAAGATGAGAGTAACTTTGTACTATATGCCGATGTCGATCCAATTTCTTTTAAAGAAGCATCTCAAGAAGAAAAGTGGAACCATGTAATAAATCAAGAAATTGATTCTATCAAAAGAAATGAAACTTGAGAGTTAACAAAACTTTCAAATGAGCACAAATCCGCTGGTATAAAATAGATATATAAAACAAAGTTAAATGAAAAAGGTGAAGTCGAAAGGCATAAAGCTCAGTTAGTGGTGAAAGGCATAAAGCTCAGTTAGTGGTGAAAGGCTACAAGCAAAGGCATGACATAGACTTCAATGAAGTTTTTGCTTCCGTTGCTCGACTTGAGACTATTAGATTGGTCTTAGCATTGGCGACTGTTAAGTAGTGAAAAATACCATTTTTCACCCCTAAACATGAGCCTTGAAAGACCCTTGAGAAGACTAAATAAGTGCTTTAGTGTGCATTTTACAGCTAACCAATCAGACAGGTCCAAATCCGAAAAGCATCCCAAAAAGATCAAAAAGCTGACAGCTCATGTCAAGTTTAAAGAAGGAGTGAAGAAACAGCCTCAGCAATGGCTAAAGAGGGTCTAAAAGAGCAGACAAAGACCTGAAGCAAGAGAGAGAGCCATTCGCAAAGAAAAAATCAAGTTAAAAGTCAATTCGCAAAGAAGAATGGGAGCCTAGAGTTCAATTCGCAAAGAACTTCTACTATTCGCAAAGAACCTGAGACTAAGCGAAGAGAGAATAAGCGCAAAATGAGCTTTTGAAAGGATCTGAAGCTGTTGAATAGAAGATTTACCTCTGAAAAGAAGAAGAGACCAATTCGAACAAGAACTGAAACCCCACGAAAAGATCTCCACGAAGCCAAAATGCTTTGCGAAGAGAGCTTACGGAGCCAAACTACTTTCTTGAAAAAGACCTTAAACTATGCGAAATGGCATTACGGGATTTGCTTTCGTCAGAAGGTATTTTAGCAAACTTTGCACGCGCCCCAATGCAATCAAAAGTCCAGGAACATTCCGAAAGGTTGCAATCAAGCTCCGACGGCCTATCCCAACCCATGTGTGCGCCCAAAGTTAAATTACTGGCGCGGGAACTTCCGGAAGCTCAAGCGAATTTCAAACCCATAAGAATTGATGCTTACGGCACTGATTGGCGAACGGATCGAGCATTTCCATTGGCCAGCAGACACGGATCCCCGTGCTCAACCCTCATTGGGCAATCCAGGATCTAAAGCATTCTGATTGGTCAATCCGACCATCGCAGGATGGAGAAAAGGTATAAATAGAAGCCATTCGCCCAAATTGGGTATCCAGATTTTAGAGTTTTCATCTCTGTTTCCCTCATTCCGGTCAGATAGCTTATCTGAACCCCCTGTAATCCCTTCTTGTAGTTTACCTTTGAGAGCCATTGTGAGTGATTTGTACTTCCAAGTTCGGATTCAAGACTGTAAGTCTGAGGGCTCTCTAAGAAGCCGTGCTCTGTAATTGTAATTTTGGATTTTAAAAGGTTGCAGTAATTTGTGTCTTCTCCATTGGAGTCATGTCGAGGGTTCTGAATGATCACCTTAGTGCATTAGACTTCTTTAGATTCACTCATCCGCATGCAACTTCCCTTAATACATCACCTATGCGAATTAAGCGTTGGTAACCTAATTCTAGGCATTCTGATGATGTTCATATTACGAACTAAAGAATAGGCCACAACTATTGGATGATCTGTGACCATTTAAGTGGAGGATCATAGCCATAAGTCTAAACCTATTCCTTAATTCGATTTATTTCTCTTACATCTCTTTGGTAGCGGATGAAGATTGAATCTGCTCTGTTGAACTACAGATTCTCCATTAAAATTCAGAGGCTAAAGTACATGAAGCTATTATTTCTGCATTTGTCTTATTTTAAACATCTCCCCAACTCGGATCTGGATCATGTAGTTAGTCCTTTTTTTTATTTTCTTATAGTTAAATGTGACACAATCCAACACTCTTTAATCTTTTCTATTTTTTAGATAATTATAGAGCCAGATCAGGTAGCACAGATCAGGTGGTTTATCTCTCGATTTAGACAAAATTCTACGTGGACGATCTTGAAATACTTACTTTTAAAACTTGCTACAATTGGCACGATCTTGCGGGCGGTGTTAGCTTAATGTCTTGATATTCCTTTCATAAGTTAACATCCATATAACCTAGCATTCTTTAATTCTTTAATTTTTGATTCATAATGCACACAATTATGGCACACTTGGAGCGACATCAAGTTTTTGGCGCCGTTGCCGGGGAAGTTTGTTCTAAAATAGATAGACCTATGTTTATTTTCATTTATTTATCATCATTTATTAATTTTGTTATTTTTTTTATGCGTGTCCGTGTAAAAGGAAAGGAAAGTTCTTAAATAGACAGGTTTGTACCAAACTCTCTCGAGTTGTATGTTTGGCGGAGAACCCTCAATCTGAGATTCTCCGTTAAATTGAAGTTGAAAGACTCTAAGAAACCGCATACATCACAGACATCTCGCTGAAATGGGTGAAGAAACGAGAGATTGTTAAGAGATTACTTTGCCTGGTGCTTATAATTCCCCATTTTGCATTCAATTTCCCACAGTGGAGAAATTATGAAATTAAGTCCTCCACCATCCAAATGTTGCCTTCATTCCATGGATTGAGTAAGGAAGACCCTTACAAACACATTGATGAATTTCGGCTTTATGCACAACATTTAACATAGCTGGTGGTCAGGAGGCAACCAAGCTTAGGCTCTTTCCTTTTTCATTAAAGGACAAAGCTAGAGCATGGTTATCTATGTTAACACCAAACGACATCACATCATGGAATGATTTGCAATGTCAATTTTGTCAAAATATTTCCCAATGACTAAAACCAATAACCGAGACAAAGCATCATCTCTTTCTCCCAAAACTCAATGAAACTTTCCATGAAGCATGGGAAAGGTTTAAAGAATCATAAGGCAATGCCCTCACCATCAAATTCCTAAATGGCGCTGGTTCAAAGCTTCTATCAAGGAACCGATCGAAAGGGCAAGAACATGGTGGATGCCTCTTGTGGAGGTACCTACTTAGAAAAGCAGTTGAAGAGGTTTGGGACCTCTTTGAGGTGATTGGAGAAAATTCAACCCAGGAATCTACGCCAAGGGACACTTTGAGAATCCGGCTAGGATGAATAATCCCCAATTCACAAGAGGAAAGTTTATGAAGTCAATGAGGGAAAGGAAAGTGGATAATTTGACCACAAAATTTGATAGTGATGGACTCATTTAAAGCTCCAAATGGGTCAAGAGTAGAGGAGGCATGTCCGATATGCCGCCCCCACTCATTCCATTGATCAATGTCCTTACGCATCACAATTTCAGAACTCATGATGGAACAAGCTCATGCAGCTCGATCTTATGGACAGATGCAATCGAATGACTACCCATGGAGATCTCATCCTAATCTCGGGTGGAATCGGAAATTACCCCTAGCAATGACCAGAAAAATCAATTACCTTTCAAACACCTTTCGACCATATCGGCAGAATTTTATAATAAATCAAATTTTGACCTAACCAACAACAAGCCATGCGATGCACCGGCCATGCCCTCCTAGCTCCACGACCTTTGAAGAGCGGGTCTTGAGTTCACTTCAAAAATCTTGGAACTACATCTCGGTGATGAACCTTCACAGAGCATTAAAAAATTGAAGAAACTCTGGGCCAACTCTCAAATTCATTGGCTAAGAGAAGAGGGTAACTACCCACCAACTGTGAACAATCCTAAGGGACAGTTCATGGTTGGAGAATCCTCAAATGGCCATGAGGAAATCAAAGTGACTACTTTGAGAAGTGGAAGAATAATAAACAACACGATTGGGTAGTGAAGAGGAAAAGATGAAGAACAAGTGCAGAACAACAATTTGGATAGCAATATGGCATTGATTTACATCGAAAATTCAAAAAATGAAAAGCAGAAAAATAACAAAATTGTTGAAAAAGATGAGGAGGAGAAATTTGTTCCTCACCTCCCATTTCCCCATGCAATGAAGTCAGTTTCTCCTTTTGACAAAGGAAACACAAAATTGAGGAAATGATGGAGACATTCAAGCAAGTTAAAATTAATCTACCTGCTTGATGCAATCAAGCAGGTCCTGCATGCAAAATTTCTCAAAGAGGTGTGCACCCACAAAAGGCAATCTAGGATACATTTATCCAAGAAGGCCTTTCTTTGTGGAGAAAATCAACCAAGTGCTATCAATTGCAACACCACCTAAGATGCAAGACCTGGAATCCCCACAATCCCTGCATCATTGGGGAGCACACCATTGAGAAAGCCTTGCTAGATCTGGGTGCTAGTGTCAACTCGCTTCCTATGTATGAGAAGCTAGGTTTGGGAGAATTGAAACCCACTCAAGTGGTGTTACATTAATGACAGATCTGAAAGGAAACCTTTGGGGTTGATTGAAGATGTTTTGGTAGGAGTAGACAAGTTTTTCTACCTGCTGACTTTTTGGTGTTGGACATGGAACCAACCAAAAGTACCCTTTGCCATCCTGTCATTACGGGAAGACCATTCACAGCTCTGACTAATGCATGCATTCAATGCAGTCTGGCATCATGGAGGTGTCTTTTGGAAATATGAAAGTTAAATTGAATGTGTATAATCTGTTACTCAACCTCAATTCTCTGTGAGGAATGTTTCCATGTTGACATCATTGATGAGTGGAGGAGTCTTTACAAACATTTACGCAAGGTAAAGACTCCACCACGAATTTAAAAATGATTGGGGATCCACCGAGAAAGAAGGAAAAGGAGATCAAATTCAACAGAGTCCGCTTTGTGCAAGGCACTCACCAACATCATCAAGTTCTCTCTCTTGGAGACTGCTCTCTCCCTCTTCCACAAGTTACCAAGGTACCTTTCTTGCCCTCTTTTCTCGGCCCACAATTGGAACTCAAACAGCTCTCCCAAAAATCTGAAATATGTGTTTTGGGAGATCATCAAACACTACGATTATTTCTTCCTCCCTTACAAAGGAGCAAGAAGAGGAGTCATTGGTAGTTCTAAAGACAAGAAAGCAATTGGCGGACCATTGCTGATTTAGGAGGAATAAACCCAATTTGTATGCATGCATAAGATCCACGGAAGAGGATGCCAAGCCTTCTAGAGAAATGCAAAGAAGGTTGAATCCTCACATGCAAGAAGTGGTAATGAAGGAAGTTGTCAATTGCTAGATGGGGTCATTTACCCCATTTCAGATTCTGCTTGGGTAGCACCCACAGGTGGTGCCTAAGAAATCTGGCATCACTTGTTGTAGCGGTGAATCTGGTAAACTTATGTCCACAGGACAAACAACTGGATGGAGGGTCTGCATAGACTACTGAAAATTAAATACCATGACAAGGAAAGACCATTTCCCCTCCCTTCATTGACCAAATCCTTGATAAGCTTGCAGGCAAAGCTTACTCTCGCTTCCTTGATGGGTACTCTGTTACAACCAGATCCTGTGTACCCACAGGACCAAGAAAAGACTACCTTCACGCCTTTGGCACTTTTGCCTATAGGGAGGATGCCCTTTGGTCTTTGCAATGCCCTGCTACTTTTCAAAGATGCATGTATGCCATCTTTTCGACATGATTGATCAATTCATGGAGATCTTCATGGATGACATTTCAATTTATGGAGCGACTTTTCCCAATGCTTACACCACCTCAAGTTGGTGTTGCAAAGATGTGAAGAAACCAATTTGGTTCTAATTTGGGAAAGAGTCATTTTATGGTCACCCAAGGCATTGTCCTAGGACATGTGGTCTCCCATAAAGGCATAGAGGTGGACCAAGCAAAATTGATCTAATTGCACATTTGCCTCCTCCAGGCTTAAGCAAATCGAGGAAGTTTCTTAGGGCATGCGAGGATTTTATAGGAGGTTCATCAAAGATTTGATAAAAATTTCCAAGCCACTCTGTCATTTCTTGTGTCAAGATGTTCCTTTTGTGTTTACTAATGAATGCATGACAGCCTTTGAGGTCCTTAAGAAATGTCGATTTCAGCTCCCATCTTGCAGTCCTGACTATTCGGTGCCCTTTGAGTGATGTGTGATGCATCGAGACTATGCCCTAGGAGCTGTCCTAGGCGTAGAAAGGATAAGCTTCCCCATGTCATAGCTTATGCCAGCAGATCCATGATAGATGCCCAGCTCAACTACACAACAAGCCGAGAAAGAGCTTGGCCATTGTGTTTGCATTGGAAAAATTCAGGCCTTATGTTTTAGGTTCACAAATTGTGGTGTTTTTGACCACTCGCCCTAAAGTACCTTACATCTAAGAAGGATACCAAGCCAGATTAATCGGTGGATCCTCCTATTACAGGAGTTTGATCTCTGATTAAGGATAAGAAAGGAGTGGAGAATGTGGTGATCACTTATCCGAATTCTCAATCCGAGGATGATAGCTTTACCCATTAATGAATCATTTCACGATGAGCAACTTTTGCCATCAATACCCACAATCCTTGGTTTGCAAACATAGTCAACTTCTTGGCTATTGGATGATTCCTCAACATTGGAATAGAATGGATAAAGATCTTTTCTTCTCACAAGTTAAACATTTCATTTGGGAAGATCCTTATCTATTCAAGAATTATGCGGAACCAAGTGATCGAAAGTGTGTCCCGGACCATGAATTCCACGGCATATTGTCAATGTGTCATGAACACTGTGGAGGCCATTTCAATTAGCAATAAAACAAGTACAAAAATTCTGCGGTGTGGTTTCTATTGGCCCACAATCTTTAAAGATGCCTTCTGACACCTTTGTAAATCTTGCGGAAGCTTAAAAAGCGGGCGATTTCCAAAGAAACTCAATGCCCTATGACCAATCACAGTAGTTGAGTTGTTTGATGTTTGGGGCATAGATTTTATGGGCCCTTCCCCCTTCTAATGGAAACAATTTCATCTTGGTAGCTGTGGATTATGTCTCCAAGTGGATTGAGGCCATAGCTACCAAATCCAATGATCACAAAGTGGTTTTAAGATTCCTCAAAGACCACATTTTTTCCAGATTTGGATTCCCAGGCCATCATTAGTGATGGGGAAGCCACTTTACCTTGCAGTTTGACTCTCTATTAAAAAGTACTGTCACTCACGAGTAGCCACTCCTATCATCCACAAACCGGTGGGACGGTGGAGATTTCAAATAGAGATCAAACACATTTTGGAAAAAAGCTGTGAAGAAGGACAGAAAGGACTGGTCCTTTAAGCTTAATGATGCTTTGTGGGCATGGAGCGCCTACAAGACTCCTATAGGGATGTCCCTTTCCGACTGGTTTATGGCAAGGCATGCCATCTACCAGTAGAATTAGAATATAAGGCCTTGTGGGCAATCAAAACTTTTAATATGGACCTAACTACTGCTGGTAACCACAGGAAGCTTCAACTCACTGAACTGGAAGAACTGAGGATGGATGCCTACACTAGCTCCAGATTGTACAAAGAAAAGGTTAAATCATTCCATGATAGGAGCCTCATGAGAAAAGAGTTCATACCGGGGTCCAAGGTATGGTTATTCAACTCTAAACTTAAATTCTTTCCTGGCAAATTGAGATCCAGATGGGAAGGGCCATACACTGTCATCAAGGCCTCCCCCTCAGGAGCTGTGGATATTTCAGATCCCAAGGATGGAAGAATACTCAAGGTAAATGGTCAGCGGCTCAAACCATGCATTGAAAACACCCAGGAGCCCTTGCTGCCCACCTATCATCATGAATCTCCAAAAATCTGATGGTAGAAAAGTGTATAATATGTTTGTACAACATTGTTTTTCTGATTTTTGCTGTTTCTGTCTATTTTTCTTGTACGCATAGTGTAAATACACTTCAAAGTTCAAATCGCAAAGTAAAAAGTACTTTTCGAAAGTCAAAGTTCTATTCGAATTGATTACGGTAGTGTAATGAACTACTCAAAAGAACCATGTTCTGTTCGAATAGTTAAAATTTCCTTTTCGAATAGAAAATCTGGGGAGAAGTCCTTTGCGAAAAGATCTTTCTGGAGCCAAATCCATTTCGAATAGACATACTGAAGCTCAGTTCTTTGCGAACTGCACTTTCTGAAGAATTTTTACCTTTCGAGAGACACTTTTGCTATTCGAAATAGAAAGGACTCTTTGGAACTTTTTGAACACTTAAGGGTGCTTTGCGATTTTACTTGTTAGTATATTAGGTCATTTTGAAAGTCCTTTGGATATCTAAACACTCTCCCAAGCAAAACCCCTTTTCAAAACCCTAGCTCACCCTCTTCTCTCACGAGCTCCACACGAATAACCACCATCTATTCTAATCTTCTAGCTTTTTCTCTTGTCGAAATCAAAAGGGTAGAGCCAATTTGTGATCATTCAAACAAAGAAACTAAGCAGGAGGAAACCCTAGATCGCGGTAACTTTCTCTATTCTTGCTCAAATTTTACGTGATTCTTTGGTAGTTAAGCATACACTTGAGGCCATTTAAATATGGGAAAACAGAGAAATATCCCTTGCCATGTTCCCTAAATCTTGACCAAGAAGGCAATAAAACACCCCAAAGCCAAAGGAAAAGCCCCAAAATCTACAAAGAAAACTATCCATGAACAAAGCGAGAATTTGAGAAAGGAAAGAAAGTGCGCCATGAAGAGCACACTTTGATGTTTCGACCCAGAATCTCTGTCTCCCTACCCCTCCATTTGGTTTTGCCCAATCCCTTTATTGATGCCACGAAGATACTCCCGAATTCTTGGTGGATGAAACTTTTTCTCCTCCAAACCAGTTGTGAACTATCTTTAAGATATCTCACGGCAGCCTCCATCAACACCATCCTTACCCCTTTACACGAGAAAATCTACCCACGGATGACAAAGTTGTGGTACCAAAACCTCACCATGGTGACGGAAGATCGGTGATGTGCCAACCCTAGTAATCTTCATAGACAAGCTGTGATCTTCTAGTAGCTTCTTTGAAGACATCGGGCATGCCTTGGGAATTCCTTTTGGATTTAACCCTGAGGGACCCCTGGCCCCTCCTGAGACAGCCTCTTTTAGAGACATGGCTGCCCATTTGACACAAGGAATGGTTGGATCTGGGCAATCCATAATGAGGAGAGATCTTCCCCCTCAGTATCTTGATGAATTCAATTTTCTGAGAGCCTCTATGTCACAGGCACACCCAAGAAGGAGAACCCCATTTTAGAAGCCTGTTTCACTTTTCAAAGGGCAATTCTTCAATGCCCTTTGCTAATCTGAGGCCATGGTGATGTTAGTGCTAAAGTAAAAAGGAACAAAAGATTGCTGGCCTACCTTTTGGAAGGCGATTCTGACCCTTTTGAGAGCCAAATTTGACATTTCGGAGAAGAGCCCTTTGAGGTATTAACCCCTCACAATTTTGGAAAAAGGCACGGACTACAAGCGGGCCATGTTAAGGAAGAATGAGGAAGGCTGGAGCCCTGCTGCGGCTCCTGCTTGCTCTTTTCTCTTCTGCACAACTCTTTGCTCTGCTTCTGCACAACTTCTTCTTGCTAATTCACTGTGGTATTGAGCCCATTGAAGAACATGTTCTTGCTGGTGAACAGGCTGCTCTTTCTGCTTTGGAATTGAAGAGAACCATTCTGAAGCTGCAGTAGAAGAGGCCTCAAACTTGGTGAGCCTCGGGCCCCTACCCTTCCTCACAGATCCACGAGGCATCGGCTCTTCTCTTTGCACCTCATTGCCATTAAAAACACTGGTCCCTTACACCCCCACCCCTCCCTATCCCAGATAGCCCTCCATCTATCATTGCCATTCAGATACCCCTTCCACACCCACCACCCCTATTATTCAAACCCCACCCATCTCACCCAACCTTGCCTTACTCCTAGCAGACTTGCCCATTCCCGGCCAGGAGGTAGGTAGCCACCCCATTCAAGTCCCACCCTTTCGGCTTCCCCACCTTACCTATAAATAACCAACCTCTACCAAATTCCCCACATCTTTCCCCACCCTTCCAAAATGAGCGACCAAGCCAATAAGCCACCACACGCTTTTACCCCATGTGTGGACCCACCACCAAGAAGGTGCAGATCCGCTCCGGCCCTCTGGGGCCAATTTGAAGAGGTCCTCGCGATTTTGGCCAAAGAAAGGAGGCCCAACTCCAGCCTCCTCGGAAAAACAAAAACTCAACCTTCCCTGCCACTTCCACCCTCCAGCCCCCACCCTCCCCTAAAAACACCGGCCCTATTCTGGCTTTTATTTTTCTTTTTTTTATGTAAAATGTTTCTAGTTAATAAACTTTACTTTCTCCCATTCTCCATGTCATTTTTTTTTTTTTTTTTTTCATTGCTTATTTTTTTTCTTATTGTTGCGCTTGTTTCAATTTTTCCGTATAATGTGACCATGCCACCTTTGAACCGTTGAGGACACTGTTCCCCATAGGTTTGGGGTATGGCAAATGTGTCCCGCCATGGGATAATTAGCATAAGGGCATCACAATCACCAAAGTAATCAGAAATGAATCAATTTACTTAAGAATCATGACAATGTGGAAATTTTAAAATTTTCTTTGCAAGAATTTAGACATTCTAAACCCTACAATATTCCACATTTCCATGATGTTAACACCGGAAAATACACTTGTATTAGCACATAGCAAGTCCAGGAAGAGAAAAAGGTAAAGATATACTTAAAAGCTCAAGGAAAACCATAACCAGTGAGAATTGAGCCTATATGTTTTACATCTCTTGAAGAGTGATCGAGGCAACCCTTTTCTCGATTCAAAGGACTGGCCGAGGCATTAGATCCACTAGAAATTAGGAAACTCCAAATCAAAACAAGCAACAAAGATTCATGAAACCGAGGAAAAGATCAAGGCCTTCTTTGGACATTTTGAGCTAACAGAACCAACCAAGAAAGATCTGCCTTGTTTGTACCCCAATTGAGCTATAAATCCTACAATGCTTCATCAAAACACCCATTTTTCTTGAAACCAATGGAACTAATTCAGCCTTCCTCACCTTGAGAATTCAGGAGTTAAAGGAGAAAGAAGTAAAGATGGAACATTTCGGGCAAATATCAAAATAAATAAAGAAGAAATACCTCAAAATGGGCATATGGTGACCGAGAAAGTAAAAGAAAACAATGTGAAAAGAAGCAAGCAAAAAAAAAAGGCAAAAGGAACTTTATGTTGAAAATTCAAGATCAAAGGAAGAAGAATCGAGTACTTTGAACACGAGAATCTCAAAAGAAGCTAAACTCAAGAAGGTGGAGTCATGAACCACCTCCTTCAATTCTGACTTCTCAAAATCCAAACACTGCTCAACCTTCCTATCCTGAAACCTCACTCCACGAGCCATACAACAAACCCAAATTTAAAAGTCCTTGTGATCCAAAGTTGAGTGAATCATGTGGAGATAAGGCTTTCCCAATCTATGGTGAGGAGATGTCAAGGATGCCAAGCACTGAGAATCATGCCTATGCTCATGCTTACAAATCCATTTGGGAGATGTAACGCTCTTGAGCTTGAGTGAAAATGAACCCTTCAACAAAAATCTTGATGAGAGTACACCCGTAAGTGTTTGGGTTGGAACTTGAGCACATTAAGTATGACTTATAACCTAATTTTATTCAAATGATGAACCATCAGACACATTTGCATGATTTCTATGGCTGCTCACAGATTGGAAAGAGTGAAACATTCATAAGGTTTATAAATGTTGAAATCCCTTGCAAACAATAAACCTAAATTTCTGTTTAAACATTGATTCAAGAGTAACTAATTTTGATCTTTGATTGCTCATGGGATGTGCACTAATGCCAATGCTGCCCCATGGAGAAGTTTGTGGGTACCTTCGAAAACCCTCGGAGACTTCACGCCTCCTCTAGGGATCACCTAGGGGTTTAAAAGCTTGTTGCATATGCTAAATGCACCGTGCTTCCTACAAAAGTGGCTCTTTATTTTGCTTTTACGTTTTTTTGCTCGTGGACTAGCAAAGCTTAGGTTTGGGGTGTGTTAAGTAGTGAAAAATACCATTTTTCACCCCTAAACATGAGCCTTGAAAGACCCTTGAGAAGACTAAATAAGTGCTTTAGTGTGCATTTTACTAACCAATCGACAGTCCAAATCCGAAAAGCATCCCAAAAGATCAAAAGTCGATCAAATTTCATGTCAAGTTTAAAGAAGGAGTGAAGAAACCTTTCAAGAATGGCTAAAGAGGGTCTAAAAGAGCGCATAAAGACCAAGCAAGAGAGAGAGCCATTCGCAAAGAAAAAAATCAAGTTAAAAGTCAATTCGCAAAGAAGAATGGGAGCCTAGAGTCCAATTCGCAAAGAACTTCTACTATTCGCAAAGAACCTGAGACTAAGCGAAGAGAGAATAAACTGCAAATGAGCTTTTCGAAAGGATACAGAACTGTTCGAATAGAAGATTTACTCTGCGAAAAGAAGAGAAGACCAATTCGAAGAAGCTGAAACCCACGAAAAAGATCTCCAAGCCAAAATGCTTTATGAAGAGAGCTTGAGCCAAACTACTTTTGAAAAAAGCCCTTAAACTATGCAAATGGCATTCGGGATTTGCCGTCCAAGGGTATTTCAGAAACTTTGCACGCCCAATGCAATCAAAAGACCAGGAACATTCCGGAAGGTTCCAATCAAGATCCAAGGCATATTCCAACCCATGTGAGCGCCCAAAGTTAAATTACGCGGGAACTTCCGAAGCTCAAACATAATTTCAAACCCATACTAATTGATGTACGGCCTGATTGGCGAACCAGATCGAGCATTTCCATTGGCCAAAACAGATCTGGATCCCGTGCTCAACCCTCATTGGGCAATCCAGGATCTAAAGCATTCTGATTGGTCAATCACCATCGCGCAGGATGGAGGAAAAAGTATAAATAGAGAAGCCATTCGCCCAAATTGGGCATCCAGATTTTAGAGTTTTCATCTCTGTTTCTCATTCGGTCGGATAGCTTATCCGAACCCCTGTAATCCCTTCTTGTAGTTTACCTTTGAGAGCCATTGTGAGTGATTTGTACTTCCAAGTTCGGATTCAAGATGTAAGTCCGAGGGCTCTAAGAAGCCGTGCTCAGTAATTGTAATTTTGGATTTTAAAAGGTTGTAATTTGTGTCTTCTCCATTGGAGTCATGTCGAGGGTTACGAATGTTCACCTTAGTGCATTAGACTTCTTTAGATTCACTCATCCGCATGCAACTTCCCTTAATTCATCATTCATGAATTAGCTGCTTGGTAACCTAATTCTAGCAAAGATTTACGTGATGTTCATGTTTTCAACTAAAGAATAGGCCACAACTATTGGATGATCGTGACCATTTAAGTGGACAGATCATAGCCATAAGTCTAAACCTATTCCTTAATTCGGATTTATTTCTCTTACATCTGTGCTGGTAGCCAGATGAAGATTGAATCTGCTCTGTTGAACTACAGATTCTCCATTAAAATTCAGAGGCTAAAGTACATGAAGCTATTATTTCTGCATTTGTCTTATTTTAAACATCTCCCCAACTCGGATCTGGATCATGTAGTTAGTTCTTTTCTTTATTTGCTTATAGTTAAATGTGACACAATCCAACACTCTCTTTTATCTATTCTTTTTTTTAGATAATTATAGAGCCAGATCTGGTAGCACAGATCTGGAGGTTTATCTCTCAGTTTAGACAAAATTCTCTGTGGACGATCTTGAAATACTTACTTTTAAAACTTGCTACAATTGGCCCTGATCTTGCAGGCCAGTGTTAGCCCCAATGTGCTGATATTCCTTTCATAAGTTAACATCCATATAACCTAGCATTCTTTAATTCTTTAATTTTTGATTCATAATGCACACAATTATGGCACACTTGGAGCGACATCAAGTTTTTGGCGCCGTTGCCGGGGAAGTTTGTTCTAAAATAGATAGACCTATGTTTATTTTCATTTATTTATCAGTCATTTATTAATTTTGTTGTTATTTTTATGCAGCGTACAGCTGTGTAAAAGGAAAGGAAAGTTCTTAAATAGACAGGTTTGCTGTACCAAACTCTCTCTGAGTTGTATGTTTGGCAGGAGAACCCTCAATCCTGAGATTCTCCCGTTAAATTCGTGGTTGAAAGACTCCTAAGAAACCGACATACATCACAGACATCTGCTGAAATGGGTGAAGAACAGAGATTGTTAAGAGACTACTTTGCCCCTGGTGCTTATAATTCCCCATTTTGCATTCAATTTCCCACAGTGGAGGGAAATTATGAAATTAAGTCCTCCACCATCCAAATGTTGCCTTCATTCCATGGATTGAGTAAGGAAGACCCTTACAAACACATTGATGAATTTCTGGCTTTATGCACAACATTTAACATAGGACTGGTCCAGAGGCAACCAAGCTTAGGCTCTTTCCTTTTCATTAAAGGACAAAGCTAGAGCATGGTTATCTATGTTAGCACCAAACAAAGATCACATCATGGAATGATTTGCAATGTCAATTTATGTCAAAATATTTCCCAATGACTAAAACCAGCCAACTGAGACAAAGCATCATCTCTTTCTCCCAAACTCAACTGAAACTTTCCATGAAGCATGGGAAAGGTTTAAAGAATCATAAGGCAATGCCTCACCATCAAATTCCTAAATGGCACTGGTTCAAAGCTTCTATCAAGGAAGATCAAGGGCAAGAACATGGTGGATGCCTCTTGTGGAGGTACCTACTTGAAAAGCAGTTGAAGGTTTGGGACCTCTTTGAGGTGATTGGAGAAAATTCAACCCAAAGCAGGAATCTCTCGCCAAGGGACACCGAGAATCCAAATAGGATGAATAATCCCCAATTCACAAGAGGGAAAGTTTATGAAGTCAATGAGTTTGGAAAGGAAAGTGGATAATTTGACCACAAATTTGATAGATGATGGACTCATTTAAAGCTCCAAATGGGTCAAGAGTAGAGGAGGCATGTCCGATATGCCGCCCCCACTCATTCCATTGATCAATGTCCTTCGCATCACAATTTTAACTCATGATGGAACAAGCTCATTTCTTATGGATGATGCAATCGAATGACTACCCATGGAGATCTCATCCTAATCTCGTGGAATCGTGGAAATTACCAAAGAAGAAATTTCCAAAAATCAATTACCTTTCAAACTGCTTTCACCCATATCGCAGAATTTTTATAATAAATCAAATTTTCACCTAACCAACAACAAGCCATGCAGATGCACAAGACCCTGCCCCTCCTAGATCCCCGACCTTTGAAGAGCGAGTGTCTTGAGTTCACTTCAAAATCTTGAACTGTCCTCGATCGTGAACCTTCACAATGGAGCATTAAAAAATTGAAGAAACTCCGGGCCAACTCTCAAATTCATTGGCTAAGAGAGAAGAGGGTAAACTCCCCAACTGTGAACAATCCTAAGGGACAGTTCATGGTTGGAGAATCCTCAAATGGCCATGAGGAAATCAAAGTGACTACTTTGAGAAGTGGAAGAATAATAAACAACACGGTAGTGAAGAGGAAAAGATGAAGAACAAGTGGGAACAACAATTTGGATAGCAATATGGTCATTGATTTACATCGAAAATTCAAAAAAATGAAAAATGTAAAAATAACAAAATTGTTGAAAAGATGAGGAGGAGAAATTTGTTCCTCACCTCCCATTTCCCCATGCAATGAAGTCAGTTTCTCCTTTTGACAAAGGAAACACAAAATTGAGGAAATGATGGAGACATTCAAGCAAGTTAAAATTAATCTACCTCTTGATGCAATCAAACAGTGTCCCTCGCTATGCAAAATTTCTCAAAGAGGTGTGCACCCACAAAAGGCAATCTAGGATACATTTATCCAAGAAGGCCTTTGTGGAGAAAATCAACCAAGTGCTATCAATTGCAACACCACCTAAGATGCAAGACCCCTGGAATCCCCACAATCCCTGCATCATTGGGGAGCACACCATTGAGAAAGCCTTGCTAGATCTGGTGCTAGTGTCAACTGCTTCCTATTCTGCTATGAGAAGCTAGGTTTGGGAGAATTGAAACCCACTCAAGTGAATGACAGATCCGAAAGGAAACCTTTGGGGTTGATTGAAGATGTTTTGGTAGGAGTAGACAAGTTTTTCTACCTCGACTTTTTGGTGTTGGACATGGAACCAACCAAAAGTACCACGCCATCCTGCATTCTGGGAAGACCATTCGCTCTGACTAATGCATGCATTCAATGCAGTGTCTGCATCATGGAGGTGTCTTTTGGAAATATGAAAGTTAAATTGAATGTGTATAATGTCATTACTCAACCTCAATTCTCTGAGGAATGTTTCCATGTTGACATCATTGATGAGGTGGAGGAGTCTTTACAAACATTTCGCAAGGTAAAGACTCCACCAGTAATTTAAAATGATTGGGGATCCACCGAGAAAGAAGGAAAAGGAGATCAAATTCAGGAGTCTGCTTTGTGCAAGGCACTCACCAACAGTCATCAAGTTCTCTCTCTTGGAGACCTGCTCCTCTCCCTCTTCCACAAGTTACCAAGGTACCTTTGCTGCCCTCTTTTCTTTCACCGAATTGAACTCAAACACTCCCCAAAAATCTGAAATATGTGTTTTTGGGAGATCATCAAACACTACTGTGATTATTTCTTCCTCCCTTACAAAGGAGCAAGAAGAGGAGCGTGGTAGTTCTAAAACACAAGAAAGCAATTTGGACCATTGCCGATTTAGGAGGAATAAACCCAGTATGCATGCATAAGATCCACCGAAGAGGATGCCAAGCCTTCTAGAGAAATGCAAAGAAGGTTGAATCCTCACATGCAAGAAGTGGTAATGAAGGAAGTTGTCAAGCTGCTAGATCTTTGGGGTCATTTACCCCATTTGATTCTGCTTGGGTAGCACCCACACGTGGTGCCTAAGAAACTGCATCCTAGCGAAATTAATCGGTAAACTTATGTCCACCAGGACAAACAATGGATGGAGGGTCATAGACTACGAAAATTAAATACCATGACAAGGAAAGACCATTTCCCTCCCCCATTGACTAAATCCTTGATAAGCTTGCGCAAAGCTTACTCGCTTCCTTGATGGGTACTGTTACAACCAGATCCCGTGTACCACAGGACCAAGAAAAGACCACCTTCACCGCCTTTGGCACTTTTGCCTATAGGAGGATGCCCTTTGGTCTTTGCAATGCCCTCGCTACTTTTCAAAGATGCATGTATGCCATCTTTTCTCGACATGATTGATCAATTCATGGAGATCTTCATGGATGACTTTTCAATTTATGGAGACTTTTTCCCAATGCTTACACCACCTCAAGTTGGTGTTGCAAAGATGTGAAGAAACCAATTTGGTTCTAAGTCGAAAGAGTCATTTTATGGTCACCCAAGGCATTGTCCTAGGACATGTGGTCTCCCATAAAGGCATAGAGGTGGACCAAGCAAAATTGATCTAATTGCACATTTGCCTCCTCCCGTAATTTAAGCAAATCGTAAGTTTCTTAGGGCATGCAAGATTTTATAGGAGGTTCATCAAAGATTTCAAGAAAATTTCCAAGCCACTCATCATTTCTGTGTCAAGATGTTCCTTTTGTGTTTACTAATGAATGCATGATGCCTTTGAGGTCCTTAAGAAATGTCGATTTCACTCCCATCTTGCAGTCCCCGACTATTCAAGGCCCTTTGAGTGATGTGTGATGCATCAGACTATGCCCTAGGAGTGTCCTAGAGGAGAAAGGATAAGCTTCCCCATGTCATAGCTTATGCCAGATCCATGATAAATGCCCAGCTCAACTACACAACAAGCTGAGAAAGAGTCGGCCATTGTGTTTGCATTGGAAAAATTCAGCCTTATGTTTTAGGTTCACAAATTGTGGTGTTTCGACCACGCCCTAAAGTACCTTCTCCTAAGAAGGATACCAAGCCCAGATTAAGTCGGTGGATCCTCCTATTACAGGAGTTTGATCTACGATTAAGGATAAGAAAGGAGTGGAGAATGTGGTGGTCGATCACTTATCCGAGAATTCTCAATCGAGGATGATAGCTTACCCATTAATGAATCATTTCACGATGAGCAACTTTTGCCATCAATACCCAGTCCTTGGCTTGCAAACATAGTCAACTTCTTGGCTATTGAACAGATTCCTCAACATTGGAACAGAATGGATAAAGATCTTTTCTTCTCACAAGTTAAACATTTCATTTGGGAAGATCCTTATCTATTCAAGAATTGTGCAACCAAGTGATCGGAAAGTGTGTCGGACCATGAATTCTCGGCATATTGTCAATGTGTCATGAACAGCTGTGGAGGCCATTTCGGTAATAAAATAATTGCAAAAATTCTGCAGGTGGTTTCTATTGGCCCACAATCTTTAAAGATGCCTTACGATCAGAATCTTGCGAATCGCCAAAAAGGGCAAGATATTTCCAAAAGAAACTCAATGCCCTATGACCAATCACAGTAGTTGAGTTGTTTGATGTTTGGGGCATAGATTTTATGGGCCCTTTCCCCTTCTAATGGAAACAATTTCATCTTGGTAGGCTGTGGATTATGTCTCCAAGTGGATTGATGCCATAGCTACCAAATCCAATGATCACAAAGTGGTTTTAAGATTCCTCAAAGACCACATTTTTTCCAGATTTGGATTCCCAGGCCATCATTAGTCTTTGGGGAAGCCACTTTACAGGTTTGACTCCCTATTAAAACAGTACTCTGTCACTCACAGAGTAGCCACTCCCTATCATGCACAAACCAGTGGACAGGTGGAGATTTCAAATAGAGAGATCAAACACATTTTGGAAAAAGCTGAAGAAGGAAGAAAGGACCGGTCCTTTAAGCTTAATGATGCTTTGTGGGCATACTGAGCGCCTACAAGACTCCTATAGGGATGTCCCTTTCAGGTGTTTATGGCAAGGCATGCCATCTACCAAGAGAATTAGAATATAAGGCCTTGTGGGCAATCAAAACTTTTAATATGGATCTAGCTGCTGGTAACCACGGGAAGCTTCAACTCACGAACCTGGAAGAACCGAGGATGGATGCCTACACTAGCTCCAGTTGTACAAAGAAAAGGTTAAATCATTCCATGATAGGAGCCTCATGAGAAAAGAGTTCATAGGGGTCCAAGGTATGGTTATTCAACTCTAAACTTAAATTCTTTCACGGCAATTGAGATCCAGGATGGGAAGGGCCATACATGTCATCAAGGCCTCCCTCGGGAGTCGTGGGATATTTCAGATCCCAAGGATGGAAGAATACTCAAGGTAAATGGTCGAGGCTCAAACCATGCATTGAAAACACCCGGGAGCCCTTCCGCCCACCTATCATCATGAATCTCCAAAATCGATGGTAGAAAAGTGTATAATATGTTTGTACAACATTGTTTTTGATTTTCTCATTGTTCGTCATTTTTCTTGTATGCGCATAGTGTAAATACACTTCAAAGTTCAAATCGCAAAGTAAAAGTACTTTTCGAAAAGTCCAAAGTTCTATTCGAATTGATTACGAGTAATGAACTACTCGAAAAGAACCATATATTCGTGAATAGTTAAAAATTTCCTTTTCGAATAGAAAATCTGGGGAGAAGTCCTTTGCGAAAAGATCTTTCTGGAGCCAAATCCATTTCGAATAGACATACTGAAGCTCAGTTCTTTGCGAACTACACTTTCTCAAGATTTTTTACCTTTCGAAAGACACTTTTGCTATTCGAAATAGAGAAAAGGACTCTTTTGGAACTTTTCGAACACTTAAGGGTGCTTTGCGATTTTACTTGTTAGTATATTAGGTCATTTTGAAAGTCACTGGATATCTGCAAACACTCTCCCAAGCAAAACCCCTTTTCAAAACCCTAGCTCACCCTCTTCTCTCACGAGCTCCACACGAATAACCACCATCTATTCTAATCTTCTGCGCTTTTTCTCTTGTCAGAAATCAAAAGGGTAGAGCCCAGCTGATCTGTCAAAGCAAAGAAACCCAAACAGAGGAACCCCCTAGATCGCGGTAACTTTCTCTATTCTTGCTCAAATTTTTCTGTGATTGCTGGTAGTTAAGCATACACTTGAGGCCATTTTAAATATGGGAAAAACAGAGAAATCCCTTGCTGCCATGTTCCCTAAATCTTCAGCCAAGAAGACAGCCAAAACACCCCCAAAAGCCAAAGGCAAAGCCCCAAAATCTACAAAGAGAAAACTATCCATGAACAAAGCAGATAGGGCTGAGAAAGGAAAGAAAGTGCGCCATGAAGAGCCTGCCCCTGATGTTTCCAGCCCAGAATCTCAGCTGTCTCCCCTACCCCTCCATTTGGTTTTGCCCAATCCCTTTATTGATGCCACAAGATACTCCCCAGTGGATGAAACTTTTTTCTCCTCCAAACCAGATTGTGAACTGTCTTTAAGATATCTCACGGCAGCCTCCATCAACACCATCCTTACCCCTTTACCTGAGAAAATCTACCCACGGATGACAAAGTTGTGGTACCAAAACCTCACCATGGTGACAGAAGATCGTGATGTGCCAACCCTAGTAATCTTCATAGACAATGTGATCTTCTAGTAATCTTGAAGACATCGGGCATGCCTTGGGAATTCCTTTTCGATTTAACCCTGAGGGACCCCTGGCCCCTCCTGAGACAACCTCTTTTAGAGACATGGCTGCCCATTTGACACAAGGAATGGTTGGATCTGGGCAATCCATAATGAGGAGAGATCTTCCCCCTCAGTATCTTCTGATGAATTCAATTTTACGAGGAGCCTCTATGTCGGGCACACCCAAGAAAGGAGAACCCCATTTTAGAAGCCTGTTTCACTTTTCAAAGGGCAATTCTTCAATGCCCTTTGCTAATCTGGAGGCCATGGTGATGTTAGTGCTAAAGTAAAAAGGAACAAAAGATTGCAGCCTACCTTTTGGAAGACCGATTCGGCCCTTTTGAGAGCCAAATTTGACATTTCGGAGAAGAGCCCTTTGAGGTATTAACCCCTCAATTTTGGAAAAAGGCACGGACTACAAGCCGGGCCATGTTAAGGAGAATGAGGGAAGCCCCGAGCCTCCTCCCGCTTCGCACTGCACAACTGCAGCTGCTTTGCACAACTCTTCTTGCTAATTCTGTCTGTTGAGCCCATTGAAGAACATGTTGCTGAACGAGCACGCTCTTTCTGCTGGAATTGAAAGAGAACCATTTACGAAGCTGCAGAGAAGAGGAGCCTCAAACTTTGAGCCTCACCCTACCCTTCCTCATCTGAGCCACTTTCTTCACTCTGACCGCCATTAAAGCTGGTCCTTACACCCCCCACCTCCCCTATCCCGGATAGCCCTCCATCTATCATTGCCATTCCAGATACCCCTTCCACACCACCAATATTATTCAAACCCCACCCATCTCACCCAACCTTGCCTTACTCCTAGCAGACTTGCCCATTCCTCCAGGGAGGTAGCCACCCCATTCAAGTCCCACCCTTCGGCTTCCCCACCTTACCTATAAATAACCAACCTCTACCAAATTCCCCACATCTTTCCCCACCCTTCCAAAATGACCGACCAAGCCAATAAGCCACCACACCGCTTTTACCCCATGTGGTGGACCCACCACCACCAAGGTGCGATCCGCTCGGCCCCTCCGGGACGAATTTGAAGAGGTTCTCGCGATTTTGGCCAAAGAAAAGGAGGCCCAACTCCTCCTCCTCGGAAAAAACAAAAACTCAACCTTCCCGCCACTTCCACCCTCCACCGCCCCCACCCCCTCCCTAAAAACACTGTCCTATTCTCGTCTTTATTTTTCTTTTTTTTTATGTAAATGTTTCTAGTTAATAAACTTTACTTTCTTCCATTCTCCATGTCATTTTTTTTTTTTTTTTTTTTTTTCTGCTGTTTATTTTTTCTTCTTATTGCTGCTGCTTTGTTTCAATTTTTCCGGTATAATGTGACCATGCCACCTTTGAACCGAGGACACTTTGTTCCCCATAGGTTTGGGGTATGGCAAGCAGTCCCCATGGGATAATTAGCATAAGGGCATCACAATCACCAAAGTAATGTCGAAATGAGTCAATATACTTAAGAATCATGACAATGTGGAAATTTTAAAATTTTCTTTGCAAGAATTTAGACATTCTAAACCCTACAATATTCCACATTTCCATGATGTTAACACCAGGAAAATACACTTGTATTAGCACATAGCAAGTCCACAGGAAGAGAAAAAAGGTAAAGATATACTTAAAAGCTCAAGGAAAACCATAACCGGTGAGAATTGAGCCTATATGTTTTACATCTCTGTTGAAGAGTGACTGAGGCAACCCTTTTACGATTCAAAGGATTTGAGGCATTAGATCCACTAGAAATTAGGAAACTCCAAATCAAAACAAGCAACAGCATTCATGAAACTGAGGAAAAGATCAAGGCCTTCTTTGGACAGCTTGAGCTTAACAGAACCAACCAAGAAAGATCTGCCCTTGTTTGTACCCCAATTGAGCTATAAATCCTACAATGCTTCATCAAAACACCCATTTTTCTTGCACCTGAACCAATGGAACCAATTCAGCCTTCCCTCACCTTGAGAATTCAAGAGTTAAAGGAGAAAGAAGTAAAGATGGAACATTTCTGGGCAAATATCAAAATAAATAAAGAAGAAATACCTCAAAAATGGGCAGTATGGTGACTGAGAAAGTAAAAGAAAAACAATGTGAAAAAGAAGCAAGCAAAAAAAAAAGGCAAAAAGGGGAACTTTATGTTGAAAATTCAAGATCAAAGGAAGAAGAACTGAGTACTTTGAACACGAGAATCTCAAAAGAAGCTAAACTCAAGAAGGTGGAGTCATGAACCACCTCCTTCAATTCCTGACTTCTCAAAAAAAATCCAAACACCTGTTCAACCTTCCTATCCCTGAAACCTCACTCCACGAGCCATACAACAAACCCAGCCTAAAAGTCCTTGTGATCCAAAGTTGAGTGAACTGTCATGTGGAGATAAGCAGTTTCCCAATCTATGGTGAGGAGATGTCAAGGATGCCAGCACCTGAGAATCATGCCTATGCTCATGCTTACAAATCCATTTGGGAGATGTAACTGCTCTTGAGCTTGAGTGAAAATGAACCCTTCAACAAAAATCTTGATGAGAGTACACCCTGGTAAGTGTTTGGGTTGGAACGTGAGCACATTAAGTATGACTTATAACCTAATTTTTATTCAAATGATGAACCATCGACACATTTGCATGATTTCTATGGCTGCTCACAGATTGGAAAGAGTGAAACATTCATAAGATTTATAAATGTTGAAATCCCTTGCAAACAATAAACCTAAATTTCTTTAAACATTGATTCAAGAGTAACTAATTTTGATCTTTGATTGCTCATGGGATGACAGGCACTAATGCCAATCGGCCCCATGGAGAAGTTTGTGGGTACCTTCATCGAAACCTCGTGAGACTTCACGCCTCCTCTAGGGATCACCTAGGGGTTTAAAAAGCTTGTTGCATATGCTAAATGCACTGTGCTTCCTACAAAAGTGGCTCTTTATTTTGCTTTTACGCTTTCTTTGCTCGGGGACTAGCAAAGCTTAGGTTTGGGGTGTGTTAAGTAGTGAAAATACCATTTTCACCCCTAAACATGAGCCTTGAAAGACCCTTGAGAAGACTAAATAAGTGCTTTAGTGTGCATTTCTGACTAACCAATCGACAGTCCAACCGAAAAGCATCCCAAAAGATCAAAAAGTGGTACTCATGTCAAGTTTAAAGAAGGAGGAAGAAGCTTTCAGAATGGCTAAAGAGGGTCAAAAAAGAGCATAAAGACCTCAAGCAAGAGAGAGAGCCATTCGCAAAGAAAAATCAAGTTAAAAGTCAATTCGCAAAGAAGAATGGGAGCCTAGAGTTCAATTCAGAAGAACTTCTACTATTCGCAAAGAACACGAGACTAAGCGAAGAGAGAATAAGCGCAAATGAGCTTTTCGAAAGGATACGAAGCTAGAATAGAAGATTTATCCTCTGCGAAAAGAAGAAGACCAATTCGAACAAGAACTGAAACCCCACGAAAAGATCTCCGGCCAAAATGCTTTGCGAAGAGAGCTTACGAGCCAAACTACTTTCTTGAAAAGCCCTTAAACTATGCGAAATGGCATTACGGGATTTGCACGTCAAGGGTATTTCAGAACTTTGCACGCCCCAATGCAATCAAAAGACCAGAACATTAGGAAGGTTCCAATCAAGATCCAAGGCATATTCCAACCCATGTGGCGCCAAAGTTAAATTACGGCGGAACTTCGAAGCTCAAGCAAAATTTCAAACCCATAGAATTGATGCTTCGGCACTGATTGGCGAACTAGATCGAGCATTTCCATTGGCCAAAACAGATCCGGATCCCCGTGCTCAACCCTCATTGGGCAATCCAGGATCTAAAGCATTCTGATTGGTCAATCCGACCATCGCTTGAGGATGGAGGAAAAAGTATAAATAGAGAAGCCATTCGCCCAAATTGGGCATCCAGATTTTAGAGTTTTCATCTCTGCTTTCCCTCATTCGGTCGGATAGCTTATCCGAACCCCCTAATCCTTCTTGTAGTTTACCTTTGAGAGCCATTGTGAGTGATTTGTACTTCCAAGTTCGGATTCAAGACTGTAAGTCCGAGGGCTCTCTAAGAAGCCGTGCTCTGTAATCGTAATTTTGGATTTTAAAAGGTTGCAGTAATTTGTGTCTTCTCCATTGGAGTCATGTCGAGGGTACAGAATGGTCACCTTAGTGCATTAGACTTCTTTAGATTCACTCATCTGCATGCAACTTCCCTTAATTCATCACCCCTGTGCGCATTACCGTTGGTAACCTAATTCTAGCAAAGATTTACAAGATGTTCATGTTACGAACTAAAGAATAGGCCACAACTATTGGATGATCTGTGACCATTTAAGTGGGACGGATCATAGCCATAAGTCTAAACCTATTCCTTAATTGGATTTATTTCTCTTACATCTGTCTTGGTAGCCGAGATGAAGATTGAATCATCTGTTGAACTCTGATTCTCCATTAAAATTCGAGAGGCTAAAGTACATGAAGCTATTATTTCTGCATTTGTGTTATTTTAAACACCTCACCAACTCGGATCTGGATCATGTAGTTAGTTCTTTTCTTTATTTGCTTATAGTTAAATGTGACACAATCCAACACTCTCTTTTATCTATTCTTTTTTTTTAAATAATTATAGAGCCAGATCAGGTAGCACAGATCCGGAGGTTTATCTCGATTTAGACAAAATTCTCGTGGACGATCTTGAAATACTTACTTTTAAAACTTGCTACAATTGGCCCGATCTTGCGAGGCGATGTTAGCCCCAATGTCTTGATATTCCTTTCATAAGTTAACATCCATATAACCTAGCATTCTTTAATTCTTTAATTTTGATTCATAATGCACACAATTATGGCACACTTGGAGCGACATCAAGTTTTTGGCTTCCGGAAGTTTGTTCTAAAATAGATAGACCTATGTTTATTTTCATTTATTTATCTCATTTATTAATTTTGTTGTTATTTTTATGCGTCTGTGTAAAAGAAAGGAAAGTTCTTAAATAGACAGTTTCTTTGTACCAAACTCTCTCGAGTTGTATGTTTGGCGGAGAACCCTCAATCTGAGATTCTCCGTTAAATTGAAGTTGAAAGACTCCTAAGAAACCGACATACATCACAGACATCTGCTGAAATGGGTCAAGACCAGAGATTGTTAAGAGATTACTTGCCCCAGTGCTTATAATTCCCCATTTTGCATTCAATTTCCCAGTGGAGGGAAATTATGAAATTAAGTCCTCCACCATCCAAATGTTGCCTTCATTCCATGGATTGAGTAAGGAAGACCCTTACAAACACATTGATGAATTTACGGCTTTATGCACAACATTTAACATAATGGGTCGAGAGGCAACCAAGCTTAGGCTCTTTCCTTTTTCCTTAAAGGACAAAGCTAGAGCATGGTTATCTATGTTAGCACCAAACATCATCACATCATGGAATGATTTGCAATGACAATTTTAGTCAAAATATTTCCCAATGACTAAAACCAATAGCTGAGACAAAGCATCATCTCTTTCTCCCAAAACTCAACAAACTTTCCATGAAGCATGGGAAAGGTTTAAAGAACTATTAAGGCAATGCCCTCACCATCAAATTCCTAAATGGCGGTGGTTCAAAGCTTCTATCAAGGAACTGATCGGAAGGGCAAGAACATGGTGGATGCCTCTTGTGGAGGTACCTACTTGAAACAGTTGAAGAGGTTTGGGACCTCTTTGAGGTGATTGGAGAAAATTCAACCCAGAGGAATCTCGCCAAGGGACCTTTGAGAATCCAGCTAGGATGAATAATCCCCAATTCACAAGAGGGAAAGTTTATGAAGTCAATGAGTGGAAAGGAAAGTGGATAATTTGACCACAAAATTTGATAGTGATGGACTCATTTAAAGCTCCAAATGGGTCAAGAGTAGAGGAGGCATGTCGATATGCGGTCCCCACTCATTCCATTGATCAATGTCCTATACGCATCACAATTTCCAGAACTCATGATGGAACAAGCTCATGCCGATCTTATGATGGATGCAATGAATGACTACCCATGGAGATCTCATCCTAATCTCGGGTGGAATCAGGAAATTACCATTAGCGTGACATTTCAAAAATCAATTACCTTTCAAACACCGACCATATCAGAAATTTTTATAATAAATCAAATTTTCCTAACCAACAACAAGCCATGCGATGCACTGCCCTGCCCTCCTAGATCCACGACCTTTGAAGAGCGGTCTTGAGTTCACTTCAAAATCTTGGAACTCATCTCCATGAACCTTCACGGTCGAGCATTAAAAAATTGAAGAAACTCGGGCCAACTCTCAAATTCATTGGCTAAGAGAGGGTAAACTACCCACCAACTGTGAACAATCCTAAGGGACAGTTCATGGTTGGAGAATCCTCAAATGGCCATGAGGAAATCAAAGTTGACTACTTTGACTTTGAAGTGGAAGAATAATAAACAACACGATTGGGTAGTGAAGAGGAAAAGATGAAGAACAAGTGCAGAACAAATTTGGATAGCAATATGGTACATTGATTTACATCGAAAAATTCAAAAAATGAAAAAAGAAAAATAACAAAATTGTTGAAAAGATGAGGAGGAGAAATTTGTTCCTCACCTCCCATTTCCCCATGCAATGAAGTCGGTTTCTCCTTTTGACAAAGGAAACACAAAAATTGAGGAAATGATGGAGACATTCAAGCAAGTTAAAATTAATCTACCTACGCTTGATGCAATCAAACGAGTCCTGCTTATGCAAAATTTCTCAAAGAGGTGTGCACCCACAAAAGGCAATCTAGGATACATTTATCCAAGAAGGCCTTTCTTTGTGGAGAAAATCAACCAAGTGCTATCAATTGCAACACCACCTAAGATGCAAGACCCTCGAATCCCCACAATCCCTGCATCATTGGGGAGCACACCATTGAGAAAGCCTTGCTAGATCTGGTGCTAGTGTCAACTGCTTCCCTATTCGCCTATGAGAAGCTAGGTTTGGGAGAATTGAAACCCACTCAAGTGGTTATTCTGACTAGGCAGCAGATCTGAAAGGAAACCTTTGGGGTTGATTGAAGATGTTTTGGTAGGAGTAGACAAGTTTTTCTACCTCGACTTTTTGGTGTTGGACATGGAACCAACCAAAAGTACCACTTGCCATCCTGTCATTCGGGAAGACCATTCACAGCTCTGACTAATGCATGCATTCAATGCAGTCTGCAGCATCATGGAGGTGTCTTTTGGAAATATGAAAGTTAAATTGAATGTGTATAATTTGTTACTCAACCTCAATTCTCTGAGGAATGTTTCCATGTTGACATCATTGATGAGGGTGGAGGAGTCTTTACAAACATTTCGCAAGGTAAAGACTCCACCAAAATTTAAAAATGATTGGGGATCCACCGAGAAAGAAGGAAAAGGAGATCAAATTCAGCAGAGTCACTTTGTGCAAGGCACTCCATCATCAAGTTCTCTCTCTTGGAGACTGCTCCTCTCCCTCTTCCACAAGTTACCAAGGTACCTTTGCTGCCCTCTTTTCTCGCCCACACAATTGGAACTCAAACACTCCCCAAAAATCTGAAATATGTGTTTTTGGGAGATCATCAAACACTACCATGATTATTTCTTCCTCCCTTACAAAGGAGCAAGAAGAGGTTGGTAGTTCTAAACAAGACAAGAAAGCAATTGGTGGACCATTTCGATTTAGGAGGAATAAACCCATTTGTATGCATGCATAAGATCCACACGGAAGAGGATGCCAAGCCTTCTAGAGAAATGCAAAGAAGGTTGAATCCTCACATGCAAGAAGTGGTAATGAAGGAAGTTGTCAAGTTGCTAGATCTTTGGGGTCATTTACCCCATTTGATTCGCTTGGGTAGCACCCACTGTGGTGCCTAAGAAATCTGGCATCATATGGCAGAATCTGTAAACTTATGTCCACCGGGACAAACAAGCTGGATGGAGGGTCCGCATAGACTACGAGAAAATTAAATACCATGACAAGGAAAGACCATTTCCCCTCCCTTCATTGACCAAATCCTTGATAAGCTTGCGAGCAAAGCTTACTCTGCTTCCGATGGGTGGGTACTACTGGTTACAACCGGATCCTGTGTACCCAAGGACCAAGAAAAGACCACCTTCACACCTTTGGCACTTTTGCCTATAGGAGGATGCCCTTTGGTCTTTGCAATGCCCTGCTTTTTCAAAGATGCATGTATGCCATCTTTTCCGACATGATTGATCAATTCATGGAGATCTTCATGGATGACTTTTCAATTTATGGAGACTTTTCCCAATGCTTACACCACCTCAAGTTGGTGTTGCAAAGATGTGAAGAAACCAATTTGGTTCTAATTTGGGAAAGAGAGTCATTTATAGTCACCAAGGCATTGTCCTAGGACATGTGGTCTCCCATAAAGGCATAGAGGTGGACCAAGCAAAAATTGATCTAATTGCACATTTGCCTCCTCCAGGCTATTAAGCAAATCGAGAAGTTTCTTAGGGCATGCAAGATTTTATAGGAGGTTCATCAAAGATTTGAAAATTTCCAAGCCACTCTGTCATTCTTGTGTCAAGATGTTCCTTTTGTGTTTACTAATGAATGCATGGCGACCTTTGAGGTCCTTAAGAAATGTCGATTTCAGCTCCCATCTTGCGATCCCCGACTATTCGGTGCCCTTTGAGCTGATGTGTGATGCATCAGACTATGCCCTAGGAGCTGTCCTAGGGCGTAGAAAGGATAAGCTTCCCCATGTCATAGCTTATGCCAGATCCATGATAAATGCCCAGCTCAACTACACACAACGAGAGAAAGAGCTGGCCATTGTGTTTGCATTGGAAAAATTCAGGGCCTTATGTTTTAGGTTCACAAATTGTGGTGTTCTTGACCACTCGCCCTAAAGTACCTTCTGTCTAAGAAGGATACCAAGCCATTAATCGGTGGATCCTCCTATTACGGGAGTTTGATCTCTGATTAAGGATAAGAAAGGAGTGGAGAATGTGGTGGCGATCACTTATCCGAATTCTCAATCTTGAGGATGATAGCTTACCCATTAATGAATCATTTCACGATGAGCAACTTTTGCCATCAATACCCACGATCCTTGGTTTGCAAACATAGTCAACTTCTTGGCTATTGGATGATTCCTCAACATTGGAATAGAATGGATAAAGATCTTTTCTTCTCACAAGTTAAACATTTCATTTGGGAAGATCCTTATCTATTCAAGAATTATCTGAACCAAGTGATCGAAAAAGTGTGTCCGGACCATGAATTCCCTGGCATATTGTCAATGTGTCATGAACGAGGCTGTGGAGGCCATTTCGGCAATAAAGCAATTTGCAAAAATTCTGCGATGTGGTTTCTATTGGCCCACAATCTTTAAAGATGCCTTACAAGTAAATCTTGAGCCGCCAAAAGCTGGCAAGATTTCCAAAAGAAACTCAATGCCCTGGTAATCTGGTAGTTGTAGTTGTTTGATGTTTGGGGCATAGATTTTATGGGCCCCCCTTCTAATGGAAACAATTTCATCTTGGTAGTGGATTATGTCTCCAAGTGGATTGATGCCATAGCTACCAAATCCAATGATCACAAAGTGGTTTTAAGATTCCTCAAAGACCACATTTTTTCCAGATTTGGATTCCCAGAGCCATCATTAGTCTTTGGAAGCCACTTTTAATGTAGGTTTGACTCTCTATTAAAAAGTACTCACATCACTCACAGTAGCCACTCTATCATCCACAAACCGGTGGACATGTGGAGATTTCAAATAGAGATCAAACACATTTTGGAAAAAGCTGTGAAGAAGGATGAAAAGTGGTCCTTTAAGCTTAATGATGCTTTGTGGGCATAGAATCGCCTACAAGACTCCTATAGGGATGTCCCCTTCGGGGTTTATGGCAAGGCATGCCATCTACCAAAGAGAATTAGAATATAAGGCCTTGTGGGCAATCAAAACTTTTAATATGGATCTAGCATTCTTTGGTAACCACGGGAAGCTTCAACTCACCGAACTGGAAGAACTGAGGATGGATGCCTACACTAGCTCCAGTTGTACAAAGAAAAGGTTAAATCATTCCATGATAGGAGCCTCATGAGAAAAGAGTTCATCGGGGTGGTATGGTTATTCAACTCTAAACTTAAATTCTTTCACGGCAAATTGAGATCCAGATGGGAAGGGCCATACATCATCATCAAGGCCTCCCCTCGGGAGGTGTGGATATTTCAGATCCCAAGGATGGAAGAATACTCAAGGTAAATGGTCGAGGCTCAAACCATGCATTGAAAACACCCGTGAGCCCTTAACCCACCTATCATCATGAATCTCCAAAAATCGATGGTAGAAAAGTGTATAATATGTTTGTACAACATTGTTTTTCGATTTTCTTTGTTTACATCTATTTTTCTTGTCGCATAGTGTAAATACACTTCAAAGTTCAAATCGCAAAGTAAAAGTACTTTTCAAAAAGTCCAAAGTTCTATTCGAATTGATTACGAGTCTGTAATGAACTACTAAAAGAACCATATTTCGAATAGTTAAAATTTCCTTTTCGAATAGAAAATCTGGGGAGAAGTCCTTTGCGAAAAGATCTTTCTGGAGCCAAATCCATTTCGAATAGACATACTGAAGCTCAGTTCTTTGCGAACTACACTTTCTCAAGATTTTTTACCTTTCGAAAGACACTTTTGCTATTCGAAATAGAGAAAAGGACTCTTTTGGAACTTTTCGAACACTTAAGGGTGCTTTGCGATTTTACTTGTTAGTATATTAGGTCATTTTGAAAGTCCTTTGGATATCCGCAAACACTCTCCCAAGCAAAACCCTTTTCAAAACCCTAGCTCACCCTCTTCTCTCACGAGCTCCACACGAATAACCACCATCTATTCTAATCTTCTGCGCTTTTTCTCTTGTCAGAAATCAAAAGGGTAGAGCCCAGCTGCGCGATCTGTTCAAAGCAAAGAAACCCAAACAGAGGAAACCCCTAGATCGCGGTAACTTTCTCTATTCTTGCTCAAATTTTTCTGTGATTGCTGGTAGTTAAGCATACACTTGAGGCCATTTTAAATATGGGAAAAACAGAGAAATCCCTTGCTGCCATGTTCCCTAAATCTTCAGCCAAGAAGACAGCCAAAACACCCCCAAAAGCCAAAGGCAAAGCCCCAAAATCTACAAAGAGAAAACTATCCATGAACAAAGCAGATAGGGCTGAGAAAGGAAAGAAAGTGCGCCATGAAGAGCCTGCCCCTGATGTTTCCAGCCCAGAATCTCAGCTGTCTCCCCTACCCCTCCATTTGGTTTTGCCCAATCCCTTTATTGATGCCCCAAGATACTCCCGAATCGGTGGATGAACCTTTTCCTCCTCCAAACCAGATTGTGAACTGTCTTTAAGATATCTCACGGCAGCCTCCATCAACACCATCCTTACCCCTTTACCTGAGAAAATCTACCCACGGATGACAAAGTTGTGGTACCAAAACCTCACCATGGTGACAGAAGATCAGGCTGATGTGCCAACCCTAGTAATCTTCATAGACAACTGTGATCTTCTAGTAGCGAAGACATCGGGCATGCCTTGGGAATTCCTTTCGATTTAACCACGAGGGACCCTGGCCCTCGAGACAACCTCTTTTAGAGACATGGCTGCCCATTTGACACAAGGAATGGTTGGATCTGGGCAATCCATAATGAGGAGATCTTCCCCTCGGTATCTTCGATGAATTCAATTTACGAGGAGCCTCTATGTCACAGGGCACACCCAAGAAAGGAGAACCCCATTTTAGAAGCCTGTTTCACTTTTCAAAGGGCAATTCTTCAATGCCCTTTGCTAATCTGAGAGCCATGGCTGATGTTAGTGCTAAAGTAAAAAAGGAAAAAAAGATTGCTGGCCTACCTTTTGGAAGACTGATTACAGCCCTTTTGAGAGCCAAATTTGACATTTCTAGAGAAGAGCCCTTTGAGGTATTAACCCCTCACAATTTTGGAAAAAAGGCCTGGACTACAAGCCAGGCCATGTTAAGGAGAATGAGGGAAGCTGGAGCCCCTGCTGCAGCTCCTGCTTCTTCTTGCTCTGCTGACAACTCTTGCTCCTGCTTGCACAACTTCTTCGCTGCTAATTCACCTGGTGTTGAGCCCATTGAAGAACATGTTCTGCTGGTGAACAGACCCGCTCTGCTGGAATTGAAAGAACCATTTCTGGCTGCGTAGAAGAGGAGCCTCAAACTTGGTGAGCCTCGTGACCCCTACCCTTCCTCCACGATCTGAGGCTCGGCTCTTTTGCACCTCTGACCGCCATTAAAGGCCTGGTCCCTTACACCCCACCCCTCCCCTATCCCAGATAGCCCTCCATCTATCATTGCCATTCCAGATACCCCTTCCACACCCACCACCCCTATTACTCAAACCCCACCCATCTCACCCAACCTTGCCTTACTCCTAGCAGGCTTGCCCATTCCCCGCCCAGAGGAGCCACCCCATTCAAGTCCCACCCTTTGGCTTCCCCACCTTACCTATAAATAACCAACCTCTCAAATTCCCCACATCTTTCCCCACCCTTCCAAAATGACCGGCGACCAAGCCAATAAGCCACCACACTGCTTTTACCCCATGTGGTGGACCCACCACCAAGGTGCCAGATCCGCTCGCCCCTGGGACGAATTTGAAGAGGTCCTCGCGATTTTGGCCAAAGAAAAGGAGGCCCAACTCCAGCCTCCTCAGAAAAAACAAAAAACTCAACCTTCCCCTGCCACTTCCACCCCTCCACCGCCCCTCCCCTAAAAACACCTGTCCTATTCATCTTTATTTTTCTTTTTTTTTTATGTAAAATGTTTCTAGTTAATAAACTTTACTTTCTCCCATTCTCCATGTCATTTTTTTTTTTTTTTTTTGCTGTTTATTTTTTCTTCTTATTGTTGCTGCCTTGTTTCAATTTTTTTGGTATAATGTGACCATGCCACCTTTGAACCAGTGAGGACACTGTTCCCCATAGGTTTGGGGGTATGGCAAGCAGTGTCCCCATGGGATAATTAGCATAAGGGCATCACAATCACCAAAGTAATCAGGAAATGAATCAATTTACTTAAGAATCATGACAATGTGGAAATTTTAAAATTTTCTTTGCAAGAATTTAGACATTCTAAACCCTACAATATTCCACATTTCCATGATGTTAACACCAGGAAAATACACTTGTATTAGCACATAGCAAGTCCACAGGAAGAGAAAAAGGTAAAGATATACTTAAAAGCTCAAGGAAAACCATAACCAGTGAGAATTGAGCCTATATGTTTTACATTGAAGAGTGATAGAGGCAACCCTTTTCTGATTCAAAGGACTGGCTGAGGCATTAGATCCACTAGAAATTAGGAAACTCCAAATCAAAACAAGCAACAGCATTCATGAAACTGAGGAAAAGATCAAGGCCTTCTTTGGACAGCTTGAGCTTAACAGAACCAACCAAGAAAGATCTGCCCTTGTTTGTACCCCAATTGAGCTATAAATCCTACAATGCTTCATCAAAACACCCATTTTTCTTGCACCTGAACCAATGGAACCAATTCAGCCTTCCCTCACCTTGAGAATTAGGAGTTAAAGGAGAAAGAAGTAAAGATGGAACATTTCTGGGCAAATATCAAAATAAATAAAGAAGAAATACCTCAAAAATGGGCAGTATGGTGACTGAGAAAGTAAAAGAAAAACAATGTGAAAAAGAAGCAAGCAAAAAAAAAAAGGCAAAAAGGGGAACTTTATGTTGAAAATTCAAGATCAAAGGAAGAAGAACTGAGTACTTTGAACACGAGAATCTCAAAAGAAGCTAAACTCAAGAAGGTGGAGTCATGAACCACCTCCTTCTATTCCTGACTTCTCAAAAAAAAAAAAAAAATCCAAACACCTGTTCAACCTTCCTATCCCTGAAACCTCACTCCACGAGCCATACAACAAACCCAAATTTAAAAGTCCTTGTGATCCAAAGTTGAGTGAACTGTCATGTGGAGATAAGCGCTTTCCCAATCTATGGTGAGGAGATGTCAATGATGCCATTGCCTAAGAATCATGCCTATGCTCATGCTTACAAATCCATTTGGGAGATGTAACTGCTCTTGAGCTTGAGTGAAAATGAACCCTTCAACAAAAATCTTGATGAGAGTACACCCTGGTAAGTGTTTGGGTTGGAACTTGAGCACATTAAGTATGACTTATAACCTAATTTTTATTCAAATGATGAACTACTGCTGACACATTTGCATGATTTCTATGGCTGCTCACAGATTGGAAAGAGTGAAACATTCATAAGGTTTATAAATGTTGAAATCCCCTTGCAAACAATAAACCTAAATTTCTGTTTAAACATTGATTCAAGAGTAACTAATTTTGATCTTTGATTGCTCATGGGATGACAGTGCACTAATGCCAACTGTCCCATGGAGAAGTTTGTGGGTACCTTCACTGAAAACCCTCAGGAGACTTCACTCCTCCTCTAGGGATCACCTAGGGGTTTAAAAAGCTTGTTGCATATGCTAAATGCACCTGTGCTTCCTACAAAAGTGGCTCTTTATTTTGCTTTTACGTTTCTTTGCTCAGGGACTAGCAAAGCTTAGGTTTGGGGGTGTGTTAAGTAGTGAAAAATACCATTTTTCACCCCTAAACATGAGCCTTGAAAGACCCTTGAGAAGACTAAATAAGTGCTTTAGTGTGCATTTTACAGCTAACCAATCAGACAGGTCCAAATCCGAAAAGCATCCCAAAAAGATCAAAAAGCTGACAGCTCATGTCAAGTTTAAAGAAGGAATGGCTAAAGAGGGTCTAAAAGCGGAATAAAGACCTGAAGCAAGAGAGAGAGCCATTCGCAAAGAAAAAATCAAGTTAAAAGTCAATTCGCAAAGAAGAATGGGAGCCTAGAGTTCAATTCGCAAAGAACTTCTACTATTCGCAAAGAACCTGAGACTAAGCGAAGAGAGAATAAACTGCAAATGAGCTTTTCGAAAGGATACAGAACTGTTCGAATAGAAGATTTACCTCTGCGAAAAGAAGAGAAGACCAATTCGAACAAGAACTGAAACCCCACGAAAAGATCTCCTGAAGCCAAAATGCTTTGACGAAGAGAGCTTCTGGAGCCAAACTACTTTGCGAAAAAGCCCTTAAACTATGCGAAATGGCATTACGGGATTTGCACGTCCGAAGGGTATTTCGAGAAACTTTGCACGCTCAATGCAATCAAAAGACCGGGAACATTAGGAAGGTTCCAATCAAGATCCGAAGGCATATTCCAACCCATGTGAGCAAAGTTAAATTACGCGGGAACTTCCGAAGCTCAAATGAATTTCAAACCCATAATGAATTGATGCTTGGCACTGATTGGCGAACTAGATCGAGCATTTCCATTGGCCAAAACAGATCTGGATCCTCGTACAACTCCTCATTGGGCAATCCAGATCTAAAGCATTCTCGATTGGTCAATCCACCATGCGCAGGATGGAGGAAAAGTATAAATAGAGAAGCCATTCGCCCAAATTGGGCATCCAGATTTTAGAGTTTTCATCTCTGCTTCCTCATTCCTACGATAGCTTATCCGAACCCGTAATCCCTTCTTGTAGTTTACCTTTGAGAGCCATTGTGAGTGATTTGTACTTCCAAGTTCGGATTCAAGACGTAAGTCCGAGGGCTCTCTAAGAAGCCGTGGCTCAGAATTGTAATTTTGGATTTTAAAAGGTTGTCAGAATTTGTGTCTTCTCCATTGAGTCATGTCGAGGGTTCAATGTTCACCTTAGTGCATTAGACTTCTTTAGATTCACTCATCCGCATGCAACTTCCCTTAATTCATCACCCTCGTAATTAGCGTTGGTAACCTAATTCTAGCAAAGATTTACAAAGGATGTTCATGTTCAACTAAAGAATAGGCCATTAACTATTGGATGATCTGTGACCATTTAAGTGGATGATCATAGCCATAAGTCTAAACCTATTCCTTAATTCGATTTATTTCTCTTACATCCGTGTTGGTAGCCGATGAAGATTGAATCAGCCTGCTGAACTATGATTCTCCATTAAACTTCAGAGGCTAAAGTACATGAAGCTATTATTTCTGCATTTGTCTTATTTTAAACATCTCCCCAACTCGGATCTGGATCATGTAGTTAGTTCTTTTCTTTATTTGCTTATAGTTAAATGTGACACAATCCAACACTCTTTTATCTATTCTTGTTTTTAGATAATTATAGAGCCAGATCCGTAGCATGATCCGGAGGTTTATCTCTCGCTTTAGACAAAATTCTCCGTGGACGATCTTGAAATACTTACTTTTAAAACTTGCTACAATTGGCCCCGATCTTGCGTGCCGTTGTTAGCTAATGTGCTGATATCCCTTTCATAAGTTAACATCCATATAACCTAGCATTCTTTAATTCTTTAATTTTTGATTCATAATGCACACAATTATGGCACACTTGGAGCGACATCAAGTTTTTGGCGCCGTTGCCGGGGAAGTTTGTTCTAAAATAGATAGACCTATATTTATTTTCATTTATTTATCACCATTTATTAATTTTGTTGTTATTTTTATGCAAACAGACAAATTGTAAAAGGAAAGGAAAGTTCTTAAATAGACAGTTTGTTGTACCAAACTCTCTCGAGTTGTATGTTTGGTGAGAACCTCAACTGAGATTCTCCGTTAAATTCGTGGTTGAAAGACTCCTAAGAAACCGACATACATCATATATCTCGAAATGGGTGAAGAACAGAGATTGTTAAGAGATTACTTTGCCCTCGGTGCTTATAATTCCCCATTTTGCATTCAATTTCCCAAAGGAGGGAAATTATGAAATTAAGTCCTCCACCATCCAAATGTTGCCTTCATTCCATGGATTGAGTAAGGAAGACCCTTACAAACACATTGATGAATTTCTGCTTTATGCACAACATTTAACATAGACTGGTCCAGAGGCAACCAAGCTAGGCTCTTTCCTTTTCATTAAAGGACAAAGCTAGAGCATGGTTATCTATGTTAGCACCAAACAAAGATCACATCATGGAATGATTTGCAATGTCAATTTTTGTCAAAATATTTCCCAATGACTAAAACCAGCCAACTGTGACAAAGCATCATCTCTTTCTCCCAAAACTCAACCGAAACTTTCCATGAAGCATGGCAAAGGTTTAAAGAACTGTTAAGGCAATGCCCTCACCATCAAATTCCTTAATGGCAATGGTTCAAAGCTTCTATCAAGGAACCGATCAAGGGCAAGAACATGGTGGATGCCTCTTGTGGAGGTACCTACTTGCGTAAAAACAGCTTGAAGAGGTTTGGGACCTCTTGAGGTGATTGGAGAAAATTCAACCCAGCAGGAATCTACGCCAAGGGACACTGAGAAACCAGCTAGGATGAATAATAGGCAATGCACAGGAGGGGAGGTTTATGAAGTCAATGGGGGGGAAAGGAAAGTGGATAATTTGACCACAAAATTTGATAGGCGGATGGACTCATTTAAAGCGCCAAATGGGTCAAGAGTAGAGGAGGCATGTCCGATATGCTTCCCCCACTCATTCCATTGATCAATGTCCTTCGCATCACAATTTAACTCATGATGGAACAAGCTCATGCAGCTCACTTTATGGATGATGCAATCGAATGACTACCCATGGAGATCTCATCCTAATCTCGTGGAATCGCAAAGAGCCCAAAAATCAATTACCTTTCAAACCTCGCCAACCATATCGCAGAATTTTTATAATAAATCAAATTTTCAGCTAACCAACAACAAGCCATGCAAAGAACCATGCCTCCTAGATCCCCCGACCTTTGAAGAGCAGGTCTTGAGTTCACTTCAAAATCTTGAACTGCTCTCGCATCGTGAACCTTCACAATGTGAGCATTAAAAAATTGAAGAAACTCGGGCCAACTCTCAAATTCATTGGCTAAGAGAGAAGAGGGTAATCACTCACCAACTTTGTGAACAATCCTAAGGGATGTTCATGGTTGGAGAATCCTCAAATGGCCATGAGGAAATCAAAGTCTGTGACTACTTTGAGAAGTGGAAGAATAATAAACAACACAAAGGTAGTGAAGAGGAAAAGATGAAGAACAAGTGCAGAACAACAAATGGATAGCAATATGGTCATTGATTTACATCGAAAAATTCAAAAATGAAAAATGTAAAAATAACAAAATTGTTGAAAAGATGAGGAGGAGAAATTTGTTCCTCACCTCCCATTTCCCCATGCAATGAAGTCTTTCTCCTTTTGACAAAGGAAACACAAAAATTGAGGAAATGATGGAGACATTCAAGCAAGTTAAAATTAATCTACCTCGCTTGATGCAATCAAACAGTCCCTCGCTATGCAAAATTTCTCAAAGAGGTGTGCACCCACAAAAGGCAATCTAGGATACATTTATCCAAGAAGGCCTTTGTGTGGAGAAATCAACCAAGTGCTATCAATTGCAACACCACCTAAGATGCAAGACCTCGAATCCCCACAATCCTCGCATCATTGGGGAGCACACCATTGAGAAAGCCTTGCTAGATCTGGGTGCTAGTGTCAACCCGCTTCCCTATTCTGCCTATGAGAAGCTAGGTTTGGGAGAATTGAAACCCACTCAAGTGGTGTTACAAATGAATGATGATCCGAAAGGAAACCTTTGGGGTTGATTGAAGATGTTTTGGTAGGAGTAGACAAGTTTTTCTACCTCACGACTTTTTGGTGTTGGACATGGAACCAACCAAAAGTACCACCGCCATCCTCATTCGGGAAGACCATTCCTGCTACTAATGCATGCATTCAATGCAGGTCCTGCATCATGGAGGTGTCTTTGAAATATGAAAGTTAAATTGAATGTGTATAATGTCATACTCAACCTCAATTCTCTCACGAGGAATGTTTCCATGTTGACATCATTGATGAGTCGTGGAGGAGTCTTTACAAACATTTCGCAAGGTAAAGACTCCACCACAGAATTTAAAATGATTGGGGATCCACCGAGAAAGAAGGAAAAGGGAGATCAAATTCAACGGAGTCTGCTTTGTGCAAGGCACTCACCAACAATCATCAAGTTCTCTCTCTTGAGACCGCTCCTCTCCTCTTCCACAAGTTACCAAGGTACCTTTGTCCCTCTTTCTCACAATTGAATTGAACTCAAACAGACTCCCCAAAAATCTGAAATATGTGTTTTTGGGAGATCATCAAACACTACTGTGATTATTTCTTCCTCCCTTACAAAGGAGCAAGAAGAGGAGTCATGGTAGTTCTAAACAAGACAAGAAAGCAATTATCGGACCATTGCTGATTTAGGAGGAATAAACCCACCGTATGCATGCATAAGATCCACCGGAAGAGGATGCCAAGCCTTCTAGAGAAATGCAAAGAAGGTTGAATCCTCACATGCAAGAAGTGGTAATGAAGGAAGTTGTCAAGTCGCTAGATGGGGTCATTTACCCCATTTGATTCTGCTTGGTAGCACCCACACAGTGGTGCCTAAGAAATCTGCATCATCACAGAAAATTTGAACTGGTAAACTTATGTCCACCAGACAAACAACTGGATGGAGGGTCCGCATAGACTACAGAAAATTAAATACCATGACAAGGAAAGACCATTTCCCTCCCTTCATTGACTAAATCCTTGCAAAGCTTACTCGCTTCCTTGATGGGTACTCTGGTTACAACCAGAATCCTGGTACCCACAGACCAAGAAAAGACCACCTTCACCGCCTTTGGCACTTTTGCCTATAGGAGGATGCCCTTTGGTCTTTGCAATGCCCTGCCATTTTCAAAGATGCATGTATGCCATCTTTTCGACATGATTGATCAATTCATGGAGATCTTCATGGATGACTTTTCAATTTATGGAGACTTTTTTCCCAATGCTTACACCACCTCAAGTTGGTGTTGCAAAGATGTGAAGAAACCAATTTGGTTCTAAGTCGAAAGAGTCATTTTATGGTCACCCAAGGCATTGTCCTAGGACATGTGGTCTCCCATAAAGGCATAGAGGTGGACCAAGCAAAATTGATCTAATTGCACATTTGCCTCCTCCCGTAATCATACAAATCAAGTTTCTTAGGGCATGCAAGATTTTATAGGAGGTTCATCAAAGATTTCAAGAAATTTCCAAGCCACTCATCATTTATCGTGTCAAGATGTTCCTTTTGTGTTTACTAATGAATGCATGACCCTTTGAGGTCCTTGACTATTCAAGGCCCTTTGAGTCGATGTGTGATGCATCAGACTATGCCCTAGGAGTTGTCCTAGGCGTAGAAAGGATAAGCTTCCCCATGTCATAGCTTATGCCAGATCCATGATAAATGCCCAGCTCAACTACACAACAACGAGAAAGAGTCACGGCCATTGTGTTTGCATTGGAAAAATTCAGGCCTTATGTTTTAGGTTCACAAATTGTGGTGTTTATCGACCACTCGCCTCTAAAGTACCTTCCGCCTAAGAAGGATACCAAGCCAGATTAATCGTGGATCCTCCTATTACGAGTTTGATCTACGATTAAGGATAAGAAAGGAGTGGAGAATGTGGTGGTGATCACTTATCCGTAATTCTCAATACCGAGGATGATAGCTTACCCATTAATGAATCATTTCACGATGAGCAACTTTTGCCATCAATACCCACGATCCTTGGTTTGCAAACATAGTCAACTTCTTGGCTATTGGATGATTCCTCAACATTGGAATAGAATGGATAAAGATCTTTTCTTCTCACAAGTTAAACATTTCATTTGGGAAGATCCTTATCTATTCAAGAATTTCAAGTGATCGTAAAGTGTGTCCCACCATGAATTCCCCGGCATATTGTCAATGTGTCATGAACAGCAGTCGTGGAGGCCATTTCAAAGGCAATAAAATACAAAAATTCTGCAGGGTTTCTATTGGCCCACAATCTTTAAAGATGCCTTAAAGACTGTAAATCTTGCCAGAATCGCCAAAAAGCAAGATTTCCAAAAGAAACTCAATGCCCTCGTAGCCAATCCACAGTAGTTGAGTTGTTTGATGTTTGGGGCATAGATTTTATGGGCCCCTTTCCCTTCTAATGGAAACAATTTCATCTTGGTAGTTGTGGATTATGTCTCCAAGTGGATTGATGCCATAGCTACCAAATCCAATGATCACAAAGTGGTTTTAAGATTCCTCAAAGACCACATTTTTCCAGATTGGATTCCCAGCCATCATTAGTGCCGGGGAAGCCACTTTTAGAAGTGCGCTTTGACTCTCTATTAAAAAGTACTGTCACTCACAGAGTAGCCACTCCCTATCATCCACAAACCAAAGGTGGACATGTGGAGATTTCAAATAGAGAGATCAAACACATTTTGAAAAACTGAAGAAGGATGAAAGGATGGTCCTTTAAGCTTAATGATGCTTTGTGGGCATACGAATCGCTTACAAGACTCCTATAGGATGTCCTTTCAGATCGGTTTATGGCAAGGCATGCCATCTACCAAGAGAATTAGAATATAAGGCCTTGTGGGCAATCAAAACTTTTAATATGGATCTAATCAAGGTCGGTAACCACGTGAAGCTTCAACTCACCGAATCGGAAGAACCGAGGATGGATGCCTACACTAGCTCCAGCATTGTACAAAGAAAAGGTTAAATCATTCCATGATAGGAGCCTCATGAGAAAAGAGTTCATACCGGGGTCCAAGGTATGGTTATTCAACTCTAAACTTAAATTCTTTCCTCGGCAAATTGAGATCCAGATGGGAAGGGCCATACATCATTATCAAGGCCTCCCTCAGAGTGGATATTTCAGATCCCAAGGATGGAAGAATACTCAAGGTAAATGGTCGAGGCTCAAACCATGCATTGAAAACACCCAGCCCTTGTCGCCCACCTATCATCATGAATCTCCAAAAATCGATGGTAGAAAAGTGTATAATATGTTTGTACAACATTGTTTTTCCGATTTTTTTTTCATCTTATTTTTCTTGTATGCATAGTGTAAATACACTTCAAAGTTCAAATCGCAAAGTAAAAAGTACTTTCGAAAAGTCCAAAGTTCTATTCGAATTGATTCGAGTCAGTAATGAACTACTGAAAAGAACCATATTCTGCTCGAATAGTTAAAATTTCCTTTTCGAATAGAAAATGGGAGAAGTCCTTTGCATAAAAGATCTTTCGGAGCCAAATCCATTTCGAATAGACATATCAAGCTCGCTTATGTAACTACACTTTCTCAAGATTTTTACCTTCGAAAGACACTTTTGCTATTCAAATAGAGAAAAGGACTCTTTTGGAACTTTTCGAACACTTAAGGGTGCTTTGCGATTTTACTTGTTAGTATATTAGGTCATTTTGAAAGTCACTGGATATCTGCAAACACTCTCCCAAGCAATACCCCTTTTCAAAACCCTAGCTCACCCTCTTCTCTCACGCGCTCCACACGAATAACCACCAACTATTCTAATCTTCGCGCTTTTTCTCTTGTCAGAAATCAAAAGGGTAGAGCACAGCTGCGCGATCTGTTGAAAGCAAAGAAACCCAAACAGAGGAAACCCCTAGATCGCGGTAACTTTCTCTATTCTTGCTCAAATTTTTCTGTGATTCGGTAGTTACATACACTTGAGGCCATTTTAAATATGGGAAAACAGAGAAATCCCTTTGCGCCATGTTCCCTAAATCTTCACCAAGAAGATAGCCAAAACACCCCCAAAAGACAAAGGCAAAGCCCCAAAATCTACAAAGAGAAAACTATCCATGATCAAAGCGAGATAGAAATTTAGAAAGGAAAGAAAGTGCGCCATGAAGAGCACCTCGATGTTTCCAAAAATCTCATTGCCTCCCTACCTCCATTTGGTTTTGCCTAATCTTTATTGATGCCCTGAAGATACTCCCCGAATTACTGGTGGATGAAACTTTTTTCTCCTCCAAACCAGATTGTGAACTATCTTTAAGATATCTCACGGCAGCCTCCATCAACACCATCCTTACCCCTTTACCTGAGAAAATCTACCCACGGATGACAAAGTTGTGGTACCAAAACCTCACCATGGTGAGAATCAGTGATGTGCAACCCTAGTAATCTTCATAGACAATGTGATCTTCTAGTAACAAGACATCGGCATGCCTTGGGAATTCTTTTCGATTTAACCTCGAGGACCCCGCCCTCCTGAGACAACCTCTTTTAGAGACATGGCTGCCCATTTGACACAAGGAATGGTTGGATCTGGGCAATCCATAATGAGGAGAGATCTTCCCCCTCAGTATCTTCTGATGAATTCAATTTTACGAGGGAGCCTCTATGTCACAGGCACACCAAGAAAGGAGAACCCCATTTTAGAAGCTGTTCACTTTTCAAAGGGCAATTCTTCAATGCCCTTTGCTAATCCTGAGGCCATGGTGATGTTAGTGCTAAAGTAAAAAGGAACAAAAGATTGGCCTACCTTTTGGAAGATGACACGGCCCTTTTGAGAGCCAAATTTGACATTTCCAGAGAAGAGCCCTTTGAGGTATTAACCCCTCACAATTTTGGAAAAAGGCACGGACTACAAGCCGTGCCATGTTAAGGAGAATGAGGGAAGCCCTCTGCCTCAGCCTCTTCGCTCGCTGCTGTTTGACAACTCCGCCGCCAGCACAACTCATTGCTAATTCACCTGTGGCTGTTGAGCCCATTGAAGAACATGTTCTGCAATGAACAGAGCAGCTCTTCTGCTGGAATTGAAAGAGAACCATTTAGTGCAGTGAGAAGAGGAGCCTCAAACTTGAGCCTCCCACTTCCTCACTCTCACAGCCCCGAGGCTCTTCTTCGCACCTCCGATCGCCATTAAAACTTGGTCCCTTACACCCCACCCCTCCCTATCCCAGATAGCCCTCCATCTATCATTGCCATTCCAGATACCCCTTCCACACCCACCACCCCTATTATTCAAACCCCACCCATCTCACCCAACCTTGCCTTACTCCTAGCAGACTTGCCCATTCCCAGCCCAGAGGAGGTAGCCACCCCCATTCAAGTCCCACCCTTTCGGCTTCCCCACCTTACCTATAAATAACCAACCTCTACCAAATTCCCCCACATCTTTCCCCACCCTTCCAAAATGACCTGACCAAGCCAATAAGCCACCACACTGCTTTTACCCATGTGGCTGGACCCACCACCACCGAAGGTGCCAGATCCGCTCCAGCCCCTCTGGGACGAATTTGAAGAGGTTCTCGCGATTTTGGCCAAAGAAAAGGAGGCCCAACTCCAGCCTCCTCAGAAAAAACAAAAAACTCAACCTTCCCCGCCCCTTCCACCTCCACCGCCCACCCCCCTCCCCTAAAAACACCTGTCCTATTCTGTCTTTATTTTTTTATTTTTATTTTTTTTATGTAAAATGTTTCTAGTTAATAAACTTTACTTTCTCCCATTCTCCATGTCATTTTTTTTTTTTTTTTTTTCTGCTGTTTATTTTTTCTTCTTATTGTTGCTGCCTTGTTTCAATTTTTTCGATATAATGTGACCATGCCACCTTTGAACGGAGGACACTGCTCCCCATAGGTTTGGGGGTATGGCAAGCAGTGTCTTATGGGATAATTAGCATAAGGGCATCACAATCACCAAAGTAATCAGGAAATGAATCAATTTACTTAAGAATCATGACAATGTGGAAATTTTAAAATTTTCTTTGCAAGAATTTAGACATTCTAAACCCTACAATATTCCACATTTCCATGATGTTAACACCAGGAAAATACACTTGTATTAGCACATAGCAAGTCCACAGGAAGAGAAAAAGGTAAAGATATACTTAAAAGCTCAAGGAAAACCAAAGGTGAGAATTGAGCCTATATGTTTTACATCTCTGTTGAAGAGTGATGAGGCAACCCTTTTACGATTCAAAGGATGGCTGAGGCATTAGATCCACTAGAAATTAGGAAACTCCAAATCAAAACAAGCAACAAAGATTCATGAAACCGAGGAAAAGATCAAGGCCTTCTTTGGACCTTTGAGCTTAATGAACCAACCAAGAAAGATCTCGCCTTGTTTGTACCCCAATTGAGCTATAAATCCTACAATGCTTCATCAAAACACCCATTTTTCTTGCACCTGAACCAATGGAACCAATTCAGCCTTCCCTCACCTTGAGAATTCAGGAGTTAAAGGAGAAAGAAGTAAAGATGGAACATTTCTGGGCAAATATCAAAATAAATAAAGAAGAAATACCTCAAAAATGGGCAGTATGGTGACTGAGAAAGTAAAAGAAAAACAATGTGAAAAAGAAGCAAGCAAAAAAAAAAAGGCAAAAAGGGGAACTTTATGTTGAAAATTCAAGATCAAAGGAAGAAGAACTGAGTACTTTGAACACGAGAATCTCAAAAGAAGCTAAACTCAAGAAGGTGGAGTCATGAACCACCTCCTTCTATTCCTGACTTCTCAAAAAAAAAAAAAAAATCCAAACACCTGTTCAACCTTCCTATCCCTGAAACCTCACTCCACGAGCCATACAACAAACCCAGCCTAAAAGTCCTTGTGATCCAAAGTTGAGTGTCATCATGGAGATAAGCAGTTTCCCAATCTATGGTGAGGAGATGTCAAGGATGCCAGCACCAGAGAATCATGCCTATGCTCATGCTTACAAATCCATTTGGGAGATGTAACTGCTCTTGAGCTTGAGTGAAAATGAACCCTTCAACAAAAATCTTGATGAGAGTACACCCTGGTAACTGTTTGGGTTGGAACGTGAGCACATTAAGTATGACTTATAACCTAATTTTTATTCAAATGATGAACTACTGCTGACACATTTGCATGATTTCTATGGCTGCTCACAGATTGGAAAGAGTGAAACATTCATAAGATTTATAAATGTTGAAATCCCCTTGCAAACAATAAACCTAAATTTCTGTTTAAACATTGATTCAAGAGTAACTAATTTTGATCTTTGATTGCTCATGGGATGACAGTGCACTAATGCCAACTGTCCCATGGAGAAGTTTGTGGGTACCTTCACTGAAAACCCTCAGGAGACTTCACGCCTCCTCTAGGGATCACCTAGGGGTTTAAAAAGCTTGTTGCATATGCTAAATGCACCTGTGCTTCCTACAAAAGTGGCTCTTTATTTTGCTTTTACGTTTCTTTGCTCAGGGACTAGCAAAGCTTAGGTTTGGGGGTGTGTTAAGTAGTGAAAAATACCATTTTTCACCCCTAAACATGAGCCTTGAAAGACCCTTGAGAAGACTAAATAAGTGCTTTAGTGTGCATTTTACAGCTAACCAATCAGACAGGTCCAAATCCGAAAAGCATCCCAAAAAGATCAAAAAGCTGACAGCTCATGTCAAGTTTAAAGAAGGAGTGAAGAAACAGCCTCAGCAATGGCTAAAGAGGGTCTAAAAGAGCAGACAAAGACCTGAAGCAAGAGAGAGAGCCATTCGCAAAGAAAAAATCAAGTTAAAAGTCAATTCGCAAAGAAGAATGGGAGCCTAGAGTTCAATTCGCAAAGAACTTCTACTATTCGCAAAGAACCTGAGACTAAGCGAAGAGAGAATAAACTGCAAATGAGCTTTTCGAAAGGATACAGAACTGTTCGAATAGAAGATTTACCTCTGCGAAAAGAAGAGAAGACCAATTCGAACAAGAACTGAAACCCCACGAAAAGATCTCCTGAAGCCAAAATGCTTTGCGAAGAGAGCTTACGAGCCAAACTACTTTGAAAAAGCCCTTAAACTATGCGAAATGGCATTCGGGATTTGCATGTCAAGGTATTTCAGAAACTTTGCACGCTCAATGCAATCAAAAGACCAGGAACATTCCGGAAGGTTCCAATCAAGATCCAAGGCATATTCCAACCCATGTGAGCGCCTCAAAGTTAAATTACAGCGGGAACTTCGAAGCTCAAACAGAATTTCAAACCCATAATGTAATTGATGCTTCGCATTCAATAACCAGATCAGAGCATTTCCATTGGCCAAAACAGATCTGGATCCCCGTGCTCAACCCTCATTGGGCAATCCAGATCTAAAGCATTCCTGATTGGTCAATCCAGCCATGCGCAGGATGGAGGAAAAAGTATAAATAGAGAAGCCATTCGCCCAAATTGGGCACCCAGATTTTAGAGTTTTCATCTCTGCTTCTCATTCCGGTCGAGATAGCTTATCCGAACCCCTCGTAATCCCTTCTTGTAGTTTACCTTTGAGAGCCATTGTGAGTGATTTGTACTTCCAAGTTCGGATTCAAGACTGTAAGTCTGAGGGCTCTCTAAGAAGTGCTCGTAATTGTAATTTTGGATTTTAAAAGGTTGTAATTTGTGTCTTCTCCATTGGAGTCATGTCGAGGGTTACAATGTTCACCTTAGTGCATTAGACTTCTTTAGATTCACTCATCCGCATGCAACTTCCCTTAATTCATCACCCACATGTAATTAGCGTTGGTAACCTAATTCTAGCAAGATTTACTGATGTTCATGTTCGAACTAAAGAATAGGCCACAACTATTGGATGATCTGTGACCATTTAAGTGGATGATCACAGCCATAAGTCTAAACCTATTCCTTAATTCGGATTTATTTCTCTTACATCTGTGCTGGTAGCCAGATGAAGATTGAATCTGCTCTGTTGAACTACAGATTCTCCATTAAAATTCAGAGGCTAAAGTACATGAAGCTATTATTTCTGCATTTGTCTTATTTTAAACATCTCCCCAACTCGGATCTGGATCATGTAGTTAGTTCTTTTCTTTATTTGCTTATAGTTAAATGTGACACAATCCAACACTCTCTTTTATCTATTCTTTTTTTTAGATAATTATAGAGCCAGATCTGGAGGTTTATCTCTCAGTTTAGACAAAATTCTCTGTGGACGATCTTGAAATACTTACTTTTAAAACTTGCTACAATTGGCCCTGATCTTGCAGGCCAGTGTTAGCCCCAATGTGCTGATATTCCTTTCATAAGTTAACATCCATATAACCTAGCATTCTTTAATTCTTTAATTTTTGATTCATAATGCACACAATTATGGCACACTTGGAGCGACATCAAGTTTTTGGCGCCGCTGCCGGGGAAGTTTGTTCTAAAATAGATAGACCTATGTTTATTTTCATTTATTTATCAGTCATTTATTAATTTTGTTGTTATTTTTATGTGTAAAAGGAAAGGAAAGTTCTTAAATAGACAGTTTCTTTGTACCAAACTCTCTCTCGAGTTGTATGTTTGGCAGAGAACCTCAATCGAGATTTTCCTGTTAAATTCAGAAGTTGAGAGACTCCTAAGAAACGGACATACATCACAGACATCTGCTGAAATGGGTGAAGAACGAGATTGTTAAGAGATTACTTTGCCTGGTGCTTATAATTCCCATTTTGCATTCAATTTCCCACAAAGGAGGGAAATTATGAAATTAAGTCCTCCACCATCCAAATGTTGCCTTCATTCCATGGATTGAGTAAGGAAGACCCTTACAAACACATTGATGAATTTGGCTTTATGCACAACATTTAACATAGTGGATCGGGTCCAGAGGCAACAAGCTTAGGCTCTTTCCTTTTTCATTAAAGGACAAAGCTAGAGCATGGTTATCTATGTTAGCACCAAACAAAGATCACATCATGGAATGATTTGCAATGTCAATTTTGTCAAAATATTTCCCAATGACTAAAACCAGCCAACCGAGACAAAGCATCATCTCTTTCTCCCAAAACTCAATCAAACTTTCCATGAAGCATGGGAAAGGTTTAAAGAATCATAAGGCAATGCCCTCACCATCAAATTCCTAAATGGCTACCGGTTCAAAGCTTCTATCAAGGAATCATCAAGGGCAAGAACATGGTGGATGCCTCTTGTGGAGGTACCTACTTGCAAAAACAGTTGAAGAGGTTTGGGACCTCTTGAGGTGATTGGAGAAAATTCAACCCAGAATCTCTAAGGGACACCGAGAATCCATAGGATGAATAATCCCCAATTCACAAGAGGGAAAGTTTATGAAGTCAATGAGCCGGAAAGGAAAGTGGATAATTTGACCACAAAATTTGATAGATCGATGGACTCATTTAAAGCTCCAAATGGGTCAAGAGTAGAGGAGGCATGTCCGATATGCCGCCCCCACTCATTCCATTGATCAATGTCCTTACGCATCACAATTTCCAGAACTCATGATGGAACAAGCTCATGCACTCCTTATGGATGATGCAATCGAATGACTACCCATGGAGATCTCATCCTAATCTCGTGGAATCAGGAAATTACCAAACAGAAAGCAGTTCAAAAATCAATTACCTTTCAAACTGCTTCACCATTATCAGAATTTTATAATAAATCAAATTTTCAAAATTTAACCAACAACAAGCCATGCAAATAGACCGCCCCGCCCTCCTAGATCCTCGACCTTTGAAGAGCGGTGTCTTGAGTTCACTTCAAAATCTTGAACTGCTCGCATCGTGAACCTTCACAATGAGCATTAAAAAATTGAAGAAACTCGGGCCAACTCTCAAATTCATTGGCTAAGAGAGAAGAGGGTAACTACCCACCAACCCTGTGAACAATCCTAAGGGATGCTTCATGGTTGGAGAATCCTCAAATGGCCATGAGGAAATCAAAGTCATGGACTACTTTGAGAAGTGGAAGAATAATAAACAACATAAACAAGGGGTAGTGAAGAGGAAAGATGAAGAACAAGTGCAGAACAACAAATTTGGATAGCAATATGGTCATTGATTTACATCGAAAATTCAAAAAATGAAAAATGTAAAAAATAACAAAATTGTTGAAAAGATGAGGAGGAGAAATTTGTTCCTCACCTCCCATTTCCCCATGCAATGAAGTCGCTTTCCTTTTGACAAAGGAAACACAAAATTGAGGAAATGATGGAGACATTCAAGCAAGTTAAATTAATCTACCTCGCTTGATGCAATCAACAGTCCCCGCTTATGCAAAATTTCTCAAAGAGGTGTGCACCCACAAAAGGCAATCTAGGATACATTTATCCAAGAAGGCCTTTCTTGTGGAGAAAATCAACCAAGTGCTATCAATTGCAACACCACCTAAGATGCAAGACCTCGAATCCCCACAATCCCTGCATCATTGGGGAGCACACCATTGAGAAAGCCTTGCTAGATCACGGTGCTAGTGTCAACCGCTTCCTATTCTGCCTATGAGAAGCTAGGTTTGGGAGAATTGAAACCCACTCAAGTGGTGTTACAATCATGATGATCCGAAAGGAAACCTTTGGGGTTGATTGAAGATGTTTTGGTAGGAGTAGACAAGTTTTCTCTACCTCGACTTTTGGTGTTGGACATGGAACCAACCAAAAGTACCACCGCCATCCTCACATTCGGAAGACCATTCTGCTCATGACTAATGCATGCATTCAATGTGTCCTGCATCATGGAGGTGTCTTTTGGAAATATGAAAGTTAAATTGAATGTGTATAATGTCGTTACTCAACCTCAATTCTCTGCCGAGGAATGTTTCCATGTTGACATCATTGATGAAATTTGGTGGAGGAGTCTTTACAAACATTTCGCAAGGTAAAGACTCCACCACGTAATTTAAAATGATTGGGGATCCACCGAGAAAGAAGGAAAAGGAGATCAAATTCAACGGAGTCCGCTTTGTGCAAGGCACTCAACATCATCAAGTTCTCTCTCGAGACTGCTCCTCTCCCTCTTCCACAAGTTACCAAGGTACCTTTGCTGCCCTCTTTCTCAAATTTCACGAATTGGAACTCAAACAGCTCCCCAAAAATCTGAAATATGTGTTTTGGGAGATCATCAAACACTACCTGTGATTATTTCTTCCTCCCTTACAAAGGAGCAAGAAGAGGAGCTGTTGGTAGTTCTAAACAAGACAAGAAAGCAATTGGTCGGACCATTGCGATTTAGGAGGAATAAACCCAAATGTATGCATGCATAAGATCCACGGAAGAGGATGCCAAGCCTTCTAGAGAAATGCAAAGAAGGTTGAATCCTCACATGCAAGAAGTGGTAATGAAGGAAGTTGTCAAGTCTGCTAGATGTCATTTACCCCATTTCAGATTCTCGCTTGGTAGTAGCACCCACAGTGTGGTGCCTAAGAAATCTGCATCATCAGTAGCAATGAACTGTAAACTTATGTCCACCAGGACAAACAATCGGATGGAGGGTCCGCAGACTACGTAAAATTAAATACCATGACAAGGAAAGACCATTTCCTCCTCCTTCATTGACCAAATCCTTGATAAGCTTGCGAGCAAAGCTTACTATCGCTTCCTTGATGGGTACTCGTTACAACCAGATCCTCAGGTTATTGTGACCAAGAAAAGACCACCTTCACCGCCTTTGGCACTTTTGCCTATAGGAGGATGCCCTTTGGTCTTTGCAATGCCCTGCTACTTTTCAAAGATGCATGTATGCCATCTTTTCGACATGATTGATCAATTCATGGAGATCTTCATGGATGACTTTTCAATTTATGGAGACTTTTCCCAATGCTTACACCACCTCAAGTTGGTGTTGCAAAGATGTGAAGAAACCAATTTGGTTCTAAGTGGGAAAAGAGTCATTTTATGGTCACCCAAGGCATTGTCCTAGGACATGTGGTCTCCCATAAAGGCATAGAGGTGGACCAAGCAAAATTGATCTAATTGCACATTTGCCTCCTCCCATTAAGCAAATCAAAGTTTCTTAGGGCATGCAAGATTTTATAGGAGGTTCATCAAAGATTTAAAATTTCCAAGCCACTCTGTCATTTATCTGTGTCAAGATGTTCCTTTTATGCTTTACTAATGAATGCATGATGCCTTTGAGGTCCTTAAGAAATGTCGATTTCAGCTCCCATCTTGCCCCCCGACTATTCGGTGCCCTTTGAGTGATGTGTGATGCATCAGACTATGCCCTAGGAGCTGTCCTAGGGCGTAGAAAGGATAAGCTTCCCCATGTCATAGCTTATGCCAGGATCCATGATAAATGCCCAGCTCAACTACACAACAAGCGAGAAAGAGTCGGCCATTGTGTTTGCATTGGAAAAATTCAGCCTTATGTTTTAGGTTCACAAATTGTGGTGTTTATCGACCACTCGCCCTAAAGTACCTTCTCTAAGAAGGATACCAAGCCCAGATTAATCGTGGATCCTCCTATTACGTGAGTTTGATCTACTGATTAAGGATAAGAAAGGAGTGGAGAATGTGGTGGTGATCACTTATCCGTAATTCTCAATACCGAGGATGATAGCTTACCCATTAATGAATCATTTCGATGAGCAACTTTTGCCATCAATACCCGATCCTTGGTTTGCAAACATAGTCAACTTCTTGGCTATTGGATGATTCCTCAACATTGGAATAGAATGGATAAAGATCTTTTCTTCTCACAAGTTAAACATTTCATTTGGGAAGATCCTTATCTATTCAAGAATTGTGCGAACCAAGTGATCGAAAGTGTGTCCCGGACCATGAATTCCCCGGCATATTGTCAATGTGTCATGAACAGCTGTGGAGGCCATTTTTGGCAATAAAACATTTAAAAATTCTGCAGGTGGTTTCTATTGGCCCACAATCTTTAAAGATGCCTTACAAAGACTGTAGAATCTTGCAATCGCCAAAAACTGGCAAGATTTCCAAAAGAAACTCAATGCCCCGCACCAATCCCGTAGTTGAGTTGTTTGATGTTTGGGGCATAGATTTTATGGGCCCCTTTCCTTCTAATGGAAACAATTTCATCTTGGTAGTGGATTATGTCTCCAAGTGGATTGATGCCATAGCTACCAAATCCAATGATCACAAAGTGGTTTTAAGATTCCTCAAAGACCACATTTTTTCCAGATTTGGATTCCCCAGAGCCATCATTAGTGCTGGGGGGAAGCCACTTTAACAGTGCTTGACTCTCTATTAAAAAGTACTCATCACTCATGAGTAGCCACTCCCTATCATCCACAAACCAAAGGGACATGTGGAGATTTCAAATAGAGATTTCAAACACATTTTGGAAAAACTGTGAAGAAGCGAAAAGGATGGTCCTTTAAGCTTAATGATGCTTTGTGGGCATACGAATCGCCACAAGACTCCTATAGGATGTCCCTTTCGCATCGGGTTTATCGCAAGGCATGCCATCTACCAAGAGAATTAGAATATAAGGCCTTGTGGGCAATCAAAACTTTTAATATGGATCTAACTGCTGTCGGTAACCACGTGAAGCTTCAACTCACCGAATCGGAAGAACCGAGGATGGATGCCTACACTAGCTCCAGATTGTACAAAGAAAAGGTTAAATCATTCCATGATAGGAGCCTCATGAGAAAAGAGTTCATACCGGGGTCCAAGGTATGGTTATTCAACTAAACTTAAATTCTTTCCTGCAAATTGAGATCCAGATGGGAAGGGCCATACATGTCATCAAGGCCTCCCCTCAGAGCTGTGGATATTTCAGATCCCAAGGATGGAAGAATACTCAAGGTAAATGGTCGGAGGCTCAAACCATGCATTGAAAACACCCAGAGCCCTTGTCGCCCACCTATCATCATGAATCTCCAAAACTGATGGTAGAAAAGTGTATAATATGTTTGTACAACATTGTTTTTACGATTTTGTCATTTCGCTCATTTTTCTTGTACGCATAGTGTAAATACACTTCAAAGTTCAAATCGCAAAGTAAAAGTACTTTTCGAAAAGTCCAAAGTTCTATTCGAATTGATTCGAGTCAGAATGAACTACTCGAAAAGAACCATATTCTTCGAATAGTTAAAATTTCCTTTCGAATAGAAAATCTGGGAGAAGTCCTTTAAAAAAGATCTTCCGAGCCAAATCCATTTCGAATAGACATATCAAGCTCGCTTTGCGAACTACACTTTCTCAAGATTTTTACCTTCGAAAGACACTTTTGCTATTCAAATAGAGAAAAGGACTCTTTTGGAACTTTTCGAACACTTAAGGGTGCTTTGCGATTTTACTTGTTAGTATATTAGGTCATTTTGAAAGTCACTGGATATCTGCAAACACTCTCCCAAGCAAAACCCCTTTTCAAAACCCTAGCTCACCCTCTTCTCTCACGAGCTCCACACGAATAACCACCATCTATTCTAATCATCTGCGCTTTTTCTCTTGTCAGAAATCAAAAGGGTAGAGCCCAGCTGCGCGATCTGTTCAAAGCAAAGAAACCCAAACAGAGGAAACCCCTAGATCGCGGTAACTTTCTCTATTCTTGCTCAAATTTTTCTGTGATTGCTGGTAGTTAAGCATACACTTGAGGCCATTTTAAATATGGGAAAAACAGAGAAATCCCTTGCACGCCATGTTCCTAAATCTACCAAGAAGACAGCCAAAACACTCCCAAAAGCCAAAGGCAAAGCCCCAAAATCTACAAAGAGAAAACTATCCATGAACAAAGCAAATAGGGCTGAGAAAGGAAAGAAAGTGCGCCATGAAGAGCTCGCTCGATGTTTCCAAATTTAATCTCAAATGCTCCCCCCTACCCTCCATTTGGTTTTGCCCAATCCCTTTATTGATGCCTCAAGATACTCCCAATTACCATCGTGGATGAAACTTTTTCTCCTCCAAACCAGACAGAACTATCTTTAAGATATCTCACGGCAGCCTCCATCAACTCCATCCTTACCCCTTTACCTGAGAAAATCTACCCACGGATGAAAAAGTTGTGGTACCAAAACCTCACCATGGTGACAGAAGATCAGGCTGATGTGCCAACCCTAGTAACCTTCATAGACAACTGTGATCTTCTAGTAATCGGCCAAGACATCGGGCATGCCTTGGGAATTCCTTTTTCGATTTAACCCCCGAGGGACCCTCGCCCCTCCCCGAGACAACCTCTTTAGAGACATGGCTGCCCATTTGACACAAGGAATGGTTGGATCTGGGCAATCCATAATGAGGAGAGATCTTCCCTCAAGATCTTGATGAATTCAATTTACGAGGGAGCCTCTATGTCACAGGCACACCCAAGAAAGGAGAACCCCCATTTTAGAAGCCTGTTACTCTTTTCAAAGGGGCAATTCTTCAATGCCCTTTGCTAATCCCGAGGCCATGGTCGATGTTAGTGCTAAAGTAAAAAGGAACAAAAGATTGTCAGCCTACCTTTTGAAGACTGACACGGCCCTTTTGAGAGCCAAATTTGACATTTCCAGAGAAGAGCCCTTTGAGGTATTAACCCCTCACAATTTTGAAAAAGGCTCGGACTACAAGCCGTGCCATGTTAAGGAGAATGAGGGAAGCCGAGCCCCCGCCGCTTCCCGCCACGACAACTCCGCCGCTTCCCGCTGCTGCACAACCCGTCATTGCTAATTCACTGTGGGCGTTGAGCCCATTGAAGAACATGTTGTCGCTAACGAGCCTCGCTTTTTCTCTGGAATTGAAAGAGAACCATTTACGAAGCTGCAGAGAAGAGGAGCCTCAAACTTCACTGAGCCTCACCATTCTACCCTTCCTCATACCCCGAGGTCACCTCTTCTCACGACCTCTCGGCCATTAAAGGCCTGGTCCCTTACACCCCCACCCCCTCCCCTATCCCAGATAGCCCTCCATCTATCATTGCCATTCCAGATACCCCTTCCACACCCACCACCCCTATTATTCAAACCCCACCCATCTCACCCAACCGTGCCTTACTCCTAGCAGACTTGCCCATTCTCACCAGGAGGTAGCCACCCCCATTCAAGTCCCACCCTTTCGGCTTCCCCACCTTACCTATAAATAACCAACCTCTACCAAATTCCCCCACATCTTTCCCCACCCTTCCAAAATGACCCACGACCAAGCCAATAAGCCACCACACCCCCTTTACCCCATGTGGCTGGTCCCACCACCCCCGCAGGTGCCAGATCCGCCCACCCCTCCGACGAATTTGAAGAGGTTCTCATGATTTTGGTTAAAGAAAAGGAGGCCCAACTCCAGCCTCCTAAAAACAAAAAACTCAACCTTCCCCTGCCACTTCCACCCCTCCACCGCCCCCACCCCCCCTCCCCTAAAAACACCTGTCCTATTCTGTCTTTATTTTTCTTTTTTTTTTATGTAAAATGTTTCTAGTTAATAAACTTTACTTTCTCCCATTCTCCATGTCATTTTTTTTTTTTTTTTTTTTTTTTTTTCTGCTGTTTATTTTTTCTTCTTATTGTTGCTGCCTTGTTTCAATTTTTCCGGTATAATGTGACCATGCCACCTTTGAACCAGTGAGGACACTGTTCCCCATAGGTTTGGGGGTATGGCAAACAGGTCCTGCCCATGGGATAATTAGCATAAGGGCATCACAATCACCAAAGTAATCAGGAAATGAATCAATTTACTTAAGAATCATGACAATGTGGAAATTTTAAAATTTTCTTTGCAAGAATTTAGACATTCTAAACCCTACAATATTCCACATTTCCATGATGTTAACACCAGGAAAATACACTTGTATTAGCACATAGCAAGTCCACAGGAAGAGAAAAAGGTAAAGATATACTTAAAAGCTCAAGGAAAAAACCAGTGAGAATTGAGCCTATATGTTTTACATCTCTCGAAGAGTGACTGAGGCAACCCTTTTTCCGATTCAAAGAATTTGGTGAGGCATTAGATCCACTAGAAATTAGGAAACTCCAAATCAAAACAAGCATAACGACATTCATGAAAGCGAGGAAAAGATCAAGGCCTTCTTTGGACAGCTTGAGCTTGAACCAACCAAGAAAGATCTGCCCTTGTTTGTACCCCAATTGAGCTATAAATCCTACAATGCTTCATCAAAACACCCATTTTCTTTTTTGAACCAATGGAACCAATTCAGCCTTCCCTCACCTTGAGAATTGGAGTTAAAGGAGAAAGAAGTAAAGATGGAACATTTACGGGCAAATATCAAAATAAATAAAGAAGAAATACCTCAAAAATGGGCAAGATGGTGACCGAGAAAGTAAAAGAAAAACAATGTGAAAAGAAGCAAGCAAAAAAAAAAGGCAAAAGGGGAACTTTATGTTGAAAATTCAAGATCAAAGGAAGAAGAAGAGTACTTTGAACACGAGAATCTCAAAAGAAGCTAAACTCAAGAAGGTGGAGTCATGAACCACCTCCTTCAATTCCCCGACTTCTCAAAAAAAAAAATCCAAACACTGCTCAACCTTCCTATCCCCAAACCTCACTCCACGAGCCATACAACAAACCCACTAAAAGTCCTTGTGATCCAAAGTTGAGTGAACTGTCATGTGGAGATAAGCTTCCCAATCTATGGTGAGGAGATGTCAAGGATGCCAAGACACGAGAATCATGCCTATGCTCATGCTTACAAATCCATTTGGGAGATGTCTCTTGAGCTTGAGTGACAATGAACCCTTCAACAATAATCTTGATGAGAGTACACCCTGGTAACTGTTTGGGTTGGAACGTGAGCACATTAAGTATGACTTATAACCTAATTTTTATTCAAATGATGAACTACTGCTGACACATTTGCATGATTTCTATGGCTGCTCACAGATTGGAAAGAGTGAAACATTCATAAGATTTATAAATGTTGAAATCCCCTTGCAAACAATAAACCTAAATTTCTGTTTAAACATTGATTCAAGAGTAACTAATTTTGATCTTTGATTGCTCATGGGATGACAGTGCACTAATGCCAACTGTCCCATGGAGAAGTTTGTGGGTACCTTCACTGAAAACCCTCAGGAGACTTCACGCCTCCTCTAGGGATCACCTAGGGGTTTAAAAAGCTTGTTGCATATGCTAAATGCACCTGTGCTTCCTACAAAAGTGGCTCTTTATTTTGCTTTTACGTTTCTTTGCTCAGGGACTAGCAAAGCTTAGGTTTGGGGGTGTTAAGTAGTGAAAATACCATTTTCACCCCTAAACATGAGCCTTGAAAGACCCTTGAGAAGACTAAATAAGTGCTTTAGTGTGCATTTTACCCTAACCAATCGACAGTCCAAATCAAAAGCATCCCAAAAGATCAAAAGTCGACAATGACTCATGTCAAGTTTAAAGAAGGAGTGAAGAAACGACCTCAAAGAATGGCTAAAGAGGGTCTAAAAGAGCAGACAAAGACCTGAAGCAAGAGAGAGAGCCATTCGCAAAGAAAAAATCAAGTTAAAAGTCAATTCGCAAAGAAGAATGGGAGCCTAGAGTTCAATTCGCAAAGAACTTCTACTATTCGCAAAGAACCTGAGACTAAGCGAAGAGAGAATAAACTGAAAAGGAGCTTTTCGAAGGATACGAATCGCTCAATAGAAGATTTATCTCTGCTAAAAGAAAGAAGAAGACCAATTCGAACAAGAATCAAACCCCACGAAAAGATCTCCTGGCCAAAATGCTTTGCGAAGAGAGCTTCGAGCCAAACTACTTTTAAAAAGCCCTTAAACTATGCGAAATGGCATTCGGATTTGCAGCTCGTCCAAGGGTATTTCAGAAACTTTGCACGCCGCCAATGCAATCAAAAGACCAGAACATTCCGGAAGGTTCCAATCAAGATCCAAGGCATATTCCAACCCATGTGAGCCAAAGTTAAATTACTCCGGGAACTTCCGAGCTCAAATGTAATTTCAAACCCATAAAATTGATGCTTCGACACGATTGGCCAACCAGATCGAGCATTTCCAACCCTCATTGGGCAATCCGGATCTAAAGCATTCGATTGGTCAATCCAACCATGCGCAGGATGGAGGAAAAAGTATAAATAGAGAAGCCATTCGCCCAAATTGGGCATCCAGATTTTAGAGTTTTCATCTCTGTTTCCCTCATTCCAGGATAGCTTATCCGAACCCCCAGAATCCCTTCTTGTAGTTTACCTTTGAGAGCCATTGTGAGTGATTTGTACTTCCAAGTTCGGATTCAAGATCGAAGTCCGAGGGCTCTCTAAGAAGCCGTGCTCAGTAATTGTAATTTTGGATTTTAAAGGTTCTTTGTAATTTGTGTCTTCTCCATTGGAGTCATGTCGAGGGTTCCAATGTTCACCTTAGTGCATTAGACTTCTTTAGATTCACTCATCCGCATGCAACTTCCTTAATTCATCACTGCGAATTAGCGTTGGTAACCTAATTCTAGCATTTACAAAGGATGTTCATGTTACGAACTAAAGAATAGGCCACAACTATTGGATGATCTGTGACCATTTAAGTGGATGAGATCATAGCCATAAGTCTAAACCTATTCCTTAATTCGATTTATTTCTCTTACATCTGCTGGTAGCCGATGAAGATTGAATCTGCTGTTGAACTACTGATTCTCCATTAAAATTCGAGGCTAAAGTACATGAAGCTATTATTTCGCATTTGTCTTATTTTAAACATCTCCCAACTCGGATCGGATCATGTAGTTAGTTCTTTTCTTTATTTGCTTATAGTTAAATGTGACACAATCCAACACTCTCTTTTATCTATTCTTTTTTAGATAATTATAGAGCAGATCCGTAGCATGATCTGGAGGTTTATCTCTCGCTTAGACAAAATTCTCTGTGGGACGATCTTGAAATACTTACTTTTAAAACTTGCTACAATTGGCCTCGATCTTGCAGGCGTTGTTAGCCCCAATGTCTTGATATTCCTTTCATAAGTTAACATCCATATAACCTAGCATTCTTTAATTCTTTAATTTTTGATTCATAATGCACACAATTATGGCACACTTGGAGCGACATCAAGTTTTTTAAGGCCACGCCGGGAAGTTTGTTCTAAAATAGATAGACCTATGTTTATTTTCATTTATTTATCACCATTTATTAATTTTGTTGTTATTTTTATGCAACAGAATGTGTAAAAGGAAAGGAAAGTTCTTAAATAGACAGTTTGTCAGCAAACTCTCTCGAGTTGTATGTTTGGCGAGAACCCTCAATCGAGATTCTCCGTTAAATTCGTGGTTGAAAGACTCCTAAGAAACCGACATACATCATGACATCTCTGAAATGGGTGAAGAACAGAGATTGTTAAGAGATTACTTTGCCCTGGTGCTTATAATTCCCCATTTTGCATTCAATTTCCCATGTTGGAGGGAAATTATGAAATTAAGTCCTCCACCATCCAAATGTTGCCTTCATTCCATGGATTGAGTAAGGAAGACCCTTACAAACACATTGATGAATTTCTCGGCTTTATGCACAACATTTAACATAGTGGACTAGGTCTGAGGCAACCAAGCTTAGGCTCTTTCCTTTTTCATTAAAGGACAAAGCTAGAGCATGGTTATCTATGTTAGCACCAAACAAAGATCACATCATGGAATGATTTGCAATGTCAATTTTGTCAAAATATTTCCCAATGACTAAAACCACCAACCGAGACAAAGCATCATCTCTTTCTCCCAAAACTCAATCAAACTTTCCATGAAGCATGGGAAAGGTTTAAAGAATCATAAGGCAATGCCCTCACCATCAAATTCCTAAATGGCTGGTTCAAAGCTTCTATCAAGGAACTGATCGGAAGGGCAAGAACATGGTGGATGCCTCTTGTGGAGGTACCTACTTGAAGTTGAAGAGGTTTGGGACCTCTTTGAGGTGATTGGAGAAAATTCAACCCAAAGAGAATCTCTACCAAGGGACACCGAGAATCCAAATAGGATGAATAATCCCCAATTCACAAGAGGGAAAGTTTATGAAGTCAATGAGTCGAAAGGAAAGTGGATAATTTGACCACAAAATTTGATAGATGATGGACTCATTTAAAGCTCCAAATGGGTCAAGAGTAGAGGAGGCATGTCCGATATGCCGCCCCCACTCATTCCATTGATCAATGTCCTTCGCATCACAATTTGAACTCATGATGGAACAAGCTCATGCAAATACCTTATGGATGATGCAATCGAATGACTACCCATGGAGATCTCATCCTAATCTCGTGGAATCGGAAATTACTACCCATTACAACGAAGCCAAAAATCAATTACCTTTCAAACCCGCTTTCACCATATCGATTTTTTATAATAAATCAAATTTTCAAACTAACCAACAACAAGCCATGCCTCAGCCTCGCCCTCCTAGATCCCCCGACCTTTGAAGAAGCGGGTCTTGAGTTCACTTCAAAATCTTGGAACTGTCTCATCGTGAACCTTCACAATGTGAGCATTAAAAAATTGAAGAAACTCGGGCCAACTCTCAAATTCATTGGCTAAGAGAGAAGAGGGTAAACTACCAACTGTGAACAATCCTAAGGGATGTTCATGGTTGGAGAATCCTCAAATGGCCATGAGGAAATCAAAAGTGACTACTTTGAGAAGTGGAAGAATAATAAACAACACAAAGGTAGTGAAGAGGAAAAGATGAAGAACAAGTGCAGAACAACAATTTGGATAGCAATATGGTCATTGATTTACATCAAAATTCAAAAAATGAAAAAAAAAATAACAAAATTGTTGAAAAGATGAGGAGGAGAAATTTGTTCCTCACCTCCCATTTCCCCATGCAATGAAGTCGGCCCTTTCTCCTTTTGACAAAGGAAACACAAAAATTGAGGAAATGATGGAGACATTCAAGCAAGTTAAAATTAATCTACCTACGCTTGATGCAATCAACAGTCCTCGCTTATGCAAAATTTCTCAAAGAGGTGTGCACCCAAAAGGCAATCTAGGATACATTTATCCAAGAAGGCCTTTCTTTGTGGAGAAAATCAACCAAGTGCTATCAATTGCAACACCACCTAAGATGCAAGACCTGAATCCCCACAATCCCTGCATCATTGGGGAGCACACCATTGAGAAAGCCTTGCTAGATCTGGTGCTAGTGTCAACTCCGCTTCCCTATTCTCTATGAGAAGCTAGGTTTGGGAGAATTGAAACCCACTCAAGTGGTGTTACAAACTATGATGATCCGAAAGGAAACCTTTGGGGTTGATTGAAGATGTTTTGGTAGGAGTAGACAAGTTTTTCTACCTCACGACTTTTTGGTGTTGGACATGGAACCAACCAAAAGTACCACCGCCATCCTCCTCATTCGGGAAGACCATTCTCGCCATGCTAATGCATGCATTCAATGCAGTGTCCTGCATCATGGAGGTGTCTTTTGGAAATATGAAAGTTAAATTGAATGTGTATAATGTCATACTCAACCTCAATTCTCTCACGAGGAATGTTTCCATGTTGACATCATTGATGAGTCGGTGGAGGAGTCTTTACAAACATTTCGCAAGGTAAAGACTCCACCATGAATTTAAAATGATTGGGATCCGAGAAAGAAGGAAAAGGAGATCAAATTCAACGGAGTCCGCTTTGTGCAAGGCACTCACCAACAAATCATCAAGTTCTCTCTCTTGGAGACCTGCTCCTCTCCTCTTCCACAAGTTACCAAGGTACCTTTTGCCCTCTCTTTCAAATTTCAATTAATTGGAACTCAAATACTCCCCAAAATCTGAAATATGTGTTTTGGGAGATCATCAAACACTACCTATGATTATTTCTTCCTCCCTTACAAAGGAGCAAGAAGAGGAGCTGCTGGTAGTTCTAAACAAGACAAGAAAGCAATTGGTCGACCATTGCCGATTTAGGAGGAATAAACCCACCAGATGCATGCATAAGATCCACTGAAGAGGATGCCAAGCCTTCTAGAGAAATGCAAAGAAGGTTGAATCCTCACATGCAAGAAGTGGTAATGAAGGAAGTTGTCAAGTCAGCTAGATGTCAATCCCATTTCAGATTCTCATGGTAGCACCCACACAGTGGTGCCTAAGAAATCTGCATCACTAGTAGCTGAATCTGTAAACTTATGTCCACCAGACAAACAATCGGATGGAGGGTCTGCATAGACTACAGAAAATTAAATACCATGACAAGGAAAGACCATTTCCCCTCCCTTCATTGACTAAATCCTTGATAAGCTTGCGTGCAAAGCTTACTATCGCTTCCTTGATGGGTACTCTGGTTACAACCAGATCCCAGGTACCCAGACCAAGAAAAGACCACCTTCACCGCCTTTGGCACTTTTGCGTATAGGAGGATGCGCTTGGGTCTTTGCAATGCCACTGCTACTTTTCAAAGATGCATGTATGCCGCCTTTTCTGACCTGATTGATCAATTCATGGAGATCTACATGGATGACTTTTCAATTTATGGAGACAATTTTTCCCAATGCTTACACCACCTCAAGTTGGTGTTGCAAAGATGTGAAGAAACCAATTTGGTTCTAAGTCGAAAGAGTCATTTTATGGTCACCAAGGCATTGTCCTAGGACATGTGGTCTCCCATAAAGGCATAGAGGTGGACCAAGCAAAAATTGATCTAATTGCACATTTGCCTCCTCCAGGCTAAGCAAATCAAGTTTCTTAGGGCATGCAAGATTTTATAGGAGGTTCATCAAAGATTTCAAAGAAAATTTCCAAGCCACTCATCATTTCTTGTGTCAAGATGTTCCTTTGTGTTTACTAATGAATGCATGACAGCCTTTGAGGTCCTTAAGAAATGTCTGATTTCACTCCCATCTTGCGCTCCCGACTATTCAAAGGTGCCCTTTGAGCCTGATGTGTGATGCATCGGACTATGCCCTAGGAGCTGTCCTAGGCGTAGAAAGGATAAGCTTCCCCATGTCATAGCTTATGCCAAAGATCCATGATAAATGCCCAGCTCAACTACACAACAACCGAGAAAGAGCGTCATTGTGTTTGCATTGGAAAAATTCAGCCTTATGTTTTAGGTTCACAAATTGTGGTGTTTATCGACCACTCGCCTAAAGTACCTTCGCCTAAGAAGGATACCAAGCCCAGTTAATCGGTGGATCCTCCTATTACATGAGTTTGATCTGATTAAGGATAAGAAAGGAGTGGAGAATGTGGTGGGATCACTTATCCGTAATTCTCAATCGAGGATGATAGCTTACCCATTAATGAATCATTTCGATGAGCAACTTTTGCCATCAATACCCACGATCCTTGGTTTGCAAACATAGTCAACTTCTTGGCTATGATTCCTCAACATTGGAATAGAATGGATAAAGATCTTTTCTTCTCACAAGTTAAACATTTCATTTGGGAAGATCCTTATCTATTCAAGAATTGTGCGAACCAAGTGATCGTAAAGTGTGTCCCGGACCATGAATTCTCGGCATATTGTCAATGTGTCATGAACAGGCTGTGGAGGCCATTTCTGGCAATAAAACAATGCAAAATTCTGCAGGTGGTTTCTATTGGCCCACAATCTTTAAAGATGCCTTACAAAGATCAGAATCTTGCCAGAATCGCCAAAATCGGCAAGATTTCCAAAAGAAACTCAATGCCCCCGCAGCCAATCTCGGTAGTTGAGTTGTTTGATGTTTGGGGCATAGATTTTATGGGCCCTTTCCCTTCTAATGGAAACAATTTCATCTTGGTAGTGGATTATGTCTCCAAGTGGATTGATGCCATAGCTACCAAATCCAATGATCACAAAGTGGTTTTAAGATTCCTCAAAGACCACATTTTTTCCAGATTTGGATTCCCAGAGCCATCATTAGTCTTGGGGAAGCCACTTTTAACAGCTTGACTCTCTATTAAAAAGTACTCATTACTCACGTAGTAGCCACTCCTATCATCCACAAACCGGTGGACATGTGGAGATTTCAAATAGAGATTTCAAACACATTTTGAAAAATCGTGAAGAAGGATGAAGGACCTGTCCTTGCTTAATGATGCTTTGTGGGCATACAGGCGCCTACAAGACTCCTATAGGGATGTCCCCTTCAGGCCGGTTTATCGCAGGCATGCCATCTACCAAGAGAATTAGAATATAAGGCCTTGTGGGCAATCAAAACTTTTAATATGGATCTAACTGCTGCGGTAACCACAGAAGCTTCAACTCACCGAATCGGAAGAACTGAGGATGGATGCCTACACTAGCTCCAGTTGTACAAAGAAAAGGTTAAATCATTCCATGATAGGAGCCTCATGAGAAAAGAGTTCATACCGGGTCCAAGGTATGGTTATTCAACTCTAAACTTAAATTCTTTCTGGCAAATTGAGATCCGTATGGGAAGGGCCATACATGCTGTCATCAAGGCCTCCCCTCTCGAGCTGTGGATATTTCAGATCCCAAGGATGGAAGAATACTCAAGGTAAAATGGTCGAGGCTCAAACCATGCATTGAAAACACCTGTGAGCCCTTGTGCCCACCTATCATCATGAATCTCCAAAAATCGATGGTAGAAAAGTGTATAATATGTTTGTACAACATTGTTTTTCCGATTTTTGGTCAAGCTTCGCTTATTTTTCTTGTTCGCATAGTGTAAATACACTAAAGTTCAAATCAAAAGTAAAAAGTACTTTCGAAGATTTTTACCTTTCAAAGACACTTTTGCTATTCAAATAGAGAAAAGGACTCTTTTGGAACTTTTCGAACACTTAAGGGTGCTTTGCGATTTTACTTGTTAGTATATTAGGTCATTTTGAAAGTCACTGGATATCTGCAAACACTCTCCCAAGCAAAACCCCTTTTCAAAACCCTAGCTCACCCTCTTCTCTCACGAGCTCCACACGAATAACCACCATCTATTCTAATCGCTTTTTTCTCTTGTCAAATCAAAAGGGTAGAGCCCATGCGATCTGCTCAAAGCAAAGAAACCCAAACAGAGGAAACCCCTAGATCATGATAACTTTCTCTATTCTTGCTCAAATTTTTCTGTGATTCTTTGGTAGTTAAGCATACACTTGAGGCCATTTTAAATATGGGAAAAAGAGAAATCCCTTGCGCCATGTTCCCTAAATCTTCACCAAGAAGAGCCCAAAACACCCCAAAAGCCAAAGGCAAAGCCCCAAAATCTACAAAGAGAAAACTATCCATTTGAAAGGAAGAAAGAAAGTGCGCCATGAAGAGCCTGCCCCTGATGTTTCCAGCCCAGAATCTCAGCTGTCTCCCCTACCCCTCCATTTGGTTTTGCCCAATCCCTTTATTGATGCCCTGAAGATACTCCCCGAATTACTGGTGGATGAAACTTTTTTCTCCTCCAAACCAGATTGTGAACTGTCTTTAAGATATCTCACGGCAGCCTCCATCAACACCATCCTTACCCCTTTACCTGAGAAAATCTACCCACGGATGACAAAGTTGTGGTACCAAAACCTCACCATGGTGACAGAAGATCAGGCTGATGTGCCAACCCTAGTAATCTTCATAGACAACTGTGATCTTCTAGTAATCGAAGACATTGGGCATGCCTTGGGAATTCCTTTTCGATTTAACCCTGAGGGACCCCTGGCCCCTCCTGAGACAGCCTCTTTTAGAGACATGGCTGCCCATTTGACACAAGGAATGGTTGGATCTGGGCAATCCATAATGAGGAGAGATCTTCCCCCTCAGTATCTTCTGATGAATTCAATTTTACGAGGGAGCCTCTATGTCACAGGGCACACCCAAGAAAGGAGAACCCCCATTTTAGAAGCCCTGTTTCACTTTTCAAAGGGGCAATTCTTCAATGCCCCTTTGCTAATCCTGGAGGCCATGGCTGAAGTAAGTGCTTAACTAAATAAGGTACAAAAGATTGCCGCCTACCTTTTGGAAGACTGACACGGCCCTTTTGAGAGCCAAATTTGACATTTCGAGAAGAGCCCTTTGAGGTATTAACCCTCACAATTCTGGAAAAAAGACCTGGACTACAAGCCAGGCCATGTTAAGGAGAATGAGGGAAGCTAGCCCGCCTCCACGACAACTCACGCTCCTGCGCCGCACAACTCGCCGCTAATTCACTGTGGTATTGAGCCCATTGAAGAACATGTTGCTGCAATGAACCAGAGCTGCTCTTTCTCACTGGAATTGAAAGAGAACCATTTACGAGCTGCAGAGAAGAGGAGCCTCAAACTTCAGAGCCTCGGCCCACTTACCCTTCCTCATGATCCCGAGGTCACACTCTTCACTGCACCTCGACCGCCATTAAAGGCCTGGTCCCTTACACCCCCACCCCCTCCCCTATCCCAGATAGCCCTCCATCTATCATTGCCATTCCAGATACCCCTTCCACACCCACCACCCCTAATATTCAAACCCCACCCCTCTCACCCAACCTTGGCTTACCCCTTGCAGACTTGCCCATTCTCAAAGAGGAGGTAGCCACCCCATTCAAGTCCCACCCTTCGGCTTCCCCACCTTACCTATAAATAACCAACCTCTACCAAATTCCCCACATCTTTCCCCACCCTTCCAAAATGACCAAGCGACCAAGCCAATAAGCCACCACACGCTTTTACCCCATGTGTGGTGGACCCACCACCGAAGGTGCCAGATCCGCTCCAGCCCCTCTGGGACGAATTTGAAGAGGTCCTCGCGATTTTGGCCAAAGAAAAGGAGGCCCAACTCCAGCCTCCTCAGAAAAAACAAAAAACTCAACCTTCCCCTGCCACTTCCACCCCTCCACCGCCCCTCCCCTAAAAACACCTGTCCTATTCTGTCTTTATTTTTCTTTTTCTTTTTTATGTAAAATGTTTCTAGTTAATAAACTTTACTTTCTCCCATTCTCCATGTCATTTTTTTTTTTTTTTTTTTTTTTTTTTCTGCTGTTTATTTTTTCTTCTTATTGTTGCTGCCTTGTTTCAATTTTTCCGGTATAATGTGACCATGCCACCTTTGAACCAGTGAGGACACTGTTCCCCATAGGTTTGGGGTATGAAAATGTGTCCCCATGGGATAATTAGCATAAGGGCATGACAATCACCAAAGTAATCAGGAAATGAATCAATTTACTTAAGAATCAATTTACTTAAGAATCAATTTACTTAAGAATCATGACAATGTGGAAATTTTAAAATTTTCTTTGCAAGAATTTAGACATTCTAAACCCTACAATATTCCACATTTCCATGATGTTAACACCAGGAAAATACACTTGTATTAGCACATAACAAGTCCACAGGAAGAGAAAAAGGTAAAGATATACTTAAAAGCTCAAGGAAAAACCATAACCAGTGAGAATTGAGCCTATATGTTTTACATCTCTGTTGAAGAGTGACTGAGGCAACCCTTTTCTGATTCAAAGGACTGGCTGAGGCATTAGATCCACTAGAAATTAGGAAACTCCAAATCAACGGGACCAACATCATTCATGAAACTGAGGAAAAGTTCAAGGCCTTCTTTGGATGACTTGAGCTTATGAACCAACCAAGAAAGATCTCTTGTTTGTACCCCAATTGAGCTATAAATCCTACAATGCTTCATCAAAAGACCCATTTTTCTTGGACCTGAACGAATGGAACCAATTCAACCTTCGCTCACCTTGAGTATTCAGGAGTTAGAGGAGAAAGAACTAAAGATGGAACATTTTTGGGCAAATATCAAAATAAATGAAGAAGAAATACCTCAAAAATGGGCAGTATGGTGACTGAGAAAGTAAAAGAAAAACAATGTGAAAAAGAAGCAAGCAAAAAAAAGGCAAAAAGGGGAACTTTATGTTGAAAATTCAAGATCAAAGGAAGAAGAACTGAGTACTTTGAACACGAGAATCTCAAAAGAAGCTAAACTCAAGAAGGTGGAGTCATGAACCACCTCCTTCAATTCCTGACTTCTCAAAAAAAAAATCCAAACACCTGTTCAACCTTCCTATCCCTGAAACCTCACTCCACGAGCCATACAACAAACCCAAATTAAAAGTCCTTGTGATCCAAAGTTGAGTGAACTGTCATGTGGAGATAAGCAGTTTCCCAATCTATGGTGAGGAGATGACAAGGATGCCAGCACCTGAGAATCATGCCTATGCTCATGCTTACAAATCCATTTGGGAGATGTAACTGCTCTTGAGCTTGAGTGAAAATGAACCCTTCAACAAAAATCTTGATGAGAGTACACCCTGGTAAGTGTTTGGGTTGGAACTTGAGCACATTAAGTATGACTTATAACCTAATTTTTATTCAAATGATGAACTACGACACATTTGCATGATTTCTATGGCTACTCACAGATTGGAAAGAGTGAAACATTCATAAGGTTTATAAATGTTGAAATCCCCTTGCAAACAATAAACCTAAATTTTTGTTTAAACATTGATTCAAGAGTAACTAATTTTGATCTTTGATTGCTCATGGGATGACAAAGGCACTAATGCCAACTGTCCCATGGAGAAGTTTGGGTACCTTCACCGAAAACCCTCGGAGACTTCACCTCCTCTAGGGATCACCTAGGGGTTTAAAAAGCTTGTTGCATATGCTAAATGCACCTGTGCTTCCTACAAAAGTGGCTCTTTATTTTGCTTTTACGTTTCTTTGCTCAGGGACTAGCAAAGCTTAGGTTTGGGGGTGTGTTAAGTAGTGAAAAATACCATTTTTCACCCCCTAAACATGAGCCTTGAAAGACCCTTGAGAAGACTAAATAAGTGCTTTAGTGTGCATTTCTGACTAACCAATCGACAGGTCCAAATCCAAAAGCATCCCAAAAGATCAAAAAGTCGACTCATGTCAAGTTTAAAGGAGTGAAGAAAAAGAATGGCTAAAGAGGGTCTAAAAGAGCGTATAAAGACCAAGCAAGAGAGAGAGCCATTCGCAAAGAAAAAATCAAGTTAAAAGTCAATTCAAAGAAGAATGGGAGCCTAGAGTTCAATTCGCAAAGAACTTATACTATTCGCAAAGAACCTGAGACTAAGCGAAGAGAGAATAAACTGCAAATGAGCTTTTCGAAAGGATACAGAACTGTTCGAATAGAAGATTTACCTCTGCGAAAAGAAGAGAAGACCAATTCGAACAAGAACTGAAACCCACGAAAAGATCTCCTGCCAAAATGCTTTGCGAAGAGAGCTTCGAGCCAAACTGCTGCGAAAAAAGCCCTTAAACTATGCGAAATGGCATTACTGGGATTTGCATCGTCAGAAGGGTATTTGAAACTTTGCACGCCTAATGCAATCAAAAGACCAGAACATTCCGGAAGGTTCCAATCAAGATCCGAAGGCATATTCCAACCCATGAGGCGCCCAAAGTTAAATTACCTGCGGGAACTTCAAGCTCAAACGAATTTCAAACCCATAATGTAATTGATGCTCGCATGCTTTGATTGGCCGAACCGATCGAGAGCATTTCCATTGGCCAAAACAGATCCGGATCCCGTGCTCAACCCTCATTGGGCAATCCAGATCTAAAGCATTCTGATTGGTCAATCCAAATGCGCAGGATGGAGGAAAAAGTATAAATAGAAGCCATTCGCCCAAATTGGGCATCCAGATTTTAGAGTTTTCATCTCTGCTTCTCATTCCGGGATAGCTTATCCGAACCCCTGTAATCCCTTCTTGTAGTTTACCTTTGAGAGCCATTGTGAGTGATTTGTACTTCCAAGTTCGGATTCAAGACTGTAAGTCTGAGGGCTCTCTAAGAAGCCGTGCTCAGAATTGTAATTTTGGATTTTAAAGGTTGCTATAATTTGTGTCTTCTCCATTGGAGTCATGTCGAGGGTTACGAATGTTCACCTTAGTGCATTAGACTTCTTTAGATTCACTCATCCGCATGCAACTTCCTTAATTATCACTGTAAGTAATTAGCGTTGGTAACCTAATTCTAGCAAAGATTTACGATGATGTTCATGTTTCAACTAAAGAATAGGCCACAACTATTGGATGATCTGTGACCATTTATGATGATCATAGCCATAAGTCTAAACCTATTCCTTAATTCGGATTTATTTCTCTTACATCTGTGCTGGTAGCCAGATGAAGATTGAATCTGCTCTGTTGAACTACAGATTCTCCATTAAAATTCAGAGGCTAAAGTACATAAAGCTATTATTTCTGCATTTGTCTTATTTTAAACATCTCCCCAACTCGGATCTGGATCATGTAGTTAGTTCTTTTCTTTATTTGCTTATAGTTAAATGTGACACAATCCAACACTCTCTTTTATCTATTCTTTTTTTTAGATAATTATAGAGCCAGATCTGGTAGCACAGATCTGGAGGTTTATCTCTCAGTTTAGACAAAATTCTCTGTGGACGATCTTGAAATACTTACTTTTAAAACTTGCTACAATTGGCCCTGATCTTGCAAGCCAGTGTTAGCCCCAATGTGCTGATATCCCTTTCATAAGTTAACATCCATATAACCTAGCATTCTTTAATTCTTTAATTTTTGATTCATAATGCACACAATTATGGCACACTTGGAGCGACTCAAAGAAATTGAAAGTTTTATCAAATGGATGTCAAATCAGCATTCTTAATGGTATTCTTAAAGAAGAAGTTTATGTTGGTTAACCTCCCGGGTATATAGAAAAGGGTAAAGAGTACAAAGTTTGTATTGAAGAAAATACTTTACGATTTAAAACAAGCACCAAGGGTGTGGTATAGCCGTATTGATAGGTACTTCATTGAGAATGGATTCAAAAGGTGTCCTTTTAAACACTTTTTCTACATTAAAGAAAACATTCAAGTTGAGTTCTTAGTTGTTTGTTTATATGTTGATGATTTAATCTTCACTGACAATAGTTCATGCATATGTAATGAATTTAAAAAATTCATGATGCTTGAATTTGAGATGACCGATATAGGTCTCCTACATTAATTTCTTGGCATTGAAGTAAAGCAAAATGAAGATGAGATTTTTATATCTCAAAAGAAGTATGCAAAAGATTTATTGAAAAAGTTTAGAATGAAAGATGCAAATCATATTTGCACTCCAATGGAGGTTGGTTTTAAACTAAGTAAAAATGATAATGAAAAAAGAGTTAATGAAACTTTTTATCGGAGTCTTGTTGGTAGCCTCGTGTACTTGAAGAACTTAAGCATTCATCAATTGAAGCTACAAATTTGTTTTGTGATAATCGTTCAGCTATTGCACTAACCAAGAATCCCGTTTTTCACTACAAAAGTAAACTCATTCGAATTAAGTATTATTTCATCCGTGACTTGATCAATAATGGTAAAATTGATGTAAAACCTTGAAAATCACATCATCAAATAGCGGATATTTTCACAAAGGTATTGAAGAAAGAAACCTTTCTCAAGATCAAAGAAAAGCTCCGCGTTCGATCAGTCTAGCTCAAGAGGGGCTATTAGAATTATAATCTAGACCGGCCCTTGGGACTCATTTTGTCTTTTGGGTCATTGGCCCATTTGGAGTTATATTGGTCAATCTTGAAATTGTTTTTTGTCATACGAAATTAGTGTAATAAATGTGATGTCTTGAGAATATGAAATATACTTTGAGAATGTAATTTTCTATCTTTTTCTAGGTTAGGTTATTGCTTTGGAAGTGAATGCTTATTTATTCCCGGATTTGTATTTTGAGTTATATATATCACTTATGTATCTTTATTTTATTAAGTCATTTGAATGTAATTTGAAAGGTTTTACATAGTATATTACTTTAGTCATCATTTTTGATATTTTTTTATACAAGGGAACAATTTTCTTCTCTTTAGAGTGTCATCTTTTTCCAATCTTAGTTGGTGTAATCTAACAAAATTACAACCCGCTTTTATAAAATTACGTCCGACAAATTGTCTAAACTTTTATATTCTCCGGCTGTTTAAAACTGTCGGACAAAAGTTACTTTTAAGTTTAAACCGCTGGTAAACAATGTTGCCGGGCAAAATGCCATTTTTTGTAGTGTGAATGATTTCGAGGCGATATTTTAAAATTCAAAAGAGGCAAATCAGATAATATCTCCCACCAAATGTTTGGCGGAAAGGGGGTGAGCAAGTGCCCTCTTAAGTCAAAAAAGCCATTAACAATTTCCAAGCAAATCTTGGTCGGAAAGAGAGAAAATTGATTTGCCCTGGGGCCATGTAGGGAAGTCATAAAGTAGCCGCCCATAGAGATGATGGTCGGCAATCTTTGGAAAAAGACTGGTACATAGACACAATCATGGGCAAGTTGCGAGGCAGGTGTGGTGCACGGGTTGCACAGTTAGTTTACTAGCCGAGATGTCCAGGTGCTAACATTTAACAGTGCCCCATTTGGGTCCTCCCAAGGTTGTGAGTTGGAAATGACTCCTCTTATGGGATAAATGGGTCCTACGTAAGGTGCATAAATCTTGACCATTAGTTCAAGTGCAAGCTTCACATCATTGACCATCTAGAAATCCAAAGGATCAAGACAAAGTCAATCAGAATCATCTTGAACTCGGACCATCAAGCAATCCAATGGTTCCTATGATAGTCAACAAGAAGGGGTTGACTTCTATGAGACTTTCAGCTCTGTTATTAAATCTGGCAGTGTTTCAATTGTTATTGCCGATGCTACTATGAAGAAATGCTTTATTCGCCAATTTGGCGTTAAAATCGTGTTATTATATGGTCATCTTGTTGAGCCTGTTTTCATGGCACAACCCCCGGGTTTTGTTGATTCCACTGATCACCTAGATCATGTGTGCAAGTTTAAACTTCCCCTAAATGGATTTAGATTTAAACATGCACCTCGAGCCTACTTTAACTGGTTTAGTGTTTTTATTCTGGGGCTTCCTTTCTTTTGCAGGGTTGTTGACTCCTCTTTATTTATTTGTCACACTTCCAATTGTGTTCTTATACTCTTACATTATGTTGGTGACTTCATTTTAACGGGTGATAACCTTTCTTTTAACACTACTTTGTGCTAAGATGCAATCATGCAAGAAGATTTCTACTCCTATGGCTGTTAAGACTACAAATAAAATTTCCACACTACATTATTCTGGCAGAGTAGAAGCTAAGAGGGTGAGGACCCACCAACCTCATAGCTTGCCAATAAAAAAAAATTGTTATAAAAAAACAAAAAAGAAAAAGATTGAGGTGCGCTGGAAAATGGAGTATCGATCAAATGCTGCACCCTAACAAAAGTTTAGCTGTCTCAACCTCAACCGCAAGATATCTTGATAGGTCCCAACAAATTCATATTCAAAAGATAAAGTGATGTTTTCTCTTCAGGTGAGAAAAGTACCGCAGATTGAATAAACTTGCATAATGTTTCATTAATAACTCGAGGCTGTTTAAATAGCAAAACCACTTAACAACCCACGAACTAAAATCCGATAACACGGAACAACTAGTAACCCAACACAAACACACCTAGAACATAATTGAACACACGTACTAACAAAAATAAATAAGCAGAAATAATATGTGCCACTGCAAAAGACCCAGTTGTGCAACGTCACTTACGTGCATGCAATGCCGTTTACGTGGGTTACGCCCACTTGTTTCCCAAATACTTGGGATTTGACTTGGAGGCCCTATCTGAACGCTATGACCTAACATTACTCCCCCCATCCAGTGGTTCCTTGTCCTCAAAGATCGCATGCGAGAACTCGTCCATCAACTTCTTTGCTGGCTCCCATGTGGCATCCTCGGCTGGAAGATGCTTCCATTGGACTAAGCTTTCTTCAACAAGCTGGCCCCCTTGCTTGATCCAGCTTGTGGCGAGAATAGTCTGAGGCTCCAATACGGCAATTCCCTCATCGGTGACTGGTGGTAACTTGGTTTGTTGTGGCTCCGTCTATCCGCCATTGTCCTGGTATCGTTTAAGTAGTGAGACATGAAACACCGAGTGGCTGCATGCGCCCTCTGGTAGTTGTAACGGGCCCATAAAAATGGCTCGCCAATTTATGGTGGACCCGTTTGAAGGCCGTTAGTTGGTCAGTTGCCATATGGCCCTTCGTCTGGATATACTGGTCCTTCGTTGCAGCTTGCTTAATGTCTCCCCATATACTGATCTGTGGGATAAAGAGATGGTGAAGAATGGGGCTATCGTATTTCCTTGAGAGAACATTGGCTGCAAAATTTTCACGTCCCGAACGGTATAATATTTCGTAGTCGTAGCCCAAGAGTTTAGCTACCCATTTTTGCTGCTCTGGTGTGGCCACCTGTTGCTCCAAAAGATACTTGAGGCTACGTTGATCAGTTTGAATATAGAATTTTTGGCCTAGAAGGTAAGGCCACCATAAGCGTATGGCTTCTATGATGACCAACATTTCTTTTGCATATGTAGACCAAGATTTCTTAGTCACTCCAAGGGCTTGACTCATGAATGCCACTGGTTGCCTTGTTGCGACAGTACTGCTCCAATTCCTTCACCGAATGCATCAGTCTCGATAGTGAAAGAGTCGTTGAAATTTGGCATTGCTAGTGTAGGAGTGGTCGTCATGGCATGTTGGAGTGCAAGGAAAGCAGACTCTGTTTCGGCATTCCATATGAATTGGCCTTTCTTGAGGAGGTTGGTGACAGGTAGAGCTATAATGCCATAATTTCTAACGAACTTCCGGTAATAACCTGCCAAGCCTAAAAAATCACGTAGTGCCGAAATATTAGTAGGTCGTGGCTAGGCTACCATTGCTGCAACTTTAATTCTATCCAACTTCACTCCTTGGTTAGTGACAATGTGTCCCATGTATTCCAATTCTTGTTGCCCAAGGGTACATTTGCTAGCCTTGACAAAGAATTGGTGCTGCCTTAATATCGCCATGGTCTGTTTTACATGCAGTAAATGTGTGTCCCAAGTAAGACTATAAACGAATATGTCATCAAAGAAAACCTATATGAATTTTCTAAGATGAGGACGGAAAATAGAATTCATGATAGCTTGGAATGTGGGCAGTGCGTTACAAAGGCCAAATAGCATAACCAAGCATCCGTAATATCCATTATGCGTCCGAAAAGCAGTTTTAGGGATATCAAGAGGATTTACTCGTACCTGATGGTACCAAGCCCTTAAATCTAGCTTGGTAAAATAAGAGGCACCGTAGAGCTCATCCAACATGTCCTCGATGATGGGGATCGGGAATCGGTCTTTAATGGTTGCAGCGTTGAGTGCCTGATAATCTCTATAGAAGCGCCAGCTGCCATCCTTTTTTTTTACCAAGAGCACCGGTGATGAGAAAGGGCTAGTGCTAGGTTGAACAAGTCCCGAGTTCAACATTTTTTGAATCTGTTTCTCAATCTGCTCCTTTTGATAATGCACATCTCGGTATGACCGTACGTTAATTGGTTCGGATCCTTCTTTCAGGGGAATGATGTGATCAATCTCTCTGGTAGGTGGTAAACTTGAAGGTTCTATGAATACATCAGAGAATTCCTGCAATGCCACCTGCATGCTCGGATGTATATTATCGTGTGGGTCCTTCATGGTCACCTGTAGGCAAAAAGTAGATATTGCACGACCTGTAAACTCCTTTAGAAATCTCCTTCAGTGAAGCTGCTTGAATCTCTTGGCCATCGATCCCTACTAACCGCCTGGTCTGATTTTTCCAAGAAAATTCCATGGTTAACTATCTCCAGTTGCAAACAACGGAACCGAGTAGCTCAAGCCATTGAATTCCTAGAACTAAATCCAACCTTGTGAGTGGTAGAGAAAATAGAGTTAAGGAAAATATAAAATGTAACGACCCTAAAATTCTGAACGAAACTCAGTTGCTTTGGTATCCGTGCCTAGCACAAAAATCGAGATAAATTTCAAATTTAAATAAAAGATTATTAGAATGGGAATCTTTAATCTGTAGCTGTGAGAAGTGAGATGTCGCTTGCGACACAAGTTCGAAAGGCGATTAGGTCTGTTTGTGGAATGAGAAACACGTGTTGAGTGTGATTGCTCAACCCCGGAGCAAAAGAGATTAAAATGGAAATATCTGGGATATTTCCATTAGTAGCTTGAGAGAGAAGGAAGGTTATGAATGCCCAATCCCTCTTCTCTTTGCTCTTGCTCTGAGCCTCTGCTTGCAAGCTAGTGCTAGAAAACCTCTGTGAGAAAGCCAAGCTTGAGAAACCCTAAATTCCTGATCTTCTAATTTGAGCGTGAGTTAATCGACGGGTGTACGTCTAGTATGTTTGTGAGAGTAATACGCGCCTATGTGTTAACGTGGAGTCATACTTTCGGATCCTTGGAAAGCTCAAAGCGGTAAATCATTCGATTCGGATTCGAAAACCCACGAGGGATCGCAAGGCCATGAACCGAAAGGCAACCTTCGAAAGAGGTGAGTTATTAGGGGTTTAATTTCTTATTTGTGTGTTTAATGAAGGCTTAAATGATTCATGGAGAATCATAAAGGCCAGGGTTGGTTTGGGTTTGAGCTCAGCAAACACCATTAATGACAGCTTAACTGTCATACTCGATCGATCAATTGAGTATTGATCGATCAAATCTGTAATTCGATTGATCAATGATGGGGGTTGATCGATCAAGTTGTATGAAGGGCCCTTATGAAAGAGGAGGGTGATTTTCTTGAGAAGTGAGAGCCTGACGCGCTCGATCGATCAAATTGGTGGTTTGATCGATCGAATTTGGAACTGATCGATCAATATTAAAAGTGATCGATCAGGTTTGAACAGATTGATCAATTGAGAATTGATCGATCAAACTGTGGTATTGATCGATCGAATCAGACATTCGATCGATCAAATTTTATAAACACACTATAAAACAAGAGGTATGTTTTTCTGAAATTTTGACCTGATCGATCAAACATGGGGTTTGATCGATCAAATGGAGGATCCGATCAATCAATGATGAGATTGATCGATCACTATTACTCTATTATGAAGAAGTTAAAAATGCTAGTTTTGATTGATCAATTATGGGAACTGATCGATCAACTTGAGAGTCTGATCGATCAACCATGAGGTTGATCGATCAGATGTTGTTTGTTCAGGCTGTGTAGGTTGAGGCATCCGATCGATCAATGAAGAGATTGATCGATCAGATGTAAAAACTGATCGATGAAATAGGGGAATTGATCGATCGAGTTTCCCCTATTCTGTCTATATTAGAGGAAGACATCTGATCGATTAAATGAGGAATTGTTCAATCAGATGTGAATCCGATCGATCAAATATGGATATTGATCGATTGAATTCCCCCGTTTCTGTTGATTTGGTTTTATGGGTAAAACACTATTGGACATTATACCAATTGATGTCCTGACGTTTCTGACACTTAGTATACTACACATATGGTCTAGGTCAAAGTTTGAACCTCTTAAAAAGCTTTGAATTTGCTTAGAAAAACTTGATCTGAGGTAGGGAAAATTTAACTTAACTTGTATCTGATTTTGATTGCATGTAATATCTGCGTATGATTTCTGTCTTTTAAAAGCTCTGCCATCTGTTTATGTCATATGTTTTTGCTATCTAATTCAGAGGTCTTTATGTGTATTGATTTAAAGATTCATCTGACGAATCCCCCTGACGTGGCAGGATACCCACGACCGGCACGGTTGGATATTTGTGCTTCTGCTTTGAAAATTCATCTGCACAATTGCGCTCTTTAGATGAGGCATTGTTACATTTTCTATAATTGTTCATTGAGCGACGATGGTTGGAATTATCTATCGGCACACATCTGGCTACCACGTGCTATATTTACTGGAATTACTTACGTATACAGATCTTAAGTAGATAACTACTGTATGCATGCATTTAATCCACTCTGAAATTAAAGTCTGTTCTTACACTGCTATATCCGCTCTTTTCATTAAAAGTTTTACATTCTGATTTTACTGCATATATGTTTATCTGTCTGCATTTATGTCATTCTGTCTGCACTCTCTGACGTATTCACCTGCTCTGAGTTATATTCTGCAAGCATGCTTTACATTTTAGATACAAATTATCTAAGTTTCTTCTATTGAGCTTAGATGATAGCTCACCCTGTTTTAATATAATTGGTTATGAGGCTAGGGTTCTAGGCACGGAGAGCGATCCTGACTATCAGCCCGAGCCTGAGGATGAGGTAGAGGAGGAGGACACTGACACCCCTACTGACGAATTTTATTAGTAGCTTGGGTATTAGTTTTGTGTTTTGAGTCTTGTACCTATATATTTTGGATTATCTGTGCGCCTGGTGGCCACCTTCTGTATAATTTTACTATAGATGTTATGCTTGTATTTATATACATTCTATAAGAACCACCATCGGGAACTATTGTTTTGGGTGATGGATGTCCATCATCAGTGGTTCTTCTTGGTTCATTTTGGAGGATGTATATTCTTTTGATATATATACTTGCATTGTTTTATTTCTTCATTTCTTTTGAGCCTTATATGATGACTCGATCTACTACTACGGGACAGTATCTGCTCTGATTTTCGCTAAATGAGCAGACACTCTTTGTTTTATTTCAGGGATCATCCAGAGTAAGATCCAGATGGCACGTGTTTGTGGGTGCAGAAATCTAGGCTGTCACATAAAACCCTGTAGGTCTACTCGTACCTTGTCGAACCTCCCTTGACATCTGAGAATTTCTTCGTTGGCTACTCGTATTGTGAAGGCGTTAGTTAGCACCATAGTAATTGCAACAAGTTGGCCATACGTTCACTAATAAAATTGTGAGTGGACCCGTTGTCGATTAATGTGATGACGTCATTGGAACCAATCCGGGCAGCAACTCGCATGGTCTTGGGCACGGTCCATCTCGTTAATGCATGCAGCTTAATCTCTGGTTCGATAAGCTCCTCATGGTTTTCTTCCGCATGCTATTCGTCGGTGACATCGTCACAGATATCATTGTCGCCGTCATCGTGCCCCTCCAACAAGAGTATCCGTGACTCTTGACATTTATGTCTTGCAGTAAAATGTTCATTAAAATTTAAACATAAACCTTGAAGGTGCCTCTGTTGCATTTCACCCCAACTCAGACGCCGAATAGGGGCGGCAGGTGCTATTGGCGTTGCTCGGTTTGCTAGTGGAAGAGATAGGGGAGCTCGCACTAGTGGTGCAGGTCGTATGAACCTCCTCTGCCTCAATAGTTGGTCATCCTTCATCCGTGCGAAGCTTATAGCTTTTTTTAATGTCTGCGGTTTAAACATGCGAATTTCGTCCGAGATGTCCGTCCTTAAGCCACTCATAAATGTTCCCACTAGAGCCTTTTGCACCCAGCCTCTCACCCGATTGCCCAACCGTTTAAATTCCCACTGGTATTCACGCAGGGAACTAGTCTGCCTGATCCTTGAGAGAGCTTTGTCATAATCCTCGCGCTCCAAAGGCCCAAAGCGAGCCCAGAGTTCATCTTCAAAATTTACCCACGAGAAAACACGTCCTTCCTCGTGGAATGTCCTACGAATCCATGGCCACCACTGGTTGGCCTCTCCTTCCAAGTGGTAAGAGGCCAAAGATACTTTCTGTGGTTCGGGAGATGGTTAAGAGCTTCTTCCAAATGCCGTAGCCTGTCAGCTATGCCGAGCTCCATCCGATGTAGCCCATCTTCCAACTGCTCAATATGCTCCTTATTAGTTCCCATACTTGGCTCTGATACCACTGATAGGTCCCAACAAATATTCAAACGATAATATGATGTTTTCTCTTCTGGGGAGAAAAGTACCGCAGATTGAATAAACTTGCATAATATTTCATTAATAACTCGTGGCTGCTTAAATAACAAAACCACTTAACAACCCACTACTAAAGCCCAAAAATAAAGGATAACACTAAACAACTAGTAACTTAACACAAACACACGGAGAACAGAATTGAACACACGTACTAACAGAAATAAATGAGCAGAAATAATATGCGCCACTGCAAATGACTCAGCCGTGCAGCATTGCTTACGTGCATGCAATGCCGTTTACCGCGGGTTACGTCCACCCGCTTCCCAAATACTTGGGATTTGGCTTGGAAGCCCTATCCGAAGGTATGAAAAAATTGTAAAATGATTTGACTATCGTTGATCTAACTGTGGTCAAATGGATTGAAAAAGGAATGGTGAAATGTTTCATCAATTCACCCTTAATTTTTCACACTCTGGGATTAATCTTTAACCCTTAAAAAATAAAAAATATGAACCCTGAAGGGAATACGTGCCACATGGCCCAACACAGGGAAGATGGCACTTAACCAAAAGTCCATGTTTCTCAGACGCTTGTGCTCGTGTCTCACCATGGACCCATTGCCCATATGTTGTGCCTAAACGTCTGCCTCATCTCAGCCCAGAACAACCCATTTTAGGTCAAAGCCCAAGGCTGCAGGCATAAACATTAGCAATGGAAGACGGGCCACCAAGGATTTGAAGACCGACATATATCGGTATATCAAGCAGGACCCAGGCTGATATGTATCGGATATATCTGGTAAGTATCAGCAAAACTAGGGCTGTGCAGAAACCGACCCGAACCGACCAAACTGACCGAAACCAACCCGAAATTCGGTTCGGTTTCGGTTTTAGGATATATCAGTTCGGTTTCAATTTTTAAAAATAGAAACCGATAGTTATCGGTTCGGTTTTGGTTTTAACGTTAAAAAATCGAAATCAAACCGATAGTGGTGCTACACGGCTGCATAAGTGCGTAGTGCATACAAAACTTAGGTTGCAAACGAAGAAGCCTATTTTTCCCCTTTGAAATCTTATATTCGATCTCATGTGTTTTTCTGTTGTTGGAAGAACCATTTAAGTTAAAGGCTTTGGGGAGTGGTAATGGGTTTAAAGGATATGTATTTATGAGGTTTTAAGACCCTATTTTGTTTAATTATGATTTCTGTATAGTGTATTTGAATGTGTGATTTTAGGATTTCTTAGGCCTCCCTTTGTAGTTTATATTTGTGTTGATTTGGGTTTTGGAATTTTGCATTTGGGATGTTGGTTTCCTGAATTGTTCTCATATATTTGTCATTTTTTATTTAAAATAAAATTATATAGAAAATACCCAGCGATCTGGACTGTTCGATTGGTGCATTAATTTCTGAGGTATGTTCTTAGCCATCTAATCAATCACCTACTTTTGGATGGTTAATGGCGAATTAGCGATATAAGCAACAACCTACAGAGTCTTCAATGGTGTAACCCTTATGAATTGACAATGGCTTCCTAATAAAAAATTGAGGTTTAGAAACCGAAAACTGACCGAACCGACCGAACCGATAGTTATCGGTTCGGTTTCGGTTTTGAACCTTAACGGTTCGATTTTGGTTTCATAAAATAGAAGCCGATAGTTATCGGTTGGGTTTCGGTTTTGCCCCAAAACCGACCCGAACCGACCGATAACACCACTAAGCAAAACTGGCTGATATTTAAGCACTTTTTTTTATTTTTAATATAAAGAAGTCATTGCTAATTTCACATGGCACACACCACTGAAAATGAAAGTTAACTCATTTGCCTATGATCTACGTCACTTTTGGAGATATGTGCCATTTGGAATCAGCATCTGCCCTCTCGATAGTTGCGATATGATCTTAAGATCTATCTTGAGGAAGATTGGGGCAAAAAAATTCTCCATCGTCAGACTCAAATCAGCGAATGATTTTCGTCCATAAAAATTTGTGTGGTACTTATAAATAAACAGGTGAGAATAGCTGTACCCTAAAAAAGATAAAAACAAAGTAAAAAAACTTATAGAAAGAGCATTCTTGTCCGGTTCATATATGAGTGGGCTCTCTACACCCATCATTGCAATAACTAAAGCATAGAAGAGAGCTTTGTTAAGTGCTGGCTTTGATATGGGCTGATATATGACCTGTTTGACTAGATATTTTACCCTATATCGAATTGGTAGTATATATTGTATCTGATGGAGCCTAACCCGATACATATCGGCCTCTATGTATCGAATATAGCTGATATTCAAATCCATGCGAGTCACGCCCTCTTAGCTGCCGGTTGTCAAATTGTTAGGCCCACTAGGGATTTGCAATGTCAATGCATAGAGTCCACACGAAGGTTATGTGGAGTTTGAGATGTGCATGGTGTCTAAAATCTCTGCGGTTGTTGATATCAAAGCCTTCTATGGCTCTACGCGCATGATAGAGACTATATATGCATGGAGTACTGCCCCCATTTGCTGGGAGTAGGGTGAATCAGTCGATCCTCTACTTTTCAAAATAATGTTCTGAATGGCAACGTCATTGATCATCCTATGGAATATTCGATAGGTGGAAAATGTAATGGAGGCAAGAAAACCTGTTCTTCCCTTCTCAGCTAGTCATATCACTTTTGAAGCCGTCCAAGTGTTGACTCAAACACACTTTGCATATTCCCATCTTTGTCATATCATTTACATGTTAATTCCACTTTTTCTTTTGGCCGGGTAATATTTAATTCTAGGGTTTAGAACTTTAGAAAACATTAATTGCCTTAAAAACAAACTTTTTAGTAAAATAGATCCGACTTCAAACTTTTTAGAAAAACGGTGTTTTCATAAATTTTGGGACCTCAAAAAATTGTGAAAGCACTATTTTTTACAAATGGTGCTTTCACGATTTTCAGAAGTCTCAAAATCCGTGAAAGCACCGTTTTTCTAAAAAGTTTGAAGTCAGGTCTTTTTTGCTAACAAGTTTGTTTTTGAGGCATGTTTCTCTAATTGTCCCTTAATTTCAAGGCAAGAGAAGATGAAAGAAATCTCTCTCCCTCTTTTTTTCGGTCACATGTAGAGCTGCAACAGAGCCGAGCCAGCTCGACAACTCGGCTTGGCTCGGCCCAAAAAATAAGAGCTTTTCTCTTTAGAGCTCGGCTCTAGAGCCGAGCCGAGCCGAGCTGAGCAATATGTAGCTTGAATTAACAAAGCCGAGCTCGGGCTAAGGCCGGCTCGGCTTGGCTCGACTCTATGGCTTTGTTTATATATATAATTAACTTTGAAATGCCTATTTTACCCTTCAAAGTAACCGATTCAATGGTTACTTTGAAGGATAAAATAGGAACTTTTAGCCCCCATTTACCCTAATTTTTACTTTATATATTATATAGTACCCACTGTTACTCCCACCCACGGTTCTCAATATCACCTCCGTTTGAGAGCAAACTGAGATGACTAGTGAATCCGATCAAACTAGTGAAGCCATTTTTATCATTTTATATTTTTTTAAAATAATTAGTATTTTCATCTACCATATTTTTCATCTTCACTTATATATTTTATTAAGGGAATACAATAGTTATCAAACATATTTCAAGAGTTCAAATTATTATAAAAATATATTATTTTTCGTAAATTTTTTAAAAAGTTATGCACTCAACTGACTTCACTCAATTGATTTAATTTCATCAATGTTCATCATGCTACATGAGTCTAAGAAAAATTTCAAACCCATTGCTTGACCATCAAATTAACTAACAAGGAGATAGACAACAAGGAGATACATATCAAATGATAAGTGTCATTCAAAAGGATATCTACTAAAAACGTACGCGATTTTTATTTTGAGTTCATTTTTTGTAATAGAACATACTTGGCCCGAGCTCGGCTCAATCTCGGAAAGCCGAGCTTGAGCTTAGAATTTTTGAGCTCGAAGAGCTTAGAGCCGACCCCAGCTCGGCTCATATAAGGTAGAGCCGAGCTAGAGCTAATCCGAGCTCGGGCTCGGCCCGGCTTGATTGCAGCCCTAGTCACAAGTATAAGAAAAGCAATGCGAACAATCTCAAGGGGTTAGGCGAGCTGGCCAGGTACTTATTTCCAAAAGCAAGAGACCTGAGTTTGAATCCCCTTCCCTCCTTTGAGGCCACCTGAGGGATTTATATCCTTTGCTGACCCGACATGTATTGAATTTGGGTTTCACATGTGCCCCTGGGATTAGGTGGGTGCTCTAAGATACTCAGGTTATCAATAAAAATAAAAATAAAATAAAATAAAAAGTAATGGGAAGGGAATGTATAATTAAAAAAAAATAATTAAATATAAAAGGTAACATCAAGTTATAACACCGTTATTAAGCCGGTTATATTCGCCCGGTCATCGCTATTGCCTTGATAAATGGTTGGACTCTATGCCAATTGGACGTAAAAAACATCCTTTTGCACACTCATCTCAAGGAACTTGTGTATATGGCACAACCTCCGGGTTTTGTTAATCCTCAGTTCCCATCTTAAGTTTGTGCCTTTAAACGAGCACTAAATAGGCTTAAGGAAGCCCCTCGTGGTTGGTATGACAGATCCAGTTGTTATCTATTACACTAGGGGTTCTTTTGCAGCATTTCTGATCCTTTATTGGTTATTTTTCTATTTTTCATTCTTCTGGGCGCTCTATCGACCAAACTAATTAGAGGCTTAGTTTAGAATTTGCAATGAAGGATCTTGGGCCATTAAGTTTTTTTCTTTGGCTTGAAGTTTCTCCAATTCCAGGGAGTTTGATTCTAAGGCAATCACGTTATGTTCATTATTTATTTAATCGGGCTCAGATGTTTGACTGCAAGATGATTTCTATGCCGTTATGTTCATTATTCCAGAGTAATACGGATTCCCTTGAAGATCCTTCCCTTTATCACAGCATTGCTTACGCGGCTCGACTTCTCATATGTTGTCAATCTTGTATGCAACACATGAAAAACCCTTTTGGCAATGACAGATCTTTGAACTGATGTACCTCTTCCCAATGCTTCTTTGGCTTGGAAAGGAATCATGCAAATAAGGGAGGCCTGCTTACCTAACATACAATACATCATTGGTTCCGGGAGCAAGACGAGGCTTTGGTTTGATCCTTGGCTAGAAAATGGACCCATTGTGCGGGTCGCCAGGCAGATTATTCATCAATTTGACTGTAATATTGGATCTGTGATCAATTCAATCACAAATGGAGCCAATTGGATTCTTTCATCCAATGCTACTAACCACAAGCAAAATCCATAATTGAAGAGATTTATCAACACCCTCCACCCAACGAATTCCAAGAAGATAGAATTATCTAGAAGAATTCTCCCGATGAAAGGTTTACTTTCAAGTTTACTTGCAAGCAGTTCTTATGATTGAGCTTAAGGTGAATTGGGCTTAGTTCATTTGTCATCACTATAGGGTTCCAAGACATGCTTTCTATGCTTGGTTAGCAATTAGCGCTACCGATTGCCAACTCTTGATAGGAAATTTTCTCACAAAAAGAAAATCCTTGAGAGGATTGGAAATGATATAAAAAATCGCTTTCCCGGTCAAACCTTGAAGGACAAAGACACCGACGAAAATAGATAAATGGCTCAAAGATGGAACTGGACTTCAATCCTTCTATATCTTGATATTATCTCTTGTATTTCTTATTTTTGGTTCCTTGTATATTGCTTCGCCTTTGCACTTTTAATGAAATTTAACCTTTTAATGATAAAACTGAAGGTATAGATGGATTGAAGTCCATCTATGAGCAATCCATCTATTATCATTCATGTTTTTTGCCCTTCAAATGTGGCTGGCAAGGCAATTTTTTATATCATTACACTGTGAAAAAAGCCAAAAAAATCACTGTCTTAAACAGTTGTCAAGAAAGCAGTGATTTTTTGTACCACTATATAAGACAGTGGTTTATGAACCTCAACAACAACTGCTCTTAACAGTCATAGAAAAAATCACTACTTTTGGCAGTGATTTTTTTTCAAAAAAATTACGTCGACGATTTTTTATGCAATTTCTTTTTAAATAATATATTTTTTTTAATGCAATTTTTTTATTCTTTTTTTTAATGTAATTTTTTTAATGCAATTTTTTTTCATGTTTTTTTTTATGTAATATTTTTAATATTTTTAAAAAAATTATATAAAGAAAAAAAACTATTAATCTCATATGTAAACACATCCATTCAACTCAAATGCAAATCATTCAATGTCATTAATAAAAAAAAAATAGATGCCCAATTCTTTTATTCAAACAAAAGGTTACATCTAAAATTATGATCAAACTTTTCAAATCAGCCAAACATTTTAAACTCTACATGCTCAATCCTTTTATTTAAACAAAATGAAGAAGAAAAGAAAGAGAGTTAACAATCTAAGGACCTCATGGCCCATTTTCAAAATAAAAGAAAAAAAAAATAAATTTGCTTTGCCTCTCCCGTCAAGTGTCCCCGTTTCCTAGTGATTCTGTAACAACCCTAAAAAAATCTAAAACACGAACCTGACTATTTCGATCCACGTGCCCAGCACGGAAATCGAGACCGATTTAAAATTTAAGAAGTAATATTAGTTGAGATAAAGTTATACCACGGTTAGATTAGTTCACATTTGAATTTTCGTTTAAGTCTGAGTTGGGTGAAGGGTTAGCGTAGCACTTCGCGTCGTAGCGACCGTGTTAGTGCTCCACACCGGAACAAAAATAAGGGGAAAACAGAAATATCTGTTTTCTTAGCTTATAAGAGAAGGAAGGGAGACCTAGAGGGAGTCCTTCTTCTTCTTCTCCCTCTTTCCCTTGCTTTAGAAGCTGAGAAGTCGGTAGCTAGGTTGGTCTGTGAGGGTGTTCCTTGAGAAACGGAGTTAGCGGTACCCGGGGATCCTACATTATCCAAGATAGAGGATTGAGAGATGAGCTAGGACACTCCACACTAGCTTAAGAGTGTGTATGGTCTAGAGGGTTGAAAGGAAACTGGGCATCGACTTATCCAAGCCGTAGCGACAACAAACTCCGGAAACTAGATCCGAAACCCTCATTCGAATCGATTTGCCGAAACCCCGTAAGGGCCCGAACAAAGGTGAGTTTATATGTTTAAATAGGGGCAAATGAGATGCCCAAGTAGGTGCATAGATGCGGTGATAATGGTAGTTGAGAACCATTAATGAAAAATAGGGTTGGAGATGAACTTCATAAATGATGAGTTTTCGTTATTATTGATCGACCAACACAAGTGGTGATCGATCAATAGCAGTGGTGATCGATCAATGAAGCCCATTGATCGATCAATCTATATAGGACAGAATAGGGGAACAGAGACCCAAAATGTTAGAAGTTCAATGCCCGAAGGGCATTGATCGATCAATTTAGGCATTGATCGATCAAAGAGGGCATTGATCGATCAACAGGAGAGTGATCGATCACGATAGCTTGGTGATCGATCAATGTAAGTATTGATCGATCATCAGGTATTGATCGATCAATGAAGGCATTGTTCGATCAATCTGTATAAATAGTTAATGTGTACAGAAGGGTGAGTTTTTGAAAAAAGGGTTGGTGATCGATCAACAAGAGGCAGTGATCGATCAACAGGGAGCATTGATCGATCAACAAAGGTGGTGATCGATCAATATAATATATAGAAGAGTGTAGAAGAGGATTATTGATCGATCAATAAGTGTATTGATCGATCAATGATGAGATCGATCAATAAGGTGTATTGATCGATCAATTTGGTTGTTAGGATGAGAACTCGAGGTGGTGATCGATCAATGAGAGGGATTGATCGATCAACAAGGGGTAGTGATCGATCAATGAGTGTGGTGATCGATCAATCACCCCTGTTTTAGTTCTGTTTTGGTTTTGAGGATTAAACACCATCGGACATTGTGCCGGTTAGCTTTCTGACATCCCTAACATTTAAGTACTATGTTTATGATCTAGGAATCAAACCCTGACACCTTGAAAAGGCTTTGGATTTGCTTAGAAGATAAATTGACCTGAGGTAGGGGAAAACCAACCTAAACTGTTTTTGAGTATGATTCCATGTTTATCTCATATCTATGCCCTGATTTCTGTTTTTACCAAACATGTGTGCATATCTTGAGTTCTGCTATTTTGATTTCTGTTTCCTGATTCGCATTCTGAAAAACTTGCTTCTGATTCTGTTATCTGATCTGTGAGGTATATACGTATGTGATTTGATGATTTAAACCAGATGATCCCCACCGACCCGGCGGTATATCCGATGCCTGGCACACTTGTGCACCTGCTTGTAATCCTCGGCGCAATTGCACTCCATAGATGAGGCATTGTTGCACTTTCACAATTGTTCATGTGAACGACGATTGGTTGAGGTTTCCTATCGGACATTCCTGTTTACTCCGTGCTATATAGTCACGGGAGTTTCTTAAGTTAAATATACACAATTTAAGCTCTCTGATAATATACTTGCATAACATCTGATTTCTTGTCTAAAAGCTCAGTAATTGATTTGATTTGTCATGATCGTACGCTCCTGATTTGATTTCTGTTATGAGATGGCATGATCTGCATATTCAATTCATTTAATTGGAATTCTTCTATTGAGCTATGATGTAGCTCACCCTGTGTTCTAAATTAATTTTTAGGTTCTGAGGTCCCCGCATGAGAGACCTGACCCACTACCACGACCTGCAGGCCGAGGTCAAGACGAGGAGACCGACGCTCAAAGTGAGAAGTTCTATCCGTAGCCTGGGTACTAGTGTCTGTTATACTGTATTTTGGTTCTTTTGGATTATGGTGTGCCCGGTGGCCACTTTTGTGTACATTTTATTAGGATTATTTATTGTATAGTTACGCATTCTATTCGGAACCACTATTGGGAACCATTGTTTGGGTGATGGATGTCCATCACCAATGGTTCTTCTTGGTTCCTTTTTGAGAATGCATTTTCTTTGCTTAATATAGAATTAATTGTTTTAATATTATTGTTCTTTATGACTAAATGCGTTGATAAGTGACTGGCTTGATCCACCACTGCTGGGTGGTGTCTGCTTGGCTTCCGCTTTACAAGCAGACACATATGATTTGTCCCGGGGATCATCCAGAGTATGATCCTGATGGCACGGAATTCTGGGTGCAGAAAACCGGGCTGTCACAGTTGGTATCAGAGCCTAGACGTTAGGTTGAACTACGGGTTCAGGTTGGATTGTTTTCACAATCTATGTACTGATCAATGTTGTTGTTTTCACAATGACAGACCAGTATGGGCCCTAAGTTCAGAGGAGGGCACGGCAGAGGTAGAACAGGTCAGAGAGAGATTCCTCTGAGGGATGTGCCCGAGGTTATAGGCTCGTCGAGGGGCTTGGAGTTCCTCTCACAAGCAAATGCAGTTCCATTGGGACCCAGAGGAGGTAGACGGAGAAATGAAGAGAGGATGGAGCAGGTGTTGGAAGCATTAGCTACCAACGTCGCTCAGCAGACAGCTGCTTTAGCTCAACAGGCAGCTAGACCACCCCATCAGCCTGGTGGATTTGCGGAGTTTAGGAGAATGAGACCTCCTAACTTCTCAGGTCAAACGGATCCCATTGAGGCAGAAGGGTGGATAGAAGAGATGGAAAAGCTCTTTGAAGTATTGCAATGCAGTGACGTAGAGAAAGTGCGTTGGGCCACTTTCAAACTGGATGGTGACGCCGGACCTTGGTGGAAGTCGGTGTCACAAAATAGACAGAGAGAGTTTCCTCATACTCCTTGGACATGGGAGGAGTTTACTGAGATGTTTTATCACAAATACTTCCCTAAAATTGTGAGGCATCAATGGGAGGTGAAATTCATAGAGTTGAAGCAAGGCGCCATGTCAGTGAGAGACTATGGAGCAGAGTTCGATAGGTTGGCTAGGTTTGCACCTCAACATGTAGCCACGGAGTTGATGAGAGCAAGGAAATTCCAACTCGGCCTGAGACAAAATTTACAGAAAGACGTCGCCATGTGGGAAATGGAGACTTATGAGGGAGTCATGGCCAAGGCTCTCATAGCTGAGGAAGAGAACCAGAAACAATTCTCTTGGAGGGATAAGCTGGCGAGAGAGAGACCATTCCAAGGGCAATCTCAGGATACATAGCAAAACAAGAGGGCTAGATTTTCCAGACCTCCGAGATACCCTACGCACTCTCGACCGGCGATTTCTTCAGGACCGAGTTCATATCAGAGAGCAGCAGCGCCTACATCTTCCAGATCATTTCGACCAGCTGGATCTTCTGGTAGTAGGGCCTCAGTGACTCAGGGACCTTCAAGAGTCTCGTCCTTCACTCCGGCCGCGATATGTGCAAAGTGTGGGAAACCACACAAGACAGAGGACTGCAGGAGAGAGACAGGGGCATGCTTCAGGTGTGGCAAGATGGGTCACTTGGTTAGGAATTGCCCTGAGGAGAGCAAAGAGCGGTCAGGATCGGTATCTACACAAAGATCAGCCCGACCAGTGGTTCACGGTCGAGCTTATGCTGTCACCACCACCGATGCTTTGACATCAAATGATGTCATTCAAGGTATGATTAGAATTCAGGAGATATGATGTTGTTTGATATAATAAACTGGAAAATTTGAAATATATAAATTAATTTATTTATTTTGATTATAATAGCACACATAAACCTACACATCTAAAACGTTACAGTAATGTTGATATTGGTATGTAGGTGAGTCAAATCAGATATAGGAGTTGCGATATTTGCTTCCATAGAGCACGAGCCCTGATAGACCCAGGCTCTACACATTCTTTCGTACGGCCTCAATTTACAAAGGAATTGAGTGCCACTCCAGAACAACTAGATTTTATCCTGACAGTGTCAATCCCCACAGGTAGTGCAGTGAATGCACTCACCGTGTGTAAATCAGTGATAGTGGCAGTAGATGATCATGAGACGCGGGCAGATTTGATTCTGTTAGATATGAAAGGATTTGACATCATCTTGGGAATGGACTGGCTATCTGCTTACCACGCAAGTGTGGATTGTCTTCGGAAGATGGTAGTTTTCCGCCCTCCAAAGGAGCGATCCTTTAGATTCTTCGGAGTGAAGTCTAAGGTAGCTCCTTTGATATCCGCTATTCGGGCAGAGAGGATGATGGAGAGTGGATGCAGTGGATATATAGCCTTCCTACAAGAGCAACGGGAGAAGACAAATGTGATATCCGATATTCCCATTGCATGCGAATATTCCGATGTATTTCCTGAGGATTTACCGGGACTACCACCAGATCGGGAGGTGGAGTTTGTAATCAGAACCAGTATCAAAGGCTCCCTATCGGATGGCTCCAGCAGAATTACAAGAGCTAAAGGAGCAATTGCAAGAACTACTTGACAAGGGTTTTGTGCGACCTAGTGTGTCTCCTTGGGGAGCACCAGTATTGTTTGTCAGAAAGAAGGATGGTTCAATGCGCTTGTGCATCGACTATCGACAGTTAAACAAGTTGACGATTAAGAATTGTTACCCGCTTCCAAGGATCGATGATCTGTTTGATCAATTGCAAGGAGCAAGGTTCTTTACGAAGATCGACTTGCGGTCGGGTTATCATCAACTACGAGTTAGAGCTGAAGACATTGAGAAGACGGCGTTCAGAACCAGATATGGGCACTATGAATTCCTTGTTATGCCATTTGGATTGACGAACGCACCTGCGTCTTTCATGGACTTGATGAACCGAGTGTTTAAACCAAACTTGGACACATCAGTAGTGGTATTTGTAGATGACATCCTTGTCTATTCCAAGACAAGGGAGGAACATGAAGAGCATCTACGTGTTACTTTGCAGACCCTCAGAGATCACAAACTTTATGCGAAGCTCAGTAAGTGTGAGTTTTGGCTTGACCAAGTTAGTTTCTTGGGTCATATCGTCTCTGCAAAGGGTATTACAAGGATCCGGCTAAGATTGAAGCTAGAATCGAACAAATGAGGATGAAGAATAAGAGGTCCGTAGTTTTCTTGGTTTGGCCGGACACTATGCATTCGCTCAGAGGGGTTCTCTAAACTATCGTGTCCACTCACTCAAATTTCACTAAGAAGAATGCTAGATTTGATTGACCGATCAAGGTGAGAAGAGCTTTCAGAATTGAAGACGTCTCGACTACAAAGACCAAAGTTGGCAATACCTTCCGCAGAGGAGGTTTTGCTATCTACAAAGGACGATCATATGGTGGTTTGGGTTGTGTCCTCAACCAAAGACAAGAAGGTTATCGCTATGGCTCTAGACACAAGGAGCATGAAAAGAATTATCCGACTCATGACTTAGAGTTGGTCGTAATCTTTGCCTTGAAGATTTGGAGGCACTACTTGTACGGTGAGACGTTTGATATCTTTACCGACCACAAAAGCCTTAAATATTTGTTTACTCAAAAGGATTTGAATATGAGACAACGCAGATGGATGGAGTTCTTGAAAGACTGATTGTTCCATCCAAGATCACCGGGAAGGCCAATGTTGTGGCGTATGCTTTGAGCAGTAAAGTCGTCACCTCTTGGCACATCTTATCACCCGAGTACAAAGGTGGCACCTACTTGAGGACGGCCTGATTGATGTTAGAGGTTCAGGGACACTAATGGCTACCATCGTGATACGCCCTACATTGTTTGACAATGTACGTAAGCTCCAGATGATTGACAATGAGCTTATGGCAATTAGAAGAGATGTGATCAACGGGATCAGACCTGATTTTACCATCAAGGATGATGGCACATTGCTTTTTCGAGATCGGATATGCATACCGGATACAAAGGACCTAAAAGACACAATTTTGGAGGAAGCGCATAAGTCTACATATGCTATACATCCTGGGAGTACCAAGATGTACCAAGATCTCAAGAGAAGTTTTTGGTGGAGAGGATTAAAGAAGGATGTGGCAGATTTCGTTTCTAGGTGTTTGGTCTGCCAGCAGGTGAAAGTAGATCATCGGAATCCAGCGGGTTTGTTACAACCATTACCAGTGCCAGAGTGGAAATGGGAGGCCATTTCTATGGACTTTATACTAGGATTGCCGAGCACATTGAGAAAGAATAATGCCATTTGGGTTATTGTAGACAGACTAACGAAATCAGCACATTTTCTACCGTATCGAACTACATTTACAGCAAATAAACTAGCCGAGCTATACATGAAGGAAATAGTTCGACTACATGGCATACCGATTAGCATCGTGTGTGATAGAGATCCGCTATATACATCGCAGTTTTGGCGACGATTCCAGGAAGGCATGGGCACTAAATTGGAATTCAACAAAGATTTCATCCTCGCATGTATGGGCAAACCGAGAGAGTGAACCAGATTATAGAGGATATGTTGCGTGCGTGTATGTTGGACTTTCATGGTTTATGGGATCAACACTTACCTCTGATCGAATTCGCTTACAATAACAGTTATCAGTCAAGTATTGGGATGGCGCCTTATGAAGCTTTATATGGACGTCGATGCAGATCTCCACTGAATTGGGAAGAAGTCGGCGAAAAGCTTGTCTTAGGACCAGCGATCGTGGACAGTACTACTGAGACGGTTAGAGTGATTCGCGAAAGATTGAGGATGGCCCAAAGCCGTCAAAAGAGCTATGCGGATCTTCATCGGACGCAAGTGGAGTTTCAGGTATAACCAAATACGTCAGACGATACGTATGCCCATGGTTAAAATTAAATCAATAGAGAGTTAACACTTGTTTTCAGGTTGGAGACAAGGTGTTTGTGAAGATTTCGCCAACCAAGGGCGTCATGCGCTTTGGAAAATGCGGAAAGTTGAGTCATCGATACATCGGACCATTTGAAGTACTCGGAAGGGTTGGAGAAGTCGCTTATCGAATTGCCTTGCCACCACAGTTGGCAAGCATGCACAACGTCTTTCACGTGTCCATGCTACGCCGTTACGTACACGATCCGACTCACGTCTTGGATTACCAACCAATAGAACTTCTGAAGGATATGACGGTGATAGAAGAACCAATTGCGATTTTAGATCGTCGTGATCAAGTTCTGCGGACTAAGTTAATTCCACTGGTACTAGTCAAATGGAGAAATCATTCGGACATTGAAGCTACTTGGGAACGCGCAACCGAAATTCGCGAACAGTACCCACATTTGTTTACCCATTGAGAGAGGTAAATTCTTAATCATTTTCGCTTAAAGGTTCATCACATTATTAAGTCATTGTGCGTAAGCATGCATCATTTACTAGATGAATCTTCGTATAGGGGTACTCTGTATGATGTGCACGTATCCTTAGTTTCGAAATTCGGACGGCTCACTGTTGGAAGAAGTTGACTGTTACAAGGAAGTCTCACGAAGGTCATTGATCGATCAATAGAGGTTAGTGATCGATCAATCTCATGAGTGATCGATCAACAGAAGGAGGTGATCGTTCAATGATAGTGAAGGATTTCACTCAAAAGTAAGGTAGGTGATCGATCAATAGCAGTATTGATCGATCAATAGAGCTTCAAGTGATCGATCAACATAGGTCAGTGATCGATCAATTTTGCATTGGAAGGAAAGTAGTGATCGATCAACATTAGTAGTGATCGATCAATAAGGGCATCAGTGATCGATCAACAGAGGTTGGTGATCGATCAATGCATCGATTTAGGGCTTAAAGATGCTTCATTGATCGATCAACAAAATTCGTGATCGATCAATGTTGGGGTTTAAGTTAAAAATAGGGGATGTCGAACGGTCATTTGCACGAAGCGTTCACTGTGATCGATCAAAGGCTTGCACTCCGACCATCCAATCTCCTCCCCAACTCTTCTCCGGCCATTTCCGTTCGTTCTCCGGCTTGATTCGAGTGGACCTTGCTCCATTCATTCGGTAAATCTCTCGTTTCTTTAATTTCGATCGCTCTTTTCAAATTTTTAGCCGAGATTAGATCATGGGACCTCGCACGAAGAACGCTTCGCGTAAGGTACCCACGTCTCGCTGACCGCCCACCGCTTCGTTCCTTGCCAACCGTGCCACCCATGGCACCGGTTTCGACCACTGTCCCGACCGTACCCGCGCCCGTTCCGCTCCCCATTGAGCGTGAAGTTCCCAAACCGTGGTGGGCTTCAAAAACCTTCCTACCCGAATACGTCTTTGCTTCCTCGCTCTACGAGGACCGACCCGAAATGGCTTGGGCCAAGGGTTACATCCAAAAGCTCGGGTTAAAACCCTTGCTCGAACCCTTCCACGACCATTATTGCCCACGCATCGTGAGGCTTTTCTTCCAAAACCTACGATGGGGTGATAGTCGCCATCGACTTGTCACGACCATCGATGGTTTTGAGTACAAATTCAACCATTGGCACTTCAATGCCCGTCCGCCTATATCGAGACCTGTGGCCTTGATGCCCCGTACATCAAGGAGGTCTCTTACGCCGATGTGGTCACTAAGATGACCCAAGGCCAACACGGGAGGGGCCAATCCATATCCAGGGCCCAACTACCCGACCGACTGTGGATGCTTGATACGTATATCAAGTGTGCACTAAACCCCTTTCTGCACAAGTCCTCGCGGACTGGAGTAGTGCAACAAGCACTATTCTCGGCCTATGAGAACCGTTGGTTCTCTATGGCAGATTTGGTCATTGAGGGCATCATCAACGCCAATGACCTCATGTCTGAGAAGGTCAAATCCGGGGTTAAGAAACAGATCCCCTATGCCCGCCTTATCACCAAACTCGTAGAGCAGTATGCCGCTCTACGAGAAGCCTACACTTTGGCTCCCCACGAGCCACGCTTGGTTGACAACACCAAGGTCTTTCAATTGAAAGACTGGACCAAGAGCTACAACCTACTTGTGAGACGGCTTCCAGAGGAGGATGAGGGCGCAGCCGAGCCCGTTCCACCTACCGTCGTTGAGGGTTCGGTTCCTGCCGAGCCTGCATCAGGAGAGGGGGAGGCCCCACGTGATCTACCACCTCCATCTGAGGTGTCTACCCGACCGGCCCCCACTACACCCCATCGACCGATTCGTCAGCCCGCAGCCCATCCCCCACCATCTTCTTCCGACGACGTCGCCACGATGCTTCGGGAGCTGGTGGAAGGCAACCGCCGTATACACGAGAGGCTGGATGGCATGGAGGCATTCCAGCGACAGATGCATCGTCGTCTGGATTACCACGAGGGGATGCATGAGCTCGTCATGCAGCACCTATATGCCACTACGTCCACGCCGATGATCGCCCACACTCGTCAGCACGTGGTGGACCCGCGCGACTACAGCTCACCACCGCCTCGTCCCCCCAGACCTACACCTGACGAGGCCGGTCCATCCGACGCTCCCACAGGTATATCTATACTACTTTATAATACGTATATATCCGCACTTACATTACTCTACACATTATATATATTCTGTTTAGCATGATTAACTTTCTCTGCATCCTGCCTAGACTGCACTTTCCATATTATTTAGTTTTGTTAGTCTTAGACACTCTCTATTCCTTAAAAGAACCCCTTCGACATTTTCGAGGACGAAAATTTCTAAGGGGGGGATAATGTAACAACCCTAAAAAAATCTAAAACACGAACCTGACTATTTCGATCCACGTGCCCGGCACAGAAATCGAGACTGATTTAAAATTTAAGAAGTAATATTAGTTGAGATAAAGTTATACCACGGTTAGATTAGTTCACATTTGAATTTTCGTTTAAGTCTGAGTTGGGTGAAGGGTTAGCGTAGCACTTCGCGTCGTAGCGACCGTGTTAGTGCTCCACACCGGAACAAAAATAAGGGGAAAACAGAAATATCTGTTTTCTTAGCTTATAAGAGAAGGAAGGGAGACCTAGAGGGAGTCCTTCTTCTTCTTCTCCCTCTTTCCCTTGCTTTAGAAGCTGAGAAGTCGGTAGCTAGGTTGGTCTGTGAGGGTGTTCCTTGAGAAACGGAGTTAGCGGTACCCGGGGATCCTACATTATCCGAGATAGAGGATTGAGAGATGAGCTAGGACACTCCACACTAGCTTAAGAGTGTGTATGGTCTAGAGGGTTGAAAGGAAACTGGGCATCGACTTATCCAAGCCGTAGCGACAACAAACTCCGGAAACTAGATCCGAAACCCTCATTCGAATCGATTTGCCGAAACCCCGTAAGGGCCCAAACAAAGGTGAGTTTGTATGTTTAAATAGGGGCAAATGAGATGCCCAAGTAGGTGCATAGATGCGGTGATAATGGTAGTTGAGAACCATTAATGAAAAATAGGGTTGGAGATGAACTTCATAAATGATGAGTTTCGTTATTATTGATCGATCAACACAAGTGGTGATCGATCATATATGGTGATCGATCAATGAAGCCCATTGATCGATCAATCTATATAGGACAGAATAGGGGAACAGAGACCCAAAATGTTAGAAGTTCAATGCCCGAAGGGCATTGATCGATCAATTTAGGCATTGATCGATCAATGAGGGCATTGATCGATCAACAGGAGAGTGATCGATCAATGACAGTTGGTGATCGATCAACAGAAGTATTGATCGATCACTGTAGGGTATTGATCGATCAATGAGGGCATTGATCGATCAATCTGTATAAATAGTTAATGTGAACAGAAGGGTGAGTTTTTGAAAAAGGGTTGGTGATCGATCAACAAGAGGCAGTGATCGATCAACAGGGAGCATTGATCGATCAACAAAGGTGGTGATCGATCAATTTAAACTGTATAGAAGAGTGTAGAAGAGGGATTATTGATCGATCAATAAGTGTATTGATCGATCAATGATGACAGGTGATCGATCAATAAGGTGTATTGATCGATCAATTTGGTTGTTAGGATGAGAACTCAGAGGGTGGTGATCGATCAATGAGAGGGATTGATCGATCAACAAGGGGTAGTGATCGATCAATGAGTGTGGTGATCGATCAATCACCCCTGTTTTAGTTCTGTTTTGGTTTTGAGGATTAAACACCATCGGACATTGTGCCGGTTAGCTTTCTGACATCCCTAACATTTAAGTACTATGTTTATGATCTAGGAATCAAACCCTGACACCTTGAAAAGGCTTTGGATTTGCTTAGAAGATAAATTGACCTGAGGTAGGGGAAAACCAACCTAAACTGTTTTTGAGTATGATTCCATGTTTATCTCATATCTATGCCCTGATTTCTGTTTTTACCAAACATGTGTGCATATCTTGAGTTCTGCTATTTTGATTTCTGTTTCCTGATTCGCATTCTGAAAACTTGCTTCTGATTCTGTTATCTGATCTGTGAGGTATATACGTATGTGATTTGATGATTTAAACCAGATGATCCCCACCGACCATGCCAGATATCCGATGTTCGCACACTTGTGCACCGCTTGTAATCCTCGCGCAATTGCACTCCATAGATGAGGCATTGTTGCACTTTCACAATTGTTCATGTGAACGATTGGTTGAGGTTTCCTATCGGACATTCCTGTTTTACTCGTGCTATATAGTCACGGGAGTTTCTTAAGTTAAATATACACAATTTAAGCTCTCTGATAATATACTTGCATAACATCTGATTTCTTGTCTAAAAGCTCAGTAATTGATTTGATTTGTCATGATCGTACGCTCCTGATTTGATTTCTGTTATGAGATGGCATGATCTGCATATTCAATTCATTTAATTGGAATTCTTCTATTGAGCTATGATGTAGCTCACCCTGTGTTCTAAATTAATTTTAGGTTCTCGAGGTCGCTGCTCCGCACGAGAGTGACCTGCACTACCAAATGACCCGTAGGCCGAGGTCAAGACGAGGAGACCGACGTTCAGGCGGACGAGTTCTATCCGTAGCCTAGGTACTAGTGTCTGTTATACTGTATTTTGGTTCTTTTGGATTATGGTGTGCCCGGTGGCCACTTTTGTGTACATTTTATTAGGATTATTTATTGTATAGTTACGCATTCTATTCGGAACCACTATTGGGAACCATTGTTTGGGTGATGGATGTCCATCACCAATGGTTCTTCTTGGTTCCTTTTTGAGAATGCATTTTCTTTGCTTAATATAGAATTAATTGTTTTAATATTATTGTTCTTTATGACTAAATGCGTTGATAAGTGACTGGCTTGATCCACCACTGCTGGGTGGTGTCTGCTTGGCTTCCGCTTTACAAGCAGACACATATGATTTGTCCCGGGGATCATCCAGAGTATGATCCTGATGGCACGGAATTCTAGGTGCAGAAAATCGGGCTGTCACAGATTCGTTGAGGTGAGCTTCAAATCGGAAAGCTTCACCTGAAATCAAAGGCGAACATAATTAAACAGAGATGGTGATGGCATCCATCTAAGAAGTCCTCATCTAATAGGCTGGTTGAAAATATTGACCTATTATATAAGTAGGTTGTATTCAAGTTAGCCCAAACCCGACCCGAACCCAACCTGGTACCTGTTTGCTACATAATATATAGGTATATCATTTTTTTAACAGATCCAGGTCAAGTCCAAAAGTGGATAACAGGTCAGGGTCCAAACTGAAAATGCAATTAAACCTATGAATCAAGAATGAGTGCAGAAAAAGTACATGATCCTAATAAATATATCTTATAAAACACATTGACTTATAGAAAATATCGAAATTTTAATTTTATGTTAGTGATAAGTATAAAAAGAAATATAAATTTATATAAATATAAATACCAACAAAAGGCATAAATATAAAAAGAAATACAAATTTTATCACCATACCTATGGTGTACAAATGTGCTTGGCCCTCCCGTTCATCACATGCTCCCCAAAACATGCCAATCCTTTAAGAAAGCAATGGAGTATCCTTGTCTATCCCTTCATTTGAAGGAATTGGGGTGAATATGCATTGCAAAGTTTACTTGTATTGGCAATAACACAAAATTGTTCAAAAATTATTAGCAAAAAGAACGAGACCATCTGTGGATACTCTTGCCAAGTCTATTGAAATCATGTTAAAGGAGCTGGAAACTGCAAATGCAGAAATTCGAAACCTTAGATTTATGTGTATAGCAGCAGCTGTGTATATTAATGGATCATTCCATTCTGTCAAATCTACATAGGAGACTGTTAAATGACATTTTTCAAAAAATGTTGGGATCTCTGGGCGATAGAAATTACGTGTGTTTGTATTTGTGTGTATGAAGCCTCTTTTTCCTAAAGATACAATAAGGTTATCTGAGAAATAAAACTTAGTTGAAGTTCATTAATTTAGTTTCAGCTATTCCTCTAATGAAGAATCAAGAATAAGATCATAAATAAGAAAGGATGCAAATCCATAGTCAGCCTGTACAAAAAGGAGGTTTACTGAAATTGAGGTAGAGAGAGATGCATTCTTATATTCTAAAAAATCTTCAGATTTTGCAATTTTGAACAGCTGTTATTTTTCATCTGAACTAAGAATGCTAAAATTTAATTCTTCTATGGATTATTAAAAAAAAATTGCAGAATCCATAAGAGACCAAGTTAGACCTGCTAGGAGCCTTGTCTTTTTGAACCATAGAGTTAACTTTTTCATATATACAGCAATGCGATAAAACTCATGAATCAGCTTGATTTACTAATCTTCTGCACAAGCAACACAACTTTGTAAGAAGCTCGATTATAAAAACGAGGAAAAGGCTCTAAGAAGCAAACCATGTCCATTTCTGACAATGCCACAACCACTGCCCATCCCAAATTATTTGTGGGAAGGAAAGACCACAATAGTAATTAGATAACATATTGATGATTCATATATATATATATATATATCAATGTTCTCCAAGGGATTTATCCATACTAACTGGTATGTGTGATGTGCTGGTGACACCATTAATTATGGACATGTACTACACATGGCCATATTTTAGATTGAATTTAGCCCAAATACTGTGCCACTGAACAGTGTCTACCGTCTGATCAAAAACCTACAAGTGCCTTCAAATGAACAGCTAAACAACATATGGGGGAACGGTTGGGTCCCATCTACATATTGGCATCTCACTTGGACATCCCAATTGATTACTAGGGATCCCACAATGTACCAAATTAGATGACCCGTTCACTCCAGCTGGTAATGCCAGCTCTTAGATATATCACCTTTTATGAATCAAGGTTTCTTCAGCGGGCTTGTGTTCTTCAAAATTATGCACTTAAAAAGTTAGAGTTTTATTCATCCTAAAAAGATATTAACACTATTGACAGGGGATTGACGCTTCTCTCGATGGAAATGATCTGTTGTGGACTCAGTGGTTTGTGCCGTTCTTACTCAGAATGTCTCCGACCATCTTTCAAGGTAAACTTTAAGTATCTAATGTTTAAACTTCAAATATATCAGCATTCAAAGAATACTTAAAGAAGCTCTCTGTCTAATTTTTTTTTTTTTTTTTTTAACCTTTAGCTTTGCCTTCTTGTCCCTTGTTGCACAATTTCTTCTTTAGTTGACAAGCGACCATGGAGCATTTGTGATAGTCCGAATTTTTGTGCCTGAAAATCCGTGCCATCAGGATCGTACTCTAGATGATCCCCAGAACAAATCATGAAGTGTCTGCTCGTATAGCGAAAACCAAGCAGACACAGTCCAACAGTGGTAGGTCGAGTCATCACACAAGACATTTAAAATAAATGAATGCAATAAATAAAACATGTATTTCTATATATACCAAAAGAATACACATTCTCAAAAAGGAACTAAGAAAAACTATTGGTGATGGACATCCATCACCCAAACAATGGTTCCTGATAGTGGTTCCGAGTAGAATGTATAAATAATACAATAAGTAAAGTCTACTGAAAATATATACAAAAAGTGGCCACCAGGCACACAATAATCCAGATGTCAAACATGCAAAACATCAGACTCAAATACCCAGGCTATGGGTAGAACTCGTCTGCCTGGATGTCTGTCTCCTCGTCCTCGGCCTCAGCCTCTGGGTCAGGCTGGTAATCAGGGTCGCTCTCAGTGCCGGGAGCTACAACCTCAGAACCTATAAATGATTTGAAACAGGGTGAGCTACATCCTAGCTCAATAGAAGAATTCTAGTTAAAGTTGCATCTTAATTGTAAAACATGGTTGCAGAAGATATGAACGTAACTGAACAGATGCAGACAGTTGTGTCAAATATGCATAATTTATCAAAGTAGGCAGAATTTATCGGAATTGACCAACATGTGATGCATACAGTGTATAATGACTTAGAATAATAAACTTAAGTAACTCCCGTGAGTATAGTACGTGGTAGCCAGATTTGGTATGATGGGTAATCCCGACCATCATCGTTCACATGAACAATTTCAGGAAATGCAGCAATGTCTCAACTATGGAGTGCCATTGTGCCGAGGATTTCCAAGCAGATGCACGAGTGTGTCAGAAACGGATATACCGCCGAGTCGGTGGGATTCGTCAAAGTATTAAACCATAAATCACATGCAGATAAATCTTATTGAACAGGAATCAGACGACAGATATCAGAGTTACAACAGAGTTAACACACATATGCTAGACATGACTGGACGATAAAATCGGACTATGCAGTCAAATACAAAAGCTTGGAACCATGAGATAAAAAATAAATGCAATTTCGAATGGATTCCCCTACCTTAGGTCAGACCTCTTCTAAGCAAATCCAAAGCCTTTCAGAGAGTCATGGTCTGATACTTGACCCTATACATAGTATTCTAAGTGTCAGGGATGTCAGAACATAAACTGGCACAATGTCTAGTGAGGTTTTATTCACAAAACTAATACATGCAGAAAACAGGAGTGATTGATCGATCACCACTCTTATTGATCGATCAATCCCTCTTGTTGATCGATCAATGACCTCATTGATCGATCAATCCTCCCTCAACCCTTAACTAGCAACAGAGTCAATTGATTGATCAATAGCCTCTATTGATCGATCACCACTCATCATTGATCGATCAATACCTTTATTGATCGATCAATAATCCTTTCTCTCCTCACTCTAACACAGCCAAAATTGATCGATCACCAGCTTGGTTGATCGATCAATGCCTCCTGTTGATCGATCAATGCCCTCATTGATCGATCAATAGCCTAAAATCTCAATTTTCCCACCTTCTATTCACATTTAAAATTTATACAGATTGATCGATCAATGCCTTCATTGATCGATCAATACACTCCAGTGATCGATTAATGCCTTCATTGATCGATCACCACTAGTCATTGATTGATCACCCTCTCTGTGATCGATCAATACTCAGGATTGATCGATCAATCCCCAAATTGATCGATCTATGCCCTTCGAGCATTGAACTTCCAGAATCTTCAAGGTTCTTGTTCCCTTATTTGTCCTATACAGATTGATCGATCAATGCCATTATTGATCGATCACCACCAGTCATTGATCGATCAATACCTTCATTGATCGATCAATAATGACAGAACTCCTATCATTAATGGAGGTCATCTACTTCCCTATTTTTAACCCATTTTCATTAATGGTTTCTTGCAGCCATTAATACACACACACACATACATAAGGGCTCTCATTTGCCCATACTTAAAAGTACAACTTACCTTTAGCTGGCCCCTTTTTAGGGTTTTGATAGATCGATCCGAAAGAGGGTTTCGGATCCGGAGCTTGAGTCGTATCGCCGATTCGACCCCGACAATCAATCTATAGGCTCCGATTCAGCACGCAAAGGCCTCACACACACTTAGACTGTACTTGTGCTCCTCCTATTGCATTCCACATACCCTAACTACGATTTACGTGCGATCTCGGTGTCTCTAACCCTTTTCGTCATAGAGCACACTCACATCTCAACCTAGCTACAGTCTCTTAGCTTCTAGAGCAAGGGGAAGAAGAAGAAGAAGAAGAACACATCTCTCCCAAGTCTCTCCCTTCCCTTATAAGCTATCTAAACTGAAATATTTTTGATATTTCAGTTTAGACCCTAATTGCATTCCGGTGTTAAGCGCGCGTATGATCACTACAGCGTAATATGCTACGTTGACACCTTTCCCAACTCAGACTTAAGCGAAATCGCACGAGTGAACTCATCTAACTATGGGTTAATATTATTTCTAATAATATTAATTATAATTTTTAAATTTGTCTTGATTCCCGTGCCGGGCACGCATATCGAAACAGTCAGGTTCTTATTCAGAATTTTCGGGTCGTTACAGCATCTGACATAGAAGAGACAACCATATCGGGTGTAGAGGAAGAGGTGTGTATCCTAGACTTTGATTAGCGGGTGGGCGACAACGGTTCTATGACACTCCATCAAGAAAGGGAAATAACAACCAGCAACGAGTCATTTGGAAGCAATATGGGAGCTGTAGAATATAGTGAAGAAAATATGTTCGCAAACATGTAAGTCATTTCTGCTACCTGCACATGAATCGATAACATCAGTTCAACACCGCCTCAGAAAAGATAAGAAACACACACACACACATACACATATGTATGAGGGAGGCCCACAGCAGAGCAAGCTAACATAATATTTAAGCATAAGAGCAAGTTAACCCAATATGTTCGTAAGCATGTAAGTTCTTGCATGGTATTAAAAATGATCGCTGATATTCTGGCTGGAGATTGATTTCGGGCATTGCAAGGCTATGAATGAATGGAAAGAACATATCAGGATGCAGGGGGCCATAGTGACACAAAAGGTTAGTGCAGGTGGTGTATGATCTTGGGGATTGTGAAAAGTTTTTAAACTACATTGTTAGGAATTCAAAAGTTTAGGTCACATGACATACATCTTTGATCTTTTCTAAGTGTTTCACTGGGTATGGTCATCCCTAGTACAAAAAAAAATTGCATATATACAACTAATTTTGCCGATAAAAAAAAAAGACCCATAATTTTTAGCTCTTATGGCGGCTTGAAAACTAAGATAGATACAGATGACTTAAAACAATGTTGTAACTCATTGGTCTATTTGTATCTCGTTTTGAAAAATTAAATATTTCAGGCTCGAGGTAATTGTACTGAGAAATCTGTTTGGAAGAACAAAAAGGGAAAAAGATAGCATGTCAAATAGATATAGGGATTTGAAAACAAATAAGAATGTGAGCATTCAAATTTTCTGGAGTTGATGATTGTGTAAAGAAGGGCAGTAGTCACTTTGATTTATGTTTTTCACTTTTAACTAAGTGGCTGATGGTCCTGTAAAGAGGGCATGTATCCATCAGAATACTACTGATTACCTTCACGTAAAAGACTTGCCAAAGAACAACAGGATGGACTATTTTGAGGATCAAATAAGACTCCAATCAATCAAAATTACTCGTTAATTTTATTCTTTATGCTCTTTTACTTTGCCCAACGAGGGTGATAGCAATGCCGAAGATATATCGGGATCAAAACTATATAAATTCTTTAAAGTTAATTCTTTATATAATCATGATAAAATCGGAGAAAATTGGAGAAGTCGAGAAAAAATTGGCATTTAACTGAGAACTCGGAGTCTCAACCGATTAATCGGTGATTTAATAAGAAATATATATATAAACAAAATCAGAGATTTTCGGCGACTTGTTAAAAAAATTAGAGACTTGTGTCACTATGGCTACCGATTTAAAAAAAAAATTGATAACCTTTTCATCAATGCTTACATGCCGTTTAAAAATAGTCTATGCATGTATTTCTATAATGACATAAGAACTGAAGTTAAGATCATACACCACCTGCACTAATTGAATCAAATTCTCAATAGAAATTAACTTTGCTACATACAAGAAAACAAAATTGTTAAGAAACTCGGGCTTATATAAGATAACATGAAAATTCATCTAGATCAGCTAAAAAAATTTTAGATATGTGTGTGTGTGTGTGTGTGTGTGTAAGTTGAGCACCTTGCATTGACTATTGATAGCTGTGCATTGATCGGCAGCTAAGCCCCATCTCAATAAAAAGGTTGTAGCATCAGTATACCTATGAGCAATCTCTTATAGAATCCACATAACCTTTGGAAATCTCTTATAGGATCCATCTTTAGGAGATCGTGATGAGACCTATAAACGGGCAACCAATAGATGGAAAGGCATTATCAAGATTCCAAACCAAATGAAGAAGGGCACAAAGTATGAGTTAAATAATCCATTTTCTGATGAACATGTCTAATATGTAGCTGGTTTGATTACATCAAAATTGTTCTGATTTTGTCCTTTTCGTGATGGAAAAATTAATAATTCACCTAGCGAATCGTGCTGGGATTGAGCTCAAATGCTTTAGGCCCAAAATTAGACAGGCTGGTCTCAGTGTAATCCGCCAGTTCTGACCTGGTTTGAACATGGCCCTGGTCAGCCCACATTGGCATCCCTAATCTATGTAACTTAATTTTCTCATTCTCCTAGCAAATCACGAACTGGGTAGAGTGAACGAGTTCATAGTTCAATTTTTTCCGATTTGGCATGACAAGCAAATTGACTAGTTAGCGGTAACTATTTTGTTTTAACACAAAATTTTAAAAGCATAGAAAGGAGATTTGAACCTAGTACTTTATGATTTTTAAGTTTTATAATTAAACAGGTGATCATTTGCATATCTTTACTAAAGAGTGCAAATCAATATTCTAAAACTAATAAATACTTCTATAACTCATGCAACCCCTAGCAAATCTGGTTAGTTTTATAGTAGTGAATTGCGAATTGTGAACCCGAATTGAAACTTAGTAAATCAGCAAACTAAGTAAACTTTGGCCCTAATAAATCTGCAGTTTAGGGGTTGAATCAGCTGTTGGTCTCAATCACAGGCGGTATGTGTTTGTCCCTGACATTGGATGCACAACAGCTAGGTTCGCAGGAACTCTTCTATGGTATTTTTGCTTCTCATAACCCTGATGACCCTATCCATTTTCAGTGAGATTTCTCTGAACAACATTGGTCACCAAACCAATGCCTTATTATTTATTGTTTACTTAATTCCTAAAAATTAACCACACTTTGTATAGAGAGTTATAAACTAGTCTTTATTTTTCCCAACCAATTGACTAAATTTTTCATCTTTTGAAAATAGATTGACATTCTGGGTGTCAAATTTAGTTGTGTTGAGAACGATTCTCACTCAAGCTGTTGGGCATTCTCACTCAAGCCTATGAATGTCGAGGAATCGATCATAAGGGCCTAACAAGTGTTTGAGATTGCAAGGTAGGGCTAGCTATTTTAGTAATTAAACTACAAAATTCAAGAGTCAAAAATGGATCCGAGGAAATAAAAAATTATGTGAGGCACCTCCAAGTCTGGCATTTAAACAAGTACCTGAAAGTCAGTCATTCTCTCTTTCAATTTCTTTTTCAAAGCACTACAAAGCTCATATAAGACTTAGTAAATGAGATTTAGTGAACTTCTAGACAAGGGGGCATTGCTATTAATCATTCTCGCCATATCGTTGAGGTTGAGGTGGTGGGGATGTTGCTTGGGCGGGGTGTCCCAGGATATAATGTGCAGGTCACTGTTGACAGTGGTGTTGAGGAACTCATATGCATTGTAGATGACAGTCTGGAAGTAGCCTTTCTGGCAAAGAAATGAAGTTTGAGTAGTACAAAAGGATGGCTCGGGGAAGGTTGTCCGATCCCCATATGCAAAAGTCGATAAAAGGGCAAGAAAGTGCCATCCAAGCAGAACCTGTAGTACAAAAATACAGGTTGGTTACATATGATAGGAGCATAAAACTGGTGATAAACAATAGCACTTGCATATAAAGGTCAATACCAATTGTAGAACTTATTTATTTATTTTCCCATAGGTAATTGCAGAACAATTTTCCCATGTAACCTCAAGGGATGGTCATCAATGGAGTTCTCTAAGTGACATTTCTACATAAAATCCTTTGCAAATTTCTTCACGTAAATGTTGTTGGCAGCGTTTGTCCCACAGCAAATGGAAATGGATTACAAGCAGGAATGAAAGTAAGAACATATTACTTCATAAAAAGCACGCTCTAAAATTGATAGTGCGACAACTTACCATTCTCAGAAAATTCCAGCCATTGCAATTAACAGTGGAGGGTCTCAGGATTCCCATAAGATAACATGGCTACTGCTCTGATTTTTGTTCATTTATATTGATTATAATTCCAACCATACACTCTGTAGTCATGACCATATGACTAGTAGAATAGATGGAAGTTGCAGCTGCCCTGACAGCAAACTCTCTCTCTATGGTCTCCGCTTCGTTAGATTTGAAAACAATGAAAAGAGACAAAGAATGAACACACTATCGGAAGCAAAAAAAATTTACATAGTTCAATAAATTACCAATGAAAAGAGACAAAAATGAACACACTATCTAGTATGAATAGCATGCTTACCAAAAAAAAATGCTTAAACAGAAAAGAAAATATTGATTTCAAAAAATCAAAGTCGAACAAAATCTTACATTGTATCGAGATGTCAGATTGACACATAAAATAACATGATAAATTACAAAATTAAATGGTTGGCATCCCCTTGTAGAGAAGTCATATACATATTCAGATACCTGTTAGCATATCTATCCAAGTAAATAACCAATCTAAGATGGAGCAAATATGACAAGAGACATGAACCTCAAAATTCTAACCAAGCCTAAAGAAGGGTTGAGACATTTCACAATAAAAATACATGATAAAAAAAAAAGGAGAACATACCAATTAAAGCTCTCATGGTTTCACTAGAAGCATACTCTTGAATAGTATGGTTAGAGAAAAGAAGTCGAATAAACATAGATGCCTGAACTGAAGTATCCGGGTCACTGGAATTGATGAGGTCCAATTCAGCCTGAACACCACCAGCTTCTAGCACTTTAGGAAATTCTTCTTCTCTCTGCACTTCCCCACTAATTTCTGCCATATCAGATCTAAGACTTAATCAAGACATCATAGTTACTTACGACCAAAGAGTATTAAAACCAAATATCAGAAATTACAAATCAGCTTAATACTTGAAGTTCTGAATCATAAAATGTCTGATTTGGCCAATTAAAGAGAAACAGAACAAGCGCATGACAAGAATTGCCTGGAACAAAGTCGTAAGTCAACCAATGGGAAGGAGTCAGACCTGGCAATCTCCAATTTTCTATACATATTATGCCACGCTAGCAGGATAATAGATTGTGTAATTACAGTCGTCAGTCAACCATTGCCGATATATGTTGTCTATCGAATTCCTGAGGTGTCAACAAACACCTACTGATATCTGGTGCTATGTGGTTTTTGAGAAAAATGGTGATCAAATGCAGGTTGATGAGAGACATGAACACAATCGATGATATCGTTATCTCGGATATGTTTTTTTTTCACAAGGGAACAGAAAATGAGTCCAATACTCATTATAACTATTGCATAAAAAATCAACTAAAATAAAAAATCTTATACAATAGGAGAAAATAATAATACCACATTTCATTAAAACAGAAACCCATTAAAAAATATAAGGAAAAGGGAAAAAAAAAAAAAAAAAGCAGAAAAATAAGTTCAATACTCATTATAAATTGTAGCATAAAAAATCAAATAAAAAAAAAAATCTGATAGATAAGGAGAAAATAAGAACCCATTTCCTTAAAATAGAAACCCATTAGAAAGTGTAAGAAAAAGATAAAAAGTCATCGAAAATGAAGCCATTATTTTCCAACAAAATCCACAAGACAGGAAAAGAGTCACTTGCACAAAATGAGGAAAAATAAAATAAAACTCATAAAAAGGGAGTTTAAAAGAAGAGAGTTGCTTATAGCTGAGAGACAGAGAGAGTGGGTGCATGCTTCTAAGGTTTTCTTAAAGGGCTTCATTTCAAGTTTTCAACTGCTCAAGACAGCTAGCATGAAATTTCAACTTCCATGGCTATGATTATGAACAACATACAACTACATATGTGCACCAGACATCGGCAAAATTCAATGAAGCCAACCATTCACTTAGTTATAGAAGAGAAGAAAATCAGTCCACTTATGGCAAAGGCAAAGTGTTAACAAACAAATATACAAAGATCCTTAAATTAAACTATTTGAGTACTATAAATATATATCGGGATGGTAACATCTCGCAAATGACGTGTCAGATTGGTGGGAGGATTATTGGGACATCGTTGTCCCTAATCTGAGGGATGAAGAGGTGGATGTTTTTCCCAGTTTTTACTTACTTTGCTCAGCAGTTACACTTTGGATCATGATGTGAAGATAAGTGAATTTAGACGTTGGAAAAGAAGGGGGTCTTTATTTGTTTACTCAAAGTGCAAAAGAAGGTGCTCGGTGCTTTTTATATTTTGGAAGCACATAACACAAACATTCCTCAATTGAGAGCAGGTCTTATAGAGGGCATTGCATTCAGTACTCATGTGGGCAATTTGGTTGAAGAGGAACAATAGGATCTTCAAGGGAAGTGTCGGTCTTCAGCTATAGAGGTTGTCTTGCAAGGAAATTTTTCATCAATTAGACTACTATGGGCAGATTGTTCAGATTGGTATTGATGGAGGCTATCGTTGAGCAATGTGATAATTTGAGTGGCAATCAGATTTAGTCTAAACCATTGGATTAGAAAGAGTTAACCAAAAGCTTGTACTAAATTCACCTAAACATTTGATTGAAGTTTCCTTGGACCTCCGATGACTGTTGATGCGTTATGATATCTGATGCATTATGACCTCTGATTTGATTACGCAGCTAGGGTTTTGAAGAGAGGGTGAATCTCTGATTCGATGACCGTTGATGCGTTATGATCTTTGTTGCGTTATGACCTCCGATTCAATTACGAATCTAGGGTTTCCATTACGCAACTAGGGTTTTGAAGAGAGGGAGAGGGAGAGCGAGAGCGACGAGGGAGAGAAAATAATTGTTTGAGGGAAAAAAAAATATTAGGGTGACTAATATATGCTGACCCTACACCAATGGCTTCCCCTAGTAGCCTTCGAGGTAGGTTATATCGACCCTGACGGCTACTTAATTCCGACTAACGGTGAAACCTCTATTTTTTATAGTGAAAGTAGTAATGATCTTCCAAATCTTAGACTCAAACAGCAAATTAAACCACAGAAACCCTAATTCTGCAACATTCACAAAATCAGAAAATACAATCATATGTTCAAATTTACATTTACCTCAATTTCATGCCTGCAATCGTTCACTGCAATTATTTGATCCATCGGTTGCTATTCGATCCATCGCTGACAAAGTCTCAGGGCTCAAACTCTCCTCACTTCTATTTCCCTCATTCGACTCCACAAACTTCAACTCATCTCCCACCGCCAATTTCAAAACCGATGAACATGATCTCAGATCTCGACCTCTAGCACTCAAAAACTCCTCAATTTTCTACTCTGATTTCTTGAATTTCGAGGCCAAAATCGAATCGAAACAAAGAGTTAGGGTTTGGGAAGGAGGGAGATAACCTAAATCTAAGTTAGGGTTTGGGGAGGAGGGAGATCACCTGAATTTGATTAGAGAGTTAGGGTTTGCAAATGGAGAGACGCTAGCGTGAGAAATGCGAGAAAAGCAGGTGGACGAGATGGAGAGAGGGGTTTTGTAGATGAGAGGGGTTTTAGAGTGAGAGAAAAGATCCCGTTGAGTAGATATTTAAGTCGGGTAGCTCTTGTGGCCATGGGTTAATAAACCACTGTCCCTTATAGTCGATTGACTAACAATTTCTTTTGGCAGTAGATGTGATGTGTTTTAAACTTAAAAAATTACTGTTTTAAGGAGTAAAACCACTGTTTTAGTGAGTGGAATATTATACCACTATTTTAAACAGTAGTTTATTTTATAAAGCTAAAGTGTTTTTTCCCTCATTTTGACGTAGTGTTATCAATTATCTTGAAGATTTTCTTCGTGTGAAATTTTTTTTCATCCAATATATGTTTGTTTCTCTCATGCGAAATCTGTCATATAGCCGCAAAAAAAATAGAGCGCATCAATGAAGAGGATAGACTTTTTCCGGAAGCACATTTTTGAATGGAAGTATATTCATCTTCAAGAGAAGTTATACCGTCTATTCTACATTTAAATCTCTCTAAGACTGATTTCCAAATCCGATGTGTAAGAGTACTTGAAAAAAATGCGATCAATAGTTTCACTATCACTCCCATAGGCAGATACCACTTTATGACTTGGGTGGTCAATTGACCACCTAAACTTTCTTAAAATTTATTACAAAGATTTAGGAGTCCAAAATTATATTGACCGTCCAAAATTATCTAAAATCTTCAAACAAACTTTTTTATTGTATTTGCTTTCATAACAAATATTTCTTTGATTTTTAGAACTAAATCCTACTATTTTGGCCTATTTTTAGGATCCCCTCCATCTATTTAGGTGCTCCATGTAATTATTTTAGGAGGGATTTCTCTCACACGGGGCTCCACTGTGTTGTAGAGCTACATGCTCACATATATGGTGTGTAAGCTCTAGTATAATTAATTAAAAATATTAAGCAATTTATTACACATAACAAGATTTGAACATAGAACCTAACCTTCCCAAAGCACTAATTCTTTTTTTGATAACGCACAAAGCACTAATTCTTTTTTGTTTTGAAAGGTACACAACTCTATTTCTACCACTAGAGCAATACACTAAAATATGTAAAGACAAAAAAAAAACTTAATAAATATATAATTTTACGAAGGCATAAAAATTATTAAATAATCTCGTTCATCATTGAGATGTGTTCAACAACTCCGATGGTCTCACAGGCTCCCTACTACGTACTGCCACATCATTCTACTCTTTGGAGGATGACGATGAGGATGATGTTACCTCGTAGTCATTCTTCGAGGGAATTTTAAATTAGGCCAATTTTGATGGAACAGCCTAATTGATATGTATATGATTTTCTTTTATTTCATATCTAGTTTCGTTTGTAGAAATTTTCTTTTTTTTAGCATTTACTTAGAAAAAAGTTATACAATTTTTTAACATTAATTGATTAGATGACCATCCTATGAAAAAATCCTGACTCCGCCCCTGATCACTCCAAGATAAGACAAAATGTAAAGGTAGTTGGTGTCTACACTTCATGAGATTATCCAGTGTTAGCAATCGATAGCTAAATGCCAACCATGCACAAAAAGCATGCTTATCTCCAACCATAATATGGCCCCCAAAACTGCGAAGACTGCAATACTTCAGAAGATTTGACTCACACACCATTCTACCAACAGATCACCACACTCATCTGGGAACACCCAATTCATTCCAAAGATTTTTAGCACTACTCTCCAAACCTATTTTGTTACCCAACAATGAATAAACAAATATCTAGCAGACTCCTCTTGCAAGCATATTAGACATCTATTATGAATGGCAAAGCTCCTTGTCCCTAACTGATCAATAGTTAGAATGTGACCCTAGGCCTCACTCCAACTAGAGAGATTTTTTTTGGGTGAAATTTTAACTCTTATATCCCAGTCCACTTATGACTTTTCAATGACCTTCTGCACAGAAAAGCATAGAACGACTTAACTGAGAGATGCCCCCTTTGTTTTTTTAAGTCCCAAATGCGAAGATCCCTGTTAAGATTTTGAGGTTTGATAGTGATATTTTTGTTCCCTTGGTAATAACGAAAAAGATTGTCGGCATAAAGCAATTTTTTTTTTGGTAGTTCAGCGTGAGGTTATAGTGTAATATCCCTGATATTTTAGACCCGAATTCGATTACCTCGATAAGCATGCCCAGAAAAGTTACGTGATAGATTATGTATAATTGAGTAAGTGAACATAAAAGAAGAAACTTGGCCAAAAGGATTCTGGTTTTCACTTGTGGAAGTCCTATAATTAGTGACTTATACACCAAAGTGTATGTATGTGCTCAACACTGAAATGAAATTCAATTCAAGTGGATAGGATTTGTAGACAAAAGATCATGATATTTTGATAAAATATCAAGATATTTTGGTATGATATTTTAGTTATAAAGAGAGAAGAGTGAAGGAAAAGTTTCACTCTTCCTTCCTCTCGTGAGAACCAAAACTTGGGCTCTTGCAAAACTCCTCTCTTCTTTACTTTTATCCTTTAGTAATGACAATCACTCTCCCCATCTCAACCGTAGAAATACCTTGAGTTCAGCCACTATTTTGATTAGATATGTTGAGGGTGAAGGATAGGGGAGAGTGATACTTGTGTGTGTAAATCTAGGCTGACAGTTGCTCTAACAACAATGTTAAGAGATGAGCTGAATTTGGATTTTGACTGATTGAGGCTTTGTGGATTTGATCCGGTACTTTGAAATAGGATCATTAGAAGCCTCGAGAGTCAACCTTAAGAGGTAGGTTTTTAAATTCATCTGGTTAAGTTATTTTTACCTAGATTAGATTAGATAAACTGTGAATATAAAACTGATGTTAGTTTAGTTTTTGGAAGAAATTAAATTAAGAAAGAGCAAACTGAGAATAGCAGAAACCTGGAGAAATTCGAAGTTCGAATTTAATTTCGAACTTCGAATTCAAAATTTAAACATCGAAAAGAGAATCGAGGTTTGAATTTTGGCTATTCTGTCTGATGTATTTATGAAGGAATTCGAAGTTCTAATTCAAATTCGAGGTTAAAATTCAAATTCGAACTTCGAAAATGGAATTTGTTGTTCGAATTTTGCCCTGTTTTTGGCTTAATAAATTTTCTTGGAAAATTTATGGGGAACTCTTGTTTGGTCTTGTAGACTCAATTAACACTTATATGGTGTTAATCCTTGTAGGCTATATGTATAAAGAGTCCACTGTGGGGACCCTTGTGTGAACTTAAACCGAATTCATGTCAAAGGTAGGGGAACCTTAAACTTTATTGCATTTTATCTAAGTAGGTGGTAATCTCTTTTCAAGTATAAATTCTGAAATTAATTGAATATAGCATGATTCTGTGTAGCATTACTTTGATTTAAGGAATTCTGAATGAATCTTGAAATGACATGAACTCTGAAATCTTGGAAATTCTGAACCTAACCTTTGAATCTAATTTATGTATTAGAACTTTGAATCTAAAAATATACTATGTACGTAAAATCCTATATGATTAGTATCTACATTTGATTTGAGGTTAATCAGAACGAAACCCCAAATTCTATGAACCATGATGACGGTAAATCAACCTAGCACAAGTTTCCTTCATGGCGTAGGGGCTTGTTGCAATTTCAAAAAAAGGGTTTAGTTAACGACAATGGTTAGTAGGGTTTCCCATCGGTAATACTCTCGCTCTCATGAAATATTAATTTGGGAGATAATCTTAAGTTATAAATTTAAGACAATTAACTACAGACGCATGCATGAAATTAGAAGCTGAAACCATAAGAACTTTAGACCTATTTAATTCTCATATGGCATACTATTTTAGAGTTGGAATCAAGTAAATCAAGGCATGTTTTGAAAATCATATCTGATATGATTTTTTTTTTGTCTTTAAAAACCATTGCTTATGACAAAATGTGAATAAATGAGTTTCCTCTACTAAGCTTTGATGTTAGCTCACCCCGACTATATGTCACAAGTGCTGAAACTGATTTAGGCTCCGACAACCTTGATCTTGAGGACTCTGACTACATCTCTGAGGAAGAGCCAGTGATCCCAGCAGAGGAGTTCTTTCCCTGACCTAGGCTTGTTAGCTTGGTATACATTTTTATTTAGAATCATTTTGAACTATGGGCCGAAGGCCTTGTTTTGTTACTTTTGATATCATTTTGAGGAACCATCATTAAAAACCATTGTTTAGGTGTTAGATTGGCCATCATCGGTGGTTCTTCCTGGTTCCTTTTTGAGATATATTTTTGTATGAGATATGATTCTACTGGTTCTTCCTGGTTCCTTTTTGTTTTACTAGTTTGATTTTGATTTAAGATTAAGATTATACTTATGTTGCCGGCTTAATATCTAATAATTAACTTCTCTTAGGCTTCTTGAGAAATCAATTGGTTGGCGAACTAACCTTTCCTATACAATGAGGATTGGAAAAGTTAGGTCGTCACAATTGGTATAAGAGCCTGGCTCTAGATTCAAAGTCTTAGGACTAAGGGCATGATTGTCTTTACAATCGATACTGATCAATTGTTATTGTTATTTAACAATGACAGATCAGTATGGCTCCAAGATTCAGAGGCAGAGATAGAGGTAGAGATGGACCTAGAACGATTCGTATTGAGGAAATTGATGAGGGCATAGGTACATCACAGGGCAGAGATAGAGTTCTTTCTGGTTCTAATGCAGTTCCCATGGGAGCTGGGAGAGGTAGAGGAGGCAATGTTGACCATGTATTGGAGGCTTTGGCCAACAATATGGCTCAGGAGACTGTTCCAATGACTCAGCAGACTACGACGATGACTCAGCAGATAGAGTTATTGGCAGCCAGACATCAACCAGGAGGTTTTATTGAATTTAGGAGAATGTGACCTCCTACCTTCTTGGGTCGGACTGATCCGTTGGAAGCTGAGGGTTGGCTCGACGAGATAGAGAAGATATTTGAGGTGTTACAATGCACCGATATTGAAAAGGTGCACTGGGCAACCTTCAAGTTACAAGGCGAGGCTAGTCCTTGGTGGAAGTCTATATCCAGGACACGAGAGTAGGACATTCCTAATACTCCATGGACCTGGGCAGAGGTCGTGGAGCCATTCAACAATCAATATTTTCCCAAGATCGTACGTCATCAGTGGGAAGTCCAATTTATAAAACTAGAATAGAATGAGATGTCTGTACATGAGTACTAAGCAAAGTTTGATAGACTTTCACGGTTCGCACTGCTACATGTGGCCACCAAATTAATGAGGGCCCGAAAATTCAAGCATGGCTTGAGGTCAAAACAAGAGTGAGTGGCAATGTGGGAGCTGAAAACCTTTAGGGGCGTTATGTCAAAGGCTCTCATTGCTGAAGAGGAAATCCAGAAACTGTATTTGAGAAGGGATCAAGAGAATAGAAACCGCATTGGCCAGGGATAGTCTAGTGTGTCTGAGCAGGCAAACAAAAAGCCAAGGTTCTTGAAACCTCCTCGCTATCCTATTCAGCCAGCTTATTCCAAACCGGTTGTTACTTCAGGACCTATATCCTACTCCTATCAAAGATCACAAAATTCTTCACCTGCACGACCTTTCAGATCTTCTAGTACCACGGCGAGTGGGGCCTCAGTGGCACAGGGATCGTCGCATGTACCATCTATGACTCTAGTTCCAACATGTACACGATGTGGGAAACCACATAAGACAAAGAATTGTAAAAGGAACACTGGAGGGTGCTTCTGATGTGGAAAGATCGGTAATATGATCAAGGATTGTCTTGAGGAGGACAAGGGAAGGACTACTTCGATTTCTACGCATAAATTTTCTCGACCTACTATTCAGGGTCGAGCCTACGCTGTGGCTGCACATGATACCCAAACATCGAATGACGTGATCCAAGGTATCATTAAAATTCAGATGTTGATTCCTGCATTCATTTTATTGATTTGAATTATGAATTTTTTAAAGATTAACTTGAACACCACAGTCATTGCATATAATTAATGAAACTTTTGATAAAAGGTACCATTGTCATGCGTTGTGAGTAAGACAGAAGCACGAGTATTGATAGGCCCCGGGTCTACTCACTCGTTTATCACTCCTCGTTTTTATGAGAAGTTAGGCATTGTTCCTAAGCCCCTTGCTTTCATCTTGGTTGTGTCAGTTCCCACGGGAAGCTTGGTGAGCACGGATATGGTGTGTTAGTCAGTTATCGCGATGATTGATAATCACGAGACATTAACTGATATGATTACGCTGAGTATGAAAGGGTTTGACGTGATACTCAAGATGGATTGTTTGTCTGCATATTATGAAAGTGCGGACTGTCTTCGAAAGATTGTGACCTTCCGACCTCCAAAGCGAAAATTCTTTCGATTTTATGGAGTTAAATCTAATGTCGTGCCACTTATTTTCGCTATCCGAGCTGATCGTATGATGAGGAGCGGTTGCTGTGGATATCTTGCTTACTTATAAGATCATAAGGAAGAAAAGAATGACATTGCGCTTATCACGGTTACATGTGAATATCCCGTTGTCTTCCCTGAATAATTACCTGGATTGCCACCTGATCGAGAGATCCAGTTTGCGATCAAGTTAGCGTCGAGTATCAAACCATTATCCAAGGCCCCATATCGGATGGCGCCTACAGAGTTGAAAGAGCTAAAGGAATAGCTTTAGGAGCTGTTGGATAAAGGCTTTATTAGACCGAGTGTTTCTCCTTGGGGAGCACCGATATTATTTGTGAAGAAGAAAGATGGATCGATGCGTCTATGCATCGATTATCGCCAGCTCAACAAGATGACGATTAAGAATCATTATCCACTTCCGCGGATAGATGACCTGCTTGATCAACTGCAAGGTGCAAAGTTCTTTTCAAAGATTGATCTGAGGACAGGCTATCATGAGCTTAAGATTAAGGTGAAAGATATCTCCAAGACTGCGTTTCATGAGGTATGGTCACTACGAGCTCCTAGTTATGCCTTTTAGGCTCACGAATGCACCTGCATCATTTATGGACTTGATGAACCGAGTGTTCAAGCCACACCTCGATAAATTAGTGGTAGTTTTCACAGATGACATCCTCATCTATTTGAAAACTAGAGAGGAAATGTGCAACATTTACGAGTGGCTCTTCAAACACTCAGGGGCCACCAACTATATGCTAAACTCAGTAAGTGTGAGTTTTGGCTTGATAAGGTCAGTTTCTTGGGCCACGTTGTCTCTGAGACTAGTATATCTATTGATCCGACAAAGATTGAGTCTGTGGTGAAGTGGGAACAGTCGAAGATGGTTATTAAGGTCTATAGTTTCCTTGGTCTGGTAGGATAGTATCAGAGATTTGTCTAGGGCTTCTCCAAGATATCAGGTCTACTTACACAGCTTACAAAAAAGAATGCTAAGTTTAATTAGACGGAGCAATGCGAGCAGAGTTTTCAGGAACTCAAGCAGTGATTGACTACAGCACCGGTACTTACTATACCTTCAGGCAGTGGGGGATTCACAATGTACAGTGATGCTTCTTATGTGAGATTAGGTTGTGTGCTTAATCAAAATGAGTGGGTCATTGCTTATTGTTCTAGGCAGTTGAAGGACCATGAAAGAAATTATCCGATGCATGATTTCGAGTTAGCAGTGGTTATCTTCGCCCTGAAGATCTAGAGACACTACCTCTACGGTGATATATTTGATATATTCACCGATCACAAGAGTCTTAAGTACCTATTCACCCAGAAGGATGAATATGAAGCAGCGACGATGGATGGAGTACTTGAAAGATTATGATTGCTCTATCCAATACCATCTGGGAAAAGTAAACATCATTGCTGATGCACTCAGTAGGAAGTCTCTAGCTCTATTATCACATCTTACTAGTAGGATACAGAGATGAAAAATATTAGAAGATATGGCCTTAGGCCGCTCACGGTTTGATGTGAAAGGCTTAGGAGCACTGATGGCTACCCTTGTGCTTCGCCCTATGCTCTTTGAGAATATCAGGAAGCTATAGATGACGGACGATGAGCTCATGGAAATTAGGTGAGATGCGGTTAGTGGAAGCAAGAAGGATTCTCCATTCGAGAAGATGAGACCTTGTTGTTTAGAGACCGATAATGTGTACCGACGAGTACTGAGTTTTGAGACATTATTTTGAAAGAGGCTCACAAATCGATGTATGCTATATATCTTGGTAGTACCAAGATGTATCAAGATTAAAGAAGAGCTTCTGGTGGAGGGGTTTGAAAAGGGACGTCGCCGAGTACATATCGCGATGTTTGGTCTGTCAACAGGTTAAGGTTGACCATCAAAATCCTGCAGGATTGTTACAACCATTACCTGTACCCTAGTGGAAATGGGAAGCCATTTCAATGGACTTCATTCTGTGGTTGCCAAAAACTCTAAGGAAGAACAATGCCATCTGGGTCATTATCGATCAGTTAACGAAGTCCGTTCATTTCCTACCTTATAATACAACATATACCTCCAACAAACTCATCGAGTTGTACCTCAAGGAGATAGTTAGACTGCACGAGATACCTGCCAGTATTGTGTCAGATAGAGATTCATTATTTACATCTCTGTTTTGGCAACGGTTCCAAGAAGGAATGGGTTCTCGTCTTGACTTTAGCTCAGCATTTCACCCTCAGACCGATGGCCAAACTAAGCGAGTAAATCAGATCATCGAGGACATGCTTCATGCTTGCATGTTGGATTTTCATGGGTCATGGGACCAACACTTACCTCTGATCGAGTTCGCTTACAACAATAGCTTCAAAGCTAGCATCGACATGGCACCGTTTGAGGCGTTGTATGGACGGCGGTACAGGTCTCCACTGAATTGGAAAGAAGTGGGTGAGAAGCTCATTCTAGGCCCAGAGATCATGGAGCGTACGACCGAGACAGTTCGATTGATCCGCGAGAGACTACGTGTGGCTCAAAGTTGCCAGAAGAGCTACATAGATCTCAAAAGGAGGCATGTGGATTTTCAGGTGAGCTTAATTGCATTAATCACCTTACATTGCTCTAAGGGATGAACTTGTGGCTAATAATTGCATTTCAGGTTGGCGACAATATTTTTGTCCGAATCTCGCCTACGAAAGGCGTGATGTAATTCGAAAAATGAGGGAAGCTGAGCCCTTGGTATGTTGGGCCTTTTGAGATATTAGGCCAGTCAGAGAGGTTTCATATAGAGTAGCTTTACCACTGCAACTATCTAGCATGCACAACGTATTCCATGTGTCCAGGCTATGGAGATACATTCGCGACCCGACTCATGTACTTCATTACCAACCCATTGAGCTTCAAGATGGGTTGATAGTAATCGAGGACCCTGTGCAGATCTTAGACCGCAAGGAGCAGATCCTACAAACCAAGAGGATTTATTTGGTTCTCGTAATATGGTGAAATCATACCTCAGAGGAAGCCACTTGGGAGCACGAGGCTGAAATTCGAGGCCAGTTTCTGCACTTGTTTGAGTGATTTTAAGTTTTTTTTTTTGTAATTATGGCTGTGTGGACAATGTATAGAGATTTTGGAATTGTAATATATATCATAGTCTATATACAAAATTCTGAGTGGGATTATATTTTTCCTCTATATATACTTGTGTTTAAATTGGTGAAATAATATGCCAACCATCAAGCTGAGTATTGGTGGTTTTTGTTAGTTTGAAATAGCACTTTATGTATGGCACAAGTGTTGAATAGCAATAGTTGGGGTGTAGGTTTAAGCAAGTTTTAAAAAAAATGCTAGTGGTAGACAATAAAGCAACTTCAAAAAACTAAAATTTAAATTTTTTTGAAGTTGACAGTTTTTGTCAAATTCAAACTTCAAAATTCAAAATCGAATGTTCGATTTCAAATTCAAACATCGAATTAGAAAATTCGAAGTTCGAATTATCATGCACCTAACACTTTTGGGACAAATTCGAAGTTTGAAATTCATTTCAAAGTTCGAATTGAAATTCGATGATCAAAAATCAATTCGATGTTCGAAATTATTGGGTTAAGTTCTGTTTGGGGTTTTATTTTTTCATTCCCACGCTCCTTCTCAAAGCAGAGCTTAGGGTTTTCTTAAGGTTTTTCCTTCTTCTTGGGCAAAATCAAGGTGATCCGAACTAGATTTGCAAAGGGCTTTGGTTTCCACTGACTAGGAATTGATTTTTCTTCCCAAAAAGGTAAACCCTAGCTAAATTTCTGATTTGCACTTCCAAATTCAAATTTAATTGCTTATCTCTATGGGACCTAAGAAGCAATCAGTTCCTAGGGTTCCCACTTCGAAAAGGCTTGTTTCTAGGACTGGATCTTCTATTCAACCACCGCCACCACCTTAGCAATCGATCCCATCACCACAGTAACCCATTCCACCACCCCCACCACTTCGTGAACAACCCAATGAGTGGTGGAGTGCCAAGGGTTTTGCTGATGAATGGATCTTTGATCCTGAGTTGTTTGACCAACAAGCTACCACACAATGGGCCTCTGATTATCTAGAAAGGGCCCAATTGAAAACCCTGCTACAACCTTTCCATAGCCATTTTTATCCTAGGCTGGTCCGCCTCTTTTACCAACGCATGAGATGGGGCGATGGGAAAAAAATTTACACCACCATCGATGGGTGCGACTATGCCTTTGATATTGATGGCATTACTGCAGCAATGAATTGTCCTACTAAGCATTCCCCAGCCATGGGTTTGGCTGCACCAAACTCTATACCCGTGGTAGTTCATGATGTGGTGGTACAGATGATCCAGGGACACCATGGATCTGGCAGATCTGTAACCCGTTCTCAGCTGCCGGATACTATGTGGATGCTTGACGTCATTTTAAAGGCTACCCTATATCTCTTTGGACATCGATCGGAAAGACGAGACACCATCCAACATGCCCTATTTTCTGCATTTCAAGAGAGATGGTTCAATGCCCCGATAATGGTGTTTCAAGGTATCATCAAGGCTCGCGAAAAGATGGGTAAAAAGGTGAAGGCTCCCACCAAAGAAATTCCCTACGTCCGGCTGCTATCCCTTATGCTTGAAGACTATCGTACTGAACCGACCTATGAGACCCTGAATGATGAACCTAAGTCCAATGTCAGTGTAATGACCAATAAGTTGGCTGATTGTAGTTGAAGCTATAGCAAGTTGTTGAAGGCTCCAAAAGACACTGTGGTTCAGGATGATGATGACGAGGAAGACGATGATCAACCAGCTGCTGAACATACCGCTCCCGAGACAGGCCAACCCCCACACTCAGATATGCTCACATTATCGGAGTTCACTCGACAGATGACGACTATGAGTCAGTAGATCTAGGTGCTGACTCAACATACGAGCTCGATGAGCAGGGAGTTAGAGATCCATGGGGGGGCACTGACCTATCTAATGTAGCATGCCTATCCTGCAGATTATGCTACCTATCTGGATGATATCCGCGCCTTCATGCATCGCGCTTCTACTTCTGGAGCGCGATGAGGTGCCTATGGATGCTGGAGATGACGACAGGGATGATGATCAGGCAGCTGGATGCAGTCCGGATATGGAGGATTAGAGCAGCTATGGTGACCTTATGGTTTTACTTTTTACAATCTACTTTTGGAGTTGTAATTATTAAATGTTGGTGGATTAGTAGAACCTGGTGGTTCTACATTTTTCTTTTTCTTATACATTCTGGTTTGCTTTATTTTGTTGTTAGCTTTGTTTTGTTTTGCCTTAACCATATGCGATACATGACTGTTTTGCCTATGGATTATATGTCTGTGGATTATGAATTGAATTCTTATGTTGGTTACTTTTGATTTTTTCCTTCATTTCTGCTTATGGATTCATTTTGGATATGCTTATGTGATTCGATCTACTTGACCATACCTGACTGCTTACTTTAGTTTTCCAATGTGGGTATTTGAGTACTCTGATAACATGATTTGATCACATTCTAGATTGTTCACCTTGAGTCACAGTGAGGTGTGTTTCCCGGCATGTGACACTTGGGGTGTTGGCATCCATGTACGGATGCAATCCACTATGGCATTATGGGGTGCCACACACAGAACATCCAGGTTACTACGGATCCTGTCCCTTGACTTGCATACCTTGTGAAGCCATCGCAGTGTGACCCATTTTCTTTAGATTTCGACTTATTTGCTTTTGCTTTAATTCCATATTTTTGCTTCGGAAGGAGTACCTTGTAGACCTGTTTGTGTGTGCTTTGCATTTTCGAGGAAAAAAATTCCTGAGGGAAGAATGTAATATCCTTGATATTTTATACCCGAATTCGATTACCTCGGTAAGCGTGCCCAGAAAAGTTAAGTGATGGATTATGAGTAATTGAGTAAGTGTATATAAAAGAAAAAACTTGGCCAAAAGGATTCTGGTTTTGACTTGTGGAAGTCCTATAATTAGTGACTTATACACCAAAGTGTATGTATGTGCTCAACACTGAAATTAAATTTAGTTCAAGTGGATAGGATTTGTAGACAAAAGGTCATGATATTTTGATAAAATATCAGGATATGTTGGTATGATTTGTAGTCATAGTGAGGTATGTTTCCCGGCATGTGACACTTGGGGTGTTGGCATCCATGTACGGATGCAATCCACTATGGCATTATGGGGTGCCACACACAGAACATTCAGGTTACTACGGATCCTGTCCCTTGACTTGCGTACCTTGTGAAGCCATCGCAGTGTGACCCATTTTCTTTAGATTTCGACTTATTTGCTTTTGCTTTAATTCTGGACTTTTGCTTCAGAAGGGGTTCCATGTAGACCTATTTATGTGTGTTTTTGCATTTTCGATGACGAAAATTCCTAAGGAGGGGAGAATATAATGTCCTTAATATTTTAGACTCGAATTTGATTATCTCGGTAAGCATGCCCGAAAAAGTTACGTGATGGATTATGAGTAATTGATTAAGTGAACATAAAAGAAGAAACTTGGCCAAAAGGATTCTGGTTTTGACTTGTGGAAGTCCTATAATTAATGACTTATACACCAAAGTGTATGTATGCGCTCAACACTGAAATTAAATTCAGTTCAAGTGGATAGGATTTGTAGACAAAAGATCATGATATTTTGATAAAATATCAGGATATTTTGGTATGATATTTTATTTATAAAGAGAGAAGTGTGAAGGAGAAGTTTCACTCTTCCTTCCTCTGATGAGAACCAAAACTTGGGCTCTTGCAAAACTCCTCTCTTCTTTAGTTAGATCCCTTAGTAATGACAATCACTCTCCCCATCTCAACCATAGAAATACCTTGAGTTCAGCTGCTATTTTAATTAGATATATTGAGGGTGAAGGATAGGGGATAGTGATACTTGTGTGTGTAAATCTGGGCTGACAGTTGCTCTAGCAACAATGTTAAGAGATGAGCTGAATCTGGAGTCCGATTGATTGAGGCTTTGTGGATTTGATCCGGTACTTTGAAATAGGATCATCAGAAGCCGCGGGAGTCAACCTTAAGAGGTAGGCTTTTAAATTCATTTGGTTAAGTTATTTTTACCTAGACTAGATTAGATAAACTGTGAATGTAAAACTGATTTCAGTTTAGTTTTTGGAAGAAATTAAGTTAAGAAAGAGCAAATCGAGAACAACGGAAACCAGGAGAAATTCGAAGTTCAAATTTAATTTCGAATTTAGAATTCAAAATTCAAACATCGAAAAGTGAATCGAGGTTCGAATTTTGGCTATTCTGTTTGATGCATTTATGAAGGAATTCGAAGTTCGAATTCAAATTCGAGGTTCGAATTCAAATTTGAACTTCAAAAATGGAATTCAATGTTCGAATTTTGCCCTATTTTTAGCCTTATAAATTTTCTTGGAAAATTTATGGGGAATTCTTGTCTGGCCTTGTAGACTCCATTAACACTTATGTGGTGTTAATCCTTGTAGGCTATATATAGAAAGAGTCCACTGTGGGGATATTAAACCGAATTCAAGTCAAAGGTAGGGGAACCTTAAACTTACTGCATTTTATCTAAGTAGATGGTAATCTATTTTCAAGTATAAATTCTGAAATTAATTAAATATAGCATGATTTCAAGTAGCATTACTTTGATTTAAGGAATTCTGAATGAATCTTGAAATGACATATGAACTCTGAAATCTTGAGAATTCTGAACCTAACCTTTGAATCTAATTTATGTATTAGAACATTGAATATGAAAATGTACAATGTACATAAAATCCTATATGATTAGTATCTGTATTTGATTTGAGGTTAATTAGAATGAAACCTTAAATTCTTTGAACCGTGATGACGGTAAATCAGCCTAGCACAAGTTTCCCTCATGACATAGGGGCTTATTGCAATTTCAGAAAAATGGTTCACTAAATGACGATGGTTAGTAGGGTTTCCCATTGGTAATATGTTGTCGGATTTAATTTTTTATTTACCAGTGTGCATGCTTATTGTATGGTGAGAACAAATAATAAGAACAATGTAAAGTAAAATAAAAGATAAAAACAACACAACTAAGGTAATCCTAAGCCAACAAGATCCAGGGCTATTGTAGCAAGTTTTGATAAGTAAGAGTTTGTCACAAAGAGAAGTTGATCTATAACCCATAATGGGCTATAATAGTAGGCCTCCAAATCTGACTACAGATCTGACAATCCTAAAGAAAGGGAGTTGGGTGTTATGCCTACACTAAATTACCTAAAGAAAGACATGAAGTGCAGTCCTATCCTAAGAAAGGGTTATAAAGTAGGGGATGGTGTGTGTTAAAATAATGATAAAAGGGTGAGAAATAAGTAGCTTAGGTTAAGGGTTCATTTAGTTATGTAACTCAGATTTAGGTCTCTCTCAGCAGCAAGTCATTGCCAAGGTGCTCTTACTAACCTCAACAAGGTGAAAATATCCAACTTAACCCATACCATTTGGAGTGCTCTTAAGGCTATAGTTTGTCCACTCAAATGGCCACAGTCTATCCTATGGAGTCTGTCAAATCCCATTGGCCAAGCCAGAAGTTGCTAATCTAATCCAGAGGAGTAAGCGTATCAAACCTCATCCAATGGATCAAATCATTCTATGAATATCATTGCAGACATTATATTTGCCAGGCTACAAGATCCCTAGTCTGCGCACAGATCTGGCTAACATTCACAGGAGTTCCAACCCTTAAAACCCTATGTGTACTGTCAAGGCCAGCGGCACATTGATGCCCACACAAAGGACCGACAATAGGTTGAATAAGGATCTAAGCACAACTGATCATTGCTACAAAAAGCCTGCAATGCCTCAGCCTCCCAGTCCGCAATCACTATAAAGAAACCAGATCTAACATCTGATAACGATAAAGTAAAATAGAGGGGAGTCTGTTCCCGCACAATCTCTCACTCAGCTATAAGTCCAAGTGTAGAGAAGAAGAATCCATCTCATATCTGTGACCAAGTTTTTCCTAGGGCTATAGTCTGTCCACTCAAATGGTCACAGGCTATCCACAAAGGCTCCCTTACCCACAGATACAAAAACAGAGCATGAAAACTGCTGACTGCCACCATGGTCCCAGGGCATCACACTCAAGCTTCAGTGGGCCTTTCAATAAGCTCAAATCCTAAATATATGCTATAGACTAAACAGAACTACAGACAAATAGGAAAATAATAGATTGAGTAAGCTTTTAAACAAAGATTTTATTGATCTGGTGTCATTAACAATGGAATCCCTCAAGGCAGCAGGCTTGTGCACAACAGCTCAACACTGAATCCCAATGTTTACTGAACTATTATAAAACTTAAATAAAACTATACATAAATGCCTACCAAAGGCTTAGACAGCAAGTGTTGAGCTAAGAAAGAAGAAAAAAAATAGAAAAAGAGGTGATAAAATCCTAACCCTAGCCTACTCGAGCACTTAGCCGTTAGAGGTTGAAGGAGAAGGAGAATGATGGTTTGCTAAGTTACAGGCGCAACTTAAATACTTAGTCCCAATACTGTGGCTAATAGAAGAGTGAAACCCTAATTCTTTCAAGTAGATGTGGCACTGTTACAACCCTTGGATGCCTTGGAATGCATGCATTAGAATCCGGGGTAGAGTTTTCGCAGGGTAGAGTTTGGCTTTGAATGCTGCTGTCTCACGCAGAAGGACTTCGAGTGATCGCGCAGCTTCTTTGGCTTTGAATGCACTCGCACAGAAGAGCTTCAGAAACTCCAGTCGTGAGGTACTTGCCCAGATAGACTTTACATCTCACTTGGTTCAGGGTTAAGCTTCTAGGCGCGCGAGAGCAGCGCGAGAGAACTTCTGGGTGTCTCTCTCTTTCAGAGCCACGCGAGAACTTTGCGAGTTAGCTTTGGTTCCTTGTGCGTGTTGGACTCGTGAATTGCTCTAAGGCTTGATCTCCACGAGATTTGTGCGAACAATATTTCTGAAGGTTTAAGGGGCGAGATCCTTGCGAGGTCTTTAAGCACTTGCTCTCAGCTGAACTGCGCGAGGGGACTTTGCCAGTGATTTGAACTTCGCGAGGTTGCACCTCAGCTGTGAGAGATAAGGCATTGGCTCCTCTGCTTCAGTGCACATGTTACTGTGCAATGTCCTCTACTCTCATCCAAACATCATTCATCTACTGAACTTCTTTGGTCCGTTATGACATGCAAAGTAGTCACCAAGGTGTGTACCACCATGGTATTCCATCACTTTTTAGTTCAGCTATCATCTTTTGCTTGAATTCTCTCTTAACACCAAAAGCACAGACTTTATGTTATGCTACACATTTTATTCTTAACTACAAAGCAAGCTAAAACGGAGTTATTAGTGAGCTTCAAGGTCTGGCAAAGGCTAGGTTAAGAGGTGAAAAGTGGTACTTTTCAATGATTAACACACCCCCAAACCTAATCTTTGCTAATCCCTGAGCAAAGCAAAATTTAAGCAGCTACTCAAAAAATGTAAATGCCACTTTCGTAGGGTCATAGGGAGCACGGATGCATTTAGCTTATGCATCAAGCCTTTTAAACCCCTAGGTGATCCCTAGTGGAGGAGTGAAGTCTCTTGAGGGTTTTCAGTGAAGGTACGCACAAACTTCACCATTGAAATAGTTAAAAATAGTGCATTCAATGTTAAACGAATTTAAATAAATAAAGCTACATTCCACACCCATTCTTCAAAAGTCAGAGGAAATTATAGCTGCAATGCAGCCCTATAAAACTCAAAATTAGCAGGTGTTTGCATCACCACCACTCATTTCACATCAGAAATTATTGAATTCAGTACCTTAAATTAAATAATTTAGTTGGATACAACCCCAATGAAATTAAAATTCAGACCCAATCCTTACATGGGCTATCTCTCAATAATGAAAATCAAAAGGGTGTTCCCATTCCATCAGCCCAAGAGTAGTTATGGACCCCAAATGGGTCTGCAAGTATGAGCATAGGCAAAGCTTCTAATTTCTAACATCCTCATGACTTTTCACCATAGATTGGACACTCCCTCATCTCCACATGACAACTCATTTTACTTAGGATCAACAAGGTCTTTTGATGGGTTGTAATGTGGCTTATAGGTGAGGTTTATAAAGAATAAAGGGATCGAATGGATCAAAATTGAGAAATCAACAAGGTAGAAGGTGATTCATTACTTGACCACCTTCATTTCAGCACTACTTCATCTTCCTTGACATTTTTCAGATTCAAAGTGGTCAGCTTCTTCTCTTCTTTTCAATTTTCAGAAGAAGTACTTTTCTTGATTTCTTTTTATTTTATTTTATTTTATTTTTTTTTTAATGATAAACTGTCACACGAAAATCATTGATACACTGTTGTTCATAAGTTGCTTTTCTTTTCCTTCCACCAAATGTTGGACCACTCTCACAATCTTTAATTCCTTCTCCTTTACCTACTAAATTCTCAGAGTGAGGGACAGGTTGAATCAGGTTATGAGGTTAAGGTGCAAGTACTCCGGTATTTGTTGAAGAAAAAGAATAGGATTTTCAAAGGTCAATGAGTGTAAGCAAAGGGCAGTTGAATAGGGAGGAAATTTTAAGCTCAAACTATTCAAATGAAGGCTTTCGGTCATTTCCTTAGGGTTATGAGTGTTGTCAATCAGTTTTGATTTGGAGGTGCCTAACTTCTAGTGAAAAGTGATTGAATCAATCAGTCCTTAGAGCAGAAAAATGCCAAAAGCACTCTTCAAAAGAAATTGGATAGGCCCAAATCTCACTAGCTATAGTCCTCAAATTAACTCATGAGGTATATTTTCACCTTTTTCTCTCCTCTTAGGTTCACTAAGTACTAATTGAAAAATTTTCTGATGTTAGCTTCATGGTGGTGCAAAGATTTTAAAATTTTTAGTTTCAAAATGTCTGCAAAAATTATAACTTTCCACAAATTTCCTCATTCTAACAAGTTAGGTGGGAATTGACTTTATTCATCCCAATTAAATTAACATTGTTGCACTAAAGTTAACTATTCTATTGGCAGGACTACCCTTCCACACCCCCAAAGCTATGAGGAGCAGTGTCCTCACTGGTCCAAAGAGAAGAGGGTATCAGCTATGGGAAACCTCCTCTCCTGCTCATGACCAGAGCAGTAAATATTTTTTCTCAACACTTCATCCATGAATCTGAGGTTGGGGGTGTAAGTCCCTCTTCCTGATTGAGTCTCCTGAGGCTGTAACTCCTCCATTTAACTCTTTTGCAATCTCTATGATGGTGGCTGTCAAAGGGGGACCCAAGCCCCATTCAGGGCTTTACCTGGCTAATATCCCCACTATTTCTGCAATGGTGCTCTAGTTGAACAGCATTTTAAAATTATCAATCAGCACCAGCAGTGTTGGGTTCCCATCGTCCCCAATTTTGAGCCTGATGTTTTGGTAAAATAATTGCACTAGTTGGGGGAAGACTAGCTGCATTGGGGGCCTCAACAAGGGCAGGAGCTTTGCCCTGGTTAGGTATTCAATGGTGGCAGAGGTCTCAGGCAGCTCCTCAAAATAAACTTTATCAAATATTATCTCAGCCTCCAGCTTAATTGCTGCAACAAAATCAGATAGGACCTTGAGGTATTCATTGTCTTCTTCTTCGTCATCCTCAAGGATCTCAGGGGCTACTTCCTTGCCCATTTTCTGCTTCTTTCTAGTTTTTTAGGGCTTTTGGCCGGTGGGTGCTCCCTGGCCCTCTTCTTTGGGGTAGATTTCTTTTTGGCCTGAGAAATTTTGGGTTCAACATCAAGTGGAGACACCTCAGAGGTCTCTAATGTGGAGGCCTCAGCAATCCTTGGCAGAAGGGTTCAGCATAGCAGTTAAGGTGTCTATGAATTTTGAACTTGTGGCCATGGCTACTCAATTTGTCCAAAATAGGGTTTGAGACTCTCAGATTATGCAATGCACACTTGGTAACAACAACAGCACCTAAATGTCTCCCCTCTTAACTCCAAACTAACATCCAATTAAATCAACAGCGAGAGAGGTGAAGATCTTACCACGTAATGCTAGGGTTTCACTTCACACGCTGCACAGATGTCCAAATCCCCCCAAACCTAGCTCATAGTGACCAGTAGGTGATGGGGAACAATAATATATGAGGAAACTAGCTAGGGTTGAGTGGAAATGGTATTATGGAAGAAAGAAGACAAAGGAGAAAATTGTAAATGCGCAGAGAAAGTTAGGGCAAAAAGATGGAATGAAGAAAATGGAGTAGTTCGTAGAGTTTATAGGCCTAAACCCGTGCTTCACACAGTTGTCGCTACTCTCTCGCAGAGTACGTTCCTCGCACAGTATAGAATAAACTCTGCAAGAACTTCAATTGTGATGAAAAGCAGCACCTCGCAAAGATAGATTTAGACGCTTCAAGTGCCTGGAGGGGCTCACTATCAGGTTGCGGCATAAGTCTTTGTGCTCGCGAAGCTCTCCCGCGGCACAGAATATTCATTGGAACTATGCGAGAAAACTTTAGGTGGCTCTCGAGCATTAGAATGTAGGTCATTTAGCCTCGTGAGGGGGCAACAATTAAGCTTTTCTTTGGGCTGGTGCCCTGGACTGTGCATGTACAATATCATGCACCAATTCAGTGTGTATCAGCACCAACTCGTTAGCATGGACTCCATTTCATCATGACAGTTTAGTTACCCTTTATCAACATTGAAATATCACACTATTTCATAAATCTAAATATAAACATTCAGATCAAATTCATGCAATGTGATGTGAGAGTATCTCAACTATAAGCAAAAATCATGAGCATCAACATTCAGATGGAAAATGTGCACTTGCACTCAAAGCAAAACCAAACGACATCAAATCAAACACACAAATAAAGCCTTATTACCCTAAAATCAGTACTTGAAAAAGGTCTGAACAACACAAAATAAAACACACAGTCAATACATATGGTACACACTTTTTTTTTTTTTGGTTCTTTAGCACTCACCCTCATTCCTTGTTACTCTAGTGACCACCTTAGTTGCGTTGTCCTGCTGAACCATCATCCACATGGGAAGAGGGTGCATTTGCAATCATGTACTGCCCCTTTAGATTGGTTAATGGTTGGCTAGGTAGTCTACCCTCCTCTCTTTTGTTCAAAGCATTGCAGATATGGCCAAGTTGGTCCTCAATTTTCTTAATACTTTGCCCATGAGAGTTTACAGTTTGGACTAGGCCCCCCAAATTCTGCATGGATGCCAGCATTTTCTCTTCAAAAGAAGAGGATATGGACTATTGTAGGGGTAAGGCCAACTGGTTGGGCTGTGGGGCTAGCAACTAAAAGCTTTGTCTAGGTGGGTATCCTTGGTTGAACTGGTGCTAAGGTCTATATGGAGATATCAACTGCTGCTGCTAGGGTTGAGGATAATTATCTTGTCTCCACCTCAAATTCGAGTGGTTCCTCCAAGAGTACCCAGCAGGTTGCTGCCCAAATGTTTGGGTAGCATTGGCTTGCTCCATAACAAAATCAGGGAATTGGTTAGCTGATGAACAATCCTGTATTGAATGTGTGGGAGGATGGCATATCTGATATGCCATCCTCCACTTGTGCAACCATCCTACGCTACATCACACTCATCAATTTATCAAATTCAAGCTCAAATTATCCACCTTCTGCTCCAACTCACTTTGCACCTTCACTTCATATACTGCACCTCAGGGGTGGCCTCTTTCACCAACTTAGCAAAGGTTTGACTGTCATTGCAGGACAGTGACTTTTGCTGCATGGAGTTTTTTCCTATAATGTCAAACAACTACCAAGCCTCCTCAGCTATCTTGTAGAGGTAGCTACCACCACATGAGGCAACCACCATATCCCTGCTCTTGGGATTAATTCTTTAATAAAACACTTGAACTAATTGCCATATTGGAATTTGGTGGTGGGGGCATTGTTTTAACATCTCATGGAATCTCTCTCAAGCTCCATAAAAATCCTCAGCTGAAGACTGAGTAAATGACAGAATACTTGTCCTCATCTAGCTGGTCTTATTCATGAGAAAGAATTTAGCTAGGAATTGATTTTGGAGGTCAATCCATATTTGTATGCTGTTGGCTGGGAGCTTAGAGAGCCATGTGCTGACTTTGTCCTTTAAAGAAAAAGGAAAAAGCCTCAGTTTATTGGCTTCAGGTCCCAAGCCAGCAATATTGAAAGTGATACAAAGTGCCAAAAATTGGTCAATATGCTTGTAAGGATCTTCCTTACTAAGCCCATGAAAGGATGGCAACATATTGATGGTGGAGGCTTTCATTTCATAGTTTCCTTCCACTGAAGGGAATTGTATGCTGAAGGGAGAAGTGTACTCCCTAGGTGTATTGTACTCTTTCAAGGTTCTTTGCCTCTCAGCCATGTTAGCTTGCTCAGTTTCAGTAGTAGGACCTTGTGGGGTGTTTCTTGGTCTGAGGATCCTTTCTACCTCAGGATTTGGAGGTTCCAACTTGGGGTTTAGGGACCTTCGTCCAAGCATGCATCCACAAACTTAGCAAGTAAAGAAAATGCTTACAACACTCAAAGAATCTCTGAACTAAAATAATAACTAAGTTAAAATAACTACTAAACAAATTTACACTAAATGAACGACAAGGAATTCAACATCAAGGGATTAAGTTTAGGATAAAAGAAGTACAAACAGAGCTAGCTAGACTCCCATTACAGCTCTAGCTTTTTCCTTCTACTGTTGTCCAATTCTGCAAAATTCATAAAGAATCAGTAATACTTTTATCCTACTATTACACAGCTATAAAGAATTTTCTAAAATAGAATATAATACGATATAATATAACTCAGGTCTACTAAAAAGATCAATTTCCCCGGCAGCGGCGCCAAAAACTTGTTGTCGGATTTATTTTTTTGTTTACCAGCGTGCTTGCTTATTGTATAGTGAGAACAAATAATAAGAATAATGTAAAGCAAAATAAAAGATGAAACTAGCACAACTAAGGTAATCCTAAGCCTGCAAGATCCAGGGCTATTGTAGCAAGTTTCGATAAGTAAGAGTTTGTCCTACAGAGAAGTTGATCTAGAATCCAAAATGGGCTATAATAGTAGACCTCCAGATCTGGCCATCCTAAAGTAAGGGAGTTGGGTGTCACACCTATACTAAATTTCCTAAAGAAAGACATGAAGTGCAGTCCTATCCTAAGAAAGGGTTATAAAGAAGGGGATGGTGTGTGTTAAAATAATGATAAAAGGGTGAGAAATAAGCAGCTTAGGTTAAAGGTTCATTTAGTTATGTAACTCAAATTTAGGTCTCTCTCAGCAGCAAGTCCTTGCCAAGGTGTTATTACTAACCTCAACAAGGTGGAAATATCTAACTTAACCCATGTCATTTGGGGTGCTATTAAAGCTATAGTCTGTCCACTCAAATGGCCACAATCTATCCCATGGAGTCTGTCAAATCCCATTGCTCAAGCCAGAAGTTGCTAATCTAATCCAGAGGAATAATCTGATCAAACCTCATCCAATGGATCAAACCAGGCCATGAATACTATTGCAGACACTATGTTTGCCAGGCTATAAGCTCCCCAGTCTGTGCATAGATCTGGCTGACAATATAGGAGTTCCAACCCATAAAGCCCTATGTGTACTGTCAAGGCCAGCGGCACATTGATGCCCACACAAAGGACCAACAACAGGTTGAATAACGATCTAAGCACAGCTGATCATTGCTATAAAAGGCCTGCAATGACTTAGCCTCCCAGTCCGCAGTCACTATAGAGAAGCCAGATCTAACATCTGATAGCGGTCAAGTAAAATAGAGGAGAGTCTGTTCCTACACAATCTCTCACGAAGCTACAAAACCAAGTGCAGAGAAGAAGAATTCATCTCAGATCTGTGACCAAGTTTGCCTTAGGGCTCAAATGGTCACAGACTATCCATAAAGACTCGCTTACCCACAAATACAAAAACAGAGCATAAAAACTACTGACTTCCACCATGGTCCCAGGGCATCACGCTCAAGCTTCCATGGGCCTTTCAATAAGCTCAAATCCTAAATATATGCTATAGCCTGAACAGAACTATGGACAAATAGGAAAGTGATAGATTGAGTAAGCTTTCAAACAAAGATTCCATTGATCTGGTGTCATTAACAATGAAATCCCTCAAGGCAGCAGCCTTGTGCACAACAGCTCAACATCGAATCCCAATGTTTACTGACTTATTATAAAACTTAAATAAAACTATACATAAATGTTTACCAAAGGTTTAGCCAGCAAGTGTTGAGCTAAGAAAGAAGAAAAAAAATAGAAAAAGAGGTGATCAAACCCTAACCCTAGCCTGCTTGAGCTCTCAGCCGCCAGAGGTTGAAGGAGAAGGTGAATGATGGTTTGCTAAGTTACAAGTGTAGCTTAAATACTTAGTCCCAATGTTGTGGCTAAGCGAAGAGTGAAACCGTAATTCTTTCAAGCAGATGTGGCACTGTTACAACCCTGGGATTCCTTGGAATGCATGCGTCAAAATCTGTGCCTTGGGATGTGTGCCCTAGACCTGGGGAAATCTCCAAAAGGTCCTTGAGTTAGGGTTGAAGGCTTGAGGTGGCTTCACAGGCATTATTTTGTCGCATACGACTTGTAGAGTCTTCACAGGGTAGAGTTTGGATTTGAATGTTGCTATCTTGCGCAAAAGGACTTTGGGTGATCGCACAGCTTCTTTGGCTTTAAATGCACTCGCGCAAAAGACCTCAGGAACTTCAGTCGCGAGGTACTCGCGTAGATAGACTTTACATCTCGCTTGGTTCAGGGTTAAGCTTTTAGGCGCGCGAGAGCTGTGCGAGATTTGTACGAGAGAACTTCTGGGTGTTTCTCTCTTCCAGAGCCACGTGAGAACTTCGCAAGTTAGCTTTGGTTCCTTGTGTGTGTTGGACTCGCGAGTTGCTGCGCGTTGTTGCTCTAAGGCTTGATCTCCGCGAGATCTGTGCAAACAATGTTTCTGAAGGTTTAAGGCGTGAGATCCTTGCGAGGTCTTTAAGCACTTGCTCTCAGCTGAATTGCACGACCGCTGCGCGAGGGGACTTTGCCAGTGATTTGAACTTCGCGAGGTTACACCTCAGCTGTGCGAGATAAGGCATTGGTTCCTCTACTGCAGTGCACATGCTGCTATGCAACTTACTCTACTCTCATCCAAACATCTTTCATCTGCTAAACTTCTTTGGTCCGTTATGACATGCAAAGTAGTCACCAAGGTGTGTACCACCATGGTGTTCCATCACTTTCTAGTTCAACTATCATCTTTTGCTTGAATTCTCTCTTCTTAGCACAAAAAGTATAGACTTTGTATTAAGCTGCACATTTTATTTTTAACTACAAAACAAGCTAAAAAGGAGTTATTAGTGAGCTTCAAGGTCCAGCAAAGGCTACGTTAAGAGGTGAAAAGTGATACTTGTCATTGATTAACATAATACTCTCGCTCTCATGATATATTAATTTGGGAGATAATCTTAAGTTATAAATTTAAGACAATTAACTATAGACGCATGCATGAAATTAGAATCTGAAACCATAAGAACTTTAGACCTGTTTAATTTCTCATTTGGCATACTGTTTTAGAATTGGGATCAAGTAAATCAAGGCATGTTTTGAAAACCATATCTGATCTGATTTTTTTTTTATCTTTAAAAACCATTGCTTATGACAAAATGTGAATAAATGAGATTCCTCTATTGAGCTTCGATGTTAGCTCACTTCGACTATACAACACAGGTGCTGAGACTGATTTGGGCTCCGATGACCTTGAGGACTCTAACTACATCCTTGAGGAGCCAGATATCCCAGCGGAGGAGTTCTTTCCCTGACCTAGGCTTGTTAGCTTGGTATACATTTTTTTTTAGGATCATTTTGAACTATGGGCCCAAGGCCTTGTTTTGTTACTTTTGATATCATTTTGAGGAACCATTGTTTAGGTGTTGGATTGGCCATCATCGGTGGTTTTTCCTAGTTCCTTTTTGAGATATATTTTTGTATGAGATATGATTCTTATTTTACTACTTTGATTTTGATTTAAGATTATGCTTATGTTGCCGGCTTCATATCTGATAATTAACTTCTATTAGGCTTACTGAGAAATCAATAGGTTGGTGAACCGACCTTTCCTATACCATGAGGATTGAAAAAGTTGGGTCATCACATATAGGGTCCTCACCCTTATTAAAGTAAAAAAAAAAATTGAGATGATTACATACGGGTGTACTATAAAAGTAAATAACACAACAAAAAATAAGACTATTAGCGGCAGCCAAAAACTGCGGCTATTAACAAAAAAATGTCGCTAATACCCTTGCCGCTAATAGTCTTAATCGCCTTTAATAGATTTTTTTTGTTAATAGCAGCTGTTTTTGGCTGCAAAAAACTGCCGCTAATAGTCTTATTTTTTGTAGTGTATTCGCTAATTAGAGAGTGAAGAAGAAAAGGACAATCTTCATCTAAGAACCATTGAAATGTTTCGTTGAGACTCATTCCCGATTTAGCCAGAAGGTCAGCACACTTGTTATGAGAGATTCGACATGAATAAAATTCATTCATTGTCCTCTTAATGTCACCGATGAGGTGAACAAGACACCAAGGTTTTTTTTATTTGTCTTCAATACATTGGACAACCACCAGATTATTTGATTCAATAAGTAAATTTCTAATTTCCATATTCCGCACCATTAGAATACCATACTTGATTGCTAGTAGTTCTATCTCGATAATCTCCTTGCTATAGATTGGCCCTACAAATTGAGCCATCGGCTTACCCTCATAGTTTCAAAAAATTCCTCCAATACTAGCTTTAACTTCTGCGAAAGATCCATCCGTATTTAATTTGATTACTCCCAAAGGATGCTTGGACCAACGGGCCTAGCCAAGTTTCCTTGACAGAGTGAGAAATATTTCATAAAGAGAGCAGATCACCATCCTGTACAGAACAATTGACACAGTTTTCCCTTTCAATTTTGATAACTATCTCTTCAGCGATACGATTAAGGAGAGTTACTTTGTGGGTTTGGGTATTGTCAAAGATTCTTCGGTTGCGCTCTCTCCATATGTTCCAGATGAAAGCCGAGAAGGCGATACGAATCATTCTTGATTTTTTGTTCTTCCCCTTTGCTTTCTCCATGCAATATTATAACTCTTCTTCAATCTTACCAACAACACATTTTCCAATCTGTAGTCTAGAGAGAAGTTATCTATAGATCCACTTTGAGTAGTCACATTCAAAGAAAATGTGGTCATTAGTCTCACAGGAACTACAATAGAGAACACATCTCGATATAATAATGAGGCCCCTTTTATACAAGTTCTCCAGAGTAGGTAATCTTTGATTGATACATTGCCATGCACAGAAACTATGTTTGGGGATATAATTATGGTGCTAAATAAATTTACACCAGAAAGAGATCGGCGCAGCCTCTCTGATCGCATTACAGGCATATTTAAAGATGAGCTCATCATTAGTTGCTTCTATCCACACCAAATGGTCTGAAGTATCTGCAAGGGGCGCATAATGGCCTCTGATTTCTTCCCAACCATTTTGCATTCTATGAGTAGTCGAACATGGGTAGATTCCAATCACCATTCAAAAAAACCTCATTTATCTTGGCATCTTCATGAATACCAGAATGTAAGATCATCCTCCTTCCATATTTCTGAAGTAATGTGTAGTTTCCAACTCATGGATCTTTCCAAAATTTAACTGCAAAATCATCACCAATAACATACTGAGTGTTTACCATGATTGTCTCTTAGACACGCATAATTCCTCGCCAAGACCAAGAGGCATCATTGCAAAGGTTGCAAGACGAACAATCTTGCTGCCCAAGGTATCTAGCAATCATCCATCTAGCTCATAATGAAGTCTTATTATAGATAAGATTCTAGAAGCTCTTCACCATACCAGCATCATTCCAATCTCGAAGCCTACGAATGCCAAGTCCTCCCTCTGTTTTTGGTTTACACACTATGTCCCAGCTAATCATGAAGATGTGGTTATTGTAATTAGTGTCATTCCATAAAAATTTTGAGAACATGCCTTCAATCTCATCTAAACTCTCCACAAAAGTAGAAAACAACCAGACCAAAAGATTTGGAAGCTGTTGAGTACTAATTGAATTATTTCCAAAATCCCTGCAAATGATAGGAAGAAACTTTTCAAACTGCTAGTACGGGTTCTGATCTTTTTTAACAAAGCGCCATAGTGCGAATAATTCATTCTACTGGAAAACATAGGTATGCCCAGATATCTCATCGGAAGTTGTCCTTCCAAGAATTGCAATTCATTACTGATGTTGTGTTTATTAATGCATGCTTCACTAAAGATGATAGAGCTTTTCATAGGATTGATTTTGCGACCAGAAGCATAGAAGAAATCATGAAGAGCATTCTTAATTTCTCTTGCCGAGCTCCCATCATCATTAGAAAAGAGTAGTAAGCCATCAGCAGACATAAAGTTAGAGACCGATGGGGCATTGTCAATATATGGGATTTTGATGGTTCCCTGACCTACTTTCTCATCTAGAGACATAGTAAGGACCTCCATTACTGAAGTAAAAAGTAATGGTGAGATAGCGTCACCTTGTCGCAACCCGCATCTACCGGAAAAGACACCCCGTAAGGTTTCGTTTATATTCACCCAGAATTTTGGGGAAGAGATGCACTCTTCGATCCAACTACACCAAGTCTCATTAAACCCCAATCGAGCAAGAATATTCAAAATAAAATCCCATTTAACTTTATCATAGGCTTTTTGAATATCAATTTTCGCACTGAACGATTTAGGTCCATTAGAAAGATGGAATTTACGAACCAATTCATTAGCCAATAAGATGTTTTCATTAATCTTTCTCCCTTTAATAAAGGCAAATTGGTTAGGACTAATAAGATCTGGGAGAAGCTGTGCCAGTTTATTAGACAAAATTTTTGTTATTACTTTGTATAGAATGTTACACAAAGCAATAGGCTTGAACTAGTCTATAGAATTCTCATTATCAGTTTTAGGAACCCAGGTGATAATCGTGGAGTTCATGGATTTCAACAACTTCTTATACTTGAAAAAGTTACGTACCGCATTGATGACATCGCAGCCCACAATCTCCCAATGATCTTTATAGAATTCAGCAGGGAACCCATCAAGCCCAGGAGCTTTATTGTTCAGCGAGTTAGCGATTACACCCATAATTTCTTCAACAGTAACTTCTCTTGTACTGTAAACCGCCTGCTCTGCAAAGATCTTCCATTTGAAATGAATTACTGGGGTTGTGCAAAGGAGGAAGGGGTAAAAATATTATGGAAATATTGACAAGCCTCTCTGCCAATGTCTTCAGGATTCACAATTTTATCACCATTCTCATTAATAACTTCGTGGATAGTATTTTTCAACCTCCTTGCTGCAATGGTAGCATAAAAAGATTTTGTATTCCTATAGTCGTTGGTAAGCCAATGGGCCTTAGCTTTTGGTCTTGGAAATTTTTGTTCATTGGTGAGTTCTTTCTTATACTCTTTTGTAGCTATAACCTTCTCCTTAGAAAGTTGATCATCAAGAGGAGCCATCTGAATCTTTTCCTGAATAATATGAAGTCTATTCGAAGCCGCCTCCCTTCTGTTTTCAATTAGCCCACACTTATTTTTATTCTGTGCCCTAATAGCTTCTTTAGTCTTTCTCAATTTCTACTGAAGGTAGTACATCAAGTTTCCACTGCGTTGACTATTCCATGCACCCTTGATAATATCTTTAAATTCTAGTTGGTTATTCCAGATTCTAAAATATTAAAAAGGTTTAGGACCCATAGGATTCTTGGGCTCTAATTCAATCAACAGAGGAGTCACTACGTGAAAATCGAAAAAAAACAACGGCCCAAAACCCTTGTAAATTTTATAAACAATAGTTATGAGCTGTGATAATGACCGTTGTTTATAGTGCAGTGGTTTTCATAAACCACAGCCATAAACCATTGTTTATTTATAAAATAAATAACTGCCCATGTCCGTTGCAAAAGAACAACGGTTTTGAGCCGTTGTTCCTAACTGAAAAAAGGCTGTTATTTTTCTACAAAAATCACAACCTATGTCAGTAGTATATGTAAACAACGCCAATGATCCGTTGTTAATTTTCTCCAAAAACAACGGTTATGGACCATTTTTTTTTTGTTTTTTTTTAAATGCACAACTTTCATTTTTGGTACTATAATTGGAGTTTACAAATATTGTATCAACCCAGATCACCCTACGAGGGAAAAAGAGCATAATTCATTCAACTGAATAAAAAACTAATAAGACAAAAATAAAATTAATTTAAAATCAGAAAACTATGGCACCAATATTACTTACAGTTGCTACAATGGAAAATGTAAATGCACAAAAAGATGCATAGAGATTTGCAGTTCATTGGAAATTTAGATAGTTAAAGCATCAACACTTTTCTAAATTATTTTACAAAACAAATGTAAACTAATTCTTTTTTATAGCCATTAAACTTGGTAAAGAGCTTTGGAAACATGCAACCGATTTAAGCACACTTCCATCTTCAACAGTATTATCGGCACCATGCATTGGGGACTCAATATACATGGTCCAGCCAGATTCACTGCTACTACATTCTTCTGCAACTCCAATGAATTGGGTAACTCCATTACTATTGAAAGAGCAAAGAGATTAAAAACAATTGAATGAAAGAAAAGAGTTCAAAAAATTTCTAAATATATATCAAAATCTCACCAACTGGAAGACCCCTTGTTTCTTTATTTCTGAACTCTCAAAACACAAAGCCAACTTTGTAGGCAAAAAATATAGGAACCCATCACACTATTAGAAAATATATAGAGAGCCCACATTATTAAATTGTACTAATTAAAAATATATATAGAACCCAGATTATTAAATTGTAAAGAATTAATACTCACCACCTGATAACAAATGAAACCAGAAGAACCGAAATTCTTAAGTTCGAGAAGGAGATACCACCCAAAAAAAAGGACCTGCCACAAAAACCAAGCAACCGAGTCTACTTTTACAAATCTTAAATTATTGAATGGTAGAGAAATACATTTTAAGTTTGAACAAACTCACCTGGTACTGAATCATAGAAACTTGTATTTCTCATACCTAATGGGAATATTACGTGGTACTAGAGAGGATGATCTCCAAATAAGGAGATACCACCAATTTATTGGCTCTTAGAATTCCATGAATGGTCTAGATTATCCCACTTGCGGCAAAAGCGGTTTCACAGATAACTCATTAGTCACCACGAACACCGCAGGTCCCTTCAAGAACCCCTTTCTGCTTCCCTTTCCATCTTCTTTTGGATCCTTGATCAGTACCATAAAATTCGTAGACACATGTGTACACTGCTTGTTGGAAGATATGCAATAACAACAACCGGAAATTGATGGCCATACGGATGAGCTTAACTTAACATCAAGAAGCTGGTTCTTACATGTAAAGACCCATATTTTGAACCCGAGTTAGACTGACCCTGTGTGTGTATTCGGCTTGGCAACCGACGTCACCATTTGTTTTGGATTTTTATCTAGATGTGATTGTGCGGACAGATTTTAATTTAGAGCCCATTTGGACCCTCGTGCGAAAGTTGTGCACCGACCTCGGTGTAGCCGCTCAACACCGGACTTGAGTTTTAAAATTAGAAGTGTATAATACATAAGATGTGTGTGTGTGTTTTACTTTGTGAGCAATCCTATTATAAGAAGGAATTGCATTCCCGTATTATACTAGGTTTTATTAAGAGAGGATAGTTACCCAACCGTGTGAAACTCCTTCTTCTCTCTTCTTCAATCATCGTAGGAGATCGGTTTAGAAAACCTCCTTCTCTAGAACCCTCTTTTTTGAAAACACTTAAACCTTAGAAAGAACTTAAATCAAGCTTGGATTCGTAGTTGGCTATTGGGAGAGGTTGAGATCATTGGGGGCGTGTTGGAGTTGTCTCTGTGAACTCGTGGGATCGATCGCGGCGCGAATCGTTGAGGAAACCCGTCGGTTTTTATCATCGCTCGAGCAAGGTATCACCGAACTCCGACATTGCCTTAGTATTTTAGTCATAACTTTTTATTCCAAACTCTGATTAAGACGATTCTTTTTGCGTTGGAAAGCTAATATAAAAATCTACAACTTTTATGTTTTGCCCAACTCATGAATCAATCGTCTTGATGGTCAAAAAAATATGAGAATGTTACGTCAAATCGCTCGAGTGAGCTATTATCACCACTCGAGCGAGGTATCACCGAACTCCGATATTACCTTAGTATTGTAGTCATAACCTTTTATCCCGAACTCCGATTGAGACGATTCCTTTTGCGTTGGAAAGCTAATAGAAAAATCTACAACTTTCATGTTTTGACCAACTCATGGATCAATCGTCTTGATGGTCAAAAATATATGAGAATGTTACGTCAAATTGCTCGAGCGAGCTATTATCATCGCTCGAGCGAGGTATTGTCGATTTAGTCATAACATTTTATCCCAAACTCCGATTGAGACGATTCTTTTTGCGTTGGAAAGCTAATAGAAAAATCTACAACCTTTATGTTTTGACCAACTCATGGATCAATCGTCTTGATAGTCAAAAATATATGAGAATGTTACGTCAAATTCTAGGATTGGCGCAACTTGCCTGTTTTGACTTGTTTTTGAGGAAACGCTTAAATAGGCCTATATTATTAGTAATTAGAGTTTATCTTAATGCATGAACGTATATTGTGATGTAGATTGAGGGCGAGAGGCCATCAATAGGACCTTGCTGGACTTCGCATAACTCCGAGTTTTAGGTAGGAGAATCTCATCTTTACAGTATTTTATTTTAATTCGCATGAATATTTTGAATTAAAATCTTTGAACTTGCATATGCCATTGAAATCACATCTGTAAATTGAAATTGATATGAATGACTAAAAATCTAAATCTACCTGAATCCTGAAACCTGAATCTGCTTAAGCTCTGAAGATCTGAAATCAAGAACCTGAACTATGTATAAGAGACTTCCATCTGATTATATTAGTATCTGCATTTGTTTTATGATTGACCTGAACGACCCCTCAAAAATTCCTGAACAACTTCCTGGCACAAGTTTCCCTCATTACGCAGGGGCTTGTTGCATCCTGAAAAAGGGTTCATGAACGACGATGGTAGGTAGGGGTTCCCATCGGCTATATTCCTGCTCTCGAGATATAGTTTACTCGGGAGGTATTTTAAGTTGAGGATTAAGTCATGAATTACTGAACTTTGCATATAGAAGTTAGAGAAACTAAGACACTGAAACACTACATCTGTTCTTGAAACTGTTTTCACACATTTAGAAATAAATCTTACATATGATTTCCGCACCTAAATTCAGTTTATTATCTCCTTATATGTTTGACAAGCTATATTCCGATATTTATTTTGAAACCATGTTAGTTAAAGTAAAATGCCGTAGATGTCTTTCTTCTACTGAGCTTTGTTGGTTAGCTCACTCCGACTATACGTCATAGGTTCGTCGTATTGACGTGGCTATTCGTATGTGAGATCGATCGACTACGTGCTGAGGAAGAGCTTGAGGTTCCTCTGAGGAGTTTTTCCCGAGATAGAACTTCGATTTTCTTATTTGTGGTGAGAGTTAGACTTGAATTTGTGGGCCCATTTTAGTTGGATACCATAGTTTTATATTTGACGTTGATTTCATTATGAGCCATGTTTCGATGATGGTCGGCCATCATCGGTGGTTCTTACTTTAATTACTTCGCATTTATTTTAGCTATGGATATTTATTGCGCTTTACTCGATATGTGCCTGCTTGTCCGCTTATCGCTTATTCGATAGGTTGGCGAACCGCCTTTCCTATACCTAAGGGATTGGAAAAGTCGGGTCAGTTTAGATTCTCTAAGGACCCATGAGAACCAATCGTGACCCGATGCCGCATCGAGTCATGTCGTTAGGTCCGAGAATCACTAGTACTGCTTTGTAATTGTCTTTACAATCAATGTTGGTGATGTTGTGGTGTTCACAATAACGGTCGATATAGCCCCAAGATTTAAAGAGGCGAGAGGCAGGTAGGGCGGTGCCTTTAGAGGACATTCTGAAGGTGTCGGTACATCAAGGGAGTTGCCTTAGATCCGTTCTAATCCCTATAGGAGCCGGAGTTGATAGAGGTCGGTGAAAGAATGGAACAAGTGTTGGAAAGTCCGCCACCAACATTGCTCAAGCAGACCGCATCTATGGCTCGTGATCATGTCGCCCAACAAGCAGAGCTGATTTCTGCTGGACAACAACAACAATCATCAGGATTTGCCGAATTCAGGAGGATGAGACCTCCAAATTTTTCTGGACAGACCGACCCGATGGAAGCTGAAGGTTGGTTGGATGAGATGGAAAAGATCTTCGAGGTGCTTCAGTGCACCGATGTCGAGAAGGTTAGATGGGCAACCTTCAAACTGGATGGACAGGCTGGACCATGGTGGAAGTCCGTGGCTAGACACCGGGAGCAGGAGTTTCCCAATACTCCTTGGACATGGGCTGAGTTTATCGAGGCGTTCAACGATCAGTACTTTCCCAAGATCGTTAGGAATCAGATGGAAGTTCAGTTCATCGAGCAGAAGCAGGGGACAATGTCAGTGCGTGAGTATGGAGATGAGTTCACGCGACTTTCAAGGTTTGCACCTCAACATGTGGCCACCGATATGATGAAGGCCAGAAAATTTCAGCTGGGTCTTAGGCCGAGTATACAGGAGAGCGTGGCTATGTGGGAAATAGAAACATATGGAGGAGTACTGTCAAAGGCCCTCATAGCAGAGGAAGAAATTCAAAAGCAATTTTTGAGAAGCAGTCAGCCGAACAAGGACAGGGTTGTACAAGGGCAGTCAGGTACTTATGAAAATAAGAGGGCCAAGTTTACAAAGCCGCCAGTGAACCTTACTCAACCTGCATTTTCTAAACCAACATTTTCTTCTGGACCGACCCCTTCTCAGAGATTGGCAGCATCATCACCTGTGCAATCCGTACGACCAGCGGGTTCTAATGCTAGTAGAGCTTCAGTGGGACAGGGATCCTCTCGTGCACCATCTTTTGTTTCGATCATTATGTGCCTAAGGTGCGGGAAACCACACAAGACCGAGGATTGTAGGAGGAACACTGGAGCGTGTTTTCGGTGTGGCGCAATCGGACATATGGTTAAGGATTGTCCTCAGGAGGACAAGGGAAGAACTAGTTCGGCTTCTACTCAAAGATCAATTCGACCCATCGCTCAAGGTCGAAGCTTATGCCGTGATGGCTCAAGAAGCCGAAACGTCGAGCACGTGATCCAAGGTATAAGTTGAGATGTCTTCTTATTTTATGTGTTATATATAATTGCTTGATATTTAATAAATTTTGTTAATAAGTTATGGATGAATACACATGCTTAGAAACTTTTAATTGAAACGCTTGTCTAAACTAAGGTACCCTTTTTATGCATCGGGGGAGCGATGTAAGCAAAACCGAAGCGCGAGTGTTGATAGACCCCGGGTCTACATTCTTTTGTTACTCCATTGTTCATTTGAAGTTGGGAATCATTCCCAAGGCCCTTCATTTCATCTTGGCAGTGTCAATTCCTACGGGCAACTCAGTGAGCACCGATACCATGTGTCAACCAGTGATTGTGATGATCGAAGACCACGAGACAGTGGCTGATTTGATCATTTTGAGCAAGGAAGGGTTCAACGTGATACTAGGGATGGATTGGTTATCTACTTACCATGCGAGCGTGGATTGTCTTCGAAAGATTGTAACATTCCGCCAGAGAAAATCTTTTTCGATTTTATGAGTCAAATCTTGTGTGATACCGTTTATCTCGCCATTCGAAAGGCTGTATGATGAGGAACGGTGTTGTGGTTATCGCCTACTTGCAAGATCATAAGGAGGAGAAGAAAATATTGCGAGATATTACGATTGCTTAGTATTCGGATGTTTTTCACGAAGATCTACCGGATTACCACCGATGTGAGATTGAGTTTGCAATTGAGTTAGCGCCGTCTTGAACCAAAGATCAAAAGCTCCGTGTCGAATGGCGCTGTAATTGAAAGAGTTGAAGGAGCGACAGAACGCTAGATAAGGGCTTTATGAGACTGAGTGTGTCACCCTGGGGAGCACCGGTTCTATTTGTAAAGAAGAAAGACGGTTCAATGCGACTTTGCAACGATTACCGCCAGCTAAATAAGTTGACAATTAAGAACCGTTATCCACTTCCAAGAATTGATGATCTGTTCGATCAGTTACAAGGAGCAAGGTTCTTCTCGAAGATCAACTTGAGGTCAGGCTACCATCAGTTGAAAGTTAAGTCTGAAGACATTCAGAAGACAGCGTTCAGAACCCGATATGGGCACTACGAGTTCTTGGTCATGCCATTTGGGTTGACAAATGCACCCGCGTCATTTATGGACTTGATGAACCGGATATTCAAGTCACATTTGGACAAGTCTGTAGTAGTTTTTGTAGATGACATCCTCATCTATTCAAAGACGCGAGAAGAACATGAGCAACATCTGCGAGTGGCTCTACAAACCCTTAGAGACCATCAGTTATACGCAAAACTTAGTAAGTGTGAGTTTTGGCTTGAGCAGGTCAGTTTCCTAGGCCATGTTATCTCTGAGACCGGTATTACAGTTGACCCAGCAAAGATTGAGTCAGTGATGAATTGGGAACAGCCAAAGACCGTTACAGAGGTTCGTAGTTTCCTCGGTTTGGCAGGATACTACAGAAGGTTTGTGGAGGGCTTCTCCAGGATATCAGGTCCTCTTACACAACTTACGAAGAAGAATACTAAATTTGATTGGACAGATCAGTGTGAGCAAAGTTTTCAGGAACTCAAGAAACGATTGACTATTGCGCCAGTACTTGCTATACCATCAGGCAGGGGAGGCTTGCAGTATACAGTGATGCATCATATGGGGGTTTAGGCTGTGTGCTTAACCAGAATGAGAGAGTCATTGCTTATGGGTCTAGACAGCTAAAAGACCATGAGAAGAATTACCCGACGCATGATCTTGAGTTGGCAGCAGTGATTTTTGCTCTGAAGATCTTGAGGCATTACCTTTATGGGGAGACCTTCGATATATTTACCGATCATAAGAGCCTCAAGTATCTCTTCTCACAAAAGGAGTTGAATATGAGACAGCGTCAATGGATGGAGTTCTTGAAAGATTATGATTGTACCATCCAGTACCACCCCGGGAAAGCAAACGTAGTGGCAGATGCGTTAAGTCGGAAGTTCTCTGCTCAGTTATCACATCTCATCGCAAGGGTGCGAAGATGGCATCTATTGGAAGATATGGCTCTAAGTAGCATGAGATTTGACGTAAAAGGTTTAGGTGCGTTAATGGCTACACTGGTGATTCGTTCCACCCTCTATGAGAACATTCGCAGACTTCAGATGACGGATGATGAACTTATGGCTATCAGACGGGATGTGATTGGGGGAAGCAAAATAGATTTTTCTATCAAAGATGATGACACTTTGTTGTTTAGAAACCGGATATGCGTACCAACTAACCAGTACCGAGCCGACACTATTTTGGAAGAGGCTTATAAGTCTATGTACGCTATTCACCGGCGGACCAAGATGTACCGGGACTTAAAGAAAAGCTTACGTGGAGAGGTTTAAAGAAAGATGTCATGTATGTCTCGAGATGTCTTGTGTGTCGGCAAGTATAGGTGGATCATCAAAAATGAATTTATGCAACCACTATCGATACTGAGTGGAAATGGGAGGCCATTTCTATGGACTTTATTTTGGGATTGCCAAGAACATTAAGAAAATACAATGCCATCTGGGTCATTGTGGATCGATTGACTAAGTCTGCACACTTCCTTCCTTATAATACGTCATATACCGCCAACAAGCTCGTAGAATTATACATCAAGGAGATAGTTAGGCTGCATGGTATACCGGTCAAGATTGATCGTGTCAGATAGAGACCCGATGTACACATCTCGCTTTGGCAACGATTTCAAGAAGGAATGGGCTCTAGGCTCGATTATAGTACAACATTCCATCCTCAGACCGATGGGCAGACTGAGAGGGTGAATCAGATTATAGAAGATATGTTACGTGCTTGCATGTTGGATTTTTAGGGTTCATGGGACCAACATTTACCGCTGATCGAGTTCGCCTACAATAACAAGCATTGTGCTAGCATCGCATGGCACCCTCTGAAGCTTTGTATGGACGACAGGTCTCCGCTTAATTGGGAAGAAGTGGGTGAGAAACTCATTTTAGGTCCCGAGATCATGGAGAATACAACCGAGACAGTTCGGTTAATCCGTGAGAGACTACGCATTGCTCAAAGTCGTCAGAAGAGCTACGCTGATCTGAAAAGAAACCATGTTGAGTTTAAGGTGGGAGATAACGTATTTGTCAAAATCTCTCCTACAAAAGGCGTGATGCATTTTGGGAAGCGTGGGAAGCTGAGTCCGCGCTATGTTGGACCTTTCGAGGTATTGGGCCGAGTCGGCGAGGTTGCCTATCGAGTAGCCTTGCCACCGCAGCTATCGGAAATGCACAATGTGTTTCAAGTGTCCATGTTACGAAGATATGTTAAGGACCCGACACACGTATTGGACTACCAGCCCATTGAGCTCCAAGAAGACCTATCCTTGGTTGAGGAACCAATACGAATCTTGGATCGTAAAGAACAAATCTTACGGACAAAGAGCATTCCCTTAGTACTCGTGAAGTGGCGGAACCATTCTTCAGAGGAAGCCACATGGGAGCGTGAAGCGGAGATTCGCGAGCAATTTCCACAACTTTTCGAGTGAAGGTATATTGTAAACTATAGTTATGTAAGAAAACCATACGTACCTTTAAATTCTTGAATTTGTTTCTTTAAAAAAAAAAAAAAAAAAGGGGAGAATTTCTTCAAAATCTTCAATGTTAAATTGGTTCATAACATCGATGCTTTACATATATATCTATAACGATCACACAATAAAATCTTAAATGTCATATTTATTCATTCTCGGTTAGAACCGTATGTCTGTTGGAACCCGTGTCATCAGTTAGAACATGTTACCAGGCACGTGATCATGCTTTTGAATAAGTGTTCGATTCTGACATATGAAATTTCTGCTCAAATAATTACCAAAATGAGGTAGGTGTGTGCTAGGTTTGTGTCATGGTGAAGTATATTTCCAGGCACGTGACACTTGGGAAGGTATGCATCCATGTACGGATGAAATCCTCTATGGCAGTATGGGATGCCACACGCAGTACATCCAGGTTACTACGGATCCCGACCCTTGAAAGCGTGCTTGGTGAAGCCTACCGCATCGCGACCAAAGTTCTTTGACTTTAGACTGTTTCGATTTTGCTTTATACTGGTGTTAGGATAAGGACTTACCGCAGTTCGGTTTAGCTATCCGTATATTTTCGAGGACGAAAATTCCTAAGGAGGGTAGAATGTAAAGACCCGTATTTTGAACCCGAGTTAGACTGACCCTGTGTGTGTATTCGGCCCGGCAACCGACGTCACCATTTGTTTTGGATTTTTATCTAGATGTGATTGTGCGGACAGATTTTAATTTAGAGCCCATTTGGACCCTCGTGCGAAAGTTGTGCACCGACCTCGGTGTAGCCGCTCAACACCGGACTTGAGTTTTAAAATTAGAAGTGTATAATACATAAGATGTGTGTGTGTTTTACTTTGTGAGCAATCCTATTATAAGAAGGAATTGCATTCCCGTATTATACTAGGTTTTGTTAAGAGAGGATAGTTACCCAACCGTGTGAAACTCCTTCTTCTCTCTTCTTCAATCATCGTAGGAGATCGGTTTAGAAAACCTCCTTCTCTAGAACCCTCTTTATTGAAAACACTTAAACCTTAGAAAGAACTTGAATCAACCTTGGATTCGTAGTTGGCTATTGGGAGAGGTTGAGATCATTGGGGGCGTGTTGGAGTTGTCTCTGTGAACTCGTGGGATCGATCGCGGCGCGAATCGTTGAGGAAACCCGTCGGTTTTTATCATCGCTCGAGCAAGGTATCACCGAACTCCGACATTGCCTTAGTATGTTAGTCATAACGTTTTATTCCGAACTCTGATTAAGACGATTCTTTTTGCGTTGGAAAGCTAATAGAAAAATCTACAACTTTTATGTTTTGACCAACTCATGAATCAATCGTCTTGATGGTCAAAAAAATATGAGAATGTTACGTCAAATCGCTCGAGCGAGCTATTATCATCGCTCGAGCGAGGTATCACCGAACTCCGACATTACCTTAATATTTTAGTCATAACGTTTTATCCCGAACTCCGATTGAGACGATTCTTTTTGCATTGGAAAGCTAATAGAAAAATCTACAACTTTTATGTTTTGACCAACTCATGGATTAATCATCTTGATGGTCAAAAATATATGAGAATGTTACGTCAAATCGTTCGAGCGAGCTATTATCATCGCTCGAGCGACGTATTGTTGAACTTCGACATTTCCTTGGTATTTTAGTCATAACTTTTTGTCCCAAACTCCGATTGAGACGATGCTTTTTGCGTTGGAAAGCTAATAGAAAAATCTACAACTTTTATGTTTTGACCAACTCATGGATCAATCATCTTAATAGTCAAAAATATATGAGAATGTTACGTCAAATTCTAGGATTGGCGCAACTTGCCTGTTTTGACTTGTTTTTGAGGAAACGCTTAAATAGGCCTATATTATTAGTAATTAGAGTTTATCTTAATGCATGAACGTATATTGTGATGTAGATTGAGGGCGAGAGGCCATCAATAGGACCTTGCTTGACTTCGCATAACTCCGAGTTTTAGGTAGGAGAATCTCATATTTACAGTATTTTATTTTAATTCGCATGGATATTTTGAATTAAAATCTTTGAACTTGCATATGCCATTGAAATCACATCTGTAAATTGAAATTGATATGAATGACTAAAAATCTAAATCTACCTGAATCCTGAAACCTGAATCTGCTTAAGCTCTGAAGATCTGAAATCAAGAACCTGAACTATGTATAAGAGACTTCCATCTGATTATATTAGTATCTGCATTTGTTTTATGATTGACCTGAACGACCCCTCAAAAATTCCTGAACAACTTCCTGGCACAAGTTTCCCTCATTACGCAGGGGCTTGTTGCATCCTGAAAAAGGGTTCATGAACGACGATGGTAGGTAGGGGTTCCCATCGGCTATATTCCTGCTCTCGAGATATAGTTTACTCGGGAGGTATTTTAAGTTGAGGATTAAGTCATGAATTACTGAACTTTGCATATAGAAGTTAGAGAAACTAAGACACTGAAACACTGCATCTGTTCTTGAAACTGTTTTCACACATTTAGAAATAAATCTTACATATGATTTCTGCACCTAAATTCAGTTTATTATCTGCTTATATGTTTGACAAGCTATATTCCGATATTTGTTTTGAAACCATATTAGTTAAAGTAAAATGCCGTAGATGTCTTTCTTCTACTGAGCTTTGTTGGTTAGCTCACTCCGACTATACGTCACAGGTTCAGGTATTGACGTGGCTATTCAGGGCTATGAGACTGATCCTGACTACGTGCCTGAGGAAGAGCTTGAGGTTCCTCCTGAGGAGTTTTTCCCAGTATAGAACTTACTGATTTTCTTATTTGTGGTGAGAGTTAGACTTGAATTTGTGGGCCCATTTTAGTTGGATACCATAGTTTTATATTTGACGTTGATTTCTGTTATGAGCCATGTTTCGATGATGGTCGGCCATCATCGGTGGTTCTTTACTTTTAATTGCTTCCGCATTTATTTTAGCTATGGATATTTATTACGCTTTACTCTGATATGTGCCCTGTTTGTCCGGCTTATCGTTTATTCGATAGGTTGGCGAACCGGCCTTTCCTATACCTGAGGGATTGGAAAAGTCGGGTCGTCACAGTACAGGCAAAATAAGGGGCAACCATAGGTTCAACCAGCATGGACTCCATAGTGGGAGAGACACTATGTGTGCTTAGGGTCAAACCCTCCACACTTTTGTACAAGTTATCTATACATCCTATACTAGAATTCCCACCAAATAGTTTGATTATTGACCCCAAAGGAAACATGAGGAAGCTAAACAAGAGGTCAAAAAAGTCATCACTGGCTTCGGCATACAACACTTTGTTGCTGGATTTGCTTAGAAGAAGTTTTACCTTCATCTTGTTAGAGTTAGAGCTAGTCCCTGTGGAAGGCTGAGATTGGGTCATGTCTATTTGTTCTAACTTTACTGTACAAACAATTCCCATCTTACGCAAAAACTTATCTGTCAATGGTGTGTTGGAGAGCAATGCACGCTTAAGCAGATACAAAATCTAAAACAAGATATTTGGCAAGGGGCAGCTATTAAGCCTGCTATTACATATCAAGGCATGTTTTTCTAATTTTCCTAAAATTGATTGAAAGTACGCATGTTTTTGTAGTTTTGCTTAGAAATATATAAAGGTCAGCTTTTGATAGAATTATATTGTGATCATTAGAGACTTAGTTTCGAGTAAGAGGTCGGAGATTCAGAAAGTAGAAAAAAAAAATTCTTAGGTGGATGGTCAGCCTTAATGAAATTGGATCAATCTGACCCAAGTCTAGGAACCAGAACAGTATCCAACCCTTTGAAATGTCTTTGGCTTCACTATCGCTCCATTTGGGATTGCTCTTTGGAGGCAAAAAGCAGCGATCTATGCTTTGACACAAAGCACTTTAGAATGGGATTTTGTTTGGTTGTAAGTGCTCTAAGATATTTCGGAGATTGAAAGAGCTGATTTTGGTTCTCCCTAAAAGAGTAATTTAAATCACCTCTTTCAAGTGGGCTGCTCTTTGGCTCCAAAGAGCAATCCCAAACACAGGCTATCTCTCTGCATTTGTGAGGAGAGAACCTACCGGCCATTGAATAATCCTCATTATGGTTTGAAAACCAGAAAACTGGACCATGGATCAAAATATCGTCCGATACCGATACGTATCGGACGATACGTATCGGTATTGGACTTGAACGATACATTGAATGTATCGTTCGATACATTCAAATGTATTGAATGTATCGAACGATACATTCAATGTATCGTCCGATACAGACCGATACCGATACGTATCGTCCGATACGTATCGTTTTGGAGCTCGGACGATACGTATCGGTAACCCGATATTTTAACCCATGAACTGGACTCAACTCAAAAGTCGACTCAGATATATTCCACTTGTTCCAGCTCGGTAATTTAGTAAATGTTTAAAAAAAATTATATATTATAAAAATGAATAATTAATATACAAGAAAAATAGGGGAAGAAATGTTGTCAAAGCAAATAGATTGATACTTTTAAAAAGATAGAGGTTCTGAACTCTTATTCTATGAAAATATTTTACATATGAGAGCACAAAGTTTACAAACCATGTTTAGATCATTCTAGCAGCCAAGTTATTCAATGACTCATTGAGTTTTAGGACTATGATCCTTACCTCATTTATGCCCACATTCACTGTCCTCTCTTTAAGAGCGGACTTGCTTTAGAGCTCGAGCTTCTTAAACAGTGAAAAGGTGGCTGTGGCTTGCCCTTGCAGAAATTTGATAGAGTCCACTCCAAGGGGTATTTCTAAGCATTGAAAGCTTAGCATGCTCATTCAACTGCACCAACAGCAGAATCAATGCCCTATGAATAAGGACGAGATTTCGGGAACTGGGGGGAATCACAACCTACCATTTACAAAAATTGATATTAAAAAATAGTAGTTCTAAATATACTAAAGCTATAAAATCAAAGAAAAGTTGTTTGGCCTGTGATTCTCAAAGGGGTTCCATCTGAAATTCAAATAAACCAACTATAAATGCAATATAGCAACTAAAAAATAGAGAAGCTATTTAGATATATGTATACTGCTCACAGAAATCATCACTTGGAGAACCATGAAGCGTCACGAAGATTGGTACCACCCGGTCATCGATAACAACCTTAGTACTCTCTGAAATTCTAGAGGCAATGTTAGTGAGAGCTCAAGCGCTTCAAACTAATCACACAATTAAATGCTTTCTAAATGCAATAACAAACAAACGAAAATAGAGATAAGAGTGAAAAGTTAAAAACCCAAAACTTGAGAGGAGGAATTATAAAGTGGGGCTTAGCAACACTGATGTGGGCAGTACACCCTAACTCCATTAAACACAAGATTCGGGTCATGTGCCAATTAGACAACATATGCGTACAGCAAAAGTACTTAGAGAGTGACTCTACCAACGACAGCTAAATAGTTAGAGCCATGAACACCCACTTATACACCACAAAGATACATATCTTTTGTTAATCCAACCAGTCCACCTAAGAAGCCACATATCTTTTGTCAATCCAACAAGTCCACCTAAGACCTCAGCGTTGGCACATGGACCAAACACAACATATGTGTACTTTAATATCAACCTTAAAAAAATTTATCCTATCATCCATATTGGAACAAATCAAATAGTTCAAATTACCTGATTACTACGATGAGGCAAAAAGTGATCACTTGGTCAACAATTTAGCCAGCGAAGAACACAGACATTGGCTGCACGTAGTATTAGAGCACTAAAAGAAGTAGATGCAGCTAAGTTGAGTGACTAAATTCGCCGCCCTTTGAAAAAATTTAGATTTAATCACGACTTTTTCAATCAATAATTAAAGCAAGACCTTTTTAAAAACCCTTAAATACATGAATAAAATTCAATTTTTTCCAATTTCACCCCTTTTTCCCAATATTTTCTAATTTTTTATTAATATCTTTAACTTATTTGTTTAATTTCTCCAAATCCCTTTTTCTGCATTTGCCAATTTTGGCCAAATTTTTTTTGTTTTTTTCCCACGCCAATTTGTTGATGAACCCCCACTTCATATGACGACTGAATCTAAGCAACACCACTATAATTCATCAAAAATACAATAATAGAGCACTTGCTAGCAATAATGAGATGATCATCATGATCATTTCAGATAACTTATACTAAACACCAATAAATAATCAATTGATCAAATGGCTAGCAGCATCTAATTCGTAAAACTGTGAGTAAATTTGAGTAAAAATGTGTAGTGATGAACAACCCACCAAAACATTTGCATAATGTCAGATTTTAGACATAATAGCTGCAAAATTTCAATTTGATCACTAGCACCACAGATTATGATGATGTATACGGAAATGACTATTTTTCTTCAAATCATTATGAATTATATGATAGAAAATCTCTTGACATATATTTTGAAATTCAGTAAAAAAAAAATGTAGAGATGGATGGCTCAATTGTAAAAGGCTATGCGACCCAGTTTAGCACCACGAAAAAAAGGAAAACTGTTGATCAATGAAAAAGGAACCGAAGAAAGGGAGGGACCTGGGTGATCATGTAATCGAACAAAGGGAACGTTCTCTTCTCTTCGTCGATGGCTTTCTGCAGCTCCGACAACAACCTTGTAGCAGTTCGCTAAACCTCCATCTTCACCCCCAATAGAAATATGAGCTACCATCAACATTCACTGAACTTCAGAATACACAAGGTCAGAAATGAAAAAAGAAATGAACCTCTATCATCAAAACTGTGTTGTCTGTCCCAGCAAGCAGTAAATCCAACTCTAATTCTTCCATCTCTTTAGTAGTTGGGCTGACAATAAATTCATCTCGAATCAGGCCGGCTCGGACTCCTGCAATTGTTTTGGAGTGTGGCACTTCTGAAAGAGCTCTGCAGTATTTGACACAATTAAGCAAAGATACATGTCAGACATTTATTCAAATAAGTAGTCCCTCCATAAGGAATGCTAAAACATATAGCAGACAAAAACAGGCATGGAAGTGAAAACAACAAAACTTAAATAGGCTTACACAACTATTCCTGCTGTTGTCACCGCCAAAGGATCGGGGGAATGCAAACCATCATAGCTCCAAACCTATAATTCCAAGAACAGGACAGGATAATGTTGTGCAGGTTATTAATTACTTGAAAATGTGGCATGATATAGCAAGTAAAGCTTCCTTGGTAAATAAAAAATGACTTAAGCATGCAAATGTAGAGAAAGTTGGCTTCTAAAACAATGGACGATGATAGGAGATGTAAAAAAATTAGCTAGAAAACAGAGATTCATAACTGATGAGTAGGCACTTGACTGAACAGGGAATTTAAGGACCATTTTTTCACTTGGGAGATAAAAGATGAATAACGTACTCATTAACCATATAGAGGAGTAGAAACCATTTAGAGGAGTCCCCCACTTTGCAAGCACAATGATAAACCAACTCCAATATGAATAAGCTATAAGACTCCTCCAAAGGCAGACGAGACACCATGACCCCCACATATATTAGGATATCCCTGTTTCAGCATAAATGCTTGAAGCTTTGCAGGAAGCAAGTAGTCTCAGTAAAATAGGCAAATGCTCATGACATATAAAGTAGACAACTTAGTTTGGAATCGAACCAAAGTTTTGTTATTAAGGGGAAGCCTTATATGACCATTTCATTTTGATCCATTTATAAAAATCGCACTAAAATATTCATAGTAAAAACAATCTATGGAGGTGAAATATGCTGACTAAACTACATCAAAAAATCATCTCTACCATATAATCAAGGGAATACTTGTATGGTCCATTTCATTTTGATCTTTCTATAAAAATCATACTATAAAATTCATAGTAAAATAAATCTTTCAATGTCAAATAATGCTGAATGAACTGCTTTGATCTTGGATGAAAGACTTCTTAACCACTAAATCCATGGAAAAATTTACTGTGATAGATTTTTTGGGTCCCTAAAAAACCCATTAAAGCCAACACTTTACAGTATTTACTAAGAATGAGAACAGACACATAACATTTACTGTGATAACTATTTAAGGCTCCATTGCATATGCTTTGACATTTGAATGCTGATACATTTCCTTAAGAATTCTCTTCAATGTGTAGGACCTGTTAATAATATGTTGGCAATGTGTATGTTAATATAAAAAAATATGCAGCACCATTGAACTTTATAAAGAAGCTCCTTGTAGCACTATTTATGGCTACTGCAGATTTCTATATAATTGGCGAGAATCTCACTAATAATGAGGTCGACCTAACATTATCCATTGTTCTGCTGCTTTCATGAGTGATAGATTTAATGTTCAAACTATTAAAAGTAGGAGTTGCATTTCCATGTAACCACATGACAAACTATTAACATGACAAAAATCTAACTTGGAAAGATTAAATAACCTTGTTGCATAGTAGGATAGAGGATAAAGAGTTCTATAGCAATTTCCTGATAAGATAGCATAAAAATAAGTCCCATGATTGCAAATTTTGGTTGGGATCTCACAATCAGAGACTTCAGCAATGAGATAGCTATGCAAGAAACTTCTTAAGAGGATTATGGAAACCAAACCATATGGAAAGACCAAACTGTAGTTTCAATTCAAACACGCTAATAACAGAAAAAATTACATCATTTTGAGTGCAAAGGAAAAAATAGAGGCAAAAGGAGAGATTCTATATGAAGGCTCCTTTCCATATTATGGACAGAAGATGTAGAGAGAGGCTATAACCACACCTACAATTTACTCTTTGTAAGTTATTATATATAAGGATAAAGGTTCCCTTCCATAGTTTTCATGATTTCACAACCAAAAAAAGAACCAATTAATACCAGCACATAGCAGCAAATTTAATACAAAAATTGTTCTTGTAAAATTAGAAAGGAGTTGTTTGGAGGTCGAGACTAGTTGTTAATTGACTTGGTTTCATTTAGGCATTTTCACGAACAACTGGCGCGCAACACATACACATCCCTGCTTTGCTACTGGACTGCTTTTATTGAGATCTAAAACTCTTTAATAGATTAACCAGAGTTTGGATGCCGAGCATAGTCGAATATTCATGGCTTTGAAATATATATATACTATTAAGTAAACTTCAACAAAGGTAGCCTTTTAAGAGTTTTATAAAACTTGAAATTCTAAAATATGCATTTTTCATTTTGTTGTGTTTAAGTGACAAAACTCACAAATTTGTCGGGCATCTAAACATAGACATATAAATTATAAATAAAATCTTTCAAAAATATGTTTTTGCATCCAAAACACAAGTTTTTTTAAATTTTATGTACTTCTTAATTATCAAATTCATGAAAAAATAAACCAGTAACCTAAATGCACATTTTCCTACAAAAACAACATACCCAGAAATATATAAATAAATGAATAAACTTTACCTCTTTCCTCTTTTTTAAGCTCCGATTCCAACCACCATCAGAAACATCAACCATAACCCTAGAAAAATCGAGGGTCTTACCCTTCAAATCCAGTTCCTCCACCTCCTCATCATTTGATTTGTTTCCTTTGCGCCTCTGTTTCCTCTTCTCCTCCCTCTGATTCTCCTACTCTATAGTCGCACTTACGCCATTGCCATCATCTTCCAAAACACTTTCACCATCCAATTTCTCCAATCCATCATTAGATCTCCCTCCTCTTCCTCTTCCTCTCCAACTCCCTCTCCCACTAACCCTAACCCTAACGCAAACCTCGAGCTTTAATCTCTCAGCCATGGTGTGTTTCTCGTAATATTCCTCTTCGTCGATTCAATAGTTCTTGCGACGCCATATTTTACTATTTTTTCGACGGCAACAAAGGTCTTCCAAGGGATCCTGTGGACCGTCGATGTCCTCATTGGCATCGAAAAATCGGGTTGCCATGGTCGAAAAATTGGGTTCAAATTTCAAAAAATTGCTTTCTCCTGCCCAAAGTTCTATCGAAGTTTGTGAGAACAGATAGAAAATGAAAGAGAGACAGAGAGAGAGAGAGAGTTACCTGTTGAGTTGAGTTGAGGCGGGAAAGTGAAAAATAGGAAGTACCCTACTATATTTAAAGGGCATCCACGCTAAAGTGATTAGTTTGGGAAAGGTCCTAGGTTCGAACTCCCTTAACTTACAAATAGCACATTTAAGTGGCCTTTGCATTGGTTTAACCACTTATACGGGCCGTTGTATATGTGAATTTCTTCTACAACGGGCTATGTCTGTGGTATTTTAAAAGTAAATGGTGTTGTTTTTTCTTTGTTTTCACGTAGTGAGTGTGATCAGAGGCATCTGCTGGTAGGTAGTCAACCTTACCATTTGGGAAATAGTTATTCTAAGAAGAATTTACCAAAACTATATCAAGCTTGCTCATGATCCTTCTAGGACTAGAGGATTTATTGCTTCACGACCAATCATGACCAATGCTATGAAGGTCCAACAAATTCGCATTTTCGATGCAAGAATTGAATTCATTGAGAATTCGAAGTGGGACCTGTTTGCCTCCAATTTGTTCATGCATGTATCTAATAGTCTTATAATCTGCACAAAGAATCCAAGGGTCATTGATAGTTGCTGCCATTCTGACTATGTCACCCTAGAGCTTCTTCCTATCCACATTTAAATTCGATCCATATATAGTTGTCAAATTGAATTTAAATTGGTCTTTCTTCCTCATAACCATGCAATGAATATACTGATCAAATTCCACGATTTCAGTTGTGATATAGTTCTCAAGATTCCAGAGAATCCAATTTCTGTCGAGTCTACTATGACTATAATTTTATACCTTGTGACAGCCCTTGTTAATAGCTTTAATGATTTTGTCAGCCCTTCTCTCATTAACTCTTGTTTCAATAATACACACAATATCCACCTTCTTCGATCGGATTAAATTTCTAATTTCCCTTTTCTTTGAGATATGGTTTGCTCCCTTTACATTCCAGCTAAGGATCGTAGATTAGAAAAATGAAAGGTGTTGTATAGGTTCCCTATCCTCGTCTCTTTCCTTACCAGTTTGGAAAGGAAGAGCTTGGATCATAGTTTTCTTTCATTTCTTCTTCTTTCTCTCCTTGGAATTCCCTTGAATCTTGGCAATGATATTCTTTTTGTTTCTTAGCAAATATAGGCCTTGAGATTCCATGCGATTACTGTCTTTGAATTGAGAGGCCATTCCTTGATTCACTGGATTCTCCACTGGCACAAAAACTTCCAAGTTTACTCCACTAACTCCTTTATAGGAACCCTCCGTAATCTACTGATTCGGATGCTTAGAAGGTGGCTTGAAATCTGGGGATAGGAAATCTCTGCAATCTACTGATTCGGCTGCTGAAAGGTGGGTCAATATCTTGGGTTTCTAAATAAGTTCATACGCTTCAAGCCCATCATCAGTTTGACTTTTGCTCCTATTCAACGAATCTGGGATCTCATCAGCATTGAAATCCGTGTGGTCTGAGTTGTCACCAGATCCATTGATGGAGTCCTCATCTTCCTTACTGAGGTTCTGTTCCCATAATCCACTTTGTTGCCCCCAATTTGCTAGTTAGCAAGCTGCAATTCCTACTCATTTTCCATGCCAAGAGCCTCACCCCATTAGCCCCATTTTGATATTCCGTCACCGGAGTCCACCTAGTTGCAATCTTCTTTGGCTTAACAAGGACATTGATAGGACATGATTTACTGTCATGCTAAAAAATAGAGCATGTAGAACATACCTTAGGCCTCCAATCATAGGTAATTTTCTGGATATGAATTTCCCCTCCTTTAGATTGAACTTTGATAGATTCTGGGAATGTAAAGGATTCATCAACTTCAATGCAATTTCTTGCATATGAAAGTCTTGTTCTCTCAGTAATGGGGTCATCAACATGTATAGGAGGAATACTAGGAGTACTTCTGATTATGCTTAAGGTGTTCTGTGATCAACAACATAAAGGAAGCTTAGGAAGACGAATCTGAATGGGAATGGAGTTCAGTAGTTGTCTTTCAGGCTTAGTATTTGGAGCCCATTTACGGAGGATCAAAGGTCTCCAACCAATGGTCCAAACCACATAATTCAAAACCATTAAAATATCTTCCTCTAGAGTGAATTTAAATAGGAAAAAACCCTCTTCTAGCGAGATCAAATCCACCTACCCTTTAAGATTTCACATTCGTAAGATGGCGGCTTTAAGACCTTGATAGTATGGTCTTTTGCCGAGAAGGTATCCAACCAATGTGGTTCTCCATCTTCAAATCTCTCGATCAATATCTTTCGATGGGCAAACAATAGTATCTTTGCCCTTACATTCAATCACTTGGTGCATTCTACAAAACTGCAATGAGTTATTGGAACCGCTGGAAGTAAAGAGGGAGGCCCACTTTCCCTTCCCTCCAACCAATGGAATAGCTGAAGAAGACAACCTCAAGAAAACAGGGACATGGATGATCCCCTAAGTTCCTTCCTTTGCAAAGTTAGGGGGGAGGGGGCAATCTCCGAAACCTAGGGCCACCCCAAGCAACCTTGGGATCTCAAGGAAGAAGAGGAGAACGAAAATTTTGGGTTCAAAGCAAAAAACCAAAATTTTCAGCGTAAAGAAAATTACTACTAGCCAAAACATTTCTTTAAGAACAAAATCTATTGTTGTTCTTATTGTTCAATAGAGATATGAGACTTCGACTAATAACCTCTTCGGTGATTACAAAAGGATAGGGGATGGTGGTCCCCTAGAAATTTGAAAATAACCATAAGGAGAACCGTTAACTAAGATGGAAAAGGAAGAGTAACCAGGCACCCTTTTATGGGATGAAAATATTCATCCAACAAACAAAACCTAGTCAACACCCACTACAAAAAATAAGACTATTAGCGATAGTCAAAAACTGCCGCTATTAACAAAAAAATGCTACTACTAGTCTTATCGTTACCAAAAGCTGCTGCTACGACCCGTAACAACACGTGCCGCTGAAACACTTTATTTTTGTTGTGAACTCAAAAAAAAGTCTCACTCAATTCTATATTATGCTTTGGACATATCATTTTCAAGCATGAGATTACCCTCAACAGTTTTACCTATAATTTTATTAATTCACTCATGAGTCAAAATGACACTATCATAAATATTACTAGTATTAATGAAAGCTCCATGCTCCTTAGAAATAATGACGGAAGAACATTAGATAATAGGATAGCAATAAATTTATAGAAGAATTTGTAAAAGAAACTAAGAAAGCTAATGGGCCGAAATACAGAAAGTTAGATGGTCCTCCTCCTTGGGAATAAGTGTAATGACGGTAGAATTGATCACCTGAGGCATTGAACCATCCTCAAAGAAGTTTCAAACTGCAATTGTAATGTCCCAAGTTGAACGAAAGAAAGCTCTAGTGAAACCATTTGGCCCAGGTGCGCAATCGTCATTCATAGGTTTAATGACTTAAAAAATCTCCTCTTCATGTGGGTAGGTAGTGAGGAAAAAATTTGGTTTGAAGATAAAAAATGGTTTGGAATAAATTCTAAAAGCTATTATTGCTCGTTTTCTTTCTGGCCAAAAGAAGATTCGCGAATTCATCCAAAGCACGTTCGGCAATACCATCAACATCATCAATGATGTTCCCTTGAACATTGGTCATTTTCTTTATTTTAGTTTTAACATTTCGAACCTTGGCAATATCCTGAAATTTTTGTGTTGTCATCACCTTTTAGTCCATTTATGTTTGGACCGTTATCTCCACAATGATTTTTCATCCTTAACCAAGTTATTCTTTTTTATCTTTTATTTGCCATAGGATGATTTAAAATCTTGGCATTCATAGGAAATTGAGTAATAGGTGTTGGTTGGGTTTAATCCCAACTCATAAGACTGAGACTCTTTAAAGAGTGGTCTTTGGGCTTAATCGATTGATCGATGTTGGGATCAATCGATTGATTCTGGATGAAAAATGTAACGACCCTAAAGTTCCAAAACCTTTTGACTGCTTTGGTATTCGTGCCTAACATGGAAATCGAGACAAATTTAAAATTTGAAAATAGGAATATTAATATAAAGATTAATAATCCGTGAGCGTGTGAAGTGATATGTCACTTACGACACAAATCCGAGAGCCAATTGGACCTTTGTAGAATGTTATCCTTGTGTGTTGTGTGTGTTGCTCAACACCGGAGCAAAGTTTTGGGAAACAGAAATATCCTAGATATTTCTCTGTTTTAGTTTATAGGAGAAGGAAGAGATTGGAACTTCACCTCTCTTCATCTCCTTCCTCTGATCTTGTTTGGTTTCTGCTTGCAAAATCACAAGGTGTGCATGATTCGAGCTCTACAGAAACTCCTTCTGTGAAACTTGTGTAGGAGAGGACCTTATCTTCATGATAGTCTGACCTAGAGCTTGAAGGAGTCGACATCTGTGAGTGAACACCTCTGTGTATTAGTGAGGATTCATATCTCCGGTTCATCGGAGAATTCGAAGTGTCAAACTCACCGATTCGGATCTGAAACCCACGTGGGATCACAATGCTGTGAATCGAGAAGCAACCTTCGAAAGAGGTGAGTTATTATGGGTTTTATGTGGGTTGAATGTCATGAATCTGCATTTATGGGTGTGTGAATGATTCGTGAAGAATCATAAGTTTTAGGGTTGAAAAGGGTTATGATTCAACAACCCCATTAATGACAGCTTGACTGTCATATCCGATCGATCAATTTAAGTAATTGATCGATCAAATTTGAGTTTTGATCGATCGATTTGTATATGCTCCATTTGAAACAGAAGGGTAAAGTTTCTGAGAAGTTCAGGCCCGATATGCTCGATAGATTAAATTGGTGTTTTGATCGATCGAATTTGACACTGATCGATCAAAAAATGAAGCAATCGATCAAGTGTAAACTGATCGATCAATTGAGAATTGATCGATCGGATGGTAAAATTGATCGATCAAATAGGGGATTTGATCGATCAAAATTTATAAATAAACTATAGAACAAGAGGCTTGTTTTTCTAAAATTCTGACTTTTAGAAATCCGATTGATTAAGCATAGGGATAGATTGATCAAACTGAGGATTCAATCGATCAATTATAGGATTGATTGATCAAATTTTCCTTTGTTCTGTAGGTGTGGAGGGTTGGTTTTCAATCGATCAAGTGTGGGATTGATCGATCAAACTATGAATCCAATCGATCAAACATGGAGTTGATCGATCAGATTCCCTCTTATTTGTCTACTTTGGAGTAGGCATCCGATCGATCAAATGTTGAGTTGATCGATCAGATGTGAATTCGATCGATCAAACATAGAGATTGATCGATCGAATTCCCTGTTTTTACATGTTTTGGTTTTCTGAGAAAAGCACTACTAGGCAGTGTGCCAAATTGTATCTTGACAATTCTGACACTTAGTATACTATACGTATGGTCTAGGTCAAGATCAAGACATCTTAGAAAGCTTTGGATTTGCTTAGAAAGATTTGATCTGAGGTAGGGGAAATTCAACTTAACTTGTATCCAATTTTGACTGCATAGTTTTTTGAGCATCTGTGTCTGATTTCTTCTGTTTAAAAAGCTCTATTATCTTATTCTACTATCTGTTTCTGCTATCGGATTTTGAGGTCCTTATGTGTATTGATTTAAAGTTCATGTGACGAATCCCCCTGACGTGGTAGGATACCCATGACTGGCAAGGCAGAATATCTGTGTATCTGATTTGTAAACCCTCAGCACAAGTTGCTCTCCTTTGTAGAGGCTCGATACAATCTTCTGCAATAGTTCATTGAACGATGATGGTCGGGGTTACCCATCGGCACACATCTGGCTACCACATGCTATATTCGCGGGAGTTATTTAAGTATATTGAATTTATTCGAATAACTACTATATACATGCATTTGACAACTCTGAGATTAAAGTCTGTTTCTTATAATTCTGCAAATGCACTATTTACTAAAAGTTCATATTCTGATTTTCTGTCTGTATCTGCTCATTCTGTCTACATTATCTAATTTGGATATCTGATCTGTGTTATATTCTATAAACTATGTTTTACAATTAAGATGTAAATTTCTTGAGTTTCTTCTATTGAGCTTAGATGGTAGCTCACCTTGTTTCTATATATTAGGTTCTGAGGCTAGGATTCCCGGCACTAAGAGCGACCCTGATTACCAGCCCGAAGCTGAGGCTGAGGAGAAGGACACTGATATCTAGGCCAACGAGTTCTACCCTTAGCCTGGGTATTTAGTTCTATTTTTTGGGATTTGTATATGTATTTTTGGATTATCTGTGCACCTAGTGGCCACCTTTTGTATTATTTACTATAGATGTTTTACTTGTATTCGTATATATTCTGTAGGAACCACTATCGGGAACCATTGTTTTGAGTGATGGATGTCCATCACCAGTGGTTCTTTTTAGTTCCTTTTTGAGGATGTATATTCTATAAATTTTACATATAGGCATTAGTTTATTCTCTTTCCTTTCTCAATCTACCTTTTCTGATAGTGTCTGCTCTGATTTCTGCTAGACGAGCAGACACTCTTTGATTGTTCCAGGAATCATCCAGTGTATGATCCATATGGCACGGGATGTAATATCCCAAAAAATTGCGTTAAACAGTGACCTCGGGATTCGTGCGTGATTGGTCACAGGTTTGACCAATTAGGAGTTCAATGGTTGACATAGAGTGTGATGAGCGGATGAGATGTGATGGTTTGAGAGATTGTGTGGTGTTTGATGTGAATGTGAAGTCGCATACACCTACAGCAGTGTATGTGCTCAACACACAAGGATGGGGAGAGATAAAAGGGTTTAATAACCCTAAAAATCTGTATCTTGGTTGTTGAAGGAGAGTAAAGAAGAGAGAGAGAGAGAAAAAAAGTAAAAAGAGGAGTTATTACAACTGATTGGAAGGGGGATTCATGCGATAAAAGCCGGATTCGACACGGTTTGGATCCGTTAAAGCCAAAGCTGGAACCCTAGCCTTTCCAACCACTAGATCTAATCAAATTGAGATTTGATTGAGGTAAATTTCTTATGAATTAAATGCATAAGATATGGGAGGTTAACCGTAGTTAGGAATGGTTAAAATCATAGATTAAAGGCTTAGAAAAAGAAAGAAAATAAATGGAGAAAGATTTGGAAGAACAGCCAGAAGGGGGCAAAATCTAGCAATTTTGACTAATCGAAATTGGGTTTCGATTAATCAAAATTGGCCAAGAAGTTGAAAAGTCAGAGGACCCCGATTTCGATTAATCGAATTGAGTTTCGATTAATCGACTTTGGATTTCGATTAATCGAATTGAGAATCGATTAATCGACTGGGAGTCTATAGTGGACTCCAGTGAAGAAAAGAAATGGGCTTGATGAAATCGACTAATCGAAATGAAGATTCGATTAATCGATTTGTAATTTCGATTAATCGATTTGGGATCGATTAATCGATTTTGGAAATTCGATTACTCGAGTTGAGAATCGACTTGATAGAGCAAAGGATTTCGATTAATCGAATTGGGTTTCGATTAATCGAATGGGAATCTCGATTAATCGATTTGAGAATCGATTAATCGATATTGACTTTCGATTAATCGATTTTGGAAATCGATTAATCGACTGGGCCAATTGATGTTGACTTCTGAGTTTGACTTTAAGATCTTTGGGGGGTCTTAGACCTCCTTTATTGCATCCATAGTGATGTGTTTCACATGTTATGTGGTACCATAGGTGGTACGTGTGAGCTAGTGCACAAGGAGCCACGTGGGACCTTGATGCGTGATCAAACGAAGACTTGAGGTAGGGAACTCCTTGAACATGTACCTTATTTTACAAGAGCATGTATATAGTGATATAGATTTGAAATTCAAAATGTTTTATTGCTTAAAGAGTTGGGAAAAGTGTGTGTGTGTGACATCAATAAAAGTAATCATAATGAGCCATCCCCAGGGGATGAAGAAGTAAAGAGATAAGAGCATCAGGTGTGATATAAGTGAATGGATACATCCCAGGGATGTATCCACGATTGAATCATGTTTGATAGGGCCTAACTGATATAAGATAGCGCATTTACACGGTGAATAACTATATGTAAGGCACCGATATTTTTGTTATTTGAGGTTTGATAGGGTACCCCACCGACGTGGCGGGATATCCACGACTGACATGGCAGGATATCCGTGACCGATACGGCGGCGAAACCGTAGGCCAGTGCGGCGGCTTATCCGTACACAGTAAGCACACCCCAGGGGTGTTGATTGAGACAAGTGAAACCCCGCCACCAATCCCCAGGGGAAAGGGGCTTGGGTACTAATTGTATTCCCAGGGAATACATTTAAAACTGTCTATATAGATGACGATGATGGGTATCTCATCGGGGCTCGATGATATATTGCTTGGGGATTACTTAAGTTGAAAGTTTAAGTTTTGCTTTAGGCCTTTTCAGCATCATTCATGAACAAATAACAGACATGAGTAAACTGCATAGACACATCATCCATGGCATATCATGGAATATATGTGAGTAATAATTTATATGTTCAACTATGTTTTGTTCCCTATTGAGCTAGGATGTAGCTCACCCTATAGACTATACGTCACAAGTCCACTACTAGCAGCTGCCGAGGCTTCAGGAGACGCTGACCCCGGTGAGTCGGACCTTGCGGCCGGAGAAGAGTTGGAGCCACCTCCTGAGGATTTCTTCTAGAGGACTCCGTTGTGCCGCTTTGAGGGCTTTTGGATAGAGATTTGTACGGCTTGGTATGCCAAGCCTTGTTTTAGCTAAACAATGTACATGTATAAGTTGGGATTATTCTTTTGGGGCGAACCATCCGTGATGATTTGCTATCATCGATGGTTCAGATCGGTTCTCCATTCATGCAGAGGCATGAGGGTAGAACTATCTTTTGAGAAATGCTTTTATGTAGATTTAAATTCCGTAGTTTCATTTACTATTTCATTTTGTGCTTGATATACCAATGTTCCATGCTTAGCTAAGGGGCACGGCCAAGATGATCGTGCTGATGGCACGGGTTTTGGGGTGCCAAAATTCAGGCTGTCACAGTTGGTATCAAAGCTATTTCTTTTAACAATTCTGACAATCACTCTTTTGTCAGAACATAGGGACTTTTGCTAACAAAACTTTAGTTTCAAATGCAGCCACAAATGTCATCTAGAGGAAGAGGCCGACCGAGGGGAGGCCAACAGAGGAGTCTACATAGTGGAGATGATTACATCTCTCTTACTAATAGGGTTCCTTTAGGAGGTACTGAGGCCTCATGGGGTAGTAGTAGTAGACAGCATGATGAAGAGGATCGAGATCGTCAGGATCAAGATCTAAGAGAACAGGAGAGGGTGAGAGAGAGACAAGAAGATAGAGAGGAGCGACAAAGGATGATGCATACTATGGAGACTATGGCAGCTACCATGGCACAACAAGCTGCATCCTTTGCAGCTCATGCATCAAGAGAACAGCAGCCACCTACACCACCTGTAGGACCTGCGCTGCCTGTGCCCTCATCCTTTACAGAGTTTAGGAGGATGAGACCTCCTTCATTTTCTGGGCAGGCAGACACAATGGCCGCTGAGAACTGGCTTATGGAGATGGAGAAAGTATTTAGCGTGCTGACATGCACGGAAGATGAGAGTGTGAGATGGGCAGCTTATATGTTGGATGGGGAGGCTGGGCCTTGGTGGAAGTCCGTGATACGGACTAGGGCTCAGGAGACCCCAGAGTTGCCTTGGACGTGGGAGGAGTTTGTTGAGGAGTTCAACAAACAATATTTTCCAAAAGTAGTGAGAAACCAGTTTGAGATACAATTTCTACAGTTAGTGCAAGGGAGAATGACAGTGAGAGAATATGGGGTGGAGTTTCTACGACTTGCCCATTTTGCTCCGGATTAGGGGAGGAGTAGCTCCATTTCAGCTGAGGACCTATGAAGAGGCCATGAGTAAGGCGCTGGTTGTAGAAGAGGAGAACAATAACAGATATAGACAGAGGGAGCAGCAGAGAGGAGGAAATGAACAAGGAAGGACGGGGACCTATGAACCGGTGAACAAAAAGCCGAGGTTCGTGGCCCAAAATTAGAGACCACAGTTTCATGGAGGTTTTGGAAGGCCGGCACAACAACAACACCAGCAGAGGTTTCCATTACTTGCGTCGGGGAGACCTTTACGATATGAGAGCCCTGCCATGTCTACTGGCGCCACTATCACACAGGGTTCTCGTACTGTTTCTTCCGCACCTCGGGAGACTTGCGCAAAGTGTGGCAAGCCTCATAGAACAGTGGATTGCAGAGCGGGGACTAGGGGTTGTTTCCGATGTGGCAAGGTGGGCCACTTGATCAAGGATTGCCCCGAGACGGATAAAAGAAAGACGGTTTCAGTTGCAGCACCACGACCCATTCAAGCAAGGAAGCTGATCGTTCAGGGGAGAGCCTATGCAGTCACTGCTCAGCAAGCAGGGAACGTGCATGACGTCATCCAAGGTGAGACTCTTTTAAATTAAAGAAATTTCCATTTCATTAAAATTTTAGATAGAGAAGGTGCATGCATTAGGATTTGTATAGATTCTTTTTCTCAATACTAAATTTATATGTGAATTAGGGGTGTAAATTGATGTGTAAATTATTGTATGTATGTATGTATACTATAGGTACTTTAACTATATATGAAAAAGGATGCTTCGTTGGATATGACGCTAGAGTGTTGATAGACCCAGGGTCTACCCACTCATTCGTCACTCCACGTTTCGCCAAGAAGATGAAGATTGTTCCAGAGACGTTGGACTTCGTCCTATCTGTGTCTATTCCGACTGGAGAGTTAGTGGACACAGAGTTAGCTTGAAAATCCATCATTGTAGCAGTTCGAGACCTAGAGGTGTATGAATTGGAAGCAAAGTTGATACTGTTAGACATGCAAGGGTTTGATTTGATCCTTGGCATGGACTAGTTGGCGCAGCACTGTGCAACCGTCGATTGCAAGAACAAGGTAGTCATTTTCAAACCCAACACAAGGAGATCATTCCGGTTCCAAGGAGTGAGGTCGTCATCTGTGCCACTGATCTCAGCAGTAAGGGCCGAGAAAATGATAAAAAAGGGTTGCAGTGTATACTTGGCTTTCTTAAAGGAGGACAAGGAAGAAAAGAATGCCATTTCTGAGATAGCAGTTGTGCGAGACTTTGTCGACGTGTTTCCAGAAGAATTGCCTGGATTACCTCCAGAGAGAGAAGTAGAATTCGCCATCGAATTAGCACCAGGAACGGAGCCTATTTCAAAAGCGCCATATCGAATGGCTCCTGCTGAGTTAAAGGAGTTGAAGGAACAACTACAAGAGCTTATGGACAAGGGGTTTGTTAGACCGAGCGTGTCTCCATGGGGAGCACCGGTCTTGTTTGTCAAGAAGAAAGATGGGTCAATGGGGCTTTGCATTGACTATCGACAATTAAACAAACTCACTGTGAAGAACCGCTACCCTTTGCCTAGAATTGACGATTTGTTCGATCAACTGCAAGGAGTAAGGTATTTTTCCAAGATCGACCTGAGATCTGGATACCATCAGTTGCGAGTCAAGGCAGAGGACATCCAGAAGACAGCTTTTAGGACACGGTATGGACACTATGAATTCCTTGTGATGCCGTTTGGGTTGACGAATGCTCCGGCGTCATTTATGGATCTAATGAACCGAGTGTTTAAACCACACTTGGACTCCTGCGTCCTAGTGTTCGTTGATGATATCTTGATATACTCCAAATCAAAGATGGAACACGAAGAACATTTGAGGATTGCTCTACAGACGCTACGTGAACACCAATTGTACGCCAAACTCAGCAAATGTGAGTTTTGGTTGGAAGAGGTTAGCTTTTTGGGACATGTCGTCTCAAAGCATGGTGTCACTGTAGATCCAGTAAAGATAGAAGCAGTGGTTAAATGGGAGCAACCAAAGACAGTGACCGATGCCCGAAGTTTTCTGGGCTTAACAGGCTATTATCGACGTTTCGTCAAGGGGTTTTCAAAGATATCGGGACCTCTCACAAAGCTGACACGAAAAGATTCAAGATTTGAGTGGAGTGAGGCATGCGAGAAGAGTTTTCAAGAACTCAAGACAAGACTCACTTCAGCTCCAGTGCTAGCTATTCCTTCGGGCAGTGGAGGATACGCCGTATACAGCGACGCGTCATACAATGGCCTAGGTTGTGTACTCAACCAACATAAGAAGGTGATAGCTTACGGATCAAGACAGCTGAAAGAACACGAGAAAAATTATCCGACTCATGACTTGGAGCTAGCAGCAGTCATTTTTGCGCTGAAGATTTGGAGACATTACTTGTATGGTGAGACTTTTGAAATTTTCACCGATCATAAGAGCCTCCGATACCTGTTTACACAGAAAGAGCTCAACATGAGACAGCGCAAATGGATGAAATTCCTCAAGGATTATGATTGCTCCATACAATACCATCCAGGCAAGGTGAACGTAGTAGCCGATGCATTGAGTCGGAAAGGTTCAGCTCAGTTAGCTTGTTTGATTTTGGGTATGCACTGATGGAAATTATTGGAAGACCTGGCAGTCTACGATGTGAACATTGAGTCAAAAGCTACCGGATCCTTTTTGGCTAACATATCAGTAAAGCCAGTGATATTTGAGCATATCTATGATCTACAGATGAAAGATCCGGCATTAACAAAGATTCATCAAGACGTGAGTGAAGGCATCAGTTCGGACTTCTCAGTTAAAGAAGATGGTTCTTTATTGTTTAAGGGCCATCTATGCATTTCGGACAATGCCGATCTAAGACGAACCATTCTTCATGAAGCCCATAAGTCAAATTATGCTATCCACCCTGGTAGCACCAAAATGTACCAAGACTTGAAAAAGAACTACTGGTGGAGAGGTCTGAAGCAAGACGTGGCCGAATACGTGTCACGGTGTTTGACTTGTCAGCAAGTGAAGATTGATCATAGACATCCTGCTGGACTATTGCAGCCTTTACCAATCCCAGAATGGAAGTGGGAATCGATCTCGATGGATTTCATTGTTGGATTGCCCCGTACTGCCAAGAGACACAATGCCATTTGGGTCGTCGTAGATCGATTGACCAAATCAGCGCACTTTTTGCCGTACAATACTATGTATACGGCAGGAAGACTGGCAGACTTATACATGAAGGAGATCGTAAGGTTACACGGGATTCCAAGCAGCATAGTTTCAGATCGTGATCCACTATATACGTCCAAGTTTTGGAAGAAATTTCAAGAAGGAATGGGAACACGACTAGACTTTAGTTCAGCTTTCCATCCTCAAACTGATGGGCAGACAGAGCGAGTGAACCAAGTGATAGAAGACATGCTCAGAGCGTGCATGCTAGATATGCAAGGATACTGGGATGAGTATCTACCGTTGCTCGAATTTGCATACAACAACAGTTTCCAAACGAGCATTGGCATGGCACCGTATGAAGCTCTGTATGGACGACGATGCAAATCACCCCTCAATTGGGAAGAAACAGGTGAGAAATTTGTTTTAGGGCCAAAACTACTTGAAGACAACACCACCATCGTTCGAATAATCAGAGAAAGGCTGAAGTCAGCACAGAGTAGACAGAAAAGTTACACCGACATGAAGCGGACTAGTGTCGACTATAAAGTGGAGCACGTGTTTGTGAAAGTGTCACCTATGAAAGGCGTAATGAGATTTGGCAAGAGAGGGAAGTTAAGCCCACGTTATGTTGGACCATTTGAAATTTTGGGACGCGTAGGTGAAGTTGCGTATTGCATTGGCTTACCACCGCTGTTTGATCGGGTACATAACGTTTTCCACATATCAATGCTCAGAAAGTATGTGAATGATCCATCTCATGTGTTAGGAAGTCAACCTATGGAGATGTGTGAGGACATGAGCATGATAGAGGAACCAGTGGAAATCTTAGATCGAAAGGAACAGGTACTGCGCACTAAAGTGATTCCCTTAGTGCTAGTCCGGTGGAACAATCATCCAAAGGAAGAGGCTACTTGGGAACGAGAGGCCGATGTGAAAGAACAATATCCAGCCTTGTTTCCAACGACGTGAGAATCCAATGTAAACCACAAGCATGTTGTGGATTTTCACAATACTTGTAAATCAATGGAAGTCTTGATCAAAGTGTGATTTAAGGAACAGATTTTGTATGCACATGACCAAGTGTATGTGTTTCTATGAAATTATGAGCCACTTGATGTCAAAACTACCAAAAGTAATCAAAGAACCAAAGAACTTGAAAATCTACAGAAATTGGGCAAAATCGATTAATCGATTTGGAATCTCGATTAATCAATTTTGTTCGATTAGTCGACTGGCATGTGCCAGTGACTGGAAAATTGGATAAGAGTTAGGACAGACACAAAATGCAATTTCGATTGATCGATTTAAAATTTCGATTAATCGATTAATCGATTTGTTCGATTAATCGAACAAACTGGGAATGTTGGAAGAATTTAGAGGGAATTTCTGAAATTTTCAATTAATCGAGCAGATTTCGATTAATCAATTTGTAATTTCGATTAATCGAACTGGAAATTTGATTAATCGAATGACTTAAAGGAACCATGAAAATTCTAAGTCAGAGAAATGATTTCGATTAATCGAAGTATAATTCGATTAATCGATTTGAAATTTTGATTAATCGAACCATAGTTCGACTAATCGAATAACTTAAAGAATCCTGAAATTTTTGGAAAGGACTGCACGATTTTGATTAATCGAAGTGAATTTCGATTAATCGATTTTGAAATTTTGATTAATCAAAATGGATTTCGATTAATCGACTGGCTCGCGCCAGTGAGCTCTAAAACTTAAATTTTTAAACGGATACGATTTCGATTAATCGAAATGTTTTCGATTAATCGATTTTGACTTTCGATTGATCGATTTGGGAAATTGATTAATCGATTTTGCGCGGCTTAACCTAGTTTTGAATCTCGATTAATCGATTCTGGATTTCGATTAATCGAGCCGAGGCCTATATATTGAAATTTGGGGATTTCCTTCCCCATTCGAATCATTTCAGCTTCGGATTTTTGGGGCATTTTATCTCCTTCTTCTTCTCCGACCATCCGGCGCCCTAGGGTTTCCTTTTCCGTCGGTTTTCGGCTCGTATTCACATCGCATCGCCTCCAAAACCTACGGTAAACCCTAAAATTTGTAATCTTTTTCAATTTGAGCTAGCTAAACCCTAGATTTTTGTCACTTCACCTAAAATGCCGCCTAAGACGCGGTTGTCTTCGAAGAAGGCAACCTCCAAGCTACCGGTCTGGTGTAAGAATGCCGCACCACCACCACCTACCCCATCGCCGGTGAGGACTCCATCACCGTTGGCATCGGAGACCACCTCCGGTTCGACGAGCGCATCCTCGCGCGAGTCTTCCCGTGAGTCCACGCCCATGCTCCCACCACCCACTAACGTGGTGCAACCTAATGAATGGTGGGACGCAAAGACTTTTGAGGTCGAGTACCTCATCGACCCTACCCTTTTCACAAATCCCGATGTGCCGGGCGAGACCCAATGGGCTCGAACTTACCTTAACAATGCCGGTCTCGGCAACCTTCTCAAACCAATCCGGGGTTCTTATTACCCTAGATTGGTGAGATTGTTTTACCAGGGGATTGTGGACGGCCCGACGGACGATGTGATCAAGACCACCATCGAGGGTCGGGATTACACGATCACACGTCACCACGTCCACGAGGTGCTTGAGTGCTACCTCGACTTCACCCCTGAGACCACCCTATTCCCACCCTCTGAGGAGGCCCCTCGATTCGAGGAGGTCATGACCCGCATGACCAACGACAAAAAGGGGTCGGGATCCTCCATAAAGAGGGTTGACCTTCCCCACTATATGTGGATGCTTGATTCGGTGATCAAGTGCAACCTCTACCCAATGCGCCATGATACCGAGCGCGTGGACCGAGTGCAACACGCACTCTACGCGGCCTTCTGAGGCCGGTGGTTCGACGCCACCATGATCATCCTTGAGGGGATGAGGTACATCAAGGGCAAACTGATGAAGGGCAACCTCCGGCCCAAGGAGAAGATGCCCTATGCTCGCCTCATCTCGAGCATGTTGGAGTGCTACTCCAACGATCCCTCCTACACTATCTCACCTCACGAGGTGAGGGCTACGGATTGTGTGAAGACGTTCTCCAAGTCTTCATGGACCCGTAGCTACAACCTGCTCAAGCGGACCCTACCGGCTCTGGGTCCCGCTCCAGCAGCAGCAGCAATCGCACCGCCACCACCCCCACAACCATAGTAGGACCCACCCATGGGTGGGGCACACCCGGCCGAGCCATCAGTGGAGAGGGCTACCTCTCATACCACAGCCTCACCGACACCGCCAGCTCACTCCGTGCCCGCTACGCCCACCTCATCATACCACCGGCGCGCCGCTCCATCCGGTCCTACCATCGAGGACGTGTTGGCTCGCATGGAGGCCAACAACGAGCGGATGAACCGGAGGATGGACTTCTTGATGTTCCACACCCTCCGCTACATCTATCCGACAGACTACCACCGCTATCTCGCTCAGGAGGAGGAGTGGACTGCGGGACGAACCGCCTTCCACAGAGGTCCCGTTTTCCATCCCACCACTGCCACCACTAACGCGACTCCTTCCACATCTACATCCGCTCCGCCGACAGAGATGCTCCCGCCACAGCCGCCGCTACCTCTGCCTACTCAGCCAAGATCTCCACCACCAGCAGACAACCCATTATTTTTACATTTTGATTATATACATGTAGATTTGTTTTGTACGCCAACTTATGTGGCATTGTAAAAATTTTCAATTATAAATACAAATCAAAATTTTTGTGTAAATTGTTCCAATTCGTCAAATTTAATTCTATGCTAGTATTAGTAAATATCTGAATGCGTCTGAGTCAACTCGACCACCTCACCTGCGAGTGTGGGGGGGGGGAGAGACCCAGACCGACGCACTTTGGGTTATTTTCAAGGACGAAAATTCCCAAGGTGGGGAGGATGTAATATTCCAAAAAATTGGGTTAAACAGTGACCTCGGGATCCGTGCCCGATTAGTCACAGGTTTGACCAATTAGGAGTTCAATGGTTGACATAGAGTGTGATGAGCGGATGAGATGTGATGGTTTGAGAGATTGTGTGGTGTGTGATGTGAATGTGAAGTCGCATACACCTACAGCAGTGTATGTGCTCAACACACAAGGATGGGGAGAGGTAAAAGGGTTTAATAACCCTAAAAATTTGTATCTTGGTTGTTGAAGGAGAGTAAAGAAGAGAGAGAGAGAGAGAGAGAGAGAGAGAGAAAAAGTAAAAAGAGTAGTTATTGCAACTGATTGGAAGGGGGATTCAAGCGATAAAAGCTGGATTCGACACGGTTTGGATCCGTTAGAGCCAAAGTTGGAACCCTAGCCTTTCCAACCACTAGATCTACTCAAATTGAGATTTGATTGAGGTAAATTTCTTATGAATTAAATGCATAAGATATGGGAGGTTAATCGTAGTTAGGAATGGTTAAAATCATAGATTAAAGGCTTAGAAAAAGAAAGAAAATAAATGGAGAAAGGTTTGGAAGAACAGCCAGAAGGGGGCAAAATCTAGCAATTTCGATTAATCGAAATTGGGTTTCGATTAATCGAAATTGGCCAAGAAGTTGAAAAGTCAGAGGACCCCGATTTCGATTAATCAAATTGAGTTTCGATTAATCGACTTTGGATTTTGATTAATCGAATTGAGAATCGATTAATCGACTGGGAGCCTACAGTGGACTCCAGTGAAGAAAAGAAATGGGCTTGATGAAATCGACTAATCAAAATGAAGATTCGATTAATCGATTTGTAATTTCGATTAATCGATTTGGGATTGATTAATCAATTTTGGAAATTCGATTACTCGAGTTGAGAATCGACTTGATAGAGCAGAGGATTTCGATTAATCGAATTGGGTTTTGATTAATCGAATGGGAATCTCGATTAATCGATTTGAGAATCGATTAATCGATATTGACTTTCGATTGATCGATTTTGGAAATCGATTAATCGACTGGGCCAATTGATGTTGACTTCTGAGTTTGACTTTAAGATCTTTGGGGGGTCTTGGACCTCCTTTATTGCATCCATAGTGATGTGTTTCACATGTTATGTGGTACCATAGGTGGTACGTGTGAGCTAGTGCACAAGGAGCCACGTGGGACCTTGATGCGTGATCAAACGAAGACTTGAGGTAGGGAACTCCTTGAACATGTACCTTATTTTACAAGAGCATGTATGTAGTGATATAGATTTGAAATTCAAAATGTTTTATTGCTTAAAGAGTTGGGAAAAGTGTGTGTGTGTGACATCAATAAAAGTAATCATAATGAGCCATCCCCAGGGGATGAAGAAGTAAAGAGATAAGAGCATCAGGTGTGGTACAAGTGAATGGATACATCCCAGGGATGTATCCACGATTGAATCATGTTTGATAGGGCCTAACTGATATAAGATAGCACATTTACACGGTGAATAACTATATGTAAGGCACCGATATTTTTGTTATTTGAGGTTTGATAGGGTACCCCACCGACGTGGCGGGATATCCACGACTGACACGGTAGGATATCCGTGACCGATACTACGGCGAAACCGTAAGCCAGTGCGGAGGCTTATCCGTACACAGTAAGCACACCCCAGGGGTGTTGATTGAGACAAGTGAAACCCTGCCACCAATCCCCGGGGGAAAGGGGCTTGGGTACTAATTGTATTCCCAGGGAATACGTTTAAAACTGTCTATATAGATGACGATGATGGGTATCTCATCGGGGCTCGATACTATATTGCTCGGGGATTACTTAAGTTGAAAGTTTAAGTTTTGCTTTATGCCTTTTCTGCATCATTCATGAACAAATAAAAGACATGAGTAAACTACCAGTAAAATGTGATGTTTTTAACTGTTTTCATCAGTAACTGCATAGACACATCATGTATGGCATATCATGGAATATATGTGAGTAATAATTTATATGTTCAACTGTGTTTTGTTCCCTATTGAGCTAGGATGTAGCTCACCCTATAGACTATACGTCGCAGGTCCACTACTAGCAGCTACCGAGGCTTCAGGAGACGCTGACCCCGGTGAGTCGGACCTTGCGGCCGGAGAAGAGTTGGAGCCACCTCCTGAGGACTTCTTCTAGAGGACTCCGTTGTGCCGCTTTGAGGGCTTTTGGATAGAGATTTGTACGGCTTGGTATGTCAAGCCTTGTTTTGGCTAAACAATGTACATGTATAAGTTGGGATTATTCTTTTGGGGCGAACCATCCGTGATGATTTGCTATCATCGATGGTTCGGATCGGTTCTCCATTCATGCAGAGACATGAGGGTAGAACTGTCTTTTGAGAAATGCTTTTATGTAGATTTAAATTCCGCAGTTTTATTTACTATTTCATTTTGTGCTTGATATGCCAACGTTCCATGCTTAGCTAAGCGGCACGGTCAAGAAGATCGTGCTGATGGCACGGGTTTCGGGGTGCTGAAATCCAGGGTATCACACGGGATTTCAAGTGTGGAAATCCGAGCTGTCACAAAAAGAAATAGTATGCGCTCGGGTTGAAATTGATCGATATAGCTTGGATGTCGATCGATCGAGTATGAGCATAAATTGCTTGGTATCTCTCGAGTTTAAGTTGATCGATCAATTCTGTGCAGATTAGTTTCTGAGCAGAAGGTTTTCTAAGGTTCCATGAGAGAGTTTTCTATAGTGTGAAAACTGGTGAATACTTTGAGAGGCAGGGTATTGGAGAAAAGCTTGGGGATCGAAGCATCTGATTGAAGGCGTTCTTGTGCTGGAATCGTTACTGTATTTCAGCAAATCTCATCTCTGGTTCTTGAAACACCACATCCTTGGTTGTTCAGTGTGTTGGCTATTGAAGATCATGACAGATCTTGAATGAGAGTGCACTGAGAGAAGAGAGTATGTGTGTTGTAAACGTTCATAAAATATAGTGCATATACTCTGTGGACATAGCCCTAAATTGGGTGAACCATGTAAATCCTTTTGTGTTGCTTTTTCATCTTCTTATTTTTCCATTATCCTCGCGATAGGGAGTTTGGTGTCTTGTTGAATTCTTAACAATAGGGTGTGTTCATGAAGGAAACACCTTTGTGACCCTTTCCAATTATTATATATATATATATATGAGTTCACCGAGAGAGAGAGAGAGAGATGGGAGATATATATATATATATATATATGAGTTCACCGAGAGAGAGAAAGAGAGATGGGAGATATATATATATATATATATATATATATATATATATGAGTTCACCGAGAGAGAGAGAGAGAGAGAGAGATGGGAGATGCGGCTCGTGATACGTGATAGTGAGTTACATCAAACCCCTAAGGGTTCCCCTAGGTTTTTTAATTTAAAATTTTTATAACTATTTTATCCTTGAAATCACATGCAAAAGTTGGGGCTCGCCATCCAAATGTGATGCATTGAAAATTGTCACGTTTGACCTAATAGTCATCAATGGAAATATATACTTTGATGAGGTGTGAAAGATGACTAAGGGTTCCCCTTAGTCATCTTTCACGTTTCACACCCTAAAATCTACATTTAGCTATCCGATGAAGGCTATCAGACTAATTTATGAGGTTTTATATGTTTCAGAAAAATCTAGCCATTGGATGGATTTCGAAGCGTAAAGGAACATAAAACCAACTAACACTAGAACATTGAAGCAAAGGAAGTGCAGAGCCCGCATATTCTTGAATAATCGATCAATCGACCAATGTGGTCGATTGATCGACAATATAAAGGAAGCTTGAAATTTTTTCTCTGTTATGTATATATTCGATCAATCGACTTGTATATTGTCGATTGATCGAGTTTCAAATAATAAGGAGCACAAGTTTTAAATTCAAAACCGATTGATTGACTTTAATAATCGATCAATCGATTTTGAATTTCAAATCTCTGAGCTTGAGGCCTATTTAAGCAAACTTGAAAAATTAGTTATGGGTATCTTCTTAGTTTTTATTTTTTTTAGCACTTTAGTTTCTCTCCAGTCTTTCTTTCCAAGCACTGTTCTTTCAATTTTTAGGTTTAGTTTTTAGATTAGCATAATTTCTGCATTCAAGAAAGGATTGTACGCGTTGGATTAAATATTTTGTGGATTTTATTGGAGCCACCTAACAGTATTTTAATGTCATTTTCAATTTCTGTCTTTATTTTGTTATTTATTTCAATCATGGGTAGTTAAATCTCTCTGAGGACGGGGATCTAATGAACCCCATCCAAGGTTGCCTATTTATAATGATATAGATTTATAGTTGTGATATTATTTCATCAATAGAAGTTGTGATCATTAATGCCACATTGCTCTTGTCGATGTATGAACTCCGATTGCCATCTAAGATATGGGTGCTAGTCATGCTTCTCCCATGATCTCAGATTTGCAATGAGGAGTTTACTCCGGGTTCTTCCTCGATAATATTTTCGGCATTAATTCATCGTTATTAGAGGCCTCTTTTACGGTGAATGTTTTGCCTCATTTCTTTTATGGTTGTAGGAAGATCATACTTTAGATATGTTTTTATGGATTTAATGATATATTTTCCGTAAATATTTGATTGAGTTCAATATTTATATGTATTGCATCTTGTAATGATATTGTATCTCAACCAATAGATCTATATTTCATAAATAGTAAACCAAGGATAGGAGGAGTTAGCATCCCGATCCTCTCTTTCATTCTTTATTTAATTTAAATTTTATTGCTTAGTTTTTTTTATTTTGTCCACCAAACTCTCAGAATCATAAACTAGTTTGAATATTGTGCTTGATCTATGGTAGTTCTTTTGGTTAATTTCTGTTTCCTACTTATAATTTCCTAACCAATCTCCGTGGGAACGATCTCATACTCCTTACCCACTAACTGCAATCCAATTTGTGTGCTTGCGAGTAAAACAAGATTAAAATCATAACAAGTTTTTGGAGCTGCTACCGGCGATTCAGTGTAAAAAAATCACAATTTTTAGGAATAGAAAATTCATTTAAGGAATTTCTATAGGTTTAAATCAATATTTTTACTAGCTTTAAAATTGAAAAAAAAAAAAAAAAACGAATGAAAAAGTTTTTGAGTTTCAATCGATCGACCCACCCTATCGATCAATCGGCTCCAAAAAAAAGAAAAAATCTTTTCTTCTTATCTTGCATAATTCGAATTTTTGAAATTTAAAAATTCAAAATTTTCAAATTCAAAATTTGATATTTGAAATTTGAATCCAAAAAGTCAATTTTTGAAATTTGAAATTTGAAAATTCAAATTTGAAAAAAAAGTAAAAAAAACAAAAAAAATATAATTTTAAAATTTCAATTTCAATTTCAAAATTTTTTCGATCGATGGACCTAACCACTCGATCCATCAAACAGCTCTTCGATTGATCGAGCCAACCCCTCGATCCATTGAGGCTGAGAAAAATATATTAAATATCGAAAAAAAATAATATATATATATATATATATTTCAAATTCAACCCAATATGTGAGGTGTTTTTACTGATTGTTGGAACTATTGGAACTGTGAAAACTCAAGATCTTTAGATCTTTGCATGCACACTAGATCCTCAAGAGAAAAATCTTTAAAACCTTTTAATATTGAGATCAAGCGTGCCTATCATTCCAACTGCAATGAAACCAGGGCAAGACGTGAGGCTAAAGTTGAAAGTTCAAATCAAATCAAAATGGCTGCAGATGGAAATGGAGAAGCTCTGCATTGGAATGGGGAGGAACAAACTCTTAGAGAGTTGTTTGCTCCAATCACTATAAATACACTCTTCTGTATAACTTACCCACCCACACCCGACAGACTATTTGAAATTAGAACCAATGCCATTCAAATTCTTCCTATCTTCCATGGCATGGAAAGGGAAGATCTTTACATGCACACAAAGGACTTCATTGAAGTCTATTCATCGGTGTACCAAAATTTCAGTGAAGATTGAGATGTGTATAGTGGGTCTCTGTCTGACACGATACTAACCGGTATACCATGCAACCTGATAATCTACTTGAGGTACAACTTTGCAAGTTTGCCGGCGATATACGTCGTATTGTATGAGAGAAAGTGGGCGGATTTGGTCAATCGATCAATGATGACCCATATGGCATTGTATCTCTTTAATGTTCTTGGCACTCCAAGAATGAAGTCCATAGAGATGGCTTCCCATTTCCACTCTGGTAACGATAATGACTATAGTAGCCCAGACAGGTTCCAATGATCGACCTTTCCTTAATGGCAGACCAAACACTTTGACACATATTCGACCACATCTTTCTTCAAACCTCTCCATCATAAGCTTTTCTTTAAATTCTTATACATCTTGCTACTTCTAGGATGTATGGCATACATCGACTTGTGAGCTTCTTCTAAAATAGTATCTCGAAGCTCGGTGTTGATTAGTATGAACACTCGGTATTGAAATAGTAATGTGTCGTCCTCCCTGATGGAGAAATTTTGTTTATTCCTGCTAATTACCTCTCTTCTGATGGCCATAAGTTCATCGTCTGTCATCTGTAGCTTGTGGCTGTTCTCAAATAATGTCAACCAGATGACGATATTGACCATCAAAGCTCCTGAACCTTTAACATCGAATCTTGTGCCACACAGGACTATATTTTTAAGTAAGTGCCATCGGTGCACTCTCGCGATGAGGTGTGACAACTGAGTAGAGAACTTTCGGCTCAATACATCTGCCACAACATTAGCCTTCTCGGGGTAGTACTGGATGGAACAATCATAGTCCTTGAGGAACTCCATCCTTCTTCGCGGCCTCATGTTCAAATCCTTCTGGGTGAAAAGGTACTTGAGGCTCTTGTGATCCATGAATATATCGAACGTCTCCCCATAAAGGTAATGCTTCCAGATATTCAGAGCAAAGATGACTGCTGCCAACTCAAGGTCATGAGTTGGATAATTTTTTTCGTGGTCTTTGAGCTGCCTAGAGCCATAAGTAATGACTCTCTCATTCTGATTAAGCACACAACCCAATCCACTGAATGAAGCGTCGTTGTATACCGCGTAACCTCCACTGCCTGAAGGCATGGCAAGCACTGCCGCGGTAGTTAATCTCTTCTTGAGCTCCTGAAAACTCTGTACGCATTACTCAATCCACTCAAATTTAGCATTCTTCCTTGTGAGTTGTGTAAGCGGACCAGAGATCTTGGAGAAACCTTCTACGAATCTCCTATAGTACCTGATCAACCACATAATACACCATTCTATCATCCTTAACTTAGTGATGCTAGACCCCAGTTTGCTATTAATAAGTTACTGATATACAGATATTAAGGAAAAATAGCAAAGGAGAACCAAATTGTTAATATTCATCAAAATGAACTGGTAAAATAATAAGAAAGACGATTGAACGAAAATGACGAATCATCACCTACTGAAAGACGAAAAATTCATACTTTACGATTGAGCGAAACACTGCAAAGAAAGAAAAAGTACGAAATCATAATTCACGATTCTTCAAAACCCGTTCAAAAGTAAAGTGTGATACAAAAGAAAAAAGCGATCAATTATAAATGAAGAATCATCCATAGGGTGAAGCTATAAAATTGTGATTTACGATTTTACAAAAAAAGAAGCTTTTGAAGGTACTAGTCACGTGAGGATTTACATTGCCATGCATATAATTAGAAGAATTCTTGAATTAGAAATCTGGCCACTCACAGATCTAAGAAGATTGACGAAGAGAGACTCCTAAAGGACTTTGTTGCTGACATAAAGGAAAAAATCCAAAAGTACATCAACTGTTGAAAGCAAGGAATGATAGGATTAGATTGGGACACTTTTATTTAAGTAGTTTCTTTTATTAGAATTAGGAGTTTTGTAAACGGACCGACCCTTTATGATATATAAATAAGAGGGCTTGGTATAAGAATTAATCATCGAAGAAATACTCAACATCAATTAATGCCTGAGGTTGAGTTTTCTTTCGATCATTAGAGTAGTTTAGTTTAGATATCCAAGGTTCCTCGATCATAATTGACGACTGGGATTGAGAGCTGGAAAATTAGTGTAGATATCTGTAGTTTCTCAGAAGCAATTGATGCCTACGACTGAGGGTGAAAGATATCATTTTTATTACTTTCTAGTTTAGATTTATTTTTATTTTAATTTACTACTTTGAAAACATCTCCAAGTTTTAATTTTAATTGACGACTCAGGTTGAGAATTGCAGATTAGTGTAATGATTTTTATTTTTCATCTTTGATTTTTTGGAGTATGATTGACGCCTAAATTTTAGATAGATTAAAGATTAGTATAGATCTATATTAAAGGATACTAGTTCTTGATTGATGCCCAAATTCTAGAGGACTCAGATATAGTGTAACAGTATTTTAAATTTGTAAACATCCGATAACTGAAGATTGTGATTGACAACCACAATCTGAAGAAGGATGATTTTGGATTTATTTTTCTGCAAACTAGTTTAAGAAGCCATTCTTTTATTCATATTTTTCAAGTAGTTTAGGATCTTAAAAGATATATATAAGTTTTCAAAAAATTAATATATATATATAAGATAAAATACTTCCTCGTGGGAACGATCCTATGCTAGTATTATAATTTTCATTGTGCGCTTGCAATAGGTTAAGACATAATTAGAACAACATAAATATCAAGAACAAGTTTTTGGTGTGGTTGCCGGGGATAGTAAGTTTTATCTTTATATTAGTTTAAGAAAATAAGTATTTGTCTTTCTCTTTTTTGTATTTCTTTATATTTTTAATTTTCTTTGATCACTTCTTAAATCTTTTATAGGTTTATTCGGAGTAACGAATCAAGGTTTCAATTTCCTCTAATCAGAGAAGCTAGATGCTCAAATTTGTGTCTCTCCCTGCCTTCTAGAATAAAAATAAAATAAAGCTAAAAATATAAAAATATAGTTTTTCTTTTATATGCATCACACTCGATCTTGAAGTCTAGATTTCTTAGACCGTGACCCAGAAATTGAACGAACTCTCTTATGTAATCTCGCATTAAATCGATCTTCTAGGAGAGAGTCCTTAACCATGGCTGACGACTATTCAATTCAAGCACATTTCAATTTGGTTTCTCTGACTACACCCTCCTGTATAGTTATACCAGAGGTTGCAGCCGGATAGAATTATGAAATCAAGCTCAATATACTTCAAGTTGTACCTGCTTTTCATGGGCTTGATAGAGAAGATCCCTCTCAACATTTAAGGGATTTTATAGAACTCTACACAACGTTACAACTATTGGCGGCTAATGAGGAGTCAGTTAAACGAAGGTTGTTCCCTTCCTCTCTGAAAGACAGAGCGAAAGCATGTCTAACTTCACTGCCTGCCAAGAGTATAACCACTTGGGATGAATGTAAATTCTTAAGTGAGTACTTCCCAATTAGTAGAACTAACCAGATTCGACAAGCAATTCAAGATTTCAGGGAGCAGCCTAGAGAATTGATTCATGAAAGCTGGCAGCACATGAAAGACCTACTAAGGAAGTGCCCTCATCATGATGTGCCGAACTGGTCAATAGTACAGCGTTTCTACCAAGGGTTGACTGAGACTAACGAGTCGACAGTCGATGCCGTGAGCAGAGGAGTCTTTATGGCTCAAAATGGCCAACAGTCCTGGAATCTATTCAAGAAGCTGGCCGATAACTCAAAGCAAAAGTAGACCCTGCTTAGATCTGATCCCAATATTACTCATTACACCCCGCTCATGTGGGATGGACTTTATGATATTAGTAAAGATAAAGAAAAAAAAGAGGATGATATGAGTGCGAAGGTCTTGGCTCTTGAACAAAAGATCGCAACATTATTGGCTGCCAAACCGAGCACTCCAGATAGACCCTTGGCAAATTGTTCTAATTGTCAGACTCAGACTTATAATGAAAACTCAGCTATGCCATCGTACCAGGAGATGGTGGAAAATGAGCAAGTAATTGCCTTTCAGAGGGAGATTATAGAAACACGTATAACCCAGCATGGAGAAACCACCCTAGATTTAACTATGGTTCCACAGGAGGAGTACAACTAGCACTAATGATTGTGCAAACCCGATTTGTCCATACCCAAGTTTTCCACCAGAGACCTCAAATGCCTACTGTGCAACCCCAATTTGGACCACAAAGCAATGGACTTGATGCCACAGTTGTTCAAATTCTCCAGGATTTATAATAGCAGTTGCATCAGCACTCAAAAGATTTACATCAGCTTGCTTAATTCTCTCAAGTGCTCCATTCATACACTCAGTCCATTACGAAGCTGGAAAGCTAGATAGGTTAGCTAGCTTCCCAAGTGGCGAAAAGAGAGAGTGGCTAATTGCCTACACAGCCGGTCAACAATCCTAGAGGACAAGTATTCTTGGGGGAGACTTCGGCTCCTCAAAATCCAATATAAAAAACTCATGGATCGTCGAGCTACCGACTCATCTGAAGCAACCCTTGTGAATATGTAAAATTATTTCTTTTTCTTTAAATCCTAGGTATTACACTATGACCCAAATCGTTGAAAAATGATGGATCATAATATAATTCCTATTATACAAGTTCGCGAATAATCGAATGGATTAACGATTGATCGTCATTATGGATATGTTTATCAATGCAAGCGTAGCGACTACGATTTAACTGATACAAGATTTCGCATATGAGAGCTGAAATGCTAGAAATGACCGATGTCTCTAGGTTACAAGCACGTGTGATGACTGCTTCAGCAAGTCATCATAGAGAGAGAGGGCCTACATATTCAAGATAGGATACGTCGACCCCATTATCAAATCCTCCATTTTTGCTCTCGTCTTTCCCTCTGTTTTTCAAAAATCCATCGACTAAGACTCAACTGTTTTTGTTTCCTAAACTTCCCTTGTATCACTTGGTTGATTTTGGAAATCTGGCTCAAGTCTTAAGCAATATCTTAAAATAGGGTTTGCTGATTAGTTGAGATCAAGGTAAGAATCTTAATTTTCAAATGGAGGAGTCTCCACAATTATTTTCAAATTGACAGATGCAAAGTTGCGATTTACTAAATACTATTCTTTTACAACTTGTAGGAAAAGGAATTGCAGAATGTCGGAAGCAACAGAGAAGTGACCATGAGAAGAAGCCAGTGGTGAAGGAGGTAACAGTTCTGATTCCCCTCCTATAGCTAAGCATATTGCACGGGTTGCTGCCCTTAAAGCTAAATCAAAAGTAGTGGGTCCACCTAGAAAAAAAATCCAAATTTGTGGGGTTAGTTATTAGAAAATTCCCTACAGATAGAATGCAAGTTGAATCGAGGTCCGTCCTTGAAAAGGGGAAATAAATAAATGAATGCAAAGAGCCAGCATCTGCTGTAAGGACAATGGATCGGCCCCCTGCCTCAATGAAACACCATATAGTGCCGAAGTCGCAGTAGATGTTGATTTTTTGGAAAATTTTGAAATAAGTGGAGCAGCAATTAAATATTTCTAGGACGTCGGGCTACAATATTTTCTAGAACCAGGAGTCACACCAGTCTACCCTAGATTGGTAAGGTTGTTCTATAAAAATATGACCAAAAGCAGCCAGGACCTATCCCCAGTTCTCTCAACAGGTATTAATGGACTACCAATCCATTTCACTAAGGAAATGGTCGCCAAGGTGATGCAAGCACCCTTGGAATTGCCACTAGTGTCCCAAGCCAGAGGCCAACATTTTGAGGATGCCACCTAATACTTTACCCGACATTACTCAAATGGCAACAGGGTTGTTGGGAAAACCTCCAAGGGATAGATCATTCTACCTTTAAAAATATTTAGAATCACGGAACTTGCAACTCCATTTCCTGGACGTCCTAATTGACAAAGCAGTCCACCCCATGGGGCATGGAACGCCGAGAAGGGCACTTTTTACAAGAGCTCTATATTTAATGGCTAACCACTATTGGTTTGATGTGCCCTTTTACCTTTTTGAAGTAATGAATATCGTAAGGGAGAAATTGGACAGAAAAAAAATCAGACAAATAAGTTAAGCCTACCTTTCGGGGGCTTAATTACCAACTTATTGATGAATGTGGGATATAAAATTTATCCCACAGAGAAGGCTCTGACAAGAGTGGAGGAAAGCCTAACGGTAACAGTTTATAGGAGAATTTTAAGTGTCAAAAATAAAAAGAAAATCCCTCAAACTTCACGCACAGAAAGTACCTCCTCTATACCATGAGTCATACCGGTCCCTGAGACCCCAGAAAGAACCAGTTGTGTAAATATTTGAAGCACAAAGGAGAGAAATTCCAATAGAAGGAGTGAGTACTTCTACTCAACCTCAAGAGAGAGCAAAAAATTGGATATCCAATACGCGAGAGGGTATTCGAGTTAGAACTCCCAATTGCGGATCAAGCTAGTCTGTATGACTCGGCTCTAGACTCACCAACTAGTCTTGCTATGCCCCCTTCAACTAAGGCAGACACACTGCCAATTGTTATAGAAGCAGAGCCTGTGAGCCCAATGATAGCTATTGTAGAAGAAATTTCTCAGCCAATACAGCAAGTTGCTGAAATGGCCACTTCTAACCCTATTCCTGCACCTATAGAGTCTGTTGCTCAACCTATAATTCCAACCGCCACAGAGCAGACTCCCATAGTTCACGCAGCAGAGGCAGGACCGAGTTTTGAAGCTCCAAGTGCGGGTTTTGTTGAATTACTTTATCAAGAGATATCTCCTCCAACCACCACCACAACAATCTCCGAACTAGAAAGAAGATTGAGAGAACTAAAACAATGAAATTTTACAAATGCACCAAATCTAATTCCATTGCCAGATGTAGTGTGGAGGATAATGGAAGAATTTCATAGATTTAAAAGTAGAGTCCTTGAATCCATGCCTACTGCACAAGAATGGCAAGACCTATTAGACAATCTACGGTGAAAAGTAGTGAAAGACCACCAGGAACATTGGACAACAGAAACAACAAGAAAATCTATGAGGCCACTAACACACTTCAATCTCAAATTGTCCAGTTGACAGATAAAAACAAAATATTACGACATGACCAACAGGCATGGGAGGGCGAGAAAAGGGTCTACGAAGATAAAATAGCAAATTTGATTGAACAATTTGGAGGATTAATTGAAGATCCAGATGATAGGGAAACTGCAAAGGAAAAAGCTCTCAAATATTACCAGCAAGAACTCAATAGATAGTTGAATGAGAAAAATCATCTACTGACCCCAGTAGAAGGGAAAATTATGAAATTGCAAGAAGATAACAATTCCCTCAGTTTAACCAATGCTGAACAGAATAGGACTATCGAGTCTATCACAAAGAAATATTGGACCACAGTAATAAAAGGATAAGCTGAAGCAGAGAAACTGAGGCTGGAAATTCAGTTGAAAATCACTATGATTAAAAAGTTGAATGAGGATTAGAAAAACAAAGAGAGGGTTGAAAAGGAGCAACAGAGTCTGAAAAGAAACTTTTGCAGATTGATAGATGAGAAGGAAAACAATGATGAGGTCGACCCTGCGACACAAAGAGAACCACTTTCAAAAGAACAAGATGATTACTCTACAAATGCGGTAGTCGACTCGGAGGAAGACCTATCAAACAACCCCTCCTCACAGCTAGCCTCACCAGCACCATCTCCACCTACTGCTACCATCCTTGTACCATACCCTTGATCACCGAGTGAGTGAAAATTACATCATGCATCACAAAGCCTCCCAGGTAAATAACTTTTGAATGTCCCCTATTTTTGTGCTAATGAGGACATTGTCCAATTTAGGTTTGGAGGGATACACAACTTCTGTGTATAGTATATTAGTTAGTATATTAGTATATTGGTTTATTCGTTAATTTTACATTGTTTGCTTTTTGCATAAATAATAATTTTCTTTCTTTTCTTTGTTTTTAGTATATTAGTATATTAGTTTATTCGTTAATTTTACATAGTTTGCTTTTTGCATAAAAATAATAATTTTCTTTCTTTTCTCTGTTTTTAAAATAATTTTATAAATAGTTAATCATTATATATGAATTATGATAGAAAAAATTATGAATCTTGAAAACTTACGATCCATCATAGTAGAAGTTCAATAAATAAGAATATAGAATAGTTACAATTCATGTTTAGCTCGTTGAACACTGTATCAGATTGAATGTTTAAAACTATAAATTGATCTGAACTGTAATATTTAGACTATAGTTTCAAAATTGTATAAACCAGTGAGCATTAGAGACTAATTTTTCCTTTCTTTGAGAGAGAGAGACTGCTTCTATTCAAGTCAAAATTCTTTTGAACTTCTTTACTGCTTTTATGAAATCTCATATTGCTGAATTTAGAATCAAAATATTTTACGACTATGATAACCTGATTTTTTGTTTAGAACTATCTATTAGAAATATCAAAATAATAAGGCATCTATGCTAGTAAATTTTAAAGATGATTAAAGGACATCTTTTGTTTAAAACAGGGCCAAAAAGTCAAAATCCCAGAAAATAATTTATCCTTTGAACCCATATTAAAAACCTAAATTGAATTTCTTTGTACCAAAACCTGATAAACCCTTAACCATATGTACTACCCAAAACTTTCTCTAACCTTTGACATTTTCTGTGAATTTAGAATACAAAAGAAGGGAATAAGAGAGAGTGAAAGGAGTAAAAGCAAAAATAGATAAGGGGAATGCTAAACCAAAGGGTACAGTTGAAGAAATTATTTCAAAGAATATGGGAAAAGAGATGAAAAATCATAAGAGATGATTCTAAATCAAGGGAAAAAGCTAAAAAGAAAAAAAAGCAAGAAATGGGATTTAAAATTGAAGAATAAAGAAAAAATGGGAAGAAGCATCCCAATTCATGGATACTTACTGATACTGAAACAAAAAAAGAAGAAAAGACAGGAGAAGGAAGAATTAATTTCTCATAAAATATTTTGAATCATTTTAAACCTTTTCTTTGAAACCTTCTGAAACCCAAAGCCCCATTATAAGCTGAAGGAAAGGCCTTTTTTATTTATTATTTGTAAAAGCATAAGCCTAGTAGATATATGAATAATATATACTATGGATTGCACAGGGAATCATATGAATAGAATAGATTATCTTTTTTATGAGATTTGCAATATATATATATATATATATATATATTATACTGTGAGAACTCATAATTTTTATATTTTTTCTGAGAGTATGCCAATAGTGAGAGTTTGAATAAAAATATTTTCCAAAACTGCAGTTTAGAAAAATTTATGAAGAATAGACTGTTCATTGGTGTATACACTCCTTGCTATGATGGAAAGTAAGGATAAAAGATTAGTAATTTTAGAAAATCATAACAACTATGTGATAATTAACTTAGTGTATGAAAATTAGTTAAAATTTTTTTTTAACCTTTCGTTTTCTTGTAAATTTTGAAAAATCAAAAAATATTTAAAGTTTGTAGGTAACTTCACTGAAAACCTTCAAGTGACTACAACTCCTCCACTAGGGATTGCCTAGGAGTTTAAAGGCTTGTTGCATCTGCTAAATGCAATCGTGCTCCTGACAAAAGTTGCATTTAAATTCTTAGTATAGGATATTTTATATTTCCTTGTTTGCTAGGGACTAGCAAAGCATAAGTTTGGGAGTGTGATCAATCACATAATACACCATTTTATCACCCTTAACTTAGTGATGCTAAACCCCAGTTTGCTACTAACAAGTTATTGATATACAGATATTAAGAAAAAATAGCAAAGGAGAACCAAAGTGTTAATATTCATCAAAATGAACTCGTAAAGTAATAAGAAAGACGATTGAACAAAAAAGATGAATCATCGCCTATTGAAAGATAGAAAATCATACTTTACGATTGAGTGGAACGCTGCAAAGAAAGAATAGTAAGAAGTCATAATTCACGATTCTTCAAAAACTGTTCAAAAGCAATGTGTGATACAAAAGAGAAAAGCGATTGATTGTAAATGGAGAATCGTCTAGAGAGTGAAAGCTATAAAATCGTGACTTGTGATTTTATAAAAAAATAAACTTTTTGAAGCTACTGGTGACATGAGGATTTACACCGCCATACATATAATTAGAAGAATTCTTGAATTAGAAATCTGACCACTCACGAATCTGAGAAGATTGACGAAGAGACTCTTAAAGGACTTTATTGCTGGCATAAAGGAGAAAATCCAGAAGTAAATCAATTATTGAAAGCAAGGAACGATAGGATTAGAAGTAGAGTTATATTAGGATACTTTTATTTTAGTAGTTTCTTTTATTAGAATTAGGAGTTTCGTAAATCGACCCCTTATGATCTATAAATAAGAGGGCTTGGTATAGGAATTAATCATCGAAGAAATTCTCAGCATCAGTTGATGCCTGAAGTTTCATTTTCTTTTGATCATTAGAGTAGTTTAGTTTAGATATCCAAGGTTCCTCAATCATAATTGACGACTGAGATTGAGAGTTGGAAGATTAGTGTAGATATCGGTAGTTTCTCAGAAGCAATTGACGCCTACGACTGAGGGGTGAAAGATATAATTTTTATTGCTTTCTAATTTAGATTTATTGTTATTGCAATTTATTGTTTTATAAACATCTCTAATTTTTAATTTGAATTGACGACTCAGGTTGAGATTTGCAGATTAGTGTAATGATTTTTATTTTCCATCTTTGATTTTCTAGAGTTTGATTAACGCCCAAGTTTCTGGTATTTTAAATTTTCCATCTTTGTGGTTGTCCAAATTCTAGAAGACTGAGATATAGTGTAATGGTATTTTAAATTTGTAAATATCTGATAGCTGAAGATTGTGATTGACAACCACAATCTGAAGAAGGAGGATTTAGGATTTATTTTTCTGTAAACTAGTTTAAGAAACCATTCTTTTTTTCATATTTCTCAAGTAGTTTAGGATCATAAAAGATAAATATATGTTTTCAAAAAATTAATATATATAAGATAAAACACTTCCTCATGGGAACGATCCTATGCTAGTATTATAATTTCCATTGTGCACTTGCAATAGGTTAAGACTTGATGAGAACAACATAAATATCAAGAACAGTACTCGGCCATACCAAGGAAACTATGTACTTCTGTTACTGTCCTCGACTGCTCCCACTTCACAGCAAACTCAAATTTGATTGGTTCAATAGTTATACTAGTCTTAGAGACGACATGGCCTAAGAAACTTACTTGCTCAAGTCAAAACTCACACTTGCAGAGTTTTACATATAATTTATGGTCTCTGAGTGTTTAGAAAGCCACTCGTAAGTCTCGTTCATGCTCCTCTCTCGTTCTCGAATAGATGAGAATATCATCTATGAAAACAACCATTGATTTGTCGAGGTGTGGTTTAAATACTCGGTTCATCAAGTCCATGAACAACGTTGGTGCATTCGTCAGCCCAATAGGCATCACCAGGAACTCATACTGACCATATCTCATGCGGAATGTGGTCTTTGAAATATCTTCAACCTTGATCTTCAACTGATGGTAGCCTGACCTTAAATCGATCTTTGAAAAGAATTTTGTGTCTTGCAGTCGATGAAAGAGGTCATCAATCTGAGGAAGTGGATAACGATTCTTAATCGTCAACTTGTTTAATTGGCGATAATCGATGCAGAGCCGCATCAAACTATCCTTCTTCTTAACGAATAGTACCGATGCTCCCCAAGGAGATACACTCAATTTGATAAATCCTTTATCTAAAAGTTCCTGAAGTTGATCATTTAGTTCTTTCAACTCTGCTGGCGCCATGCGATACGGAGCCTTCGACATCGGCTCGGTACCTAGAGCCAATTCAATCGCGAACTCGATCTCTCGATCCGGTGGTAGTCCAAGGAGATCGTTGGGAAATATCTAGAAACTCGCATCCAACTGGAATGGCAGCGAAATTACTCTTCACTCCCCGTTGCTCTTGCAAGAAAGCTAGGTGTCCACTACACCCGTTCCTCATAAGACACTCTGCTCCGATGGCTGAGATGAATGGTGCAACGTTGGACATGACTCCACAAAAATCGGAAGGATTTTCCCCTTGGAGGGAGAAAAGTTATCACTTTCTGGAGGCAATCCACACTAGCATGATATGTGGATAGCCAATCCATCCCAAGGATTAAATCAAACCCTTACATATCTAATAGGATCAAATCGGCTATCGTTTCTTGGTCTTCAACCTCAACAATCACCAATTGACACTTTGTGTATGAACTCACTAAGTTTCCCGTAAGGACAGACACCGCTAATATGAAGTCTAGAGGCTCAGGAGTGATGCTCAATTCTGTTGCGAATTAAGGTGTGACAAAAGAGTGCGTAGACCTTGGGTCTATCAATACACATGCTTCGTGATGGCAGATATCACTACATTGATACATATGCAATGTACCTAAATTTTACACACAATTTAATTAAGTGTTCACAAGGTGTGTGGTGTGCATGAATGTCATACTTTAAGAAATTTATAGAAAACTACTAGTCAACTAAAACCAAAGTAAGACTTAACATATGAAATTTTATTATACCTTGGATTACATCATTCAACGTTTGGGCATCATGCGCAGTTACAGCATAAGCTTGACCTTGAATAGTAGGTCGAGAAGATCTCTACGGAGAAGTCGAAACAACCCTTTCCTTACTTTCTTCAGGACAGCCTTGATCAGGTGTCCTATCTGACCAAATCTGAAGTAAGCTCCAGAGCTTCTCCTGTAATCCTCAGTCTAGTGTAGTTTCCCACACCTTACACATAATGGAACCAGAGAGAAATACGAGGCACGCGAGGATCCTTATGCCACTGATGCTCCACTCGTAGTAGTATATGAAGGTTGAAAGGATTGTGCAGGCGAAGACACCGATGGTCTCTAATAGGAGATCGGTCCTGAAGAGGCAGCCGGTCTAGAGTATGCCTACTGATATCTCGATGGTCTCACAAACCTTTGCCTCTTATTTTCCTATTCAGAGGTACTTGACTGCCCTTGACCAACTCTCTCCTTATTCTGCTGGTCTCTCCTTTTTAACATCTTCTCGATGTCCTCTTCAGCGATAAGAGCTTTTGGCATTACCCCAGCATAAGTCTCCAGCTCAAGGATCGAGACTCTCTCTTGATTATTAGGCCTTAGACCAAGTTGGAACTGTCTGGCCTTCATCAACTCGGTGGCCACATGTTGAGGTGCAAACCTCGAGAGTCTATTGAATTCAGCCCCTTATTCGCACACAACCATCTTGTCTTGTTCCAGTTTTATGAACTGGACTTCTCACTTATTCCTCACTATCCTGGGGAAGTATTCATCGTTAAAAGTTTTCACAAATTCTGCCCATGTCCAAGTGGTATTGGGAATCTCCTGCTCTCTGATTCTGGACACTGACTTCCACCATGGGTTAGCGCCTCTATCCAACTTGAAGGTTTGCCATCATTCCTTTTCATCTTCAGTGCATAGTAGCACACTAAAGATCTTCTCCATTTCATTAAGCCATCTCTCGGCTTCAAGCGGATCAGTCTGGCCCGAAAAATAGTAGGACACATCCTTCTAAACTCTACAAACCCGGAAGGGTGGTTCTTGGCTACAAGTAACTTTGCTTACTGAGCCATTGTGGCTGTTTGTTGAGCCATTGAAGTTATCTATTGAGCCATATTGTTGGCCAAGGCTTCCAACACTTGCTCAACATGTTTATCCTAACTTGCTCCCCTGATAGGAGTGGCATTATGACCTGTAGCAATCCCTGCACCCCTAGATATACCTACGCCCTCTAGAACATCCGCCAACAAAACCGTCCTCGGTCTGTCTCTACCTCAAAACCTCGGGGCTATGTTGATATATCATTGTTAAATAATAACTTCGATCATTATTGATTGTAAAATCAATCATGCCCATCATCCCATGGAATCCGGATCTAGAGCCATAGCTCTAGTACCAACTGTGATGACCCGACTTTCTCGTTCCCAGAGTACCGAAAACGTCAGCTCGCCATCACACCAGTACATCCATACGAATACAGAAATCAGAGCAAATATTATAAACAAACTAATATCTACAATGGCAAAAGAAAAGATCTCCAACACTATACATAGTCACAAACAAAAAGGAACCAAGAAGAACCACCGGTGATGGCCTACCATCAGCTAAACAATGGTTCCCAATAGTGGTTCCCCAAAACGTATATACAAATTCTCAATGTACCAGGCCAGAGCCCATAATCCACACTGTATCTAACTCAAAATAAACAAAAAGAAACTATACCGAGTTCAAGATCCCAAATATATGGGTAGAACTCATCAGGAGGGATGTCTGACTCTTCCTCCAGGTTGTAGTTTGGATCACTCTCAAAACTTTGGACCTGAGCTGCGTCTACACCTGTGACGTATAGTAGGGGTGAGCAACAGTCAAAGCTCAGTAGAAAAAGCTCAATCTCAATTATATCTTATGAGGACAAACATGGTTTCAATAGACTAAAATCGAAGCATATGAATTTCAAAACATATATTAAAAGCATATTAACTGACTAAATTTTAAAGACTAAGTTCATATGCAAATTCTAATTTCATATTCTATAAATTGAATTCAAACTATAGACACCCAAATCTAGCCCAAGGCCCGATCGAAACACATTCCGAGAAAGGTTCACTTCCGAGCTTTTGATGGCATGTATGGAACCTTTAGGAATTACCCTAAAACCCTTCCAAACCCTTAAGAATCACCCTAGATCCCTTAGGAACCTACCCCGAACTTTTAAAAATCAATCCCAACCCTTAGAACCAGTTCTGAACCTAAACCTAACCTTTCAAAACCTTGGAAAAGGGTGTGTACACCAGGAGTAGCTATGGCCTTCTACTTTGATCGAATCTCATACCATTGAAAAGTAGAGGATGTCAGCTTTCCAACGGTCCAAGAAACGCCCCTATTGAAGTTGTACATCAAAAGATATGATAGTTCGAACCCGAAGGGTAAAAGAGTAAAACCTTGTGGACCCCTCCTAGGGATTTGGTGCAACTAATAGTTGTGCCAGTTATAATTTTGCCTGGCTCAACTATTAGTTGTGCCAGGCCACTTCTCCCAGAAATTAAGCCTGGTGCAACAATTAGTTGCGCCAGTTTTAAATGTGGACCCCACCCTCGCGAGCCAACCTCCAACACTGTTCAGCATTGTTTTACTGTACATTTGTCTGGCACAACTAATAGTTGCGCTAGGCATATAAACAACAACCATGTCTTTTTACCCCAAAATTCGTGATTGGGGTTTGACTTGTTGACCACCTCGACCTTTGGGGTGTGTTTTGATAATTCTGTTGTACCCATTCACTACCTATTTACAACCCCTTAAGTGGCTTAAGGCCTCACCCCATAATCCACCATTGGAGGACCTTCTCACATATTTCAAGGCTCCAAAAACCCTAGGAAACCTTAGATGCTAGATTACCTAATTTCTAACCTTGATTAGCATATAAACACTCTCCTAATCCACCCATTTCCTATAAATAGAGACCCCCACCCTTTTATTTAAGGGTTGAGATATTTGCTTAAGAGAGAAAGAGCTCAAAGTGAGAAGTTCTTCCTCCCTTTTGTGCACCATTTTCACCCAAATTCCAGAATCTCTCAACCTCATTTCAAGCGTGTTCTTACATCCAAAACCCTTAGCCTAGGTGTGTGTGATCCCCTAGCCTCCCTTCTCTACCTCTTAGCTTCAAGTCTTGGGAGTTAAAACCCTATTCCATACCATACAAAGCCTTCAAGAGTTCATCAAAGTAAGCCATGCAAGGCTCTCCTACGGTGCTATAAGGGCACGAGGGCTCCGACTCTCCCCTTTCTTCTCCTATCTCTTTCTAGCTCTGCTCATCCTCTCATTTGTGCCGTTACACCTCTGAATTTTCGGTAGGAACGGAGGGGCACAAATAGAATTGTAGGCCCATTTGGGCAAGAGGGAACCATTTTCTTTTCTTTTACTTTATTTTAGTTTTGGCCGTTAGTAGAGACCGCATTAAGCAGGTTGATCGGGTGCCTAACACCTTCCCGATTGATAACCTAAGCCCCTACCCAAGAGCCTTTGGTGTGGACCGAATTCAAAGTCATATTTTTAGAACTTTAGTGCTCATAAAAATGATATAGGTTTCCCGGGACACCAAAAGCTTCGGGTGGCGACTCTATATTTTTTGCAAGCGAGCGCATCGCCGCGACGGGATCGTCACAAATCCCACGGTTGCACAGATGACGATTCTGCTGGGGAATGCTTGTAGAGCTTCTCCTTGAAATTTGGCCCTTTATTTTTTATTTTACTAACCATTTTTGCAATTTTTTTTTACTATTTTTTTATTTTTCTCACCCCTACTTTTCCATCATTTACGAGCCTTAGCCGATTGGCAGGCCTACATGCGCAGTTAATTTCTTTACTTTTTTGTCACTTTAGCGCCTTAGACGATTGGCGGGCCTACTTACACATTATCTTTTAATTCCTTTTAAATTTCCGTCATTTAAAGTGCCTTAACCGATTGGCGGGCCTACTTGTTCACTCATATCCCAACAGTGGACGCCGGCCAGTAGTGGCGGCACGGGATCATCACCCCCGGTCTTTGAACTAAAGAAAACTTTCAAAAAAAAAAGAAAAGCTTTGTAAAAAGAATTAAAATTGAATCAAGAATAGGGAGCTTAATTAACTTATTTTTATGGGGTAGATTTTCAAAGGATTGGGTTTAGGCACATATACAATCACCCGGGTCTTAGTATGGCGGCAGCCCCTAATGGTGATGATCTAGAAAAGTCCCAGCCCACCTAGTATCTGAGAAGGCGCTTGCGTCGGAGGTATATCGGGTGGGTTCCCATTCCAAAGCTTAAAACCCTTGGGGAGCGCACTAATAAGTATTACCGGACTCAAACCTTTAGGATTCGGTGAGGAGAGAATCGATCATATAAAGTAAAGTAGTTCCCAGAAGCCTAGCTTCCATAAAAACTAAAAAAAGAGACTCATTTCGGGTGTTGGTGCCTGCTGTCATTAGTTCTGGAGCATCAGTTGTTGCCGGGCGCAAGTATTAGTTGCGCTAGTGCAAAAAGTTGGAATTTATAACAGGCGCAACTAATAGTTGCGCCAGTTTTAAATCCCCACATTTTACCTTGAAGCAACTAATAGTTGCGCCAGTGTAAAAAGGGGGCCTGGCAACCTGGGCAGGTGTATTAGTTGCGCTAGGTCTACTCTACATAGCACCAGCCCGAATCTGTGGCCTTTTTCACCTCCCGAGTCCCCCGATCAGTGCGCTTAGTACCTTACTTGGGCCCTACCATCTCCGACACCTAATATGCCCCCGTCGGTCAAAAGAGGGCAACTTCTTTTTGGCTCATTCCAGGGGATCGAGTTATTTGCCTCGACTTTCGTGCCTTCAATAGATCGAAGGTTCTCCTTCGATTATTCCGAAGTGCGTTGGAGTCGTCGCCACGGGTCTTGAATTAGGGTACGAGAGCCACCCGAAAAGGGAATTCCAAGGTCTCGAAACTTTTATTTAAAAAAAAAAAAAAAAACTTTTTCCAAAATTCAAAAAAATAAAAAAGTATATCAAAACCAAAAAAAAATAGTTTGTGGTGCTAGCACAACGACATCATCTTGCCCTCCGTCGTTCCATAGGGAAAGAAGGAAGTAGATTTTTGGGCCTTATCCAAGGCACCCTTACCCAACCCGTTCCTGTAGAATGTTGTGGGTAGTTGACCCGGCTTACGCCGATCCCGACTCATCCCCGCCACATTCTCCGACCTACTCCCATTCGAGAGAAGTTTTTTTGCACCATCCCCCTCACCCAACCCCCCTTTATCGTTACCAGCCCATTTGATGCCCCCATTTTCCCAACCACTACCCCCCAAAATATCCAAAGTCCAAACCCCCATTCTCCATCTTTTGCCCAAACCATACCCATGCCAAATTCAACCCATTTCCCCTCCACATCCACACAAAACCTATTCTCCCAATCCACATCCATGCCCCATTTCCCATCTTTCCCCTATAGGCCCGATCCACCCACATTCACATACACCACTTCCTCCCTATCCAACCCCCGACAAATCCCCCCATCTACCCGGGTCATGCCCATTTTTACCGGGGCCATGCCCGATTTTTCTCAAACACCTATACCTAACCTTTCATCATCCCCATACATCCACCATACCTTCCCCTTTCCCAATGACCCATCTCATCCACCCCATATCCCACTACCTACCATGGCCATGCCTGATCATACCGGAGCGATGCCTAATTTTTCCTCCACATCCCCCCCATCTACGTCTCATCACCCCTTAAATCCACCATCCACATTCGATCCCCCCTCCATGGCCATGATGGAGGAGATGTTCCAAGCCTACTCCTCATGGAAGGCTTCTCAAAATACCTCTCCTCTACACCTCATGCCCATGAACCCATCCCATACCCTAGCCAATCTCTACGCCTCACTCCCCCATGACCCCCATCAACCCTCCATAATCCACACCATCCAAACCCCCATTACCTACATGCCCCAAGGCCCCATGGCCCAACCTCCCACTACCCATACACCCCAAGGCCCAATGGCCCAATCTCCAAACTTCCACATGCCCCAAGGCCCATTGGCCCAAACCCCTTTTTCCCACATATCCCAGGGCCCCATGGCCTAGTAACCCACCACCCAAACCTACCCAGGGCCCATGGCCCAGACCTATCAAGGGCCTATGGCCCAGACCCATCAAGGCCCATGGCCCAAACCCACCAAGGGCCCATGGTCCAAACTCACCAAGGGCCCATGGCCCAGACCCACCAATGGCCCACAACCAAAACCCATCAATGGCCCATTGCCCAAAATGACCAAGGCTTCATGGCCCAAGCCCAAACCCCCCACTCATACCTTCCATAATACCCCCAACACTTCACCCAACCTTCATAGCCATACCCTAAGGCCATCTCCAAACCTTCCCCCATATCCAATGGCCTCATTAAGCCCCACCCCAAAACCAAACTTCCATTTATCCCATCACCCAACAAACCTCTCCTCACCCCCAATGGACTCACCCAACCCCCACTCATGTCATTCCCATCCAACCAATGCAATACCAATAAGAGAATCCCGCCCTCACTGCACACTATGTCGACCAGCAGTATGAAGAGGGCGAGGTTAGGAATAATGGGGTCTATGCTGGGGCATTGACTAGCCTTAACCCTCCTCCCATAATTGCCCACCCCTTGGTGGCCTAGAGTGAAGTCCAGCCTACAGTCGAGAAAGCAGCCCTTGTATTGAAAGAGTCAGAGCAGCTGAAAGAACAGTTAGATAAAATTCAGAAGTAGATAATGAAAATGGGTGGTGCAGAAATCCACGCCACGGGCTTCACATATTTGTGTTTATTCACTGAGTTCCCCCCGCCCCCCAAATTTAAAATGCCGGCCTTCGACAAATATAACGGCACCGGCAATCCTATTGCACACCTGAAGTCCTACTGTGGGGACATGTGCCAATATGGAGGGGACAAAAGACTACTAATAAAAGTCTTTCAAAAGAGTTTGACCGATCCTGCTTTGAGATGGTTCACATCTTTGGAATCATCTATGATGAAGACATGGAAGGATTAACCGCACCTGTTCCAAGAACAATATGTCTACAATTTAGACATTGAACCACGTAAGTCAGATTTGGCCCACTTAAGGCAGAATCTGAATGAGACCTTCAGCGACTATTTGGGACGCTGGAGAGCACTGGCAACTCAAGTCAGAAATAGGATACCTGATGATGAGCAGATCAAAATGATTTCAAAAAATACTTTGCCAGTGATCTCGAACTTTTTGGTGTACCAGCAGCAGTCTAGCTTTGCTGATTTGGTAAGAAATGCCAATAAATGCGAGGACGCGATCATGAAGGTCGCTTGAATAAAAATGTACCAAGCGGAACTAGTGGGGTCAGGAGGTTTTCAGAGCAGAGGAACGATAAGAGAACCGGGGCTGATATTCATAACATTGCCAATAACAGGCCCAATAATAATACAACCCCGTGTCAATTTCAGGCAACCCCTCTAGCACCAGTTAGAATTGAGCAGATGCAGAGAATAGGGAATGGGCAAGGAATGCAAATGAATCCGGAGTAGAGGAGAGCTTGCTATGATCGAGTTTTTACGCCTCTGGGGCAATCTTTGAGTGTACTTTTGCCCTTGTTAGTAGAAAAGGGATTAGTCACCATTCCTCAACCGCAACCTCCTCCTCATCTGATCCCAAGGAACTATAACCCAAGTACCCACTGCAATTTCCATCAGGGTTCAGGTCACCGGACTGATCGCTGCTTCCCATTGAAGCACACAATCCAAGACTTGATTGACGCCAGGAAAATAATTCCACCAAAACCTTCTCAAGCAAACCAGCACGTAAACATCCATCAAGTGCCATTACCCCCACATCCTATCGAAGGAGCAGGTCCCAGACCCACCATCGAGATGATAGAAAGTGAAGAGGAGTTTGAGTTTGACCCATCCAATTACATTAGTGATCGAGAGAGTTATGTAACGTTGTTGTCAAGGAATATTGAAGAAAGGAACATCGGGGTAATTGAACCCCTAAATTTGCCAGATTACTTCCCCAACCTGACTCCGCAAATTGAACCCTTGGATCTCAGGGCATACTTTCCATCACCCACCCCCGTCAATTATGTGCACATAAATGCATATCAGCCATACACCACAACCCCTGTTAATTACCCAATAAGCCATCAGGCCCCAATCCTACACCCGCACTCGTCAGTTATCCATGGCCTGCACCCACCTCATGACCCCCAATTCAATCACCTGTAAACTCCACCACCTTCATCAATCACCTGATGGCCCACCAAACCCCCAATCCTCCACCGCCCATCAGCTACTAATGGCCTACTTTCACCCCATTTCCCCTCGTGCCACCCCCCTCAAGCTTCACCACCCTCATTTGGCCCAATTTTTCCACCCAACCCGCTACCACTGAAATAAATCAGGTGCTGCCCACACCTCCTGAGTCTGCAATACAAGTGCCTCAAATACTGGCAGCCATACCTTTTCGGCTCTCTGGACCAACCTATGAGCCTCATCAAGTCAAGCTAAGCTATGAGCAAACAGATGTCGATGCCGGTAGTAGCAGCAGAGAAGGGGCAGTGGACTTTGTTACCAGGTCAGGGAAGATTTTGAAATAGCTAAAAGCACCAGTAGCAGCACATGCCCAGCTAGAGGGGAAGAAAGATAGCTCTGTAAACCCCTTTAGAAAAATGAGTCGGGAACATATACTAGAGACTCAGCTGAGAAGAATGCCCGCCCATATAACCATTTGGGATCTATTGATGACGTCCCCACTCCATTTCCAAGCATTAATGGGGGCGTTAAAGAATACTCATGTATCGCTTCAAGTCAGCCCAGATGAAGTCGGGCAGATAATTGGGCAAGTGATGGCTTCAAATGCCATCTCGTTCTCTTATGCGTATCTACTTGAGGAAGGATGTAACCATTCAAAATCCTTAAACATAATCGCTGAGTTTGGAAATATGGTCATTCCCCTAGTTTTGATTGATAATGGGTCGGCGTTAAATATATGCCCACTAAGAACAGCCACCAAGATTGGGGTGGACCCATGCATGTTGAGACCCACGAAAACCAGTGCCCGAGGTTTTGACAACAACAGAAGAGAGATAATGGGTGAAGTTGATCTTGAGCTATTAATTAGGCCAACGATCTTCTCTATTTTATTTCAAGTAATGGACATCAAGTCCTCATTTAATCTGTTGTTGGGGTACCCGTGACTGCACGAAGTCGGAGCCATACCTTCCACACTACACCAAAAACTCAAATTTACATCTAGGTACAAGATCATAACGATCATTGGCGAAGGGCTCGATGAGAAAGAAAAGGCGGCCAATAGCCTCGAAAAACCCAATGTGTTGGATGTATCGCACACCACTGAGGATGTCGACCTCCATAGTTTTGAATATGAGGTATCAGTGATACTCCTAGAGCCCATCGAGTGCATCATGCCTAATACAAGAAGCGGTGTGGTAGCAGTGGTAGCTATGCTCCAAAAGTGGGGCTATTAGAAAGGCTGAGGGCTCGGGCCTAGACTGTAAGGCAGAAGAGAGTCAGTCATTGCCAAGGGACAGAAAGTAAGATTTGGGATAGGGTACAAGCCCATGGTGGAGGAGGTCCGAGAGGCTAAAGAGAAAGCCAGGGTCGCCGCAGCTGCAAGAGCTCGAGGAATCAACATAGAAGAAAAACCTTGCCCTAGGCCACACATCAAGGAATCCTTTGTCAGCATTGGGATCGTAAAAATCGATCGAAATGGGGTAACCCATTTGACCACACACAAACCCACAGCCCCTGTTCATCCCACTAATCCCCAGATCACCCTACCAAGCTTAGAAATAGACCTGGCCGCTCTATCCTTATTTGAAGAGTGAGGTCCCCTACCTACACAGTCTTCCCCTGTGGTAAATCACCACAAAACTGTGTTAATGTTTGAGGATATGATCTCAGACGAAATGGGGATCAACATGATGGAGGATGACTCCAAAGAGCCATATCAGTCAGCACCCTCCATCTGAACAGGTAAAGAAGCGGCCTCTCAGGTACGCAATTGGGCATCTTTGCCCCAAACCCTAGAAGCGGAGAGTGGCCTAAAATTTGGCACCTGTTTCCCAAAAAAAAATAACCTAAAAAAAGTGAGATAAGCCCTTGGCAGGCAACACCTTGTATATACACAAACTCGCACTGCCAAGGATCCGTCTCCGAAGAAAACAAAAATCTCAAAAACATTGAAAAAATATAAAATTCAAAAAACATCAAAAAAATACAAAGTCCAAAAATATTGTCATTTAAAATTCCAGATAAAATTCTACAAAAAGATGCCTTAATCAAAATATCCATCCCACGTAAAATCGACCCCTTTCCTATAAAAATATAAGAAAAGGTAGGTGTTATGAGTCTGGACGAGGATGTCCCCTTTGAGGAGCTCCCTAATGAGCTCCTTGATCGATTTGCCGAATTTGAGCATGGCCCTACCCCCATTATCGAAGAAACAAAAGATATCAATTTAGGGACTGAGGAGATTCCCAGAATAACTAAGATCGGAACGTCACTGTCTTTCGAAGAAAGAAAAAGCATGATTGAATTCCTTCGATCATACCAAGACATTTTTGCCTGGTCCTACGAGGACATGCTTGGTCTGGACACTGATTTGGTTGAGCATGAGTTGCCTCTCTACCCTGATATGAAGCCAGTTAAGCAGAAGCTGAGACGTCTCCAACCCGAGTGGATGTTGAAAGTTAAAGATGAGATCATCAAGCAGTATGATGCGGGGTTTCTCATGGTATCTAAATATTTGCAGTGGCTAGCCAATATTGTGCCTGTGCCGAAGAAGGGCAGAAAGGTCCACATGTGTATCGATTTTCAAAATTTGAACAAGGCGAGCCTGAAGGATGATTTCCCACTGCCACACATTGACATCTTGGTCAATAACACTGCTAAGTATGGGATGCTTTCATTTGTGGATGGATTCTCAGGATACAACCAGATAAAGATCGCAGTGGCAGATCGAGAGAAGACTGCGTTCATCACTCCTTGGGAAATCGTTTGCTACAGAGTCATGCCATTTGGGCTAAAGAATGCTGGCGTAACATACCAAAGACCTATGACTGTGTTGTTTCACGACATGATGCACCAAGAGAGTGAAGTATACATCAATGATATGATAGCCAAGTCACCGGAGCGAAGCGATCACTTGGTCAACCTTCAGAAGCTGTTTGAGAGGTTGAGAAAGTATAGGTTATTTTTGAATCCACAGAAATGCGAATTTGGAGTGATGTTGGAGAAACTATTAGGATTCATCGTTAGCAGGAGAGGGATCGAGGTCGACCTAGTCAAAGTCAAAGCTATCACTGAAATGCCACCGCCGTCTACTGATAAAGAGGTTAGAGGGTTCTTAGGTAGAATACAGTATATCAGTCGGTTCATTGTGCAACTAACTCTAATTTGCACGACCATCTTCAAGCTACTAAGAAAGAACTCGCCCGTTGAATGGAACGACGACTGCCAGGCAGCATTCGATAAAATCAAAGGCTACCTCCTTAACCCACCTATTTTAGTACCACCTGAGCCGGGGAGACCACTCTTAATGTACCTCTCCACGACAGAAGTCTCTATGGGATGCGTCTTAGGGCAGTATGACGAGACGGGAAGAAGAGAGCAGGCCATTTACTATCTAAGCAAGAAGTTACTGATTATGAAATGCGCTATTCTCATCTAGAGAAAGCATGCCTAGCTCTTGTATGGGCTACTCAAAGGCTCCGCCATTACTTGTTATCCCAAGCTATTTTACTTTTAGCCCACATGGATCTGTTGAAATACTTATTCGAGAAGTCGGCCCTCACTGGGCAGGCCGCACGATGGCAGGTTTTATTGTCTGAGTTTGACATCACGTACATCACTCAGAAGTCGATTAAGGGGCAGGCACTCACCGATCATCTTGCCGACAATCCTTTTCCAGATTATGAACCTTTGAGAACTCAGCTCCTCGATGAGGATATCCTTTTCATGACATAAGATGATACTGAAGAAGCAGAAGAATCATGGGTAATGCACTTTGATGGGGCAGCTAATGCAGAAGGTCAGGGAGTTGGCACCATTTTGATTTTGCCGAAAGGATCCCACGTACCTGTCTCTATCAAGCTCAACTTCCCTTGCACTAACAACATGGCTGAATACGAATTTTGTGCCGCTGATCTGTAGGCAGCTCTCGATCTGAATGTAACTCACCTCCGGGTGTTCGGTGATTAACGATGAATCATATGCCAGACGAATGGTGACTGGATGATGAAAGATGAGAAATTGATCCCCTATTATGAGCACCTTGAGGACCTGATAGCTTGCTTCCAAGATGTAACATTCTCATATGTCCCCCGGATAAGGAATCGCTTTGCCGATGCACTAGCAACTTTGGCATTAATGATAGAAATCCTGTATGGTACTGAGATGAAGCCGATCATGATCGAGCAAAGGAATGAGCTAGCCTTCTACCTCTAGATTGAGGAATCTACAAAGCCTGATGATGAGCCACCTTGGTTCTCAAATATCAAGAATTTCCTTGAGACACTAACTTTTCCTGAGGGTACGTCCAAGACGGATCGATGAACCATCCAACGTCTAGCAATAGGTTATGTCATTTGTGGGGAATGCCTTTACAAGCGATCGTATAATAACATCTTACTCAGGTGCCTTACAGAAAGTGAAGTGACCAACATCATGAAGGAGATCCACGAAGGAGTATGCGGAACCCACGTCAGCGGTCACATGCTTGCTAAGAAAATTTTGCACCAAGGATATTTTTGGACCACTTTGGAATCAGATTGCTGCAAACATATCCAGAAATGCTACAAGTGTCAAGAACACTCTGGTTTGATATACGCTCCTGCCATCGATCTTCACCACATGACCACTCCTTCGCCATTTGCTACCTGAGGCCTTGACATCGTTGGAATGATTAATCTGAAAGCATCAAATGGACATCAGTTCATCCTCATTGTTGTTCAATACTTCACCAAGTGGGTAGAAGCAGCATCATATGCCAACATCACGGCCAGTCATGTCGAGAAGTTCTTCAAGAGTAATATTGTGTGCCGATTTGGAGTACCCAATGATATCATCATAGACAATGGCACCAATTTTGTGAATAAGCGCATCTGAGCCTTCTGCGAGCAATACAAAATCAAGCACCATCGCTCGTCACTTTATCGTCCTCAAACTAATGGAGCAGTAGAAGCTGCAAATAAGACGGTCATTCGCATCCTAGAGAAAATGGTCGTCACCAGCCGAGATTGGAGCAAAATGATACCGTTTGCTTTATGGGCCTACAGAACATCGATCCGTACCGCTACAGGGGCAACACCGTTCTCCCTTGTATATGGAATCGAGGCCATCCTACCAGTTGAGGTTGAAGTACTCTCGCTCTGAATTCTCATAGAATCAAGCTTACCTGAAGCAAAGAGAGAGAGATCATGCTTTGATCAACTGAGCTTACTAGATGAGAAAAGGATCCTAGCCTTGTGTCATACTCAAGTTTACCAGAGGCGAATCGCACGCGCTTACAATAGACGTGTCCACGGTCGAGATCTAAAGGTAGAAGACACTGTACTAAAGAAGATCTTCCCATCCCTCCATGCCGATCCGAGAGGAAAGTTCAAGCCAAACTGGGAAGGACCTTATGTCATCCGAGAAGTGCTATCGGGATATGCCATTCACCTCACCACCATAGACAAAGATCATCTTCCTAAGCCCATCAATGCTGGATACATCCGATGGTTCTACTCTTAATCTATCGCGATAAGGTAAGTATTGGTGAAACAGATACGTGACTGCTTAAGAACCACTCAAAAGAGGTCATCATTCCAAACACAGTAGCCAAAAAGCATCCCTAAAAATGATGATATCCTTTGCTATCCCATTTGAGCCTGGGCCTTTCTTTAAATAAACCCCTTCCCAAAAAAAAAAAAAAAATGTGTTTGTCGTACATATACAAAAAGGGGGAAGTAAAGTTACCATCAAAATCTAAAAAATTAAAAAAGAAAAACCTCAAAAAGAGATTGCCTGAAATGGAGCAAAAAGAACAAAAAACATGTGTAGAAGAATCACGGGGCATGTATAGTAAAAAACCCCAAGGGAGAAAGTATGTTGAGAAAACTGAAGCCGTATCAAGGAAACCCTTTTAGCTTAGCATACCTTCAAATCCTAGCCTAACCCATGGCCAAACTACACCCTGAAGAAAGCCCTCTTTTAGGTTTACAAGCAGTTATAATATCTGTTAAGTCAACACAAGCCGAGTTGTAAGACGACACAAGAACCCCATCCAGCCGGCTATGATGGAATCGACATCTATGTCGTGGTTGTTGAAAAAAGAAATGAAGAAAAAAAAAATAATAATAAAATAAAATTAAAATATAAGCTCAAAGCAAGGTCGGCGTGGTGAAAACACGAAAGGGCACTACGGATAAAAACATCGAGTTTATGCGGACCAGGTGAAAACTCGAAAGGGCGGTTCGGGTAAGAGAGCTAAGCCCATGGACGTGGTGAGAACCCGAAAGGGTACCACGGGTAAAAAAAGGAGATAAATAAAAAAGAAAAAAAAAGAAGAAAAGAAAAAAAAGAAAGGTTTGCACTGATTGAGAAGATTGATGCTTGAGGAGCCGTCTTGGTTACTCTCTTTAATACCCTTTCTTCGGTTAGGCTGCTCATGTTAGTTCAAGACGAGTCCCGACAAGAATTGTCTTTGTTAAACTACGTCATCAAACATATGATTCAAGGTAAGGAGAAATGTTTGACTCAATTCAAAGGGATTGACGTTCCGACCTTTGTAAAACTGTTGAAACTCTCTCAGAATCAACTATTCAAACAGGGGTTCAACCATGCTCAAAAGAGGACCCAGGATTTCTCGAGGTTTCACCCAGGGATTAAGGCACCACACCAAAAAATGCACCAAAACAAAAGATAGAAAAATCTATGTAGATGTATATAATAAACTGCCTTTCTTTTACAAAATGCACCGCTTGCACCACATCTCAAAAAATAGCCAGTGTGATGACTAGCTTTCTTTCTTTTCCCATTTTTATAAAAAAGACAACAAAAACATAAAGAAAATATGTATACCAAAAAATGTGTGTATCTGTAAAGGGGTTCTTTATGCCTCTTTTGTGTATTTGATTTGTGCAAAATATTATGTGTGCAGGAAGGAGTTAGCAGCCCAGCTCATGCTTCAATGCGCTAATCTCGGCACGAAAATCATCTTCCCGGACATTTCGCACGGTCAACCAGCGACCATGCAAGCTTTTGTTCCTCTTCCGAGAAGAATCAACAGCTCCAAGGGCAACACTCAATGACCCCTTCAGACGAAGGACCTCTCTCTCTGCTATCTTTGCTCTGACTTTTTCTTGTGATAAAAGTTCTTACAGGACCCTCTTCTCGTCCACCAGTAGCTCGATGCGGGCTCGGAGTACCGTCTCTTTCTTGGGGCAAGGGCCTCCAGTGTCAATGATCTCTACTGAATCCATACCGTCAGCAACAGGCTACTCGGTCAATAGCCAGACCTCATACTCGGGAGAAGACTGAGCCAAATCTCCCTGCTCCATATCATACATTAGCGTCGACTGACACATCTCCCAAAGAGTAGCGATCTGATCTATATCTCCAGAGGATCCCCTAGAAAAGATTAAGTCACATAAAGGGGGTTTTGCCTCGCAAGGCACCTGCTGAGAGCAGTCAAACTGACGCAACACCCGGAAGGGGAAGTAGAAGGTGTTGCCGGTCAATCCTAAGAGGGTGATGCTCTCGTGGTCTCTAGAGCGAACTACTGGGAAGGTCCGGTTCAACCAAAGAAGCCTCCATATCAGCTCAGCTTCGGTCAACCAAAGCCTCAGGACTGACAAATCACCCTGCGGAAGCAGGTGGCACCTACCCAAAAAGCACTGAGCTGCCTCACCTCAGGCAATATAAAAGCGGGGCACATGCCCCAAGATAGCGAGGTGCTCGCCCAACCAAACCTGAAGCAACAAGGGACACCCCTAGAGGCCCTCCACCTTGCCCAAAGTAAATGCATCATGACATCAATATAACTCGGCAAGCACCAAATGCATCATAGATCGGCCTGACTCCAACTCAGTCAGAATATCACAAATTTCCAAGGAGAAGCTCTCGCCCCGGTAAAGAAGAGGATTTCTGAAATGAGACCGACAGCTAAAGCTTTCACGTTGAAAATATTCCTAACCGACAATTTTCGGAGACTTTCGTCACCGAAAAGTTCTTTGAGGAATTTTAGCGAACACCTTGTGGGCCCCCCAATGAGCCTTTTCTCATACTCGAGTTTCTTTAAACCAAGAGTAAGGTGAATGGATTTGGAGTAGCCCGATCGGGGCATGACTTTTGCAAGGCCCCTATGAAGCTTCAGGTCGGATAGGTTGGATAGCTCCTTAAGGGTTGGGGTTAGCTCTCGCTTCCCAAAACGGAATACATGGAAATTTACATCCCAAAATGAAGTGGCAGCGTAAAGAAGGTCCCACCGTGGAGAAACCTCAAGGAAGGAAGGAAGGCGAGATAGCCCAAGGTGCTCCATGTCGGCGAGCTCACTCTCATTCAAGCTCTCAACCCAAGTCGTTAGAAATTTGGGCCCCAAGCCCAAGGAAGGGGGTAAATTGGCTCTGGGCCCTCCACATAAGGGAGGGTTGGAAAGTGGGTCCATGAGCATACAAAGACCTTTTGAGAAGATAAAAATCGATATATGGTAATGGACCCACCTTGGAAAAGCAAGAGCAAAATGAATCGGTCAAAGGGACCAAGTCAAACAGAAAGGGAGGTTTTCTTGGTTGACTCGGATATATAAGGACACACAGCTCCCCAGGTTAAGCCTGGTGCAACTAATAGTTGTGCCAGTGCATTTTGCCCCCATTTTTGCCTGGCGCAACTATTAGTTTCGCCAGTACAAGTTCCCTCGGATTTTAGCCTGGCACAACTAATAGTTGCGCCAGACTAAAAATCCCCCCTCCTTAGCCATTTCGGGACCTATGTGGGGGGCTTTTCACCCCTTTTATTTTTGTTTTTGCTACACATTCGATCACTAACTGTTTGGAAATTACTCTGTTTATGTGCAGGATTGATCGTACATCAAAGCATGCGACCCAAAAAGTCACTTTCTGAGAGCATTTGGCAAACACATCCTATAGAAAAACAAATATGATACAAGAAAGCCGTGGCATACAATGAAGACAAAAGCATTAAAAATATTTTCAAAAAAATCCAAAGTGTCACATCATCCATCCCAAACTGTAAAAAAAAAATCAAAATCCAATCCCAAGGGTACTGAGTTTTAAAGCAGAAATTAAGCCTATTCCTTGCTCGCACCTTTGAACTTCTTCCGATGACGAGAGGAGCACTGGAAAGTCTGCATATCACCCACTCGGGACCACGCCTACGAAATCCTACTAAGCAAGGAGTGCGACTCCTTGGCACGTGGACGCTGCAAGGCACAATCGAAATCAGAAATCAGGACCAATTAAGGGACAAATGAAAAATAAAACAAGCGGGGGAAGCAGAGCAGCAAGGTACTCACCGTCTCCACCTCCCTTAGCTCCGCAATGTTGCGATGATACGTCGCATATTCCATGGCCGAGTTGAAGTCCTACGTTCAGAAAGATGAGACATTAGCTATTAGGGAAATCATGAAACATGTGCAAAAGGAGACAGAAACAAGAAAGAGATAGGTCGTCAAAGGACTTACCCCTAGGATCACCTTAGGAGGAGGGAAACAGGCCTCTTCAGTAGTGAGTCGCACTTGCTTATCCACATTAGCGCAAGGGCCCGAAAGGAAGCTATCATCCAAGCGTCGGAAGGTCCCGTAGACCACAATTGGATCACCCCCTGGAGCACCAGCCTGGGAGGAACCCGACGATCCAACACCTGAAGAACCCTCGCCCGAGGGGCCCGCACCGGAGGGGCTGACACTAGAAGGATCTCCCCCTGACGTGTCAGCTGCACCTATCCCATCTTCACCATCCGAGTCATCTCTCTGGGCAAACAATGAACAAAGTAGGGATCTACTTAGAAAGAAAGAAACAAATGGAGGCTGAATTAAAACATAAGGGGAACTAATCCAAGCTAAGAAGAGTTATCTAACCAGTGGGCCACCAAATGCAAGGAAATTTGTGCTAGGTACAAAGTGCGACAAGATAAACTAATATGGCAGGCACTCGTACCAAACATGATAGTCCTCGGGCACATGGAGAGCATGGATAGGGAGCCCATTGTTGAGAAAGGCTGTTGTGAGCTCCTCGATGCTGCTAATAGGATTCCAAACGTCCGTCAGAGGGTCCACAGGTATGTCATAGTAGCCCTAGTACTGGTGCACGACCCGCTCTCCTAAGTAGTAAAACTTAACCCACGTCCCATAAAAGAAAACGACGCGGCTATTGTTAAAAGGCGAGAGGGGCCCACGACTACCCTATCCCAGGAGGGAGACGCAAGGTATGGGTCATGGAGGATCTGTCCAAGAAGCAGGCCAAATAGGTAGCACATTAATAGAAGAGTATTTCTGATCCCAAAACAAACATGGTAGAAAAAAGGAGCTTTACCTACTCCAAAACCATCAGGTCAAGTTGAGACCTCAGGCCCATCTCCAAGTGCTTCAGGCCTACGTCATGGCGCCGGGCTTGATTCCAGTTGCTCATAAGCGGATAGGTGAGTGCATCTGAATGGAGAAGCAGGCGCCCGAGGTGGAAATGATGGTACCCATACCTGAGAAGAGCATTATACAACAAAAAGGAGTAGCAGGTCAGTAGCATGAGAGACCATCCAGGTAAAACTAACAGGAACATGAAGAGCTAGGGATTACCTCCGTTGCCGCCCAAAAGCCAACGACAGACTTAGAATCCCCGATCGTGACCCGATCCACATTATACATCAGCCATGCGTACCCGGCTCCACCCCAATCATACCTATGGACATCTCCCCAGTTGTCCATCACGCTCAGCAAGGCTAGGCTGACTCGGGCCCCACTTGCATTGGTAAAAAGGGTTTTGCCCAGCAGAAGTAGGAGAGTGATGCGAGCCAGGACGATCGCTCACTCAGGCGTGATATAGAGCACCCTGTTTGGCTGACCCATATCCACTAACTCGTCAAGCGTATAAAGTGCGGTCAGCCAGGTCATCTTGACCTTGGTGCCATGCGTCTGCCCGCGAGGGGGATAGGCCCCAATCAGTCGGATAATATCCTCCCTATGCGGCACCACGAGGTCAGCTATTGGTATCCCTCCCATCCTGATGCCCGTAATCATTGCCCAATCAATGGGCGTCAAGGCCATCTCAGTGTACAGCATGTGGAAGGTCATTGTCTCAGGGTGAAATCGTTCGATCAATGCCTTCAGGTTGGCAGCATCGGCCCTTATAGCAGGGCAAGACAGAAACTCCCCACAGCCCACCTACGCCAACAAGAGCTTCACTACAGGAGCGACGCAGAGGTAGAAGTCTTGAAAATCAAGCCACCCCCCACAGAATACAATGTTGGGCAGGTCCTGCGCCCAAAGAAATATGCATTAGATTGCGGAAGTAAAGCAAAGCTGCACAAATAAAAAATTGAACCTCTCTTTTACCTTGCTCGCTATTCTGAAATTCGAAATATGGGTATGTGTTAGTGTAGGAGGCCGACTCGGGCGGCCTTGCCCTGCATATCGAGCCATGGGCCCGCTCTCCGCTCTACCCAAATAAACTGCTCCCCGACGAGCCGTATACTATCTCGGGTCCCTCCTCATGGCCCTCCTCAGGAATATGCTCATCATTGCCCGACATGTTGGGGCAACAAAAGGCAATCACATCAAAATAGATCAGTGATAAAGAGCGATTTTTATGCTACACATAAAGGTAAGGTAAGTGTGCTCACCCTCTCTTTGTTTATTGTCAGAAAATAAATATACACACATGCACAAGCAAAAACAAAATCCTTTTTTAGATTGAAAAAAAAAATTCCCTTCCTTTCTATCAAAGGTAAAGTAAAAAAAAAAAAAGAGATAATATAAAATAAATCCCCCTTTTCTTCTATGTTTAAAAATAAAAATCAGTTGAAATAAAAAAAAATCATCATCAAGACCAAAGAGTCCTTCCTTTATGTTAGAAAAAAAGGGTTTTAGAAAAAAAACAAATAAAAAAAACAAAACAAAAAAGAGAAGTCTTATTGTCTACCAAAACCCAAAGAAAAAGTCCTTTCGTTTAGGAAAACAAAAAAATCCATCATCTTAAGTTCCTAAAATCATAAAAACAAAAAAGAATCCTTTCTTTATGCCTCGAAAATAAAAAAAAAAGAAACAAAAAGTCCTTTTTTTCATGTTTAGAAAAAAAACAAAAGTTAAAAACAAAAAAATCCTTTTCATCATGGTTCATAAAATAAAATAAAAAAAACCTTCTTTCAAAAATTCCCTCCTTTTGTGTCCATAAAATTGAAAACAATCTTTCTTTTATAAAAAACTAAAACCAAAAAATATATATATAAATCAATGCCTTAGTTTTCAAACAATAAAAAAATCAAAGGCAAAATCCTTTTCCTTAATTAACTGTAAGAAAAAATTGAAAAAAAAAAGAAGCATTCCTCTTAATTAGTTTTCAATATATATAGGAATCAAAAATCATTTTTTAATTAACCTTTCAAAACAAAAAAAAAAAAACTAAAAAACTAAAAATCCCCTTTTCCTAACTAGTTTTCAAAATGATATCCTTGCTTGGTATTCTAGATGAAAAAACAAAAAAAATATAATTACCCCTCTTTTTCTAACCACAAATAAAACAAAAAAAATTATTTACATATATATATATATATATATATATATATATATATATATATATTATGCATTTATAAAACCCATAAAACCACAAAAATAAGGCATTAGTCATGGGAAACCATTCACACATCATCAATCAACATGCTTACAACGGAAATAAATCATTTTAGATCTAGGAATGCAAGATCATGATCATATTTGTAAGAAAAAGCAAGAAAAATCAAAGAAAATAGGTGTTAAATGATTACCTTTTGAAAGAAAAGGGGTCTTTGATCTAGCGTGAGCCGGCAATTGATCCACACAAGCAAAGCAACAGCAATGGGGCACCTGTAGAGGCAATGTAAAGGAACCCTAGGAGGGGGTGGTTTTCGGTTTCAAGAGGAGAGGGGGAAAATTTCGAAATAATGCCCCACAGCCCGAACTCGGGTTGTTTAAATCCCTCCCCAGCCAAACCTGGTGCAACTATTAGTTGCGCCAGACAATTTTTGTGCCCCTTTTGCCTTGGCGCAACTAATAGTTGCGCTAGGCACTTGGGTCGGTCTTGAGCCTGGTACGGGTCAGATAGGAAAGCCAATCCCCCCACTCTTTTTGTTTGTTTTGTCGCTCCCGAGACGCCATTTCGATTATCCTTCGACTTGCCAAGGAAGCCGTGCTAGAATAAAGGCAGGACGAGATGAATGAGCACTCCGGTCCTACACAGGAAAAATATGAAGAAAAAATCCAAAAAATAAATGGTAACAAAAAAAATCCCCATAGAGCAGCCGGAAGTATTCACAAAAAAAATTATCACATCCAAAATCAAATAATCACATAAAATAAAAACTTGAAAAATCCAAAATCAAATAATCAATTAAAATAAAAACTTGAAAATTTCAAAAAATCACATAAAATAATAGTTTCAAAATAAAAATAAAAACAAAAACAAAACAAAAAAATCACATAAAATAATAGTTTCAAAATCCAAAAAATCACATAAAATAATAGTTTCAAAATCCAAAAAAATCACTTAAAATAACAGTTGAGAAATCCAAAAAAATCACATAAAAAGATAGAAAAATACAAAATAGATTCGTACTCACCCCATAATCCACCATTGGAGGACCTTCTCACATATTTCAAGGCTCCAAAAACCCTAGGAAACCTTAGATGCTAGATTACCTAATTTCTAACCTTGATTAGCATCTAAATACTCTCCTAATCCACCCATTTCCTATATATAGAGAACCCCACCCCTTGGTTTAAGGGTTGAGAAATTTGCTTAAGAGAGAAAAAGCTCAAAGTGAGAAGTTCTTCCTCCCTTTCGTGCACCATTTTCACCCAAATTTTAGAATCTCCCAACCTCATTTCAAGCTTGTTTTTGCATCCAAAACCCTTAGCCTAGGTGTGTGTGATCCCCTAGCCTCCCTTCTCTACGTCTTAGCTTCAAGTATTGGGAGTTAAAACCCTATTCTATATCATACAAAGCCTTCAAGTGCTCATCAAAGTAAGTCATGCAAGGCTCTCCTACGGTGCCACAAGGGCCCAAAGGCTTCGGCTCTCCCCTTTCTTCTTTTATCTCATTTTGGCTCTTCTCATCCTCCCATTTGTGCCATTACGCCGACGAATTTTTGGTAGGAACGGAGGGGCCCAAATAGGATTGTAGGCCCATTTAGAAAAGAGGAACTATTTTTTCTTCTTTTACTTTATTTTAGTTTTGGCCATAAGTAGAGACCGCATTAAGCGGGTTGATCGGGTGCCTAACATCTTCCCGTTTGATAACCGAAGCCCCTACCCAAGAGCCTTTGGTGTGGACCGAATTCAGAGTCATATTTTTAGCACTTTAGTGCTCATAAAAATGATATAGGTTTCCCGGGACACCAAAAGCTCCGGGTGACGACTCTATATTTTTTGCAAGCGAGCGCATCGCCGCGACGGGATCGTCACAAATCCCACGGTTGCACACAAACAAATCAGGATTTCAGATGGTTTCAAATTCTTACTTATTCTTTATTAGTACATACAATGCATCTCTTATTAGTGCCTTAAATCATAACTTAAATCAATCTCCTAAGAAACTATAGCTTGGAAGTTGCAGATTTTACCGATGGGAACCCCTACCTGGCCATCGTCGTTCAATGAACACTTTTCAGAAAATGCAACAAGCCCCTACATTATGAGGGTAACTTGTGTTATTCGGATTTACCGTCAACATGGTTTAAAGCAGAGAGGGGTTCGCTCGTGTGAACCTTAAATCAAATGTGGATTCTAATACATAATTTAGAGTATTTAATCAATAACTAGATTCGTAGTTTTGAGTTCGGAGTGTCAGATTTTTAGATTCATAGTATCAAAGTTCAAATTATTTTTGGATTTAACTTCAGAGCTTGTATTCAGAGGTTTAAAACTAAAGTTCAAATTATATTCCAAATGGAAATCAGATATCAAATGCTAGAAATTTTGAATCACAAAAACTCATGATATCATGAAATATATAAGTGATGTTGAGTTTCCCCTACCTAGTCTCGAAGTCGTGCGAAACGGAGGCAAGGAAAAGGTCCTATTAATGATCTCCAGCCTCAATCTACATCACATCGTACGATAATACATTAAGAATTTAGTCTAAATACTACTAACTTCAACGCACTTAAGTATTTTCTCAACACTGAGGCGGAAATGGGCAAGTTTGTGTTAACTTCAAACTTAACCCAACTTCCCATTCAATATTTACCTCTAAAATGTTTTATTCATAAAATTGATTCTCCTACAAAGTTATGAGGCTTGTGGTCATCTTTCCAACACCGTGAGAATTGTGCAATTTCAAGTTCGGAGTAGAAAGTTATTACCAAAACACCGAGCAGGTGCTGGGATGTGAATAGTACCTCGCCGAGGCGAGGTTGTAGCTCGCCACGGCGAGCTCTTCAAACAGTCATAGCTCGCCGCGGTGAGGTTGAACAGTGCCAAAATGGCCTATTTTTTAATGTAGCACCACAAGTAGTGCTTCAAACTACCCCCCTCTTTTGGTTTCTCCTTCTTCAATCCAAAACACTCAAACATTGTTCCATGCACTCCCAATCATCTACAATCAACCTCTAAACTAATTTCACGATATTAAAATATAAATATTACCTTTCCTTGATCGATCTAGCGGCTTTCAATGATTCTATCGAAAGGCGTTTCAGAGTGAATCTTGTGGATTCCTAGGGCGATAGATCTCAGTACGAGCTCCACGTTAGCATGTATAGATCTTCACCTTCTCATCATGCGAATAACGTGTTTACCATGGTCTATTCACACTTGATCGGAACTACTCTCCCTCAAGTTCCTTAATCAAATTGATATCAGATATCAGAGTCCATTGGCTTCTTCCGATCGTGCGAAAATCTAGCAATTGGAATCAGTCTCCACGCAGAGAAAGCAAACCTTGCGGTGTGATCACGCAGTCAAATTCAAGAAAAGGGTGATGGAAGCTTTCTCTTCTCTCTCTAATTCTCTAGCAAATGCAAGCCCAAACGGCTTACTGGAGAAGCCTTCTCCGTTCCTATCCTTAAAGTTTGTTTCCCACGCAAAGCTAGCACACACAAGTTGTGTGTCAACTCTGATCTTTAATTTGGTTCCCTTGTGGAACACATACCCACCCTTTAAGTATTAGCTATCTAATTTAAAGGTTTGGTTCGGTGTATGGCTAATACGCCCAATATGGTCATTAGCCCAAAACTGAAAAGTTTAAATAAATACCCAAATTGTCCCTGAATATTTTGATGACTGGTGAAATATGATGATATTTCACCCCTTAAAACCTACATTTAGCCATCCGATGAAGGCTATCTAATGAGAATGGTGAGATTTTAAGTGTTTCAAGTAAATCTGGCCATTGGATGCATTAAGAAGCATAAAAGAGCATCAAGTCAACTAACACTGAACACTGAAGCAAAGGAGATGTGAACCTCAACTATTTTGGAATAGTCGATCAATCGACTTATTAAATCGACTAATCGACATAACAAAAAGGAGATGAATTTCTACTCTATGTCATGTGTACACTCGATTAATTGACTAATATAGTGTCGACGAATCGAGTTTCAAAAGATAATAAGTGGGAATTTGAAATTCAAAATTGATTGATTGACTTTAATAGTCAATTAATCGAGTTTTAATTTCAAATCTCCGAACTCAGAGCTATTTAAGCAGATTCGAAGAGTTAGTTAGGGGGTTTTTTTTCAGCCTTATTTTTTTCTCTAGTTTTAATTTCTTTCGAGTTTTTCCCTTCAAAGTATTGTTCTTTCAATCGTTAGCTTAAGTTTTTAGATTAGTTTCAATTCTTGCATCTGAGGAAGATTGTACCTGCGTGGATTAATGTTTTGTGGATCTCTGTGAAGCATTTTGGTATTTTAATGTTTATGATGATTTGCCTTTCAATTGTATTGTTCATCTCCATCATGCATAGCTAAATCTTTTAGAGGATGGGGATCTAATGAACCCCATTCGAGGTATTCATTTATTGCAATGTGGATCACCAGTCAAGATATCCGATTGTCATGGATGTCTTATTTTTATTTGTGATTATTGTCTTAGTTATAAGATCTGATTGCTATTTAAGGTATGGGTGTTAATCATACATCCATGGGAGGCTAATCATGCATCCCCATGATCTTGGATCAGTAATGGGATCTTACACTAATCTTATTCTTTAATAGCTCCAGGTAAATTTTGATTGTTATCAGAGGTATGAGTGTTAATCAAACATTCATGGGATGTTAATCATACATCTCCTTGGCTTTTGATCTATAATATGAGACTTGCCCTGGAATCAAGCTCTGATTGCTATCAAAGATATGTGTGTTAATCACACATTCATGGGATAATAATCATGCATCTCCACAATCTTGGATTGGCAATGTATGCTTGAGTTCAGTGTTTTCATGCATAGCATCCTATAATAATCTCATATCTTAATTAGTAGATCTGTATTGTGTAAATGATGAACCTACGATGGAAGGATTTAGTATCCTAATCCTCACCTTTTCATTATCTATTTAAATTCCAGTTTATTGTTTAGTTTTATCTCATTCATCAAACTCTCAGAATCATAAACCAGTTTAAAATATTATGCTAGATCTGTGGTAATTCTTTTGGTTAATTGTTATTTCCTCTTTTAATTTTCTGACCAATCATCGTGGGAACGATCTCGTATTCTGCACCCACTGACTATATCACGATTTGTGCACTTGCGAGTAAAATAATATTAAAATCACAAGTTTTTGGCGCCGCTTTGGGGATTGGGCGCAGAAACTTTACAATTTTTAGGAAATAGAAAATTAATTTTAGGAATTTTTGTAGGTTGAAGTCGATATTTTTACTAGTTTTAAAGCTTTAAAAAAAAATTGAAATACTGAAAAGTTTTGAGTTTCGATTAATCAAGCCAATTACTCGATCAATTGACTCCAAAAAAAAAAAATTTCCTCTTACATAATTCAAATTTTCAAATTTTGAAATTTGAGTTCGAAATTTAAAGTTTGAAATTCTAAAAAACAATTTTGAAATTTGAAATCTTAAAATTGAAATTTGAATTTGAGAATTTGAAATTCTAAAAAAAAAACGTAATAATAAATAAAAATTCAAATTCAAAATTTAAAATTCAAATTTAAAAATTCAAAATTAGAAAATCAAATTTCAAATTCAAAATATTCGATCGGTCGACCTAACCATTCGATCCATCAACTTGTGTTCCGATCAATCAAACCTAAAAAATTTTTCTTGAGGTGTTCGTTCCAAAACATCTCAAACTATTGAGACTCTTGGCCTCTAGAACTTTGTATGCACACTAGATCCTTTAGAGAGAAATTTTTAAAACCTTTAAATATGGAGATCGAGCATACCTGTCGTTCGAATCGAAAAGAGACCAGATCAAGACGTGAAGCCGAAGTTGAAACTTTAGTTCAAGTCAAGACGGCTATGAATAGAAATGGGAACCCCCGCATGAGAATGAGGAAGAACCAACGTTGAGAGAGCTGTTTGCTCCAATCACCACAAAACCTCTTGCATCACATATCTTGCCACACCTAGTGGTTGATTTGAGATCCGTACAAATGTGATTCAAATTCTCTCAATCTTTTATGGTATAGAAAGGGAAAATCTATACCAGCATACTAAAGACTTCGTGGAAGTTTGTTCATTAGTATACCAAAATTTTATTGAAGAATCTGTGAAATTGCGATTATTCCCTTTTTCTATAAAGGATAAAGTTAAAGCTTGGTTAAATGCATTACCAGCAGGATATATAACTACCTGGGATCAGATGGTAAGAAAGCTTTTGTCAAAATTCTTTCCCATGGCAAAAACCAATGCCTTGAGATGCGAAATCACGGACTTCACGTAAGAAGAAGAGGAAAGATTCTATGAAGCTTGGGATAGATTAATGGATCTCTTACTGAAGTGTCCACACCATGGATTTTCAAAGTGGAGATTGGTCTAATTTTTTTACAATGGATTGGATCAGGCCAATTGACATCTGATTGAATCAATGAACAACGGAGGATTCCTTGGACTTAGGGAAAATGAATCCTATCGTTTCTTATAGAAGTTGGCCGAGGATTCACAGCAATGCGACTTTACGAAAACTCGTGATCAACCAATCAAGAATCGAGACCAAGCAGGGAGCTTAACAAAGAAAGGAGGATTGTATGTGGTGAAAGAGACTCCGGACCTTATGGCAAAGATAGATTTCCTCACTCAACAAGTTGAGGAGTTGAAACTGAAGAAAAATGTGAGTGTTGTAAATGTGCAACCGGACCCATGTTCTTATTATGCAAGTTCAATGCACACGACCGTTGGCTACCCATCAATGCAGAACTATTCAGAAGATTCGTCCGAACAACTGAATGCATTGAATAACTATGGGCGTAACTAGGGAAACATATTCAACGAGAATAACTCAAATAGTTGGAAGTACCACCAAAATTTCTCGTGGAGACAAGAGAATCAGAAACCTCAAGCCAGAGGGCAAGTGATGAACTTCTATCCCAGTAAAATTTCGGCCAAGGACCACAGCAACAGTTCGGTCAAGGAAATTTTCAATAGCAGAATTTTGGTGGCATGAATCAATTCCACCAAAATTAAAATCAAAGTGGGCAATACAGGCAGTTGGCCAAACATTTTCAGTTTCCACAACCAATAGTGGGGTATCAGAACCAACCCACACAGCAACTTGTGGGCCAGCCGAACCTTGCACAAATGTTTCCACCACCTGGATTTAATAATTAACAGGGAAACAATGAACAACGACCACCCCAGAACCAATATCCTCAGATGGAGGATTTCCTTATGAGAGTCATCCAACCACTAGCCAGGTCTGTATCAAAACTGGAAACACAAATGGGTCAAGTGGCAGTGCAGATCAATGAAAGAGAAAAGGGAACATTCCCAAGCCAACTAGTCTTAAATCTAAGAGGGCAAATGGTTATTGAACAGAGCACGAATCCATCACAAGGTGAGAATCATTAGCAACTAAAGGCAAACACGACGTTGAGATCTGGCCAGCAGATCGAAAATAATGTGAGAATGTCAGAAGAGGACGAGAGATCGAAATCGGAAATTCAAAGGGAGAAGAATGAAGAAGTTAAAGAAGAGATGGAAGAAAAGAAAATTGAGGAAAAAAAAAATTGTGGAAGAAAAGAGTTTCGTACCTAAAGCCCCATATCCTCAAAAGTTGATGGCACCTAAGAAAAATCAGAATTTGAATAAAATCATCGAGGTTTTTAAACAACTGAAGATCAACATCCCATTCCTCGATTCCATCTAGCAAGTACCGACTTATGCAAAATTCTTAAAGGACTTGGTCACAATAAAAAAAAGGACCAACGTCCTGAAGAAAGCTTTTCTAGCTGAGCAGGTTAGTTCAGTACTTCAAGCTAGACTCCCAAGTAAGTATAAAGACCTTGGTTGTCCGACTATTTCAATCTTCATTGGGGACAACAATATTGATCGAGCACTGCTGAATCTTCAGGCAAGTGTCAACCTATTGCCATACTCTGTCTACAAGGAGCTTGAGTTGGGTGAACTAAAGCCCACAACGATGACCCTTCAGTTAGCTGATAGGTCAATTGAAATTCCTAGGGGAATAGTGGAAGATTTCCTCATCAAGGTGGACTCTTTCTACTTTCTAGTTAAGTTTGTTGTCTTGGACACTGTACCTGTCCCCAACCTGAAGAATAATGCCCCAGTGATCCTACGAAGACCATTCCTAGCAACATCAAATGCATTAATCAATTGTCAAAATGGGATAATAAACTTATCATTTGGGCACATGACTGTGGAGCTTAACATTTTCCACATTGCGAAACACCCAATTGAGGATGAGAAACATGCACAAGTATGCATGATTGATAGTATTGTGGAAAATACATTCTTTGCATCGGAATATAAGGACCCTCTAGAGGCCTGTCTAGCCCATTTTGGTGAGGACTTCGATGTGGATCACATGATCCAAGAAGTTAATGAGATCTTGGATTTCACACTACTCTTGAGAGACGATGAATGGCAATGGAAAGCTAAGGCCAAGGAGGAAGAAAGGAAAGAAGCACCAAGAGAAGAGGAGAAACCGACGTTGGAACTGAAACCACTTCCTGCAAATTTGAAATATGCTTATTTGGAGAGAGACGAAACTCATCCAATGATAATTTCGTCAGATTTGAACGGGGATCAGGTGGAGCAACTATAGAAGTTCTCCAATATTACAAAAGTGCAATTGGATGGTCTATTAAGGACATCAAGGGAATTAGCCCGACAGTGTGCATGCACTGCATTCATCTGGAAGAAAATGTTAAACCTTTCTGAGAACCCCAACGTAAACTAAACTCGATCATGCAAGATGTTCTCAGGAATGAGGTGATAAAATTGTTGGATGTCAGGATTATATATCCTATTTCTGACAGCAAATGGGTTAGCCCAACGCAAGTGGTCCCCAAGAAATCAGGTGTTACTGTTGTGAAGAATGAGGAGAATGAGCTAGTACCAACAAAGGTCCAGACTGGCTGGAGAGTGTGCATTGATTACAAAAAGTTGAATTCAATGACTAGAAAAGATCACTTTCCCCTCCCATTCATTGATCAGATGCTCCAATGACTAGCCGAACACCAATACTACTATTTCCTTGATGGTTATTCTGGATACAATCAAATAGTCATAGCACCAAAAAATCAGGAGAAAACTACATTTACATGTCCTTTTGGAACTTTCTCCTATCGACGGATGCCATTTGGACTATGCAATGCCCTAGCAACATTTCAAAGATGTATGCTAAGTATATTCTCCGATATGGTGGAAAGATTTCTAGAGATCTTTATGGATGATTTCTCTATCCATGGAGACAGTTTCAGTGATTGCTTGCATCATTTATCCCTCATTCTTACAAGATGTAAGGAGAAGAACCTTGTTCTAAATTAAGAAAAGCATCATTTTATGGTACAAAATGGTATTGTTCAGGGACATATCATATCATCCCGAGGCATTGAGGTGGATAAGGCAAAAGTAGAACTAATTGCAAACCTTCCACCACCCAAAACAGCCAGAGATGTAAGGTCTTTCCTTGGACACGCTGGTTTTTAACGACGTTTAATAAAGGACTTAAGCAAAATCGCGAGACCGTTGTATAGTCTACTGGCTAAATATGTCCCATTCCTTTTGGTGAGAAGTGTTAAAAAGCCTTTAAAACCATCAAGGTAGAATTGATCAAACCTCCTACAATCCAATCCCCAGATTGGACAATTCCTTTCAAAATCATCTGCGATGCATCGAATTATGCGTTTGGAGCTGTTCTGGGGAAAAGAGTAGAGAAAATGCCATATGTCATTTACTATGCAAGTCGCACTCTCAATTATTCCACCACGGAAAATGAACTCTTGACAGTGGTCTTTGCATTGGATAAATTCAGATCTTATCTGTTGGGATCAAAGGTTGTGGTGCTTACTGACCACGCAGCTCTTCATTATCTCTTTGTGAAGAAAGATGTAAAAGCTTGTTTGATCAGGTGGATTTTACTCTTGCAAGAGTTTGATCTGAAAATTAAAGATAAAAAGGGATTTGCAATGTGGTGGCTGACCACTTATCTCAGATTATAGTTAAAAAATCTGACCATCTGGTTCAAATTTTAGAAAACTTTCCCGATGAGCAATTGTTTTCCATCGAGTATGCACCATGGTATACGGATCTGGTCAACTATTTGGTGACAGATCAAGTACCACAATACTGGAGCAAGAATGAGAAGGTTGTTTTTCTAGCACGGGCGAAGCACTATTTTTTCGAGGACCCCTACTTGTTTAAATACTATCCTGATTAGATAATCAGGAGGTGTATTCTAGAATCCGAATAGTTGGATATAATCTCATTCTGCCATGAGTTGTCCTATGGCGAACACTTCAGTTCACGAAAAACTGCTATAAAGATTCTCCAGAGTGATTTCTATTGGTCGACAATCTTCAAAGATTGTCACCAACATTGCACCTCATGTAGCAACTATCATATGTTAGGAAGAATTTCAAAATGAAATATGATGCCCTTAAACCCTATCCTAGAAGTTGAATTGTTTGATGTCTGGGGGATAGATTTCATGGGGCCATTTCCCAACTCCTTCGAGAATTTGTACATCCTTGTTGCAGTGGACTACATCTCTAAGTCGGTTGAAGCCATAACTTGTAAGACAAATGACCACCACAAGGTGGTCGTGAAATTTCTTAAGGAGCAAGTATTCTCTCGATTTGGTATTCCACGCGCTATCATTAGCGATGGTGGAAAACACTTCTGTAATAAAATATTCAGACAACTCATGAGAAAGTATGGTGTCACTACAAAGTGGCTACACCGCACTACCCTCAAACGAGCGAACAAGTTGAGGTGTCAAATCGGGAGCTTAAATGCATTCTGGAAAAAATGATTAAGCCAAGCTGAAAAGAATAGTCATTGAAATTGAATGATGCTTTATGGGCTTATTGGACAGTGTACAAAGCTCCCATAGGGATGTCTCCATATAGGATGGTTTCTGGCAAAGCTTGTCATTTACCTGTTGAGCTGGAACACCAGGCATATTGGGCCATCAAATTGCTGAACTTTGATTTAGAAAAAGTGGGTACTCAGAGAAGTTTAGAGATTAATGAGCTGGAAGAAATCATAACCGATGCTTACAATTGTGCCAAATCGTACAAGGACTGCATGAAGTGTATCCATGATCAGTCCATCCTGAGGAAATCATTTATTGTTGGCCAAAAGGTGCTATTGTACAACTCAAAGCTCCATTTGTTCCCGGGAAAACTTAAAACCTGTTAGAGCAGCCCATTCCTGGTTAATCGCATATTCCCAAATGGGGTGATTGAAACTAGTAATCCTAGGAATGGCAGTAAATTTAAAGTCAATGGGCAATGATTGAAACCGTTCCTTGAAAATACCATTGTAGATTTGGATGAAGTTGTGTTGAGTGATCCCTAGCAATCAGGATGAAAATTAAGTTGTGAAAGGTCGAGCTAGTGACACTAAAATTAGCGCTTCTTGGGAGGCAACCCAAGTTAAAAGTTAAAAATAAATAAATAAATTTTGGGAAGCTTGATTCATCGAGAAATTTTGTCGATTGAGAAATAAAAATCGGGTACCTTTGGAAACCCCACCAAACAATGTGTTCTGGAATGTGGATATTGTCGATCAATTGAGGGAAACTTCGATCAATCGACATTAAGGGAAATGGATGTGTCTGAATGCGTTGTGCGTGACCTTTATTGTGATGACTTTTCAGGTAAATTTCCATAAAATCGATTAATCAATTTCATCATAAATCAAAGCGTCACACATTTTTCAAGGCAACTTAATTGTCACATCTTTCCGAATATTCAGTGATTGACATGCACCGTCTTCGATCAATCGACCTATACAATCAATTAATTGACTTTATGAAAAGTCAATTCAACTGCTTGCTCGCCTAGGAGCATTGATTGTCACACCTTTCCAATGTCTTGGGAAACGGACATGTGTCATGGTCGATGGATTGCCCTCATTAGTCGATGCATCGAGGTTATTCAAAACACGTACGTTTTCTGGACTGTCTTTATGGCGCGTCTTTTTGATGTAAGTCTTGATTAATCGGCTCTGAGGCCTCGATTAATCAAGGTTAAGGGTCGTGACTAAAGAAGCAGAGAGCCTCTACACTTATTTAGGGACGAAAAGTCCTTTCTTTCCTTCATTCGCTCCTGCACTCCTAGTTCTCTCTGAAATTCTCTAACCTCTGCTAACTTCTTCACAATGGCATCATCATCTGCCACTCCTGCAAGGCTGCCTGCTCGACCAGAAGGGTTATTTCGAGAAAGACCAAGGGGGCGTTTTGCAAGTAAAGAACTATGCTTCGAGTATTCATTTGATATGTCTGCATTCCGCACTCTCCCTAAGTGCGCCATTTCAATCATCTATGCAGAAATCCTCCATCTGAACTTCCGGATGACACCACCTTCAGTCAATGTCTTTGAGCGCATGGTCTGAATTTTCTATCAGAATATGAAGTGGGTTAGTGCATCGAACGGACACAATGTCGACGCCCACTTCACCATCTCAATCGACGGTTGGGAAAGAGAGATCTATCGACATACGATCGTCGATGCTTTGCGCATTCGTTGTGAGCATCCACTGGATCACCCCCTTGGGGAAGAAATTGACGCTACCCAGAACGAGATGATTGACGACATGTACAATGGTGTCTATGCATTGGGAAATGCTGCCAAGCGATCGGCGCTTCCGCGCGAAATTTTATTTTGGGATGTCATCGTTTGTTCCAATCTATGCCCCAGGGGCCATGTCTCAAGACGTACTGGAGATTGAGTAAAGGCGTTGTACGGTGCCTATAAAAATTCTTGGATCAATGTTCCTGCAATCTTGCATGATGCGATGTGGCGATGCCACGATGAAATTGTTAACCCCACCTCTTCCGACACCGCACTCATATACTTTCCTCATATGGTGATGCAACTCTTGTAGCACCTGGGCTTCCCTTTTTATCGGGATGATGACTACGGGGATTTACAATTCTATCGTTATGGGGTGACGCAATGGAACAAAAGCATGCACCTTTTGAGAAACCATCCAAGGGCAGTACCCGATGAAGCGGTAGATGCTGCCGCTCAATCTCCTCCTCCTACTCAACCACCACGCCAGCGCCATCATGTGCGCCAAGAAGAACCCGTCGAGCCCGCCCAAGACCGCAATGAGGTAGTTTCCCTCGATATAATTCAAGCTCAGATCAATTCCGTAATTGATGAGCAACATCGGCAGAATAGTACGACTCGGTGTCGGAGCCGCTCCGATCGGTCCTTCATGCACCAACTGGGACAACGATTATGGCCGGATGGCTATGATGAGATGCGAGCCAGAGCGCGCCAAGCTGCAGAGGAGGAAGATGATTGGTGTCATGGTTTTCTTGTTGGTTTGTGTTTGTTTTGGTTTAGGATGCTTATTTTGAGTCTGTTTAGGATTAGGAACTTGGTGTAATGTAATAAAATAAAAATCAATGAAAATTTTCCATTTTCGAGTAAAATTTTGTGCAACATTCAAACAGTAGATCAATCGAGCTCTATAACTCGATTAATCGACCTTCAAAAAATAAAGCAAAATTGCCTTTGTTCGAAATAGGTTCCCTATGGACACTCGATCGATCGAGCTGCACTGTCGATCAATTGAGAGTCTATCGGGTCAAAAATATTAAAAGCATGTTGACATTGATATTCGATCGATCGGGCAACTTCTATCGATCAATCGACTTAACAGTTTTCTCAGGATTCCTTCCAAAATCTTTAGAATTTTTTAGGTTTAATTGATTTAGGACTCTTGTCTCTCTTCAATAGGACTGTTTTAGATGGTTTAGAACTCTTTTTCTATTTAATTCAAAACTCAAAAGGTTTTATCACTTCTTCATAATCATTGGATCATCTTCAAACTTTCTTCCTCCAATCAATCCTCTGAAATGGCCAGCAAGCAACTTCGAACATGCTCAACAAAGAAAAAGATGGAAGAGTTCGCCCGAAAAAGGGAAAGGTGGGATGGAACATCAACTCCACTTGATCTAACCAATGTGGAGATGATCGATTTAGATCATGTTTTGCTTCCTTCATGGGAAGAGCCGACACAGAAACAGACAAATCGATCAAATCATCCCAAACCACTCATCCCGGAAGAGATTGAAATGATTGACTTGGACCCACCATCCCCAACCACCAAATCACCACCACATACTCCTTCATCATCCAACCCTCAAACTCCACCACCACCCACACCACCTTCTTCACCGCGACCAACTCCATGCTGAAATCCATTAGCGGCATTAATTCCAAGATCAATCCCGAGAGTGATTATCGACATGATCCCTACTAAAACTTGAGCAAAGCTGTACCCGGCACCTGCACTTCAAGATCTAGCCACCAGTAGCGTGGTCGCACCATCAACCCCGCTTCCCCCTGATGTCACTCCTGATCCATCCAATCCTTGTTGTATCACTAATGCGATGTGGAACTTTGCCTTCCCAAAACCAAAGTTAGGGCCGCGAAATGATGAGGATGCTTAAAGAAGTGAAAAATCTTTAGGGTGTTTTAGGATTTGTTTATTTCATGATTTATATATTTTTTTTTGGGTCATGTCTGTTTTTAGGTAGATTTAGGATTTGATCTCTGCTTGTCAATAAGTGTAATTAACATCGTTCAATTAATAATATTTTCTTTAATTTTTACTCTTGATTTTATATAAATAATATTTTTCACCTCTTCTCTGCCTCTTGGTCTATGAGTATTTTGATGCAAATTTGGGGGTATCCTTTAATTGCGATACAATGAGGACATTGCACAGAAAAGGTTTGGGGGTGGTAAGAATTGATATTGATATCTGTCAAAAAAAATGTGTGTGTGATTACTCGGATTTTATAAACTCGATCGATCGAGCAATATGATTCGATCAATCGACTGAGCACAGTGACCCCAAGTCCGAATTTCCAAAGAATTTTCTGATTAATTTTCTGAAATTTAAATTATTAATGCATGCAAACCTTGCCTTGAGAATACTAAGTGCAATATTATGATTACTGTAATTATAAGGGTAAAATTCAACGTGGAGATTGCTAGGTAGATTTAAATCCATCCTTAGAATTTATCATATTTTATTCCATGTCAAAGGTCTAACAAAATCAAGAAATTTATCTAAAATGTGAACTGTAGAGTCTGAGTAGAGACTAAACCCGGTGAAGTCTATATCCTGATTCCCGTCTTTGATGAGTGAATGAAATAACTCAGGGTTTTCTTTTGAACGCAAATCAGTAAAATTAATCTCATGTGTTCTTTTCGGTTTGTAATCATGCATGACGCCACCTTCATATTATTTTGTTAGAACACACTGTGTTAATTGCTCAAGATAAATAGGTATAATTAGCATCATGAAAAGAAATGATTGAGGGCTATTTTTGACTTGTTTGTGCTTAAATACCCCACCTTATATAATTATTCTTTTTTCGTACACTGTTGAGCTTAATTGAAAAATATTAACTTGTAATGTTCTTTGTCGAATCACACTCACTTTTCCCTTTACACCCGCATTAAAGATTAGCGTCACCTATTTAATTCCTAAGAAATTAGGGATATAAGTGGAAAAAGAGAGTTGTGATCATCAAGTTTATAAAAAAAAATTTTAAAAAAAAGAAAGAAGAAGAACAAAGAGAAGAAAGTATGAGGTGTTCAACGAAATAAAACCAAAAGAGGGGCAGAAAGATGAATAATGAAAGAGTGAGAAAATGTGAGGAACATTAGTAAATAAACATAAAATCAATAGAGTAGAGTTTCAATTTCTCAGGAAATTTTGAATCCTATATCCTTTTTCTTCTTTTCTTGACCTGAGCCCCATTACAACCCATAAAAGTCCCTCTTGATCCAATCATTGAATGATAATTACCTTGTGGAGAGTAGAGAACACAATGTCTATGACAAATTAATATAACATGCATGAAACAACAAGGATCTCTCCTCATGATATTTCCCTTTGTTCATTATTACATCGTGTTTTGATAATCACGTGAGTCACAATTATTTTGTTTTGCATCAATATCTCAAGTGTGAGAAAATTTAACTGTCATCAGAGAAATTTTATTGTTGAGGGTACACTTGTTGTAAGAATTGAGTCCAAGCACAGACCCAAACAGTTCACAAATAAGAGAAATTTTTAGATGGGCGGAGCTTGTTCTGGTAAATATACCTAATACTTCTAAGGATGGATAATAGATATACCTGGAAATCAAAGCATTGGATTAACTCAAATAAGTGTCAATGAGAATAGCATGGAATGTGCATTTAATAATGAAGAGTTGCATGCTACAAACAATTAACAATTTCTGTGGAAATTAATGACTGAAAATTTTTGAAGTTTGTGGGTAACTACGCTGAAAACTCTCAGGAGACAAAACTCCTCCACTAGGGATCACCTAGCTGTTTAAAGGCTTGTTGAATGTGCTAAATGCAATCGTGCTCCCTACGAAAGTGGCTTATAATTTTTCCTTTAGGATGTCAATTTATTTTTCAATTTGTTTAGTTTCTCCTTTGCTCAAGGACTAGCAAAGTATAGGTTTGGGGGTGTGATGAGTGGTGAAATATGATGATATTTCACCCCTTAAAATCTACATTTAGCCATCCAATGAGAATGGTGAGATTTTAAGTGTTTCAGATAAATATGGCCATTGGATGCATTAAGAAGCATAAAAGAGCATAAAGTCAATTAACACTGAACACTAAAGCAAAGGAGATGTGGAGCTCAACTATTCTGGAATAGTCGATCAATCGACCTATTAAGTCGATTAATTGACATAACAAAAAGGAGATGAATTTCTACTCTCTGTCATGTGCACACTCGATTAATCGACTTATATAATGTCGATGAATCAAGTTTCAAAAAATGATAAGCAGGAATTTGAAATTCAAAAATCGATTGATCGACTTTAATAGTCAATCAATCGATTTTTAGCCTTATTTTTTCCTCTAGTTTTAGTTTCCTTCAAGTTTTTCCCTTTGAAGTAATGTTCTTTCAATCTTTAGCTTAAGTTTTTAAATTAGTTTCAATTCTTGCATATGAGGAAGATTGTACCTGCGTGGATTAAAGTTGTGTGGATCTCTGTGAAGTGTTTTTACGGTATTTTAATGTTTATGATGATTAGCCTTTCAATTGTATTGTTCATCTCCATCATGCATAGCTAAATCTTTTAGAGGATGAGGATCTAATGAACCCCATCCGAGGTATTCATTTATTATAATGTAGATCTACGGTGAAGATATCAGATTCTCATGGATGTCTTATTTTTATTTATAATTATTGTCTTAGTTATAAGATATGATTGCTATTTAAGGTATGAGTGTTAATCACACATCTATGGCAGGCTAATCATGCATCCCCATGATCTTGGATCAGTAATGGGATCTTACTATGATCTTATTCTTTAATACCCCTAGGTAAGTTTCGATTGTTATAAGAGGAATGAGTGTTAATCACACATTCATGTGATGTTAATCATACATCTCTTTGAATTTTGATCTGTAATGTGAGACTTACCCTGGAATCAAGCTCAGATTGCTATCAAAGATATGGGTGTTAATCATACATTTATGGGATGTTAATCATATATCTCCATGATCTTGGATTGGCAATGTGTGCTTGAGTTCAGTGTTTTCATGCAGAGCATCCTATGATAATCTCATATCTTAATCAATATATCTATATTGTGTAAATGATGAACCTACGATGGGAGGGTTTAGTATCCTTATCCTCACCTTTTCATTATCTGTTTAAATTCCAGTTTATTATTAATTTTATCCTATCCATCAAACTCTCAGAATCATAAACTATATTAAAATATTGTGCTAGATCTGTGATAATTATTTTGGTTAATTGTTATTTCCTCTTTTAATTTTCTGACCAATACTCGTGGGAACGATCTCGTACTCTGCACCCACTGACTACATCACAATTCGTGCACTTGGGAGTAAAACAAGATTAAAATCACAACACATTTCTTAAATAATATTTTAGGGACGTGTACCTTGTGCCATATGGGGCACGTACACCTCGTCAGTGTGTACGATTTCAAAAAATTGAGGATAATACATTACTATTCCGATCTTTTTAAGAAATCAGATCACAACAGACCTAGGTTAATCAATATTCAACCTAAGGCTCTTGATCACTCGATTGCTAGTTCAATGGAAGATCCATTTCAAGAGGAGGAAATGTGGGAGCTATAAAAGGTTGCAGCACTGATAGGGCACCGGGCCTTGAACGGTACAGTCTTGACTTTTTTCACAAATTCTGGCCGATGTTAAATCTTAGGTGATCAATATGGTTGATAAGTTCTCGAAAGATGGTTAACTTAATTAGTCTATTAACACCACTTTTATTATTCTCATTCCCAAAGTTAAGGGTGTGTCCGAAATGAAGAAGTTCAAACCCATATCACTTGTTTCCAGTCTATATAAGGCCATTGCCAAATTATTAGCTAACAAGTTGAAGAAAGTGATAGGCTCTGTCATTTCTAAGTCTCAAGGTGCATTTATCGAGGGAAAATAAATCCTAAATCTAGTTTTCATTGCCCAAGAATGTATTCACTAGAAGAAGACTTCAAAAAATGGAGTTCTCATTAAAGTCGACATAGAAAAGGCATATGATAGGGTCAGCAAAGACTAGATGTTGTGGAGGAAACAGAAGATGGGTTTCGGAGATAGATGGAGATCTTGGATCCATGGTTGTTTAAGCGCTGCTCATTTTTCTATTATTATTAATGGCAAGGCGTACGATTTTTTCGAGCTTTCTAGTGGTTTGAAGCAAGGCTGCCCATTTTCCTCCTATCTGGTCGATATTGCTAGCGAAGGTCTCGCTCTCCTTTTTCAAATAGCTGAATTTGAAGGTACGGTAACCGGGTTCTCTAATCCTCGATGTCTTCGTAACATAAAATTCTAATGGTATGCCGACGATTCCTTCATAATATGCAATGAAAATTTCCATGAAATCCGCAAAGTTTTTAGGCTTCTAAACATATATGAAAAGGTCTCCGGACAACGGATTAGCTGTGAGAAATCCAATTTATATGGCACCAACATTGAGGGCCATTCTCTTGATTCCTGGGCTAGAGATTCCAATCTCGCGGCGGAAAAACTCCACTTCAAATGCCTCGTTGTTCCCATAGGAATCGGCAAGCTTAAAACATCTAATTGGGACGCGGTCATCACCAAAGTTAACAGATTAGTTGGTGGAGAAAAAAGACAGATCCACTTTATTAGTTGGGATAAGGTCTTAAAATCCAAATGGGCTGGTGGATTAGATGCACTGGTCAAAAATTCAGAAAACCGATGTGTATCATCTAGCTCCAAAACTGATACATATCGGACGATATGTATTGATTCCGGACGATACATTCCAATGCATCGTCCGGTATTTTGGGTTTTTGTATGAGAGGCACCGACACGGTACCATGAATGTACTATATCAGTGAGGCCTAAAACTAATGCATATCGGATGATATATATCAGTATCGGACGATATTTTAGTCCATCATCAGGGTGTTGGAAATGCATCCTATCCGTCAGAGAGGAATATTCCAAAAATATCCTATTTACTGTAGGGAAAGGCGATCGTGTGAAACTGTGGACTGACTGTTGGGAATCCCCTCACAGCAATCTCAGTATCAAGTTCCCTGGACAATTTGCCATTTCCGATGACCCTAGAGCCAAAATCTCGACTATTTTCAATCACGACCGAGAAAATTAGTGGGTTATCAATTTTAAAAGAAAACTCAATGAATCAGAAATTGGAGAATGCAATGAGTTAACGGCCATCATAGACAGCACAAGGCGCAAATCTGATCAAGAAGTTCTCAGAAAATGGGCTTACATTAAAAATCTAGTCCTATCGATGCGATCTGCATACAAATCCCTCAATGCTAATTCTGTAAAAGCTCCTTGGTGCTTTGTCTGGGATCTCAAAATCCCTTGTAAAATAGTGTTCTTCCTCTGGTGTGGGGGGCTTTTTTTGTTAACACCTTGTAAAGGGGTTCGGGGTTTTTATATTGGACTCTGTTTTAGTCCGGGGGGCTTTTTCTCTTTCGATTTGTCGGAGGGTTTTTCCCTGTTGTTCCAGTTTCCTCCTCTTATAGGTTTTGTCCCATTCGGGTTTCCTATAGCTGCCTCCATATGTATTTTGGTTTTCACGAGGAAGTACGATTTTTCAAATAGCAATGTCATTGGCGCTAGCTAATGTTTCAATTTGACTTTCCAAGGCATTAGTTAAGCATTCTTTCAAAAAAAAAAACTTTATATATATATATATATATATATATATATATATATAGAGAGAGAGAGAGAGAGAGAGCCCAGAGATATGCACTCACGTCATAAAAATACCTCTACGCCAATAAATATGAGCGCGATACATAGCGCTTTTTTGGTAAAGTGATGGGTAGCATAAGGCTCACTATACTAATTAGGATTATACTTTTAAAAGTTAAATAACTTTTCAGCCGTCATTCTTGACTTTTTTAAAGTCTCATTTTCTCTATTTTTCTAAGAAACTGTCAAACTTACTTTTTCATACATATTTTACTCAAAAAAAGTGGCGCCCGACAGCAAAGCGCTAGCACCTAGAGAGCGAAGCGCCAACAACCCAAAACGAAGCGTCGGTGCCTTATTTTAGGGGACGAGGTATTGGCGCTTCATTCTAAGGGCGCCGATGCTTTGAAAAAATTAAAATAAAAATTATCGTAGTGCCGGCTACCCTAAAACGAAATGTCGGCGCTTCATTTAGAGGCGCTGGCGCTTCCATAAAAAAAAAAAATAATAAAATAAAGTATTTCAAAACGCCGACAGCCCTAAACGAAGCGTTGACGCTTCGTTTTAGGGGCGCTAATACTTCCAAAATAAATAAAATAAAATATTTCGAATCGCAGGCGCCCATAAACGAAGTGTCGACGCTTCATTTTAGAGGCGCTAGTGCTTCCATAAAAAAAAGAAATTAATAAATATAAATATATATAGAAAAGGTGTTCGTCCTTCAAGGTTCCTGGTGGAGGTCCATGTGACATCCAAAACATTGTTTCGATGCCACATGGACCTCGGCTACATTGCATAGATCTTTTTTAGAAAAAAAATATTTGAAAACTCATCTCCACCATGTGTTTTTTGAGACGTGAAATGTAAACCATTGAAATTAGTCAAACATTGATTTATGCTTTTAAAAAGTTTTTTTCAAAATTTCTTTCTTTTAAATTGATCTAAACCATCCACTCGTACTCAATGTGGAAACCAAAGAGTATTTTGGGTTCCATGTGTACCCCTATGTTGACTTTAATTGGAGGATGGTGATCGTCCTCCCTTGGAGAACAGAACCGGCTCCCTATATATATATACAATACAAAAACCAAGACTATTAGCAGCAGCCAAAAACTGCCGCTATTAACAAAAAATTGCCGCTAATAGTCTTAATACTTTTTTTATCAATAGCTGTAGTTTTTTGCTCCAAAAAACTGCCACTAATAGTTTTATTTTTTGTAGTGATATATATATATATAGTTAATCGAAGTGTCTGCGCCCCTAAAACAAGTCACTGGCGCTTCTATGTAGAGGTGCTAGCACTTCGCTACCGAGCCCTCATATTTTTTAGTAAAATATACCTAAAAAAGTAAATTTGACACCTTCTTAGAAAAAAAGATAAGAAAGAGAAAAGAAATAGACTTTAAAAAGACTTCTAAAATAGTCAAGAATGACGATTGAAAAGGAATATAAGTTTTAAAATATTTTAAAAGTTTAACTTTAGTTAGTAAAGTGGGCCCCATGCCACCCATCACTTCACAAAAGAGGCGCTACGTGTCGCGCTCATATCAATTGGCATAGAGATATCTTTATGTCCGAGCGCATTTTCCCCTTTGCCATATATATATAGTGATCTATTTAAATTTGGGAGCTATTACTTCCCGAGAGCTAGCTCCTCCACATAATTTTTTAAAAGAAAGACTTGGCATTTTAGAATTCTTTGTCATATGAAAATATCATCTAAGTGATCCGATTTTAAGGCAATGATCTAAACATCTCTAGTGAAAATTATTATTATTATTATTGTGATTGCCAGGGATTTGGGCCTATTAGAGCACTCGCATAATCCTAGGGACACGTGCACACGCAAGTTAGGGTTTAGCATATGTCAAGTTAGCATGGGAAATAAATCCCTAGTGTGGCCTCAAGGGGGGATTGAAACTCAGGTCTCCCACTTTCTGAGGCGAGTCTGTGGCTAGCTTGGCAAATACCTTGAGGTTTACAAAACAAGATCTCTATCATATGACTTTACAAAGTCAACTCTTGAATCAAATAATGATTTTTCACTACATTTAATCATATGATAAAGATCAAGTTTCATGCCAATCATTAGTGCCTAAGATATTTAGATCATAACCTTCAAATCACACGACATAGATAATGTTTTCAAATAACACATGTTCCAAAAATATTAAGATGTTCTTTTAAACTATGTGCCAGAGAACTTTTGTGTAAGTAATGCCTCCCTTATGTGAAAGCAGTCTTTAAAAACGGGAGCCATTAGATGCACACGAGAAGTTGGCCGTTACAGATAATTTAAAAGAAAGTTTTACCAATAAAAAGAAGACAGCCTTAATATTTTCATCACTGTGTCATGTAAAAACACTATCTAAGTTGTCAGATTTGAAGACCATGATCTAAGGATCTTACGTTCCAAATATGGACACGTAATGTAATCTTTATCATACAATTCAATGCAGTTAAAGGCTGTTATCTGATTCAACTATATTAAAATATATGATAGAGATCTTGTTTTGTGTCAATCTTTTGCACCCAAAATCTTTCGATCATGGCCTTCAAATTAGAAGGGTTTGATGGTGTTTCAAATAAAGGTACCAAAATATAATGTCATTCTTTTAAACTATGCAAGGGCAAACTAATCGTGCACATGTAATGGCTCCTTTTAAAAAAGGCTGGTGTTACTACCACATAACTTGTTATTACCACCTCACTTAAACAAAAAAAAAACAATAACTGCTTTGAATAAGGTGATTATATTTCGTCCCATTCTTCAATATAATATATCTTTTGATCAGGAGGCTAGCAATAGACGATCAGATGTTCATTCCGCAAGGCATATATTCTAAAATGTCAAAGGTGATTCACATTCACTTTTTGGAATTACTACTAAAAAAAAAAATTATTAGCGGCAGCCAAAAATTGCCGCTATTAACAAAAAATTGCCGTTAATATTGCCGCTAATAGTCTAATAATCTTTTTTTTTTGTAGTGAATGTGTGCCACTAGGAATCAACTTTTGACTGTCTGATTGTAAGCCTATCATATCATCTCAAGATATATTTCGTGAAAGATTAAAAAAATCTTCATCATCAGATATTTCCTTTGGTCCAGTGAGGTGGCTATAACATAAAGTCGTGTAATAGTAAGACGGACCTTAAAACTTTAAGTAATTCCTCAACCATCACCTATGTAATAATAGGATAAAGATAGCCTGCTACTATGGATTAGGTAACTTACCTAGTCTCACACTAATTTGCAGCCACATGTCACCAACTAAATGTTTGAATTGCATAGATAGGAACGGCTCAATAATTATAAAATCACATATGATTTTACTTTCAAATTTTTAACATAATTGGTGCCATTGATTATGTAATAAATAATTTTATTTAATTTTTTCTCCCAAAAGAATTATAATCGAGGTGTTTCTATTCATGAGCTGCAATTAGCTATGCGGTCAGCCTGTATTTAATTAGCTAATACCTACAGGTGGAATATGTAAGAAAGCATGTCTCCGTGATCTCATCATTACTTTAATTGGTGTTCCTCTTTAGGTGCTGCTTTTGCAGACAACTAATTACGATTCAGTACATAACTAATAGAGTAAGATAAACGCAGGAAAAACGATGCTATAATTGACACAGTACACTGCAAGCGCACATGCACCTGGCATAATTTGGGCAAGAGGAGTAAATCGTGGCTGAGAGGGGCCCTGTTTGCGTGTCTGTCCTATGGTGTGGACCCACGCTCCATGAATTAGCCACGCCCGCACGCCGCACGCCGCACGCCGCACGGTTCGAAATTGCAAGCATGTAGCACCTACCTTCTCTCTTATTTTTTTTCTCTTATGTTTTTTCTGAAATTTGTAATGATGGGCATATCTTGGAAGAAACTTCACTACCAAGGGGGCGTTGTGCTAGCTGACCGTGAAAGCTGTCTGTCAGTTAATGCCGGCTATCAATGTTACCTACGTAGGTACTAATTGGCCTTTGAAGTTTTGATGTCCAATGCTAAGTACTGAAGTCCATCTTTTTTCTTTGTTTCCCCTTATTTGATTCAATGCCATTTGGCGGTTCCAAAGGCAGGATAATTTTACTGAGCAGCTTATTCCAACTTCAACAAATGGATATCACTGGGACGACGAAGGCTACCTAAGTGGCCATCTCTCTCTCTCTCTCTCTTCTCCATGTTATGGATTGGAGGACAGGAATCTTTTACAAAAATAACGTGACAAGAAACATATGGATAGTAAATTAGATTGTTAAAGGCCATATTGATCACAAAAATTTAACGGCATGGAGGTTAAAGGCCATATTCATGGAAGCGAGCTCTGGCCATGAGGTGATTGCGCTGTCAGAGAAGTGTTATGCGTAAGCACCAAAATTCACCAACACAGACGGTGAAGATCAAACAATACGCAATGAGAACTATAAGGCGAAAGACAATCCACACACGAACAATATTTACTTGGCAAGATTGCCTAAGTCTAAGATTAGCGAAATCAGGATTTTCCTTTAACCCTGACGCAAGATGAATTGGATTTAATTTATTTTATAAATTATACAGAGAGGGAAAGAGATATGCATCCAAGCATAGAAATATTTCTACGCCTATTGATATGGACATGATACGTAGCACCTTTTTGTGAAGTGATGAGTGATATGGGGGGAGCTCACTATACGAACTAGGGTTAAACTTTTAAAATATTTTAAAATTTATATACCCTTCTAGCCGTCATTCTTGACTTTTTAAAAGTTTTTTTCTAAGAAAGTGTCAGACTTCCTTTTTCAGTATATTTTACTCAAAAAAATGTAGGCGTCTATTAGCGAAGTGCTACAATATCGGGATCGAAGCACCGACACCCCGATAGAGAGGCGCTGACACCCAATAGTAAGGCTCTGGTACCTCGATAGCGAAGTGTTGGCATCCCAGCACTGGGGTGCCTGTGCCTCATTTTAGGGGTGTCGGCGCTTCTATATCAAGGTGTCGACGCTTCGCTAAAAAAAATAAGCGGTGTTGGCTCCTCTATATCAAGGTGTCGACATTTCACTCAAAAAAAAAAAGGGTGTTGGTGCGTCGTTTTAGGGGCACCGGAGCGTCTATATCGAGGCATCAGTGCTTTGATTTAAAAAATAAATAAATATTATTTTTTTAATCAAATTGTTGGCACCTCGATATAGAGGCGTCGGCTGTAGACACCCCATTTTCGCCCTCTCGGAGTATACGAACACGTTCGGTCAACCATAGACCTTGCCCACGACTTTCGGAAAGGGACCACCCTCTCCAGGAGCCTTAAAAACCTAAACATGGAGACTATATATTGAAACAATAGTATATGGTTAAGACCTGGACTGAAACCTCAGCTCACAAGCTCGGATCCAACTCAACTAGGGAAGATCCTGAATTACGCACTCGCACCTAGGTGCGTAATTCCATTGCACGCATGGATACATGCGCGCAATTGGTCCCACATGGACTAGGTTCTCCCTTCCTGTGGACTGCCCTAAGCCCGAATTACGTGCCTAAGGTCAGGGCACACAATTCTATTGCGCACACCACTTGTGGCATGCAATTGGTCCCACTTAGACTAGGTTTCCACCTTCCATAGACCGCCTGAAGACCCTATTACACCCCTATAATAGGGCGCGCAATCGATTGCACGCTCCTTCCATTGATTCGCAGGACATAACTTAGAGGATTACTGGGTTTTACGAGAAGTGATTTACGAAATGAATGACCGAAATCAGATTGATTGGGAAGCCCTCAAAAATTTCAATCCGAATAACAACCAACCCCCCCAGAACTAGGAGATCATCAGCAATCCGATGCCCAACCATAATCAAGGGCCGATCTCTGACATCACCACGGTGGACCTCCCTAGTCGGCTCCCCGTACATCCTGCCACCTTGATTACCCGCATCAATCCCAAAAATGTCCCGACTAATCCAGTTGAACCCCAGAGATCCGCAATCATTCGACCTCATCCATCAACCTTCATAACTCGAATCGAACCACTGAACCCCCCACTGTATCTGAACTTCACCTGGATACGAGTCCAATCATTTAGGGCTCATAGACCTACTCTCTAGAGGCCACCGCCATAACCCACGTGTGACAGCCCGGATTTCGGCCCCGAAACCCGTGCCATCAGCACGATCCTCCAGACCGTGCCCCAAAACTATGCACGAAACATTAGTATAACAAGCAAGGATAAATAAATAAAGCAATAATTGCATAAACGAAAAAGTAACATGCCCATCTGGCACAACAAAAGACAGTTCTACTTTCATGTCACTGCATGAACAGAAAACCGATCCGAACCATTGGTGATAAACTGATCACCCCAGATGGTTCGCCCAAAAGAATAATTCAATTTAATTACATTGTTTATCAAAAATAAAGGCTTGACATACCAAGCCGTACAATCTGTTCTCTAAAACTACTCTCTGTCAAAGTATACAGTAGAGTCTCCTAGAAGAAGTCCTTGGGAGAAGGCTCAAACTCGTCTCCAGGCACGTAATCCGAATCACCCGGATCTATTTCTCCCGAAGCCTTAGCTGCTGCTAACAAAGGACCTGCGACGTATAGTCTAAAGGGTGAGCTACATCCTAGCTCAATAGAGAACAATCACAATGAACATATAAATTAAAACTCACATATATTCTATGATATTCTAAGCATGATGTGTCTATGCATTAGCTAGAAAATAGTTCAAAAGATGGTAATTGCATTCAAGATTTACTAAAAATTTGTATGTCTTACTTTACTGTTGATTTATCATGAATGACACTGAACATGCCTAAAGCAAAACTTAAATCTTCAACTTAAGTAATCCCCGAGTAATATAGCATCGAGCCCCGATGAAATACCCTTCATCATCGTCTAAATAGACAGTTGTTAAAATTTATTCCCTGAGAATACGACCCAAGCCCCTTTCTCAATAGGTAACGGGGTTAAAACTCATCTCAACATCCCTAAGATGTGCTTACTATGTAAGAATGACCTCCGCACTGGTGTACGGATTGGCCGTCGTATCGATCACGGATATCCTGCCACGCCAGTCGTGGGTATCTCGCCACATCGGTGGGATATCCTAAACAAATCTCAAATAATAAAAATAACATGTGCTTTACATATAGTTATTCACAGTGTAAAATACTATCTTATATCAGTTAGGCCTCAATAGTAATTATTCAATCATATATACACCTTGGGATGTATAACTTACTTTGCATCACACTGATGCCTTTATTACTTTCTCATCCCCTGGGGATGTCTCATTCTCATTAGATTACTTGATCTTAGTTACTCGCATCAGATAGATGTCTTTTTCACATTCTTGGTGTCACACACACACCCATTGCCACAAAGCCTTTCATAGTTAAAGCATTTTCAATTTCTGAAAAAAAAATATATCACTACATACATGCTCTTGCAATTAAAGTACATGTTCAAGGTGTTCCCTACCTCAATTCTTTGAAGGTCCAAGCATCAAGGTCCCATGCGACTCCTTGTATCCACTTTCACACGTACCACCTATGGTACATCACAACACATGCAATATATCATTAAAGATATAATAAAGAAGGTCCTAGACCCTCCATGAATCTCAAAGTAAAATTAAAAAGTTAGGTAAAACTACCAAAGTCGATTAATCGATTCCCAAAATTGATTAATCGAAACACAATTCGATTAATCGATTTTCAAAATCAATTAATCAAAACCCAAATCGATTAATTGATTTCCAAAATTGATTAATCAATATTCAAATATGATTAATCGATCCCAAATTGATTAATCGAAGTCTCTAACATAATAAGGTCGATTCTCAAATCGAGTGGTCGAAAATTCGAAATCGATTAGTCGATCCCAAGTCGATTAATCAAAATCCAAAATCGATTAATCGATTTCCCAACTCGATTAGTCGATTTTCCCATGTCTTGTTTCTCCAGCCACTGGAGGTACCCAGTCGATTAGTCGATTTCTAAATTGATTAATCAACCTTCCAAATCGATTAATCAAAATTCAATTCGATTAATCGAAATCGGGCATCCTTGACTTTTCAACTTCCAGACCAAAATCGATTAATCGAATCCCAATTTTGATTAATCGATTTGGTCCGATTCAGCCCCCTTTCTGGCTGTTCTTCCAAAACTCATTTCTTTTCTTTTTCCCTCTTTTTCTAAGTTTTTAATCTATCATATTGACTATGCTAGACTGAATTTAACTCATCAATTCTCTAGGTATTGAAATCTAATATAACATACCTCAATAGATCCTTTAAAGGGTTGATTTGTTGGGTTTGATGGCTAGGGCTCCATCTTTTCGCTTCAACAGCTCGTCAAGCGTTCAATCAACATTCAATGCTCTAGTCTCCCCTTGATTTACATTAACTCCCAATCTCAATAACTCCTCTTATTTTCTCCCTCTCTCTCCCTCGTCTTAATTACTTCACCAACCAAAGCAAAAAGATTTCTAGGGTTATTAAAACCCATATATCCTCTCTCCTGATTGTGTGTTAAACACATACACCAGAGATAGGTGTGCATGACCACTAACTCACACTATACATCACGCTTAGGTCACATTTTTACTATGTCAGCTCATCACTCCATGAGTTCATTGTTTGACCATCACTTGGTCAACCCTACATCCAATCGGGCACGGATCTCGAGGTCAAAGTTAAACGCTAATTTTTTTGGGATATTACATTCTCCCCACCTTGGGAATTTTCATCCTCGAAAATAACCCAAGGGTGTGCTTCTGTGGTACCCCACACACTGCTGTGTCACGTACCCACACTCGAAAGTAAATTACACATCACACAGTACGAGAAAATAAAACTAATGCAAGTACATCAAAAACTAATCTGTATTCCATTAGCAATTTTCAAGATATACAAGTTTCTTCATTTGTTATCGATAATTACAATTTAGAATTGAACCGAACAGTACAAAATATGCAAAAATTATCACAAAAGAAAACTGTCGTCAGGCACTCAGGCCGTCCCCTCTCCTGGCTGATCTGACGTAGGGGCAGGCTTCTCTGACGGGATTGGCTGCTCAGGTGGTGGCTGGGTCATCTCCGTAGGCTGCTCCGGCTGCTTGGGCGCGGGCGTCGAGCCAGATGCATCGGCCGCAGATGTGCTCGCATGAAAAGTGGCACCCGTGTGAAAAGCTGTCCGGCCCGCAGTCCACGCCTCCTACTGCGCGAGGCGCTGCTAGTAGTACAATGGATAGATGTATCGTAGTGTGTGGAATATCAAGAAGTCCATCTGTCGGTTCATCCTCTCATTGTTGGCCTCCATCCGGGCTAACACATCCTTTATCATGGGCGCCGGGCGAGCTGCTCGTCGGCGGTAAGAAGACGTCGGTGTGGCTGTCGCAGATTACGCTGGTGGCGTAGGCGAGGCGGTGGTATGGGAGGGTACCCCCTCCGCTGGTGGATCGATGGGGTGTACCCCCCCCACAGGTGGGTCCTGATGTGGTGGTGGTGGTGGTGGTGGTGCTGGTACTGGTGCTGGACCCTGAGCTGGTAAGGTCTGCTTAAGCAAATTGTAGCTACTACTGCATGAAGAATTGGAGAAAGTCTTCACGTGGTCCGTAGCCCTCTCCTCATGGGGCGATATGGCGTACTTTGGAGCGTCTGAGTAACACTCCAGCATGCTCGAAATGAGGCGAGCATATGGCATCTTTTCTTTGGGCCTCAAGTTGCCCTTCATCAACTTCCCCTTAATATATCTTATCCCTTCTAGGATGATCATAGTGGCAAGGCCACGTAAAATGAGAGTACACTACTTTTCCACCGCTGGTGTTGTGGCCTTAGCGGGTATAGGTTGCACTTGATTATGGAATCAAGCATCCACATGTAATGGAGGAGATCGACCCTGCGTATGAACGATTCAGACCCCTTTTTCTCGTTGGTCATTCTAGTCATAATTTCTTCAAATCTCACCTCTTCCTCAAAGGGTGGGAAGAGGGTGGTCTCGGGTACGAAGTTCAAATAGCATTCGAGGACCTCGTGGATGTGGCGACGAGTGAAGGTGTAGTCACGACCCTCTATCTTGGTCGTGACTATGTCGTCGGTAGGCCCCTCCGTCAGCCCTTGGCAAAATAGTTGGACCAATCTAGGGTAGTAGGACCCGCGGATTGGTTTCAAAATGTTGCTGAGGCCGGCCTTTACAAGATAATTTCGAGCCCATTGGGTCTCGCCCGCCACATCGGGGTTAGTGAACAATTCCACGTCAATAATATACTCGATTTCAAAGGTCTTTGCCGCCCACCATTCGTTTGGTTGGAGTATGTTGACGGGAGGTGGTGGCATTGGCAAAGACTCGCGCAAAGATGCCCTCGTCGAACCAGACGTGGTATCCGATGCCGACGGTGATGGAGTCCTCACCGGTGATGGGGTAGGTGGGTCCCTGTGGTGTTGGATAGTTGGGTTTGTAGGTCATGGATAAGGGAAAGGATATGAGTAAGGGAATCTGAGGTTGGGTGAGGGGGGGTAGGTGGGTAAGAAGGAATAGGTTGGAAAGGGGAAGTGGGGGCATGATGGAAAGTGGTAGGGGGGAAGGGGGGGTCAGGTGAATGATGTGGTGAAGGGAGTGGAGAGTCAGGGAGAGGTGGGTCTAAGGGTTGGTCACTAAGGGGTGTGGCTGTGGGAAGGGCAGGGGTAGTGTGAGAGGTTTTCTTTTTGAGGTAGGATATCAAGTGAGGGCTGTCAGGGTGAGGGTCAGGGGCTATGGGAGAGACTGGGGATGTTGATTGGGGTGGGGTGGGTGAAGGTGGAGTGGTGTCTTGGGTTCAACACTTTCTACCCAGGTTCGGATAATGGTTGGAGGGGGAATGGAGAAAGGAGAGGAAAGAGGAGAGGTAAGAGATGGAATGGGTGAAGAAGGGAGGGGAGAGGCCAGAGTAGTGAATGGAGGAATTGCTGCAGAAGCAGAGGTGACAGAAGCTCGCGCCACCTTCTTTGGGGCAAGGGTTGTTGCCTTCTTTTTGGGGGCAGGGGTGGCCGTTGCCACAGCAGCTTCCTCTCTCTGCTCGGAGACCTCCTGAGCTTCAGTCTTCTTCTTCTTCTTCTGGGGATCCATTAAGCTTCTGCTGATCCCCCATTGTCTTTTAGCAAATGTGGTGGGAGTGAGGTCAGCAGATAACTCCCCCACTGGTATCTTGTATCCTCCCCTCAGAAGTAGTCTGGTGATGAGTCTTCCATAGGGGAGAGTGTGGCTCTTCTTTTGCAGCCCTAGCTTCACCATTGTATCCTTCATGGCCTTGAAGATCAATCGGTGACATTGAATCCATGGCCCGGAGAGAAGGAATCTGAGCATCAATCGACAATTGGTGTCCTCCTTTCTTCTTGAGCAATAGATGTTCTTCCTCAAAACTTGATCAATGAACAGCAGTTTGGGCTCCAAATCTGTTCTTCTGATGGAGTCTCCTGTGGCCTTCAAGCCTCTGGTAATGGCATGGGCACTTGTGTCAATGGGGGCACTCACAGGGGCACCATAACCGCAATTGAGATCAAATCTGGCAGGGATGCCCAAGACTTCAGCGATCAACTCCGGGCTAAGCAGCATCTCAAAGTTGTCAACTAATGCAAGGAGGCCTGGCTGCCCTTGTGTGTCGGGTCTGAGCCTAAGGTGCTACTAGAAGAGTTGCACTAACCTAGGGTAGGCTAGGGTAGGAATCATTTGCAGAAAGGGGAACAGACCAGCCTTGCGCAAGAACTCGATGGCTGGTGCTGACAATGGCTCAGATTCAAAGAAAGAGATATCAAAAATGGCTTCAGGCTCTAAGGGAATGGAAAGGAGGAGCTCAGAGGGTGTAGAATAATCCGATGTTGGTGCAGCCTGCTCCGGTACCACCCCCTTCCCTTTTTGCAGAGTCGTAGAGGACTTGGCTTTCTTAGGTGTAGGCTCCACAGTGGCCTTGTCCCTGGCTCTCTTCACAGGTGCGCTTTTAGGAGCCATCCCAACTTCCTTAGTGAGCGTGGAGTTACAAATTTGAAAGGAAATACCAGGATCTAAGTCTAACCCTAAAAGTTAGGGTTCTATTTAATGGAATGCGCAAAGGATCTCAAGAGCTCTAAACAGGGGGCAACTATTAATGTGAGCTTGAAGAACAAAAATCCTCAAGTTCGAAGTGAACAATGATCTGGGGACAGGGTGCTAAAGGAGAGAGGTGGAGAGGAGTGAGAGCTAGGGTTTCGCTGGTAAGAGAGGAAAGAGAAAGCCGTAAGGAAAAGTAGCGCGGGGTGGGATTTAAATATCGCGAAGCTCGGAGCGCTTTAGAAACGTCTGCCGGCTGGTTGGGAATGAATGGGTCGCGAGATTAGATGTTCCTTGAAACTGCGCAATGCAGCCCACCCAGTTCTTTGAAACTCGCGACAGCACAACAAAGTAGTTCCTTATGAACTGCGCGAGATGGGACCAAACTCATTATTCAGAACCCCGCAATGGCTTAATCGAGGCAGAATTCACTCACCCCCCAGTCCACTGTTTGACCCTTACCAAAGGGGTGGATTCTCTCAGAGACTCTCTTCCAGGGACACCCCTAGTCATTATAAAGCATTCACAATTCTTATACTCTCAAGGCAAGAAAGTCACACGTCACGCAAAGCATTCAAATCATCATTCAATCACTTAAAATTATCACACAGGGGAAGTTGGTATCAAAGTAGGCATTAAAGCACTAAACTCAAATTCCAACAAGATTGCAAACTATTCCTACAAACTGTAAAGTACATATTATACAACGATGCACAGTTCTTATCATCAATTCAATGAAAGATCCCTCTGAGTTCGAGGATCCTTCACCAATCAAAAATTGGCCCTTGGGATTAACCACTGGTTGACTGGGCAACCTTCCCTCTTCTCTTTTTGCTAGGGTGTTCGCTAGTTGTCCCATCTGCTCCTCCATCTTCTTGATGCTCTGACCATGAGAGTTCACAGTCTGAGCCAAGGAACCTAAGTTTTGCAATGAAGCCAAAACTTGGTCCTCAAAAAAAGTATTTCTTGTTTGAGAAGGGGGTAGAACCAACTGATTTTGCTGCTGATGGGGCTGCTAGTGGTGTCTAAGGTAGACCTCGGGGCATGCCCTTGATTGAACTGCTGCTGTGGCCTTTGTGGTAAAGCCAACATCTGCTGGGGCTGCATGTAGTTATCTTGCTTCCACCTCAGATTTGGGTGGTCTCTCCATTGGTAACCAGCATTTTTGGTCTTTGGTATCCATATATACTGTTGTAGCCCCAGTTATTCTTTGGCCATAAGGTGACTGACATGTTCCAACATTAATTTAGGAAATTGCCCTACAGATGGACATTCCTCCACTATGTGCTGTGGGGACTGGCATATCAGGCATGCCTCTGCCACATGAGCAGCCCTTCTGGGTTGCATCACAGTCAATAATTTATCAAACTTCATAGAGAGGTTTGCCATCTGCGGCCGTAGGTCATCGTTCCCAGACACATCATAAATTTTTCCTTTGGATCCAGCAGTAGGCCCCACCTTTGACTCAGATAACTGATGAGTTCTTGCCAGGGATGGATTTTGAAAAGCATTCTCACTAATCACCTCAAACAATTCTCATGCCTCCTCAGCAGTCTTGTGCATGTAGGATCCACCACAAGAGGCATCGACCATATCTCTGTTTTTCTCATCAATCCCATTGTAGAAGCTTTGTACAAGCTGCCACTCAGGGATCTTGTGATGGGGGCATTGTTTGAGCATCTCTTTAAACCTATCCCAGGACTGGTTAAAATCCTCAGTTGGGGATTGAGAAAACGCAAGAATCTCTTTCCTCAACTGGCTAGTTTTGGTCTCAGGGAAGAACTTGGTTAGGAATCTGGTCTGCAGGTCTTTCCATGAAGCAATGCTATTGTTGGGAAGAGTGACCAACCAAGTACTGGCCCTATCCTTCAGAGAGAAGGGAAAGAGTCTGAGCCTAGTAGCCTCAGGTCCCAAACCAGTGATATTAAAAGTTGTGCACAAGGCCAAGAACTGGTCAATGTGCTTGTAAGGGTCTTCTTTGCTAAGCCCATGGAAAGCTGGCAGCATCTGGATGATTGAAGTTTTTATCTCATAATTCCCCTGAACATCAGGGAATTGAATGCTATAAGGGGAGTTGTAGTCATCCGGAGCATTCAACTCCTTGAGGGTTCTGGGGTGTTCTTCACCATAGTTCTTTGTGCAGATTTGCAGGGCTCTCCTGTGGTGTGCCTGTCTCTTCTAAGTCTCCTTCCCCTTTCTAGCTCAGGGTTTAGAGGCTCTAAAGTAGGGCTGAGGGATCTCCTCCATAGCATACAAGCACACCCACAACAAGGAAAGCTTCTTGCAGGCACATTGCAAAAGAATACTTATACACAAACAAATTTATCTAACTATTTTACAGCTATCCAAAGAATACATTTAAACTATCCTAGATACTGCTGGAAAAATTGTTAAAAAGAAAGATAGACAGAGCTTTAGAGTCAGAGAGTTTGCAAACAAAGGTAGCTATGCTCCAATTGCATTCCAACTATCCTTCACTGCTGCTGTCCAGATCTGCAAGAAAGATTCATAATTATATCAGCAGTATCAATTATTCACATGTATAAAGAATACTAAGAATACAAAAACTAAGGGTCTACTATTAGATCATCTTTCCTCGGCAACGGCGCCAAAAACTGGTTGTTGATCTCAAGTGTGCTTCGCTTATTGGTTGGTGGTGCAAGTTATTTAAAAATAAAAAATAGAATAAAACATGTGATGAATCATCACAACTCGAAAATCCTAGACCTGCAAGATAGAGGGTCCTTTGTAGCAAGTTTTGATAAGTAAGAGTTTGTCCCGCAGGGAAAGGTGATCTAAGGCTCCAAGGGAGCCGTCTCTAGTAGTCCCTCCAGATCTGTTTACAGATGTGGCAGTCCTAAAAGGAGGAGAGTTTAAGGTCACTTATTCTAAGTATTCTAATAACTAAATTACAGAAAGGATTGAGAGGATGGATGGAGTGTGGAAAATAATTATAAAAAGGGTGAGAAATATGTTATTGAGCCAAGGTCAGAGGAATTTTTGTAACTCAGATTTAGATTTGATGTTATAGAAATCCTGTCCAGAGGCTACATTATCACCTCTAAGGAGAAAAGATCCAACCCATCTCTACTGCCATGACTCCACCCTTAGGGCTATAACCTGTCCACTTAAATGGTCACAGACTATCCCATAGGGGAGCCACTATCCAGGGATGGGTCAGAACATAACAAATAAATCATTGCAGGCACTATTTCATCTAGGCTACCAGCTCAAGAATCCATAGGGAACCTCAACCTCTAAAGTTCTATATGTGGGGCTAAGGCTGGAAAACCATGATAGCCCAGACACATAGAACCATACAACCTTGATCCATTGTCCATTGCTTGAAAGAGGCTACAATGGTCCGATCCCGACCTATAATCTCTATAACCGGATCGGATCCGACATCGATGGCAGATCTATACAAATATGGGGAGTGCCTCTCAGCAATCCCTCACCGAGCTTCTACAAGCTCAGGTGAAAAGAAGAAGGATCCATCTTGGATCGGTGGATCAGAATCACCCTAAGGCTATAATCTGCCCACTTAAATGGTCACAGACTATCCCAGAGGTTATCCTCCTCACGGAGCCCAAAATAAAACAAGATTATCGCTGCTACTACCATGTTCACCAGGCTACCAACTCAAGCTCCCATGGGGATTTCAGATCTAGTAGGTCCTGTGGTGGGGCTAAGGCTGGAAAACCATGATAGCCCAGACACACAGGTTACTTGGATCTGAGTGGCCCTTAAAATCAGTCCTCCATTGCTTTGAAACACAGCCAAGGCAATGGGGGATCACAAGCAAAAGACCTTGCACAGAGCATCTCACATATAAACAACAATCCCACAAAGTATAAATCCTATTGCAAAACTTCCATTAATCTAACTCAAATACATATACAAAGTCATAGCCAGCAATTGCTGGACTATGGAGAGAAGAAAAGAAAAAAGAAAAAGAAAAACTACTTACTGCTAAAAAGAAAGAGAAAAGAAAAGCGATCTAAGATAGGTTCCCAGATACCTAAACCTAAGCTAGGCCTGAGTATATATAGCAGTGGGGTGGCGGTGCATTAGGGTTAGGAAACCCTAATTTTAACGATGCCACATGGCCTTCTACTAATCCTTGGATGCCTCGGGGCATGTGCACGGAGATTTGAGTGTGGGAGTGCGTGCCCTAATCACTGGAAATTTCTAGAATGCCCTCTGCTGAAGAGATGGAAGTTTAGGTTCAGAGCCTCGCTAGGTAGCTGTAGTTTCCCAAACTTGTCGCGTGGTAGCTCATTGCTCTTCGCTAAGATGATTTGACACTGAAGCTTTAGCCGTCGCAAGGTTGCCTTGGTTTGCTCTTCAGGCAGTCGCGCAGTAGAGAGTTGAGCTCTTGCTGGGTTGGAGTTCGCGAGGTTGAATAGAAAACACAGTCTCAAGTGTCGCGAGGTTGTAATTCAAGCAGTCGCGCGGTAGATTAGTCTTCGCTGGGCAGCAGCGCGAGAACTGCGCGAGCTCTTCTCTTTACTTGGACTTCACGAGGTTCTTTGGAGTTCTGAACGGCGCGAGGTTCTTTGTCTTACTCAATCTTCGCGAGCTTGGCCTTGCCTTCGCTAGGATGCTTTCTTTCTTGCATGGCGCGCGAACTGCTCGAGGCGTTCTTCTTCTGAGAATTGTACCCCGCGGCGACTGCACGACAGCTGCGTGAGAAATCTTCTGAAGCTCTCTCTCCTCAGCTGTCTTAAGCGACCTTCGCGAGATTGAGAAAGGTCTACTTTGAACTGCGCGACACTGAGCGCTGTGTTCTACTCTTGAGCTTCGCGAGAGCTGCGCGGAGTTGAGTTTCTAAAGCTCCTCAGTCATTCATCTGCGCGAGAGGTTGCTTGTAAAGCCTTGGGAAGCCCAGCTGATCTGCGCGAGGCTTCAAGGTTCATTCTTGCTGAGGGGCATCTGGTGCCAAAGCAGGCTCCATAACAGGATTCTTGGCCTTATTTCACTGCTGATTATTTCCTGAACAAAACACTTAAGACGAGTTTATTAGGTGGCTAAGGGTCTAATTAAAGGTTAAGTTAAGGGGTGAAAAGTGGTACTTTTCAGGTCTTAACAAGTACGTTGACGGGCAGTGGTGGCATTGGCAAAGACTCGCGCGAAGATGCCCTCGTCGAACCGGACGTGGTATCCGATGCCGACGGTGATGGAGTCCTCACCGGTGATGGGGTAGGTGGTGGCACTGCAGCGTTCTTATGCCGGACTGGGAGCTTAGACGTTGCCTTCTTCAAAGACAAACGTGTTTTAGGCGGCATTTTGTGACAAATATGGTAAAAACTAGGGTTTATATGGCTTGAAATGGAAAGAAGAACTAATCTAGGGTTTTACCTAAGGTGTGTGAGCCGGACGTAAACGATTTCGATCCGAAATCGATCAAAACCACAGAAACCCTAGGTCCTCAAGCCGTTTGAAGAAGAAGATAGCAAGGCGCGTAAAAGCCAAAAGCAAATTTGATTTTGAATGGGGAGAAGTCCCCCTCGATTTACATATATAGGCCCCGATTCGATTAATTGATTTCAAAAATTGATTAATCGAGTTTCAAAACTAGGTTCAGCCGTGCGAAATCGATTAATCGATTTCCAAAATTGATTAATCGAGACTCAAAATCGATTAATCGAAATCATTTTGATTAATCGAAATCGTGGTCATTTAAATTTTCAAGTTTTCGAGCTCACTGGCGTGAGCCAGTCGATTAATCGAAATCTCAAAATTGATTAATCGAATTTTGCTTCGATTAATTGAAATCGTGAAGTCCTTCAAATTTTTCCTAAAATTTTCAAGTGACTCGATTAATCAAAATCTCCAGATCGATTAATCGAAATCCCAAATCGATTAATCGAATTATTCTTTGATTAATCGAAATCGTATAAAATTCTTTAAATTTTTCTAAAATTCTTAAGTTACTCGATTAATCAAATCTCCAGATAGATTAATTAAATTCTAAAATTGATTAATCGAAACTCAAATCGATTTATCGAAATTTCACTTCTTTCATTTCCTGAATCCTCATTAAATTTCCACTCACTGGCGTATGCCAGTCAACTAATCAACCAAAATCGATTAATCGAATTCCCAAATCGATTAATCGATTTGAGAATCGATTAATCGGTTTTGATCAGACTCTTTAGATTTTAAAATTTTCTGTCCCTTTTGTTTCCTTGGTAAAACATGATTCATTGGTCATTGGTTCTGCGAAGTACGTCATCACGACATTTAACATTGCATTAGGAACACTATGTGGATAAAATTATTTCTCTTGAATGAATTGATCAAAAGATCGACATGGAATTACAACATATAATTTAAATCCACAATCATGCTTGCGGTGATACAATTTTGACTCTCAAGTTGTTGCAAACAAGCTCGGATACTGTTCTTTCACATCGACCTCTCATTCCCACGTAGCTTCTTCGGTTGGATGATACTTCCATTGAATAAGTACTAATGGAATCACTTTTGTCCGCAACACTTGTTCTTTTCGATCCAAAATCTCCACCGGCTCTTCAATCATGGTCATTTCCTCATGCATCTCAAATGATTGACCGCTCAACACGTGATCAGGGTCGTTAAGGTACTTCCTGAGCATAGATACATGGAACACATTGTGTACCTGATCAAATAATGGTGGCAATCCAATGCGGTAAGCAACTTCCCCTACTCGACCCAAAACTTCAAACGGTCCAAGATAGCGGGGACTTAGCTTCCTTCTCTTTCCAAACCTCATTACCCCCTTCATAGGTGACACTTTCACGAACACATGTTCACCCACCTTGAAGCCTACGCTCGTCCGCTTGATATTAGCGTAGCTTTTCTGTCTGCTCTGAGCCGCTTTGAGTTTTTCCCTTATCATGCGAACATAGGTGGCATTATCTTCAAGTATTTCGGGTCCTAAAACAAATTTCTCCCCGATTTCTTCCCAATTGATGGGCGATCTATATCGCCTTCCATAAAGAGCTTCATATGGTGACATCCCAATGCTCGTATGAAAACTGTTATTATATGTGAACTCAATCAAGGGTAGGTGCTGATCTCACGATCCTTGCAATTCTAACATACATGCCCTAAGCATGTCCTCAATGATCTGATTGACCCTCTCTGTCTGTCCGTCGGTTTGCGGATGGAATGCCGTACTGAAATCTAGTCGCGTTCCCATTCCTTCTTGAAATTTCTTCCAAAACTTTGATGTATATAATGGGTCACGGTCTGAAACAATGCTACTCGGAATCCCTTGCAAATGGACAATCTCCTTCATATACAGCTCTGCCAGTCTTCCTGCCGTGCACATCGTGTTGTAAGGTAAGAAGTGCGCTGATTTGGTCAATCGATCGACTACTACCCAAATGGCATTGTACTTCTTTGCATTACGCGGTAGCCCAACGATGAAGTTCATTGAGATCGATTCCCACTTCCATTCTGGTATAGGTAGAGGCTGCAATAGGCCTGCGGGGTGTTTATGATCGATCTTCACTTGTTGGCACGTCAAACACCGCAACACGTACTCTGCCACATCTTGCTTCAAACCTCTCTACTAGTAATCCTTTTTCAAATCTTGGTACATCTTTGTGCTACCCGGGTGGATCACACAGTTGGACTTGTGAGATTCATCAAGGATTGTTCGTCGTAAATCGGCATTGTCCGGAATACAGAGGCGACCCTTGAACAATAAGGAACCATCCTCCTTGATTGAAACTCAGATATAATGCCTTCAGTCACATCTTGACGATTCTTTATTAGCGTCGGGTCTTTCATCTGTAGTTCATGGATATGTTCAAATATCACCGGTCTCACTGAGATATTAACCAAAAAGGCTCATGTAGCTTGCGACTCGATATTCGCATCATATAGTGCTAGATCTTCAAATAACTTCCATCGGTGTATACCCAAAATTAGACTAGCCCCTGTGTAACTGTCACTCCGGTAGTGATAGCAAGGCTCTCATGTCTCATCGGCCTCCCCGACGCAAGCAACATAAATTTCTGCTGGCTGGTTTGCTGCATCGGTCTCCCGTAGCCTCCTTGAAATGGTGGTTTCTGATTGTTTGGTATGAATCTCGGCTTTTTATTCACCGGTTTATAATTTCCCGTTCTACTCTGGTCCGTATTCCACCTTCCTTGCTGCTCTCTCTGGCGGTATTTATTATTATTTTCTTCCTCCACTACGAGCGCTTTGCTCATGACCTCACCATACGTCGTCAGTTAGAATGGTGCTACTCCTCCCCTCACGTCCGGCTTCAAACCTTGCTGAAACCTCTTTGCTTTCATCATCTCTATGATGACGTAGTTGGGCACAAAGCAAGCGAGTCGCATGAACTCTACTCCGTATTCTCTCACAGTCATCTTCCCTTGTACTAACTATAAAAATTGAACTTCCATCTGGTTTCTCACTACCTCCGGGAAATACTACTTGTTGAATTCTTCGACGAACTCATACCAAGTCCATGGCAAATCTGGGGTTTCCTGAGCCCTAGTCCTAGAAACGGACTTCTACCAAGGCCCAGCCTCCCCGTCTAACATATAGGTTGCCCAATGGACGCTCTCGTCCTCTGTACAAGTGAGCACACTGAACACCTTCTCCATCTCACTCAGCCATATCTCAGCTGCCATAGTGTCTGCCTGTCCTGAAAAGCTAGGAGGTCTCATCCTCTTAAATTTGATAAAAGCAGAAGATACTAGCTGTGTCGGAGCCACTGGAGGTGTCGGTGGCTGATGCTGCTCATGATCTGTATGAGCTGCCAAAGATGCCGCCTGTTGAGCCATAGCATCCGCCATGGTCTCCATGGTGTGCATCATCCTCTGACGCTCTTCTCTATACTGATTTCTTTCTCTAACTCTTTCCTGTTCTCTTTGATCTTAATCCTGACAATCTCGATCTCGGTTCTCTCCCTGATCTTGGCTCCCTTGGCCACCACTGCCAGAAGCCCCTCCATCTCCTATAGGCTCTCTATTCACATCCGAGATAAAATCATCTTGACTATACAAGCTCTTACTGTGGCCACCCCTGGGTCGGCCCCTTCCTCTAGAAGACATAACTGTCTGCACGTGAAAATAAGGTTTTCATTAGCAGAAGTCCCTATGCTCTGACAAAAGAATGGTTGTCAGAAATTTTAAAAGAAAATGCTTTGATACCAACTGTGACAGTCGAAATTTTGGCTCCCCGAAACCCGTGCCATCAGCACGATCCTCTAGACCGTGCCCCAAAACTATGCATGAAACATTGATATAACAAGCAAGGATAAATAAATAAAGCAGTAATTGCATAAGCGAAAAAGTAACATGCCCATTTGGCACAACAAAAGACAGTTCTACTTTCATGCCACTGCATGAACAGAGAACCGATCCGAACCATGGGTGATAAACTGATCACCCCAGATGGTTCGCCCAAAAGAATAATTCAATTTAATTACATTGTTTATCAAAAATAAAGCTCTCACCCGCCCAATAGACTCTATTAGAGACGGAATCTGTTACCGTTCCCTAACCCAAAGAGGTTAATCGATGCAACTGCACTGTGTCTTGTGTTTCCTTGAAAGACTAGCTCTTCCTTACTCGTTGTTTAGCTGGAAGAAGTTGTCCGCTCGTGCTTCTTTCGAGTGAGATGTCCATCCCAGGCAACCATCTCTTCTCTGGCATTCCCGTATCCGTCCAACCTTGATCTGCTACCTCTCAACTTTCAATCTGATTTTTAAACTTTGGTTTGGTACATTCAGTTAGGAGCATCTCCATCTCGATCAAAGTTTCATGTCTCGCTCAATAGCAATAGCCAAACCCTTCTCTTTGTTAGCTCGATCTGCTCTTTTTCTTATAGAGGAATGTGGAACAAGGATTCTCACAAGTATTGAATGGAATGCCTCTTGCTTGGTCTCTTCCTTGCCACTCTCATTTCAATCCGCTACTTCCATGATCAATGTGGCAGGGTAAGTTTCCTTGCTCGGTATCAGGTATAGGTTTCTTTGCTCACTCACTAGGGCTGGAGGGCGGGATAAGAATGGTATTGTCAGAGCCAGTTCCATGTGTCAAGGTATGGTTTCTCACTTTAGCTAGGAACAAGTAGTTGGATGCAGTGACAGAGCAATCGGGATCCGTACTTTGTCATCGATCAAATTCCTACCTCTCTTTGTCTCTTTCAATCACATACGTAGGGAACAGAGAAAGAGTAGCCCTGCGGAAAAAAGTAGGCGATGTTCTTGCTTTGGTTGACTCAGCTGTGATTTGATTGCTAACGTCTTTAAAGGGAGTGCCCCGAGGGGAAGAGGAGGTAGCTGTTCGTGCTATAGTTTCATCGGCTGCTATTGGAATGCTTTCCTTTCTTTCATTAGGTGGTATCGCTTTTAAGAGAGAGGCTGCCTTAGGTTTAGTTTAGGAGTTTTCTTTTCTCTTCCTCTTTTTCGGGGGCAGGAGCGGTAGAAGAGGCTTTTGCTCCTACAGAAGGCCTTGCTTCAGATCGCAATGGAATACGGTCAAAGGAGCGTGGCGAAGGGGCTTTCGGTCCTACAGAAGACCTTGCTCCTACAGAAGAGGCTATCTATGGGCCCAAATGCCACTCAATTTCAAAGGTGAGTAGCGTAGACACTTGACCGATAGGTTGCGGAGTGTGAAGACAAAGACATTCCAAGTACTAAAATGACAAGCAGAAGTAGGAGCGATAGCCACATACTATGACTATGAATAAAAGGCCCTAGCCAACCCCAGTCAAGGGTAGGCGGAAGAAGGGGTATTCTACTCAAAGACCAGTCGGAAAGGGAAAATTCTATCCTGCCTGATTGATCACCGGCGTCAAATGCAATCTTTTCATTATCCTCGATTTTCGGCATAGAATGGATGAGTGCTCATGAGTTCCCACTATCGAATCATCTCAGTTCCTATTTCGGGCATTGAAAGCTGAAATCAAAAGACATCAAGGCCTAAGTCAAACAATGATGATCTTCTCTTAAAATAGCAAGAATAGCTGGTGGAGGACTCTGCACCCAGTAAGGTCGACACAGTCAGTCAGGAAGATGCTTTGCCACCCAATCGGCCGAAGCATTGGCTAATCTGTTCACCCTTTATACTGACCAGCTGTGGTGGGACATTAGGAGTTGCATACCAAGCCGTATAATCTGTTCTCTAAAACTACTCTTTGTCAAAGTACACAACAGAGTCTCCTAGAAGAAGTCCTCGGGCGGAGACTCCAACTCGTCTCCAGGCATGTAATCTGAATCACTCGGATCTACGTCTCCCGAAGCCTTAGCTGCTACTAACAAAGGACTTGCAATGTATAGTCTAAAGGGTGAGCTACATCCTAGCTCAATAGGGAACAATCACAATCAACATATAAATTAAAACTCACATATATTCCATGATATTCTAAGCATGATGTGTCTATGCATTAGCTAGAAAACAGTTCAAAAGATGGTAATTGCATTCAAGATTTACTGAAAATTTGTATGTCTTACTTTACTGTTGATTTATCATGAATGACACTAAACAGGCCTAAAGCAAAACTTAAATCTTCAACTTAAGTAATCCCCGAGCAATATAGCATCGAGCCCCGATGAGATACCCTTCATCGTCGTCTAAATAGACAGTTGTTAAAATGTATTCCCTGGGAATACGACCCAAGCCCCTTTCTCAATAGGCAGTGGGGTTAAAACTCATCTCAACATCCCTGGGATGTGCTTACTATGTACGGATAGACCTCCGCACTGGTGTACGGATTGGCCGTCGTACCGGTCACGGATATCCGGCCGCGTCAATCGTGGGTATCCCGCCACGTCGGTGGGGTATCCTAAACAAACCTCAAATAACAAAAATAACATGTGCTTTACATATAGTTATTCACCATGTAAAGTGCTATCTTATATCAATTAGGCCTCAACAGTAATTATTCAATCATATATACACCCCTGGGATGTATAACTTACTCGCATCACACTGATGCCTTTATTACTTTCTCATCCCCTGGGGATGTCTCATTCTCATTAGATTACTTGATCTTAGTTACTTGCATCACACAGATGCCTTTTTCACATTCTTGGTGTCACACACACATCCCCATTTTCACAAAGCTTTTCATAGTTAAAGCATTTTCAATTTCTGAAAAAAAACATATCACTACATACACGCTCTTGCAATTAAAGTACATGTTCAAGGTGTTCCCTACCTCAATTCTCTGATGGTCCAAGCATCAAGGTCCCACGCGGCTCCTTATGCCCGCTTACACATATACCATCTATGGTACATCACAACACATGCAATACATCACTAAAGATATAATAAAGAAGGTCCTAGACCCTCCATGAATCTCAAAGTAAAACTAGAAAGTTAGGTAAAACTACCAAAGTTGATTAATCGATTCCCAAAATCGATTAATCGAAACACAATTCGATCAATCGATTCCCAAACTCGATTAATTGAAACCCAAATCGATTAATCGATTCCCAAAATTGATTAATCGAGATTCAAATTCGATTAATCGATCCCAAATCGATTAATCGAAGTCCCTAACATAATAAGGTCGATTCTCAAATCAAGTGGTTGAAAATTTGAAATCGATTAGTCGATCCCAAGTCGATTAATCGAAATCCAAAATCGATTAATCGATTTCCCAACTCGATTAGTAGATTTCCCCAGGTTTTGTTTCTCCAGCCACTAGAGGTACCCAGTCGATTAGTCAATTTCTAAATCGATTAATCGACCTTCCAAATTGATTAATCGAAATTCAATTCGATTAGTCGAAATTGGGCATCCTTGACTTTTCAACTTCCAGACCAAAATTGATTAATCGAATCCCAATTTCGATTAATCGATTTGGTCTGATTCAGCCCCCTTTCTAGCTGTTCTTCCAAAACTCATTTCTTTTCTTGTTCCCTCTTTTTCTAAGTCTTTAATATATCATATTGACTATGCCAGACTGAATTTAACTCATCAATTCTCTAGGTATTGAAATCTAATACAACATACCTCAATAGATCCTTCAAAGGGTTGATTTGTTAGGTTTGATGGCTAGGGCTCCATCTTTTCGCTTCAGCGGCTCCTCAAGCGTTGAATCAGCATTCAATGCTCTAGTCTCCCCTTGATTTGCATCAACTCCCAACCTCAATAACTCCTCTTGTTTTCTCACTCTCTCTCCCTCTTCTTAATTCCTTCACCAACCAAAGCAAAAAGGATTTCTAGGGTTATTAAAACCCTTATATCTTCTCTCCTGCTTGTGTGTTAAACACATACACCAGAGATAGGTGTGCATGACCACTAACTCACACTATACATCGCGCTTTGGTCACATTTTTACTATGTCTGCTCATCACTCCATGAGTTCATTGTTTGACCATCACTTGGTCAACCCTATGACCAATCAGGCACGGATCTCAAGGTTAAAGTTAAACGCTAAATTTTTTGGGATATTACACCATGACTCCCCTCGAACCTGAAACCAGCGCCATTGACGCTACCCCTCTGACTCTGAACCTGAAGATAGAGAAATCGCCTCTTGAGACTTACCACAGGTTGACGATATGCCAAGTCAAGAATCAGAGGCGACAACTGGATAAACAAGTACTAAAGTAGGTCAGCAAGACAAAGAACCAAGCAAGGAGGAGACATCGATCTCTACCTTTTTAGAAGAGGAAGACTACATGCAATACCTCCCTCCATGGAATGGTATCACCCCAGTATGTATCCCTTCTTTGAACTTTGCCCCATTCCGGACAAATACTTTAGGAAGCTCGTCAACATAACTCGCGGGATCGCCTAAGGATCAACAGCCAACTTACCCAGTTCTTAAGTTAGGAACCAGTTATCCGCCATCCCCATTCCCCTGGGAGAATCAGAATGAAAACACTCAACCACTAGAGAGGATAACCAAGGATAAGGAAGTAAACCTGTCGCCCTCGCCTCACGTAATTCTTCCACCTCAGGTACCCATACCTCAACAACTTCTACCGCATGCAAACAAAGCGCATAGACTTGGTAAAGAGCCTACACTTGAGCCAGACCAAGAATGCAATCTCCTGAGGCACCTTGAGAAAGTTCCTATCCAAATATCAATACTCGAACTCATCAAGAAGTCGCCCGAGCATCACCAACTATTAATGAAGGCGTGTGCCAAGACACGTGTAGACGAAGACAACACTATGGACAAGTTGCATGAGATCACTTCAGTCATGGCGTAACCTCCAGCGCTCACTTTTATAGATGTTGAAATGCCAAAGGAATCGTTGCGGGAAAGCTCAACCCTTATATATTTGACAGTGATAATCAGAGGATTCTCAGTCCCCCACACCTTAGTCGATACAGGACCAGGACTCAACATCTGTCCAATGACGACGCTCAAGACCATTGAGTATACGGAATAGGACATAAGACCTTCGTCGTTATCCATCATCCCATATGACGGCTCTAGATGCTTCGTCGAAGGAACTATTAAGCTTCAAGTCCGTCTAGGGCCTGTAACCAAAGATGCTACATTCCATGTTTCAGATTCCTCCAGTACCTACAACCTGATCTTAAGGAGAAAATGGTTGGAATCCATCAAGGTCGTGGTGTCTACAGATCACCAATGTGTCAAATTTCCCCACAAAGATGCTATTATCAGAGTATACACCGACGCCCCCTTCGAGGACATGGACACTAACTACGCAGCGAACATTCCGACAGCTCATGATTCGGAGCTATCCACTCACCACATAAGGAAGACGGAGACTCCCGATGACACATCGGTAGTAAAAGTCAGTCATCCTTGGTCTCCTCCAACATGCCAACAAAGACTAACAAAGAGTGCGATTGGTCCTGACCTCACACGGTTGTACGACATAAACTCAACTGCAACGAAGGGATGGGACCTTATGTATCAACTAGGATACATCTCGCACACAGGGCCTGGCAAGAATAACCAAGGGTGAATAGGCCCTGTGGTCCCAAATAAGGTCCGCAAGCTCACCAGTGTAGGCTACCGACTAGATGGCAAGGAAGCCGACGCACTCGCAACTTCGCCCAAATGGTCACTCTATGTTCATTTCATCTACGGAACCACTGAGAATGCTGACGTGCCGAAGAAAGAAGAACTCCTCACCAAACCACATTGAGCAGATGGTTGAAGCATTTTTTGACCTAATAGACTTAAACCAAGATGATGATGTGGATAAACCACTCGAGGGAGGTGGACCACTGTTCAGGACTGCCCTTCGTCACTAAAAAGCAGAAGTCTCCAGAACTTGAACCACTCATGGAAGATTTCCAAATTGTCGCCATAGAAGTCAAAGAAGATCTGACACTCAACAATCCCCAGTCACCAGAATCACCGCCACTTCAAATATTCTTGAGATCCTTAAAGGAAGAACAACACCCACCACCAAGTGACGATGAGGACTAGTGGTTAGATTTCCCCACTCTCGAGATGGGAGAACAATTCAGCAAAGACCTTCAAAGATTATTCAAAGACGAGGGTGAACCCCGACATGAAGATTCTGACCCTGACAGCGACGCAAATTTCGAGCAGATTCTCTCAAGGTGGGAGTGCACATGGGGATATCCCTACATCTCCTAGCCCTACCAACCTCGCTATAGAGTATGTGCCTTTATCCTACCATACCACAAATCCCAAGTGGAAGAATCCTCAAGCTCAGGGGGGGATCAGCCAAACTTACCCGCAGAAGAAGAGCAAAAGGATCTCCGGGCCCTCTTTAAAGACCAAGTAGTCCTTATGATAGAAGAAGCCGAATCATCAATCGAACCACCGCCTTCATTGCTCATTCGAAAGATCACACCAGATGGGGACCATAAAAAATGCCAAATTCAGAACAGATCCTTGTCATCCGAAGGCTCGCACGAACTGCTCCAGCAGCCGTCACGCTTCATCAACTAAGAGAAGCGCCCTTGTCAAATCCTCTTCAAGAAATCAACCCTATATCCTATCTATTATCAAAAATAAAAAGAATAGAAAACCCCAAAACCCCTAAAAATATAAAAAAAGAAAACGCAAAAAAATTAGAAAATTTTGAAAACAAGAGGGAGCCCTTCATCTCGATCCCATTTAGCGACCGACGAAGAGACTTTTCTCTTAAGGCTATTAGTAATGGTTACGTCGACGAAGTAAAGGAAGTAATAACCGATATACCCATGTAAAGTCGTCACGCTACTTTAGACACCACAGAGCTGCACCTTGATCCCGCTCGACGCAACCTTACTATTACACCCTCGTAAAAGCATAAAACGTCTCGACGAAACAATAAACCAGTCATCATACCCGACAAGATACTCTATGACTTCGAGAGGAGGATGAATAACCTCAATTTGGACTTCACCAAAGACGTTGTAGTCATCAATTGCACCGATGAAGGGTTACCTATCACAAAACTAACCCCCCAGTGTTGCAATTTCATACTCTATGAACTTACTGATGATGAAGGAGAAGGACCAATTACTGAGGAAACACAGGACTTCCAACGGGTCATCAAGCGCTTCGACGAGCAGACTCAAGCCATCACAGAACCATAGAAGAAATCAGATTCAGCACCGAGGATAAGCCTAAGAAGCTACTGATCAGTGCAACGCTTAGCCCCATGGAACGATAACAGATTATCGAAGTCCTTCAAGATCACCTCAGCTCCTTCACATGGTCCTAAGACGACATGCCCGGTCTGAACCCATGTCTAGTAGAACATCGTCTGGTCTTGGAACCCGATGCCAAGCCCGTCATGAAGAAACTAAGGAGAATGCACCCCCAAACAACACTACAAGTCAAAGAGGAAGTCGACAAGTTGCACGAGGCAAAATTCATCCGAGTCGTCCTCTACCCTAAGTGGGTTGCGAATATAGTACCTGTCGCTAAAAAGGATGGTAGAGTACGGGTATGCATCGATTTCTGAAATCTCAACCGGGCATGCCCAAAAGATGACTTCTCGCTCCCATTCATTGACACTCTGGTTGACAACACTGTCGGACATGAAATGTTATCCGTCATGGATGTCTTCTCCGGATACAACCAGATGAAATTAGTAGAATTCGACCAAGAGAAGATTTCGTTTACTATGCCATGGGAAACTTACTGTTACGTCGTCATGCCCTTTGGCCTAAAGAACGCAAGAACCACGTATCAACGCGCCATGATGACTATATTTCACAAAATGATACACAAGTGTGTAGAAGTCTACATCGATGATATGTTGGTGAAGTCTCAAACAGGAGCAGGACATGCTAAAGCCCTTCGACTGGTGCTAGAACGATCCGAGAAGTATCAACTGACGATGAATCTGAAGAAATGTGTATTCAGGGTAACCTCTAAAAAATTATTAGGATTCATAGCCAGCAAGCAAGGAATCAAAGCTGATCCGGTGAAAGTCAAAGCTATTCTCGAAATGCCACCTCCCAGCAACATCAAAAAACTACGAGGCTTGAAAGAAAGATTGTAATTCAGTAGGAGATTCATCTCCCAGCACCCAGAAAGATGCGACCCTTTCAACAGGCTACTCAAAGGAGGAGCTGAGTATATATGGGATGACTAGTGCCAGCAAACTTTTAACAACATCAAGAAGTACCTCCTTAATCCTCCGATACTATCACCATCGATCCCCGAAAAACCCTTAATCCTTTACATCTCAGCCAATTATAAAGCAATGGGGGTTATCCTGGGATAACACAGTGAAGTCGAGAAGAAGGAGAAAGCCATCAATTACCTCAGCAAGACGATGGGTGAGTACCAGCAAAAGTGCACAATAATGGAGAAGACTTGACTAACGCTAGTATCGACTTTGAAAAAACTACAACACCACTTCAGGGCTCACACGATAATGGTGCTTGCATCCATGGACCCCCTGAAGCAGATATTTGAAAAGTTAGCTTCATCAAGAAAGATTGCTCAATGGCATATACTACTACGAGAATTTGACATCACCTTCGTCACACAGAAGTCAATAAAAGGATAAGCGATCGCCGATTACCTCACAAATCTTCCATTCCCAGGCAATGAGCCAATACACACTAACTTCCCCGATGAAGACCTACTATCGGTACGAGAAGAAGAGCTTGGTAAACTTCATGGACCCTATACTTCGACGACGCTCTTAATCAGAAAAGAAAAGGCATCGAGATAGTATTACTAAGCCCAAAAGGGGTCGTTATACCCAAGGCCTTTCTACTGGACTTCCCAGTTACTAACAATGTTGGTGAGTATGAAGCTTTCATCGCTGGATTACGAGCAGTGCTACAATTAGGAGTCAAACAGCTGAAGACCATTGGCGACTCTAAGCCTGTGATTTTTCAAGTGATCAGAGAATGGAAAACAAAAGAAATAAAATTGATGGCATACTTAGAGACTGATCAGTTTCTGATAAGGAAGTTTGAGAGGATTTCCTTCACACACATCCCAAGACTAGAGAATGAGTTAGCAGTCTCTCTCACTACACTAGCCTCAGTCATACAAATACCAAACGGACAAAATACTAAGTCATTCATTATCAAGAAGCTGACTATACCTACACGTGAAGTGGCATGGAAGGTTAAACTAGAATTACCAGTCCTCCCAAAGATCATGAAGTAAGAGGAAGCATCTACTATAGAAAGTCCCAAGAAAAAGGAAGTTGTCATCGCAACCTTCAGATTCGAGAAGTCACCAACTGACGATGGACAACCATGGTATTACGATATATGAAACTTTCTGAAATATCGACACGTTCCCCCTTACGCAACAAAGATCAAACGGAAGACAATAAGAAACCAATGTGCCATATACAGTATCCTAGAAGAGGTATTGTACAAGGAAGCCTTTACTAAAGGAGTCTTGTTACGATGCGTCACAGTGGCCAAAGGATAATACATCATCCACGAAGCTCATGCCAATGTCTGCGGCATTCATACTAGAAGCCAAAGATTCTCCAAAAAGATTATACGAAAAGGCTACTACTGGCAGACAATGACGAGAGACTATCACATCTACGTTCAATGTTGCAAACAATGTCAAGAGCATGTCGCACTCATCAAAGCCACGTCAATCACACTGAACCCCATGGTCTCACCATGGCCATTCTCGATGTGGGCCTTTGACATTATCGGACCCTTCATAGACAGTCGAGATTGGCACCACATCACAAGAAATAATTTGTGTGATATCATGCTTTTGCCTTTACTTTTTTGAAAAAAAGAATAAAAAAATACTTAAGAAATACATGTATAAATCCAAAACAAAAAAAATCTTTGTCGAGGGGCTTTGTACCCCTCTTTCTTTGGTATTTGCTCCCTGTTGAAGTATGTGTAGGATAGGTCAATGGCCCAAAACTCGCGCACTAAGTCAAGGATTTTATCAAGCAGGGCATCTTCGCGAGCATTGCGATCATTCATCCACTGGCCAAATGAGGCCCTCAAGGCACTTTCAAGAAGCATCAACAGACCCAAGGAGCTCACTCAAGGCTCCTTCCAAAAGGCACTCGCATTTCAAGGAAACAGCTTGTTCTTACTTCTCGGGGCAATTTGTTTTTCATTCTACTTTTTGTCACTGCCTACGCACATGCGTGCTTTAATGTAGTAAAATATCAATATTTTTCTGGCAACACAGCTGTGATACATTAATGTCCTAAATCTAAGGTTTGCCTTTGATCTTTGGATCCTACTTCAAAGTAGGAGCGATAGTGTCAATCTCGTTCAAACAGTCAATGTTTTGATCAGTTTGATTCCACTGTAAAATGAGATTACATATTGAACAACTATGTTCAAACGTGGATGCGAAGGGATCTTTTCTCGTGTTTATTCTCGCTCGCAGGCTTAAAAACCTACACGGTATCCCTATAAAGTGTACGCCATGTGTCTGGGTATCCATAGGATGGTCGTTTGTTCTCATAAATTATACCCGGGCGGGACCTGGGTCGGGACTTCCACCGCTCTGCTTTTATTACCCCTAACGAGTCCATATTTTTGTATAGTTGATCTATTCATAAGATCATCTTCAAAAGTGGCACACACTCCCAAAAGGTGTTGCGACATCAATATTCACTCCGCTGGGGTAATGGTGCTAAATTAAGTTCAGGTTGATGAGTACACTAAAAGACCTCGAACCCTACCTCACTTAGGGGCACCCGTGACCAATTAAAATGGGGAAATCAATGCCTCATTGGATTGGGCACAAACCGTTGGATCTTCACGTCATTACTTTATCCCAATCTTTAAGTATGGGTCGATGTTAAGTGGTGAAAAATACCACTTTTCACCCTTTAACCTGACCATTGATAGACCTGTGAGCACACTAATAAGCCTCTGTAGAGTGTAATTTGTAGACAACAATAAAAGATGATACTAATGCAGAAAATCACTCAAGAATGCCCACAAAGGGGCCATCTCTCAGAACAGGACAGACCCAACAATAGCACACCAAAGGGTAGCACATCACTGGACTCTTAGAGTGCTTGGCTGCAATAGAACAAGGCTAAGGAAGTGAAGATAGGCTAAAAACGTCCTATCGAGAGGACATCTGAAGATTTTGATAGGAGCTGAGAGTTGAATTAGAGGAATTCATGCAGATTGGCGAGGTTTCGATAGGATCTAAAGGCAAAAAGAAGAAGTCGTGAGGATTGTGAAATTCGATAGGATCCAAGAACCTATCGAACAGTTGAGAGAAAGAAAGATTTCATCTTAACGAAATCTACCTGAGGAGAAAAGGGAACCTTTCGAAGGGTTCCTGAACCTATCGAAAGGTCTCCAGAACCTATCGAAAGACCGCCTAAACCTAACGAAACAGAGGTGCTGGAACAGAACCTATCAAAGGAGTGAGAGACATCCTATCGAAGTGATGGAATGCAAAGCTACAACCTGGCGAAGGTCTAAAAAGCCTTACCAGAACCTGTCGGAAGCTTCTCCAACCTGTCAAAATCGTGTGCAGAACTTCTCAGAAACTCAGCTATACACACGATGTGACTTGGTGACCTGCTGCACGCAACCTGAGGCACTTGGTGACCGACACGACGGTTCCAGAAGATGCCCTAGAAAACCCTAACTGATCCACATGCTCTAACAGAACCCTAACAAACTCTGAGGACCTTCTAGAAGGGATTTTTGGCGAGAAAAAATAAAGGAGAAAGCTATATATAGAGACCCCCAATTGCAATTGGGGGGGATCGAGATCTGAGCCAAATTCTAGAGATTAGAGTTTGCAGAGAAATCCTATTTTTCCTCTTTTATCCCAACAATGGTTGGCTAATTCCATTGGAGTAGCGAGGAGAGAGGTTAGATCTGTAATTGGGTAAGGTTGAGAGTGCTATTGTGGGTTCACTACTACACAGACTACAGATCTGAGAGCATTTCCATTGTAGAGTGAGTTTGATTGCAATGTAAATATTACTTGTAATGCTATAATTAGATCTAAAGTTCCTTTGGCTTCATTTGGTGCTCGATCAAATTCGTGTAGAGGAGTCTGTATATCAGCTCACCCACTTAACTGGTAGACCTCTTGGATACCATCCGATCTCCCTGGATCTGATACTCTTGTAATTCCCTGAGTCTGTGACTTTGGAATTGCAGCATCTGTAGTGGCTTTAATTGTTCTAATTGATGCTTTTGCTTTGGAGGAGATCCCTAGGATGATTTATGACCATTAAAGTGGATAGATCATAACCTTAAGATTATTCCAAGCTCAAGCTCCAATTGGATTCATCTTATGTAAATCCCTGGATTAGATAAAGTCTATAGGATGGTCTGTGACCATTCAAGTGGACAGATCATAGCCTTAAGACCAGTGAGATCCTGTGATTTGGAGTGGAGTCTTCTACCCTGCAGCTATGCTTATAGCCAGTTGAGGGAATTGTGTGCCCTGAACCTCTGCAGCATGATTAATCTAACTTGATTTCAATGAGACCAATTTCCAAGCTACTCTTCTCCATTTTCTGCTTTTTCCACCTTTCCCCTGTAAGATCTAGATTCCCAAAATCGATCCAAGTTAGTTTTCGTTTAATTTTAGCTTAGCTTAAGTGACAATCCATTTCAAACCTCTCCCCTGTCTTTTAGCTAACTTAGCATTAGTTAGGGTGCTAGATCTCTTACAGATCTGGAGATTTATCACATTTTAAAACCAAGCACCCTATGGACATTCCCTTACCATCTTTTTTAAAACTTACTACAACAGACCCTGATTACTTGCAGGTCTGTGTGAGTGTGTTCTGCCTAGTCTTATTAAGTGATTTTAGACCCTATTTGAAGGTAAGCCAGAATTCCCAACAAGTTTCTTGCACCGCTGCCGGGGAGGTGTGTTTGGAAATTGGGAGATCTAAGTTTTGATCATAGATTTATAGTTGTTTGATTGATTTTACTAATCGCATTTGTGAGTTTTTTGGTTTTCAGTATTTTGTGTGCATTTCATTAGATCTGAGGTTGCAGTGTGAAAGGAGAATTGCGCTGGAGGCTGCTCTGTAGTTTGCATCCCTCTGCTCCCCTTTTATTTTGTAGATCTGTTGATTTTTAGAGTAGTTAGAAAGTTTGGCTGTTCTACTTGTTGTGTTGAGGATTTGTTCTGCATTCAGAATTTGAGTGTTATATGTTTGGTAGGAGAACTCTCTAACCTCAGATTATTCCACTAAATCTAGAGGTTGAAAGACTTCTCAGATCCAGACCAACTACACCCACATCTGTTGCAATTGACTCTGTAGAAATGGGTGAGCAACAGCAGCTGAGAACCCTCAAGGAGTTTAATGCACCAGGGGTCTATAATTCCCTCTTCTGCATTCAATTCCCAGCTGCTCAAGGAAACTATGAGATAAAATCTTCCATAATTTAAATGCTGCCCACATTTCATGGCCTGACTAAAGAAGACCCCTACAAGCACATTGATGAGTTCTTAGGACTGTGCACTACATTTAACATCACAAGTTTAGGGGAGGAGGCCACCAGGATGAGACTCTTTCCTTTTTCATTAAAGGACAGAGCTAGAACTTGGTTGTCCTTACTTCCACCCAACAACATTCAGTCCTAGAGTGATCTCTAATGTCAATTTCTGGCCAAATTCTTTCCTATGTCAAAAACCAGCCAGTTGAGGAAGGGTATCATCTCTTTTACCCAAGATCCAACTGAAGATTTTCATCAATCCTGGGAGAGATTTAAGGAACTCCTAAAGAAATGCCCCCACCATCAAATCCCTGAATCGCAATTGGTTCAAAGCTTTTATCAGGGAATTGATTCTAAAAACAAAGACATGGTAGATTCTTCCTATAGAGGCACCTACCTCCATAAAACTACTGAGGAGGCATGGGAGCTCTTTGATATTATTAGTGAGAACTCTATGTAAAGGGAAACCTTGGCTAGAGATCTAGAGCCTCCTAGGTTGGTGAAGGAGAATACTTCAAGAGGAAAGTTATATGAAGTGAGTGTGCCAAGTGATTTGGAAAGGAAAGTGGACAGCCTAGCTCTGAAATTTGATAGGCTGATGGGAGCAATGCAGTCACCTTTGGCTACTAGGATGGAGGAGGCATGTGCCATATGTCAGTCCCCTGCTCACTCCCTTAAAGAATGCCCATCTGCTGGCCAGTTTCCTGATTTTATAATAGAGCATGTGGCTATAGCTCAGTCATATGGGCAGCAGCCTGCTGCTGGGTATCAATGGAGGAACCACCCCAATCTGAGGTGGAGACAAGATGCATACCCCAGCCAGCAGCAGCAGCCCTAGCAGCCCAAGCCCTACAGAAATGCTCAGCCCTATCGAGAAGGCTATCTCCCAAGGCCTTAGTATCAGCAACCCATGGCCCAACCTGTAGCTCCTCCTGTACAGCAATCTGCACCTCTTCCAGTTGCGAGAGCATCTTCCTTTGAAGAACAAGTTCTGTCTTTACTGCAAAACTTAAACTCCTTATCCCAAACTGTGCACTCTCACAACCTAAGCATAGAAAAGATAGAGGACCAACTTGGTCAGCTGTCTGATATTCTGACTAGGAGAGAGGGAGGAAGGCTGCCTAGCCAACCATAGGACAACCTAAGAAGACAGTGTGTAGTGGGTGAAGTTTCCTCCACCTATGAGGAAGCCAAATCTATTACAACATTGAGAAGTGGTAGGTTAGTGGACAACCAAGTGGGCTGTGAGCCTGTGAGGAGCTTGGAGGAAGAAAATAAAGTGATTTCTATAAGAACACAACAAGGGCCACCAGTGGTGGACCTGAAGGAACAACCTACTGTCAACAATGAGGATAATGAGGATCCTCAAGAAAAGAAAAAAATTAAAAAGAAAGAGACCCCATTGGCTAAGGCTATAAGTGAGGGAGCAATCCCACAGTTGCCATTTCCTAAGACACTGCAAACACCCTCCCCTTTCGATAAGGGGCAAGGTAAAATAAAGAAAATGATGGAGGCTTTCAAGCAAGTAAAGATCAATTTACCTTTATTTAATGCAATTAAACAAGTCCCAGCCTATGCCAAGTTTTTGAAAGAGCTATGCACCCATAAAGGATAATCTAGGATACACCTATCCAAGAAAGTCTTTTCAGCAGAGAAAGTGAACCAAATTTTGTCTATTGCAACCCCAACCAAATTGCAAGACCCTGGAACCCCCACTATCCCCTGCATCATTGGAAATCACACCATTGACAAAGCCTTATTAGATCTGGGAGCCAGTGTAAATTTGCTTTCATATTCAATATATGAGAAGCTGGGCCTAGGAGAATTAAAGCCCACACATGTGGTCCTACAGCTGGCTGACAGATCTGAAAGGAAACCTGAGGGGAGAATTGAGGATGTTTTACTTGGAGTTTTGGAATTGGACATGGAACCAAGCAAGTGTGCTTCTTCCATTCCTGTGATTCTAGGTAGGCCCTTTTTGGCCACTGCCAATGCTTACATATAATGCAAGTATGGAATCATGGAAGTATCATTTGGAAACATGAAGGTTAAGCTGAATGTGTATAGCACTGGCTATTAACCCTCTCTTGAAGAGGCTTGTTTTTCCATTAATGCACAAAAAAAGGTGATGCATGAAAATACACATTGGCTGTTGCAGGACAACGCTTGGTTCACAGATGGAAAACTACACTTAGGGGAGGGACAGTAGCTGAGGAAAGAATCACGGAAGGTACTGATCATACAGATGCTGTTGACCTCCCAGATCCTCCGGATTAGCCCCTGCAGTCCAGTATGCACCATATGTATTATCGTTTGCTGTTGTTCTAGGTATTTATTTTTCCAGTGAAATTCTTTTTGCAATAAACATGCTATCACAAACATCAGACCATCATTTCAACCTAGCCTGATAATGGGAGTTTGTCCATCAGGGAAACAAACTATAGAGTAGCACAGCAGGGAAGCCTGCTGAGTGCTGCAGCTGAGAATGCCTGGAATTGTAGTTTTATGTGGTTTTAGGAGCTGTCGATAGGTCAATTGCACTCTTTGTTAGGTCGCTATATGCCTTCGACAGGATAATTGGGGGTTTCGATAGGTATTGAACATGATCGACAGGTAAAACCGACATCTCGATAGGTCCGCAAGGGAAAAATATTGATTTCGATAAGTTCTGGATACCTATCAGGAACATATCGAAAAGATGAATCAGGTACCCCTACACCTATCGGAAAGATGATTCCACCTATCGTGAACCTATTGAATCATCCACTTTAAAAAGCTTTGATTGTCACGTTGTTGATAGTATGCATCAACCTATCGAAACCAACCTATTCATCCTGTCAAAATCATATCATGCTTTAAATGACTATCGACAAGTCATTTTCGCCCCATATTGGTACCGGCTGCAAACCCTAACTCTCTTCCTCATTTTTTGCCTCCCCCTTCTCTCTGCTAAATACCGCAGAAATCATCATCTATCCACTCTGCCACTTTGTTAGTACATTTCGCTGGCACAAGGGAGCATTTTGCCTTGGATTTTAGAGAAATTAGAGCTGTAAATTGCGACATCTGAAAGAAAACTTAGGATTTTAGGGTAAGTTGTCTTTTTGCTTCCCTCCGGCATTTTCCTAGCAACCCATTCCACCTTTTCACTAAATACTGTTCCATTGTCAAAAGTAAAAATGGACGATTTTGAAGAAACCCTAGCTGACCTGTTTCAGCAAACAACTGCTTCCACCCCTAAATTCGCCAAGAAAGCAAAGCCTCCCACCAAACCGCCTACAAAGAGGAAGCTCTCTGAAGGGACACCCAAGAAGGCCCATAAAGCCAAGAAAGCCAAATCCATTGAAATTCAGGAGCCTGTGGTAGAAACACCTTTAGAGAGAGCTACCCCCACTGCGGATATACCTTTGCCCACCCTTCCAGTTTGGTTAACTACCCCCAACGAATTTGTGGACACTTTGAGTCTTGTCCCTGAGGAAGATTTTGACCTGGCATACTTTGCCAACATTGGGGAGTGCCAGGGGACATTGAACTATTTGAAGAAAGAAGGTTTGTTACTCCTGCTTTCACCTTTGAAGGAAATGGTTTATCCCAGGATAGTGAAATTGTGGTATCAAAACCTGATCAAGAAGGTGGTGCCTGGGACGGAAGATGCACTTGAGATTTTGATTGATGATTGGCAGCTGATTATAGACTGCAAAGACATTGGGATGGCTTTGGGAGTCCAATATCGATTTGACTCCACCAGAGCTGAGGGAGCACCTATTTGGGCTTCTTTTAGGGAAATGTGAAATAGCTCACAAATGGTATTGTGGGCTCTGGTGAATCTCTGATGAGAAGAGACCTCCCTCCTACCTTAAGACTCATGGACACCATTTTGAGGAAAAATGTCTCTGTCACTAGGCATTTGCAAGAGCGGAGGGCCCCATTAGTGGATGCCTTATACTATTATTCAAAGGGGTAATTTGTGAATGCACCTAAGTTGATTTTTGAAGCAATGGTGGACATTAATGACAAGGTGCTGAAAAGGCAAGCTTTTGCAAAGGAAGGTGGTATGCCCTTTAGTCGACTCATCATATGTTTGCTGAAGGTTGGGAAATTTACAATCAAGAAAAATGAGCCAGTGGAGAAGGTGACCCCTAAGGTATTTGGAAATAGGGCATGGTCCACAAGCCTCACATTGATGCAGAAAAATAAGCCAGCCGAAGTGGAGGAGGTTGACACACCCATGACAATAGCAGTAGATCTCCCTGCTGAAATACCCTCATCCACCCTTCCACCTACCATACCTGTCCCATTACCCACCCCTCCACACACATTGCTCTTTCCCTTTGTATCAGTTCCTCTTCCAATAGGCCCCATTCCAACCACCTCTAAACCAGTTTTACATTCAACCACCACTCAGGTCTTCCCACCTGAAATCCTTGACCTTCCTCCATTTTCAGAGCCTACCCCTACCATACCATCTCCACCCACTAACCAAACTCTTCTCCATACACAGGATGTGGACCAGTTCACCACTACTGGATTCACTGCCCTCATGACCTCCATTGTGGAGGATGTGGCTCATGAATACACCCCACTGCCTAACTCCCCACACCCTACTCCCCCGCATTTTAACCATGCACCCTCTTCTCCCTTTCATCCCGTTCAAACACCTGTCCCTTCTACCCCCACGATGCTTGACACCCTCACTCAAATTCTATCCCTCCTCCAGTCCATTCAATCCCAATTAACCATCAACACCGACAACCAGACCCTCATGAGCTCATGCCTCCACTCAATTCAATCCACACTTACCCCATCCTCTCCAGCCCCTCAACCCTCTCACATATCCCCTCCTGCTTCGCCCATACCTACCCCACAGCTTGCTGTTGCTCAATCTGAGGAGGTAGTAGCACCAACCCTCCCCATACTTTCCTCACCACCAGCCACTTTACCCTCATCACCAGATCTACTTGCCTCTGTAGTAGCTGAATCCCCTCTACCCCCACCACTTCCCCACCTGTTTTCCAAGATGCCTCCACCCAAACTGATCTTTGTGAGGTTCTGGACTCTTCCACCCCCTTCCTTGCCCATCATCCCCAGATCCAACATCTACATTCCCCCTTACCTCACCCTACTCTATGCCATGAGAGACAACCCCTTCATCCGAAGAGATGCCCTGCATGGTATGGCAGCCCTCCGTACTCACTTGGAGGTTTCGTATGAGGAAAGGATTGCCCTACTGGAATTGGAGTAGAAGATTCAGCTGCGTGATCTCTCGGAAGGATGGAAAGAAATTCTCACTCGTTATCACTCAGCCAAATTTCTTGTTGAAGCTTAGACTCGCATTGCTGAGTTTGAAAAGAAGAATGCTAAAAACATCAAGCAACAATTAGCCAGCTCCAAGGAAGTTCTTAAGGCCACTCAGGAACTTGCTGAAACAAATGAACTCTATGCTAAAAATAAAATTGAGGTACTGGAGAGGAAGATTGTTGTGATGCTTTCCCAGCCTTATCAACCAGCTCCTCTGTCTTCGATTCCTCCAGACAATCCCCCCTCCACCCAACCTCCTCCATCCTCTTCTACCACTCAGCCTACTGCTCCACCACCTGTCAATGCCCCCACACAACCTATTCCTTCCCCACCTGTACCTATTCCCCCTCCTCCATCCCAAATTCCTCCTCCTGCCCAACCTTCTCCCCCTAAAACCAAGAGGACTCTCGCAAAGCAAAAGATCTCCGCCACCAGACTATCCTCTACTTCCACTCGCAGAAAAGGGAAGCAGCCTACTACCCACTCTGAAGAGGTAGCCCCCAAAACCTGCACCCCCTCCAGTCGCCCCCTCCACTTTGCTTTCCAAGAAAGAGGGACGAGAAGCTGTTGCGGCTCTGGGACTTGATGCCTCTGCCCTCTTTCCATCTGATTCTGATTCAGATGATTGGTCCACTCCACTTGCTGCTTCTACTAAAAAAAAAAAGCAACCTGCAGCCCAGTCCGAGGAAGCACCCAAGAAGCCCACCAAACAGCCTCAACCAACACCCAAACCTCCTTTATCAAAGGTTGAGTTGAAAAATCTTCAAGATTTATACGATTGGCCTAATGATGCATGTAAATAACTGTAGTTTAGTTTTTCTTGTATGTCTTTTGTACATATTTTTGCTGCTTATATAGAAATTTCTTCTTGGTACTGTCTTTCTCTTGTCTTGTTTTCTTTTCTATTTTTCCTATGCTATACTCCACTGTAATAAACAATGTGGACACTGTTTAATTAAGGTTTGGGGGTGTGGCATGTATGCCAATAAATTAGTTAATTTCAGTGTAGCCAGGTGCATGAAGGAGTTTGAGGAAATAAAGTGAACTCTCACCTAATTCAGAAAACTTTCTGGGAATTGAAATAAACTGCAATTTTAACATTGTTCATGAAGTGAACGTCAATAAATTTTGAAAATAAAAAATTGATGTTTAGTGAACCTAAAAGGAAAAAAAAAAACTGTGAGGATACCCCCCAGAAAATTTGATGGAAGGCCATACCCAGTGAAACTTGGGCCTGAAAATTTTTCTTTGAAGAGTGTTGTGGCAAAAAAATTTCTGCTCTGAGGACTGACGGGACCTAATCTTGACCACTAGAAGTTAGGCACATCCAAGTTGAAACAACTTGATAGCACTCATGACATGGAGGATATGAAGTAAGGCCATCCCTTGGACAGTTTGAGCTTAAAATCTTCCACCTTTGAACTGCCATTGATACGCACCATTTGAGCCTTCAAAATCCTAAATTTTCTTTCCTAAAAACCAGGAAATTTTGAACCCAAAATCCCTTGGCCTATTTCAGTTCACCCTTGATCTGAGAAAGAAGGAGAAGTGAGGTTAGAGGAGCAAGGTTTGACTTTTGGTTGAAAGAGAAGGAAGCTCATTTGGTGGCCATCGTGGCATTCATGTCCATAAAATAAAATAAAATAATAAAAAATAATAAAATAATAAAAAAAAAATAGAGCAAAAGGATGAGAAAGAGAAGTCACTTCATTTGAAAATCTACAAGAAGATAAGAAGCTGATGAAGCTGATCACTTCAAGTCTGAAAATTCAAAAAGAAAGTGAAGAGGTGTTGAAATGAAGAAGGTGTTGTCTAGACCACCTCCTTACCTTTACTGATTTCTCAATTTTGAATCCCATTCCACCCTTTCATTCTTTATAAACTTCACCCATAAGCTACATTACAACCCAATAGAAAGTCCTTACTGATTTGAAATGGATTAAGCTGTAATGTGGAGATGAGAATCTGTTTAATCTATAGTGTAAGGAGCTGGAGAAGTCAGAAATCAGAGCAATGCCTATGCTCATGCTTGCAGTCCTATTTGAGGGCTATAACTGTTCTTGAGCTGAGTGATATGATGCATCCCTCTTCCTTATATTAATGAGTGAAAAGCCCTGGTGAGAATTGGGCCTGCAATCCAATTTGACAGGGGTAGTATCAGCACAGAAAGATTAAATGAATGGTGAGCTCTGCATCTAATTTTTGAAAGAAAGGCCTTGACATGAACTGAGGGATGATGAAGAAATTGCAGCAGACTTTCATGATCCAAAGGGATGCTCTCCCTGTTGAAATTCCTCTAAAGGTGCATGGTGTGAATCCATTTTATCTACTCAAACTCTGCTTTAACCGGTTGCACTATGATTAACTAAATTTAATTAGAGAAGTTTGTGGGTACCTTCACTGGACTATTAGGAGACTTCACTCCTCCACTAGGGATCACCTAGGGGTTTAAAAGGCTTGGTGCATATGCTAAATGTATCCATGCTCTTTACGAAAGTGGCATTTTTAATTCTTTTTAATTCTCCTTTGCTTAGGGACTAGCAAAGCTTAGGTTTGGGGGTGTGTTAAGTGGTGAAAAATGCCACTTTTCACCCTTTAACCTGACTATTGAAAGACCTGTGAGCACACTAATAAGCCTCTGTCGAGTGTATTTTATAGACAACAATAAAAGATGATACTAATGCAGAAAACCACTCAAGAATGCCCACAAAGGGGCCATCTCTCAGCACATGACAGACCCAGCAATAGCACATCAGAGGGTAGCACATCACTAGACCCTTAGAGTGCTTGGCTGCAGCAGAACAAGGTGAAGGAAGTGAAGACAGGCCAAAAACATCCTATCGAGAGGACATCTGAAGATTTCGATAGGAGCTGAGAGTTGAATTAGAGGAATTTGTGCAGATTGGCGAGGTTTCGATAGGATCTGAAGGTAGAAAGAAGAAGTCGTGAGGATTGTGAAAATTGATAGGATCCAAGAACCTATCGAACAGTTGAGAGAAAGACAGATTTCATCCTGACGAAATTTACCTGAGGAGAAAAGGGAACCTTTTGAAGGGTTCCTGAACCTATCGAAAGACCGCCTGAACCTAACGAAATAGAGGTGCTAGAACAGAACCTATCGAAGGAGTGAGAGCCATCCTATCGAAGTGATGGAATGCAAAGCTACAACCTGGCAAAAGGTTTAAAAAGCCTTATCGAAACCTGTCGGAAGCTTCCCCAACCTGTCGAAATTGTGTGCAGAACTTCTCAAAAACTTAGCTATGCACACGGTTTGACTTGGTGACCTACTGCACGCAACCTGAGGCACTTGATGACCGACACGATGATTCCAGAAGATGCCCTAGGAAACCTTAACCGATCCACATGCTCTAACAGAATCCTAACAAACTCTGAGGACCTTCTAAAAGGGATTTTTGGTGGGAAAAAATAAAGGAGAAAGCTATATATAGAGACCCCCAATTTCAATTGGGGGCGATCGAGATCTGAGCCAAATTCTAAAGATTAGAGCTTGCAGAGAAATTCTATTTTCCCTCTTTTAGCCCAACAATGATTGGCTAATTCCCTTGGAGTAGCGAGGAGAGAGGTTAGATCTCTAATTGGGTAAGGTTGAGAGTGCTATTGTGGGTTCATTGCTGCACAGACTACAGATTTGAGAGCATTTCCATTATAGAGTGAGTTTGATTGCAATGTAAATATTATTTATAATGCTATAATTAGATCTAAAGTTCCTTTGGTTTCATTTGGTGCTCGATCGGATTCGTGTAGAGGAGTCTATAGATCAGCTCACCACTTAACTGGTAGACCTCTTGGATACCATCCGATCTCCCTAAATATGATACTCCTATAATTCCCTGAGTCTGTGACCTTGGAATTGTAGCATCTGTAGTGGTTTTAATTGTTCTGATTAATGCTTTTGCTTTGGAGGAGATTCCTAGGATGATTTGTGACCATTAAAGTGGACATATCATAACCTTAAGATTAGTCCAAGCTCAGGCTCCAATTGGATTCGTCTGCTGTAAATCCCTGGATCAGATAAAGTCTATAGGATGGTCTGTGACCATTCAAGTGGACAGATCATAGCCTTAAGATCAATGGGATCCTGTGATTTGGAGTGGAGTCTTCTATCCTGCAGCTGTGTATATAGCCAGTTGAGGGAATTGTGTGCTCTGAACCACTGCAACATGATTAATCTAACTTGATTTCAGTGAGACCAATTTCCAAGCTACTCTTCTCCATTTTCTGCTTTTTACTCCTTTCCCCTGCGAGATCTAGATTCCCAAACTCGATCCAAGTTAGTTTTCGTTTAATTTTAGCTTAGCTTAGTGACAATCCCTTTCAAACCTCTCCCCTGTCTTTTAGCTAACATAGCATTAGTTAGGGTGCCAGATCTCTTACAGATCTAGAGATTTATCACATTTTTAAACCAACCTCCCTGTAGACATTCCCTTACTCACTATCTTTTTTAAAACTTGCTACAATAGACCCTGATTACTTGTAGGTCTCTGTGAGTGTGCTCTGCCTAGTCTTATTAAGTGATTTTAGACCCTATTTGAAGGTAAGGCATAATTCCCAACAGTCAATCACCCTCCCGCTCGTGGGGCTGTCTTGTTCAGAATGAAACTCAAACATCATGAACCATCAATCAAACCATCAAAGTTTTTCCCAATAACATCGCTAAGTGCTTGGGGACCGATAATCTTGAGGAACGGATATTTTCCCAACATATTGGGCTTTCGCTACAATCCATTCGAGGAACAGACATTTTCCCAACATACTGGGCTTCTGCTACTCTCCTTTCGAGGAACGGACATTTTTCTGACTACTTGGCTTCCGCTACTCTTCGTTTAAGGAATGGACATTTTACCAATCGTTTGGGCTTCCGCTACTTTCTATATTTTTTTCATTCGCGTTTGATGTCTGAGGTTCTCTTTGAATACGGCGAACCCAAGAGCGTTTGCCTTAGGCCTCTTTGGATGTCTCTTTCTTTAGCATATGATTATGCGTGATTGAATACCAAAGAGGGACATCGGTAGACACCCAAATTTGGCCGAAGGCCCGATTGACATGTACTTTAAGAAAGGTATACACCGAGCTTTCGAAAGCTTCCAGGACTCTTAAAACCCTTTTCGGACCCTTAGAATCCATACCAGGCCCATAGAGCCCAAACGAAACCTATTAGAGCCTTAGGCACCCTAAGGGACCTTAGGTAAACCTTTGAGAATGATTCCCGATTCTTGGATGGGTCCAAAGTCAGCCCATGGAGGCACAAGGCCCCAAAAAATCACATTTCACGGATTCATGATGTTGCGCGGCTCTCGAACTTCCGATGGCTATAACTTTTAATAGAAATGTCTGATTGACTATTATTATATATCGTTTTGGGGTAGCTCGAGACGATACAGTCATTAGGCATAAGAAAATTTGCAAGAAAGTTTTTTAATCTTGCGTACATACCATGGGTCAAAAAATCGTCCGATGCCGATACATATCGTCCGATACCGATAGATATCGTCCGATACGTATCGGTTTTGGACCTAAGCGGTACAATACATTGCCTATGTATCGTACCCCTTCAAAAGTAAGGTAATTATCGTCCGATATGGGCAATGTATCGCCCATATCGGACGATACGATGATAATTTGAAATTATCGGACGATAATTTCAAATTATCGTCCTATAATTTTATTTATTATTATTTTTTTAATAAAATTGAATTTATCGAGCGATACGGGAAAATTATCACCCGTATCGTCCGATACGACCGATAATTTCAAATTATCGGCCGGGCCCCACCTCAATTTTTTTTCTTTGGTTTTTTGTCAAATTCTGCTTGTTTTTTTATTTTTTTATTTTTATAATCATTACATTCGCCACAAATTATGCAACGGATATAATTTTATATTCGTTGCATAATATTTTGTTATTATTTTATTAATTAAATGTTAAAACGTAAAGCAACGGATATAATAAATTATATCCGTTGCCTAGTATTTTTTTATTTTATTTTATTATATAAAATATTATAAAAGCAACGGATATAATAAATTATATCCGTTACATAGTATTTTATTATTATTTTATTAATTAAAACGTTGCAAAAGCAACGGCTATTAGCAAACCATCCTCTATAAAATCGACCCGCTATTATCAAGCTGGCAAGTGGCAACAGATAAAATCCACCCACTATAAAACCCACCGGAGAGGGATTCTTCATTTGCAAACCATCCTCTTCTTCTCCACTTGCAAATCACCCGAGAATATCTTCTCTTTCTTCACTTACAAATCACACGAGGATCTCTTCTTCTTCTTTACTTGCAAACCACCAGAGGATCTCTTCTTCTACACCAGTATACTTCTTTTTTCGCCACTTATAATTCACTATACTACTTATTTCTTAGCCATCGGAGACCGAAATTGTAGAGACCGGATTCTCACACTTATATTTTCGTCGGATATTTAAGAGGAGGTATGATTTTCCATCATCTAACTTGTATTTTTAATTATTTTTTCATTAGATCTATTATATTTATTATTATTTTTTTAAATTAATTTTTATTTATTACTAATTTTATCATTAGATCTATTACTCTTTTTTTTTAAACTAAACTTTTTTTTACTAATTTTATTTTATAACTAAACTTGTTTATTTTGTATTACTTATTTTGTATTACTAATTTTGTGCTATTAATTTTTTGACATATGCATGTGACACATATCACGTGTGATGTATCGCAACACATGTGACACGTGTCACGCGTGATGTGTCGCAACACATGTGACACAATGACATAGGTGTCGCGGCAGATGTAATTAATGTGTCACACATGTGACTCATAACCCATGACACATCAATTAGACTAATTTTTTGTTACTAATTTTGTGCTACTAATTTTTTGACCTATGCATGTGACACATATCGCGTGTGATGTGTCGCAACATATGTGACACAGTGATACAGGTGTCGCGGCACATGTAATTGATGTGTTACACATGTGACACATAACCCATGACACATTAATTACACTAATTTTTTATTACTAATTTTGTAATATAAACTTTAGCTTTAAAAAAAAATTAGTAATACAAAAATTACTAATTATTGACAAAAAATTAGTAATCGAAAACAAAAAAAAAGTTTCATTTTTTTTTAAAAAAGTATAGTTTTAAAAAAAAATTTAGAACTAGTTTAGTTTTTAAAATTTATAACACAAAATAAAAAAATTTAGTTTTAAAATAAAATTAGCAAAAAAAAAGAGTTTAGTTTTTTAAAAAAATTAGTAACACAAAATTAAAAACAATTTTAAAACTAAAATTACTAATAAAAAGAGTTTAGTTTAAAAAAGTAACACTAAAATTAGTAACATTAAAAACTAAAAAGAATTTAATTTAAAGAAAAATTAATAATAAAAAAATTAGTAATACAAAAATTACTAATTAGTGACAAAAAATTAGTAACCGAAAACAAAAAAAAAGTTTAATTTTTTTTAAAAAAGTATAGTTTTAAAAACAAATTTAGAACTAGTTTAGTTTTTAAAATTTGTTACACAAAATAAAAAAATTTAGTTTTAAAATAAAATTAGTAAAAAAAAAGAGTTTAGTTTTAAAAAAAAATTAGTAACACAAAATTAAAAACAATTTTAAAACTAAAATTACTAATAAAAAGAGTTTAGTTTAAAAAAGTAACACTAAAATTAGTAATATTAAAAACTAAAAAGAATTTAATTTAAAGAAAAATTAGTAATACAAAAATTACTAATTAGTGACAAAATTAGTAACTGAAAACAAAAAAAAGTTTAATTTCTTTTAAAAAGTATAGTTTTAAAAACAAATTAAGAACTAGTTTAGTTTTTAAAATTTGTAACACAAAATAAAAAAATTTAGTTTTAAAATAAAATTAGTAAAAAAAAAGAGTTTAGTTTTAAAAAAAAATTAGTAACACAAAATTAAAAACAATTTTAAAATTAAAATTACTAATAAAAAGAGTTTAGTTTAAAAAAGTAACACTAAAATTAGTAATATTAAAAACTAAAAAGAATTTAATTTAAAGAAAAATTAGTAATACAAAAATTACTAATTAGTGACAAAATTAGTAACCGAAAACAAAAAAAAGTTTAATTTTATTTAAAAAGTATAGTTTTAAAAACAAATTTAGAACTAGTTTAGTTTTTAAAATTTGTAACACAAAATAAAAAAATTTAGTTTTAAAATAAAATTAATAAAAAAAAAGAGTTTAGTTTTTAAAAAAAATTAGTAACACAAAATTAAAAACAATTTTAAAACCAAAATTACTAATAAAAAGAGTTTAGTTTAAAAAAGTAATACTAAAATTAGTAACATTAAAAATTAAAAAAAAATTAATTTAAAGAAAAATTACTAATAAAAAAATTAGTAATACAAAAATTACTAATTAGTGACAAAAAATTAGTAACCGAAAACAAAAAAAAAGTTTAATTTTTTTTAAAAAAGTACAGTTTAAAAAAAAAATTTAAAACTAGTTTAGTTTTTAAAATTTGTAGCATAAAATAAAAAAATTTAGTTTTAAAATAAAATTAGTAAAAAAAAAGAGTTTAGTTTTTTTAAAAAATTGGTAACACAAAATTAAAAACAATTTTAAAACTAAAATTACTAATAAAAAAAGTTTAGTTTAAAAAAGTAACACTAAAATTAGTAACATTAAAAACTAAAAAGAATTTAATTTAAAGAGAAATTAGTAATATAAAAATTACTAATTAGTGACAAAAAATTAGTAACCGAAAACAAAAAAAAAGTTTAATTTTTAAAAAATAAGTATAGTTTTAAAAATAAATTTAGAACTAGTTTGGTTTTTAAAATTTGTAACACAAAATAAAAAAATTTAGTTTTAAAATAAAATTAGTAAAAAAAAAGAGTTTAATTTTTAAAAAAAATTAGTAACACAAAATTAAAAATAATTTTAAAACTAAAATTACTAATAAAAAAAGTTTAGTTTAAAAAAGTAACACTAAAATTAGTAACATTAAAAACTAAAAAGAATTTAGTTTAAAGAAAAATTAGTAATAAAAAAATCAATAAACTTTTTTAGGGGGTACGATACAATCATACAATGCCTATGTATCATATCGCCGAGGTTCAAAACCGATACATATCAAATAAATTTTAGTTTCAACTGTTATCTAAATGTTTTAATTTAGTCCAATCATTTGGTCATTAATGCAGGTGAAAGAAATAAACATGGTACGATCATCAGATTCAGCCTGACAATACGGCACAGCAATAGATGGTGATAGACTCCGAATAGAATGTGAACTTTGTGGGAAAAAATTATTGGGAGGAGGTATCACGCGATTGAAGGAACATTTGGCTCATGTAAGGGGAGAGACAAAAGGGTGTCCCAGTGTACCCATAGAGGTAAGAGAAGAAGTCGAGCCGTTCTGGTTAAGGAAAGAAAAAAGGCGTAATGATCGTGATAGAGAAATGTATGACAGAATAAGGAGGGTAGATCCAAAGTTTTCTGCACCTGAACGTGGGGATGATGAAGATGAGGATGAGGATGTTGTGACAACGAGAGTCATGAGGGAGAGTGCTAGAGAAGCACGACAGCGACGAGATCAAGAAGAAGCTGATTATCGGTTTCGATCTAGCTTGAGGGGCCCATCCATACGTACTACTGGTGGTCGATCTAGTCAGAGGCGACATGTTATTGATGATGATGAGGATATTCATGGCACTGTTGGGTTGCATAGGTCAGCGTCAGTGAGGGACACCAGGCCGTCTATTACAGGTCGTACTATAGGTTCCATGGATCCGTTCATACATCAGACAGAAAGCTCAAAGCAAAGTAAATTGAGCACAATTTCACTGAAAAAATAGGGAAAGAGGCTTAGAAAATCGATTGCAAAGTTCGTGATATACAATTGCATTCCAAGTCAAGTTGTGGAGTCACCGTACTTCAAAAGTATGATTGATACAAGTGCAGAAGCTGGTCTGGGAGTTAGAAAGCCCTCTGCATACGAGGTATCCGGGCCCTTACTAGATGATGAGTACGCAAAGATAGGAACTTACGTGGACAGCTTCCACGAAGTATGGGATGAGAGAGGTTACACAATTATGTGCGATGGATGGACAGGTCTCACAAAGAAGAGTTTGATCAACTTTTTGGTCTATAGCGATGCCGGGATAATATTTCTAAAATCAATTGATGCTTTAAAACATGCGAAGACAGCTGATTACCTCTTTCAACTAATGGATAAAGTAGTTGAAGACGTTAGGGAGCACCGGGTTATATAGGTGGTAACAGACAATGCCGCCAATTATAAAGATGCAAGTCATCAGTTAATGTTGAAGAGACGTCACTTGTATTGGACTCTGTGTGCCGCTCATTGCGTGGACCTCATTCTTAAAGATTTGGGAAAGAGAAGCAAAGCACAAGCAACTATTCAGAAGGGAAGAACGATTACTTCCTACCTATACAACAGTGACAAGTTGGTAAATTTGATGAGAGAATTCACCAAGAACGAGCTACTCCGGCCTGCGATTACATGATTTGTGATACAATTTTTAGCTCTACAGAGCTTGGCTAGATATAGGCATGAGCTAAAAAGTATGGTCTCTTCTGCAGAATGGAGAAAACATGAGCTAGAACTCCCACGAGCAAAGAGACCTGCTTGCAATGAAGTTGCCAACCTGATCTACAGTCCCCAATTTTGGGCAGATGTTGACCACCAGATTGCCGTCACTACCCCGTTGGTACAAGTGTTGAGGTTGGTAGATGGTGATGAGAAGCTAACAATGGGATACGTTTATGAGTCGATGACTAAAGCCAAATTGGCTATTAAAAGTAAATGCCCGACAAAATATAAACGATATTGGGCAATCATCGACAAGAGGTGGGATGCACAATTCTTCCAGTACTTACATGCCGCGGGTATAACATGCTAAACTACTTATGTTGTGATTTTTATTTATTTATTATTTTTTATATTATTCATTGTTTCTATATATTGATGGGATTGTTCATATTTGATGTATAGCACACTACTTAAATCTGGCCTTCCAGTATATGCTACGCTTTGAGTTGACTGAGGCCGATAACGTATACAGTGGTTTGCTCAATGTGATTCAGCGAATGCTCCCTGAGTTGGCAGAGCAAGGTCAATCCATAAGAGATGTGAGTAATAATATCTTATAAGTAATAATGCAGGTGTCATATGATCTGTTTATTGATATGTGGGTTATTGATATATTCCGCAAGAGACAAGGGTCATTTGGGACCCCATTGGCACAATCCCAAATCAAGTATGATAAATCCGCTGATTGGTGGATGCATTATGAAAGTGATGGCCCGATATTAAGGTGGATTGCCATGAGGGTTTTATCGCAAACTTGTTCCTCATCCAACTGTGAGCGAAATTGGAGCACCTTCTCTCTCATTCACATGAAGACAAGGAATAGGCTAACTATGGAACGATTAGAAAAGTTAATCTATTGCCACTACAATATGAGATTAAGGGTCAGAAATATATAGAGGGCCAATCGCGGTAAGATATTATATGAAGTCTTAGTTCATACAATTTTCATTTGATCTAATTGATGAGGCATTAGACATGTACTAATTCATCTATTATATTTTACCTTACAGATAGTGAATATTTTGATCCTATCCATTTGGATTATATATTCATGGAGGATGACCCTTTAAATCAGTGGATCGAAGAGAGAGAAGAGCCAATGTTGGATACTGAGGACACCGCATGACTGGATAATGCTGAAAGAGCAGCAGATGACCAGGCTTCCCAACCACCGAGGTGGAAACGAAGATTGAATCGTCATTCAGTGGTTAGATCTGATGACGAAACGCAACCTGGTAGTGATAATGATGATGGTGGGGGTGATGATGGAGGCGATGAAACTCACGCTGACACTAGTGGTGGAGCGGATGATATTGATCCCTATACTTCTGGAGGTATTGCTGCATGGGATGAGGACCCGCTAACAATGTATGACACTCCTACATTTAGAGGTGAAGGGATTGAAGGAAGAGGAGGGTCAGAATCTTACCAAACACCACCTTGACCACCACCACAAGGTCTACAAGATGATGTGGGTTATATGACTTCTAGCTTCGGGGGATTTAGTTTGCAAAATACCGAAGATTCAACAGCAAGTAACCCATACTATCGGCCTCAACCAACCTATCCCGGGCCATATGACTTTGTTGGTCAAATTTTTGGAGGACCAACCTTCACCTATTACACTGAGCCATATTCGTCGCTAATGCCTTAATTTCAAGGAGGCGCACATGATCATGGGTATCAATATGGCCAACATTATAGGGAAAGCTCGCGCACCGATGATGATGATAACGAGGGCCAAGAACTACCATGAAATTCAATGTTGCTCTAAAGTAATTAATTTTTTTTTTTATAATATATCTTTTAATTTTCATAATTAGTCATGTATAATAAAAATTTAATCATTAGTCATGTACAATGAAAATTAGTCATTTACAATGAATCAATTATGTTAAGAGTGATCTGTCCTTTGTTGTGGGCTTATATCCTAATATATTTTTGTTGTCTGTTAATAATATTTTCATTTATTAAACAATAAAAAAGAAAAAAAAAAATTAGAAGCTTTTAGTCATAATTATGCAATACTTTAATTAGGGATCCGTCTTATTATGAAATATGCATCAAATAAGCTTTAAATATATGTTTAAAAAAGTAAAAAAAAATAAAAAATTATTAAATTTATTTTTCTTAATTTTTTTGAGATTTTTTAGGATTTAAAAAATAAAAATAAAAAAATTTCAATGTATCAAACCGATACATTCAATGTATCGCCGATACATTGAATGTATTGGCCGATACCCGATACGTATCGTCTTGGAGGCCAAGACGATACGTATCGGAAAACTGATATTTTGATCCTTGGTACATACTATGTACGCATAGTGCAGTTTTTGAAAGTTTTGGCTATGTATGTACGCATAGCCAATTTGGTGCCTTTCCAGCATGGGACTGAACTTCTCATGTCCGAAAATGGGTTTGTTTTATTTGGGGGGGTTGACTTGTGAACCATCTGAACTTCGAGGTTTATTTTTTTAGGACCATAGTACCCTTAGTAGCCTAAAATATAACCCTTTTGCCACCCACGCTCTCACCCTATCATCCACCATTAAAACCCAACTCCCTCTTCTCTTAGCCCTCAAAAAATCTCATAAACCTTAGATGGATCATTACCTAATTTCTAAACCAATTAGTGAGTTAACCACTCAATAATTACCCCCAACTCTATAGATAGAGACCCCCCCTCCTTGTTTAGGACACCTTTTTCAAAACCTAAAGCAAAAACTCTAGAAAAATAGGTCCCCATCTCAAACCTTCAAGCCTCCCAAACCTTGAAACACAAACTAATCCCTCATAACCCTTTGATTTCTACCATCAATCCTTCCAAGTTTTAGCAACCTAGGAATCCTTTCTCCCTATTGTGCTATCGAAAGCTCATCGGTGACGCTCTCATGTGAAGGTTCAACCACCGGTGCTGCAAGGCACCGACAGCTCGGGCTCTCCCCTCTATTTCTTTACCTATTTGCTTTTCTTCTATCCTAGAATTTGAGTCATTACGCTGTTGAAATTGCAGTGATTGTGGGAGGCTCAAATCGGATCGGAGCACCTTTGGGTAAGGGGAAGTGCTGCTCACTTTATTCCTTTATATATAATTATATAAATATATATATATATATATATATATATATATATTATATAAACCATCTAATCATAAACTCGGCCATAATAGAGACTGCTTACGAGCGGGTCGATCAAGTGCCTAACACCTTCCTGATTGATAACCTAAGCCCCTACCCAATAGCCTTTGGCGTTGATCGGTAAATCGGAGTCATATTTTGCACTTCGGTAGTCATAACATTGATTTTGGGTATCCTGAGACACTAAAAGCTCCAGGTGGCGACTCAATCTTTTTACGAGCAGATCGTTGTGACAGACTCGTGAGGGCCCATGGTTGCACAATGGGACATCTTTTTCAAAAAAGGAATCACATTAAGGCCCCTTTTTGCCCAAAATTAGATGCAGAACAACAAGGTCATCACTCGAAGACTACTAATGAAGATACTACACTGCTTACCCTATCGCGCTCCTACACTGGGGCAATTTTTTTTCAAATTTTCAGAGTTTCAATATTTTGCTTTTTCGGTTGCATTATTTTCCTTTCCTTGTAAAAAAAAAGAAAAAAAGATACAATGATACTGCTTTTATTACGAAACTCCGATTTGAGATACCTTCCCCCTTGACAATTAGCAAGGGAGAAAATAAAATTACTAATGACTTTTTCTTCATGTGCAGACATGAGTAACCGTCAGTTATTACTAGGCCTGCCCAAGAGCATCCAAGTCCTAATAACAAAAGACGACACCTAAGCAGACAACTAAAGTGTGCAAGGTAAAAGAAAAGAGCAGAACGAGGTACATCTAAACCAAAAAATCAATATACATATATATATAATCTCTTTTACATGAATGACCGGGGGCATACCCCCTGCATATACAATAAGAAAAAGATACCAAAAACGAAATACCCTACTCCCTCCGTTGTCTCTGGAATTGTCGGGCATTGCTATCTCTGGTATCATCGATCTGTGGATTAGGAGTCTGATCCATTGAGATCTCAATCGAAGCTCCCGGAGTAGGCAGAGGCATCCTAGAAGGGGAGGGCCCAGCAACCAAACATCCCTCACTCGAGTTACTGGCCAACCACCTGGACTGCGAGCGCGAGGGACCCCCAGCAAGTAGCTCACAGATAACAAAATCCTCATGAATGTAGTCCTTGACACCCTCGTAGGTCCTACGACGAGGCTGACCAGCCAGGGAGCCATTAGCCACTGACTCCGACTTAGTAAGACAACTGACCATCTCGCGCACCCCCACTCACTCCTCGCTAGCTGGTACGATAGGCAGTCTATCGTCGCCTACCTCTCAGCCCACACAATCTACCGAGCAGTATCCTACTCGACTGTGTGGGTCTCTTAATGGATGATCAGGTCAGTGAGAATGTCCATGCGATCCCGGTCTGGATCGCCTGTAACAGTGTGACATCTTATCCCTGGATAGGCGCGAACGCGCTCGACCTCCAGATGAGACTCCTCGAGCTGACGAGCTTCTAAGAAAACACCTAATTAAGCATTAGGTACCCGACAGAAGACAAGAACACTGATCAATGAGAGGAGAAAGTACCAGATTGGCTCGCTCCTGGAGAAGGCGCTCAATTCTCTCAGCAGTCACTGGGTGTGCAACTGGCACAGGAGTAGGAGGTGGCACCACTGTAGGCTGCTACAAAATAAGTAAAGACTCATTAGATCATGTCACACACATAAAACTGAGAATAAAACTATACTAATCCAACATACCTACGTAGGAGGAGGAGTCTCGGGAGCAGAGCCAGGAATGACCTGCACAAAATAAAACAAACAATAAACACATCAGGCAATACTAACAAACGAAACGAGTGAAACACACACATGAACTAAAACACATACTATACCTAACTCTCCAGGCATAGTGAGGCGGTCGTGGCCTCCCTTGCTTGAAGATCCTCGTCCATCTGGCACTGAACACATTCCAATGTAATATTAGAAGAGAACATCAAATGATGTGAACAAGCAAAATAAAACAACTCAAGCCCAAATACTCACCCACTGGGCTAACTCGCCTCGAAGGCGAGTCATCTCTGGGTCCTCACGACTAGAGGATGCCACTGACGTCAAATTAAAAGCCAGAGCTGACATCCCAGCAGCATCAAGCTCGATCGCTGCCCAACATAACGAGTAACATGTTAGGGACACGAAACGCTACTAATAATTGACAATCAAACCAAAACAAATACATACTAGACGAGTAATCTTTGATCGCATAGCCAACTGCTCACCCTGGAGCATCTCAATGTACTGCCCTCGACGAGCTACCTCCGCCTTCGTCGCACTCTAAATAATCACGCATTAAAACAAACATGTCAACCTAACTAAAATCAAATCGATAGAGCAAGAACAGAAGCAATTAAATAAACTCGCAACTCACCAAAGCATGATGAGTTACTGTCAATTGGGTCACCACCCGATCCTTGGTAGCTCTAGCCTCATAAATTGATGTCGTCAAAGACCTCAGCGTCTCCTCATCAGGGCGAGGAGCACTCCCCATCTGCTCCATCGCCCTGTGAAGGGCATCCATCGCTCCCCTAACACCGAGACCAAGATGGCCCTACTCCAACACAGCTAATCTCTCCCTCAGTGCCGAGGTAAAATCTGGACCCTCGACAGCAATGGAGACGCTCCCATGGAAAGGACATGTAAAGAGTTGGCCACCGCCGAGCTCCTGGAACCACCTCGAGAATTCCCTGGCATCCACCTCATCGCGCGCCCCTGTCACTCTAATCCCCCTAGATCTAAAATCATCAACCTGCACCTTCATCTTCCTCTCAAAATCCCCGCCGGAGGGATCAGTCATCCTCTTCGCCACTTGCGGGAGAATCTCTGAGGGGACTCCCTAAGGGAGCCCAAGCTACCGCACTACCCAAGAGATGTGGATCCGCTTCACCTTCTCAAATAGTGGACCCATATGTCCACTCCAAAACATGGCTGACCAGACTGTATGATAGCTTGGTCAGCATCCTCCCTGGCCACATAAGGCCTTCAAATGACCTATAGTTAGAAATAAATAAAACAAATCATTAATAAAACCTCAAACGTAAACCAAAACACACTAACAATATAAAGGATGCATACCTGCCCCACATGCATATCCTCAAAGAGACCTCATGCGGTCTGGAGATCTGAAGACTAGTGGCAGCACCCCATCGCCCTCTGCCACACATGCATACATGGAAACGTGTAATCAATCTCCGCAGGAACCCGCGGGCGTAAAAAGGCGAAGTGGTCGTATGCCTAGAACTAAGAAAGACAAACACTGAAAACAATCACTAAAAGAAAGATAAAATAGCTAAGGGATTATAAAGATAATAATTAGCTTAAACTTTTTTCACTTAAAGGAAGGGGAGGAAGCCCCCGATAGTGGTAGTGCCTCTCCCTCGGTGGGACAACTGCTCATACAGATGAGCTAAGGCTGCCGCACCCCAAGCGTATGAAGAAACTCGATCGAGGTCCCCGAGAAGGGTCAGAAACAACCTTGTGACGCATCCCTGGGTCAAGGATGAAAACAACACCGTGCCAAAAAAGTGCATCAAAAATGCCTTGAGGATTCGATTCGCTGCCACTCCCGGCTTCGTCATAGACACAAGAAGCGCCATCACCCTGCAACGCTCCTTATATGCCTCTCTCCTCTCTGAGTGACGCCTTGAAGGAATGAACCCGCTAGCAAAAGTGCCAAAAAATCATGTGACACAGATCACCCTAGACCAGATGCGCTGGCCCAGTACTCGAGCTCGAGCACCTCCTCGCACACCGCCAAATAATCCGCTCCCATCTTCCCAGTCAGGGGCTCCCCCTCGAACCTAATTCCAGTGATGTGGACCCAGTCCTTCGGAGTCAGTAACATCATCCCTACTGGGAAGAGCAGTGCCTGCTGCTCCTCCCTCCACCTCTCCAATATGAACCAGATAAAGCCCCGATCGACCGGGAATGGCTCGAGCGCTAAAATCGGCCTGAAGCCGAAAGACACCAACCGCACCAATAAACTCGTAGAGCACAATACCATGATGACTACGCCATACGCCGAAATGATAACCAACGAGGGGGCTCCTGGGGGAGCAACAAAACGAAAGAAGGAAATGTAAGACAAAAATTATAAATACGAAAAATACTGGAATAACCAATATTTAATAAGATAATAATAGAAAATAATAAAGTCAATAATAATAATGGAAATTACTGATAAATAATAATCAAAGATTAATAATGGCAATAATAATAATAATAAATAACACCAAAATCGATAAATAATAATAATGAATAGTAACTAATAGTAATAAAAGCTGATAATAACAAAAAATAACCGAGCATGATAATAATATTAATGAATAATAATAATAAAGATAAATAATAACGATAACAATAACAAATAGATAATTAGACCAACTAAGATAATTGGCAATAAAAAACAAACCAATAATAAACCAAAAGCGGAAAGATAAACAAAATAGTAATAATAATAATAACAATAATAATGATAAAAGACGGTAATAAAAATAACCTCAATGAATAATAAAGACAATACTAACAAATAAATAAGAACAATAGCAAAATGACCATATAAACAATGAATGCTAATAATAAGGAACAAAATTGATACCAAGCAATACACAGGAGAATAAATGATCTAAAAGCTATATAACGGAGATAACATATAAATGCTTATAATAAAGAAAAAGAAGTAATGTAGCACTAGTCATGACAATAATCTATGATAGGCATGCAAAACATAAGAAAGACAATACAGAGCAGCAAAATAAACATGACCTAGAACTAGATACAAGTATGTTGCATGAATGCGCACACAAACTAAATGCAGGCTCTGCATAATTAAAAGTGGGTTTCATATCCTAAATAATCTACATTATAACCTAAATGCCTTGTAAATAAAAAGGAACTCTTGTCCTCGAGCACCTACCCGATCCCTCGTGAAGAACTCCAGCGGAATGCAAATCGGATGTAAAATCCGAGGTGAAGCAACATCACCCTCAGCACCCTCTGCATCTCTGACACCCTCAGTAGTAGCAACACCCTCAACACCAATGTCAGCACCCGCAGGAACCTCAACCCCGATAACCATCTCAGGGGCACCCTCTCCAACGACCATGGGAGTCTCCTCTCCCCCATCCATGCTCGGAAGACTGAGCAACTCATCCTCCAGTGTGTCTACTAAAACCAACTCTGAGATGGTTGGTTGTCTCCAACAACCATTTTAGGAGAAACCACACTTGAAACGGAGGAGCGGATCGTAAGATATCGTGAAAACACGAAAATCAGAGCACTCAGAAAGCTGGGGAGCAAAGAAGTTAGAAGAAACCAGAACTTGCAGGAGAAATGAGAGGAAACTCTGAGTATATATAGACCTTGATCAATCGCGCATTGGGACCAGCGTGCAATCTAGGAAGCATGCAATTAAAGCTTCAACAGCCGAAACGACCCGATGAACCAAAAACACACCACATGTTCCATGTGTAATCAGATTCACACTCTGGTAGCTACACATAAATCGAAACATCCCCCGGACGCCCCCATACTATGACCTACTGACCTTTCGATTGCGCGCTATCAACATAGCACGTAATTCGTTTATGAGCCCTACTGACCACTCGCAATGAACCCACTCACCCTCCAATCACGCGCCCCTAACACAACGTGTAATTCAATTACACGCCCAGAATGATGCGTGTAATTAAATTACATGCCTAGAATGATGCATGTAATTCCCCAACTGTAACAAAGAAAATATATATATAGAAATCAGAAGTTGCCAGAGACAAAATTATAAAGTTATATATACGAGGAACAAAACAGTAAGGCAGAGAATTTACATATACACCTATACCGCTCAAAACTTAAGTATATACATTCCGAAAAACCGAAAAAAGTCCTTACCCATACACGCACGTCTACCTCTAGATATACGTCCACAAAAACTGAGCCACGAACTAAACCACACCCAAAAATTAACCAAACTAAACCAAACCCAGTCAAACCAAACCAAAAATTACTAATTGATGAACCCGAAACAAAGTTATAAAAATTCACAAAAAAAATAATAATAAATAAATAATGATGGAAATGAACAAGCCACTTTTATAAATAAACAAAATTATTACAATTACACTGGAGGCATACCCCCTGAATATACAATTCAAAACGAGAACCCAAAACAAAACTCGGGCGCTCACGCTCGAATGATGATGGAGAAGTGATGACTAGGTGGCCTGTGAGTACCTCGGGCATAATTTCCCAGAACAAACACTCAAAGACACTTGAGTGGCTCACAGGAGGCCACTCAGAGGGACATGAATAAGGAACAAAAGTTCACTTTTCTTCGGCTTTCTTCCCTATGGTATCTTCTTCATCATCTCTTCCTCCAATACAATAGCACATCGGGACAAATCAATTACATCAACCCTAGTGGTACTCCGCATTGCCAACACCTCCCATGCCGAAAAAGTAAATCTCCATTAAAAAGCATTTCAGGGTACAATACCCGGGATACAAATAAAATGGAAGAAAAGGCATTAAGAAAATAAAATATACTAAAAGTTTATTACAACTCCATAAAAAATTAAGCAAAATAAAAATTTCAAGTAAAACCCAAGCCCCTAAGCACCTATTTATAGACAAAAGGCCCCTTAGCCATAGTGTGACAAGTGTCAAGCTCACAAGCGCCCTTCATCCTTCTTAATTAAAACAAGACACCTAGCCCCTTTAAGAAAACCAATCCATGAAAAATATAGATAAACCAATAATCCAGAGACATTTACCCCTTAAGAAGCACAATCCATGACAAAATGGATAAACCAATAACATTAAAACATCTAACACCCATCCAAACCCACCCATTTCTAACAAGTGTCATTCTGAAACAAACATAAGACCAAAACAAAAACCCATATCTTAAACAAAATAAATACAAAAATTCCCCTTTACCTTAACGAAAGACCTTGCTTCCAGAAATTGAAATAGACCTTGCCTCGTTGTCACTCTTTGAGGAGGAGGTACCCCTGCCTATACAGCCATCCATTTTAAACCGTTCAGAGCTCGTGTTAACATTTGAGGACCAGGTTCCAAATGAACCTATGGTAAGCATGCTCAAAGCTAACCTTGGAGGATCATCTCACTCCCTCTCCTCCGAGCAAGGTAAAGGGGTAAACCCCCAGGTAAGGAATTGGGCGTCAATGCCCATCACTATGGAAGCGTACGGTGGCTGAAAATTTGACACCTGCTTCTAAAAAAAAAACAACCTATAAAAATTAAGGATGGCTCTAGGCAAGAAATTCCATGTGTGAATAAAGACCTGCCTTGACAAGGGCCCACCTCCGAAGAAAAGCAAAACCCTAAAAAATAGAAAAACTACAAAATCCAAAAAAATTATCTTTTAAAATTTTGAAGAAAAAGAAAAATGATGCCTTAAAAAAAGAAACCATCAGATGTGAAATCGACCTCTTTCCTGTAGAGATACAAGGAGAGGTAGGAGTCATAGATCTGGATGAGGAGGTCCATGTTGAGGAGCTGCCCAATGAGCTCCTTGAGCAATACACCGATTTTGATAGTGGCCCTACTCCAATCATTGAAAAGACCGAAGAGGTCAATCTGGCAGCTGAAGAGGATCCTAAAATTACCAAGATCAGAATGTCACTATCTCCTGAGAAAAGAAAAAGAATAATTGATTTTCCTAGGTCATACCAAGACGTCTTCGCACGGTCGTACGAGGACATGCCTGGTTTGGACATCGATTTGGTCGACATGAGTTGCCACTATATTCAGATGTCAAGCCTGTCAAGAAAAAATTGAGGCATCTCCGGCCTGAATGGATCTTAAAGGTGAAAGATGAAGTCATAAAGTAATAAAATGTGGGGTTCCTAACGGTTTCTAAATACCTGCAATAGTTAGCCAATATCATGTCAGTACCAAAGAAAGATGGAAAGGTTTGCATGTGCATTGACTTCAGAAACCTCAACAAAGCCAGCACAAAAGTTGACTTCCCTTTACAACACATCGACATCATGGTTGATAACACTGCTAGGCACGGGATGCTCTCATTCATGAATGGCTTCTCCAATTACAATCAGATAAAATGATAGAGGTAGACAGAGAAAAGACAACGTTAATCACTCCTTGGGGCACTTTTTGCTACTGAGTCATGCCGTTCGGGTTAAAAAATGTCGGGGCAACATATCAAAGGGCGAAGACAACACTGTTCCACGACATGAGGCATTGAGAAATTGAGGTGTATGTTGATGACATGATCGCCAAGTCATAGGAGAGAGGTGATCATCTGGTGAACCTCCAAAAGATGTTTGAAAGATTGAGAAAGTATCGACTACGGTTGAACCCTCAGAAATGCGCATTCGGTGCCATGTCTAAAAACTTACTAGGTTTTATCATCAATAGGAGAGACATCGAGGTCGACCTAGTGAAAGTGAAAGCCATCGTAGAAATGCCTCCACCATCTACTGAGAAAGAAGTCAGAGCTTTCTTAGGAAGAATACAATACATCAGCAGGTTCAATGCATAGCTCAATCCTATCTGCACGCCGATTTTCAAGCTACTAAGGAAGGATTCACCCTTTGAATGGAATGAGGATTGTCAAACAGTGTTCAATAAGATCAAAAGCTATCTTCTCAACCCTCCAGTGTGGGTACTGCCAGTACCAGGGAAACCCCTCCTAATGTATCTCTCGACAACAAAATTCTCAATGGGATGTGTCCTAGGGCAACAAGATGAAACCGGAAGAAGAGAGCAGGCCATTTACTACCTGAGTAAGAAATTCACCAATTACAAGACACGTTATTCTCATCTGGAGAAAGCATTCTTGACTCTCGTTTGGGCTACACAGAGGTTGTCATTACTTACTATTTCAAGTCGTTCTCCTTTTACCATGAAAGGATCCGTTGAAGTACCTGTTCGAAGAACCAGATCTCACTAGTCGGAATGCACGTTAGCAACTACTTCTATCAGAATTTGACATCATGTATGTCACCTAAAAGTCAATCAAGGGGCAAACACTCACTAATCACCTTGCCGACAATCCCTTACTTGATTACGAGCCTCTGAAAACTGAGTTCCCTTATGAAGACATCTTATTTCGGACAAAGGATGACATAGAAGAGGCAAAGGATTCTTGGGTGATGCACTTCGATGGGGCATAAAACATCGAAGGTCAAGGAGTTGGCATTGTTTTAATCTTTCCAAAAGGGTCCCATGTACCAGTGTCCATCAAGTTAAAATTGCCCCTGCACCAACAATGTGGCCAAATATGAAGCCTGCGTAGCTGGGTTACAAGCAGCTCTCGACCTGAATATGACTCATCTAAGGGTGTCTGGAGACTCATAGCTGAACATATGCCAAATAAATAGAGATTGGAAAAAAAAGGATGGAAAGTTAATCTCATACCATGAGCACCTCGAAGATCTAATTGCCTGCATCGACAATGTTACTTTCTCCTATGTCTCGCGAGCGAGAAATCGATTTCTCGATGCCTTAGCAACTTTGGCATCAATGGTCGACATTCCCTATTGTGTCGAGATGAAGCCAATCATGATTGGGCAAAGGAATTAGCCGACTTTTTACCTTCAGATCAAGGGATCAGCAAAGACATATGATGAGCCTCCATGGTTCTCAGATATCAAGAACTTTCTTGAAACACGAGCTTTCCCTGAAGGCATGTCCAAGGCAGACAGGTGAACCATCCTACATTTGGCATCAAATTTTGTCATATACGGCTAGTGCCTCTATAAGAGATCTTATAACCACATCCTGCTCAGATACCTGATTGAAAATGATGCGGTCAATGTCGTAAAGGAGATCCATGAAGGGGTATGTGGGGCACACGTCAATGGGCATATGCTCGCTAAAAAGATCCTATGGCAGGGGTATTTCTAGACCACCATGGAAATTGACTATTGTAAGCACATTAAGAAGTGCTACAAATGCCAAGAATACTCCAGTTTGATACATGCTCTAGCCATAGATCTATACAGCATGACCACTCCATGGCCCTTCATCATGTGGGACCTTGACGTCGTAGGAAAGGTCAATCTAAAAGCATCTAATAGCCATCAGTTCATCCTCATCGCCATCTAGTACTTCACCAAATGAGTAGAGGCAACATCCTACACAAATATCACGACCAGTCATGTCAAGAAGTTTATCAAGAATAACATCATTTGTCGATTCGGCATGCCCAAGGATATCAACACAGATAATGGCACCAACTTTGTGAACAAGTGCATCAAAGCCTTATACGACCAGTACAAGATCAAACATCATCACTCGTCACCATATCGACCACAAACCAACGGAGCAGTAGAAGCTGCTAACACGATAATTGTTCGCATCCTTGAGAAGATGATCGTCACATACCGAGATTAGAGTAAAATATTATCCTTCACACTATGGTACTATCGAACATCGATCCGTACCACTACAGGGGCAACACCATTTTCCCTTGTGTATGAAACTGAGGCAGTGCTGCCAGTTGAGGTCAAAGTACCCTCCCTCCGTATCTTTATCGAGTCCGATATATCGGAGGCCAAAAGAGAGAGATCCCATTTTGAGCAATTAAGTTTGATTGATGAAAAGAGGCTTCATGCTTTGTGTCACACTCAGGTCTATCAGAAGAGAATCACACGTGTGTACAACAAGCGTGTTCGCATTTGAGATTTAAAGGTGGGTGACACTGTACTCAAAAATATATTCTCCTCTCTCCACGCTGATCGGAGAGGGAAATTCAAGCCCAACTAGGAAGGGCCTTACGTCATCAGAGAAGTGATCCCTGGATACACGCTTTGTCTCGCCACAATGGACGGAGATTATTTTCTGAGCCGATCAACGCTGGATACCTACGAATATTCTACTCCTAGTCTCATGCGGCAAGGTAAGTATTAATAAGGTGGATACGTGACTACTTAAGGACCCCTTAAAAGTGGCCATCATTTCAAAGCCAAGTAGCCAGAAAGCGTCCCTGAATGCATATTCCCTTTGCTACGTAATTTAAGCCAATAGCCTTGCTTTCATAAACCTCTTAAAATATATATATATATATATATATATATATATATATATATATATAATATGTTAGGAGTTTTTACCCCTTTCCTTTTGTGTTTAATCTATTTTTGAAGCATCTGCAAGTCAAGTCAATGGCTAATGAGGCCCTAAAGGTGCTTCTAAGAAGCATCAATAGAACCAAGGACTTCGCTCAAGGCTCTTCTAGAAGAAGGTTCTCATGTTCCAAGGAAGCAGCTCGTTCCTGCACCTTCTCAGAGCACTCCTACAAAAAAAAGCACAAAAAAGAAAAAAAAGAAGAAGAAAGACAAAAATACAAATATTGATAAGTGGCACACACTCGCAAAAGGTGGTTTAACATTAATATTCGCTTCGCCCGAGTCGTTGTGTTAAATTAAAAGTTCGGGGTCGATGAGTACACTAAAAAACGATGGACCCTACCTCACAGAGGGACACCCGTGCCAATCAAAGTGGGGCAATCAATGCCTCATGAGATTGGGCAGAGGTCAACATTTCTTTGCTCTGGTGACTCCAGCTTTTTTTGGATTCATATGAACATGAGCATCTTAACTTCGGATTAGTCAGGAGCTATGTCAGAGTAATAGACTCTTGGTCTGCGCTACTCGGGCATGCGCCCTATGGGGTTTTAGACCTGGGTACCTCCGTTATAGAAAGGATTGACGTTAGTGTAGACACCCCAATTTGGTCCTCTCAGAGTATACAAACCTATTCAATCAACCTTTGACCCTGCCCACGATCTCCAAAAATGGGCTCACCTTCTCCGAAGACCTTAAAACCATAAATACGGACACCATTATTGAAACTATGGTATATGGCTGAGACCTAGGCTGAAATAATAGCCCTGTGGCTCAGACCCGATCCGACCTGGGAAAATCTCGAATTCCTCACACTTATAGAAGTGTGAAATTCGATTGTACGTGCAGATACATGCGCGCAATTGGTTCCACTTGGACAAGCTTGCTCTTCCCGCGGACCGCCTTAGGACCAGATTACACGCAAGCTACTATGCGCTTAACTCAATTACACGCAGGCCGCTCTATGCGTAATTAGTCCCACTTAGACTGGGCACAGGCTTTCGTGCACCGCTTGAAGTCCATGATTTCACGCATATATTCCTGTGCAAAATCTATTCCACGTATAGGACCACACGCGAAATCAGTCCAGAACAGGACTGGGACTCTACTTCCCAAGACTGCTCGAACTCCAAGATCTTGCACATACTTTAGTGCACGGAATCGGATTCCACATAGATACACATGCGCAGAATTTGTTCCAAGCCCGAATGGAACTAGGACACTCGATTAGTCGGCAATCCTTGAGTCTGCGACCGACTCAAACCAAATTAAGTGCTACGGATCCTGCGCTTAATTCAATTTCACGCAAAGTGCCATGCGCTCAAATTTTCAATTGCGCACATAGCGAAACACGCGGAATTAGGCCGATACCTATAAAAACCCTCCTACCTTTCAGCCAAACACATCAATTTCAATAGAAATCCGCCCTCGCTCGAGCTCATGCCTCTCCTAAGCTCGAGTCCTTTCTCTCTGCGGTTCTGGAAAGAGGAAGAAGCACTTAGGTTCAGGTAATCTCTTCCCAATTTTTAATTTCTAGTTCAAGTTCATAGGTTTTAATTTCTAGTTCTTAGTTCTTAATTTTTTAAGTTCTAGATCTTAGCCCTTACTTTCAGGTTCTAGTTCTTAATTTCTAGCTTTAGTTCCTGATTTCTTACTTCTAGTTCAAAGTTCTCAATTTTAATTTTAATTCTTAACCTTCAAATTTCTTAATTTCGATCTTTAAATTCTCAGTTTTCAATTTAAATTCAGTTTTTCATCTCTAACACTTATAAAAATTGCCTTAGCCAACCGATTTACCCAAGGGAGTTTACGGAGGGTACCCTGATGGTTTACTTTCAGGTGTGCTATTATTTATTAGAAAACACAGTAGTGAGAGTTAGTCAGAGTGAAGAGGGATGGAAAGACATGAAAACAACACTCTAGAAATACCACAGTCATGCAAGATCTAGGGCCCGTTGTAGCAAGTTTTAAAAGTAAGAGTTTATCCCCAAGGGAAAATTGAGCTAGAACCTGGAAAGGGTTATTTAGTAGGCCTCAAGATCTGGCTACAGATCTGACAATCCTAAAGAAAGGGAGTGTTAAGGGGTGTCACAACTAAAACTAAACTAAGAAATGAAATGCAGTCCTATACTACAGAAAGGGTTTTAAAGAAGGTGTTGATGGTGTGGTAAAATAAAGGAAAAATGATGAGAAGTATGCAACCAAGATTAAATCAGTTGTGCAACTCAGATCTAGAGCTGATTCTGCAGTATTCCTTCATATGGCTACAAGTTCATTTGCAAGGTAGAGGGATCTAAATCAATCCCTGTTAATTAACTGCTCTCTTAGGCTATAATCTGTCCACTTAAATGGTTACAGACTATCCTAGGGAGATGATCAATTCACATGGGTTAAACGCAGAAAACTAACCTAATCCAAGGGAATGGATTGATCCTAAGGCTATAATCTATCCACTTAAATGGTCATAGACTATCCTAGAGATTTCCTCCAACCAATGAATCAAATCAGAACATGAATACCATTTTAAATACTATGTTTGCAAGGCTACAAGCTCAAGAATTCATAGGTTGAATGGGGACTTAGACTCAGCTAGTCATTGCTACAAAAGCCTGCAAGGACCAAGCTCACAAGTCTGTAATCTCTACAGAATATCAGATCTAAACTCTAATAATAGCATTGCAACACAAAGGGGAGTTTGGATCTGCACTATCTCTCACTTGGCTACATGCTCAAGTGCAGAGAGGAAGAATCTATCACATATCTATGATTTAGACCAACCTTAGGGCTATAGTCTATCCACTTGAATGGTCACAGGCTATCACAGAGGTTATCTTCCTTATAGATGGATGAGATAGAACAAGATAGCTACTGCTACCACCATGGTTGTGGGGCTACAAGCTCAAGCAACCATGGGTGTATCAAATCCATATATATCCATGCACAAAACATAAAATAATTACAGATTCAAACAAGCTAGAAAAATGGAATTGCATTGATCGAAATTGAACTTACAATGCATGCCCTTGAGGCAACAGCCAGTGCAAAAATCCGAAATCAGCTCCCAATGCTCATACAACACCCATTACAAACTGAAATAAACTAGCTACTTACAGAAGATCTTAGCCAGCAAATGTTGAGCTAAGGAAGAAGAAAAGAAAAATGGATGATCTAATCTTAACCCTAATGACTTAAGCACTCTCGAGCTCATAACCAATTTAGGTTGAAGATGAGATGATTTTCTGCTAAAACATTACAGCTTAAATTCTAAGTCTCTCATTGCCTTGGCCATTAGGAACACAGAAGAGAAAACCCTAATTTCTGCTTGAAGACGTGGCCCCATGGTGGCCCTTGGATGCCTCGGGATGTGTGAAATTGATGAGAACCTCGGGATGTGTGCCATAAAAGTGGGGAATTCCCCAAAGTGTCCCTATGTATGGACTGAGAAGTAGGGATCCTGAGCTTCGTGTGCATGAGTGCTATAATTTGGCCTCTTGCGATGTTGTCACGTGGTTGATCTTGCAGTTGAATGAGCTTCGCGAGGTCTCTTTTACATTGAGTAGCATAGATCACGTAGATGGTTCTCCAGATGGCTCAAGTCGCGAGGCTCTCGCTGGGCTACATTGTGTCTCGCCAAGCTGTCATGAGGATGAGCATTGAGATGCGCGGGGTTGATTGCCAGGATGGTTTGCACATCTCGCATGGCTGGCTCGGTCTTGGAGGCGCACAGGGTCTTCGGGAGAAAATCTTCTGAGACTCTCTCTCCTCTTGAGCTACGGGAGTTGTGTGCGAGCTCTAAGTGCACTGCGCGAGTTCTTTTACTGTTGCAGGCTTGAGCTATGCGAGAGCTGCGCGAGGGGGCTGCTCAGGCCAATTGGACTGCGCAAGTTTGCTTTCAGCCGTGCGAGAATTCCTCTATGCATAGCTGCTCCTGTGCACAAACTACTGCAACAGTGTCCTCTGCATGGGTTCACTCTTCTTTCATCAGCTTGACTTCTAGTGCACACTTCGGCTACCAAAATGATCACTAAGGTATATACCACCATGGTGTATCCTCTGTTCTTGCATCTGCTTCAAGGCTTGGCTTAAAAACTCTCTTCTTTGGCCTCCAAATGAGTGGACTGTTGTACTAAGCGGCAAAGTTATTCTTAACTACAAACACACTCAAAAGAGGTTTATTAGATGGCTCCAAGGTGTAGTAAAGGCTAGATTAAGAGCTAAAAATAGTATTTTTTAGTGCTTAATATACCTGGGAATGGGGCCAATCCTCCTTAGCATAACGGGTCACAACCCCCTTTTTCCTAGTTCGAGTAACGTTAGGAGACTAAGTTAATTAGAATTAGAGTAGTATAAGGAGATTAAATTATTTAGAATTAGAGTAACATTAGGAAACTAAATTAATTAGAGTTAGAGCAGCAATAGGAAGTTCAGTCAGTTAAAGTAAGAGTAATTCTAGGAAACCTGCAATCATTCATACTTAGAGTAGGATAAGAAAATAAAGCTAACTAGACTTAGACCAGGAATAGAGAGCTAGGTCAGACAGACTACAGTTGTTGGAGTCGGCTGCCGACATTCAACAAAGGAGTTAACCCACACCCCATAAAGCATGATCAGTGATGTATTGCAGCGTCAATAATATCGGTAGCTGGCGACCGCATCAACACAAGTATCCCCCATTTAAAATTTGCTTTAATTTAAGCATCTTAATATTTCTTAGTTTATTATTCTATTGCCCTCAGCCAGAGTCCACTCGGACTGAATTGGGCCAGTTCTTCTGGGGACCGAAAGGAACCCAGAAAAAGCTCATACCAACAGACTAGCGATCACGATGGGACACTTTTTTGCTAAAGTAGATCTTACCTAATTTTATTTTTCTGCTTTGCTTAGTTTAGTTTTATTTTTTGTTTTATCACTGTGATACACACGCTCACCCTCTCAAGAGCTCCCCGAGAGTTTGAGTATCTACCAAAGATTGAAAATGTCGGGGATATGCAAAATAACCCTGACCAGCAGCGGTAATCCGTCGTTATGGGGATACCATAATATTCCCATATATGACACAAACCCGACGTACGATTCACCCCCATGTCATCCCGAGATTAACATGGCTAGGGACCGAGAACACCCCTTTACACCCCCGAGCACTAGTAACGACAACGGCGGAAAAGATAGCAGTATCAGACAGAACTTTACCATCCGACAACTTATATAGCTTAATGTTCAGAGATTACCAAAAGGAGGCGAAGAAGCTGAAGAATTGCTTCGAGGCATGGGCACCACGTACATAACTTTCAAAGAGCAGTAGAATAAGGAAGAACAAGAACGACCAAGAGATGAGAGGCCGCCACCTACTCCAAGCACAGTATCGGCACATATATCACCACTAAGGCGAACCACCCGTGCCCTCTTTGATGATAAGTGCTAAGATAAGCTTATTCCTGGACTACCTAGAAAGACGCCACTGTACGAGTAGAGGATCTCCCCAAGATGCTCGACGAATACATGGCTAAGAGAAATCGCCCTAGCTTATCGTTCGAGTTTGACAGGTTCTGCCAAAATCTCAAGTTTAACCTACCCACGAGGTTTAAACCACCAAAGTTTAGTAAGTACAATGACACCGGGAATCCGAATCACCATCTAGCATTATTCTGTAATGATTGTCGACCTATTTGTGACAACTAAGGGCTCCTGATACACTACTTCCAGAGATCATTAGAAGGAGAAACTCTTGATTGGTTCGTTGGACTTCCACTTCACAATATCAACACATTCGACGATCTGACCGGATAATTTTGGACCAGTATAAGCACTTGATATAAGAAGCGGTCAGTCTCAGCAACCTGATGACGACAAAGTAAGAACAGAGGAGGACTTTACAGATTTCATAGCACGCTGGAGGAAACTCGCTACCCACATCGAAAGTCAGATGAATGAGAAAGACGCAATCGACATCATCATAGACAACATCTAAGAGCCTCTCGAACCACTCTTATTATAAGCAATTGCTCGGACTTCACTACCCTTCACCTGCGCGCCAACCGCATCCAATGGCATATTAAGGGAGGAAACCTCGCCATCTCATTAATCGCATCAAAAGTCACCGCTTCCAGTGACTCGAAGTCAAAAAACAATAAGAAAGCCTTTGACTCTAAGCAGGTCAACACGGTTGCCAACCAGGGACAAAACTCGAGAAATAGGAATTACCAGCTAAGGAATTATGGTCAGAATCAATACCAGAACCCAAATCAACAGCGATACCCTAATCAGAATCAGAACCAATACCAAAACCGAAACCAATATTCTAACCAAAATACCCATCAGAACTAGAATACTGCCTAGAACCGGTCGGCTAACCCTGAGAGTTATAACAACGTAACCCTACCCTAGAACTTCAACCAGCAAACCAGAGGTCCTTACCAACCCAAACGTGATCACTATCCTCCCTTGCCTGACACCATCCCCAAAATATTTTGCCTTCTTTGTAATCAAAATCTTATCCGATTCCCACCGGAACGACCACTACCCTAGCCAGCGTATCTTGACTATAGTAAGTTCTGCGCTTTTCATCGATTCGCAGGACATAACTGTAGATACCTTCATTTTTCCCTCTCAAATTATACAAACCTGTTCGGTCAACCTTTGAGCTTGCCCATGATCTTCGAAAAAGGATTAACCTTCTTTGAAGACTTTAAAACCCTATACGGGGACCATGCACTGAAACAATAGTACATGGTCGAGACCCAGGCTGAAACAATGGCTCTGTGGCTCGGACTCGGCTAAAACCAGGAAAATCCTAAATTATGCGCCCTATTTAACTCGCGTAACTCGATTGCAAGCCCCATGGCCGGCACACAATTGGTCCCTCTTGGACCAGGATTGCACTTCCTGAGGACCGCCTTAGGCCTTGATTTTGCGCCCTACTAGGCACGCGTAATCATATTGCATGCTCCACCAGAAGTGCGCAATTAGTCCCTTTTAGACTGGCCTTCTACCCTTCTAGAAACTGCCTAAGACATGAATGTATGCCCTACCTAGTGCACGCAATCGGATTATGCGCCTCAGCACATGTGCATAATTGGTTCCTAAGTAAACCTGATCTCTAACTCCTTAGACTGCCAAAATTCCCCTATTATGCGCCCTTAAATGCGTGCTTAATTGGATTGGGTGCACTAAAAAGAGCGCGCAATTAGTCTAAGTAGACTAGTACTGAGACACCTAGCTAAGCCAGCCAGCCGGTCACTCACTCAGTCGGTCACCGACTCAAAGTGATTGGGCGCCTGATATAAGGCGCATATTCAATTAAGCACCCCAGAAAGGGCTCGTAATTAGAATTCATCGACCAATTGAGCGCACCCCACTGGGCGCACAAGTCACTAAATACCTATAAATAAGACCCACCACCTAGTCCCAAAAAGACATCACAGAACATCATAATGCAGTCAGTAATCGAATTTTCAAGTTCCTCGCTTTCATGCTTAGGATTTCGAGATTCCTCTCTGCGGCCTTAGTCTTAGGTATACTTTTCTTCTAGTTTTTAATTCTTCTAGTTCTTAGTTCTAGTTCTTAGGTCCAGATCTTAGGTTCTAATTTTAGATCTTAATTCTAGATTCCTTTTATTTTATTTTTAGTTTCTTAACACTGGTTCTAGTTCTTAGCTACTAGAGCCAATCCTTAGCTTTAGCTTTTTGATTCCTCTTTATATTTTTAGATCTTAGATTTTAATTTATAGTTTGGATTTTAGAGTTTAGCCTCAAACTTTGTTCTTAATTTTTAGAGCATAGGTTTTGATCTCGAATCTTAATCTCTAAGTCCTAGATCTTAATTTTAGTTTCAGTCCTAAATTCACTAGTTTTAGTTTTGATCTCATAATTCTATCTCTCAATTCCAGCCCTATAATTCCTTTATAATTTATGATTTTGATCTTTAAAACTATAACTTCTCAATTAAAAGTCAGTTTTTTTAATCCGTAGCCACCCGATTTGCCCAAGGGAGCTTACGGGGGGTTCCCGAGAACGGGGCCGATCCTCCTTAGCATAGCGGGCCCCAAACCCCTTTTTTTAGAATTATGAGATAATTAGGATACTTTGATTAATTAGAATTTTGGTAGAATTAATTTACTTAACATAATTAGCGTTGTTTATTTAATTATGGATTTAGTAGAATTAGAAAGATTAGTATTTCTAGTAAGATTAGGAAATTAGTTAGAATCCTAATTAGTTTCTGATATAATTAGATTTTTATTAGACTTGTAGTCAGACTAGGAGTCCTAGTTGAAATAGGATTCCCTAATAGGATTAAAATTAATTAGATCCCTGATAATATTAAGTAAATAAGGTAGTCAAAAATCATAGCAAGAGCAGGAAAGGTAAAGTAGTTAGAAGAGAATTAGGAAAACTAGCTGAACTAAACTTCTAGGCGACCTAGTGCTGCTGACATCAGCCGGTCGATGATTCAGTAAAGAGAACAACCCATATCTCCACCCCGGAAGGTATGATCAGTGACATATTATAGCGTCGTTAAATATCTGCAGCTGGCGATAGCAATGAACCAGATATTTTCCAAGGATTCACCTCTTTATTTTCAGTACTTAATTACCTATAAACACACCACCTTTGTCAGAGTCCACCTGAACCGAATTGGGCCACTCTTTTAGGGGACTAAAAGGGACCCAGAAAAAGTGCATACCAACAGACCGGTGATCGCAATGGGACTTCTTGTCTCCAAAGCCGCCCGTGTTTAGTTTCCTTGTCTTCTAGTTAGTTTTCTCTCATTATATTACTTTTAGTTTTCTTTTGTTCTAGTTAGCTTTCTTTCATTTTATTACTTTCTGCACTTAAGTGTGTTGCCGAGAGCACATGAGCATACACCAGAGGCTCTAGATGTCAGGAATACGAACGATTAGAATCGGTGACCCGCCATTTTGGAGGTACCATGATAACCTAATATACCATGAGTAGCCACTTGAGGGGTCAGCGCAATACAACGGGGAAATCAACATGGCTGGGGGTGAGGAAACCCCCTTCACACCAGCCACAACGATGGACATAGAGACAACGACTTCGGGCAAAACTTCACAGCTCGACAACTTGTGGACCTTAGCATCCAGAAATTACAAATGGGAGAAGATGAAGCTAATGACCTATTTCACGGTTTAGCCACAACATACGAGACCATGAAGGAATGACGAGATGCGGAAGAACGAGAACGGAAAATATGGGAAAGGACACCCCCTACTCCGACAACGATATCACCGCATTTGTCACCACCTAGTCACTCTCTCCACACGCTCCTCAGCAGTGGGCGTCAAGACAAAATCCCTTCCCAGACCGCTAAGCAAGACATCATTGTGAGAGTGGAGGATTTCCCTAAAAGGATCGACGAATACATGACTAAGAAAAGATGCCCCGGCTTGTCATTCGAATTTGACAGTTTCTGCGAAGACCTCGAATTCAATTTACCTTCAAGCCCCCAAAATTTAGCAAATATAATAGCATCGAGAATCCAAACCACCATCTAGCATGGTTATGTAATGACTGCCGGCCTATTCGCGACAATCCCAGACTTCTGATACATTACATTTAAAGGTCACTCAAAAGGGAAGCTCTCGACTGGTTCGCCGGTCTCCCGCTACATAAAATCGGCATATTCGAAGAAGTGGCCAGACAATTCTTAGATCAATACAAGCATCTGATATAGGAGGCCGTTAGTCTCAGCGACTTGATGACGGCGAAGCAAGAGACCAAAGAAGACTTCGTCAATTTTGTATCACGCTGGAGGAAACTTACGGCTTGTACAAGAAGTAAAATGAGAGAAGGACGTAATTGACATCATCATAGATAATGCCAGAGAGCCCCTTTGAAGTGCTTTGATCATAAGCAATTGCCCAGATTTTGCCACTCTGCACCTACGCTCAGTAGCATCCAACGACACATAAAGGGAGGAGACCTCGCCTTTTCAATCGTAGCACCGAAGGCTTCAACTTTCGGTGCTTCAAGGCCCCAAAATAATAAGAAAGGCTCAGGCTCTGAGCAAGTCAATACAGTCGCTAATCAAAATCAAGGCAACAGGAACACTTAGCAAAGGGACTCTGGACAAAGTTAGTATCAGAATCAGCAACGGTATGCCAATCAAAATCAAAATCAATATCCTAACTGAAACCAATACCCTAACCAGAACCAAAGCGCTGTAGGAAACCGTCCTGCTAATACCCAGGGCTACAACAATGTACCCCCGCCCCAAAATTTTAATCAGTAGACTAGAGGTCCACCGATATGCTGGACATAACCTGAAAGACTGTTGAGTGTTGAGAGATATGATATACGATATGAACAATCAGAACTAGATTGACTGGTAATTATAGACACCCCCATTTTGCCCTCTCGAAATATACAAATTTATTCGGTCAACCTTTGACCTCATAACCCTAATATGGGACCATATATTGAAACAATAGTATATGGCTAGGCGCAGGCTGAAATAATAGTTCTGTGGCTCAGGCCCCATAACCTTGGTGTGGGACCATATATTAAAACAATAGTATATGGCTGGACGCAGGCTGAAACAATAGCTCTGTGGCTCAGGTCTCAACGTAGAGATACTATATTCTAAAATAATAGTATATAGTCAGAATGCAGACTAAAACAATAGTCTCACATTTTAGGCCCTTTACCCTAACATGGGAACCATGCACTGAAAAAATAGTACATGGCTGAACACAGGCTAAAACAATAGCTTTGTGGCTCAGGTCCCAACATAGGGAGACTATATGCTAAAAAAATAGTATATAGTCGAAATGCAGGCTGAAACAATAGTGTAGCATTTCAGATCCGGCCCGGACCCGGACAACCCCAAATTAAGCGCCTAAAATCATGCGCTCAATTCGATTGCATATCAGATCACACGCGCACAATCAGTCCCTTCTCAGACCAGGCTTTCTTCCTCCATACCACCTCGAGACCTGATCACGCGCCTGACATTAGACGCACGATCGAATTGAGTGCCCCATCACTGGCGCGCAATTGGCCTACGCTCGGCCTAGCCTCATAATCCTTGATCCCTAAGTTTCCTCGATTAAACGCTACAAGAGTGGCGCTTAATTGGATTACGCACCACAAAATGAGCGCGCAATTAGTTTTAACATTATTAAGACTAGGAAACTCGCTAAGCAAGTCAGCCGGTTGCTCACTGAGTAAGTGGCCGACTCAAAGCGATTAAGCACAGAAAAACTGGCGCGTAATTCAATTAAACGCCAGAAAAAGGGCGCGTAATTGAAGAAAAACCTATAAAAGCTCTTTTTATTTTCGATCGAAAAAAACAACACGAGAGAGAACAAAATTTTTTAGGATTTCAAAACCAGAGAACTCCGAGAACGAACACATAGGGAATCATAGCCATGATTTCGAAATTCAAGCTTCAAAATTTTTGAGATTTCTCTCCGCAGCCCCGACCCTAGGTTAGAATTTAATTTTTAGTTTCCGACCATAGCTTCTAGTCTTTAGATTTAGGATTTTTCTTAGTCTTAATTATTAGTCTTAGACCGTAGCACCCTTTTTTTTTAGACCATGATTTTTATATCTGGTTCTAGTTCTTCATTTCTGGAACCAGTCCTTAATCTAACGACCTAATTCACCGTTCCTAGACTCAATTCCATTCTAAAATCTTAATCTCTAGTCCTATCATTAATATCTGGTTCTAGTTCTTAGGTTCTAGGACCAGTCCTTAATCATACGGTCGAATTTTCTGATTTCGGACCCGAATTCAGTCCTAGAATTTTAAATTTCTAGTTTTAATTTCTTAACTTAATATTTCTAAAGACCCATAATTAATTTAGTTTTCTAAAACTTTAGTTTCTTAATTTAATCCATAATTACAGTCTAAAAATCCAAAAATATTATTTTATGGTCTGAAATTCAATTTACTTTAATCTCAGCCACCTGATTTGCCCAAGGGAGCTTACGGAGGGTACTCGAGAACGAGGCCAATCCTCCTTAGCATAGTGGGCCCAAACCCCTTTTTTCTAATTAACTCAATTTCTAATTAAAATTAGAATATTTAAATTAATTAGACTCCTAATAGGATTAGGAGACTTAATTAATTAAATTTCTAATAGGATTAGAAAATTTAAATTAATTAGACTCCTAATAGGATTAGGAGACTTAATTAATTAGATTTCTAATAGGATTAGGATATTTAAATTAATTAAACTTTTAATAAGATTAGGGGACTTAATTAATTATATTTCTAATAGGATTAAAATATTTAAATTAATTAGACTCCTAGTAGAATTGGAAGACCTTTTTTTTTAATTAGACTCCTACTAGAATTAGGAGACCCTTTCTTAATTAGACTCCCAGTAGGATTAGGCGACAAAGTTAAATAAAATCCCAGCAGGAATAGGACAACCAAACCAGTTACACTAAAGGTAACCCTGACTCACGATGTTCACGGTGGGCGATTCAAGAAAGGAGTTCAACTGCAAGCCCCGCTCCCTTAAAGTGTGATCGTTGACGTCTTTGCGTGTCGATAAATATCTACAGCTGGCGATCGCATCTTTTCAGGTATTCTTCATTTAGAATTTGCCTCTTTAATTTCAGTATTTAATATTTCCTAATTTATTACTCCATCATTGTCATTGCTAGAGTCCGCTTAGGACAGAATTGGGCCACTCTTTTCGGGGACCAAAAAGAACCCAGAAAAAGTGCGTACCGACAGTAATCCCTTTAGAATGCTAAAAAAAATAACCAGCAGCCTTCAAAAAACCTGGGAATCGTCAACAACCTTCTGCCAAACCATAATCAAGGACCGGTCACCCATGTCACCACGATAGACCTCCCAGGCCAAGCTCCTTTTCATCAATCTGCCCTCATCACGTGAGTTAGTCGTCCTGACACTACAACCAGTTCGGATAACAATCTGGTGTCCACCATCATTCCACCTCACCCTTCTACATTCATTACCCGAGTTGAACCGCCAACTCCTCCACCGTATTCAAACTTCACTCGAGTTCGAGTTCAATCTTTCTGAGCTCGAAGACCCATCATTCAACCCATAGAATCGTCTATTCCCCCGAACGTTGATGTAGCTCCCAGTAATGTTGAGCCAGAATACGAGGACCATGTCCTTCAAACTGTAGAATAAATCGTGGCGTGGGTAGAGAACGTCACCCAAAATACTACCTGTCAACAGCTCGAGGAGACAACTGAAAAATGCCCATCAATAGTAGATATAAGACAATTAAACATTGATGTACCTCTCAGTAATGCCGAGCTAGAATATGAGGACCATGTCCTTCAAACTGTAGAACAGATCACGGCATGGGTAGACAATGTCACTCAAAATACTACCAGTCAACAACGCGAGGAGACAGTTGAAGAATGCCCATCAGCGGTAGAGATAAGACAGTAAGAGGAAGAACCCACTGAGGAAGAAGTGCTAATCTTCGCATTCCTGGAAGAGGAAGACTACACCCAATACCTCCCACCTTGGAATGGCATAACTACAGTACTCATTCCTTCGTCAAATTTCACTCCTTTCACTACAAGTACCACGATGAATCCTCCAATACTCCAAGGTCAACAGCAGACATGCCTAGTCCTTAAATATGGGACCAATTATCCGCCACCACTATTCCCTCGAGAAAAGCAAAGCAACAACGCACAACCATCTGACCAAATAACCAGGGAACGAGGAGTGAACTTGTCCCCTCCACCTCATCTAATCCCTCCACCTCAAGCACCAGTGTCTCAACCAACTCACCAGAACGGGTGTAGAGCGCATCGATCCGATAAAGAACCTACCCTAGAAATAGGTAAGGAGATCTTCTCCGACACCACGCGAAGGTGCCAACACAAATATCGATCCTCAAACTCATCAAGAAATCTCTAGAGCATCACCGACTACTTTTGGAGACATTGGATGAGACACACATAAATGAAGACACCACCTTAGATCATCTGCATGAGATTTCCTAGATTATGATTCAATCCCTTGCGCTTACCTTCACTGAAGCTGACTTGCCTAAAGAATCGTTACATGGAAGTTTGGCTCCTATTTATCTGACCATCATAATCAGAGGATTTTCAATACCATACACATTGGTCGACACCGGAGCAGGACTTAACATCTGTCCTATAACGACGTTGAAGATCCTTGAATACACAGAACAAGATATAAAGGCATTGTTCTTATCCCTCATCGCTTATGATGGCTCTTGGAACTTTTTCAAGGGAACCATCAAGTTGCAAGTCCGTCTTGGGCCAGTCACCAAGAACGTCACTTTCCATGTCTCTAACTCCTCCAGTACTTATAATTTGATATTGGGAAGGAAGTGGTTGGAATCCATGAAGGCGGTGGCATCGACGTATCACCAGTGCGTCAAATTCTCGCACAAAGATTCCATCGTCAGAATATACGTCGATATGTCCCTTAAAGAAATCAACACAGACTATGCGGCAAGCATCCCAATAGCGCACGACTTGGTACTGAACATAGGACATATAAAAAAAATGCAGGATCCTGACGACACATCAGTGGTAGAAGTTAGCGACCCTCTATCCCATTTGACCCATCAACTAAGAGTAATGAGAAGAGAAGTCAGACTGATCTCGCCAGACTGTAGGATATAAACCCGATCGCGGCAAAAGGATGGGACTTGATGTATCAACTAGGATATGTCCCTCACACTAAACTCGACAAAGATAAGCAAGGATGCATAAGACCGGTCATCCTGAAGAAAATGCACAAACACATCGGATTAGGCTACCAGTCAGACGGCAAGCAAGCCGACATCCTACCTACTTCACCAAAATGGACGCTCTACAACCATTTTATATATGGAACTACTGGAAAGGCTGATGCACTGAAGAGAAGAGAGGAGCCATCCTTCACCGAATCTCAGGCAACTGAGATCGAACAAATAACCAAAGCCTTCACCAACTTGACAAACATAAGATATGATAGTGACAACATGGATTAGCCACTCGAATGAGTCAGACTATTATTCAAAACTCCTGAAGAGCCAAAGCCACTTGAAGAAGATTGGGGATCGACAGATGAGGAAGACTTCCACATTGCCACCCTTAGAGATGTAGAAGAACCAGTCATATTAACTAACTGAGTCAAAACGAAGGGACTCCTTCTCGATGAAAAGTGAAGAAGAAGACTACTAGAAAAACCTCACTAACATGGAGCTCGAAGACCACCTAAGAGTAGATCTGTTAGAATGGTATAAACAAGAGAATCCCTCTCAAGTTGGAAATTCAAACGTCGATTACCAGTACATGCTCGACAATTGGCAAACAATCAGGTCAGAAGAGTCTCATATCACTATCATTGAAGTCGAAGAGGAGTTAAAACTTGATGGCCCTCAATCCCCAGATGCACCTCAGCTCCAGATCTTCTGGATGTCATTAAAGGAAGAATGGAAACCACCTCCGAGCAATGACGAAGATTATTGGATAAATCTCCCTGCACTTGAGTTATAAGAACAACTAGAACATGGCTTCAAGGACAATCAGATGAATAGGACGATCTAGACCCTGACAATAGTGACCTTACCTCCGATCATAAAGGATGGGAAAGCCCCTAGGAGTATCCCTGCATCTCTCACCCATATTAGCCTCATTGTCAAGCCGGTATACTTCTCACCACGTCCAAAGGAATGAGTTCCCAGATTCTAACTTTAATGATGATACTTTTATCATTTCTTCACTACATGGGAGTGCCCACGAGATTTTCCATGCATCATTCAGCCATATTAGCCTTATTTCCAAACCTGCACCATAATAATAGGGGACTTTGAATGAGAAGGCCAGACCAATCCCCTTCCCGTACTATGGAGAATGGTCGAAGCAACCCAGATTCGGCAATCAAGTTCATTGAACTGTATCTTCGATTAATACGAAGAAAAGAATCTCAGTGACAAACGAACCTCTAGTCTGATTCCCAAGATGAAAGTTTGGACGACTATCATCTTCAGACTCTCTTCGACGACGAAGTACTTCACGTAGTAGAAGAGGAAGAGGAACCGTTTGACAAACCATCGCCAGCATCGCTCATCAGGAGGATCATCTCAAACAAAGATCATACAAAAAAAATGCCAAATTCAGATCGAGTTCACATCATTCGAAGACTCACCCGAACGGTCTCAGCGATTGTCACATTTCCCCAACTAGGAGAAGTAACCTCGCCTCAAGAAACCGACCCTGTCAAAAGTAAAAAGAATAGAAAATATTAAAATCCCTAAAAATATAAAAATAGAAAACCCAGAAAAATTAGAAAATCTCAAAAAAAGGAGCTCTCCATCCCAGACCCCTTCAGCAATCGAGCGGGAGACCTTTTCCCCAAGGCTATAAGTGGTAAATGCAACGATGGAGTTGAAGAAAATCTGACTGATATACCCAGGTTTGCTGACGCCTTCAACGTTGCCCAGTCGCACCTTGAGTCCACTCAACGCAACTCTACTATTTCTTCCTTGTAAGGACACAAGACATCTTGATACAATAACAAGACAATTATCATACCCGATGAGATACTTTGCAACTTTGAAAGAAGAATAAATAGCCTTGACCTTCATCTCACCAAGGATGCCGCGGTTATCAACTGCACCGATGAAGGGCTACCTCTCGCAAAACTAACCCCCCAATGTAGTGATTTTGCAGTGTACGAGCTTATAGATGATGAAGAAGGAGCACCTGTCACCGAGGAAACACAGGGCTTCCAACTGGTCATCAAGCACTTCGATGAGCAAACTCAAGCCACCGCAGAACCGATTGAAGAAATAAATTTCAGCACTAAGGAAAAGCCCAAGAAGCTGCTAATCAGTGCGACACTTAAACCCAAGGAACGACAAAAAATTATCCAAGTCCTTCAAGATCACCTTAGCACTTTCGCATGATCCTACGAGGATATGCCTAGATTGGACCCGAGCTTAGTAGAATGTCTGTTGGTCCTGGAAGTTGATGCTAAACCCGACATGCAAAAACTCAAAAGGATGCATCCCCAGACAGTGCTGCAAGTCAAAGAGGAAGTTGTTGACAAGCTAAACAAGGCAAAATTCATTCGAGTTTTCCTCTACACTAATTGGATTGCCAACATAATACTTGTCACCAAGAAGGATGGTAGAGTGCGTGTATGCATCGATTTTTGAAATCTCAACAGAGCGTGCCCAAAAGATGACTTCTCCCTACCACACATCGACACCCTGGTTGACAACACTGTCGGACACAAGATGTTATCCTTTATGGATGGCCTCTCTGGATACAACCAGATTAAATTAGCAGAGTCAAACCAAGAAAAAACTTCGTTCACCATCCCATAGGGAACATACTGCTATGTCATCATGCCTTTCGGGCTCAAGAATGCAGGAGCCACATATCAACGCTCCATGATGACCATATTCCATGACATGATGCATAAGTGTGTGGAAGTCTATGTCGATGACATACTAGTGAAGTCTTAGATGCGAGTGGGACATGCTGAAGCACTATGACTGGTGTTATAAAGATCCAAGCAATATCAACTGAAGATGAATGCAAAGAAGTGCGCATTCGGAGTAACCTCCTAAAAACTATTGGGATTTATAGTCAACAAACAAGGTATCAAAGTCAACCCGGTGAAGGTCAAATCCATTCTTGAGATGCCACCTCCCAGCAACATCGAAGAATTATGAAGCTTGATAGGAAGGTTATAGTTCATCAGGAGAATCATCTCCCAGCACTTAGACAGATGCGACCCATTCTAAAGACTACTTAAAGGAGGAGCCGAGTACAGATCGGATAGCCAATGTCAGCAGGCCTTTTACAGCATCAAGAAGTACCTCCTCAACCCACCAATACTATCGCCACCAGTTCCTGAAAGACCCCAAATCTCCTACCTCTCAGCAAACGACAAAGCGATGGGAGTAATTCTTAGACAATATGAAGAATACGGCAAGAGGAAGAAGCCTATCTATTACCTCAGTAGAAAGATGGTTGAATACGAACAAAAATACACGACGATGGAGAAGACCTGCCTCACACTAGTGTGGGTCTCAACGAAACTACAACACTACTTTAGAGCACCCAAAATATTACCACTAGCACACATGGACCCTCTGAAGTACATCTTCGAGAAGCCTGCTACCTTTGGGAAGATCTCCCGATGGCACATGTTACTATAGGAATTCAACATCACCTATGTCACACAGAAATCCACCAAAGGACAAGTGGTCGCCGATTAACTCGCCGACTTACACTCCCAGAATATGAGCTTGTGCATGCAGGCTTCCCTGATGAAGACTTGCTCTCAATTCACAACGACGAGCCCGATAAGACCTCATGGACTTTACACTTTGATGGTGCTCTTAACCGTTAAGGGAAAGGTATCGGGATAGTCCTACTTAGCCAGGAAGGAGTCTTCATACCAAAAGCTTTCCAACTCGACTTCCCAATCACTAACAATGTTGTAGAATATGAAGCTTTCATTGTTGGACTACGAGCAGCGCTACAGCTAGGAGTCAAGCAGTTGAAGACAATCGGTGACTCCAAACTTATGATATTGCAAGTTATCGGGGAGTTGAAAACCAAGGAAAGATGATTGATGGCTTACCTGGAGACAGCTCAGTTCTTAATAAAGAAATTTAAAAGAATCTCTTTCACGCACATTCCTAGAATAGAGAACGATCTCGCGGGCTCTCTCACCACACTAGCCTCAGTCATACAGATACCAATCGAACAAAATACAAAATCCTTTTTCATTGAGAAGTTGACAACTCCAGCACACGAAATCGCTTGGCAAGTAAAACCGGAACTACCAATTACACTAGAAGCTCGCAAGGATGAAAGGCAGCCTGCCCCAAGCACTTACACGAAGAAGGAAGCCACCGTCGCCACATTCAGATTCGAATAATTGCCAACCGACGACGGGCAACTATGGTACTTCGACATCTGGAATTTCCTAGATCATCAACATATCCCTCCTTATGCTATGAAGATCGAACGAAAAATCATAAGGAATCGATGTGCAAGATTTTGCATACTCGATGAAACCCTATATAAAGAATCCTTCACCAAAGGAGTACTACTGTGATGCATCACGACAGTCGAAGGATAATACATCATCCGAGAAGCACAAGTTGTGCCTGCAGCGCCCACACTGGTAGATAAAAACTTGCGGATTAGATCATATGATAAGGCTACTTTTGGTTGACAATGATAAGAGATTGCCACCTCTATGTCCAATGCTGCAAATAAGGCGAAGAATACGCCAGGCTTATCAAAGCTCCATTAGTTGCATTGAACCCTATAACCTCACAATAGCCATTCTCGATGTGGGGCTCCGATATTATCTAATCCTTCATGGACACAGTTGGGAACACTCACAAGCACGCGTTCATACTCACTGCGACCGAATACTATACCAAATGACCAAAAGCTGAATCCAACGTTAGAATCACCGTGTCAATGCTCATGAGGTTTATCATTCAGAATATTATTACCCAGTTTGGAGTACCTAGGATGTTCTTGATAAGTAGTGAAAAATACCATTTTTTACCCCTAAACACGAGCCTTGAAAGACCCTTGAGAGGACTAAATAAGTGCTTTAGTGTTCATATTGCAGCTAACCAAAAAGACAGGTCCAAATCCGAAAACCATCCTAAAATGATCAAAAAGCTGACAACGCATGTCAAACTCAAAGAGGGAGTGAAGAAATAGCCTCAGCAATGGCTAAAAAGGTCCTAAAAGAGCAAGAAAAGACCTGAAGAAGAAGAAGGATCCATTCGCAAAGAAGAATGGAAGCTAAAAGTCAATTCGCAAAGACCTTCTACTATTCGCAAAGAACCTTGAACTTTGCGAAAAGAAGAAAACACTCTAATAGAAGAATGACCTTTATGCGAAAAGAAGAAAACACTCAAAAGAAGAGAAGTCCTTTGCGAAAAGATCTCCGAAGCCAAAATGCTTTGCGAAAAAAGATCTCCGAAGCCAAAATGCTTTATGAAAAGATCTCTGAAGCCAAAATGCTTTATGCGAAGAGAGCTCGAGCCAAACTACTCTGAAAAAGCCCTTAAACTATGCGAAATGGCATTCGGGATTTGCACCGTCCAAGGGTATTTCGAAACTTTGCACGCTTCAATGCGTTTTAAAACCCAAGGACATTCCGGAAGATTCGAGCACGAACCAAAGGCATATTCCACCCCATGTGAACACCCAAAGATGAAATTACTTGGCGGGAACTTCTAGAAGCTCAAACAGATTTTTGAATTACATAACGAATTGATGCCTCTGTTTCTGATTGGTGAACCAGATCAAGCATTTACGATTGGCGAGCAGATCTGGATCACGGTGCTCGACTCCTATTGGTTGATCTGATCTATCCAATTCGATTGGTTGATACACATCTGAGTGGCTTAGGAAAACTATAAATAGCGAACCATTTGCCCAATTTGGGTATCCAGATTTTAGAGTTTTCATCTCTGTTTCCCTCATTCGGCCGGATAGCTTATCCGAACCTGTAATCCCTTCTTGTAGTTTACCTTTGAGAGCCATTGTGAGGGATTTGTACTTCCAAGTTGGATTCAAGATCAGAATCGAGGGCTCTTCGAGAAGCTCGATCGTAAGTCCGAGGGCTCTCTAAGAAGCCGTGCTCGTAATTGTAACGCTTGGATTTTAAAAGGTTGTGTAATTTGTGTCTTCTCCATTGGAGTCATGTCGAGGGTTACGAATGATCACCTTAGTGCATTAGACTTCTTTAGATTCACTTATCCGCATCCAACTTCCCTTAATTCATCATCCTCGTATGCGAATTAGCGTTGGTAACCTAATTCAAGCAAAGATTTACATGATGTTCATGTTACGAACTAAAGAATAGGCCACTGATGACGGATGTGACCATTTAAGTGGACGAGATCACGACCATAAGTCTAAACCTATTCCTTAATTGGATTTATTTCTCTTACATCTCTTTGGTAGCAGATGAAGATTGAATCTGCTCTGTTGAACTCTGATTCTCCATTAAAATTCGAGGCTAAAGTACATGAAGCTATTATTTACGCATTTGTCTTATTTTAAACATCTCCCAACTCGGATCCGGATCATGTAGATAGTTCTTTTCTTTATTTGCTTATAGTTAAATGTGACACAATCCAACACTCTCTTTTATCTATTCTTTTAGATAATTATAGAGCCAGATCCGGTAGCACAGATCCGGAGGTTTATCTCTCGGTTTAGACAAACTTCTCGTGGACGATCTTGAAATACTTACTTTTAAAACTTGCTACAATTGGCCCCGATCTTGCAGCCGTTGTTAGCCCTAATGTCGATATCCCTTTCATAAGTTAACATCCATATAACCTAGCATTCTTTAATTCTTTAATTTTGATTCATAATGCACACAATTATGGCACACTTGGAGCGACAACAAGTTTTGGCGCTCACGGGAAGTTTGTTCTAAAATAGGTAGACCTAAGTTTTTTATTTTGTAGATTTGATTTTTATTTTAATTTTTTCTTTAAACTCGCACTTTGCATTCCAAGTGCTTGATTAAATGTCTACTGCAGTTTTTGTATAGAAAACCCTGCTTTTACCGCAAATTTTTTTTTTTTTTCGAGTTTTTATTCTTTGCCTTCTAGTTATTTGAATAAATCTGCGCCACTCTTTTGTCTTTTTGTCAAATTTGGGCGTGCTTTGAGTTTTCTTTTATTTTTGTCAATACTTGAATAAGGTATCTGCAGTTTTTGGATGTTTGCGATCCGAGCAACCGTCAACAAGGAGCATCTGGACCAAAGTCGAGCAGATCCGCTGAGTTTGCATCCCTTCTCCTTTGCATTCATTTTCTATTTTAAATTCTTGAGAACCAGCAGCTCATTGTGTTTAATGTTTGTTTTGATTATAATTTCATTGCATCTTTTAGGCATGCCGATTTTTTTTTTACAAAACCAAATACAAAATAAAAGAAGTAAAAACACAAATAGAAAATCTCGAGTTGTTCCTCATTATTTTCAAGAGAGTAAATAAGGGCTCTTGTTGAGCTGATCAAAACAAGTAAAAAACAATTTGGATAGCAATATGGTCATTGATTTACATCGAAAATTCAAAAAATGAAAAAGAAAAATAACAAAATTGTTGAAAAAGATGAGGAGGAGAAATTTGTTCCTCACATCCCATTTCCCCATGCAATGAAGTCGGTTTCTCCTTTTGACAAAGGAAACACAAAAATTGAGGAAATGATGGAGACATTCAAGCAAGTTAAAATTAATCTACCGCTTGATGCAATCAAGCAGTCCCTCGCTTATGCAAAATTTCTCAAAGAGGTGTGCACCCACAAAAGGCAATCTAGGATACATTTATCCAAGAAGGCCTTTCTTGTGGAGAAAATCAACCAAGTGCTATCAATTGCAACACCACCTAAGATGCAAGACCGAATCCCCACAATCCCTGCATCATTGGGGAGCACACCATTGAGAAAGCCTTGCTAGATCTGGGTGCTAGTGTCAACCGCCTGCTTATGAGAAGCTAGGTTTGGGAGAATTGAAACCCACTCAAGTGGTGTTAAATGACAGATCTGAAAGGAAACCTATGGGGTTGATTGAAGATGTTTTGGTAGGAGTAGACAAGTTTTTCTACCTTGACTTTTTGGTGTTGGACATGGAACCAACCAAAAGTACCACCGCCATCCTGTCATTATGGGAAGACCATTCACAGCTAATGCATGCATTCAATGCGTGTCCTGCATCATGGAGGTGTCTTTTGGAAATATGAAAGTTAAATTGAATGTGTATAATGTCATTACTCAACCTCAATTCTCCGAGGAATGTTTCCATGTTGACATCATTGATGAGTGGTGGAGGAGTCTTTACAAACATTTCGCAAGGTAAAGACTCCACCATCTATTCTAATCCTCCGCGCCTTTTCTCTTGTCGAAAATCAAAGGTGTAGATCATACCGCTGATCTTTTCAGAGCAAAGAAACTCACGGAGGAAACCCTCGGATCATGTAATCGCTTCTACTCTTATTCTTTCTGTGATTGTGGTACTTAAGCTACATTTGAGGCCATTTTAAATATGGGAAAACCGAAATCTCTTGCCATGTTCCCTAAATCTTCACCAAGAAGACAAACCAAACACCCTAAAAGCCAAAGGCAAAGCCAAGAAGTGCAAAGAGAAACTTTCAATGGACAAAGCAGATAGGGTTGAAAAAGAAAAAATACGCCATGAGGAGCCCACCCTGTGCCTCGAGCCCAGTCCGTGTCCCCATTACCCATTCCTTTGGTTTTGCCTAACCCATTCATTGATGCCCGTAAGCTCATACCGAGCTATTGGTGGATGAAACTTTTTCTCCTCCAAACCCGATTGCGTGCTATCTTTAAGATATCTCGGGAGGCTTCCCTTAGCACCATCCTCACTCCATTACACGAGAAAATTTACCCAAGGATGACAAAGTGGTATCGTAGAACCTCACCACAGTCACAGAGGAACATGCCGATGTGCCAACCTAGTTATTTTTATAACAAGCGTGACTTAATCAGGATCACGAGGACATTGGACATGCCCTAGGGATACCTTTTCAATTCAATCTGATGGACCCTTGATCGCTCCTGAAGTTGCCTCTTTCAGAGATATACGCCCATTTGACACAGGCATGGTGGGTTACGGGCAATCAATAGTGAGAAGAGATCGCCCCGCAATATCTCTCGATGGATTCCATACTCGAGAGAGTTTTTTATGTTCTGGGCACACCTAAGAGAGGCGAACCCCATCTTAGAAGCCCTCTTTCACTTCTCTAAGGGAAATTCTTCAATGCCCCCATGCCGATCCCGAAAGCAATGGCTGATGTGAGTGCTAAGGTAAAAAGGAACAGAAGATTGTGGCCTCCCTTTGGAAGACTCATTACAGCCCTCTTAAGAGCCAAGTTTGACATTGATAGGAAGAGCCCTTTGAGGTACTCCTCCTCACAACTTTGGCAGAAAGCTGGACCACAAGTCAGGCCATGTTAAGAAGAATGAGGGAAGTAGGAGAATCGGCCCCTACCAGGTTTACAAGCCCAATTACGTCAATTGTCTCTTTCTTATTTTCTTATTTTCGCTTTTTATTCTATTGCAATTTTTTTTACATTATAAGTGCCTAACCAGTTGCTTTTTGTTCTCCTATTTCAAAAACTTACAACCCCTCCCTACTCCCTTTCCCTTTTTCCTTTTATTTTCTATCCAAATTTCGATGTGCTTCTTTCAGAATCCAGATTATTGTTGTTTCATTGCCTTCCCTAATAATTGTCCACCACCTTTGAACCAGGAGGACACTGTTCCCCATAGGTTTGGGGGTGGCATAAGTCCCGCTTAGGAATAGTTAACATAAGGGCAGCAGAATCACCTAAGTAATTAGGAAATGTATTAATTTACTTAAAGAATCATGACAACTAGAAAATTTAAAATTCCTTTGCCAAATTTAGACATTCTAAACCTTGCGATATTCTACATTTCCATGATGATTACACCATAAAACATCCTTGGTATCGACGTAGTAAGTCAAAAGGAAGAGAAAAGGTAAAGATATACTTAAAAGCTCAAGGAAAAACCATAACCGTGAGAATTGAGCCCATATATTTTCCATCTCATTGAAGAGTGATGAGGCAATTTTTTCTCGATTCAAAGGATTGGCGAGGCATTAGATCCACTAGAAGTTAGGAAACTCCAAATTAAAACAAGTAACAAAGACTCATGAAACCGAGGAAAAGATCAAGTTTGAACCTAACTGAGAACCAACCAAGAAAAATCTGCCTGTTTGTACCCCATTTGAGTCAGAAATCCTACAATTCTTCATCAAAATACTCAAAAGTACTTGCACTGAACCTATGGAACCAATTCAGCCTTCCTCACTCGAGAATTCGTGGAGGTAAAGGAGAAAGAATCAAGATGGACCATTTAGGCAACATCAAGAAAATGAAGAGAAAATACCTCAAAAGCAGGCAATATGGTGAGAGAAAAGAAGAGACAAACAATGTGAAAAGTTGCAAGCAAAAGGCAAAAAAGGGACCTTATGTTGAAAATGCAAGATCAAAGAAAGAACGATCACCGTGAATGTGAGAATCTCGAAAAGAAGAAGAAAGAAGCTAAACTCAAAAGGTGGAGTCATGAACCATCTCCTGCACTTCACCGAGTTCTCAAATTCAAACCTCTGTCAAATTGCCTTTCCTTGAAACTTCACCCATAAGCCATACAAACAAACCTAGATTAAAAGCCCTTGTGATCCAAAGTTGAGTGAGTCATGTGGAGATGAGAAGTGACCCAATCTATGGTGAGGAGATGTCAATGATGCCATTGCCTAAGAATCATGCCTATGCTCATGCTTACAGATCCAGGTTGGGAGATGTAACCGCTTCTTGAGCTTGAGTGAAAATGAACCCCTCAACAAAAACACTGATGAGAGTATACCCCGTGAGTATTTGGAACTTGAGCACCTTAAGTATGACTTATAACCTAATTTTTATCCATAGGATGAGCTATCGCACATTTGTATGATTTTCTATGATTTGTTCCTGATTGGAAATATTGAAACATTCATGAGGTTTATAAATGTTTAAATTCTGTGCAAACAATAATCAAATTTTCTGTTTCATCATTGATTCAAGAGTAACTAACCCTGCTCCTTGATTGCTCATTTGATAATATTGCAATCGATGTTAATCGTTTCATGGAGAAGTTTGTGGGTACCTTCATCGAAACCCTCACGAGACTTCACTCCTCCTCTAGGCATCACCTAGGGGTTTAAACGGCTTCTTGCATATGCTACATCCACCTGTGCTTCCTACCAAAGTGGCTCTTCACTTTGCTTTTACCTTTCTTTCCTCAGGGCCTAGCAAAGCTTAGGTTTGGGGGGTGTGATAAGTAGTGAAAATACCATTTTTACCCCTAAACACGAGCCTTGAAAGACCCTTGAGAGGACTAAATAAGTGCTTTAGTGTTCATATTGCTAACCAAAAGACGGTCCAAATCCGAAAACCATCCTAAAATGATCAAAAGTCGACAACGCATGTCAAACTCAAAGAGGGAGTGAAGAAATAGCCTCAAAGAATGGCTAAAAAGGTCCTAAAAGAGCAAGAAAAGACCAAGAAGAAGAAGGATCCATTCGCAAAGAAGAATGGAAGCTAAAAGTCAATTCAAGAAGACCTTCTACTATTCGAAAGAACCTTGAACTTTGAAAAGAAGAAAACACTCCTCGAATAGAAGAATGACCTTTGCGAAAAGAAGAAAACACTCTGAAAAGAAGAGAAGTCCTTTGCAAAAGATCTCCACGAAGCCAAAATGCTTTGCGAAAAGATCTCCTGAAGCCAAAATGCTTTTGAAAAGATCTCCTGAAGCCAAAATGCTGAAGAGAGCTACGAGCCAAACTACTTTCTTGAAAAAGCCCTTAAACTATGCGAAATGGCATTACGGGATTTGATTTCGTCCAAGGGTATTTCAGAAACTTTGCACGCCCAATGCGCTTTTAAAACCCAAGGACATTCCGGAAGATTCGAGCACGAACCAAAGGCATATTCCACCCCATGTGAACACCCAAAGATGAAATTACTTGGAACTTCTAGAAGCTCAAACAGATTTTTGAATTACATAAATTGATGCCTCGCTTTCGATTGGTGAACCAGATCAAGCATTTCTTGGCGCACGTAATGATCCGGATCCCGGTGCTCGACTCCTATTGGTTGATACAGATCTATCCAATTGATTGGTTGATACACATCCGAAATGGGCTTAGGGAAAACTATAAATAGACGAACCATTTGCCCAATTTGGGTATCCAGATTTTAGAGTTTTCATCTTTCTCATTCGGCCGAGATAGCTTATCCGAACCCCCGTAATCCCTTCTTGTAGTTTACCTTTGAGAGCCATTGTGAGGGATTTGTACTTCCAAGTTCGGATTCAAGATCAGAATCGAGGGCTCGAGAAGCTCGATCAGAAGTCCGAGGGCTCTCTAAGCCGTGCTCGTAATTGTAACGTTGGATTTTAAAAGGTTGTAATTTGTGTCTTCTCCATTGGAGTCATGTCGAGGGTTAATGATCACCTTAGTGCATTAGACTTCTTTAGATTCACTTATCCGCATCCAACTTCCCTTAATTCATCATCCATGCGTAATTAGCGTTGGTAACCTAATTCAAGATTTACGATGATGTTCATGTTCAACTAAAGAATAGGCCACGACTAGTGTGATGATCCGTGACCATTTAAGTGATGATCACGACCATAAGTCTAAACCTATTCCTTAATTCGATTTATTTCTCTTACATCTGTCTTTGGTAGCCGGATGAAGATTGAATCTGCTTTCGTTGAACTCTGATTCTCCATTAAAATTAGGAGGCTAAAGTACATGAAGCTATTATTTCTGCATTTGTCTTATTTTAAACATCTCCCCAACTCGGATCTGGATCATGTAGATAGTTCTTTTCTTTATTTGCTTATAGTTAAATGTGACACAATCCAACACTCTCTTTTATCTATTCTTTTTAGATAATTATAGAGCCAGATCTGGTAGCACAGATCTGGAGGTTTATCTCTCAGTTTAGACAAACTTCTCTGTGGACGATCTTGAAATACTTACTTTTAAAACTTGCTACAATTGGCCCTGATCTTGCAGGCCAGTGTTAGCCCCAATGTGCTGATATCCCTTTCATAAGTTAACATCCATATAACCTAGCATTCTTTAATTCTTTAATTTTTGATTCATAATGCACACAATTATGGCACACTTGGAGCGACAACAGTTCTTCACCGACAATGGACCACAATTCATCGCAGAGAAGACGAAGAAGCTATGCAAGAAATTCGGTGTCAATCTACACCACTCATCACCATTCTACCCACAGGGAAATGGACAACGAGAAGCTACAAATAAAATGCTGATTCAAATTCTGAAACGAACAGTGGAGACGAACAACAAAGCCGACAGGCCTGAGCGACTACCAGAAGCACTCTGGGCCTATAGGACTTCTATTCACACAGCCACTGGCCAAACTCTTTACCTCCTCACATAAGGGATGGAAGCAGTCCTACCCTATGAGGTACATATATCATCCTTACAAATTCAACTCGATGATGAGCCATCCTTAGATGAAAGGAAAATTGCCCTGCTCGCCAAGCTAGAGCAACTTGATGAGACGGGTCTAAGGGTAGCTGATTATGCTTAAGTATATCAGAGGAGAGTGATCAGGGCTTACGATAAGAAAGTCCTTGAGCGAACTTTAAACATTGGAGAATTAGTCTTGAAGAAAATCATGCCCTCCAAGCGTACTCATTCGAAGGGAAAACTGAAATCGAACTGAGAGGTCCCATATGTTATAGCAGCCGCATATCCGGGGAATGCATACAAGTTGGTGAACTAAGATGGGGAAGAACTCCCCAGCCCTTGGAAAGCCATGTACCTTAGAAAATACTACCCTTAACCCTATGATCATCACATCCCGTAGCTAAATACTTATATCTATCACTCCCGTAGTTGTCATGACCAATTTGTTGGTCAAACATCTTCAATTCTTGGAATATCCTTAAGACTTCCAATTCACTGCCCACCTTATTCATGCAATTTGATCAAAGGACTAGTGCCATACTTGACCTCTTTCAAAAGCAGAAGTAACAATCGATTCTCATCCCCCTACCCCGCCATTGGAAGGGGCGTTAGAGAATAAAAAATGAAGATGCTTGGCTCAATCAAAACTCACTATTCTTGTGTTAGCAGGTTGCTTTCGAAAAAAAATATGTATATACATATACAAAAAAAAATTGAGTGAGAGCAATACGACGAATGAACTAATCAATGAGCTTAGGGAAGCATAAGTAGGCCATGAGGACATCTCTGGTAAAGCTACTAGAAATGTATAAGCAAGTTGCGAAGGCATCCCTGATGTCCCGATACTACTAGATGTCGTCGTTAGGTGGCGGGAGGAGGACAAACTCTTGCTAACCATAGAATGTTAGACTTTGAAGGCGCCGAAACATGATGGAGAGCTCGATCATGGAACCCCATACCCACTCTGAGAAAAAGACTGTTACTCATCTCTTTTAGAAAGTGTCAGATACAAACTATTCCCCCACATCACTGAGCCTTATCTCTCTTCCACCCTTAATTTCTTTTTTCGGACAATGAGTCAGAAGCCTCTCAGGATATTCCTAGAAATGAAACTGAAAACCGATGAATGATGATTGATACAATCACCTATTAAACTTACCACACGCCCCCTATAATAATGACCATGAGATAGGATGACCACCATGAAAGGTAGACCCCAATATACGACTGATATGATTGGACAATCCCCCTGGTTCGATGACAGTCTCAAACAAGCTTTTCTCCAAAACTAACTCACCAAATACACATGGGAACCTATAGGCCCAAAGTACTTATCAAAAACCTAGAAAAGCTCCACTGCACCTCGACACTGGGGCATTTTTATTTTTAGGAGAAGAATCACATTAAAAGCTCCTGCTTGCCCATAAAGAAGATGCAGAATGATGAAGTTACCACTTGAGGAGTGCCACCAAAGATACTACACTGCCGATTCTATTACGCTCCTACACTGGGGCATTTTTTTTTTTAGTTTTAGAATTCTCTTTTAGTTATTTGCTTTCCCTATTACACTATTTTCCTTTTCTTTGTAAAAGTAAAAAAAGTAAAAAAAGAAAAAAAGAGAAGAAGAAACAATAATATACATCTTTTCCTACTAGATCTCGGTCTGAGACACCTCCCCCATTGATAATCAGCAAGGGGGAGAATAAAAATTACTAACAGCCTTGCTCTCATGTACAGGGGCAAATCAACCTTCAACTGTTATCGGGCCAACTCAAAGAGCATCCCAGTCCCAATAACAAGCGACAGTACCAAAAATAAGACGATTGAAATATAGAAGGTAACAAGAAAATAAAGCAAAGCCAGGTACACCTAAACTAAAAATGTCTTTTACATACATCAAAAGTTTCTTTTTACATTTGTCACCGGGGGCATACCCCCTATATATACAATGAATGAAAACAATAAAAAGACGTCCTACTCCCGCCGCTGCCTCTATGAGGGATGCCTGCTATCATCTCCCATATCCTTGGCCCCTGAGTCTGGGCCCCCTGACAACTCAATCCTAGCACCCAGAGTCGGAGGACACTCTCTACGAGGAGAAGGCCTAGTAACAGAACCTCCCTCGCTCGCCTAACTGGAGGTCCGCCGAGAATACGAACGTAGAGGACCAAAAGCAAGCATAGGCCCCAGGGCTGAATTGACCTGAGCATAGGCCCTCATGCTCTCACGAACCTCTCAACGAATCTCTGCCAGTGAGCCGCTAGCCCTCGATCCCGACCTTGGAAAGTGATCGATCATCCCTCGCACTCTCCCACCAACTCTCACTAACTCGTGCTGTAAAAGATCTATCGTCGACTGCATCTTAGCACGAGCCACAGATCGAGCACTCTCTAACTCTATTGTCCGAATCCTTCGCTCGACCAGCAAGTCTACAGTCACTTCCTGGAGGTGGCGCCCCCCGACATTAGAAGGAATCTCATGAATCTCTTGGCGAGCTAAGATGCACTGTGGCTCCAAACGCGACTGCTCCAACTCATGTACCTGTACAAGTCGAAGGCTAAGAAAGTGCATATGCATAACAAGACAAAGAGTGTAGACAACGAAGACATACCAGCTCAGCACACGCTCCTGCAGAAGACACTCTATGGTGGCAGTAGTGGCCAGATTAACTGGAGGATCCTCGAACACAGGTTGCTACAAGAAGCAAAGAAAGAACATCAGGGATACAATGGCGCTATAAAATCAAGAACGAAAAACAATTATGCTAACCAAATATACCTGAGAAGGAGTGGGAGTCGACTCCGAGGAGGAGCCTTGGGAGTAGAGTCGAGAATAACCTGTGCGTGAACTAAACAAACACGAAACTCGTCAGATAAAACTAATTAGCAGACATAATAAAAACTAAATAAACTATAAATATACCTGACTCTCTAGGAGCAGAGGGGCAGCAGTCACCTCCCTCATCTGGAGGTCTTTAACAAGGCGGCGCTGAAAAGGCAAAACCCAACATCAACAAATCGCTAAATAATACAAGGGCAGACAACTTAAAAAAGCAAAGAAACTTACCTAGTGCTCTAGCTCCACCCGAAGCTGAGCCATCGTCGGATCCTCTCGAATGGAAGAGGCAACTGAAGATGGGTCGAACGCTAGAGTAGAAGCCCCAGTAGCAGAAAGCTCCGCTCTCTACAAATATCAATAAATATATTAGACCTAAAAAAGTCAATAAAATGCTAACAATTAATAAAATAAAACAAGACAAGCATTTACCAGTCAATCAATCTTGGAGCGTAGGCTAGCCGCCGCCCCCAGATCAGCCTGCTGCAGACTACGGTAAGACTCGAGCAATGCCTCCTTCCCGGCAACCTCGCTCTCTCTCTCAGTCTGACAAATGGGAACCAAATAAGACTATTAAACTAAAAATGATTAGAGATAAGAATAAACAAAATTAACAAATAAACTCACTAGAGATCTCCGGGTCTCTGCAAGCTGAACCCTTAGCTCGTCCTCCAAGGTCCTAGCTTGGAAGACCGAGCCTGTCAAGGACTGCAACATCTCCTTGTCTGGGCGAGGAGCACTTCCTGTCCGCACCATCGCCCTGTGAAGCGCATCCAGCGCTTTGTGGAAACCCGTACCCAAGTGGCCTTGTTCTGATGCGGCCAGTCTCTCCCTCAAAGCAAAGGCAGACTCAGGACCATTAACTATGAAAGAACCGCTCCCATGGAAAGTGCGGGCAAAGAGTCGACCATCGCCTATATCACGAAACCACCTAAGGAACTCTCGGGCATCCACCTCATCGAGCGTCCCAGTAACCCTTGTCGTCCTAGCTCTAAAATCCTCAATCTGAGCCGCCATCCTCGACGAAAAGATGAGACTGGAGGGACCAGTCATCCTCCTCGCCACTCGATGGCGAATCTCTGGAGGGGCACCCTGAGGGAGCCCCAACTGAGGAGTCGCTTGAGAAAGATAGATGCGCTCCACCTTCTCAAAACAGTGGATTCAGATGTCCACATCAAAGAAGGGCCGATCGGACTGAATCACCGGCTGCCCTGCATCCTCGACTGCACCATAGAGCCTCCAAATCACCTGTGACTAGAAATAAGCAAAACAGCCTGTCAAATCTATGACCTAAAACACATAAAACACTCTAAGAATATAAATGACACACACCTGCCCTGCATGCATATCCCCAAACAAACCCCGCGTGGTCTGAAGGTCCGAAGATCAACGATGGCACCCTAATGCCTACTGCCACACATGCATCTGTGGGAATGTGAAAGTAATCTCCCTCAAAACTCGCGGGGGAAAGAAAGAAAAATGATCGTACGCCCAAAACTAAACACACGACGTCAGAAACCATCACTTAAATGGACACTAAAATCATTAAGACATTAACAACGAAACTAGTAGTCAACCAAACCCACCTGAAGAAAAGGGAGGAAACCTCTGATGGTCGTGACACCTCTCCCTCTACAGTAAAGCTGCTTGTAGATGTGCACCAACGTTGTTGCCCTCAAGCATAGGTGGGCACCTGATCCAAGTCCCTCAATAAGGTCAGGAAGAGGACCGCCCCTAAGAAATGCATCAAGAACACCTGAAGTACTTGATCTGCCGCTACTCCCAGCTCCGTCACTGGCGTCCGACATGCCATTGCCTCACGGCGTGTCTCAAAAACTGTCCTCACGTCTGAGTGATGCCTCGAAGGAACAAATCCACTGTGAAAGTGTTAAAGAATCGGATGACGTGGACCACCCCGGTCCCAGATCCGCTGTACTAGTACTCGGTATCGAGCACCTCCCGACACATGGCCTGATAATCACTCTCCATCTGCCCCGTGATCAGTGCTCCCTCGAATCATAGCCTGGTGATACAGACCCAGTCCTTAGGGGTGGGCAGTAACATGCCTACTGGAAGCAGCAATGCCTGCTGCTCCTCCCTCCATCTCTCCAGAATTGCCCCGATCAAACCATGGTCAACCGTGAAGGGCTCCAACTCAAAAATTGACCCAAAGCCGAAAGTTGTTAACCACGTTCGCTGGAACTTAGGCAAAGCACGGTACCAGGCATGAGACTCCGAGCATGTCGTACTAATGGCCAGCGCCAGAGGCTCCTAACGAACCATAAGAAAAAAAAAACAAGAATATACATTAACCTATGCCTACACTACCACTGATTGCAACTAGGCAATGACAAAACCTAATCCATAACAAAAAATGATGACAATCTGTAATAAGCACACAAAACATGATAAAAATAACACAGGGTGATAAAACGTGACCTTAAGCTACACACAAATGTGATGCACAAATGCGCACATACCCTAAAACTAAATGCGGGTTTGACGTGAAATTAAAAGGTTTCCATCCTAAGAAGTCTACGTTGTAACCTAAATGCCTAGGAATAAAAGAGGAACTCTTGCTCAACGGGTACCTACCTGATCTTGCGCAAGGAACTCCAACAAAATCTTCATCGCGGGCTCATGAGGAGCAGCTCCCTCACCATACTTGCTGGCCCTGTCGTCAACCTCAGGGACCTCCTCCCTAGCAACCATCTCAACATCACGCTCGGCTACAACACCAACACCGGTGTGGACCTCAGAGCCCTCACCTACCCCCTCCACTATCTGCTCTACCTCGGTTGTAGTTAATGAAATTTGGTCAATACCCTTAGACTCCATTTCAGATTGAAGAGCTCGACAAATTAAAGAGAACGCAAGAAACGGCGTCTGAAACAGAGCAATAAATCACAAGAAATCTCGAAGGCACGAAAATTTGGAACAAGGAAGCAAGAGAGCTAGAAATTGCAAAAGATTTAGAAAGCGCGCGTTTAAATTGAAAAATTTAGGCTTGTATAGAGCGTGGCTTAATCATGCGCCTAAATAAGGTCGCGCAATTGAATCGCGCGCATTATCCCTTGCGCACAAATTAAAACGCGCGCCATCGAATAGGCGCATAATCGACTTGTCGCCCGCCCAAACACCAGTCGTGCATTCTGAACAGGACGCGCAATAGGATTATATGCCTTGCGCCAAGCACGCAAACTCAAGCATCACCCATACATTGACCAGAAACCGATCGGATCATACTTGAATAACTGTGCGACCAATCTATTTATATGCACTCTCAAGTGCACACAATTGACTAGCTCCCGCGCACCTATCGAAGCGCGCAATCATATTAAGTGCACTGCACTAAGCGCGCAATCGCCCAGGTGCAACAAAAAAAATTGTGCCAGCCATCAGTAGCCAAAAGATGAAAGACCAGACTCCGGGACAAACTCTAAACACCACAAACAGCCCAGATTTTACACGCACACGTAAACTTAGGCACCTACACTCTCAAAACTAGGAATTCACCTGTACACCCACACTTAAACACCTAAAATCATTTAGGGCTTGTCCAAAACCTATACCAAATCGACCAAACCAAATTAAAACTACTCTAAACTTAATTAAACTTGGTATCTCTTAGCTTAACTCAAATTAGAAAAGCTGAATTAACATAATCATAAATAAAATTTTATTTAACATGAGAAAATGATTACAATCTACACCAAGGGCATACCCTTTGAATTTACAAAATAATTACAATCTCAGAGCGAGAGATGAATTTCAATTCAAGGCAAACACTCAAAAACACTCGAGCCTGTAAGTACTTAGAAGAGGTATCCCTAAAAGAAATGCTCAGGATAGGGGGAGATAATAGAAAAGTCTGGAGAGGAAGCACACCCTGAACGAATACCAATAAGAATCTCATCTTCCTCTCTCGAGTTGGCAGAAAAGAAAGAGTGGCTCATAGAAAGCCACCCAGGATCTGATGGATACACCTATGGATAGCCACTCTTGGAAACCCCCAAGGGGACACCAACTAGAAGATAATTCATAGAGCCTACAAAGGAGCAACTGGCGTCGGTCACGAGAACTCTGGCACAACTTCTTCCTTCGATTTATTTTCCCCCTCCTGTGACTCTTCCATCTCTTCCCCTAGTGGGGTAGCACTTCGGGTCAGATTAACATCATCAACCCTAGTGCTACCTCACATTCCCAATGCCGCTCATTCTCAACAACAACAACAATAAATAAAAATTATAATCTTCTTAAGGTTCAATACCCGAGATATGAAATAAAAAGGAAGAAAAGACATTAATAAAAATAATAAACTAAAAATACCCTAACTCTTAATAAAAATGCCCCAAGCCTTTCCTCAGTTTGAAATAAGGTTCAAAAGAAAACCTAGTCCCTTAGCCCATATTTATAGCTTACACTCCCTAAAGCACAAAATGACAAATGTTACACTCATAAGCCTTCTCCATCTAATTAAATCTATGCCAGATACATACCCCATTTAGAAACACCAATCCATGATAAGTTTAGATAAACCAATAATCACACAACACTTATCCTTCCAAGAAACACAAATCCACCACAAAATAGATAAACCAATAGGATTAAGGCACCTGACATCCATCTAGAACCTTTTAAATTAAACCTTAAATCTACACAACTGTCATGTGGAATCGAACATATGACTAGAACAAAATACCTTAAACATGGGACTCACCCTCTCGCCATGACAAAAGTTAAAGCCTCTCAATCTCAAAATTTAAATCATAAAGCTCAATCTAAATAAATAAAAAATAAGAAATACAAAAATGAATACAATAAACATTTTTTTTATATAACAAATTCTTTTACAAACGTCACCGGAGCCATACCTCCTGAACATACAACACAAAACAAAAACCTAAAGACCTAATTTACAACCCAAAACGAAACTAAGCCCAAAGGCTCGAGCTCGGAGCGTCCAATCAGAGGCTTCAGAAGGCGAGATGGAGGATTGATTGGGGAACATAGCCCTCCACTTATGACACCTTCCCTTCTGCCATCTTCACCTCCTCCGCCGCCGCCCCCTCAACGCTACCTTCACTGCTCCCTAAAAGGGACCGATGTGAAGGCTAATCTCCTCCTTCCTAATACCTCCCATTCTCAAATTCACTCAACCATCGAAAGCCCTGTCAGGCTGAAGATCACGTGAAACCACGAACCAGGGAAGAAACGACATTTAAATCCAATGGTTTGGATTACAGTTATCGCTAAAATGTAGGAGTTAGAGAAAAACATGAACGAATGAAGAAAAATGAGAGAAACTTGGTTATATATAGAAACTCGCTTAATTGAGCGCCTGAGACGAGACGCGTAACTTAATTATGCGCTAATACATAAGCGCATAATCATAATCATGCGCACCCCAAGGGACGCGCAATTGAACTTTCGCCCATACACAAGTCCCGACAAAACAATCGCCGTAAGAAGGACAGCGCACAATGAAATTGCGTGCTTATGTTAGCGTGCGGAATCCGAGAGGTCACCCGCACAGTGACTTGGTGACGCTCCGATTGTGTGCACTGACCCAAGCGCATAATTGGATTAAATGTTGAACCTCACACGCGTAATCTGAATTGACACCCGAACACCTCTGCTCTACCGACTCGGTGACACTTTGATTGCGTGCTACTTCCTTTACGCACAATTGGATTGAACGTAGCTACATATGCACTTAATTGACATAATCACGCGCATGTGACTCGCTGCGTAATTTAATCAAACGCGTGGTACCCTGCACGCAATACTTAGCTATGACCACAACCTGAACACAATGCACACCCTCACACCTTTTATCCCATCTCGATCAGAATCCCTCTTTCTCTTTCATCCCATCGTGTAGCATCACAGGCCGTTTAGAGAGAGAGTGAACTGTTGATCACATTATGTTCCATCACAATGGGACTTGTAATATCCAGACACATCAGCATAAGTCAGCTATGTTCCACCGCGATGCTAAAACTTCACCACGTGACCTAACACACCACGCGACTAAAGGAAGGCTCGACCGATGTCCCATTGCGAATAGTTAAGAACGAGCCTCCCGAAAATCCTATCATACCACCAAGACCAAAGGCAAATCCAGTCTCAATCTCTGACACCATTCAAATTGACTCCAACCCATTACATGATCAAGATCTTCCAAAGAAAGAAGCACTATCATTGTCCCATCACAACATTGAACCAACTAAGGGATTATCAGACCAGACTCGGTCACACACTCACAAACATGTCCCGATGCCACACAATTATGACAACATCATAAAGCCATCCCGTTGCGACATTACCACCTAAAATGTTTAGCCATAAACTACCACGATACACAACCAAAAGAGAACACCACCCGGTTTCCATCGCCATTTACATCTACTTGAAACCCCATCATATAACTCCACCTAACAAATGAAGGGAAGGGCTCAATCAATGTCCCATCGTGGTAATCAGCGAGCCCCTACCATTTCAGAAGCCAGAAGGAGGATAGACCCTCCACCGTCCCATCACACCTGTCAAATACCACGTTTCAGTGCAAACATCTCATTAGAGTCCCCCTCAGGTCCCATCGCTCTTGCAATCGGTGGGACTCACCGTAGCACATGACCATAAGGGGAGGACCACCATGTCCCATCACAAACCTTACATTCTACCACATTGGTGACCATTAGGTCCCATTGCAACAGAAGTAAAGAGAGGAAACCCTCTTATGTCCCATTGCGATGCCACTACGACAACCAACGAGTCCCATCGCATATAAAAAGCCCCAACAGGTAATAAATCAGGTAAGTATTATGTGACAGCCCGGATTTCGGCACCCCGAAACCCGTGCCATCAGCACGATCATCTTGACCGTGCCCCTCAACTATGCACGGAACACTGGTATATCAAGCATAAAATAAATAAGAACAACTTGCGGAATTTAAATCTACATAGAAATACTTCTCAAAAGACAGTTCTACCCTCATGCCTCTGCATGAAGGGAGAACCGATCCGAACCATCGATGATAACCATTATCATGGATGGTTCGCCCAAAAGAATACTCTGATATCCTTATACACAAGGTTTAATCAAAAATCAGGCTTGACATACCAAGCCGTACAATCTCCAACTAAAACTCCTCAAAATCATACAGAGTCCTCTAGAAGAAGTCCTCGAGGTGGCTCTAACTCCTCAGCGTAAGGTCCGACTCATGGGATCAGCGTCTCCTGAAGCCGCGGCAGTTGCTAATAGTGGACCTGCGACGTATAGTCTATAGGGTGAGCTACATCCTAGCTCAATAGGGAACAAACACTGTTGAACATATAAATTATAACTCACATATATTCTATGATATGCCATGCATGATGTATCAATGCAATTGTTAATGAAACAATTTAAAAAGCATTTCGTTTTACTGTTGATTACTTATGTTTTCATTTACTCATGAATAATGCTGAAAAGGCCTAAAGCAAAACTTAAACTTTCAACTTAAGTAATCCCCGAGCAATATAGCATCGAGCCCCGATGAGATACCCTTCATCGTCATCTATATAGACAGTTTTAATGTATTCCCTGGGAATACCATATAGTACCCAAGCCCCTTTCCCCTGGGGATTGGTGGCGGGGTTTCACTTGTCTCAATCAACACCCCTGGGGTGTGCTTACTATGTACGGATAAGCCTCCGCACTGGCCTACGGTTTTGCCGCCGTATCGGTCACGGATATCCTGCCGTGTCAGTCGTGGATATCCCGCCACGTCGGTGGGGTAACCTATCAAACCTCAAATAACAAAAATATCGGTGCCTTACATATAGTTATTCACCGTGTAAGTGTGCTATCTTATATCAGTTAGGCCCTATCAAGCATGATTCAATCCTTGGATACATCCCTGGGATGTATCCATTTACTTGCATCACACCTGATGCTCTTTTCTCTTTACTTCTTCATCCCCACAGGGATGGCTCATTAGTTTACTCTTATGAATATCACACACACACACTTTTCACAATTCTTTAAGCAGTAAAAATATTTGAATGGAAATTTATATCACTACATACATGCTCTTGTAAAATAAGGTACATGTTCAAGGTGTTCCCTACCTCAAGTCTTCACTTGATCAATGCATCAAGGTCCCACGTGACTCCTTGTGCACCAGTCCACACGTACCACCTATGGTACCACATAACAGGTAAAACACATCGCAAAGGATGCAATAAGGAAGGCATAAGATCCCCCAAGAATCTTAAAGTCAAACCAAAAGTCAACATAGTTTACTACAGTCGATTAATCGAATTCCAAAGTCGATTAATCGAATCTGATTCGATTAATCGATTTCCAAAATCGATTAATCGAAGGTCAATATCGATTAATCGAAGCAATTTCGATTAATCGAAATCCTCCTTTTCGCAAAGTCCATTCTCAGTTCGAACAGTCGAGTTTTCATTCGATTAATCGAATCCAATTTCGATTAATCGAAATTCCTCTTTTCGCAAAGCAAAATTTCTGTTCGAACAGTCGAATTTTCATTCGATTAATCGAATCCAATTTCGATTAATCGAAATCCTTCTTTTCGCAAAGTAGACCCACAGTTCGAATAATCGAGTTTCACAAGCTGATTAATCGATTCCAAATCGATTAATCGAAACCAAAATCGATTAATCGAAATCCCATTTCGATTAGTCGATTTTTCCTTAAGTTATTTCCTCCAACCCCTGGGGTCCACTGGAGGTTCTCAGTCGATTAATCGATTCCCAAATCGATTAATCGAAATCTAAAGTCGATTAATCGAAATCCAATTCGATTAATCGAAATCGGGGTCCTCTGACTCTTCAACTTCCTGGCCAATTTCGATTAATCGAAACCCAATTTCGATTAATCGAAATTGTCAGATTCAGCCCCTTTCGAGCTGTTCTTCCCAATCTTTTTCCATACTTTTTCTTCTATTTTTCTAAGCCATTATCCTATGATTTAACCCACATTTTACTGCAACTTAACCCCTATAATCTATGCATCTTATTTACAAAATTTTTACCTTGAATAGATCTCAAGTTGATTTCAAATCTAGGGTTGGAAGGCTAGGGTTCGACTTTGGTTTCTAGCAGTTCCTTGCGTCAAATCCGGCCTCTTTAATGCTTGAATCCTTCTTCCAATCACCCACAATAACTCCTCTCTTACTCCTCTCTCTTTCTCTCTCTTCTTTACTTCTCTCAACCACCAAAACATGAAAGTTAGGGTTTTCAACCCTTTTTATCTTATCTCTTTTCTCGGTGTGGAGCACATACACACCCATCAGTGTATGCCACTCTACACACTCCTCTATCTCTCCACTCTTCTACACTGGTTCACACATCACATTCGCTCATCTCACCATAAGTTTATCAATAATATATAGTTAAATAATATTAAGTCAAATATTTTTCAAAACCCGTCTCTCTCTATCCGTGAATCACTGTAGTCCTCCCATAAAAGACAATCATCTGTATTCATGAGAAGGTTAGACGGAGCATCCGACATGCCAAGTGTCTTCTTGAGAACCACATAAACTGTTGGGTTCAAAAATTTCGTACTGGTGGATCTGCTCAGCAATATCTCGAAAGCCACATTTTCTGAAGATTTACAACTAAATTGATCTTAAGTTAAATTCCTAAATTTTTAGAAAAAAAAATAAAGAAATAAAAATAAAGTAAATGAACTCCTATCTGTCAAACTTTCATTTCTCACCACTCCAATCCATTCTTGCCCCTGGGAAACTGAACACTAATTATATTCAACTATGAGAAATCACAAATGTCCACTGGAAAAGGACGCCTGATGCGCCATTGGTGTGAGCAATGATGCGCCGGTCTAACATGACTTGCGAGAGCCTTCGCCATTACATGATATTTCATCTTATTATTATTGGTCCCTGGACGTTGTCTCTGGACATTCGTATGACGCCCTTCGATACCTCGATTGTGTCGAATATCCCTCTTTTTGATTGCCCCTTGCACTTACAGATTAGGATATCGACTCTCCTACCATTGACTGCTCTTTGTAGCAAGTCGCGATATACAGCGGGATGCCCCTTGCACCCACGGAATAGGTTATGCTTTTCCCCTATTGACTGCTACTAGCAGCACGCCGCAATATGCGACGAGATATCACTCGCATCCATGACATGGAATACTCCTTTCGATAGCTACCACCTGGCCCCAGAATGCTCCATTTTAGCTTGTGCTGATAGATAAGAAAACAAAGCATCTCATGTCAGCATCCCCATTTCACATTTCTGATTTCTCAAGAAAAGGAGAAGGCACCTCAGATGAGGGGTGTCTACTTCTTTGATGCATTCTTACTCCGCAAGAACACGCCGAAGAGGGGCATCTGTAGACACCCCCATTTTGCCCTCTCGGAATATACAAACCTGTTTAATCAACCTTTGACCTTGCCCATGATCTCCAGAAAAGGATTAACCTTCTCTGAAGACTTTAAAACCCTATACGGGGACAATGCACTAAAATAATAGTACATGGAAAAGACACGGGCTGAAACAATGGCTCTGTTGCTCTGACCCAGCTCAAACCCAAGAAAATCCTGAATTATGCGCCCTATTTAGCGCGTGTAACTCGATTGCACACCCCATGGCCGGTGTGCAATTGGTCCCTCTTGGACCAGGATTGCACTTCCTGAGGACCGCCTTAGGCCTTAATTATGTGCCCTACCAGGCGTGCATAATCATATTGCACGCTCCACCAAAACCACCTAAGACAGGAATGTACGCCCTATCTACCGCGCGCAATCGAATTATGCACCTCAGCACATGTGCATAATTGGTTCCTAAGCGAACCTAGTCTCTAACCCCTTAGACCGCCAAAATTCCCCTATTATGCGCCCCTAAACGCGCGCCTAATTGGATTGGTTGCACTAAAAAGAGCACGCAATTAGTCTAATTAGACTAGGACTGAGACACCTGGCTGAGCCAGCCAGCCGGTCACTCACTCAGTCGGTCACCGACTCAAAGTCATTGGGCGCCTGATACAGGGCACATAATTCAATTAAGCGCCCTAGAAAGGGCGCATAATTAGAATTCACCGACCAATTGAGCGCACCCCACAGGGCGAGCAACTGACCAAATACCTATAAATACAACCCACGACCACGTCGCAAAAAGACATCACATAATATCACAACGCAGTCAGTAATTGAATTTTCGAGTTCTTGGCTTTCAAGCTTAGGATTTCGAGATTCCTCTACGGCCCAAGTCTTAGGTATACTTTTCTTCTAGGTTTTAATTCTTCTAGTTCCTAGTTCTAGTTCTTAGTTCTAGATCTTAGGTTCAAATTTTAGATCTTAATTCTATGTTCCTTTTATTTTATTTTTAGTTTCTTATCACTGGTTCTAGTTCTTAGTTACTAGAGCCAGCCCTTAGCTTTAGCTTTTTGATTCCTCTTCATATTTTTAGATCTTAGATTTTAATTCATAGTTTGGATTTTAGTTTTTAGCCTCAAACTTTGTTCTTAATTTTTAGAGCTTAGGTTTTGATCTCAAATCTTAATCTCTAAGTCCTAGAGCTTAATTTCAGCTTCAGTCCTAAATTCACTAGTTTTAGTTTTGATCTCATAATTCTAGTTCTCAATTCCAGCCCTTTAATTCCTTTATAATTTATGATTTTGATCTTTAAATCTATAATTTTCCAATTAAAAATCAATTTTTTTCAATCCCTAGCCACCCGAGTTGCCCAAGGGAGCTTACGGAGGGTACCTGGGAACGGGGCCAATCCTCCTTAGCATAGCGGGCCCAAAACCCCATTTTTTAGAATTCTGATAGAATTAGGGTACTTTGATTAATTAGAATTTTGGTAGAATTAATTTACTTAATATAATTAGCATAGTTTATTTAATTGTGAATTTAGTAGAATTAGAAAGATTAGTATTTCTAGTAAGATTAGGAAATTAGTTAGAACCCTAATTAGTTTCTGATATAATTAGATTTTTATTAGACTTCTAGTCAGACTAGGAGACCTTGTTGAATTAGAATTCCTTGATTAATTAAACCTCTAATAGGATTAAAATTAATTAGATCCCCGATTATATTAAGTAAATAAAGCAGTCAAAAATCATAGCAAGAGTAGGAAAGGTAAAGTAGTTAGAAGAGAATTAGAAAAACTAGCTTAACAAAACTTCTAGGCGACCCAGTGCTGCTGACATCAGCCAGTCGATGATTCAGTAAAGAGAACAACCCATATCTCCACCCCAGAAGGCATGATCCGTGACGTGTTGCAGCGTCGATAAATATCTGCAGCTGGCGATCGCAACCAACCAGGTACTTTCCTAGGATTCACCTCTTTATTTTTAGTACTTAATTACCTTTAAAAACATTGCCTTTTTAAAGTCCACTTGGACCGAATTTGGCCACTCTTTCCGGGGACCGAAAGGGCCCAGAAAAAGCACGTACCAACAAAAACTTAGAAGACTGCTAGGTTTTATGGGATATGATCTACGACGTGAATGATAAGAACCAGATCAACTGGGAATCCCTCTGAAGTTCTAACCAAAATAACAATCAACCCCCCATAAAACTTAAGGATCATCAATAATCCCATGCCAAACCACAACCAAGGTCGGTCGCCCACATCACCACAGTAGATTTCCTGGGTCGACACTCTCTCTGTCCTTCCGATACCCCAGCTAATCCAGTGGAACTTCTGAGACCTACCGTTCACCCCCATCCTTCATCCCTGATCACCCAGATCGCTCCTCCGAATCCTCCACCCTATCCAACTTCACTCGAATTTAAGACTAGTCACTCAGAGCTTGAAGAACACACCTTCAACCAGTAGAACCCTCGACTCCCCCAAATTCTGAAGAGACTCCAACACTTCCCCTATTTGGCTTTGAGCCTAAGAATGAAGATGATGTCCTTCAAACTGCATCCCAAATCTCAGCATGGTTAGACAACCTCTCCCAAAACACCTCAAGTCGAGAATACGAGACCGTGGTTGAACATTAGCCGGATGCAGAAGTGGGTCAACAAAAGAAAGAACCCGATAAGGAGGAGGCACTGATCTCCACTTTCTTAGAAGAGGAAGACTACATGTAGGATCTTCCACCATAGAGCGGCATAGCTTCGGTGCATATCCCTTCTTCACATTTGGCTCTGTTTATGACGAGCACTCCAGGAAGCTTTGTCAACCCTAGTCGCAGCATGGCTCAAGGATCAACAGCCTACATGCTCGGTCCTTAAATTTGGGACCAATTATCCACCGCCACTTTTCCCTTGAGAAAAGCAGAACACAGGCGCTCAGCCATAAAAAAGGATAATAAGAGAAAGGGAAGCAAACTTGCCTCCCCCACCTCACGTAATCCCTCCGCCTCTAGCTCTAACACCGACGCCTCATCCACCTCAGCCAAACTGAACAAAGCCCACAGGCTCGACAAGGAGCCAATCCTAGAAACAGGCCAGGAGGACAATCTCCTTCGGCACCTTGAGAAAATACCAATGCAGATATCCATACTCGAACTTATCAAGAAGTCTCCAGAACATCACCAATTGTTATTAAAGGTGCTGGATGAAACACATGTGGATGAAGATACCACTATAGAAGAGCTACCCGAGATTGCTTCGGTTATGGCTCAACCATCGACGCTTACCTTCACGGATGCCGACATGCTAAAAGTGTTGTTGCACGGAAGCTTAGCCCCCATATATTTGACTGTCATAATCAGAGAATTCTCAGTGCCTCACAAACTGGTTGACACCGGAAAGGGACTCACCATTTGCTCGATAACGATGCTCAAGACACTTGAGTATACGGAACAAGACATAAGGCCTTTGTCCTTATCCCTCATTGTGTACGATGGTTCTCGACGCTTCGTCAAAGGAATTATCAAGTTACAAGTCTGCCTAGGGCCAGTCACCAAATACGTTACATTCCATGTCTCTGACTCTTCTAGCACCTATAACCTGATACTAGGAAGGAAGTGGTTAGAATCCATGAAGACTGTCGCATCTACATACCACCAGTGCGTCAATTTCTCCCACGAGGACTCCATCTTCAAGATATATGTTATGCACCCCTACAGGAAATAGATACTGACTATGCGGCAAGTATACCAAGAGTGCATGAATCTATGCTAATACCGGCCATACCAAAAGAGTAGACACTCCCGAAGATGCATTGGTAGCAGAAATTAGCCATCCCCCATTCCTCCCAACTTGCCAACAGAGATTGACAAAGAGAGTAGCAGACCTTGACCTCACATGCTTGTATGATATAAATCCAACTGCAACGAAGGGCTGGGACCTTATGTATCAACTAGGATACATCCCGCATACGGGACTCAACAAGAATAAGCAAGGGTGTATAGGCCCCATCATCCCAAAGAAGGCCCGTATGCACACCAGGTTGGGCTACCAATCAGATAGCAAACAAGCTGACCTCTTCTTGACTTCACCCAAGTGGTGACTCTACGACCACTTTGTATACGAAACCACTGAGAAGTCCAATGTGACAAAAATAAAAGAAGCATCATGCACTAAGCCACAGATAATGGAGATTGAACAGATGGCTGAAGCCTTCGCTCATCTAACCAACTTAAATCGAGATGATAGTGATATACATAGGCCACTCGAAGGAGTTGGACCATTGTTCAAGACTGAAGACCCTCACATTATTGAAAGACAGAAATCCTTACAACCCGAGCTGCATGTAGAGGACTAGGAATCAGCCGATGAAGAAGACTTCCACATCGCCACCATAGAATTCGAAGAGGAACTAGAGTTAGGCACTCCTCAATCTCTGGGATCATTGCAGCTATAGGTCTTATGGAGATCATTAAAGGAAGCATGGCAACCTCCACCAAGCGATGATGAAGACTACTGGATAGATTTCCCTATACTCGAATTGGCAGAGCAATTGAATCAAGGCCTCCAAGGGTTGTTAGATGAAGAAGACGAGTCCAACTCTTATAATGGTGACCCCGGTCCCGATCCTGAAGGATGGGAATGCCCTTGGGGATGTCCCTGCATCTCCCAACCATACCAGCCTCACTGTCAGGCATGCATATTCATCCTAGCATATCACGAAGTCCAAGGGAGAGAGCTCACTAGTCTAGTAGATCATTAGTCAGGCTCATCCGAGGAAGACGAGGCTCAGCAATAAGAAAAACTCTAGCCCATTTCTGAGGACGGGAGCTCAGCTGGCTACAACCTCCAAACTTTCTTCAAAGACGAAGCGATTGACATGATAGAAGTGGCTAGAACGTCGACCGGATCATCGCCTTCATCACTCATCCAAAGAATCATGCTAGACAAGGAAAAAAAAATTTCAAATTTAGAATAAGTCCACGCCATTCGAAAACTTGCACGGGTGGCTCCAATAGCCGTTGCGCTTCCTCAGCTGAGAGAAGCATCCCCGTCGATTCCTCTCCAGGAAACCAGCCCTGTACCATACCTATTATCAAAAATAATAAAAAATAGAAAACCCAAAAAAATTAGAAAACATTAAAAAAGAGAGGGACCCTTCATCCCAAACCCATTCAGTGACCTACAAAGAGACCTTTCACTTAAGGCTACAAGCGGTAGTTGCATTGACAGAGTCAAGGAAGAACCAACCGATATACCCGTGCAAGGCTGTGCTGCCACTCTCGATGCCGCAGAGCTGCACCTTGAGCCCGCTCAACACAACCTTACCACTGCCCCCTCCCGAAAGCGTAGGGCATCTCGACAAAACAAAAAACCAGTCATCATACCTAACGAGATACTCTATGACTTTGAGAGGAGGACGAACAACCTTGATCTACACCTCACCAAGGATGTCGCAGTCATCAATTGTACTAATGAAGGGTTACCTCTCACAAAAACTAACCCCCTAGTGTAATGATTTTATAGTTTATGAGCTTATAAATGATGAAGAGGGACAAGCCGCTGAGGAGACACAATACTTCCAATGGTTCATCAAGCACTTCGATGAGTAGACTCAAGTCGCCGTGAAGCCCATAGAAGAAATCAACTTCGACACCAAAGAAAAGCCCAATAAGTTACTAATCAACGTAACGCTTAGCCGGAAGGAACAATAACAGATTATCCAAGTCCTTCAGGATCACCTCAGCTCTTTTGCATTGTCCTATGAAGACATGCCCAGTCTGGACCCGAGTTTAGTGAAACATCGTTTGGTCCTGGAGCCTAATGTAAAATTCATCAAGCAAAAACTCAGGAGAATGCACCCGCAGATAGCATTACAAGTCAAGAGGAAGTCGACCAGCTACACAAGGTGAAATTCATCCGAGTCATCCTCTACCCCAATTGGGTCACAAATATAGTATCTGTCGCCAAGAAAAATGGTAGAGTAAGGGTGTGCATCGAATTCTGAAACCTTAACCAGGCATGTAAAAAAGATGACTTCCCACTACCACATATCGACACTCTGGTTGACAACATTGCCAGACACGAGATGTTATCTTGCATGGATGGTTTCTCCGGATACAACCAAATTAGATTAGTAGAATTAGACCAAGAGAAGACATCCTTCACGGCGCCATGGGTAACCTTCTGCTACGTCATCATGCCTTTTGGCTTCAAGAACGCAAGAGCCACATATCAATGCGCCATGATGGATATATTCCATGATATGATGCACAAGTGTGTAGAAGTCTACGTCGGCGACATACTAGTGAAGTCTCAAATGCTAGCAGGACATGCTGAAGTCCTCTGACTTGTGCTAGAATGATCCGAAAAGTATCAAGTGAGGATGAATCCGAAGAAATGGATGTTCGCAGGGACCTCCAAAAAACTACTAGAATTCATAGTTAGCAAGTGAGGAATCAAAGTTGATACAGAGAAAGTTAAAGCCATTATAGAAATGCCACCTCCTGGTAACATCAAAGAATTATGAGGTCTGATAGGAATATTGTAATTCATCAGGAGATTCATCTCCCAGCACTCAGACAGATGCGACCCTTTTTATAGACTACTCAAAGGAGGAGCTGAGTACATATGGGATGACCGGTGTTAGCAAGCCTTCGATAAGATCAAGAAGTACCACCTCAATCCTCTGATATTATCACCACCAACCCTAAAAAGACTCTTGATCCTCTACATCTCGGCTAATGAGAAAGAAATGGAGGTAATCTTGGGACAGTATGATAAAGATGAAAAGAAGGAGAAGGACAACTACTACCTCAACAAGATGATGGTCGAGTATGAATAGAAGTACACTGCAATGGAGAAGACTTGCCTAACACTAGTATGAGCTTCAACGAAACTACGACACTACTTCAGACTGCACAAGATAATGGTACTAGCATGCATGGACCCTCTAAAGTACATCTTCGAGAAGCCCGCCACATCCGGGAAGATCGCTTGATGGCATATTCTACTACAAGAGTTCGACTTCACCTATATCACCCAGATGTCGATCAAAGGATAGGCGATCACCGATTACCTCGATAATCTTCCATTCCTAGCCAATGAGCCAGTACACACATACTTCCTCAATGAAGACTTACTCTCGATTCACTAGGAAGAGTTCAACAAAACCTCATTGACCTTATACTTTGATGGGGCTCTTAATCATAAAGGGAAAGGCATCAGGATAGTCCTACTAAGCCGAGAGTGAGTCATGATACCAAAAGCCTTTCAACTGGACTTCCTAGTCACTAATAACATTGCAGAATATGAAGCCTTCATTGTCAGACTACGAGCAGCACTGAAACTGGGCATCAAATAGTTGAAGACAATCAATGATTCCAAACTTGTGATAACATAAGTCGTTGGAGAGTGGAAGACCAAAGAAAGAAGACTGACGACATGCTTAGAAATAACTCAGTTCGTGATAAAGAAGTTCGAGAGAATTTCCTTCACGCATATCTCGAGATTAGAGAACAAGTTGATAGACTCCCTCGCTACGTTAGTGTGCAACCGTGGGTGCTCTCGCAAGTCTCGTCGCGACGATGCACTCGTAAGACAAATTTAGAGTCCCCACCCAGAGCTTTCTATGGCCTGGGATACCCAAATCAATATGATGAGCACCGAAGTGTTAAAATATGACTCTGATCTAGTTTACGCCAAAGGCTCTTGGGTAGGGGCTTCGGTTATCGATCGGGAAGGTGTTAGGCACCCGATCAATTTGCTCGTAAGCGGTCTCAATTATGGCCAAAAGAAAAAAATAAAAATGAAAATAAAATAGCACTTCCTCTTGCCCGAATGCACTCCAATCCTATTTACGGCCCCTGCAATCACCAAAATTTTGCCAACATAACGGCGCACATTCAAGGATAGAGGAAATGCAAAGAAGGTAGAGGAATAGAGGGGAGAGCCAGAGCTCTCGGGCCCTTATAGCATAACTATGGTCCTTTGCGTGAAGGCACTTTGGGAGCTTCTGATAGCTAGGGAGGTTGGATGATGGGTTCTAACCTCTAGGCCTAGGTAGCTAAGGGGTAGAGGAAGGAGGCTAGGGGGTTGATCTCACCTAGGCTAAAGGATTTTTGGTGGAAGATGGGGTCTAAAGGATGGTTTTGAATTTCGGAATTTGTATGGATTTGGTGCACCAAAGGGGAGAAGGGGATCTCTTAATCTTTTTTTCTCTTAGAAATTTTTAAGCCTTTGTAAAGGGAGGGGCGCCTCTCTATTTATAGAAAAGGAGAGGGTTAGGAGGGTACTTAAGAGCTAATAGGATTAGCGATTAGGTAATCCTAAATCGAAGGATTTTTGGTTTTTTAAGGTCATGGATAGGTGTGAGAGGGTAAATTGAGATGCAACAATCCTAAAGAAACCCATCCTAAACATGAGGATGGTCAATAAGTCAAACCCCAAAAGTGAAATTCGAGCAAAATCTCATAGTTACTGTAGCTAAGCCTAGCATGTATATTATACACGCTAAGCATATGTATAGTGCCTGTGAGAAGTTCAGAGCCTGCTGTAGGGCCCATTTGGCTTAGCATGTATATTATACACGCTAGGCCAAATTCTTCTAGAAAATGGCCTAGCATGTATATTATACACGCTAGGCAAAATTCCTTCAGAAATGGCCTAGAATATACACGCTAGGCAAAATGCCCACACCTCAGCCCGAAACCTCGGATAGCCATAACTTTTGGGGTATGACCTGGATCGGGGTGATCTTTGGCTTGCTAGAAAGCTGGGAAACTCTACTTTCCAATGGTATATGATTTAGCTCTAGTAGAGGTTCCAGCGAGCCTTGGCGCGCCTCCCCTCAACCACTGCCCGAGAGGGTTTGAAGCGAGTTTGAGAGGGGTTCTATAGTTTAGGGTTGATTCCTAAGGGTCGGGGATCGGCTTCAAAGGGTTTGGGTTAAGTTTTAAAGGTTTGGGAAGTTCTATCATAAGCTCGGGGGTGTGCCTTTCCTAAAGTATGTTTCGATCGGGCCTTGGGCCAAATTTGTGTGTCTACAGATGCCCCTCTTTGATATCCAATCACTAATGATCGAATGCCAAAGAAAAAGACATCCGAAGAGGCCCAAGGCACGGTAACGGGATTATCATATTCAAAGTGAACCTCAAACATCAAGATGGTAACATGGTGAGTAAACAAAAGCCTTGTATGTCGGGAAAAAATGTCTGTTCCTCAAGGCTATCGGTCCCTAAGTGCTTAGCGACATTACTAGGCATGACCGAGATGGTGTGAGTTGTGAAAGCCCAATATGCTGGAAAAAAGTCCGCTCCTCGATATGATTTGATGAGGTGTGATGTTTGAGTTCCATTGTGGATAAAACAGCCCCGTGAGCGGAGAGGGTGATTGACCCATACTAAAAACTGGGGCAATACAAAGACGCGGAATTCCCAGTTTGCATCCAATTGCACGAGGCATTGATTGCCCCATTTGATTAGTCACGGGTGCCCCTACTCGAGGTAGGGTTCAAGGTCTCTAAGTGAACTCGTTGATCCCGATGATAATTTAGAACAACTACCCGAGCGGAGCGAATTGATGTCGCAACATTTTTTTGGGAGTTTATGCCGCTTTTCGATGAGTTTCCTATTTTTGTTATTTTGTGCATTTTATTATATTTTTTTTTTGTTTTTGCTTTTCATGTTTGTTCGGGATTTTGAGCATGTTCATTGTCCTTAAACATTTTATTTTAGCACGATCCGCAAGTGGGTCGAATGGAAGTCGGTATGCTTATTGGGACGTGTGCCACTGGCTTCCCTTTTTTCTATTTATTTATTATTTTATTTTTAGGGTTGCACATACGTATGCACCTAAAAGGAACATACACATGTGCAAGGGAGGTTTTTAAGCCTAGAGTGTATATTATACACGCTAGGCTTCATCTGGTAGATTTATGCCTAGCATGTATATTATACACCAAGGCCAAATCTGGCAAATTTAAGCCTAGCGTGTATATTATACACGCTAAGCAAAAAGGTGCCTTAAATCAGCCGAGCCTGAGCAGAGAGGGTGTTTTTGCAAAAAGTCCTTTCCCTTATCTCTCCTAAACCAAAACGGAAGGCTCTCCTTGTGCTCCATTGATTCGATTTTAACCTTTCCATCACGCCATTGTTCAACATTGCTGATTAGTCACACTTTCTCCTGTCGGTTCTAGGATTCATTTCTCCTTCAAGGTAATCATTTTAAACCTTATTTTCTTTGATTTATCTTGATTTATTTCCAATGTAGTTAGGGTTTTTGGGATAGAGATGATGATCTTGTATCTATGATCTATCTAAATGATTTTCTCTGCATGTGTGATCTATTTCATGATAGTTGCATTTATTCACATGAATTTTGGTTTGAAAAGAGGGTGTATTTTAACTCTTTTTGGAAAATGGATGAGTTTTTGTTCAAAAACTTTGATTTTCCTTCTTACACCATTGTGATCTTGATTTTTTAAAGTACATGATGGAAAGAAGTGATTTGATTTTGAATTTTTAAATGCCTCCCCAACCATAATTTCAGTGTGTATTCATTGTGGGGTTTTTTAATCGAAATTTTGAGATGATTTTTGTAAAGATTTTCTTCTCCCTCCTTCTTTTTTGGAAGGGTGTATGACTTGAAGATTTTTTTTGTTTTGTTTTTGGGTGTGCCCTTTCTTTTTTTTGGAAAAAAATCTAGCGCGAAAGAGGAATACTCACCTTCCTTCGATTTGATATTTTTAACAATGCCCTTGATGATTTGATTCTGATTTTGGTTGATGACGATGATGATTTTTATGTACTTGCTTCATGTTCCCCTTTTAGGATGTCGAGTTAAGAGGACCTTGGTCATGAGGGTGGTCCCGATGTGACTTATGGTGCCAGAGGGGAGCGCCTTATTTAGGTGCAGCGCTCTTCTTGCGATTGGTGGGAAATGCAGGGCAAAGCCGCACGTCGTGGGTTATTGCATTAGTACTACACCCGTATTTCCAACTTTGGTATAGCCAGCAAGGTAAAAGATGAATTCTTTGGCTATATATATATATATATTTTTTTGCTCGGGCCTCTTTGCTTTTGAATCTGACATTCCTTGCTCTCTTGATGCAGCCTCTGCCCCCGCTCATGTTCCGCGGAGGTTGGTTCGACCTCCAGCGCCTCTATGTTCGTCTCCCCCAGGTTGTGCGGTTCCTTCTGGCCCAGGCCGGCTTTCGGGACTACTTGTCATGCCTGGCCATGAGGGGGGATATGGCATACGTGAAGGCCCTAGTGGAGCGGTTTCGGCCTAAGACGATGACCTTCCATATGTCCATGGCTGAGATGACCATCACCCTAGTGGACTGGTCCATGATTACCAGGATAGGTATTGGAGGGATACCCGTGGTTCCTCCTCTCATTCCAGACCATGCAGAGGTGATCGAGTTGATTTGGGATTACCCCACCTCCTGAGATATGACTGGCTCCGAGGTCAAGCTATCTTAGTCGGTCGATCAGTTTGATATTGATGAGTTGGTGGATCCGGACAGCTAGATATGGATATCATCATTAAGCCCGAGCATGCACTGATGCTCGCCTGTATCTAGCTCCTTTTCCTACTGGGGAAGACCATTCTCGCCAATACTAGTGGTGGTCGGATCTCGCTGTCTCTCCTCAATCTAATGGGAAACTGGGAGAATGTGCATCATTTTGACTGGGGGAGCAGGATATGCCGTGTTGATGGCTAGTTTGGTCAGGGCCTCAGTTAGGGATGTGGCCTCTGTTCTCGGCTTCTAGCTTACGATCGAGGTGACTAATTTTTTTTCTTTTTCCATCAGCCATGACTTGTTTTTTTTTCTCTCTTTTGACATATTTTCCTATTTGTTCATCCTTCCAGATTTGGGCATATCTTCACTTTCAGATTTGGGCATATCTTCTCTGACGAGTTCACATACCCCCTTATGAGCAGCTGGCACAAGAGTCGTCGCAGGGACATGGGGATGAAGCATTTGGAACTGAGTTTGAGGTCCCGGTTTGACTTGATGATCCCGGAGCAGGTATCTACTTTCCCCTCTCTTTCTCTTTCTCTTTTCCTTGGGTTTTTAGATGGTGTTGCTTTGACTAATAGGGCCCTTCTTTTTGAAGTAGGTGACCTTTGATCCCTATGTCGACTCCCCTTCCTGGGATCGTGTTGCTGTGGGCGAGTCCCGACTATTTATTGATCATCACATCATCTTCTTTTACGGCTCCTGGGTCAGAGCATATTACCTGGGGATGTTATGTCATCGGAGGGTATGAATGAGGAGCTTGCAGATGGACTCCTTCGCCATGGGCTCCCAGTAGATGGTCTCTTTGAGCATGGAGGGTATCAGATGTGGTATGAGTCTCTCCCATCTCGGTCCCTCTTCCAATGCTTTGTGCTAGGATTCGGAGGCCTGCGATCTCAGGTACTATTCCTCTGTTCTTTCTTTCGCATGCATTCTTGTTTGTCTTGATTTTACCATACAGACTAGATTTCTACCTCTTTTTTAGTTTGAGGGAGAGGAGGATTCTGATGAAGATGTGGCTGAGGTGGGTCCTGCAGAGGTATCAGGTGTTGGTCCTTCAAACCCTTCTTGTGCGAGGAGCTTAGGGGCCTCAACTGTGGGGACCCAAGGGACCTTTAGGCATTTCGACGGCGCGCTCCTCTTGGGCCTTTGTACTTATGTGGTAGAGCGGGCTCATATATCGGCTGAGGCTGTTAGGGTCCCTCCTCCTGAGTTGGTGCTGTGGGTGAGTTTTCTTTCCTGCCTATTATTTTGAGGGTATGCCTTTCTTTGTATCATTTCCCACGCAGCTAACCTCTCTTTCTCTCTGCCCCATGTAGGATTATGAGTCGGTTGTAAACCAGGCGGAATACTACCATAACATTGCTGACCTTCGGGACGTGGAAGTGGTGCTTGCAGCGTGCTTGTTGCTTTGCTGATTGATTCTGCTTGTTGCTTTGCTGCCCTATTGTCAATCGACCTTGACTAACCTTTTGGTGTGATGCTTGCAGCGTGCTCGTGAAAAGGAGTCGCGCTCATTGCTAAGTAGATTGTCCCAGGCATGGTCCCAGGTGGGGGATGTACTATCATAGTACTTCACGCCGGTGAAAGAGGACCAAGGGCACTGATTAGGAGTGGCCTGCTTTTCTTTTCCTACTTTTGATAAACATTCGAGACTTTTGAACATTATTTTCTTGGGAATTAATATGTAATGAATGATTGAACATATTTTTTATGATTTGTAATGAATGTTATCGCTTCTCCCTTCTATTTGTTCTGTCTCTATCTTCTAGATGTGATATGCTTGGTTATCTGTAGGATGGGCCCTGAATTGGGAAATTGGCCCTTGGGTTGTGTATTAAAAAAATAGCCAAACCCTGTATGCTCATGTGGGTGGTACTTGAAAGAAAACCACATGGATAGGTTAGATGGCAAATTTTGGTATCCCAGCATGTAACCTGGGGTGCTTTGTACGAGAAAAAAAGAAAGTGTATGTGTTCTAGTTAAAGGACCGGTAAAAATAAACTCCCAATTTCCCTCTCTCTAATTTTTTATTGAGGGTTTTCTAGCCTGGTGTGTGTAATATACACGCTAGGCAAAATTTCTTCAAAAATGGCCTAGCGTGTATATTATACACGCTAGGCATTTTTTGGGGACTTTATGGCTTAGCGTGAATAATATACACGGTAGGCAAAATTTGGGAGACTTTGAACTAGCGTATGTATTACACACGCTAAGTATTTTTAGGGTATTGTGGGGTCTTTAAGACCCAAGAATGCCCCTTTTTAAATTATTTTTAGTTGGGTTTTGGATTTTTACTGCCAGTTTTTTCTTTTCTCTTTCCTGAGGGTGGGGCCATCGTCCTACATCGAATTGTGATTTCTCAAAATATCTTTGTATGACAATGGACCCGCTTTATGACCCCGCTCCCCTTGGGGGGTTAAGGGCATTCACACTTCCCTCATTGGACATGGGGCCCAATTTTTTGACGAAATGACTCGACAGTCTGAACGAAAGTGAGCATGTTGGTTTGGATCAACTCGGGATAGCCCATCTCTCGTCTTTCCTGGATGTTCCTTTGCTTTGGGATTTTCTTTATACGGCAGCTTCTCATTGCGAATCGTGAGCTAACTCCCATGTCTTTTACTTTGGGAATCGTGAGCTAACTCCCATCCTTGAAGAACTCTCAAACCTATCGGATTTGAAGCTACATATAGGTCTTGCTAGGGTAGTGCCGAAACTAGGTTACTCTAAAACCGTCGACATGAATTTGGATTTGAAGAAAGCTGATTATGAGAAAAGCTTTGTTGGTGGGACCACAAGGTGTTTGATGAAATTTTTGAGAGAGCTTTTTGGTGATGAAAGTTTGTAAAAATTGCTAGTTAGAAACATCCATAATGTAAAGGCTTTCGCTCTCTGCCTTCTCTTAGAGGTTCTTTTTGACAAAGGGGGGAGAGCTTCTCTCTTGCACTTTGTGATATGCTGGCGGAAATGGAGGCGGGTCGCTCTGTGATGCATATGGTACGGGCGGAGCTTTACCGTTGTCTCGATGCTTTTACTTTGGGCAAGGTTAAGTGTCTCTGGCGATGCCCCATTCTGCTCTAGGTGTGGCTTGGGGAGCATCTTGCCATTTTGGGGTATATGCCCCGCTTTTATGTGGTTCGTAGAGAGGTGGCTTGCTGTTTTTTAGGCTGATGTCATAAATTACCCCAAGGGAATATGTGGAGCTAAAAATTTGGCTGGCTAAGGCCGAACTGGTGTGGAGGCTTCCATGGTTGGAGGGGACCTTCCCAGTAGTTCGATCTAGAGATCATGAGGGCATCACCGTTCTTGGCTTGACTGGTAGCACCCACTATTTTCCTTCTCGAGTATTGCACTAGTTTGGTTATATTCAGTAGGTGCCTTGCTCGGAGAGACCTCCCCTATGCAGACTGATTTTTTCTCGGGGGTCCTCTGGGGACTTGGATAGGATAGCCTCTGTTTGGGAGACACGTCAGTCGATGCATATGTGTAGTTTGGAGCAAGGGGATTCTCTTCTGACTTCCCCATGGTATGAGGCCTGGCTGCTATCTGAGAAGCCCTCTGTCCGTTGCGTAGATCAGGGGGAGAGCAGCAGTGCGGAGGGGCCTTTGCCGCGGAAGGAGTCGATGCTTTTGGGTTGGATTGAGCTACTGGTAGATGAGAAGCGGGTCCTACATGAATGTTTAGAGAAACACAAGGTCAGAGCAGCTGTTGCAGAAGCAAGAGCCGATTTGCAAAGTGTGAAGTTCTTCGTCTAGAAAGAGCCCTGAGTGATGCTCTTGGTGCTACTGATGCTTCCCGGAAGTGGTATAAGAGCCTGCATGGCTGCTGGATGACGGATCAGGATGCTCGAGAGGATGCCTACACGCCGAGATTCATGCTTTTAAGCACGAGTTTCTTCATTGACCTAGTCCTGCACATCTTTTTGCATAGATCAAATCACTACCGGAAGGGGCATAAGAACCCCTATTAGATTTTTTTGGGTATATATATTTTTCTCATCTTTTTTATTGCTTTTCACATTAGTAAAAAGGAAGGGTATGCAAGGCATCATACAGATTATTTTTTTGAGATGTGGTGCTAGTGTAGTATAGACATGTAAATGGAAAAGGGAAATCTATTATCTTACATAAATTCTATCTTTCTCTATTTTTGTAAAAGGGGAAACCTGGGTATTACGTCAAACATCCTTTGGGGATTTGGTGCACATAGTGGTGGCCTGAAAATGGGAAAGGGAAATTTATTATATTTTGCAAATGTGGTCCTTCCAGTCATCAAACCAATCATCCGGGGTAGGGGTATGCACAGTGCCGACCTAAAAAAGGGAAAAGGAAATTTATTATCTTTACAAATGTGGTCCTTCCGGTCATCAAACCAATCATCCCGGGGTGGGGGTGTGCACTGTGCCAACTTGGAAAATGGGAAAGGGAAATGTATTATATGTTGCAAATGTGGGGTCCTCTCCTTTCTTCATTTGTTTGATGCCTCAACAACGAGACGAAGTCACGGGTCCCATTCTGAGCACATCCAAACCCGTTCATGCGGTCGGACCTAAGTGAGGTTCAACAACTTTCACCAAGGTCAGAACATCCATCCCCTTGGATTGAGTAGACCCATTTTATCCTTACCTTGGGTCAAACATTTGACGGTGCGATCCAAAGATATCCTTGATCAAGATTCGATTTGAACTAACATGAGCGGCCCAAATGAAGACCAGATCCTGGAGCTAGAGCCAATGGAGAAACTGATTCCTTCTCATTCCTTTCAACATTTTTACTCACAGTGCTCAAGATGGGTTCTCGTCATGCTCGTTGTTGCCCTCTTTTTATCCGTAGCACCCTTTTAGGTTTTCACTATGTCCATGGGTATGCATTTTTATCCCAGGCATCTTTTCAGGTTTTCACCTGGTCCTCACAAGCTCGCTGTTTTACCCGTGGTGCCCTTTCGGGTTTTCACCATGTCCATTTTGCTTTGAGCTTATATATTTTTTTTCTTTTCTTTAATATTTTCTCAAAGGCCACGACATGGACGTCGACTCCGTCATAGCCAGCTGGATGAGATTCTTGTTGTCTCTCAGCTTGGCTCGTATTGACTCAACGGATACTTTGACTGCTTGTGAACCTTACAGAGGGCTTTCCTTAGGGATTTATCTTGGCCATGGGTTTAAAAGGGATAGGTTTAAGAATTTTGAAGGTGTTCTCGGGTTAAAAGGTATCCTTGATTGGGTTCTAGTTATCGTAATACACTTCTTCCTTGGGGGATTATTACTGTACATGCCTCATTTTTTCTTATTTATATACTTTTTCAGACAATCTCTTTTTGAGATTTTGCTCTTCTAATTTTTTTAGATTTGATGGTAACTCTTTTTCTCCATTTTTTTTTGGTATATACACTTTTTTTGACTTCTGTTATGTGGAGGAGTTTAATGAAAGAAAGGCTAATGGCTCAACGGGTGTAGCAAGTGTATAAGTGTTCAGGGATGCTTTTTTTGCTACTTGACCTTGAAATGATGACCTCTTTTATTCCTTAAGCAGTCACGTACCCATCTTATTAATACTTACCTTGTAGCAAAGACTATAAGTAAAATCGACGTATGTATCCAGTGTTGATGGGCTCAGAAAAGTGATCTCCGTCCATGGTGGCGAGGCGGATCACGTATCTCGGGAGTACCTCTCGGATGACGTAAGTTCCTTCCCAGTTGGGCTTGAATTTCCCTCTTGGATCGGTGTGGAGAGAAGGGAAGATCTTCTTAAGCACGGTATCACCCACCTTCAAATCCCGGGTGCGAACACGCTTGTTGTAAGTACATGCGATTCTTCTTTGATAGACCTAGGTGTGACATAAGGTTAGGAGCCTTTTGTCATCTAGCAGGTTCAGCTGCTCAAAGTGTGACCTCTCTTTTTCAGCTTTTGGTAGACCAGATTCGATGAGGATATGGAGTAAAGGCACTTCAACCTCGACTGGCAGGACGACCTCGGTTCCATATACGAGGGAGAATGTTGTTGCCCCTATAGCGGTATGGATCGACATTCGATAGGCCCAAAGTGTAAAAGGTAACATTTCACTCCAATCTCGATAGGTGATGACTATCTTCTCAAGGATGCAGGCAACTATCTTGCTAGCAGCTGATCAATAACAGAATATACCATTTTATCACCCTTAACTTAGTGATGCTAGGACTTAGTTTGCTACTAACAAGTTGATGATGTGCAGATATTAAAGAAAAATAGTAAAAGAGAGCCAAAGTGTTAATATTCATCAAAATAAACTCAAAAAGTAGTAAAAAGATAATTAAGCATAAGAAGATGATTCGCCACCTACTGAAAGCTAAGAAATCGTACTTTACGATTGAGCGCTAATACTGAAGCCAAAGAAGATAAAAACGAGAAATCGTAATTTACAATTCTTTAAAAGACGATTCTTCAGCAAGCGACAAAAGAGTAAAAGGTGATACAGAAGAAAGTGATCAATCGTTATAGACAATTGTCTAGTATGAAAGTCATGGGAGCTGAAGAAAGAGAAAATCATGATTTATGATTTTCTAAAAAAAAAGCACAATCGTGATTTATGATTGTATGAAGGAAGCTTTCATATTTCTGCTGATCATGTGAGAATTTCTACCGCCAAGAACATGATTAGAAGGACTCTTTAATTAGAAGTTTGGCTAATCACGGATCTGAGAAGATTGATAGACTCATAAGATCTCTGCTACTGTTATCAAGGAAAGAAATCCGTAACACATCAACCGTTGAAAGCAAGGAAGAATAAAAATTAGAATTAGAGTTATATCAAGAATCTTTTATTTTAGTAGTTTCTTTTATTAGAATTAGAACTCTGTAAACCGACTCCTTATGATCTATAAATAAGAGGGCTCGACATAGGAATAATTATCGAAGAGTTTCACAGCATCAATTGACAACTGAGGTCTGTGTTTTCTCCCGATCAAAGTAATTTAGGATTTACAAAGTAACATCGTCCACAGTTCTCTGAGGTTTTGCCTGACAACCAAGGCTGAGGAAGCTGAGAGATCAACCCTTTGGATGGTTATAATTTTGCTTTCTAGTTTAGATTTTATTTTATTTTTAGTTTAGATTTTATATGCTTTATAAACATCTTTGAATTTTGATTTGAATTGACGACTCAGGTTAAAGTTTGCAGATTAGTATAACGATTTTACTTTTCCATCTTCAATTTTCTCTAATTTTATTGACACCCAGATTTTAGGAGATTGTTGATTAGATTAAATCTATGTTGAAGAAGTTCAGTTTTTGATTGATGACCAAATTCTAGAAGGCTACAATATGGTGTAATGGTATTTTAAATTTGTAAACATCTGATAGCTGAAGGTTGAGATTGATGACCTTAATCTGAAGAAGAAGGATTAGGATTTATTTTTATGCAATTAGATTAAGGAACCCATTCTTTTATTCATATTTCTCCAATAGTTTAGGACTTAAAAGATGAAGATAGCTTCTAAAACAAGAATATAAAAATCTATAAGAAGATAATCACTTCTTCGTGGGATCGATCCTATCATTACTCTATAAATTCCATTGTGCGCTTGTAATAGGTTAAGGCTTGATTTTAATTTAAATATATACATACTATAAACTGGTCAACAACTTCCATGGCACCATTGGTTTGTGGCTGATATGGTGATGAGCGGTAATGTTTGATTTTAGATTGCTTGTCGAAAGCCCTAATGCGCGTGTTCACAAAGTTAGTGCCATTATCTGTGACGATGTCCTTGGGTACACCAAATCGGCAAACTTCTTGATGAACTTCTCGACATGACAGGCCGTGATGTTTGTATATGATGCTACCTCTACCCATTTGGTGAAGTATTCAATGGCGACGAGGATGAAATGATGCCCATTAGATACTTTCGGATTGACCTTTCCAATGATGTCGAGTCCCCATGTAACGAATGGCCAAGGAGTGCTCATGCTGTGTAGATCTATGGCTGGAGCATGTATCAGACTGGAGTGTTCTTGGCATTTATAACACTTTTGCACGTGCTTGTAACAGCCAGTTTCCATCGTAGTCCAAAAGCATGTGTCCATTGAGTGGGTCCTACATACTCCTTTATGGATTTCTTTCATGATGTTGGCTGCCTCGCCCTTAGTAAGGCATCTGAGCAAGTTGTTATTATATGATTGCTTGTAGAGGCATTCACCATTGATGACATAATTAGCTGCTAGACGTTAGATGGCTCACCTATCTTCCTTGGATGCCCCCTCAAGGAAAGTTCGAGTTTCGAGGAAATTCTTGATATCTAAGAACCATGGAGGCTCATCATCTACCTTTGGGGATCCCTCAATCTAGAGGCAGAAGGCAGGTTCATTTCATTGCTCAATCATGATCGGCTTCATCTCGACACCATGTAGAATTTCGACCATGGATGCTAACATTGTTAGTGCATTGGCGAAGCGATTTCTTGCTCGCGGGACATAGGAGAAGGTAACATCATCAAAGCATGCTATTAGATTCTCAAGGTGCTCATGGTATGGGATCAGTTTTTCATCCTTCATCTTCCAATCTCTGTTGGTCTAGCATATAATCAGCTGTGAGTCGCTAAACACCCTGAGATGCATTACATTCAGGTCAAGTGCTACTTGTAAGCCGGCAGCATAGGCTTTGTATTCAGCCATGTTGTTTGTGCACGGGAAGCCAAGTTTGATAGAGATTGGTACATGAGATTCTCTTGGAGAAATTAGAATAGCGCCAACTCCCTGACCCTTTGCATTTGCTGCCCCATCAAAGTGCATTACCCAGGATTCCTCTATCTTTGCTATATCATCCTCTGTTATGAACAAGATGTCCTCATCTGAAAATTCAATTCTCAAAGGCTCGTAGTCAGGTAAAGGATTCTCGACAAGATGATCGGCGAGTGCTTGCCCCTTTATTGATTTCTGCGTGACATATATAATGTTGAACTCTGATAGGAGGAGCTGCCAATGTGCTGTTCGGCCCGTGATAGCCAGCTTTTCAAACAAGTACTTCAATGGATCCATCTATGCCAAAAGGAAAATAGCTTGGGATAGAAAATAGCGGCGAAGCTCTATGCTGCCCATACGAGAGCCAGGCATGCTTTCTCTAGATGAGAATAGCGCGTCTCGTAGTTGGTAAACTTCTTGCTGAGATAGTAGATGGCCTGCTCTCTTCTTCCAATTTCATCATGTTGCCCTAGGACACATCTCATCGAAACTTTCGTCATGGAGAGATACATCAAGAGTGGTCTCCCGGATTCGAAAATTGGAGGATTGAGAAGGTAACTCTTCATTTTATCAAATGCCACCTGACAGTCGTCATTCCATTTGACCAGCGAATCTTTCCTGAGTAGCTTGAAAAATAGCGTGCAGATAGGAGTTAGCTGTGCAATGAACCGACTGATGTACTATATTCTGCCTAAGAAACCTCTTACTTCTTTTTCTGTAGATGGTGGTGGCATTTCAACGATAGCTTTAACATTGATCGGGCCAACCTCAATACCTCTTCTGCTGACAATGAAGCCCAATAGTTTTCCTGACATGGTGCTGAATGCCCATTTCTGACGGTTCAAATGCAACCTATATTTTCTCAAATATCTTTTGAAGGTTTATCAGATGATCCTCTCTTTCTGGTGACTTGGCAATCATGTCATCCAAATACACCTCAATTTCTCGGTGCATCATTGTCATGATCTGAATTTTATACCTTTGATACACCTAAAATATGTGTATGTGTTTAATACCATATTCCCCGCATACCTTGAGTTTTCAAAATGTTTTATCTAAAAAAGCATGTTTTGGTTTTTCAAGCTTTTATATTTATTTTCGTCATTAATGAACACAAGTTATGTGGTAGCCTATTGGTTAAAGGCTTTAAATTCTAGATAAGAGGTCTAGGGATCAAACCTTATTATGTGTGCTTTAAACCTCTATTTTAGACTTTGAGATAAAAGCCTATACACTCTTCCTTATTGTATTGGCTTAACACCGGATAATCTCCAAAGTGTGATAAATAAGTGTGTTACGGAGAACCCGAAATTATAAGCTCATTTAGAGTTCTTCTTAAGAATAGAGCCGTCAGAGACCCTAGAGACCTTAGAGAAGAAATTCTAGATCTATCTTCCTAGAACCCTTCTTTTGGAAGTGCGGTGAGACGTTGGTGTATATTCTCAAGCGGCCTTCACCTTCTTCTAAAATCATCATCATTGTTGGGATCTGAATCTAATCATGGTGGTACGATCGATCTAGGTATGGAGAAATCATGCTTTCCATTGATCTTAAAATATTATTTTTTATTAATAGATTTTTATATAAATTAGTGATTTTATTTCATAGATAATGATGGAATGATTAAATGAATGCATGCTATGATTAATAGATTTTTAATGTTAATGATGTTGGGTTAAAAAGAAGTCCGATTAAATTCCACCATGTGATTTGATGTATTTTGAGGCATGCTCACAGATTGAAATCAATCGATTGACACCTAAAAGCAATTTCCGTGAATTCCCGCCAAACTTTGCATTAGATACTGCCTCGGTAGTTTGGCCATACCTTTCTATCCCGAACTCGGATTGAGGTGATTCTTATGGAGTTGGAAAGCTGATGACGAGCTCTACAACTTTTTTGTTTTAGCCAGTTTTTGAATCTGACGTCTTCAAGGTCGAAATGTAGCTGTAAGTAGCACTAAGTTCCCGATGACCCAAAGTTGCAGTATTTTGATATTATTTTTGGAATTCTTGGGCTGTTTTACGCACCATGATCGTATGATATGCACTGTAATATTTATGCACCATGATTGTGTACACTTTGATATTTACGTACCATGAATAAATGCACTTAAATGCATATGTAGTATGATATCACTCTCATGCACTTTATATGTCCCATGGTGGTCTAGATAATTCACAATCAAGATACGTAAAATACGATGAAATGTCAAGCCATGATTAATGAGCATTAAACCGAACATCTTGTACCCGATGGAGTCTAAGAAGGTATTAGACCCAACATCTTATGTAAGATGGAGTCTAACTGAACAAGAGTATGATGAGCATGATTCAACCCAACGTCTTGAGCGGGACGGAGTTTGACATGCAATAAATAACATGATTCATTAGACCCAATGTCTCGAGCATGACGGAGTCTAACTAACAAGTGATAAGCATGATTAAGACCCAACGTCTTGAGCGGGACGGAGTCTAACGTGCATTAAATGACAAGAAAGATGAAATTAAAAGATATGATGCATTCATGTAATATTATTATATATGTTTACGTTCAGTTCATTTCAACTTAGTGAGATTATACATGCCACCTGCACACATACATGAAATATATCGAAATGTTATATGGCTAGGATTGATATTTTATGCTTAAATGGATTGCATGTCTGGTCCATACAAGTGTAAACTTACACCCCTTGTTTATGTGGGTGATCAGATGAGACAGGTGTTGCCAATGACAATGTATGGGTCTATGGCGATGAGACGACACGTGGTGCTCAAGAAACTGGATTGAATGGCGTTGATGGCTTCGTGGCCTAATTAGCTATTTTCCTTTCTAGTTATTAGTAATTTTAAATAAATGGGACATTGATCAGTTAGTATTTAGCCTAAACTGTTTAAGCTTTAATTATGTTGGACTTGTTATTGGAATAAGAACATTATCATGAGTTTTATTTAGATTAATTAATGTTTTAAAGAAATTTTATCTTCCGTTGTTTAAGGTACTTTTATCGCCTTATTATGTTTCTATGGTTCTCGATACGAAGGTACGGTCTAAGATCTTACAATTAAGAGGTTGTGAGATCTCGGGTCGCTACAGTTGGTATCAGAGCCTAAGGTTGATTCTTACGTCGGGAATATGTGTAATTAGAGTTTAACGTGAGATTGATCGGTTGCAGTTGATGAACAAGCATATTGATGCGTTGACCGAGGCAATTGTGAGTGCCATCAATGCAACCAGAACTCCAAATACCCAACGTACTCCGGCTCCTAGGTCAGAATTGAACGAATTCAGGAAGAACCGACCACGATACTTCAATGGGACGAGAGATAGCGCGAAGGCTATGAAACGGGTGCAACAGATGGAAAAGATCTTCGATCTAATGGAGTGTAATGAAACAACTAAAGTGAGATTAGCAACCTACAAACTGGAGGGGGATGCCGAGAACTGGTGGAGACAATTGAAAGAACCGACTCGTGTCGAAGAGCCTGATTATGTATGGGACTGGGATGAATTCGTAAAAGTGTTTTATGATAAGTACTACCCCCAGAGCATTCAAGAAGCAAAGATTGAGGAACTCCTGAACCTCCAACAGGGAGAGATGACTGTTGACACTTATGCTAAGCTTTTTATAGAACTGAGCCAGTTTGCACCGACCCTGGTTTCTGACGAGAACTTTTGACTCAGGAGATTTGAGAAGGGTTTGAGGCCCCAGATTAGGACCTTGGTGGTTGGACACCGATGCGACTCATACAAGGACCTGATTGATAGATGTTACACCATCGAGAGAGAATTCAAGGTGCCTTCGCCGACTAGTAATATGGGTCAGAGCTCGGCTAGAAACTTTCAATATGGCCGCCGAGATCGTGTGTTTTCTAAATCCAACATGAGATCGGAGAGTAGGGGCACTCCTTACTCAAGACCAGCCTTCTCGCAGTAGAGCAAGACTAATTCTATAGTGGCGTCGACTGCAAAGACTACTCTGACCTGTACTACTTGCGGCAAGAATCATTACGGCACCTGCCTTAGGGGAACTGGTGCTTGTTTCAACTATGGACAGCTTGGGCATAAAGCAGCTGAGTGCAAGATGCCTAAGAAGTCATCTGGATCGAGGGCTATGCCTCCTACGACGATTACGACTAATGGCCGCGTGTATACCCTATCTGATGCTGACGCTAGAGCTTCAGACGATGTCATCCAGGGTATGTTTATTTATTTAAAATTCATGATTACGTAGTAATGTCATAAATATTAATTTGCGTAGAATGACTACTTTTTGAAAATGTTTTCAAAAATGAATTAAATGAATTTGTTAAGAACTAACGAAGATCTAGTAGACATTAAGCTTTTAAATTGAATGATACCCTTACGTTGAATAATTTAAGTCGTAGCATGTCTTGGGTGCCCAGGTTTGATGTTGATCGATGGCCTTTTTGCTCATGTGCTTTTGGATTCGGGTGCTTCCCATTCATTCGTCTCCTTAAACTTCGCTAAGTGTCTTGATAAGGATTCATCTCCTATGAGCATTCCTTTGACTGTAGCAACTCCTTTGAGAAAAAGTGTGCTTGCTGACAGAGTCTATCCTCAATGTTCTGTCCAGATTGGAACCCATGCATTGGTTATCGATCTAATTGAATTAGACTTTGAAGATTTCGATGTGATCCTAGGGATGGATTGGCTCGCTGAATCTCATGCGACCCTTGATTGTTTCGCCAAGACCGTGATTTTTACCCCTTTGGATGGACCGACTTTTAAATTCAAGGGCGCGCAGAAGGGTGCCATTTCGAAACTCTTTGCTTTATTAGAAGTCGAGAAAAAGCGGGGAGATATATCATCGATTCCTGTTGTAAATGAATTTGCTGGAGTTTTTCCTGATGAAGTGACGGGTTTGCCGCCGAGTTGGGAAGTCGAATTTCAGATTGATCTTGTACCTGGCACTGCACCGATAGCTAAGACTCCTTACAAGATGGCACTTGCAGAACTATCAGAATTGAAGAAACAGTTACAGGAACTATAAGATAAGGGTTTCATTAGAAGAAGTCAGTCACCCTGGGGTGCTCCTGTTTTATTTGTTAAGACGAAGGACAGTTCTCAGAGGCTATGCATTGATTACCGAAAGTTGAACCAAGCGACGATTAAGAACAAGTATCCATTGCCACAATCGATGTTATATTTGATCAACTGCAAGGCGCACGATATTTCTCTAAGGTCGATCTGAGATCTGGATATCAGTAGTTGAGAGTGGGAGAGTCCGATATAGCTAAGACGACATTCAATACGAGGTATGGGCAGTTTGAATTTTTGGTAATGCCTTTGGGATTGACTAATGCTCCTGCAATCTTTATGGACTTGATGAACCGTATTTTCAAGCCCTACTTGGATCAGTTTGTGGTGGTTTTCGTTGATGACATCCTGATCTACTCCAAGTCCGAAGAAGAGCATGCCGAACACTTAAGGATCGTCTTACAAACCCTATTGGACCACCAGTTGTATGCTAAGACGAGTAATGCGAATTCTGGATGCGTGAAGTGACATTTCTGGGCCACAGGATTTTTGAGGCAGGGATTACTGTTGATCCTGCAAAAATTGAAGCCATTGTAAATTGGGCGAGTCCCAAAAGTGTTACTGAAGTACGAAGTTTCCTTGGCTTAGCTGGTTACTATAGAAGGTTCGTGGAAGGTTTCTCAAAGATCTCAGGACCTCATACCAGGCTGACCAAGAAAAATGTGAAATTCATTTGGACCGATGAGTGCGAGAAGAGCTTTTTCAAGCTGAAGAAAAGATTGACTACTGCTCCCATTCTAGTGATACCTTTTGGAAGTGGTGGCTTTACCGTTAATACCGATGCGTCGTATAAAGGACTAGGTGGTGTCCTGATGCAAAATGAGAGAGTTGTAGATTACGGATCCAGGCAGCTAAAGGAGCATGAAAAGAATTACCCTACACATGATCTAGAATTGGCCGCTATCATATTCGCGCTGAAGATCTGGAGACACTACCTATATGGAGAGAAATTCATCATCTCCACGGATCATCAAAGTCTTAAATACCTTTTTATGCAGAAAGACTTGAAAATGAGGCAGAGAAGATGGTTGGAATTCTTGATCGATTATGATTGTGAGATCAAGTATCATCCGGGAAAGGCTAATGTTGTTGCCAATGCCCTCAGCAGATTTGTTCCAGAACAGGTAATTCGACCAAGAGCATTGCTTTCGCACATTGTTATCACCTCTTCATTACTTGATCGAATCAGGGGATTACAGCTTGAAGATCCTATCCTCTTAAAATTGAAGGACGGTGGGAAGTCTGAGATTACTATCAGGGATGATGGGATGATGCTGTTCCAGCGACGCTACTGTGTACCTGATAATATAGAATTGAAACGGGAGATCTTAGACGAAGCCCATAAGTCTAAGTTCTCTATTCACCCTGGGAACAATAAGATGTACAAGGGATTGAAGAAAAATTATTGGTGGAATGATATGAAGAGAGAGATCGCTGACTACATTGCAAGCTGTCTCACATGCCAGCAAGTTAAAGCTGAACATCAGAAACCACCTGGGTTACTTCAGCCACTACCGATTCTGGGTTGGAAATGGGAGAGTATCGGCATGGATTTCATCACTGGTTTGCCGAGAACCCTGAAGAGGAACGACGCTATTTAGGTTGTGGTCGATAGACTGACTAAATCAACTCATTTTATTCCGTACCGCATGACCTATTCAGCCTCTCAGTTGGCGGATATTTATATTCGTGAGATTATCAGATCGCATGGTGTGCCTGCTGATATCGTATCTGATAGAGACCCTCATTTCACGTCAAGATTTTGGCAAAAATTTCAAGATGGGATGGGGTCTAAGTTGAAATTTAGCTCTGCTTTTCATCCTCAAACGGATGGGCAGACCGAAAGATTGAATCAAGTGTTAGAGGACATGCTTCGTGCTTGTGTACTGGACTTTGGAGGCAATTGGGACGAGCATCTACCTCTTGCGGAGTCTGCGTATAATAATAGTTACCACTATCTGATGGCCCGTATGAAGCCTTATATGGGAGAAGTTGCAGAACTCCTCTGTGTTGGGATGAGGTCGGCGTGAGAAGTTTGTTAGGACCTCAAATTGTTGAAGACACGTCCAAACAAGTTCAATTGATCCGAGAACGAATGCGGGCCGCGCAAAGCAGACAGAAGAGTTACGCTGATTTGAAGCGTAGGAATTGGGATCTGATTGAAGGGGATCAAGTCTTTCTAAAAATCTCTCCTATGAAAGGAGTGATGAGATTCGGGCGGAAAGGAAAAGTTAGTCCGAGATTTGTGGGACCGTTCAAAATTTTAAAGAGAATCGGAGAAACGGCATATCGAGTCAAGCTACCACCAAAGTTTGCCGATGTGTACAACATTTTTCACATATCCATGTTAAGAAATACATGGCAGACCCTACTCACGTTATCGATTGGGAACCCTTGGAGGTTTATAAGGATATGTCCATGGTGGAGGTGCCTGTTCAGATTGTTGATCGGAAGAAGCGGAATACGAGGAATAAAGTTATACCGCTGGTCCTTGTGATTTGGCAGCACCACTCTCGCGAGGAAGCCACTTGGGAGCGCGAGGATGTTATCAGGAGGGACTACCCCCATCTCTTCTAGTAGGGTATCACTCAATTTCGAGGACCAAATTTTTATAAGTAGGGAAGAATGTCATGATCTGAATTTTATACCTTTGATACACCTAAAATATGTGTATGTGTTTAATACCGTATTCCCCACATACCTTGAGTTTTTAAAACGTTTTATCTAAAAATGCATGCTTTGGTTTTTCTAGCTTTTATATTTATTTTTGTCATTAATGAACACAAGTTATGTGGTAGCCTATTGGTTAAAGGCTTTAAATTCTAGATAAGAGGTCTAGGGATTAAACCTTGTTATGTGTGCTTTAAACCTCTATTTTAGACTTTGAGATAAAAGCCTATACACTCTTCCTTATTGTGTTGGCTTAACACCGGATAATCACCAAAGTGTGATAAATAAGTGTCTTACGGAGAACCCTAAATTATAAGCTCATTTAGAGTTCTTCTTAAGAATAGAGCCGTCAGAGACCCTAGAGACCTTAGAGAAGAAATTCTAGATCCTAGAACCCTTCTTTTGGAAGTGCGGTGAGGCGTTGGCGTATATTCTCAAGCGGCCTTCACCTTCTTCTAAAATCATCATCATTGTTGGGATCTGAATCTAATCGTGGTGGTACGATCGATCTAGGTATGGAGAAATCATGCTTTCCATTGATCTTAAAATATTATTTTTTATTAATAGATTTTTATATAAATTAGTGATTTTATTTCATAGATAATGATGGAATGATTAAATGAATGCATGCTATGATTAATAGATCTTTAATGTTAATGATGTTGGGTTAAAAAGAAGTCCGATTAAATTCCACCATGTGATTTGATGTATTTTGAGGCATGCTCACGGATTGAAATCAATCGATTGACACCTAAAAGCAATTTCCGTGAATTCCCGCCAAACTTTGCATTAGATACTGCCTCGGTAGTTTGGCCATACCTTTCTATCCCGAACTCGGATTGAGGTGATTCTTATGGAGTTGGAAAGCTGATGACGAGCTCTACAACTTTTTTGTTTTAGCCAGTTTTTGAATCTGACGTCTTCAAGGTCGAAATGTAGCTGTAAGTAGCACTAAGTTCCCGATGACCCAAAGTTGCAGTATTTTGATATTATTTTCGGAATTCTTGGGCTGTTTTACGCACCATGATCGTATGATATGCACTGTAATATTTATGCACCATGATTGTGTGCACTTTGATATTTATGTACCATGATTAAATGCACTTAAATGCATATATAGTATGATATCACTCTCTTGCACTTTATATGTCCCATGATGATCTATATAATTCACAATCAAGATACGTAAAATACGATGAAATGTCAAGCCATGATTAATGAGCATTAGACCTAACATCTTGTACCCGATGGAGTCTAAGAAGGTATTAGACCCAACATCTTGTGTAAGATGGAGTCTAACTGAACAAGAGTATGATGAGCATGATTCAGCCCAACATCTTAAGCGGGACGGAGTTTGACATGCAATAAATAACATGATTCATTAGACCCAACGTCTCGAGCATGACTAACTAACAAGTGATAAGCATGATTAAGACCCAACGTCTTGAGCGGGACGGAGTCTAACGTGCATTAAATGACAAGAAAGATGAAATTAAAAGATATGATGCATTCATGTAATATTATTATATATGTTTACGTTCAGTTCATTTCAGCTTAGTGAGATTATACATGCCACATGCACACATACATGAAATATATCAAAATATTATATGGCTAGGATTGATATTTTATGCTTAAATGGATTGCATGTCTGGTCCATACAAGTGTAAACTTACACCCCTTGTTTTTATGGGTGACCAGATGAGACAGGTGTTGCCAATGACAATGTATGGGTCTATGGCGATGAGACGACACGTGGTGCTGAAGAAACTGGACTGAATGGCGTTGATGGCTTCGTGGCCTAATTAGCTATTTTCCTTTCTAGTTATTGATAATTTTAAATAAATGGGACATTGATCAGTTAGTATTTAGCCTAAACTGTTTAAGCTTTAATTATGTTGGACTTGTTATTGGAATAAGAATATTATCATGGGTTTTATTTAGATTAATTAATGTTTAAAAGAAATTTTATCTTTCGTTGTTTAAGGTGCTTTTATCGCCTTACTATGTTTCTATGGTTCTCGATACGAAGGTACGGTCTAAGATCTTACAATTAAGAGGTTGTGAGATCTCGGGTCGCTACAATCATGTCATGAAAGAGTGCAGTCATCACTCTCTGATATGTTGTGCTGAAATTTCTCAGTTCGAAAGGCATGACTCGATAGCAAAAAGTTTCCCATGGAGTAATGAACGTTGTCTTTTCTCGGTCAGCCTCGGCCATCTTGATTTGATTATACCCAGAGAATGTGTGCATGAATGAGAGCATCCCATGTCCCACAGTGTTATTGACCAAGATGTCAATGTGAGGTAATGGGAAGTCATCTTTTGGTCACACCTTGTTCAAGTTTCTGAAGTCGATGTACCAATGAACTTATCCATCCTTCTTCAGTACTGGGAAAATATTGGCTAGCCATTGCGGGTACTTAGAGAGTATGAGAAATCCTACATCGTACTCCTTGATGACCTCATCCTTCACTTTCAGCATTCATTCTGGTCTGAGGCATCTCAACTTCTGCTTGACTGGCCTAACATACGGATATAGCGACAACTCATGTTCAACCAAATCAGTGTCCAAACCAGGCATATCCTCATATGACCATGCGAAGACGTCTTAGTATGACTGAAGGAAATTACTCATGCTTTTTCTTTCCTCGGGAGAAAGCGACATTTTGATCTTGGTAATTCTAGGAATCTCCTCGGTCCCTAGATTGACATCCTTTGTTTCTTCCACAATCGGCATAGGGTCATGCTCAAAATCGGTGAACCGGTCAAGGAGCTCATTATGGAGCTCCTCAGTTGGGATTTCTTCATCCAAACTTGTGACTCCTACCCCTTGTATTTATATAAGAAAGGGGCCGATTTCACATGAGATGGGCTTTTCTATTGAGGCACCTTTTTCTTTGGTTTTCTCGAGAATTTTGAAAGATAATTTTTTTAAATTTTTTTAAATTTTTTCTTTTTTTTTGTGATTTTTATTTTCTTTGGAGATGGGCCCTTGGCAAGGCGGGTCTCCGTATACACATGGTATTGCCTGCCAAGGGCTCGCCTCACTTTTTATAGGTTATTTTTTTGGGAAGATGGTGCCATATTTATGACCACTCGACGCTTCCAGAGTTTGGGGCATTAATGCCCAATTCCTTACCTGTGATGCCACCCCTTTACCTACTCGAATGGATAAAGCGAATTGATACAACTTTTGGGAGTTTGCCTCCATTATGTTTATTCTGGGCTCATACGGGACCCTGTCTTCAAACACCATAGTGCGGTGGTGGTTTACCACAGGGAGGGACAATATAGGTATGGGAAACTCCTCCTCAAAAAGGGACACGGAGGCTAGGTCTACTTCAAAATCATGAGGGATGATTTCGGGATTGGTTGGGTGTATCGAGGTTGTCGGCCTTTGAGGAGTTAGCTGTGTTGCCCCATTTTGATGAATTTTTACGACCCCGACGCTTACGAATATACTCCGGATGTGAGGCCACATACAGGGTTAGCCTTTCAGGTCTATTCCCTGGGGTTTTACAGCAGCAATAGTTCAGGCCATTTCCTTGGCTTCCTGGACCTCTTCTTCAGTAGGCTGATAGCCTAGGCCGAATCTGACTCGCTGCCCACCTCTGGCTCTAATTGGGTCCTTTCGTCCCTACAATTAAGGTCCTAATCCTTTACCTTTCTGATGGCCTCATTTCTAGAGCATGGCTACGGTTGCGACCATTTCACCACCGGTATTCAATGTGATTCTCTCGAGGGGTTTCAGGATTACCGCTGATACATCATACTCAAAGTTATGGAGGTCTGTGTCTTCGATAGTATGCGGCACATCCAATACTTTGGGGTTCTCGATGCTATGGGTAGCTTTATCACTTTCCTCCTGCCCTTCACCCAAAATGGTAACAATCTTCTGCTCTGATATAAATCTCAGCTTTTGGTGCAGGGTGGAAGGTATTGCCCCCGACCTCATGTAACCAGGGTCCCCCCAATAGTAGATTGAAAGTAGATTTGATGTCCATAACTTGGAAGGGTATGGAGAAGGTCATTGGCCCAATGACAAGCTCAAGGTCAACTTCTTCAATTATCTCTCTTCTGGTGTTATCAAATCCTCTGGCACTTGCTCTTGCAGGCCTGAAAGCAGAGGGATCCACCCTTATCTTGGTTGCGGTTCTGAGCGGTCACACATTCAAGGTTGATCCACTGTCTATCAATACCAATGGGTTCTCCAAGTTCCTGACTTCTACCATGATATTGAGGGGTTTGAAATGACTGTATCCCTCATCAGGTAAGTCAGCATCTGAAAAAGAAATGGCATTAGGAGTCAACACATGCCCAATTATCTGTTCTACCTCGTCTGGATTACTTAGAGAGATACATGTGCATCTTTTAATTCCCCCATCAAAGCTTGGAAGTGAAGCGGTGAGGTCATTAATAGGTCTCAGACCGTGATGTGTGCGGGCATCCTTTTTAATTGTGTTTCAAGTATATGCTCTCGGATTATTTTCTCAAAGGGGTTTACAGCTGCAGGTTCTTTCTTCTCCTCTAGCCGGGTCGGTACTGGTACTTCTTATTGCTTTGAGATTTTTCCTGATCGAGTGACGAAGTCCACTAACCCCTCTCTATTGCTGCCTACATTGATATCTGTCTGATCATAATTGAGCGGGACCTGATGGGGGTCATAGCTTAGTCTCAGGATTTAGAATGGAGTGGATATATGCCTTAAAGGAGTTTGGACTGGTGGACTGAAATGGGTGGATAACACTTGGTTAACCTCTGTTGGATAGATCGGGGGAGGGGTGAAAATGGGCCACATGGGGTTAGTAGGGATTATGAATGGTTGTATTGGGGGCGGTGCGATAGGGGTAGGCCATTGATAATTAACCAGTGTCGGGGAGGGATCTGGGACAAAATTAGTCGTCACGTAATTGGCAGGGGCTGCTGTTGCGTATGGTTGATACAGGTTGGTTTGGACATAGCTGACGGAAGCTGGTGATGGAAAATATACTCTAAAATCTAAGGGTTTTGCCGGCAGTGTGGGATTGGGAAAGTAATCAGCCAGATTCAGAAGCTTGATCACCCTAATGCCTCTATTGCCATGACCTCTCTGTCTCGGTGTTACAAAATTTTCCCTGGTGCGGATATATTTTGATGGGTGAAACTCCTTGTCATCCTCCTCTATCATGCTGACGGTCGACCTTGGGACTGTTCCACCTGGTGGATGTGGTGGTAGCGGCACCTGATGTATATTGGCATGTTGGTTGGCCTGGGGAAGTGTTGGAGGAATGATCTTGTCGGCCTCTATTAAGCCTTGTATTGCGTGCTTCAAAGGGAAGCAGTGATCAGTTGGGTGGCCTGACTCTTGATGGAAATTGCAATGGATATTGGGGTCATAATTTTGTGGGATCAGATTCGACGGAGGTCGTGACTGGAGCGCAATAACCAAACATTCTTAATTAATAAGGGCAATATGATTGTAGACACCCCCATTTTTCCCTCTCGGAATATACAAATTTGTTCGATTAACCTTTGACCTCATAACCCTAATTGGGACCATATGCTGAAATAATAGTATATGGTTGAACAAAGGCTGAAACAATAGCACTGTGGCTTAGGCCCCATAACCCTAATGTGGGAACCATGCACTGAAACAATAGTATATTGCTGAACATAGGCTGAAACAATAGCTCTGTGGCTCAGATCCCAACGTAGGGAGACTATATACTGAAACAATAGTATATAGTCGAAATGAAGACTGAAACAATAGTCCTGCATTTCAGACCCCTTTGCCTTAATGTGGGGCCATATGCTGAAACAATAATATATGGCTTGACACAGGCTGAAATAATAGCTTTGTGACTTAGGCCCCATAACCCTAAATTGGGAACCATGCACTGAAACAATAGTACATGGCTGAATACAGGCTAAAATAATGGCTATGTGGCTCAGATCCCAATATCGGGAGACTATATACTAAAATAATAGTATATAGTCGAAATGCAGGTTGAAATAATAGTCTTGCATTTCAGACCCGACCCGGACGGACAGCTCTGAATTATACACCTAAAACCACATGCTCAATTCGATTGCACGCCAAATCACCCGCGCGCAATTAGTCCCCTTTTTAGACTAGACTCCCTTTCCTAGACCACTCCGAGACTCGATCGCACGCTTCATATGAAACGTGCAATCAGATTGAGCGCCCCACCATCAGCGCGCAATTGGCCTACGCCCGACCTAATCTTACTGCCCTTGACCCCTAAGTTTCCTCGATTAAACACTTCGAAAGAGGCGCTTAATTGGATTGCGCACTCCACACCAGGTGCGCAATTAGTTTTAATGTTGTTAGAACTAGGAAACTCATTGAGCAAGTCAACTAGTAGCTCACTGAGTCGATGACTGATTTAAAGCGACTAAGCACTAGGAGACCGGCGCGCAATCCAGTTAAACGCCTGAAACAGGGCGTTTATTTGGAAAGAAACCTATAAAAGATTTTTTTCTTAATTCTCTCGGAAGAGGGTGGCAATTTTCGAGAGAGAACAAATTTTTTTGGGATTTCGAAACCAGAGAACTTCGAGAACAAACACATAGAGCAACCTAGCCATGATTTCAAAATTCAAGCTTAAAATCTTCGAGGTTTCTCTCCGCAGCCCCGGTCCTAAGTAAAAATCTTAGTTTTAGACTTAGGATTTCACTTAGTTTTAATTATTAATATTAGTTCGTAGTTTTAGACCGTAGAACCCTTTTTAGACTGTAATATCTTATATCTGGTTCTAGTTTCCCGTTTCTAGAACCAGTCCATTCTAAAATCTTAATTTTCAGTCCTATAATTAATCTCTGGTTCTAGTTCTTAGGTTCTAGAACTAGTCCTTAATCATACGGTCTGATTTTTTTAATTTCGAACCTGAATTCAGTCCTAGAATTTTAAATTTCAATTTTAATTCCTTAGTTAATACTTTAAAAATCCTAAACATTATTTTATTTTTCTATAATTCTAGTTTCTCAATTTAATTCATAATTATTACTCCGAAATCAACTCTGAAAATCTAAAAATACCATTTTTATAACCCAAAATTCAATTTATCTTTAATCTCAGCCACCTGATTTGCCCAAGGGAGCTTATCCGGGAACGAGGCCGATCCTCCTTACCATAGCGGGCCCAAAACCCTTTTTTTTAGAATTATTTATTTACTTTAATTAGGATTAGAAAATCAGTTCCATAATTTCTTCTTAGAATTTTAGTATAATTAATTTACATGCTTTATTTTATTAAATCCTTAGAATTCATTGCTTTGATTAAAATTCTAGAAAAAATAAGTTCCCTTATTTTAATTGGATTTTAGCATAGATAATTCATTGCTTTAATTAGAATCTTAGGATAATTAATTTCTCGCTCTAATCGTAATTCTAGTAAAATTAGTCTCTTTATTTTAATTAGAGTTTTAGTAGAATCAGTTCCCTATTTCAATTAGAAATCTGGTAGGATTAATATAATTGCTCTAGTTAGAATTTTAGTAAATTATTATATTCGTTTTAATTAGAATTTCAATACAATTAGTATACTTGATTTGATTAGAATTTCAATACAGTTAGTATACTTGCTTTAGTTAGAACTCCGGTATAATTAGCATGCTTGATTTAATTAGAGTTTCATTCAGAATTAATATACTTGCATTCCTAGTACAAATAGGAGACCGATATCAATTGGACTTTTAGAAGTATTAGGACACTAAATTAATTGAAACTCTAATAAGATCAGAAAACTGAAATTAATCTGATTCCTGATAGAATTAGAATACTAGATTAAATCGACTATAGTAAACCCACACGGTTAAACTCAACGGAATTGGGAAGTCTAAACTGATTAGAACTATAACAATAATGGGAAATAAAATAAAAACTAAACTATCTAAATTATAAGAAGATACATAGCTGCTGACGTTCGCAGGCGGGCGATTCAGTAAAGAAGTAGCCCACACCCACTCTAAAGCGTGATCATTAACGTGTTGCAGCGTCGTTAAATATCTATAGCTGGCGATCGCAATAAACTAGGAACCTTCTTAGAAAACCCTCATTTTTATTTTACCTCCACCATTCCAAACGCCGCATCGCTAGAGTCCACTTGGACAGAATTAGAGCCACTAATTCAACGGGGATCGATAGGAACCCAGAAAAAGCACGCACCAACAATGATGTTCAAAGGCTGCCCTAAAGGTGTGAAGACTCAATCAAAATGGGCCCTTCTCTATTCTGTGGTCATCTGTGCCCCTTGCCCATTTCCAGTTCTTTGCATCGACTCGCTTCTGGTTGGAGCTGGCTGTGCTGCCTTAAATTAGAATGGGGCTATGTTGGTATTAGGTAGTGTATTTATGATAGTCTGTACATCTGCCCCAATTCTTATGTCATTTCTCTGTTCAGTGAACCTTCGAATCCCACTGGCCCCACCGGGCATATTCTTGCTCAAACGCCCTTCTCTAATCGCGTCCTCGCAACGGTTGGCATTCCTTACCAAATCAGTGAAACTAGACTGCTGCTGGTATACTAGGAAATCTGATATGATCGACAGGGTACTTTTTGAGATCATCTTAATCTGCTCATCGTCGGGTATTCTATTTCTTGCTTGAGCTGCCAATACTCTCCACCACCCAAGGTAGTCGCTAAACGACTCATTGGGTTTCTATTTTCGGCGAGCTAAATCTGATTTGCATGGTTCAATGTCTATGTTGTAGACATACTGTTCTTGGAATAAATGGGTAAGATCATTCAAAGTTTTGATTAAGGAAGGTTCCAACAAAGTGAACCACCTTAGAGCTGGACTCGTGAGGCTCTTTTGGAAAACTTTTATGAGTAGACGCTCATCCCCTCCATATTGGCACATGTCCCCACGGTAGGATTTGAGATGTGCGATGGGGTTGCCCATGCCATTGTATTTATCGAAGACTGGCACTTTAAATTTTAGGGGCAATGGGACCTCTGTAAATAGGCATAGGTTAGAGAAATCTGTAGCATGTATTTTTGCTCCACCCATCTTCATCACCTATTTTTAGATCTTGTCCATTTGCTCTTTCAACAGCTTTGACTTTTTGGACGGCGGGATCGGTCCTTCAACAGGCGGCCTCCATTTTCTTTGGGTTGTTGGTGGGATAGTGAATACGGGTGGTGGGGGATTAAAGTTAGTGAATGCCCTCGCATTCGCCTCGCTATCCTTGATCTCATCTTCCTCATACTGTGGGCCTATGAATGGTGGGGGAAGGGTGAGATTATCCTATTGATTCTGTATCTGCAGGATGGGTACTTGGTGGGACCACTGTATATGGGGGAATCTTTGGGGATGAGTTTGAGAGGTATACTAATGGGTGGATTGAGGGTGGTTGATGGTATGTGGTGGATTCCCGTATTGAATTGGGTGTGAGGGTTGTGGATGAGTGAGGCCCATGCTAGGGTTGAGAGCCCCGCTGATATGGGTGCATTATTTCAGGTGGAATGGGGGCCCGTTGGGTGTATGTGGGATATTGGGGGAATGAGGGAGGATGGGAGATTGGGGCTTCTGAGTGTGGGCCTTGATGGATTTGGGTATGGGTTACGGGGACTTGGTAGGCTTGGGCCATTGGGCCTTGGCGGGTTTGAGGTATGGGGCCCTGATGGGTTTGGGCCATTGGGCCTTGGTGGGTTTGGGCCCTTAGGCCCTGATGGGTTTGGGCCATTGGGATTTGGTGGGCTTTGGTCATTGGGCCTTGGTGGGCTTGGGTTGTTGGGCCTTGGTGGGCTTGGGCCATTGGTGGGCTTGGGCCATTAGGCCTTGGTGAGCTTAGACAATTGGGCTTTGGTGGTCTTGGGGCATTGGGCCTTGGTGGGTTTGGGCCATTGAGTCTTAGGTTTGGGCCATTGGGCCTTGATGGGTTTGAGGTATGGGGACCTGAGGCCTGCTAAAATGACCCCATGGTTGATGGGGATCTTGGGTGGTATGGATAATGGGGGGTTGATGGGAACTTTGGTGAAAAGAGGCATGGAGATTTGGGAGTGTACGGGATGGGTTTGTGGGGGACAGATAAGGGAGGCTGCTATATGAGGCCTTCCATATTGTATAGGCCTTGACCATCTCATCCATCATGGCCATTGGATTGGGTGATGGAGTGGATGTAAAGGGTACATTCGAGGGAGGGGAAATGTGGGGTATGGATGAGATGGGTGTATGAGAGAAATTGGGCATGGCCTAGGTAAAATTGGGCATGGCCTGGGTAGATGAGGGGTTTGAAAAAATTGGCATGGTATGTGTGGATGTGGAGCAATAGGGCATGGCTTGGGTTGATGTTTGTATTTTGGGAAGGTATGGTTGGATGGGGTATGGTTAGAAAAGATAGTGGGAAATGAGGTGTTGAACTTTGGGAAAATGTGGGAAAATTCGGTGTGTTATAGATGTGGAGGGAAAATTTGGAGCGGCTACAGGGGAGAATGGGATGGACTTTGAGGGCATGTAGAGGGTGTGGGGGGAAAAATGGGTTCACTCAAGGGTCCGGTGATGGTAAATGGTGTTTGGGTGAACGGGATGGAGGTAGGAATTTCCTCTGAATGGGAATGGGTTGGGGAGCGTGGTGGGGATGAATCAGGATCGACATAAGCCGGATCAACCGCCTAGGACAGGGCTTGGCGGCAGGCTAGATACGGATACCTTGGATGGGGTCCATAAAGTTTTCTCCTCCTCCCCCTATGGGATGACGGAGGGTAAGGCGATGCCGTTGTGCCGACATCACAAGTCTTTTTGGTTTTTTAATTATTTAATTTTGTCTTTATTTTGATTTTTTGGAAAAAATGAACCTTTCTATGATGGATTTCAGGGCCTTGGAATACCCGTTTTGAGCGGTGTTCACACCCCAAATAATTCACACGACGGGATCCCGACGCACTTTGAAAGAAACAAAGGAGAATTGTTGTTCTATGTGAAGGCACGGGAATCCACGCGACAACCCAATTTCTCGGAAAAAGTCAATAAGAGGGTGACGTCTTTTGACCAGCGAGGGAGTATTAGATGTCGGGACGTGCGAGTTTTGCAGGAGGCACTAAACCGCTAAGCAGGAGACTCGAGGAAGTGAGAAAAAGGCCTCAAATTCGGGCTGCCCAGCTAGAATAAACTTAGCATATGTATTACATACGCTAGGCCAAAATCTAGAAATTTTGGCTTAGCATGTATATTATACACGCTAGGAAAAATCTGAAGATATTTGGTTGAGCGTTATATTATACACACTAGGCAAATTCTGGGGAATTTTGGCTTAGCGTGTATATTACGCACGCTAGGCAAAAATAGTATATATATATATATATAATTTTGATAGCAGATAGCAGGCCCAAAATTGGTATGATTTTTTGGTTTTTGGGAAGCGGTTCTTTTGGGGACTGATTTTCCTTGTTACAATGGGTCCCTCCTCTTCGAACCTAGGGATACAAGGTTGATTCGAGACGACTAAGGCTTTCCCCCCAGGGTTTTAAGCTTCATAATTGGACTGGTCACCCACCCTATAAACCTCCGGCACAAGCGCCTCCTCAGATACTGAATGGGGTGGTACTTTTCAGGATCATCACCACTAGGGGCTGCCACCGTACTAAGAACCGAGATGTTTATATCGCTGCCTAAATTCCTATCCTTTAAAATCTACCCAACGAAAAAATGAATTAAGTGCCTTAGTTCATTTTTAAGGTTCAATTTTAAATTCACTTTTCAAAGGGGAGTTTGCTTAGGTTCAAAAGCGGGTTATGATGATCCCGTGCTGTCTGTACGGGCCAACGCCCACTGATGGTATATGAGTGCAATAAAGTAACGAGCTCTAGTAGGCCTGCCAAACAGCTAAGACGTGTAAATGTGCAAGTAAGCCCGCCAATCGGCTAAGGCTTGTAAATGACGAAAAATAAATAAGTAAAGACAAATGCTCAAGTAGGCCCGCCAATCGGCTAAGGCATGTAAATGATGGAAATGTAGGGGTAAGTAAAAAAAAATAGACGGAATCGTAGGGGTGAGAAAAAAAAAACAAATGTTAGTAACAATGAAATAAAAATAACAAAAGGAGCCAAATTTCAAGGGGAAGCTCTACTAGCTCATTCAGAACATAGTCACCATTTGTGTAATCGTAGGTCCTCTCGGGAGTCCCGTCGCGACGATGCGCTCGTAAGACAAATTTAGTGTTGCCACTCAAAGCTTTTGGTGTCCCGAGATACCCAAATCAATATGATGAGCACCGAAGTGCTAAAATATGACTCTGATCCGGTTTACGTCGAAGACTCTTGGGTAGGGACTTCGGTTATCGATCAGGAAGGTGTTAGGCACCCGATCAACTTGCTCGTAAGAGGTCTGTACTTATGGCCAAAAGAAAGAAAAAAATAAAAATAAAACAGCACTTCATCTTGCAGGCACTCCGATCCTATTTACGCCCCCACAATCACCGAAATTTCAGTGGCATAATGACGTAAATTCAAAGATAGATGAAAAGCAATGAAAGTAGAGGAATAGAGGGGAAAGCCGGAGCTCTCGGGCCCTTGTAGCACAACTGTGGTCCTTCGCGTGAGGGCGCTTTGGGAGCATCCGATAGCTAGAGAGGTTGGATGATGGGTTCTAACCTCTAGGGCTAGGTAGCTAATGGGTAGAGGAAGGAGGCTAGGGGGTAGATCTCACCTAAGCTAAAGAATTTTTGGTGAAAGATGGGGTTTAAAGGATGGTTTTGAATTCTAAAATTTGTATGGATTTTGTGCACTGTTGAGCACTAAAATATACCACTTTCTACCCCTTAACCTGACCTATGATGGACCTTTGAGCATGTTAATAATGTCTTTTAAGTATGTTTTTACAGATAACAGTAAAAGAAGAGCTTAATGTTACAATCCATGCTTTTATAACCAAGAAGAAGGGATTTTGTGTTTAGCAGTGGAGTTGATGGATTTATTGAAAAGGCACCATGGTGGTTCACACCATTGGGGCTTTTTAGCATGCTTTGGGGCCTTTGAAGACCTGCTGAGAGAGAGTGGTGAAGCCCAAGTTTAATGGACTGCTGCTGCAACGAATTGAGCAAACCGGCAATTCAGCAATTTATATATTCAGCAGTGCAGCAGTTCAAGTGGCACTTGTGCAACTTTGGTTAAAGCAATCTTTGAAGCATAAGACCAGTTGATACCATTAAAGATGTGAGCACTTTAGTGCTGATGCACCAAGCCATAAAACTGCAAAGCTAACATGCATAGTTGCCTTGGCTGAAGTGTAAGTGCTACACTCAGCAATTTTAGTGCTGCAAATCAAGACCTTCAAGCAGTTTTATTGCTGGAAAATGAACCACATTAGTAGCACAACTGCTGTATTTGAAGGACTAGAGAAAATGTCAAAGCTGGAATGTGGATTGTAGAGTTGTTATGTGCTGAAAATAGATTCCACGAGGGGTTTTTTTGAAAACCACAAGCTGGCATGTGTTGAAATCATGCTACAGTACTGAAAAAAGGCTAAAATTGAACCTGTCGGAACCTATCGAATGAATGTTTGAACCTATCGCAACCTATCGAATGGTTTTTTGAACCTGCCGCAACCTATTGAATGGTTGTTTGAACTTGTCGAAAACCTATCGAGAGGTTCTGATGCTGAAAATGAACCTATCGAGCATCCTGTCGAATGGTTGAATGAACCTGCCGAGATCCTGTCGAATGCACACCTGAAGCCCATTCAACCTATCGAACAGATGCCTGAACCTATCGAGATCGAAGTTTTGAAGCTCCAACCTATCGAACAGATGCCTAAACCTGTCGAGATCGAAGTTCTGAAGCTCCAACCTATCGAGGCACAGGTTCCAGCCATCTATTTCACACTTTAGGGACATTTTAGGGATTCCAATGCTTCTAGGGCACACGTTTCAATGTCCCACACATCTCAGGGATTTATCTCGGGTTCCATTAGCAAATATCAGTGGCCGACAGGGGCATTTTTGAGAGATGTAAAGACACATCAGCTAGGCACAAAACTCTGCACATGGGTGTGAACTAATTATTGGCGGGAAACAAATTAGCTTCAACTAGGCATAAATAAAACCAGATCCCTATCTCTTCTCTGATTGGTTGAAACTCTTAAATAGGGATTAAGCTTAAACTAAAATCCTCTCTTCTGATTGGCTGCAACTGAAGGCACATGGATCGATGCATATGTATAAATACCCATCTATTTTGTTGTTTTTCTTCAACAAGGAAAGTAGGAACAAAGGAATAGCCTGAGTTCTCCTTAGCTCATTTAGGTTTAGCTTAAGTTTTTATTTTCTTTTTTCTCTTCCCCCTTTCTCTCTCTAATTTAGCCTGTTGGATTAGATCTAGATAGCAGCTCTGATCTATTTTGTAATTGTAATTTCGGCATGAAGAAATGTGGATCGATGCACAGACTACAGATCTGAGAACACGTTTATTGTAAGTGGTTTTGTTTGAAGCAATGAATTGTTGATTTTAAGGCTTAGTTAGATCTAAAGATCTTGTGGCCCCATTAGATTCTCGATCAGATTTGTGTAGAGGAGTTTGTTAGTCAGCTCACCCACTTAACTGGTAGATCTCTTGATGACCACCTGATCTCCCTGGGTTTGACATGCCTGTGATTCCCTGAGTCTATGACCTTTAAATTACAGCATCTGTAGTGGTTTTAATTGTTCTGATTGATGCTTTAGATTTGGAGGAGATCTCTAGGATGGTCTGTGACCATTAAAGTGGATAGATCATAACCTTAAGATGAATCTAAGCTCGGGCTCCAATTGGATTCGTCTGCTGCAAATCCATTGATTCGATAAAGTCTATAGGATGGTTAGTGACCATTAAAGTGAACAGATCATAGCCTTAAGACCAGGTGGATCTTGCAATTTGGAGTGGAGCTTTCTACCCTACAGCTGTGCTTATAGCCAGTTGAGGAATGGTTGCATATCCTTAGATCTTGATCTGTTTTGCAATAAGAACCAGGTCCTGGCTGCCTATTTATCACCATTTGATCTTCATTTGTCCATCCATCTTTCTCCATCTTTTAGTTTAGTTTTATTTCAGTTTTGTAGAATCAGATCTAGTGACACAGAAAAACTTTCTTTTCCTTGTTTTCATAGAATTGCTAGATATGTAGCCAGATCTGGAGGTCTGCTATACACCTTCTAGGTTTAGATCACTACTCCATGTAGGACAAACTCTTACTTATTAAAACTAGCTACAAAGGACCCTGTATCTTGCAGGTCTAGGATATTTTAGATGTGATGATTACATCCCCTGTTTTTACTTTGATTTTATTTTTCTTTTATCATTACACAATAAATCAGCACACTAGAAATCCCCCAACATGCACAAAAGGGGAGAAGGGGATCTCTTAATCTTTTTTTTTCTCTTGGAAAATTTGCAAGCCTTTGTAAAGGGAGGGGTGCCTCTCTATTTATAGAAAAGGAGAGGGTTAGGAGGGTACTTAAGAGCTAATAGGATTAGCAATTAGGTAATACTAAATCGAATGATTTTAGGTTTTTCAAGGTCATGGATAGGTGTGAGAATGGGTTCAATAGTAGATGATAGGGTGGGGTTTTAATGACTCAGGGGTTGCAAATAGGGTAAATTAGGCTGCAATAGTCCTAAAGAAACTCATCCTAAACATGGGGATGGTTAACAAGTCAAATCCCAAAAGATAAATTCGGGCAAAATCTCACAGTTACTGTAGCTAAGCCTAGCATGTATATTATACACACTGGGCATATGTACAGTGCCTGTGAGAAGTTCAGAGCCCGCTGTGGCGCACATTTGGCTTAATGTGTATATTATACACGCTAGGCCAAATTTTTCCAGAAAATGACCTAGCTTGTATATTATACAAGCTAGGCAATTCCTTCAGAAAATGCAATACATGCTAAGCAAAATGCCCACACCTCAGCCCAAAACCTAGGATCGTCATAACTTTTGGTGTATGACTCGGATTGGGGTGATCTTTGGCTTTTTGGAAGTTGGGAACCTCTACTTTCTAATGGTATATGATTTAGTTCCGGTAGAGGTCCTAGTGAGCTTTGGCACGTGTCCCCTCAACCACTACTCCAAAGGGTTTGAAGCTATTTCGAGAGGGGTTTTATAGGTTAGGGTTGAATCCTAAGGGTCGGGGATTGGCGTCTAAGGGTTTGGGTTAATTTCTAAGGGTTCGAGAAGTGCTATCGGAAGCTCGGGGGTGCGCCTTTCTCGAAGTATGTTTCGATCGGGCCTTGGGCCAAATTTAGGTGTCTACTGCTAGCCTCAGTCATACAGATACTAGTTGAACAAAGCATAAAATCCTTCTTCATCGAGAAACAAACTACGTCGGCACCCGATGTGGCATGGAATATTAAACTAGAGTTACCAGTTCTCCCGAAGGCCATGAAACAAGTGGAAGCATCCACCTCAGAAGATCCAGCTAAGAAAGGTGCTATCATCGTAACCTTTAGATTCTAGAAATCACCTACTGACGATGGACAACCATGGTATTATGATATATGGAACTTCCAAAAACACCAACACGTCCCTCCTTATGCTACAAAGATTGAGCGGAAGACCATAAGGATTCGATGCGCCAGATTCTGCATCTTGGGCGAGATACTATACAAAGAAGCCTTCACCAAAGGGGTACTATTATGATGTGCCAAAATAGCTGAAGGATAATGCATCATCCAAGAAGCACACGCTAGTGCCTGTGGCACCCACGCTAGTTGACAGAGACTCGTGGATCAGATCATATGATAAGGCTACTACTGGTCGACAATGATGAGAGATTGCCACCTATAGGTCCATTGCTACAAGAAGTGTGAGGAACACACCATGCTCATCAAAGCCCCATCAGTCACATTGAACCCCATAACCTCCCCATGGCCGTTCTTGATGTGGGTGTTTGACATCATTAGACCCTTCACAGACATAGTCGGAAACACTCACAAACACACCTTCATACTCACTACAACTGAATATTATAACAAATGGGTAGAAGCCGAGTCATATGTCAGAAATACTGCTTCAACGCTCACAAAGTTTATTATTCAAAACATCATAACAAGGTTTGGAGTCCACAAAATGTTCGTCACAGATAATGAACTGCAATTCATGGCAGAAAAGATGAAGAAACTATGCAAGAAGTACGACATCGATCTATATCACTCGTTGCCGTTCTACCCCCAAGGGAATGGAAAAGCAAAGGCCAAGAACAAAATGTTCATCCGACTTCTAAAATGAATAGTGGAGATAACCAATGGAGTCGATTGGCCCGATCAACTACCAGAGGCACTTTGAGCCTACACGACTATTGGACAAACCCCTTATCTCCTCACTTCGAGATGGAGGCAATCCTCCTTATGAAATATAAGTACCATCCCTGTGTATCAACTTGAGATCATGCCCTCTAAGCATGCCCACCCTAAAGGGAAGTTGAGGCCAAACTGGGAAGAACCGTATCTTATAGTGGTTGCGTACCCGGGGAATGCGTACAAGCTGGTGAGCTAAGATGGGGAGGAACTTCCAAACCTGTGGAATGTCATGTATCTCAAAAAATACTACCCTTAGCACCATGATCGCCATAACCCATAGTCGGACGTAGATACTTACACCTCCCACCCCCATAGTCATCGTTACTCGTTCACTAGTCGTACGTCATTATTTTCGAGAATATCCTTCAAAGTTTTCTGATCCACTGCCCATCTCCTTACTTAGGCGATTTGATCGAAAGGACTAGTAGAATACACAACCTCTTTTGAAAGCATAGGTAACACCCGACTCTCACCACTTCCCCCGCCATTGGAGTAGATGTTAAGAGTGCAGAAAATGACCATGTTTGGCTCAATCAAAACTCACCATTTTTGCGTTAGCAGGCTGCTTTAAAAATATATATACATGCTTCTAGAGAGACAAAAGCGAGAAATTAAAAGAGAGTGATAATAGAATCATACTTGAGTGAGAGAAATACCATGAATGAACAAGTCAATGAGCCTAGGGAAGCATAAGCAAACTACGAGAACATTCTTGGCAACTGTGTTAGGAATCTATAAGCAGGATGTGAGGGCCTCCCTAGTGCCTCTACACTACTAGATATTGTCGTAAGGTGGCGGGAGGAGGACAAACCCTTGCTAACCATAGAATATGAGACTTTGATGGTGCTAAATAATGATGGAGAGTTCAATGATGGCACCACACACCACCTAAGAAGAAGACTACTGCCTATCTCTTTTAAAGTTCTTAAGTAGAAAACTGTCCCTACATCACTACGCATTCTCCCTCTTTCACCCTTGATTTTTTTAAGACCATGAGTCAGAACCTTTCTGAGGATATTTTTAGAAGTAGAACCAAAAAGCCGTGAATGGTGACTGATGCAATCACCTACCACCTACCGCTCACCTCGCTCCTACTAAGACTATGTGATATGATGGCCACTGTCAAAGGTAAGACCCAGCATGTGACTGATATAATCGGACACCCTCTTTCTAGCACGGCAGGGGCCCCACCAAAGAATTCTCTCCGAAACTAACTCATCAAACACATGCATCACTCCACGCAGACCCAAGTCCTCATCTAGGAAAGCTCCATCATATCTTGATACTGGGGCATTTTTGTTTCGAAGAATGAATCAACTCCCACCCCCCTGCTTAACTATACTCTGATGCGGAACAACAAGGTCACCGCTTAAGGAAGGTTGTCAGAAATACTACACTGCTTGCCCTATCACGCGCCTACACTGGGGCAATCTTTTTTAGCCTTAGAATTTTCTTTTAGTACTTCGCTTTCCCTCTTGCATTATTTCCCTTTCCTTGTAATAAAAAGTAGATAAAAATATTAAATAATAATGCAATGATCCTTCCTTTACTACCAGACTCCGGTCTTAGATGCCTCCCCCCTTGACAATTAGCAAGGGGGAAAATAAAATTACTGATGAACTTTGTTTCCCTATGCAAAGAGAAGTGACCTTCAACTATTACTGGACCACCAGCTCAAGGAGCATCCAAGTCCCAATAACAAACGATGACGCCTAAGCTAAAGCATGGGAAATAAAGGAAAAGCATAAAGAGAAATGCCCGAACCAAAATTTCTATATATATATATATATCGATATTTTTTTTACATCTGCCACCAAGGGTATTCCCCATGTATATACAACAGAGAAAAGAATATAAAACATATCTACATAGCCCTACTCCCTCCGCAGCCTCTGGGATGGCTGCTTATCGATGTCCCGGTGTCATCAACTCATGGATCAGAAGCCGAATCCAGCAAGACCTCAATCCCGGCCCCCGGAGTAGGTGGGCACTATTAAGACCTGAAAAGTACCACTTTTCACCCCTTAACTTAATCTCTGTTAGACCCTTAGTCATTTGATAAATGTGTGCTAAGCCCATTTTGTAGGTAATAAGCAGCAGCTGCAAATAAGGCCCTAACCATGCCAAGAAGCTTACTTTGGTCCCAGAAGTGCCTCAGGAAAAAGGAAGTTAGACCTAGATAGAGAACTAGCAACAGCATAGGCACAACAAAGCAACAACAAGCTAAGAAGTGAGCCTCACGTAGATGTCACAGGGTTTAAATTGAATAAGAAAGAATGCTTCACGCAGCTATCGTTGGTTTTTAAAGGTAGCACACCAACTAGTCACGATGTTCTCGCACAGATTGAAGACAGAAGGGAGTAAAAAGCATAGCTCACACAGTTCTCACAAGACTTAGTCATAAGCTCTCACGCAGTCTCGCGCAGCTCAAGAAAGGAGCCTTTAATCTCCGCACGATTCACTGAGGAGAGAGAGCTCTAGGCATTCCTACGCGTAATTGTCGCGCAGTGGCCGTAGGATACAAACCTCCAGGGAACTGCTCGCGCGATCCAGAAGCCCATGCACATTGCTTCTTCGCGAGATTCACCAAGGAATGAACCACGCGCACAATTCCCGTGCCATTCAAATAGAAAGCTCAATCCTGCGATGACAAAATTAGCAATCCCGCGACTACAAGAGCTTCAAGTCAATTCAATCCCGCGACGCCCATTCTATCACGCGACATGACTTGGAAATCCTTGCTACCTAGCGAGGCTCGAGATCTTAACTTCTCTCCAATTCTGCAGGGGTAATCTAGGAACTTTTTGTAACTAAGGCATGCACTCCAACGCTCCAATCCCCATGCACACGCCCCGAGGCATCCAAGGAACAGATATGAGCCACGATTGCATTGATAAATTAGGGTTTTCTTAACCCTAATGCTCTGACAGCAGACTGCTATATAAGCCTAAGCCTAGTTTAGGTTTAAGGGACTTTTGTACTCCTTCTTGAATCAGCTGTAGAATTCTAATAGGCTAAGGTTAGGGTTGCAGCTTTTTCTTCCCTTTTTCTTCTCTCCATAGTCCAGCACTTGCTGGCTATGCCTTTGTATGTTTATTTGGAACACTTTTGATGGGGTTTAATAATAAGATGTTATATTTATATGGGATTGGTGTTTTGAGAGTTGTTCTGTACAAGGCTGCTGCCTTGAGATCCTTCATTGCTATGTTTGCATTGTAAGCAATGGAGGATTATTTTTAAGGATTTATTTAGATCTAAGTGACTTGTGTGTCCAGGCTAGGCACATTGCAGGCCTATGCCCCACCACAGGAACCACAAAATCTGAATCCCCATGGGAGCCTGAGCTGGTAGCCTTGTGAACATGGTGGTAGCAGTAATCTTCTTGTTCTGTCTCAGACCTCTGTGAGGAGGATAGCCTCTATGGATAGTCTGTGACCATTCAAGTGGATAGGTTATAGCCCTAGGGTGAGGTCAATCCACAGATCTAAGATATATTCTTCTTCTCTGCACTTGTGCTTGTAGCCTTGTGAGACATTGTGCAGAGACAGACTCCCCTGTATTTATATAGACCCACCATTAGATGGCAGATTTGATCTGGCTGTAGAGATTGTAGGCTTGTAACTGGATCACTGCTGTCTTTCTAAAGCAATGAACAACTAGACCTAAAGCTAGTACTCAAACTCTTACTGGTCCTGTGTGTCCAGGATAGTGCACATTGCAGGCCTAGCCCCACACACAGAACTTTAGAGGTTGAGGTTCCTATGGATTCTTGAGCTGGTAGCCTGGATGAAGTAGTGCCTACAATGATAAACTTGTTCTGACCCATCTCTGGACTTGGTTCCCCTATTGGATAGTCTGTGACCATTTAAGTGGACAGGTTATAGCCATAAGGGATTGGATCATGGCACAGGGGTGAGTTGAATGATTTCTCCTCTTTGGTGATAATGTAGCCATTGGACAGGATTTCCATAGCAGCAGATCTGAGTCTGAGTTATAAGACCCATCAGATCTATACCTAATAGCTTACTTCTCACCCTTTTATATTTATTTTCTCACACTTCATCATTCTTCTCAACCATTTCTGTAGTTTAGGAATTAGGTTACCTTAGGATTTAAACATTAGTGACCTTAAATCCCCTTCCATTTAGGATTGCCAGAAATGTAGTCAGATCTGGAGGGCCTACTAAAGATAGCTCCCTTGGAGCTTTAGATCAAATTTCCCTGTGGGATAAACTCTTACTTATTAAAACTTGCTATAGCAGGCCCTGTATCTTGCAGGTCTGTGTATTTTTAGGCTTGCTGCCTTGTAGTTTTCAATCCACCTTTGATTTATTTTCATTAACCCCATTCTTATCACTGTTTCCAATAAAGTCTGCAGCAAGCATATAAAATACCTTAACAAGTTTTTGGCGTCGTTGCCGGGGACTCTTGATCTATTAGTAGACCCTAGATTTTTGTATTTTTTATTCTTTGGTAGCTGTGCTTGTAAATAATTGATATTGCTGATTTACATTTGGAATTTTTCTTATAGATCTGGATAGTAGCAGAGAAGGAAAGTAGAACTGCATTGGGAGTCTAGCTACCTCTGTTTTCACTTCTCTAACCCTCAAAACCTCAGTCTATTTCTCTTTTGAAAATTCCATAGCAGTTAATTAGGATAGTTTTAATTTTGTTAATTACAATGTGTCTGCAAGTAGTCTTCCCTGTTGTTGGTATGTGTGCATGTTAGGAAGGAAATCCCTCAGTCCCACATTAGAGCCTCCTAACCCTGAGACAGAAAGGGGTAGAATACCAAGAAGGCCCAAACACACCACAGTTGGCCCCCTTACTGAAATTGAGACAACAGTTATGGGTGAAGAGCAACCGAGAACATTGAAGGAATTGAATGCTCCTAATGATTATAATTCCCCATTCAGCATTCAATTCCCAGATGTTCAGGGGAACTATGAGATTAAAACCTCAATCATCCAAATACTTTCCTCTTTCAATGGGCTCAGCAAGGAAGACCCCTACAAATACATTGACCAATTCTTGGCCCTGTGCATAACATTCTCCATTGCTGGTTTGGGACCAGAAGCCACTAGATTAAGTCTCTTTCCTTTCTCCTTAAAGGACAGAGCCAGCACCTGGTTAGCTACTCTCCCAAATAATAGCATCACTTCTTGGAAAGACCTCCAGACAAGATTTTTGACCAAATTCTTCCCAGAGACAAAAACCAGCCAGTTGAGGAAAGCAATACTTGCTTTTGCCCAATCCCCAACTGAGGATTTTAATCAAGCATGGGATAGATTTAAGGACATGCTCAAACAATGTCCCCACCACAAGATCCCTGACTAGCAGCTTGGCCAGAGCTTCTATAATGAGATTGTTGAGAAAAGCAGAGACATGGTAGATGCCTCTTGTGGTGGAACTTACATGCACAAAATAGCTGATGAGGCATGGGCTTGTTCAAGGTCATCAGTGAAAATGCTTTCCAAAAGATATCCTTGTCAAGAACTGTTCAAGAGCCTTCTCCTAAACAGGGATTTGCTGAAGCTTCCAAAGGAAAGATGTATGAAGTAACTGGGAATAATGACCTGAGAATGCAGATGGCCAATCTTTCTGATAAGTTTGATAAACTATTAACTGTGGTGAACCCAGATTGGCTGCACAGGTGATGGAGGTATGTCTGATATGCCAATCTCCACAACACACAGTGGAAGAGTGCCCATCTGCAGGGCAAAATCCTTAGTATGTGATGGAACAAGCTGCTGCTGCCCAATCATTTAGCCAACAATAATCTATTGGCTACAACAAGCAGCCATTTGGATACCAGCACCAAAATGCTGGTTACCAGTGGAGAGACCACACAAATTTTAGGTGAAGACAAGACAATTACATGCAGCCACAATAGATGTTGGCCTTACCTCAAAGGCCACAGCAGCAATTTAACCAAGGATATGCCCTAAGGTCAAATTTCTAGCATCAAGAATGCCCAAGAAAATCGATTAGTAGTTCCCCACCTCAAATTTCTTTTGAGGACCAGGTTTTGACCTCATTGCAAAGCCTGGAGTCTTGACTCAGACTGTGACTTCTCACAATCAAAGCATAAAGAAAATGGAAGAGCAGCTAGGCCAAATATCCAATGCCTTGGCCAAAAGAGAAGATGACAGGTTGCCAAGCCAGCTAGTGGCCAACCCTAAGGGCCAATATTCGATTGGAGAAGGTTCCTCAAGTTTTAAGGGAGCTAATGTCATCACAACCCTGATGGCTGGTAGGCTGGTAGACAACAAGGTGGGAAAGGAACAAGGAGAGGTCATTTCCAAGAACTTTTTGAATGAAAGTGAAAAAGAATTTGTTAAACCACAGAGCCAAGAGTTGCCTGCTACCCTGCAACAAGGGAAAAATAAGGAGGCTATAGTTGAGCCTCAGCAGGAATTAAAAGATAAAAAAAGAAAAAAAATAAAAGTTTAGTCATAGGCTAGCAGCTGATGAACCAGCAGTACCTCAGTTGCCATTTCCTCAAGCTTTAAGTGGCCCTGCCCCTTTTGATAAGGGGAATGCACTGATAGAGGAAATGATGGAGACCTTTAAGCAGGTAAAAATCAATTTGCTCCTGCTTGATGCAATTAGACAGGTCCCAGCCTATGCCAAATTTCTGAAAGACCTTTGTACCTAGAAAAGAAAAGCTAGAGGAAAAGGTCTATGCAACTGGTATAGTTAATTTTGTATTAAACATGACAATGCCAGAGAAGTTGTAAGACTCAGGGATACCCACTATTCCCTGCATAATTGGAGACCACACGATTGGAAGGGCCCTTCTAGACCTTGGAGCCAGTGTAAACCTGCTGCCATACCGTGTGTATCAGCAGCTAGGTTTGGGGGAGCTAAAACCCACCCCCCTAGTGCTGTTAATAGCTGATAGGTCTGAAAGGAGACCTATGGGAGTGGTTGAGGATGTCTTAGTGGGGGTGGACAAGTTCTTTTACCCTGCAGACTTCCTTGTTTTTGACATGGGCTGCAATAAGAGTACAACCCCTATACCTGTTATTTTAGGCAGGCCATTCTTGGCTATTGCCAATGCTTGCATTCAATGCAGGTTAGGGATCATGGAGGTGACTTTCGGACATATGAAAGTTGAACTTAATGTGTACAACACTGCAAAGTACCCTCAGCTGGACAATGAGGAAAGTTTTGTAGTGGATATACTAGAGGAAGTTGTTGAAGAATAACTGCCCACTCTGCTGGAGTGGGGTAACATTGTCACAAATTTAATTGAAGTTTGGGACATGGTAGAGGAAGGAAGCCTAGCTGTTATGCCAGAAGACATGACTACATTGAAGTCTTCTGTGGGCTTAGTGCAGCATTCCATTTGAAAACCTACATTGCTGCCTCTTCCTCAAACCAACGTAGTACCAATCCTGCCATCCACCGAACAGGCCCTTGATCTGGATCTCAAGAAGCTTCCAGAAACATTGAAATATGCTTTCCTTAAGAAAGATGAAAAACTTTCTGTAATTATCTCCTCCTCTCTTACCAATGAGCAAGAGGAAGAATTACTAATATTCTTGAGGAAACACAAAAAGGCAAATGGCTGGACCATTGCAGATCTAGGAGGGATAGATGCATCAATCTGTATGCACAGGATCCATTTAGAGGAGGGCTCAACACCCTCCAGGGAAATGCAGAAGAAATTAAATCCTCACATGCAGGAAGTGGTCCTCAAAGAAATCATTAAATTACTAGATGCTGGGATAATTTACCCCATTTCTGATTCTGAATGGGTGGCACCTATCCAAGTGGTGCCCAAGAAATCTGACATAACAGCCATCACAACTGAGTCTGGAGAGCTGCGACTAGCCAGGGAGACCACTGGCTGGAGAGTTTGCATAGATTATCGGAAGCTCAACTCTAAGACCAGAAAAGACCACTTCCCTCTCCCATTCATTGATCAAATTCTGGATAAGTTGGCTGGAAAAGCTTTATATTGTTTTCTTGATGGGTACTCAGGGTACAACCAGATCCCTGTGCACCCTCATGACCAAGAGAAAACTATATTTACTTGTCCTTTTGGCACCTTTACTTACAGAAGGATGCCTTTTGGGTTGTGTAATGCCCCAGCCATCTTTCAGAGTTGTATGTATGCCATATTCTCTGATATGATTGACAAATTCTTGGAAATTTTTATGGATAATTTTTCTGTATATGGGAACAGTTTTGGCCAATGTCTGCAACACCTCCACCTGGTCTTGCAAGCATGTGAGGAGACCAATCAAGTCTTAAGTTGGGAAAAGAGCCACTTCATGGTAACACAAGGTATTGTGTTGGGCCATGTAATCTCTAAAGAAGGGATTGAGGTAGATAAGGCCAAAGTTGACCTCATTACAAATTTGCACCCTCCAAGAACAATAAAAAAAATCAAATCTTTCCTTGGACATGCAGGATTCTACAGGAGGTTCATTAAATACTTTAGCAAAATTGCTAAACCATTGGGTCCCTGCTCTGCCAGGATGTGCCCTTTGACTTTTCTGCTGAATGTCTTGAGGCTTTTGAAACTTTCAAGATATGCCTCACCACTGTCGCTATACTCCAAACACCTTACTATGCACTGCCCTTTGAGCTAATGCGTGATGCATCCGACTTGGCAATAGGTGCTATTTTGGGCCAAAGGAAAGATAAGCTGCCAGTGGTCATTGCCTATCTCATCAAATCACTTGCTGAAGCTCAGCTGAATTACACCACAACTGAGAAAGAGCTTCTGGCAGTGGTTTTTACTGTGGACAAATTTAAACCTTACCTACTTGGGTCTAAAACTATAATCTTCACAGACCACTCAACATTGAAGTACCTATTGTCCAAGAAAGATGCTAAGGCCAGGCTGATTAGATGGATACTCCTATTGCAGGAGTTTGACATTGAAATTAAGGACAAAAAGGGTGTAGAAAATGTGGTGGCTTACCACTTGTCCAGAATTCTATTGGAGAAATGTGTTGATGACCTTACAAATGATGTTTTCCTAGATGAGCAATTGTTTGTCATCCAATCCTTAGTTCCTTGGTATGTACACATTGTAAATTATTTAATTATAGACAAGATTCCTGTCCATTGGACCAAAATGGAAAAAGACCTATTTTTCTCACAGGTCAAATTCTTTTTCTGGGAGGAACCTTGCTTATACAAGTACTGTGCAGACCAAATCATCCAAAAATGTGTTCCAGAAAGTGATGCCCCTAGTATTCGGGTCATATGCCATGAAAATGCCTGTGGAGGCCACTTTAGTGGAAGAAAAATAGCTGACAAAATCTTGCAGTGTGGGTTCTATTGGCCTTCTTTATTCAGAGATGCCAATATACACTGCAGGACTTGTGAAAGATGTCAAAAATTAGGAGGGTTGTCCAAAAGAAACTCAATGCCTTTGCAACCCATCCTTGTTGTGGAACTGTTTGATGTCTGGGGTATTGACTTCATGGGCCCCTTTCCTCCAAATTGTTATCATTTCATCTTAGTCGTAGAGGATTATGTTTTAAAATGGGTAGAAGCTATTGGCACAAGAACTAATGATAATCAGGTTGTCCTCAAGTTTGTAAAGCAGAATATCATGTCAAGATTTGGCACCCCTAGAGCCATTATCAGTGATGGGGGTAGCCATTTCTGCAATAGAAATTTTGAGAGCTTGCCCAAGAAATATTCTGTCACCCATAGGATTGCTACTCCCTACAACCCACAGACCAGTGGGCAAGTTGAAATTTTAAATAGGGAGATCAAGCACATCCTTGAGAAGACAGTGAGGATTGATAGGAAGGACAGGGCTGAAAAGTTAAATGATGCACTGTGGGTTTATAGGACTGCCTATAAGACTGCCATTGGGATGTCCTCATTCTGACTGGTTTATGGCAAGGCTTGTCATCTCCCAGTAGAGTTAGAACACAGGGCCTATTGGGCCATCAAACATTAAAATCTAGACCTAACTTTTTGTCATCACAGGTTGCTGCAACTGTCAGAAATGGATGAGCTGAGGATGGATGCATATGCCAATGCCTGGATCTACAAGGAAAGGTCTAAAACTTTCTTTGACAAGGGTTTGTTGAGAAAGAGCTTCATGGCTGGTGACAAGGTTTGGTTGTTTAACTCCAAACTTAAATTTTTTCCTGACAAACTGAAATCCAGATGGGAAGGTCCCTACATTGTCATGAGTGTTTCCCCTTCTGGTGCTATGGAAATCAAGGATCCCAAGTCTAGGAAAACCTTGAAGGTGAATGGTCAAAGGCCTAAGCCTTTTTTTGAGAATCCTGCTAAACCCATGGACACCATTCACTTTCAAGGGGATCCTTCATTAAACTGATCCATAGGTGTGCCAATATTGTATCATAGGAACTTTGGTTTGGTTAGATTTGTTTTGCTTTCTTTTGTTCAAATTCTCTAGGAAATTTTTGTGGCCCCACCTGAATCTGGACCTGTCTAGTCTGATTTCTTTATGCTGGGTTTGACGATTACTTCTCTTGAATTGGTGGTTTTTGCTTGAATGCACAATGTTGGATGGTGATTTTTGGTGTCTATGCTTTAATGTTTGATCTTAATGTGTCTGGGAGTACCTATGGTGGTGAGTCATGCCTAGGATCCAGCCACAACACAAATGGAAATGGCAGAACAGAGAGCACATGCACTCTGTTTAATACTTTGCTGTTGTTGGGTGCAAAAGGAGGCCTGAGAGACTCTCACGCAATTCACATAGAACCCTTCAATAGCTGTCACAAGATTCAAGTAAACCTGGGAACCTATCGCGCAATCCAAATAGAGCATTTCACTAGCTGTCGCAAGGTTCAGCAGGAAGCCTAGGAGACTCTCGCACAATTCAAATAAAATATTTCATTAGCTGTCGCGAGATTCAAAGGCTATAGGGAGATTCAAAGTGAACCTCAGAGCCTTTCACGCAATCCAAAAGGAGGCCTGGGAGCCTCTTGCGCACTCCAAGATCCAATTAAACCTTCGCTAGGTTTCATTTCCAATCTCGTGATAGGATATGTTCCAAAGCGTTCCAAGCTTAGCGACAACTATTTTAACCCCGCTCTTGTCTCCCTTTTCAGTACTCTCTTCCTTCTTCATCCAGTGAAACCCTAACTGGCGACGCTCTTCTACCTCTCTCCTCCAGCGTCCATCCTACAATCCAACTTTCACACCAGGAATCTATAGATTTGTTCCTAACGTCATCCCCATCAATTGCCCTCTGCTCGGAGATCTCGTGGTGTACTATGCGTCAGATCGAACCAAACCCTATGATTTTAGGGTAAGCACTCAGATCTTAGTCCCTCATTTTTATCTTTGAAAGTAGAGTTTGGAATGGCCCCTAAGAGTGCATCAAAGAATAGGGGCAAGGACAAGGCTCCTGTTGAGACCACTCCTAAGAAGGTCAAGACTTCTAAGGCACCGAAAAAAGGGAAGGAAGAGGTTGGGGAGGTGGAGGAGCCAATCCCTGAGTTTTCTACACCCTCTGAGCTCATGGCTTCAATCCCCTTGGAGCCTGAGACAGCTTTCGACCTGCCCTTCTTCAAGAAGGAGCCTCTCTCTGTCCCTGCCATTCAATTTATGAGCAAGGCTGGCATGACACCCTTGATGAGAGGAATACTAGTACTAGCCTACCCTAGGCCAGTGCAACTCTTTTATCAGCACACCAGGATCACCAAGGACAAAGATGGACAAGCAGGTCTCCTTGTGTTAATTTATGATTTCGAAATGTTAGTTAGCCCCAAGGTGATTACAGAGGTATTGGGCATCCCAGCCGCATTTGACCCTAGCTGTAGATATGGCCCCCCCCTGAGTGCCTCAATTGATACAATTGCAAGGGCTCAGACTAGAGGATTAAAGGCCTCAAGGGATTTTATCAGAAGAAGAGAGTTAGAGCCTGGACTCCTTTTCATTGACCAAGTCCTGAGAAAGAATATCTATTGCTCAGGCCATCACCAGGAGAGGAGAGCTCCTATTGCTGATGCAGTCTACTCGTTCTCTCTGGGCCATGGCTTCCATGCCGTCTGGTTAATGTTTGAAGCAATGAAGGATCTGATGGAGAAATTGGGGTAGAACAAGAAGCCACACACACTCCCCTATGCCAGAGTCATCACCAAGCTGCTAATAAAGGGGGGGTACAAGACAGTAAAAATAGAGGAGACTATCACCCTTGCCCCTACAACTTTTGCCAAGAGGCAATGGGGAATCAGCAGGAGCCTGATGGAGACCCAGAAGAAGAAGAAAGTTGAGGCTCAGGCCCTCCCCAAGCAAACAGAAGAGGCAGATGTTACAAGGCCTACCCATGTTATTACACAGGAGATTACAGAGCCTGTCAACACCACTGCTGCAGCATCCCCCACATCCCCCCCACCTGTTACTCCAGGATCCCCTATCTTGACAACATCCCCTACCCCTATTCCATCTCCCTCTCACCCTCCTCTGTCTTCATTATCAATGCCCCCACCCCTTTCTCTTGTGATTGGTACCTGGGAGGACACCACCCCCCATGTCAGCCCCTCACCATCCCCTATCCTACCTCAATACACAGCCCCAATACCCCCATCATCTTCACATAAACCTGATAGCCCTCCACTCATTTCATACAAGAAACGAAAAACCTCCCACACAACAACCACCATCTCCCAGACACCACCCACAATCCCTTTTATCCCCACTGACACACCTCACATTGAAGAAGACATCACTCCAGCCATGCCTACTACGCCCCCATTCACAGATATAGACCTCAACCTTAACACAACCACAGGAATCCAAGCCTTTATGGCTAGTTTCTTTGACACCATGCCCACCCACTACACCCCCTCCCGGACTCCCCAACCACATCACCACATCACTCACCAGAACCCTACTCTCCTCCTCCTTCCACATTCCATCATGCACCTTCCTCCCCTTTTCAGCCTGTTCCATCCTCTACCAAAACTCAACCTTCCAACCCAGACACACTGACACTCATCCTCTCCCTCATCCAGGACATTCAATCCCAACTATCCACCACAACACACACACAGGACCAGATACAAACAGAACTCACGTCCATCAAATCCCCACTTCAAATATTGACCAACCCACCCATCCCTCAACAATCCACTTGAACCCCCCTGGTGCTTTCTCCTCCCAACCCTGACCCCACAACCCAACCATTCTCTTTCATACCTTTCACCATTCCCTTTTTCCCTCCACCATCACCCCTACTATTAGTGAGCCTACCTCATTTTCTTTCCCCCCCATGCCTTCAATCTCAACTCTTATCCTACCCCCTCTAACATTCACTGAAAAACAGACCTATACAGACCCAAAACCTACTACCCTCCCCCAACGACTAGACTTACCCACTGATAACCCCACTTTCCCCACTTAGGACCAATCGCATTGTACTCCTTTGACTTCTTCTCTTCCTATCGCACCCAAACACTCCTTTTACATCCCTCCCTACCTCACCATCCTCCATGCCATGAGGGACAATCCCTACCTTAGGAGGGATGTCCTGAGGGGCATGGCCCAACTTAGACAGTCCACTGAGACCCCCCTGCTGCAGCAGATTGCTGAAATGGAGGAAGCTCACAGAAAGCAATTACTAGGTATCTCCCTAGGGTGGACTAACATCTTGGAGGCCAATGAGAAGGCCAACTCTATGGCTGCTTATCATCAGCTGAATTTGGAGTTAGAGAAAGCTAATACTACAGCAGAGAGGATGAAAGCAAGACTGTTCGAAAAGTGGCTCAACAATGCCCAGGAGATCTTTTGACTCCAAAAGGAAATCCATGAAACTGACCTCCTCAAAGACAAAATTCAGATAGCCTCATTGGAAGCTGCATTGGCTACTGCCAGGACTACAACTCAGCAGCCCAGCCCACTCTCTGTACTCATGCCTGGCCCTGAGCCTAAACCTTCTCAAACCCCAGCTACCCAGGCTGGGACTGGTTCACAGATTCTGATTCTGAGTCCTCCTCCTCTTAGAATAGATTATACATAGCCTTTTCTTTCCTTTCCACTCTTTTCTTGTCATTTCAATTACAGTTGTACATTTCTTTTTAATTTAATAGAATTATTTTTGTATTTTGCTTTGTGTATTTGATCTGTGTGTGTTTACCTCTTTGTTCCTGATATTACCTTGCACTTTCTCACCTTTGAACCAGTGAGGACACTGCTCCTCATGGTTTGGGGGTGTGGCAGGGTAGGTCTGCCAATAGAATTATTAATTTTAGTGCAATAATGGTGGTGTAACTGGGATGATATTTGTGTGGCAGTTCATCATAAAAATCATAAAAATATTGAATAAAAAATAAAAAGAGAAAAAAAAAGAGAAGTCTAGAGAATAACATCATCTGAAAATTGAAAAGAAGAGGAGAAGCTAGCCACTTTGATTCTAGAATATATCAAGTAAGATGAAGTTTTGGTGAAATGAATGTTGTGAAGTCATGAATCACTCCTTACCTTGTTGATTTCTTAATTTTGATCTCCTTTTTACCACTTGATTCTCTATATCCCTCACCCATAAGCCGCATTACAACCCATTCAAAAAGACCTTGTAGATCCAAAGTGAAATGAGCTGTCATGTGGAGATGAGGAGTTGTCCAATCTATGGTGAAAAATCATGAGGATGTCAGAAATAAGAAGCTTTGCCTATACTCATGCTTGCAGGCCCATTTGGGGTCTGTAATTGCTCTTGAGCTATTTTGAATATGAACACCCTCAGATTGTCAATGTTGAGAGATAGCCCTGGTGAGAATTGGGTCTGAATTTTAACCTCATTGGGGTTGAATCCAACCTGATTTTTGAATTTAAGACAAGCTGGGTACTGATTTTTACACATTGAATTTCTAATGTAAAATGAATGATGGTGATGCAAACACATGCTAATTTTGAGTTTTAAATGGACTACATTACTGCTGTAGTTCCCTTTAAATGTTAAAGAATGGGTGTGGAATGAAGCTTTATACATTGAAATCTATGTTGTCATTAACTGCACTATACTTAACTGTTCTAATGGTGATGTTTGTGGGTACCTTCACTGGAAACCCTCAGGAGACTCCACTCCTCCACTAGGGATCACCTAGGAGTTTAAAAGGCTTAGTACATATGCTAAATGTACATGGGATCCCTACGAAAGTCGCATTTATTTAGTTAAAGCTTTGCTAAGGGTCTAGCAAAGATTTGGTTTGGGGGAGTGTTAAGACCTGAAAAGTACCACTTTTCACCCCTTAACTTAATCTCTGTTAGACGCCTAGTCATTTAATAAATGTGTGCTAAGCCCATTTTGTAGGTAAGAAGCAGCAGCTGCAAATAAGGCCCTAACCATGCCAAGAAGCTTACTTTTATCCCAGAAGTGCCTAAGGAAAAAGGAAGTTAGACCCAGACAGAGAACTGGCTGCAGCATAGGCACAGCAAAGCAACAACAAGCTAAGAATTGAGAAAATGTGGTGGCTGACCACTTGTCCAGAATTCTGTTGGAGAAATGTGTTGATGACCTTACAAATGATGTTTTCCCAGATGAGCAATTGTTTGCCATCCAATCCTTGGCTCCTTGTTATGCACACATTATAAATTATTTAGTTATAGGCAAGATTCCTGCCCATTGGACCAAAATGGACAAAGACCTATTTTTCTCACAGGTCAAATTCTTTTTCTGGGAGGAACCTTGCTTATACAAGTACTGTGCAGACCAAATCATCCAAAAATGTGTTCCATAAAGTGATGTCCCCAGTATTCTGGTCATGTGCCATGAAAATGCCTGTAGAGGCCACTTTAGTGGAAGAAAAACAGCTGACAAAATCTTGCAGTGTGGGTTCTATTGGCCTTCTCTATTCATAGATGCCAATATATACTGTAGGACTTGTGAAAGATGTCATAAATTAGGAGGGCTATCCAAAAGAAACTCAATGCCTTTGCAGCCCATCCTTGTTGTGGAATTGTTTGATGTCTGAGGTATTGACTTCAAGGGCCCCTTTCCTCCTTTAAATGGGTATCATTTCATCATAGTGGCAGTGGATTAGGTTTCAAAATGAGTAGATGCTATTGCCACAAGAACTAATGATAATCTGGTTGTCCTCAAGTTTTTAAACCAGAATATCTTCTCAAGATTTGGACCCCCTAGAGCCATTATTAGTGATGGGGGTAGCCATTTCTGCAACAGAATTTTGAGAGCTAGCTCAAGAAATATTCTGTCACCCATAGGATTGTTACTCCCTATCACCCACAAACCAGTGTACATCCTTGAGAAGACTGTGAGGACTGATAGGAAGGACTGGGCTAAAAAGCTAAATGATGCACTGTGAGCTTATAGGACTGCCTATAAGACTGCCATTGGGAAGTCCCCATTCTGACTGGTTTATGGCAAGGCTTGTCATCTCTCAGTAGAGTTAGAACACAGGGCCTATTGGGCCATCAAACATTTAAATCTAGACTTAACTTCTGCTGGTCATCATAGGTTGCTGCAGCTGTCAGAACTGGATGAGCTGAGGATGGATGCATATGCCAATGCCCGGATCTAGAAGGAAAGGTCCAAAGCTTTCTTTGACAAGGGTTTGTTGAGAAAGAGCTTCATGGCTGGTGACAAGGTTTGGTTGTTTAACTCTAAACATAAAGTTTTTCTTGACAAACTGAAATCCAGATGGGAAGGTCCCTACAATGTCATGAGTGTTTCCCCATCTGGTGCTATAGAAATCAAGGATCCCAAGTCTAGGAAAACCTTGAAGGTGAATGGTCAGAGGCTTAAGCCTTATTTCGAGAAACCTGCTAAACCCATGGACACCATTCACTTTCAAGGGGATCCTTCATTAAACTGATCCACAAGTGTGTCAATATCGTCTCATATGTACTTTGGTTTAGTTACATTTATTTTGCTTTCTTTTGTTCAAATTCTCCAGGAAATTTTAGTGGCCCCACTTGAATCTGGACCTGTCAGGTCTGATTTCTTCATGCTGGGTTTGATGATTACTGCTCTTGAATTGATGGTTTTTGCATGAGTACATAATGTTGGATGGTGATTTTTGGTGTCTACACTTTAATGTTTGATCTTAATGTGTCTGGGAGTACCTATGGTTGTGAGCCATGCCTAGGATCCAGCCACAACACAAATGGAAATGGCAGAACAGAGAGCACATGCTCTCTATTTAATACTTTGCTATCGCTGGGTCTAAAAGGAGGCCTAAGAGACTCTCGCACAATTCGAATCCTTCAATAGCTGTCGAGAGATTCAAGTAAACCTGAGAACCTCTCGCACGATCCAAATAGAGCATTTCACTAGCTGTCGCGAGGTTCAGCAGGAAGCATGGGAGACTCTCGCGCAATTCAAATAGAATACTTCATTAGCTGTCGCGAGATTCAAAGGCTGTTGCGAGATTCAAAGTGAACCTCAGAGCCTTTCACGTAATCTAAAAGGTGGCCTGGGTGCCTCTCGCGCAATCCAAGTTCCAATTAAACCTTTGCTAGGTTTCATTTCCAATCCCCCGATAGGATATGTTCCAAAGCGCGCAAAGCTTAGCGACAAGTATTTTCACCCCGCGCTTGTCTCCCTTTCCAGTACTCTCTTCCTTCCTCATCCAGCGAAACCCTAGCAGTCGGCGCTCTTCTACCTTTCTCCTCCAACATCCATCTTACAACCCATCATTCACACCAGGAATCTATAGATTTGTTCCTAACGTCATCCCCATCAATTGCCCTCTCTCAGAGATCTCGTGGTGCACTATGCGTCAGATCGAACCAAACCCTACGATTTTTGGGTAAGCATTCAAATCTTAGTACCTTATTTTTATCTTTAAAAGTAGAGTTTGGAATGGCCCCTAAGACTGCATCAAAGAAAAGGGGCAAGGATAAGTCCCCTGTTGAGACCACTCCTAAGAAGGTCAAGACTTCTAAGGCACCGAAAAAAGGGAAGAAAGTGGTTGAGGAGGTGGAGGAGCCAACCCCTGAGTTTTCTACACCCTCTGAGCTCATGGCTTCAATCCCCTTGGAGCCTGAGACAGCTTTCGACCTGCCCTTCTTCGAGAAGGAGCCTCTCTTTGCCCCTGCCATTCAATTTATGAGGAAGGCTGGCTTGAAACCCTTGATGAGAGGAATACTAGTACTAGTCTACCCTAGGCTAGTGCAACTCTTTTATCAGCACATCAGGATCACCAAGGACAAAGATGGACAAGCAGGTCTCCTTGTGTTAATTTATGATTTCGAAATGTTAGTTAGCCCCAAGGTGATTGCAGAGGTATTGGGCATCCCAGCCGCATTTGACCCTAGCTGTGGATATGCCCCTCCCCTGAGTGCCTCAATTGATACAATTGCAAGGGCTCGGACTAGAGGATTAAAGGCCTCAGGGGATTCTATCAGAAGAAGAGAGTTTGAGCCTGGACTCCTTTCCATTGACCAGGTCCTGAGAAAGAACATCTATTACTCAGGCCATCAGCAGGAGAGGAGAGCTCCTATTGCTGATGCTGTCTACTCGTTCTCTGTGGGCCATGGCTTCCATGCCGCCTGGTTAATGTTTGAAGCAATGAAGGATCTGGTGAAGAAATTGGGGCAGAACAAGAAGCCACACACACTCTCCTATGCCAGAGTCATCACTAAGCTGCTAATAATAGCAAAAACAAAGGAGACTACCACCCTTTCCCCTATAACTTTTGCCAGGAGGCAATGGGAAATCAGCAGGAGCCTGATGGAGACCCAGAAGAAGAAGAAAGTTGAGGCTCAGGCCCCCCTCCAAGCAAACAGAAGAGGCAAATGTTACAAGGCCTACCCATGTTACTACACAGGAGATTACAGAGCCTGTCAACACCACTGCTGCAGCAACCCCCACATCCCCCCACCTGTTACTCCAGGATCCCCTATCCTGACAACATCCCCTACCCCTATTCCATCGCTCTCTCACCCTCCTCTGTCTTCATTATCCATGCCCCCTCCCCTTTCTCCTATGATTGGTACCTGGGAGGATACCACCCCCCATGTCAGCCCCTCACCATCCCCTATCCTACCTCAATACACAGCCCCAATACCCCCATCATCTTCACATAAAACTAACAGCCCTCCACTCATTCCATACAAGAAACGAAAAACCTCCCACACAACAACCACCATCTCTCAGACACCACCCACAATCCCTTTTATCCCCACTGACATACCTCACATTGAAGAAGACACCACTCCTGCCATGCCTACTACATCCCCATTCACAGACATAGACCTCAACCTTAACACAACCACATGATTCCAAGCCTTTATGGCTAGTTTCCTTCACACCATGCCCACCCACTACACCCCCCTCTCGGACTCCCCAACCACGTCACCACATCACTCACCTGAACTCCACTCTCCTCCTCCTTTCACTTTCCATCATTCCCCTTCCTCCCCTTTTCAACCTGTTCTCTCCTCTACCCAAACTCAACCTTCCAACCTAGACACAATGACACTCATCCTCTCCCTCATCCAAGACATCCAATCCCAACTATCCACCACAACACACACACAGGACCAGATGCAAATTGAACTCACATCCATCAAATCCACACCTCAAATATTGACCAACCCACCCATCCCTCAACAATCCACTCAAACCCCCCTATGCTTTCCCCTCCCAACCCTGACCCCACAACCCAACCATTCCCTTTCATACCTTTAACCATTCCCTTTTTCCCTCCACCATCACCCCCTACTCTTAGTGAGCCTACCTCATTTTCTTTTCCCCCCATGCCCTCAATCCCACCGCTTATCCTACCCCCTCCAACATTCACTGACAAACATACCCAAATAAATCAAAAACAAACTACCCTCCCCCAACAACTAGACTTACCCACTGATAACCCCACTTCCCCCACCCAGGACCAATCACATTGTACTCCTTCCACTTCTTCTCTTCCTATCACACCCAAACACTCCTTTTACATCCCTCCCTACCTCACCATCCTCCATGCCATGAGGGACAATCCCTACCTTAGGAGGGATGTCTCACGAGGACATATGGCCCAACATAGACATTGAGACCCCCTTCTGCAGTGATTCTTGAACCGGAGGAAGCTCACGAAGCGATTCGGGTATCTCCCTAGGGTGGACTAACATCTTGGATGTCTATGAGAAGGCCAAATCTATGGCTGCTTATCATCAGCTGAATTTGGAGTTAGAGAAAGCTAATACTACAGCAGAGAGGATGAAAGCAAAACTGTTCAAAAAGAGGCTCAACAATGCCCAGGAGATCTTCAGACTCCAAAAGGAAATCCATGAAACTGACCTCCTCAAAGCCAAAATCCAGATAACCTCATTGGAAGCTGCATTGGCTGCTGCCAGAACTGCAGCTCAGCAGCCCAGCCCACTCTCTGTACTTATGCCTGACCCTGAGCCTAAACCTTCTCACACCCCAGCTGCCTAGTCTAAGGAGGCACAACCACTTGCCCAGCCAGATAAACGAAAAACCCCTGCTGCCCCTTTTGCTGCACCTCTTGCTGCACCCCCCATAGAGAAGCCTCAACCTACCCCAACTCCTGCTGCACTCCCTACTGAGAAAACTTATCCTAAATAGAGGAAAGTCACTGCTAAGAGGACTACTTCCATAGCAACCTCTATTAAAATTGGCAAAGAGCCAGCTACCCAGTTTGAGGAGGCACCACTACATGGCTAGCCTGCCAAAGGGAACTCCCCAGTAGCCCCCACTGACCAAGACAAAGGAAAATCCTCTCTGATCCCACCTAATCCCAAAACCAAAAAAATGAGGGTGAGGGCACCAAAAGCTCCAACCATGAAGAAACCACCACAACTAAAGAAATAAAGACAGCCTAAGAAAAAGTCTCCAGCTGAGAGCAAAGCTAAGAAGAAGAAGAGTCCAAGTGAGAAGCAAGCAAGGAAGAAAGAGGACAAAGCTGCACTTAGGAAACATGCCCAAAACATGGGCTGGGACTGGTTCACAGATTCTGATTCTGAGTCCTCCTCCTCTTAGAATAGATTGTACTTAAGCTTTTCTTTCCTTTCCACTCTTTTCTTGTCATTTCAATTATAGTTGTACATTTCTTTCTAATTTAATAGAATTCTTTTTGTATTTTGCTTTGTGTATTTGATCTGTGTGTGTTTACCTTTTTGTTCCTGATATTACCTTGCACTTTCTCACCTTTGAACTAGTGAGGACACTGCTCCTCATGGTTTGGGGGTGTGGCAGGGTAGGTCTGCCAATAGAATTATTAATTTTAGTGCAATAATGGTGGTGTAACTGGGATGAATAAAGTCAATTCCCACCTAACCTGCTACAATGAGGAAATTTATGAAAAATTAAAATATTTTTGCAGACATTTCGAAATTGAAAATGTTAAAATCATGACACCACCATGAGGCTAACATTAGAAATGCTAAATCGATACTTAGTGAACCTAAGAGGAGAGAAACAGGTGAAAATACACCCCATAGGTTAATTTGAAGACCATACCTAGTGAGATTTGGGCCCATCATTTTCTTTTGAAGAGCGTTTTTGGCATTATTTATGCTCTGAAGACTGATTGAGTCAAGACCTTTTCACTAGAAGTTAGGCACCTCCAAATCAAAATTGATTGACAGCACTCATGACACTAAGGAAATGATCCAAGGCCCTCATTGGATAGTTTGAGCCTGAAAACTCAACCTTTTAAAACTACCCTTTGTTATACACTCTTTGAGCCTTAGAAAGTCCTATGCTTCTTTAACAAACACCAGAGTACTTGCACCTTAACCTCTTGACCTGATTCAACCTCACCCTCACTCTGAGAGTTCAGAAGGTATAGGAGAAGGAGTTAAAGACAGTAAGAGTGGTCCAACATTTGGTGGAAGGTGAAGAAAAGCAACTTATGAACAACAGTGTATCAATGATATTTGTGTGGCAGTTCATCATAAAAATCATAAAAATATTGAATAAAAAATAAAAAGAGAAAAAAAAAGAGAAGTCTAGAGAATAACATCATCTGAAAATTGAAAAGAAGAGGAGAAGCTAGCCACTTTGATTCTAGAATATATCAAGTAAGATGAAGTTTTGGTGAAATGAATGTTGTGAAGTCATGAATCACTCCTTACCTTGTTGATTTCTTAATTTTGATCTCCTTTTTACCACTTGATTATCTATATCCCTCACCCATAAGCCACATTACAACCCATTCAAAAAGACCTTGTAGATCCAAAGTGAAATGAGTTGTCATGTGGAGATGAGGAGTTGTCCAATCTATGGTGAAAAATCATGAGGATGTCCGAAATTAGAAGCTTTGCCAATGCTCATGCTTGCAGGCCCATTTGGGGTCTGTAACTGCTCTTGAGCTATTTTGAATGTGAACACCCTCAGATTGTCAATGTTGAGAGATAGCCCTGGTGAGAATTGGGTCTGAATTTAAACCTCATTGGGGTTGAATCCAACCTAATTTTTGAATTTAAGGCAAGCTGGGTACTGATTTTTACACATTGAATTTCTAATGTAAAATGAATGGTGGTGATGCAAACACATGCTAATTTTGAGTTTTAAATGGCTTGCATTACTGCTGCAGTTCCCTCTAAATGTTAAAGAATGGGTGTGGAATGAAGCTTTATACATTGAAATCTATGTTGTCATTAACTGCACTATACTTAAATGTTCTAATGGTGAAGTTTGTGGGTACCTTCACTGGAAATCCTCAAGAGATTCCACTCCTCCACTAGGGATCACCTAGGGGTTTAAAAGGCTTGGTACATATGCTAAATGTACCCGTGATCCCTACGAAAGTCACATTTAATTAGTTAAAACTTTGCTAAGGGACTAGCGAAGATTTGGTTTGGGGGTGTGTTAAGACCTGAAAAGTATCACTTTTCACCCCCCCTCCTTAACTTAATCTCTGTTAGACCCTTAGTCATTTAATAAATATGTGCTAAGCCCATTTTGTAGGTAATAAGCAGCAGCTGCAAATAAGGCCCTCACCATGCCAAGAAGCTTACTTTTATCCCAGAAGTGCCTCAGGAAAAAGGAAGTTAGACCCAGACAGAGAACTGGCTGCAGCATAAGCACAGTAAAGCAACAACAAGCTAAGAAGTGAGCCTCGCACAGATGTTGCAGGGTTTAAAATGAATCACAAAGAATGCTATGCACAACTGTCACAGGTTTCTGAAGGCAACACACCAACTGGTCGCACTGTTCTCGCGTAGATTGAAGACAGAAGGGAGTAAAATGCATACCTCACGTAGTTCTCGCGAAATTCAGTCATAAGCTCTCGCGTAGTCTCGCGCAGCTTAAGAAAGGAGCCTTTAATCTCTGCGTGATTCACTGAGGAGAGAGAGCTCTAGGCATTCCTACGCGCAGCTGTCGCGCAGTGGCCACGGGATACAAACCTCCAGGGAACTGCTCGCGCGATCCAGAAGCCCATGCACATTGCTTCTTCGTGAGGATCTCCGTGAGATTCACCAAGGAACAAATTGCGCACACAATTCCCGTGCCATTCAAATAGAAATCTCAATCTCGCGATAACCAGAGCAATCCCGCGACTGTAAGATCTTCAAGTCAATTCAATCTCGCGATGCCCATTCTATCATGCGATAAGACTTGGAAATCGTTGCTACCTTGCAAGGCTCGAGATCTTAACTTCTCCCCACTTCTACAGGGGCAATCTGGGAACTTCCTGCAACTAGGGCATGCACTCTAATGCTCCAATCTCTGTGTACACGCCCCAAGGCATCCAAGGAACAGAAATGAGCCACTATTGCACTGATAAATTAGGGTTTTCCTAACCCTAATGCTCTAACAGCTGACTGCTATATAAGCCTAAGCCTAGTTTAGGTTTAAGGGACTTATGTACTCCTTCTTCTTGAATCAGCTATAGAATTTTAATAGGCTAAGGTTACGATTTAGGCAGTTTCTTCTTCCCTTTTTCTTCTCTCCATTGTCCAACACTTGCTGGCTATGCCTTTGTATGTTTATTTGGAATAATTTTGATGGTGTTTTATAATAGGATGTTATATTTATATGGGATTGGTGTTTTGAGAGTTGTTCTGTACAAGGCTGCTGCCTTGAGATCCTCCATTGCTATGTTGCATTGTAAGCAATGGAGGATTATTTTTAAGGATTTATTTAGATCTAAGTGACCTATGTGTCCAGGCTAGGCACATTGTAGGCCTATGCCCCACCACAGGAACCACTAAATCTGAATCCCCATGAGAGCCTGAGCTGATAGCCTTGTGAACATGGTGGTAGTAGCAATCTTCTTGTTCTGTCTCAGACCTCTGTGAGGAGGATAGCCTCTGTGGATAGTCTGTGACCATTCAAGTGGACAGGTTATAGCCCTAGGGTGAGGCCAATCTACAGATCTCAGACAGATTCTTCTTCTCTGCACTTGTGCTTGTAGCCTTGAGAGAGATTGTGCAGAGACAGACTCCCCTGTATTTGTATAAACCCACCATTAGATGGCAGATCTGATCTGGCTGTAGAGATTGTAGGCTTGTGACTGGATCACTACTGTCTTTCTAAAGCAGTGAACAGCTAGACCTAAAGCTAGTACTCAAACTCTTGATGGTCCTGTGTGTCCAGGCTAGTTCACATTGCAGGCCTAGCCCCACACACAGAGCTTTAAGGGTTAAGGTTCCTATGGATTCTTGAGCTGGTAGCCTGGATGAAGTAGTGCCTACAATGATAAACTTGTTCTGACCCATCTCTGGACTGTGGTTCCCCTATTGGATAGTCTGTGACCATTTAAGTGGACAGGTTATAGTCAAAAGGGATTGGATCATGGCACAAGGGTGAGTTAGATCCTTTCTCCTGGTGATAATGTAGCCATTGGACAGGATTTCCATAGCAGCAGATCTGAGTCTGAGTTATAAGACCCATCAGATCTGTACCTAATAGCTTACTTCTCACCCTTTTATATTTATTTTCTCACACTCCATCATTCTTCTCAACCATTTATGTAGTTTAGGCATTAGGTTACCTTCGGATTTAAACATTAGTGACCTTAAATCCCCTTCCATTTAGGATTGCCAGATCTGTAGTCAGATCTAGAGGGCCTACTAAAGATAGCTCCCTTGGAGCTTTAGATCAACTTTTCCTGTGGGAGAAACTCTTACTTATTAAAACTTGCTACAACAGGCCCTGTATCTTATAGGTCTATGTATTTTTAGGCTTGTTGCCCTGTAGTTTTCAATCCACCTTTCATTTATTTTCACTAACCCCATTCTTATCACTGTTTCCAATAAAGTCTGCAGCAAGCATATAAAATACCTTAACAGGCACGCCCTGGGAGGGGAGGGCCTGGCGACAAAACTTTCCTCACTCACCTGACTGGCAGTCTGCTTGGACCGTGTGCGTGAAGGACCCTCAGACATTAACAAGCGAATGATGGAGTCCTCATGAGCGTAGTCCCTAACAATCTCGTGGGTCGTATGACGAGGACGCCTAGCCGAGGAGCCTATACCCACCAAGTCCGACTCAGCCAAATGACCGACCATCCCACGGATACGTCGATCCCTCCTCTCCAGCTGATACCGCAACTGATCTACTATCGCCTGCATCTCAGCACGTATCGTCTGGTGAATGGTCTCCAGCTCGGTCGTGTGAGCCGCCTAGCGGACGAACATCTCGATGAGAACCCTTGTGTCGACCAGCTCCGAGTCTCCTGTAAGGGCCTGCCGCCTCCCCTCCGGGATGACACGAGCACGCTCCACCTCCAGGTAAGACTCCTTGAGCTAACGAACCTACAAAAGAACACAAAACTTAAAAATGCATGTACCTATGAGATAAAATGAGTAGGAATGCTAAGGGAAAAGAAGAGCAAACACGTTCCAGTTCGACCCACTCTCGAAGAAGGTGCTCGACTATCGCGAAAGTCATTCGATCTGCAACCGACACAGGTTGAGGAAGAGGTACCACTATAAGCTGCTACAACACAAACGAAAATGCATCAGAAAAATTCATATACACAAATACTAAGAACTTATCTACACTGGCTCGATATACCTGAGTAGGAGTAGAATCCTGAGGTGGAGCCTCAGAAGAGGAGTCAGGAATGGCCTACGCAAAGAAACGAACAACAACACAAACCCGTCAGACAAAAGTTACAAGACAAGACAAACATACATAAACTAAAACACATATTATACCTGACTCTCTAGGCGCAGTGAAGCTGCTGTAGCCTCCCTCAGCTGGAGGTCCTGAGCAAGCTATCGCTGAAAAATATTCCAACGTGACATTAGAAAGAATAATCACTAGATAAAATGAGCAAAACCAAACAAATAGAATGCAAAAGCTTACCCAATGCTCTAGCTAAGCATGAAGCTGGGCTTTCACTGGATCCTACCGACTGGACGATGCAATCGGAGATGGATCGAACGTTGGAGCAGATACCCAGTAGTAGATAGCTCTGCTATTGGTTAATTTTGCTTGTATTCTTTATTACAAAAGTGGTCAAAGTACGATATAAACAAAGAAGGGCAGGAACCAAACAAAGTGGAATAAATATGGGATTAGAACCCAAACACCACCTGTAAGATACAGGGCTGTTGTTGCAAGTTTTAGATAAAATAAGGGTTGTTCCACGGAGAGTTACGGATCTAAAGGTAGTAAATCTCTAGATCTGCAACAAATCTTGCAACTCTAAACCTAATCTATCTTACACTAATAAAACAGGGTAAAGAGAAGGTGTCTTGGGGTTTTATCACTAACTAAAATAGAAATAAATGCAAAATCAGAAATAAAAGAAAGGGGTTTAAAGAAGGATGAAAGTGGTTTGGTAAAAATAAATAGAAAATGGAGAAGTAAGCAGTTAGGGGCTAATTTCACTCTAAAAAGTATCGTAAAATAGAGCAAGAGTTGCAAGGAAGAAAAATCCAACTCAACCCTGGGATATGGATTAGTCATAAGGCTATATCCTGTTAACTCAAATGGTCACAGGATATCCCATGGATATAATCCAATCATAGGGATTAAAGTTGAAATAATAAAACCACTACAGACACTATGTTTGTAAGGCTACAAGCACATGCATCCATAGGTGCATAAAATTCATAAAAATCTAATAAAAATCACAAGATAATACATATTGAATGAAACATTACAACCAACTATTCATTGCCAAAAGGAAGCTTACAATGATATGGCTCGGAAGTTTGCAGTATTTGCAAGACTCCAGATCTCTTCACAATGCTATTATAAAGCCATTTACAACTCAAATTAGCCCGAACTGCTACTAAGGCTTAGCCAGCCATTTTTGAGCTAAGGAGAGAAGAAAATAAAAAAAAAAGAAGATGACCTAAACCCTAGAAATGAGCTCAGTGTCATGTGTGTGTCTAGTGTGGTGCTCCCTTTACAAGTATGCTTTGCTTTCTATATATACATATTCAAAATTAACTTTATGCTCTAGCCAATCAGAGGGATGAAGAATCAAAATGGTTAGGCTCTGCTGATGCGGCTCAATTTCAGCCAAGTATTGCCTCAGTCTGTTAGGAAGGCAACACACACTTGGACAGGTATCCCATGTGCTGCAGAAATTTAAAAAATGCTCCCAATGTTTACAGATATCGCTGGCTCTCGAGCCTCGAGAGGATAAAATGCTTAAGTCTTGGTTTGCTTGACACTGCCCGAGAGGATGGCTTCTGAAGGCTTCTGATTGTTCAGCTCGAGAAGATGAACTACTTCTTGAAGGCTTCTCGAGAGGATGGTTTTTGATAGCTTTTGGCTGCTCGAGAAGATAAACTATTGCAGCTTTTGAACTGCTCAAGGCTGCACGAAAGGATAGAGTGTTGCAGCCTTTTGACTGCTCGAGGAGATGAAATGCTGCAGGCATGGTCTGCTCGACACTGTTCGAGAGTGCTCGAGAGGCTAGATTCTGAAGGTTTCTGATCTGCTCGAGGTTGTTAAATATGCCTTGAACCCCTTGAAGCCTTGCCATGAGAGAAAAGTTGGACCCATGCCTAAAGGAGAGTTGCAGCACTCAGACAGGCCGAGAGGCTGAATTCACCATAGATTACACATCCCCTTATCTCCACATAACATCTCAATTAGCTTTAGATTAATAAGGTCTTTTTGTTGGGTTGTAATGTGGCTTAAGATTGAGGTTTAAAAAGAATAAAAGGATAAAAAAGTATTCAAAATTGAGAAATCAACTAAGAGGAGGAGGTGATTCATGACTTCACCTTCTTCATTATATCACAATTTCATCTTCTTTTATATTTTTCAGTTCGGAAGTGGCCAGCTTCTTCTCATCTTTTTAATTTTTCAAATGAAGTACTTCTTTTGACTTCTCTTTTATTTATTTATTTTTTAAATAAAATGCCACAAATATACAACTGACACACTGCTTTTTTATAGATTTCTTCTCTTCTCCTTTCACCAAGTGTTGAACCCAGCTCAACTTTCTTCAACATCTTCTCGTTTACCTTCTGAAATCTCAGAGTGAGGGCAAAGTTCAATCAGGTCAATGAGGTTTAGGTTCAATTAATCTGGTATTTGTTAAAGAAAAATAGACTTTAAGGCTCAAACAGTGTATACAAAGGGCAGTTCAATGGGTAGGTATTTTAAGGCTCAAACTGTCCAAATGAGGGCCTTAAATCATATCCGTAGTGTCATGAGTTCTATCAAACAATTTCAATTTAGGGTGCATAACTTCTAGTGGAAATATGTTGATTCAATCATTCCTTAGAGCAGAAAATTTTGCCAGAACGCTCTCCAAAAGAAAGCTTGATAGGCCCAAATCTCACTGGGTATGGTCTTTAAGTAAACTCATGGGGTATATCCTCACATTTTTCTCTCCTTTCTTGTTCACTAAGCACTAATTGTGAAAAATATTTCTTGAAGTTTGGTTCTTGGAAGTGTTAGATCTTCAAAAGATTTCATTTTTAAAATGTCTACTAAACAATTTTAATTTCCACTTTCTAAAATGGTTATGTGGGAATTTACTTTATTTCTTTCAATTTATTAACAATGTTGCACCAAAATTAACTATTTTATTAGACCACCCTGCAATACCCCCAAACCCAATATAAATATTGTCCTCAATGTTTCAATAAAGAGTATTTAGGGGCAGCAGGATTAGGAAATGAAGAAAACAAATATACTGTAGAAAAGAAAGAGAAAATTATACTAAGAAGATAATTATATTCCCAGAAAAATAGAATTTATAATAAAATATTATACTAAAAAGAAGACTTTGTACAAAATGATAGCTGAATAAGGAACAAAACTAAAAAAGAAAAACTCCTAAAAACAGTAAACTTCTAAAACAGAAAACTCCTAAAAATAGTCTGAATCTAAATCAAGACCTGAATCAAAACAAAAGGCATATCTTGACATAGCAACTAGCATAATGGTTTGGAGATCTTGCTGAAATCCTTGATAAACCTCCTATAAAATCTTGCATGACCTAAGAATGATGTGACCTGTTTGATAGTTTTTGGTGGAGGTAGGTGTGAAATCAGATCAATTTTTACCCTATCAACCTCAATTCCCTTCTGGGACACCACATGGCCAAGAACAATTCCTTGGGTGACCATGAAGTGGCTCTTTTCCCAGCTCAAAACTAGATTAGTTTCTTCCCATCTTTAAAGCACAAGTGAGAGGTGGTGCAAACATTGACTAAAGTCATCTCCATAGACTGAAAAGTCATCCATAAAGATTTTCAAATACTTATCTAACATGTCAGAAAATACAGCATACATGCATCTTTGGAATGTGGCAGGAGCATTGCACAATCCAAATGGCATCCTTCTATACGCAAAGGTGCCAAATGGGCAGGTGAAGGTTGTATTTTCCTGATCTTGAGGATACACTGGTATCTAATTATAACTAGAATATTTATCAAGAAAATAGTAGTAAGCCCTTCCTGCCAATTTATCTTGGATTTGGTCAATAAAGGGCAATGGGAAGTGATCTTTCCTAGTCTTAGAGTTTAATTTTCTATAATAAATACAAACTCTCAAACTAGTGATCTCCCTGGTTGGCATGAGCTCTCCAGACTTATTTGGAACTACAGTGACGTCAGATTTCTTTGGTATCACCTGGATAGGTGATACCCATTCAGAATCTGAAATTGGATAAATGACTCCAGCATCAAGTAGTTTTATAATCTCTTTCACCACCACTTCTTGCATATGAGGATTCAATTTCCTTTGCATCTCCTTAGAGGGTTTGAAACCCTCTTCTAGGTGAATTTTTTGCATACAAACTAATTGATTAATTCTCCCTAAGTCTGCAATTGTCCATCCTATTACTTTTTTATGCCTCCTGAGGACAGTAATTTCTCCTCTTGATCCATAGTGAGAGAAGAGGATATAATTATTGGCAATTTATCATTCTATCCTAGGAAAACATAGTTGAGAGATTCTGGGAGCTGTTTCTGCTCCAAATCAAGTGGACTATCAATAGAAGGCAGCGAAGGAACCTTAGAGAGTTAAGGGAGGGGCTGCATAGTAGGTCTCCAAGTGAAATGCTGCACTAGCCCCACTGAAGAGTCCAAGATGTTTACATCTTCAACAAAATAAGTGGGGGCCTCCTCCTCAACATCCTCAATCCAAAACTCTTCAAACTCATCGAACACCTCATCCTAGTCCAACAAATTTGGCAAGGTTTCTTGTACCAACTCATCAATGACATCAACTACAAAATAGTCTTCACTTTCAAATTGAGGTTGGTTGGCTGCATTATAAACATTGAGCCTAACCTTCATATTCTCAAAAGTGACTTCCATCACTCCTGACCTGCACTGAATGCATGCATTGGTTGTAGCCAAAAATGGCCTGCCTAATATTACAGGTATTGGGGTGGTGCACTTCGTAGTTTTCATGTCCCTGACTAAGAAATCTGCTGGGTAGAAAAATTTATCCACCCCTACCAGCACATTTTCTATAATTCCCACAGGCCTCCTCCCTGATATGTCAGCCAGTTGGAGTACCACAGGTATAGATTTTAACTCCCCCAAACCTAGCTTCTGATACACAGAGTATGAAAGTAGGGTAACACTGACTCCCAAATCTAAGAGAGCTCTACCTATGGTATGATGACCTATAATGCAGGGGGTTGTAGGTACCCAGGATCTTAGAGTTTGGCTGGGGTTGCTATGGACAAAATTTGTTGCACTTTTTTATCTGCAAATGTTTTCTTAGTGAGGTGGATCCTAGCTTTTCTCTTCTGTGTGCATAAGTCCTTCAAGAACTTTACATAGGCCGGGACTTGCTCTATAGGATCAAAAAAAGGTAAATTAATTTTTACTTGCTTAAATGTGTCCATCATTTCCTCCATCCTAGCATTTCCCTTATCAAAAGGAGAAGGCCCTTAAAGAGCATGAGGAAATGGCAGATGAGGTACTGTTGGTACTTCATCTTCTGCCCTAACATTTTCATCAATTTTTTTATTCTTTTTATCTTTTTCTTTCTGTTGGGCCTCAACAGCAGCCCCTCCATTCTCCTCCTGATGCTGCTCCATGACAGGCAATAGGTCCTCTCCTTCTTCACTTCTTTTTGGCTCAAAGACCACTTAGTTGTCCACCACCCTACCACTCCTCAAGGTAGTGATGGCCTTGGCTTCCTCATGAGCTGAAGAAGCTTCACCTATAATGAATTGCCCCTTGGGATTGATCAGTATTTGACTCGGGAGCCTGCCTTCTTCCCTTTTTATCAGATTATTTGATAATTGACCAAGGTGGTCCTCTATTTTTTTGATATTCTAGCTGTGACAATTCACTAATTGTGATAGGGAGTTGAGGTTTTGTAATGAAGACAAAACCTGCTGCTCAAAGGAGGAGGCTCTGGTTTGTAGTGGTGGTAAAGTTAATTGACCTGGTTGTGCCACTGTCTGTGAAAAGTGATGTCTTGGGAAATACTCTTGATGGTACTACTGGTTAAGTCTGTAGGGCAATGCCTGCTGCTGCTGGGGTTGATGAAAATTTTCTTATCTCCACCTCAAGTTAGGGTGGTTCCTCCAAGCAAACCCAGCAGGTTGTTGCCCATAAGATTGGGCAATATTGGCATGCTTCATTACTAACTTTGGGTATTGACCAGAAGAGGGACAGTCTAGAATGGATTGTGTGGGGGATTGGCATATCAGACATGCCTCCTCAACCTATGCAACTGTTTGGGGTTGCACCACACTCAGTAATTTAGCAAATTTTTATGACAAACTGTCCACTTTCCTTTCTAAGTAATTGTATACATTAAGTTCATACAATTTCCCTTTTGAAGTGGATTCTTTTGTAGCTCTAGCAGCCGGTTCAATGTCATTTCTTGACAGAGACTCCTGCTGCATAGAGTTTTCACTTATAACATCAAATAAATCTCATGTTTCCTCATCAGTTTTGCTGAGATATGTGCCACCACATGATGCATCCACCATGTATCTATTTTTAGAATCTAACCCTTGGTAAAAGTATTGGACAAGCTGCCATTGGGGTATTTGGTAGTGTGGTTTCAACAGTTCTTAAATCTTTCCCACGATTCATGAAAGTTCTCAGTTGGGAACTGAGCAAAAGAAATAATGCTCTTCCTCAACTGGCTTGTCTTGCTCATTGAAAAGAATTTAGTCAGGAATTGGCTTTGTAAGACACCCCAAGATGTAATGCTAATCACTGGGAGCATGTTTAGCCAATTTCTAGATTTATCCTTTAATGAAAAAGGAAACAATCTCAACTTAGTGGCCTTATCTCCCAGACCAGCAATCTTAATAGTTGTGCATAAAGACAGAACGTCATCTATATGCTTAAAAGGGTCTTCTTTACCCAGCCCATAAAAATATGGCAACATCTGGATGGTTTGAGGTTTGATTTCATAGTTACCCTCAGTTGTAGGGAATTGAATGAAGAAAGGGGATGAATATGCCCCTGGTGCATAGTAATCCCTAAGGGGTCTAGGCTGCTCACCCATCTCAAATGTCTCTAAATGTTCAACAGGGGTGTGTGCTACTAGCCTAGGTCTAAGGACCCTCTCAATTTCAAGATTCAATGGCACAATCTCAGGATTGAGGGACCGTCTTCCAAGCATACAACACACAACAGAGATAACTTACAACAAATAAAAAGATTATAGAAATGAAACTATAACAAGGGAGAAAAAGATACAAACTAAGGCAAAGTTTGCTCCAACTGTAAATTATTTTCTCCCCTATTTGCTACTGCTCCAAATCTGTAAGGAATCAAAAGACTACAACAGTAATTTATTAAAACACAACAAACACAAAAAACAAATCTAAAACATAGCATAAAGAAAAACTCAGATCTACTACTTAGATCAAAAACTCTCCGACAACGGCGCCAAAATCTTGTTGGTTAATTTTGTTTGTATTGTTTATTACAAAAGTGGTCAAAGTATGACAGAAACAAAGAAGGGCAGAAATCAAACAAAGAGGAATAAAGATGCACTACAAAATTTTTGAGATTTACCGGCGGCCAAAAGCCACCAGCAATACTTCAAAAGCTACAGGTAATAGTTTTACCAGCGGCCCTAAGTTCGCCACTAATCCCATTGTCGAGGATACTATCACCGACAGCTAAAGTTTTTTTGGCGGCAGCTCCGAGCTGCTGGCAAAGAGTTTATAATGGTCACTATATAACTTCATTACCGGCAGCCCAAGGTTTTTTTGTAAGGGTCACTACCTACCTTTGTATTTTCATTGCCGGCGGCTTAAAACCACCAACGATAGTTCTTTAAAATTTTTTGTTGGCAGCTTAGATTTCTTTGCCGGCGGCTTGGGACCGCCGCCCAAAGTTCTTTAAATTTTTTTTGTCGGCAGCTCAGATATCTATGTAGGCAGGTTGAGACCGCCATGGATATTTCTCTATATTGTTTTGCCGGCAGCTCAGATTTCTTTGCCGGCAGCTTGAGACTGCCGCAGATAGTTCTTTAAATTTTTTACCGGCAGCTTAGATCTGCTAGCAATGTTCTTACTGGTTTTATTGCCAGTGGTTTCTAATCGCCGCAGCTGCGCTTTAAAATTTCGAAAAGAAATTTATTGAAGGCAAAGTGCAAGCAGCTGATGTGGCATGACGTTATTGGCTATACTGACCTGCATTTAATTAATTGAGCCCCGTGGTACTTACAGCCAATTGCATGGTGCCACATCAGTTGCTTGCACTTTGTCCGCATAAAATCAGTCCTCCATATCACACTGTCCCTGGTGCAATTCATATCAATCTCGAGCATGAGTTAACTTAGTCAATCTCGTCTAAAATTAAGGTTTACAATAAAAATTCAGTGACGCGATTACCAAAACCATCCGCTCTAGTTGAGTACCTAATACTTATTATAGGTTTCTAATTGAAATATCGGGTACTTGTTTCCGCAGCCCAAGTTTCTACCTCCACAACATGGGGTTTTCTTTGTTAAAACCCCTGATATGCTGGAGATCACTGGTTTAACACTAGAACCTAAGCTGGAGAAACCGAATCTTGGCTGCAAATACAGGTATGTAATTTTATAAATTAAAAAAAAAATTCTCAAAAATCTTAAAAGCTGTTATTGATTTGACTCTCTTGATCAAAGAGTTACTAAATAAAAATAGAAATAAAAACCATCAAATATTATCCAATATTAGTAAGCTGATACCTACAAAGATTCAAATCGTTTCTGTATTCACTACAAAAAAAGCACCTATGCCGACTTTATATACAACGATTAAGTGAGAGCTCCAAATTCAAACAAAAAAAAACTCTGAAGACCTCCAATATTAGTAAGATGATATCATGATGAACATACATGTTCGAATCACCATCCTCTGATTCCTCAAATATCCATACCTGCCACAAAAAAATATCAAATTTAAATGCACGGCTTATCTAAACTAATGGGACTGTTGAGCATGCCAAATGAACGAATGCATACTCAGTGCATCCCATCACCCATCACTAGTGGTGTAAATTAAAACTGAAAACCAACACTCCCGAATCAGACCGAAAGTGACTTAAAACCGACACCGAACAGTGTGGCTCAGTTTTGGTTTTGGTGGCAGAAAGACGAAACCTGGCTAAGTAGGATGAGAAAACCAATCCGAAAACCAAAATAGCAGGAAAAAAAAATCGATAAATAAAAAATTTCTATTTAAAAATCCGACTACAAATACATTGATGTGCAGAATTTGAACACAGACAATTGGACTAGCTAAAGATTGATCCGTCTCTTCCAACTTAAAATTTAGAAGATCAAAAGTATTTGTCTAAATTGCATTTTCATTTCAGGATCAAATTCCAAAAATTGTAATTTGTTTTATATGCAAATTCCAATTCCCCAACTAGTTCATAATCCATCAATTCCTCTTTTTCATTATCTGTATACCAAATCTGGATGATGAACAGATCCTAATGAATATTAAGCGTATAGAAGACTAATGTACCTTAGGTAAGTTTGAATAAATAATAATTAATAATAATAATAATAAAGCTTATGCTATATATATATATATATGCTCACAATAAAGCATACCCTCTAAAATTATAAAGTGTATTACTAATGCTCTTCTAAACGGATATAGTTTGCCAGGGCATGGAACTAAACATGGTCAGTTGTATATTTGAACTATTTAGAAACAGAAACTAGCAAAAGCAGCATGACTGACCTATTTGTCGCCATCAGAACTTTGATGTTTCCACGAGTATCAAAACCATCAAGTTGATCGAAAATTTCGAGCATTGTACCTTGAACCTCATTGTCTCCTCCAACACCATCATCAAACCTGACACCACCTATGGCATCCACTTCATCGAAAAAGACAATGCAAGCTTTTTTTGAACGAGCCATGTACGTCAAAGCAATAAGAAAGTTCTAAATATTAATGTGAAGATGCTTGCCTAAACAACATTGCACAAGGATACATTTTGTTGGGCTGCTATCTGAACCACAAGAAATGTAAAATTTGCTAAACATGTTTGGGAAGCATGTGGCAGCAGACAACCTGAACCATCCGAGCGCCCTCACCAACATATTTCTGCACAAGCTCACTTCCAATAACACGAATAAAGAAAGAATACACAAATATAAAAACAATTATGCAACTCTACAACAAGTATGGCTTGACAGCCAAGGATACACAAGAATACCCAAATATAAAAAGATAACAGCCTGCAATCCGTGTGATCAAGAAACGAATTCTTACTTGCGAGTACTTGCCGTGCTGTGAAAGATCAAGAAACAGATCAGACACATTGCTAACATGGCCAGTTCTAACTGTTGCATTGTCCCTACCATCCTCACTTTTATCCCAAGTTCCAGCTTGATCTTTCACAACACCAGTAGCACCATCTCCAGCTACTTATTTACCCCATGTTGAATTCTGATTCTTACTTGCACTTTTATCCCCAAGCTCCAGCTTGGTCTTTCACAAGACCACTAGCACTATCTCCAGCTGTTGATTTACTCCATCTTGATCTTTCATAGCACCACTAGCACTATCTTCAACTGTTGCTTTATCCGAAAGAACCACCTATGTCTAGATTGCCACATATGCATTACAACCTAAAAGAACCATCTATGGATGAAAGGTTACAACTTACCAGCTCATAGAGGCTAAAATCCAATGAAATACAAATCTATTACAAACAGCCAGAGTTACATTTAATGAATAAACCATAAGGACCAAACAAAAAATGAATCGCACTCATCCTTGTTCCAAATTATCCAATAATATCGTGAATAATAGCCCTAAAATGAACTTGAAATGACATAGTTGCAGCAACGACAAGCCAAAAATCTGCATAAAATAGATCTTTGCGAGCAACTCCTTCAAAGGGTCTCTGCAGTTATAAATTTGTTGTATTTAAAAGTCCGTAGAGGGACTAGCATTACAACTCAGACTAATATTGCATCCCACCTACAAGGCAAGCCAAAAAGAGAATGATATAAAGAAGATTAGAGATATATATAGTAAAATCAAATGAAAAAAATATAATAGCATAACCAAAAATACATGGCAAAAGATCCAATTAATGCATTATACCTGCCTCAATAGAGCTTGGATAGTAGCTCTATACTCTTCACTCTCATTTTCTCTAATTTTCTCTCTTTCCTCATAGAGTTGCATTCTCTCTTTCAATGCAACGATCTCATCATTGTTTGACGCAGAGCATGACCCATTGCATTTGGAAGTTGACCCCCACAAATTGGTGCGGGTTGGTCCCAATCCGTATCCCCGTACACGGCCACGTTTGTCTTTTCCAAATAACTTGGAGATTGCATCATTTGGACCGTATGAATCTTGGTTAGTGTCCTCACTTAAAATGTTTTCTAACTCGACCTGCAATCATGCACATTATTGTTTTCATAATTTTAAATATAACTTATTCAATTTAAGTATATATGTCATTTATACTTACCATCTTCTCTACCACTTCGTTATTTATCGGTGCACCATCTCTACGCTTGTGAGTTATAACAAAAAGTTTTGATCTTGTACGTGATTTTTGTGACTCACTCTTAGCTCGCTGTAGAACGGAGTTGAAGGAAAACATAAACATTAATGACAAGATATACACAAATGTGAAAAATACACAATATTGAAACACTTACATCTTCATCACAAATTCTTGCGAAACTTTTCAATCCAGTTGTATGAGGTAATTTATGTTTAGAGCAATTTATTTTATTCCTTCGACTTCTTTGCTGTATTTCAGTAATTATTTATTATTCAATAGTTTATAATTAAGTCAAATATTTTTTCTCAAAGACTATATAGACAATAAAATACCTTCCCTTCTTCTGAATTTTAAAAGTGGATGAGAACCTCCCATTGGTCCTTAACAACATCTTTAGGGAAATCATTAATTCGTTCCTCAACAGTTGAATGTCTTGTGAAGTGATTTGCCTTCAAGTAACATTTATAATCTCTCCACTTTTTTGCAATAGATTTTATTACAAAAACTCGAAGTCTCTCATCAATATCGAACTTCTCCTATATTACAAAATTTTTCATATAGTTGTTATAGATAGTTGCTATGATGGAGATAAGTTGAGAACCAAAAAAAAAAAATAATTACCAGAATAGCTTTCCATGATAGCTCTTTTCCTTTAACATTGACATTATCCCAAAACAGTGAATCGAGGGGTAACTTTTGGCCATTCCTCGCCATTATGCCACAATAATTTGTTAATTTGTTAGCATATTTCCCAATCACTTGTCCTTTATGATTAACACCAACTTTAAATTTTTCTCCGTCTCCCAATTCTCTTAGGTAGAGGCACCTAGTTCGACTACGCCCCTTCCTTTTTGTGGATGAGGCACCCTCACTATATGCTTCTTGACTAGGAGCCATCTGAAAATTATATATTGAAGAATTGGTAGGAACATATAACTTACAAAGAGAATCTTTACTTTCATGGTTTTCACTTTTTATAAGATGAGGTACAGTCTTGCCAATATCATTGCGGCAGTGGATTAGGAAAAAAAATATTGCCCACTTTAAGAGAAGTTGTCTGTAGAGTTGTAATGAGTGAAGAATTGTTTTTGTTACTCTCTTCCTTTTAAAGCTAGCCATATTAGAACATTTTGTGTAAATAAATAAATAAACGAGTGTTATGTTATCTAATAATTTGGTAGGAGTTTGTATAAGGTAGATGGACCGTGTGCTACTGCTGGTTCGCAGTCTAATCTCAGACTTTGTGCAGTCTATATAGGCTACTTTACAAAAGAGAATCCTTAGTTATTTAGGTGTTGATCAACATATACTGATCGCAAAGCTACTTTACAAAAGAGAAGCTTGGATTTGCATTGAAGAAGCTAAGGTAAAAGTCTTAGATTCTTGATAAAAGTACTTTAAGTGTTTTGCTTGAATTTGTTCAAGTTTTTGATGAAAATATAGGTGTATATTGTTTTGATTTTTAAATATTTATGTAGCATGACTCTAAAATCACATGCATGGACTCATGTTGGGTGTATGTGGTGTTAGAAACCATAGATGGACTCCAGGCTTAATGGTTTTAAGGAAAAATCTACCAAGTTTCAAGTATATGGTGATTCATGAATGCATGTCCTTTTTATTTGATTCTAATTAGTTTATATATCATTTGAGACGCATGATAAGTTTAGTGATGTGATTAAACCATTTAATCTCTTCTTCTATATAATTTTAATCATCAATTAGACATCCATGTGTAGGAAATGTAGGATCTTGGCAAAAGATCTAAGTTTTTGACTTATCTTGATGTTCTAGCTAGTCTAATAATGAATTTGAATGTATGATACAAAAATTTTATTTTTATTACATGAAAAATGTTTAGGGGGGATAGTTGCTATTTCATTGGGAGTTAGTACTTAGCAGCCACTATCTTTAGTAGGAGTTTAAACGAAGTAGACCACTGATGTCATATTAATCTTATTATATATATAAGATAGAAGATTTGTTAAGCGACACTTCACGTCATCAAAATCAGACTACAAAATTTTTGAGATATATCGGTGGAACCATCACAGCAAATTGGAGAAGTTGAGAGCCACAATAAAGTTGTTAATGTGATGGAGTTCAATAAAGCCAGCCAAACAAAGAAGCTTCCATTGAAGGTCTGTCTTTATCTACTGCTTCAAATCCTACTTTTCTTTGTTAAAACTCTGTATTTGAACCAAAAAATCAGCAGATACTCTGGTTTTGAGGCATCTCAAAAGGTCCAAATGCAGTTTCAAAGTCCAATTTAATTACAAGATCCAAGTAAAGTGCAAGGTCCAATTTAAATACAAAGGTTCAATTCCATTACATCACACCATTATGTTAAACTTAAGCAACTCCCACACTTATTAAGTAAGGCAATGGATCATGGTATCTTGAAAAAATATAATTAATTATGGAGATCATGATAGGAATAATGACTTATATCTAGTTTAGATACAAGTGATCCACACTCTATTTTCTATTAATGAAGTAATTTTATGATACCTTGCTAGTATCAATAAGCAAAGTGAGCAGTCTTACATGTTTATACAACTGCTTTGGTAGACTATCTTATTTGCGATCCATGTGGTGAAGTAAATCGGCAATTGAAAAATAAAATTACTTGATGATCAAATATAAGCCCACTACTAAAACTACTATACAGGAAAACTATGCTTTAAGAACACAATGAATCTAACATTGAGTAATAACTCTTTGGGTAAATTCATCAAATAGTTAGGATGCACATATAGGTAGCGTGATTCTATATAATATGTAATGCACAAATGATAATATAAAAATCCAAATAAACCTAAAAAATAGGTGTACACACCCAAATTTGGCCTAAGGCCCGATCGAAACACCTTTCGAGAGAGGTGCAATTCTGAGCTTTTGATGACATGTATGGAACCCTTAAGAATTGTCCCAAACCCCTAGGTATCACCTTAGATCCCTTAAAACTTATCTCGAACCTTTAGAAACCAATCCCAAACCCTTAAGAATCAACCATAGCCATCTCAGACCTATTAGAATCCTTCCTGGGCACGATTCGAACCCCCCTGAACAGCAGTTAGAAAGAGGAGTGCTAAGATTTTTTGTAGATAGTTTCCCAACCTAAGGCATATAGCATTGGAAATTAGAGCTTTCCATCTTTTCAACAAATTAAGAATCTCCTAATTTAGAGTTGTACATCAAAAGATATGGCAGAATAAAGATCGCAAATTTGTGTAAGAAATTGCAAAATCGAACCCATAGAGCCAGTTTCGAACTAACCAAAACAGCTGATGAAAAGAGGAGTTCCAAGATTATTATAGATAATTTTCAAATTTAAGGCCTATACCATTGGAAAGTAGACTTTCCCAGCTTTCCAACGAGCCAAGAATCGCCTAATTTGGAGTTGTACATAAAACGTTATGACAATTTGAAAATTAGAGATTTGTGCAGGAAATTGCACACCGGGCCGGGCCCCTGCGGGTCTTCAACTTCCAACAGTTTGGACCTGGTTTTCCTCCAAAAAATGGCCAAAATTGGCATTGAGGGTTTGACTTGTGGACCATCTCAAAGTCTAGGGTATGTTTCTTTAGGACCCTAGTGACCCTATTAGCTTAAGTTATCACCCTTTTGCCATTCAAGTCACCACCCTATCATCTACCATTAAACCCAAATCCCTCTTCTCCAAGCTCTAGAAAATAACAAAAACCTTAGATTGCCCATTACCTAATTGCTAATTCAATTAGGACTTTAACCCCTCACTAATTCTCCCTTTCTCTATAAATAAAGCAAGCCAACGCAAGGCTCCCCAACGGTGCTACAAGGGCCCGAGAGCTCCGGCAATCCCCTCTATTCCTCTACCTTCTTTGCTTTTCCTCTATCCTAGAATTGAGCTGTTACGCTGCCCAAATTTCGACAAGCGGGAAGGGCTCAATAAGATTGGTGTGCCTTCGGGCAAGGGGAAGTGCCGCTCATTTTGCTTACTTATATATATATATATAATTATATATACATATATATATACTATATAAATCAGCCTCACATAAACCTGTCCTTAAGTAGAGACCGCATTTAGTGGGTTGATTGGGTGCCTAACACCTTCCCAATCGATTACCGAAGCCCCTACCCAAGAACCTTTGGTGTGGACCGAATTCAGAGTCATATTTTTAGCACTTCGGTGCTCATAAAAATTGATCTAGGTTTCTCGAAACACCAAAAGCTCTGGGTGGCGACTCTAAATATTTTATTTAGCGAGCGCATCGTCGCAACGGGATCGTCAAAAAAATCCCACGGTTGCACAGATGGCGACTATGCTGGGGAGTAGCTAGTAGAGCTTCCCCTTGAACTTGGCCCATTTATTTTTTATTTTTACTAACCTTTTATTATTATTTTTTAGTGTATTTTTTACTTTTTTTTTTTACTCAGCCCTCTGATTACGTCATTTATCTTACCCCTACGTTTCGACTTTAAATTTCAGCAATTTTTGCTTAGTCACTTGACTGGCACCTTTTCACCTACCCCTACGTTTCGGCTTTAAATTTTAGCAATTTTTACTTAGTCACTTGACTGGCACCTTTTTAGTTACCCTTACGTTTCGGCTTTAAATTTAAGCAATTTTTGTCAGTCACTTGACTGGCACCTTGTTTACTTACCCCTACGTTTCGGCTTTAAATTTTAGCAATTTTTGCCTAGTCACTTGACTGACACTTTTTTACTTACCCTTACGTTTCGGCTTTAAATTTCAGCAATTTTTGCCTAGTCACTTGACTGGCACCTTTCTTGCTTCGGGTTTAAATTTCAGCAATTTTTGCCTAGTCACTTGATTGGCACCTTTTTTACTTACCCCTATGTTTCGGCTTTAAATTTCAGAAATTTTCGCTTAGTCACTTGATTGGCACCTTTCTTACTTACCTTTACGATTTGGTTTTAAATTTCAGCACCTTATATTTTCCGCCTAGTCGCTTGACTGGCCCCGTCATTTTTCCTTATTTCTTGTCATATCCTAACAGTGGATGCCGACTCGTAGAGGCGGCACGGGATCATCACCCCCGTTATTTGAACTTAAGAAAACTTCCATAAAAAAAAGCTTTGAAAAGTTTTAAAATTGAACCAATATAGGGAACTTAATTAATTTACTTTTACGGGATAGATTTTCAAAGGGTTGGGTTTAGGCACACATACAACTACCCGAGTCTTAGTATGGCGGCAGCCCAAGTGGTGATGATCCAGAAAAGTCTCAGCCCACCTAGTATCTGAGAAAGCACTTGCGTTGGAGGTATATCAGGTGGGTTCCCATTCCTACAAAGCTTAAAACCCTTGGGGAGCGCGCTAATGAGTTATACCAGACTCACATCCCTTAGGTTCGGTGAGGAGAGAACGGTTCACTAAAAAATCAGTTAGTTCCCAAAAGCCCAGCTTCCACAAAAAAACCAGTTTAGAGACCAACTCCGAATTGAAGTTGCTGCTGTGTAGTTTTGAACGGTAGCAGTTCGGATCTGTGGCCTTTTTCACATCCTGAGTCCCCCGATTAGTGTCTTAGTACCTCTGTTTGGGCCCCGCCATCCCCGACACCCAATACGCCTATGCCGGTCAAAAGAAGGGACATCTTTTTAACTCATCTTGGGGGATCGGGTTGTTGGCATCGATTTTTGTGCCTTCAATAGATCAAAGGTCTTCCTTTGATTCTTTCAAAGTGCTTCAGAATCGTCGCCGAGGGTCCTAAATTAAGGTATAAAAGCCACCCGAGAAGGGAACTCCAGGGCCTCGGAACCTTTATTTTCACTTATAAAAATTAAAAAAAAAAAGAAAAAAAAAACCAAAAAACTAGAGTCTTTGTGGTGCCGGCATAACGGCATCATCTTGCCCTCCATCATCCCGTAGGGGAAGGAGGAGGAAATTATTTGGGCCTTATCCAAGGCACCCATACCCAACCCGCCAACAAACGATGTCGTGGGTAGTGGACCCGGCATATATCGATCCCGATTCATCCCCGCCACATTCTCCAACCCATTCCCATTCGGGAGAAATTTTAACCAACATCTCCCTCACCCAATCACCCTTTGCCATTTTCGGCCCCTTTGGCGCCCCTATTTTTCCATCCACCACTTCCCAAGTTATCCAAAATCCATCCCCCAATTTCCCATTTTTTACCCAAATCATGCCCATTTTCCCTTCCGCACCCATTCAAAACCCATCCAACATACCCTATTTTTCATCCACCCAAATTCCCGCATCCACATCCATGCCCCATTTTCCATCTTCCCCATATAGGCCCGATCCACCCTCATTCACATATACTACATCCGCCTTATCCAACCCCCCACACATCTCCCCATCTACCCGAGTCATGCCCATTTTTACTGGGGCCATGCCCAAATTTTCCCAATCACCAACACTTTACCCTTCATCATCCCCATACATACCCAACCAACCCTCCTTTTCCATTGCCCCACTTCTTCCCTCCAATCCACCCCATATTCCATCACTTACTCGGGTCATGCCTAATTTTACCGGGGGCATGCCCAATTTATCCTCCACCTCCATCCCATCTATACCCCATCAACCCTTAAATCCACCATCTCCATCTGACCCTCCTTCCATGACCATGATGGAGGAGATGTTCCAAGCCTACTCCATGTGGAAGGCTTCCCAAAATGCCTTCTCTCCTCCACCCCCCATATCCATGAACCCATCCCATACCCTAGCCAATCTCCATGCTTCACTCTCCCATGGCTCCCATCAACCCGCCATCATACACACCATCCAAACCCCCACTACCCACATGCCCCAAGGCTTAATGGGCCAGACCCACCAAGGCCCAATGGGCTAGACCCCAAGGCCCAATGGGTCAGATCCATAAAGGCCCAATGGGCCAGACCCATCAAGGGCCCATGGCCCAAACCCATCAAGGGTCCATGGCCCAAACCTTTCAAGGGCCCATGGCCCAAACCTATCAGGACCAAGGCTTCATAGCCCAACCCTCCCAAGGCTTCATAGCCCAAACCGAAGCCCAACAAAACCTTGGAACCTCACACTCATAGCCTTAACAATTCTTCAAAAATTTCACCCATTCACAACCCTCATACCCAACTTAAACCCATGCCTTACATCAGTTCCAACTCTCCCATATCCCAACATCCTAAAGCCAGTTCCAAGCCTTCCCCCATGCTCAATGGCCTCATCAGGCCCCACTCCAAAATCTAACTTTCACTCATCCCATAATCTAACAAACCTTTCCCCATCCCCAATGAACTCACCCAACCCCCACTCATGTCATTCCCATCCAGTTTGTGCAACACTAGCATGAGAATCCCACCCTCACTGCACAATATATCGACCAACAGTATGAAGAGGATGAGATTAGGAACAATGGAGCCTATGTTGGGGCATTGACCAGCCTAAACCCTCCTTTAATTTTCCACCCCCTAATAGCCCAAAGTGAAGTCCAACCAACTGCCGAGAAAGCAGCTCCCGTGTCCAAAGAATCAGAGCAGCTGAAAGAACAGTTGGACAAAATACAAAAGCAGTTAATGAAAATGGGTGGTACTGAAATCCACGCCACAGACTTCACAGATTTGTGTTTATTCGCAGAGGTCCCCTTGCCTCCCAAATTTAAAATGTCGACCTTCGACAAATACAACGGCACCGGCAATCCCATAGCACACCTGAAGTCTTAATGTGGAGACATGTGCCAGTATGGAGGGGATGAAAGATTACTGATAAAAGTCTTTCAAAAGAGTTTAACTGGTCCGGCTTTGAGATGGTTCACATCTTTAGAACCATCTATGATGAAGACATGGACGGACTTAAGACACCTATTCCAGGAATAATATGTCTACAGTATAGACATTGAGCCACGTAAGCCAGACTTAGCCCGTCTAAGGCAAAACCCGAATGAGACTTTCAACGACTATTTAGGGCGATGGAGAGCACTAGCAGCTCAGGATAGAAACAGGATACCTGACGATGAGCAGATCGAAATGATTTTAAAGAATACTTTACCATTGATATCGGACTTTTTAGTATACCAGTAGCAGTCTAGCTTTGCTGATCTGGTGAGGAATGCTAATCGATTCAAGGACGCTATCAGGGAAGGCCGCCTGAATAAAAGTGTACTAAGTGGAACCAGTGGGGTTAGAAGGTTTTCAAAACAAAGGAATGAGAAGAGAACAGGGGTCGATGTTCAAAACATTGCCAACACCAGGCCCCATAATAACATATAACCCCGTTTCAATTTCAAGCCGCACAGCCAGCGCCTGTCAAAACCGAGCTGATAAGAGAGCAGGGAATGGGCAGGGAATGCAAATGACCCGAGAGAGGAGAGCCCGCTATGATCGAGTCTTTACGCCCTTGGGGAAATCGTTGAGTGTACTTTTGCCATTTTTAATTGAAAAGGGTTTAATAACTGTTCTCCAACCACGATCACCTCCCAATCCAATTCCATATAATTTTGACCCCAATACTCATTGCAATTTCCATCAGGGTCCAGGTCACCCAACTGATCGCTGCTTCCCATTGAAGCACATGATCCAAGATTTAATCGATGGTGAAAAGATCATTCCCCCTGCAGCAAACTAGCATGCGAATATCCACCAGGTACCACTACCCCCACATCTTACCGGAGTAGTAGGTCCCAGACCCACCGTCGAAATGATAGAAAACAAAGAGGAGTTTGAGTTTGACCCATTTGATTACATCAGTGATTGAGAGGGTTATGTGGCGCCATTGTCAAGAAATATTGAAGAAAGGAACATCGAGGTAATTGAACCCCTGAATTTGTCAGATTATTTTTCCAACCCGACTGCACCACTAGTTGAACCCTTAGATCTTAGGGCTTACTTTCCATCACCAACACCCGTCAATTATGTGCATATAAATACATATCAACCATACACCACCACCATCGTTAATTACCCGATAGCTCATCATACCCCCAACCCCCCACCAGCACCTATCAACTACCAATGGCCTACTGTTGCCCCTTTTCCCCCAGTACCACCACCCTCAAGCTTCACCACCCCCATTTGGCCTAATTTTGCCCCTCAATCAGCTATCACCGAGGTAAATCAAGTGTTTCCCACACCTCCTGAGCCCGTTGAGCAAGTGCCTCAAGTACGGTAGCCCTACCTTTCTAGCTCTTGGGACCCACATATGATCCTCATCAAGTCCCGCTAAGCTACGAACAAACAGATGTCAATGCCGGCAGCAGTAGCATAGAAGGGGCAGTAGATTTTGTTACCAGGTCAGGGAGGATATCAAAGCAGCCAGAAGCACCAGCTGCACCACAGGCCCAACCCGAAGGAAAGAAAGACAGCGCGGTGAACCCCTTCGAGAAGATGAGTCGAGAACATATACTGGAGACTCAGCTGAGAAGAATGCCTGCCCATATCACTGTATGGGATCTGTTGATGACGTCCCCACTCCATTTCCAAGCATTAATGGGGGCGTTAAAAAATACGCATGTATCACTCCAAGTTAGCCCAGATGAAGTCAGGCAGATAATTGGTCAAGTGATGGCTCTAAATGCCATTTCATTTTTTGATGCCGATTTACCCGAGAAAGGAGGTAGTCACTCAAAATCTTTGAATATAATCATTGAGTCCGGTAATATGATTATTCCCTTGGTACTAATTGATAATGGGTATGCATTGAATATATGCCCGTTAAGAACCGCCACCAAGATCGGGGTTGATCCGTGCATGTTAAGGCCCACCAGAACCAGCACTAAAGGGTTTGACAATACCACGAGAGAAATAATGGGAGAAGTTAATCTTGAGTTATTGATAGGGCCAATGACCTTTTCCATCTTGTTTCAAGTCATGGATATCAAATCCTCATTTAATCTGTTATTAGGGCACCCGTGGCTACATGAAGTCGGAGCCATACCTTCCACATTGCACCCGAATCTCAAATTTACATCTGGGCATAAGATTATCACAATCATCGGAGAGGGGCACAGTGAGAAAGAAAAGGCTGCCAATAGCATTGAAAAACCCAATATGCTGGATGTACCACACACTTCTAAGGACGTCGACCTCCACAGTTTTGAGTACGAGGTATCGACAATACTCCCGAAGCCCATCGAGGGCATCATTCCAAGAACCGGAGGTGGCATGGTAGCAGCAGTAGCCATACTCCAAAAGTGGGGCAATAAAAAAGGAAGAGGCCTTGGTCCCAGATTACAAGGAAGGAAGGAGCCTGTAATAGCAAAGGGCAGTCAGAAAGTCAGGTTCAGGCTAAGTTATAAGCCCACCGACGAAGAAGAGAGGCCAAGGAGAAGGTCTGTGCAATGGCAGCTATGAAAGCTAAGGTGATCCACATAGCGGAGAAACCCCATCCCAGGCCTCACATCAGGAACTCATTCATAAGTGCTGGGGTTGTGAAAATTGATCTGAATGGGGAAACCCGATTAACCCCACACAAGCCTACAACACCAGTTCACCCCACCAATCCCCATATTACCCTTCTCAGCCTAGAGATAGATTTGGTCGCTTTATCCCTTGTCGAAGAACGACGGTCAGTACTTGAACAAACCCCCCTGTGGTGAATCACCACAAAACCGAGTTATCGTTTGAGGACATGATCTCAGACGAAATGGGGATCAATATGATGGAGGCTGACTCTAATGAGCCATATCAGTCAGCACCATCCATCCCAACAGGTAAAGAAGCGGCCCCTCAGGTACGCAACTAGGCATCCTTTCCCCAAACCTTGGAAGCGGGGAGTGGCCTAACATTTGGCACCCATCTCTAAAAAAAAAATAACCTATAAAAAGTTAGAGAAGCCCTTGGCAAACAATACCTTGTGTATATAGCAACCCGCCTTACCAAGGGTCCGTCTCCAAAGAAAACAAAAATCTCAAAAATATGGAAAAAATACAAAATTTCAAAAACATGGAAAAAACACAACATCCCAAAAACATTGAAAAAATTCAAAGTCTAAAAATATTATCATTTAAAATTCCAAAAAATGTCCCACAAAAGGATGCCTTAATCAAAATGCCCGTCTCATGTGAAATCGACCCCTTCCCTATAGAAATACAAGAAGAGGTAGGGATCACAAGTCTGGACGAGGATGTCCCCTTCAAGGAACTCCCCAATGAGCTCCTTGACCGATTTGCCGACTTTGAGTATGACCCTACCCCCATTGTCGAAGAGACCGAAGACGTCAATCTAAGAACTAAGGAGGTTCCCAGGATAACCAAAATCAGAACATCACTGTCCCCTGAGGAAAGAAAAAGCATGATCGACTTCCTTCGATCATACCAAGACATTTTTGCTTGGTCATACGAGGACATGCCTGGTCTGGATACTGACTTGGTCGAGCATGAGTTGCCCCTCTACCCTGATATGAAGCCAGTCAAGCAGAAGCTGAGACGTCTCCGACCCAAATGGATGCTGAAAGTCAAAGATGAGGTCATCAAGCAATACGATGCAGGGTTTCTCATGGTATCTAAATACCCACAATGGCTAGCCAATATCGTGCCCATACTAAAGAAGGATGGAAAGGTCCGCATGTGCATCGATTTCCGCAACTTGAACAAAGCGAGCCCAAAGGACGATTTCCCATTACCACACTTGACATCTTGGTTGATAACACAGCTAAGCACGAGATGGTTTCTTTTATGGATGGATTCTCAGGATACATTTAGATCAGAATGGCTGAGGTTGATCGCGAGAAGACAACGTTCATTACCCCTTGGGGAAACTTTTGCTATCGAGTCATGCCATTCGAGCTAAAGAATGTCGTTGCAACGTATCGGAGAGCTATGACTTCACTATTTCATGACATGATGCACCGAGAGATTGAAGTATATGTCGATGATATGATAGCTAAATCACCAGAGTGAAGCGACCATCTGGTAAACTTTCAAAAGCTGTTTGAAAGGCTGAGGAAGTATCGACTATGACTGAATCCACAGAAGTGCGCATTTGGTGCTATGTCAGGGAAACTTCTAGGGTTCATCGTCAGTAGGAGTGGGATCGAGGTCGACCCAATCAAAGTCAAAGCCATCACTGAAATGCCACTGCCATCTTTCGAGAAAGAGGTTTTAGGGTTTCTGGGTAGAATACAGTATATCAGTTGATTCATCGCACAACTAACTCTAATCTGCCCATCGATCTTCAAATTACTAAGGAAGAATTCGCCTGTTGAATGGAACGACGATTGTCAAGCAACGTTCAAAAAAATCAAAAGCTACCTCCTTAATCCACCTGTTTTGGTACCACCTGAGCCAGGGAGACCACTCTTGATGTATCTCTCCACGATGGAAGTTTCGATGGGATGTGTCTTGGGGCAGCTCGATGAAACGAGAAGAAGAGAGCAGGCCATTTACTATCTGAGCAAGAAGTTTACTAATTATGAAGCGCACTACTCTCATCTGGAGAAAGCATGCCTGGCTCTTGTATGGGCTACTCAAAGGCTCCGCCACTATTTGCTATCTCAAGCGGTTCTGCTCTTGGCCCAAATGGACCCATTAAAATACCTATTTGAAAAGCCAGCTCTCACTGGACGAACCACACGATGGCAACTTTTATTATCTGAATTTGACATAATGTACGTCACTCATAAATCGATCAAGAGGCAGGCGCTTGCTAATAATCCTTTACTTGACTATGAGCCATTAAGAACTGAATTCCTAGATGACGATATCTTGTTCATTACAGAAGACGATATAGAAGAAGCAGAAGAATCATGGGTAATGCACTTTGACGGGGCAGCAAATGTCAAGGGCCAAGGAGTTGGAGCCATCATAATTTCACCAAAAGCATCCCATGTACCGGTCTCTATTAAGCACAACTTCCCTTGCACTAACAATATGGCTGAGTACGAAGCTTGTGCCGCTGGTCTACAGGTAGCTCTCGATCTGAATGTAACTCACCTTCGAGTATTTGGCGATTCACAGTTAATCATATGTCAGACAAATGGTTTCTGGAAGACGAAAGACGAGAAACTAATCCCCTATCATGAACACGTCGAGGATCTGATAGCTTGCTTCCAAGATGTGACTTTCTCATACGTCCCTCGGATAAGGAATCGCTTTGCCGATGCATTAGCAACTTTGGCATCAATGATTGAAATCCCCTATGATGTTGAGATGAAGTCGATCATGATCGAGCTGAGGAATGAGCCGGCCTTTTGCCTCCAGATTGAGGAACCTACAAAGCCTGATGACGAGCCGCCTTGGTTCTCAGATATCAAGAATTTCCTCGAGACCCAAACTTTCCCAGAGGGTAAATCCAAGACAGATCGACGAACCATTCAACGTTTAGTGGCAGGTTACGTCATTTACGGGGAATACCTCTAAGCGATCATACAATAACATCTTACTCAGGTGCCTCACTAAAAGTGAAGCGGTCAATATTATGAAAGAAATCCCTGAGGGAATATGCGGAGCCCAGGTCAGCGGTCACATGCTCGGTAAGAAAATCCTACGGTAGGGGTACTTTTAGACCACCATTGAATCAGATTGCTGCAAACATATTCAAAAATGCTACAAGTGTCAAGAACACTCCAGTCTGATACACGCACCTGCCATTGATCTTCACTGCATGACCACACCTTGGCCATTTGCTACCTGGGGCCTTGACGTTATCAGAATGATTAATCCAAAAGCATCAAATGGACATCAGTTCATCCTCGTCGCCATTGAATACTTCACCAAGTGGGTAGAAGCGGCATCATATGCCAACATCATGGCCAGTCACGTTGAGAAGTTTCTCAAGAACAATATTGTGTGCTGATTTGGAGTAACCAAAGATATCATCATGAACAACGACACAAACATTACGAATAAGCGCATCCGAGACTTCTGCTAGCAATACAATATCAAGCACCATCGCTCATCCCCTTATCGGCCTCAAACTAATGGAGATGTGGAAGCCGCGAATAAGACAGTCATCCGCATCCTTGGGATTAGAGCGAAATGCTGCCATTTGCTTTGTGGGCCTACCGAACGTCGATCCGTACCGTTATAGGGGCATCACCATTCTCCCTTATGTATGGAACTAAGGCCATCCTCCCGGTAGAGGTTGAAGTACCCTCTCTCTGAATCCTCATGGAATCAGGCTTACCCGAAGCAGAGAGAGAGAGAGAGATCCCGCTTTGAACAATTAAACTTATTGGATGAGAAGAGACTCCTAGACTTGTGTCACACTCAAGTTTTCCAGGGGAGAATCGCACGCGCTTACAATAAATGTGTCCGCGGTCGAGATCTAAAGGTAAGAGACACTGTGCTGAAAAAGATCTTCCCATCCCTCCATGCCGATCCAAGAGGAAAGTTTAAGCCAAACTGGGAAGGATCATACGTCATTCGAGAAGTACTATCGGGATACACCATCCGCATCACCACCATGGACGGAGATCATCTTCCTGAGCCCATCAACTTTGGATACGTCCGACGGTTCTACTCTTAGTTTATCACGATAAGGTAAGTATTGATGAAACAGATACGTGACTGCTTAAGAACCACCCAAAAGAGGCCATCATTCCAAGCACAGTAGCCCAAAAGCATCCCTAAAAATGATGATATCCTTTGCTGCCCCATTTGAGCCTGGGCCTTTCTTTCAATAAACCCATTCCCCTAAAAAAATATACGTGTACATATACTAAAAAAAAAAAGAGAGAGAGAGAGAAAATATGCATGTGTATAAAGTTACTATCAAATCCAAAAAAATCGAAAAAGAAAAACCTCAAAAAGAGATTGCCTGAAATGGAGGAAAAAGAGTAACAAAAAAAATGTGTATAGAAGAATCACGGGGCATGTACAGTAAAAACCCCCAAGGAAGAAAGTATGTTGAGAAAACTAAAGCCATATGAAGGAAACCCGTTTACCCTAGCATACCTTCAAATCCCAACCTAACCCATGACCAAGCTACACCCTGAAGGAAGCCCTCTTTGTAGGTTCGCAAGCAGTCATAATATCTGTTAAGCCAACATGAGCCGAGTCGTGAGACGACACCAGAATCTCATCCAGCCGACTATGACGGAATCGACGTCTATGTCATGGCTCTTGAAAAAAAAAATAATAAAAAATAAAATAAAAATACAAGCTCAAAGCAAGATGGACGTAGTGAAAACCCGAAAGGGCATTACGGGTAAAAACAGCGAGCTTGTGCGGAACAGGTGAAAACCAGAAAGGGTGCTTGGGGTAAGAGAGCTAAACCCATGGACGTGGTGAACACCCGAAAGGGCGCCACGGGTAAAAAAAGGAGATAAATAAAAAAAAACGAGAAAAAAAAAGAAAAAAGAGGAGAAAAAAAAGAAAAGAAGAAAGGGTTGGACTGATTGAGAAGATTGATGTTTGAGAAACCCTTTTGTTACTCTTCCTGTACCCCATTGTCCTACTGGGCCGCTCATGCTAGTTCGAATCGGGTCCCAACCAAAGCTGTCTTTGTGAAACCCGCACCGTCAAACGTGTGACCCGAGGCAAGAGAAAGGTTTAACTCAATCCAAAGGGATCAATGTTCTGACCTTGGTAAAATCCAAAAACTCACTCAGGTCTGACTGCATGAAAGAGTTCGATTATGCTCAAAATGGGACCCGTGACTCCGTCTCACTATCAAGGCATCAAAAAAAAAAAAAAAAAAAGGCAAAAAAAAAAAAAAATCAAGAAAAATCCAAACACCAAAAAATGTGTATATATTTCTACTGATTTTCATGTATATATTTTCAGCATCATATTTCAATCTCAAAAATGAAGAAAAATAACAAAAATTCTCCAAAAACAAAAATCCAAAAAAAATATATTGAAAATGAAAAAGTGTAGGTAGAAATCTACTTTTTCTTCTTTTGTTTAGGATGTATTTTCTTTATATGTATAAATAAAAAAGGGACTGACGTTTTCTCGAGAATGTGCAGGAACATCACACGGTCCAAAGACTCGAAGCGGGCAACTTCTCAGCGATGGACAAATCAGATAAAACATCTCACCACCGACGTAAGGTCTAAAAAAAAAAGAGATGATGAAAATCATTTCAAAAAGAAAAAGAAATCTATGTTTTCATGCTATGCATAGCTATGCACTCGCATATTTTCGATGCGGTAAGATGTCAATATGTTATCGGCAACGCAGCTAGGCAAAATTAATGTCTTAGGTCTAAGGTTCACCTTGGATCCATGGATCCTATTTCAAAATAGGAGCGATGGTGTCAATTTCGGTCAAACAGTCAATGCTTGGATCAGATTGATTCCACCGCTAAATCATCGCCCTGATCGTTCCATATTTCGGTTTCAGGTGAACTTAAGTACATTGGCTTTAGTTTCGTTACAAACTATTGCGGAGGCACGGGCTCTTGGTATGCGTTGTCTGGGCGTGCGCTTCCCGGGGTTGGAGGTCCAGATAATGGTTAAAAAAAAATAAAAATGAAAAAAGCAATCTTTAAATAAAAAAAGAAAAAAGAGAAAAAGAATAAATTTGTGCTTCCCCACAGAGCGACGCACATGCGTGTTCTGATGCGGTAAAATGTCGATGTTTTATCAACAACACCATTGTGTTATAATAATGTCCTAAGTCTAAAGCATGCCTTGGATTTTGGATCCTACTTCAAGGAAGGAGCAACGGCGTCGGTCCCGGTTAAACAATTGATGTTTCGATCGAGTTGACTCCACTGCTAAATCTTTTGAGCCAAACGCTCTGTCTTTGGGTTCATATGAACTTAAGTGTCTTAAGCTTCAGATTCTCCGTTGGAAAAAGGTCAATCGTTTGTTGAGACCATCCTGTTGAGAATGAGACTATGTGTCAATTAAACTATGTGCAACCATGCATTCAGAAGGGATCATTTCCCTTTTTATTTTCTGTAGGCTTAAAACCTGTATGGGCGGTTTAAAACATTTATGGGCAGCGGTATCCCTGTAAAGTGTACGTCATGCGTCTGGGTATCCGTATGATGGTCGTTTCTCCCCGTAAATTATACCCGGGCAGGTCCTGGTCGGGGCTTCCATCGCCTTTGTTGTTGCTTAATGCCCCTAATGGGTGCATGGTTATGCATAGTTAATTGATGTTTATGATCATTATCGACGGAAGCCAAGATTGGATGCCCCTTTTTAAGAGACACCCAATGTTTGGTTGGATCTGTTCAAGGTAGTTAAAACTGGATGCTCTTGCTCATATTGATCCAGGGCACCTTTTCATAAAAATGGCACGTACTCCTAAAAAGCGTTGTGACATCTATTCACTTCGCTCGGGTGGTCATGGTAAATAAACTTTGGGATCGATGGGTTGCCCAAAGATCTCGAACCCTGCTTTCAGCAGGGGCACCCACGAATAATCCAATGAGGTCGTCAAATGCCTTGTAGGATTGGACGCAAACTGTGGAGCCTTGCGTATGTTTACTTCGCGCCTATCTTTGAATGTGGGTCGATCGCTCCTCTTACTTACGAAACTGTTGTATTCAGAATAAATCTCGAACATCAATCTTCAAATCATCTCGAGAAGCAAACGTTTTTCTGGACTAACGGGCTTTCGCAACTCGAGAGGCGAATGTTTTTCCTAGCTATTGGGCTTTCGCAACTCATTCTACCTTGGTTATGCCCAGTAATGTTGCTAAGCACTTCGGAACCGATTACCTCGAGGAACGAATGATTAGTCGGGCACCCCAGGGCTTTCACTTTCTCACCGTGTTACTCACCTAATGTTTGAAGTTCTTTCTGAATGCAGCGGACCCGTCAGTAATGCCTTGGGCCTCTTCGAATGTCTCTTTTCTTTGGCATACGATCATTAGTGATCGGATACCAAAGAGGGGTATCTGTAAACACCCAAATTTGACCTAAGGCCCGATTGAAACACCTTTCGAGAGAGGTGCAATTCTGAGCTTTTGATGGCATATATGGAACCCTTAGGAATTACCCCAAACCCCTACGAATCACCTTAGATCCCTCAAAACTTATCCTGAACCTTTAGAAACCAATCCCGAACCCTTAGGAATCAACCATAGCCTTCCCAGACCTATTAGAACCCTTCCCGGGCACGATTCGAACCCCCCTGAACAACGATTAGAAAGAGGAGTGCTAAAGTTTTCTGTGGATAGTTTCCCAACATAAGGCATATATCATTGGAAAGTAGAGCTTCTCATCCTTTCAACGAACTAAGAATCGCCTAATTTGGAGTTGTACATCAAAAGATATGACAGAATGAAGATCGCAAATTTGTGCAAGAAATTACAAAATTGGACCCATAGAGCTAGTTTCGAACTAACCAAAATAGCTGATGAAAAGAGGAGTTCCAAGGTTAGCATAGATAGTTTCCTAACCAAAGGCCTATACCATTTGAAATTAAACTTTTCCAGCTTTCCAACGAGCCAGGAATCGCCTAATTTGGAGTTCTACATAAAAAGTTATGGCAATTTGAAAAATGTGGATTTGTGTAGGAAATTGCAAATCGGGCCGGGCCCCTGCGGGGGTTTGACTTGTGGACCATCCCAAAGTCTAGGGTGTGTTTCTTTAGGACCCTAGTGACCCTATTAGCTTAAGTTATCACCCTTTTGCCATTCAAGTCACCACCCTATCATCAACCATTAAACCCAAATCCCTCTTCTCCAAGCTCTAGAAAACCACAAAAACCTTAGATTGCACATTATCTAATTGCTAATCCATTTAGGACTTTAACCCCTCACTAGTCCTCCCTTTCTCTATAAATAGAGAGCCACCCCTCTTGCTTAAGGGTTGAGAGTTTTTACCTAAGAGAGAAAGAGCTTAAGTGAGAAGATCTTTCTCCCTTTGGTGCACCATTCCCATACAAATTCTAGAATTAAAAAAACCCCTTTAGACCTTAGTATTTCACTAAAAACCTCAAGGTTAGGTGTGTGTTACCCCCTAGCTTTCCTTCTCTACCTCTTAGCTTCAAGCCTTAGGAGCTAGAACCCCATTCCATACCATACAAGCCTTCAAAAAGCTCCCCGAAGTAAGCCAACGCAAGGCTCCCCAATGGTGCTACAACGGCCCGAGAGCTCCGTCTCTCCCCTCTATTCCTCTTCCTTCTTTGTTTTTCCTCTATCCTAGAATTGAGCCATTACGCTGCCCAAATTTTGGCAAGTGGGAAGGACTCAATAGGATTGGTGTGCCTTCGGACAAGGGGAAGTGTCGCTCATTTTGCTTCCTTATATATATATATATAATTATATATATATATATATATATATACTATATAAACCAGCTCCACATAGACCTGGCCTTAAGTAGAGACCGCATTTAGCGGGTCGATTGGGTGCTTAACACCTTCCCAATCGATAATCGAAGCCCCTATCTAAGAACTTTTGGTGTAGACCGGATTCAGAGTCGTATTTTTAGCACTTCGGTGCTCATAAAAATTGATCTAGGTTTCCCGGGACACCAAAAGCTCCGGGTGGTGACTCTAAATATTTTATTTAGCGAGCGCATCGTCACGACGGGATCGTCAAAAAAATCCCACGGTTACACAATAGATAATTCAAATGTAAACAAGACAATGACCATGTAGAAGGTAGCAGTTGGCCTTTCCATGGCCATTACACAATAAACAAAGATCAACAAATCATATTAGTCATCATTATTAATATGTGAATATCCTAAAAACACTTTGTAATGGAGGTGTAGTCTTAATGGAGAAGAAGCTATATTATGATCAACTGCATTGAATGTATTGGTAGTACTTGTAAATTAAAAATAAACCAATTTCAGAATCCCCACAATTCAATAAAAGTAAATGGAAATATCCAAGTTGAATAAAAATATTCTTAAGATAGAGAAAACTACATAAAACGGGGGATTTTCAAATTCAAAGCTATCTAAACAGTTGAGTAACAGTCTTCATCTTAAAATGATAGTAAATAAAATGATCAACATACACCACACAATGTTCATTTCAAGTTTCCTTTGGCAATGGCCCTTTCCTGACTGGTTAAGTGGCTTTGCCGCTAAAAGTACAAAATTTTGTAGTGCATTATAAGTACTAGGTAGAAGATACAATTTAAGAGATGACATATATGAAAAATCAGCAAGTTCATGGTTCGAAAAAACTAATTCAATCTAATACAATTTTAAATAGGAAATGATCTTTCTAACTTCAAAATCTGGATTGAGGATGGATTGTTTAGCATATGCATGTTCAATCCATATTTGTCTATACAATACAGATCACAACCATTGGTCGTCATCATCATTAGATATCCATAGGAAAACAAAGAGAATGTTGGAGATTGCAAAGAGAAAGTGAGTCCCTAGAATATCAATCATGGTCATATGCAAACAAAAACATAAAAATACCATAGGTTAGGATAAAGAAATGAAAGAAAAAAGGCAATAACAATACTTAAGGATCATCCACAATAAATGTAAGTTCTCGTTCATTGTCTAAGTCCATAGAAAGGCAAGAACCTCGCCACAACCAAAAAAATAAACCTCTATAAACAAGGTTTATAAAATCAATAGCTTACCTCAGGGGAATGGATTAAATTTACAAAGCCATGGCAAGAATTTTGATCATTTTTTCACACTAGGCCTAGGTTTCGCAATCTTCAATACCTTAAACCAAGACAATTGGAGCATGTCATTGGCAACAAGCTACAAGCTACCAATTGTAAGACTGAACTCGAGAATAATACAAATACCAAGACCTTGAAAATTTTGTCACGAAATAATTGATGGGAACACAATGATGACCCAAAAATTTACAGTTTTCCATAAGGTTTGCAAGCTAAGGGTAATGAAATTAAACATAGGATGTTGGGTGAATCAATGACACTCATGGCTCTTTATATTCACACAACATTTTACTACACCTAGAGATTGCTAATTGATATGAGGGTATTACCTAAACTTCAAGGGTAGTGGGGTAGATAGAAACTAGGTGTACAGTAGGCTTATATTTATCCATATGCCATCACTCCCATTAATATGCATTGTCCACATGCCCACCACATGGATAGACTGCAAATCTTGCCGATTAAATGTTCATTCCAATAAAAAAAAATCAATTTTGCATCGAATAACCCATACTAGTGATGCTCTATGACTTCCTAGCTTGTCTAGCATTGCAATATCAGGTGGCGAGGGTTGGACCCTGAAACCCCATCTATACTAACGAACAACCCATACTCTTATTCTATGTCGCCCTACGAGTTCACTTTATCGATCACTTAACAATCAGACAACAAGGATCAAGCGGAGTTCAATTCCTTGAACCCCGTAAAAGCCACCAAAAGATCCACTCAACAATCTAAGGCAAGTATAAAGCCTAAGATTTGTTCTCGGGTATGCAATTGTATAGAAAAAACTCTGCTTGATTGGCAACCCTCAAAAAGGTTACAATAGTTTTGATTCTTGGTCTGACCCTTGCCATCTGATCGTGCAGTGATCGACAAGTTGGGAAGAAGTAGGGCTTGTCAACATGAGAGTATGGGTTGTTCATTGGTATATATGAAGTTAAACCACAAAGAAGGGAGGAAATCCTAGTTGAATAGGGAACAATGAAAAAAGAAAATCCAATAAACCAAAAACAGAGAAATGAAAAACCTTATCCAATAAACGAAATGAAAAAGCCCAATAAACCTACATAATGGATGGGGAAAAAAAGAAAAATGATAAAAAAAGTACTCAATAAACTGAATATAGCAGAAGTTCAATCCAATATCAAATATCTATTAACAAAGCCTTAAATATGGCATGATGAAATCATGAAGATTAGAAGAAGTTGAAAATAAGAAGTTAATTCATCGGAGTGTACCTAAGGGATTCATGTGTTGAGGATGAAGATCATTTTGTTCAATCGATGATGAAAATGCAACACCTTGAAGATGAAGACGCAGGCACTTGATCAATCGCCTCATTTTTTATTGATAAGGGCACGTGTTGCGAATCCCAGTGTGCTTACTTTATTTGTTGGTGGTAAAAGCAATTTAAAATCAAAGTAAAATAGGGGATGGAATCAGCACAACTGAGAAATCCTAGACCTGCAAGATACAGGGTCCATTGTAGCAAGGTTTGATGTAAGAGTTTGTCCCACTAGGAAAGACGATCTACGGCTCCAAGGGAGCCATCTCTAGTAGTCCCTCCAGATCTGACTACAGATCTGACAGTCCTAAAAGGAAGGGAGTTTAGGGTCACTTATTCTAAATATCCTTAGGTAGCCTAATGAATTAACTACAGAAAGGGTTGAGAAGATGGATGGAGTGTGAGAAAATAAATATAAAAGGGTGAGAAGTATGCTATTGGGTCTAGATCAGAGGAGTTTTATAACTCAGATTCAGATCTGATGTTATAGAAATCCTGTCCAATGGCTACATTATCACCACGGAGGAGAAAGAATCCAACCCATCTCTGTGCCATGATCCAATCCCTTAAGGCTATAACCTGTCCACTCAAATGGTCACAGACTATCCCATAGGGGAACCAATCAGATGGGTCAAAACAAGTTAATCATTGTAGGCACTACTTTATCCAGGCTACAAGCTCAAGAATCCATAGGGAACCTCAACCTCTAAAGCTCTATGTGTGGGGCTAGGGCTGTATAGGACCATGTTAGCCCAGACACATAGAACCAGCAAGGGATTGAGTACAACCGTCGATCTAGCTGTCCATTGCTTGAGTGGGACTACAATGGTCCAGTCACAAGCCTATAATCTCCATAACCAGATCATATCTAACATCTGATGGCGGGTCTATACAAATATAGGAGAGTCTGCCTCTGTACAATCTCTCACAAGGCTACAAGCACATGTGCAGAGAAGAAGAATCCATCTTGGATCCTACGGATTGGCTTCAACCTAAGGCTATAGCCTGTCCACTTGAATGGTCACAGACTATCCCAGAGGCTATCCTCCTCATAGAGTCCAAAACAGAACAGTAATATTGCTGCCACCACCATGGTCACATGGCTACCAGCTCAGGCTCCCATGGGGATTTCAGATCTAGTGGGTCCTGTGGTGGGGCTAATGCTGTATCGGACCATGATAGCCTAGACACATAGGTCACTTGGATCTGAATGGATCCTTAGAATCAGTCCTCCATTGCTTTGAATCACAGCCAAAGCAATGGCGGATCACAAGGCAGCAACCTTGCACAGAGCAACTCTCATTCGCACACATCCTATAAAAGTACATATCCTATTACAAAACATCTATTAAACTAGTTCAAAAATACATACAAAGGCATAGCCAGCAAGTGCTGGACTATGGAGAGAAAGAAAAAGAAAAAAGGAAAACTACTTACAACTACAGAAGAATAGAAAAGAAAATGATCTCAGATCCCATATCAGTGATAAAGTCTGAGCTCCTAAACCTAAACCATGTTTGGGTTTATATAGCAGTGGTGTGGCGGCCCATTAGGGTTAGGAAACCCTAATTTTAACAATGCCACGAGGCTGAATACTATTCCTTAGATGCCTCGGGGTGCGTGCACAGAGATTTGAGCGTGGGAGTGTGTGCCCTAATCACTGGAAATCTCCAGAATGTCCTCTACAGAATGATGGAAGTTGGAGTTTAGAGCTTTGCCAGGTTGCAGTCGATTCCCAGACTTGTCGTGTGGTAGTACTGACTTCGCAAGGATGAGTTAGCATTAAATCTTCAGATGTCGCGGGGTTGCAGCTTCTTGATGCTTTGAGCAGTCGCGAGGTAGATAGTTAAGCTCTCGCTGGATTGGGCTTCGCACAGTTGGATTGCTACTTGTAAATAGCGCAGGAACTGCGCGAGCATTCCATTTCACAATAGATCTTTGCGAGGTTAACTCTGGCTTCGTGAGGCTGCTTTCTTCCTGAACAGCGCGAGAAGTTCACTTCTTAATGGAACTTCGTGAGGATCCTCGCGAGGCTTTGATAGTTTCTGGACTGCACGAGAGGTTCTCTTGGGAACATCATGGAATTGATTGCTAAATGGAGAGTTATAGTCATCCGGAGCATTCAACTCCTTGAGAGTTCTGGGTTGTTCTTCACCCATGGCTACTGTCTCAGATTCAATTGGGGGCTCTACTGTGGTGTGCCTGTTCCTTCTAAGTCTTCTACCCCTTTCTAGCTCAGTGTTGAAGGCTCTAAAGTAGGACTAAGAGATCTCCTACCTAGCATACAAACACACCACCAAGAGGGAAAACTCCTTGCAGGCACATTGTACTTGACTCAAAGAATTTTCTAACAAATTTATAGCTATTTTAAGAAAACATAAATTTACAACTATGCTAAATAACTGCTATGGAATTTTCAAAGAACCTAGACTGAGTTTTAAAGGTTAGAGAATTGCAAACAAAGGTAGCTAATCTCCAAATGCAGTCCACTATCCTTCTCTGTTGCTGTCTAGATCTGCAAGAAAGATTCAAAATTACATCAGCAGTATCAATTATTCACAGCTACAAAGAATACTAAAAAATACAAAAACTAAGGGTCTACTAATAGATCATCTTTTTCCTGGCAACAGTGCAAAAAACTTGTTGGGAATCCCAGTGTGCTTACTTTATTTGTTGGTGGTAAAAGCAATTTAAAATCAAAGTAAAACAGGGGATGGAATCAGCACAACTGAGAAATCCTAGACCTGCAAGATACAGGGTCCATTGTAGCAAGTTTTGATAAGTAAGAGTTTGTCCCACAGGGAAAGATGATCTACGGCTCCAAGGGAGTCATCTCTAGTAGTCCCTCCAGATCTGGCTACAGATCTGGCAGTCCTAAAAGGAAGGGAGTTTAGGCTCACTTATTCTAAATATCCTTAGGTAGCCTAATGAATTAACTACAGAAAGGGTTGAGAAGATGGATGGAGTGTGGGAAAATAAATATAAAAGGGTGAGAAGTATGCTATTGGGTCTAGATCAAAGGAGTTTTGTAACTCAGATTCAGATCTGATGTTATAGAAATCCTGTCCAATGGCTACATTATCACCACTGAGGAGAAAGAATCCAACCCATCTCTGTGCCATGATCCAATCCCTTAAGGCTATAACCTGTCCACTCAAATGGTCACAGACTATCCCATAGGGGAACCACAGTCCAGAGATGGACCAAAATAAGTTAATCATTGTAGGCACTACTTCATCTAGGCTACAAGCTCAAGAATCCATAGGGAACCTCAAACTCTAAAGCTCTATGTGTGGGGCTAGGGTTGTATAGGACCATGTTAGCCCAGACACATAGAACTAGCAAGGGATTGGGTACAACCTTCGATCTAGCTGTCCATTGCTTGAGTGGGACTACAATGGTCCAGTCACAAGCCTACAATCTCTATAACCAGATCATATCTAACATCTGATGGCGGGTCTATACAAATATAGGAGAGTCTGCCTCTGTACAATCTCCCACAAGGCTACAAGCACATGTGCAGAGAAGAAGAACCCATCTTGGATCCTACGGATTGGCTTCACCCTAAGGCTAGCCTGTCCACTTGAATGGTCACAGACTATCCCAGAGGCTATCCTCCTCATAGAGTCCAAAACAGAACAGTAATATTACTGACACCACCATGGTCACAAGGCTACCAACTCAGGCTCCCATGTGGATTTCAGATCTAGTGGGTCCTGTGGTGGAGCTAAGGCTGTATCGGACCATGATAGCCCAGACACATAGGTCACTTGGATCTGAATGGATCCTTAGAATCAGTCCTCCATTTCTTTGAATCACAGCCAAAGCAATGGTGGATCACAAGGCAGCAGCCTTGCAAATAGCAACTCTCATTCGCACACATCCTATAAAAGTACATATCCTATTACAAAACATCTATTAAACTAGTTCAAAAATACATACAAAGGCATAGCCAGCAAGTGCTAGACTATGGAGAGAAAGAAAAAGAAAAAAGGAAAACTATTTACAACTACAAAAGAATAGAAAAGAAAATGATCTCAGATCCCGTATCAATGATAAAGTCTGAGCTCCTAAACCTAAACCAAGTTTGGGTTTATATAGCAGTGGTGTGACGACACATTAGGGTTAGGAAACCCTAATTTTAATGATGCCACGTGGCCAAATACTATTCCTTGGATGCCTTGAGGTGCATGCACGGAGATTTGAGCGTGGTAGTGCGTGCCCTAATCACTGAAAATCCCTAGAATGTCCTCTACAGAATGATGGAAGTTAGAGTTCAGAGCTTCGCCAGGTTGCAGTCAATTCCCAGACTTGTCGCGTGGTAGTATTGACTTTGCGAGGATGAGTTAGCATTAAAACTTCAGACGTCACGGGGTTGCAGCTTCTTGATGCTTTGAGTAGTCGCGAGGTAGATAGTTAAGCTCTCGCTGGATTGGCCTTCGCACAGTTGGATTGCTACTTGTGAATAGCATGGGAACTGCGCGAGCATTCCATTTCACAATAGATCTTCGTGAGGCTAATTTTGGCTTGGCGAGGCTGCTTTCTTCCTGAACAGCGCTAGAACTGCGCGAGAAGTTCACTTCTTAATGGAACTTTGCGAGGATCCTCGCGAGGCTTTGATAGTTTCTGGACTGTGCGAGAGGTTCTCTTAACATTTGCATCCCGCGACTACTGCGCGATAGCTGTGCAAGGCAGGATTCTGAAGCTAGTCTATCACTCAACTGCGAGAGAAGTTGTTGTGAAGTCTTGGGAATTTGTGAGGACTGCGTGAAGCATATTTTTCTGAATCCTCTGAAGCTTTGGGAAGCTGCGCGAGGCTCTTCACAGGTCTGGATTCAGTTCTCATTCTTCTGAGGGACTTCTGGGGTCAAAACAGGCTCCTTAGCAGGATTTATGGCCTTATTGCACCGCTGTTTATTGCTTATAGAAAACACTTAACAAAACTTTATTAGATGACTAAGGGTCTAATCAAAGGCTACGTTAAGGGGTGAAAAGTGGTACTTTTCAGGTCTTAACAGCACGAACCTCCTTTTTGTTTAGGGTTGTTATCCTGCGAGAGAAAGGGCAAGACATATTTTAGAGAAAGGATGGAAATGAAAATTGGAAACTTCTTAGCGCCCTTTTGTCCCGCTCGAAAAATAACACTTTTGCAGGCGGGCCTAAGTACTCTCCCGGTAAAGGCCTGTTGATAAAAGCCACTAATTTTGTAGTGATGGGAATAGAACACAAACACCACTTGCAAGATACAGGGTTATTGAAGCATATTTTAGATGAAATAAGGAGAGAGTTATGGATCTAAAGGTAGTAAATCTCCAGATCTGGTATAGATTAGGCAACTCTAAACCTAATCTATCTTACACTAATAAAATAGGGTAAAGAGAAGGTGTTTTGGGGTTTTGTCACTAACTAAAATAGAAATAAATGTAAAATCATAAATAAAAGAAAGGGGTTCAAAGAAGGATGAAAGTGGTTTGATAAAAATAAATAGAAAATGGTGAAGTAAGCAATTAGGGACTAATTTTCACTGCAAAAAGCATTGTGAAACAGAGCAAGAGTTGGATCTGCATCAATCCTTCATTTTGCTACAAGCATAAATGCAAGGAAGAAGAATCCAACTCAACCTTGAGATATGGATTAGTCTTAGTGCTATATCCTGTCCACTCAAATGGTCATAGGATATCTCATGGAGATAATCCAGTCATAGGGGGTTAAAGCTGAAATAATAAAACCACTGCAGACACTATGTCTGCACGACTACAAACACATGCATCCATATGTGCATAAAATCCATAAAAATCTAATGAAAATCACAAGATAATACTTATTGAATGAAACATTACAACTAGCTATTCATTACCAAAAAAAAGCTTACAATGATATGGCCCTAAAGTCTGCAGTCTTTACAAGCCTCTAGGTCTCTTCACAATGCTATTACAAAGCCATTTACAAATCAAATTAGCCCTAACTTCTACTAAGGCTTAGCCAGCCATGCTGAGTTAAGGAGAGAAGAAAACAAAAAAAAGAAGATTACCTAAACCTTAGAAATGAGCTCAGTGTCCTGTGTGTGTCTAGTGTGGTGCTTCCTTTACAGGCATGCTTTGCTTTCTATATATACACATCCAAAAAGTAACTTTATGCTCTAGCCAATCAGAGGGAAGAAGAATCAAAATGGGTAGGCTCTGCTGACGTGGCTCAATTTCAGCAAATTATTACCTCTGTCTGCTAGGAAAGCAACACGCACTTGGACAGGTGTCCCCTGTGCTGTAGAAGTTCTAAAAATGTCCCCAATGTCCATAGATATCTGTTGGCTACCGAGCCTCGAGAGGATAAAATGCTTAAGTCTTGGTCTGCTCGACACTGCTCGAGAGCATGGCTTCTGAAGGCTTCTGATTGTCCAACTTGAGAATATTAACTGATTCCTGAAGGCTTATTGAGAGGATGGATTCTGATAGCTTTTGACTACTCGAGAAGATGAACTGTTGCAGCTTTTGAACTGCTCGAGAGGATAGAGTACTGCAGGCTTCTGACTGCTCGAGGAGATGAAATGTTTCAAGCATGGTCTGCTCGAGAGTGCTCGAGAGGCTAGATTCTGAAGGTTATTGATCTGCTCGAGACTATGGCTTCTAAAGGCCTGGTCTGTTCGAGAGGGTGAATTTAGCCTCTCGGCTGGGCTGTCTGAGTGTTGCAGCTCTCCGTTAGGCATGGGTCCCACTTTTCTCTCATGACAGGGTTTCAAGGGGTTCAAGGCATACTGAACAACCCATCTGGTGGCGACCACCATGGTTCCATCTCCATATTTTTCTCAGCTCTAGTGCTTAACTCGAATTCTTCTCCTTTTGGCACTTGTTAAATGGATTTCTGCACCACTCTGCAGGTTATTGCTAACTATAAAACCACACTTAAAAATCAATTATTAAACAACTTTAGGGTCTAGTAAAGCCTAGGTTAGGAGGTGGAAAGTGGCATAATTCAGTGATGAACATCTGCCCTCTGCAAGTATAACTGACAACCAACACGTTAGAAACCATAAAATGATAACATTGGCGATTAACAAAACCAAATACGAGCACTTACCAGTCTATCAATCTCTAAGCATAAGCTTGCCTTCACTACATGGCCAGCCTGCTGTTTCTCTTTTTGTCACTTGTTAAATGGATTTCTGCACCACTCTGCAGGTTATTACTAACTATAAAACCACACTTAAAAATCAATTATTAAACAACTTTAGGGTCTAGTAAAGCCTAGGTTAGGAGGTGGAAAGTGGCATAATTCAGTGATTAACATCTGCCCTCTGCAAGTATAACTGACAACCAACACGTCAGAAACCATAAAATGATAACATTGACGATTAAGAAAACCAAATACAAGCACTTACCAGTTTATCAATCTCCGAGCGTAAGCTTGCCTTCACCACATGACCAGCCTGCTGCTGACCCTGATGCAGTTCGATCTGCTGCACTTGGCGAGCCACTGTATCCTCCCTCACCGCCTAAGAAATATTCAAACACATTAACCCACAAAAATAAGACAAGTAAAATCTAATGCGATCAAAGAAGACAAACTACACTCACCAGAATATGACGGGTCTCCTCCAGCTGACCCCTCAAACCATCCTCCACGGCTCTGACATCAATGATAGAGGCCGCCAGTGACCGCAACATCTCCTCATTAGGACGGAGGGGACTCCCCATCCGCTCCTGTGCAAGATGCAGAGCCTCCAATGCCTCGTGGATTCCTGGTTTCAGCTGGCCCCTCTCTAGCTCGGCCACCCTCTCTCTCAATGCTTTGATGGAATCAGGCCCATCGATGTTGAAGGACCCCTTCCCCAAAAAGGGGAATCGGGAGAAAAGCCAGCCACGGAGCTCCTCAAACCGTCTCATGTAGGCTCGAGCATCGGTCTCATCTCGCGCTCTGGTCACCTCGGTCCCCCCAGTCCTAAAATCTAAATACTGATCCAGTATCTTCTTCTTAAAGAAGTGGCTGGGGAGACCAGTCTTCTGCTTTGACACCCGTACACGAAGCTTTGAAGGGACCCCCTGGGGGAGCCCCAACTGGCATGTAGCACGGGAGAGGTGGATCCGCTCCACCATCTCAAAACACGGGACCTAAATCTCCTGCCTGAAAAATGCCTAACCAGACTGTTTCACGGCTTGGTCGGCACCCTCACCATCATCATAGGGTCTCCAAATGACCTACAATCGAAAAACAAATGAAACAAATATGTCAGTAAAACTCGAGACTCAAGACAAACAAAACTAACAAAACAAAGTGGACACACACCTAACCGAGGTGCATATCCTCAAACTGACACCTGGAGGTTTGGAGGTCAGTACTCCTCTGGTGATTTCCCATCAATGCCTGCCACATATAGATACGTGGAAACATAGGCATCGTCTCTGGAGGAACTCTAGGGCGAAGAAAGGTAATTGGTCATATGCCCAGAACTGAATAAGACAAAATAAGCCAGCGTCAATCAAAATTCCTAAAAGAAGGCAATGACTCTTAAAAGACCTATAAAACTGAAACCTCACCTTGAGAAAAGGGATGAAACTACTAATAGTAGCAACTCCCCCCCTGGTGGAACAACTGCCCGTAAAGATGGGCTAACGCCACCGCACCCCATGCATACAAAGGGACTCGCTCCAGGTCCATGAGCAGCAACAAGAATAGTCTGGTGATACACCCCCGGGAGGAGGAGGAAAATAAGACCCCACCAAATAAGTGCATCAGGAGGGCTCTGATAACATGATCCTCCTCTACCCCTGCCTCTAACATAGGGGCGCAGGCCTCTATCTCCTTGCATCGCTCCTCATACGTCCCAACAGACTCCGGATTACATCTCAGGGGAATGAACCCCGCAAAGGTATCGAAGAACTAGGTTGTACGAATCATCCCAATTTTGGACCCACTAGAAGCATAGTTGAGCCCAAAACACTCCACGTTCGCAACCTAGTGATCAAATAACATCTACCTGGTCACCGACTCGCCCTCAAACCTCACCCCAGTGATGCAGACCCAATCCTCAGGGGTCAGCAACATCATCCCCGTAGGAAATGTTAGGGCCTGAAGCTCCTCCCTCCTCCTCTCCACTATGGCCCCGACCATACCGACGTCAGGGTGGAAAGGCTCGAGCCCTAGGATGGGCCCGAAACTAGAAGACGTGAGCCGTGCCTGCTGGAATGCAGGGAGCGTCCACTACCATGCGTGGGACTCAGCCCATGCAGAACTAATACACAGGGAGAGGGGCTTTAAACATACGAAATAAAGCACGAAAACGAAGGTGAAACTACTAACTAAAAATAAAAATAGATAATCATACAAGTTATTGATAGTTGGTCCACGGTAGTGATAATAGCGAACAATAACAAAATGATGATAAAAATAAAAATGACGATAATGATGATAAAATAATAATAAATAATTGACGACCAATGCAATAGTAATGGACAATAGCATGCAGGAAACATATGACAAACACATAAAACTTGAGAAGATAATATGACGACATAACGAAATAAAATGTGACCTAAAACTACATACAGGCATGATGCATGAACGCACACGCAGCTCATGAGCAAATGCAAGTTCTGCATAAAGTAAATAGGGTTTCCATATCCTAGATGATCTACGTCATAGCCTAAATGCCTAGGAAACTAAAGAGACTCTTTGTTCCGAAAGCCTACCAGGTTTGTCGCAAGGGCGTCTTCCAGCGAGATCCGAATCGGATGCTCCGCCTAAGGCGGAACGACATCATCAGCATCCTCGATAACAAGAGGAACCTCGGCCCCGGCAGGAGTCTTGGCCTCAGCAGCAATCTCCGGAACACCCTCACCCTCCACAATCAGAATCTCCGAAACACCCTCACCCTCCACAATCAGAATCTCCAAAACACCCTCACCATCCAACATATCCACAACCTCCGAGAAAAACATATTACCCTCTGACTCCATCTCACAAGGAAGTACTCAAGAAATGAAAAAGAATACAAGATACTGCATCGGAATACAACGAACGGATCGTGAGATATAGCACTTGCACGAAAACAGGAGCACTCGAGAGCGGAGGAGCTCAAAAATTAGGAAAAGTCTGAACGCGTAGGTGAAATGAGAGCAATTTTTTGCTTTTATTAACATTGGCCAATCCCGTGCACTCCTTATAGCGTGCAATTGAATCTAGCGCTATAACAGCTACACGGATTCCAAATCACGCGCCCATCATCTTCCATGAAATAAACCTTCCATCAACCCATGCGGGCGACAAACCAAAACCATGCATTGAGACTTGCGCGAGATTAAAATTCCACACAACCACTGCGACGCGAAATCCAAAAGTCATCTCGATTCAGCCAGCTTGTAAACCACTGACCTTTCGATCTCGTGCATCACTTAGCGCCGCAATAAGATTCAATGCAGACCCGTTTGTGCGTAATGAACTAGCCAGTCGTTGGATCCCGCGCCTTAGGCCATGCGCGAAATTGAAATCTGCACCAATACCTATGCGCGTAATCACCAATCCGAACAAAATCATTTATGCCGAGGCCAGAAGGCCTCTGATCAAAAACACAAGCAAGGAAGGCCTCCAAACACACTCACAATCACACATACATAATCAAGTCACACGTACTAGGCGAAATAAAAGACGGAGAAATTATTATAAATAAAATATCATTTATTCAAAAATTATTACAATTATCGCCGGGGGCATACCCCCTGAATTTACAACCCAAAACGAAAACTTAAAAACCTAACTTACGACCTAAAACGAAAACCGAGACCCTAAAATGGACAGAAAGTGAGGAGCAGCGTCAAATAAGAAGCAATAGAAAAGCGGAGGGAGAATTTTTTGGGTAACACCCTTCCCATCGTACATACTCTAAAAATTAGAAAAAGCCCCTACCCTTTTTCACATGACCACACCAACGAAATTCAGATTAAGCCAAACCAAATCCAACCAAGTCAAAATTCAAGAAGCTCAAAATAAAGACATAAAAATGATGAATAAATAAATTCACTTTTATAAGCATGATAAAACTATTACAATTTACACTAAGGGGCATTCCCCCTGAATATATAAATCTGAAATGAAAGACAAATTTGAACTCAGGATAATCATTCAAAGACACCCGAGCCCAAGAGCACTCGAGGAAAGCTGCTCGAGCAACAGTACAAAAGAGGGGGAGTGTGACAGCCCGAATTTCCACACCTGGAAACCTGTGCCATTGGATGGTCAACAAGATCGATCCCGAAACACATCGAACACTTGGTACATCCACACACAAAGCGGAAACAAAGCATGCATTTTTACTAAGTAGATTGAGTCATCATAAGGAAAGCAAATCTCCATTTCTATATAATAACATAACCAAAGTATAACAAAAGACGGTTCTAGTCTCATGCCCATCTCATGAACAAAAGAACCGAGCCAAACCATCGATGACAAACAATAGTCACAGAAGGATGCTTCGCAAAATAATCATCATATCAAACATAATTACAGAAATCCAAACTTATATTGGTTGGACATACCAAGCCTTACAACAAAAACTCAAAGTACGTAACGCTAGTCCACTAAAAGTACTTATCAGGAGGGGGCTCAGTCTCCTCCTCGAGCACGTATTTTAGGTCCTTGGGATCTGCGTCCTCAGTCCCCGCTTCTATACCTGTACCTGTGACGTATAGTCGAGGGATGAGCTAACATCTAAGCTCAATAGGGAAATATAACTAAACATGCATATCTTTCATGACATAATTCAAAATACATACTCTTACTGAAAATCACAATTTAAAAGCAATTAAGTTGATAAAACGAATATCGAAAGCATATTTCAAAGAACACTTATCATGATTTCAAAGGCTTGTTCTTACTATACAAAACTTAAAACATTCACTTAAATATTCTCTCGAGCATGTATAGCATCGAGAGCCGCATAGATTTACCGATGAAAAACCTCAACCATCATCGTTTAATGAATAATTTCACACACATATTTATCCCTAGTCCCTAAGAAGAGGCGACTAGGCTGCACAAAGTGTTACCGCAGAATGGTAACCAAAGAATGGATATCCCGCCGTACCGGAGCACACTTAAGGATATCCCGCCGTACCTGTCACGATTATACCACCGCGTCGGTAGGGTATCACACATGAACTTTAAATCAAAGTGTAAATTTACATATAGTTTATCATCGTGAGTTTATGGTAATAAATAATAGTTCAAAGTTTAAAACTTGCACACATATACTTACATTCTTTTGATGTTACACAAATGTTTATATCCCTTTGATATCACATACACATGTCAAATCTCACACATACACACACATAGTTTTTCTCTTATTGCCATACACACACAATTCACATGTTTAAAAGTCATGAATTGAAATTCATGCTATCATAAGGACAAAGTCGCAAAACATGCATATTCTTATTATATCATTACACACATGCTACTTGTAATCAAATTCACATGTTACGAAGTTTTTCCTACCTCGACAAGAAGCTGAAACGAAGTCTTCTTACTTCGAGCTCGTCATTTTCTCATACACACAAGCTCATACCTAACACACACCACATCATAGTCCATATATCAGAAATGACCTAAAATGGAAAGATATAAAGTTTCCCCAAAGTCCTCTCACCAAAATAGAATAAAATCTTGAATTTGCCTAAATCAATCGATCGATTTCCAAATCGATCAATCGGTTTTCTAATCGATCGATCAAATTCTATTTTGATCGGTCGATTCCTTAAAAAAACCATCTACTTCTGGTGCCACAATCCGTTCGATCAATTTTTAAATCGATCGGTCGGATTCCAAATCGATCGATATAAATTCTATCTCGATCGGTCGATTTCTTCAAAAATACTTTAACACACACACTATTTTTCACAATTCGATCGATCAGTGTTTAAACCGATCTATCAATTTCACATATCGATTGAACAAACTTAATTTTGATTTATCGTTTCTCTAGAAACCTTCACACTTTCACTCTTATCAAAATCGATCGATCGATTACTTATTTCGATCGATCAATTTTGCCAGATTTCTCACATTCATGGTTTCTAACTTCTCAAACTCATTTTCTTACTTCTAAATTCCTATCCTTCAAATTTCACATCCACATGCAAATTAAAAACAAACACACATATGAATCACAACTAAATCATAATCTTACATTTGAGTCAATCGATCCCTCGATCTACGGTCATGCTCAAACTCAAGCTAGATCTTCAAAGCTTTGAATTTGGGAATTTATATCGATCCCGTACCCTTGATTTCATACGCATAAGCCGCGATTGTGCACACACACTCATAAATTCAAGACTCTCTTCCTTCTCTCTCTTCTCATTAACTCTTTCTCAACAACCTAAGGCAAAAGAAATCATTTCTCTTCCCTCTTTAATTCTGATACTTAAAGGCACATGTTTGTGTGTTAGGCCAATACACCAAACCTCGGTGTATCACCTACCATCTAATGGTCATACACATCCTATTACCTTCCTTTCTTACTCAAAAGCCCAAGCTAAGTTGTAGACACCCAAATTTGGCCCAAGGCCCGATCGAAACACAGTTCGAGAGAGCCACATTTTAGAGCTTTTGATGGCATGTATGGAACCCTTAGAAATCACCCCAAACCCTTAGGAATGGCCCTAGACCCCTTAGGAACCTAGCTCGAACCTTCAGAAACCAATCTCGACCCTTAGAACCCATTTTTGAACCCTAAAACCTAACCTTACCAGGCTATGGATAAAGAGTGGTGCCCTAAAACTGGCTATGGCCCTCTACTATGATCAAATTCATACCATTAAAGAGTAGAGGTCGTCAGCTTTCTAACGGTCCAAGAATCGCTCCAATCAGAGGTATACATAAAAAGATATGGCAGTCCGAACCTGGAGGGCAGGGAAGTAATTTCACTTGGGCCCCTTAGGGATTTGGCAGGCTATTTCTCCCCAAAAATGGCCTAGCACAACTAATAGTTGTGCCAGGCCAATTCTCCCAGACTTTAAGCCTGGCGCAACTAATAGTTGCGCCAAGTTTAAAGGTGGCCCCCACCCCTGCGAGCTAACTTCCAGGCACTGTTCTGCACTATTTTACTGTGCATTTACCTGGCGCAACTAATAGTTGTGCAAGGCATATGAATAGTAACTGTTAGATTTTACCTCTAATTTCATGTTTGGGGTTTGACTTGTTGACCACCTTGATCTTTAGAGTGTGTTTTGCTAGTTCTGTTACACCCTTTTGAAGCCTATTTGCACGCCTTTAAGTGGTTTAAGGCCTCACCCCATCATCCACCATCGGAGGACCATCTCACACATTTCAAGGCTCCAAAAACCCTAGGAATCCTTAGATGTGAGATTACCTAATTGTTAAACTCACTTAGCCTCTAAGTAGCCTCCTAACCCACCCTTTTCCTATAAATAGAGCCCCCCACCCCTTGGTTTAGGGGTTGAGAATTTTGGCCTAAGAGAGAAGGAGCTTAAAGTGAGAAGATCTTTCTCCCTTTGGTACACACTTCCCATACAAATTCCTGAATTCTAAAACCTCCTTTGAGTGATATTTTTCACCTTAGATCCATTAGTTTAGGTATATGCTACCCATTCACCTTCCCTCTCTACCTCTTAATTAGCAAGCCATAGAGGTTAGAACCCCACTTTTCACCATACAAAGCCTTCAAGAGCTCATCAAAGCAAGCCACACAAGGCTCTCCTACGGTGCTATAAGGACCCGAGGGCTCCGGCTCTCCCCTTTCTTCTCCTATCTCTTTCTAACTCCCTCCATCCTCCAATTTGTGCTGTTATGCCACCGATTTTTCGATAGGAACAGAGGGGCACAAATAGGATTCTAAGCCCTTTTGGGCAAGAGGAAGCTATTTTCTTTTTTTTCATTTCATTTTATTTTTTGCCATTAGTAGAGACCACATTAAGCGGGTTGATCAGGTGCCTAACACCTTCTCGATCGATGACTGAAGCCCCTACCCAAGAGCCTTTGGTGTGGACCGAATTCAGAGTCATATTTTTAGCACTTCGGTGCTCATAAAAATGAACTAGGTATCCCGGGACACCGAAAGCTCCGGGTGGCGACTCTATATTTTTTCATTAGAGAGCGCATCGTCGCGACGGGATGGACCCGATTCCCACAGTTGCACAGATGGCGACTCTGCTAGGGATTAGCTTGTAGAGCTTCCCCTTGAACTTGGCCTTATTTTTTTTAAATTTTTACTAACATGTTATTACTATTTTTTTAGTTTATTTTTGCTATTTTTTAATTCACCCCTCCGATTAAGTCATTTTTCTCACCCCTACTTTTCCGTCATTTACATGCTTTAGCCGATTGGCGGGCCTACATGGGTATTATCTTTTAAAATTCCTTACTTTTTTGTCATTTTAGTGCCTAAGCCGATTGGTGGGCCTACATGCACATTGTCTTTTAAAATTTCTTACTTTTCCGTCATTTTAGTGCCTAAGCCAATTGGCGGGCCTACTTGTGCATTGTCTTTTAATTTCCTTTAAATTTCCATCATTTAAAGTGCCTTAGAAGATTGGCAGGCCTACTTGTGCACTCATATCCCAACAGTGGACGCCGGCCCGCAGTGGCGGCACGGGGTAATCACCCCCGGTTTTTGAACGAAAGAAAACTTCCAAAAAAAAAGAAAAAAAAAGCTTTGAAAAAAATTAAAATTGAACCAAGTTAGGGAGGTTAATTAATTTGTTTTGCGAGTTAGATTTTTAAAGGGGTTGGGATTAGGCAAGCAAATAAACACCCGGGTCTTAGTATGGCGGCAGCCCCTAGTGATGATGATCCAGAAAAGTCTCAGCCCACCTACTATCTGAGAAGGTGCTTGCGCCGGAGGTATATCGGGTGGGTTCCCATTCCAAAGCTTAAAACCCTTGGGGAGCGCGCTAGCGAGTTATACCGGACTCAAACTTTTAGGTGCGGTGAGGAGCGAATCGATCACTAAAGAATAACTCAGTTCCCGGAAGCCTAGCTTCCACAAAAAACCAAAAAGAGAATCATTTCAGGCATCAGTGGCTGCTGTTTTCTGTTATGAAGAACTAGTTTTTGCCTGGCGCAAGTATTAGTTGCGCCAGTGTAAAAACACTGGAATTTATAACTGGCGCAACTAATAGTTGCGCCAGCTTTAAAATCCCAAGTTTTACCTTGGCGCAACTAATAGTTGCGCTAGTGTAAAATTGGTCCCCTGCAACCTGGGCGCATGTATTAGTTGCGCTGAGTTTATTTATCAACCCACCAGCTAGAATCTGTGGCCTTCTTCACATCTCGAGTTCCCCGATTAGTGTGCTTAGTGCCTTGTTTGGGCCCCGCCATCTCTGACACCCAATACGCCCCCGCCGGTCAAGAGAAGACAACTTCTTTTTGGCTCATTTCGGGGGATCGGGTTGTTTGCCTCAATTTTGGTGCCTTCAATAGATCGAAGGTTCTCCTTCAATTCTTCCGAAGTGCCTCAGAATCGTAGCCGCGGGTCTTGAATTAAGGTACGAGAGCCACCCGAGAAGGGAATTCCAACGCCTCAAAACCTTTATTTTTCAAAACTCTTTCAAAAAATTCACAAAAAAATAAAATAATTTAAACCCAAAAAGATAGTTTCTGGTGTCGACACAACAACATCATCTTGCCCTCCGCCGTCCCGTAGGGGAAGAAGGAGGAGGATCTATGGGCCTTATCCAAGGCACCCTTATCCGACCCGCTCCCAAAGAATGTCGTGGGTAGTGGACCTGGCTTACGCCGATCCCGACTCATCCCCGCCACATTCTCCAACCCCCTCCCATTCGGGAGAAGTTTTCTCCACCATCCCCCTCACCCAACCCCCCTTTACCGTCACCGACCCATTTGGCGCCTCGATTTTCCCAACCGATACCCCCCAAAATATCCAAAATCCAACCCCCCATTCTCCATCTTTCGCCCATGCCATGCCCATGCCAAGTCCAACTCATCTCCCATCCACATCCATACAAAACCCAAACCCATTTTCCCAATCCACATCCATGCCCTAATTCCCATCATCCCCTATAGACCCGATCTACCCACATTCACATACGCCACTTCCACCCTATCCAACCCCATAAAATCCCCCATCCATCCGAGTCATGCCTGCGTTTTACTAGGGCCATGCCCAACTTTCCTCATCCCACCTCATCATGCCCCCCATCATCCCAAAACATACCCAATACATCCCCTCATCCACCACATACTCCCCCATCTACCATGGTCATGCCCGATTATACCAGGGCCATGCCCAATTTTTCCGCCACCTCCGCCCCATCTATACCCAATCACCCCTTATACCCACCATCCAAATCTGATCCTCCTTCCATGGCTATGATGGAGGAGATGTTTCAAGCCTATTCCGTGTGAAAGGCTTCTCAAAACACCCCCTCTCCTCCACACCCACTTATCCCAAGGCCCCATGGCCCAAACCCCCTTTTCCTAAACCTACCCAAGGCCCATGGCCCAGACCTACCCAGGGCCCATTGGCCATGACCACCAAGGCCCACTAGGCCAGACCCATCAAGGCCCATTAGGCCAAACCCACCAAGGGCCCATGGCCCAGACCCCCTCAAGGCCCATTAGGCCAGACCCATCAAGGGGCCTTGGCCCGAACCTATCAAGGGCCCATGGCCCAGACCCATCAAGGGCCCTTGGCCGAAACCTACCAAGGGTCTGTGGCCCAAACCTATCAAGGGCCCTTAGCCGAAACCTACCAAGGGTCCGTGGCCCAAACCTATCAATGGCCCATAGCCCAGAATGACCAAGGGTTCATGGCCCAAGCCCGAACCCCACACTCACACCTTCCACAATACCCCCAACATTTAAACCAACATTCATAGCTGGGTCAAACCCATGTCATCCCTCAAACCCAATTCTCCCATGGCCCCACACCCCAAGGCCATCTCCAAACCTTCCCCCATACCCAATGGCCCTATTGTTGGGAATGTTTGCCTACCCTCAAATGACGGTCTAAAATCAATAATAAAACTAGGCAGACATACTCATACAGACCTGCAAGTATTCAGGATCTGTTGTAGCAAGTTTTAAAAGAATGATAAGTAAGGGAATGTCCACAAGGAGGCTGGTTAGAAATATGATAAATCTCCAGATCTGTAAGAGATCTGGCACCCTAGCTATCTCTACTTTAGTTAAAAGACAGGGGAGAGTTTTGAAATGAGTTGTCACTTAAACTAAACTACAATTAAAATGCAAATTATTTTAGATCGAATCTGGAGCCTCAGATCTTGCAGATGGATGGTTTAAAAACTCAAAAGATGGAGAAGAACAGCTTTGAGGTTGTCTTCATTGCAATCAGGTCGAGCTAAGCATATTACAGGGGTTCAAAAGCACACAAGTCCCTCGACTGGCCACAGGCACTGTCCGTAATCACAGCTGTAGGGTATAAATTTCACTTCAAATCATAGGATCCACCTAGCCTTAAGGCTATGATCTATCCACTTTAATGGTCACAGACCATCCTATAGGCTTTATCGAATCCATGGATTGCAGCAGATGAATCCAAGCAACCGGGGCATAAAAATAAAGCGAGACTATCTCCCAAATGATAATAAAAATCAAATTTGTTTCCAAAGTACCACACCAACCATTCTCCAAATTGTTTAAAACAAATCCAAAAAAAATGTTGAAGGAAACTAATAGCCTATTCCTTGCTCGCGCCCTTTGATTTCTTACGACGGCGAGAAGAGCCCTGATAGGTCCGCATGTCCCCCACCCTAGACCATGCCTGCGAGATCCTACTGAGTAGGGAAAGCGACTCCTTAGCACGGGCACGCTGCAAAGCACGATCAAGGTCAAGATCAGTTGAGGGACCAGTAATAATGAAATGTAGGAGAGGAACAGGGTAGCCAGGTACTCACCGTCTCCACCTCCCTAAGCTCTACAAGATGACGGTGATACTCCACGTATTCCATGACCGAGTTGAAGTCCTGCGATACAATATTTAGTTGTCGGGACAATCCTAAAAGCTTGCAGGGAAACCAAAATGGAGGAGGATTGACTCATCAGAAGACTTACCCCAGGGACCACCTTAGGAGGAATACGGGCCACTTCAGCAGAGAGCCATGCCTGTCGATATACGTCAGCGCAGAGGTCTGAGAGGAAGCCATCGTCAAGACGCCGAAAGGTCCCATAGGTTATAGATGGACCACCACCAGGGACACCCGCCTGAGAGGTACGCGACGGACCACCACCCGAGGAACCGTCGCCCGAGGGACCCGCACCAGAAGGACCAACACCAGAGGGATCTACCCCTAACATGTCGGCAGTACTCGGCCCACCTTCACCGTCCGAATCATCCCCCAGAGCAAACTGTGCACCAAATAAGGATCCATTCGGATGAGAATAAAAGTCGAGTCAAAATATAAGGGAAACTAATCCAAGCTGAGAAGAAATTACCTGACTGACGGAGCCGCCAAATGCCAGAAAATTTGCGCTAGGGAGAAAGCGCGGAAGGATGAACCGGTATGGCAAGCACTCGTACCAAGCATGATAATCCCCAGGCACATGGAAAGCATAAATGGGGAACCCGTTGTTGAAGAAGGCCGCCATCAGCTCCTCGATACTACTAGCGGGACTCCAAACATCGGTCAGGGGGTCCACAGGTATGGCATAGTAGCCCTAAAACTGGTGCACCACTCGCTCCCCCAGATAGTAGCATTTGGCCCATGCTCCATAGAAGAAGAAGACGCGACAATTTTTGAATAAGCGGGAGGCACCCACGGATGCTCAGTTCCAGAAGGGGGATGTCAGGTACAGATCAGGGAGGATTTGCTCAAAGTAAAAAAGCGAGAGAGACCAAGTAAGCAACACCTCAATCAAAAGAAATGTCCAAACTGAAAGTAAACAAAGGTTGAAAAGTTATCACCTGCTCGGGGACCATCAAGTCAAGCTGGGACCTTAGGCCCATTTCCAGGTGCTTTAGGCCCACGAAACGGCCTCGGGTCTGATACTAGTTGCTGAGGAGGGGATAGGTGAGCACCTTCGGGAAAAGGAGCGGGTGCCCAGGGTGAAAGTGGTGGTATCCCGTACCTGAAAGAGGGGCATGGCACAAGAGCGGGTTAGTAGCATATATGGATCAGTCACAAAAAAAAAATGATGAATGATAGTGATGGCAAAAGCAAAGGAAAGAGGAATTTCTTCCAGGGCAGCCCAAAATCCCACGGCAGACTTCGAATCCCCGGTCATAACCCGAGATAAGTTGTACATCAACCAGGCATATCCTGCCCCTCCCTAGCCATATCTGGGGACGTCGCCCCAATTATCCATCACGCTCAACAAGGCCAAATTGACTCGTCCCCCAGCTGGCATTTGTGAAAAGAGTCTTGCCCAGCAGAAGTAGGAGGGTAATGCGAGCTAAGACAATCGCCCGCTCTGGCGTAATGTAAAGCACCCGGTCTGGCTGACCCAGGTTCACCACTCGTCAGCGAAAAAGAGGGAGGTCAGCCAAGACAACTTGACCTCTGTGCCGTGGGTCTGCCCGCGAGGACGATATGCCCCAATCACTCGGGTAATGTACTCACGGCTTGGTACCGCCAAAGTGGATATCAGGACCCCCCTATCCTAATGCCAGTGATCATGGCCTAGTCAACGGGTGTCAGCATCATCTAGGCGTACGGCATATGGAACGTCATGGTCTCAGGACAAAACCTCTCGATCTGGGCCTTCAGATAGGCTGCGTCGGCCCTCATGGCAGGGCAGGACAGGAACTCCCCAAAACCCACCTGCTCCAATAGGACCTTCACTATGGGGGGAACATAAAGGTAGAACTCATGGAAATCGAGCCACCCCCCGCGGAACACAGTGTTGGGCAGCTCCTTCACCCAAAGAAATGTACATCAGATTGCAGAAGTAAAAAAAGAAAAAAAGACTACACAAAGGAAATAAATTGAACCTATCTTTTACCTTGCCCGCTATTCTGAAAATTGAGATATGGGTGTACTGCTGATGCAAGAGGCCAACCCGGGCAGCCTCGCCCTGCATTTCAATCCAGGGGCCTGCCCTCCTCTCCACCCAGAGGAACTGTTCCCCACGCGGGCCATACACTATCTCGGGCCCCTCCTCCTGCCTCTCCTCAGGAATATGCTCATCACCTCCCGACATGCTGGGGCAACGAAAAATATATATATCACATCAGGGCAGATCAGTGATAAAGAGCCGTCTTTTGCTACAGACTATAGGAAGGTAAGCATGCTCATCCTTTTTCTACCATTCTCATAAACAAAGGTATACACACACATAAAACTAAAAAAAAATCCCTTTTAATAAAATGAAAATGCAAAAAAAAACCCCTTCTTTTTCCTCTTCAAAAATAAAACGAATTTCCCCTTTCTATCCTTGAAAATGAAAAAAAATCCTTTCTTTATGCCTCCACAATCATAAACCAAAAAAATCCTTCTTTATGCCTCAAAAAAAAATATAAATAAAGCAATCCATCCTTTACGTTTAGAGGAACCAGAGTGGAAACTAAAAAAAATCCTTTCTTCATAGTCCGTAAAATGAAACACAAAAATCCTTCTTTCATAAAAAGCAAACACTAAAATAGGAAAATCCCTCCTTTGATGTTCATAAAAAAAAAAAAAAAAAAAACCAACAAAAAATACATCCATGCCTTAGTTAGTTTTCAAAAATAAATAATATAATGAATAAACAACAAAGAAAAACAAAAGTTAAATCCCGCTTCTTAATAAATCTTCAACAAAAAACCAAAAACCATTTTGTTAAGTAGTTGAAGAGAAGAAGAAAGAAAAGAGACACGAAAAAAAAGTCCTTGCTTTATATTTAGGAATGAAAGAAAAGAAAGAAAAAAAGAAAAACCTAAAATAGAGTCCTTTCTATGCAAGAAAAATAACAAAACAAATATATATATATATTATGCATTAAATAAAAACCATAAAACAACAAAAATAAAACACCATTCATGGAATATCATCACTGCATCATAAATAAATATGCTTATATGAAAAATAGCCCATTAACCATCTAAAAATACTAGATCATGATCACATTTGCAAGAGAAATCAAATAAAATGGGTTTTAAGTGGTCACCTTTGAAAAAATAAGGGGGTCTTTGATCTAGCGTGAGCCCGCAATCGATCCACAAGCAAAAGCAATGGCAGTGGGGCACGCATAGAGGCAATGTAAAGGAACCCTAGGAGAAGGGCGGTTTTCGGTATTAAAGAGGAAGAGAGGGGGAAAAAAAATCGAAATGATGCCTCGAAGCCCGAATTCGGGCTGTTTAAACTCCCAGCCAAACCTGGTGCAACTAATAGTTGCGCCAGGCAAATATTTGCCTTCCTTTTGCTTGGCACATCTATTAGTTGCGCCAGGCTATTTTTGGGCCCATAGTGGCTTGGCACAGCTAATAGTTGCGCCAGGCACTTAGGCCAGGTTTCGGGTCTAGTACGGACCAGATGGGAAAACCGGTTACCCCACCTTTTGTTGTTTGATCTGTCACTCCCAGCAGATGCATGCGCTCCCGGGGTGGCATTTTCGGTCATCCTTCGACTTGCCAAGGAAGCCGTGCTAAAATAAAGATGGACCAAGGACGATAAGCACCTCGGTCCTACACAGAAATGAAAAATCCCCACAGAGAAGCCAGAAGTATTCACAGAAAATTCTTCACGTAATAGCTTGAAAATTCCAAAAAATTCATATAAAATAATAGCTTTAAAATCCAAAAAAATCACATAAAATAACAGTTGAAAAATTTAAATACAAATCACATAAAATGATGAAAAAATCAAAAACAGATTTGCAATCCCCACAACAACGTACATGCGTGCTTCGATGCGATAAAACGTCAATATTTTATCGACAACGCAACTTGGCAAAATTAATGTCCTAGGTCAAAGGTTCACCTTGGATCCGTGGATCCTACATCAAAGTAGGAGCAACGGTGTCAGTCTCGATCAAACAGTCAATGTTTCGATCGGGTCAACTCCATTGCTAAATCTTTTGAGCGATGAACGCTCAGTTTTAGATTTGTGTGAACTTAAGTTGTCTTAAGCTTCAGATTCTCCGTTGGAAAAGGTCAATCGTTGGTTGAGACCAACCTGTTGAGAATGAGATTATGTGTCAATCAAACTATGTGCAACCATGCATTCAGAAGGGATCATTTCTCTTTTTATTTTCTGCAGGCTTAAAACCTGTATGGGCAGTGGTATCCCTCTAAAGTGTACGCCATGCGTTTGGGTATCCGTATGATGGTCGTTTATCCTCGTAAATTATACCCGAGCGGGTCTAGGTCCGGGCTTCCATCGCCTTGGTTGTTGCTTATTGCCCCTGATGGGTGCATGGTTATGCATAGTTAATTAATGATTATGATCATTGTCAACAGAGACCAGGATTGGATGCCCCTTTTTTGGAGACACCCAATGTTTGGTTGGATCTGTTCAAGGTAGTTGAAGCTGGATGCTCTAGCTTATGTTGATCCAGGGCACATTTTCAAAAAATGGCACGTACTCTTAAAAAGCGTTGTGACATCTATTCACTTCGCTCGGGTGGTCATGCTAAATAAACTTTGGGATCGATGGGTTCACCCAAAGATCTCGAACCCTGCTTTCAGCAGGGGCACCCACGCATAATCCAATGAGGTCATCAAATGCCTTGTAGGATGGGACGCAAACTGTGGAGTCTTGCGTATGTTTACTTCACACCTATCTTTGAATGTCGGTCGATCACCCCTTTTACTTACGAAGTTGTTGCATTCAGAATGAATCTCGAACTTCAATAACCTTCAAATCATCTCGAGAAGCGAACATTTTTCTCAACTAACGGGCTTTCGCAACTCGAGAGGCAAACATTTTTCCTAGCTATTGGGCTTTCGCAACTCATTCCACCTCGGTTATGCCTAGTAATATCGCTAAGCGCTTGGGAACCGATTACCTCGAGAAACAAATGATTAGCCTGACACCCCAGGGCTTTTATTTTCTCACTGTGTTACTCACTTGATGTTTGAAGTTCGTTCTGAATGCAGCAGACCCATCAGTAATGCCTTGGGCCTCTTTGGATGTCTCTTTTCTTTGGCATACGATCATTAGTGATCGGATACCAAAGAGGGGCATCTGTAGACACCCAAATTTGGCCCAAGGCCCAATCGAAACACAGTTCGAGATAGGCACATTTTCAAGCTTTTGATGGCATGTATGAAACCATTAGAAATCACCCCAAACCCTTAGGAATGCCTTAGACCCATTAGGAACCTACCCCGAACCTTCAGAAACCAATCTCGACCCTTAGAACCCATTTTTAAACCCTAAAACCTAACCTTACTAGGCTATGGATAAAGATTGGTGCACCAAAACTGGCTACAGACCTCTACTATGATCGAATCTCATACCATTAAAGAGTAGAGGTCATCAGCTTTCTAACGGTCTAAGAATCGCCCCAATCAGAGATATACATCAAAAGATATGGTAGTCAAAACTCGGAGGGCAGAGAAGTAATTTCACTTGGGCCCCTTAGGGATTTGGCGCGACTATTAGTCACGCCGGGCTATTTCTCCCCAGAAATGGCCTGGTGCAACTAATAGTTGCACCAGTTCTAACTTTGCCTGGCGCAACTATTAATTGCGCCAAGCCAATTCCCCCACCCCCGAGAGCTAACTTCCACCATCGTTTCGCACTATTTTATTATATATTTTGCTGTTGCGCATAATTAATAGTTGCGCCTCCCAAATTTCATGTTTAGGGTTTGACTTGTTGACCACCTTGACCTTTAAGCGATGAGCACTCAGTTTTAGATTTGTTTGAACTTAAGTTGTCTTAAGCTTCAGATTCTCCGTTGGAAAAGGTCAATCGTTGGTTGAGACCAACTTGTTGAGAATGAGATTATGTGTTAATCAAACTATGTTCAACCATGCATTCAGAAGGGATCATTTCTCTTTTTATTTTCTATAGGCTTAAAACCTGTATGGGCAGTGGTATCCCTATAAAGTGTATGCCATGCGTCTAGGTATCCGAATGAAGGTCGTTTGTCCCCGTAAATTGTACTCCAGCGGGTCTGGGTCGGGGCTTCCATTGCCTTTGTTGTTGCTTATTGCCCCTGATGGGTGCATGGTTATGCATAGTTAATTAATGATTATGATCATTATCAACAAAGACCAGGGGATTGGATGCCCCCTTTTTGGAGACACCCAATGTTTGGTTGGATCTGTTCAAGGTAGTTGAAGCTGGATGCTCTAGCTTATGTTGATCCAGGGCACATTTTCAAAAAATGGCACGTACTCTTAAAAAGCGTTGTGACATCTATTCACTTCGCTCGGGTGGTCATGCTTAATAAACTTTGGGATCGATGGGTTCACCCAAAGATCTCGAACCCTGCTTTCAGCAGGGGCACCCACGCATAATCCAATGAGGTCATCAAATGCCTTGTAGGATGGGACGCAAACTGTGGAGCCTTGCGTATGTTTACTTCACACCTGTCTTTGATTGTGGGTCGATCACCCCTCTTTCTTACGAAACTGTTGCATTCAGAATGAATCTCGAACATCAATCACCTTCAAATCATCTCGAGAAGCAAACATTTTTCTTGACTAACGGGCTTTCGCAACTCGAGAGGTGAACATTTTTCCTAGCTATTGGGCTTTCGCAATTGATTCCACCTCGGTTATGCCTAGTAATATCGCTAAGCGCTTGGGAACCGATTACCTCGAGAAACGATTGATTAGCCTGGCACCCCAGGGCTTTCGTTTTCTCACTGTGTTACTCACCTGATGTTTGAAGTTCATTCTGAATGCAGCAGACCCATCAGTAATACCTTGGGCCTCTTCGGATGTCTCTTTTCTTTGGCATACGATCATTAGTGATCGGATACCAAAGAGGGGCATCTGTAGACACCCAAATTTGGCCCAAGGCCCAATCGAAACATAGTTCGAGATAGGCAAATTTTTGAGCTTTTGATGGCATGTATGAAACCCTTAGGAATCACCCCAAACCCTTAGGAATCACCCTAGACCCCTTAGGAACCTACCCCGAACCTTCAGAAACCAATCTCGACCCTTAGAACCCATTTTTAAACCCTAAAACCTAACCTTACTAGGCTATGGATAAAGATTGGTGCACCAAAACTGGCTACGGACCTCTACTATGATCGAATCTCATACCATTAAAGAGTAGAGGTCATCAGCTTTCTAACGGTCTAAGAATCTCCCCAATCAGAGATATACATCAAAAGATATGGCAGTTTAAACCCGGAAGGCAGAGAAGTAATTTCACTTGGGCCCCTTAGGGATTTGGCGCGACTATTAGTCACGCCGGGCTATTTCTCCCCAGAAATGGCCTGGTGCAACTAATAGTTGCACCAATTATAACTTTGCCTGGCGCAACTATTAATTGCGCCAGGCCAATTCCCCCACCCCCGCGAGCTAACTTCCAGCCACTATTCTGCACTATTTTACTATGTATTTACCTAGCGCAACTAATAGTTGCGCCAAGCATATGAACAGTAACTGTTGGATTTTACCCCGAATTTCATGTTTGGGGTTTGACTTGTTGACCACCTTGACCTTTGGGGTGTGTTTTGCTAGTTCTGTTGCACCCTTTTGGAGCCCATTTGCACCCCTTTAAGTGGCTTAAGGCCTCACCCCATCATCCACCATCGGAGGACCTTCTCCCACATTTCAAGGCTCCAAAAACCCTAGGAATCCTTAGATGTGAATTACCTAATTGCTAAACTCAGTTAGCCTCTAAGTAGCCTCCTAACCCACCCTTTTCCTATAAATAGAGCCCCCTACCCCTTGTTTTATGGGTTGAGAATTTTGGCCTAAGAGAGAAAGAGCTTAAAGTGAGAAGATCTTTCTCCCTTTGGTGCACACTTCCCATACAAATTCCAGAATTCTAAAACCTCCTTTGAGTGATATTTTTCACCTTAGATCCCTTAGTTTAGGTGTATGCTACCCATTCACCTTCCCTCTCTACCTCTTAGTTAATAAGCCATAGAGGTTAGAACCCCACTTTCCACCATACAAAACCTTCAACAGCTAATCAAAGCAAGCCACACAAGGCTCTCCTACGGTGCTACAAGGGCCTGAGGGCTCCGACTCTGTCCTTTCTTCTCCTATCTCTTTCTAGCTCCCTCCATCCTCCCATTTGTGCCGTTACGCTGCCGATTTTTCGGTAGGAATGGAGGGCCACAAATAGGATTCTAAGCCCTTTTGGGTAGGAGGAAGCTATTTTCTTTTCTTTCATTTCATTTTATTTTTGGCCATTAGTAGAGACCGCGTTAAGTAGGTTGATCGGGTGCCTAACACCTTCCCGATCGATAATCGAAGCCCCTACCCAAGAGACTTGGTGTGGACCAGATTCAGAGTCATATTTTTAGTACTTCGGTGCTCATAAAAATGAACTAGGTATCCCGAGACACCGAAAGCTCCAGGTGGTGACTCTATATTTTTTCATTACAGAGCGTATCGTCGTGACGGGATGGACCCGATTCCTATGGTTGCACATAACTTAATTTACTATAATATTTTATAATTTCTTAGGTGCATGACTAGTCGGGCGGGCAGATTGAGACGGACTGTTCGAAGGTCAAAATTTTGAGACATTACATTCTCCCCTCCTTAGAAATTTTCGTCCCGAAAAATTAACTAAGGTCGTTTGGTCTGATAGTGGGTAGTCAGACCCTATGCAGTCAAGCACACATACACACGAGATACCTAATAACCATAATGGTTTCCCCAATTAGAGAATCCAATCCTTTAACGAGGACTTAACAAGTCATAACTTATATAAAAATTCTAGCCAATGCTAGACCAAACTCCTAACATTCAATTCCTATGGGTCAACTTAACCCATCTAATGTACCTGTACGAAAACTCATTTGTAATTGCATAACACAAATGAATTTCATATGCATAAACAAGCATCTCATAGAAATATAAAACATAACATTTATCCACATCCAAAAAGTTATATACATCATCCAAAGGTAGCAACCATGCCACAATAGTTTAAAATGCTGTAAAAGTGGCAACCATGCCACAATAGTTCAAGGACTTTCACCTGTTTTAATTACATATTATATCCAAAAAGAAAAATATCCCCTAACACACAAAAGGATATATCTTTACCCCCCCATATCATAGCTCAAACCACCGCGTCACCCGGCTGCTCGTCGTCCACATCCGGTCTGCCCACACCGGAACTTGATGCCTCCGGAATCCACACTCATGCTACCGCCATGTGCTAGAGATAATCGTTTGGGTACATATAGTGCATCGTCTAGACAAGCAAGGCATCGTGGTAGTCCAACCATTTTCTATCATTTGACGAGTGTTCTTAGCCACTAGGGCAAAAACATCATCAATACTAGTTGCAGCGGTACGGGGTAGTGGTGGCACACGGATCTTAGCACGCCACTGAGGTGGAGCTGCAGCTGTTGGCTGATCCGAAGCTGGTTCATCTTGAGCTGGCTAGTCTTAGTCTTGTGGGGCAGCTGGTGCAACATGTGGTTCAAGTAGTCCTTGTTCTTCTTCCAGTGGTCTTTTAACCAATCGATTATAAGTCTTCCTCCATTCCTTAAGAGTATAGGGCTTAACATTATCTGTCAATCTCAGCTCAGCTTTGGAAGTTGTATACACACTGCTACCGGCGTAGTCCTCAACCATGATAGAAATAAGTCGGGCATAAGGTATCTTGTCAACTGGTTTTGCCGCCCCCTCTAACATCTTTCCCCTAACATATTTTAAACCCTCAAAAATGATTTTAGGCGCACTGAACCATCGACCATTAAATGCTGAAAAGAATGCCTGCCATATCTCTTGAAGTCTCTTAATCTTATGCCTTAACGGATATAAATTACACTTGAAAATTGTATCAAGCATCCACATATCACTCGGTAAATCCACTCTTTTTATCACGGAACCCGACCCCTGCCTTCCTTGGGTCATTTGTTCTTTCACAATTTAAAAATCTACGGTGTCTGGAAAAGGTTCTTGTAATCCAATATTAATATCATACTTCACATAACACTCCATAGCATCGGCAACATCGTCATATCTAAACTCATAATCTCTACCATCGATTTTCATACAAAGGGTGTTTGGTTTGTTACCCTCATACATATTTTGATAAAATAATCATACTAAGCGAGGGTAATAACATTTGTGAAATGGCCCGAGTATATTGTCTAATCCGGCCTTGTGGATGTACGCAGAAGCCCACTGCTTCTCACCCTGCTTCTCAAATAGTGTCTTATCAATATTCCACTCAGGTTCAAAACCCTTTGAAGCCCACCACTCGTTGGGCTGCTCACGAGTTGGTGGTGGTGTTTGAGGTGGTTGTGAAGAAGAACCCAGTCGTGATGAGGGTTGCTTTGAAGTGATGCTCATCGACGATTGTCGAGTTGTAGGTGCCATTGATACCAAAACAATTAGAGAAAACTAGGGTTTTTCTAAAAACTAAAAGAAGCTAGGGAAAAATGTAGAAATCACCAATTTCTATCTTCAAAAGTTTAGGATTTACATTTTTTGAAGTGATTTGATGTTGTTATTGCGAACAATCGACTCCAAATCAAGTCTTGAAGTCCCTAAGCAAGAGCCATAGAAAAATCCCAAGAGAAAAAAAACAAGTTTCTAATTTTTTTCAACCAAATCGCATGACCCATATATATAACATTGAAATCGATCGATCAATTTCCCTCATAAATGCATTAATCGGCAATTTCAATCGGTCGGTTCAAAATTTTGATCGAACGGTTACTTATTTCGTTCGATCGATTCCATAAATCGATCGGTCTAAATACCCATTTCAATTGGTCGGTTTTCATAAGCTCTCCATTAGTTCAAAATTTGCTCTTTGGTTTTGTGATTTCATTTGGTCGGTTTTAAAATCGTTCAATCGGTTTACATAGACACAGACTGTATCTCAGTTCTGTCAAATTGATCGATTGGTTTTGGTTTCGATCGGTCGGTTTGGCAGAAAACCTTAAACTTCATATTTTTTTACTCTAAATTGATTGCAACATCTTTAACTTCCATATAATTGATCCATACATGTTCATCAAGCTAACTATTACATATCAAAATTCAGGTTTATGATCTTAAAATAAATGTACAACATTTACACTCTTCTCAACTCTCAAAGAACAATTGAGCATATTGATCGCTGATTTCTGTCTCGTACTCCCAAGAAGCCTCCTCCACGGAATGATTCTGCCACTTAACCAGCACTAACGAAATTCGTTTTGTGCACAACACTTGCTACTTTCGATCAAGTAATTGAACCATATCCTCTCTCATGGTCAGATCCTCATAAATCTCAATCGGTTGATCGTCGAAGACATGAGTTGGGTCCTTCACGTACTTTCATAACATTGACACATGAAAAATATTGTGCACTCGATCAAGTTGCGATGGTGAAGAAATTCTGTACGCTACTTCACCAACCCTTTCCAAAATTTCATACGGTCCAAGGTAGCGTGGGCTTAACTTTCCATGTTTACCAAAGAGCATCACACCTTTCATTGGTGAGATCTTGACAAACACATGATCGCCAACTAGAAAATTAACATTCGCTCTCTTTATGTCAGCATAACTCTTTTGCCTACTCTGAGCTGCCTTGATTCTATCACGTATCAAACAAACGGTCTCTGCATTGTTCTCAACAATTTTCGAACCTAATACAAACTTTTTGCCGGTCTCTTCCCAATTGATCGGTGATCTACATCGCTGTCCATACAATGCTTTATAAGGTTTCATGCCGATACTTATCTGAAAACTGTTATTGTATGCAAACTCGATCAACGGTAAGTGTTGATCCCATGATCCCCAAAAATCAAGCATACAAACTCTGAGCATATCTTCTATGATTTGATTCAGGCATTCTATTTATCCATTCGTCTATGGGTGAAATATCGAATTGAAATCTAATCGTGAACCCATTCCTTCTTGAAACTTTTACCAAAACTTTGAAGTATACATCGGGTCACCATCTGAAACGATACTGGTTGGAATATCGTGTAATCAGACTATCTCCTTCATGTATATCACTACTAGTCTGCTTGCCATATATATTGTGTTGTATGGCAAGAAATGAGCTGATTTGGTTAGTCGATCGACAACCACCCAAATGGCATTGTACTTTTTACCTGTTCATGGTAATCCTAATGTGAAGTCCATAGAAATTGACTCCCATTTCTACTCTAGTATTGGCAGAGGTTGCAATAGACCTGTCGAATGTCTAGGATCTTCTTTTACTTATTGACATACTAAACACTTTGAAACGTACTCAACAACATCCTATTTTAAACCTCTCCACCAGCAGTTCTTCGTCAGATCCTGATAGATCTTGATACCTCCAGGATGAATGGCATACTTAGACTTATGAGCTTCATCTAAAATAGTTTGTTGAAGATCGACATCGATTGCTACCACTAGGCCCCCGAATGCTCCTTTTATCCTACGCTGATAGATAAGAAAGCCAAGAACTTCATGTCAGCTCCCTGATTCACACTTGTGATTTCCCAAAGAAACAAGAAGGCACCTCGGAAGAGGGGTGCCTACTTCTTTGACGTACTCTTATTCCACAAGAAGGCACAGAAGAGGAGCATCTGTAGACACCCCATTTTCACCCTCTCAGAGTATACTAACCTGTTCGGTCAACCTTTGACCCTACTCACAATCGCCAAAAAAGGACTAACCTTCTTCGAAGATCTTAAGACCCTAAATATGGGGACCATTACTAAAATAATAGTATATGGTTGAGACCCAAACTAAAATAATAGCCTTGTGGATTAGACCCGATCTGAGCTGGGAAGATCCCGAATTCCACACACTTATAGAAGGGTAAAATTCAATTGTACCCATGGATACTATTGATCACTGAAATATACCACTTTTCACCTCCTAACCTAGTCTTTAATGGACCTTTGAGCAGGTTAATAATGAGTTTTTATGTGTGTTTTTATAGAAGACAAGAAACTATAGCTTAGTGCAGCAATCCATCATTTAAGAGCCAAGAAGAAAGAATTTTTAGATAAATAGTGGAGCTGATGGGAATTACATTGACTGCACCATAATGGTTCACACCATTGGGCTATGTAGCATGTCTCGAGGCTCTATAAGTCCTACTGAGAGATTGAGGTGGAGCCAAAGTTTAATAGAGTGCTGCTACAGTGGATTAAATAGAACAACTGTTGAACACATTGTTGCTGTAGCAGACTATACAAACTACACATTCTGCAAACCAGCAGCTCAAGCAGGTAAAGAACACAGCAGCCAACCAGCAGCTCAAGTAGCCAAAGAACATAGCAGCCAACCAGAAGCTCAAGCATTTTATGTGTGCAGTGATTCAGCAACTCGAATGGAACTAGCAGCTACAACAGCTAAAGCACAACACAACTTCATCACTAAAAACTCCACAATAGAGCAGACCAGCAGCGGCTATTGTTGAAGCCATGTCAACTTGTAGTTTATAGTTGCACCAACTTGTCGAGCTTTAAATCCAACCTGCATAGCTGCTGCATTCCACTTGTCAAGCAGCTACTATTGCAAAAATCTAAAACAACACTTATATACTCAACCAGTGCAAGCAGTGTGCACACTCAGATCTCCAACATCGAGCAGTCTAGATTGTTGTATTATATGCACTCGAGAAGCTGCAAATGTTGAAGCTTCATCCTGTCGAGCTGCAGAAATGAACTTCATGAGTTGCAAGCCTGAAACCAACAACCTCTCGACCTTATGACCTAGAGCCAGCAGCAACCTCTCGAGTTGAAGACGTGGGGACCTGAAGCAATAGCTGTTGTCGAGCAGCTGAGAACTGAACCTATCGTGCTGCTGCAATAGCTTGTCGAGTAGTAGATCTGAGCCTCTCGAGTGTGTAGCTAAAGCCTTTATTCACTCAAGCAGAGCTGTAGTTGAACCACTTGACCACTTAAAATGCTAGGTTTTTACCCTGTCGAGCAGCGTCTCGAGACCCCTTCGAGTTGCAAATTTGAAGCCAATAAGCAGTAGGGCAATTTATAGCTTTAAATCATCCTATCAAGCAGCCTCTCGAGATCTATTCGAGAATTGAATTCTGAAGCTGCAGCCACTTGAAGCTCGGGTTCTAGCAACCATATTCAAACTTCAGGGGCATTTTTAGGATTCCACAACATCTAGGGCACACATCCCAATGTGTTGAGCTATCACACACATCCCAAGGCAATTACTTGGCCACAAATGAGCCACGATAGTAGATCCAAATATTTTATTCTTTCTTATTTATGATTGAGAAATGCACAAAGGAGCTGTATGGATTGTGTATATATAGCTGTAGTTTATTTTATGGAAGGGAGCCAGGATTAGCCTGAGCTCACTTTTAGGATTAGGTTTAGGGGTTTATTTTCTTTTATTTTCTTCTTTCTCTTCCTTAGCTCAGCAGCAATGCTAGCTAACTCTTTGTAGCAACTAGGTATATTCTAAGTTGTAATTGGGTTTTGTAATAATTGGGAGAGCAATTTTGAAGTTTTGCATAGACTGCTGCCTTATGGGCAATCATTGTAACTCCTTTTTATTCAATGAAATACCGGGTTCAAATATATTTTTCTTGTGCTTTTCATATAAATCTATGGATGTATGTGCATGTAGCCATGCACACATAGTGGCTGCAGTAGTTTTCCTGTTTTAGTTTAACCCATTGACTAGACCACATCTGTGGGATATTCGGTGACCATTTAAGTGGAAGGAATATAACCCTAAGACTGGTCTATATCAAAGGGCCGAGATGGATTCTTTTTCCCTGCCTTTGGGCTTGTAGCCAAATGAGGGACTGTGCAGAGCCAACTTCTCCTTTGTTTTATACCACCATTTTCAGTGAATGGACCTGAGATCTTGCACAGATTATAGACTTGAGAGTTAGGTCATTGCAAGCCTCTTTATAGCAATGACCAGTTGATTTCAATGCCCCATTCAATCTGTGATTTCTTGTGGTTTTCATAGATTATTTGATCCTATGGATGCATGAGCTTGTAGCCTTGCGAACATAGTATATGTAATGGTTTTCTTATTTCAGATCTAACCTCTTGCTTGGATGAAATCCCTGAGTTATACTATGACCATTCAAGTGGACATAATATACCCTTAAGATCAGTTCACGCCTCTGGTGTAGGTCAGATTCTTCTACCTTGCACTTATGATTGTAGCCAAGTGAAGGATAGCTGCAGATCCAACATCTTAATCTGAGTTGTAGTGATGAATAACACAGTTGTTTACTTCTCCACCTTTTTACTTTATTACCACACCATCATCATTCTTCTTTATCCCCTTTCTTTAGCTGTAGTTTTTTTTTTTTTTTTAGCTTAGTTTAGTTTTGTGACACCTAAAACACCCTCTTTTTACCTTGCTTTCTAGTGTAGGTTTAGAGTTGCCAGATCTGTAGCCAGATCTGGAGGTTTACTATTCAGGGAATAACTCTTACTTATCAAACTTGCTACAACAGCCCTGGATCTTGCTGGACTATGTGTATAGATTGTTATTTTTGTGTTGTTTTATTCCATTTTGCTCCCCTTTTTCTGATTTATTTTATTGCCATACTTTTACCACATTTACAACAATAAAAATAACAACACAACCAATCTATGAACCAACGGCTACACATGTAGAATTGGTCCCACTTCGACCAGGCTCGCTTTTCCCGCGAACCGCCTTAGGTTCGTATTATGCGCAAGCTACTATATGCTTAATTCAATTACAAATAGGACACTCTGCGCGTAATTAGTCCCACTTGGACTGGGCACAAAATTTTGTGCATCGCCTGAAGTCTACGATTCCATGCATATATTCCAACATGGAATCTATTCCACCTATATGACCCCACGCGGAATCAGTCCAAAAATTCACTGGGTCTCTATTTCCCAAGACCCCCCCGAACTCCACGATCTTGCGCATATTGCAGTGTGTGGAATCGGACTCCACTCAGATACACAAGAGCAGAATTGGTTCCAAGGCCGAATGGAACTTGGACACCCGGTCAGTTGGCCATCCTCGAGTCCGCGACATGCACAAAATTAACACCATACCTATAAAACCCCTCCTACCCTACGCCCAAACACATCAATTTTAATAGAAATCTCCCCTCGCTCGAGCTCAAGCCTCTCCCAAGCTCGAGTCTTTTCTCTCTGTCGCCCTAGAAGGAGGAAGAAGCACTTAGCTTTATGTAATCTCTTCCCAATTCTTAATTTCTAGTTCTAGTTCTTAGGTTTTAATTTCTAGTTCTTAATTTCTAGTTCTTAGGTTTTAATTTCTAGTTCTTAGTTCTTAATTTCCTATGTTCTAGATCTTAGCCCTTACTTTCAGGTTCTAGTTCTTAATTTCTAGCTCTAGTTCCTAATTTCTTACTTCTAGTTTATAGTTCTTAGTTCTAATTTTAATTCCTAACCTTAAAATTTTTTAATTTCGATCCTTAAATTCTCAGTTTTCAATTCAAATTCAGTTTTTCATCTCTAATACTTATAAAAATTGTCTTAGCCAACCGAATTTCCTAAGAGAGCTTACGGAGGGTACTCGGGAACGGGGCTGATCCTCCTTAGCATAACGGGCCACAACCCCCTTTTTTCCTAGTTAGAGTAATGTTAGGAGACTAAGTTAATTAAAATTAGAGTAGTACTAGGAGATTAAATTAATTAGAACTAGAGTAACATTAGAAAACTAAGATAATTAGACTTAGAGCAACAATAGGAAGTTTAGTCAGTTAGAGTTAGAGTAATACTAGGAAACCAACATTCCGTCAAAGTTAGAGTAGGATAAGAAAATAAAGCTAACTAGACTTAGAACAGGATTAGAGAGCTAGGTCAGACAGACTACAGCTGTTGGAGTCGACCGGCCGACATTCAACAAAGGAGTTAACCTACACCCCTTAAAGCGTGATTAGTAACGTGTTGCAGTGTTGATAAAAACCTATAGCTGGCGATCACATCAACACAGGAATCTCCCATTTAATATTCTCCTCTTTAATTTTAACATTTAATATTTCTAAGTTTATTATTCTATCGCCTTCAGCCAGAGTCCACTTAGACCGAATTGAGCCACTTTTCTAGGGACCTAAAAAAAGCTCGTACCAACAGTTAGTTAAGACCAACTTGTCAAAAATGAGATTACATATCGAACAACTATGTTCAAACATGGATGCAGAAGGGATCTTTCCCATGATTATTCTCGGTGGCAGTCTTAAAACATGTCTGGTATCTCGGTAAAGTGTACGCCATTTGCCTGGGTATCCGTTGGATGGACATTTATTCCTATAAATTGTACCTAGTAACAAGTCAAGACTTCCATCGCCTTGTTATTTATTGCCCCTAATGGGTCCATATTTTTGCGTAGTTGATTTGTTTGTATGATCATCGTCAAAACTGGCACACACTCCCAAAATGCGGTGCAACATCAATATTCGCTCTACTCGGGTAGTTGTGTTAAATCAAAAGTTAGAATCATTGAGTTCACTCAAAAATCTTGAACCCTACTTCGCGTTGGGGCACCCGCATCGATCAAAGTGGGGCAATCAATGCCTCATGAGATTAGGTGCAACCATTGGATCTTCGTGATATTGCTTTACGCCAATCTTAAAGAATGGGTCGATCACCTTCCCGCTCGCGGGACTGTTTTGCTCAAAAAACTCGAACGTCATATATCATCAATCACACTATCTAAGTTATGCTCAGTAATGGCGCTGAGTGCTTGGGGACCGATAGTCTTGAGGAACAGATACTTTCCCAATGATATGGGCTTCCGCTACTCTCCATTTCGAGTGACGGAGGTTTTTCCAAATGTAATGGGCTTACGTCACTCTCTATGTTTTTTTTATTTTTGATGTTTAAGGTTCACTTTGAATACATTAGACCTAATAGCATATGCATTGGGCCTCTTAGGATGTGTCTTTTTTTCGGCATACGATCATTAGTGATCGGATACCAAAGAGAGGCATCTGTAGACACCCATATTTGGCCCAAGGTTCAATTGTCCCATACTTCAAAAATGGCGTACTTATGAGCTTTCAAAGCATTACTCAAACCCTTAGGAATCATCCCAAAACCTTAGAAGCCAACCCGAAACCTTAAGTAGCTTCCCAAACCCTTAGAGAGCCTAAGCCGGACCCAAAGAATCCTATTTGAACCAACCAAAACATTGGCTGGAAAGAGGAGTGTCACAGTTTGTAGATATATTTATAGAATCTAAAGCTTATACCATTGGAAAGTAGAGGTTCCCATCTTTCCAACAAGCCAAGAATCGCCTAATTCTGATTTATATATAAAAAGTTACGGCAAAATGAAGAATGCAGAGAATGCCACGATGGGTGAACAATGCAATTTATGAAGAGTGCTATGATTGATGAACAATGCCCGATTTGTAAAGAATGCACAATTTGTGAAGAGTGCAAGATTGATGAATAGTGCATGATTTGTGAAGAGTGCTACCTTTGATGAACAATGCATGATTTATGAAGAGTGCTACGATTGATGAACAGCGCATGATTTTTGAAGAGTGCTACGATTGATGAACAATACACAATTTGTGAAGAGTGCTATGATTGATGAACAGTGCATGATTTGTGAAGAGTGCATGATTGATGAACAGTGCACGATTTGTGAAGAGTGCTATGATTGATGAACAATGCATGATTTGTGAAGAGTGCTACGATTGATGAATAGTGCATGATTTGTGAAGAGTGCACGATTGATGAATAGTGCTAGATTAGTGAATAGTGTCATGATTTGAATTGTCTATCAGAAATGGCTAAATCGACCAATCGTGGTTAGATTTTCAGGCATAGTTCAGATTTTTAATTGATACCCGAGATCTCTTTCTTCCCTAACGGAAGATTTTGATTTTGAGGTTTGACTTGCGGACTTTCTCGGACATTGGGGTGTGTTTCTTTAGGACTCTTATACCCCTATAAGCTTTCAGAACCACCTTTATGCCATTAAAGTGGCTACTCCCATCATCCACCATTAAAACCCATTTTTCACCTTTTTCAAGCCCTAGAAATCCTCAAAAACCTTAGATCAAGCATTACTTAATTCTTGACCTCCATTAGAGCTTAAGAACTCTCCCTTAACATCCCCCAACTCTATAAATAGAGGGCCCCACCCTTCACTTTTAGACCTAGAAAATTTCCACAAAGAAAAATTTCCACAGACAGAGAAAAATTTCTAGAGAACCTAGAAAAATTTATGACCGACCTAGAGTAGAGAAATATTTCAGAAAGCTTAAACCTTTCAGGTCTTGAAACCAAAGTTCATCCCATACCTCCATACTTCCATCAATACCATTCCCAAGCTTTAGCCAGTTAGGAAATCTTAGCCCGTCCTCCATACTATCCCTCTTCCAAGCATTAGAAGTTAAGACCTTGTCTCTAACCCATGGTATTATCGGAAGTTCATCGGAGTAAGTATCCACTCGAAAATCCGGCGGTGGTGCTAGAAGGACCAGAGAGCTCCGGCTCTCCCCTCTATTCCTCTACCTTCTTTTGCTTTTCCTCTATCCTAGAATTTGAGTCATTATGCTGCTGAAATTTTGTTGATTTTGGGGCGCTCAAATAGGATCGAAGTGCCTTCGGGCAAGAGGAACTGTTGTTTATTTTTTTCTTTACTTTAAAACTTGGCCATAGTAGAGACTGCTTATGAGCTGGTCAATCAGGTGCCTAACACCTTACCGATTGATAACCAAAGTCCTTACCCAAGAGGCTTTGACTTATACTGGTGATTCGAAATCATATTTCAAACTTCGGTGCTTATAATATTGATTTTGGGTGTCCCGGGACACTGAACGCTCTGAGTGGCGACTCCATTTTTTTTAGTGAGCGCATTGTCATGACAGGCTCGCAAAACTCATGGTTGCACTATTATGTCTTTCAGTTTTGATATGGTATGTTATGATATTCGTAGATATTATTGTAATTTTACAATGTTGTTTAGTTTTATTTCCAAAACATCGCAACTCAAGAAATTATACACACGACCACTCGGGTAAGTTATGGTGGATCGATTGTGCTACCCACTGATTTTATGTGACTATATAAACTCCCCCTCCCCCCCAAAAAAGAAAAGATCTAATAGGTGAGAACTAAGATCTTTCTTCCTTTGACGACTTGTAGGCAGCTGTACCCGAGGCGGCAAATGTAGAAGAGGATGTCGGCTACCACGTGAATGAGGGCATAGTTCTGGCAGACTATTATGAGCCTTGAGAGTTCCATTAACTCGATTATTTTATTTGAGGGACAAGTTATTTGTCATTTTGTTTGTTAGTACTTCTCTTGTGTTTACGTATGTGATGGTTTTACCCTATGTGTAACTTCAATTTATTTTATATCTTTGATGCATGGTTAGGATTTCACCTTATTAATTGTAGTCTACGCTTTCCGATTTTACTTATTAGCCATCTAATTTAATATTTAAATGCCTCGATCTTATTTCCATGATGAACTATGAGATAGTATGCATGTCCTCTTACCACCATAACAAGTGTGCAGTATCATAACATGGAATTCTAGGCCCTCATGATTGGGTAAAATTTTGGGTCATGACAGAGATGGTATCAGAGCCTAGACTTTACATCCTTAAGGACTAAGTCATACAAATTCAACAACAAACGACATTTTGTGGAATCAATATTTAATGGCTCCAAGGCATAGAGAAACAATTAGATCTCAAGCGAATGAGGCCTAATCACAGGAAGGCCCTCCAGAATTTGAGGCAATGCGCCTACTATGTGAGATGACCACCACATTCAGTCAGCAAATGACCTAGCTAACGCAATTTAATCAACAAGAAATGACTTAGTTGTTGCACGAGATGGAAGTGCAAAGAAAATAACAAAGGCAAGTCGTCCAAGAGCTTGTCAACCAACGTCAACCTCCTCCTCGATAGGAGACCTCACTGCATGCACCTGTCGGATTTCAAGTATTCAGCAGAGCTCGACCCCCTACTTCCGTGGTCAGCTCGACCAAGTCGGTGCTGAAGATTAGATGAATCAAATCGAGAAGTTCTTCAGGATTTCTTCACCCACAAAAAATGGAAAGGTGAAGTGGGAAGCATTCTATCTGGACCAAGAAGCAGAGAATTGGTGGAGGGTAGCAAAGAGAGCCGCAGTTCGAAACAATAAAGAAGAATGGATTTAGCAATAGTTCAGGGAAGCATACTTCAAAAAATATTTCTCTATGGCCACCAAAGCTCAGAAGAAAACAAAGTTCATGGACTTATGGCAAGGAACAATGACTGTGTGGTGACTCTTAAATACATTGTCTTAACCTATTGCGAGTGCACAATAGTGATTGTAGCACTAGTATAGGATCGTTCCCATGAGGAAGACTTTGATTTGAAAAACTTCTATTTGCCTTTAAAGAGTAAAAAATTATTTTGTTTAAGCTAAGATATAAAAAATAAATCTATTCTAAGAATTTAAAATACCGCTACACTAGATCTCCAGTCTTCCAAATTTTAGGCATCAATTAAAACCTAGAATCCTATCGATATTTATGAATTAAAAAAAATTGTTACACTAATTGTAACCTTCCAGATCTTAGTCGTCAATTAAAATCCAGAAGTCATCAGATATTTATATGCAGAAAAATAAATTGTTGAAAAGTAAATTGCTAGAAAGTAAATTGCAAGAAAAATAAAAACTAAATCCTCAACTTCTCAATCTTTGTCCTTAATAAAAATCAAGAAATATTGGACATTTACAAAGCTGAAAATTACATAAAAATAAAAGACTAAAAATAAAATCTATCCTAGGGTTAATCTTCCAGTTCCCAATCTCAGTTGTCAATTGATCTCGAGAAACTTTGGATACTCTACTCTAAAAAGCAAAATAAAAACTACACTAAGGTGATCTTCCAGACATCTCAATCTTAGTTGTCAGCTACGTCTAAGAATTCCTTGGATAATTACTCTGGGTGTTGAGCTCTCTTATTTATAGAACCATAAATGTTCGGTTACAATATGTTCAAATTCGAATTAAAGCAAACTACCTAAAATAAATTCTTCAAAAATTATTCTTCCTAATATCAATCCTTCTAGCTTTGACTACTAGAGACGTGTAGGACTTCTTCTCCTGATTTTCAGTAGCAAGGATTCTCATTAATGTTCTCATATCCATAGAGTGCTTGACTACTAATTTTAGAGTTCACAATTTTGTGCATGGCGGGGCATCTCTCACGTGAAAATTATGCGCGACCTGGTTCCTAATATAGGCGTGCATATTATGCATACCTTCATTAAAATTCAGCTTTCTTGCAAAAATGGCTGAATTTCAACTTTTAGGTTTGACTTGTGGGCCACCCCAAAGTTTGGGGTGGGTTTCTTTAGGACCCTAGTACCCTCAGTAGCCCTCTTTATCACCCTTGTGCCCTTAAAACCCTACCCTATCATCTACCATTAAAACCCAATTCCCACTTATCTAAGCCCTAGAAATCCTAGAAAACCTTAGATCCCCAATACCTAATTGCTAACCCAATTAGGACCTTAACCCCTCACTAATCCCCTCTCCTTCTATAAATAGAGAGCCACCCCCCCCCCCCGTTTAGCTACTTGAAAATTTTCCAAAAGAGAGAGAAAACTCTAGAGAATTCCCTCCCTATTTTAAAGCCTTAATCCTCTAAGCTTTAGAACTTAGGTTCTTCGCTCACACCCTTAGCTTAGATTATTATTATCATATTCCTAACCTCCCTAAACATTTGGGCTATCGAAAGTGTAGACACCCAAATTTGGCCCACGGCTCGATCTACACATACTTCGAGCAAGGCATACCACTGAGCTTCCGAAAGCATCTCCCAAACCCTTAGGAATCATCCCAAAACCCTTAAGAACCTTTCCCATACCCTTAGGAATCAACTGTAACCCATAGAACCCTTTCCGGACCCATTTTGAACCCTCCTAAACAGTGGATGGAAAGAGGAATGCCAAGATTTACATAGACCTTTTCTGGAGTTAAGGCATATTCCATTGGAAAGAGGATGTTCCCAGCTTTCCAACGAGCTAAGAATTACCTCAATCTGAATTGTATATCGAATGTTATGGAGATTTGAAAATTATGGATAAATGTAGGAAATTACACTAACGTGTATTATACCCGCTTAGACAAAATTGGTTTCTTCCTTCAAAATTGAGCTCCACAACGGGCCCCAAACTTCCCTATTTTCTCAGGGAATGTTGTTCCAAAGCCTAGCGGATATAATATACACGCTAGTGTTTTTTAGGAAAATGTCCAAATTTTGAATTTGGGGTTTGACTTGTTGACCACCCCAAAGTCCGAGGTGGATTTTTTTAGGACTGTTGCACCCCCATTAGTTCTATTTGCAACACTTTAGCCATTTAAAACCCCACCCTATTATCTACCATTAAACCCATTTCCCACTTATCTAAGCTCCCAAAAACCTAAAACCTAGAAAACCTTAGATCCCTATTAGATAATTGCTAACCCAATTAGCCCTTTAACTCCTTACTAATCCCATCCAACTCTATAAATAGACAGACACCCCCCCTTGCTTAAGGGCTTGAAAAATTTCCAAAAGAGAAAAAATCATAGAGAGTTCCCTCTTCCCTTTTATGTCTAAACCTCTAAAATTTCATAACTGAGTTCACCCTTCTAGATCCCATTTTCCATTACCAGAGCCTTAGATTTGGCTAGAATTAGGCCTTAGCCTTCTTCTCCTACCTTCTAGCTTCCAAGCCTTGGAGGTTCAAATCAATTCCTGAACCCATTTGCTATCAGAAGCTCACCGGAAGCGCATCAACGCGAAGGTCCACAACGGTGCTATAAGGGCCCGAGAGCTCTGACTCTCCCCTCTATTCCTCTACCTTCTTTTGCTTTCCTTCCATCCTAGAATTTGGGCCGTTATGCCACCGAAATTTTGGTGATTGCGGGGGGATCAAATAGGATCGTAGTGCCTTCAGGAAAGGAGGAGTGTCATTCATTTTATTTTTTTTGTTTATCATTTCGCCATAAGTAAAGACCGCTTATAAGTGGGTTGATCGGGTGCCTAACACCTTCCCGATCAATAATCGAAGCCCCTACCCAAGAGCCTTTGCCAAAGACTGGAAAATCAGAGTTATGTTTTTGCACTTTGGTACTTACGTATTAATTTTTGAGGTATCCCGGGTCACCAAAAGCTCCGAGTGGCGACTCCATCATTTTTTAGAGAGTGCGCATCATTACGACGGACCCACAAAGTCAACGGTTGCACAGATGGCAACTCCACTGGGGAAAGCTTCTAGAGCTTCTCCTTGAAGTTTTACCCTTTTGTTGATTATTTTTTTCTTTTCACTAACTATTTGTGTCCATTTTTGCTTACTTACCCCTACAATTTTGCATTTGTTTCACTTACCCCTACGATTCTGTCATTTACCGCCTTAGATGATTGGTGAGTCTGCTTGAGCACCTTTTACTCACCCCTATGATTCTTTCATTTACACGCCTTAGCCATTTGACAGGTCTACTTGAGCATTTCTGATTTCGTCTTTACACACCTTAGCTGTTTAGCAGGTTACTTGATAGTATAGATCATATTCCAATAGTGGATGCTGTTGAGTACTGAAAAATACCATTTTTCACCTCTCAAGCTAGCCTTTGATGGACCTTTGAGCATATTAATAATGTGTTTTAAGTGTGTTTTATATGTAGTAGGAAAATAGAGCTTAAAGCTGCAGTCCATGCTTTTTAGAGCCAAAGAAGAGAGTTTTTAAAGCTAAGTCTTGGAGCTGAGGCAAGAACCTAGGATACACCATGGTAGCACACACCATGGTGACCATATTACATGCCTAAGTGGGCCCTAGAAGTCCAGAGGATGAAAGGAGGGTGGACCCAAAGAGAGGAGGCTGTTGCAACAGACTGCGCATAGTAGCAGAGAAACAGAAATGAGACCTCACGTGGTTCACTTGAACCAGTCGTGAGGTTTACAAGTCTGCAGCACTTAAATCGATCGCGCAGTTCTCACACAGCTCAGTGGAAAAAGAGCTTCAGGACGACATCTCACGCAGACCTCGCATAGATCTCGCGTGCTTTAAATACAATTCTAGCTTTTCGAGGAACCTTATGACCCTTGAAGCTGCCTACATTACGAACCTCGCGAGCTCTTCTTTAGAAGCAACTCATCCATGCGAGCTAGACCCTGCGCACTTCAATTCAACCTTGTGAGTGTCGTTCAACTGTGAAATCACTCTCGCGAGCTCTCTTCAGCAAGAAAATCATCCTCGTGAGCTACTTAAGTTTGCACCATTTTAAACCTACCTATTGTGCTGGCTGTTGTGCTGCGCTGACTGAAGTGCTGCTCTACACTGGTTGCTGTGTTGTGCTGGCTGAGGCAACCTGGCGAGGCTGGAAATGAATCAGGCGAGAACCTGACGAGAACCTAGCGAGGTGCATGCCTGAAGCATTTCTGCCCAGCGAGAACCTGACAAGAACCTAGCGAGGTGCATGCTTGAAGCATTTTAGCCCAGTGAGATCCTAGTGAGATTATATTTTTGAAGCTGTAGCCCAACGAGATCCTAGCGAGATCTCAGTGAGGTGCATACCTGAAGCTGTCATCTACGCGAGGTACGAATTCCAACAGCCTATTTCAGCACCAAAAGATATTTTGGGTATTTCACATGTTCTAGGGAACGCATCCAATGTCCCACACATCCCAAGGCATCCAAGGGCCATAGATGGGCCACGAAATCAACTCCACACATCCTATTTTCTGATTGGCTATTGCATATAGCTGCTGCTATTGATTGTATATATATAGAGCTATATTTTGCCTTTTAAAATAACCAGGATAGCTAGCTCAAATTAGGTTTTCTTTTAGGGTTAGGATTTTATTTTCTCCTTTCTTTTTCCCTATTCTTCTTGCCCTAGCACAGCAGCAATGCTGGGCTAGGTTCTATGTAATGCTAGGTTTTATTTCATGTAATATAATGGGTTTAGTTTAAGCATAAAGAGCAGTTTTGGGGTTTGCACAATCTGCTGCCTTGAGGATCATCATTTTAAGTTCCCTTTTTAATCAATGAAGTGCCATGTTTAAAGCTCCATTAAATTTGTATTTTACATGTGTTTTTCACACAGATCTTTATAGAATTGATGCTCCCATGGTTGCCTGAGCTTGTAACCTTGCAACAATAGTGGCAGCAGCATTTTTCCTATTCTGTCACATCATTTGTGTGGAAGGTAGCCTCTAGGATAGTCTGCGACCATTTCAGTGGATAGACTATAACCTCAAGGAAGGTCTTCCTCACAGATTCTTATCCTCTGCACTTGGGCTTGTAGCCTTGTGAGAGATTGTGCAGAGCCAAACTCTCCTCTATTTTGCATCACCATTATCAAAGGTTAGATCTGAGTTTTGTAGTGATTGCAGACTTGTGAGCTGGGTCATTGTAGGCCTTTTGTAGCAATGACCAGCTGAGCTTAAGTCCCCATTCAGCCTGAGATTTCTTGTGGTTTTCACCTGGTTTCCTAGATTTGTCTGCTCCTATGAATGCATGAACTTGTAGCCTTGCAAACATAGTGTTTGCAATGGTTTTCATGTATTGATTTAATTCATTGAATGAAGAAAATCTATTGGATAGTCTGTGGCCATTTAAGTGGGCAGATTATTGCCTTAAGATCAATCTATTCTTTTGGGTTGTGTCAAATTTCTGAGTGAATCAATGGTATTTGACCATCTCTATTGGATAGTCTGTGACCATTTTAGTGGACTGATTATAGCCTTAAGAGCAGTCTAAATGGCATGGGTTGATTTAGATTCTGATACCTTGCACTTGTGCTTGTAGCCAAGTGAAGGACTGCTGCACTTCCATTTCTAGATCTGAGTTGCATAACTGGTTTAACCTTAGCTATCTACTTCTTCACCATTTTACTTTATTTTCTCACACTACATCCTTCTTCTTTTCCCCTTCCTTTTAGCTGTAGTTTTTACTTCAGTCTTTCTTAGTTTTAGGTAGTTTTTGTGACACCTAAACTTCCTCTCTTTACCTTTAGGTTGATTTGTCAGATTTGTCGCTAGATTTGGAGGTTACTATACGATCCTTGTGGTTTCAGATCAATACTCTCCGTGGGACAAACTCTCACTTATCAAAACTTGCTACAACAAGCTTTGTATCTTGCAGGTCTGTGTATTTTAGACTTGTTGTTTTGTATTTTTTTAATCCACCTTTGATTTATTTTTATTAACACATTCTTACCACCATTTTAAAATAAAGTTAACAGCAAGCACCTGAAATATACCAACAAATTTTTGGTGCAATTGCCAGGGAGTTTTGATCTAGTATAGTAAACTGAGTTTAGTTTTTATGCTTTGTAGGGTTTGAATAAGTATAGCTATAGAAAACCTAATTTGAGCCAGCCGTTGAGGCGACACAGGATTCTCACCGCCCCATTTTGAACTTAAGCAAACTCCCTTAACATTGAACTGAAAATTGAACCAAGTGGGGGACTTAATTACTTTGTTCTCGTGGGTAGGTTTTAAAAAAGGAGGGAATTTTAGGAAGCGATACACTTGTCCCGATTCTCGATAGAGTGACAGCCCTAGTGGTGATGATCTCGAAAGGAACCACCCCAACTAGTATCTGAGAAGGCTCTTGCGCCGGAGGAATATTGGGTGGGTAACCAGAATTGTTATGAAGCTTAAAACCCTTGGGGGAGTGTGTTACTTACACCGAATTGGCCTTGTATCCCTTAGGCGCTGTAAGGAGGGACCCGATAATAAGAAAAAATAGTCTTCGAAAGCATTGCTTCCAGAAAACCTAAACAAAATAGACCAACTTGGGTCTACTGCTGCAGTCCAAAAAATATATATACTTTTTAGCCTAGCGTGTATCATATACACGCTAAGCGAAAAATCACTAGATTTAGCCTTCCGTGTATAATATACACGCTAAGACAAAATTCCGGAGTATTTTGCCTAGCGTGTATAATATACACGTTAAGCCAAATCTCCATAATTTTAGCCTAGTGTATATAATATATACACTAGCCCTTTCTAGCTCAAGCAGCCCGAATTTGAGACTTTTCTCCCCAACCCCGAGTGGTTTTAATGCCCCCGATAATTTTCACACCATCGACATCCAAAATGCCCTCGCCGGTCAAGAGTGGTCGCCCTCTTATTGATTCTTTCGATGGATCGGGTCGTCGCATGGATTTCTGTTCCCTTACATAGATCGAAGGTCTTCCTTTGATTCTTCCAAGGTGCACCAGAATCCCGCCGTGGGAGGCATTAAGGGTGTAAACACCACCTAAAAAGGGAGTTCTAAGGCCTCATAAAAAGCACCATATTGATCCAAGGGAGAGAAAATTTTCATTTGTCATATACAAAATCCAAAAATAAACTAAGAAAAAAAAAATCAATCAAACAAAAAATCCAAAAAAAGACTGCTTGTGGTGTCGAAACAACGACATCGCCTTACCCTCCATTATCCCGTATGAGAAGGAGGAAGAAAGTGTTCGGGCCTCACCCGAGGAATCCATACGCCAAACCATGTCTTGGGCGATCGATCCGGCTTACGCCGACCCTGATTAATCCCCACCTCATTCCCCAATACATTCCCATATGGAGGAGATGCCCATCTCCGACCCCCAACCCAATCCCCATTCAACGTCACCGAACCATTTGGTGCACCCATTTTCCCATCCACGCCCATTCAAAATTTTCCCATTTTTCCATCAACATCTACCTAAAATCCATCCACATCCACCCCACATACACCCAATTTTTCACCCCATTTCCCCTCAAATCCAAATAAACCTAATGTTCCCCCATCGACCACAACTCAAAATTCACCCCATTTCCCCCTCACATCAACCCGGGTCATGCCCAATTTTCCACATCCCTCCACTTCAAATACACATAATTTTTCACATACCTGCACCCAAAATATCCCTATATTTTCTCAAACTACACCCAATTTTACCCTATCCATCTGGGCCATGCCAAGTTTTCCCTCATTTACCCAGGTCAACCCCAGTTTTCCATCCACATAAACTCTAGCCATGACCAATTTTCCATCCGCATCCCACCATGCTTTACCACTACTCCACACATCTCCCCCATCAAATGAATCATCCCTATCTGCACCCATGATGAGGCGTACACCACATGCAAGGCCTCTCAGAGCCTTCCTCCTCCACCTCAAATACCCGATCCCCATCAAACCTTCCAATATCTTCACACACCATTTGTCCAAAATCCCAAGCAGCCACCCATAGTCCATTCCACCCAAAACACCCAACATCAGCAATGAGACTATGCAGGTGGGCCTTAAAGGCCAAATGCCCAATCCCAATCCCATCAAGGCCCAAACCCAAGGGTCACGTTCTCAAACCCTCCACAAATTCCCTAATTTCCCAGTTACATTCACCCCAAACTAACCCCCATTTCCCTTCAAACGATAAACTCCTCTCATCCATTCCTCCAAACCGACACGAGCCCAATTTATCCACATCCCTCACACTCAACCCAATATGGGGATCCATCAAATACTGTCAACCATCCCCAATTCACCCACCCTCTTACCTCCTAACCCAATCAGCAAAATCCCCACCAAGCACAATGGCCTCCCCAGCAAGTTTTCCGCCACTCACAATGGCCTCACCATGCAATTCCCAAACCTTCTAAAATCTAATCAATCCCTTTCCTCCCCTAGTTATTAATACAAGTAACCAATATGAGGAGGATGAAGCCCGAAACAGTGGAGCCGACATAGGGGCATTTACCAATTTCATCCCCTCACAACCCATATTAACCAACCCATAGGCAATCCAAAGTGAATGGAGAAACCTGTTGAGGGATCAGCCCCACCATCCAGAGAGTTAAAGCTACTAAAAGAGTAGACAAGATCCAAAAATAGCTGATGAAGATGGGTGAAGCAGAAATCCATGCCAGTAATTTTTCCGACCTATGCTTATTTCTAGAGGTACGTTTACCCCCAAAATTTAAGATGCCAACATTTGACAAGTATAATGACACGGGTAACCCTATTGCACACCTCAAGTCCAACTGTGGGGATATGTGCTAATACGGTGGAGATGAATGACTCCTCATCAAATTTTTCCAGAAGAGCCTCACAGGCCCAACTTTGAGATGGTTCATTTCCCTTGAACCATCTATGATTAAAACTTAGAAAGATCTGACCCACCTATTCTAGGAATAGTATGTCTACAACAAAGACATCGAGCCCCACAAATCTAGTCTAGCTCTGCTAAAGCAGAAGCTTGATGAAACATTTCGTGACTACCTGGGGAGATGGAGAGCCTTGGCAGCCCAAGTAAGTAACCGAATACCTGACGATGAGCAAACTGAGATGATCTTGAAAAGCACTATGCCAATCATCTAAGATTTCTTTATGTACTAGCAGCAATCCAACTTTACTGACTAGGTAAGGAATGCCAATCATTGCAAGGATGCAATAAGAGATGAGCGATTATATAAAATCGTAACCAGCGGGGTCCGCAAGTTCACAAAGCGGAGGAACGATAGAAGAACCGGGGCAGACGTACAAACAATCATAAATGCACAGCCCAACACCACTATAGCCCCATTCCAGTTCAAGGCAGCATAGCCAACCCCAAAATGAGTTGAACTAGTACAGAGAACAGGCAATGGGAAAGGGAACTAATGACCTCAGAATAAAGAAGGGCCTGGTTCAATCAAGTTTTTTCCCCATTAGGGTAATCCTTGAACATTCTCTTACCGCTATTGGTTGAAAAAGGTCTTGTTACGCCCTTCCAACCACCCCGTCGCCAAACCCAATCCCAAGAAATTATGATCCCAACACTCATTGCAATTTCTACCAAGGGTTAGGTCACCCGACTGACCGATGGTTTCCCTTGAAGCATGCAATAAAGGATCTGATAGAAGCTAGGAAAATCATCCCTTTGGTTCTTTCCCCGGCAAACCAACATGCAAACATCCATCAAGTTTCGTTATCGCTGCATCCACCAAGAGGAATGGGCCCAAGACCCGCTATCAACAGGATAAAAGAAGACAGGGAAGAGTTTGATCCTTCAGAATATATCAGTGTCAGGGAGAACTTCATACCACCAAGAAAAGGAAATCAAGAGGATGGGAACATAGGAGTAATCAAGCCTTTAAACTTGGTTGATTACTTCCCCAATCCAACACCCCAAGTAGAGCCCTTAGATCTAAGGATGTATTTCCTAGTACCAGCTCCCGCCAATCATGTCCAATCCAGTTTATATCCATATCAGCCATATATAACACCAACCACCTCCAATTATTTGGTGCTCGGTATTTCCGCATTAACCACTCCAATGCCAATTAGCTACCATTGGCTTCACTCTGCCACATCACCACCAATACAGTCATCCACGATTCCTGTAGACCCCATTTGGCCCACTTTTTCCACTCCTCCAACCTATCCACATCAAGCAAAAGTTAACCATGTCTTATCTAGTTATTCAGCGCCACCAATCCAGGAGCCTTCGATACCTAGAGTCGACCTATGACCCCCACCAAATCCCACTTAATTACTATCAAATAAACATCAATATGGGCAACAACAGAGAGGGGATAGTTGATTTTATTACACAATTCGAGAGGATCTCTAAGCAACCCGAGGTACCAGTACCAGCCCGACCGGAAGAGAAAGGAACCCCAGTAGTGCATCCACTTGAAAAAATGAGGTGAGAATACTCATTGGAAACACAATTTAAAAGAATGTCGACTCACATTACCGTCTGAGACCTACTAATAACGTCACCGCTCCACTACCAAGCTTTAATGGGAGCACTGAAAGACGCACATGTATCTAGCAATGTGTCCCTAGATGAGGTAGGGCAGATAATCAGGCAAGTATTGGCTCCTAACGTCGTCTCATTTTTAAACGTCAATCTGTCAAATGCGGGAAACTATCATTCTAAACCCCTCAACATCACAGTAGAAGTAGGAGACTTGGTGATCCCATTAGTACTGATAGACAATGGATCGACAGTAAATGTGTGTCCCCTAAGAACTGTAACTAAAAAGAGGTTGATCACTCCACGATCAGGCCAGCTAGAACAAGCGCAAGAGGATTCTATAATACAAGGAGGGAAATAATAGGAGAAGTTGATCTTGAGCTGACCGTTGGGCCAATGACCTTCACCATACTATTCTAAGTTATGGACATCAAATCCACCTTTAATCTGTTATTGGGGCACCCATGGCTGCACAAAATCAGGGCAAGACCTTCAACCTTGAACCAAAAGCTCAGATTCATATCAGATCACAGGTCATCACCATTCTAGGTGAAGGACAGGGGGAAGGAGAAAAGGTCACACACAACATTGAGAACCTTAAGGTATTGGATGTGCCACACTCAGCTGAAGACACAAATCTTCACAGTTTTTAATATGATGTCTCAGTAGTGGCACCTGAACCCCTCAAAAGAGTCTCCTCGAGTATAGGAGGTGGAATGAATGTAGCAGTTGCCATGCTCCATAAATGGGGCTACCAAAAAGAAAAGGGTTTAAGTCCTCACTTGCAAGGAAGAAGAGACCCAGTCAGGGCCAAGGGTGGACAACAGATCAGATTCGACTTAGGCTACAAGCCTACCGAAGAGGAGATCCAGGAGGCCAAAGAGAAGGCCCACATCACTGCCATAGAAAAATCTAGGGGGATAGACCTATAAGATGAAACCCGTCCGAGACCTCACATCTGAAGCACCTTTGTAAGCATAGAGGTTATAAAAATTGATCATAATGGGGAAACATAGTTGACCCCAAGCAAATCGTCAGCCTCTATCCACCTAACCAATCCTCGAATCATCCCTCCTGATATGGAAATAGACCTGGCCTCCCTATCCCTTTATGAGGAGGAGGTACCCCCGTTAATACCAACCTCAGGCATAAACCCCTACAAACCCTTGTTAACGTTTGAGGACTGGGTCCCAAACGAACCAAAGATAATTATGATGGAGGCTAACTCTCAAATATCATTTCAATCAGCTTCCTCCATTAGACCAAGTAAAGGTGCAACACCACAGGTAAGGAATTAGGTATCGATACCCCTAACTTTGGAAGCGTAAAGTGGCTGTAAATACGACACCAACTTTTAAAAGTAAAACAATCTATAAAAACTGAGATTAACCCTTGGCAGGCAATACCATATGTATATAAAGACCCGCCTTACCGAGGGCCCATCTCTGAAGAAAAGGAAAGCCATAAAAAGTAGAAAAAATACAAAAAACTTAAAAAATGTTGTCTGTCAAAATTCCTGAAAAAAGTAAGAAAAATGAATCCTTAGTAGAAGAACCCGCCTGACGTGAAGTCGATCTCTTTCCTGTAGAAATACAAGAAGACGTAGGAGTCACGAATCTGGATGGCTAGGACTTAATGGAGGAGCTTCCCAATAAGCTCCTTAAATGGTATGCCAATTTTGATCATTGAAGAAATTGAAGATGCCAATTTTGGTACCGAGGAGATTCCTAGAACCACTAAAATTGGAACTTCGTTGTCTCTCGAGGAAAGTAAAAGCATGATTGATTTCCTTGGATCATACAAAGACGTCTTTGCATGGTCATACAAAGATATGCCTGGTTTGGATATCGATTTGGTCGAGCATGAGCTGCCGCTATATCCCAATGTTAAGCTAGCCAAGCAGAAGTTGAGACATCTCCGATCAGAATAGATGCTAAAAGTGAAGATGAAGTCATCAGGCAGTACGATGCGGGGTTTCTCATGGTCTCTAAATACCTATAGTGCTTGGCCCACATTGTCTCAGTACCAAAGAAAGATGGAAAGCTTTGCATGTGCGTTGATTTCAAAAATTTCAGGAATGCAAGCCCAAAGGATGACTTCTCACTGCTACACATCGACATCTTGGTTGATAACACTGCCAGGCATGGGATGCTCTTGTTTATGGACGAGTTCTCTTATTATAAGTAGATCAAAATGGTAGAGGCAAACCGAGAAAAGATAGTGTTCATTACCCCATGGGAAACCTTCTAATACCGAGTCAAGCCATTCGAGTTAAAGAATGTCGAGGCAACATATCAAAGGGCCATGCTAGCACTGTTCCATTACATGATTTATCAAGAAATTGAGGTGTATGTTGACGACATGATAGCCAAGTCTCAAGAGAGGTGATCATCTAGTAAACCTCCAAAAGCTATTTGAGAGGCTGAGGAAATACAGGCTATGTTTAAACCCTCAAAAATATGCGTTCGGCACCATGTCAGGAAAGCTACTGGGCTTCATTGTCAACAGAAGAGGTATCAAGGTCAACCCAGTCAAGGTAAAAGCCATCATCGAAATGCCACCACCATCTACCGAGAAAGAAGTTAGAGGCTTCCTGGGTAGAATACAATACATTAGTTGGTTCATTACATAGTTAACTCCTATATGCACGTCGATCTTCAAGCTACTAAGGAAAGATTAGCCCATCGAATGGAATGATGACTATTAAGCAGCATTTGACAAAATCAAGGGTTAGCTTCTCAATCCCCTAGTTTTGGTTCCACCGATACTCGGGAGACCACTCTTAATGTACCTCTCAACAATGAAAGTTTCAATAGGATGCATCCTAGGACAACATGATGAAACCAGAAGAAGAGAACATGCAATTTAATATATGAGTAAAAAGTTCACCGACTACGAGACATGTTATTCACATCTGGAGAAAGCACGCCTGGCTCTCATATGGGCTACCCAAAGGCTTCCTCACTACTTACTATCTTAGACAGTTCTCCTTCTGGCACAAATGGATCCATTGAAGTACTTATTCGAAAAACCGGCTCTCACAGGCAGAATTGCATGTTGACAACTTCATCTATCAGAATTGGACATCATATTTGTCACTTAAAAGTCAGTCAAGGGGCAAGCACTAGTTGATCATCTTACCAAAATTCCTTTACCTGACTACGAACCTCGAAGAACAGAGTTTTTTGATGAGGACATCTTATTCATGACAGAAGATGACACAAAGGAGACAAAAGAGTCCCGGGTAATGCACTTCGATGGGGCATCAAATGTTGAAGGTCAAGGCATCGACGCTGCTCTAATCTCGCCAAAAGGGTCCCACATACCATTATCCATCAAGCTCAATTTCCCCTGCACCAATCATATGGCCGAATTCGAAGCCTGTGCAGTTGGGCTACAAGCAACTCAATCTAATGTAACTCAACTCAGGGTGTTTGGTGACTCACAATTGATCATATGCCAAACCAATAGAGATTGGAAGGCAAAGGTTGAGAAGTTAATACCATACCATGAGCACCTTGGCGATCTGATAACATGCTTTGACGATATTACTTTCTCCTATGTCCAACGAGTAAGAAATATATTTGCCGATGCACTTGCAACCTTGGCATCAATGTCGAAATTCCATACGGCATCGGGATGAAGCCCATCATGATCAGATAAAGGAACAAGCCTACCTTTTGCCTCCAGATCAAGGGATCCATAAAGACAGATGATGAGCCTCCATGGTTCTCAAATATTATGAATTTCCTCAAAATGCGAGCTTTCCCTGATGGTAAGTCCAAGACGGACAAGTGGACCATCCAACGTCTAACGACAAATTATGTCATCTGTGGCGAGTGCCTCTACAAATGATCATATAACAATATCTTGCTCAAATGCCTAAATGATCAAGAGGGAGTATGCGGGGCCTATGTCAATGAGCACATGCTTGCTAAGAAGATCCTATGGCAAGGGTATTTCTGGACCACAATAGAAACTGACTGTTGCGAGCATGTTCATAAGTGCTACAAATGCCAAGAGCATTCCAGTCTGATACATGCTCCAGCCATTGATCTCCACATCATGACCACTCCATGGCCATTTGCCACATGGAGCCTCGACATCATCGGAAAGATCAATCCAAAAGCTTCTAACAGGCATCAGTTCATCCTTGTAGCCATTGAATGCTTAACCAAATTGGTAGAGGCAGCATCCTATGCAAACATTACGGATAGCCATGTCGAGAAGTTTATCAAGAACAATATCGTTTGTGAATTAGGTATGCCCATGGACACTATCACAGATAATGTTACCAATTTTGTGAACAAGCGCATCAGAGCCTTTTGCGAGCAATATAAAATCTAGCATCATCGCTCATCACCATATCGGCCGCAAACTAATGGATCCGTAGAAGCGGCTAACAAAGTAGTCATCCGAATCCTGGAGAAGATGGTTGCCACACACGAAGATTGGAGTGAAAAGTTACCATTTACACTATGGGTCTACCGAACGTCAATCCATACTGCTACAGGGGCAACACCGTTTTCTCTTATGTGTGGAACCAGGATCGTGCTACCAGTTGAGGTTGAAGTACCCTCCCTCTGCATCCTCATCGAGATAGATCTACCAGAAGTTGAGAGAGAGAGGTCCTGTTTCGAACAGTTGAACCTCCTTGATGAGAAAAGCTCCTAGCCTTGTGTCACACCCAGGTCTACCAAGGAAGAATCGCACATGCTTACAATAAGCGTGTTCGCGTTTGAGATTTGAGAGTAGGTGACACAATACTCAAGAAAATCTTTCGATCTCTCCACGTCGATCCGAGTGGGAAATTTCAACCCAACTGGGAAGGACCTTATGTCATTCAAGAAGTACTACCTGGATATGCGCTCTGCCTCACCACCATGGACGGAGATCATTTTCCTTAGCCCATCAATGCTAGATACGTATGACAATTCTACTCGTAAGTCTTCCGCAGCAAGGTAAGTATCGATAAAATGGATACATGGCTGCTTAAGGACTCTATAAAAGAGGCCATCATTTCACAGTCACAGCTAAAAAGCATTCCTGAATGCTCATACCCTTTGCTACCCAATTAGAGCCAATGGCCTTTCCTTCATTACCCCCTCCCAGGAAATGGAAAAAGTATAAATACCAAACAAAAAAAGAGAAAAAGTGTTACCATCAAAATTGAAACAAATTAGAAAAGAAAAATCCCCCCCAAAAAAATGTATGTCTGACAAAAGTAAAAGGAATTAAAAAATAGAAAAGAAAAGAGATAGAAAAACCATGGGGCGTGTACAATAAAAATCCCTCGAGGAAGAAGTATATTACGGTAGCTGGAATCCAATCAAGGAAACCTTTTTACTCGAGAATACCTTCAAAATTCTTAACCCATCCCTTTCAACTCGTGGCTATGATTCATCCAGAGAGAAGGCCCTCTTTAAAGGTCTACGAGCAATCACAATATCCGTTAAATCAGCACAAACTAAGCAGAGAAATAACAAAAGAACTCTATCCAATCGGCTATGAGAGAATTAATATCCATGTTCTAATCTTTGAATTTGGGAAAGAAAAAGAAAATAAAAATATACAGGCTCAAAGTAAAGGACGTGGTGAAAACCTGCGAGGGCACCACAGGTAAAAAAAGCGAGCTTGTGCGGACTAGGTGAAAATCTGATAAGGCACCTAGGGTAAAAATGCATACACATGGACGTAGTAAAGACCCGAAAGGGTGTTGCGGGTAAAAAAGGAGGGAAATGACGAGCATGGAAAAAACCCGCTTGGGCGCTTGACTAAAATTGTCTAAGAAAAAGAGAATTCGGTTACTCTGTTGATTACACTTCCGAGTGCTAGGCTTCAACTTGGCCGCTCATGTTTACTCGAATCGGGTCCTGATCAGGCAGGTCTTTAGACAGCACCGTCAAACGCATGACCCGTGGTAAGGATAAAAGGTTGATTCAATCCAAAGGGTTGGACGTTCTGACCTTAGTAAAGACATTGAACCTCACTCAGGTCTGACCATATGAACAGATTCGACTATGCTAAAAATGGAACCGATCACCTCGTCTCATTGTTGAGACATCAAAAAGGATGAAGATAATCCTTATATAAGATAATAAATTTTCCCTTTCCCATTTTCATGTCCATATTTTGCTTGCACCACATCTCAAAAACATAATCGGTGTGACACCTTGTTACGCCCTTCAAAATTTTGAAAAAGAAACAAAAAAAATATAAAATATATATATATATACCAAAAATATATTTGTCAGGGGTTCTTATGCCCCTTCCTATGGCGTTCGATTTGTGTAAAAAGTTTGTACATGATCAGGTCAATGACCTAACTCACGCTTCATGACACGGATCTGCGCATGCAAATCATCTGATCATTGTATTTCAAAACCATCGAAGTGCACAAGTTTGAATGTACTTGAGCGAATACAAGGGTGTCAAACCATAGGGACTAGTCGTTTATTTTAAACTACAACCTTAACTAGAAAGGGGGTTTTGTAAGAGTAATATTCTTATTATTTTATCAAGAAAATAGATTTTGAAAATATTGAGAGACAAGCCTGGGATCTCTATTGGATCTCAAATTCGTAAATAACTCGCATCACATTTCTAATCTATTTTGAATCCATGGTACCCCTGCTCCTGGCTATAAGCTCAGTTACTTCATATATGAATTAGATAGAACTAATCACAAGTTAGACAAACCTAATCGTCAAAGAACCATTGCACAAACCAACAAAACCATCCTACAAGGCCTAGTCCATCAGTGAATATCCTATCTAGACTAACCCCAATCCCTATAAGGCTACTGTGATTATTCTAAATAAGATTGCAGTGTTACCATCACGTTCTCGATCTTGTCTGAACCTCGAACATGCAATCGTCCCAATAATAGATTCCAAAATAAAAGAGAAATAGCAATAAAACTATTTACTTATCTTTGATCGTACAAGAGATCCCAAGCTTCAGGACGTTTAGTCGCGAATCATTGTTAAAATCTTCATCATCGTTGAATCGATCATAGAATGATGATTAAAAAACCCACAATCTCACAACCTCCAACAGATCTGAAATCTAAACCTAAACTATGAGCAAAAATCCCTACGGCTGAAGGCTATTTTATTCCTAACTTACGGTCCTTATTTATAGATGTATAAGGCCCTAGAATATTGATTTCTATAGGAAGGTAGAAGATCTTGGAGTCTTGATTTTAGGAAGAATCACAACTGTTCACACCAAAAAAATCAGCAAGAAATCCCAACAGCCGCGCCTAAAAATCAGCAAGAAAACCCCAGATTCACGCCCAACAATTAGCAAAAAATTCCTATTTTGACCGCTTGGGAATGGAGCTTGACCGCTTGGGAATTGAGCTTGACTGGTCGAATTTTCTTGTATAAGAAAAGCCCCTTCTTCTGTTGAGTTTGGACTGGTCAAAAGGGGTATTTTCACCGGTCCAAAGTACTATTTCTATATTGAGTTGGGGCAGTCCCAATTTGCATTCTAGAAATCCCAGACTCGACCAGTCGAAATCTATTTTAGACCGGTCGAAATTGCAAATTCCTGCGTTTTTCTGCTTTCTTCATTCGGCCATAACATTTGATATACAACTCGGAATTCGACATTTCTTGGCTCGTTGGAAAGCTAGGATATATATTCTTTCAAATGGTATATATATCTAATCTAGTAGATATATATTAAGTTTGACACTCTTTTTTCTCTCCACAGTTCTGGTAGGTTCTTGCCGTAGCTTCAAGAATCCTTTAACTTTGTTATTATAACACAATTATCATTTATCCCACGTTTACACCTATTGTAAGACAACACAAACTAAAAACACACATTAGTAGTCAAATGAGAGCTAACAAGGCCGAGATTCAGGAATAAATTATACTACTTTTGAGACCGATCACACCCCCAAACCTCAACTTTGCTAGTCCTCAAGCAAAGACAATCTTCAAATCCTACCAAAAAGCAAACTAATCTAATATTGTACCAACTAATCTATGAACATAAAAGCCACTTTCGTATGGAGCACGATTGCATTTAGCGTATGCAACAAGCCTTTAAACCCCAGGTGATCCCTAGTGGTGGAGTTGTGTCTCCTGAGGGTTTTCAGTGAAGACACCCAAAAACTTCCAAAACAATTTTTTGAAACCATCGACAAAATTAGTTTTCAAAAGTGGTTTTCATAATTTATATACGTTTGAAAATAAAAACTAGTAATTTCTTTTAACATGCAAACTTTCATTCTCAAATCCCAATCGCATGTTAATTCTAATGTTGCCTATTCCAATTAACTCAATGCTCCGATCCTTGGATAAATCCTTCATTCATTCCTAGAGTTTCGTGTGTGTGCTAACCCATGCTAAAACTCTTCCATCGCAGGACTAATCCAAATAAAGAATTGTCAGATCCCAAGTCTCGACTCAATCCTCACCTTAGGTATAAACTCAAAACAGAATCGCTCCGATAATGGTTCATTTTTCACAAGATTTACATAAAACTCTGCTAGAACTAATGCTTATACAATTGGAAAGAGGATGTTTCTAGCTTTCCAATGAGCTAAGAATTGCCTCAATCCGAGTTATATATCAGAAGTTATAGTGGTTTGAAAATTGTGCAGAAATGCAGGAAATTACACTAGCGTATATATTATACACGCTAGGTCAATTTTGACCGAAATTGGCCTAGCGTGTATATTATACATGCTAGGCAAAATTGGCTTCTTCCTTCAGAATTGAGCTCCAAAACAGGCCTCAGGCTTTCCTATTTTCTCAAGGAACACTGTTCGCAAGCCTAGATTGTATAACATACACGCTAGGCTTAGGAATAGAGTTTTTTGGGAAAATATCCAAATTTTGAATTTGGGGTTTGACTTTTTAACCACTCCAAACTACGGGGTGGGTTTTTTTAGGACTGTTGCACCCCCATTAGTTCTATTTGTAATCCTTTAGTCATTTAAAGCCCCACCCTATCATCTACCATTAAACCCATTTTCCACCTATCTAAGCTCCCAAAAACCTAGAAAACCTTAGATCCCTATTACCTAATTGCTAACCCAATTAGCTCTTTAACCCTTCACTAATCTCATCCATTTATATAAATAGGGAGCCACCCCCCCTTTCTTAAGGGCTTGAAAATTTTCCAAAAGAGAGAAAATCCTAGAGTGTTCCCTCTTCGCTTTTGAGCACTAAACATCCAAAATTCCTGAACTAAGTTCACCCTTCTAGATCCAAATTCCCATTACCAAACCCTTAGATTTGGGTGGAACTAGGCCTTAGCCTTCTTCTCCTACCTTCTAGCTTCCAAGCCTTGGAGGTTCAAATCCATTCCTCAACCAGTTTGTTATCAAAAGCTCACCAGAAGCGCATCAACGCGAAGGTCCACAACGGTGCTACAAGGGCCCGAGAGCTCCGGCTCTCCCCTCTATTCCTCTACCTTCTTTGCTTTCCTTCCATCCGAAAAATTCAGTCGTTATGCCGCTAAATTTTCTATGATTCCGGGGGGGGGGGGGGGAGTGTCAAATAGGATTGTTGTGTCTTCGAGCATGGAGGAGTGCCGTTCATTTTATTTTTTTTATTTATCATTTGGCCATAAGTAAAGGCTGCTTATGAACGGGTTGATCGGGTCCATAACACCTTCCCGATTAATAATCTAAACCCCTACCAAAGAGCCTTTGGCAAACACCAGTAAATTAGAGTGATATTTTTGCACTTTGGTGCTCACGTATAAATTTTTGAGGTGTCCCGTGTCACCAAAAGCTCTGGGTGGTGACTCTATTTTTTAGAGAGTGCGCATTGTTGCGATGGACCTGCAAAGTCTACGGTTGCACAGGAAGCTCGCGGTGTTGCTCTCACGTGAGGATTCAACTACGGTGCAAAAAGGGCTCGAGAGCTTCGGCACTCCCCTGTATTCCTCTACCTTCTACGCTTTTCCTTTATCCTAAAATTTGATCCGTTATGCCGCCAAATTTTTGTTGATTGCGTGGGGCTCAAATAGGATCAGAGTGCCTTCGGGCAAGGGGACGGCCCATTTGTTCGAGCTTTTATTGTACTAAATCTAAACCTATTGCAAGCACATAATAGAAATTACAGCACTAGTATAGGATCGTTCCTACGAGAAAGGTATTTTTCATTTATGGTTTCGCGCGTTTTAATAACTTGTATTTGTCTTTTAAGATCCTAAACTACTAGAGAAATATGAATAAAGAATGGGTTATTTAAAACAAATTACAGAAAAAAAATCTAAATCCTCCCGCTTCTCGATTATGGTCACCAATTACAATCCTTTAGTTCTCGGATGTTTACAAAATTAAACTACCATAACACTGTATTTCAGTTCTCTAGAATTTGGGTGTCAATACAACTCTAAAATTTCTCAACACAGATTTAGGTTAATCAATAATTTTCCTAAAATCTTGGTGTCAATCAAACTCAAGAAAATTGAAGATGGAAAAGTAAAACTGTTACACTAATCTGTAAATTCTCAATCTGAGTCGTCAATTCAAATAAAATTTTTTTAAATGTTTACAAAGAAGTAAAGAGCATGAAAATAAATCTAAACTAGAAAGCAATAAAAAGATCTTTCATCCCTCAGTCACTGTTAATCTGTGAAAAATACAATTTTTCACCTCCTAACCTGACCTTTGATGCACCTTTGAGTAGATTAATAATGTGTTTTGAGTGTTATTTTATAATTAGCAATAATATGTAATAAAGTGCAGAAAAACTATGCAGCCAAGGTCAAAAGGAGGTCAAAAGCATAGACATATTAGTCAACCATTGACTTATGAAGACACCCATGCATGACAGAGAGCTATAGCAGACTAACATAAGCAACAGAGGTTGAGAAAAGAAGGGTTTGAGCAGTTGAAATACACCTATCGAGAGGATCTAATGTGCATTCAAGCAGTTGGTAGTTGTAAAGTGAACCTGTCGAGTAGTTGTTTGGAGCTGTCGAGCTGTTACAACATAGAGAAGTAACCTATCGAGTGGTTCAATCGGAAGAAGTGGAACTTGTCGACAGGTTCACTTTACAGTTGGTAGTTGGTAGTTGTAAAGTGAACCTGCCGAGTAGTTGTTTGGAGCTGTCAAGCAGTTACAACATAGAGAAGCAACCTATCGAGTGCTTCAATCTGAAGAAGAGGAACTTGTCGACTTGTACACTTGAACTGCTCGAGATTAAAGATTCTGAAGTAAGGATCCTATCGAGAAGATGTGTGAACCTGTTGAATTGTACATTTGGAGCTTTTAACTTGTCGAGAACCTGTCGAGAGGTGCTCTGAACCTCTTGAGATGCGAATTTTGAAGCTCCAACCTTTCGACTGACATTATTGAAGCTCCAAAGACTTGATGCATGAGTCTAGCTAATATCTGGCTGTTTGGAGGGCATTTTTGGAACCCAAACAGCACAAAGGAGGACTGACTAATTGCCTCACGTGTGCTCAACTGGTTCTAACAAGATTTTGGGAAATTCTTGGAGGAAATACAGCCACCTCATCAGTTCTGGTAACAAAATTGATTCCTCTCTTCTCTGATTGGCCAAAACAGATCTGAGGTATTTGGGGATGTGTATAAATAGAGGAGATTACAACAGATATAGGCATCCAGAGTTTGAGTAATTTTGAATTGGTTTCCCGCCTAGTTCTAGTCTTCTTCTTTCTCTTCTACTCTCTTTTTAGTCAACCATGGTTGGCAAAATTATTTTAGCAGCTAGGGTTAAGTTAGATCTGTAAATTGAGTGGTGAGATAGCATTGTGTGAGGATTGGAGAATGCAGAGACTGCAGATTCGTGAGTAATTTGTTGTAAGCTGTTGTTAAATCAATGAATTACTAGTTTTAAAGATCATTTAATCTGTAGATCTTTTGACTTCCATCAAATTTCCATATATTTTTTGCTCCTATGGATGCCTGAGCTTGTAGCCTTGCATCTATAGCATCTGTAGTGGTTTTCTTGTTTCAATTCTATAGACACCCAAATTTTTCCCAAGGCCTGATCGAAACATATTTCGAGAGAGGCGCGCCTCTGAGCTTTTGATGGCATATATGGTACCCTTAGATACCTTCCTAAACCCTTAGGAATCATCCCAAATCCCTTTAAATTTACCTCGAACCTTTAAAAACTAATTCCAACCCTTAGAACCCCTTTCGAACCCTAAACCAAACCTTCTCAGGCAATGGATGAAGAGTGGTGTACCAAAAATAGCTGAAGTCTTTTACTACTATTAATTCATAAACCATTGGAAATAGGGCTTCGCCAGCTTTCCAACAAGCCAGGAATTGCCTCAATCAGAGTTATATAGTGAAAGTTATGGTGATTTGAAAATCGAGCAGTTTTGCAAGATTTTGGCTTGGCACAATTAATAGTTATGCCACACTTAAGTGGGTCCCCCCGCGGGCTTGCAACCTCCCAAAACCATTGTGAATCACTGTATTATTGTGCATATTCTTGGCGCAACTATTATTTGCACCAGGCATATGAACAGTATCTATGGTTTTTTGCTCCAAAAATTGAGATTGGGGTTTGACTTGTTGACCATCTTGATCTTTGGGGGGTGTTTTGCTAGTTCTATTGAACCCTTTTAATGCCAATTTGTAACCCTTAAGTAATTTGAAATACTAACCTATCATCCACCATTAAAACCATTCCCACACATCTCCAAGCTCTCAAAATCCTAGAAAATCTTAGATTATAGATTACCTAATTGCTAACCCTAACTAGCATCTAAGTAGCCTCCTAACATACCCTTTTCCTATAAATAGAGCCCCCCTCTCCTTGGATTAAAGATTGAGAAATTTACTTAAGAGAGAAAGAGCTCAAAGTGAGAAGTACTTCCGCCCTTTTGTGCCTCATTCTCACATAAATTCTAGATTCTCCCAACCTTATTTCAAGCTTAATCTTGCATCCAAAACCCTTAGTCTAGGTGTGTGCTACCCCCTAAACTCCTCTCTCTACCTCTTAGCTAGCAAGCCATAGGAGTTAGAACCCCATTTTCCACCATTCAAGCCTTCAAAATATCATAAAAGCAAGCCTACACAAGGCTCCTCAATGGTGCAATAAGGGCCCGAGAGCTCCCGCTCTCCCCTCTATTCCTCTACCTTCTCGGTCATTCCTCCCTCCTCCCATTTGTGTCGTTATGCCATCGAATTTTTTGTAGGAACGGAGGGGAACAAATAGGATTTTAGGCCCCATTGGGCAAGATGAAGCCTTTTTCTTTTCTTTTATATTATTTTTATTTTGGCCATAATTAGAGACCGCATTAAGAGGATTGATTGGGTGCCTAACACCTTTTCAATCGATAACCGAAGCCCCTACCCAAGAACCTTTGGTGTGGATCAGATTCAGAGTCATATTTGTGGCACTTTGGTGCTTATAAAAATGATCTAGGTTTCCCGGGACACCAAAAGCTCTAGGTGGCGACTCTATATTTTTGTTAGTGAGCGCATTGTCACGACGGGATCGTAAAAAATCCCACGGTTGAACAAATGGCGACTCTGCTGGGAATAGCTTGTAGAGCTTCTCCTTGAAATTTGGCCATTTATTTTTTATTTTACTAACCTTTTTGCTATTTTTGGTTTTTTTTTTTTTACTCACCCCTACTTTTCTATCATTTATGTGCCTTAGCCGATCGGCGGACCTACATGCGCATTGACTTTTAATTTTCTTTACTTTACTGTCATTTTAGTGTCTTAGTAGATTAGCGGGCCTACTTGTGCATTGCCTTTTAATTTTCTTTAAATTCCTGAAATTTAAAGTGCCTTAGCCGATTGGCTGGCCTACTTGTGCAAACATATTCTAACAGTGGATGCCGGCCCATAGTGGCGGCACAGGATCATTACCCCCGATTTTTAAACTAAAAAATCAGTCAGTTCCCGGAAGCCTAGCTTCCACAAAAATAAAAAAAGAGACTCATTTCGGGTGCTATTTGTTGTTGTCATAAACATCTGGAGCCCCATTTTAGCCTGGCATAAGTATTAGTTGCGCCAGTCCAAAAATCCTGGAATTATACTTGGCGCAACTATTAGTTGCGCCAGCTTTAAGTCTGGCCAATTTTACCTTGGCGCAACTAATAGTTGCGCCAGTCTATAATAAGGGCATTTTTAGCCTGGCGCATGTATTAGTTGCACAAATCCTATTCTAGACAGATGCAACCCGAATTTGTGGCCTTTTCCACATCCTAAGTCCCCCGATTAGTGTTTTAGCGCCTCTGTTTGGGCCTCGCCATCTCTGGAAACCCAATACGCCCCCACCGGTCAAAAGAAGGTAACTTCTTTTTGACTCATTTCGGGGGATCGGGTTGTTCGCCTCAATTTTTGTGCCTTCAATAGATCAAAGGTCTTCCTTTGATTCTTCTGAAGTGCTTCGAAATCATTGCTGCAGGTCCTAAATTAGGGTACGAAAGCCACCTGAGAAGGGAATTCCAAGGCCTCGAAACCTTTATTTTTATAAAAAAATTAAAAATAAAAAAACTTCAAAACTAGAGTCTTTGGGGTGCCGACATAACGGCATCATCTTACCCTCCATCATCCCGTAGGGGAAGGAGGAAATTTTTCGAGCCTTATCCAAGGCACCAATACCAAACCCACCAACAAACAATGTTGTGGGTAGTGGACCTGGCTTACGCCGATCCTGACTCATCCCCACCACATTCTCCAACCCACTCCCATTCGAGAGAAGTTTTTTCCACCATCTCCCTCACACAATCACCTTTTACAAGAACCGGGTCCTTTGGTACCCCCATTTTCCCAACCACCACTTCCCAAAATATCCAAAATCAACCCCCCCATTCCTCATCTTTTGCCCAAACCATGCCCATTTTTCCTCCCATATCTATGCCAAATCCAACACATTTCCCATCCACATCCATACAAAATCCAACCCAATTTTCTCCATCCACATCAATGCCCCATTATCCATCTTTCCCATGTAGGCCCGATCCCCTCATTCACCTATGTCACCTCCACCTTTTCCAACCCCCCACAAATCCTCCCATCTACCCAGGTCATGCCCATTTTTACCGGGGCCATGCCTAGGTTTTCCCAAACACCCAAACTTTATCCTTCATCATCCCTAAACATTCCCAACCCATCCCCCTTTGCTAATGCCCCACTTCATCCCTCCAATCCACCCCATATCCCATCCGTTACCCGGGTCATGCCTGATTTTACTAGGACCATGCCCAATTTACCCACCACATCCACCCCATCTACATCTCATCACCCCTTAAATCCACCATCTCCATCTGACCCTCCTTCCATGACCATGATGAAGGAGATGTTCCTAGCCTACTCCATAAGGAAGGCTTCCCAAAATGCGTCCTCTCCTCCACACCATATCCATGAACCCATCCCATACCCTAGCCGATCTCCATTCCCCACTCCCCCATGACCGCCATCAACCCCCCATCATCCACACCATCCAAACCCCAATTTCCTACATGCCCCAAGGCCCATTGGCCGATGCCCCCATTTCCCACATGACCCAAGGCCCATTGGCCCAAATCTCCACTTTTCACAAGTACCAAAGCCCATTGGCCCAAAACCCAACCACCCACACATACCAAGGGCCCATTGCCCAAACCCACCAAGGGCCCATGGCCCAAACCCATCAAGGGCCCATGGCCCAAACTCACCAATGGCCCATGGCCCATACCCTCCAAAATCCAACGGGTCAGACCCACATACCCCAAGCCCAAACCCAGACCCAACGGCCTAGACCAATCAGGCACAGACCCACAAATGGGCCATGGCCCAAGCCCACCAAAGCACCATGGCCCAAACCCCTCAAAACCCAATGGGCCTAACCTAAATCCACCAAGGGCCCATGGCCCAAACCCATCAGGTCCAAACCCACCAATGGCCCATAGCCCAAACCCTCTAAAGCCCAATGGGCTATACCCATCAAGGCTTAATGGGCTAAGACCTGCCAAATCCCTTGCCCTTTGCCCAAGCCCAACCTAACCAAGGCCTTATGGCCCAAACCTCCTAGGGCTTCATGGCCTAAGCCCAAGCCCCACACTCATACCTCCCACAATTCCCCCAACAGTTCACCCACCCCCAACCTTTACACCCAGGTCAAACCCATGCCATACTCCAAACCCAATTTTCTCATGGCCCCATCCCCCAAGTCCATATCCAAACCTTCCCCCATGTCTAATGGCCTCATCAGGCCCCACCCTTAAACCAAACTACCACTCACCCCATCACCCCACAACACTTCCCTTACATTCAAGGGGCTCACCCAACCCACATCCAGTTCAATCCCATCCAGTCCATACATCAACATGAAAATCTTGTCCTCACTACACCCTATGTAGACTAGTAGTATGAGGAGGACGAGATTAGAAACAGTGGGGCCTATGTCGGGGCAGTGACCAATGCCAATCCTTCACCTGTAATTACCCCACCCCTGGCAGCCAAAAGTGAGTCCAAGCTAATATTTGAGAAGACTGCCCCCATCTCCAAGGAGTCGGAACAGCTGAAAGAATAGTTGGATAAAATCTAGAAGTAATTACAGAAGATGGGTGGTGCTGAAATCCATGCCACAGACTTCATGGACTTGTGCCTATTTGCTGAGATCCCCCTACCCCCTAAATTCAAAATTTCGGTCTTCAATAAATATAATGACACAGGCAACCCTATTGCACACCTTAAGTCCTACTGTGGGGACATGTGCTAATACGGTGGAGATGAATGACTCCTCATCAAAGTGTTCCAGAAAAGTTTAACTGGCCCAGCTTTAAGATGGTTCACATCTCTTGAACCATCAATGATTAAAACATGGAAATATTTGACTAACCTATTCCAAGAGCAATATATCTACAACATACACATTGAGCCACGCAAGTCAAGTCTTGCCCGATTGAAGCAGAACTCCAATGAAACTTTCAGCGATTACTTAGGGCGTTGGAGAGCACTGGCAGCTCAAGTTAGAAATAAGATATCTGACGACGAGTAGATAGAAATGATCTTAAAGAATACCCTACCAGTGATCTCAGATTTTCTTGTATACCAGTAGTAGTCTAGTTTTGCTTACTTGGTAAGGAACGTCAACCGCTGTGAGGATGCCATCAGAGAAGGGCGGTTGAACAAGAATGCATCCGGGGGGCCCAACGGGGTTAGGAGGTTCTCCAAGTAGAGAAATGATAGAAGAATAAGGGCAGAGGTATAGAATGTTGCAAACACCCGGCCCAATAATAACAATGTAGCTCCCTTCCAATTTAAAGTAGCGCAACTAGCTCCCGTCAGGACAGGGCCAATACAGAGAGTCGGGAATGGGCAGAGAATGCAAATGACCCCAAAGAGGAGAGCCCGTTATGATCGAGTACTTATACCCTTGGGGCAATCCCTGAGTGTACTTTTACCATTATTAATTGAAAAGGGTTTAATAAATGTTCTCCAACCACAACCTCCTCCCAATTCAATGCCATATAATTTTGACCCCAATAATCATTGCAATTTCAATCAGGTTTCGGGTCACCCGAGTGATCGTTGCTTCCCATTGAAGCACGTGATCCGAGACTTAATCGATGCTGGGAAGATCATTCCCCCTGCACCCACCAAGCAAACCAGCATACGAATATCCATCAGGTGTCTTTACCACCACACCCTACCAGAATAGCAGGTCCTAGACCCACCGTAGGGATGGTAGAGGAATCTGAAGAAGAATTGGAGTTTGATCCGTCAGACTTCATTTGTAACTAGGAAAGTTTCATGACCCCAAGGTGGAGAGACCAAGAAGAAAAAATTGTTGGGGTAATTGAACCCCTAAATCAGGCAGATTGTTTCCCCACTCCTACACCACAAGCTGAGCCCCTAGATCTTAGGGCCTATTTTCTAGCACCCACACCCATCAATTATGTACAAATAAATGCGTACCAACCGTACTCCACCACCCCCATCAATTACCCAATAAACTAGCAAGCCCCTAATCCTCCACCGCCAATAAACTACCAATGGCTTGCGCCCATCCCATTACCCCTGGTTCAATCACCTGCAAACTCTACCACTCTCGTCAATTATCTAATGGCCCATCAAACCCCCTAATCCTCCACTGCCCATTAGCTACCAATGGCCTACACCCGCCCCATTACCCCTGGTGCAACCACCGTTAGACCTCACCACCCCTACCTGGCCCAATTGTACCACCCACCCAACCTTCACTGAGGTAAACCAAGTCTTACCTACCTTGCCCGAGCCATGAGCACATGCACGTCAAGAGCCAGCAGCCTTACTGTTCTAGATCACAGGGCCAACCTATGATCCTCATCAGGTCCAGCTGAGCTATGAACAGACCAATGCTAATGCCGATAGCAACAATAGGGAAGGGGCTGTGGACTTCGTTACCAGATTGAGAAAGATCTCAGAATAGCCTGAGGCAGCAACAACAATAGCAACAGCACCAGCATGGTCGGAGGGAAAGAAAGACAGTGCCGTCCACTCAATTGAAAAGATGAATCGGGAGCACATCCTTGAGACCCAACTAAGAAGAATGTCGGCCCATATCACTCTGGGATCTATTAATGACGTCCCCACTCTATTTTCAAGCTTTAATGGGAGCATTAAAGAATGCCCATGCATCCCAACAGGTGAGCCCAGATGAAGTTGGGCAAATAATTGGACAAGTAATGGCACCTAATGTCATTTCATTTTCAGACGCAGATCTACCGAAGGAGGGAAACAATCATGCCAAATCCCTCAATATTACTATCAAATCCAGGAACATGTTACTTCCCTTAGTTCTAATTGATAATGGGTCGGCTCTGAATGTGTGCCCATTGCGGACTGCCACCAAAATCGTTGTGAACACCGATATGCTGAGGCCGACAAGAACAAGTGCTTGAGGTTTTGATAACACAAGAAGAGAAATAATGGAAGAGGTCGGCCTTGAGTTAGTAATCAGGCCTATGACCTTTTCCATACCTTTCCAAGTGATGGATATCAAATCTTCATTTAATCTGCTAATAGGATGCCTCAGGTTGCATGAGGTTGGGATGATACCTTCTACCCTCCATCAAAAATTAAAATTCATATCCGGGCAAAAGGTGATCATCATCATTGGTGAAGGGCATGGTGACAAAGACAAGGCCACCCATAGCATTGAAAATCCCAAAGTAATGGATGTGCTGCATATTGAGAAAGACACCGACCTCTATAGTTTCGAATATGAGGTGTTAGTGGTAGGCCCAGAACCTCCGAAAAGCATAGGCTCCAAAACTGGCGGTAGAACGAAAGCAATAGTCGCGATTCTTTAGAAATAGAGCTATAAAAAAGGCAGGGGACTCTGGCCTAGACTGCAGGAAAGAAGAGAGCTGGTAATAGCCAAGGGACAGAAAGTTCATTTTGGGTTTGGTTACAAGCCCAAAGAGGAAGAGGTTCGAGAGGCCAAGGAGAAGGCCCGTGTGAAGACGGCCGTAAGAACCAAGGGGATACACTTGGAAGAGGAGAAGCCTCATCCCAGACTGCACATTAGGGAATCCTTTGTAAGCACTGGGGTTATAAAGATTGACCGAAATGGGGAAACCTGATTAACCCCACACAAGCCCACAGCACCAGTTCACCCAACCAATCCCCACATTACCCTTCCTAGCCTGGAGATAGATTTGGCCGTGTTATCCCTTTTCGAAGAATGACGGCCAATACCTGAACAAACTCCCCCTGTGGTATATCACCACAAAATGGTATTGACGTTTGAGGACATCATCTCAGACGAAATGGCGATTAACATGATGGAGGCTGACTCTGAAGAGTCGTATCAATCAGCACCCTCCATCCATATAGGTAAAGGAGCGACCTCTCAGGTATGCAATTGGGCTTCTTTGCCCCAAACCCTGAAAGCGGGGAGTGGCCTAATATTTGACGCTCGTTTCTCAAAAAAGAACAACCTATAAAAAGTGAGATAAGCCCTTGGTAGGCAATACCTTGTATATACACAGACTTGCACTGCCAAGGGTCTGTCTCCGAAGAAGTAGAAAACCTTAAAAGCATTGAAAAAATATAAAACCTTAAAAACATTGAAAAAATACAATAACTAAAAATATTGTTATTTAAAATTTCAGATAAAATCCCATAAAAATATGCCTTAATCGAAATACTCTTCCCACGTAAAATCGACCCTTTTCCTGTAGAAATATAAGAAGAGATAGGAGTTACGAGTCTGGACGAGGATATCCTTTTGGAGGAGCTCCCCAATGAGCTCCTTGACCGGTTTGCCGAATTTGAGTATGGCCCTACCTCCATTGTCGAAGAAACCAAGGACGTTAATCTAGGGACTAAGAAGAGATAGGAATTACCAAAATCAGAACGTCGCTATCTCCCAAAGAAAGAAAAAGCATAACCAACTTCCTTAAGTCATACCAAGACATTTTTGCCTGGTCGTATGAGGACATGCCTGGTCTAGACACCATTTTGATCAAGCATGAGTTGCCTCTCTACCCTGATATGAAGCCGATTAAGCAGAAGCTGAGGCATCTCCAACCCGAGTGGATGTTTAAAGTCAAAGACGAGGTCATCAAGTAGTATGACGTGGGGTTTCTCATGGTATCTAAGTACCCACAGTGGCTAGCCAATATTGTGCATGTGCTAAAAAAGGATGGAAATGTCCACATGTGCATTGATTTTAGAAACTTTAATAGGGTGAGCCCGAAAGACGATTTCCCGTTGCCGCACATGGACATCTTGGTCGATAACACTACTAAGCACGGGATGATTTCATTCATGGATGGATTCTCAGGATATAATCAGATAAAGATGGCAGAGGCAAATCGGGAGAAGACGGCATTTATCACTCCTTGCGTGACCTTTTGCTACCACGTCATGTCATTTGGGCTGAAGAATGTCGGTGCAATATACCAAAGAGATATGACCGCACTATTTCATGACATGATGCACTGAAGAATTGAAGTATATGTCGACGACATGATTGCCAAGTCACCGGAGAGAAGCGACCATCTGATAAACCTCCAGAAGCTATTTGAGAGGCTAAGAAAATATTAATTATGTCTAAATCCTCATAAATGTGCATTTGGCTCCATGTTAGGGAAACTTTTGGGTTTCATCGTCAGTAGGAGAGGCATCAAGGTTGACCTAATCAAAGTCAAAGTCGTCACAGAAATTCCCCCACTGTCTATTGAGAAAGAGGTCAGAGGATTCTTAGGCAGGATACAGTATATCAGTCGATTCATTACATAACTCACGCCTATCTATACACCGATCTTCAAGCTACTGAGAAAGGATTTTCCAATTGAATGGAAAGACGATTGCCAAGCCGCTTTCGACAAGATCAAAAGCTACCTCCTCAATCTACCTATTTTGGTACCACTCGAGCCAGGAAAATCACTCTTAGTGTACCTCTCCACAATGAAAGTTTTGATGGGATGTATCTTAGGTTAGCATGATGAGACTGGAAGAAGAGAACATGCCATCTACTATCTCAACAAGAAGTTTACTAATTATGAGATGTACTATTCTCATCTAGAGAAAGCATGCCTAGCTCTTGTATGGGCCACTCAGAGGCTCTGCCATTACTTGCTATCTCAAGCCATTTTACTTTTAGCCTAAATGGATCTACTGAAATACTTGTTCGAAAAGCCAGCCCTCACTGGACGGACTGCACGCTGACAACTCTTGTTACCTGAGTTCAACATCACGTACATCACTCAAAAGTCAATCAAGGGGCAGGCACTTGCTGATCATCTTGCCGACAATCCTTTACCTGACTATGAGCCATTAAGAATTAAATTCTCAGATGAGGATTTCTTATTCATGACAGAAGACGATACAGAAGAAGCAGAAGAATCATGGGTAATGTACTTTGATGGGGCATCAAATGCTGAAGGTCAGGGAGTTGGCACTATCCTAATCTCGCCAAAAGGATCCCACATACCTGTCTCTATCAAGCTCAACTTCCCTTACACTAACAACATGGTTGCATATGAAGCTTGTGCCGCATGTCTACAGGTGGCTCTCGATCTAAATGTAACTCACCTCCAAGTGCTTGGCGATTCGCAGTTAAACATATGTCAAACAAATGGTCACTGGAAGACCAAAGATGAGAAACTGATCCCTTACCATGAACACTTCAAGGATCTGATAGCTTGCTTTCAAGACGTGGCATTCTCTTATGTCCCCCGAATAAGGAATCGCTTTGCCGATGCACTAGCCACTTTGGCATCAATGATAGAAATCCCGTATGGTGCTAAGATGAAGCTGATCATGATCAAGCAGAGGAATAAGCCAGCCTTCTGCCTCCAAATTGAGGAACCTACAAAGCCTGATGATGAGCCACCTTGGTTCTCCGATATTAAGAACTTCCTCGAGACTCTAACTTTCCCTAATGGTACATCCAAGACAGACCAGCGAACCATTCAACATTTAGCGGTAGGCTATGTCATTTGTGGGGAATGCCTTTACAAGCGATCCTACAATAACATCTTACTCAGGTGCCTTATAGAAAGTGAAGCGATCAATATCATGAAGGAGATCCACAAGATAGTATGTAGAGCCCACGTCAGCGGTCACATGCTTGCTAAGAAAATTCTACGACTGGGATACTTTTGGACCACTATGGAATCAAATTACTGTAAACATGTTCAGAAATGCTACAAGTGTCAAGAACACTCAAGTTTGATACACGCTCCTGCCATCAATCTACACTGCATGACCACTCTTTTTTCATTTACTACCTGGGGCCTTGATGTCGTCGAAATGATTAATTTGAATGTATCGAATGGACATCGGTTCATCCTTGTCGCCATTGAATACTTCAATAAGTGGGTAGAAGCGGTGTCATATGCCAACATTATAGTCAGTCACGCAAGAAATTTCTCAAAAGCAATATTGTGTGCCGATTTAGAGTACCCAAGGATATTATCACGTAGAATGGCACCAACTTTGTGAATAAGCACATTCGAGCCTTCCGTGAGCAGTACAAGATCAAGCATCACCGCTCGTCACCTTATCGGCCTCAAACTAATGGAGCCGTGGAAGCTGCGAATAAGATGGTCATCCGCATCCTTAAGAAGATGGTCGCCACTTACTGAGATTGGAGCGAAATGCTGCCATTTGCTTTATGGGCTTACAAAATGTTGATCTGTACCGCTACAGGGGCAACACCATTCTCCCTTGCGTATGGAATTGAGGCCGTCCTACAAGTAGAGGTCAAAGTACCCTCACTCTGAATCCTCATGGAATTAGGCTTACCCGATGCAGAGAGAGAGAGATCCCGCTTTGAACAATTAAACTTAATGGATGAGAAGAGACTCCTAGCCTTGTATCACACTCAACATTACTAGGGGTGAATCACACACGCTTATAATAAACGTGTCTGCAATTGAGATCTAATGGTAGGAGACACTATACTGAAGAAGATCTTCCCATCCCTCGACACCCATCTGAGAGGGAAATTCAAGCCAAACTGGGAAGGACCTTACGTCATTCGAGAGGTGCTACCGGGATATGCCATCCGCCTCGCCACTGTGGACAGAGATCATCTTCCTGAGCCCATCAATGCTGGATACGTCTGACGGTTCTATGCTTAGTCTATCATGATAAGGTAAGTATTCGTGAAATAGATACATGACTACTTAAGAACCACCTAAAAGAGGACATCATTCCAAGCACAGTAGTCAAAAAGCGTCCCTAAAAAAGATGATATCCTTTGCTACCCCATTTTGAGCCTACGCCTTTCTTTTAATAAACCCCTTCCCCGAAAAAGAAAAAGTGAGTACATATACAAAAAAGAGAGGAAGTAGAATTACTATCAGAAAATCAAAAATATCAGAAAAGCAAAAACTCAAAAAGAGATTGCCTGAAGTAAAGATAAAGGGAAAAAAAAAATAGAAGAATCATGGGGCATTTACAGTAAAATCCCGTAAGGAAGAAAGTATGTTGTGAAAAATTGAAGTTGTATCAAGAAAACCTTTTTAGCCCAGCATACCATCAAATCCTGACCTGACCTCTGTCCAAGCTACACCCTGAAGAAAGCCTTCCTTTGAAATTCACAAGTAGTCATAGTATCTGTTAAGTTAACAGAAGCCAAGTTGTGGGACGACACCAGAACCCCATCCAGCCGACTATGACAGAATCGACGTCTATATCGTTGATTTTAAAAGAAAAATAATATAAAAGAAAAAAAATAAAATAAAAATACAAGCTCAAAGTAAGATATACGTAGTGAAAACCCTAAAGGGCACTACAGGTAAAAACAACGAGTTTGTGCGGACCAGGTGAAAACCCGAAAGGATGCTTGGGGTAGAGAGCTAAAGCCATGGATGTGGTGAAAACCCAAAAGGGCGCCACGTGTAAAAAGAGGGCAAAAATAGGCACGACGAACCCACCTTGGGTGTTGTGACTAAAAGAGTTTTAAAAGAAAAATAATTGTTGGAATGGGTCGATAAAATTAATGTTTGAGCAGCCCTCTTGGTTACTCTCCCAGATCCCCTTTTCTGGGTTGCTCATGCTAGTTCAAATAGGGCCCCGACCAGAATTATCTTTGTGAAATGGCTTTGTCAATTTTATGATTCAAGATAGGGAGAAAGGTTTGACTCAGCCCAAAGGGATTGATGTTTCAGTCTTGGTAAGGCTGCTGAAACTCCCTTAGACCCGACTATTTAAAAGAGGGGTTCGATTATGCCCAAAGTGGGACTCGTGACTTCACCTCACTGATAAGGCATCATAAAAATAAAATAAAAAAGCCAAAAAAGAGCAAAAAAATTAAGAAAAATCCAAATACAAAAAAATGTGTGTGTCTATTTCTACTCTTTCCCATGTACATAATTATAGCATCGTACTTCCATCTCAAAAATAAAGAAAAAGAACAAAAAAATTTCTAAAAATAAAAATCTAAAAAAAATATATATGAATCTTGAAAATAAAAAAATATAGGTAAAAGTTTGTTTCTCCTTCTGTCAATTAGGAAGCTTATTGTTACCTATATAAACAAAAATGGGACTGACGTTTTCTCAGGGATGTGCAGGAAGATCAAACGGTCCAAAGCCTCGAAGCAAGCAACTTCTTAGTGATTGACAAATTAGATGAAGCATCCCGCCACCAACGTCAGGTCTATTTAAAAAAAAAGGGAGAATGAAAATCATTTTGAAAAAGAAAAAAAGAAATTTGTGAACTTTTCATACACAGCTACGCACATGCATGTTTTCAATGCAATAAAATATTATTATTTTATCGGCAATGCAGTTGTGTAAAACTAATGTCCTAGGTCTAAGGTTTGCCTTGGATCCATGGATCCTGCTTCAAAGTAGGAGCAATGGTGTCAATCATGATCAGACGATCAATCTTTCGATCAGGTCGATTCCACTGCTAAATTGTTGAGCTAAGCGCTCTGTCTTTGATTCATATGAACGTGAGAGTCTAAGCTTCAGATTTTTCACAAACTTTTTGGAGGTGTGGACTCTTGGTCCGCACGGTCTGGGCACGCGCCCTACGGGGTTTGAGGTCTGGATAACTCCATTGGAAATGGGCAATCATTGGTTGAGACCAAACTGTTGAGAACGAGATTACGTATCAATCAACCTATGTGCAACCATGCATCCAGAAGGGTTCATTTCCCCTTTATTTTTTACAGGCTTAAAACCTGTATCGGCAGTGATATCCCTGTAAAGTGTACACCATGCTTCTGGGTATCCGTATGATGGTCATTTGTTCTCGTAAATTATACCCAAGCAGGTCTGGGTCGGGGCTTCCATCGCCTTTTTTGCTTATCACCCCTAATGGGTGCATGATTATACATAGTTGAATGATGTTTATGATCATTATTGGCAGAGACTAGGATTGGATATCCCTTTTGGAAGATACCCAATATTTGGTTGGACCTGATCAAGGTAATTGAAGTTGGATGCTCTAGGTCATGTTGATCTGGGACACGTTTTCAAAAATGGCACGTACTCCCCAAAAAGCATTACGACCTTTGTTCGCTTTGCTCAGGTAGTCATCCTAAATAAACTTTGGGATCGATGGGTTCGCCTAATGATTTTGAACCCTGCCTCAGGCAGGGGTACTTGCGAACAGTCAGATGGGGCAATCAAATGCCTCGTAGGATTGGACGCAAACTATGGAGCCTTGCTTATGTTTACTTCGCGCCTACCTTTGAATGTGGGCCGATCACCCCTCTTACTTACAAAGTTGTTGTATTCAGAATGAATCTTAAACATCAAATACCATCAAATCATCTCGAGAAGCGAATGTTTGGCCTGACATATAGGGCTTTCGTAACTCGTTCCACCTCGGTTATACTCAGTAATGTCGGTAAGCGCTAGGGGACAGATTACCTTCAGAAACGGATGTTTAGCCCAACATACAGGGCTTTCATTTTCTCACCATATTATCCATCTAATGTTTAAAGTTTGTTATGAATACAGCAGACCCATCAGTAATGCCTTGGGCCTCTTCAGATGTCTCTTTTCTTTGGCATTCGATTATTAGTGATTGGATACCAAAGAGGGGCATCTGTAGACACCCAAATTTGGCCCAAGGCCCGATCGAAATACATTTCGAGAGAGGCGTGCCTCTAAGCTTTTGATGGCATGTATGGTACCCTTTGATACCTTCACAAACCCATAAGAATCATCCTAATTCCCTTAGAATTTACCCCGAACCTTTAGAAATCAATCCCGACCCTTAGAACCCCTTTCGAACCCTAAACCTAACCTTCCAGGGTAATGGATGAAGAGTGGTGAACTAAGACTAGCTGAGGTCTTCTACTACTATTAAGTCATATACCATTAGAAAGAGGACTTCCCCAGCTTTCCAACAAAGTAAGAATCGCCTCAATCGGAGTTATATAGCGAAAGTTATAAAGATTTGAAAATCGAGCAGTTTTGTAAGATTTTAGCTCGGTGCAACTAATAGTTGCACCACACTTAAGTGGGTCCCCCCGCGGGCTTGCAACCTCCCAAAACCATTGTGAATCACTGTATTACTATACATATGCTTGGCGCAACTATTATTAGCGCCAGACATATAAACTGTAGTTGAAGTTCTTTGCTCTAAAAATTGAAATTAGGGATTGACTTATTGACCATCTTGATCTTTAGGGGGTGTTTTACTAGTTCTATTGCACCCTTTTAATGCTTATTTGTAACCCTTAAGTGATTTGAAACACTAACCTATCATCCACCATTAAAGCCATTCTCACACATCTCCAAGCTCTCAAAATCCTAGGAAACCTTAGATTAGAGATTACCTAATTGCTAACCCTAATTAGCATCGAAGTAGCCTCCGAACCTATCCTTTTCGTATAAATAGAGCCCCCCTCCCCTTGGATTAAAGGTTGAGAAATTTGCTTAAGAGAGAAGGAGCTCAAAGTGAGAAGTTCGTCCTCCCTTTTGTGCCCCATTTTCACATAAATTCTAGAATCTCCCAACCTTATTTGAAGCTTAATCTTGCATCCAAAACCCTTAGTCTAGGTGTATGCTACTCCCTAAACTCCTCTCTCTACCGCTTAGCTAGCAAGCCATAGGAGTTAGAACCCCATTTTCCACCATTCAAGCCTTCAAAAGATCATCAAAGCAAGCCTACGCAAGGCTCCTCAACAGTGCAATAAGGGTCCGACAGCTCCCGCTCTCCCCTCTATTCCTCTACCTTCTTGGCCATTCCTCCCTCTTCCCATTTATGTCGTTATGCCGCCGAATTTTTGATAGGAACGGAGGGGCACAAATAGGATTATATGCCCCTTTGGGAATGAGGAAGCCTTTTTCTTTTCTTTTATATTATTTTTATTTTGGCCATAAGTAAAGACCGCATTAAGGGGGTTGATTGGGTGCCTAACACCTTTTCAATCGATAACCGAAGCCCCTACCCACGAACCTTTGGTGTGGATCGGATTCAAAGTCATATTTGTGGCACTTTGGTGCTTATAAAAATGATCTAGGTTTCCCGGGACACCAAAGGCTCTGGGTGGCGACTCTATATTTTTGTTAGCGAGCGCATCGTCGCGACGAGATCGTAAAAAATCTCATGGTTGCATAAATTCTTTTCCTTATTACGGGATTATATCCATGGGATACTCCGTGACCATTCGAGTGTGTTGGTGCGCACTTTTTCTTGGTTCCTCTCAGTCCCCGTTAAATCAGTGGCTCCAATTCTGTCCAAGTGGACTCTAGCGATGCGGCATTTCAAATGTTAGGAATAAAGGGTTTTCTAGGAAGGTCACTAGTTTGTTGCGATCGCCAGCTGCAGATATTCATCGACACTGCAACACGTCAATGATCACGCTTGAGAGCTGGAATGGGTTACTTCTTTACTGAATCATTAGCCTGCGAATGTCAGCAACTATGTCTTTTCTTATAATTTAGATAGTTTAATTTTTCTCTTACTTCCCGTTATTGTTATAGTTCTTATCAGTTTAGACTTCCCTGATTCTGTGGTGAGTTTGGTTGTATGGAAATTTATTATAGTTTATTTAATTTAATATTCTAGTTCTATCAAGAGTCTAGTTAATTTTTACTATTCCTATCCTTATTGAAAATCCAATTAATTAAGTGTCCTGATCCCATTAGAAGTTCGATTAATTTTAGCCTTCTGATCCCATTAGAAGTTTAATTGTGATCAGGTTTCCTAATCGTACTAGGATTGCACATGTAGTAGTTGTAGTGAAACTCTAATTAAATCGAGCATGCTAGTTATACTGAAATTCAAATTGAGCAAGTATGCTAGTTGTATTCTAATTCTAATTAAATATAACAGTCTTACTAGAATTCTAATTGAAATAGAGAACTAATTCTACTAAAACTCTAATTTAAGTGATGAATTATTCATACTGACATTCTAAGTAAAGCTAGAAATTAACCAATTAAAAATATGATTTAAGGAAATTAATCGATCATACTAAAATCTAATTGACTTAATTAATTAATTATGCTAAAATAAAATAAATATACTAAAAAAAGATAAGAAAAACAATTAATTAATTCTAAAATTCTAAAAAAAAAGGGGGTTTTGAACCCGCTATGCTAAGGAGGATTGGCCTCGTTCCCGAGTACCCTCCGTAAGCTCCATTAGGCAAATCGGATGGTTGAGATTAAAGATAAATTAGATTTATGATGATAAAATAGTATTTTGGATTTTTCAGAGTCGATTTTGGATTAATAATTATGAATTAAATTAAGAAACTATAATTATAGAAACTGAAATTAATATTTAGGATTTTTTAGAAACATTAAATTAAGAGATTAAATTAAAATCTAAATTTCTCAAACTGAATTCGGGTCTGAAATCAGAAAATCAGACCGTATGATTAAAGACTGGTTTTAGAGTCTAAGACCTAGAATAAAAAATTAATGATAGGACTAGAGATTGAGATTTTAGAATGGAGTTAGAGCCTAGGGTTGGTAAATTAGATCGTCGGATTAAGGACTGGTTCTAAATTCAGAGAACTAAAACCTGATATAAAAATTTGCGGTCTACAAAAAAGAGTGCTACGGTCTCGGACTGAAAATTGAAACTAATAATAAAAAATAAGGTGAATCTTAATTCTAAAACTAAATTTTTACCTATGGTTGGGGTTGTGGAGAGAAATCATCGAAGGTTCGGATTTTGAATCTCGAAATCATGGTTAGGTTGCTCTATGGGTTTGTCCTCGAAGTTCTCTGGTTTTGAAATCCCAAAAAAAGTCTGTTCTCTCTAAAAAAATTGCCAACCTTTCTATATTCTGTTGGGCTGAAATTAAAAAAAAAAACTTTTATAGGTTTTTCTTCAATTAAGCGCCTGTTTCAGGAGTTTAATTGAATTACGCGCTAGTCTCCTAGTGCTTAAACGCTTTGAGTCGGTCGCCGACTCAGTGAGCGACCGGCTGACTTGCTCAGCGAGTTTCCTAGTCCCAATAGTGTTAGAACTAATTGCATACCCAGTTTGGGTTTCGTAATCAAATTAAACATTCCTTCTGAAGCGCATAATCAAGGAAAATTAGGAGTCAAGGACAGTGAGGCTAGGTCGGGCGTATGCCAATTGCAAACCGTGATGTGGTGCTCAATCCAATCTCGCGTCTGGTGTCAGACGCGTGATCGAGTCTCGAGATGGTCTGGGAAACGAAAGTCTGGTCTGAGAAGGGACGGATTGTGCGCTTGTGATTTGGTGTGCAATCGAGTTGAGTGCTTGGTTTTAGGTGCTTAATTCGGGGTTGTCCGGGTCTGGGTCGGGTCTGAAATGCCAAGCTATTATTTCAGCTTGTATTTTGACTATATATTATTATTTCAGTATATAGTCTCCCTACGTTGGGATCTGAGCCACAGAGCTATTATTTCAGCCTGTGCTCAGTCATGTACTATTGTTTAAGTGCATGGTTCCCACGTCAGGGGGGTATGGCGCCCGAGCCATAGAACTATTATTTCAGCCTGTGTTCAGCCATGTACTATTTCAGTGCATGGTTCCAATATGAGGGCAAAAGGGTCTGAAATGCAAGATTATTATTTCAGTCTACATTCTAACTATATACTAATTTTTTAGTGTATAATCTCCCTATGTTGGGATCTGAGCCACAAAGCTATTGTTTTAGCCTGTGTTCTACCATGTGCTATTGTTTCAGTACATGGTTCTCAGTCGGGGGTATGGGGCCTAAGCCACAGAACTATTGTTTCAGCCTGTGTTCAGCCATGTACTATTGTTTCAGTGTATGGTCCCAATATTAGGGTAAAGGGATCTAAAATGTTAGACTATTGTTTCAGTCTGCATTCCAACTATATACTATTGTTTCAGTATATAGTCTCCTTACGTCGGGATCTGAGCCACAAAGCTACTATTTCAGCCTGTGTCCAGCCACTTACTATTGTTTCAGTGCATGGTTTCCATGTCGAGGGTATGGGGTAAAAGGTTGATCGAACAAATTTATATATTCCGAGAGGGAAAAATGGGGGTGCCTACAGATGCGCCTCTTGGGCGCGCTCTTGCGAAGTAAGAATGCGTCGAAGAAGTAGACACCCCTCATTCTAGGTGTCTTCTCGTTTCTCTTAGGAATTTATTAATGTGAATTGGTGATGTTGTCATGACATACTTGGCTTTCTTATCTATCAGCGCAATCTAAAATGGGGCATCCGAAGGGCAAATGGTAGCTGTCGAAGGGCACATTTCGGGTCTATGGGTGCATGGCACATCCCGCCACATGGTGCGGGCTAATAGAGGCATTTTACACAATCGAGGTACCCAGGCATCAATCAAATGTCCAAAACAAGGTCCACGGACCGATAATAATAAAATGAAGGATCATGCAATATCGAAGGCTTTTGTATGTCATGTCAGACCAAGCGTCAGGCCTTCCTTTTCCAATAGGCGTTTGTAAGTTCTTAGATTAAATATACTCAATGTTCTTAGATTAAATATACTCAATATTTCCCAAGGGAATGGCCGGTTTGGGCGAGATTAGAGGTCGGGGTCTTGTGAGGTGTGCTCAATTGAATTCTGTGCAATGGCGCGCGCGCTTGATTCATCTGAAGTCAGCCTTTAAGTTGGGAATTCTAGTCCTAATGTGCCTGAACAAACGATTTTGTGCAGTGGAGTGTGCACTTGATCCAATTTTATGTAGTGGAATATGCACTTGATTGTGAGTTCAGGGGTTGGCCTGTAAGTTGGGTATTCAGTCCTAATGTGTTTGAACAAATGATTATGCGTAGTAGAGTATGCACTTGATCCAATTCTGCGTAGTGGAATATGTGCTTGATTGCAAGTTCAGGCGGTCTTAGGAGTTGCAGGTCGGGTTTAAGTGTAATTTATTGTGTGCAAGTAATGGGGCACTTAATCAGTTTTCTTTTTTTGGTATTAAAGAAAGGTGAGTTGGGTCTATTTATCTTGCTGCTTTGTTCTTCTTTTCTTTTCTCTTCCCTTTTTTTGTTATTTTTTTTAAGTAAGAGGATTTTGAGAATTTGGGAGTTTTGAAATTTTGAAATTTTAGGGATTTTAACTTAAGATCAATTCGATGATAAAATGATGAAAAATGTGGCTTTCGATATGTTGCTGAGCAGATCCACCGGTATGGGATCTGTGGACCCGACCCTTATTGTGGTTGTCAAGACGACAGTTGGCATGCCGGATACTCCGTCTAACCTTCTTGGCGAGTACTGATGATTGTCTCTTCTGGGAGGACTACAGTGATTCGCGAGTTGAGAGAGATGGGTTTTGAAAACATTTGACTTAATCATAGCTAACTATATATTTACCAGGAATATCGACTAATTGAAAAAACAGGTAGTACTTACTTTGGGGTGATACTTACCTAGATTGTGCGTAGCTTGTAGCAGGATTGGTGATGTTGTAGTGTCGCGATGGGACTTTGTGGCTATTACTGTGATGCAGTGCTTCGGGTGTGATGTCGCGATGGGACTTGGGAGATTTCTTCCTTCCCTTTGGTTGGTGTGGCAGGGCTTGGCAATTATGATTTGATGTCTTGAGAGAAATGATGTGGCGATGGTACCTGAGGATTCTCCCTTTCTTTGGCTGTGTGTTGGGTGTGTCCTGGTGGGACATGGGGATCAATTCGGGAGAGAGAGACCTTTACCTTAGCGATGGGATGTCGACTGAGCGTAGTTAGCGGTGGTGTGCTCATGTTCTTAGGAGATTTGCTTTCGACTTCTCATGATGGGATATGAGGGTATGGTTAATTTATTATGATGGGATTGGATATTGAGGTGATATTTCATGTGTACACATTATCGCGATGGGGATGGGTGCTATTGATGCTTTCTTCTCGTGTAAGGGTACGCAATGGGACGGGTGAGTAAGTCTTTTTTCTTTCTTCTATTAGAATAGTCTGTGAGGCTACGCGATGGGACAAAAGAATTTTGACCAAGATGGGATACAAAGGTGTGAGGGTGTAAATTTCGTCCAAAGTCAGGTATTGCACGCCTGTTTTAGGGCGCTCAATAAGAATGTGCGCCTATTTTCTAGCATGCGATGCGCGTACGATTGTATTCTACGTTATAATAATAGCGCATGATCGGAGTGTGCTCGATCGGAGCATTGCGCCATTGGCGTCGGCGATGGCTTATTTATGCACTTTGGTTAAGGCACACGATTTGAATTGTGCGTAGTGTGAGTGGTGCGTGATCGAGTTAAACGCACGTGTTCGGGTGCGTGATTAAGTCCATACTCTATTTAAGCGAGGGAGCTTTTATTTATTTTTCATTCTCTGGTTTAGTCTCGAGTTTTGACTCTTTTCTAAATATCTTATGTTCTAAAATTTGTGTTTTAGCGATATTGGGTGATCCAACCATCTGATTGGGATGTCGTTTCTTCCTATACTTGTTATTTCGCATGATGTTCGTCCTGAGGTGATGCTCGTTGAAGACATTATTTTGGGAATGGGTGGTATTGGGAATGAGAGCGCTAGTCTCCACATCGATCCTTTTTAGGGAGCAGTGAAGGCACCGTTGAGGAGGCGGTGGTGGAGAAGGTGAAGATAGTGGAAGAGGAGTAAAAAGTGGAGGGATGTGTTTCCCAACCAATTCTCCCTGGAATCTCCGATTGGACGCTCCGAGTAGAATATGCTCGTCGCCTAATCTCGATTTTGAACCCAGTCTTCATGTTAGGTTGTAGGTTTAAGTTTTAGGTTTTCGTTTTGGGTTGTAAATTTAGGAGATATGCCTCCGGTGATACTTGTAAAGCTTCTGAGTTATGAGTAAAGGGGCATTTCTTTATTTTATTGTGCTTGCTTATTTGATTAAGGTTATTAGCGGATTAGTTGGATTTATCTGATTTGTTTGACTTATTTTAGGATTTAATTTAGAGTTTGAGGATTCATTCCAAATTTATTCAGGGCTTATTCCGATGTTAATTTGCTTTATTGAGTTTGGTTTAAAGGGTTTACTTGGTTCTGTTTGGTTTGTTGGGGGCATTTTTTGGTCCTAAACAAGTTAGGGTGTCATCTTAGAGAGTTTTTTTTATTTTTTTTTGTTTAAAGTTTTGTTTAGTTTAAGGCTTGATTTAACTTGAGTTTTGGTCTTCTGTTTAATTCAACATGAGACTTAAAAGGTGTGAGTTTTCAAGGGTTCTAGATGGGTGTTAAATGTTTAAATCCTATTCGTTTATCGAGGCTTGGGGGGATTGGTGTTTCTTAGGGGGTTAGTGTTGTGTAATTATTGGTTCATCCGAGTCCGTCATGGATTGTGGTCATTCAAAGGGAGTTTTGTTTGGTTTAGATTTAATTAGATTAGAAAGGTTTAAAGGTGTGACACTTGTCATTTGATAATTTAGGAGGTATAGTTTACAAATGTGTGAGCTAAAAGTTTTAGGTTCTTATTGTTTTGAATTTTATTCGAAGTTTGGGATTAAAAGTTTTAGGGCATTCTTTGTGTTGGGCATTTTCTTGTTCATTAATATCTTTTCTTGCTTTCTCTTTTGTATCTCGGGTGTTGGACCCGAAGAGTTGTGTTTATTACGTGAATTGTTGAGAATGGATGGGATTGGGAATGCAAGGTAGCGGTCAAATTGCTACCATGCTAAAGGAAGAGGGGAAGATGGGTTTTTTATTTTCCCGAATAAATCCGAATTTGTACATTGCCTGAGCTCATTGATTTGTTCATTCATCGTAATGTCTCACTCAAAATTTTTGATGCATGTATTCTTGAAAGCGTCTTGCTAGCGTAAGAATAATGAGCTTTGATTAATTCTAACATCTTCATTTGTTTTTACTCTAACGTCCCCTGCAATGGCGGGGGAAGGAAAATGAGGATCAGGTGTTATTATGCTTTTGAAAAAGGTCAGATAGATCACTAGTCCTTTAATCAGATTGCTCGAGTGAGAAAAGGTGGGCGATAAATCGGAGGTCTTAAGGATATTCCGAGAATTGAAGGCGTACGACCAATAAATGGGTCGTGATGACTACGGGGGTGATAAGTATAAGTATTTAACCACGGGATGCGATGATCACAATGCTAAGGATAATATTTTCTAAGGTACATGGTGTTCCAAGGGCTAGGGAGTTCTTCCTCATCTTGGCTCGCCAGTTTGTAAGCATTTCCAGGGTATGCGGCTGTCATGACATATGGGCCTTCCCAGTTCGGTTTCAGTTTTCCTTTCAAATGGGCATGCTTGGAGGGCATGATTTTCTTCAAGACTAATTCCCCAATATTAAAGGTTCATTCAAGGACTTTCTTATTGCATGCCCTGACCACTCTCCTCTGATATACATGAGCATGGTCAGCTGCCCTTAGACATGTTTCATCGAGCTGTTCTAGCTGTGTGAGTAGGGCAATTCTCCTCTCGTCTAAGGATACCTCATAATCAAGTTGAATCCATAAAGATAATACTTGAATCTCATATGGTAGGACTACCTCCATCCTGTAGGTAAGGAGGTAGGGAGTTTGGCCGGTGGCCGTACGAATAGAGGTCCTATAGGCCCAGAGTGATTCTGGTAGTCGTTCAAGCCAGTCGGCCCCATTGCTCATTTCTACTGTGTGTTTTAGGATTTGAATTAGCATTTTATTCGTAGCTTCTGCCTGTCCATTTCCTTGAGGGTAGAACGGTGATGAGTGGCATAGATCGATGCCACACTTTTTGTATAATTTCTTCGTCTTCTTCGTAATAAAATGTGGTCCGTAATCAGTGACAAACATCCTAGGTACTCCAAACCTGGTGATGATATTTCGAACGCTAAACTTTATGAGTGTTGAAGCAGTGATTTTGACATAGGATTCAGCTTCTGCCCATTTAGTATAGTATTCGGTCACTATAAGTATGAACACGTGCTTGTGAGTGTTCCCAATGGTGTCTGTGAAAGATCCAATAACATCGAAGGCCCATATCAAAAATGGTCATGGCGAGGTCATAGTATTCAATGTAACTAATGGAGCTTTGACGAATGTGGCATGTTCTTGGCATTGCTTGCAGGATTTGACTTAGAGGTGGCAATCTCTGATCAGTGTCGGCCAGAAGTAGCCTTATCGTGTAACTTGATCGGCGAATCTCTGTCTACTGGAGTGGGCACTGCAGGCACTAACGTGTGCTTCTCGGATGATGTATTGTCCTTCAACAGTCATGACGTATCATAGTAGTACTCCTTTAGTGAAGGCCTCTTTGTATAATGTTTCATTGAGTATGCAGAATCAAGCGCATCGGTTCCTTATAGTCTTTTGTTCGATCTTAGTGGCGTATGAAGGGACGTGTTGATGTTTCAAAATGATACAAATGTCAAAATACCACGGTTGTCCAACTTTACCCGATGGGAATTTGGATGACCGAGGCTAGCTTGGCTAAGGAATCTGTGAGCTCATTTTCTAATCTAGGGATGTGCGTGAAAAAGATTCTTTCAAATATCTTTACTAAATATTGAGCGGTTTCTAGGTATGCCATTAGTTTTCTTTCTTTAGTTTTCTATTCTCCTATGACTTGTGAAATTACTAGTTTAGAATCACCAATGGTTTTTAACGGTTTAACACCTAATTTTGAAACTGCTCATAGTCCAGCTATAAAGGCTTCGTATTCTACGACATTATTAGTGACAGAAAAATCTAGTTGAAAAGCCTTAGGTATGACAACTCCTTCTGGGCTTACGAGGACCATCCTAATGCCTTTTCCTTTGTGATTTAGAGCGTCATCAAAATAAAGGTCCATGACGTCTTATTGGGCTCTTCGTTATGAATCATTAATAGGTCCTCATTGAGGAAATTTTCATGTACGGGTTCATCATTCGGGAGTGGGAGATCTGTGATGTAATCGGCGATTGCTTATCCTTTGATCTATTTCTGTGTGACATGAGTGATATCAAATTCTTGCAGGAGCATATGCCAGCGAGCGATCTTTCCTAATGTTGCAGGCTTTTCAAATACGTACATCAGAGGTTCCATTCGGGCTAGTACTAGTATTTTATGTGCTTCGAATTAGTGTCGTAATTTGGTAGAGGCCCACACCAATGTGAGGCACGTCTTCTCCATTGGAGTGTATTTTCGTTCGTATTCGACCATCGTCCTACTAAGGTAGTAGATAGCCTTCTCTCTCTTACCGTGTTCTTTATATTATCCCAAAGTTACTTTCATTACTTTGTCGTTTGCTGAGAGGTATAGAATTAGGGTTCTTTCGGGGACTGGTGGCGATAGTATTAGCAGGTTAAGGAGGTGCTTCTTGATATTGTCGAAAGCTTGCTGACACTGATCATCCCATTTGTACTCAACTCCTTCTTTAAGTAGTCTGTAGAAAGGATCGCATCTGTCTGAATGCTAGGAGATAAATCTTCTGATGAATTGCAATCTTCCTATCAGGCCTCGCAACTCTTTGATATTACTGGGAGGCGGCATCTCGAGGATGGCTCTGACCTTTATAGGGTCAACTTTCATCCCTCGCTTGCAAACTATGAAACCAAGTAATTTTCTGGAAGTGACCCCAAAGACACATTTCTTTGGGTTCATTTTTAGCTGATATTTCTTAGCTCTTTGTAACACCAGTCGGAGCACTTCAACATGTCCTACTCACATTTGGGACTTCACTAATATGTCATCGACGTAGACTTCTACACACTTATGCATCATGTCGTGAAAGATAGCCATCATGGCACATTGATAAGTGGCTCCTGCATTCTTGAGCCTAAAAGGCCTAATGATGTAACAGTATGTTCCCCATGGTGTGGTAAAGGAAGTCTTCTCTTGGTCGGACTTTGCTAATTTGAGATGATTATATCCAGAGAAACTGTCCATAAAGGATAAAATCTCATGTCCAGTGGTGTTCTTGACTAGAGTGTCAATGTGTGGAAGTGGAAAGTCATCTTTTGGGCATTCCTGGTTGAGGTTTTGGAAGTCGATGCAAACCCGTACTCTATCATCTTTCTTAGGGATAGGTACTATGTTGGCGACCCACTTAGGATAAAGAACGACTAGGATGAATTTTGCTTTGTGTAACTTATCAACTTCCTCTTTAACTTGAAGGGCGGTTTGTGGCTGCATCCTGTAGAGTTTCTGTTTAACAGGCTTTGCATCAGATTCTAAGACGAGGCGATGTTCAACTAAACTTGGGTCTAAACCGGGCATGTCCTCGTAGGACCATGCAAAGGAATCGAGGCGTTCTTATAGGACTTATGCAATTTATTAGTGTTCCTTGGAGTTGAGCGTTGCACTAATTAGTTGCTTCTTAGGTTTCTCTTAAGTGCCAAAGTTAAGTTCTTCCGTGGGTTTCGCAGAAGCTTGGGTTTGCTCATCGAAATGCTTGATAACCCGTTGGAAGTGCAGTGCCTCCTCGACAATTGGTGTTCTTTCTTTGTCCTAGATAAGTTCGTATACTGCGAAATTGCTACACTGGGGACCTGAGTTTGCGAAAGGTGACCCTTCATCGGCACAATCTATGACTTAGAGATCTTTGGTAAGGTGAAGGTCAAGACTACTAATTCTTCTCCCAAAGTCACGAAGTATCTCATCCGGTATGATAACTGGCTTGTTGTTTAGCCGGGATTCTTTACGTCCTCATGCAGGAAATGAGATAGAAACCTTAGGAGAAAAGTCTCCTTGTTGGCCACAAATTTGGATCGGGATAAAGAATTCCCTTTCTTTTTTGGGGTTTTTTTACTTTTTTGGGGTTTTTTTACTTTTTTACTTTCTTTTTTGTATTTCTGAATTTTTAGGGCTATTTATTTTTCCTATCTTTTTTATTTTTGATAATAAATATGGTACAGGGTCGGTCGCCTCAAGGGGCGCAGGGAGAATGCTTCTTCTAGTTGAGGGAGCGAGACAGCTGCTGGAGCCGTTCGAGCGATTCTTCGAGAAATGCAGACTTGTTGTGAATTTAGCATTTTTTTTTTGAGTCCTCATCTGATGAGATCTTTTGAATGAGTGATGCTGGTGACAGCGGCACTAACACTCAATCTTTTTTTACCAAATTGATCGCCTCTTCTTCGAAGATGTTCTGATGATCATAGTCAATTGAACTATCATCCTCTGGGTCGTAATAATATTATTCTTCCCACAGAGGGAGATCTCCCAAAGGATCCTCAGGGGTAGCAAGTTCTTTTCCTTGATCTTCATAATAAGTTAGGATAAGTGTGCATGCTCGGCAGTGAGGTTGATAATGGTGAAGAATGCAGGGGATTCCCAAGGAAATTCCCATCCTTCTAGGTTAGAGTCGAAGATGATATCCAATTCATCTTCTTGATTAGATAGTGCTTGAAATCCTAGATTGGCTCGCTCTGCTAACTCAAGTTCTGAGAGGTCTATCTAGTAGTCCTCGTCATCACTCGGGGGAGGTTGCCAGTCTTCCTCTAGAGATTTCCAAAATATTTGGAGTTGCTGTGAATTTGGGGATGTAGAGGTGTCTAGTTCAAGTTCCTCTTCAAATCCTATGAGGGTGATGCGAGTGTTTCCCCCTAGGTCTAGCAAATGACCGTTGGGATTTTTTACTTCTTGTTTCGGTAGCTGAGCTGGTAGGTAATTACTTGTGTCGGTGGTCACAAAGTTGGAGTGATTTAATTCTTCCATCATAGAGTGTCGGGTCCAACTAGTGAAGCATTCTAATATGCTGGTGCATGCCTACAGCAGGTTTGGTATGGGTAAGTGATACAAGGGGAGTCCCAAGAGCATTCTCATCCCTCAAGGCCAAGGCCGAGGCGGATGCTATACAAGTTAGTACTTTCATGTGGAGTATCATATTTTTCCCATGTTAAGTGTAAGTGCTCTTCACTATCTTGCAAGGCTGCTATGTGAAAATCTTCGTCATAAGTGGATTCCCAATCTTTTACTTGTGGGTCGAGTTTTGGAGGTTCTTCTCTCCTCACTTTTGTAAAGTCCTTAGTGTCAAACATGGGCTTGACTCCTTTGAGTGGTTTATTAATATCGTCATTTAAATTGGTTAAATCATTGAACGCTTTAATCATTCGCTCAATTTCTACTTCTTGGGATCTAGTGAAGGGCACTTCCTTATTTTTTGGGACATCTGCTTTCTCAGTGGTCCCATAGGCGAAGTGGTCATATAGAGACCATTTTTGTGAGGTAGGGGACAAGTCGACTTGCGGGCTATCTGATTGGTAACCTAGCCCTATGTGCTTACGTATTTGAGTTAGGACAACGGGTCTTACACGACCTTGCTTATTTTTTTCCAGTCTGGTGTGAGGAATGTATCCAAGTTGGTACATAAGGTCCCACCCTTTTGTCGCAGTAGGGTTTAATGGCATAGAGTTTGGCAATGTTTGGACTGACCTCTCTTCTCATTAGCTTTTGTCGACGTGTTGGGGGGGAAACTAGGAGGAGTAGGGGGATGGGACTTTCACAACGGTCGTCTCATTAGGGATTCGAGTCTTTGGAATATGACCCGAGGTTCAACACATAATCGTGAGCAGTTGGTATGCTCGCCGCATAATCAGTATCCATCTCCTGGAAGGGTGCATCAGCGTATATACGGACGATGGAGTCCTCGTATGAGAATTTGATGCATTGATGGTATGTGGATGCGATGGCCTTCATTGACTCCAGTCATTTTCTTCCTAAAATGAGATTGTATGTACTAGCACAATCAAAAACATGGAAGGTAACGTCTTTCCTTATAGGTTCGAGGCAAACATGTAGCTTGATAGTTCCTTTGATAAAGCGATGTGAGCCATCATAAGCTATGAGTGACAGTGCAGATGGCCTGACATCCTGCTTCATATATTCGAGCATTTTTAATGTGGTGAGAGGGCAGATGTTAAGTCCTGCTCCCATGTCAACGAGTGCTCGTGGTATGTAGAATTCTCTAATTATGACTGTAAGATATATGGGAGCCGCACACCCACGGAGTGACTCTTTAGGCATGTTTGCGTCTGTAAAAGTGAGCGCCGAAGGTTGCGCCATGACCGAAGTGATTTGATGAAGCTCATCTAGGGTCATATCCTCATCCACTTGCATGCCTTCAAGTGTCCTTATCAATAACCGGTGATGGTCAGGCGATTTCTTGATGAGTTCTAGTATGGATATCTGGGCCAGAATCTTTTGGAGATGCCGTAGAAGGTCGTATTCCTGCCCTGGCTTGAGCTGGTATGGGCTACTTCTTGACTGAATCGTCCGCCTGCGAACGTTAGCAGCTATGTCTTTTCTTATAATTTAGATAGTTTAATTTTCCTCTTACTTTCTATTATTGTTATAGTTCTGATCAGTTTAGACTTCCCTGATTCTGTGGTGAGTTTGGTTGTGTGGAAATTTATTATAGTTTATTTAATTTAATATTCTAGTCCTATCAGGAGTCTAGTTAATTTTTACTATTCCTATCCTTATTGAAAATCTAATTAATTAAGTGTCCTGATCCCATTAGAAGTTCGATTAATTTTAGTCTCCTGATCCCATTAGAAGTCTAATAGTGATCAGGTTTCCTAATCGTACTAGGAGTGCACATGTAGTAGTTCTGGTGAAACTCTAATTAAATCGAGCATGCTAGTTATACTGAAATTCAAATTGAGCAAGTATGCTAGTTGTATTCTAATTCTAATTAAATATAACAGTCTTACGAGAATTCAAATTGAAATAGAGAACTAATTCTACTAAAACTCTAATTTAAGTGATGAATTAATCAGACTGAAATTCTAATTAAAGCAAGAAATTAATCAATTAAAAATCTGATTTAAAAAATTAATCGATCATACTAAAATCTAATTGACTTAAGAAATTAATTATGCTGAAATAAAATAAATTTACTAGTTAATTATACTAAAAAAAGATAAGAAAAGCAATTAATTATTTCTAAAATTCTAAAAAAAAGGGGGGGTTTTGGGCCTGCTATGCTAAGGAGGATTGGTCTCGTTCCCGAGTACCCTCCGTAAGCTCCCTTGGGCAAATTGGATGGTTGAGATTAAAGATAAATTTGATTTATGATGATAAAATAGTATTTTAGAATTTTTAGAGTTGATTTCGGAGTAATAATTATGAATTAAATTAAGAAAGTAGAATTATAAAAATTGAAATTAATATTTAGGATTTTTTAGAAATATTAAATTAAGAGATTAAATTAAAATCTAAATTTCTAGGACTGAATTCGGGTCCAAAATCAGAAAATCAGACCGTATGATTAAAGACTAGTTCTAGAGTCTATGACCTAGAACCAAAAATTAATGATAGGAATGGAGACTGAGATTTTAGAATAGAATTAGAGCCTAGGGTCGGTAAATTTGACCGTCGGATTAATGACTGGTTCTAAATTCAAAGAACTAGAACCAGATATAAAAATTTGCGGTCTAAAAAAAAGGGTGCTACGATCTCGAACTGAAATTAAAACTACTAATTAAAACTCAGGTGAATCTTAATTCTAAAACTAAATTTTTACCTCCGGTTGGGGCTGGGGAGAGAAATCATCAGAGGTTCGGAGTTTGAATCTCGAAATCATGGTTAGGTTGCTCTATGGGTTTGTTGTTGGTTTATTTTAAGTACTTGCTACTGAATTTATTGAAGACAGTGATAAGAATGGGGTAAATGAACAATGAGTGAAAGGTAGAGTGTTTATTACGGAGCAGCAAGCCTAAAATATGCCTAGTCCTGCAAGATACAGGGCCTGTTGTAGGAAGTTTTGATAAGTAAGAGTTTGTCCCACAGGGAAGTTGATCTAAAGCTCCAAGGGAGCTATCCTTAGTAAGCTCTCCAGATCTGGCAATCCTAAATGGAAGGGGATTTAAGGTCACTATATTCTAAATTCTAAGGTAACTTACTATCTAGATTACAGAAAGGGTTAAGAAGGATGGTGGAGTAAGAAAATAAATATAAAAGAGTGAGAAGTATGTTATTAGGTACAGACCTGATGGGTCTCGTAACTCAGACTCAGATCGGTTGCTATAGACATCCTGTCCAATGGCTACATTATCACCAAGGAGGATAAAGAATCCAACTCACCCCTGTGCCATGGGCCAATCCCTTATGGTTATAACCTGTCACTTAAATGGTCACAAACTATCTAATAGGGGAACCACAATCCAGAGATGGGTCAGAACAAGCTTACCATTGTAGGCACTGCTTCATCCAGGCTACAAGCTCAAGAATCCATAGGAACCTCAACCTCTAAAGTTCTGTGTGTGGGGCTAGGCCTACAAAGTGCACGAGCCTGGACACACAGGACCAGCAAGAGTTTGAGTGCTAGCTTTTAAGCATGGCTGATCACTATTTTAGAAAGACTGCAGTGATCCAGTCACAAGCCTACAATCTCTACGGCCAACTCAGATCTGCACTCTGATTGTGGATCTATTCACTATAGGGGAGTCTATCACTGCACATTCTCTCACAAGGCTACAAGCACAAGTGCAGAGAAGAAGAATCTGTCTTACTTCCATGACTTTGCCTCACCCTAGGGCTATAATCTGTCCACTTGAATGGTCACCGACTATCCACAGAGGTTATCCTCCTGACAATTGGCTAAGACAGAATAAGAACATTGCTGCCGCCACCATGTTCACAAGGCTACAAGCACAAGTTCCCATGGGGATTCAGATTTAGTGGGTCCTGTGGTGGGGGAAGGCTTGCAAAGTGCCTAACCTGGACACACAGGTCACTTAGATCTAAATAGTACCTTAGAAGCAATCCTCCATTGCTTATAAAACAACTTAGCAATAAAGGATCTCAAGGCAGCAGCCTTATACAGCACAACTCACAACAAAAACAACATCCCATACATGCAACAGATCCTATTACAAAAACTCCATTAAAATCTATACCAGATAATCATACAAAAGGCATAGCCAGCAAGTGCTAGACTATGAAGAGAAAGAAAAAGAAAAAAGAAAACTCCTAAACCCTAACCTTAGCTTACTGTAATTCTACAGTTGGTTTTTTTTGGAGAAGAAGCACAGAAGTTATGTCCCAAAAAGATCCCTCCTTTAAACCTAAGCTAGGCTTAGGCTTATATAGCAGTCGGCTTCCCCTCCAATTAGGGTTAGGAAAACCCTAATTTATCAATATAATTATTGCCCATTCTTGTCCCTTGGATGCCTCGAGGCGTGTGCACAGAGATTGGAGCATTGGAGTGCGTGCCCTAACTGTTGGAGATTCTCAGATTGCCCTTGCAGAAGTGGCGAGAAGTTTAGAACCCGATCCTCGCTGGATAGAAAAGATTTCTAGATCTTGCCTTGTGGTAGAGTTGGCATTGCAGGGTTGAATTGACTTGAAGTTCATGCAGTCACGGGGCTTACATCTTGGTCATCACGAGGTACTAATGGCTATCGCGAGATTACTCTTTTAGCTTTGAATGGTGCAGGGATTGCTCGCGCGGTTCGTCCCTTGGTGAATCTCGCGACAGATCTTGGCGAAGAAGTAGTGTTCAAGAGTTTCTAGGTCGCACGAGATTCACTGAAGGTCTGTATCTCGCGGCCACTGCGCGACAACTGCGCGCAGGAATACCTGAAACTTTCTCTTTTGAGTGAGTCACGCGAAGCTTAACAGTTCTTCTTTTGAGCTACGCGAGACTGCACAAATGCTTTAGATTAAGCCTCGCCAGGACCTTACGAAGTCTGCTTTTCAATTGTTTCTAGCACCAAACTGCACGAGAACGACGCACAAACTGCACGACCAGTTGTTGTGCTTCTTCCAGAAGACCGCGACAACTGCACGAAGGCATTATCTCTGGCTCAATTGAACCCAGCGACATTTGCGTGAGGCATTCTTCTTGATTTATTTATGCTTGGATGTGCCTATGCTTCAGCCAACTCTCTGTCAGGTTTATCCTTCGTTCTGCTGAGGTAGTTTTGGGGCAACAGTGAGCTTCTTGGCATGGTTAGGGGTTTATTGTCAACTACTGTTTATTATCTACAGAACAGGCTTAAAACACATTTATTAAATGACTAAGGGTCCAATAGAGATTAAGTTAAGGGATGAAAAGTGGTACTTTTCAGGTCTTAACACACCCCCAAACATAATCTTTGCTAGTCCCTTAGCAAAGCTGTAAATGCCACTTTCGTAGGGATCACGGATATATTTAGCATATGTACCAAGCCTTTTAAACCCCTAGGTGATCCCTAGTGGAGGAGTGAAGTCTCCTGAGGGTTTTCAGTAAAGATACCCACAAACTTCATCATTAGAATCAATTAAGTCTAGTACAGGTAATGACAACACAGATTTAAATGTATAAAGTTTCATTCCACACCCATTCTTTAATACTTAGAGGAAACTGCAGCAATGTTGCAGGTCATTTAGAACTTAAAAGTTAACATGTGTTTGCCTGACCACCATTTATTTAACATTAGAATTTCAATGTTTGAAAATCAGTACCCAGCTTGCCTTTGATTCAAGATCCAGGCTAGATACCACCCTAATGAGGTAAAAATTCAGACCCAATTCTCACTTGGGCTATCTCTCAACATTAATAACCTGAGGGTGTTCATAATCTCAACAGCTCAAGTGCAGTTGCAGACCCCAAATGGGTTTGCAAGCATGAGCATAGGCCAAGCTTCTAATTTCTGACATCTTCAAGGATTTTCATCATAGAATGGGCAACTCTTCATCTCCACATAACAGCTCATTTGACTTTGGATTCACAAGGTCTTTTTGAATGGGTTGTAATGTGGCTTATGGCTGAGGGGTATAAAGAATAAATGGGTAAAAAGGGAGTTCAAATTAAGAAATCAGCAAGGTAAGGTGTGGCTCATGACTTCACAACCTTCATTTCAGTAAAAACTTCATCTTTCTTTTGTATTTCAGACTCAAAGTGGCCAGCTTCTCCTCTTCTTTTTTTTTTTTTTAATTTTCAGATGATGATGTTCTCTAGACTTCTCTTTCTTTTTCTCTTTTTATTTTCTTTATTCATTCTTTTGATAAAATGCCACACAACTGCCATTGATACACAACTTTCATAAGTTGTTTTTCTTCAGTTCCTATAGAAGATTGGACCATTCTCAGTATCTTTACCTCCTTCTCCTTTACCTTTTGAATTCTCAGAGTGAGGGTAAGGTTGACTCAGGTAATGAGGTTAAGGTGCAAGTTTTCTGGTGTTTGTGAAAGAAAAAATATGATTTTTAAGGCTCAACTAGTGTATGCAAAAGGGCAGATTTTAAAAGGTTGGATTTGTTAGGCTCAAACTGTCCAAATGAGGGCCTTGGATCATTTCCTTAGTCTCATGAGTGCTGTCAATTAGTTTTGATTTAGAGTTGCACAACTTCTAATGAAAAAGGCTTGATTCACTCATTCCTTAGAGTAGAAATAATGTCAAAAACACTCTTTAAAAGAAAATGATGGGCCCAAATCTCATTAGGTATGGTCTTCAATTTTAACTCATGGGGTGTATTTTCGTCTGTTTCTCTCCTCTTAGGCTCGCTGAGTACTTAACTCAAAATTTTTTCTAATATTAGCTTCATGGTGGTGTCAAGATCAACTTTTATCTATTTTCAAAAGTCTGCCAAAATATTTAAATTTTTACATGTTTCCTCATTGTATCAAGTTAAGTGAAAATTAACTTTATTCATCCCAGTTAAGCCACCATTACTACGCTAAAATTAACTATTCTATTGGCAGACTGCCACACCCCCAAACCATTCGGAGTAGTGTCCTCACTGGTTCAGAGGTGATAAAAAGCCGTAGAATCCAAGCAGATAGACAAAAATAAACACAGAAGAAGAGAGAGAAACAGAAAATGCAAACGGAACAGTATGAAACTAAAAGAAACTTGCATTAAAATAAAAAGAAAATATGACAAAAAGGTTGAAAAGGAAAAGACAAAATGGGGGGGGGATTAATGTGTAGTCGGGGGAGGGTTTGAGGAAGATGGAGGGGGAGATGCAAGTAGTGCCATTTTTTTTTTCTTCTTCTTTTCTCTCCTCTCTCTTTTTTGCTTTTTCTTTTCCTCCTTGGCGAGGATCCACTGGACCTCGTCAAATTCATCTCAGAGAAATTGCAAGGGGTCCAACTCCTATAGCGGTGGGGGATCTTCCCAGATGGGGTAGAATTTGATTGGGAACCCGAAGGGGTTGTCATCTGCCATTTGTGTGAGGAGGTATGGACTTCTAGGGTTAGAATAGGAGGGATGAGAAGAAAAGGGATTGATGGCCGGTTTAAAAGAGAGGGACGAGGAAACATGAATCGGCGGACTTGAAATTGTGCCCCTTTTCAAACTTGGCAATAAATGAGCGTTGTGTGGGGAAAGAAGAAACACACAACTGGCTCTTTGGAAAAGAGAAGGAGCATTAACTGATTGTCCAAAGATAGGCATGGTATTTAAAGAGGTCAGTGTATCACGTGGGGATCCTTGCGAAGAACAATCAATGATGAGTAAAGTACATTTCTCGCGCAGCTGAGCTGGGAATCTCCGTGAGGTAGCCTAACATGGCTCATCAATTTGAAGAAGAAGCCATTGAAATCCCTGAGGCAGGTAGTTGCACAGATTTATATAGCCACCATCGACAGCTGTCCTCCACATGGATTACTATTGCAAAGATGCTTAGCCGCCCTAAACTCCTCTCCCATGAATGGCAAAAAAGAACAAAATGAAAACTAGCAAACAAACAGAAAGAAGCACACAGAACAGAGCAATAGACAAAAACTAGAAATTCTATTAAAGTGGAAGAAAATATTTACAAATATAGTTACAAGAAAAAAAATCTAATCTACAATCTAAAAACTGGGATCTTATCTGAACCCGAATCGGTGTAGAAATCCCAGCCCATCTTTTTAGCATGTGCCCTAAGGGCATCTCTGTCCTGTTTCTTCTTTTCCTCCCTTTCCTTTTTCTTTTCAGCTGGTGTTTTCTTTGTAGTTGGAGCTTGAGGTGCCCTCACCCTTACTTTTGGTTGCTTGGGAGCTTTTGGTTCCTTGGGTTCTTGAGGGGCTTTTCCTTTGTGCCTAGCAAGGGGGGTGGCAGGGGATTTTCCTTTTCCTTTGCCTTTGGCTTCTGCTTCTGCAGTGGGGACCACTAGAGATTTCCCTTTTCCTTTAGCTTTGGCTTCCTCAATGGGGACCACTGGGGATTTCCCTTTGCTAGTGGACTCAGTTTGGGCATGGGACTGTGCCTCTTCAGACTGGGCAGCAGGCTCTTTGCCAATTTTTAAAGGGACAACTTTGGGAGTAGATCTCTTAGCAATGACTTTCCTCTGCTGAGGATAAGTTTGCTTCTGTGGTGGTTCAGCAGAGGCCATGGTAGGGGGATGTTGCTCTGTAGTTGGAGGCTGCTCCGTAGGAGGTGAAGCAAGAGCTTTTCCTTTGTCTTGCTGGGGCTTGGGTGGTGCCTCCTCAGACTGGGCAGGTGGAGCTGGAGTAGTAGTTGGCTCAGGCTCAGGCATGTGAACAGAGATGGGGGTCGGCTGTAGAGGGACATTTCTGGCCACAACCAATGCGGATTCCAATGAGGCAATCTGGATTTGATGTTTGAGGATGTCAGTCTCATGGATCTCCTTCTGGATTTTTTGAATCTCCTGTGGATTGTTAAGCCATTTTTCAAGCATTCTTGCCCGGGCCTTCACTGTAGTAGCATTGGATTTCTCATATTCCTAATTTATCTGATGATAAATAGCTGTAGCCTTAGCCTTTTGGTAGGCGTCTAAAATGTTAGTCCACCCCAATGAGATGCTCAGATGTTGTTGTCGGTGTTCCTCCGTCATTTTATCAATCTGCTCCAGCAAGGGGGTCTCAATGGATTGGCGAAGCTTGGCCATACCCCTTAAGACATCCTTCCTAAGGTAAGCATTGTCTCTCATATGATGGAGGATGGTGAGGTAGGGAGGGCTGTAAAAATGATGTTTTGGGGCGATGGGAAGATAGGAGGTGGAAGGAGCAAAGTGTGCTTGCTCCTGGGGGGGAGGAGGTGGTGTAATAGTGGGTAGGTCTATTTGAGGGGGCAGGGGGATAAGTTCTGGGTTAGTCTGTGTCTTTTTGTCAGTGAACGTTGGAGGTGGTAGGATAAGAGGTGGAATGGAGGGTATAGGGGAAATGAGAATGGGGTAGACTCAAGGTGTAGGGGGTGGTGGGGAAATGGGAATGGTGAAAGGAATAAAAGGAAATGGGGGTGTAAGAGGGAATGTGGATGGTGGGGGGGGGTTGTGAGAAAGGAGGGAAGTCAGTTTGGGTGTCTTTGTCAGTAAACAGGACCAGGAGGGTGAAGCGGGTGGTGGAGGGATGGGTGGGTTGGTTAAGGTGTGTAGGGTGGATTGGATGGAGGTGAGTTCAGTTTGCATTTGATCCTGTCTTTGGGTATTGGTGGATAGCTAGGCTTGAATGTCTTAGATAAGGGAAAGGATAAGGGGTAGTGTGTCAGGGAAAGAAGGTTGGGTTTGGGAAGAGGAGGGTACTAGTTGGAAAGGTGAGGAAGGTGCATAATGGAGAGTGGAGGGAGGGGAAGAGGGGGGTTCTGGGGAGTGCTGTTGGGAGGTAGTTGGGGAGTCTGGGAGAGGGGTGTAGTAGGCTGGTATTGTTTCAAGGAAGGTAGATATAAAGGCTTGGAAGCCTATGGATGTATTAAGGGTTAAGTCAATGTCTGTGAGGGGGGTGTAGTAGATATGGCTGGGGTGGTGGTTTCTGCAAGGTGGGGTGTGTCAATGGGGATAGAAGGGATTGAGGGTGGTGTCTGGGAGATGGTTGTGATGGCCTCAGTGGTCTTTCATTTTTTGTAGGAGATGAGTGGGGGGCTGGTAGGCTTAGGTGGAGATAAGGGTAAAATTGTGGCAGTGTACTGAGGTAAGGTAGGGGATGGTGAGTCCTCCCATGGACTAAGCACAGGTGAAGGGGGAGTGGGCATGGAGAATGGAAATAGAGGGGGGAGAGAGATGGATGCAAGAGGGGTGGTGGATGCAGGGGTAACAGGTGTTGCTGCAGCTATGGAAGTGGTAAGCTCTGGGGGCACCTCCTTTGTAGCAGGGGTAGACCCTGATCCAGCTGCTTCTGCTTGCTTGGGCAGAGCCTGAGCCTCAACTTTCTTCTTTTTCTGGCCCCCCATCAAGCTCCTGTTGATTCCCCATTGCCTTTTGGCAAAGGTAGTAGGGGAAAGGCTGGTGGTCTGCTCAGTCCTTCCTATTTTGTAGCCCCCCTTGATCAGCAGCAAGGTAATGATTCTTGCGTAGGGTAGAGTGTGAGGCTTCTTGTTTGACCCTAACTTCTCCACTATGTCTTTCATAGCCACAAAAATTAGCTAGGCTGCATGGAAGCCATGGCCCATGTGGTAGGAGTAAATAGCCAGTACAATTGTATCAATTGATGCACTCAGAGGGGGCCATATCCACAGCTAGGATTGAATGCTGCTGGGATGCCCAACACTTCAGCGATCATCTTGGGGCCCACTAACATATCAAAGTCGTCAATCAGCACCAGCAAGCACCCTTGTCCATCATTGTCCTTCTTGACCTTGATGTGCTGATAAAATAGCTGCACTAGCCTAGGGTAGGCTAGTACTGGAATTCCTCTCATCAATGGCATCAGGCCCGCTTTGCTCATAAATTGTACTGCAGGGGTAGAGAGAGGTTCTTTATCAAAAAATGGTACATCAAAGGCTGTTTCAGGCTCCAATGGAATTGACTCCATGAGCTCAGAAGGAGTAGAGAACTTAGTGGTTGGTACCGCCACCTGCTCAACCACTTCCTTTCCTTTTTTGGGGGACTTTGAAGTCTTGGCCTTTTTAGGGGTGGTCTCTGCAGGTTCCTTGTCCTTCCCTTTTCTCTTCTGTTCAATTTTTGGAGCCATGTCTAATTTTGTCCTATAGTATGAGAAACGGAGGCTGAAATCTAGGGTTTGGTTTGATTTGACGCACAGGGCACCTCAAGATCTCTGAGTAGAGGGAAATGGATGGGGGTGGTATTAGGAATAACTCTGTAGATTTATGCAGTGAATGATGAGCTGTAGGAGTGATGCTGGAGGGGAGAGGGGAAAGCGCCAAAAGCTAGGGTTTTGCAGAGGGAACAAGGAAGAAAATAATGAAAAAGGGACAAAGCGCGGGGTTGAAATACTTATCGCGAAGCTTGGCGCGCTTTGGAACATCTGGTCACGGGTTTGAAATGAACCTAGCGAAGGTGTTGATTAAATCTGGATTGCGCGATAATCTCTCAAGTTGTCCTTGGAGCGCGCTACAGAGTGAGATTAATTCATGTGAATTGCGCGAGCGGCTCCTAGGTCTCTTTTGGATTGCACGAAAAGCTCTGAGGTTCATTTTGAATCTCGCGATAAACTTAGAATCTCGCGACAGTAATTGAAGTATTTCTGTTGAATTGAGCAAGAGTCTCCCAGTTTACCTTGTGAACCTCACGACAACCTGATAATCTCACGATAACTATTGAATAGCTCGATGTGGACTGTGCAAGAGATTGGCTGGTGTAAATGAACAGCACGACAGCTGATGGATGGCCCTATGTGAATTGCATGAAAAGTTCTCAGGTACGCATGAATCTCGCGACAGCTATTGAATGTTTCCATGTGAACTGCGCGAAATTCTCCCAGACTTCCTTTTTAACCTCGCGAGGGCTTTTGAATCTCACGATAGTCACCTAGGTTTTCATTTTAACCCAGCGACAGCAAGGTATAAAATAGATATCATGTGCTCTCTGTTCTGCCCCTTTGCCTGTTTGCTGTGGTTGGATCCTGGGCATGACTTTCTCCTATGGATACCTCTAGACACATATAAACTCAATCATTCAATCAAAAATGACCTCCCACATTAGGCCTGCGGCAAAAGCTATCAATTGAAAAATAGTAAGAATCAAACGATGCATCAAAAGTTTAAAATAGATTGGTCCAGATTCAGATAAGACCACGAACAAATCCTAAAGAATAGAAACAAGCAAGATAAATCAACCAAAAACATCATACATATGATACAGTAATGACACACCTGTGGATCAGTTTGAAGAAGGAGCTCCTTGAAAATGAATGGTGTCCATGAGTTCAGCAGGTTTTTCAACAGAAGGCTTAAGCCTTTGACCATTCACCTTCAAGGTTCTCCCAGACTTGGGATCCTTGATTTCCACAGCCCCAGATGGGGAAACATGCATGACAATGTAAGGACCTTCCCATCTGGATTTCAATTTGCCCGAAAAAAATTTATGTTTGGAGTTAAACAACCAAACCTTATCACCAGCAATGAAAGTCTTTCTCAACAGCCCTTTGTCAAAGAAAGCTTTGGACCTTTCCTTATAGATCCTGGCATTGGCATACGCATCCCTCCTTAGTTCTTCCAATTTTGACAGCTGCAGCAACCTGTGATGACTAGCAGAAGTTAGATCAACATTTAAATGTTTGATGGCCCAATAGGCCCTGTGTTCTAACTCCACTGGGAGATGATAGGCCTTGCCATAGACCAGTCTGAATGGGGACATACCCATGGGAGTCTTATAGGCAATACTATAAGCCCACAGTGCATCATTATGCTTGTCAGCCCAATCCTTCCTATCAGTCCTCATAGTCTTCTCTAGGATATGCTTGATCTCCCTATTTGAAATTTCAACTTGCCCACTGGTTTGTGGGTGGTAGGGAGTAGTAATCCTATGGGTGATAAAATATTTCTTGAGCAAGCTCTCGAAATTTCTGTTACAGAACTGGCTCCCCCCATCACTGATAATGGCTCTAGGGGTACCAAATATGGAGAAGATATTATGCTTTATAAACTTGAGGACAACCTGATTATCATTAGTTCTCGTGGAAATGGCTTCTACCCATTTGAAAACATAGTCCACTGCCACTAAGATGAAATGAAAACCATTTGAAGGAGGATAGGGGCCCATAAAATCAATACCCCACACATCAAACAGTTCTACAACAAGGATGGGCTATAAAGGCATTGAATTTCATTTAGATAGCCCTCCTAGTTTTTGACATCTTTCACAGGCCTTGTAGTGTGTATAGGCATCTCTGAAACGAGAAGGCCAATAGAACCCACACTGCAACACTTTGTCAGCTATTTTTCTCCCACTAAAGTGACCCCCACAGGCATTTTCATGGCACATGGCCAGAATACTTGGGATATCACTTTCGGGAACATATTTTCGAATGATTTGGTCTGCGTAATACTTGTACAAGCAAGGTTCTTCCCAAAAAAAGAATTTGACCTGTGAGAAAAATAGGTCTTTATCCATTTTTGTCCAATGGAAAGGGATCTTGCCTATAACTAGATAATTGACAATATGTGCATACCAGGGAACTAAAGACTGGATGGCAAACAGTTGCTCATCCGGGAAGACATCATTTGTAGCAAGGTCATCAACACCTTTTTCCAACATAATTTTGGACAAGTGGTCAACCACCACATTTTCTACACCCTTCTTGTCCTTGATTTCGATGTCAAACTCCTGCAACAGGAGTATCCATCTAATCAATCTGGGCTTTGCATCCTTCTTGGACAGTAGGTACTTTAATGCTGAGCGGTCAGTGAAGATGACAGTTTTAGACCCAAGTAGGTAAGGTCTAAACTTGTCTATAGCAAAAACCACTGCCAAAAGCTCTTTCTCAGTGGTTGTGTAGTTCAGCTGAGCTTCAGCAAGTGATTTGCTGAGAAATGCAATGACCACAGGCAGCTTATCTTTTCTCTGGCCCAGGACAGCACCTATTGCCAAGTCAGATGCATCACACATCAACTCAAAGGGTAGGGCATAGTCAGGTGTTTGGAGTACAGGGGCAGAGGTGAGGCAGACTTTTAAAGTTTCAAAAGCCTTCAGACATTTAGCAGAGAAGTCAAAGGGCACATCCTGGCAGAGCAGGTGGCATAATGTTTTAGCAATTTTGCTAAAATCTTTGATGAACCTCCTGTAGAATCCAGCATGCCCAACTCGGAGGGGGTAAATTTTTAATGAGATCAACTTTGGCCTTGTCTACCTCAATTCCATCTTTAGAGACCACATGGCCAAACACAATTCCCAGTATTACCATGAAGTGGCTCTTCTCCCAACTTAAGACCAAATTGGTCTCTTCAGATCTTTGTAAGACCTGATGGAGGTGTTGTAGACATTGGTCAAAGCTATCCCCATAAACCAAAAAATCATCCATGAAAATTTCCAAAAATTTATCAGTCATATCAGAAAGGATGGCATACATGTACCTCTGAAAGGTGGCTGGGGCATTACACAGTCCAAAAGGCATCCTTCTGTAAGCAAAGGTGCTGAAAGAACAAGTAAAAGTAGTTTCCTCTTGATCAAGGGGGTGTACAGAGATCTGATTATACCCTGAGTACCCATCAAGAAAATAGTAAAAAGCTTTCCCAGCCAACTTATCCAAAATTTGATCAATAAAAGGGAGAGGGAAGTGATATTTTTTGGTCTTGGAGTTGAGTTTTTGATAATCGATGCAAACTCTCCGGCCAGTGGTCTCCCTGGCTGGTCTCAACTCTCCAGAGTTGGTTGTGATCACTGTTATGCTAGATTTCTTGGGTACCACCTGGATTGGTGTCACCTATTCAGAATCAGAGATGGGGTAAATTACCCCAGCATCCAGCAACTTAATAATTTCTTGCAGAACCACTTCTTGCATGTGAGGATTCAATTTCCTCTGCATTTCCCTGGAGGGTGTTGAGCCCTCCTCTAGATGAATTCTATGCATATAGATTGATGCATCAATCCCTCCTAGATCAGCAATGGTCCAACCAATTGCTTTCTTGTGCTTCCTCAAAACTGTTAGCAATTCCTCCTCTTGCTCACTGGTATGAGAAGAGGAGATAATCATAGGAAGTTTCTTATCATTCTCGAGGAAAGCATACTTTGGAAGCTTCTTGAGTTCCAGATCAGGGGCTTGTTGGATGGATGGCAGGATTGGTGTATTGTTGGTAGGGGGAAAGGGCAGCAATGTAGGTTTCCAATTGGAATGCTGCACTAAGCCCACATAAGACCTCACTAGGGGTATGCCTTTAGGCATTAAAGTTAGGCTCCTTCCCCCACCATGTTCCAAACTTCAGTTAAATCAGTGATAATGTTGCTCCACTCCGGCAGAGTGGGCAGTTCTTCTTCAACAATTTCTTCTAGTACATCCACTGCAAAGCATTCCTCATTGTCCAGCTGAGGGTACTTTGCACTGTTGTACACATTAAGCTCAACTTTCATATGTTCGAAACTGACCTCCATGATCCCAGACCTGCATTGAATGCATGCATTGGTTGTAGCCAAGAATGGTCTACCCAGAATAACATGTATTGGGGATGTACTCTTGCTGCAGCTGTTAAGACCTGAAAAGTACCACTTTTCACCCCTTAACCTTTGATTAGACCCTTAGCCATCTAATAAAGGTTTGTTAAGTGTTTTCTGTAGATAATAAATAGCAGTGCAATAAGGCCACAAATCCTGTTAAGGAGCCTGTATTGGCACCAGAAGTCCCTCAGAAGAATGAGCCATGAATCCAGACCTGAGGTAAGCCTCGCACAGCTAAAAAAGCTCTAGAGGATTCAAAAAAATATGCTTCGCACAGTCCTCGCGAAGTCCCAAGACTTCACAACAACTTCTCGCGCAGTTGAGTGACAGACTAGCTTCAGAATCCTGCCTCGCGCAGCTGTCGCGCAGTAGCCACGGGATGCAAATGTCAAGAGAACCTGTCACGCAGTTCAAAAAAGCCTCAAAGCTATTGCGAGGATCCTCGCAAACATCTATCAAGAAATGGACTCTCGCGCAGTCTAGAAACTATTAAAGCCTCGCGAGGATCCTCGCAAAGTTCCATTAAGAAGTGAACTTCTTGCACAGTTCCCGCGCTATTCACAAGTAGCAATCTAACTACGCGAAGCCCAATCCAGCAAGAGCTTAACTATCTACCTCGCGACTGCTCAAAGCATCAAGAAGCTGTAACCCCGCGACGTCTAAAATTTTACTGCAAACTCATCCTCGTGAAGTCATTGCTACCACGCGACAAGTCTCGGAATCGACTGCAACCTGGCAAAGCTCTGAACTCCAACTTCCATCATTCTGTAGAGGACATTCTGGGGATTTCCAGTGATTAGGGCACACACTCCCACGCTCAAATCTCTGTGCACGCACCCTGAGGCATCCAAGGATCATTAATAGGCCACGTGGCATCACTAAAATTAGGGTTTCCTAACCCTAATGCGCCGCCACCCACTACTATATAAACCTAAGCCTAGTTTAGGTTTAGGGAGCCCCGGAAGAGGTCAGACTTTATCACTGATACGAGATCTGAGATCTTTTTCTTTCCTTTTCTTCTATAGTTGTAAGTAGTTTTCCTTTTTCTTTTTCCTTCTCTCCATGGCCCAGCACTTGCTGGCCATGCCTATGTATGTTTATTGAGATTAGATTAATGCAATGTGTGATTGGGTGTTGTACTTTTATGGGATTCATGTGTTTGAGAGTTTTTCTGTGCAAGGCTGCTGTCCTGTGATTCGCCATTGCTTTGGCTGTGATTCAAAGCAATGGAGGACTGATTCTAAAGACCCATTCAGATCCAAGTGACCTATGTGTCTAGGCTATCATGGTCCGATACAGCCTTAGCCTCACCACAGGACCCACTAGATCTGAAATCCCCATGGAAGCCTGAGCTGGTAGCCTTGTGACCATGGTGGTGGAAGCAATATTCTTGTTTTGTTTTGGACTCCATGAGGAGGATAACCTCTGAGATAGTCTGTGACCATTCAAGTGGACAGGTTATAGCCTTAGGGTGAATCCAATCCGCCGATCCAAAATGGATCCTTCTTCTCCGAGCCTGAGCTTGTAGCTTGGTAGGAGATTGTACAGAGGCAGACTCCCCTATAATAGTATAGACCCGCCATCAGATGTTAGATCTGATCTAGGTATGGAGATTGTAGGCTTGTGACTGAACCATTGTAGTCCCACTCAAGCAATGGACAGCTAGATCTAAGGTGGTACTCAATCTCTTGCTGGTTCTATGTGTCTGGGATATCATGGTCCTATACAGCCTTAGCCCCACACATAGAGCTTTAGAGGTTGAGATTCCCTATGGATTCCTGAGCTTGTAGCCTGGATGAAGTAGTGCTTACAATGATAAACTTGTTTTGACCCATCTCTGGATTGTGGTTCCCCAATGGGATAGTCTGTGACCATTTAAGTGGACAGGTTATAACCTTAAGGGATTGGATCATGGCACAGGGATGAGTTGGATTCTTTCTCCTCTTTGGTTATAATGTAGCCATTGGACAGGATTTCTATACCAGCAGACCTGGATCTGAGCCATAAATTCCAGTAGATCTGAACCCAATAGCATACTTCTCATCCTTTTATATTTATTTTCCCACACTCCATCCATCTTCTCAACCCTTTCTGTAGTTAATTCATTAGGCTACCTTTGGATACATAGAATAAGTGACCCTAAACTCCCCTCCTTTTAGGATTGCCAGATCTGTAGTCATATCTGGAGGGACTACGAGAGATGGCTCCCTTGGAGCCGTAGATCACTTTTCTCTGTGGGACAAATCTTACTTATCAAAACTTGCTACAAATGGACCTTGTATCTTGCAGGTCTAGGATTTCTCAGTTGTGCTGATTCCACCCCCTGTTTTACTTTGATTTTAAATTGCTTTTACAACCAACAAATAAAGTAAGCACATTGAAGATCGCAACAAGTTTTTGGCGCCGTTGCCGGGGAGAGTGATCTATAAGTAGACCCTTAGTTTTTGTATTTTTAGTATTCTTTGTAGCTGTGAATAATTGATACTGCTGATGTAATTTTGAATCTTTCTTGCAGATCTAGACACCAGCAGAGAAGGATAGTGGACTGCATTTGGAGAGTAGCAACATCTGTTTGCAATTATCTAACCTTCAAAACTCAGTCTAGTTTCTTTGAAAATTTCATAGCAGTTATTTCATATAGTTGTAAATTTATGTTTACTTAAAATAGCTATAAATTTGTTAGATAAATTCTTTGAGTCAAGTACAATGTGCCTGCAAGAGTTGTCCCCGCTGGTGGTGTGTTTGTATGCTAGGTAGGAGATGTCTTAGTCCTACTTTAGAGCCTTTCAACCCTGAGCTAGAAAGGGGTAGAAGACTTAGAAGGAACAGGCACACCACAGTAGAGCCCCCAATTGAATCTGAGACAGTAGTCGTGGGTGAAGAACAACCCAGAACTCTCAAGGAGTTGAACGCACGGGATGACTATAACTCTCCATTTAGCATTCAATTCCCTGATGTTCAAGGGAATTATGAAATTAAAACTTCAATCATCCAGATGCCGCCCTCTTTCCATAGGAAGACCCTTACAAGCACATTGACCAGTTCTTGGCCTTGTGTACCACATTCAATATCGCTGGTTTGGGACCTGAGGCTACTAGGCTCAGGCTCTTTCCCTTCTCTCTGAAGGATAAGGCTAGTACCTGGCTGGCCACTCTTCCTAACAATGGCATCACATCTTTGAAAGACCTACCGACCAAGTTCCTGGCAAAGTTCTTTTCGGAGACAAAAACTAGCCAGTTGAGGAAGGAAATTCTTGCTTTTGCCCAAGCCCCAACTGAGGATTTAAACCAAGCCTGGGATAGGTTTAAGGAAATGCTCAAACAATGCCCCCACCACAAGATCCCAGACTGGCAGCTTCTACAATGGGATTGATGAGAAAAATAGAGATATGGTTGATGCCTCTTGTGGTGGAACCTACATGCACAAGACTACTGAAGAGGCATGGGAATTGTTTGAAGTAATCAGTGAAAATGCTTTTCAAAAGCTATACCAGGCAAGAACTAGTCAGGAGTCTGTGTCAAAAGAGGGGCCTGCTGCATTGTAAAGTGCAAAAGTTTATGAGTTGTCTGGGAATAATGATCTGCAGCTGCAGATGGCAAACCTCTCTTTGAAGTTTGACAAATTACTGACTGTGATGCAACCCAGAAGGGCTGCTCAAGTGGTGGAGGCATGTCTGCTATGCCAGTCCTCAGCACACAGTAAAGGAATGTCCATCTACAGGGCAATATCTTGAATTGGTATTGGAACATGCAGCTGCTGTGCAATCTTTTGGCCAGCAACAATCTGGTGGCTACAACAGATAGCCATTTGGATACCAGCACCAAAATGCTCGTTACCAATGGAGCGACCATCCAAATCTGAGGTGGAGGCAAGACAATTATATGCAGCCCCAAAGGCCACATCAGCAGTTCAATCAGGGATAGGTCCCTAGGTCTAATTTCCAACACCAGCAGTAGCCCGATCAGCAACAAAATCAATTGGTCTTACCCCAACCTCAGCCCAGAAATACTTCTTTCGTGGAGCAGGTCTTGACCTCACTGCAAAACCTAGGGTCCGTGGCTCAAACTGTGAATTCTCATGGCCAGAGCATAAAGAAGATGGAAGAGCAGATTGGCCAACTAGCGAATGGCTTAGCTAAAAGAGAGGAGGGGAGGTTGCCCAGTCAGCCAGTGGTTAATCCCAAGGGCCAATTTTTTATTGGTGAAGGATCCTCAAACCTTGAGGGGCAAGGGGAACTTTCATTAAATTGATTCACAGAACTGTGCATTGTGTATGTTATGTATTTTAGTATGGTTCATTTTTTTATTTCTGTTTATAGGAATTTCTAGTGATCTTGTCGGAGTCTGAGTGTATATGACCTGAAAATTCTTCTGCCTGCTTTGGTTCTTATTCCCTTTGAATTGTTGATTGTGATTGAACAAAGGATGGTGGTACTGTTTTGATAATGCGAATGCTGTTTGAATTTGATGTTTTGATTAAATGCTTTTTGAGTAATTGCATGATTAATAATTGGGAAAGCATGGAGAGTCCTGTTTAGAATGACTAAAGGTATCCCTGGAAAAGAGAATGTGAGAGAATCCACCCACAAAATAAAGGAAAATGAAAGACTAATGGGTGTGTGATCCTTGTCACTGTTTTAGCTGTCGCGAGGTTCTAAAAAATAGGCGTGGCTTCTTCTCGCGCAGTTCATAAGATGTTATCCGGCGAAGCTGTCGCGAGATTCAGTACAATTGTGTAGACTCTCTTGTGCGGTCCAAATGAAAGTCCAATCTCGCGACCCACTCCTTCCCATCTAGCGAGCAGACATTTTCAAAGCTCGCCAAGCCTCGCGATATATATAATCCAGCCCCGCACTACTTTCTTTTTCTTTTTTCTCTTTCTTCTCCAGCCAGCGAAACCCTAGCTTTGACTCCCATTACTCTCTCTCCCCCAGCATCCATTTTACAATCCATCATTCACCTTCTAATTCTGGGAATTTATTCCTAAAGCCTCCTCCTCCAGTTGCCCCTTGCTAGGAGCTCTCGCAGTCTTTCGTGCATCAGATTGAACAGAACCCTAAGTTTTAGGGTAAGACTCAGCTCTCAACCTTTGCTTTTCATTTTTCAAACTACACATTCACAGAGGAGAAGTTCAATGGCCCCTAAGGGCGCACCTGTGAAAAGAGCAAGGGATAAGGCTCCCTTGGAGCCCACTCCCAAGAAGGCCAAGTCCACAACGGCGTCGTAAAAAGGGAATGAAATCATTCAGGAAGTGGCTGAACTAACACCTGATTACTCTACGCCCTCTGAGCTCCTAACTCTCATTCCCTTGGAGCCTGAAGCTGTTTTTGACCTTTCTTTCTTTGAAACGGAACCACTGTCAGCCACTGCCATTGAGTTCATGCGTAAGACTGGATTGACGCCCCTGCTGCAAGCTATCCCAACACTAGCCTACCCTAGACTAGTGCAACTCTTTTACCAGCACATTAGGGCTAGACCAGACCAACGTGGGCAGCCAGGCCTCCTTGTGTTAGTTGACAATTTTGAATGTTACTCAGCCCTGAGTTGATTGCTGAAGTAATGGGCATCCCTGCTATCTTTGACCCCAACTGTGGATTTGGTCCCCCTGTGTGTGCCCCCATTGATACCATTGCACAGTCCCTTTCCAAAGGATTGAAGGCCACAGGGGATTCCATCAGGAGAAGAGACCTAGACCCTAAACTTCTGTTCATTGATCAAGTTCTGCGAAAGAACATTTATTGTGCCAGCCATCAGTAGGAGAGGAGGACCCCAATTGCTGATGCTGTTTATTCCTTTTCACTCGGCCACGGTTTTCACACTGCAAGGTTAATTTTTGAGCCCATGAAGGATGTAATGGTGAAGCTAGGGCAAAAAAAGAAGCCCTACACTCTCCCCTATGCAAGACTCATTACCAAATTACTTTTGAGGATAGGGTACAAGATACTAGTAGGGGAGTTAACCATTGACCTCACCCCTACAACTTTTGCAAAGAGGCAATGGGGGATTAGCTGGACTCTAATGGATCCCCAAAAGAAGAAGTAGAAGGCTGAGGCTCAGGTTGCTACAGAGCAAGGAGAGGGGACTACTGTTGCTAAAGCTCATGCTCTCAAGAAGGTGGTGCAAGCTCCTGTCATTACTGATTCTGCAGCAATACCTCCATCCACCACACCTGCCCCTCCATCAGTTTCTTCGCCTATTCCATCTCTCCCTTTCCATCTTGTGTCTCCCTTATCCATTCCCTCACATTTCCCTATGATTAGTACTGTTGAGGACATTGACCCCCATGACAGCCCTTTACCTTCACCTACATTACCTCAGTACACACTGGCTGTGATTCAAAGCAATGAAGGACTAATTCTAAAAACCCATTCAAATCTAAGTGACCTGTTTGTCTGGGCTATCATGGTCCGATAGAGCCTTAGCCTCACCACAGGACCCACTAGATCTGAAATCCCCATGGAAGCTTGAGCTGGTAGCCATGTGACCATGGTGGTGGCAGCAATATTCTTGTTTTCTTTTGGACTCCGTGAGCAGGATAGCCTCTGAGATAGTCTGTGACCATTCAAGTGGATAGGTTATATCCTTAGGGTGAATCCAATCCGCCGATCCAAAATGGATCCTTCTTCTTCGAGCCTGAGCTCGTAGCCTGGTAGGAGATTGTACAGTGGCAGACTCCCCTATATTAGAATAGACCCGCCATCAGATGTTAGATCTGACTTGGGTATGGAGATTGTAGGTTTGTGACTGAACCATTGTAGTCCCACTCAAGCAATGGACAACTAGATCTAAGGTGGTACTCAATCTCTTGCGGGTTCTATGTGTCTGGGCTATCATGGTCCTATACAGCCTTAGCACCACACATAGAGCTTTAGAGGTTGAGGTTCCCTATGGATTCCTGAGCTTGTAGCTTGGATGAAGTAGTGCCTACAATGATAAACTTGTTTTGACCCATCTCTGGATTGTGGTTCCACTATGGGATAGTCTGTGACCATTTAAGTGGACAGGTTATAACCTTAAGGGATTGGATCATGGCAAAGGGATGAGTTAGATTCTTTCTCCTCTTTGGTGATAATGTAGCCATTGGACAGGATTTCGATACTAGCATACCTGGATCTGAGTCATAAATTCCAGCAGATCTGAACCCAATAGCATACTTCTCACCCTTTTATATTTATTTTCCCACACTCCATCCATCTTCTTAACCCTTTTTGTAGTTAATTCATTAGGCTACATTAGGATACATAGAATAAGTGACCATAAACTAGCCTCCTTTTAGGACTGCCAGATCTGTAGTCATATCTGGAGGGACTACTAGAAATGGCTCCCTTGGAGCCGTAGATCACTTTTCCCTGTGGGACAAACTATTACTTATCAAAACGTGCTACAAATGGACCATGTATCTTGCAGGTCTAGGAGTTCTCAGTTGTGCTGATTCCACCCCCTGTTTTACTTTGATTTTAAATTGCTTTTACAACCAACAAATAAAGTTAGCACACTGAAGATCGCAACAATTTTTTAGCGCCGTTGCTGGGGAGAGTGATCTATAAGTAGACCCTTAGTTTTTGTATTTTTAGTATTCTTTGTTGCTGTGAATAATTGATACTGCTGATGTAATTTTGAATCTTTCTTCCAGATCTAAACAGTAGCAGAGAAGGACAGTGGACGGCATTTGGAGAGTAGCTACCTTTGTTTGCAATTCTCTAACCTTTAAAACTCAGTCTAGTTTCTTTGAAAATTCTATAGCAGCTATTTTGTACAGTTGTAAATTTATGTTTTCATAAAATAGCTGTAAATTTGTTAGATAAATTCTTTGAGTCAAGTACAATGTGCCTACAAGGAGTTGTCCCTGCTGGTGGTGTGTTTGTATGCTAGGTAGGAGATGTCCTTAGTCCAACTTTAGAGCCTTTCAACCCTGAGCTAGAAAGGGGTAGAAGACGTAGACGGAACAGGCACACCACAGTAAAGCCCCCAATTGAATCTGAGACAGTAGTCATGGGTGAAGAACAACCCAGAACTCTCAAGGAGTTGAATGCTCCGGATGACAATAACTCTCCATTTAGCATTCAATTTCCTGATGTTCAAGGGAATTATGAAATTAAATCTTCAATCATCCAGATGCTGCCCTCTTTCCATGGGCTTAGCAAGGAAGACCCTTACAAGAACATTGACCTGTTCTTGGCCTTGTGTACCACATTCAATATCGCTGGTTTGGGACCTGAGGCTACTAGGCTCAGGCTCTTTCCCTTCTCTCTGAAGGACAGGGCTAGTACCTGGCTGGCCACTCTTCCCAACAATGGCATCACATCTCTGAAATACCTACAGACCAAGTTCCTGACAACGTTCTTCCCGGAGACCAAACCTAGCCAGTTGAGGAAGAAAATTTTTGCTTTCGCCTAAGCCCCAACTGAGGATTTTAACCAAGCCTGGGATAGGTTTAAGGAAATGCTCAAACAATGCCCCCACCACAAGATCCCAGACTGGCAGCTTGTACAAAGCTTCTACAATGGGATTGATGAGAAAAATAGAGATATGGTTGATGCCTCTTGTGGTGGAACCTACTTGCACAACACTGCTGATGAGGCATGGGAATTGTTTGAAGTAATCGGTGAAAATGCTTTTCAAAAGCTATCCCAGGCAAGAACTAGTCAAGAGTCTGTGTCAAAAGTGAGGCCTGCTCCATTGTCAAGAGGAAAAGTTTAAGAGGTGTTTGGGAACAATGATATGTAGCTGCAGATGGCAAACCTCTCTTTGAAGTTTAATAAATTACTGACTGTGATGCAACCCAGAAGGGCTGCTCAAGTGGTGGAGGCATGTCTGATATGCCAGTGCCCACAGCACGTGGTAGAGGAATGTCCACCTGCAGGGCAATATCCTGAATTAGTATTGGAACATGCTGCTGCTGTGCAATCTTTTGGCTAGCAACAATCTGGTGACTACAACAGACAGCCATTTGAATACCAGCACCAAAATGCTGGTTACCAATGGAGAGACCACCCAAATCTGAGGTGGAGGCAAGACAATTATATGCAGCCCTAAAGGCCACATCAGCAATTCAATCAGGGATATGTCCCTAGGTCTAATTTCCAACACCAGTAGCAGCCCCATCAGCAACAAAGTCAATTGGTCTTACCCCAACCTTAGCCCAGAAATACTTCTTTCGAGGACCAGGTCATGACCTCACTGCAAAACCTGGGGTCCGTGGCTCAGACTGTGAATTCTCATGGTCAGAGCGTAAAGAAGATGGAAGAGCAGATTGGCCAACTAGCGAATGCCTTAGCTAAAAGAGAGGAGGGAAGCTTGCCCAGTCAGGCAGTGGTTAATCCCAAGGGCCAATTTTTGATTGGTGAAGGATCCTCAAACCTTGAGGGGCAGGGGGAACATTCATTAAATTGATTTACAGAATTGTGCATTGCGTATGTTATGTATTTTAGAACGGTTCATTTTTTTTTTTCTGTTTATAAGAATTTCTAGTGATCTTGTCGAAGTCTGAGTGTATATGACCTGAAAATTCTTCTGCCTGCTTTGGTTCTTATTCCCTTTGAATTGTTGACAGTGATTGAACAAAGGATGGTGGTAGTGTTTTGATAATGCGAATGTTGTTTGAATTTGATGTTTTGATTAATGCTTTTTGAGTAATTGCATGATTAATTGTTGGGAAAGCATGGAGAGTCCTATTTAGAATGACTAAAGGTGTCCCTGGAAAAGAGAATGTGAGAGAATCCACCCACAAAACAAAGGAAAATGATAGACTAATGGGTGTGTGATCCTTGTCACTGTTTTAGTTGTCGCGAGTTTCTGAAAAATAGACGTGGTTTCTTCTCGCGCAGTTCATAAGATGTTATCACCTTGGTAGTCATGAGATTCGACAATTGTGTAGACTCTCTTGTGCGATCCAAATGAAAGTCCAATCTCGCGACCCACTCCTTCCCATCTAGCGAGCAGACATTTTCAAAGCTCGCCAAGCCTCGCGATATATATAATCTAGCCCCGCACTGCTTTCCTTTTCTGTTTTCTCTTTCTTCTCCAGCCAGTGAAACCCTAGCACTGACTCCCATTACTCTCTCTCCCCCAGCATCCATTTTACAGTCCATCATTCCCCTTCTAATTCTGGGGATTTGTTCCTAAAGCCTCCTCCACCAATTGCCCCCTGCTAGGAGCTCTCGTGGTCTTTCGTGCATCAGATTGAACAGAACTCTAAGTTTTAGGGTAAGACTCAGCTCTCAACCTTTGCTTTTCATTTTTCAAACTACACATTCACAGAGGAGAAGTTCAATGGCCCCCAACGGCGCATCTGTGAAAAGAGCAAGGGATAAGGCCCTCGTGGAGCCCACTCCCAAGAAGGCCAAGTCCTCAATGGCGCCATAAAAAGGGAAAGAAATGGTTCAGGAAGTGGCTGAACTAACACCTGATTACTCTACACCCTCTGACCTCGTAACTCTCATTTCCTTGGAGCCTGAAGCTATTTTTGACCTATCTTTCTTTGAAACGGAACCTCTGTCAGACGCTGCCATTGAGTTCATGCGCAAGGCTGGATTGACGCCCCTGCTGCAAGCTATCCCTGCACTAGCCTACCCTAGACTAGTGAAACTCTTTTACCAGCACATTAGGGCTAGAGCAGACCAACGTGGGCAGCCAGGCCTCCTTGTGTTAGTTGACAATTTTGAAATGTTACTCTGCCCTGAGTTGATTGATGAAGTAATGGGCATCCCTGCTATCTTTGACCCCAACTGTGGATATGGCCCCCCTGTGTGTGCCGCCATTGATACCGTTGCACAGGCCCTTTCCAGAGGATTGAAGGCCACAGGGGATTCCATCAGGAGAAGAGACCTGGACCCTAAACTTCTGTTCATTGATCAAGTTCTGCGAAGGAACATTTATTGTGCCAGCCATCAGCAGGAGAGGAGGACCCCAATCGCTGATGTTGTTTATTCCTTTTCTCTCGGCCACGATTTTCATGCTGCAAGGTTGATTTTGGTGGCCATGAAGGATATAATGGTGAAGCTAGTGCAAAAAAAGAAGCCCTACACTCTCCCCTATGCAAGACTCATTACCAGATTACTTTTGAGGGGAGGGTATAAGATACCAGTAGGGGAGTTAACCATTGACCTCACCCCTACAACTTTTGCAAAGAGGCAATGGGGTATTAGCTAGAGTCTAATGGATCCATAAAAGAAGAAGAAGAAGGCTGAGGCTCAGGTTGCTACAGAGTAAGGAGAGGGGACTGCTGTTGCTAAAGCTCCTGCTCCCAAGAAGGTGGTGCAAGCTCCTGTCAGTACTGATTCTGCAGCAATACCTCCATCCACCACACCTTCCCCTCCATCAGTTTCTTTGCCTATTCCATCTCTCCCTTTCCATCTTCTGTCTCCCTTATCCATAGCCTCACATTTCCCTGTGATTAGTACTGTTGAGGACATTGACCCATGGCAGCCCTTTACCTTCACCTACATTACCTCAGTACACACTGGCTGTGATTTAAAGCAATGGAGGACTGATTCTAAAGACCCATTCAGATCCAAGTGACCTGTGTGTCTGGGCTATCATGGTCCGATACAGCTTAGCCTCACCACAGGACCCACTAGATCTGAAATCCCCATGGAAGCTTGAGCTGGTAGCCTTGTGACCATGGTGGTGGCAGTAATATTCTTGTTTTGTTTTGGACTTCGTGAGGAGGATAACCTCTGAGATAGTCTGTGACCATTCAAGTGGACAGGTTATATCCTTAGGGTGAATCCAATCCACCGATCTAAAATGGATCCTTCTTCTCCGAGCCTGAGCTTGTAGCCTGGTAGGAGATTTTACAGTAGCAGACTCCCCTATATTAGAATAGATCCGCCATCAGATGCTAGATCTGATTTGGGTATGGAGATTGTAGGCTTGTGACTGAACCATTGTAGTCCCACTCAAGCAATGGACAGCTAGATCTAAGGTGGTACTCAATCTCTTGCTGGTTCTATGTGTCTGGGCTATCATAGTCCTATAAAGCCTTAGCACCACACATAGAGCTTTAGAGGTTGAGGTTCCCTATGGATTCCTGAGCTCCTAGCCTGGATGAAGTAGTGCCTACAATGATAAACTTATTTTGAGCCATCTCTGGATTGTGGTTCCCCTATGGGATAGTCTGTGACCATTTAAGTGAATAGGTTATAACCTTAAGGGACTGGATCATGGCACAGGGATGAGTTAGATTCTTCTCCTCTTTGGTGATAATGTAGCCATTAGACAGGATTTCTATACTAGCAGACCTGGATCTGAGTCATAAATTCAAGCAGATCTGAACCCAATAGCATACTTCTCACCCTTTTATATTTATTTTCCCACACTCCATCCATCTTCTTAACCCTTTCTGTAGTTAATTCATTAGCCTACCTTAGGATACTTAGAATAAGTGACCATAAACTCCCCTCCTTTTAGGACTGCCAGATCTGTAGTCATATCTGGAGGGACTACTAGAGATGGCTCCCTTGGAGCCGTAGATCACTTTTCCCTGTGGGACAAACTCTTACTTATCAAAACTTGCTACAAATGGACCCTGTATCTTGCAGGTCAAGGATTTCTCAGTTGTGCTGATTCCACCCCGTGTTTTACTTTAATTTTAAATTGCTTTTACAACCAACAAATAAAGTTAGCACACTGAAGATCGCAACAATTTTTTAGCGTCGTTGCTGGGGAGAGTGATCTATAAGTAGACCCTTAGTTTTTGTATTTTTAGTATTCTTTGTAGCTGTGAATAATTGATAATGCTGATGTAATTTTGAATCTTTCTTCCAGATCTAGACAGTAGCAGAGAAGGACAGTGGACGGCATTTGGAGAGTAGCTACCTCTGTTTGCAATTCTCTAACCTTTAAAACTCAGTCTAGTTTTTTTGAAAATTCTATAGCAGCTATTTCGTATAGTGGTAAATTTATGTTTTCTTAAAATAGCTGTAAATTTGTTAGATAAATCCTTTGAGTCAAGTACAATGTGCCTACAAGGAGTTGTCCCTGCTGGTGGTGTGTTTGTATGCTAGGTAGGAGATGTCCTTAGTCCTACTTTAGAGCCTGTCAACCCTGAGCTAGAAAGGGGTAGAAGACGTAGAAGGAACAGGCACACCATAGTAGAGCCCCCAATTGAATCTTAGACAGTAGTCATGGGTGAAGAACAACCCAGAACTCTCAAGGAGTTGAATGCTCCGGATGACAATAACTCTCCATTTAGCATTCAATTTCCTGATGTTCAAGGGAATTATGAAATTAAATCTTCAATCATCCAGATGCTGCCCTCTTTCCATGGGCTTAGCAAGGAAGACCATTACAAGCACATTGACCTATTCTTGGCCTTGTGTACCGTATTCAATATCGCTGGTTTGGGACCTGAGGCTACTAGGCTCAGTCTCTTTCCCTTCTCTCTGAAGGATAGGGCTAGTACCTGGCTGGCCACTCTTCCCAACAATGGCATCACATCTCTGAAATACCTACAGACCAAGTTCCTGACAACGTTCTTCCCGGAGACCAAACCTAGCCAGTTGAGGAAGAAAATTTTTGCTTTCGCCTAAGCCCCAACTGAGGATTTTAACCAAGCCTGGGATAGGTTTAAGGAAATGCTCAAACAATGCCCCCACCACAAGATCCCAGACTGGCAGCTTGTACAAAGCTTCTACAATGGGATTGATGAGAAAAATAGAGATATGGTTGATGCCTCTTGTGGTGGAACCTACTTGCACAACACTGCTGATGAGGCATGGGAATTGTTTGAAGTAATCGGTGAAAATGCTTTTCAAAAGCTATCCCAGGCAAGAACTAGTCAAGAGTCTGTGTCAAAAGTGGGGCCTGCTGCATTTTCAAGAGGAAAAGTTTATGAGGTGTCTGGGAACAATGATCTGCAGCTACAGATGGCAAACCTCTCTTTGAAGTTTAACAAATTACTGACTGTGATGTAACCCAGAAGGGCTGCTCAAGTGGTGGAGGCATGTCTGATATGCCAGTCCCCACAGCACATAGTAGAGGAATGTCCATCTGCAGGGCAATATCCTGAATTAGTATTAGAACATGCTACTGCTGCGCAATCTTTTGGCCAGCAACAATTTGGTGGCTATAACAGACTGCCATTTGGATACCAGCACCAAAATGCAAGTTACCAATGGGGAGACCACCCAAATCTGAGGTGGAGACAAGACAATTATATGCAGCCCCAAATGCCACATCAGCAGTTCAATCAGGGATATGTCCCTAGCTTTAATTTCCAACACCCGCAGCAGCCCCATCAGCAACAAAATCAATTGGTCATACCCCAACCTTAGCCCAGAAATACTTCTTTTAAGGACCAGGTCTTGACCTCACTGCAAAACCTGGGGTCCGTGGCTCAGACTGTGAATTCTCATGGTCAGAGCATAAAGAAGATGGAAGAGCAGATTGGCCAACTAGCGAATGCCTTAGGTAAAAGAGAGGAGGGAAGGTTGCCCAGTCAGCCAGTGGTTAAGCCCAAGGGCAAATTTTTTATTGGTGAAGGATCCTCAAACCTTGAGGGGCAGGGGGAACATTCATTAAATTGATTCGCAGAACTGTGCATTGTGTATGTTATGTATTTTAGTACGGTTCGTTTTTTTTTTCTGTTTGTAAGAATTTCTAGTGATCTTGTCGAAGTCTGAGTGTATATGACCTGAAAATTCTTCTGCCTGCTTTGGTTCTTATTCCCTTTGAATTGTTGACAGTGATTGAACAAAGGATGGGGGTAGTGTTTTGATAATGCGAATGCTGTTTGAATTTGATGTTTTGATTAATGCTTTTTGAGTAATTGCATGATTAATTGTTGAGAAAGCATGGAGAGTCCTATTTAGAATGACTAAAGGTGTCCCTGGAAAAGAGAATGTGAGAGAATCCACCCACAAAACAAAGGAAAATGATAGACTAATGGGTGTGTGATCCTATTCACTGTTTTAGCTGTTGCGAGCTTCTGAAAAATAGGCGTGGTTTCTTCTCGCGCTGTTCATAAGATGTTATCCTGCGAAGCTGTCGCGAGATTCAGTACAATTGTGTAGACTCTCTCGTGCGATCCAAATGAAAGTCCAATCTCGCGACCCACTCCTTCCCATCTAGCGAGCAGACATTTCCAAAGCTCGCCAAGCCTCGCGATATATATAATCTAGCCCCGCACTGCTTTCCTTTTCTGTTTTCTCTTTCTTCTCTAGCCAGTGAAACCCTAGCACTGACTCCCATTACTCTCTCTCCCCCAGCATCCATTTTACAGTCCATCATTCCCCTTCTAATTCTGGGGATTTGTTCCTAAAGCCTCCTCCACCAATTGCCCCCTGCTAGGAGCTCTCGCGGTCATTCATGCATCAGATTGAACAGAACCCTAAGTTTTAGGGTAAGACTCAGCTCTCAACCTTTGCTTTTCATTTTTCAAACTGCACATTCACAGAGGAGAAGTTCAATGGCCCCCAAGGGCGCACCTGGTAAAAGAGCAAGGGATAAGGCTCTCGTGGAGCCCACTCCCAAGAAGTCCAAGTCCTCAATGGCGCCGTAAAAAGGGAAAGAAATGGTTCAAGAAGTGGCTGAACTAACACCTGATTACTCTACACCCACTGAGCTCGTAACCCTCATTTCCTTGGAGCCTGAACCTGTTTTTGACCTATCTTTCTTTGAAACGAAACCTCTGTCAGCCCCTGCCATTGAGTTCATGCACAAGGCTGGATTGACGCCCCTGCTGCAAGCTATCCCTGCACTAGCCTACCCTAGACTAGTGAAACTCTTTTACCAGCACATTAGGGCAAGAGCAGACCAACGTGGGCAGCCAAGCCTCCTTCTGTTAGTTGACAATTTTGAAATGTTCCTCTGCCATGAAGTAATGGGCATCCCTGCTATCTTTGACCCCAACTGCGGATATGGCCCCCCTGTGTGTGCCCCCATTGATACCATTGCACAGGCCCTTTCCAGAGGATTGAAGGCCACAGGGGATTCCATCAGAAGAAGAGACCTGGACCCTAAACTTCTGTTCATTGATCAAGTTCTGCAAATGAACATTTATTGTGCCGGCCATCAGCAGGAGAGGAGGACCCCAATTGCTGATGTTGTTTATTCCTTTTCTCTCGGCCACGGTTTTCATGCTGCAAGGTTGATTTTGGAGGCCATGAAGGATGTAATGGTGAAGCTAGTGCAAAAAAAGAAGCCCTACACTCTCCCCTATGCAAGACTCATTACCAAATTACTTTTGAGGGGAGGGTACAAGATACCAGTAGGGGAGTTAACCATTGACCTCACCCCTACAACTTTTACAAAGAGGCAATGGGGGATTAGCTGGAGTCTAATGGATCCATAAAAGAAGAAGAAGAAGGCTGAGGCTCAGGTTGCTATAGAGTAAGGAGAGGGGACTGCTGTTGCTAAAGTTCCTGCTCCCAAGAAGGTGGTGCAAGCTCCTGTCAGTACTGATTCTGTTCCAATACCTCCATCCACCACACCTACCCCTCCATCAGTTTCTTTGCCTATTCCATCTCTCCCTTTCCATCTTGTGTCTCCCTTATCCATACCCTCACATTTCCCTGTGATTAGTACTGTTGAGGACATTGACCCCCTTGACAGCCCTTTACCTTCACCTACATTACTTCAGTACACACTGGCTGTGATTCAAAGCAATGGAGGACTGATTCTAAAGACCCATTCAGATCCAAGTGACCTGTGTGTCTGGGTTATCATGGTCCGATACAGCTTAGCCTCACCACAAGACCCACTAGATCTGAAATCCCCATGGAAGCTTGAGCTGGTAGCCTTGTGACCATGGTGGTGGCAATAATATTCTTGTTTTGTTTTGGACTCCGTGAGGAGGATAGCCTCTGAGATAGTCTGTGACCATTCAAGTGGACAGGTTATATCCTTACGGTGAATCCAATCCGCCGATCCACAATGGATTCTTCTTCCCCGAGCCTGAGCTTGTAGCCTGGTAAGAGATTGTACAGTGGCAGACTCCCCTATATTAGAATAGACCCGCCATCAGATGTTAGATCTGATTTGGGTATGGAGATTGTAGGCTTGTGACTGAACCATTTTAGTCCCACTCAAGAAATGGACAACTAGATCTAAGGTGGTACTCAATCTCTTGCTGGTTCTATGTGTCTAGGCTATCATGGTCCTATACAGCCTTAGCACCACACATAGAGCTTTAGAGGTTGAGGTTCCCTATGGATTCCTGAGCTTGTAGCATGGATGAAGTAGTGCCTACAATGATAAACTTGTTTTGTCCCATCTCTAAATTGTGGTTCCCCTATGGGATAGTCTGTGACCAATTAAGTGGACAGGTTATAACCTTAAGGGATTGGATCGTGGCACAGGGATGAGTTAGATTCTTCTCCTCTTTGGTGATAATGTAGCCATTAGACAGGATTTCTATACTAGCAGACCTGGATCTGAGTCATAAATTCCAGCAGATCTGAACCCAATAGCATACTTCTCACCCTTTTATATTTATTTTCCCACACTCCATCCATCTTCTTAACCCTTTCTGTAGTTAATTCATTAGGCTACCTTAGGATACTTAGAATAAGTGACCATAAACTCCCCTCCTTTTAGGACTGCCAGATCTGTAGTCATATCTGGAGGTACTACTAGAGATGGCTACCTTTGAGCCGTAGATCACTTTTGCCTGTGGGACAAACTCTTACTTATCAAAACTTGCTACAAATGGCCCATGTATCTTGCAGGTCTAGGATTTCTCAGTTGTGCTGATTCCACCCCCTATTTTACTTTGATTTTAAATTGCTTTTACAACCAACAAATAAAGTTAGCACACTGAAGATCGCAACAATTTTTTAGCACCGTTGCTGGGGAGAGTGATCTATAAGTAGACCCTTAGTTTTTGTATTTTTAGTATTCTTTGTTGCTGTGAATAATTGATACTGCTGATGTAATTTTGAATCTTTCTTCCAGATCTAGACTGTAGCAGAGAAGGACAGTGGATGGCATTTGGAGAGTAGCTACCTCTGTTTGCAATTCTCTAACCTTTAAAACTCAGTCTAGTTTCTTTGAAAATTCCATAGCAGCTATTTCGTATAGTTGTAAATTTATGTTTTCTTAAAATAGCTGTAAATTTGTTAGATAAATCCTTTGAGTCAAGTACAATGTGCCTACAAGGAGTTGTCCCTGCTGGTGGTTTGTTTGTATGCTAGGTAGGAGATGTCCTTAGTCCTACTTTAGAGCCTTTCAACCCTGAGCTAGAAAGGGGTAGAAGACGTAGAAGAAACAGGCACACCACAGTAGAGCCCCCAATTGAATCTGAGACAGTAGTCATGGGTGAAGAACAACCCAGAACTCTCAAGGAGTTGAATGCTCCGGATGACAATAACTCTCCATTTAGCATTCAATTTCCTGATGTTCAAGGGAATTATGAAATTAAATCTTCAATCATCCAGATGTTGCCCTCTTTCCAAGGGCTTAGCAAGGAAGATCCTTACAAGCACATTGACCTGTTCTTGGCCTTGTGTACCACATTCAATATCACTGGTTTGGGACCTGAGGCTACTAGGCTCAGGCTCTTTCCCTTCTCTCTGAAGGATAGGGCTAGTACCTGGCTGGCCACTCTTCCCAACAATGCCATCACATCTTTGAAAGACCTACAGACCAAGTTCCTGACAAAGGTCTTCCTGGAGACCAAAACTAGCCAGTTGAGGAATGAAATTCTTGGTTTTGCCTAAGCCCCAACTGAGGATTTTAACCAAGCCTGGGATGGGTTTAAGGAAATGCTCAAACAATGCCCCCACCACAAGATCCTAGATTGGCAGCTTGTACAAAGCTTCTACAATGGGATTGATGAGAAAAATAGAGATATGGTTGATGCCTCTTGTGGTGGAACCTACATGGACAACACTGCTGATGAGGGATGGGAATTGTTTGAAGTAATCGGTGAAAATGCTTTTCAAAAGCTATCCCAGGCAAGAACTAGTCAAGAGTCTATGTCAAAAGTGGGGCCTGCTGCATTGTCAAGAGGAAAAGTTTATGAGGTGTCTGGGAACAATGATCTGCAGCTGCAGATGGCAATCCTCTCTTTGAAGTTTAACAAATTACTGACTGTGATGTAACCCAGAAGGGCTGCTCAAGTGGTGGAGGCATGTCTGATATGCCGCCCACAAAGACATAGTAGAGGAATGTCCTTAGTATTAGAACATGTTTTGCAAGGCAATCTTTTGGCCGCAATAACTGGCTATAATGATGACCATTTGGATACCAGCACCAAAATGCTGGTTACCAATGGAGAGACCACCCAAATCTGAGATGGAGGCAAGACAATTATATGCAGCCCCAAAGGCCACATCAGCAGTTCAATCAGGGATATGTCCCTAGGTTTAATTTCCAACACCAGCAGCAGCCCCATCAGCAACAAAATCAATTGGTCTTACCCCAACCTTAGCCCAGAAATACTTCTTTCGAGGACCAGGTCTTGACCTCACTGCAAAACCTGGGGTGCATGGCTCCGACTGTGAATTCTCATGGTCAGAGCATAAAGAAGATGGAAGAGCAGATTGGCCAACTAGCGAATGCCTTAGCTAAAAGAGAGGGGAGGTTGCCCAGTCAGCCAGTGGTTAATCCCAAGGGCTAATTTTTTATTGGTGAATGATCCTCAAACCTTGAGGGGCAGGGGGAACATTCATTAAATTGATTCACAGAACTGTGCATTGTGTATGTTATGTATTTTAGTACGGTTCATTTTTTTTCTGTTTATAAGAATTTCTAGTGATCTTGTCGAGGTCATGAGTGTATATGACCTGAAAATTCTTCTGCCTGCTTTGGTTCTTATTCCCTTTGAATTGTTGACTGTGATTGAACAAAGGATGGTGGTAGTGTTTTGATAATGTGAATGTTGTTTGAATTTGATGTTTTGATTAAATGCTTTTTGAGTAATTGCATGATTAATTGTTGGGAAAGCATGGAGAGTCCTGTTTAGAATGACTAATGGTGTCCCTGGAAAAGTGAATGTGAGAGAATCCACCCACAAAACAAAGGAAAATGACAAACTAATGGGTGTGTGATCCTTGTCACTGTTTTAGCTGTCGCGAGGTTCTGAAAAATAGGCGTGGTTTCTTCTCGCGCAGTTCATAAAATGTTATCCTGGTAAGCTGTCGCGAGATTCAGTACAATTGTGTAGACTCTCTCGCGCGATCTAAATGAAAGTCCAATCTCGCGACCCACTCCTCATCTAGCGAGCAGACATTTTCAAAGCTCGCCAAGCCTCGCGATATATATAATCCAGCCCCGCGTTGCTTTCCTTTTCTGTTTTATCTTTCTTCTCCAGCCAGCGAAACCCTAGCTCTCACTCCCATTACTCTCTCTCCCTCAGCATCCATTTTATAGTCCATCATTCCCCTTCTAATTCTGGGGATTTATTCCTAAAGCCTCCTCCTCCAGTTGCCCCCTGCTAGGAGCTCTTGCGGTCTTTCATGCATCAGATTGAACAGAACCCTAAGTATTAGGGTAAGACTCAGCTCTCAACCTTTGCTTTTCATTTTTTAAACTACACATTCACAGAGGAGAAGTTCAATGGCCCCTAAGGGCGCACCTGTGAAAAGAGCAAGGGATAAGGCTCCCGTGGAGCCCACTCCCAAGAAGGCCAAGTCCTCAACGGCGTCGTAAAAAGGGAAAGAAATGGTTCAGGAAGTGGCTGAACTGACACCTGATTACTCTACACCCTCTGAGCTCCTTACTCCCATTCCCATGGTACCTGAAGCTGTTTTTGACCTATCTTTCTTTGAAACGGAACCTCTGTCAGCCCCTGCCATTGAGTTCATGTGCAAGGCAAGATTGACTCCCTTGCTGCAAGCTATCCCCGCACTAGCCTACCCTAGACTAGTGCAACTCCTTTACCAACATATTAGGGCTAGACCCGACTAACGTGGGTATCCAGGCCTCCTTGTGTTTGTTGACAATTTTGAAATGTTACTCAACCCTGAGTTGATTGCTGAAGTAATGGGCATCCCTGCTATCTTTGACCCCAACTATGGATATGGCCCCCCTGTGTGTGCCCCCATTGATACCATTGCACAAGCCCTTTCCAGAGGATTGAAGGCCATAGGGGATTCCATCAGGAGAAGAGACCTGGACCCTAAAGTTTTATTCATTGATCAAGTTCTGTGAAAGTACATTTATTGTACCGACCATCAGCAGGAGAGGAGGACCCCAATTGCTGATGTTGTTTATTCCTTTTCTCTGGGCCACGGTTTTCATGCTACAAGGTTGATTTTTGAGGCCATGAAGGATGTAATGGGGAAGCTAGGGCAGAAAAAGAAGCCCTACACTCTCCCCTATGCAAGACTCATTACCAAATTACTTTTGAGGGGAGGGTACAAGATACCAGTAGGGGAGTTAACCATTGACCTCACCCCTACAACTTTTACAAAGAGGCAATGGGGGATTAGCTGGAGTCTAATGGATCCATAAAAGAAGAAGAAGAAGGTTGAGGCTCAGGTTGCTACAGAGTAAGGAGAGGGGACTGCTGTTGCTAAAGTTCCTGCTCCCAAGAAGGTGGTGCAAGCTCCTGTCAGTACTGATTCTATAGCAATACCTCCATCCACCACACCTGCCCCTCCATCAGTTTCTTTGCCTATTCCATCTCTCCCTTTCCATCTTATGTCTCCCTTATCCATACCCTCACATTTCCCTGTGATTAGTACTGTTGAGGACATTGACCCCCTTGACAGCCCTTTACCTTCACCTACATTACTTCAGTACACACTGGCTGTGATTCAAAGTAATGGAGGACTGATTCTAAAGACCCATTCAGATCCAAGTGACCTGTGTGTATGGGCTATCATGGTCCGATACAGCTTAGCCTCACCACAGGACCCACTAGATCTGAAATCCCCATGGAAGCTTGAGCTGGTAGCCTTGTGACCATGGTGGTGGCAATAATATTCTTGTTTTGTTTTGGACTCCGTGAGGAGGATAGCCTCTGAGATAGTCTGTGACCATTCAAGTGGACAGGTGGTCTGCAACCACATTTTCTACCCCTTTCTTGTCTTTAATGTCAAGATTAAACTCCTATAATAGGAGGATCCATCTAATTAGTCTTGGCTTAACATCCTTTTTAAACAAAAGGCGCTTCAGGGCTGAGTGGTGTGTGAACACCACAATCCTAGATCCCAACACATAAGACCTGAATTTTTCCAAAGCATAGACAATTGGTAATAATTCCTTCTCAGTTGTGCTGTAATTTAACTGAGCACCAATCATAGATTTGCTTACATAAGCAATCACACAAGGTGCTTTGTCTTTTCTCTGCCCCAAAACTGCACCGATAGGAAAATCTGATGCATCACACATTAGCTCAAATGGCAAAGAAAAATCAGGTGCTTGAAGGATAGGTGCAGAGGTTAAACAACTTTTCAAAAGCTCAAAAGCAATAAGACATTCATCATTAAATTCAAAATGAACCTCTTGGCACAATAGGTGATAAAGAGGTTTTGAGATTTTACTTAAATCTTTGATGAATCTCCGATAAAAACTAGCATGCCCTAAGAAAGATCTGACTTGTTTCACAATTTTAGGTGGGGAAAAATGTGCAATCAAATCAATTTTAGCCTTGTCTACCTCAATGCCTCTGTGAGAAATAACATGGCCAAGGGCAATGCCTTGATTGACCATAAAATGACTCTTTTCTCAACTCAAAACCAAGTTGGTTTTCTCACATCTCTGCAACACAAGGCTGAGATGGTGTAGACATTGGATAAAATTGTCCCCAAAGATAGAGAAATCATCCATGAATATCTCTAAAAACTAATCAATCATGTCAGAAAAAATAGCATACATGCACCTTTGGAAAGTTGCAGGGGCATTGCACAATCCAAATGGCATCCTTCTATAAGAAAAGGTGCCAAATAGACATGTGAAAGTTATCTTTATTTGATCTTATGGATAAATAGGGATTTAGTTATAACCATAATATCCATCAAGAAAGCAATAGAATGCCTTGCCTGCAAACTAGTGCAAAATCTGGTCTATGAAGGGCAAAGGAAAATGGTCTTTTCTAGTTTTCAAATTGAGGTTTCGATAATCTATGCACACCCTCCATGTTGTTTCCCTAGGTGAAATTAGCTCACCAGAAATAATTTACACCACAGTAATTTTAGATTTCTTAGGTACCACCTGGGTAGGTGCCACCCATTCAGAATCTGAAATGAGATAGATGACTCCAGCATCTAACAATTTGACCACTTCCTTCATCAACATCTTGTGCATGCACATAGCAGGGCTGATGCATCCAAGGTCAGTAATAGTCCAACCTATTGCTCTCTTATGCTTCTTTAAAACACACAACAGCTCTTCCTCTTGCTCGTCAGTGAGGGAGGAAGAAATGATCACTGGCAACTTCTGGTGTACCCCCCAAAAAATATATTTCAAGGTCTTAGGCAGCTGTTTCAACTCCACATCAGGTGGTCTCATGAGTGAAGGCAACAAAGGTGCCTTTGATAGTGGTGGAAGAGGAAACACAACTGGTTTCTAAGGAGGATACCTTGTTACTGGCCCCACTTCAGTATTTAAGGCTTTCACCTCTTGAATCATAAGTGTGGGGGCCTTCTCTTCCACAATTTTACTCCACACATTCTCAAAAATATCACACAAATCATCATAATGCAGCATCTTGGGTAATGTCTCTTCCACAAGCTCATCTAACACATCAATCAAAAAGCAATCCTCACTATCCAAGTGAGGCTAACTTGCTGCATTGTAAACATTCAATTTTACTTTTATGTTACCAAAATACACCTCCATTACACTTGATCTACATTATATACAAGCATTGGCAGTGACCAAAAAAGGCCTGCCCAAAATCACAGGAATGGAGGTGGTGAACTTGCTTGGCTCCATGTCAAAAACTAAAAAATCTGCTGGATAGAAAAACTTGTCAACCCCAACTAACAAATCTACAATCATTACCACAGGCCTCCTTTCAGATCTGTTAGCTAGCTGTATCCCCACATGTTTGGGCTTCAATTCTCCCAAACCTAACTTCTCATAAACTAAGTACAGAAGTAGGTTCACACTATCCCCTAGATCTAACAAGGCTTTCTCAATGGTGTGATCCCCAATGATGCAAGGGATTGTGGGAACTCCAGGGTCTTGTAGCTTTGTTGGGGTTGCAATGGACAATACTTGATTCACTTTCTCAACACAAAAGACCTTCTTGGATAGGTGTATCCTAGATTGTCTTTTGTGTGTGCACAAATCTTTCAAAAATTTTGCATAGGCTGGAACTTCCTTGATAGCATCAAGTAAAGGCAAGTTGATCTTTACTTGTTTGAATGTTTCTATAATCTCCTCAACTTTATCATTCCCCTTATCAGAGGGAGAAGGTGATTGAAGTGCATTAGGAAATGGCAAATAGGGGACAGATCTCCCATTTGCTGCCTCAGCAATCTCATCAAATTTTTCTTTATTTTTGTTTTTATTTTTCTATTGGGGCACATCAACACCCCCCTTATTTGTCATATGTTGCTCCTATTGCATATCAATATGAGTCATTCTTTTATTTCCTGATCTTTTCTCATTAGGCTCAATACCAACTTTGTTGTCAACCAACCTTCCACTCCTCAAAGTGGTGATAGATTTAGCTTCACCATACACTGCCCTTTTGGATTGTTCATGGGCTGACCAGGCAGTCTTCCCTCCTCTCTCCTAGTCAAGTAGTGGATAGCTAACCAAGGTGATCCTCTATCTTTTTAATACTTTGGCTATGGGAGTTAATAGTTTGTGATAAAGAGCCCAAATTCTGAAACACAAAATTGAACTACAAAAGACTACAGCAGCAATTAGTCAAACACAAAATAGGCAATTATAAATCTAAATCTAAAATAAGAAAAACTTAGATCTACCAATTCTAAAAACACAAGTCCCCGACAGCGGCTCCAAAAACTTATTGGGTTGCTTACCTTACAATTATTAAAGAGTTAAAAGCCAATTAAAAGGGCAAAGTATAACAAAATGGGATCAAGGTAAGCAACCAGTCCTGCAAGAATCAGGGTTGTTGTAGCAAGCTTTAAGGGGTAAGAAAGGGTAGGTCCACAGGGAAATGTGCTTTAAAATGAGGTAAATCTCTAGATCTCTAATCTATCATAGATCTGGCACTCTAACCTATCATAGTTTAAAACAAAGCCAAAATAGGAAAGAGGAGAGGTTTCAAGAGTTGTCACATTATAAAACTATAGAAAACTGAAGATATAGCATGTGATCCAGAACTGATTGAAACTCAGATTTAAGAAAAAGGATTAAAATCAAAAGGTGGAGAGTAGCAGCTAGGGATTTTGGTCTTTACTGAAAATCAATTGGTTCAAAGGTAATGCATAGAATTAATTTGTAGCAGTCCTTCATCTTGCTACAATCTCAGATGCAAGGTATAAAAATCTGACCTAGACCAGAGAATTGCAGTAGTCCTAAGGCTATGATCTGTCCACTTGAATGGTCGCAAATCAGCCCAGAGATTCCTCTAATTCAAGGATCTTAATTAGAATAAGAAAACTATTGTAGATGTTATGGATGCAAGGCTACAAACTCAAGCATCCACAGGGGGATTTAATCTAGGGAAATCAAATGAGAACAAGAGATCTATAGATAAAAATCAACTTTAAAATCTACAAGATACTGATTGAATACAAACTTACAGTAAACTATGCTCAGATCTACAATTTGTGCGAGCAACATCCAATACATGTACAAAGCCTTATGCCTTTTAATTTACAGGTCATAACCTCACCCTAGCTACTAAAGGGGTTTAGCCAACCATGGTTGGTCTAGAGAATGAATGGGAAAGAAGAAAGAGGGAAGGAAATTTAGGAATCGAATTTGGCTCTGGTTCTCTCAATTTTTGGATGGTTAATTTGTGTAACTTCTCAGCCATTTATACTCTTCCCACCTGTCCTCAGATCTGTTTCTGCCAATTAGAGCTCAAGAGAATAATTTAGTTATTCTAAGCTACTGATGTGACTGATTTCTCTTCTAGAAGCTCTCCCCCAATTGGTCCGAACTGCTAAGTACATGTGAGTTAACTAGGAGATTCCCATTTGTGCCCATTTATGTTCCAAAAATACCCCCAAGGATTGCTAGCGTGCCTTGGAATGTATGCACAAAGCACTGAATTTAGCAACTGCTGTGAAAGGCACTAAGAAGCTCCAAATTCGATTGTCGAGAGGTTCAGAACCTCTTGACAGGTTCTGAGTCTATTTGGTGTCCCTTTTGACAGGTTGAGATAGGCTTTCAATAGGTTCCTTGACTTCTCGACAGGTTCAGTTGAACTAGTCGACAGGATTGACGCAATTCTCATCTTCTGTCCAGTACTCCATTAATCCTCTCGATTGGTTATACAACATCCTATCGACTTCTTTCATTGCTTTAGGTACCTTCTCGACAGGTTGCTCTCTGCTGTTTGACAAGTTGATTCAAATTCACGCTAATGAGTGCAGCTTCAGGTAAGTTATTGATAGGTTGCCTTGCACTGCTCGATAGGCTCAATTGAAGCTCTTGACATCTTCATATGTAAACACCCAATCTCTCAACAGCTTCATTCTAAGCATCCAAACCTATCGACAGGTCGAATTAACCACTCGACAGGTTTTATCCTTTGTTTCCACAGTTGTCTCACTACTATGGGCTGCTATTCTTCATCTGTCCAGCACTTAGCACTTCTTGAGGGGTTCAACCTTTATTCACTGCAGCTGCTCTTGCTTCCATGTGTGCCCATGTGGACCCATGTCATTCCCATAGACTTCAAGGCTTGTGAACTGCTTGATGGCTGGGTTTTTGGGCTGTATGAACACATGATGAAGCAACAGGTCTATTCTTTGGCATTTTTAGATGGATGTCTGCAGTAAGACTGCAATTTATTGCTTATCTACAAAACATACTCAAAACACTTTATTAGTCAACTCAAAGGTCCATCAAAGGTCAGGTGAGGAGGTGAAAAATGGCATTTTTCACTAATTAACAGATAATCAATTCTATTCATATGCTTTTTTATTTTTCTATAGTATTCATTATAAACATATCTACTAGGCTCATGCGGTTGTAAACCAGAAATAAAAAATATCTTTATTCAGCTTTTAATGGGGCTTTGGGTTAAAAGGTTTTCAAAGAAAGGCAGAAAGAATTCAAAGGTTTATGAGAATTTAGTTCTTTCACCTGTCTTCTTCTTCTTTTCTTTCCTTCTTTAGTTAGTATCCAGAATTGGATAACTTCTTCTCGTTATTCTTTTTTGGTTTCTGTAAATCCCTTTTCTTCATTTGAATATTTTCTTCAAATATCCTCTTGAATTTTCAGCTTGGAAGCTTTTTGCTTCTCTATTTTTTCAAAATCGTAATTACGTTTTCTTAATTTTTTCCCTTATTTTCTTCATTTTATTTTTTCTCAGTTGTACCCTTTTTTGGCATATCCCTTATCTATTATCTTATACTCCTTTCACTCCCTCTTTTTCCCATCTTATGTTTTAAACTCTCAAAAATATAAGGGTTAAAGGGTAAATAGTTTCTAGCATTTTAGCTTTTTTGCTCAAACTCAACAAAAAAAGATGGCCTTAAATCATCTTTATGATTCACTAGCATGCATGCCCTATTGTTTTGAAGTATCTAATAAATATTTCTAGTAAAACAAAAGATAATAATTATATAATATCTTATTCTAATTATAGCAATATGAGATTTCGTTAACAGTATAGTCAAGAAGTTCAAAGAAAAATTTGAATTTGAATTTGAATAGAAAGCAGTCTCTCTCTCAAAATAAAAGAGGAATTATGGCTCAAAAGCTCACTGGTTATATAATTTTGTACTATAATCTAATTATTGCAATTTAAATTAATGTATAGTTTCAAACATTCAATCTGATGCATTGTTCAAGAGGGTTATCATGAATCATAACTGCTCTATTTTGATTGTTGAACTTCTACGATGGATCGTAAAACGTATGGAATCATTATTTTTGTATCATAACTCACATATGATGGTTAACTATTGAGAAAAAAAAAATCTACCATTAAAATAAAGAAACTAAGCACTAATAAACTAAACAAAAACTCTAAACTAAACTAATATACACAAAAAGGTGTATCCCCCCAAACTTGAATAGGACAATGCCCTCATTTTGTATAAAAACAAGGGATACTCAATTTTTTATCATACCTGTGAGGTTCATGATATTCTGGAATATGTTACTCACTTGGTGATGAAGGGTATGGTACTATTGGTGTAGATAGAGTTGGTCCTGATGCTAGTAAGACTAGCAGTGAGGAAGGGCTGCTTGATAATTCTTCCTTAGAGTCTGACACCACATCTGTAGAGTATTCTGACTCTTTGTCTGGTACGGCCTCCACATGTAATTCCGGCCCAATTTCCTTGTAGTGTGCCTCAGCATTCTCTTTCTCTGCTATCAATGTATTATATTTTTCATTCAAAGCTCTCAGCACTTCTTCAACTATGTCTTTCTTTGTCAAGTCCTCTTTCAATTTGCAAATCACACCATACTTCACTTCTATCTCAACTCTCAGTTTTTCAGCTTCATCTTGTAATCCTATGACTGCAGCCCAACATTTGTTCGTAATGGACTCAATCTTCTTCTGTTTAACACATGTTAGGACTAGGGAATTGTTATCATCTTAAAGTCTTAGCATTTTCCCTTCTGCTATTGTAAGCAGATGGTTCTTCTCACCCAACTGATTATTGAGTTCTTGTTGGTACTTTGGTGAGCATTTTCTCTCGTATCTGGGCCTTCCATCAACTCTCCAATTTTTTCAATTAAATTGTCTATTTTGTCCTCATACTCCTTTTTATGACCATACCATGCCTATTGGTTATCTATTAATACTCTGTTTTGTTCTTGCAGCTGCATAATTTATGCTTGAAGGGCTGCAGTGGCCTCCTGGATTTTCCTTGGTGTTTATGCTGTCCAATGTGCCTGGTGATCTCTCACAACCCTTCGCCTTAAGTTTTCCACTAGCTCTAGCCGTTCTTATGTTGTGGGCATGGATTCAAGGACTCTACTCTTCAACTTGTGAAATTCTTCCAACAACTTTCTCACTAGACCTAGCAATGGCGTTAAGTTTAGTGCATTTGCATTTTGCCATTGCTCTAATTCTCGCAGTCTCCTTTCCCAAGTAGGATGTTCTCCTGAGTTCATGGGAACTATTGTAGTGGTGATTGGAGGAGATGTCTCTTGGTTCATCAATTCCATAAAACCCACTCGTAGAGTTTGAAAACTTTGTCCTACTTCTGCTACTTGGAATATAGGAGCCTGCTCTACATTTGATAGAATTCTGGGTGGAGCAATAGACTTAATAAGTGCAGGGACATGGCTAGAAGTAACCATTTCAGCCATTTTCTCCTCTCTTTGGAGTGATTTCTTCTGCTGTAGGGGAAATTGAGCTCAGTTGAGCTACTACAGGAATAACTGGTAGTGTGCCTACCACAGTGGAAGTGGGCAATGCAGGCCATGTTGGTGAGTCCAAAGCTGAGTCACAAAGACTGATGTGTTCTTCAACAGGTACTGATGCCAATGTTATTTCCTGCTCAGCTGATCTGTCATGTTCTGGGGAGTTAGGCTCCAATCTTTCTTGGGGAATAGTAGAAGTACTCATTCCCTCTGCTACAACTGATTCCCTTTGGACTGTGGTTATTTTAATAGTAGGCTCTTCCAGGACCTCTGTATTTGCTACAAGTTCTTGCGTGGTCTCTGGTATAGAAGAAGTACCCATCGTTTGTGTAGAAATAGGGATCTTCTTTTTGTTTTCAGAACTCAGGGTTCTCCTATAAGCCATGGCTATTAGGCCTTCTTCTGGTCTTGGTAAGGCATTTTCCTTGAGATCAAATTTATATCCCACATTCATCAATAGGTTTGTAATCAAACCTCCAAAGGGCATACAAAATTTATTCATTTGATACTTTTCTTGACTCAGTTTCCCTCTCATGGTGTTAATGACTTCCATTAGGTAGGGCAGAACATCGAACCAAATTCGATTAGCCGTTAAGTACAAAAGCTCTCCCAAAGAATGCTCTGCGTTGTGCTCGAAGACCCATGGGATGGATAGTCTTGTGAATCAAGACATCCAGGAAGTGGAGTTGTAAGTTCCGTGATCTCAAATCCTTATGCAAGAAAAATGATCTATCTTTTAGGGGTTTACCTAGTAGCTCTATTGCCATCTGAACAAAATTTTGAAGAGTATTAGGATGTTCACTTACGGTATTGGCTTTCAGATTATCAGGGGACACTTCAGGTCTCTCTAAGGGTGCGCTTATGACCTCAGCAATCATTACCTTTATTATAAGTATTGGAAATCTGTCAATGGTTGTGGAAAGAACTGGGGATTGGCCCTTGCTACTATTAATCATATTTTTATAAAACAGTGTAGACACCCAAATTTGGCCCAAGGCCCGATCAAGACACATTTTGAGAGAGGCACATTTTTGAGCTTTTGATGGCATATATAGATCCCTTAGGAACCTTCCCGAACTCTTGTAAACCCATCCCGACCCTTAGAAACCATTCTAAACCTAAACCTAGCTTTCTTGAGCAATGGATGCAGAGTGGTGTATTAGGACTAGTTGTGACCTTCTACTCTAATCTAATCATATACCATTGAAAAGTAGAATTCCTCAGCTTTCCAACGAGCCTAGAATCACCCCAATCAGAGCTATATGCGAGAAGATATCGCGTTCCGAAGCATAGGGGCAAATTTATAATTTTATGGAATTCCCCTTAGGGATTTGGCACAAGTATTACTTGTGCCAAGCCATTTCTCCTTAGAAATGGCTTGGCGTAACTAATAGTTGTGCTAGCAATAAGGTGGGCCCCACCAAGGGCAGCTAACTTCTCAGGCCACTATGTGGCACTGTTTTACTGTACATATGCCTGGCGAACTTATTAGTTGTGTCACGCTTATGAACAATACTCCTAGGTTTTTACCTCAAAAATTGAGATTGGGGTTTGACTTATTGACCATCTTGACCTTTGGGGTGTGTTTTGCTAGTTTTGTTGCACTCATTCACTATTTATTTGCAACCCCTTAAGTGGTTTAAAGCCTCACCTTATCATCCACCATTGGAGAAAACCTTCACACCTTTCAAGGCTCCAAAAACCCTAGGAAACCTTAGATGGGTAGATTAGTTAATTGCTAATCCAAATTAGCCTCTAAACACCCTCCTAACCTCTCTTTTTCCTTTAAATAGAGAGGCACCACCCCTTTACAAAGGCTTAAAATTTTTTTGCAAAGTAAGAGATTAAGGAATCCCTTCTCTCTCTCCTCTATTGCACTCTTTACACACAAATTCCATAACCTTTAAACCTTCTAAAACCCTTAGCCTTTCACCTAAAAACTTTAGTTTAGGTGTGTGCTACCCCCTAGCCTCCCCTCTCTACCTCTTAGCTATCCACCCTAAGAGTTAGAATCCATCATCAAGCTATACAAGCCATCAAAAGTTCACTGAAGCAAGCCAACGCAAGGCTCCACAGTGGTGCAACAAGGGCCCGAGAGCACCGACTCTCTCCTTTATTTCTCTACCTTCTCGGTTCTTCCTCCATCCTCTCATTTGTGCCATTATGCTGCCAAATTTTTGGTAGAAGCTGAGGGGCACAAATTGGATTTTAAGGCCCTTTGGGCAAGAGGAAAGCTTATTTATTTATTTTATATTATTTTTATTTTGGCCATAAGTAGAGACCACATTGAGAGGGTTGATTGGGTGCTTAACACCTTCCCAATCGATAACCAAAGCTCCTACCCAAGTGCCTTTGGCGTAGTCTAGATTTAGAGTCAATTTTTGGCACTCCGGTGCTCATTAAATTTGATTTGGGTTTCTCGGGACACCGAAAGCTCCGGGTGGAGACTCTAAATTTTTATCATGAGTGCGCGTCATGCAGTGGATCATTAAAAATCCATAGTTGCATAGATGGCGACTCTGCTGGGGATCAGCTAGTAGAGCTTCCCCTTAAATTTGGCCACTTTATTTTTTATTTACTAACTATTTTTGCTGTTGTTATTATTTTTTTTACTCACCCCTCCGACTATATCATTTTACTTACCCCTACTTTTACGTCGTTTACGAGCCTTAGCCAATTGGCGGGCCTACTTGCGTACCGCCTTAAACTTCTTTATGTTTTCATCATTTTAAGCACCTTAGCCAATTGTCGGGTCTACTTGTACATTTTCATTTAATTTCTTTACATTTCTGTCATTTTAAGTGCCTTAGCCGTTTGGCGGGCCTACATGCGCCTTTAATTTCCACAATCATATTCTGCCAATGAACACTAGCCCATAGAGGCGGCACGAGATCATCACCCCCGGTCTTTGAACTTAAGAAAATTCCCTTAAAAATGAAAAATAAAATTGAACCAACAAAGGGGACTTAAATTGAATTTTGTGGGATAGTTTTTTGCTGGTTGGGATATTTAGGCATACATACAAACTCCTAGGTCTTAGTACGCCGGCAGCCCCTAGTGGTGATGATCCGGAAAAGTCCCAGCCCACCTAGTACTTGAGAAAGTGCTTGCACTTGAGGTATATCGAGTGGGTAACCTTCTTGTTACTAAGCTTAAAACTCAGGGAAAAAGTGAGTGTTAGCGAACCCGTATTGACCTTGTAATCCTTAGGTTCGGTGAGGAAGAGAGTCGATTCATTAGAACAGTCAATCCCCGAAAGCCCAGCTTCCAGAAAAAACTAGTTAGGAAACTCATTTTGGGCTGAAGGTGCTGCTGCCAAACTATCTGGAGCCCTCTGTTTGCCTGGCGCCACTAATATATGCGCCAAGGTAAAAATCCCCAAAAATACACTGGCGCATGTATTAGTTGCGCTAGCTTTATTCTGGGCAGTTTTTCTCTAGCGCACCTAATAGTTGCACCAAGTTTAGTTTAGACAATAACAACCCGAATCTGTGGCTTGCTTCACATCCCTAACTCCCCGATTACTGTCTTTAGTACCTCTGTTTCAGCCCCACAATCCTCGACACCCAATACACCCTCGCCGGTCAAGAGAAGGTGACTTCTTTTTTACTCGTTTTGAGGGATTGGGTTGTTTACATTGGTTTTCATGCCTTTAATAGATCAATGGGTATCTCTTTGATTCTTTCAAAGCGCTTTGGGGCCTTTGCCGCGAGACCTATTTAGGGTACGAGAGCCACCCGAAAAGGGAATTCAAAAGGCCCTAGAATCCTTATTTCTTTTCACTTATAAAAATTCAAAAAAATCAAATAAATTAAAAACCCAAAAATAGAGTCTTGATTGGTGCTGGCACAACAGCATCATCGTACCCTCCGTCATCCCGAAGGGGAATGAGGAAGCTTTGCGGGCCCTACCCAAGGCACCTGTACCCAACCCGATACCAAGCCATGTTGTGGGCAGTGGATCTGGCTTATGCCAATCCCGACTCATCCCCACCGCATTCCCCAACCCATTCCCATACCTAAGAGGCTGTCACTTCCATCCCCCTCACCCAATCAACCCTCACCATCACCGGGCCGTTCGGTGCCCCTATTTTTCCTTCCACCACTTTTCAAAATATCCAAAGTCTAACCCCCCATTTCCCATTATTTTCCTAAGCCATGCCCTCATCCATGGCCATTTCCAACCCATCTCACCTTCCATCCACACCCATTCAAAACCTAGCCCCATCCTCAACTTTCACCAATATACCTTATTGTTCATCCACCTGACGCATACCCAATCCATCCACATCTATCCATGCCACACCTGATCTCCCATACATCCCTCCGTCTACCCAGGTCATGCCCATTTTTACTAGGCCTATGACCAGCTTTCCTCTCTCATCATCCACATCCATGCTCCATACATCCTCCCGAAACATGCTCAATCCATCCTCATTCACCAATGATCCATCTCATTTTTCTAACCCACATATCCCCCCACTTACTCGGGTCATGCCCGATTTTATTAGGGCCATGCTCAATTTCCCTCTTCATCCACCCCATCCAAGTCCCTCCAACCCTTAAATATCCCATCTCCATCCTATCCCCCTTCCATGGCCATGATGGAGTAGATGTTCCAAACTTATAATAGGTGGAAGGCCTCCCAACACATCTCCTCTCATCCACACCCCACATCCATGGATCCATCTGGGACACTATCAAGCCTTCATGCCTCATTCCCCCATGACCACCATCAAACCCCCATCATCCACACGATCAAAACCCCCATCACCCACCTACCCCAAGGCCCAATGGCCCAAAATCCCATCCTCCATATGCACCAAGTGCCCATAGCCCAGACCCACCAGGGGCCCATGGCTCAGGCCCACCAAGGGCCCATTGCCCAAACCGACCAAGGGCCCATGGCCCAGACCCATGAGGAGCCCATGGCCCAGACCCACCAAGGGCCCATGTCCCATACCCATCAGACCCAGGCCCAGATCCATCAATGGCCCATGGCCTAAACCCACCAAGGACCTCTGGGCCACACCTATCATTACTAAGGCTTCATGGTCCAACCTCCCCAAGGACCCATGGGCCAGACCTTTATAGCTCAGCCCTCCGAAGGCTTCATGGCCCAAACCCAAGCTCACCAAGGCCCTAAACTTGGAACCTCACACCCATACCCTTCACAATTCCCCCAAAATTTCACTCACCGACAACCCTCATACCCAGCTCAAACCCATGCCTTACATCAACCCTAATTCACCCATATCCCAAACTCCCAATGTCAGTTCCAAACCTTTCCCCATGCCCAATGGCCTCATCAAACCCCACCTAAAAATTTGGCTTCCACTCATCCCATCACCCCACAAACCTTCCCTCACATGCAATGCACTCACATACAGACCATTCTCATCCAGTCCATACAGCACTAGCAAGAGAATCCCGCCCTCACTTCAACTTATGTAGATCAGCAGTATGAAGAGGACGAGATTATGAATAGTGCTGCTTATGTCGAGACATTGACCAAGATTAATCTCCCTCCTTTAATTTCCCACCCCTTGGTAGCACAGAACGAGTCCTGACTGACTGCAGAGAAAGTGGCTCCCATGTCCAAGGAGTTAGAGCAGTTGAAAGAACTGTTAGACAAAATTCAGAAGCAGTTGTTGAAGATGGGTGGTGCTGAAATCCACGCCACGGACTTCTCAGATTTGTGTTTATTTGTCGAGGTCCCCTTGCCTCCAAAATTTAAAATGCCAACTTTTGACAAATATAACGGAACCGACAATCCCATAGCACACCTCAAGTCTTATTGTGGGGACATGTGCCTGTATGGAGGGGACGAAAGACTATTGATAAAGGTCTTTCAAAAGAGTTTGACTGATCCAGCTTTGAGGTGGTTCACATTCTTAAAACCATCTATGATAAAGACCTGGTTGGACTTGACGCATCTATTTCAAGAACAATATGTCTACAATATAGACATTGAACCATGCAAGTTAGACTTGGCCGTTTGAAGCAAAACTCGAATGAAACCTTTAGCGATTATTTGGGGCATTGGAGAGCATTAGTAGCTCAGGTTAGAAACAAGATACCTAATGACGAGCAAATAGAAATGATTTCCAAGAACACGCTGCCAGTGATCTCGAACATTTTAGTATACTAATAGTAGTCCAGCTTTGCTGATCTGGTAAGGAATGTAAATTACTGTGAAGATGTTATCAGGGAAGGTTGCCTGAGAGAAAATGTACCCGGGGGAGCTAGCGGAGTTAGATGATTTTTTGAGCAGCATAACGAGAAAAGAATAGGGGCTAATGTCCAGAACATTGCCAACACCTAGCCTAAAAATAATATAACCCCGTTTTAATTTCAGGCAGCTTAACCAGCACCAGTTAGAACTGAGCAGATCTAAAGAACAGGGAATAGACAAGGAATGCAGATGATTTCGAAGTAGAGGAGAGCCCGCTACAATCAACTATTTACACCCCTAGGATAATCATTAAGTATACTTTTACCTTTGCTAATAGAAAAGGAACTAGTTACCGCCCTTCAATTATTACCTCCTCCTAATCCAATTCCGAAGAATTATGACCCTAACACTCACTATAATTTTCATCAGGGTCCGGGCCACCCGACCGATCGCTGCTTTCCATTAAAGCACGCGATACAATATTTAATTGATGCCAAGAAAATCATACCACCTGCACCTTCTCAAGTGAACCAACACGCAAATATACATTAGGTGCCATTACCCCCACACCCTACCAGTGGCACAGGTCTCAGACCCACCATCAGGATGATAGAGGAATGCGAGGAAGAATTTGAATTTGATCCATCGAATTACATTAGTGATCGGGAGAGTTATGTGGCACCGTTGCAAAGAAGTTGTGAAGAAAGGAGTATCGGGGTGATTGAACCTTTGAATTTATCAGACTATTTCCCTAACCCAACACCACAAGTTGAACCCTTAGATCTTAAGGCTTATTTCCCATCTCTCACACCCATCAATTACGTGCACATAACTGCATATCAACCATATACTACCACCCCCATCAATTACCTGATAGCCCATCAGGTCCCCCTTCCCCCACCATCACCTATCAACTATCAATGGCCCCCTCCTACCCCATTACCCCCGGTGCAACCACCCTCAAACCTCATCACCCCAACCTAGCCTAATTTTGCCATCCAACCATCTACCACTGAAGTGAACCAGGTATTACCCACCCTTTTAGAGCCATCGATGTAAGTGCATCAGACGCCGGCAGCTACACCATTTCAGATTCAGGACCAACCTACAATCCTCATCAAGTCCCGCTGAGTTATGAGCAGACAGATGCCAATGCCGACAACAGTAGAGAAGGGGTAGTAGGCTTTGTCACTCGATTAGGGAAGATTTTAAAGCAGCCAAAAGCACCTATAGCATCATAAACCCAACTTGAGGGAAAGAAGGATAGTGCCGTAAACCCTTTTGAAAAAATGAGTTGTGAGCATATACTAGAGACTCAATTGAGAAGAATGTCGGCTCATATCACTGTATGGGATTAATTGTTGATGTCCCCACTCCATTTTCAAGATTTAATGGGAGCGTTAAAGAATGCGCACGTATCGCTTCAGGTGAGCCCAGATGAAGTCAGGCAGATAATTGCTCAAGTTATGGCTTCGAATGCCATTTCATTTTTAGATGCCGATTTACCGGATGAGGGAAGTAGTCACTCCAAATCCCTTAATATTATTGTGGAATTCGAAAATATGATAATCCCTCTAGTGTCGATCGACAATGGGTCTACTCTAAATATATGCCCACTAAGAACCGCCACAAAGATCAGGGTAGATCCATGCATGTTGAGACCCACGAGATCCAGTGCCCTAGGTTTTGACAATACCAGAAGAGAGATAATGGGAGAAGTTGACCTTGAGCTATTAATTGGGCCAATGACCTTCTCCATATTGTTTTAAGTAATGGACATTAAATCCTCGTTTAATTTATTGTTGGGACGACCATGGCTTCACGAAGTCGGAGCGATATCGTCGACACTACATCAAAAGCTCAAGTTTACGTCTGAGCATAAGATTATCACCATCATTGGTGTGGGCCACAGTGAGAAGGAAAAAGCCACCAACAGTGTTCAAAAGCCCAAGTTACTGGATGTGCCACACACAGCTAAGGATGTCGACCTCCATAGTTTTGAGTACGAAGTATCAACGGTACTCCCGGAATCCATCGATGGCATCATTCCAAAAATTAGAGATGGAATGGTAGCAACAGTGGCCATGCTCCAAAAGTGGGGCTATCAAAGAGGAAAGGTGCTGGGACCCCAACTGCAAAGAAGAAGAGAGCTCATCATAGTTAAAGGGGCCAAAAATTTAGATTTGGGCTAGGTTACAAGCCCACGAAAGAAGAGGTGCGAGAGGCTAAGGAAAAAGCCCGCGCAACGGTAGCTGCAAGAGCCAGGTGGATACACATGGAGGAAAAACCCCATCCCAGGCCTCACATCAGAGATTCATTTGTGAGTGTCAGGGTTTTGAAGATCGATCGAAATGGGGTAACCCAATTAACCCCACACAAACCTGCAACACCGGTTCACCCCACCAATCGCCACATCACCCTTCCCAGCCTGGAAGTAGACTTGGCCACGTTATCCCTCTTTGAGGAATGACACTCCGTACTTGAACAATCTCCCCATGTGGTAAATCACCACAAAACTATGTTAACGTTTGAGGACCTAATCTTAGATGAATTTGGGATCAACATGATGGAGGCTAACTCCGAAGAGCCGTATCAGTCAGCACCCTCCATCCAAATAGGTAAAGGAGTGGCCTCTCAGGTACGCAATTGGGCATCTTTGCCCCAAACTTTGGAGGCGGGGAGTGGCCTAAGCTTTTGCACCCATTTTCTAAAAAAAAATAACCTGTAAAAAGTGAGATAAGCCCTTGGCAGGCAATTCCTTTTTTTTACACAAACTCGCACTGCCAAGGGTCCGTCTCTTGAGAAAATAAAAATTATAAAAACATTAAAAAATACAAAATCCTAAAATATTGTTGTGCGACCATGATCCTCTCGAACCCGTCGCAGCGATGCACTCACCTTTGATGAAAATGTAGAGTCGCCACCTGAAGCTTTTGGTTACCCGGGAAACCTTCAAATCGATATTTTGAGCACCGAAGTGCTAAATATGACTCTGATTTACCGGTCTTTGCCATAGGCTCTAGGGTAGGGGCTTTGGTTATCGATCGGGAAGGGTTTAGGCACCCGATCAACCAGCATGTAGCGGTCTCTATCTATGGCCAAAAATGAAAATAAAGAGAGCAGAGTTTCCCCTCGCCCGAAGGCAATACGTTCCTATCAAGCTTTGAGCCAAACCAAAATTTCGGCGGCGTAACGGCTTGATTCCTTCGACGGAGGAGACACCAAGAAGGTAGAGGAAGAGAGGGGTGAGCCGGAGCTCACGGGCCGTTGTTGTACCGTGGAAGATCTTTGCTTTGGCGTGCCTTCGATGCCTTAAACGGTATGGAAATGAATTTTAACACTAGGATTTGGTGAGATAGGAAGCGTAGGGTGAGGCTAAAGGCTAGGCTTTAACTAAAGGGAGTGATCTAATGGTGGAAATGAACTGAAATAGATGGAATATGCATGCTGGAACTCTGGAAAAATATTGGCATTTTTTTTCACTAGGGTTTTCTCTTAAGCACTCTCTAACCTTTCAACCAAATTTCCAACCCTTTGGGAAGAGGGGGGCCTCTCTATTTATAGAGAAGGGATGGGTTAGGGGCTTACTTAAGAGCTAATGGGTTTATCAATTAGGTAATCCCCTATCTAAGGTTTACTAGGTTTTCGAGGTCCTAGGGTTTTGGGAAACTGATTTTAATGGCAGATGATGGGGTGAGACCATGGGTGACTTAAGGGTTGCCAATAAGCTCAAAGGGGGTGCAACCAACCTCAAGACACCCACCCCAACAAAGGAGATGGTCAAAGGGTCAAACTAGATGAAGGAAATTCGAGCAACTGATGACAGTTACTATAGCTAAGCTGGGCTTATATATTATATACGCCCAGTTTAGGAACAGTAAATTTCACCAAAAACAGGGGAGCTTTGGGAAGATGAAGCCCGTGGTGTGTCCCACCTATGCTGGGCGTATATATTATATACGCCCGACCAAATTTCCCCCCAAAATAGGCAGGCACATATAATATATACGCCTGACTAATCTGGGGCTAAATTGGCTGGGCGTATGTAATATACACGCTTGAGCAAAATTTTTATGATTTTATGTGAAACTTCAATCGGCCATAACCTTTGAACCGTAGCTCCAAATTGGGTGATCTTTAGCTTGTTGGAAAGCTGGAGAAGTCCTCTTTCCAATGACATAAGGTTTGTCCTTAGTAATGGTCTATATAAAAAATTGTTGCTCCTCTCCCATCAACTGCTCAGTAAGGTTCAAGTTAGGTATGGGAAGGGAATCTAGGATTTAGGGGTGATCTCTAAGGGTTGGGGAATGGTTCTAAGGGGTTCAGGGTGATTCCTAAAGGTCTGGGTGGATTCCTGCGGGTTTAGGGGTGCCATCGGAAGCACAGGGGTACATCTCTCCCGAAGTACAGATTGATTAGGCCTTGGGCCGAATTTGGGTGTCTATAGATGCCCCTCTTTGGTATTCGATCATTAATGATCGGATGCCAAAGATAAGAGACATCCGAAGAGGTCCAAGGCACGTTTGATGGGTCCGCCTGGTTCAACTCAATTCTCAAACATTCATGGTGATGGCGAGTGTACGTAAGCCCTCTCATTTCGGGATATCGTCTGTACCTCAAAGCTAATAGTCCCCAAGCGCATTGCGACATTACTGGGCATAACTGCGATGATCACAAAAAGTGTAAGCCCACTAGCCGGGATATCGTCCACTTCCTGAGGGAAATTATAGATTTGTGATGTTGAGTATTAATCTGAACCAGACAGCTCCATGAAACGGGATGATCGATCTATGCTTCGGAATTGATGCCAAGCACACAAAGCGATGGTCTAAGCAACGTGTCCAATCCTATGGGGTATTGACAGCTCCATTGGATTGGGCACAGGTGCCCTTACCTAGGTAAGGCTCGAAGTCTTTTGGGCGGACCCAACAACCTCAAGGTTATTTTAGCATGCTTTACTCGAGCAAAGCGAATATTGATGTTGCAACATTTCTTGGGAATGCATGCCCATTTTCTGAGTGAACCTTTTTGTGTTTCCTTTTTCCGAATTTTTTGTTCCGAGGCCTCTAAGCAAAGCTCAAGGACCTCTGGCAACTTTATTTTTGCACAACTCTTTACATGGATCAAAAGTTAGTTGATATGCTTTAAGAGTGCGTGCGCTCTGTCGGGGATAGGTACGCCTTGGGGATGTGTACGTTCCAGTGGGGAGGTACTCCTGATTCACATGAACCGGAGTGCCTTAACTTGAGACAAAGCTAAGAAAAGATCGGGCTAGGACCAATCATCCCTTGAAAGAGATGGCCAATTCCAGCCTCCATCCCTAATGAAATTACATCTTATTAACTATGCATAGACAGACACCCATCAGGAGCGATAAGCAGCAAAATAGGCGTGAACGGAAGCCTCGACCCTAAGGTACAATTTACGAGGACAAACAACCATCCTGCGGATACCCAGACGCAAGTGCGTACATTCAACAAGGACACCGTGCCTATACAGGTTTTAAGCCTATGTAAAAGGAAATAAAAGGGAATGAGCCCTTTGGTCTGTATGTTTGCACATAGTTTGGTTGGTTGTAATTTTATTTTTGACAGGTCAGTTTCAACTGACAATAGGCTTGTCGAATGGTCTGAAGTCGAGGGCACTCTTGGTCAACATCGATCCGAAGGGGGATGACCAGAGCGAATGCTTGGAAGGCAGGATCAACCTACTCAGGATTTTTACTAAGCAGCAACAGGTTGTTATTTCTTCTCCCTTTTTTTTGTTCTTTTTTTTTCTCTTCTCTCTCTTTTTTTTTTATGTTAGATTGAGACTTTGGGCATGCTCAAACTGTCTTTATTTCTGCACGTACCCTTAGGCGAATCAACTTGCCATGTTGATATACCTTAGGGACGTGTGCATTCCGGTGACGGGTTCTTGGTTTGCCTGCCGGATCAGGCCTCGACCTTTACTGGGGGAGATCTAGGGCTTGGTGTGTGTTCCAAGGAGTGACCGGTGATGGATAAGTTTATTTGCCTGCTGGATCAGGTATGGGGTGTCCGGTGAAGACGGGGTTCGAGAACTTTCGGGTGGACCCTGATCATTCCGAATTAATTTAGCACGGTTCGCGGAGTGGTGAAAATGGTCATTGCAGTGCTCTTTTGAGAACTAGTGTCGCTTTCAGCATTTTCATTCCTCTTTTTTTTTTCTTCTTTTTCTTTTTTTGTTTGATTTTGTGGGCACAATAGGTGGGTGCCTACGGACCTAGATCCGTTTATTATTGCACGGTCCCTTTGGGCCAATTGAAGGGTCGAAGGGTCATTTGGGGATGCATGCACCCTTGCCCAATGATACGTGGGCCTCTAAGGGGGGTCTGGACCGAGGTCTATAACATACAAGGGGGTCCGTCGGGCCTCAAAATTGAAAATGGCCTGGTAGTTACAAAAAACTACCATTTCTGGTCGGGTGTATATATTATATACGCCTGACCAAAATCAAGGAAATGGTCGTATATATATATACCAGAAAAACCTAAAACCGCCTTAGACCGAGAAACACAAAAGGGGCCCCCCTTTTCAAATTCTATCTTTCTCCCTCCTTCCTTCTTGAGTTCGGGACAGCCCCCTAGGGTTTTTGCATTTGATTTGGCTTAAGTTCTATTATCGGCGGTTGCGGGTGTGGATCGAAAGACGCTTATCCTCCGCCGATATTTGTTTTTCATTCTCATTGAAGGTAATCATTACCCTTCCTTTATTTTTCTTTTGAATTTTTAATGATATTGCCTCTCTTTTTTTTTTTTTTTTTATATGGTGAAATGCTCTGTGATGCCTATATTCCTTTTTCTCTCTTTTTGTTTTTGTTGTTTTCTCTTTTTTTTTGAAATATTTGATTCCTTAGGCCTATTTTCCATCCATCATTCATTTATTTTGTTTTTCTTGCTCTTTTTTGTTTTTGATGGATTAGTGCATTTTATTTGATGGATCGGTGCCTCTTTCCTTTTTTTTTTTGGGATTAGCGCATACATATATTAGTATACCTATATATGTATTATTTTATTATTATTATTTTTTGTTTGGTGGATTAGTATACACACACACATTTTTTTTTTTTTTTTTTTTTTTTTTGCTTGTTGATGGGTTAGTACATTTATACACACATTTTTTCTTTTATTAATACGCACACATTTTTTTTTTGTTAATGGGTTAGTACACACATTTTTTTTGGATTAGTACACACACACACACATTTTTTTTTGGGTTAGTACACACACACATTTTTTTTTGGTTTAGTACACACACATTTTTTTTGGGTTAGTACACACACACACATTTTTTTTTGGGTTAGTACACACACACACACATTTTTTTTGGGATTAGTACACACACACACATTTTTTTTGGGTTAGTACACACACACACATTTTTTTTTTGGATTAGTACACACACACATTTTTTTTTGGGTTAGTACACACATTTTTTTTTTGGATTAGTACACACACATTTTTTTTTTTTGGATTAGTACACACATTTTTTTTTGGGTTGAGATTTTTTTGTCTTTGGATTAGTGCATATATATTTTTTCCTTTTTTTTTTTTGGCACCCTACTCATATGCCAATGCATCTCATATTTTCAGGATGTCCGGTGACGAAGGGCATGATCAGCAAGAAGAGCTGGAGATGGCCTACGGTCCCCGTGGGGAACAGTTCATCATGTCTCAGCGCTCCTCCCAGCCTTGGTATGGAATGCAAGGCGAGGCTGCCCATGCCGGCCTCCTCTACTGCCAGCACACCCACATGTCCAACATTGGGATCGTCGGTCAAGTAAACAGATGAGCCCCCCCCCCCCTTTTCACTTTTGTTTTCCTTTGATGTCTTCATTATACCACCTTGCCCCTATCTGATTGATGCCTTCTGTTTGCAGCCCCTGCCGCACATTATGTTCCGAGGCAGTTGGTTTGACCTCCAGCGCCTTGTGCTTTACCTTCCCCAGTGGTGAAGGACCTGCTCACCGATGCCGGTTTTGGGGATTTCATTTCGTGTCCTGCCGTGAGGGCCAATACGGCCTATTTGAAGGGTCTGATAGAGGGTTTTCCCCCCGAGACCATGACATTTCCCATGGTCATGGCAGAGATGGCCTTTACACCTGCGGACTGGTCTATGATCACTGGGGTCCGTATTGGAGGAGTGCCCATGGTACCTACCCGTACACCGGGTATGGAGGAGGTGATTCGACTGATAGGGGCCTACCCGACCTCTGGGAATATTCGAGGTTCTGAAGTCAAGCTGTCCTAGCTGGTTGATCAGTTTGAGCCTTATGAGTTAGTGGACCAGGGCCAGCCTGACATGGCCATTTATCTCGAGCCCGCACGCGCACATATGCTGGCCCGCATTGCTCTGCTGTTCCTCCTGGGTAAGACTCTCCTCTCCAAAACCAGCGGAGGGCGAGTCTCATTGTCCCTGCTCAACTTGATGGTGAACTGGGAAACCGTGCATCGATTCGATTGGGGCGGCGTTGGCTATGCTGTACTCATGTTCAGCCTGAAGCAAGCCGTTCTTGGGCAGTCTAGCTCCATTGTGGGTTTCTGGCCTGCAATTGAGGTATTTTATCCTTTGGTTTTAGCTTGTCCAATTTTCTTTTATAGCATACCTGTCTTTATCTGCTTGCTTTCTCAGATCTGGGGGTATCTTCACTTCCAATCGGGTCGCCCTCTGCTTCAGTCTGAAGTTGCTACATTCCACCTCATGCGTAACTGGCACGTGAGTCGCCGTCGGGACGTAGGTATGAAGCATTTGGAGTTAGGGTTGCACTCTCAGTTCGACCTGTTGATCCTAGAGCAGGTAAAATAATTCCCTTTTTATAAATTTGATAGCTCTTGTGTGCTATGGGTTCTGACCAAATGTGTGTATCCTTCCTCTGTTTTCTCTTCTTTTGCAGGTCATCCTCGACCCCTACATAGGATCTCCCTTCTGGAACTTGGCTTCAGTGGGTCCTTCTTTCTTTTTGCTGGACCGTCGCATCATCTTCCTCTACGGGTCCTAGACTAGGGCCTACTATTTAGGGGAGAGAGTGGTTCATCAGTATCGCCCTCTCTTTGCCGTGCCCCAAGCTCCTCCTGTCGATGTGTTGGCTCCGGAAGGCTCCATTGATGAGCTTACTGCTACTTTCTTCACCATGGGGTTCCTGTCGTTGACCTTCTCTTGCCCGGGCGGTATCAGTCGTGGTACGATTCCCTGCCCTATCATTTATTGTTGCCCCGCTTCGTGCCTAGTGCTAACTTTTTAGCTTTTGGCGGGCCGTGATCTCAGGTAATGCCCCTTTTCTCTTTTTATTTAGCAGCCTCCTTGTGATTGCTTTGATTGACCTACCTCCTTTAATGATAAAATGTTTCTCTCTACAGTTTGAGTAGGGCGGCGACTCAGATGAGGGGGATGAGGTGGCTGCTCCTTATGATGCTACAGGTGCTGGACCCTCCGATCCTTCCGGGGCTGGTGCTTCTGGCGTGGCTTCAGGTGCTGGACCCTCTGACCCTTCTGGTGCTGGTGCTTCTGGCAGTTCGCCTACCGTGGTCCAGGGGACCTTCAAGCGCTTGGATGATGCTTTTTTGTCGCGCGTATGTGCCGACGTGGCTGAGAAGGAACGTATCTCTGCTGAAGCTATCCAGGTCCCACCTCCTGAGCTGATCCCTAGGGTAATCTCTATCTTGTTGCTTTATTCTCCTTCCCTTTGAATTATGCTAATGGCCTGTGTGACTAACACCTCCTTTTTCTTACTGGCTTGGATTATGAGTCGGCAGTGAGTCAAGCTGAATATTATTGTAACCTTGTTGGGCTTAGGGAGACCGAGGTGGTGAGTGAATGCTGACCCAACCTAGTTATTTTCTTTATTTACTTTCCGCCTTTTTCTCTACCTGATGGCTTTTGGTGTGTTCCTACAGCGTGCTCGTGAAAAGGAATCGCGTTCCCTTCTCAACCGTATTTCTCAGGCGTGAACTCGGGTGGGGGAGACTCGTACTTTTCAAAGCGCGAGCCGGCGCCAGATGAAGTCGAAGGGGGCTGCCCAGGGCTAGTTTATTCTCTGAAAATTTGAAACAATGAAACAATTTAGACTTGGCTTTATTGGGGATATTTAATAACTTTTAAACAACAATTTTTTTTGGATGGTTTATAATTTTTATGGTTTTTATGAATGTTTCATCTCTTTGCTTTGATGGTTTTCTTTTCTTTGGTCTGAAACGAGCTGGCACCCATCCAATGATGGGGGTGATCCTACAGGTGATTCTCTGTACATCACCTATGGATAGTGCGCCATCCGAGGCCTCCCCCCCATGGGGGTGTGAGCATGCCTGCCTGTGGGCTGCCCCGAGATGAAAAAGTGGGCCAACTAAAAAAATAAGTTCCTCCTTGGGGAACCAAAATGGACCACTGTGAGAGGGGGCCTTGCATCCACTTTAAAGCTGGGCGATATATTATATACCAAAAATGTTCACCATAATGGCGGGCATATATAATATATCGCTGGCAAGTCCATTAAATGGAAGTATATATATTATATACGCCTGGCAAAATGTTTCAAGCTTTTGCCTTGGCGTATATAATATATACACCTGCTATAATTTGGGCTCAGCGGGCTCTTTATAACCCGAGCCTGGTCCCCCCTTGCCTCCTCCTCCATCTTGGTTTGGCCTTTTTTCCCTTCCTTTCATCTTTTCCTTCCCTTTCTTTTTTCTAGTGGGTCCATCGTCATACATTGACTGATTTTATAAAGAACATCTTTGTACGTCGATGGACCCGCCTTCGAAAAGGGGCCCAAGCTCTTGTACGGGGGCTGGTATACTTCCCTGTTAGGACCCGAGGCCCAATTTTTTACAAAAATGGCATGATAGCTTGGCTGAGAGCGAGCTTGCTATTCTGAATTGCCTTGGGTTGTCCCACCTTTCCTCTCTCCTTGCTATCCCTCTATTGCCCAACCTGCTGCAGGCGGCTTTGGCATCGTGGGACCATAGGGCCCATGTCTTTAGATTTGGGTCTAGGGAACTGACCCCAACCTTAGAAGAGGTGGCCTCTATTACTGGCTTGAAGATGCATCGAGGCCTTGCTAAAGTGGTGCCCAAACCGGGGTATGCAAAGGCGGTCTACGCGGTTCTCGGATTAAAAAAGGGTGGGTATGAGAAATATTTCGCCGGAGGGCCTACTAGGTGTTCGGTGAAATTCCTGAGAGAACTTTTCGGCGACTCGAGCCTTCGAAAGTTGCCCATTCAAGATCCCTTCAATGTAAAGGCCTTTGCCCTTTATTAGCTGTCCGAAGTTCTCTTCTTTACTGGGGGCGAGACCTTTTCCCTAGGGCTGTGCGATGTGTTGACTGAGTTGGAGGGAGGCCGCTCATTGGTGCACCTAGTCTTGGCTGAGATGTATCGGGGCCTGGATGCCTCGGCCTCGAGCCGGGTTGGGATTCTCAGCGGGAGCCCACTCCATGTTCCGATTTGGCTAGGAGAGCATTTGGCTATCATGGGGCCTGTGCCGAGATTGTGCTTGATAAAAGGGGATGTGGCTCGGGGCTTTCTGATCCGGTGCTCGAGATTGCCTCATGGGAGCGCCGAGGAGCTGAGTACGTGGCCAGCAGATGCGAAGTTGATTTGGCAACTTCCCTGGTTGGACGGTACCTTTTCAATTGTCCGCTCTCGAGATTATGAGGGTATCACCCTATTGGGGTTGACCGGTAGCACATATTATTTCCCATCTCGGGTGCTTTGTCAGTTCGGGTATACTCAACATGTGCCATGCTTTTTGAGGCCACCTTTGTGCTCTCTGATATTTTCTCGGGGTTCTCTCAGTGATCTCGACCGCATAGCCACCCTTTGGGAGACCTGCCAATCAGCGCACATGTGCAGAAGTTCGTTGGGGGTTCTCTCGATCTGGTTTGGTTGGTGTCCGAGGATATACCTACCCTAGCGCAGTTTTGTAGATGTGATAGAGGCACGGGCCTTGGCCATGTGAAGCGATGCTTGGACTGGATCGAGTCTCTTTCTCAGAGAAATGGCTTTGGAGGCTTTGGAGAAAGAAAGGGCCGGGCTGAGATTCAGGCGAGGCTGCCACGGCCGAGAGTGAGGTTCTTGATTGACTAGGCTTTTGATCGAGTCTCGCAGCCGGCAGAAGAGTCTTCATGGTAGGTGGATGTCTGACCGAAATGCTCGCGAGGACTCTCTTCTTGCAGAGATCAGTGCTTTGAAGCGTGCTCCCTGCCCTTGACCTGTTCTTGCACATATCATAGATCATATACACGGAGGGGAGGAATGCCCCATAACAGAGATCTCTTTTTGGGTTTTTTTTTTTTTTTTTTGTTATATATATACAGATATATATATTTTTTTGGTTTTTTATCTGCAAAGAAAGCAGCAAAATAGAAAGTGTGTCACATTGTTATCTTTTTGGGACGTGACACTCCGTACGTAATACTGTAAGAAATGGAATGAAATCTATACCAACATATATATATTTTTTTTTTGTTTTTTGACTTTTTCCTTCGTACGTTTCGTAATGTAAGGCTTTTTATGGAGATTTTCACTTCCACAGTGTGGGGTTTCTTTTTTTTGAAATTTTCTCCTCCACAGTGTGGGGCTTTTTATGGGAAAGAGAAATCTATTATCTTTTTTAAAATTTTCTCCTCCACAGTGTGGGGCTTTTTATGGGAAAGGGAAATCTATTATCTTTTTTGAAATTTTCTCCTCCATAGTGTGGGGCTTTTTATGGGAAAGGAAAATCTATTATCTTTTTTGAAATTTTCTCCTCCACAGTGTGGGGCTTTTTATGGGAAAGGGAAATCTATTATCTTTTTTGAAATTTTCTCCTCCCTTTAGATCTTTTTATGATATCGGTAATTACAAGGCCAAACCAGTGGGTCTTTTTTTAGCATGGTCGAACCCTGTTCATGAGATACAGGTTTTTTCCTTTAAACGTGGGAAGGTCAAATTCCTAGGGATTGGTCTAGTCTTCTGTCTTTCCTTTTGGTCATGTGTCCGACGTCGCGGTAGAGATGACATACTTGATCGGGATCTGATCTAATTTTCACATGAGTGACCCGTCGAAAAGGGGGGAAAGGGGCTCAAGGGGGTCAAACTGAAATGGGCGGGCCAGAATAGGTCTTCTCTTAATCTCTCTTTCCTTGACATTTTTGCTCATAGCGCCCAAGACGGGTTTTCGCCATGCCCGTCATCCCTGTTTTTACCCGTAGCGCCCTTTCAGGTTTTCACTACGTCCATGGGTTCGCTTTCTTACCCCAGGTGCCCTTTCAGGTTTTCACCTGGTCTGCGTGAGTTCGCTATTTTTACCGGTGGCGCCCTTTCGGGTTTTCACCCCGTCCATCTTGCTTTGAACTCAAATTAATTTTTTTTTACTTATTTTTTTTTTTGTTTTTGCTTTTTTTTTTTTTAGAACCAGAAGGCCACGACATGGATGTCGATTCTGTCATAGCCGGCTGAATGAAGTTCTGTGTGGTTTGTTAACTCAGCTTGTTCTGATGCAGTAGATGTTATGACCGCTTGTGGACCTTAAAGAGGGCTTTCTTCCGGGTTGTAACGTGGCCGGGGTTCAAACAGGTTGGGTTTTTCTGGGAATTTGGATCTAAGCTTTGAGTGAATTTGGTGACTCCTCTTTCTTTCCAAAGGCTGTCCTTTTTTTTTTTGGTACATGCCCCAATCACTTCTCTCCTCACCTTTTTTGTTGTCCTGGTCCCCCTCTTTTTTTTGGGGATTTTGCTTTCTTCTTCTTCTTTCTCTTTTTTCTTTTTTTTTTTGGTTTGGATTTTCCCTCTCTTCTGTTTTCTCTTTTTTTTTAGAATTTTGGGAGAGGTATATGAAAGAAATGGTTATTGGCCTGACATGTGTAGCAAAAAGGGTGAAGGTTTTCAGGGAATATTTCTTTTGGGCTACTTGACTTTGTAATGATGGCCTCTTTTATGGGGTCCTTAAGCGGTCATGCATCTACTTTTATCAAAACTCACCTTGTCTCAAGACCTAAGAGTAGAACTTATGGAGGTATCCAACGTTGATGGGCTCAGGAAAGTAGTCTCCGTGCATGGTGGCGAGGCGAATGGCGTATCCTGGCAAAACCTCTCGGACAACGTGGGGTCCTTCCCAATTTGGACTAAACTTTCCTCTTGGATCGGCGTGGAGAGACGGGAAAATTTTCTTCAGTACAGTGTCTCCTACCTTCAGATCTCGACTGCGGACACGCTTATTGTAAGCACGTGCGATTCTCCTCTGATAGATCTGGTGTGGCACAAGGCTAGGAGTCTTTTCTCATCAATCAAGTGTAGCTGTTCAAAATGGGCTCTTTCCCTCTCAACTTCAGGTAGATGGGATTCCAAAAGGATACGGAGCGACGGTACTTCGACCTCAACGGGTAGCGCAGCCTCGGTCCCATACACAAGGGAGAATGGTGTTGCCCCTGTTGCGATACAGATAGATGTTCTATAGGCCCAAAGTGCGAAGGGTAACTGCTCACTCCAATCTCTGTAAGTAACTACCATCTTCTCCAGGATGCGGATCAGAGTTTTGGTGGTTGCTTCCACAGCCCCATTTGTCTGCGGCCTGTATGGGGATGATCGATGATGCTTGATCTGGAACTGCTCACACAAGGCCCGGATGTGCCTATTAGCGAAATTAGTGCCGTTATCAGTGATGATATCCTTGGGTATGCCGAATCTACAAATGATGTTGTTCTTGATGAATTTCTCGACATGACTGGCCTTAATGCTCGTATAGGAGGCTGCCTCTACCCATTTTGTGAAGTATTCCACAGCGACGAGGATGAATTGATGCCCATTGGAAGCCTTAGGATTGATTTTGTAGATGACGTCGAGACCACAGTGGCAAACGGCCAAGGAGTGGCCATGCTATGCAAGTCAATGGTCGGAGCATGTATTAGGCTGGAGTGTTCTTGGCATTTGTAGCACTTCTGCACATGCTTGTAGTAATCGGTCTCCAAAGTGGTCCAAAAGTATCCTTGCCTTAGAACTTCCTTTGCAAGCATGTGTCCACTAACGTGTGCCTCGCAGGCTCCTTCATGGATCTCCTTCATGATCTAAACCGCCTCTTTCCGGGTTAGGCATCGAAGCAGAATATTGTCGTGAGACCATCTATACAAGAGATCGCCGTAGATGACGTAGTTCGTTGCCAATCGTTGGATGGTGCGTCTGTCTACCTTCGATGTTCCTTTTGGGATAGTTCGGATCTCGAGGAAATTCTTGATGTCTAGGAACCAGGGTGGTTCATCATCTAACTCTGTAGATGCTTCAATTAGTTGACAGAATACTGGTTCGTCCCTCTGCTCTATCATGATCGGCTTCATCACAACTCCGTATGGGATCTCAACCATAGAGGCCAGGGTGGCCAAGGCATCAGTAAATCGATTTCTTGCTCGTGGCACATAGGAGAAGGTGACCCCCTCAAAGCAAGTTATTATATCCTCAAGATGTTCATGGTATGGGATCAGTTTCTCATCCTTGGTCTTCCAATCCCCGTTGGTCTGGCATATAATTAATTGTGAATCTCCAAAGACCCTAAGGTGAGTTATATTTAGATCAAGAGCCGCTTGTAAACCAGCTGTACAGGCCTCATACTCGGCCATATTGTTGGTGCATGGGAAGTTCAATTTGATTGAGATGGGTATATGTGATCCTCTTGGTGAGATAAGAATGGTGCCAACTCCTTGGCCCTCAACATGCGATGCTCCATCGAAGTGCATTACCCAGGACTCCTCTGTTTCCTCTGTATCCTCGTCAGTCATGAACAGAATGTCCTCATCAAGGAATTCGGTCCTTAGAGGCTCATAGTCCGACAGAGAGTTCTCAGCAAGATGATCAGCGAGTGCCTGCCCCTTGATCGACTTCTGGGTGACATAAGTAATGTCAAATTCGGATATGAGTAGTTGCCATCGTGCAGTTCGTCCAGTGAATGCAGGTTTCTCGAATAGGTACTTTAGCGAATCCATCCGTGCTAGAAGTAGGACTGCTTGGGATAACTGGTAGTGCCGAAGTCTTTGAGTAGCCCATATGAGCGCCAAGCATGCTTTCTCCAAATGACAATAGTGCGTCTCGTAATCAGTGAATTTCTTGCTTAGATAATAGATGGCCTGCTCCCTTCTTCCCATCTCATCATGCTGTCCTAACACACAGCCCATGAAAAACTCTGTCATTGATAGGTACATTATCAGGGGTCTATCAGGTACAGGCGGTACCAATACCGAAGGTTTCAGGAGGTAACCCTTAATCTTATCGAATGCAGCTTGGTAGTCATCATTCCATTCAACTTGTGAGTCCTTTCTCAATAGTTTGAAGATTGGTGCTCATATCGGAGTAAACTGTGCGATGAATCGGCTGATGTATTGGAATCTGCCTAAAAAGCCTTTGACTTCCCTCTCTGTAGATGGTGGCGGCATTTCAGTGATGGCCTTGATCTTGGTTGGATCGACCTCGATCCCTCTCTTGCTGATAATAAAGCCCAACAACTTTCCTGACATAGCGCCTAAGGCGCACTTCTGAGGGTTCAATTGCAACCTGTACTTTCTTAACCTCTCAAATAGCTTCTGAAGGTTTATCAAGTGGTCCTCCCTTTCTGGTGATTTGGTAATCATGTCGTCGACATATACTTCAATCTCTTGGTGCATCATGTCATGGAACAGGGCCGTCATCGCTCTTTGATAGGTTGCCCCAGCGTTCTTCAGCCCGAATGGCATTACTTTGTAGCAGAAGGTTCCCCAGGGGGTAATGAACATTGTCTTCTCACGATCAACCTCTGCCATCTTTATCTAATTGTATCCTGAGAATCCATCCATAAATGAGAGCATTCCATGCTTTGAAGTGTTATCGGCCAAGATATCGATGTGGGGTAGCGGGAAGTCATCCTTGGGGCTCGCCTTGTTGAGATTTCAGAAGTCAATACACATTCGAACCTTTCCATCCTTCTTCGGTACGGGGACGATATTGGCCAGCCACTGCGGGTACTTGGATACCATGAGGAAACCTGCGTCATACTGCTTAATGACCTCGTCCTTCACCTTCAACATCCATTCGGGTCGGAGGCGTCTAAATTGCTTAAGCTTACATCGGGGTAGAGTGGCAACTCATGCTCAACCAGATCGGTATCCAAACCAGGCATGTCTTCATATGACCATGCGAAGACGTCTTGGTATGACCAAAGGAAGTCTATCATACCTTTCCTCTCCGCAGGGGACAACGATGTTTCGATTATGGTGATTCTAGGGGCCTCTGTGGTGCCCAAATTGACATCCTCCGTCTCTTCGACTATCGGGGTAGGGCCATGCTCAAAATCGGTAAATTGTTTGAGGAGCTCATTGGGGAGCTCATCGGTTTGACCTTCCTCATCCAGACTCGGGACTCCCACCTCTTCTTTTATTTCTACAGGAAAGGGGTCGGCTTCACGTGAGACGGGTATTATGACATCGATTTTAATTTTATTGGGAATTTTAAAGGACAATATTTTTGGAATTAGTATTTTTTCTAATTTTATGGTCTTTTACATTTTTTCGGAGGTCAGCCCCTGGCGAGGTGGATCTCTATATATACAAGGTAGAGTGGTCCAGAGGCTAACCTCACTTTTTACAGGTTATTTTTTTTTGAGGAGTCGGTGTCGTTTCCACGGTATTTGGCGGCTCCCAGGAGTTGGGGCAAGGATGCCCAGTTACTCACCTGCGAGGCTTGGTCTTTACCTCTTTTATTGGGAGCGGCATTAATAGGCTCTTGCAGTTCCTCCCTCAACATATTTACAGAGGGATCCTCTGGGACCCTATCCGCTATGGTTAGGATGGGCCCAGTGTGGCTGGTGCTGGAGTGATGGGTGGACCGGGGAACTTCATCCTCAAATAAGGAAAGGGCGGCTAAGTCCATCTCAAAGTCTGGGGGAATGATGTAGGGATTGGTGGGGTGGACGGAAGCAGGCTTATGTGGGGTAACCCTCGTCTCTCCATTTAGATCAATTTTTACTACCCTAGCGCTCACAAAGGTTTCACGAATGTTGGGGCAAGCGTGAGGTTCCTCTTCCAAGATGATTCCTCTGGCCTTGGCGACTGCTGCGACTCTCATCTTTTCCTTGGCCTCTCTGACTTCTTCTTCTCTGGGTCTGTAGCCTAAGCTGAATTTAGTTTGTTGCCCCTTGGCCTTGACGCGGTCTCTTCTTCCATGGAGGCGTGGGCCCAGCCCTTTCCCTTTTTAATGGCCCCATATGTGGAGCATGAACACAGCTGCTTCCATTCCTCCTCCAATTTTATCCGGAGTCTTTTCAGTTGGTCCGAGGGTGACGGCTGAGAAGTCATACTCGAATCGGTGAAGATCGGCGTCCTCTACTGTGTGCGGTATGTTCAGCACTTTCGGATTCTCAATGTGCAGAGTGCTTCTTTCCCTGTGTTCTCTGCTCTCGCCCAAGATGGTGACAATTTTTCCTTCCGAGATGAATCGGAGCTTTTAGTGCAGGGTAGATGGTATTGCTCCGAGCTTATGTATCCATGGCTGGCCCAATAGCAGATTGAAAGTAGACTTGATGTCCATCACCTGAAAGGGGGTGGTGAAGGTTTGCGGCCTGAAGATCAGGTCGAGGTCTACTTCTCCTATGATTTTTCTTCTGGTGTTGTCGAATCCCCTGGCGCTTGATATGGATGGTCGGAAGGTGTCGAGGTTTGCACCAATTTTGATTGCCGTCCTTAGAGGCCATACGTTTAATGCTGACCCGTTGTCGATTAGGACCAACGGCACCACCAAGTTTCCTACTTCCACTGTTATATTTAAGGGCTTAGAGTGGTGATTCCCCTCGATTGGCAGGTCCTCATCAGTGAATGAGATGGCATTTGGGGCCAACACTTGCCCTATTATTTCTCCTACTTCATCTGGAGTTACGTGAGTGGAGACATGTGCGTCCTTGAGTGCTCCCATCAGGGCTTGGAAGTGGAGCGGGGACGTGATTAACAAGTCCCGCATAGTAATATGTGTGGGTGTTCTCTTGAGCTGCGTCTCTAGTATGTGCTCTCTGGCCATTTTCTCAAAGGGATTCCCCACGGTCTGCTCTTTCTTCTTCTCTTCTCCTTTAACGGCCCCTGATGCTTCCGACTGTGTAGAAATCTGGCCTGACCGGGTAACAAATTCAACAGCCTCCTCTTGGTTGCACCCGGTATTTATGTCTGTCTGTTCATAGTTTAATGGCACCTGATGCGGGTCATAGGTAGGTTTCAGGATAAGGAAAGGAGTGCATGGTAATTCTGGGGAAGATTGGGTTGGACACGCCAGTTTCTCGGGTCGCACCAGGTTGACTCCAGTAGGGTGCAGAATGGTAGTGGCCGGAATTGGTAGGGTTAAATTTATGGGTGCAGGGGGGGCTTGTGTAGGTATTGCCTGGGCTTGGTAGGACCAGTGGTGATTGGGAATAGGTGATAAGGGGATTGGGTGAGGGGTTGCTTGCTTGGGTGGCGGTGGAGTGGGGTTGGGGCCAAAATAATAAAGGGATGGCGGGAGTGTGACTGGGATGGAGGAATGGGGAGACATCTAAGGAGCGGGGTGATAGGGATATGAAGGGTTTGTATATGGGGTGGCATGGTGGAATGATGACGGATTAGTGGATGACGTATGGTAAATTAGGGGTGATGGAGTGGCGCATGGAGCGGGGTGATTTGGGGGTGACAGAGGGGTGTATGGGGTAAATTGGGTGATGGGATTTGAAGGTGTGTATGGAATGGGGTAACTTGGGGATGGCGGAGTAGTGTATTGGGTGGAGATATTTGAGGGTGTGTATGGGGTAGAATAATACGGGGATGGCGGAGTTGTGTATGGTGTGGGGTGATCGGTGCTGAAATATGACTATATTTCATACCTTAAATCCTACACTTAGCCGTTCGATGAAAGTATTTGATGGTTGTTGTGAGGATTTGATGATAACAGGTGTTTCTGACCTTTGGATCTTCCAAGTGTATAAAAGAAAGAAATTAAAGGCTACAAAAGAGCTATGGATAAAAAGGGTCCAAAGAAGCGCTGAAATCCGTGAAGGGAATCAAACTCCATCAAGAAGGGGAAGATATTGAAGTTGCCGCGAGGAACAAAGTGTAAATAAGCCTTCGCGCAGTTGAAGAAATAGCCTTCGCGCAGTCCAAGTGAAAGCTTCTTCGCTGGATTCTAAGAGGCAAATAACTCGTCGCGAGGTTCTGATAGACAAACTGTCGCGCAGTTGGAAGAAATGGCCGTCGCGCGGTTCTCGCGCCACACACTTCAACCTAGCGACTATAGTCAACCTAGCGCCATTCAATTCAACCTAGCGACTACAGCATTTCAACCTAGCGAAGACGGCTGTGCAATCAACCTAGCGATGACTGATGAATAAAAGCAACCACGCGACAGTGAAAGTATCCTTCTCCAATTCAACCATGCGAAGAGCACTATCCAACCCAGCGAGGAGCAATCTAACCTAGCGAAAGTCTGTGCATTTCAACCTGGCGACTGTTCTTGCTGAGGGCATATTGGAGATTTCCACCAATTAGGGCATCTACTTCCAACTAGTGTCAATCGATTGAGACATGAAATTCAATCGATTGAGACAAAAAGGCAAAAGTGTCCTAAAGGTGATTAAATTAAAAGTTCAATCGATTGAGGCAGTTAGGGTTAGGTTGAATCGGCTATTATAAATAAGAGGCTGCGGCATTGTAAAAGAGAGCTTTTTGGAATAGGGAGGAGTTTTCATTCTGAGAAAAATTGGTGTAATAATTTGCCGAGAGAGACTTTTGTAGAGGGTTTTCTTAGAGTAATAAAATTGTGTTGAGATTTTCCGAGAACATATTTTATTTTACACCTTCTTTGCTCTTTACTTTGGGAATGGTTTTGAATGAAATTGAAGATCTTGCACCAAGGATGAGAGGCTAAAGGCTGTAGATCAAGGAGGATGCGATCCCCAGATAAGTACCCATATTTTATGTTTAATGCCATAGTTTGATAATTTCATCATCAAATCGTTTTTCTCAAAGTGTAGTGATCATGTTTTTATTGTTTTGATCTAAAATACCATGAGATACGCTATGCTTTTCACATGATTCATACCTGATTAGGTTTGAGTCATTGTTTTTAGATAGGGTATGCCGGGTTAATGATCATGCTTAATTACTAGTCATGTTTCTTTTAGAATGATGGTGTGTTTGATGTTAATAAAATTGTGGGTTTAAAAATAGAAAAGGTATAAATGGGGTAGCAAATTCCTTGATCTTGTTTTTAAAATTTGTTCTTAGATTTCTCATTACATAATTTTTAGATTAATTTATTTTCTTCTTGCAATTAGAAAAGTGTTAATTTTTGGTAAAAATTAAATCTGCCCCTTGGTACTTCCTCGGGGATATTTTCTAAATCTCTAGGAAGAATTGATTAAAATTTCAGATTTCCCTGTGGGTTCGACACCCTTGTTCTTGCCTTACTAGAACAGATCTTGTACACTTGCAAGGGTTTATTTAAAATCGATCAAGTTTTTGGCGCCGCTGCCGGGGAAATCGGCGAAATTTTGAGTAAATTCCGATTAGAGATTTTTTTTGTTTTTATAACAGTCAATCGATTGAGACTTGTTTCTCAATCGATTGAGGTTGTGTGTTTTTGGCAATAATTGTGCCTCAATCGATTAACTCAACTCTGTCAATCGATTGACAAACTTGAAAATAAAATAAAAAAAAATTTCTTTCCCTAATTTTCTTTCTTAGATTAGATTTTGTGATATTCTTTAGGAAGTTTAGGTTTTTAGAAGTTCTTAGTTTAGAAGTTTTTTTTTTTTTTTTTTTTTTTTTTTTTTATTTTCCACTTTTAGAAATTTTAGGATTTTCTAAAAATTGGTTATTCATTTAGGAAGTTTATATTTTTGGAAATTTATATTCTTAGTTTAGAAGTTTTCTTTTAGGAAAGATTTTCTAGGTTTTTAATTTCTAATTTCTAATTTTCGAATTTAGATTTTATTTTTATTTTTCTGAATTTTAATTTAAAAAATAAAAAAATAAAAAAAAAATTAAATTTCCTGAGTGGTTTTCTTTCCTTTTTCTTCTTACTTTGCTCTCTGTTCATAGCAGCATTCAATTGATTGAAGCTCCTTTCTCAATCGATTGATACTGAGCTACTTTCTGTGTGCTCTCTACTCTTTTCTCAATCGATTGACATTCCTATGTCAATCAATTGACAGAACTCTTGTGTGTTTTAATCTTTGAACCTCAATCGATTGAGAGAAGCCTCTCAATCGATTGACTGACAAGTCATTTGTGTGAAATTTTATGTGCTTCTGTCAATCTATTGAGACCACTGTCTCAATCGATTGAGTCTGCTTGAGGACTTATTTTGGGTTCTTCAAACCTTTGATTGTGGGTGTGGTGTATGAGCTTTACTCGTTCTCATCACCCACATTTGCTACCGTTTAATCCGGAGATCGAACGATCTTTGCGAGACAATCGTAGAATCCAAAGGAATCAGTATCATCCTACTGATACCATGGCTGATCAAGAGCAAGAAATGAATGAAAATAACAACCAGAATGGCAACAATGTAAATAATGGAAATAATGGGAACAATAATTACCATGAGGGACCTAGAACACTTGAATACTATAATGATCCTGGTTTTTACGAGGATCAGGAGTGTATCATGCATGCTCCCATTCCAGAATCATTATGAATTCAAATCGATGATTCAAATGCTACCAATATTCCATGGTTTGTGGCAAACGAAAATCCCGACGTTCATCCGAACGAGTTCACTGGGTATGCAAAATGTTCAGAGTCCACAATGTTATCGATGAGATAGCGAAGCTCACTCTTTCCGTTCTCTTTAAGAGACAAGGCAAAACTTGGTTCTATTCTTTAGAACCGCAATCTATTCGAGTTGGGCGAGCTACATCGCCGTTCCTCAAAAGTATTTTCCCATGACTAAAGCCATAGAGATGCGTCAAAGATCCTTTTCTTTTCCCAACAACCTCTGAGACATTCCATGAATGTTGGGAACGTTTAAGGAGTTGATCAAAGTTGCCCTAACCATCACGTTCCAAGGTGGCAACAAGTCCAAAGTTTCTACAATGGACTGATTCCTGAGGAAAGACGCATGGTTGATGCATCTTGCGGTGGATCTTGTGCCACGAAAGAGGCCGATGAGTTGTGGGCATTGTTTGAGACATTGTATCAAACCTCGATACAAAGTGAGACCGGAGAGAACCACTTTGGACTTAGCACCTAAATCTCATGTGTTGACCAAAGACGGATTGTATGAGGTCAACAATAATAACTCGATCTATCAACCAAGGTTGATATGTCATTCAAACAGATGAACATGTTGTTAGTCGCAACCAAGCAAGCTAAAGTTCCTGCCACCCCATCGTATGCTCAATTTGTGAACACCTGTGTCATATGGCTAATGAGTGCCCAACTACCTTGACATTCCTTCCGATGAATCTACTCTTCCAGAGCGTATAAATGTCACTCAATCTTATCAGCGGCAAGGTAGAAACGTGTACTCAAATACCTACAACCCAGAGTGGAAAAATCACCCCAACTTAGGATGGGGTGGATCAAACCAAACTGGTCAGGTCAACCAGCAATACCGAGCCAATCCTATGAGTGGACAACAAGCGTTTCCACAAAATTTTCAAAGAAAATTTCCGTCACAACAAAATTTTCAGCAATTCTAATTTTCACCAGAATTCTAACTTTCAGCAGAATGCTCCATATTCTCATCCAAATTCTGATTTCCGGAAAAATCAGAATGTCAATCAGAATCCTAATCAATCTCATACAAGCACTTCAAAGGATTCTGATCTGGAAGAAAAGGTGATGCGCAGTATGCAATCTTTTCAACAGATGTTAATCGGCAAGTCACCAATTGGCAAATCAACCGAGTCGAGAGAGGAGGGTAAGCTTCCACCAACCCATCAACAATCCTCGCGCCAAGCATCATCCGATGAAGGACCATTAAATAGTCAACAGCTGAAAGTCACATCGTGTTGAGAAGTGGACGGAAGTTCATAATCAAGTGGAAATGCCTGGAAGCAGAGGAAGAAAGTGAAGCGTATAAAGAGCGAAGCGAGAAACAGAAAGCGTCAGCGAGAAGAGCGGAGAAAGAGAAAAGAAAAGAGAAAGAGGAAGAGAAAAGAAGAGAGAAGGGAAAAGAAAAGGTGATAGAGGATGAGTCTCCCTCAACTGTCCAACAAGGACAAGACGAAGATTCAGAAGGGGAACCCGCACCTTTTGTCCCAAAGGCACCATTTCCTCAATGCCTAACTCCTCCATCAAGAATGGGAAAGAGACCAACAAAAATGGAAGATATTTTCGAAACATTTAAGCAAGTAAAGATAAACCTTCCATTGCTTGAAACGATCAAGCAAGTGCCTGAGTATGCAAAGTTTTTCAAAGATTTATGCACTCGGAAGAGAAAGGCACGTAATCATGTTTCGAGGAAAGTGTTCTTGACTAATCAAGTCAGTTCCATATTGCAATTGGAAACCCCACAAAAACTAAAAGACCCTGGAGTTCCTACTGTTCCATGTGTCATTGGTGGGCAACCAGTTGGGAAAGCGTTATTGGATTTGGGAGCTAGTGTTAATTTAATCCCATATTCATTGTACGAGAAACTCGGATCGGGTGAATTGAGACCCACAACGGTCAAGGAAGATAGATCGAAGACGATCGAGGGGCGTTATTGAGGATGTCTTGGTTGGAATAGATAAGTTTGTCTTTCCAGTGGATTTTGTTGTTTTGGACATGGACACACCTGTTAAGTCATTTAATCAAGTCCCCATCATCCTTGGACGTCCGTTTCTCGCTACTGCCAACGCTTGCATTAATTGTCGAACGGGAGTCATGGACGTTTCTTTTGGAAACATGAAGGTTCGATTGAATATCTTCCATGCGATGAACCATTTCCCAAACGAGGATGAGGTCGAATGTTTTACATCGATCAGATAGATGAAGTGGTGGATGAGGCAGTACCTTCAATGCTTACCAAAGAGGAATTTGAAAATGCTTTGTTGGCCATCTATGAAGAGAAAGGATCGGAAGAGAAGCAGTCCGACGAGATAGAGTCTAGCTCATCATGCCAGGATGATCACTTAGATGCGAGTGTGCCTGAGATAGAATCATTACCTGTTGAGGTGAAGGAAGTGCTGCCTCCATCACTTGAGCAGCCACCAATTGTGGAATTGAAACAATTGCCAGAGTCCCTCAAATATGCTTTTCTGGGACCTCGTGAAACACTTCCAGTAATAATCTCATCCACGTTGTCGGCAGAACAAGAAAAAGAGTTGTTGAAGGTGCTGAAAGAGCACAAGGAAGTTATCGGTTGGACTTTCACTGATCTCAAAGGGATTGACCCATCGGTATGTATGCATAAAATACATTTGGAAGATGAGAGTGAACCTTCAAGGAACCACAAAGCGACTTAATCCAAACATGCAAGAAGTCGCTTCTAAAAGAAGTCATTAAACTCCTTGATGCTGGAATCATCTATCCGATTTCGATAGTGAATGGGTTAGTCCACAAATTGTTCAAAAAGTCCGGAATCACCGTGAAGGAAATCATCAAGGAGAATTGGTCCCCACTAGAAACTCGGATGGCGTTCGCATTGACTATCGAAAATTAAACACCGCCACCGTAAAGGATCATTTTCCTTCCGCTCATTGATCAAATCCTTGAGAAGTTAAATGGGCAAGAGTTTTGTTTTCTTGATGGGTATTCGGGATACAATCAGGTGCCTGTCTACCCAGCTGATCAAGAAAAGACAACGTTCACATGCCCTTATGGTACGTTTGCATACCACAGGATGCCATTCGGCCTATGTAATGCACCGGCCACATTTCAACGGTGTATGTTGGCCATATTTTCAGATATGATCGACAAATTCATTGAAGTATTCATGGACGACTTCTCGGTTTTTGGGTGAACCTTTGATTCTTGTTTGAATCATCTTTCACAAGTGCTGCAACGTTGTGTTGACTCCAAACTTGTTCTTAGCTGGGAGAAGAGCCATTTTATGGTTAAACAAGGGATTGTTCTGGGGCACATTGTTTCACGTAAAGGAATCGAGGTGGATAGAGCAAAAGTTGATCTAATTGCTAACTTGCCACCACCCAACAAAGTGTTCGACAAATTCGATCATTTTTGGGTCATGCAGATTTTATAGAAGGTTCATTATGATTTCAGCAAGGTGGCTAAACCATTGTGCACCTTGCTTGGCAAAGATGTTCCTTTTGAATTTATCGAGGATCCATGCAAGCATTTTTGAAATTAGAGCTCTTATCCAATGCACCAATCATCCAACCGGATTATTCTCTCCCATTCGAACTCATGTGTGATGCATCCGATTATGCAATTGAGCCGCCCTAGGCAGAGGGTGAATAAATTACCTCACGTAATTTATTATGCTAGCAAGTCATTAATTGATGCCCAACTCAATTACACCACCACCAGAAAGAATTATTATGGTGTATGCTCCGGACAAGTTTCGTTCCTATTTGCTTGGATCGAAATAGTGGTCTTTTCGCACTATTCCGCCTCAAATATCTTCTAGCAAAGAAGGATACTAAACCGAGATTAATCCGCTGGATCCTTCGCTCCAAGAGTTCAATTTCGAGATTAAGGATAAGAAGGGGTTGAGAACGTGGTGGTGATCATTTGTCGAGAATTCTACGAAGAATCGCAATACCTGAGACCATCCGTGACACGTTTCCGGATGAACATTTGATAGCAATTGATGTAGCTTGTGCAAAGGTTCCATGGTTTGCGAACATTGTGAATTATCTGGTTACTGGTAGAATCCCCACTGAGTGGGGTAAGAATGATAAGAATCTCTTTTCTCCCAAATACAATACTATTTTGGGATGAACCATGTCTCAAATTTCGCTTTCAGATCGATCATCGAGATGTACCAAGAGGAGCAAATGAGCGCCTACACTTGTGTCATCTTTAGCTGTGCCATTTCGGAGATTAAGACCGCCCAAAAAATCCTTCAAAGTGGATTCTACTGGCCCTCCATCTTTCATGACGCTGCTCAATTTTGCAAGGAATGCCGACGATGTCAACAGACAGCAATATTTCAAAACGGAATATGATGCCCTTAATCCAATTCCGATTGTTGAAATTTTTATGTTTGGGGATTGACTTTATGGGTCCTTTTCCCCATCCTTTGGGTTTTCATATATTCTAGTGGCGGTTGATTATGTCTCAAATGGATAGAAGCGTGGCAACCCGATCGAATGATCATAAGGTTGTGGTCAAATTCCTCGGAGAAAATGTGTTTAACCGATTCGGGATTCCAAGAGCAATCATCGATGGCGGTTCGCATTTTATAATAACCATTTTGCCACCTTAATGAAGAAATGCACGCGTCACTCACAAAGTTGCTCGCCGTACCATCCTGAACTAGCGGTCGGTGGAAGTGTCTAATCGAGAAATTGCGAATTCTAGAAAAAGCGGTCCGACCGGATAGAAAGATTGGTCAAACCGCTCTCGGAGGCTCAGGCCTATCGGATCGCATTCAAGACTCATTGGAATGTCTCCGCTTGAATTGTTTACGTGAAAGCGTGCCATCTTCCCGTCGAATTGGAGCATAAAGCATTCGGGCGATAAAAAGATTTAATTCATATGCAAGCGGTAGTCGCATCATCGATTGCAATTGAATGAATTGGAGGAATTACACTACGGTTATGAGAATTCAAGATGTACAAGGAAAGGTACAAAAGTCGCATGATGCGTCCATTTCTAAAAGAATTTCACGTTGGCCAAAAAGTTTGGTTATTCAATTCCCGACTGAAGCTCCACCCGGGAAAATTAAAATCTCGATGGGAAGGCCCATTTCAAGTAGTGTCCATTAGTGCGCATGGTGCCATTGAAATTGAGCCTTCGACAATCGCATTTGTAAAGTTAATGGGCAAAGACTCAAACCAATGTTTGAGCCGGTCACCCAGTTTAAGATTGAGGCGATGCACCTCCGTGATCCTGAGGATTGATCACTGAAAGGTCGAGCTGTCGACATGTAAACTCGGCGCTTCCTGGGAGGCACCCCAGTGTGTTTTACTTATTTTTGTTTTCCTTTTTGTTTTTGTTAGTTCTAGAATTTAGTTTTTAGTTTAGTTTAGGTTGTTTTTTACTTTCCAAATACATATAGCCACATTACCTTCAATCTATTTTTTGTCATGTTCTAATTTGATGCATATATTCTCTGCACCTGATCTTTGTGTGAGGTACTTTTCAACAGGTTTGGGGGTGCCTACTTATTTCAAACAATGAGGACATTGTCATTCTTAGGTTTCGTGGTATGGTTATCTATCTTGTGTTATGTATTTTAAAAAAAAATAATAATAATACTAATAATAATAAATAAATAATTTTAACCATCATACATGATTTACTTTGCAGTAGTTTTCAAACTTTAGTTGATGATGCATGAGAATTTAATTTTGAGAATATTGATGGCATATTTTGATTACTTGTATCTAGGATAATGAAGCTTAATGTGATAATTTGTGGATGACTTTGAAATTCATGCTTAGAATTTGTGCACTTATACCAAGCTAAGATTTAGAAATCGATGAATTATTTTAAACGTTGGATCGTAGGTTCTTAGTGGAGACTAAACCTGGTGAGCTTTAGAGCTAATTTCCCGTCATTGATGAGTGAATACATAAACTCGGAGTTTTCTTTGAATACGAATTATTTTGCATAATCTCATACATTTTATTTTTGGCTTGTGACTTTGCATGAAATCAAATTCATATTATTGTGTTAGAATGTAATCAGATATCTACTCAAGACAAATAGGCAAGATTACCATCTTTTAAGGATATGATTGAAGGCCATCTTTGGCTCGTTTGTGCTTAAAATGTCCCACCTCATATAAATTTATCCTTCTAGTACCCCTTTGAGCCTATTGAAAAATTTACCTTTATACATTCTTTGATAAGCCACATTAACCTTTAACCCTTTACCATTTCTGAAAATTCAGCTTTACCCTTCTTATTTCTGAGACGTTGGGAACGAGGGATGAAAATGAGTGAAAAGAGAGTAAGTGGAGGGATACCGAGTTGTGGTGTTTACTGAGAGTGTATGGCAAAAATATAAAAGAAAAAAAAAAGGGGGGAGAAAAAGAAACAAAAAAAAAAAAAAAAAAAAAAAAAAAGAGAAATTTGACAAAGAATGAAAAATGTGAGGTACCATTAAGAAAAGAAATTCAAAAGAAGAAGAAAGAGTGAGAAATGAAAAATATTGAAAAAAAAAAATGGTGAGAAATTAGAAAAGAAAAGAAGAGCAATAGAAAGAAAAGTTAGTACCTTTTCCGATTTCTAAATTTTGAATCTAAATTCCCTTTCTTTCTTACCCTTTCCTGAGCCCCATTACAACCCTACAAAAGACCTTCATGATCTGATCTTGCATTGGTAACTGCCTTGTGGAGAGTAAATATGTGATACCTATGACACTTGATATGACATGCTTAGGATATTCAAGTATCTGTTCTTATGAGATCTGTTTTTTTTGTTCATTGATTACATCGTGTTTCATTTATCATGTGAGACCTTTTGATTTGTTTTGTATTGATCTCTCACATGTGTGCGAAAACTTACCCATCATCGGAGTGATTTTATTTCGAGTATACCTAAAGTAAGGATTTAGTTGAGACAGGAGATCCGATGATTTTTCGTTTGGACTAGTTCTAAGATGGATGAATCTTGGTTTTGGTATGCACACACTTCACGTTTAAGCATGAATGAATGAGTTATCTAACAATTTGAGCATTAGATTAATTTGAATGGATACTAGCATGATTGACATGACATTGGTATTTAAGATTGATGATTCACATGTTGAACCAATTAATGATGTTTTGTTTTTGAATGGTATATATGTTATAAAAATCATGTTTTGAAAACTCAATTTTCGATGGTTTGAAATTTTTTTTGGAAGTTTGTGGGAACTTCACTGTAAACCCTCGAGACACAACTCCTCCACTAGGGATCACCTAGGGGTTTAAAGGCTTGTTGCACATGCTAAGTGCAATCGTGTTCCCTACGAAAGTGGCATTTAAATTTTAGGATGTTAGTTTTATTTTTATATTTATCATTCTCTTTGCTCGAGGACTAGCAAAGTGTAGGTTTGGGGGTGTGATCGGTGCTGAAATATGACTATATTTCATACCTTAAATCCTACACTTAGCCGTTCGATGAAAGTATTTGATGGTTGTTGTGAGGTTTTGATGATAACAGGTGTTTCTGACCTTTGGATCTTCCAAGTGTATAAAAGAAAGAAATTAAAGGCTACAAAAGAGCGCTGAAATCCGTGAAGGGAATCAAACTCCATCAAGAAGGGGAAGATATTGAAGTTGCCGCGAGGAACAAAGTGTAAATAAGCCTTCGCGCAGTTGAAGAAATAGCCTTCGCGCAGTCCAAGTGAAAGCTTCTTCGCTGGATTCTAAGAGGCAAATAACTCGTCGCGAGGTTCTGATAGACAAGCCGTCGCGCAGTTGGAAGAAATGGCCGTCGCGCGGTTCCCGCGCCACACACTTCAACCTAGCGACTACAGTCAACCTAGCGCCATTCAATTCAACCTAGCGACTACAGCATTTCAACCTAGCGAAGACGGCTGTGCAGTCAACCTAGCGATGACTGATGAATAAAAGCAACCACGCGACAGTGAAAGTATCCTTCTCCAATTCAACCACGCGAAGAGCACTATCCAACCCAGCGAGGAGAAATCTAACCTAGCGAAAGTCTGTGCATTTCAACTTGGCGACTGTTCTTGCTGAGGGCATATTGGAGATTTCCACCAATTAGGGCATCTACTTCTAACTAGTGTCAATCGATTGAGACATGAAATTCAATCGATTGAGACAAAAAGGCAAAAGTGTCCTAAAGGTGATTAAATTAAAAGTTCAATCGATTGAGATTTAAGCCTCAATCGATTGAGGCAGTTAGGGTTAGGTTGAATCGGCTATTATAAATAAGAGGTTGTGGCATTGTAAAAGAGAGCTTTTTGGAATAGGGAGGAGTTTTCATTCTGAGAAAAATTGGTGTAATAATTTGCCGAGAGAGACTTTTGTAAAGGGTTTTCTTAGAGTAATAAAATTGTGTTGAGATTTTCCGAGAACATATTTTATTTTACACCTTCTTTGCTCTTTACTTTGGGAATGGTTTTGAATGAAATTGAAGATCTTGCACCAAGGATGAGAAGCTAAAGGCTGTAGATCAAGGAGGATGCGATCCCCAGATAAGTACCCATATTTTATGTTTAATGCCATAGTTTGATAATTTCATCATCAAATCGTTTTTCTCAAAGTGTAGTGATCATGTTTTTATTGTTTTGATATAAAATACCATGAGATACGCTATGCTTTTCACATGATTCATACCCGATTAAATTTGAGTCATTGTTTTTAGATAGGGTATGCCGGGTTAATGATCATGCTTAATTACTAGTCATGTTTCTTTTAGAATGATGGTGTGTTTGATGTTAATAAAATTGTGGGTTTAAAAATAGAAAAGGGTATAAATCTGGGGTAGCAAATTCCTTGATCTTGTTTTTAAAATTTGTTCTTAGATTTCTCATTACATAATTTTTAGATTAATTTATTTTCTTCTTGCAATTAGAAAAAGTGTTAATTTTTGGTAAAAATTAAATCTGCCCCTTGGTACTTCCTCGGGGATATTTTCTAAATCTCTAGGAAGAATTGATTAAAATTTCAAATTTCCCTGTGGGTTCGACACCCTTGTTCTTGCCTTACTAGAACAGATCTTGTACACTTGCAAGGGTTTATTTAAAATCGATCATGGGGTGATTTGGGTGTGACGGAGGGGTGTATGGGGTAAATTGGGCGTGGGGTGGATATGTGTATGATTGTGACGGGGCTGTGCCCGTTTGGATTTGATAGGCGGGAGCAGAAGTGGAAAAATAATGCCCTAAATGTAAGGGCTCCTCTTGGTATGCCGGTGTGGGGAAATAATCAGCCAGATACAACGGCTCGATCACCCCAACGAATAGTTCATCTTCGTTCGACCTGGGGAGTGAAAACTCCTCCTGATTACTGATATAATTCGAAGGGTCAAACTCTTCTTCTTCCTCCTCTATCCAATGAATGTTAGGCCTGAGGCCTCCTGGGAGTGGTGGCAGAGGGGCTTGATTGTAATATCCCTGATATTTTTGACCTATTTTTCATTTACCTCGATAAGCGTGTCCAAAAAATATTGTGGAATGTTTTATTTTTGGTAAGCTAAGGCTATGATGAAACTTGTGGAAAAAGGAATTGGTCAGAAGATGTGTGTAAGTCATGTAATCGATGACTTACACAATAGCATTGGTGTTTGTATTTAACACCGGATATTCTTTTAACTTAATTGGATAAGTTGTAAAATAATAAAATCTAGATATTTGATTATTAGCTTTAGGTTATAAGAGAGAGTGCAAGAGAAGTTTCACTTCTCTATCTCTCGTTGGAATTAAGCCTCTAAGGACCTGCCTCATTTGATCCCAGATCTTGGAAGCTTGAGAGCTCCTCTTTCCATCTCAACCATTACCTTGTCTTATGCTTGTAATTGGATATGTTTGAACTACTGAAAGAGAAAAGAGATGTGGAAAAGGAGAAGTTCTCTGTGAATTTGTGGTGGCTGAGACAGTGTCCACCTCCTTGAATGAGGACTGATTCGAAGTTTTTAAACCTTTGAGCTTGAAAATTATTCCGATGCGTGAATCGGTGCAACGGAATCAACGAATTAAGCTACAAGAGGTAGGCTGTTAAAACCTTCTTATGTCCTTTAAAATTTTGTTTTGCTTAGAATAGTATGTAGTATGTTTAAAGGAGATCTGAGGGCTGTGTTTGGAAATGAAGAAAAGAATCCGAACATGAAAGGTTAACAGCCACAGAACCTGAGGAATTCGACTGTCGATTTGGATATCGACAGTCGAAATGAGTTTTTTTGGCCTGAGACAGATTTTTGAAAATTGAAGGTCGATTTCCAATTCGATGGTCGAATTGGGAATTCGACCATCGATTTGAAAATCGATAGTCGAAATGTGTTGTTGTGCCTGAAGCCAAATTGTGGAAATCGACTGTCGATTTTTATATTTTGAGTGATGAACAGTTTTGAAATTCGATGGTCGAATTTGAAATCGACCATCGAATTTCAAATTTGACCAACGAATTTGAATTCGATGGTCGAATTCTGTCCTGTATTTGGCTTTCAAAATTTTTCAGAAAGCTTTTGGGTTGAAATTCTTGTTCTATATTAACACTGAGAGTGTCAATATATATAGGTTTTGATTGTTGGAAGTCCTTGGTGAGGACTGCTAGTGCATGGCTTTGAATACTCCTTGTTAAGGTAGGGGAACCCTATATTTAACTTGCATTGAATTATAAGTATACCGATTTGGTACATTAAGAGGCATAAATTTGCAAATTCTGTTACACACAGTATAAATAAGACTCTGCATATAAAACACAAATCTGAAATTTAGAAACTTTGTTATGATTAAGAACCTTGTAATTCGAACCTCAGAACCTCAGTTAATTTTTGAATCAGAACTTCAAATCAGAACTTTGAAAATATTAGTATATGTTATGAAAAATAAGCCTTGATATGTATTAGCATTTGCATTTGATTTAGGGTTCATACATACGATGCCCTAGATTTTACCAACCGTGTTGACGGTAATACTTTGGCGCAAGTTTCCCTCATAGCGTAGGGGCTTGTTGCATTTTCGAAATGGGTTCATGAACGACGATGGTCAGTAGGGTTTTCCCATCGGTCACGTAGTCCGCTCTCATGCTATAGGAAATTTGGGAGATAAAATTAAGTTATAAATTTAAGACAAGAAGCATGCTAAATCAGAACATTTTGAACACTTTAGATTATATTATCAGTTTTGACTCAGAATTAGAACTGGAGATTTAATTTGAAAAGAATCATTGAAAAAACCATATTTGATCCGATTCCATCTTTTGAAAACCTTTACTTATAAAGAAATGCAAATAGATTTGTTTCCTCTATTGAGCTTGGCTGTTAGCTCACCCTCGACTATACGTCTCAGGTACTGAGACTGAACTTGGGTCAGAGGATCCGGAGGACTCCGATTATATTCCCGAGGAGGATTTGGACATACCAGCTGAGGGGTTCTTTCCGTGATCTTAGATCCTATGTTTTCTTTTTGGTATTTTTGTCTGGATATTATTTTGGAATATTGGGCCCTAGGCCTTTATTTTGGTTCTTTTGATATCACTCGAGGAACCATTATTGTGAACCACTATTTTAGGTGATCGGATTGGCCATCACCGGTGGTTCTTCTTGGTTCCTCACAGTGATATATTTAATTTTGTTATATGAAGCTTTTATTTTTGGATTAATATATGTTGCCTCTGTCTTTAGATCTTTGATATGTTGCCGGCTTCTGTTTGTTACGACTTATTGAGAAATCAATAAGTTGATGAACCGGCCTTTCCTATACCCTAGGGATTGGAAAAGTCGGGTTGTCACATTGATGGATATTCTAGTTCTGCCCTTGAGGAAGTGGCGGGAGAATGATTTTTCCCGCCTCTAACAGATTTTGGACCGCGAGCTTTAACGGGAAGCACCGGTCCGTAGGGTGACCTGGTCCCTGGTGGAAATTGCAATGCAGATTCGAATCATAGTTCCTCGGTATGGGATGGGATGGCGGGGGAGGTTGGAGTAAATTGACCAGGCCTTTCTATAGTAATACCGACAAGAAGACACTCAAGGATTGCCCCAACGGTGTGAGCACTCGTTCAAAATGTGCTTTCATCTACTCCTGGGTAAACGGGGCTCTTGGTCCGTTTCTCCGTCTTGGTGCTTGCTTGAAATGGGCCGGGGGTGGTTGTGTAACCTGGAGCTGTCTCGGGGGGGCATTGGTATTAGCCTAGGGGTAAACGATGTTTTGTACCTCTGTCCCTGGTCTTCTTTCAATTCTTAGTTTAACAGCTTTTCGAACCCCGTTGGCCACATTCCTTCCTAACCTGCCCTCTCTAATGGCGTCTTCGCAATGATTGACATTTCAGACTAGATCAGCAAAACTAGATTGCTGCTGATATACTAAAAAATTTGCGATAACTGGGAGGGCTCCCTTAGTTATCAATTCAATCTGCTCATCATCGGGAATCCGATGAGTTACCTGAGTAGCCAATGCCCTCCACCTTCCTAAGTAAGCACTGCATGTTTCATCATGTCTTTGCTTTAGACGGGCCAAATCTGACTTCCTTGGCTCTATGTCCATGTTATAGACATACTGCTCTTGAAATAATCGTGTCAGATCTTTCCAATTTTTTATCATGGACGGTTCCAGGGATGTGAACCATCTCAAAGCTGGGCCCGTTAGACTTTTTTGGAACACTTTGATGAGGAGTCGTTCATCTCCGCCATATTGGCACATATCTTCCCCCTGATTTTGTTCGACCTTAGGTGTGATGATGGTGGGCCTGGGAGGGTTGAAGCTGGCAACTCCTCCACTATTGTGGATCTCATTCTCCTCATACTGTTGGTCATGGTATTAGTGAGGGGCGAGTTCTGCTATTTGGACTTGGGGGGTGAGGGGTTGGATGACCTGGTGGGGCCATATGGTTTGTAGGGGATGAGAAGGGATAAATGGATGAGCGGTTTGCGGGTAAGTGATGTGTTGAGCTGGGTGCACATTATGGGGGTGAGGGAGGTGTGGTTAAGCTGGCGGGATGTTGTGGGTTTGAGGAATAGGATGGATTGGATTTCCTGCTGGAGGCGGGATGGGGGCGTAAGGGGTATAGGTGAATGAAGGGTACTGGTGGGGGGGTATGGGGTTAGTGAATGGGCCTTGATGAGCGTGGGTGGATGGGCCTTGGGTTTGAGGGATTTGGGTTTAATGGTTTTGGAAGGCTTGGATTGATGGGCCTTGGGCCTGGGTGTGGGGGTTAGTATGACTTTGGGCCAATGGGCCTTGTTGGGTTTGGGCTAATGGGCCATGAGGGGGTTGGGTTTGGGTCCATGGCCCCTGGGCTAGGGCTTGATAGGTTTGGGTCCAAGGCCCTGGGGGGCTTGGACCTGGGCCTAGGTCTGAGGGGTTTGGGCTTGGGCCCATGGGTTTTAAGGGTTTTGGGCTTGGGTCTGATGGGCTTGGGCTTGGGCTTGACGGGCCTGGGCCTTGGCTTGGGCCTGGGTCTGATGGGCTTGGGCCCATGGTTTTTGAGGGTCCTAGGCTTGATGGGCTTGGGCTTGGGCCTGGATCTGATGGGCTTGGGCCTGGGCCCATGGATTTGTATGGGTTTGGGTCTGGAATTGAGGTGGGGGATTTTGGGAGGTATGGACGATGGGTGGTTGGGCATGGTTAGGAGGGAATGGGGTATGGAGGTTTTGGAGATTTGGATGCGGGGTTTGAGATGTAGGGTTTCGAGAAGCAGCCCACAGGGCGTACATCATTCTCATGTCCTCCATTGAGGGCATGGATTCGGATGTGAGATTGGGGGGTGATGGCTCACTTAAGGATGGAGAGGGTTAGGAGAAATTGGGCATGACCCGGGTAAATGGGGGGGTATGTTGGGATGTGAGTGGGCCATGTGGTGGGAATGGTATGTGAGATGAGGAGGATGGGATGTGGGATGTAGGGGGCATGGATGATGAGATGGATGGAACGTGGGAAGTAGGCGGGGGATGGGGCTCTCTATGGGGTCTTTGGAAGTATGGGGGTGCGGTAAGGGTGTATGGATGGGAGATGGAGATGTATGGGTCGGTTGGGAAATGAGGGGTTTCAGTAGGGGATGAATAGGGGGTATGTTGGGAGAATGTGAGGGAGGGGGATGGGGTGGATGTGAACACGGGCACCCCAAAAGGACTCGTGATATCAAACCGGGTTTGGGCAAAGGTGTCGGAGATCGGGTCCTCTCCTACATGGGAATGGGATGGGGATGACGGTGGGGATGTATTGGCTCTTAACATGATCCGCTGACGGGTGTTGTATTGATGTCTCGGATAAGGGCCGAATACCTTCCTGGTTCTCCTTCTACGGGCTGAGTTTGAGGTTTCCGTAGTGACGGTCACACCAAGATATATTTTTTTTATTGTTTTCCTTTGGGTTTTTTTTATTTTTGGAAAATGATGATTTTTTTAGGGTGGATTTTTTGAAGATGAGGATTTTTCTTTTTCTCTTTTTCCCCCCGTTTTTTTTTTAAATGGAAATTAACTCCCCTCTACCTAGAATGATGACTTGGTGCCCAAGATCAACTCCCGTTTCGGGTGACATATGTACCTTTAGTAGGTCCCACGGCAGGATCCGACGTACTTCGAAAGAAGCGAAAGGGAGCCCTTTCATTCTATTGAAGGCGAAGGAATCCACGCAAACGACCCGATCCCCCGGAGCAAATCAATAAGAAGTTGCCTTCTTTTGACTGGGCGGGGGCATGTTGGGTGTTATAGAATGTGGGAGGCTACTGCGGGCACTAATACCGCTAATCAGGTAATTGGGGTGGTGAATTGGGCCTCAGGTCGGGTTGCTGTGGCCCAGTATATACTGGGCGTATATATTATGCACGCCCAACCAAAAAAAAGGCAAATTTTGGCTGGGCATATATATTATATACGCCTGGCTTAAATCTGGGGATTTTGGCTGGGCGTATATATTATATACACCTGGCTATTTTTTGGGGATTTTGGCTGGGCGTATGTAATATATACGCTTTAGATTCTGTCAATTAATTTTGTGATGATCGAACCAAAGTGGGTCTTTGAACTGGTTTCTTGGGAGAAATGCTCCCGGGGATTGCTGTGTATGTTATCGGGTCCCTCCTTTCCGTTTCCTAGGGAAACACGGCTGAATTTTGGGTTGTCTACGCTCTCACCAATGCAGGTTTTACGGCTTGATCGGAATTGGCAACCCAACCGATATACCTCCGGCGCAAGCGCCTTCTCAGATACTGGAAGGAGTGGTTCTTTTCAGGATCATCACCACTAGGGCTGCCGCCTTACTGGGAACCGGGTAAAATATATTTGCGCCTAAACCCCCCGAAAACTACCTAAAAATGCAAAAATAAATTCAATTATGTCCCCACACTATTGGTTAACTTTTAATTACAGATTTTTTAAAGGGGAGTGAAATTAAGTCCAAAAATGGGTCGGGGATGACAAGCCCATGCCGCCTCAACGGGCCGGCGTTCAAAGGTGAGATATGATGACCGAAATAAAGTGCGCAAGTAGGCCCGCCAAAAGGCTAAGGCTCGTAAATGACTGTAATTTAAATGACGTGGAAAGTAAATGCGAGCGAGCCCGCCAAACGGCTAAGGCGGCTTAAATGACAAGAATCGTAAAAGCTGAAATTTAAAGGCGTAAGTAGGCCCGCCAATCGGCTAAGGCACTTAAAGGACTGAATCGTAGGGGTGAGTACGTTAGTAAAAACAATAAAAATTTATAAAAAACCAGCTAAAAATAAGAAGAAAACAATAATGGTTAGTAACAAAAAAAGCAAGGCCAACAAGAGGGGAAGCGCTAGGGTGATATCCCCAGCAGAGTCGCCATCTGTGGGACCATGGATCCTCTCGAACCCGTCGCGGCGATGCACTCGCCTTTGATGAAAATGTAGAGTCACCACTCAGAGCTTTTGGTGACCCGAGAAACCTTCAAATCGATATTTTGAGCACCGAAGTGCTAAATATGACTCTGATTTACCGGTCTTTGCCGAAGGCTCTAGGGTAGGGGCTTCGGTTATCGATTGGGAAGGGTTTAGGCACCCGATCAACCAGCATATAGCGGTCTCTATCTATGGCCAAAAATGAAAATAAAGAGGGCAAAGTTTCCCCTTGCCCAAAGGCAATACGGTCCTATCAATCTTTGAGCCAAGCCAAAATTTCGGCTGCGTAGCGGCTTGAATACTTGGACGGAGGAGACACCAAGAAGGTAGAGGAAGAGAGGGGTGAGCCGGAGCTCATGGGCCCTTGTTGCACCGTGGAAGATCTTCGCTTTGTCGTGCCTACGATGGCTTAAACTGTATGGAAATGGATTCTAACACTAGGATTTGGTGAGATAGGAAGCGTAGGGTGAGGCTAAAGGCTGGGCTTTAGCTAAAGGGAGTGATCTAATGGTGGAAATGGACTGAAATAGATGGAATATGCATTCTGGAATTCTGGAAAAATATTAGCATTTTTTCTCACTAGGGTTTTCTCTTAAGCACTCTCTAACCTTTCAACCAAATTTCCAACCCTTTGGGAAGAGGGGGGCCTCTCTATTTATAGAGAAGGGATGGGTTAGGGGCTTACTTAAGAGCTAATGGGTTTATCAATTAGGTAATCCCCTATCTAAGGTTTACTAGGTTTTTGAGGTCCTAGGGTTTTGGGACACTGATTTTAATGGCGGATGATGGGGTGAGACCATGGGTGACTTAAGGGTTGCCAATAAGCTCATAGGGGGAGCAACCAATCTCAAGACACCCACCCCAACAAAGGGGATGGTCAAAGGGTCAAACTAGATGAAGGAAATTTGAGCAACTAATGACAGTTACTATAGCTAAGCTGGGCGTATATATTATATACGCCCAGTTTAGGAACAGTAAATTTCACCAAAAACAGGGGAGCTTTGGGAAGATGAAGCCCGTGGTGGGTCCCACCTATACTGGGCGTATATATTATATACACTCGGCCAAATTTCCCCCCAAAATAGGCAGGCATATATAATATATACGCCTGATTAATCTGGGGCTAAATTGGCTGGGCGTATGTAATATACACGCCTGAGCAAAATTTTAATGATTTTATGTGAAACTTCAATCGGCCATAGCCTTTGAACCGTAGCTCCAAATTGGGTGATCTTTGGCTTGTTGGAAAGCTAGAGAAGTCCTCTTTCCAATGATATAAGCTCGTCCTTGGTAATGGTCTATATAAAAAATTGTATCTCCTCTCCCATCAACTACTCAAAAAGGTTGAAGTTAGGTATGGGAAGGGAATCTAGGGTTTAGGGGTGATCTCTAAGGGTTGGGGAATGGTTCTAAAGGGTTCAAGGTGATTCCTAAAGGTCTGGGTGGATTTCTACGGGTTCAGGGGTGCCATCGGAAGAACAAGGGTACATCTCTCCCGAAGTACAGATTGATCGGGCCTTGGCCCGAATTTGGGTGTCTACAATTGTCATTTAAAATTCTAAATAAAATCCCATAAAAAGATGACGTAATCGAAATGTCTGTCCCACATAAAATCGACCCCTTCCCTATAGAAATACAAGAAGAGGTAGGAGTTATGAGTCTAGACGAGGATATCCCTTTGAAGGAGCTCCCAAATGAGCTCCTTGACCGGTTTGCCAACTTTGAGCGTCGCCCTACCCCTATTGTCGAAGAAACAAAAGATATCAATCTAGGGACTGAGGAGATTCCCTGAATTACCAAAATCGGAATGTCGGTGTCCCCTGAAGAAAGAAAAAGCATGATCGATTTCCTTTGATCATACCAAGACATTTTTACCTGATCGTATGAGGACATGCCTGGTCTAGACACCGATTTGGTCGAGCATGAGTTGTCGCTTTACCCTGATATGAAGCTGGTTAAGCAGAAGCTAAGATGTCTTTGACTCGAGTAGATGTTGAAAGTTAAAGACGAGGTCATTAAGCAGTATGACGCGGGGTTTCTAATGGTATCCAAATACCCGCAGTGCTAGCCAATATTGTGCCGATGTCGAAGAAGGACGGAGAAGTCTGGATGTGTATTGATTTTTGCAATTTGAACAAAGCAAGCCCAAAAGATGATTTTCCATTACTGCACAGCCCGAAGGACGATTTTCCATTGCCGCACATCGACATCTTGGTCGATAACACTGCTAAGCACGGGATGCTATCTTTTATGGACGGATTCTCACGATACAATCAGATTAAGATGGCAGAGGCAGATCAAGAGAAGATGGAATTTATCACTTTGTGGGGAACCTTTTGCTACTGAGTCATGCCATTTAGGCTGAAGTATCTTGGGGCAATGTACCAGAGAGCTATGACCGCACTGTTTCATGACAGGATACACCGAGAAATTAAGGTGTATGTCGATGACATGATAGCCAAGTCACTAGAGAGAAGCTATCACTTAGTAAACCTCCAGAAGTTGTTTGAGAGGCTAAGAAAGTACAGGTTATGTCTGAATTCACAGAAATGCGTATTTGGTGCTATATGCAGAAAATTACTAGGATTCATCGTCAGCAAGAGAGGGATCGAAGTCGACCCAGTCAAAGTTAAGGCTATCATGAAAATTCACTGCCATCTATCGAGAAAGAGATTAGAGGGTGGTTCTTGGGCAGGATACAATATATCAGTCGATTCATTACACAGCTCACATATCTGCAGGCCGATCATCATGCTACTTCGAAGGAACTCACCCGTTGAGTGGAACAATGATTTTTAGGAAACATTCGACAAAATCAAAAGCAACCTCCTTAACCCACCTATGTTGGTACCACCCGAGCCGAGGAGACCACTCTTGATGTATCTCTCCATGACGGAAGTTTCGATGGGATGTGTCTTAAGGCAGCATGACTAGACGAGAAGAAGAGAGTAGGCCATGTATTATATTAGCAAGAAGTTTACTGATTACGAGATGTGCTATTCTCATCTGGAGAAAGCATGCCTGGCTCTTATATGGGCCACTCAGAGGCCCCGCCATTACTTGCTATCCTAATACATTCTACTCCTGGCCCGAATGGACCCGTTGAAATACCTATTTGAGAAGCCGGCTCTCACTGGGCGGACTACACATTAGCAACTCTTATTGTTTGAGTTTAACATCACATACATTACTTAGAAGTCAATCAAGGGGCAAATACTCGCTAATCATCTTATCGACAATACTTTACCAGATTATGAACCCTTGAGAATCGAATTCCTTGATGAGGACATCCTGTTTATGGCGGAAGATGATACAGAAGAAGCATAAGAATCATGTAATGCACTTTGACGGGGCAGCAAATGCCGATGGTCAGGGAGTCGGTACTATTCTGATTTCGTCGAGAGGATCACATGTGCCAATTTCTATCAAGCTCAACTTCTCATGCATAAATAACATGGTCGAGTATGAGGCCTGTGTAGTAGGACTGTAGGCGGCTCTCGATCTAAACGTAACTCACCTCTGAGTATTCAGCGATTCGTAGTTGATCATATGCCAGACGAATGAAGATTGGAAAATGAAAGATGAGAAACTAATCCCCTACCATGAGACCTCGAGGATCTGATAGCTTGTTTCGAGGACGTGACATTCTCATATGTCCCACAGATAAGGAATTGCTTCACTGACGCATTAGCGACTTTGGCGTCAATGGTAGAGATCCCGTATGGTGTTGAGATGAAGACGATCATGATCGAGCAGAGGAATGAGCTGACCTTTTGCTTCTAGAATGAGGAACCCCTAATGCCTGATGATGAGCCACCTTGGTTCTCGGATATTAATAATTTCCTTGAGACTCTAACTTTCCCTGAGGGTACATCCAGGACGGATTGACAGACCATTCAAGGGCTAGCAGCAGATTACGCTATTTGCCACGATTGCCTTTACAAATGCTCCTACCACAACATCTTGCTCAGGTGCCTTAAAGAAAGTGAAGCGATCAATATCATGAAGGAGATTCACGAGGGAGTATGCGGTGCCCACGTCAGTGGTCACATGCTCGCTAAGAAAATTCTATGGCAGGGATACTTTTGGACCACTATGGAATCAGATTACTACAAACATGTTCAAAAATGTTATAAGTTTTAGGAATACTCCAATCTGATACATGCTCCTGCCATCGATCTAGACTGCATGACCACTCCTTGGCCATTTGCTACCTGGGGCCTTGACATCATTGGTATGATTAATCCGAAAGCCTCAAACGGACATCGATTCTTCCTCGTCACCATTGAGTACTTTACTAAGTGGGTATAGGTAGCGCCATATGCCAACTACATAGCCGATCATGTTGAGAAGTTTCTTAAGAATAATATTGTCTGCCAATTTGGAGTATCCAAAGATATCATCATGTACAATGGCACCAACTTTGCTAATAATTGCATCCGAGCCTTTTACGAGCAATACAAGATCAAGCACCATCGCTTGTCACGTTATCGGCCTCAAACCAATGGAGTCATGGAAGCTGTGAATAAGATGGTCGTCCGCATCCTAGAAAAGATGGTCATCACTTACCGTAATTAGAGTGAAATGTTACCATTTGCTTTTTGGGCCTATAGAACATCAATTTGTACCGCTACTAGGGCAACCCCATTCTCCCTTGTGTATGGAACTGAGGTCGTCCTACCTGTAGAAGTTGAAGTACCCTCGCTCCGAATATTCCTTGAATCTGGCTTACCCGAAGCAGAGAGATAGATCCCGCTATGATCAATTGAACTTACTGGACAAGAAAAGGCTCTTAGCCTTGTGTCATACCCAAGTTTACCAAGGGAGAATTGCACGTGCTTATAATAAACATGTCCATGGTCGAGATTTGAAGGTAGGAGACACTGTGCTGAAGAAAATGTTCCCATCCCTCCACACCGATCCAAGAGGAAAGTTTAAGCCTAATTGAGAGGGATCGTACGTCATCAAGGAAATACTGTCGGGATACACCATCCGCCTTGCCACCATGGACGGAGATCACTTTCCTGAGCCCATCAATGCAGGATATGTCCGACGGTTTTACGCTTAGTCTATCACGGCAAGGTAAGTATTGGTATAACAGATACGTGACTGCATAAGAATCACACAAAAAAGGCCATCATTCCAAGCATTGTAATCAAAAAGCATCTCTAAAAATGATGATATCCTTTGCTAGCCCATTTGGGCCTTGACCTTTCTTTTAATAAACCCCTTCCCTGAAAAAGAAAAAGTGTGTACATATATCAAAAATAAAAAAGAAGGGAAAATAGAATTACTATTAAAATAAAAAAAATCAGAAAAGCAAACCATCAAAAAGAGATTGCCTAAAATAAAATAAATGAAAAAGAAAAGAAATAGAAAAATCATGAGAGCTTGTAAAGTAAAAATCCCCCAAGGAAGAAGTGTGTTGTGGAAAACTGAAACCGTATCAAGGAAACCTTTTTTAGCCTAGCATACCTTCAAGTCCTAACCTGACTCATGGTCAAGCTACACCCTGAAGAAAGCCCTCTTTTTAGGTTCACAAGCAGTCATAGTATCTATTAAGTCAACACGAGCTGAGTTGTGAGATGACACCAGAACCCCATCTAGCCGGCTATGACAGATTCAACGTCTATGTTGTGGCTTTCGAAAAGAAAGAAAAGAAGAAAATAAAATAAAAATATACAAGCTCAAAGCAAGATGGACATGGTGAGAACCCGAAAGGGCGCTTTGGGTAAGAGAGCTAAACCCATGGATGTGGTGAAAACCGAAAAAGGCGCAATGGGTAAAAAGAGGGCAAAAATGGGCACAACGAACCCACCTTGGGCATTGTGAGCAAAAGAGTTTTAAATTAAAAAACAAAAAAAAAAGAGAGATTTGAAAATGATTAATAAGATTGATGAACCTTTTTGGTTACTCTCCCTATTACCCATTTTCCTATTGGGCCACTCATGTTAGTTTAAATCGGGTCCCGACCAAGTGTGTCTTTAAGATTGCAAAGTCGAACGTATGACCCAAGGTAAGGAGAAAAAGGTTGATTCGATCCAAAAAGATGGATGTTTCGACCTTGGTCAAATTACTGAACCTCACTCAGGTCCAATCAAAATGAACGGGTTCGACTATGCTCCAAATGGGACCCGTTACTTGGTCTCACTGAGAAGGCGCTAAAAAAAAAAAGAAAAAAAGCCAAAAAAGAACAAAAAAATCAAGAAAAATCTAAAAATAAAAAAATTATATATATTTATACTCTTTTCCATATGTATAGCATCGTACTTCAATTTCAAAAAAATGAATAAAAAGATCAAAATAAATCAATCAATCAAAAATTGAAAAAATATATATACATATATCCCCACTTTCTTTATGTCCATGTACATATGTACAACATCATACTTCTATCTCAAAATAAAGAAAAAGAACAAAAAAATCTCTGAAAATAAAAATCTAAAATATATAAATGTTGAAAATTGAAAATATGTAGGTAAATGTTAGTTTCTCCTTCTATTAGTTAGGATTCATATTGTTACCTATAAAAACAAAAAGGGGTCTGACGTTTTCTCGAGATGTGCAGGAACATCAAATGGTATGAAGCCGTGAAGCAAGCAACCTCTCAGCGATGGACAGATCAGATGAAGCATCTCACCACCGACGTCCAGTCTACTTTAAAAAAAAAGAAGAAAATCATTTTGAAAAAGAAAAAAAGATAGCCATATTTTTTTTGTGCTTTCACTACGCATATGCGTGTTTTAATGCCGTATAATGTCAATATTTTATTGGCGACGCAGCTATGCTAAATTAATGCCCTAAGTTTAAGGTTCGCCTTGGATCTTTAGATCCTACTTTAAAGTAGGAGAAATGGTATCAATCCCGATCAAGCGGTCAATGTTTCGATTAGGTTGATTCCACTACTAAATCTTCGAGCTAAGCGCTCTGTCTTTGGATTCTTATAAACGTAAGTGTCTAAGCTTCAGATTTTTTACGAACTTTCGGAGGTGTGGACTCCTGGTCTGCATAGTTTTTGCATGCACCCTACAGGGTTTGAGGTCTAGATAACTCCGTTGAAAAAGGTCAATCGTTGGTTGAGACCAACCTGTTGAAAATGAAACTATATATCGATCAACTATGTGCAAACATGCATGTAGAAGGGTTCTTTTCCCTTATTTTTTTCGTAGGCTTAGAACCTGCATTGGCACGGTATCCCTGTAAAGTATACGTCATGTGTCTGGGTATCCATAGGATGGTCATTTATTGTCGTAAATTATATTCCGATGGGATCGAGGTTGTAACTTCCATCACCTTTGTTGCTTATCGCCCCTAATGGGTGCATGTTTATGTATAGTTAAATGATTTGTAAGATCATTATTGGCAGAGACCAGGATTAGGTGTCCCCTTCAGTGGGCACCCAATTTTAGCCGGATCTGTTCAATGTTATTTGAAGTTGGATGCTCTAGGTCATGTTGATCTGGGGCACATTATCAAAAAGCAGAACGTACTCCCAAAAAGCGTTGCGACATTTATTCGCTCCGCTCGGGTAGTCGTGCTAAATAAACTTTGGGATTGATGGGTTCACATAAAAACTTCGAACCCTACTTCAAGAAGGGGCACCAGTGACCAATCAGATGAGGCAATCAATGACTCATATGATTGGACACAAACTGTGGAACCTTGCATTACACCTATTTCGAAGCAACCTATATCCCCTCCAACACGAGAGAGAAAGACGAGATACCTTGCTACAGGCTCTATTTGTCATGCACGAGAATTGATGGCTCAATGCCCCTCACGTTGTTTATGAGGGCATAATTTATGCCAGTGAGCAACTGCAGAGCACCATTCCGAAACCCCTAACTTCCATGCCATATGCCCGTATCATCTCCCGACTTCTTGAGGACCATGAGGATGATGAAAATGAGGATCCGTATCAGATAGTGGTGGGTGAAGAGATTAAGACCGATAATATTCGGTAATTTATGAAAAAAAAATGGAGCTTGATTCTAAAGAGATGTCAATTAAGTGTTAAGAATCAAAACCTACAATAGCCGGCTGGGGGTGCACAATAAGAAAACCCTTATCAGCCCATACTCAGAGCCTCACCGCAGATGCCTGCTCAACCCCAACAACCACCTATGCCTCATGGTGAATTCCTCACTTTGGCCGAGTTCGCTAGACAGATGGGGGTGCAACAGCAGCAGACATTTAGGTAGCTAGAAATCCTACACTAAGACAACCACCTACTACACAAAAGGTTGGATTTTTACGACGAAATCCTAAACCGATTGATCAAGAAGGCATATCTGACAAACTACCCTCCATTTGTAGCTCACGCACGGGAGTATACTTCTGAGTACACAAGGAACATGGCTGGTCCAAGGGCTGGTTCATCTAATTCTAGAGATAGACGTCGCGATAAGCAACCAGCTGAGTAGTCTGGTGAGCTCTCAGACCACTGATATGTTGCTTGCATTTGGTAATCAATATTTTTCATTAATTGACCGTTCATTTATTATGTTGCTTGCTGATAGTTAGTTTATGCATGATCGTCATATTTTCAATACAAATTCATGTTATGCATAGTTGTGAATCAATAAGTAGAACTTCGTCTCAAGGATCAAGTCACATTAGGAGTAATTCAAAAATTTTAGCAAAACATCGAACTAATTTGGATCCAATGTGAAATTTTTGTGTAACTAAATTATCAAATTGTTTGTCGCTTGTTGATAGATAACTCATACCTGAACATGAAACTCCTTTAGAATCACCTGCGTGCACATTGTAAATATAGGTGACATTAATAGGGTTACAACGAGAATGGAAATTTTGTCATTACCAGTAGGGTCACATATATGACAACATCAAATTCTAGGGTTTATTGAAATAGGTTAAACAAAACTCCGAGGTCCAACTCCGTTGATGCCTCTTAATGGCATGATGTATATCGATTTAGAAATAAAATCAGGGCAAAGGTCTCCCGATTCCTAATATAGTCATCACTTTTCAAGGATGAAAATTTATTTAAGGGGGGGGAGGATGTAACGCCCATCAATTCTCAAACTCGAACACACTGGTGGTATGTGATCATGCCCCGAGCCCATGCACGATTGATACTTCAAATCTTAATTAAGAAGACTATGGTGATGCTGGTGTGCCAGTAGTACTATGTACATGTATTGGGTCACGTAGGTCTTGACCACACCTTTGTGAGCACCCTGGTGTTCCTTAATTTGATTTGTATCTTATGGACCTGTACACTGAAAGTGATGTATGATCAATACACTGAATCGGGACCCATTAGTTAAAAACCCAAGTAATCCAGACCATTGTGGAATCCAACCCAATGGTTGTGACCCATTAATGAAAGTCTTGATACAGACCCATTAGTTAATCCGGCCCATGGATTAAGACCCAATAGATGAGGCGTTATGTTAAGACCAGTACACCAAAAAGCGTGTACCAGGTATGCACTAGATAAGACATCCATGGTTTAAAAAGCAACTCCCGTGCATAAGTTCCATGGAATTTGAATCCTAAACTTAGAATTATGAGAGAGTTGAGCTTTCTCCTCTTGTCTTCCATTTGAGAAACCCTCCAATCCATTGATCTCTCAAATCGTCCGACGAAACCCGTTGACCGCGATAAAGAAATCATCGCTAACCCGAACGTCACAACGATCCTCCAAGCATCAAACTCTTACGATCCATAAATTGGACGGTGGAGCACCTAAACCACGAGACATCTCCTCACTGAAGATCGCAAACTTTGCATGCGAAGAATCCGCTACGGTAATCCATCTAACTCCATCTTGTAAACCTCATTTCCTAAATTTAGGATCGATACATGCAAATTCTAGGGTCTCATGTGATGAAATTCTAGAATCAGACATGCAAAAGGCATAATAGCCAAATTCCTAAATTTTAATGCCTCGAAATGTGTGCATGCATGATCAAATGAGTACAGGGAGACTCGATTCTCCTAAATCTGACCCTTTTAGTCGAGCTCTGGAAATGCATGCCTCGAAATGTTGAGAATTGGACACATGAAGAGTATAAAGACCGAATTCTCTGATTCCCAATGTTTCGGATCAAGGCTTGTGCAATCAAATAGTTTAGTGGCTAGAGATTTAGCTTAATGGTACCAATTATATTCGTTTATCCATATTATGGGAGAGTCATGGCAGAGATATCGAAACACAAAGATATAATTGGGAAATTAAAGGACTACGAGCTGATCAATCTCGCCGCGGCGACCTTGAGTCTCACCGCAACGATAAAGGACCTGAAGCACTTGCTGCGCGAGTGCTACCTTGAAATCCAAGCCATTTCAGCTCTGGAAATTATCACCGCGGCAAGAGGCCTTTAGTCATGTGGCACCTAAGAACCTCGCCGTGGCGACCCTGTAGCTCGCTGCAACGAGGTATCCCCTATTTGTTAAGCTTGGTTTAGTGCTTTTTAAGGCCTTGCGTGTTCGTGCTTAAGCCATGTATGGTTCATTAATCCTTGGTATATATGCGATATGAAATTTAGGGTAATTACGAGGAACAATTGTGAAGGAATTCGCTTCGATTCGTGCCTTTTTATTTGCGAGATTCCGACACTAAGGTTGGGAAGAACATCTTGCCCGATTGCTTGTTTTCTTGAATTCTTGACATTGATGCAAATAGTAAATACTTGATATTTCTTAAAACTGATAAACATAAAATCTTGACATGTTTTGAGGATTATAAATTGGATTTTCATGCATGATTTTCATGTTTTCGATACTCAACATCTCGTTATGTTATTCTATTTGATCCAACGAGTTTCATGCTACTAAATTTGAATTGTATCATTGCTACCTGCGATGTGTATATGTTCACATCGTGTATATCTGTTATGTCTCTAATCAAGGGGCCCTATTAACGTAACTCAGGGGCTTGATGGTCTTAGTTCAACAGACCCTGTTAACTTTGCTCTGGGACTTGACATTTCGGTTAAAGTGACCCTGTTAACGTAGCTCAGGGGTTTGACCTGTCTCGATTCAAGTGACCTTGTTAACGTAGCTCAGGGGGTTGATATCTTGACTTGCTTTGAAATCTTGTTATACATCCTTGTGCTTTGTTTCCTTGTATTGTTCCTAAGTTTCTTATTACATTTTGCTTGATCCGATATGCATTACTTTAAGCATGATTAATTGCATTCATGATATGAACTATTTTTGACACTACAGTTAAATGTCTTTGTTTCTGTGAAATTGTTTTATTTATGCATCAAGATTCATGAATGAGAATGTTAAATAGGTAATGTGGCACTGTTTTTTCCTATTGAGCATGGACTGTAGCTCATTCCCTGACTATACATCGCAGCAAATCTTGGGAGGGACCCAGAACAAGAGGAAGACCCGGATTACAACCCCGAGGATGAGGAAGAATAGCCAGAAGGGTTCTTTCCTGAGCGATTTTGAGTTGAGAACTTGGATATATTTTGGGTATTTTGATATACGGTATAGTAACTCATTAAGTGATTACAATTGTATTTTTGTTCCACTGTTTAGGTGAAGGCCGACCATCAACGATGGATGTATATTTTGTGTATATATGAGATGATGGTGATCTTTCTTTTTGGATTTAGGGTGCCTTTCGCTTATGGTTATAGCTCTGTTTTCACTTTTCGCACTTTTCTTTCGTACTTTGTAAGCTTACCAATGACATACTTGTTCGATCCTTCCTATTATTTAATGTGAGGAAAGATCGAGCTGTTAGGAAGTGATTTATGCACTTCGATACCAAATGTTCATTGTAACTCAGATCATGTGTGTAATCTGACGGCACGGGTTTTGTGGTATGGAAATTCGGGCTGTCACAGCAATTGTTAAAATTAGAAACTTGTTGGAGGAGGCCACTCGTTTGATACTCTTCCCATTTTCCCTTAAAGAGGTGGCAAAGCAGTGGCTGAACTCTTTGCCCAGCTATTTAATTGCTAGCTGGGAAGAACTGCAGACCAAGTTCATCACAAGATATTTCTCAATTAGTAAGATGAATTGAATCCGGATGATCATCGTAACATTTGATTAGTTGTCGGATGAGTCTCTGCAAGAGAGCCGGAAGTGTCTTAACAAGCTTCTGAACAAGTGCCCTCATCATGGTGTTCTGCGCTGGCAAATAGTGCTCGATTTCTATTAAGGCCTTAATGAACAAACCTGACACATAATTGATACTGCTTGTGAAGGTATGTTCCATGCGTTAACTACAAAAGATGTTTAAGAACTTTTTGAGACCCTTAGCGAGGAACCAATACAAAACCATGCTTCGGTTGGGACCGACTCAGAGACTTTAAGGAATAAGCCTCCCAAGTGGGGAGTAACTTATGAATTAAAGTCAATGATGAACTGCCTTCCACAGATAAAACTTTGGAAGATAAAATTTCTATCTCTGTTGGGTATAAAATTGCACCCAACATCTCAAAAAGATGAAACTTGTGGTCCTAACCATGGCCCACCTCAAGCAGTTCCTAAACAACCTATTGTACCTTTTGACCCCACAAGTTTCCAAGACCATATTGTTGCCATTAAGGATGCCATGCTGTAGACATGTGGAAATTGTCAGCAGCATGACCAGAACCAATCAAAGCTACTCTTCTCACTCCAGAAATCTATTTTCAAGTTAGAGCCCCAAATTGAGCAGCTAACTATTTTAATTAACAGGAGAGAGAGTAGCTACTCTTCACCATGGCCAGTTGACACTCCAAGAGGACATAATTTTTTGGGAGGCACATCAACTCCCTGTGAATTCAGCTAGAGTTCCTCTTAAAACATCTTGCAACATATGTGTATTATTTCTTTTGTCGCTATTAGAAAAATTTTATTAGGGAAGAGCTTACAATCTCGAGTGTGTCAGAACACATTCAATCGTGAAGACCTCTCTTTTGGCCTATAATCACCTTGAGTGTATAGATTTACAATTTTCAGTGATTTATAGGGACGAATTGTAGAGATTACGATTCAAAGCACCAAGAGTCTCATTATTGTTCTCCATAATCGTAAAAGATAATTCTAGGGGAACAGGCGATTCCAGTGACCTATCTTATCAGTTACCTTAGAATTCGGACCCATTTAATTCTTAGAGGAAGCATACACGCATCGCATTCAATATTGCCACTACAAACCACATAAGCTTAAGAAACTACACCTCGACATTTAACTCAAAGTGACAGTTCAGAGCTCAAGACTTCCCTATAAAACTAGACCATTACCTTCCCAAAACCCATATCTTTCGTCTTCTTTTTTCATAACCCCAGCCCTTATGGAGGAAGAGCTTAACAAAGGCGATCTCAGTGGAGGACTAGATAGAATCCTTGAGTTATACAGGGCTAAGCTCCTGGTTGCAATAAAGAAAGTAGAAGATTTGAATCACCAGCGACTCATCCCGGATTCTAAATCTTCCACCAAAACTATTCCTTACCCTAAACCTAGCCCAAATCTAAAACCCCATTCAAAGAACCCATCTTCCCCCACTTCCTAGACATTCCACCATCACAACCTACCCCGAGTGTGAGTTCCTTCACGATGATAGTGGGTTGAACCGTCCCTCACCACCCCTCTCCATTGCTCATACTCTTCACTACACTCTCTTGATTCTCTTCATATAATCTTCGTAGGGGAGTAGTATAGGCTGTGGGAGGAACGAGATGTGTTCACTTCCCACCCTTTAAAGCACTTCCCCCGAGTGGATTGCATTTCTTTCAACGAAAATCTGTGATGTACTCTATTTGGGGGAGGGAATTTGGAAGACAGGGGTTGTGGCTCCATCAAGAGAGATGGCTCTCCTTTGATGGTGTGGACACTCTCGAGGCAAGGATTAGCGAGACTCTGATTGAAGGTGGTTAGAAGCCAAGGACTGATCTTTATCGAAGAAAAATCTTGCTTCAGATGTTGCTGTAAGTGTCATAGTTAGGGTATGTCTAGATTTTTCCTAGGTTTAACCTTTTATGTAATCACTTTCCTTTCTTTTCCAGTAATTCTGTAAATATTTCTTTTAATATACGAATTTTTTTTTTGATTACAAGTATTGATTCTAATCATTTTCTTTCTGATGCAAATTTCTATCTGAATATGCCGAAAGTAATTTCATGGGGGGAGATTTTTGAATATTTTTACAGATCCTATGACCGGTAGATGCAAAATAAAATTTGAAGTATCCCCTGTTTTTACACAACGAGGACATTGTCCTATTCATGTTTTGGGGGGGGAGGGTGGTACATTTTTGTATATATTAGAGTTTTTATTTAGTTTGTTAGTCCTTAGTCTCTTTATTTTAATGATAAATTTTTTTTTTGAAAATTTAACCATCATGTGTGAGTTATGATAAAAAAATTTACAAATTCGTAAACCCCACGATCCATCGTAGTAGAAGTTCATCAATCAAAATAGAGTAGTTATGATTCATGTCTAGCTCTTTTAAACACTGTATCGGATTGAATGTGTGAAACTATACTTTGATTTAAACTGCAAAGTCTAGATTATAGTTTCAAAACTATATAACCCATGAGCTTTTGAGCCATAATTCCTCTTTTATTTTGAGAGAGATTGCTTTCTATTCGAATCAACAAAAATTTTCTTTAAATTTCTTACTATGATAATGAAATCTCATATTGCTGGAAATTAGAATCAAATATTCTATGAGTATGAGGAATTGTTTTTCTAGAACTATTTATTGTACACATCAAAACAATATGACAAGCATGCCAGTGAATCACAAAGATGATTTAAGTCCATATTTTGTTTAGTTTGAACCAAAAAGCCAAAATCCCAAAAAACATTTATCCTTTGAACCCACATTAAAGCCTAAACCAAATTTCTTTGTACCAAGATTTTATAATACCTTAACAATATATACTGCCCAAAATTTTCAACCTTTAACCCTTACAATTTCTAGGAGTTTAGAACGTAAAAGAAGGGAAGAAGAGGGAGTGAAACGGGTATAAGAAAACAAATAAGGGAAATGCCAAAAAAAGGGTACAACTTAGAAGAAATAAAATGAAAAAATATGGGAAAAAAAGTGAAATCATAATTATGATTCTCAAAAAGATAGAGAAGCAAAAAACTTTGAAGCTGAAAAACTCAAGAGGATATTCACACAAAAAAAAGTGAGGATATACACAAGAAAATAGAAAAAGAATAATGGGAAGAAGTTATCCAATTTAGAATACTTATTGAATTAGAAAAGAAGAAGAAGACAGGTGAAAGAAGAACTGAATTCTAAGAAATACTTGAATGCATTCTACCTTTCTTTGGAACCTTTTATCCCAAAGCCCCATTACAAGCCAAATAAAGACCTTTTCGATTTGAGGTTTATAACAGCATGAAAAATAAGGAAACATATAAATAAAATTGGTTATCTTTCCATGATGTTTATCTTTTCAGTCAATTATCCGTTAAAATTTATCATACATATCATACACTAAGAGAACCCAAAAATTTCGACATATTTTTGAGAATATGCCAATAGTGAGAGTTTGAATGAAAATGCTTTCTAAATGCAATTTAGAAAAATCTATGATTAATAAACTTTTCATTGATACACACACTCCATGCCTTACTGAATCAAAATTGTTAAGTTCTGATCAAAGATAATTGCCATGATGGAAAGTTAAGGATAAAGGATTTGTGCTTTTAAAAAAATCATAATAACCATGTGATGATTAAAAATTTGCTAGTGTACAAAATCATTTTATATATTTAAATTTTTGCTTTTATTTTGAAAATATTGAAAAATCTAAAAATAATTGAAGTTTGTAGGTAACTTTACTGAAAACTTTCAGGAGACTATAACTCCTCTACTAGGTATCACCTAGAGGTTAAAGGCTTGTTGCATTTGCTAAATGTAATCGTTCTCCCTACGAAAGTGGCATTTAATTTAGCTTAGTATTTTTCTCCTTGTTTGCAAGGGACTAACAAAGCGTAGGTTTCGGGGTGTGATCGGTCACAGAATATACTATTTTATAACTCTGAACTTAGTGATGCTAGACCCCAGTTTGCTACTAATAAGTTGATGATGTACAGATATTAAGAATAAACAGTAAAAGAAAACGAAAGTGTTAATCTTTATCAAAATGAACTCATAAAGCAATAAGAAAGATGATCGAACGTAAGAGACGATTGATCAGTCACATAATATAACATTTTACTACCCTTAACTTAGTGATGCTAAACCTTAGTTTACTACTAATAAGTTAATGATATGCAGATATTAAGAAAAATAGCAAAAGAGAACTAAAATGTTAATATTCGACAAAATGAACTCAAAAAGCAATAAAAAAGATGAGTGAACGAGAAAGACGATTCATCGCCTACTAAAAGCTAAGAAATCATAAAAGACGATTGATTGTTGTTACTGAAGAAGGGCAATGAGAAATCGTAATTTACGATTCTTCAGAAGGCGTTCAAGAAGTTGAGGCGATACAAAGAAGATGATCGTTCGTAAATAGAAATCGTTCCACTAGAACCTGTGCTGAGAGATAGAAAATCGTTGTTTACAATTTTCTAGAAAAAAGTTATAATAGAAGAAGGAAATCGTGATTTACAATTTTACAGAATGTGAGCCTATTGCTGCTGTTGATCACATGAACTTACACCACTATGAGTATAATTTGAACAATTCTTGACTTAAAAGTCTGACCAATCATTGATCTGAGAAGATTGACAAACTCATAGAAGGGCTCTGCTGCTAAAATAAAGGAGAAAATTCAGAAGTACATCAACCATTAAAGAACGGAAGATAAAATTAGGAATTAGAGTTATAATAGGATACATTTATTTTAGTAGTTTCTTTATTAGAATTAGGAGTTTTATAATTGACCCCCTATGATCTATATATAAGAGGGTGGTACCATTACACGAAATTGCAAGGTGGCGTGTATGCATTGACTATCAGAAGTTCAACTCAATGAATCGCATAGATCATTTTCCATTACCCTTCATCAACCAAATTTTGAAAAACTTGCAAGCCAGGAGTATTTTTGCTTTCTAGATGGATATTCAGGATATAATCAAGTTCTGGTGTACCCAGAAGCCCAAGAAAATACCATCTTCATGTGTCCTTTTGGAACGTTTGCATATCGTGGCATTCCCTTTGGGCTATGCAATGCTCCGGCAATATTCCAAAGATGCATGATAGCCATCTTTTTCGATATGATAGACAAGTTTCTTGAAATATTTATGGATAATTTTTCAGTATTCGGCCAAACTTTCGACTCTTGTCTTGATCACCTTGCCCTCGTCATAGAAATATACGAAGAAACTAATTTGGTACTAAGTTGGGAGAAGAGCCATTTTATGGTTCAAGAAGATATTGTCCTCGTTCATACTGTCTCTAAAAGAGGAATAGAAGTTGATAGAGCCAAAATCGATGTAATAGCGAATCTACCTCCGCCAACTTCGGTGCGACAGATTCGATCTTTTCTTAGCCATGTCGAGTTCTATCGTCATTTTATCAAAGATTTCTCAAAAATCTCGAGACCACTGTGTCATCTATTAGCGAATAATGTACCCTTCAACTTCGACGATGCCTGTCTTAACGTATTTAATAAGCTTAAAGCACTTATTTCATCTGCACCAATTATTCAGCCTCCAGACTACTCCCTACCATTTGAAGTAATGTGTGACGCCTCTGATCACGCAATAGGCACAGTCCTAGCACAGCGAAAAGACAAGGTCTCGCACGTAATTTATTATGCGAGCCGCACCTTGATAAAAGCTCAAGTGAACTACACCACCACTGAGAAGGAGCTTCTAGCTGTCGTATTTGCACTAGAAAAATTTTGCTAGTACCTATTGGGATCAAAGATCGTCATTTTCTCTGATCACTCTGCACTAAAATACTTACTCTCTAAAAAATATGCCAAGCCGAGACTAATTAGTTGGATCCTACTTTTGTAGGAATTTAACTTCGAAATCAAAGATAAAAATGGAGTTGAGAACGTGGTGGCTAACCATCTGTCCAAAATAGAAATGCCTAAAACTATCAATAAAGAATCTCTGCACGATACTTTTCCAGATGATCAACTTTTTGTCATCCAACCAATAACACCATGGTATTTCAACATCGTGAACTATCTGGCAACAGGTAAAAGTCCCTCGACCTGGTTCAAGTAGGACAAGTATATTTTCTTTTATAATGTCAAATATTATATTTGGAAGGATCCTGACCTATTCAAAATATTCCCAGACTAGATAATTAGGAAATATGTGCTCGACGGTGACACCCACAATATCTTACGATTCTGTCACACCTATTCTTGTGGGGGCCACTTCGTTGGAAGAAAAATGGCTGCCAACGTGCTACAGTCAGGATTTTATTGGCCATCACTATTTAAGGATGCCCATAATTTTTGCCAGACCTATGATCGGTGTCAAAAGTCTGGAGCCATGTCCCTAAGGAACATGATGCCCTCCAACCAATTTTGGTCGCAGAACCTTTTGACATATGGGGCATAGATTTCATGGGTAGCTAGTTTTATTTTGTTTTTTTTGCCTAATTTTTTTACTTATTTTATAGTTAATCATATATGTGAATTATGATAGAAAAAATTATGATTCTTGAAAACTTACGATCCATCATAGTAGAAGTTCAATAATCAAGAATATAGAACCGTACAATTCATGTTTTAGCTTAGTGAATACTTTATTAGATTGAATGTTTGAAATAATAGATTGATCTGAACTACAACAGTTAGACTATAGTTTCAAAATTATAAACCTGTGAGCATCAGAGGCTAATTTTTCCTTTCCATGAGAGAGAGACTGCTTCTATTTAAGTCCAAATTTCATTGAACATCTTTACTTCTTTTATGAAATCTCATATTACTGAATTTAGAATCAAAATATTCTATGACTAAGATAACCTATTTTTTTTTCTAGAACTATCTATTAAAAGCATGAAAACAATAAGGCATCTATGCCAGTAAATCGTAAAGATGATTAAAGACCATCTTGTATTTAAACAGAGCCAAAAAGCCAAAATCCCAAAAAATAACTTATCCTGTGAACATATATTAGAAGCCTAAACTGAATTTCTTTGTATCAAATATTTTGAAAACCCTTAACCATATAGACTACCCAAAGCGTTCAAACTTTAACCCTTACAATTTTCTGGGAGTTTAGAATACAAAAGAAGGGAAAAAGAGAGTGGAATAAAAGGAGTAAAAGCGAAAAAAGATAAGGGGAATCCTGAAAAAAGGGTATGACTGAGAAAAAAAAATGGGAAAAGATGAAAAATCTTAAAAAAAAGACAATTTCTGAAAGAACTTTCGAAAAGAATAAAAATCGTAAAAAGACGATTTTAGATAGAAATGGGATTTTTCAAAAAAAAAGAAAAATGGGAAGAAGTCATCCAACTTTTTGGATACTTTTCTACCTTTCTTTGACAAAAAAAGTGAAGAAAAGAAAAGAAGTGAAGAAAATAGAGAAAGAAGAACTAAATTCTCAGAAAATTTTGGAATCCTTTTCTACCTTTCTTTGACACCTTCTGAAACCCAACGCCCCATTACAAGCCGAAGGAAAGACCTTTTTTATTTACGAATTGCAAAAGCATAAGCTTAGTAGAGATATTAATATTAGATACTATGGATTACACAGTGAATTATATGAATAGAATAGATTATCTTTTCCATGAGATTAAAATTTTTTTTGCAATTATCTTTTGAATTAATTCTTCTAAATACATTAAGAGAACTCAAAAGTTTCGATATTTTTTCTGAGAGTACACCAATAGTGTGAGTTTTTAAATGAAAGTATTTTCTAAAATTACAGTTTAAAAAAATCTATGAAGAATAAACTTGTGACAGCCCAAATTTCGGCACCCCAAAACCCGTGCCATCCTCACGACTCTCGAGACCGTGCCCCATATAAATAGGCGGAACACTTGGTACATCCCTACAATCATAAATAAAACATAGTCAAAAGATCTAACGTAGAACTAAACCTTCAGTTCTACAATATATCACCAAAATAGTTAATCCAAAAGATCGTTCTAATCCCATGCCTCTGCATGGGCAAAAGAACTACGGTCATGCCAGATGGTTCAAAAAAAAAATATTACATATAACATTCCTTACAAAACATGGCTGGACGTACTAAGCCGTACTATCTCTAAAAAAAAAATGTCAAAGTACGCAGAGGGTCTTCTAAAAGAAACTCTCAGGTGAGGGGTCAGACTCCTCCCTTGGAACGTAATTTGAGTCCTCGAGATCAACCTCACAAGAAACAACTCCTAACTCCGCACCTGTAACATATAGTCAAAGGGTGAGCTACATCCTAGCTCAATAGGAAAAATATCTGAACAAGTACATCCATCCTACTCACATACATTTCATGACATAAATAAAGCATGAATTCATCAATGTAAATTAATTAGAAAAAAGTTTGACATGCAAAAAGAATAGACAAAATGTTTTTATTACTATACTCATGGCATCTGATGTTCACTAGTTCTCATAATTGTAACAAGACTGGTCTCATGACTTAAATAAATTAATTTAAATAATTCTCGAGCAATATAGCATCGAGCCCCGATGGAATACCCTTCATCGTCATCTAATCAGACTATTTTTCATGTAACCTAACTCACATTCTTTTCTCATAAGCAACGGGTACATAACTACTATACATCCCTAGGATGTTGTGCAACCGTGAGATTTGTGATGATCCCATCGCAGCGATGTGCTCGCTTGCAAAAAAATATAGAGTCGCCACCCAGAGCTTTCAGTGTCCCGGAAAACCTAGTTCATTTTTATGAGTACCGAAGTGATAAAAATATGACTCTGAATCTGGTCTACACCAAAGGCTCTTGGGTAGGGGCTTCGATTATCGAACGAGAAGGTGTTAGGCAACCAATCAACCCGCTTACACGGTCTCTACTTATAGCCAAAAATAAAATAAAGTAAAAGAAAGGAAAATAGCTTCCTTTCGTCCAAAAGGGGTTAGAATCTTATTTGTGCCCCTCCGTTCCTACCGAAAAGTCGGCGGCGTAACGGCATAAATGGGAGGATGGAGGGAGCTAGAAAGAGATAGGAGAAGAAAGGGGAGAGCCAAAGCCCTCGGGCCCTTGTGGCACTGTAGGAGAGCCTTGTGTGGCTTGCTTTGATGAGCTTTTGAATGCCTTGTATGGTGGAAAATGGGGTTCTAACACCTAAGACTTGAAGCTAAGAGGTAGAGAAGGGAGGCTAGGGGATCACACACACCTAGGCTAAGGGTTTTGGATGCAAGAACAAGCTTGAAATGAGGTTGGGAGATTATGGAATTTGGGTGAAAATGGTGCACAAAAGGGAGGAAAAACTTCTTACTTTGAGCTCTTTCTCTCTTAAGAAAATTTCTCAACCCCTAAATCAAGGGGTGGGGGTCTCTATTTATAGGAAATGGGTGGATTAGGAGACCACTTAAGTGCTAATTGTGATTAGTAATTAGGTAATCTCAAATCTAAGGATTCCTAGGGTTTTGCAGCCTTGAAATATGGGAGAAGGTCCTCCAATGGTGGATGATGGGGTGAGGCCTTATGCCACTTAAAGGGTTGTAAATAGGTAGTGAATGGGTGCAACAGAACTAGCAAAACATAACCCAAGGATCAAGGTGGTCAACAAGTCAAACCCTAATCATAATTTTTAGGAAAAAATTCTAAGGTTACTATTCATATGCTTGGCACAACTAATAGTTGCACCAAGCAAATGTATAGTAAAACAGTTTTAAACAGTGCATGAAAGTTGGTTCGCGAGGGTAGGCCCCACCTTTAACCCTTGCACAACTATTAGTTGCGCCAAGCTTAAAATCTGGGAGAATTGGCCTGGCGTAACTAATAGTTGGGCCAGGAAAAATTATAAATGGCGCAACTATTAGTTGCACCAAATCCCTAGGGGGGCCCACATGAACTTACATTTTTGCCCTCCGGGCTCGGTTTGTCATATCTTTTGATGTATACCTCTGATTGGGGCGAGTCTTAGACTGTTGGAAAGCTGACGACTTCTACTTTTCAATGGTGTGAGATTCAATCATAGTTAGTCCCGATGTGCCCCTCCTCATCCATTTCTTGATAAGGTTAGGTTTCAATTCAGGACTGGTTCTAAGGGTTGGGATTGATTTCTAAAGGTTCTGGGTGGGTTCCTAAGGGATCTAGGGTGATTCCTAAGGGTTATTTTAAGGTGATTCCTAAAGGTTTCATGTATGCCATCAAAAGCTCGGGAGTGAACCTCTCTCGAAAGGTATTTCGATCTGGCCTTAGGCCAAATTTGGGTGTCTACAGATGTCTACTAGTGTACAGATTGGCCGCCATATCGATCACAGATATCCACCCGAGTCAGTCACGGTTATATTGCCGTGTCGGTGGAGTATTCTACAAACCTTAAATCAGTTGTGCACTACCTATAGTTATTAACTATGTAATTGTGCTAAATACATAATAATTCATAGCCTTTCAATTCCATCCATGGACCTTCCATAACGTAGATCTTTACATCCACCATACATCCCTGAGATGTCACACATTTTGATGCATCACTCAAAAGGCCAAAGTACATATGCATCGCTTGGATGGATTAATTCTTTTACTAGTTGATTTCCTCATTTATCCGTGTATGCACACACACCGTTACTTCCAATTACTATTCTTTGTATTTTAAATATCAACTCAGCTTTAAAGGAACATGCATTCATATACTATCACTACATACATGCTCTCGTAATTATGTGTACATGTTCAGATATTCCCTCCTTCACATGCAATGCAATTCCAACGATCCTCCAATCCGTGCTAGTGCCTAACCATCCTTAGGTTCGGCTTAAACTAGGCTTAGCCAAACACACATAACATATCACTATTTGTGATAAAATATTGGGGTTAGAAGCCTAACCCCAACAAATGAACAGTTCATTTGAAAAACCCAACAAAAGCTTGAATTTTTCCAAACCGATCGAATGATTTGGAAAATTGATCGAACCATTTTAAATCATTCGAACGAAATTGAAAAATCAATCGAACAATTTTATTTCATTCAATCGATTTCCTCATAAATTCATTTCCCCTTATTTTTGTCCCCTACCAAACCGATCGAACGATTTTTATTTCGTTCGCATAGGTTCCACAAATCAATCGAACGATTTCTAAAATCGTTCAAATGATTTCTTCAGAAACCATATTTCATCTTACTCTTCATTGGTCAAAATTGATTGAACGAGTACTAATTCCATTCGATTGATTTTGCCCATTTCCAGTGTCGATCGAGTTCCATCATCTAGAACTCATCTCATATCCATCCACACCATTTATCATCAATTTCTAAAACCAAATCACTTAGATTTATAACCTAACATCTAAAACTAGTTTTAAATAGTTGACTTACCATTTCCAACGGCTGAATCCCTTGATCCAAAGCTTTAGCCACACAAGGGTTTCATAAACCCCAAATCTCGAATCTCACCTCGATACCGAGTTCAATCCGCTAGCTTTCTGATCCTAGATCAATCACCCGTATTTAATGTACCCTTCTCAGTTTCACAACTAAACTCACACTCTCATTTACTCTCCCTTAATTTCTCTCAACAACCTAATCAAGGGAAATAAATTCCCTTTCCCCCTTTCTTATAAACTACCATTTATATTGGATGTAAGACATATAAACCTAATTAAATGTATATATTCATACATCCCAACTAAGCACTCTTATTTCACATAACTCCACCTTTGACACATGATCCATGCAACTTAGCTAATCATCTTAAGTCAACCAAGTCAATATTGACCCGATCAAACATACGACTAATCAGTCTGCTTCCCAAGGTGCACTATTTAAGCACGAAATTTTCGGGACATTACATTCTCGCCCCCTTGGGAATTTTCATCCGTGAAAATCACACTCAAGGGCCCTCCACACCCCGTCATGGGAGCCCACACACACAGCACATCGCATTCATAACAGAATGGCCACTACACATCCTGCATATACTCAACAACAGATGTTGCACAACAAAAACACAGCATGTACTTAACCTATGCAATCACACATCCTGCAACAAAAACACAGTTGTAACCTGCAACAATTTGATTAATACGCACGTGCTATAATAGGCACACAAATTATCCATGATAAAAATAGTCACTGAAAAATAGTCACACAATTGTCCTGTGCAATCACACATCCTGCAACAACAATACCGACAACTACACAACAAACCAGCAGTATGTAGCCATAATAAAACAGCTACATAATAAAAAATTCATAGTAGTGCCAACAACACCAAACCATACAGCACACCTAAATGATCAAAACTATATCTGAACAGTGCACACGTCAAAACATGAACATATATATATATATATAACATGCACAAAAAGGGATTCACATATTGGGGTGGCAACCATGCCACAATTGTTCAAAAAGGATTTACGTCCCATAACACCTGTTTTAATAGTTACAAGATCCAAACATTTCACAAAATTATTCAACTTGAAACCCAATAAAAACATCTCTCAAGAAGCTGCGTCTCCCAACTGATAGCCGCCATCACCATTCTCCCCCGCACCCGAAGTCAATGCATCTGGGACCCATGCCTGCGCTACCGCCATACACTGTAGATAGTCGGTAGGGTACATGAAGCACATCTCATCGGCGTGCAATGCATCATAGTAATCCAATCGGTGGTTGAGATGGCGGTTATTCTCTGCCATTTGCAGAGTATTTGCTTCCAAAAGGGCATAAAGATCCGTGACGGTCGGCGTAGGATCGCCCTCAGGTGGTGGTGGTGTTTGCGTCTGCGTACGACGTCGAGCACGCTGCTGAAGTGAAAAGGTAGCAGCTGGCTCATCAGGGATGGGAGCGCCGTGTGGTGGCTAGTCTTGAGCTTGTGGTTCCGGCTGTGGTGGGTCTTCGACTACTAGCTTCTTAATCAACTTCACATAGGTTCGATTCCAATCAACCATAGTGTATGGTTGGACATTACCCGTTAGTCTTGGTTCATTCATTGAGAGGGTGTATATGTCTCCCCCTACATAATCCTCGACCATAACTGAGATCAGTCGAGCATAAGGCATGTCCTCCACGGGTTTCTTAGCGCCCTCTAACATTTTCTTGCATGCATATTTCATCCCTTCAATGGCCACCCTTGGCGCGTTAAACCATCCGCCACTGAAGGCCGCAAAGAGTGCCATTTGAACCTCACCCACCCTTTTAGTTCTATGTCTCAACGGGTACAAGTTGCACTGAACAATTGAATCGACCATCCAAAGCTTGCATGGTAAGTCAACTCGTTTAATCAAGTGACTCGAACCCGTTCGACCATGGGTCATCTCAGCCGCGTCATATTTATAATCTAAAGGGGGCAGGGAAAGGCTCAACTAAGGCATTGTCCTCGTGATTAAAAGTGTGGAAACACTCCAAGGCATCGTCTATGCTATCGTAGGTAAACCTGTAGTGCCTGTTATCTATCTTGGTTCTCAGGATGGTCGGGTCCTTGACCAATTCCATGTTCTGATAGCAATGTCTCACAATTCGAGGGTAAAAAACTATCCTTACATGGGCGGAGTTTCTCGGTCAAACCCACCGTGGAAATATAGTTAAAAGCCCACTGTGTTTCGTCCCGCTTGTCAAAAATTTTAGGATCTATGATCCATTCGGGTTCAAAGTCCTTATCAACCCACCATTCATTCGATCGCTCACGTGGAAGTGGTGGGGGTGGTGCCTGTGTAGGCGGTACAGACAAAGAACCTGTCGGTGGTTTCTTTGGCGGTGGTTGGGATGAGGAACCTGTAGTGGGTTTCTTTGGTGCCGCACTCGCGGTGGCTTGGCAAGTCTTAGGTGGCATTTTAAATCACACACCAAAAACTAGGGATTTTGGGCAAGGGTTTTGGCCTAATTTCTCTAATACTAGGGTATGAAGTAAATCTGAAATTTCAAAGACCTAAGAGAGGTTAGTGGTTACCTCTTCGCGTTATGAGGAGTTGTTTTCGGGCAAATCTGAGCTTGGAGATGGCCAGAATCTATGAAAACCGATGACACTTGCTAGCCCTAAAACTCCTCCAAGAAGAAAGAAAACAAAAGAGGATTTTTGGTTGTGGAATGTATGACAAAAAATCGCATGCCAATATATAGTGTCTAAAATCGATCGAACGATTTTAAATTTGTTCAATCGGTTTTCACACAGTAAATGTAAGCCCCAAATTTCGTTCAAACGGATACTAATTCCGATCGAACGAATTCCATTAGTTAAAGTAGTCTCCAAAATTTCGTTCGATCGATTTCTAATTTCGACCGAACGATTTGCTGAACCTCATTTCTAGGCCATTTTTCACTCCACTAGCCAATCCATTTCGTTCGAATGATTTGGAAAATCGATTGAACGATTTCCTGGAAACAGCTTGGACTCCCCCTGGCCATTTCATTTCGTTTGAACGATTTGAGAATCGATCGAATGATTCTCTGGCAACACTTAAGGTCTTATCCTACTGAAATTTGATCAAACGATTTTCATTTTCGATCAAACGAAATCCCAAAAATATGGAGCTGAGGTTGTTTCTTCATGACCCTAAAATCCTTTAATAAACTAGCCTCTAGTCACACAAAAATTAATCCTTCATAGCGTGATTGATCACGTTATTCATAGATCACCCACATGTTTGCCAATCCACCAATTAGGTAGTAGCGCTGCCAATTAGGTAGTAGCTCATTTCTTACAAACTACGCCTCATTTTACATCTAGACCTTCACATAGCTCCGTCTAGTCATACACACAATATTCAAAATCTTAGAGATCAGCACATAAACTTCAATACAGCTTAATTTGGTTTTACACATATTCATTCAAAATTTTGAATTTCAACTTATAATTACAAAAAGTTCAGACTTGTGCTCTACACCTCGCACCTGTCACCTACTGTTGCTCAAACAAATGGTGGTACAGTTCCCTGATTTTAGCCTCGCGCTCCCAAGTCGCTTCTTCAGTTGGATGATTTTCCCACTTGGCAAGCACTAAAGGAATGATCTTAGTGCGTAGAGTTTGTTCTTTTCGATCCAAAATTTGAGTCATTTTCTCATGCATAGTCATGTCTTCATGCAGCTCGATTGACTGATCTCCCAAGATGTGTGTAGGGTCCTTTACTTACTTTCGGAGCGTAGAGACATGAAAGGCATTGTGTACTCTATCAAACAATGGAGGCAATCTGATGCGATAGGCTACTTCACCGACTCGGCCCAAAACTTCAAAGGGTCCTATGTAACGGGGACTCAACTTCCCCTTCTTTCCAAACCTCATCATGCCCTTCATGGGTGATATTTTCATAAATACATGATCGCCAACTGCAAAGTCTAGGCTCGTTCTTTTGACATCGACATAGCTCTTCTGTCTACTCTGAGCCGATTTGAGCCTCTCTCTTATCATACGTACGACCATGGAGTTATCTTCAAGTAATTCCGGACCCAATACAAATTTCTCCCCAGTTGATAGGCGATCTGTATCGCCTTCCATAGAGAGCTTCATACGGCGCCATTCCTATGCTCGCTTGAAAACTATTATTGTATGCAAATTCGATCAATGGTATATGTTGATCTCATGATCCTTGCAACTCTAGCATACACGCCCTGAGCATATCTTCTATCACTTAATTTACTCACTCTGCTTGCCCATCGATCTGCGGATGGAACGCCAAACTAAAATCCAATCGAGTACCCATGCCTTCTTGAAACTTCTGCCAAAATTTTAAAGTATACAATGGGTCGCGATCAGATACGATACTACTTGGAATGTCATGCAAATGTACGATCTCTTTCATATAGTGTTTCGCGAGTCTTCCTATCGTATATATCGTGTTGTAGGGCAATAAGTGAGCTGACTTTGTCAGTCTATCTACTACAACCCAAATAGCGTTGTACCTCTTCGCTGTCCGTGGCAACCCCATGATGAAATCCATGGAGATTGACTCCCATTTCCATTTCGGTGTGAGTAGAGGTTGTAATAATCCAGCAGGGTGTCTATTTTTTACCTTCACCTGCTGACATGTCAAACATCTTGACACGTACTCAGCTACATCGCGTTTCAGACCTCTCCACCAACAGCTCTTCTTGATACATCTTGGTGCTACCAGGATGAATCGCATATTTAAACTTGTGAGCTTCATCTAAAATAGTTTGTCGCAGACCAGCATCAACTAGAATACAGAGGCATCCCCTGATAAACAAGGAACCATCCTCCCTTATAGAGAAATCCGGTCTGGTGCCTTTAATCACTCTTGGCGAATCTTAACTAACTCCGAGTCTTTCATTTGTAGTTCGTGAATATGTTCAAAAATCATCGATCTCAGCGTAAAGTTAGCTAACAGAGCCCCTGAAGCTTGTACCTCAATTTTTGCATCATACAATGACAAGTCTTCAAACAATTTCTACCTACTCCTTCCCATCACAAGGCTAGCAAACTGAGCCGATCCCTTACGACTCAAGGCATCTGCTACGACATTAGCCTTGCCTAGATGATATTAAATGGAGCAATCATAATCTTTAAGAAACTCCATCCACCTTCACTACCACATATTTAGTTCCTTCTGTGTGAATAGGTATCTGAGGCTCTTATGGTCAGTGAAGATCTCAAAGGTCTCCCCATATAAATAGTGTCTCCAGATCTTCCATGTGAATATGACCATTGCCAGCTAGAGGTCATGTGTCGGGTAATTCTTCTTGTGATCTTTCAGCTGCCTCGACCCATAAGCAATTACTTTCTTGTGTTGGTTGAGCACGCAGCCTAAACCGTTATGAGAAACATCACTATAAACTGCAAAACCTCCACTGCCTGAAGGAATTATGAGTACTGAAGCTGAAGTGAGCCGCTTCTTGAGTTCTTCGAAGCTCTTTTCGCATGCTTCAGTCCACTCGAATCTCACATCCTTCTGTGTGACCCTCGTCAGTGGACCCGATATTTTTGAAAATCCCTCCATAAAATGCCTATAATACCCAGCTAGACCAAGGAAATTGCGTATATCTATTACCGTCTTTGGTTGTTCCCATTGCACTACGACCTCGATCTTAGCTGGATCCACTGTGACACCCTCCATTGAGATGACATGTCCCAAAAAGCTAACCTTCTCTAACAAAAACTCGTACTTGCTGAGCTTGGCATACAGTTGGTGTTCATGCAGAGTTTGTAGAGCGATTCTCAAGTGTTCTTTATGTTCCTTCTTTGACTTAGAGTAGATCAGAATATCGTTGACAAATACTACGATGCAAGAGTCCAGGTGTGGTTTAAACACTCGATTCATCAAATCCATAAATGACGTCGGTGCATTCGTCAAACCAAACGGCATCACTAAAAACTCATAGTGTTCGTATCTCGTCCTAAAAGCAGTCTTTTGAATGTCCTTTGCCTTGACCCTGAGTTGATGATATCCAGATCGTAGATCGATCTTAGAAAAATATCTTGCCCCTTATAGCTTGTCAAATAAGTCATCTATCCTTGGCAACGGATACTTGTTCTTTATAGTGAGTTTGTTCAACTGACGGCAGTCAATGCACAACCTCATTGACCCGTCCTTCTTCTTTACAAATAAGACCAGTGCTCCCTAAGGAGACACACTCGGTCTTACAAATCCTTTGTCTAAGAGCTCTTACAACTACTCTTTCAATTCCTTCAACTCAGCCGGAGCCATTCTATATGGTGCCTTGGAAACCAGCTCTGTTGTAGGTGCTAAGTCGATGGCGAACTCCACCTCTCTATCCAGAGGTAGTCCTGATAACTCTTCTGAAAAGACGTCACCGAACTCACATGCCACTATAATCTCTAAAATAACATTCTTCCCTTCCTTGTCAACTTTTTAAAATGCCAAGTTACCCCTACATCCATTTCTAATCAACCGTTTGACTTTGATAACGGACAGAAGTGGTAAAAACTTTGCTCTCACCCCTATGAATCAGAATGATCTCCTCACATTTAGCCTAAAGATGATAACTTTGTTCTTACAATCGACCGTTGCACAATGCTGTGACAACCAGTCCATGCCAAGGATCACGTCGAATCCTTGCATGTCTAACATAACCAAATTTGCTGGTAGCTCAAAGACGTCCCCATCTCTAATGGTTACTATCATCGAGGAGTGACGACCGAATGATTAGACCTTGGGTCTACCAATACTTTAGCCACGTACGCTACATAACTCCCCTTCGCATACACTTCTAACGTACCTATAAAGCATACACATTTCAGCATTTCACTCATGCCGCATAGCAAAACATGACAACAATTAAATCAACTAATCTTACAAATATAATCTATATAGATGCACCTTCTCCATCAAAAAAATTAAATTTTTTTTTTCCAACACATTTGATACAATGCATAAATTAATTCAAACAAGGTCTCACCTTATATGATATCATTGGTGTTCTGAGCGTCCTGAGCCGTAACTGTATAAGCCCTTCCTTGTACGACTAGCTTCTTTGCTTGTATCAATCTTGGTGTAGAACCAGAAGTCGTTCTTCTTCCCTTGTTCATCTCCAAACAATCTCGAATTATGTGGCCTATCTTTCCACATTTGTAGCATCCCCGCATTCCCCGTCTACAGTCAACTATTTTGTGAGACTTGCCACACTTGGCACAAGTTTCATTTGGTGTAGAAGAGGCTGCAAATGAAAAGCCTTGAGTAGCGAAAACTCCTGTGGTGGCAGTTGGGCTCTCATATCAGATCGATCTCGCCAAGGTGGATACAGGTGGCCTGGAAAAATTTGTATATGCAATTTGTCTAGGGATTGAAGCCGGTTCCGTACACCTCACCTTTTTATTCCCTGAGTCATACTTACCCACTCTCCCTTGAATTATTCTACCTTTATCCTGTTGCTCCCTCCTTTTGTACATATTATTAATATCCCTTTCGGCCGCAATCGCGTTCCCCATCGCGTCCGCATAGTTCTCAAGTTCAAAGATAAACACTCTCTCACGGACGTTTGGTCTCAAACCTTCCTCAAACTTGCTGGCCTTTGTTAACTCTGTGGATACTAACTCAGGTGCAAATCCCGACAAGCGTGTAAACTCCACGCCATACTCTTGCACAGTCATGCTTCCTTGCTGCAAATTTGCAAAGTCTCTTCTCATCTGAACACTCACCTGCTTGGGTAAGTATTCCTTGTTGAACTCCCTAACAAAATCCACCCAAGTCCATAGACGGTGAGGGTCCTCAATCTCCCTTTTTCTTAATACCAATTTCCACCAGGGATCAACATCTCCCTCAAGCTGGAAGGAGGCTCAACCTACCTTCTCGTCCTCTGTACTCTGCAGCCTATCCAGAAGCTTTTCCATATGATTTAACAACTTTTCAACTTCTAATGGATCTGTCTGCCCGTAGAAGCTAGGAGGTATCAATCTCCTAAAATCAACGAATGACAAGGGCAACAACGCTGGAGGAGGTGGTGGTGGTGGCTGATGACTATTGGCATTATTAGTCACCAATAGAGTAGTTTGCTCAGCCAGTAACGCGATCTGCTATGTCTGTTGGGCCATCATAGTGGCCACAGCTTCCATGGCTAACGCCATACGATTAGTCGCATCACCCCTCCTATCTTCCCCATCATGAGGATTCCCTTGGTCTCTAGTAGACCCTACACGAAACTCATCGTCACCTCCAGGATTCCTACTCTTGTTATGTCTAGGTTGACCCCTTCTTCCAGAAGGCATCACACTCTACACATTAAACCAAAGTTTCATTAGCAGAAGATCCCTTCACTCTGATAAAATCCATGGCTTGTTAGAAATTCTAAAGAAAATACTCGGATACCAATTGTGACAGCCCGAATTTCAATACCCCGAAACCCGTGCCATATGCAGGACCCTTGAGATCGTGCCCCATATAAATAGGCAAAACACTTTGTACATCCCTACAACCATGATAAAACATAGTCGAAAGAGCTAACGCAGAACTAAATCTCTAGTTCTATAATATATCACCAAAATAGTTAATCCAAAAGATCGTTCTAATCCCATGCCTCTGCATGGGCAAAAGAACCAGCCCAAACCATAAGTTCCGTAACTACGGTCACCCCAGATGGTTCGATAAAAGAATATTACATATAACATTCCTTACGAAACATGGCTCGACGTACCAAGCTGTACTATCTTTAAAAAACAATTGTCAAAGTATGCAAAGGGTCTTCTAAAAGAACCTCTCAGGAGTCCTCAAGATCAACCTCACCAGAAGCAGCTCCTAACTCCGCACCTGTGACGTATAGTCAAAGGGTGAGCTACATCCTAGCTCAATAGGAAAAATATCTAAACAAATACATCCATCTTACTCACATACATTTCATGACATAAGTAAAATATGAATTCATTAATGTAAATTAATTAGAAAATAATTTAAGATGCAAAAAAAATAGACAGAATGTTTTTGTTACTCTACTCATGGCATCTGATGTTCACGAGTGCTCATAATTGCAACAAGGCTGGTCTCATGACTTAAATCAATTAACTTAATAGTCTCCGAGCAATATAGATATCCTGGGATGTCTACTGGTGTACAGATTGGCCGCCGTACCGGTCATAGATATCCTGCTGAGTCAGTTACCGGTATGCCGCCGCGTCGGTGGTGTATTCTACAAACCTTAAATCAATTGTGCACTACCTATAGTAATTCACTGTATAATTATGTTAAATACTTAATAATTCACAGCCTGTTCAATCCCATTCATGGACCTTCCATAACGTGGATCTTTACATCCACCATACATCCCTGGGATGTCACACATTCCGATGCATCACTCAGATGCCCAAAGTGCATATGCATCCCTGGGATGGATTAATTCTTTTACTAGTTGATTTCCTCATTTATCCGTGTGCGAACACACACCGTTACTTCCTATTACTATTCTTAGTATTTTTAATTTCAACTTAGCTTTAAAGGAACATGCATTCATATACTATCACTACATACATGCTCTCGTAATTAAGTGTACAAGATCGGATATTCCCTACCTCACACGCAATGTAATTCCAAGGATCCTCCAATCTGTGCTAGTACTTAACCATCCTTAGATTCGGCTTAAACTAGTCCTGGCCAAATGCACATAACATATCACTATTTGGGAAAAAACATTGGGGTTAGAAGCCTAACCCCAACAAATGAACAGTTCATATGAAAAACCCAACAAAAGCTTAAATTTGTCCAAACCGATCGAATGATTTTAAATCGTTTGAATGAAATCCAAAAAACCGATCGAATGATTTTAAGTCGTTTGAATGAAATCCAAAAATCGATCGAACGATTTTATTTCATTCAATCGATTTCCTCATAAATCCATTTCACCTTATTTTTGTCCCCTAAAAAACCGATCGAACGATTTTTATTTCGTTCGCACATGTTTCACAAATCCATCGAACGATTTCTTCAGAATCCATATTTCATCTTACTCTTCATTGGTCAAAATCAATTGAACGAGTACTAATTCTGTTCGATCGATTTTGCTCATTTCCAGTGCCAATCGAGTTCCATCATCTAGAACTCATCTCATCACCATCCACACCATTTATCTTCTATTTCTCAAACCAAATCACTTAGATTTATAACCTAGCATCAAAAACTAGTTTAAAATAGTTGGCTTACCATTTCAAATAGCTGAATCCCTTGATCTGAAGCTTCAACCACACAAGGGTTTCATAAACCACCAAATCTCGAATCTCATCTCGATACCGAGCTCAATCTGCTAGCATTTCAATCCTAGATCAATCACTAGTATATAATGCACCCTTCTCAGTTTCACAACTAAACTCACACTATCATTTACTCTCTTAATTTCTCTCAACAACCCAATCATGGGAAATAAATTCTCTTTCCTCCTTTCTTATAACCTACCATTTATATTGGATGTAAAACATATACAACTAATTAAATGTATGTATTCATACATCCCAACTAAGCACTCTTATTTCACATAACTCCACCTTTCGCACATGATCCATGCAACTTAACTAATCATCCTAAGTCAACCAAGTCAATGCTGACCTGGTCAAACATATGACTAGTCAGTCTGCTTCCCGAGGTGCACTATTTAAGCATGAAATTTTTGGGACATTACAAAACTGTTGACTAATGCATACATTTCGTGCTGACTATGAATTGAAATTGTTGGAGTTCTAATCAAGGATAACTGTTATAATAGAAAGCAAGGATAAAAGGTTGGTAATTTTAAAAAATCATAACAACCATGTGATGATCAATTTAGTTAACTTAGCTACTGTCAAAATTATTTTAGATTTTTAACATTTTGTTTCCTTTGTAAATTTCAAAAAATATTTTGAAAATTCCAAAAATATTTGAAGTTTGTAGGTAACTTCACTGAAAACCTTCAGGAGACTACAACTCCTCCACTAGGGATCACCTAGGAGTTTTATAGGCTTGTTGCATCTGCCAAATGCATTTGTGCTCCCCACGAAAGTGGCATTTAAATTCATAGTTTAGGATATTTTATATTTCCTTATTTTCTAGGGACTAGCAAAGGGTAAATTTGGGGGAGTGATCAGTCACATAATATACCATTTTACCACCCTTAACTTAGTGATGCTAAACCTTAGTTTGCTACTAATAAGTTAATGATGTGCAGATATTAAGAAATATAGCAAAAGAGAACCAAAATGTTAATATTATACAAAATAAACATAAAAAGTAATAAAAAAGATGAGTGAACGAGAAAGACGATTCATCGCTGACTGAAAGCTAAGAAATCGTAAAAGACGATTGAGCACTATTTCTGAAGAAGAGAAATGAGAAATCGTAATTTACAATTCTTCATAAGACTTTCAAGAAGCTGAGGCAATACAAAGAAGACAATCGTTCGTAAATAGAAATTGTTCCACTAGAACCTGTGCTGAGAGATAGAAAATTGTGATTTACGATTTTCCAGAAAAAAGTTATAACAGAAGAAGGAAATCGTGATTTACGATATTACAGAATGTGAGCCTATTACTGTTGTTGATCACGTGAACTTACACCACTATGAGTATAATTAAAACAATTCTTGACTTAAAAGTTTGGCCAATGAAAGATCTAAGAAGATTTACAAAGAAGACTCTTAAAAGGGCTATGCTACTGAAATAAAGGAGAAAATCCAGAAGTACATCAACCATTAAAAGGATGATAAAATTAGGAATTAGAGTTATAATAGGATACTTTTATTTTAGTAGTTTCTTTTATTAGAATTAGAAGTTTTGTAAGCCGACCCTTATGATCTATAAATAATAGGGCTTGGTGTAGGAATTAATCATCGAAGAAATTCCCAACAGCAATTGACAACGGAGGTTGTGTTTTCTTCTGAACAAAAATAGAGTAGTTTAGTTTAGATATCCAAGGTTCCTCAATCACAATTGATGACTAGGATTGCAAGCTGAAAGATTATAGTAGATATGTGTAGTTTCTTAGAAGCAATTGACGACTGCAGCTGATGGGTGAAAGATATAATTTTTATTGCTTTCTAGTTTAGATTTATTTTATTACAATTTCTTGCTTTGTAAACATCTTTAGATTTTAATTTGAATTGATGACTCAGGTTGAAATTTGCATATTAGTGTAATAGTGTTTATTTTTCATCTTTGATTTGCTAGATTTTGATTGATGCCTAAATTTCTGGTAGATTAAAGACTAGAATAAACCTATATTGAAGGATGCTAGTTTTGATTGACGACCAATGCTAGAAGACTGAGATATAGTGTAACGATATTTTAAATTGGTGAACATCCGATATATAAAGATTGTGATTGAAGACCACAATTTGAAGGAGGGTTTAGGATTTATTTTCTGCAATTTAGTTAAAAAAAAAATCATTCTTTATTCTTATTTCTCAAGTAGTTTAGGATCTTAAATGATAAATATAAGTTTTCAGAAAATTAAAATATACATAATACAAAATATAACCTCATGAGAACGATCCTATGCTAGTATTACAATTTCCATTGTGCGTTTGCAATAGGTTAAGACTTAATTAGATGCATACATAAGTAATCAGCGATCAATGATTCGACGCATGTTTACAGCCAAAAATCATACTTTGCGATTGAACAAAGCCAAAGAGAAAATGAGAAATCATAATTTACGATTCTTCAAATGATACTTCAGGCAGAGTATGATACAAAAGGGAATTGCAATCATTCATACTAAAGAATCGTACCGAGAGTTATGAGATGAAAAGAGAAAATCATGATTTATGATTTTACAGAGTAAAGACTCTTGTTAATAGTGATCACATGAGAGCTACACCACCATGCACAAAATTAGAAGATTGGCAATTCACGGATCTTGTACCTTACAAGATTGAGAAGAAAGACTCCTAAAGATCTCTACTGCTGCTAAAAGAAGGACCAATCCAGAGGGCATCAACTACTCAAAGAAAGGAAAGATGAAATTAGGAGTTTGAGTTATATTAGGAAACCTTTTGTTTTAGTAGTTTATTTTATTAGAATTTCATGTTTTATAAACCAACTCCTTATGATCTATAAATAAGAGAGCTCAGCATAGGAGAAGAGTTATCGAAGGAACTCTCAACATCAATTGAGGACTAAGGTTGAGTTTTCTTCCGATCAACTTTAGTTTAGTTTAGTTTGAATATCCAACATTTCTCAAGAGCAATTGATGAGTGCAATTGGGAGCTGGAAGATTAGAGTAGAGTATTTGTAGTTTCTCAAGAGCAATTAACGCTTGTGAGTGAGGGATGAAAGATCTTTTTATTGCTTTCTAGTTTAGATTTATTTCTATGCACTTTTATTGCTTTGTAAACATCTAAAAGTATTTTATTTGAATTGATGACTCAGATTGGAAATTTACAGATTAATGTAACAGTACTTTAATTTTGTAAATATCCAAGCACTAAAGGTTTGTGATTGACGACCATAATCTGGAAGGAGGAGATTTAGATTTATTTTCTGTAATTTGTTTTAAACAAACCATTCTTTATTCATATTTCTCTAGTAGTTTAGGATCTTAAAAGACATATTAGTTTTAAAATAAATGAAACTATATAGAAGAAACCACTTCCTCATGCGAATGATACTTTACTAGTGCTTCAATTTCCATTATGCACTTGTAGTAGGTTAAGACTTTAGTACAAATTTAGAGCACATCAAAGTTAGCTCATTTCATGCCATTCAAGACCACCACAGATGGGAACAAGCTTGTTGAAATATATCTAAAAGAAATTGTGAAACATCATGGAGTACAAGTCAACATTTTCTCTGATCGAGACTCAAAATTTAGTACAACACTCGATTAGATTTTAGTATCGCCTTCCACCCCCAAATGAATGACCATACCAGAAGAGTGAATCAAGTAGTTGAAGATATATTACGAGCATGTATGCTCAACTTTTGAGGGAATTAGGACGATCACTTTCCACTAATCGAATTCTCTTATAATAATAGCTATCAGGTAAGTATCAAAATGTCTCCTTTCAAACCTTTATACGGAAAAAGTTACAAAATGTCGTTGTATTGGAATGAAGTTGGAGTTAGAAAGATGCTTTAGCCCGAACTAGTCTAAACTGCAACAGAGAAAGTTAAACTAATATGCAAACGGCTTAGGATAGCACAGGATCATCAAAGAAAGTATGCCAACCCCCACCGTCATAACTTAGAGCTCGAGGTAACACATTTAAATTTCAAACTTTGAATTTCATTACAATCGTACTCATGTTTGAACACTGAAATCTTTCTAATAGGTTGGTGAATGGGTATTCATTTGCCTCTCCCCAACCAAAGGAGTTATGCACTTTGGAAAGCGCGAGAAGCTAAGCCCCAGATACGTAGGGCCTTTTGAAGTTACAAAGTTGTTGACAAGGTTGCATATAAAGTCGCTCTACTGTTGCAATACTCGCAAATCCATGACGTGTTCCACGTGTCAATGTTGAGGAGAAATATATATATATATGATCTTTCACATATAATGGAGATCGAACCCTTCAATATCAAGGAGGATCTCACGACAATGACAAGACCGATCGGGATTCTCGATTGAAAAGTTCAAGTCTTCAAGAATAAAACGATGTCATTGGTGTTGGTCCAATGCAAACATCACACACCAAAGAAGCCAACCTGAGAAAATGAACACAACATCAAAGCAAACCATCTTGAGCTCTTAACATAGATGGTACTATTGGTATGCACTTTTTTTGGGTTCCTTTCGGTCCTTGGAAGAAGTGGCCCAATTCGGTCCGAGTAGACTTTGGTTAAGGATGATGGAGTAGTAAATTGGGAAATATTAAATTGCTGAAAGAGAAAGGTGAATCTTAAATAAAGAATACTTCTATTGATGCGATCGCCAGCTGTAGATATTTATCGATACTACAATACGTCATTGATCATGCACGAGGAGATGGAAGCTGACTCCTTTGCTGAACGTCAGTCGACCGACTCCAATAGCTAAGAATAGCTTGAGGTTGGTCTAGTCTAACTTCCTAATCCTATTCTAAGTCTAATTGATTTTGTCGTCTAATCCTGCTCTGAATCTAACTGGTTGTCGATCTCCTAGTACTACTCTAACTTTAGCTATTTTAGCTTCCTACTGGTACTCTAATTAAAAAACGGGCTGGGTTGTGGCCCGTTATGTTAAGGAGGATCGACCCCGTTCCCGGGTACCCTCCGTAAGCTCCCTTGGGTAAATCAGGATGGCTAGAGATGATTTTAAATGTCTAAAATTAAATATTTAACTATAATTGATCTAAGAATCAAGGACTAATGACTGAGAGATTAAGAGAGAAACTAAGAACTAAAAACTACGAATCAAAGGAAAAGTTAAGAACAAAGAATTAAGAGATTAAGAACTAAGAACTAAGAAATTAAGAACTAAGGACTAATAGAGTAAGAACTAGGGGAGCGATTACCTAAAGCCGAGCGCTTCTTTCTCCTTCCTACGCTGTGAGGAGAGCCTCAAAATTCCTAAGAAGAGCTATGCTTCAAAGAGGAGAGAAAAATAATGAATTGGTGTGTGAAAGTTGTGAAGTAGGGGGTCTTTTTATAGGTATCGGGGTAATTACGCGCCCTGAGGGAGGTGCGTAATTAGTCAGTCAATTTTAATTATGTACCTTGTGGGGGGTGTTGGAGGTTTTTTAGATGCTTGCTGCTAACTTTATTTGAAAACAGTGATAAGAATGTGTTAGTAAAAATAATTCAAAGGTGGACTAAAAAACACAAAACAGCAAGTCTAAAAATACACAGTCCTATAAGATACAGGGTCCACTGTAGCAAGTTTTGATAAGCAAGAGTTTGCCTCACAGATAAATTGATCTAGAACCTAAAATGGGCTATAATAGTAGGCCTCCAGATCTGACAATCCTAAAGAAAGGGAGTCGGGTGTCACGACTACACTAAATTAATTCTAAAAATAGAGAAATAGAATGTAGCCCTATCCTAAAGAAAGGGTTTAGAAGAAGATGGTGGTAGTGTGTGCCAAAATAAAATATAAAAATTATGAGAAGTAAGTAGGTTGAGCTAGAGTTAATGATACAGTAAGGTAACTTAGATTTAGTTTGTCTCTACAGTGCTCCTTGCTGAGACGCCATTAATAGCCTCAACAAGGTATAAACTCCCAGTTTAACCCATACTATTTGGGGTGCTCTTAAGGCTATACTCTGTCCACTATAATGGTCACAAGATATCCGATAGAGTCTGTCAAATCTCATTAGTTAAACCAGTAATTCGCTAGTCTAATCCAGAAGAGTGGACTGATCATTTCCACAGCTACTAGACCAGCTCTAGCCATGAATACTATTGCAGTACTATGTAATGCTAGTGCTATAAGCTCCCCATATCTGCGCACAGACTTGGCTGACATCCATAGGTATTCCAACCCACAAGATCTTAAGTGCTTTTCTAAGGCTTATTGCTCACTAGTGCCCGCAAAAAGTACCATGCAACAGGTTGAATAAGACCTTTAGCTCAGTTGATCATTGCTACAAACAACCTGCAATGACTCAGCCTCAAGCTACAATTACTACAAGAGATCAGATCTAACATCTGATATCGATTAGGTAGAACAGAGGGGAGCCAATTACTGTATAAACCTCCTCACAGGGCTGTAGAAATTCATGTGCAGGGGAGAAGAATCCTTCTCAAACATGTGGATGGACACAACCTTAGGGCTATACTCTGTCCACTTGATAGTCACAGGGTATCCCATTGGTCTGTCCATCCCACAGAGGCCTGAGAAAGAACATGAAAACTGCTACAACCACCATGGTCTGTAGGCCTCCGAGCTCCCTGGATCTCACTACAAATCTAGCATTGCTTTCCATGTGTCTATCAAACTAAGGGAAATCAGATGGTAAATAATAGACCTACTAGAAATTGAATGGGCTAGAACCGAATACATGGGTCCTATAGACATCTAAAAATACCATAAGATCTATAGATTTGATTAAGCATTAAAACAGCAGTTCATTGATAACAGTAAAACTTACAATGAACTGTTTCCTAGCTGCAGTCCATACACAACTGCTCATCTAAGATCCCAATGTATACAAAAATCTATTACAAGACTGAAACAAAGCTAGACCTAGCAGCTTACAGGGGGATTAGCTAACAAGTGCTGACCTAAGAGAGAAGAGAAAGAGGAAAGAGAGGTAATCAAAACATTTTGACTGTGATCCAAAAATTGAAAGAACTCTCTTGCGGAACATAGCTTCTAGCCGATCTACTGAAAGGGAATTTCCTACTATGGCTGAGGACCACCCTATTAAGGAGCATTACACCCCAGTCACCTTGACCACGCCCTCTTGTATTATTTTACCGAAGGAGGTGGCTGGTCAAAACTTTGAGATCAAGCTTAACATGCTATAAGCCTTGCCTACTTTTCATAGGCTTGATCGAGAAAATCCCTATCAACACCTAAGGGATTTCATAGAAATCTGTACCGTGTTATAATTGTCAACACTTAATGATGAGGCCGTTAAATTATGACTGTTCCCCTTCTCTATCAAGGATAGAGCAAAAGCGTGGCTAATCTCGTTGCCCAATAGGAGTATTACCACTTGGGAAGGATTGCAAGCCAAATTTTTGCCCGAGTATTTCCTGATTGGTAAAACCAATCAAATTTGCTTGGCAATTCAAGATTTTTGGCGATTGTGTGACAGCCCAAATTTTCTTACCACAAAACTTGCACCGTCAGATCACATAGGCGATCTGAAGTACAGTGTGCTATGGTATCAAAGTGCAAGCATCACTTCCTGACAGCTCGATATTTCCTCACATTAACCAACAGGAAGAACCGGGCCATCCCACAATGGTAAGCTTACAAAAGCGAAAGTAAAGTGTGCAGAAACAGAAGCACAGAGCTATAACATATAAAAAAATGGCAATATCAACTCATGAAACTAACCACTATGTACCATATCCAAAAACAAAACATCCATCGACGAAGATCGACCTTCATCTAAACAGTGGAGCAAAATATATCATTGTATTTAATTACATAATTTCACTGTATCGATTATCAAAAACCCCAAAATATAGCCGAGCTATCCAATCTCAACCCATTAAGGATAGTGCCCCTCTAACAGATCCTTCTCTTCTTTTGGGTTGTAGTCCGGATCCTCTTCTTGCTCTGGATCATGTTCGAAATCAACTCCTGCAACTGTGACGTATAGTCGGGGAGTGAGCTACAGTCCAAGTTCCATAGGGAATAACAAATGCTAAATTACAATTTATCATTCTCATTCATTAATCTCGATGCACAAATAGAAACAAGGTTAACGCAAGAAATTCTTTAGCTAAGAGTCAGGCTTACTCTTTCATGCATGTAAGTAATCAGTTTTCAAAGTAATGCATATAGAATCATGCAAGCACATCAGAAGCATAGAAACAAATCAAGATTAGTACATCACTAGAGTGTGTAGCAAGAAATCATAAACAAGGTCGAATATTAAGTTGTCAAGCTCTTGAGCTACATTAACAGTGTCACTCGAACCAAGACATCGAGCCCCTTAGCTACATTAATAGGGTCACTTGAACCAAGGCATCAAGACCCTGAGCTACGTTAATAGGGTCATTCAATTCAAGAAGCCAAGCCCCCTATCTACGTTAACAGGGTCACTTGGACCGAGACAGATTGCGAAACCCCCGAGCAGGTTAGCAGGGTCACTTGTGCCAGATTGCCAAGCCCTTGAAAAAGTTAGCAGGGTCACCTGAGCCATTACCAAGCCCTTGAACAAGTTAGCAGGGTCACTTGAACAGGATCTTACAATCACAGAGACATGAATCATGACCCAAATGACATAGCATATACACAATTCAAACAACCGATAACCGAACTGTGCGACCGTGGATCCTCTCGAACCCGTCGCGGTGACGCGCTCGCCTTTTAATGAAAATGTAGAGTCGCCACCCGGAGCTTTTGGTGACCCAGGAAACATTCAAATCGATATTTTGAGCACCGAAGTGCTAAATATGACTCTGATTTACTGGTCTTTGCCAAAGGCCCTAGGGTAGGGGTTTCGATTATCGATCGGGAAGGGTTTAGGCACCCGATCAACCCGCACGTAGTGGTCTCTATCTATGGCCAAAATAAAAATAAAAAGGGCGGAGTTTCCCTTTGCCCGAAGGCAATACGGTCCTATCAAGCTTTGAGCCAAACCGAAATTTCGGCGGCGTAACGGCTTGAATCCTTGGACGGAGGAGACACCAAGAAGGTAGAGGAAGAGAGGGGTGCGCCGGAGCTCACGAGCCCTTGTTGCACCGTGGAAGACCTTCACTTTGGCGTGCTTCCGATGGCTTAAATGTTGTGAAAATGGGTTCTAATGCTAGGATTCAATAAAATAGGAAGTGTAGGGTGAGGCCAAAGGCTAGACTTTAGCTAAAAGGAGTGATATAAGGGTTGAAATGGATTGGAAAAGATGAACTAAGCTTGCTGGAATTCTAGAAAATGAGTGCACTTTCTCTCACTAGGGTTCTCTCTTGGGATCCAAATCCTTAACCGTCAATTTTTTCTAACCCTTAAGGAAGAGGGAGGCCTCTCTATTTATAGAGAAGGGATGGGTTAGGGGCTTACTTAAGAGCTAATTGGTTTAGCAATTAGGTAATCCACCATCTAAGGTTTTCTAGTTTTTCAAGGTCCTAGGGTTTTGGGAAACTATTTTTAATGGCGGATGATGGGGTGAGGCCAAAGGTGACTTAAGGGTTGCCAATAAGCTCAAAGGGGGTGCAACCAATCTCAAGACACCCACCTCAACCAAGGGGATGGTCAAAGGGTCAAACTAGATGGAGGAAATTCGAGCTCGATGACGATTCGTAGCTAAGTTTGAGGCGTATATATTATATACGCCATTTAAAACGATAAATTTCACCAAAATCAGGGGAGTTTTGAGAAGATGAAGCCCGTGGTGGGTCCCACCTATACTGGGCATATATATTATATACGCCCGGCCAAATTTTCCCCAAAATAGGCAAGCGTATATAATATATATGCCTGACTAATCTGGGGCTAAATTGGCTGGGCGTATGTAATATCCACGCCTGAGTAAAAGTCCTATGATTTTATGTGAAACTTAAAACGGCCATAACTTTTGAACCCTAGCTCCAGATTGGGTGATCTTTAGCTCCTTGGAAAGATGGAGAAGTCCTCTTTCCAATGGTATATGACTCATTCATGGTAATGGTCTGTGTGAAATTTTGTGGCTCTCACCCCATCAACTGCCAGAAGGGTTTAAGTTAGGTCTGGGAAGGGATTCTAGGGTATAGGGGTGACTTCTAAGGATTGGGGGAATGGCTCTACAGGTCTTAGGGTGATTCCTAAAGGTCTGGGTAGATCCCTAGGGGTTCAGGGGTGCCACTAGAAGCACAGGGGTACATCTCTCCCGAAGTACAGATTGATCGGTCCTTGGGCTGAATTTGGGTGTCTACAAATGCCCCTCTTTGGTATTCGATCACTAATGATCGGATGCCAAAGGCAAGAGACATCCGAAGAGGTCCAAGGCATGTTTGATGGGCCCGCTCGGTTCAACTCAATTCTTAAACATTCATGGTGATGGTGAGTGTACGTAAGCCCTCTCATTTCGGGATATCGTCACTTTCAAAGTTAACAGCCCAAGCATTACATTACTGGGCATAACTGCGATGATCATAAAAAGTGTAAGCCCGCTAGCCGGGATATCGTCCACTTCCTGAGGGAAATTATAGATTTGTAATGTTTGAGTATTAATCTGAACCAGACAGCTCCATGAAATGGGATGATCGATCTATGCTTCAGAATTGATGCAAAGCATACAAAGCGAAGGCCTTCAAACTGTGTCTAATCCTATGGAACATCGACAGCTCCATTGGATTGGGCACGGGTGCCCTTACCTAGGTAAGGCTCGGAGTCTTTGGGCAAACCCATCAACCTCGAGGTTGCTTTAGCATGATTGACCCGAGTGGAGCGAATATTGATGTCGCAACACCTCTTGGGAATGCATGCCCATTTTCTGAGTAATTTTTTTTATATCATTTTATGAATTTTCTTTTGATTCGAGGCCTCTAAGCAGAGCTCGATGACCTCTGACAACTTTATTTTTGCACAACTCTTTAAGTGGATCAAATGCCAGTTGATACGCTTTTAAGAGTGCGTGCGCCATGCTGGGGATAGGTGCACCTTGGAGATGTGTATGTTCCAGTGGTGAGGTGCTCCTGATTCACACGGACCGGAGTGCTTTAACTCGAGATAAAGCTGAAAAGATCAGGCTAGGACCAATCATCCCTCGAAAGAGATGGCCAATTCTAGCCTCCATCCCTAATGAAATCACATCTTACTAACTATGCACAGACATACACCCATCAGGGGCGATAAGCAGCAAATAGGCGAGAATAGAAGCCTCGACCCTAAGGTACAATTTACGAGGACAACGACCATCCTGCGGATACCCAAACACAAGTGCATACATTCAACAGGGACACCGTGCCTATACTGGTTTTAAGCCTGTGTAAAAGGAAATAAAAGGAAATGAGCCCTTCGGTCTGTAGGTTTGCACATAGTTTGGTTGGTGGTAATTTCATTTTTGACGGGTCAGTTTCGACTGACAATAGACTTTTCGAATGGTCTGAAGTCGGGGGCACTCTTGGTCAATATCAATCCGAAGGCGGATGACCAGAGTGAATGCTTGGAAGGTGGGGTCAACCTACTCAGGGTTTTCACTAAGCAGCAACAAGTTGTTATTTCTTCTCCTTTTCTTCTTCTTTTTTTTTCTTTTCTTTTTCTCTTTTCTCTTTCTTTTTTCTTTCATGTCAGATGGAGACCCTGGGCATGCTCAAACTACCTTTATTTTTGCACATATCCTTAGGCGAATCAACTTGCCATGTTGATATACCTTAGGGACATGTGCATTCCAGTGATGGGTTCTTGGTTTGCCTGCCGAATCAGGCCTTGACTCTTGCTGGGGGACTCTGTAGGGAACAGTGACCGGAGATGGGCAAAATTACCTGCTTGAAACGGGGTTCAAGAGCTTTCGGGTGAACCCGATCATTCCAAATTTATTTAACACGGCTCTCGGAGTGGGGGCAAATAGGCGTTGCGACGCTCATTTGAGAACCAGCGTTGTATTTTTTTCTTTTTTCTTCCTCTTTTTTGATTTTGTGGGTGCATTAGGGGGGGCGCCTACAGATCTAGATCCGTTTACTGTAGCATGGTCCCTTTGGGCCAATCGAAGGGAACTTGAAGGGTCATTTAGGGATGTGTGCACCATGGCTGACGACACGTGGGCCTCGAAGGGGGGTCTGGATCGAGGTCCATAGCATACAAGGGGGCCGTTGGGCCTTAAAATCGAAAAAGGGAGGTCGGGCAGTTTAAAAACTGCCATTTTTGGTCGGGCGTATATAATATATACGCCTGACCAAAATCTGGCGAAAAATGGTCGGACGTATATATTATATACGCCCGTCTAAAATCTGGCAGTTACGAAACTGCCCGAGCCCAAGCACAAAAGGGGCTCCCCTTTTCAAATTCTCTCTTCCTCCCTCCTTTCTTCTTGAGTCCGAGACAACCCCTTAGGTTTTTTTCATTTGATTTGGCTTGAGTTCTATTACCGGCGGTCGCGGGTGTGGATCGAAAGGCGCTTATCCTCCGCCGCTATTCGTTTTTTCTCCCCCATTGAAGGTAACCATTACCTTCCCTTACTTTTCCTTTGCATTTTCATAATATTATTGTTTGATGCTTCTCTTTTTCTCTCTTTTTTTCTTTTATGGTGAAATGTTTTTTTTCTTTTTTTTTTTTTCCATTTTCATTTAAACATATGTGATGCCTATGTTCCTTTTCTCTTGGTTTTGTTTTTGTTGTTTTCCTTAGGCCTATTTTTTTTCATCTATCATTTATTCATCTCATCCTATTTTCTTTTTCTTTTTTGTTTTCGATTGATTAGTGCATCTTATTTGATGGATTGGTGCCTACACACACATGGTTTTTTTTTTTTTTTTTTTTTAGTACACACGCATCTCTTTTTTGGATTGATATATACACATGGGGGTTTTTTGTTTTGGTTTTTAGTACACACACACCCATTTTTTTTGTTTGGATCAGTATATACGCATGGTTTTTTCTTTTGGTTTTTGGTACACACACACACCTTTTTTGGTTCGGATCAGTATATACACATGGGTTTTTTTGTTTTTTGGTACACACACACATTTTTTGGTTCGGATCAGTATATACACATGGGTTTTTTTGTTTTTTGGTACACACACACCTTTTTTGGTTCGGATCAGTATATACACATGGTTATTTTTTTTTGTTATTATTATTATTTTTTTGGGATTAGTGTATATATATATTTTTTCTTTCTTCCCTTTTTGTTGGCAACCTTCTCATATGCCGATGCGTCTCATATTTTCACGATGTCTGGTGACGAAGGGCATGATCGGCAAGAAGGGCCGGAGATGGCCTATGGCCCCCGTGGGGAACAGTTCATTGTGTCTCAGCGCTCCTCCCAGCCTTGGTATGAGATGCAAGGCGAGGCCGCCCACACTGGCCTCCTCTACTGCCAGCACACCCATATGTCCAACTTTGGGATCGTTGGTCAGGTAAACAGATGGGCCCCCTCCTCCTTTCCGCTTTTCTTTTCCTTTGATGCCCTCATTATATCTCCTTGCCCCTATCTGATTGATGCCTTCTGCTTGCAACCCCTGTTGCACATTATGTTCCAAGGCGGTTGGTTTGACCTCCAGCGTCTTGTGCTTTACCTTCCCCCAGTGGTGAAGGACCTACTCACTACTGCCGGTTTTGGAGACTTCATTTTGTGCCCCGCTGTAAGGGCTGATACGGCCTATTTAAAGGCACTGATAGAGCATTTTCGCCCCGAGACGATGAAATTCCATATGGCCGTGGCAGAGATGGCCTTCACACCGGCGGACTGGTCTATGATCACTGGGGTCCGTATCGGAGGGGTGCCCGTGGTACCTACCCGTACACCGGGTAGGGAGGAGGTGATTCAACTGCTAGGGGCCTACTCGTCCTCAGGGAATGTTCGGGGCTCGGAGGTCAAGCTATCCTGGTTGGTTGATCAGTTTGGGCCTAATGAGTTGGTGGACCAGGGGCAGCCTGACATGGACATTTACATCGAGCCTGTGCGCGCACTTATGCTGGCCCGCATCTCCTTACTGTTCCTCCTGGGCAAGACTCTCCTCTCCAACACCAGTGGAGGGCGAGTCTCCTTGTCCCTGCTCAGCCTGATGGTGAACTGGGAGATCGTGCATCGATTCGATTGGGGTGGCGCTGGCTAGGTCGTACTCATGTCCAGCCTAAAGTGGGCCGTTCTTGGGGATTCTAGCTCCATTGTGGGTTTCTGGCCTGCCATCGAGGTATTTTATCTTTTGTTTTTAGTTTATCCAATTTTCCTTTATAGCATACTTGTTTTCAGCTGCTTGCTTTCTCAGGTCTGGGGGTACCTTCACTTTCAATGGTCGCCTCGCCTTGATCCGACATTGCTCGTTCCCCTTCATGAGTAATCGCACGTGGTCCCGTCGGAGACGAGGTATGAAGCATTTGGAGTTAGGACTACGCTCTCGATTCGACTGTTGATCCGAGTGTAAAACAATTCTCTTTTGTAAATTTGTAGCGGCTCTGTGTGCTAGGGTTCGACCAAATGTGCATCCCCTTTCAATTTTCTCTTCTTTTACAGGTCATCCTCGACCCTTACATAGGATCTCCCTTCTGGAATTTGGCCTCGGTGGGTCCCTCTCGTCTTTTCTTTGTCGGATGCATTATCATCTTTCTCTATGGGTCCCGGACTAGGGGCCTACTATTTAGGGAGAGAGCGGTTCATCAAGATCGCCTCTCTTTGTCGTGCCCCAAGCTCCTCCGATGTGTTGGCCCCAGAGAGGCTCCATTGATGAGCTCACCGCTCACTTTCTTCATCATGGGGTTCCTATCGATGACCTTCTGGGGTATCGATTGGTACGACTTCTCGCCTCTATCATTTCTTGCTGCTCCGCTTCGTGCCTGGTGCTAACTTTTTAGCTTTTGGCGGGCCGCAATCTTAGGTAATGCCCCATTTCTCCTTTCATTCAGCAGCTTTCATGTGGTTACTTTGATTAACCTGTTACCCTTAATGATAAAATGTTTCTCTCTACAGTTTGAGCAGGGCGGCGACTCAGATGAGGGGGAAGAGGAGGCCGTTCCCTATGATGCAACAGGTGTTGGACCCTCCGATCCTTCCGGGGCTGGTGCTTCTAGCGTGGCTTCGGTCGGACCTCGACCTTTCCGTGGTGCTTCTAGTAGCTCGCCCGTCGAGGTCTAGGGGACCTTCAAACGCCTGGATGATGCCTTTTTATCACGCGTGTGTGCCGACGTGGCCGAGAAAGCACAAATTTCTGCTGAAGCTATCCAGGTCCCACCTCCCGAGCTGATTCCTGGGGTAATCTCTATCTTGTTGCTCTGTTCTCTTTCCCTTTGAATTATGTTGATGGCCTGTGTGACTAACACCTCCTTTTCCTTATCGGCCAGGATTATGAGTCGGCAGTGAGTCAGGCCGAATACTACCGTAATCTCGTTGAGCTTAGAGAGACCGAAGTGGTGAGTGAATGCTGGCCCAACCTAGTCATTTTCCTTGTTTCTCTGATGGCCTTTGGTGTGCCTCTACAGCGTGCTCATGAGAAAGAGTCGCGCCCTTTTCTCCAATGCTTTCTCAAAGGTGGACTCGGGTGGGGGAGACCCGTACCTTTCAAAGTGCGAGCCGGTGCCTGAAGAAGTCGAAGGGGGCTGCCCAGGACTAGTTTTTTTTCTGAAAAAGTGGACACAATGAGACAATTTAGACTTTTGATTTATATGGGATATGTAATAACTTTAGACAACAACAGTCTCTTTTTTTGATGGTTTTATAATTTTCATGGTTCATGCCACTGTTTTATTTGGTTATCTCTTTGCTTTGGTGGTTTCCACTATCTTTTTCTTGCTTGGAATGAACTGGCACCTCTCCAATGATGAGGTATGTGACCTATGGGCGGTGCGCCACTCGGGTGTTTCTCATGGGTGTGTGGCATGGCCGCTCATGTGCGCTCTCGCGATGAAAAGGTGGGCCAAAATAAACTACGTTCCTCCTTGGGAAAAGAAATAGACCAGTGTGAGGGGGGGGCCTTACCAGCCCCGACTTAAACTGGGCGTATATATTATATACGCCAGGCCAACATTCAGCAATCAATAGCCGGGCGTATATATTATATATACCAAATCCTCAAAAAATGGTCATATATATTATATACGCCGGGCAAAAATGGTTCAAAATTTGCCTTGGCGTATATAATATATACGCCTGCTATAGATTGAGCTCAGCGGGCTCCTTACAACACGAGCCTGGTCCCCCCTCCTCTTCTACTTTGGTTTGGCTGTTTTGCCCCTCCTGTTATTTACTTTCTTTCCCCTCTTTTTCTAGTGGGCCCATCGTCATATATTGACCGATTTCACAAAGAACATCTTTGTACGCCGATGGACCTGCCTTCAAAAGTGGGCCCAAGCTTTTATACGGGGCCGGTATACTTCACTGTTTGGACCCGGGGCCCAGCTTTTTGCAAAAATGGCATGATAGTTTGGCTGAGAGTGAGCTTGCTATTCTGAATGGCCTCGGGTTGTCCCGCCTTTCCTCTCTCCTCGCTGTTCCTCTGTTGCCCAACCTACTACTGGCGGCTTTGGCATCATGGGACCATAGGGCCCATGTCTTTAAATTTGGGTCTACCCAACTTTGGAAGAGCTAGCCTCCATCACTGGCTTGAAGATGCATCGAGGCCTTGCCAAAGTAGTGCCCAAACGGGGGTATGCAAAGGCGGTCCATGCGGTCCTTGGCTTGAAAAAGGGTGGATACAAGAAATGTTTCGCCGGAGGGCCCACCAGGTGTTTGATGAAATTCTTGAGAGAACTTTTCGGTGACTCGAGCCTTCGAAAGTTGCCTATTCGAGATTCCTTCAATGTGAAGGCCTTTGCCCTTTATTTGTTGTCGAAAGTTCTCTTCTTCATTGGGGGTGAGAGCTTTTCCCTTGGACTATGTGATGTTTTGATCGAATTGGAGGGAGGTCGCTCATTGGTACACCTGGTCTTTGCGGAAATTGTATCGAGGCCTGGATGCTGCGGCCTCGGGCCAGGTTGGGATTCTCAGCGGGAGCCCGCTCCTTGTTCAAATCTGGTTAGGAGAGTATTTGGCTATCATGGGGCCTGGGCCGAGATTCTGCTTGATTAGAGGGGATGTGGCTCGGGGTTTTCTGATCTGGAGTTCGAGACTGCCTTGCGGGAACGTCGAGGAACTGAGCCTATGGCTCTCTGATGCAGAGCTGACCTGGCAACTTCCCTGGATGGACGACACCTTTCCGATTGTCCGCTCTCGGGATTGTGAGGGTATCACACTTTTGGGGCTGACCGGTAGCACATACTACTTCCCATCTCGGGTGCTCCGTCAATTCGGGTATACTCAGCATGTGTCGTGTACCGCAAGGCCGCTCTTGTGCTCTCTGATATTCTCTCGAGGTTCTCTTAGTGATCTTGATCGCATAGCTGCCCTCTGGGAAACCCGCCAATCGGCGCATATGTGTAGCTTGGTTTAGGGAGGCGTCGTCTCTCCGGGTTACGAGGGTTGGCTGGTGTCTGAGGAATTACCTACTCCTAGCCCAGCTTCGGTAGATGTGGTAGAGATAGGGCCCTGGCCATGTAAGGAAGCGATGCTTCGGACCCGGATCGAGTCCCTTTCCTTAGAGAGGCTGGCTTTGATTGAGGCATTGGAGAAAGAAAGGGTCAGAGCTGATATTGCGGAGGTGAGAGCTGCTACAGCAGAGAGCGAGGTTCTTGCTGATCGGTCTTTGATGTCTTGCTTGAAGAAAGCTTCACGGAGACGGCAGAAGAGTCTTCATGGTAGGTGGATGTCTGATCGAAATGCCCGCGAGTACTCCCTGCTTGCAGAGATTAGCGCTTTGAAGCGTGATCCCCGCCCTTGACCTGTTTCTGCACATGTCATAGATCATATACACGGGGGGAAAGCCCCCTAACAGAGATCTCTTTTTGGGTTATCTTTTTCTGTTTTTTTCCTTTTTTTTTGCTCTTTTTTTCATATGTACACAGCTATATACATTTTGGGTTTTGTTTTTCTTGTTGTAAAGGAAGCAGCAAAATAGAAAGTGTGTTATGTCGTTATCTTTTTGGGACGTGACACTCAGCAGGCAACACTTGTAAAGAAAGGGAATGAAATCTATACATGCGCTCTTATTTTTCTTTTTGTAATTCTGCAATGTAAGACTTTTTATGGGGATTTTCTCTTTCACCTAGTGGGGTTTTTTTTTTTTTTTTTTATAGAAAAGGGAAATCTATTTTCTTCTTTATTGTTTTTTGGAATTTTCTCCTCCACAGGGTGAGGCTTTTTATGGGAAAGGGAAATCTATTATCTTTTTTAGAATTTTCTCCTCCATAGTGTGAGGTTTTTTATGGGAAAGGAAAATCTATTATCTTTTTTGGAATTTTCTCCTCCATAGTGTGAGGTTTTTTATGGGAAAGGGAAATCTATTATCTTTTTTATAATTTTCTCCTCCATAGTGTGAGGCTTTTTATAGAGAAGGGAAATCTATTTTCTTTTTTGGAATTTTCTCCTCCACAGTGTGAGGTTTTTTATGGGAAAGGGAAATCTATTATCTTTTTTGGAATTTTCTCCTCCACAGTATGAGACTTTTTATGGAGAAGAGAAATCTATTTTCTTTTTTGGAATTTTCTCCTCCACAGTGTGAGGCTTTTTATGGAGAAGGGGAAATCTATTTTCTTTTTTGGAATTTTCTCCTCCAAAGTGTGAGGTTTTTTATGGGAAAGGGAAATCTATTTTCTTTTTTAGAATTTTCTCCTCCACAGTGTGAGGTTTTTTATGGGAAAGGAAAATCTATTATCTTTTTTTTGAAATTTTCTTCCCCACAGTGTGAGGCTTTTTATGGAAAAGGGAAATCTATTTTCTTTTTTGAAATTTTCTTCCTCACAGGGTGAGGTTTTTTATGGAAAAGGGAAATCTATTTTCTTTTTTGAAATTTTCTTCCCCTTCTCTTTGTGATGTCGACAGTTATGAAGCCAAACCAGTGGGTCCTATTTTGAGCATGGTCGAACCCTGTTGGTGAGGCACAGGTTTTTTCCTTTAAACATGGGAAGGTCAGCTGCCCTGGGATTGGTTCAGTCCTCTGTCTTTCCCTTTGGTCATGCGTCAGACGCTGCGGTAGAGACGACATACTTGATTGGGAACCGATCCAATTTCCAACATGAGTGGCCCATCGAAGGGGAGAAGAGGCTTAAGGGGTCAAAACTGAAATAGGCGGGCCAGGACAGGTCTTCTCCTAATCTCTCTTTTCTTGACATTTTTTGCTCATAACACCCAAGACGGGTTTTCGCCATGCCTGTCATCCCTGTTTTTACCCGTAGCGCCCTTTCGGGTTTTCTCCACATCCATGGGTTCGCTCTCTTATCCCAGGTGCCCTTTCAGGTTTTCACTTGGTCCGCGTGAGTTCGCTGTTTTTACTTGTGGCGCCCTTTCGGGTTTTCGCCACGTCCTTCTTGCTTTGAACTCAAATTAATTTTCTTCTTTTTTTTTTTTTTTTTTTTTTTTTCAAGAACTAGAAAGCCACGACATGGGCGTCGATTCCGTCATAGCCGGCTGAATGAAGTTCTATGTGGTTTGTTAACTCGGCTTGTTCTGATGCAGTAGATGTTATAATCGCTTGTGGACCTTAAAGAGGGCTTTCTTCCGGGTTGTAATGTGGTTGGGGTTCAAATAGGTTGGGTTTTTCTGGGGATTTGGATCTATGTTTGGAGTGATTTCTAGATCCGGGGACTCGTTTTTCTTCCCAAAGGCTTTTTATGCCCCAGTCATCATTCATTTTTTTTGGAGTTTTTTTGGGATACTCCTCTTTTTCTTTGTTGTTTTTTTTTTGGGGGGGCTCCTTCTTCTTCTTCTTTTGGTTTGGATTTTTCCTCCCTTTTCTTCTTTCTTCTTTTCTTTTGGAATTTTGGGTGGGGTATATGAAAGAAATGGTTGTTGGCCCGAAGTGTGTAGCAAAAAGGGGTGAAGGTTTTCAGGGAATATTCTTTTGGGCCACTTGACTTTGAAATGATGGCCTCTTTTATTGAGCCCTTAAGCGGTCGCGCGTCTACTTTTATCAAAACTCACCTTGTCCCAAGACCTATGAGTAGAACTTACGGAGGTATCCAGCATTGATGGGCTCAAGAAAGTGGTCTCCGTCCATGGTGGCGAGGCGAACGGCGTATCCCGTAACCTCCTGACGACGAGGGTCCTTCCCAATTTGGCCTAAACTTCCCTCTGGATCGGCATGGAGAGACGAAAATTTTCTTCAAGACAAAGGTCTCCTATCTTCGATCTCGATCCGCGCTCTTATTGTAAGCACGCTACAATTCTCCTCCGATAGACCTGAGTGTGGCATAAGGCTAGGAGTCTCTCGTCAATCAAGGTCTAGCTGCTCAAACAGCTTTTCTCCTCTCGTAGTAGATGGGATTCTAAAAGGATACGGAGTGCCGGTACCTCGACCTCAACGGGTAGCACGACCTCGGTCCCATACACAAGGGAGAATGGTGTTGCCTCTGTTGCGATGCGGATAGACGTTCTATAGGCCCAAAGTGCAAAGGGTAACTGCTCACTCCAATCTCTGTAAGTAACTACCATCTTCTCCAGGATGCGGATCAGAGTTTTGTTGGCTGCCTCTATTGCTCCATTCGTCTGAGGCCTGTACGGGGATGAACGATGATGCTTGATCTTGAACCGCTCACACAAGGCCCGGATGCACCTATCAACGAAATTAGTGCCATTATCAGTGATGATATCTTTGGGTACGCCGAATCTGCAAATGATGTTGTTTTTGATGAACTTCTCAACATGGCTAGCCTTAATGCTCCTATAGGAGGCCGCCTCTACCCATTTTGTAAAGTATTCCACCGCGATGAGGATTGATCTTGCCGACGACGTCGAGACCCCAGGTGGCGAACGGACAAGGAGTGGCCATGCTGTGCAAGTCAATGGCCGGAGCGTGTATTAAGCTGCAGTGCTCTTGGCATTTATAGCACTTCTGTACGTGCTTGCAGCAATCAGTCTCCAAAGTGGTCCAAAAGTATCCTTACCTTAGAATTTTCTTAGCAAGCATGTGACCGCTGACATGGGCTCCGCAGACCCCTTCATGAATCTCCTTCATGATCTCAACCGCTTCTTTTTGGGTTAGGCATCGGAGCAAAATATTGTCGTGAGACCGTCTATACAGGAGATCGCCGCAGATGACGTAGTTTGTTGCCAATCGCTGGATGGTGCGTTTGTCTACCTTTGATGTTCCTTTCGGGACAGTTCGGGTCTCGAGGAAATTCTTGATGTCTGAGAACCAGGGTGGTTCATCCTTTATCTCCGTAGGTCCTTTGATCAGGTGACAGAAAGCCGGTTCGCTCCTCTGCTCTATCATGATCGGCTTCATCACCACTCCATATGGAATCTCAACCATAGAGGCCAGGGTAGCAAGGGCGTCAGCAAACCAATTTCTTGCTCGTGGCGCATAAGAGAAGGTGACTTTCTCAAAGCAAGTTATCAGATCCTCCAGATGTTCATGGTATGGGATCAATTTCTCATCCTTGGTCTTCCAATCCCCGTTGGTTTGGCATATAATTAACTGTGAATCTCCAAAGACCCTAAGGTGAGTTATATGTAAACCAGTATGCAGGGCCTCATACTCGGCCATATTGTTGGTGCATGGGAAGTTCAATTTGATTAAGATGGGTATATGGGATCCTTTCGACGAGATAAGAATGGTGCCAACTCCTTGGCCCTCAACATGTGATGCCCCATCGAAGTGCATTACCCAGGGCTCCTCCGTTTCCTCTGTATCCTCGTCGGTCATGAACAAAATGTCTTCATCGGGGAATTCGGTCCTTAGAGGCTCATAGTTCGATAGACGGTTCTCAGCAAGATGATCGGCGAGCGCCTGCCCCTTAATCGAGTTCTGGGTGACATAAGTAATGTCAAACTCGAATAGGAGTAGTTGCCAATGTGCATTTCAGCCAGTGAGAGCAGGTTTCTTGAATAGGTACTTCAATGGATCCATCCGTGCTAGAAGTAGAACTGGATAATGAGTAGTGTCAAGTCTAGAGTAGCCCAAACGAGCGCCAGGCATGCTTTCTCCAGATGAGAATAGCGCGTCTCGTAATCAGTGAATTTCTTGCTTAGGTAATAGATGGCCTGCTCTCTTCTTCCCGTCTCGTCATGCTGTCCTAACACACAGCCCATGGAAAACTCAATCGTGGACAAGTACATTATCAGGGGTCTATCAGGTACAGGTGGTACCAATATCAGAGGTTTCAGGAGATAACCTTTAATCTTGTCGAATGCAGCCTGGCAGTCATCATTCCATTCAACCGGTGAGTCCTTTTTCAGCAGCTTGAAGATTGGTGCGCATATTGGAGTTAACTGTGCGATGAATCGGCTGATGTACTGTATCCTGCCTAAAAAGCCTCTGATTTTCTTCTTTGTAGATGGTGGCGGCATTTCAGTGATGGCCTTAATCTTGGTCGGATCGACCTCGATCCCTCTCCTACTGAAAATAAAGCCCAACAACTTTTTGGACATAGCGCCAAACGCGCATTTCTGAGGATTCAATTGCAATCTGTATTTTCTCAGCCTCTCGAATAGCTTCTGCAGGTTTATCAAGTGGTCCTCCCTTTCTGGCGATTTGGCAATCATGTCGTCGACGTATACTTTCATCTCTCGGTGCATCATGTCATGGAATAGGGCCGTCATTGCTCTTTGATAGGTTGCCCTAGCATTCTTCAGCCCGAATGGCATTACCTTGTAGCAGAAGGTTCCCCAGGGGGTAATGAACGCCGTCTTCTCGGATCAACCTCTGCCATCTTTATCTGATTGTATCCTGAGAATCCATCCATAAATGAGAGCATTCCATGCTTTGCGGTGTTATCGACCAAGATATCGATGTGCGGTAGTGGGAAATCGTCCTTAGGGCTCACCCTGTTGAGATTTCGGAAGTCGATACACATTCGAACCTTTCCATCCTTCTTTGGTACGGGGACGATATTGGCTAGCCACTGTGGGTACTTGGATACCATGAGGAAGCCTGCGTCATACTGTTTAATGACCTCATCCTTCACCTTTAACATCCATTCGGGTCAGAGTCGTCTCAGCTTCTGTTTCACCGGCTTAACATCGGGGTAGAGTGGCAACTCATGCTCAACCAGATCGGTATCCAAACCAGGCATGTCCTCATACGACCATGTGAAGATGTCTTGGTATGACTGAAGGAAGTCTATCATACCTTCCCTCTCCGCAGGGGACAACGACGTTCCAATTTTGGTGATTCTGGTGGCCTTTGTGGTGCCCAAATTGACGTCCTCTGTCTCTTCGACGATCGGGGTAGGGCCATGCTCAAAATCGACAAATTGTTTGAGGAGCTCATTGGGGAGCTCGTCGGTTTGGCCTTCCTCGTCCAGACTCGTGACTCCTACCTCTTCTTGTATTTCTACAGGGAAGGAGTTGGCTTCACATGGGACGGGTATCACGACATTGATTTTATTGGGAATTTTAAAGGACAATATTTTTGGAATTGGTATTTTTTCTATTTTTATGATCTTTTGTATTTTTTCGGAGGTCATCAAGTAGGTGGATCTCTATATATACAAGGTAGAGTGGTCCAGAGGCTAACGTCACTTTTTACAGGTTGTTTTTTTTTGGAGAGTCGGTGCCATTTTCATGGCATTTGGCGGCTCTCAAGAGTTGGGGAAAGGATGCCCAGTTACTCACCTGCGAGGCTTGGCCTTTACCTCTTTGATCGGGAGCGGCATCGGCAGGCTCTTGCATTTCTTCCCTCAACATATTTACAGAGGGATCCTCCGGGACCTTGTCCTCTATGGTTAGGAGGGGCCCAGAGTGGTTGGTGCTGGAGTGAATGGTGGATCGGGGAACTTCTTCCTCAAACAAGGAAAGGGCGGCTAAGTCCATTTCGAAGTCTGGGGGGATGATGTGGGGATTGGTAGGGTGGATTGAAGTAGGCTTATGTGGGGTTACCTTCGTCTCCCCATTCAGATCAATTTTTACTACCCCGGCGCTCACAAAGGTTTCACAGATGTGGGGGCGAGCGTGAGGTTCCTCTTCCAAGATGATTCCTCTGGCCTTGGCGGCTGCTGCGGCTCTCATCTTTTCCTTTACTTCTCTGACTTCCTCTTCTCTGGGCCTGTAGCCTAAGCCGAATTTAGTTTGTTGCCCCTTGGCCTTGACGGGGTCTTTTCTTCCTTGAGGGCCCTTTCTTCCTTTTGATGGCCCCATCATGGAGCATGAACACCAAGGCCCATTCCTCCTCCAGTTTTATTCGGGGTCTTTTCAGTTGGTTCGAGGGTAACATTTGAGAAGTCATACTCAAATCGATGGAGATCGGCGTCCTCAGCTGTGTGCGGTATGTTCAGCACTTTCGGATTCTCAATGTGCAGAGCGCTCTTCCCCGTGTCCTCTCTGCTCTCACCTATGATGGTGACAATTTTTCCTTCTGAGATGAATCGGAGCTTTTGGTGCAGGGTAGATGGTATTGCTCCGAGCTTATGTATCCACGGCCGGCCCAACAGTAGATTGAAGGTAGACTTGATGTCCATTACTTAAAAGGGGGTGGTGAAGGTTTGCGGTCTGAGGATCAGGTCAAGGTCTACTTCTCCTATGATTTCCCTTCTAGTGTTGTCGAATCCCCGTGCGCTTAATATGGATGGCCGGAAAGTGTTGGGGTTCGCCCCAATTTTGATTGCCGTCCTTAGAGGGCATACATTCAGCGTCGACCCGTTGTCGATCAGGACCAACGGTACCACCAAGTTCCTTACTTCCACTGTTATATTCAGGGGTTTAGAATGGTCATTCCCCTCAATCGGTAGGTCTGCATCAGTGAAAGAGATGGCATTTGGGGCTAATACTTGCCCTATTATTTCCCCTACTTCATCCGGAGTTACATGAGTGAAGACATGCGCGCCCTTGAGCGCTCCCATTAGGGCTTGAAAGTGGAGTGGAGACGTGATTAACAAATCCCACACAGTAATATGTGCGGGTGTTCTCTTGAGCTGTGTCTCCAGTATATGTTCCCTGGCCATTTTTTCAAAGGGATTTCCTGTGGCCTGTTCTTTCTTCTTTTCTTCTCCTCTGACTGCCCCTGATGCTTTTGGCTGGGCAGAAATCCAGCCCGATCGGGTAACGAATTCAACAGCCTCTTCTTGGTTGCACCCGACATTCATGTCCGTCTGTTCATAGCTCAACGGTACCTGATGCGGGTCATAAGCAAGTTTTGGGATGAGAAATGGAGTGCGTGAGGATTCCGGGGAGGATTGGGCTGGATATACTGGTTTCTCGGGTCCGACCAGGTTAACTCCAATGGGGGGTGGAATGGTAGTGGGGGGAATTGACAGAATTGGAGTTATGGGCACGGAGGGGGCTTGTACTGGTGTTACCTGGGCATGGTAGGACCAGTGGTGATTGGGTGATGAGGGGATTGGGTGAGGGGTTGCTTGTCCGGGTGGCGGTGGAGTTGGGTTAGGGCCAAAATAGCGAAGGGATGGCGGGAGTGTGACTGGGCTGGAGGGATGGGGAGACGTTTGAGGTGTGGTGGGCGCGGGGTGATAGGGATATGAAGGGTTTGTATATGGGGAGGTATGATGGGATGGTGATGGGTTTGTGGATGAAGTGGGGTAAATTGAGGACGATGGAGTTGTGCATTGAGCGGGATGGTTTGGATATGGCGGGGTAGTGGGTGGAATGGGGCGGTATAAAGGGGTTGTGACACGGTGGGATGATGAGGGTTAGTAGATGAAATGGGATAGATTGGGGATGATGGAGTTGTGCATGGAGTGGGGTAATGGGGCGATGGAGGTGTATGGGGTAAATTGGGTATGGCGGGACTTGAAGGCATGTATGGAATGGGGTAACTTGAGGATGGCGGAGTAATGTATTGGGTGGAGGGACTTGAGGGTGTATGGGGTAGGATAATATGGGCAGGATGATTTGGGTGTGACGGAGGGGTGTATGGGGTAAATTAGGCGTGGGGTGGATACGCGTATGATTGCGGCGAGGCTGTGCCCGTTTGGATTTGATAGGCGGGAGCGGGGGTGGAAAAATACTGCCCTAAATCTAAGGGCTCCTCTTGGCAAGCTGGTGTGGGAAAATAATTGGCAAGATACAGTGGCTCGATCACCCCAACAAATAGTTCATCTTCGTTCGGCCTGGGGAGTGAAAATTCCTCCTGATTGCTAATATAATCTGAAGGGTCAAACTCTTCTTCTTCTTCCTCTATCCAATGTATGTTAGGCCTGGGGCCTCCTGGGTGTGGTGGTAGAGGGGCTTGATGGATATTCTGGTTCTACCCTTGGGGAAGTGGCAGGGGTATGATCTTTCCCGCCTCTATCAGATCTTGGACCGCGTGCTTTAACGGGAAGCACCGGTCCATAGGGTGACCCGGTCCCTGGTGGAAATTGCAATGCAGATTCGGATCATAATTCCTTGGTATTGGGTGGGGTGGCGGGCGAGGTTGGAGTAAATTGACCAGGCCTTTCTGTAGTAACACCGGCAGTAAGACACTCAAGGATTGCCCCAACAGGGTGAATACTCGTTCAAAACGTGCTTTCATCTGTTCCGAGGTAAATGAGGCTCTTAGGCCATTGCTTGGCCTTTATACTTGCTCAAAACGGGTCGGGGGTGGTTGTGTAACCTGGAGTTGTATCTGGGGGGCGTTGGTATTGGCCTGGGGGTAACCAATGTTCTGTACCTCTGTCCCTGGTCTTCTTTCAATTCTTGGTTCGATGGCTTTTCGAATCTCGATGGCCCCGTTGGCCACATTCCTTCCTAACCTGCCCTCTCTAATGGCGTCTTCGCAATGATTGGCATTTCGCACGACGATCAAGAAAACTTGAGGATATACTAAAAAATCTGCGATGACTGGGAGGGCTCCCTTAGTTATCAATTCAATCTGCTCATCATCGGGAATCCGATGAGTTACCTGAGCGGCTAAGGCCCTCCACCTCCCTAAGTAAGCACTGAATATTTCATCATGTCTTTGCTTTAATCGGGCCAAATCTGACTTTCTTGGTTCTATGTCCATGTTATAGACATATTGTTCTTGAAATAAGCGTGTCAGATCTTTCCAATTTTTTATCATGGATGGTTTCACGGATGTGAACCATCTCAGTGTTGGGCCCGTCAAACTCTTCTAGAACACTTTGATGAGGAGTCGTTCATCTCCGCCATACTGGCACATATCCCCGCAGTAAGATTTCAAGTGGGCGATGGGGTTGCCAGTGCCATTATACTTATCAAATGATGGCATCTTAAATTTCTGTGGCAGGGGGACGTCAGAGAACAGACATAAGTCTGAAAATTCCGTTGAGTGTAGTTCCATTCCTCCCATCTTCATCAGCTGCTTCTGTATTTTGTTTATCTGTTCTTTCAGCTGCTCTGGTTCCTTTGAGGCTGTGGTGGGGACCACTTCCCCCTAATTTGGTTCGACCGTAGGTGTGATGATGGTGGGCTCGGGAGGGTTAACATGCGCTTCCTCCATCGCTATAATCTCATCCTCCTCATCGCTTGGTCGTGGTATTGGTGAGGGGCGAGCTCTGCTATTTGGACTTGGGGGGTGATGGGTTGGATGACTTGGTGGGGCCATATGGTTTGTAGGGAATGAGAAGGGATGAATGGGTGAGCGTTTTGTGGGTAAGTGATGTGCTGAGTTGGGTGCACGTTCTGGGGGTGATGGGGGTGTGATTGAGGTGGTGGGATGTTGTGCTTTTGGGGAATGGGATGGATTGGATTTGCCATTGGAGGTGGGATGGAGGCTTAAGGGGTATAGGTGAATGAAGGGTATTGGTGGGGGGGTATGGGGTCAGTGAATGGGCCTTGATGAGCGTGGGCAGATGGGCCTTGGGTTTGAGGGATTTGGGTTTGATGGTTTTGGAAGGCTTGGACTGACGGGCCTTGAGCCTGGGTGTGGGGCTTAATATGACTTTGGGCCAATGGGCCTTGTTGAGTTTGGGCTACTGGGCCATGAGGGGGTTGGATTTGTGTCCATGGGCCTTGGGCTTGGGTTTGATAGGTTTGGGTCCAAAGGCCCTGGGGGGCTTGGACCTGGGTCTGATAGGCTTGGGCTTGGGCCCATGGGTTTTGAGGGTCTTGGGTCTGGGCCTGGGTTTGGTGGGTTTGGGCTTGAGCCCATGGGTTTGGAGTGCACGATGGGTTTGGGCTTGGGCCCATGGGTTTTGAGGGTTTTGGGCCTGGGCCGATGTCTCTAGAGGTGTTTGGGCTGGGGCCCATGGATTTGTGTGGGTTTGGGTCTGGAATTTAGGTGGGGGATTTTGGGAGGTATGGACGATGGGTGGTTGGGCATGGTTAGGAGGGAATGGGGTATGGAGGTTTTGGAGGGGTTTGAGAGGTAGGATTTGAGAAGCAGCCACATTGTGGCATACATCATTCTCATGTCCTCCATTGAGGGCATGGATTGTGTAAGATTGGGGTGATGGATCACTTAAGGATGGAGGTGGTTGGGAGAAATTGGGCATGACCGGGTAAATGGGGGGTATGTGGGGTTGGGGATGGGCCATTTGGTGGGAATGGTATGTGAGATGGGGTGGACGGGAGGTAGGATGTTGGGGGCATGGGTGATGTGAGGGATGGAACGTGGGAAGTAGTCGGGGATGGGACTCCTAGGGGTCTTTGGAAGTATGGGGTTGCGGTAAGGGTGTTTGGATGGGAGATGGGGATGTAGGGATCGGTTGGGAAATGAGGGGTTTCAGTAGGGGATGAAAAAGGGGTATGTTGGGAGAATGTGAGGGAAGGAGATGAGGTGGAGGTGAACACTGGCGCCCCAAATGGGCCCGTGATATCGAACCTGGTTTGGGTGAAGTTGTCGGAGATCGGGTCTTCTCCTATACGGGAATGGGAAGGGGATGACGGTGGGGATGTATCGGCTCTTGACATGATCCACTGACGAGTGTTGTATTGATGTAGCGGATAAGGGCCGAATACCTTCCTGGTTCTTCTCCTACGGGCCGGGTTTGAGGTCGCCGTAGTGACAGTCACACCAAGGTATATTTTTTATTGTTTTTCTTTGTGTGTTTTTTTGGGTTTTGGAAAATGATGATGATTTTATTATATATATATATTTTTATTGTTTTTGAAAAGTGAATTTTGTGATTTTTGATTTTTGATTTTGATTGATTTTTTTTTTTAAGGTGGATTTTTTTTTAAGATGAGGATTTTCTTTCTCTTTTTTTTTTCAAATTGCAATTAACTCCCCTCTACTTAGATGAATGATGACCTGGTGCCCAGGGTCAACTCCCGTTTCGGGCGATATATGTACCTTTAGTAGGTCCCACGCCGGGATCCGAACACTTCGGAAGAAGCGAAAGGGAACCCTTTCGTTCTATTGAAGGCGAGGGAATCCACGCAAATGACCCGATCCCCCGGAGCAAATCAATAAGAAGTCGCCTTCTTTTTACTGGGCGGGAGCATATTGGGTGTTAGGGAATGAGGGAGGCTACCGCGGACACTAATACTGCTAATCGGGGAATTGGGGTGGTGGATTGGGCCTCAGGTCGGGTTGCTGCAGCCCAGTATATACTGGGCGTATATATTATATGCGCCTGGCTTAAATCTAGGGATTTTGGCTGGGCGTATATATTATATACGCCTGTGTAAATCTAGGGCTTTTTTGCTGGGCGTATATATTATATACGCCAGGCAAAAGGTTCTGTCGATTATATTTTGACAGTGGGCAGCAAGCCCGAATGTGGGTCTTTGAACTGGTTTCTTGGGAGAAATGCTCCCGGGGACTGCTGTGTATGTTATCGGGTCCCTCCTTTCAGTTTCCTAGGGATACACGGCTGAATTTTGGGTTTTCTACGCTCTCACCAATGCGGGTTTTACGGCTTGATCGGAATTGGCAACCCGACCGATATACCTCCGGCGCAAGCGCCTTCTCAGGTACTGGAAGGGGTGGTTCTTTTCAGGATCATCACCACTAGGGCTGCCGCCTTACTGGGAACCGGGTAAATTGTATCTGTGCCTAAACCCCCCGAAAACTACCCAAAAACACAAAAATAAATTCAATTATGTCCCCATACTGTTGGTTCGCTTTTAATTACAAATTTTTATAGGGGAGTGAAATTAAGTCCAAAATCGGGTCGGGGATGACAAGCCTGTGCTGCTTCAATGGGCCGGCGTTCAAAGGTGAAATATGATGACCGAAATAAAGTGTGCAAGTAGGCCCGCCAAACGGCTAAAGCTTGTAAATGACCGAAATTTAAATGACGTGAAAATGAATGCGAGCGGGCCCGCTAAACGGCTAAGGCGGCTTAAATGACAAGAATCGTAAAAGCTGAAATTTAAGGCGCAAGTAGGCCCGCCAAACGGCTAAGGCACTTAAAGGATTGAATCGTAGGGGTGAGTACGTTAGTAAAAACAACAAAAAATAATGAAAAATAGCAGCAAATTAAAACAAAAAACAGCCATGGTTAGTAAAATAACAAAATAAAAGGAAAGGCCAACAAGAGGGGAAGCGCTAGGGTGACATCCCCAGTAGAGTCGCCATCTGTGCGACCGTGGATCCTCTCGAACCCGTCGCGGCGATGCGCTCGCCTTTTAATGAAAATGTAGAGTCGCCACCCGGAGCTTTTGGTGACCCGGGAAACCTTCAAACTGATATTTTGAGCACCGAAGTGCTAAATATGATTCTAATTTACCGGTCTTTGCCAAAGGCTCTAGGGTAGGGGCTTCGGTTATCGATCGGGAAGGGTTTAGGCACCCGATCAACCCGCACGTAGCGGTCTCTATCTATGGCCAAAATAAAAATAAAAAGGGCGGAGTTTCCCCTTGCCCAAAGGCAATACGGTCCTATCAAGCTTTGAGCCAAACCGAAATTTCGGCGGCGTAACGGCTTGAATCCTTAGACGGAGGAGACACCAAGAAGGTAGAGGAAGAGAGGGGTGAGCCAGAGCTTACGGGCCCTTATTGCACCGTGGAGGACCTTCGCTTTGGCGTGCTTCCAATGGCTTAAATGGTGTGAAAATGGGTTCTAATGCTAGGATTCAATAAAATAGGAAGTGTAGGGTGAGGCCAAAGGCTAGACTTTAGCTAAAAGGAGTGATCTAAGGGTTGAAATGGATTGGAAAAGATGAACTAAGCTTGCTGGAATTCTAGAAAATGAGTGCACTTTCTCTCACTAGGGTTCTCTCTTGGGCTCCAAATCCTTAACCGTCAATTTTTTCTAACCCTTAAGGAAGAGGGAGGCCTCTCTATTTATAGAGAAGGGATGGGTTAGGGGCTTACTTAAGAGCTAATTGGTTTAGGAATTAGGTAATCCCCCATCTAAGGTTTTCTAGGTTTTCAAGGTCCTAGGGTTTTGGGAAACTAGTTTTAATGGCAGATGATGGGGTGAGGCCAAAGGTGACTTAAGGGTTTCCAATAAGCTCAAAGGGGGTGCAACCAATCTCAAGACACCCACCTCAACTAAGGGGATGGTCAAAGGGTCAAACTAGACGGAGGAAATTCGAGCTACTGATGACAGTTACTGTACCTAAGCTGGGCATATATATTATATACACCCAGTTTAGGAACAGTAAATTTCACCAAAATCAGGGGAATTTTGAGAAGATGAAGCCCGTGGTGGGTCCCACCTATATTGGGTGTATATATTATATACGTCCGACCAAATTTCCCCCAAAATAGGCAGGCGTATATAATATATACGCCTGACTAATCTGAGGCTAAATTGGCTAGGCGTATGTAATATCCACGCCTGAGTAAAAGTCCTATGATTTTATGTGAAACTTAAAATGGCCATAACTTGTTAACCGTAGCTCCAAATTGGGTGATGTTTGGCTCGTTGGAAAGCTGGAGAAGTCCTCTTTCCAATGGTATAAGGCTCATTCATGGTAATGGTCTGTGTGAAATTTTGTGGCTCTCACCCCATCAACTGCCAGAAGGGTTTAAGTTAGGTCTGGGAAGGGATTCTAGGGTATAGGGGTGATTTATAAGGATTGGGGGAATGGTTCTACAGGTCTTAGGGTGATTCCTAAAGGTCTGGGTAGATCCCTAGGGGTTCAGGGGTGCCACCGGAAGCACAGGGGTACATCTCTCCCGAAGTACAGATTGATCGGGCCTTGGGCCGGATTTGAGTGTCTACACGAACTTATCAAGTCGAGCACACGATATATCGAAGGTGAGACACATGCTAACAGCAATGAAGTAAATCAAATATGCAATATCATAGCAAGATGCGAGTATAAAACATGCAAATCAAGTGTGTAAATCTAAGATTTATACTTTCAAAACATGGTCGTATTCTTGTTTAACAATTATAAGAAGTATCAGTATATAATACTTGAATCAAAAACATGAATTTCAAGAAAACAAAGATTTGGCGAGATGTTCTTCCCGACCCTAGTGTCGAAATATCATGGAAAAATCACCCGAATCCACGATTGAATCTCTGTCAAACTCCTCCTCATTCAACCTACATTACACCACACACACCCTCTAATGGTTACGGAAGGATACAGGACCAGAACACATACACACAGGGCTTAGTAGGGCGCAAAAGTCCAAACCCTAGAATAGGGGACACCTTGCCGCGGTGAGCTTACATGTCGCTGCGGAGAGTTCTTCAGGTGCCAAATGACAAAGGCATCTCGCCATGGCAAAATTTTCTAGAGGCTACAGTGAGCATGGTTTCAAGGTAGCACTCGTTGCGACGAGTGCTTCAGGTATTTTCTCACCGCGGCGAGCCCCTAAGTAGCCACGGTGACCTATAACAGCTCGCCAAAATTTTGTTTGCTCATATAGGGTTCAGTAGCTTAGTTCGATGCTAAATTTTCCTTAATTGGGTAATAAATAAGGACGTATGGCATACTTTCTTGCCCGCACTAGACTCCTAGCCTATTCGGGTCACAGAAGCCATGATTCGAGGCTTCGGGAATCAGCTAGATTAATTCTAAGTTCTTCATATGCCCCCTTTTTCTGGTGTTTTGAAGCATGCGATGCTAGAACGCGACTCAAACAGGTTAGCTTTATGCAAATTAAGCCTCCAGGCACTAGTGTGATAATGCATGCACGCAGATCGAGGCATCACACCTCAAAATTTTTGCTAAAAGCCTCCCACATGTCTGATTCCTAATTTCGTCGCATGAACTTCTAATTTTCCATGAGAGTTGATTTTAAAGCTAAGAAAACAGATCTAGAAATAAGGATCGCGCGTTTACCATAATGAAATCCTTGCATGTGAGGCTTCCGAGATTCCGCGTATAATTTCTCCCGTGATAATGCGCTCGATCGTTTCGATCCCCGCTCATAGGAGTTCATGGTTCTAGGGTTAGTCTTGACAATTGGCATGAAAACAATCTCTCCGTCATGATGGTGTGTTTGAGTTGATGGAGTTGGCGAGATCAGAAGGTTTGGAGGTTTCTTCAAGTGGAGACAATGGGTGAAGAGCAGTTTTCTTCTCTTTTCCTTGCTCGATAAACAACTTCAATGCGGAACTTATGCGTGCATGGGAGTTTAAGTGGTTAGGGGCTGGTTCACATGCGGGGTCTATACACCTAACTTGCTGTATAAATTGCCTAAAGGCCATAGATTTGGAGTTGTAAGTTGTGGGCCAGGTTTCTAAGGGGTGTAAACCATGGGCCAACTCAGATTCACAGATCCATACATCTCAGTGTTGACAATAGGTTTGATTTAAGGTCTACCACTATTGGGTAACGCAAGTAGGGCTGTTGATTGATCAGCCCATGACCTTGGCTATAAATCATGGGTTCCCACAAGAAGTCTGGTTATCTAATTGGCCCTGTTCCAAAGTGGCCCAGTTCCCATAATTGAACTGCTATGTCTTATTTGTCAGGGGCAATTTTGGTGTGTTTGTGTTCAGGGCAATTTACAGGGTGTTGCATCCTCCCCTCTTTATATGAATTTTCATCCCCAAAAATTGGTGAGTGTAATGGGGATTTGGAAAATGTATCGGGATTGTGTGACTAATCTTGACATACGCTGCGTCCTGAGGAGGATTGATAGGAGTTTGTCTACTTTGTGGTTATAGTGGATTTAGACTAATTTGCAATGTGTTCTACGCTATGGTAAAATTTTTTGGTGCTATCTCTTACTATGATTCTATGTTTAATAGAAGTTTGAATTGTATTGATGGTAAGCTAATAACATGACTATTGTGGTTTATCAGTTCTACTTATATGTAACGTGTAGATGATAATTTTCATTGAGAGTGTGAAGATTGTGCAAAATATGTATTGGTAAGAAACGAGCATACAAATTATTGACCTTTAAAGCAATTAACATCTTCTAAAGGTTATTAACATGTCAAGGTTTAATGAGCTCACCAGATGACTCCGTTGATTGTTCGGTAGGTTGCTTGTCACAGACTCGAGCTCCAGTCTCGGAGGTACTAGCCCTTGGACGAGCTTCATTCTTGGGGTAATCCGAGACGAACTGGCGCGCTTTAGCCACTAAAGGAGTGTGGGCACTCGGGTATGCCTTTGCCACCCATTGTTGTAGGATCTCATCATGGAAATCCAATCTTTGATGCATGACGTAGCTATTTTGGTGGAGGAGTTCAAATTGCTCCATGTTTTGTCGGTGTTGGGTCTTCAGCAGCTGAGAAAATTGCAATTGTCGCAACTCCATTTGCTGAGTGAACTCTGAGATTGTTAGGAATTCACCCTATGGTCCTTGTGGCTGAGGGGGTTGAGCGAGTATGGGTTGTGCAGGATCGAGTGTTTGGGTTGTTCTTATTACGCACCCCCGACCAATTGTCGTAAAGCTCTATTCCTCACACTCAATCGACATCGCCTAAGAATTAGGTTCCACTGTTTGGTTGAAAATTTTCCAACGTTATCCATTTTAGAATCCTCTCCTCCAATATCTCATATGGTTCTTCATTCTTGTAATCCTCATGTCCATCGAGAAGCCGGGATATGATTCAGGCATAGGGCAGGGCAGTCAAGGGTCTATCAAAGGTGCTTAGTGACTTCATTTGCATATTTAATGCCCTCATAAACAACACGTGGTGCATTGAACCACCTATTTTCATATACGGTGAATATCGCCTAAAGTTAATAGCCTCGTCTCTCTCTTTCATGTTGAAGGGGGTATAAATTATTTTGAAACATGACCTCCAAAAACCACATTCGGTCAGGCAATTGAGTTCGGGTCATGGATCGATCAGATGCTTGAAGACCACCAGTCATCCTAGCTATGATTTGGTGAAATTTGGGTTCTTTGGGCCGAGGGGATTGTAATCCAAGGGTGTTATCAAACTTTGCACTATAGGGCATGGTTGCCGCAATATCGTAGATGTCCTTCTAGAAGTTTTGGCCATCAATTTCAGTTGTGAAGGTTCCATCAGTGGTACCCTTCTTAAATTTCTAGTAGAATAGTCTAACCAAACGTGGGTGACAATTGGGCTGGACGGGTCAAAGTAGGGGTTCGACGTTGGCCCGTTTAATGTGATCGACCGACTAGGCAACCATGCCGTCATTAAATATTTCTAGGTCGAATAGCCATTCGGGTTCGAAGGTTTTATCCAACCACCAAGCTGCAGGCTGCTCTTTAGGCCGTGGCAAGGGTTCGAAGCTAGCCGGGGTTTTGTCCTTGGCGCTAGCAGAGAGTTTAGATCAGACTGGGGGAAGCTTAGACGCGGTATGTTTCTTTGGGGCCATAGATACAAAAAAGAGAACGTAAAGGAAATAGAAATGTAGAGGTTCTAGGGCTTTACCTCAAAAGAGCTTGAAATGGGGGAAATTGGATTCGATGAAGCTTCGTGCACGTTGGTCCTCAAGCTTGGAGAGTTTGGCGTGCAGGAGCGGTTGTTTTGAATGCAAAAGATGGTTTCCGAAAATGACAAACGAGGTTTCTGCCCCCTATAATTTCCCATGCTGGCGACCATAAGTTCTCACTGTGGTGAGCTAAAATCTGAGTATCTCGCTATGGCGAGCTTCAATCTCGCTGCGGCGAAGGCTACAGAAATAAAATTTTTTGTGTTGGGGTTTGTTTTGGCTCGCAATGTAGGGGAATCGATTGTTTGTATTCCAGGCCTATACTATACATTAACAGTATATACGGAGGCTATTTTCTAAAAATTTCAAGGGTCATTTTACTGATGATATATGAACTTGACAAGTGTTTAATTTGTCAAAATTTTCTACATATTTCCTTACATGAGTACTACAATGACAAATAACGGGGTGTAAGTTACCAACAATTATTCAATATGCGTAAATTTAATGTCACACCTATGATATCGGCCGATTTGGTCCCAAGCTCACAATGAGTTTGTTATGACATATATTTATATGAGCTTACTCCATGATTAATACAGTGACATACCAAAGTGACTAACCTCATTGAAAAAGTCTCGGATATTGTTCTCTTATTTCCACTTCTCGTTCCCACATCGCTTCGGTGGTAGAATGGTTGCACCATTGGACTAAGACCAAAGAAATTAGTTTCATTCTCAGGATTTGTTCCTTTTGGTCTAAAATTCTTACCGGCTCCTCAACTATGGTTAGGTCCTCGTGAACTTCGATGGGTTGATAATCCAACACGTGTAGTGTTTCTCACATAGTTCCTCAACATTGACACATGGAAAACATTGTGGATGGCAGACAGTTGAGGTGGCAAGGCAATGCGATAGGCTACTTCACCGACACGACCCAGAATTTCAAAAGGGCCAATATATCGTGGGCTGAGCTTTCCTCGTTTACTAATTACATCACCCCCTTGGTCGGTGTGATCTTTACAAGCACATGATCTCCAACCTATAATGAGGATTATTTTTATTTTTTTTTAGAATTTTGCAAGATATAGAATAGCATTTTGTACAAGGGTCACCTGAAATTCCACGTTTGATCTTTTAAGATCAGTTAACCTCTTCTGACGACTTTCAGCTACTTTTTGTCACTTACGGATGAGACGGACGGTCTACTTTGTGCTCTCAATGTGTTTCGGGCCCAATAATATTCGCTCTCTGACCTCTTCCTAGTTGAGTGGAGACTTACATCGGCGGCCATAAAAAGCTTCAAAAGGAGCCATGCTGATACTCACCTGATAGCTATTATTATACCCAAACGTGATCAAGGGTAAATGTTTGTCCCATGATCCTTGGAAGCCCAACATACAGGCCCTGAGCATTTCTTCTATCACCTGATTTACCCTCTCAGTTTGTCCGTCCATTAGAGGGTGAAAAGCCGAGCTGAATTCTAGTTTGGAGCCCATCCCCTCTTAGAATCACTGCAAGAATTGAGATGTATTGATCAGGTTCCAATTTGATACTATGCTTGCGGGTATGCCGTGAAGTCTTACTATCTCCTTCAAGTACAATTCGACTAATTTGTTGGTCGTGTAGCGTGTCCTATAGGGTAGAAAGTGTGCGTATCTGGTTAAGCGGTCGACAAGTACCCAAATTACGTTGTCTTCTTTTTGTGTCCTTGGCAGCCCGAGTATAAAATTCATAAAAATGTTTTCCTATTTCCATTCGGGCACTAGTAGTGACTGCAGTAGACCAGACGGGTGTCTATGGTTGACTTTAACCTGCTGACAAACCAAGCATTTTGCTACGTGCTCTGCAGCATCTCTCTTCATCCCCTTCCACTAAAAGTTCTTCAAGTCGTCGTACATTTTGGTGTTGCCCGGACGTATAGCATATACGGATCTATGGGCTTCTTCCATTATCTCATGTCATAATTCACTATAGGTCGACACACATAATTGGTCTCTAAACAATAAGGAACCATCAGCCTTGATAGAAAATTCTAGCTGATTTCCATTGTCTATACCCCGCCTGATAGCCACAAGCTCTGGGTCTTTTAATTGGCTTTCACTGATCCTAACGAAGAGGGTTGATTTGATCTTGATATTGGCTAACAGTGCTCTCGATTCTTTTACTTCGAACTGAGTGTCACCTGAGATTATGTCCTCAAGTAGTTTCCATCGATTTAATCTGGCTAGAAGGTGTGACAGCTAAGCAGATGATTTTCGGCTAAGCGCATCAGCTACCACATTTTCTTTCCCCAGATTGTACTGGATGGTGCAGTCGTAGTCCTTGAGAAATTCTATCCATCTCCTCTGCCTTAGATTGAGTTCCTTCTAGGTAAATAAGTACTTGAGGCTCTTGTGGTCTGTAAAAATTTCAAAGGTCTCATCATTGAGGTAATGCCTCCATATCATCAAAGCAAAAATGAACGCAGCAAAGCTCCAGGTCATGCATAGGGTAGTTTTTCTCATGGTCTTTCATCTGTCTTGACCCTTAAGTGACTACTTTATTTTGCTGATTTAATACACAGCCTAACCCGCTGTGGGAAGCATCACTGAACACAGAAAATCCCCCACTGTCGGATGGTATGGTAAGCACGAGCGCATAGGTTAATCTTTTCTTGAGCTCTTGAAAGCTCTACTCACACACTTCAGTCCACTCAAATTCAACGTTCTTTCGACTGAGTTGCATGAGCGGTCCAGCGACCTTCGAGAACCCTTCTACAAATCTACAATACTGGCCGACGAGTCTCAGAAAACTACGAATTTCAGTGACAGTTTTGGGTTGTCCCCATTTTACGACGACCATTATCTTGGATGGATCTACCATTACACGTAATTTTGAAATAATGTGCCCTAGAAAGCACACTTGTTCCAGCCAAAACTCACACTTTCTGAGCTTTGCGTATAACTGAGAGTCTCGTAGTGTTTACAATGCTAGACGCAAATGCGGCTCATGTTCTTCTCGCATCTTTGAGTATATGAGAATGTCATAGAGAAGACGACCATACATTGATCCAGATATGACTTGAATACTTAGTTCATGAGGTCCATGAACGGTGTTGGTACATTTGTCAACCCGAATGGCATCACGAGAAACTTGTAAAGACCATACCTCGTGTGAAAGGCCATTTTTAGAACATCTTGAGCTCTCACTTTCATCTGATGGTAACTAGATCATATGTCTATCTTAGAAAAGAATTTAGCTCCTTGCAACTGGTTGAAGAGGTCATCAATCCTTGGGAGCGGATATTAGTTCTTTATGGTCAACTTGTTCAATTGCCAGTAGTCGATGCACAGTCGCATAGACCCATCTTTCTTCTTGACGAACAATACCGATGCTCCCCACGGAGACACACTGGGCTTAATAAATCCTCTATCTAGTAACTCTTGCAACTATTCCTGTAACTCTTTCAACTCGGCCGGTGCCATTCAATGTGGAGCCTTTGACATTGGTTCCGTGCCTGGAGCTACATCTATCGTAAATTCGACTTCTCTATCTAGTGGTAAGCCCGGTAACTCTTCAGGGAAGAAGTCGGGAAGCTCACAAGCAATCGGGATGTTGAAAATGTCGACCTTCTTGTCATTTTGTCCTTGTATGAATGAAAGGTATCCTTGGCATCCCTTAATGATCAGTCGTTTGGCTCGAATTGCGGATATGAAAGGTACAATAGCTGGTCGAATGCCAATGAATTTGAATGGCCTACCGCTATTGGGGTAGAGAGTGACTACCTTCTCTAGGTAGTCTACCTTAGCTCACAGTTTGGTTAGCCAATCCATGCCGAGGATTGCATCAAATCCTTCCATTTCGAGCAAGATCAAATAAGCTGTTATTTGGTGATGAGGGGTGACAATGACTGATGGGCACATGGTATCCGTACTCACTGAACCTATCTCTGTGGCAAAGTTTGGTGTAATAAATGAGTGTGTAGACCCCGAGTCTATCAACACCAGTGCCTTGTGGCTATATATATCACTTTCTTTGCTCAAGCGAATGACACCTAGATTCAACATACACTATAAAATTAGTCACATATACGGCATGTTATGGCATGAAATATAATGATTGTAGGGACTTTTCTATTTACTCACCTTCTTCTTCTAAAATACGAGAAAATATATTGACAATCTAAGAAAAATCATACCTTGGATGATTTCGTTGCCGGCTTGGGCATCATGTGCGGAAACTGCATATGCCCAGCCTTGATGTTGTAGTGTTTGTAACACCTTTCATCTTCGAGCAATCTCTGATGCGGTGCCCCATCTATCTACATTTAAAACATGCCCATCTAGATTTTTGGCACTCCTCAATTTTATGTGGTTTCCCACATTTCACACATGAAATTGATGGTGTGGAGGAAGAGGTACGAGAAGTCGTTGGTTGTGTCTTTGCTATACCCGTGTTTGTCAAGGCTGATGTACTGAAAGGTCTTAGAGGTCTTAGGGGTAGAAGTTGCAAAATTACCAGAACACAAGACCTCGTCGATGCCATAGGGGTAGGTTGTGATAGTGGCGGCATCAAATACCTTGGCCTCTTACTAGTCTGCTCCGCACTCATCATTTGATATTGATCTTTTTATTCCTTGTTGCTCATCTCTTGCTTTATATAGATCCTCGATGTCCCTTTCCGCAATGAGGGCCAGTCTCACTACCCTCTCGTAAGTGGTTGCCTCGAACAAGATATCCTTCCTCTGATGGCTGGTTTGACACCGTACTCGAATTTCTGCATTTTCATTAACTTGGTGGTTACAAATGCTGGTGCGAATCATGACAAACGAGTAAATTTGGTCTCGTATTCTCGCACACTCATTTGACCTTGCACCAAATTTTCAAATTGGATTACCAATTGGCATCTCTCTGTTGCCGGAAAGTACTTCTCATGGAAGGCTGCAGTAAATTTTGTCCAAGTCCAGGGTGTCCTTGGAGCTCGCGTTCTCTCAACCGATTTCCTCCACGGGTTTGCTTCACCCTCAAGTTGGAATGAAGCCCAACTCACCTTCTCTTCTTTCGTAAAGTGAACTCATTGCAGTACCTTCTCAATTTGATTTAACCACCTCTAGGCCTCCATCGAATCGGCTTGCCCATAAAAGCTCGACGGTCTTAGTCTCCAAAAGTCTTGAAACCTGATGGCTGCCTTCTCTCAGCCAGAATTGCCATGGTATTCACCATGGTCTCAAGCAGTTGCTGGTTACTCCCCGTGTTATTCCAAACCTGAATTTCTCCCTTTAAGGCATTGCCTAAATTGTTTCCAAGTGTGAAGGCATAATTGTTGTCGCCTAGAGGAATTGCATTCAGAGGTGTGGCAATCCCTTGGACATTAGTGACACCAGTGGTGTGCATATTCCTCGATCTTCCCTTTCTAGGACGCATGTTGACCTATCATGACCAAGCAAATGCTAAGTCAGATCGGTCCTAAGACTAAAGTCTTAGTTCAACTGAACCTAATACCATTATTTTCTAACCTACAGCATAGCTCTATACGCCCGTAAGACTGAAGACTTTGGGCTCTGATACCACTTGTGACAAACCAAATTTCATTACCACAACCCACGCCATCAGATAACATGGGCAATCGGAAGTACAGTGATGCTATGGTATCGAAGTGCAAGCATCACTTCCAAACAACTCGATCTTTCCTCACATTAACCAATAGGAAGGATTTGGCCATCCCACAATGGTAAGCTAACAAACGCAGAAGTAAAGTGTGCAAAAACAAAAGCACAGAGCTATAGCATAAACAAAAATGGCAATATCAACTCATGAAACTGACCACTATGTACGATATCCAAAAACAAAACATCCACTGACGAAAGTCGACCTTCATCTAAACAGTGGAGCAAACTATATCATTGTATTTAATACATAATTTCACTGTACCGTTTATCAAAATCCCAAAAATATAGCCGAGCTGTCCAATCTCAACCCACTAAGGATAATGCCTCTCAGGCAGATCCTCCTCTTCTTCCGGGTTGTTGTTCGAATCCTCTTCCTACTCCGAATCACATTTGAAATCAGTTCCTGCAGCTGTGACGTATAGTCGGGGACTTAGCTACAATCCAAGCTCAATAGGGAATAGCAATGCTAAATTACAATTTACTATTCTCATTCATGAATCTCGATGCATAAATAGAAACAAGGTTAAAGCAAGAAATTCTTTAGCTAAGAGTCAAGCTTAATCTTTCATGCATGCAAGTAATCAGTTTTCAAAATAATGCATATAGAATCATGCGAGCGTATCAGAAGCATAGAAACAAATCAAGATTATTACGTCACTAGAGTGTGTAGCAAGATATCATAAACAAGGTCGAATATCAAGTTGTCAACCTCCTGAGCTACGTTAACAGGGTCACTTGAACCAAGACATCGAACCCCTAAGCTACGTTAATAGGGTCACTCAATTCAAGAAGCCATGCCCCTGAGCTACGTTAACAGGGTCACTGGGACTGAGATGGATTGCCAAGCCCCTGAGCAGGTTATCAGGGTCACTTGTGCCAGATTGCCAAGCCCCTAAGCAAGTTCGCAGGGTCACTTGAGCCATTACAAAGCCCCGGAGCAAGTTAACAGGGTCACTTGAATCGAATCATACAATCACAGAGACACGAATCATGACCCAAATGACATAGCATATACATGATTCAAACAACCGATAACGGAACTTATCGAGTCCGGCACACGATATATAAAAGGTGAGACGCACATGCTGACAGCAATGACGTAAATTGAATATGCAATATCATACAAGATGCAAGTATAAAACATGCAAAACAAGTGCGTAAATCAAAGATTTATACTTTCAAAACATCGTAGTATTCTTGTTTAGAAATTCTAGGAAGTATCAGTATATAATACTTGCATCAATAACATGAAATTCAAAAAAATAGAGATTTGGCGAGATGCTCTTCCCTACCCTAGTGTCGAAATACCACAGCAAAATCACCCTAGTCCAAGGTTGAATCTCAGTCAAACTCCTCCTCATTCAACCTACATTATACCACGCACACGCTCTATTGGTTACCGAGCCATACATGACCAGAACACAGAGACACAGGGCTTAATAGGATGTAAGAGTCCAAACCCCAAAACAGGGGACACCTCACCGCGATGAGCTTACATGTCGCTGCGGTAAGCTTTTCAGGTGCTAAATGATAAAGGCATCTCACCGCGGTGAGATTTTCCTGAGGCTACAGTGACCTTGGTTTAAGGTAGCACTCACTGCGGTGAGTGCTTCAGGTATTTTCTCGTTGCAGCGAGCCCCTAAGTCGTCGGGGCAAGCTATAACAGCTAGCCAGAATTTTGTTTGCTTATACAAGGTTCAGGAGCTCAGTTCGATGCTAAATTTTCCTTCATTGGGCAATAAATAAGTACATATGGCATACTTTCTTGCCCGCACTAGACTCCTAGCCTATTTGGGTCACACAAGCCATGATTCAAGGCTTCCGAAATCGGCTAGATTAATTCTAAGTTCTTCATACGCCTCCTTTTTCTAGAGTTTCGAAGCATGTGATGCTAGAACACGACTCAAACGGGTCAGTGTTATGTGAATTAAGCCTCTAGACACTAGTGTGATAATGCATGCTCGTGGATCGAGGCATTAGACTTCAAGATTTTGGCTACAAGCCTCCCACATGCCCGATTCCTAATTCTGTTATATGAATTTCTAATTTTCCATGAGAGTTGATCTTAAAGCTAAGAAAATAGATCTATAAATAAGGATTGCGAGTTTACCGTAACAAAAGCCTCGCATGTGAGGCTTCCGAGCTTTCGTGTACAATTTTTCCTGTGAGAACGCCCTCGATCGTTTCGATCCCCACTCGTAGAAGTTCACGGTTTGAGGGTTAGTCATGACAATTGGCACGGAAACAATCTCTCTGGTGGGTTTGAGTTGATGGAGTTGGCGAGATCAGACGGTTTGGAGGTTTCTTCAAGTGGAGATGATGGGAGAAGAGCATCTTTCTTCTCTTTTCCTTGCTCGACAAACAATTTCCATGCATAACTTATGCATGCATAGGAGCTTATATGGTTAGGGGCTGGTTCACATGTAGAGTCTATACACCCAACTTTGTGTATAAGTTGACTAAAGGCCATAGATTTGGAGTTTCAAAGTCGTGGATTAGGTTTCTAAGGGGTGTAACCCATGGTCCAACTCTAATTCACAGAGCCAGACATCACGGTGTTGACAATAGGTCTAATTTAAGGGCTCACTATTGGGTCACGCAAGTAGGGTTGTTGACTTATGGACCTAAGACCTTGGCTCTAACTCATGGATTCCCACAAGAAGTCTAGTTATCTAATGGGCCGTGTTCCAAAGAGGCCCAGTTCACATAATTGAACTGCTATGTCTTATTTGTCAGTTACAATTTGGTGTGTTTGTGTTCGAGGCAATTTACAGGGTGTTACAAATTGGCTGGAGAATTATTTAATGAGAGCTGTGTAGACACCCCATTTTCGCCCTCTTGGAGTATACGAACACATTCAATCAAATTTAGACCTTGCCCACGACTCTCAGAAAGGGATCGACCCTCTCTGGAAGCCCTAAAACCCTAGACATGGGGACCACATACTATTTACATAGTATGTGGTTGAGACCTGGACTGAAACCTCATTTCACAAGCTCAAACCCTACTTGACCCAAGAGGATCCCGAATTATGCGCCTAATACAAGGCATGCAATTTGATTGTACACTTCCCCACAAACACCGAATTGGTCTGATTTGGACCAGGTCTCTTCTTCTTGTGCACAGCCTTAGGACCCGATTACGTGCCTAATCTAGGGCACGCAATAAAATTACGCGCTTCACCACTAGCGCGCAATTGGTCCCCCAGTTGAACCAGGTTTTTGAAACCCAAGACTGCCCTAACTCCTCAATTATGAGCACTGATCCATGCGCATAATTTGATTACGCACTCCACATAGGAGCGCAATTGCTTCCATGGCATATTAGAACTAGGATACCCTACTGAACCAGTAGCCAGTCATTTGCTAGTCGGTGACTGACTTCCAGAAGATTACACACCCTGGACTGGGTGAGCAATTGAATTGTGAACGAGTGATCATTCGCGCAATTCACCAATTGCGCACTTGTCCCTAAGTGCGTAATTAGACCCATACCTATAAATAGACCCCCCTACCTCATGACTTTTCAAAATCAATTTTCAGAGTAATCTCTCTTCTCTCGAGCGTAGTCCTTTTAGAAAATTCAAAGTTCTCTCTAGGGTTCTCAAAGAAAGGGGTTGAGTTGTTATCTAGACATCTAAAACTGTAGACTCTTCTCTAGGATCCCTAGATAGTAAAGCTAGCAATACTGGCCAGCTAGCCCCTACTCTCGAAGGAGTATGGGAGAGGAGCGCTTAGCCTAAGATCATAGGAAACCCTTGCCCAAGTTCTTAGCCTAGAGCCGATTAAGTCCCCTAACCTTTTCCCAATTTTTTTAAGCCTTAGCCATCCGATTTTCCCAAGGGAGCTTACGGAGGGTACCCAAGAACGGGGCCAATCCTCCTTAGCATAGAGGGCCACAACCCCCCTTTTTTTAGATAGATTAAGAAAACCAAACTAGGTAGACCTTTGGCAATCAATAGCAGCTGAAGTCGGCCGGCAGACGCTCAGTGAAGGAGTCATCCCGCATCTCAGTGCGTGTGATCAGTGACGTGTTGTAGCGTCAATAAATATCTGCAGCTGGCGATTGCATCAACTTAGGTACTCTCTGTTTAAAATTCACCTTTTCCCTTTCAACATTTAATATTTCTTAGTTATTATTCACCGCACTCTGCCAGATTCCATGTGGACCGAATTGGGCCACTTCTGTCGAGGACCGAAAGGAACCTAGAAAGATCGCGATAGGATTCCATTCTGCTAAGAACATGTCGATTTTGTTAGTTTAATTTTCTGAGATAACAATCATTTTGTTTTATCTTTTTTCACTCCCCGCACACACATACACTATCGAGAGTCCTTTGAAGTTGTATGAACATCTTTCAAAGACTAGAAATGTATGGAATATGTAGGATAGACCTTACCATGAGCAGTGACCCTCCATTATGGGGGTACCACGAAAATCCCATGTATGATGTCGGTGTAGACACTCCCATTTTGCCGCCTCAGAGTATATCAGTTTGTTTAGTCAACCTTGGACCTTGACTGTGACTCTTCAGAAAGGACTTACCTTCTCCGATGGTTTCAAAACCCTAACATGGGGACCATATACTGAAACAATAATATATTACTAGACACAGGCTGAAACAATAGCTCTGTGGCTCAGATCCCATAAAGGTAGGGACCATATACTGAAATAATAGTGTATGGCTGAACGCGGGCTGAAACGATAGCTTTGCAGCTCAGACCCCATGACCCTAATAAGGGATCATATACTGAAACAATAGTATATGACTGGACATAGGCTGAAGCAATAGCTCCGTGGCTTATATCCCATAACCGTAGAGGCGGGTACTATATACTAAAACAATAGTATATAGCCGAAATACAAGCTAAAATAATAGGTTTGCGCCCGGACCCGACCCAAACCTGGGACAATCCCGAATTACATGCATTGAACCATGCACGCAATTTGATTGAATGCCACATAGCCAATGGTCAAGTAGTCCCCCTCTGACGAAACTTCCCCTCCTTTTGATCGCCTTGAGACCCGATCGCGCGCTCTAACAAGTGCGTGCAATCAGATTGAGCATCTAACTGCTGGTGCTCAATTGGTCTATTTCAGACGTGGTCTCTAACTCCTAAGACCGCCAAAACTCTACAATTAAGCATCATCCATGTAGCGCTTAATCGGATTGTGCGTTCTAAACTAGGTGCGCAATTAGTCTAATCAGACTAGGACTAGGACACCCTGACTGAGCCAGTCAGCCAGTCACTCACTGAGTCTGTCACCGACTCAAAGTGGTTAGGCACCTGATATAGGGCACACAACTCAATTAAGCACCCCGGATAGGGTGTGTAATTGAAGTTGACCGACTAATTACACACACCCCACATTGCGCATAATTATCAAAATACCTATAAATAGACCCCCCTTACCACAACCCAAAAAAGTAGAATAACGACTTTAAGATTCGAGTTTCGAGTTCCCTGCCTCCAACTCAGGACTTCGAGATTCCTCTCTGCAGACTCGGCCTTAGGTATAATTTTCCTTCTAGTTTTTAATTTTCAGTTCTAGTTCTTAGTTTCTTAGATCGCAGCTTTTAACCATTAGTTTTTAATTTTTAGTCTTAGGCCGTAACACCTTTTTTAATCCGTATTTTAATCTCTGGTTCTAATTCTTAGTTTTTTAAAACCAACCCTTAATTTATTCGCTATTTTAAAATCTTATTTTTACCCTAAAAATCTAGCTTTTAGTCCTATCATTAATCTCTGATTCTAGTTCTTAGTTGTCTAGAACCAGTTCTTAATCATACAGTCTGATTTTCTAATTTCGGTCCCGATTTCAGTCTTTAAATTTAAGATTCTAGTCCTAATTTACTGATTCTTTATAGCTCTAGATTTTAGTTTTAATTCATAGTTATAATCCAAAAATTATTGCCTTTTCAAATCCATAAATATTGTCTTATAATTCAAACTCAGCTTACTTTAATCTTAGCCACCCGATTTGCCCAAGGGAGCTTACGGAGGGTACCCGGGAACGGGGCCGATCCTCCTTAGCATAACGGGCCCACACCCATTTTTTTTAATTAATTCGATTTCTAATTAAAATTAGAATATTTAAATTAATTACTCCTAGTAGGATTAGGAGACTTAATTAATTAGATTTCTAGAAAAATTAGGATATTTAAATTAATTAGACTCGTAGTAGAGTTAGGAGACCTTTTTTAAATTAGAATCCCAACAAGAATAGAAAAACCAAACCAGTTAAACTATAGGTAACCCACAGCTGCTGACGTTGGCAGGCCGACGATTCAGTAAAGGAGTTCAACCTGCAATCCCCTGCTTATCTTCTTAAAGCGTGATCAGTGGCATGTTACAACGTCGATAAATATTTGCAGCAGGTGATCGCATCATCCAGGTATTCTCCATTTAATATTCACCTCATTAATTTTAGTAATTTAATATTACCTAATTTATTACTCCATCATCGCCTTTGTCAGAGTTCACTTCGACCGAATTGGGCCACTCTTTTCAGAGATCGAGAGGAACCCAGAAAAGGCACGTACCAACAGACTGGCGATCGTGATGGGACTCTTTTTCGCTAAGGTTGCTCCAGTCTAATTAATTTGGTTTTCTATTTTCCTTGCTTTACTTAATTTAGGTTTTTTTATTACTTCTTAGCTTTACTTTATCACTTTTCTACACACACTCGGACATAGATAAAAAAAATCTCCAAAAAAAATAAAAAAAATTTAAATGGTTGGCATCAAAAAATTAAACTTCAATGATATCGACACACCAGTATGGGGCTCCCATAGCGACCCCGAGTATGACATTAGGCCATCCCCATGGACAGCCCAACGTTGTGCTCGGGTAAGCATAGTTAGTGAGAACGAAAAATACCCCTTCGCTCCACAAAACACAAATCACAACAACAGTAGCAGGGCAAGTGATGGCGAGCCAAGATACACCACCGGCCAGATTATGGACCTCACCGCCCAAAAGCTAATGAAGGGAGGAGAAGAAGCCGATGCCTTGCGACAAGCCCTAGCCAAAATATTTGAAGCCAACATGGACCAGAGGCTGAGGGATGAGCGACAAGTTACCTTGAGAATTCGACAAGAGGAAAGGACGTCGACTCTTCCACATGCTCCAACCCCTCCAACACCTGACAGACATGCCTTTCGCACCTCGTTCGATTATAGCTGCCGAAGACAACCCTCTCCTGAGACACCTAGAAAGGACACCGCTATAAACATAAATGACTTCCCTCAACTTCTAGATGACTACATGGCTAAGAAAGAGCGTTCTAAACAATCTTTTAGATTCGACAGACTTTGCCGAGACCTCTACTTCACTATACCCGCCGGGTATAAACCACCCAAATTCAAGAAATACAACGGTACGAGAAACCCAAAGCACCACTTGGCCCTGTTCAATAACTGCTGCGTACCGATTCGAACCAATCAGGGGCTCTTGATCCACTACTTTCAAAAGTCTCTGGAAGGTGAAGCCCTCGAATAGTTCGCTGCTTTACCTCTAGCCGAAATCGAGGCATTCGAAGACTTAGCCAATAGATTGCTAGACTAATATAACACTTAATTCACTAAGAGATCAGTTTCGCCGAGTTGATGCACACAAGACAAGACATCGACGAAGACTTCTCGACATTCGCCAACTACTGGAGAAGGCATGCCGCACGAATAGGGAATCAAATAAAAGAAAGCGATGTGATAAAAATCCTAATTGGCAATACCTGAGAGCCTCGTCGGAGCATTTTGACTATTCTGATTTCTCTAGCCTTTGTGAATGCACCTCACGCATAGAGTGTCGCCTGAAGAATGGAGACCTCAATCTCTCTACCCTAACATCCAATAGACCCTCTTCCGACAACCCTGAGACAAACACCCTAAATGAAACTCTGAGCCCCGAACAAATCAACACGAACCAAGAACAAAACCAAATAAACTATCAACCGTACCACCCATATGACCAAGCTCAAGATTTATACACAAACCAAGATCAACACCCGTACCAACCTTTATACACCAACCAATACACAAACCTACACTATGATCAAAACCAATACCCCAATGACACGCAAACTAACGTCACCTATTACAACCCATAGTTCGATCAAACTCAACTCGCGTACAATGTCGTACACTCATTCACCCCCGCCCCATTCCACCCAGCTAGCCTAATCCAAAGGATTGAATCTCCCTCAAAGCAAATTTATCCTATTCGCTCACAACCAACTAACCTTGTCCCGCGCACCAATAAATGTGAAATTACCTTTCGCCCAGAACCGGTCACTAAGATCACTAAAATTCAAACCCTCACCGAATCCACCCCTAAACTAACTCAACCCATCACCAAACTCATCGCCAAGCTCACTGCACTTATCTCCAAACCAACTCAACCTACCCTTGAATTCGATAACCTACCGACAAACGAATCAATTCCCAAACCTCCTGAACAGGCGCCCAAACCAATGACACAAACTACCCCCAAACAGGCTCACGTGCTGAATCTAGAGGTAATTTTTGAACCAATCAATTGGTATTATACGACGCCATCAATACTTAAACCAATCACAAAACTAAAATCTGAATCGGAACCAGTAACCCAATCAAAACCCCTAATTGAACCAACTTTGAAACTAGACAAAACCGAACACAGTGCCAAACACATTGAGCCACCAATCTCAAATTCAGTCTCTGAATCAATTCCTATCATGCTTTAAAACTTGAGCTCAATAATGAACACTTCACTCCACCAACATCCGAATCAACTCTCAAATCAACTTCTGTGCCCACTCCACAACCTAAACTCACTACAACCTCACCAACTTCAAAACAAAATCTCGAACCCGAATCTATTATGAAACACACCTACGAACCATCCACAGAATCAGCCATTGAACCAACCTCGGAACCAGCTCTCGAACTAAAACCCTTTTCAAAACCTAAACTCACTACCGAACTCGTCACCTCATCAACTTCAAAGCGGAACCGCAAATCTGGCTCTGTCACTAGACAGACCTCCAAGCCACCACTATAGAATCACTCGTTGGGCTAATTTTGGAACCGACTCATGAATCAACCCCTACAGAACTCGCCACCGAACTTATTATCCCCTCAACTCCAAAATGAGAACTTAAACCCACTATTGAACTTACTGTTCCACCGACTGCAAAACTAGGCCTCGAACCTAAACCGATCATCGAACTTGAACCTGTCATCAAACTCAAACCTAAACTGGTCATTGAATACAAACCTAACATCAAGTCTCAAAATATCAACGAATCTAAACCTATCACCTAAACTAAACCCATGATCGAACTTGAACCTGTCATTGGACACGAAACCAAACCTATCATTGAACTTAAACCTATCAAACCTAGACCAGAACTTATCATCGACCCTACACCCGTCCACAAGCTCGAACCCACCAACAAAAGCGAACCCATCATCAAACCCGAACCCATGGTCAAACCTGAACCTATTGTCAAGCTCAAGTCTGTTATCGAACATGAACCCGTAACTGAAACCAAACCTATTCCTACAACGCCAACTCCACTCACCTTTGAGCCAACCACAAAACTTATCAAAGAGCCGATCATCACTCCCACTTTCGAAATCAAACTAGACTTAAATCCTACGACCCTGATCAACATCCTAATCGGCATATTTCCGAACTCTGAAATCCTACCATAACACAAACTTGACATCATAACTAAGATCGATTCTAACCATTGGATCCAGATTTTTGTAGACCTCACAATCAAAACCTTCATAGAACACCAACCGGCAATAAAATCGCTACGTCGAACAGTTGACACTAAACCTCCTGGAAAAATTATAAACAAAACTTTAAAACAAGCTCGCAACAAATCCATAGTGCAAATTATACAAAACAAGCAGAATCAAACAAAACTAAAAATCCACACCCCAAGGAAGGGTCCACCATGGTCCACACTTCCTTATCTTATCCTTTGGCTGTATCTTTGTCTCACCTTGTCACTCTCTTTATGAAATCAACATCACACTCCCCTTCAACTGACTCCTTCCATCATATCAAAACAACATAACCAAAAAAATTCCCAAATAACCACCAATTAAAAATAATAACATTACACAAAACCTCATGGGAAGGACCCTATCTCGTACCTCGACTTTACAACATTCCCCATTCCATTGAGAAGGTCCCTCCCGACAAGGAGACCCCGACCATAAAAGACCTATCGAAGGAAGAAATCAAACGACGTCACACCTATTTTGACAAACCCTATATCACCCAAAATATGAACGTAAACATACCATCTCTCTCATCCCAGATCAATCAGATCAAGAGGGATCGAGGACCATGAAACAAACTATCCAACTGTCACTTTGCCCATCCGACCTCCTGATTCAGACTCTGCTTAAGGAACTAATGTTGTACCATCACACAAAAATATAAAAAAATCAAAAAATATATACAAGACAAAAATATATACATATATATACATATGTCATCCGCCCAGCAATATCTCTGGCTGATAACTCTTACCTGACCGAGAACTCAAAGTCGGGGAGCTAGTGCTAATAAAAAAGCGCCTGCACAACCACCTCACCTGGAGGAAATCAAACCCATATGTGAGTACTTATATTATCTCAGCAACATACGCAAGAAATAGCCACAGGGGAAGGACTTTTAGACCCTTGGAATCATAACTCAATGGCCATCATGTCTCGTGGCCTAAACAAGCATACTTATATACCTATCATCCTCAGTCATTATAAGGCATTCACCAATCATAAGTCATTATCTTCAAAACCATTTTGGCTATCATCTAACTCATTGACCACCATCCTATTCGGGCAAATTGAACGAAAGGACCAGTGGATCATGAAACTCTATTTCTGAAATATAGAAAACTCTGGATTCTCATACACCCTCTTCAGCCATTGGAGTCGATGTTAGAGCAGAAAAAATGAAAGTGCAAGGTTCCATCAAACCTTGCAATTCTTGCGTTAGCAGGTTGTTTAAAAAAATATATATAGAAAAGAAGCACAACCAAGCGAGAGTAATATGATGAATAAATAGTCAATGGATTCAGGGAAGCATAAGAAAATTGTCAGGGCATTCCTAGTAATCTTATTAGGGAAGTATAAGTAAACTGCGAGGGCATCCCTGACATCTTCACACGACTAGATGTCGTTGTACGGTGACTGGAAGAGGATAAGCTCCTGCTAGCCATAGAATTTGATGATTTGATGGTGATGGACAATGACGGAGAGCTCAATTATGGCACCGCATTCCCCACCTGAGAAGAAATTAGTTGACTACTATTTCAAAACTTGGTTGAATAATAAGCTACCCTCAGATCAATGAACCTTATCTCTTCTTCACCCCTTTATTTCTCTTTTGGACGATGAGTCAAATGGCTTTCAAAATCTCTTTCAGAATAAAATCGAAAACTCTCGAATGATAAGTGATTCAATCACCCACTACCTACCATTCACCTTAATCTTATTAAAAGCTACGATACATGATGATTGTTCAGCACTTAAGAAATCAAGCCCTACATGTGGCCGAAAAAATCAAACTACCTCCCAACATGGGATCATCACAAATACTCTCTAGGACATCTGTGAGGTAGATAAAATTTCCACTATCACTTGACACTGGGGCATTTATTTGTAAAGAGTCCTAGCACCTTGGTAGTGATACTCAGGTCACAAGACCAATACCCCAAACTAGGCCATTTTTTTAAATTTTTAGTTTAGTTCTTATTTTTTATCTCGAATACCCCAAACTGGGGCATTTTTCTTATTTAGTTTATTTCTTGCTTTTTTGTCATGGGACCTCAAAATGAACACCTGAAATAGAACAACAGAATACACCCGAAAAATAAACACCATACTCTGCCATTATCCATTCCCTCTCCTACGTAACCCAAGAAACACATAATAATAAACACAATCAAACATCAATGAAACAAACACAATAAATAAAACACCTCTTTATTTACATAATAAAAATTTACATCTATCACCAGAGGCATACCTCCCGAACATACAATCTGAAACAAAGGCCTAAAACCTAACCTACGACCTAGAACCTGACACGCAACCTAAAAATTGTCGAATACTCCATCAGAAGCTTCAGAAAAGGCTTCAGGGAGGATTGGTTGGGAAACACATCCCTACACATGTAACACCTCCTCTTCAGCCATCTTCACCTGCTCCGCCGCTGCCTCCTCAACGTTGCCTTCACTGCTCCCTAAAAGGGACCGATGTGAAGGGTAACCTCCTCTTTCCCAATACCACCCACTCTCTGAGTTATGTTATCCTCAAGCACTAGCTTAGGTCGAAGAACACACTAAATGATAAACATCAAAAGAAACGACATCCCGAATGGACAATTGAATCGGACAATATCACAGAAACACGGATACCCGAGTGCAAAGAAATCAGATAAGGTAAAAAATCAAGACTAAATTGAAGGATACAAAGAAAATGAAACCCCTTTGCTTATATAGAGTACGGACTCAATTGCACGCTCGGATCCCAGTGCGCAATTAGGTCACGCGCTAAGCAGTCTGCGCGGAAACCAAATCATGCACACTAATGCAAGCGCATAATTAAACTTTCACCGACGCCATCGGCGCGTTGCTCCAGTCACGAGCCCAAGACAGAATGCTTAATTACATCACCCGCTCCATGAAATACGTGGAACCCAAAGGGTCACCCACACAGTGACCTAGCAATGGTCCAATTACACACTACACCTAGCCGCATAATTGGATTACACGCTAGTACTCACTCGTGAAATCCATATTAACGCCCAAACACTGCCACTTTACCAACCCGATGACCTTTTGATCATGCGCAATTCTAGAAGCGCGCGAATACAATATGTGCACGAACCCAAATGCTTAATTGACTTCTTTAGCCCCAAATGGGCACGCTCCCAAATGGACGTGTAAATCGATTCAACACCTTGAATCAGGTGTGTAATCCTCAACTACACCGTACGCCATCGACAACCGTAATATGACGTACACCTAATCCCCTTAACCCGTCACGGACCGACCAGAGATGAGTATATTCTCCCAAAAGCCCCATTGCTACAAAATTACCCCCTTTGATAACTTGCACATCCCATTACGATTAGAATCCCTCCTTCCCTTCTGTCCCATCGCCTTACCCCCTAAGCTAAAAAAAAGAGAGAAAGAGAGAGATCTAATCATCTTCATGTCCCATCGCAGTCGAACATATCAGCATAAATTGATAATACCCTAACGTGATGATGAATTTTACCATATCACTAAGACTGAAGGCAAGTCCCATCGTGATCCCAAAACCTCATCATTGCCCCATCACTATAGTCAAGAAGTCACTAGACCAACCCATCACCACATAGTCATAAACACGTCCTGTCGCAATACAACCACAACGTGATCTGGCCCATTGGGCCTTGTTAGGGTCTGGACCATGGGCCCTTGGTGGGTCTGACCCATTGGCCCTTGATGGGTTTGGGCCATGGGTCCTTGATGGGTTTGAGCCACGGGCCCTTGGGTATGGGTGATGGGGTGTTGGGCCATTGGGCCTTGAAGATCATGAGGGGGGGCTTTGGGCCAATGGGCATTGGTGCATATAGGGGATGGAGATTGGGTCATTGGGCCTTTGGGTATATGGGTAGTGGGAGGTTGGGCAATGGGGCCTTAGGGCATGTGGGTAATGGGGGTTTGGATGGTGTGGATTATGGGGGTTGATGGGGGTCATGGGGGAGTGAGGCCTGGAGATTGGCTAGGGTATGGGATGGGTTCATGGGCATGGGGTGTGGAGGAGAGGTATTTTGAGAAGCCTTCAATGAGGAGTAGGCTTGGAACATCTCCTCCATCATGGCCATAGAGGGGGGATCGGATGTGGATGGTTGATTTAAGGGGTGATGAGACGTAAATGGGGGGATGTGGAGGAAAAATTGGGCATGGCTTCGGTATGATCGGGCATGAACATGGTAGGTAGTGGGATATGGGGTGGATGAGATGGGTCATTGGGAAAGAGGAAGGTATGGTGGATGTATGGGGATGATGAAAGGTTAGGTGTAGGTGTTTGGAAAAAATCGGGCATGGCCCCAGTAACAATGACCCGAGTAGATGGGGGGATTTGTGGGGAGTTGGATAGGGAGGAAGTGGTATATGTGAATGTGGGTGAATCGGCCCTATAGGGGGAAGATGGGAAATGGGGCATGGATGCGGATTGGGAGAATGGTTTTTGTGTGGATGTGGAGGGAAAATGGGTTGGATTTGGCATGGGTATGGTTTGGGCAAGAGATGGAGAATGGGGGGTTGGACTTAGGATATTTTGGGGGGCAGTGGTTGGAAAAATAGGGCCGCCAAATGGGCCGGTAACAGAAAAGTGGGGTTGGGTGAGGGGGATGGTGGAAAAAACATCTCCCGAATGGGAGTGGGTCGGAGAATGTGGCGGGGATAGTCGGGATCGGCGTAAGCCGGGTCCACTACCCACGACAATCTACGGGAATGGGTTGGGTAAAGGTGCCATGAATAAGGCCCAAAAATCCTACTCCTTCTTCCCCTACGAGACGGCGGAGGGCAAGATGATGTCGTTGTGCCGGCACCATAAACTATTTTTTTTTGGGTTTTAATTTACTTTTTTTATTTTTTTTATTTTTGGAAAAAGTTTTTTTGAAAAAAAATAAAGGTTCCGAGGCCTTGGAATTCCCATTTCGGGTGGCTCTGGTACCCTAATTCAAGACCTGCGGTGACGACTCTGATGCACTTTAGAAGAATCGAAGGAGAACCTTCGATCTGTTGAAGGCACGAAAATAGAGGGAAATAACTCGATCCCTCGGAATGAGCCAAAAAGAAGTTGCCCTCTTTTAATCGACGAGAGCGTATTGGGTGTCAGAGATGGCGGGCCCAAACAAGGCACTAAGCACACTAATCGGGAGACTCGGGAGGTGAAAAAGGCCACGGATTCGGGTTGGTGCTGTGCAGAACAAACCTGGCGCAACTAATACACGCGCCCAGGTTGCAGGGCCCCCTTTCTACACAGGCGCAAGTATTAGTTGCGCCAAGGTAAAATGTGGGGATTTAAAGCTACTAGTTGCGCTAGTTATAAATTCCAGCTTTTTACACTGGCGCAACTAATACTTGCACCAAGCAAAAATTGATGCTCCAGAACTGATGACAGCAGGCACCAACACCCGAAATGAGTCTTTTTTTTTTGTTTTTATGGAAGCTAGGCTTCGAAGAACTGCTTGACTTTATATAATCGATTCTCTCCTCAGCGAATCCTAAAGGTTTGAGTCCGATATGACTCGTTAGCGCGCTCCCCAAAGGTTTTAAGCTTTGGAATGGGAACCCCCCCGGTATACCTCTGGGGCAAGCGCCTTCTCAGCTGCTAGGTGGGCTGAGACTTTTTTGTATCATCACCACTAGGGGCTGCCACCACACTAAGACCCGGGTGGTTGTATGTGTGCCTAAACCCAACCCTTTGAAAAATCTATCTCGTAAAAATAAGTTAATTAAGCTCCCTATTCTTGATTCAATTTTAACTTCTTTTTTTCAAAATATTTTTTTTTTGGAAGTTTTCTTTAGTTCAAAAGGCGGGGGTGATGACCCCGTGCCGCCACTATGGGCCGGCGTCCACTGTTGGAATATATTTGAACCAGTAGCCCCGCCAATCGGCTAAGGCATTTTAAATGATGGAAAATTAAAGAAATTGAAAGACAATGCTCAAGTAGGCTTGCCAATCGGCTAAGGCACCGAAAATGATGGAAATATAAGAAAAAAATAAACACAATGCACAAATAAGCCCGCCGATCGGCTAAGGCATGTAAATGACGAAAAAGTAGGGGTAAGTAAAACAAAAATATAATAAAATAAATAATAAAAAAAATAGCAAAATGGTTAGTAAAATAAAAATAAAAAGGCCAAATTTCAAGGAGAAGCTCTACAAGCTATCCCCAGCAGAGTCGCCATCTGTACAACCGTGGGACTTGCAATCCCGTCATGGCGATGCGCTCACTTGTAAAAAATAAAGAGTCGCCACCCGGAGCTTTTGGTGTCCCGAGAAACCTAAATCATTTTTATGAGCACTGAAGTGCTAAAAATATGACTCTGAATCTGGTCCACACCAAAGACTCTTGGGTAGGGGCTTCGGTTATCGATCGGGAAGGTGTTAGGCACCCGACCAACCTGCTTAACGCGATCTATACTTATGGCCAAAACAAGCATAAAGTAAAAGAGAGGAAAATGGTTTCCTCTTGCCCAAATGGGCCTTCAATCCTATGCCCCTCAGTTCCTACCGAAAATTCGGCGGCGTAACGACGCAAATGGGAGGATAAAAAATGTCAAAAAGAGATAAGAGAAGAAAGGGGAGAGCCGGAGTCCTCGGGCCCTTGTACCACCGTAGGAGATCCTTGCATAGCTTGCTTTGATAAGCTCTTGAAAGCTTATATGATGGAAATAGGAACTCTAACTCATAAGGCTTAAAGCTAAGAGATGGAGTGAGGGGTCTAGGGGGTAACACACACTTGGGCTAAGAGTTTAGATGCAAGAATAAGCTTGAAATGGGGTTGGGAGATTCTGGAATTTGTGTGAAAATAGTACACAAAAGGGAGGAAGTACTTCTAACTTTGAGCTCTTTCTCTCTTAAGAAAATATCTCAACCCTTAAAAGTCTCTATTTATAGGAAATGGGTGGGTTAGGAGGTGTTTAGATGCTAATCAAGATTAGGAATTAGGTAATCTAACATCTAAGGTTTCCTAGGGGTTTTTGGAGCCTTGAAATGTGTGAGAAAGTACACCAATGGTGGATGATAGGGTGAGGATTTAAGCCACTTAATGGGTTGCAAATAGGGTGTAAAAGGGTGCAACAGAACTATCAAAATACACCCCAAAAGTCAAGGTGGTCAACAAGTCAAACCCCAATCATGAATTTCTAGGCAAAAAGACAGAGTTACTGTTCATTGGCGCAACTATTAGTTGCGCCTAGCAAATGGGGACCCATTTATACTTGACGCAACTATTAGTTGCGCCAGGCCATTTCTAGGAGAAAAAGCCTGGCGCAACTATTAGTTGCGCCAGGCAAAAATTCCTCCAAAAAGACCCGATTTTCAAACGGTCATAACTTTTGATATACAACTCCGATTGAGGTGATTTGTGGCTTGTTGGAAAGTTAGAGAAGTCATCTTTCTAATGATATATAACGCAGCTCTTGAAGAGGTTTGTTTAAATTTTGGCACACCTCTTTCCAACCACTGCTTAGGAGGGTTTGACACTGGTCCGGGAAAGGGTTCTAATGGGTTTGGGAAGGTTAGAGTTGATTCCTAAGGGTTCGGGAAGGTTCCTAAGGGTTCGAGAAGGTTCTTAAGGGTTTCATACATGCCATCAAAAGCTCGAATGCGTGCCTCTCTCGAAACGTGTTTCGATCGGGCCTTGGGCCAAATTTGGGTGTCTACAAAGCAGATACGTATGGATAGATGAAATCCGAAAATTAGGACGTCAAACCCACAGATATATCAAGATGCGTGCGAAGTACAGGAATCATGTAAATCATATGCGAAAATCAAATCATAACGTTCAAGCCTTTCAAAATTTTATATATATCATTTCTAGAAAATATAATGTATTTAATACTTGCATCAATGACACAAATTCGAGAAACTTGTTGTGACAGCTTAGATTTTCCCGACATTTAAAAAAAAAAAAAATTTAACTTTAAACCACAAAGGAAAACCCGGACCGTCGGGTTGCAGACCACGATCCGAAGCACAGTGAACATGGTACAATCACTGTGTAATTTAAAACAATTAATACGTATGGTGGAATAGGAAATTCTATACTGACACAAAACATGGTTTAACATCAATAAAACCACCGACGATGGCTGACAAACACCTAAACAGTGGTGTACAAGGATATACATCAAATGCTAATTCTACCATTCTACAAACTGTCAGACCTACCAAGTTCAACCACAAAGATTCAAGACTAAGTTAAACTCCACCGGCCAAAGGTAGAAGGCATGCCTCAAGCTCCAGATCCAAATTGAGACCTGCTACCTGCAACGTATAGTCGAGGGGTGAGCTACCATCAAAGCATAGTAAGGGAAACTAAAAAAAAAATTATATTCTATCATATGCCTTCATAGATTCAAATGTCATAAATCGAAAAATATTTTTCAAGTCAAAACAGGAGTTTACTTTTAAGCCTTTTTCATATTAAAACAAGAGTTGGCTTTGCCAAAATTTAGCCTAATATCAAAGACGAGTTTATGTCAAAACACACTTTGCAATTTAAGTTCACATGAATAGTTTGAAGGCAATTTTGTCACATACGATAAACTAATTTCGAAAGCGTTTACCAAAAAGCAAAAATATCAAAGTGTGGAAGCATTTCATGTCAAAATGAGAGCAATGTCAAGTTCATGTTCGAGTTCATGTTCAAGCTCATGTTCATGTTCGAGTTCATGTTTAAGTTCATGTTCAAGTCAGAGTTCGATCCTTGTGCACAAAATCCACCCATAGCGGTCCACAATAGTATAATTACTCCACCCGTAGTGGACCACAATTGTACCACACATGCACGTCTAATCCGCCCATAGCGGCCCACGATGTACACGTAAATCCGCCCATAGCGGCCCACAAGGTACACATACAATCTGCCCATAGCGGTCCACATCAATTTGTCTAATTTTGTTATTCGATTTATATACACGCACATGTCTTACAGATTCAATTCACGGATATCCCGGTGCCGGTTTGATTCACGGGTGTAACCGCCATGCCGATTCGATTTATATACACATGTCTTACGGATTCAATTCACGGATATCCCGTCGTGCCGATTTGATTCACGGGTGTGACTGCCATGCTAGTTCGATTCATGGATATCCCGCCGTGCCTGTTCGATTTATATACATACATATGTTTTATGAATTCGATTCACGGATATCCCGTTGTGTCGGTTAGATTCACGGGTGTAACCGCCATGCCGGTTCAATTCACGGATATCCCGCCGTGCCGGTTCGATTCATATCCACGCATATATTATATAGGTTTGATTCACGAGTTCCTATGTCACATTCAGATGTAAAGTTCATGTCCAAGGTTCATAGTTCGATACAAGTATAATTTCAAGGATTTAATATTACACAGATTTCAAAACAAGTTCTTAATTCAAAAATCGAATTTTTTCTACATCAGTGCTAGTGATCACATTTGAAGCTTAAAATCAATGATGCATGTAAAATTCATGTTTGAGACTCAATACTTTCAATGCTAACAATTTTCAAGGAATTTTAAAGGTACAACTGATTTCAATTCCAAACAAAACATGATTTTGATTCAAAATTTTGAAAGTCATACATATAATCACTTTTGCAAATATCCAGAAAAAAATCAAATTCTTCATGGTCGAAAGCATTATCAATATTCAAATTAAACACATCATTCGAATCTATGGATTGAAGTAAAAAAAATGTCATTGATTGAGAAAGTTTCCCCTACCTCGGTTGCGAAATCCTGCAAAGTCACGCAAAATGGTGTAAAAATCCTCGTGGACTTTTTCGAGCCTTAACCTACATTACGAAGCATTCGTACACATTCATGTTAATGACTAAGTATCACATATGTCAAATTCTTAAAAGTTTTCTCAAAACTAGGGCGAAAAGGATAAGTTCGCGTAAATGTAAGACCATGTAAAACTTACCCTACTTGCCCCAAATTTTTTATCTATAGAATGTTTGATTCATGAATTAATTAATCCATGAATGTTGTAGGACTCGTTTTTCTCTTTCCAATGCCTCAAGAATCATATAATTCTGAGGTTGGAGCGAGAAGTTACGGCTAAAATAGTGAGTCGGGCTCAAACAGGAATTCACGCTCGAGCGAGATTCAGATACGCACGAGCGTGATTCAATGGCACCTACAGGTACGCTCGAGCGTGTTTTGCCTGAGCAGTTTTTGGCCTAAAAAGTCCGCTCGAGCGTAGTCTTCAGGTGGGATCACGCTCGAGAGTGATTCAAGCACGATCGAGCGGAATTCCTGTAACTCTAACCTTTTTGGGACTCGGTTTTCCTCCCCAAACGTCACACAAATCCATTCCCAGAGCACAAAATCAAAGGTAAGATGTATATATATGTATATTTATGAGTAATCTACGAAATTTACCTTTTAATTCATGCATGTAAGGTCCGAAACATCAGAAATCAGAGTAAATCGGCTACGAAGCCCCTCACGCATCCGATCTTTCGGAAATCCATCGCACGAAGCACAGAATCTTCGAAATGAACTCTAGTCCTAACAAATTAATGTTCACATATGCTAAATTGAACATTTACCTTTGCGGATCATGCATGCGGGATTTGAAATGGTCGGGATTGATTGCGGCGGAATTTGGCACGTTACTTCGTGCTTGATCACTCGATCTCTCGCTATGGTCGAGACGACGTCGATGGTGCGATTCTCACGCATTGGAGAACCAGATCGGATGTCCTCGCACGAGTTTTTGGAGGTTTCGAATGGCTGGAAATGAAGGCGGTAGAGGGTTTCTTCAAGAGTTGCTTAGTGAAAAAAAAGGATTTGTAAGTTGGAAATCAATAGAATGGAGGTTGTGATTTCTTCCACAGGGACAAGGGACGGTGGCTTTCGAGGCACGGGTTTCAAAGAAGACGGAAGATGGAAGAAGAAGGTGCTCGGTTCTCCTTGGCTCCTCCTCTCTCACAACAATTTGCAAAATGAGAGAAAACGTTTAAAGAGGGTCTTTGCTTTAATGCTTGGTGGAGTAGATTTGGTGTGGGGTTGGTGCACCGAACTCAGTGTACGGGCCTATATTTCATGGCTCATGATTACCTATATTGGGTTAGTGTGTTCTCATGCTTAACACCTAAAGTGTGTATGGATGCATCTAGCACCACACATACAGATATCCTATAGTTTATATATTATATATACATTAAAATGGTCCAATTAATGTCTTGGGTTCGGGTTTTGGTACGGGTTCGTGTTTGGTTTTGTGTTGAGCTGAAACACATAGCAAAGTGTTGGCTTCTTAATATTTAATAATTGGGTCCATGTAAGATCTCATGAGACCCAAATCCAACACATGTTGAGCCTCTATGCTTGGATTATTTCCAGTGTATGCTCAGCATAAATTGCGAGTGTGCACGGGCTATCTCAAGGCTACCAAATTTAGGGCCTAAGTGATTTTGTCTTCAAAGAGGCCTTAGGTGGGCTGGGTCCAATTAAACAAAAGGACTCTTTAATTGAGGTGCCAAAAATTTAGTGTGTAATTGGTACACACATCTCGGTGTATGGGTCTATCATAAGCCACACATTAGGGGTTTGGAACTATGAGCCAGACTACAAATGGGCCCAAACCATGGGCTTTCAACTAGCAAGGCCAAGCCTTGGCCTTTAATAATGGGCCCAAGTTATTGAGCTGACTGACAATTGGGTATTGATTCGGACCTTCCCAAGGCCATCAAGCGAATGGTCTTGACTTGGTACACCATCGTGCATCTCTATCTGGCTCTCTGGTCACTAACAAATCGGACTATTCGCGGCACACGGTGCACGTCTCATCCGATGTCAAAACTAATCGATGCACAATATTCGGAAATATTGGGGCTTGGGTCAGTGTTGGGCACCATATAAAATAGGTGCAGTGCACGTTCACACACATATACCTACACTAGTTTGAGTCATTGGGCTTAGGTTAGGTCCATGCCTAGGGTGCACATGATCGCCCCTGATCACGTGTACGCCACAGTTCTCATTCCAATCTATTAACTAAAGTCAATTAACAACACCCACGATATACTATAGTTTTTGAAACAGGTGAAATTGGACCTGGTCCAACCCCGGGTTCGGTCGTGTGCAACACACATACTCTGCACACAGGTTCGAGTTCCAAGTTAGTGCTCGAACCAGGACTTGGTTTCAGATTTGAGTATTGGGTGCATTTATTAGACTGAGATAGATGGGTCAGAGGCCGCATTTTAGGCATAAAAATTTGACCAAGGTCAAACCGGTGAAAGCAATCGCACGATCATCCAAGGTAAACTGGTCAACGGTAGAAAAAAAAATCAGGGTCGTTACACCTGTAATCTGGGAAAGGTATTCTTCCCTACTATTCCAAATGCAAATCCATGGTTCATATAGGAATTTGATACTTGAAAACTCAAGTTTATTTTCAACAAGTCAGATTTCAAACACAAAACAGCAAGGGTTATATTTTGTTACATCATAGAGTCTAGGAATCGAAGATCTAATGTAATTTAGTAGTGAAATTTCCCAACCTTAATCTCAAAGTTGTGTGAGGCAAGGCAAGTCCTTAACAATTGCTTCTTGTTCTCAACCTATATCACGGAAGGTTCATAAACCACATGTTAGTGTTAAAGATTTCGAATAAGTCAAGGTTCCTCAAGCATTGTTTTAACAACCCTGAAAATCTAGAACACGAACCTGACTATTTCGATCTACGTGCCCGGCACGGAAATCGAGACCGATTTAAAAAATTTAGAATTGATATTAATTGAGATAAAGTTACACCATGGTTAGATGAGTTCACCTGTGTAATTTCATTTGAATCGGAGTTGTGTAAAGGGCCAGTGTAGCACGTTGCGTCGTAGCAACCGTGTTCGTGCTCCACACCGGAACATAAACTAAGGGAAAACTGAAATATCTGTTTATTAGCTTATAAGAGAAGGAAGGGAGACCTAGAGGAAGTTCTTCTTCTTCTTCTTCCTCCCCTTGCCCTAGTTACTCTAGCAGCTAAGGAGTCTGTAGCTAGGTGGGTTTTCAAGAGGGTTTTTGTATAAAACAGGGTTAGCAAGATTGAAAGGTGAGTTTCCTAAGCTAGGGTATGTAGAGATCAATGGAATAAGCTTAAGTATGGTTTGTGTGAGTGTGAAGTCTCTGCATGCTGAACCAGAGCTAAAAGGTTGCTCGTCGAACTCGGATCGGTGATAAACTCCGAGAGCTTGATCCGAAACCCTCATTCGAATCGATTTGCCGAAACCCCGTGAGGGCCCTAATAAAGGTGAGATTATGTGTTTAAATAGGGGCAAATGAGATGCCCAGGTGTGGGCATTGATGTCATGATAATGGTGGTTGAGAACCATAAATGAAAAATAGGGTTGGAGATGAACTCCATTAATGACAGAGTTTCTGTCATTATTGATCGATCAACACAAGTGGTGATCGATCAATAGCAGTGGTGATCGATCAATGAAGACCATTGATCGATCAATCTGTATAGGACAGAATGGGAGAACAGTGGCCCCAAATTTTGAGAAGTTCAATGCCCGAAGGGCATTGATCGATCAATGAGGGCATTGATCGATCAATGAGAGCATTGATCGATCAACAAAGGTGGTGATCGATCAATGACATTTGGTGATCGATCAACATAGGTATTGATCGATCAATGGTAGTGGTGATCGATCAATGAGGGCATTGATCGATCAATCTGTATAAAAAGTTAATGTGAACAGAAGGGTGAGTTTTTGAAAAAAAAAAAGGGTTGGTGATCGATCAACAGGAGGCAGTGATCGATCAACAGGGAGCATTGATCGATCAACAAGGTGTTGATCGATCAACAGTGGTGGTGATCGATCAATTTATATATATATAGTATATGAACAGTACTAGCAGAGAGTTGGTTAAACAAGTTTGTGCTTTGGTGATCGATCAACAAGGGTGTTGATCGATCAATAAAGAGTTCATTGATCGATCAACAAGGTATTGATCGATCAATAAACCCTGTTTTCAGACAGTTAGAAAATTTGTATGTAAGAACCACTGGACATTGTGCCAGTTCACAATCTGTCACTCTAACACCTAGAGTAACATGTTTATGGTCTAGGATCAGACTAAGATGCCTTGAAAAAGCTTTGGATTTGCTTAGAAGGAGCTTGATCCGAGGTAGGGGAATTCAACTGAAATTGCATTTATTTTTTATCTCATGGATTATATCTGTCATACATATCTCAGCAAGTTTAATTCTGTTTTAAAAGCATGTTTAGCATATGTATGAGTATTCTATTATGTACTTGATCCGAAATCAATTCATTAAGTATGATAAGTATGCATGTGATTTGAGGTTTGATATTCAAGAAAATTCCACCACATGTATATCCGCTTGCACACTTGTGCATTTGCTTTGTAATCCTCGGCACAATTGCACTCCATGTGTGGGGCATTGTTGCAATTCCTAAATTGTTCATGTGAACGATGGTTGGGATTATCCATCTGACCAAATCGCTACCACGTGCTATACTCACGGAGTTACTTAAGTAAGTCATACTACACTAAGTCATTATATGTTGTATCCATCAATTCCATCTTTTGGATAAATGTCTCATGTTTTATACATCGGTATATTTTCGCTTTTGTTCTTTGATGACCATGTTATGCAAATTAGAATGCAAATTTATTTGAATTCTTCTATTGAGCTAGGATGTAGCTCACCCTGTTTTTGTAAACATTTAGGTTCGAGGCGGTAGGTACTGAGAGCGACCCAGACTATCAGCCTGATCCTGAGGCTGAGGTTGAGGACGAGGAGACGGACGTCCCAGCTGACGACTTTTACCCATAGACTGGGTATAGCTTAGACATTTTTGGGGTTTTATGTTTGTTTGGAGACTTTGGATTATGTGTGCCTGGTGGCCACTTTTGTATTAATTTTTGTAGATATTTTATTTCTTTTATAGTGTTATTATACATTCTATCGGAACCATCATTGGGAACCATTGTTTGGGTGATGGATGTCTGTCACCGATGGTTCTTTTTGGTTCCTTTTTGAGGATGTATACTTTTTACATTTATCAATGAAGGTTTATCTATTGTTCTTACTTTTAGATTGATTCATTAGATGACTCTACTTACCAGGATTTTATCTCAGATATTTCCGCTTTATATACAGATATTGTGTGATTTGTCCTAGGGATCATCCAGAGCATGATCCTGATGGCACGGATTTCTGAGCACAGAAATCCGGGCTGTCACAGTTGGTATCAGAGCCTAGGCTTTAGGTTGAACTATGGGTTCATAACGGATTGTTTTTACAATCTATATGTACTGATCAATGTTGTTGTTTTCACAATGATGTACTCAAGATGGGCCCTAAGTTCAGAGGAGGGTACGACAGAGGTAGAACAGGTCAGAGAGAGATTCCTCTGAGGGATGTGCCCGAGGTCATAGGCTCGTCGAGGGGCTTGGAGTTCCTCTCATAAGCAAATGCAGTTCCATTGGGACCCAGAGGAGGTAGAAGGAGAAATGAAGAGAGGATGGAGCAGGTGTTGGAAGCATTAGCTACCAACGTCGCTCAACAGCCAGCTAGACCACCCCATCAGCCTGGTGGATTTACGGAGTTTAGGAGAATGAGACCTCCTAACTTCTCAGGTCAAACGGATCCCATTGAGGCAGAAGGGTGGATAGAAGAGATGGAAAAGCTCTTTGAAGTGTTACGGTCTGTGACGAGAAAGTGCGTTGGTCCTCTTTCAAACTGGATGGTGACGCCGGACCTTGGTGGAAGTCGGTGTCACAAAATAGACAAAGAGAGTTTCCTCACACCCCTTGGACATGGGAGGAGTTCACGGAGGTATTCTATCATAAATACTTTCCTAAAATTGTGAGGGCATCAATGGGAGGAATTTATAAGTGAAAGCAAGAGTCTGATGTCGATTGAGAGATTATGGGCCTGAGGTTGATAGATTAGCTAGATTTGCACCTCACGTAGCTCTGGTGATGAGAGCGAGAAAGTTTCAGCTGGGACTGAGACAAAATTTACAAAAGGATGTCGCCATGTGGGAAATGGAGACATATGAAGGAGTGATGGCCAAGGCACTCATTGCAGAGGAGGAGAACCAGAAACAGTTCTCTTGGAAGGATAAGCCGGTGAGAGAGAATGCATTTCAAGGGCAACCTCAGGACACAGAGCAGAATAAGAGAGCCAGATTTTCCAGGCCTCCGAGATACCCTACACATTCTAGGCCATTTGCTTTTCCGACCTAGTTCATACCGAGGTCTCATTGTACCTACTTCTTCAATACCATTTAGACCTTCTCGTTCTTCAAACAAAGGGGCTTCGTGGCCCGAATCTTCAAAAGCATCATCCTTCCAAAGAAGATTATGTGCAAGTGTGGGAAGCCACACAAGATGTAGGATCTGCGGAGGGAAACTGGGCATGCTACGATGTGGCGATGGGCCATTTAATCGAACTGCCCAGAGGAAGGAAGGGATGAAGGAGGGTCGGAGGTATCGATGCAATCGATCAGCTCGACCGATGGTTCACGGGAGCTTATGCCGTCATACCGATGCTCTGACATCAAATGACGTCATTCAAGGTATGATTAGAATTCAAGAGATATGGTGTGGTTTGATATAATGAACTGGAAAATTGGAAATATATAAATTAATTGATTTATTTTGATTATAATAGTATACATAAACCTACACATCTAAAATGTTACAGTAATGTTGATATTGGTATGTAGGTGAGCTGAAACTGTATAGGAGTTGCGATATTTGCTTCCATAGAGCACGAGCCCTGATAGACCCAGGCTCCACACATTCTTTCGTACGGCCTCAATTTACAAGGGAATTGAGTGTCACTCCAGAACAACTAGATTTTATCCTGACAGTGTCAATCCCCACGGGTAGTGCAGTGAATGCACTCACTGTGTGTAAATCAGTGGTAGTGGCAGTAGATGATCATGAGACACGGGCAGATTTGATTCTGTTAGATATGAAAGGATTTGACATCATTTTGGGAATGGACTTGCTATCTGCTTACCACGCAAGTGTGGATTGTCTTCGGAAGATGGTAGTTTTCCGCCCTCCAAGGGAGCGATCCTTTAGATTCTTCGGAGTGAAGTCTAAGGTAGCTCCATTGATATCCGCTATTCGGGCGGAGAGGATGATGAAGAGTGGATGCAGTGGATATATAGCCTTCCTACAAGAGCAACGGGAGAAGACAAATGTGATATCCGATATTCCCATTGCATGCGAGTATTCCGATGTATTTCCTGAAGAATTATCGGGACTACCGCCAGTTCGGGAGATCGAGTTTGCACTCAATTTGGTTTCAGGCACTGAACCAGTATCTAAAGCTCCGTATCGGATGGCTCCAAAAGAATTGCAAGAGTTGAAAGAGCAACTACAAGAATTGCTTGACAAAGGGTTTATTCGACCGAGTGTGTCCCCTTGGGGAGCACCAGTATTGTTTGTCAGAAAGAAAGATGGTTCGATGCGTCTATGCATTGACTATCGGCAGTTGAATAAGTTGACGATTAAGAATCGTTACCCGCTTCCTAGAATCGATGATCTGTTTGATCAATTGCAAGGAGCGAGGTTCTTTACGAAGATCGACTTGTGGTCGGGTTATCATCAACTACGAGTCAGAGCTGAAGACATTGAGAAGACGGCGTTCAGAACCAGATATGGACACTATGAATTCCTTGTTATGCCATTTGGATTGACGAACGCACCTGCGTCTTTCATGGACTTGATGAACCGAGTGTTTAAACCACACTTGGACACATCAGTAGTGGTATTTGTAGATGACATCCTTGTCTATTCCAAGACAAAGGAGGAACATGAAGAGCATCTACGTGTTACTTTGCAGACCCTCAGAGATCACAAACTTTATGCGAAGCTCAGTTAGTGTGAGTTTTGGCTTGACCAAGTTAGTTTCTTGGGTCATATCGTCTCTGCAAAGGGTATTATAGTGGATCCGGCTAAGATTGAAGCCGTAGTGAACTGGGAACAGCCGAGGACAGTAACAGAGGTCCGTAGTTTTCTTGGTTTGGCCGGATACTACAGACGGTTCGTAGAGGGGTTCTCTAAACTATCAGGTCCACTCACTCAGCTCACTAAGAAGAATGCTAGATTTGATTGGACTGATCAGTGTGAGAAGAGCTTCCAGGAATTGAAGACGCGTCTGACTACAGCACCAGTGTTGGCAATACCTTCTGGCAGAGGAGGTTTTGCTATCTACAGTGACGCATCATATGGTGGTTTCGGTTGTGTCCTCAACCAGCACAAGAAGGTTATCGCTTATGGCTCTAGACAGCTGAAGGAGCATGAAAAGAATTATCCGACTCATGACTTAGAGTTGGCTGCGGTAATCTTTGCCTTGAAGATTTGGAGGCACTACTTGTACGGTGAGACGTTTGATATCTTCACCCACCACAAAAGCCTTAAGTATTTGTTTACCCAGAAGGACTTAAATATGCGTCAGCGCAGATGGATGGAGTTCTTGAAAGATTATGATTGTTTCATCCCGTATCACCCTGGGAAGGCCAATGTTGTGGCAGATGCTTTGAGCAAAAAGTCTTCAGCTCAGTTGTCACATCTTATCACCCGAGTACAAAGGTGGCACCTACTTGAGGACCTGGCCTTATGTGATACACTGATTGATGTTAGAGGTTCAGGAACACTGATGGCTACCATCGTGATACGCCCCACATTGTTTGACAATGTACGTAAGCTCTAGATGATTGACGACGAACTTATGGCAATTAGAAGGGATGTGATCAACGGGATCAGACCTGATTTTACCATCAAGGATGATGGCACATTGCTATTTCGAGATCGGATATGCATACCGGATACAAAGGACCTAAAAGACACAATTTTGGAGGAAGCGCATAAGTCTACATATGCTATACATCCTGGGAGTACCAAAATGTACCAAGATCTCAAGCGAAGTTTTTGGTGGAGAGGATTAAAGAAGGATGTGGCAGATTATGTTTCTAGGTGTTTGGTCTGCCAGCAGGTGAAAGTGGACCATCAGAATCCAGCAGGTTTATTGCAACCATTACCAGTGCCAGAGTGGAAATGGGAAGCCATTTCTATGGACTTTATATTAGGATTGCCGAGCACACTGAGAAAGAATAATGCCATTTGGGTTATTGTGGACAGACTGACGAAATCTGCACATTTTCTACCGTATCGGACTACATTTACGGCCAATAAACTAGCCGAGCTATACATGAAGGAAATAGTTCGATTACATGGCATACCGGTCAGCATCGTGTGTGATAGAGATCCGCTTTATACATCGCAGTTTTGGCGACGATTCCAGGAAGGCATGGGTACTAAATTGGAATTCAGCTCAGCATTTCATCCTCAGACAGATGGGCAGACCGAGAGGGTGAACCAGAGCATAGAGGATATGTTGCGTGCGTGTATGTTGGACTTTCATGGTTTATGGGATCAACACTTACCTCTGATCGAATTCGCTTACAATAACAGTTATCAGTCAAGTATTGGGATGGCGCCTTATGAAGCCTTATATGGACGTCGATGCAGATCTCCACTGAATTGGGAAGAAGTCGGCGAAAAGCTGGTCTTAGGACCAGAGATCATGGACAGTACCACTGAGACGGTTAGAGTGATTCGCGAAAGATTGAGGATGGCCCAAAGTCATCAAAAGAGCTATGCGGATCTTCATCGGACGCAAGTGGAGTTTCAGGTATAACCAAATACGTTAGACGATACGTATGCCCATGGTTAAAATTAAATCAATAGAGAATTAACACTTGTTTTCAGGTTGGAGACAAGGTGTTTGTGAAGATTTCGCCAACCAAGGGCGTCATGCACTTTGGAAAATGCGGAAAGTTGAGCCCTCGATACATCGGACCATTTGAGGTACTCGGAAGGGTTGGAGATGTCGCTTATCGGATTGCCTTGCCACCACAGTTGGCAAGCATGCACAACGTCTTTCACGTGTCCATGCTACGCCATTACGTACACGATCCGACTCACGTCTTGGATTACCTACCAATAGAGCTTCTAAAGGATATGACGGTGATAGAAGAACCGATTGCTATTTTAGATCGTCGTGATCAAGTTCTGCGGACTAAGTTGATTCCACTGGTACTAGTCAAGTGGAGAAATCATTCTGATTAATCTACTTGGGGAACGCCAGAACCAAATCGCGAACAAAGACTCTACATTTGTTTGCCCAATGAGAAAGGTAAATTCTTAATCATTTTCGCTTAAAGGTTCATCACATTATTAGGTCGTTGTACGTAAGCATACATCAATTACTCGATGAATCTTTTTATAGAGATACTCTGTATGATGTGCACGTACTCTTAATTTCGAAATTCGGACGGTTCACTGTTGGAAAAGTTGACTGTTACAATGTAGTCTCACAGATGTCATTGATCGATCAATGGAGGCAGTGATCGATCAATTTCATGAGTGATCGATCAATAGAGGTTAGTGATCGATCAAGGACAGTGAAGGGTTTCACTCAAAAGAAAGGCTGGTGATCGATCAATAGCAGTATTGATCGATCAATAGAGGTTCAAGTGATCGATCAACATTAGTGGTGATCGATCAATAAGGGCATCAGTGATCGATCAACAGAGGTTGGTGATCGATCAATGCATCGATTTAGGGCTTAAAGATGCTTCATTGATCGATCAACAGAAGCAGTGATCGATCAATCCTGGGGTTTAAGTTAAGGGTTGGGGTTTTTGAACGGTCATTTGCACAAAGCTCCCGTAGTGATCGATCAAGGGTTTTGGAATTCCAACCGTTCAACCGTCTTCCCCACTCTTCTCCGGCCATTTCCGTTCGTTCTCCGGCTTGATTCGCGTGGACATCGCTCCATTCATCCGGTAAAATTCTTGTTTGCCTTCTTTCGAGTCTCGTTTTCATTCTTTTGTAAGGATTCGACCATGGGACCTCGCACGAAGAACGCTTCGCGTAAGGTACCCACGTCTCGGGCTCGTAATTTGCATCGCCACCATTCCCATTCCTTCATCGACCGTTACCACCCATGGCACCGGTTTCATCACGTCTCCAACTGCCTCGCCTGCCTGGCCCCCATTGAGCGTGACGTCCCCAAACCGTGGTGGGCTTCTAAAACCTTCCTACCCGAATACATTTTTGCTTCCTCGCTTTACGAGGACCGACCCGAAATGGCTTGGGCCAAGGGTTATATCCAAAAGCTCGGGTTAAAACCCTTGCTTGAACCATTCCACAACCATTATTGCCCACGCCTCGTGAGGCTTTTCTTTCAAAACCTACGATGGGGTGATAGTCGCCATCGGCTTGTCACGACCATCGATGGTTTCAAGTATAAATTCAACCACTTCCATGTCGCGGCGACACTTCAATGCCCGTCCGCCTATATCGAGACATGTGGCCTTGATGCCCCATACATCAAGGAACTCTCTTACGCCGATGTGGTCACTAAGATGACTCACGGCCAACACGGGAGGGGCCAATCTATATCTCGGGCCTAGTTGCCCGATCGACTGTGGATGCTTGATACGTACATCAAGTGTGCACTAAACCCCTTCTTGCACAAGTCCTCGCGGACCGGAGTAGTGCAACAGGCACTATTCTCTGCTTATGAGAACCGTTGGTTCTCTATGGCAGATTTGGTCATTGACGGGATCATCAATGCCAATGACCTTATGTCTGAGAAAGTAAGGTCCGGGGTTAAGAAGCAGATCCCCTATGCCCGCCTCATCACCAAACTCGTAGAGCAATATGCCGCTCTACGTGAGGCCTATGCCTTGGCTCCTCACGAGCCACGTTTGAACGACAACACCAAGGTCTTTCAATTGAAAGACTGGACCAAAAGCTACAACCTACTTGTGAGACGGCTTCCTGAGGAGGATGAGGGCGCAGCCGAGCCCGTTCCACCTACACGGCCGAGGTTGTTCTGCCGCCGAGCCTACATCAGGAGAGGGGGAGGCCCCACGTGATCCACCACCTCCATCTGAGGTGTCTACCCGACCGGCCCCCACTACACCCCACCGACCGATTCGTCAACCCACAGCCCATCCCCCACCATCTTCCTCTGACGACGTAGCCGCGATGCTTCGAGAGCTGGTGGAAGGCAACCGCCGTATACACGAGAGGCTGGATGGTATGGAGGCATTCCAGCGACAGATGCATCGTCGTCTGGACTACCATGAGGGGATGCATGAGCTAGTCATGCAGCATCTGTATGCCACGACGTCCACGCGGATGATCGCCCACGCTCGTCAGCACGTTGTGGACCCGCGCGACTACCGCACACCACCACCTCGTTCCCGCAGACATTCACCTGACGAGGCCGGTCCATCTGACGCCCCCACAGGTATAGCTATACTACTTTATAATAATTGTAGACTACGTATATCTCCGCATTTACATTACTCTGCATATAATATATATTCTGTTTAGCATGTTTAAATTTCTTTGCATCGTACGTTGACTGCATCCTCTGCATTATCTCCGTCTGTTAGTCTTAGAACCCTCTGTTCCTTAACCACACCTATTAGACATTTTCGAGGACGAAAATTCCTAAGGGGGGGATAATGTAACAACCCTGAAAATCTAGAACACGAACCTGACTATTTCGATCTACGTGCCCAGCACGGAAATCGAGACCGACTTAAAAAATTTAGAATTGATATTAATTGAGATAAAGTTACACCATGGTTAGATGAGTTCAACTGTGTAATTTCATTTGAATCGGAGTTGTGTAAAGGGTCAGTGTAGCACGTTGCGTCGTAGCGACCGTGTTCGTGCTCCACACCGGAACATAAACTAAGGGAAAACAGAAATATCTGTTTATTAGCTTATAAGAGAAGGAAGGGAAACCTAGAGGAAGTTCTTCTTCTTCTTCTTCTTCCCCTTGCCCTAGTTACTCTAGCAGCTAAAGAGTCTGTAGCTAGGTGGGTTTTCAAGAGGGTTTTTGTATAAAACAGGGTTAGCAAGATTGAAAGGTGAGTTTCCTAAGCTAGGGTATGTAGAGATCAATGGAATAAGCTTAAGTATGGTTTGTGTGAGTGTGAAGTCTCTGCATGCTGAACCAGAGCTAAAAGGTTGCTCGTCGAACTCGGATCGGTGATAAACTCCGAGAGCTTGATCCGAAACCCTCATTCGAATCGATTTGCCGAAACCCCGTGAGGGCCCTAATAAAGGTGAGATTATGTGTTTAAATAGGGGCAAATGAGATGCCCAGGTGTGGGCATTGATGTCATGATAATGGTGGTTGAGAGCCATAAATGAAAAAGAGGGTTGGAGATGAACTCCATTAATGACAGAGTTTCTGTCATTATTGATCGATCAACACAAGTGGTGATCGATCAATAGCAGTGGTGATCGATCAATGAAGACCATTGATCGATCAATCTGTATAGGACAGAATGGGAGAACAGTGGCCCCAAATTTTGAGAAGTTCAATGCCCGAAGGGCATTGATCGATCAATGAGGGCATTGATCGATCAATGAGAGCATTGATCGATCAACAAAGGTGGTGATCGATCAATGACATTTGGTGATCGATCAACATAGGTATTGATCGATCAATGGTAGTGGTGATCGATCAATGAGGGCATTGATCGATCAATCTGTATAAAAAGTTAATGTGAACAGAAGGGTGAGTTTTTGAAAAAAAAAAAGGGTTGGTGATCGATCAACGGGAGGCAGTGATCGATCAACAGGGAGCATTGATCGATCAACAAGGTGTTGATCGATCAACAGTGGTGGTGATCGATCAATTTATATATATATAGTATATGAACAGTACTGGCAGAGAGTTGGTTAAACAAGTTTGTGCTTTGGTGATCGATCAACAAGGGTGTTGATCGATCAATAAAGAGTTCATTGATCGATCAACAAGGTATTGATCGATCAATAAACCCCTGCTTTACGCTTAGAAAATTTGTATGTAAGAACCACTGGACATTGTGCCAGTTCACAATCTGTCACTCTAACACCTAGAGTAACATGTTTATGGTCTAGGATCAGACTAAGATGCCTTGAAAAAGCTTTGGATTTGCTTAGAAGGAGCTTGATCCGAGGTAGGGGAATTCAACTGAAATTGCATTTATTTTTTATCTCATGGATTATATCTGTCATACATATCTCAGCATAGTTTAATTCTGTTTTAAAAGCATGTTTAGCATATGTATGAGTATTCTATTATGTACTTGATCCGAAATCTGAATTCTGTTAAGTATGATAAGTATGCATGTGATTTGAGGTTTGATATTCAGTAAAAATTCCACCGACTCGGCGGTATATCCGTTTCAGGCACACTTGTGCATTTGCTTTGTAATCCTCGGCACAATTGCACTCCATGTGTGGGGCATTGTTGCAATTCCTGAAATTGTTCATGTGAACGACGATGGTTGGGATTATCCATCGGACCAAATCTGGCTACCACGTGCTATACTCACGGGAGTTACTTAAGTATACTACACTAAGTCATTATATGTTGTATTCATCAATTCTGTACTGTTTTGGATAAATGTCTCATGTTTTATACATCTGTTGCATATTTTCAGTTTTGTTCTTTGATGACCATGTTATGCAATTAGAATGCAAATTTATTTGGAATTCTTCTATTGAGCTAGGATGTAGCTCACCCTGTTTTTGTAAACATTTAGGTTCTGAGGCGGTAGCTCCTTGCATCGAGAGCGACCTGCACTATCACCGATCCCGAGGCTGAGGTTGAGGACGAGGAGACTGACGTTCAAATGATGACTTTTACCCATAGACCTGGGTATAGCTTAGACATTTTGGGGTTTTATGTTTGTTTGGAGACTTTGGATTATGTGTGGTGGCCACTTTTGTATTAATTTTTGTAGATATTTTATTTCTTTCATAGTGTTATTATACATTCTATCGGAACCATCATTGGGAACCATTGTTTGGGTGATGGATGTCTGTCACCGATGGTTCTTTTTGGTTCCTTTTTGAGAATGTATACTTTTTACATTTATCAATGAAGGTTTATCTATTGTTCTTACTTTTAGATTGATTCATTAGATGACTCTACTTACCGCTGTGGGATTTTATCTGTATATTTCCGCTTTATATACAGATATTGTGTGATTTGTCCTAGGGATCATCCAGAGCATGATCCTGATGGCACAGATTTCTGAGCACAGAAATTCGGGCTGTCACAATTGTCAAGGAAAAACTTTAGATAGGCGGAATGGACAAGTTCTTGCAATTTTGGATGTTCATGTAGAACTCATCACACTTGTCGCTGAATTTTGACCTTTAAAACATTTAGAACTCGTTGTCCTCGTTCCAACTCTGTAAGAATTGCGCCAATCGGAGTTTGGGGTCAAAAGTTATGACCAAAATACCGAGCATATATTGGCGCTGGGAATAGTAGCTCACTGAGGTGAGTTAAAGGTCACAGCAGCGAGGTCTTTAGGCACCTATAGCTCGCCATAGTGAGCTTGAACAGTGTCGAAAAGGGCTTGAGTTTCATGTAGCACTCACCACGGCTAGTGCTTAAGACTTCACCTCGCCGCAGTGATCTTCAGAGTCACCGCAGCGAGTCTGATAAAGCTTGCATTCCCTTTGCTTCTTCTTCTAACACCAAAAATCCCACTTTCTTGCCTAACTTCCATCCTAAACATGTAATCTACCCTAGTTTAATGCTACAAGGTTAAGTCATGAATATCTACCTTAAAACCTTTTTCATGCAACGATTTCAGGGATCGACAAACGGGAACATCGGTGCTCACGTTTCTCATGTGTCCTATCTTTGAAAAAGTCCTTGCATGAGATCCAACCACACACGATCAGACTCAAATCCTGGAAATCGAGGTTTATTTGCTCACGTTAAGAAGCGTAATTTCTAGATTTCACGCATGCGATGCTCACGATCATAGGGATCAAAAGAATCGGCGTTGAAGCTCGCCGGTCATCCTATGCTTTGAGTTCTTCTATCTCACGGTGTCGAAAAATCAGGGTTCTCGTCAATACAAAGCAGGGCAATGTTTTCTTGCGGTGGTGGGGGAGGTTTGTGATGGGAATTGTTGGTACTCACCAAGAGGAAGAACGGGCTGAGGAGAGGGTTTGGGAGGAGAATCAATGGCTGAATTTCAAGGAAGAAAAGAGAAGAGGGGAAGTAGAGAGCTCGGTTCTAACAGCTCTCACTCTCGGTGTTCTCTCTCGGCTCTCCTTTCTCAGCTCCCAACTGAAAGCCACAAATTTGGTTTCATTTGTGTGGGTTTTACCTTTTGTATTAAAGGGGTTCAAATTCGACCTTAAGCCGGCACACCTTGAATCAGTGTATGGGCTCTAATCTAAAGGTCCAAAAATGAAGTTCTAAAAATTTATTTAACATGACTTGATCCCTAGACCTCTAACCCACGAGTCAAGCTTCTAGCCAGTGTGCCATCACGTCGCTTGCATAGCTATTCACGCTAATATATATATATATATATATATATATCCCTAAATAAAATAATTCCAAAAATCTCAGGCATGCTCTATATGCCTTACCAAGCACGTACACCTAATTGGGTTTATCAGTGTTCGCAGATCCAGTTTGGGTCATTGGGCTCGGGTTAGGTCCGTGCCTAGGGTGTACATGACCGCACTTGATCATGCACACACTGTCCTTTTTGTTTTAATTTATTCATTTAAAATTAATTAGTTGAGCCTATACGTTATACTATGGTGCTAGAAACAGGTGGAATCGAACTTGGTCCGATCTAGGATTCGAGTTGTGTGCCACACACATTTCTCACGAGGGTTCAGTCTCGATTCAGTGTTTGAGTCAGGGATTGGTTCTTAGAATTCGGGTATTGGGTGCATTTACCCAATCAAGATGGATGGACCAGAGGCCTCGTCACAGTTCCACTCAACATCTTGACCCAAGTCAACTCAGTCAAGGCAGTCATTTCATCGTCGAAGGTCAATGATTCAACGTTAGAAAAATTAGGGTTGTTACACTCATGTTGTTGTAAACCATGAATCAAAAAGGTCCTTTTTCGACTTGTAATGGGTGTTTGGGTTAAGAGGTTCCCAAAGAAGTATAGAAAGGATTCAAAAATTCTGAGAATTTAGCTCAACTTTCTTTTATCTTCTTCACTTCTTTCTATTTCTGCTTCAGTAAGTATCCAAAAAGTTGGATAGCTGCTTCCCATTTACTTGTATTTCATTTTCGGTAAATCCCATTTTCTTGTGTTTCAAATATCCTCTAGAATTTTTCTTCTATTTGGAAGCTTCTTGCTTCTCCTTTGGTAGAATTGTATTTTACGAATTCTTTTGATTTTCCATATTTTCTACATTTTATTTCTTTTTCAGGCGTACCCTTTGTTGCATGCCCCATATTTGTTATTCTTTTACTCCTTTCACTCCCTCTTCTCTCCTTGTCACATTCTAAATTCTCAAAAATAATAAGGGTAAAAGGTTGAAAGCTTTAGGTAGTGCATATGGTTAAGGGTTTATAAGATTTTGGTACCAAGAAATTCGGTTTACTATTCTAATATGGGTTCAAATAAATTTATGAGATTTTAGCTTTTTGGCTCTAATGAATGAAAAGGATGACCTTTTGTCACTTCCATGATTCACTAGCCTGAATGTCATATTGTTTTGATGTATCTAATAAACAATTCTAGAAAAACAAGTTATCATAATCATAGAATATTTTATTCAATTTTCAATAATATGAGATTTCATTATAATGCAGTCAAGAAGTTCAAAGAAAATTTATGTTCGGATAGAAAGTAGTTTCTCTCAGAGTAAAAGAGGAAATATGGCCCAAAAGCTCACTGGCTATAAAATTTCGAAACTATAATCCAAATTTTGCAGTTTAAATCAAAGTATAGTTTCAAATATTCAACTCCGATACAGTGTTCAAGAGGGCTAGACATGAATCGTAACTGCTCTATTGTTTGATTGTTGAACTTTTACTATGATGGATTATAATGTTTGTGAAATTGTAATTTTTTTCTATCATAACTCACATACAACGGTTAACTATTCAAAAATTAAAATCTACATCTAAAAATATGTGATTTTTTTTTTTTTGCATGAAATAAAGAAAACTATAATTTTTTTTTCTGCATGAAATAAAGCAAACTACCAATAAAGCAAAGCTATTATAAACAAAAAGGTGTATCCCCCAGACTAAAATTTGACAATGTCCTCATTGTTTTCCAAATGCAGAGGATACTATCTTACCAAATATACTGTGTACCGAGCTTATGAAAGGGAAAAGGGTGATTGAAGAAGACGAAGAGGAAGGGGGCGGTGGCAATATTGAATGCGATGCATGTCCGCTTTCTCTCATAATTTAAGTGAATTCAAAATCCAAGGTAACCGATAAGACTTTTCACTGGATTCACTTGTTCCCTAGAGTTGTCGTTAACAATTATGGAGAATACTATTGAGACTCTGTGACACTTCAATTCATAGTCACTACGATTCGATTTTAACAAATCACGAAAGTTCGTAAATCCATACGTTGAAGTGTGATTATATTACATTAGATAGGTCCCTACAATTAAATGCATTTCAGCACGCCTTCGATCGTATTGTACTCTTTTAACAAGGTTTTCTAATAATGCACATATGTTACAGGATTTAGCTACGGGTGAGTCGATAGCACGACACTGCCCATGAGAAACTTAGTTAAGATTTCGAGGAGTTGATGTGCTTCCTATAAAGATATGTCCTCATGGGGTGCCAACTGGCCACAATGAAGAACAACTATCCCCTCTCTTATCAATTAAAATAGCTAGTTGCTCATGTTGTTGCCTCTTAGTGTGCTTGATTTATGTGTGTTTTGAAAACAGGTTTGCAACTGCTAAATTATACTGAAAAAAAAAATAAAGAAATATCAGCACAGGTAGAAGTGAATTAGCCTGCAAGATCAGGGCCAATTGTAGTAAGTTTTAAATGTAAGTGAGTGAAAGATCGTCCACAGAGAATTTGTCTAAAATGCAAGATAAACCTCCAGATTTGAGCTACCAGATCTGGCCTCTTATCCTATCCAGAAAGCACATAAGATGGGAGGTTGAATTTGTCACATTAACTAAATGATAAAAGTAAAAATTAAACTAAGTGATCCAGATCCAAGTTGGGGAAACGTTTGAGGTAAACTTATATAAAAAATGGAGAAGTAATATCTAACTTTGATTTGGTCCTTGAAAACTAATGAGAACGACTGCAACTCAACTGAGAGATGATCCAATCTTCATTTGGCTACAAGCGCAGATGTAAGAGAAATAAATCTAATTTAAGGATTAGGTTTAAGCTTATGGCTATGGTCTGTCCACTTTAATGGCCACAAACCATCCAATAGTCTTTAATCCAAAGCCTTAGTTTAGAACAAGAAGCATCACTACAAATGTCGTGAGAGATTAGGTTACCAACACTAATTCTCACAGGATTAATGAATCAAGGGAAATTGCATGAAAAACAGTAAATCTAAAGGAGTCTAATGTAATAAGGAGATCAGAGGGAACCCTTAACATGAGTCCAATTGAGAATATACGGTTTACAGCAACCTTTTCAAATCCACCATTACAATTATAAAGCACAGCTTAAACAGCTCTAAGATTTGTAGTCTTGAATACAACTCTCTTTAGAATTACAGAAATGTCTCACAGCTCCCAATTGCAAGTCAAAGTGAAGCTATTACAGGGATTTCAGACAAACTATCTGGTTTGGAAATGGGGGAATAGGAATGAAACTCAAAATCTGGATACCCAAATTGGGTAAATAGTTCATCTATTTATAGTTTTCCCCAAGTCCAGCTCAGATGTGTATCAACCAATCAGAGGTGCTCAGATCTGTATTGACCAATGGTGGTCGAGCACGAGGATCCAAATCTGTTCTGGCCAATCAAAATTCCTCGATCTGGTTCAGCCAATCAGGTGAAAAAGGCATCAATTCTGTTATGCATTTTGCAAATCTGTTAGAGTTTCTAGAAGTTCCCGCCAAGTTATTTCATCGCTGGGTGCTCACGTGGGGTGGAATATGCCTTCGCTTCATGCTTAGAATCCTCTGGAACGTCCCTAGGTTTTTAAATGCATTGGGACGCGTGAAACAGATTACTGAATTGCCCTTGCAAAAGCTGAGAACCTCCAGAATACCTTTTCGCAAAGTTTAGGAGGCTTTTCGCAAGGTGTTGTAACTCCTAAAGCTCTTTTCGCAAGCTTCTGGTTCTGTTCGAATTGAGTTTTCTCCTTTTCGAAAAGGTAAATCATCTCTTCGAAGAGTTCAGATGCTCTTCGAAAGCTTAAGCCTGGAGTTTTTGTTCTTTTCGCAGAGTTTTAGGTTCTTTGCGAAAAGTACTCTGTAGTGCATTTTTTTGTTCGAATTGCTCCATACTTCTTCTCTGGGAGACCAGGTCTTTGCCTCTTCAATTCAGACCTTCCAGCAGCTAGTGAGGTTGTTTCTTCTCTTTCTTCCTTTGGATTGACATGGGTTATCATCTTTTTGGCACTTTTACGCTGCTTTTGTGGTTAAGCCTGTCTTTATTGTTAGCTGCAACACAAGCACTTAAAACACTTATTTAGTTCTCTCAAAGGTCTATCAAGACTCAAGTTAAGGGGTGAAAAATGGTATTTTTCAGTTCTCAACACACCCCCAAACCTAAGCTTTGCTAGTCCCTGAGCAAAGACAAAATTAAAAATAAAGTAAAAAGCCATTTTTGTAGGGAGCACAGTTGTATTTAGCATATGCAACAAGCCTTTTAAACCCCTAGGTGATCCCTATTGGAGGAGTGAAGTCTCCTGAGGGTTTTCAGTGAAGGTACCCACAAACTTCTCCAATAAATCAGTTAAGATCAATGCGATTCATTAAAGCAAACTTTCATCCAATCAGATTATTCACACTGCATCGCAGTTGTAAGAAGATTTTCAAGAAAACATCAGTTCAAAACTAAAATTCTGCTGTAATTCTTTTACCATTCACTCAGTTGGTGTCAAAAAGTTTACAAGAAAAATTAATGAAAAGCTTGCCTTCTATTTGAGAATTCAGTTTTGATGTTACCCCAAATAATTTGATTTCAAACTCAACTCTCACCAGGGTTTTCACTCACCATGCAAATATGAGGGTTGCACTATTTCACAGCTCAAGAGCAATTCTGATCCTCAAATAGGATTGTGGTGGAGCATAGGCATTGCTTTTCGATTACGAATTTACTACTTTTTTCACCATAGATTACACAAATCCTTATCTCCATGTGACAGCTCAATCCATCATTGATCAGTAAGGACTTTAACTTGGGTTGTAATGTGGCTTATGGGTGAAATTTATCAAGAATAAAGGGGTGGAATGGAGTTCAAAATTGAGAAGTCAGTCAAGGTAAGGAGGTGATAAACACACCTTCTTCATTTCAGCACAATTTCATCTTCTTCTTTGAATTTTCAGAGCCAAAGTGGCCATCTTTTTCTCTTTCTTTTTCAAACTTCCAATGAAATGCCTTCTCCTTTTTTTTTTTTTTTTTTTCCAAAGCAACATTGAATGGAATGCCACATTTCTTCTGCTGATACAGCATTGCCTTCAATTATATTTTTTTTTTTACCAAACTGTTACCCAACTCACCTTTCTTTAGCTTTCTTTCCTTTATCTTCTGAATTCTCATAGTGAGGGTTAGGCTAAATGAGGTTGATGAGGTTTCAAAGAAATCTTGGATTTATAAAGCTCAATTGGTGTGTATCAAGGGCAGTTTCAAAAGGTTGGGCTTTTTGAAGTTCAAACTGTCCAAAAGGAGGCCTTACATCATGTCTTTAATATCATGATTGCTGTCAAGATATTTTAACTTGGATATGTGTAACTTCTAGTGATAACAAGCAGGTTCAAACAGTCCCTAGAGCAGAAAAAATTGCCAATTCATACCTCCAAAAAAATACATTTCAGCAGGCCCAAATCTCACTGGATATGGGTTTTTTTTATCAAATTCCTGAAGTATATCATCACTGTTTTCTCTCTTTTTAGGATTACTAAAACATCAATTTTCTTTTAGAAATTTCCTGATATTCACTTCATGAAAGTATTAGAATTACACTAGAAATCAATTTCAAAAATTTTAACTTCCTTATTTTTCAAAACAGCAGGTGTGAGTATACTTCATTTTCAAAAAATCCACTGATCATAAGCTGCATTGATGTTAACTCAATTATTGACATTTCTACCACACTCCCAAACCTAAGGGGAGCAGGGTCCGCACTGGTCCAAAGCAAAGAAAAGAAGCAATCAAGAAAAAAATATAATGACAAAAAGAAAGAACAGAAATGCATAGTAATTTACTAGAAAAACCAGAATTTTATATTACAAACTCATAACACAGATAAGTACAATGTGATCTAATAACTGGGGTCAAAATCTCTATCATAAGTTGGTTCAATTGGCTCAGAACTGGAGTCACTATCAGAATCAGAACTGGAATCAGTATTGGAGTCTGAACTTGATTGAGCCTTCTCCTGGATTGTGTTTTGCAGCTCAGTGTATTCTTCTGATTTTATCTTTTAGGTGAGGCCACTGTACTTGCCAAGTCTAGTGGTCTTCAGTTTTTCTTGGTCAAGCTGTGCTTTAACATGGTCACCTTGTGCTGCTCGCTCCTAACCATCTGAAAGGTTTGACCCAGCAAGTCCTTCATTTTCTCTCTCTCAAATTTCATAAATAACTCTAACTTTCGAATCTGGTTTTCATAAGGGGTTCGAATGTAGGCTTGTAAATCAGCTAACCCTTTTAGAACATCTCTGTAGATATAAGGATTTTCTTCCATGGCTCTTCTGAGGGAGGCAAATCGGGGAAGGGGAATGGAATGGTAGGGGACCAAAGGTGTCCTAGCTGTGGGAGGGGGAGAAGAAGTGTCCAGAAGGAGGACTTCAGGGTCGGTCTGAGTGGCTTGCTCAGCCAAAGTGGGGAGTGGTGAAGGGGATGCCACCAGAGGGACTTGAGTTGATTTGGGTTGCATGGGCGAGTGGTGGGGTGGGCAGATCAACCAATACTACCTCTGGTTCAGTTTGGGTAGCATGGGAATCAACAGTAGGTAAAGGGGTAATGGTAGTTGTGTGTGATGTGGAGGCTAAGGTTTGGAGTAGGTCATTGGTCACAGACTGGTTTTCGGTGTTGATTTGGAGTTGAGCTTCGATGGATTGGAGGTAGGCAAGTATTTGGGTAATAGAGGCAGGTGGGGGAGAGGTGGGCATAGCAGGGACTGGTACAACTAAAGTGGAGGGTGGAGGTGCAATGGCTGTAAAGGGGGAAGTAGGTAAATGGGTGAAATGATGAGGGCCAGTGTTGTAACTCCACATGTGCCTTTTTTATGTGTATTTTGAGAACGAATTAATGAATAATAAGTTACATAATTTTAAATTATGAAAGAGATATCAACACATTGAGGGCTAACAATAGCCTGCAAGATCAGGGCCAATTGTAGTAAGTTTTAAAAGTGAGTATATTAAAGATCGTCCACAGAGAATTTGTCTGAAATATGAGATAGACCTCCAGATCTGTGCTACCAGATCTGGCTCTATAATTATCTAGAAAGCAGATAAAAAGAGAGTGTTGGGTTTTTGTCACGTTTAACTAAAAGCAAATAAAGAAAAGAACTAACTAACTGATCCAGATTCAAGTTGGGGAAGTGATTAAAATAAATCAAATGGAGAAATAATAACTTTCTGTGATTTCGCCTTTGAATTTTAATGGAGAATCTGTAACTAACGAGTTGATTCAATCTTCATCCGCTACCGACAGATGTAAGAGAAATAAATCAATTAAGGAAGGGGTTTAGACTTATGGTTATGATCATCCACTTAAATGGTCACAGATCATCCAATAGTTGTTGACCTATCCTCAATTCGTAACATGAACATCATCGCAAGTGTCGAACTAGGTTACCAACGCTAATTAAATGCGAGGGGTAATGAATCAAGGAAATTGCATGCAAAGTAGTGAATCTAAAGGAGTCTAATGCACTAAGGTGATCAATAAGAACCCTTGACATGAATCCAATGGAGAAAACACATTCTGACAACCTTTTAAATTCAATCTTACAATTACAGAGCACGGCTTTAGAAAGCCCTCGGACTAGCGATCTTGAATCCGATCTCTTTGGAGTTACAAAAGCACTCTCAAAGAACTCTCAAAAGCAAAACAGAGGAAGAAATTACAAGGTACAGATAGACTATCCGACCAAGGAGGGAAACAGAGATGAAAACTCAAAACTGGATGCCACAATTGGGCAAATGTCTTCTCAATATATAGCTTTCCTCTATCTCGCACAAAATTTGAATTGACCAATCGAAGTGCTCGGATCTGGATTGCCCAATGGTCGTTGAGCACGGGGATCTAGATCTGCTCGCCAATGAAAATGCTCGACCGTTCGCCAATCAGCGTTAGAAGCATCAATTCTATGGGAATTCAAAAGTCTTTGAGCTTCTAGAAGTTCCCAAGTGATTTCATCTTTGGGTTTTCACGTGGGTGGAATATGCCTTTGGTTTGTGCTTGGAATCTTCCTAATGTCTCGTGCTTTTAATTACATTGGGCGTAGCGTCAGAGTTACTGAAATGCCCTTCAAAGTGGCTGTAAATCCCCAGTATGCCATTTCGCAGAGTTTAAGGGTCTTTTCGCAAAGTAGTTTGGCTCCAGAAGTTCTTTTCGCAAAGTGTTTTCTTCTTTTCGCAAAGGTCATTCTTCTATTCGAGGAGTGTTTTCTTCTTTTCGCAAAGTTCAAGGTTCTTTGCGAATTGAAGAGATTCTTTGCGAATTGAGCTTTAGCTTCCATTCTTCTTTGCGAATGGATCCTTCTTCTTCTTCAGGTCTTTTCTTGCTCTTTTAGGACCTTTTTAGCCATTCTTTGAGGCTATTTCTTCACTCCCTCTTTGAGTTTGACATGTGTTGTCGGCTTTTTGATCATTTTAAGATGGTTTTCGGATTTGGACCTGTCTTTTTGGTTAGCTGCAATATGAACACTAAAGCACTTATTTAGTCTTCTCAAGGGTCTTTCAAGGCTCATGTTTAGGGGTGAAAAATGGTATTTTTCACTACTTAACACACCCCCAAACCTAAGCTTTGCTAGTCCCTGAGCAAAGAAACGTAAAAGCAAAATAAAGAGCCACTTTGTAGGAAGCACAGTGCATTTAGCATATGCAACAAGCCTTTTAAACCCCTAGGTGATCCCTAGAGGAGGTGAAGTCTCCGAGGGTTTTCAAGAAGGTACCCACAAACTTCTCCATGAAACGATTAACATCGATTGCAATATTATCAAATGAGCAATCAAGGAGCAGGTTAGTTACTCTTGAATCAATGATGAACAGAAAATTTGATTATTGTTTGCCGAATTTAAACATTTATAAACCTCATGAATGTTTCAATATTTCCAATCTGTGAAACAAATCATAGAAAATCATACAAATGTGCCAGGAAGCTCATCCTATGGATAAAAATTAGGTTATAAGTCATACTTAAGGTGCTCAAGTTCCAACCTAAACACTCACCGGGTATACTCTCATCGATGTTTTTGTTGAGGGGTTCATTTTCACTCAAGCTCAAGAGCGATTACATCTCCCAAATGGATCTGTAAGCATGAGCATAGGCATGATTCTTAGGCAATGGCATCATTGACATCTCCTCACCATAGATTGGGTCACTTCTCATCTCCACATGACTCACTCAACTTTGGATCACAAGGGCTTTTAATCTAGGTTTGTTTGTATGGCTTATGGAGTGAAGTTTCAAGGAAAGGCAATTTGAACAGAGGTTTGAATTTGAGAACTCGAAGTGCGAGATGGTTCATGACTCCACCTTTTGAGTTTAGCTTCTTTCTTCTTCTTTTCGAGATTCTCACATTCCACGGTGATCAGTTCTTTCTTTGATCTTGCATTTTCAACATAAGGTCCCTTTTTGCCTTTCTGCTTAACTTTTTCACATTGTTTGTCTTTTCTTTCTCGGTCACCATATTGCCTGTTTTTGAGGTATTTTCTCTTCATTTTCTTGATGTTGCCGAAATGGTCCATCTTCGATTCTTTCTCCTTTACCTCCTGAATTCTCGAGTGAGGAAGGCTGAATTAGTTCCATAGGTTCGTGCAAGTACTTTTGGGTATTTTGATGAAGAATTGTAGGATTCTGACTCAAATGGGGTACAAACAAAGGCAGATTTTTCTTGGTTGGTTACTCATAGGTTCAAGTCATCCAAAGAAGGCCTTGATCTTTTCCTCGATTTCATGAGTCTTTGTTACTTGTTTTAATTTAGAGTTTCCTAACTTCTAGTGGATCTAATGCCTCGGCCAATCCTTTGAATCGAGAAAAATTGCCTCATCACTCTTCAAGAGATGGAAAATATATGGGCTCAATTCTCACGTTATGGTTTTTCCTTGAGCTTTTAAGTATATCTTTACCTTTTCTCTTCCTTTTGACTTACTATGTCTTTGATACCAGTATGTTTTTATGGTGTAATCATCATGGAAATGTAGAATATCGCAAGGTTTAGAATGTCTAAATTCTTGCAAAGAAAATTTTAAAATTTCCACATTGTCATGATTCTTAAGTAAAATAATTCATTTCCTGATTACTTAGGTGATTCTGTTGTCCTTAGGTTAACTATTCCTTGGGCAGACACATACACACCCCAAACCTATGAGGAGCGGTGTCCTCACCGGTTCAAAGGTGGTGGCATAGTCACGATTATTAGGGAAAACAATGAGAAAAAATAATAGCATGGAGAATTACGAAAGCAAATTGTATGAACCGAAATTTCTGAAAATAAAAGAAAAAGAGGGGGGAAAGGGAGTAAGGGTGAGGGGTTTATTTTTGTTTGTTTCTGAAGTAGGGGAGCACAACTATAATAGAAAAAATTGCAAAATAACAGAAAACAGAACAATTAACAGAGAAAAATGGAATAAGAAAGAAAACAAATGATGAATTGCATCAATGATACAAAAACAAAAGATTTATACATTATATTTGAGACACGATGAATGCGGACTTTTAATAACTAGGATCAAAAGTCGATTATCATAGATGGGTTCTATGGGCTCTGAACTAGAGTCACTGTCAGAATCCGAACTAGAATCAGTGTTGGAATCAGAACTGGATTTTGGTTTCTCAGGAATGGAGTTCTGGAGTTCAGTGTACTCTTCTGACTTGATCTTTCTGGTGAGGCCAAGGTGTTTGGTCAGGCTGGTGGTTTTCTTCTGTTCTTGAGCTAACTGAGCTTGGAGCATAGCCACCTTGTGCTGCTCAGCCTTGACCAATTGGAATGTTCGTCCCACCAGATCCCTCATCTTCTCTCTCTCAAATTGCATGAAATGCTCTAATTTTTTATTTTGGCCTCATAAGGGGTTCGGATGTAGGCCTCCAAATCAGCCAGCCCCTTCTGCACATCCCTACGGATGTAGGGATTTTCTGTCATGGCCTGGGAGAGGGTGGCATATCTAGGGAGGGGGATGGAGTGGTAGGGGACTAAAGGGGGTCCAGCTGGGGGGGGGGGGGGGGTGGGGGGTCTGTTTGGGTAGCCTGGGTGGTAGTGGAGCGTCGCTCTGCAGAGAGTGTTTGCAAATACAAAGCTAACTTCAAAACGACTAAATATACTTGAAGCTAAAATCGCAAAGCACCTTTAAGTTTTCGAAAAGTTCCAAAAGAGCCCTTCTTATTACTTCGAATGGCAAAAGTGCCTTTCGACAAGTAGATAACCGGAAAGATTATTTCGCAAAGGACTTAGCCTCAGAACCGTCTATTCGAAAAGGAAATGTTATCATAATCAACTATTCGAAAAGAACATCTTTGTTTTGCGATTCATTATAGCTCGAATCTTCTCGAATAGACTTTGGACTTTGCGAAAGTAATTTTTGCTTTGCGATTTGAACTTTAAGTGTAATTAAACTATGCGAAAAGGAAAAGAAAGCGAACAGAGAAATTCAAGAAAACTATGTTGTACAAACATAATATACAATTTTCTACCATCGATTTTGGAGATTCGTGATGATGATGGGCACGACAGCTCTGAATGTTGTCAATGCATGGCTTGAGCCTCGACCATTTACCTTAATGACTCTTCCGTCATTGGGATCACGGATATCCACAACTCCACGAGGGGGCAGCCTTGATGACGATGTATGGCCCTTCCCATCCGGATCTCAATTTGCCAGAAAGAATTTAAGTTTAGAGTTGAATAACCATACCTTGGACCCCGGTATGAACTCTTTTCTCATTAAACTCCTATCATGAAATGATTTGACTTTCTCCTTATACAACTGGAGCTTGTATAAGCATCCATCCGACTCTTCCAATTCGGTGAGTTGAAGTTTCTGTGATTACCGAAGTTAGATCCATATTAAATGTTTTAATAGAAAGCTTTGTATTCTAACTCTCTTGGCAAATGACATGCTTTGCCATAGACCAGTCTAAAAGGGGACATTCCAATTGGAGTTTTGTAGGCAGTTCTGTATGCCCACAAAGCATCATTAGGCTTAAAGGACCAGTCCTTTCTATCCTTCTTCACAGTTTTTTCCAAAATGTGTTTGATCTCTATTTGAAATCTCCACCGTCCCTGGTTTGTGGATGATAGGGAGTGGCTACTCCGTGAGTGATGAGTACTTTTTTAATAGAGAGTCAAATTGCACATTGCAAAGTGGCTCCCCCATCACCGATGATGGCTGGGGAATCCAAATCTGGAAAAATGTGGTCTTTGAGGAATCTTAAAACCACTTTGTGATCATTGGATTTGGTAGCTAAGTCCTCAATCCACTTGGGGACATAGTCCACAGCAACCAAGATGAAATTATTTCCATTAGAAGGGGGAAACGGGCCCATAAAATCAAGGCCCCAAACCTCAAACAACTCAACTACCAGGATTGGTGAGGGCATTGAGTTTCTTTTGGAAATCTTCCAGCTTTTTGGCGATTCGACAAGATTCTGATCTTTGTAAGGCATCTTTAAAGATTGTGGGCCAATAGAAACCACACTGCAGAATTTTACTGTGCTTTATTGCTTTGAAATGGCCTCCATAGGCCTGTTCATGACACATTGACAATATGCCGTAGAATTCATGGTCCGGACACACTTTCCGATCACTTGGTCTGCACAATTCTTGAATAGATAAGGATCTTCCCAAATGAAATTTTAACTTGTGAGAAGAAAAGATCTTTATCCATTCGATTCCAATGTTGAGGAATCATCCGAGCCAAGAAGTTGACTATGTTTGCAAACCAAGGAATGGGTATTGATGGCAAAAGTTGCTCATCGAAATGATTCATTAATGGGTAAGCTATCATCCTCAATTGAGAATTCTAGATAAGTGATCACCACCACATTCTCCACTCCTTTCTTATCCTTAATCGTAGATCAAACTCACATAATAGGAGGATCCATCTGATTAACTGGCTTGGTATCCTTCTTAGGCAGAAGGTACTTTAGGGCGAGTGGTCGATAAACACCACAATTTGTGAACCTAAAACATAAGACCGAATTTTTCCAATGCAAACACAATGGCCTGCTCTTTCTCGGTTGTTGTGTAGTTGAGCTGGGCATCTATCATGGATCTGCCGCCATAAGCTATGACATGGGAAGGTTATCCTTTCTCTCCCCTAGGACAGCTCCTAGGGCTTAGTCTGATGCATCATACATAAGCTCAAAGGGCTCTGAATAGTCGAGGGGACGCAAGATGGGGCTGAAATCGGACATTTCTTAAGGACCTCAAAGGCATCATGCATTCATTAGTAAACACAAAAGGAACATCTTGACACAAGAATGACAGAGTGGCTTGGAAATTTTGAAATCTTTGATGAACCTCCTATAAAATCCTGCATGCCCTAAGAAACTTGATTTGCTTAGATTACGGGAGGAGGCAAATGTGCAATTAGATCAATTTTGCTTGGTCCACCTCTATGCCTTTATGGGAGACCACATGTCCTAGGACAATGCCTTGGTGACCATAAAATGGCACTTTTCCCAGCTTAGCACCAAATTGGTTTCTTCACATCTTTGCAACACCAACTTGTGGTGGTGTAACCATTGGGTAAAGCTGTCTCCATCAATTGAGAAGTCATCCATGAAGATCTCCATGAATTGATCAATCATGTCGTAAAGATGGCATACATGCATCTTTGAAAAGTAGCAGGGCATTGCAAAGACCAAAGGGCATCCTCCTATAGGCAAAAGTGCCAAAGGGTGAAGGTGGTCTTTTCTTGGTCCTGTGGTACACAGGATCTGGTTGTAACCAGAGTACCCATCAAGGAAGCGTAGTAAGCTTTGCCTGCAAGCTTATCAAGGATTTGGTCAATGAAGGGAGGGAAATGGTCTTTCCTTGTCATGGTATTTAATTTTCTGTAGTCTATGCACCCTCCATCCAGCTTGTTTGTCCGGTGGACATAAGTTCACCAGATTCATTCACTACAGTGATTCCAGATTTCTTAGGCACCACTGTGGGTGCTACCCAAGAATCAAATGGGGTAAATGACCCAGACATCTAGCGACTTGACAACTTCCTTCATTACCACTTCTTGCATGTGAGGATTCAACCTTCTTTGCATTTCTCTAGAAGGCTTGGCATCCTCTTCCGGTGGATCTTATGCATGCATACACTGGGTTTATTCCTCCTAAATCAGCAATGGTCCAATTGCTTTCTTGTCTTGTTTAGAACTACCAACAACTCCTCTTCTTGCTCCTTTGTAAGGGAGGAAGAAATAATCAGTAGTGTTTGATGATCTCCCAAAACACATATTTCAGATTTTGGGGAGCTGCTTGAGTTCCAATTGTGGGGAGAAAAGAGGGCAGCAAAGGTACCTTGGTAACTTGTGGAAGAGGGAGAGGAGCAGGTCTCCAAGAGAGAGAACTTGATGTTGGTGAGTGCCTTGCACAAAGCAGACTCCTTTGAATTTGATCTCCTTTTCCTTCTTTCTTAGTGGATTCCCAATCATTTTAAATTCTGGTGGAGTCTTTACCTTGCGAAATGTTTGTAAAGACTCCTCCACCACTCATCAATGATGTCAACATGGAAACATTCCTCGAGAGAATTGAGGTTGAGTAATGACATTATACACATTCAATTTAACTTTCATATTTCCAAAAGACACCTCCATGATGCGGACTGCATTGAATGCATGCATTAGTCAGTAGCAGAATGGTCTTCCCGAATAGTGGGGATGGCGGTGGTACTTTTGGTTGGTTCCATGTCCAACACCAAAAAGTCATGAGGGTAGAAAAACTTGTCTACTCCTACCAAAACATCTTCAATCAACCCCATAGGTTTCCTTTTGGATCATCACTATGTAACACCACTTGAGTGGGTTTCAATTCTCCCAAACCTAGCTTCTCATAGATGTATAGGGAAGCGAGTTGACACTAGCACCCAGATCTAGCAAGGCTTTCTCAATGGTGTGCTCCCCAATGATGCAGGGATTGTGGGGATTCAAGGGTCTTGCATCTTAGGTGGTGTTGCAATTGATAGCACTTGGTTGATTTTCTCCTGAAAGGCCTTCTTGGATAAATGTATCCTAGATTGCCTTTTGTGAGTGCATACCTCTTTGAGAAATTTTGCATAGCGAGGGACTGTTTGATTGCATCAAGCGGTAGATTAATTTTAACTTGCTTGAATGTCTCCATCATTTCCTCAATTTTTGTGTTTCCTTTGTCAAAAGGAGAAACTTACTTCATTGCATGGGGAAATGGGAGATGAGGAACAAATTTCTCCTTCTCATCTTTTCAACAATTTTGTTATTTTTCTATTTTTCATTTTTTGAATTTTTCGATGTAAATCAATGACCATATTGCTATCCAAATTTGTTCTGCACTTGTTCTTCATCTTTTCCTCTTCACTACCCATCGTGTTGTTTATTATTCTTCCACTTCTCAAAGTAGTCACCTTTGATTTCCTCATGGCCATTTGAGGATTCTCCAACCATGAACTGTCCCTTAGGATTGTTCACAGTTGGTGGGTAGTTACCCTCTTCTCTCTTAGCCAATGAATTTGAGAGTTGGCCCGGCGTTTCTTCAATTTTTTAATGCTCGATTGTGAAGGTTCACACCGAGACAGAGTTCCAAGATTTTGAAGTGAACTCAAGACCCGCTCTTCAAAGGTCGTGGATCTAGGAGGGGCAGGGCTGGTGCATGCATGGCTTGTTGTTGGTTAAGGCTTTGAAAATTTGATTTATTATAAAAATTCTGCTGATATGGCTGTGCAGGTTTGAAACGTAATTGATTTTTGGTCTGCCTTTTCTTGGTAATTTCCACGATTCCACGAGATTAGGATGAGATCTCCATGGGTAGTCATTCGATTGCATCTGTCCATAAGAATTTGCATGAGCTTGTTCCATCATGAGTTCTGGAAATTGTGATGCGAAGGACATTGATCAATGGAATGAGTGGGGACCTGCATATCAGACATGCCTCCCCTACACTTGACCCATTTGGAGCATTAAATGAGTCCACCAGTCTACCAAATCTTGTGGACAAATTATCCACTTTCCTTTGGAGCTCATTGACTACATAAACTTTCCGTCTTGTGAATTGGGGAGTATTCATCCTATTTGGATTCTCGGTGTCCCTTGATGAGATTCTCTTTGGGTTGAATTTTCTCCAATCACCTCAAAGAGGTCCCAAACCTCTTCAACTGTTTTCTGCAAGTAGGTACCTCCACAAGAGGCATCCACCATGTTCTTGCCCTTGATCAGTTCCTTGATAGAAGCTTTGAACCTGCCATTTAGGAATTTGATGGTGAGGGCATTGTCTTGATTCTTTAAACCTTTCCCATGCTTCATGGAAAGTTTGATTGAGTTTTGGGAAAAGAGATGATGCTTTGTCTCGGTTGGCTGGTTTTAGTCATTGGGAAATATTTTGACAAAAATTGACATTGCAAATCATTCCATGATGTGATCTTTGTTTGGTGCTAACATAGATAACCATGCTCTAGCTTTGTCCTTTAATGAAAAGGAAAGAGCCTAAGCTTGGTTGCCTCTCGACCAAGTCCGACTATGTTAAATGTTGTGCATAAAGCCGTAAATTCATCAATGTGTTTGTAAGGGTCTTCCTTACTCAATCCATGGAATGAAGGCAACATTTGGATGGTGGAGGACTTAATTTCATAATTTCCCCTCCATGGGAAATTGAATGCAAAATGGGGAATTATAAGCACCGGGGCAAAGTAGTCTCTTAACAATCTCTGGTCTTCGCCCATTTCAGCAGATATACATGATGTATGTCGGTTTCTTAGGAGTCTTTCAACTTCACGAATTTAAGAGAATCTCGAGATTGAGGGTTCTCTGCCAAACATACAACTCGAGAGGAATTTGGTACAAGACAAACTGTTGAATTACGTGCTTTCCTTTCCTTCATACAATGTAAGTACGTGAAATAACAATGAAATTAATAAATGATGATAAATAAATGAAAATAAACATAGGTCTTATCTATTTTAGAACAAATTCCCCGACAGCGCCAAAAACTTGTAACTCCACATGTGCCTTTTTTATGTGTATTTTGAGCAATTATTGAATAATAAGTTACATCATTTTAAATTATGAAAGAGATATCAGCACATTGAGGGCTAACAATAGCCTGCAAGATCCGGGCCAATTGTAGTAAGTTTTAAAAGTGAGTATATTTAAGATCGTCCACAGAGAATTAGTCTGGAATATGAGATAGACCTCGAGATCTGTGCTACCAGATCTGTCTCTATAATTATCTAGAAAGCAGATAAAACGAGAGTGTTGGGTTTTGTCACGTTTAACTAAAAGCAAATAAAGAAAAGAACTAACTAATGATCCAGATTCAAGTTGGGGAAGTGATTAAAATAAATCAAATGGAGAAATAATAACTTTACGTGATTTAGCCTTTGAATTTTAATGGAGAATCTGCAACTAAGCAGAGTTGATTCAATCTTCATCGGCTACCAAAGACCTGATGTAAGAGAAATAAATCGAATTAAGGAAGGTTTAGACTTATGGTTATGATCTGTCACTTAAATGGTCACAGATCATCCAATAGTTGTTGACCTATCCTCAATTGAACATGAACATCATCGCAAGTCCGAACTAGGTTACCAACGCTAATTAAATGCATAGGTAATGAATCAAGGGAAATTGCATGCAAAGTAGTGAATCTAAAGGAGTCTAATGCACTAAGGTGATCAATAAGAACCCTTGACATGAATCCAATGGAGAAACACGATTCTGACAACCTTTTAAATTCAATCTTACAATTACGAGCACGGCTTTAGAAAGCCCTCGGACTAGCGATCTTGAATCCGATCTCTTTGGAGTTACAAAAGCACTCTCAAGAACTCTCAAAAGCAAAACAGAGGAAGAAATTACAAGGCAAGGATAGACTATCGTAGGAAGGAGGGAAATGAGATGAAAACTCAAAATCTGGATGCCACAATTGGGCAAATGTCTTCTCAATTTATAGCTTTCCTCTATCACTGCACAAAATTTGAATTGACCAATCGAAGTGCTCGGATCTGGATTGCCCAATGGTACATTGAGCACGGGATCCGGATCTGTTACGGCCAATGAAAATGCTACGATGCTCGGTTCAGCCAATCAGGCGTTAGAAGCATCAATTCTATTATGGGAATTCAAAAGTCTGTTTGAGCTTCTAGAAGTTCCCGCCAAGTGATTTCATCTTTGGGTTTTCACGTGGGGCGGAATATGCCTTTGGTTTGTGCTTGGAATCTTCCGAAATGTCTCTGTGCTTTTAATTACATTGGGGCGCGTGCAGAGTTTACTGAAATGCCCTTCAAAGTGGTATAAATCCCGATGCCATTTCGTAGAGTTTAAGGGTCTTTTCGCAAAGTAGTTTGGCTCCAGAAGTTCTTTTCGCAAAGTGTTTTCTTCTTTTCGCAAAGGTCATTCTTCTATTCGAGGAGTGTTTTCTTCTTTTCGCAAAGTTCAAGGTTCTTTGCGAATTGAAGAGATTCTTTGCGAATTGAGCTTTAGCTTCCATTCTTCTTTGCGAATGGATCCTTCTTCTTCTTCAGGTCTTTTCTTGCTCTTTTAGGACCTTTTTAGCCATTGCTGAGGCTATTTCTTCACTCCCTCTTTGAGTTTGACATGCGTTGTCGGCTTTTTGATCATTTTAAGATGGTTTTCGGATTTGGACCTGTCTTTTTGGTTAGCTGCAATATGAACACTAAAGCACTTATTTAGTCTTCTCAAGGGTCTTTCAAGGCTCATGTTTAGGGGTGAAAAATGGTATTTTTCACTACTTAACAGCCAGGTATAGGGGTAGGTTCAAGTCCCATGGTTTCAAAAATAGATCCCATGAAGGAAGAATAAGCCTCTGTAGAGAAAGGCTCAGGTTCAGGTGTATGGGATACTTGTGTGTGTGAATTTGAATGGCAGTGAATTTGAGGGCTTTGGGAGTGCAGGGAGATGGGGCAATAAAATCTGCAGCTAAAACATGGGCATTGGTGGGAGAAATTGGTGGTGTGAGTATGGTTGGAGTGGTTGGTGTAGAGGGGGAATCTATAATTAGAATAATGGAGGGTATGGGAGATGGCACAGCTGGGATAGGTGAAGTGGCAGGGGCTGGAATAGGGGAGGAGGGTGAAAGGCCAACTTCCTCAAAAATTGGTGCAGCAGAAGAGCTGGTCACCATGGGAAGGAAAGTTTCTTCAACAATGGGTGCAGCTAAAGAGCTGGTCACCACAGGGTCTGGCAGAGCTGCATTGAGAAGTGGTGCAGCTAAAGAGCTGGTCACCACAGGTTCTGCCAAAACTGGTTCTAAGGGAACCTGAGGCAGTGTTCGGTGTTCATTACCGCAGTGTGTTCACCTTCCTCTCTCATTCTTTTCAGCATGGCTTGGCTTGTAGTCCAAGCCTTTTTCCCAAAATTGTGAGGAGCAATGACTTCGAATGGCTCCTCATTATCAATGTCAAAGTTGGCTCTGAGGAGGGCTGTGATCAATCTACCAAATGGGAGGCCAGCTAATTTTTGCTCCTTTTTCAACTTGGCACTAATATCAGCCATGGCTTTAAAAATTAACATAGGGGCATTGAAAAACTGCCCCTTAGAAAAGTGAAAAAGAGCCTCTAGAATTGGTGTTCTCCTCTCTTGGCTGTGCCTGGTAACATAAAAACTTCCCCTCAAAATGGAGTCCATCAATAGAAATTGGGGGGCTAGGTCTCTCCTCATGATGGACTGTCCAGTGCCCACAATTTCTTGGGTCAAATGTGCATTTCTCTAAGGAGGCTATTTGGAGCCAATGGCCCAAAGAGATCAAATTGGAAGGTATCCCCAAAGCATTCCCTATGTCTTCAAATGTGGAGTAAGATCGCAATCATCAATAAAGATAACCAGTGTAGGGACATCAGCATCTCTTTCAGTGACCTTGATTAGGTTTTGGTACCATAACTTCACCATTCGTGGGTAAATTTTCTCTAGCAAAGGGGTAAGGATATTGCTTAGTGCGGCTTCCCTTATGTATCTTAAAGATATGAGCACTCTGGTTTGTTGACGAAAAAGTTTACGTCACAATCACTCAGAATTAACCGAGCTTCAATGAATGGATTTGGCGTTACTAAATGTATAGGCGAGGAGGAAGCTCGAGCTCGGGACTAGCGGAGAGATGGGTTCCTCATGTCTCACTTTCTTTCCTTTCTCCACCCTATCCGCTTTATCCATAGATAGTTTTCTTTTGTCTGAAGTTTTGGCTTTTCCCTTGGGGGTAGGTTTGCTAACTTTCTTAGCAGAGGATTTTGGGAACATGACAGCCAATGATTTCTCTGCTTTTCCCATTCGAAATTGATGTATGAAAATGCCCACAACAGATCTTGACACAAATTGAAAATTTTAAATGATAAAGCGGAGAGAATGTGCGAGAAATACCGAGATCTAGGGTTTTAATTGAGCGAGTTGTTTGCTTGCAATCCCCCGGACTAGAAGCTAAAATCCTTCTCTGAAAACTCAAATGATCGAACAAAGGTGAAGAAAATGTAGCAAGCTTCTCAAATTCATGAGGAAAAGAATGAAATAGGGTTTTAGATGTGCAGTCGCTCTTGAGCTTTCGAATATGAAACCCCTACTTCGAAAGGATTTAAATATACTCAGAGTTAATTTCGCAACGTTCTTTATAAGTTTTCGAAAAGTTCCAAAATAAATGTTTTTACAACTGCGAATGGCATCAGTACCATTCGAAAAGTTAATCGCTTCAGAAACATCTTTTCGAAAAGAACAAGCTTTAGAAAGAACTATTCGAAATGCAAATCCTTGCTTTCGAGCAGTTCGTTACCAATCCAGAGTCTATGTGAAAAGTAAATTGAACTTTGCGAAAAGAGAATTATTACTTTGCGAATCATCTTGGAGCATATTTAAACCATGCGAAAAGAGACAAATCAAGAATAAAAATAGAAACAAAGAAACTAAGCAAAAACTATAAAATAAAAACATAATGTATAGTTATCTACCATCAGATTTTTGGAGGTTCATGATGACAGATGGGCAGCACAGGCTCCTGGGTAATTTCAATGCATGGTTTGAGCCTCTGACCATTTACTTTCAGGATTCTTCCATTACTTGGATCAAGGATGTCAACAGCTCCCGAAGGGGCTGTCTGAATGATAGTGTATGGCCCTTCCCATCTGGATCTCAGCTTTCCTGGGAAAAACTTGAGTTTTGAGTTAAATAACCATACCTTAGAGCCAGCTGTGAACTCTTTTCTCAATATATTTTTATCATGGAAAGTTTTGACTTTCTCTTTGTACAATCTTGAATTTGTGTATGCATCCATTCTCAGTTCCTCCAACTCAGCGAGTTGCAGTTTCCTGTGATTACCAGCAGTAGTTCGATCCATGTTCAATGTTTTAATGGCCTAAAAAGCTTTATATTCTAACTCTACTAGTAAATGGCATGCTTTGCCATAGACCATCCTGAATGGGGACATACCAATTGGGGTTTTATAGGCTGTCCTGTATGCCCATAATGCATCATTCAGCTTAAAGGACCAATCCTTTCTGTCCTTCTTCACAGTCTTTCCAAAATATGTTTGATTTCTCTATTGGAAATCTCCACTTGTCCACTGGTTTGTGGATGATATGGAGTGGCTACTCTATGAGTCACAGAGTATTTTTTTAATAAAGTTTCAAAATGTTTATTACAAAAATGGCTTCCCTCATCACTTATAATGGCTCTGGGAAAACCAAACCTGGAAAAAATGTGATCCTTAAGAAATTTAAGAACCACTTTGTGATCGTTTGTTTTAGTGGCTGTGGCTTCAATCCATTTGGAAACATAATCCACAGCTACTAAAATGAAATTATACCCATTGGAAGGAGGAAAGGGACCCATGAAGTCTATCCCCCAAACATCAAACAACTCAACTATGACAGCCCGAATTTCGGCACCCCGAAACCCATACCATCAGCACGATCATCTTGACTGTGCCCCTCAGCTAAGCGCGAAACATTGGCATATCAAGCATAAAATGAAACAATAAATGAAACTGCGGAATTTAAATCTATATTAAAGCAATTCTCCAAAAGACAGTTCTACCCTCATGCCTCTGCATGAATGGAGAACCGATCCGAACCATCGATGATAGCAATCATCACGGATGGTTCGCCCCAAAAGAATAATCCCAAACTCAATATATACATGGTTTAACCAAAACAAGGCTTGACATACCAAGCCATACAAATCTCTCACAAAAGCCCTCAAAGCGGCACAACGGAGTCCTCTAGAAGAAGTCCTCAGGAGGTGGCTCCAACTCGTCTCCGGCCGCAAGGTCTGACTCACCGGGGTCAGCGTCTCCTGAAGCCTCGGCCGCTGCTAGTAGTGGACCTGCGACGTATAGTCTATAGGGTGAGCTACATCCTAGCTCAATAGGGAACAAAACACAGTTGAACATATAAATTATTACTCACATATATTCCATGATATGACATGCATGATGTGTCTATGCAATTACTGATAAAATAGTTAAAAAGTATTACATTTTACTGGTAGTTTACTCGTGTCTTTTATTTACTCATGAATGATGCTGAAAAGGCCTAAAGCAAAACTTAAACTTTCAACTTAAGTAATCCCCGAGCAATATAGCATCGAGCCCGATGAGATACCCATCATCGTCATCTATATAGCCACTTTTAACGTATTCCACAGGAATACAATATAGTACCAAGCCCCTTTCCTTCAGGGATTGGTGGCGGGGTTTCACTTGTCTCAAATCAACACCCCTGGGGTGTGCTTACTATGTGCGGATAAGCTTTCGCACTGGCTTACGGTTTCGCCACCGTATCGGTCACGGATATCTGGCCGTGTCAGTCGTGGATATCCGGCCACGTTGGTGGGGTACCCTATCAAACCTCAAATAACAAAAATATCGGTGCCTTACATATAGTTATTCACCGTGTAAGTGTGCTATCTTATGTCAGTTAGGCCCTATCAAACATGATTCAATCTTGGATACATCCCTGGGATGTATCCATTCACTTGCATCACACCTGATGCTCTTTTCTCTTTACTTCTTCATCCCCTGGGGATGGCTCATTATAATTACTCTTATGGATGTCACACACACACACTTTTCACAATTCTTAAGCAATAAAACATTTTGAATTTGAATTCTATATCACTACACACATGCTCTTGTAAAATAAAGTACATGTTCAAAGTGTTCCCTACCTCAAGTCTTCATTCGATCAATGTATCAAGGTCCCACGTGGCTCCTTGTGCACTAGCTCACTCGTACCACCTATGGTACCACATAACATGTGAAACACATCACCAAGGATGCAATAAAGGAGGTTCAAGACCCTCCATGAAGCTTAAAGTCAAACTCAAAAGTCAACAGAATTTAACACAGTCGATTAATCGAACTCCAAAATCGATTAATCGACAGTCAATATCGATTAATCGAGATTCCCATTCGATTAATCGAACCCAATTCGATTAATCAAAATTCTCCATTTTATCTGTCGATTCTCAACTCGAGTAATCGAATTTCCAAAATCGATTAATCGATCCCAAATCGATTAATCGAAATTTGAAATCGATTAATCGAAATCACATTTCGATTAGTCGATTTTTCCCCAAGTCCTTTCCTCCAACCCCTGGGGTCCACTGGAGGTTCCCAGTCGATTAATCGATACCCAAATCGATTAATCGAAAACCAAAGTCGATTAATCAAAACCCAATTTGAATAATCGAAATCGGGGTCCTCTGACTTTTCAACTTCTTAGCCAATTTTGATTAATCGAAACCCAATTTTGATTAATCGAAATTGCCAGATTCTTCCCCTTTTTGAGCTGTTCTTCCCAATCTTTTTCCACACTTTTTCCCTATTTTTCTAAACCATTATCCTATGATTTAAACCATTTTTAACTACAATTTAACCTCTACAACCTATGCATTTTATTCACAAAGTTTTACCTTGAATCAATCTCAAATTGATTAAGTTGAGCGGTTGGAAAGGCTAGGGTTTCCAGCTTTGCTTCGAGCGGATCCCTCGCGTCGAATCCGACGTTTATTGCTCGAATCCCCCCCTTCAACTAGCATTTACTCCTTGCATTAACTATGGTCTCCTTCTCTCTCTCTTCTTTGCTCTCTCTCAATCAACCAATTAAAAGAGAAACTAGGGCTATTAAACCCTTTGATCTTCCCTCCAACTTGTGTGTTGAGCACATGCACCGCAGTAGGTGTATGTGACTTTAGATTTACAACACACACCACATAGCCACACAACTCATCACATCTCGTCCATTCATCACACCCCATGCTAACTATTGGACTTCTATTTGATCAAACCTATGACTGATAGGGCACGGATCTCGAGGTCATAGTTTAGTGTGATTTTTTGGGCTATTACATCCTCCCCACCTTGGGAATTTTCGTCCTCAAAAATAACCTAAAGGTGCGGCGGTCTAGGTCTCCCCCCCCCACACTCTTGATGAGGTGGCCCAGTGAAGTTACATGAATTATAACCAAAAACACATACGTGGTATAAAAGATAACAGTCGTAGGAGTAACAAAAGATATATATTAATCAACAGAAAATTTATACAACTGGTTACATTAATTTAAATGACAGTACAACAAATGTTTTCTATACAATCAAAATAGAAAGTAAAGTATGGCTCATGCCATCCCCTCGCCAGGCTGGTCTGGTGCTGGAGCGGGCTGCTCCTAGTGGGCGGAGCTATGGGTCCGGGCAGTGTGGGAGCGGGTGTGGTGCAGTGGTAGCGGCGTGGTGGAAGCGTCTCGACGGATGTGGATGTGGAAGGAGCCGCGTCTGTAGTGGCTATGGTAGGATGGAAGACGGGTCCTCGGTGGAAGGCTGTGCGTCCGGCTATCCACTCCTCCTCCTGGGCGAGGTAGTCTGTGGGGTAGATGTGGCGGAGGGTGTGGAATAGAAGGAAGTCCATCCTCCGGTTCATCCTTTCATTGTTGGCCTCCATACGGGCCAACACCTCCTCGATGGTCGGCCCTGATGAAGCGGCGCGCCGGCGATAGGATGAGGTGGGTGTAGCGGGCGCGGAGTGGGATGGCGGTGTCGGTGAGGCTGCTGTGTGAGAGGTGGCCCTCTCCACTAAAGGCTCGGCTGCGGCAGGGTGTGCCCCACCCACGGGTGGGTCCTGCTGTGGTGGTGGGGGTGGCGGTGGTGCTAGTGCTGCTGCTGCGGCGACTGGAGCGGGACCCGGAGCCGATAGGGTTCGCTTGAGCAGATTGTAGCTATGGGTCCATGAAGACTTTAAGAACGTCTTCACACAGTCCGTAACCCTCACCTCGTGAGGTGAGGTGATGTAAGAGGGATCGTTGGAGTAGCACTCCAACATGCTCGAGATGAGGCGAGCATAGGGCATCTTCTCCTTCGGCCGGAGGTTGCCCTTCATCAATTTGCCCTTGATGTACCTCATCCCCTCAAGGATGACCATGGTGGCGTCGAACCACCGGCCACAGAAGGCCGCGTAGAGTGCGTGTTGCACTCGGTCTACGCGCTTGGTGTCGTGGTGCATTGGATAAAGGTTACACTTGATCACCGAATCGAGCATCCACATGTAGTGGGGAAGGTCAACCCTCTTTATGGAGGAGCCCGACCCCTTTTTACCATTGGTCATGCGGGTCATGACTTCCTCAAAGCGGGGGTCCTCCTCGAAGGGTGGGAATAGGGTGGTCTCTGGGATAAAATAGAGGTAGCATTCAAGCACCTCCTATATGTGACGACGAGTGATCGTGTAGTCTCGACCCTCTATGGTGGTCTTGATCATATCGTCGGTCGGGCCGTCCACAAGCCCTTGGTAGAATAATCTCACCAATCTAGGGTAGTAAGAACCCCAGATTGGTTTGAGAAGGTTGCCGAGACCGGCATTGTTGAGGTAGTTTCGAGCCCATTGGGTCTCGCTCGGTACATCGGGATTTGTGAATAGGGTTGGGTCAATAACGTATTCGACCTCGAAGGTCTTGGCCGCCCACCATTCATTTGGTTGTACCACATTAGTGGGTGGTGGGGGCATGGGAGTGGACTCGCGGGAAGACTCGCGCATAGACACGCTCGTCGAACCGGAGGTGGTCTTCGATGTCGACGGTGACGGAGTCCTCACCGGCGATGGGGTAGGTGGTGGTGGTGCGGCATTCTTATGTCGGACCGGTAGTTTAGAGGTCGCCTTCTTTGAAGACAACCGGGTCTTGGGTGGCATGGTGGGTAAAATAGTAAGAATCTAGGGTTTTTATAGCTCAAATTGAAGGAAAAGTACAAATCTAGGGTTTACCTTAGGTTTCGATGTGAAAATGGGCGATCTCGGTCGGAAAGCGGCGAAGAAAGCTCAAAAACCCTAGCACGGATGGATGGCCGGAGAGGAAGAAGAAAAGGGCGCTCGAAGAACTCAAGTGCAAATGATTCGAATGGGAAGAAAAATCCTTAAATTTCAATATATAGGCCTCGGCTCGATTAATCGAAATCTAGAATCGATTAATCGAGATTTCAAACTAGGTTAAGCCGCATAAAACTGATTAATCAATTTCCCAAATCGATTAATCGAAATCGTATCTGTTTCAATTTTAAGTTTTTTGAGCTCACTGGCGTGAGCCAGTCGATTAATCGAAATCCATTTCGATTAATCGAAAATTCAAAATCGATTAATCAAAATTCACTTCGATTAATCGAAATCGTGCAGTAACTTCCAAAATTTTCAGGATTCTTTAAGTTATTCGATTAATCGAATTCTACTTCGATTAATCGAATTCCACTTCGATTAATCGAATTTCACTTCGATTAATCGAAATCGTTCCTCTGACTTCATTTTTCTTCCAAGTCCATTTAGTAATTCGATCAATCGAACTTCCAGTTCGATTAATCGAAATTCCAAATCGATTAATCGAATTTCCAAAATCGATTAATCGATCCCAAATCGATTAATCAAAATTATAACTAGATCAATCGAAATTGCATTCTATGTCTGTTCTAACTCTTTTCAAATTTCCAGTCATTGGCAGGTGCCAGTCGACCAATTGAACAAAATCTATTAATCGAAATTCCAAATCGATTAATCGATTTGAAATTCGATTAATCAGTTTTTGCCCAATTTCTGCAGATTTTCAATTTCCTTGGTTCTTTAATTTCTTTTGGTAGTTTATGTCATCAAGTGGTTCATAGTTCCATGAAAACACATACACTTTGTCATATGCATAAGAATCTGTTCGTTAAATCATACTTTGATCAAAACTTCCATTGAATTACAAGTATCGTGGAGATTTCACAAACATGTTTGTGGTTTACATTGGATTCTCACGTCGTTGGAAACAAGGCTGGATATTGTTCCTTCACATCGGCCTCTCGTTCCCAAGTAGCCTCTTCTTTTGGATGATTGTTCCACCGAACAAGCACAAAGGGAATCACTTTAGTGCGCAGTACTTGTTCCTTTCGATCCAAGAATTCCACAAGTTCCTCTATCGTGCTCATGTCCTCACACATCTCCATAGGTTGTTTTCCTAACACATGAGACGGATCATTCACATACTTTCTAAGCATCGATATGTGGAAAACGTTATGTACTCGATCAAACAGCGGTGGTAAACCAATGCGATATGCAACTTCACCTACGCGTCCCAAAATTTCAAATGGTCCAACATAACGTGGGCTTAACTTCCCTCTCTTACCAAATCTCATTACGCCTTTCATAGGTGACACTTTCACAAACACGTGCTCACCCACTTTATAGTCGACACTAGTCCGCTTCATGTCGGTGTAACTTTTCTGTCTACTCTGTGCTGACTTCAGCCTTTCTCTGATGATTCAAACAATGGTGGCATTGTCTTCAAGTAGATTTGGCCCTAAAACAAATTTCTCACCTGTTTCCTCCCAATTGAGGGGTGATTTGCATCGTCGTCCATACAGAGCTTCATACGGTGCCATGCCAATGCTCGTTTGGAAACTATTGTATGCAGAGCGATACTCATCCCAGTATCCTTGCATATCTAGCATGCACGCTCTGAGCATGTCTTCTATTACTTGGTTCACTCGCTCTGTCTGCCCATCAGTTTGAGGATGGAAAGCTGAACTAAAGTCTAGTCGTGTTCCCATTCCTTCTTGAAATTTCTTCCAAAACTTAGATGTATATAGTGGATCATGATCTGAAACTATGCTGCTTGGAATCCCATGTAATCTTACAATCTCCTTCATGTATAAGTCTGCCAGTCTTCCTGCTGTATACGTAGTATTGTATGGCAAAAAGTGCGCTGATTTGGTCAATCGGTCCACGACGACCCAAATGGCATTGTGTCTCTTGGTAGTACGGGGCAATCCAATAATGAAATCCATTGAGATCGATTCCCACTTCCATTCTGGGATTGGTAAAGGTTGCAATAGTCCAGCAGGATGTCTATGATCAACCTTCACTTGCTGACAAGTCAAACACCGTGACACGTACTCGGCCACGTCTTGCTTCAGTCCTCTCCACCAGTAGTTCTTTTTCAAGTCTTGGTACATCTTGGTGCTACCGGGGTGGATAGCATAATTTGATTTATGGGCCTCATCAAGAATTGTTCGTCTTAGATCGGTATTGTCCGGAATGCAGAGATGGCCCTTAAACAATAAAGAACCATCTTCTTTAACCGAGAAGTCCGACCTGATGCCTTCACTCATGTCTTGATGAATCTTTGTTAATGCTGGATCTTTCATCTGTAGATCGTGGATATGCTCAAATATCACTGGCTTTACCGATATATTAGCCAAAAAGGATCCGGTGGCTTTTGACTCAGTGTTTGCATCGTAGAATGCCAGGTCTTCCAATAATTTCCATCGGTGCATACCCAAAACCAAACAAGCTAACTGAGCTGAACCTTTTCGACTCAATGCGTCGGCTACTACATTCGCCCTGCCTGGATGGTATTGTATGGAGCAATCGTAATCCTTGAGGAATTCCATCCATCTGCGCTGTCTCATGTTGAGCTCTTTCTGTGTAAACAGGTATCGGAGGCTCTTATGATCGGTGAAAATTTCAAAAGTCTCACCATACAAGTAATGTCTCCAAATCTTGACATAAAAAATGATCTTTGCTAAGTCATGAGTCGGGTAATTTTTCTCGTGTTCTTTGAGTTCTTGATCCGTAAGCTATCACCTTCTTGTGTTGGTTGAGTACACAACCAAGGCCATTGTATGTGACGTCATTTGTGCAGCGTATCCTCCACTGCCTGAAGGAATCGCTAACACTGGAGCCGAAGTGAGTCTCATTTTGAGTTCTTGAAAACTCTTCTCGCATGCCTCACTCCACTCAAACCTTGAATCTTTTCATGTCAGCTTTGTGAGAGGTCCCGATATCTTTGAAAACCCCTCGACGAAACGTCGATAATAGCCTGCTAAGCCCATAAAACTTCGGACATCGGTCACTGTCTTTGGTTGCTCCCATTTAACCACTGCTTCTATCTTTGCTGGATCTACAGTGACACCATGCTTTGAGATGACATGTCCCAAAAAGCTAACCTCTTCCAACCAAAACTCACATTTGCTGAGTTTGGCGTACAATTGGTGTTCACGTAGTGTCTGTAGAGAAATCCTCAAATGTTCTTCGTGTTCCATCTTGGATTTGGAGTATATCAAAATATCATCAACAAACACCACGACGCAGGAGTCCAAGTGTGGTTTAAACACTCGGTTCATCAGATCCATAAACGACGCCGGAGCATTAGTCAATCCAAATGACATCAGAAGGAATTCATAGTGTCCATACCATGTCCGGAAAGCTGTCTTCTGGATGTCCTCTGCCTTGACTCGCAACTGATGATATCCAGATCTCAGGTCAATCTTGGAAAAATACCTTGCTCCTTGCAGTTGGTCGAATAGATCATCAATTCTAGGCAAAGGGTAGCGGTTCTTCACAGTGAGTTTGTTCAATTGTCGATAGTCAATGCATAGCCGCATTGACCCATCTTTCTTCTTGACAAATAAAATCGGTGCTCCCCATGGAGACACACTCGGTCTAACAAACCCCTTGTCCATAAGCTCTTGTAGTTGTTCCTTCAACTCCTTTAACTCAGCAGGAGCCATTCTATAAGGCGCTTTCGAAATAGGCTCCGTTCCCGGTACTAAGTCAATGGCGAATTCCACCTCTCTTTCTGGAGGTAATGCAGGCAATTCTTCTGGAAACACGCCGGCGAAGTCCCGCACAACTGCTATCTCATAAATGACATTCTTTTCTTCCTTGTCCTCCTTTAAGAAAGCCAAGTATCCACTGCAACCCTTTCTGATCATTTTCTCGGCCTTTACTGCTGAGATCAGTGGCACCGATGATGACTTCACTCCTTGAAACCGAAATGATCTTCTTGTGTTGGGTCTAAAAATGACTACCTTGTCCTTGCAATCGACGGTTGCACAATCTTTCAAGGTCCAACCAAGGATCACATCAAACCCTTGCATGTCTAACAGTATCAACTTTGCTTCCAATTCATGGACCTCTAGGTCTCGAACTGCTATAATGATGGATTTGCAAGCTAACTCCGTGTCTACTAACTCTCCAGTAGGAATAGACACAGATAGGATGAAGTCCAACGCCTCTGGAACAATCTTCATCTTCTTGGCGAAACGTGGAGTGACGAATGAGTGGGTAGACCCTGGGTCTATCAACACTCTAGCGTCATATCCAACAAAGCATCCTTTTTCATATATAGTTAAAGTACCTATAGTATATATACATACATACAATAATTTACACATCAAAATACACCCTTAATTCACATATAGATTTAGTATTGAGAAAAAGAATCTATACAATTTCTAATGCATGCTCCTTCTCTATCTAAAATTTTCATAAAATGAAGATTTTCTTTAATTTAAAAGGGTCTCACCTTGGATGACGTCATGCACGTTCCCTGCTTCCTGAGCAGTGACTGCATAAGCTCTCCCCTGAACGATCGGCTTCCTTGCTTGAATGGGTCGTAGTGCTGCAACCGAAACCGTCTTTCTTTTATCCGTCTCGGGGCAATCCTTGATCAGGTGGCCCACCTTGCCACGTCGGAAACAACCCCTTGTTCCCGATCTGCAATCCACTGCCCTATGAGGCTTGCCACACTTGGCACAAATCTCCCGAGGTGCGGAAGAAACAGTACGAGAACCCTGTGTGATAGTGGCGTCAGTAGACATGGCAGGGCTCTCATAGCGTAAAGGTCTCCCCGACGCAAGTAATGGAAACCTCTGTTGGTGTTGTTGTTGCGCCAGCCTTCCAAAACCTCCCTGAAACTGTGGTCTCTGATTTTGGCCCATGAACCTCGGCTTTTTGCTCTCTCTGTCTATATCTATTTGTATTTTCTTCTTCCACAACCAATGCCTTACTCATGACCTCTTCATAGGTCCTCAGCTGAAATGGAGCTACGCCGCCCCTAACCTCAGGCTTCAAACCTTGCTGAAACCTCTTGGATTTCATCACTTCGGTAGCGATGTAATCCGGAGTAAAACGGGCAAGTCGTAGAAACTCCACCCCATATTCTCTCACTGTCATTCTCCCTTGCACTAATTGTAGAAATTGTATTTCAAGCTGATTCCTCACCACTTCCGAAAAATATTGTTTATTGAACTCCTCCCAAGTCCAAGGCAACTCTGGGGTCTCCTGAGCCCGAGTCCGTATCGCAGACTTCCACCAAGGCCCAGCCTCCCCATCCAACATATAAGCTGCCTATCTCACACTCTCATCTTCCGTGCATGTCAGCACTCTAAAGACTTTCTCCATCTCCATAAGCCAGTTCTCTGGCCATTGTATGCCTTGACAGAAAATGAAGGAGGTCTCATCCTCCTAAACTCTGTAAAAGATGAGGGCACAGGCAGCGCAGGTCCTACAGGTGGTGTAGGTGGCTGCTGTTCTCTTGACGCGTGAGCTGCATTGTTGTGCCATGGCAGCTGCCATAGTCTCCATAGTGTGCATAATCCTTTGTCCTCTCTATCTTCTTGTCTTTCTCTCACTCTCTCTTGTTCTCTTAGATCTTGATCCTGCCGATCTCGATCCTCTTCATCATGTTGTCTACTACTACTGCCCCCTGGGGCCTCAGTACCTCCTAAAGGCACTCTATTAGTAGGAGAGATGTAATCATCTCCACTACGTAGACTCCTTTGTTGGCCTCCCCTTGGTCGGCCTCTTCCTCTAGATGACATTTGCGGCTGCATTTGAAACTAAAGTTTCGTTAGCAGAAGCCCCTATATTCTGACGAAAGAACAATTGTCAGAATTGCTAAAAGAAATCGCTTTGATACCAACTGTGACAGCCTGGATTTCGGCACCTCGAAACCCGTGCCATCAGCACGATCATCTTGACCGTGCCCCTCAGCTTAGCACGAAACATTGGCATATCAAGCATAAAATGAAATAATAAATGAAACTGCAGAATTTAATTCTATATTAAAGCAATTCTCCAAAATACAGTTCTACCCTCATGCCTCTGCATGAATGGAGAACCGATCCGAACCATCGATGATAGCAATCATCACGGATGGTTCGCCCCAAAAGAATAATCCCAAACTCAATATATACATGGTTTAACCAAAACAAGGCTTGACATACCAAGTCGTACAAATCTCTCTCAAAAGCCCTCAAAGCGGCACAACGGAGTCCTCTAGAACAAGTCCTCAGGAGGTGGCTCCAACTCGTCTCCGGCCGCAAGGTCCGACTCACCGGGGTCAGCGTCTCCTGAAGCCTCGGCCGGTGCTAGTAGTGGACCTGCGACGTATAGTCTATAGGGTGAGCTACATCCTAGCTCAATAGGGAACAAAACACAGTTGAACATATAAATTATTACTCACATATATTCCATGAAATGACATGGATGATGTGTCTATGCAATTACTGATAAAACAGTTAAAAAGTATTACATTTTACTGGTAGTTTACTCGTGTCTTTTATTTACTCATGAATGATGCTGAAAAGGCCTAAAGCAAAACTTAAACTTTCAACTTAAGTAATCCCCGAGCAATATAGCATCGAGCCCCGATGAGATACCCATCATCGTCATCTATATAGACACTTTTAACGTATTCCCTGGGAATACAATATAGTACCCAAGCCCCTTTCCCTTGGGGATTGGTGGCGGGGTTTCACTTGTCTCAAATCAACACCCCTGGGGTGTGCTTACTATGTGCGGATAAGCTTTCGCACTGGCTTACGGTTTCGCCACCGTATCGGTCACGGATATCTGGCCGTGTCAGTCGTGGATATCCGGCCACGTTGGTGGGGTACCCTATCAAACCTCAAATAACAAAAATATCGGTGCCTTACATATAGTTATTCACCGTGTAAGTGTGCTATCTTATATCAGTTAGGCCCTATCAAACATGATTCAATCTTGGATACATCCCTGGGATGTATCCATTCACTTGCATCACACCTGATGCTCTTTTCTCTTTACTTCTTCATCCCCTGGGGATGGCTCATTATAATTACTCTTATGGATGTCACACACACACACTTTCACAATTCTTAAGCAATAAAACATTTTGAATTTGAATTCTATATCACTACACACATGCTCTTGTAAAATAAAGTACATGTTCAAAGTGTTCCCTACCTCAAGTCTTCGTTCGATCAATGCATCAAGGTCCCACGTGGCTCCTTGTGCACTAGCTCACTCGTACCACCTATGGTACCACATAACATGTGAAACACATCACCAAGGATGCAATAAAGGAGGTCCAAGACCCTCCATGAAGGTTAAAGTCAAACTCAAAAGTCAACAGAATTTAACACAGTCGATTAATCGAACTCCAAAATCGATTAATCGACAGTCAATATCGATTAATCGATTCTCAAATCAATTAATCGAGATTCCCATTCGACTAATCGAAACCCAATTCGATTAATCGAAATTCTCCATTTTATCTGTCGATTCTCAACTCGAGTAATCGAATTTACAAAATCGATTAATCGATCCCAAATCGATTAATCAAAATTTGAAATCGATTAATCGAAATCCCATTTCGATTAGTCGATTTTTCCCCAAGTCCTTTCCTCCAGCCCCTAGGGTCGACTGGAGGTTCCCAGTCGATTAATCGATACCCAAATCGATTAATCGAAAACCAAAGTCAATTAATCAAAACTCAATTCGATTAATCGAAATCGGGGTCCTCCGACTTTTCAACTTCTTGGCCAATTTTGATTAATCGAAACCCAATTTCGATTAATCGAAATTGCCAGATTCTTCCCCTTTTTGTGTTGTTCTTCCCAATCTTTTTCCACACTTTTTCCCTATTTTTCTAAACCATTATCCTATGATTTAAACCATTTTTAACTACAATTTAACCTCTACAACCTATGCATTTTATTCACAAAGTTTTACCTTGAATCAATCTCAAATTGATTAAGTTGAGCGGTTGGAAAGGCTAGGGTTTCCATCTTTGCTTCGAGCGGAGCCCTCGCGTCGAATCCGACGTTTATTGCTCGAATCCCCCCTTCAACTAGCATTTACTCCTTGCATTAACTATGGTCTCCTTCTCTCTCTCTTCTTTGCTCTCTCTCAATCAACCAATTAAAAGAGAAACTAGGGCTATTAAACCCTTTTATCTTCCCTCTAACTTGTGTGTTGAGCACATGCACCGCAGTAGGTGTATGTGACTTTAGATTTACAACACACACCACATAGCCACACAACTCATCACATCTCGTCCATTCATCACACCCCATGCTAACTATTGGACTTCTATTTAGTCAAACCTATGACTGATCTGGCATGGATCCTGAGGTCATAGTTTAGTGTGATTTTTCGGGCTATTACATCAACTACCAAAATACGCTGTAAAGGCATTGAGTTTCTCTTGGAAGTGTTGCCCAATTTTTGACAGTTTTGGCAAGACTTACAATGTTGCAGAGCATCTTTGAAAAGTGTAGGCCAATAAAATTCGCACTGTAAAACCTTTGCAGCAGTTTTGTTTCGACTAAAATGACCTCCACAAGCCTGTTCATGACACATAGAAAGTATTCTATGAAATTCTGGGTCAGGGACACATTTTCTTATTATTTGGTTTGCACAACTCTTAAACAGATTAGGATCTTCCCAGATGAAATGTTTAACCTTTGTGAAGAGAAGATCTTTATCCATTTTATTCCAATGTTGAGGAATTCTTCCAGTAGCCAAAAAGTTGACTATGTTTGCAAACCAAGGAGTGTGTACACTAATGGCAAAAAGTTGCTCATCAGGGAAAGATTCATTGATAGGCAGCCTATCAATCTCAGCAGTTAAAATTCTAGACAAGTGATCAGCCACCACATTCTCCACCCCCTTTTTATCTTTTATCTGTAAATCAAATTCTTGTAATAGGAGAATCCACCTGATTAATCTTGGTTTGGTGTCCTTCTTAGACAGAAGGTATTTCAAAGCAGAGTGGTCAGTGAACACCACTATTTGTGAACCCAAGACATATGACCTAAATTTTTCTAAAGCAAAAACAATTGCCAACAGCTCCTTCTCAGTTGTTGTGTAATTGAGTTGTGCATCAATCATTGATCTACTGGCATAAGCTATGACATGAGGCAGCTTTTCTTTTCTCTGTCCAAGGACAGCTCCCAAAGCATAATCTGATGCATCACACATCAGTTCAAAAGGTAATGAATAATCTAGAGACTGCAATATTGGAGCTGAAATCAAACAATTTTTTAGGAATTCAAAAGCCTTCATGCATTCATTATTGAAAACAAAAGGGACATCTTGACACAGCAAATGACAAAGAGGTTTGGTTATTTTACTGAAGTCCTTGATGAACCTTCTGGAAATCCAAAGATGTCCCAGAAAACTTCTGATTTGCTTAACAGTTTTGGGAGGTGGTAAATGTGCAATTAGATCAATTTTTGCTCTGTCCACCTCAATGCCCTTGTGAGAAACAACATGGCCAAGGACAATGCCTTGGGTGACCATGAAATGGCTCTTTTCCCAGCTCAGAACTAGATTGGTTTCTTCACATCTCTGTAATACCAATTTGAGATGATGTAAACACTGGGAAAAACTATCTCCATAGATTGAAAAATCATCCATAAAAATCTCCATAAATTGGTCAATCATATCAGAAAAAATGGAATACATGCATCTTTGAAAGGTAGCAGGAGCATTACAAAGACCAAAAGGCATTCTCCTATAGGCAAAAGTGCCAAAAGGGCAAGTGAATGTGGTCTTTTCCTGATCTTGTGGGTACACAAGAATCTGGTCGTACCCAGAGTAACCATCAAGAAAACAGTAATAAGTTTTTCCTGCTAGCTTATCTAAAATCTGATCAATGAATGGGAGGGGGAAATGGTCTTTTCTGGTCATTGCATTTAATTTTCTGTAATCAATACAAACCCTCCACCCAGTTGTTTGTCTAGTTGACATAAGCTCACCAGAATCTGAGGTTACAACAGTGATCCCAGATTTCTTAGGTACCACCTGTGTAGGTGCCACCCAAGTTGAATCTGAAATGGGGTAAATGACCCCTGCATCCAATAACTTAACAACCTCTTTCATGACCACTTCTTGCATATGAGGGTTCAGCCTCCTTTGCATTTCCCTTGAAGGCTTTGCATCTTCTTCCTAATGGATTTTGTGCATGCAAACAAATTTGGTGATTCCTCCCAAATCAAAGAATAGTCCGATAATTGCCCTTCTATGTTCTTTCAAAACTATCAACAGCTCTTCTTCTTGCTCCTTTGTGAGGGAGGAAGAAATAATTGCAGGCAATGATTTATGATTTCCTAAAAACACATATTTCAAATTTTTTGGCAGCTGCTTTAGTTCTAAATCAGGTGGGCTGCAAAAAGAAGGTAACAAAGGTACCTTAGCTGTTTGTGGAAGGGGAAGAGTAGCAGGTTTCCAAGAAGAGAAACTTGCTAATTGATTATGAGTTCCTTGTATAACATTTATTTCCTCAGAATTTGAGATACAAACTGTTTCTTCTTCAGAATTTCCCCAAGCATCTTCAACATTTGTGGTGAACTCTTCACACTGCAGAAACTATTGAAAAGTCCCTTCTACCAGTTCATCCAATAAATCAACATGAAAACATTCTTCAGAACTGAATTGAAATTTGTGTAGGCATTATAAACATTTAATTTTACCTTCATGTTTCCAAAAGAGACTTCCATAATTCCAGACCTGCATTGAATGCAAGCATTTGCTGTAGCCAGGAATGGTCTTCCCAAAATGACAGGGATGGAAGTTTTGTTTTAGGTTGGTTCCATGTCCAAAACTAGAAAAGCAGTAGGATAGAAAAATTTATCTACTCCCACCAATACATCTTCAATCATCCCCACTGGCTTCCTTTCAGATCTGTCTGCTAGTTGTAACACCACATGAGTGGGTTTTAATTCTCCCAAACCTAGTTTCTCATATACAGAATATGGAAGTAGGTTAACACTAGCACCCAGATCTAATAAAGCCTTTTCAATGGTATGTTCCCCAATAATGCAAGGGATTGTGGGGATTCCAGGATCTTGAAGTTTAGGAGGTGTGGCAATGGATAACACCTGATTAACTCTTTCCACAACAAAGACCTTCTTGGACAACTGTATCCTAGACTGTCTTTTGTGAGTGCAAACATCTTTCAAAAATTTGACATATGCTGGAATTTGTTTGATTGCCTCAAGCAAAGGTAGATTTATCTTGACTTGCTTGAAAGTCTCCATCATTTCATCTATTTTTGTGTTCCCTTTATCAAAAGGGATCTGATTTCATTGCATGAGGAAATGGTAAATGAGGAACTAGTCCTTCATCTACAGATTTGGAAGCATTTTCAGAAACTTTTTGGATTTTTTGTTCTTCATTTTTTTGATTTTTCTGAGGTCTATCAAGAATCTCTTGCTATCACTATCTTTGCTCTTGCATATCTTTATCATTTTCCTCATTTTTTTCTTCTTCAGTACCCACTTTGTTATTTATGATTCTTCCACTTCTCAAAGTGGTAACAGTTTTTACTTCTTCATGTGAATTAGAAGCTTCTCCAATCATGAACTGTCCTTTGGGATTGTTCAAAGGTTGGCTGGGTAACTTTCCTTCCTCTCTTTTTGCCAAAGTATTTGAAAGCTGTCCCAATGTTTCTTCAATCTTCTTTATGCTCTGGCTGTGAAAATTCACAGCCTGAGTTAAAGATCCTAAATTCTGGAGTGAATTTAGGACTTGATCTTCAAAAGAAGGGGACCTGGAAGGGGTTTGAACTGGGGCAGATTGTTGCACAGGTTGTTGTGGAATGGGCTGCTGAAAATTTGGTTTGGCATAAAAATTCTGCTGATAAAGCTGTGCAGTTTTGAAAGGCATTTGGTTCTATGGTTGTTGCTGCTGTTGGGATTGACAATTCCCTTGGTTCCACCTCAAATTGGGGTGTCCTCTCCATGGATATTCATTTGACTGCATCTGTCCAAATGATTGAGTAGCATGAGCTTGTTCCACCATTAAATCTGGGACCTGTGGTACAACAAGACATTGGTCAATTGAATGAGTAGGGGACTGGCATATCAGACATGCCTCCTCTACTCTTGCAACATTTGGATATTTAAGTGAGTTCATCAATCTATCAAACTTTGTGGTTAAATTGTCCATCTTTCTTTCCAACTCATTCACCTCATGAATCTTCCCTTTGGTGGGTAGCTGATTGTTCAACCTAGCAGGATTTTCAATATCTCTTGACAGAGATTCCTATTGAGTTGAGTTTTCACCAATTACTTCAAATAAGTCCCAATCCTCCTCAACTATTTTTTGCAAGTAAGTGCCTCCACAGAAGGCATCCACCATATTTTTGCCTTTTTGATCAATTCCTTGATAGAAGCTTTGAACCAGCTGCCATCTGAGAATTTGATGATGAGGACATTGCCTTAAAAGTTCCTTAAATCGTTCCCATGCGTCATGGAAAGTTTCAGTTGAGTTTTGTGAGAAAGAAATGATACTTTGTCTCAATTGGCCTGTTCTAGACATTGGGAAATATTTGGTTAAAAATTGACACTGCAAATCATTCCAAGAAGTGATACTATTTGGTGCTAACATAGATAACCATGCTCTAGCTTTATCCTTTAATGAAAAAGGAAAGAGCCTAAGCTTGGTTGCTTCTGGACCAAGTCCAGCTATGTTGAATGTGGTGCAAAGAGCAAGAATTCATCCACATGTTTGTATGGATCTTCCTTACTCAACCCATGGAAGGAAGGAAGCATTTGGATAGTTGATGTTTTGATCTCATAATTTCCTTCAACGGTAGGAAATTGAATGCAAAAGGGAGAATTATAAGCACCAGGTGCAAAGTAATCCCTCAAAAGTCGAGGTTCTTCACCCATAGTAGCAGAATTCTGTGTTGTTTGTTTGGTTCGTAGTAGCCTTTCAACTTCTAAATTCAGTGGGACAATCTCAGGGCTGAGAGTCCTCCTACCAAACATACAACTCAGAACAAAAAATCTGATTATTCACAGCAAGCCTTCAGAATTTCTTTTTAAGTAGTTTCCCTTCTTCAAAAATTGGACATGAATAACTGCACAGGTATAAACAATAGAATAGTTTAGTAATGATATAAAAAATAAAAGTAAAAACTTAGGTCTACCTATTTTAGACAAATTCTCGGGCAACGGCGCCAAAAACTTGTTGTTACTTCTTAGTGTGCTTGATTTATTCGTGTTTTGAAAGCAGGTTTGCAACTGCTAAATTATACTGAAAAAAAAAATAAAGAAATATCAGCACAGGTAGAAGTGAATTAGCCTGCAAGATCAGGGCCAATTGTAGCAAGTTTTAAATGTAAGTGAGTGAAAGATCGTCCACAGAGAATTTGTCTAAAATGCAAGATAAACCTCCAGATCTGAGCTACCAGATCTGGCCTCTTATCCTATCTAGAAAGCACATAAGATGGGAGGTTGAATTTGTCACATTAACTAAATGATAAAAGTAAAAATTAAACTAAGTGATCCAGATCCGAGTTGGGGAAATGTTTGAGGTAAACTTATATAAAAAATGGAGAAGTAATATCTAACTTTGATTTGGTCCTTGAAAACAAATGAGAATGACTGCAACTCAACTGAGAGATGATCCAATCTTCATCTGGCTACAAGCGCAGATGTAAGAGAAATAAATCTAATTTAAGGATTAGGTTTAAGATTATGGCTATGGTCTGTCCACTTTAATGGCCACAAACCATCCAATAGTCTTTAATCCAAAGCCTTAGTTTAGAACAAGAAGCATCACTACAAATGTCGTGAGAGATTAGGTTACCAACACTAATTCTCACAGGATTAATGAATCAAGGGAAATTGCATGAAAAACAGTAAATCTAAAGGAGTCTAATGTAATAAGGAGATCAGAGGGAACCCTTAACATGAGTCCAATTGAGAATATACGGTTTACAGCAACCTTTTCAAATCCACCATTACAATTACAGAGCACAGCTTAAACAGCTCTCAGATTTGTAGTCTTGAATACAACTCTCTTTTGAATTACAGAAATGTCTCACAGCTCCCAATTGCAAGTCAAAGTGAAGCTATTACAGGGATTTCAGACAAACTATCTGGTTTGGAAATGGGGGAATAGGAATGAAACTCAAACTCTAGATACCCAAATTGGGCAAATAGTTCATCTATTTATAGTTTTCCCCAAGTCCAGCTCAGATGTGTATCAACCAATCAGAGGTGCTCAGATCTGTATTGACCAATGGTGGTTGAGCACGAGGATCCAGATCTGTTCTAGCCAATCAGAATTCCTCGATCTGGTTCAGCCAATCAGGTGAAAAAGGCATCAATTCTATTATGCATTTTGCAAATCTGTTAGAGTTTCTAGAAGTTCCCGCCTAGTTATTTCATCTCTGGGTGCTCACATGGGGTGGAATATGCCTTTGCTTCATGCTTAGAATCCTCTGGAATGTCCCTAGGTTTTTAAATGCATTGGGACGCATGAAACAGATTACTGAATTGCCCTTGCAAAAGCTGAGAACCTCCAGAATACCTTTTCGCAAAGTTTAGGGGGCTTTTCGCAATGTGTTGTAACTCCTGAAGCTCTTTTCGCAAGGTTCTGGTTCTGTTCGAATTGAGTTTTCTCCTTTTCGAAAAGGTAAATCATCTCTTCGAAGAGTTCAGATGCTCTTCGAAAGCTTAAGCCTGGAGTTTTTATTCTTTTCGCAGAGTTTCAGGTTCTTTGCGAACAGTTCAGGTTCTTTGCGAAAAGTACTATGTAGTGCATTTTTCTGTTCGAATTGCTCCATACTTCTTCTCTGGGTTGAGACCAGGTCTTTGCCTCTTCAATTCAGACCTTCCAGCAGCTAGTGAGGTTGTTTCTTCTCTTTCTTCCTTTGGATTGACATGGGTTGTCATCTTTTTGGCACTTTTACGCTGCTTTTGTGGTTAAGCATGTCTTTATTGTTAGCTGTAACACAAGCACTTAAAACACTTATTTAGTTCTCTCAAAGGTCTATCAAGACTCAAGTTAAGGGGTGAAAAATGGCATTTTTCAGTTCTCAACAGCTCAACTTGAGCTTCTAACTTAAAAATAGATCGTTGAAGAGCGAGGAGTGGCTTCGATTGATTCTGGTCATGCTGCTGGCAATTTCCACTTGTCTGCAGCAGGACATCCTTTATGACAATAGCATGGTCTTGAACTCTTGTGGGAAAAAAGGTACAGCAGGGTATTGATGGTCCTCCTGAGATGGGTAATGGTTAGAACCACAAGCTTCCCTTTTTCAGATATTAGGTGCAATTTTATACCCAACAGGGACTGAATTTTTATCTTCCAAAGTTTTAACCTTGGGAGGCAATTCATCATTAACTTTAATTCATAGAATCCTCCCCGCTTAGGAGGCCTATTCCTTAAAATGTCCGAATTAGTCTCATTCGATGCATGGTTTTGCTTTGGTTCCTCACTATGGGTCCCAAAAAGTTCTCAAGCATCCTCTGTAGTCAACGTATGAAACATTCCTCCACAAGCAACATTAATCATGTGTCGGGTTTGTTCATTAAGGCCTTCATAGAAATCATGTACTATTTGCCAGTGCGGGACCTCATGATGAGGGAACTTGTTCAGAAGCTCATTAAGATGCTTCAAGCTTCCTTCAAAAAATCATTCGAAAATTGATGAAACGTTGTGATAATCTTCCAGATTCGATTCGATTTACTAATTGGGAAGTACCTTGTAATAAAATTTGTTTTCAATTCTTCCCATCTAGCAATTGTGTTGCTGGGCAAAGAGTTCAGCGATTGCTTTGCCCTTTCTTTAAGTGAAAACGGGAAGATAGGAAGTAATTAAAGTGCGCTAGGTTTGATTTCGAAGGTTCCGTCGCCAGTCATAGGGGGTAACTGAATAGATGAGGGGGGTGTAAGAGGTGTTAATGCATAGTATTCTCCCAACGTTTTAGCCACGAGTTTATCTTTCCCCACCATAGTAAATGGAATTGGAAATACAGCGGGATGGCTAGAACAACTATTATATATGTCTATTTTTGTTTTCATTTTATATAATTTTTATTCTAAAAAGCAGGGAGAGAAAATAAATCTGAGCCTCTAGCTTCTCTTGTTAGAAGAAGTGTTGAAACCTTTGATCCGCTGCTCCAAATAAACCTGCAAAAGAATAAAAAGTGATTAAAGAAAAATAAAAATATAAAGAAAATAGAAAGAGAAAGATAAATATTAGTTCAAAAAAAAAAAAAAAATCCACTTCCCTGACAACGGCGCCAAAATCTTGTTCGGGCTTCTATTATCGTACTAAGTCTTAACTTATTGCAAACGCACTATGAAAATTGCAGCACTAGCATAGGATCATTCTCACGAGGAAGGTAATTTTTCTTATATGTTTATTCTTTTAAAAACTCTTATTTGTCTTTTAAGATCCTCAACTATTGGAAAAATATAAATAAAAGAATGCGTTGTTTAAACTAATTGCAGAAAATAAATCTAAATCCTCCTCCTTCCAGATTATGGTCATCAATCACAATCCTTCAGATCTCAAATGTTTATAGAATAAAATACCGTTACACCATATCTCAGTTCTTTAAAAATTTGGGCGTCAATCAAAAACTAGAATTCCTTAGCACAGATTTATACTAATAAATAATCTTTCCAAAATTTGGGCGTCAATAAAACTCAAGAAAACTTAAGATGGAAAAGTAAAATCGTTACACTAATATGCAAATTTTCAATATGAGTCATCAATTCAAATAAAAAGCTTTTAGATGTTTACTAAGCAGTAAAAATTGCATAAAAATAAATCTAAACTAGAAAGCAATAAAAAGATCTTTCATCCCTCAGTCGTAGGCGTCAATTTCTCATGAGAAAATATGAATACTCTACTCTAATCTTCCAGCTCTCGATCATAGGTGTCAATTTCTCTCCAGAAACCTTGGATATCTAAACTATTCTACTCTACTTTTGATCAGAAGAAAACCCAACCTCAATCGTCAATTGATGCTGAGAATTCCTTCGATAAAGAATTCCTATGCTGAGCCCTTTTATTTATAGATCATAAGGGGTCGGTTTACATTATTCAAGTCTTAATAAAAGAAATTTCTAAACAAAATATTCCTAAAATAACTATACTTCTAATTCTAGTTCTTCCTTACTTTGGATGGTAGATGCGTGCAGGACTTTTCTCCTTTATTTTAGAAGCAAAGATCTTCTAGGTTCTTTCGCCAATATTCTCATATCCCTGAGTTGCCAAACCTCTAATCTAAGATATCTTCTAATTTTGTGCATGGCGGTGTAGACTTCATGTGATCAGCAGCTTGACTTTTATTTCGCACTTTCATGTGTATGATTGTTCTACTTTCTATACTATTTTTGCTCTTTCAAATGTTCGTGATTTTACTTTGGTTCCTTCAGTCGTAGCTTCTTTTGTATATTCGCGAATCACGATTACTTTTTCTTCTTTCTTTTTTGCTCATTCGATTTTTATGTTCGTTCGATATTTCTCTTTCTTGGCTTATCGACTGGTCCTTTTTCAATTGGATCATTTCTTTGCACGATCATAGTTCTTGCTGCTTTTTTAGTTTATTTTTGCAAAGATTAACACTTCGACTCTATTCTGCTCACTTCTAAATATCTGCACATAGCATCTCATTAGTAACAAACTAAGGTCTAGCATCACTAAGGGTGGTAAAGTGGTATATTCAGTGATTGATCAACTTTCTTATTATAAACAACTGCCCTGACTTCGCTACCCTCCATCTTCAAGTTTCCGTCTGCTTTGGCACATCAATGGCGGAGATCTTTCCTCGTCTATAATAGCAGCAAGAGGTGCTTCTTTCGGCAAATCAAAGATCAAGAATAATAAGAAGGCCTTAGGATCGAAGCATGTCAACATAGTTGCTAACCAAGTACAGAACTCTGGAAGCAGGAACTTCCAGCCAAGGAATTCCGATCAAAACCAGTATCAGAGCTAAAGTCAATAACGATATCCCAACCAAACCCTGAATTAATACCCAAATTGTAACCAATAACCAAACCAAAATACCTACAAGAATCAGAACTAAAACACAACCCAGAACCAAATAACAAACCCTCCAAATTACAACAATGTACCCCCAGCACAACACTTCAATTAACAAGCCAGACCCCCTTACCAGCCAAAGCGCAAACACTACCCTCCATTGCTGGACACCATCCCCAATATCTTATGCCTCCTCAGTAATCAAAACCTGATCAGATTCCCACCGGAGTGACCACACCCCTAGTCAGCACACTGATCTGCTCTCTATGCTGTTCGAATTAAGTCTTAACCTATTGTAAGTGCATAATGAAAATTGTAATGCTAGTATAGGATCGTTCCCATGAGGAAGTGATTTATTTTTTATATTTTGCTTTTTAAAAAACTTATATTTATCTTTAAGATCCTAAACTACATGAGAAATATGAATAAAAGAATGGTTTCTTAAACTAAAGTGCAAGAAAATAAATCCTAATCTTCAAACTTCGGGATCCTGGTCGTCAATCAATTTCTTTCTATTCTCAGATATTTATGAAATTAAAATACCGTTATACCATATATCAAGTCTCCTAGCGTTGGTCGTCAATCAAGATTATAATCCTATCAATAAAGATTTACTCTAATCAACAATCTCCTAAAACTTGGGCGTCAATCAAATTCGAGAAAATTGAAGATGGAAAAGTAAAACTATTACACTAATTTGCATATCTCAATCTAAGTCGTCAATTCAAATCAAAACTTGGAGATGTTTACAAAGCAGTAAATTATAATAAAAATAAATCTAAACTAGACGGCAAAGTAAAAATATATCTTTCATCTCTCAGTTGCATGCGTCAATTGCTTCTGAGAAACTATGGATATCTACACTAATCTTCCAGCTCTCAATCCCAATCGTCAATTGTGATCGAGGAACCTTGGATATCTAAACTACTCTAAACTATTTTTTATCAGAAGAAAACTCAAACCTTAGTTGTCAATTGAATTTGAGAATTCCTTCGAAGAAATATTTCCTATGTCGAACCTCTTATTTATAAATCATAAGGAGTCAGTTTACAGTGTTCTAATTCCAATAAAAGAAGCTACTAAAAATAAAAGATTCCTAATATAACTCTAATTCCTAATTTTCACTTCCTTACTTTCACTGGTTGATGCGCTTCTAGACTTTTTCTTAATTTCAGCAACCGAGATATTTAGGAGTCTTTCTTCACCATTCTTCTCAGATCCGTGATTTGCCAAACTTCTAATTTAAGAGTTCTTCTATTTTGGTGCATGGCGGTATAAATCTTCATGTGATCAGCAACAACAGGAAGCTTCTATTTGTGAAATTGTAAATCACTATTTCTCTTTTCTTTACATAGCTTTCTCTGTGGATGATTCTATATTACGATCGATAACGTTCTTTCTGTATCGCATTTTTCTTTCAATGCCTTCTAAAGAATCGTAAATTACGATTTCTTATTTCTTTCTTTGGCTTCATTCAATCATAAAGCATGATTTCTTAGGTTTCTGCAACATCGAATCGTCTTTCATGTTCAATCATTTTTCTTATTGTTTTTTGAGTTCATTTCGACGAAGATTAACAGTTTGGTTCTCTTCTACTAATTTTTCTTAATATTTGCATATCATTAACTTGTTAGTAACAAATTGGGGTCTAGCATCACTAAGTTAAGGGTGATAAAATGGTATATTCTATAACTAATTACACCCCCAAACTTATATTTTGCGAGTCCCTAGCAAACAAGGAAACAAATATTAATCTAAAATTTAAATGCCAATTTCGTAGGGAGCACGATTGCATTTAGCAGATGCAACAAGCCTTTAAACCCCTAGGTGATCCCTAGTGGAGGAGTTGTAGTCTCCTGAAGGTTTTCAGTGAAGTTATCTATAAACTTTAAAATATTTTTGGGTTTTTCAATGTAACTGTTGAGAAAACTGTGCTTCACTCGATCAGTTACACTATATCTATCACAGAAATAATTGAATTTTTTTAAAAAATAAAAAAATAGCTCAGCACACAATTTGGTAATGATGCATCAGCATGTTTGACACATAAGGGTGTCAACCCTTTGACCAAAACCAAGCAAACAAAAAGGTTGCCTTGACAACCAATTCAATTATAATAAAATACTTCAAACAATATTAGGAGGACATTTAATAAAAGTGTAATTGGTTTACACCAAAGCCAAAGCCTATTTTGGCATATCTGCTATACAACTTTCTAGTGTGTGATGGCATTACACCATAGCCAACACCAAAGCCTAACATTAACCGTTGGCTAATCTCCTTAAAGCCAAAGCCACACATCCAATGACTAATACACTTGAGTGTTCACAATAGCAGGAATACATTGTAAACATTCAACTTAGCCATATACTGTAAGCTAGTATAATGGAGTTACACTTGAGCTGAAATCCCAGCCATATACATATATAGTATAAGTGTAGTAGTAGATTTACACTTTAACTTTTACCCCAGCCTAATTGGTATAGTAGTTTTACACTATACCCAAGCCTTATAAGGCTTATTTATATCAATAGTGTAGTAGCCTTCTCATTAAAGCCAAGCCTAAGACAGCTTCTACACTTCAACCAGTGTATGAGATTGATAGTCAATATAAGCCTTATTTGGCTTATATGCTTATACAAGTATGGGCACAACATGGGATGTTATTCCTTAAGAGCTTATAATCTTAAAGTTGCCAAGAGAACCCCACGCATGCATGAGTCACGTTTCGACTCTATACACAAAGTGGGAGAAACTCACTTCAAAGCTCGCCAACCCATCTTCCTTCTTCCTCCTTTGACCCCTAGCAAACAGACCCTGCATATGCAATATAGACAGCCATTAAAGGAAAAAACAAAATCATAATTGCATAAACCTTGAAACCCTCATCTCGTAGTCAAACCACAGTCCTCTTCTAGCTCTTAACGCCTAGACACGGTGACTTGCAATTTGAGTAAGAAGTGCGAAGGAAATCGCTGGTCTCGGGGAGTTTTTGCAGTCCTCATTCTTCGAGCTCGGTGAACTCGCTATCAAGTCAGCATCGTCGTAACCTCGTGTCCACATTAAGGTATGCCGTAAACAAATAGAATAGGGTAGGTTAGTAGTTAATTTAGATAAATTATGCATCTACGGTGTCGATTCATTAAGACCGAATCCGCAACACGAATCACAGTTTGAAATGGACTCGGAACCCATATGGCTCATAAAAACTACACCGAAATTTTCGTACAAAAATGAATAAGAAATCCAACTTTTGTGCAATATAAATGTAAAATATATGATCTTTATAATCATACAAAAGACCCAACTAAAGGCCTGAACAAAAGAAGCCAAAGTGGAGTAGAAAATACCTCAGCAAGCCAAGCCAGATAGGCTTGCCGTGGCAACTTTATAGGCTTGCCGCGGCAAGGTACTCAGGCTTGCTGCGACAACATTATGCTCAGACTATTGTTCGGTATTTTGGTCATAACTTTTGATCGCGAACTGTGATTAGTACAATTCTTGATTCGTTGGAAAGGGGACAACGAGCCCTACCACTTTCATGAAGTAATCAAGTTCTGAATCTAACATTTAAAGGGTAAAAAATTGGTGACAAGTTGTGGCAACATGCTCAGCTGCAAATCTTGCCACGGCAACCCTGCATATGAAGCACTTGGTGACACCTCTGTCAGGGGTTTGTGCTGGGTTGAATTGCTAAGTTTGACCATAAGATTTGTGACCATAAATGGTCAATATTTGGAGTCTATAATGACCCAATAAACCATTAAAATTACTAAAATGATAAACGTAAATTTTAGGTATTTGATGCACATGACGAGTTTTGCATAAACACATGCGTGAACGGGAAATCAATTACGTAAAAACCTGGTATCAAAGGTAGGGAAAGTACCATACTCATTTATATTGCATTTTCTGATTTTTGTTTAGATAAGCAAGCCATGTGTAATAAGTACGAAATTGATACAGATATAAGTTTAGTTTTAGCCATGTGATACAGAAGTTACTCGAAGATCAGTGTAGTTTCATAAGTAATTCAGGATCCAGATGATAGTACCTTCAGAAACATGAGTATGCCACGTATGTTTAACTAGTGTAAGGATGAGATATAGCAGTTATGAAGTTTTTGCATGCCTATGTTTCAATCAGTTTTGAGGTTACCAATGCCAATGTGATATTTGAGTTATATATATAGATATGCTAGATTAAGTTCAACAAACCAAAAATGATAAGTTTGGTGTTTAAGAATGATTTAGCCTGACTTGAAGATAATAAGCTTGGTGTAAGTAAGAGGTAGTAGTTTTGTTTTTTAGTTCAGCCTTGAAACTTCAGTCGTGAAGAGCACTACTTTTCTATTCCAGCTTTGATAAGTCAGTTTTGTTAAACTATTAGCCCAGTTTTGATACATATGAACATGCTAACGAAATAAATATGAACATGCTATGTAGTATGCTAGTTTTCATGATAAACAAGCCTGTGAAGTTCAATTATGCTAGACAAGTTTTTTATATGATTTTAAGATATATGCGCATGATGTCGCATACATGGAGAACAATATGTTCATATGTTCTCGCATGCTTCATCTCGTTCATGTGTTTTAAGTCTTTTCTGTAAGTAATAAGCAGCAGCTATAAATAATCCCCTAACCATGCCAAGAAGCTCACTGTTGACCCGAAACTACCTCAGCAGAATGAAGAATGAACCCAGACAGAGAGTTGGTTGAAGCATAGGCACATCAAAGAAGAAATAAACCAAGAAAGATGCTTCATGTAAATGTCACAGGGTTCAATTGAACCAGAGATAATGCTTTCGCGCAGTTGTCGCAGGCTCCTGGAGGAAGCACAACAACTGGCCGCGCAGTCCTCGCGTTGCTCTCGCGCGGTTTGATGACAAAAGAAATGCAAATCAGTCTTCGCACGATTCTCGCGAAGCTCAGCCATAAGTGAGTGAAGCATTCGCGCAGTCTCGCGCAGGTCAAAAGAGGAGTCATTAAGCTTCGCGTGATCCACTCAGAAGTAAGAGCTTCAGGTATTCCTGCGCGCAGTGGCCACGAGATATAGACCTTCAGGGAAATGCTTGCGCGACCCAGAAAATCATGAACATTGGTTCTTCACAAAGATCTATCGCGAGATTCACCAAGGGACAGACCACGCGAGCAATCCCCGCGCCATTCAAAGCTGACGGAGCAATATCGCGACAACCATTAGTACCCTGCGATGATCAAAATGTCAATCCCGCGACTGCATGAACTTCAAGTCAACTCAACCCTGTGACGCCAACTGTACCACGCGGAAGGATCTGAAATCATTTTTACCCAGCAAGGATCGGGTTTAAACTATTGATGCTTGGTTGTTTCCAACTCCAAATGGCTATTTTAAACTGTTGATGCTTGGTTTCATTCTTATTGCTCTTCAATTGATAGCTTCTGTTGAATGCATAATATGGGAGGTCAATTTTTGTTGTCCCTGATTGCATGATTGAGTGTCCAGAGGTAGCCATAGTGAGGGTTATGAATAGGATCCGGCCACGGCTAGCATGCTAAAAGGGCAGCGCAGAGAGCACATGCTCTCTACTTTATACCTTGCTGTCGCTGGGTCCAATTGAAGCCTGAGAGACTCTCGCGCACTACGACAGCATACTTCATTGGATGTCGTGAGGTTTAAAAAGGGAGTCTGAGAGCACTTCGTGTAGTTCACAGGAAAGCATTCAATAGCCTTTTGCGCAATCCAAATAGAGACCTAGGAACCTCTCGCGCCATCCACATCGAGCTATTCATTAGTTATCACGAGTTTCCAAAACTATCGCGAGGTTCAGAAGGTAAACTGGGAGACTCTCGCACAATTCAATAGAAATACTTCATTTACTATCACGAGATTCAAAGTCTGTCGCGAGATTCAAAATGAACCTCAGAGCTCTTCGCGCAATCCAAATAGAGACCTAGGAGTCGCTTGCGCAATTCACATGAATTAATCTCACTCTGTCGCGCGCTCCAAGGATAGCCTGGGAGATTGTCGCGCAATCCAGATTTAATCAACAACTTCGCTAGGTTAATTTCCAAACCTGCGACCAGATGTTCCAAACCACGCCGAGCTTCGCGATAAGTATTTCAACCCCGCGCTTGGTCCCTTTTTCATTATTTTCTTCCTTCTTCCCTCTGCAAAACCCTAGCTTCTGGCGCTCTCCCCTCTCCCCTCCGGCATATCTCCTACAGCTCATCATTCACTTCATAAATATGCAGAGTTATTCCTAACATCACCCCCATCCATTGCCCTCTGCTCAGAGATCTTGAGGTGCCCTATTCGTCAAATCAAACCATAGATCTCAACCTCCGTTTCTCATACTATAGGACAGAGTTAGACATGGCTCCAAAAAGTGAACAAAAGAGAAAGGGGAAGGACAAGCACCTTGCAGAGACCACCCATAAAAAGGCCAAGACTTCAAAATCCCCCAAAAAAGGAAAGGAAGTAGTTGAGGAGGCGGCAGTACCAACCACTAAATTCTCTACTCCTTCTGAACTCATGGTGTCGATTCTATTGGAGCCAGAGACAACATTTGATCTACCATTTTTTGAGAAGGAACCTCTATCTGCCCCTGCCTTACAGTTTATGAGCAAAGCGGGCCTGATGCCATTAATGAACGGAATTCCAGCACTAGCCTACCCTAGGCTAGTGCAGCTATTCTATCAGCATATCTGGGTCAAGAAGTACACAGATGGACAAGAGTGCTTGCTGGTGCTGATTGATGACTTTGATATGTTAGTGAGCCTCAAGGTTATTGCTGAAGTTTTGGGCATCCCAGCAGCATTCGGCCCCAGCTGTGGATATGGCCCTCCTCTGAGTGCATCGATCGATACAATTGCCAAAGTTTTGACTAGAGGATTAAAAGCCATAGGGGACTCGATCAGAAGGAGTGAATTAAAACCTGAACTCCTATTCATTGACCAAGTCCTGCGAAAAAACATATATTGCTCAGGACATCAACAGGAGAGGAGAACTCCCATTGCGGATGCTGTCTACTCCTTCCACATGGGCCATGGCTTCCATGCAGCTTGGCTAATTTTTGAGACAATGAAAGACATAGTGGAGAAGATAGGGACAAATAAGAAGCCTCACACACTACCCTATGCAAGAATCATTACCTTGCTGCTGATCAAGGGGGGATACAAGATAGGACGGACTGAGCTAACCACCACCCTTACCCCTACTACCTTTGCTAAGAGGCAATAGGGAATCAGCAGGAGCTTGATGAAGGCCCAGAAGAAGAAAAAAGCTGAGGCTCAGTCTCTTCCCAAGCACGCAGAAGAGGCAGCCAGATCAGGATCTACCCCTGCTACCAAGGAGGTGCCCCCAGAGCCTATCAGTACCATTGCTGCAGCAGCACCCATTCCCCCTTCACCTTTTACTCCTGCATCCACTACCCCTCTTGCATCCATCTCTCACCCCCCTATGTTTCCATTTTGCATGCCCACTCCCCCTTCACTTGTGTTTGGTTCCTTGGAGGACTCACCATCCCCTACCTTACCCCAGTACACAACCACAATTCCTCCACCAGCTCCACCTAAGCCTAAAGCCCCCCACTCATCTCCTACAAAAAATGAAAGACCATCCAAACCATCTCCCAGACACCACCCTCAATCCCTTCTATCCCAATTGACACACCCCACCTTGCAGAAACCACCACCCCAACCATACCTACCACATCCCCCCTCACAGATATTGACTTAACCGTTAACACATCCATAGGCTTTTAGGCCTTTCTGTCTACCTTCCTTGAAACAATGCCTGCCTCTACACCCCTCTCCGAGACTTCCCAGAACCCCACTCTTCCCCTCCCTCCACTTTCCATCATGCCCCTTCCTCACCTTTCCAACCAGTACCCTCTTCTTCACAAACTCAACCTCCCAGCCCTGACACACTACCCCTTATCCTTTCCCTTATCCAAGATATCCAAGCCCAGTTATCCACCAATACCTAAAAACAGGATCAGATGCAGACTGAACTCACCTCCATCCAATCCACCCTACACACCTTAACCACTCCATCCATCCCTCCCCCACCCACTTCAACCCCCCTGATCCTGTCCACTGACAAAGAAACACAAACAGACTTCCCTCTCGACTCACAACCTCCCCCACCATCCACATTACCTCTTACTCCCCCATTTCCTTTCATACCTTTCACCATTCCCATTTTTCCCCCTCCACCACCCCCTACTCCTACTGAGCCTACCCCATTCTCATTTCCCCCTATACCCTCCATCCCACCTCTTATCCTACCACCTCCAACTTACACAGACAAGCAAACCCAGACTGACCCAGAACCTATCCCCCTCCCCCCACAACTAGACTTACCCCTGGTTACTGTTGAGAACTGGAAAATACCATTTATCACCCCTCAACCTGAGTCTTGATAGACCTTTGAGAGAACTAAATAAGTGTTCTAAGTGCTTGTGTTTCAGCTAACAATAAAGAGAGGCTTAACCATAAAAGCAGCTTAAAAGTGCCAAAAAGATGATAATCCATGTCGATCCAAAGGAAGAAAGAGAAGGGACAACCTCACTAGTTGTTAAAAGGTCTGAACTGAAGAGGTAAATACCTGGTTTCAACCCAGAAAAGAAGTATGGAGCAATTCGAACAGAAAAATGAACTACAGAGTCTTTTCACAAAGAACCTGAACTCTGCGAAAAGAAATAAAAACTCCAGGCATAGCTTTCGAAGAGCACCTGAACTCTTCGAAGAGATGATTGACCTTTTCGAAAAGAAGAGAACTCCATTTGAACAGAACCAGAACATTGCGAAAAGAGCTTCAGGAGTTACAACACCTTGCGAAAAGTCCCCTAAACTATGCGAAAAGGTATTCTGGAGATTCCCAGCTTTTGCAAGGGCAATTTAGTAATCTTTTTCATGCGTCCCAATGCATTTAAAAACCTAGGGACATTCCAGAGGATTCTAAGCATGAAGCGAAGGCATATTCCACCCCATGTGAGCACCCAGAGATGAAATAACTTGACGGGAACTTCTAGAAACTCTAACAAACTTTCAAAATGCATAATGCAATTAACTTTTGTCTTTTTGATTGGTGAACGGTCGAGCAATTACGATTGGCGAAACGGATCTGGATCCTTGTGCTCGACTACCATTGGTCAATCTGGATCGAGCACTTTGATTGGTTGATACATCATCGAAATTTGGACTTAGGAAAACTATAAATAGGCGAACCATTTGCCCAATTTGGGCATCCAGTTTTGAGTTTCATTCCTATTCCCCATTTCCAAACGGATAGTTTATGCGAAATCCTGTAATAGCCTCACTTTTACTTGCAATTGAGGCTGTGAGATATACGTAATTCAAAGAGAGTTGTATTCAAGACTACAAATCGAGAGTTGTTTAAGCTGTGCTCTGTAATTGTAATGGTGAATTTGAAAAGGTTGCTGTAAACCGTACATTCTCAATTGGACTCATGTTAAGGGTTCCCTCTGATCTCCTTATGGCATTAGACTCCTTTAGATTTACTGTTGTTCATGCAATTTCCCTTGATTCATTAATCCTGTGAGAATTAGTGTTTGTAACCTAATCTCTCATGGCATTTGTAGTGATGCTTTCTGTTCTAAATTATGGCTTTGGATTTAAGACTATTGGATGGTCTGTGGCCATTGAAGTGGACAGACCATAGCCATAAGCCTAAACCTAATCCTTGAGTTAGATTTATTTCTCTTACATCTGTGCTTGTAGCCAGATGAAGTTTGAATCATCTCTCAGTTGATTTGCAGTCTTTCTCATTGTATTTCAAGGACTAAATCAAAGTTAGATATTACTTCTCCATTTTTTATAAGTTTACCTCAAAATTCCCCCAACTCGGATCTGGATCATTTAGTTTAACTTTTACTTTTATCATTTAGTTAATGTGACAAATTCAACCTCCCATCTTATGTGCTTTCTAGATAGGATAAGAGGCCAGATCTGGAGGTTTATCTTGCATTTTAGACAAATTCTCTGTGGACGATCTTTTACTCACTTACATTTAAAACTTGCTACAATTGGCCCTGATCTTGCAGGCTAATTCACTTCTCTCTGTGCTGATATTTCTTTACTCTTTTTAATGTTCTAGATTCATTATAACTTAGCAGTTGCAAACCTGTTTTTTTAAAACACAAATAAATCAAGCACACTTAGAAGTAACAACAAGTTTTTGGCGCCGTTGCCGGGGAATTTGTTCTAAAATAGGTAGACCTAAGTTTTCACTTTTATTTTTATACCAGTACTAAACTATTCTATTGTTTATACCTGTGCAGTTATTCATATCCAATTTTTGAAGAAGGGAAACTACTTAAAAAGGAATTCTGAAGGTTTGCTGTGAATAATCAGATTTTTTGTCCTTAGTTGTATGTTTGGTAGGAGGACTCTCATTACGAGATTGTCCCCTTTGAATTTAGAAGTTGAAAAGGCTATTACTGAACCAAACAAACAACACGAATTACTACTACTATGGGTGAAGAACCTCGACTTTTGAGGATTACTTTACTGGTGCTTATAATTCTCCCTTTTGCATTCAATTTCCTACTGTTGAAGGAAATTATGAGATCAAATCATCAACCATCCAAATGCTTCCTTCCTTCCATGGGTTGAGTAAGGAAGATCCATACAAACATGTGGATGAATTCTTGGCTCTTTGCACCACATTCAACATAGCTGGATTTGGTCCAGAAGCAACCAAGCTTAGGCTCTTTCCTTTTTCATTAAAGGATAAAGCTAGAGCATGGCTATCTATGTTAGCACCAAATAGTATCACTTCTTGGAATGATTTGCAGTGTCAATTTTTAGCCAAATATTTCCCAATGTCTAAAACAAGCCAATTGAGACAATGTATTATTTCTTTCTCACAAAACTCAATTGAAACTTTCCATGAAACATGGGAAAGATTTAAGGAACTTTTAAGGCAATGCCCTCATCATCAAATTCCCAGATGGCAGCTGGTTCAAAGCTTCTATCAAGGAATTGATCAAAAAGGCAAAAATATGGTGGATGCCTCCTGTGGAGGCACTTACTTGCAAAAAATGGTTGAGGAAGTTTGGGACTTATTTGAAGTAATTGGTGAAAACTCAACTCAACAAGAATCTCTGTCAAGAGATATTGAAAATCCTGCTAGGTTGAACAATCAGCAAACCACCAAAGGAAAGATTTATGAGGTGAATGAGTTGGAAAGAAAAATGGACAATTTAACCACAAAGTTTGATAGATTGATCACTTAAAAATCCAATAGTTGCAAGAGTAGAGGAGGCATGTCTGATATGCCAGTCCCCCACTCATTCAATTGACCAATGTCCTGCTGCACCACAGTTCCCAGATTTAGTGGTGGAACAAGCTCATGCTGCTCAATCATTTGGACAGATGCAGTCAAATGAATATCCATGGAGAGGACACCCCAATTTGAGGTGGAGCCAAGGGAATTATCAATCACAATAGCAGCAGCAACCAAAGAACCAAATGCCTTTCAAAACTGCACAGCCTTATCAGCAGAATTTTTATGCCAAGCCAAATTTTCAGCAGCCCATTCCACAACAACACCTGACAATCGCGATTCAAATCCTTCGGGTCCCTTCTTTTGAAGATCAAGTCCTAAATTCACTCCGAATTTAGGATCTTTAACTTCAGGCGTGAATTTTCACGGCGGAGCATAAAGAAGATTGAAGAAACATTGGGACAGCTTTCAAATACTTTGGCCAAAAGAGAGGAAGGAAAGTTACCCAGCCAACCTTTGAACAATCCCAAAGGACAGTTCATGGTTGGAGAATCTTCTATTTCGCATGAAGAAGTAAAAACTGTCACAACTTTGAGAAGTGGAAGAATTATAAATAACAAAGTGGGTACTGAAGAAGAAAAAAATGAGGAAAATGATAAAAATATGCAGCAAGAGCAGCATAATGATAGCAGTGGAGGTGCTGATATACCTCAGAAAAATCAAACAAATGAAGAACAAAAAATCCAAAAAGTTTCTGAAAATGCTTCCAAATCTGTAGATGAAGGACTAGTTCCTCATTTGCCATTTCCTCATGCAATAAAATCTGTATCCCCTTTTAATAAAGGGAACACCAAAATAGATGAAATGATGGAGACTTTCAAGCAAGTCAAGATAAATCTACCTTTGCTTAAGGAAATTAAACAAATTCTAGCATATGCAAAATTTTTGAAAGATGTTTGCACTCACAAAAGACAGCCTAGGATACAGTTATCCAAGAAGGTCTTTGCTGTGGAAAGAGTTAATCAGGTGTTGTCCATTGCCACACCTCCTAAACTTCATGATCCTGGAATCCCTACAATCCCTTGCATTATTGGGGAGCATACCATTGAAAAGGCTTTATTAGATCTTGGTGCTAGTGTCAACCTACTTCCATATTCTGTATATGAGAAACTAGGTTTGGGAGAATTAAAACCCACTCATGTGGTGTTACAACTAGCAGACAGATCTGAAAGGAAGCTAGTTGGGATGATTGAAGATGTATTGGTGGGAGTAGATAAATTTTTCTATCCTGCTGATTTTCTAGTTTTAGACATGGAACCTACCAAAAGCAAAACTTCCATACCTGTCATTTTGGGAAGACCATTCCTGGCTACAGCAAATGCTTGCATTCAATGCAGGTCTGGTATTATGGAAGTCTCTTTTGAAAACATGAAGGTAAAATTAAATGTTTATAATGCAGTCACACAGCCTCAATTCAGCTCTGAGGAATGTTTTTATGTTGATCTATTGGATGAACTAGTAGAAGGGACTTTACAACAGTTTCTGCAGTGTGACGATTTCACCACAGATGCTAAAGATGCTTGGGGAAATTCTGAGGAAGAAACAGTTTGTATCTCAAATTCTGAGGAAGTAAATGCTGTGCAAGGAACTCATAATCAATCAGTAAGTTTCTCTTCTTGGAAACCTGCTACTCTTCCCCTTCCCCAAACAGCTAAGGTACCTTTGTTACCTTCTTTTCTCATTACGATTTAGAATCGGCTGCGGAAAATTTGAAATATGTGTTTTCGGAGATCATAAATCATTGCTGCGATTATTTCTTCCTCCTCACTAAGGAGCAGGAGGAAGAAGCTGATTGATTATTTTGAAAGAACATAGAAGGGCAATTGGTTGGACTATTCTTGATTTGGGAGGAATCAGTAAAAAATCCATTTGGAAGAAGATGCAAAGCCTTCTAGGGAAATGCAAAGGATGAACCCTCATATGCAAGAAGTAGTCATGAAAGAGGTTGTTAAGTTGTTGGATGCGGGGTCATTTACCCCATTTGATTCATCTTGGGTGGCACCTACACGGTGGTACCTAAGAAATTTGGGATCAACATTGTAACCTCAGATCGGTGAGCTTATGTCAACCGGACAAACAAGCGGGTGGAGGGTGCAGATTGATTCTGAGAAAATTAAATTCAATGACCGAGAAAGACCATTTCCCTCTCTCATTCATTGATCAGATTTTAGATAAGCTAGCAGGAAAAGCTTATTACTGATTTCTTGATGGTTACTCTGGTTACAACCAGATTCCTGTGTACCCACAAGATCAGGAAAAGACCACATTCACTTGCCCTTTTGGCACTTTTGCCTACAGGAGAATGCCTTTTCGTCTTTGTAATGCCCCTGCTACCTTTCAAAGATGCATGTATTCCATTTTCTCTGATATGATTGACCAATTTATGGAGATTTTTATGGATGATTTTTCAATCTACGGAGACAGTTTTTCCCAGTGTTTACATCATCTCAAATTGGTGTTACAGAGATGTGACGAAACCAATCTATTTTTGAGCTGGGAAAAGAGCCATTTCATGGTCACCCAAGGCATTGTGCTTGGCCATGTTGTTTCCCACAAGGGCATTGAGGTGGACAAAGAAAAAATTGATTTAATTGCACATTTACCACCTCCCAAAACTGTTAAACAAATCAGAAGTTTTCTGGGACATGCTGGATTTTACAGAAGGTTCATTAAGGACTTCAGTAAAATAACCAAGCCTCTTTGTCATTTCTTGTGCCAAGATGTCCCTTTTGTTTTCAATAATGAATGCATGAAGGCATTTGAATTCTTAAAAAACTGTTTGATTTCAGCTCCAATATTGCAGTCTCCAGATTATTCACTACCTTTTGAACTGATGTGTGATGCATCAGATTATGCTTTGGGAGCTGTCCTTGGACAGAGAAAGGAAAAGCTGCCTCATGTCATAGCTTACGCCAGTAGATCAATCATTGATGCACAGCTCAATTACACAACAACTGAGAAGGAGCTGCTGGCAATTGTTTTTATTTTAGAGAAATTTAGGTCATATGTCTTGGGTTCACAAATAGTGGTGTTCACTGACCACTCTGCCTTGAAATACCTTCTGTCTAAGAAGGACACCAAACCAAGATTAATCAGGTGGATTCTTCTATTACAGGAATTTGATTTACAGATCAAAGATAAAAAGGGGGTGGAGCATGTGGTGGCTGATCACCTGTCTAGAATTTTAACTGCTGAGATTGATAGGCTGCCTATCAATGAATCTTTCCCTGATGAGCAACTTTTTGCTATTAGTGTACACACTCCTTGGTTTGCAAACATAGTCAACTTTTTGGCTACTGGAAGAATTCCTCAACATTGGAATAAAATGGATAAAGATCTTTTCTTCTCAAAGGTTAAACATTTCATCTGGGAAGATCCTTATCTGTTTAAGAGTTGTGCAGACCAAATAATAAGAAGGTGTGTCCCTAACCAAGAATTTCATAGAATACTTTCTATGTGTCATGAACAGGCCTGTGGAGGTCATTTTAGTGGAAACAAAACTGCTGCAAAGGTTTTGCAGTGTGGATGTTATTGGCCTACACTTTTCAAAGATGCTTTACAGCATTGTAAGTCTTGCCAGAACTGCCAGAAATTAGGCAGCATTTCCAAGAGAAACTCAATGCCTTTACAACCTATTTTGGTAGTTGAGTTGTTTAATGTTTGGGGGATAGACTTCATGGGTCCCTTTCCTCCTTCCAATGGGTATAATTTCATTTTAGTAGTTGTGGATTATGTATCCAAATGGATTGAAGCCATAGGCACTAAAACCAATGACCACAAAGTGGTTCTTAAATTTCTAAAGGATCGCATTTTTCTAGGTTTGGTTTTCCCAGAGCTCTTATCAGTGATGGGGGAAGCCATTTTTGTAATAAACATTTTGAAACTTTATTGAGAAAATACTCTGTGACTCATAGAGTAGCCACTCCATATCATCCACATACCAGTGGACAAGTGGAGATTTCTAATAGAGAAATCAAACATATACTGGAAAAGACTGTGAAGAAGGACAGAAAGGATTGGTCCTGTAAGCTGAATGATGCATTGTGGGCATATAGGACAGCCTATAAAACCCCAATTGGCATGTCCCCATTCAGGTTGGTCTATGGCAAAGCATGCCATTTACCAGTGGAGTTAGAATATAAAGCCTTTTGGGCCATTAAAACATTGAACATGGATCTAACTACTGCTGGTAATCACAGAAAACAGCAACTTGCTGAGTTGGAGGAGCTGAGAATGGATGCATACACAAATTCAAGAGTTTACAAAGAGAAAGTCAAAGCTTTCCATGATAAAAATTTGTTCAGAAAAGAGTTCACAGCTGGCTCTAAGGTATGGTTATTTAACTCAAAACTTAAGTTTTTTCACGGAAAATGAGATCCAGATGGGAAGGGCCATATACTGTCATTCAGGCAACTCCTTCTGGAGCTGTTGACATCCTAGATCCAAGTAATGGAAGAATCTTGAAAGTAAATGGTCAGAGGCTCAAACCATGCATTGAAAATACTCAGGAGCCTATGCTGCCCATCTACCATCAAGAGCCTCCTCAAATCTGATGGTATACAACTGTACAATATGCTTTTATTTCATAGTTTTTGCTTAGTTTCTTTTTCTCTGTTTTTGTTCATGATTTGTCTCTTTTCGCATGGTTTAAATATGTGAAAAGTTAAGTCGCAAAGTAAAAATTGTCTTTTCGCAAAGTTCAATTTACTTTTCGAAAAGAATCTGGATTGGTAACAAACTGCTCGAAAGCAAGGATTTTCTTTTCGAAAAGATGTTTCTGAAGCCATTTTCTTTTCGAAAAGATGTTTCTGAAGCCATTTTCTTTTCAAAAAGATGTTTCTGAAGCCATTTTCTTTTCGAATGGTACTGATGCCATTCTCAGTTGTAAAAAGGTCTATTTTTGAACTTTTCGAAAACTTAAAAAGGACTTTGCGAAATTCACTCTGAGCATATTTAAACCCTTTCGAAGTAAGGGTTTCATATTAACTTTACGAGAACGACACATTCCTGAAACCCTATTTCTTTCTTTCCTTGTGTGATTTTAGAATCTAACCACACTTTTCTTCACCTTGGTTCGATCATTTGAGCTTTCAGAGAAGGATTTTAGCTTCTAGTCTGGGGGATTTCAACAAGCAAGAAACACGTTCAATCAAAAAACCCTAGATCTCGGTATTTCTCTGCGCATTCTCTCTGTTTATCATTTGAAAATTTTGATTGTGTGTCAGCATCTATTGTGGGCATTTTCATACATAAATTTAGAATGGGAAAAGCGGAGAAATCATTGGCTGCCATGTTCCCAAAATCCTCTGCTAAGAAAGTTAGCAAACCTACCCCAAAAGGAAAAACCAAAACTTCAGCCAAAAGAAAACTATCAATGGATAAAGCGGATAGGGTGGAGAAAGGGAAGAAAGTGAGACATGAGGAACCCATCCTCCGATTTGCTAGTCCACGAGCTGAGCTTCCTCCTCTGCCTATACATTTTGTACTGCCAAATCCATTTATTGAAGCTCAGAAGCTAATTCCTGAGCTGATTGTGGACGAAATTTTTTTCGTCAACAAACCATATTGTCTGCTATCTTTAAGATACATGAGAGATGCCTCACTAAGCAATATCCTTACCCCTCTGCCAGAGAAAATTTACCCGCGAATGGTGAAGTTATGGTACCAAAACTTGGTAAAAGTCACTGAAAAAGATGCTGATGTCCCTACCCTGGTTATCTTTATTGACGATTGTGATCTAACTGTCACATTTGAAGACATAGGGAATGCTTTGGGGATACCCTTCCAATTTGATCCTTCCATTGGTCCGTGCATTTTTGAAGCGCCTCCTTTAGAGAAATGGTTGCACATTTAACCCAAGGAATTGTTGGCCGCATCCATAATGAGGAGAGACCTAGCCCCCAATTTTTATTGATGGATTCCATTTTGAGGAAGTTTTTATGTCCTGAGCACGAGAGAGGAGAACACCAATTCTAGAGGCTCTCTTTCATTTTTCTAAGGGGCAGTTTTTCAATGCCCCTATGTTAATTTTTGAAGCCATGGCTGATATTAGTGCCAAGTTGAAAAGGAGCAGAAACTAGCTGGACTCCCATTTGGTAGATTGATCATAGCCCTCCTCAGAGCTAAATTTGATATTGATGACCAGGAACCATTTGAAGTCATAGCCCCTCACAATTTTGGGAAAAAGGCTTGAACTACAAGTAAGCCATCTTGAAAAAGACGAGAGGAAGGTGAACACTGCACACTGCATTTGTTAATGAACACGCCTTGCAGCTCCCTTAGAACCGGTTTTGCCAGATCCTGAGGTGACCAGCTCTTTAGCTGCACCAATTCTTGAAGCAGCTCTGCCAGACCCTATGGTGACCAGCTGCACCCATTCTTGAAGAAACTATCCTTCCCATGGTGACCAGCTCTTCAGCTGCACCAATTCTTGAGGAATTTGGCCTTTTACCCTCCTCACCTAGTCCAGCCCCTGCCACTTCACCTATCCCAGTTGTCCCATCTCCCATACCCACCATTATCCCAATTGCAGATTCCCCCTCTACACCAACCACTCCAACCATACTCACACCACCAATTTCTCCCACCAATGCCCAAGTTTTGGCTACAGATTTTATTACCCAATCTCCCTGCACTCCTCTGCTCCAAAGCCCCTCAAACTCACCTGCGCATTCAGCCCACACACCTGAAGTATCCCATACACTTGAACCCGAGCCTTTCACTACAGAGGCTTATTCCTCATTAATGGGATCTATTTTTGAAACCGTGGGGCTTGCACCTGTCCTATACCTGACCCTCATCATTTCACTCACTTACCTACTTCTCCCTTTACAGCCATTTCACCCATTGCACCTCCACCATCCACTTCAGTTGTACCAGTCCCTGCTATGCACACCTCCCCACACAGATCTAATAACCAAATACTTGCCTACCTCCAATCCATCCAAGCCCAACTACAAATCAACACGGAAAACCCATGCATGACCAATGACCTTCTCAAACCTTAGCCTCCACATCCCTCACAACTACCATTACCCCACAGTACCCTCATTGATGCCCATGCTACCCAAACTGAACCAGAGGTAGTATTGGTTGATCTGCCCACCCCCACCACTACTGCCCATGCTACCCAAACTGAACCTGAAGCACCTCTGGTTGGGTCCCCTTCACCACTCCTCACTTTCTCTGAGCAAGCCACTCAGACCGACCCTGAAGTCCTCCTTCTGGACACTTCTTCTCCCACTCCCACAGCTGGGATACCTTTGGTCCCCTACCATTCCATTCCCCTTCCCAGATTTGCCACCCTCAGAAGAGCCATGGAAGAAAATCCATATATCTGTAGAGATGTTCTAAAGGGGTTAGCTGATTTACAAGCCTACATTAGAACCCCTTATGAAAACCAGATTCGGAAATTGGAGTTATTTATGAAATTTGAGAGAGAAAATGAAGGACTTGCTGGGTCAAACCTTTCAGATGGTTCGGAGTGAGCAGCACAAGGTGACCATGTTGCAAGCACAGCTTGACCAGGAAAAACTGAAGACCACTAGACTTGGCAAGTACATTGGCCTCACCAAAAAGATCAAATCAGAGTAATACACTGAGCTGCAAAATACAGTCCAGGAGAAAGCTAAATCAAGTTCAGACTCCAATACTGATTCTAGTTCTGACTCTGACAGTGACTCCAGTTCTGAGCCCATTGAACCAACTTATGATACAGATTTTGACCCCAGTTATTAAAGCACTTTGTACTTATCTGTGTTATGCGTTTGTAATATAAATTCTGGTTTTTCTTGTGAAATTACTGTGCATTTACATACATCCTCTTGTCATCATGATTTTTTTTCTTGCTTGTTTCTCTTCTTTGCTTTGGACCAGTGTGGACCCTGCTCCCCTTTGGTTTGGGGGTGTGACAGAAATGTCAATAATCAATAATTGAGTTAACATCAGTACAACTTATGATCAGTGGAATTTTTGAAAATGAAGTAATTTCACACCTGCTGTTTTGAAAAAAAAAAATAAATAAATAAAAAAAAATGAAGAAGTTAAAAACTTTTTGAAATTAATTTCTAGTGTAATTCTAATACTTTCATGAAGTGAATGTCAGGAAATTTCCAAAAGAAAATTGATGTTTTAGTAAACCTAAAAAGAGGGAAAACAGTGATGATACACCTCAGGAATTTGATAAAAAAACCACACCCAGTGAGGTTTGGGCCTGAAATGTATTCTTTGGAGGTATGAATTGGCAATTTTTTCTGCTTTTGGGACTGATTGAACCTGCTTACTTGCACTAGAAGTTACACATATCCAAATTGAAATAATTTGATAGCACTCGTGATATTAAAGACATGATGTAAGGTCTCCTTTTGGACAGTTTGAACCTTACAAAGCCCCACCTTTTGAAACTGCCCTTGATACACACCATTTGAGCTTTACAAATCTAAGATTTCTTTGAAACCTCATCTAATAACCTCATCAACTTCATTTAGCCTAACCCTCACTCTGAGAAGTCAGAAGATAAAGGGAAGGAAGCTGAAGAAAGGAGAATTGAGTAACAGTTTGACAACAAAAGAAGAACAAAAATTGAAGGCAATGATGTACCAGCAGAAGAAATGTGGCATTCCAGTCAATGCTAATTTAAAAAAAAAAAAAAAAAAAAAAATTGAGAAAAACAAAAAGAGAGAAGGCATTTCATTGGAAGTTTGAAAAAGAAAGAGAAAAAGATGGCCACTTTGGCTCTGGAAATTCAAAGAAGAAGATGAAAATATGTTGAAGTAAAGAAGGTTTGTGTATCACCTCCTTACCTTGACTGACTTCTCAATTTTGAACACCTTTCCACCCCTTTATTCTTGAGAAATTTCACCCATAAGCCACATTACAACCCCAGTAAAGTCCTTACTGATCAATGATGGATTGAGCTGTCACATGGAGATAAGAATTTGTGTAATCTATGGTGAAAAGAGCAGTGAATTCCAAACTAAAAGCAATGCCTATGCTCATGCTTACAGTCCAATTTGAGGGCTGTAACTGCTCTTGAGCCGTGTGAAATAGTACAACCCTCTTACTTGCATGTTGAGTGAAAATCCTGGTGAGAGTTGGGTTTGAAATCAACTCATTAGGGTAACATCAAAGCTGGATTCCTAAATAGGAGGCAAGCTATTCATTAATTTTTCTTGTAAATAACCTTTAACATAAATTGACTGATTGGTAACAAGAATTACAGCAGAATTGCAGTTTTGAACTGATGTTTTTTTTGAAAATCTTCTTACAACATGACTGATGCAGGTGTGAATAATGCATTGGATAAAGTTATTTATGTGAGCTGCAGTGATCTTAACTGATTTATTGAAGAAGTTTGTGGGTACCTTCACTGAAATTCCTCAGGAGACTTCACTCCTCCACTAGGGATCACCTAGGGGTTTAAAAGGCTTGTTGGATATGCTAAATGCAACTGTGCTCCCTACAAAAGTGGCTGTTTACTTTGTTTTTGATTTTATCTTTGCTCAGGGACTAGCAAAGCTTAGGTTTGAGGGTGTGTTGAGAACTGGAAAATACCATTTTTCACCCCTCAACCTGAGTCTTGATAGACCTTTGAGAGAACTAAATAAGTGTTCTAAGTGCTTGTGTTTCAGCTAACAATAAAGATAGGCTTAACCATAAAAGCAGCTTAAAAGTGCCACAAAGATGATAATCCATGTCGATCCAAAGGAAGAAAGAGAAGGGACAACCTCACTAGCTGTTAAAAGGTCTGAACTAAAGAGGCAAAGACCTGGTCTCAACCCAGAAAAGAAGTATGGAGCAATTCGAACAGAAAAATACACTACAGAGTACTTTTCGCAAAGAACACAGGCTGTTAGCAAAAAGAACTAAAAACTCTAGGCTTAGCTTTTGAAGAGCACCTGAACTCTTCGAAGAGATGATTGACCTTTTCGAAAAGAAGAGAACTCCATTCGAACAGAACCAGAACATTGCGAAAAGAGCTTCAGGAGTTACAACACCTTGCGAAAAGTCCCCTAAACTATGCGAAAAGGTATTCTGGAGATTCCCAGCTTTTGCAAGGGCAATTCAGTAATCTTTTTCACGTGTCCCAATGCATTTAAAAACCTAGGGACATTCCAGAGGATTCTAAGCATGAAGCGAAGGCATATTCCACCCCATGTGAGCACTCAGAGATGAAATAACTTGGCGGGAACTTCTAGAAACTCTAACAAACTTTCAAAATGCATAACAAAATTGATGCTTTTGTCACCTGATTGGCTGAACCAGATCGAACAATTTTGATTAGCCAGAACAGATCTGGATGCTTGTGCTCGACTACCATTGGTTGATACAGATCTGAGCACTTCTGATTGGTTGATACACATCTGAGTTGGACTTAGGGAAAACTATAAATAGACGAACCATTTGCCCAATTTGGGCATCCAGATTTTGAGTTTCATTCCTATTCCCCCATTTCCAAACCAAATAGTTTGTCTAAAATCCCTGTAATAGCCTCACTTTTTACTTGCAATTGAGAGCTGTGAGATACTTCTGTAATTCAAAAGAGAGTTGTATTCAGGACTACAAATCTGAGAGCTGTTTAAGCTGTGCTCTATAATTATAATGGTGAATTTGAAAAGGTTGCTGTAAATCGTACATTCTCAATTAGACTCATGTTAAGGGTTCCCTCTGATCTCCTTATTGCATTAGACTCCTTTAGATTTACTGTTGTTCATGCAATATCCCTTGATTCATTAATCCTGTGAGAATTAGTGTTTGTAACCTAATCTCTCACGGCATTTGTAGTGATGCTTTCTTTTCTAAATTAAGGCTTTGGATTTAAGACTATTGGATGGTCTGTGGCCATTGAAGTGGACAGACCATAGCCATAAGCCTAACCTAATCCTTGAGTTAGATTTATTTCTCTTACATCTGTGCTTGTAGCCAGATGAAGATTGAATCATCTCTCAGTTGATTTGCAGTCTTTCTCATTGTATTTCAAGGACCAAATCAAAGTTAGATATTACTTCTCTATTTTTTATAAGTTTACCTCAAAATTCCCCCAACTCGGATCTGGATCATTTAGTTTAACTTTTACTTTTATCATTTAGTTAATGTGACAAATTCAACCTCCCATCATATGTTCTTTCTAGATAGGATAAGAGGCCAGATCTGGTAGCTCAAATCTGGAGGTTTATCTTGCATTTTAGACAAATTCTCTGTGGACGATCTTTTACTCACTTACATTTAAAACTTGCTACAATTGGCCCTGATCTTGCAGGCTAATTCACTTCTCTCTGTGCTGATATTTCTTTACTCTTTTTAATATTCTAGATTCATTATAACTTAGCAGTTGCAAACCAGTTTTTTCAAAACACAAATAAATCAAGCACACTTAGAGGTAACAACAGTTACCCCCCCTTCTCCCTCCCAGGACCGATCACAGTTTGCTCCTTCCACTTCTTATCTGCCCATCGCACCAAAACATCATTTTTACAGCCCTCCCTTCCTCACCATCCTCCATCACATGAGGGATAATGCTTACCTTAGGAAGGATGTCCTGAGAGGCATGGCCAAGCTATGCCAATCCATTGAGACCCCCCTGCTGGAGCAAATTGATGAAATGACGGAGGCCCACAGAAAACAACTTCTGGGCATCTCCTTGGGGTGGAAAAATATCCTGGAGGCCTATCAGCAGATACAGGCTACAACGGAGTACAATGCGCTTAATTTGGAGTTGGAGAAAGCAAAGGCTGCTACTGAGAGGTCCCGGGCCAGAATGTTTGAAAAGAGGCTTAACAATGCCCAGGAGATTAACAGAATCTAAAAGGAGATCCATGAGACAGACATCCTCAAACATCAAATCTAGATAGCCTCATTGGAATCCGCATTGGCTGCTGCCCAAAATGTTCCTCTGCAGCCCACACCACTCGTTGTTCAAATGCCAACTCCAAAACCCACAGCTACTCCATCTCCAGCTGCCCAGTCTGAGGAGGCACAACCTAAGACACAGCAAGAGAAAGGCAAGTCCCCAGCTGCCCCTCCTCCCTCACCTCCTACAGAGCTGCATCCACCTCCCAAGGCCTCTGCTTCACCTCCATGAGAGAAAACTTATCCTAAGCAGAGGAAAGTCACTGCTAAGAGGTATGCTCCTAAAGCTGCTCCTTTAAAAATTGGAAAAGAGCTAGCTGCCTAGTCTGAGGAGACACATTCCCCTAGCCATCCTGAGTCCTAAGGAAAAGGGAAATCCCCAGTGGTCCCCACTACAGAAGCAGAAGCCAAAAGCAAAGGCAAAGGCAAAGGAAAATCCCCTGCCACCCCCCTGCTAAGTGCAAAGGAAAAGCCCTTCAAGAACCCCAGGAACCAAAAGCTCCCAAGCAACCAAAAGTAAGGGTGAGGGCACCTAAAGCTCCAACTACAAAGAAAACACTAGCCGAAAAGAAAAAGGAGTGGGAGGAAAAGAAGAAACAGGACAGATGCCCTTAGGGCACATGCTAAAAAGATGGGCTGGGATTTCTACCCAGATTCGGGTTCAGATTAGATCCTAGTTTCTAGATTGTAGATTAGGTTTTGCTTCTTGTAACCAAATTTGTAAATATTTTCTTCCACTTTAATAGAATTTTTAGTTTTTGTCTATTGCCCTGTTTTGTGTGCTTGTTTCTGTTTGATAGTTTTCATTTTGTTCTTTTTGTCATTTATGGGAGATGATTTTAGGAAGGCTATGCTTCTTTGCAATAGTAATCCGTGTGGAGGATAGATGTCGATGGTGGCTGAATATATCTGTGCAAATACCTACCTCAGGGATTTCCTTGACTTCTTTTTCAAATTAATGCGCCATGTCAGGCTAACTCGCGGAGATCCCCAGCTCAGCTGCGCGAAAAATTAAAACTATTCATCACTGATTGTTCTTCGCGAGGATCCTCACGTGATACACTGATCCCTTAAATACCATGCCTATCTTTAGACATTCAATTAATGCTCATTCTCTTTTCCAAGAACCAGTTGTGTGTTTCTTCTTTCCCCACACAACGTTCATTTATTGCCAAGTTTGAAAAGGGGCACAAATTAAAATCCGCCGATTCATGTTCCACCGTCCCCCTCTTTTAAATCGGCCATCAGTCCCTTTTCATCTCATCCCTCCTATTCCAAGCCTGGTAGTCCACACCTCCTCACACCCATGGCGGATGGCACACCCTTGGGGTTCCCCATCAAATTCTACCCCATCTGGGAGGATCCCCCACCGCCTAAGGAACCAAACCCATTACAATTTCTCTGGGATGAATATGACGAGGTTCAGAGGATCCTCGCCAAGGAGGAAAAGAAAAAGAGGAAGAAGGAGAAGAAAGAGAAGAAAAAGAGAAAACTGGATCCACCTGCACCTCCCCCCCCATCTTCCTCACACCCTCCCCCACCGCCACTCCCTTGATCACTTTTCCCCTCATTTAGTCTTTTCTTTTACCCTCTTTTTGCACCATTTTTATTTTTCTTTTTAATGATAGTTCTTTTCGTTCTATACTATTCTTAGCATTATTTTTTTTTCAATTTCTCTATCTTCTGCTGTGTTTATTTCTGTCTGTCTGATTGGATTCTTCTGCCTTTTATCACCTCTGAGCCAGTGAGGACACTGCTCCGAATGGTTTGGGGGTGCGGCAGTCTGCCAATAAAATAGTTAATTTTAGTGCAGTAATGGTGGTATAACTGAGATGAATAAAGCTAATTTCAACTTAACTTGATACAATGAGGAAACATGTAAAAATTTAAATATTTTTGCTGACTTTTGGAAAAAGAAAAAGGTTGATCTTGACACCACCATGAAGCTAATATTAGAAAATTTTTTGAGTTAAGTACTCAGTGAGCCTAAGAGGAGAGAAACAGATGAAAATACAACCCATGAGTTAAATTGGAAGACCACACCTAGTAAGATTTGGGCCCAGAATTTTCTTTTGAAGAGTGTTTTTGGCATTATATTCTGCTCTTAGGACTGATTGATTCATGACTTTTTCACTAAAAGTTGTGCAACTCCTAATCAAAACTAATTGACAGCAATCATGAGAATAAGGAAATGATATAAGACCCTCATTTGGACAGTTTGAGCCCGAAAACCCAACCTTTTAAGATCTGTCCTTTTGAATACACTAGTTGAGCCTAAAAATCATAATTTTCCTTCACAAGCACCAGAACACTTGCACCTTAACCTCATGACCAGAATCAACCTTACCCTCACTCTGAGAATTCAGAAGGTAAAGGAGAAGGAGGTAAAGATACTGAGAATGGTCTAATACTCTATGGAAGGGGAAGAAAAGCAACTTGTGAACAGATGTGTATCAAGGGCAGTTTGTGGCATTTATCAAAAGAATGAATAAAGAACAAAAAAGAGAAAAAGAAAGAGAAATCTAGAGGACATCATCTAAAAATTGAAAAAAAAAGAGGAGAAGCCGGCCACTTTGAGTCTAAAATATAGAAAGGAAGATGAAGTTTTTGCTTAAATAAAGGTTGTGAAGTCATGAACCACTCCTTACCTTGCTGATTTCTCAATTTGGATTCCCTTTTTACCCCTTTTATTCTTTACACCCCTCAGCCATAATCCATATTACAACCCTTTCAAAAAGACCTTGTGGATCTAAAGTCAAATAAGTTGTCATGTGGAGATGAAGAGTTGCCCAATCTATGGTCAAAATCCTTGAAGATGTTAGAAATTAGAAGCTTGGCCTATGCTCATGCTTGCAAGCCCATTTGGGGTCTGCAACTGCTCTTTAGCTGTTGAGAATGTGAACACCCTCAGGTTATTAATGTTGAGAGATAGCCCAAGTGAGAATTGGGTCTGAATTTTAACCTCATTAAGGTAGTGTCCAACCTAGATTTTGAATTGAAGGCAAGCTGGGTACTGATTTTTATACATTAAAATCCTGATGTTAAATGAATGGTGGTCAGGCAAACACATGTTAACTTTTAAGTTTTAAATGATCTGTAACATTGTTGCAGTTTCCTCTAAGTGTTAAATGGGTGTGGGATGAAACCTTAAACATTTGAATCTGTGTTGTCATTATCTGCACTACACTTAACTGATTTTAATGGTGAAGTTTGTGGGCGTCTTCACTGAAAACCCTCAGGAGACTTCACTCCTCCACTAGGGATCACCTAGGGGTTTAAAAGGCTTGGTACATATGCTAAATGTACTCGTGATCTCTACGAAAGTGGCATTTAATTACAGCTTTGCTAAGGGACTAGCAAAGATTAGGTTTGGGGGTGTGTTAAGACATGAAAAGTACCACTTTTCACCCCTTAACTTAAGCTCTGTTAGGCCCTTAATTATTTATTAAATGTGTTTTAAGTCTTTTCTTTAGGTAATAAGCAGCAGCAGCAAATAATCTCCTAACCATGCCAAGAAGCTCATTGTTGACCCAAAATGAAGAATGAACCCAGACAGAGAGTTGGCTGAAGCATAGGCACATCAAAGCAGAAATAAACCAAGAAAAATGCTTCGTGCAAATGTCGTAGGGTTCAATTGAATGAGAGATAATGCTTTCACGCAGTTGTTGCGGGCTCCTGGAGGAAGCACAACAACTGGCCGCGCAGTCCTCGCGCTGCTCCTGCGCGATTTGATGACAGAAAGAAATGCAAATCAGTCTTCGTGTGGTTCTCGCGAAGCTTAGCCATAAGTGAGTGAAGCATTCGTGCAGTCTCGCGCAGCTCAAAAGAGGAGTCATTAAGCTTCGCACGATCCACTTAGAAGTAAGAGTTTTAGGTATTCCTGCGCGCAGCTGTCGCGTAGTGGATGCGAGATACAGACCTTCAGGAAAATGCTCGCGTGACCCAGAAACTCATTAATACTGCTTCTTCGCGAAGATCTGTCGCGAGATTCACCAAGGGACAGACCGCGCGAGCAATCCCCGCGCCATTCAAAGCTGAAGGAGCAATCTCGCGATAGCCATTAGTATCCTGCGATGATCAAAATGTCAATCTCGCGACTGCATGAACTTCAAGTCAACTCAACCCTGCAATGCCAACTCTTCCACAGGGAAGGATCTGAAATCATTTCTATGCAGTGAGGATCGGGGTCTAAACTTCTCCCCACTTCTACAAGGGCAATCTGGGGATTTCCAATAATTAGGGCACACACTCCAATGCTCCAATCTCCGTGCACACACCCCGAGGCATCCAAGGGACAGGAATGGGCCGCAATCACATTGATAAATTAGGGTTTTCCTAACCCTAATGAAGAAAAAAGCCGACTGCTATATAAGCCTAAGCCTAGCTTAGGTTTACGGGAGCTCTTTTTGAGACTTAACTTCTGTGCTTCTTCTTAAAAGCAACTATAGAATTACAGTAAGCTAAGGTTAGGGTTTAGGAGTTTTCTTTTTTCTCTTTCTTTCTCTCCATAGTCCAGCACCTGCTGGCTATGCCTTTTGTATGATTATATGGTATAGATTGTAATGAAGTTTTATAATAGGATTTATTGCATGCATGGGATGTTGCTTTTGTTGTGAGTTGTTCTGTACAGGCTGTTGCCTTGAGATCCTCCATTGCTAAGTTGCATCGTAAGCAATGGAGGATTATTTTTAAGGTTTTATTTAGATCCAAATGACCTGTGTGTCCAAGTTAGGCACATTGCAGGCCTTTCCCCACCACAGGATCCACTAAATCTGAATCCCCATGGGAGCTTGAGCGGGTAGCCTTGTGAACATGGTAGTGACAACAATGATCTTGTTCTGTCTTAGAACTCTGTGAGGAGGATAACCTCTGTGGATAGTTTGTGACCATTTAAGTGGACAGGTTATAGCCCTAGGGTGAAGCCAATCCACAGACCTAAGGCAGATTCTTCCTCTCTGCGCTTGTGCTTGTAGCCTTGTGAGAGATTGTGCATAGACAGACTCCCCTATATTTGTATAGATCCATTTTCAGATTGCAGATCTGAGTTGGCTGTAGAGATTGTACGCTTGTGACTGGATCACTGCAGTCTTACTAAGGCAGTGAACAGCCATGCTTAAAAACTAGTACTTAAACTCTTGCTGGTCCTGTGTGTCCAGGCTTGTGCACTTAGTAGGCCTAGCCCCAGACACAGAACTTTAGAGGATGAGGTTCCTATGGATTCTTGAGCTTGTAGCCTGGATGAAGTAGTGCCTACAATGGTAAGCTTGTTCTGACTCATCTCTGGATTGTGGTTCCCCTATTGGATAGTCTGTGACCATTTAAGTGGACAGGTTATAGCCATAAGGGATTGGATCATGGCACAGGGGTGACTTGGATTCTTTCTCCTCTTTGGTGATAATGTAGCCATTGGACAGGATTTCTATAGCAACATATCTGAGTCTGAGTTATAAGACCCATCAGATCTGTACCTAATAACATACTTCTCACCCTTTTATATTTATTTTCTCACTCCACCATCCTTCTTAAACCTTTCTGTAATCTAGACATTAAGCTGCCTTAGGATTTAGATTATAGTGACTTTAAATCCCCTTCCATTTAGGATTGTCAGATCTGTAGTTAGATCTGGAGAGCCTACTAAAGATAGCTCCCTTGGAGCTTTAGATCAACTTTCCTGTGGGACAAACTCTTATCAAAACTTGCTACAACAGGCCCTGTATCTTGCGACTGTGCATATTTTAGGCTTGCTACTCCTTAATCATCACTCTACCTTTCACTCATTTTTCATTTACCCCATTCTTATCACTGTCTTCAATAAAGTCAGTAGCAAGCACTTAAAATAGACCAACAATGGTCACTTCTTGACTCTTGATACTCGTTTGCTTCATGTTAAGCCAAGTGACCCTGCTAACTTAGCTCAAGGGCTTGACCAATCTTGTGTCAAGTGACCTTGCTAACAGAGCCCAAGGGCTTGACTTATTGAACCAAGTGACCCTGCTAACCTAGCTCAGGGGCTTGACCAGTCTCGTGTCAAGTGACCTTGCTAACATAGCTCAAGGGCTTGACTTCTTGAGTCAAGTGACCCTCTTAACCTCACCGAGGGGCTTGATTATCTTAGTCCAAGTGATCCTGCTAACTCGGGAACTTGATTTGCTAGTTTCTTGTTCTTGTACATGTCTTGTTTCAGCATGATTCCTTGATCTCGCCTAATTCCTTGTCAACATGAATATGTTAGCATGAATATGTCAGCATGCATATGGTAGCATGATACAATAATTGTATGATTTAGTATTTATTCTATTAAGTGCTACTAGAATAGATTAATGCTAGACTAAACCTAAGATAAGATGACATGTGTTTTATTTTATTTGCTTCTAGACATGAATAAAAAAGCTAACATATAAATTAGTTGTGTAATTATTTCTGCTGAGCTTCGATGATATCTCATCCTACGACTTTATGTCTTAGCTATAGATATTGCTCAGGACATTGAACACGAGGCTGATCCTACTTACCGGGCTGAGGAGGAAGAGGAGGAGGACGAGGGAGACGAGGAAGAGGACTCTGCAGAAGAATTCTTTCCTAAGTAGGTTTAAGAGAAAGTGATAGTTATTTTGTTTTAAAACATGTATAAACCAGTAGTGTGATATGCATTTGAGATATTACTATACTTCATGTATAGGTTTCTTTCCATTGTTTAGATGACGGGTGACCGTCATCGGTGGAAGGCTATACATTGGTTTTGATGTTATATTTCTTATTCTTATTTTTATTTTAGACTAATGAATGAATATCAGTTGTGCCATAGTTCTACGTATCAGAGTTATATTTAAATCGCTTCCACAATTGTAAAACTTTATACATGATGCACTTGTTCGAAAGGATCATCATGTTAGGTGATCCGACGGCACGACCTTTCCCATTTATGAGTGTCAGGCTGTCACATTCAATTTTTCAAAGCTAATCAAAAGTAAAAAAAAAATCTAAACTAATTTTATACACTAGTTAAGTTAATCATCATATGGCTATTATGATTTTAAAAAATAACAAATCTTTTATATCCTTACTTTCTATCATAGCAACTATCCTCAATCAGAACTCAACAATTTCAATTCTGTAAAGCGTGGAGTGTGTGCGTACCAGTGAACAGTTTATTCTTCATAAAATTTTATAAACTATAGATTTAGAAAACATTTTCATCTAAACTCTCACTATTGGCATACTCTAAAAAAGATGTCAAAATTTTTGGGTTCTTTCAATATGATATATATGATAAATTCAAAGGATAATTGATTAAAAGGATAAATCTCATGGAATGTATAATCAATTCTCATTCATATGATTTTTCTTTCATACATTGTATCCATTGCATATATCTCTACTAGACTCATGCTTTTTGCAAATAATAAATCAAAAAGGTCTTTCCTTCTACTTGTAATGGGGTTAAAAGGTTTCAAAGAAAGGTAGATAGGATTCAAAGGCTTCTACGAATTCTTTCTTCCTTCTCTATCTTCTTCTCTTCTTTTCTTTTCTATTTCAGTAAGTATAAAAAAAGTTAGATAACTTCTTCCCATTTTCTTTTCTGTAAATCCTATTTCTTCTTTGGATTATTTTCTTCAGCTATCCTTTTGATTTTCAGCTCTGAAAGCTCTTTGTTTCTCTTATCTTTTCTCATAATTGTAATTACGATTTTTGACTATTTTCTCATATTTTCTTCTTTTTATTTCTCCTCAGTTGTACCCTTATTCGACCTACCCCTTATATGTTTTCATATCCTTCTTTCACTCTCTCTTCTTCCCTTCTTTTGTATTCTAAACTCTCAAAAAATGTAAGGGTCAAAGTTTGAAAGCTTTTGATAATACATATGGTTAAGGGTTTATAAAATCATGATACAAAGAAATTCGATTTAGGCTTTAATATGGGTTCAAAGGATAAATTTTTTATGGGATTTTGGCTAATTGGATTTGACTAACAAACGATGGCCTTTGATCATTTTCACGATTTACTAGCATGGATGTCATATTGTTTTGATGCATTTAATAGATAGTTCTAAAGAAATAAATCATCATCTTCACAGAATATTTGATTTAATTTTTCAGCAATATAAGATTTCGTATAATACAGTCAAGAAGCTCAAGAAAATTTAAGCTTGAATAGATAGCAGTCTCTCTCTAACTACCAATGGCCGGCACCCGCCCCATTCCTGCTGCCGCCATATACCACAACCCCCGTCAACTACCCCATAAACCACCAAGCCCCCAATCCAACACCCACACCCCTCAATTATCAAAGGCCTATGCCCATCCCATCATCCCCAATTAAGCCGCCAGCAAGCCCCATCACCCCGGTCAACTACCTGACGGCTCATCAGGCCCCTCATATCCCATTAGTACCCACCGGCTATCAATGGCCTGCTTTTACCTCTTTTCCTTCGGTGCCACCACACCCAAGCTTCACAACCCCCATTTGGCCTAATGTTTGCAACCAATCCACTGCCACTGAGGTGAACCAAGTATTACCCCCACCTCCTGAGCCGATAGTACAAGTGCCTCAAGCACCGGCAACCATACCTTTCCAACTCTCGGGACCAACCTATGATCCTCTTCAGGTCCCACTAGGCTACGAACAAACAGATGTCAATGCCGGCAGTAGCAGCAGAGAAGGGGCAGTAGATTTTGTTACTAGGTCTAGGAGGATATGAAAGAAGTCGAAAGCACCAGCAGCAGCACAGGCCCAACCCGAAGGAAAGAAAGACAGCGCGGTGAACCCCTTCGAGAAGATGAGTCGAGAACACATATTGGAGACTCAACTGAGAAGAATGTCGGCCCATATCACTGTATGGGGCCTATTGATGACGTCCCCACTCTATTTCCAAGCATTAATGGGGGCGTTGAAGAATGCACATGTATCGCTCCAGGTCAGCCTAAATGAAGTTGGGCAGATAATTGGGCAAGTGATGGCTCTGAATGCCATTTCATTTTCTGATGCTAATTTGCCAGAAGAAGGGTGTAGCCATTCCAAGTCTTTGAATATAACTGTTGAGTCCAGAAACATTTCCCTTAGTACTAATTGACAACGGGTCTGCATTGAATATATGCCCGTTAAGAACCGCCACCAAGATCGAGGTTGACCCATGCATGTTAAGGCCCACCAGAACCAGTGCTAGAGGATTTGATAATACCAGAAGAGAAATAATAGGAGAAGTTGATCTTGAGCTATTGATAAGGCGAACGACCTTTTCCATCTTGTTTCAAGTCATGGATATTAAATCTTCCTTCAACTTATTATTGGGGCGCCCGTGGCTGCAGGAGGTCGGAGCCATACCGTCCACTTTGCACCAGAAGCTCAAATTCGTGTCTGGGCATAAAATTATTACAATCATTGGGGAGGGGCATCGTGAGAAAGAAAAAGCCACCAATAGTGTTGAAAAACCTAATATGCTGGATGTACCACACACCGCTGAGGACGTCAACCTCCACAATTTCGAATATGAGGTGTCGGCAATACTCCCAGAGCCCATGGAGGGCATCATGTCTAAAATGGGAGGTGGTATGGTAGCGGCCATGGCGATGCTCCAAAAGTGGGGCTATCAGAAAGGAAGGGGTCTGGGACCCAAATTACAAGGTAGAAGAGAGCCAGTTGTGGCCAAGGGATAACAAGTAAGATTCGGGCTGGGATACAAGCCCACAGAAGAAGAGTTTCGAGAGGCCAAAGAGAAAGCCAGGGTTGCTGCAGCTGCACGAGCTCGAGGAATCAACATAGAAGAGGAACCTCACCCTAGGCCACACATCAGGGATTTCTTTGTCAGCGCAGGGGTCGTAAAGATCGATCAAAATGGGGTAACCCATTTGACCCCTCATAAACCCAAAGCCCCAGTTCATCCCACCAATCCCCAGATCTCCCTTCCCAGCTTGGAGATAGATTTGGCTGCATTGTCCCTTTTTTAGGAACGACGACCGGTACCTGAACAAGCTCCCCCTGTGGTGAATCACCACAAAGCCATGTTAACAGTTGAGGATATCATCTCAGATGAAATGGGGATTAACATGATGGAGGCTGACTCCAATGAGCCATATCAGCCAGCACCCTCCATTCCAACAGGTAAAGAAGCATCCCCTCAGGTACGCAACTGGGCATCTTTGCTCCAAACCCTGGAAGCAGGAAGTGGCCTAAAGTTTGGTGCCTGTTTCCCAAAAAAAAAACAACCTATAAAAAGTGAGATAAGCCCTTGGCAGGCAATACCCAGTGTATATAGCAACTCGCCTTGCCAAGGGCCCGTCTCCGAAGAAAGCAAAAATCTCAAAAACATGAAAAAAATACAAAAACTCAAAAACATGGAAAAAACACAAAATCCCAAAAACATTGAAAAAATCCAAAGTCCAAAAATATTGTCATTTAAAATTTCAGAAAATGCCCCACAAAAGAATGCCTTAATCAAAATACCCGTCCCACATGAAATCGACCCCTTCCCGGTAGAAATACAAGAAGAGGTAGGGATTACGAGTCTAGATGAGGATAGTCCTTTGGAGGAGCTCCCCAATGAGCTCCTTAATCGATTTGCCGACTTTGAGCATGGCCCTACCCCCATTGTCGAAGAGACCGAGGATGTCAATCTAGGAACTGAGGAGGTTCCCAGGATAACCAAAATCGAAACATCACTATCTCCTGAGGAAAGAAAAAGCATGATCGACTTCCTTCGGTCATACCAGGACATTTTTGCCTGGTCGTATGAGGACATGCCTGGTCTGGATACTGATTTGGTCGAGCATGAGTTGCCCCTCTATCCTGATATGAAGCCAGTCAAACAGAAGCTGAGACGTCTCCGAACCGAATGGATAATGAAAGTCAAAGACAATGCCATCAAACAGTATGACGCGGGGTTTCTCATGGTATCCAAATACCCGCAATGGCTAGCCAATATCGTACCTGTGTCAAAGAAGGATGGAAAGGTTCTCCTGTGTATCGATTTCCACAACTTGAACAGGGCGAGCCCAAAGGATGATTTCCCACTACCACACATCGACATCTTGGTCGATAATACAGCTAAGCACGGGATGCTCTCTTTCATGGATGGATTTTCAGGATATAATCAGATAAAGATGGCAGAGGTTGATCGCGAGAAGACAGCATTCATTACCCCCTGGGGAACCTTTTGCTATCGAGTCATGCCATTCGGGCTGAAGAATGCGGTAAGCGTACGAGCTATGGCGCACTATTTCATGACATGATGCATCGAGAGATTGAAGTATATGTCGACGACATGATAGCCAAATCACCAGAGTGAAGCGACCATCTGGTAAACCTTCAGAAGCTGTTTGAAAGGCTAAGGAAATATTGAGTACGTCTGAATCCACAGAAGTGCGCATTTGGCGCTATGTCAGGGAAACTGCTAGGGTTCATCGTCAGTAGAAGGGGGATCGAGGTTGACCCAATCAAAGTTAAAGCCATCACTGAAATGCCACCGCCGTCCATCGAGAAAGAGGTTAGAGGGTTCTTGGGTAGAATACAGTACATCAGTCGGTTCATTGCACAGCTAACTCCTATCTACACACCGATCTTCAAGCTGCTAAGGAAGAATTCTCCCGTTGAATGGAATGATGATTGTCAGGCAGCGTTCGATAAAATTAAAAGCTACCTCCTGAATCCACCTGTTTTGGTACCACCTGAGCCAGGGAGACCACTCTTGATGTACCTCTCCACAACGGAAGTTTTGATGGGATGTGTCTTAGGTCAGCACGATGAAACAGGAAGAAGAGAGCAGGCCATTTACTATCTGAGCAAGAAGTTTACTGATTACGAGATGTGCTATTCTCATCTGGAGAAAGCATGCCTGGCTCTTGTATGGGCTACTCAAAGGCTTTGCCACTACTTACTATCTCAGGCCGTTCTACTTTTAGCCCGAATGGACCCGTTGAAATACCTATTTGAAAAGCCAGCTCGCACTGGACGAACCACACGATGGCAGTTGTTATTATCTGAGTTTGACATCATGTACGTCACTCAGAAATTGATCAAGGGGCAGGCACTCGCTGACCATCACGCCGACAATCCTTTACCCAACAATGAGCTGTTAAGAACCGAATTCCCAAATGAAGATATCTTGTTCATGACGGAAGACGATACAGAAGAACCAGAAGAATCATGGGTAATGCACATTGATGGGGCAGCAAATGTCGAGGGCCAAGGAGTTGGCGCCATCCTGATTTTACCGAAAGGATCCCACATACCCGTCTCTATCAAGCTCAACTTTCCTTGCACTAACAACATGGCTGAGTACGAAGCTTGTGTAGTTGGTCTGCAGGCGGCTCTCGATATGATTGAAACTCACCTTCGAGTATTTGGCGATTCACAATTAATTATATGCCAGACGAATGGTGACTGGAAGACAAAAGATGAAAAGCTGATCCCCTATCATGAACACCTCGAGGATCTGATGGCTTGCTTCCAAGATGTGACTTTCTCATATGACCCCCGAATAAGGAATCGCTTTGCTGATGCATTAGCAACCTTGACGTCAATGATTGAAATCCCCTATGGTGTTGAGATGAAGCCGATAATGATCGAGCAGAGGAATGAGCCGGCCTTCTGCCTCTAGATTGAGGAACCTACAAAGCCTGATGATGAGCCACCTTGGTTCTCAGATATCAAGAATTTCCTCGAGACCCTAACTTTCCCAGAGGGTACATCCAAGACTGACAGAAGAACCATTCACCGTTTAGCGGCAGGTTATGTCATTTGCGGGGAATGTCTCTACAAGCGATCATACAATAACATCTTACTCAGGTGCCTTACTGAAAGTGAAGCGGTCAGTATTATGAGAGAAATCCATGAAGGAGTATGTGGAGCCCACGTCAGCGGTTTCATGCTCGCTAAGAAAATTCTGCGGCAAGGATACTTTTGGACACTATGGAATCGGATTGCTGCAAGCATGTTCAGAAATGCTACAAATGTCAGGAACACTCCAGTCTGATACACGCTCCTGCCATCGATCTTTACTGCATGACCACTCCTTGGCCATTTGCTACCTGGGGCCTTGACGTTGTCAGAATGATTAATCCAAAAGCATCAAACCGACATCGGTTCATCCTCGTCGCCATCGAATACTTCACCAAGTGGGTAGAAGCGGCGTCATATGCCAACATCACTGCCAGTCATGTCGAGAGGTTTATGAAGAACAATATCGTGTGTCGATTTGGAGTACCTAAAGATATCATCATGGACAACGACACAAACTTTACAAATAAGTGCATCCGAGACTTTTGTGAGCAATATAAGATCAAGCACCATCGCTCATCCCCTTATCGGCCTCAAACTAACGGAGCCGTGGAAGCCGCGAACAAGACAGTCATCCGCATCCTTGAGAAAATGGTCGTCACTTTCTAAGATTAGAGCGAAATGCTGCCATTTGCTTTGTGGGCCTATCGAACGTCGATCCGTACCGCTACAGGGGCAACACCATTCTCCCTTGTGTATGGAACCGAGGCCGTCCTCCCTGTGGAGGTTGAAGTACCATCGCTCCGAATCCTCATGGAATCAAGCTTGCCCAAAGCAGAAAGAGAGAGATCATGCTTTGATCAGCTGAACTTACTGGATGAAAAGAGACTCCTAGCCTTATGCCACACTCAAGTTTACCAAGGGCGAATCGCACGCGCTTACAATAAACGTGTCCGCGGTCGAGATCTAAAGGTAGGAGGCATTGTGTTAAAGAAGATCTTCCCATCCCTCCACGCTGATCCAAGAGGAAAGTTTAAGCCGAACTGGGAAGGACCATAAGTCATTCGAGAAGTGCTGCCGGGATACGCCATCCGCCTCGCCACCATGGACGGAGATCATCTTCCTGAGCCCATCAACGCTGGATACGTCCGACGGTTCTACTCTTAGTCAATCGCGATAAGGTAAGTATTGGTGAAACGGATACGTGACTTCTTAAGAACTACCCGAAAGAGGCCATCATTCCAAGTACAATAGCCTAAAAACATCCCTAAAAATGATGATATCTTTTGCTACCCCATTTGAGCCTGGGCCTTTCTTTCAATAAACCCATTCCCCAAAAAAAAAAAAAAATATATATATATATATATATACGTGTACATATGCCAAAAAAGAGAGAAAAGATGAAGTAGAGTTACTATGAAAATCCAAAAAAATTGAAAAAAGCAAAAACTCAAAAAGAGATTGCCTGAAATGAAGCAAAAAGAATAAAAAAATCTAGAAGAATCACGGGGCATGTACAGTAAAACCCCCAAGGAAGAAAGTATGTTGAGAAAACTGAAGTCATATCAAGGAAATCCTTTTAACCCAGCGTGCCTTCAAATCCTAACCTAACCCATGGCCAAGATACACCCTGAAGGAAGCCCTCTTTGTAGGTTCGCAAGCAGTCATAATATCTGTTAAGTCAATATGAGCCGAGTCGTGAGACAACACCAGAACCCCATTCAGCCGGCTATGACGGAATCAAGGTCTATGTCGTGGCTGTTGAAAAAAGAAAAGAAAATAAAAAGAAAAAATAAAATAAAATAAAAATACAAGCTCAAAGCAAGATGGACGTGGTGAAAACCCGAAAGGGCATTACGAGTAAAAATAGCGAGCCTGTGCGGACCAGGTGAAAACCCGAAAGGGCGCTTGGGGTAAGAGAGCTAAACCCATGGACGTGGTGAAAACCTGAAAGGGCGCCACGGGTAAAAAGAGGGAGATTAAAAAGAAAAGAAAAAAAAGAAGAAAAAAAATTGATTAAAAAAGAAGGGTTAGAATGATTGATTGATGCTTAAGAAAACCTTTTATTACTCTTCCTGATTGGGCCGCTCATGCTAAATCAGATCAGGTCCGGACCGAAATCGTCTTTGTGAAACCACACTGTCAAACATATGACCCGAGGCGAGGAGAAAAGTTGGACTCAATCCAAAGGGATTAACGTTCTAGCCTTGGTGAAATTAAAAACCCACTCAGGACCGACTGCATGAAAAGGGCTCGGCCATGCTCAAAATGGGACCCATGATTAAGGCTAAAAAAAAAAAACAACAAAAAAAATGCATAAAATAAAAAATGCAGCCAAAAAGCCTGTGTAGATGTATATAGTAAACTGCCTTCCGCACCACTCACACCACATCCAAAAAATAGTCGGTGTGGTGACTAGCGTGCTTTCCTTTTTACAAGTATAAAGAGAAAACAACAAAAATAAAAAATAAAATATATAATAAAATATGTATAAATGTGTGTGTATCTGTAAAGGGGTTTTCATGCCCCTTTTTCTATGTATTTGATCTGTGTAAAAAGTTTCATGTGCAGGAGGGAATCAGCGGCCCAGCTCACGCTTCAAGGCGCTAATCTCAGCATTAAGGTCATCCTCTCGGACATTCCTCTCAGTCAGCCAACGTCCATGCAAGCTCTTAAACCTCTTCCGAGAAGAGTCGGTGGCTCCAAAAGCGAGGCTCAGCGATCCCTTCAAACGAAGGACCTCACTCTCTGCTGTATCGGCTCTAACCTTCTCATGAGCCAAAAGCTCTTGCAGAACCCTCTTCTCGTCCACCAAAAAGTCGATGGAGCTCGGAGTGCCGTCTCTTTCTTTGGCCAGGGATCCCCAATGTCAATGATCTCTGACGAGTCTGGGCAATCCGTATCAGGTCGCTCAGTCAATAGCCAGGCCTCATACTCAGGAGAAACCCTAACTGAGCCTCCCTGCTCAATGTCGCACATTAGCGTCGACTGACGCGTCTCCCAAAGGGCAGCAATCCGATCCATGTCCCCAGATGATCCCCTAGAAAAACTCACATCGCATAAAGGAGGCCTGGCCTCACAAGGAACTCTTGAGCGAAAGCTGGCCATACCCAAAATGGGAAGTAGAAGGTACTGCCGGTCAAGCTTAGGAGGGTGATGCCCTCATGGTCTCTAGAGTAAATCACTGGGAAGGTCCGATCCAGCCAAGGGAGCCTCCATATCAGCTCTGTGTCAACAAACCAAAGTTTCAGAGCTGGCACATCGCCCTGTGGAAGCAGGTGGCATCTACCCAGAAAACATTGAACCACCTCACCTCGGGCGATATAAAAGCGGGGCATGAGCCCCAGAACGGCAAAATGCTCACCCAGCCAAACCTGAAGCAGCAAGGGACATCCCCGAAGACCCTCTGCCTTACCTAGAGCAAAGGAGTCAAGGCATCGATACAGCTCGGCCAGCACCAAATGCATCAGGGACCGGCCCGCCTCCAATTCCATCAAAACATCATAAATTGCCAATGAGAAGCTATCTCTCCCAGTGTAGAAGAGGATTTCGGAGATGAGACCGAGCGCTAGAGCTTTCACGTTAAAGGCGTTCCTAACTAGCAATTTTCGTAGACTTTCATCGCCGAAAAGTTCTTTGAGGAATTTCAGTGAACACCTTGTGGGCCCCCCCGACGAGACTTTTCTCATACTCGGATTTCTTCAAACCAAGAATAAGGTGGACAGATTTGGAATATCCCGATCGGGGCATGACTCTGGCAAGGACCCGGTGAAGCTTTAGGCCAGATAGATTGTACAGTTCTTCAAGGGTTGGGGTCAGCTCCCGCTTCCCAAAACGAAATACGTGGGAGCTCACATCCCAAAATGAAGCAGCAACATGAAGAAATTCCCATCGGAGAGGAACCTTTAAGAAGGAAGGAAGGCGAGATAGCCCAAGGCGTTCCAAATCGGTGAGCTCGCTCTCATTCAGGCTCCCAAACCAAGCCATTAGGAATTTAGGCCCCCCACCCAACAAAGAAGATAAGTCGGCTCCGAGCCCTCCACGTAAGGGAGGGTTAGAAAGCGGGTCCATGAACGCACAGGGATCTTTTGAGAGGATAAAAGTCAGTGTATGGTGATGGACCCACCTTGGAAAAATGAGAGCAAAAAGAACCGGTCAAAGGAGCCAGGTCAAACAGAAAGAGCTGATTTCTGGGCCCACTCGGACATATAAAAAACCCACTGCCGCCCCAGGTTAGAGGTGGCGCAACTATTAGTTGCGCCAATGAATTGTTCCCATAAAAATAAGCTGGTGCAACTAATAGTTCTTGACATCTTCTAGCGCCCCAAATCCTATTGCGCAACTAATAGTTCTTGACATCTTCCCCCAAATCCTATTGGCGCAACTAATAGTTGCGCCAGCATCTTCTGGCCCCCAAATCCTGTTGGCGCAACTATTAGTTGCGCCACACCATGGTCCCCCCCTCTACAACCATGTTCAAACCTATCTTGAGGGGGGACTTTCACCCTTTTTGCTGTTTATTTTGTACACCTACTTTTACGATCACTAATAGTTTAAAGCATCACTTTGTTATGTGCAGGAGCGATCCTACATTGGGGCATTTAAAAACCGATTTCTAAGAAGCATTTGGCAAGCACATCCTGCAGAGAGATAGACATAAAGAGCAAGGAAACTATGACATGAATTCAAATGCAAAGGCATTAAGAGCATTGCCAGAGATATATATCCAAAAGAAAATCATCACATCATCCATCCCATAAAATGTCTACAAATCCAAATCCAACCGTAAAGGTACTGAATTTTAAAAGCAAAAAAGACTAAAGCCTATTCTTGGCTCGCCCCCTTGGACTTCTTCTTGACGGCGAGAGAGAACCTAGGTCCTCATGTCCCCCACTCTGGACCATGCCTGCGAGATCCTACCCAGCAGGGAACGCGACTCCTTAGCCCTGGCACGCTGCAAAACAAAATAAAGGCCAAGATAAGTACAGGGGCCAACAACAAAAAAGGAGGGAGAGGAGTCAAGCAGCCAGGTACTCACCGTCTCCACCTCCCTGAGCTCAGCCAAGTGACGGTGATACTGTGCAAATTCCATTGCCGAGTTGAAGTCCTGCGAGATAATGATCAGTTGTCAAGACTCCCCTAGCAGCTTGTGTAGAAGAAAACCAAAGTAGAGGGGGATTGACACATCAGAAGGTTTACCCCTGGAACCTCCTCGGGAGGGGGAACGCTGGCCGCCTCAGCTGAAAGTCGGGCATGCTGATCCACGTCAGCACAGAGGCCCGAGAGGAAACTATCATCCAGGCGCCGGAAGGTCCCATAAATCACGGATGGGCCGCTACCAAGGATATCCGCTTGAGAGGTACCCGATGGACCGGCACCCGAGGAACCATCACCCGAGGGACCTACACTGGAAGGACCAGCACCAGAGGGATCTACACCAGACGCATCAGTAGTACTCAGCCCACCTCCACCATCCGAATCATCTCTCGGAGCAAACTGGGAATAAAAGAAAAGATCTACTGAGACAGGGCCAATTCAAAAAAAGTAAGGGGAAACTAATCTAAGTTGATTACCTGACCAACCGGGCCGCCAAATGCCAGAAAGTTAGCGCTAGGGACAAAGCGCGGCAGGTTGAAGAAAGCCGCCGTCAGCTCCTCGATGATACCAGCAGGACTCCAAACATCTGTCAGAGGGTCTACAAGAATGGCATAGTAGCCCTAGAACTGGTGTATCACCCTCTCCCCCAGATAGTAGCATCGGGCCCACGACCCATAAAAGAAGATGGCGTGGCGGTTGTTAAATAGAAGGGAGGCGCCCACAGCTGCTCGATCCCAGAAGCGTGACGTCAGGTATGGGTCGAGGAGGATCTGCAACCAAGGAAGAGACACCAAGCCGGCAACACCTCAGCAAAGAAAAAAGAGAAGAAATGTCCAAACTAGAAGCGAACGAAGGTCAAAAAGTCGTCACCTGCTCAGGGACCATCGAATCAAGCTGAGACCTCAAGCCCATCTCTAGGTGCTTTAGGCCCACGTCGCGATGCCGGGAATGGTTTCAATTGTAGAGGAGGGGATAGGTAAACACCTCCGAGAATAGGAGCGGGCGCCCAGGGTGGAAGTGGTGATATCCCCACACCTAAAATGGGAGCAATGGCACAAAAAGCAGATCAGTAGCACATAAAGACCCTTCATTCAAAAATGGTAAAAACAAAAGGGATGAGGAATTACCTCCAGAGCAGCCCAAAATCCTACGGCAGACTTCGAGTCCTCAGTCGTGACCCATGTTAGGTTGTACATCAACCATGCATATCCGGCCCCTCCCCAATCATACCTAGGAACGTCGCCCCAAGGATCCATCACGCTTAATAGGGCCAAGCTGACTCGTCCCCCGCTGGCATTTGTAAAGAGGGTCTTGGCCAGTAGAAGTAGGAGAGTGATACGAGCCAGAACAATCGCACGCTCCGGCGTGCTATAGAGCTCCCGGTCCGGCTGACCCAGGTCCACCATCTCATCAGCAGTAAAAAGGGAGGTCAACCAGGATATCTTGACCTCTATGCCGTGGGTCTGCCCACGAGGAGGATAGGCTCCGATCAACCGAGTAACGTCCTCAAGGCTCGGTGCTACTAGAGTGGAGATCGGCACCCCCCCAATCCAGATACCAGTAATCATGGCCCAATCAACAAGCGTCAGCGTCATCTCCGCATAGGGCATGTGGAAGGTCATGGTCTCAGGACGAAACCTCTCAATCAAAGCCTTCACATAGGCCACATCTGCTCTCATGAGGGGGCAGGAAAGAAACTCTCCAAAGCCCACCTGCTCCAACAGGATCTTCACCATCGGAGGGACATAACGATAGAACTCGTGGAAGTCGAGCCACCCCCCACGGAATACGATGGTAGGCAGCTCCTGCACCCAAAGAAATACACATCAGATTACAGAAGTAGGGTAAAACTGCGCAAAAGAAAGAAATTGAACCTATCTGTTACCTTGCCCTCTATGCCGAATTTTGAGATGTGAGTGTACTGCTGATGTAGGATGCCGACCCGGGCAGCCTCACCCTGCATCTCGAGCCAGGGACCTGCTCTCCGCTCCACCCAGATAAATTGCTCCCCTCGCGGACCATACACTATCTCAGGCCCCTGCTCCTGACCTTCCTCAGGGATGTGCTCTTCGCCCGCGACATCTTTGGGCAACAAACAAATACATCAAAGCAGATCAGTGATAAAAGAACCATTTATGTGCTACACGCCAAGGGAAGGTGAGTGTGCCCACCCCTTTTCCTCTTTCTCTAAAAAAAATATATAATAAATAATACATAAAGATACACACACGTAAATAAAAATACCCCCTTTTAATTAAAATAAGAAAATGCAAAAAAAAAATCCCTTCCCCTCCTTTTTATCTTCAAAAGCAAACAAAAACATCTCTTTCTCTTCCCATAAAATCAAAAATCAAAATAAATAGGTCCCGTAGAAAAATAACAAGAAAAACCAGGAATAAAATCCTCTTCCTTAATAAAATAAAAAAAAGAAGAAACCCAAAACCATTTCTCCTTAACTTTCAGGAATAAAAAGGCAAAAAAGATCCCTTACTTTCAATAAAAACAAAAAAATCCCTTATCCTAAATAGGAAAAAGAAACAAAAAAATCTCTCTTCTCTACCTTGAATAAAGAGGCCCAACAAAAAATCTTTCAAAAAAATCCCTTATCCTAAATAGAAAAAAAACCTCTTCTTTACCTTGAATAAAGAGCCAAAAAAAAATCTTTCACAAAAAAAATCCCTTACTTTAAAATAGAAACAAAAAAAATCCTCTACCTTAATTAAAATGCAAAAAAAAAGAGAGAGAGAGTAAAACCAAAAAAAAACTTTTTTAGGATTCAAAAATGTATAAAAAAAAAAAGAAGAGAGAAAAAAAAAAATATCATCATCATTGCTTTATATACAAAAAAAAAACAAACAAAAATAAAACAACAAAAATGAAATCCCTTCTATATACACAAATAAACAAAAAAAAGAGAAAAAAAAAAAAAAAACACAAAAAAAATATATATATATGTTAGGCAAAAAAAAAAAAACCATAAAACACCAAAAATGGGGGGGCATTATTCATGAAAAATTCTCAACTCATCATCACTAAACATGCTCATAATAAAAATAAAAATCATTTATCATCAAGGAAATACAAGATCATGATCACATTCGCATAAAGGAGCAAGAAAAATCAAGAAAAATGAGTTTAAATGGTTACCCTATGAAGAAGAAGGGGTCTTTGATCTAACCGCGCACCCGCGATCAATCCACGAATAAAACAAAGGCAATCAGCACGTGAAGAGGCAATATAAAGGAACCCTAGGTAGGGGGAGGGCAGTTTTCGGTTACAAGAAAGAAGTGGGAAGAAAAAAATTTGAATAAAAGACCCCACAGCCCGTGTTCGGGCTGTCTTTTAAAACCCCCAGCTAAACCTAGTGCAACTAATAGTTGCGCCAGGCTATTTTGAGGCCTCTAGTGGCCTGGCGCAACTATTAGTTGCGCCAGACACTTAGGCCAGGTCTTGGGCCGGGTTTGGGCCAGATGAGAAGAATGGGTCCCCCGTTCCCTTTGGATGGTTCATTCCGCTGCTCCCGTACGATGCACGCGCCCCCAGGACGGCGTTTCGATTATCCTTCGACTTGCCATGGAAACCGTGCTAAAATAAAATGGACCAGGGTCAGCAAGTACCTTGGTCCTACATAAATCTCCAGCAGAGAAGCCATAAGCATTCACAAAAGACTCCACAAAAAAAAAAGGGTAACACAATAAACTTCAAAGTTCCATAAAATCCAAAAATATATACATATATATAAAACTTCAAAAAAATTCACATAAAATGATAGCTTTTAAAAAAAAAAAATTTCAAAAAAATTCACATAAAATGATAGCTTTTAAATTTCAAAAAATTTCACATAAAATAATAGCTTTTTAATTCCAAAAAATTCACATAAAATTATAAACTTCAAAAAATCCCAAAAATCATACAAAATAACAATAAGAAAAAAAAAAAAAAAAATCATCATAAAGGATAGAAAACTAAAAAAAATGGATTCCCCACAGGACGCACATGCGTGTTTCGATGCGGTAAAATATCAATGTTTTATCGATAACGCAGATGTGCAAAATTAATGTCCTAGGTCAAAGGTTCGCCTTGGATCCATGGATCCTACTTCAAAGTAGGAGCAACGGTGTCAGTCCCGGTCAAACAGTCAATGTTTCGATTGGGTCAACTCCACTGCTAAATCTTTTGAGCAATGAGCGCTCTGTTTTGGATTTGTGTGAACTTGAGTTGTCTTAAGATTCAGATTCTCCGTTGAAAAAGGTCAATCGTTGGTTGAGACCAACCTGTTGGGAATGAGATTATGTGTCAATCAAACTATGTGCAACCATGCATTCAGAAGGGTTCATTTCCCTTTTATTTTCTGCAGGCTTAAAACCTGTATGGGCAGCGGTATCCCTATAAAGTGTACGCCATGCGTCTGGGTATCCGTATGATGGTCGTTTGTCCCCGTAAATTGTACCCGGGCGGGTCTAGGTCGAGGCTTCCATCACCTTTGTTGTTGCTTATTGCCCCTGATGGGTGCATGATTATGCATAGTTAATTGATGATTATAATCATTATCAACAGAGGCCAGGATTGGATGCCCCCTTTTGAGAGGTACGCAATGTTTGGCTGGATCTATTCAAGGAAGTCGAAACTGGATACTCTGGGTCATGTGGATCTGGGGCACGTTTTGAAAAATGGCACGCACTCCTAAAAAGCGTTGTGACATCTATTCACTTTGCTCAGGTGGTCATGCTAAATAAACTTCGAGATCGATGGGTTCGGCCAAAAACCTCAAACCCTGCTTTCCGCAGGAGCACCCGCGAATAATCCAATAAGGTCATCAAATGCCTTGTAGGATTGGACGCAAACTGTGGAGCCTTGCGTATGTTTACTTCCCACCTATCTTTGAATGTGGGTCGATCACCCCTCTTACTTATGAAGCTATTACATTTAGAATGAATCTCGAACATCGATACCTTCAAAATCATCCCAAGAAGTGAACATCTTTCCCGACTATAGGGAGTTCGCAACTCATTCCACCTCGGTTATGCCCAGCAATGTCACTAAGCGCTTGGGAACCGATTACCTGGAGAAACGAATGATTAGCCTGGCACTCCAGGGCTTTCGTTTTCTCACCATGTTACTCACCTGATGTTTGAAGTTTGTTACGAATCTGAATGAGACCACGTCGATGGCCTCTTTGAATGTCTCTTTTCTTTGGCATACGATCACTAGTGATCGGATACCAAAGAGGGGCATCTGTAGACACCCAAATTTGGCCCAAGGCCCGATCGAAACACCTTTTAAGAGAGGTGCAATTCTAAGATTTTGATGGTATGAATGGAACCCTTAGGAATCACCCCAAACCCTTAAGAATCACCCTAGACCCCTTAGGAACCTGCCCCAAACCTTTAGAAACCAATCCCAACCCTTAGAACCCATTCCGAACCCTAAACCTAACCTTCTCGGGCAATGGATGAAGAGTGGTGAAGCAGGACTAGCTGATGTCTTTTACTGATATCAAATCATATACCATTAGAAAGAGTACTTCTCCAGATTTCCAACAAGCTAAGAATCACCTCAATCGAAGTTATACATCAAAAGTTATGGCCATTTGAAAATTGGGAAAAATTTTGGGATTTTTGCCTGGCTCAACTAATAGTTGCGCTAGGCCATTTTCCCCCTGGATTTGCCTGGCGCAACTTTTAGTTGCGCCAGGTATTTTTCCCCCAGAAATGGCCTGGCGCAACTAATAGTTGCGTCAGGCATAAGTGGGTCCCCCAGCCCCTCGCGAGGCTAACTTCCAGGAACATGCGGCACTATTTTATCAGACATTTGCTGGCGCAACTAGTTAGCGCCGGGCATATGAACAAAGAATCGCTTTACCCCGAAATTCGTGTTGGAGGTTTGACTTGTTGACCACCTCGACCTTTGGGGTGTGCTTTGATAGTCCTGTTGCACCCATTCCTTACCTATTGGCAGCCCCTTTAGTGGCTTAAGGCCTCTCCCCATCATCCACCATTGAAGGACCTTCCCACACCTTTCAAGGCCCCAAAAACCCTAGGAATCCTTAGATTTAAGATTATCTAATTGATAAACCCAATTAGCATCTAAGTGGCCCCTTAATCCACCCTTTTCCTATAAATAGAGCCCCCCTCCCCTTGGTTTAAGGGTTGAGAAAATTACTTAAGAGAGAAAGAGCTCAAAGTGAGAAGTTCTTCCTCCCTTTTGTGCATTATTTTCACCTAAATTTCAAAACCTCCCAACCTTATTTCAAGCTTGCTCTTGCAACCAAAACCCTTAGCCTAGGTGTGTGTGATCCCCTAGCCTCCATTCCCTACCTCTTAGCTTTAAGTCCTAGGAGTTAGAACCCCATTTTCCACCATACGAAGCCTTCAAGAGCTCATCAAAGCAAGCCACGCAAGGCTCTCCTCTACGGTGCTACAAGGGCCCGAGGGCTTCGGCTCTCCCCTTTCTTCTCCTATCTCTTTCTAGTGCTCCCTACCCTCTCATTTGTGCCGTTACGCCACCGAATTTTTGTAGGAACGGAGGGGCACAAATAGCTTTGGAGGCCCATTTGGGCAAGAGAACCATTTCCTTTTCTTTTATTCTATTTTATTTTTGGCCATTAGTAGAGACGGCGCTAAGCGGGTTGATCTGGTGCCTAACACCTTCCTGATCGATAACCGAAACCCCTACCCAAGAGCCTTTGGTGTGGACCGGATTCAGAGTCATATTTTTAGCACTTTGGTGCTCATAAAAATAAACTAGGTATCTCGGGACACCGAAAGCTCTGGGTGGCGACTTTATATTTTTCGTTAGAGAGCGCATCGTCGCGACGGGACCGTCACGGATCCCACAATTGCACAATAGAGAAATCGTACTTACGATAGAGTGAAAGAAGAAGAAATAATAGAAATCATCTTTACGATTCCTCAAAAGACGCTTAAGACTGGAGGACACGAAGCAAAGTTGATTGTTCGTGTTGAAGAAATCGTACTGAATGAGGAGAGAAATCATAATCATGATTTTGTATGAAACAAAGTTCGCTGCTACTGATCACGTGAAGATATACACCGCCATGCACAGAATTAGAAGATCACTTACATTAGAAGTCTGACAACCCACGGATCTGAGAAGATTGGTGAAAGTCTCCTAAAGATCCCAGCTACTAAAAATAAGGAGAAAAGTCCTACGCGCATTTACCATCCAGAGCAAGGAAGATTAGGATTATAAGTTTGAGTTATATTAAGAATATTTTATTCTTAGTAGTTTTCTTTTATTAGAATTTGAATAATGTAAATCGACCTCTTATGATTTATAAATAAGAGGGCTCGGCATAGGAGAAAAACTTATCCAAGAAATTTTCAGCATCAATTGACAACTGAGGTTGGAATTCTGAAAGATCACCTTAGAGTAGTTTTTATCAAGTAAAATTGTTCACAGATTTCTGAAAGTCTTGCCAGACAACCAAGACTAAAGAGTCTGAAAGATCGATCCTTTGGATACTTCTACTTGGCTTTCTAGTTTACATTTATTTTATTACATTTTCCTGCTTTGTAAACATCTAAGAATTCTTTATTTTAATTGATGACTAAAGTCTTGAATTTGCAGATTAGTGTAATGGTTTTTATTTTCCATCTTCAGTTTTCTTGAGTTTGATTGACGCCCAAATTTCTAGAAGATTATTGATTAGTATAAATTTCCGTTGAGGAAATCTAGCTTTTGATTGACGCCTAAATTTTAAAGGACTGAAATGTAGTGTAACGATATTTTACTTTTGTAAGCATTCAAAAACTGAAGGATTGGGATTGACGACCACAATCTGGGAGTAGGGGATTTATATTTATTTTTCTTGCAATTTATTTAACAACCGTTGTTTTATTCATATTTGTCAACCTTTAAAGACAAATAAAAGTTTTCACAAGAAATTTTGACCTTCCCTGTGGAAACGATCCTATACTAGTGCTACAATTTTCGTTGTGCACTGACAAAAGGTTAAGGCTAAGTACAATTAGAGCCTCATCAAGTTTTTGGCACTGTTGCCAGGGAAGCAAAAAAATTTCTTAAAACCAATACTTGGCTTTCTCTTTTTATTTTCTTTGTAATTTTACTTTCTTTAATTACTTCTTAATCTTTTACAGGTTTATTCAGAGCAGTGAATCAAAGGTTTCAACACTTCTTTTGACAATTGAAGTTAGAGGCTCAGATTTGTTTTCTCTCCATGCTTTCTAAAATAAAAATTAGAAAAAAAATTGAAAACACAAAAATATTCATATCTTTCTGGTATATACATCGTATCCGTTCTGAAAATGTCAAATCTTTTGCACATGCGATTCACATACAGGGGAGAAACTCCCCTGCCGCGAAAGAAGCATTAGTTGACCATCATCAAATCTTGCGACTTCATTACTCATCATAAATTGTACGACGTTTCACATTCCATCTAGCCGACGCCTTGATTATTGCCAACCGATTCTCCTTAAATATCATTATGGTAAGACGGTGTGAAAGGCCAGGTAAATTAATTATGTTGTTCCGTCTCCCACCATCCAAGCACTTTAAATATCAGGCTATTTCCTTTGTAGCGCATTCATACCTTTGTGACCCTTCCATCCCATCTCCACTCATACGCATGGCAGATGATAATCCCATAAATCTGCGAATCAAGTTCTATTTTAGCATGGGAGGACCCATAGCCACCAAAAGAACCAGATCCTATGTAGTTTCTATGGGACGAATATGAGGAAGTGGCGCGAAAACTAGCCAAAGAGAAGAAGAAAAAGAAAAATAATATGAGGAAGATGAAACCGTCCAACTCATCCCCACCTTGTACTCCTCATCCCCCATCACCCCCTTCTTCCTCTTCTACCTTCCATCCACCACCTACTCAACATCCATCTCCCTAATCACTACTATTCTCCTTTTCGGCTTACAGTTGAGGACATCCCATAGTTGGGAGTGCGGATTATCTTTTTGGCGGAAAAATTTTGAAGGCCACTAAGGGCCAATATTTATCGAAGAAATCTTTTGCCTAAGATGTTGATACCGGTGTTGTAGTTAGTCCGTAGATTTTTCCTAGGTTTAATCTTCTATGTAATTACTTTCCCTTTTCATGTACTCTGGAAATATTTTGTTCGATATATGAAATATTTGTTTGATTATTTTTGTTGCTTCTAATTATTTTCTTTACGGTGCTCTTTCTGTGTGTTTATGCCGGAAGCGATTTCTCCTAAGTTTAGGGGAGATCTCTGAATTTTTTTGCAGATTATACTCCCGGTACACTCACAACACCAATGGCAAATAATTTTTTTTTTAAGTATCCTCTCTCTTTGAGAATAATGAGAACATTGTCCTATTTATGTTTGGGGGGGTACACAATTTCTGTACATTAATTTTGCTTAGAGCATAAAAAAAAAACTATTCTGTTTTTAGAGTTTCTTTTTAGTAAGATTTTAGGTTAGTTTTGTTTTAAATTTTTGCTCTAGGAACCATCACATGTGACTTGCAATAGAAAATTTATGATTTCATAAACCTTATGATTCATCGTAGTAGGAGTTCAACCGTAAAAAAAATAGAGCAGTTATGATTCATGTTTAACCCTCTTGTACTCTGTATCAGAATTGAATGTTTGAAACTATACTTTGGTTTAGACTGCAATATTTAGTTTATAGTTTTGAAATTATATAATTAGTGAGCTATTGGGACTTCCTTTCTTTTGAGAGAGATTGCTACCTATTCGAAGTCAAAATTTTCTTGAACTTCTTGACTGCATGAAATCTCATATTGTCGTAATTTGGATAAAATATTCTATGATTATTATGACTTGTTTTTATAGAACTATCTATTCTATGCATCAAAATAATATGGCATTCTTATTAGTAAATTCTGAAAATGATTAAAGGTCATCTTTTGATTCGTTTGAGCTAAAAAGCTGAAAATGTCAGAGATATATTTATCCCTTAAACCCATATTAATAGCCTAAACCGATTTCTTTGTACCAAGAACTTACAAACCCTTAACCATATGTACTACCCAAAGCTTTCACTCTTTTACCCTAATTTTTCTTAAAATTTAGAACAAAAGGGAGAAATACGGAGTGGAAGGAGTATTCAATAACATATAAGGGATATGCTGAAAAAGGGTACGTCTGAGAAAGAAATAAACTTTCTGAAGAAAATAATATGAGAGAAAAAAAAAAAAACTCGTAAATACGATTCTATAAAAAGAGAAGCAAAAATCTTTCAAAAGTAGAGAAAAACTAAGGGTATATCTGAAAAAGAAAATAAACAGAAAGAAAAAGGGATTTACTATAAATAAATAAATAAATAAAAGTATATGGAAAGAAGTTATCCAACTTTTGGATACTTACTGAAGCAGAAAAAAAGAGAGAAGAAGAAGATAGAAGAGGGATGAGCTAAATTCTCAAAACTTTTGAATCCTTTCTACCTTTCTTTAGAACCCTCCTAACCCAAAGCCCCATTACAAGCCGAATAAAGACCTTTCTGAATCATGATTTATAAAAACATGACTCTAGTAGAGATATGTATAATAGATACTATGGATAAACAAGAAAGCATGTGAATAGAACTGATTATCTTTTTTCTATGAGATTTATTTTTTTTTCAATTATTCTTTGAATTATTTATTATATACATCATATTATGAGAACCCAAAATTTTTTATATCTTTTAAGAGTATGCTAATAGTGAGAGTTTGGATGAAAATATTTTCTAAAGTTTTAGTTTAGAGAAACCTTTGATGAATAAATTGCTTATTGATACACACACACTCCAAGCCTAATATAAATTGAAATTTTTGAGTTCCGATCAAGGATAACTACTATGATGGAGAGCAAGGGCTACTGGAACCTTAACTTTTGAAAATTATAAACAACGATGTGATAATTAACTAGGTAGCGTACATAAATTGTATAGAATTTTTAATCTTTTTGTTTCCTTTAGTTTTGGAAATCTTTTTGAAAAAGCAGAAAATAATTGAAATTCGTAGTTAACTTCATTGAAAACCTTTAGGAGACTATAACTCCTCCACTAAGGATCACCTAGGATTTTAAAGGCTTGTTACATCTGCTAAAGGCAATTGTGCTCCCTACTGTAGACACCTCCATTTTGCACTCTCGAAATATATAAATCTGTTCGATCAACCATTGGCCTCATAACCCTAATTAGGACCATGCATTGAAACAATAATACATGGTTGGATTGTGACAGCCCGGATTTTTCCAACCTAAATTTTCCCGAGATATATATATATATATATTTTTTCTCAACTTAAACCAGATGGGAAAACCCAGACCGTCAGATCGTAGATCACAATCTGATACAGAATACTTGGCACATCCATATATACAAAAATCAAAGCAATCATTGCATATGGCATAAATAAAACTCTCAGATCTAATATCCAATAAGAACAAAAATAAATAAACACCAGTGATAACCAACCATCACCTAACCAAGGTATACACTAGTACGAATGTAGCAAACCTTAACTCACCAAATTCACAAAGCACTAATTCTACAATCCTAGAACAGAGTTCAAATCCTTATGCGGAAGCTCACTTCTTTTAGTATGTAATCTAGGCCCTCCTCAAACCTACACCTGTGACGTATAGTCGGAGTGAGCTAACATCTAAGCTCAGTAGAAATTGATTAATTCACATTTAACATTCGAAAACATAGCTTCTATCAAGAGTCAAAACCATCATTTAGTTTCTGCTTCTAAAACTTAATCATTTCCCTTCTTTTCAAAAATATTTTTCAAAGCATTTATCAATTTCTTCTATTTCAAAACTCAACCTTAAACATTTAACTTTACCATGATATTTCATCCAACAATACACATATCGAAAAAAATCGAAAAAAATCTTAAAACAATTAGACTTATCCAAGAGTATCCAAAATTTCATACATATTTGCAAACAATGTCAAATTTGCAAACACAAATAGTACAAGGGTGTCCAAGGGTGCTCAAAGTTTCCAAGGGTGTTCAATGTTTCCAAAGTGTCCACGGGATGCAATGATGTCCAAGGGTGTCCAATGATTCCAAGGTATCCAACGGATGCAATGATGTCCAAGGGATGCAATGATGTTCCAAGGGATGCATATGCAGCGTATGTATGAATGTGTGTACAGATAGGCTGCCATACCGGCCAAATGGATGCAGTCAAAGAATTCAGAGGATTCATAATGCAAATGCAATGTCAAAAGTCCATAGCGTTGTTGAGTAAATCACAGTTCCATGGGTGTCAAAATGATTCACGAGTGCCACCAGCGATCTTAAGATCTTACTTTCAAAACACGAGTCAGGCTCAACAATATCAAAGGTTATCTAAAATCGAACATTATCACATGCATATTCACGATCTCTCGAGTTCATATTCCAAATCATAAGATTCAAATTCTAACATATCCAACTCCGATTAACTCATCATATTCATGCAAACACATCTAATACTATTATGAATCAAGTCAAACATATAAATTTAGGTCGAGTTTTCCCTACCTTAACCTTGAAGTTGTACGAAGCAAAACTAATCTTATCGATGGATTTCTGTCCTCAATCTACATCACAATCACACAATGATGCATCAAAGATCAACTCCAATCACTAATAATTTAGATACATTTAAGTGTTTTCTCAAAACCAAGGTTGAAACGGGCAAATTCATGCCAATAAAGAATTTCAAGAAACCTTCTCCCTAAATTTTGACCTTTAAAACTTTAGATTCATGAGTTGGTCAAAACACAAAAGTTGTTTAGTTCGTTATCTTCTTTCCAACTCTCTAAGAATCGCATCAATCAGATTTTGGAGTAAAAAGTTATGACTAAAATATCAAAGTAATGTCGGCAAGCACAGTCAAAATCGATTGAACGATTTAAAACCGATCGAACGGTTACTTATTTCAATCGAACAGTCTTCAAACTGACCAGAAACCTTCAGATTTGACTCTTAATAAAATCATTTGATCGGTTACTAATTTCGATCAAACAGTTTCGCCAGATTTCATCCAAACTCGGGTTCTAACTTCCCCAACTCAATTTTCTTCATATCTAACTCATATTCTTCAAAAACAAATTTCACCCACAAGCTAACTAAAGACTAATCTACATACAAGTCACAACTTAATCCAAATTTTTACCTTTAATCCAACGATTTACTCCCCGATCGGATCGTCTCCTTCGTTGCACGAAAGGGCTTCCAAAACCCACATCGATCTCTTACGAGCTCCACGATTACGACCAAGCCAATGTAATCGTAGGCGATCCTTTCACAAGCACTTCACACAACTCTCACTACGATTAGCAGCTCAAAACACCCAAATCTCTTTCCAAGAACAATGGGTTCTCAAAACCCCATTTGGTTTTAAATCACATTCTACAACTCATCAATCGTCGAAATTGACGGCAAATCTTCCACCTTACACATGCTCACAAATCTTTACAAGATCCCAAAGCTTCGGAGCACACAATCCTAATGAGTTCTTCTTCTCCTTCTTTCTCTCTTCCTTCTCTCTCAAACCTACACCCTCAAACTTGCAACCGGTTATGCCTTCTAAAAGAAGTCTTGCATTCTCTTAACTCAAGGGGCCGGTTCCCATACAAAATGCATACACACCCCTTGGGTGTTATTTCTTAATCACATAAGGTGTTTGGCTCCGGTGTGAAGCACATACACATTTCACTCGTATGTTCTACTTCTTATCCAAGGACTTAGGCTTGGTGTTAAGCCGATATGCCGTACCTTGGTGTATGCCATTACATCAATTGGTCACTTATCAAACTTTAAATCTCTTCTTTCTTATCCACCACAAATTAACTAAACTCACACACTAATATTTTATTATTTTATCCTATTCGATGTGCGATCCATCGGGCACACACATCGAGATGTACTGTTTAAAGGGTCAAATTTTTGGGACGTTATATAGACACAGGCTGAAACAATAGCTCTGTGGCTCAGGCCCCATAACCCTAACGTGAGAACCATACACTGAAATAATAGTATATGGTTGAACACAGGCTGAAACAATAGCTTTGTGGGTTAGATCCCAACATAGGGAGACTATATACTAAAACAATAGTATATAGTCAGAATGCAGGCTGAAATAATAGTCTGGCATTTTAGACCCGACCTGGCCCCGGACGACCCCGAATTATGCGCCTAAAATCACGCGTGCAATCAGTCCCTCTTTCAGACCAGACTCCCTTTCCCAAACCACCTCGAGACTTGATTACGCACACCATGTGGCACGTGTGATCGAATTGAGAGCCCCACCACCGGCGCGCAATCGGCGTACGCCCGACCAAGTCTTACCATCCTTGACCTCTAAGCTTGCTCGATCAAGCACTTCAAATGAGACGCTTAATCGAATTGCACACTACACACTGGGTGCGTAAATAGTTCTAACGTGATTAGAACTAGGAAACTCACTGAGCAAGTCAGCCGGTCGCTCACTGAGTCGGTGACTGACTTAAAGAGATTAAGCATCGAGAAACAAGTGCGCAATCCAGTTAAACGCCTGAAACAGGCCATTTAATTGAAGAAAAACCTATAAAATTTTTTTTTTTTCTAATTTGCCTGAGGAGAGGCTGAAATTTTGGGGAGAACAAATTTTTTGGGATTTCAAAACCAGAGAACTTCCAGAACGAAAACATAGAGGAACATAGCCATGATTTTGAGATTCAAGCTTTAAATCATCAGGAATTCTCTCCGTAGCCTCAACCTTAGGTCAAAATTTAATTTTTAATTTCCGACTGTAGTTCTTACTTCTTACACTAATTCAGTCTTAGACTGTAGCACCCTTCTCTGGACCGTAATTTTAATATCTAGTTCTAGTTCTCAGTTTTTAGAACCAGTCCTTAATCTAACGGCCCATTCACCGACCATAAACTCAATTTCATTCTAAAAATTTAATCTCCAGTCATATCATTAATCTCTGGTTCTAGTTCATAGTTTCTAGAATCAGTCCTTAATCATACGACCTGATTTTCTGATTTCGGACCGGAATTCAGTCCTCAAATTTGAAACTTCTAGTCTTAATTCGTTAATTTAATATTTCTAAAATCTCAAATATTACTTTAGTCTTCTATAATCTTAGTTTCATAATTTAATTCATATTTATAATCCTGAAAACAACTCCAAAAATCAAAAAATATAATTTTATAATCCAAAAATCTAATTTATCCTTAATCTCAGCCACCCGATTTGCCCAAGGGAGCTTACGGAGGGTACTCGGGAATGAGGCCAATCCTCCTTACCATAGCGGGCCCAAAACCCCTTTTTTTAAGATTATTTTATTGCTTTAATTAGAATTGGAAAATCAAGTCCATAATTTTCTTAGATTTTTAGTATAATTAATTTACATGCTTTATTTTAATTAGATCCTTAGAATAATTGCTTTTATTAGATTCTAATAAAATTAGTTCCTTTATTTTAATTAGATAATTCTAGCGTAGTTAATTCCTTACTTTATCAGATTTCAGTATAGTTAAATCCTTTTTTTTTTTATTAATTAGAGTTTTAGTATAATTAATTCGTTACTTTCATTATAATTCTAGAAAAAAATCAGTTCCTTTATTTTAATTAGATTTTAGTAAAGTTAATTCATTGCTTTAGTTAGAGTTTTAGTAAAATCGGTCTTCTATTCCAATTAGAATTTCAATCAAATTAGTACACTCGCTTCAATTAGAATTACAGTAGAACTAGTATACTTGTTTTACTTAGAATTTCAGTACAATTAGCATGCTTGATTTAATTAGAGTTTCATTAAAATTAACATATTTGCATTCCTAGTATAATTAGGAGACTGATATTAATTGGACATCTAGTAGTATTAGGACACTAAATTAATTAGAATTCTAATAGAATTAGGAAACTAAATTAATTAGACTCCTAATAGAATTATAATATTAGATCAAGCCACTATAATAAACCCACACCTCTAGACTCAATAGAATTAGGAAATCTGAACCGATTCGAATTATAATAATAACAGGAAAGAAAATGAAAACTGAACTATATAAATTATAAAGAAGAGCCATAACTGCTGAAGTTTGCAGGTGGACGATTTAGTAAAGAAGTAACCCACAGCCGCTCTAAAGTGTGATCACTGACGTGTTGTAGCGTCGTTAAATATCTGCAACTGGCGATCGCAACAAACTAGGAACCTTTTTAGAAATCTCCCTTTTTTTATATTTTTTTTCTAACATTCCAAATGCTGCATCACTGGAGTCCACTTTGACATAATTTGGCCACTGATTCAATAGGAACCGAGAGGAACCCAAAAAAAGTGTGCACCAATAAGGCTGGCGATCGCGATGGGACATTTTTGTTGAACTCTTTCATTTCCTTAGATAGTTTGTTTTTAGTTTGTTTTCCAGTTTTTCTTCCCATCGCATCATTTCGAAGCCCTTTAGATATATGAGCCTTCTTCAAAGACTTGAGATGTCTGACATACAAAGAGTGAGCTTAGGAGACCCACCATTGTGGGGATATCATAGCAACTCCATGTACGTAGCAGAACCACTTTACAATCCCAGCCTACAGCAACCTGAGATTAACATGGCTGGTGAATAAGAGAATCCCTTCTTTACTCCACACACCAGTAATAATCATAATGGGAGAGATGGTAACACTGGACAAAACCTTACTGCTCAACAAATCGTAGAGCTCAGTATTAAGAGAAAACAAAGAGGAGATGATGACTCTGAGAAATTACTTCGAGGATTGGCTGCCGCATACGAGACCATTAGGTCACGACAATTTTAAGAAGACCAAGAATGACAAGAAAGGTCACCGCCTACCCCTAGTACGGTGTCAGCCCGCGTCACACCATTGAGACAACTTGCTCACACATTCTTCAATGATGACTCTCTAGATAAGGTTTGCTCATGGGCTGCTCTAAAAGACAGCACTATCAAAATTAAAGATCTCCCTAAAATGCTCGACGAATACATGCCAACGAGGGAACTCCCTGGTCACTCATTCAGATTCGATAAATTTTATCGGGATGTCAAATTTAACTTGCCAATAGGATTTAAACCACCGAAATTTACCAAATATAATGGCATGGAAAATCTGAACCATCACTTGGCCCTCTTTTGTAATAATTGTCGACCCATACGTGATAATCAAGGACTTCTCATTCACTATTTTCAATGCTCATTAGAAGGAAAAGTTCTAGATTGGTTTGCGGGACTCTCGCTCTATAAGATAGAAACATTCGATGAATTAGTCGATCAATTCCTAGACCAATACAAGCATCTCATCCAAGAGACAGTCTCAACGATTTGATGGCAGCCAAGCAAGGACCCGATGAAGAATTTACTGACTTCATCGCCAGATGGAGAAAACTTGCCGTTAGGACCGACACTTCAATGAAAGAAAATGACTCAGTTGACATCATCATCGACAACAATAGGGAACCGTTAAAGAGCGCTCTTGTCATAAGTGATTGCCCCGACTTCACTACACTCCACTCTCGAGCATCCCGACTAGCGCGACACATTAATGGCGGAGACCTCACCCTATCCATAGTCACATTGAAAGTAGGCTCTTCTAGTGAATCAAAGTCGAAAAATAATAAGAAACCATCGGGAACTGAACATGTCAACATCGTTGTAAACTAAGGACAAAACTCCATGAATAGGAACTTCCAATCGCGAGACTTCGGGCAAAATCAAAATCAGCAACGATACACGAACCAAAACCAAGACACCAATCAACAAAGATATGCAAACCAAAACCAAGGCTAGAACCAGAATCAGGGCCAGTATCAAAATAGAAACCAATATCCCAACACCTACCAGAACCAAAATGTGACACAGAATCGACTGGCCCACGCGTCGAACTACAATAATGTACCCCACCATAAAATTTCATCCCAGCTAGAGGCCCTACCAGCCAAGGCGAGAACATTATCCCCCTTTACCTGGTACAATCCCCAACGTCTTTCGTTTCCTTAACAGTCAGAATCTCCTCCGATTCTTGCATGAAAGACCCTGACCCTAGCTGAAAAATCTAGATTATAGCAAAAACTGTGCATTCCATCGATATGAGGGACACAACCTAGAAGACTGCTGGGTCCTCCGAGATATAATCTATGACAGGAATGACCGAAATCAAATCGACTGGCAAGCGCTTAAGAATCCTAACCCTAACCACAACCAAGCAACACCAGCTTGGGTCACCACCGTAGATCTCTCCGATCGATTCTCCCTATAGCCTTCCACCTTAATCACTCGTATCCAACCCTTCACTTTTGCTGCCCCTGTGAGAGTTCCTTCACCCCCGCACCCCTTGGCCTTGATCACTCGCATCACCCTGCCGAGCCCACCTCCTTATCCGAAATTCACTCAGATACGAGTCCACTCCTTTAGGGCCAGAAGACCATTCCTCCATAGTAAACCACCAGAACCTTTAACTCCTTCAAATCCTTAACTGGCACCAGTGCCACTCCCCTCATCCGATTCTAAACCCGAGTATGGAGATCACATTCTTCAAACTATAGCCCAAATTGTCGTGTGGGTAGAAAGTGCCACCCAAAAGACTCCAAACTAAGAAAATGAAATAAAGACTGAGTGCTCGCTAAACATAAAAGAGAGTGAGCAAGAAGAACATCCCGACCCGTGTGAGACACTGGTATCTGCTTTCTTAGAAGAAGAGGATTACACACAGTACCTCGCACCTTCGAGCGGCCTAATGCAAGTACGCACTCCAACCTCGAATTTCACTCACTTCACAAACACATCAACATCGAGCCACACCGGGTTCGATCAACAGCTGACTTGCCCAATTCTTAAATTAGAAACTAATTACCTACCTCCACCTTTCCCTCAGAAAAAGGATTTCACAAATGCACAACCACCAGAGGGGAATATGAGAGAAAGAAAAGTTAACTTGCCTCCCGCACCTCACATTATCCCTCCACCAATCCCTGCACCTCAACCACTCCAACCACTTGCACTGAAGGGTTCATTGGCCAAGCAAAGAAATGGCACTCAAGCCTCGATAGGAATATGACCTTCTGCGGCATCTTTAAAAGTTCCCAGCCCAGATATCTATACTAGAACTCATCAAGAAATCGCCTGACCATCACCGGTTGTTGATAAGGACACTTGAAGACACACAAGTGGATGAGGACATAATATTAGATGAGCTACATCAAATTGCCTCGGTCATGGTGCAACCCCCAGTGCTCACTTTCATAGACACAGACATGCCTAAGGAGTCGCTCCGTAAAAGTGCAGCTCCCATATACCTTACAGTAATAATCAGAGGATTCTTCATACAACATGCGTTGGTCGATACAGGAGCCGGACTTAATATTTGCCCTCTCACAATGTTAAAAATGCTCGAATACATGGAGCAGGATATTAGGCCCTCAGCGCTATCTCTTATAGCTTATGACGGCTCGCGTCGTTTTGTCAAAGGAACTATCAAACTCCAGGTTTGCCTTGGACCTGTATCAAAAGACGTCACTTTCTATATTTCTGATTCCGCTAGTACATATAATCTTATCTTAGGAAGAAAATTAGTGTCAATGAAAGCCATCGCGTCCACATACCATCAATGCGTCAAATTCCCGTACGAGGACTCCATCGTCCATATATACACTGATGCACCCCTCTAGGAGATGGATACTGATTGCGCTGCGAGTATTCTGATAGCCCATGATTCTATATTAAACACGAACCATATTCAGAAGGCTCAAATCCCTGATGAGACAACCATTGCGAAAGTCCGTCCCCCTACCCCTCTTAGTTCTCCCCCGACACGTCAACGGAAATTGAGAAGGAGAGAGGTTGGCCCAGACCTGTCTAAACTTTATGATATCAACCCTACCGCGATAAAAGGTTGGGACCTCCTATATCAATTTGAATACATCCCCCACACCGACCTTAGAAAAAATAAGCAAGGTTGTGTAGGACCTATCGTCCCAAGAAATATACGTAAACACATAGGGTTAGGTTACCAATCAGACGGCCCACAAGCCGACTTGTTCTCTACCTCACCAAAATGGTCTCTATACGACCACTTAGTCTACGAGACCACCGAGAGGGTGGATGTACCAAAGCAGAAGGAAGTGTCCTTCACTAAATCCCAAGAAGCGGAAATCGAACGAATGGTTGAACCATTTAACGATTTAATAAATCTAAACGATGATATTGATGAACTGCTCGAAGGAGTCAAACCATTGTTTGACACTAAGGAGCATACAGAAGAGAGAAAGGAAGAACCTCCCAAACTCGAGCTGTAACTAGAAGAATGGGAATCCACTGGCGATGAGGATTTTCATATAGCAACCTTGCAAGATGATGAAGAGTACTTACACTTAACATGGGAAGAGGATGACACCCTATAAGAAAACCTTGATTCGCATAGCATCGGCCTCGGCCTTAGCCTTGGAGGATGGGAATGCCTGTGGGACACCCTGTGTATTGCTCACCCATACCAACCCTACCGCAGGGCATGCATCAACATATTGGAATGCTTTGCTAGCTGGGTTCGACATTCTGCAAAGGTAGAATCGAACAACTTTAACCTCGTAACAACAGAAGATAGTAATGACCCACCAACTAAGCTACCGACACAAGAAGCAGAAAATATCAACAGTCATCTAGTTGACCCATGGGGAAACACCCACATCACCCTCATTGACTTCGAAGAGGAACACAAACTAGACACTCCTCCATCCCCTGACATGCCACAACTACAAATATTTTAGAAATCTCTCAAGGAAGAATGGCAACCACCTCAGAGTGATGATGAGGACTTCTGGATAGATCTCCCTGCACTGGAGCTAGCAGAGCACGCTAAACTAGGATTTCAAGCACGGTCAGATCAAGAAGAAGAGTTTGATGCTAGCCTCAACTCTAACTTAGAAGGATGGGAATGCCCTTGGAGATCTCCCTACATTTCTCAACATTACTAGCCTCACTGTCGAACATGCATGCTCATCCTAACATACTATAAAGTTCAAGGGAAAGAGCTCGCTACCCCTGAGGATCCCTTAGGAGATCACCCTCGATAGGAAGAACAACCACATTATAACTCAGAAGATGGTAGTTCGACCAATTATGATCTCCAGAGCTTCTCCAAAGAGGAGGCAATCAATGTGACAGAGTAAATTCGAACATCAATACCACTGTCATCAGTGTCACTTATTCCAAAGGTCTCATTAGATGGGGACTTCAAAATAAAATGTCAAATTCTGAACAAATCCACATTTCTCAAAGAATCATTCGAACGGCTCTAGCAGCTATCTCGCTCTCTCAATTAGAGGAAGCAACTCTCCCTGTGCCTCTTGAGGTAACCGACCCTGTACCATATCTACTATTGAAAATAAAAAAAATAGAAAGTGCAGAAAACCCTAAAGATTCAGAAGTACAAAATTTGAAAAAAATTGAAAACATAAGAAAAGAAGGGGAACCCTTAGTCCCAAATCAACTTTGCAACCAACAAGGAGACTTTTCTCCTAAGACTTCTGTCCCCTCTCCCGCACGAGGATGTAAGGCATCCAGGCTAAACAACAAGTCAGTGATCATACCAAAGGAGATACTTCGTGACTTTGAGAAAAGGATCAATTACCTTGACCTTCACCTTACCTAAGATCTCTCAGTCGTAAATTATATTGATGAAGGGTTACCTTTTGTAAAATCGAATCTCCAGTATAATAATTTTGCAGTGTATGAGCTTACCGAAGATGAAGGAATACCGGTCACCGAGGAGGCGCCAGACTTCCAACGGGTTATCAAGCGTTTCGACGAGCAAATTCAAGCTACCACAGAACCTACAGAAGAAATTAACTTTGGCACTGAAGAGAAACCCAACAGGCTACTAATTAGCGCAATGTTTAATTCTAAGGAAAGTCAACAAATTACACAAGTCTTACAAGAGCACCTCGACTCCTTTGCATGGTCTTATGAGGACATGCCTAGTTTAGACCCAAGTTTAGTAGAGCATCACCTTGTCTTAGAACCCGATGCGAAGCCCGTTAAGCAGAAACTCCGTAGGATGCACCCATAAACAACCCTTCAAATTAAAGAGGAAGTTGACAAATTACACAAAGCCAAATTCATCCAAGTCGTCCTCTACCCCAAATTGGCCACCAACATAGTACCTATCGCTAAGAAAGATGATAGAGTATGGGTCTGCATTGGCTTTCAAAACCTCAACCAGGCATGCCAAAAAGATGACTTCCCACTTTTGCACATTGACACTCTAGTCGACAACACTGCTGGACATGAGATGCTATCCTTTATGGACGGTTTCTTTGGGTATAATCAAATCAAATTAGCAGAGTCTGACCAAGAGAAGACTTCTGTCACCACACCATGGAAACTTACTGTTACATCGTCATGCCTTTTGGGCTCAAAAAATTAGGAGCCACGTATCAACGTGCCATGATATCTATTTCTCACGATATGATGCATAAATGTGTAGAAGTCTACGTCGATGACATACTAGTGAAGTCCTAAATGTGGACAGGACATGTTGAAGCACTTCGACTGGTGTTACAAGGAGCTAAGAAATATCAACTAAAAATGTACCTAAAGAAATGTGTCTTCGAAGTCACCTCCAAAAAATTACTCGGTTTCATAGTCAGCAATCGAGGGATTATAGTCAACCCTGTAAAAGTCAGAGCCATCCTTGAGATGCCACCTCCTAGCAATATCAAAGAATTATGAGGCCTGATAGGAAGATTGCAGTTCATCAGGAGATTTATCTCCCAACATTCAGACAAATTCCATCCTTTCTACAGACTATCTAAAGGAGGAGCTGAGTATAAATGAGATGACCAGTGTCAGCAAGCCTTCAATAATATCAAAAAGTACCTCCTTAACCCGTCAATACTATCACCACCAGTTCCCGAAAGACTCCTAATCCTATACCTCTCAGCGAATGACAAAGCAATGGGAGTGATTCTGGGATAATATGAAGAAGAAGACAAGAGAGAGAAGGCTATCTACTACCTTAGTAGGATTATGGTCGAGTACGAACGGAAATACACTTTGATGGAGAAGACCTGCCTCACATTGGTGTAGGCCTCAACCAAATTATAGCACTACTTCCGAGCACATAAGATATTAGTACTAGCCCGAATTGATCCTCTAAAGTACGTATTCGAGAAGCCTGCCACATCAGGAAAGATCGCACGTTGGCATATGTTATTGCAAGAATTCGACATCATATACGTCCTGCAGAAGTCAATCAAAGGACAAGCAATCACCGATTACCTCGGAGATCTCCCACTCCCGAGTGATGAACCTATACATGCTAATTTCCTTGATGAAGACCTACTCACGATTCATAACGAAGAGGCCGATAGAATGTCATGGACCCTTTGTTTCGACGATGCTCTAAATCACAAAGGAAAAGGCATCAGGATAGTCCTCCTAAGCCCGAAAGGAGTTGTCATACCTAAGGCTTTTCAATTATACTTCCCTGTCAGTAATAATGTCGTAGAATACGAAGCTTTCATAGCTAGACTACGAGCCGCATTACAATTAGGTGTTAAACAATTAAAAACCATCGGTGAATCCAAGCTAGTAATCTCACAAGTTATAGGAGAATGGAAAACTAAGGAAAGGAGACTGATAGTATACCTAGAAACCACTCAATATTTGGTAAAGAAATTTGAAAAAATATCTTTCACGCACATCCCTAGATTAGAAAATGAGCTCGCAGACTCCCTTGCCACACTAGCCTTGGGCATTCAAATACCCATCAGACAAAGTACCCAGACCTTCTTCATCGAAAAGTTGATAGTACCCACCCACGTGGTAGCATGGACCATCAAGAAAGAATTACCAACCCTCCCAATGAGTACAGGACTAAAAGAAGCAATCACTTTGAAAAAGCATGTCAAGTCAGAAATCGAAGTTGCAATATTCAGATTTAAAAAATCACCAACCAATGATGGATAGCCATGGTATTTCGACATCTGGAACTTCTTAAAGCATCAACACATCCCTCCATAAGCTACAAAGATCGAATGGAAGACTCTAAGGAACCGATGCGCCTGATCCTATATACTCGACGAAACACTATACAAAGAAGCCTTCACCAAAGGAGAACTTCTATGATGTATCATAACCGTCGAAGGATAATACATCATCCAAGAAGCACACGCCAGTGCCTGTGGCGCCCATGCCGGTAGACAGACTCGCTGATCAAATCATACGATAAGGCTACTTCTAGCCGACAATGATCAAAGATTGTCACCTCTACGTCCAACTCTGCAAGCAATGCCAAGAACATGCCGCACTTATCAAAGTTCCATCATTTGAATTGAACACCATGACTTCAGCATGGCCGTTTTCGATGTGGGCCTTCGATGTCGTCGGACCTTTCACAAATACAGTTGGGAACACTCACAAGCACGCGTCCATACTAACAGCAACCGAATACTACACCAAATAGGCAGAAGCTGAATCCTACGTTAAAATCACCATTTCAATGCTTGTGAGGTTTATCGTTTGGAATATCATCACCAGGTTTGGAGTACCCAGGATATTCATCACCGATAACGGGCCACAGTTCATCGCAGAGAAGATGAAGAATTGATCTATGTCACTCATCACCATTCTACCCTCAAGGAAATGGACAAGCAGAAGCTACAAACAAAATGTTGATTTGAATCCTAAAATGCACAGTAGAAAGAAGAAATGGAGCCGACTAGCTTAACGACTACCAGAAGTACTCTGGGCCTATAAGACCTCTATTCGTACGACCATTGGCCAAACTCTCTTCCTCCTTACCTACGAGATAGAGGCAATCTTACCATATGAGATATAAGTACCATATTTATAGATTCAACTCGATGATGAGCTATCCTTAGACAAGAGGAGAATTGCCCTATTCACTCAGTTAGAGCAACTTGATGAAACACATCTAAGGGAGGCTGATAACGCTCAGGGATATCAAAGGAGAGTGGCTATGGCTTACGATAAAAAAGTCCTCGAATGAACTTTTAATATTGGAGAATTAGTCTTGAAGAAAATCATGCCTTCCAAGAACACCCATCGAAAAGGAAAATTGAAACTGAACTGGGAAGGCCCTTATGTTATAACAGCCGCACACCCTGGGAATGCATACAAACTGGCGAACCAAGATGGGGAAGAACTCCCTAACCCTTGGAACGCCATGTACCTTAGAAAATACTACCCTTATCCTTGTGATCGTCACATCCTGTGGTTAAATACTTATACTTATTACCCCAGTAGTCGTCACGACCCATTCATTGGTCGTGCGTCATCAATTCTCAAAATATCCTTAAGACCTCTAGTTTATCGCCCACTTTGTCACTCGGGCAAACTGATTGAAGGACTAGTGACCTACCTAACCTCTTTCAAAAGCATAAGTAACACTCGCTCCTCATTTTCCTTTCCCCGCAATTAGAGGAGACGTTAGAGCAAAAAAATGAAGATGCTAGGTTCAATCAAAACTCATTATTCTTGCACTAGCAGAATGCTTTCAAATATATCTATATATCAAAAAATTTTGAGTGAGAGAATTACAACAAATGAACAAGTCAATGAGCACAGGGAAGCATAAGCAGGCCGTGAGGACATCTCTGGTACTTTACTAGAAGCATATAAGCAAGCTGTGAGGGCACCCCTGATATCCCCATACTGCTAGATGTCGTCGTAAGGTGGTGAGAGGAGGACAAACTCTTGTTAACTATAGAATGTGAGATTTTGATAGTACCGAAATGTGACGAAGAGCTCGATCATAGCACCCCGTATCCCTCTAAGAAAAATATTTTTACTCATCCTTTTTGGAAAGTGTTAGTTACAAACTATTCCCCACATCACTGAGCCTTACCCCCCTCTTCTGTTTTTATTTCAGACGATAAATCAGAAGCCTTACGGGATGCTCCTAGGAATGAAACTGAAAACCAATGAATGATGACTGATGCAATCACCCACTATACCTACTGTACTTCTCTCTAATAATCATGGGATAGAATGACCACCACCCTAAGATAAACCCCCATATCCAGCTGACCTAATCGAAGAGACCTCCCCTGGTCCAATGACAATACTGATGAACTTTTCTCCAAAACTAACTCACCATATACCCATGACTGCTTACAGACCCGAAGTGCTCATCCAAAGTCCAGAAAAGCTCCATTGTATCTGCACACTAGGGCATTTTTTTGAATTAGAAGGAGAATCAAATTAGAAGCGCCGACTCGTCCATAAAGAAGATGAGGAACAATGAAGTTACCATTCGGAGAATACTACCGAAGATACTATACTGCTAACACCACCACGCTCCTACACTAGGGCATTTTATTTATTTATTTTATTATTTTTATTATTTCTATCTTAGCTATTTACTTTTCCTGTTGCACTACTTTCGAAAAAAAAGGAAAAAAAGAAAAAAAAAAGAGCACATATCCCCCCTTGATAACTAGCAAGGGGGAGAACAAAAACTACTGATAGCGTTACCTTTACATGTGCAGATACAAAGAGACCTTCAACCATCACTGGGCCAACTCAGGAAGCATCCAAGTCCCAATGACGATTGACGGCGCTAAAGAAACTAAAAAGCGAAAGACAAATGCAAGAGGTAAATAAAGGAAAAGGAGCCGATCTGGTACATCTAAACCAAAAAAATCTCTCCATATATATATCAATGTTTTGTTTTCTTTTTATACTTATCACCGAGGGGTATCCCCCCTATATATATACAATGCACACACAATGGACAAAATAAACACACACACACACACACCTACTCCCTATGCTGTCACTGGGATGGCCGAGCACCGCTGTCCCCAGTATCATCGGCTCGGAGGTCTGTAGACTGGCCCTCTGAAAACACAATCCCGGTACCCGGAGTCCTCAAAACCTCTAGATGACGAGGCCCTGCCACAGAACCCCCCTCACTCATTTGGCTAATAGATCACCTTGATCGCGAATGAGGAGGATACCTAGCGAGAATCTAACGAAGGACATAATCCTCATGAGTATCACCCCTGACACCATCACGTAACGTGTGACGAGACTGCCCAGCCAAGGAACTCGTGGCCCTTGACTCCGATCCATCAAGTTGACTAGCAAGCCTACGTAACCCCCTCTAACTCCTCGTCTGACGATACTGTAGCTGATCTAGGGACACCTGCATCTCCACTTGCATCATTTGACGTGCAACCTCCAATGCCTCAGCTTGAGTCTTCTGTGCAACCATCATCTCAATGAACAAGTCATCGTGACTCTGCCTCTCCTCAAGGATCCATCACGCCTTGGGAGTGGCGCGCTCGTATCGCCTCTAGACGAGCCTCCTCAAGCTGACGAACCTACGTAACCACACCAAGTCAAGGAAAACCAATATATATATATATATATATATAAACATAAAAAAAAAGAAACTTTGGGAACGAAAGAGTCATACCAGATCCAGTCTCTCCTCTAGAAGTCGCTCAACGGTCGTAGCAGTCACTGGATCATCAGGAGACACATAAGGGACAACAAACATAGGCGGCTGCAACAAGAATAAATAAATACATCAGATAACACTGTAATGACAAATAAACTATGAACACAATAACTAAAACATACCTGAGTAGGGATAGGAATATACCCCTGAGGGGGAGCCTCGAGAGCAGAGTCCGAAACAGCTTGCATAGAGAACCAAACAAGCCAACACCAGATATGTCAGAACAAATAAGATGAAATAACCTAAGCTAAAGTACACCACACCAGAAACTATACCTGACTCTCCGGGCATAGAGAGGCAGCAGTCGCCTCCCTCGCCTGAAGATCTTCGGCAACCTGATGCTAAAATACCACGTAATGCTAGTAAAATATTAAAAAAGTGAAACAATAACATCTAAAAAACTAATGCAATGCTCTAGCTCAACCCAAATGAGATAAAAGATTGAATGATACTTACGCAATGCTCTAGCTCAACCCAAAGCTGAGCCATCGCTGGATCCTCCCGACTGGAGGAAGCAACTGAAGATGGATCAAATGCCGAAACGGGACCTCCAGCAGCGAGCTCGACTCTCTACGAATAACAATAAACACATTAGTTGACAAGCTCACAACGCTAACAATTTACAAAACCAATCTCATATAGACACTTACCAATCGATCAATCTCAAATTGCAAACTGACCTCCAGCTCTCGGCCGGCCTGCTACTGACCACGTAACAACCCTATCATCGCCACGTGACTAGCGACCTCGGCCTCCCTCTCAGACTGTCTAAAATAAAATGAGACACCACAACCATGTCAGAATGACCAGAAGACCAAATCCACATAATACATAAACAATTAAACCAATAAATCAACTCACCAGGAGCCATCGAGTCTCCGCTAGTCGAGCCCCTAACTCATCCTCCGCTCCCCTAGCCAGAGCAACCAAGAGGGCTAAGGAGTGTGGCATCTCCTCATATGGACAAGGAACACACCCCATCTGCTCTATCGCCCTATGGAGAGCATCTAATGCCCCCAGCACACTTGCTGTGAGATGGTCCTGCTCCAACACGACCAATCTCTCCCTCAATGCTGATGCCAACTCCGGCCCATCGATCGCAAAAGAACCACTCCCATTGAAGGGACGTGTCAAGAGGCGCCCACCACCCAATGCACTAAACCATCTCCTATACTCTCGGACATCCGCCTCATCACGCACCCCTGTGACCCTGGTCCCCCCAACTCTAAAATCCACCATCTGAAGTGCCATCCGCTCCGTAAAGTTTCGGCCAGAGGGGTCGGTCATCCTCTTCGCCACCCTGTGGCGAATCTTTGAAGGGACTCTCTGAACGAGCCCCAGCTACCGCACCGCCCGAGATAGGTGGATCCTCTCCACTTTCTTAAAATAATGGACCCATATGTCCACGCCAAAGAAGGGCTGGCCAGACTAAATCACTGGCACACCCGCATCCTCCTTGGCCGCGTATGGTCTCCAAATCACCTAACCAAATAAACAAGCCAACCCATCAATGAATCCTTAGATCCTAAAAGATTGAAACAAAATATACACATGATAATATGTACTCGCCCCACATGCATGTCCTCAAAAAGATCCCGTGCAGTCTGAAGATCATAAGATCAGCGATGACCCCGTAACGCTGCCCTCCACACATGCATCCACGAAAATGTGAATCTCACCTCCAACGGAACCCCCAGACGAAGAAAAACAAAATAATCATACGCCTAAAACTAGAAAACATTAAAAAAAAGAAATATTAAATATTCGCTACGACAAAACAAAAATACAGACACCATGACACCAACTAATTAAAACTCACCTGGAGGAAGGGAAGGAAACTTTCGATCATCGCGACACCTCATCCCCGACGATAAAGCTGCTCATAGAGATGCGTCAATGCGGCCGTACCCCACACATAGGTAGGGACCTGATCTAAGTCCCTGAGAACCATAAAGAACAACCTGGTGACGTATCCCTAAGTCGAAGAAGAAAAGAGTATCGCACCAAGGAAGTACATCAAGAATGCTCGCAGCACCCTATCCACAGCCAACCCTGGGTCAACCACGGGTTCCTGACCCGCCAACACCACGCAATGTGCCTCATAAGATGCCCTGGCTCTGAATGATGCCTCGAAGGGACGAAGCCACTCACAAATGTATCAAAAAATCAAATGACTCAAACTACACCTGGCCCCGATCCACTCGACCTATACGGTGCACCTAAAATCTCCTCACACACCTCCAGATAATCTCCTGCCATCCTCCACTTGATTGGCTCACCCTCAAAATGAAGACTGGTAATGCGGACCTAGTCCTCTGGAGTTGGCAACATCATACCAACTGGAAAGAGAAGCGTCTGATGCTCCTCCCTCCACCTCTCTAGAATCGCTACAATCAAGCCATAATTGACCTAAAAGGGCTCTAGCTCCAGGATCGGCCCGAAACTAAAAGACACCAACTACGCGCGCTGAAACTCTAGCAAGGCATGATACCAAGTATGGGACTCGGTCCACGCCGAGCTGATAGCCAGCTGCGGGAGCTCCTATCGGACGAAACACAAGTAGAACAATAAGACTAACACACATACCTATGATGAAAGACAAACAGATCTAGAGCTAAAAGCAAATGAAATATACCCCAAACACAATAACAACTCATAACAAACACACAAAACATGATAAGAACAACTGAATGGAAACGTGACCTATCTCTAAATGCCATCATGAGGCATGAGTGAGCACACAACCACTGATCAATGTAGGTTCGACATAAATGAAAAGAAAAGGGGTTTCCATATCCTAATAAGTCTATGTTATAACCTAAATGCCTAGGATAATGAAGGAACTCTTGCTCACGGGTACCTACCCAGCCTCAAGCGAAGAAATCCTCCTGCAGGAAGTGTCTGCGATTTCGGCGCTCCTCACCGTGGTGCTCCTCAGCCTCGTCATTAGCTCTCTCCTCCTCAGTTCTCTCACCCTTAGCTCTCTCACCCTCATTCTCAACTACCCGCTGCTCAATTTCAAGTACCTCCTCCCTGACCTTCACCTGCTCACCCTCCGATACCTCCACTCTAGCTACCTCACTGACCTTCGCCTCCCCGACAATAGCATCAATTCGAGCCTCAGAGGTCTCACCTATCTCCCCAATCATCATCCTCTCCAACTCATAAATAGTAAGATCACATCTACCAATACCCTCACCCTCCATCATAGAAGAAAGAGCTCGAAAAACTCAAGAAAATGGAAGAAACGGCGCTTGAAACAAGATCGTAAGATATCATGAAAACATGAAAACTAGAGCGCAACGAAACAAGGAAACAAAGAATCAAAGTCCAAAATGGATAGCATGGGAAAATGAAAGTTTTTGAACTATATATAGAACATACCCAAATCGCGCGCGTGAACTCACGCGCTCAACTAAATCACACACCATGGTCTTCGCGCTTAATTTGGATCAAACGATCAGTTTTGAGCGCATAAACATATTGTCGCCCGCCCAAACTGACCCGACCGCCTGGTTGCATGCCGCCTACTAGGCTTATAATCACCTCAAGCACTCGAACCAGCACGCGCGAATTCCAACAGTCACTTCAATAGTGGTCGGTCACCGCCTTAATCCTATGCTCAATACCGTGCGTTTAACTCGGCTAAACGACCGGACATCAGCGCGTAATGACCTTCCGACCCTCCCAAATTCGCGCTCTCACTCTAACACGTAATTTCCCAGAAGCACAAAATATGTACCCAGAACAGTACGTTCACAAGACCAAATTAGGAGACTTCCGACACTGATTACCAACCTAAACTACGCCCTTGTTAAGGCCAGTCCAAAAACACTTATGACGAAGATCAGTGTTGGTCTTAGTTTTGTCTTAGTTGAAGTGCCCCCAACATCATTTAGACACTTCAACTAAGACCAAACTAAACAAAAAAGTGAAGAAATGCCCCCATCACTTACACACTCCAACTAAGACCAAACCAAACTAAAAAAAAAGAATGCCCCCCATCATTCATGCTCTTGAACCTAAACTAAACTAAATAAAAAAAAACTGCTCCCAACACACCCTAGATCAAAATAAATAAATAAGATCAGACTAAATTTAAATAAATAAGCATCACACTCAAAACGAGCCGAAGCAAGCTACCAAGCAAACCAAACTAAAATTTATTAAATAGAAATTACCATAAATGAAATATTAATATAATCACTTCATAAATAAAAAAATGATTACAAAGCACACCGAGGGCATACCCTCTGAATATACAAATTAAGAGAAGAAACTTAAAAGCCGCATGTTCAGGCAATGCCAGAATCTGAATTTATTCGGGAAACCACTTTGAGTTGGAGTGATGGCACCAACCCTAGTGTCACCTCGCATTCCTATTCTCATTCATTCCCAATAATCCACTTAATAATCACAATTCTTCGAGTTCATTACCCGGGATACAAAGGAGAAAGGAAGAAAAATATTAATGAACAAAAATACCCAAAATCACAAATCAATGAAAATGCCCCAAAACTTCTATTTCCAAACTTGAAATGAAATTCAAAACAACGAGAACCCAAAGCCTTTAGCTCTCACATTTATAAACTATACCTCCTAAATTACAAGAGGGACAAGTGTCACTCCTTGAAGCCCTTCCAATCAAATTAAATCTAAAACCAAACACATACCCCCTTGAAAGACCACAATCCATGTCAACCTAGATAGACCAATAGCCATGCAACACTTACCCCTCCAAGGGAACACAAACCCAAAGCAAAATAGATAAGCCAATAGGATTCAAACACTTAACACCCATCTAGAAACCTCAAATTAAACCCTAAATTCACACACTTTTAACAAGTGTCATCTCAAATTAAATAAAGGGCTAAAAGAAAATACCCTAAACCTTAAACAAAACAAATAACAAAAAAAAGGCTCTCTAAAATAAGACCTTAACTTGCTTGGGATCACATAAAAAATGCTCCCAACAAACCAAACAGAACCAAGTAAACCCTCTAAACAAAATTCCATAAAATAAACTAATCTTGGGGTAAAAGCTAAATTAAATCCTAAACTAAATCAAACAAACGAAATATGTTTGACTAGTCTAGTAAATAAGTTTAAAAGAAGTAAATAAATACAATAAACAAAAAAATATAATACTGCTTTATTTATAACCAAATTTTTACAAGTACCATTGGAGGCATACCTCCTAAACTTACAATCCAAAATGAAAACTTATAACCTAACCCACAACCCAAAACGAAAAACTAAACCTAAAACCAGGACAAAGTGAGGAGCAGAATGCCCAATCGGAGGATTCAAGGAGTATTGGTTGGGGAACACATCCCTCCACTTGTAACACCTTCTCTTCCGCTATCTTCACCTCCTCCGCCGCCGCCTCCTCAACACTGCCTTCATTGCTCCCTAAAAGGAATCGATTTGAAGACTATCACCTTGCATTCCCAATACTGCCTATTCCCAGTATAATGACGACCCTGAGTATCACCTCAAGATGAAGATCATGTGAAATCACGAGCATAGGAAGAAGCGACATCTCAATCAAACGGTTATATCATCCAATATCACTAAAACACAAATTTTGAACACAAAAGATCTAGAAGAAGTAAAACTCGAGACTAAATCAGAGAATGAGAAACAAATGAAGGCTCCCTCACTGATATAGAGTACAGACTCGATCACACGCCCGGACACGTGCGCTTAACTCAGTCACACGCATCACACGATGCGCACAATCCAAAACCCACACTTCTAACCGATCGCACAAATAAACTATCGTTTGTGTCAATGCCACGACGCTCTAATCATGCGTAATACATGAACTGCATAACTGTATCAAATGACACACTCCAAGCACACAATATCCGAATTAATCGACCTTCACATCTCTCTACCTCACCTTGATCAAAACTCTCTTGTCCCATCGCATAGCCTCATAGGCTATTCAGAGAGAAAGAAGGAGAGAGGGGCAGCCGCTCACGCACATCCCACCATGATAACATTCACACACATGATACCACCTCAATATTCAGTCCCATCGCAATAAATTAGCCATGTCCGCATGGCCCATCGCGAAAAGCCAAAAGTAAATCCCCTGAAAATACAGGCACACCGCCAAAAAAACTAAGCCAATCACGATGCGACCACAACGTGATTTTTTTTCATAGCCCAAGATCTGCCAAAGAAAGAAATAGGACACACCTATTTGACAAATATCCTAAAAGGCCCCATCGCTAACTATGCTCAGCCAATATTCCATCACAAACATCACTACCTGAAAAAGCTTAGACAACACCTGCCACACCATATGATGAAAAGAGGGAAAGCTCAATCGTGTCCCGTCGCTATAGCAAAGAGCTCTCTCTCCCGAACTGATCTCCACGTCCCACCAGGACTCACCCAGCATGCAGCCAAAGAAAGGGGGAATCCTTAAGTCTCATCGCAACATCACTTCTCTAAGACATTACATCACATTGGCAATCGCCAAGCTAGGCCATAGTGGACTTGAAGGAAGGGAAGAAACCTCCAAAGTTCCATTGTGACACTGCGACACCACCAGACCGTACAAGCTATGCACAATCCAGGTAAGTATCACCCCTAGAGAAGTACTACCCACTTTTCAACTACTCGATATTACTTATAAATATAGTTAGCTATGATTAAGTCAAAATATTTTCAAAATCCATCTCTCTCGACTCACAAATCACTGTAGTCCTCCCATAAGAGGCAATCATCAGTATTCACTAAGAAGGTTAGACGGAGCATCTAGCATGCCAAGTGTCGTCTTGACAATCACACAAACGGTCGGGTCCACAAATCCCGTAGCGGTAGATCTACTCAGCGACGTCTCAGAAGTCGCATTTTTCAAAACCAAAAAAACCGAAAAAAAACAATCAAACTACCAAGAGAAGAAACCAAGCAAATAAACAAAGAGACTTTACTTACCAGAATTCACCAAGATTCACTTCAATTACCAGCCCAAACTGGCCATTCCCCTAGGAAACTAAACAATGAGTATATTTAATCTAAGAACTTACAAACGCCTTTTGGAAAAAGAACTTCTGACGTGCATTGGTGTGAGCAATGACGCGCTCGGTCTGACATGACTTGATAAAGCCTTCGACATTATATTATATTTTATTATCAATCCCTAGACCTATTTATGGACATTTGTATGATGCCCCTCGGTACCTCAACTGCGTCATACCCCTCTGTTTGATTACCCCTTGCAGTAGGTCGTGACATGTGGCAGGATGCACCTTGGACCCACAGATTAGGATATGGTGATTCTCTTTTCTGCTTGCCTATCACTTGCAGCAGGTCGTGCCACGCGATGGGATGCCCCTTGCACCCGCGGAATAGGATATGTTGACTTCCCCGTCGATTGTTTATGACAGCGGGTCGTGATACGCGATGAGATCGCCCCTGGGCATTAATGGCATAGAATACACTTTTCGATAGCTACTAGTGGGCCCCCCTGAATGCTCCATTTTAGCTTGCACTAATAGATAAGAAAGCCAAGCATGTCATGTCAGCATCCCCAGTTCACATTTATGATTTCCCAAGAGAAATGAGAAGACACCTCGAATGAGGGGTGTTTACTTCTTCGATGAGTTCTTACTTTGCAAGAGCGCACCAAAGAGGGGCATCTATAGACACCCCCATTTTGCCCTCTCGGAATATACAAATCTGTTTGGTCAACCTTTTACCTCATAACCCTAATTGGGACCATGCACTAAAATAATAGGACATGGCTAGACACAGGTTGAAACAATAGCTCTGTGGCTTAGGCCCTATAACCCTAATGTGGGAACCATGCACTGAAATAATAGTACATGGCTGAACATAGGCTGAAGCAATAGCTCTGTGGCTCAGATCCCAACATAGGAAGACTATATACTGAAATAATAGTATATAGTCGAAATGTAGACTGAAATAATAGTCTTGCATTTCACACCCTTAATCCTAATGTGGGACCATATACTGAAATAATAGTATATGGTTGGGCACAGGCTGAAATAATAACTCTGTGGCTCAAGCCCCATGACCCTAACGTGAGAACCATGCACTGAAATAATAGTACATGGCTGAACACAGGCTGAAATAATAGCTCTGTGGCTCAGATCCCAACGTAGGGAGACTATATACTGAAATAATAGTATATAGTCATAATGTTGGCTAAAACAATAGTCTATCATTTCTGACCCAACTCGGGCCCGGACAACCCTGAATTACGCGGTTAAAACTATGCGCGCAATTTGATGACATGCCAAACCACACACGTGCAATCAGTCCCCCTTTTAGACCAGACTCCCTTTCGCAGGCCACCTCGAGCCTCGATTACACACGCCACATGGCATGCACTATCAGATTGAACACCCCACCACCGGCGCACAATCGGCCTACGCCCGACTAAGTCTTACCATCCCTGACCCTTAAGCTTCCTCGATTAGGCATTTCAAATGAAATGCTTAATCGGATTGTGCACTACACACTGGGCGGGCAATTAGTTCTATCGTGATTAGAACTAGGAAACTCACTGAGCAAGTCAGCCGGTCGCTCACTGAGTCGGTGATCGACTCAAAGTGATTAAGCATCGTGAAACTGGCACGCAATCCAGTTAAATGCTTGAACTAGGGTATTTAATTGGAGAAAAACTTATAAAAGATTTTTTTTCTAATTCGCTCGAGGAGAGGCTGGAATTTTAGGAAGAATGAAATTTTTTGGGATTTCGAAACCAGAAACTCCGAGAACGAACCCATAGAGGAACATAGCCATGATTTCGAGATTCAAGCTTCGAATCTTTAGGATTTCTCTCCGCAGCCTCGACCTTTGGTAAGAATTTAATTTTTAATTTTCGATCGTAGTTCTTAGTTCTTAGACTTGGAATTTTTCTTAGTTTTAATTATTAATATTAATTCACTCTTAGACCGTTGCACCCTTTTTCGGACCGTAATTTTAATATCTGGTTCTAGTTCTTAGTTTCTGAAACCAGTCCTTAATCTGATGGCCCAATTCACTGACCAGACTTAATTCCATTCTAAAATTTTAATCTCCAGTCCTATCATTACTCTCTAGTTCTAGTTCATAGTTTCTAGAACGAGTCCTTAATCATACGGCCTGATTTTCTGATTTCGGACCCGAATTCAGTCCTCAAATTTTAAACTTCTAGTCTTAATTCCTTAATTTAATATTTCTAAAATCCCAAATATTAGTTTAATCTTCTATAATCCTAGTTTCATAATTTAATTCATAATTATAATCTCGAAAATGACTCCAAAAATCCAAAAATATAATTTTATAATCCAAAAATTCAATTTATCCTTAATCTCAACCACCCGATTTGCCCAAGGGAGCTTACAGAGGGTACTCGGGAACGAGGCCAATCCTCCTTAGCATAGTAGGCCCAAAACCCCTTTTTTTTAGGATTATTTTATTGCTTTAATTAGTATTAGAAAATCAAGCCCATAATTTTCTTAGATTTTTGGTATAATTAATTTACATGCTTTATTTTAATTAGATCCTTAGAATAATTGCTTTGATTAGAATTCTTATAAAATTAGTTCCTCTATTTTAATTAGATAATTCTAGCATAGTTAATTCATTGTTTTATTAGATTCCAGAATAGTTAAATCTTTTTTTTATTAATTAGAGTTTTAGTATAATTAATTCATTGCTTTGATTATAATTCTAGAAAAAAATCAGTTCCTTTATTTTAATTGGATTTTAGTAATGTTAATTCATTGCTTTAATTAGAGTTTTAGTATAATCAGTCTTCTATTCCAATTAGAATTTCAGTTAAATTAGTACACTCACTTCAATTAGAATTGCAATAGAACTAGTTTACTTGCTTTGCTTAGAATTTCAAGACAATTAGCATGCTTGATTTAATTAGAAATTAACGTTTTTGCATTCCTAGTACAATTAGGAAACTGATATTAATTGGACTTCTCGTAGTATTAGGACACTAAATTAATTAAAATTCTAATAAGATTAGGAAACTAAATTAATTAGACTCTTAATAGAATTATAATATTAGATCAAATCATTATAATAAACGCACACCTCTAGACTCATAATAGAATTAGGAAATCTGAACCGATTCGAATTACAATAATAATAGGAAAGAAAAGGAAAACTAAACTATCTAAACTAAAAGGAAGAGCCATAATTGTTGACGTTCACAGGCGGACGATTCAGTAAAGAAGCAACCCACACCCGCTCTAAAGCGTGATCACTGACGTGTTGCAGCGTCATTAAATATTTGCAGCTGGCGATCGCAACAAACTAGGAACCCTCCTAGAAATCCCCCTTTTTTTATTTTATTTCTAACATTCCAAACGTCGTATCGCTAGAGTCCACTTGGACAGAATTGGGCCACTGATTCAACAGGAACCGAGAGGAACCCATAAAAAGCGTGCACCAACACCTGCGAAAGGGCCATTTAAATTTGTAGCTCTAGAGTAGTTTGCTTTTGTTTGTTTGCTAGTGTCACAGCCTGAACATTCCCAACACATTTCTTTTTTTTTCCATCTGGGAAAACCCGAACCATCGAGTCGCAGGTCATGATCCGAATTCAGAAAGTACTTGGCACATCTGTACAAATGCGAAAATCAAAGCAGTTATATTATATGGCAAAATAAAAGATTCCATTTTTGTAGAACATGAAAACAAAATAAATGAAATAAGCACCGGTGACGGCTGACCATCACCTAAACAGTGGCATACAAAATGTGTATTCAAAAACTGCTTCCACAAAATTTACTGCATGTACCAAATCTAGAATCTAAGGATTCAAAACTATTCTAAGTCTAACACCACAATGTTTGGGTAGAACTTCTCGGCCGAAAAGTCTTCTTCTCACTCTGGGGGAAGGTAGGATCCGTCTCAAACTCAGGGTCCTGCTTAAGATTTGCACCTGTGACATATAGTTGAAGGGTGAGCTACAGTCCAAGCTCAGTAGAGGAACTTAAGAAAAATTACATTTTATCAGATTTTGCATAGATTTCGAAGCAGTTTCTCATCAAAACAAAGATTTAAATACAAGTTTTCAAAAGCATTTCATTTTAAAATAAGGATATGCTTCAAAGCCATTTTCATCTCAGAACGATCATGTCATTTTCATATTAAACGAAATATACAAGACTTTTTCTCATATCAAAACAAACTTGAATATCATGTGTCTTAGGTAGAGTTTCACAAAGGTCCAAAAGTCAAGTGCAATTCGAATTCAAAGATCATGTTAGATTCTCTTATATATAATCCGCCCTTGCGGTCCACAATTGTACGAATAATCCACCTATAGCGTTCCCCAATTGTACGAATATTTCACCCATAGCGGTCCACCAATGCACGTATAATCCACCGTAGCGGTCCTCAGTGTGTACATACAATCCGCCCTAGCAGTTCACTTCAATTTATCTAACTTATTATTCAGTTCACTTGCGTAGCTTACATATTCGATTCATGGCTATCCCGCAGTGCCGGTTCGATTCATGGATATCTCGCCATGCCGGTTTGATTCATGAATATCTCATCGTGCTAGTTTGATTCACGGATTAACTGTTGTACCAGTTTGATTCACGGATATCCTGTCGTATCGGTTTGATTCACGAATATCCCACCATTCTGGTTTGATTCACGGATTAAATATCGTACCAGTTTTATTCACGGATATCTCATCGTGCCGGTTCGAATCACGTTCCAAGCTCAAATTTTCATATTCAAAATGTGGATTCATAGTCAATATTCCAATTCATATTCATATACAGATTCTATTTCCAAGTCCGATTCAAAGTTAAATTTTAGAGTTCTGATAGAGGGTGTGTCAGATTTCACAGTTATAGTTTAGATTCTTATTTCGAAAGTCATGTCCAAAGTCTAGGTATATCAAATTAAAAATTTGGATTCAAATCAGAACAAAATTCAGACCATAGTTCCGATCTATGATTCATTTTCAAAAATCATAATTTTAATTCGAACAGATCTCATAAGTACATGAATTCAAATTCCATTTTAAAATTTAAAATTTCAAGATTCAAAGTCCATTTTCAAAACAAATTATAGTTTATCAAACACTCATCATACAAGTTTATGAATTCAAATCAGAAATGTCATTGGTTAATGAAGTTCCCCTACCTTAGTTTCGGAGTCGTGCGGATATAATTGTGGAAACGAGGCAGAGATCGAAGTCTATGGTCTCCCGCATCAACCTAGATTATAACGGGTTCATAAACCACGTGTTAATGTCAAAGAAATTGAATAAGTCAAAGTTCCATAAGCTTCGTCAAGGAAAAATTAAGATAGGTGGAATGGACAACATCGTAATAATTTTGGATCATGAAGAACTTATCTCAACTTCCTGCTAAATTTTGACTTCTAAAATGTTTGATTCATATAATGGTTATTACATACAAGTTATAGGGCTCGTTGCCCTCTTTCCAACGCCACAAGAATTGTTTCTATTCGAGTTTGGAGCCGAAAGTTACGGACAAAATATCGGGCCTATGTCGGAAACTCGCCCTGGCGAGTTTAGAAGTCGCCTGGCTGGTCCTTCAAATTTCACTTGAAACATAAAAGTTGCCCCGGTGACTTAAAAATTTGCCCAGGTGAGTTCATCGGCACCTATATGCCACCCAGGCAACATTTGCTTAAAAATTTAAGTCTGGAAAACTCTCCCGAGCGAGTTCTCCACACACCTAACTCTTCACGTTCTGAAGGTAACTTGCCCTGACGAGTTCAAGGTAGCCCGGGCGAGTCTGATAGATTCATAACTCGATTCTTCATCTTCTCCAAATGAAATCTCTAAAATCCTTTATATCGGTGTTAATCAGTGAAAAATACCATTTTTCACCTCCTAACCTGACCTTTGATGGACCTCTGAGTTGACTAATAAAGTGTTTTGAGTTTGTTTTATAGATAAGTAATAAATTGCAGTCTTAGAGTAGGCATCCATCAAAATATGCCAAAGAATAGACATGCTGCCTCATCATGTGTTCATATAGCCCAAAAGCCTAGCCATCAAGCAATTCACAAGCCTTGGAAGGGTATGGGAATGACATGTGTCCACATGGACACACATGGAAGCAAGAGCAGCTGTAGTGAATGAAGGTTGAACCCCTAAAGAGGTGCTGAGTGCTGGACAGATGAAGAACAACACCTCAGAGTAGTGAGCCAGCTATGGAAACAAAGGATATAACCTGTCGAGAGGTTAATTCAACCTATCAACAGGTTTGGATGCTTAGAATGAAGTTGTTGAGAGGTTGGGTGTTTACATATGAAGATGTCAAGAGCTTCAACTGAACCTATCGAGTAGTGTAAGGCAACCTATCGATAACTTATCTGAAGCTGCACTCATTGGCATGAAGTCGAATCAACTGGTCAAAAAGTAGAGAGCACCCTGTCAAAAAGTTACTTGAAGCCATGAAAGAAGTCGAAGGGATGTTGTATAACCAGTCAAGAGGATGAATGGAGTACTAGACAAGAGATGAGAATTGTGTCAATCCTGTCGACTAGTTCAGCTGAACTTGTCGAGAAGTCAAGGAACCTATCAAAAGCCTATCTCAACCTGTTGAAAGGGACACCAAATAGACTCAAAACCTATCGAGAGGTTCCCTGAACCTCTCGACACTCGAATTTAGGGCTACTTAGTGCCTTTCATAGTAGTTGCCAACTCCACCGGTTTGTCCACACATTCCAAGCCATGTCAGCAACTCTTAGGGGTATTTTTGGAACATAAATGGGTACAAATGGGAACCTCCTAGCTAACTCACATGCACTTACCAATTCGGACTAATTGGGGGAGAGCTTCTAGAAGAGAAATCAGCCACATCAACAGCTGAGAATAACTAAATTATTCTCTTGAGCTCTGATTGGCTGAAACTGATCTAAGGACAGAGGGGAAGAGTATAAATGGTTGAAAAGTTGCACAAATGAACCATCCATAAATTGAGAGAACCAGAGCCAAATTTGATTCCCAAAATTCCTTCCCTTTTTCTTCTTTCCCATTCATTCTCTAAACCAACCATGGTTGGCTAAACCCCTTTAGTAGCTAGGGTGAGGTTGAGCTGTAAATTGTGCGGCTCAAGGCTTTGTATATGGATTGGATTTTGCAAAGATTGTAGATCTGAGCACAGTTTACTATAAGTTTGTATTGAATCAGTATCTTGTGGATTTTAAAATAGATTTTTATCTATAGATCTCTTATTTGTATTTGATTTCCCTAGATTAAATCCCCCTGTGGATGCTTGAGCCTGTAGCCTTACATCCACAACATCTGTAATAGCTTACTTATTCTAATTAAGATCATTGAATTAGAGGAATCTCTTGTATCATCTATGACCATTCAAGTCGACAAATCATAGCCTTAGGATTGCCCCAATTCTCTAGTCTAGGTTAGATTTTTATACCTTGCATCTGAGCTTGTAGCCAGATGAAGGATTGTTGCAAATCAATTCAATGCTTTGCCTTTGAACCAATTGGTTTTCAGTGAAGTCCAAAATCTCTAGTTGCTACTCTCCACCTTTTGAATTTAATCCTTTTTCTTAAAGCTGAGTTTCAATCAGTTCTGGATCACTTGTTGTATCTTCAATTTTCTATAGCTTTATAAAGTGACAACTTTTGAAACCTCTCCTCTTTCCTATTTCGGCTTTGTTTTAAACTAGGATAGGTTAGAGTGTAAGATCTATTAGATATCTAGAGATTTACCCTATTTTAATGCACATTTCACTGTGGACCTACCCTCACTTACCCCTTAAGGCTTGCTACAACAGCCTTGGTTCTTACAGGACTGATTGCTTATCTTGATCCCATTTTGCTATACTTCGCCCTTTTAATTTGCTGTTTTAACTCTTTAATAATTGTAAGGTAAGCAAGTCAACCAGTTTTTGGTGCCACTGTCGAGGATTTTTGTTTTTAGAATTGGTAGATCTAAGTTTTTCTTATTTTAGATTTAGATTTATAATTGCCTATTTTGTGTTTGACTAATTGCTGCTGTAGTTTTTTTTAGTTGAATTTTGTATTTTAGATGTGGATATGTGGTTCTAAGAGGAGCAATATGCTTTTTGGAGGAGCAAGTTGTGCTAAAGTTTGCATTTCCTAACTCTCTTTACATTTCTAGATCTATAATTTTTAGATCTGCAGCATTAGTTGTGTGTTTTTGAAATTGTTTTGCTGAAATCTATGCCGTAATTTTTGTGTTGTACTTGATTCATGTTGTGTGTATGCTTGGTAGGAGATCTCTCAATCCTGAGATTCTCCCTTTTGATCTTAAAGTTGAGACTTCTCAGACCTAAGCAGTCCCTACACACACTTGTGGTTAATTCTAAAGTTTCTGCAATAGGTGAACAACCTAGGATATTGAAAGAATTCAATGCACCAGGGGTTTACAATTCCCCCTTCTACATTCAATTCCCTGCTGTCTTAGGGAACTATGAGATAAAATCTTCCATCATACAGATGCTACCCTCATATCATGGCCCGAGTAAGGAAGACCCCTATAGGCACATTGATGAATTTCTAGGACTGTGCACTACATTCAACATTACAGGTTTGGGGAAGGAAGCAACCAGGTTGAGACTCTTTCCATTTTCATTAAAGGATAGGGCCAGAACTTGATTGTCAATGCTCCCAACCAATAGTACTCAGTCTTGGAATGACCTTCAATGTCAATTTTTGGCCATGTTTTTTCCCATGTCCAAAATAAGTCGGCTGAGGAAGAGCGTCATTTCATTTACTCAAGCCCCAACTGAAGACTTCCACCAAGCATGGGAGAGATTTAAGGAGCTATTGAAGCAATGTCCCCATCACCAAATTCCTGAATGGCAACTTGTTCAAAGTTTTTATCAAGGAATTGATCCTAAGAGTAGGGACATGGTTGATGCCTCATGTGGTGATACTTACCTCCACAAGACAGCTAATGAGGCTTGGGAGTTATTTGATATCATTAGTGAAAACTCTATGCAAAGGGAGACTTTGTCAAGGGACATTGAGACCCTTGTTAGATTGGTGAGAGAGATCACTACAAGAGGAAAAATGTATGAGGTTAGTGGTTACAATGATTTGGAATGGAAGGTGGATAGCTTGACTGAAAATTTTGATAAGCTCATGGGAGCATTGCAGTCACCAATGGCTATCAAAGTAGAGGAGGCATGTGTGATATGCCAATCCCCTACTCACTCCCTTGAGGAATGTCCCTCTGCTGCCCAATTTCCTGACCTTGTAATGAAACATGTGAATGTTGCTCAATCTTTTGGACAATAGCCTATTGCTGGTTATCATTGGAGGAACCACCCTAACTTGAGGTGGAGACAAGATACTTTCCAAAACCAGCAACAACAGCAGCCACATCAGCAGTCCATGCCCTTTAGGAATTCCCAACACTACTAGCAGAACTACTTTCCAAGGCCCCAATACCAGCAGCCAATGACAGAACCTATGCATCAATGTGCACCAGCCCCAATACCTCTAGATCCCTCATATTTGAAGAGCAAGTTCTGGCTTCATTGCAGAATTTGGGTTCTTTGTCACAAACTGTTAACTCTCATAGCCAAAGTATTAAAAAGATAGAGGATCACCTTAGTCAGCTATCCACTACTTTGATTAGGAGAGAGGAGGGAAGATTGTCTAGGCAGCTCATGAACACCCCAAAAGGGCAGTATATGGTGAGTGAGACTTCTTCCCATGAAGAAGCTAAATTTGTCACCACTTTGAGGAGTGGAAGGCTGGTTGATAACAAAGTTGGTGTTGAGCCTGATGAGAAAAGATCAGGAATTGAAAGAACAACTCATGTTGATATGCAGTAGGAGCAACATATGAGAAATAAGGGCGGTGTTGATGTGCCCCAATAGAAACATGAAAATAAAAATAAAGAAAATTTTGATGAGATTGCTAAGGCAGTAAATGGGAGATCAGTCCCCCATTTATCATTTCCTACTGCACTTCAAGCACCTTCTCCTTTTGATAAGGGGAATGCTAATGTTGAGGAGATGATGGAAACATTCAAACAAGTAAAGATCAACTTGCCTTTACTTGATGCTATCAAGCAAGTTCCAGCCTATACAAAATTTTGGAAAGATTTGTGCACACACACAAGACAATCTAGGATACACCTATCCAAGGAGGTCTTTTGTGCTGAGAAAGTGAAGCAAGTGTTATCCATTGCAACCCCAACAAAGCTCCAAGACCCTGGAGTTCCCACAATCCCTTGCATCATTGGGGATCACACATTGAGAAAGTTTTGTTAGATCTAGGAGCTAGTATAAACCTACTTCCATACTCAGTTTATGAGAAGTTAGGTTAGGGAGAATTGAAGCCCACACATGTGATGTTGCACCTAGCTGACATATCTGAAAGGAGGCCCGTGGGAATGATAGAAGATGTGTTAGTTAGGGATGACAAGTTTTTCTATCCAGCAGATTTTTTAGTTCTTGACATGGAGCCAAGCAAGTGCACCACCTCCATTCCGGTGATTTTGGGTAGGCCTTTCTTGGCCACTGCCAATGCTTGTATACAATGTAGATCAAGTGTAATGGAGGTGTCTTTTGGCAACATGAAAGTAAAATTGAATGTTTACGATGAAGCAAGTCAGCCTCACTTGGATAGTGAGGATTGCTTTTTGATTGATGTGTTGGATGAGCTTGTGGAAGAGACTTTGCCCAAGCTACTGCATTATGATGATTTGTGTAATATTTTTGAGAATGTGTGGAGTGAAATTGTGGATGAGAAGGCCCCTGCACCTATGGTTCAAAAGGTGAAAGCCTTAAATACTGAAGGGGGGCCAGCAACAAGGTATCCTCCTTGGAAACCAATTTTGTTGCCTCTTCCACCACCATCAAAGGCACCTTTGCTTCACTCATAAGTTCACCTGATGTGGAGTTGAAACAGCTGTCTAAGAACTTGAAATATATTTTTTTAGGGGCAAACCAGAAGTTTTCAGTGATCATTTCTTCCTTCCTCACTGATGAGCAAGAGGAAAAGTTGTGTGTTTTAAAGAAGCATAAGAGAGCAATAGGTTGAACTATTACTGACCTTGGAGGCATCAGCCCTACTGTGTGCATACACAAGATTCACTTGGAGGAGGCTTCCAAATCCTCTAGAGAGATGCAGAGAAAGTTAAACCCCCACATGCAAGAGGTGGTGATGAAGGAAGTGGTCAAATTGTTAGGTGCTAGAGTCATCTATCCCATTTCATATTTTGAATGGGTGGTACCTAAGAAATCTGGAAGCACTATGGTAAAAACCGATTCTGGTGAGCAAATTCTAACTAAGGAAACCACAGGTTGGAGGGTGTGCATAGATTATCGAAAGCTTAATTTGAAAACCAGGAAAAGACTATTTTCCTTTGCCCTTCATAGACCAGATTTTGGATAAGTTGGCAGGCAATGCTTTCTATTGCTTTCTTGATGGATATTCTGGGTATAACCAAATCCCTGTTTATCCATAAGGTCAAGAAAAGATAACTTTCACATGTCCATTTGGCACCTTTGCTTATAGAAGGATGCCATTTGGATTGTGCAATGCCCCTGCAACTTTCCAAAGGTGTATGCTATTTTTTCTGACATGATTGATCAGTTTTTAGAGATCGTCATGGATGATTTCTCTGTCTTTGGGGGCAATTTTAGCCAATGTTTACACCATCTTAGCTTTGTATTGCAGAGATGTGAGGAAACCAACTTGGTTTTGAGTTAGGAAAAGAGTCATTTTATGGCCAATCAAGGCATTGTCCTTGGCCATGTTGTTTCCCATAGAGGCATTGAGGTAGACAAGGCTAAAATTTATTTGATTGCACATTTGCCTCCACCTAAAACTGTGAAACAAGTCTGATCTTTCTTGGGGCATGCTAGTTTTAATCAAAGATTCATAAAGATTTCAGTAAAATCTCAAAATCTCTGTCACCTGTTGTGCTAGGAGGTTTGTTGGGATCCTGCCTTGTGTCTAAAAATGGGTTTAAAATCAACCAGTAAAACGGTCTATGGTTACCACACACCAAGGCAGGCTCAAACACAGTCCTGCAAGTATTCAGGGTCTGTTGTAGCAAGTTTTTAAAAAAAGTAAGGGAATGTCCACAGGGAAATGTGTGTCAAAATTAGGCAAATCTCTAGATCTGTGGTAGATCTGGCTCCCTTCCTAATGATAAAACAGTAAAAGAAAGAGGAGAGGTTTAAGGGGTTGTCACTTCTAAATTAAACTACAAAAATAAGTAAGATTGCAGAAATAGATGTTAGGATTAAATCTAGAGTACAGATCTTGTACTAAGGGGGAATTAAACATAGAAAATGGGGAGAAGCAGCTTGGAGTTTGGTCTTGCTGCAATTAGGTTGAGCTGCTAGGGTTACAGAGAGTTTAGAGTACACCAATCCATCATCTAGCCATAGGCACAGTTGCAGGGTAGAAGAATCTACTCTAAACCAAAGGCTTGAACTGATCTTAAGGGTATGATCTGTCCACTTTAATGGTCATAGATCATCCTATAGACTTCCTCTAAATCAAAGGATTAAAGTAGAAGAATCCAATTTAGACCAAAGGTTTGAATTTATCTTAAGGCTATGATCTGTCCACTTTAATGGTCACAGATCATCCTAGGGATTTCCTTCAAATTAAAGGTTTCAATTAGAGCATTATAACCACTACAAATGCTGCAATTAGCAAGCCACAGACATAGGAAATTACAGGAGCATCAAATAATCTATGCGTGATCTAACCCTCAATAACACTCTTAGCTCTCCCTAATTACAGATTCGACCTCACCCTTTGCTGCTCTAAAGAAATTAGCCAACCATAGTTGGGCTAAAGGAAAGAATTAGAGAATTTCACTGCAAGCTCTGATTTCCAGTATTGATCCCCTTTTTCTGGCGGCTTCCTCTCTTCTTATATCTTTCTCCTTCAGCCTCAGATCTAGTTTTTCCTGCCAATCCTAACTTCTAGAATGATTCTATTATTCCCTCTTTTATTCCCCTTCTAGAAGACACTTTTAGTTCGTTCGCGTTGGGGGAGAGCGCATGGGTCGGTTAGGGTTTCCCAGCGCACTTCTAGAAGCCTCGTGCCAGTCACCAAGGTGCCTCAGTTTATGTGCTCCAAGTCCCCAACTCGCCGCGTGTGCACATCAACTTTTTTGGGAAGTGTTTAGATCAATTTTGATAGGTTGAAATCAAGTACTTTGGTCCTTTCGCTAGGGTTCAGGATCCTATCAAAAGGTTTTGATAGGTTGAATCTTGCAATTAGAGCTTCAGCATCTGTAGCCTTCATTTGATTCTTTCGATAGGTTGAAGGATCCTTTTAACAGGTTGAGCACTTTCACAATTGATTTCGATAGGTTCGCAAACTTTTTGATAGGTTTTGTTCAAGCTCAGGCAACCATTCGATAGGATGCTCCCTTGTTGTTTCCGACTGCACGATCGGTTCTGGATCCTGTCGAATTCTCCCCATCTTCACGATTTCTTCCTTTTTCAGCCTTCAGATCCTATCGATAGGTTGCAATAACCTATCGACAGGTTGTTTTCAGCCTGTCTTTCCTTTTTTCAACGCTACTTTGCTATTGCTGCCAGCCCTAAGTGGGCATTGGTGTGGGGCCCTTCTATGTGCCATAGTTGGGTCAGAGTTGTGGTGAGAGATGGACCTTCTTGTGGAGCACTTTAGGGTGGATTTCTGCACTATGACTACTGATTACTGCTATCTACAAAACATGCTCAACAAGCACTTATTAGTCTATTCACAGGTCTATCAAAGGTCAGGTTAAAGGGTGAAAAATGACATTTTTCACTGATTAACACACCCCCAAACCTAAGCTTTGCTAGTTCCTGAGCAAAGGAAAGATAAGAAAACTAAAACGCCACTTTTGTAGGGAGCACAGATGCATTTAGCATATCCATCAAGCCTTTTAAACCCCTAGGTGATCCCTAGTGGAGGAGTGAAGTCTCTTGAGGGTTTTCAGTGAATGTACCCACAAACTTCTGCAATAAAAGCAGTTGATACTCATGCAGCATGCTAAAACAGAGTTTAAGTAAATAAAATAAATTTCACACCATTTCCATTCAATTTTAGAGGGCTTTCAGCAGAAAAAGCACCAGTTCAAAACATGAAATTCTATTGTAGCTCCTTCATTATCAGTCACTTCATGTCAAGGCATTGTGCCAGAAAATTGATGCAGAGCTCACTTTTAATTTGGGAATTATGTTTTGATAATATCCCAAACAACTTTGATTTCAAACCCAAATCTTACCACGGTTGTTTACTCACAACAAAAATAGAAAGGTGCATCATTTCACACAGCTCAAGAGCAGTTACAGCTCTCAAATAGAACTGCAAGCATGAGCATAGGCATTGCTCTAACTCCTGAAATTTTATAATTCTTTTTACCATAGATTAAACAAATTCTCATCTCCACATGACAGCTCAATCTATTTCAGATTAGTAAGGTCTTTTTATTGGGTTGTAATGTGGCCTATGGGTGAGGTTTATAAAGAATAAAAGGGTGGAATGAGATTCAAAATTGAGAAATCAACAATGTAAGGAGGTGACATGTACACCTTCTTCATTTCAGCAAAGATCCATCTTCTTTTCAAATTTTTAGAGCCAAAGTGGCCAGCTTTTTCTCTTCTCTTTTAAAATATCCAATGAAATAACTTCTCTTCCTCGTTCTTTTGTGTTACTTTTTTGTTTTTCTTTTCTTTTTGTATGCTTTTTGCTTTTTGTATTTTTCTCCATTTCTCTCTCTATGGCCTGGAATGCCACAATACCACCAAATGTGCATCCTTCTTTTTCAATCAATCATCGAACCTTGAACCTCTAACCTCACTTCTCCTCATTTTCCCCAATTTTTAGATTGACGGTGAACTGAAACAGGTCAAAAGGTTTTTGGTTCAAATTTTCTAGTTTTCATTAGAGAAAATTGAGATTTTTAGGGCTCAAATGGTGTGTATCAAGGGCAGTTCAAAGGTGGGACATTTTAAGCTCAAACTGTCCAAGGGATGGCCTTACTTCATGTCTCCAATGTCTTGAATGTTGTCAATTGTTTCAACTTGGATCTGCCTAACTTCTAGTGGTTAAAATTAGATCCCATTAGTCCTTAGAGAAAAAAAAATTGCCAAGACACTCTTCAAACAAAATTTTTTTTAGGCCCAAATCTCACTGGATATGGCCTTCCATCAAACTATTGGGGTGTATCCTTATAGTTTTCTCCCATTTCAGGTTCACTACACACCCATTTTCTTAAAATTATTGACATTTGTTTCATGAAGAATGTTACACTATAGCTTATTTCAGTTTCAAAAAGTTTTTAATTTCCTCTTTTTCCAAAAATCAGGTGGGAAATCACTTTATTTTCAAAAACCTTTTCAACATAGCTGCACTAGCATTAACTCATTTCATTGGCACACCTGCCATACCCCCAAACCTAAATTAAACAGTGTCTTCACTGTTGAGAGAGCATGGTAGCAAGGAAAAAAATAAAAAAAATATGCAGAACAGAAGGGAAAATAAGCAAAAAAGAAAGGTATAACACAAAAAGAAATTACTATTTAATCAGCAAAAATATCTTCAAGGGATAAAATAGTAAACGAAAGAAAAACTTAAACTACATTTAATAACAAGCATCATCAAGAACCGCCAGCCAGAGAAGGGAGGGAAAGTTCTAAGGGAGAGGGGGCTGGGTAGGGAGGGGCGGTCGATGGTTCTAGCTTTTGTTTTTTTTTTCTTTCTCTTATTCTTTTTCTTCTCCTCCTTTGCCAAAATCCATTGCACTTCTTCATACTCATCCCATAAAAATTACAAGGGATCAGGCTCGACTGGTGGTGGCCAGATGGGGTAGAACTTGGTCGGCAAGTCTGTGGGTTTGTCGTCTGCCATGATTGGGGTTATGGAAGGGATGAAGAGGTCAGGTGGGAATGGATGTGAAAGGACTGGACGAGGCTGATATTTAAAGTGCATGGCCAGTAGAATATGAATCGGTATAATGAATTGTTCGCATTCTTCCAGGCTTAATTATTGAAAATGAGAGTGGGAATAAATGAAGCGGTGGTTGCTGTATGGGAAATAGAGCGCAGACTGCATGTTAGGCTATTTTTAGCAATGGTAGTTAAGTCAAGGAAGTATGCACAATGAATGCTGAGACCTCGATTCGTGGATAAGGATGAAAATGCGCTCCGACAGGGTTGGCTCCATAACAACGACAAATGAGGAAGAGAGAGCTAGGGTTTGCAGTAGGTGTTGAATGGAGGAGACTGACTTAACGATAGGTTTGTAAAGGATGAAAAATGATTTTGATAGGATGAGCTGAATGATTTCAATAGGTCAAGGCATCCTATCAAAAACATAGCAGATAAGGCTTTCAAATGGAATGATTCGATAGGATCCCGATAGGTGGAATCATTCTTCAGATAGGTTTATATGGTACATGATTCATCCTCTCGATAGGTTCCAGATAGGTATCCAGAACGTATCGAAACATTCTTTCTATCCTTTTAAACCTGTCGAAGAGTTGGTTTCACCTATCAACAAGTCTCAGTACCTATCGAAAACCCTCAGATAACGTATCAAAATCACCAATTAACCTAATGAAAGGTGTAAATGACCTATCAAAAGGTCCCAAAAGCTCATAGAAACAGCATTTTTTTATGCTGTCATCAGCTTCAGCACCTAGCAAACTCTTTTGCTATGCTTCCATTATTGACATACTCCCATGGTCCCTGAACTGCTGACAAGATTGAAATGATGACCTAATGCTGACATGGAAATTCTATTGTGGACAAATCATCAAAACAGGAAGTAATCATTTAAAAAACAACTAAAATATGGTGCATATGATACAGACTGAAATTAGGTAGAAATTGGAGGGTCCTGAAGATCAATGGTCTCCTCAGGCGCACAAAATTTTTCAACACAGATTTTTTACCTTTGGCCATTGACTTTCATAACCCTACCATCTCTAGGATCCTTGATTTCTATAGCTTCAGATGGGGAAACATGTAAGACTGTGTAAGGCCAATCCCATCTGGACTGTAATTTGCTTGAAAAGAGTTTCAATCTAGAATTGAATAACCATACCTTGGCACCTGGTTTGAATTCTTTTCGCAGCAGGTGCTTGTCATGAGGGGCCTTGGTTTTGTCTTTGTACATCCTTGCATGTGAATATGCTTCCATCCTCAACTTCTGAAGCAAATTTTCCTACCCAAACTCATCTAGCACATTAATGGAAAAGCAGTCCTCATTCGCTAAGTGGGGCTGATGAGCTACATTGTAGAGATTCAACTTGACTTTCATGTTACCAAAAGATACTTTCATGACCCCTGATCTACATTATATACAAGCATTTGCAGTGGCCAAAAAGGGTCTGCCTAGGATCACAGGGATAGAAGGAGCACACTTGCTCGGCTCCATATCCAGCACAAAAAAATAACAGGATAAAAGAATTTGTCAACTCCAACCAAAACATCTTCAATGATCCCCACAGGCTTCCTTTCAGATCTGTCAGCTAGTTGTAAGACCATATGTGTGGGCTTCAACTCTCCTAAGCCCAGCTTCTCATATACTGAATATAGAAGCAAATTCACACTAGCTCCCAGATCTAATAAGGCTTTTTTAATGGTATGATCCCCAATGATGCAGGGGATAGTGGGGACTCCAGGGTCTTGGAGTTTTGTTGGGGTTGCAATAGTCAGTATCTGTTGCACTTTTTCTGCTGAAAAGACTTTCTTGGACAGATGTTTCCTTGATTGTCTTTTGTGGGTGCAAAGTTCTTTTAAAAACTTGGCATAGGCTAGGACCTGCTTGATTGCATCAAGCAGAGGCAGGTTGATCTTCACTTGCTTAAAAGTTTTCATCATTTCCTCTATTTTTGCATGCCCTTTATCAAAAGGAAAAGGTGCTTGCATTGTCCTAGGAAATGGAAAATGTGGGACTGCTCCCTCATTTGCAGCCTTAGGCAAATATTCATCTCTTTTTTTTATTTTATTTTTTTCTTGAGGATCATCACTATCCTTCTTATTCAACATGGGTTGCTTCTGTTTCATTTTTTCTTTAACCACCTCTTTCTCTTTTTCTTAATTTCTCAAAGGCCCACAGCCTACTTGGTTATCCACCAACCTTCCACTTCTCAATGTGGGGACAAATTTGGCTTTCTCATGGGAAGAAGAAACTTCACCTACCACATATTGTCTCCTTGGATTGTCCATGGGTTGGCTAGGCAGCTTCCCTTCCTCTCTCTTGGCTAAAGCATTAGATAGCTAACCAAGATGGTTTTCTATCTTTTCAATGCTTTGACTATGAGAATGCACAGTCTGAGAGAAGGATCCTAAGTTCTGCAATGAGGTCAGAACTTGTTCCTCAAAAGAAAGTGATCTAGCAGCTGGAGGGGGTGCAGATTGCTGCACAGGCTGAGCCATAGGCTGTTGGTAATGAGGCCTGGTGAAGTAATTCTGGTGGTATGGCTGAGCATTTTTGTAAGGCATAGGCTACTGTGGTTGCTGCTGGTTTTGAAAACCATCTTGTCTCCACCTCATGTTGGGGTGGTTTCTCCATTGGTAACCAGCAGTAGGTTGTTGCCCAAAAGACTGAGTGGCAACCACATGCTCCATCACAAAGTCTGGAAATTGAATAGCTGAGGGGCATTCTTCAAGGGAGTGAGTGGGGGACTGGCATATAACACATGCCTCTTCCACTTTAGCAGCCATGGGTGACTGCATTGCTCCCATGAGCTTATCAAATTTTTGGGTCAAACTGTCCACTTTTCTTTCCAAATCATTGTGTCCACTTACCTCATACAATTTTCCTCTTGTGGTATTTTCTTTCACTAGTCTAGGAGTGTCCAAATCCCTGGACAATGTCTCTCTCTGCATGGAGTTCTCACTGATAATGTCAAACAACTCCCAAGCCTCCTCAACAATTTTGTGGAGGTAAGTACCACCACAAGAGGCATCTACCATATCTCTGCTTTTAGAATCAATTCCCTGATAGAAACTTTGAACAAGCTGCCATTCAGGGATTTGATGATAAAGGCATTTCTTCAGGAGTTCTTTGAATCTCTCCCATGCTTGGTGAAAGTCCTCAGTTGGATCTTGAGCAAATGAGATAATGCCCTTCCTCAAGTGGCTTGTCTTGGACATGGGGAAAAACTTGGCCAAAAACTGACATTGAAGATCACTCCAGGACTAAATACTGTTGGGTGGAATCATTAACAATCATGTCCTGGCTCTATCCTTTAATGAAAAAGGAAAGAGTCTCATCCTGGTTGCTTCCTCCCCCAAGCCTACAATATTGAATGTAGTGCACAGTCCTAAAAATTCATCAATTTATTTATATGGGTCTTCTTTGGTCAGGCCATGGAATGAGGGTAGCATTTGGATTATGGAAGACTTGATCTCATAGTTCCCTTGAACAACAGGGAATTGAATGCAGAAGGGAGAATTGTAAACCCCTGGTGCATTAAATTCCTTCAATATTCTAGGTTGCTGTTGCTCACCCATTTCAACAAATCCAGATGCAGTAGATGTGGGTGAGATTTTTTTAGGCCTAAGGAGTCTTTCAACCTCTGGATTTAATGGAACAATCTGAGGATTGAGATTTCTCCTTCAAAACATACACCACTCACACTCTTAATGCACACACAATGCAGAGCCAATTTAACACAACAATCAGGAACAACACAATTAACTAATAAATCTACAAATCCACAGATCAGAAAATAAAAGGAGTAGAGGGATGCAAACTTTTAGCACAACCTCTAGCAAAATGCTTCTCATTAGCAACAACTTTTGATCTAATGAAATAACAAAAACTACTATAAAACAGCAAAAACTTTCAAAAGTAGGTAGTGAAAATTAAAATTGTTTATTAGAGATCTACAATCTATACTAAAACAAACTTAGATCTACCAATTTTAAGCACATAGATCCCCGGCAGCGGTGCCAAAAAATTGTTGGGCTCTTGCCTTGTGTCTAAAAAGGGGTTTAAAATCAACCAGTAAAAGGGTCTCTAGTTAGCACACACCAAGGCAGGCTCACACACAGTCCTACAAGTATTCAGGGCCTGTTGTAGCAAGTATTAAAAAAAAGTAAGGGAATGTCCACAGGAAAATGTGTGTCAAAATAGGCAAATCTCTAGATCTGTGGTAGATCTGGCACCCTTCCTAATGCTAAAACAGTAAAAGAAAGGGGTTATCACTTCTAAATTAAACTAAAAAAATAAGTAAGATTGCAAAAATGGATGTTAGGATTAAATCCAGTGTACAGATCTTGCAGTGAGGGGGAATTAAATATAGAAAATGGGGAGAAGCAGCTTGGAGTTTGGTCTTGTTGCAATTAGGTTGAGCGACTAGGGTTACAGAGAGTTTAGAGTACACCAATCCCTCATCTAGCCATAGGCACAGCTGCAGGGTAGAAGAATCTACTCTAAACCAAAGGCTTGAACTGATCTTAAGGGTATGATCTGTCCACTTTAATGGTCACAGATCATCCTATAGACTTCCTCCAAACCAAAGGATTAAAGTAGAAGATTCCAATTTAGACCAAAGGTTTGAATTTATCTTAAGGCTATGATCTATCCACTTTAATGGTCACAGATCATCCTAGGGATTTCCTTTAAATCAAAGGTTTCAATTAGAGCATTATAACCACTACAAATGCTGCAATTACTAGGCCACAGACACAGGAAATTGCAGGAGCATTAGATCTAGGGAGATCAAATGGCATCCAAGAGCTCTACTAGTTAAGTGGGTGAGCTATTCTTATCTACACAAAGCAGATCGAGCACCAAATGCAACCAAAGAAACTATAGATCTAATTACAACAATTAAACCAATATTACATTGAATTAAACTGACCATACAATGAAATGTCCTCAAATTTGTAGTCTGTGCATCATCTAACCCTCAATAACACTCTCAGCTCTCCCTAATTACAAATTCACCCTCACCCTTTGCTACTCTCAAGAAATTATCCAACCATAGTTGGGCTAAAGGAAATAGAGAATTTCACTGCAAGCTCAGATTTCCAGTATTGATCCCCTTTTTCTGACGACTTCCTCTCTTCTTATAGCTTTCTCCTTCAACCTCAGATATAGTTTTTCCTGCCAATCCCAGCTTCTAGAATGATTCCATTATTCCCTCTTTTATTCCTCTTCTAGAAAGCTCTTTTAGTTCATTTGCATTGGGGGAGAGCATGTGGGTCGGTTAGGGTTTCCCAGGGCACTTCTAGAATCCTCGTGCCAGTCACCAAGGTACCTCGATTTATGTGCACTAGGTCACCAACTCGTCGCGTGTGCACAACAGCTTTTTTGGGAAGTGTTTAGATCGATTTTGATAGGTTAAAAAGGCTTTCGATAGGTTGAAATCAAGTACTTTGGTCCTTTCTCTAGGATTCAGTATCCTATCAAAATGTTTCGATAAGTTGAATCCTACCATTAGAGCATCAGCATCTGCAACCTTCATTTGATGCTTTCGATAGATTGAGGATCCTTTCGACAGGTTGAGCTCTTACGCAATTGATTTCGATAGGTTCACAGACTTTTCGATAGGTTCTGTTCAAGCTCAGGCAACCATTCGATAGGATGCTCCCTTGTTTTTTTTTATTGCACGATATGTTCTGGATCCTGTCGAATTCTCTCCATCTTCACGATTTCTTCCTTTTTCAGCCTTCAGATCCTATTGATAGGTTGCAATAACCTATCGACATGTTGTTTTTAGCTTGTCTTTTCTTTTTTCAATGCTGCTTTGCTGTTGTTGCCTACACCAAGTGAGCATTGGTGTGGGGCCCTTCTCTGTGCCATAGTTAGGACAGAGTTGTGGTGAGAGATGGACCTTCTTGTGGAGCAGTTTAGGGTGGATTTCTCCACTATGACTAGTTATTACTGCTATCTATAAAATATGCTCAACAAGCACTTATTAGTCTATTCACAGGTCTATCAAAGGTTAGGTTAAAGGGTGAAAAATGGCATTTTTCACTGATTAATAAGGTTCCTTTTGAATTTAATGATGAATGTCTTATTGCTTTTGTGCTTTTGAAAGACTCTTTAACCTTTGCTCCTGTCCTTCAAGCACCTAATTTTTCTTTGCTATTTTAGCTAATGTGTCATGCATCAGATTTTACTATTGGTGCAGTTTTGGGGCAGAGAAAAGATAAAGCACCTTGTGTGATTGCCTATGCAAGCAAAACCATGATTGATGTTTAGTTAAATTACACCACAACTAAGAAGGAATTGTTGGCAATTGTCTAAGCCTTGGAAAAATTCAGGTCTTATGTATTGGGACCTAGGATTGTGGTGTTCACAGACCACTCAGCCCTGAAGTACCTTTTGTCTAAAAAGGACGCTAAGCTAAGATTAATCAGATGGATCCTCCTATTACAGGAGTTTGATCTAGAGATCAAAGATAAGAAAGGGGTTGAAAATGTGGTTACAGACCACCTATCTAGGATCCTAGCTGCTGAGTTTGATAGGCTGCCTATCAATGACTCATTTCCTGATGAGCAACTGTTTACCGTCAGCACCTCTGCACCTTGGTTTGCAAACATAGTAAACTACTTGGTAGTGGATAGGATTCCTCCACATTGGAACAAAATGGATAGGGAGTTGTTCTTCTCCCAGATCAGACATTACATGTGGGAGGATCCATACCTGTTCAAGCATTGTGCAGACCAAGTTGTAAGGAGATGTGTTTCTGATGATGAATTCCACAATATACTAACCATGTGTCATGAACAGGCTTGTGGAGGCCATTTCAGTGGGAACAAGACTGCTGCCAAGGGACTGCAAAGTGTATTTTATTAGCCCACTCTCTTCAAGGATGCATGACAGCATTGCAAGGCTTGTGAAAGATGCTAAAAGATGGGAAGTATCTCCAAAAGAAACTCCATGCCTTTGCAGCCTACAATAGTTGTTGAACTCTTTGACATTTGGGGGATTGACTTTATAGGTCCCTTCCCTCCTTCCTATGGATTCAATTTTATTCTTGTGGCTGTGGACGATGTGTCTAAATGGGTTGAGGTCATAGCCACAAGAACCAATGATCACAAAGTTGTCCTCAACTTCTTGAAGGATAACATTTTCTCTAGATTTGGCAGCCCCAGAGCTACCATTAGTGATGGGGGAATCCATTTCTATAATAGACAGTTTGAGAACTTGCTTAGAAAGAATTCTGTGACACATATAGTTGCCACCCCATACCACCCACAGACTAGTGGGCAGGTGAAAATTTCTAATAGAGAAATCAAATACATTTTAGAGAAAATTGTGAGAGGAGATAGGAAGGACTAGTCCCTGAGGTTAAATGATGCTCTTCGGGCTTATAGAACTGCCTATAAGACCCTAATAGGGATGTCTCCCTTTAGGCTAGTGTATGGTAAGGCATGCCATTTGGCAATAGAGTTAGAATACAAAGCCTATTGGGCTATTAAATCATTGAATGTTGATCTAACTTCTGCTAGCATACACATGAGGCTCCAGCTATCAGAGCTGAAAGAGCTGAGATTGGAGGCATACTCCAATGCAAGGATCTACAAAGAGAAAGCCAAAGCCTTCTATGACAAGCACTTGTTGAGGAAGGAGTTCACTGCTGGCAACAAGGTATGGCTTTTCAATTCTAAATTGAAATTTTTTCCAGGCAAGTTGAGATCCAGATGGGAGGGACCATACATGGTAGAGCATGTATCCCCATCTAGAGCTGTTGAAATCAAGGATCCAAAAGATGGTAGGATCATGAAAGTTAATGGTCAAAGGCTCAAGATCTTTGTTGAAAATGTAGTAGAGCATGTGGTGACCATTCACCTTCAAGAACCTCCTAAGTGTGATTGATTTTCAACAATATAGACTATGTACCATTACTATTTATTTTTGTCAGTTTTATTGTTGTTTCTGTGAATAGAGCATAATTGAAAATTTTCGGTGAATGAAGATAAGGGAACTGCTGAGAAATAGGTTGAGAATGCAAAACACACTTGTCGAGAGGTTTGAATTGATGTTCGACAGGTTCTGAAGGTTCCTAATGTGAATTTCAACAAGATCTGGGACCTGTAGAGAGGCTTGAGTTGATCCTCGACAGGTTCTGAAGGTATAAATATGATATTCAACAGGATCTATGAACCTATCAAGATGTTGAGCAAGGAAGTTGACATGTTCTGAAGGTTTTTGGGTACATTGTCGAGAGGTTACATGAACCTCTTGAATTGATTTTTTCTGAAGATTTTAACTTGTCGAGAGGTTTGAGAGCACTGCTCGACACCTTCATCCTGAAAGTCTACAAGTCCACACGGTTTTTAACTCGTCGATAGGTTGATGCAACCTATCGAAATCCACCCTCAAATCCTGTCGAAATGCATTTTTCTTTATTTTAAACCTATCGACAACTCATTCTAACTATTCGATAGCTTCTGTTCCAAGCATGTTCCTCTATCTGCCGATTTCCACTTTCTTTCTCCTTCCTCCACCTCACTGGTTCCAACTCCAAGCACTCAACCATTATTCCAATTGCTTCAATTTTCCAAGGGCCACATTTTGCACTTGGTCTCTATTAGTTTGGTGCCATGCACAGCAAGTTCTGAGAAATCCTAGGGTTTCTGTGGGTAAGTTCTTCTTTAGCTCCACTCTATGAATTCCAAGCTTTGTACTTCCATTTCCAATTTGTGTGGTTACCTTGATTGAGCAAAGAAGTCTATTGTGGTTGTTGAGATTTATTTTGGGAATTGAGTAGCTAATGGCTGACCGAGAGAATACCCTTGCTAACCTGTTCAAAGGCCCTTCCAAATCTGCCACCAAAACCACTAGAAAATCTAGTAGGCTAGCGACATAGCCCAAGGAGGACCCACTTGCTAAGAGGAAGCTCATAATGGATAAGGCTGAGAAACCTGAGAAAGCAAAGAAAGCTAAGAAGACCAAAATTGCTGAGGAAATTACTGAGGAAATTGCTGAAGTTAACCCTATGCCCGAGCCTAAACTTGTGCTTGAGGCAGAACCTAACCCAGAGGCTGAACCTGAAATCCCTAAGAACCTATCTACTCCCAATGAGTTTGTGGATGCCTTAGGCCTGATCCCAAAGACAGTTTTTAGCATACCCTATTTTTTTAAGGAAGAGCAATGTAAGGACACATTGGACTATTTGGTGAAGGCATGCCTGACACCCTTATTGACCCCACTATAAGAAAAATGTTAACCTAGGCTGGTCAAACTATAGTATCGGAACATCAGAAAGAAGATGAAGCCTGGGTCAACTGACCCTACTCTTGTGATCTTGATTGATAATTGGGAGCTTATTGTGGACTACAAAGATATAGGGTTGGCATTAGGGGTCCCATTAGTTTATGACTCAATTTATGGTTTAGGAGCACCTAGGAGTGTGTCCTTTAGAGCAATGGCCAAACAGCTAACTCAAGTCATTGTGGGCTCTGGGGAGTCACTGATGAGAAGAGATCTAGACCTCAGCTTGCTGTACATAGACTCCATTTTGAGGAAAAACATATATGTCAGTGGACACCAGCAGGAGAGGAGGACTCATATAGTAGATGCCCTTTACTTTTTCTCCAAGGGCCAGTTTTGAGTGCCTCTCAACTGGTATTTGAGGCAATGGTAGATGTGAATGAAAAGATTAGAAAAGTAAAAGCTTTTCCAGGGTTACCCTACAACAGGCTCATCACTTCTTTGCTTTAAAAAGGAAAGTTTATGTTTCAAAGGGATGAGCCTGTGGAGCAATTGAGCCCTAAAGTGTTTGGGAAGAGGGCCTGGTCTACTAGTAGGACATTGATTGGGAAGAGTAAGAAGAAATTAGTTGAGGGTCTTGAAATCGAAGCATCTTAGGTAGCCATATCAGAAGTTGCACTTGCTATACCCACAACCCCTTCAGTTAGCTCAGCAGAGAGCTTCTGCTCACTTCTGCTGGTCCTAGCTCCGAGCCTCCACCTGTAACCTTTCCACCCATACCCATCCCTTCCACTGATGTGCTTTTGCCTATAGTTAGCCCTGTTACTGCCAGCTTCTCCATTCCATCACCCTCCCTACCATCCATCTCAGTTCCTATACCATCCATCTCACCTCCCATGCCATCCTTTGCAGTCTCCCTACCTCCCAACAACTCAGCCATCTCTTCCACCATCACCACATCCACACCTTTGTCAGCTTCTCCTACAACAGACCCCACCCCTACCTTACCTTCACTCCCCATTACATCCATCTCTGTTGTTGAACATATCAGCCCCTACACCCTCTACATCAGGACCCAACTATTTCTTCTCCACCATCGATACCCCATGATATTGACCCCACCTTCTCCTTATCACCAACCCATACCCAAGAGCTGGACCCCCTGACCACTTAGGGGTACTCTTCCTTGATTAACTCCATTGTGGAGGGCATTGGGCATGAGTACTCCCCTTTACCTAATTTTCCATAGCCTTCTCATTTCCAGCATGCTTCCACATCTCCTTTCCAGCCCATTATACCCATTCCACCCATTACCGAAGCCCAAGTCTTACCTGAAGCCTCAATCCAAATTCTTGCCCTTCTCACCACCATCCTAGCCCAGCTTCAAACCAATACAGCAAACTAAGCTGCTATGGCCACCTGTCTTCAGGCCATTTAGTCCACTCTCCTCCAATCTACCTCAACCTCTCAACCCATTCCAATTCCCACTCCTACTCCTACTCCACCTCCATCCCCACAGCTATCCCCTATAGTACTTGTTACCCATGCTGTGGTGGAACAACCTAGCCCTACCCCTTCTACCAGAGACTGCTCCACTCAAACTGACTTTGAGGAAGCAGCTCTACCTTCTCTACCTTTTACCTATCCTTCCTCCCCACCTAAGTCTATTGTTGTGGAGGAGGAGCTGCCATTGACCCTCATTGTAGCATCCCAATCACTTCTTGAGCTGCCCATCACCTCCTCCTCCATGGATGGCCCTCACCATTAGGCCATTGTCCCATATGGCACCAACACCTTATCACCTCTATCATCCCTCTGTAAAGCTATTGAGACCAACACTTATGTCAAGGAGGATGTTAAATTTGTAGTGGATGCAGTCATGATTTTACTACAGCAAGTACATCAGGAAGATATTGACCTTGTTTTAAAGGCCCGTAGGAAAGAGGAATGGAAGTTATAGAAGATGGTCCTCAACTCCCTCGACCCGTACAAGATCTATAGGACCAAATCTGACATGCTTGCCAGATTGGTAGTGACCCTCTCCCTATACTTTGCCTTGGGTCCCTCAGAATCCAAAGCACTTTCCATCAGGGAGCCCACCATGTCCCAAGGCAGCACCAGACCTCAAAAGCCAGCTGCAAAAAGAATTAAAGAAGGTGCTGCCAGCACTAAGAAGTTGAAGAAGAAAGAGAATCTCAAGGAGGATTATGACAAGCTTGCTGCATAGAAAGGATGGGAGCCAATGACCATATCTAGCTCTGATTCAGCTTCTGACTAGGATTTAGTTATAATTAGTTTGTATATAGGGCTTTTACTGCACATATTTTTGCTACATTTAGTTTGCCTTGTTTCTTTTATAATTACTTGTGTTTAATACCATGTCTGTTTTGTTTCATCTCTATTTCTTGCTTTCCTGTTAGTTTACATTTGTTTTACTTTGTTCCTTATGCTTCAATTGTTTCTATTCACACTGCTATTCCCTTCTGTTATTCTTCCAAAGCAGTGAGGACACTGCTCCTCATAGGTTTGGGGGTGTGGCAGGGTGTGCCAATCGAATAGTTAATGTTAGTGCAGCTATGTTGGACAAAATTTTTGAAAATAAAGTGAATTCCCACCTGATTTATGAAAAAAAGAAAGAGAAAATTTAAAACTTTTTAAGATTGAAAATTGTTGTAGCTCTAACAGTGTCATGAAATAAATGTCAAGAATTTTCAACAACCAGTAAATGATGTAAAGGCATGAAGTTTCTTTTAGAGATACTTCCCATCTTTTGGCATCTTTCACAAGCCTTACAATGCTGCCATGCATCCTTGAAGAAAGTGGGCTAATAAAATCCACTTTGGAGCACCTTGGCAGCAGTCTTGTTCCCACTGAAATGCCTCCACAAGCCTGTTCATGATACATGGTTAGTATATTGTGGAATTCATCGTCAGGGACACATCTCCTTACACCTTGGTTTGCACAATGCTTGAACAGGTATGGATCCTCCCACATGCAATGTCTGATATGGGTGAAGAATAGCTCCCTATCCATTTTATTCCAATGTGGGGGAATCCTACCCACTGCCATGTAGTTTACTATGTTTGCAAACCAAGGTGCAGAAGTGCGAACAGTAAACAACTGCTTATCAGGAAATGAGTCATTGATAGGTATCTTATTAAACTCAGCAGCTAGGATCCTGGATAGGTGGTCTGCAACCATATTTTTAACCCCTTTCTTATCTTTAATCTCAAGATCAAACTCCTGTAATAGGAGGATCCATTTGATTAATGTTGGCTTAGCATCCTTTTTAGACAAAGGGTACTTCATGGCCGAGTGGTCTGTGAACACCTCAATTCTATATCCCAATACATAAGACCTGAATTTTTCCAAAGCATAGATAATTGCCAATAATTCCTTATCAGTTGTGGTGTAATTTAACTGAGCATCAATCATGGTTTTGCTTGTATAAGCAATCACACAAGGTGCTTTGTCTTTTCTCTGCCCCAAAATTGCACCAATAGCAAAATCTGATGCATCACACATTAGCTCAAATGACAAAGAAAAATCAGGTGCTTGAAGGATAGGTGTAGAGGTTAAACGACCTTTCAAAAGCTCAAGAGCAATAAGACATTCATCATTAAATTTAAAAGGAACCTCTTGGCACAACAGGTGACAAAGAAGTTTTGAGATTTTACTAAAATCTTTGATGAATCTTCGATAAAAACCAGCATGCCCCAAGAAAGATCTGACTTATTTCACAATTTTAGGTGGGGGAAAATGTGCAATCAAATCAATTTTAGCCTTGTCTACCTCAATGCCTCTATGGGAAATAACATGGCGAAGGACAATGCATTGATTGCCCATAAAATGACTCTTTTCCCAACTTAAAACCAAGGTGGTTTTCTCACATCTCTGCAACGCAAGGCTGAGATGGTGTAGACATTGGCTAAAACTATATCCAAAGATAGAGAAATCATCCATGAATATCTCTAAAAACTGATCAATCATGTTAGAAAAAATAGCATGCATACACCTTTGAAAAGTTGTAGGGGCATTGCACAATCCAAATGGCATCCTTCTATAAGCAAAGGTGCCAAATGGACATGTGAAAGTTGTATTTTCTTAATCTTGTCGATAAACAGGGATTTGGTTATACCCAAAATATCCATCAAGAAAGCAATAGAAAGCCTTGCCTGCCAACTTCTCCAAAATCTGTTCTATGAAGGGAAGTGGAAAATGGTATTTTCTGGTTTTCAAATTGAGCTTTCGATAATCTTTGCACACTGTCCAACCTGTGGTTTCCCTAGTTGGAATTAGCTCAGCAGAATCAGTTTTCACCACAGTGATTCCAGATTTCTTAGGTACCATCTGGGTAGGTGCCACCCATTCAGAATCTAAAATGGGATAGATGACTCCAGCATCTAACAATTTGATCACTTCCTTCATCACCACCTCTTGCATATGGGGGTTTAACTTTCTCTGCATCTCTCTAGAAGGTTTGGAACCCTCCTTTAAGTGGATCTTGTGCATGCACACAGCAGGGCTGATTCCCCCATGGTCAGCAATAGTCCAACCTATTGCTCTCTTATGCTTCTTTAAAACACACAACAGCTCTTCTTCTTGTTCATCAGTGAGGGAGGAAGAAATGATCATCGACAAATTATGGTTTGCCCCTAAAAATATATATTTCAAGGTCTTAGGCATCTATTTCAACTCCACATTAGGTGGACTTATGAGTGAAGGCAACAAAGGTGCCTTTGATGGTGGTGGAAGAGGCAACACAACTGGTTTCTAAGGAGGATACCTTCTAATTGGCCCCACTTAAGTATTTAAGGCTTTCACCTCATGAACCATAGGTGTGGGGGCCTCCTCTTCCACAATTTCGCTCCACACATTCTCAAAAACATCACATAAATCATCACAATACAGCAGCTTGGGCAAAGTCTCTTCCACAAGCTCATCCAACACATCAATCAAAAAGCAATCCTCACTATCCAAGTGAGGCTGGCTTGTTTCATCATAAACATTCAATTTTACTTTCATGTTGTCAAAATACACCTCTATTACATTTGATCTATATTATATACAAGTATTGGCAGTGGCCAAGAAAGGCCTACCCAAAATCACAGGAATGGAGGTGGTGCACTTGCTTGGCTCCATGTCAAGAATCAGAAAATATTTTGGATAGAAAAACTTGTCAACCCCAACTAACACATCTTCTATCATTCCCACAGGCCTCCTTTCAGATCTGTCAGCTAGCTATAGCACCATATGTGTGGGCTTCAATTCTCTCAAACCTAACTTCTCATAAACTAAGTACGGAAGTAGGTTTACACTAGCTCCTAGATCTAACAAGGCTTTCTCAATGGTGTTATCCCCAATGATGCAAGGGATTATGGGAACTCCAGGGTCTTGGAGCTTAGTGAACTTGAAAAGAGAGAAAATTGTGAGGATATACCCCAATAAATCTGATGGAAGACCATACCCAAAGAGATTTTGGCCTGAAAAATTTTCTTTGAAGAGTGTCTTGACCATTTTTCTGCTCTAAGGACTGATTGGATCTATTCTTGCTCACTAGAAGTTAGGCAAATCCAAGTTAAAACAACTTGACAGCACTCATGACATTGAGGACATGAAGTAGGGCCATCCTTTGGATAGTTGAGCTAAAAATCCCTACCCTTTGAACTGCCCTTGATACACACCAGCTGAGCCTTGAAAATCTAAGTTTTTCTTTGATAAAAATTAGAAAATTTGAACCCAAAACTCAATGACCTGATGCAGCCTAACCCCATCCTGAGATTTCAGAAGTTGAAGGTAAAAGACTTGAAGAAGGTAGAGCTGGTTTGATATTTGGTTAAAAGAAAAGAAAAAATATTTAATGGCAGTTGTGGCATTCCAGCCCATAAAAAATATATATGGAGAAAAGTACAAAAGAAAAATATACAAAAAGAAAAAGAAAAATAGAAAAACTAAACAAAAATGAGAAAGGGAAGTCATTTCATTAGAGATTTTGAAAAAGAATAGAAGAAGCTGGCCACTTTGCTCTTAAAATTCAAAAGGAAGATGGAATTATGCTGAAATGAAGGTTGTGAAGTTGCAAACTACCTCCTTACCTTACTGATTTCTCAATTTTGAACCCCTCTATTCCTCTTTATTCTTTATAAACCTCACCCATAAGCCACATTATAACCCAATAAAAAGACCCTACTAATCTAAAATAGATTGAGCTGTCATGTGGAGATGAGGATTTGTGTAATCTATGGTGAAAAGAGCTAGAAGGTTTCAAAAATTAGAGCATTGCCTATGCTCATGCTTGTAGTCCTATTTGAGGGCTGTAACTGCTCTTGAGCTATGTGAAATAATGCACCCTTTTATTTTTATTGTGAGTGAATAGCCCTGGTGAGACTTGGGTCTGAAAAATTGAATTTGTTGGGGGCATTATCAAAATAGAATTCTCAATTTAATGGTAAGCTCTGCATTAATTTTCATACAAAATGCCTTGACATGAGCTGATTGATTGTGAAAGAATTACAGCAGAATTTCAGTTTTAAACAGCTGTTTTTCTGCAGAGAATCCTCTAAAATTGAATGAACAAGGTGTGGAATGAAATTTATTTTGCTTAAATTTTGTTTTAACATGTTGCATTGATATTAACTGATTCATTGGAGAAGTTTATGGGTACCTTCACTGAAAACCCTCAGGCAACTCCACTCCTCCACTAGGGAACACCTAGTGGTAAAAAGGCTTGATAAATATGCTAAATGCGTCTGTGAAGTGGCATTTTTCATTTTCTATACTTGTTTTTAATTTCTCCTTTGCTCAGGGACTAGCAAAGCTTAGGTTTGGGGGTGTGTTAATCAGTGAAAAATACTATTTTTTACCTCCTAACCAGACCTTTGATGGACCGTTGAGTTGACTAATAAAGTGTTTTGAGTGTGTTTTATTGATAAGCAATAAATTATAGTCTTTGTTCAGACATCCATCTAAAAATACCAAAGAATAGACCTGCTGCCTCATCATGTGTTCATACAGCCCAAAAGCCCAGCCATCAAGCAGTTCACAAGCCTTGGAAGTCTATGGGAATGACATGTGTCCATATGGGCACACATGGAAGCAAGAGAAGCTGCAATGAATGAAGGTTGAACCCCTCAGAGGTGCTGAGTGCTGGACAGATGAAGAACACCACCCAGTAGTGAGCCAGTTGTGGAAACAAAGGATATAACCTGTTGAGAGGTTAATTCGACCTGTCGACAGGTTTGGATGTGTAGAATGAAGCTGTCGAGAGGTTGGGTGTTTACATATGAAGATGTCAAGAGCTTCAACTGAACCTATGGAACAATGCAAGGCAACCTATCGATAGCTTACCTGAAGTTGCACTCATTGGCGTGAAGGCGAATCAACTTGTCGAAAAGCAAAGAGTAACCTGTCGAGAAGGTACATGAAGCAATGAAAGAAGTCGATAGGATGTTGTATAACCAGTTGAGAGGATGAATGGAGTACTGGACAGAAGATGAGAATTCTGTCAATCCTGTCGACTAGTTTAGCTGAACCTGTCGAGAAGTCAAGGAACCTATCGAAAGCCTATCTCAACCTGTTGAAAGGGACACCAAATAGACTCAAAACCTATCGAGAGGTTCCCTGAACCTCACGATACCCTAATTTGGAGCTTCTCAGTGCCTTTCACAGTAGTTGCCAACTCTAGAACTTTGTGCACACATTCCAAGGCACGTCAGCAACCCTTGGGGGTATTTTTGGAACATAAATAGGGGCAAATGGGAACCTCCTAGCTAACTCACATGTACTTACCAGTTCGAACCAATTGGGGGAGAGCTTCTAGAAGAGAAATCAGCCACATTAGCAGTTGAGAATAATTGAATTATTCTCTTGAGCTCTGATTGGCTGAAACAGATCTGAGGACAGAGGGGAAGAGTATAAATGGCTGAGAAGTTGCACAAATGAACCATCCAATAATTGAGAGAACCAGAGTCAAATTCGTTTCCCAAAATTCCTTCCCTCTTTCTTCTTTCCCATTCATTATCTAGACCAACCATGGTTGGCTAAACTCCTTTAGTAGGTAGGGTGAGGTTGAGAGCTGTAAATTGAGCGGTACAAGGGTTTGTATATGGATTGGATGTTGCACAGATTGTAGATCTGAGCACAGTTTACTATAAGTTTGTATTGAATCAGTATCTTGTGGATTTTAAAGTTGATTTTTATCTATAGATCTGTTATTTGCATTTGATTTCCCTAGATTAAATCCCCTTATGGATGCTTGAGCTTGTAGCCTTGCATCGACAGCATCTATAATAACTTACTTGTTCTAATTAAGATCATTGAATTAGAGGAATCTCTGGGATGATCTATGACCATTCAAGTGGACAGATCATAGCCTTAGGACTACAATTCTCTGTTCTAGGTTAGATTCTTATACCTTTCATCTGAGCTTGAAGCCAGATGAAGGATTGTTGCAAATCAATTCTATGTATTACCTTTGAACCAATTGATTTTCAGTGAAGACCAAAATCCCTAGCTACTACTCTCCACCATTTGATTTTAATCCTTTTTCTTAAATCTGAGTTACAATCAGTTCTGGATCACTTGCTATATCTTAAATTTTCTATAGTTTTATAAAGTGACAACTCTTGAAGCCTCTCCTCTTTCCTATTTTGGCTTTGTTTTAAACTAGGATAGGTTAGAGTGCCAGATCTATTAGAGATCTAGAAATTTACCCCATTTTAAAGCACATTTCCCTGTGAACTTACCCTCACTTATCCTTTAAAGCTTGCTGTAACAGCCATGGTTCTTGCAGGACTGGTTGCTTACCTTGATCTCATTTTGTTATACATTGCCCTTTTAATTTGCTGTTTTAACTCTTTAATAATTGTAAGGTAAGCAAGCCAACAACCAGGCCTCAATTTATGAGCAATATTTACTAAATTATTTCCTACTTCATCCAGTAGCGAACATATCTTCGCAATTTATGCATGCAACGGTTTTCATGCAAGGATTTCGAGTATCGGCAACCAGAATTATCGATGTTTACATTTCTGATGCTTCCGTTCTCTGAAACCTTTGCTTGTGGGTCAATTACACGTGATCCTAGACCTAAATTTCCGAAATTAGATGTGCACTATGATGTAGGGACATTTACCTCTGTTGATTTTGTGCATGCACGGTCTACAACCTTTGGGGTCGGGAATTATCGGCTTTTACACTTTCTATCGTCCGATGGTTCGATCTCTTCAATCTCATGCCGTTGAAAATTGGAGATCTCGTGAACATGGAGTAGGGCAATGTTTCTTTCGGTGGTGAGAGAGGTTTGAGATGGGGATCGATGGTTCGAATCTCACCAAGAGGAAGAAAATGAAGAAGAAGAGGGGTGGAGAGCTTGGATCTTAGCCCTCACTCTCGGTTCTCTCCCTCTTTCAGTTCTCCCATAGCTCATTCCCTCTTCTCTGGAATGGGTTTTGCAACCCAATTTCTATGTGGGTTTCTCCTTTATAGTTGGTGGAGTTGATTTGGGGTGGGGCTGATACACCACAAATGTTTGTGTTGGCTTCTATTTAGCGGCCCAAAATGAAACCTAAAAATGCACCTAACACGTTTTGACCCCTAGACCTCTTACTTACGGGATAAGCTTCTAACCATTGTGCCCTCATGTGGCTTGCACATTTGTTCACGCACATAGCCTATTACCGAAGACGTATATCTTTAATATTTATTATATATAGATGATACACTTCCGTAAATATACACCTATATTACTTTTGGTTATTGGTCTCGGTTAGGTTCGCGCTTAGGGTGCATGATTGCCCTTGATCAATCCCAAGTCGTTCATCTTATTCTTAGTCATTCTTTAATAATTACTAAGTAAGCCTATGTGTTATAATTATGGCACTTGAAAGGGGGAATCAAACCTGGTCCGATCCTGGGGCTTGAGTCGTGTGCAATACACATACTTCGCACATGGGTTCGAGTTCCAAGTTTGTGCTCAAACCAGGACGTTGTTTCAGATTCGTGTCTAGAGTGCATTTACCCGACTAAGATAGGTGGGTCAGAGACCACATTTCAGGCATAAAAAATTTGACCAAAGTCAAACCGATCAAAGTAGTCACACGATCATCCAGGGTCAACGAGTCAATGGTAGAAAAATTAGGGTTGTTACATCCTTCCCACCTTACAAAATTTTCGTCCTAAAAAATTTGTGGGTTGTATTCAGAAGGGTACGGAGACTTGATAGCCCGAATACCAGTAATCATATTCTTCGCTAGAGTGAATGATTTAACATTCTCAAAAATTCGAGGTCATTACAGCTGGGGAGTTGTAAAGCTTAAGTTTGGGGGAGTGATTAGTCACATAATTTATCATTTTATCACCCTTAATTTAGTGATGCTAGACCCCAGCTTGCTACTAATGATATGATGATGAGTAGATATTAAGAACAAATAGCATAATAGAGCCAAAGTGTTAATCTTTGCCAAAATGAACTCAAAATGTAGTAAGAAAGACGATCATATTCAAATATGACCAATCGTATTTGAAAGCCAGTCAAAAGAGAAATCGTACTTACGATAGAGTGACAGAAGATAGAAAGAATAGAAATCGTCTTTACGATTCCTCAAAAGACACTCAAGACTGGAGGACACAAAGCAAAGATGATCGATCGTGTGGAGGAAATCCTACTGAATTAAGAGAGAAATCGTAATCACGATTTTGTAACAAACAAAGCTCGCTGCTACTTATCACGGAAAGGTATACACCACCATGCATAGAATTAGAAGATCACTTAAATAAGAAGTTTGGCAACCCACAGATCTAAGAAGATTGGCGAAAGACTCCTAAAGATCTCTGCTACTGAAAATACGGAGAAAAGTCCTGGGCGCATCTACCATCCAAAGCAAAGAAGATTAGGATTAGAAATTTTAGTTATATTAGGAATCTTTTATTCTTTGTAGTTTTCTTTTATTAGAATTCGAATAATGTATAACAACCCTTTATGATCTAAAAATAAGAGGGCTCGTCATACGAGAAAAACTTATCCAAGGAATTTTCAGCATCATTTGGCAATTGAGGTTAGAATTCTGAAAGATTACCTTAGAGTAGTTTTTATCAAGTAAAATCATCCACAAATTTTTAAAGTCTTGAATTCTAAAAGATTACCATCAAATAATGTATAACCAAAATCGAAGAGTCTGAAAGATCGACCCTTTGGATGGTTCTACTTTGCTTTCTAGTTTAGATTTATTTTATTGCATTTTCCAGCTTTGTAAACATCTAAGAAATCTTGATTTTAATTGACGACTAAAGTCTTGAATTTGCAGATTAGTGTAACAATTTTTATTTTCCATCTTCAGTTTTCTTAAGTTTGATTGACGCCCAAATCTCTAGAAGATTGTTGATTAGTATAAATCTGTGTTGAGGAAATCTAGTTTTTGATTGACGCCCAAATTCTAGAAGAGTGAGATATAGCGTAACGGTATTTTACTTTTGTAAGCAACCAAAAAATGAAGGATTGTGATTGAGGACCATAATATGGAAGTAAGAGGATTTAGATTTATTTTTCTTGCAAATAGTTTAACAACCATTCTTTTATTCATATTTCTCAACCTTTAAAGACATAAAAGTTTTCACAAGAAATTTTATCCTTCTCTGTGGGAACGATCCTATACTAGTGCTACAATTTCCATTGCGCGCTTGCAATAGGTTAAGGCTAGGTACAATTAGAGCTTCATCACCTCTCCCCTTGACAATTAGCAAGGGAAAAATGAAATTACTAATGACTTTGTCTTTATGTACAAACATAAGTAATCTTTAATTGCTGCGGGGCCAGCTCGAAAGCATCCAAGTCCCAATAACAGATGGCGGAATCTAAGCAGACGACTAAGGTACAAAAATAAGACAATGTGGAAAGTGAAATAAGGTACATCTGAACCAAAAGCTATACATATATATATCTCAAAAATCCCTTTTACATAAGTCACCGAGGGCATACCCCCTGTATATACAATAAGAGAAAGAAAAAAATGCCCTACTCCCTCCGTTGCCTCTGGGATGGGTGGCCGTTGCTATCTCCGATATCATCGATCTGTGGATCTGCAGTCTGATCCATCAAGATCTCAATCAAAGCTCCTAGAGTAGGCGGAGGCATCCTGGGACGGGAGGGCCCGACAACGGAAGCTCCCTCACTCGTCTGACTAGCCGACCGCATGGACCGCGGGCACGAAGGACCCTCTGCGAGTTGCCAACGAATAATAGAATCCTCATGAATGTAGTCCCTAACATGCTTGCGAGTCGTACGATAAGGTCGACCAGCCAGGGAGCCTCAGCAAGACGATTGACCATCCCGCGCATCCCCGCTGACTTCGCGCCAGCTGATATTGTAACTTGTCTATCATCACCTACATCTCAGCCAGGACTGTCCGACGAACAGTCTCCAGCTCGGTCATATGGGCCGCTTGGCGGATAATCATGTTGATAAGCACTCCTATGTCGACCTACTCTAGATCACCGATAAGAGCCATGATCACCCATAAGAGCCTGTTGCCTCACCTCCGGGACGGTGCGTGTCCGCTCAACCTCTAGACGCGACTCCTCGAGCTGACGAGCCTGCATAAGAATACATCACTACACACATGCAGAAAGAAAAGGAAATGCAAGAAAAGCGACAATGATGTATCGGATCGGCCTGCTAGAAGGAGCTCCATTGTCACAGAAGTCACTGGATCCCCAACAGGCACAGGCTGAGGAGGCGATACTGTTGCAGGCTTCCATAAGAAAGAACGAAGAACTATTAGATGATATCACACACGTAAAACTAAAACTAAAAACTACGCTAACTCTACATACCTGGGTAGGAGGAGTAGTGCCTTGAGGAGGAGCCTCAGGAGCAAAGTTAGGGGTGACCTACACGAAACTGAAATAAACAACAAACACAAGCATTAGAACTAACAAACAAATGAATAAGACGCTAATACACATCATACTTGACTCTTCGGATGCTGTGAGTCAACCCGAGAAGATCCTGAATTATGTGCTTTCACCAGTGCGCGCAAATCGATTGCACACATGGATACATGCGCGCAATTGGTCCCACTTGGACCAGGTTTGCTCTTCCTACGGGCCACCCTAAGACCCGATTTATGCTCCCCCTCCAACACGCGTAATTCGATTACACTCCCCACTTGAGGCACGCAATTGGTCCCACTTGGACCAAGTTCTAACTTTTGTAGATCGCCTGAAGACCCACATTCTGTGCCTATTTTAGGGAGCATAATATGATTGCATGCTACTCCACACATGGGTAATTGGTCCCCAGTTGGACTTGGCTTCTAATCCTAAGACCGCCCATATTCCCTGATTACGCGCTGCCCATAGAGCTCGCAATTAGTTCCAAGCGAGTTAGAACTAGGACACCGACTGAGCCAGTAAGCCAGTCACTCACTAAGTCTGTGACCGATTTAAACTCGATTAAAGCGCCCTGGATAGGGTGCGTAATCCACATACACACCACATACAGGGCGCGCAATTAAAACTGACCCATCAATTGTGCACCTTCCCCCGAACGTGTAATTACCGTGATACCTATAAAAAGACCCCCCTATCTCACCAATCTCACACAATTTTAACAACAATTCTCTTCCACAATTCCCTCTCCTCTAAGTTTAGCTCTTCTAAAAAATTTTGAGGTTCTCTCTTGGGCTCCTAGAGAAAGGGGTTGAGCTGCCTTCTAGACTTCTAGAAGTGCTGACTCTTCTCTAGGATCCCTAGGTAGTCAGGCTAGCAACACTGGCTAGCTATTCCTGACTCATGAAGGAGTACAAGAGGAATAAGCACCCTTAACCGCAGATCCCCTTAGGAAACCCCTGCCCAAATTCTTAGCCTATAGCCCACTAGGTCCCTAACCTTCTTTGGTTTTCTCAATCTTATTCAATTTGCCCAAGGGAGCTTACGGAGGGTACCAAGGAACGGGGCCGATCCTACCAAGTATAGAGGGCCTCCATAGGCAACCCGTAGCTATCGAAGTTGGCCGGCCGATATTCAGTAAAGGAGCCAACCCGCACCCCGTGCGTGATCACTGACCTGTTTTAGCGTCAATCAACATCTGTAGCTGGTAGCCACATCACTCAGGTATTCTTCATTTAATATTCGCCTTTTTCTTTCAACATTTAATATTTCATAGTTCATTATTCTATTGCCATTCTCAAGAGTCCACATGGATCGAATTGGGCCACTTCTTCTGGGGACCGAAAGAAACCTAGAAAAAGCGCGTACCAATACTAGCCCCCTAAAAAACACAATCCATAACAAACCTTGATAAAATAATAATCAAGAGACATTTACCCCTTACGAAACACAATCCATGACAATCCTAGCTAAACCAATAGTCAAGAGACATTTACCGCTTAAGAAATGCAATCCATGACAAAATAGATAAACCAATAGCATGAAAGCACCTAGCACACTCATGTAACGTAAATCCAAATTCACACATCCTCAACAAGTGTCATTCCAAACCAATCAAAAGATCAAAATAGAAATACCACACCTTCAGCAAAATAAATGCACAAAATTCCATTTTTACTATAAAGATTCCCTAATTTGAAAAATGCAAAATAATGACAAAATACAATAGTAAAACCCTAGTCCATAATTAGAATCGGCTACCTTCAAGCCCCGACGTCCATCCTGAAAATGAAAATGAGAATAATAAAAAATAAAGACAAAAATAATAATAATATAAACAATAAATAAATAAATAAATGAAATAAAATAAATAAAATAAAATAAATAAATATAAAAAATTATTTATATATAATAAATAAAAAGAAAAAAATAATAGAAACAAAAATAAAATAAAAAATAAAATAAAATCAGAAGGAGAAATTATCCCCCATAATCCCATCGTCACGGACACAACTCAAGAATTCAAATCACTCCCTGCTCTCCTGCGACAAAAACCCACCACTTGTCCCACTGTGATAAATTAACCAACAAAATAATAACAAAATGGGCCCATCAGAGCCCTAGGAACAAAAATAAATAGGAAAAATAGGAAAAAGGGTAATAGACCAAAACAATAAAATTCCATCGCGATAAAGACGTAAAGAAAACAATAAAATTCACAACACCTAAATATAATAAAACAATGGAGACAAGTCATACATATTGTCCCACCGCAATCAGAAAATGAACTGTCTCCCCATTGTCCCATCGTGATAACCAAAAGGAGGAAGACACCAAATAGGAAGCCCAACACACACTGGCGTACTCACCCATAGTCCAAAAAGAATTCACCCAGGCAGAAAATGTGTACACCGCCTCTACTACTAATAAAGCACGAGCGCTCTACCGACATTATACGGAACTACTCTAACAACCCGACAAACGTGTGTGATGATGATAACACCAAAGGTGGAGATGGAGATAACAATAATGCCCCTACCGCAAGATGAGAACGGCCTCTCGACGTTGGATGCACTTAACTTTTAAGATGACTGTGACGATACCCAAGCAGTAAAGGCTCTTACCAGTAGTCCAAGCTGACAAGCTCAACCAACTCCGATGATGTGGGTGGTTGTGTGATTTCGCATGCCACCGGAACAAGTAAAACCACCTTAACAATCATTGTCCTCCAGACGTCCTTGCCCCATCATGTGACCCCACACACTGACAAGAGAAAGGATCGCCAACATCCAATCGCACATCTTCACAATGACATGCCCCGTCACGATGAAACACACATAATCACCATCACCCTGATTCCTTATCTAAACCAACCCAAACTCCACAGTCCCAACGTGACACTACCCCATCACGTAATCACCAACTCACATCGAACCCACTACAGTGCACAACCAGAGAGGAAGCTCGACTAGTGTCCCATCGCGAAGACCAAACCCAAACTTCCTAAATTTCCCCTCGCGCCAACAATCATTGGGCCCCTCCATTGTAGAAACTGAAGATGAGAGGAAACTCTCTGATGTTCCATCGCATGACGACTCTACCCAAGAATACCCAAAACACAAACCAGGTAAATATTACCCCCTCTACTTGATATTTCCTGTAAGACTAGTAATTTAATATTAAGCCAAACATTTTCAAAACCTGACTCTCCTGATTCGCAAATCACTGTAGTCCTCCCATAAAAGATAATCATTAGTATTCGTGGGAAGGCTAGACGGAGTATCTAACATATCGAGCGTCGTCTTGACAACCAAACAAAGATCAGGTCCCCAAATCCCATATCGATGGATCTGCTTTGCGACGACTCGGGAGCCACATTTTTCAAAGTTTTTGCTGAATTTATCTTAAATTAAAAACCTTGAATTTAAAAAAAAACCCTTTATCTATTAAAACTTTCTCTCTTTCATCACCCCAATCCGTTCTTTCCCCTGGGAAATCAATTGCTAAGTATACTCAACTTCGAGAAATCACAAATGTCATCTAGAAAGGGACTCCTAACGCGTTGTTGATGTGAGCAATGATGCGCCTGACTTGACATGATCTATGAAAGCCTTCACCACCATATTACATCATATCATCTGGTCACTTGACCTTATTTTTGGATATTCGTATGATGCCACTCGTACCTCATTTATGTCAATTTCCCTGTGTTTGACTGCGATATGCAGCAGGTCGTGATATATCACAAGATGCGATATGCCTCCACGGTTGAGGATACACCTCTCGAAAACTACAATCTGGCTCGAGAATGCTTTCTTTTAGCTTGCACTGATAGATAAGAAAGTCAGACACTTCATGTCAGCTCCGCGGTTCACACTGGTGATCTCCCAAAAGAACGAGAAGGCACCCTAAAAAAGGTGGTCTCTACTTCTTCAACTCATCCTTGTTCCACAAGAACTTGCAAAAGAGGGGCATCTTGTTGGTGCATGCTTTTTTTGGGTTCCTCTCAATCCCTGTTGAAACAGTGGCTCCAATTCTATCCAAGTGGACTCTAGCTATGCGGCGTTTGGAATAGTGGAGGTAAAATAAAGAATCTTTTAGGAAGGTTCCTAGTTTATTGCGATCGCCAGTTGTAGATATTTAACGACGCTGCAACACATCAATGATCACGCTGTAGAGCGGGTGTGGGCTACTTCTTTATTGAATCGTCCACCTGCGAACGTCACTAGCTATATCTTTTCTTATAATTTAGATAGTTTAATTTTTCTTCCCTTCCCCTGTTATTATTGTAGTTCTAAGCAGTTTAGACTTCCCAATTCTCTTGTGAGTTTATTTATGTGGGAATTTATTATGATTTATGTAATTTAATATTCTAATTCTATCCGGAGTCTAATTAATTTTAGTTTCCTAGCACTACTAGAATTCTGATTAATATAGTATCCTAATACTACTAAAAGTCCAATTAACATTGGTCTCCAAATTGTACTAGGAATGCAGGTGTATTAATTTTAATGAAACTTTAATTAAACCAAGCATGCTAGTTATACTGAAATTCTAAGTAAAGCAAGTACGCTAGCTGTATCGAAAATTCTAATCGAAATAGAAGACTAATTTTACTAAAACACTATTTAAAGCAAATATACTAATTTTGCTAAAATTCTTATTAAAGTAATGAGTTAACTATATTAGAAATCTAATTAAAATAAAGGAACTGATTTGACTAGAATTATGGTTAGAGCAATAAATCAATTATACTAAGATTCTGATTAAAATAAAGGACTGATTAATGATACTGGGGTCTAATAAAGGGAGGAACTAACCATGCTAGAATTATCTAATTAAAATAAAGGAACTTATTTTATTGAAATTCTAATCGAATCAATTATTCTAAGATTTAATTAAAATAAAGCATGTAAATTGACTATACTAAAATTCTAAGAAGAAATTATGGAACTGATATTATAACCCTAATTAAAGCAACTAAGTAATTCTAAAAAAGGGGGGTTTTGGGCCGGCTATGCTAAGGAGGATTGGCCTCGTTCTCGAGTACCCTCCGTAAGCTCCCTTGGGCAAATCGGACGGCTGAGATTAAAGATAAATTGGATTTAGGATTATAAAATAGAATTTTTTGATTTTTAGAGTCAATTTCGGAGTGATAGTTATGAATTAAATTATGAACTAGAATTATATAAACTAAAATTGATATTTAGGATTTTTAGAAATATCAAACTAAGAAATTAAAATTAAAATTAAAATTTATAGGACTGAATTCGGGTCTGAAATCAGAAAATCAGACCGTATGATTAAAGCCTGGTCCTAAAATCCAATGATTAGAACCAAAAATTAATGATAGGACTGGAAATTGAGATTTTAGAATGGAACTAGAGCGTAGGGTCGGTAAATTAGACCGTCGGATTAAAGATTGATTCTATATTCAGAGAACTAGAACCAGATATAAAAATATGCGGTCTAAAAAAAAGTGTGCTATGGTCTCGGACTGAAAATTAAAGCTAATAATTTAAACTAAGGTGAATCTTAATTCTAAAACTAAACTTTTACCTACGGTTGGGGCTATGGAGATAAATCTTTGGAGCTTCAGAGTTTGAATCTCAAAATCATGGTTAGGTTGCTCTATGTGTTCATTCTCGGAGTTCTCTGGCTTCAAAATCCCAAAAAAGTCTGTTCTCTCTCTCTCTTCCGTGCACTCTTTTGGGTCAAAAATAACAAAAGCTTTTATAGGTTTTTCTTCAATTAAATGCCCTGTTTCAGGCATTTAACTAAATTGCACGCTGGTCTCCCGGTGCTTAATCACTTTGAGTCAGTCACCGACTCAGTGAGCGACTGGCTGACTTGCTCAGCGAGTTTCCTAGTCCTAACAATGTTAGAACTAATTACATGCCCATGTTGGGGTGCGTAATCCAATTAAGCGCTACTCTCGAAGTGTTTAATCGAGGAAACCTAGGGATCAAGGACAGTGAGGCTAGGCTGGGCGTAGGCCAATTGCGCGCCGGTGGTTGGGTGCTCAATCCGATCGCGCGTCTGGTATCAGGCACGTGATCGAGTCTTGAGTTGGTCTAGGGAAAGGAAGTTTAGTCTGAGAAGGGACTAATTGCACACTTGGGATTTGGCGTGCAATCGAATTGAGCACTTGGTTTTATGCACATAATTCGGGGTTGTCTGGGTCGGGTCTTAAATGCCAAGCTATTGTTTCCGTCAGCATTCCGACTATATATTATTGTGTCAGTATATAGTCACCCTACATTTGGATCTGAGCCATATAGCTATTGTTTCAGCCTATGTTCAGCCATGTACTACTATTTCAATGCATGGTTCCCAGGTCGGGGGCTATGGGGCCTGAGCCACAGAACTATTGTTTCAGCCAATGTCCAGCCATATACTATTATTTCAGTATATGGTCCAACATTAGGATTAGGGGTCTGAAATGCGAGACTATTATTCCAGTCTGTATTCTGACTATATACTATTGTTTTAGTATATAGTCTCCCAACGTTGGGACCTGAGCCACAAAGCTATTGTTTCAGCCTGTGTTCAACCATATACTATTGTTTCAGTACATGGTTCCCACGTCGGGGGTATGGGGCCTGAGCCACAGAACTATTATTTCAGCCTGTGTCTAGCCATATACTATTATTTTAACATATGGTCCCATACCAGGGTTATGAGGTCAAAGTTTGATCAAACAAATTTATATATTTCGAGATGGCAAAATGCGGGTGTCTATAGATGCCCCTCTTTGGCGCACTCTTGCGAAATAAGAACACGTCGAAGAGTAGACACTCATTCGAGGTGTCTTCTCGTTTCTCTTAGAAAATCATAAATGTTAACTGGGGATGCTGACATGACATGCTTGGCTTTCTTATCTATCAACGTAAGCTAAAATGGAGCATTCGAAGGGCAAATGGTAGTTGTCGAAGGGCACATTCTGGGTCTGTGGGTGCATGGCATATCCCACCGCATGGCACGGGCTAATAGAGGGATTTTACGCAATCGAGGTACCAAGGTGTCAATCAAATGTCCAAAACAAGGTCCAAGAATCGATAATAATAAAATGAAGTATCATATAATATCAAAGGCTTTTGCAAGTCATGTCAGACCGGGCACATCATTGCTCACACCAACGCGCATTAGGCGTTCCTTTTCCAATAGGCATTTATAAGTTTTTAGATTAAATATACTCAATGTTTGATTTCCCAAGGGAATGGCCGGTTTGGGTTGGTAATTGAGGTGGGGGTCTTGTGAGGTGTGCTCAATTAAATTCTGCGCAATGGCACATGCGCTTGATTCATCTGGAGTTAGCCTCTAAGTTGAGAATTCTGGTCCTAAGGAATTTGAACAAACGATTCTACACAGTGACGTGTGCACTTGATCCAATTCTACATAGTGGGATATGCGCTTGATTGCGTGGTCTTAGGAGTTAAAGGTTAGGTTCAAGTGTAATATATTGTGCGCGGGTGATGGGGCGCTTAATCAGTTTTTTTTTTGTATGTAAAGAAAGGTGAGTTGGGTCTATTTATCTTGCTACTCTATTTTTCTTTTCTTCTCTCTTTTTTTTGTTTTTTTTTCTTATTTTTATTTTGTGGAGTAAGGGGTTTTTAAAATTTTGGGAGTTTTAAAATTTTAAAATTTTAGGGATTTTAACTTAAGATCAATTCAGTGGTAAAATGGCAGAAAATATGGCTTCCGAGATGTCGCTGAGAAGATCCATTTGTACAGGATTATGGACTCGACCATTACTGTGATTGTCAAGACGACACTTGGCATGTTGGATACTCCGTCTAACCTTCTCAGTAAGTACTGATGATTGTCTCTTATGGGAGGACTACAGTGACTCGCGAGTCGAGAGAGACGGGTTTTGAAAACAATTGATTTAATCATAGCTAACTATATATTTACGAGGAATATCGAGTAATTGAAAAGTGGGTAGTACTTACCTGGGGGTGATACTTACCTGGATTGTGCGTAGCTTGTACGGTCTAGTGGCACCGTAGTGTCGCGATGGGACTTTGGAGATTTCTTCTCTTCAGGTCTGCTGTGGCAGGGCTTGGCGATTGTGGTGTGATGTCTTGGGGGAAAGTGATGTCGCAATGGGAACAGGGGATTCTTCCTTTCTTTGGCTGCGTATTGGGCGAGTCCTGGTGGGATGTGGGGGATCAATTCGGGAGAGAGAGAGCTCTTTACCTTAGCGATGGGACATGATCAAGCTTTCCATCTTTTTATCATACAGTGTGGCATGTGCTATCTGAGCATTTTTTTTTTAGGTAGTGGTTTTCACGATGGGATGTCGACTAAGCATAGTTAGCGGTGGTGTGCTCGCATTCTCGGGAGATTTACTTTTAACTTCTCACGATGGGACATGAGGGCATGGTTAATTTACTATGATGGGACTAGATATCGAGGTGGAGTCATGTGTGTGCATCTTGTCGTGGTGGGGATGGGTGCTATCGATGCTTCCTTCTCTCTCCTATCTCTCTGAACACCCTGTGAGGCTATGCGATGGGACAGGAGAGTTTTGATCAGGGAGAGGTAGAAAGATGTGAAGGTATAGACTTTGTCAAAAGTCAAGCATTACACTCCTGGTTTAGGTCACATAATATGATTGCACGCCAAAGAGTGGACGTGCGATCTCAAGCTTGAGGGGTCGTTTACGTGCATGTAAGTGTGCGTGTGATTATATTCTGCACTATAATCGTAGTGCATGATCGAGGTGTCACCAGGTCAGTGTACGAGTGACCTTTCGTATTGCATGTCTGGAGAGTGTTGCTTGATGTGGATGCGCTGTCTATAGTTAGAGCATGATCAGAGCATCGTGCCGCTGGCGCAAGCGATGGTTCAGTTGCACGCTATGGTTGGAGCGCGTGTTTTGGATTGTGCACATCGTGCGTGATGCGTGATTTGGTTAAGCGCCTGTGGCCTGGCGCATGATTGAGCCTGCACTCTATATAAGCCAGAGAACTTTCATTTGTTTTTTATTCGCTGGTTTAGTCTCGAGTTTTGACCTTTTTTTAGATATCTTGTATTTTGAAATTCATGTTTTAGTGATATTGGGCGATCTAACCGTCCGATTGGGATGTCGTTTCTTCCTATACTCATTATTTCGTGTGATCTCCGCCTTGAGGTGATGCTCGTGAATGGCATTATTCTGGAAGTGGGTGGTATTGGGAATGAGGGTGCTAGTCTTCACATCAAACCTTTTTAGGGGGCAGTGAAGGCAGCGTTGAGGAGGCAGCAGTGGAGGAGGTGGTGGTAGAGGTGAAGATAGCGGAAGAGAAGGAGTAAAAAGTGGAGGGATGTGTTTCCCAACCAATTGTCCCTGAAGCCTTCGATTGGACGCTCCGAGTGAAATCTACTCCTCGCTTCGTCTCCGATTTTAAACCCAGTCTTCATTTTGGGTTGTAGGTTAAAGTTTTAGATTTTCGTTTTGGGTTGTAAATTTCGGAGGTATGCCTCCGGTGATGCTTGTAAAGCTTTTGAGTTATAAATAAAGAGGCATTTTTTTGTTGTGTTTGTTTATTTGTTTAAACTTATTAGAGGATTAGTTGGATTTATCTGATTTGTTTGACTTATTTCAGGATTTAGTTTAGTTTGGAGTTTAGTTTATTTTATGGGGTTTGTTTAGAGGGTTTACTTGGTTTCGATGGGTTTGGTTGGGGCATTTTTCTTGCCGGGGTCCCAAACAATTTAGGGTTTCATTTTTTAGGGTAAAGTTTAAGGTATTTTGTTCTAGTCTTTTGTTTGACTTTAGGTGACTCTTGTTAAAAGGTGAGTTTTCCAAAAGTTTTGGATGAGTGCTAAGTGTTCAAATCCTAAACGGCTGGTTTACTTTGCTTTGGGATTTGTGTTTCCTTGAAGGGGCAAGTGTTGTGTGATTATTAGTTCATCCGAGTTTGTCATGGATTGTGGTCTTTCAAAGGGGGTATGTGTTTGGTTTAGATTTAATTAGATTGGAAGGGTTTAAAGGTGTGACACTTGTCATTTGGTAATTCAGGAGGTATAGTTTATAAATGTGTGAGGTAAAAGTTTTGGTTTCTTGTTGTTTTGAATTTTATTCCAAGTTTGGGATTTAAAAGTTTTGGGGCATTTTTTGTGATTTTAGGCATTTTCTTGTTTATTAATGTCTTTTCTTCCTTTTCTTTTTTTGTATCCCGGGTGTTGGATCCGAAGAGTTGTGTTTATTGCATGGATTATTGAGAATGGATGAGATTGAGAATGCAAAGTAGCAGTCGAATTCCTGCCATGCTAAGGGAAGAGGTGGAGATGGGATTTCTAGTTTCCCGAATAAATCCGGATTCAAGCATTGCCTAAAAGGGCTATTTTTTTTGTTAGTTTCTTATTTCAAGTTGTGTATTTAGAGGGTATGCCCTCGGTGTATTTTATAATTATTTTATTTATTTATGAAGAGATTATGATTTTAATTTCTTTTGTAAATTCAGGTTTAGTTTATTTTGTACCTTGTTTGATTTTTTTAAGAGCGAGGTTTACTTGTTTAATTAATTTATTTTTGATCGGGGCATATTAAGAGCATTTTTTACTTTAACTTAGTTTGGGCTTAGTTGGAGTGTATGAACGATGGGAATATTTTTTTTGTTTAGTTTCGCCTTAGTTGGGGCAAGTTTTTTTTGTTTAGTGTTGGTTGGAGCGTGTAAACGGTGTCGGGGCATTTTTTTTAGTTTGGTCTTAGTCTGGAGCATTTTCTTTTAGTTATTGGGGTGAATATTTCTTTAAGTCTGGAATGTTTTGGATCAGGCTTAATAAGGGCACGGTTCGGGCTAATAATTAGTGTCGGAGATCGCCCAATTTAGGCCTGTGAACGTGCTGTCCTGGGCATTTTTTTTATGTTTCTGGGGAATTGTGTGCTTCACTCCGAGTGCAAAAATTAATTGCGTGACAGGGGGTGGACGCGCGTTCCAGGGAGTCAGAAGGTCGTTAAGCACCAGTTTCAGGTCGCTTGACTGATTTAAATGCATGGTACCAGGCACGCGATTAGGGCGGTGGCTGGTCACTGTATGGGTGACCATTGGCATTCGCTCGCCACTGTGTGGATGCTTGAAGTGATTATGTGCTTAGTAGGTTACGCGCAAGCAGATGATCGGGTTGGTTTGAGTGGGTGACAATTAGGTTACGTGCTCAAGAACGGTGTGCGATCTGAATTAAGCGAGGTGAGAGTGGTGTGTGATTGGTTTGAGCGCAAGAATTTATGCACGCAATTTTGGCTGGTCCTATAAATAGTTCAAAACTTTTCATTTTTATCGTTTGATCCATTTTAGTCACCGATTCTCTGTTTCCTTATTTCTTTGCGCTTTAATTTTTATGTTTTCATGACATCTTGCGATCTGGTCGTCCATTTCAGGCACCGTTTCTTTCATTTTCTTTAGTTTTTCAAGCTCTTTGTTCTAATATGGAGTCTGAGGGTGGTGGTAGGCACGATCTTATTATTTCTGAGTTGGAGAGGATGTTAGGGACGGAGATGGGTGAGACTTTCGAGACTCGGACCGACGTTGTCGAGGAGGAGGATATTGGGGAGGTGGTCAGAGAGGAGGTACTGGAGGTTGTCCAGTTGGGGGTCAGGGAGGAGGTGCTCATGACGATTCTATTGTTCATGAGGTTCTTGCGAGGTATCCTCCTCATTCGCGATCGAGGTGATCTGTTAGTCAGGCGAGTGAGAGGGGTTCTGTGACAGGGCCTCGTCGTTTAGAGGTTTCGAGGACTTCGAGCGTCGGGATTGTATTTTCAGAGGACCAGTCTACGAACCTCCGAGCTGATGATACTGGGGATAACGGTGATAGACCGTCCCAACAACAACGTAGGGAGTAGGGATATGTGTGTGTTTTTTTTTGTATTTATGGTATGTGTGTGTTGTATATATGGGGGGTATGTGTGTAAAAAAGAAATGAAAAGAATTTGACATATATAGAGAGGTTTTTGGTTTAGATATACCTGATTGGCTCTTTTTCTTTTAGTTACCTCTTATGTGTACTTTTACTTTTTTAGTTGCATTAGCGCCATCGACCGTCATTGGGACTTGCATGCTTCCTGAGCTGGCCAAGTAATGGTTGAAGGTTGCTTCCTATCTGCACATGTGAGAGTAATGTTGTCAGTAGTTTTTATTCTCCCTCTTGCTAGTGGTCAAGGGGCAAGTGTCTCAGACCGGAGTCTGATAGCAAAAGATGGATAAGTGCTCTTTTTTTCCTTTTTTTTTCTTCTTTTTTTGTTTATTTTTTGTAAAATAAAAATAATGCAACAGGAAAAGAAAATAACTAAGATAGAACATAAATAAAAATAAAAAATAAAAATGTCTTAGTGTAGGAGCTGTTGAGAACTAGAAAATACCATTTTCCACCCTTTAACCTGGGCCTTGATAGACCCTTGAGAGAACTAAATAAGTGTTTTAAGTGCTTGTGTTACAGCTAACAATAAAGAAAGGCTTAACCATGAAAGCAGCCTAAAAGTGCCAAAAAGATGATAATCCATGTTGATCCAAAGAAACAAAGAGAAGGGACAACCTCATTAGCTGTCAAAATGCCTGAACTGAAGAGGCAAAGACCTGGTCTCAACCCAGAAAAGAAATGTGGAGCAATTCAAACAGAAGAATGTACTACAGAGTGCTTTTCGAAAAGAACCTGAACTCTGCGAAAAGAACTAAAAGCTCCAGGCTTAGTTTTCGAAGAGTACCTGAACTCTTCAAAAGGATGATTGACCTATTCGAAAAGAGGAGAACTCCTTGCGAACAGAACCTGAACTTTGCAAAAAGATCTTCAGGAGTCACAGTACCTTGCAAAAAGTTTCCTAAACTATGCGAAATGGTATTCTGGAGATTCCTGACTTCTACAAGGGTAATTCAGTAATCTTTTACACGCGTCCCAATGCATTTAAAAACCTAGGGACATTTTAGAAGATTCTAAGCACGAAGCGAAGGCATATTCCACCCCATGTGAGCACCCGAAGATGAAATCACTGGGCGGGAACTTCTAGAATCTCTAACAAATTTTCAAATTGCATAACAGAATTGATGCTTATGTCGCCTGATTGGCTGAACCAGATCGAGCAATTCTGATTGGCCAGAACAGATCTGGATCCTTGTGCTTGACTACCATTGGTTGATATCGAGCACTTCCGAGCACTTACGATTGGCGTCGGAAAACTATAAATAGATGAACCATTTGCCCAATTTGGGCATCCAGATTTTGAGTTTCATTTCTATTCCCCCATTTCCAGATCAGCTAGCCTGTCTGAAAACCTTGTAATAGCCTAACTTTTACTTGCAATTGAGAGTTGTGAGATACCTCTGTAATTCAAAAGCGGATTGTATTCAAGAGTACAAATCTGAGAGCTGTTTAAGTTGTGCTCTGTAATTGTAAATGTGAATTTGAAAAGGTTGCTGTAAACCATACGTTCTCAATTGGATTCGTGTTAAGGGTTCCCTCTGATCTCCTTATTGCACTAGAATCCTTTAGATTTATTGTTTTTCATGCAACTTCCCTTGATTCATTAACCCTGTGCGAATTAGTGTTTGTACCCTAATCTCTCACAGCATTTGTAGTGATATTTCTTATTCTGAATTAAGGGTTTAGATTAAAGACTATTGGATGGTCTGTGGCCATTGAAGTGGACAGACCATAGCCATAAGCCTAAATTTAATCCTTGAGTTAGATTTATTTCTCTTGCATCTGTGCTTGTAGCCAGATGAAGATTGGATCTTCTCTCATTTGATCTGCAGTCATTCTCATTGTGTTTCAAGGACCAAATCAAAGTTAGATATTATTTCTCTATTTTTATAAGTTTACATCAAAATCCCCCCAACTCAGATCTGGATCATTTAGTTTAACTTTTACTTTTATCATTTAGTTAACGTGACAAATTCAACCTCCCATCTTATGTGCTTTGAAGATAGGATAAGAGGCCAGATCTGGTAGCTCAGATCTGGAGGTTTATCTTACATTTTAAACAAATTCTCTGTGGACGATCTTTTACTCACTTAAATTTAAAACTTGCTACAATTGGCCCTGATCTTGCAGGCTAATTCACTTCTCTCTGTGCTGATATTTCTTTACTCTTTTTAATTTTCCAGATTCAGTATAACTTAGCATTTGCAAATCTGTTTTCAAAACACAAATAAATCATGCACACTTAGAACAACAACAAGTTTTTGGCGCCGTTGTCGGGGAATTTGTTTTAAAATAGGTAGACCTAAGTTTTCATTTTATTTTTTTATCTATACATCAGTGCTAAACTATTTTATTGTTTATATCTGTGCAGTTATTCATATACACTTTAAAGAGGGGAATCTACTTTAGAAGGATTTCTGAAGGTTTGTCGTCTTGATCGATTCTGCTCGTGTTGTATGTTTGGTAGGAGGACTCTCAGCCCTGAGATTGTCCCTCTAAATTTAGAAGTTGAAAGGCTACTACGAACTAAACAAACAGCACAGAATTCTGCTAAAACAGTTACTATGGGTGAAGAACCTCGACTTTTGAGGGATTACTTTGCAGCTGGTGCTTATAATTCTCCCTTTTGCATTCAATTTCCTACTGTTGAAGGAAATTACGAAATCAAATCATCAACTATCCAAATGCTTCCTTCCTTCCATGGGTTGAGTAAGGAAGATCCATACAAACATGTGGATGAATTCTTGTCTCTTTGCACCACATTCAACATAGCTGGACTTGGTCCAGAAGCAACCAAGCTTAGGCTCTTTCCTTTTTCATTAAAGGACAAAGCTAGAGCATGGTTATCTATGTTAGCACCAAATAGTATCACTTCTTGGAATGATTTGCAGTGTCAATTTTTAGCCAAATACTTCCCTATGTCTAAAACAAGTCAATTGAGACAAAGTATTATTTCCTTCTCACAAAACTCAACTGAAACTTTTCATGAAGCATGGGAAAGGTTTAAGGAACTTTTAAGGCAATGTCCTCATCATCAAATTCCCCGATGGCAGCTTGTTCAAAGCTTCTATCAAAGAATTGATCAAAAAGGCAAGAATATGGTAGATGCTTCCTGTGGAGGCACTTACTTGCAAAAAACAGTTGAGGAGGTTTGGGACTTATTTGAAGTAATTGGTGAAAACTCAACTCAACAGGAATCTTTGTCAAGAGATATTGAGAATCCTGCTAGGTTGAACAATCAGCAAATCACCAAAGGAAAGGTTTATGAGGTGAATGAGTTAGAAAGGAAGATGGATAATTTAACCACAAAGTTTGATAGATTGATGGACTCACTTAAAAATCTAATGGTTGCAAGAGTAGAGGAGGCATGTCTGATATGCCAGTCCCCTACTCATTCACTTGACCAATGTCTCGCTGCACCACAGTTCCCAGATTTAGTGGTGGAACAAGCTCATGCTGCCCAATCATTTGGACAGATGCAGTCAAATGAATATCTATGGAGAGGGCACCCCAATTTGTGGTGGAGCCAGGGGAATTATCAATCACAACAGCAGCAACAACCAAAGAACCAAATGCCTTTCAAAACTGCTCAGCATTATCAACAAAATTTTTATGCCAAGCCAAATTTTAGTGACCCATTCCACAACAACTTTGTGACAATCTGCTCCGGTCCAAGTCCCTTCCTTTGAAGATCAAGTCCTAAATTCACTCCGAATTTAGATCTTTAACTCGATCGTCAACTTTCACAGTCAGAGCATAAAGAAGATTGAAGAAACATTGGGTCAACTTTCAAATACTTTGGCCAAAAGAGAGGAAGGAAAGTTACCCAGCCAACCTTTGAACAATCCCAAAGGACAGTTCATGGTTGGAGAGGCTTCTATTTCACATGAAGAAATAAAAACTATCACAACTTTGAGAAGTGGAAGAATTGTAAATAACAAAGTGGGTACTGACAAGGAAGAAGAAAAAATTGAGGAAAATGATAAAGATAGGCAGCAGGAGCAGCATGATGTTAGCATTGGGGGTGCTGATGTACCTCAGAAAAATCAAAAAAATGATAAACAAAAAATTCAAAAAGATTCTATTAATGCTTCTAAAGCTGTAGATGAAGGACTAGTTCCTCATTTACCATTTCCTAATGCCATGAAATCTGTATCCCCTTTTGATAAAGGGAACACAAAAATAGATGAAATGATGGAGACTTTCAAGCAAGTCAAGATAAATCTACCTTTGCTTGATGCAATCAAACAAATTCCAGCATATGCAAAAATTTTGAAAGATATTTGCACTCACAAAAGACAGTCTAGGATACAGTTATCCAAGAAGGTCTTTGTTGTGGAAAGAGTTAATCAGGTGTTGTCCATTACCACACCTCCTAAACTTCAAGATCCTGGAATCCCCACAATCCCTTGCATTATTAGGGAACATACCATTGAAAAGGCTTTATTAGATTTGGGTGCTAGTGTCAACCTGCTTCCATATTCTGTGTATGAGAAACTAGGTTTGGGAGAATTAAAACCCACTCATGTGGTGTTACAACTAGCAGACAGATCTGAAAGAAAGCCAGTTGGGATGATTGAGGATGTATTGGTAGGAGTAGATAAGTTTTTCTATCCTGCTGATTTTCTGAATTTGCACATGGAACCTATAAAAAGCAAAACTTCCATCCCTGTCATTTTGGGGAGACCATTCCTGGCTACAGCAAATTCTTGCATTTAATGCAGGTCTGGTATTATAGAAGTCTCTTTTGGAAATATGAAGGTGAAATTAAATGTTTATAATGCAGTCACACAGCCTCAATTCAGTCTTGAGGAATGTTTTCATGTTGACCTATTGGATGAACTGGTGGAAGAGACTCTACCACAGTTTTTGCAGTGTGAAGATTTAACCTCAGATTTTAAAGATGCTTGGATCTGAGGAAGTAAATACTATGCAAGGAACTCATGATCAATCAGTAAGGTTCTCTTCGTGGAAGCCTGCTATTCTGCCTCTTCCACAAATAGCTAAGGTACCTTTACTACCTTATTTTCTCAGTCCACTGGATGTAGAGCTAAAGCAGTTGCCAAAAAATTTGAAAAATGTGTTTTTAGGAGACCATAAATCATTGCCTGTGATTATTTCTTCCTCCCTCACTGAGGAGCAGGAGGAAGAACTGTTGATTGTATTAAAACAACATAAGAAAGCAATTGGTTGGACTATTGCTGATTTGGGAGGAATCGGTCCAGCTGTTTGCATGCATAAAATTCATTTGGAAGAAGATGCAAAGCCTTCTAGGGAAATGCAGAGGAGGTTGAACCCTCATATGCAAGAAGTGGTAATGAAAGAGGTTGTTAAGTTGTTGGATGCAGGGGTCATTTACCCCATTTCAGATTCAGCTTGGGTGGCACCTACACAGGTGGTACCTAAGAAATCTGGGATCACTGTTGTAACCTCAGATTCTGGTGAGCTTATGTCAACCAGACAAATAATTGGTTGGAGGGACTGTATTGATTACAGAAAATTAAATTCAATAACCAGAAAAGACCATTTCCCTCTCTCATTCATTGATCAAATCTTAGATAAGCTAGCAGGAAAAGCCTATTACTGTTTTCTTGATGGTTACTCTGGTTACAACCAGATTCCTGTGTATCCCCAAGATCAGGAAAAGACCACATTCACTTGTCCTTTTGGTAACTTTGCCTATAGGAGAATGCCTTTTGGTCTTTGTAATGCTCCTGCTACCTTTCAAAGATGCATGTACTCCATTTTCTCTGATATGATTGGCCAATTTATGGAGATTTTTATGGATGATTTTTCAATCTATGGAGACAGTTTTGCCCAGTGTTTACATCATCTCAAATTGGTGTTACAGAGATGTGAAGAAACCAATCTAGTTTAGAGCTGGGAGAAGATCCATTTCATGGTCACCCAAGACATTGTCCTTGGCCATGTTGTCTCCCACAAGGGCATTGAGGTGGACAGAGCAAAAATTGATTTAATTGCACATTTACCACCTCCCAAAACTGTTAAACAGATCAGAAGTTTTCTGGGACATGCTGGATTCTACAGAAGGTTCGTTAAGGACTTCAGTAAAATAACTAAGCCTCTTTGTCATTTATTGTGCCAAGATGTCCCTTTTGTTTTCAACAATGAATGCATGAAGGCATTTGAATTCTTAAAAAACTGTTTGATTTTAGCTCCAATATTACAGTCTCTAGATTATTCACTGCCTTTTGAACTGATGTGTGATGCATCAGATTATGCTTTGGGAGCTGTTCTTGGACAGAGAAAGGATAAGCTGCCTCATGTCATAGCTTATGCCAGTAGATCAATGATTGATGCATAGCCTAATTACACAACAACTGAGAAGGAGCTGTTGGCAATTGTTTTTGCTTTAGAGAAATTCAGGTCATATGTTTTGGGTTCACAAATAGTGGTGTTCACTGACCACTCTGCCCTGAAATACCTTTTGTCTAAGAAGGACACCAAACCAAGATTAATCAGGTGGATCCTCCTATTACAGGAATTTGATTTACATATCAAAGATAAAAAGGGTGTGGAGAATGTGATAGGCTGCCTGTCAATGAATCTTTCCCTGATGAGCAACTTTTTGCTATCAATATACACACCACTTGGTTTGCAAACATAGTCAACTTTTTGGCTACTGGAAGAATTCCTCAACATTGGAATAAAATGGATAAAGATCTTTTCTTCTCAAAGGTTAAACATTTTATTTGGGAAGATCCTTATCTGTTTAAGATTTGTGCAGACCAATTAATAAGAACATGTGTCCTTGAAGAAGACTTTCATAGCATACTTTCTATGTGTCATGAACAGGCATGTGGAGGTCATTTTAGTGAAAATAAAACTGCTGCAAAGGTTTTACAGTGTGGATTTTATTGGCCTACACTTTTCAAAGATGCTCTGCAGCACTGTAAGTCTTGCCAGAACTGCCAAAAATTGGGCAGCATTTCCAAGAGAAACTCAATGCCTTTATAGCCCATTTTTGTAGTTAAATTGTTTGATATTTGGGGGATAGACTTCATGGGTCCCTTTCCTCCTTCCAATGGGTGTAATTTAATCTTAGTAGCTGTGGATTATGTATCCAAATGGGTTGAAGCCACAGCCACTAAAACCAATGATCACAGAGTGGTTCTGAAATTTTTAAAGGATAACATTTTTTCCAGGTTTGGTTTTCCCAGAGCTATCATCAGTGATGGGGGAAGCCATTTTTGTAATAAACATTTTGAAGCTTTATTGAAAAAATATTCTGTGACTCATAGAATAGCTACTCCATATCATCCACAAACCAGTGGACAAGTGGAGATTTCCAATAGAGAAATAAAACATATACTGGAAAAGACTGTGAAGAAGGACAGAAAGGATTGGTCCTTTAAGCTGAATGATGCATTGTGGGCATATAGGACAGCCTATAAAACCCCAATTGGCATGTCCCCATTCAGATTGGTCTATGGCAAAGCATGCCATTTAATAGTGGAGTTAGAATATAAAGCCTTGTGGGCCATTAAAACATTGAACATGGATCTAACTACTGCTGGTAATCACAGGAAACTGCAACTTGCTGAGTTGGAGGAGCTAAGAATGGATGCATACACCAATTCAAGATCTTACAAAGAGAAAGTCAAAGCCTTCCATGATAAAACTTTGTTGAGAAAAGATTTCATAGCTGGCTCTAAGGTATGGCTATTTAACTCAAAACTTAAGTTTTTTCCTGGAAAGCTGAGATCCAGATGGGAAGGGCCATATACTGTCATTCATGCAGCTCCTTCTCGGGCTGTTGAAATTTTGGACCCAAGTGATGGAAGAATCTTGAAAGTAAATGGTCAGAGGCTTAAACCATGCATTGAAAATACCCAGGAGCCTGTGCTGACCATCTATCATCAAGAACCTCCCCAAATCTGATGGTATACAACTGTACAATATGTTTTTCTTCTGTAGTTTTTGCATAGTTTTCTTTTTCTCTGTTTTTAGTCATGTTTGTTCTCTTTTTGAGAAGTTTAAATATGTGAAAAATTATTTCGCAAAGTAAAAATTGTCTTTTCGCAAAGTTCAATTTGCTTTTCGAAAAGGATCTGGATTTGTAACGAACTGCTCAAAAGCAATGATTTGCTTTTCGAATAGTTGTTTCTGAAGCTATTTGCTTTTCGAAAAGTTGTTTCTGAAGCTATTAGCTTTTCGAATGGTACTGATGCCATTCTCTGTTGTAAAAAGGACTGTTTTGGAACTTTTCGAAAACTTAAAAATTACTTTGCGAAAATAACTTTGAGCATATTTAAACCCTTTCGAAGTAAGGGTTTCATATTTGAAAGCTTTCTGAGAACGTCCTGTTTCACAGAAACCCCATTTCTGTCTTTCCTTGCGTGATTTTAGAATTCAGCCACACTTTTCTTCCCATTTGTTCGATCATTTAAGCTTGAAGAGAGGGATTTTAGCTTCTGGTTCTGGTGGATTTCAGCGAGCAAGCAACACGTTCAACCAAAACCCTAGATTTCGGTATTTTTTTGTGCATTTCCTTTGTTTATCATTTGCAAAGTTTGATTTGGTGTCAGCATTTGTTGTGGGAGTTTTTAAACAAACTTTAGAATGGGGAAAGCTGAAAAATCACTGGCTGCCAGGTTCCCAAAATCTTCTGCTAGGAAAATTAGCAAACCAACCCCAAAAGGAAAAACCAAAGCTTCAGCCAAAAGAAAACTATCAATGGATAGAGTTGATAGGATTGAGAAAGGGAAGAAGGTTAGACATGAGGAACCCATCCCAACAGCTGCTAGTCCTGAGCCTGAGCTTCCTCCTCTGCCTATGCATTTGGTACTGCCAAATCCATTCATTTAAGCTCAGAAGTTGATTCCTGAGCTTATCGTGGATGAAACTTTTTTCGTCAACAAACCGGACTGTCAGCTATCTTTAAAATACATTAGGGATGCCTCATTGAGCAATATCCTTACCCCTCTGCCAGAGAAAATTTATCCGCGAATGGTGAAATTACGGTACCAAAACCTGGTAAAAGTGACAGAGAAAGATGCTGATGTCCCTACTCTTGTTATTTTTATCGATGATTGTGATCTAACTGTCACATATGAAGACATTGGGAATGCTTTGGGGATACCTTTTCAATATGATTCTGCTGGTCCATTGGCTGCACCAGAAGCAACCTCTTTCAGAGAAATGGCTGCACATTTAACCCAAGGGATTGTTGGAACTGGACAATCCATAATGAGGAGAGACCTAGCACCTCAATTTTTACTGATGGATTCAATTTTGAGGGGAAGTTTTTATGTCACTGGGCACAGCCAAGAAAGGAGGACACCAATTTTAGAGGCTCTCTTTCATTTTTCTAAGGGGCAATTTTTCAATGCCCCTATGTTAATTTTTGAAGCCATGGCTGATATTAGTGCCAAGTTGAAAAAGGAGCAGAAATTAGCTGGAATTCCATTTGGTAGGCTGATCACAGCCCTACTAAGAGCTAAGTTTGACATTGATGACCAGGAGCCATTTGAAGTTATAGCTCCTCATACTTTTGGGAAAAAGGCTTGGACTACAAGCCAAGCAATGCTGAACAGAATGAGAGAGGAAGGTGAGCCTGCACCTGCAATTGCTACTGAGCCTGCATCTGCAGCTGCTAGTGGACCTGCCATACATGATCCTGCCCCTACAGCTACCTTAGAACCTGCTTTGGCAGACCCTGTGGTGACCAGCTCTTTAGCTGCACCCATTCTTGAAGAAGTTGTCCTTTCTGTGGTGACCAGCTCTTCAGCTGCACCCATTCTTGAAGAAGTTGTCATTTTACCCTCCTCACCTAGCCCACCTCCTGCCACTTCACCCATTCCAGCAGTCCCATCTCCCATACCCACCATTATCCCAATTGCAGACTCCCCCTCTACACCAACCACTCCAGCCATTCTCACACCACCAATTTCTCCCAACAATACCTAAGACCTGGCCACAGATTTTATTGAACAATCTCCTAGCACTCCCCTTCTCCAAAGCCTCTCAAGTTCACCCACTCATTGCCACACACACAGAGTAACTCATAAACAGACACTAGATTTTCACATCATTGATGGGGTATATTTTTGAAAACATTGGGCTTGAATCTGTCCCTATACCTGACCCTCCTCATTTCACTCACTTGGCTACTTCACCCTTTACAGCCATTTCACCCATTGCACCTCAACCATCCACTTCAATTTTACCAGCCCCTACTATGCATACCACACCCACACCTGAATCAATTAGCCAAATATTTACCTTTCTCCAATCCATCCAAGCCCAACTACAGATCAACATGATAATCACATACCAATGACCTTCTCGAAACCTTAGCCTCCACATCCCACACAACTACCTTAGACACTGTACCTACTGTTGATGACCATGCTACCCAAACAGAACCTAAGGTAGTATTGGTTGATCCACCCACCCTCACCACTACTGCCCATGCCACTCAAACTGAACCTGAGGTAGCTCTTGTTGAGCCCCCTTCACCTCTCCTCACTTTCTCTGATCAAGCCAATCAGACCGACCCTGAGGTCATCCTTCTGGACCCCTCTTCTCCCACTCCCACAGCTGGGATACCTTTGGTCCCCTACCATTCCATTCCCATTCCCAGATTTGCCGCTCTCAAAAGGGCTATGGAAGAGAATCCATATATCTGTCAAAATGTCCTCAAGGGGTTAGCTAATTTACAAGCTTACATTAGAACCCCTTATGAAAACTAGATTCGAAAATTGGAGTTATTCATGAAATTTGAGAGAGAGAAAATGAAGGACCTGCTGGGTCAAACTTTTCAGATGGTTAGGAGTGAGCAGCACAAGGTGACCATGTTGCAAGCACAGCTTGAACAGGAAAAACTGAGGACTACTAGGCTTGGAAAGTACATTGGCCTCAACAAAAAGATCAAATCAGAGGAATACACTGAGCTGCAAAACACAATCTAGGAGAAGGCTAAATAGAGTTCAGACTCCAATACTGATTCTAGTTCTGACTCTGACAGTGACTCCAGTTCTGATCCCATTGAACCAACTTATGATACAAATTTTGACCCCAGTTATTAGATCACATTATACTTATCTGTGTTATGAGTTTGTAATATAAATTCTGGTTTTTCTTATGTAATTACTGTGCATTTCTGTTCTTTCTTCTTGTCATTATGATTTCAGTTTGATTATTTCTTTTCTTTGCTTCGGACCAGTGCGGACCCTACTCACCATAGGCTTGGGGGTGTGGCAGAAATGTCAATAATTGAGTTAACATCAATGCAGCTTATGATCAGTAGAATTTTATTTTTTGAAAATGAAGTAATTTCACACCTGTTATTTTGAAAATGAGGAAGTTAAAATTTTGCTTTTAAAATTGATTTCTAGTGTAATTCTAATACTTTCATGAAGTGAATGTCAGAAAATTTCCAAAAGAAAATTGATATTGTAGTAAACCTAAAAAGAGAGAAAACAGTGATGATATACTTCAAGAATTTGATAGAAAACCACACCCAGTGAGATTTGGGCTTGCAAAAATGTATTCTTTGGAGGTATGAATTGGCAATTTTTTCTGCTCTTGGGACTGTTTGAACCTGCTTATTTTCACTAGAAGTTACACATATTCAAATTGAAATAACTTGACAACAATCATGATATTAAAGACATGATGTAAGGCCTCCTTTTGGACAGTTTGAACCTTACAAAGCCCCACCTTTTGAAACTGCCCTTGATACAGACCATTTGAGCTTTATAAATCTAAGATTTCTTTGAAACCTCATCAGCCTCATTTAGCCTAATCCTCACTCTGAGAAGTCAGAAGATAAAGGGAAGGAAGCTGAAGAAAGGAAAATTGAGTAACAGTTTGATAAAAGAAGAAGAATCATAATTAAAGGCAATGATGTATCAGCAGAGAAAATGTGGCATTCCAGTCAATGTTACCTTGATAAAAAAAAAAAAAAAAAAAGGAGAAGGCATTTCATTGGAAGTTTGAAAAAGAAAGAGAAAAAGATGGCCACTTTGGCTCTGAAAATTCAAAGAAGAAGATGAAATTGTGCTGAATTAAAGAAGGTGTGTCTATCACCTCCTTACCTTGACTGACTTCTCAAGTTTGAACTCCATTCCACCCCTTTATTCTTGATAAATTTCACCCATAAGCCACATTACAACCCAAGTAAAGTCCTTGCTGATCAATGATGGATTGAGTTGTCACATGGAGATAGGGATCTGTGTAATCTATGGTGAAAAGAGCAGTGAATTCAGAACTAAAGAGCAGTGCCTATGCTCATGCTTACAGTCCTATTTGAGGGCTGTAACTGCTCTTGAGCCGTGTGAAATAGTACAAAACCCTCTTATTTGCATGTTGAGTGAAAATCCTGGAGAGAGTTGGGTTTGAAATCAACTCATTGGGGAAACATCAAAACTGAATTCTCAAATAGAAGGCAAGCTTTTCACTAATTTTTCTTTTAGAAACTTTTTGACACAAATTAAGTGAATGGTAAAAGAGTTACAGCAGAATTTCAGTTTTGAACTGATGTTTTCGTGAAAATCCTCTTATAACTTGGTGATGCATGCAGTGTGAATAATCGATTGGATGAAAGTCTCGCTTTAACGAGCGTATTAATATTAACTGATTTATTGGAGAAGTTTGTGGGTACCTTCACTGAAAACCCTCAGGAGACTTCACTCCTCCACTAGGGATCACCTAGGGGTTTAAAAGGCTTGTTGTATATGCTAAATGCAACTGTGTTCCCTACAAAAGTGGCTTTTTATTCTGTTTTTAATTTTGTCTTTGCACAGGGACTAGCAAAGCTTAGGTTTGGGGGTGTGTTGAGAACTAGAAAATACCATTTTCCACCCTTTAACCTGGGCTTTGATAGACCCTTGAGAGAACTAAATAAGTGTTTTAAGTACTTGTGCTACAGCTAACAATAAAGGCAGGCTTAACCATGAAAGCAGCCTAAAAGTGCCAAAAAGATGATAATCCATGTTGATCCAAAGGAAGAAAGAGAAGGGACAACCTCACTAGCTGTCAAAATGCCTGAACTGAAGAGGCAAAGACCTGGTCTCAACCCAGAAAAGAAATGTGGAGCAATTCGAACAGAAGAATGTACTACAGAGTGCTTTTCGAAAAGAACCTGAACTCTGTGAAAAGAACTAAAAGCTCCAGGCTTAGTTTTCGAAGAGCACCTGAACTCTTCGAAAGGATGATTGACCTATTCGAAAAGAAGAGAACTCCTTACGAAAAGAACCTGAACTTTGCGAAAAGAGCTTCAGGAGTCACAGTACCTTGCGAAAAGTTCCCTAAACTATGCGAAATGGTATTCTGCAGATTCCTAGCTTCTGCAAGGGTAATTCAGTAATCTTTTGCATGCATCCCAATGCATTTAAAAACCTAGGGACATTCCAGAAGATTCTAAGTACAAAGCGAAGGCATATTCCACCCCATGTGAGCACCCGAAGATGAAATCACTGGGCGGGAACTTCTAGAAGCTCTAACAGATTTTCAAATTGCATAACAGAATTGATGCTTATGTCGCCTGATTGGCTGAACCAGATCGAGCAATTCTGATTGGCCAGAACAGATCTGAATCCTTGTGCTCAACTACCATTGGTTGATACAGATCTGAGCACTTCTGATTGGTCGATACGCATCTGAGCTAGACCTGGGGAAAACTATAAATAGATGAACCATTTGCCTAATTTGGGCATCCAGATTTTGAGTTTCATTTCTATTCCCCCATTTCCAAATCAGCTAGCCTGTCTGAAACCCTTGTAATAGCCTAACTTTTACATGCAATTGAGAGCTGTGAGATACCTCTGTAATTCAAAAAAGGATTGTATTCAAGACTACAAATCTGAGAGCTGTTTAAGCAGTGCTCTGTAATTGTAAATGTGAATTTGAAAAGGTTATTGTAAACCGTATGTTCTCAATTGGATTCGTGTTAAGGGTTCCCTCTGATCTCCTTATTGCACTAGACTCCTTTAGATTTACTGTTTTTCATGCAACTTCCCTTGATTCATTAACCCTGTGGGAATTAGTGTTTGTAACCTAATCTCTCACAGCATTTGTAGTGATATTTCTTGTTCTGAATTAAGGATTTAGATTAAAGACTATTGGATGGTCTGTGGCCATTGAAGTGATGCACCATAGCCATAAGCCTAAATTTAATCCTTGAGTTAGATTTATTTCTCTTGCATCTGTGCTTGTAGCCAGATGAAGATTGGATCATCTCTCATTTGATCTGCAGTCATTCTCATTGTATTTCAAGGACCAAATCAAAGTTAGATATTATTTCTCCATTTTTATAAGTTTACATCAAAATCCCCCCAACTCAGATCTGGATCATTTAGTTTAACTTTTACTTTTATCATTTAGTTAACGTGACAAATTCAACCTCCCATCTTATGTGCTTTGTAGATAGGATAAGAGGCCAGATCTGGTAGCTCAGATCTGGAGGTTTATCTTACATTTTAAACAAATTCTCTATGGACGATCTTTTACTCACATTTAAAACTTGCTACAATTGGCCCTGATCATGCAGGCTAATTCACTTCTCTCTGTGTTGATATTTCTTTACTCTTTTTAATTTTTCAGATTCAGTATAACTTAGCATTTGCAAATTTGTTTTCAAAACACAAATAAATCATGCATACTTAGAACAACAACAGGAGCGTGATAGGGTTGGCAGTATAGCATCTTCGGTAGCACTTTCCGAATGGTAACTTCATCGTTCCTCGTCTTCTTTGTGGACAAGCCGACAAACCGACGTTTCTGATATGATTTTTCTTCTAATCCAAAAAAAAAATGCCCTAGTGTCAAGATGCAATGGAGCTTTTCTGGGTTTCCAAATGAACACTTTGGGTCTATAAGAAGTCATGAGTATTTGGTGAGTTAGTTTTGAAGAAAGGTTGACCAGTACTGTCATCGAACCAGGGAGGTCTCTTTAATTAGGTCAGTTGTATACGGGGGTCTATCTCATGGTGGTGGTCATCCTATCCCATGGTTATTAGGGAGAAGTATGGTAGGTATAGTAGGTGATTGCGTCAGTCATCATTCATCAATTTTCAGTTTCATTTCTAGGAACATCCTGTAAGGCTTTTGATTTATCATCCGAAGTAAAAATAGAAGAGGAGGGTAAGGCTCAGTGATGCGGGAAATAGTTTGTATCTAATGCTTCCCAAAAGGGATAAGTAACAATCTTTTTCTCAGAGGGATACGAGATGCCATAATTGAGCTCCTTCGTCATGTTTCGGTACCATCAAAATCACATTCTATGGTTAGCTAGAGTTTGTCCTCCTCCCGCCACCTTACGACGACATCTAGTAGTATGGGGACATCAGGGATGCCCTTGCAGCTTGCTTATACACTTCTAGTAACATTACTAGCGATGTCCTCACGATCTGCTTATGCTTCTCTGAGCTCATTGATATGTTCATTCGTCGTAATGCTCTCACTCAAAATTTTTGATGTATGTACTCTTGGAAGTGTCCTGCTAGCGTAAGAATAATGAGTTTTGATTGAGCCTAGCATCTTCATTTTTTCTGCTCTAACATTTCCTCCAATGGCGGGAGAAGGGAAATGAGGATCAGGTATTACTTATGCTTTTGAAAGAGGTTAGATAGGTCACTAGTCCTTTAATCAGATTGCTCAAGTGAGAAAAGGTGGGCAATAAATCAGAGGTCTTAAGGATATTCTGAGAATTGAAGGCGTACAACCAATGAATTGGTTGTGATGACTACGGGGGTGATAAGTATAGGTATTTAATCACGGGATGTAATGATCACAAGGCTATGGGTAGTATTTTCAAAGGTACATGGCGTTCCAAGGGCTAGGGTGTTCTTCCCCGTCTTGGTTCACCAGTTTGTAGGCATTTCCAGGGTACACGGCAGTTATGACATATGGGTCTTCCCAGTTCGGTTTCAGTTTTCCATTCAGATGGGCGTGCTTGGAAGGCATGATTTTCTTCAAGACTAATTCCCCAATATTTAAGGTTCGTTCAAGAACTTTCTTATCGTAAGTCCTGGCCACCTCCTCTGATATATCTGAGCGTGATCAGCTGCCCTTAGGTATGTTTCATCGAGCTGCTCTAGCTGTGTGAGTAGGCCAATTCTCCTCCAATCTAAGGATAGCTCAACATTGAGTGAAATTCGTAAGGATGGTACTTATATCTCATATGATAGGACTACCTCCATCCCATAGATAAGGAGGTAGGGAGTTTGGCCAGTGGCCGTATGAATAGAGGCCCTATAGACCCAAAGTGCTTCTGGTAATCGTTCAGGGCAGTCGGCTCCATTACTTATTTCTACTGTGCATTTTAGAATTCAAATCAGAATTTTGTTCGTAGCTTCTGCCTGTCCATTACCTTGAGGGTAGAATAGTGATGAGTGGCATAGATCGATGTCGTACTTCTTACATAACTTCTTCATCTTCTCTGCGATGAACTGTGGTCCATTGTCAGTGACAAACATCCTAGGTACTCCAAACCCGGTGATGATATTCCGAATGATAAACCTTGTGAGTGTTGAAGCAGTGATTCTGACGTAGGATTCAGCTTTTGTCCATTTGGTGTATTATTCGGTTGCTATAAGTATGAACGCGTGGTTGTGAGTGTTCCCAATAGTGTCTTTGAAAGGTTCAATGACATCGAAGGCCTACATCAAAAATGGCCATGGCGAGGTCATAGTATTCAATGTAACTAATGGAGCTTTGACGAGTGCGGCATGTTCTTGGCATTGCTTGCAGGATTGGACGTAAAGGTGGCAATCTCTGGTCATTTCAGCTAGAAGTAGCCTTGTCATATAACTTGATCGGCGAGTCTCTGTCTACTGGAGTGGGCGCCATAGGCACTGGCATGTGCTTCTCGAATGATGTATTGTCCTTCGACAGTCGTGATGCATCTTAGTAGTACTCCTTTAGTGAAGACCTCTTTGTATAATGTTTCATTGAGTATGCAAAATCGGGCGCCTTAGTTCCTTGTAGTCTTCCGTTCAATCTTTGTGGCATATGGAGGGACGTGTTGATGTTTCAAGAAGTTCCAGATGTCGAAATACCATTATTATCCATCGTCAGTCGGTGATTTTTCAAATCTGAACGTAGTGACTTCGATTTCTGTCTTGACGTGCTTTTCCGAGGTGATTGCTTCTTTTGGTCCTGTACTGGTGGGGAGGATGGGTAATTCTCTCTTGATGGTCCATGTTACCTCGTAGGCGGGTACCATCAACTTTTTGATGAAGAAGGTCTTGCTATTTTGCCCGATGAGTATTTGGATGATCGAGGCTACTGTGGCTAAGGAATATGTGAGCTCGTTTTCTAATCTAGGGATGTGCGTGAAAGAGATTCTTTTAAATTTCTTTAGTAAATATTGACCGATTTCTAGGTATGCCATTAGTCTCCCTTCCTTAGTTTTCCATTCTCCTATGACTTGTAAAATTATTAGCTTAGAATCACCGATGGTTTTTAACTATTTAACACTTAATTATAGTGTTGCTCGTAGCATAAAGGCTTCGTATTTTACAACATTGTTAGTGACAGGAAAATTTAATTGAAAAGCCTTAGGTATGATAACTCCTTCTAGGCTTAGAAGGACTATCCCGATGCCTTTTCCTTTTTTATTTAGAGTGCTGTCAAAATAAATGGTCCATGAAGTCTTATCGGGCTCTTCGTTATGAATTGTTAGTAGCTCTTCATCATGGAAATCCGCATGCATGGGCTCATCACTCGACAGTGGGAAATCTGCGAGGTAATTGGCGATTGCTTGTCCTTTGATCGACTTTTGTGTGACGTATGTGATATCGAATTCTTGCAGGAGCATATGCCAGCGAGCGATCTTTTCTGATGTTACGGGCTTTTCGAATACGTACTTCAGATGGTCCATTTGGGCTAGTACTAGTATTTTATATGCTCTAAAATAGTGTCGTAATTTGGTAGAGGCCCACACCAATGTGAGGCAAGTCTTCTCCATTGAAGTATATTTTCGTTCATATTCGACCGTTGTCCTACAGAGATAGTAGATAGCGTTCTCTCTCTTAGCGTCTTCTTCATATTGTCCTAGAATTACTCCCATCTCTTTGTCGTTCACTGAGAGGTATAGAATTAGGGGTCTTCCGGGGACTAGTGGCGATAGTATTGGCAAGTTAAGGAAGTACTTCTTGATATTGTCGAAGGCCTGCTGACACTGATCATCCCATTTGTACTAAGTTCCTCCTTTAAGTAGTCTGTAGAAAGGATCGCACCTGTCTGAATGCTAGAAGATAATCTTCTGATGAATTGCAATCTTCCTATCAGGCCTCGTAACTCTTTAATATTACTGGGAGGTGGCATCTCGAGGATGGCTCTGACTTTTACAGGGTCAACTTCGATCCCTCGCTTGCTAACTATAAAACCAACTAATTTTCTGAAAGTGACCCCGAAGACACATTTCTTTGGGTTCATTTTTAGCTGATATTTCTTAGCTCTTTGTAACACCAGTCGAAGCACTTCAACATGTCCTACTCGCGTTTGGGACTTCACTAATATGTCATCGACGTAGACTTCTACATACTTATGCATCATGTCATGAAAGATAGCCATCATGGAGCGTTGATACGTGGCTTCTGTGTTCTTGAGCCCAAAAGGCATAACGAAGTAACAGTATATTCCCCATGGTGTGGTGAAGGAAGCCTTCTCTTGGTTGGACTCTGCTAATTTGATCTGATTATATCCAGAGAAACCGTCCATAAAAGATAACATCTCATGTCCAGCAGTGTTGTCGACTAGAGTGTCAATGTGTGGAAGTGGGAAGTCATCGTTTGGGCATGTCTGGTTGAGGTTTCAGAATTCGATGCAAACCAACACTTTGCCGTCTTTTTTAGCAATAGGTACTATGTTGGCGACCCACTTAGGGTAAAGAATGACTTGGATAAATTTGGCTTTGCGTAACTTGTCGACTTCCTCTTTGACTTGGAGGGTGGTTCGTGGGTGCATCCTACAGAGTTTCTGCTTAACAGGCTTTGCATCGGGTTCTAAGACCAAGTGATGTTCTACTAAACTTGGGTCTAAATTGGGCTTGTCCTTGAAGGACCATGCGAAGGAATCAAGGTGTTCTTACAAGACTTGTGCAATTTGTTGACATTCCTTGGAGTTGAGCGTTGTGCTAATCAGTAGCTTCTTGGGTTTCTCTTCAGTGCCAAAGTTAAGTTCTTCTGTGGGTTCCGCGACAGCTTGGGTTTGCTCATTGAAATGCTTGATAACCCGTTGAAAGTCCAGTGCCTCCTCGACAACTAGTATTCTTTCTTCGTCCTCGGTATGTTCGTATACTACGAAATTGCTACACTGGGGATCTGATTTTGAGAAAGGTGACCCTTCATCGACATAATCTATGACTGAGAGATCTTTGGTAAGGTGAAGGTCAAGACTACTGATTCTTCTCTCGAGGTCATGAAGTATCTCGTCTGGTATGATCACTGGCTTGTTGTTTAGCCGGTTTGCTTTACGCCCTCGTGCAAGGAATGGGATAGAAATCTTAGGAGAAAAGTCTCCTTGTTGGCCACAAATTTGGTTCGAGACGAAGAGTTCCCTTTCTTTTCAGGGGTTTCAGATTTTTTTGGATTTTATATTTATGAATTTTTAGGGTTTTCTGTTCTTTCTATTTTTTGGATTTTTGATAATAAATATGGTACAGGGTCAATCGCCTCAAGGGGCGTCAGGAGAATTGCTTCCTCTAGTTGAGGGAGGGAGACGGCTACTGGAGCCGTTCGGGCGATTCTTCGAGAAATGCGGACTTGTTGTGAATTTGGCATTTTTTTTTTGGAGTCCTCATCTGATGAGATCTTTTGAATGAGTGACGCTGGTGATAGCGACACTAACACTTGAATTTCTCCTGCCACATTGATCGGCTTTACTTCGAAGAAGTTCTGAAGATCATAGTCAATTGAACTATCATCCTCTAGGTTGGAATAATGTTATTCTTCCCACCAAAGGGGATCTCCCAAAGGATCCTTAGAGGTAGCGAGTTCTTTTCCTTGATCTTCATAATATGTTAGGATGAGCGCGCAGCTCGACAGCGAGGTTGATAACAGTGAAAAATGAAGGGGGATCCTCAAGGACATTCCCATCCTTCAACATTAGAGTCGAAGATAGTATCGAATTCATCTTCTTGATCTGATAGAGCTTGAAGTCCTAGATTAGCTCGCTCCGCTAACTCGAGTGTCGGGAGGTCTATCCAGTAGTCCTTATCATCACTCGGGGGAGGTTGCCACTCTTCCTCTAGAGATTTCCAAAATATTTAGAGTTGCAGCAAATTTGGAGATGTAGAAGTATCTACTTCAGGTTCCTCTTCAAATCCTATGAGGGCGATGCGAGTGTTTCCCCCTAGGTCAACTGGATGACCGTTGGGATTTTCTACTTCTTGTGCTGGTAGCTGAGCTGGTAGGTCATTACCTGTGTCAATGTTCACAAGGTTAGAGTGATTCGATTCTTCTATTGTAGAGTCTCGGGTCTAACTGGCGAAGTGCTATAATATGCTGGCGCATGCCCTACAGCAGGGTTGGTATGGGTAAGCGATACAAGGGGAGTTCGAAGGGAATTCCCATCCGTTAAGGCCAAGGCTGAGGCGGATACTATACGAGTTAGTATTTTCTTGTGGAGTGTCATCTTTTTCCCATGTTAAGCATAAGTGCTCTTCACTATCTTGCAGGACTACTATGTGAAAATCTTCGTCGTCAGTGGATTCCCAATCTTCTACTCGTGGGTCGAGTTTTGGAGGTTCTTTTCTCCTCTCTTTTGCAAATTCCTTAGTGTCAAACATGGGCTTGACTCCTTCGAGCTGTTAATCAATATCGTCGTTTAAATTGGTTAAATTATTGAATGCTTTAGTCATTCACTAAATTTCTACTTCTTGGGATCTAGTGAAGGACACTTCCTTATGCTTTGGTACATTTGCTTTCTCAGTGGTTCCATAGGCAAAGTGGTCATATAGAGATTATTTCGGTGAGGTAGGGGACAAGTTGGCTTGTGGGCTGTCCGATTGGTAGCCTAACCCTATGTGCTTATGTATTTGCAATGGGACAATGGGGTCCTACACGACCTTGCTTATTTTTACTGAGTCCGGTGTGCGGAACGTATCCAAGTTAGAACATGAGGTCCCACCCTTTTATCATGGTAGGTTAAATGGCATAAAGTTTGGCGAGGTCTGGGCTAACCTCTCTTGTCATTAACTTTTTTTGACGCATTAGGGGAAAACTAGGAGGAGTAGGGGGACAGACTCCCGCAACGATTGTCTCATCAGGGATTCGAGTCTTTTAAATATGACCCATATTCAACACATAATCATGAGCGGTTGGTATGCTAGTTGCGTAATCAGTATCTATCTCCTGGAGGGGTGCATCAGCATATGTATAGACGATGGAGTCCCCATATGGGAATTTGAAGCATTGATGGTATGTGGATGCGACGGCCTTCATTGACTCTAGCCATTTTCTTCTTAAAATGAAATTGAATGACTAGCGGAATCAGAAACATGGAAGGTAATGTCTTTTGTTATAGGTCCGAGGCGAACCTGTAGCTTAATAGTTCCTTTGACAAAGCGACGCGACCCATCATAAGCTATGAGTGATAGTGTGGAGGGCCTGACATCCTGCTCCGTGTATTCGAGCATTTTTAACGTGGTGAGAGGGCAGAAGTTAAGTCCTGCTCCCGTGTCAACGAGTGCATGTGGTACGGAGAATCATCTAATTATGACCGTAAGATATATGGTGCCCACACTCCCGCGGAGTGACTCTTTAGGCATGTTTGTGTCTATAAAAGTGAGCGCCGGAGGTTGCGCCGTGACCGAAGTAATTTGATGAAGCTCATCTAGGGTCATATCCTCATCGACTTACGTGTCTTCAAGTGTCCTTATCAACAACCGGTGATGGTCAGGCAATTTCTTGATGAGTTCTAGCATGGATATCTGGGCTGGGATCTTCTGGAGATGCCGCAGGAGGTCACATTCTTGGCCTGGCTTGAGCGCAATTTCTTTGCTTGGTCGATGGGCCTTAGGTGAGGATGGTTGGAATGGTTGAGGTGTAGGAATTGGTGGAGGGATGATGTGAGGTGGGGGAGGCAAGTTAAGTTCTCTTTCTCTCACATTCTCCTCTAGTGGTTCTACATTCGTGAACTCCTTATTTTGAGGGAAAGGCGGAGGTGGGTAATTGGTTCCTGATTTGAGAATCGAGCAATCGGTTGTTGACCGAACCTGGAGCGGTTTGACGCGGATGTATTTGTAAAATTGATAAAAGTCGAGGTTGGAACGCGTACCTGAATTGCGTCGCTCCAAGGTGGGAGGTACTGTGTGTAATCTTCCTCTTCTAGGAAAGCATAGACCAGCGTCTCGCACGGGTCAGGATATTCTTCTGGCTTGCTTTCTTTTAGATTCAGTGAATGCTCGATGGTTATTTTATTGTCTTGGCTTGGAGTCTTTTGGGTGACACTTTCTACCAATGCAGCAATTTGGGCTGTAGTTTGGAGAACGTGATCTCCATACTCAGGTTCAGAATCAGACAAAGGGAGCGGTAATGGCGTTGCTTCAAGATATGGAAGGGTTGGAGATTTTAGTGGGTGACTACGGAGGAGTGTTCTCATGACCCTAAAGGAATGGACTCGTATCAGAGTGAATTTTGGATAAGGTGGATCGATGGGGCGATGCGAGTGATCAGGGCTGAGGGATGCAGGGGTGAAGGAGCTTTCGCTAGTGTGGCAGGAGTAGCAGAGGGTTGAATGCGAGTGATTAAGGTGGAAGGTTGGAAGGGGGATCGACCAGAGAGATCTACAGTGGTGACCTAAGCCGGTGTTGCTTGGTTGTGGTTGGGCATGGGGTTATTAACGATCCCTAAATATTGTTGGGGTTGGTTATTATTAGGGTTAGGATTCCTAAGCTCTTCTCAATCAATCTAACTTCGGTCATTCATATCATAGATTACGTCCCTGGGGACCCAATAGTCTTCTAGGTTGTGTCTCGCGTATCGTTGGAAGGCACAATATTTACTATAGTCTAGATTTGTCGGCCAGGGGCGGGGTCTTTCTCGCAGGAATCGGAGGAGATTTTAAGTGTTTAGGAGACAGAAAATGTTGGGAATCATATCTGGTAAAGGAGGATAATGTTCTTGCCTCGGCTAGTAGGGACCTCTGGCTGGGTTAAAGTTTTGTGGTGGGGGCACACTATTGTAATTCGGCACGTGGGCCGATCGATTCTACATCGCGTTCTGATCCTGGTAGGCGTTGTGATATTGATTTCTATTCTGATACTTGCTCTGATTCTAATTCTAGCTTTGGTTTCAGTTTGCATATCTTTACTGACTAGTGCCTTTGTTTTGGTTCGTGTATCTTTGCTGATTTTGATTTTGCTCGAAGTTTCATGGGTGGAAATTTTCGTTCCTAGAGTTTTGTTTTTGATTAACAACGGTGTTGACCTATTCGGTTCCCAAGGCTTTCTTATTGTTTTTCGATTTTGATTCACTGAAAGAGCCCACTTTCGATGTGACTATGGATAGAGCAAGGTCTCTACCTTTAATGTGTCGCACTAGTCGGGATGCCTGAGAGTGGAGTGTAGTGAAGTCGAGGCAATCACTTATGACATGTATGCTCTTTAATGGTTCTCTAGTATTATCGATGATAATGTTCACCGAATCCTTCTCTTTCATTGAGGTGCCGGTCCTAGCAGGGACTTTTCTCCATCTAGCGACGAAGTTGGTAAATTCTTCATCAGGTCCTTACTTGGCTGCCATTAGATCGCTGAGACTGACTGTCTCTTGGATCAAGTGTTTGTATTGGTCTAGGAATTGATCGACTAATTCATCGAAGGTTTCTATCTTATAAAGCGGGAGTCCTGCAAATCAATCTAAGGCTTCTCCTTCTAATGAGCATTGGACATAGTGAATGAGAAGTCCTTAATTATCATGTATGGGTTGGCAATCATTACAAAAGAGGACTAAACGATGATTCAGATTTCCCGTGTCATTATATTTGGTAAATTTTGGTGGCTTAAATCCCAATTGCAAATTAAACTCGACGTCCCAATAAAATTTGTCGAATTCGAATGAATGACCGGGGCGCTCTCTCTTGGACATGTACTCATCGAGCTTTTTAGGGAGATATTCGATTTTAATGGTGTTGTCTTTTAGAGTGACCCGTGAGCAAACCTTGTCTAAAGAATCATCGTTGAAGAATGTGTGGGCAGGTTGTCTCAATGGTGTGGCGCGAGCTGACATCGTACTCGGGGTAGGAGGTGGCCTCTCTTGTCGCTCTTGTTCTTCTGAAAGTTGTCGTGACCTAATGGTTTTGTATGCGGCGGCCAACCCTCGAAGCAATTCCTCAGAGTCGTCATCTCCTCTTTGTATTCTTTGAAAATTGAGTTCTACGATCTATTGAGCGGTGAGGTTTTGTCCGATGTTGCCATCTCTCCTATTATGATTATTACCGGTGTGTGGGGTGGATAAGGGATTTTTTGTCTCGCCGGCCATGTTAATCTCAGATTGTTGTGGGTTGGAATTGTGAAATGGTTGATCTTCGTACGTGGGATTTTTATGATATCCTCACAATGGTGAGTCTCCTAAACTCACTCTTCGTATACCAGACATCTCGATTCTTTGACGAAGACTCATATATAAAAGGGAATCTAAATGACACGATGGAGAGAAAAATAGGGAGATAAGATGAAAACTAACTATCTAGAAAAAGAGTTTGCAAACGTATCCCATCACAATCGCCAGTCTGTTGGTGTGCACTTTTCCTGGGTTCCTCTCGGTCCCCGTTGAATCAATGGCTCCAACTCTGTCCAAGTGGACTCTAGCGATGTGGCGTTTGGAATAGTGGAGGTAAAATAAAGGATTTTCTAGGAAGGTTCATAGTTTGTTACGATCGCTAGCTGCAGATATTTAACGACGCTGCAACACGTCAATGATCACGCTGTAGAGCAGGTGTGGGCTACTTCTTTACTGAATCGTCCGCTTGCAAAAATCAGTAGCTAAGTCTTTTCTTATAATTTAGATTGTTTAATTTTTCTTCCCTTCCCCTGTTATTATTGTAGTTCTAATCAGTTTAGACTTCCTAAGTCTCTTGTGAGTTTATTTATGTGAGAATTTATTATAGTTTATTTAATTTAATATTCTAATTCTATCCAGAGTCTATTTAATCTTAGTTTCCTAGCACTATTATAAATTCTGATTAATATAGTGTCCTAATACTACTAAAAGTCCAATTAACATCGGTCTCCTAATTGTACTAGGAATGTAGGTGTATTAATTTTAATGAAACTTTAATTAAACCAAGCATGCTAGTTATACTGAAATTCTAAGTAAAGCAAGTATGCTAGTTGTATCGAAATTCTAATTGAAATAGAAGACTAATTTTACTAAAACTCTTATTAAAGCAAATATACTAATTTTGCTTAAATTCTTATTAAAGCAATCAATTAACTGTAATTGAAATCTAATTAAAATAAAGGAATTGATTTGACTAGAATTATGATCAGAGTAATAAATCACTAAGATTTTGATTAAAATAAAGGACTGATTAATGATATTGGTGTCTAATTAAGCGAGAAACTTACCATGCTAGAATTATCTAATTAAAATAAAGGAACTAATTTTATTGAAATTCTAATCGAATCAATTATTCTAAGATTTAATTAAAATAAAGCATATACATTGACTATACTAAAATTCTAAGAAGAAATTATGAAACTGATATTATAACCCTAATTAAAGCAACTAAGTAATTATGAAAAAGGGAGTTTTGGGGCTGCTATGTTAAGGAGGATTGGCCTCGTTCCCGAATACCCTCCGTAAGCTCCCATGGGCAAATCGAATGGCTGAGATTAAAGATAAATTGGATTTAGGATTATAAAATAGTATTTTTAGATTTTTAGAGTCGATTTTGGAGTGATAATTATGAATTAAATTATGAACTAGAATTATAGAAACTAAAATTGATATTTTGGATTTTTAGAAATATCAAACTAAGAAGTTAAAATTAAAATTAAAATTTCTAGGACTAAATTCGAGTTCGAAATCAGAAAATCAGATCGTATGATTAAAGACTGGTTCTAGAATCCAAGGATTAGAACCAGAAATTAATGATAGGACTAGAAATTGAGATTTTAGAACGGAATTAGAGCCTAGGGTCGGTAAATTAGACCGTCGGATTGAGGACTCGTTCTAAATTCAGAGAACTAGAACAAGATATAAAAATTTACGGGCTAAAAAAAAGGGTGCTACGGACTGAAAATTAAAACCAATAATTAAAACTAAGGTAAATCTTAATTCTAAAACTAAATTTTTAGCTACGGTTGGGGCTGTGGAGAGAAATCATTGGAGGTTCGGAGTTTGAATCTCGAAATCATGGTTAGGTTGCTCTATGTGTTCATTCTCGTAGTTCTCTGGTTTCGGAATCCCAAAAAGGTCCGTTCTCTCTCGCTCTATCCTGTGCTCTCTTTTGGGTCGAAATTTTAAAAAGCTTTTATAGGTTTTTCTTCAATTAAATGCCATGTATCAGGTGTTTAATTAAATTGCGCGCCGATCTCCCGGTGCTTAATCGGTTTGAGTAGCTCACCGACTCAGTGAGCGACCGGCTAACTTGCTCAACGAGTTTCCTAGTCCTAACAACGTTAGAATTAATTGCGTGCCCATTTTGGGGTGCATAATCCAATTAAGTGCCACTCTCGAAGTGTTTAATCGAGGAAACTTAGGGATCAAGGACAGTGAGGCTAGGCCTGGCGTAGGTCAATTACGCGCTGGTGGTTGGACGCTCAATCCGATCGCGCGTCTGGTGTCAGGCGCGTGGTCGAGTCTCGAGTTGGTCTGGGGAAAGAAAGTCTAGTCTAAGGGACTGATTACGCGTTTGTGATTTGACGTGCAATCCAATTGAGCGCTTGCTTTTATGCGCTTAATTCGGGGTTGTCCGGGTCGAGGAAGGAGATATGAAAAAAAAACCTTTTGGCTAGGGCTCGGGCGTTTTAAAAGCCCCCAGTTTTGGCTTGGCTCATGTAATACAGGCACCCAGCATAATGTGCCTGGCGCATGTATTACACGTGACATGCTATTTCTGGCCAGATTTGGCCTGTCGTGTATAATACATGCCCTAGGCTATTCCTAGCCCTTTTTTGCTTGGCTTGTGTGCTGCACACACCAAGTCCGATCTTCGTCAAACTCGAGGAGGTGCACACGCCCCCAAAGCAGCACGTCGATCTCCATATGATCTGCCCGGGAGGCTATTCTGGAATAAGTGGCTCAGGATCAATAAGCAACTCGAGCACACATGAAATAACCATAAAAAATAACAAAAAATTTCTACATAAAATAACAAAAAATTTCCACATAAAATAACAAAAAATTTCCACATAAATATCCACATAAAATAATAAAAAATTTCTGCATAAAAATCCACTTAAAATAACAAAAAATTTCAACATAAAAATTCACAAAAAATAATACAAAAAAACCACATAAAATAACAAAAAAATTCCACATAAAATAATAAAAATATTTTGCATAGAAATAAGTAAAAAGTGGCATATACTTCCAAAAAGCGTTGCGGCATCAATTCTCTTTGCTTGGATAGTCATGCTAAATCAATTTCGAGACCGAGGGGTTTGCCCCAAAGTCCTCGAACCCTGCTTCATGCAGGGGCACCCGTGGCCAGTCAAATGGGGCAATCAATGCCGCACATGATTGGACACAAACTGTAGGCCTTCGCGTATCTGCTTCATGCCTATCTTCAAGCCCTCTCACTTATGGAGCTATTTTATTCAGAATGAAACTTGAACATCAAACATCTTCAATCATCTCGAGAAGCGGACATTTTTCTCAGCATATTGGGCATTCACAACTCGCTCCTTCTTGGTTATGCCTAGTAATGTCTCTAAGCTCTTGGGGATCGATAACCTTGAGAAATGGACATTTTTCTCGACATACAGGGCTTTCGTTTACTCACCATGTTACCCACCTGATGTTTGAGGTTCGTTTTGAATACGGCGGACCCGTTAGTGTTGCCTTAGGCCTCTTTGGAGGTGCCTTGTCTTTGGCATTCGATCATTAGTGATCGGATACCATAAAGGGGCATCTGTAGACACCCAAATTTGGCCCAAGGCCCGATAGAAACATACTTCGAGAGAGGCACACGCCCCAAGCTTCCAATAGCTTCTCCCATACCAATAGGAACTTACCCTAAACCCTTAGGAACCTTAGTTAACCCCTCCCGGGCAATGGTTAGAGGGAGATGAACTAGGGCTAGCAGGGACCTCTACCAAGACTGAATCTTATACCATTGAAGAGTAGAGGTTCCCAGCTTTCCAACAAGTGCATCTATGCGAAGTTCCACAAGGGTGCTACAAGGGCCCGAGAGCTCTAGGTCTCCCCTCTACTCCTCTACCTTCTTAGTTTTTGCTCTATCCTTGAATTTGTGTCGTTACGCCGCCGAAATCTCGATAGTGGCAGAGGGGTAAAATAGGATCATAGTGCCATCGGGCAAGAGGAAGTGCTCTTTTTTATTTATATTTTTGCCATCGGGCAAGAGGAAGTGCTCTTTTTTATTTATATTTTTGCCATCGGGCAAGAGGAAGTGCTCTTTTTTATTTATATTTTCTTTTTATCTTTGGCCATAAGTAGAGACCGCTTTAGAGCGGGTTGATCGGGTGCCTAACACCTTCTCGATCGATAACTAAAGCCCCTACCCAAGAGCCTTTGTCGTAGACTGGTGAATCAGAGTCACATTTTTGGCACTTTGATGCTGATAAAATTGATCTAGGTTTCCTGGGACACCAAAAGCTCTAGGTGGGGACTCTATATCTTTTCGAGGGTGCACACCATCCCGACGGGATCGTCAAAAATTCTGCAGTTGCACATATCCTAATCTGTGGGTGCAAGGGGCATCCTGTCGCATATCATGACTTACTGCAAGGGGCAATTAAACAGAGAGAAAATAAATCAATCGAGGTATCGGGGGGCGCCACACAAATGTCCAGAGATAAGGTCAAGTGACCAGATAATAAAATATAATATCATATAATGGCGAAGGCTTTCGCAAGTCATGTTAGACCCATCATTGCTCACACCAATAGCGCATTAGGCGTCCCTTTCCAGTGGCCATTTGTGATTTCTCAAAGTTGAGTCTACTCAATGTTCGATTTCCCAGGGGATATAATGCATTAGGGTGATGAGAGATAGAATTTTGATAGATAGGAGATTTATTTATTATCATTTTATTTTTTTAAATTTGAAATTTTGGGGATTTTTAACTTAAGACCAATTTGGTGGTAAAGTTGCAGAAAATGTGGCTTCCAAGACGTCGCTGAGCAGATCCACCGGAGTGGGATTTGTGGACCCGATCGTTTGCGTGGTTGTTAAGAGGACACTTGGTATGCCAAATACTCCGTTTGACCTTCTCGACGAATATTGATGATTGTCTCTTATGGGAGGATCACAGTGATTCGCGAGTCGAGAGAGATGAGTTTTAAAAATATTTGACTTAATATTATCGAACTATAATTTACAAGGAATATTGAGTAGATAAAGGGGGTGATAGTTACCAGGTTTGTTGCTGGCGGGAGGTTTTTTCTTGCGATGGGACTGGCCAGCTGCTGTGGTGGTGTCGCGATGGGATATTAGAGGGTTTTCTCTCCTTTATTTTTTTGCTATAGCGGGGCCTGATGCTCGTCGGTGTGATGGGATGTCCAGATTGCCTGCTAAGATGTTCTCGATGGGACTTCGATGTTCGATGGTTGCTATGGAACATTGGAGGGGTTCCTTTCTCCTTTTGGTTGTGTGCCCGTAGCGAGCTGTGACAGGACATGTTTATGAGGTGCGATAGGGTGTCGGTTTGATGACCCTTTGATTGTTTCGAGTCGTGAAATGATGGCCTCTTCGAGATCCTGACAGGACTTTCCTTTGGTCTTGGTGATATGGTAGGGTTTTGGCATCGCGATGGGGTGTGAGGGCGTGGTAAATTTAGGATAATGAATTTGGGTGTTGGGATATCGTTGGGTATATGCGTTCTGTCGTGACGGGATGTGAGGACGTGTGATGAGGCATTAACGATTCTCTCTCTAGTCGGCGTGTGGAGTTACGCGATGGGATAAGGGGAAGTAATTTTGATCGTGATGGGGTGAGTAGCATGTCTGGTTACTTTGTCATCAGTAATTTTTGCTTTGTGTTGCATTGAGACTTTGTATTTTTATTATTATTTGGATCCTAGTGATCTGATTGTGATAGGGCGTTGGGAGGTGTTCTTAATTTTTGGGTTGTGTCATCGCGATGGGGTTGTGAGCGATAAATTTTTTTTATTTTGTATTTTATTTAATTTTGTTGGCTTGTTTTGTGCAGCGGGGTGAGTGTTGGGCACCAGGGGGTGATTTGGTCCCGATGGGACTGCAAGGGTAGTGTGTTTGTGAGCAGGCGATGGGACTTTGGGAAGTAACTCCGATCACAGTGGAGGCATGAAATTGTAGCAAGTCGTCAGGGGTGACTTGGCTGTGACAAGATTATGGGAGGGGGTAGTGTTTCCCTTTTGCGTTTTATATTTCTTATGATTTTTATTTGACTTTGTTTGCTTTGGTTTGATTTTTTTGGATTTGGATTTGTTTGGATTTTATATGGATTTGCATGGATTTTATCTGAATTTGTTTGGATTTTATCTAGATTTGACTAGATTTTATCTGGATTTGTTTGGATTTTCTTGGGATTTGTTTTGGATTTTGAGATTTTATTGAAATTTTATTTAATTTCAAAATTTCATTGGAATTTTATTTGGATTTTATGGGATTTTATTAGGATTATGTTGGGATTTTAATTTTATATCGGTTTTATTAGGTGATTTATTTAACTTTATATTTTTTTGGGTTTTATCAGGTGATTTGTTTAACTTTATATTTTTTTGATTGAATTTTAGTAGTCCAGAGGTGTTTCTATTCTATGGGGGTTTTATGGAAATTTTGAGGCATTTGTTTAAGGTATAAGTTTTGTTTGTTTTGGTCTTATGTTTAGCTTGAAATGACACTTGTCAAAGGTATGTGAATTTAATTTCTAGAGTTTAGATGGGTGTTAGGTGTTTTAATCCTATTGGTTTATCTAGCTTGTGGTGGACTTGTGTTTCTTGAAAGGTAAGTGTTGTGTGTTTATTGTTTAATCTAAGTTTGCCATGGATTTATTTCTTTTAGGGGGGTATGTGTCTTGTTCAGATTTTATTAGATTGAGGGTACTTAGAAATGTGGCACCTGTCTCATTGTGGTGAAGGGGGCTTTGCCTATAAATGGGTATTTAGGGGCTTGGGTTTCATTTTTAATTTTGGATTTTGGTTCTTTTGTTGTAATTATTTGTTTTTTGGAATTGAAATAATTTTTGGGGTTGAGAATTCCTATATATTTGGTCTTTTCTTCCTCTTTATTTTGTATCTCGGGTGTTATGCCCAAAAGGGGTTTGTAATTAATATATTTTGGGAATGAGCAGTATTGGGAATGTGGAGTGGTGCTAGGGTCAATGATGTTAATCTGACCCGAAGTGCCACCCTATTGGGGGAAGAGATGGAAGAGTTAAAGGTTGCTGAAAGGAAAGCAAAGGAAAGAGTTGCGCTAGAGCTCACGTGATCGACGCCAGTTGCTCCTTGGTAGGCTCTGTGGATCGTCCTTTGGTCAGCTCTCCCTTGGGGGTTTCCAAGATCGGCCTTTCTTAAGTGTATACCTCAGATCTTGGGTGGCTTTCTATGAGTCACTCCTTTTCTGCCAACCCGGAGCTCTGCGATGCTGATGTTTGGTCATGTAACTTGAAAGATTGCATCATAAGTAGCATCTAAGGGGAAAAAGGAGGTGAAGATGAGATTTTGTTAGAATTCGTTCAGGGTGCGCTTCCTCTTCAAGCTTTTCCATCGTCTTTCCCCTTCATGTATTTTTATCTGGGCATTTTACTTCAGGGGTACCTATTCTGAATTAAAATTTGCCTTTTGTCTAGCAGACTTAGTTTGATTCTTGTTTTGGGGTTTGTAGACACCCCCATTTTGCCCTCTCGAAATATACAAATTTGTTTGGTCAACCTTCGACCTCATAACCCTAATATGGGACCATATACTGAAACAATAGTATATGGCTGAACACAGGTTGAAACAATAGTTCTGTGGCTCAGGCCCCATACCCCTAACGTGGGAACCATGCATTGAAACAATAGTGCATTGCTGAACACAGGCTGAAACAATAGCTCTGTGGCTCAGGTCCCAACGTAGGGAGACTATATACTGAAACAATAATACATAGTCGGAATGCAGATAGAAACAATAGTCTCACATTTCAGACCCCCAACCCTATTGGGACCATATGCTGAAACAATAGTATATGATTGGGCACAGACTGAAATAATAGTTCTGTGGCTCAGGCCCCATACCCCCGACGTGGGAACCATGCACTGAAATAATAGTGCATGGCTGAACGTAGGCTGAAACAATAGCTCTATGACTCAGATCCCAAGGTAGGGAGACTATATACTGAAACAATAGTATATAGTCGAAATGCAAGCTGAAACAATGGCCTGGCATTTCAGACCTGACCCGGACCAAGACAACCCCGAATTAAGCGCCTAAAATCAAGCGCTCAATTCGATTGCACGCCAAATCAGAAGCGCGTAATCAGTCCCTTCTCAGACCAGACTTCCTTTCCACAAACCAACTCGAGACTCGATCATGTGCCTGACACCAGACGCATGATCGAATTGAGTGCCGCATCACCAACGCTCAATTGGCCTATGCCCGGCCTAGACTCACTGTCCTTGATCCCTAAGTTTCCTCGATTAAACACTTTAAGAGTGGCGCTTAATTGGATTACACACCCCAAATTGGGCACGCAATTAGTTCTAATGCTATTAGGACTAGGAAACTCGCTGAGCAAGTCAGCCGGTCGCTCACTGAGTAAGTGACCGACTCAAAGCTATTAAGCACTGGGAGACCGGTGCGCAATTTTAGTAAACGCCTGAAATTGGGCATTTAATTGAAGAAAAACCTATAAAATATTTTTTTCTTAATTCGTCCAAGAGGCTACACAATATGAGAGAGAACGGATTTTTTTGGGGATTTCGAAACCAAAGAACTCCGAGAATGAACACAGAGAATCATAGCCACGATTTCGAGATTCAAGCTTCGAAGTTTTCGAGGTTTCTCTCTGCAACCACAACCGTAGGGAAGAATTTAAGTTTTGGTTCCCGATCGTAGCTTCTAGTCTTTAGATTTAGGATTTTTCTTAGTTTTAATTATTAGTCTTAATTTTCAGTCTTAGATCGTAGCACCCCTTTTTTTTTAGACCATGACTTTTATGTCTGGTTTCTAGCTCTTTGTTTCTGGAACTAGTCCTTAATCTAACGACCTAATTCACCTATCCTAGACTCAATTCCATTCTAAAATCTTAATCTCCAAGCCTATCATTGATATCTGGTTCTAGTTCTTAGGTTCTAGAACCAGTCTTTAATCATACGGTTTGATTTTTTTATTTCAGACCCGAATTCAGTCCTAGAATTTTAAATTTCTAGTTTTAATTTCTTAACTTAATATTTCCAAAAACCCATAATTAATTTAGTTTTCTAAATCTTTAGTTTCTTAATTTAATCCATAATTACAGTCCAAAATCAATTCCAAAAATCAAAAAATACTATTTTATAGTCCGAAATTCAATTTACTTTAATCTTAGCCACCCGATTTGCCCAAGGGAGCTTACGGAGGGTACTCGGGAACGAGGTCGATCCTCCTTAGTATAGAGGGCCCAAACCCTTTTTTTTCTAATTAATTCAATTTATAATTAAAATTAGGATATTCAAATTAATTAAACTCCTAGTAGGATTAGGAGACTTAATTAATTAGATTTCTAATAGGATTAAGACATTTAAATTAATTAGACTTTTAATAAGATTAGGGGACTTAATTGATTAGATTTCTAATAGGATTAAGATATTTAAATTAATCAGACTCCTAGTAGAATTGGAAGACCATTTTTTTTTAAATCAGACTTCTAGTAGAATTAGGAGACCCCTTTCTTAATCAGACTCCCAGTAGGAATAGGAGGCCAAGTTAAATAAAATCCCAGCAGGAATAGAAAAACCAAACCAGTTATACTAAAGGCAACCCACATCTGCTGGCGTTCACCGGCGGATGATTGTTAAGCAGTGAAAAATATAATTTTTCACCTCCTAACCTAACCTTTGGTGGACCCTTGAGCTGACTAATAATGTGTTTTAAGTGTATTTTGTAGATAAGCAATGAATTGCAACCTTAGTGCAGATATTCACTTAAAAGAGCCAAAGAAGCAATTTGATGCTCAATTGGGAAGGCTTGAGGCTAAGCGCAGTTGCGGAGAATGAAGATTGAATCCACCAAGAGGTCGCTGGATGTTGATCAAATGAATAACAACACAAGTGAGAGGTGTGTCAGCTGTCGAAGAATAAGGATAAACCTGTCGAGAGGTTGGCCTGAGTTGCCGAGAGGATCTGATGCCCAAATAGCTAAAATTTTGAGAAGATTCAGAAGTTGTCGAGAAGTTCTGAAGGGCAATTATAACATGTGAAGAGGATGGTAGTAGCTGTCGTGAGGTTATAGTACATAGGAGCTAAGCAGTCGCTATTATTATCTGAAAAGTACCACTTTTCACCTCTTAACCTAGCCTTTGATAGACCTTGAAGTAGTCTAATAATCATTTCTTAAGTGTGTTTTGTAGTTAGCAATAATCTGTATAGCTTAACACAAAATCCATCCTTATCGGCCCAAAGAAGAGGAAGAAGCCATGCAAAGATGATAGCTGAACCAAAGCCTAATGGAACACCCTGGTAGTACTCACCATGGTGACCAGGTGCTAATCATCATTAACCAAAAACCTTGCAGATGAATGAAGTTGGCTGAGAATGGAGAAACTGTAAAAGCAGCAAGTGCAATGCAGCAGAGTATAGAAAGATAGATCTCTCAGAGTTGAGAAGCTCCCTCACGAAGCTAAGGATGCAGTGGAAGATGCCCTCACGCAAATAAGACGCGCAATTAAGAAGAGAGCTATAAAGACATCGCGAAGATCTCGCGGATTAAAATCCTCAGAATTTGTGGTCACGAAGCTCTCACGGAGATCGAGCCTTCAAGCAGCCACGTGAAGAATATAACGAGTCCATGTGTGAACTGAACTAAAATTCACCTCGTGGAGTTCGTGCGTGGCCCTGGAAGAGAGAGATGCCCAGAATTCTCCTCGCGCAGATCTCACGCACTCTGAAGCCTTACCAATTACTATGCGAGCGCAGGAGCATAACTGTGCACGTACCTAGCGAGAGAGAGCTTTAGAAGCTCTACTGCACGAGAAGTATAGGCACTCCAGATCATCTCCGCGATAGAATTGCAGCGTAAAGGAACTGTGCAATTAACTAAAGATTAACTGTACAAGTGAGCACTTCTCACCAACCAAAAGCTACTCCGCGAAGGCCCTACAATCATGTGAATCATTGAATGCATATGCTAGCCCAGCGAAGCATAGGCTCCCCACTTCTCAGGTTTAACTCAAGGACCTTTTGGGAATTTCCCAATGCTAGGGCACACATCCTGAGGCACGGATTTCAAGGCACATGACTCAAGGCATTTAAGGGATATAACAGTGCCACATTTGCTAGAAAAATTAGGGTTAATCCCTTCAGAGCCAAGGCCGTATGGACAGAGTATATAAGCTACACTTAAAGTCTGGTTTTATGATCAACCCTTCTTTTCATCTTCTGTCGGCTGAGAGCTCCAGCAGGCTAGGGTTAGGATTTGATCACCTCTTTTTCTCCTTTTTCTTTTCTCTTAGCCTAGCACTAGCTAGCTAATCCCCCTGTAAGCAACTAGGTTTAGTTTTATTTTAGTTTGTAATAGGTTTTGTATACATTAGGATTATGGATGAGCAGTTGTGTATAGGCTGTAGCCTGGAGGTAGTTCATTATAAGTTTTGTGTTTCTCAATGGATTGCTATTTTAATGCCTAATCAAATCTAAAGATCTTATAATTTCTTTAGATGTCTATAGGATCCATGTATTTGGGACTAGCCCATTTAGTTTCTAGTAGATCTATTGTTTACCATCTGATTTCCCTTGGTTTGATAGCCCCATAGAAAGCAATGCTGGATCTGTAGTGAGATCTGGGGAGCTCGGAGGCCTGTGGACCATGGTGGTTGCAGTAGTTTTCATGTTTTTTCTCAGGCCTCTGTGCTATAGATAGACTAATGGGATACCTTGTGACCATTCGAGTGGACAGAGTATAGCCCTAAGGTTGTGTCCATTCACATGTTTGAGAAGGATTCTTCTCCCCTGCACATGAGCTTCCAGAGCCTTAAGAGGAGGTTTGTACAGGAACTGGCTCCCCTTTATTTTACCTAGCCGATGTCAAATGTTAGATCTGATCTCTTTGTAGTAATTGCAGCTTGTGGCTGAGTCATTGCAGGCCATTTGTTGCAATGCCCAGCTGAATCTAAAGCCCTATTCAACCGATTGCATAGTCCTTTTTATGGGCATTAGTGAGCCATTGGCCTTACGAAAGCACTTAGGATCTTATGGGTTGGAATACCTATGGATGTCAGCTAGATCTATGTGCAAATCTGGGGAGCTTGTAGCACTGGCATTACATAGTGCTGCAATAGTATTCACGGCTTGATCTGGTCCAGTGGCTGGGGAAATGATCAGTCTGCTCCTCTGGACTAGATGGACAACTTCTGGTTTAACTAATGGGATTTGACAGACTCTATAGGATAGGCTGTGACCATTTGAGTGGACAGCCTATAGCCTTAAGAGCACCCCAAATGGCATGGGTTAAACTAGATATTTCTACCTTGTTAAGGCTTTTGATAGCATCTCAGCAAAGAGCACTACAGAGACAGACTAAATCTGAGTTACATTACTATTTTAATTCTGAACTTAACCCGCTTACTTCCCACCATTTTTTATATTTTATTTTGGTACACACCATCACCATCTTCTTCTTAACCCTTTCTTTAGGAGAGGGCTATATTTTATTTCTCTATTTTTATGATTAATTTAGTGTAGTCGTGACACCCAACTCCCTTTCTTTAGGATTGTCAGATCTGTAGCCAGATCTGGAGGCCTACCATTATAGCCCATTTTTGGGTTCTAGATCAACTTCTCTGTGGGATAAACTCTTACTTATCAAAACTTGCTATAATAGGCTCTGTATCTTGCAGGTCTTGGAGTACTCTAGTTGTGTTGAATCCATTATTTTATTTCATTTTATTTTTAATTGGTTTCAACCACATAATAAACTAAAGCACAGCTAGTTCCACAACAGTTGCGAGGTTTTAAAACACTTGTTGACATGTTTCGTAAGCAAACCTATTAAGAGGAATGGAGTTGGAAACAGGAACCTGTCGAGAGGTTTCAGATACTTATCGCGAGGTCCAGCAGAACCTGTCGAACAATCCAACTCAACCTGTCAATAGCTACCTGAAGCCATAACTCATTCTCGCTAGGATTGGACCAACCTGTCGAGAGCTCAGTGTTAAGTTGCATAACCAATCGACAAGATTATTATAACCTGTTGAGAGGATGAATGAAGAAAGAGGCAGAACGATGCAACGAGCTTTCGATCTTGTTGATATGTCATCAATCCTATCGACAAGTGCAGTTTAACATCTTGAGATGTTTCCAGGTCCTGTAGAGAGCTAGCCAATCTTGTCGAAAGCCACGAAGATCCTATCGAAATGAAGAGTAAGTACACCCAGAACCTGGCGATAGGATTCTTGAACCTCTCGACACTCGTTTTGGCAACTTCTCAACATATTCCTTCCGCAGCTGCTAATTTTAAAAGTTTATGCACACATCCCAAAACACGTCAGTGACCCCTGAGGGTATTTTTGGTATTCAACTGTGCACGATTAGAAACCCTAATGGCATCACGTGTACTCTCCAATTGAGAGCCAATGAGAGAAGAGCTTCTAGAAGAGAAATCGGCCACATTAGTAGCCCAGAACAATATAATTATTCTCTTGGGCTCTGATTGGTTGAAACGGATTAGAGGACTAAGGAGGAGAGTATAAAAGTTTGAAGAAATTACATTGAACACGTCCAAAATTTGAGAGAACCAGAGCATAGTGCGAGATCCATTTATTCCCTCTAAATTATCACTCCTTCTTCCTTCTTCTCCCCTTCTCTCTTTAGCCAATCATGAGTGGCCAAACTCATTTCAGTAGTTAGGGTGAGGTCTTGAGCTATAAATTGAGAGATTCAGAGGCTTGTAAGAGATTGTATATTACACAGATTGTAGATCTAGGCACAATGGTATTGTAAGCTTGCAATATAATTGTAGTTTTTAAAGATGATTCTAATCTACATTTCACTTCTTCATATTTGATTTCCTTGGATTGGATATTCCTGTGGATGCTAGCCAGAAATGGAGATCTTGGTAGTTTGGCACCCCCACAATCTGCAATAGTTTTCCTATTGCAGATTGTGGGGGAATCTCGGGGATGAACTGTATCCAGTAGAAGGGTAGATCATAATCTTAGGACTGTATCCAGCAGAAGGGCATATCCTAACCTTAGGATTTCTTTGATCCATTGGTGGAGATTGGCTTCTTATACCTCACCTCTGTCAAGGGAACCTGGGTAGATCAATAGGTTGGAGTAATCTCGGGGATGAACTGTATCCAGTAGAAGGGAAGATCATAACCATAGGACTGTATCTAGTAGAAGGGCAGATCCTACCTCAGGATTACTTTGATCCATTGGTGGATTCGGAGGAACCTGGGTAGCTTGGAGCTAGAAAAGAGGCTTGTGCAAATTAGTTCTTTGCACTATATTTGATTCCTTTGATTTTCATTAAGAGACCAAGACCCCTAGCTACTGTTCTCCACCTTCTGAATTTTCATCTTCTCTATATCTCTCCTTATCTTTGTGTTTGATTAGATCTGGATCACTTGCATTTATCTTTTGTAGTTTGTAATAAAAGTGACAAAAACATGGAACTTCTCCTCTTTCACGCTTTAGTTTAGTTTAAATTAGGATAGAGAGCCAGATCTACCATAGATCTAGAGATTTACCATAGTTGAACCACATCTCCCTATAGACATACCCTTACTTACCTATTAAAACTTGCTACAACAGTGCTGGTTTTTACAGGACTGGCAGCTCACCTTGATTCAGCCTTGCTATAGTTTGTGCAGTTAATATGCTATTTTAATCATATAATAATTGCAAGATGGGCTACACAAATAAGTTTTTGGTGCCGCTACCGGGGACTCATGTTTTTAACTTGGTAGATCTAAGTTTTTCTCATTTCTAGATATTTAGTTTTAATTGCCTATTAAGTATTTGACTAATTGTGACTATAGTATTTTTGTACTTTAATTATCTGTTTCAGTTCTGGATCTGTGGTGTTGAAGAGAGCATTGTACCAATTGGAGGAGCAACCTTTGCTTAAGTTTTCATTTCCTAACTCTATTTACATTTCTAGATATGTAGCTTTGTAAATCTGCAACATTAGTTGTGTATTTTATGATTGTTTTGATTGAATTATGTGTTGTGATTTTCTACTTTGAATTTGGTTTCTGCTGTGTGTATGCTTGGGAAGAGATCTCTCAATCCTGAGATTTATCTCTTAGATCTTGAAGTTGAAAGACTTCTTGGACCTAAGCAAGTTGAAAGACTTCTTGGACCTAAGCAAACCATACACACGCCTTTAGTTGATTCTGAAATTACTGTAATGGGTGAGCGACCTAGGACTTTAAAGGAATTCAAAGCACCAGGGGTTAACAATTCTCCCTTCTACATTCTATTCCCTGCTATCCAAGGGAACTATGAGATCAAGTCTTTTATCATACAGATGTTACCCTCATACGATGGCCTGAGCAAAGAAGGCCCATACAAGCATATTGATGAATTTTTAGGATTGTGCACTACCTTCAATATTGTAGGTTTGGAGGAGGAAGCAACCAAGTTGAGACTCTTTTCTTTTTCACTAAAGGATAAAGGCAAAACTTGATTGTCAATGCTCCCAACCAACAATATTCAGTCCTGGAATGACCTTCAATGTCAGTTTTTGGCCATATTTGTCCCCATGTTCAAAATAAGTCAGCTGGGGAAGAGCATTATCTCATTTGCTCACGCCCCAACTGAAGACTTTCACCAATCCTGAGAGAGATTTAAAGAAATCTTGAAGCAATGTCCACATCACCAAATTCCTGAATGGCAACTTTTCCAAAGTTCCTATCAAGGAATTGATCCAAAAAACAGGATATGGTTAATGCCTCTTGTGGTGGTACATACCTCCACAAGACAGCTGATGAGGTTTGGGAGTTATTTGATATCATCAGTGAAAACTCCATGCAAAGGGACACCTGGGCAAGAGATGTTGAGACCCCTAGATTGTTGAGAGAAAATACTACTAGAGGGAAATTTTATGAGGTGAGTGGACAACTTGACCCAAAAGTTCGATAAGCTCATGGGAGCAATGCAGTCTCCAATGGCTGCTAAAGTGGAGGAGGCATGTATCATATGCCAGTCCCCCACTCACTCCTTTGAGGAATGCCCCTCAGCTGCCGAATTTTCAGATTTTGTGATGGAATATGTGAATGCTGCTCAGTCCTATGGACAACAGCTTACACCTGGCTATCATTGGAGAGACTACCCCAACTTGAGGTGGAGACATGACAATTTTCAAAACTAGCAGTAGCTACAAAAATCCATGCCTTATAGGAATGCCCAACCATACCAACAAAATTATTTTTCAAGGCCCCAAAATAAACAACCTATGGCCCAGCCAATGGTTCAACCTGTGCATCAAAGTGCACCAGCCCTAGCACCCTCTAGGTCCCTCACATTAGAAGAGCAAGTTTTGGCTTCATTGGATAATTTGGGCCCTTTATCTCAAACTGTTAACTCCTACATTCAAAGCATAAAATGGTAGAGGACCCCCTTGGCCAGCTATCTAATTCTTTTGCTATGAGAGAAGAGGGGAGACTACCCAGTCAGCCCATGAACAATCCAAATGGGCTATACATGGTTGGTGAGACTTCTTCTCATGAAGAAGCAAAATCCGTCACCATCTTGAGGAGTGGGAGGCTGGTGGATAACCAAGTTGGTAAAGAGCCTGATGAGTCAAATGCAGAAAATGAAGAAACAACCCATGAAATTATGCAGCAGGAGCAACATATAGAAAATAAGGGGGGTGATGTCAACAGAAAATTGAAAATAAAAATAAAGAAATATCTGATAAACATGCTAAGGCTGCAAATGGGAGGACAGTTCCCCATCTGCCATTTCCTAATACATTGAAAGTAGCTTCTCCTTTTGACAAGAGGAATGCTAAGGTTGAGGAAATTATGGAAACTTTCAAACAAGTAACGATCAACTTGCCTTTACTTGATGTCATCAAGCAAGTTCCAACCTATACAAAATTTTTGAAAGAATTGTGCACCCACAAAAGACAGTCTAGGATACATTTATCCAAGAAGGTCTTTTCAACTGAAAAGGTGAACCAAGTGTTGTCTATTGCAACTCCAACCAAGCTTCAAGACCCTGGAGTCCCTATAATCCCCTGCATCATTGGGGATCACACCATTGAAAAATCTTTACTAGACATAAGAGCTAGTGTGAATTTGCTTCCATACTCAGCTTATGAGAAGCTGGGCCTAGGAGAGTTGAAGCCCACACATGTGGTCTTGCAACTAGCTGATAGGTCTGAGAGGAAACCAATGGGGATTATAGAGGATGTGTTAGTTGGAGTTGATAAATACTTTTACCCAGCTAATTTTCTGATGCTAGATATGGAACCAAGCAAGTGTGCTACCTCCATCCCCGTGATCTTGGGCATGCCATTTTTGGCCACTACAAATTCATGTATATAATGTAGATCAGGGGAAATGGAGGTAACTTTTGACAATATGAAAGTCAAGTTGAATGTGTATGATGCAGTCCATCCACCTCATTTGAATAAGGAGCACTATTTTTCAATTGATGTATTGAATAAACTTATGGAAGAAACTTTACCCAAGTTACTGCATTGTAATGATCTTTGTGACGATGTTGGTGATGTTTTTGAAAATGTGATGGAACCTATACTGACCATCCGCTATCATGAACCTCCATGACATGACTAAGTTTCAACAAATGTATACTATGTATAATAAGTTATGTCTTTGGTTATTTATTTTTACTGATTATTTATTTATTTATTTCAGTCCTGTTTGGCATTGTACATAAATTTTCCATGTGTGTTAATACCTCAGGTAGGAAATAAGTGAAAGTTGTGAAGTGAACAGAGTTGGGGTGTCAAATCTGTTGGGAAATGAACAGGGAACTGATTACAAGCCTGTTTAAACTTAAATACAACATGTCGATAGGTTCTATGAACATATCAATAGGTTCTTAGAGTTCCCAGTCTGCTTTTCGATAAGATCTAGAAGCTGTCGAGAGGTATGAACTAATTCTCGACAGGTTTTGAAGGTACAAAAATGGTTGTCGATAGGTTCCAGGAGCATTTCAACAGGTTCTGAAGATTTTTGGTTGAATTCTCGACAAGTTTAGTGTACCTATCGAGAGGTTCTGTGAACCTCTCGAAGTAACTTTTCTGGAGCTTAGAACCTATTGAGAGGATTGCACATTGAGTTCAAAAGAACCTGTCGAGAGGTTCTGTGAACCTCTCAGAATGATTGTTGTTGTCTACTTGAACTCTTTCACAGGATTGCATGCACCTCTCGCAAGGATCAGTGACTTTCTACTCTTCCACAAGTAGCATCAACATGCCGACACCTTGCCCCAATCCTGTCGAAAGTCATTCCCCACTACTTTAAACCTAAAGACAACCCCATTTTTGCCATTCGACAGCTTCTCTTTACGCTTTAAGTTTGCTCTAGCGATTTTTCCATTTTGCTTTTTCTCTCTATCTCACTGGCTGTTATAACAACTTCCTGGCTATTTTCCTCATTGCTTCCATTCATCAAAAGCTACACTTTGCACCTAGTCTGAGCTGGTTTGGTGCTGTGCATTTTAAGATCTGAGAAACCCTAGGTTTCTGCTGGTAATCCTCTTTTCTGCTCCATTTTGTGTTTTTGGCATTTCATTTGCAAATTGGTGTGGTTATTTTGATTGATAACAAAGGTCTGTGTGGTGATTGGGAGTGAATTGCAATTGTTTGAGTATACAATGTCTGATCAAGAGGACACCTTAGCTACCCTCTTCAAAAATCCCACCAAAGCCACTAGGAAGTCCAGTAGGCAAACCACAAAGCCTAAGGAGACCCCACATGTAAAGAGAAAATTGGTCATGGACCAAGCTGAGAAAACTGTAAAATCCAAGAAAGCCACGAAATCAAAGAGGGCCCAACCTAGTGAAGAATTTGTTGAGGAGGCCCCTGAGGTAGAAATCCTTGTAGCTGAGCCTACCATTGTTCCTGAATCTGAGAATAGCCCTGTGGCTGAGCCTAAAGTCCCTTTGCTCAGATCCACACCCAACGAATTTGTGGATGCATTAGGCCTGATCCCAGAGACTATTGTTGACACCCCCTATTTCTCTAAGGTAGAGGAGTGTCAGGATACTTTGAATTATTTGGTGAAGGCAAGCCTAACATCCATGTTGAGCCCATTAAATGAAAAATCTTACCCAAGGTTAGTTAAGTTGTGGTATCAGAATCTCAGGAAACAAACCAAGCCAGATTCACTTGAGCCCTGCCTTGTAATTTTAATTGATCATGTGGAGATGGTGATGGATTACAGAGATATTGGGATAGTTTTGGGGGTCCCTTCTATTTCAAATTTAGTCTATGGCATGGTTGCACCTGAGAATGCCACTTTCAAAGCAACGGCTAGGCACCTCACTCAAGGCATTGCCGGGTCTGGGGACTCAATGATGAGAAGAGATTTGCACCTCAGCATGCTCTTCTTTGATTCCATTTTGAGGAAGAATATCTATGTGAGTGGGCACCAACAAGAGAGGAGAGTGCCAATAGTGGATGCCCTATATTTCTTCTCCAAGGGCTAATTTATGAATACTGTAAAATTCATTTTTGATGCAATGGTGGATGTACATGATAAAATCAGGCGAGTGCAAGCCCTACCTGGGCTCCCTTATAGCAGGCTCATCACTGCCTTGCTAAAGAGAAAGGATTTTGTGTTCAAAGTAGATGAGCCAGTTGTAAAGGTGGCCCCTAAAGTTTTTGGGAAGAGGGCCTAGTTTGCTAGTAGGACCCTCATTGGTAAGAGTAAAAACAAGTCCAGTGAAGATACTGAGGTAGAAGCTCCACATGCAGCCCCATTTGCTTCTGTGAGCTTAGAGCCTCACCCTACAGCTGTCACTACCTCCACACCTACACCTGAAACCTCTGCAGCAATCTCCTGTGAGCCTTTGCTCACATATGCTACTCCTCCATTTGTGCCTCCATTTATCTCAGTTGTATCCTCTGTCAACTATGAGAGGGCCAACCTTACCATCCCCCCTTCTTTCACACCATCCATCTCAGTTTCCCTACCTTCCATTCCTACCTCCATACCTCTCAGCACCTCAGCTTCTTTTTCCACCAGCACCACATCAACACCTCTATCTACCCCTTTTACCATTTACCCAACCCCTACCATACCTTCACTCACCATTCCAGCCAGCCCATCCATATTATCCACTCCACCTTTGAGCCCTGCACCAGCTTCATCAGCTGGCCCAGCCACTTCTTCCCGTCCATCCATTCCCTTTGAATTTGACCCCATTTTTTCCATCTCATCTCCACATACCGAAGACCAGATCACTAGTGAGGGTTATTCATCTCTAATAAAGTCCATTGTGGACAATATTGGGCATGAGTACACCCCACTACCAGATTCTCCACAACCTACTCATTTACACACATCACCCACCCCACCTTTTACCCATACCCACACTCCCCCTTTCTAACCTATTCCACCAATCCAGCCTACAACCCCTGTCACACCTGACCCTTTACCCCATATCCTCAACCTTTTACTTTCCCTCCAGTCCCAAGTGATGGCCAACAACCAAACCCAATCATCAATTGAGGCCACACTTCAAGCCATAAACTCCACACTCCTAAACCCAGCCTCCATTCCTTCCACTGTGATAGCCATCAATTCCACTTTGCAAATTTTAACCCAACCATCCCAAAAGGCAGATATCCCTTTACCAATCCATATCCCCACTACCCCCACTTCCCCACAACTCTTACAATTGGCTGAACCTATCCCTGAAGTTCCTCTCCCTACCTTTACCACTGCCTCCACCCAAACTGGCCATGCCCCTGAGGTTGCATTTCCCCAGCCCATTCCCTCTACTTCTACCCCACCCATACCATCATCCATTTCCCCTCCACAGCTAGATGGCCCTACTCCTCCTGCTGATCTGTCCATCCTACCTGCTTCCCTTAATCCCTCACCTCCCTACCTTACTCTCCTAAGGGCCATGCAAGCCAATGCCTATATTAAGAGAGATGTACTTAGAGGCATGGCTGACTTGAGAACCACGGTGAGGCAACCTCAGCTTGACCACATCAAATTTCTACAAGTGACTTACAAGCTAGAGAAGAAAGAGATAAAAAAAGGGTTGGTAGGAAATTATGTTGCAATACAACCAGGAGAAGAATAGAGTTGAGGGTCAGGAGGATGTGATAAAGGCCCTACAGGCACAGCTGAGAGTAGCGCAGGACAAAGCTCATGAGTATGGGCTAACTATTGCAACCATGCAGAAGAACTTAACTAAAATGACTGATAGGGAGTTAGCTGAGATTATTTCCAAAGAATTAAACCCTGATGCACCTCCATTGGTAATATCTCCTCAACCTAAGGAGCCTAGCAAAGTCAAGCCTAGCATTAAATTTAAGGAGAACCCTTCCAAGCCAAAGTCACCCCCCCCCCCAAAGAAAACCACATCCAGGGCTAGAAAACCTTCCTCCACAAGGTCCCAGTCCACTGCTGCTGCTCGGAAGATAGAAAAGGGTAAAGGACTCAACGTTCCACCTGAGGTTGCAGAGGAGTCGGATGATTAGAGTTGTCCAGCTAGGATATTTTTGCATAATCTCTTGTAAAACACTTTCCTTTACATTGTGCATATTTTGGTGTTCATATAGGGATTTCTCTTTAGTCAGTCTATTTACTGTGTTTTTCACCTCTGACTTTGACTTTGAGTAGTTTTTAGTTTGTGTTTAGGATTTTTTCCTGGTTTTATAGGCTTTCTACAGTTGCTTAGGTTGCTTTTGTATTTTTTCCCCATCTTTTTGTATTATCAATAAATTTCTCTTTAGTTTAGTTACTGTGCTTTTCTTGCTTTCTTTCTGTTTTATTGTCTACTTTCTTGTCATTAGTTCTGTGTTTTTTTTCCTACTGGTTCTTATTTTTTTTTTGTATTGCTATTCTTTGTTTAGTTGCAGTTTATTTGTTTATTTTTCTTTCCTTGCTTTTCTGTATTTGTTTTTTTCATGCTGCACATCCCTTTCTCTTTCAAGCAGTGAGGACACTGCTCCTCATAGGTTTGGGGGTGTGACAGGTTTTGCCAATGGATAGTTAATGGTAGCGCAGAAAGGTTTTAACAGAAATTGAGAAAATAAAATAATTTCACACCTGATATTTTATATATAGAGGAAATTAAAAACTTTTTAAAATTGAAACATGCTATAGCTCTAACATTTTCGTGAAGCAAATGTCAAGAATTTTAAAAAATTAGTGCTTAGTGAACTTGAGAAGAGAGAAAATTGTGACGATATACGCCAGATGTCTAATGGAAGACCATACCCAGTGAGGTTTGGGCCTAAAAAATTCTTCTTTGAAGAGTGTTTGACAATTTCTTCTGCTCTAAGGACTGATTGAATCTACCTTTGCTCACTAGAAGTTAGGCAAATCCAAGTTAAAGTAACTTGACAGCATTGATGACATTAAGGACAAGAAGTAAGGCCATCCCTTGGACAGTTTGAGCTTAAAACTTCCCACCTTTGAGCTGCCCCTGATACAAGCCTTTTGAGCCTTTCAAAATCCCAATTTTCTTTGATGAAAACCAAAAAATTTGAACCCCAAAACCTCTTGACCTGTTTCAATTCACCCTCAACCTGAGAAATTAGGAAATGGAAGGAGAAGTGAGGTTAAAGGAACAAGGTTTGACAGTGGTTAAAAGAGAAGAAAATACATTTGAAGGCAAGTGTGATGTATAGTTATCGCATCCCAGCCCATGAAAAGAATATATATATATATATATAGAAGAAGAAAAGGCATACAAAAAGAAAAGAAAAACAGAAAAGAAAAATAAAAGAGTGAGAAAGAAAAGTCAATTCATTGAAAGATTGAAATGAGGATTGGAAACTAATCACTTTAAATCTGAAAATTCAAGAAGTAGATGGGCCTATGCTGAAATGAAGGTTGTGTAGTTGCAAATCACCTCCTTACTTTACTAATTTCTCAATTTTGAATCCTATTCCACCCTTTTATTCTTTGTAAACTTCACCCATAAGCCACATTAACACCCAATAAAAAGTCCTTACTAATCTAAATGGAAGTGAGCTGTCATGTGGAGATAAGGATTTGTTTGATCTATGGTGAAAAGAGTTAAAAAATTTCAGAAATTGGAGCAATGCCTATGCTCATGCTTCCAGTCCTATTTGAGGGCTGTAACTGCTCTTGAGCTGTGTGAATTGATACACCCTTCTATTTTTGTTGAGAGTGATAGCCCGGGTAAGCTTTGGGTCTGATATTAGGGTTGATGGGGGCATTATAAAAACATGATTCTCAATTTGATGATAAGCTTTGCATTAATTTTCATACAAAATGCCTTGACATGAGCTGATTGATTGTGCAGGAAATATAGCAGAATTTTAGTTTTAAACTGTCATGTTTTTGCTGAGAATCCTCTAAAACTAAATGGACAAGGTGTGGAATAAATTTTATACTGCTTGAACTCTGTTTTAAACATGATGCTCTAATATTAACTGACTCATTGGAGAAGTTTGTGGGTAACTTCACTGTAAACCCTCAAGAGACTACACTCCTCCACTAGGGATCACCTAGGGGTTTAAAAAGCTTGATGCATATGCTAAATACATCTCTGTTCCCTACAAAAGTGGCATGTTTTATTTTCAATACTTGTTTTTATTTTCTCCTTTGCTCAGGGACTTGCAAAGCTTAGGTTTGGGCGTGTGTTAAGAAGTGAAAAATATAATTTTTCACCTCCTAACCTGACCTTTGGTGGACCCTTGAGCTGACTAATAATTTGTTTTAAGTATATTTTATAGATAAGCAATGAATTGCAAGCTTAGTACAACTATTCACTTAAAAGAGCCAAAGAAGCAATTTACTACTCAACTGGGAAGGCTTGAGGCTAAGTGCAGTTGCAGAGAATGAAGATTGAATCCACCAAGAGGTCACTAGATGTTGAACAAATGAAGAACAGCACAAGTGAGAGGTATGCCAGCTATGGAACCATAAGGATAAACCTGTCGAGAGGTTGGCCTGAGCTGCCGAGAGGATCTGATGCCCAAATAGCTAAAATTTTAAGAAGATTCAGAAGCTGTCGAGAAGTTCTGAAGGGCAATTATAACATGTCGAGAGGTCCTGAGGAGAAATACTAAAGTGTTCAAGAGGATGGCAGTAGCTATCGAGAGGTTCAGTACATAGGAGCTAAGCAGTCGCGAGGTTCTAAAACACTTATCGACAGGTTCCGTAAGCAAACCTATCGAGAGGAATGGAGTTGGAAATAGGAACTTGTAGAGAGGTTCCAGATACTTGTCGCGAGGTTTAGCAAAACTTGTCGAGCAATCCAATTCAACCTGTCAATAGCTACCTGAAGCCATAACTCATTCTCGCGAGGATTGAGCCAACCTGTCGAGAGCTTAATGTTAAATTGTATAACCAATCGACAAGATTTGTATAACCTGTCGAGAGGATGAATGAAGAAATGGGCAGAACGATGCAACGAGCCTTCAATCCTGTCGACGAGTCATCAATCCTATCGACAAGTGCAGTTCAACATCTCGAGATGTTTCTAGATCTTGTCGAGAACTAGCCAATCCTATCGAAAGCCACAAAGATCTTGTCGAAATGAAGAGCATGTACACTCAGAACCTGTCGAGAGGTTCCTTACACCTCTCGACACTCATTTTGGCAACTTCTCAACATATTCCTTCAGCAGCTGCCAATTTCAGAAGTTTGCACACACATCCCAAAGAATGACAGCAACCCCTAGGGGTATTTTTGGTATTCAACTGCACACGATTGGAAATCCTAACGGCATCACGTGTACTCTTCAGCAGAGAACCAATAAGAGAAGAGCTTCTAGAAGAGAAATTGGCCACATTAGTAGCCCAGAATACCAAAATTATTCTCTTGAGCTCTGATTGGCTGAAACCGATCTGAGGACATTAGAGGAGAGTATAAAAGCTTGAAGAACACATCCAGAATTTGAGAAAACTAGAGCTTAGTGTGAGATTCATTTTTTCCATCTAAGTTCACCCTCCTTCCTTCTTCTCTGCTTCTCTCTTTAGCCAATCATGAGTGGCTAAACTCTTTTCAGTAGTTAGGGTGAGGTCTTGAGATGTAAATTAAGAGATTCAGAGGCTTGTAAGAGATTGTATATTGCACAGATTATAGATCAGGGCACAATGGTATTGCAAGCTTGCAATATAATTGTGGTTTTTAAAGAGGATTCTAATCTACATTTCACTTCTTCATATTTGATTTCCTTGGATTGGATATTCTTGTGGATGCCAACTAGAAATGGGGAGCTTTGTAGCCTGGCACCCGCAGCATCTGCAATAGTTTTCCTGTTCCAATCAAGATCAATAGATTGGAGTAATCTCGGAGATGAACTGTATCTAGTAGAAGGGTAGATCATAACCTTAGGACTCTATGGAGCAGAAGGGTAGATCCTAACCTCAGGATTACTTTGATCCATTGGGGGAGATTGGATTTTTATACCTCACCTCTGTCGGGGGAACCTGGGTAGATCAATAGGATGGATCAATCTCGGGGATGAACTGTATCCAGTACAAGGGCAGATCATAACCTTAGGACTATATCCAATAGAAGGGCAGATCCTAACCTCAGGATTTCTTTGATCCATTGGTGGATTTGGGGAAACCTAGGCAGCTTGGAGCCAGAAAAGAAGATTGTGTAAATCAGTTCTCTGCACTGCTTTTGATTCCTTTGATTTTTAGTAAGAGACCATGACCCCTAGTTGCTATTCTCCACCTTTTGAATTTTCATCTTCTCTATATCTCCCTTTATCTCTGTGTTTGATTATATCTAGATCACTTGTATTTATCTTTTACAGTTTGTAGTAAAAGTGACAAAAACCTGAAACCTCTCCTCTTTCCTGCTTTAGTTTAGTTTAAATTAGGATAGAGTGCCATATCTACCATAGATCTAGAGATTTACCATAGTTGAATCGCATCTCCCTGTGGACATACCCTTACTTACCTATTAAAACTTGCTACAACAGCCCTGGTTCTTGCAGGACTGGCAGCTCACCTTGATTCAACCTTGTTGTAGTTTGTGTAGTTAATTTGCTATTTTAATCATATAATAATTGCAAGGTGGGCTGCGCAAACAACGATTTAGTAAAGGAGCTAAACCTACAAGCCCCCGTTAAAGCATGATCAGTATCGTGTTGCAACGTTGATAAATATCTGCAGCTGGTGATCGCATCTTCTCAGGCATTATTCATTTAGAATTTGCCTCTTTAATTTCAGCATTTAATATTTCCTAATCTATTACTCCGTCACTACCATCGCCAGAGTCCACTCAGGACAGAATTGGGCCACTTATTCTAGGGACCGAAAGGAGCCCAGAAAAAGCATGCACCAACAGATTGGCGATCGTGATGGGACTCTTTTTCGCTAAGGTTGCCCCGGTTTAATTAATTTGGTTTTCTATTTTCCTTGCTTTATTTAATTTGGTTTCATATTTTTCACTTTTTATTTTATTTTGCTTTATCACTTTCCTACACACACTTGCACGTCGATAAACTTTTTCAAAAAAATAAAACAAAAAAAAAAATAAAAAAACTTTTTTAAAATGGTCGGCATCTGAAAATTGAACTTTAATGACAATGACCCACCAATATGGGGTTCCCATAGTGACCATGAGTATAATGTTAGGCCGTCTCTGTGGGCAGCCCAGCATCATGCTCGGGTAAACATGGTTAATGAGAGCGAAGAATACCCCTTCGCTGCACGAAATACCAATCATAGTGATAGCAGTGAAGAAAGTCGTACTGAGAGAAGCTACCCCGATAGTCAAGTTATGGACCACAGTCCCAGTGCACTCACAAAAGGAGGAAAAAAATTCGACGCACGGCTCAAGTCCCAAAAGTAAGTTACTCCGAGGAACAGACAAAAGGAAATGACGCTGACTCCTCCACATGCTTCGACTCCCCTGACACATAACACATATACCTCTCACACCTTCTACAACAACAACTGCCGAGGACAACCCTCTCCTAAGGCACCTAGAAAAGACACCGCCATAAACATAGACAACCTCCACCAATTTCTAGATGACTACATGGCTAAGAAAGAACGCTCTAGTAACACTTTTGGATTCAACAAATTTTGTCGAGACATCGACTTCACTGTACCCGCTAGTTTTAAACCTCCAAAATTCAGCAAATATAATAGTACGGGAAACCCAAAGCACCAATTGGCCCTATTCTGTAATGATTGTCGACCAATCTGCACCAATCATGGGCTCATGATCCATTACTTTCCAAGATCACTAGAAGGAGAAGCCCTTGACTGGTGCGTGGCTTTACCTTTAGCAGAAATTGAGGCATTCGAAGACTTAGCCGACATATTCCTAGATCAATAGTAGCACCTGACTCATGAAGAAATCAGTCTTGCTGACTTGATACACACAAGACAAGAGGATGGTGAAGACTTCTCGACATTTGCCAACCGTTGGAGAAGACTTGCTGCTCGAACGGGGAATCAAATAAAAGAAAGCAATGCGATAGAAATCGTGATTAGCAATACCCGAGAGCCTCTTCGGAGCATTCTCATCCTAAGCGACTATCACGACCTCACTAGCCTTTATCAACGCGCCTCACGCTTAGAACATCGACTGAAAAATAGAGACCTCAGTCTTCCTACCTTAACATCCAACGGGCCCTCCTCCGACAATCCCGAGACAAACACCCTAAACGAAGCCATAGACTCCGAACAAATCAATGCAAACCAAGAACAAAACAAAACTAACCCTCAACTATACCACCTATATGACCAAGCTCAAGACCTCTACACAAACCTGTACCCTAACTACAACCAACCTCCATACCCTGACCAAGACCAACCACTATACACCAACCAATGCACGAACCCGTACTATGACCAAAGCCAGTACCCCAATGACACACAAACTAGCATCACCTATTACAATCCATTGTTCGATCAAACTCAACTCACATATGAGACTGTACACTCATTCACTCCCGCCCCATTCCACCTCGCTAGCCTGATCCGACGAATTGAACCTCTCTCAGCGCAAGACCATACTATTTGCTTACAGCCAACTCAACCTACCCTTGAATCCGATAACCTACCAACAAACAAATCAATCCCCACACCTCCTGAGTAGACACCTAAACCAATGACGTAAACTACCCTTGAACAGGCTCACGTGCCAATTCCAGAAGTAATTTTCGAACCAATCAATTGGTATTGTACGATGCCATTCATACTTAAACCAATCTCAAAACTAAACTCTGAACCCTAACCAATAACTACCCCCAAAATCACTAGCCTTCTCGCTTCTAAATCAACTATGAAACAAATCCCCGAAATCGAACACATTATCGAACACATTGCCCTACCAATCTGAAAACCAGTCCCTGATCTAATCCCTACATCTGCTTTAAAACTTGAACTCAACAACAAACACATCACCCCACTAACCTCAGCATCAACTCTCAAATTAAATTTTACTCTCACTTCAGAACCTAATCTCACTACCAAACTCGTCACCTCACCAACTTCAAAACAAAACCTTGAACCTAGCTCCATCGCTGAACAGACCTTCGAACCACCCACTCCCGAATCACTTGTTGGGCTAATTTCGAAACCAACTCATGAATCAATCCCTACAGTAACTCTCCACCAAGTTTATTATGCCCCCAACTCCAAAACAAGAACTTAAACCCACTATTGAACTTACCGTTCCACCAACCACAAAACTGAACTCCAAACTCAAACCTATTATAAAACCTAAAATTGTCATCAAACCTAAACCTAAACTTATCATCAAACCTAAACCTACTATCAAAACTAAACCTATTATCGAATCTACACCTATTATCAAACCTAAACCTATCCTTGAACATGAATCTATCACTGAACCTAAACCCACGATCGAACTTGAACCTGTCATCGGACACAAAACCAAACCGATCATTGAACTTACACCAATCGTCGAACCTATCATCGATCCTATACCCATCCACAAGCTCGAACCCTCCATTAAAAGCGAACCCGCCATCAAATCCGAATCCATTATCAAACCTGAACCTATCGTCAAACCTAAACCGATCATCGAATACGAACCTGAAATCAAGCCTCAAACTGTCGATGAATCTAAACCTATCCTCAATCCTGAACCTATCATCAAACCTAAACCAATCACTGAACACAAACCTGTCGTCAAACCTCAAACTATCAACAAATCCAAGCCCATCATCAAACTTGAACCCATCATTGAACTCGAGCCATTATTGAACACGAACTCGGTACTAAAACCGAACCTATTCCTTCAACACCAACCCCACTCAACTTTGAGCCTACCACAAAACCTATCACAGAGTCGATCATCGCTCCCACTTTTGAAATAAACCAAACTCAAATCTTACAATGCCAATCACCATCCGAATCAACATACCTCAAATCCCATCAAAACATGAGATCAACGTCACAACTAAATTCGCTTTTGATCATTTGATCCAAATCTCCGTGGATCTCATAATCAAAACCTTCACCGAACTCCAATTGGTGACAAAACTACTACGTCAAACTTCTGATCCTCAACCTCCTTGAAAAATTATCAATAAAACTTTAAAACAACCTCATGATAAACCTAAAGTGTGACTCAAATTAAACAAGCATAATCAAATAAAACTGGACTGCCCCACACGTAGGAAAGGTCAACCTTGGACTACGCCCTCGCATCTCCTCTTCCTACTCTACCTTTGCCGTATCTTATCACTACCTTTACAACACTACCGTCCCTCTCAACAGTTCCCACTCCAACTTCACTCGCAAACAGCTTCTCAACCACCCGCAAATGACCCCGAAGAACTCTTTAACAGCTCTATGCTTCATCTCTACGAGATGCCTCAATCCGTCGAAAAATAAAAGAAAGTCCCTCCCGACAAGGAGGCCACGACCATAAAAGACCCATCAAAAGAAGAAGTTAAAAGACACCATACCCACTTTGACAAATTTCATATCATCCAAAATGCAAACCCAAACATGACCTCACTCTCATCCCTCATCGATCAGATCAAAAGGGATCGAGGACCCCGAAACAATATTATCTAATCGAACGGCCACTTCGACCATCATACATGTCCCACCAAGTGGACTTCCTGAGTCAGTCCCCTGCCTGAGTAACTGATGTTGTGCCGTAACACAATAGTAATAACAAATAAATAATATGAAAAAAAATAAAAATATAGAAAAGTATAAAGAAACTAAAAGTATAAATGCCCAAAACATAAATACTCAAAAATAAAAATACTCTGCTATGCCCCAAACCCTTCGGACTCATACTTGACCGAGAACTCGAAATCAAGAAGCTACTGCTAAGAAAAGTGCCTACACAATCGTCTCACCTAGAGAAAATCAAACCCATATGAGAAGTACTTATATTCTCTCGACAACATACTCAGGAAACAACCACAGGGGAAGGAGTTCTGATCCTTAGAATCATAACTCAATGACCATCATGTCTTGTAGTCTAAACAAATATACTTATATACCTATCATCCTCGCAGTCATCACAAGGCATTCGTCAGCCGTAGGTCATTATTTTCAAAACCATTTTGGGTATCATCTGACTCCTTGACTACCCACCTACTCGGGCGAATTGATCGAAAGGACCAGTGGATCATGAAAGTCTCTTTCTAAAATATAGAAAACTTTGAATTCTCATACACCCTCTTTAGCCATTGGAGTCAATGTTAGAGCAAAAAAAAAATGAAAATATAAGGTTCCATCAAATCTCATAATTCTTGCGTCAGCAAGATGTTTAAAAAAAATTATACATAGATGCTTCAAAAAAAAAAAGAGAGACAAAAAAAAATATACCGAAAAGAGGCATAACCGAGTGAGAGCAATATAATGAATGAACAGTCAGTGAATTTAGGGAAGCATAAGTAAATTGTGAGGGCATTCCTGATAATCTTATTAGGGAAGCATAAGCAAATCATGAGGGTATCCCTGACATCTTTACAGTACTAGATATCATCATACGGTGGTGGCAGGAAGACAAAACTCCTGCTAACTATAGAATTCGAGACTTTGATGGTGCTGGACCATGACGGAGACCTCAATTATGGTACCACATTATTCACCTGAGAAGAAAGTAGTTGACTATTATTTCAAAATTTGGTTGAATAAGAAGCTACCCTCAGATCAATAAACCTTACCTCTTCTTCACCTTTAATTTTCTTTTCGGACAATGAGTCAAATGATTTTCAAAATCTCTTTCAAAATAAAACTAAAAACTCTCGAATGATAAGTGATGCAATCACTCATTATCTACCATTCCCCTCAATCCTTGTTGAAAGCTACGATACATGATGATTGTTCAGCACTTACAAAATCAAGCCTGTCATGTGGCCGAAATAATCGAACTACTTCCCAACATGAGATCATTACTAATACACTCCAGGACATCTGTGAGGCCGATAAAAGTCCCACCATCACTTCACACTGGGGTATTTTTTTTAAGAGCACTAGCACCTTGATAGCGATACTCAAGTCACAAGATCGATACCCCAAATTGGAGCATTTTTTTGAATTTTCAATTTAGTTTTGCTTTTCCACCGCGGATACCCCAAATTGGGGCATTTTTTTTCATTTTTTTTTTTTTTTTTGTACTTTTCTGCCATGGGACCCCAAAATGAACACCTGAAATCCCCAAAATGAACACCTGAAATAAAACAACAGAGATGCACTCAAAAAAATAAACACCATACTCTAATACTACCCACTCCCACTCTAACGTAACATACAACTACAAACATAAACAAACATTAATGAAACAAACACAATAAGAGAAAAATATTGCTCATTCTCAGAAATAAAACAAAAAAATAATATAATTACAAACCTCTTAGGATTTAATACCTGGGATACAAAATAAAAAGGAAGAAAAGACATTAGAAACTAAAAATGCCCTAAACTTTTAAATCCTAAGTTTAGAAATAAAATCCCAAACAACAAGGACCAAAAGCCCTTGCCTCACACATTTATAAACTATGCCTTCCTAAACCATAGAGTGACAAGTGTCACATCTTGAAAGCCCTCCAAATTCAATTAAATCCAAAACCAAACACATATCCCCTAAAAAACACCAATCCACTCAAAAATAGATGAACCAATAGGATTAAAACATCTAACACTCATCTAGAACATTTCAAAAATTATATCCAAATTTACACCTATCTAACAAGTGTCATCCTAAATCCAAACATAAGAACAAAACAAACAAACCTTGTCCTAAACACAGGGCACATTCTCTCATCATGACAATAACAGTTAACCAATCACAAAATTAAAGGAATAAAGCAAACATAATAAATAAAATAACCCTTCATTTAATAAACTTTGTTTTTACACAATATCACCGGAGGCATGCCTCCTGAATATATAACTCAAAACAAAAACCTAAAACTTAACCTACAACCCAAAAAGAAGTCTGGGGACCCATAATGGACATAAAGCAAGGAGCAGAGCGTCCAATCGAGCCACCGGAAGAGGAGATGGAGGATTGGTTGGAAAATACATCCCTCCACTTTTTAGTCCTCTTCCGCTATCTTTGCCTCCTCCGCCGCCACCTCCTCTACGCTGCCTTCACTGCCTCCTAAAAAGGACTAATGTGAAGACTAGCGCCCTCATTCCCAATACCGCCTACTCCCAGAATAACGTCGTCCACGAGTATCACCTTGGGATGGAGATCACACGAAATAACGAATATAGGAAGAAACGACATCCCAATCGGACGGTTAGATCGCCTAATATCACTAAAATACGAATTTCAGAACATAAGATATCCAAAAAAAGGTCAAAACTCGAGACTAAACTAGAGAATGAAAAATAAATGAAGGCTCCTGTTAAGTGGTGAAAAATGCCACTTTGCACCCTTTAACCTGACCTTTCACGGACCTGTGAGCACACTAATAAGTCTCTGTTGAGTACATTTTATAGATAGCAGGGAAAGCTGATAATAATACTGCAAAACACTTAAGAATGCCCACAAAGAAGTCATCTCTTAGCACCATGCAGACCCAGCAACAGAACAAGGAGAAAGAAGTGAAGATAGGTCCAAAACATCCTATCGAGAGGATGTCTAAAGACTTCAATAGGAGCTGAGGAGTAAAAGGAAAGAATTCGTGCAGTTGGAGAAGGGTTCGATAGGACCCGAAGGCAGAAGAAGGATGAATGCGTATGGATTGAGGAGTTCGATAGGATTTCAGAACCTATCGAGCAAAGAAAGGAAAGAAGAAACTATCCTATCGAAAACTTGCCTAATGTGTCAAACGAACCTATCGAACAGATCTAAGAACCTAACGAAAAGACTAAAATGCTCGATTCCAACCTGTTGAAGGCTCCCTGAACCTATCGAAATGAAGATGCTAAAATTGAACCTATCGAAGGATGCTTAAGCCTTTCGATAGGAATGAGAGCCAACCTATCGAGATGACGACACAGAGAGTTGAACCTATCAAAAAGGACCCCAGGGCCTATCGAACTACTCAGCCAACCTATCGAATACTCCAGATATTGGGCTGAGGACCCTGAAGCTTTAAAGAGAGAACTCATCCTATCGGTACCTATCGAAGAGACCAGGGAACCTATCGAAAGGAACTACAAGATTACTTTTAACCTGTCAGAAGCTTCTCCAACCTGTCGAAATCGTGTGCTAAACTTCTCAGAAACTATGCTATACACACACTGAGACTTGGTGACCAGTCGCATGCAAATCGAGGCACTCTGGTGACTGGCACGACATTCTAGAAGATGCCCTAGAAAGCCCTAACCGACCCACGTGCTTCAACAGAACTCTAACAAACTCTGATAACCTTCTAGAAGGGATTTTTGGTAGGAAAAATAGAGGAGAAAACTATATATTGAGATCCCCAATTGCCATTAGGGAGGATCGAGATTCTAAGTAACTTTTCAGAGATCAGAGCTTGCAGTGAGATTCCATTTCCCTCCTTTAGCCCAACCATGGTTGGCTAAATCCCTAGGAGCAGTAAGGAGTGAGTTAGATCTGTAATTGGGTAAGGTTAAGAGTGTTGCTGAGGTTAATTACTGCACAGACTACAGATCTGAGAGCATTCCATTGTAAGAGTGACCTTGTTTGCAATGTAAATGTTGTTTTTAATGTTTTAATTAGATCTAAAGCTCTTTTGATTCCTTTTCATGCTCGATCAGATTTCTGTAGAGGAGTTGCTTGATCAGCTCACCCACTTAACTGGTAGACCTCTTAGATATCATCTGAATTCCCTAGATCTGATATCCTTATAATTTCCTGCATCTATGACCTAGAAATTACAGCATCTGTAGTGTTCTAATTGTTCTTATTGAGGTTCTGGCTTTGTAGGAGATCTATAGGATGGTCTGTGACCATTAAAGTGGACAGATCATAACCTTAAGGTAAATTTGAGCTCATGACTCAATTGAATTCATCTGCTGCAATCCATGGATTCGATAAAGCCTATAGGATGGTCTGTGACAATTAAAGTGGACATATCATAGCCTTAAGGCCAGGTGGATCCTGTGATTTGAAGTGGAACTTATACCCTGCAGCTGTGCTTGCGGGCAGTGCCTGTGGCCAGTCGAGGGACTTGTGTGCTTTTGAACCCCTGTAATATGCTTAGCTTGACCTGATTGCAGTGAAGACAACCTCCAAGCTATTCTTCTCCATCTTTTGAGTTTTTAAACCATCCATCTGTAAGATCTGAGGCTCCAGATTCAATTTAAAACAATCTACATTTTAATTGTAGTTTAGTTTAAGTGATAACTCATTTCAAAACTCTCCCCTGCCTTTTAACTAAAGTAGAGATAGCTAGGGTGCCAGATCTCTTACAGATCTGGAGATTTATCATATTTTTAACCAGCCTCCCTGTGGACATTACCTTACTTACCCTTCTTTTAAAGCTTTCTACAACAGATCCTGAATACTTGCAGGTCTGTATGAGTATGTCTGCCTAGTTATTATTAATTTTAGACCTCATTTGAGGGCAGGCAAACATTCCCAACAAGTTTTTGGCGCCGTTGCCGTGGATGCAGTTTAGAAATTGATAGATCTATGTTTTTATCATAGATTTATAGTTTTTATTTGATTTTATTAACTGTATTTGTGAGTTTTGCTATTTTTCACTAGTTTTTATGTCCATTTCACCAGATCTGAGTACAGAGTGAGAGGAGAGGTGTGCTGAAGGCTGCTCTATAGTTTGCCTCCCTTCTCCCCTATTTATTTTCAGATCTGTTGATTTTTAGATTAGTTAATCAATTGTGTGTTCCTATTTGTTGTATAATTTACTCTGCATTCAATTGTGAGTGTTGTATGTTTGGTAGGAGAACTATGCAATCTCAGATTATTCTACTAAATCCAGAGGTTGAAAGACTTCTCAGAACCAGACCAACTACATCCACAGCTGTTGAAATTGAATCTGTCGAAATGGGTGAGCAGCAGCAGCCTCAAACTCTCAAGGAATTCAATGCACCAGGGATCTACAATTCCCCCTTCCGCATTCAGTTCCCTGCTGCTCAAGGAAACTATGAGATCAAATCATCCATCATTCAAATGTTGCCCTCATTTCATGGCCTGACCAAGGAGGACCCTTATAAGCATGTAGATGAATTCTTAAGACTATGCACTACCTTCAACATCGCAGGTTTGGGGGAGGAGGCAACTAGGATGAGGCTCTTTCCTTTTTCATTAAAGGACAGAGCCAGGACCTGGTTATCCCTGCTTCCACTTAATAGTATATAGTCCTGGAGTGATCTCCAATGTTAGTTTTTGGCCAAATTTTTCCTTATGTCAAGACCAGTCAGTTGAGGAAGGGTATCATCTCTTTTACCCAAGATCCAACTGAAGGGAGAGATTTAAAGAACTCCTCAAGAAATGCCCCCACTATTAAATCCCTGAATGACAATTGCTTCAAAGCTTTTACCAGAGAATTGATGCTAAAAGCAGAGATATGATAGATGCCTCTTGTGGTGGCACCTATCTCCATAAAACTGCTGAGGAGGCATGGGAGCTCTTTGACATCATCAGTGAAAACTCTATGCAAAGGGAAACCTTAGCAAGAGATCTAGACCCTTCTAAATTGATGAAAGAGAACACCTCAAGAGGAAAGATATATGAAGTGAGTGTGCCAAGTGAGTTGGAAAGGAAAGTGGACAGCTTAACTCTGAAATTTGATAGGCTGATGGGAGCATTGCAGTCACCTGTGGCTGCTAGAGTGGAGGAGGCATGTGCTATATGTTAGTCCCCTGCTCACTCCCTAGAAGAATGCCCATTAGATGCCCAATTTCCTGATTTTATAACAGAGCATGTGGCTGCAACTGAAGCTTATGGGCAGCAGCCTGCTGCTGGGTATCAATGGAGAAACCAACCCAATCTGAGGTGGACACAAAATGGATATCCCAGCCAGCAGCAGCAGCAGCCTCTGCAGCCCATGCCCTACAGAAATGCTCAGCCCTATCGAGAAGGTTATGCCCCAAGACCTCAATATCAGCAAACCATGGCCCAACCTGTAGCTCCTCTTGTGCAGTATGCTGCACGTACTCCAGTTGTGAGAACACCATCGTTTGAGGAACAAGTTCTATCTTCATTACAGAACTTGAATACCCTAACCCAAACTGTGCACTCTCACAACCAGAGCATAAAAAAGATAGAGGACCAACTTGGTCAGCTGTCTGATGCTCTCACTAGGAGAGAGGGAGGAAGGTTACCTAGCCAACCATAGGATAATCTACGAAGATAGTTTGTAGTAGGTGAAGTTTCCTCCACCTATGAGGAAGCCAAATCTGTGATAACTTTGAGGAGTGGTAGGCTAGTGGACAATCAAGTGGGCTGTGAACCTGTGAGAAGTTTGAAGGAAGAAAATGAAATGAGTTTTCCAAGAACACAACAGAGGCCACCAATGGTGGACCTGCAGGAACAACCCAGTGTCAATAAAGAGGATGATATGGATCCTCAAGGAAAAGAAAAAATTAAAAAGAAAGAAGCCCCTTTGGCTAAGGCTGAAAGTGAGGGAACACCCCCACACTTGCCATTTCCCAAGGCATTGGAAGGACCCTCCCCTTTTGAGAAAGGGCAGAGAAAAATTGAAGAAATGATGGAGACTTCCAAACAAGTAAAGATTAATCTGCCTTTACTGGATGCCATAAAATAAGTCCCAGCCTACGCTAAATTTCTGAAGGAGTTATGCACCCATAAAAGACAATCTAGGACATACTTGTCCAAGAAAGTCTTTTCAGCAGGGAAGGTAAAACACATTCTGTCCATTGCAACCCCCACCAAACTTCAAGACCCTGGAGTGCCTACTATCCCCTGCATCATTGGGGATCATAAAATTAAGAAGGCCCTATTGGACTTAGGAACTAGTGTGAACTTGCTACCCCATGCAGTCTATGAAAATTTGGGCCTGGGAGACTTGAAACCCACACCTGTGGTTTTGAACTGGCTGACAAGTCCAAAAGGAAGTCTGTGGGAGTCATTGAGGATGTCTTGGTGGGAGTTGACAAGTTTTTTTACCCTGCTAACTTTGTGGTGTTAGATATGGAGCCAAGTAAAGGTATTTCCTCCATCCCTGTGATTCTGGGCAGGCCCTTTTTGGCCACTACCAATGCCTGCATTCAATGCAGATCTGGAATCATGGAGGTCTCCTTTGGCAACATGAAAGTAAAGCTGCATGTGTACAGCACCAGCTCTCAACCCCCTTTTGATAAAACCTATTTTTCCATTGCAGGGCTGGAGGAGGCTCTGCATGATAATCCTCAATAGCTGTTGCAGAGCAATGATTGGCCTATAGAGACAAAATTGCAACCAGGGGTTGAACAAGTGTTGAGGAATGGATCCAAGAAGGATGAAAAGTTCAAGGAACATGGGGAAGCCGTTAACCTTTCAGATCCTCCAGATTAGCACCTGCAGTTGAGTATGTATCATATGTACCATATTTTGCTTCTGTTTTAGATTTTTTTTTTTTACTTTGCATCTCTAGTAGAATTCTTTTGCAAAAAATATGCCATTTTCTCTAGTGGGGCCTTTTCAAATTTGCCAGCTGCTCTAAGATAAGGGGAGCTCATCCACATAAGAATCCAATCATAGGCCGCACAGCAACAGAGCCTGATAAGTGCTGAAGCTAAGGGTGCCTAGAAAGGCAGCTTTATCTAGGTTTTAGAGCCTTCAATAGGCCTAATCTATATTTTGTTAGGTTTCATGGTGATTTCGACAGGATATCTAATGGTTTCAATAGGAACTGGATGTTTCGACAGGTAAAACCAACTGCTCGATAGGTTAAATAAGGGCAAACAAAGATTTCGATAGGTGTTGAGTACATATCGGGCACCTATCGAAAAGATGCTGTCACTGTCGTTTAAACCTATCGATAGGATGGTCTCACCTATCAAAATCCTTAAAAATCATCCCTTTTGAAAGCTTTGATGTCTAAGCTTTCGATAGGATGCATCAACCTATCAAAACCATTCCATTCATCCTATTGAAATCGCATTTTCACATATATATACCTGTCGATAGGTCATTTGTGCTTCATTCCTTACCCTCTGAAAAACCCTAGCTCTCTTCCTCATTTTTTTTCCTCCCTCTTTTCCTACTAAATCCTCATGGAATCTTCTGTTGTTTAGTGGGCCATCTTGCCAATACATTCAGCTTGCATAGAGGAGCATTTTGCCCCTGATTTTAGAGAAATTGGAGTGGTGCATCGCTAGCTTTGTGAAACCCTAGGTACCTGGAGGTGAGTTACCTTCCTACCATCACTCTATTGTCTTTCTATGTTTTCCCATTCCAAGTTGGTGAGAAATTACTCCCTGAGATTACAATGTATGAGCCTGAGGAAACGCTAGCCAGCATACGCCAAAAATCAACTGCATCCACCCCTAAATCCTCTAAGAAAGCGCTACCTGCTACCAAACCACCTGTAAAGAGGAAGCTCACTGAGGGGACACCCAAAAAAAGTCCTAAAGCTAAGAAAGCCAAAGCTGTTGAAATTCAGGAACCTATGGTAGAAACACCCTTAGAGAGAGCTACCCCTGACAGGCGCATTGCTGTAGAGCTTCCGGCTATACTAACCACCCCTAATGAATTTGTTGACAAGTTAAACCTTGTCCCTGAGATCGAATTTTATCTGGCATATTTTACCAACATTGGAGAGTGCCAGGAAACACTAAGCTATTTGAAGAAAGAAGGCTTGTTGCCCCTACTGTCGCCATTGAAGGAATCAGTGTATCCCAAGCTGGTGAAGTTATGGTACCAAAATCTAAAGAAGAAGGTGGCACAGGGGACTGATGATGTATTAGAAATTTCAATTGATGATTGGCAACTGACTATCGATCACAGAGACATAGGAATGGCTTTGGAGGTCCCATAGCAATTTGACTCCAACCGCACTGAGGGAGTACCTGTGAGAGCTATATTTAAGGATATGGCCAAGCAGCTAACCAATGGGATTATGGGTTCTGGAGAATCACTAATGAGAAGAGACCTCCATCCTAGTCTCAGATTCATGGATTCCATCTTAAGGAAAAATGTCTATGTTACAGAACATTTGCAAGAGAGAAGGTCCCCATTAGTGGATACTTTATTTTATTATTCCAAGGGGCAGTTCGTGAACGTACCTAAGCTGATCTTTGAAACTATGGTGGACATAAATGACAAGGTGCTAAAAAGATAGGCTTTTGCTGAGGGAGGAGGCCTACCCTTCAGGAGACTCATCACCTATCTGCTCAAAGCTGGAAAGTATAGGATCTAGGAGGCTGAGCCAGTGGAGAAAATGGCTCAGAAGGTTTTTGGAAAGAGGACATGGTCTACAATTTTAACCCTGATTCAAAAGACCAAGCCGATTGAGGCAGAGGAGGGGGTGCCCACTACCTCAGCAGGAAATCATGCTGCTGACATTCCCCCATCCACCATTCCTCCTACATCACCCACTTTTTCATCCACCTTACCTACACCATCACCTACACCTGGGATCCTGGAACTCCCCACCTTCTCCGAGCCTATCCCCATCATGTCATCCCCACCCTCCCTTCAACCCCTTCCTGATTTTCCCCCTCCACCACTTCCTATACACACTGGGTTTGAACCAATTCACTTCTACTGGCTTCTCTGCCCTCATTTCTTCAATTGTGGAGGATGTTGCTCATGAGTACACCCCACTTCCTGACTCTCCCCACACCACTCCTCATTTTATCCATGCCCCAGCCTCTCCTTTCCATCCCATTCATTCACCCATCCCCTCTACTTCCACCCTGCCTAATACTTTCACCCAAATCCTCTCCCTCGTTCAATCCATTCAGGCCCAAGTAGCCACTAACACTAACCACCAGGCCCTCATGAGCTCATGTCTCCAATCAATTCAATCCACCCTCACTCCCCCCACTTCAGTCTCCCAACCCTTTCCTACTTCTCCTCCCTCCCCTGATCCCTCACTTTTCCATTTCTCTCCTCCTTTTTCACCCATGGCCTCCCCCATCACTACTGATATCCTTTTTGTAGAGTTAGCTGCTCCATCTTTACCCCCACCTTCCCCCCCAGCACCTGTTCTACCTCTATCCCCACTTGCACCTATTTCTGCAGTTGCTGATATACCCACCACCCTCTTCCCCTTTTCCTCCCCCCTGTTTTCCAGGATGCCTCCACCCAAACTGATCCATGGGAGGATCTGGTTCTTTCCACCCCCTCCTCTTCATCCACTCCACCCTTATCCTTGCCTCTTGTCCTTCGCCAATCCATGTACATTCTCCCCTACCTCACCCTCCTGTATGCCATGAGGGACAACCCTTACATCCACAGGGATGTCTTAAGAGGTTTGGCTGCACTTCGGGTTTCCCTTGAGGCCCCTTATGAGGAGGGAATTGCCAACATCGAATTAGAACACTTAATTCAACTCCGCTATATCTCTAAAGGGTGGACTGAAATTTTGACTCGTTATGAGTCAACAAAGCAAGTGGCAGCAGCTGAGTGTCTCATTGCCAAGTATGAAAAGAAGAATTCTGAGCTCCTCAAGAAAAAGTTAGCCAATGCTCAGGAGATCATCAAGGCCACCAAGGAGCTCTCAGATGCTAACCTCCTCTATGCTGCCAAGAAGATTGATATTTTGGAGAAAAAGGTTGCTTCCTTGTTGTCTCAACCCTTTGAGCCTATCCCTCTTGCTACAGCACCTCCTGCTGCACCTCCCTCCCCTCCCCCATGTCCCCCCCCCTACAACTATTCCTTCCGCGACCCCACCTGTGGATGTTAACCCTCCTGCCACAGCCCCTCCTCTAGCACCTCCTGCCTCGCAACCCCCTCCCACCCCACCTATGGAGACTCTCCCTCCCCCTCCTGCCGAAGTACCTCCACCTGACAAAAAAATCCCTCCCAAACGGAAGAGGACTTCCTCCAAAAGAACCACCACCACCAAGAGATCTGCTTCTTCTGTTGCCGCTATAAAAAAAGGGAAACAACCTGCTGCCCCAACCCAGGAAGCTGAGCCCCTCAGGTCCTCCCCTAATTCTGACCCCCATGGCACCCTACTCACTAGGGATGAAAGAAGAAAGGCTGCTGCGGCTCTAGGACTGGACCCCATGGCCCTTTTCCCTTTCGATTCGGATTCTGATCCGGCGCCTATGGTTGATCCTAAAGGCAAAAAGCCTGCTGCCCAGTCTGAGGAGGCACGCACTAAACAACCTAAGCAACCCAAATCCAAGGGCAAAGCCCCTGCATCTAAGCGGTAGCTGGCACCAAGCTGTATTGTATATATTTGACATTTTTGTAGTGCTATTCTATAGATATCTTCTTACCCTATCTCCCTCTTGATTGCTTTTTCTCAAAATAGTGGGGACACTATTTAGTTTAGGTTTTGGGGTATGGCAGGTGTGCCAATGAAATAAGTTAATGCTTTGTGCAGCTATGTTGAAAATGTTTTTAACAATAAAGTGATTTCCCACCTGATTTTTTTTGGAAAAGAGGAAATTAAAAACTTTTTAAAACTGAAATGAGCTGTAGTTTTAACTTTTTTCATGAAGCAAATGTCAAGAATTTTCAAAAAATTGATCATTAGTGAACCTGAAATGAGAGAAAACTGTGAGGATACCCCCCAGAAATTTTGATGGAAGACCACACCTAGTGATATTTGGGCCTGAAATTTTTTAATTTATTTAAAGAGTGTCTGGGCAATTTCTTCTGCTCTAAGGACTAATGGGATCTAATTCTAATCACTAGAAGTTAGGCAATTCCAAGTTGAAACAGCTTGACAGCATTCATGACATTGAAGACATGAAGTAAGGCCATCCCGTGGAAAGTTTGAGCCCAAAATGCCCCACCTTTGAACTGCCCTTGATACACACCATTTGAGCCTTGAAATCATAATTTTTTCCTCGATAGAAACCAGAAATGCAAACCCAAAACTCTTTAACTTGATGCAACCTGACCTCACTCTGAGATTTTAGAAGGTAAAGGTAAAGGAATGGAAGAAGGTAGAGCTGGTTTCAGAAGTAGGTACAAGAGGAGAAAAACACAGTTGGTGGCGTTGTAGCATTCCAGCCTATATATATATAAAATAAATAAATAATTTTTGGAGAAAAATACAAAAAGAAAAACTGAAAAGCAAAATAAAAGGTTGAGAAAGAGAGGTCATTTCATTGACAGACTGAAAAGAGGATTAGAAACTGATCACTTCAAATATGAAAATTCAAGAAGCAGATGGAATTATGCTGAAATGAAGGAGGTATTGTCTAGACACCTTCTTATCTTTACTGATTTCTCAATTTTGAATCCTATTTTACCTTGTTATTTCTTTTACAAATTTCACCCATAAGCCACATTACAACCCAATAAAAAGACCCTACTGATCTGAAATGAATGGAGCTGTCATGTGGAGATGAGAATTTGCTTAATCTATTGTCAAAAGAGTTAGAAAATTTCAAGAATTAAAGCAATGCATATGCTCCTGCTTGCAGTCCTATTTGAGGGCTGCAACTGCTCTTGAGCTGTGTGGAATGATGCACCCTTCGATTTTTGTTATGAGTGAACATCCCCGGTATGATTTGGGTCTAAAATCAGAGATTTGGGGTGGTATAGGAACAAAATTCTTGAATTAAAGGTGAGCTCTGCATCAAATTTTTAAGCCCAATGCCTTGACATGAACTGATTGAGAATGAAGGGATTACAGCAAAATTTTAGGTTTTGAATTGGTGATTTTTCTACTGAAAATCCTCTGGAATTGAATGGACATGGTGTGAAATATATTTTATTTCACTTAAACTCTATTTTGACATGTTGCATGAGTATTAACTAAGTTGTATTGGAGAAGTTTGTGGGTACCTTCACTGAAAACCCTCAGGAGACTTCACTCCTCCACTAGGGATCACCTAGGGGTTTAAAAGGCTTGGTGTATGTGGTAAATGCATCCGTGCTCCCTACGAAAGTGGCATTTTATTTTTTCTTTGAATTCTCCTTTGCTCAGGGACTAGCAAAGCTTAGGTTTGGGGGTGTGTTAAGTGGTGAAAAATGCCACTTTGCACCCTTTAACCTAACCTTTCATGGACCTATGAGCACACTAATAAGTCTCTATTGAGTACATTTTGTAGATAGCGGGGAAAGCTAATAATAATGCAGTAAACCACTTAAGAATGCCTACAATGAAGTCATCTCTCAGCACCATGCAGACCCAGCAATAGAACAAGGAGAAAGAAGTGAAGATAGGTCCAAAACATCCTATCGAGAGGATGTCTGAAGACTTCGATAGGAGCTGAGGAGTAAAAGGAAAGAATTCGTGCAGTTGGAGAAGGGTTTGATAGGACCCGAAGGCAGAAGAAGGATGAATGCATATGGATTGAGTAGTTCGATAGGATTTCAGAACCTATCGAGTAAAGAAAGGAAAGAAGAAACTATCCTATCGAAAACTTGCCTGAAGTGTCAAAGGAACCTATCGAACGGATCTGAGAACCTAGCGAAAAGACTAAAATACTCGATTCCAACCTATCGAAGGCTCCCTGAACCTATCGAAATGAAGATGCTGAAATTGAACCTATCGAAGGATGCTTAAGCCTTTCGATAGGAATGAGAGCCAACCTATAGGGATGACGACACAAAGAGCTGAACCCCCTATCGAAGGCTCCCTGGACCTATCGAACTACTCAGCCAACCTATCGAATACCCAAGATATTGGGCTGAGGACCCTGAAGCTTCAAAGAGAAAACTCATCCTATCGGTACCTATCGATGAGACTAGGGAACCTATCGAAAGGAACTACGAGCTTACTTTTAACCTGTCAGAAGCTTCTCCAACCTGTCGAAATCGTGTGCTGAACTTCTAAAAAATTATGCTATGCACACGCTGAGACTTGGTGACTTATCGTACACAAACTGAGACACTCTGGTGGCCGGCACGACATTCTAGAAGATGCCCTAGAAAGCCCTAACCGACCCACATGCTTCAACAAAACTCTAACAAACTCTGACAACCTTCTAGAAGGGATTTTTGGCGGGAAAAATAGAGGGGAAAACTATATATTGAGATCCCCAATTGCCATTGGGGAGGATCGAGATTCTGAGCAACTTTCGAGAGATCAGAGCTTGCAGCGATATTCCATTTCCTTCCTTTAACCCAACCATGGTTGGCTAAATCCCTAGGAGTAGCAAGGAGTGAGTTAGATCTGTAATTGGGTAAGGTTAAGAGTGTTGCTGGGGTTAATTGCTGCACAAACTACAGATCTGAGAGCATTCCATTCTAAGGGTGACCTTGTTTACTATGTAAATGTTGTTTTCAATATTTTAATTAGATCTAAAGCTCTTTTGATTCCTTTTGGTGCTCGATAGGATTTGTGTAGAGGAGTTGCTTGATCATCTCACCCACTTAACTGATAGACCTCTTGGATATCATCTGAATTCCCTAGATCTAATATCCCTATAAATTCTTGCATCTGTGACCTAGAAATTGCAGCATCTGTAGTGGTTCTAATTGTTCTAATTGAGTTTCTGGCTTTGTAGGAGATCTAAAGGATGGTTAGTGACCATTAAAGTGGATAGATCATAACCTTAAGGTAAATCTGAGCTCAGGCCTCAATTTGATTCATCTGCTGCAATCCATGGACTCGATAAAGCCTATAGGATGGTCTATGACCATTAAAGTGGACAGACCATAGCCTTAAGGCCAGGTGGATCATGTGATTTGAAGTGGAACTTATACCCTGCAGCTGTGCTAGCGGACAGTGCTTGTGGCCAGCCGAGGGACTTGTGTGCTTTTGAACCCCAGTAATATGCTTAGCTCGACCTGATTGCAGTGAAGAGAACCTCCAAGCTTTTCTTCTCCATCTTTTGAGTTTTTAAACCATCCATCTGCAAGATCTAAGGCTCCGGATTCAATCTAAAACAATCTGCATTTTAATTGTAGTTTAATTTAGGTGATAACTCATTTCAAAACTCTCCCTTGTCTTTTAACTAAAGTAGAGATAGCTAGGGTGCTAGATCTCTTTCAGATCTGGAGATTTATCATATTTCTAACTAGCATCCCTGTGGACATTCCCTTACTTACCCTTCTTTTAAAGCTTGCTATAACAAATCCTGAATACTTGGAGGTCTGTATGAGTATGTCTGCCTAGCTATTGTTGATTTTAGACCCTCATTTGAGGGTAGGCAAACATTCTCTATAGCTCCCTCGCTTATATAGAGTACAGACTCAATCCCGTGCCAGAGCACATGCATTTAATTCGATCACGCGCTACGCACACTATGCACAATCCAAAACACGCACTATGACCCAAGCGCTCAATGAAATCGTCACCCGCACCAACGGTGTGACACTCCGATCAAGCGCTGGCTATAGACCGCGCAACCTGATCAACGGCCGACCCAGACCATGCAATATGAAAGGTCACCCATACACTGACCTGGTGACGCTTCGATCACGTGCTTCTATTATAACACAGAATACAATCATACGCACACTCCCACACATGTAAACAACCCCTCAAACCTACGATCGCATGCCTAAAAATGGGCGTGTAATCATATTGAGCGACCAAAAATAGGTGTGTAATACCTGACTTTGGATGAAATCTATACCCTCACACCTTTGTATCCCATCTTGGTCAAAATTCTTTTGTCCCATCGCGTAGCCTCAGAGGCTGTTCCGACAAAAAAAGAACAAAAAGACTTACTCACCCATCCCATCGCATACCCTTACACGAGAAGGAAGCATCGACAACACCCATCCCCATCATGATAACATGTACACATGCGATATCACCTCAATATCCAATCCTATCATAATAAATTAACCATACCCTCATGTCCCATTGCAAGTAGTAGAAAGCAAATCTTTTGAGAACGTGAGCACGCCACCGCTAACTATGCTCAGTCGACATCTCATCGCAAACATCACTACCTGAAAGAAAAAAAAAAACTCTGACAACACATGCCATGCCGTTTGATGAAAAGAGGGAAAGATTGATCATGTCCTATCGCTAAGGCAAAGGGCTCTATCTCTCTCGAATTGATCCCCATGTCCCACCAGGACTCACCTAGCACGCAGCCAAAGAATGGGAGAATCCTCAGGTCCCATCACGACATCATTTCTCCTAAGACATCACATCACAACCGCCAAGCCCTGCCACAGCAGACCTGAAGAGAAGAAATCTCCAAGGCCCATCGTGACGCTACGGTGCCACCAGACCGTATAAGCTACGCACAACTCAGGTAAGTATCACCCCCAGGTAAGTACTACCCACTTTTTTATTTTACTCAATATTCCTCGTAAATATATAGGTAGCTATGATTAAGTCAAATGCTTTCAAAACCTATCTCGCTCGACTCATGAATCACTGTAGTCCTCCCATAAGAGACAATCATCAGTACTCACCGAGAAGGTTAGATGGAGTTTCCGGCATGCCAAGTGTCATCTTGACAGCCACAATAACGGTCGAGTCCATAAATCTTGTACCGATGAATCTACTCAGCATCATCTCAGAAGCCACATTTTCTACCGTTTTACCACCGAATTGATCTTAAGTTAAAATCTCTAAAATTTCAAATTTTTAAAACTGCCAAATTTTCAAAATCCCCTTACCAAAACAAAAAAAAAAGAGAGAAGAAAAGAAAAACAAAGCAGTAAGATAAATAGACCCAACTCACCTTTCTTTAAATACCAAAAAAAAAAATTGATTAAGCGCCCTATCACCCGCGCATAATAAATTACACTTAAACCTAACTGTTAACTCCTAAGACCCTTGAACTTGCAATCAAGCGCATATCCCACTGCACAGAATTGGATCAAGCGCACACTCCACTGTGCATAATCATTTGTTCAGACACATTAGGACTAGAATTCCCAACTTAGAGGCCGACTCCAGATGAATCAAACGCACGCGCCACTACATAGAATTCAATTGAGCACACCTCACAAGACCCTCACCTCAATTACCAGCCCAAACTGGCCATTCCCTTGGGAAACTGAACATTGAGTATATTTAATCTAAGAACTTATAAATGCCTATTAGAAAAGGAATGTCTGACGTGCATTAGTGTGAGCAATGACGCACCCGATCTGACATGACTTACAAAAGCCTTCAATATTACATGATACTTTATTTTATTATTATCGATCCCTAGACCTTGTTTTAGACATTTGATTGATGCCCCGGTACCTTGATTACATAAAATCCCTTTGTTAGCCCGCGCCATACGACGGGATGTGCTATGCACCCACAGACTCGAAATGTGTCCTTCGACAGCTACCATTTGCCTTTCAAACACTCCATTTTAGCTTGTGCTGATAGATAAGAAGCCAAGCATATCATATCAACATCCCCAGTTCACATTTGTGATTTTCCAAGAGAAACGAGAAGACACCTTCAATGAGGGGTGTCATCTCTTCGACGCGTTCTTACTTCGCAAGAGCGCGCCGAAGAGGGGCATCTGTAGACACCCCCATTTTGCCCTCTCGGAATATACAAATTTGTTCAGTCAACCATTGACCTCATAACTCTAATATGGGACCATATACTAAAAAAATTGTATATGGTTGAACACAGGCTGAAATAATAGTTCTATGGCTTAGACCCCATACCTCTAACGTGGGAACCATGGACTGAAATAATAGTACATGGCTGAACACAAGCTGAAACAACAGCTCTGTGGCTCGAGTCCCAACATAGGGAGACTATATACTAAAACAATAGTATATAGTCGGAATGTGGACTGAAACAATAGTCTTGCATTTCAAACCTCATAACCCTAATTGGGATTATATGCTAAAACAATAGTATATGGCTGAACACAGGTTGAAATAATAGTTCTGTGGCTCGGGCCCCATACCTCCGACGTGGGAACCATACACTGAAACAATAGTATATGGCTGAACATAGGCTGAAACAATAGTTCTGTGGCTCAGGTCCCAACGTAGGGAGCCTATATACTGAAACAATAGTATATAGTTAGAATGCAGACTAAAACAATAGTCTCGCATTTCAAACCCCTAACCCTATTGGGAGCATATGTTGAAACAATAGTATATGGCTGGACACAGGCTGAAACAATAGTTCTGTGGCTCAGGCCCCATACCCTCGACGTGGGAACTATGCACTGAAATAATAGTACATGGCTGAACACAAGCTGAAACAATAGCTCTGTGGCTCAGATCCCAACATAGGGAGACTATATATTAAAATAATAGTATATAGTCAAACTACAGGCTGAAACAATAGCTTGGCATTTCAGAGGCGACCTGGATGCGGACAACCCCAAATTAAGCGCCTAAAACCAAGAGCTCAATTCGATTGCATGCCAAATCAGAAGCGCGCAATCAGTTCCTTCTCAGACCAAACTTCCTTTCCCCAGACCAACTCGAGACTCGATCATGCGCCTGACACCAAACGCGCGATCGGAATGAGCGCCCCATCACCAGTGCTCAATTGGCCTATGCTCGGCCTAGCCTCACTTTCCTTGATCCCTAAGTTTCCTCGATTAAATTCTTTGAGAGTGGCGCTTAATTGGATTACGCACTCCAAAATGGGTGTGCAATTAGTTCTAACGCTATTAGGACTAGGAAACTCGCTGAGTAAGTCAGCCGGTCGCTTACTAAGTCGGTGACTGACTCAAAGCGACAAAGCACCGAGAGACCTGTGTGCAATTAAATTAAACGCCTGAAAATGGGCGTTCAATTGAAGAAAAACCTATAAAAGATTTTTTTTCTTAATTCGCCCAAGAGGCTACACAACACGAGAGAGAACTGATTTTTTTTTAGATTTCGAAACCGAAAAACTCCGAGAACAAACACATTGAGAATCATAGCCATAATTTCGAGATTCAAGCTTCGAAACTTTTGAGATTTCCCTCTGCAACCCCGACCCTAGGTAAGAATTTAATTTTTAGTTTCCGACCGTAGCTTCTAGTCTTTAGATTTAAGATTTTTCTTAGTTTTAATTATTAGTCTTAATTTTCAGTCTTAGACCGTAGCACCCCTTTATTTTTAGACCGTGATTTTTATATCTGGTTCTAGTTCTTTGTTTCTAGAACCAGTCCTTAATCTAACGACCTAATTCACCGATCCTAGACTCAATTCCATTCTAAAATCTTAATCTTCAGTCCTATCATTAATATCTGGTTCTAGTTCTTTGGTTCTAGAACTAGTCTTTAATCATACAGTCTGATTTTCTGATTTCGGACCCGAATTCAGTCCTAGAATTTTAAATTTCTAGTTTTAATTTCTTAACTTAATATTTCTTAATTCCCATAATTGCTTTAGTTTTCTAAAACTTTAGTCTCTTAATTTAATCCATAATTATAGTCCAAAATCAATTCCAAAAATCCAAAAATACTATTTTGTAGTCCGAAATTCAATTTACTTTAATCTCAGCCACCCGAATTGCCCAAGGGAGCTTACGGAGGGTACTCGGGAACGAGGCCGATCCTCCTTAGCATAGCAGGCCCAAACCCCTTTTTTCTAATTAATTTAATTTCTAATTAAAAATAGGATATTTAATTTAATTAAACTCCTAGTAGGATTAGGAGACTTAATTAATTAGATTTCTAATAGGATTAAGACATTTAAATTAATTAGAGTTTTAATAAGATTAAGGGACTTAATTGATTAGATTTATAATAGGAAGGATTAACATATTTAAATTAATCAGACTCCTAGTAGAATTGGAAGACCTTTTTTTTTTTAAATCAGACTCCTAGTAGAATTAGGAAACCCTTTCTTAATCTGACTCCTAGTAGGATTAGGAGACTAAGTTAAATAAAATCCCAGCAGGAATAGGAAAATCAAACCAGTTATACTAAAGGAAACCCACAGTTGCTGGCGTTCGTCGGCGGACGATTCAATAAAGGAGTTTAACCTACAAGCCCCCGCTCCCTTTAAAGTGTGATCAGTGACGTGTTGCAGCGTTGATAAATATCTGCAGTCGGCGATCGCATCTTCTCAGGTAGTCTTCATTTAGAATTTGCCTCTTTAATTTTAGCATTTAATATTTCCTAACCTATTACTCCATCACCACCATCGCTAGAGTCCACTCGGGACAGAATTGGGTCACTAATTCCGAGGACCGAAATGAACCCAGAAAAAGTGCACACCAATAGGGTTGTAATTTTTATGTATTCAAAGGGTATGCCCTTGGTGTGATCTGTAATAATTTTGTCACATTTACGAAAATTTTTGTTTATTTGTTATTATTTGAATTTTTGTTAACTTTAATTTGTTTGATCAACATTATTTACTTTAAGTGCATTTTTAATTCGATTTATGTTAAGCCTGGAGTGTTTGGGTGTGTTTTGGGTTTAGTATAGTCAACGCTAATCAAGGGTTAAGCTTGAAGGTTCTAATGTGTTTAGGTGTTTAAGTGGTTGTGCGCGCCCAAATGACGTTTTATTTATTTATTTATTAATTTATTTTTTTTAGGGCGTATATGCTTAAGTCAAAGCGTGTGTATGAATTATGTGCTATGGGTGCTACTCGATATAGGTGCCCAAGCCTATAGCTTCGCCTTTGGTTATCATAGCAGGGCATATATATTTTTTGTCATGCCTGGGCAATTGCAGGCTTGGTTCAGGACGCATAATTCAATTGCGCATGGCTAGGGGCACGCAATGCAGAGGTTCACGGGTTTATTATGTGCATTGTAGTGAGCGCATAATCAATTACGCGCATTGGACATGGCGGGTAATCGAGGCATCACCCAGTTACTGTGTGGGTGACCTTTGGAATTGCGCACATGGTATAGGGCACGCAATTGGTTTTGGGGTGGATGAAAGTGGAATTGCGCACTCGATTTGGATTATGCGCGGGAGTCAGGGCACGCGATTGAATTGCACACCTATAGTAGGGCAAGCAATTAGCCTACACCATATATAAGGCAAAAAATTCTTCATTTTCACCCACGCTTCCTAGTTTTTCGCAGATTCTCTACTTCCTTTCTTCCTTGCGCCTTTTTTTCGTGTTTCTACGATATCTTGCATTCCGGCCGTCTGTTTCGAACGTCGTTTCTTGCATTCTTCTTAATTTTTTGCATTTTGCATTCTGAAATGGAGTCCGACAGTAGTGATCAACTTTACTTGACCGCTTCAGAGGTGGAGAGGATGGTGGAGGAAGGAGGTGAGTCCTCGGAGGTTTGCACTAGCGCTGATGTCATGGTGGAGGGTGATGCTGAGGTGGTGGTCAGGGATGATGCGCCTAAGGGTGAGGAGGACGATGCTGCTCCACATCGTGCCCCGCCTTCGATGTCCATTCCGTTGGAGGAATTCTTCGCGAAGGACCAGGTAGGCATCTATGAGAAAGAGTTTCTTTTATTACTTTCTAGGCATGTAGGTTATAACATAGATTCCTTAGGATCTGGAAACCCCTTTTAATTAATGCCGAACCTGTATTTGTTGTTGATGTGTGCGCATCCATGCATCATAATTGTATCTAGTTTTAGGTCACGTTTATTTACTGTCGTGCATTACCTTTACCATATTTTTCTTGCTTCATATATATATTTTTTTGTTGCTTTGTGCTTATTATTATGTCATTCTCTTAATTGTTATTATTTTTAGTATTAGGTACACCAAGTTGTTGTTAGATTTCTCGTGGTCGTAGGTTATAGTCTTATGTCATTTCTTCTTTTTCTTCGTTTCATCTCTCCACTGGAGCCTCATTTGCTGGCCATCAGCACTGCATGGCTAGAGTCTGTTGGGGGGATTTTAGGTGCTGATTATTATGAAGTAAAAGAAAGAAAATAAAATCAAAGTAAAACAGAGGATGGATTCAACATATCTAAAATATCCTAGACAAGCAAGATACAGGGTCCTTTGTAGCATGTTTTAATAAGTAAGAGTTTGTCCCACAAGGAGTATTGATCTAAACTTAGAAGGTGTATAGTAGACTCCAGATCTGACAATTCTAACAAGAAAGAGAGCTTTTTGGGTGTCACTAGATCTAATTTATAAAACTGAAATATAAAACTAAATCTAAAAGATTGAGGAAGATGGATGGTAAAATAAAATATAAAATAGGGAGAAATAGACAGCTAGGGTCTGGTTTTTATTGCAAAATAGATCAAGTGCTGGGGATTGGCAGCAATCCTTCATTTGGCTATAATCACAAGTGCAAGGTATAAGAAGCTGATTTAGACTGGTGGTTTGGATTGATCGTAAGGCTATGATCTGTCCACTTCAATGGTCATAGATCATCCAATAGATTTCCTCCATCCCGATGGCTTCAATCATAGCAAGATAATCACTACAGGTGTTGTAGATGTAAGGCCACAGGCACAGGCACCCACAGGCATATCAAACCCAGGTAAATCAGATGGTCATCAAGAGATCTACCAGAGCTGTGGCAGGCTTGGCCCATCTACACAAGAGCCGATCGAGAATCTAACAGGACCACAAGATCTATAGATTTAATTAAGCCTTAAAACCAACAATTTATTGCTTTAAACAAAAACAACTTACAATAGCATTGTTCCCAGATCTGTAGTCTATGCATCGATCCACATTTCTTCATGCCAAAATTACAATTACAAACCAGATCTGAGCTGCTACCTAGATCTAATCCAACAGGCTGGATTAGAGAGAGAAGGAGGAAGAAAAAAAGGAAAAAATAATATCTAAAACTAAACCTAAATGAGCTATGGAGAACTCAGGCTATTCCTTTGTTCCTACTTTCCCTGCTTAAGAAAAATAACAAAATAGATGGGTATTTATAGGTATGCAGTGATCCATGTGCTTTGAGTTGCAGCCAATCAGAAGAGAGGATTTCAGTTTAAGCTTAATCCTTGTTTAAGAGTTTCAACCAATCAGAGAAGAGATAGGGGTCTGGTTTTGTTTGTGCCCAGCTAAAGCTAATTTGTTCCCCGTCAAAAATTAATTCACACCCATGTGCAGAATTTCCTGTGCATTGGAGTTCCCATAATTGCCCTTGTTTAGCCAAATATATTTTCTGCTGAAACCTTCACTAATTTTTGCAGCAATCTTGCCCATGTGCAGAATTTCCTATGCATTGGAGTTCCCAGAATTGCCTTTGTTTAGCCAAATATATTTTCTGCTGAAACCTTCACTAATTTCTCCAGCTATCTTGCCCATGTGCAGACCTTTTTGGTATTCCCAAATCTGCCCTTGTCATCGAAAAATACCAATCTGAACCTCCGAAATAATTGCCCAAAATAGCCTTCACATCCTGCTGCAGATTTTTTTGAGGTTTTGATGGAGTCCACGCTGTGGTAGAATAACTTGATTGTTTGGGGAAGCCTCGGTTATTCATGATATCTAGCAAATTGCAGCTTTAATCATGAAGAAGATGAACTTGGGCGCACGTGTGAATACCTCGCCAAGATGAAATGATAGGCAGTAGCTTCAAGTCTATCGTGGAGAAAATGGCAACTTGCTAAAATGAAGAGGACGAGAGGATTGGCCTTTGAATGATTGACAGGTAGGTGGGTTTGCAGCTGATGAGTATCCACTCGAGAGGATCAAGGATTGATATTTGATGTAGTGCTGTCAGGAGGATGCTTGGGAGTGCAAGTCATGAGGATTGGGAGCTTGCTGAAGCTTGCAAGTCGACAGGATCTATGGGTGGTAGCTGCTTGAGAAGATTAGAGGTTGGTGCATGCAAGGGACTCCCCGACAGGTTCAAGGGAGTTTTCAAGCTGCTTCAGCTGAAGTCGAGGGGTTGGATGGGATCTTGAATGCACATCAACAGGTTAGAAGAAGGCTGGAGGTTGGGCATCTCGACAGGTTCAGGTATTTAAGTAGTCAACAGGTTCTATGGATTGGTTTGTAGCTGAGGCTCAAGAGGATGATGGTTTGCTGCCATCTGTTTGTGAGGTTGCATGGGAGTTTGCTGCTCTTCGATAGGTGCAAGCTGGTTGAGGGCAACAGCTTTGTAGCATTCGATAGGTTGAAGGCTTTAAGTACAACAGAGCTCGATAGGATTGGGAGTGCAACTTTGAAGGCTTCGAGAGGTTTTGTTAGAGGACTGGAGCTATTTGCTAGGGGGGTCGACAGGTTCAAGGCTGCACCTATTGACAGGTTGCATGGGAAGATTAAATGCACATTGACAGGATCTCAGCTTGGAGGCTTGATCTGCTCGATATGTTTGTTGTTTCAGCTACTTCAGCAATTCGATAGGTTTAATGCTTGGAGGTGTTGACAGGTTCAATGGTATTCTCGATAGGTTAGAAGCTGCATGAAGTGTAAGTCGACAGGTTGGGTTTTCAGCTGCATGAACCATTCGATGGGTTCAGTTCAACACTATTAAACATCTCGTGATGTTGCTTCACAAGTAACTAAACAGTTTGTGAGGTTCAGGGGGATACTTGAGAGCTTGCTGATTGAGAGGTTTGGTGGGGATTGCATGTTTGCTGCTCGAGATGTTTGTATGCTGAAGCTTGCTGCCACTTTTCGCCAGGTTGGATGTGTGCTTGGAGCTTAAGAGGTGATGATGCCAAGTGTTCGACAGGATCTGCTGGGAATGAGTCGACTGGTGTAGGGCTGCAGCAAGGTGTTCTCAACAAATTTGAATGGGAGATGGAGCACAAGGCGGCTGTTGAGAGGCTTGAGGAAAAGCTGCAGCAAGGTGTCGATAGGTTCCAGCATTCAAAGGTTGACAGGAAGTGATGCTACTGTCAGCAATTATTCAAGTGGTTGATTGTAGCTGCAATGGAATTGCACTCTGCAAGCTTTCAACTGGTCGTGCACCAATGCACTTGTTCATGCTGTTGTATTTTCTTCAGCTGCTAGATGGTACACCCGATATATATGCTGTGTGCTCTGATGAAGATGCTGAATACGTTGAGGCTCCACCATGTTGAAATCCCTTTCTTACTCTTTGACAGATTGGCTTCTCAGCTGTGTGCACTTCTTGACCGATTGGTTGTGAGTGCAAGGTGGTCTATCTATCTTGCACAATTGAGATAAACATGTAGCTTCAATTCTTCATTTGCTTGGCCGGTTCAGCATTGGCTATCAAACCCAAACTACTGCTGAGCTACAAATGAACCTCAAAACACCTCCAATGTGCTTAGCCATTCATCTCTCATTCTCAGCTGCGGATTGGTCCAAGAACTCTCCTTATTGGAGCTTTTTAACGGAAAACTGCACTAAGGACAAAATTAACTCCTTGCTGTAAAACAACACTAAGAATAATTATTAAACACTTTAGGTCCTAGCATAAGCCAGGTTTAAAGGTGTAGAAAGTGGTAAAAAATTAGTGCTTTACAGAGTCCCATGCCTAGTATCGTGCCTTGCCTGAGTTTTAGCGGGCACGGTTGGTTTCCTTCGGCTTCGAGCCGATCTTGGAGTTTGAGCCCTTCCCGATTGATCAAGGTCTAATTGGGGCTATTCTGGAGAGCTGAAGGGATGAGTAGTAGGCACTACTCTTCCCCGTAGGGATCTTACTTCTGACTCCAGAGGACTGGGTCCGCATCACCAGCCTGAGATTCGAGGGGGAGCCGATGACAGGGCAGATGGAGGATGATTATCGGGCTATGTATGAGGAGGTGTTAGGGTTGAGTATCGGCACAACGGATCTAGGACAGAGGTGGTCCAGGTCACGTGGTTCTTTGACACTTTTTCTAGTGACTTCATTCCTCCGAGACATCACTTGGAGTAGAGGACAGTGTTCTAGGTGTATTGTGTGGTGATGGGGCTCTGAGAGCCTGTGATGGAGTCAGGAGTAGTGCCAGACCAAGTGCTTCGAGCGTTCCTGATGCACTTTCTCGGTGCGATCTTATTTTCTTCTTCAACTCGAGGGTGCTTGACGGGTCTATTTCTGACACTGCTTGGGGACCTGGACCGAGTCCTTACTTACACCTGGGGTGTGGCAGTGTTGGCGCATCTTTACGAGCAGCTCTATCGCAAGCGGAGAGGCATTGCCACTGTCGGAGGTTTTCTTCCTTTCCTCCAGGTGAGTTTTAGTTGATTGTTGGATTCTATAATGCCTTAGTCGTCTTGTCTTTCATCCTAGTGATCGTTCTTGTGTTTTTCCAGTTTTGGGTGTATGACCACTTTACCATTCTATGCCCGTGGGTCCCAGTAGAGATCACTTTTACTTTCCCACGGATGCATGTGTGGCAGAGGGCGTTGGGGCTTCGCCGTCAGTCTTCAGATCTGCAGACTGCACGAAGCCTATTTGAGGACATGCACGCCGGGCAGGTACGTATTGTTTATATCAGTAAAGTGTTTAGGTTTTAGGTTTTAGGTTTTCACTGATGGATTATTTTGTTCATTTTCGATCACAAGTCATTTGGAGGCCTTATGTGGCTGGGGAGGACACCGAGCAACCAGTGATTCAGTCTGGCCAGCTGTTGGGGGATTTTAGTGTGTTGATTATTATGAATTAAAAGAAAGAAAATAAAATCAAAGTAAAACAGCAGATGGATTCAGCACATCTAAAATATCCTAGACCTACAAAATACAGGTTCCTTTGTAGTAAGTTATAATAAGTAAGAGTTTGTCCCACAGGGAGTAGTGATCTAAACCTAGAAGGTGTATAAGAAGAAAGAGAGATTTTCGGATGTCTCTAGATCTAATTTATAAAACTGAAATATAAAACAAAATCTAAAAGATTGAGGAAGATGGATGGTAAAATAAAATATAAAATGGGGAGAAATAGGCAGCTAGAGCCTAGTTTTTATTGCAAAACAGATCAAGAGCTAGGGATTTGCAGTAATCCTTCATTTAACTATAAGCACAAATGCAAGTTATAAGAATCTGATTTAGACCGGTGGTTTGGATTGATCTTAAGGCTATGATCTGTCCACTTCAATGGTCACAGATCATCTAATAGATTTCCTCCATCCCGATGGCTTCGATCAGAACAAGATAATCACTACAGATGATGTGGATGCAAGGCCACAAGCACAGGCACCCACAGGCATATCAAACCTAGGGAAATCAGATGGTCATCAGGAGAACTATCGGAGATGTGGCAGGCTTGGCCCATCTACAAAAGAGCCGATCGAGAATCTAATGGGACCACAAGATCTATAAATTTAATTAAGCTTTAAAACCAACAATTTATTGCTTTCAACAAAACAACTTACAATAAACTTGTTCCCAGTTCTGTAGTCTGTGCATTGATCCACATTTCTTCATGCTGAAATTACAATTACAAACTAGATCTGAGCTGCTACCTAGATCTAATCCAACAGGTTGGATTAGAGAGAGAAGGGGGAAGAGAAAAGGGGAAAATAAAACCTAAAACTAAACCTAAATCAGCTAAGGAGAACTCAGGCTATTCCTTTGTTCCTACATTCCTTGCTGAAGAAAAATAGCAGAATAGATGGGTATTTATACATATGCATCAATCTATGTGCCTTAAGTTGCAGCCAATCAGAGAGCAGAGAACTCAGTTTTGTTATGCATAGCTGAAGTGTCTTCACTTCAGCCAAGGAAAATTGCATGTGGACTGCAGTCCCATGTTTAAAGTTTTGTGCCCAGGTGATGTGTTCTTGCAGCTCTCAAAAATGCCCTTGCCGGCCACTGATATTTGCTAATGAAACTCGAGATAAATCCCTGAGATGTGTGGGACATTGGGATGTGTGCCCCAGAAGCATTGGAATCTCCAAAATATCCCTAAAGTGTTAAATAGATGGCTGGAACGCGTGCCTCGATAGGTTACATCTTCAAAACTTCAATCTCGAGAGGTTCAGGCAACTGTTCGACATGTTGAATGGGCTTAAGGTATGCATTCGACAGGTTCTCGATAGGTTCTAACAGGAGCTCGACAGGTTCATTCAACCATTCGAGAGGAAGCTCGATAGGTTCATTTTTAGCATCAGAACCTCTCGACAGGTTCTCGACAGGTTCAAACAACCATTCTATAGGTTGTGACAGGTTCAAACATTTTGCAAAAAGAATCATTCGATAGGTTGCAGCTCCAGCCTTGAACCAATCAACAAGTTTAATACATGAATTGCTCGATAGGCTCATCTGCACAAATCAATAAGTTCAGCTGACGCAATTCCTTAATTGAACTTGATAGGTTTAATCCTAGCTCTAGTACTATTTGACAGGTACTGACTTTAGCTGAACCACCCATTCGATAGGATCGGTTTTAGCTTCAAGCAGCTCTTGTACAAGGACTTTTCATGTGTAAACTACTCAACTGGAGCAACACATCAGCAGCCACTGCCCTCAAATCTGTAGCAAGATCTTTGGGATGCTGCTATGTTTTTCTAACATATAGGCCTGTGGCCAGAAGAATTCGAGCAGCTTTTACACTGATATTCATCAGCTCAGATTGTAAGCCTTGTTGACAAGTGAAAAATACCATTTTTCACCCCTTAATCTGGGCCTTGATAGACCCATGAGAGAACTAAATAAGTGTTTTAAGTGCTTATGTTACAGCTAACAATAAAGACAGGCTTAACCATAAAAGCAGCTTAAAAGTGCCAATAAGATGACAATCCATGTCAATCCAAAGGAAGAAAGGGAAGAAACAACCTCATCAGCTGTTGAAAGGTCTGAATAGAAGAAGCAAAGACCTGGAAGAGAGGTATGGAACAATTCGAACAGAAAAATGCACTACAGAGTCCTTTTCGCAAAGAACCTGTACTTTTCGCAAAGAACCTGAAACTCTGCGAAAAGGAATAAAACTCCAGGCGCAGCATTCAAAGAGCATCTGAACTTTTCGAAGAGAGGATTGAACTTTGCGAAAAGAAGAAAACACAATTCGAACAGAACCAGAACATTACGAAAAGAGCTTCAGGAGTCACAACACTTTGCGAAAAGGCCCCTAAGCTGTGCAAAGAGGCATTCTGGAGATTCGCAGCTTTAACAAGGGCAATTCAGTAATCTATTGCACGTGTCCCAATGCATTTTAAAAACCTAGGGACATTTCAGAGGATTCTAAGCATGAAGCGAAGGAATATTCCACCCCATGTGAGCACCTAGAGAGGGAATAACTTGGCGGGAACTTCTTGAAACTCTAACAAACTTTCAAAATGCATAACAGAATTGATGCCTTTTTCACCTGATTGGCTGAACCAGATCGAGGAATTTTGATTGGCCAGAACAGATCTGGATCCCCGTGCTCGACTACCATTGGTCAATACAGATATGAGAACCTCTGATTGGTTGATACACATCTGAGCCGGACACAGGAAAGCTATAAATAGGCGAAGCATTTGCCCAATTGGGGCATCCAGTTTTGAGTTTCATTTCTAATCTCCCATTTCCCGGCCAGAATGACATACGTAATCCTTATAATAGCCTACATTGTACTTGCATTTGAGAGTCAGTGAGATCTGCTGTAACTCAAAGGAGAGTTTGCATCCAAGATCGCAAATCCGAGAGTCATTAAGTCAGGTTTATAAATTGTAAGGATGAATTTTAAAAGGCTACTGTAAACTATGCATTCTCCATTGGACTCATGTCAAGGGTTCCCTCTGATCTCCTCAGTACATTAGACTCCTTTAGATTCATTGTTTTGCATGCAATTTCCCTTGATTCATTAATCCTGTGAGAATTAGTGTTTGTAACCTAGTCTCTTACAGCATTTGTAGTGATGTTTCTTGTTCTGAATTGAGGATTTGGATTAAAGACTATTGGATGGTTTGTGGCCATTAAAGTGGACGGACCATAGCCATAAGTGTAAGCCTAATCCTTGAATTAGATTTATTGGAATGTCCCTAGGTTTTAAAATGCATTGGGATGCATGCAACAGATTACTGAATTGCCCTTTTTAAAGCTACGAATCTCCAGAATGCCTCTTTGCACAGCTTAGGGGCCTTTTCGCAAAGTGTTGTGACTCCTGAAGCTCTTTTCGCATATTGCAGTTACTGAATTGTGTTTTCTTCTTTTACAAAGTTCAATCCTCTCTTGAGCAGTTCGGATGCTCTTGAATGCTACACAGAGTTTTATTCCTTTTCGCATGAGTTTGAGTGTTCTTTAAAAGTACGTGTTCTTCTTGAAAAGGACTCAGTGCAGTATTTTTCTGTTCGAATTGTTTCATACTTCTCTTCCAGGTCTTTGCTTCTTCTATTCAGACCTTTCAACAGCTGATGAGGTTGTTTCTTCACTTTCTTCCTTTGGATTGACATGGATTGTCATCTTATTGGCACTTTTAAGCTGCTTTTATAGTTAAGCTTGTCTTTATTGTTGGCTGCAACATAAGCACTTAAAACACTTATTTAGTTCTCTCAAGGGTCTATCAAGGCCCAGATTAAGGGGTGAAAAATGGTATTTTCCAGTTCTCAACACACCCCCAAACCTAAGCTTTGCTAGTCCCTGAGCAAAGACAAAATTTAAAAATAGAATGAAAAGCCATTTTCGTGGGGAGCACAGTTGCATTTAACATATGCAACAAGCCTTTTAAACCCCTAGGTGATCCCTAGTGGAGGAGTGAAGTCACCTGAGGGTTTTCAGTGAAGGTACCCACAAACTTCTCCAATAAATCAGTTAAGATCAATGCAGTTCTGTTAAAGCAAACTTTTATCCAATCAGATTATTCACACCTGCATCAGTCAGGTTGTAAGAAGATTTTCAAGAAAACATCAGTTCAAAACTAAAGTTCTGCTGTAATTCCTTTACCATTCACTTAGTTGGGGTCAAAAAGTTTTTACAAGAAAAATTAATGAACAGCTCGCCTTTGATTTAGGAATCCAGCTTCGATGTTGCCCTAATCAGTTGATTTTAAATCCAATTCTCACCAGGATTTTCACTCAATAAGCAAATGAGAGGGTTGTACTATTTCACACAGCTCAAGAGCAGTTACAGTCCTCAAATAGGATTGTAAGCAGGAGCATAGGCATTGCTTTTAGTTATGAATTCACTGCTCCTTTCACCATAGATTACACAAATTCTTATCTCCATGTGATAGCTCAATCCATCATTGATCAGTAAGGACTTTTACATGGGTTTTATTGTGGCTTATGGGTGAAATTTCTCAAAAGGGTTGGAATGGTGTTCATATTTGAGAAGTCAGTCAAGGTCAGGAGGTTATATACAAACCCACTCTTCTTTAGCATAGTTTCATCTTCTTCTTTTGAATTTCCAGAGCCAAAGTGGCCATCTTTTTCTCTTTCTTTTTCAAACTTCCAATGAAAATGCCTTCTTCCTTTTGTTTTGCTCAAATATTTTTCTTTTCTTTTTCGAATTAGCACTGATTGCATGCCACATTTCCTATGTTGTTTCATCATTGCCTTCAACTTTTACCCTTCTTTTGCGATTACAGTGTTACTCAATTCTCCTTCCTCAGCTTCCTTCCCTTTATCTTTTGCCTTCTCGGGGTAGGGTTAGGCTAAATGAGGTTGATGAGGTTTATTGGGGGAGATTTCAAAGGAATCATAGATTTATTTAGCTCAAATGGTGTGTATCAAGGGCAGTTTCAAAAGGTGGGGCTTTGTAAGGTTCAAACTATCCAAAAGGAGGCCTTACATCATGTCTTTAATATCATGAGTGCTATCAAATTATTTCGATTTGGATACGTGTAACTTCTAGTGTAAGTAAGCAGATTCGCATAGTCCCAAAAGCAGAAAAGATTGCCAAAGCATACCTCCAAAGAATACATTTCAGGCCCAAACCTCACTGGGTGTGGTTTTATATCAACTTCTTGAGGTATATCTTCACTGTTTTCCTTCATTTTAGGTTTACTAAAACATCAATTTTCTTTTGGAAATTTCCTGACATTTACTTCATGAAAGTCTTTTAGAATTACACAGGAAATTAATTTTAAAGAGTTTTTTTTTTTTTTAACTTCTTAATATATTTCAAAACGACAGGTGTGAAAAATATATAAAAAAAAAAAATTGCTGATCCAAAATTGTATTGATGTTAACTCCTTTATTAATTATTGCTATTTCTGTCACACCCCCAAACCAAAGGGCAGCAGGGTCCACACTGGTCCAAAACAGAGGAAAAATATATGCAAGAAAGAAAAACAACAAAAGTAATGATGGTAAGAAGACAGATAGAAATGCATAGTAGTATACACAAAATAGAATTTTCTATTACAACTTTATAACACAAAAAGTACAATTAGAGCTAATAACTGGGGTCAAAATCTGTATCATAGGTTGGTTCAAGTGGCTCGAATCGAGTCAACCGAATCGAGCTAGAGTCGGTGTTGGAGTCCAAACATGATTGAGCTTTCTCCTAATGGTGTTTTGTAGCTCGATACTCCTCAGATTTGATCTTTTTGGTGAGGCCAAGGTATTTGCTAAGGCTAGTGGTCTTCAATTTTTCTTGGTCAAGTTGGGCTTGCAACATGGACACCTTGTATTGCTCAGTCCTCACCAGCTGAAATGTTTGACCCAGCAGGTCCTTCATTTTCTCTCTTTCAAATTTCATAAAGATCTCCAACTTCCGAATCTGGTTTTCATAAGGGGTACGGATGTAAGCTTGTAAATCAGCTAGCCCCTTTGAACATCTTTGCGGATATAGGGATTATCTTCCATGGCTTTGATGAGGGTGGCGTGTCGAGGGAATGGAATGGTAGGGGACCAAAGGTGTCCCAAATTGTGGGAGGGAAGAAGTGTCTAGAAGGTTGTGGCGGTGCATGAGTGGCTTGCGAAAATGGGGAGTGGTGGAGGGATGCAACCAAGGGACTTGAGTTCGATTTGTGTTGCATGGGCGATGAGTGGTGGGGGTGGTCGATCAACCAATAATATCTCGGGTCGATTTGGGTGGCACAGGAATCAACAGATGGGTACAAGGGTAATGGTGGTTGTTTGGGATGTGGAAGCTAAGGTTTGGAGCAGTTCATTGGTTACAGTGGTTTGAAGTTGGGCTTGGTTGGATTGGGTAGGTAAGAATTTGGGAAATGGATGCGGTGTGGGAGAGGTGGGCATGGCATGGTGGGACAACTAATGTGGAGGGTGGAGGTGCAATGGTCAGTAAAGGAGAGGTAGGGAAGTGAGTGAAGTGATGAGGAGCAGTATAGGGTAGGTTCAAGTTCCATGGATTCAAAAATAGAACCCATTAAGGAAGAGTAGGCCTCAGAGTGAAGGGCGAAGGTCTCAGTGTATGGGAGACCTCGGTGTGTTGAATAGGCGAGGGAAGGTGAGGGCTTTGAAGCGGAGGAGCAGGAGATGGGACAATAAACTCTGCAGCTAACTCCTCTAAAACCTGGGCATTGGAGGGCGAAATTGGTGGTGTGAGAATGGTTAGAGTGGTTGGTGTAGAGGGGGAATCCAAAATTGGAATGATGGAGGGTGTGGGAGATGGGACAGCTGGGATAGGTGAAATGTCAGGGGCTGGAGTAGGGGAGTAGGGTGCAAGGCCAACGTCCTCCAGAGTAGGTGCAGCTGAAGAGCTAGTCACCAAAGGAAGGGGATTTTTATCAACAATGGGTGCAGCTAAGGAGCTGGTCACCACAGGGACGAGCGAGTTGGTTCAAGTGGTGCAGACTAAAGGCGATCACCAGGAGTTCGAGTTGGATCCAGCAAAGTTGATTGACAAAATTGGATCTGGCAAAATTGAAGGGGCAGGCTCAGTTGCAGGCTCATCTGTTGGGGTTGGTTCTGGCTCACTCACAGCTGCAGGGATAGGCTCACTCACAGTGCGAGTTCAGGCCTTGGCCTCTCTCATCCTTCTTTGCATAGCCTAGCTTGTAGTCCAAGCCTTTTCCCAAAATTGTGAGGGTAATGACTTCAAATGGCTCCTCACTATCAATGTCAAATTTGGCTCTCGAGGAGGCGTGATCAATCTGCCAAATGGTAGGCCGCCAACCTCGCTCCTTTTTCAACTTGGCACTAATGTCAGCCATGGCTTCGAAAATTAGCATAGGGGCATTGAAAAACTGCCCCTTGGAGAAATGAAAGAGGGCCTCTAAAATTGGTGTTCTCCTCTCTTGGCTGTGCCCAGTGACATAGAAGCTTCCCCTTAAAATGGAATCCATTAATAGAAATTGGGGGGCAAGGTCTCTTCTCATGATGGACTGCCTAGTGCCCACAATACCCTGGGTTAAATGTGTAGCCATCTCTCTAAAGGAGGCTGTTTCTAGAGCAGCCAAAGGACCAGAGGGATCAAATTGGAATGGTATCCCTAAAGCATTCCCTATGTCTTCAAATGTCACAGTAAGATCACAATCATCAATGAAAATGACTAGGGTAGGGACATCAGCATCTCTTTCAGTGACCTTGATTAGGTTTTGGTACCATAACTTCACCACAAGGTCGGCTTCATGTGGGACGGGTATCACGACATCGATTTTAATTTTATTAAAAATTTTAAAGGATAATATTTTCAGAATTGGTACTTTTTCTATTTTTATGGTCTTTTGCATTTTTTCGGAGGTCAGCCCCTGGCGAGGTGGATCCCTATATATACAAGGTAGAGTGGTCTAGAGGCTAACCTCACTTTTTACAGGTTGTTTTTTTTTGGAGAGTCGATGCTGTTTTCACGGTATTTAGCGGCTCTCAAGAGTTGGGGCAAGGATGCCCAGTTACTCACCTGTGAGGCTTGGCCTTTACCTCTTTGATTAGGAGAGGCATCGGTAGGCTCTTGCAGTTCATCCCTCAACATATTTACAGAGGGATCCTCAGGGACCCTGTCCTCTATGGTTAGGATGGGCCCAGAGTGGCTGGCACTGGAGCGATGGGTGGACCGGGGAACTTCTTCGTCGAATAAGGAAAGGGCGGCTAAGTCCATTTCGAAGTCTGGGGGGATGATGTAGGGATTGGCGAGGTGGACGGAAGCAGGCTTATGTGGGGTGACCCTTGTCTCCCCATTCAGATCAATTTTTACTACCCCGGCGACCACAATGGTTTCACGGATGTGCGGGCGAGAGTGAGGCTCCTCTTCCAAGATGATTCCTCTGGCCTTGGCGACTGCTGCGGCTCTCATCTTTTCCTTGGCCTCTATGACTTCTTCTCTGGGCCTGTAGCCTAAGCCGAATTTAGTTTGTTGCCCCTTGGCCTTGACGGGGTCTCTTCTTCCTTGGAGGCGTGGGCCTAGTCCTTTCCCTTTATGATGGCCCCATCTATAGAGCATGAACACAGCTGCGTCCATTCCTCCCCCAGTTTTATCCGAGGTCTTTTCAGTTGGTCCGAGGGTGACGGCTGAGAAGTCATACTAGAATCGATGAAGATCGACGTCCTCTGCTGTGTGCAATATGTTCAGCACTTTTCAGATTCTCAATGTGCAGAGTGCTTCTTTCCCTGTCTTCTCTGCTCTCGCCCAAGATGGTGATAATTTTTCCTTCCGAGATAAATCGGAGCTTTTGGTGCAGAGTAGATGGTATTGCTCCGAGCTTATGTATCCATGGCCGACCCAATAGCAGAATGAAAGTAGACTTGATGTCCATCACCTGAAAGGGGGTGGTGAAGGTTTGTGGCCCGAGGATCAGGTTGAGGTCTACTTCTCCTATGATTTCTCTTCTAGTGTTGTCGAATCCTCGGGCACTTGATATGGATGGTCGGAAGGTGTCGGGCTTCGCCCCAATTTTGATTGTCGTTCTCAGAGGGCATACATTCAGTGTCGATCCGTTGTCTATTAGGACCAACGGCACCACCAAGTTTCCTACCTCCACTGTTATATTCAAGGGCTTAGAGTGGTCATTCCCCTCGATTGGGAGATCCGCATCAGTAAAAGAGATGGCATTTGGGGCCAACACTTGCCCTATTATTTCTCCCACTTCATCTGGAGTTATGTGAGTGGAGACATGTGCATCCTTGAGTGCTCCCATCAGGGCTTGGAAGTGGAGCGGGGACGTGATTAACAAATCCCACACAGTGATATGTGCGAGTGTTCTCTTGAGCTGCGTCTCTAGTATGTGCTCTGTGGCCATTTTTTCAAAGGGATTCCCCGCGGCCTGTTCTTTCTTCTTCTCTTCTCCTCTGACGGTCCCTGATGCTTCTGGCTGTGTAGAAATCTGGCCTGACTGGGTAACAAATTTCCTTCTGGTTGCACCCAGACATTCATGTTCCGTCTGTTCATAGCTCAACGGTACTTGATGCGGGTCATAGGAAGGTTTTAGGATAAGGAAAGGAGTGCATGGTAATTTCGAGGAGGATCTGGTCCCACCAGTTGACTCGAGGGGCGTAATGGTAGTGGAATTGGAATTAGGGTAGAATTTGGGGTGGGTGGGGGGCTCGTGTGTTGGGCTTGGTAAGACCAGTGGCGATGGGGAGTAGGTGGTAAGGGGATTGGGTGAGGGGTTGCCTACTTGGGTGGCGGTGGAGTTGGGTTGAGGCCAAAATAACGAAGGGATGGGGGGAGTGTGACCGGGATGGAGGGAAGGGGAGCATATGAGGAGCGGGGTGATAGGGATATGAAGGGTTTTATATGGGGTGGCATGGTGGGATGATGACGGATTTGTGGATGACGTATGGTAAATTGGGGGTGATGGAATGGTGCATGGAGCGGGATGATTGGGACATGGCAGGCTAGTGGGTAGAATAGGGAGATATAAAGGGTTTGTGGGATGGTGGGATGATGATGGGTTTGTGGATGAAATGGGATAGATTGGGGATGATGGAGTTGTGCATGGAGCGGGGTAATTTAGGGGTGACGGAGGGGTGTATGGGATAAATTGGGTGGTGGGATTTGAAGGTGTGTATGGAATGGGGTAACTTGGGGATGGCGGAGTAGTGTATTAGGTGGCGAGATTTTAGGGTGTGTATGGGGTAGGATAATACGGGGATGGCGGAGTTGTGTATGGCGTGGGGTGATTTGGGTGTGACGGAGGGGTGTGTGGGGTAAATTGGGCGTGGGGTGGATATGCGTATGATTGCGGCGGGGCTGTGCCCGTTTGGATTTGATAGGCGGGAGCAGGGGTGGAAAAATACTGCCCTAAATCTAAGGGCTCCTCTTGGTATGCTGGCGTGGGGAAATAATCGGCCAGATACAATGGCTCGATCACCCCGATAGATAGTTCATCTTCGTTCGACCTAGGGAGTGAAAACTCCCCCTGATTACTGATATAATTTGAAGGGTCAAACTCTTCTTCTTCCTCCTCTATCCAGTGAATGTTAGGCCTGGGGCCTCATGGGTGCGGTGGTAGAGGGGCTTGATGGATATTCTGGTTCTGCCCTTGAGGAAGTGGCGGGGGAATGATTTTTCCTACCTCTATCAGATCTTGGACTACGTGTTTTAGTGGAAAGCATCAGTCCGTAGGGTGACCTGGTCCCTGGTGGAAATTGTAATGCAGATTCAGATCATAGTTTCTCGGTATGGGATGGGGTGGCGGGTGAGATTAAGTAAATTGACTAGGCCTTTCTGTAGCAATACCGACAATAAGACACTCAAGGATTTCCCCAACGGTGTGAACACTCGTTCAAAACGTGCTTGCATCTGCTCCTGGGTAAACGGGGCTCTTGGTCCGTTGCTTGGCCTTGGTACTTGCTCGAAATGGGCCGAGGGTGGTTGTGTAACCTGGAGGTGTATCAGGGGGGTATTGGTATTGGCCTGGGGGTAAGCAATGTTCTGTACCTCTGTCCCTGGTCTTCGTTCAATTCTTGGTTCGGCAGCTTTTTGAACCCCGGTGGCCCTGTCGTAACCTGCCCTCTCTAATGGCGTCTTCGCAACGATTGGCATTTTAGACGGATCGACCAAGAAAACTAGATCGTCATTGATATACTAAAAAATCTGCGATGACTGGGAGGGCTCCCTTGGTTATCAATTCAATCTGCTCATCATCGGGAATCCGATGAGTTACCTGAGCGGCGAATGCCCTCCACCTTCCCAAGTAAGCACTAAATGTTTCATCATGTCTTTGCTTTAGACGGGCCAAATCTGACTTTCTTGGCTCTATGTCCATGTTATAAACATATTGCTCTTGAAATAATCGCGTCAGATCTTTCCAATTTTTTATCATGGACGGTTCCAGGGATGTCAACCATCTCAGAGTTGGGCTCGTTAGACTTTTTTGGAACACTTTGATGAGGAGTCGTTCATCTCTGCCATACTGGCACATATCCCCACAATAAGATTTTATGTGGGCGATGGGGTTGCCAGTACCATTATACTTATCAAATGATGACATCTTGAATTTCTGTGGCAGGGGGACATCAGAGAACAAACATAAGTCTGAAAACTCTGTTGAATGTAGTTCTACTCCTCCCATCTTCATCAGTTGCTTCTGTATTTTGTCTATTTGTTCTTTCAACTATTCTGGTTCTTTTGAGGCTGTAGCGGGGACTCCTTCCCCCTGATTTTGTTCGACCCTAGGTGTGATGATGGTGGGTCCGGGAGGGTTGAAGCTGGCAACTCCTCCACTGTTGCGGACATCATCCTCCTCATACTGTTGGTCATGGTATTGGTGAGGGGTGAGTTCTGCTATTTGGACTTGGGAGGTGAGGGGTTGGATGACCTGGTGGGGCCATATGGTTTGTGGGTAAGTGATGTGCTAAGCTGGGTGCACATTCTGGGGGTGAGGGAGGTGTGGTTGAGGTGGCGGGATGTTGTGGGTTTGAGGAATGGGATGGATTGGATTTCCTGTTGGAAGTGGTATGGGGGCGTAAGGGGTATAGGTGAATGAAGGGTACTGGTGGGGGGGTATGGGGTTAGTGAATGGGCCTTGATGAGTGTGGGTGGATGGGCCTTAGGTTTGAGGGATTTGGGTTTGATGGTTTTGGAAGGCTTGGATTGAGGGGCCTTGGGCTTGGGGGAGGGGGTTAGTATGACTCTGGGTCAATGGGCCTTGTTGGGTTTGGGCTAATGGGTCATGAGGGGTTTGGACTTGGATCTGAGCCTGATGGGCTTGGGTCCACGGGCCTTGGGCTTGGGCTTGATTGGTTTGGGTCTAAAGGCCCTGGGGGGCTTGGACCATGGCTTGGGTCTGATGGGTTTGGGTTTGGACCCATGGGTTTTGAGGGTTCAGGTCTAGATCTGAGCTTGATGGGCTTGGGCCCATGGGCCTTGAGGATTCTGGGCCTGAGCCTGGGTTTGATGGGCTTGGGCTTGGACCCATGGGTTTTGAGGGTCTTGGGCCTGGGCCTGATGGGCTTGGGCGCATGAGTTTTGAGGGTTCTGGGCCTGGGCCTGGGTCTGATGGGCTTGGGCTTGGGCTCATGGATTTTGGGGGTTTTGGGCATGGGTCTGATGGGCTTGGGCTTGGCCCCATGGCTCTAGAGGTGTTTGGGCTTGGGCCCAAGGATTTGTGTGGGTTTGGGTCTGGAATTGAGGTGGGGGATTTTGAGAGGTATGGACGATGGGTGGTTGGGCATGGTTAGGAGGGAATGGGGTATGGAGGTTTTAGAGATTTGGATGCAGGTTTTGAGATGTAGGATTCTGAGAAGCAGCCCACAGGGTGTACATCGTTCTCATGTCCTCCATTGAGGGCATGGATTCAGGTGCGTGATTGGGGGGTGATGGCTCACTTAAGGATGGAGGGGGTTGGGAAAAATTGGGCATGACCTGGGTAAATGGGGGGGTATGTAGGGATGTGGATGGGCCAGGTAGCGGGAATGGTATGTGAGATGAGGTGGACGGGATGTGGGATGTAGGGGGAATGGATGATGAGAGGGGCAGAATGTGGGAAGTAGGCGGGGGATGGAGCTCCCTATAGGGTCTTTGGAAATACGGGGATGCGGCAAGGAAGTTTGCATGGGAGATGGGGATGTATGGATTGGTTGAGAAATGAGGGGTTTCAGTAGGGGATGAACAGGGGGTATGTTGGGAGAATGTGAGGGAGGGGGATGGGGTGGAGGTGAACACGGGTGCCCCAAAAGGACCCGTGATATCGAACCGGATTTGGGCATAGGTGTCGGAGATTGGGTCTTCTCCTACATGGGAATGGGATGGAGATGACGGAGGGGATGTATTGGCTCTTGACATGATCCGCTGACGAGTGTTGTATCGATGTCGCAGATAAGGGCCGAGTACCTTCCTTCTACGGGACGAGTTTGAGGTTGCCGTGGTGGCGGTCGCACCACAATATATTCTTTTGGTTGTTTTCCTTTGTTTTTTTTTTTGGTTTTTGGAAAATGATGGTTTTTTAATTTTTTTTTTGTAGGTGGATTTTTTTTTTGAAGATGAGGATTTTTCTTTTTCTCTTTTTTCTTTTTTTTTTTTTTTTAATGGAAATTAACTCCCCCGTACCTAGAATGATGACCTGGTGCCCAGGGTCAACTCCCGTCTCGGGCGATATATGTACCTTTAGTAGGTCCCACTGCGGGATCCGACACCCTTTCGAAGAGGTGAAAGGGAACCCTTTCGTTCTATTAAAGGTGCGGGAATCCACGCAAACAACCCGATCCCCCAGAGCAAATCAATGAGAAGTTGCCTTCTTTTGATTGGGCGGGGGCATGTTGGGTGTTAGAGGATGCAGGCGGATACTGTGGGCACTAATACCGCTAGTCGGGGAACTGGGGTGATGGATTGGGCCGGTGATGGATTGGGCCTGGTGTATCTCAAGTATATATATATGCCTTGACCAAAAAAGGGACAGATTTGGCTGGGCGTATATATTATATACTCCTGGTTTAAATCTGGGGATTTTGGCTGGGCGTATATATTATATACGCCTGGCTATTTTCTGGGGATTTTGGCTGGGCGTATATAATATATACGCCTGGCAAAAATACCTCTGTCAGCATAGTTTGACAGTGAGCAGCAAGCCCGAATGTGGGTCTTTGAACTGGTTTCTGGGGAGGGATGCTCCCGGGGACTGCTGTGTATGTTATCGGGTCCCTCCTTTCCGTTTCCTAGGGATACACGGCTGAATTTTGGGGTTGTCTATGCTCTCACCAATGCAGGTTTTATGGCTTGATCGGAATTGGCAACCCAACCGATATACCTCCGGCGCAAGCGCCTTCTCAGGTACTGGAAGGGGTGGTTCTTTTCAGGATCATCACCACTAGGGCTGCCGCCTTACTAGGAACCGGGTAAATTGTATCTGTGCCTAAACCCCCTAAAAACTACCCAAAAATGCAAAAATAAATTCAATTATGTCCCCATACTGTTGGTTCACTTTTAATTACAAACTTTTATAGGGGAGTGAAATTAAGTCCAAAATCGGGTCGGGGATGACAAGCCTGTGCCGCCTCAACGGGCCAGTGTTCAAAGGTGAAATATGATGACCGAAATAAAGTGCGCAAGTAGGCCCGCCAAACAGCTAAGGCTTGTAAATGACCAAAATTTAAATGACGTGAAAATAAATGCGAGCGAGCCCGCCAAACAGCTAAGGTGGCTTAAATGACAAGAATCGTCAAAGCTGAAACTTAAAGGCGCAAGTAGGCCCGCCAATCGGCTAAGGCACTTAAAGGACTGAATCGTAGGGGTGAGCACGTTAGTAAAAACAACAAAAATATATAAAAAACAGCAGAAAATAAGAAGGAAACAACAATGGTTAGCAACAAAAAAACAAGGCCAACAAGAGGGGAAGCGCTAGGGTGATCTCCCCAGCAGAGTCGCCATCAGTGCGACCATGGATCCTCTCGAACTCGTCGTGGCGATGCCGTCTCCTTCGATGAAAATGTAGAGTCGCCACCCGGAGTTTTTGGTGACCCGGGAAACCTTCAAATCAATATTTTGAGCACGGAAGTGCTAAATATGACTCTGATTTACCAGTCTTTACCAAAGGCTCTAGGGTAGGGGCTTCGGTTATCGATCGGGAAGGGTTTAGGCACCCGATCAACCCGCACGTAGCAGTCTCTATCTTTGGCCAAAAAGAAAAATAAAAGGGCGGAGTTTCCCCTTGCCTGAAGGCAATATGGTCCTATCAAGCTTTGAGCCAAATCGAAATTTTGGCGGCATAACGGCTTGAATCCTTGGACGGAGGAGACACCAAGAAGGTAGAGGAAGAGAGGGGTGAGCCGGAGCTCACGGGCCCTTGTTGCACCGTGGAAGATCTTCGCTTTGGCGTGCTTCCGATGGCTTAAACGGTATGGAAACGGACTCTAATGCAAAGATTTCATAGATAGGGAGTGTAGAGTGAAGCTAGGGAATAGATTTTGGCTAAAAGAAGGTGATCTCATGGTTGAAATAGAATGGAATAGGTGATCTAAGCTTGCTGGAATTCTGGAAAATAAATGGCATTTTCTCTCACTAGGACTTTCTCTCTCTTAAGCTATCTAATCAACCAAATTCTCATCAAAACTTCAACCCCTTGGGAAGAGGGGGGCCTCTCTATTTATAGAGAAGGGATGGATTAGGAGATTAGTTAAGAGCTAACTGGTTTAGCAATTAGGTAATCCCCCATCTAAGGTTTTCTATCTTTTCAAGGTCCTAGGGTTTTGGGAAACAGATTTTAATGGCTGATGATGGGGTGAGACCATGGGTGACTTAAGGGTTGCCAATAAGCTCAAAGGGGGTGCAGCCAACATCAAGACACCCGCCTTAACTAAGGGGATGGTCAAAGGGTCAAACTAGATGAAGGAAATTCGAGCAACTGATGATAGTTACTGTATCTAAGCTGGGCGTATATATTATATATGCCCAATTTAGGAACAGTAAATTTCACCAAAAACAGGGGAGCTTTGGGAAGATGAAGCCCGTGGTGGGTCCCACCTATGCTGGGCATATATATTATATACGCCCGACCAAATTTTTCCCAAAAATAAGCAGGCGTATATAATATATACGCCTGACTAATCTGGGGCTAAATTGGCTGGGCGTATGTATTATACACGCCTGACCAAAACTTTTATGATTTTATGTGAAACTGCAATCGGCCATAACTTTTGACCCGTAGCTCCAAATTGGGTGATATTTGGCTTGCTGGAAAGCTGGAGAAGTCTTCTTTCCAATGGTATATGGCTCATCCTTGGTAATAGTCTGTGTGAAATGTTGTAGCTCTCATCCCATCAACCGCTCAAAAGGGTTTAAGTTAGGTCTGGGAAGGGATTCTAGGGTTTAGGGGTGACATCTAAGGATTGGGGGAATGGCTCTAAAGGATTTAGGTTGATTCCTAATGGTCTAGGTAGGTTCCTAAGGTTTCAGGGGGTGCCATCAGAAGCACAGGGGTACATCTCTCCCGAAGTACAGATTGATCGGGCCTTGGGCCGAATTTGGGTGTCTACAGTAGATTAATTGGTTTAAATTTCACATTGCTCGAGGACTAGCAAAGAGTAGGTTTGGGGGTGTGTTAATCAATGAAATATGCCAAATTTTACCCTTTTAAACCTTTATTTTGCTAGGACCTAGAAAGTTTAATAATTGCTTTTGAGTGTGTTTTGCAGTTATTGGTAAAATATAGAAGAATGCAGTTCTTCTATGCAAAAATGCCAAAAAGAGGACTTGGAACCATCTATTAGAGCAGAGGCAAGTAATCTGTTAATATGGAAGTAAAATAGCTGCTCAAGGTGTGCTTCAACTGAGGAGGAGCTACAACTATACAAGCTGGGTGCATACTAAAAGAGTGCAGCAATATGGAACTCGGCAAGTGTGAGAGAAGAGACCGAAGGCCTGTTGTTGATTCTTAGTGTGCTTGATTTATGTGTGTTTTGAAAACAGATTTATAGAAGCTAAATTACAGTGGCTCTAGACTATATAAAAAAAATAAAGAAATATCAGCACAATTAGAAGAGAATTAGCCTGCAAGATCAGGGCCAATTGTAGCAAGTTTTAAAAGTAAGTGAGTGAAAGATCGTCCACAGAGAATTTGTCTAAAATGTAAGATAAACCTCCAGATCTGAGCTACCAGATCTGGCTTCTTATCATATCGAGAAAACCGATAAGATGAGAGGTTTGAATTTGTCACGTTTAACTAACTAAAAACAAAGAAAAATTTAAACTAAATGATCCAGATCCGAGTTGGGGGAATGATTGAAACAAAGACGGAGAAGTAATATCTAAATCTGATTTGGTCTTTGAAATCTAATGAGAATAACTGCAGCTCAACAGAGGTGATCCAATCTTCATCTGGCTACAAGCACAGATGTAAGAGAGATAAATCTAATTCAAGGATTAGGCTTACACTTATGGCTATGGTCTGTCCACTTTAATGGCCACAAACCATCCAATAGTCTTTAATTCAAATCCTCAATTCAGAGCAAGAAACATCACTACAAATGCTGTAAGAGACTAGGTTACAAACACTAATTCTCACAGGATTAATGAATCAAGGGAAATTGCATGCAAAACAATGAATCTAAAGGAGTTTAATGTACTGAGGAGATCAGAGGGAACCCTTGACATGAGTCCAATGGAGAATGCATAGTTCTGACAACATTTTAAAATTCATCCTTACAATTTACAGAGCACGGCTTAACAGCTCTCGGATTTGCAGTCTTGGATGCAAACTCTCCTTTGAGTTACAGCAGTATCTCACAGCTCTCAAATGCAAGTACAAAGTAGGCTATTACAAGGATTGCAGACAAGTTGTCTGGCTGGGAAATGGGGGATTAGAAATGAAACTCAAAATTTGGATGCCCCAATTGGGCAAATGCTTCGTCTATTTATAGCTTTCCCCAGGTCCAGCTCAGATGTGTATCAACCAATCAGAGGTTCTCAGATCTGTATTGACCAATGATAGTCGAGCACGGGGATCCAGATCTGTTCTGGCCAATCAGAATTCCTCGATCTGGTTCAACCAATCAGGTGAAAAAGGCATCAACTCTGTTATGCATTTTGAAAGTTTGTTTAACAGTTTTGGGAGGTGGTAAATGTGCAATTAACTCAATTTTTGCTTTGTCCACCTCAATGCCCTTGTGGGAAACAACATAGCCAAGGACAATGCCCTGGGTGACCATGAAATGGCTCTTTTCCCAGCTCAAAACCAGATTGGTTTCTTCACATCTTTGTAGTACCAATTTGAGATGGTGTAAACACTGGGAAAAACTGTCGCCATAGATTGAAAAATCATCCATAAAAATCTCCATAAATTGGTCAATCATATCAGAAAAAATGGCATACATGCATCTTTGGAAGGTAGCAGGAGCATTACAAAGACCAAAAGGCATTCTCCTATAGGCAAAAGTGCCAAAAGGGCAAGTGAATGTGGTCTTTTCCTGATCTTGTGGGTACACAGGAATCTGGTTGTAACTAGAGTAACCATTAAGAAAACAGTAGTAAGCTTTTCCTGCTAGCTTATCTAAGATCTGATCAATGAATGGGAGGGGGAAATGGTCTTTTCTGGTCATTGCATTTAATTTTCTGTAATCAATACAGACTCTCCATCCAGTTGTTTGTCGGGTTGACATAAGCTCACCGAGAATCGAGGTTACAATAGTGATTCCAGATTTCTTAGGTACCACCCTGTAGGTGCCACCCTTTGAATCTGAAATGGGGTAAATGACCCCCATCCAACAACTTAACAACCTCTTTCATGACCACTTCTTGCATATGAGGTTCAACCTTCTTTGCATTTCCTAGAAGGCTTTGCATCTTCTTCCAAGTGGATTTTGTGCATGCAAGCAATTTGGGTGATTCCTCCTAAATCGGCAATAGTCCATAATTGCCCTTTTATGTTCTTTCATGACTATCAACTCTTCCTCTTGCTCCTTTGTGAGAGAGGAAGAAATAATGTGAGCAATGATTTATGATTACCTAAGAACACATACTTCAAATTTTTGGCATTTGCTTTAGTTCTAAATCGATTTGAGAAAAGAAGGTAACAAAGGTACCTTAGACGTTTGTGGAAGGGGAGAGTAGCAGGTTTCAAGAAGAGAAACTTCTTTGATTGATTAAGAGTTCCTTGCACAACATTTATTTCCTCGAATTTGAGATACAACTTGCTTTCTTTTCAGATATCCCCAAGCATCTTTAACATTTGTGGTGAAGTCTTCACCTACGAAATTATTGTAAAGTCCCTTCCACAAGTTCATCCAATAGATCAACATGAAAACATTCTTCAGAGCTGAATTGAGGCTGTGTGACTGCATTATAAATATTTAATTTTACCTTCATGTTTCCAAATGAGATTTCCATAATACCAAACCTGCATTGAATGCAAGCATTTTCTGTAGCCAGGAATGGTCTTCCCAAAATGACAGGGATGGAAGTTTTGCTTTTGGTTGGTTCCATATCCAAAACTAGAAAATCAGCAGGATAGAAGAATTTATCTACTCCCACCAATACATCTTCAATCATCCCTACTGGCTTTCTTTCAGATCTGTCTGCTAGTTGTAACACCACATGAGTGGGTTTTAATTCTCCCAAACCTAGTTTCTCATATACAGAATATGGAAGTAGGTTGACACTAGCACCTAGATCTAATAAAGCCTTTCAATGGTGTGTTCCCCAATAATGCAAGGGATTGTGGAGATTCCAGGATCTTGAAGTTTAGGAGGTGTAGCAATGGATAACACTTGGTTAATTCTTTCCACAGCAAAGACCTTCTTGGACAACTGTATCCTAGACTGTCTTTTGTGAGTGCAAACATCTTTCAAAAATTTTGCATATGCTAGAATTTGTTTGATTGCCTCAAGCAAAGGTAAATATATCTTGACTTGCTTGAAAGTCTCCATCATGTCATCTATTTTTGTGTTCCCTTTATCAAAAGGGGATACAGATTTCTTTGCATGAGGAAATGGTAAATGAGGAACTAATCTTTCATCTACAGCTTTAGAAGTATTTTTAGAAATTTTTTGAATTTTCTGTTTTTCATTTTTTTGGTTTTAAAGGTACATCAACCTTACTTGCTATCACTATCTTGCTCTTCTTTGCATATCTTTATCCTCTTCCTCATTTCTTTCTTCTTGATACCCACTTTGTTATCTATCATTTTCCACTTCTCAAAGTGGTGACAATTTTACTTCTACATGTGAATTAGAAACTTCTCCAACCATGAACATCCTTTGGGATTGTTCAAAGGTTGGGTAACTTTCCTTCCTCTCTTTTGCCAAGGTATTTGAAAGTGTCCCAATGTTTCTTCAATCTTCTTTATGCTCTGGGTGAAAGTTCACGATCGAGTTAAAGATCCTAAATTCAAGTGAATTTAGGACTTGATCTTCAAAAGAAAGGGACACGGAGGGGTTTGAATCGGGCGCATCTGCCGCAGTTGTTGTGGAATGGGCTGCTGAAAGTTTGGTTTGAAATAAAAATTCTGCTGATAAGGTTGTGCAGTTTTGAAAGGCATTTGATTCTTTGGTTGTTGCTGTTGTTGGGATTGGTAATTCCCTTGGTTCCACCTCAAATTGGGGTGTGCTCTCCATGGATATTCATTTGACTGCATCTGTCCAAATGATTGAGCAGCATGAGCTTGTTCCACCATTAAATCTGGGAACTGTGATGCAACAGGACATTGGTCAATTGAATGAGTAGGAGACTGACATATCAGACATGCCTCCTCTACTCTTGAAACATTTGGAGTTTTAAGTGAGTCCATCAATCTATCAAACTTTGTGGTTAGATTGTCCATCTTTCTTTCCAACTCATTCACCTCATAGATCTTTCCTTTGGTGGGTTGGTGATTGTTCAACCTTGCAGGATTTTCAATTTCTCTTGACGAGATTCCTGCTGAGTTGAGTTTTCACCAATCACTTCAAATATGTCCCAAACCTCTTCAACTGTTTTTTGCAAGTAAGTGCCTCCACAGGAGGCATCCACCATATTTTTGCCTTTTTGATCAATTCCTTGATAGAAGCTTTGAACTAGCTGCCATCTAGGAATTTGATGATGAGGACATTGCCTTAAAAGTTCCTTAAATCTTTCCCATGCTTCATGGAAAGTTTCAGTTGAGTTTTGGGAGAATGAAATGATACTTTGTCTCAATTGGCTTGTTTTAGACATTGGAAAATATTTGGCTAAAAATTGACGCTGCAAATCATTCCAAGAAGTGATACTGTTTGGTGCTAACATGGATAACCATGCTCTAGCTTTATCCTTTAATGAAAAAGGAAAGAGCCTAAGCTTGGTTGCTTCTGGACCAAGTCCAGCTATGTTGAATATGGTGCAAAGAGCCAAGAATTCATTCACATGTTTGTATGGGTCTTCCTTACTCAACCCATGGAAGGAAGGAAGCATTTGGATAGTTGATGACTTGATCTCATAATTTCCTTCAACAGTAGGAAATTGAATGTAAAAGGGAGAGTTATAAGCACCAGGTGCAAAGTAATCCCTCAAAAGTCGAGGTTCTTCACCCATAGTAGCAGAATTCTATGTTGTTTGTTTGGTTCGTAGTAGCCTTTCAACTTCTAAATTCAATGGGAGAATCTCAGGGCTGAGAGTCCTCCTACCAAACATACAACTCAGAACAAAAAATCTGATTATTCACAGCAAACCTTCAGAATTTCTTTTTAAGTAGTTTCCCTTCTTCAAAAATTGAACATGAATAACTGCACAGGTATAAACAATAGAATAGTTTAGTAACGATATAAAAAAATAAAGGTAAAAACTTAGGTCTACCTATTTTAGAACAAATTCCCCGGCAACGGTGCCAAAAACTTGTTGTTGATTCTTAGTGTGCTTGATTTATGTGTGTTTTGAAAACAGATTTATAGAAGCTAAATTACAGTGGCTGTAGACTATATAAAAAAAATAAAGAAATATCAGCACAATTAGAAGAGAATTAGCCTGCAAGATCAGGTCCAATTGTAGCAAGTTTTAAAAGTAAGTGAGTGAAAGATCGTCCACAGAGAATTTGTCTAAAATGTAAGATAAAACTCCAGATCTAAGCTACCAGATCTGGCTTCTTATCCTATCGAGAAAACTGATAAGATGAGAGGTTTGAATTTGTCACGTTTAACTAACTAAAAACAAAGAAAAATTTAAACTAAATGATCCAGATCCGAGTTGGGGGAATGATTGAAACAAAGATGGAGAAGTAATATCTAAATCTGATTTGGTCTTTGAAATCTAATGAGAATAACTGCAGCTCAACAGAGGTGATCCAATCTTCATCTGGCTACAAGCATAGATGTAAGAGAGATAAATCTAATTCAAGGATTAGGCTTACACTTATGGCTATGGTCTGTCCACTTTAATGGCCACAAACCATCCAATAGTCTTTAATCCAAATCCTCAATTCAGAATAAGAAACATCACTACAAATGCTGTAAGAGACTAGGTTACAAACACTAATTCTCACAGGATTAATGAATCAAGGGAAATTGCTTACCATCCTTAAGATACATTAGAGAGGCTTCACTAAGCAATATCCTTACCCCCTTGCCAGAGAAAATTTACCCAAGAATGATGAAGTTATGGTACCAAAACCTAATCAAGGTCACTGAAAGAGATGCTGATGTCCCTACCCTAGTCATTTTCATTGATGATTGCGATCTTACTGTGACATTTGAAGACATTGGGAATGCTTTAGGGATACCATTCCAATTTGATCCCTCTGGTCCTTTGGTGCTCGAGCTTGACCTCCTTTAGAGATGGTGCACATTTAACCCAAAGACATATTGTGAGCCTTTGGCGATCCATCATGAGAAGAGACCTTGCCCTCCATTTTCTATTAATGGATTCCATTTTAAGGGGAAGCTTCTATGTCACTGGGCACAGCCAAGAGAGGAGAACACCAATTTTAGAGGCCCTCTTTCATTACTCCAAGGGGCAGTTTTTCAATGCCCCTATGCTAATTTCCGAAGCCATGGCTGACATTAGTGCCAAGTTGAAAAAGGAATGAGCTGGTGGCCTACTATTTGGCATTGATCACGGACTCTCCTCGAGCCAAATTTGACATTGATAGTGAGGAGCCATTTGAAGTCATTACCCCTCACAATTTTGGGAAAAAGGTTTGGACTACAAGCCGAGGCTATATACTAAGAAGGATGAGAGAGGCGGTGAACTGCACATGCCCTATGACTTTTGAACTGCACATGGTGAACCTATCCTACTTGTGGTGAGCAGAACCCATCCCTACAGATGAGCACACTGAGCACTGCCCTTCAATTTTGCGGATCCAATTTTGTAGAATCAACTTTGCAGATCCGATTACGCCAACTCACATGGTGATCGGCTCTTTGCACCACTTCTTGAACCAACTCTGCTGTCCTGTGGTGACCGGCTCTTATTTGCACCCATTGTTGATAAAATCCTTCCTTTGGTGACTAGCTCTTGGTGCACCTACTCTGGAGACGTTGGCCTTGCACCCTACTCCCTACTCCATTCGACATTTCACCTATCCCGGTGTCCATCTCCCACACCTCCATCATTCCAATTGTGGATTCCCCTCTCACAACCACTCCAACCATTCTCACACCACCAATTTCGCCTCCAATGCCCGGGTTTTAGAGGAGTTAGTGCGAGTTTATTGTCCCATCTCCCTACACTCCTCTTCAAAGCCCTCACCTTCCCTGCTCATTTAGCCCCACACACAGGGTCTCCATACACACACCTTCGCCCTTCACTCTGAGGCCTACTCTTCCTTAATGGGTTCTATTTTGAATCCATGGAACTTGAACCTACCCTATACACTCCTCATCACTTCACTCACTTCCCTACCTCTCCCTTCTGACCATTACACCTCCACCCTCCACATCAGTTGTCCCGATCCATGCCATGCCCACCTCTCCCACACACGCATCCATTTCCCAAATTCTTACCTACCTCCAATCCATCCAAGCCCAACTTCAAATCAACAGACAAGATCTGTAACCAATGAACTGCTCGAAACCTTAGCTTCCACATCCCAAACAACCACCATTACCCTTGTACCTACTGTTGATTCCCAGGCCACCCAAACTGACCCAGAGATATTATTGATTGATCTGACCACCCCACCCTCGCCCATACAACACGAACACAAGTCCTCTTGGTTGCATCCCCTCCACCACTCCCCATTTTCTCTGAGCAAGCCAGACAGACCCTGTTGTCAACCTTCTAGACACTTCTTCCCCCCCTCCCACAGCTGGGACACCTTTGGTCCCCTACCATTCCATTCCCCTCCCCCGATACGCCACCCTCATCAAAGCCATGGAAGATAATCCCTATATCCGCAGAGATGTTCAAAAGGGGCTAGCTGATTTACAAGCTTACATCCGTACCCCTTATGAAAACCAGATTCGGAAGTTGGAGATCTTTATGAAATTTGAAAGAGAGAAAATGAAGGACCTGCTGGGTCAAACATTTCAGCTGGTGAGGACTGAGCAACACAAGGTGTCCATGTTGCAAGCCCAACTTGACCAAGAAAAATTGAAGACCACTAGCCTTAGCAAATACCTTGGCCTCACCAAAAAGATCAAATCTGAGGAGTATACTGAACTACAAAACACCATTCCGGAGAAAGCTCAATCAAGTTCGGACTCCAACACTGACTCTAGCTCTGATTCTGACAGTGACTCCAGTTCGGAGCCACTTGAACCAACCTATGATACAGATTTTGACCCCAGTTATTAGCTCTCATTGTACTTTTTGTGTTATAAAGTTGTAATAGAAAATTCTGTTTTGTGTATACTACTATGCATTTCTATCTGTCTTCTTGCCATCATTACTTTTGTTATTTTTCTTTCTTGCATATATTTTTCCTCTGTTTTGGACCAGTGTGGACCCTGCTACCCTTTGGTTTGGGGGTGTGACAGAAATAGCAATAATCAATAAAGGAGTTAACATCAGTACAGTTTTGGATCAGCAATTTTTTTTTATATATTTTTCACACCTGTTGTTTTGAAATATATTAAGAAGTTAAAAAAAAAAAAAACTCTTTAAAATTAATTTCCTGTGTAATTCTAAAAGACTTTCATGAAGTAAATGTCAGGAAATTTCCAAAAGAAAATTGATGTTTTAGTAAACCTAAAATGAAGGAAAACAGTGAAGATATACCTCAAGAAGTTGATATAAAACCACACCCAGTGAGGTTTGGGCCTGAAATGTATTCTTTGGAGGTATGCTTTGGCAATCTTTTCTGCTTTTGGGACTATGTGAATCTGCTTACTTACACTAGAAGTTACACGTATCCAAATCGAAATAATTTGATAGCACTCATGATATTAAAGACATGATGTAAGGCCTCCTTTTGGACAGTTTGAACCTTACAAAGCCCCACCTTTTGAAACTGCCCTTGATACACACCATTTGAGCTAAATAAATCTATGATTCCTTTGAAATCTCCCCCAATAAACCTCATCAACCTCATTTAGCCTAACCCTACCCCGAGAAGGCAGAAGATAAAGGGAGGGAAGCTGAGGAAGGAGGATTGAGTAACAATTTAATAGCAAAAGAAGGGTAAAAGTTGAAGGCAATGATGAAACAGCAGAGGGAATGTGGCATGCAGTCAGTGCTAATTCGAAAAAGAAAAGAAAAATATTTGAGCAAAACAAAAGAAAGAAGGCATTTTCATTGGAAGTTTGAAAAAGAAAGAGAAAAAGATGGCCACTTTGGCTCTGAAAATTCAAAAGAAGAAAATGAAACTATGCTGAAGAAGAGTGGGTTTGTATATAACCTCCTGACCTTGACTGACTTCTCAAATATGAACACCATTCCAACCCTTTTAAGAAATTTCACCCATAAGCCACAATAAAACCCAAGTAAAAGTCCTTACTGATCAATGATGGATTGAGCTATCACATGGAGATAAGAATTTGTGTAATCTATGGTGAAAGGAGCAGTGAATTTATAACTAAAAGCAATGCCTATGCTCCTGCTTACAGTCCTATTTGAGGACTGTAACTGCTCTTGAGCTATGTGAAATAGTACAACCCTCTCATTTGCTTATTGAGTGAAAATCCTGGTGAGAATTGGATTTAAAATCAACTGATTAGGGCAACATCGAAGCTGGATTCCTAAATCAAAGGCTAGCTGTTCGTTAATTTTCCTTGTAAATCGCCTCTGACATAAATCGACTGAGTAGTAACAAGAATTACTGCAGAATTTTAGTTTTAAACTGATATCTTTCTTGAAAAAACCTTCTTACAAAATAACTGATGCAGGTGTGAATAATCAATTGAGGAAAGTGGTATATGCTTGAGCTAACGATCTTAACTAACTTATTGAAGAAGTTTGTGGGTACCTTCACTGAAAACCCTCAGGAGACTTCACTCCTCCACTAGGGATCACCAAGGGGTTTAAAAGGCTTGTTGCATATGCTAAATGCAATTGTGCTCCCTACAAAAGTGGCTCTTTACTTTGTTTTTTTTATTTTTTTCTTTGCTCAGGGACTAGCAAAGCTTAGGTCTGGGGGTGTATTGACAAGTGAAAATAACCATTTTTCATCCCTTAATCTGGGCCTTGATAGACCCTTGAGAGAACTAAATAAGTGTTTTAAGTGCTTATGTTGCAGCTAACAATAAAGACAGGCTTAACCATAAAAGCAGCTTAAAAGTGCCAATAAGATGACAATCCCTGTCAATCCAAAGGAAGAAAGGGAAGAAACAACCTCATCAGCTGTTGAAAGGTCTGAATAGAAGAAGCAAAGACCTGGAAGAGAAGTATGGAACAATTCGAACAGAAAAATGCACTACAGAGTCCTTTTCGCAAAGAACCTGTACTTTTCGCAAAGAACCTGAAACTCTATGAAAAGGAATAAAACTCCAGGCATAGCATTCGAAGAGCATCTGAACTGTTCGAAGAGAGGATTGAACTTTGTGAAAAGAAGAAAACACAATTCGAACATAACCAGAACATTGCGAAAAGAGCTTCAGGAGTCACAACACTTTACGAAAAGGCCCCTAAGCTGTGCGAAGAGGCATTCTGGAGATTCGCAGCTTTAACAAGGGCAATTCAGTAATCTGTTGCATGCGTCCCAATGCGTTTTAAAAACCTAGGGACATTTTAGAGGATTCTAAGCATGAAGCGAAGGAATATTCCACCCCACGTGAGCTCCTAGAGAGGGAATAACTTGGCGGGAACTTCTAGAAACTCTAACAAACTTTCAAAATGCATAACAGAATTGATGCCTTTTTCACGATTGGATTGGTGAACGGATCGAGGAATTACGATTGGCGAGCGATCACGGATCCCCGTGCTCAACTACCATTGGTCAATACAAATCTGAGAACCTCTGATTGGTTGATACACATCTGAGCTGGACCTGGGGAAAGCTATAAATAGAGGAAGCATTTGCCCAATTGGGGCATCTAGATTTTGAGTTTCATTTCTAATCCCCCATTTTCTAGCCAGACAGCTTGTCTGCAATCCTTGTAATAGCCTACTTTGTACTTGCATTTGAGAGCTGTGAGATACTGCTGTAACTCAAAGGAGAGTTTGCATCCAAGACTGCAAATCCGAGAGCTGTTAAGCCGTGCTCTGTAAATTGTAAGGATGAATTTTAAAATGTTGTCGTAAACTATGCATTCTCCATTGGACTCATGTCAAGGGTTCCCTCTGATCTCCTCAGTACATTAGACTCCTTTAGATTCATTGTTTTGCATCCAATTTCCCTTGATTCATTAATCCTGTGAGAATTAGTGTTTGTAACCTAGTCTCTTACAGCATTTGTAGTGATGTTTCTTGTTCTGAATTGAGGATTTGGATTAAAGACTATTGGATGGTTTGTGGCCATTAAAGTGGACAGACCATAGCCATAAGTGTAAGCCTAATCCTTGAATTAGATTTATCTCTCTTACATCTGTGCTTGTAGCCAGATGAAGATTGGATCACCTCTGTTGAGCTGCAGTTATTCTCATTAGATTTCAAAGACCAAATTAGATTTAGATATTACTTCTCCATCTTTGTTTCAATCATTCCCCCAACTCGGATCTGGATCATTTAGTTTAAATTTTTCTTTATTTTTAGTTAGTTAAAGTGAAAAATTCAAACCTCTCATCTTATCAGTTTTCTAGATAGGATAAGAAGTCAGATCAGGTAGCTCAGATCTGGAGGTTTATCTTACATTTTAGACAAATTCTCTGTGGACGATCTTTCACTCACTTACTTTTAAAACTTGCTACAATTGGCCCTGATCTTGCAGGCTAATTCTCTTCTAATTGTGCTGATATTTCTTTATTTTTTTTATATAGTCTAGAGCCACTGTAATTTAGCTTCTATAAATCTGTTTTCAAAATACACATAAATCAAGCACACTAAGAATCAACAACAGGCCTTCGGTCTCTTCTCTCACACTTGCCGAGTTCCATATTGCTGCACTCTTTTAGTATGCACACAGCTTGTATAGTTGTAGCTCCTCCTCAGTTCAAGCACACCTTGAGCAGCTATTTTACTTCCATATTAACAGATTACTTGTCTCTGCTCTAATAGATGGTTCCAAGTCCTCTTTTTGGCATTTTTGCATAGAAGAACTGCATTCTTCTATATTTTACCAATAACTGCAAAACACACTCAAAAGCAATTATTAAACTTTCTAGGTCCTAGCAAAATAAAGGTTTAAAAATATTTCATTGATTAACACACCCCCAAACCTACTCTTTGCTAGTCCTCGAGCAATGTGAAATTTAAACCAATTAATCTCTCATAGACACCAAATTAAGGCCGATCAATGGGAGAGATGTGCTTTTGATGGCACCCCCTGAAACCTTAGGAACCTACCTAGACCATTAGGAATCAACCTAAATCCTTTAGAGCCATTCCCCCAATCCTTAGATGTCACCCCTAAACCCTAGAATCCCTTCCCAGACCTAACTTAAACCCTTTTGAGCGGTTGATGGGATGAGAGCTACAACATTTGACACAGACTATTACCAAGGATGAGCCATATACCATTGGAAAGAAGACTTCTCCAGCTTTCCAGAAAGCCAAATATCACCCAATTTGGAGCAACGGGTCAAAAGTTATGGCCGATTGAAGTTTCACATAAAATCATAAAGGTTTTGCTCAAGCGTGTATAATACATACGCCCAGCCAATTTAGCCCCAGATTAGTCAGGCGTATATATTATATACGCCTACTTATTTTTGGGAAAAATTTGGTCGGGCGTATATAATATATATGCCCAGCATAGGTGGGACCCACCACGGGCTTCATCTTCCCAAAGCTCCCCTGTTTTTGGTGAAATTTACTGTTCCTAAATTGGGCATATATAATATATCGCCCGGACTTAGATCTGATGATAACTATCATCGATTCTTTTCAATTTCCTACATCTAGTTTGACCCTTTGACCATCCCCTTAGTTAAGGCGGGTGTCTTGATGTTGGCTGCACCCCCTTTGAGCTTATTGGCAACCCTTAAGTCACCCATGGTCTCACCCCATCATCAGCCATTAAAATCTGTTTCCCAAAACCCTAGGACCTTGAAAAGATAGAAAACCTTAGATGGGGGATTACCTAATTGCTAAACCAGTTAGCTCTTAACTAATCTCCTAATCCATCCCTTCTCTATAAATAGAGAGGCCCCCCTCTTCCCAAGGGGTTGAAGTTTTGATGAGAATTTGGTTGATTAGATAGCTTAAGAGAGAGAAAGTCCTAGTGAGAGAAAATGCCATTTATTTTCCAGAATTCCAGCAAGCTTAGATCACCTATTCCATTCTATTTCAACCATGAGATCACCTTCTTTTAGCCAAAATCTATTCCCTAGCTTCACTCTACACTCCCTATCTATGAAATCTTTGCATTAGAGTCTGTTTCCATACCGTTTAAGCCATCGGAAGCACGCCAAAGCGAAGATCTTCCACGGTGCAACAAGGGCCCGTGAGCTCCGGCTCACCCCTCTCTTCCTCTACCTTCTTTGTGTCTCCTCCGTCCAAGGATTCAAGCCATTATGCCGCCAAAATTTCGATTTGGCTCAAAGCTTGATAGGACCATATTGCCTTCAGGCAAGGGGAAACTCCGCCTTTTTATTTTTCTTTTTGGCCAAAGATAGAGACTGCTACGTGCGGGTTGATCGGGTGCCTAAACCCTTCCCGATCGATAACCGAAGCCCCTACCCTAGAGCCTTTGGTAAAGACTGGTAAATCAGAGTCATATTTAGCACTTCCGTGCTCAAAATATTGATTTGAAGGTTTCCCGGGTCACCAAAAACTCCGGGTGGCGACTCTACATTTTCATCGAAGGAGACGGCATCGCCGCGACGAGTTCGAGAGGATCCATGGTCGCACTGATGGCAACTCTGCTGGGGAGATCACCCTAGCGCTTCCCCTCTTGTTGGCCTTATTTTTTTGTTGCTAACCATTGTTGTTTCCTTCTTATTTTCTGCTGTTTTTTATATATTTTTGTTGTTTTTACTAACGACTCACCTCGATTCGGTCCTTTAAGTGCCTTAGCCGATTAGGCGGGCCTACTTGCCTTTAAGTTTACTTTGACGATTCTTGTCATTTAAGCCACCTTAGCATTTTTGGCATTTAAATTTTGGTCATTTACAAGCCTTAGCATTTGGCGCCTACTTGCACTTTATTTCGGTCATCATATTTCACCTTTGAACACGGCCCGTTGAGGCGCGACTTGTCATCCCAGATTTTGGACTTAATTTCACTCCCCTATAAAAGTTTGTAATTAAAAGTGAACCAACGGTATGGGGACATAATTGAATTTATTTTGCATTTTGGGTAGTTTTAGGGGTTTGAAACAGATACAATTTACGGTTCCTAGTAATGGCAGCCTAGTGGTGATGATCTGAAAGAACCACCTTCCGATTACACGAGAAGGCGCTTATGGGAGGTATATCGGTTGGGTTGCCAATTCGATCAAGCCATAAAACCGCATTGGTGAGGCGTGAACAACCCCAAAATTCAGGTGTATCCCTAGGAAGCGGAAAGGAGGGTCCGATAACATACAAGGATCCCGAGCATCCCTCCCGAAACCAGTTCAAAGACCCACATTGAGACTTCTTGCTCCTTTGTCAAACTATCTTGTGAGAAGTATTTTGCCGTATATATTATATCGCCCGGCCAAAATCGAGAAAATAGCGGTATATAATATATCGCTTGACCAAAATCGATTTAAACCGAGTATATAATATATCGCGACCAAATCATCCTTTTTGGTCGGGCGTGCATAATATATGCGCCCAGTATACACTGGGCCACAGCAACCCGACCTGAGGCCCAATCCATCACCCCAGTTCCCCGACTAGCGGTATTAGTGCCCACAGTATCCGCCTGCATCCTCTAACACCCAACATGCCCCCGCCCAATCAAAAGAAGGCAACTTCTCATTGATTTGCTCCGGGGGATCGGGTTGTTTGCGTGGATTCCCGCACCTTTAATAGAACGAAAGGGTTCCCTTTCACCTCTTCGAAAGGGTGTCGGATCCCGCAGTGGGACCTACTAAAGGTACATATATCGCCCGAGACAGGAGTTGACCCAGGGCACCAGGTCATCATTCTAGGTACGGGGGAGTTAATTTCCATTTAAAAAAAAAAAAAAAAAAAAAGAGAAAGAAAAATCCTCATCTTCAAAAAAAAAGTCCACCTACAAAAAAAAAATTAAAAAACCATCATTTTCCAAAAACCAAAAAAAAAAACAAAGGAAAACAACCAAAAAAATATATTGTGGTGCGACCGCCGCCACGGCAACCTCAAACTCGTCCCGTAGAAGGAAGGTACTCGGCCCTTATCTGCGACATCGATACAACACTCGTCAGCGGATCATGTCAAGAGCCGATACATCCCCTCCGTCATCCCCATCCCATTCCCATGTAGGAGAAGACCCAATCTCCGACACCTATGCCCAAATCCGGTTCGATATCACGGGTCCTTTTGGGGCACCCGTGTTCACCTCCACCCCATCCCCCTCCCTCACATTCTTCCAACATACCCCCTGTTCATCCCCTACTGAAACCCCTCATTTCTCAACCAATCCATACATCCCCATCTCCCATGCAAACTTCCTTGCCGCATCCCCGTATTTCCAAAGACCCCATAGGGAGCCCCATCCCTACCTACTTCCCACGTTCATCCCTCTCATCATCCATTCCCCTACATCCCACATCCCATCCACCTCATCTCACCCATTCCCACCATGGCCCATCCACATCCCTACATACCCCCCCATTTTCCCAGGTCATGCCCAATTTTTCCCAACCCCCTCCATCCTTAAGTGAGCCATCACCCCCCAATCACGCACCTGAATCCATGCCCTCAATGGAGGACATGAGAACGATGTACAACCTGTGGGCTGCTTCTCGGAATCCTACATCTCAAAACCCGCATCCAAATCTCCAAAACCTCCATACCCCATTCCCTCCTAACCATGCCCAACCACCCATCGTCCATACCTCCCAAAATCCCCCACCTCAATTCCAGACCCAAACCCACACAAATCCTTGGGCCCAAACCCAAACACCTCTAGAGCCATGGGGCCAAGCCCAAGCTCATCAGACCCATGCACAAAACCCCCAAAATCCATGAGCCCAAGCCCAAGCCCATCAGACCCAGGCCCAGGCCCAGAACCCTCAAAACTCATGGGCCCAAGCCCATCAGGCCCAGGCCCAAGACCCTCAAAACCCATTGGTCCAAGGCCCATGGGCCCAAGCCCATCAAGCTCAAATCCAGACCTGAACCCTCAAAACCCATGGGCCCAAGCCCAAACCCATCAGACCTAAGCCCTGGTCCAAGCCCCCCAGGGCCTTTAGACCCAAACCTATCAAGCCCAAGCCCAAGGCCTGTGGACCCAAGCCCATCAGGCTCAGATCCAAGTCCAACCCCCTCATGACCCATTAGCCCAAACCCAACAAGGCCCATTGACCCAGAGTCATACTAACCCCCACCCCCAAGCCCAAGGCCCCTCAATCCAAGCCTTCCAAAACCATCAAACCCAAATCCCTCAAACCTAAGGCCCATCCACCCACACTCATCAAGGCCCATTCACTAACCCCATACCCCCCCACCAGTACCCTTCATTCACCTATACCCCTTACACCCCCATCCCACTTCCAACAGGAAATCCAATCCATCCCATTCCTCAAACCCACAACATCCCGCCACCTCAACCACACCTCCCTCACCCCCAGAATGTGCACCCAGCTCAGCACATCACTTACCCACAAGCCGCTCATTCCCTACAAACCATATGGCCCCACCAGGTCATCCAACCCCTCACCTCCCAAGTCCAAATAGCATAACTCACCCCTCACCAATACCATGACCAACAGTATGAGGAGGATGAAGTCCGCAATAGTGGAGGAGTTGCCAGCTTCAACCCTCTCGGACCCACCATCATCACACCTAGGGTCGAACAAAATCAGGGGGAAGGAGTCCTCGCTACAGCCTCAAAAGAACCAGAATAGTTGAAAGAACAAATAGAGAGAATACAGAAGCAACTGATGAAGATGGGAGGAGTAGAACTGCATTCAACAGACTTTTCAGACTTATGTTTGTTCTCTGATGTCCCCCTACCACAGAAATTCAAGATGTCATCATTTGATAAGTATAATGGTACTGGCAACCCCATTGCCCACATAAAATCTTACTGTGGGGATATGTGCCAATATGGCAGAGATGAACGACTCCTCATCAAAGTGTTCCAAAAAAGTCTAACGAGCCCAGCTCTGAGATGGTTGACATCCCTGGAACCGTCCATGATAAAAATTGGAAAGATCTGACGTGATTATTTCAAGAGCAATATGTCTATAACATGGACATAGAGCCAAGAAAGTCAGATTTGGCCCGTCTAAAGCAAAGACATGATGAAACATTTAGTGCTTACTTGGGAAGGTGGAGGGCATTCTCCGCTCAGGTAACTCATTGGATTCCCGATGATGAGCAGATTGAATTGATAACCAAGGGAGCCCTCCCAGTCATCGCAGATTTTTTAGTATATCAGCAGCAGTCTAGTTTTGCTGATCTGGTCCAAAATGCCAATCGTTGCGAAGATGCCATTAGAGAGGCCAGGTTACGAAGGAATGTGGCCAACAGGGCCACCGGGGTTCGAAAAGCTTCCAAACCAAGAATTGAACGAAGACCAGGGACAGAGGTACAGAACATTGTTTACCCCCAAGCCAATACGAATACCCCCCCGATACACCTCCAGGTTACACAACCACCCCCGGCCCATTTCGAGCAAGTACCAAGGCCAAGCAACGGACCAAGAGCCCCGTTTACCACATTTTCAACGAGTGTTCACACCGTTGGGGCAATCCTTGAGTGTCTTATTGTCGGTATTGCTACAGAAAGGCCTAGTCAATTTACTTTAATCTCGCCCGCCACCCCATCCCATACCGAGAAACTATGATCTGAATCTGCATTACAATTTCCACCAGGGACCGGGTCACCCTACGGACCGATGCTTTCCACTAAAACATGCAGTCCAAGATCTGATAGAGGTAGGAAAAATCATTCCCCCGCCACTTCCTCAAGGGCAGAACCAGAATATCCATCAAGCCCCTCTACCACCGCACCCATGAGGCCCCAGGCCTAACATTCACTGGATAGAGGAGGAAGAAGAAGAGTTTGACCCTTCAAATTATATCAGTAATCAGGGGGAGTTTTCACTCCCTAGGTCTAACGAAGATGAACTATCTATCGGGGTGATCGAGCCATTGTATCTGGCCGATTATTTCCCCACGCCAGCATACCAAGAGGAGCCCTTAGATTTAGGGCAGTATATTTCTACCCCTGCTCCCGCCTATCAAATCCAAACGGGCACCGCCCCGCCGCAATCATACGCATATCCACCCCACGCCCAATTTACCCCACACACCCCTCCGTCACACCCAAATCACCCCACGCCATACACAACTCCGCCATCCCCGTATTATCCTACCCGATACACACCCTAAAATCTCCACCCTACTACTCCGCCATCCCCAAGTTACCCCATTCCATACACACCTTCAAATCCCACCACCCAATTTATCCCATACACCTCCTCAATCACCCTAAATTACCCCACTCCATGCACAACTCCATCATCCCCAAACTATCCCCTTTCATCCACAAACCCATCATCATCCCACCATCCCACAAGCCCTTTTTATCTCCCTATTCTACCCACTAGCCCGCCATGTCCCAATCATCCCGCTCCATGCACCATTCCATCACCCCCAATTTACCATACGTCATCCACAAATCCGTCATCATCCCACCATGCCACCCCATATACAAACCCTTCATATCCCTATCACCCCGCTCCTCATATGTCTCCCCATCCCTCCATCCCGGTCACACTCCCACCATCCCATCGTTATTTTGGCTTCAACCCAACTCCACCGCCACCCAAGTAGGCAACCCCTCACACAATCCCCTTACCACCTACTCCCAATCGCCACTGGACTTACCAAGCCCAGGCAACACCTGCACGAGCCCCCCCTGCACCCACAAATTCTACCCTACCAATTCCCGCCACTACCATTCTGCCCCCTACTGGAGTCAACCTGGTGGGACCCGAGAAACTGGCGTATCCAACCCCATCCTCCCCGAAATTACCATGCACTCCTTTCCTTATCCTAAAACCTTCCTATGACCCGCATCAAGTACCGTTGAGCTATGAACAGACATACATGAATGTCGGGTGCAACCAAGAGGAGGTTGTTGAATTTGTTACCCAGTCAGGCCAGATTTCTACACAGCCAGAAGCATCAGGGACCGTCAGAGGAGAAGAGAAGAAGAAAGAACAGGCCGCGGGGAATCCCTTTGAAAAAATGGCCAGAGAGCACATACTAGAGACGCAGATCAAGAGAACACTCGCACATATCACTGTGTGGGATTTGTTAATCACGTCCCCGCTCCACTTCCAAGCCCTGATGGGACCACTCAAGGATGCACATGTCTGCACTCACATAACTCCAGATGAAGTGGGAGAAATAATAGGGCAAGTGTTGGCCCCAAATGCCATCTCTTTTACTAATGCGGATCTCCCAATCGAGGGGAATGACCACTCTAAGCCCTTGAATATAACAGTGGAGGTAGGAAACATGGTGGTGTCGTTGGTCCTAATAGACAACGGATCGACACTGAATGTATGCCCTCTGAGAACCGCAATCAAAATTGGGGCGAACCCCGACACCTTCCGACCATCCATATCAAGTGCCCGAGGATTCGACAACACTAGAAGAGAAATCATAGGAGAAGTAGACCTCAACCTGATCCTCGGGCCACAAACCTTCACCACCCCCTTTTAGGTGATGGACATCAAGTCTACTTTCAATCTGCTATTGGGTCGGCCATGGATACATAAGCTCGGAGCAATACCATCTACTCTGCACCAAAAGCTCCGATTCATCTCGGAAGGAAAAATTGTCACCTTCTTGGGCGAGAGCAGAGAAGACAGGGAAAGAAGCACTCTGCACATTGAGAATCTGAAAGTGCTGAACATACCGCACACAGCAGAGGGCGCCAATCTTCACCGATTCTAGTATGACTTCTCAGCCGTCACCCTCGACCAACTGAAAAGACCCCGGATAAAACTGGGGGAGGAATGGACGCAGCTGTGTTCATGCTCCACAGATGGGGCCATCAAAAAGGGAAAGGACTAGGCCCACGCCTCCAAGGAAGAAGAGACCCCGTCAAGGCCAAGGGGCAACAAACTAAATTCGGCTTAGGCTACAGGCCTAGAGAAGAAGTCATAGAGGCCAAGGAAAAGATGAGAGCCGCAATAGTCGCCAAGGCCAGAGGAATCATCTTGGAAGAGGAGCCTCACGCTCGCCCCCACATCCGTGAAACCATTGTGAGCCCCGGGGTAGTAAAAATTGATCTGAATGGGGAGACAAGGGTCACCCCACATAAGCCTGCTTTCGTCCACCCCACCAATCCCTACATCATCCCCCCAGACTTCGAAATGGACTTAGCCGCCCTTTCCTTATTCGAGGAAGAAGTTCCCCGGTCCACCCATCGCTCCAGTGCCATCCACTCTAGGCCCATCCTAACCATAGAGGACAGGGTCCCTGAGGATCCCCTGTAAATATGTTGAGGGATGAACTGCAAGAGCCTACCGATGCCACTCCCGATCAAAGAGGTAAAGGCCAAGCCTTGTAGGTGAGTAACTAGGCATCCTTGCCCCAACTCTTGAGAGCCGCCAAATACCGTGAAAACAGCACCGACTCTCCAAAAAAAAACAACCTGTAAAAAGTGAGGTTAGCCTCTGGACCACTCTACCTTGTATATATAGGGATCCACCTCGCCAGGGGCTGACCTCCGAAAAAATGCAAAAGACCATAAAAATAGAAAAAGTACCAATTCTAAAAATATTGTCCTTTAAAATTCTCAATAAAATTAAAATCGATGTCGTGATACCTGTCCCACATGAAGCCGACCCCTTTCCTGTAGAAATACAAGAAGAGGTTGGAGCCACGAGTCTGAACGAGGAAGGTCAAACCGATGAGCTCCCCAATGAGCTCCTCAAACAATTTGCCAATTTCGAGCATGGCCCTACCCCGATCATCGAAGAGACGAAGGATGTCAATTTGGGCACCATAGAGGCCCCCAAAATCACCAAAATCAGAACATCACTGTCCCCTGAGGAGAGGAAAGGTATGACAGACTTCCTTCGGTCATACCAAGACGTTTTCGCATGGTCGTATGAAGACATGCCTGGTTTGGATACCGATCTGGTTGAGCATGAGTTGCCACTCTACCCCAATGTTAAGCCGGTTAAACAGAAGCTGAGATGCCTCCGGCCCGAATGGATGTTGAAGGTGAAGGATGAGGTCATTAAGTAGTATGACGCAGGTTTCCACATGGTATCCAAGTACCCGCAGTGGCTGGCCAATATCGTCCCCGTACCGAAGAAGGATGGAAAGGTTCGAATGTGCATTGATTTCTGAAACCTCAACAAGGCAAGCCCTAAGGACGACTTCCAATTACCCCGCATCGATATCCTGGTCGATAACACTGCAAAGCATGGAATGCTCTCATTTATGGATGGATTCTCAGGATACAATTAGATAAAGATGGTAGAGGTTGATCTCAAGAAGACAACGTTCATTACCCCCTGGGGAACCTTCTGCTACAAAGTAATGCCATTCGGGCTGAAGAATGCTGAGGCAACCTATCCAAGAGCAATGACAGCCCTGTTCCATGACATGATGCATCGAGAGATCGAAGTGTACGTCGACGACATGATTGCCAAATCACCAGAAAGGGAGGACCACTTGATAAATCTTCAGAAGCTATTCGAGAGGTTAAGAAAGTATAGGTTATGGTTGAACCCCCAGAAGTGCGCCTTCGACGCTATGTCAGGAAAGTTGTTGGGCTTTATTATCAGCAGGAGAGGGATCGAGGTCGATCTGACCAAGATCAAGGCCATCACTGAAATGCTGCCACCGTCTACAGAGAAGGAAGTTAGAGGCTTTTTAGGCAGAATACAGTACATTAGTCGATTCATCACACAGTTAACTCTGATATGAGCACCAATCTTCAAACTACTGAGAAAGGACTCACCGGTTGAATGGAATGATGACTGACAGGCTGCATTCGACAAGATTAAAGGTTATCTCCTGAAACCTCTGGTATTGGTACCGCCCGTACCTGATAGACCCCTGATAATGTACCTGTCCACGATAGAGTTTTCTATGGGCTGTGTGTTAGGGCAGCATGATGAGACAGGAAGAAGGGAGCAGGCCATCTATTATCTAAGCAAGAAATTCACTGATTTCGAGACACGCTATTCTCATTTGGAGAAAGCATGCTTGGCGCTCGTTTGGGCTACTCAAAGACTTCGACACTACCTGTTATCCCAAGCCATCCTACTTCTAGCATGGATGGATCCGCTAAAGTACCTATTCGAGAAACCTGCACTCACTTGCCGAACTGCACGATGGCAACTACTCCTACCCGAATTTGACATTACTTATGTCACCCAGAAGTCGATCAAGGGGCAGGCACTCGTTGATCATCTTGCTGAGAACCCTCTGCTAGACTATGAGTGTCTAAGGACCGAATTCCCCGATGAGGACATTCTATTCATGACTGATGAGGATACAGAGGAAACGGAGGATCCCTGGGTAATGCACTTCGATGGAGCATCGCACGTTGAGGGCCAAGGAGTTGGCGCCATTCTTATCTCGCCAAGAGGGTCTCATATACCCATCTCAATCAAATTGAACTTCCCATGCAACAACAATATGGCCGAGTATGAGGCCTGTACGGCTGGTTTACAGGTGGCTCTTGATTTGAATATAACTCACCTCAGGGTCTTTGGAGATTCGCAGTTAATTATATGCCAGACCAACGGAGATTGAAAGACCAACGACGAGAAACTGATCCCATACCATGAACATCTTGAGGATCTAATAACCTGCTTTGAGGAGGTCACCTTCTCCTATGTGCCACGAGCAAGGAATCAGTTTGCTGATGCCCTGGCTACCCTGGCCTCTATGGTTGAGTTTCAATACGGAGTTGTGATGAAGCCGATCATGATAGAGCAGAGGAACGAGCTGGCTTTCTGTCACGTCATCAAGGGACCTACAGAGTTAGATGATGAGCCACCCTGGTTCTCAGACATCAAGAATTTCCTCGAGACTCAAACAGTCCCAGAAGGAACATCAAAGGTAGACAAATGCACCATCCAGCGATTGGCAACGAACTATGTTGTCTACGGCGATCTCCTGTATAGACGGTCTCACGACAATATTCTGCTCTGATACCTAACCCAGAAAGAAGTGGGTGAGATCATGAAGGAGATCCATGAAGGGGTCTGCGGGGCACACGTCAGTGGACACATGCTTGCGAAGAAAATCCTACGGCAAGGATACTTTTGGACCACTTTGGAGACCGATTGCTGCAAGCACGTACAAAAGTGCTATAAATGCTAAGAACACTCTAGTCTAATACACGCTCCGGCCATTGACTTGCACAGCATGGCCACTCCTTGGTCGTTTGCCACTTGGAGTCTCGACGTCTTCGGCAAAATCAATCCTAAAGCTTCCAACGGGCATCAGCTCATCCTCGTCGCTGTGGAATACTTCACAAAATGGGTAGAGGCAGCCTCCTATACGAGCATTATGGCCAGTCATGTCGAGCAATTCATCAAGAACAATATCATTTGTAGATTCGGCATACCCAAAGATATCATCACTGATAATGGCACTAATATCACCAATAGGCGCATCCGGGCCTTGTGTGAGCGGTTCAAGATCATGTATCATCGATCATCCCCATACAGGCCACAGACGAATGGAGCTATAGAGGCAGCCAACAAAACTCTGGTCTGCATCCTGGAGAAGATGGTAGTTACTTATAGAGATTGGAGTAAGCAATTACCCTTCGCACTTTGGGCCTATAGAGCGTCTATCCGTACCACAACAGGGGCAACACCATTCTCCCTTGTGTATGGAACCGAGGCCATGCTACCCGTGGAGGTCGAAGTACCATCACTCCGTATCCTTTTGGAATCCCATCTACCTGAAGCTAAGAGGGAAAGAGCCCGTTTTGAGCAGCTAAACTTGATCGACGAGAAAAGGCTCCTAGCCTTGTGCCACACTCAGGTCTATCAGAGGAGAATTACACGTGCTTACAATAAGCGCGTCTGCGGCCGAGATCTGAAGGTAGGAGACGCTGTACTGAAGAAAATTTTCCCGTCTCTCCACGCTGACCCATGAGAGAAGTTTAGGCCAAATTGGGAAGGACCCTACGTCGTCCGAGAAGTTCTGCCAGGATACGCCGTTCGCCTCGCCACCATGGACAGAGACCACTTTCCTGAGCCCATCAACGCTGGATACCTCCGTAAGTTCTACTCATAGGTCTTGGGACAAGGTAAGTTTTGATAAAAGTAGATGTGTGACCACCTAAGGACCCCGTAGAAGAGGCCATCATTTCAAAGACAAGTAGCCCAAAAGAAATATTCCCTGAAAACCTTCACCCTTTTTGCTACACATGTCTGGCCAATAACCACTTCTTTCATATACCCCTCCCAAAATTCCAAGAAAAAAGAGAAAAGAGAAAAGATAAAAAGAGGAAAAATCCAAAGAAGAAAAAAGAGAAAGAAGAAGAAGAAAGCATACCCCCCCCCCCAAAAAAAAAAAAGAGGGGTACCAAGAAAAAAGAAATGACTGGGGCATAAAAAGCCTTTGGAAAGAAAGAGGAGTCCCGAATCTAGAAATCACTCAAAACATAGATCCAAATCCCCAGAGAAACCCAACTCATTTGAACCCTGGCCACATTACAATCCGGAAGAAAGCCCTCTTTAAGGTCCATAAGCGGTCATAACATCTACTGCATCAGAACAAGCTGAGTTAACAAACCACACAGAACTTCTTTTAGCCGGCTATGACGGAATCGACATCCATGTCATGACCTTCTGGTTCTAAAAAAAAAAAAAAAGAGAGAAAAGAGAGAAAAGAAAAACAAAAGAGAAAAAAAAAGAAAATTAATTTGGGTTCAAAGCAAGACGGACGTGGTGAAAACCCGATAGGGCGTCACGAGTAAAAACAGTGAACTCACGCGGACCAGGTAAAAACTTGAAAGGGCACCTGGGGTAAGAAAGCGAACCCATGGACGTAGTGAAAACCGAAAGGGCGCTACGGGTAAAAATAGGGATGACGGGCATGGAAAAAACCCGTCTTGGGCGCTATGAGCAGAAATATCAAGAAAAGAGAGATTAGGAGAAGACCTGTTCTGGCCCGCCCATTTCAGTTTGACCCCCTTGAGCCCCTTTCCCCCTTCTTTTTGATGGGCCACTCATGTGAAAATTGGATCAGATCCTGATCAAGTATGACATCTCTACCACAGCGTCTGACGCATGACCAAAGGGAAAGACAAAAGACTAGACCAATCCTTGGGAAGCTGACCTTCCCGCGTCTAAAGGAAAAACCTGTATCTCATGAACAGGGTTCAACCATGCTCAAAAAGACCCACTGGTTTGGCCTTGTAATTACCGACATCACAAAAGACCCAAAAGGAGAAAAAATTTCAAAAAAGATAATAGATTTCCCTTTCCCATAAAAAACCCCACACTGTGGAGGAGAAAAATTTTAAAAAAGATAATAGATTTCCCTTTCCCATAAAAAACCCCACTGTGGAAGAGGAAATTTCAAAAAAGATAATAGATTTTCCTTTCCCATAAAAAGCCCCACATTGTGGAGGAGAAAAAAATTTTAAAAAAGTTAATAGATTTCCCTTTCCCATAAAAAAGCCCCACACTGTGGAGGAGAAAATTTCAAAAAAGATAATAGATTTCCCTTTCCCATAAAAAGCTCCACATTTTGGAGGAGAAAATTTCGAAAAAGATAATAGATTTACCTTTCCCATAAAGAGCTCCACACTGTGGAGAAAAAAAAAATTTCAAAAAAGATAATAGATTTCCCTTTCCCATAAAAAGCCCCACATTGTAGAGGAGAAAATCTCCATAAAAAGCGTTACGTTACGAAACGTACGAAGAAAAAAGTCAAAAAACAAAAAATATATGTATGTATAGATTTCATTCCATTTCTTATAGTATTACGTGCGGAGTGTCACGTCTCAAAAAGATAACGACATGACACACTTTCTATTTTGCTGCTTTCTTTACAGATAAAAAACCAAAAAATATATATATATCTGTATATATATAACAACACAAAAAAAAGAGAAAAACAACCCAAAAAGAGATCTCCGTTATGGGGCATTCCTCCCCTCCGTGTATGTGATCTATGATATGTGCAGGAACAGGTCAAGGGCAGGGAGCACACTTCAAAGCGTTAATCTCTGCAAGCAGAGAGTCCTCGCGAGCATTTCGATCAGACATCCACCTACCATGAAGACTCTTCTGCCATCTCTGTGAAGCTTCAGCTGCGCTGCGAGACTCAGTCAAAAGCCCAGTCAACCGAAGAACCTCACTCTCGGCTGTGGCCGCTCTCACTTCTGCAATCTCCGCTCTGACCCTTTCTTTTTCCAAAGCCTCTGTCAAAGCCAGCCTCTCTATAGAAAGAGACTCGATCCTAGTCCGGAGAATCATCTCCTTACATGGCCAAGGCCCCGTCTCTATCACATCTACCGAAACTAGGCTAGGGGTAGGTAATTCCTCAGATACCAGCCAAACCTCATAATCAGGAGAGATGGCACCCCCCTGAACTAAGCTGCACATATGCGCTGATTGGCGGGTCTCCCAGAGGGTGGCTATGCGCTCGAGATCACTGAGAGAACCCCGAGCAAATATCAAAGAGCACAAAGGCGGCCTCACAGAGCATGGCACGTGTTGAGTATACCCAAACTGACGAAGCACCCGAGATGGGTGCTACCGGTCAACCCCAATAGGGTGATACCCTCACAATCTCGAGAGCGGAAAATCGGAAAGGTACCGTCCAACCAGGGAAGTTGCCAAATCAACTCTGCATCTGATAGCCACGTACTCAGCTCCTCGGTGCTCCCATGAGGCAATCTCGAGCACCAGATCAGAAAGCCCCGAGCCACGTCCCCTCTTATCAGGCACAATCTCGGCACAGGCCCCATGATAGCCAAATGCTCTCCTAGCCAAATCTGAACAAGGAGCGGGCTCCCACTGAGAATCCCAACCCGGCCCGAGGCCGAGGCATCCAGGCCCCGATACATCTCAGCTAAGACTAGGTGCACCAATGAGCGGCATCCCTCCAACTCAGTCAAGACATCGCACAGCTCGAGGGAAAAGGTCTCGCCCCCAGTAAAGAAGAGAATTTCTGACAGCAAATAAAGGGCAAAGGCCTTTACACTGAAGGGATCTCGAATGGGCAACTTTCGAAAACTCGGGTCGTAGAAAAGTTCTCTCAGGAATTTCACCGAACACCTAGTGGGCCCTCCAGCGAAACATTTCTCATACCCACCCTTTTTTAAACCAAGAACCGCGTGGACCACCTTTGCATACCCTGGTTTGGGCACCACTTTTGCAAGGCCTCGATGCATCTTCAAGCCAGTAATAGAGGCCAGCTCTTCCAAGGTTGGGGTCAACTCCCTAGACCCAAATCTAAAGACATGGGCCTTATGGTCCCACGACGCCAAAGCCGCCTGCAGCAGGTTGGGCAATAGAGGGATACCAAGGAGAGAGGAAAGGCGGGACAGCCCGAGGCAATTCAGAACAGCAAGCTCACTCTCAGCCAAGCTATCATGCCATTTTTGCAAAAAACTGGGCCCCGGGTCCAAACAGGGAAGTATACCAGCCCCCGTATAAAAGCTTGGGCCCCTTTTCGAAGGTGGGTCCATCAACGTACAAAGATGTTCTTTATAAAATCAGTCAATGTATGACGATGGACCCACTAGAAAAAAACAAAGGGAAGGAAAAGATAAAAGGAAGGGCAAAAAGGCCAAACCAGGTGGAGAAGGAGACAAGGGGGGACCAGGCTCGGGTTATAAAGAGCCCGCTGAGCCCAAATTATAGCGGGCATATATACTATATACGCCAAGGCGAAAGTGTGAAACATTTTGCCAGGCGTATATAATATATACGCCCGGCCATTTTGACCATGGATTTTCCAGGCGTATATATTATATAAGCCCGGCCATTATTGCTGAACATTTGTCGGGCGTATATAATATATACGCCCAGTTTAAAGCCGGGGCTGGCAAGGCCACCTTTCACAAAGATTCATTTTTGTCCCCAAGGAGGAACTTATCTTTGTTTGGTCCATTTTTTTTCATCTCGGGGCAGTCCACAGGCGCGCATACTCGCACACCCGTGGGAAGCCCCCTAAGGATGCACTACCCGTAGGTGATATACAGAGAATCACCTGCAGGATCGACTCCATCATTGGAGGGGTGCCGGCTCGTGTCCGGCCCAACAAGGAAAAAGAAAACCATCAAAGAAAAGAAATGAAACATTCATATAAAGCATAAAAATTATAAACCATCCACAAAAATTGTTGTTTAAAAGTTATTACATATCCCCAATAAAGCCAAGTCTAAACTGTTTCATTGTTTCAAATTTTCAGAGAATGAACTAGTCCTGGGCAGCCCCCTTCGACTTCTTCCGGCGCCGGCTCGCGCTTTGAAAAGTACGAGTCTCCCCCACCCGAGTCCACGCCTGAGAAATACGACTGAGAAGGGAACGTGATTCCTTTTCATGAGCACGCTGTAGGAACACACCAAAGCCATCAGGTAGAGAAACTGGCGAAAAGTAAATAAAGGATATAACTAAGTTGGGTCAGCATTCACTCACCACCTCGGTCTCCCTAAGCCCAACAAGGTTACGATAATATTCGGCTTGACTCACTGCTGACTCATAATCCTGGCCAGTAAGAAAAAGGAGGTGTTAGTCACACAGACCACCAGCATATTTCAAAGGGAAGGAGAACAAAGCAACGAGATAGAGATTACCCCAGGGATCAGCTCAGGAGGTGGGACCTGGATAGCTTCAGCAGAGATACGTGCCTTCTCGGCCACGTCCGCCCACACGCGATAAGAAATCGTCATCCAAACTCTTGAAAGTCCCCTAGACCTCGGTAGGCAAACTGCCAGAAGCACCAGCACCAGAAGGGTTAGAGGGTCCAGCACCTGAAGCCATGCCAGAAGCACCAGCCCCAGAAGGATCGGAGGGTCCGACACCTGTAGCATCATCAGGAGCAGCCGCCTCATCCCCCTCATCTGAGTCGTCGCCCTGCTCAAACTGTAGAAAGAAATAATTTATCATTAAAGGTGGTAGGTCGATCAAAGTAATCACAAGGAAGCTGCTAAATAAAAAGAGAAAAGGGGCATTACCTGAAATCGTGGCCCGCCAAAAGCTAAAAAGTTAGCACCAGGCACGAAGCGGGGCAGCAAAAAATGATAGGGCAAGGAATCGTACAACGACTGATACCCCCCGGGCAGGAGAAGGTCATCGATAGGAACCCCATGGTGAAGAAAGTGAGCAGTAAGCTCATCAATGGAGCCTTCTGGAGCCAACACATCGGTGGGAGGAGCTTGGGGCACGACAAAGAGAGGGCGATACTGATGAACCACTCTCTCCTCTAAATAGTAGGCCCTAGTCCAGGACCCGTAGAGGAAGATGATGCGACGGTCCAGCAAAAGGCGAGAAGGACCCACTGAAGCCAAGTTCCTGAAGGGAGATCCCATGTAGGGGTCGAGGATGACCTACAAAAGAAGAGAAAACAGAGGAAGGATGCACACATTTGGTCAGAACCCACGGCACATAAGAGCTGGGCTCTCAAATTTATAAAAAGGGAATTGTTTTACCTGCTCTGGGATCAACAGGTCGAACTGAGAGTGCAGCCCTAACTCAAAATGATTCATACCCACGTCCCGACGACGACCCACGTGCCAGTTACTCATGAGGGGGAACGTAGCAACTTCAGACTGAAGCAGAGGGGGACCCGGTTGGAAGTGAAGATACCCCCGGATCTGAGAAAGCAAGCAGGTAAGGACAGGCATACTATAAAAGAAAATTGAACAAACTAAAACCAAAGGATAAAATACCTTAATTGCAGGCCAGAAACTCAAAATGGAGCTAGACTCCCCAAGAATGGCTCGCTTCAAGCTGGACATGAGTACAACATAGTCGGCGCTGCCCCAATCGAATCGATGCATGGTTTCCCAATTCACCATCAGGCTGAGCAGGGATAATGAGACTCGCCCTCCGCTGCTGTTGGAGAGGAGAGTCTTGCTCAGGAGGAACAGCAGAGTAATGCGGGCCAGCATGTGTGCGTCTTGGGCTCGAGAAAATGGTCGTGAGGCTCAAACTGATCAACCAGCCAGGACAGCTTATCCTCAGAACCCCGAATATTCCTAGATGTCGGGTAGGCCCCTATCAATCGAATCACTTCCTCCTTACCCGGTGTGTGGGTAGGTACCACGGGCACCCCTCCAATACGGACCCCGGTGATCATAGACCAGTCCACAAGTGTAATGGCCATCTCTGCCATGACCATGTGAAATATCATGGTCTCGGGGTGAAAACGCTCTATCAGCGCCTTTAAATAGGCCGTATCGGCCCTCACGGCGGGGCACGAAATGAAATCCCCGAAACCGACAGCGGTGAGCAGGTCCTTCACCACTGGAGGAAGGTAAAGCACGAGACGCTGGAGGTCAAACCAACCGCCTCGGAACATAATGTGCGGCAGGGGCTGCAAACAGAAGGCGCCAATCAGATAGGGGCAAGCCGGTATAATGAAGACATCAAAGGAAGATAAAAGCGAAAGTGGAAAAGGGGGAGGGGGCTCATCTGTTTACCTGACCGACAATCCCAAAGTTAGACATGTGGGTGTGCTAGCAGTAGAGGAGGCCGGTATGGGCGGCCTCGCCTTGCATTTCATACCAAGGCTGGGAGGAGCGCTGAAACACAATGAACTGTTCCCCGCAGGGACCGTAGGCCATCTCGGGCCCTTCTTGCTGATCATACCCTTCTTCACCGGACATCCTGAAAGTATGAGACGCATCGGCATATGAGAGGAGTGCAAAAAAAAAAAAATATATATATATATATATATATATATATATATATATATATATATGTATGTATGCACTAATCCAAAGAAAAAAAAAGAATCCCATCAAAATAAAAAATAACAACTAATCAAAAAAAAAAAGTGTGTGCATGCTAACCCATCAAAAGAAAAGTGTGTGCATGCTAACCAAAAAAAATGTGTGCATGCTAACCCGTCAAAAAGTGTGTGCATGCTAACCCAAAAAAAAGTGTGTGCATGCTAACCCAAAAAAAAAAATGTGTGTATGAGTACTAATCCCAAAAAAATGTGTGTATGAGTACTAATCCCCAAAAAAAAAATGTGTGTGTGTGTATAAATAAGCAAAAAATAAAAAAAATGTGTGTGTGTGTATACTAATCCACCAAAAAAAAAAACAATCAAAAAAGAGAACAAAAAAAAAAAAGACATAAATAGGCATACTAATATATGTATGCACTAATCCAAAAAAGAGGGGAGAGGCACCAATCCATCAAATAAAATGCACTATTCCATCAAAAAAAAAAAAAAACCCACAAAAACAAAATAAATGAATAATGAATGGGCAATAGGCCTAAGGAATCAAATATTTCAAACAAAAAAGAAAAAAAAACAACAACTAAAACGAAAAGAGACAAAAAGAAATATAGGCATCATAAAGCATTTCACCATATAAAAATAAAAATTAAAAAAAAAAGAGAGAGAGGCAATCCAAAAGAAAAATGAAGGGTAATGATTACATTCAATGAGAGCGAAAAACAAATGTCGGCGGAGGATAAGCGCCTTTCGATCCACACCCGCAACCGCGGGTAGTAGAACTCAAGCCAAATCAAATGCAAAAACCCTAGGGGGCTGTCCCGAACTCAAGAAGGAAGGAGGGAGAGAGAGAGAGAATTTGCAAAGGGGGGGCCCTCTTGTGCTCGGGCTCGAGCGGTTTATAGCGCGGTTTTAAACAGTATATATATATACGACCATTTTTTTGATTTTGGTCGGTATATATATATCTTGACGAGAAATGGTAGTTTTCTTAACTACCCGGCCACTTTTTGATTTTGAGGCCCGACGAACCCCCCTCTTATGCTATAGACCCCGGTCCAGACCCCCTTAGAGGCCCACGTATCATCAGGCAAGGGTGCACGCATCCCCAAATGACCCTTCGAGTTCCCTTCGATTGGCCCAAAGGGACCGTGCAACAATAAAAGGATCTAGGTCCGTAGGCGCCCACCTATTGCACCCATAAAATCAAACAAACAAAAAAAAAAAAAAGGAAAAAAAAAAAAAAAAAGGGAGAAGAAATAACAACCTGTTGCTGCTTAGTAAAAATCCTGAGTGGGTTGACCCCACCTTCCAAGCATTCACTCTGGTCATCCCCCTTCGGATCTATGTTGACCAAGAGTGCCCCCGACTTCAGACCATTCGAAAAGTCTATTGTCAGTTGAAACTGACCCGTCAAAAATGAAATTACAACCAACCAAACTATGTGCAAACATACAGACCGAAGGGCTCATTCCCTTTAATTTCCTTTTACACAGGCTTAAAACCTGTATAGGCACGGTGTCCCTGTTGAATGTACGCACTTGCGTCTGGGTATCCGTAGGATGGTCGTTTGTCCTCGTAAATTGTACCTTAGGGTCGAGGCTTTAGTTTACGCCTATTTGCTGCTTATCGCCCCTGATGGGTGTCTGTCTGTACATAGTTAGTAAGATGTGATTTCATTAGGGACGGAGGCTAGAATTGGCCATCTCTTTCAAGGGATGATTGGTCCTAGCCTGATCTTTTTTAGCTTTGTCTTAAGTTAAGGCACTCCAGTTCATGTGAATCAGGAGCACCTCGCCACCAGAACGAACACATCCCCAAGGTGCACCTATCCCTGGTAGAGCGCACGCATTCTTAAAGTGTATCAACTGGCATTTGATTCACTTAAAGATTTGTGCAAGAATAAAATTGTCCGAGGTCCTTGAGCTTTGCTTAGAGGCTTTGAAACAGGAGAAAATTCAAAAATTTTTGCTCGGAAAATGGGCATGCATTCCCAAGAAGTGTTGCGACATCAATATTCGCTTCACTCGGGTAAAGCGTGCTAAAGCAACCTCGAGGTTGATGGGTTCGCCTAGAAACTTTGAGCCTTACCTAGGTAAGGGCACCCGTGGCCAATCCAATGGAGCTGTCAATCTCCCATAGGATTGGACACAGTTTGAGGCCCTTCGCTTTGTGTGCTTCGCATCAGTTCCAAAGCATAGATCGATCATCCCGTTTCATGGAGCTGTCTGGTTCAGATTAACACTCAACATCACAAATCTATAATTTCCCTCAGGAAGTGGACGGTATCCTGGCTAGCGGGCTTACACTATTTGTGATCATCGCAGTTATGCCCAGTAATGTCGCAATGCGCTTGGAGACTGCTAGCTTTGAGGTACGGACAATATCCCGAAATGAGAGGGCTTACGTACACTCACCATCCCCATGAATGTTTGAGAATTGAGTTGAACCAGGTGGACCCATCAAACGTGCCTTGGATCTCTTCGGATGTCTCTTGTCTTTGGCATCCAATCATTAGTGATCGAATACCAAAGAGGAGCATCTGTAGACACCCAAATTCGGCCCAAGGCCTGATCAATCTGTACTTCAGGAGAGATGTACCCCTGTGCTTCCGATGGCACCCCCTAAACCCTTAGGAACCTACCTAGACCATTAGGAATCACCCTAAAATCTTTAGAGCCATTCCCCCAATCCTTAGAAGTCACCCCTAAACCCTAGAATCCCTTCTGAGACCTAACTTAAACCCTTCTGAGCGGTTGATGGGATGAGAGCTACAGAATTTCACATAGACCATTACCAAGGATGAGCCATATAACATTGGAAAGAAGACTTCTCTAGCTTTCCAGCAAGCCAAAGATCACCCAATTTGGAGCTACTGTTCAAAAGTTATGGCCGATTGAAATTTCACATAAAATCATAAAAGTTTTGCTCAGGCGTGTATAATACATACGCCCAGCCAATTTAGCCCCAGATTAGTCAGGCGTATATATTATATACGCCTGCCTATTTTTGGGAAAAATTTGGCCGGGCATATATAATATATACACCCAGCATAGGTGGGACCCACCACGGGCTTCATCTTCCCAAAGCTCCCCTGTTTTTGGTGAAATTTATTGTTCCTAAGCTGGGCTTATATAATATATACGCCCAGCTTAGCTACAGTAACTGTCATTAGCTGCTCGAATGTACTTCATCTGGTCCTTTGACCATCCCCTTAGTTAAGGTGGGTGTCTTGAGGTTGGTTGCACCCCCTTTGAGCTTATTGGCAACCCTTATGTCACCCATGGTCTCACCCCATCATCCGCCATTAAAATCTGTTTCCCAAAACCCTAGGACCTTGAAAACCTAGAAAACCTTAGATGGGGGATTACCTAATTACTAAACCAGTTAAATCTTAAGTAATCTCCTAATCCATCCCTTCTCTATAAATAGAGAGGCCCCCCTCTTCCCAAGGGGTTGAAGTTTTGTTGAGAATTTGGTTGATTAGAGAGCTTAAGAGAGAGAAAGTCCTAGTGAGAGAAAATGTCATTTATTTTCCAGAATTCCAGCAAGCTTAGGTCACCTTATTCCATTTTATTTCAACCATGAGATCACCTTCTTTTAGCCAAAATCTATTCCCTAGCTTCACTCTACACTCCCTATCTATCAAATCTTTGCATTAGAGTTCGTTTCTATACCGTTTAAGCCATCAGAAGCACGCCAAAGCGAAGATCTTCCACGGTGCAACAAGGGCCCGTGAGCTCCGGCTCACCCCTCTCCTCCTCTACCTTCTTGGTGTCTCCTCCGTCCAAGGAATCAAGCCGTTATGCCTCCGAAATTTCGGTTTGGCTCAAAGCTTGATAGGACTGTATTACCTTCGAGCAAGGGGAAACTCTGTCCTTTTATTTTTCTTTTTGGCCATAGATAGAGACCGCTACATGCGGGTTGATCGGGTGCCTAAACCCTTCCCGATCGATAACCGAAGCCCCTACCCTAGAGCCTTTGGCAAAGACCGGTATATCAGAGTCATATTTAGCACTTTGGTGCTCAAAATATTGATTTGAAGGTTTCCCGGGTCACCAAAAGCTCCGGGTGGCGACTCTACATTTTCATCGAAGGCGAGCGCATCGCCGCGACGGGTTCGAGAGGATCCATGGTCGCACATCTACAAAACTAAATGCCACTTTCATAGGGAACACGGGTGCATTTGGCACATGCACCAAGCCTTTTAAACCCCTAGGTGATCCCTAGTGGAGGAGTGGAGTCTCCAGAGGGTTTTCAATGAAGGTACCCCCAAACTTCTCCAATAAAATTAGTTAATACTCATGCAACATGCTAAAATAGAGTTCAAGTAAAATAAAATAAATTTCACACCATGTCCCTTCAGTTTTAGAGGATTTTCAGCAGAAAAATCATCAGTTTAAAACCTGAAATTCTGTTGTAATTCCTTCATCATCAATCAGTTCATGTCAAGGCATTGTGCCTGAAACTTAATGCAGAGTTCACCTTTAATTTAAGAATTCTGTTTTGATAATGCCCCAATCAATTTTTATTTTAGACCCAAATCTTACTGGAGCTGTTCACTCATAACAAAAGTAGAAGGGTGCATCATTTCTCACACAGCTCAAGAACAGTTACAGCCCTCAAATAGGACTGCAAGCATGAGCATAGGCATTGCTCTAACTTCTGAAATTTTCTAACTCTTTTCACCATAGATTAAACAAATCCTCATCTCCACATGACAACTCAATCCATTTCAGATCAGTAGGGTCTTTTTTATTCGATTGTAATATGGCTTATGGGTAAAATTTGTAAAAGAATAATGGGGTAAAAAGGATTCAAATTGAGAAATCAGTAAAAGTAAGGAGGTGGTCTAGACAACACCTTCTTCATTTCAGCATAATTCTATCTACTTCTTGAATTTTTAGATTTGAAGTGGCCAGTTTGTAATCCTCTTTTTAGTCTTTCAATGAAATGACTTCTCTTTCTCATTCCTTTTCTTTGATTTTCTATTTTTCCTTTTCTTTTTGTATGTTTTTCTTTTTGTATTTTTCTCTATTTTTCTTTTTATGGGTTGGAATGCCACAACACCACCAAATGTGCTTTCTTCTTTCTCAATCAGCCATCAAATCAGCTCTACCTTCTGAAATCTCAGAGTGAGGGTCAGGTTGTATCAGGTCACTGAGGTTTTAGGTTCAAATTTTTTGGTTTTTATCAAAGAAAACTGGGAATTTTAAGGCTCAAATGGTGTGTATCAAGGGCAATTCAGAGGTGGGACATTTTAAGCTCAAACTGTCCAAGGGATGGCCTTCATGTCTTCAATGTCATGAATGCTGTCAAGCTATTTTAATTTGGATTTGCCTAACTTCTAGTGATCGAAACTAGATCCAATCAGTCCTTAGAGCAGAAAAATTGCCAAGACACTCTTTAAAGAAAATTTTTCAGGCCCAAATCTCACTAGGTATGGCCTTCCATCAAATTTCTGGGGTGTATCCTCATAGTTTTCTCTCCTTTCAGGTTCACTAAACATCAAATTTTGAAAAGTCTTGACATTTGCTTCATGAAAAATGTTAAAATTACAGCTCATTTCAGTTTTAAAAAGTTTTTAATTTCCTCTTTTTCCAAAAATCAGGTGGGAAGTCACTTTATTTTCAAAAACTTTTTTAACATAGCTGCACTAGCATTAACTCATTTCATTGTGTAGAACATTGTCCTCAATGTTCTAGGGGCAGCAGGGTAAAAGAAGAAAGAAAAACTAAGCAGAAAAATTGCAGCTATGTGCAGCGGAAAATAAAAAAAACTAAACTGAATATATGAGCAGGAAAATAGAAAAAAATGCTATATAAATGCAGGAAATTACTGCTAAAATAGAAAAAACAACAAAACAAAGCTAAATCTGCTACAAAATAAAATCTAAAAAAAAAACTGCATATATGGACAGAAAAATAAATGGACTTCTATGCAATTGAAAGGAAACTAATGCTAATAACAGAAAAACAGTAAAACCACAGTAAGGAAACTGAATACCGGGCTATAAAAATAGAAAAATGCAGATATAAAAAAAAACTAAATTGTAGATAAAAAAATAGGAAAACAAAGTTAGAAACTAACTATAATCACAGGAAAAAAATATAGAAAATTAGTAAAACTAGGACACTTTAACTTAAGAAAGAAAAATCAGCGATCTAAAAATAGAATTTTAGACTAAAATTCCTAAAACAGAAAAAAAATCCTAATACCAAATCATGAGTTCCCTGTGCCAAGAGAAAACCCAAAAGCCTGAGCCCATCAGCTACTTATGAATCAATGTGAATTTAAAAATGATCAGCAGTACTAACATGCAGTGAAAAGCAAGATTCATAAGACTGATCCCTTTGTTGATGATGTGTATGAATCAAAAATAATTTCTAAATAATGAAGCATGGGAGCACACATTAAAAACAGGGTTCATACACACCTGAGACCCATTAATGATGAAGGAATCTCGAAGGAAAATAAAATTAGTTGGTCCATTGAATATTCAAAACAACATATGATCCACTGCTTATTATCCTTTATGAATCCTCAAAATTAAAACCATGATCTCAACAGTTCCAGATGGGGGTAATGAATAAAAATAAAGAAAAACAACCCATCTGGAAGATGTTTTTATGTTTTTATAATTTTCTATATATATATATATATATATATCTTTTTTTTTTTTTTTGTTTTGGATCAGCCCGAGCTCAACAAATCAGAAATGTCTATTTGTGTTTACATTTTCTTTTATTTTTGTATTTGGTATTGTAAAAAAAAAAATCGGCATGCCTAAAAAATAGTAGAAATCATAATCAAAACAAACATCAAACACAGCAAAACTGCTGGTTCTCAAGAATTTAAAAATTGAAAAATAAATGCAAGGAGAAAGGGATGCAAACTCAGGCAGATCTACTCCTGCTGCAATCCAGATGCTCCTTGTTTGGCTGCTACTCCAGATCTACAAAAATCTTAAAAAAAACAAAAAACTGCAGCAGTACCTTATTCAAGCATATTGACAAAAATGAAAAGAAAAACTCAGACTGCAGCCTCATTTTTAGAAAAATGCAAAGGGCTACAGCAACATTTATTCAAACATCTAGAAGGCGTAAAGTAAAAACTTAGAAAAATCAGAATTTCTGCAGTTTTAAAACTAGTTTTCAATATAAAAACTGCAGCAATCCTTAAATCAAACATGTGGAATGCAATGGGAAGAATAAAAAAAATGAAAAACAAAATAGCAATAAATTTTTATTTTTTTTTTAAATTTGATCTGAAAAACTTAGATCTATAAAAAATCATATCTACAAAAAATGAAAAACTCAGATCTACTATCTAGATCAAAACTCCCCGATAGCGGAGCCAAGAACTTGTTGGGGGATTTCAGTGTGCTGATTATTATGAATTAAAAGAAAGAAAATAAAATTAAAGTAAAATAGAGGATGGATTCAGCACATCTAAAATATCCTAAACCTGCAAGATACAGGGTCCTTTGTAGCAAATTTTAATAAGTAAGAGTTTGTTCCACAGGGAGTAGTGATCTAAACCTAGAAGTTGTATAGTAGACCTCCAGATCTGGCTATAGATCTGGCAATTCTAAGAAGAAAGAGAGCTTTTCAGGTTTCACTAGATCTAATTTATAAAACTAAAATATAAAACTAAATCTAAAGATTGAGGAAGATGGATGGTAAAATAAAATATAAAATGGGGAGAAATAGACTGCTAGGGCCTAGTTTTTATTGCAAAACAGATCAAGAGCTGGGGATTTACAGCAATCCTTCATTTGGCTATAAGCACAAATGCAAGGTATAAGAATCTGATTTAGACCGGTGGTTTGGATTGATCTAAAGGCTATGATCTGTCCACTTCAATGGTCACAGATCATCCAATTGATTTCCTCCATCCCCATGGCTTCGATCAGAACAAGATAATCACTACAGATGTTGTGGATGCAAGGCCACAAGCACAGGCACCCATAAGCATATCAAACCTACGAAAATTAGATGATCATCAAGAGATCTACTGGAGATGTGGCAGGCTTGGCCCATCTACACAAGAGCCGATCGAGAATCTAATGGGACCATAAGATCTATAGATATAATTAAGCTTTAAAACCAACAATTTATTGCTTTAAACAAAACAACTTACAATAAACTTATTCCCAGATCTGTAGTCTGTGCATTGATCCACATTTCTTCATGTCGAAATTATAATTACAAACTAGATCTGAGCTGCTACCTAGATCTAATCCAATAGGCTGGACTAGAGAGAGAAGGGGAAAGAGAAAAGGGGAAAATAAAATCTAAAACTAAACCAAAATGAGCTAAGGTGAACTCCGATTATTCCTTTATTCCTATATTCCTTGCTGGAGAAAAACAGCTGAATAGATGGGCATTTATACATATGCATTGATCTATGTGCCTTAAGTTGCAGCCAATCAGAGAGCAGAGGACTCAGTTCTGTTATGCATAGCTGAGGTGTCTTCATTTTGGCCAAGAAAAATTACATGTGGGCTGCTATCCCATGTGCAGAGTTTTGTGCCCAGCTGATGTGTTCTTGCAACTCTCAAAAATGCCCTTGCCAGCCATTGATATATGCTAATGGAACCTGAGATAAATCCCTGAGATGTGTGGGACATTGGGATGTGTGCCCTAGAAGTATTGGAATCCCCAAAATATCCCTAAAGTGTGAAATAGATGGCTGAAACCCATGCCTCGATAGGTTGGAGCTTCAGAACTTCAATCTCAAGAGGTTAAGGCAACTGTTCGACAGGTTGAATGGGCTACAGGTATGCATTTGACAGGTTCTCGATAGGTTCTAACAGGAGCTCGATAGGTTCATTCAACCAGTCAATAGGATGCTCGATAGGTTCATTTTCTGCATCAGAACCTCTCGACAGGTTAAAACAACCATTCGATAGGGTGCGATAGGTTTAAACAATTTGCAAAAAGAATCATTCGAAGGTTGCAGCTCCAGCCTTGAACCAATCGACAGGTTGCAGCTCCAGCCTCGATAGGTTCATCTGCACAAATCGATAGGTTCTGCTGAGGCAATTCCTTAACAGAACTCGATAGGTTTAATCCCAGCTCTAGTACTATTCGATAGGTACTAACTTCAGCTGAACCACCCATTCGATAAGATCAGTTTTAGCTTCAAGCAGCTCTTGTACAGGAACTTTTCATGGGTAAACTGCTCAACTAAACCAAATCAGCAGCCACTGCCCTCAAATCTGTAGCAAGATCTTTGGGATGCTACTTTATTTTTCCAACATATAGGCCGATGGCCAAAAGAATTCGAGCAACTTTTACACTGATATTCGTCAGCTCAGAATGCAGGCCTGCTGTCTCTTCTCTCACACTTGTCGAGTTCCATATTGTTGCACTCTTTTGGTATGCACACAGCTTGTATAGCTATAGCTCGTCCTCCGTTCAAGCACACCTTGAGCTGCTATTTTACTTCCATATTAATAGATTACTTGCCTCAACTCTAATAGATGGTTCCAAGTCCTCTTTTTGACATTTTTACATAGAAGAACTGCATTCTTCTATATTTTACCAATAACTGTAAAACACACTCAAAAGCAATTATTAAACACTCTAGGTCCTAGCAAAAGCAAAGTTTAAAAGGGTAAACTGTGGCATATTTCACTGATTAACACCAGCCCTTCTTCGATGTGGGCATTTGGGTCCACTACTTCGAGCGGGTGGAACATATCCACCTATCTTGGGCAGCCAGGCAGTTGGGGCTCCCTCAGGGAGTCCCATCAGAGATTCGCCATAGAGTGGCAAAGAGGATGACTGGTCCCCTTGGTCAGTATTTTGCGTTGAGGATGAGGGCACAACTCGATGATTTTAGAGTTGGGGGGACTAGGGTGACAAGGGCATGCGATGAGGCGGACGCCCGGGAGTTTACGAGATGGTTTCAGGAGTTTGGTAGTGGCCGGCTCTTCATATGCCCTTTTCACGGGAGTGGCTCTTTTATGATCGGTGGTCTTAAGTTGACCTCGTCATTAAGGGAGACGCTGGCGGCGTTGGAGCAGGGCCATCTTGGTTCCGGGGTCCGTGGAGCGATGGACGCCCTCCATAGGGCGATGGAGCAGATGGGCCGTGCTCCAAGGTCTAATGAGGAGATGCTTCGCTTCTTGACAGACTCCGTCTTCTACGCTAGGGCAGTGGAGGATGAGTTGAGGACCCAGCTAGCAGAGACTCGGCGATCTCTGATGAGTTGGTCTATTGGTTTTAGTTGTTAGTCTACTTAATTCGTTTCTAGTTAATTTAATCTTGTTGTTCTGCCTTGTTCCTTTTTTGTTTGCCAGACCGAGAAGGAGAGTGAGGTCGCCGGTCAGGCAGCAATGATTGAGTTGCTCCGTGGTCAGTAGCAGGCTGGTCAAGAGGTGGAGGCCAGCCAACATTCAAAGATTGACCGACTGGTAAGTGTTTAACTTTTGGTCCTAGTGTTAGGGCTCTACATTGTTCTTGACGAGTATGTTATCGTGCCATGCTTGCAAAGGGCATAGTTATTTGCTACTAGTGCATCTGCTTCGACATTTGATCCATCTTTGGTTGCCTCGTCTAGTTGAGAGGATCTAGTAATAGCTCAGCTTCGGGCTGAGTTGGAGCACCGGGTGAGTTTCTTATGTCTTGTGAGATATTTTTGTTTAGCTCATCTAGTCGTGTACAACCGTGGGATTCATGACGATCCCGTCGCGGTGATGCGCTCGCTAACAAAAATAAAGAGTCGCCACCTGGAGCTTTTGGTGTGTTGAGAAACCTAATTCATTTTTATAAGCATCGAAGTGCTAAATATATGACTCTGAATCCGGTCTACACCAAAGGCTCTTGGCTAGAGGCTTCGGTTATTGATAAGGAAGGTGTTACGCACCCGATCAACCCGCATAACGCGGTCTCTACTAATGGCCAAAACAAAAGTAAAGTAAAAGAAAATAAAATGGCCTCCTCTTTCCCACGCAAGGCTCCTCTGCTCCTACCGATAATTCGGCGGCGTAACGACACAAATGGGAGGATGGTAAGAGCTAAAGAAGAGATAGGAGAAGAAAGGGGATAGCTGGAGCCCTCGAGCCCTTGTAGCACCATTGAGGAGCCTTGTGTTGGCTTGCTTTGATGAGCTTTCAAAGGCTTGAATGGTAGAGAATGGGGTTCTAACTCCTAAGGATTGGTAGCTAAGAGGTAGAGAAGGAAGGCTAAGGGGTAGCACACACCTAACCTAGAAGTTTTGGATGAAATGTAAGGCTTGAAGGAAGATTTATGGATTCTAGAATTTGTATGGGCAATGGTGCACCAAAGGGAGAAAGATCTTGCTCACTTAAGCTCTTTCTCTCTTACGCAAAATTTCTCAACTTTTAATCCAAGGGGAGGGGGGCTCTATTTATAGGAAATGGGTGGGTTAGGAGACCACTTAGATGCTAATTAGGGTTAGCAATTAGGTAATCTCACATCTAAGGATTCCTACGGTTTTTGGAGCCTTGAAACATGTGAGAAGGTCCTCCAATGGTGGATGATAGGGTGGGACCTTAAGTCACCTAATGGGTTGTAAATAAGGTATAAAAGGGTGCAACAGGACTATCAAAACACACCCCAAAGACCCAGGTGGTCAACAAGTCAAACCCCAGACACAAAATTTGGGATAAAACCAAAAGTCACTATTCATAAGCCTAGCTCAACTATTAGTTGCGCCAGACAAGTGTACAGTAAAACAGTGCAACACAGTAGCCTGGAAGTTGGCTTCCCAAGATGGGGTCCACTTCAATGCTGACGCAACTATTAGTTGCGTCAGGCCTAAATCCTGGGAAAAGTGGCTTAGCGCAACTGATAGTTGCACCAGGCAAAAATATAACTGACGCAACTATTAGCTACGCCAAATCCCTAGGGGGCCAATTGATATTACACTTTTGCCCTTCGAGTTCGAGCAGCCATATCTTTTGATCCATGACTCAGGAAAACTAGGTTCAGCTCCGGAACTGGATCTAAGGATCAGGATTTCTTTCTAAGGATTCGTGGTAGGTTTCTAAGGGATTTAGGATGATTCCTAATTGTTTGTGTTAGGTTATTTTAAGTGCTTGCTACTGACTTTATTAGAGACAGAGGTAAGAATGGGGTAAATGAAAAATGAGTGAAAGGTAGAGTGATGATTACGGAGTAGCAAGCCTAAAATATGCACAGTCCTGTAAGATACATGGCCTGTTATAGCAAGTTTTGATAAGTAAGAGTTTGTCCCATAGGGAAGTTGATCTAAAGCTCCAAGGGAGCTCTCCTTAGTAGGCTCTCCAGATATGGCTACAGATCTGGCAATCCTAAGTGGAAGGGGATTTAGGGTCGCTATAATCTAAATTCTAAGGTATCCTAGTGTCTAGATTACAGAAAGGGTTGAGAAGGATGTTGAAGTGGGAAAATAAATATAAAATGGTGAGAAGTATGTTATTAGGTACAAATCTGATGGGTCTTGTAACTTAGACTCAGATCTGTTGTTATAGAAATCATGTCCAATGGTTACATTATCACCAAAGAGGAGAAAGAATCCAACTCACCCCTGTGCCATGATCCAATACCTCAAGGCTATAACCTGTCCACTTAAATGGTCACAGACTATCCAATAGGAGAACCACAATCCAGAGATGGGTCAGAACAAGTTTGTCATTGTAAGCACTACTTCATCCAGGCTGCAAGCTCAAGAATCCATAGGAACCTCATCCTCTAAAGTTCTATGTGTGGGGCTAGGCCAATAAAGTGCACAAGCCTGGACACATAGGATTAGCAAGAGTTTGAGTACTAGCTTTTAAGCATGGTTGTTCACTGCTTTAGAAAGACTGCAGTGATCTTGTCACAAGCCTACAATCTGTACAGCCCACTCAGATCTGCAATCTGATGGCGGATCTATTCAACTATAGGGGAGTCTGTCACTGCACAATCTCCCACAAGGCTACAAGCACAAGTGCAGAGAAGAAGAATCTGTCTTAGTTCCATGACTTGGCCTCACCCTAGGGCTATAATCTGTCCACTTGAATGGTCACAGACTATCCACAGAGGTTATCCTCCACAAATGGCTAAGACAGAACAAGAACATTACTGCCTCCACCATGTTCCCGAGGCTACACGCACAAGTTCCCATGAGGATTCAGATTTAGTGGGTCCTGTGCTGGGAGAAGGCCTGCAAAGTGCCTAACCTGGACATACAGGTCACTTAGATCTAAATAGTACCTTAGAAGCAATCCTCCATTGCTTACAAAATAACCTCGCAATGGAGGCTCTCAAGGCAACAGCCTTGTACAGCACAACTCACAATAAAAATAACATCCCATACATGTAACAGATCCAATTACAAAAACTCTATTAAAAATCTATACCAAATAATCATACAAAAGGCATAGCCAGAAATGCTGGACTATGGAGAGAAAGAAAAGGGAAAAAGAAAACTCCTAAACCCTAACCTTATCCTACTGTAGTTCTACAGTTGGTTTTTTGGAGAAGAAGCACAGAAGTTAAGTCCCAAAAGGATCCCTTAAATCTAAGCTAGGCTTAGGCTTATATAGCAGTCAGCTTCCCCTCCAATTAGGGTTAGGAAAACCCTAATTTCTCCATATAATTGTGGCTCATTCTTATCCCTTGGATGCCTTGAGGCACGTGCACAGAGATTGAAGCATTGGAGTGTGTGCCCTAATTGCTGGAGATTCCCAGATTGCCCTTGCAGAAGTGGGGAGAAGTTTAAAATTTGATCCTCGCTGAGTAGAAATGATTTCAGATCTTTCCGCATGGTAGAATTGGCATTGTGGGGTTGAATTGACTTGAAATTCATGCAATCGCGGGATTGGCATTTTAGTCATTGCGGAATACAAATGGCTATCGCGAGATTGCTCTTTTAGCTTTGAATGGCGCAGGGATTGCTCCTGCGGTTCGTCCCTTGGTGAATCTCATGACAGATCTTCGCAAAGAAGCAGTGTTCAAGAGTTTCTGGGTCGCGCGAGATTCACTAAAGGTCTGTATCTCACGGCCACTGCATGACAGCTGTGCACAGGAATACCTAAATGCTTTAGACTGAGCCTCACGAGGATCTCGCAAGGCTTACTTTTCCATTCTTTCTAGCACAAAACCACGCGAGAATGGCACGCAAACTGTGCGACCAGTTGTTGTGCTTCCTCCAGGGGCTCGTGACAACTGCGCGAAGGCATTATCCCTGGTTCAATTGAACCCTGCGACATTTGCGCGAGGCATTCTTCTTGATGTATTTATGCTTGGATGTGCCTATGCTTCAGCCAACTCTCTGTCTGTGTTCATCCTTCATTCTGCTGAGGTAGTTCTGGGGCAATAGTGAGCTTCTTGGTATGGTTAGTGGTTTATTGGCAGCTGCTATTTATTATCTGTAGAACAGGCTTAAAACACTTTTATTAAATGACTAAGGGTCCAACAGAGATTAAGTTAAGGGGTGAAAAGTGATACTTTTCAGGTCTTAATAGTTTGCAAGGGTTCCTAAGGGTCTAGGGTGGTTCCTAAGGGTTCCATATATGCCATCAATAGCTCAAAAGTGTACCTCTCTCGAAATGTGTTTCGATCAGGCCTTAGGCCAAATTTGGGTGTCTATAGATGCCCCTCTTTGGTATCCGATCACTAATGATCAAATGCCGAAGAAAAGAGACATCCGAAGAGGCCCAAGGTATTACCAACGGGTCCGCTGCATTCAGAACGAACATCAAACATCAGATGAGTAACATGGTGAGAAAATGAAAGCCTTGGATGCTGGGCTAAACATTTATTTCTCAAGGTAATCAATCCCCAAGCACTTAGCTACATTTCTGAGCATAATCGAGGTGGAATGAGTTGCGAAAGGCCTGTATGCCAGGCCAGACATTCGTTTCCCAAGATGATTTGAAGGTATATGATGTTTAAGACTCATTCTGAATACAACAGCTTCACAAGTAAGAGGGGTGATCGACCCACACTTAAAGATAAGCGCTAAGCAAAACTACTCAAGGCTCCACAGTTTGCATCCAATCCTATGAGGCATTGACCGCCTCATCTGACTGGTTACGGGTGCCCCTGCCTGAAGCAAGGTTCGAGGTCTTTGGGCGAACCCATTAATCCTGAAGTTTAATTAGCATGACCACCTGAGCAGAGCGAATAGACATCGCAATGCTTTTTGGGTGTATGTGTCATTTTTGAAAATGTGCCCTGGGTCAACATGACCTAGAGCACCCAGCTTCAACTACCTTGATTAGGTCCAACCAAATATTTGGTATCTCCCTAAAGGGACATCCAATCTTGGTTTCTGTCAACAATGACCATAAACATCTTTTAACTATAGATAAACAGGTACCCATCAGGGGCGATAAGAAACAACAAAAGGCGATGGAAGCCCCGACCCAGACTTGCCTGGGTACAATTTACGGGAACAAACGACCATCATACGGATACCCAGATGCATAGCATACACTTTACAAGGATACCGCTGCCCATACAGGTTTTAAGCCTGCAGAAAATAAAAAGGGAAAATGAACCCTTCTGGATGCATGATTGCACATAGTTTGATTGATACGTAATCTCATTCTCAACAGGTTGGTCGCAAACAACAATTGACCTTTTTCAACGGAGAATCTGGAGCTTAAGGTACTTAAGTTCATCCGAATCCGAAATAGAGTGCTCAGCTCAAAGATTAAGCAGTGGAATCAACCTCACCAAAACATTGACCATTTGATCAGGATTGACACCGTTGCTCCTACTTTGAAGTAGGATCCAGAATCCAAGGTGTACCCTAGACTCGAAACTTTAATATGGCACAGCTGCATTGCTGATAAAACATTGACAATTTAGCACATTATGCATGTGTGTAAATCCGTGGGGAAACACAAATAGGTTATTATGTGTTTTATTTTTGTGATTTTTCTATTATTTTATCTGATTTTTTGGATTTTCAAAGCTTTTATTTTATGTAAAATTTTTTTTTTTAAAATTTATTATTTTATGGATATTTTGGTTTTTTTTTTTCAAAGATATTATCTTTTGTTTTTTTCTTTAGAATCATTATTTTATGCGAATTACTCTAATATTTTATGTGAGTTATCCTTTTGGCTTTTCTATGGGGGATTTTTTTTTATTTTGGACTTTTTATGTTTTTCTATGTAGGATTGGGATGCCTATTGCTCCCGGTTCACTTTATTGCTAGCACGGCTTCCCGAATCGGTCGAATGAGGATCGACATACCACTTGGGAGCATGTACATCAGCCGAAAGTAAACAACATGAAGAGAGGGGGAAACCGGGTTACACATCTGACCCGCACCAGGCCTAAAGACCCGATCTAAGTGGCTGGCGCAACTATTAGTTGTGCCAGTCTTAAAGTGGCCCTAAAATTGCCTGGCGCAACTAATAGTTGCGCCAAGCCAAAAAAGGGCTCAAAATTGCCTAGCGCAACTAATAGTTGCACCAAGCTTGGCTGGGGAGCAATTTAAAACAGCCCGGGTTCGAGCTGTAGGGTATTTTTTTTGAAAATTTTCTCCCCCCCTTCTCTTTAAAACTGAAAAAAAAAATGACCCTCTTAGGGTTCCTTTACATTGCCTCTACACGTGCCTCATTGTTGTTGCTTGCTTGTGTTGATCGATTGTCGGCCCGTGCTAGATCAAAGACCCCATCTTCTTCACAAGGTAACCATTAAAAACTCATTTTTCTTGATTTTTCTTATTTTGTCCTTGCAAATAGGATCATGATCTTGCATTCTTTGATGAGTAATGGTTTACTTTCATGGTATGTATGTTTATTGATGATGTGTGGATGGTTTCTTATGAATGATGCCATATTTTTATTGTTTTATGGGTTTTGCATAATATATATACATATTATGTATATATTTTTTATTGTTTTTATTTGTGCATATTGAAAGGATTTTTTTTTTCTTTTTATTTTTGCAAATAAAGTAAAGGGATTTTTTTTGTTTTTATTTTTATTTTTGCAAATAAAGTAAAGGGATTTTTTTATTTTTGTTTTTATTTTTGCAAATAAAGTAAAGGGATTTTTTTTTGTTTTTTTTGTTTTTAGGAACATGAAGAAATGATTGTTTGTTTTCTGAACATAAGGAAAAGTGAAAGATTTTTTTTTGTTAGAAGCATGATGATCTTTTTTGCTTTTGTTTTTCTAAACATAAAGGAAGGATTTTTTTGTTTTCCTTAATGTAAAAGAAGGGCTTTTTACTTTTTTTTTCAGAAACATAAAGGAATGATTTTATTTGATTCTAACTTGCCTTATTTTCAAAGATAGGAATGGGGGATTTTGTTTATTATTATTATTATTATATATTATTTTTTTTTGAAGAAAGGATTTTTTTTTTTTTTTTTCATTTTCAATCTAAAAGGGATCTCTCTTTTTTGTTTGTGCATGTGTATCTCTTATTTATGAAAATAAGTAAAGGAGGAAAGGGTGAGAATACTTACCTTCCTTTGTAGCATAGTATATCATGGTTCTTTATCATTGACTTGCCCTGATGTGATTGCCTTTTATTGCCCCAGCATGTCGGGCGATGATGAGTATGTTCCCACAAAAGGCCATGAGGAGGGGCCCGAGAGAGTATACGGTCCGCGGGGGGAGCAGTTCCTTTGGGTAGAGCGAAAAGTGGGCCCATGGGTCGAATTGCAGGGCTAGGCCGCCCTAGTTGGCCTCCTACATCAACATCATACCCATATTTCAAATTTTGGCATAGCGTGCAAGCTAAAAGAAGGTTCAGATTTCTTTCTTTTGTGCAACTTTTTCTTTCTTTCCATGGTCTGATGCACTTTTCTCTTCTGACGCAGGACTTGCCCTCTATTGTATTTCACTTGGGGTGGCTAGATTTCCAAGACCTCTACCTCTATGTCCCCCTCGTAGTGAAGTTCCAGCTGGCGCAGGTGGGCTTTGGGGAGTTTCTGACCTGCCCTACTATGAGGGTTGATGCCGCCTATCTGAAGGCCTTGATTGAATAGTTTCACCCCAAGACGATGACCTTCCATATGTTGCACACTAAGATGGCCCTGACGCCCGTTGATTAGGCAATGATTACGGGTATTAGGATGGGAGGGATACTGATAGCCGGCCTTGCGGTGCTGAGTAGAGAGGACGTCATCTGATTGATAGGGGCCTACCCCCCTCGCGGGCAAACACATGGTACCGAGGTCAAGATGACCTGGCTAACCGCGCTTTACACGACAGACGAGTTGGTGGATCTGGGCCATCTAGACAGGGTGCTCTATATTATGCCCGAGTGGGCGATTGTTCTGGCCCGCATTACTCTTCTGATCCTGCTGGCTAAGACCCTCTTTACCAATGCGAGCGGCAGTGTTGCTGAGCATCATGGATAATTGGGGTGACATCCATAGGTATGAATGGGGTGGGGCTAGGTACTCATGGCTGATGTATAATGTAGCTCGGGTTACGACTGGGGACTCCAAATTTGTTGTTGGTTTTTGGGCCGCATTAGAGGTAATCCCTCATTCTTTTGCATTTACCATTTTTCTTGAATGATCTTTATATGCTACTGACCTGCTCCTTTGTGTACTGCTCTTTTCAGGTATGGGGGTACCATCATTTTCACCCTGGGCGCCCACTTCTTCACTCAGAGGAACTCACTTACCCTCTTCTTAGCAACTGGAACCAAGCTCGGCGCCGTGATATGGGCATGAAGCACCTGGAGATGGGCTTAAGGTCCCAACTTGACCTGATGGATCCTGAGCAGGTAAAGCCCCTCTTATCAACTTGGTTTAACCATGCTCGGAAATTCTTCTTGATTAGTATGATGCATGTTTAATTGACTGACCGCCTTTGGGCTTGGGCAGATCCTCCACGACCCGTATCTTGCGTCCCCCTTCTGGGATCGGGCAGCCGTAGGCCCCTCTCGCCTGTTTAGCAGCCATCGTGTCATCTTCTTTTATGGGGTGTGGGCCAAGGTTTACTATTTGGGAGAGCGGGTGGTGCACCAGTACCAGGGTTACTATGCCATTCCCGTGGGCCCTCCTGCGGATGTTTGGGATCCTGTTAGCAGCGTTGAGGAACTCTCGGTGGCCCTTCTCAACAATGGGCTCCCTATCCATGCTCTTCATGTGCCCAGAGACTATCACACTTGGTATGAGTGCCTGCCATATCTGTTTATCTTGCCGCACTTTGTACCTAACGTTAATTTCCCTGCATTTGATGGCCCGCGTGGGCAGGTAATTACCTTTTCCTTTTCAGATTAGTTTCCTTTTGTTCTAGCTCGACCTTTGTTCTTTTTGACCAGATTTTTTATATTTTGTTTACAGTTTGCTCCAGGGGATGACTCGGATGATGGAGGCGGGATGACAGCGGGTATAGCTGATACTTCAGGGGCAGGTCCTTCTCGTGTCGGCCCTTCTCATGCGGGTCCTTTTGGCGAGGGTTCTTCCTGTGTTAGTCCGTAGGGTATTTCTCAGGATGGTGCCCTTGGGGGCGATTCGACTATGGTCTATGGGACCTTCTAACGCCTTGATGACAGTTTTCTCTCGGGCTTGTGTGCCGACGTGGATAGGCAGGCACGTCTCTCTGCGGAAGCGGCCCGTGTCCCTCCTCTCGAGGTGATCCCAGGGGTAGGTCTTCTGACGACCCGTCTCTTTCTCATTTCGGCCTCCTTTTGCACATGTTTTCATGATTGTCTTGATAGCTGACATTGTATCTTTCTGACTGTAGAAGTTTGACTCGGCTATGGAGTATGCGGCGTATCATCATAACATCATGGAGCTTTGAGATGTGGAGACGGTGAGTATTCTACTGCTTTGCTTTTCTGTGGGTTCCGCTATTTGTTTTTGCTTTTGTGTCCCCCACTTGGTCCTGATCATTGATTTTGGGCTATTACTTGCAGCGTGCATGCGCAAAGGAATCGTGATCTTTGCTTAGCCAGATTTCTCAGGCCTGGTCCCAGGTGGGGGATATGCGAACTTACCAGGGCTCCTTACGTCATCGGAAGAAATCAAAGGGCGCGGACAAAGAATAGGCCTTAGTTTATGCTTTTTAAACATTAGTACTCTTGGGATTGATGATTTGAATTTTCAGACAGCTTGGGATGGATGATGTCGCACATTGTGGATGATTTTCATTTTGGAAATATTTTAGTGCTTTTGTCTTGACTGTATGCCATGGTTTCCCTACACTGTGTTTGTTTTTCTGCAGGACGTGTCTACCAAGTGTTCTCAGAAAGTGACCTTTTGGGTTGCATGCTTTGATGTAGGATCCATCCTGCACATAAAGAAACAAAGTAGTTTCCAAACTGTTAGTGGCATTTAAAGAATTGTGAACGTTGCTCATGACTACCAACAGTTTTGACCGATTTTTAAAGGGTTGGAAACAAAGCCAAAATTCCCCCCAAATCAGGCCCCAAAATGGCTTAGGAGGAGGGAGCTTTAGTCTGGCACAACTATTGGTTGCGCTAGGCTAAACCCAGGGGAAAATTGTACTAGCACAACTAATAGTTGCACTAGGCAAAGGTTGGCACAAAATGCAGTGGCACAACTAATAGTTGCGCCAGTCTTAGCCTGGGGAGCTGTGGGTCCTTATATACCCAAGTCAGTCTAAAAACTCTTTCTTTTCTATTTGACTTGGCCCTTTTGACTGATTCTTCTTGTTCTTGGTTTCCAAAGGCGGGTCCATCACCATACATCGATTTTTATCTTCTTGAAAGATCTTTGTACATCTATGGACCCGCTTTCCAACCCTCCCCTACGTGGAGGGCCCGAAACCAATTTACCTATCTCCTTGGGCATGGGGCCCAAATTTGTAATGAGTTGGGTTGGGAGCTTGAATGAGAGTGAGCTCGTTGACTTGGTGCACCTTGGGCAATCTCGCCTTCCTTCCATTCTTGAGGTTTCCCCACGATGGAACCTTCTTCATGCCGCCACATCTTTTTAGAATCCGAATGGCCATCTATTCTTATTCGGGAATCGGAAGATAACTCCTACTCTTGAGGAATTGTCTAATTTGTCTACTTTATGGCTTCACAGGGGCCTCGCCAGAATTGTACCAAAGCCGGGCTATGCCAAAATTGTTAACCTTACCTTGGGTTTGAAGAAAAATGAATATGAGAAAAGTCTCATTGGGGGGCCCACTAGGTGTTCGATGAAATTCCTGAAAGAACTTTTTACTGACAAAAGTCTCTGAAAATTGCCGACTCGGAACATCTTCAATGTGAAAGCATTCTCTCTTGGCCTTATCTCATAAATCCTTTTCTTTATCGGGGGAGAGAGCTTCTCCTTAGCAATTTGTGATATTTTGACCGAGTTGGAGGCGGGCCGATCCATGATGCATTTGGTGCTCGCCTAACCTTTTTGGTGCCTTGATGTGTTTTCCCTCGGGAAGACCAAGAATCTTGGAGGTTGCCCACTTTTGCTTCAAGTTTGGCTGGGAGAGCATCTTGCTATTTTGGGACCAGTGCCCCACTTTTATCTTGCTCGAGGAGAGGTGGTCCGATGCTTTACGGTAGGTGCCACATGATTCCCCAAGGAGATTTGTCAGAATTGAAGCTTTGGCAGATTGGTGCAAATCTTATATGGAGACTCCCTTGGCTAGAGCGGACCTTCCCTATGATTCGTTCCAGAGACCACGAGGGCATCACCCTTCTGGGGTTAACTTGCAGCACCTTCTACTTCCCATTTCGGGTGTTGCGTTAGTTCGGCTGTACTCAGCAGGTGCCTTGCGAGGCAAAGCCCCCTTTGTGTGACTTGATCTTTTCTAGAGGGTCCTCTGGGGACATAGATCGGATCACCGCTCTTTAGGAGACACGTCAATCTACGCTGATGTGCGATATGCAGGGAGATTTGGTTCAGTCTTCTCCCGAGTATGAGGCCTGGCTATTGACTAAGCAGCCTGTTGTTGATTGTCTGGATTCAGCGGAGAGTATTGACACTAGAGGCCCCTAGACAAAGAAAGAAATGGTACTCCAAGCCCGAATCGAGCTGCTGGTGGATGAGAAGAGGGTCTTGCATGAGCTTTTATCGCAGGAAAAGGTTAGAGCAGAGAATGCAGAGAGCGAGGTCCTTCGTTTGAAAGGATCCTTGAGTGTAGCCCTTGGAGCCGCTGATACTTCTCGGAAGAGGTATAAGTGCTTGCATGGTTGTTGGTTGACTGAGCAGAATGCCTGGGAGGATGATTTTCGTGCTGAGATTAGTGCCTTGAAGTGCGAGCTAGGCCGCTGATTCCTTCTTACACACATAACTTTTTGTACAATTCAGATACACAGAAAAGGGGCATAAGAAATCCCTTTACAGATACACACATTTTTTGGTATACATATTTTCTTTATATATATATTTTTTTCTTTGCTATTTGTAAAAGAGGACAGAAAGAAAGCTAGTTATCACACTGGCTATTTTTTGGGATGTGGTGTAAGCGGTGCATTTTGTAAAAGAAAGGCAGTTTATTATATATATCTACATAGACTTTTTTGTTTTTTATTTTGTGCATTTTTTTCTTTGGGTGTGGTGCCTTAATCACTAGGTGAAACCTTGGGTCCTCTTTTGAGCATGGTCGAACCCTCCTTCAACTTGTTGAGCCTGAGAGAGTTTCAACGGCTCTACCAATACTGGAACATCAATCCCTTCGGATTGGGTCAAACCTTTCTCCTTACCTTGAGTCATACATTTGAAAAAGCAGTTTCACAAAGATAATTCTGGTCGGGACGTGATTTGAACTAGCAGGGGTGGCCCGGAAAAGGGGATCGAGGAGAGCAACCAAGAGGGCTCCTCAAACATCAATTAATCAAATCGAACGTTTCCTCTTCTCTTGTTTTTTCCTTTATCTTTCTTTTATTCTTTGTTTTTATATTTATCTCCTTTTTTACCTGTGGTGCCCTTTTGGGTTTTCACCACGTCCATGGACTTAGCTCTCTTACTCCAAGCGCCCTTTCGGGTTTTCACCTGGTCCGCACAAACTCGTTGTTTTACCCGTGGCGCCCTTTTAGATTTTCACCATGTCCATCTTGCTTTGAGCTTGTATTTTTATTTTCTTTTTTTCATTTCTTTTTTTTTAACAGCCACGACATATACGTCGATTCCATCATAGCCGACTGGATGGGGTTCTAGTGTCGTACTTAACAGATCTTATGACTGCTTGTAAACCTAAAAGAGGGCTTTCTTCAAGGTACGGGTTAGGTTAGGATTTGAAGGTATGCTAGGCTAAAAGGGTTTCCTTGATACGGCTTTAGTTTTCTCAACATACTTTCTTCCTCGGGGGTTTTTACTGTAGATGCCTCATGATTCTTCTACATTTTTTTTATTCTTTTTGCTCCATTTCAGGTAATCTCATTTTGAGGTTTTGCTTTTTCAATTTTTTTGGATTTTGATAGTAACTTTACTTCCCTTTTTTTGTATATGTACACACAATTTTTTGGGGAAGGGGGTTATTGAAAGAAAGGCCTAGGCTCAAATGGGGTAGCAAAGGATATCATCATTTTTAGGGATGCTTTTTGGCTACTGTGCTTGGAATGATGGCCTCTTTTGGGTGGTTCTTAAGCAGTCATGTATCTATTTCACCAATACTTACCTTATCGCAATAGACTAAGAGTAGAACCGTCAGACGTATCCAGCATTGATGGGCTCAGGAAGATGATCTCCGTCCATGGTGGCAAGGGGGATGGCGTGTCCTGGTAGCACTTCTCGGATGACGTAAGGTCCTTCCCATTTTAGCTTGAACTTCCGTCTTGGATCGACGTGGAGGGATTGGAAGATTTTCTTCAGTACAGTGTCTCCTACCTTCAGATCTCGATTGCGGACATGTTTATTATAAGCGCGTGTGATTCGCCCCTAATAAACCTGAGTATGACATAAGGCGAGGAGTCTTTTCTCGTCTAGTAAGTTCAGCTGGTTAAAGCGGGATCACTCTCTTTCTGCTTCGGGTAAGACCGATTCTAGGAGGATCTGGAGCGACGGTAATTCAATTTCTATCGATAGGATGGCCTCAGTTCCATACACAAGGGAGAATTGTGTTGCCCTTGTTGTGGTATGGATCGATGTTCTATAGGCCCACAAAGCAAATGGCAACATCTCGCTCCAATCTCGGTAGGTGATGACCTTTTCTCTGGGATGCGGATGTTCATCTTGTTCGCAGCTTCCATGGCTCCATTTTTTTGAGGCCGATAAAGTGATGAGAGATGGTGCTTGATTTTGTATTACTCACAGAAGGCTCGGATGCGCTTATTCGCAAAATTGGTGCCATTGTCTGTGATGATATCTTTGGGTACTCCAAATCGGCACACAATATTACTCTTGAGGAACTTCTTGACGTGACTAGCCGTGATGTTCGCATATGACACCGCTTCTACCCATTTGGTGAAGTATTCAATGGCGACGAGGATGAACCAATGTCCATTTTATGCTTTTGAATTAATCATTCCAATGATGTCAAGGCCCCAGGTAGCAAATGGCCAAGGAGTTGTCATGTAGTGTAGATCAACGGTAGGAGCGTGTATCAGATTGGAGTGTTCCTGACACTTGTAGCCTTTTTGTATATGTTTGTAGCAATTAGATTCCATAGTGGTCCAAAAGCATCCTTGCCATAAAATTTTCTTAGCGAGCATGTGACCACTGATGTGGCCTCCGCATACTCCTTGGATCTCCTTCATGATATTGATCTTTTCACTTTCAGTAAGACACCTAAGTAAGATGTTATTGTAGCATCACTTGTAAAGGCACTCCCCGCAAACGACGTAGCCTACTGCTAGGCGTTGAATGGTTCGCCGGTCTGTCCTGAACGTACCCTAAGGGAAAGTTAGGGTCTCGAGGAAATTCTTGATATCTGAGAACCAAGGTGGCTCATAATCAGGCTTGGTAGGTTCCTTAATCTGGAGGCAGAAGGCCGGCTCATTCCTTTGCTCGATCATGATCGGCTTCATCTCAGCACCATATGGGATTTCTATCATTAACGCCAAAGTGTCTAGTGCATCGACAAGGTGATTCCTTATCCAGGGGAATATGAGAATGTCACGTCTTAGAAGCAAGCTATCAGATCCTCAAGGTGCTCATGGTAAGGGATCAGTTTCTCATCTTTCGTCTTCCAGTCACCGTTCACCTGGCATATGATTAACTATGAATCACCAAAAACTCATAGGTGAGTTACATTCAGATCGAGAGCCGCCTACAGACTAGTAGCACAAGCCTCGTACTCAGCCATATTGTTAGTGCAAGAGAAGTTGAGCTTGATAGTACTGGTACATGGGATCCTTTTGGTGAAATCAGAATGGCACCAACCCCTTGACCATTGGCATTTTCCGCCCCGTCAAAGGGCATTACCCATGATTCTTTCGCTTCCTCAATATCGTCTTTCGTCATGAACAGAATGTTCTCATCGGGGAACTCAGTTCTCAAAGGCTCATAATCTGGCAAAGGATTGTCGGCAAGATGATCGGTGAGTGCTTGTCCCTTAATCAGCTTCAGAGTGACGTATGTGATGTAGAACTCAGATAATAAGAGCTGCCAGCGTGCAGTCCGCCCAGTGAGAGCGGGCTTCTCCAACAGATATTTCAATGGGTCCATTCGAGCCAAAAGTAGAACGACTTGAGATAGCAAGTACTGGTGGAGCCTCTGAGTAGCCTAGAGAAGAGCCAGGCATGCTTTCGCCAGATGAGAATAGCGCATCTCATAATTAGTAAACTTCTTGCTTAGATAGTAGATGTCTTGCTCTCTTCTCCATGTCTCATCATGCTGACCTAAGACACATCCCATCGAAACTTCTGTCATGGAAAGGTACATCAAGAGTGGTCTCCCTGGCTTGGGTGGTACCAAAACAGGTGGATTAAGGAGGTAGTTTTTTATTTTATTGAATGTTGCCTGACAATCGTCATTCCATTCAATGGGTGAGCTCTTCCTTAGTAGCTTGAAGATCAGCGTGCAGATGGGCATTAGTTGTCCAATGAACCGACTGATATATTGTATTCTGACTTAGAACCCTCTAGCTTATTTCTTAGTAGACGGCGGTGGCATTTCTATGACAGCTTTGACTTTTACTAGGTTGACCTTGATTCCTCTCCTACTGACGATGAACCCCAATAGTTTCCCGGATATAGCACCAAATGCACACTTCTGTGGATTCAGACGTAACCTATATTTTCTCAGCCTCTCAAACAGTTTCTGGAGGTTTACCAGATGGTTGCCTCGCTCTGGTGACTTGGCGATCATGTCATCGACGTACACTTCAATCTCTCGGTGCATCATATCGTGAAACAGCGCAGTCATAGCTCTTTAGTACATTGCACCAACATTCTTCAGTCCAAATGGCATGACTCTGTAGTAAAAGGTTCCCCACAGAGTGGTGAACATTGTCTTCTCACTGTCTACCTCTGCCATCTTTATCTGATTGTATCCTGAGAATCCGTCCATAAAAGAAAGCATCTCGTGCTTAGTAGTATTATTGACCAAGATGTCGATGTGCGGTAATGGGAAATCGTCCTTCGGGCTTACCTTGTTCAAATTGTAGAAATCGATAGACATGCGGACCTTCCCATCTTTCTTTCGTATAGGCACAATGTTGGCTAGCCATTGTGGGTATTTGGAGACCATCAGAAACCCTGCATCATACTGCTTGATGACCTCATCCTTGACTTTCAACATCCACTTGGGTCAAAGGCGTCTCAGCTTCTATTTAACCGGCTTCATATTAGGGTAGAGAGGTAACTCATGCTCGACCAAATCGGTGTCTAGACTAGGCATGTCCTCATAAGACCAGGCAAAAATGTCTTGGTATGACCGAAGGAAATCGATCATGCTTTTTCTTCCTTCAGGAGACAGTGACGTTCTGATCTTGGTTATTCAGGGAATCTCCTCAGTCCCTAGATTAACGTCCTCAATTTCCTCAACAATGTGGGTAGGGCCATGCTCAAAGTCGGCAACCCGGTTAAGGAGCTCATTGGGGATCTACTCAAAAGGGGCATCCTCGTCCAGACTCGTGATTCCTACCTCTTCTTGTATTTCTACAGGAAAGTCGTTGATTTCATGTGGGACGGGTATTTCGATTAAGGCATCTTTTTATGGGATTTTATCTGGAATCTTAAAAGACAATATTTTTTATTTTTGTATTTGTACTTTTCCAATATTTTTGAGATTTTTTTTTCTTTGAAGACGAACTCTTGCCAGCACGAGTTTGTGTATATACAAGGTATTACTTGCCAAGGGCTTATCTCACTTTTTATAGGTTATTTTTTTTTAGAAAATAGGTGCCAAATGTTAGGTCACTCCCCGCTTTCAGGGTTTAAGGCAAAGATGCCCAGTTGCGTACCTGAGGAGTCGCTCCTTTACCTGATTGGATGGAGGGGGTTGACTGATATGGCTCATTAGTGTCAGGTTCCATCATGTTGATCCTCATTTTGTCTGAGATGACATCTTCAAACGTTAACACTGTTTTGTGGTGATTTACCACAGGGAGAGTTTGTTCATGTACCGGCTGTCGTTCCTCAAAGGGATAAAACGGCCAAATCTATCTCCAGGTCAGGAAGGGTGATGTAGGGATTGGTGGGGTAGACTGTGTTGTTGGCTTGTGTGGGGTTAATCGAGTTTCCCTATTTCGGTCAATCCTCATGACCCCGACACTTATGAATGAATTCCTGATGTGAGGCCTAGGATGAGGTTTTTCTTCTATGTGGATCCCCCTGGCTTTTACAGCTGCAGTGGCTACCTCCTTCCTCTGGTAAGTCAGCATCAGAAAATAAAATGGCATTCGGAGCCATCACTTGTCCAATTATCTGCCGGACTTCTTCTGGGCTAACTTGAAGTGACACATGCACATTCTTTAACGCTTCCATTAATGCTTGGAAATGGAATGGGGACATCATCAACAGATCCCATACAGTTATATGGGTAGGCATTCTTCTCTGCTGAGTCTCTAGTATATGCTCCAGACTCATTTTCTCGAATGGGTTCACTGTGCTATCTTTCTTCCCCTCTTGTTGGGCTTGCACTGCCGCTGGTGCTTCTGGCTGCTTTAATATCCTCCCAAATCGTGTGACAAAGTCTACTGCCCCTTCTCTATGGCTGTCAGCATTGACATCTGTTTGTTCATAACTCACTGGGACCTGCTGAGGATCATAGGCCGGTCCCAATATCTGAAATGGTATAGCTGCCGGTACCGGAGGCACTTACACTACAGGCTCAGGAGGTGTGGGTAGCACTTGATTTACCTCAGTAATAGCTGGTTGAGTGTTGGGCCAAATGGGGGTGATGAAGCTTGAGGGTGGTGGTATTGGGGGAAAAGGGGTAAAGGTAGGCAATTGGTAGCTGATATGTGTTGGCGGGAGATAAGGGGTTTTGATGGGCCATTAGGTAATTGACAGGGGTGGTAGGGTTTGTAGGTGATTGGACTGGGGGTAATGGGGTGGGCACAGGCCATTAGTGGTTTATTAGTGGTGGAGGATTGAGGGCCTGTTGGTTCATTGGGTAATTGATAGGAGTGATGGTGTATGGTTGATATGAATTTATGAACACATAATTGATGGGTGTGGGTGATGGAAAGTATGTCCTGAGATCCAAAGGTTCAATTTGTAGAGTCAGGTTGGAGAAATAATCTAACAAATTCAGGAGTTCAATTACCCCGATATTCCTTTCTTCAATATTTCTCGGCAATTGTGATACATAGCTCTCCCAATCACTGACGTAATCAGACGGGTCAAACTCAAATTCCTCCTCATTTCCCTCTACTATCTCGATGGTGGGTCTGGGACTTGCTCCTCTGGAAGGGTGTGGGGGCAACGACACTTGATGGATATTTGCATACTGGTTTGCTTGAGAAGAGGTGCTGGTGGAATTATTTTCCCGACATCGATCAAATCTTTGATCGCGTGCTTTAATGGGAAGCAGCAATCAGTCGGGTGACCTAGACGCTGATGAAAATTGCAGTGGGTATTTGGGTCATAGTTCTTTGGGATCGAGTGAGGAGGAGGTTGCGAGTGATGGATAGTAACTAATCCCTTTTCTATTAATAAAGGCAAAAGTATACTTAGTGATTGCCCTAGGGGCGTAAACACTCGGTCATAGCAGGCCCTCCTCTATTCAGGAGTCATTTGCATTCCCTGCCTATTCCCTGTCCTTTGTATCTGCTCAGTTCTGACTGGCCCTAGCTGCACTGCTTGGAATTGGAACAAGGCTACATTATTATTGTTAGCTCGGGTGTTTGCAATATTTTGCACCTCTGCACCTATTCTCCTATCATTCTTCTGTTTGGTAAATCTCCTAACCCCACTGGGCCTCCCGGATGCATTCTTATTCAACCGTCCTTCCCTGAATGCGTCCTCACAGAGATTAGCGTTTCTTACCAGGTCAGCAAAACTGGATTGCTGCTGGTATACAAGAAAATCTGAGATCACTAGCAGGGTATTCTTCGAGATCATTTCTATCTGCTTGTCGTCAAGTATCTTATTTCTGACTTGAGCTGCTAGTGCTCTCCATCGCCCCAAATAGTCACTGAAGGTTTTATTAGAGTCCTGCTTCAATCGGGCTAGATCTGACTTGCGGGGCTCAATGTCTATGTTGTAAACATATTGCTCTTGGAATAGGTGGGTCAGATCTTTCCCTGTCTTCATCATAGATGGTTCCAAAGATGTGAACCATCTCAAAGCCGGACCGGTCAAGCTCTTCTGAGAGACTTTTATCAATAGTCTTTCGTCCCCTCCATATTGGCGCATGTCCCCACAGTAGAATTTCAAGTGTGCTATTGGATTGCCGGTGTCGTTGTATTTGTCGAAGGCCGACATTTTAAATTTGGGGGGTAAGGGGACCTCAGCAAACAGACATATATCTGTTAAGTCCGTGGTATGGATCTCAGCACCACTCATTTTCATTAGCTGCTTTTGTATCTTGTCCAACTGTTCTTTCAGCTATTCTGACTCTTTCGATATAGGGGTTGCTTTCTCGGCCGTTGGTTGGACTTTACTCTGGGCCATGAAGGGGTGGGCAGTTATGGGAGGAGGGTTAAGGCTGGTCAATGCCCCGACATAGGCTCCACTATTCCTAATTTCGTCCTCCTCATACTGCTGGTCGGCATAATGTGTAGCGAAGGCGGGATTCTCTTGTTGGTGTTACATGGGTTGGATGGAAATGGCATGAGTGGGGGTTGGGTGAGCTCATTGGGGATGAGGGAAAGTTTGTTAGATGATAGGATGAGTGGAAGTTTGGTTTTGGGGTGGGGCCTGATGGGGCCATTGGGCATGGGGAGTGGTTTGGAGATGGTCTTGTGGTACGGGGCCATGGAAAAATTTGGTTTGGGGTATGGCATGGGTTTGTCCCAGGTGTGAAGGTTGGGGGAAATGTTGGGGGTATTGGGGGAGGTATGAGCGTGGGGTTTGGGCTTGGGCCATGAAACCTTGGCCATGATAAGTTTGGGCCATGGGCCCTTGGTGGGTTTAGACCATGGGCCCTGGGTAGGTTTAGCCTAGTGGGCCCTTGGTAGGTCTGGCCCATTGGGCCTTGATGGGTCTGGGCCATGGGCCATTGGTGGGTATGGGTTATGGGCCCTTGGAGGGTGTGGGCTATGGGCCTTTGGAGGGTGTGGGCTTGGGCCAAATGGGTTTGGGCCATGGGCCCTATATGGGTTTGGGCCATGGGCCCTATATGGGTTTGGGCCATGGGCCCTCGATTATGGGTTTGGGAAATGGACCCTTGATGATTTAGGGCCATGGGCCCTTGAGTATGGGTGATGGGGTGTTGGGCCATTGGGCCTTGAAGATCATGGGTGGTGGGGTTTTGGGCCAATGGGCCTTGGTGAATGGTGGGGTTTTGGGCCAATGGGCCTTGGGGTATGTGGGAGATGGGGGTTTGGGCCATTGGTCCTTGGGGCATATGGGAGATGGGGGTTTGGATGGTATGGATTATGGAGGGTTGATGGGGGTCATGGGGGAGTGAGGCATGGAGATTGGCTAGGGTGTGAGATGGGTTCATGGACATGGGGTGTGGAGCAGAAGAGGCATTTTGGGAAGCCTTTCACATGGAGTAGGCTTGGAACATCTCCTCCATGGTCATGAAAGGAGGATTGGGTATGGATGGTGGATTTAATGGGTGATGGGGTAATGATGGGATGGATGTGGAGGATAAATTGGGCATGGCCCTGGTAATATCAGGCATGACCCGAGTAAGTGATGGAATATGGGGTGGATTGGAGGGATGAGGGGATGTATTGGGTGTGTTTTGGGATGAAGGGGTGTATGGTGTGGAGGGGTGAGAAAAATCGGGCATGGCCCCGGTAAAAGTGGGCATGACCTGGATAGATGGGGGGATTTGTGGGGGATTGTATAAGGTAGAAGTGGTGTATGTGAATGTGGTGGATCGGGCCTATTGGAGGAAGATGGGAAATGGGGCATGGATGTGGATTTGGAGAATGGGTTTGGGTTTGTCATGAATGTGGATGGGAAATGTGTTGGATTTGGCATGGGCATGGTTTGGGAAAAAGATGGGGAGTTGGGGGTTGGACTTTGGATGTTTCGGGAGGTAGCAGTTGGGAAAATGGGGGCGCCAAACGGGCCGGTAACGGTAAAGGGTGATTGGGTGAGGGTGTTAAGTAGTGAAAAATGCCACTTTCTACACCTTTAAACCTGGCTTTTGCTAGTACCTAGAGTGTTTACGAATTGTTTTTAAGTACATTTTTGCAGTTAGGGATGAAATATAACATAATGCAGTTTTTCCATGTAAAAGTACCATTAAGAGGACTTGGAGCCATCCATTAGAGTTAAGACAAGAGGGGCCAGGGTCTGGTGACGAGGAAGCAAAAACAGCAGCTCAAGATGAAGAGAAGCTGTAGCAAGGTGGAGTTAAACCATCTTGAGATTTCAGCAACATATAACAGAAGTAGCTGTGTGGTTCAGGCCAGGCTCAGAAGCACACTTCAGCAAGTACACATTAAGGGCAGATCATGGTATGTTTAAGCTGAGGAGTAGCTGCAACTATACAAATGTTTGCACACTAAAGCACACCAGCTGCACACTAGCTGCAGACTTCAGCAGCAATACATGGGAGCTGCAACATGATAGAGTTGTGGGAACATTGAAGCACATTTAGTAGCAGCACTTGCTGGAAAATGAAGGAGCTGATCCTATCAAAGGCTGTTGTTGGACCTATTGAATGGTTTATTGGCAACAGCAGAAGTTACTACAACCTCTCGACTTGAAGAGCCCCAGCACAATCCACCCGAAATGCATGTTGAACCTGTCTACAACTTGCATGCAAAGTTTCAGCTGCAAATCAGACCATAGAGCATGTTGACCACTTAAAATATGTCAACCTGTCGAGATGCCCAAGCTGCAGCCTTCCTCTAACCTCTCGATGTGCATTCAAGATTCTATCTAACCATCTCGACCATCAGAACCCCAAGTTGCAGCTCATCTTCAACCTCACAACATGCACCCTGCATCCAGCCAACATCTCGAGCAGTAAGGTGCAGCACCCAATCCTCTCGACCATTGCATGTAAACCTATCGAGACCTTGTGCTATAACCTCTCAGGCATCCTTATGACTGCATGAATATCCCTTAACCTGTCGACAACATAGAATCCCCAACTTGTTGACTGGACCAGCAAAGCTCCAACCATTCATCTCCTATCCTCTTGAGCAGACCTACACTCCAATCCTGTTGGGAAGTGCTTTGTGGCATCAATGGAACCTATCGAATGCTTCAATGAACTTGTCGATTGATTCATGATGCTGGAGCTCAACTTATCGAATGCTTAAAGAATGTTGCAGTTTTGTACCTATCGAGCAGTCCCTCAATGCATCAGCTTTGAACCTGTCGAATGGCTCAATCCACCAAACCTATCGAAAGCTTCAAACAAGTAGCTTGTACCTATTGAATTCCTGAGCTCCCTATCCATATGAACCTATCGACAGATACAACTTCTAATCCTGTCAACAGCTTCAGGCTGCAGCTAGCCCATCCTCACGAAAGCTCCTCCATGCAGCCATCCAACCTCACGACTTGCATTCTCCACCAACCTGTCGAATGGTTGGTATAGCAGTATATAAAAACCTGTCAAAATGAGCCAAACTGCAGATTCAATGGTTCAGCTCGGGCATCTTAAACTCTTGCAAACTGCTGTAGCCTTTAAAGCTACTCCTCCTATGTTTGCATCTGAAACTATCATGGCTAGGGACTACCTGTCAACAACTGCTTGGGGGTTATTTTTGGTACCAAGCTCAGCCAATAAATGCGATAAAAGATTTGCAAAGCTATAGATTTGGATTAAACTGCAGAGGCTATTTTCAGCAGCCCACATTTCTAAATGACAAGGGTCGTGTTGGTAATTGTTGCATCCTGGTCCCAAAGTAATTTCTAGCAATTATATAAGGGTTGTAGCAGAAAATATAAATGGCCGGCAAGGGCATTTTCGATAACTCTCAAACATATCAGTTGGGCACAAATTTCTGCAGATGGGATAGTAGTCCACATGTGATTTTCCTTGGCTAAAATGAAGACACCTCAGCTGTGCATAACAAAATTAAATTGTTGCTCTCTTATTGGCTGCAACTCAAAGCACATGGATCACTGCATATCTATAAATACCCATCTATTTGCTTCTTCTGCAAGGAAAGTAGGAACAAAGGAATAGCCTGAGTTCTCCTTAGCTCATTTAGATTTAGTTTTAGGTTTTATTTTTCCCTTTTTTCTTCCCCCTTCTCTCTCTAATCCAGCCTGTTGGATTAGATCTAGGTAGCAGCTCAGATCTGATTTATAATTATAATTTCGGCATGAAGAAATGTGGATCGATGCACAGACTACAGATATGGGAATAATATTAATGTAAGTTATTTTTTATTAAAATAATAAATTATTGATTTTAAAGCTTAATTAAATCTAAAGATCTTGTGGTCCCATTAGATTCTCGATCGGATTTTTACACTCGGCACAAGCCCAGGCCCTTCATCAGTAGATCTCTTGATGACCATCTGATTTCCCTGGGTTTGATATGCCTGTGGGTGCCTGTGCCTGTGGCCTTAGATCCACAGCATCTGTAGTGATTATCTTATTCTGATTGAAGCCATCAGGATGAAGGAAATCTATTTGATGATCTGTGACCATTGAAGTGGACAGATCATAGCGTTAAGATCAATCCAAACCATCGGTCTAAATCAGATTCTTATACCTTGCATTTGTGCTTATAGCCAAATAAAGGATTGCTGCAAATCCCCAGATCTTGATCTGTTTTGCAATAAAAACCAGGTCCTAGCTATCTACTTCTCCCCATTTTATATTTTATTTTACCATCCATCTTCCTCAATCTTTTAGATTTAATCTTATATTTCAGTTTTACAAATTAGATCTAGTGACACCCAAAAAGCTCTATTTCTTCTTAGAATTGCTAGATCTATAGCCAGATCTAGAGGTCTACTATACACCTTCTAGGTTTAGATCACTACTCCCTATGGGACACACTCTTACTTATTAAAACATGCTACAAAGGACCCTGTATCTGCAAGTCTAGGATATTTTAGATGTTCTGAATCCATCCTTTATTTTACTTTGATTTTATTTTGCTTTTATTATTACACAATAATCAGCACACTGAAATCTCTCAAAAAGGGGGATGGTCGAAAAGACTTCCCTCGAATGGGAACGGGTTGGAGAATGTAGCGGGGATGAGTCAGGATCGTCATAAGCTGGGTCCACTACCCATGACAATCTATGGGAACGGGTTGGGTAAGGGTGCCTTGGATAAGGCCCAAAAACCCTCTCCCTTCTTCTCCTACGGGATGACGGAGGGCAAGATGATGTTGTTGTGCCGGCACCACAAGAACTTTATTTTTAGGTTTTTTTATTTTTAATTTTTTTGGAGAAATGTTTTTTGAAAATAAAGGTTCTGAGGCCTTGGAATTCCCTTCTCGGGTGGCTTTCATACCCTAACTTGAGGCTCGCAGCAACGACTTCGAAGCACTTTGGAAGAATTAAAGGAAAACCTTTGATCTATTGAAGGCACAAAAACCGAGGCAAACAACCCGTTCCCTCAGAATGAGCCAAAAAGAAGTTGCCTTCCTTTGACCGACGGAGGTTTATTGTGTGTCAGAGATGGCGGGGCCCAAACAGAGGTACTAAACACACTAATCGGGAGACTCTGGAGGTGAGAAAACCTTAGATTTTGGGTTGCTGATGTCCAGGTAGGCTTGGCGCAACTAATACATGCACCAAGTTAGCAGGGCCCCTTTTTTACACTGGCGCAACTATTAGTTGCGCCAAGGTATAAATGGTAGATTTAATAAATCTTGGATTTTTGCACTGGCACAACTAATACTTACACCAGGCAAAATTGAGGCTCCAGAACTTATGACAACAGGGAACAGCAGCCTGAAAATGGGTTTGTTTTTGGTTTTTGTGGAAGCTAGGCTTCTGAGAACTGCCTGACTTTTATGTGATCGATTCTCTCCTTACCGCACCTAAAGGATGAGTCCAGTATAACTCGCTAGTGTGCTCCCCAAGGGTTTTAGGGTTTAGAATGGGAACCCACCCGATATACTTCCGACGCAAGCGCCTTCTTAGATACTAGGCGGGCTGGGACTTTTTTGGATCATCACCACTAGGGGCTGCCACCATACTAAGACCTGGGTGGTTGTATGTGTGCCTAAACCCAACCCTTTTAAAATCTAACCCGTAAAAACAAGTTGATTAAGTTCCCCAGCTTGGTTCAATTTAAATTTTTGCAAGGTCTCTTTTTTATGGATGTTTTCTTTAGTTCAAAGACCGGGGGTGATGATCCCATGCCGCCACTACGGGCCAGCGTCCACCGTTAGGATATGATTGCACAAGTAGGCCTGCCAATCGGCTAAGGCACTAAAATGATGGAAAAGTAAGGAAAATTAAAAGACAATGTGCATGTAGGCCTGTCAATCAACTAAGGCTCATAAATGACGGGGAAGTAGGGGTGACTAAAAAATAATAAAAAAACAATACAACAAAAAATAGCAAAAAGGTTATTAAAAATTAAAATATAAATGACCAAATTTCAAGGAGAAGCTCTACAAGCTATCCCCAGCAGAGTCGTTATCTATGCAGCCGTGGGATTCATGATGATCCTGTCATGGCGATGCGCTCGCTAACAAAAATATAGAGTCGCCACTCGGAGCTTTTGGTGTCCCGGGAAACCTAATTCATTTTTATAAGCATTGAAGTACTAAAAATATGACTCTGAATCCGGTCCACACCAAAGGCTCTTAGGTAGGGGCTTCAGTTACCGATCGGGATGGTGTTAGGCACCCGATCAACCCGCTTAACATGATCTCTACTAATGGCCAAAACAAAAGTAAAGTAAAAGAAAAGAAAATGGCCTCCTCTTACCCACATGGGCCTTCAATCCTATTTGTGCCCCTTCGTTCCTATAGAAAATTCATCGGCGTAATGGCACAAATGGGAGGATCGGAAGAGCTAAAGAAGAGATAGGAGAAGAAAGGGGAGAGTCGGAGCCCTCAGGCCCTGTAGCACCATTGAGGAGCCTTGCGTTGGCTTGCTTTGATGATCTTTCGAAAGCTTGAATTGTAGAGAATGGGGTTCTAACTCCTAAGGTTTGGTAGCTAAGAGGTAGAGAAGGAAGGCTAAGGGGTAGCGCACACCTAACCTAGAAGTTTTAGATTAAATGTAAGGCTTGAAGGAAGATTTATGGATTCTGGAATTTGTATGGACAATGGTGCACCAAAGGGAGAAAGATCTTTCTCACTTAAGCTCTTTCTCTCTAGGCAAAATTTCTCAACCTTTAATCCAAGGGGAGGAGGGCTCTATTTATAGGAAATGGGTGGGTTAGGAGACCACTTAGATGCTAATTAGGATTAACAATTAGGTAATCTCACATCTAAGGATTCCTAGGGTTTTTGGAGCCTTGAAACATGTGAGAAGGTCCTCCAATGGTGGATGATAGGGTGGGGCCTTAAGTCACCTAATGGGTTACAAATAGGGTGCAAAAGGGTGTAATAGGACTATCAAAACACACCCCAAACACCCAAGTGGTCAACAAGTCAAACCCCTAACACAAAATTTGGGGCAAAACTAGAGGTCACTATTCATAAGCCTGGCACAACTATTAGTTACGTCAGGCATGTGTATAGAAAAATAGTGCAGCACAATAGCCTGGAAGTTGGCTTCCTGAGGAGGGGTCCACTTCAATGTTGGTGCAACTATTAGTTGTGCCAGGCTTAAATCCTGGGGATAGTGGCTCGGTACAACTAATAGTTGCGCCAGGAAAAAATATAATTGGCGCAACTATTAGTTGCGCCAAGCCATTTTTGGGGAGAAATTGCCTTCCCTAGAGGGGCCAATTGATATTACACATTTACCTTTCGGGTTCGAACCGCTATATCTTTTGATGTACATCTCCGATTGGGATGATTCTTGGCTCGTTGGAAAGCTAGAGACCTCTACCTTCTAATGGTATAAGATTTGATCATAGTAGAAGGCCGTAGCTAGTCCTAGTGTGCCACGCTTCATCCATGGCTCGAGAAAACTAGGTTCAGGTCTGAAAAATAGTTCTAAGGGTTGGGATTGGTTTCTAAGGATTTGGGGTATGTTTCTAAGGGATCTGGATGATTCCTAAGGGTTTGGAAGGGTTTCTAAGGGTTCCATACATGCCATCAATAGCTCAAAAGTGCACCTCTCTTGAATTGTATTCAATCAGGCCTTGGGCCAAATTTGGGTGTCTATAAGTGGTTTACTAACATGGCGTTGTATATTTCCAGCATTAGGTTGCTAAGGACTTCCAGATGAGGGTGACGACAACTGCCTCTCTACGCCCTAAGAGCCAGGTATAGTGTATTAGTTTATGTGTATATTTGGGTTTGTTTCATTTTATTGAATGGCTTTTTCTGACAAGTTATGTGTTCATTTGTTCTTTTCTAGTGCAGGTCGTTCCTGACTCTACTCCTAAGATCCCTCCTCAGGAGTTTACTCTTATTCCCACTCAAGTATGTTTAGTTGGTGCATTTATATTTTTATTGTCGATTTTTAGTCATAGTATCGTCTGATGTGTTTGTTCATTTATGTTGTAGCCATCCACGTCTAAGGTTCCCCCAATGCCACCTGCCGATCTGATGACTGCTACGACAGTCGAGCGCCTTCTCTAGGAGCATGGTGAGCTGGTATATTTTCATTACTCTTGATCTTCACTTCATCATGTATACACCTTTTCTTATCTTATCTTTATGCTTGTGTGTAGGTACGCGTGCTGGGACAGTCACGTCTGGAGATGCAGCGTGCCCTGGATCATCAGGTGGTCCATGAGATTCCATCGGATCTCACCGATCGTCATCTTCAAGAGGTGATGATAGACTTATTGGTCGAGCGGAGGACTTAAACGGTGGAGTTTGAGAGTGCTTGAGTTGTAGCTCATTATAAAATGCAAGCGACAATTGAGCTTTTGTAGCAAGAGTTGGCGAGAGTTGGGGGGAGAGTGCGAGGGATGCTCGATCACCTTCTTGGGTTAGGATCGAGGGCTACTGGCTCAATGGCTAAGATCCATCGGGGGACTCATGAACATATGAGGGCTTATGCCTAGGTAGACTCAGCCCTTGGGCCTCTATTTGCCTTTGACGCTATGCGCTCACAATCTCGACGGGCCTCGAGCTAGGCGAGTGAGGGAGGTTCTGTTGCTAGACCTTCCTCCTCTAGGAGGCTTCCATCCATGCTTTAGGATTCGGCTGAGGCCTCAGTTGACCAAGCTCCTGGTCCTCGGGTCGATGATGCTGGAGAGGGTGATGAGCGTCCCTCGCAGAGGCAGCGGAGGGAGTAGAGCGTAGTTATTAATATTTTTGCATTCTTTTTTGGCTTATTGTATAGTTAGGGGGTATGCCCCTAGTGACAAATTAAAAAAAAATTGATATATATAAAAATTTTCTTTTTTTGTTTAGGTGTACTTGGCTTCTCTATCTTCTGTGTTACCTTTCCTACTTTAGCTGCTTGCCTTTGGCATCGTCTCCTATTATTGGAACTTGGATGGTCTTTGAGTTGGCCTAGTAATAGTTGAAGGTTACTCCATACCTGCGCATGAAGGTAAAGTTATTAGTAATTTTTTTTCCCCCTTGTTGATTGTCAAGGGGGAGGTGTCTTAGATAGGGGTCTGGTGATAAGGGATGGATCATTATATCATCAATTTGTTTTTTTGTTACAAGAAAAAGAATGCAACAGGGGAAGCAAATAACTAAAAGAAAATTCTAAAACTAAAACAAAAAAGAATGCCCCAGTGTAGGAGCGTGATGGAATAGGCAGTGTGATATGTTCAGTGGTCTTCCTGAGGTGATGACTTCATTATTCTGCACCTGTCCGTGAACAAGTAGGGGCCTCAATGTGACTCCTCCAAAATACAAATTCCCTAGTGTTGAGGTGCAAATGGAGCTTTCTGATTGATAAGTACTTGGGCCTATGAAGAGCTGTGTTTAATGAGTTAATGACGAGAAAATTTCCTTGATACTATCACTGAACTAGGGGAGGTCGTTTAGTCATATCAGTCATATACAAGGGTTCTTCCTTCGATAGTAGGTATCCTATCCCATAGTCATTATTAGGGGGTGTGCGGTAGATAGTGAGTGGTCGTATCAATCGTCATTCACGAGTTTTCAAATTCATTTATCGGGATATCTTAGGAGGGTTCTGACTCATTGTCCGAAAATAAACTTAAGGGTGAAAGGGAGTAACTCTTAATGACGTGAGGGAATAGTTTCTATCTAACGATTTCTAAAAGTGATAGGTAATAATGTTCTTCTTGGGTGTTATGCAGTGCCATGATTGAGCTCTTCGTCATGCTTCGACACCATCAAAAGTTCACATTCTATGGTTAGCAGGAGATTGTCCTCCTCTCGCCACCTTATGACGATACCTAGTAGTATTGGGACAATAAGGATGCCCTCGCTGCTTGCTGATACTTTACTAGTAAGGTTACTAGGAACGTCCTCACAATCTGCTTATGCTTCCCTAGGCTCATTGACTTGTTCACCTGTTGTATTGCTCTCTCTCTCTCTCTCAGTTATGTATGTGTATATATATTTTTGAAAGCAACCCGTTAAAGCAAGAATGGTGAGTTTTGATTGAGCCTAACATCTTCATTTTTTCTGTGGTCTAACATCTCCTATGGCTGGGGGGAAGGGGAGAGAATCAGGTGTTACTTATACTTTTGGAAGAGGTTAGGTATCCCACTAGTCCTTTTGATCAAATCGCCCAAATGAGAAGGTGGACAGCGAGTCGGAAGCCTTCAAAGATATCCTGGGAAATGAAGGCGTACGACCAATGAATGAGTCACAATGACTACTGGAGTGGTAGATATAAGTATCTGACTATGGGATACGACGATCATGATGCTAAGGGTAGTATTTCTTCAGGTACATGGCGTTTCAAGGGCTAGGGAGTTCCTCCCCGTCTTGGTTCACCAGCTTGTATGCATTCTCTGGGTATGCGACTACTATAACATATGGGCCCTCCCAGCTTGGCTTTAGTTTTTCCTTTGGATGGACGTGTTTGGAAGGCATGATTTTCTTTAAGACTAACTCTTCAATTTCGAAAGTTTGCTCGAGGACTTTTTTATCGTAGGCTTTGGCCATCCTCCTCTGGTATACTTGAGCGTGATTGGCTGCCTTTAGACGCGTCTCATCTAGTTGTTCTAGCTAAGCAAGCTGAGCAATTATCCTTTCATCTAGAGATAGCTCATCATCGAGTTGGATACGTAGGGATAGCACTTATATTTGTAGGGTAGGACTGCTTCCAACCCATATGTGAGGAGGTAAGGAGTTTGGCCAGTGGCCATGTTGACAAGTGAAAAATACCATTTTTCACCCCTGAACTTGAGTCTTGATAGACCTTTGAGAGAACTAAATAAGTGTTTTAAGTGCTTATGTTGCAGGTAACAATAAAGACAGGCTTAACCATAAAAGCAGCTTAAAAGTGCCAATAAGATGACAATCCATGTCAATCCAAAGGAAGAAAGTGAAGAAACAACCTCATCAGCTGTTGAAAGGTCTGAATAGAAGAAGCAAAGACCTGGAAGAGAAGTATGGAACAATTCGAACAGAAAAATGCACTACAGAGTCCTTTTCGCAAAGAACCTGTACTTTTCGCAAAGAACCTGAAACTCTGCGAAAAGGAATAAAACTCTAGGCGTAGCATTTGAAGAGCATCTGAACTGTTCGAAGAGAGGATTGAACTTTGCGAAAAGAAGAAAACACAATTCGAACAGAACCAGAACATTGCGAAAAGAGCTTCAGGAGTCACAACACTCTGCGAAAAGGCCCCTAAGCTGTGCGAAGAGGCATTCTGGAGATTCGCAGCTTTAACAAGGGCAATTTAGTAATCTGTTGCATGCATCCCAATGCATTTTAAAACCGACGGACATTCCAGAGGGTTCTAAACATGAAGCGAAGGAATATTCCACCCCACGTGAGCACCTAGAGAGGGAATAACTTGGCGGGAACTTCTAGAAACTCTAACAAACTTTCAAAATGCATAACAGAGTTGATGCCTTTTTCACCTGATTGGTTGAACCAGATCGAGGAATTCTGATTGGCCAGAACAGATCTGGATCCCCGTGCTCGACTACCATTGGTCAATACAGATCTGAGAACCTCTGATTGGTTGATACACATCGAAATTTGGACACAGGAAAGCTATAAATAGACAAAGCATTTGCCCAATTGGGGCATCCAGTTTTGAGTTTCATTTCTAATCCCCATTTCCCGGCCAAATGACTTTGTCTCAATCCTTGTAATAGCCTACTTTGTACTTGCATTTGAGAGTCGTGAGATACCTCCAGAACTCAAAGGAGAGTTTGCATCCAAGACTACAAACCGAGAGTCGTTAAGCCGTGCTCTGTAAATTGTAAGGATGAATTTTAAAATGTTGTTGTAAACTATGCATTCTCCATTGGACTCATGTCAGGGGTTCCCTCTGATCTCCTCAGTACATTAGACTCCTTTAGATTCATTGTTTTGCATGCATTTTCCCTTGATTCAGTAATCCTGTGAGAATTAGTGTTTGTAACCTAGTCTCTTACAGCATTTGTAGTGATGTTTCTTGTTCTGAATTGAGGATTTGGATTAAAGACTATTGGATGGTTTGTGGCCATTAAAGTGGACAGACCATAGCCATAAGTGTAAGCCTAATCCTTGAATTAGATTTATCTCTCTTACATCTGTGCTTGTACCCAGATGAAGATTGGATCACCTCTTTTGAGCTGCAGTTATTCTCATTAGATTTCAAAGACCAAATCAGATTTAGATATTACTTCTCCATCTTTGTTTCAATCATTCCCCCAACTCGGATCTGGATCATTTAGTTTAAATTTTCCTTTGTTCTTAGTTAGTTAAACTTGACAAATTCAAACCTCTCATCTTATCAGTTTTCTAGATAGGATAAGAAGCCAGATCTGGAGGTTTTTCTTACATTTTAGACAAATTCTCTGTGGACGATCTTTCACTCACGTACTTTTAAAACTTGCTACAATTGGCCCTGATCTTGCAGGCTAATTCTCTTCTAACTGTGCTGATATTTCTTTATTTTTTTTATATAGTCTAGAGCCACTGTAATTTAGCAGCTATAAATCTGTTTTCAAAACACACATAAATCAAGCACACTAAGAAGCAACAACAAGTTTTTGGCGCCGCTGCAGGGGAATTTGTTCTAAAATAGGTAGACCTAAGTTTTTACCTTTATTTTTTTTTATATCATTACTAAACTATTCTATTGTTTATACCTGTGCAGTTATTCATGTCCAATTTTTGAAGTAGGGAAACTACTTAAAAAGAAATTCTGAAGGTTTGCTGTGAATAATCAGATTTTTAGTTCTGAGTTGTATGTTTGGTAGGAGGACTCTCAGCCCTGAGATTCTCCCATTGAATTTAGAAGTTGAAAGGCTGCTACGAACCAAACAAACAACACAGAATTCTGCTACTATGGGTGAAGAACCTCGACTTTTGAGAGATTACTTTGCACCTAGTGCTTATGATTCTCCCTTTTGCATTCAATTTCCTACTGTTGAAGGAAATTATGAGATCAAGTCATCAACTATCCAAATGCTTCCTTCCTTCCATGGGTTGAGTAAGGAAGACCCATACAAACATGTGGATGAATTCTTGGCTCTTTGCACCACATTCAACATAGCTGGACTTGGTCCGTATAACCAAGCTTAGGCTCTTTCCTTTTTCATTAAAAGATAAAGCTAGAGCATGGTTATCCATGTTAGCACCAAACAGTATCACTTCTTGGAATGATTTGCAGTGTCAATTTTTAGCCAAATATTTCCCAATGTCTAAAACAAGCCAATTGAGACAAAGTATCATTTCATTCTCCCAAAACTCAACTGAAACTTTCCATGAAGCATGGGAAATATTTAAGGAACTTTTAAGGTAATGTCCTCATCAAATTCCTAGATGGCAGCTAGTTCAAAGCTTTTATCAAGGAATTGATCAAAAAGGCAAAAATATGATGGATGCCTCCTGTGGAGGCACTTACTTGCAAAAAATAGTTGAAGAGGTTTAGGACTTATTTGAAGTGATTGGTGAAAACTCAACTCAGCAAGAATCTCTGTCAAGAGAAATTGAAAATCCTGCTAGGTTGAACAATCACCAACCCACCAAAGGGAAGATCTATGAGGTGAATGAGTTGGAAAGAAAGATGGACAATCTAACCACAAAGTTTGATAGATTGATGGACTTACTTAAAAATCCAAATGTTTCAAGAGTAGAGGAGGCATGCCTGATATGCCAGTCCCCTACTCATACAATTGACCAATGTCCGCTGCATCACAGTTCCCAGATTTAATGGTGGAACAAGCTCATGCTGCTCAATCTTTTGGAAAGATGCAGTCAAATGAATACCCATAGAGAGCACACCCCAATTTGAGGTGGAACCAAGGGAATTACCAATCCCAACAATAGCAACAACCAAAGAATCAAATGCCTTACAAAACTGCACAGTCTTATCAGCATAATTTTTATGTCAAACCAAACTTTCAGCAGCCCATTCCACAACAACATGCGTGATGCACTCAAACCCCTCTAGGTCCCTTTCTTTTGAAGATCAAGTCCTAAATTCACTTGAATTTAGGATCTTTAACTCAGATCGTGAACTTTCACGGCCCAGAGCATAAAGAAAATTGAAGAAACATTGGGACACTTTCAAATACCTTGGCAAAAGAGAGGAAGGAAAGTTACCCAACCTTTGAACAATCTCAAAGGGCGGTTCATGGTTGGAGAAGCTTCTAATTCACATGAAGAAGTAAAGCATCACCACTTTGAGAAGTGGAAAATGATAGATAACAAAGTGGTCAAGAAGAAAGAAATGAGGAAGAGGATAAAGATATGCAAAGAAGAGCAAAGACATAGTGATAGCGATGGGGTTCTTGATGTGCCTCGGAAAAACAAAAAATTAAAAAGCAGAAAATTCAAAAACTTCCAAAATACTTCTAAAGTCGTAGATGAAAGATTAGTTCCTCATTTACCATTTCCTCATGCAATGAAATCAGATCCCCTTCGATAAAGGGAACACAAAATAGATGACATGATGGAGACTTTCAAGCAAGTCAAGATAAATTTACCTTTGCTTGAGGCAATCAAACAAATTCCATATGCAAAATTTTTGAAAGATGTTTGCACTCACAAAAGACAGTCTAGGATACAGCTTGTCCAAGAAGGTCTTTCTTTGTGGAAAGAATTAACGGTGTTATCCATTGCTACACCTCCTAAACTTCAAGATCCCGAATCCCCACAATCCCTTGCATTATTGGGGAACACACCATTGAAAAGGCTTTATTAGATCTGGTGCTAGTGTCAACCTACTTCCATATTCTATATGAGAAACTAGGTTTGGGAGAATTAAAACCCACTCATATGGTGTTACAACTAGCGGACAAATCGAAAGAAAGCCGAGAGGATGATTGAAGATGTATTGGTGGGAGTAGATAAATTCTTCTATCCGATTTTCTAGTTTTGGATATGGAACCAACCAAAAGCAAAACTTCCATCCACATCATTTTGGGAAGACCATTCACAGCTCTGACAAATGCTTGCATTCAATGCAGTCTAGTCTTATGGAAATCTCATTTGGAAACATGAAGGTAAAATTAAATGGTTATAATGCGATCCATGACCTCAATTCAGCTCAAGAATGTTTTCATGTTGATCTATTGGATGAACTTGTGGAAGGACTTTACAACAATTTCTGCGGTGAAGACTTCACCATAGATGTTAAAGATGCTTGGGGATATCTTTGAAAAGAAGTAAGTTGTATCTCAAATTAGAAATAAATGTTGTGCAAGGAACTCTTAATCAATTAGCAAGTTTCCTTCTTGGAAACCTGCTACTCTCCCCTTCCACAAACGTCTAAGGTACCTTTGTTACCTTCTTTTCTCACCCACGGTTTAGAACTAAAGCTTTGCCGGAAAATTTGAAGTATGTGTTCTTAGGTAATCATAAATCATTGCCGCCATTATTTCTTCCTCTCTCACAAAGAGCAAGAGGAAGAGCTGTTGATAGTCTTGAAAGAACATAAAAGGACAATTGGTGGACTATTCGATTTAGGAGGAATCACCCATTTGTTTGCATGCACAAAATCCACTTGGAAGAAGATGCAAAGCCTTCTAGGGAAATGCAAAGGAGGTTGAACCCTCATATGCGAAGTGGTCATGAAAGAGGTTGTTAAGTTGTTGGATGCAGGGTCATTTACCCCATTTGATTCACTTGGGTGGCACCTACTGGTACCTAAGAAATCTGGAATCATTTGTAACCTCAGTTTACGGTGAGCTTATGTCAACCAGACAAACAAGCTGGATGGAGAGTCTATGATTACGTAAAATTAAATGCAATGACCGTAAAAGACCATTTCCTCCCATTCATTGATCGATCTTAGATAAGCTAGGTGAAAAGCTTATTACTGCTTTTCTTGATGGTTACTCCGTTACAACCAGATTCCGTACCCACAAGATCGTGAAAAGACCACATTCACTTGCCCTTTTGGCACTTTTGCCTATAGGAGAATGCCTTTGGTCTTTGTAATGCTCCCGCCACCTTCCAAAGATGCATGTATGCCATTTTTCTAATATGATTGACCAATTTATGGAGATTTTTATGGATGATTTTTCAATCTATGGCGCTTTTTCCCAAAGGTTTACAAGTCTCTAATTGGTACTACAAAGATGCGAAGAAACCAATCTGGTTTTGAGCTGGGAAAAGAGCCATTTCATGGTCACCCAGGGCATTGTCCTTGGCCATGTTGTTTCCCACAAGGGCATTGAGGTGGACAAAGCAAAAATTGATTTAATTGCACATTTACCACCTCCCAAAACTGTTAAACAAATCAGAAGTTTCCTAGGACATGCTGGATTTTACAGAAGGTTCATCAAAGACTTCAGTAAAATAACCAAACCTCTTTGTCATTTGCTGTGCCAAGATGTCCCTTTTGTTTTCACTAATGAATGCATGAAGGCTTTTGAATTCCTAAAGAACTGTTTGATTTCAGCTCCAATATTGCGCTCAGATTATTCATTACCTTTTGAATCGATGTGACGATCGATTATGCTTTGGGAGCTGTCCTTGGACAGAGAAAAGATAAGCTACCTCATGTCATAGCTTATGCCAGTAGATCAATGATTGATGCATAGCTCAATTACACAACAACTGAGAAGGAGCTGCTGGGAATTGTTTTTGCTCTAGAAAAATTCAAGTCATATGTCTTGGGTTCACAAATAGTGGTGTTTACTGACCACTCTGCTTTGAAATACCTTCTGTCTAAGGACACCAAACCAAGATTAATCAGGTGGATTCTCCTATTACAGGAATTTGATCTATAGATTAAAGATAAAAAGGGGGTGGAAAATGTGGTGGCTGATCACCTGTCTAGAATTTTAACTGCTGATATTGATAGGCTGCCTATCAATGAATCTTTTCCTGATGAGCAACTTTTTGCCATTAGTGTACACACTCCTTGGTTTGCAAACATAGTCAACTTTTTGGCTACTGAAAGAATTCCTCAACATTGGAATAGAATGGATAAAGATCTTTTCTTCTCAAAGGTTAACCACTTCATCTGGGAGGATCCTTATCTGTTTAAGAGTTGTGCAGATAAAATAATATGGAAATGTGTCCCTGACCAAGAATTTCATAGAATACTTTCTATGTGTCATGAGCAGGCCTGTGGAGGTCATTTTAGTGGGAATAAAACTGCTGCAAAAGTTTTGCAGTGTGGATTTTATTGGCCTACACTTTTCAAGGATGCCCTGCAGCATTGTAAGTCTTGCCAAAACTGTCAAAAATTGGGCAATATTTCCAAGAGAAACTCAATGCCTTTACAGCCTATTTTGGTAGTTGAGTTGTTTGATGTGTGGGGGATAGACTTCATGGGTCCTTTTCCTTCTTCCAATGGGAATAATTTCATTTTAGTAGCTGCGGATTATGTATCCAAATGGATTGAAGCCACAGCCACTAAAACAAATGATCACAAAGTGGTTCTGAAATTTCTTAAGGATCACATTTTTTCCAGGTTTGGTTTTCCCAGAGCCATTATCAGTGATGGGGGAAGCCATTTTTGTAATAGACATTTTGAAACTTTGTTGAAGAAATACTCTGTGACTCATAGAGTAGCCACTCCATATCATCCACAAACCAGTAGACAAGTGGAGAATTCCAATAGAGAAATCAAACATATTTTGGAAAAGACTATGAAGAAGGACAGAAAGGATTGATCCTTTAAGCTGAATGATGCATTATGGGCATATAGGACAGCCTATAAAACCCCAATTGGCATGTCCCCATTTAGGTTGGTCTATGGCAAAGCATGCCATTTACCAGTAGAGTTAGAATATAAAGCTTTTTGGGCCATTAAAACATTGAACATAGATCTAACTACTGTTGGTAATCATAGGAAACTGCAACTTGCTGAGTTAGAAGAACTGCGAATGGATGCATACACAAATTCAAGATTGTATAAAGAGAAAGTCAAAACTTTTCATGATAAAAATTTATTGAGAAAGGAGTTCACAGCTGGTTCTAAGGTATGGTTATTTAACTCAAAGCTCAAGTGTTTCCCAGGAAAACTGAGATCCAGATGGGAAGGGCCATACATCGTTATTCGTGCATTTGAGCTGTTGACATCCTTGATCCAAGTAATGGAAGAATCATAAAGGTAAATGGTCAGAGGCTCAAACCATACATTGGAAATACCCAGGAGCCTGTGCTACCCATCTATCAACACGAATCTCCAAAAATCTGATGGTAAAAAACTGTACATTATGTTTGTATATCATAGTTTTTGCTTATTTTCTTTGTTTCTGTTTTTATCTCTTTTCGCATAGTTTAAACATGCTCAAAGTTAAGTCGCAAAGTAATAATTCTCTTTTCACGAAGTCCAATTTACTTTTCGAATAGACTCTGGATCTGTGAGGAACTGCTCGAAAGCAAGAATGTGCTTTTCGAATAGTTGGTGCTGAAGCCATTTTCTTTTCGAAAAGAGAGTTCTGAAGCTAATTCGCTGTAAATAATGTTTCAAGTCATTAACTTGTCGAATGGTACTGATGCCATTCACAATTGTAAAAAGGTCTCTTTTGGAACTTTTCGAAAACTTAAAGGCACTTTGCGTTATTAACTTTGAGTATATTTAAACCCTTTCGATGGTGGGGTTTCATTTCAAACTCTCTCTGCAGAGGGACTCTTTCCACTGAAACCCTACTTCGTTCTTTCCTTGCACGATTTAAGAAGCTGACTACACTTTTGTCTCTGTTGTTCGATCATTTGCGTTTGCAGAGAAGGATTTCAGCTTTTAATCTGGGGGATTTTTGCAAGCAAACAACTCGTTCAAACATAAACCCTAGATCTCGGTATTTCTCTGCCCATTCTCTCTGGTGAGCATTTAGTAATTTGATTCTGTGTCAGCATCTATTTTAGGCATTTTTATACATCAATCTAGAATGGGAAAAGCAGAGAAATCATTGGCTGCTATGTTCTCCAAATCCTCTGCTAAGAAAGTGAGCAAATTGACCCCAAAAGCAAAAGGAAAAGCCAAAACTTTAGCTAAACGGAAACTATCTATGGATAAAGCAGATAGGGTGGAGAAAGGAAAGAAAATTAGACATGAGGAACCCATCCCTGCTGCTACTAGCCCTGAGCCTGAGCTTCCTCCTCTGCCCATTCATTTGGTCTTACCTAACCCCTTCATTGAAGCTCAGAAACTACTACCCGAGCTGATGGTGGACGAAACCTTTTTCGTCACCAAACCAGATTGCTTACCATCCTTAAGATACATTAGAGAGGCTTCACTAAGCAATATCCTTACCCCCTTGCCAGAGAAAATTTACCCAAGAATGGTGAAGTTATGGTACCAAAACCTAATCAAGGTCACTGGAAGAGATGCTGATGTCCCTACCCTAGTCATTTTCATTGATAATTGCGATCTTACTGTGACATTTGAAGACATAGGGAATGCTTTAGGGGTACCATTCTAATTTGATCCCTCTGGTCCTTTGGCTGCTCCGGAAATAGCCTCCTTTAGAGAGATGGCTGCACATTTAACCCAGGTTATTGTGGGCACTGGGCAGTCCATCATGAGAAGAGACCTTGCCCCCCAATTTCTATTAATGGATTCCATTTTAAGGGGAAGCTTCTATGTCACTGGGCACAGCCAAGAGAGGAGAACACCAATTTTAGAGGCCCTTTTTCATTTCTCCAAGGGGCAGTTTTTCAATGCCCCTATGCTAATTTTCAAAGCCATGGCTGACATTAGTGCCAAGTTGAAAAAGGAGCAGAAGCTAGCTGGCCTACCATTTGGGAGATTGATCACAGCCCTCCTCAGAGCCAAATTTGACATTGATAGTGAGGAGCCATTTGAAGTCATTACCCCTCACAATTTTGGGAAAAAGGCTTGGACTACAAGCCAGCTATGCTAAGAAGGATGAGAGAGGCAGGTGAACCTGCACATGCCCTTCTTCTGAACTCGCAGTGGTGAGCAGAACCCATCCCTACAGATGAGCACCTGAACCCACCTCAAGAAGAAGAGACTACACTGAGCTGCCCTTCAATTTTGCGGACCCAATTTTGTGAGAATCAACTTTGCCAGATCCAGTTTTGCCAACTCCTGTGGTGACCAGCTCTTTAGCTGCACCACTTCTTGAACCAACTCTGCCTGTCCCTGTGGTGACCAGCTCCTTAGCTGCACCCATTGTTAATAAAAATCCCCTTCCTTTGATGACCAGCTCTTCAGCTGCACCTACTCTAGAGGACGTTGGCCTTGCACCCTACTCCCCTACTCCAGCCCCTGACATTTCACCTATCCCAGCTGTCCCATCTCCCACCCCCTCCATCATTCAAATTGTGGATTCTCCCTCTACACCAACCACTCCAACCATTCTCACACTACCAATTTCGCCCTCCAATGCCCAGGTTTTAGAGGAGTTAGCTACAGATTTTATTGCCCCATCTCCCTGCACTCCTCTGCTCCAAAGCCCCTCACCTTCCCTGCTCATTCAGCCCACACACCTGAGGTCTCCCATACACCTGAACCTGCGCCCTTCACTACAGAGGCCTACTCTTCCTTAATGGGTTCTATTTTTGAATCCATGGAACTTGAACATACCCCTATACCTGCTCCTCATCACTTCACTCACTTCCCTACCTCTCCCTTTACAGCCATTGCACCTCCACGCTCCACATCAGTTGTCCCAGTCCATGCCATGCCCACCTCTCCCACACCTGCATACATTTCCCAAATTCTTACTTACCTCCAATCCATTCAAGTTTGGACTCCAACACTGACTCTAGCTCTGATTCTGACAGTGACTCCAGTTCGGAGCTACTTGAACCAACCTATGATACAGATTTTGACCCCAGTTATTAGCTCTCATTGTACTTTTTGTGTTATAAAGTTGTAATAGAAAAATCTATTTTGTGTATACTACTGTGCATTTCTATCTTTCTTCTTGCCATCATTACTTTTGTTGTTTTTCTTTCTTGCATATATTTTTCCTCTGTTTTGGACCAGTGTGAACCCTGCTACCCTTTGGTCTGGGGGTGTGACAGAAATAGCAATAATCAATAAAGGAGTTAACATCAGTACAGTTTTGGATCAGCAATTTTTTTTTTTATATTTTTCACACCTGTTGTTTTGAAATATATTAAGAAGTTGCAAAAAACTCTTTAAAATTAATTTCCTGTGTAATTCTAAAAGACTTTCATGAAGTAAATGTCAAAAAATTTCCAAAATAAAATTGATGTTTTAGTAAACCTAAAATGAAGGAAAACAGTGAAGATATACCTCAAGAAGTTGATATAAAACCACACCCAGTGAGGTTTGGGCCAGAAATGTATTATTTGGAGGTATGCTTTGGCAATCTTTTCTGCTTTTGGGACTATGTGAATCTGCTTACTTACACTAGAAGTTACACGTATCCAAATCGAAATAATTTGATAGCACTCATGATATTAAAGACATGATGTAAGGCCTCCTTTTGGACAGTTTGAAACTTACAAAACCCCACCTTTTGAAACTGCCCTTGATACACACCATCTGAGATAAATAAATCTATGATTCCTTTGAAATCTCCCCCAATAAACCTCATCAACCTCATTTAGCCTAACCCTACCCCGAGAAGGCAGAAGATAAAGGAAAGAAAGCTGAGGAAGGAGAATTGAGTAACAATTTAATAACAAAAGAAGGGTAAAAGTTGAAGGTAATGATGAAACAGCAGAGGGAATGTGGCATGCAGTCAGTGCTAATTCGAAAAAGAAAAGAAAAATATTTGAGCAAAACAAAAGAAAGAAGGCATTTTCATTGGAAGTTTGAAAAAGAAAGAAAAAAAGATGGCCACTTTGGCTTTGGAAATTCAAAAGAAGAAGATGGAACTATGCTAAAGAAAAGTGGGTTTGTATATAACCTCCTGACCTTGATTGACTTCTCAAATATGAACGCCATTCCAACCCTTTTGAGAAATTTCACCCATAAGCCACAATAAAACCCAAGTAAAAGTCCTTACTGATAAATGATGGATTGAGCTATCACATGGAGATAAGAATTTGTGTAATCTATGGTGAAAGGAGCAGTGAATTTTTAACTAAAAGCAATGCCTATGCTACTGCTTATAGTCCTATTTGAGGACTGTAACCGCTCTTGAGCTGTGTGAAATAGTACAACCCTCTCATTTGCTTATTGAGTGAAAATCCTGGTGAGAATTGGTTTTCAAATCAACTGATTAGGGCAACATCGAAGCTGGATTCCTAAATCAAAGTCTAGCTGTTCGTTAATTTTCCTTGTAAATGGCCTCTGACATAAATCGACTGAGGAGTAACAAGAATTACTGCAGAATTTTAGTTTTTAACTGATATCTTTCTTGAAAAACCTTCTTACAAAATAACTGATGCAGGTGTGAATAATCAATTGAGGAAAGTATGTAATCGCAATGATCTTAACTAACCTATTGAAGAAGTTTATGGGTACCTTCACTGAAAACCCTCAGGAGACTTCACTCCTCCACTAGGGATCACCTAGGGGTTTAAAAGGCTTGTTGCATATGTTAAATGCAACTGTGCTCCCTACAAAAGTGGCTCTTTACTTTGTTCTTTTTTTTTCTTTGCTCAGGGACTAGCAAAGCTTAGGTCTGGGGGTGTGTTGACAAGTGAAAAATACCATTTTTCACCCCTGAACTTGAGTCTTGATAGACCTTTGAGAGAACTAAATAAGTGTTTTAAGTGCTTATGTTGCAGCTAACAATAAAGATAGGCTTAACCATAAAAGCAGCTTAAAAGTGACAATAAGATGACAATCCATGTCAATCCAAAGGAAGAAAGTGAAGAAACAACCTCATCAGCTGTTGAAAGGTCTGAATAGAAGAAGCAAAGACCTGGAAGAGAAGTATGGAACAATTCGAACAGAAAATGCACTCTGAGTCCTTTTCAAAGAACACAGACTTTTCAAAGAACACGAAACTTCTGCGAAAAGGAATAAAACTCCAGGCGTAGCATTCGAAGAGCATCCAATATTGAAGAGAGGATTGAACTTTGCGAAAAGAAGAAAACACAATTCGAACAGAACCAGAACATTGAGAAAAGAGCTTCAGGAGTCACAACACTCTGCGAAAAGGCCCCTAAGCTGTGCGAAGAGGCATTCGGGAGATTCGCAGCATTAACAAGGGCAATTCAGTAATTTGTTGCATGCGTCCCAATGCATTTTAAAATCGACGGACATTCCAAAGGGTTCTAAACATGAAGCGAAGGAATATTCCACCCCACATGAGCACCTAGAGAGGGAATAACTTGGCGGGAACTTCTAGAAACTCTAACAAACTTTCAAAATGCATAACAGAGTTGATGCCTTTTTCACCTGATTGGCTGAACCAGATCGAGGAATTCTGATTGGCCAGAACAGATTTGGATCCCCGTGCTCGACTACCATTGGTCAATACAGATCTAAGAACCTCTGATTGGTTGATACACATCTGAGCTGGACCTGGGGAAAGCTATAAATAGACGAAGCATTTTCCCAATTGGGGCATCCAGATTTTGAGTTTCATTTCTAATCCCCCATTTCCCAGCCAGACAGTTTGTCTGCAATCCTTGTAATAGCCTACTTTGTACTTACATTTGAGAGCTGTGAGATACTGCTGTAACTCAAAGGAGAGTTTGCATCCAAGACTGTAAATCCGAGAGCTGTTAAGTCGTGCTCTGTAAATTGTAAGGATGAATTTTAAAAGGTTGCTGTAAACTATGCATTCTCCATTGGACTCATGTCAAGGGTTCCCTCTGATCTCCTCAGTACATCAGACTCCTTTAGATTCATTGTTTTGTATGCAATTTCCCTTGATTCAGTAATCCTGTGAGAATTAGTGTTTGTAACCTAGTCTCTTACAGCATTTGTAGTGATGTTTCTTGTTCTGAATTGAGGATTTGGATTAAAGACTATTGGATGGTTTGTGGCCATTAAAGTGGACAGACCATAGCCATAAGTGTAAGCCTAATCCTTGAATTATATTTATCTCTCTTACATCTGTGCTTGTACCCAGATGAAGATTGGATCATCTCTTTTGAGCTGCAGTTATTCTCATTAGATTTCAAAGACCAAATCAGATTTAGATATTACTTCTCCATCTTTGTTTCAATCATTCCCCCAACTCGGATCTGGATCATTTAGTTTAAATTTTCCTTTGTTCTTAGTTAGTTAAACGTGACAAATTCAAACCTCTCATCTTATCAGTTTTCTAGATAGGATAAGAAGCCAGATCTGGTAGCTCAAATCTGGAGGTTTATCTTACATTTTAGACAAATTCTCTGTGGACGATCTTTCACTCACGTACTTTTAAAACTTGCTACAATTGGCCCTAATCTTGCAGGCTAATTCTCTTCTAACTGTGCTGATATTTCTTTATTTTTTTTATATAGTCTAGAGCCACTGTAATTTAGCAGCTATAAATCTGTTTTCAAAACACACATAAATCAAGCACACTAAGAAGCAACAACAGGCCATACGAATAAAAGTTCTTTAGGCCCAGAGTGCTTCTGGTAATCGTTTAGGCTAGTCGGCTCCATTGCTCGTCTCCATTGTTCATTTTAGATTTCGGATTAGCATTTCTTCATAGTCTCTGCTTGTCCATTTCCCTAGGGATAGAATGGGGATTAGTGATGTAGGTCAATGCCAAATTTCTTGCATAATCTCTTTGTCTTCTTTGCGATGAATTGCGGCCCATTATCGGTGATAAACATCCTGGTACTCCAAACCGGGTGATGATGTTCTGAATAATAAACTTCGCGAGCATCAAAGTAGTGATTCTGACATACAACTCAGCTTTTGCCCATTTTATGTAGTATTCAGTCGCGGTGAGTATGAATGCATGCTTGTGAGTATTCTCGACTAGGTCCAATGATGTCAAAGGCCCACATCAAAAATAGCCATGGTGAGGTTATAGGATTCAATGCAACTGATGGGGCTTTGATGAGTGCAGTGTTTTTGGCATTATTTGCAGCATTGGACATAGAGGTGGCAATCCCTTGTCATCGTCAATCAATAGTAACCTTACTGTATGATCTGATCAATGAGTCTCTGTCTACCAGCGTGGGGACCAAAGGCACTTGAGTGTGCTTCTCGGATGGTATATTATCCTTTGGTTGTCATGATATATTACAATAGTATTCATTTGGTGAAGGCTTCTATGTATAGTGTCTCACCCAGGATGCAGAATCTTGCGCATCGATTCCTGATTATTTTTCTTTCGATCTTCGTAGCGTAAAAGGAGATGTGGCGATGCTTCAGGAAGTTCCATATATCAAAGTACCATGGTTGTTCATCGTCGATTGGTGATTTCTCAAAATGAAAGGCCGCGACATTGGCTTCTTTCTTCGTGGGGTCTCCTAGGATAGGTTGCCCTTTGTTCGTGACGGCTTTTGGTCTAGTTGGTAGTTTCACTTGCTAGGTGACTTCGTGTGCTTGCATTGTTAATTTTTCGATGAAGAAGGACTTGGTACTTTGTCTGTCTGGTTTTTGTATGACTGAGGCTAGTGTAGCCAGAGAATCTGGAAGCTCATTCTCTAGTCTCAGGATTTGCGTGAAAGAGATTCTCTTGAATTTCTTTATCAAAAATTGAGTTGTTTCTAAGTATGCCATCAGTCTTCTTTCTTTGGTCTTCCATTCCATAATTACTTGTGATATTACATGTTTGGAGTCACCGATTGTCTTCAACTGCTTGACACCCAACTGTAGCACTGCTCGTAGTTCGACAATGAAGGCTTCATATTCTGCAACTTTATTGGTGACCGGGAAGTCGAGTTGGAAGGCCTTCGGCATGACAACTCCTTCTGGGCTCAGTAGGACTATCCCGATGCCTTTATCTTTGTGATTGAGAGTGCCGTCGTAGTAGAGGGTCCTTGAAGTCTTGTCGGGCTCTTCGTTTTGGATCTAGAGTAGGTCTTCATCGGGAAAGTCTACGCGTATAGGCTCGTTTCTTGGAAGGGGAAGGTTAGCGAGGTAATCGGTGATCGCCTGTCCTTTGATAAAATTTTGCGTGACGTAAGTGATATCGAACTCTTGTAGGAGCATATGCCAACGGGCGATCTTTTCTGATGTAGCCGGCTTCTTAAATATATACTTTAGAGGATCCATATGTGCTAGCAGTAGTATCTTGTGTGCTCCAAAGTAGTGTCATAGTTTTGTTGAGGCCCACACTAGCGTGAGGCATGTCTTCTCCATTTACATGTATTTTTGTTCATATTGGACCATCGTTCTACTAAGGTAGTAAATGGCCTTCTCTCTCTAGTCGCCTTCATCATATTATCGGAGAATTACTCTCATAGCCTTATCGTTTGCTGACATAGAGGATCAGGGGTCTTCCGGGAACTGGTAGTGTTAGTATTGATGGATTGATGAGGTACCTCTTGATATTGTCGAAGGCTTGCTGGCACTGATCATCCCATATGTACTCGGCTCCTCCTTCGAGTAGCCTATAGAAACGATTGCATTTGTCTGAGTGCTGGGAGATAAATCTCCTGATGTTCTTCCTATCAAGCCTTGTAGTTCTTTGATGTCGCTGGGAGGTGGTTTCTCGAGAATTGCTTTGACCTTTATCGGATCGACCTCGATTCCTTGCTTACCAACTATGAATCCTAGGAGTTTTTCGGAGGTCACTTCAAACACGCATTTCTTTGGATACATCTTTAGCTGATATTTCTTGAATCTTTGTAGTACCAGTCGTAGTGCCTCGGCATGTCCTGCTTGCGTTTGAGACTTTACTAGTATATCATCGACATAGACTTCCACTCACTTATGCATAATGTCATGAAAGATAGCCATCATGGCATGCTGATACGTGGCTCCTACATTCTTAAGCCTGAAAGACATGACGACGTAGCAGTAGGTTCCTCATGATGTAGTGAAGTAGGTCTTCCCTTGGTCAGACTCCGCTAATTTGATCTGGTTGTATCTGAAAAATCCATCCATAAAGGATAACGTCTCATGTCTGGCGGTATTATCGACCAGAGTGTCAATGTGAGGTAAAGGGAAGTCATCTTTCAGACATGCCCGACTGAGGTTCTGAAAATCTATACATACCCTTACTCTACAGTCTTTATTAGTGATAGGCACTATGTTCGCAACCCACTTGGGGTAGAGGACGACTCGTATGAACTGGGCTTTGCATAGTTTGTCAACTTCCTTTTTGACTTGTAGCAATGTTTGTGGGTGCATTCTCCTGAGTTTCTATTTAACAGGATTTGCATTAGGTTCTAGGATCCAATGATGTTCCACTATGCTTGGGTCTAGACCGAGCATATCTTCGTTGGACCATGCGAAAGAGCTAAGGTGATCTTGAAGGACTTGGATGATCTGTTGTTGTTCCTTGGGGCTGAGCCTCGCGCTGATTAGCAGCTTCTTAGGCTTCTCTTCGGTGTCGAAATTGATTTCTTCTGTAGGTTCTGAGGCATCTTTAGTTTGCTCATCGAAGCATTGATGACCCATTGGAAGTCCTGTGTCTCCTCAGCAGCTGGTGCTCTTTCTTCGTCATCTGTAAGCTCATATACTACAAGATGGCTATACTGCAGGGTTAGTTTTATTGGAGGTAACCCTTCATTGGCATAATTTATGACAACAACATCCTTAGTGAGGTGTAGGTCGAAGCTATTTATTCTCCTCTCAAAGTCGTAGAGTATCTCGTCAGGTATGATTATGGGCTTGTCACTTCGTTGGGATACTCTGCGCTTTCGCGAGGGAGAGGTGGTAGGGTCGTTTTGAATGAAGTAGAGGTAGGGCTCCTAGATGTTGAGAGTAGGGAGTAGGGTGACGATCGTGTGTGATCATGTGGGTTATTTCTTCCTCGATCTCGTTAGCGTGACAGCTACTTGTAGCCTTAGGAGAAGATTCTCCTTGTTGGTTACTGAATGGGTTTGGGATGAAGGGTTCCCTTCCTTTTCTGAGGTTTTCTAATTTTTTTGGATTTACTATCTTAAAATTTTTTAGGGTTTTAGGATTTTCTATTTTTTTAATTTTAGATAAGAGATATGGTACAGGGTTGGTTGCCTGGAGAGGAACCGGTGGGGTTGCTTCTTCTAGTTGGGGAAGCGGGACGGCTGCTAAAGTCATTCGTGCGAGTCTTCAGATGACGTAGGCTCGTTCTGAATCTGGCATTTTTTTTTTCCTTGTTTGGGATGATCCTCCTAATGAGTGATGATGGCAATAATTTTGAACTACTATAAAGGTGACATGAGGGTCTTCCGCCCCTGTTGTTTGATGTATGTCGTGCAGGATAGCTCTTTCGTACCGTATTAAGATAAATGTGCATAAGATGCAATAGGGTGATTTCGAGTAAGGGCAGTGGCATGGGCATCACCAATTGTCCAATAAGGATCGATAATCAAATTCTTCATTGAGTTCGACCCTTCACTTTGGGAGTGATTGACCTCCTCGAGCAGCTTCAGTCATTTTGCTCTCAGGTGATCTCCAAGTTCTATGTCAGTAAGACTGGTCCAATAGTCTTCTTCTTCGCTTGATGGTCAATCTTGTTATGTATATTAAAATTATATTTAAATTCAAGTCTTAACCTATTGCAAGCGCACAATGGAAATTATAGTACTAGCATAGGATCGTTCCCACGAGGAAGTTTATTTATCTAATTACTTATTTATATCTTCTATTTAAATTCTTATTTTAAAAACTTCTATTTCGCTTTAAGATCTAATCTACTAGAGAAATATGAATAAAAGAATAGTTTCTAATCTAAAGTGCATAAAATAAATCTAAATCCTCCTTCAGATTAAGGTCATCATTCCTAATCTGCAGCTATCGGATGTTTACAAAGCATCTAAGAAACTAGATGCTTTGTAAACATCTAGTTTCTTAGCATTGGTCATCAATCAAGTCTAAGATTCTATCAATACAGATTCAATCTAATCAACAACTTCGTAAAATATGGGCTTCAATCAAACCTTAGAAAACTGAAGATGGAAAAATAAAAACCGTTACACTAATATGCATATTCTAACCTGAGTCGTCAATTCAAATTAAAACTTAGAGATGTTTACAAAGCATGAAAATAAACCAAATAAAATCTAAACTAGAAAGTAAAGAAATATATCTTTCACCTCTTAGCCACAGTCATCAATTACTTTTGAGAAACTAGGATATCTACACTAATCTTCAGAACTCAATTGCAGTCATCAATTGCTCTTGAGAAACCTCTGATATCTAATCTACTTTAACTATTTTACACTACTGAGCGAAAGAATATCAAACCTCAGTTATCAATTGATGCTGAAATTCTTCAATGCTTATTCCTATACCAAGCCTCTTATTTATAGATCGTAAGGAGTCGGTTTACAAAGACTTCTAATTCTAATAAAAGAAACTACTAAAAACAAAATATTCCTAATATAACTCTAATTCCTAATTTTATCTTTTCCTTGCTTAGACAGTAGATGTGCTTGTGGATTGTTCTCGTTTATTTCAGCAACCGAGATTTCCTAGAGCTTATCTTCATCAATCTTCTTAGATACGTGATTCACCAGACTTCTAATTTCATATATCTTCTAATTTTGTTCATGGCCGTATAATATACACGTGATCAGCAACAGCAACAACAGTAGGAAAGCTTTTCTTCTGGGAAATCGCAAATCACAATTTCTCATTTTCTTCTCTTTCTTAGAAAATTGTAAATCACAATTTTCTATCTTTCATAGCTTCCTCATAGTCGACGATTCTCTGGATTACGATTTTTCGCTTTTCTTCTTTTATCTCTTTTTCAGAATCATAAATTATGATTTTCTGACTTTCAGTAAGCGGGAAATCGTCTTTTTCGCTCAATCGTCTTTCTTATTACTTTTTGAGTTCATTTTGATGAATATTAACACTTTGACTCTCTTTTACTAGTTATCTCTAATATCTGCACATCATCAACTTGTTAGCAAACTATGGCCTAGCATCACTAAGTTAAGGGTGATAAAATGGTAAATTATGTGACTGATCACACCCCCAAAATTAAGTTTTGCTAGTCCCTAGCAAACAAGGAAATATAAAATGTCTAAACTATAAATTTAAATGCCATTTTCGTAGGGAGCACGATTGCAATTAGCAGATGCAATAAGCCTTTAAACCCCTAGGTGATCCCTAGTGGAGGATAGTCTCCTGAAGCTTTTTAGTGAAGTTACCTACAAACATCCAATATATTTCGATTTTTCAAAATATTTTCAACACTAAAAATTTAAAATATAGATTTTATATACTAATTTCTCAGTCAATCATTATATGTTCATTATTTTTATTAAAATTTCTAGATCTTTTATCCTTAGCTTTCCATCATCGTAATCATTTATTATCAGAACTAAATAATTTCAATTCGGTATAGCGTGGAGTGTGTACATATCAGTGAAAAGTTTATTCATCATAGATTTTTCTAAACTGCTGTTTTTAGAAAATATTTTCATTCAAACTCACACTTATTGGCATACACTCAAAAATAACTGAAATTTTGGGTTCTCACAATATTGTAGATATATATGAAAATTTCATCGGACAATTAACTAAAAAGATAAATCTCATAGAAAGGAAAATCAATTTTGTTTATATAGTTCCTTCATTTATTCATAGTATCTATTTTATATATCTCTACTAGACTCATATTTTTGTAAATTGTAAATCACAAAGTCTTTCATTCGGCTTGTAATGGGGCTTTGGATTTTCTGAAGGTTTTAAAGAGAAAGGTAAAGAGGATTCAAAATTATTTCTGAGAATGTAGCTCTTCCTTCTCTTCTTCTTCTATATTTTTCAGCTTCAGTAAGTATCCTTATTTGGGATAACTTCTTCCAATTTCTTTTTTCTCTAGTATAAATCCCATTCTTTTTTTTAGTTGGAAGCTTTTTACTTATCTTTTTTTATCTTTCATGGAATCGTCTTTTTACGATTTCTTCCATTTCTTTTCTCATATTTTCATACAATTGTATTTCTTTTTACTTGTGCCCTTTTCAGCAAATCCTTTATTTCTTACGCATATACTCCTTTCACTCCCTCTTCTCCCCTTCTTTTACATTTTAAACTTTCAGAAATTGTAAGGGTCAAGGATAGAAAGTTTTGGGCAGTATATGTGGTTAAAGGTTTATAAATTTTGGTACAAAGAAATTCGGTTTTAGACTTCTAATATGGGTTCAAGGATAAAATGTTATGAGATTTTTAGCTTTTTATCTTTGGTTTAATAAAAGATGGCCTTTGGTCATTTTCACGATTTACTAATATGGATGTCTTATTGCTTCGATATATTTAATAAACAGTTCTAAACAAATAAATCATCATTGTAGGCACCCAAAATTGGCCCAAGGCTCGATCGAAACATACTTCGAGTGAGTGCACCCCTGAGCTTCCTATAGCATTTCCCATACTCCTAGGAACCTTTCCAAACCCTTAGAAACTTACCTAAACCCTTAGGAATCACCCCCAACCTCTCCAGACCCGTGGTTAACCCTCTCGGACAATGGTTAATGAGAGATAGACCAGGGCTAGTAGGGACCTCTACTGAGACTGAATCATATACCATTGAAAAGTAGAGGTTCTCAACTTTTTAACAAACCAAGAATCACCTTAATCCGAGTTGTACGTCAAACGTAACGATGACCTGAGCAGTGCCCGGGAGTTGCACTTGGTTAGGGCATACATGGCGCATGTATTACATGCACAAAGCCATTTTTTTCCAACAATGGCTTGGCGCATCTAATACACACGCCAAGTATAGGTGGGACCCACCTCAAGCTCTAAACTTCCAGACATTGTAGTTATGCTTGGCCTGTGTAATACACCCGGCAGGCTTAGTTACAGTAACCATGGGTTTTTGTTCGAAATCCACTTTTAGGGTTTGACTTGTTGACCATCTCAATGTTTAGGATGGGTTTCATTAGGACTGTTGCATCCCTGATTACCCTATTTGCAATCCTTTAGTCATTTGAAACCTCACCCTATCATCTACCATTGATGCCCATTGCCCATATTTCCAAGCTCTCAAAATCCTAGGAAACCTTAGATTAGGAGATTACCTAATTGCTAACCCTAATTAGCACTTAAGCACCCTCCTAACCTCCCTTTTTCCTATAAATAGAGAGGCACCCCTCCCTTTACAAAGTCTTCAAAAATTTTCAAAGAAAGAAAAGGATTAAGAGAGAACCTTTTCCTCCCTTCGGTGCACCCATTCCATACCAATTCCAGAATTCAAAAGCCCCCCTTAGACCCCATCTTCCACCTTAAACCTTGAGCTATGAGAGAAACACCCCTAGCCTTCTTCCTCTATCCCTTAGCTATCAATCCTTAGAGGTCAGAACCCATTCTCCAACCATTCAAGCTATCAAAACCTTGTCAAGTGCACCTACGCGAAGGTCTACACACATGCTATAAGGGCCCGAGAGCTCCGGCTCTCCCCTCTATTCCTCTACCTTCTTAGCTTTTGCTCTACCCTTGAATTTGTGCCGTTACGCCATCAAAATCTTGATAGTGGAGGAGGGGCACAAATAGGGTCAAGGTGCCTTAGGGTAAGAGTAAGTGCTCTTTTCTTTCTTATTTTTCTAGTTTATTTTGGCCACAAGTAGAGACCAATTTTAAGATGGGTTGGTTGGGTGCCTAACACCTTCCCTATCGATAACCGAAGCCCCTACCCAAGATCCTTTGGCATAGACCGGTGAATCAGAGTTATATTTTTGGTACTTCAGTGCTTATAAAATTGATTGAAGTTTCCCATGACACCAAAAGCTCCGTGTGGTGACTCTATATTTTTTTTCACGAGTGCGCATTGTCACGACGGGATCGTCAGAAATCCTATGGTTGTACAATCATATTTACAGAATATCTTGATTCTAAATTCAACAATATGAGATTTCAAATAGTAGAGAAGGTCAAAGAAAATTTAGCATGAATATAAACAATCTCTCTTTCTCAGAATAAAAGAGGAAATAGGCTCTATTGCTCACTGGTTATATGATTTTGAAACTATAATCTAAAATATATGTAGTTCAGATCAATCGTATAGTTTCAAATATTCTTCTGATACAGTGTTCTAGAGACGTTTTACTTTGAATTGTAACTATTTCTATTTTGATTTTTGAACTACTACTATGACGGGTTGCTAAGAATTTTGGATAAATTTTTTTTGTAACCTCATATAATGATTAACTTAAAAAAACTCTAAAGAAAACAATACTAATATATTTTATTTTCAAAATTGATATGTATACCCCCCAAACTTAAATAGGACAATGTTCTCATTGTGCAAAACAGGGGACATACAAAAAAATATTATCTTACTTTACTATTGCTAGGTTAGTGATCGGGTTTATAATCTATAAAAAGAATAAAAAATCTTCCCCAAACTTAGGAGAAAAATACTACCGATTATATGAAAAAAAAAATGTTAATTGTTAGTAACACTGTTAGAAAATTAGTCAAAAACAGCAAAGAAAAAAAAAACTTCTCATATATATATGAACCAATTATAGAAACATGGAAAGAAAACTAATTACAACAAAGAAATCCTAGGAAAAATCTAGACGCACACTAAACTAAAACACTGGCAGCAACGTCCGAGATAAATCTTCAATGAAGATTGGTCCTCCGGCTTTTTCAAAATGAGTTTAGGAAGGAGAGAGATGAGTTCGTTGATCAACTGCCTCTTTTCCTCTATAAGGGCGGAGATCTCTTCGGCTTCCCATTGGAGGATCCTATCAAATGCCTCATAAATTTCTGCCCAACTTATTGGTTTCATCATGACGAGAGGGTTGGTGATGGAAGAGGATGTAGAAAGAATGGAATAAAGGTACTAAAAATGTAAGTTCCTATATATATAATCTGGAATGTCAACAGTCGCTATTTATGGGGGTTATGGCTGGCATTGAAGAATGCAACTGGTTCGTATACCCATTAATGGTGAAGGACGTGTTTGTGCAGCATGAATTGTGGCGACACCTTTTGTATTGAAGCTGTGTTGTTCATAAATGTGTATGTATATCTTAGCAATCGTAATCACTATGATTATACACTGGGGAGAGCTTTGTTCAAGAAATCATACTGAGTACAATTGCTTGTGCTCATGCATTTAGTTCTAAAGTTTTCTCTACTTAGTATTATACTATACACAAAATTACTATGGATGAGTCGGTAGTGCAACAGTTGGCCAAGAGTATATCAAACATACGTTGGGTCCTTTAGTGACATTGTGATCACTGTTTCTTTTTCTTGTAAAGTCATCATCAGTTTAAGTCTCTGTCCATTAACCTTAAATGTACGATTATCTCTGGGATCCTGAATAGCGACAGCCCCGTGAGGGAATGCTTCTATGACATTATAGGGTCCATCCCAAGGACTCGTAGCTTTTTAGGGAACAGTTTTAGCCATGGATTGTATAATCAGACTTGTTGGACCGGCTCAAAACTCTTTCTCAAAATATGTTTATCGTGAAATTCTTTAGTTTTGGCCTTATAAATTTGAGTATTCTGATAGGTATCATTTCAAATTTCCTTTAACTCATTAAGTTCAAGTTTCCGTTGTTCACCAGATATAGTCGGTTCGAAATTAAGTATTTTAATAGCCCAGAAAGCTCTATGCTCTAATTTGACAGGTAAATGAAAAGCCTTACCGTACACCAATCGGAAAGGAGACATACCAATTGGAGTTTTGTAAGTTGTTCTATATGCCCATAGAGCATCATGCAGTCTTAGGGACCAGTCATTTTTATCAAGTCTAACAGTTCTGTCTAATATTTTCTTTATTTCACGATTAGAGACTTTCACTTGCCCATTGGTCTGAGGGTGATAGGGAGTTACGATTTTATGTGTAACAACATATTTCTTAAGTAAACTCTCGAAATATCGATTACAAAAATGACTGCCCCCGTCACTTATAATAGCCTGTGGGGTACCAAACCGTGCAAATATGTTTTCCTTGATAAAAAAGACTACCACCTTATGATCATTAGTCCTTGTGGCTGATGCTTCGATCCATTTGGATATGTAGTAAACGGCGAGAAGTATATACATGTATCCGTACGAGGGTGGAAATAAGCCCATAAAGTCTATGCTCCATACATCAAAGGGTTCTTCAACCAAAATCAGTTGTAGGGGCATCATATTTCTTTGGGACATGGCTCCAAATTTTTGGCATCAATCGCAGGTCTGACAGAAATTATGAGCATCCTTGAATAACGATGGCAAATAAAATCCTAATTGTAGTGCCTTGGCAGCCATTTTCTTACTATTGAAGTGGCCCCTACAAGCATATGTGTGACAAAATCATAGATATTGTGGGTGTCACTGTCGGGCACACATTTTCTGATTATTTAGTCTGAGCATATTTTAAATAGGTCTGGGTCCTCTCAAATATAATACTTAACATTAGCAAAGAAAATATATTTATCTTCATTGGACCAGTTTGGAGGGAATTACCTGTTGACATATAATTTACAATATTGGCATACCATGGAACTGTTACTTGGACGACAAAAAGCTGCTCTTCTGGAAAGGTATCGTGGAGAGGTTGTTTACTGATGGCTTTAGGCATCTCAATTCTGGATAGATGATTCGCCACTATATTTTCAACTCCTTTCTTGTCCTTTATCTCGAAGTTAAATTTGTGCAAAAGTAGGATCCATCGGATTAGTTTTGGTTTGGCATCCTTTTTAGCCACTAAGTATTATAGTGCAGAGTGATCCAAACAAATGATAGTTTTTTATCCCAATAAATACGGTCGAAATTTGTCTAATGCAAATACGACAGCGAGAAGCTCCTTCTTAGTGGTTGTGTAACTAACTTCAGCTTCAATCAGGGTACGGCTCGCGTAATAAATTACACGAGGAATCTTATCTTTCCGTTGTCCTAAGACTACACCTATTGTGTAGTCGAAAGCATCACACATTACTTCGAAAGGTAGGGAATAGTCAGGAGATTGAATGATTGGTGCAGATGAGAGGAGGTCTTTGAGTTTATTGAACGCGTCAAGGCAGGCATCATCAAAGTTTAAAGTTACATCATTCGCTAATAGGTGACATAAAGGTCTCGAGATTTTTGAAAAATCTTTAATAAAGCGGCGGTAGAAGCCAACGTGACCAAGGAAAGATCTAATTTGTCGCACCGAGATTGGTGGGGGTAGATTAGTTATCATTTCAATTTTAGCCCTGTCAACTTCTATTCCTCTTTTGGAGACGATATGTCCTAAGACAATGCCTTCTTGCACTATAAAATGGCTCTTCTCCCAACTTAGCACCAGATTGGTCTCTTCACATCTTTCTAACATAAGGGCCAGGTGATCAAGATAGGAATCAAAAGTTTGGCCAAATACCGAAAAATAATCCATAAATACTTCCAGAAACCTATCTATCATGTCAGCAAAGATGGCCATCATGCATCTTTGGAATGTTGTGGGTACATTGCATAGCCCGATGGGCATGCGGCAATATGCAAACATTTCAAAAGGACACGTGAAGGTGGTATTCTACTGGTTGTCTGGATACACTGGTACTTGATTGTACCCTGAATATCCATCAAGAAAGCAAAAATATTCTTGACCTACAAGTTTTTCCAAAATTTGGTCAATGAAAGGCAATGGAAAGTGATCCTTACGTGTCATGGAGTTAAGTTTTTGGTTGTCAATACATACCCGCCATCCTGTGGTTTCGCATTCATTGAAACTACCTGAATGGGACTCACCCATTGGCTGTCGGAAATCGGGTAAATAATACCTGCATCTTATAATTTTATGATTTCCTTTTATACTACTTCCCTCATGTTTGGATTTAACCATCGCTGACTTTCACGTGATGTTTTGGCATTGTCTTCCAAATGAATTCGGTGCATACAAATTGACAGATCAAGCCCTTTAAGGTTGACGACAATCCACCCTATTGCACATTTATGCTTTATAAGTATGGTCAATAGTTTATTCTCTTGTTCCTTGCTAAGAGCAGATGAAATAATTATTGAGAGAGTTTCATGACGCCTAAGAAATACGTACTTGAGGGTGTTAGGAAGTGGTTTTAAGTTTAAGGACGGTGCTTTTTCAATAGATTGTTGTAACGGCTCACTGGAAGTGGTTGGTGGAGGTTCTATCCATGGTTTCCATGTTTTAGCAGTGTCCAATACAGACGTTACCACTTTTAGTTGAAGGTTTGAGTCTTCCAAATCTGTATACCATAGTGCAGTTTGAAGCACATCTTTTGATAGGACGAAGGGCAATGCTTCTTCTACCAATTCCTCAATTTCGTCAATGTTGAAGCTTTCCTCATCATCAATTGAAGCCATTTGGTTGGCTGCTGAGAAGACATTCAACTGAATCCGCATATCACTAAAAGAAACTTCCATTACCCTGATTTTGCAGGTAATGCATGCGTTGGCCATGGCTAAGAATGGTCTACCGAGTATAGCGAAAATATGTGTTGCAGATTTCAAACTTGGTTCCATGTCTAACACCAGGAAGTCGACTGGAAAAACAAATTTATCGACTCCAACCATAACATCTTCAATTACTCCTACTAGCCTTCTTTCTGACTTATCGGCTAACTGAAGAGTCACCGAAGTAGGCCTCATTTCTCCAAGTCCTAATTTTTCATAAACACAGTATGGTAGCAAATTTAGGCTTGCTCCCAGATCCAAGAGTGCTTGTTTATAACATGGTTTCCTATGATACAAGGAATCGTAGGAACTCCAGGATCTTTAAGCTTAGGAGGGGTCATAGCTTGTAGAACTAACTTACTTGCTCGGTTAGGAAAACTTTTTGTGAGATGTTGTTTCGTTGTTTTCATTTTTGCATACACATCTCTTTCAAGAATCGTGCATAGGCAGGGACTTGCTTAATTGCTTCTAACAGAGGTAAATTAATCTTCACTTCCTTGAAGATTTCTGTGAATTCCTCTTATTTTTTGGGATTTTTATTAAAGGGTGATGATGCACTGAAAGCATTAGGGAAAGGTAACTTTGGTACATAGGGTACTTCAGATACAGATGTGGGTGTACCATCATTCTTCAATTTTTTATTTTCTGGCAGTGGGACTTCCTTTGTGGATTCTTTTTCCTCTCTCTGAAGTTCAGGGTTGACTACTGGTGTAGGCATATCTACTTTGTTATCCACAACCTTACCACTTCACAAAGTATGAACATCTTCAATGCCGGGTGTGGGACTGGGCATAGTCTCTTTACTCAACCTTCCTTCTAAGTTGATTGGTAGTGACAATCCTTTATTACTCCCAGTTTCCTCCCATTGTGTAGCAATTTGTACAATTTTTGTTCCTAAGTTTGCAGTGGTCTGAGAACAGGAATACAAGTCTCGGGAAATTTGGAAAAGTTGAGACAATTCCTTAGAACGTTGATGCGCATGTTGCTGCAGATCTTGAAGAATATGAACAATAGTGGCATCATCGTTTGTAACAGGCTGTTGATAAAAAGATTGATTTGTGGCATATATTGGCCGAGAATTATAGGGGTATTGCTGATAAGCGTAAGAGTAGTCTTGCTGGTTCATACGTGGAAAATTGTAATGGTTTCCCCACTGAGAGTCATAGGAGTTCTCGGAGCTTCCCCATTGAGAAATAAAGATTTGCTCAACTCCTATTTGATAAAAGGGGGTAGTTGAGTATTCCTCTGGAACATAAAGTAACTAGTAGCATGGCCAAGATGGGTAATTGTAATTGTAGCCTTGCATATCTAAATTGAAAGAAATATGTATTATTATTATTATATATATAATTTATTTTTATTTTTTTTATTTAGAAAGCAGGGAGAGAAACAAATCTGAGTCTCTAGTCTTTGTGGCCAGCATAAGTGTTGAAGTTCTAATCCGTTCCTCCGAATATACCTACAAGAGCTTAAGAAGTGATCAAAGAAAAATAAAAATATAAAGAAATGTAAAAATAGAAAGATAAATATTGGTTTCTAAAAGAATAAAAATATTAGATAAAAATAGAAATAAAGATAAATTTTGCTTCCCCGACAGTCGCGCCAAAAACTTGGTCAATCTTGTTATGTATATTAAATTTATGTTTAAACTCAAGTCTTAACCTATTACAAGCGCACAATGGAAATTATAGTACTAGCATAGGATCGTTCCCACGCGGAGGTTTATTTATCTAATTACTTCTTATTTATATCTTCTATTTAAATTCTTATTTTAAAAACTTCTATTTCTCTTTAAGATCTAATCTACTAGAGAAATATGAATAAAAGAATGGTTTCTAATCTAAAATGCATAAAATAAATCTAAATCCTCCTTCTTCAGATTGAGGTCGTCAATCCCAATCTTCAGTTATCGGATATTTATGAATTTAAATAGTACAGTTACACCGTATCTCTAGTTTCTTAGCATTGGTTGTCAATCAAGTCTAAGATCCTATCAATACAGATTTAATCTAATCAACAACTTCGTAAAATATGGGCTTCAATCAAACCTTAGAAAACTGAAGATGGAAAAATAAAAACCGTTACACTAATCTACAAATTCTAACCTGAGTCATCAATTCAAATTAAAACTTGGAGATGTTTACAAAGCATGAAAATAAAGCAAATAAATCTAAACTAGAAAGCAAATAATTATATCTTTCACCCCTGAGCCGCAGTCGTCAATTGCATCTGAGAAACTAGAATGCCTACACTAATCTTCAGCAGTCAATTGCAGTTGTCAATTGCTCTTGAGAAACCTCTGATATCTAATCTACTCTAACTATGTTACACTACTGATCGAAAGAAAATCCAACCTTAGTTGTCAATTGATGCTGAAATTCTTCAATGCTTATTCCTACACCATGCTCTCGTATTTATAAATCATAAGGAGTCGATATACAAAAACTTTTAATTCTAATAAAAGAAACTACAAAAAATAAAAGATTCCTAACTGTGCAACCGTAGGATTTTTTGACGATCCTGTTGTGACAAGGCGCACTCGTAAAAAATTTAGAATCTGCACCCGGAGCTTTTAGTGTCTTGGGAAACCCAAATCAATATTAAATGCACTGAAGTGTCAAATATGACTCTGATTCACCGGTCTACGCCAAAGGCTCTTGGGTGGGGGCTTCAGTTATCGATCGGAAAGGTGTTAGGCACCCAATCAACCCGCTTAATGCGGTCTCTACTTATGGCCAAAATAAAAATAAAATTAAATAAGCAAAAAAGCCCTTTCTCTTGCCCTAGGGCACCAAAATCCTATTTGTTCCCCTCCGTTCCTACTAAAATTTTGGCGGCGTAACGACACAAATGCGAGGATAGAGGAAGAACAAAGAAGGTAGAGGAGTAGAGGGGAGAGCCGGAGCTCTCGAGCCCTTGTTGCACCACTGTGGATCCTTATATAGACGCGCTTCAGTGAGCTTCCAATGGCTGGTATGGTTAGAGCAAGGGTTCTAGCTCCTAGGGCTTGATAGCTAAGAGGTAGATAAGGAAGGCTAGAGGATGACTCCCTCATAAACTAGGGGATTTTTGAGGAAACGTAAGACCTAAAGAAGGTTTGACAATTCTGAAATTTGTATGCAAATGGGGGCACCAAAGGGAGAAGGAGCTTCTTTCTTAATCTGCTCTCGTAGGAAATTTTTCAAGCCCTTTCAAAGGGAGGGTTACCTCTCTATTTATAAGAAAAGGAGAGGTTAAGAAGATGCTTAGATGCTTAAGTTAGATTAACAATTAGGTAATCAAGCATCTAAGGTTTCCTAGGATCTTTGAAGCTTAGAAAAGTGTGAAAGTAGCTCCAATGGTGGATGATAGGGTAGTGTTTCAAATCACTTGAGGGTTGCAAATAGGATAAGGAAGGGTGTAACAGAACAAATGGAACACACCCAGGGCATCAAGATGGTCAACAAGTAAAACCCTACAGATGAAATTTGAGCAAAAAACCCAGGGTTACTGTAGCTAAGCCTGGCGCAACTAATAGATGCGCCAGGTAAAGGTAGTAAAACAGTGTTAAAATAGTGCTTGGGGAGTTCTTTGCCCGTGGGGGGGCCCACTTAAGTCTGACGCAACTATTACTTGCGCCAAGCCATTTCTAGAAGAAAATGGCTTGGTGCGTGTATTAGTTTCACCAAGTACATAGGGATCCTCACGAAGCTCTCGCGAGGTTCCAAATGAACCTCTCGATAGGTTCAAAACTTGCTCATTTTGTGCCCAACCTTCGAATCACTCTAATTTTTGATGTACAACTCCGATCGGGGCGATTCTTCGCTCGTTGGAACGCTGGAGACTTCTACTTTTCAATGGTATATGATTCTTAGTTCATCGGAAGGTCAGAAGTATGCCTCTCTTGAAGTATGTTTTGATCGGATCTTGGGCAAAATTTGGGTGTCTACACTAATATAACTATAATTCCTAATTTTATCTTTTTCTTGCTTAGAAGGTAGATGTGCTTCTAAATTGTTCTCCTTTATTTCAGCAATTGAGATTTCCTAAAGCTTATCTTCATCAATCTTCTCAGATTCATGATTCAACAGACTTCTAATTTCATATATCTTCTAATTCTATTCATGGCGGTGTAATATACACTGATCAGCAACAACATGAACAGTAGGAAAGCTTCTTTTCTGGGAAATCATAAATCACAATTTCTCATTTTCTTCTCTTTCTTAGAAAATTGTAAATCACAATTTTCTATCTTTCATAGCTTCCTCATAGTCGACAATTCTCTGGATTATGATTTTTCACTTTTCTTCTTTTGTCTCTTTTTCAGAATCTTAAATTACAATTTTTTGACTTTCAGTAGGCAGGAAATCATCTTTTTCGCTCAATCGTCTTTCTTATTATATTTTGAGCTCATTTTAATGAAAAATAATACTTTGGCTCTCTTTTATTGGTTATCTTTAATATTTGCACATCATCAACTTGTTAGTAGCAAACTATGGCCTAGCATCACTAAGTTAAGGGTGATAAAATTGTAAATTAGTGATTGATCACTTGACATTGAGAGTCAGTCCTCTCCTTCTGATTCATAAGGCCGGGATGACTCTGGTTCTTCCTCATTTCCCAAAACAGTGATGTGAATGTAACATCTCTAAAAATTTGGACTCCGAATAGTGTCCTCGATATGCATGCCCGACTGGTCTTAAGTTTGACCAAGAGAAAGTCAACAAGATAACATAGACTAGACTAGGCTTGAGGTGAATAGTACAGTTAGGTGTGTGGTGTGGATCTTGTTATAAGGTCATATACACCTGTTAAGGGTGTATGTGCCTTGCACCAAATGTATGAAATGGGTTAAAAAGGGTATGAGTTAAAGAGAAGTTATTTCTCTTTGGTTTGGTTGGTGGTTAGGAAATTTATGAGGAGAGAGGGATTATAGAGGAAGGGGGGAGTAAATGCATGAGAGTAAATGCGAAGGAGCTTATGCGAAGGCCTTACAAAGAAATTAAATTACGATGATAAGTGGTCTGGTTCATTGGAGTCGAAGCTAAGAACCCTAGCCTTTTATCCAAGCCATTGAATCACCTATACTTTTAATTTATGGTAAGATTTCATTGAATTATGATGTGTGTAATGTTTGTGCATGAAATTATTGAATTAATGGCAAATTAAAGAAATAGAAAAGGGGAAAAATTTGAAAGAAAATAAAGCTGGAGGAACTACCCGAAAAAGGGTTATTTTCTGTCAAAATCGATTAATCGATTTTTGACAGAAAGCAAATCTGAAGACTGCAGCACGAAACTGATTGATCAAAATTAATTCGATTAATTGATTTTTTGTTTTTGAGTAATCAATTTAGAATCGATTAATTGACTCGGTACTTCTAGTGGCTGGTAAAATATGAGTTTTGGAAAACTGATTAATCGATTTTCGGATCGATTAATCGATTTTGGAATTTCGATTAATCGATTTAGGATCGATTAATCAAATTTGGAAATTCGATTAATCGATATTGGGATCGATCAATCAATTTTAACAGTTTTTATGTGGGTTCTGTTTTAAGCCATAGAGTTCTAGGAAGGCCTTGTACCATTCTTTTATGCATCATTCTTGATGCTTTGTGTATGACATGATATACTTTAGGTTTAGCACTTGGATGTGGACATGGGGAGCTACCTTGGACCTTGATGCTTGGGGTTGAAGCACGTGAGGTAGGGAGTACTCTAAACATGTATACTTGATTATGAAATCATGTATGTAGTGATGTGATATGTACATGCATGTGTTGAGAGAATAGTTATTTGCTTGTTAATCGAAATTGAGTTTAGGTATGGTAATAAAAGATGTGTGTGTGTGTATGCACTAAGTAAGAAACCAATAAGCGTAGAAGTGCATGACATCCCAGGGATGTATATGAGATGTGAGCATCTAGGTGATGCATATGAGTATGTGACATACCAAGGATATGTAGTCAAATGTAAAACTATGTGAATGAGACTTGAAAAAATTTTGAATATTATAATTAGCACAATTACACGGTAATAAACCATATGTATTTTGCACAATTGATTTGAGGTTCGGAGAATACCCCACCGACATGGCAGTAGACCCGTGACTAACTTGACAGGATATCTGTAACTGGTACGGCAGCCAATCCGTACAAACATGTGATGAAATTACCAAGAGGGTAATGACTATGCCAGGTCGCCTCTGTGAATGGGACTTGAGCTTGTATTTAGTTGAAATATAGTTCAATTGAACAAGGATGGTGGGTATTACCAAGAGGGTAATGACTATTTGATTTAAGTTTTGAGACCGATCCTTTGCCTTGTCTGAACAAGTTGAAAACAAGTTAAAACATGTAGAGTAACTGATGCATCCAGTTCATGCTTTCAGTAACTTAAACTGTCTTCCAGCTGTATCTTATTGATAAATCATATTTCATAATACCATGGAATATATGTGAGTAAGATATATTTATATGTTAATTCAGTTAATTCCTTATTGAGCTATGATGTAGCTCACTCCTTCGACTATACGTCATAGGTCCAGTGTTGGCTGCTACTGCTGCTTCGGGAGACGTTCATCTGGAGGATTCTGATTACGTGCCTAGGGAGGAGTCAGAGCCCTCTCTTGAGGAGTTCTTCTAGAGGACCCTCTGCATACTTTGATTATTTTGTGAAAGAGATTGTACGGCTTGGTATGTCCAACCTTTTATATCAGATAATGAAATTTTTGTGAGAAATTCTTTTGGCGAACCATCTGGGGTGACGGCTGTTTCATCACCGATGATTCGGGTTGGTTCTTTTGCTCATGCAGTGGCATGAGATCAGTACTATCTTTTGGACTACATGTTTTTGGCCTTATCTTATAGAACTGAAGATTTAGTTCAATATTAGTTCGTTAGTGCATATTTTGTTTTTTAGTTGTATAGATATATCAAATGTTACATGCATGAATATGGGGAACGGCCTCAAGGGTCGTGCGGATGGCACGAGTATCGGAGTGTCAAAATTTGGGCTGTCATAATTGGTATCAGAGCTATTTCTTTTTGAATTTCTGACAAGTCTTGATTTTTTCAGAGCATAGGACCTTCCGCTAATGAAACTATAGTTTCATGTGCAGAGTGTTATGTCTTCTAGAGGGAGGGGTCGGCTCAGAGGCGGCCATGAAAGAAACTTACGGAGCAGAGACGGTTTTGTCTCGACTTCAAATAGAGTGCCGTTGGGGAATAGTGATGCCCCAAGAGGCAATAGTCAAGGGAATAGAAACCAAGAGGGGAATCAAGATAGAGATCAGAGAGAACTAGAAAGGGTTAGAGAAAGAAATGAAGAAAGGGAAGAGCATCAGAGGATGATGCACACCATGGAAAATAAGGAAAATGCCATGGCTCAACAAGCGGCGTCCTTGGCAGCACATAATGCCAATGACCAGCATTAGCCACCACCTACACCTCTAGTGGGTACTACACATCCATTGCCCTCAGTGTTCACAGAGTTTTGATGGATGTGCCCTCTGAGTTTTTTAGGGCAAGCAGAGCCAATGGATGCAGAGAATTGGCTACGTGAGATGGAGAAGGTATTCAGTGTGTTTACATGCACTGAGGATGAAAGTGTCCGCTCGGCAGCATATATGTTAGATGGGGAGGCAGGCCCATGGTGGAAGTCCGTGTCAAGGACTAGAGCTCAGGAAACCCCAGGATTGCCATGGACCTGGGATGAATTTGTGATCGAATTCAATAAATAATATTTCCCTGAAGTCGTGCGTAACCAGATGGAAGTAAAATTTCTTCAACTTCAACAGGAAAATATGTCAACAAGGGAATACAGAGTAGAGTTTATGAGGCTCGCTCACTTTGCTCTTGATTACATGGTTACTGACTTGATGAAGGCGAAGAGGCTTCAACGCGGCTTGAGGCCAGATATCAGGGGGAGAGTGGTGACCTTTGAGCTAAAAACCTATGGAGAGGTTATGAGTAAAGCTCTTGTGATTGAAGAAGATAATGAAGATCGGTATCGGAGGAGGGACCAACAAGGAAGGGGAAGGATGGAGCAGAGTAAAGTGGGAAACTACGAGTCAATGAATAAAAAGCCACGATTCGTAGCACCCATTCAAAGGCAGCACTCAGACCAATTTTGTTAGACCGACGCAGACAAACTATTCTAGACTACCTATGCTTACGTTAGGGAGGCCAATCAGATATGAGAACCTTGTTACCACTATCGAAGTATCAGTTTCCCAGGGTTTCTTAATAAGTAGTGAAAAATACCATTTTTCACCTCCTAACCTGACCTTTAATAGACCTTTGAGCTGACTAATAATGTATTTTAAGTGCATTTTATAGATTAGTAATAAATTGCAAGCTTAAAGCAGATATCCACTTAAAATAGCTCAAGAAGCAATTTGTTGCTCAACATGTGACCTTACAGACCAAAGGCCAACCTGTAACATCCCCAAAATTTAGGCGTTGAACAGTGACCTCGAGATGCATGCCCGACTGGTCATAGGTTTGACCAACTGATTGTCAACACGATGACCATTGTTAAAGTAATCTCGATGTAAATGAACATGTATGTATAGCGCTAGAGCTAGTTAGAGATCACATACACCTGTCTTGGATGTATGTGCTTTACACCAAAGCAAGAGGGGTTAAAGGGTTAAATAGCTTAAGAGAATTTATTTCTTTTTGTTTTGGGTTGGTGCAAAGAGTTAAGAAGAGAGAGAGAGAGAGAGAGAGAGAGAGTGCATGATAGAGTAAATGCTAGAGAGGTTGTGGGGATTTCACATTAAAGAAGGGCTTGAGCAATTACTCCGGATTTGATGCATAGAAGTTCATTGGAGTCGGAGCTAGGAGCCCTAGCCATTGAGCCAAACCATTCAATCAACCAAGGGTTGATTTGAGGTGACTTTTTATTGGATTTTAAATGAATGTGTTGTTGTGCATTAGCTCTAGGATAGATTGGTTAAATATCAAATTAAAAATATAGAAAAAGATGGAAAATGGTAAGGAAGAAAGTTGGAAGAAATGCCCGCAAAGGGTTGGGTTTCTGACCAAATCGAATGATCGATTTGGAAAATCGATCAATCGATTTTGGCCTGGAGATTAGCTAAACAGAAATGCCCGAAACTGATTGATCGATTTAAAATTGATCAATCAATTTTTTAAATTTTGATTAATCGATTGAAAATCGATTAATTGTCTGAGCATCCCCAGTGACTAGAAAAACAAAGCTTGAGGAAATCAATTGATCGATTTGATAAATCGATCAATCGATTTTGGAATTTTGATTAATCGATTTGGGATCGATTAATCGATTTTGGAAGTTCGATAGATCGATTTTGGAGATCGATCAATTGATTTGGAAAATTTCTGTTGGCTTTTGTTTTGGACTTTGAGGTTCTAGGAAGGTCTTGTACATTATTTTATGCATCTTTCTTGATGCTTTACTAATGCTATGACGTACCGTAGGTTAAGCAAGTGAGTGCAAGCATGGGGAACCACATTGGACCTTGATGCTTGGAGATTCAAACACGTGAGGTAGGGAATGCCTTGAACATGTAATGTAAGAACAAGAGCATGTATGTAGTGGCATAGAAATGAGTACTTGTGCATATAAATGTGAATCTTAAGTGTGTGTGTGTAAACACAAAATAAAGTAAATAAGTTTGTGAATTCCCCGGGCGATGTGAAGGTGATAAAGACATCTGCATGATGCATTGAGTTGGACATCGCAGGGATGTATGTGAACCTGTAAAGTAAAGTTAATGAGATTGATAAGGCCTAATCTAATAAAATTAGCATAATCACACGGTGAATAACTATATGTAGTGCACTATGATATTTAAGGTTTGGAGAATACCCCACCGACGTGGTGGGATACCCACGACTGACTCGGCAGGATATCCGTGACCGGTACGGCGGCCAATCCGTATACCAGTTGGACATCCCAGGGATGTATGTATGAGATTATGAGAATTAAACCCTGTCACTTATGAGAAAGGGACCTGGGTAGTATTGAATGAATGAAAAAAGACATGAAAATGGTCTGATTAGACGACGAGGGAGGGTATTCCATCGGGCGCCCGACTATATAGTAAGTTGGGTAATATTTAAGTTATGATTTAAGTCTTTAGGCCGAATAATTATCTTCTATAAGAAAAGTTGAGAACAAATGAACCAAGTAAAGAAATAGTAACATTTTGTGCATCTTTTCAGTCATTTAAACTGCTTTTCCAGTTAATTCATTGATACATCATGCTATTAAATATCATGGAATATATGTGAGGAATTAACTTATATGTTCATTCAGTTGTTTCCCTATTGAGCTAGGATTAGACTATACGTCACAGGTCCCGTACTTGCGGCTGCTACTGCTTCTGGAGGCGTAGATCCGGAGGATTCGGATTACGTACCCGAAGAGGATTTGGAGCCCCCTCCTGAGGACTTCTTCTAGAGACCCTTGCGTACTTTTATTCATTTTGAGAGCGTAATTGTACGACTTGGTATGTCAAGCCCTTTTGAGAAAATGTAATTAAGCTATGATATATTCTTTTGGTGAACCATCTAGGGTGACCTTGTTTTTTCATCAATGGATCGGGCTGGTTCTTTTGTTCATGCAGTGGCATGAGATTAGAACTGTCTTTTAAGCTTTTACTATAATATATCATTAATGCATGGAGATTTAGTTCGATTCAATTCTTATTCTTTAATTTGCTTCATTGTTGCTTGGTTACACAACTATTCTGTGCAGGATTATGGGGCACGGCCTTGAGGGTCGTGCTGATGGCACGAGTTTCGAGGTGGCAAAATTTGGGCTATCACACAGCCAATCAAGTAGTCCACAGGAGCCCCAAAAGTTCCTGAGAGTGTTTAAGCTTAATTGGGAAGGCTTGAGGCTAAGTGCATTTACAGAGAATGAAGATGGAATCCATTAAGAGGTTGCTGGATGTTGAACAAATGAAGAACAATGTAAGTGAGAGGTGTGCCAGTTATGGAAGCATAAGGATAAACCTGTCGAGAGGTTGGCCTAAGCTGCCGAGAGGATCTGATGCCCAAATAGCTAAGATTTTGAGAAGATCCAGAAGCTGTCGAGAAGTTCTGAAGGGCAATTATAACATGTCTAGAGGTCCGAAGGAGAAATACTAAAGTGTTCGAGAGGATGGCAGTAGCTGTCGAGAGGTTGAAGTACACAGAAGCTAAGCGGTCACGAGGTTCTAAAACACTTATTGATAGGTTTCGTAAGCAAACCTATCGAGAGGAATGGAGTTAGAAATAGGAACCTATCGAGAGGTTCTAGATACTTGTCGCGAGGTTCAGCAGAACCTGTCGAGCAGTCCAATTCAACCTGTCGACATCTTGCCTGATGTTATAACTCATTCTCGTGAGGATTGAGCCAACCTATCTAGAGCTCAGTGTCCAGTCGACTAGATTAGTATAACCTATTGAGAGGATGAATGAAGAAATGGGTAGAACAATGCAACGAGCTTCCGATCCTGTCGACGAGTCATCAATCCTATCGACAAGTGTAGTTCCACATCTTGAGATGTTTCTAGATCCTATCGAGAGCTATATAATTCGGTTGAAAGCCACGGAGATCCTATTGAAATGAAGAGCAAGCACACTCAGAACCTGTCGAGAGGTCCCCTGAACCTCTCAACACTCATTTTTGCAACTTCTCAGCATATTCCTTCAGCAGCTGCCAATTTTAGAAGTTTATGCACACATCCCAAAGCACATCAGCGACCCCTGAGAGTATTTTCAGTATTCAACTACGCACGATTAGAAATCCTAACGGCATCACGGGTACTCGCTAGCTAAGAACCAATGAGAGAAGAGCTTCTAGAAGAGAAATCGGCTACATCAGCAGCCCAGAATAACAAAATTATTCTCTTGGGCTCTGATTGGCTGAAACGGATCAGAGGACAGAGGAGGAGAGTATAAAAGCTTGAAAAAATTATATTGAACGCATCCAGAATTTGAGAGAACTAGAGCTTAGTGCGAGATCCATTTTTCCCTCCAAATTTGCCCTCCTTCTTCCTTCTTCTCTCCTCTCTTTAGCCAATCATGAGTGGCTAAACTCTTTTTAGTAGTTAGGGTGAGGTCTTGAACTGTAAATTGAGAGATTCAGAGGCTTGTAAGAGATTGTATATTGCATAGATTGCAGATCTGGTCACAATAGTATTGTAAGCTTGCAATATAATTATGGTTTTTAAAGGTAATTCTAATTTATATTTTTCTTTTTCATATTTGATTCCTTGGATTGGATATTCCTGTGGATGTTAGTCAGAAATGGGGAACTTGGTAGCCTAACACCCGCAGCATCTGCAATAGTTTTCCTATTCTAATTAAGATCAATAGATTGGAGTAATCTCGAGGATGAAATATATCCAATAGAAGGGCAGACCATAACCTTAGGACTATATCCAGTAAAAGGGTAGATCCTAACCTCATGATTACTTTGATTCATTGGTTGAGATTGGATTCTTATACCTCACCTCTGCCGGGGGAACTTAGGTAGATCAATAGGTTGGAGCAATCTCAGGGATAAGTTGTATCCAGTAGAAGGGCAGATCATAACCTTAGGACTGTATCAAGTAGAAGGACAGATAGTAACCTCAGGATTGCTTTGATCCATTGGTGAATTCGGGGGAACCTGGGTAGCTTGGAGCCAAAAAAGAGGATTGTTGTAAATCAGTTCTCTGCATTGCTTTTGATTCCTTTAATTTTTAGTAAGAGACCAAGACCCCTAGCTATTATTCTCCGCCCTTTTGAATTTTCATCTTCTCTATATCTCCCCTCATCTCTGTGTTTGATTAGATCTGGATCACTTGCATTTATCTTTTATAATTTGTAGTAAAAGTGACAAAAACCTAAAACCTCTTATCTTTCCTACTTTAGTTTAGTTTAAATTAGGATAGAGCACTAGATCTACCATAGATCTAGAGATTTACTATAGTTGAACCACATCTCCCTGTGGACATACCCTTTCTTACCTCTTAAAACATGCTACAACAGCCCTGGTTCTTGCAGGACTGGTAGCTCACCTTAGTTCAATATTGTTGTAGTTTGTGTAGTTAATCTGCTATTTTTAATCATATAATAATTATAAGGTGGGTTGCGCAGCAAGTTTTTGGCGCCACTGCCGGGGAGCTGTGTTTTTAACTTGGTAGATCTAAGTTTTTCTCATATCTAGATGCTTAGTTTTAATTACTTGTTAAGTGTTTGACTAATTGCTACTGTAGTTTTTTATAGTTTAATTGTTTGTTTCAGATCTGGATCTGTGGTGTTGAAGAGAGCATTGTACCAATTAGAGGAGAAAGCTTTGCTTAAGTTTGCATTTCCTAACTCTATTTACATTTCTAGATCTGTAGCTTTGTAGATATGCAGGATTAGTTTTGTATTTTGTGATTGTTTTGATTGAATTTTGTGCTGTGATTTTCTACTTTGAATTTGGTTTCTGCTGTGAGTATGCTTGGGAGGAGATCTCTTAATCTTGAGATTGCTCCCCTAGATCTTGAAGTTGAAAGACTTCTTAGACTTAAGCAAACCATACACACACCTTTAGTCGATTCTGAAATTGTTGGAATGGGTGAGCAACCTAGGACTTTAAAGGAATTCAATGCACCAGGAGTTTACAATTCTTCCTTCTGCATTCAATTCCTTGTTGTCCAAGGGAACTATGAGATCAAGTTTTCTATCATATAGATGTTACTCTCATACCATGGCCTGAGCAAAGAAGACCCATACAAGCATATTGATGAATTTTTAGGACTGTGTACTACCTTCAATATTGTAGGTTTGGGGGAGGAAGTAACCAGGTTGAGACTCTTTCCTTTTTCACTAAAAGATAGAGCCAGAACTTGGTTGTCAATGCTCCCAACCAACAGTATTCAGTCCTAGATTGACCTTCAATGTCAATTTTTGGCCAAGTTTTTCCTCATCACCAACTTCCTGAATGGCAACTTGTCTAAAGTTTCTATCAAGGAATTGATCCCAAAAGTAGGGATATGATTGATGCCTCTTATGGTGGTACATACCTCCACAAGACAGCCGATGAGGCTTGGGAGTTATTTGATATCATCAGTGAAAACTCCATGCAAAGGGAGACCTGGGTAAGAGATGTTGAGACCCCTTGATTGGTGAGAGAAAATACTATCAAAGGGAAAATGTATGCAGTGAATGGACATAATGAGTTGGAGAGGAAAGTGGACAGCTTGACCCAAAAGTTTGATAAGCTCATGGGAGCAATGCAGTCTCCAATGGCTGCTAAAGTGGAGGAGGCATGTGTCATATGCCAGTCCCCCACTCACTCCCTTAAGGAATGTCCCTCAGCTGCCCAATTTTTAGATTTTGTGATGGAACATATGAATGTTGCTCAGTCCTATAGACAACAGCCTACTGCTGGCTATCATTGGAGAAACCACCCTAACTTGAGGTGGAGACAAGAAAATTTTCAAAACCAGCAGTAGCAGTCACAACAATCCAAGCTTTATAGGAATGTCCAGCCATACCAGTAGAATTATTTTCCAAGGCCCCAATACCAACAACTTTTGGCCCAGCCAATGGTTCAACCTGTGCATCAAAGTGCACCAGCCCCAGCACCCTCTAGGGCCCTCACATTTGAAGAGTAAGTTCTGGCTTCACTAGAGAATTTGGACCCTTTATCTCAAACTATTAACTCTCACAGTCAAAGCATCAAGAAGATAGAGGACCACCTTGGTCAGCTATCTAATTCTTTGGCTAGGAGAGAGGAGGGGAGACTACCCAGTCAGCCTATGAGCAATTCAAAGGGGCAATACATGATTGGTGAGACTTCTTCTCATGAAGAAGTAAAATCTGTCATCACCTTTAGGAGTGGGAAGCTGGTGGATAACCAAGTTGGTAATGAGCCTGATGAGTCAAGTACAGAAAATAAAGAAGCAACCCATGAAAATATGCAGCAGGAGCAAAATATAAAAAAGAAGGGGGGTGATGTGCCCCATCAGAAAATTGAAAATAAAAATAAAGAAAAATCTGATAAACTTGGTAAGGCTGCAAATGGGAGGACAGTTCCCAATTTGTCATTTCCTAATGCATTGAAAGCAGCTTCTCCTTTTGACAAGGGGAATGTTAAGGTTGAAGAAATGATGGAAACTTTCAAACAAGTAAAGATCAACTTGCCTTTACTTGATGCCATCAAGTAAGTTCCAGCTTATGCAAAAATTTTGAAAGAATTGTGCACCCACAAAAGGCAGTCTAGGATGCACTTATTCAAGAATGTTTTTTGTGCTGAGAAAGTGAACCAAGTGCTGTCTATTACAACTCCAACCAAGCTTCAAAACCCTGGAGTCCCTACAATCCCCTGCATCATTGGGGATCACACCATTGAAAAAGCCTGATTAGACCTGGGAGCTAGTGTAAATTTGCTTCCATACTCAGTTTATGAGAAGCTAGGCCTAGGAGAGTTGAAGCCCACACATGTGGTCTTGCAACTAACTGAGAGGTCTGAGAGAAAATCAATGGGGATTATAGAAGATGTGTTAGTTGGAGTTGATAAATTTTTTTACCCAGCTAATTTTCTGATGCTAGATATGGAACCAAGCAAGTGTGCTACCTCCATCCCCGTGACCTTGGGCAGGCCATTTTTGGCCACTACAAATGCATGTATATAATGTAGATCAGGAAAAATGGAGGTAACTTTTGGCAATATGAAAGTCAAGTTGAATGTGTATGATGCAGCCCATCCACCTCATTTAAATAAGGAGCACCGTTTTTCAATTGATGTATTGGATAAACTTGTGGAAGAAACTTTACCCAAGTTACTGCATTGTAATGATCTTTGTGACGATGTTGGTGATGTTTTTGAAAATGTGGTGGAGCCTATACTAACCATCCGCTATCATGAACCTCCATGACATGACTGAGTTTCAACAAATATATACTATGGATAATAACTTATGTCTTTGGTTATTTATTTTTGTTTTTGTTTCAGTCCTGTTTGGCATTGTACATGATGTTTTTTTTTTTTGCCATGAATGTTTGTACCTCAGGTAGGATAATGAGTCAAAGTTGCGAAGTGAATAGAGTTGGAGTGTCAAATCTGTTGGGGAATGAACGGGGAACTGATTACAAGCCTGTTTAAACTGAAATACAACCTGTCAATAGGTTCTATGAACATATCGAGAGGTTCTGAGAGTTTCCAGTCTGCTTTTCGACAAGATTTAGAAGCTGTTGAGAAGTGTGAACTAATTCTCGATAGATTTTGAAGGTGTAAAAATGGTTGTCGTTAGGATCCAGGGGCATTTCGACAGGTTCTGAAGACTTTTGGTTGAATTCTCGACAGGATTGCATGCAATCATTCATGAGAGGTTGAAGTAACTTTTCTGGATCCTAGAACCTATCGAGAGGATTGCATATTGAGTTCAAAGAACCTGTCGAGAGGTTCTGTGAACCTCTCAAAATGATTGTTGTTGTCTACTTGAACTCTTCGACAGGATTGCATGAACCTCTCACGAGGATCATTGACTTTCTACTCTTCGATAGGCTGCATCAACCTGTTGACACCTTGCCCCAATCCTGTCGAAAGTCATTTTCCACTGCTTTAAACCTAACGATAACTCCATTTTTTCCATTTGGCAGCTTCTTTTTTAGCCTTAGGTTTTCTTTGGCGAATTTTTCATTCCCTTTGCTCTTCCTCTAATTCACTGGTTGCTACTCCAAACACCTTGGCATTGGTCCCACCATAATAAATCGCGCAATGTCCTATGTTTATCTCAGCCAACGTGTTTATTGCCAACTAACCTTCTTTAATATCATTATGGGAATTAACCTTGGAAGAAGGAGAAAATTTAATGTGACGATGCATATTTCACGTCCCATGCATTTTAAATACCAGGCCCTTTCACCTCCATCGCATTCGTTCTCTTGTGACCTCATCAATTCGTCCCTACCCACTACTATGGCGGATGACAAACCCATTGATCTGTCAATCAAATTCGATCCAGTTTGGGAGAACCCACCACTACTAAAGGAACCTGACCCACTACAATTCCTATGGGATGAGTACGAGGAAGTACAAAGGATTTTGGCCAAGGAGGAAAAGAAAAGGGATCGAAGAAAGAAAAAGAAGCAGAAGATAGCACCTTCTGCATTTTCTTCCCCTTCACTCCATCCACCCCCTCCTCTTCCCCTTGCTGCCACTCCAGCAATAGGCAAAAGCCCCAAAGCCAAGACTAGGCCACCTGAGGATGGCAGTTAGTTAGGATGCTTGTTTTTATTTTTTTTCCTTTTTTTTTTCTTTTTCCAAATAATACAAATGAAAATTTTTGCTGCATTAATGCAATTTCCCTTTTTTTTGTTACGTTCTGTGTGTTTTACTTTCTGCTCATCGCTAGTTTACTTATTTTACTTGTTTGTGTGCATTTTCTTCCTTTATTTTGTGTCTACTTTTGTCTATGCCCCTGCTACACGTCTCTTTACCTTTCAAGCAGTGGGGACACTACTCTTCATAGGTTTGGGGGTGTGGTAAGGTTTGCCAAGGGATAGTTAATGGTAGTGTAGCAAGGTTTTAACAGAAATTGAGGAAATAAAATAATTTCCCACCTGGTTCTTTTTTAAATAGAGGAAATTAAAGACTTCTTCAAAATTGAAACATGCTATAGCTCTAACACTTTCATGAAGCAAATGTTAAGAATTTTCAAAATTTGATGTTTAGTGAACCTGAAATGAGAGAAAACTATGAGGATATACCCCAGAAGTCTAATGAAAGACCATACCCAGTGAGATTTGGGCCTGAAAAATTTTCTTTGAAGAGTGTTTGGCAATTTCTTCTGCTCTAAGGACTGATTGAATCTACCTTTGCTCACTAGAAGTTAAGCAAATCCAAGTTGAAACAGCTTGACAGCACTCATGACATTGAGGACATGAAGTGAGGCCATCCCTTGGACAGTTTGAGCTTAAAACTTCCCACCTTTGAACTGCCCTTCATATGCACCTTTTGAGCCTTTCAAAATCCAAGATTTCTTTAATGAAAACCAGAAAATTTGAACCCAAAACCTCTTGACCTGTTTCAGTTCACCCTCAACCTGAGAAATTAGGAAATGGAAGGAGAAGTGACGTTAAAGGAGCAAGGTTTGATAGTGATTGGAAGAGAAGAAAATATATTTGAAGGCAAGTGTGAAGTATAGTTGTGACATCCCAGCCCATAAATATATATATATAAGAAGAAAAAGCATACAAAAAGAAAAGAAAAATAGAAAAGAAAAATAAAAGAGTGAGAAAGAGAAGTCAATTCATTTAAAGATTGAAATGAGGATTGGAAACTTTTCACTTCAAATATGAAAATTCAAGAAGTAGATGGACTTATGCTAAATTGAAGAAGGTGTGCGTGTCACCTCCTTACTTTACTGATTTCTCAATCTTGATTCCTATTCCACCCTTTTTGTCTTTGTGCACTGCACCCATAATCCACATTACAACCCAATAAAAAGTCCTTACTGATCTTAAATTGATTGAGATGTCATGTGGAGATGAGAATCTGTTTAATCTATGGTGAAAAGAGTTAAAAAAATTTAGAAATTAGAGCAATGCCTATGCTCATGCTTGCAGTCCTATTTGAGGGTTGTAACTGCTCTTGAGCTGTGTAAATTGATACACCCTTCTATTTTTATTGAGAGTGGCAGCCCTGGTAAGCTTTGGGTTTGAAATTAGGATTGATGGGAGGCATTATCAGAACAGGATTCTCAATTTAAGAGTAAGCTTTGCATGAATTTTCGTACAAAATACCTTGACATGAGCTGATTGATTTTGTAGGAATTACAATAGAATTTTAGTTTTAAACTGTCATGTTTTTGCTGAGAATCCTCTAAAACTGAATGGACAAGGTGTGGAATGAATTTTATACTACTTGAATTTTGTTCCAATTTGTTGCACTAATATTAACTGAATCATTGGAGAAGTTTGTGGGTAACTTCACTGTAAACCCTCAGGAGACTTCACTCCTCCACTAGGGATCACCTAGGACTTTATAAGGCTTGATGCATATGCTAAATGCATTTGTGTTCCCTACAAAAGTGGCATGTTTTATTTTCAATACTTATTTTTATTTTCTTCTTTGCTCAGGGACTAGCAAAGCTTAGGTTTGGGGGTGTGTTAAGTAGTGAAAAATATCATTTTTCACCTCCTAACCTGACCTTTGATAGACCTTTGAGTTGACTAATAATGTGTTTTAAGTGTATTTTGTAGATAAGCAACAAATTACAAGTTTAATATAGATATCCACTTAAAATGGCCCAAGAAGTAATTTGCTGCTAAACATGTGACCTTACAGGCTAAAGGCCAGCCAATCAAGCAGCCCACAAGAGCCCCAAAAGTTCCTGAGAGTGTTTAAGCTTAACTGGGAAGGCTTGACGCTAAGTGCAGTTGTAGAGAATGAAGATTGAATCCACCAAGAGGTTGCTGGATGTTGAATAAATGATGAACAGCACAAGTGAGAGGTGTGCCAGCTGTGGAAGCATAAGGATAAACCTGTCGAGAGGTTGGCCTGAGCTGTCAAGAGGATCTAATGCCCAAATAGCTAAGATTTTGAGAAGATCCAGAAGCTGTCGAGAAGTTCTGAAGGGCAATTATCACATGTCGAGAGGTCCTGAGGAGAAATACTAAAGTGCTCGAGAGGATGGCAGTAGCTGTCGAGAGGTTGTAGTACACAAGAGCTAAGCAGTCGCGAGGTTCTAAAACACTTGTCAAGAGGTTTCGTAAGTAAACCTATCGAGAGGAATGGAGTTAGAAACATGAACCTGCCGAGAGGTTCCAGATACTTATCGCGAGGTTCAGCAAAACCTATTGAGTAGTCCAATTCAACCTGCCAACTTCTTGCTTGATGCTATAACTCATTCTCGTGAGGATTAAGCCAACCTATCGAGAGCTCAGTGTCCAGTCGATAGGACTAGTATAACCTATCGAGAGGATGAATGAAGAAATGGGTAGAACAATACAACGAGCTTCCAATCCTGTCAATGAGTCATCAATCCTATCGACAACTGCAGTTCAACATCTCAAGATGTTTCTAGATCCTATCGAGAGCTATCCAATCCGGTCGAAAACCACAGAGATCCTATCGAAATGAAGAGCAAGCACACTCAGAACCTGTCGAGATGTCCTCTGAACCTCTCGACACTCATTTTGATAACTTCTCAGCATATTCCGTCAGCAGTTGCTAATTTTAAAAGTTTGTGCACACATCCCAAAGCACGTCAGCGACCCCTGAGAGTATTTTTGGTATTCAACTATGCACGATTGGAAACCCTAACGGCATCACTTATACTCACCAGCTGAGAACTAATGAGAGAAGAGCTTCTAGAAGAGAAATTAGCCACATCAGCAGCCCAGAATAATAAAATTATTCTCTTGGGTTCTCATTGGTTGAAACGGATCTGAGGATAGAGGAGGAGAGTATAAAAGCTTGATGAAATTACTTTGAGCACATTCAGAATTTGAGAGAATCAGAACTTAGTGTGAGATCCATTTTTCCCTCTAAATTCTCCCTCCTTCTTCCTTCTTCTCCCCTTCTCTCTTTAGCCAATTATGAGTGGCTAAACTCTTTTAAGTAGTTAGGGTGAGGTCTTGAGCTATAAATTAAGAGATTCAGAGGCTTGTAAGAGATTGTATATTACAGAGATTGCATATCTGAGCACAATAGTATTATAAGCTTATAATATAATTATAGTTTTTAAAGGAGATTTTATTCTACATTTCACTTCTTCATATTTGATTTCCCTATGGATGCCACCCAGAAATGGGGAGCTTGGTAGCCTGCCACTCGTAGCATCTGTAATAGTTTTCCCGTTCCAATTAAGATTAATAGATTGGAGTAATCTCGGGGATGAACTATATCCAGTAGAAGGGCAGATCATAACCTTAGGACTGTATCCAGTAGAAGGGCAGATCCTAACCTCAGGATTGCTTTGATCCATTGGTGGATTCAGGGGAACCTGGGTAGCTTGGAGCTAGAAAAGAGGATTATTGCAAATCAGTACTCTGCACTGCTTTTGATTCCTTTGATTTTTAGTAAGAGACCAAGACCCCAAGCTACTATTCTCCACCCTTTTGAATTTTCATCTTCTCTATATCTCCCCTCATCTTTGTGTTTGATTAGATCTGGATCACTTGCATTTATCTTTTGTAGTTTGTAGTAAAAGTGACAAAAACCTAAAACCTCTCCTCTTTCCTGCTTTAGGTTAGTTTAAATTAGGATAGAGTGCCAGATCTACCATAGATCTAGAGATTTACTATAGTTGAACCACATCTCCCTGTGGACATACCCTTATTTACCTCTTAAAACTTGCTACAACAGCCCTGGTTCTGGCAGGACTGGCAACTCACCTTAGTTCAACCTTTTTGTAGTTTGTGCAGTTAATCTGCTATTTTTAATCATATAGTAATTGCAAGGTGGGTTGCGCAACATTTCTCATGGGCAGCATCTTTTACACCAAATGAGACTTGTGCCAAGTGTGGCAAGTCTCACAAAACGGAGGATTGTAGACAGGGTCCTCGGGGTTGTTTCAAGTGTGGGAAGATAAGCCACATGATCCAAGATTGCCTTGAGATGAACAAGGAGAGAAGGGCTTTTGCTTCTATGCCAAGACCGTTATAATCAAAGAAGTCGGCCGTACAAGGAAGAGCCTATGCAGTTACTGCCCAGGAAGCACCGAACGTCAATGACATTATCCAAGGTGAGATTCTTTTAAATTAAGAATTTTAATTACTTAAAGTTTTTAGATAGAGAAGGTGCATCCATGTTAGAAGTAGTGTAGACTCGTACCTGTATATAAATTTTTGATGTATAAGTATGTGGTATATATATATATGTATGATATAGGTAACTTACAATTGTACGAAAAGAAAAGTAGCATAGCCTATGAAGCTAGAGTGTTGATAGACCTGGGGTCTACCCATTCATTTACGACTCCTTGATTTGCAAAGAAGATGAAGGTCAACCCAGAAATGTTAGATTTTATGTTGGCTGTATCTATTCCGACTGGGGAATCAGTCGATATGGACTTGGTTTGTAAGTCGGTGGTAGTAACCATCAGAGAAGGGAATGTCTATGAACTGACAACGAATTTGGTTCTGTTGAATATGCAAGGATTTGATGTGATCCTTGGCATGGATTGGTTATCAATTTATTATGCAACGGTTGATTGTAAGAACAAAATAGTTATCTTCAGACCGAATACGAGGAGATTGTTCTGATTTCGGGGAGTGAGATCGAAGTTTGTGCCACTTGTGTCAGTAGTTAGAGCTGAGCGTTTGATCAGAAAGGGATGCAATGGTTATTTAGCATTCTTAAAGGAAGATAAGGAAAGAACATCATTTCAGAGATTGCAGTTGCGAGTGAGTTTGAAGATGTCTTTCCGAAGGAATTGCCAGGGTTACCTCCTAATGGAGAGGTTGAATTCGCTATCGACTTAACACTTGGAACGGAGCTAGTTTCCAAAGCACCGTACCGAATGGGTCCTGCTGAGTTGAAGGAATTGAAAGAGCAGTTACAAGAGCTCTTATATAAGGGGTTTGTAAGGCTGAGCATGTCTCCTTGGGGAGCACCGGTCTTGTGTGTAAGGAAGAGAGACGGGTTGATGCGACTGTGCATCGACTATCGTCAACTAAACAAACTGACCATCAAGAATTGATCTTCCTTGCCTAGGATTGATGATTTATTTGATCAGCTGCAAGGAGTGAGATAGTTTTCCAAGTTTGATTTGAGATCTAGATACCGTCAGCTGAGAGTCAAGACAGAGGACATCCAGAAGACAGCATTCAGGATGCGGTACAGACACTATGAGTTTTTAGTGATGTCGTTTGGTTTGACGAATGCATCGACATCGTTTATGGACTTGATGAATCGGGTGTTTAAACCACACCTGGACACTTGCGTCGTGGTATTCGTCGACGACATTCTGATATATTCAAAATTGATAAAGGAGCATAAAGAGCATTTGAGAATCACTTTACAGACTCTGCGTGAACACCACTTGTATGCCAAGCTCTATAAGTGCGAGTTTTGGTTAAAGAAAGTTAGCTTTTTAGGACATATCATCTCAAAGGAGGGTGTCACAGTAGATCCGACTAAGATCAAAGCAGTGGTACAATGGGAGCAACCAAAGACGATGACAGGTATCCATAGTTTCCTTGGTCTAGCTGGATACTATCGACGTTTTGTGGAGGGATTTTCAAAAATATCGGGACCGCTTACGAGACTCACAAGAAAGGATGCGAGATTTGAGTAGAATGAAGTGTGCGAAAAGAGCTTTCAAGAACTCAAGGTGAGACTCACTTCAGCTCCACTACTAGCGATTCCTTCAGATAGTGGAGGGTTTGTGGTATATAGTCATGCGTCACATAGTGGTTTAGGCTGCGTGCTCAATCAGAATAAGAGAGTGATTGCTTATGGGTCGAGGCAGCTGAAAGATCATAAGAAGAATTATCTGACACATGACCTGGAATTAGCAGCAATCATATTTGTATTGAAGATTTGGAGACACAATTTATATGGTGAGACCTTTAAGATCTTTATCGACCATAAGAGCCTCAAGTACATATTCACACAAAAGGAATTAAATATGAGGTAGCGGAGGTGGATGGAGTTTCTCAAGGACTATGATTGTTCCATACAATATCACCCAGCAAGGCTAATGTTGTAGATAGAAGTTGTTTGAAGATCTTTTCATTATATGATGCAAAGATCAAGGTACAAGCCTCAGGGGCTTTCTTGGCCAACATCACGGTGAGACCAACGATCTTTGAGTATATTCACAAACTACAGATGAAAGACCCGTAGTTAACCAAAATTCGACAAGATGTGATTGCGGGCACCAAACCAGAATTCTCGGTGAAAGAGGATGGTTCCGTACTATTTATGGGATGCCTTTGTATTCCAGTTGATGCCATTCTGTGGCAAACTATTTTAGGTGAGGCTCACAAATCGAGATATGCGATCCACCCTGGTAGCACCAAAATGTATCAAGACTTGAGGAAGAGTTACTGGTGGAGAGGTCTGAAGCAAGATGTAGTCAAGTACGTGTCAAGGTGTTTGACATGTCAGCAGGTGAAAGTGGACCACAGGCACCCTGCTAGATTGTTGCAACCTCTACCTATACCGGAGTGGAAGTGGGAATCAATCTCCATAGATTTTATTGTAGGGTTACCGCATACAGCAAAGAGATACAACACTATTTGGGTAGTCGTTGATTGACTGACCAAGTCAACTCACTTCTTACCCTACAGCACGATGTACATGGCAGGAAGACTCGCGGAGTTGTATATAAAGGAGATTGTATGTTTACACGGGATTCCCAGCAGCTTCATCTCTGATCGTGACCTGTTATATACTTCAAAATTTTGGAAGAAGTTTCAAGAAGGCATGGGTACTCAATTGGACTTCAGTTCGGCTTTCCATCCACAAATCGATGGGTAAACAGAGCAGGTAAATTAGGTGATAGAAGACATGCTCAGATCATGTATGCCCGAATTACAAGGATCGTGGGATCAATATCTACCATTGATCAAATTTACATACAACAATAGCGTTCAAGCGAGCATTAGAATGGCACCATACGAAGCTCTCTATGGAAGGCGATGTAGATCGCCTTTCAATTGGGAAGAGACTGACGAAAAGTTTGTATTGGGGCTAGAGTTACTTGAAGATAGCGCCATCATTGTTCGAATGATAAGAGAGAGACTTAAATTAGCTCAAAGCAAGCAGAAGAGTTACGCCGATATCAAAAGAACGAGCGTGGACTATGTCATTGGTGATCATGTGTTTGTAAAGGTATCACCCATGAAAGGCGTCATGAGATTTGGGAAGAGGGGAAAGCTGAGTCCCCATTACCTTGGGCCAGCTGAGTCTCCGTTACCTTGGGCCATTTGAGGTTTTGGGTCGAGTTGGTGAGGTCGCTTATCGCATTGAATTACCTCCGTTGTTTGACCTGCTACATAACGTGTTTCATGTATCCATGCTCTGAAAGTATATAAACGACCCTACGCATGTCTTGAGAGATCAGCCGATCGAGATGCATGAAGACATGACCATGATAGAAGAAGCGGAACAAATTTTGGATAAAAAAGAACAAGTTTTACGCAAGAAGGTTATCCCTTTAGTGCTTGTCATGTGGGGGAATCATCCGACTGAAGAAGCTATCTGGGAACGCGAGGCGGATGTGAGGGAATAGTATCCGAACTTGTTTAAGGAGAGCTGAGAGCATACTTGTATCATTGCATGGATTTTTGGTGAAATTGACATATCTATGTAGGAAAAAGTTCGCACGTATATGTTAACATCATTAAGGGAATGAAAAGAATTTTTTTTTTTATAAGTTGGTCTTTTATGAAGTCTAACATATTTAACGTGAATATGTTTACGTCATGAAATGGATGGATGATGAGTCTTGAATACGAGCTTATAAATGTATCAATAGGTAGTGTGAAGCAACAAGAAGGGAAGTTAGTAAATGGCTAGCATCAAAGCCATGAGGAACTAGGCAGGAAGTGGATGTTAAAGACGACATAAAAATTTTAGAGTTTCTGTCAAAACTGATTAATCAATTTTTGATTTTCGATTAATCAAAAAAAATTTATTGAACGACTTGCTCACATCAGTGAGCTGGAGGACTTGGAAAAATCTTAAAAGTCAAAACTCGACTAATCGAATTTAATTCGATTAATCGATTTTTAAAATCTACTAATCGATTCTTGAAATCGATCAATCGATTTCGGGCAGCTGGGTTTGAATAGTAAAAATTGATTAATCGATTAATCAATTTTTCAGAATAAGTAACAGTTTTGGGGAAATTTTCCCCATTTGAATTTGCACCTATTTTTATTTATTATTATTTTTTTGGTGCCTTTCTTCTCCCCTTGGCTAGCGACAACATTGAGGGTTTGAGGGCTTCAGGAATAGACATCGAACCAAAGCCATAGACATTGGATTGATTACGTACGGTAAGCACTAAATCTCTCATTTTCATCGCATTTTGAGTATTTTAAAGCCCTAGGTTTCAAATTTTAGTATAAAAACCCTAGAATGCCGCCTTAAACCCGGCAAGCTTCAAAGCAACCGGCTTCTAAAATACCCTTATGGCGTAAGAACACAGTGCCATCACTGCCATCATCTTCACCTTCACTTTCCTCTTTGTCATCGTATTCGACGGAGGCGTCATCACACCAATCGTCATCGCCACCACCTCAACCCGGCCAATTACCACAACCAAACGAGTGGTGGGCTACAAAGGACTTTGAGAATGAATACATTATTGACGAAGCTCTCTTTCAGAATCCGAAGGTTGAGGGCGAGACGAAGTGGGCCTGAAAATTCCTCATTGATGCGGGCCTCGGTAATCTCTTGAAGTCCTTGCATGATTATTATTACCCTAGGCTGGTTAGGTTATTTTACCAACATCTGAAAAGGGTAGGGAAACCAACACCATTACGATCGAAATCGATGGTCGTAAATATCTTTTTAGCCTACGCCACATTCATTAATCCTTGGAATGTTTTCCTGTATACGTACCCGACACCAACCTTTTACCTCCATTCGATCAGCCCATAAATTTTGAAGAAATTAGAACTGAAATGACCAAGGGAAATAAAAGGACTGAAAAGTCCATTCGGAGGGTTGACTTACCCCCTCATAAGTGGATGCTCGACACCATCATTAATTGCAACCTCTATCCTATGTGCCATGACACTGAAAGGGTAGAGGGGGTGCAACATGCATTGTACGCGGCTTACCGCGTCCGTTGGTTTGACGCTACTAAATTAGTGTTGGAGGGCATGATTTATATCAAGGGTAAGATGATGAAGGGACCCTTAAGACTAAAGGAGCGTATGCCATATGCTCATCTTATTTCTAGTATGATTGAGTGCTACTCTGCTACCTTGGAGTACGTTATTTCTCTGATCGAGCTGAGAGCCACTGACCATGTCAAACATTACTCCATCGCTTCCTGGAGCTAAAGCTACAACCTTTTGAAAAATGTGCTACCATCGGAGGGACCAACACCTGCCTACGCTGGTGATTCCCCACCACAGCAGGACCAACCAACAGTGGGGGAGCATCCTCGTAACCCTGTACAGCATGTAGAATAGCCTCCTGTGCCACCTACTGCTCCTACACAGTCAGCTCCGACTACTCCTGAACCATCTCACCGCCGATGTGCGCTTCCGACCACAGTGACCATAGATGATGTTTTGGCAAGGATGGAGGCCAACAATCAACAGATGAATTGCCAGTTTGATTTCCTCCTATATCAAACTATGCAGTATATGTATCCCAACGATTACCACCAGCGCATAGTAGCAAGGCGGACGTGGACTCTCGACGCGTCTGGTTCGAGTACACAGGGACATGGCGGGGAGGATCAGCCAGGGGATGGGACTGCATGATTATTAGCTTTTGATGCTTGTTTTTGGGCTTTGATTATTTTATGCATTTTGGGGGCATTGTGGGGAATTGCAAAACAGTTATGGGATAGTGGATATTTCTTTCTGGGCAATGTAAGTTGTAGTTTTAAAACAATATTTAGAAATCAGATGTAATGAACTATATGGCTTGGTTGCCATCTATTTTTGGATCAAATGGTATGGAAATTGTCGTTGCTTAATCAGGTTATCTATTGTTAGAAACATGCAAATGGTTTAAGTTTCTTTTGATGCAAGATGGGTTGTGATTGCGGTTATATGCATCGTCGTGTATAAATGTGTGTGGGTCTTCCATGGAGGGGAAGCCCTTGGGTGCATTTTTGAGGACAAAAATTCCCTAGGTGGGGAGAATGTAACATCCCCAAAAATTTAGACTCTGAATAGTATCCTCAAGATGCGTGCTCGACTGGTCGTAAGTTTGACCAAGTGAAAGTCAACTTGATAACTTAGACTAGACTAGGCTTGAGCTAAAAAGTACACTTAGGTGTGTGGTGTGGGTCTTGTTATAAGGTCATATACACCTATTAAGGGTGTATGTGCCTTGCACCAAATGTATGAAATGGGTTAAAAAGGGTATGAGTTAAAGAGAAGTTATTTCTCTTTGGTTTGGTTAGTGGGTAGGAAATTTATGAGGAGAGAGAGATTAGAGAGAAAGGGGAGAGTAAATGCTTGGGAGTAAATGCGAAGGAGCTTACGGGAAGGCCATGCGAAGACAATAAATTGCGATCGTAAGTGGTCTGGTTCGTTGGAGTTGAAGCTAAGAACCCTAGCCTTTGATCTAAGCCATTAAATAACCTATGCTTTGGATTTAAGGTAAGATTTCATTGAATTATGATGTGTGTAATGTTTGTGCATGAAATTATTGAATTAATGGTAAATTAAAAAAATAGAAAAGGAGAAAAAATTGAAAGAAAACAAAGCGGGAGGAACTGCCCAAAAAAGGGTTGTTTTCTGTTAAAATTGATTAATCAAATCGAGAATCGATTCTTGACAGAAAGCAAATCTGGAGACTGTAGCACGAAACTGATTAATCAAATTTAATTCGATTAATCAATTTTTGGTTTTTGATTAATCGATTTGGAATCGATTAATCGATTGGGTACTTCCAGTGGCTGAAAAAATCTGAGTTTTGGAAAATCGAATAATCAATTTTCGGATCGATTAATTGATTTTGGAATTTTGATTAATCGATATTGGGATCGATTAATTGATTTTGACAGTTTTTGTGTGGGTTCTATTTTGAGCCATGGAGTTCTAGGAAGGCCTTGTACCCTTCTTTTATGCATCGTTCTTGATGCTTTGTGTATGATATGATGTACTTTAGGTTGAGCACTTGGATATGGGCATGGGGAGCTACCTTGGACCTTGATGCTTGGGGTTGAAGAACGTGAGGTAGGGAATACTCTAAACGTGTATACTTGATTACAAAATCATGTATGTAGTGATGTGATATGTACATGCGTGTGTTGAGAGCATAGTTATTTGCCTGTTAATTGAAATTGAGTTTAGGTATGTGAATTAAAGATGTGTGTGTGCACTAAGTAAGAAACTAGTAAGCGTATAAGTGCATGACATCCCAGGGATGTATATGAGATGTGAGCATCTAGGTGATGCATATGAGTATGTGATATCCCAGGGATGTATAGTCAAATGTGAAACTATGTGAATGAGACTTGAACAAACTTTGAATATTTTAATTAGCATAATTACACGGTGATAAACTATATATATTCTTCACAATTGATTTGAGATTTAGGGAATACCCCACTGGCACAGTGGTATACCCGTGACTGACTCGGGGATATTCGTGACCGGTACGGCGGCCAATCCGTACAAACATGTGATAAAATTACCAAGAGGGTAATGACTATACCAAGTCGCCTCTGTGAATGGGACTTGAGCTTGTACTTAGTTGAAATATAGTTCAATTGAATGACGATATGGGTATTCCATCGGGGCTCGATGCTATATTGCTCGAGGATTAATTAAGTTATTTGATTTAAGTTTTGAGACCAATCCTTTGTCTTGTCTGAACAAGTTGAAAACAAGTTAAAACATGTAGAGTAACAGATGCATTCAGTTCATGCTTTCAGTAACTTAAACTTTTTTCCAGCTATATCTTATTGATAAATCATGTTTTGTAATGTCAGAATATAAGTGAGTAAGATAGATTTATATGTTCATTCAGTTAATTCCTTATTGAGCTATGATATAGCTCACTCCTTCGACTATACGTCACAGGTTCAGTGTTGGTTGTTGTTGTTGCTTCGAGAGACGTTGATCTAGAGGATTCTAATTACGCGCCTGGGGAGGAGTCAGAGCCCCCTCCAGAGGAGTTCTTCCAGTGGACCCTCTGCCTACTTTGATTATTTTGTGAAAGAAATTGTACGACTTGGTATGTCCAACCTTTTATATCAGATAATGAAACTTTTGTGAGACATTATTTTGGCGAACCATCTGGGGTGACGACTATTTCGTCACTGATGGTTTGGGTTGGTTCTTTTGCTCATGTAGTGGCATGAGATCAAAACTATCTTTTGGACTACATGTTTTTGGCCTTATCATATAGAACTAGTGATTTAGTTCAATATTAGTTCGTTAGTTCATATTTTGTTTTCTAGTGGTGTAGATATATCAAATATTTCGTGCATGAATATGGGGCATAGCCTCGAGGGTCGTGCTGATGGCACGGGTTTCAAGGTGCTAAAATCCAGGCTATCACAGTGAAAGTCTTCCTCGTCTGTTGACTCTCAGTCTTTCATGTGCGGTTCCAGTTCTGGAGGTCCCCTTCTTTCTGTAGTGCAGGACTCCTCAATCTTGAACAACGGCTTATCGATGTCGTCGTCATCTTAATTCAAGTTCGTCAGGTCTGCGAAGGCTTTGACTATCTGCTCAATTTCCACTACATGTGGTTCGGTGAGGGACTTTTCCTTTCTTCTTGGTACATCATCCTTTTCAGTGGAACCATAGACAAAATGGTCATAGAGTTACCACTTAGGTGAGGTAGGCAGGAGGTTGGCCTGCTTGCCATCTGACTAGTGGCCCAATCCTGTGTGCTTGAGGATTTTCTTCTAAACAACAGGCCCTATGCGCCCTTGCTTATTCTTGTTGAGCCCATTATGAGGGATGTATACTAATTGATACATCAAGTCCCATCCTTTCGTTGCGATTGGATTTATGTTATAGAGTTAGGCAAGATTCGGACCAGCTGCTCTTCTTGTTAATCTCGATTTGTGCAGTGGGGATGAGCTAGGATGAGTGATCTTTGCCACTGTCGTGTCGTCGGGTTTTAGATAGGACAAAGTCGTGAGCTGTCAGAATATTTAATGTGTAGTTAGTATCTATCTCCTAGAGAGGCGCATCAGCGTATATCCTAACGATGGAGTTCTCGTGAGGGAAGTTGATACACTGATGATATGTAGACGCTACAGCTTTCATAGCTTCCAACCATTTCCTTCCTAAGATTAGATTATAGGTACTAGATGAGTCAGAGACATGGAAAGTGACTTCTTTTGTTACTGGCCCAAGGCAAACTTGTAACTTAATGGTCCCCTTGAAAAAGCGCCAAGAGCATCATATGCGATCAGGTACAGCGATGAGGGCCTTATGTCTCAGTCCATGTACTTGAGAGTCTTGAGCGTTGTGATGGGACAAAAGTTGAGTCTCGCTCCTGTGTCAACTAGTGCATGAGGGACTGAGAATCTCTGAATATGACCGTTAGATATATAGTAGTCGAACTTCCTTGCAAAGATTCCTTTAGCATATTTGCATCTGTAAAGGTGAGGGCTGGTGCTTGTGCCATGACTGAGGTGATTTGATGTAGCTTGTCCAATGTGGTATCCTTGTCTATTTGCGTCTCTTCTAGCACCTTCATTAATAGCCGATGGTGGTTAGGTGATTTCTTGATAAGCTGGAGTATCGATATTTGTGCTGAGATTTTCTGAAGATGCCATAGGTGATCATACTCTTGACCTATTTCGAGTGCATGATCTTTTCCTGATCGGTGCACCCTATTTGCCACTGGATGAAGCAGCTGAGGTGCTGAAATTGGCGGTGGAGGAATGATGTGAGGCGGGGGAGGTAAGTTAGTCTCCTTCTCTCTCGCGTTCCTTTTAGCGGTTGTGCACCCGTAGGTTCCTTTTCCAGAGGGAACGGTGGTGGTGGATAGTTGGTTCCTGATTTTAGGATTGGACTGGTCGGTTATTGACTCTTTAGCCACATTACGATTTGCATTGATGGGCTTGCTAGAGCATTCGTCATTAACGGGGCAAAGTTCAAAGAAGGAATACGTACTAGGGCTATGCCGCTCCATGGTGGGAGGTATTGTGTAAAGTCCTATTCTTCAAGGAAGGTGGAAATCAATGCCTCCCGTTCGCCAGGTTCTTCCTATTGACTTGCTTTTGCCTGTGGCTTGTGTTTAATCGCCATCTCATGTCTTTGACCTGAAGCACTTTGGGAGAGGCTGTCTACCCATGCCGCGATTTGGGTTGCGGTTTGGAGAACATGTTCTTCGTATTAGGGTTCAGAGTCAGATGGAGGAAACGACAATGGAGTTGGTTATTATTTTGGAGGGGTGAGAGGTTCGGGTGGAGGTTCATGAAGGTTTAGTCTCCGTGTCCTAAATGATTGGACTCGGATTCGAGTAAAATTTAGATAGGGAGGTGGATTCAAAGGTGCAACTTGAGTGATCGAGGTCGAAGGGTGTGGTTCAACAACTGGTGGCCTTGGAGGCTCTACTGGATTAATAGAAGCAGCGGAAGGGTAAAAGTGGGTGATTAAGGCAGAAGGACGAAAGGAGGGCTGACCGGGAAGGTCTAATGTGGTGACATGGGACGTTGCCCCTTGGTTATTGTTTGGCATGGGATTGTTGATAATCCCCAGGTTCTGCGGAGGTTGGTTGTTATTGGAGTTAGAATTCCTGAGAGATTCCTAGTTTATCTGATTCCAATCACTCATATCGTAGACCACATCCAGGAGAACCTAGCAGTCTTCTCAGTTGTGTCCCGCATACCGATGGAATGCGTAGAACTTGCTATAGTCTAAATTTGTCAGGCAGAGTCATAGTCGCTCTGGTTAGAATCTAAGGAGGTTTTGGTTACTGAGAAGGCAGAAGATATTAGGGATGGTTTTGGGTAGTGGAGGGTAGTGCTCTCACTTTAGCTGGTAGGGACCTCTAGTTTGTTGATTAAACTTTTATGGCAGAGGCACGTTGTTACAATTTTGGTTGTTGACTGGCCTGTTTTGCGCCGTGTTTTGATTCTGGTGCTGGTAGGTATTAGAGTACTGATTTCAGTTTTGGTACTAACCTTGATTCTGATTTGGATACCTTTGCTGGTTCTAACCCTGATTCTTATTTGGATATCGTTGTTGGCCTTGGTTATGTCCAGGGTTTCTTGGCTGAAAGTTCCCGTTCCTAAAATTCTGCCCTTGGTTAGCGATGGTGTTGACCTGCTCGGCTCCCAATGCTTTCTTGTTATTCTTCGCCTTGGTCTCATCGAAAGATCCTATCCTTGATGTGACTATTGATAGGGTGAGGTCTCCGCCTCTTATGTGTCGTGGTAAGTGGGAGGCTCGGAGGTGAAGAACAGCAAAATCTGGGCAGTCGTTTATAATAAGCGCACTCTTCAAGTGCTCTCTGGTGTTATCGATGATGATATCAATAGAGTCCTTCATCGAGGTCTCAGTCCTTATAGCGAGTTTCCTCCATCATCTGACAAAGTTGGCAAACTCCTCGTCGGGTTCTTGCTCCGTTGCCATCAGGTCGCTGAGGCTAACCATTTCATGGATCAGGTGCTTGTATTGATCTACAAACTGACTGGCTAGGTCATCGAATGTGTCTATCTTGTGTAACGGTAGTCCAGTGAACCAATCGAGAGCCTCTCCTTCCAACAATCTCTAGAAATAATGGATGAGGAGTCCTTGATTATCACATATCGGCCAATAGTCATTGCATAAGAGGGCTAGGTGGTGTTTCGAATTCCTCGTGCCGTTGTACTTGTTGAACTTGGGCGGCTTGAACCCTGTGGGTAAATTGAACTCGAGGTCATGGTAGAATTTATCAAATCTGAATGAGTAGTCGGGGCGCTCTCTCTTAGCCATATACTCGTTGAGGATCTTAGGAACGTCCTCTACTCTTAGAGTGGTGTCTTTCTTGATAGTCTAGGAACGAGTTCGTCTCGTCGGTGATATGCATGGTGATATCATACTCGAAGTAGGCGGGGGTCATTCTTGCCTTTGTCATTCTTATTCCTCCACATTTCACAGTTCCTGGATGGTCTCGTATGCGGCCGCATGGCCTTGAAGCAGTTCTTCAGCATCGTCGCTTCCTCTTTGTAATCTCTGGATGTAAAGCTCTACGAGTTGTCGGGCCATGAAGTTTTGCTCGATGCCACTGTCTCTGCATCTGTCGTTGTGGCTGGGGCTTGGAGGTGTGGTGGGAGTTTCTTCACCGCTGGCCATGTTGATCTCTGGGTTATATTAAGTTGTGTCATAAGTGGGATCCTCATTGTATATGAGATTGTAGTGATAACCCCACAATGGTGGGTCGCCAAGCCTTATTCTTCGTATTCCGGACTTCTCGAGACTCCAGTGGATGTTCATGTACTCTCGGGAAATTTTTGACAGTATGAGTAGGTGCAAAAAAGTAGAGCAAAGAAAAAGAAAACTATATATGCAGTAAAAACTAAATAAATGTGACTTTAGCGATACGATGTCCCATCGCGATCGCCAGTCTATTGGTGTGCACTTTTTTCTGGTTTCCTTTCGGTCTCCGGAGTAAGTGGCCGAATTCGGTCCAAGTGGACTCTAGCAAAGGCGAGGAAATGAACTATGAAATATAAAGTGTAAAAAATAAAGAGGTAAATTCTAAGAAGAAAACACCTGGGTTGATGCAGTCACCAGCTGCAAATGTTTATCGATGCTACAATATGTCACTAATCATGCGAGTGGAGATATGGGTTGTTCTCTATACTGAATCATCGGCCGGCCAACGTCACTAGCTCTGGGACACCTGGGAGCTTAGTCTATATAGTTTTCCTATTCCTACTCTAAGTCTAATTGCTTTAGTTTTCCAAGTACTACCGGGAGTTTAATTAATCTGAACTTCTAATTATACTAGAAGTTTAATTAATGTAAATAAGCCAATTCTATTAAGAGTCTGACTAACTTAAGTATCCTAATCTTATTAGAAGTCCAATTGGTATTAGTTTTCTAATTCTATTAGGAATCTAATTAATCCAAATATGCTATTTTTATTAAAAGTCTAGTTAATTTAAGTATCCTACTGCTACTAGAAATCTAATTAATAAAGAAAAAAAGGGTTTTGGCCCATTATGCTAAGGAGGATCGGCCCCGTTCCCGGGTATCCTCTGTATGCTCCCTTTGGGCAAATTGGGTGGCTAAGGATTGTTTTAAAAATATTATTGATTGAAAACTGAATCTAAGTTCGAAAGTTAAGATTTTGAAGATTAAGATTAGAACCGAAAATTATGAACTAGAAAAAATTTAAGACTAAAATTTGAAAATAAAGACAATGATCTAAAATAATTAAGAGCTCGTTCTAGAGATTAAGAACTATAACCAAAAACTAGGAATTAAGATTAGAAAGTAGAACCTAAGATTTAGAACTAGAAATTAAAGAATTAAAACTTAAAATAGTAATTGAGATTTAGTATTTATGATTAGAATCTAGATATTATTGACTAAAGGCTAAGAACTAGCTCTAGCGACTGAGCTAGAACCAGAAACTAAGAATTGGAAATTGGAAATTAAAAACTAGATTTAGAAATTAAAACATAATGTCTAGAGCTAGAAACTAAGAATTAGAAACTAGAACTAAAACTAGAATTAAGAACTAAGAACTGGAACTAAATCTAAGAACTAGAAATTAAAAACTAAAAGAGATTACCTTAAGCTAAGTGGAGAGAGAATTTTGAAATCCCAAAACTCGGAAGAGAGGAACTCGAAAATTCGATTGCTAGATGTGTTTTTGGGGTGGGGTAGGGGGGTCTATTTATAGGTATTCGTAAAATTACTTGCCCTGTGGGAGGTGCGTAATTAGCCGGTCAAATTCAATTACGCGCCCTGCCTGGTCGGCTTAATTGAATTATGTGCTCTATCCCGGGCGCGTAATCACTCTAAGTTGGTGACTGACTCAGCGAGTGACCGACTGACTGACTCAGCCAGGTATCCTAGTTCCAGCCTAATTTGAACTAATTGCACGCTGGTGGTGTGGCGCACAATTGATTACGGGTGCTGGTCAGAGCGCTTAATCGAGTCTTAGGTCTACAGGAAGAAGGAGCTTGGCCCTGTACGGCCTAATTACACTTCAGTTATAAGGCGTGCAATCTGATTGCACGCTCTGTCTAGGACGCATAATTGGCTCCTAAGGCAGTCCGCGGGAAGGTAGATCTGGTCCAAAGGGGACCAACTGCATGCCAGCTATGAGGCGCGCAATTTGATTGAGCGCATGTGCAACCGTGGGCTCTTGCGAGTCCATCGAGATGATGCGCTCTTTTATAAAAATATAAAGATGCCACCCAGAGCTTTTGGTATCCCGGGAAACCCAAATCAATATTGAATGCCTCGAAGTGCAAAAATATGACTCTGATTTACCGATTCATGTCAAAGGCTCTTGGGTAGGGGCTTCGGTTATCGATCGGGAAGGGGTTAGGCACCCGATCAACCCGCTTGTAAGCGGTCTCTACTTATGGCCAAATAAAAAAGAAAAAATTAAATATAAAACATCACTCCCCCTTTGCCCGATGGCACTCCGATCCTACTTATGCCCCCTGCAATCACCGAAATTTCGATGGCGTAACAGCGCAAGGTCAAGGATAGGGGAAAAGCTAGGAAGGCAGAGGAATAGAGGGGAGAGCCAGAGCTCTCGAGCCCTTGTAGGACTGTTGTGGTCCTTTGCATGAGGGCACCTTGGTGAACTTTTGACGACTAACTGGTTGATGGAATGGGTTTGAAACTCTAAGGCTTGGTAGCTAGAGGGTAGGAGAGGTAGGCTAAGGCTTTGAACTAGGCCAACCTAAGGGATTTATGATTGAAGATGGGGTCTAAGGGATGATTTTCAAATCTAGAATTTATATGGAAGATGGGTGTTTGCAAATGGAGGAGGAGCTCTCTAGGCTTTTCTCTCTTGTGGAAATTTTTGCATGCCTTTAATCCAAGGGGAAGGGGCTCTCTATTTATAGAAAAGAGGGGGATTAGTGAGCGTTAAAGTCCTAATTGGATTAGCAACTAGGTAATCCTAGATCTAAGGTTTTTGGGTTTTTCAAGGGTTTAGATAGGTGTGAATTTGGATTTTAATGGTAGGTGATAGGAGGGCTTTAAAGGGCTACAAGGTTACAACTAGGAAAAATGTGGGTGTAGCAGTTCTAACCAAACCAACCTCAATGGATGGGGTGGTCAACAAGTCAAACCCCAATTACGAAATCTGGCAAAAATCCTAAAAATCACTATTTCTAAGCCTAGCGTATGTATTACATACGCTAGTTATAGAAACAGTGTTCCAAAGAAGCCTAGAGGTTAAGAACCCGCTGTAGGGTCCACAGAAAGGTCAATTTTTCCTAGCATATGTATTACATACGCCTGGAAAAATTCTGCCAAAATTGGCTTAGCATATGTAATACATACGTTAGGCAAAATCTTGACATTTCTGCCGTAATTTCAAATTGCCGTAACTTGTGATCTACAGCTCAGATTGAGGCGATTCTTGCTCATTGGAAAGCTGGGAAGATCCTCTTTCATTTTAAATGTCTTAGCTCTAACAAAGGTCTTGTGCAAACTATGGAATTCCTCTTTCCAACCACTGCCCGGGAGGATTTAAAATTGATTTGGGAGGGTTTCTACAGGTTAAGGTTGATTCCTAAGGGTCAGGGATAGGCTTCTAATGGTTTGGGTTAAGTTCTAAGGGTTCGGAAAGTGCTCTCGGAAGCTCGGAGGGTGCACCTTTCTTGAACTGTAAGTTGATCAGGCCTTGGGCCAAATTTGGTGTCTACAGATGCCCCTCTTTGATATTCGATCACTAATGATCGTATGCCAAAGAAAGAGACGTCCGAAGAGGCCCAAGGCATTCTAACGGGTCCTCCGTATTCAAAATGAACCTCAAACATCAACTGGTAACATGGTGAGTTTACGGAAGCCTTGTATATTGGGAAAACGTTCATTCCTCAAGGCTATCGGCCCCCATGTGTTTAGCGACGTTACTAGGCCTAACCGAGATGGCGCGATTTGTGAAAGCCTAATGTGTTGTGAAAAATATCCACTTCTCGATATGATTTGATGAAGTGTGATGTGTGATTTTCATTCTGAATAAAGCTGCCTCACGAGTGGGGTGGGTGATCGACCTATACTTAAAGATTAGCGTAAAGTGAAAAACGTGAAGATCCACAATTTGTGTACAATTCCCATCCAAATAAAAGCATGGCAATGGAAGTCCTGACCCAAATCCCATCCAAATACTATTTACGGGAACAAACGACCATCTAATAGATACCCAGACGGATGACTCCTATCAAAGGGAAACTGCGCCAAAGTAGATTTTAAGCCCGCAAAAAAATAAGGGAAATGAACCCTTCAGCATGCATGTTTATATATAGTTGATCGATATGTAGTTTCATTTTTAACAGGTTGGTCTCAACAAACGATTGTCCTTTTTCTGAGGAATCTGAAGCTTAAGACACTAAAGTTCACATGAATCCAAAGTCAAAGCGCTTAGCTCGAAGATTTAGCAGTGGAATCAACCTGGTTGAAACATTGACCGCTTGATTGGGATTGACACCATTGCTTCTACTTTAAAGTAGGATCCAAAGATCCAAGGCGAACCTTAAATTTAGGACATTAATCAAGCACAGTTGTGTTATCGATAAAATATTGATATTTTACCGCATTAAAACACGCATGTACATAGCTGTGCATAAAAAAGTACAAATTTCTTTTTCTTTTTCAAAATGATTTTTTTTTTTGAATAGACTGAACGTGGGGGTTGAGATGCTTCATCAGATCTGTCCATCGCCGAGAGGTTGCCTGCCTCGAGGCTTTAGGTCATTTGATGTTCTTGCACATTCTCAAGAAAACGTTAGTCCCTTTTTTTGTTTATATAGATAACGAATATGCATCCTACTTAACAGAAGAAGTAAACATTTACCTATACTTTTTCATTTTTCAGGATTTATATATTTTTTGGGATTTTTGTTTTTAAATTTTTTCATTCTTTTTCTTTATCTTGAGATGTAAGTATGATGCTGTAAATATGTACATGGGAGGAGTCAATATATTTATTATTATTTTTTTTTTTAGATTTTTCTGGATTTCTTGTTTTTATTTTTTCTTTCTTTTCTTCTTTTTCTTTTTTTTTTTTGTTTGATGCCTTAATAATGAGACGAAGTCACGAGTCCCATTTTGAGCATAGCCGAACCCGTTCATGCGGTCGAACTTGAGTGAGGTTCATAATTTTACCAAGGTCGAAACATCTATCCCTTCGAATCGAATTAACACTTTATCCTTACCTCGGATCATACATTTGACGGTGCGGTCTAAAGATCCACCTAATCAAGGTCTGTTTTGAGCTAACATGAGCGGTCCAAATGAAGATCAGAGCTTGGAATCATAACTAACGGAGTAACCGATTTCTTTTCTTTCTTTTGAACATTTTTACTCCTAGCACCCAAGACGGGTTTTCACCATGCTCGTTATTGCCCTATTTTTTACCCGTAGCGTCCTTTCAGGTTTCCACTACATCCATGGGTATGTATTTTTACCCCCGGTGCCTTTTCAGGTTTTCACCTGTTCCGCACAAGCTCGCTGCTTTTACCCATGGCACCCTTTCAGGTTTTCACCACGTCCTTTTTGCTATGAGCTTGTATATTTTCTTTGTCTTTTCTTCTTTATTTTCTCAAAGGCCGCGACATGGACGCCACCTTCATCATAGCTGGCTGGATGGAGTTCTTTTACTGTCTCACAGCTTGGCTCGTGCTATCTCAAAGGATACTATGATTGCTCTTATGCCTTAAAGAGGGCTTTCTCTCAAGATGAATCGTGGCCATGGGTTAGAAGGGATACGTTAGGAATTTTGAAGGTATTCTCAGATTAAAAGGTTTCCTTGATTCAGTTTCAGCTGCCGTAATATACTTCCTTGGGGGATTTTTACTATACATGCCCCATGATTATTTCTTTTCTATTTTTTTTTTCTAGACATCCTCTTTTGATGATGACTCTTTTCTTTTTATCGGTATATACATACATTTTTTATTTTTCTAGGTGGGGTTGATGAAAGAAAGGCCAATGGCTCAACGAGTGTAGGAAAGGATATGAATATTCAGGGACACTTTTTAACTTCTTGGCTTTGAAATGATGACCTCTTTTTAAAGGATCCTTAAGTGGTCATGTATCCATTTTTATCAGTACTTACCTTGTTGTGGGAGACTAGGAGTAGATTCATTGTATGTATCCAGCGTTGATGGGCTCGGGAAAGTGATCTGCGTCCATGGTGGCGAGGCAGAGCGCGTACCCCAGGAGTACCTCTCGGATGACATAAGGTCCTTTCCAATTGGGCCTAAATTTCCCTCTCGAATTAGCGTAGAGAGAAGGGAAGATTTTCTTGAGTACTGTGTCACCCACCTTTAAATCTCGGGTGTGAACACGCTTTTTGTAAGCACGTGTGATCCTTTTCTGATAGGCCAGGGTGTGACACAAAGCTAGGAGCCTTTTCTCGTCTAATAGGTTCAGCTGTTCAAAGCAGGGCCTCTTTCTTTCGGCTTCTAATAGATCATATTCAATTAGAATGCGGAGCGAGGGTACTTCAACCTCCACTAGCAGGAAGTCCTCAATTTTATACACAAGGGAGAACGGTGTTGCTCCAGTAGCAGTCTAGATAGATGTTCGATTGGCCCATAATGCAAATGATAACATTTCACTCTAGTCGCAGTAAGTGACAACCATCTTCTCAAGGATGTGGATGGCTGTTATGTTAGCCACCTCCACAACACCGTTGGTTTGCGACCTATATGGCAATGAGCGATGATGCTTGATTTTATATTGCTTGTAGAGGGCTCTTATTTATTTATTCGTAAAGTTGGTGTCGTTATCTATGATGATATCCTTGGGTACACTGAATCGACACACAATATTATTTTTGATGAATTTTTTGACATGATTAGTCGTGATGTACGTATATGATGCTACGCCTACCCATTTGGTGAAGTATTCAATGGCGACAAGCATGAACTAATGCCCATTAGATGCTTTTGGGTTGATATTTTCGATGACATTGAGGCACCATATAGCAAATGGCCAAGGAGTGGTCATGCTGTGCAGATTTATGGTTGGTGCATGTATCAGACTAGAGTGTTCGTGGCATTTGTAGCACTTCTGAATATGCTTGCAATAGTTAGCTTCCATGGTAGTCTAGAAATATCCTTGCCGTAGGATCTTTTTGGCGAGCATGTGTCCATTGACGTGGGCCCTGCATATCCCCTCATGGATCTCTTTCATGATGTTGGCTGCCTCACCCTTAGTTAGGCATCTGAGCAAGATGTTGTTATGTGATTGCTTGTAGAGGCACTCGCCATAGATGACATAATTGGCCGCTAAACGTTGGATGGTTAAACTATCCATCTTGGACGTAACATCAGGGAAAGCTCGAGTTTCAAGGAAGTTCTTAATATCTGAGAACCATGGAGGCTCATTATTAGGCTTTTTGAATCCTTTAATCTGAAGGCAGAAGGCCGACCCATTCCTTTGTTCAATCATGATCGGCTACATCTCGATGCCATAGGGGATTTCAACCATTGATGCCAACGTTGCTAGTGCATCGGCAAAGCAATTTCTTGCTCGCGGGACATAGGAGAATGTAACCTCATCGAAACATGTTGTCAGGTCTTCGAGGTGCTCGTGGTATGCAATCAGCTTTTCATCCTTCATCTTTCAATCTCCGTTGGTTTGGCATATGATCAGCTGTGAGTTACCAAATACCCTAAGATGAGTTACGTTTAGGTTCAGGGCTACCTGTAGGCCTACTGCATAGGCCTCATATTTGGCCATGTTGTTTGTGCACGGGAAGTTAAGTTTGATGGAGATTGGTACGTGTGACCCTTTTGGTGAGATTTAGAATGGCATTGACTCCTTGACCTTCAGCATTTGTTGCCCCGTCAAAATGCATCACCGAAGACTCTTCTATCTCCGCTATATCATCCTCTGTCATGAACAAGATGTCCTCATCGGGAAATTTGATTCTTAGAGGTTCGTAATCGAGTAAGGGATTCTCGGCAAGATGATCGGCGAGTACTTATCCTTTTATCGACTTCTGAGTGACATATGTGATGTCAAATGCAGATAGGAGAAGTTGCTAGAGTGCAGTTCGGCCAGTGAGAGCCGGCTTTTCGAACAGGTACTTCAACGGATCCATTCGTGCTAGCAGGAGAACTGCCTGAGATAGCAGGTAATGATAGAGTCTTTGTGTAACCCATGCGAGAGCCAGGCATGCTTTCTCCAGATGAGAATAGCGTGTCTCGTAATCACTGAATTTCTTGCCCAGGTAGTAAGTGGCCTACTCTCTTCTTCTTGGTTTGGGTGGTACCAACACTACCAATATAGTACATTAGTAGCTTGAATATCGGCTTGCAGATAGGAATGAGTTGTGTGATGAATTGACTGATGTACTGTATCCTGCCTAAGAAGCCTCTGACCTCTTTCTCGGTAGATGGTGGTGGCATTTCAATGACGGCTTTTACCTTGATCGGGTCAACCTCGATGCCTTTTGTGCTGATGATGAAGCCTAGTAGTTTTCCTAACATGGCACCGAATGCACATTTCTGAGGGCTTGGGCGTAACCTATATTTTCTCAACCTGTCAAACAACTTTTGGAGGTTTATCAGATGATCCTCTCTCTCTGGTGACTTGGTGATCATGTTGTCAACGTACACCTCAATCTCTCGATGCATCATGTCGTGGAAAAGTGCTGTCATCGGTCTCTGATATGTTGCCCCATCATTCTTCAACCCAAATGGTATGACTCGGTAACAGAAATTCCCCATGGAGTAATGAACGTTGTCTTCTTGTGGTCTACTTCTGCCATCTTGATCCGATTAAACCTTGAGAATCCGTCTATAAATGAGAGCATCCCATGCCTAGTAGTGTTATCGATCGAAATATTGATGTGTGGCAAGGAGAAGTTATCTTTCGGGTGAGCCTTGTTCAAGTTTCTAAAGTCAATGCACATGCGGAACTTTTCATCCTTCATTGGTATAGGGACAATATTGGCTAGCCACTACGGATATTTGGAGACCATGAGAAACCCTACATCGTACTATTTGATGACCTCATCCTTCACTTTCAACATCTATTCTGGCCAGAGGCATCTCAACTTCTGCTTGACCAGCTTAACATCTGGCTATAGCGGCAGCTCATGCTCGACTAAATCGATATCCAAACCATGCATTCCTCATATGACCAAGCAAAGATGTCTTGGTATGACCGAAGGAAATCAATCATAATTTTTTTTTCCTCGGGAGATAGCGACATTCCGATCTTAGTGATTCTAGGAATCTCCTTGGTACCCAGATTGACGTCCTCTATTTCTTCAACAATAGAGGTAGGGCCATGCTCAAAATCAGCAAATTGGTCAAGGAGCTCATTAGGAAACTCCTCAGTAGGGATCTCTTCGTCCAGACTCATGACTCCTACCTTTTCTTGTATTTCTACAGGAAAGGGGTCGATTTCACGTGGGACGGGTTTTTCTACTAAGGCATCATTTTCTTTGATTTTCTCGGGAACTTTAAAAGATAATATTCTTAGATTATTTTGTATTTCTTTCATTTTTTTTAAAAAAAATTTCTTCGAAAATGGGCCCTTGGCAAGGCAGGCCTTTATATACACATGGTATTGCCTGCCAAGGGCTCATCACACTTTTTGTATGTTATTTTTTTTGGGAAGCGGGTGTCGAATTTCAAGCTACTCGAAGCTTCAAGAGTTTGGAGCATTGATGCCCAATTCCTTACCTGTGGTACCGCACCTTTACCTGATTGGATGGAGGGTGATTGAGATGGATTTTGGTAGGCAGCCTCCATCATGCTTATCATTGGTTCGTCTGAAATCGATCCTCAAAGGTTAATATTGGCATGGAATGGTTCAGGATGGGTGACTGTACAAGCATGACTATCTCCTCCTCAAAAAGTGACAGGGAGGCTAAGTCCATTTCAAAATTGGGAGGGATGATATGGGGATTGGTAGGGTGGACAGGGGTTGCCAGTTTATGCGGGGTTAGCTGTGTTGCCCCATTCTGGTCTACTTTGATGACCCGTGCACTCACCAACGTGCTTCGGATAGGAGGTAGTGACCGAGGTTCATCTTCCAGGTCTATGACCTTGGTTTTTTCTATGGCGATGGTTCGGGCTTTTTCCTTGGCCTCTACAATTTCCTCTTTCGTAGGCCTGTAGCCTAAGCAAAATCTAACCTGCTATCCGCCTCTGGCTCTAACTGGTTCTTTCTATCTTTGCAAATGAGGTCCCAATCCTATTCCTTTCTGATAGCCCCACTTATGGAGCATGGCTACTGCGACGACCATTCCACCTCGGTTTTTATGGTGATCTTCTTGAGGGGCTCAGAGATTATTGTTGATACATCATACTCAAAATTGTGAATGTCTGTGTCTTTGGCTCTGTGCGGCACATCCAACACTTTGAGGTTCTTGATGTTGTGAGTAACCTTTTCTCCTTCCTCCTGCCCTTCACCCAAAATGTGACAATCTTCTGTTCCGACACAAATCTAACCTTTTCTCCTTTCTCCTTCCTCCTACCCTTCACCCAGAATGTGACAATCTTCTGCCCCGACCTTGTGTAACCATGGTCACCCCAATAACAAATTAAAAGTGGATTTGATGTCCATAACCTGAAAAGGTATGAAAAATCTCATTGGCTCGATAGTGAGCTCAAGATCAACTTCTCCAATTATTTATCTTCTTGTGTTATCAAACTCTCTAGAGATTGTTCTTATTGGCCTGAACACGGAAGGATCCACCCCTGTCTTGGTTGCGATTCTCAGAGGGCACACATTCAGGGCCGATCCATTGTTTATTAATACCAATGGAATTATCAGGTTTCTGGCTTCTACCATGATATTGAGGGTTTGGAATGAATATTTCCCTTATCCGACAAATCAACATCTGAAAAGGAGATGGCATTGGGAGCCTACACCTGCCCAAATATCTGTCCCACTTCATCTGGGGTTACTTGAAGAGACATGTGCATCTTTTAATGCTCCCATCAGAGCTTGGAAATGGAGTGGAGATGTCATTAACAAGTCCCAGACTGTGATGTGAGATTGCATTCTTTTTAACTGAGTTTCTAGTATATGCTCTTTGCTCATTTTTTCAAAGGGGTTTACCACAGTAGGTTATTTCTTCTCTTTCGGCCTGGCTGGTACCGATACTTTGGGCTGTTTAGAGATTCTTCCTAATTAGGTAATGAAATAAACTGCCCCTTCTCTACCGCTGCCTGTATTGACGTCCGTCTGTTCATAACTAAGGGGAACCTAATATGGATTGTAGGTTAGTCCCGGGATCTGGAATGGAGTGGATGTAGGCCTCGAGGGTGTTTGGATTGGGGGATTGGGGTGGGTGGATAACACTTGGTTAACCTCTGATAGGGGTGCAAGGACTCAATCAAAACGGGCCTTTCTTTGTTTCGTCTTGGCCCATTGTCCATTTCCGGTCCTCTGTATCTGTTCGCCTCATGTTGGAGCCGGCTGGGCTGCTTTAAACTAGAACGGGGTTATGATGGTATTGGGTCATGCATTTACGACCGTCTGAATATCCACCCCGATTCTTCTCTCATTCCTCTGTTCGGTGAACTTTCAGACCCTGCTATTTGCTATTTTGTTTAACCGCCCTTCTCTTATGGCATCTTCACAATGATTAGCATTCCTTACCAAGTTAGCAAAGTTGAACTGCTGTTGGTACACCAGGAAATCCGACATGACTGGCAGAGTATTTTTCGAGATCATCTTGATTTGCACATAATCAAGTATTCTATTTCTGACTTCAGCTGCCAATGCCTCCACTGCCCAAGGTAGTCACCAAATGCTTCGTCGGGCTTCTACTTCAACCGGGCTAGATTTGACTTGCGGGGTTCAATGTCTATGTTATAGACATATTGTTCTTAGAATTGGTGGGTCAGATCCTTCCAAACTTTTAATCATTGAAGGTTCCAAGGAAGTGAACCACCTCAAAGTCGGGCCTGTGAGACTCTTCTAAAAAACTTTTATGAGCAAATGTTCATCCCCTTCATACTGGCACATGTCCCCACAGTAGGACTTGAGATGTCCAATGGATTTGCTCGTGCCATTGTATTTGTCAAAGATTGGCACCTTGAACTTTGGGGATAAAGGAACTTCTACAAATAAGCATAAATTAGACAAGTTTGTGGCATGGATCTTAGCTCCACCCATCTTCATCAACTATTTTTGGATCATGTCCACTTGTTCTTTTAACAACTCTGATTCCCTGGATGGTGGGGCTGGCCCATCCATAGGCTGCCTCCATTCACTTTGGGTTGTCGATGGGTTGGTGAATAAGGGTGGTGGGGGACTGAAATTGGTGAATGCCCCTAGATAGGCCCACTATTCTTGATTTCATCCGTCCATATATGGTGGAGGGAGGGTAAGGTTATCATGTTGGTGCTGAGTAGGCTGGATGTTTGCTTGGTGTGACCATTGTACATTGGGGAAGCTCTGATGAGTAGCCTGCGGGGTGATGGGATGAGTGAGTTGAGGGTTTTGAGTTGGTGCCTGAAGAGTCCACTGCATTTAAAGGAATCCTTGGGGATGGGTTTGAGAGGTATGGGATAGATTTCCATACTAGATTGGGTGTGAGGGATGTGGATGGGTGAGGCTTTTGTTATGTTGAAGGATTGAATGGGATGGGTGTAGTATTTGAGGGGAGATGGGGGCTTGTTGGGTGAATGCAGGTTATTGGGGGAATGGTGGAGGTTTGAAAATAGGGCTCCTGGGTTTTGGCCTTGATGGGTTGGGGTATAGAGTGTTGGGCTTTGATGGGCTTGGACCTGGGGTATTAAGCCTTGATGGACTTTGGAATGGAGTGTTTAGCCTTGATGGGCTTCGGGTATTAGGCTCTGATGGGCCTGGGGTATTAGGCCTTGATGGGCTGGGGGTATTGGGCCTTGATGGGATTGGGTATAGGGTGTCAAGCTTTGAGGCCCACTCAAATGGCCCCACTGTTGGTGGGAGCCCTAGATGGTATGAGCAATGGGATGTTGATTAGGGTTTTGGGGAAGGAAGTATGAAGATTTTGGAGTGTATGGATTGGGTTTGGAGATGTGTGGGATGGATGGGGGAGGCTTTGAGAGGCCTTCCAAATGGTGTAGGCCCTGACCATTTCATCCATCATGGCCATGGGATTGGGTGAGGGGGTGGATGTAAATGGTCCATCTGATGGAGAAGTATGGGGTATGGATGGGATGGGTGTATGGGAAAAATTGGGCATGGCCCGAGAAAAATCGGGCATGACCTTGGTAGATGGGGAGATATGTGATGGATTTGGAAAATTAGGCATGGTATGGGTGGATGTGGAAATAGTGGGTGTATTTTGGATCGATGTATGGAGAAAATGGGGTGTATTTGGAGTGGATATGGGAGGAAAATGGGGTGTTTGTCAGATGGATGTTCATGGGGGAAAGTTGGACATGGTTTGGGAAAATGAGGGGGAATGGGGTATTGGATTTTGGGTGATTTACGTGGTGGTGGATGGGAATATGGGTGCACCGAAGGGTACGGTGACGGTAAATGAGGGTTGGGTGAGCAGAATGGAGATAGGTATATCCTCCAAATGGGAATGTGTTGGGGAGCGTGGCAGGGATAAATCGGGATTGGCATAAGCTGGATTTACCACCCACGACATGGCATGGTGGTCTGTTGGGTACGGGTGCCACGAGTGGGGCCCGAAAAGTTTTCTCCTCCCACTACGGCATGACGGAGGGTAGGGCAACACCGTTGTGCCGGGGCCACAAGCTTTCTTTTTGGATTTTTTTTATTTTTTGGATTTTTATCGTTTTAATTTTTTTAAATGATAAAACAGAAATCTCTCCCTCAATTATAGTGGTGAGTTTATCTGGGGCCCTGGGGAATTCCCTTTTCGGGTGGTGTTCACGCCTCCGATGTCTCCCACAGAGGGGTTCTGATGCGCTTTGGAAGACAAAGGGAGACCTTTGTTCTATGTGAAGGCACAGAAATCCGCGTGATGACTCAATCCCTCTGAAGGGTCAATAAAAGGGTGACCTTTTTTTACCAGCAAGGGCATTTTGGGTGTCGAGAGGTGGGGGGAAACAATCGGGAGTATGAAAATCACTAAGCGGGGGACTCAGGAACAGTGGGAAGGGCCTCAGATTTAGACTGTCTGGACCAAAATGATCTAGCGTATGTATTACATATGCTAGGCAAAAAATCTAGATATTTGGCTTAGTGTATGTAATACATATGCTAGGAAAATTTTCTGAGATTTTTGGCTTAGCGTATCTATTAGGTACACTAGGAAATTTCTGGAGATTTTTCGCTTAGCGTATGTAATACATATGCTAGGCTAAAATTTATATATTCTATATATTTTGATAGCAGCAGAAAGCCCGGATTTGGTCTATTTTTCTGGGTTCTTGGAAGCAGTGCTTCCGGGGACTATTTTTCTTTGTTATTCCAAGTCCCTCCTCACTGCACCTAGGGATACAAGGTCATTTTGGAATATTCTAACGCTCTCCCCAATGGTTTTAGGATTTGTAATGGGATCGGTCACCCAACTGATATACCTCCGATGCAAGCGCTTTCTTAGGTACTAGATGGGGTGGTATTTTTATGGATCGTCACCACTAGGGTCTACCGTCTTACTAAGAACAAGGACAATATCGCTGCCTAGATTCCCACCCTTTTAAAATCTATCCAATGTAAAGAAGTGGATGAAGTCCCTTGTTGGTTCAATTTTAAATTCATTTTAAAGGGAGTTTGCTTAATGTTCAAAAACGGGTTGTAACAATCCCATGTCGCCTCTACGGGTCAGCGTCCACTGTTGGTATATGATTGCAATAAATTAAATGCTCACGTAGGCCCATCAAATGGTTAAGGCTATAAAATGCGTAAGTAAGCTTGCCAATCGGCTAAGGCATGTAAATGATAAAAAAGTAAGGGTAAGTAAAAATAGTGCTCAAGCAGGCCCGCCAATCAGCTAAGTTGTTTAAATGACAAAAAAGTAGGGGTAAGTAAAAATGACTGAAAAGTAGGGGTAAGTGTCAAAGAAATGAAGTAAAAAGAGTTAGTAAACAAGAAAAATAAATAAACAAGAATAGGCCAAAACTTCAAGAGGAAGCTCTACAAGTTCCTCCCCAGCAGAGTTGCCATCTGTGCAACCATGGGCTCTCGCGAGTCCGTAGCAACGATGCACTCTTTTATAAAAATATAGAGTCACCACCTGGAGCTTTTGGTATTCCAAAAAACCCAAATCAATATTGAAAATATAGAAGTGCAAAAATATGACTCTGATTTACCGATTCACACTAAAGGCTCTTAGGTAGGGGCTTCAGTTATCAATCGGGAAGGGGGTAGGCACCTAATCAACCCACTCGTAAGCGATCTCTACTTATGGCCAAGTAAGAAGAAAAAATGAAATATAAAATTGCAATCCCCCTTCATCAGAAAGCACTACGATCCTACTTATGCCCCCCGTAATCACCAAAATTTTGGCGGCGTAACGGCGCAAGTTCAAGTATAGGGGAAAAGCTAGGAAGGTAGAGGAATAGAGGGGAGTGCCGGAGCTCTCGGGCCCTTGTAGCACCACTGTGGTCCTTCGCGTGAGGGTACCTCGGTGAACTTTTGACGACAAATCGATTGATGGAATGGGTTTGAACCTCTAAGGCTTGGTAGCTAGATGGTAGGAGAAGTAGGCTAAGGCTTTGAACTAGACCAACCTAAGGGATTTATGATGGAAGATGGGGTCTAAGGGATGATTTTCGAATATGGAATTTATATGGAAGATGGAATGGGGGAGGAGCTCTCTAGACTTTTCTCTCTTTGGGAAATTTTTGCAAGCCTTTAATCCAAGGAGGGGGGGGGTCTCTATTTATAGAAAAGAGGGGGATTAGTGAGGGTTAAAGTCCTAATTGGTTTAGCAACTTGGTAATCCTAGATCTAAGGTTTTTGGGTTTTTCAATGTGAATTGGGTTTTAATGGTAGGTGATAGGGGGGCTTTAAAGGGCTAAAGGGTTGCAACTAGGACAAATGTGGGTGCTGTAGTCCTAACAAAACCAACCTCAATGGATGGGGTGGTCAACAAGTCAAACCCCAATTTCAAAATCTGGCAAAAATCCCAAAGATCATTGTTCCTAAGCCTAGCATATGTATTACATATTCTAGTTATAGGAACAGTGTTCTTGAGAAACCTGGAGGCTCAGAACCTGTTGTAGGGCCCACATAAAGGCCAATTTTTCCTAGCATATGTATTACATACACTAGGCAAAATTCTGCCAAAATTGGCTTAGCGTATGTAATACATACGGTAGGCAAATTTTTGGCATTTCTGCCAAAATTTCAAATTGTCGTAACTTGTAATCTACAGCTCAGATTTAGGTGATTCTTGGCTTGTTGGAAAGTTGGGAAGATCCTATTTCTAATGTTATATGTCTTATCTCTAGAAAAGGTCTTGTGCAAACTATGTCATTCCTCTTTACAACCACTGCTCGGGAGGGTTTAAAACTGGTTTGAGAGGGGTTCTACAGATTAGGGTCGATTCCTAAGGGTCAAGGATAGGCTTCTAAGGGTTTAGGTTAAGTTCTAAGGGTTTGGAAAGTTCTCTAAAAAGCGTAGAGAGTGCACCTTTCTCGAAGTGTAAGTTGGTCGGGCCTTGGGCCAAATTTGGGTGTCTACCGCGTGCTGGATAGGGTTAGTAATTCGGGACCTTCCAGGGTTAAGTCGGGTTCTAACCACATAGTTATTGCTTCAGTCTGTGCTTCGACCACATACTATTGTTTCAGCATGTGGTCCCCTGTTTAGGGTTTTAAACCTTTCGACAAGGGTGAGCCCCTTTTTGAAAGTCATGGGCAAGGTCAAAGGTTGACCGAACGGGTTTATATACTCCGAGGGGGCAAAATTGGGGTGTCTATATTATGTGCCCGTCCTCTTGCTTTCCTCGCTTCAGTGCTATGAAGTTCTCTCTGATATTGATGTATTTCGAAGGATCCAATTCCTCCCTATTTTCTTCTGTCATGTTGATAGTCGGTCTAGGGCCCATTAGTAACAACCCCAAAATTTTCAACCCGAAACACATGGAAATTCCTAGATTGCTAAATCATAGATCATAATCTAATTATAAAAATTCTTTAGTATCAAAAGAAAGCAAGCCGTTAGATTAAAACTATTGCATAATGTCCATAATGAAAACTTAAACGAAAAAGTAAAACCACCAGTGACGGTTGTTCGTCACACAAAGAGTGGCACTTAACATCCAAAACAACATTTAATAGACTCCAAAAGTTCATTTAAACTATACCAAATCTAAGTGTCCAAAAGAAATCTATGGATAAAATTTCTAAGGAGGAAGATCTCCCTCATCCTCTGGTAGGAACTTTGGATCTTCTTCTAACTTAGAATCTGAAACTACTTCAGTACCTGTGACACATAGTGTCGGGGTGAGCTAACAATCTAAGCTCAGTAGGGTAGTGCAATACATAATTATATTTCATATGATCAAAACATAGTTCCAATGATACATTCAAAGCAATTTCTTAAATGACAAAACATAGGTTCTGAGATGTAAAGAGTGAAAACATATGTTCATAATGGTTTTCATTCAAAATTTTAATGATGTTATTCCTTAGGGTTCACATGCAATTTCTAAAGTGCCCCAAGCCCCTGCATTGTGAGTGCCGAAACACAGGATTCATTCCACATGAATCTCTATAAATCACATGCAATTTCTATCACATAATTCAATGTTCATGGTTCATAATTCAAAGTCTAAAGAGTTTCAAAGGGTTCCAAAGGTCAAAAGTTGATTCAGAGGGTTCAATATGAAGCTTTTAATTCAATATCCGAAATCCAATGCAGAAAAAAATATTTAACGTTCAATCATTCCGATGCAAAAGTTTTATAATTCGAAGTAAATTCTAATGTGCAATATTCAAAAGATTCTAAGTTTCGATGCAATAATTTCAATGAATTTAATACTAATATTTCACAGGTTTATATCAAGAATATCATTAAAGTCACGGATCAAACTCAAAACATAATTATGCAGTGAATTTTCCCTTCCTCGATTTCTAAAGTCATAAGGAACGTAGTGAGATGTCTCCTTTGTACTACGTTCGATTCCCTCTTCTATGGTATATGTACAATTGACACATAAAAGAATCAAATCATTAATGGTTGATTGAATCGGATATGGAATATTCCCTATTTTTAATATTCATAGCTCGCTGCTATCATGTGACAGCGCACTGTGACTCATATGATAGCACACTGTGAAGCACTCATAGTGAGTCGTAGCTAAACAAAGTTCCCAATTTTTTAATGTCCACAATGCGCTGTTGTCTTTATGACAACACGATGCTGTCTTTATGACAATACACTGATGTCTTTATGATAGTGTGCTGGTGTCTTTATGACAGCTTGTTGTTGCTACTTTCAAGCTCATTGGATGATTCATTTCGAGCTATCCCAAAATGATACATTATATTGATAAATCAGACTTTTCTATCAAAAGTTATGGCCTTCGAAAGACAACAGTGCTGATTTTTCTTCCAGTGACGACGAGCCATCAGGGTCGTCTTCAAGATCCGAGTTTCTATGTATTCGAGATCTGAAGTTCATGACTTGCTTATTATTCTAATGATTTGGAAAACATAAAATTGATTATCTACTGTGATTTCAACCATATAGATCATCATTAATGATTAGAGTTACTTTTTATAGTGTGGTCGATGATCCTACGGTGGTTTGCTAGAATCCCAAAGTTTCACACTACACGATTCTTCTTCTCCTTTATATGGATGACAGTGATCAAGGTGCTCTATGTAGAAACACCTTAATGGTTTGAAGAAGGTTGAAGAAGAAGGGTTGAAGAAGAATGCTAGGTTTTCTTAAGGAAAAAATACGAATAAGGAAGTAAAGTGATGGGGTTCCTTTTATAGGGAAAACTAAGAAGGTTTTCTCCCGACTCTTTTCTTAGAAGGAAACCTAATAGGTTACAAAGTTAGAGTTTTAGGGGGATTTTAATTAGTCTCCCATATCCAACCTTTTTCTAACTTGTTGGGGTTTATCCCATGTGGAGCCAACACACCAAGTGTGGGTGTATAGGCTTTTAGTCTAAAGTTCAAAATAAGGTTTTTAAGTCTCTAGTAAGGTTTGATCTCAAGACCTCTGTTGGCGGATTTTTGAGTTTTGTGTGCTTTATTGGTTGGTGGTAAGAGTCATTTAAAAATCAAAGAAAGAGTAAACCAGGGGATGGAATCAGCACAACTAAGAAATCCTAGACCTGCAAGATACAGGGTCCATTGTAGCAAGTTTTGATAAGTAAGAGTTTGTCCCACAGGGTAAGGTGATCTACAGCTCCAAAGGAGCCATCTCTAGTAGTCCCTCCAGATCTGACTACAGATCTGACAGTCCTAAAAAGGAGGGGAGTTTAAGGTCACTTATTCTAGGTATTCTAAGGTAACCTAATTCTACACTACAGAAAGGGTTGAGAGGATGGATGGAGTGTGGAAAATAAATATAAAAGGGTGAGAAGTATGTTATTGAGCCCAGAACAGAGGAGTTTTTGTAACTCAGATTCAGATCTGATGTTATAAAAATCAATGGCTATATTATCACCACTGAGGAGAAAGGATCCAACCCATCACTTCCGCCATGATTCAATCCTGTAAGGTTATAACCTGTCCACTCAAATGGTCATAGACTATCCCATAGGGGAACCACAATCCAGGGATGGGTCAAAACAAATTAATCATTACAGGCACTATTTCATCCAGGCTACCAGCTCAAGAATCCATAGGGAACCTCAACCGCTAAAGCTCTATGTGTGGGGCTAAGGCTGTATAGGACCATGATAGCCCAGACACATATAACCAACAAGAGATTGAGTACAACCTTCGATCTTGCTGTCCATTGCTTGAGTGAGGCTACAATAGTCCAGTCACAAGCCTACAATCTCTATAACCAGATCAGATCTAACATCTGATAGCGAATCTATACAAATATAGGAGAGTTTGCCTCTGTATAATCCCCCACCAGGCTTCTACAAGCTCAGGTGTAAAGAAGAAGGATCCATCTTGGATCGATGGATTAGAATCACCCTAAGGCTATAACCTGTCCACTTGAATGGTCATAGACTATCCCAGGGCTATCCTCCTCACGGAGCCCAAGACAAAACAAGAATATCGCTACCACCACCATGGTCACCAGGCTACCAGCTCAAGCTCCCATGGGAATTTCAGATCTAGTGGGTCCTATGGTGGGGCTAAGGCTGTATAGGACCATGATAGCCCAGACACACAGGTCACTTGGATCCGAAAGGCCCTTAGAATCAGTCCTCCATTGCTTTGAAACACAGCCAAAGCAATGGCGGATCACAAGGCAGCAGCCTTGCATAGAGCATCTCACATTCAAACACAAATCCCACAAAGTACAGATCCTATTACAAAACTTCCATTAATCTAGTTCAAAATGCATACAAAGACATAGCCAGCAAGTGCTAGACTATGGAGAGAAGAAAAACAAGAAAAAGAGAACTACTTATAGCTACCAAAGAAAAGAAAAACTATCTCAGATCTAGTCTCCAAGAAATGAGAGGTGTTCCCAGCTATTCCAGGATCTTTCTCTCTGAAAACCGGCCCTTAAACCTAAGCTAAGTATGGGTTTATATAGCAGTGGTGTGGCAGCGCATTAGGGTTAGGAAACCCTAATTTTAACGATACCACATGGCCTAATGGTGATCCTTGTATGCCTCGGGGCGCGTGCATGGAGATTTGAGCATGGGAGTGCGTGCCCTAATCGCTAGAAATTCCAAGAAAGTCCTGCTGAAGAGATGGAAGTTTGAGGTTTAGAGCTTCGCTAGGTAGCCATTGTCTCCCAGACTTGTCGCGTGGTAGCTTTTGCTCTTCGCTAGGATGATCTGATATTGAAGCTTCAACCTTTGCGAGGTTGGCTTGGTTTACTCTTCAGGCAGTCGCGAGGTTGAGTAGACATCAAAGCTTCAGTGTCATGGGGTTGGAATTCAAGCAGTCGTGAGGTAGCTGCGCGATCGCTGGGTTGATCTTCGCGAGGACAGATTTGAATAGCGCGAGAACTTTGCGAGCACTTCTCTTCACTGGACTTCGCGAGTTACCTCGCGAGGCTTTACTGAGTTCTGAACTGCGCAAGGTTCCATGTCTTAATTGATCTTCGCGAGGATGGCCTTGCCTTCGCAAGGATGCTTTCTTCTTGAATGGCACGAGAACTACGCGAGGAGTTCTCTTCTGATAATTGCATCCCGCGGCGACTGCGTGACAACTGCGTGAGGAGTCTTCTGAAGCTCTCTCTTCTCAGCCGTTCTAAGTGAACTGCGCGAGGTTGAGAGAGGTCTGCTTTGAACTGCACGAGACTGCGCAATGTGTTCTACTCTTGAGCTTTGCGAGAGCTGCACGAGTTTGTGCTTCTGGAGATCTTCAGTCAGTCAATTGCGCGAGGAGTTGTTGAAATGTCTTGGGAAGCTTAGCTGAACTGCGCGAGGCTCATTTCAGGTCTGGATTCAGAGTCCATCCTTCTGAGAGACTTCTGGTGCCAAAACAGGCTCCTTAGCAGGATTCCTGGCCTTATTTCACTGTTGATTATTACCTTTATAAAACACTTATCAAGAACTTATTAGATGGCTAAGGGTCTAATCAAAGGTTAAGTTAAGGGGTGAAAAGTGGTACTTTTCAGGTCTTAATAACCTCTTGCTTTGAATTCAAACCTCCTACCACTAATGCTCTCATGGAGCTTGTGTATTTATTTACACAATTATATATTTGAGTTATTTAAACTAAGGAATTTATTTCTCATAAAATTTTAAGGAAATTTTGTAGCATATGTTGTATATTTTACTAAGCACATACACTTAATTAGTGTATTAGTGTTTTCAAAATTTTGGGTATATTATATCTTCCCCCCCTTAAAAGAATTTTAATCCTAAAAAATTAATGTACCTTATTCAAAGAGGTGTGTGTACTGATCGCGAATCTTTGCTTTTCATTCCCAAGTGGCTTCTTCAGATGAATGATTCTGCCACTTAACAAGCACGAGCGGGATCCGCTTGGTACGTAAGGTTTGCTCCTTATGGTCGAGGATCTGAATTGCTTCTTCGACTACCATCATATCTTCTTTGAGCTCAATGGGCTGATAGTCTAAGATGTGAGTCAGGTCCTTTACATATTTCCTCAACATGGATATGTGGAATTCGTTGTGCATACGATACAACTGAGGTGGTAAAGCAATCCTATATGCAACTTCTCCGACTCATCCTAGTATTTCAAAAGGCCCGATGTAACGTGGACTTAGTTTTCCATGTCTTTCGAATCTCATCACTCCCTTAGTAGGCGAGAATTTGACAAATACGTTGTCCCCCACTTGCAAGGAATGGTTGTCTTAGTGATTCTTATAATAACAGGGGAGCTAAACTAACAATTCTCACTAAGTTTACCTAAAATTCGGTACTTGTTCGTTTGAGATCCGCATAGCTTTTTTGTCGGCTTTGAGCAACCCTTAATTTTTCCTGAATCAACGGAATCACTTCGGTTGTGCTCTCAATAATCTCTGGGCCTAATATGAATTTCTCCCCGGTTTCTTTCTAATTGAGCAGAGACTTACATCTCCGGCCATAGAGTGCTTCAAATAGAGCCATTCCTATGCTTGCTTGATAGCTATTATTGTAGGCAAACTTAATCAAGGGTAGGTGTTTGTCCCATGACCCTTGAAAGTCCAACATGCAAGCTCGAAGGATGTCTTCGATAATCTGATTCACCCTTTCGGTCTGGCTGTCTGTCTGAGGGTGAATGTGGAACTGAAATCTAATCTTCTGCCCATTCCTTCTTGAAATCGTTGTCAGATCTTCGAGGTGTACGTCAGATCTCTATCTAAGACGATGCTGGCTGGGATGTCGTGTAATCTGGCAATCTCTTTAAGATATAACTCTGCAAGTTGAGTGGTTGTATATCTCGTGTTGTACGATAGAAAGTGGGCAGACTTGGTTAAGCAATCAATGATCACCCAAATCGCATTGTGCCCTTTCACAGTTCTTAGTAATCTAAGGATAAAATCTATGGATATAGCTTCCCACTTCCATTCTGGTATTGGCAAAGGTTACAATAAACCAGAGGAGTTTCGATGGTCAGCCTTCACTTGTTGGCACGGTAAGCATGTCGATACATATTCATCTATATCTTTCATGAAGTCTCTCCACCAGAAGCTTTTCTTCAGGTCCTGATACATCTTTGTACAACCAGGATGGGCTGCATACATTGACTTGTGTGCTTCTTCAGGAATTAGACGTTTGAAGATCAGTATCTGATGATATACATAGTCGATCTCTGAATAGTAAGGAACCATCTTCCTTGATGGAGAAATTAGGCCTATCCACATTGATCACACCCTGTCTAATTACCATAAGTTCTTCATCGGTTATCTGGAGTTTTTGGATGTTATCGAATATTGTTGGCTTGATGATGATGTTAGCTAATAATGCTTCAGATTCTTTAATCTCAAACTTCCTGTCATATAGTGATATATCCTCAAACAATCGCCATCTATAATTTTCATGATGAGGTTTGATAACTGAGTAGATGACTTTTGACTCAAAGAGTCAGCTACTACATTCGCTTTCCCTAGGTGGTACTGAATGGTGCAATCATAATCCTTTAAGAATTCAATCCATCTTCTTTACCTCATGTTCAAGTCCTTCTAAGTGAAAAGATATTTAAAGCTTTTATGATCGATCAGGATCTCGAATGTTTCACCGTAGAGGTAGTGCCTCCAAATCTTCAAGGCAAAAATAATAGCTGCTAATTCCAAGTCATGAGTCGGATAGTTCTTCTCATGATCCTTTAGTTGTCGAGAGCCATAAGCGATAACTCTCTCACTTTGGTTGAGTACACAACCCAATCCACTATGCAAGGCATCACTGAAAACTACAAAATCTCCACTGCCTTAAAGTATTGCTAGTACTGGAGCAGAAGTTAACTTCTTTTTGAGTTCTTGGAAGCTCTTTGCACATAAGTCATTTCATTCCAACTTTGCATTCTTTCTTATAAGTTAAGTAAGTGGTCCTGCAATTTTGAAGAACCCTTCTACAAATCTTCTGTAATATCCGGCTAAGCCTAGAAAACTTCAAACTTTGGTCACTGTCATTAGTTGTTCCTATTTTATAATGGCCTCAATTTTTGCTGGGTCGACTTTAATGCCTTCCTTGAATATTACATATCCCAAGAAACTCACTTGTTTCAGCTAAAATTCGCACTTGCTCAATTTTGCATAGAGCCGCTAATTACGAAGTGTCTGAAGAGCTAGACGTAGATGTTGTTCGTGATCTTCTCTAGTCTTCGAATAGATAGGATGTCATCCACGAAGACTACCACACACTTGTCGAGATATGGTTTGAGCACTCTGTTCATCAGGTCTATGAACGATGCTGGTGCATTCGTTAACCCGAATGACATCACTAGAAACTCGTAGTGGCCATATCTTGTGCGAAAAGCAATTTTCGGAATGTCTTCTGCCTTAACTTTCAGCTTATGGTATCCTGATCTCAGATCTATCTTCGAGAAAAATCTTACACCTGGAAGTCGATCGAAGAGGTCGTCAATACGAGGAAGTGGGTAACGGTTCTTGATCGTCAACTTGTTCAATTGACAATAATCGATGCAAAGTCGCATAAAACCATCCTTCGTTTTGACAAATAGTATAGGTCTTATGAATCCTTTATCTAGTAGTTCTTATAGTTGTTCCTAACTCTTTAGGAAACACATCAGAAAACTCGCATGCGATGGGAATATCGGTAATGGTGACCTTCTCTTCCCATTGATTTTGTATGAATGGGAGATAACCATAGCATCCATTGTTCATTAATCGTCTAGCTCGAATAGCAGATATAAAAGGCATAATTTTTTGCTTAGTGCCATAAAATTTGAATGGTTTTTCCCCCTTGCGGTTAAAAGTGACTATCTTTCAAAGGCATTCCACATTTGCATGATGGGTAGATAGCCAAGGGTTACGTCAAATCCTTGCATATCCAAAATAATCAAATCGGCTGATGTCTCATGACCTTCAATCGGAACGTTTACCAATCGACAGATAGTGCCTGTGACTATTGAGTTCCCTATAGGGATTGATACCGATAAGATGAAATCCAAGGGCTCTGGTGTGATGCCAAGTTTAGCAGCAAACTGAGTGCTCACAAATGAGTGTGTAGAGCCCGGATCTATCAGAACACGTGCGTTGTGTTGGCAGGTGTCGCTACTCTGGTACATATTTAAAGTACCTAAGGTTCATGTGTTTAATTCAATCAATAATGTGTAATGGGTTGTATTTATCATGCAATGATATAGCGCAATTCCAAATTTGAAGAGAATTCACTATTTAAATATAAGGTGATTGGTTAAAAATTTAAATAAAATTGTGTCTTGGATGATGTCATTTGTTGTTTGGACGTCTTGAGTAGAGACTACATAGGCAAGTCCCTGAACTGTAGGTCGCATAGATTTTTGTGTAGATGCAGCTGACATCTTTTCCATCTTTGATTCAGGGCAATCCTTGATTAAATGCATACTGGCCACATTGGAAACATGCACCCGAATTCCACTGGCATTCATCTAATCAATGACGCTTTCCACATCGTGGGTAGGATTCGGTCGGTACTCAAGAGGTAGTGTACTGTGTCCTTTGTTCTACCGATGCTTCGAAAGTAGCAGGCTGCTATGGACGAAAAGGTCTCGTAGGCGCTGATGAAACTTGCCTAGAGTAAGTAGTCTGAATGGATCGAGAAGGCATTGGGATTGAAAATTTTGTCCGCTTGTTTTGACTGGTCATCGGTATTTTCTTGCCTTTGACAAATCCTATTTTTATTTTGTTCCCTCCTCTTATGCATCTTCTCGATGTCCTTCTCCACAATGAGAGTCATGTCCATCACCTCAGCAAAGGTTCTTAGCTTGAATAGAGATATTCTTTCTTGGATTATTGGCTTTAATCCCCGTTCGAATTTCTTTACCTTCATTACTTTTGTGGCCACAAAATTCGGAGCAAACCTTGAAAGTCGTGTGAACTTTGTCTCGTATTCTGCCACAGTCATTTGGCCTTGCTGCAGTGAAATAAAATCGACTTCTTAATGATCTCTGACTGCTCAAGGGAAATACTTTTCATTGAACTTCTCTATAAATTGAGCCCATGTCCACAATGTATTCGGCATTTCTTATTCTCGGGTCCTTTCCACGGATTTCCACCATGGATCTGCTTCCCCTTCCAATTGGAATGATGCCCATCAGATTTTTTCATCTTCTGTGTAAAGTACCACATAGAAGATCTTTTCCATTTAGTTCAGCCATACTTCTACTTCACTAGGGTTGGCCTTTTCGAAGAAGTTGGGAGGTTTCATCCTTCTGAATTCCTGGAATCCAAAGGGTTGGTACCTAGTTGCAAGCAGGGTAGTTTGTTGTGCCATAGTGTTGACCTGCTGTGCCATAGCATTCACCATTATCTCTAGGGTTTGATCGATGCGTGCATTGCTATTTTCTCCTTCCACCAGAATGTTATTGGCGCCTAGGGAAATTTCGGCTCCATTAGAAGGGCCCTCAGTGTTAGTGGTCTCTGATCTACGATGAGGTGCCATAAGGATCTGTCACGATTGAACAAAGGTATAATCAGAAAAAATCGTGAGAGTCCGGTCTATGTTCTGATAGGACTTAAAGCAACTGGTCTGATACCAACTGCGACACAAGATGTCACAGTTGACCGGTTCTTATGGTGGCACATGGGATCTAACGCTGTATCTCTGATACCAACTATGATACATGGTGTCACAGTTGATCCGTGCTTATGGTGTCACATGGGATCTAACGCCATAGCTTTGATACCAACTGTAACACATGGTGTCACAGTTGATCCGTTCTTATGGTGTCACATGGGATCTAACACCATAGCTTTGATACCAACTGTAACGACCCCAAAATTTCCAACCCGAAACACATGGAAATTCTCGGATCGCTAGATCATAGATCATAATCTAATTACAGAGATTCTTTAGTATCAAAAGAAAGCAAGCTGTTAGATTAAAATTATTGCATAATGTCCATAATGAAAACTTAAACAAAAAAGTAAAACCACCGGTGATGGTCTTTCATCACACAAACAGTGGCACTTAACATCCAAAATAGCATTTAATAGGCTCCAAAAGTTCATTTAAACTATACCAAATCTAAGTGTCCAAAAGAAATCTATGGATAAAATTGCTCAAGAGGAAGATCTGACCCGTACTCTGGTACGAAGTCCGAATCATCTTCTAACTCAGGGTCCAGAACTACTTTAGTACCTCTAACACATAGTGTCGGGGTGAGCTAATAATCTAAGCTCAGTAGGATAGTGCAATACACAATTATATTTCATATGATCAAAACATAGATCTAATGATACACTCAAAGCAATTTCTTAAATGACAGAACATAGGTTCTGAGATGTAAAGAGTGAAAACATATGTTCATAATGGTTTTCATACAAAATTTTAATGATGTTATTCCTTAGGGTTCACATTGTATTCCTTATTCAATGTAGGTCTTAAATCCATAACTTAACTAATCTAGATCGCGAATATAGCGCTAGAGCCGAAGTCAAAATCGATGAAAATCCTAACCATCGTCATTCTAAGAATAATTTTCCAAAGTGCCCAAGCCACTGCTTTGTGATGGATGTTAAGACCTGAAAAGTACCACTTTTCACCCCTTAACTTAGCCTTTGATTACGCCCTTAGCCATCTAATAAAGGTTTGTTAAGTGTTTTCTGTAGGTAATAAATAACAGTGCAATAAGGCCATAAATCCTGTTAAGGAGCCCATGGTTGGCACCAGAAGTCCCTCAGAAGAATGAGCCATGAATCCAGACCTGAGACAAGCCTCACGTAACTTCCAAAAAGCTTCAAAGGATTCAGAAAACTATGCTTCGCGCAGTCCACGCGAGCTTCCCAAGACTTCACAACAAGTGCTCATGCAGTTGAGTAACAGAAGACCTTCAGAAGCACAACCTCGTGCAGCTCTCGCGAAGTTCAGGAGTAAATGGTCGCACAGTTCATTCAGAACAGCTGAGGAGAGAGAGCTTTAGAATCTTACCTCTCGCAGCTATCGCGCAGTGGGGCGGGATGTAAATGTCAAGAGAACCTGTCGCGCAGTTCAGAAAAGCCTCAAAGCTATCGCGAGGATCCTCGCGAAGATCTATCACGAAAAGAAGCTGTCACGCGATTCAGGAAGAAAGTAGCCTCACGAAGCCAGAGTTAGCCTCGTGAAGTGAAATGGAATGCTCGCGCAGTTCTCGCACTATTCACAAGTAACAATCCAACCGCGCGAAGTCCAATCCAGCGAGAGCTTAACTATCTACCTTGCGACTGCTCAAAGCATTAAGAAGTAGTAACCCCATGACGTCTGAAGTTCTAATGTTAAATTCAACCACGCGAAGAACAGAGCTATCACGCGACAAGTCTGGGAATCGACTGCAACCTAGCGAACCTCTGAACTCTAACTTCCATCATTCTGTGGAGGACTTTCTGGGAATTTCCAAGAATTAGGGCACGCACTCCCACGCTCAAATCTTTGTGCACGCGCCCCAAGGCATCCAAGGATCATTAATAGGCCTCATGGCATCGCTAAAATTAGGGGTTCCTAACCCTAATGCGCCCCACACCCATTGCTATATAAAACTAAGCCTGGTTTAGGTTTAAAAGAGGGAGGGCCGGAAGAGTTCAGTTTTTGCTCTGTTTTATTTTTAGCATTGTAGTCTTGTTTTTCTGTAGCTGTAAGTAGTTTTCCTTTTCCTTTTTCTTCTCTCCATGGCCCAGCATTTGCTGGCAATGCCTTTGTATGTTTATTAAGTTTAGATTAATGGAATTTGTGATTGGGTGTTGCACTTTTATGGGATTCATGTGTTTGTGAGTTGCTTTGTGCAAGGTTGCTGCCTTGTGATCCGCCATTGCTTTGGCTGTGATTTAAAGAAATGGAGGACTGATTCTATGGTCCCATTAAGATCCAAGTGACCTGTGTGTCTGGGCTATCATGGTCCTATACAGCCTTAGCCCCACCACAAGACCCACTAGATCTGAAATCACCATGGAAGCCTGAGCTGGTAGCCTTGTGACCATGGTGGTGGCAGCAATATTCTTGTTTTGTTTTGGGCTCCGTGAGGAGGATAGCCACTGGGATAGTCTGTGACCATTTAAGTGGATAGGTTATAGCCTTAAGGTGAATCCAATCCGCCAATCCAAAATGAATCCTTCTTCTCCGAGCCTGAGCTTGTAGCCTGGTAGGAGATTGTACAAAGGCAAACTCCCCTATATTAGTATAGACCCGCCATCAGATGTTAGATCTGATCTGGGTATGGAGATTGTAGGCTTGTTACGAGACCATTGTAGTCCCACTCAAGCAATGGACAGCTAGATCTAAGGTGGTACTCAATCTCTTGCTGGTTCTATGTGTCTGGGCTATCATGGTCCTTTACAGCCTTAGCCCCACACATAGAGCTTTAGAGGTTGAGGTTCCCTATTGATTCCTAAGCTTGTAGCCTGGATGAAGTAGTGCCTATAATGATTAACATGTTTTGACCCATCTCTGAATTATGGTCCCCCTATGGGATAGTCTGTGACCATTTAAGTGGGCAGGTTATAACCTTAAGGGATTGGATCATGGCACAGGGATGAGTTGAATTCTTTCTCCTCTTTGGTGATAATGTAGCCATTGGGCAGGATTTCTATACCAGCAGATCTGAAACTGAGTCATAAATTCCAGCAGATATGAACCCAATAACATACTTCTCACCCGTTTTATATTTATTTTCCCTCACTCCATCCATCTTCTCAACCCTTTTCTGTAGTTAGTTCATTAGGCAACCTTAGGATACTTAGAATAAGTGACCCTAAACTCTCCTCCTTTGATCCGAGGGAGGACTAGAGATGGCTCCTTGGAGTCAGAGATCACCTTTCCCTGTGGGACAAACTCTTACTTATCAAAACTTGCTACAAATGGACCCTGTATCTTGCAGGTCTAGGATTTCTCAATTGTGCTGATTTCATCCCCTATTTTACTTTGATTTTAAATTGCTTTTACCACCAACAAATAAAGTAAGCACATTGGAGATCACAACAATTTTTTGGCGCCGTTGCCGGGGACAGATGATCTATTAGTAGACCCTTAATTTTTGTATTTTTAGTATTCTTTGTAGCTCTGAATAATTGATACTGCTGATGTAATTTTGAATCTTTCTTGCAGATCTAGACAGCAGCTGAGAAGGACAGTGGACTACATTTGGAGATTAGCTACCTCTGTTTGCAAATTCTCTAAACCTTTAAAACTCTGTCTATTTCTCTTATAATTTCCATAGCAGTGTTTAGGATAGTTGTAAATTTATGTTTTCTTAAATAGCTGTAAATTTGTTAGAAAATTCTTTGAGTCATGTGCAATGTGCCTGTAAGGAGTTGTCCCTGCTAGTGGTGTGTTTGTATGCTAGGTAGGAGATCTCTTAGTCCTACTTTAGAGCCTTTCAACCCTGGGCTAGAAAGGGGTAGAAGACTTAGAAGGAACAAGCACACCACAGTAGAGCCCCCAATTGAATCTGAGACAGTACTCATGGGTGAAGAACAACCCAGAACTCTCAAGGAGTTGAATGCTCCGGATGACTATAACTCTCCATTTAGCATTCAATTCCCTGATGTTCAGGGGAATTATGAAATTAAAACTTCCATCATCCAGATGCTGCCCTCTTTCCATGGGCTTAGCAAGGAGGACCCCTACAGGCATATTGACCAATTTTTGGCCTTGTGCACCACATTCAATATCTCTGGTTTGGGACCTGAGGCTACTAGGCTCAGGCTCTTTCCCTTCTCTCTGAAGGATAGGGCTAGTACCTTGTTGGCCACTCTTCCCAACAATAACATTGCATCTTGGAAAGACCTACAGACCAAGTTCCTGACAAAGTTCTTCCTTGAGACCAAAACGAGCCGGTTGAGGAAAGAAATTCTTGCTTTCGCCCAATCCCCAACTAAGGATTTTAATCAAGCCTGGGATAGGTTTAAGGAAATGCTCAAACAATGCCCCCACCACAAGATCCCAGACTGGCAGCTTGTCCAAAGCTTCTACAATGGGATTGATGAAAAAAATAGAGGTATGGTTGATGCCTCTTGTGGTGGAACCTACATGCACAAGACTGCTGATGAGGCATGGGAATTGTTTGAAGTAATCAGTGAAAATGCTTTTCAAAAGCTATCCCTGGCAAGAACTAGTCAGGAGTCTGTGTCAAAAGTGGAGCCTGCTGCATCGTCAAGAGGAAAAGTTTATGAGGTGTCTGGGAACAATGACCTGCAGCTGCAGATGGCAAACCTCTCTTTGAAGTTTGAAAAATTACTGACTGTGATGCAACCCAGAAGGGCTGCTCAAGTGGTGGAGGCATGTCTGATATGCCAGTCCCCACAACACACAGTAGAGGAATGTCCATCTGCAGGGCAATATCCTGAATTGGTATTGGAACATACTGCTACTGCGCAATCTTTTGGCCAACAACAATCTGGTGGCTACAACAGACAGCCATATGGATACCAGCACCAAAATGCTGGTTACCAATGGAGAGACCACCCAAATTTGAGGTGGAGGCAAGACAATTATATGCAGCCATAGCAGATGTTGGCTTTACCGGCCACAAAGGCCATGATTCAACCAAGGATATGCCCCTAGGTCTAATTTCCAACACTAGCAGTAGCCCCATCAGCCACAAAATCAATTGGTCTTACCCCCATCTCAACCCAAAAATACTTCTTTCGAGGACCAGGTCTTGACCTCACTGCAAAACCTGGGGTCCGTGGCTCAGACTGTGAGTTCTCATGGTCAGAGCATAAAGAAGATGGAAGAGCAGATTGTGACTAGCGAATGCCTTAGCTAAAAGAGAGGAGGGGAGGTTGCCCAGTCAACCAGTGGTTAATCCCAAGGGCCAATTTTTGATTGGTGAAGGATCCTCAAACCTTAAGGGGCAAGGGGATCTTTCATTGACTTGATTCACAGAATTGTGCATTATATATGTTATGTATTTTAGTATGGTTCGTTTTTTATTTTCTGTTTATAGGAATTTCTAGTGATCTCATCAGAGTCTGAATGTACATGACCTAAGAATTATTCTGCCTGCTTTGGTTCTTATTCCCTTTGAATTGATGATTTTGAGTAAATGAATGATGATTGTACTATTTTGATAATAAGAATGCTGTTTGAATATGATGTTTTGATTAAATGCTTTTGGAGTACTTACATGCTTAAATGTTGGGAACGCCTGAGGGAATCCCTTTTAGAATGACCGTGGGTGTCTCTGGAACAGAGAATGTGAGAGAATCCACCCACAAAACAAAGGAAAATGACAAACTAATGGGTGTGTGATCCTTGTCACTGTTTTAGCTGTCGCGAGGTTCTGAAAAATAGGTGTGGTTTCTTCTCGCGCTGTTCATAAGATGTTAGCTTGCTAAGCTATCGTGAGATTCAATACAATTGTGTAGACTCTCTCGCGCAATCCAAATGAAAGTCCAATCTCGCGACCCACTCATTTCTATCTAGCGAGCTGATATTTTCAAAGCGCGCCGAACCCTGCGATTTATATAATCCAACCCCACACTGCTTTCCTTTTTGTTTTCTCTTTCTTCTCCAGCCAGCGAAACCCTAGCTCTGACTCCCATTAATCTCTCTCCTCCAGCATCCTTTCTACATTCCATCATTCACCTTCAAATTCTGGGGATTTGCTCCTAAAGCCTCCTCCACCAGTTGCCCTCTGATTGGAGCTCTTGCGGTTTTTCGTGCATCCGATTGAACAGAACCGTAAGTTTTAGGGTAAGACTCAGCTCTCAACCTTTGCTTTTCATTTTTCAAACTACACATTCACAAAGGATAAGTTCTATGGCCCCTAAGAGCGCACCTGTGAAAAGAGAAAGGGATAAGGCTCCCGTGGAGCCCACTCCCAAGAAGGCCAAGTCCTCAACGGCGCCGTAAAAAGGGAAAGAAGTGGTTCAGAAAGGGCCCAAACTAACACCTGATTACTCTACACCCTCTGAGCTCCTGAATCCCCTTCCCTTAGAGCCTAAAGTTGTTTTTGACCTATCTTTCTTTGAGACAGAACCTCTGTCAGCCCCTGCCATTGAGTTCCTGCGCAAAGCTGGTTTGACCCCCCTGCTGCAAGCTATCCCTGCACTAGCCTACACTAGACTAGTGAAACTCTTTTACCAGCACATTAGGGCTAGACCAGACCACCGTGGGCAGCCAGGCCTCCTTGTGTTAGTTGACAATTTTGAAATGTTACTCAGTCCTGAGCTGATTGCTGAAGTGATGGGCATCCCTGTTATCTTTGACCCCAACTATGGATATGGCCCCCCTGTGTGTGCCCCCATTGATACAATTGCACAGGCCCTTACCAGAGGATTGAAGGCCATCGGGGATTCCATTAGGAGAAGAGACCTGGACCCTAAACTTCTGTTCATCAATTAAGTTCTGTGAAAGAACATTTATTGTGTCGGCCATCAGCAGGAGAGGAGGACCCCAATTGATGATGTTGTTTATTCTTTTTCTCTGGGCCACAGTTTCCATGCTGCCAGATTGATGTTTGAGGCCATGAAGGATATTATGGTGAAGCTAGGGCACAAAAAGAAGCTCCACACTCTCCCCTATGCAAAGCTAATCACAAGACTACTCTTGAGGGGAGGATACAAGATACCAGTGGGGGAGTTAACTATTGACCTCCTCCCTACTACTTTCGCAATGAGACAATGGGGGATCAGCAGGAGTCTGATGGATCTCAATAAGAAAAAGAAGGCTCAAATTGCTTCTGAGAAAGGAGAGGGGACTGCTGTTGTAAAGGCCACCCCTGCTCCCAAAAAGATGGCTAAAGCTCCTGCTCCCAATAAGGTGGTGCAAGCTCCTATCGCTACTGATTCTGCAGCAAGACCTCCATCCACCACACCTGCCCATCCATCAGTTTCTTTGCCTATTCCATTTTTCCCTTTTCCTCTTTTATCTCCCTTTTCCATACCCACTCCAGATTTTCCTGTGATTCGTTCCTGGGAGGAAAGTGTTGACCCCCATGACAGCCCTTTACCTTCACCTACATTACCTCAGTACACACCCCCAATTCCCCCATCATCCGAACTAAACCCTGACAGACCTCCCCTGATCTCCTATATTAAAAAGAAAACCTCTCACACCACTCCTGCCATTTCCTTACCTACACCAACCACCCCTATCATTCTCACAGAAACCCTACACATTGACCCTGCCACCATCCCAGCCATCCGTACTTCACCTCCACTCCCAGACCTTGACTTTAACCTTGCCACTACTTCCGGATATCAGGCCTTCATGACTACCTTGCTTGACACCATGCCAACCCATGATATCCCTCTCCCAGATTCCCCACTTCCTTCCCCACATCACTCACCAGAACCTCCATCTCCTCCTCCTAAAACCTTCCATCATGCCCCTGCTTCCCCTTTCCAACCTGTTCCCTCTTCTTCTCATACTCCACCCCAACCCCACTCAGACACACTTACCCATATCCTTTCCTTAATACATGACATTCAAACCCAACTATCAACCACAACACTCACCCAAGATCAAATGCAGACTGACATCACCACCATCAAATCCACCCTTCAAACATTGATAAAACCACCCATCTCTGCCCAGACACCTCCTACACCTCACATCCAGTCCCCTTCCACCTCTGACTCCACAATGCAACCAGATTTTCCCCCCATTGACTTAACTACAACCCTCACCCTCCAAGATACCATACCCCACCACTCCTTCCCTACCCTACCTATCCTCCCCCCACTCATTTTACCCCCACCATAATTTACCAACCAATCAACCCATACAGACCCCATTCCCTTCCCATCCACCTTTCCCATTAACCCCCACACATTTTTATCCCCACCCTTACCATTCAGACCCTTCACCATTCCATTTTACTCTTACCCAGAACCACCCACCTTCAGTGACCCCCCTTCATTTACTTTTCCACCCATGCCTCCCATCCCACCTCTTATCCTACCCCCTCCTCAATTCTTGACCACTCGGCTGCCACCAACCTTCTACCCCTCCCCCTCAACTAGACTTCCTCACTGCAGTTTCCACTTTACCACCCCAGGACCAATCACCTTCTACTTCTTCCACCCCATTTCTACCAATCTTACCACGACATTCCTACTACACCCCTCCTTACTTCACCCTCCTCCATGCCATGAGGGACAATGCCAACATCAAGAGGGATGTTCTGGGAAAACTCAGACAATCCATTGAGTGGCCCGTTCTTTGCGGAAGATGAGTGACTTGAAGCTTGCTCACAAGTGATAGATATTTCAAAGGGTGGAGTCAATTTTGGAGACCCTCAACTGCGATAAAGGTGATGCAACTTACTATAAGCTGGTGCGGAGATGGAGAAAGCCAATGCCGAGCTGGAGCACAAGAGAGCCTGGATGTTTGAAAAGAGGCTGAACAATGCTGAGGAGATCCACAGGTCACTAAGGGGCATTCTGATGCCAACCTCCTTTATGCTAAAAAACAGATTGAAATTTTTTAAAAAAGGATTGCATCTATGACAGGCCAACCAAATGAAGCCACCCCTCTTGCTACAGCACCCCCTGAGGCCCCACCTTCCACACACCCCGGTACATCTACTTCCACACCCCCTGCCCCTCCATCTACATCTCCTCCTCCTCCACCCCCTCCTCCACTTCCTACTCAAGAACCTCCACCACCTCCTGCTCCAGTGCCTCCCCCTGCCAAATCTCCTGCACCTAAGTGAAAACGGGCTCCTCCCATGAAACCTTCTCCCTCCAAAAGAGCCACTGCTGCCTAAAAAGGAAAAAAGCCTGTACCACCATCCCCACCCCCAAAGGCCACCAGAGCTTCTGCTCAGGATGACTCCCATGGTCGGTTTCTTTCAAAAGATGAATGCAGACAGGCTATTGCAGCCCTTGGATTGAACCCCATTGTTCTCTTTCCCTCTGATTCAGATTCTGACTCTGCCCCACCTGTGCATCCAAGTGCTAAATCTCCTGTTGCTCCTCCTTCTTACCCTGCGAAGCAAACTTATCCTCAGAGAAGGAAAGTTACAGCTAAGCAGACTACTCACACGGCTGCCTCTATCAAAATTGGAAAAGAACAATCTGCCCAGTCTGAGGAGGCACCACCACTGAAAGATAAAGGCAAGAGCCCGCTTGTCCCTCTTGAGCTAGAAAAAGCCAAATCTCCTCTTATTCCCCCTCAGACTCAGCAAGGGCCAGCCTCCAAAGGGAAAGGCCCCAAAGGGAAGAGTCCTAAAGGAAAAAGTCCTATCAAATCACCTGAGCAAACCAAAGACAAATCTTCAGTAATCCCCCCTGAACCAAAGACCCAAAAAATGAGGATCAGGCACCAACCTTGCCCAAAACCAATGCCCAACGGAAGGAAGAGCGGGCATGAAAGAAGAAAGAGGAAGAGGCTCTCCTTCAAGAGCATGCCAAGAAGATGGGTTGGGACCGTTTTGATTCAGGCTTTGATTAGCTTGTACCTAGGATTTTTGCTATTTCTGCATTTTCTTTTTCTCCTTTTGTCTTTCATTTTGTACCTTCCTCTCTTATAATAGATCTTCTCCTTTTGTCATTACTGTTTTCCCTTGTCTCTTGTCTGTTTGTTCCATGTTATGTCCTTTTATTATGCCCTTAATAAATTTGCTGCACGACCCCCTTTGAACCAGAGAGGACACTGCTCCTCATAGGTTTGGGGGTGTGGCAGGCAGATCCTGCCAATGGAATAGTTAACCTAAGTGCAGCAGAACCTTGTGAGTAATATGGAAATGGGACCATGTTCACTGGAGAATCAGAAACATAATGAAATTTAAAATTTTTTCCAGACTTTAGACAGTATAAACTTTTAATATTTCACATTTCCATGATGAGATCACCAAGGACACTCACTTGTATCAACACTTACTGAATCATTAGAGAGAGAAAAAGGTAAGGACATACTTAAGAATTCAAAGGAAGACCATAACCAGTGAGATTTGGGCCTACACAAAATTTTCTTCTTTGAGGAGTAACTATGGCAATTTCTTCTAGCTCTAAGGACTGGCTGAGTCACTGTGCCCACTAGAAGTTAGGCAACTCCAAGTTGAAACAACTGACAGCATTCATGAGACTTAGGAAAGGATTAAGGCCTTCTCTTGGACAGTTTGAGCCTAAATAGACCAACCTTAAGCAACTGCCCTTGTCCATACCCCCTTTGAGCCTTAAATCCTAAATTTCTTCAAAATGCACCTGAGAACTTGAACCTGAACCTATGTATCTGATTTAACCTTACCCTCACTCTGAGAATTCAGAAGGTAAAGGAACAAGAGTTGAAGAGGGACTAGCTATGGTCAACATTAGGTGAAGAAAGAAGAAGTACCTTAAATTCTGACAGTATGGTAACTGAGAAAATGGTGGCATTTTAGAAAAGCAAAAACAAAATAAAAAGAAGAAAAATGCATTAAAAAGAAACAAAAACAATAATGAAGAGGAGTAAGAGAGGAGTCAAGAGGGAACTTTCATTGGAAAAATTGAAATTAAGAAAAGAAACTGATCACTTCAAATCTGAAAACCTCAAAGAAGATGAAAGGAGTTGAATTAAAGAATGTGAAGTCATGAATCACCTCCTTCACCTACTGATTTCTCAATTTTGAACCCCTTTTCAACCTTCCATTCTTTTTTTAACCCCACTCCATAAGCCACATTATAGCCCTGTTAAATTCCTTGTGATCCAAAGTTGAGTGAGCTGTCATGTGGAGATAAAGAGTTATCCAATCTATGGTGAGGATCTGTCAATGATGCCAGAACTTCAGAGCTATGCCTATGCTCATGCTTACAGACCCATTTGGGGGATGTAACTGCTCTTGAGCTTGAGAGAAAATGAAACCCTCAACAGTTCTTTATGAGAGTATGCCCAGGAGAGTTTTGGGTCTGATCTTGAATGCATTAAGTATGATCTACAACCTAATTTTTGATCCAGTGATGAGCTCAGTGCTAACACACATGTAAATTGTTCTTTGGTGTAAATTGATTGGAAATGTTGTGCTTTCATGAGAAGCTTATACTGTTTAAATTTTTATGCAGCCAATGTGTTTGAATTTCTTATATTTTTACTGATTCAAGGGTGAAGTCACTCTGTTTCTTGACTGCTCACTTGATAATAATGCACTTTTGTTAACTGTCTCATTGAGAAATTTGTGGGTGTCTTCACTGAAAACCCTCAGGAGACTTCACTCCTCCACTAGGGATCACCTAGGGGTTTAAAAGGCTTGGTACATGTGCTAAATGTATCCGTGCTCCCTACGAAAGTGGCATTTAATTTCTGTAGTTGATTAAATGTAGCTTTGCTAAGGGACTAGCAAAGATTAGGTTTGGGGGTGTGTTAAGACCTGAAAAGTACCACTTTTCACCCCTTAACTTAGCCTTTGATTAGGCCCTTAGCCATCTAATAAAGGTTTGTTAAGTGTTTTCTGTAGATAATAAACAGCAGTGCAATAAGGCCATAAATCCTGTTAAGGAGCCCATGGTTGGCACCAGAAATCCCTCAGAAGAATGAGCCATGAATCCAAACCTGAGACAAGCCTCGCGCAGCTTCCACAAAGCTTCAAAGGCTTCAAAAAACTATGCTTCGTGCAGTCCTCACGAGCTTCCCAAGACTTCACAACAAGTGCTCACGCAGTTGAGTAATAGAAGAGCTTCAGAAGCACAACCTCGCGCAGCTCTTGTGAAGTTCAGGAGTAAATGGTCGCGCAGTCTCGCACAGTTCAAGAAGACCTGAAACCAACCTCGCGCAGTTTGCTCAGAACAGCTGAGGAGAGAGAGCTTCAAAATCCTGCCTCGTGCAGTGGCCGCGGGATGCAAAGGTCAAGAGAACCTGTCGTGCAGTTCAAAAAAGCCTCAAAGCTATCGCAAGGATCCTCACAAAGATCTATCAAGAAAAGAAGTTGTAGAACGATTCAGGAAAAAAGCAGCCTCGCGAAGCCGGAGTTAGCCTCGTGAAGTGAACTGGAATGCTCGCGCAGTTCTCGCGCTATTCACAAGTAACAATCCAACCGCGCGAAGCCCAATCCAGCGAGAGCTTTACTATCTACCTCGCGACTGCTCAAAGCATTAAGAAGTTGTAACCCCGCGACGTCCGAAGTTCTAATGTTAAATTCAACCACGCGAAGAACAGAGCTACCATGCGACAAGTCTGGGAATCGACTGCAACCTGGCGAACCTCTGAACTCCAACTTCCATCATTTTGTAAGACTTTCTGGGAATTTCCAAGAATTAGGGCACGTACTCCCACGCTCAAATCTCTATGCATGCACCTCGAGGCATCCAAAGATCATTAATAGACCACGTGGCATCGCTAAAATTAGGGTTTCCTAACCCTAATGCCTTGCCACACCCACTGCTATATAAACCTAAGCCTGGTTTAGGTTTAAAAGAGGGAGGGCCGGAAGAGTTCAGTTTTTGCTCTATTTTGTTTTTAGCATCGTAGTCTTATTTTTCTGTAGCTGTAAGTAGTTTTCCTTTTCCTTTTTCTTCTCTCCATGGCCCAGCATTTGCTGGCCATGCCTTTGTATGTTTATTAAGTTTAGATTAATGGAATTTGTGATTGGGTGTTGCACTTTTATGGGATTCATGGGTTTGTGACTTGCTCTGTGCAAGGCTGTTGCCTTGTGATCCGCCATTGCTTTGGCTGTGATTCAAAACAATGGAGGACTGATTCTATGGTCCCATTCAAATCCAAGTGACCTGTGTGTCTGGGCTATCATGGTCCTATACAGCCTTAGCCCCACCACAAGACCCACTAGATCTGAAATCCCCATGGAAGCCTGAGCCGGTAGCCTTGTAACCATGGTGGTGGCAGCAATATTCTTATTTTGTTTTGGGCTCCGTGAGGAGGATAGCCTCTGGGATAGTCTGTGACCATTTAAGTGGATAGGTTATAGCGTTAGGGTGAATCCAATCCGCCGATCCAAAATGGATCCTTCTTCTCCGAGCCTGAGCTTGTAGCCTGGTAGGAGATTGTACAGAGGCAGACTCCCCTATATTAGTATAGACCCACCATCAGATGTTAGATCTGATCTGGGTATGGAGATTGTAGGTGACTGGACCATGGTAGTCCCACTCAAGCAATGGACAGCTAGATCTAAGGTGGTACTCAATCTCTTGTTGGTTCTGTGTCTGGGATATCATGGTCCTTTACAACCTTACCCCCACACATAGAGCATTAGAGGTTGAGGTTCCCTATGGATTCCTGAGCTTGTAGCCTAGATGAAGTAGTGCCTACAATGATTAACTTGTTTTGACCCATCTCTGGATTGTCTGTGACCATTTAAGTGGACAGGTTATAACCTTAAGGGATTGGATCATGGCACAGGGATGAGTTGAATTCTTTCTCCTCTTTGGTGATAATGTAGCAATTGGACAGGATTTCTATACCAGCAGATCTGGATCTGAGTCATAAATTTCAGCAGATCTGAACCCAATAGCATACTTCTCACCCTTTTTATATTTATTTTCCCTCACTCCATCCATCTTCTCAATCCTTTTCTGTAGTTAGTTCATTAGGCTACCTTAGGATACTTAGAATAAGTGACCCTAAACTCCCCTCCTTTTAGGACTGCCAGATCTGTAGTCAGATCTGGAGGGACTACTAGAGATGGCTCCCTTGGAGCTGTAGATCGCCTTTCCCTGTGGGACAAACTCTTACTTATCAAAACTTGCTACAAATGGACCCTGTATCCTGTAGGTCTAGGATTTCTCAGTTGTGCTGATTCCATCCCCTATTTTACTTTGATTTTAAATTGCTTTTACCACCAACAAATAAAGTAAGCACATTGGAGATCGCAACAATGGATACTCGTGCAGTCCGAAGGTCTAAAGGTGTCGAAGCATAGGATTCGTTTCACATGAATCTCTATAAATCACATGCAATTTGTATCACATAATTCAATATTCATGGTTCATAATTCAAAGTCCAAAGAGTTTCAAAGGGTTCCAAAGTTCAAAAGTTGATTCAGAGGGTTCAATATGAAGCTTTTAATTCAATATCCAAAATCCAATGTAGAAATAAATATTTAACGTCCAATCATTCCGATGCAAAAGTTTCATAATTCGAAGTAAATTCTAATGTTCAATATTCAAAAGATTCTAAGTTTCGATGCAATAATTTTAATGAGTTCAATACTAATATTTCACAGGTTTATATCGAGAATATCATTAAAACCATGAATCAAACTCAAAATATAATTATGCCGTGAAATTAACCTACCTCAGTTTACAAAGTCGTAAGGAACGCAGTGAGATGTCTCCTTTGTACTACATCTGATTCCCTCTTCTATGGTATATGTACAATTGACACATAAAAGAATCAAATCATCAATGGTTGATTGAATCGGATAAGGAATATTCCTTATTTTTAATGTTCACAACTCACTGCTATCATGTACAGCACACTGTTACTCATATGACAGCACACTGTGAAGTACTCACAGCGAGTCGTAGCTAAAAGGAATTCTCAATTTTTCGATGTCCACAACGCGTTGTTGTCTTTATGACAGGGCGATGTTGTCTTTATGACAGCATGCTGTGGTCTTTATGACAACGCGTTGTTATCTTTATGACAACGCACTGTTGTCTTTAATACAGCGTGCTATTGCTGCTTTCAAGCTCATTAGATGTATCGTCTCGAGCTACCCCAAAACGATATATTATAATAATAAATCGGACTTTTCTATCAAAAGTTATGGCCTTCAGGAGACAGCATTGCTTATTTTTCTTCCAGTGACAGCGAGCCGTCAGGGTCGTCTTCAGGATTCGAGTTTCTACGTATTCAAGATCCGAAGTTCACGACTTGCTTATTATTCTAATGATTTGGAAAATTTAAAATTTATTATCTACTGTGATTTCAGCCCTATAGATCATCATTAATTATTAGAGTTACCTTTCGTAGCGTGGCCGATGATCCTATGGTGGTTTGCTAGAATCCCAAAATTCCACACTATACAATTCTTCTTCTCCTTCATATGGATGGCGGTGATCAAGGTGCTCTATGGAGAAACACCTTAATGTTTTGAAGAAGGTTGAAGAAGAAGGGTTGTAAAGGAAGGCTAGGTTTTCTTACGGAGAAAATAAGAATAAGCAACTAAAGGGATGGGGTTCCTTTTATAGAGAAAACTAATAGGATTTTCTCCCGATTCTTTTCTTAGAAGGAAACCTAATAGGTTTCAAATTTAGAGTTTTAAGGAGATTTTAATTAGTCTCCTTGTATCCATCCTTTTTCTAACTTGTTGGGGTTTATCCCATGTGGAGACAACACACCAAGTGTGGGTGTATAGGCTTTTAGTCTAAAGTCCAAAATAAGGTTTTTAAGTCTCTAGCAAGGTTTGATCCCTAGACCTCCTACTTAGAATTCAAGCTTCCTACCACTAACACTCTCACAGATCTTGTGTATTTATTTACACAATTATATATTTGAGTTATTTAAACTAAGGAATTTATATCTCATAAATTTTTAAGGAAATTTCATACCATACGTTGTATATCTTACTAAGCACATACACTTAATTAGTATATTAGTATTTTGAAAATTTTGGGGATGTTACACAATTCCTCCTAGCGAGTGCAGTGGTAGTGGAACCTGATGGATGTCTGCACATTGATTGGTCGAGAGAAGTGTCAGGGGGATGATTTTTTCGGCTTCTATCAGGTCTTGTATTGCATGCTTTAGAGTAAAGCATCGATCGGTCGGGTGACCCGGCCCTTGATGAAAATTGTAATGGGTGTTAGGATCATAATTTTTGGGAATTAGATTTGGTGGTGAGCGTGGTTGGAAAGGAATGACCAGACCCTTTTCTGTCAGTAGTGGTAAAAGGGCATTCAGGGATTGCCTCAACGGTGTAAAAACTTGATTAAATTGGGCCTTTCTTTATTCTAAGGTCATCTGTGCCCCTTGCCCATTACCTGTCCTCTACGCCGGTTTGACCTGTGTCGGGACTAGCTGTGCTACCATGAATTAGAATGGTGTCGTGCTGGTGTTGGGTTGTAAATTCATTATTGTCTGGACATATGTCCCGATCCTTCTTTCATTCCTTTGCTCGATGAACTTTCAGGCCCCATTGGTTATAATTTTGTTTAACCGACCCTCTCTAATTGCATCCTCGCAACGGTTGATATTTTTCATTAGGCCAGTAAAGCTAGATTGCTGCTGGTATACTAAAAAATTAGAGATGATCGAGAGAGTACTTTTTGAGATCATCTCGACTTGCTCATCGTCGGATATTTGGTTTCTCACGTGTGCTGCCAAAGCTCTCCACCTCCCGAGGTAATCATTGAATGTTTTGTTGGGTTTTTGCTTCAATCGAGCTAAATCAGATTTGCGTGGCTCGAATATTGTAAACGCACTATTCTTGAAACAAGTGAGTCAGATCTTTCCAAGTTTTGATCATAGATTATTTAAAAGAAGTGACCCATCTCAAAGTCAGGCCCATGAGACTTTACTGGAACACTTTGATGAGGAGTCTTTCGTCTCCGCCGTATTGGCACATGTCCCTGCAGTATGATTTTAGGTGGGCAATGGGGTTACCAGTGCCGTTGTATTTATCAAATGACGACATCTTGAATTTGGGTGGCAGTGACACCTCTGGAAAAAGGCACAGATATGAAAAATCCGTGGCATGGATCTCGGTTCCCCTTAACTTCATTAGCTATTTATGAATTCTGTCCATCTGTTCTTTTAACAATTCTGATTCTCTGAATGGTGGGCCGGGGGTCGTTCCCTCAAGAGCCTGCCTCCATTCATTTTGGACTACCTATGGGTTGGTAAAAATGGGTTATGAGGGGATGATGTTGGCAAATACCCCCATATAGGCTCCACTATTTTTGGCCTCATCCTCTTCATATTGATGAATGGCATCGGTAAATGGTAGGGGAATGGTAAGGTTATCGTGCTGGTTAAGAGTGGGTGGTATGGGGGCCTGGTGAGACCATTGGGATTGGTACAAGTTTTGCTGACTTGGTTGGGGGTGAGAGCGTGTGCGGATTGGGAATTTTGGAGGGGTTGAGTGGGTGACAGATGGGACCATTGCATTTGGAGGAGACTTTGGGGATTAGGTTGAGGGGTAAGGGGATGTACAAATTGGGGATGGTTGATGGTTTAAGATTGGTTCCCAGGTTTGGTTGGGTATGGCTCATGCCCGATTGATGGAGTGGGTTGACCATTTGAGGGGGAATGGGGATTTGTGGGGTGTGAATGTAAGTGAGAAGTTGGGAAATTTGTGGTTTTGGGAATGTGACGGATATGGGCCTGAATGGGGTTAGGATTGAGGGTTGGGCCTTTGAAGCCCACCCGGATGGCTCCATGATGGATGTTGGGTGTTTTGGGTATTGTGGACTATGGGTGGTTGATTGGTATTTTGGGGGAATAGGGTGTGGACATTTTGGAGGGTTTGAGATGACTTTGGAGTTGTTTGGGATGGGTGGGGAAGGCTTTGGGCGGCCTTCCAAACAGTATACGCCCTAACCATGTTCTCCATCATAGCCATGGGATCAGCTAGGGGGGTAGATGCAGATGGTCCTTCCAATGAGAGGGGTGTATGGGAAAAAATGGGAGTGACTTGATTGGATGTGGAGGAAAAAATGGGCATGGTTTGAGCAAATGTGTGGGTAAAATTGGGCATGACCTGTGTAGGTGCAGGGAAATGGGCATGGTTTGTATGGATGGGAAAGTATGGGGGAGTTTTGGAGCGGATGTAGAAGGAAAAGGGGGTAAATTTTGGGTGGTAGTGGAGGACAATTGGGGTGGAAAATGGGGTAGATTTTGAGGGGATGCAGAAGGAAAATGGATGCGTCGAAGGGTCCAGTGACATTAAATTGGGTGGGGGGATCGGAGAGGAGTATCTCCTCCATGTGGGAATGTGATGGAGAACATGGTGGAGAGGAATCGGGATCGGCGTAAACCGGATCGACTGCCCACGACATGGTTTGATGGCGGGTTGGGTACGGATTTCTCGGGTATGGACCGAAAACCTTCTTCCTTCTTCCCTTAAGGGATGGAGGTGGGTGAGGCGATGCTGTTGTTCCGGTACCACAAGTTCTCTCTTTTTTGGTTTTTGACTTTCTTGATTTTTTTATTTTCTTATTTTTTGGATTTCGTATAAATAAATGGGCTCCCTTATGATGCTTTTCTGGGACCTTAGAACTCTCTTTTCGGGTGGCGTTCACACCCTAAATACCTCCCACGACGGGATCCTGATATGCTTTGGAAGAAACAAAGGAATCCTTTGTTCTAAGTAAAGGTATGGGAATCCACGCGACCACTCGATCCCTTGAAAAGAATCAATAAGAGGGTGACCTCTTTTGACCGGCGAGGGCATGACGTAGAGTGCGGGAATTATCAAAAGTATGAAAAACACTAAATGGGGGTTTGGGGAGAGCGATAAAAAGCACCCAAATACTGGAATTTTTCTATATCAGCTTATGCATACATATTATGTACGCATGAGGAAAATTCTGAATTTTTACACTATGCGTAGATAATATGTACGCATAAATTAATTTAGACAGAAATTTCAGCCATCATATCTGAGTTGCTCTATATTTATATTATTTTGGTTTCCTGGAAGCAATGCTTTCGGGGACTATTTCTCTCTATTTTAACAGGTTCATCCTTTCCGTGCCTAGGGAAACAAGGCCGATGCAGTTCCACTAATGCGCTTCCCAAGGGTTTTAGGCTAAGTAACAAGTTCGATCACCCACCCGATATACCTCCGACGCAGGCGCCTTCTTAGATACTGGATGGGATAGTTCTTTTCGAGATCATCACCACTAGGGTTGTCACTCTACTGGGAACCGGGTTGGTTGTATTGTTGCCTAATTTTTCACCCATTTGTAAAAGCTACCCGCGCAAAGTAAACTGAATTAGGTCCCTTGTTGGTTCAATTTTAGGTTCAATTTTTAGGGAGTTTTCTTAAAGTCCAAAAAATGGGTTGTGAGAATCACGTGTCGCCTCTACAGACCGGTCTCCACTGATGGTATATGACAAGGAATAAGAAAAATTGTGGGGTCAGTCAAGTGAGTAGGCGAGATATGTAAAATGCATCAAGTAGGTCTGCCAATCGACTAAGGCGGTAAATGACACAATCGTAGGGGTAAGTATAAACATGCTCAAGTAAGCCCGCCAATCGGTTAAGGCGTGTAAATGACAGAATCGTAGGGGTAAGTATATACGTGATCAAGTGGGCCAGCCAATCGGCTATGGCGTATAAATGACGGAATAGTAGGGGTAAGTATAAACAATGCATAATTGTACGGGTAAGTACAAAAAAAAGATAGAAAGGTTAGTAAACAGAAAAAAATAAGTAAAAAGAGGCCAAAATTTCAAAGAGAAGCTCTACAAGTTATCCCCAGCAGAGTCGCCAGCTGTGTAACCATGGATTTCACCAATCTGTCGAGACGATGGGCTCGTATGAAAACTAGAATCGCTACCAAAAGCTTTTGGTGTCCCGGGATGCCCAAATCAATATTATAAGTACTAAAGTGCGAAAATATGACTCTGATTCATCGGTCTACGCCAAAGGCTCTTGGATAAGGGCTTCGGTTATTAATCGGGAAGGTGTTAGGCACTCGATTGACCCGCTGGTAAGCAGTCTCTACTATGGCAAAAAAAAAGGATAGTAAAAAATAAAATGAGCAATACTTCCTCTTGCCCGAAGGCACTTTGATCCTATTTGAGGCCCCCACAATCACCGAAATTTTGGCAGTGTAACGGCTCAAATTCTAGGATAAAGGAAAAGAAAAGAAGGTAGAGAAATAGAGGGGAGAGTCGAAGCTCTCTTGCAAAAGCTAAGGCATTGGTGATGGAAAGTAGAGTTTTAAAAAGGAAACCCAATTCTGAAATTTTATGGATTATAGCATGAAAGTGGAGGGAGAAATCTCTAAAGGGTTCTCCCTTTTAGAATTTTTTTCAAGCCCTTCAACAAGGGGGGCAGGGGTCTCTCTATTTATAGAGTTTGAGTGGGTTAAGAGGGTGTTTAGGGGCTAATAGGTTTAGCAATTAGGTAATCTAGGATCTAAGGTTTCCTAGGTTTTTTAGAAGCTTAGATAGGTGGGAATTTAGGTTTAATGGTAGATTATAGGGTAATGTTCCAGAGGGCAAAAGGGTTATACTTAAAGTTAGGAGGGGCACAACAATCCTAAAGAAATTGACCCCAAACCTTGGGGTGGTAAAAAAGTCAAACCCCAAAAGTGAAATTCAGCCACTTTTAGCAAAAATAAAATTTCAAGCTCTGCGTACATATTATGTACTCATAGCTTAGGAACAGTGTTCTTCAAAAGTCAGAAGTTCATAATTCGAGCAGGGGGGTTTAATGTTGTAGCCCAAAAATGGGCTATGCGTACATATTATGTACGCATAGCCAATTTCTGCCAGGAAATAGCCTATGCGTACATATCATGTACGCATAGACCAATTATGCCATAAATTTGTCATGCGTACATGCTGTGTACTCATAGTCCAAGTTTTGGTCTTTTGAAAATGAGTGGAAGGTCTATGGGTTCGGGTTGGGCCCAATATGGGTCCAGTATGGCTTGACAAAGGTTTTATGGGCATGGCTGGGTTTCTAAGGGGCTGGGAAGGGTTTTAATTTCTAAGGGCTCGGGAAGTGCTCTCGGAAGCTTGGGAGTATGCCACTCTCAAAGTATAGGTTGATCAGCCCTTGGGCCAAATTTGGGTGTCTACACCTGGTCAGGGTCAATCAGTAGTAATTTCGGACTTTCCATGTGATGTGAGATGTGGTGTGTATTTTACTTAATTACTAACAGACCCATTTGAATAAAAGAGGTACCCTATGGATGCCATTAGAAATGGTACCATCTCATCAATCTACAGGTGGGTGCTTAACATTTTTGGATGGATCTCGCCTTGGGCAATCACCTGGCATAGTCAGGTCTCGTCAAGCGTCAATCAACTGGTTGATTGACACAAAATTTGAGGGGCAAGTGTTACACCTTCAAACCCTGCATCTTAAAATCGCCTTAAAACTCTGCATCTGAAAAAAAACCTTCAAATCATTGAGAGATCGCCTTCAAACCCTGCAATTTGAAAAATCTTAAAACCATGCAATCTTCAAATCGCCTTCAAACCTTGCATACAAACACAAATCGCTTTCAAATCGATGAGAGGATTAGGGATGGATCGCCTTCAAATCGTGTATCTTCAAATCCCCGTCCTCATAGCCATGACACAACTCAAGGGAACATGGCTGTATGTTAGTGGAGGATACTAGGGAGTTGTGTGAGAACTTTTAACTCATTCTCTATTCTCGGTGGAGCCCTTAAGCTGGTTTAATTATAAAAAAAGACAGATTTTAGTGGGAATAATAGTTGCCTAATGAGTTTTTCCAGTTGTTGTATTTTGACCAACATTTCATAAATCAATTAAGAACACTTTGGAGCATATATCCACACAGGCCAACAACGACGTACTTAGAGGGTGTTGAATAAAAGAACATATTGGGCCATTGTAATCGTAATTAGAAGGATGTAATATTTTCAAAGGGTTGTTTTGATGGAATTTAATCTTGAAATCGTTTACTCTGATCATTAATGACACGATTGTAATATTTTGTTAATCTATTGGTGTAGCCTTGTTTGATCGTTAGTTTGTTCATGTGCCCAAGAAAAAATTCTCAGTGAATCGAAAATACAAGACATGACACTCTTTTAAGAATAATTTAAAAGTTACACTCTCTTAAGAATAATTTAAAAGTTAATTGATCAAGTATTTGTAATATTTTTTTAGAATAAGTTTTTTTGAATTAAAGAATCAATAGCTATAAATATGTAGGGGACTTTAGAAAAACATGTCCCATTTGAAAACGTTTTTGGCCATTACATTGGAAAAAAAGGTTTTAGGTAAAAGGGATTTCACGGAAATTAGGAGTTCTAAGAGGTGTGAGATCGAAAATATATAACACATGTGGGTGGGTCTTGTTCTTGTGAAATTCTAAATTACCCTCAAATTCCTCTCGTCTTCCCCACGCAAGAGAGAAAGAGTTGCACTCATCGAAGAGAGAGAATGACCAGAAGAGAGAAAGAGGAGAAGAGGAGAAGAGGAGAAGAGGAGAAGAGAGAGAAACCCCACATAAGAGAGAGAAAGAGGGTAAGAGAGAGAAAGTGGAGATGAGAGAGAAAGAGTTGCACCCATTGAAGAGAGAGAATGATCAGAAGAGAGAGAAACCTCATGCAAGAGAGAAAAAAGGAGAAGAGAGAGAAAGAGGAGAAGAAAGAGAAAGAGTTGTGCCCATAGAAAAGAGCGAAAGACCAAAAGAGAGAGAAATAGGAGAAGAGAAGGAATCGCGAGCGTGGAGAAAATGAAAATATGCAGCCCAGAAGAGAGAGAAAGAGTCGAGGGGAAGAGGACTTGTAGTAGGGTTAAAGTCAAGACCAGAAGAGAGAGAAAGAGTTGTGCCCATTGAAGAGAGAAATATCATAAAAGAGAGAAAGAGGAGAAGAGAGAGAACCGCAAGCGTGGGGAAAAAAATATGCAGCACAGATGAGAGAAAGAGGCGTGGGGAAGACGACTTGCAGCAAGGTTAAAGTCCTCTTTAAAGGAAATGGTAGTTTAGACATTTCATAAAAACAAGGCCCACCCACATGTGCCATATATTTTCGATCTCACACCTCTTAGAATTCCTAATTTCCGTGAAACCCATTTTACCTAAAACTTTTTTTCCAATATAATAGCCTAAAATGTTCTCAAATGGGGTATGTTTTCCTAATTTTCCCTAAATATGTACCCATACTACAAAAAATCAGACTTTTAGCAGCACCAAAAATTTTCACTAATAACAAAAAAATTTGTGGTTTCAATAGCGACAGAACTAGTAGTGGTAGTTTTTTTAGTTAATAGCGGAAATTTTTTGAGCCGCTAATAGTCTTAATTCAACTCCTTAAATTGTGGGTTAAAAATACATTGCAAAATATATCATTTTGAAATGAAATATATATGAAACATTGCAAGTCACAAGTTTAATCCATAGAAATGTAGGGAGAAATAAGAATCACAATGTTTTTTTTTTTTTATAGAAGAGTCACAATGTTGATGCAAAACTAGAATGATAATATATTTTTTCATGACAAAGCAAAAGAAATAGATTACCTGACTAGACAGTTTTTATTATATTGTAGTTTTCTAGAATGGTTTGTAATTGGGATCAACTACTTGCGCATGAGATTTGTTCAATTGCACATAGTTTTAAAAGAGAGATTTGGCATTTTGGGATGGGTGCCTTCACAACAACCCAAGTCTCAACCTGTATTTCACGAGCTTAGCAATTTGATTAATTTGAAGCAGAGAATGGAGATCATTTTTCGCCCCAATCTTCCAAACAATGAATGTGGAGATCATGGGCCTACCATCATTTAGTCATATTTTGATTCCACGTGCACATGTCCCAATGACCACGTTTTATGTACATCCATGATCATCTTCACTTTTTAGGATGTGTGCCACGTGGAATCAAAATCTGATTGTTCAATGGAAGGCCCATGATTTCTAGATCTATTGTGTGTAATATTGGAGCAAAAAATGATCTCCACCATCTGATTCAAGACAGTCAGTATTCTAAGCAAGTAAAATGCAGATTGAGAGGGAAGAATCTATGGTTGTAGATGAAGGTATCCTTTTGAGACCTATGCCTGTGGAATACCATCTAATCTTGTCTGATTCGAAGCCCACAATGTGACAGCCCGAATTTTCCCCAACACAATTTTTGAGATATATATATTTTTTTCTAATTTTACACCAAATCAAACTGGAAAAACTCGGACAGCCAGATCGTAGATCACAATCTAATACAAAATACATGGTACATCCACACACATATGAAAATCAAAGCAAATAATATATATGGCATGATTAAAATCTTCAGTTCTAATATCCAATATGAACAATAACCTTAAATAAACCACTGGTGATGGCCAACCGTCACCTAACAGTGGTGTACCAAACATGTATAATAGCATGAACGTGCCAATCCTAAACTTACCAGAATCCACGATGTACTAAATCTACGATCCCGAAAAGCTTACAAATCCTCAAGTCCGCTGTCCTGAGAAGTATTATACCTGTGACGTATAGTAGGGGTGAGCTAACATCTAAGCTCTGTAGAAGAATCTCAAATTCAATTAACATCTTATCATATAATCACATAGATTTAATGACAAAGGAATGGAACAAAGTAGATAATTAAGAATCGAAACAAATACGAAACAAAGTGGATTTTCAATTTGAAACAAAAATAAAAGAAGATTAGGTATTCAACTTAAATTTCCACCACTCACATTACACAATATGTCAATTCCATTATTCACATATTATAATATTCACATATCTTTCAATTCACATCACAGAGTGTTCTAATCTCATTCAGTTCACAACACACAGTATTCTAATCTCTTTCACTTAACACCACATAATGTTCTAATCTCTTTCAGTTCACATCACACAGTGTTCTAATCTTCTTCAGTTCACATCACACAGTGTTCTAATCTTTTTCAGGTCACATCTCACAATGTTCACATCTTATAGTGTTCATATTTCCAGATGTTCACATGACCAATTCACATCTCATAATTTTCAGATTTCCAGTTCACATCATATAGTGTTCCAATTTCTAGTTCACATATTACAGCGTTCTAAATTTCCAGTTGTAGTGGTCCAGTCAGTGTCTAGTCAGTGTGTACAGTATGTGTACGGATAACCCACCGTACTAGTCCAGTCAGTATAAGCAGTCCAGTCAGTTTATGCAGTAAGTACAAAAAAACTCACCGTACCGGTCAAGTATGCATGCAGTGTACAGTGTGTACGAATAACTTGCCGTACCGGTCCAATCAATGTATGCAGTATGCAGTATGTATGGAAAAACTCGGCATACTAGTCCAGTATGTAATATGTAGTGTCCAATCAAGCAATCAAAGTCCAATTCTCCAAATCAAAGTTAACGTCTAATCATTCATCTTACAAATTCAATTCCAATTCACAATTATCCGTTTTTCAGTCTAAATATTCGAATAAAGTCAGATTAGCAAGTTCTACTTCCATTTCTGAGATCACAACTTAACTTAACGGATACCACATGAAATCAAATTCAAGGCATCAAATTTACGAATTTCATATGAAACGATGATTTAATTCAAATAAGTAAATCTTAAATGTCAATTCATGCTAAAATCTCAAATCCTTCCTTCAAGTTCTGATGTTCCATAGTTTTCAAAGAATTCAAAGCGCCAAACTTAACTCACAAATTCTAACACACTCAATTTATATCACGAGAGTCTATGAATCGAAAAGAGAATAAATCATATCACAATATCTATGAATCACAGTCAAAAAAGTAATTGGTGGTGAGTTTCCCCTACCTCAAGTCACGCTTATAATTTTTCACACATAGCTCTCTTGAGAACTCACACGAAAGCTTAACACTTTAATCCTACATTCAAAATGTCCAAACATCCCTTAAGAATGTATAAAAGAACCTAAGGTATACATTTCTAAAGAATTCAGACTAAAAGAAACAAAACAAATTTTACTCTGTTTCTCGTGCGAACGAGCCCTGGAGCTCGGGCGCGCGAGCCCAAAACACAACTTTTCTAGTGTGACCGACTAGAAATTGGTCTGCTGCATATGGTCACGTAAGACCTCGCATGAGCGAGCCCTCAGTTCACTTAAGTCCTCGCGCGAGCGAGTCTCAAAGCCTCACGGGCTTACTTATACCTTCATAAGGTTTCTCGCGCATGGGGGCTCTGGAGCTCGGCGCACGAGAACCAGAGATGTTTCATATCCAAATTTTTTCTCTAACTCGATCTTCATTGTATTTCTTCCACACTTCACACACATCATACTAAAATATTTATTAACAAAATTTACATATATAGATTATCGATTTCTCACCTTTAATCCAACGATTCACCCAAAGATCGAATTGTCTTCTTCCTTACAAATAAATGGGTTTTCAAACCCCTTTTGATCTTTCCAAGCTCCACAATCACCATGATGCCGACACGATCTTAGAGTGAAGAATCTTCCACACACACCTCACACAAATCTCACTACGATTTAGCGGCTCAAAATACACGAATTTTTTCACAAGAAAAATGTGTTTTCAAAACCCCATTTGGTCTCAATCCACACCCCCCAACTCAACAATCGTCGCAACGACTACTAATCTCTTCCTCACACAAGCTCACCATTTGGTCTCAATCCACACCCCCCAACTCATCCTTTCTCTCTTCCTTCTCTCTCTAGAATCCAAAACCCCAAAGGTTTGCAACCGGGTATGTCTTCTAAAGGAAGCCTTTGCTTTTTTTATAACTAAAGGGACTGGTTCCCTTATAAAACACACACACCCATTTAGGTGTTAGTTCTTATCCAAGGAACTTGTTCCGGTGTGGAACTCATATACTTACCTAAAATGTTAGCTATTATAAAAATAATCTTATGGTTCGATGTGGGGCCTGCACACCCGAATCACCCATCAATCGGGTTCGATGTTGAGCCAGTACACACCACCACGGTATATGAACTTGGTCCAAAAATCTCACATGAGCTCAAACGGACCCAAAACGATCCCATTTGAAAAATTCGAATGGTGATGTGTTTCTTAACAGACATGCACCCAATTAGGGCCTATAGTTTAGGAAATTTTTGGGATATTACACACAATGTAAAGATCTCTGGTGCCAAAGATTGCGGTAATACACAATCTTTATCGTCTGAATCAAAGAATTCAATCCATTAATTTAGATGATGGGTTTTAGTTGTGTTGTATCTGATAATGTAGATCATTTTTGGTGCCAATCATTGGCACCAAAGATCTTTACATCATGGCTTTCAAATCAAGCGACTTAGGTTTACATATGTGGCAGCTGAAACCCTCTTCATAATGGCCATTGATCAGCACCATGATATTAGATGGACTCAACATTTTTCAACAAGTTTAATCCCGGTGGCTCACAAAGATTAAAAAAATGATATTTGTCGTTTCCAATATTTTTCAAGCGGGTATCAAATCGGGGTGATGGTGATCCCAAAGTTTCCTAGGTGGTAGTTTGGTAGATGTATTTGATTTGTAACCTCCTTTTTTATTGTATTCTAATGGTCAATGCTTAACATAAATAATTTCATAGCGTTCCAAGTGGCACATGTCCCAAAAATACCTAGTTTATCTTTTTAAACTATGTACATTGGCACAAATCTCGAGTGCAAGTTGTTGCTCCCGTTATAATTTTACTTGTCTAAATACTAATAATATTTTGTTAAAATAAGTCTTCCTCAATTAAAGAATCAATAGTTATGAAATGAATCTAATACCTTTTATTAGACTAGTTGAAGTCTCAGTACAAAAATATCATTTTCAAATAACATTTAATTTTTTAAATAAATTTATTGGATTTTTTTTTTATCAGGAAGGTTGCATCTTCATTAAACAAAAGAGATTACAATCAGGATCAAGATTTGAGTGAGAAGCTCAGTCGAGAAATGAAAACAGAGAAGAAAAAATAACAGCACGAAGATGAAAAATAGCACAACTCCTCTGACACACCCACCCCAACCACACACCCCACTAAAAATTAGGAGAGGGAATAATGAAAACGCACATTACATGAATCTAACTCCCCCATTCGATAAATCCAGTTCCTCTTTGATGAAGATGAGGATGTCTTCAAAAATTGTAGCAGAAGAGTGAGTCCCCTCGAAGATTCAATGATTCCGCTCTTGCCAGAAAGACCAAAAAACAGCAATGGGAATCTGATAGTTAAAATCTTAAAACCTTGTAAGTGCACAAGTTCATGAAACGAGGGCAAGTACTAAGGGTGTCGAACCTCGGGGACTAGTGATATCTAATTTAAGTCTCAATTAGAAAGTTAGTTTTTAAAACTAAAAAGGAAATTATCTATGAAATCTAATTGTTTGTAAAAGAAACAGATTTAGAAAGTAAGGGAGAAAACGGTCTAGGGCCCTCTTGATCTCTGATTAGTAATAATTCTCAATTCTACTCCTATTCTAATTTAAATTTCGGGTAATAACCTTCTCTTCGCTACCAGCTAAAGTTAGAGAAAATAATCAGATCCTAGTTATAGTTATGGACTAATCGGGATGATATAATCCATCTAATATCTAGCGATCTAATCCGTAAGCACCAATGCATGAAACCTATCTAACTAGACTACAAGTACTAACTCGACGGTGAGTATTCTATCGATTCTAATCCTAATCCCTATTAGGCGATTATGATTAAAAAAAATAGAAATAAAATGATTTAGAATCGTTCACAATAATTCACAAACAAGAGTGAATCACAATCATGCAATCATTACCACAAACGAATTCAAATTAGAATAGAAAATAAAACTTTGAATTAAAACTTATCTTTGATTTACAAGAGGTCCCAAACTTCGAAAATTAGCCATGCACCATCACTAAGATCATCATCATGAGATTTGAATCAATTTCAGAACAATACTTTACAATGTATCAAATCTCAAAAACTCTCAAAAACTTAGAATAAAAGAAAACCTATAAAGAAACTAGAAACGTTGTTATTTTTGTTCTCTACTAAAAACCTAATTTCAAGTCCTTGTTTATAAATCCATATGGCCATAAAACAATGAGAAAAATTATAAAGGAAAGCCCTAAGAGGTGTCTGGAAGAAAAAGGAAAGAAAAAGATCCGAGAATCTCCAAAATCAGCATTTCCATTTCTAATGCTGCGGTTTTCCGAATCTGGACCGGTCGAGATCCAATCTTGACTGATCAAGATATCTGTTTTCTGCAGATTTCGGTGTCTATCTTCTTTCTTTCATAACTTTTGATGTATAACTCCAATTTGGACATTTCTTGGCTTGTTGGAAAGCTTGAATCCTCTACTTTTCCGTGATTATAATTTCAGTTTCTGAAAATCTTTATTTAAACCTGTAAAATATTAAAAACACAACTAAAACACACAATTAGTTTAACCAAAGGCATAACAAAGTATAATTTTGGGATCTTTTATGTATAGTTGTGAGCCATATCACAAGGCCGACATGTAGCCATCGGAGAAGTGATGGAGAATAAAGCTCAACAAACAGATCCTTACATGACTAGGGCATACAACCAATAGCATTGAATGCCACCCGAAAAGTTGTCAAAATATTATGGGCAAAAGGGCAATGAATAAGAGCAAAGTTTCGTTGATTCTAACTAAAGGTAGCACAAAGAACAACGGTTGATTAACTGAAGACCCCTCCTAATCAATAAATCAATTGATTTGATTTGGTCTTCGGCAGCACACTAAGATAAAAAGATGGCCCTCGAGGACGCCTTGATGCTCCAAATGCCAGTCCACAATTGCTTAATGAGAGGCCTTCTCCTGAGACTGTTTTATAGAGAATCTCCCATTAGCCTTACCCACCCATATACGATGATCATAGCTGTCCTACTCCTGAATTGCGGAAGGAAGCAGATCCTGCAACTACTGATACTCCAGAAGTTTGTTGTCGGACAAATTACGGTTGAAGTCTAGATCCCACCCGACTTCCACATCAAGCCCAGAAGAAATCTCAGCTACAACACCTACCAACTTGATATAAACTAGGGAAGTAGCTTTAAAGAATGTGGACTCCCATCCACATATTATTCCAAAAAGAAACATCCCTACCACCCTGACCTTGGAATATGATCCCTTTGTTAAAATCCTTGATAGTGTCAGAAACTCCTTCCACCATCCAGAGGCCCTAGCCAGACCTTTGGAAGAGAGCTCCCATCCCCTCCTTCCAATCTTGTACTTGGATCAAATTATTGTGGAAACCAACGAAGAGCAGTCATTCTCCACATTCCATAGCCACTTATATAGTAAGGCGTCGGTCATTAGACTAAGATCTCAGATTCTTAGACCTCCGTCCTGTTTTGAAAGTCACACCTGACAAGATGCAATTTCTGACGCTCTTATGATCACTCCACATAAAATTCTTCATGAGGGATTCTATGCGAGAGATGTCACTAGGGGGCATCTATATATAGAGAACAAGTAGATAGGCATATTATAGAGGGCACATTTTATTGAATTACGTTTTAACAAAAATTTTATGAGCAATTACATGTGTGAGATTGAATCTTAAAAGAAGTCCCTGTCATTCAGACTATTGCTGAATATTATAACATTACAAGTAAGATTAACAATTTAATATAGTTATACAATATGAAAATTAAGAATGAAATTGTAATACTAGCATCACTAATTACAATAATAGCTCATATTTTTTTATCACAACTTTTATTTTTATATGCGGTTCTTCTTTATTATTTTCCCATGGAGTTCATTCAGAAATGACTTCTGTCCATGGGTTTCGCAAAATATTTAACTCCACTATTCCAGTTCATCAAATAATCCATGAAATCCCTTTTACAAACAGTAAACTTTTGGACGAACTTTTATAAAACAAGGATTATATATATAAACTTTTAGTATATTATATTACAATACTTCTGAAAGTTTTATAAGAAAGAGATACTCAAAATTGTGCTCTCTCAATAAGACATTAATTAGGTCAATGTGACAGCCCGAATTTTCCCAACTTTCTTTTTCATAAGAGATTTTTTTTTTTTTTTCCAACCTTAAACCAATCAAATTTGGGAAAACTCGAACAACTAAATCGCAGAACACAATCTGATATAAAATGTACTTTATATAAACACACTTGAGCGGAATCAAAATAGGTACATATGGTAAAACAAAAATATAAAACTCCATTCTATATCGAGAACACGTAATCCAAAGGAAACAAGCTAAACCACCGATGATGACTAACCATCACCTAAATAGTGGTGTACAAATACGTACAAAACTCAAGTCTCAGAAGTCACTATGCCAAACCAAGTGAGCTTCTCCCTCTAGTAGGCAACTCCGATTCTCCTCAAGTCCAAGGTCCTGATAAAAGGCTATACCTGTGACGTATAGTCTGGGGTGAGCTACATCTAAACTCAGTAGAAGAACATCAATAGCAGTTACATCTTACTAATGACAGAGTTTAAAGCAGAAGTAGGTCAAATATTAAAAGACGAATTTAACAAATTTAACAGATCAGACGTTTGATAGTAGAATAAAAGTAATAATAAGGCAGATATTGGATAATAGAGACAAAAGCTTGTAATTCTTATTCACTGTGCTCAAATTCCAGATTTTCATGTTCACTTCACTCATTGCGTTCACATCACTCACTATGCTCACTTCACTCATTGTGTTCACTTCACTCACTCTGTTCACTTCGTCCACTGTGTTCACTTCGTCCACTATGTTCACTTCACTCACTATGATCGCTTCGTTCACTTCACTTATGTATGCTATGCAATGCGTACGGATTGCCCCCGTACGGGCCCACTATATATGCTATGCAATGCGTACGGATTGCCCCCGTACAGGCCCACTATGTATGCTATGCACTGTACACTGTGTACGGATAACCGCCGCACCAGTCCACTTATCAATGTCTACTCACAGTCAAGTTTCATATATGTTCTCACTATTCACATGCACTCTCAGATACAGGGTTCAAGGTTCATACTTAACAATTCAACACTAAGTCTATCTGGTTTCCAAGGTTCAGAGTTCAATTATCCATATTCTAAATTTCACCTCAACTAATAATTCACCTTTCAACCCTTAATCAAATTCTAAAACCTTACTTCAATTTTATCACATCAAATTCAATCCCAGTTATAGTCAGATAACATTACCCAAAAATCCAGAGATTCAACTTCCAATAGTGTCTATTCAATTTGTCGAAACAGAGTCTCATATTTATTCTAATTCAAAGTTCATATGCAAGTTAAATAAAATGGATCAAAACAAAACAAAACGAATCAGATTAAAGCATACTGAACAAAACGAATCAGATTCAAAAGTTGAAAACAGGAATCAATTTATAAAATGTAAATAGAACAATCAAAACATATGTAGGAAATAGAACAATCAGAACATACGCGGAAACAGGATGGAAATAAAACATATCAGAACATATGTAGGAACATGATAGAAATAAAACATGTCAAAGGAAATAAAGCATCAGATCGAAAATCAATGAAACCATGAATCAATTTATAAAATATAAATTTCGTTGAGTTTTCCTTACCTTAACAGATCTTTCTAAGCAAATCCAACGCCGTTCCAAAGCGATCAAAAAGTTCTTATCCACGGCCTCCACTCTTAGTCTACATCATACATATGATGATGTATTAAAAATTGATCCTAATTATTAATAATATTGACGTATTTAAGTATTTTCTCATAACCGAGGCGGAAATAGGTAATTTCGCATTGACTCGAAACTTGACCCAACTTCCCACTTCATTTTGACCCTCAACACATTTGATTAAAGATTTAGTTAATTCATAAATTAGTTATATCTCATCGTACTCTTTCTAACACATCAATAATTACGTCAATCGGAGTTCAGGATAAAGAGTTATGGCCAAAATACCGAAGTTATATCGATACTTCAATCAAAACGTGCTAACTTAAAACTTGGCCTAACTTTCAGGTCAATTTTGATAATAAAAAAAAATTATCCATCAGTTAGTTAATTCATAAAAGTTGTAGATTTAGTTATTTTTTTTCTAATTTCATAATAATTGCATCAATCGGAGTTCGAAATAAAATGTTATGACCAAAATACTGAAGCAGTGTCGGCACAGTCAATTTGATCAATCAAACCATCATATTGATCGATCAATTCTACATTGATCGATCAATTTCACCCTTGATCGATCAACCTTCACATTGATCAATCAATTTCACCCTTGATCGATCAACCCATCACATTGATCGATCAATCTTCAAATTGATCGATCAATATTGTCGGAAATGAACTTCCAGCAAATAAACTTTCTGTTTTTATAAATACATATATAATTTGATCGATCAACCACCTAATTTGATCGATCAATACCAAATTTGATCGATCAATATCCAATTTGATCGACCAATTACCTAATTTGATCGATCAAAACCTTTAGAAATGCACAGGCATAAGGCTTTGTCATTTTAATCTATTTTCTTCCAAATCTTCTACAATCTTCATCGAATCACACACATATACTCTAAACTAAAACAATGATTTATTCTATAATATAAACCATTAAAATCAAAGAAAACTAACCTTTCTTCAATCGATTCCGTGATTTAGTAGAAATATTGCCGAACGAGGGTTTTGAAGCAAAACCATCGAATTTCTATGGCGAATCCACAAAGATTGATCACAATGAACTAAAGATGACGTTGCTCATCCTTACGCATTGATCTTAACCTCTTCTAAGCACGGGAAACGATTGTGAGATGATCACTCTTCAAAAAATAGGGTTTCTAAGGAAAGAGGGTTTGAATGGTTTAAAGTACCCCGGATCTCTAACGGTTGGAATTCACCAAAGGTGGACACTCAAGCGATGCCGGCGTCATGTGCTTTATAAAGGTTGCGGAGATTGCGGCGCGATGGCGATCGCACAGTCAAAAATCTCACAAAGCTTGAAGACGATGAGTTTCCGAAAATGGGGATCGGTTCTCTTTCTCTCTTCAAATTTCCAAATGGCTAAACTTAGCCATTAAGCAACCCATTCTCTCTCTCTTATACCCTAAAACCCAACCAAAATATCTAGATATTTTTACACCAATTTCTATCCACTTACCTTACACTTGGCTTCAGTATTGAGCGGCACACAGTGCGTCGGTGCACGACTTTTACACTAAAGGCCTAAACACACATTTAAACCTTAATCCGTCTGCACAAAGTTATCTTAATATCATTTAATGATTTATTATTACATAAAAACTATGGACACATCGATTTCCGTGTCGGACACATACACGGGGTCAGTTGAGTTCGAGCTCGAATTTTTTCGGGTTATTACAGTCAATGAGTGAGAAACATTTATAATTAAATTACCAAATCACCCTTCATCTCAATTAAATACATGACATCATTTGTGTTATATGACATTGTGGAATGATATTTCTATAGTTTCAACTATAAATGTTCTTCAAATGTTGACGGAATGACTATTTGGGTACTTTTTTGTAATTTCAATCACCTTTTCCTTCATACATTGACCGAATGTCTTTTTATGAACCTTGGAAATAGTGACACTTTTTTATAATTTTATGAATTAGTATAATATATTAAAATTTTCTTGGGGTAATCGATTTTTTTAATTTCTCCTTCTGGCATGGGCGCTAAATAGGCATCCAAAAATGGGTCCATTGATCGGATGATTTAGTCATCATTTCGTGGTGACCCATAAATTTGATGGGATCAAGATCAAAAAGCATGTGAACCAAACAACAGCTCATAAATTCAATGTAACCTAATAATTTGTATAAGAAATCATGTAATCTGAGCCCAACCTCAAATTTGAATGATGATGATGATGATGATGTGAAATTACAATGATAATATATTTCATAGTATAAATTGATTTTTTTACTCTATTAATTGTAATATTTTGTAGAATAATTTAAAGTTATATTTATCTAAATATTTTGTCAAAGATGTTTTCGTTGATTAAAGCGTCAATTGTTATGAAAAATGGATCTTACCTTTGTTAAACTGGTTGAAAATTCACTACAAAACATTTCATTTTCAAAATAAGTTCATATTTATAATGAATTTATTGAATTATTTTTTCGGTTTTAACCCTAAAATTCAATGCATAAAATATTTTTATTCACTCTACTGCAGAATATTATGATATTGCAAGTAATCTTAAACAGTTTTAGTATAGAAAGTTGAGAATGAAATTGTAGTATCAACATCACTAATTGCAATAATAGCTCACGTTTTTTATTATAAATGTTATTTTTATATGTGGTTCTGTTTTAGTATTCCAATATGGATTTGATGCATAAACATCTTCCTTACATGGGTTAAGTAGGATATTTTACTCCACTATCCCAATCCATCAATTATTCTAAGAAATCCCTTTACAATCAATAAACTTTTGGACCTTCTATTTTAGAAAATAAGTATTGTTTGTAAAAATACTTATCCCATTATAGTTCCAAAAAATTTAGAAAAAAGGGATTCAAACTATTTTTGTGCTCCCAACAGCACGTTTGATCAATGTGGGAGAAACATTTTTAAGTGAAATTACCGAATCACCCTTTTTCTCAATTAAATAAACAATATCATTTGGGTTATAGGGCATTTTGTTGAAGGGTATTTTTGTAATTCAATCATATATGTTTCTCAGTCATTGCCCAAATGACTTTTGAGGGATTTTTTGGAGTTTTAATTCACCCTTTCTTTCTTTTTTTTGATAGGTAATATCAAAATTTACAGAAAAAGAAAAGAATATGTAAAGGTGGATGAAAGAATCATCGACCCATAAAAAATAATTGCAAATGAAGTGGATCAACTTACACTACAGGGCCCTGGGATAGCACCATCTTTAGCTAATTTATCAGCAAGACCACTAGCACTCCTTGTGTGACAGCCCGGATTTTCACACTCAGAAATTTGTGCCATTAGGATCATGCTCTAGATGACTGCTCGTCAAGAGGAAATCAGAGCAGACACGGTCCAGTAGTGGCAGAACAAGTCATCATATAAGGCATTTAAAAGAAAGAAGAAATAAAATAATGCATATATGTAAAAACAAAAGAATATACATCCTCAAAAAGGAACTAAGAAGAACCACTGGTGATGGATATCCATCACTCAAAACAATGGTTCCCGATAGTGGTTCCAATAGAATGTATAATAATACAAGTAAGTATCTATAGTAATAATTACAGAAGGTGGCCACTAGGCACACAAATAATCCAAAATACAAGACTAATATACCCAGGCTAAGGGTAAAATATATCGGCCTGGATATCAGTCTCCTCGTCCTCGACCTCAGCCTCTGTCTCTGGCTCGTAGTCCAGGTCGCTCTCTATGATCGGTGCCCGAGCCTCGGAACCTATGACATAGAGTCAGGAGTGAGCTAACCAACTAAGCTCAATAGAAGAAATTTAGTTAAATTTGTATCTTAATTGTAAAACATGGTTGCAGAATACAACTCAGACAGATAAGCAATTACAGAATACAGACAGAACTGGAAAGATGCAGACAAATAATCAGATATGCAGAACTTGTAAGAATAGACATAAATCTTAGATTTTTCATGATACTATGCATACAATATTTAATGACTGAAAATAGTATACTTAAGTAACTCCCGTGAGTATATATAGTACGTGGTAGCCAGATTTTGGCCGATGGTTAATCTCGACCATCGTCGTTCAATTAACAATTTTAGGAATGCAATAATGCCTCATCTAAGGAGGACAATTGTGTCGAGAGATTTTCAAAGCAGTTGCACGAATGTGCCAGTCACAGATATACCGCCGAGTCTATGGGATTCGTCAGATTATTAAACTTAAAATCGTATGCATACGTATCATAATAACATGAATCAGATGACAAATAGCAGATAACAGGAATCAGATGTGATGGAAACTTCATGCATATGCAAGATATGATTGGAAATTAAAATCAGAATATGCGGCAGAATACAAAAGCTATGAACCCATGAGATAAAAAATAAATGCAAGTTCGGTTGAATTTCTCCTACCTCAGATCAGACCTTTCTATGCAAATCCAAAGCATTTTAATGCATCACGGTCTGATCCTAGACCATAGACATAGTACACTTAGTGTCAGAGATGTCAGGACATCAACTGGTATAGTGTCCAGTAGTGTTTTACCCATAAAACTAAAATAACAGGAATAGGGGTGATTGATCGATCAATATCCTTGTTTGATCAATCAATCATCCAATTTGATCGATCAAATACCTCATTTGATTGATCAACTTCTTTGCTTGATCGATCAATCCTCAAATTTGATAGATCAATTTTCCCATTGATCGATCAAGCAAGCCAGACTCAAATTTCTTAAAAATACCTATCTCTTATTTGCACACTAATTTATAAAATTTGATCCATCAATCTTTCACATTGATCGATCAATGTCCACATTGATTGATCATTCACACCCTTGATCGATCACTTTCTTGTGATCTATCAACCTCTTATATTGATCGATCAATTCTTAAATTGATCAATCAATCTTCAAATTTGATCGATCAAATCCCAATTTGATCGATCAATGCCCGTCGGGCATGAACTATCAGAAAAGTTTACCTACTATTTCATTAATTGTATATAACATTTGATCGATCAATCTTTCACATTGATCGATCAATCTCAGACTTGATCGATCAAATACTCAATTTGATTTGATCAAAGATGACAGTTTCTGTCATCAATGTCGATCATGAATCTTGACTTATTTTCACCTTGAATCTTTAATGATTCCTAACCAACACTCACACACATTCATTTGAACATTTATGAGGTCTTAACCTCTACAATTTTAACCTAATAACTCACCTCTTGAATGTCCCTTTCGGGTTCTCGACGAATGCGATTCGAAGAGGGTTTCGGATCCAACATCATAAATTTTTCACCGTCACAACTTGGAAGAGTAAATGTGTGGCTCCACTTCAACACGCGACGATAGCACACATCCCCAGACTAGACATAGATAGCTTAGATCGACCCTTCACACTCTATTTCCGAGAATCATTATATGGGGGATTCTCGAGCTTGGTTTGACAACGGAAGAATTCTAAAATCCAATCCTCTAGTCACAGCTCACTAACAATCAGGAAGAAGAAGAGTAAGGGAGGGATTCTAGCTCTCTTCCTTCCCATATAAGCTAACAAATGGAATATCTTAGATATTTTTCCCATTTTCTAACTTAAGCTCCGGTGTTAACCACATGTATGACTCCCCCGGTGTACCACGCCTCATCAAGGGCTTACTAGACTTGAACTTACACAAGAAGTCACACATGACTTGACTTAACTGTAGATTAATATTATTCCCAATATAAAATTTTTAATTTATTTCAATTTTCATGCTGGGCACGCTTATCGAAGTAGTCGAGTTCTGTTCTAAATTTTAGGGTCATTACATTATCCCCTCCTTAGGAATTTTCATCCCTGAAAATGTCAAGGAGTCTCAGACAGGTCCATGATGTATCCTAATTCCAACGGACAGAACAACGCAAAAACAAGCAATCGAATATAGCAAATAGAGCAAGCAAATCATAAACCATGCAGGAAGAAGTATGCATGCAGAACAGAAATTATATGAAAAATAAACTAATAGATATACAGATATAATTATTAAAAATAAAAATACATAATAGCATCATAATTACCTGTCAGGGCGTCAGAAGGTTCGGCCTCGTAGGTGCAGGTCTACTGGGCCTAGGTGGCTCAGCGCGATAGTCGCGTGGGTCTACGATATGCTGGCGGGCATGAGCTATCATCGGGGTAGAAGTAGTAGCATACGAGTGCTGCATCAGGAGCTCGAGCATCCCCTCGTGATAGTCTAATCGTCGATGCACCTAATGAAGGAACTCCTTCATCCCGTCCAGCCGCTCATGAATTCGCTTGTTGCCCTCGACGACCGCTGCAAGCACCGCTTCGAGGGTAATGGTGGAAGGTGCGGGTCTGTGTGACGTAGGGGCATGGGTAGGTCAGCATGAAGTAGTAGGGGCAAGTCGAGTAGTTACCTCAGGCTGAGGTGGCTGATCAAGCTGTACCTCCCCCACATCACGGGCTCTCTCTGCCGCCTCTGCACCCTCCGCAATTGGAGGAACCTCCTCCTTGGGTAACCTTTTCACCAAAAGGTTATAACTTTTGATCCAGTCTTTGAGTTTAAAAACTTTAGTATTGTTGGTAAATGTAGGCTCACCAGGAGCCAGGCTATACGCTTCCCTCAATGCGATTTATTGCTCAACCATTCGAGTTATCAATTGAGCATAGGGTAACTGTTTCTTGGAAGCAGCCTTGGTCTTCTCTGACATCATGTCCCTGGCATTGATCATGCCATCGAGCACCAAATCGGCAATGGAGAACCAATGATTCTCGAAAGCCACAAACAATGCTTGTTGCGTAATGTCGCTCCGCCCGGATTTGTGCAAAAATGGGTTTAGGGCACACTTGATAAAAGTATCAAGCATCCATAATCTATTAGGGAGTTGGGCCCGGGTAATGGATTGACCTAAACCATGTTGCCCTTGTGTCATCTTGGCAACCACGTCATGGTATGGCACATCCTTGATATACGGTGATAACAGACCACAAGTCTCAACATACATTGAAGAGCATTGTAGGGCGGCTGCGACATGAAATTGGTTAAACCTATATCAAAAGCCATCAATCTTGGTGACCAATTGCTGATGGCTGTCGCCCCGACGAAGGTTTTAGAAGAAAAGCCTCATGATTCTCGGGCAAAAATGATCGTGAAATGGCTCAAGTAGCGATTTCAACCCTAGCTTAGTAATGTAGTCAATGGCCCAAGTCATTTCGGGCCGATCCTCAAATAGCGTAGAGTCGAAAACATATTCGTGCAAAAATGTTTTGGAAGCCGACCACTCAGTTGGAACTTCACGTTGAATTTGTTATGGTTGGGGGTTTTGAACGGGTGGCACCATGTTTTCGGTGGGTGCCATGGGTGGCACGACGGGTGGTGCGATTGGTTCGGCGGGCAGCACTGATGCACGAACCCGAGATGTAGGGACTTTCCGCGTCGAATTCTTCGTTCGGCGATCCCATAGCTTAAAATACACTAAAAATATACAAAAACCCCAAATTAAGAAAAAGGCTAGGTGTTACCGCAATAGCCGAGCAAAATGTGATCAAATAAGCACAGGGAGAAGCTCCGGTAGCCGGCGAACAATCCGAAATGTTGCTTGAATGCAAGGAAGTACAAAGCTCATTGAACAATGGAAATTCCTAATCGTACGAGCGAAAAATGAAACCCAATTGCTACCTAAAATGATGGATTTGATCGATCAGTGTCAACCTTGATCGATCAATCTTATATGAAAAAAAAGCCCTCGCCCGATAACCTTGATCGATCAATCTTCTAATTTGATCGATCAATTTTTAAGTTATATGTCCTATCTCGATAACCTTGATCGATCAATTCACTTATGTTGATCGATCAAACCATAAAATTGATCGATCAATCGTCAATTTTGATCGATCAACCATGCAATCTCAGCACAAGGTTCAAGTTTAATTGATAGATCAAAGCCTCAGTTCATCGATCAATTCACTAATTTGATTGATCAAACATGACATTAAAGCCATTTCTTAAAATATTCATGTCTTTAACCAAATTGAACTGCATTTCGAGAATGAGAATCCATTGTACTATGTATGCCATATCAGTATATGCAGATTAGACCATTCAAAACATTTTTAATCACATGTGATACACATACAACACAACAATACATTTAGAATAAAAATCGTGAAAATTACCTTTCACATAAGGTAAACAAATGCGGGTATTGCTCGCGAATCTCGACTTCGCGCTCCCAAGTATCTTCTGAAACTGAATGATTATGCCACTTTATAAACACAAGTGGAATCAACTTGGTCTGCAAAGCCTGATCTTTACTGTCCAAGACCTCTACAGGTTCCTCAATCAGAGTGAGATCCTCTTGATGGTCAATCGGCTAGAAATCTAATACATAAATTAGGTCTCTCACGTATTTTCATAGCATGGAAATATGGAAGACGTTATGCACACTTGTCAATTATGGTGGCAACGCAATCCTATGCGTGACTTCGCTAACCCGCCCGAGTACCTTAAAAGGTCCAATATAACATGGACTCATCTTTCCACATTTTCCAAAATGCATCACGCCCTTAGTCGGTGAGATTTTCACGAACACCTTGTCTCCTACCTAAAAACAAGTATTAATTTCATTCCAATTTGATCAAATAGAGAAACCTATGTTTCTTGAACGCAACTATGTATACCTGAAGCTCAACGTGCGTCCGATGAAGATTGGCATAACTCTTTTGGCAACTTTGAGCAACCCATAATCTCTCCTAGATCAACCGAACTATCTCAGTTACACTGTCCATGATATCAGGTCCCAAAATAAGCTTTTTGTCGACTTCCTCCCAATTCAAAGGAGATCTACATCATCGTCCATATAAGGCTTCATAAGGTGCCACACCAATACTGAACTGATAACTGTTGTGGTAAGCGAACTCAATCAAAGGCAAATGCTGATCCCATGACTCATGAAAGTCTAACATACATGCACGCAACATATCCTCTATGATCTAGTTCACTCTCTCGGTCTGTCCATCTGTCTGAGGATGAAACGCTGAGCTGAACTCTAGTTTAGACCCCATGCCTTCTCGAAATCGTCTCCAGAACTGCGACGTATAAAGCGGATCTCGATCGCACACAATGTTGACTAGTATACCATGTAGCCGAACTATCTCTTTCATGTACAACTCTGCTAGCTTGCTGGCAGTATATGTAGTATGGTACGAAAGAAAGTGTGTAGATTTAGTCAGTCTATCTACAATGACCTAGATGACATTATTTTTCCTTAATGTACTCAGCAATCCAAATATAAAGTCCATAGAAATGGCTTCCCATTTCCATTCAGACACTGGTAATGGTTGCAATAATCCTGTTGGGTTTCAATGGTCTACTTTTACTTGTTGGCAAACTAAGCATCTGGACGCATATTTCGCAACATCTTTCTTCAATCCTCTCCACCAGAAGCTTCGCTTCAGATCTTGATACATCTTGATACTCCCAAGACGTATAGCATATATTGACTTATGGGCTTCTTCTGAAATAGTATCTTTAAGATCCTTGTTACCAGGTATGCACATCCAATCTCTAAATAGTAAAGTGCCACCATCCTTGATAGAGAAGTCCACCCTGATCCCATTGATCACATCCTTTCTAATGGTCATAAGCTCATCATCAATCATTTGGAGCTTACGTATGTTATCAAACAATGTGGGCCGTATCACAATGGTAGCCATCAGTGCTCCTGAACCTCTAACATCAATCTGTGTATCACATTAGGCCAGGTCCTTAAGTAGATGCCACCTTTATACTCTGGTAATAAGATGTGACAACTGAACCGAAGATTTCCTACTCAAAGCATCCGCCACAATATTAGCCTTTCCAGGATGATACTGGATGGAACAGTCGTAATCTATTAAGGACTCCATCCATCTGTGCTGTCGCATGTTCAAATCCTTCTGGGTAAAAAGATACTTGAGGCTCTATGGTCGGTGAAGATGTTAAACGTCTCACCGTATAAGTAGTGCCTCCAGATTTTCAACGCAAAAATCACCACTACTAACTCTAGATCATGAGTCAGATAGTTCTTCTCATGTTCCTTAAGCTATCTAGAGCCGTATGCGATAACTTTCTTGTGTTGGTTGAGGACACAACCCAAACCACTGTAAGATGCGTCACTATATATAGCAAAACCTCCTCTGCCAGAAGGTATAACTAACACTGGAGTTGTAGTCAGACGCGTCTTGAGTTCTTGAAAACTCTTCTCACATTGATCCGTCCAGTCAAATTTAGCATTCTTCTTTGTGAGCTAAGTAAGCGGACTTGAAAGTTTGGAGAATCCTTCCATAAATCATCTATAGTAACCCGCCAATCCTAGGAAACTACGGACTTCTGTTACCGTCCTTAGTTGCTCCCAATTCTCTACCACTTCAATCTTAGTCGGATCCATTGTTATACCCTTCTCAAAGCTAACATGACCTAAGAAACTGACTTGATAAAGCCAAAACTCACACTTACTGAGCTTTGCATATAGCTTGTGATATCTGAGAGTTTATAGAGCCGTGTGCAGATGTCGTTCGTGCTCCTCTTTTGTTCTTGAATAGATGAGAATGTCATCCACAAAAATGACCATGGATTTATCCAAATCTATAAAAGACGTCGATGTGTTCGTCAATCCAAATGGCATAACCAAAAATTCATAGTGCCCATATCTGATTCTGAATGCCATCTTCTAAATATCCTCTGCTTAACAAGATCGTAAGTCAATCTTTGAAAAGAACCACACTACTTGTAACTGATCAAAACGATCATCTATTCTTGGAAGCAGGTAACGATTCTTAATCGTCAACTTGTTCAATTGTTGTTAATCGATGTAAAGTCGTATCGAACCATCCTTCTTCATGACAAATAGTACTGGTGCTCCCCAAGGAGACACACTAGGTCAGATAAATCCTTTGTCAAGTAATTCTTACAGCTGCTCCTTCAATTCTTGCAACTCTGTAGGAGCCATGCGATATGGAGCTGTAGAAACTGGCTCAGTACCCTGAAACTAGATTGATAGCAAACTCAATCTCCTGATCTGGTGGTAGTCCTAGTAAATCCTCAGGAAACACGTCGGGGTACTCGCAAACAACATGAATGTTAGAAATAATATTCTTCTCTTCCCGTTTCTCTTGCAGAAAAGCTATATAGCCACTGCACACATTCTTTCATACACAGTCATGCATATAATCTAATATATGACAGTCACTAATATTCCTATGTATTTTAAAATTTACTAACACATTAAAAAATAACTAAAATTAATGACAGAATTGAACTCTCAAAGAGCAATGAAACCTTGAATGACATTGTTCGATGTCAAAACATCGATCGCGGTGACGGCATATGCTTAACCTTGAGCCACAGGTCGAGATGATCTCTTAGTAGACACCGATCTAGCCCGCTCCGTGCTTTCCTCTGGGAAGTTCCTAACTATGTGGCCCATCTTGCCACATCTTAAGCATGCTCCCGTCTTTCTCCTGCAGTCCTCTGTCTTGTGTGGCTTCTCACACTTTGCACATGACAGGGTCGGAGTGAAAGATGAGACCCTAGAGTATCCCTGCGCTACAAAAGCTCTGCTGCCAGAAGAACCAGACAATCTGAATGGTCTCGAAGATGTAGGTACTGCTGGCCTCTGATATGAACTAGGCTCTATAGATATCGCTGGTCGGGAGTGAGTAGGGTATCTCAGAGGTCTGGAGAATCTAGCCCTTTGGTTTTGCTCAGGGTCCTAAGACTGTCCCTGAAATGACCTCTCTCTGTTTTGCTTGTCTCTCCAAGCAAACTGCTTCTAGCTTTCCTCCTCTGAAATGAGAGCTTTGGACATGACTACTGCATATGTCTCCAGCTCCAATATGGCCACTTCCCTCCATATGTTTTACCTCAAGCCCAGTTGGAACTTTTCAGCTCGCATCAACTGGGTGGCTACATGTTGCGGAATAAATTTTGATAATCTATCGAACTCCACGTTGTACTCTTGCAACATCATAGCTCCTTGTTCCAATTTGATAAACCTGACTTCCCACTAATGCCTCACTATTTTGAAGAAATATTTGTCGTTAAAAGTTTCAACAAATTTGGCCCATGTCCAAGGGACATTGGGAAGCTCTTGCTCACCGTGCCTCGATACTGTTTTCCCCCAAGGCCTCGCTTCCCCATCAAGTTTGAAGGTTGCTCAACGCACCTTCTCCAAATCAGTGCATTGAAGCACCTCAAAAACCTTCTCCATTTCTTCTATCCAACCCTTGGCCTCAATAGGATCTGTTTAATCGGAGAAATTAGGAGGTCTCATTCTGCTAAACTCGATAAAATTGTCGGGTTGGTGAGGTGGCCTAACTACTTGTTGATTCAAAGCAGCAGTCTGTTGAGCGACGTTGGCAGCCAAATCTTCCAACACGTGCTCCATTCTACTATCACCTCCTCTTTTGCCTCCTCTAGGTCCCACCGAAAGAGCATTCTCATCCGATAGGAATCCCAATCCCCTAGACGTACCAATAACATCGGGAATCTCTCATAGTGGGACCACTCTCTGTCCTCCTCTGCCTCCACTGCATCCACCTCTGAACTTTGGGCCCATAGTATCAATTTGTCATTGTGAAAATAATAACATTGATCAGTACATAGATTGTAAAACAATCCAATATGAACCCATAGTTCAACCTAAAGCCTAGGCTCTGATACCAACTGTGACAACTCGGATTTCTGCACCTAGAAATCTGTGCCATCAGGATCATGCTCTAGATGATCTCTGAGACAAATCAAAGAGTGTCTGCTCGCCAAGTGAAAATCAGAGCAGACACAGTCCAGTAGTGACAGATCGATTCATCATATAAGGCATTTAAAAGAAAGAAGAAATAAAATAATGCATATATGTAAAAACAAAAGAATATACATCCTCAAAATGGAATCAAGAAGAACCATTGGTGATGGACATCCATCACCCAAAACAATGGTTCCCGATAGTGGTTCCTATAGAATGTATAATAATACAAGTAAGTATCTATATTAATAAATACAAAAGGTGGCCACCAGGCACACATAATCCAAAATACAATACAGAACCCAAAACACAAAACTAATATACCCAGGCTAAGGGTAAAACTCGTCGGCTTTGATACCAGTCTCCTCGTCCTCGGCCTCAACCTCTGTCTCTAGCTGATAGTTCGGGTCGCTGTCTATGACCAGTGCCCGAGCCTCAGAACCTATGACACAGCCAGGAGTGAGCTAACCAACTAAGCTCAATAGAAACAATTCAATTAAATTTGCATCTTAATTGTAAAATATTGTTGCAGAATATAACTCAGACAAATAAGCAATTACAGAATACATACAGAACTGAAAACATGCAGACAGATAATCAGATATGTAGAACTTATAAGAACAGACATAAACCTCAGAGTTTCAGGATGTTATGCATATAGTATTTAATGACTTAAAATAATATTTTTAAGTAACTCCCATGAGTATAGCACATGGTAGCAAGATTTGAGACAATGGGTAATCCCGGCCATCGTCGTTCAATGAATAATTTCAGGAATGCAACAATGCCTCATCTAAGGAGTACAATTGTGTCGAGAGATTTCCAAAGCAGATGCACGAATGTACCAGTTACGGATATATCACAGAGATGATGGGATTCGTCAGATTATTAAACTTAAAATCTCATGCATACGTATTATAATAACCGGAATCATATGACAGATAGCAGATGATAGGATTCAGATGTGACGGAACCTTCATGCATATGCAAGACATGATTGGAAAGTAAAATTAGAATATGCGACAGAATACAGAAGCTATGAACCCATGAGATCAAAAATAAATTTAAGTTCGGTTGTGTGATAGCCATGATTTCTACACCCAAAAATTCGTGCCATCAGGATCATGCTCTGGATGATCCACAGGACAAATAACAGAGTATCTGCTCGTATAGCGGAAATCATAGAAGACACGGTTTAGTAGTGGCAGATCGAGTCATCATATAAGACATTTAAAAGAAAGAAGAAATAAATAATGCATATATGTATAAACAAAAGAATATACATCCTAAAAAAGGAACCAAAAAGAACCACTAGTGATGGACATCCATCACCCAAAACAATGGTTCCTGATAATAGTTCCTATAGAATGTATAATAATACAAGTAAAAAATATCTAAAGAAATAAATATAGAAGGTGGCCACCAGGAGCACAAATAATCTAAAATAGAGTAAAAAAATAAAAAATACAAGACTAATATTCCTGTGTTAGGGGTAAACTCGTCATCGGTTATCCGCTCCTCGCTCGCCTTCGCCTCACCGCCTCCGATAATCCGGGTTGCTTGCATTCGACATGCTCTAACCTCAAAACCTATGGCATAGAGTCAGGAGTGAGCTAATCATCTAAGCTTAGTAGAAGAATTTCAGTTAAATTTGCATCTTAATTGTAAAACATGGTTACAAAAGACATTTCAGACAGATAAGGCGTTGCAGAATATTGACATAATTGAACAGATGCAGATAGATGATCAGATATGTAGAATTTATCAGAATGCAGAACTTATCAGAGTAGACAGAATTTCAGAGTTTTCAGGATGCTATGTATATAGTATATAAATGACTTAAAATAATATAAGTAGCTCTCGTGAGTATAGCACGTGATAGCCAGATTTGGGTAGATGGGTAATCCTGACCATCGTCGTTCAATGAATAATTTCAGAAATTGTATCAATGTATCATCTAAGGAGTGCAATTGTGTCGAGGGATTTCTAAAGCAGATGCACGATTGTGTCAGGCATAGATATATCGCCGAGTCGGTCGGATTTGTCAGATTATTAAACTTGAAATCACATGCATACTTATCATATAATAGGAATCAGGTGACTGATAGCAGATAATAGGAATCAGATATGATAGAATTTTCACACATGCTATACATGATTGGAAAGTAAAATCAGAATATGCAATAGAATACAGAAGGTTTGGAACCAGGAGATTAAGAATAAATGCAATTTCAGTTGAATTCTCCTACCTCAGATCAGACCTTTTCTAAGTAAATCCAAAGCTTTTTAATGCGTCACGGTCTGATCCTAGACCATAGACATCGTATACTTATTGTCAAAGATGTCAGAACATCAACTGGCATAGTGTCTAGTAGTGGGGGCACAGTGTCATGTACTATTTTATTCAAAAAAACAAAATAGCAGAAAATAGAAGTGATTGATCGATCAATAGCCTTGTTTGATCGATCAATCATCCAACTTGATCGATCAAATACCTCCTTTGATCGATCAATGCCCCCATTCAACTCACATGTGACAGAGGGGATTTGATCAATCAGCATCCTTGTTTGAACGATCAATCCTTAAATTTGATCGATCAATTTCCCTATTGATCGATCAATCCAATCAGATTCAAATTTCCTACCTCTTGTTGGCACACTTAAATTATAAAACTTGATTGATCAATTCTCAAATTGATCGATCAACGTTCACATTGGTAGATCATTTCGACCTTTGATCGATCACCTCACTGTGATCGATCAATCTCTCATATTGATCGATCAATTCTCAAATTGATCGATCAACCTTCAGATTTGATTGATCAAATACCAATTTGATCGATCAATGCCCATATGACATTAAACTTTCAGAAAATATTCCTATTACTCTTTTTAATTGATTATACGAATAGATCGATCAATCCTTTACATTGGTTGTTCAATCCCAGGCTTGATCGATCATTTCACTAATTTGATCGATCAAGGATGACAATTTCTGTCATTAATGGCGATCACTTGTTCTTAACCTACTTTGATCTTTAACCCTTAATGGTCCCTGACAACTATCACACACATCCCTTTACACATTTATGAGATTTTAATTTATACAATTTTAATCTAAAAACTCACCTCTTTAAAGGCCCTTTCGAGTTCTTGGCAAAAGCGATCCGGTGAGGGTTTCGGATCCCAAATCAGAAATTTGTCGCCGTCATGACCCGGAATAGCAGACGTTCGGCTCCACTTTAGCACACTGAGATACCACTCCTCTTTGCTGCCTCAACGCCCTCCACAATTGGAGGAACCTCCTCCTCCACAAGTAACCTTTTCATCGAAAGGCTGTAACTCTTCGTCTAGTCCTTGAGTTTAAACACAATAGTGTTGTTGGTTAATCGAGGGTCGCTGGGAGCCAAGCTATACTCATCTCTCAATACTACATACTGCTCGACCATTTTAGTTATCAAGCGAGCATAGGGCATCTGCTTCTTTGAAGCTGCCTTGGTCTTCTCCGACATTATTTCCTTAGCATTGATCATGCCATCATGGACCAAATCGGCAACTGAGAACCAACATTTCTCGAAAACCGCAAATAGTGCTTGTTGTGCAATGCCGCTCCGTGCTGATTTATGCAAGAACGGGTTGAGGGCACACTTGATATATGTATCAAGCATCCACAACTGATTGGGCAGTTGGGCCCGGATAATGGATTGTCCCAAACTATGCTGACCTTCGGTCATTTTGGTAACCACATCGTGGAAGGGGACATCCTTAATGTAAGGTGGCAATAGGCCACAAGTCTCAATGTACACCAAAGTGCACTGCAAGGCGGCCGCAAAGTGGTATTGGTTAAACTTGTAATCCAAGCCGTCTATCTTGGTGACTAATTGGTTACAGTTGTCGCCCTGATAGAGGTTTTGTAAGAAAAGTTGCACAATTCGGGGACAAAAATGATCGTGAAATGACTCAAGTAACGGTTTCAACCCTAGCTTTGTAATGTAATCGATGGCCCAAGTCATTTCGGGCCAATCCTCAAAGAGCGTAGAGTCAAAAACGTACTCGGGCAAAAATGCTTTAGAAGCCCACCACTGGGTTGGGACTTCGCGTTGAATTTGGGGTGGTTGGGGGTTTTAAATGGGTGGCACCACATGTTTCAACGGGAGCCACGGGTGGCATGAAAGGTGGTGCGACCAGTTCGACGAGCGGCACAGATGCACGAACCCGGGATGTGGGTACTTTGCGCGATGCATTTTTTGTCTGCGGTCCCATAGTTTAAATACCCCTAAAAGATATAAAAAAACCAAAAATTAGAGAAAGTTAGGGTCTACCGATCGAACCGAGCAAAATCTGAGCTAATGATGTGCGGGGAGAAGCTTCGGTAGCCGGCAAATACTTCGAAGGTCACTTGAACGTAAGGGAGCTAAAAAAAAACCTCTTCAACAATCAAAGTCTTCAATCATGCGAATGAGAAATAAAACCCCAATTGTTACTTAAAACGACAGAGTTGATCGATCAATTCTTAAGTCAAAATGCCCTAACCCGATAACCTTGATCAATCAATCTTGCATATTGATCGATCAATGTTTAAGTTAAACTGTCCTAGCTCGACAGCCTTGATCGATCAATGCACTTATATTGATTGATCAACCCACAAAATTGATCAATCAATCTTCACTTTTGATCGATCAATCATTCAAACTCAACACAAGGTTCAAACGTAACTGATCGATCAATCCTATATATTGATAGATCAAAGTCTAAATTGATCGATCAATTAACTAATTTGATCGATCAATCCTGACAGTAATGCTATTTATTAACATTTACATGTCTTTAACCCTAATGAACTTCATTTCGAGAATGAGGGTCTATTGTACCTCGTATACCATGTCTGTATATGTAGATTATACTATTCAAAATATTCTTGCTTACATATGATATGCATACAATCACGATAATGAATTTAAACTAAAATCATGAAAATTACCTTCCACATCAAGTAAAGAAATGAGGATATTGCTCGCGAATCTCGGCTTCACGCTCTCAGGTAGCTTCTACAAAAGTGTGATTCTTCCACTTTACGAGCACAAGTGGGATTATCTTAGTCCGCAAAACCTGATCTTTACGGTCCAAGATCTCGACGGGCTCTTCCACCAGAGTTAGATCCTCTTGAAGCTCAATTGGTTGGAAGTCTAACACATGAGTCAGGTCTCTCACATATCTCCGTAGCATGGAAACATGGAAGACGTTATGCATACTTGCCAATTGTGGTGGCAAGGCAATCCTGAACGCGATTTTGCCAACCCATCTGAATACCTCAAATGGTCCAATATAACATGGACTTAGCTTTCCACGTGTTCCCAAGCGCATCACGCCCTAAGTCGGCGAGATTTTCACGAACACCTTGTCTCCTACCTGAAAATAAGTGTTAATTCGATAGCTATTGATTAAATAGAGAAACCTAAGTTTCTTGAATGCAACTAAGTATACCTAAAACTCAACATGCGTCCGATGAAGGTAGGCATAACTCTTTTGACAACTTTGAGCAACCTGTAATCTCTCACGAATCAACCGAACTATCTTAGTTGCACTGTCCACGATATCAGGTCTCAAAATAAGTTCTTCACTGACTTCTTCCTAATTCAAAGGAGATCTGCATCATCATCCATATATGGCTTTGTAAGGCGCCATCCCAATATTGGACTGATAGCTGTTGCTTCAAGCGAACTCAATCAGAGGCAAATATTGATCCCATGAACCATGAAAGTCCAACATGCATGCATGCAACATATCCTCTATGATCTAGTTCACTCTCTCAGTCTGCCCATCTGTCTAAGGATGAAACACTGAGCTAAACTCGAGTTTAGATCCCATGCCTTTTTGAAATCGCCGCTATAATTACAATGTAGAAAGCGGATCTCGATCACACACAATGTTGACTGGTATGCCATGTAATCGAACTATCTCCTTCATGTACAGCTCTGTGAGCTTGCTGGCTGTATACGTAGTACTGTATGGCAGAAAGTGTGCAGACTTAGTCAGTCTATTTACAATGCCCCGAATGACATTGTTTTTCCTCAATGTACCCGGCAATCCTAATATAAACTCCATAGAAATGGCTTCCCATTTCCATTCAGGCATTGGTAATGGTTGCAATAATCCTGATGGGTTCCGATGGTCTACTTTTACTTGCTGGCAGACCAAACATCGAGAATCGTAGTCCGCAACATCCTTCTTCAATCCTCTCCATCAGAAGCTTCGCTTCAGATCTTGGTACATCTTGGTACTCTCAGGATGTATAGCATACGTTGACTTGTAAGCTTCTTCTAAAATGGTATCTTTAAGATCCTTGTTAGCATGTATGCACATCCGATCTCTGAATAGTAGAGTACCATTATCTTTGATGGAGAAATTCAGTCTGATCCCGTTGATCACATCCTTTCTAATGGCCATAAGCTCATCATCAATTATCTGGAGCTTACATACGTTCTCAAACAACGTGGGCTATATCACAATGGTAACCATCAATGCTCCTGAACCTCTGACATGAATCAATGTATCACATAAGGCCAGGTCCTCAAGTAGATGCCACCTCTGTATGCTGGTAATAAGATGTGATAATTGAGCCAAATATTTTCTTCTCAAAGCATCCGCCACAACATTGGCCTTCCCCGGATGATACTGGATGGAACAGTCATAATCTTTTAAGAACTCCATCCATCTGTGTTGTCGCATGTTCAAATCCTTTTGGGTAAAAAATTACTTGAGGCTCTTGTGGTTGGTGAAGATATCGTACGTCTCACCGTATAAGTAGTGCCTTAAAATCTTCAAAGCAAAGATCACCGCTGCTAACTCCAGATCATGAGTCAGATAGTTCTTCTCATGTTCCTTGAGTTGCCTAAAGCTGTAAGCGATGACTTTCTTGTGCTGGTTGAGGATACAACCCAAACCACTATAAGATGCGTCACTATATATAGCAAAACCTCCTCTGCCATAAGGTATAGCTAACACTGGAGCTATAGTCAGACGCGTCTTGAGTTCTTGAAAACTCTTCTCACATTGATCCGTCCAGCCAAACTTAGCATTCTTCTTAGTGAGCTGATTAAGCAGACTTGATAGTTTAAAGAACCCTTCTACAAATCGTCTATAGTATCCCGCCAAGCAAAGGAAACTATAGACTTCGGTTATCATCATTGGTTGCTCCCAATTCACCACCGCTTTAATCTTTGTCGGATCCACCATTATACCTTTCTCAGAAACAACATGACCTAAGAAGCTGACTTGGTCAAGCCAAAACTCACACTTACTGAGCTTTGCGTAAAGTTTATGATCTCTGAGAGTCTGTAGAGCCACATGCAGATGCTATTCATGGTCTTCTTTCATCCATGAATAGATGAGAATGTCATCCATGAACACAACCACAGATTTCTCCAAGTGTGGTTTAAACACTCAGTTCATTAATCCATAAAAGACGTTGATGCGTTCGTCAATCCAAATGACATAACTAAAAATTCATAGTGCCCATATCTAGTTTTGAACATCGTCTTTTTAATATCCTCTGCTTTGACTCTTAACTGATGATAACCCGATCGTAAGTCAATCTTCATAAAGAACCTCGCTCCTTGCAAAGAGATCATCTATTCTTGGGAGCAGGTAATAATTATTAATCGTCAACTTATTCAACTGTCGATAATCGATGCAAAGTCGTATCGAATCATCCTTCTTCCTGACAAATAACACTGGTGCTCCTCAAGGAGACACAGTAGGTCGGATAAACCCTTTGTTAAGCAATTCTTACAGCTGCTCCTTTAATTCTTGCAGCTCTACAGGAGCCATCTGATAAGGAGCTTTAGATACTAGCTCAGTACCCAAAACTAGATTTATTGTAAATTCAATCTCCTGTGCAGATGGTAGTCCTGGTAAATCCTCAAGAAACACGTCGAGGTACTCGCAAGTAACATGAATGTCCGAAATCACATTCTTCTCTTCCCGTTGCTCTTGCAGAAAATCCATATAACCACTGCAACCATTCATCATCACCCTCTCAGCCCAAATAGCTGATATCAACGATGTTACCTTAAACTTCACCCCGTAGAACCTAAATAACTTCCTCTTTGGAGGGCAGAAAATCACGATTTTCCGTAGGTAACCGACACTAGCATAATAAGCGGATAGCCAATCCATCCCTAAGATCACATCGAAGCCTACCATATTCATCAATATCAGGTCTGCTCGAGTTTCCTCCTTCTCCACTCTAATAACTACCGCCCAGTTCACTGTGTCCATTTTCACTGAATTACCCGTAGGGATTGTCACTGCCAAAATGAAATCTAACTTCTTTGACGTAATCCCTATACGTGCTGAGAACATCGGAAAAATGAACGAATGTGTGGACCCAGGGTCAATCAGGACTCTCGCTTCAACCTCATATATGTCTTGCTCTTGACGTATATGAAGAGTACCTTAATTTATATATTCAACATACACAGTCATGCATATAATCTTACATATAGCAGTCACTATATTCTTACGCATTTAAGATCTACTAACACATTAAAAAGATAACTGAGATTAATAACATAATTGAACATCTCAAAGCGTAATGATACCTTAGATGATATCGTTTGATGTCAGAGCTTCAGTCGCGGTGATAGCATAAGCTCAACCATGAAGAACAGGTCGAGACAATCTCTTAGTAGACATGGATCTGGACTGCTCCTTGCTCTCCTTGCTCTATTCTAGGCAGTTTCTGACTATGTGGCCCATCTTGCCACACCTGAAGAACGCCCCTGTCTCTCTCCTATAGTCCTCTGTCTTGTATGGTTTCCCGAACTTAGCACATGACAGAGTCAGAGTGAATGACGAGACCCTAGAGGATCCCTGCGCTACAGAAGCCTCACTGCCAGAAGAACCAGATGGTCTGAATGGTCTGAAAGATGCACGTGCTGCTGGCCTCTGATATGAACTAGGCCCTGTAAACATCGCCGGCCGGGAGTGTGTAGGATATCTCGAAGTTCTAGAGAATCTAGCCCTTTTGTTTTGTTCAAGGTCCTAAGATTGCCCCTGAAATAACCTCTCTTTTTTTTGCCTATCTCCCCAGGCAAACTGTTTATGATTCTCCTCCTTTGCGATGAGAGCTTCGGACAAACACTCTCGTATGTCTCCATTTCCCATATGGCCACATCCTTCTGAAGATTCTGCCTCAAGCCAAGTTGAAATTTATGAGCTCTCATCAACTCTGTAGCTATATGCTGTGGTGTAAATCTAGATAATCTATCAAACTCAGCACCATATTCTCTTACCGACATATCACCTTGCTTCAACTCGATGAATTTAACCTCCCATTGATGCCTCACTATCTTTGGGAAGTATTTATTGTAGAAGACTTCAGTGAACTCCTCCCAAGTCCACAAATTATTTGGGAATTCTCTCTCTATTCCTTGATACCGACTTCCACCAAGGACAAGCATCACCATCTAGTTTGAAGGTTTCCCAACGCACTTTTTCCACATCAGTGTATTGGAGCACTTCAAACAATTTCTCCATTTCTTTAATCCAACCCTCGGCCTCAATAGGATCCGTTTGTCCCGAGAAGTTAGGAGGTCTCATTCTCCTAAACTCGACAAAACCGTCGGGGTGGTGAGGTGGTCTAGCTGCTTGTTGATTCAAAGTAGCAGCCTACTGAGCGATGTTGGTAGCAAATGCTTCCAACACCTGCTCCATCCTACTCTCGCTACCTCTTCTTCCTCCTCTCGGTCCTACAAGAACGGCATTCTCATCCGATAGGAACCTCAATCCCCTAGATGTTCTAGTAACATCTAGAATCTTTTGAAAAGGAATCTCTCTCTGTCCTTCTCTTGATCCACTAATTCCTCCTCTGAACTTAGGGGTCATAGCACTGCTCTGTCATTGTGAAAACAACAACATTGATCAGTACATAGATTGTGAAAACAATCCAACATGAACCCATAGTTCAACCTAAAACCTAATCTCTGATACCAATTATGACAGCCAAGATTTTTGCACCCAAAAATCTATGCCATCAGGATCATACTCTGGATGATCCCCAAAACAAATCACAGTGTCTGCTCATATAACATAAATCAGAGCAGACACGGTCCAGTAGTGGTAGATCGAGTCATCATATAAGACATTTAAAAGAAAGAAGAAATAAACAATATATATATGTATAAATAAAAAAATATACATCCTCAAAAAGAAACCAAGAAGAACCACTGGTGATGGACATCCATCACCCAAAACAATGGTTCCTATAGAACGTATAATAATACAAATAAAAAACATCTATAGAAATAAATACAGAAGGTGGCCACCAAGCGCACAAATAATCCAAAATACAGTACAAAAACTCAAAACAAGACTAATATACCCAGGCTAGGGGTAAAACTCGCTCGATATCCGCTCTCGCTCTCGCCTCACCCGCTTTGGCTCATAATTGGTCGCTTCTCATTAGGTGCTCTAACCTCAGAACCTATGACAGAATCAGGAGTGAGCTAACCATCTAAGCTAAGTAAAAGAATTTCAGTTAAATTTGCATCTTAATTGTAAAATCTGGTTATAGAAGACATTTCAGACAGATAAGCAGTTACAGAATATTCACATAATTGAACAGATGCAGATAGATGATCAGATATGAAGAATTTATCAGAATGCAGAACTTATCAGAGTAGACAAAATCTCAAAGTTTTCAGGATGCTATGCATACAGTATTTAAATTACTTAAAATAATATACTTAAGTAACTCCCATGAGTATATCCATGGTAGCCAGATTTGGGCTCATGGGTAATCCCGACCATCGTCGTTCAATGAACAATTTCAGAAATTGCAATAATGTCTCATCTAAGGAGTGCAATTGTTCCAAGGGATTTCCAAAGTAAATGCACGATTGTGTCAGGCACGGATATACCGCCGAGTCGGTGGGATTTGTTAGATTATTAAACTTGAAATCACATGCATACTTATCATATAACTAGAATCAGGTGACTGATAGCAGATAACAGGAATCATATATGATGGAGTTTTCACACATATACTATACATGACTGGAAAGTAAAATCAGAATATGCAATAGAATACAGAAGGTTTGGAATCATGAGATCAAGAATAAATGCAATTTCAGTTGAATTCCCCTACCTCAGATCATACCTATTCTAAGTAAATCCAAAGCTTTTTAATACGTCACGATCTGATCCTAGACCATAGACATTGTATAGTTATTGTCAGAGATGTCGGAACATCAACTGGAACAGTGTCCAGTAGTGTTTTATTCACAAAACCATAACAACAAAAAACATTGGTGATTGATCGATCAATAGCCTTGTTTGATCGATCAATCATCCAACTCGATCGATCAAATATCTCCTTTGATCGATCAATATCCCCATTTAACTCACATGTGACAGAGGGAATTTGACCGATCAACATCCTTGTTTGATTGATCAATCCTCAAATTTGATCGATCCTCATTGATCGATCAATCCAGTCAGATTCAAATTTCCTACCTCCTGTTGGCACACTTAAATTATAAAATTTGATCAATCAATTCTCAAATTGATCAATCAATATTTCAGTTTGATTGATCAATGTCCACATTGATCAATCATTCCGACCTTTGATCGATCACCTCACTGTGTTTGATCGATCAAATATGCCCATCGAGCATTGAACTTCCAGAAAACATACATGTTGTTCTCATTAATTGAATATACGAATTGATCGATCAATCCTTTACATTGATAGATCAATCCCAGGCTTGATTGATCAATTCACTAATTTGATCAATCAAGGATGACAGTTTCTGTCATTAATAGTGATTACTTGTGTAAAGACCCGTATTTTGAACCCGAGTTAGACTGACCCTGTGTGTGTATTCGGCTCGGCAACCGACGTCACCATTTGTTTTGAATTTTTATCTAGATGTGATTGTGCGGAAAGATTTTAATTTAGAGCCCATTTGTACCCTCGTGCGAAAGTTGTGCACCGACCTCGGTGTAGCCGCTCAACACCGGACTTGAGTTTTAAAATTACAAGTGTATAATACATAAGATGTGTGTGTGTGTTTTACTTTGTGAGCAATCCTATTATAAGAAGGAATTGCATTCCCGTATTATACTAGGTTTTGTTAAGAGAGGATAGTTACCCAACCGTGTGAAACTCCTTCTTCTCTCTTCTTCAATCATCGTAGGAGATCGGTTTAGAAAACCTCCTTCTCTAGAACCCTCTTTGTTGAAAACACTTAAACCTTAGAAAGAACTTGAATCAACCTTGGATTCGTAGTTGGCTATTGGGAGAGGTTGAGATCATTGGGGGCGTGTTGGAGTTGTCTCTGTGAACTCGTGGGATCGATCGCGGCGCGAATCGTTGAGGAAACCCGTCGGTTTTTATCATCGCTCGAGCAAGGTATCACCGAACTCCGACATTGTCTTAGTATTGTAGTCATAACTTTTTATTCCAAACTCTGATTAAGACGATTCATTTTGCGTTGGAAAGCTAATAGAAAAATCTACAACTTTTATGTTTTGACCAACTCATGAATCAATCGTCTTGATGGTTAAAAAAATATGAGAATGTTACATCAAATCGCTCGAGCGAGCTATTATCATCGCTCGAGCGAGGTATCACCGAACTCCGATATTATCTTAGTATTTTAGTCATAACTTTTTATCCCGAACTCCGATTAAGACAATTCTTTTTGCGTTGGAAAGCTAATAGAAACGCCTACAACTTTCATGTTTTGACCAACTCATGAATCAATCGTCTTGATGGTCAAAAAAATATGAGAATGTTACGTCAAATCGCTCGAGCGAGCTATTATCATCGCTCGAGCGAGGTATCACCGAACTCCGGTATTGCCTTAGTATTTTAGTCATAACTTTTTATCTCGAACTTCAATTGAGACGATTCTTTTTGTGTTGGAAAGCTAATATAAAAATCTACAACTTTCATGTTTTGACCAACACATGAATCAATCGTCTTGATAGTCAAACAAATATGAGAATGTTACGTCAAATTCTAGGATTGGCGCAACTTGCCTGTTTTGACTTGTTTTTGAGGAAACGCTTAAATAGGTCTATATTATTAGTAATTAGAGTTTATCTTAATGCATGAACGTATATTATGATGTAGATTGAGGGCGAGAGGCCATCAATAGGACCTTGCTTGACTTCGCATAACTCCGAGTTTTAGGTAGGAGAATCTCATCTTTACAGTATTTTATTTTAATTCGCATGGATATTTTGAATTAAAATCTTTAAACTTGCATATGCCATTGAAATCACATCTGTAAACTGAAATTGATATGAATGACTGAAAATCTACATCTACCTGAATCCTGAAATCTGAATCTGCTTAAGCACTGAAAATCTGAAATCAAGAACCTGAACTATGTATAAGAGACTTGCATCTGATTATATTAGTATCTGCATTTGTTTTATGATTGACCTGAACGACCCCTCAAAAATTCCTGAACAACTTCCTGGCACAAGTTTCCCTCATTACGCAGGGGCTTGTTGCATCCTGAAAAAGGGTTCATGAACGACGATGGTAGGTAGGGGTTCCCATCGGCTATATTCCTGCTCTCGAGATATAGTTTACTCGGGAGGTATTTTAAGTTGAGGATTAAGTCATGAATTACTGAACTTTACATATAGAAGTTAGAGAAACTAAGACATCAAACACCGTGATTCGTTTCTTGAAACTGTTTTCACACATTTAGAAATAAATCTTACATATGATTTCCGCACCTAAATTCAGTTTATTATCTGCTTATATGTTTGGCAAGCTATATTCCGATATTTGTTTTGAAACCATGTTAGTTAAAGTAAAATACCGTAGATGTCTTTCTTCTACTGAGCTTTGTTGGTTAGCTCACTCCGACTATACGTCACAGGTTCAGGTATTGACGTGGCTATTCGAGTGAGTGATCGACTACGTGCCTGAGAAAGAGCTTGAGGTTCCTCCTGAGGAGTTTTTCCCAGTATAGAACTTACTGATTTTCTTATTTGTGGTGAGAGTTAGACTTGAATTTGTGGGCCCATTTTAGTTGGATACCATAGTTTTATATTTGACGTTGATTTCTGTTATGAGCCATGTTTCGATGATGGTCGGCCATCATCGGTGGTTCTTTACTTTTAATTGCTTCCGTATTTATTTTAGCTAGGGATATTTATTGCGCTTTACTCTGATATGTGCCCTGTTTGTCCGGCTTATCGTTTATTCGATAGGTTGGCGAACCGGCCTTTCCTATACCTGAGGGATTGGAAAAGTCGGTCGTCGGTTGGTATCGAGCCATGGTTTTAGATTCTCTAAGGACCCATGAGAACTAACCGTGACCCGATGCATTCGCCAGAGTATGTCGTTAGGTCCGTAATCACTAGTCTTGTTTGTAATTGTCTTTACAATCAATGTTGTGATGTTGTGGTGTTCACAATAACATCAAGATGGCCCCAAGATTTAAAGGGGAGGCAGAGGTAGGACGGTGCCTTAAGAGGACATTCCTGAAGGAGTCGGTACATCAAGGGGAGTTTCCTTCACACCCGGTTCTAATGCAGCCCCTATAGGAGCCGGAGTTGATAGAGGACAGGGTGGAAGAATGGAAAAAGTGTTGGAAAGTCCGCCACCAACATTGCTCGCCAGATCGCATCTATGGCTCAACAGATCACGAATCGCCAAATAAAGCAGAGCTGATTTCTGCTGGACAACATCAACAATCATCAGGATTTGCCGAATTCAGGAGGGTGAGACCTCCAAATTTTTCTGGACAGACCACCCGATGGAAGCTGAAGGTTGGTTGGATGAGATGGAAAAGATCTTCGAGGTGCTTCAGTGCACCGATGTCGAGAAGGTTAGATGGGCAACCTTCAAACTGGATGGACAGGCTGGACCATGGTGGAAGTCCGTGGCTAGACACCGGGAGCAGGAGTTTCCCAATACTCCTTGGACATGGGCTGAGTTTATCGAGGCGTTCAACGATCAGTACTTTCCCAAGATCGTTAGGAATCAGATGGAAGTTCAGTTCATCGAGCTGAAGCAGGGGACAATGTCAGTGCGTGAGTATGGAGATGAGTTCACACGACTTTCAAGGTTTGCACCTCAACATGTGGCCACCGATATGATGAAGGCCAGAAAATTTCAAATTTGGGTCTTAGGGCCGAGTACGGAGAGCGTGGCTATGTGGGAAATGAAAACATATGGAGGAGTACTGTCAAAGGCCCTCATAGCAGAGGAAGAAATTCAAAAGCGATTTTTGAGAAGCAGTCAGCCGAACAAGGACAGGGTTGTACAAGGGCAGTCAGGTACTTATGAAAATAAGAGAGCCAAGTTTACAAAGCCGCCAGTGAACCTTATTCAACCTGCATTTTCTAGACCAACATTTTCTTCTGGACCGACCCCTTATCAGAGATTGGCAGCATCATCACCTGTGCAATCCGTACGACCAGCGGGTTCTAATGCTAGTGGAGCTTCAGTGGGACAGGGATCCTCTCGTGCACCATCTTTTGTTTCGATCACTATGTGCCTAAGGTGCGGGAAACCACACAAGACCGAGGATTGTAGGAGGAACACTGGAGCGTGTTTTCGGTGTGGCGCAATCGGACACATGGTTAAGGATTGTCCTCAGGAGGACAAGGGAAGAACTAGTTCGGCTTCTACTCAAAGATCGACCCGACCTACTATTCAAGGTCGAGCTTATACCGTGATGGCTCAAGAAGCCGAAACGTCGAACGACGTGATCCAAGGTATTATTAAAAGTTGAGATATCTTCTTATTTTATGTGTTATATATAATTGCTTGATATTTAATAAATTTTGTTAATAAGTTATGGATGAATACACATGCTTAGAAACTTTTAATTGAAACGCTTGTCTAAACTAAGGTACCCTTTTTATGCATCGGGGGAGCGATGTAAGCAAAAAGCAAGGTTACGAAAAGTGTTGATAGACCACGGTCTACATTCTTTATTACTCCATTGTTCACGAGAAGTTGGGAATCATTCCCAAGGCCCTTGATTTCATCTTGGCGGTCAATTCCTACGGCAACTCAAAGGAGCACCGATACCATGTGTCAATCAAAGATTGATTGATGATCGAAGACCACGAGACGTACGATTTGATCATTTTGAGCATGGAAGGGTTCGACGTGATACTAGGGATGGATTGGTTATCTACTTACCATGCGAGCGTGGATTGTCTTCGAAAGATTGTAACATTCCGCCCGCCGAAGAGAAAATCTTTTCGATTTTGCGGAGTCAAATCTTGTGTGATACCGTTTATCTCTGCCATTTGAGCAGACCGTATGATGAGGAACGGGTGTTATGGTTATCTGGCCTACTTGCAAGATCATAAGCAAGAGAAGAAAAATATTATAGATATTACGATTGCTTGCGAGTATTCAGATGTTTTTTCTGAAGATCTACCTGGATTACCACCTGACAGGGAGATTGAGTTTGTGATTGAGTTAGTGCGATCGAACCAAAGATCAAAAACTCCGTGATCGAATGGCGCCTGCAGAATTGAAAGAGTTGAAGGAGCAGCTTCAGGAACTGTTAGATAAGGGCTTTATTAGACCGAGTGTGTCACCCTGGGGAGCACCGGTTCTATTTGTAAAGAAGAAAGACGGTTCAATGCGGCTTTGCATCGATTACCGCCAGCTAAATAAGTTGACAATTAAGAACCGTTATCCACTTCCAAGAATTGATGATCTGTTCGATCCGCCATAAGGAGCAAGGTTCTTCTCAAGATCGACTTGAGGTCGCTACAATCGCTTGAAAGTTAAGTCCAAGACATTCGTAAGATAGCGTTTCGTAACCCGATATGGGCACTACGAAGTTCTTGGTCATGCCATTTGGGTTGACAAACGCTCGCGTCATTTATGGAGTTGATGAACCGGATATTCAAGTCACAGTTGGCCAAGCCTGGAGGAGTGTTTGCAGATGACATCCTCATCTATTCAAAGACGCGAGAAGAACATGAGCAACATCTGCGAGTGGCTCTACAAACCCTTAGAGACCATCAGTTATATGCAAAACTTAGTAAGTGTGAGTTTTGGCTTGAGCAGGTCAGTTTCCTAGGCCATGTTATCTCTGAGACCGGTATTACAGTTGACCCAAAGATTGAGTCGGATTTAATTGGGAACAAAAAATTCTGAGGTTCGTAGTTTCCTCGGTTTGGCAGGATACTACAGAAGGTTTGTGGAGGGCTTCTCCAAGATATCAGGTCCTCTTACACAACTTACGAAGAAGAATACTAAATTTGATTAGACAGAGCAGTGTGAGCAAAGTTTTCAGGAACTCAAGAAACAATTGACTACTGCGCCAGTACTTGCTATACCATCAGGCAGGGGAGGCTTTGCAATATACAGTGATGCATCATATGGGGGTTTAGGCTGTGTGCTTAACCAGAATGAGAGAGTCATTGCTTATGGGTCTAGACAGCTGAAAGACCATGAGAAGAATTACCCGACGCATGATCTTGAGTTGGCAGCAGTGATTTTTGCTCTGAAGATCTGGAGGCATTACCTTTATGGGGAGACCTTCGATATATTTACCGATCATAAGAGCCTCAAGTATCTCTTCTCACAAAAGGAGTTGAATATGAGACAGCGTCGATGGATGGAGTTCTTGAAAGATTATGATTGTACCATCCAGTACCACCCCGGGAAAGCAAACGTAGTGGCAGATGCGTTAAGTCGAAAGTTCTCTGCTCAGTTATCACATCTCACCACAAGGGTGCGACGATGGCATCTTTTGGAAGATATGGCTCTAAGTAGCATGAGATTTGACGTAAAAGGTTCAGGTGCATTAATGGCTACGCTGGTGATTTGTTCGACTCTCTATGAGAACATTCGCAGACTTCAGATGACGGATGATGAACTTATGGCTATCGAGACGGATGATGTGACCGGGGAAGCAAAATAGATTTTTCTATCAAAGATGATGGCACTTTGTTGTTTAGAAACCGGGTATGCGTACCAACTAGTACTGAGCTTCGGGACACTATTTTGGAAGAGGCTCATAAGTCTATGTACGCTATTCACCCTGGCAGTACCAAGATGTACCAAGACTTAAAGAAAAGCTTCTGGTGGAGAGGTTTAAAGAAAGATGTCGCTGTGTATGTCTCGAGATGTCTTGTGTGTCAACAAGTAAAGGTGGATCATCGAAATCCGGGCAGATCATGCAACCACTACCGATACCTGAGTGGAAATGGGAGGCTATTTATATGGACTTTCTTTTGGGATTGCCAAGAACATTAAGAAAATATAATGCCATCTGGGTCATTGTGGATCAATTGACTAAGTCCACACACTTCCTTCCTTATAATACGTCGTATACCGCCAACAAGCTCGCAGAATTATACATCAAGGAGATAGTTAGGTTGCATGGTATAATGGCCAAGATGTCGTCTCGATAGAGACCCGATGTACACATCTCAGTTTTGGCAACGATTTCAAGAAGGAATGGGCTCTAGGCTCGATTATAGTACATCATTCCATCCTTAGACCGATGGGCAGACTGAGAGGGTGAATCAGATTATAGAAGATATGTTACGTGCTTGCATGTTGGATTTTCAGGAGTCATGGGACCAACATTTACCCGATCGAAGTTCGCCTACAATAACAGCTACTGTGCTAGCATTGGCATGGCACCCTTTAAGCTTTGTATGGACGACGGTGCAGGTCTCCGCTTAATTGGGAAGAAGTGGGTGAGAAACTCATTTTAGGTCCCGAGATCGTGGAGAATACAACCAAGACAGTTCAGTTAATCCGTGAGAGACTACGAATTACTCAAAGTCGTCAGAAGAGCTACGCTGATCTGAAAAGAAACCATGTTGAGTTTAAGGTGGGAGATAACGTATTTGTCAAAATCTCTCCTACAAAAGGCATGATGCATTTTGGGAAGCGTGGGAAGAGTCCGCTATGTTGGACCTTTCGAGGTATTGGGCGAGTCGTGAGGTTGCCTATCGAGTAGCCTTGCCACCGCAGCTATCGAAAATGTACAACGTGTTTCATGTGTCCATGTTACGAAGATATGTTAAGGACCCGACTCACGATTGGACTACCCATTGAGCTCCAAGAAGACCTATCCTTGGTTGAGGAACCGACGAATCTTGGATCGTAAAGAACAAATCTTACGGATAAAGAACATTCCTTAGTACTCGTGAAGTGGCGGAACCATTCTTCGAGGAAGCCACATGGGAGCGTGAAGCGGAGATTCAGCAATTTCCATAACTTTTCGAGTGAAGGTATATTGTAAACTATAGTTATGTAAGAAAACCATACGCACTTTAAATTCTTGAATTTGCTTCTAAAAAAAAAAAAAAAAAAAGGAGAATTTCTTCAAATTCTTCAATGTTAAATTGGTTCATAACATCGATTTTTACATATATATCTATAACGATCACACAATAAAATCTTAAATGTCATATTTATTCATTCTCGGTTAGAACCGTATGTCCGTTGGAACCCGTGTACATCGCTAGAACATGTTACCAGGCACGTGATCATGCTTTTGAATAAGTGTTCGATTCTGACATCTGAAATTTCTGCTCAAATAATTACCAAAAGGGTGAGGTAGGTGTGTGCTAGGTTTGTGTCATGGTGAAGTATATTTCCAGGCACGTGACACTTGGGAAGGTATGCATCCATGTACGGATGCAATCCTCTATGGCAGTATGGGATGCCACACGCAGTACGTCCAGGTTACTACGGATCCCGACCCTTGAAAGCGTGCTTGGTGAAGCCTACCGCATCGCGACCAAAGTTCTTTGACTTTAGACTGTTTCAATTTTGCTTTATACTGGTGTTAGGATAAGGACTTACCGCAGTTCGGTTTAGCTATCTGTATATTTTCGAGGACGAAAATTCCTAAGGAGGGTAGAATGAAAAGACCCGTATTTTGAACCCGAGTTAGACTGACCCTGTGTGTGTATTCGGCTCGGCAACCGACGTCACCATTTGTTTTGGATTTTTATCTAGATGTGATTGTGCAGAAAGATTTTAATTTAGAGCCCATTTGGACCCTCGTGCGAAAGTTGTGCACCGACCTCGGTGTAGCCGCTCAACACCGGACTTGAGTTTTAAAATTAGAAGTGTATAATACATAAGATGTGTGTGTGTGTTTTACTTTGTGAGCAATCCTATTATAAGAAGGAATTGCATTCCCGTATTATACTAGGTTTTGTTAAGAGAGGATAGTTACCCAATCGTGTGAAACTCCTTCTTCTCTCTTCTTCAATCATCGTAGGAGATCGGTTTAGAAAACCTCCTTCTCTAGAACCCTCTTTGTTGAAAACACTTAAACCTTAGAAAGAACTTGAATCAACCTTGGATTTGTAGTTGGCTATTGGGAGAGGTTGAGATCATTGGGGGCATGTTGGAGTTGTCTCTGTGAACTCGTGGGATCGATCGCGGCGCGAATCGTTGAGGAAACCCGTCGGTTTTTATCATCGCTCGAGCAAGGTATCACCGAACTCCGACATTGTCTTAGTATTTTAATCATAACTTTTTATTCCGAACTCTGATTAAGACGATTCATTTTGCGTTGGAAAGCTAATAGAAAAATCTACAACTTTCATGTTTTGACCAACTCATGAATCAATCGTCTTGATGGTTAAAAAAATATGAGAATGTTACGTTAAATCGCTCGAGCGAGCTATTATCATTGCTCGAGCGAGGTATCACCGAACTCCGACATTACCTTAGTATTTTAGTCATAACATTTTATCCCGAACTCCGATTAAGACGATTCTTTTTGTGTTGGAAATCTAATAGAAACATCTACAACTTTTATGTTTTGACCAACTCATGAATCAATCGTCTTGATGGTCAAACAAATATAAGAATGTTACGTCAAATCGCTCGAGCGAGCTATTATCATCGCTCGAGCGAGGTATCACCGAACTCCGGTATTGCTTTAGTATTTTAGTCATAACTTTTTATCTCGAACTCCGATTGAGACGATTCTTTTTGCGTTAGAAAGCTAATATAAAAATCTACAACTTTCATGTTTTGACCAACACATGAATCAATCAGATTGATAGTCAAACAAATATGAGAATGTTACGTCAAATTCTAGGATTGGCGCAACTTGCCTGTTTTGACTTATTTTTGAGGAAACGCTTAAATAGGTCTATATTATTAGTAATTAGAGTTTATCTTAATGCATGAACGTATATTGTGATGTAGATTGAGGGCGAGAGGCCATCAATAGGACCTTGCTTGACTTCGCATAACTCCGAGTTTTAGGTAGGAGAATCTCATCTTTACAGTATTTTATTTTAATTCGCATGGATATTTTGAATTAAAATCTTTAAACTTGCATATGCCATTGAAATCACATCTGTAAACTGAAATTGATATGAATGACTGAAAATCTAAATCTACCTGAATCCTCAAACTCGAATCGCTAAGCTCGAAAATCAAATCAAGAACACGAACTATGTATAAGAGACTTGCATCCGATTATATTAGTATTCAGATTTATTTTATGATTGACCCGACGACCCTCAAAATTCTGAACAACTTCGCACAAGTTTCCCTCATTACGCAAGGGCTTGTTGCATCTGAATAAAGGTTCATGAACGACGATGGTAGGTAGGGTTCCCATCGGCTATATTCCTGCTCTCGAGGTATAGTTTACTCGGGAGGTATTTTAAGTTGAGGATTAAGTCATGAATTACTGAACTTTGCATATAGAAGTTAGAGAAACTAAGACATCAAACACCGTGATTCCGTTTTGAAACTGCTTTTCACACATTTAGAAATAAATCTTACATATGATTTCTGCACCTAAATTCAGTTTATTATCTGCTTATATGTTTGGCAAGCTATATTCCGATATTTGTTTTGAAACCATGTTAGTTAAAGTAAAATGTCGTAGATGTCTTTCTTCATCGAGCTTTGTTGGTTAGCTCACTCGACTATACGCCATGTGTTCAGTATTGACGTGGCTATTCGTGTATGTGAGGCGATCGACTACGTGCCTGAGAAAGAGCTTGAGGTTCCTCCTGAGGAGTTTTTCCCAGTATAGAACTTACTGATTTTCTTATTTGTGGTGAGAGTTAGACTTGAATTTGTGGGCCCATTTTAGTTGGATACCATAGTTTTATATTTGACGTTGATTTCTGTTATGAGCCATGTTTCGATGATGGTCGGCCATCATCGGTGGTTCTTTACTTTTAATTGCTTCCGTATTTATTTTAGCTAGGGATATTTATTGTGCTTTACTCTGATATGTGCCCTGTTTGTCCGGCTTATCGTTTATTCGATAGGTTGGCGAACCGGCCTTTCCTATACCTGAGGGATTGGAAAAGTCGGGTCGTCACAACTTGTTCTTGACCTACTTTGATCTTTAACCCTTAATGGTCCTTGACAACTATTCACACACATCCCTTTACACATTTATGAGGTTTTAATTTATATAATTTTAATCTAAAAACTCATCTCTTTAAAGGCCCTTTCGGATTCTCAGCAAACGCGATCCGGAGAGAGTTTCGGATCCCAAATTAGAAATTTCTCGCCGTCACGACCCAGAATAGCCGACGTTCCGCTCCGCTTTAGCACATAGAGATACCACTCCTCTTTGTCAGAATAAATACAATGTACTGACTTCGATTCCGCACTCCTAACTCAATCAATCTTAACCCTAGGTTGCTTCTAACTGTGATTTCTCAAAGTAACCACCTAAAAGCAATAACCTAGCTACAGATTCTCAAGAAAATAAAAAGAGGAAGATGCAAGGTAGGTATGCAACCCTTCTTCCTTCTCTTACAAGTTAAGAAAATGAAATATCTTTAATATTTTAGTTTTCTCTTAACTTAAGCTCTGGTGTGGAGCACCTACACAGCTTTTCCAGCGTACCACGCCTCATCTAAGGTCTTACATGACTCGAACTTACACAAGAAGTCACACATGACTTTACTTAACCGTGGATTGATATTATTCCCAATAATATTAATCCAAAATTTTTAATTTGTCTCGATTTTTGTGTCGGGCACGTTTATCAAAACAGTCGAGTTCTGTTATAAAATTTTAGGGTCATTATAGGTTTAACTTTTCTTATCTCAGATCAGACCTTTCTAAGCAAATCCAAAGCTTTTTAATATATCACGGTCTGATCCTAGACTATAGACATAGTATACTTAGTATCAGAGATGTCAGGACATCAACTGGTACAGTGTTTAGTAGTGTTTTACCCATAAAACTAAAATAGCAGGAACATGGGTGATTGATCGATCAATATCCTTGTATGATTAATCAATCATCCAATTTGATCGATCAAATACCTCATTTGATTGATCAATCTCCCAATTAACTCACCTGGGACAGAGGGCATTTGATCGATCAACTTCTTTGCTTGATCGATCAATCCTTAAATTTGATTGATCAATTTTTCGATTGATCGATCAAGCAAGCTAGACTCAAATTTCTTAAAAATACCCATCACCTGTTTACACACTAATTTATAAAATTTGATCGATCAATTTTCAAATTGATCGATCAATCTTTCACATTGATCGATCATTCACACCCTTGATCAATCACTTCCCTGTGATCTATCAATCTCCTATATTGATCGATCAATTCTCAAATTGATCGATCAATCTTCAAATTTGACCGATCAATGCCCGTCGGGCATGAACTATCAAAAAAGTATACCTACTGTTTCATTAACTGTATATAAAATTTGACCGATCAATCCCAAACTTGATCAATCAAATGCTCAGTTTGATCGATCAAAGATGATAGTTTTTGTCATCAATGTCAATTATGAATCTTGACCTATTTTCACCTTGAATCTTTAATGATTCCTAACCAACACTCACGCGCATTCATTTACACATTTATGAGATCTTAACCTCTACAATTTTAACCTAATAACTCACCTCTTTAATGTCCCTTTCGGGTTCTCGGCGAATGCGATTCGAAGAGGGCTTCAGATCCGAAATAAAAAATTTATCGCCATCATGACTCGGAAGAGTAAATGTGTGGCTTCACTTTAACACGCAGCGATAGTATACATCCCCAAACTAGACAAGGATAGTTTAGATCGACCCTTCATACTCTATTTCCAATAATTCATTATATGGGAGATTTTCAAGCTTAATTTCACAACAGAAGAATTCCAAAATCCAATCCTCTAGCCAACTAACAATCAAGAGGAAGAAGAGTAAGGGAGGGATTCTGGCTCTCTTCCTTCCCTTATAAGCTAACAAATCGAATATCTTAGATATTTTTCCCATTTTCTAACTTAAGCTCCGGTGTTAAGCACATGTATGACTCCCCCGGCGTACCACGTCTCATTAAGGACTTACTAGACTCAGACTTATATAAGAAGTCACACATGACTTCACTTAACCATGGATTAATATTATTTCTAATAATATTAATTTAAAATTTTTAATTTATCTCGATATTCGTGCCGGACACGCTTATCGAAGCAGTCGAGTTCCATTTTAAATTTTAGGGTCATTACACCTTGGTACATTATGAGAGACTACTGATTTGTTGGCAACTACGGACGATATAGAATGAAGAAAGTGCGAGTATCTCCACGGACATGGAGAGGTGCCTTGGATCCACTTGATGACGCACTGAGAGTCACCTTCAATTAAATAATTGTTACTGTCTATTGCCATCAGAATAGGGATACCATATGTCTCTGGCGCTAATTCAGCCTCATTGTTGGTGCATATACCAGCGAACAAACTGAAAGTTTCCAAAACGACTCCCTCTGAATTCGGCATGAAACTGCCAGCACCCGCTCTGCCAGGATTGCCTAGAGAGCATCCATCAAACTTCAATTTCAAAAAACTCGGAGGAGCAGCCGGCCATGCTGGGGATTTGAGAGATTTCTTGGGGGCGGAACGACATACCAGTGACCAGTTTGATAGGATCATATGCTTGGGAATTTAAACAATATGTTTATCTCTTTTCGCCCAAGTAATGACAACGTTGATGATATGACATAGAATGCGATCCAGGGGGGAGGGGGACATTTCTCCTAGAAAATTTGCCTATTTCTTTCCTTCCAAATTACCTAGCCTACAACAAAAGGAACCATCCTCCATAGAATATTACCACATTTCTTGAAAGGAGAGACAATTTAGAGAATTTGGAAATCGTGATAGTTTTTGTTTGCTAAATGTTTTAAATTAATATAATAAGTTAAAATTTTCTTTAAATAATCCCTTTTCTAATTTTCACCTTCTCGGATGAACAATATAGGCAACCGACAAAAAATCCATCATTCCGACGGTTTGGACGTCATCATTTTCCATCCAAGTACTGAACCATATTCGATGTCATGATCAAAAGGCATGTGCACCCAACAACAGTACTTCATAAAAAATTTCACAATAACCTGATTGTTTGTATAAGAAATAAGGTAATCTAAATCCAATATCAAATAAGATTAAGATTAATATTGGGAGGCAGATTATTTACTAATTTTAATTAAGCTGACAATAAGGACAACCCAGACACGCTAAAGAAGCACTTTCTCGGCCCTATTGAGAGCAAAAAGAACAGAAAGAGTAAAAAAGGAAGCCCACCACACTCCATAGAAAAGAAAACAAACAGGAAGAAGTGGCCTTAAAAATGACAAGGTGCACGCGATCAGTCTATACGCGGTTGGTGGAATTAATGACCGAGCGGAGCGACGTCACGACACGGTGGCTCCAACGTCACGTTTCTACTCTCTCTCTCGTTCACTTTCTTTCTCTCTCTTTCCTCTTCTCTATCTCTCGTGGGTGTGGTGGTAGTGGCATCATCAGATCTTTGAATAAGGAGATAAAAGTATAAAGGGGACCAAAGGAAACCATGTGTGTGACCACCCAAACAAAATAAACCCTACAAGCTATATAAAAGGAAACCATGTGTGTGACCACCCAAACAAAAATAAACCCTACATGCTATATAAAAAGACGGAGAGATATAGAGATATAGAGATAGAGTGAGAGAAAAAGCTATCTAGAGAGCGAGAGAGAAAGAGAGAAAGAGGTGGTGTTTGACATGGCTGAGAAAAGATTTTAGACTTTTTTTGGGTGCAATTAAATTGGTTAACAAGTTATGTAATTATGTTACTGAAACCGAGGTGGAGAGAGAGAGAGAGTAGAAGTGCGTTCCAAGACAGAATGATTACGTTGTTTTGGGGAAGCAGAGAGGAGGCGTGGAATTAGCAACGAAGAACGTGGGGCTTGACCGAGGTGGACTTTTTATCATCAGTCATGGTCGGCTCTCTTGGCCTCCTTGCGCTGCCACACCATCAGTGTAATTATATACTTTCGATCAAAGCAAAACTAGTCATATATTATTATTATTATATATATATATATATAGAGAGAGAGAGAGAGATGAGAGAGAGAATGCCGTAGAAGGGAAGGAAAAGGGAGCACAGAGGTGTGCAGTAGCAGACAGTGGAAAAGGCAAAAAGAGAAAGAAGAAAGCGATATTGGAGATAAAAAGAGGAACAAAGGGCATATGAGAAGTCTAAGCCCCCCGAGGCTTAAACTTTCTACGACTGAAGTGAAAGGAGGAGAAGGAACCAAAAACCCACTATAACTCTTGGAAGAAAGATCTGTCTTCTTTCTTGTTTAAACCCTTTTCTTTTCCTAGAGAGCTAAGTGAGTTTCAGAGAGCTTTTGTCTTTAACCACAAGATTCATAAACGTGGATTGAGATTGTGTGATTTCGAGAGAGACAAAGAGATGTGTGGGAAGATGGATGATATAGTGGATGAATCCCAAAGGATTCACGAGTTTCAAGGCTACCAAGAACAGTTATTTCTCCAACAACAACAGCACCAGCAGCAACAATATGCAGAGGGGTATGGTGGAGGAGGGCTGGTTTATCCAGAACCCTCTTCGATTCTACCATGGTCTCTTCCACCGGTCCACCACAACTTCAACCCTATTCAGATATCTGCGAACCCGGTTCGAGACCACGACCATTTTCTGCAGCCTCCATCGTCTTCTTCTTACGGAAGCTTATACAACCGAAGAGCTGCCGTGGCTCTACAGTTTGCCTACGACGGTTCAACATCCGATCATCTCGGCCTAGCTGATCTTTATGGCGGTCTGGACACTTTAGGCCAGCCAGTTCGACCCTGTTCATCACATTTCGAGCTGGGTAAGATGACTGCTCAGGAGATCATGGACGCCAAGGCTCTTGCGGCCTCGAAAAGCCACAGCGAAGCCGAGCGTAGGCGTAGAGAGAGAATCAACAACCACCTAGCAAAATTGCGCAGCTTGCTACCTAGCACCACCAAAGTAAGGATATGTTTGGTAGATTTGTTTAGCCCTTTTTGTTTGAATCGGTTTCTTTCAGATCTTTGGAGATTTCTCTAAGATACCCAGATACACTTTTCAATTAGATAATGATTTAGGGTTTTGGTTGAAAATTTTGTTTCGATGGTCCCTTTTTATATTTACAGTTCCGAGGAATGAATTGAAAAGCGTATAGATTTAAAGTAGCTTTGTTGATAGAATAAAGAGGAACAAGACCAGCTGAAAAAGCTCGAATTAGAATGTCTTGCCGGCGAACATGGAGAACGTATGACAAATGGGAGCTTCTGTCAGAGAGAAAGAGAAGAACAAACAAAACGCTCTTCTCATACAAAAATATATTTTCTTTTTACAGGAAAACGTGCATTCAATGCTTTAAAATTCTACTTACCCATTAAAATCTGACAAAACCCCACTTCAGATATAATAAAATAATTACCAACTACCTCTCATACACTATTCTTCTAGACCTTCTTCTTTCTTCTATTCATGTCTATTTGATTATTATTTTTTGTTAAACAGACGGATAAAGCTTCTTTGCTAGCAGAAGTGATACAACATGTCAAAGAGCTGAAACGCCAGACATCGGAGATCGCCGAAGCCAGCCCGGTGCCCACCGAGGTCGACGAATTAATTGTCGACACCGCGGACGAAGACGGCAAGCTCGTTATCAAAGCTTCGATCTGCTGCGAAGATAGGTCTGATCTATTGCCCGATCTGATCAAGACCTTAAAAGCACTTCGATTGCGAACACTCAAAGCCGAGATTACGACACTCGGCAGCCGCGTGAAAAATGTGTTGCTGGTCACTGGAGAAGACGACTCCAACAGCATTGATCAACAGCAACACTCCATTAACTCAATTCAAGATGCTCTGAAAGCAGTAATGGAGAGAACAGCTGCTGATGAGTCTCCTTCAGGTGGTGGTGGTATAAAGAGGCAGAGAACCAACTTAAGTATACTGGAACACAGGTCAATTTAAATTTCATCAATTTCATCTTCTTCTTCTTTTTTTTTTAGTGCTTTGGTTTCTATAGTGTTGTGTTTCCTGGGGTGTATGTATTTAATATGAGAGAGAGAAAAAGAGGGAAATGAAAAGGATTTGGTTTGGTTTGGGTTTGGTGGCTACTGCCAAGATACGAGGAGGATCTTTTTCGTGAGAAGTGAAGTTAATTCGATTTGCTTCTTCCAAACATGCAGTGAATTTGTTTTCTAGCGGACGATGGCGATGGTGTTTTCGTCACACACGACATCTGTGGCCGTCCGTACGGCTTGTCTCATATTAATAAATAAATTTCCGAAATAAAAACCCAAAAAAACTCGGGCATGCATGGTGCAATACTGCAATGGTCACTACAGAGCCGTCAGAAGCTTCATCACTTATGAAGCAAGGACTTTGTAGTTTGTTACACCCTTAAAAGCTGGTTTCACGGATTTTGAGTGAATGGAAGTCTAACTTTGGACTATTCAGTGGCAAAAGGACTCCATGGCTCCATCTCCTTTGCTTTGCATTCTATACAGGCCAAACAACGGATATGGTCTATGATGAGTTTGGTGTCGTGGATGTATGAAAAATCTAAGATGTGAAACGCCAATACTCAGTCTATGGTGTTATACACAACTTTGCAGTGAGAATAGCTTAGTTAATAGAGTTTATCAAAAACAAGAAAGAATAGCTACATTAATAGAGGTTTCCAGGGTTAGCCAGTAAAGTTTGATCCACCAAAAGGCCTTCAGCTTCACTTTTTAAGGGAGCAGGAAACAATGTGGGTGTTCTATATATGCTAATTACAGTGACCATATATCTTATGGTTGGGAGTAAGGTTCAAAATCTTTGTTTTTTAAGGTATGTATTGATCAGCTCCAAAACTGATACGTATCACTGATGATACATACCAATATGTGGGCAGATACATTCAGTATATCCAACCGGTGACCACAGAAATCGATAAATATCGGATGATATGGATCAGTTTACTCCGGAAATTTGAACCATATTTGTGAGACCATTGTAAAACCTTTGATGGAGATCAAAGGCTGCTTTTGCATGCGTTTAGGAACTGTACTTGGATCTTCAATGGAGGGTGATGGAACAGTTTAATCAATACAATTCAAAGGTTTAGGTTATGAAAGAAATGTTCGTTTATATCGATATGCACTAACCAAATGGAAATGTGCAACTTAGATTTTCTTTTTGTCTCAAGAAACTATTTTAAGTATATTTGAATTTGTTAATATCCTCCCATTCTTGGCAAATATGATCCAAAACTGGGGTAAGTTAATTGTAAAGCAGCATTTGAAGATTCTTTGAACACTTTTTTTTAGTATAATAAAATTCTAACTCTTTTAATATTAATGTTAAAATCAAAATCTTCAAAAAAAAATTATCATCGAAAATCCAAGGGTAAAGATTTGGAAACACCATGGAAGCAGTTTTGTAACAACCCTGAAAATCTAGAACACGAACCAACTGTTTCAATCTACGTGCTCGGCACGAAAACCAAGGCTGACTTAAAACTTTAGAATTAATATTAGTTAAGATAAGGTTGCACTGTGATTAGATGAGTTCACACGTGCATTTTCGTTCAAGTCTGAGTTGTGTAAAGGGTCCAATGTGACACATTGCGCAGTAGCGACTGTGTTTGTGCTCCACACCGGAACATAAACTAGGGGCAAATAGAAATATTTGTTTAATAACTTATAGGAGAAGGAAGGAAGACTTAGAGAGAGAGACCCCCTTCTTCTTCTTCTTCCCACTTGCCCTAGTGCTCCTGTAGGTAAGAACCTGTAGCTAGGTGGGTTTTCAAGAGGGTTCTTGGAGAAAAACAGGGTTAGCAAGATTAGGATGATGGGTTTCCTAAGCTAGGGTAGGTAGAGTTCAATGAGATGAGCTTAGTCATGGTCTAAGTAAGTGTGAAGTCTATGCATGCGGAATCAGGACTAAACGATTGCTCTTCGGACTCGAATCGGTGACGAACCCCTAGAGCTAGATCCGAAACCCTCATCCGGAGTGATTTGCCGAAACCCCAAGAGGGCCCAAGAAAAGGTAAGTCTGTATGTTTAAATAGGGGCAAATGGGGAGCCCAAGTAGGTGCATTGGATGTGGTGTTAATGGCTGTTGAGAACCATTAATGAAAAAAAAAAATAGGAAAATAAGGTTGGAGATGAACTCCATTAATGACAGAGTTCCTGTCATTATTGATCGATCAATGAGTGTATTGATCGATCAATGATAAGTGGTGATTGATCAATGAAAGCCATTGATCGATCAATCTGTATAAAACAGAAAGGGAACAGAAGCCCTTAAATTCTGGAAGTTCAATGCCCGAAGGGTATTGATCGATCAATTTGGGCATTGATCGATCAATCCTGGGCATTGATCGATCAGCAAGAGAGTGATCGATCAATGACAGTTGGTGATCGATCAATGAGAGGTATTGATCGATCACTGTAGGGTGTTGATCGATCAATGAGGGCATGGATCGATCAATCTGTATAGGCAGATAAGGTGAACAGAAGATGGGAAATTTTAAAAATGGGCTAGTGATCGATCAATGAGGCTATTGATCGATCAACAGGAGGCATTGATCGATCAAACAAAGTGGTGATCGATCAATTTAAGCTGTGTTAAAAGTGAATAGAAGAGAGGTTATTGATCGATCAATGAGTGCATTGATCGATCAATGATGATAGGTGATCGATCAATAAGGTGTATTGATCGATCAATTGGCTTGTTGTAGAAAGAGAGCTAAGAGGGTGGTGATCGATCAACAAGGGGTATTGATCGATCAATAAGAGTGGTGATCGATCAATCACCCCTGTTTTGTTGTGTTTTAGTTTTATGGGTTAAACACCATCGGGCATTGTGCCGGTTAACTTTCTGATATCCCTAACACTTAAAGTGCTATGTTTATGGTCTAGGATCAAACCCTGACACATTGAAAAGGCTTTGGATTTGCTTAGAAGATAAATCGACCTGACGTAGGAGAAAATCAACTTAAACTGTTTTTGAGTATGATTCCATGTTTATTTCATATCTATGCCCTGATTTTTATTTTTACCAAGCATGTATGTATATCATGATTTCTGCTATTTTGATATCTGTTTCCTGATTCGTATTCTGAAACTTGCTTCTGATTTCTGCCATCTGATTTGTGAGGTATATATGTATGTAATTTGATGATTTAAACCAGATGATCCCCACCGACCCGGCGGCATATCCGATGCCTGGCACACTTGTGCACCTGCTTTCAATCCTCGGTACAATTGCACTCCATAGATGAGGCATTGTTGCACTTTCAAAATTGTTCATGTGAACGATGATTGGCTGAGGTTTCCTATCGGACATTCCTGTTTACTCCGTGCTATATAGTCACGGGAGTTTCTTAAGTTAAATACACACAATTTAAGTTCTTTGATAATATACTTGCATAACATCTGATTTCTTGCATAAAACTTCAGCTCTTAGTTAATTCGTCATGATTATACGTTCCTGATTTGAATTCTGTTATGAGATAGCATGATCTGCATATTTATTGCGTTTAGTTGAAATTCTTCTATTGTGCTATGATGTAGCTCACCCTGCTTTCTAAATCAAACTACCTGATCCAGAGGCTGAGGCCGAGGACGAGGAGACAGACATACAGGCGGACGAGTTTTATCCGTAGCCTGGGTACTTGAGTCCGATGTCCTGTATTTTGACCTTTTGGATTATTGTGTGCCTGGTGGCCACTTTTGTATATATTTTTAGTAGAATTACTTATTGTAGTATTTATGCATTCTATTCGGAACCACTATCGGGAACCATTGTTTGGGTGATGGATGTCCATCACCAATGGTTCTTCTTGGTTCCTTTTTGAGAATGTGTATTCTTTTGGTTTATATAGAATTAATTGTTTTATAATTATTGTTCTTTATGTTAAATGCATTCTTAGATGATTGACTCGATCTACCACTACTGGATTGTGTCTTCTTGGCTTTCGCTTTACGAGCAGACACTTATACTTTATCCTGGGGATCATCTAGAGTATGATCCTGATGGCACGGATTTCTGGGTGTAGAATTCCGGGCTGTCACAAGTTTTGTTTGAAAACTATTACCTAAAGATGTTAGGTGCAAAAGATTTATAGAAATCATGATCTCTATCCTATGATTAAATACAATCAACAGTCAAAGGCCCTCATCAGATTTTATAACTGAGTGTGTTGAATCATAAGATAAAAATTGTGTTTCATGCCACTTTTTTGCACCAAAGATCATGACGTCAAATCAGACTGCTTAGATGGTGTTTCCATATAGCAATGGTCTTCAAAATAAGTCTTTCTTTTACATTGGGAGCTTAGGCCAACTTTTAGTGTGAATGGCTAGTGTTACTGCCACACCACTTTATGTTACTGCCACCTCACTTAAATAAAGTAAAACTATGTTGATTGCTTTGAATCAGACGATGGAGATTGTTTTTTTTCCGAATCTTCCATGCAATATATCATGAGATCATGAGGCTTCCATCAAATGGTGAGACGTTGATTAAATGAGGCACACATCTCAAAAAGTGAATGTGATCATGGGGTACCATGCAATGTAGTTCATGTTCACTTTTGGAGAGATTTTCCACTTGGAATCATTGATCATTTGATGGTAGACCCATAATCTCAAGATTTATTTTGTGAAAGTTTAGGAAGAAAAATGATCTTTATAGTCTGATTCAAAGCAATCAATACATTTTTACTTTGCTTAAGTGAGGTAATAGTAACATAAAGTGGGGTGGCAGTAACACTAGCCTTTCACAATATCAAGGGCTCAAAAAAATTAGACACGACCTTATTACTAATTCAGACTTTTCTAGAAAAATTCCATTATTATTGGCATTATATATGGATTTTCAAGAGACATTAATATAAGAAAAATTCTTTTGAAAACTAAATATTCAACTCCAAAAATGATACTCATGGATGAATTAGAATTTTCCCTCCATCAAAGAGAATAAAAAAAGAGTATTAAATAGCTTAGGGAACCGTTATTCACACCCCAAAAGACTGTTTTCTCATCCCAGTGTGCCCACTAAAAGAGGACTCTTTTAAAGCTCACACCCCGACTTTATTTTTATTGTTTTTCTTTACTAGGGTGAGAAAGCAGTCCCGTGGGGTGTAAATAATTAATGGTGCCCAATAGTTTCTTGGAAATCTCTGGTAGTAGCATGTTATCTCAAATATTCACTACAAAACATAAGACTATTAGCGGCAGCCTAAAACTGCCGCTATTAACAAAAAATTGCCGCTAATACCTAATAGTCTTAATAGCTTTTTTGTTAATAACGAAAGTTTTTTATAGTAAAAAATTGCCGCTAATAGTTTTTTTTTTTTTTTTTTTTTTTTTTTTTTTTTTTTTTGTAGTGATCCATCTTTCAGCCTCCTATAATCATACATGCATGATCCTCCTTTCCTCAAATATCCATTTTAAAGTCAAAAGAATTGTTCCAATTGGAGGACAAATGCCTAATGCTGTTTAATTTGATGGTGATGTTCCAAAGAGAAAGTATGATCCTATCGATAGCACTATCACGCTGGTTAGGTCTATATAAGCTCATAGCTGAGAAGGAAACATGCCAACACACGTAGTCACCTACGTATATATAACGTTAGATAATTTTAGACTCACATGGAACTAAACAGATAATTCTCAGACAGATCAGGAGGGGATCCTGCGATGATCTGTGATGAGGCTAATATCTCCACTGTCTCCCCTCTATTTCTCTATCCTACAGTAGAAAATTTTCTCCGACCACGTCCGGGATTGAAAAGCTTTCAATCAGATATTGGTTATATTGGTAAATTATTCGTTCAAGGTTGCAGGCTCAACTTCCATCTTGGACAATTGTCATATACTTATGCCTTGTTTGATAAAACTCATGGAAATATTTTTTTTTTTTTACTTTACATGGGCTTGTAAATAAAAGAACTCATGGGAAGTTTTATTTTTAAAATTTTACAATGGTTTGATTTTATTTTTTTCGGCTGTTTGGTTATATTGTGTAAAATTGTTTTCTTAAGGCACCATTATTCACACCATGTGAAACATGTAACCTCACCCCATCTCGTCAGGCCAAAATGCATTAATCGCTTTAAATTAGAACATGAATTTTTTTTTTGTCTCAACCTTTTACAAGATGGTGTTAAGACCTGAAAAGTACCACTTTTCACCCCTTAACTTAACCTTTGATTAGACCCTTAGCCACTTAATAAACTTGTCACAACCCAGTTTTTTTTCACTGATTTGTGCACGGCACGCATACACACATAGGTATATGTGTTTCACAAGGAGACCAAAACGACCCAAATACTTTAAGTGTGTACGTGGGAAACATACTAGTATATCCTAAAAACTTTGGATATAAAAGTGAAGAAGAGAGAGAGGAGCCCTTACGTAAATCTATTCTAACCTAAATAGAGAGAAGGAGAATGTAGAGAGAAAGAAGAAAAGAGCCTGGTAGAGAACTAGGGTTCATCGAGACTTAGGTCGGCAAAGGAGATTAGAGGAAAGGACGGGAGGAAGAACCAGGGAGGCCGGATAGCCTAGTAGATATTCAAATCATAAATCGGACCTGTGCGTGATTCATCGTCAGAGGTACGTTAAAAACATGATAGATGGCTAGGAATGTTTTAAATAAGTAGGAAGGATGTTGGCTAAATGTTACTTTGTATAAGAATAAGGTTAAATGAAGGATGGACGCTTGTTCTCGATCTTGATCGAGGGACAAATCGTTGTTCCTCGCTCGAGCGGTCTAAAAGGCTCGCTCGGCGAGGATGAACTATAAAAGTATGGCTCGCTCGGCGGTCCCTAAAACTAAAGGGGAGCTCGCTCGGCGAGGTCCTGAAAATTCAGCTCGATTTAAGCCGAGCGATCTCGATTTGACCGCTCGAGCAAGGTCAAGAGACCGCTCGAGCGAGGTCAAGTGACCGCTCGAGCGAGGATAAATGGCCGCGCGAGCGAGGTCTGGTGACCACTCAGATCTTGGTTTTCTAATATAAGAAACTTGGGAGTCATACACCCCAATGACCTTAGATCGTTCTAAAACTACTTTTTAAATGTAGGTTGATGCATTATAACCCTCCACGAGCAGGCGTGCCTTGAGATTTGTCGAGGTAGGGAATATTCTCGAAACATGTGCATTATTTTGTGAACTCATATGTGTAGTATAGTCTATTTAAATAGTGTATTCCATAAACCCTCATGATAAGGGCGTGTGTGTGTATTACAATGTGGAAAATCCTGAGGTCCCCAGGGGACGAGAAATAAAATAAAAGCAAGTGGCATCCCAGGGATGCGTAAGAAAACAAACAGAGGAACAAAGGTAACGTGATAAGGCCTAATGTAATATATTTAGCACAATCACGGTGAATAACTATATGTAAAGCACATTGATATTTTTATTATTTAAGGTTGATTAGATACCTGACCCGACTCGGCAGGATATCCGTGACCGGTACGGCGGCCAATCCGTACATTTATAACACATCCCAGGGATGTAGATTGAGAATTGACCCCGCCACCTATGAGAAAAGGGGCTCGGGCAGTATTCCCAGGGAATACACACAATAACTGTCTAGTTAGGCAGCGATGGCGGGTATTCCATCGGGGCTCGATGCTATATTGCTCGAGGACTTTGCTAAGTTAAGATTTAAGTGATTAGGCCAAATTCACAACCAAACCTATAAGGAGAATAAACAAAATATGCTAAGTATTGGTCGGAACCATTGGGTTATTCCTGTTACTCAAATTGTTGTACATAAGTGTTTTCTTGAAAATTCTATGCTGGTTAGGTTACTGACATATGTGTGAAGGATGATCTATATGTTCTTTTGTTTTCCCTGCGGAGCTAGGATGTAGCTCACCCCTTAGACTATACGTCGTGAGTTCGGGACTAGCGGCAAAGAAGACTTCGCGAGAAGTTAATCCAAGGGCCTCGGTGTTTGTGGCCACAGAAGAGTCGGAACCTCCTCCCGAGGAATTCTTCTAGGAAACCCGCTGCATACTTTGAGAGTGAGTTGAGAGAGTATTATGTATGGCTTGGTATATTGAGCCTCTTTATTTCGAATGCTTTAATTTCTGTCTCTTGATTAAACATCTAGGGTGAATAATTATCTTTAAAAAAATTGGGTATTGTCCTTATGTCCATGAATTGGCATGGGACAAGGACAGCCTTGCGAGATCAACTATATTGTCTTTTATTCGATTTAGAGTAGTCGCATGTGCTTAAATTACAGTTTGGCTGTATATATTGACGAGTTATGATATGAAGTTAAGGCACGGCCTTGGAGGTCGTGCAGATGGCACGGATTTCGGGATGCCAAAATTCGGGCTGTCACAGTTGGTATCAAAGCCTTTCTTTCCAGGGTTCTGACTATCATATCGTCAGAATATAGGGACTTCTGCTAACGAGATTATGAATTCTCATGCAGACCGTTATATTTCCTAGAGGGAGAGGCCGACCCAGGGGTGGTCATGATAGGAATTTGCGCAGTAGAGATGGGTTCGTCTCACCTACAAACAGAGTGCCATTGGGAAACAGGGAGATTCCCGAGAGCAGTGGCCAGGGAGGAAACCAAAATCAAGCAGAGGAGCAAGATCTAGATAGATAGGATAGAGATCAGAGGGAACAAGATAGGGTGAGAGAACGAAATGAAGAAAGAGAAGAGCGTCAGAGAATGATGCACACAATGGAGACCATGGCACAACAAGGCGTCCTTGGCGGTATACGATTACCAGAACCACAACGAACACCTACCCCTCCAGTAGGACTTACACCTTCAGTGGCTTCAGCATTCACCGAGTTCAGAAGAATGAGACCTCCCAACTTTTCAGGACAGGCAGACACGATGGCCGCCAAAAATTGGTTGGGAGAAATGGAGAAGGTGTTCAGCGTACTGACATGCACGGAGGATGAGAGCGTTAGGCGACATATATGTTAGATGGAGAAGTCGGACCGTGGTGGAAATCGGTTTGTGACGAGCACAAGAAACTCGGATGTACCGTGGACTTGGGACGAATTTGTAGAAGACTTCAATAAACAATATTTCCACAAGTTGTGAGAAATCGATGGAGACCCAATTTTTACAACTAGCACGAGGGAAGAATGACGCGAGAGAGTATGGAGTGGAATTCATGAGACTGGCTCGCCGCCTGCATCACGTAATCTCGTGATGAAAGCGAAGAGGTTCCAACAGGGCTTAAGGTCTGACATCCGAGGAGGGGTTGCGCCCTTCCAGCTGAAAACTTATGGAGAAGTAATGAGTAAGGCATTGGTAGTTGAGGAAGAAAACAATAACCGATACCGTCAGAGGGAACATCAAGGTAGAGAAAGCATTGATCCGAGCAGGACGGGGAGAGCTGCACCAAATCAGAAACAGTCATTCCAGACAGGGTATGGGAGAGCTGCACAACAACCTACTCATCAAAATTATCCGTTGCTGGCATCAGGGAGATCGATGAGGTATCAAGGTCCTACTTTTTTCAACAGGGCTACAACTCCACAAGGTTTTTTGAGAGCTGCTACTTCATCACCAAGAGAAACTTGTGCAAAATGTGGCAAGTCCCACAAAACAACCAACTGTAGGCAGGGAATGCGAGGCTGTTTCAAGTGTGGCAAGATAGGCCACATGATTAGAGATTGCCAGAGGCAGGTCAAAGAAAAGACGGCTCCAACTTCCATGCCACAACCTATTCAATCTAAAGCTTGTTATTCGAGGGAGAGCCTGTGATTACCGCCGAGGAGCGAGGGGAGTGTACGGCGTTATCAAGGTGAATCTCCTTTAAAATAAAAATTTCGGTTGCAATACAACTCTAGATAAAGAATGGAATTCCATTAGGATAAATATCTATATAAGCATTATTAAACTTAAGAGTGAAAATTTTGTTTTATGTATATGTTATATGCGTATATGCATGCATTGTAGATGCGTTCTGATTTATGAGAAAGGGTGCTACATTAGCACATGGCCTTGATCTTGATAGACCGAGGTCTACCCACTCTTTCATCACCCTAGATTTGCAAAAGGATGAAGATTATTAGGAACACTTTGGACTTTGTGTTATCGGTGTCCATCCCAACGGAGAATTAGTGGACCTGAGTTGAGTCTGCAAATCGGTAGTAGTAAGCATTAGGGATCACGGTCCCACGAATTAGCGCCAAATTTAATATGGTTGGACATGCAAGGATTGACGTAATCCTTGGCATGGATTGGTGTCCCACCATTGCGCAACGGTGGATGCAAGGATAAAGTGGTTGTTTTCCGTCCTAACACGAGGAGATCATTTCGATTCAAGGGAGAGGTCGACTCGGTACCACTCATATCGGATCGAGGCGAGCGTTTGATCCGAAAGTGTAGTGGTTATTTGGCATTTTGAAGGAAGATAAAGAAGAAAAGAATATTATCTCTGAGATAGCAGTAGTGCGAGAATTCCCAGATGTATTCCCAGAAGAATTGCCAGGATTACCTCCAGAGAGAGAAGTAGAATTTGCAATCGACTTAGCACCGAGGAACAACTGTTTCAAAGGCACCCTATAGGAAGGCCCCTACAGAGTTATAAGAATTGAAAGAACAATTGCAAGAGCTCATGGACAAGGGATTCATACGACCAAGTGTATCCCCGTGGGGAGCACCAGTGTTGTTTGTGAAAAAGAAAGATGGGCCAATGCGGTTGGGCCTCCACTACCGCCAATTGAACAACGTCACCGTGAAGAATCGACATCCCTTGCCAAGAATAGATGACTTATTCGACCAATTGCGTGCAAAACATTTTCCAAGATCGACCTAAGATCTGGTTACCATCGATTAAGAGTCGTACGAGGACATTGAAACGGCTTTGAACACGGTATGGACACTATGAATTTTTAGTGATGCCATTCGGACTGACGAATGCACCAGCGTCGTTTATGGACTTGATGAATAGAGTGTTTAAACCACACTTAGACTCCTATGTGGTAGTATTTGTTGATGACATCCTAATCTACTCAAAATCGAAAACGGAGCATGAAGAACACTTACGTGTCGCTCTACGAACCTTGCGTGAACACCAGCTGTACGCCAAGCTCAGCAAATGTGAGTTTTAGCTAGAAAAGGTTAGCTTTCTGGGACATGTCGTCTCCAAGCATGGTGTCACTGTAGATCCCGCTAAGATCGAGGCAGTAGTGAACTGGGAACAACCAAAAACCGTGACAGACATCCGAAGTTTCCTCGGACTGGCAGGTTATTATCGACGCTTCGTAGAAGGATTTTCAAAAATATCAGGACCTCTTACGAGACTTACAAGAAAGGACTCAAGATTTGAGTGGAGTGAGGCGTGTGAGAAGAGTTTTCAAGAACTCAAGAAGAGGCTCACCTCAGCTCCAATTTTAGCCATTCCATCAGGCAGTGGAGGATTCGCAGTTTATAGTGATGCTTCGTATAACGGTTTGGGTTGTGTACTAAATCAATATAAAAAGGTAATAGCTTACGGCTCCAGACAGTTGAAAGAGCACGAAAAGAACTACCCAACACACGATCTGGAGCTAGCAGCGATCATATTCGCATTAAAGATATGGCGACATTATCTATACGAAGAAACATTTGAAATTTTCACTGACCACAAAAGCCTCAGATACCTGCTTTACGGAAAGGCGAATATGAGGCGGCGTGGTGGATGGAATTCCTCAAAGATTACGATTGTTCTATACTGATTACCATCGAGCAAAAGCTAACGTGGTGGCCTTGAGTCGAAAGAGTTCGCCCAAGGCTAGACTAATTTCGGGTATACATCGATGGAAGATGTTGGAAGATCTAGCGTTGTGGCGGCGGACATACAACCACAAGCCGGAGCCTTCTTAGCCAACATATCGGTGAAGCCGTGATATTCGAACACATCGAGAACTACGGATGAAAGACCCGATTCTAACAAGGATACATCGAAATGTAATTGAAGGTGCTACCTGAATTTTCAATTAAAGAAGGCGGTTCCTTAACATTCAAGGCGGCTTTGCATTAGGACAATGCGGAGTTGCGACAACGATTCTTGATGAATCCACGGTCAAGCTATGCGATTCATCCGGGAGCACAAAGATGTGTCGAGGACCAAAAGAACTCTTGGTGGAGAGGTTTGAAACAAGATGTGGCGATCGTGTCACGATGTTTGTGAACAAGTGAAAATCGATCATAGACACCCGAGCCTATTATGCCTTTACCCATACCGGAATGGAAATGGGAATCTATCTCAATGGATTTCATAGTCGGCCAGCATGAGCGCAAGGGGCATAACGCCATTTGGGTAGTAGTTGATCGATTGACTAAATCGGCACACTTCTTGCCGTACAATACGATGTACAATGGGAAGATTAGCGAGAACTATATATGAAAGAGATCGCCGGTTACATGGGATTCCAAGTAACATTGTTTGAATCGAGACCCATTATATACATCAAAGTTTTGGAGGAAATTCCAAGAAGGAATGGGAACTAAGTTGGATTTCGGTCTGACATTTCACCCACAAGCAGACAGACCGGTGAGGGTCAAGTCATTGAAGACATGCTTAGGGCATGTATGTTAGAATTGCAAGGATCATGGGATCAACATCTACCATTGATTGAGTTCGCTTATAATAATAGTTTTCGACGAGCATTGGGATGGCACCGTATGAAGCCTTGTACGGAAGACGGATAAGTCTCCAATCAATTGGGAGGAAATTGGTGAGAAATTCGTTTTGGGACCGGAACTACTTGAAGATAACGCCATCGTCGCATGATCGTGGAAAGACTAAAGGCGGCTCGAGCGAGAAAAGTTATCGACATCAAGCGGACTAGTGTGGACTTTAAAGTGGGTGAACATGTATTTGTGAAAGTATCACCGATGAAGGGAGTGATGAGATTTGGGAAGAGAGGGAAACTAAGTCCCCGCTATCTTTGACCGTTTGAAGTTTTGGGTCGAGTGGGAGAAGTAGCCTACCGCATTGGTTTGCCACCATTGTTTGATCAGGTACACAACGTGTTCCACGTATCTATGCTTAGAAAATATCTAAATGACCCTGATCACATGCTGAGCGGCCAATCATTCGAAATGCATGAAGATATGACCATGATTGAAGAACCCGTAGAAATTTTAGATCGGAAGGAACAGGTGTTGCGAACAAAAGTGATTCCCTTAGTGCTTGTCCGATGGAAGAACCATCCGGCCGAAGAGGCAACGTGGGAACGTGAGGCGGATGTTAAAGAACAACATCCCAAATTGTTCGAAATTACCAACTAAATGTTTTCATTCGTTTGAGAATATGTAATTGTGGGTACTATGAAGGCTATGTATGTTTTCTTTTTTTTTTGAGATATTTGGATTCCAAACAATATATGAGCAACTTTTCGCTGAACTCTTAATCGATGAAACTAGGGATGTATGGAAACCTAAACGAGCAAGAAGGTACCCAGAAACATCTCTGGTCTCGCTCGAGCGACCACTTGTGTTCGCTCGAGCGAACTACATAAGATTCAAATTTTTCTCGCTTGAGCGAGGTCTAGTGACCGCTCGAGCGAGGTCTTGAACCGCTCGAGCGAGGCATTATAACCGCTCGAGCGAGGATATGATATATGATAAAAACTAGTTCTGTTCTCGCTCGAGCGAGAACAGATGACCGCTCGAGCGAGGCGGAACTATAAATATGGCAGAGGCAATGGCGCCTGTTCATCTTCAAGCTAAAGGAGGAAGAGACGAACAAGGGGGTTAGGGCAAGCGATTTTCAGTCTTTTCGATCCATTTCCAGCCGGTTTTCGACCATCTGATCCGTTAAGACTACTCTTTTAGGTAAAATCTACCATCCCTAAAAAAATTTCTTGTCTCTTTAAACCCTTTAAATACCAAATGGCTTCAAGCCCAAACCCCCAACCTAAGAAACGGATGGCGATTCGGTCGCCGTCGGCGCACAACAAAGCGCCACAAACCTCGCAACCATCATCAAACCCGCCCTCTGCTCCAATCACACTAGATGATTGGTGGGGAGCAAAAATTTTTGAGGCCGAATGGGAAATACACCCCTCGTGTTTCGGAGATCCGGCGTCCACCCAGTGGACATCGGACTTTCCCACCAACAACCAGCTCAAGACCCTGCTTACGCCTTTCGGGGATCGGTATTACCCAAGGCTAGTGAAATTGTTTTACCAGACCCTACAATTGAGCGTCGATGAGGATGCCATACTCGTTACCATCGATGGTAATGAGTTAATTTTCAGATGTGTCGACATTTCCTCAATCATGAAATGTCCTCACATCTACACCCCTAGCCCACTCATCCTACCACCTTTTTTAGGGAACGTAGATTTCCCAACGATCATCTCCGACATCACTGGCGGTAGGTCCGCCTCGGGACAATCTATCACCCGGTCACTACCGCCGCGCATGTGGCTTTTAGACATTATCTTTAAAAAGAATTTACACCCAACCGGCCATGACCAAGAATGCCGAGATGCGTTTTTGCGAGCACTACATACCGCATTTCACAATAGGTGGATCAACGCACCTATGGTTGTCATAAAAGGCATGGCGCATGCCTACAAAAGGAATGTAAGGGGTGTCGTCCCTCCACCAATCAACCGATTACCGTATGCACGGTTGATTTCCCGACTTTTAGACTCACGAAATGGGAAGGGAGGATTTAGGATCTGGGAGGACGAGTTATTCCTCACCGACAACGTCGTCCCATACCTCGCCCAAGACTGGAGCCGAAACCTAAAGAGCCTCCAAACCAGCGTCGACAAGAAGAGAGACCGACAGGTCTCCCGATCAGCTACCCATCAAGCACCGGTAGGACCGACTACCCCCTCTACTTCAGTTCCGCAACCTATACCCACTACAGACACGGGCATGATGCGGGAGATCCTCTAGCAAGGGCGGGAGATCAGGTTACATCAGAGGTTCCAGGAGGCGCTACTCATAGACCTCATGGGCCAGGCATACCCGCAGTCTTACATGCAGCGCGTAGGTGCCATGAGGGACGCTATTTTTGGAGCATCTAGCTCCAGCCCGACTACAAGGAGCGCCACAGTGGGGACCACAAATTCACGGTGGGACGATGGCGGCAATGGCGAGGACTATGAAGAGGATGAGGATTAGATAGTAACAAACATTTGAACACTTGGCATGTAATATTTTGAAACTTTTGATATGTAGGTTAAAATTTTCTTCAAACTATCGTGACATGAATGTCACAAGGTTTTGATTGGGTAGATGATAAATATTTACGGGATGAGATATCGATAATATTTTGGTTAATTGTTTTGTTTTTGTTGTATGGAAAATTGTGGGCATGACCAACACTCTTCGCAAACGCGCAATTTATGTAAATTTCTAATTGATATGCGAGTCATGATGTGAAGTGGTACACGTTAAGAAAATAATATTGATTTTCAAGGGCGAAAATCTTATAAGTTGGGGTGATTGTCACAACCCAGTTTTTTTTCACTGATTTGTGCACGGCACGCATACACACATAGGTATATGTGTTTCACAAGGAGACCAAAACGACCCAAATACATTAAGTGTGTACGTGGGAAACACACTAGTATATCCCAAAAACTTTGGATATAAAAGTGAAGAAGAGAGAGAGCCCTTACGTAAATCTATTCTAACCTAAATAGAGAAGGAGAATGTAGAGAGAAAGAAAAGAGCCCGGCAGAGAACTAGGGTTCGTCGAGACTTAGGCTCAAAAGGAGATTAGAGGAAAGGACGAGAGGAAGAACCAGGAGGCCGGATAGCCTAGTAGATATTCAAATCATAAATCGGACACATGCGTGATTCATCGTCGTGAATGCGTTAAAAACATGATAGATGCCTAGGAATATTTTAAATAAGTAGGAAGGATGTTGGCTAAATGTTACTTTGTATAAGAATAAGGTTAAATGAAGGATGGGCGCTTGTTCTCGATCTTGATCGAGGACAAATCGTTGTTCCCCGCTCCCGCGGTCTAAAAAGGCTCGCTCGAGCGAGGCTGCACATAGAAAAGTATCGCTCTGGGCTCGCCCGACCCCTCCCTACACCTAAAGGGCAGCTCGCTCGAGCGAGGGGCCACAGTAAAATTCGAAAGATCGATTTAACCGGCGATCTCGATTTGACCGCTCGGCGAGGTCAAGAGACCGCTTCGGCGAGGTCAAGTGGCCTCTCGGCGAGGATAAATGGTCACATGGCGATTCTAATATAAGAAACTTGGGAGTCATACACCCCAATGACCTTAGATCATTCTAAAACTACTTTTTAAATGTAGGTTGATGCATTATAACCCTCCACGAGCAGGCGTGCCTTGAGATTCGTCGAGGTAGGGAATATTCTCGAAACATGTGCATTATTTTGTGAACTCATATGTGTAGTATAGTCTATTTAAATAGTGTATTCCATAAACCCTCATGATAAGGGCGTGTGTGTGTGTTACAATGTGGAAAATCCTGAGGTCCCCAGGGGACGAGAAATAAAATAAAAGCAAGTGGCATCCCAGGGATGCGTAAGAAAACAAACAGAGGAACAAAGGTAACGTGATAAGGCCTAATGTAATATATTTAGCACAATCACGGTGAATAACTATATGTAAAGCACATTGATATTTTTATTATTTAAGGTTGATTAGAATACCCCACCGACGTGGCGGGATACCCACGACTGACTCGGCAGGATATCCGTGACCGGTACGGCGGCCAATCCGTACATTTATAACACATCCCAGGGATGTAGATTGAGAATTGACCCCGCCACCTATGAGAAAAGGGGCTCGGGCAGTATTCCCAGGGAATACACACAACAACTGTCTAGTTAGACGACGATGGCGGGTATTCCATCGGGGCTCGATGCTATATTGCTCGAGGACTACTTAAGTTAAGATTTAAGTGATTAGGCCAAATTCACAACCAAACCTATAAGGAGAATAAACAAAAATATGCTAAGTATTGGTCGGAACCATTGGGTTATTACTGTTACTCAAATTGTTGTACATAAGTGTTTTCTTGAAAATTCTATGCTGGTTAGGTTACTGACATATGTGTGAAGAATGATCTATATGTTCTTTTGTTTTCCCTACGGAGCTAGGATGTAGCTCACCCCTTAGACTATACGTCGCAGGTCCAGGACTAGCGGCAGCAAAGACTTCGGGAGAAGTTAATCCAAGGGCCTCGGTGTTCGTGGCCACAGAAGAGTCGGAACCTCCTCCCGAGGAATTCTTCTAGGAAACCCGCTGCATACTTTGAGAGTGAGTTGAGAGAGTATTATGTATGGCTTGGTATATTGAGCCTCTTTATTTCGAATGCTTTAATTTCTGTCTCTTGATTAAACATCTAGGGTGAATAATTATCTTTAAAAAAATTGGGTATTGTCCTTATGTCCATGAATTGGCATGGGACAAGGACAGCCTTGCGAGATCAACTATATTATCTTTTATTCGATTTAGAGTAGTCGCATGTGCTTAAATTACAGTTTGGCTGTATATATCGACGAGTTATGATATGAAGTTAAGGCACGGCCTTGGAGGTCGTGCAGATGGCACGGATTTCGGGATGCCAAAATTTGGGCTGTCATAAAACTCGTCTTAAGTGTTTTGTTCAGGAAATAATCAGCAGTGAAATAAGGCCAAGAATCCTGTTATGGAGCCTGCTTTGGCACCAGATGCCCCTCAGCAAGAATGCACCTTGAAGCCTCGCGCAGATCAGCTGAGCTTCCCAAGGATTTACAAGCAACCTCTCGCACAAATGAATGACTGGGGAGCTTCAGAAACTCAACTCCGCGCAGCTCTCGCGAAGCTCAAGGGTAGAACACAGCGCTCAGTGTCGCGTAGTTCAAAGCTGACTTCTCTCAAACTCGCAAAGTTCACTTAAGACCGAGAGAGAGAGCTTGAAGATTTTCAGCTTGTCAGGCGATGCCATGTAGGTATAATTCTCAAAAGAAGAACGCCTCGCGCAGTTCGCGCGCCATTCAAGAAAGAAAGAATCCTGGCGAAGGCAAAGCCCAGCTTGCAAAGATTGAGTGAGACAAAGAACCTCGCGCAGTCAGAATTCAAAAGAACCTCGTGAAGTCCAAGTAAAGAAAAGAGCTCGCGCTACTGCCCAGCGAAGACTAATCTACCGCGCGACTGCTTGAATTGCAACCTCGCGATGCTTGAGACTATGATTTCTACTCAACCTCGCGAACTCCAACTCAGTGAGAGCTCAACTCTCTACCGCGTGACTGCCTGAAGAGCAAACTAAAGCAACCTCACGACGGCTGAAGCTTCAGTGTCAAATCATCCTAGCGAAGAGCAATGAGCTACCACGCGAGATGTCTGGGAAACTATAGCTACCTAGCAAGGCTCTGAACCCAAACTTCCATCTCTTCAGCAAAGGGCATTCTAGAAATTTTTAATGATTAGGGCATGCATTCCCATGCTCAAATCTTTGTGCACACACCCCGAGGCATCCAAGGATCGGTAGAAGGCCACATGGCATCGTTAAAATTAGGGTTTCCTAACCCTAATGCGCCGCCACCCCACTACTATATATACCCAGGCTTAGCTTAGGTTTAGGTATCTGGGAACCTATCTCAGATCGCTTTTCTTTTCTCTTTTGTTTTTAGCAGTAAGTAGTTTTTCTTTTTCTTTTTCTTTTCTTCTCTCCATAGTCCAGCAATTGCTGGTTATGACTTTGTATATGTAGTTGAGTTAGATTAATGGAAGTTTTGCAATAGGATTTATACCTTGTGGGATTGCTGTTTGTTTGTGAGATGCTCTGTGCAAGGCTGCTGCCTCGTGATCCTCCATTGCCTTGGCAGTGTTCCAAAGCAATAGAGGACTGATTTTAAGGGCCACTCAGATCCAAGTAACCTGTGTGTCTGGGCTATCATGGTCTTCCAGTCTTAGCCCCACCACAGGACCTACTAGATCTGAAATCGCCATGGGATCTTGAGCTAGTAGCCTGGTACACATGGTGGTAGCAGCGATAATCTTGTTTTGTTTTGGGCTTCGTGAGGAGGATAACCTTTGGGATAGTTTGTGACCATTTTAGTGGACAGATTATAGCCTTAGGGTGATTCTGATCCACCGATCCAAGATGGATCCTTCTTCTTTTCACCTGAGCTTGTAGAAGCCTGGTGAGGGATTGTACAGAGGCAGACTCCCCATAGTTGTATAGATCTGCCATCAGATGCCAGATCTGATCTGGTTATAGAGATTATAGGCTGGTGACTGGACCATTGTAGCCTCTCTCAAGCAATGGACAATCGGATCAATGTACTCAATCTTCTTTGGTTCCATGTGTCTGCAGGCTATCATGGTTTTCCACCTTAGCCCCACATGGAACTTTAGAGGTTGAGGTTCCTATGGATTCACTGGTGTAGCCTGGATGAAATAGTGCCTGCAATGATTTAATGGTTATGTTCTGACTCATCCCTGGATAGTGGCTCCCCTATGGGATAGTCTGTGACCATTCAAGTGGACAGGTTATAGCCCTAAGGGTGGAGTCATGGCAGTAGAGATGGATTGGATCCTTTCTCCTCAGAGGTGATAATGTAGCCTCTGGACAGGATTTCTATAACATCAGATCTAAATCTGAGTTACAAAAACTCCTCTGATCTTGGCTCAATAACATATTTCTCACCCTTTTTATAATTACTTTCCACACTCCATCCATCCTCTCAATTCTTTTTGTAATTTAGTTATTAGAATACTTAGAATAAGTGACCTCAAACTCCCCTCCTTTTAGGACTGTCAGATCTGTAGACAGATTTGGAGGGACTACTAGAGACGGCTCCCTTGGAGCCTTAGATCACCTTTCCCTGTGGGACAAACTCTTACTTATCAAAACTTGCTACAAAGGACCCTGTATCTTGCAGGTCTAGGATTTCTGAGTTGTGCTGATTCATCCCCTGTATTATTCTGTTTTTAATTTTTTAAATACTTTCACCACCAACCAATAAGGGAAGCACACTTGAAATCGACAACAAGTTTTTTGCGCTGATGCCGGGGACAGATGATCTAATAGTAGATCCTTAGTTTTTATATTCTTAGTATTCTTTGTACATGTGAATAATTGATACTGCTGATATAATTGTGAATCTTTCTTGTAGATCTGGACAGCAGCAGTGAAGGATAATTGGAATGCAAGTGGAGCATAGCTACCTCTGTTTGCAAACTCTCTGACTCTAAAGCTCTGTCTATCTTTCTTTTTAACAATTTCTCCAGCAGTATCTAGGATAGTTTGAATGTATTCTTTGGATAGCTGTAAAATAGTTAGATAAATTTGTTTGTGTATAAGTATTCTTTTACAATGTGCCTGCAAGAAGCTTTCCTTGCTGTGGGTGTGCTTGTATGATAGGGAAGAGATCCCTCAGCCCTACTTTAGAGCCTCTAAGCCCTGAGCTAGAAAGGGGAAGGAGACTTAGAAGAGACAGGCACACCACAGGAGAGCCCCAGAAATTGCACGCCAGAACTATGGGTGAAGAACACCCCAGAACCCTCAAGGAGTTGAATGCTCCGGATGACTACAACTCCCCTTATAGCATTCAATTCCCTGATGTTCAGGGGAATTATGAGATAAAAACTTCAATCATCCAGATGCTGCCAGCTTTCCATGGGCTTAGCAAAGAAGACCCTTACAAGCATATTGATCAGTTCTTGGCCTTGTGCACCACTTTTAATATCGCTGGTTTGGGACCTGAGGCTACTAGGCTCAGACTCTTTCCCTTCTCCCTGAAGGATAGGGCCAGTACCTGGTTAGCCACTCTTCCCAACAATAGCATTGCTTCATGGAAAGACCTGTAGACCAGATTCCTAACCAAGTTCTTCCCTGAGACCAAAACGAGCCAGTTGAGGAAAGAGATTCTTGCATTTTCTCAATCCCCAACTAAGGATTTTAACCAGTCCTAGGATAGGTTTAAAGAGATGCTCAAACAATGCCCCCACCACAAGATCCCTGAGTGGCAGCTTGTACAAAGCTTCTACAATGGGATTGATGAGAAAAACATAGATATGGTTCATGCCTCTTGTGGTGGATCCTACATGCACAAGACTGCTGAGGAGGCATGGGAATTATTTGAGGTGATTAGTGAGAATGCTTTTCAAAAGCCATCCCTGGCAAGAACTAATCAGGAATTTGAGTCAAAGGTGGGGCCTGCTGCTGGATCCAAAGGAAAACTTTATGATGTGTCTGGGAATGATGACCTACGACTGGAGATGGAAAACCTCTCTATGAAGTTTGATAAATTTTTGACTGTGATGCAACCCAGAAGGGCTGCTCATGTGGCAGAGGCATGTCTCATATGCCAGTCCCCACAGCACACAGTAGAGGAATGTCCATCTGTAGGGCAATTTCCTGAATTAATGTTGGAACATGCTGCTGCTGCTCAGTCTTATGGCCAGCAACAATTTGGGGGCTACAACAGGCAGCCATATGGGTACCAACACCAAAATGCTGGTTACCAATGGAGAGACCACCCAAATCTGAGGTGGAAGTAAGATAATTACATGCAGCCCCAGCAGATGTTGGCTTTACCACAAAGGCCACAACAGCAGTTCAATCAAGGGCATGCCCCAAGGTCTACCTTCCAGCACCACCAGCAGCACCACCAGCAGCCCCATCAGCAGCAAAATCAGTTGGTTCTACCTCCTTCTCAACTAAGAAATACTTCTTTCGAGGACCAAGTCTTGGCTTCATTGCAAAACTTGGGTTCCTTGGCTCAGACTGTGAACTCTCTGGTTAGAGCATCAAGAAGATGGAGGAGCAGATGGGACAACTAGCGAACACCCTAGCCAAAAGAGAAGAGGGAAGGTTGCCCTCAAGTTGGTTAATCCCAAGGGCCAATTTTTGATTGGTGAAGGATCCTCAGAACCTGGAGGGGATCTTTCATTGAATTGATGATAAAAACTGTGCATCGTTGTATATTATGTACTTTACAGATTGTAGGAATAGTTTGCAATCTTGTTGGAATTTGAGTTTAGTGCTTTAATGCCTACTTGGATACCAACTTCTCTTGTGTGATAATTTTAAGTGATTGAATGATGATTTGAATGCCTTGCGTGACGTGTGACTTTCTTGCCTTGAGAGTATAGGAATTGTAAATGCTTTTTAATGATTAAGGGTGTCCCTGGAAGTGAGTATGTGAGAAAATCCACCCCTTTTGGTAAGGGTCAAACAACGGATTGGGGGGTGAGTGAATTCTGCCTCGATTAAGCCATCGCGGGGTTCTGAGTAATGAGTTTGGTCCCATCTCGCGCAGTTCATAAGAAACTACTTAGTTGTGCTGTCGCGAGTTTCAAAGAATTGGGTGGGCTGCATCGCGCAGTTTCAAGGAACATTTAACCTCGCGACCCATTCATTCCCAACCAGCGGGCGGACGTTCTAAAGCGCGCCGAGCTTCACGATATTTAAATCCCACCCTGCGCTGCTTTTCCTTACTGCTTTCTCTTTCCTCTCTTACCAGCGAAACCCTTGCTCCCACTCCTCTCCACCTCTCTCCTTTAACATCTTGCCCCCAGATCATTGTTCACTTCGAACTTCAGGATTTTTGTTCTTCAAGCTCCCATTAATAGTTGCCCCCTGTTTAGAGCTCTGAAGACCCCATTCCATTCCTATCCACCTTCCCCACTCCACCCCCCCTATTTGCATCCCAATTGGCACCCCCCTCCCTTCCATTTCAACCCTTCACCACACCCTTCTTCCCCTCCCCTGAACCATCCACATCAGCTGCCCTTCCTTCATTTCATTTTCCACCCCTACCTTCCATTCCCCCTCTTCTCCCACCCCTCCAAAATTCATTGACCATTCCACCTGACCACCCAACCCATTTCTTCAACCCCACTTTCCCCCAGGCTCCAACAACCTCTCTTCCTTCCACTTCATTTCTCCCTATCTTGCCCAGACACTCCCTACACCTCCCTACTTCACCCTCCTCCATGCCATGAGGACAATCCTTATATCAAGAGGGATGTTCTCAATGGCATGGCCCAACTCCGTCAAGCCATTGAATACCCCTTGCTGCAGGCAGTGATCTGCTTGCTCTATGTGTACACAATATTTCAAAAGGATGGGAGGCAATTCTGGAAACATCAAATGCAAACAAGGTTACAGCAACCTACTATAAAGTAACTGCTGACATGGAAAAGGCCAATCTTTGAGAGGGTGAAAAGCATAACCGCTTATTGGAGAAATTGAACAATGCTCGAGATCACCCGTCTCGAAGGAGCTTATGATACCAATCTCTTGTGGGCTAACAAGAAAATTGAAATCTTGGAGGGAGTTGCTTTCCTGGCCCAACCTATCCAAGCCACCCCATCGCCAGCTCCCCACAGGCCCCATCTTCTTCCACACATCCAGCCCTCTTCTTCCACCACCCTATACCAACCCCTACATACGGTCATTCACCCAACTCCCCCATTGACTCAGTAGCTCCTCCTGTTCCTCCTCCAATGCCTGCTGCCGTTCCTTCTGCAGTACCCACAACACTTGTTGCTCCTGCTGTGACCCCTACGGCCAGCCCCTCCATCCCCACCTCCAAAGGTCACCCGAGCTTCCACTCAGGATGATCCCCATGGGCGCCTCCTATCCAAATAAGAACGCAGACAGGCTGCTGCTGCACTCGGGTTGGACCCTACTGAGCTCTTTCCGTCTGATTCTGACTCCGAGGAGGCACCACCTACGGATACTAGTGCCCACCCTACCGTGGCTGCCCCTTCAGATGCCCCTGTCGCCCAATCCTATCCTCAGAGACGGAAAGTTACTGCTAAGAAGACCACTCCCCCCTCTCGCTCTTTGAAAATTGGCAAAGAACCATCTGCCCAGTCTGAGGAGGCACCACAACCGAGCAACTCTGCGAAAGGAAAGAGCCCTGCCGTGCCTACAGAGAAATTACCAGCTACATCTACTGTGGCTCCCCCTACAGCAGAAAAAGGGAAAGGTCCTCTACTGTCTCAAATGCCAGCTCCAGCCAAATCTCTCGTTTCCCCTCCTGCACCCCCACCAGCCCAATCATCTCCTATTCCACCTCGGCCTCAGCCTGGGCAAGCCTCCAAAGGTATAGGCCCCAAAGGGAAATCCCCAACCACACCCCCTGAGCCACCCACTGTACAATCTTCGAAGATCCCTCCTGAGCCTAAGAAGAGAAAAATGAGAGTCCGGGATCCTACCATACCCAAAACTCTAGAGCAGCGGAAGGCTGAGAGGGAACGTAAGAAGAAAGAAGAAGAGGCTATCCTTCAAGAACATGCAAGGAAGACGGGCTGGGTTAAATTTTAATCCAAATTCTTATTAGATTGCACTTAGGATTTCCTCTATTGCTTTTACATTTGTTCTCTTATATTTTGTACAGTTTTCATATTTCATAGAATTTCCCACTATCTATCCTGTCTTGCTTTATCTGTGTGTTTTGTTTTCCTTCCCTGTTCTGTTGTAATAAATCTGCTGCACATGGACCTTGAACCAGTGAGGACACTGCTCCTCATAGGTTTGGGGGTACGGCAGGCAAACCCTGCCAATGGAACAATTAACATAAGTGCAGCAGACTCATCTGAGCAATATGGAAATGGACCTCTATCCACTTAAGAATTATGAAATTAAGAAGTTCAAAATTTATGCAAACACTGAACACTATAGACTTCTAATATTCCACATTTCCATAATAATTTCACCAAGGAAACACATGTGTATCTGCACTTAGTGAATCAGTAGAGAGAGAAAAAGGTGAGGACATACTTAAAAGTTCAAAGGATGACCATAACCAGTGAGAATTGGGCCTACAAAATTATTATTATTATTATTATTATTATTATTTTTGAGGAGTAACTAAGGCACTTCTTCTAGTTCTAAGAACTGGCTGAGTCTCTGTGCCCACTAGAAGTTAGGTAACTCCAAGTTGAAACAATTGACAGTACTCATGAGACCTAGGAAAGGATCAAGGCCTTCTCTTGGACAGTTTGAGCCTAAAAAGATCAATCCTAAAGCAACTGCCCTTCTCTATACCCCTTTGAGCTTTAAATCCTAAATTTCTTCAAAATACACCTGAGTACTTGAACTTGAACCTATGAGCCTAATTCAACCTACCCTCACTCTGAAGAATTCAGAAGGTAAAGGAGAAAGAGTTGAAGATGGACTAGCCATGGTCAGCATTAGGTGAATGGAGAAGAAGCATCTATTCTGGCAGAATGGTAACTGAGGACATGGTGGCATTTCTGAGAAGTAAAAACAAAATAAAAAAGAGAAGAAAACTCCAGCAAAAAGAAACAAAAAAAAATAATGAAGAGGAATAAGAGAGAAGTCAAGAGGAACCTTCATTGGAAAATCAAAATCAAGAAGAGAAACTGATCACTTCAAATATGAAAATCTCAAAGAAGATGAAGGGAGCTGAATTCGAGAAGGTGAAGTCATGAACCACCTCCTACACCAACTGAGTTCTCAATTTTTGAACCCCTTTTCAAACCTTCCATTCTTTTTAACCATACTCCATAAGCCACATTTCAACCCAGTTAAAAGCCCTTGTGATCCAAAGATTTAGTGAGTTGTCACGTGAAGATAAGGAATTATCCAATCTATGGTGAGAAACTGACAATGATGCCAGCACTTAAGAACTCTGCCTATGCTCATGCTTACAAACCCAGGTGGGGATGTAATCGCTCTTGAGCTCCTTGAGAAACCTGAACCCTCAACAAACCTTGATGAGAGTATGCCCTGAAAGGATTTCTTTTGGGTCTGAACTTGAATGTATTATGTATGGCCTTAACCTAATTTTCTGACATAAGGATAAGCTCAGTGCTGACATGCATTTGTGTAGTTTTCTGTGATCACAAATTATTTGGAAATGCTGTGCTAACATGCGAATTATGCTGTCTAAGTTCCTGTGCAACCAATGAATTAAACTTCTTTTATGCTGATTCATGAGTAGACTAAATTTGATTCCCTAACTGCTCATTAGAAGACATTGCACTTTAGTTAACTATTTCATTGGAGAAGTTTGTGGGTGTCTTCACCGAAACCCTCAGAGACTTCACTCCTCCACTAGGGATCACCTATGGGTTTAAAAGGCTTGGTACATATGCTAAATGTATCCGTGCTCTACTTAAAGTGGCATTTAATTTTTAGAGTACATTTAATATAGCTTTGCTAAGGGACTAGCAAAGATTAGGTTTGGGGGTGTGTTAAGACCTGAAAAGTACCACTTGTCACCCCTTAACTTAACCTTTGATTAGACCCTTAGCCACTTTATAAACTCGTCTTAAGTGTTTTGTTCATGAAATAATCAGCAGTGAAATAAGGCCAAGAATCCTGTTATGGAGCTTGCTTTGGCACCAGATGCCCCTCAGCAAGAATGCACCTTGAAGCCTCGCGCAGATCAGCTGAGCTTCCCAAGGCTTTACAAGCAACCTCTCGCGCAGATGAATGACTGGGGAGCTTCAGAAACTCAACTCCGCGCAGCTCTCGCGAAGCTCAAGGGTAGAACACAGCGCTCAGTGTTGCGTAGTTCAAAGCAGACTTCTCTCAATTTCGCGAAGTTCACTTAAGACAACTGAGGAGAGAGAGCTTTAGAAGATTTCTCGCGCAGCTATCGCACAGTCGCCGCAGGGTACAATTCTCAGAAGAAGAACGCCTCATGATTTGGCCATTCAAGAAAGAAAGAATCTTGGCGAAGGCAAAGCCCAGCTCGCGAAGATTGAGTGAGACAAAGAACCTCGCGCAGTCAAAACTCAAAAGAACCTCGCGAGGTAACTTGCGAAGTCCAAGTAAAGAAAAGAGCTCACAGACTCGTGTTGATTCCCAACGAAGACTAATCTACCACGATCGCTTGAATTGTAACCTTGCGACGCTTGAGACTATATTTTCTACTCAACCTCGCGAACTCCAACTCGTGAGCTCAACTTCTCTGCTACATCAAGAGCAAACCAAGGCAACCTCGCGGCCAAGTCAAGCTTCAGTGTCAAATCATCCTAGCGAAGAGCAATGAGCTACCACGAGATGTCCGGAAACTACAACCACTAGCGAGGCTCTGAACCCAAACTTTCATCTCTTCAGTAGAGGGCATTCTGGAAATTTCTAATGATTAGGGCACGCATTCCCATGCTCAAATCTCTGTGCACACGCCTCGAGGCATCCAAGGATCAGTAGAAGGCCACGTGGCATCGTTAAAATTAGGATTTCCTAACACTAAATCGCCGCCACCCTACTGCTATATATACCCAGGCCTAGCTTAGGTTTAGGTATCTGGGAACCTATCTCAGATCGCTTTTCTTTTCTCTTTTGTTTTTAGCAGTAAGTAGTTTTTCTTTTTCTTTTTCTTTTCTTCTCTCCATAGTCCAGCAATTGCTGGCTATGACTTTGTATATGTAGTTGAGTTAGATTAATGAATTTTTGCAATAGGATTTATACCTTGTGGGATTGTTGTTTGTTTGTGAGATGCTCTGTGCAAGGCTGCTGCCTCGTGATCCTCCATTGCCTTGGCGGTGTTCCAAAGCAATGGAGGACTGATTTTAAGGGCCACTCAGATCCAAGTAACCTGTGTGTCTGGGCTATCATGGTCTTCCAGCCTTAGCCCCACCACAGGACCTACTAGATCTGAAATCCCCATGGGATCTTGAGCTGGTAGCCTGGTGAACATGGTGGTAGCAGCGATAATCTTGTTTTATTTTGGGCTCCGTGAGGAGGATAACCTCTAGGATAGTTTGTGACCATTTAAGTGGACAGATTATAGCCTTAGGGTGATTCTGATCCACCGATCCAAGATGGATCCTTCTTCTTTTCACCTGAGCTTGTAGAAGCCTGGTGAGGGATTGTACAGAGGCAGACTCCCCCATAGTTGTATAGATCTGCCATTAGATGCCGGATCTGATCTGGTTATAGAGATTGTAGGCTGGTGACTGGACCATTTAGCCTCTCTCAAGCAATGGACAGCTGGATCGAAGGTTGTACTCAATCGCTCGCTGGTTCCATGTGTCTGGGCTATCATGGTTTTCCATTTAGCCCCACATGGAACTTTAGAGGTTGAGGTTCCTTATGGATTCTAGCCCGATGAAATAGTGCCTGCAATGATTTAATTGTTATGTTCTGACTCATCCTTAGATAGTGGCTCCCCTATGGGATAGTCTGTGACCATTCAAGTGGACAGGTTATAGCCCTAAGGGTGGAGTCATGGCAGTAGAGATGGATTGGATCCTTTCTCCTCAGAGGTGATAATGTAGCCTCTGGACAGGATTTCTATAACATTAGATCTAAATCTGAGTTACAAAAACTCCTCTGACCTTGGCTCAATAACATATTTCTCACCCTTTTTATAATTACTTTCCACACTCCATCCATCCTCTCAATCCTTTCTGTAATTTGGTTATTAGAATACTTAGAATAAGTGACCTCAAACTCCCCTCCTTTTAGGACTGCCAGATCTGTCTACAGATCTGGAGGGACTACTAGAGACGGCTCCCTTGAAGCCTTAGATCACCTTTCCCTGCGGGAGAAACTGTTACTTATCAAAACTTGCTACAAAGGACCATGTATCTTACAGGTCTAGGATTTATGAGTTGTGCTGATTCATCCCCTGTATTATTCTGTTTTTGATTTTTTAAATACTTTCACCACCAACCAATAAGGGAAGCACACTTGAAATCGACAACAGATGGGTCTTGAGATCATGAGCATACACTCAGATAGTTTTTTATTCCGCGTGATACAAATCCCAAACAGTAACTCTAAACTTGTGAAACATAATCAAGCTCAAATATAAATCACGAGCCATTTTTTGGAATGGGTGCCACATGAAATAAAAAAACCGATATCCATGATCTACAGATGCATCATCTGTTAGATGAGGATAAAAAACAATCTCCTTTGTCAAATTCAAAGCAGTCAATGCATGTTGGCCGGAGGAGATGGGGCAAGGTTACGATTTTACAGTGCAAATAAATAGTATGATTATGAGGTAAGGTTGCATCTAAACCGTCTGATATAAAGGCCAAGATCTACAGATCTATGACGCAAAATAGTGGTACAAAACTCAATCTCTATCATATGATTCGATACAATCAACTGTTGAATCGGATAATGGCTTTGGAATGTATTGAGTCATATTATAAAGATTATGCTTGGTGCCAGTCTTTTCATTTATGATCTTTAGATCATGGCCTTCAAATTAACTAGCTTAGATGGTTGGGTTACATTTATTGGCGTCGTTGTTTATGGGTACCTCTATTCACGTCCATGTGTTCTCTAAAAGCGCCCACGTCCCAGACCCCTTGAAGACTATTAATTGCTTTGGATCAAATGAGGGTGATTGTTTTTCACCCCGATCGTCCATAGAATGGATCTTAAGATCATGTAACACCTATCGGACGATCAGTTTGTGATTCCATGTGTTCCCAATCCCCAAAATATGGCCCTAAATTCATGTTTGAGCATGATGTGGGCTATATAATTGAAGAGTCATACTTTGGGATCGGTGATATAGGAAATCAAAAATTGACCGTCAAATTGATGCACCATGAACCCAAGAACTATTTTGTGGAAGATTTTTATTAAAAAAGATCTCCATCATCTGCTCCGAAGAAATCAATGTTTTTTCAGGGGTCTGGGGTGTAGGCGCTTTCAGAGAACACGTGGGTGTGAAGAAAGAGGTATTGACATGTGTGCCACATCAACAAAAATATTGAGCGTTTGATGATAAGCTCATGGTCTCAAGATCCATTATATGAAAAATTATGGTGAAAAAAAAACCTCGATCGGTTGATCCAAAGCAATCAAACGATTTTAAGCATGAAATATCCGACTGGAGAAGAATGAATTTCGGGTTGCAAGGGTGGCCACCAAAATTCCTCTAAACTTTTAACCCATGTCATGGGCAGAAAAAAGTTTCAGCCAATTTTTTATTGGAACTTTTATGTGAGTTTTTTTTCAAAAAAACTCTAGTTTGTGGGTCCCACTACATTGCCAAACACTTGCAAATTGCATTTTTGTGGGAAATTTCAAATTTCCAGCTATTTTTCGCCAGAACTCGTGTTAACAAACAAGGCATTAGTGAACTTTGATAACAAAAAGAATATGTGTAGGATGTTATACCCCATAAAAAATAAAAAAAACTAGTGATAGAAGAGTTACAACTCAATATTTTAAGGTGATGGAGAGCATTTTGAGGGTGGCCATCTTCGGGCCCAAGAGAGTTGTGCTATCACAAGATAATAATTTATGTGGGAAAATATAGTTTATACCTCGGTTATATCTGAAATAAAAGTGTATGGGGTGATTAACCATTGATCGCTGCACTGATAATGGTGAACAAGTGAACTGAGGCGCAAACCAGGTCCCTTTTAAGACGATTCCCGCCACTCGATTAATCCACCGGTGCACAGGGGTAATAGCACGCTGCCTCTAGGATAAACAGATCTCTACCGTCAGATCTCCCCTTGAGCACAAAGGGCAGATCTTACACCACACACAGTTGATTGCTCAAGAAAATATAAAATAAAAAATAGAAAAAGAAATAGGAAACTCTGATTTTCAATTATCTATTTTGATTGCAAAAGAGGACATTTTATAGGGTTGACTCGTGCACGCATGTGCGTCATCTCTACTGATTAGTCAAAATCAGTAGATAAGGGACTATATATAGCAAACCAATTTCTAGTTGGTTTCCTCTGACAACCCGGATTTCCGTATCCGAAAACCCGTGCCATCAGGATCATGCTCTAGATGATCCCCAGGATAAATCATAGAATGTTTGCTCGTATAGTGGAAATTAGAGCAGACACGGTCCAGTAGTGACAAATCGAGTTATCGTAAGGCATTTAAAAAAAGAGAAGTAAAATAATGCATCTCTATAAAAATAAAAAAATATACATCCTTAAAAAGGAACCAAGAAGAACCACTGGTGATGGACATCTATCACCCAAAATAATAGTTTCGGATAATGGTTCCTAAAGAATGTATAATAACACAAGTAAAAATATCTACAAAAATAAATACAGAAGGTGGCCACTGATCGATTTTAAATGTAACCCTTGCAAGTGCACAAGATCTATTGCAGTATGGCAAGAACAAAGGTGTCGAACCCACAGGGAAATCTTGAATTTTAATTAATTCTTTCAGAGATTTAAAAACGTCCCTAAGGAAGTACCAAAGGGCAGATTCAATTTTACCAAAATTTATCACACTTTTCCTAAATGCAGAAAAATAAATTAATCTAAACAACTAATTACCGATGAATCTAAGAATAATATTTAAATAAGATCAAGAAATATGCTACCCCAGATTTGTACCCCCCTTTCATTAAAGAATCATTCACATTATCACCATCATTCATTCATAAAAATGATTTGAAATAAAGTATGATCATCAATCCGGCATACCATATCAGATTACAATGACTCAGCCTATCATTGCGGTATTAGTCATGTAAGAAGCATAGCGTATCTCGTGATGTGTAGATCAAAACAATAAAAACATTAGACTATGGTATTAATCATAAATATGGGTACTTATCTGGAGATCGCATCTTTTCCGATCTACTGATTTAGCCGCTCATCTTTGGTGTATGATCTCCTTGTTCATTCAAAGCCATTCCTCTTTTTATTTCTTCCAAAAATCTTTGGTTACAATGTCTTTTCCTAAATACAATCTATAAATGTAAAAAAAAGACAGTGCAAATCCTAAGTACAATCTACCCAAATTAATCCCTAGAAGAAGGAGAAAAGAAGAACTTTTAAAAAGATGCCCAGAGGAGTCTAAAACCAAAAATAATAATGAATAAATAATCCTCTCAAAAATTCTCTTCAAAAACTCTAATTATTTCCTAAAAAAAAACATCTAATTCCTATCTCTAATTCCTGCTCTAATTTTTGCTCCCAATCCCCCCTTTCCGAAGTGTTTGATCCGCTTTAAATAGAGCCGAAGTTTCCCAGCCGCAGAGGTGTTCCAACTCGAAAATTTAGGGTTGATTAATTGACCTAATAGGGTCGATGCATCGACCTCCCAGATTTTCGTGAATTCCCGCCGAACTTTACATCAGAATATCATCATATTTCACTACTCATCACACCCCCAAACCTACACTTTGCTAGTCCTCGAGCAAAGCAAACTAAAGAAAATAAATGCCACTTTCGTAGGGAACACGATTGCACTTAGCATGTGCAACAAGCCTTTAAACCCCTAGGTGATCCCTAGTGGAGGAGTTGTGTCTCTTGAGGGTTTACAATGAAGTTACCCACAAACTTCCAAAAATTTCAAACCATCGGCAAAATTGAGTTTTCAAAACATGATTTTTTTTAACATATATATTATTCAAAAATAAAAATATTAATTGTTTCAATATGTGAATCATCAATCTTAAATATTAATGTCATGTCAATCATGCTAGTATCCATTCAAATTAATCTAATGCTCAAATTATTAGACAACTCATCCATTCATGCCTAAACGTGAAGTGTGTGCATACCCAAACCAAGATTCATCCATCTCAGAACTAGTCCAAACGGAAAACCGTCTCATTGTCTAGACTCAATCCTCACTTTAGGTATACTCTCGAAATAAAATCACTCCGATGATGGGTAAGCTTTCGCACATATGTGAGAGATCAATACAAAACAAGCAAAAAGGTCTCACATGATAACTGAAACACGATGTAATCAATGAACAAAGTCAAATCTCATAAGAACAGATACTTGTATATCCTAAGTATGTCATATCAAGTGTCATAAGTATCATATATTTACTCTCCACAAGGCAGTTTCCAATGCAAGATCAGATCATGAAGGTCTTTTATAGGGTTGTAATGGGGCTCAGGAAAGGGTAAGAAAGAAAGGGAATTGAGATTCAAAATTTCTGAGAAATCGAAAAATAAACAAACTTCTGATTTTTCTATTTCTCTTCTTTTTCTTTCCAAATCTCTCACTATTTTTCTCAATATTTTTCTATTTTTCTCAACTTTCTTTTTCTTTTGAAGCACCTCATATTTTTCACAATTTTTTTTTTTTTTCTCCCCCCTTTTTCTTTTATATTTTTGCCATACACTCTCAGTAAACACCACAACTCAGTATCTCTCCACTTACTCTCTTTTCGTTCATTTTCATTTCTCGTTCCTAATTTCTCAGAAATAAGAAGGGTAAACCTGAATTTTCATAAATGGTGAAGGGTTAAAGGTTAACGTGGCTTATCAAAGAATGTATAATGGTAAATTTTCCAATAGGCTCAAAGGGGTACTAGAAGGATAAATTTATATGAGGTGGGGCATTTAAGCACAAACGAGCCAAAGATGGCCTTCAATCATGTCCTTAAAAGATGGTAACCTTGCCTATTTGTCTTGAGTAGATATACAGTACGTTCTAACACAATAATATGAATTTAATATCATGCAAAGTCACAAGTCAAAATAAAATATATGAGATTATGCAAGATAATTCGTATTCAAAGAAAACTCCGAGTTTATGTATTCACTCATCAACAACGGATATTTGGTTCTAAAGCTTCCTGGGTTTAGTCTCCACTAAGAACCTAAGATTCACCGTTCAAAACAGTTCATCGATTTCTAAATCTTAGCTTGGTATAAGTGTAAAAATTCTAAGCATGAATATCAAAATTACCCACAAAATATCACATTAAGCTTCATTATCCTAGATACAAGCATTCAAAATCTGACATCGATATTCTAAAAATTAAATTCACATACATCATCAACTAAAGTTTGAAAACAATCGTAAAATAATGTGCATGATGACTTCAAAATAAAAAAAATTTCTTTTTTTTTTTTTTTTTTTTTTTTTTTTGAAAATATAAGTGACGCAAAATAGATAACCATACCCCCAAACCTAAAGATTACAATGTCCTCATTGATTAAAATAAGTAGCTCACCCCCAAACCTGTTGAAAAGTACCTCAACACAAAGATCAGGTGCAGAGAATATATGCATCAAATTGGAACATGACCAAAAATTTATTGAAGGGAATATGGTTACACTATTTTAGTGAATTAAAAACAACCTAAACTAAAAAAATCTAATATGCTAGAAATAAACATAAAAAAAAATAATAAATAAATAAAATAAAATAAAACCTAAATCCTAAACTAAACATGAATCCAACTCCGTTAATCGTTGTTAGGCGGACCCATCCACCTAGGTTCACTTAAATTTATGTTCTTAGGCACAGGGAACAATTTCTCCCAAAGATAAGGGGAAATTGATGAGATACCGCCGATTGTATGGATGGAGGCGGCGAGGCTAAAGTAGGAGATGGAGATGGGGGGGACGGTGGCGGAACCACATCAATTATCTCGATGCACAGTGTAGGAGATTTGGAACGTCTTACCTTCTTTCTAGATGGTTCTCCCCAGGAAGGAAGGATCATCGGATCGAGGTCGATGATTTCAACATTGCTAGGCGCAAAAGGGACCGTCCGATGAGAGCGGCGCTCCCGCTTTTTAGCAGTCTCCTCCATCCTTGATAACCGAGCTCTGGTAAGATAGAATCGGCGGGCTATGAGAAAGGTGTGCAAGAGTTAATGAAAAGTGAGCCTAAGGGTGAATATAAAATAAAGAAATTAAAATTCGAGTTTAAAATAAAGAATTTTTTTTATTATTTTATTTTTTTTTAATTTAAAATTTGAATTTAAAATAAATTTTTTTTTTTTAATTCGAATTTTAAAAATAAAATTTAAATTCGAAAATTAAAATATAAAATTTAAATTTCAAACCTAAAGACAATCCTTCAAAATCCTATAAAATCTTACCTAAAAGAGAAAAAGAAGGGAGAGAATAGAAAGATTCCTACAAAGCCTAAAGCAAGTAGTCCCACAAAAATTAATAACTAGATTTTAGAAAATTTTATAAAATATCTAAAAGAGGAAAATAAAGAAAATAAACTCCTAAAAAATTTAAAATAAGAAATCCTAAAAATCTAAACTTCCTAAAAGAACTCCAAAAAAAAAAATACTTACCTAAGAGAGAAAAATAAGCGAAAGAAGATTTTGCAAAGCAAAAATTTAAAAATTTTTTTTTTTTTTTTTTTTTTAAATCCGAATTTAAAAAATTAAAATTAAAAATTCAAATTTAAATTTTTTTTTTTTTTTTAAAATTAAAATTCGAATTTAAATTAAATTAAATTAATTTTATTTATTATTATTTTTTTTTTTTAAATCCGAATTTTAAAAATTAAAATTCAAAATTCAAATATATATATATATATATATATATATATTTTTTTTTTTAAATTCGAATTTCAAAAATTAAAATTAAAAAAAATTAAATTTTAAACCTAATGGCAATCCTACAAAATCTTATCTAAAAGAGAAAAATAAGGGAAAAAAAATAAAAGATTCCTAAATTTCCTAAGGAAGGTATCCTAGATTTATAAACTTCCTAAAAAAAAAATTAATAACTAATTTTAGAAAATCCTAAAATATCTAAAAGAGGAAAATAAGGAAAAAGAATCCTACTAAAATAAGAAGTCCTAAAAACCAAAACTTCCTAAAAGACTCCTACAAAATCTAAAATAAAAAGCCTAAAAATCTCAACTTCCTAAAAATCCTAAATTTATAAGCCCAAAAAAATTAATAACTAATTTTAGAAAATCCTAGAATATCTAAAAGAGGAAAATAAGGAAAAAGAATCCTACTAAAATAAGAAGTCCTAAAAATCTAAACTTCCTAAGAGAGTCCTACACAAACTAAAATAAGATGTGATGACCAAATTTGGTACCAAACCCGTCTTGCGTCGGTGGTGGCGCTAAGGCCGAGCTGTAATTGTATCACATTCGTCTCACAAAGTTGCACAATGAATACTAAGCGGAACCACCGTGAAACTTACATCAAAAGACATATTTCTATCATTTATAACCCAAAAGACGGTTCTAATCCCTAGAGATGGAAAGAACTGCTTGGAACCACCGAAGGACCCATCCTTCAAACATGGTTCCTCCAAAAGAATATCCAAAAAAAAATGTAATTACAGTATACTTTTACAACTTAAAAGCTCTCAAAACATGGATCTAAGGTCTAAGGCGGACCTACTCGGTTGGGCACAAGCAAAGCAATTCTCGGGTTCGGCTCCTCTAGATCCTCGCTTGGGTCAAAGTCGGATCCTCGCCTCGGGTAACTCATTTAACTTCTTCTCCGAACACGAAATATTAGTGAAGGAATGAGCTCCATCCAAGCCCAGCAGGGTAAAACTTAGAGCATGCTTATCGAACATCAAATACGTATATCATGGCATGACAAAACGAAGCGAAACAAAACGAAATATATCCAAAGTGATCTCATAGTTTTACACACATACTTATGGATTCATGTTCATGCACATATCATCCGATGAAAAGAAAAACTTAAAGTGCTTTACTTAAAGTAATAGAATGAGGAACTATAGCCTCCCCCGATGGAATACCCACCATCGCACTCACATGAGTCATATTCACACATATTCAAGGTCCCATAGAGTGGACGTACCGTTAAACGGTAGGGATCACATATCACACAAAGCATACGAACGTATCACATACATACTTAACGTATCACACAAAGGGTGTACGGATTGGTCATTGCACGTCACGGATATCTCGCGTCGATCACGGTTATACCGGCGTCGGTCGGGTATTCACATAACCTCAAATCGTAGTGCGTACATATATAGCTTATCGCCGTGTGTTTGTGATAACTATACATTAGATGAAAACTACTTTGAAACCAAAACTCACACATGCTCATATCACAACGCCTCGAAATCTCATATCTTGCACATGACGTCATATCGAACATATCATAACGGAGGTCACATATCAAGCATATCACGGAAACATATGTCAAGACTTATGCGAATTCATATATCAAAACATAACGAAAGCACGGTCAAAGCATATCCAAAAATCATATGTCAAGCAAATACGGAAGTCATATCGAACAAGAGACATATCATGACACAAAGATACATATCGTCAAAACAATGCACATGATAGATGGTTTTCCCTACCTCACAAAGTAATTCCTTGCATGCTCATCCTTCACGAAGGTTGGTTCGTTTCCACACACGTAACCTCACCTAAACAAGGCACACTCATTCATTAGAATGATGTACAACCCATCGTGGAAAGTCCCCTGTGTTTCCACACAAATCAAAGCAATCAAACCAAAAACAGGATTTCGATCGGTCGAATCCAAATTGAAGCTAAGGCTGCGTTTAACGGTCAAAATGAATTCGATCGGTCGAAATAAATTTCGAATCAATTCTACAAGGCAATTTGCATTTTAAATTGATCGGTCGAATTAAAATTCAATCGAATTTCTCAAAGTCCAAAAATCACCTTCTGCTTATATAGAGTTCGACAAAACTAAATTGACCGGTCAATTTCACTTAAGTCCGAAAAGCCCTTTTGTGGCTATTTCGATCGGTCGAAATGATTTTCACCACGAAATTGCCTGCTTTCTTCGTAATGAGGGTTTCTCACCGGGTTCAACCCACTTCAAAACTCAACTTCTTCTCATTATTTCAACCCAGATTCTACTACTTTTAGCTTGTTGAAAGCCATCTATAATGTATTGAAGTTCCTTACCTAGGTTTGAGCGAGATCTCCTCCTCTAGCTCAAGAAGCCTAGGGTTCCATGGAGTTCTTGTGACTTGGTGGATCCTTGCTCGATTAGTCGTTCTTCCCTTGACGAAATGGATCGATCTCAGCCACTCGTAGTATGAATAACCCTAGGTTTGTCTCTCTCTTCTTAACTCTCTTCCCTTTAGCGAAATAGAAATAAATGCCCTAGGTTTCTATTTATACTACTTTCTCTCTTATTTGGGTGTGAAACTACACCACGATCAAAGGTACATGAGCATCAAGCTCTTACACGGTCTAGTTATCATCGATCAAGTTCATTGAATTTGATCTATAGACATTACATCATTGTAAAGAGGCATCCTCGGCTCATGACCCATCGGCACAAGTACCAAGTGTACGGATCAAGGCTATGCAAAGTCGGGATGTTACATCCTCCTCGTTAGGAATTTTCGCCCCTCGAAAATGTTCTAACGAGCAAGACAAAGGTCTGAAGAGTAGCTTCGTTTGGCACCATGCATGGCTAAACAATTCCTATCGTTACAAGAAGCTCATGCATTGAAAAAAACAGTCTCCACACGACCAATAGTTTAGGCGTGTGAAGAAAAGCATTAAACATGAACAAAACACCCTATTCATAAGCATAAAAGGAAATTGGTCCACATAACAAAGGTGGCAAGTCATGCCACAATAGTCTAACCATCAACAGAAATCAAAAGTGGCACCATGCCACAATAGTTTAAAAGATTCATACACTTAATTCCCAACGAAAAGAAAAGAAAGCAAGGAAATCCACATCTCCACCTCTAAGCTGGAGGGTCATCTCCAACAATGCATCCACGGGCGCATCCTCGGGCTCGGCTACGCTGCCTCCCGCCTCGCACATCGCCTCCCCTGCCTCCTGGGCATCAGCCTCCTCCTCCTAGTGGCACTCCTCGTCCTCCTCAGAGATCGGAGCCCGTGAGACTGCGCGATCGCGCGATCCTCTGCATATAATCCGTGGGATACATGGCTGGCGCATCTCCGAGGAGTAGCTCAAGAAATCAAGGTTGACTGGCGATTACTCTCTTGAATGAGAGCAGCCAAGTCCTCAAGGCGTCTTGGCGGCTTGGTGAGCATGGTGGCATATGGATAGGGATCTCGGCATAGGCACCTCCCGAGCAGGTGGAATAAACTCGGTGCTCGGGGATAGGAGCCTCATCGATCGGCTCGTCATGAACAGTGCGGTGCCTCAGACATGTGTACATCTTGAGGTTGTGGAGGCACTGGTGGTACTGGCGGGCCGTGGGAGGTGTGGCTTGAGACTGTATGCGTCCTCTTCCAATGTTTGAATGTGTATAGAAGACGTTGTTGGAAGACTTTGGTTCCTTGGGAGATACTTTGTGGGCCGAGGTTGCAGAAACTTCATCAAACATGGCAGAGATGGAGGAGGCATAGGGGATATGCTCCTCACCTCGCCTCAACGCCTTGATGAGCGTTTCTTTCTTCCATGTTTGATTCCCTCAAAGACTACCGCCATCCATCGAACCATTTGCCCTCGAAAGGCGGCAAAAGTGCATTCATCAAAATGCCTAACCTTTGGGTCTTATGGGATTGGGTATAAATTACACTTGAAAATTGTATCTAGGAACCACATATGATTGGGCTGATCGAACGGTTGATGGCTCGTCCCTTTGCGGTTCGTCCATTGGTCATCTTCTCGGCTATGAACGTATGGGTGAGGTTAGGCGGGTTAGGTGGTAGCAAGTCTACGCCATCCCCATACGTATCAATGCTGGCATGGGTGAAAGTGTAGGTTTTTCCATCGACCTTGGTAGAAATGGTGTTAGCGTCGGAGTTGACAATCATGTTCTGGTAAAACAAGCGCACAAGGCGCGGATAATAGTATTGGTGAATGGGTTTCAAGAGATTATCGAGCCCGCACTTGTTCAAATAGTTGATCGTCCAAGCATTGATGCCCGGTTCCTCATACGTCGCATAGAGAGCGGGATCGATGGTAAATTCATACGCAAGACCCTTTCCGCTCCACCACTCGTTGGGCGTGTCTTTTAGGGACGTTTGCGGTGCACTGGATTGCCCCGTAGGTGGAATGGTTGGAGGGATTTGGGTCGGTGGTGGTTGAGGTGTCGTTCGCGGAGGAATCGACGTAGGCGAAGGGCCCGTAGCGACTTTGGGCCGCTTCGACGTAGGAGTTTTGGATCTGTGTTCCTTCCTCTTAGGAGTCATTTCCCAAAATCTAGGGTTTTTTGAAGAAAACTAGGGGTTCTAGGGATTTTAGGAATTTCTTATAAAACACAATTTGAACTTCAAAATCACAACTTACCGATTTGTGATGGCTAGATCGCAATTCCCAAAGCGATTCGGTGTTTTATAGGCCTTGGAACCTCAAAAGTGGTTGAAAAAAAGGAACCGCCCAAGAAAAGAATTGAATGGGCAAGAAAGCGATTGCTTCGGTATTTATATACCTAACCAAATTGATCGGTCGAAAGATTTCGACAAAATTCACTAAAAGGTAATCGAACGATTTGATCGGAAAAAAATTTCGAATACGAAATTCAAATAATTTCGTTTGTCTCAGAATTGATCGGTCGAAAAAATTTTCGTCGAATTCACTAAACTAAACAGCCTTTCGCCTTCCATCGCCCATAAAATTCGATCGGTCGAATTGTATAATTGACCGGTTCGAAAATAAATTGACCGTCGAAAATAAATTGACGGTCAATTCTAAACTTTCTGTTTCCTCTGTTTTCTCATACAGATCAAAATTCTCACCCTCTTACCTTCAAATTCAGTCTTTATAACCAAAATCTTCCAGTTCATATACATGAATTTGACACTTTACAATTACAATCACTTTCTCAGCTCTCAACCCCTCCTTTCAGCTTTCAATCCGTAAATAACGCGGATATTGAGCTCAATTTCTTCACGTTCACGCGCCTCTTCCTTGAGTGATTCTTCCATTGTACTAACACTAGAGGAATTGCCTCAACGCAACACTTGCTCGATTCGGTCCAAAATCGTCAGAGGTTCTTCAATAACCGTCAAGTCTCTATAGACCTCAACTGGCGGTGCATCGAGGATATGGGTCGGATCTCGCACGCATTTCCTCAACATAGATACATGGAATCGAATACCTTGCACGCCATCAAGTTATGGGGGTAATGCGACCGATATGCAACTTCGCCAACTCTCTCCAATATTTCAAACGGTCCAACGTAGCGAGGACTCAACTTCCCTCGCTTTCCAAAGCGCATCACTCCTTTCATTGGAGATATCTTGATGAACACATGGTCTCCTACTTGGAATTCTACGCAGACGCTTGGTGTCGCCAGAACTCTTCCGACTATGCGGGTTCTGATTCTCTCTCGGATGATCTGCACAATTTCAGCATTTCTCTTAATCGCTTCCGGTCCCAAAACAAACTTATCACCGGTTTCCTCCCAGTTGATCGGAGACCTGCATCTCCGTCCATATAAGGCTTCATATGGAGCCATCCCAATGCTCTGTTGAAAACTGTTGTTGTAAGCGAATTCAATCATGGGCAGATGTTGATCCCATGATCCTTGGAAATCGATCATGCATGCTCGCAACATGTCTTCAATAATTTGGTTGACCCTCTCTGTCTGACCGTCAGTCTGTGGATGAAATGCAGAACTGAAGTCCAATCTCGTGCCCATACCTTCTTGGAATCTTTGCCAGAATATAGAAGTGTACAAGGGATCATTCGACACAATGCTCGTAGGAATGCCATGTAGTCGGACAATCTCTTTCATATACAACTCACCAATTTGCTTGCAGTAATGAGTGTTATAGGGCAAAAAGTGTGCCGACTTGGTCAGTCGGTCCACTATTACCCATATGGCATTATGGCGTCTCAACGTCCCCGGCAATCCCACAATGAAATCCATCGAAATGGACTCCCACTTCCATTCCGGTATCGGTAGAGGTTGTAGAAGACCCGCTGGGTGTCGATGATCTACTTTCACTTGTTGACACACCAGGCACTTTGAAACATATTCTGCAATATCCTTCTTCAATCCCCTCCACCAATAACACTTCTTCAAATCATGGTACATTTTTGTACCACCCGGATGAATGGCATATTTAGACTTATGTGCCTCATCCAGTATAGTCCGCTCACTCATCATCGGGTATATACAACCTTCAGCGAAATAGCAATGACCCATCTTCTTTAATAGTGAAATCTCCGTTTCTACCGCCTTTTGTCCGAAGCTTCACGAGTTCTTCATCTTTCGTCGAAGTTCACATGTGGTCAAGAATAGTCGGCCCGATCGTAAGACTTGCCAATAGCACACCGGTATCCTTAACCGCAATATTATTATCATAGACGAAAGGTCCTCAAACAACTTCCATCTGAAGTCCCAAATGAGGCTAGCTAATCGAGATGTATGCTTGGCTCAATGCGCTTACGACATTAGCTTTACGGATGATATTGGATTGTGCAATCGTAGTCTTTAAGAAATTCAATCCACCGTCGTTGCCTCATGTTCAAATCTTCGTGTGAACAAATACTTGAGGCTTTTTATGGTGGTAAAGATCTCAAAGACTTCACCATATGTGCCGCCAAATTTTGAGCGCAAAACACAACCGCGCTAACTCTAAGTCATGTGTGGATAGTTTCTTTCATGCTCTTTCAACTGTCTTGAGCCGTAGGCAACAACCTTGCTGTGTTGGTTCAACACGCAACCCAAACCTCCATAAGATGCATCACTATATACAGCAAAACCTCCACTACCTGACGGAATAGTCAACACTGGAGCGGAAGTAAGCCGCCTCTTAAGTTCTTGGAAGCTCTCCTCACATTCGTTAGTCCACTCAAATTTGGTATTCTTTCTTGTCAATCGTGTAAGTGGTCCCGAAATCGTGGAGAATCCTTGTATCCGCTAAGCCAAGAAAACTACGGATTTCCACGGTCTTGGGTGCTCCTAATCCAACACCGCTTCAACTTTAGTCTGGGTCAACGGTCACACCAGCTTCCGATACTATGTGACCAAGGAAACTCACTTGTTCCAACCAAAACTCACATTTACTGAGTTTGGCATACAACTTGTGCTCACGAAGGGTTTGCAAGGCAATGCGCAGATGATGTTCGTGTTCTTCTTTAGTCTTTGAATAAATGAGGATATCATCTACAAACACCACTACGCACGTGAGATATTGTTTGAACACTTTCGATTCATAAGGTCCATAAATGATGGCGCGATTCGTCAAGCCAAAAGGCATCACTAAGAACTCGTAATGTCCATATCTCGCTTCGAATGCCGTCTTCGTACGTCTTCGGCCTTCACCCTCAACTGATGGTATCCGGATCTCAAGTCGATCTTTGAAAAATATTTTGCCCCTTGCAACTGATCAAATAGATCGTCGATCCTCGGCAACGGATACTTGTTCTTGATCGTGAGCTTGTTCAACTGACGATAGTCGATGCAAAGTCTCATCGACCCGTCCTTCTTTTTAACAAACAGAACTGGTGCTCCCCAAGGAGACACACTCGGTCGGATAAAACCCTTATCCAACAGTTCTTGCAACTGCTCCTTCAACTCTTTCAATTCAGCTGGAGCCATTCTGTACGGAGCCTTGGACACTGGTTCAGTCCCTGGAGCCAAGTCAATCGCGAAGTCGATCTCCCGGTCAGGTGGCAATCCTGGTAACTCGTCGGGAAATACGTCTTCGAACTCGCGAGCAATAGGGATCTCATTCACAACATTTTTCATCTCCTTCTTCTCTTGCGTAAATGAGATATCCATCGCATCCATTCTTCATCATTCTTCGGCTCGCGGAGATGATCGGTGCTACTTTTCCTTTTCTCCGACAAAACGAAATGACTTCTGCTTTGGAGGACGGAAAGTAACCACCTTCCGTAGGCAATCGACGCTTGCGTGATAAGCGGATAGCCAATTCATGCCCAAAAGCACATCAAGTCCTCGCATCTTCAGTAAAATGAGGTCGGTGGTGTCTCGGTCCTCCACTTGCACATGACGCTCGGCAACACGTTCTGCGATCCGCGGCGCTACCGTAGGAATGGTCATGTCAAGTGTGAACTCCAAATCCTCCGGTATGATCTTTAACTTCCTTGCGAATTCAGGAGTTATGTAGAGTGAGTAGACCACAGGTCTATTAGAACTCGTGCATCACAACGATCACCGTCGTTCTCGCGATAAACTTGCATACCATACGGTATATACATGACTACATTCGGACATACACGCATGCTATGTACACTCATATGCTAGTATGCACCTATATCTTTCTACAATGCACTTTCTTCTTTAAGAAAATAATAATTGAATTTAATCATAATGAAGTGCAATTGTACCAAAGCACCCACGACAACGCAGTCATGATTGCGCGCCGTCGCACTTTGTAGTGGTAAACGGAGCCCCTCTTTCTCATGTCTGGGCACTCCCGAATCATGTGGCCAACCTTTCCACATTTGAAGCATCCACCGGTATCTCTTCTGCACTCCGAGGTCTTGTGTGACTTTCCGCGTCGCGCACAATTCATCTGTAGGCCGGAAGGTGAGGCTCGGGCAGGTGCTTGAGTAACTGCTGCCCCAGGCATTTGCGTCTGCGCAGGGCCCCCTCTTCTAAATGGTCTCATCCGGGCAGATGTGTTAGACCTTCGCAAATTTCTCTATGCTGGGCTAGACACTTGAGCAGGCGTAGTCACCCTCCGCTTTTTATTCCCCGAGTAGTCATACTCGCTGTTCTCCCGACGTTGGCTTCCCTTTCCAGTCTTTTCTTTTATTTATATCCTTTTCGCCACTATCGCCTTCCCCATCACCTCTGTAAGTCTCAAGCACAAAGATAGATCCCCTTTCTTGAATATTGGGACGTAGGCCTTCTTCAAACCTTCCGGCCTTCATTTCTTCCGTCGCAACTAACTCAGGTGCAAACCTTGACAACCTTACAAACTCATTACCGTACTCACGCACGGTCATACTTCCTTGGACTAGGTTAGCAAAGTCCTTCTTCAACTGATTTCGGACTTGCTTTGGAAAGTACTCCTTGTTAAACGCCGACTCAAGCGATTCCAGTCCATGGTGTGTGGACCTCGACCTCTTTTTTCTCAAATGACCTCCACCATGCATCAAGATCTCCTTCCAATCGAAAGATGCCCACCCCACCTTCTCATGTTCCGGGCTCGCAACCTTTCAAGTAATTTCTCTATTTGTTTGATCCACTTCTCCGCCTCAAGCGGATCAAATGCCTGCGTGGAAGCAGGGAGGTCTCAATCTCCTAAAATCCACAAATGATGAAGGTAGTAGTGCGGTGGTGGCGGTGGTGGTGGTATGTCTTCTTGATTGTTATTTACAAAGCAACGCGTCTTTGCTCTAGGGCGCTTGCTATCGACTCCATCACCTTAGTGAGTTTATAAGGCTCTTCTACTTCTCTCTTCCGTGGATGGAAATGGTCTAGATCCTCCGGATCGATGGGATATCTTCATTACGATTACTGGCCGTATGCGTCTACCTCTTGGTCGACCCCTTCCACGGTGTTCCATTTAATTCTGTTACCATGAAACAAGAGTCTCATTAATGAAGGTCCCTTACACACGACAACTTCTCAAACTAAAAGGTCAAGACTTGTAACGCTTCTAAAGCCATGCTCGATACCCAAATTTGGCGCTCGAAACCTGCGTCTTGTGGGTGGCGCTAAGGCCGAGCCGTAATTGTATCACATTCGTCTCACAAAGTTGCCTGGAATACTAAGCGGAACCACATTGTGAAACTTACATCAAAAGACATATTTCTATCATTTATAACCCAAAAGACGGGTTCTAATCCCTAGAGATGGAAAAGAACTTTGGAACCACCGTGAGACCCATCCTTATCAAAACATGGTTCCTCCAAAAGAATATCCAAAAAAAAAATGTAATTCAGTATACTTTTACAACTTAAAAGCTCTCAAAACATGGATCTAAGGTCTAAGGCGGACCTACTCGGTTGGGCACAAACGAAGCAATTCTCGGGTTCGGCTCCTCTAGATCCTCGCTTGGAGTCAAAGTCGGGATCCTCGCCCTAACTCATTTCAACTTCTTCTCCGAACACGAAATATTAGTGAAGGAATGAGCTTCATCCAAGCTCAATGAGGTAAAACTTATAGCATGCTTATCGAACATCAAATATATCATGGCATGACAAAGCTAAACGAAACAAAACGAAATATATCCAAAGTGATCTCATAGTTTTACACACACATATGGATTCATGTTCATGCACACATATCATCTGATGAAAAGAAATCTTAAAGTGCTTTACTTAAAGTAATAGAATGAGGAACTATAGCCTCAAGCCCCCGATGGAATACCCACCATCGTCACTCACATGAGTCATATTCACACATATTCAAGGTCCCATAGAGTTGGACACTTGCCGGACGAAGTACCGTTAAACGGTAGGGATCACATATCACACAAAGCATACGAACGTATCACACATACATACGAACGTATCACACAAAGGGTGTACGGATTGGCCGCCGTACCGGTCACGGATATCCTGCCGCGTCAGTCACGGTTATACCGCCGCGTCGGTCGGGTATTCACATAACCTCAAATCGTAAGTGCGTACATATAGCTTATCGCCGTGTGTTTGTGATAACTATACATTAGATGAAAACTACTTTGAAACCAAAACTCACACATGCTCATATCACAACGCTCTCGAAATCTCATATCTTGCACATGACGTCATATCGAACATATCATAACGGAGGTCACATACTCGAAGCATATACGGAAACATATGTCAAGACTTATGCGGAATTCATATATCAAAACATAACGAAAGCACGGTCAAAGCATATCCGAAAATCATATGTCGAAGCAAATACGGAAGTCATATCGAACAAGAGACATATCATGACACAGCATACATATCGTCAAAACAATGCACATGATAGATGGTTTTCCCTACCTCACAAAGTAATTCCTTGCATGCTCATCCTTCACGAAGGTTGGTTCGTTCCACACATGTAACCTCACCTAAACAAGGCACACTCATTCATTAGAATGATGTACAACCCACTGTGGAAAGCCCCCATAGGTTTGCACGGTCAAAACAGAATCAAACCAAAAAGCAGGGATTTCGATCGAATCCAAATTCCAAATTAACTAAGGTCGTTTTTTAACGGTAAAAATGAATTCGAGTCGAAATAAATTTCGACGGTCGAATTCTACAAGGCAATTTTGCATTTTAAATTGATCGGTCATTAATTAAAATTGACCGGTCAATTTCTCAAAGTCCAAAAATCACCTTCGCTTATATAGAGTTCGACGGTTGAAACTAAATTGACCATTTAATTTCACTTAAGTCCGAAAAGCCCTTTTTGTGGCTATTTCGATCGAAATGATTTTCAATCGAAATTGCCTGCTTTCTTCGAATGAGGGTTTCTCACCGGTTCAACCCACTTCGAAAACTCAACTTCTTCTCATTATTTCAACCCAGATTCTACTACTTTTAGCTTGTTGAAAGCCATCTATAACAGGTATTGAAGTTCCTTACCTAGGTTTGAGCGAGATCTCCTCCTCTAGCTCAAGAACAGCTAGGGTTCCATGGAGTTGCTGCAGCTTGGTGGATCCTTGCTCGATTAGCTGTTCTTCCCCTTGACAGCGGATCGATCTCGGCAGCCCACTCGTAGCATTGAATAACCCTAGGTTTGTCTCTCTCTCTTCTTAACTCTCTTCCCTTTAGCAGTAAATAGAAATAAATGCCCTAGGTTTCTATTTATACTACTTTCTCTCTTGACTGGGTGTGAAACAGCTACACCACAGTCCAGTGTACATGAGCATCAAGCTCTTACACCGGGTCTAGTTATCATCGATCAAGTTCATTGAATTTGATCTATAGACATTACATCATTGTAAAGAGGCATTACTTTGTGGAATAAGAGAGAAGTCAAGAGGAACCTTCATTGGAAAATCAAAATCAAGAAGAGAAACTGATCACTTCAAATATGAAAATCTCAAAGAAGATGAAGGGAGCTGAATTCGAGAAGGTGAAGTCATGAACCACCTCCTACACCAACTGAGTTCTCAATTTTTGAACCCCTTTTCAAACCTTCCATTCTTTTTAACCATACTCCATAAGCCACATTTCAACCCAGTTAAAAGCCCTTGTGATCCAAAGATTTAGTGAGTTGTCACGTGAAGATAAGGAATTATCCAATCTATGGTGAGAAACTGACAATGATGCCAGCACTTAAGAACTCTGCCTATGCTCATGCTTACAAACCCAGGTGGGGGATGTAACTGCTCTTGAGCCTGTGAGAAACTGAACCCCTCAACAAACCTTGATGAGAGTATGCCCTGAAAGGATTTCTTTTGGGTCTGAACTTGAATGTATTATGTATGGCCTTAACCTAATTTTCTGACATAAGGATAAGCTCAGTGCTGACATGCATTTGTGTAGTTTTCTGTGATCACAAATTATTTGGAAATGCTGTGCTAACATGCGAATTATGCTGTCTAAGTTCCTGTGCAACCAATGAATTAAACTTCTTTTATGCTGATTCATGAGTAGACTAAATTTGATTCCCTAACTGCTCATTAGAAGACATTGCACTTTAGTTAACTATTTCATTGGAGAAGTTTGTGGGTGTCTTCACTGAAAACCCTCAGGAGACTTCACTCCTCCACTAGGGATCACCTATGGGTTTAAAAGGCTTGGTACATATGCTAAATGTATCCGTGCTCCCTACGAAAGTGGCATTTAATTTTTAGAGTACATTTAATATAGCTTTGCTAAGGGACTAGCAAAGATTAGGTTTGGGGGTGTGTTAAGACCTGAAAAGTACCACTTGTCACCCCTTAACTTAACCTTTGATTAGACCCTTAGCCACTTTATAAACTCGTCTTAAGTGTTTTGTTCATGAAATAATCAGCAGTGAAATAAGGCCAAGAATCCTGTTATGGAGCTTGCTTTGGCACCAGATGCCCCTCAGCAAGAATGCACCTTGAAGCCTCGCGCAGATCAGCTGAGCTTCCCAAGGCTTTACAAGCAACCTCTCGCGCAGATGAATGACTGGGGAGCTTCAGAAACTCAACTCCGCGCAGCTCTCGCGAAGCTCAAGGGTAGAACACAGCGCTCAGTGTTGCGTAGTTCAAAGCAGACTTCTCTCAATTTCGCGAAGTTCACTTAAGACAACTGAGGAGAGAGAGCTTTAGAAGATTTCTCGCGCAGCTGTCGCACAGTCGCCGCAGGGTACAATTCTCAGAAGAAGAACGCCTCGCGCAGTTCGCGCGCCATTCAAGAAAGAAAGAATCTTGGCGAAGGCAAAGCCCAGCTCGCGAAGATTGAGTGAGACAAAGAACCTCGCGCAGTCAAAACTCAAAAGAACCTCGCGAGGTAACTTGCGAAGTCCAAGTAAAGAAAAGAGCTCGCGCAGTACTCGTGTTGATTCCCAACGAAGACTAATCTACCACGCGACTGCTTGAATTGTAACCTTGCGACGCTTGAGACTATATTTTCTACTCAACCTCGCGAACTCCAACTCAGCGAGAGCTCAACTCTCTACCGCGCGACTGCCTGAAGAGCAAACCAAGGCAACCTCGCGACGGCTGAAGCTTCAGTGTCAAATCATCCTAGCGAAGAGCAATGAGCTACCACGCGAGATGTCTGGGAAACTACAGCTACCTAGCGAGGCTCTGAACCCAAACTTTCATCTCTTCAGTAGAGGGCATTCTGGAAATTTCTAATGATTAGGGCACGCATTCCCATGCTCAAATCTCTGTGCACACGCCTCGAGGCATCCAAGGATCAGTAGAAGGCCACGTGGCATCGTTAAAATTAGGATTTCCTAACACTAAATCGCCGCCACCCTACTGCTATATATACCCAGGCCTAGCTTAGGTTTAGGTATCTGGGAACCTATCTCAGATCGCTTTTCTTTTCTCTTTTGTTTTTAGCAGTAAGTAGTTTTTCTTTTTCTTTTTCTTTTCTTCTCTCCATAGTCCAGCAATTGCTGGCTATGACTTTGTATATGTAGTTGAGTTAGATTAATGAATTTTTGCAATAGGATTTATACCTTGTGGGATTGTTGTTTGTTTGTGAGATGCTCTGTGCAAGGCTGCTGCCTCGTGATCCTCCATTGCCTTGGCGGTGTTCCAAAGCAATGGAGGACTGATTTTAAGGGCCACTCAGATCCAAGTAACCTGTGTATGCAGGCTATCATGGTCTTCCAAATTAGCCCCACCACAGGACCTACTAGATCTGAAATCCCCATGGGATCTTGAGCTGGTAGCCTGGTGAACATGGTGGTAGCAGCGATAATCTTGTTTTATTTTGGGCTCCGTGAGGAGGATAACCTCTAGGATAGTTTGTGACCATTTAAGTGGACAGATTATAGCCTTAGGGTGATTCTGATCCACCGATCCAAGATGGATCCTTCTTCTTTTCACCTGAGCTTGTAGAAGCCTGGTGAGGGATTGTACAGAGGCAGACTCCCCCATAGTTGTATAGATCTGCCATTAGATGCCGGATCTGATCTGGTTATAGAGATTGTAGGCTGGTGACTGGACCATTTAGCCTCTCTCAAGCAATGGACAGCTGGATCGAAGGTTGTACTCAATCGCTCGCTGGTTCCATGTGTCTGGGCTATCATGGTTTTCCAGCCTTAGCCCCACACATGGAACTTTAGAGGTTGAGGTTCCTTATGGATTCCTGGGCTGGTAGCCTGGATGAAATAGTGCCTGCAATGATTTAATTGTTATGTTCTGACTCATCCTTAGATAGTGGCTCCCCTATGGGATAGTCTGTGACCATTCAAGTGGACAGGTTATAGCCCTAAGGGTGGAGTCATGGCAGTAGAGATGGATTGGATCCTTTCTCCTCAGAGGTGATAATGTAGCCTCTGGACAGGATTTCTATAACATTAGATCTAAATCTGAGTTACAAAAACTCCTCTGACCTTGGCTCAATAACATATTTCTCACCCTTTTTATAATTACTTTCCACACTCCATCCATCCTCTCAATCCTTTCTGTAATTTGGTTATTAGAATACTTAGAATAAGTGACCTCAAACTCCCCTCCTTTTAGGACTGCCAGATCATCTCTGAGATCTGGAGGGATTCTAGAGGCGCTCCTTGAAGCCTTAGATCACCTTTCCCTGCGGGAGAAACTGTTACTTATCAAAACTTGCTACAAAGGACCATGTATCTTACAGGTCTAGGATTTATGAGTTGTGCTGATTCATCCCCTGTATTATTCTGTTTTTGATTTTTTAAATACTTTCACCACCAACCAATAAGGGAAGCACACTTGAAATCGACAACAGATGGGTCTTGAGATCATGAGCATACACTCAGATAGTTTTTTATTCCGCGTGATACAAATCCCAAACAGTAACTCTAAACTTGTGAAACATAATCAAGCTCAAATATAAATCACGAGCCATTTTTTGGAATGGGTGCCACATGAAATAAAAAAACCGATATCCATGATCTACAGATGCATCATCTGTTAGATGAGGATAAAAAACAATCTCCTTTGTCAAATTCAAAGCAGTCAATGCATGTTGGCCGGAGGAGATGGGGCAAGGTTACGATTTTACAGTGCAAATAAATAGTATGATTATGAGGTAAGGTTGCATCTAAACCGTCTGATATAAAGGCCAAGATCTACAGATCTATGACGCAAAATAGTGGTACAAAACTCAATCTCTATCATATGATTCGATACAATCAACTGTTGAATCGGATAATGGCTTTGGAATGTATTGAGTCATATTATAAAGATTATGCTTGGTGCCAGTCTTTTCATTTATGATCTTTAGATCATGGCCTTCAAATTAACTAGCTTAGATGGTTGGGTTACATTTATTGGCGTCGTTGTTTATGGGTACCTCTATTCACGTCCATGTGTTCTCTAAAAGCGCCCACGTCCCAGACCCCTTGAAGACTATTAATTGCTTTGGATCAAATGAGGGTGATTGTTTTTCACCCCGATCGTCCATAGAATGGATCTTAAGATCATGTAACACCTATCGGACGATCAGTTTGTGATTCCATGTGTTCCCAATCCCCAAAATATGGCCCTAAATTCATGTTTGAGCATGATGTGGGCTATATAATTGAAGAGTCATACTTTGGGATCGGTGATATAGGAAATCAAAAATTGACCGTCAAATTGATGCACCATGAACCCAAGAACTATTTTGTGGAAGATTTTTATTAAAAAAGATCTCCATCATCTGCTCCGAAGAAATCAATGTTTTTTCAGTCAGGGGTGTAGGCGCTTTCAGAGAACACGTGGGCGTAAAGAAAGAGGTATTGACATGTGTGCCACATCAACAAAAATATTGAGCGTTTGATGATAAGCTCATGGTCTCAAGATCCATTATATGAAAAATTATGGTGAAAAAAAAACCTCGATCGGTTGATCCAAAGCAATCAAACGATTTTAAGCATGAAATATCCATTTGGAGAAGAATGAATTTTGGGTTGCAAGGGAGGCCACCAAAATTCCTCTAAACTTTTAACCCATGTCATGGGCGAAAAAGTTTCACCAATTTTTATTGAACTTTTATGTGAGTTTTTTCAAAAACTCTAGTTTGTGGGTCCCACTACATTGCCAAACACTTGCAAATTGCATTTTGTGGGAAATTTCAAATTTCCAAATTATTTTTCGCCGTAACTCGTGTTAACAAACAAGGCATTAGTGAACTTTGATAACAAAAAGAATATGTGTAGGATGTTATACCCCATAAAAAATAAAAAAAACTAGTGATAGAAGAGTTACAACTCAATATTTTAAGGTGATGGAGAGCATTTTGAGGGTGGCCATCTTCGGGCCCAAGAGAGTTGTGCTATCACAAGATAATAATTTATGTGGGAAAATATAGTTTATACCTCGGTTATATCTGAAATAAAAGTGTATGGGGTGATTAACCATTGATCGCTGCACTGATAATGGTGAACAAGTGAACTGAGGCGCAAACCAGGTCCCTTTTAAGACGATTCCCGCCACTCGATTAATCCACCGGTGCACAGGGGTAATAGCACGCTGCCTCTAGGATAAACAGATCTCTACCGTCAGATCTCCCCTTGAGCACAAAGGGCAGATCTTACACCACACACAGTTGATTGCTCAAGAAAATATAAAATAAAAAATAGAAAAAGAAATAGGAAACTCTGATTTTCAATTATCTATTTTGATTGCAAAAGAGGACATTTTATAGGGTTGACTCGTGCACGCATGTGCGTCATCTCTACTGATTAGTCAAAATCAGTAGATAAGGGACTATATATAGCAAACCAATTTCTAGTTGGTTTCCTCTGACAACCCGGATTTCCGTATCCGAAAACCCGTGCCATCAGGATCATGCTCTAGATGATCCCCAGGATAAATCATAGAATGTTTGCTCGTATAGTGGAAATTAGAGCAGACACGGTCCAGTAGTGACAAATCGAGTTATCGTAAGGCATTTAAAAAAAGAGAAGTAAAATAATGCATCTCTATAAAAATAAAAAAATATACATCCTTAAAAAGGAACCAAGAAGAACCACTGGTGATGGACATCTATCACCCAAAATAATAGTTTCGGATAATGGTTCCTAAAGAATGTATAATAACACAAGTAAAAATATCTACAAAAATAAATACAGAAGGTGGCCACTGATCGATTTTAAATGTAACCCTTGCAAGTGCACAAGATCTATTGCAGTATGGCAAGAACAAAGGTGTCGAACCCACAGGGAAATCTTGAATTTTAATTAATTCTTTCAGAGATTTAAAAACGTCCCTAAGGAAGTACCAAAGGGCAGATTCAATTTTACCAAAATTTATCACACTTTTCCTAAATGCAGAAAAATAAATTAATCTAAACAACTAATTACCGATGAATCTAAGAATAATATTTAAATAAGATCAAGAAATATGCTACCCGCATTTGTACCCCCCTTTCATTAAAGAATCATTCACATTATCACCATCATTCATTCATAAAAATGATTTGAAATAAAGTATGATCATCAATCCGGCATACCATATCAGATTACAATGACTCAGCCTATCATTGCGGTATTAGTCATGTAAGAAGCATAGCGTATCTCGTGATGTGTAGATCAAAACAATAAAAACATTAGACTATGGTATTAATCATAAATATGGGTACTTATCCGAGATCGCATCTTTTCCGATCTCTTGATTTCGATGCTCAACTTTGGTGTATGATCTCCTTGTTCATTCAAAGCCATTCCTCTTTTTATTTCTTCCAAAAATCTTTGGTTACAATGTCTTTTCCTAAATACAATCTATAAATGTAAAAAAAAGACAGTGCAAATCCTAAGTACAATCTACCCAAATTAATCCCTAGAAGAAGGAGAAAAGAAGAACTTTTAAAAAGATGCCCAGAGGAGTCTAAAACCAAAAATAATAATGAATAAATAATCCTCTCAAAAATTCTCTTCAAAAACTCTAATTATTTCCTAAAAAAAAACATCTAATTCCTATCTCTAATTCCTGCTCTAATTTTTGCTCCCAATCCCCCCTTTCCGAAGTGTTTGATCCGCTTTAAATAGAGCCGAAGTTTCCCAGCCGCAGAGGTGTTCCAACTCGAAAATTTAGGGTTGATTAATTGACCTAATAGGGTCGATGCATCGACCTCCCAGATTTTCGTGAATTCCCGCCGAACTTTACATCAGAATATCATCATATTTCACTACTCATCACACCCCCAAACCTACACTTTGCTAGTCCTCGAGCAAAGCAAACTAAAGAAAATAAATGCCACTTTCGTAGGGAACACGATTGCACTTAGCATGTGCAACAAGCCTTTAAACCCCTAGGTGATCCCTAGTGGAGGAGTTGTGTCTCTTGAGGGTTTACAATGAAGTTACCCACAAACTTCCAAAAATTTCAAACCATCGGCAAAATTGAGTTTTCAAAACATGATTTTTTTTTAACATATATATTATTCAAAAATAAAAATATTAATTGTTTCAATATGTGAATCATCAATCTTAAATATTAATGTCATGTCAATCATGCTAGTATCCATTCAAATTAATCTAATGCTCAAATTATTAGACAACTCATCCATTCATGCCTAAACGTGAAGTGTGTGCATACCCAAACCAAGATTCATCCATCTCAGAACTAGTCCAAACGGAAAACCGTCGGGTCTGTTGTCTAGACTCAATCCTCACTTTAGGTATACTCTCGAAATAAAATCACTCCGATGATGGGTAAGCTTTCGCACATATGTGAGAGATCAATACAAAACAAGCAAAAAGGTCTCACATGATAACTGAAACACGATGTAATCAATGAACAAAGTCAAATAGAACAGATACTTGTATATCCTAAGTATGTCATATCAAGTGTCATAAGTATCATATATTTACTCTCCACAAGGCAGTTTCCAATGCAAGATCAGATCATGAAGGTCTTTTATAGGGTTGTAATGGGGCTCAGGAAAGGGTAAGAAAGAAAGGGAATTGAGATTCAAAATTTCTGAGAAATCGAAAAATAAACAAACTTCTGATTTTTCTATTTCTCTTCTTTTTCTTTCCAAATCTCTCACTATTTTTCTCAATATTTTTCTATTTTTCTCAACTTTCTTTTTCTTTTGAAGCACCTCATATTTTTCACAATTTTTTTTTTTTTCTCCCCCCTTTTTCTTTTATATTTTTGCCATACACTCTCAGTAAACACCACAACTCAGTATCTCTCCACTTACTCTCTTTTCGTTCATTTTCATTTCTCGTTCCTAATTTCTCAGAAATAAGAAGGGTAAACCTGAATTTTCATAAATGGTGAAGGGTTAAAGGTTAACGTGGCTTATCAAAGAATGTATAATGGTAAATTTTCCAATAGGCTCAAAGGGGTACTAGAAGGATAAATTTATATGAGGTGGGGCATTTAAGCACAAACGAGCCAAAGATGGCCTTCAATCATGTCCTTAAAAGATGGTAACCTTGCCTATTTGTCTTGAGTAAATATACAGTACGTTCTAACACAATAATATGAATTTAATATCATGCAAAGTCACAAGTCAAAATAAAATATATGAGATTATGCAAGATAATCAGATTCAAAGAAAACTCAGTTTATGTATTCACTCATCAACAACGGATATTTGGTTCTAAAGCTTCCGGTTTAGTCTCCACTAAGAACCTAAGATTCACCGCTCAAAACAGTTCATCGATTTCTAAATCTTAGCTTGGTATAAGTGTAAAAATTCTAAGCATGAATATCAAAATTACACAAAATATCACATTAAGCTTCATTATCCTAGATACAAGCATTCAAAATCGACATCGATATTCTAAAATTAAATTCACATACATCATCAACTAAAGTTTGAAAACAATCGTAAAATAATGTGCATGATGACTTCAAAATAAAAAATTTCTTTTTTTTTTTTTTTTGAAAATATAAGTGGCAAAATAGATAACCATACCCCAAACCTAAAGATTACAATGTCCTCATTGATTAAAATAAGTAGCTCACCCCAAACTTGAAAAGTACCTCAACACAAAGATCGAGAATATGTGCATCAAATTGGAACATGACCAAAAATTTATTGAAGGGAATATGGTTACACTATTTTAGTGAATTAAAAACAACCTAAACTAAAAAAAACTAATATGCTAGAAATAAACATAAAAAAAAAAATAAAATAAAATAAAATAAAACCTAAATCCTAAACTAAACATGAATCCAACTCTGTTAATCGTTGTTAGGCGGACCCATCCACCTAGGTTCACTTAAATTTATGTTCTTAGGCACAGGGAACAATTTCTCCCAAAGATAAGGGGAAATTGATGAGAGATACCGATTGTATGGATGGAGGCGAGGCTAAAGTAGGAGATGGAGATGGGGGACGGTATGGAACCACATCAATTATCTCGATATCAGTATCGATGCACAGTGTAGGAGATTTGGAACGTCTTACCTTCTTTCTAGATGGTTCTCCCCAGGAAGGAAGGATCATCGGATCGAGGTCGATGATTTCAACATTGCTAGCGCGCAAAAGTGACCGTCCGATGAGAGCGGCACTCCCGGTTTTTAGCAGTCTCCTCCATCCTTGATAACCGAGCTCTGGTAAGATAGAATCGGCGGGCTATGAGAAAGGTGTGCAAGAGTTAATGAAAAGTGAGCCTAAGGGTGAATATAAAATAAAGAAATTAAAATTCGAGTTTAAAATAAAGAATTTTTTTTATTTTTTTATTTTTTTTTAATTTAAAATTTGAATTTAAAATAAATTTTTTTTTTTTAATTCGAATTTTAAAAATAAAATTTAAATTCGAAAATTAAAATATAAAATTTAAATTTCAAACCTAAAGACAATCCTTCAAAATCCTATAAAATCTTACCTAAAAGAGAAAAAGAAGGGAGAGAATAGAAAGATTCCTACAAAGCCTAAAGCAAGTAGTCCCACAAAAATTAATAACTAGATTTTAGAAAATTTTATAAAATATCTAAAAGAGGAAAATAAAGAAAATAAACTCCTAAAAAATTTAAAATAAGAAATCCTAAAAATCTAAACTTCCTAAAAGAACTCCAAAAAAAAAAATACTTACCTAAGAGAGAAAAATAAGCGAAAGAAGATTTTGCAAAGCAAAAATTTAAAAATTTTTTTTTTTTTTTTTTTTTTAAATCCGAATTTAAAAAATTAAAATTAAAAATTCAAATTTAAATTTTTTTTTTTTTTTTAAAATTAAAATTCGAATTTAAATTAAATTAAATTAATTTTATTTATTATTATTTTTTTTTTTTAAATCCGAATTTTAAAAATTAAAATTCAAAATTCAAATATATATATATATATATATATATATATTTTTTTTTTTAAATTCGAATTTCAAAAATTAAAATTAAAAAAAATTAAATTTTAAACCTAATGGCAATCCTACAAAATCTTATCTAAAAGAGAAAAATAAGGGAAAAAAAATAAAAGATTCCTAAATTTCCTAAGGAAGGTATCCTAGATTTATAAACTTCCTAAAAAAAAAATTAATAACTAATTTTAGAAAATCCTAAAATATCTAAAAGAGGAAAATAAGGAAAAAGAATCCTACTAAAATAAGAAGTCCTAAAAACCAAAACTTCCTAAAAGACTCCTACAAAATCTAAAATAAAAAGCCTAAAAATCTCAACTTCCTAAAAATCCTAAATTTATAAACGTCCAAAAAAATTAATAACTAATTTTAGAAAATCCTAGAATATCTAAAAGAGGAAAATAAGGAAAAAGAATCCTACTAAAATAAGAAGTCCTAAAAATCTAAACTTCCTAAGAGAGTCCTACACAAACTAAAATAAGATGTGACAGCCCAAATTTCGGCGCCCCGAAACCCGTGCCGTCGGTGGACTGGCGCTAAGGCCGAGCCCGTAATTGTATCACATTGCGTCTCACAAAGTTGCACAGCGGAATACTAAGCGGAACCACACTGACGAAACTTACATCAAAAGACATATTTCTATCATTTATAACCCAAAAGACGGTTCTAATCCCCTAGAGATGGAAAAGAACCGTTTGGAACCACCGGTAAGGACCCATCCTTACCGAAACATGGTTCCTCCAAAAGAATATCCAAAAAAAAAAAAATGTAATTACAGAGTATACTTTTACAACTTAAAAAGCTCTCAAAACATGGATCTAAGGTCTAAGGCCGGACCTACTCCGGTTGGGCACAAACGAAGCAATTCTCCGGGTTCGGCTCCTCTAGACCCTCGCTTGGGTCAAAGTCAGGATCCTCGCCCTCGGGTAACTCAGCCCCAACTTCTTCTCCTGAACCTGAAATATTAGTGAAGGAATGAGCTTCATCCAAGCTCGTAGGTAAAACTTATAGCATGCTTATCGAACATCAAATACGTATATCATGGCATGACAAAACGAAACGAAACAAAACGAAATATATCCAAAGTGATCTCATAGTTTTACACACACATACTTATGGATTCATGTTCATGCACACATATCATCTGATGAAAAGAAAAACTTAAAGTGCTTTACTTAAAGTAATAGAATGAGGAACTATAGCCTCAAGCCCCCGATGGAATACCCACCATCGTCACTCACATGAGTCATATTCACACATATTCAAGGTCCCATAGAGTTGGACACTTGCGGAGTAGATTACGGTAGGGATCACATATCACACAAAGCATATAACGTATCACACATACATACTGAACGTATCACACAAAGGGTGTACGGATTGGTCACCGCATCGTCACGGATATCCTACCGCGTCGATCCACGGTTATATCCGCGTCCGGTCGGGTATTCACATAACCTCAAATCGTAGTGCGTACATATAGCTTATCGCCGTGTGTTTGTGATAACTATACATTAGATGAAAACTACTTTGAAACCAAAACTCACACATGCTCATATCACAACGCCTCAAATCTCATATCTTGCACATGACGTCATATCGAATATATCATAACGGAGGTCACATACTCAAGCATATACGGAAACATATGTCAAGACTTATGCGAATTCATATATCAAAACATAACGAAAGCACGGTCAAAAGCATATCCGAAAATCATATGTCAAGCAAATACTGGAAGTCATATCGAACAAGAGACATATCATGACACAAAGATACATATCGTCAAAACAATGCACATGATAGATGGTTTTCCCTACCTCACAAAGTAATTCCTTGCATGCTCATCCTTCACGAAGGTTGGTTCGCTCCACACGTAACCTCACCTAAACAAGGCACACTCATTCATTAGAATGATGTACAACCCATCGTGGAAAGTCCCCTGTGTTTCCACAACAAAATGTAATCAAACCAAAAACAGGATTTCGATCGGTCGAATCCAAATTGAACAACAATTGCGTTTTGAACGGCGAAAATGAATTGATTGGTCGAAATAAATTTCGAGGTCAATTCTACAAGGCAATTTTGCATTTTAAATTCGATCGGTGAATTAAAATTCGACATTCCGAATTTCTCAAAGTCCAAAATCACCTTTCTGCTTTATATAGAGTTCGACGTGAAACTAAATTCGGTCGAATTTCACTTAAGTCAAAAGCCCTTTTGTGGCTATTTCGATCGGTCGAAATGATTTTCAATGGCCTAAATTGCCTGCTTTTCTTCGAATGAGGGTTTCTCACTGGGTTCAACCCACTTGAAAACTCAACTTCTTCTCATTATTTCAACCTGATTCTACTACTTTTAGCTTGTTGAAAGCCATCTATAATGTGTATTGAAGTTCCTTACCTAGGTTTGAGCGAGATCTCCTCCTCTAGCTCAAGAACTAGGGTTCCATGGAGTTCTTTGCTTGGTGGATCCTTGCTCGATTAGCTGTTCTTCCCCTTGACAGCGGATCGATCTCGGCAGCTCACTCGTAGCATTGAATAACCCTAGGTTTGTCTCTCTCTCTTCTTAACTCTCTTCCCTTTAGCAGTAAATAGAAATAAATGCCCTAGGTTTCTATTTATACTACTTTCTCTCTTGACTGGGTGTGAAACAGCTACACCAGATCCAAAGGTACATGAGCATCAAGCTCTTACACCGGGTCTAGTTATCATCGATCAAGTTCATTGAATTTGATCTATAGACATTACATCATTGTAAAGAGGCATCCTCGGCTCATGACCCATCGGCACAAGTACCGAAGTGTACGGATCAAGGCTATGCAAAGTCGGGATGTTACATCCTCCCCTCGTTAGGAATTTTCGTCCTCGAAAATGTTCCCAACGAGCAGCACAGTGCCCGAAGAGTAGCATCGTTTGGCACCATGCATGGCTAACCAATTCCTATCGCTTACCAAGAAGCTCATGCATTGAAAAGAAAATGCCCACACCCAATAGTTTAGGTGTGAAGAAAAGCATTAAACATGAACAAAACACCCTATTCATAAGCATAAAAGGAAATTGGTCCACATAACAAAGGTGGCAAGTCATGCCACAATAGTCTAACCATCAACAGAAATCAAAAGTGGCAGCCATGCCACAATAGTTTAAAAGATTCATACACTTAATTCCCAACGTAAAGAAAAGAAAGCAAGGAAATCCACATCTCCCAGCCTCTAAGCCTGTGGAGGGTCATCTCCAACAGCTGCATCCACGGGCGCATCCTCGGGCTCAGAAGCTACGCCGTCTCCCGCCTGCACATCGTCTCCCTGCTCCTCCTGGGCATCAGCCTCCTCCTCTCCTAGTGGCACTCCCTCGTCCTCCTCGTAGATCGGAGCCCCGTAGACCTGTGCGCGCATCGCCGCGATCCTCTGCATATAATCCGTGGGATACATGGCCTGCAGCGCATCTCCGAGGAGTAGCTCGAAGAAATCCAAGCGCTGGTTGACCTGGCGATTACTCTCTTGAATGAGAGCAGCCAAGTCCTCAAAAGCGTCTTGGCGAGCTTGGTGAGCATGGCTGGCATATGGATAGGGATAGGATCTCGGCATAGGCACCTCCGAGTGGAATAAACTCGTGGTGCTTTCGGGGATAGGAGCCTCATCGATCGGCTCGTCATGAGCAGGTCAGGTGCCTCGAGAACAGTACATCTTGAGGTTGTGGAGGCACCGTGGTACTTGAGGCGCTGGCTGTGGGAGGTGTGGCTTGAGACTGTTGTACGTCCTGTTCCAATGTTTGAATCTGTATAGAAGGACGTTGTTGGAACACTTTGGTTCCTTGGCAGATACTTTGTGGACCGAGGTTGAAAATTCATCAAACATGGGTGAGATGAAGGAGGCATAGGGATATGCTCCTCGGCCGCCTCAACGCCTTGCAGTGCGTTTCTTTCTTCCATGTTTGATTCCTCAAAGACTACCGCCATCGAACCATTTGCCCTCGGCGGCAAAAGTGCATTCATCAAAATGCCTAACCTTTGGGTCTTATGGCGGATTGGGTATAAATTACACTTGAAAATTGTATCTAGGAACCACATATGATTGGGCAGATCGGAATGGTTGATGGCTCGTCCCTTTGCGGTTCGTCCATTGGTCATCTTCTCGGCTATGAACGTCTGGGTGAGGTTAGGCGGGTTAGGTGGTAGCAAGTCTCGCCATCCCCATACGTATCAAAAGCATTCCAACGCCGCATGACCCATGGCATGGGTGAAAGTGTAGGTTTTTCCATCGACCTTGGTAGAAATGGTGTTAGCGTCGGAGTTGACAATCATGTTCTGGTAAAACAAGCGCACAAGGCGCGGATAATAGTATTGGTGAATGGGTTTCAAGAGATTATCGAGCCCGCACTTGTTCAAATAGTTGATCGTCCAAGCATTGATGCCCGGTTCCTCATACGTCGCATACAGAGCGGGATCGATGGTAAATTCATACGCAAGACCCTTTCCGCTCCACCACTCGTTGGGCGTGTCTTTTAGGGACGTTTGCGGTGCACTGGATTGCCCCGTAGGTGGAATGGTTGGAGGGATTTGGGTCGGTGGTGGTTGAGGTGTCGTCATGAGGAATCGACGAGATGGCGTCTGTGAGCGACTTTGGGCCGCTTCGACGTAGGAGTTTTGGATCTGTGTTCCTTCCTCTTAGGAGTCATTTCCCAAAATCTAGGGTTTTTTGAAGAAAACTAGGGGTTCTAGGGATTTTAGGGAATTTCTTAGGCTAAACACAATTTGAACTTCAAAATCACAACTTACCGATTTGTGATGGCTAGATCGCGATTCCCAAAGCGATTCGGTGTTTTATAGGCCTTGGAACCTCAAAAGTGGTTGAAAAACCGAAAGGAACTGGCCCCGAAAAGAATTCGAATGGGCAAGAAAACAGCCCTGGTATTTATATACCTAACCAAATTCGATCGGTCGAAAGATTTCGACCGGTCGAAATTCACTTAAAAAGGTAACTGAAACGATTTCGATCGGTCGAAAAAAAATTTACCAAATTCAAATAATTCGTTTGTCCTCAGAATTGATCGGTCGAAAAAATTTTCGACCGGTCGAATTCACCTAGGCTAAAACCGCCTTTCTGCCTTCCACTGCCCATAAAATTCGATCGGTCGAAAATGAATTGACCGTCAATTTACGTAAAACTTCGCTTCCTCCGTTTTCTCATACGATCAAAATTCTCACCCTCTTACCTTCAAATTCATCTTTATAACCAAAATCTTCCGGTTCATATACATGAATTTGACACTTTACAATTACAATCACTTTCTCGACTCTCAACCTCCTTTCAAACTTTCAATCCAGTAAATAACGGGATATTGAGCTCGAATTTGCTTCACGTTCCACGTCGCCTCTTCCTTGAGTGATTCTTCCATTGTACTAACACTAGAGGAATTACGTCTCGAGCAACACTTGCTCGATTCGGTCCAAAATCGTCGTGGGTTCTTCAATAACCGTCAAGTCTCTATAGACCTCAATGGCGGTGCAGGATATGGGTCGGATCTCGCACGTACTTCCTCAACATAGATACATGGAATACGCCGCACGCGATCAAGTTGCGGGGTAATGCGACCCGATATGCAACTTCGCCAACTCTCCCAATATTTCAAAGCGGTCCAACGGCGAGGACTCAACTTCCTCGCTTCCAAAGCGCATCACTCCTTTCATTGGAGATATCTTGATGAACACATGGTCTCCTACTTGGAATTCTACGCCGACGCTTGGTGTCGGTAGAACTCTTCCGACGGCTCAGGCGGTTCTCGATTCTCTCTCGGATGATCTCGCACAATTTCAGCATTTCTCTTAATCGCTTGGTCCCAAAACAAACTTATCACCGGTTTCCTCCCAGTTGATCGGAGACTCGCATCTCCGTCCATATAAGGCTTCATATGGAGCCATCCCAATGCTCGTTGAAAATCTGTTGTTATGTGAATTCAATCATGGGATGTTGATCCCATGATCCTTGAAATCGATCATGCATGCTCGCAACATGTCTTCAATAATTTGGTTGACCTCTCTCGACCTGGCCTGCGGATGAAATGCGAATCAAGTCCAATCTATACCTTCTTGGAATCTTTGCGAATATAGAAGTGTACAAGGGATCACGATGCGACACAATGCTCGAGGAATGCCATGTAGTGGACAATCTCTTTCATATACAACTCACCAATTTGCTTGCGCAGTAATGAGTGTTATAGGGCAAAAGTGTGCCGACTTGGTCGTCACCGGTCCACTATTACCCATATGGCATTATGGCGTCCTCAACGTCCCCGCAATCCCACAATGAAATCCATCGAAATGGACTCCCACTTCCATTCCGGTATCGGTAGAGGTTGTAGAAGACCCGGGTGTCGATGATCTACTTTCACTTGTTGACACACCAGGCACTTTGAAACATATTCTGCAATATCCTTCTTCAATCCCCTCCACCAATAACACTTCTTCAAATCATGGTACATTTTTGTACCACCCGGATGAATGGCATATTTAGACTTATGTGCCTCATCCAGTATAGTCCGTCTCAGCTCATCATCAGACGGTATACACAACCTTCCGCGAAATAGCAATGACCCATCTTCTTTAATAGTGAAATCTCCGTTTCCTTTTTGTCGAGCTTCACGAGTTCTTCATCTTTCGTCTAAGTTCACATATGTGGTCAAGAATAGTCGGCGATCGTAAGACTTGCCAATAGCACACCGGTATCCTTAACGCAATATTATTATCATAGAGCGAAAGGTCCTCAAACAACTTCCATCTCGTGAAGTCCCAAAATGAGGCTAGCTAACGAGATGTATGCTTTCGGCTCAATGCGCTGCCACATTACATTAGCTTTACGGATGATATTGGATTGTGCAATCGTAGTCTTTAAGAAATTCAATCCACCGTCGTTGTGTTCAAATCTTTACGTGTGAACAAATACTTGAGGCTTTTATGGTGGTCGGTAAAGATCTCAAAGACTTCACCATACAGTAGTGCCGCCAAATTTTGAGCGCAAACACAACATGACTAACTCTAAGTCATGTGTGGATAGTTTCTTTCATGCTCTTTCAACTGTCTTGAGCCGTAGGCAACAACCTTCTTGTGTTGGTTCAACACGCAACCCAAACCTCCATAAGATGCATCACTATATACAAGAAACCTCCACTACCGACGGAATAGTCAACACTGGAGCGGCAGTAAGCCGTCTCTTAAGTTCTTGGAAGCTCTCCTCACATTCGTTAGTCCACTCAAATTTGGTATTCTTTCTTGTCAATCGTGTAAGTGGTCCCAAATCTTGGAGAATCCTTCCACAAAGCGCCCAGTAGTATCCGCTAAGCCAAGAAAACTACGGATTTCGATCCACGGTCTTGGGCGCTCCCAATCCAACACCGCTTCAACTTTAGGCGGGTCAACGGTCACACCAAATTCATACTATGTGACCAAGGAAACTCACTTGTTCCAACCAAAACTCACATTTCGAAGTTTGGCATACAACTTGTGCTCACGAAGGGTTTGCAAGGCAATGCGCAGATGATGTTCGTGTTCTTCTTTAGTCTTTGAATAAATGAGGATATCATCTACAAACACCACTACGCACGTGTCGAGATATTGTTTGAACACTCGATTCATAAGGTCCATAAATGATGCTGGCGCATTCGTCAAGCCAAAAGGCATCACTAAGAACTCGTAATGTCCATATCTCGTTCTGAATGCCGTCTTTTGTACGTCTTCGGCCTTCACCCTCAACTGATGGTATCCGGATCTCAAGTCGATCTTTGAAAAATATTTTGCCCCTTGCAACTGATCAAATAGATCGTCGATCCTCGGCAACGGATACTTGTTCTTGATCGTGAGCTTGTTCAACTGACGATAGTCGATGCAAAGTCTCATCGACCCGTCCTTCTTTTTAACAAACAGAACTGGTGCTCCCCAAGGAGACACACTTTTTGGATAAAACCCTTATCCAACAGTTCTTGCAACTGCTCCTTCAACTCTTTCAATTCAGCTGGAGCCATTCTGTACGGAGCCTTTGATACTGGTTCAGTCCCTGGAGCCAAGTCAATCGCGAAGTCGATCTCCGCCGGTGGCAACTCGTAACTCGTCGGGAAATACGTCTTCGAACTCGCGAGCAATAGGGATCACATTCACAACATTTTCATCTCCTTCTTCTCTTGCAGAAATGCGAGATATCCATCGCATCCATTCTTCATCATTCTTTCGCTGCATCATGGAGATGATCGGTGCTACTTTTCCTTTTCTCCACAAAACGAAATGACTTTGCTTTGGAGGACGGAAAGTAACCACCTTCCGTAGGCAATCGACGCTGCGTGATAAGCGGATAGCCAATTCATGCCCAAAGCACATCAAGTCCTCGCATCTTGATAAAATGAGGTCGGTGGTGTCTCGTCCTCCACTTGCACAAGTGACCGCTCGGCAACACGTGTCTGATACCAGCGCTACCGTAGAATGGTCACGTCAAGTGTGAACTCCAAATCCTCCGGTATGATCTTTAACTAACTTCCTTGCAATTCGGGGAGTTATATGCAGTGAGTAGACCACAGGTCTATTAGAACTCGTGCATCCTGCGATCACCGTCGTTCTCGCGATAAACTTGCGGCGTACCTATCGGTATATACATGACTACATTCGGACATACGCATGCTATGTACACTCATATGCTAGTATGCACCTATATCTTTCTACAATGCACTTTCTTCTTTAAGAAAATAATAATTGAATTTAATCATAATGAAGTGCAATTGTACCTTGGATCACGTCTGCTCACTTGGCGTCCTCGTGAGAGATAGCAAAAGCACGGCCCACGACAGCGTGTTGGCGGCTTGCGATGCAGACTGTAGTGGCAAACGGAGCCCTCTTTTCTCATGTCTGGGCACTCCGAATCATGTGGCCAACCTTTCCACATTTGAAGCATCCACCGGTATCTCTTACGCACTCAGGTCTTGTGTGACTTTCGCATCGAGCACACTTCATCTCATGGTGGAAGGTGCGGCTCGAGAAGGTCCTTGAGTAGCGATGCCCCGGACATTTGAGTGGCGGGGCCCTCTCTTCTAAATGGTCTCATCGGCGGATGTGTTAGACCTTGAAATTTGAATATCTTGGCCTAGACACTTGAGCGGCGCAGACATCCTCGGCTTTTTATTCCCCGGTAGTCATACTCGCTTGCTCCTCCGACGTTGGCTTCCCTTTCCAAACTTTTCTTTTATTTATATCCCTTTCTGCCACTATCGCCTTCCCCATCACCTCTGCGTAAGTCTCAAGCTCAAAGATAGATACCCTTTCTTGAATATTGGGTCGTAGGCCTTCTTCAAACCTTCCGGCCTTCAGTTCTTCCGTCAGCAACTTCTTTCGGTGCAAACCTTGACAACCTTACAAACTCATTACCGTACTCACGCACGGTCATACTTCCTTGGACTAGGTTAGCAAAGTCCTTCTTCAACTGATTTCGGACTTGCTTTGGAAAGTACTCCTTGTTAAACGCCGACTCAAACTGATTCCAGGTCCATGGTGTGTGTGGACCCTCGACCTCTCTTTTTCTCAAAACTGACCTCCACCATGCATCAGCATCTCCTTCCAACTGAAAAGATGCCCACCCCACCTTCTCATGTTCTGGGCTCTGCAACCTTTCAAGTAATTTCTCTATTTGTTTGATCCACTTCTCCGCCTCAAGCGGATCCGTCTGCCCGTGGAAAACAGGAGGTCTCAATCTCCTAAAATCCACAAATGATGAAGGTAGTAGTGCAGGTGGTGGCGGTGGTGGTGGCTGATGCTGCTGATTGTTATTTGCAGCAAGCAACGCCGTCTGCTGCTCTAGGGCGCTTGCTATCGACTCCATCACCTTAGTGAGTTTATCTGAAGGCTCTTCTCTACTTCTCTCTTCTGTGACTGGAAGTGGTCTAGATCCCCTCCCGGATCCTGATGGGATATCTTCATTGCGCACTTCGCCGTCAGGGCGTCTACCTCTTGGTCGACCCCTTCCACGGTGTTCCATTTAATTCTGTTACCATGAAACAAGAGTCTCATTAATAGAAGGTCCCTTACACACGACAACTTCTCAAACTAAAAGGTCAAGACTTGAGAACGCTTCTAAAGCCATGCTCGATACCAAGCTGGATTTCAAATTTGGTGCCGAAACCCGTCTGTCGGTGGTGGCGCTAAGGCCGAGCGTAATTGTATCACATTCGTCTCACAAAGTTGCACATGAATACTAAGCGGAACCACTTGTGAAACTTACATCAAAAGACATATTTCTATCATTTATAACCCAAAAGACAGTTCTAATCCCTAGAGATGGAAAAGAACCGTTTGGAACCACCAGAAGGACCCATCCTTACGAAACATGGTTCCTCCAAAGAATATCAAAAAAAAATGTAATTACAGAGTATACTTTTACAACTTAAAAGCTCTCAAAACATGGATCTAAGGTCTAAGGCGGACCTACTCCTTTGGGCACAAACGAAGCAATTCTCCGGTTCGCCTCCTAGATCCTCGCTTGGGTCAAAGTCGGGATCCTCGCCTCGGGTAACTCATTTAACTTCTTCTCCCGAACACGAAATATTAGTGAAGGAATGAGCTTCATCCAAGCTCTAGGTAAAACTTATAGCATGCTTATCGAACATCAAATACGTATATCATGGCATGACAAACGAAACGAAACAAAACGAAATATATCCAAAGTGATCTCATAGTTTTACACACACATACTTATGGATTCATGTTCATGCACACATATCATCTGATGAAAAGAAAAACTTAAAGTGCTTTACTTAAAGTAATAGAATGAGGAACTATAGCCTCAAGCCCCCGATGGAATACCCACCATCGTCACTCACATGAGTCATATTCACACATATTCAAGGTCCCATAGAGTTGGACACTTGCCGGACGAAGTACCGTTAAACGGTAGGGATCACATATCACACAAAGCATACGAACGTATCACACATACATACGAACGTATCACACAAAGGGTGTACGGATTGGCCGCCGTACCGGTCACGGATAGCGTCGGTCGGGTATTCACATAACCTCAAATCGTAAGTGCGTACATATAGCTTATCGCCGTGTGTTTGTGATAACTATACATTAGATGAAAACTACTTTGAAACCAAAACTCACACATGCTCATATCACAACGCCTCAAATCTCATATCTTGCACATGACGCCATATCGAACATATCATAACGGAGGTCACATACTCAAGCATATACGGAAACATATGTCAAGACTTATGCGAATTCATATATCAAAACATAACGAAAGCACGGTCAAAGCATATCCGAAAATCATATGTCGAAGCAAATACGGAAGTCATATCGAACAAGAGACATATCATGACACAGCATACATATCGTCAAAACAATGCACATGATAGATGGTTTTCCCTACCTCACAAAGTAATTCCTTGCATGCTCATCCTTCACGAAGGTTGGTTCGTTCCACACACGTAACCTCACCTAAACAAGGCACACTCATTCATTAGAATGATGTACAACCCACTGTGGAAAGTCCCCTGTGTTTCCACAACAAAACAGAATCAAACCGTAAAAACAGGATTTCGACGGTCGAATCCAAATTGAAACAAATGCGTTTGCAACGGCCAAAAAATGAATTCGACTGGTCGAAATAAATTTCGACCGGTCGAATTCTACAAGGCAATTTTGCATTTTAAATTCGATCGGTCGAATTAAAATTCGACCGATCGAATTTCTCAAAGTCCAAAATCACCTTCTGTTTATATAGAGTTCGATTTCGAAACTAAATTCGACCGGTCGAATTTCACTTAAGTCCGAAAAGCCCCTTTTTGTGGCTATTTCGATCGGTCGAAATGATTTTCGACCGGTCGAAATTGCCTGTTTTCTTCAGAATGAGGGTTTCTCACTCTGGGTTCAACCCACTTCGAAAACTCAACTTCTTCTCATTATTTCAACCCAGATTCTACTACTTTTAGCTTGTTGAAAGCCATCTATATGTATTGAAGTTCCTTACCTAGGTTTGAGCGAGATCTCCTCCTCTAGCTCAAGAATGTTTAGGGTTCCATGGAGTTGCTGCACTTGGTGGATCCTTGCTCGATTAGTTTCTTCCCCTTTGACAATGGATCGATCTCGCAGCCCACTCGAGTACATTGAATAACCCTAGGTTTGTCTCTCTCTCTTCTTAACTCTCTTCCCTTTAGCAGTAAATAGAAATAAATGCCCTAGGTTTCTATTTATACTACTTTCTCTCTTGACTGGGTGTGAAACAGCTACACCACAGTCCAGTGTACATGAGCATCAAGCTCTTACACCGGGTCTAGTTATCATCGATCAAGTTCATTGAATTTGATCTATAGACATTACATCATTGTAAAGAGGCATCCTCGGCTCATGACCCATCGGCACAAGTACCGAAGTGTACGGATCAAGGCTATGCAAAGTCGGGATGTTACATAAGAAGTCTAAAAATTTCAACCTACTAAAAGACTGCTACAAAATCTAAAATAAAAAGCCTAAAAATCTCAACTTCCTAAAAGACTTCTAAAAAAAAATACTTACCTAAGAGAGAAAAATAAGGGACAATTTTTCTCTTTCTTTTTTTTTTTTTTTTTTTTTTCTTTTTTTTTTTAAAACACAAAAATCTCTAACCGAATTAATCAAAATTTCGCCGATTTCCCCGGCAACGGCGCCAAAAACTTGGTGTATTTTAAGTGTAACCCTTGCAAGTGCACAAGATCTATTGCAGTATGGCAAGAACAAAGGTGTCGAACCCACAGGGAAATCTTGAATTTTAATTAATTCTTTCAGAGATTTAAAAATGTCCCTAAGGAAGTACCAAAGGGCAGATTCAATTTTACCAAAATTTATCACACTTTTCCTAAATGCAGAAAAATAAATTAATCTAAACAACTAATTACCGATGAATCTAAGAATAATATTTAAATAAGATCAAGAAATATGCTACCCCAGATTTGTAATTCTTTCATTAAAGAATCATTCACACCATCACCATCATTCATTCATAAAAATGATTTGAAATAAAGTATGATCATCAATCCGGCATACCCTATCTAAAAACAATGACTCAGCCTATCATTGCGGTATGAGTCATGTAAGAAGCATAGCGTATCTCGTGATGTGTAGATCAAAACAATAAAAATATTAGACTATGGTATTAATCATAAATATGGGTACTTATCTGGGGATCGCATCTTTCTCGATATACTGATTTAGCCGCTCATCTTTGGTGTATGATCTCCTTGTTCATTCAAAGCCATTCCTCTTTTTATTTCTTCCAAAAATCTTTGGTTACAATGTCTTTTCCTAAATACAATCTATGAATATAAAAGAAAGACAGTGCAAATCCTAAGTACAATCTACCCAAATCAATCCCTAGAAGAAGGAGAAAAGAAGAACTTTTAAAAAGATGCCCAGAGGAGTCTAAAACCAAAAATAATAATGAATAAATAATCCTCTCAAAAATTCTCTTCAAAAACTCTAATTATTTCCTAAAAAAAAACATCTAATTCCTATCTCTAATTCCTGCTCTAATTTTTGCTCCCAATCCCCCCTTTCCGAAGTGTTTGATCCGCTTTAAATAGAGCCGAAGTTTCCCAGCCGCAGAGGTGTTCCAACTGGAAAATTTAGGGTCGATTAATTGACCCAATAGGGTCGATGCATCGACCTCCCAGATTTTCGTGAATTCTCGCCGAACTTTACATCAGACACTGCTTCAGTATTTCGGCCATAACGTTCTGTCCCGAACTCGGATTGAGGCGATTCTTACGCCGTTGGAAAGCTGACAGAAAGATCTACAATGTTTATGTTTTGATAATTTCATAATTCGGGCATTTGGAAGGTCCAAATTGATCTGTAAGTTGTACCAAGTTCTCGATGACCCAAAGTTACAGTGTTTTGACATTATTTTCAGAATTCTTGGGCTGTTTTCTGCACTTGGCTTGTATTTACCTGAAACACTTCAAATCTAATAATTCTTATCAGATAGCCTTCATCGGATAACTAAATATAGGTATCTAGGGGTGAAATATTATCATATTTCACTACTCATCACATCCCCAAACCTACACTTTGCTAGTCCTCGAGCAAAGCAAACTAAAGAAAATAAATGCCACTTTCGTAGGGAACACGATTGCACTTAGCATGTGCAACAAGCCTTTAAACCCCTAGGTGATCCCTAGTGGAGGAGTTGTGTCTCCTGAGGGTTTACAATGAAGTTACCCACAAACTTCCAAAAATTTCAAACCATCGGCAAAATTGAGTTTTCAAAACATGATTTTTTTTTAACATATATATTATTCAAAAATAAAAATATTAATTGTTTCAATATGTGAATCATCAATCTTAAATATTAATGTCATGTCAATCATGCTAGTATCCATTCAAATTAATCTAATGCTCAAATTATTAGACAACTCTTCCATTCATGCCTAAACGTGAAGTGTGTGCATACCCAAACCAAGATTCATCCATCTCAGAACTAGTCCAAACGGAAAACCGTCGGGTCTGTTGTCTAGACTCAATCCTCACTTTAGGTATACTCTCGAAATAAAATCACCGATGATGGGTAAGTACATATGTGAGAGATCAATACAAAACAAGCAAAAAGGTCTCACATGATAACTGAAACACGATGTAATCAATGAACAAAGTCAAATCTCATAAGAACAGATACTTGTATATCCTAAGTATGTCATATCAAGTGTCATAAGTATCATATATTTACTCTCCACAAGGCAGTTACCAATGCAAGATCAGATCATGAAGGTCTTTTATAGGGTTGTAATGGGGCTCAGGAAAGGGTAAGAAAGAAATGGAATTGAGATTCAAAATTTCTGATAAATCGGAAAAGAAACAAACTTCTGATTTTTCTATTTCTCTTCTTTTTCTTTTCTAATCTCTCACTATTTTTCTCAATATTTTTCTATTTTTCTCAACTTTCTTTTTCTTTTGAAGCACCTCATATTTTTCATTATTTTTCACAATTTTTTTTTTCTCCCCCCTTTTTCTTTTATATTTTTGCCATACACTCTCAGTAAACACCACAACTCAGTATCTCTCCACTTACTCTCTTTTCGTTCATTTTCATCTCTCGTTCCTAATTTCTCAGAAATAAGAAGGGTAAACCTGAATTTTCAGAAATGGTGAAGGGTTAAAGGTTAACGTGGCTTATCAAAGAATGTATAAAGGTAAATTTTCCTATAGGCTCAAAGGGGTACTAGAAGGATAAATTTATATGAGGTGGGGTATTTAAGCACAAACGAGCCAAAGATGGCCTTCAATCATGTCCTTAAAAGATGGTAACCTTGCCTATTTGTCTTGAGTAGATATACAGTACGTTCTAACACAATATTATGAATTTAATATCATGCAAAGTCACAAGTCAAAATAAAATTTATGAGATTATGCAAGATAATTCGTATTCAAAGAAAACTCCGAGTTTATGTATTCACTCATCAACAACGGATATTTGGCTCTAAAGCTTCCAGGGTTTAGTCTCTACTAAGAACCTAAGATTCACCGTTCAAAACAGTTCATCGATTTCTAAATCTTAGCTTGGTATAAGTGTAAAATTCTAAGCATGAATATCAAAATTACCCACAAAATATCACATTAAGCTTCATTATCCTAGATACAAGCATTCAAAATCTGACATCGATATTCTAAAAATTAAATTCACATACATCATCAACTAAAGGTTGAAAACATTCGTAAAATAATGTGCATGATGACTTCAAAACAAATATTTTTTTTTTTTTTTTTTTTTTTTTGAAAATATAAGTGACGCAAAATAGATAACCATACTCCCAAACCTAAAGATTACAATGTCCTCATTGTTAGGCGGACCCATCCACCTAGGTTCACTTAAATTTATGTTCTTCGGCACAGGGAACAATTTCTCCCAAAGATCAAGGGGAAATTGATGAGACACCGCCGATTGTATGGATGGAGGCGGCGAGGCTAAAGTAGGAGATGGAGATGGGGGGGACGGTGGCGGAACCACATCAATTATCTCGATATCAGTATCGATGCACAGTGTAGGAGATTTGGAACGTCTTACCTTCTTTCTAGATGGTTCTCCCCCGGAAGGAAGGATCATCGGATCGAGATCGATGATTTCGGCATTGCTAGGCGCAAAAGGGACCGTCCGATGAGAGCGGCGCTCCCAGTTTTTAGCAGTCTCCTCCATCCTTGATAACCGAGCTCCGGTAAGATAGAATCGGTGGGCTATGAGAAAGGTGTGCAAGAGTTAATGAAAAGTGAGCCTAAGGGTGAATATAAAATAAAGAAATTAAAATTTGAGTTTAAAATAAAGAATTTTTTTTTATTTTTAAATTTAAAATTCAAATTTAAAATAATTTTAAATTTTTTTTTTTTTTTTAATTCGAATTTCAAAAATAAAATTTAAATTCGAAAATTAAAATATAAAATTTAAATTTCAAACCTAAAGGCAATCCTTCAAAATCCTATAAAATCTTACCTAAAAGGGAAAAAGAAGAGAGAGAATAGAAAGATTCCTACAAAGCCTAAAGCAAGTAGTCCCACAAAAATTAATAACTAGATTTTAGAAAATCTTACAAAATATCTAAAAGAGGAAAATAAAGAAAATAAACTCCTAAAAAATTTAAAATAAGAAATCCTAAAAATCTAAACTTCCTAAAAGAACTCCAAAAAAAAATTACTTACCTAAGAGAGAAAAATAAGCGAAAGAAGATTTTGCAAAGCAAAAATTAAAAAAAATATATATATATATATTTTTTTTAAATCCGAATTTCAAAAATTAAAATTAAAAATTCAAAATTTTAAAATTTTTTTTTTTTTTTTTTTAAATTAAAATTCGAATATAAATTAAATTAAATTAATTTTATTTATTTATTTATTTATTTTAAATCCGAATTTCAAAAATTAAAATTCAATATTTCAAATTTTTTTTTTTTTTTTTTTTTTTTTTAAATCCGAATTTTAAAAATTAAAATAAAAAAAAATTAAATTTTAAACCTAATGGCAATCCTACAAAATCTTATCTAAAAGAGAAAAATAAGGGAAAAAATATAAAAGATTCCTAAATTTCCTAAGGAAGGTATCCTAGATTTATAAACTTCCTAAAAAAAAAATTAATAACTAATTTTAGAAAATCCTAAAATATCTAAAATAGGAAAATAAAGAAAAAGAATCCTACTAAAATAAGAAGTCCTAAAAACCTAAACTTCCTAAAAGACTTTTACAAAATCTAAAATTAAAAGCCTAAAAATCTCAACTTCCTAAAAATCCTAAATTTATAAACTTCCAAAAAAATTAATAACTAATTTTAGAAAATCCTAGAATATCTAAAAGAGGAAAATAAGGAAAAAGAATCCTACTAAAATAAGAAGTCCTAAAAACCTAAACTTCCTAAGAGAGTCCTACACAAACTAAAATAAGAAGTCTAAAAATTTCAACCTACTAAAAGACTCCTACAAAATCTAAAATAAAAAGCCTAAAAATCTCAACTTCCTAAAAGACTCCTAAAAAAAAATACTTACCTAAGAGAGAAAAATAAGGGACAAAATTTTTCTCTTTCTTTTTTTTTTTTTTTTTTTTTTTTTACTTTTTTTTTTAAAACACTAAAATTCCTAACCGAATTAATCAAAATTTCGCCGATTTCCCCGGCAACGGCGCCAAAAACTTGGTGTATTTTAAGTGTAACCCTTGCAAGTGCACAAGATCTATTGCAGTATGGCAAGAACAAAGGTGTCGAACCCATAGGGAAATCTTGAATTTTAATTAATTCTTTCAGAGATTTAAAAACGTCCCTAAGGAAGTACTAAAGGGCAGATTCAATTTTACCAAAATTTATCACACTTTTCCTAAATGCAAAAAAATAAATTAATCTAAACAACTAATTACCGATGAATCTACGAATAATATTTAAATAAGATCAAGAAATATGCTACCCCAGATTTGTACCACCCTTTTATTAAAGAATCATTCACACCATCACCATCATTCATTCATAAAAATGATTTGAAATAAAGTATGATCATCAATCCGGCATACCCTATCTAAAAACAATGACTCAGCCTATCATTGCGGTATGAGTCATGTAAGAAGCATAGCGTATCTCGTGATGTGTAGATCAAAATAATAAAAACATTAGACTATGGTATTAATCATAAATATGGGTACTTATCTGAGGATCGCATCTTTCCCGATCTACTGATTTAGCCGCTCATCTTTGGTGTATAATCTCCTTGTTCATTCAAAGTCATTCCTCTTTTTATTTCTTCCAAAAATCTTTGGTTACAATGTCTTTTCCTAAATACAATCTATGAATATAAAAGAAAGACAGTGCAAATCCTAAGTACAATCTACCCAAATCAATCCCTAGAAGAAGGAGAAAAGAAGAACTTTTAAAAAGATGCCCAGAGGAGTCTAAAACCAAAAATAATAATGAATAAATAATCCTCTCAAAAATTCTCTTCAAAAACTCTAATTATTTCCTAAAAAAAAACATCTAATTCCTATCTCTAATTCCTGCTCTAATTTTTGCTCCCAATCCCCCCTTTCCGAAGTGTTTGATCCGCTTTAAATAGAGCCGAAGTTTCCCAGCCGCAGAGGTGTTCAAACTCAAAAATTTAGGGTCGATTAATTGACCCAATAGGGTCGATGCATCAACCTCCCAGATTTTCGTGAATTCCCGCCGAACTTTACATCAGACACTGCTTCAGTATTTCGGCCATAACGTTCTGTCCCGAACTCGGATTGAGGCGATTCTTGCGCCGTTGGAAAGCTGACAGAAAGATCTACAATGTTTATGTTTTGACAATTTCATAATTCGGGAATTTGAAAGGTCCAAATTGATCTGTAAGTTGCACCAAGTTCTCGATGACCCAAAGTTACAGTGTTTTGACATTATTTTCAGAATTCTTGGGCTGTTTTCTGCACTTGGCTTGTATTTACCTGAAACACTTCAAATCTAATAATTCTTATCAGATAGCCTTCATCGGATAGCTAAATATAGGTATCTAGGGGTGAAATATCATCATATTTCACTACTCATCACACCCCAAACCTACACTTTGCTTGTCCTCGAGCAAAGCAAACTAAAGAAAATAAATGCAACTTTCATAGGGAACATGATTGCACTTAGCATGTGCAACAAGCCTTTAAACCCCTAGGTGATCCCTAGTGGAGGAGTTGTGTCTCCTGAGGGTTTACAATGAAGTTACCCACAAACTTTCCAAAATTTCAAACCATCGGCAAAATTGAGTTTTCAAAACATGATTTTTTTTTAACATATATATTATTCAAAAATAAAAATATTAATTGTTTCAATATGTGAATCATCAATTTTAAATATTAATGTCATGTCAATCATGCTAGTATCCATTGAAATTAATCTAATGCTCAAATTATTAGACAACTCATCCATTCATGCCTAAATGTGAAGTGTGTGCATACCCAAACCAAGATTCATCCATCTCAGAACTAGTCCAAACGGAAAACCGTCGGGTCTATTGTCTAGACTCAATCCTCACTTTAGGTATACTCTCAAAATAAAATCACTCCGATGATGGGTAAGCTTTCGCACATATGTGAGAGATCAATACAAAACAAGCAAAAAGGTCTCACATGATAACTGAAACACGATGTAATCAATGAACAAAATCAAATCTCATAAGAACAGATACTTGTATATCCTAAGTATGTCATATCAAGTGTCATAAGTATCATATATTTACTCTCTACAAGGCAGTTACCAATTCAAGATCAGATCATGAAGGTCTTTTATAGGGTTGTAATGGGGCTCAGGAAAGGGTAAGAAAGAAAGGGAATTGAGATTCAAAATTTCTGAGAAATCGGAAAAGAAACAAACTTCTGATTTTTCTATTTCTCTTCTTTTTCTTTTCTAATCTCTCACTATTTTTCTCAACTTTCTTTTTCTTTTGAAGTACCTCATATTTTTCATTATTTTTCACAATTTTTTTTTTTTTTTTTTTTTTCCCCCCTTTTTCTTTTATATTTTTGCCATACACTCTCAGTAAACACCACTACCCAGAAGCGCTCCACTTACTCTCTTTTCGTTCATTTTCATCTCTCGTTCCTAATTTTTCAGAAATAAGAAGGGTAAACCTGAATTTTCAGAAATGGTGAAGGGTTAAAGGTTAACGTGGCTTATCAAAGAATGTAAAAAGGTAAATTTTCCTATAGGCTCAAAGGGGTACTAGAAGGATAAATTTATATGAGGTGGGGCATTTAAGCACAAACGAGCCAAAGATGGCCTTCAATCATGTCCTTAAAAGATGGTAACCTTGCCTATTTGTCTTGAGTAGATATACAGTACGTTCTAACACAATAATATGAATTTAATATCATGCAAAGTCACAAGTCAAAATAAAATATATGAGATTATGCAAGATAATTCGTATTCAAAGAAAACTCCGAGTTTATGCATTCACTCATCAACAACGGATATTTGGCTCTAAAGCTTCCTGGGTTTAGTCTCCACTAAGAACCTAAGATTCACCGTTTAAAACAGTTCATCGATTTCTAAATCTTAGCTTGGTATAAGTGTAAAAATTCTAAGCATGAATATCAAAATTACCCACAAAATATCACATTAAGCTTCATTATCCTAGATACAAGCATTCAAAATCTGACATCGATATTCTAAAAATTAAATTCGCATACATAATCAACTAAAGTTTGAAAACAATCGTAAAATAATGTGCATGATGACTTCAAAATAAAAAAAATTTCTTTTTTTTTTTTTTTTTTTTTTGAAAATATAAGTGACGCAAAATAGATAACCATACCCCCAAACCTAAAGATTACAATGTCCTCATTGATTAAAATAAGTAGCTCACCCCCAAACCTGTTGAAAAGTACCTCAACACAAAGATCAGGTGCAGAGAATATGTGCATCAAATTGGAACATGACCAAAAATTTATTGAAGGAAATATGGTTACACTATTTTAGTGAATTAAAAACAACCTAAACTAAAAAAAGCTAATATGCTAGAAATAAACATAAAAAAATAAATAAATAAATAAAATAAAATGAAACCTAAATCCTAAACTAAACATGAATCCAACTCTGTTAATCGTTGTTAGGCGGACCTATCCACCTAGGTTCACTTAAATTTATGTTCTTAGGCACAGGGAACAATTTCTCCCAAAGATAAAGGGGAAATTGATGAGACACCGCCGATTGTATGGATGGAGGCGGCGAGGCTAAAGTAGGAGATGGAGATGGGGGGGATGGTGGCGGAACTACATCAATTATCTCGATATCAGTATCGATGCACAGTGTAGGAGATTTGGAACGTCATACCTTCTTTCTAGATGGTTCTCCCCAGGAAGGAAGGATCATCGGATCGAGGTCGATGATTTCAACATTGCTAGGCGCAAAAGGGACCGTCCGATGAGAGCGGCGCTCCCGCTTCTTAGCAGTCTCCTCCATCCTTGATAACCGAGCTCTAGTAAGATAGAATCGGCGGGCTATGAGAAAGGTGTGCAAGAGTTAATGAAAAGTGAGCCTAAGGGTGAATATAAAATAAAGAAATTAAAATTCGAATTTAAAATAAAGAAATATTTTTTTTTTAATTCGAATTTCAAAAATAAAATTTAAATTCAAAAATTAAAATATAAAATTTAAATTTCAAACCTAAAGGCAATCCTTCAAAATCCTATAAAATCTTACCTAAAAGAGAAAAAGAAGGGAGAGAATAGAAAGATTCCTACAAAGCCTAAAGCAAGTAGTCCCACAAAAATTAATAACTAGATTTTAGAAAATCCTACAAAATATCTAAAAGAGGAAAATAAAGAAAATAAACTCCTAAAAAATTTAAAATAAAAAATCCTAAAAATCTAAACTTCCTAAAAGAACTCCAAAAAAAAAATACTTACCTAAGAGAGAAAAATAAGCGAAAGAAGATTTTGCAAAGCAAAAATTTAAAAATTGATTTGATTTGATTTTATTATTGTTATTTTTTTTAAATCCGAATTTCAAAAATTAAAATTAAAAATTCAAATTTTTTAAAATCAAAATTCAAATTTAAATTAAATTAAATTAATTTTATTTATTTATTAATTTTTTTTTTTTAAATCCGAATTTCAAAAATTAAAATTCAAAATTCAAATTTTTTTTTTTTTTTTTTTTTTTTTTAAATCTGAAATTCAAAATTTAAAATTAAAAAAAATTAAATTTTAAACCTAATGGCAATCCTACAAAATCTTATTTAAAAGAGAAAAATAAGGGAAAAAAAATAAAAGATTCCTAAATTTCCTAGGGAAGGTATCCTAGATTTAAAAACTTCCTAAAAAAAAAATTAATAACTAATTTTAGAAAATCCTAAAATATCTAAAAGAGGAAAATAAGGAAAAAAAATCCTATTAAAATAAGAAGTCCTAAAAACCTAAACTTCCTAAAAGACTCCTACAAAATCTAAAATAAAAAGCCTAAAAATCTCAACTTCCTAAAAATCCTAAATTTATAAACTTCCAAAAAAATTAATAACTAATTTTAGAAAATCCTAGAATATCTAAAAGAGGAAAATAAGGAAAAAGAATCCTACTAAAATAAGAAGTCCTAAAAACCTAAACTTCCTAAGAGAGTCCTACACAAACTAAAATAAGAAGTCTAAAAATTTCAACCTACTAAAAGACTCCTACAAAATCTAAAATAAAAAGCCTAAAAATCTCAACTTCCTAAAAGACTCCTAAAAAAAAATACTTACCTAAGAGAGAAAAATAAGAGACAAAATTTTTCTGTTTTTTTTTTTTTTTTTTTTTTTTTTTTTTTTTTTTTTTTAAACACAAAAATCCCTAACCGAATTAATCAAAATTTCGCCGATTTCCCCGGCAACGGCGCCAAAAACTTGGTGTATTTTAAGTGTAACCCTTGCAAGTGCACAAGATCTATTGCAGTATGGCAAGAACAAAGGTGTCGAACCCACAGGGAAATCTTGAATTTTAATTAATTCTTTCAGAGATTTAAAAACGTCCCTAAGGAAGTACCAAAGGGCAGATTCAATTTTACCAAAATTTATCACACTTTTCCTAAATGCAGAAAAATAAATTAATCTAAACAACTAATTACCGATGAATCTAAGAATAATATTTAAATAAGATCAAGAAATATGCTACCCCAGATTTGTACCCCCCTTTCATTAAAGAATCATTCACACCATCACCATCATTCATTCATAAAAATGATTTGAAATAAAGTATGATCATCAATCCGGCATACCCTATCTAAAAACAATGACTCAGCCTATCATTGCGGTATGAGTAATGTAAGAAGCATAGCGTATCTCGTGATGTGTAGATCAAAACAATAAAAACATTAGACTATGGTATTAATCATAAATATGGGTACTTATCTGGGGATCGCATCTTTCCCGATCTACTGATTTAGCCGCTCATCTTTGGTGTATGATCTCCTTGTTCATTCAAGGCCATTCCTCTTTTTATTTCTTCCAAAAATATTTGGTTACAATGTCTTTTCCTAAATACAATCTATGAATGTAAAAGAAAGACAGTGCAAATCCTAAGTACAATCTACCCAAATCAATCCCTAGAAGAAGGAGAAAAGAAGAACTTTTAAAAAGATGCCCAGAGGAGTCTAAAACCAAAAATAATAATGAATAAATAATCCTCTAAAAAATTCTCTTCAAAAACTCTAATTATTTCCTAAAAAAAAGCATCTAATTCCTATCTCTAATTCCTGCTCTAATTTTTGCTCCCAATCCCCCCTTTCCGAAGTGTTTGATCCGCTTTAAATAGAGCCGAAGTTTCCCAGTCGCAGAGGTGTTCCAACTCGAAAATTTAGGGTCGATTAATTGACCCAATAGGGTCGATGCATCGACCTCCCAGATTTTCGTGAATTCCCGTCGAATTTTACATCAGACACTGCTTCAGTATTTTGGCCATAACTTTCTATCTCAAACTCGGATTGAGGCGATTCATACACCGTTGGAAAGCTGACAGAAAGCTCTGCAATGTTTATGTTTTGACAATTTCATAATTCGGGCATTTTGAAGGTCCAAATTGATCTGTAAGTTGCACCAAGTTCTCGATGACCCAAAGTGACAGTGCTTTGACATTATTTTCAGAATTTTTGGGCTGTTTTCTGCACTTGACTTGTATTTACCTGAAACACTTCAAATCTAATAATTCTTATCAGATAGCCTTCATCGGATAGCTAAATATAGGTATCTAGGGGTGAAATATCATCATATTTCACTACTCATCAGCCACCAGGAGCATAAATAATCTAAAATACAGTACAAAACCCAAAAATACAAGACCAATATACCCAGGCTAAGGGTGAAACTCGTATGATTGGATATCCGTCTCCTCGTCCTCAGCCTCAGCCTCTGGTTGATAATTCGAGTCGCTCTCGGTGCCCGATGTTCTAACCTCAGAACCTATGACACAGAGTCAGGAGTGAGCTAACCATCCAAGCTCAGTAGAAGAATTTCAATTAAATTTGTATCAAAATTGTAAAACATGGTTGCAGAAGACATTTCAGACAGATAAACAAAGCATGGTATAAATAGAACTGAACAGATGTAGACAGGTGATCAGATATACAGAATAATCAGAATGCAGTAGTGGTATGAACATACATAATTTTAGAGTTTTCAGGATGTTATGCGTACAGTATTTAATAACTTAAAATAGTATACTTAAGTAACTCCCATGAGTATAGCACGTGATAGTTAGATTTGAGCCGATGGGTAATCCCGACTATTGTCATTCAATGAATAATTTCAGGAATACAATAATGCCTCAACTAAGGAGTGCAATTGTGCCGAGGGATTTTTAAAGCAGATGCACGATGGTGCCAGGTATGGATATACCGTCGAGTTAGTGGGATTCGTCAGATTATTAAACTTAAAATCACATGCATACGTATCATATAATAGGAACAGGTGACAGATAGCAGATAACAAGAATCAGATATAATAGAATTTTCATACATATGACAGACATGATTTGGAAACAACTCATAATAATGTAGCAGAACATAGAAGATTTGAAAACCATCAGATCAAGAATAAATGCAATTTCAGTTGAATTCTCCTACCTCAGAGAAAACCTTTCTAAGCAAATCCAAAGCTTTTCAAAGCATTAAGGTCTGATCCTAGACCATACACATAGTATACTAATCGTCAGAACATTAACTAGTATAGTGTCCAGTAGTGTTTTATCCATAAAACTAAACAACAAAAAATATGGGTGATTGATCGATCAATAACCTTATTTGATCGATCAATCCTTCAATTTGATCGATCAATCTTTCCCATTGATCGATCAATCTCCCATTTAACTCATGTGACAGAGGGGATTTGATCTATCAACATCCCTGTTTGATCGATCAATCCTCTAATTTGATCGATCAATCTCTCCATTGATTGATCAATCAAGTTAGACTCAAATTTTCTACCTCCTGTTTCCTACCTCCTGTTTGCACTCATTTTATAAAATTTGATCGATCAATTTCCAAATTGATCGATCAATCTTCCTCATTGATCGATCAATGTTCACATTGATTGATCATTCTTACCTTTGATCGATCACTACACTATGATCGATCAACCTCTCATATTGATCGATCAATTCTCAAATTGATCGATCAACCTTCAAAATTGATCGATCAAATATAAATTTGATCGAATGCTCATCGGGCATTGAACTTCTAGAAAAGCACCCTATTATTTTCATTAACTAAAATATACGAATTGATCGATCAATCCCAGGCTTGATCGATCGATTCACTACTTTGATCGATCAAGGATGACAGTTTCTGTCATTAATGGCGATCACTGTTAGTGACCCATTTTCACCATGAATCTTTAATGCTTCCTAACCCGCACTCATACATATTTATTTACACATTTAAGAGGTCTTAACCTTCACAATTTAAATCTAAAAACTCACCTCTTTAAGTGCCCTTTCTGGTTCTCGGCAAATGCGATCCGAAGAGGGTTTCGAATCTAGAATATGGAATTTGTCGCCGTCACGACCCGGAAAAGCAGACGCTCGGCTCCGCTTTAGCACACAGAGATACCACTCCTCTTTGCCAGAACAAATACGACGTACCGACATCGATTTCACACTCCTAACTCAATTAATCTCAACCCTAGTCTTCTTCTAACTGTGGTTTCTCAAAGTAACCACATAAAACAACAACCTAGCTGCAGATTCTCAGGAAACATAAGAAGAAGAAGATGCAAGGTAGGTATCCAAACCTTCTTCCTTCTCTTATAAGCTAAGAAAATGAAATATCTTTGATATTTCAGTTTTCTCTTAACTTAAGCTCCAGTGTGGAGCACCTACATAGCTTCTCCGGCGTACCATGCCTCATCAAGGGTTTACTAGAGTCGGGCTTACACAAGAAGTCACACATGGCTTCATCTAAGTGCAGATTAATATTATTCCCAATAATATTAATCCAAAATTTTTAATTTGTCTCGATTTTTGTGTCAGGCATGCTTATTGAAGCAGTCAAGTTCTTATTCTGAATTTTTAGGGTCGTTACATTATCCCTCCCTTAGGAATTTTCATCCCCAAAAATGTCAGGGAGTTACAGACAGATTGATGGTGTACCCTAATCCTAACAGGTAGAACAATGCAGAAACATGCAGCCGAATATAGCAAGTAGGAACATGTATGCATGCAGAATAGGAATATATGGAAAACAGAATAATATATATACAAATATAATTATTAAAAAGAATACATAACAGCATAGTAAGTACCTGCCAGGGCGTCAGAAGGTCCAGCCGCATTAGGCGTAGGTCTACTGGGTCAAGGTGGCTCGGAGCGGTAGTCGCGAGGGTCGACGGTGTGCTGACGAGCATGAGCAATCATCAGTGTCGATGTGGTAGCATATGAGTGCTACATCTGGAGCTCAAGCATGCCCTCGTGGTAGTCCAATCGCCGATGAACCTGACGATGGAACTCCTCCATCCCGTCCAGCTACTCATGTATGTGCTTGTTGCCCTCAATGACCGCCTCAAGCACCGCTTCGAGGGTCACAGTGAAAGGTGCAAGTCTGCGTGATGTAGAGGCACGGGCAGGTCGATGCGTAGTAGTAGGGGCAGGTCTAACAGGCACATAAGGCTGAGGTGGCTGGTCAGGCTGTGCCTCCCCCACATCAGGAACTCTCTCTGGTGCCTCTGCACCCTCCGGAACTGGAGGAACCTCCTCCTCCTCAGGTAACCTTTTCACCAAAAGGCTATAACTTTTGGTCCAATCCTTAAGTTTAAACACCTTAGTGTTGTTGGTTAATCGAGGCTCGCCTGGAACCAAGCTATACTCTTATCTCAACGCTACATACTGCTCGACTATTTTAGTTATCAAGTAAGTGTAGGGCATCTATTTCTTGAAAGCGGCTTTAGTCTTCTTTGACATTATTTCCTTGGCATTGATCATGCCATCAAGGACCAAATCGGCAATAGAGAATCAACGGTTCTTGAAAGTCACAAAGAGCGCTTGTTGCGTGATGCTGCTCCTCGCAGACTTGTGCAAAAATGGGTTCAAAGCACACTTGATATACGTATCAAGCATCCACAACCGATTGGGGAGTTGGGCCCGGGTAATGGATTGACGCAAACCATGCTAACCTTAGGTCATTTTGGTAACCACGCCGTGGAAGGGGACATCCTTAATGTAAGGTGGAAACAGGCCACAAGTCTCAATATACACCGAAGTGCATTGTAGGGCGGCCGCGACATGATATTAGTTAAACTTATAGTCCAAACCATCAATCTTGGTGGCCAATTGATGACCGCTGTCGCCCCGACGAAGGTTTTGGAAGAAAAGTTGCACGATTTGGGAAAAAAAATGATCGTGAAACGGCCCAAGCAACGGTTTCAACCCTAGCTTAGTGATGTAGCCGATGGCCCAATTCATTTCGGGCCGATCCTCAAAGAGCGTAGAGTCGAAAACGTATTCGGGAAAAAATGTTTTGGAAGCCCACCACTGGGTTGGGACTTTGCGTTGAATTTGGGGTGGTTGGGGGTTTAAAAAGGGTGGCACCACATGTTCAACGGGAGCCACGGGTGGCACAAAAGGTGGTGCGACCGGTTCGGTGGGGGGCATGGATGCACGAACTAGGGATGTGGGGACTTTGCGCAACACATTCTTCGTTCATGGTCTCATAGTTTAAACACCCCAAAAAGATATTAAAAAAACCCAAATTTGGAGAAAGTTAGGGTCTACCGATCGAACCGAGCAAAATCCGAGCTAATTATGCATGGGAAGAAGCTCTGACAATCGACAACCACTTGAAAACGTCGCTTGAATGCAAAGGGAGCAAAAAACATCTTGAACGATCGAACTCTTTAATCGTGCAAGTGAGAAAAATAAAACTCAATCGTTACTTGAAATGATAGAGTTGATCGATCAATGCTTAAATTGATCGATCAATTCTTAAGTTAAAATTTCCTAACCTGATAACCTTGATCGATCAATCTTTTATATTGATCGATCAATGTTGAAGTTAAACTATCCTAGCTCGACAACCTTGATCGATCAATGCACTTATATTGATCGATCAACCCACAAAATTGATCAATCAATCTTCACTTTTGATCGATCAATCATTCATATTCAGCACAAGGTTCAAGCTATATTGATCCATCAATCCTATATATTGATCGATCAAAGTCTAAATTGATCGATCAATTCACTTATTGATCGATCGAACATGAAAGTAAAGTAAATTCCTAAAACACATATCTTTTGCTTGAACGAATCTCATTTAAAAAATGAGGACCTACTGTACCTCGTATATGTAGATTGGACCATTCAAAATATCTTTAATCACTTGTGATACATATACAATCACAATAATGAAGTTAAACTGAAATTGTGAAAATTACCTTCCACATTAGGTAAACAAATGCGGGTATTGGTTGCGGATCTCGGCTTTGCGCTCCCAAGTAGCTTATGAAGCTGAATGATTATGCCACTTTACGAGCACAAGTGGGATCACCTTAATCCACAAAACTTGATCTTTACGGTTCAAGATTTCGATGGGTTCTTCCACTAGAGTTAGATCCTCTTGTAGGTCAATTGGCTGGAAGTTCAACACATGAGTTGGGTCTCTCATGTATCTCCGTAGCATAGAAACATGAAAGACGTTATGCATACTTGTCAATTGTGGTGGCAAAGAAATCCTGTACGTGACTTCGCCAACTCGTCCGAGTACCTCAAAAGGTCCATTATAATATGGACTCAGCTTTCCACATTTTCCAAAGTGCATCACGCCCTTAGTTGGTGAGATCTTTACAAATACGTTGTCTCCTACCTGAAAACAAGTGTTAATGCCATACCTATTGATTAAACAAAGAAACCTAAGTTTCTTGAGTGAAACTAAGTATACCTGAAACTCAACGTGCATAACTCCTTTGACGACTTTGAGCAACTCGTAATCTCTCGCGGATCATCCGAACTGTCTCAGTTACACTGTCCATGATATCAGGTCCTAAAATAAGCTTTTCACTGACCTCTTCCTAGTTCAAAGGAGATTTGCATCATTGTCCATATAAGGCTTCGTAAGACGCCATCCCAATACTGGACTGATAACTGTTGTTGTAAGCAAACTCAATCAGAGGCAAATGTTGATCCCATGAACCATGAAAGTCCAACATGCATGCACACAATATATCCTCTATGATCTGGTTCACTCTCTCAGTCTGCTCATCTGTCTGAGGATAAAATGCTGAGCTAAACTCCACTTTAGATCCCATGCCTTCTTGAAATCACCGCCATAATTGCGACATATAAAGTGGATCTCAATCACACATGATGTTGACTAGTATGCCATGTATCCGAACTATCTCTTTCATGTACAGTTCTGTGAGCTTGCTAGCTGTATACGTAGTACGGTATGGTAGAAAGTGTGTTGACTTAGTAAGTCTATCTACAATGACCTAGATGGTATTATTTTTCCTCAATGTACTCGGCAACCCCAATATGAAATCCACAGAAATGACTTCTCATTTCCATTCAGGGACTGGTAATAGTTATAATAATCCTGCTGGGTTCTGATGGTCTACTTTTACTTGCTGGCAGACCAAACATCGAGACACGTAGTCTACAACATCCTTCTTCAATCCTCTCCATCAGAGGCTTCGCTTCAGATCTTGGTACATCTTAGTACTCCCAAGATGTATAGCATACGTTGACTTGTGCGCTTCTTCTAAAATAGTATCTTTAAGATCCTTGTTAGTGGATATGCACATCCGCTCTCTGAATAGCAAAATACCATCATCCTTGATGGAGAAATCCTTTCTGATCCTATTGATCATATCCTTCCTAATGGCCATAAGCTCATCATCAATTATCTGGAGCTTACGTACGTTATCAAACAACATGAGCTGTATCACAATGGTAGCCATGAATGCTCCCGAACCTCTAACATCAATCAATGTATCGCATAAGGCCAGGTCTTCAAGTAGATGCCACCTCTATACTCTGGTAATAAGATGTGATAACTAAGCCAAAGATTTTCTACTCAAAGCATCCGCCATAACATTGGCCTTCCCAGGATGATACTGGATGAAACATTCGTAGTCCTTTAAGAACTCCATCTATCTACACTGTCACATGTTCAAATCCTTCTGGGTAAAAAGATACTTGAGGCTCTTGTGGTCAGTGAAGATGTCAAACGTCTCACCGTATAAGTAGTGCCTCCAGATATTCAAAGCAAAGATCACCACCGCTAACTCCAGATCATCAGTCAGATAATACTTCTCATGTTCCTTGAGTTGTCTAGAGCCGTACGCGATAATTTTTTTATGCTGGTTGAGGATACAACCCAAACCACTGTAAGATGCGTCACTATATATAGTAAAATCTCCTCTACCCGAAGGGATAGCTAGCACTGGTGCTGTAGTCAGACACATCTTGAGTTCTTAGAAAATCTTCTCATATTGCTCAGTCCAATAAAACTTAGCATTCTTCTTTATGAGCTGAGTAAGCGGACTTGATAGTTTGGAGACCTTTTATAAATCGTCTGTAGTATCCCGCCAAGCCAAGGAAACTACAGACCTCGATTACCGTCCTTGGTTGTTCCCAATTCACTACCACTTTAATCTTTGTTGAATCCACCATTATACCTTTCTCAGAGACAACATGACCCAAGAAGCTGACATGATAAAGCCAAAACTCATATTTATTGAGCTTTGTATAAAATTTGGGATCTCTAAGAGTCTGTAGAGCCACATGCAGATGTTGTTCATGGTCTTTTTTTATCCTTGAATAGATGAGAATGCCATCCACAAAGACCACCACGGACTTATCCAAGTGTGATTTAAACACTCGATTCACTAGATCCATAAAAGACGCAGGTGCGTTCATCAATCCAAATGGCATAACTAAAAACTCATTGTGCCTATATTTGGTTCTGAATGTCGTCTTCTCAATATCCTCTGCTTTGACTCTTAGCTGATTATAACTCAATTGCAAGTCAATTTTCGTAAAGAACCTCGCTCCTTGTAATTGATCAAAGAGATCATTTATTCTTGGGAGAGGGTAACGATTCTTAATCGTCAACTTATTCAGCTGCCGGTAATCCATGTAAAGTCGCATCGAACCATCCTTCTTCTTGACAAATAGCACTGATGCTCTCCAAGGAGACGCACTAGGTTGGATAAACACTTTGCCAAGTAATTCTTACAGCAATTTCTTTAATTCTTACAACTCTGCAGGAGCCATCTGATACGGAGCTATAGATACTGGCTCAGTACCCGAAACTAGATTTATCGCAAATTCAATCTCTCGAGTTGGTGATAGTCCTGGTAAATCCTCTGGAAATACATTGGGGTACTCATAAGCAATGTGAATGTTCGAAATCACATTCTTCTCTTCCTATTTCTCTTACAGAAAAGCCATATAGTCACTGCACCCATTCCTCATCATCCTATCAGCCCGAATAGCTGATATCAAGGGTGCTACCTTTGACTTCACCCTGAAGAACCTAAATGACTTCCTCTTTGGAAGGCAGAAAATTATGATTTTCTATAGGCAATCAATGCTCACATGATAAGTGGATAGCCAGTCCATCCCTAATATCACATTGAAGCCTACCATATTCATCAATATCAGGTCTACTCGAGTTTCCTCCTCCACTCTAATGATTACCGCCATGTTCACTATATCTGTTTTCACTGATTTACCTGAAGGGATTGTCACTGCCAAAACAAAATCTAACTTCTCTGGAGTAATCCCTATGCGTGCTGAGAACATCAGCGCAATGAAAGAATGTGTGGATTCAGGGTCAATTAGTACTCTCGCTTCAACCTCACATATGTCTTATTCTTGACGTATATGAAGAGTACCTTAGTTTATTTACCAACATACACGTCATGCATATAATATAAGACATAGTAGTCACAATATTCCTATGCATTTAAGATCTACTAACACATTCAAAATAACTGAAAATAATAATAGAATTGAACTCTCAAAGCATAATGATACCTTGGATGACATCGTTCGATGCCAGAGCATCAGCTGCAGTGACAGAATAGGCTCGACCTTGAACAACAGGTCGAGACAATCTCTGAGTAGACACGGATCCAGACCGCTCCTTGCTCTCCTTACTCTCCTCTGGGCAGTTCCTAACTATGTCATTCATCTTGCCACACCTGAACCATGCCCCCGTCTCTCTCCTACAGTCCTCTGTCTTGTGTGGCTTTCCACACTTTGCACATGACAGAGTCGAAGTGAACGATGAGACCCTAGAAGATCCCTGCGCTACCGAAGCTCCGCTGCCAGAAGAACCAGATGGTCTGAATGGTCTGGAAGATGTAGGTGCTGCTGGCCTCTAATATGAACTAGGCCCTGTAGATATCGTCGGTCGGGAGTGTGTAGGGTATCTCGGAGGTCTGAAGAATCTAGCCCTTTAGTTTTGTTCAGGGTTCTGAGATTGCCCCTGAAATGACCTCTCTTTATTTTTCCTATCTCTCCAGGCAAACTGTTTCTGATTCTCCTCCTCTGCGATGAGAGCTTTGGACATAACACTCTCGTATGTCTCCATTTCTCACAAGGCCACATCCTTCTGAAGATTTTCCCTCAAGCCAAGTTGAAATTTACGAGCTCTCATCAACTCGGTGGCTACATGATGTGGTGTGAATCTAGATAATCTGTCAAACTGAGCACCATATTCTCTTACCAACATAGGACCTTGCTTCAACTCAATGAATTTAACGTCCCACTGATGCCTTACTATCTTTGAGAACTATTTATTATAAAAGACGCCAGTGAACTCCTCCCAAGTCCACGGAGTGTTTGGGAATTCTCTCTTTGTTCCTTGATACCGACTTCCACCAAGGTCCGACATCACCATCGAGTTTGAAGGTTGCCTAACGCACTTTTTCCACATCAGTGCACTGGAGCACTTCAAACAATTTCTCCATTTCTTCATTCCAACCCTCGGCCTCAATAGGATCCGTTTGACCTGAGAAGTTAGGAGGTTTCATTCTCCTAAACTCGGTAAAATCGTTGGGTTGGTGAGGTGGCCTAGCTTCTTGTTGATTCAAAGTAGCAGTCTGCTGAGCGATGTTGGTAGCCAACGCTTCCAACACCTACTCCATCCTACTCCTGCTACCTCTTCTTCCTCCTCTCGGTCCTACCGGAATGGTATTCTCATCCAATAGGAACCTCAAACCCTTAGAGGTATCAGTAAACTCAGGAATCTCTTGCACAGGGAGCTCTCTTTGTCCTTCTCTTCCTCCATTGTGTCCACCTCTGGACTTTGGGCCCATAGTACTGGTCTGTTATTGTGAAAATAACAAAATCGATCAGTACATAGATTGTAAAAATAATCCAACATGAACCCGTAGTTCAACCTAAAGCCTAGGCTCTGATACCAAATGTGACAGCCTGGATTTCCGCACCCGAAAACTCATGTCATTAGAATCATGCTTTGAATGATCCCCAGGACAAATCACAGAGTGTTTGCTCACATAGCGAAAATCAGAGCAGACACGGTACAATAGTGGTAGATCGAGTCATCATAGGAATTTAAAAAGAGAGAAGTAAAATAATGCATATCTATAAAAACAAAAGAATATACATTCTCAAAAAAGAACCAAGAAAAACCACTGGTGATGGACATCCATCACTCAAAACAATAGTTCCTGATAATGGTTCCTATAAAATATATAATAATATAAGTAAAAATATCTATATAAATAAATACAGAAGGTGGCCACCAGACACACAAATAATCCAAAATACAGTACAAAACCCATAAATACAAGACCAATATACCCAGGCTAAGGGTAAAACTTGTCTACCTGGATATCCGCCTCCTCGTCCTCGGCCTCAGCCTCAGCCTCTGGCTGATAATTTGGATCGCTCTCGGTGCCCGGTGGTCTAACCATAGAACCTATGACACAGAGTCAGTAGTTAGCTAACCATCTAAGCTTAGTAGAAGAATTTTAGTTAAATTTGGATTTTAATCATAAAACATGGTTGCAGAAGATATTTCAGACAGATAAACAAAGCAGGATATAAACAGAACTGAACAGATGCAGATAGGTGATCAGATATGCAGAATAATCAGAATGCAGAACTGGTATGAGCAGACATAATTTTAGAGTTTTCAGGATGCTATGAGAACAGTATTTAATAACTTAAAATAGTATACTTAAGTAACTCCCATGAGTATAGCACGTGGTAGCTAGATTTGGGCCGATGGATAATCCCGACCATCGTCGTTCAATGAACAATTTCAGGAATACAACAATGCCTCAACTAAGGAGTGTAATTATGTCGAGGGATTTCCAAAGCAAATGCACGATTGTGCCAGGTACGGATATACCGCCGAGTCGGTGGGATTCGTCAGATTATTAAACTTGAAATTAGATGCATACGTATCATATAACAAGAATCAGGTGACAAATAACAGATAACAGGAATCAGATATAATAGAATTTTCATACATATGCTAGACATGATTTGGAAACAACTCAAAACAATACAACAGAACACAGAAGATTTGAAAACCATGAGATCAAGAATAAATGCAATTTCAGTTGAATTCCCCTACCGCAGATCAAACCTTTCTAAGCAAATTCAAAGCTTTTCAAAGCATCACGGTCTGATCCTAGACCATAGACATAGTATACTTATCGTCAGAACATCAACTGGTACAATTTCCAGTAGTGTTTTATCCATAAAACTAAACAACAGAAAACAGGGGTGATTGATCGATCCATAACCTTATTTGATCAATTAGTCCTTCAATTTTATTGATCAATCTCCCATTTAACTCATATGTGATAGAGGGGATTTGATCGATCAACATCCCTATTTGATCGATCAATCTCGCCATTGATCGATCAATCAAGTCAGACTCAAATTTCCTACCTCCTGTTTGCACTCATTTTATAAAATTTGATCGATCAATTTCTAAATTGATCGATCCATCTTCCTCATTGATCGATCAATGTTCACATTGATCGATCATTCTTACCTTTGATCAATTACTTTACTCTGATCGATCAATCTCTTATATTGATCGGTCAACCTTTAAAATTGATCGATCAAATACCAATTTGATCGATCAATGCCCATCGGGCATTGAACTTCCAGAAAAGCTCCCTACTGTTCTCATTAACTGAAATATACGAATTGATCGATCAATCCTTCACATTGACCGATCAATCCCAGGATTGATCGATTAATTCACTACTTTGATTGATCAAGGATGACAGTTTCTATCATTAATGGCGATCACTGTTAGTGACCCATTTTCACCATGAATCTTTAATGCTTCCTAACCCACAGTCAGACATATTTATTTACACATTTATGAGGTCTTAACCTCCATAATTTAACTCTAAAAACTCACCTCTTTAAATGCCCTTTCTGGTTCTCGGCAAATGCGATCCGAAGAGGGTTTTAGATCCGGAATCGGGAATTTGTCACCGTCACGACCTAAAAAAGCAGACGCTCAGCTCCGCTTTAGCACACAGAGATACCACTCCTCTTTGCCAGAACAAATATGACGTACCGACGTCGATTCCGCACTCCTAACTCAATTAATCTCAACCCTAGGCTTCTTCTAATTGCGGTTTCTCAAAGTAACCACCTAAAACAACAACGTAGCTGCAAATTCTCAAGAAACACAAGAAGAAGAAGATGCAAGGTAGGTATCCAAACCTTCTTCCTTCTCTTATAAGCTAAGAAAATCAAATATCTTTGATATTTCAGTTTTCTCTTAACTTAAGCTCCGGTGTGGAGCACCTACACAGCTTCTTCGGCGTACCACGCCTCATCAAGGGTTTACTAGACTCGGGCTTACACAAGAAGTCACACATGACTTCATCTAAGCTCAGATTAATATTAATCCAAAATTTTTAATTTGTCTCGATTTCTGTGCCGGGCACCCTTATCGCAGCAGTCGAGTTCTTGTTCAAAATTTTTAGGGCCATTACATTTCCAATGTGAGACTAAAATTGTAACAACCTCAATTCCCTGATATCTAGATTGGTCAAGATGAGACCAAGATCAGCCCCTAATAGGATGAGGTCAAAGATTTGACACCCAACATTGAAATTAGGTGTGACACCCACATTACAAAAATTATGAATGGCATCCACCATACCCGAATTGTGTGTGTAGCACCCATGTGGCACCTAATTTCATGCCCCCCTTTCCTGAATTACTTGTGGCACCCCATTGGGGCACCCACACTCCTTGAGATTCAAATTGGCCAAAGTTTGACCCCTTGGTTGACCCTTAGAAAGGGCCAGTCAAACCCTTTGACCCCATGTGTGGTGTGAGATTAACAAACACCGAGAGTTAGGTGAAAGAGAATGGCATGAGATTGAGGTTAATTGATAAATAAGTGAAGCTAGAGGGGTATTTCCATCTAATTTGATAGAAATTATTTATTAATTAAAATGAAATTCAAAAGTTCTAGAGAAACCTAGCCCTTGAATGAGTTGACGAACTTTGAATTCATCTTAGACCATCGGATTGATCTAGGTGTGATGTGTGGTGAGAGAGATACACAAGAGTGCATGTAACCATTAGATTGAGAAGAATCTTGATTTTCACATTTTTGGAGGGCACCAAAAGGACCAAAAGTCTAAGAATTTACTTGATGGAGGGCCAAGATGAGGGTCCAAGTGGGACCCACCCCAAATTTGAATTTGGGCTCTCTCTCCCTCTCTTAGTTACTTAGGGAAGAAGGAAGAGTTTGGGAAGAGAGAGTGCCATGGCACTCTTGTCTCCCACTCTCTTAATAAAATATTAACTCTCTCTCTCTTGTCATTTATTCCGGAACGAGAGAGATTCTTCTCTCTTATCTCTATCATTCTTCTTCCTCTAGCCCAACCTTCATTAGAGCTCCTCTCGAGCTCCCGTAGCCATCACTACAAAAAAATAGATTATTAGCGATAGTTTTTTGGAGCAAAAAACTTTCACTATTAACAAAAAAACTATCAAAGACTATTAGCGGCAGTATTTTGTTAATAGCGGCAGTTTTTAGCTGCCGCTAATAGTCTTGTTTTTTGTAGTGCTTCTATCCAACCATTGAAATCCAAATCTAAAATTATAGATATTCTCTCATCCACCTCTAGTTCTACGTAGGTTAAGATCACCCCAATCCCAGCCTTCTAGACCCCTCTAATTACACAAGAACATCAAGCTACCTAGGGGATGCTAAGGTAAAGTTTTAGCTAGGTACATTTGCGAACTTCTAGCAATGTTCTTGTAGTTTAATCACTTAGTTTTAATTTTCTTATATTATTTTGATTTTTCCTTTTAAATGGTGCAATACCATGTGTTAGATGTTCTTGCATGTGATCATAATGATCATGAATGGTCATCACAAAATACAAATCAATGGTCTATGATCATCATAACCTATAGATGGTACCCATCCAATGTGTGTTGTAGGTTTGGCCATTGTGAGTGCATGGGTTACATTGGTGACCATGCATGCTCTTAGGCCATCCATCCACACGATTTTGATGGTATGGGATGATCACTGAGAGTTTGATTTTGAGTTTTCTTATAAAAAGTTTTTGAAAAATAATCAAGCTATTGAATTTCAAATGATTTTTGAAAGGAAATTGAACTACTCTCCTAGAATGAATTAAAAGATTTAGTAGTTATAGCTGGTTTTGATCTAAATGAATGGTTATGATTTGACCGAATGAGATCACATTTTTATTATTACATGCTCACTGTTTTGATGATGAAATCTTATGGTAATGGATGCTTTTAACTTGATACAGATTATTGACATATTTGATGGGATTTACTTTGTCACTATACTATATAATTTTTCTAATCCATAAATTGCTATTGTTGAGATTTGCGAAATTGTAAGTTTTAGTCTTTGATGTATGCTGTAATTATTTTTATTTTTTTTTATAATTAAGTGGGGTTGATGGGACCCCACTCTTTTATTAAAAAAAGGAGAAGATTATAAACGAATTGAGTTACAAATCAAATCTTCTCGGATGCAAGAGTGAAGGGAGAAAGGAATAGAAAATGAATGTCCATCGTACAGCTAAAGATGAGTCTTGTCCAATCTTTGTGAGCAAATCAAAACTAAAGTTCATCTCTCTCGATATGTGTTTTAAGGACATCGAGTGGAAAGAGAGGGCTAATAGCTTAATTATTCGAGTAGTAAAGATATAAGGCCATGGCGTTTTATGTTGTCCATTAATACAGTTGATAGCAACTAGAGAATCTGATACAATTTCCAGGTCGATGTAGTTTTGTTCAACGGCGAATTGCAGCCCATATTCAATCACCTGAAATTCAGCATGAGTTATATCATAAGATCTCTCAATGGGGCCACGGAACTAGCTTGATGTTGTCCTTGAGAATTTCTAAAGAGATCTCCAATGATAAATTTTCCATCTCTATAAGCTGTATCTGTATTTAATTTTAGGAATGGATCTAGAGGCCATTGACAGACCTGTGGAGTGGGAGGAAGATCCATTGAAGGTCGCCAATTAATGTTGATTGTAGAAGATATAAGATGATCTTCCATCGAGTTGACCATAGTGATATTAACATCTTCCACAATATTATGAAGAATATTCCTTTTATGATTTGATTTATTCTCAAACATCCTTACATTTCTTTCTTGACATAGGTGCCAAATGGATGCAGCGAATACTAGCTTAATTAGAGTGGCTTGCTTCGAGTTGCCTTTACACTTTTCCATGTAGTAGGTCATCTCTTCAACAAGGGTACCAATAGAGTTCTTTTTTATATTAAGCCGCCTACATAGAGATCTTCATATCCAACTGGAATATGAACACCTAAAGAAGAGATGATTGTGATCTTCCAAATAGGACCAACAAAGCACACATCTTGAAGGAATATATAAACCTCTTTTATCAAGGTTATCCAAAGTAAGCAATTTATTTTGGATAGCTAACCAGGAAAAAAATAAATTCTTAGGAATATATCTAGAGTGCCAGAGAAATTTGTGTCATGAAACCTTCTCAAGAGAATGCTTGAAGCAAGACCAAGACGATTTAGTGGTAAATTCACCTGAAGATTTGGGTTTCCATATATAAGCATCTTCGTCGTGAATATTGAAGGGAATAGGATGTGTACGGATTCTTGCCCATGCTTCTTCCATTTTCCGATTTGTAGGATTTGGTAAGTTCCATTCTCCATTAATAATGGCATCAATAACATAGTTGCTCTCATCAATACCAGATTGTAGCATCATTCTACGCCCATAATCCTTAATTAGAGTACCATCCTCAAGCCAAGGATCATGCCAGAAATTTGTGCTAGCTCCATTGCCGATGATAACCTGAATCTTTGATTTTATAGTATCTCTAACCCTCATAATGCCTCTGTAGGCCCATGAGAAATTATTAGGGAGATTACAGTTCCAAACATTTGCAGGGAGAACGTATCTAGTAGTGCACTAGGTGGACCAAAGAAATTTGTTGGAGACCAAGTTCCAGAAGAGTTTTGATAGGCAAGCATTATTCCAATCAATAATACGCCTAATTCTAAGGCCCCCTTCATCCTCGGGTCTGCAAATTTTCTTCTAAGTGATAAGGTGCATCGATTGGCCTAAAGAAGGGCCCCTCCAAAGGAATCTTGAGAACATTATTTCCATTCAACTAATATCTTCCTTAGGAGATAGAAAACACCAAACTAATAGATTTGAAAGCTATTTAAGATTGATGTAATGAGTTCCAATCTTCCAGCATAAGAGAGAAGATTACCTTTCCCGCTTTCAAGGTGATCTTGAATTTTCTCGAGAAGAGGTGTGACATCCCTGATTTTCAAGACGTTAATACGCTGATTTAGTGTTTGTGTCTGACACAGTATACACGACACGCCATGGAATTTCAAGGTATTTTCTTCTTAAAGAGATACCGTTTAGTGTAAAAAGGGGCCTATATACATAGTTGATGCATTTGTAGTGTTATTTTGACCAAGTACACTATTTTAAGTGTGCGCGCTTAACACCGCATCAACCCCCAATAGGAATAAATGTAATGACTTCAAAAATTTTGACCCTGAAAATTTGGCCCCTAAGCACCAACAGTAAAGAAGTTTAAGGATTTAAAATTTTTTAGGTGCGATATGGACTCAATTGGAGTCTTTGGGCGAATTGATACACATAGTATTGGGTGTGCTAGCGTCACACTGAATTAAAGTTCATTTGAATTGAGTTTTAGATAAGCCCGAACACACTAATACGGTGTGTGCACTTAACGCGAGAAATAGAACTTGTTTTGGATAGAAGAAAACACACTAATATGGTGTGTTCGCTTAACACAAAACCAAGTCCACTTATAGATAAGAATTAATACCGTAGTCTGACGTACTTACTTCACACAGAAGCGAACCCATTTCAATAAGTGAAACCGTGGGTTTCATTTGTCTCATCTAAGAGAAAGAATAAGAGAGAAAGAGAAGGAGCTTGAGAAGAAGAACGTCATTCTCCCCACTTCCAAGATCTGTGCCGACCTCCGTGCCGAGATCCGACGTTGTCGATCTCCCCTGCAAATCCTTCTTCTTTGATTGATGATCGTAAGAACGCGTGGAAATTGGCATGATTTTGACCCACGAAAGCAGAAAACCCAAACCCTCTTTCTTCAATTGCAACCCACTTTCATCAATTCATTTCGATTCTTTGTAGTTACGCTAGAGAATCTTGAGTATGTCTTATGCGTCGGAGAGATTGGATCGCCAACCCCATTGATTTGATCTCCAACAATGATCCGATCACAAATGGAGAAAAGGGGTTTCAAATCCCTTGAATGTGCGTGTAATATCCCCAATTTTTGGAAACCGCATAAGCCAAATAGGTGTGTACAGATGTGGTGTGTGCGGTTCACAAGGGAACCCCAAGTACTTAACACACATTTAGGTGTGTATGTGCTTCACACCAAATAAATCAAGTGGATAAGGGTAACACACAATTTGGTGTTTGTGCTTCACAAAGAAGCAAAGTGCTGTTTGGATAAGTGAGGGATAACTAATGTGCAAGACCCATTTGTTGGGTTTATTAACTTTGGTTGTTTTGAGAGAAAGAGAAGAAGGGTTTGAAGAGAAAGGATTCGCTTGAATCCGTGTGCTCTGAGCCGTAGGATCGTCGTGTGATTTTTACAAACTCGCGTGTGAAAGATCACCATCCGATTGTGACAACGACTTGATTGTGGATCTTAGTGAGACCGAAATGGGTTTTGAAACCCATATACTTACAAGAGGAGAAGATGATCCGATATTCAAGTGAATCTCTAGTTTGAAGGTGAGAAATCGATACTTAAGTGTGAAATTATTATAGGATATGATGTCTTATAATTTGTGTGAGAAGTGTAGATGTTATTGGCAAAGAATTCACGCGAAGAGCGAGGAGAGAAAACTCATATCTGAAGAGTTTCTGGTTCTCGCGCGCCCGAGCTTCAAAGCTCACTCGTGCGAGAAGCCTTCAGAAAGGCATATTTGAGCCTCGCTCGATCGAGAAAAGAGACTCCAGTGACCCTTTGATACTCGTTTGCACGAGAGTATAAGTGATTTATGAGCTCGCTCGCGCTAGCTGTGTTTCTCGCTCGCACGAGTTACCTTTTTAGAAAGGTTTATGTGAGGCTCGCGTGCCCGAGGCGGCTGGTGAAATTCAGCTTCAGTAAGCTATTTTTCACTCACGCACCAGAGCTTTTTGAACTCGTTTGCGTGACCTTACACCTCTCTCGTGTGAGAAACAAAGTCAGACTTTTTTTGATCTTTTTTGTGTGAATTCTTCATAAATGTGTATGTTTAGGTTTTCTTAAGCATTTCTAAGTACTCTTTGAATGATTTGGGATGTAGATTGACGTGTCGAATGTTTGCGTAAGTTCTTGAAAGGTTTAGTGTGGATTGTGAGAGGCATGACTTGAGGTAGGGGAAACTTACTACAACTGTGATAGCCCAAATTTTGAGAAATCGAAACGCGTGCCATCGAATCACCCGTTAAGGTGATCCTGTAATTTCTCGAATACTTGGCACATCCACACGAGTCAAAACTCATACAGATATCTCTAACTAGCAGATAGAGTCATTATATATAACAAAAGAAAGTTCCATTTCTATATGTAAACTGATCAAAATAATGGTTCTAAATTCCACAAATGCCAAATGCATGGACAAAAGAATTGAGACGATGATGGACAACCATCACCAAACAATGGATCACAAAATTATACCCAAAACATACAGTATACAACTAAATGTCTAGCTCAAAATGGTTGGACGTACCAAGACAAACTCAAAATACAGGTGCTTCTCACAGCTCACACCACAATCCTAATTGGGGAAGAACTCCTTTGGCAGGGGCTCAACCCCCTCTTCTGGTTTGTACTCTAGATCCCTCTCAGGATCCAATTCCTTCAATTCATCTTCACCTGTGACGTATAGTCGAAGGGTGAGCTACATCTAAGCTCAATAGGTAAAACATTAGCAGCATTTAAATCTCATATCTCATAGCATGAAGTTTAGTAACTGATTTTCATTTGCACATTTTCACAATTAAACATTTAAATTCCAGAATGTTGAAACTTAATCACACACATACTCAAATCACATGTTTTGTTTTAAAACTATTTGGATATAACTTAAGACAGATAACTTAAATACTATTCTAAGCATATATAGCATTAGAAGCCACACATAATACCGATGGGAATCCTTTACCATCGTCGTTCAATGAATCCTTTTCACATGTGCCCAAGCCCCTACGTTAGGAGAACTTGTGCTGAATGAAGCTTTACCATTGGCCGATAAGAAAAATAAATGGATATCTCGCCGTACCGGAGCACAAATGATTCTTAACACGTGAACCTTAAATCATAATGCAAAGTCTAACTTATAGTTTTCACACCGTGTAAAGTGATTACATTATATTATTTTTAGAAAACTTATATTCTTACACAATTTTTGGAATTCACACGAACACATTTTTCACATCACATTTCTCATATCACATCACATTTAATTATTTTCAAAACTTGTTTGAAAGATTCAAATATCACATGCTTAGTTTCACATAACTTGTCATGGCTTATCACATCACATTACTAAACTTTTTCATAGTATTTTCAAATAAAATGGTAGTAAGTTTCCCCTACCTCAAGTCACGCCTCGTATAATCCACACTAAACCTTTTAAGAACTTACACAAATTTTCAACACTTCAACCTACAACCCAAATCATTTAAAGAGTACTTAAAAATACTTAAGAAAACCTAAAGATACACATTTTCGAAGAATTCACACAAAAAAGGTCAAAACAAGTTTGACTCTGTTTCTCGCGCGAGCGAGGTGTAAGGTCGCGGGAGCGAGTTCAAACAACTAGGGCGCGAGAGTGAAAAATTGCTCATTGAAACTGAATTTCACCAGCCGCCTCGGGCACGCAAGCCTCACATAAACCTTCCTGAAGGTATCTCGCGCGAGCGAGAAACACAGCTCATGCAAGCTCACTCATAAATCACTTTTACTCTTGTGCGAGCGAGTATCAGAGGCTCACTGGAGTCTCTTTCTCGGCTGAGCGAGGCTCAAATATGCATTTCTGAAGGCTTCTCACGAGAGCGAGCTTTGAAGCTCGAGTGCGCGAGAACCAGAAACTCTTAAGATATGAGTTTTCTCTCCTCGATCTTCTAGTGATTTCTTCGCCAATCACATCTACACTTCTCACACAACTTACTAGACATCATATTATTAAGCACTGAAAAATACCATTTTTCACCTCTTAACCTAGCCTTTACTATACCTTGGAGCCATCAAATAATTATATTTTGAGTGTGTTTTGTAGTTAATAACAAAATTGTAGCTTAGTGCAACTGTCATGCCTTGGAGACCAAAAGAGAGTGAATTGAAGTCAAGGAGGGCAGCTGATGGAAGAACAGAGGATACACCATGGTGACCATTTTAGTTGCTAAAGTGGGCCCTAGAAGTCAGACAGATGAGAGAAAGATGGACCAAGCAGAAAACACTGCTGCAGCAGCATGTGCACTGCAGCAGAGGAGAAAAATGTAAGGCCTTGCACAGCTCTCGAGTGACTCTCGCAAGGCTCTAATTCACCAAAAACAAGTCTCGCGAGGATCTCGCTAAGTTAGAGCCTATAGCAGACTTATAGCTCGCATACATCTGGCGCAGCTTAAGAAGAGAGAGAGCTTTAGAAATTTCTCTCGCACAAATCTTGCAAGATTCAAAGACAAAGCCAACCACGCGATAAGCACATCCCATCCTGGCGATCATCCGTGCGAAGCTCAAAGTCTATCCTCACGAGAACCTCGCGAGCTGTAATTCATCGTAGCGACATCCTCCCGACATGGGCCGCCTGGAGCTCATCTACGTGAGCTGTACTACTCAGTACAAATGGAACCTCGCAAGCAGCACTCATTCGTATCAAGTGATCCTCGCGAGTTGCCTTTGACTGTAATTCGATCCACGCGATAGCCTCGCAAGAGGCCAATAAGCAGCACTTATCCTCATGAAGCACGGGCTCCTGCCTTCTTAGTTCATATACAAGGATGTTTTGGAGATTTCTCCACTTCTAGGGCACACATCCCGAGGTTCCGCATTGATTCCCACTTCTTGAGGCATCTAAGGTCCGCGAAGGAGCCATGATAGTAGTGGCAAATGGGGCATTTCCCCTCCTCTTCTCCTATTGGCCAGGGATAAATATTTTTTGGGCAATGTGTATATAAGATGTAATTTTTGTGTAGAAACTATCTCATCCTTAACCTAATTTCAGCTGTGAGCTAGGGTACTCTATGCTTAGGTCATTAAGGGTTAGGGTTAGGTCATCTTTTTGGTTTTTCTTCTCTCCTTAGCTCAGCACTTGCTAGCTAAGATCTACTGTAATAAGGGTACATTATGTATGCTATAATAAGATTGTGAAAAGTTGTAAAAGCCTGGGATTCTGCACATACTGCAGCTCTGAGGGCAGCCATTGTAAGTTCTTTTTATACATTGAAATGCCATTTTCAAAGCTTCATTGAAGCTATATTTTCCTTCTATTTATTAGTAGTTTTGTATAGTTTTAATGCACGTATATGGGTGATGAGCTTGCAGCCATGCATACATAGCAGCTGCAGTAGTTTTTATTGCTCTGATTTCACCCCCTTGACTATACTATATCTTTGGGGATGATCTGTGACCATTCAGTGGACAGATCATGGCCTTAGACTAGTCCACATCTCTGAACGGAATTGGATTCTTCTTCCTCGCATTTGAGCTTGTAGCCAAATGAAGGACTGATCTGGATCTAGCCTTTTCCCAGCTTAAGCAATCTCTGTTTCAATCCAAAATACTAGTCCTCGATTTATTACTTCTCATCAATTTTCGATTTATTTTCCAAACCCATCTTCATTCTTCATAAACTCTTTCTTATAGCATAGAACTGTAGGTTTCTTTTATGTTTATTTTAGTTTTAGTTGTGACAACAAATTCCCTTTCTTTAGTGCTTCCAGATCTGTACTCAGATATGGAGATCTACTAAAATAACCCTTTGGGTTCTAGATCAATTTTCCCTATGGGACAACCCTTTCTTATCAAAACTTGCTACAACAGGCCCTGGATCCTGCAGGACTGTGTGTATGTTTTGGATTGCTGTTTTCAATTCCCTTCACTCCACCTTTTTATTTGTTTTTTATCATAGATTTCCCCACACATTCTTTTTTAATAATCATAATAGCAAGCATCTATAATATCATCAACACATATCCTATAATAATTTCACACTTGGGTATCTATTTCTCACCTTCAAATTAGAGATTCACTCGAAGATCAGAGCATCTTTTCCTCTGTAAGTATATGGGTTTCAAAACCCATTTCGGTCTCTCTAAGCTCCACAATCACCACGACGTCGTCACAATCAGATGATCTTTCACACGCGAGTTTGTGAAACTCACATGACGATCCTACGGCTCAGAGCACACAGATTCAAGCAAATCCTTTCTCTTCAAACCCTTCTTCTCTTTCTCTCAAGACAACCAAAGTTAATAAACCCAAAAAATGGGTCTTGCACGTGAGTTATCCCTCACTTATCTAAACAACACTTTGCTTCTTTGTGAAGCACAAACACCAAATTGTGTGTTACCCTTATCCACTTGATTTATTTGGTGTCAAGCACATACACACCTAAGTATGTGTTAAGTTCTTTGAGTTCCCTTATGAACCACACACATCACATCAGTACACACCTATTTGATTTATGCGGTTTCCAAAAATTGGGGATATTACATTCATCCCACCTTATAAAATTTTCGTCCGTAAAAATTGACCAAAGTAACTAGACCTAAGTAGACACTTCAGATCTAATACGTACATCTTAATATAAAATATAACACAAAACACAACTTTCCATATCTGACACGGTCACAAATGCTCATACACAGAAGGATACGTGATCCGACAAAACAAAATACAGATCGAAAATCCCACATTGCTTAATATAAATAGCCCACTCACAAAAGCTACACACATGCTCATTCATAGCAGAACCTGCAGTAAAAATCATAATGTAAGCATGGATACAACTTTGCCCACGTTGATAAATCCCACACATTCACACAACACATTGACACAACCTCACGTACATTTCTATTGAATCAAAATTTGACTAATCATCGACCACCCACATTGATATACGACCTGTAAAAATGCTTTGCCAATAGATAGCTGTACACATTGGCAAACCGACAGAATTTCACTATTTTTCTCACATCGAAATCCGGATCGAAATCCAAATTCACATTGAAGTCCGGATCCACATTCTTTTCATAGTGACTTTTAAAACTTAAGATTCAAGTACGCTAGGCTGGAACTAAAACCACTTATATACTAAATAACCTATTCACAACAAATGTAAACCATTCACATCAGAATTTTTAACTGATTCCCACAAAAGGAAAATCATTTACCTCAAAAGGTAGCCCATGAAATATTCCAAATTTTAAAACTATTCCCACAATATCCAAAATTTACAACATAAAAAAAATAAACGAAAACATAAAAACTTAGGATTAATCCAATTTTGAATCCACATCCATTCATAGTTCCATTCAAAGCTGAAATTGGAAGTATATTAAACCAACACCAAAACCATTCACATTTGAATGAATCCCTTCACAATAAAACTAAACTATTTACATCAAAAACAAAATATTTAACGATCTATACGTGACAACCATGTCACCACAGTTTTGGAACTTACATCTCCAAAAGTTACAAAAAAGAATCAACCATTTATATTTCAAAAATTTCATGTTTTCTCCAAATTATCTCTCTATAGTCACCAACGACAGCTAATCCTCAACACTGTCACCCTAGTCAGGCTCCTCTCCTGAGTCATCCTCGCCAAAAATTGAATTGTCATCGGTCTCATCATCTGCTTCAGCACCCGCGCTGGAGCTGGAAGCACCAAAAGTCACTGTCCGCAGTATCAAGAGGTGTTGAGTGTACGTATGCGGATATGCATGACGCATCAGGTCTTTGATAATGGCCTCTTGAAACCACTACTGCTGCCTCATCTCCCGATTCTGTTAGAGTAGTGTTCAGAGCATCTCATCCTGACTATCCATCATCTTAGCAAAATTCGAGGCTTGTTCTGTTCGGGTCCGTGCGTCGGCATGTGGTTGGGCTGAAGGTGGCATACTGGTTTGGGCTTCTTGGTCTTGCATTGTTTCAGTTTGAGGGGGTTGCTGCTGCTCTGCTTGTTGTTGCTCTTTGGGCATAATTTCTCTCTCTCTCTCTCTTTCTTCTAACGCTTGTCTGAAGTTGATATAGCTTTGGTTTAAGTCCTTGACTCGATAAGTCTTTACGTTATCCGAGAGTAAGGGCTCATTGGGATGAATGTCAAACCATCAATACCTTCACGTTGCTCAAACATCTTTGATATTAATCGGGCATAAGGTAGCCGATTTACAGGTGCTGAGACGGCACCGAACCTAGTACGGTCATAAGCATGCTTGATTGCTTTCCTCACCAGTGTAGGCGCACTAAACCACCTACCTTGATGAGCTGCATAAATGGCTTGCAAGAAAGGGTCCCTCTCTCTTCCTCATGGCCCAACGAAAATAAATTCTTCCTAAAGATGATGTTTAAGGGCCATAAATGGTCCGGTAATTGGGCCCGTGTGACCGATTTTCCCATGCTGGTTGCTCCATGAGTCATGTTGGTCACAATGTCTTGAAATTTATTAATTTCCCGAATCGGGATTTTGAAGCCCCATTGTCCACATATTCCCACAGGCATCCCACATAGCCCTTGAAATATCTTCCTGGTCAAAGGTAAACGTTCTCCCATCAATTTCGGAGATCAATTTCATTTTGGTGTTGTCCATTTTAAAAGGTTGGTAAAGCAACTTCACCAAACATGGGTAATAGTGTGAGTGAAAAGGTGTTAAAAGCGATTTTAGATCATTCTCTTTAAGATAGTCCATTGTGTAGTCGGTTGATTTTCAAAGACATCACGGTGAATAGACCATTCGAGTTCAAAAATTTTTGCTTCCCACCATCCGGCGGGTTGGGTTAAAGGAATAGGTGGAGGAGTGGCCTTTTTGCACCCTGAACTTGGTGGTCTTACCGCTAATTTCTTCCTAGGTTTAGGATTTGGGGATTTTGAAGACATTCTAGGGTTTGTAAATCCCAAAATCCAATGTAATGGAGCTTGGAATGAAGTTTAAGATTACCTCCTTTGCGTTAAAATTCAATGGAATAGCGTAGAAATCTGAGGAACACATATGCGAAGCTCCTGCATAGAAAACAAAAACCCTAGAACTCCCCCCTTCTCTTGATTTTGTGTGAAATGCCCACGAGAAGGGTAAAACCCTTATATAGCCTGATTCTCGCGCGCACGAATATCAGTCAGTCACTAGAAATTTGATTTCCCAATATATATATATATATATATATATATATATATATATTTTCATTCTGAGTGAGTCGCGCGAGCGAGCAATAAACCTCGCGCGAGCGAGTCTTAGTTACTCTTCAGGGGTCGAATTTCTCTTCCTTATTTCTCTGTTTGAGTGACTCGCGCGAATGCACTAAAGCTCAGGCGCGCGAGAATACAAGCACTTCATTTTAAAGTTGTTTCTCTTCTAATTTTCATTTCTTTTGCTTTGAATCATCAATTCGACTGCTTTTGAGACGTCTTTTTGCATCGAATTTATTATGTATCGTCTAAGTACGTCATCGGTCTCATACATTACTGATTTGTGATGGTTTAATCTAAGATAATCCAGTACATAATTTTCACGCATTCAACAAGAACATATAAATTTAGAAATGAATTTCTCAAAATTTCTTAAATTTTTATACAATCTTCACGTAAACAAATTCGGGTAAGTGTCATGCACATCCGACTCACCTTCCCAAGTGGCTTCTTTTAGCGAATGATTTCTCCATCTGACAAGTACCAATGGGATCCTCTTTTTGAGTAGGACATGCTCCTTCCGATCAAGAATTTGTACCAGTTCTTCTCGAACTGTCAAGTCTTCCTAAATTTTGGTCGGCTGGTGATCTATAACATGAGTTGGATCCTTCACATATCGTCTCAGCAACGATACATGAAATACATCATGCATACTTGAGAGTTGCGGTGGCAGTGCAACCCAATAAGCAACCTCTCCAACGTGTCCCAAAATTCGTGGACAACTTTCCACGCTTCCCGAAATGCATCATGTCTTTGGTAGGCAAAATCTTGATGAAGACATTTCTGCCGTCTGAAAGAAATACACCATATTAATAATAACATTTATATATTTATACATAATCCACGTAATCCATCGCAACTAAAGCATTAAGTTTACCTAAAACTCAACGCCAATTCTCTTAAGGTCAGCATAGCTCTTTTGTGTACTTTGGGCAACCTTTAACCTCTCGCAAATTAGACGTACCACTTCAGTGGTACTTTCTATGATCTCTAATCCCAAAATAAAATTTTCTCCTATTTCTTCGTAATTGATTGGAGATTTACACCGTCTCCCATATAAAGCTTCATACAGTGCCATACCTATTCTCGTCTGATGGCTATCGTTGTATGAGAACTCAATCAGGGGTAAGTGTTGATCTCATGATCCTTGAAAATCCAACATACAAGCTCGTAACATATCTTCTATGATCTGATTCACTCGTTCGGTTCGACCATCAATTTGTAGGTGAAACATTGAACTAAAATCTAGTCTCATGCCCATTCCCTCTTGGAATTTATGCTAGAACTATGATGTATATAACGGATCTCGGTCTGACACTATACTCAATGGTATCCCATGCAATCTGACTCCCTCTTTCATATACATCTCAGCCAATCTGCTTGCCGTATATATTATGTTATACGGTAAGAAATGAGCAGACTTGGTCAATCTATCAACTACCACCCAAATTGCATTGTGTTTTCACACGGTTCGTGGTAACCTGAGAATGAAATCTGTAGAAATGGATTCCTACTTCCATTCTGGTATTGGCAATGGTTGTAATAAACATGATGGATGCTATGATCCACCTTGACATGCTGGCACACCAAACACTGATAGACGTATTTAGCTACATCTTTTTTCAAACGTCTCCACCAAAAACTTTTCTTCAGTTCTTGATACATCTTGGTACCACTAGGATGGATCGCATATTTTGACTTATGGGCTTCTTCTAAAATAGTACGTCACAGATCAGCATCGAGTGGTATACAAGGACGCCCCCTGAATAGTAGTGATCCATCACTCTTGATAGAGAAATCCTGACTAGTACTTGTTGAGAACTGGAAAATACCATTTTTCACCCCTTAATCTGGGCCTTGATAGACCCTTGAGAGAACTAAATAAGTATTTTAAGTGCCTATGTTGCAGCTAACAATAAAGACACGCTTAACCATAAAAGCAGCTTAAAAGTGCCAAAAAGATGACAATCCATGCCAGTCCAAAGGAAGGAAGTGAAGAAACAACCTCATCAGCTGTGGAAAGGTCTAAATAGAAGAGGCAAAGACCTGTAAGAGAAGCAGGGAACAATTCGAATAGAGAAAGGCACTACAGAGTTCTTTTCGCAAAGAACCTGCACTTTTCGTAAAGAACCTTGAACTTTGCGAAAAGAAGAAAACACAATTCGAAGAGAAGATTGAACTTCTGACGAGCTTGAAGTCATTGAACTTTGCGAAAAGAAGAAAACACAATTCGAAGAGAAGATTGAACTTTGCGAACAGAGCTTCAGAAGTCATTGAACTTTGTGAAAAGGCCCCTAAACTCTGCGAAAAGGTATTCTAGAGATTCGCAGCTTTAACAAGGGCAATTCAAGACCGACGCGCCCCAATGCATTGAAAAGCCTAGGGACATTCCGGAAGATTCTGAGCACAAACCAAAGGCATATTCCACCCCATGTGAACACCCAAAGATGAAATTACTTGGCGGGAACTTCTAGAAACTCTAACAAACTTTCAAAATACATAACAGAATTGATGCCTTTTTCACCTGATTGGCTGAAATAGATCAAGCAGTTCTGATTGGCCAAAATAGATCTGGATCCTTGTGCTCGACTCCTATTGACTGATACAGATCTATCCAATTCTGATTGATTGATACACATCCGTGTTAGGAAAACTATAAATAGATTTAACCATTTGCCCAATTTGGGTATCCAAATTTTGAGTTTCATTTCTAAACCCCCATTTCCCGGCCAAATGCATAAATCCTGTAATAACTTTGACTAGCAATTGAGAGTCGTGAGATATTTACGTAATTCAAAAGAGAGTTGTATTCAAGATTGCAAACTCGAGAGGCATTTAAGTAATGGTGGATTTTAAAAGGTTGCTGTAAACTATGCATTCTCCAGTGGACTCATGTCAAGGGTTCTCTCTGATCTCCTCAGTACATTAGACTCCTTTAGATTCATTGTTTTGCATGCAATTTCCCTTGATTCATTAATCCTATAAGAATTAGTGTTGGTAACCTAGTCTCTTACAGCATTTGCAGTGATGTTTCTTGTTCTGAATCGAGGATTTGGATTAAAGACTATTGGATGGTTTGGGGCCATTAAAGTGTACAGACCATAGCCATAAGTGTAAGCCTAATCCTTGAATTAGATTTATCTCTCTTACATCTGTGCTTGTAGCCAGATGAAGATTGGATCACCTCTGCTGAGCTTCAGTTTTTCTCATTAGATTTCAAGGAACAAATCAAAGTTAGATATTACTTCTCCATTTTTTGTATAAGTTTACCTCAAACGTTTCCCCAACTCGGATCTGGATCACTTAGTTTAAATCTTTACTTTTATCATTTAGTTAACGTGACAAATTCAACCTCCCATCTTATGTGCTTTGTAGATAGGATTAGAGGCCAGATCTGGTAGCTCAGATCTGGAGGTTTATCTTAAATTTTAAATCAATTCCTTGTGGACGATCTTTTACTCACTTACATTTAAAACTTGCTACAATTGGCCTTGATCTTGCAGGCTAATTCTCTTCTAACTGTGCTGATATTTCTTTATTTGTTTATATAGTCTAGAGCCACTGTAATTTGGCAGCTATAAAACTGTTTTCAAAACTCACATAAATCAAGCACTGTCTAGTACTGTCTATCAGTCCTTGCCGGATTTTTATCAACTCTGTATCTTTCATCTGAAGCTCATAGATCCGATCAAAGATCACTGGTCGGATTGTGAGGTTTTCCAGGAAGGCTCTTGAAGTTTTCACCTCGATTCTCGTATCATATAATGATATATCGTCTAATAGCTTCCATCTATGGAGTCCGAGAATGAGACTCGATAATTAAGCCGAAGCCTTCTGACTCAAGGCATCTGCGACCACATTTGCCATGCCTGGATGATGTTGAATGGAGCAATCGTAGTCCTTGAGAAACTCCATCTACCTTCTTTGTCGCATATTCAAATCCTTCTGTGTAAACAGATATTTGAGACTCTTATAATTGATGAAGCTCTCAAAGGTTTCTCCATATAGATAATGTCTCCATATGTTCAAGGCAAATATCACTGTTGCTAACTCAAGATCTTACGTTGGGTAGTTCTTTTTGTGATCCTTATGTTGTCTTGACCCGTAAGCGATAACCTTTCAATTTTGATTGAGCACACAACCCAAACCGCTGTGTGATGCGTCATTATAGACAGCAAAACCTCCACTCCCCGATGGAATGGCCGATACTAGTGCTAAGGTCAATCGCTTCTTCAACTCCTGGAAACTCTCTTCACATACCTCCGTCCATTCAAACTTAACGTCTTTTCTCGTAAGTTTTGTGAGTGGCTTCAAAATCTTTGAGAACCCTCTTACAAATCTCCTATAATACCCAGCCAAACCAAGGAAACTGTGAATCTCAGTCACAGTCTTTGGATATTCCCATTCTACTACTGCCTTGATCTTTGTCGGATCCACTGTTACCCCTACTTCTGAGACTACGTGTCCCAAAAAGCTCACTCACTCTAGCCAAAACTCACACTTGTTGAGTTTTGCATACAACTGGTGTTCACGCAATGTCTGTAGAGCTATCTTTAGATGCTGCTCAGGATCTTCCTTGGACTTTGAGTAAATGAGAATGTCGTTCACGAATACAACCACACATGTGTCAAGATGTAGTTTGAACACGCTACTATTGAGATCCATAAATGAAGCTGGTGCATTGGTCAAATCGAATGACATCACAAGGAACTCATAATACCTGTATCTAATTCGAAATGTCATCTTCTGAACATCCTCGGCCTTCACCTTCCGCTGATGATAACCAAACCTCAAGTCAATTTTAGAAAAGAACCTTGTCCCTTGTAACTGATCAATGAGATCATCAATTATGGGTAAGTGATATCGATTCTTTATTGTCAATTTAGTTAATTGATGATAGTTGATGCACAATCTCATCGACCTATCCTTCTTAATAAATAAGTCGGTGCTCCCCAAGGAGACACACTTGGTATTATAAAACCTTATCTAACAGCTCTTGTAGCTGATCTTTCAAGTCTTTCAATTCAGCTGGAGCCATTCTATACGACGCTTTAGACATTTACTCGGTACCTAGGGCTAAGTCTATGGAAAACTCAACCTCTCGATCAGGCGGCAATCCCGATAACTCTTTTGAAAAAACATCTTGAAACTCACAAGCTACCAAAATTTCTGTTATAATGTTCTTCTCTTCCCGCTGCTCCTGTAAAAATGCTAAATATCTACTACACTCATTCCTCATCATCTTTTCTGCACAAATTATGGAGATGAATGGTACAAAGGTTGATCGTATGCCGAGAAACTTGAATGATCTATTCCCATTTGGTCTAAAGGTAACTATCTTCCTCTTGTAACCAACATTCGCGTTATGCCTAGATAGCCAATGCATGCCAAGGATTACATCAAATCCTTGCATATCCAACAAGATCAAATCAACCACCAACTCGTGACCTTCATAATCCCTAATGGCAACTATAACTGATCGACACACTGTATTTGTACTAATTGAATTTCCCATTGGGATTGATACTGCTAATATAAAGTCTAAAGGCTCAGGAATGACCTTCACCCTTACTGTAAACTGAGGTGTCCCAAATGAGTGTATAGACCTTGGGTCTATCAAAACTCTGGCTTCATAATAACAATTTTCGTCTTTGGTATACATTTGTAAAATGCCTACGTTACATACATACTTAAATACTCATATATGCACTACAAGAAGTCTAGCACTCAAATGTAGGAATTTAAAAGACTACTTTTAATTTTATGCACCTTCTTCATCTAAAATTTTAATTAATAATTTATGAATTTTAAATAGACAATTATACCTTGGATTATATCGTTGTTGGTTCGAGCATCCTTGGTGGTCACTGCATAAGCACGACCTTGCATAGTAGGTTTTACAAATCGTGTTGGTCGTGTAGGCCTTTGTATTGCAGCGTGCACCCTCTCATTTTTCAATTCTGGGCAACCTCATATCATTTTACCACACATGAAACATCCACCCGTACCTCTCCTATAGTCAGTGGTCTTGTGCGGTTTACCACAACGCACACATGTTTCTTGCGGAGTCGTCGATGATACCCTTGAAAATCCCTGAGCAACTGACCCTCTTGTGGTAGTAGCAGGGCCAAAAGGGCGAAACGATTTAACCAGTGTAGGAACAAAGGGCCTAGTATAATTTCCCTCAGTAAACTATTTTTGAGCTGGTGCTGTGAACCTCGACTTTTTAATCGCTGATTCGTAGTTACCAATCCTTCCTTGGCTTAACTTTCCTTTGCTCTGTTGGTCTCTTCTTTTATACATCTCATCGATTTCTTCCTCCGTAATTAGAGCCCTACTCATCAACTCTCCATATGTTTCTAAATGTAGCACTGAAATTCTATTGCGGATGTTGGGCCTCAATCCGCACTGGAATTTCTTTGCTTTCATCCGATCAGAAGCCACATGTTCTAATGCAAACCTTGACAACTTTTTAAACTCTATACCATACACTCGTACAGTCATCTTACCATGTTCAAGGTTTATGAACTTCACCTCCATTTGATCCCTCACTTGTCAAGGAAAATATTCCCTATTGAACTCCTCAAGGAACTCTTCCCATGTCCATAATATTGCCGGTGTATCTTGCTCCCTTTTTATCAATATTGATTTCCACCATGGACCTGCTTCCCCATCCAGCTTAAATGCAACCCATCTGACTTTCTCATTCTCAGTGCATAGAAGCACACTGAAGATCTTTTCTACTTCTTCAATCCAATTCTCTGATTCTAATGGCTCAGCTTGTCCTGAAAAATTAGGTGGACGCATTCTTCTAAATCCCACAAATGCAGACGGTTAAGGTGGTGTATATCTATGTGCATTGTTCTTTGCCATCAGCTCAGTTTGTTGAGCCATGGCATTAGCCACTATCTCCATAGCTTGTGCCATCCTCTCGATTCCCACACTTTTATGATTTTGATCACCTTGTTCAGGAGGATTTCCTTCTCTTATTGGAGGATTTCTTTCTCTAATTGGAGTCATATTCGGACCCATAGTATTATTCTCCTCCACCAACACTTCAGCTAACCTGATGTCAATCCTTCCAACACTCCTTGTGGTTCGGGCTTGACCACCTCTCGGTCGTCCTCTACCTCTAGGAAGCATACTATTCTGTTAACATGAAATCAAAGTTTCATTAACAGAGGTCCCAATACTGTGACGACCTGACTTTTTCAATCCTTAAGGTATAGGAAACGCCGGTTCATTAACTTATTGATTTCTCAATAAGCCGTATTTTGAACAAAAGTCGGCATCATAACATAGGTCTAAACAAAAACAAAGATAAAAGACAAGAATAAAAGATCATATAAAAATATATCACCAAGAGGAACTAGGAAAAACCACCAGTGATGGCCAATCCAACACCTAAAATAGTGGTTCCTAATGATGGTTCCTCAAGTGATATCCAAAAAGACAAAACAACGGCCTTCTGCCCATAATTCAGAAATAATTCTAAACAAAATTACCAAAAATAATAATCTAAAATCAGGGGAAGAACTCCTCAGCTGGTGTCTCCAATTCCTCCTCAGGACTGTAGTCGGAGTCCTCCGGATCAAGATCGTCTGATCCTAGGTTAGTCGCAGCACCTGTGACGTATAGTCGGGGTGAGCTAACATCGAAGCTCAGTAGAGGAAACTTAGCCATTTACATTTTATCATAAGTAAAGGTTTTTCAAAGATGAAAATCGGATTAGATATGTTTTCAAAAGATGCATTGGTGTCTAAATTCCATTTCTAATATAGCAAGCTAAAAGATGATTCAATGGTTCAGATGTTCCAAATTTCTGAATTAAGCATGCTTCTTATCTTAAAATTATAACTTAAAGATATTCTCTCAAATTGCATACTAGCATGAGAGCGGGAATATCACCGATGGGAATCCCTACTGACCATCGTCATTCATGAGCCCTTTTTCGGAAGTGCAACAAGCCCCTATGTAATGAGGGAAACTTGCGCTAAATAGAATTACCGTCAACACGGTTGGTAGGATCTAGAGTTTCGTTCGTATGTGCCTCAAATCAAATGCAATGCTAAATATATCGTATGTTATGTAATTAATACATTTTTTGGATTTTCGAAGTTCTGATTAAAAGTTCACATTCAAAAATGAAGGTTGAAAGTTCAAATTTCTGAGTTCTTATATCAAAGTTTCGGAGTTCTTAATCATGCCAGGTTTATCAAAATTAATATTTCAATGTTTGCAACAAATAACCAAAACTTATAATATAATGCAAATTAGGTTTAGGGTTCCCCTACCTCGACTCAACGTGATCCAAAACACAGAAAGTAGTCCTCACAATGGACTCTCTACCATCAACCCTACAAGGATTAACACTACAAGTGTTAATAGAGGTCCAAAAGTCAAACCCGAAAGCTATCTAACAAAAATTCTGACAAAAATGCAAAGGCCAGAAGCAGGGCAAAATTCGACCCTCAAATTCAAATTTGATGGTCGAATTCGGAATTCGATGGTCGAATTAAAATTCGACTCTCGAATTCCCAAAATTGCATCAGGCTATAAAAGCCCAATTTCGACCCTCGAATTCCTCTAGGTTTGTGGTGTTCGAATTTTGTTCTTCTTATTTCTTTGCTCATTCAAACCACGGTTTGTTTATCTTCTCTACAATCACCATATTTCTACTCTAAGTAAGGCTTAATTTATTTAACTCAAAGGGGTTTAAAAGCTTACCTCTTGAAGTTAGTCCTTCGGCTCCCGTTGCTCCAAATTCAAGCGCCGAAACAAACCACAAGGTTCAATTGGACCACAAAGATCAGCCCAACCCAAACCTTTCTATTAGAACAAAGGCTAGCCCAGAACATTCATCAAAACGTCCACTTTCCCCTAGTCTTCCTTCCCAAAATCTTAATCAAATCAGAAGCAAGATACAAGGTTTCACAATGGTTGAGATGGGGAGAGGGGTTTACAATTACAAGGGGGGTTCTAAGATCAATGGGGCAAATGGGTTTGCAAAGGTTTCAAATTAAGGTTCTTGCGTTAGGGAAAAGAGTGAAGCTTCTCCTCAAAGCCTTTCTCTTTATAATACTAATTAGCAACTAATATCTAGATTTTTAATGTTACAATTCAATCCTCTTATTTCGTATTAATTTTCGGTGTTGAGCGCATACACATGCATCACTGTATCTGTTACCACATAACAAACTTCCCTAAGTCAAAAATTAAAATCCTTTGGTCACCTCACCCATCATACCCTAAGTCATCCAAAAATTAAGAATTATCCTATAACTTTTTTCGGGCACGCTTACCAAGGTAATTGAAAATAGTTCCAAATTTTAGGGATATTACATTCTCCCCTCCTTGGGAATTTTCATCATCGAAAATGTAAAAGACAAACGAAGCAAGGCGCCAAAGAAACCCATCCTAACCTTTCAGCCGAAACGGAAATGAAATTACAAAACAAAAGCAAAGACAAGTACATGGGCCACAGTGCGATGGCCTCACAGGGCACGCAAGTCAAGGGATGGGATCTGTAGTAACCTGAATGTACTGCATATGGCACCCGGAGGGCCAGAGTGGATTGCATCCGTACATGGATGCCTACACCCCGAGTGTCAAATGCCGGGAAACAACCTCACCGTGACTCATGGTGAACGAACCCGATCGAGTGAAACCTAGAAGGAACTCATAAAAAGGGAAAGAACTAGCAAAGCCAACAACAAAAACAATGATTGCTAGTAACGAGCTACGGTAACCACAGATTTACATGGCAAGCATCTACAGATCGAATAATACATAAACGAAACAAAATGGAGCGATCTCGCCAATATCACAAAACTAAAGTATATAAGAAAAGAGCAAAAGATAGAACCACCAGGTTCTAAAATAATCCATCCACCAAGAAAATAAGTACAACCCATAAAAATGACAAAAGTAAACACAACAGCACACGGGTTGAACTAATCCTCCCCTGCAGCAGCCTGACCAGTCGAAGCCTGGCTATCTTCCCCATCAGCAGCATCATCATCATCCGTGCCGTCGTCACCCGCATCTGTAGGGACACTGGGACCGGTGCTTGATGTAGAAGGGTGGTGAACCGACGCTCGAATATCAGCCATGTAAGTAGCATAGTCGGTGGGAAATGCATGCTGCATCAAGTACGTCAAAGCCCCGCCATGAACCTCCAACTCCTGAGTGATGGAGCTCGTATGCTGGGTCAGCGTCTGAATCTGCTGACTCATGGAAGTCATCTGGTGAGTAAACTCTGACAGGGTGAGTACAGCAGTCTGTGGGGCCTGATTGGACGCAGGAGCAACAGGCTCTACTGCTGCGTGCTCGGCATCCTCATCATCATCCTCATTGGGAATGATCGTGCCTTTAGGAGCCTTTATCAATCGATTGTAGGCCCCAACTGACTAAGTTATAAAGTTTGAGATTGGCCGTGGATCGTGTCTCAGTAGGGGGAATCTCATATGTTGGTCCTGCATGATAATTCTCAATCATAACAGAAATCAAGCGAGCATATGGAATGCCCTTCTTCTGTGTCTTAACTTGCTTTCCCATTTTCTCACGAGCCTTAATAATCCCCTTAAAGGCTATCACCCGTCCTTAAAAGCGGAAAATAAAATCTGTTGTATGGGACCGCGACATTCAGATTTATGTCCGAAGGGGTAGAGGGTTGCCTTAGAAATTACATCTAATATCCACATAGAGTCGGGCATTTGAGAACGAGTGATAGCCTTGCCGGACCCATGAGAACCTTGGGTCATTTGTGCAATAACCTCATGAACTGGGACAGATTTAGGGAAGGGAGGAGCAAAGCCCATAGTCGATGAGTGTGAGGTTGGGCAGCACATTGCCACGACAATGTCATCCAGGTCAAAGGCATAATCACGCCCATCAAGGGTAGTGTAAATTTTCTTACCCTCCTCTTTTCGCATAAGCTGATAGAATAAGCGCACCAAGCGAGGATAGCAATGGTCACTACATGCTTGACATAGAGAGGTTAAATGGGCTTTTTCCAAATAATCGAAAGCCGACTGAGTGGTTGGTTGCTGATAAAAAAGTTCAGGATCAAAGATCCACTCATCAGCAAACCCTTTTACACTCCAAAACTCATATGGCTATTCATGGATTTGTGGGGGCAATGGTGGCTGAACGGCCTGTGGGGGTGGCTGAGCTGATTGACTTGAGGACCCAGCCATAGAAGCTGGTTTCGTGGATGTAGGGACCCTAACAGGTGTTTGTTTCTTTGGTCCCATGATTAAAATGCAAGAAACCAACCCAAAATATACAAGAAGACCAGAAAGTTTAAATCCATAAGAAAGAGGGTCTTACCTCTTGAAAAGCTCCCAGATTGGTTCCCAATGCAAGCACTCCAAGCTCAAAATCAATCCCAGTGGAAACCCCCTTGAATCGAGCCAAAAAATGTCAAGAGAAGCCACAGAAATTCCAAAACCCTCGAAAACCCCAAGATCAAGCCTCTGTTTGCAATGCCCGAAATGCTAAAACCCCAAAAATAGAACCCCGCTTAACTTGACAAATTCGACCCTCGATTTCAAATTCGATGGTCAAATTTTAATTCGACGATCGAATTTGAAATCGACCCTCGAATTCTGCAAAAGTTTGTCAGGCTTAAATTTTTACCTCAACAAACTGTGCATTATTTTCTGAAATTCGACCCTCCCTTTGGAATTTCGACCCTCGAATTTCTCGAGTTGAAAATTCCTTCCAAATGCAAAATTTTTGAAATTTTGGCTTATAGTTTTGGGACCAAATTGACTTCTCTGAGGCCCGCTCATGCAAAACAGTGATGTCGGCTATTATGTAAGTAGAAAACTGAAATTTTGGCTTCTGAATCTTAACCAATTAATTAAAACTTGGCCCAATTATTAAGTATGCGCAGAGGTGAGAGAAACACCTACGTGTTTGGTATAATTTCCAAAAATTTCTTATGTCCCCATGAAGTAGGAAATATTAAATGGTCACACCGAAATTATACAGACACAGAACAATTGACATTGGATCTCCAAAATTGTATATAGATAAGATGATAAGTACATCAAAAGTTCCAAATTTCCATACATCCAATATGCAATTTCCCCCAAATTTCAATAAAAAAGGCTCAAAAATTGTTCTTGGAGCTCAGCTTCGTGCTCCCAGGTGGCTTCCTCTGGTGTATGATTTCTCCATCTGACGAGAACTAAAGGAATCCTCTTAGTGCATAGGATATGCTCCTTGTGATCCAAAATCTGAATCGGGTCCTCGATCACCGTCAAACCATCCTGAAGCTCGATGGGTTGGTAATCAAGCACGTGAGTCGGGTCGCGTATGTAACTACGCAACATAGACACATGGAAGACGTTGTGCATGCTGGATAATTGCGACGGTAACACCACTCGGTATGGAACCTCTCCGACTCGGCCTAATATCTCAAAAGCCCCAACGTACCGAGGACTCAGCTTCCCTCTTCTGCTAAATCGCATCACGCCTTTCGTGGGCGAGAATTGAACAAACACATTGTCGCCGACCTGAAAATTGATTGTTAGCGAAAATTTCATTGCGTGATACTTATTAAGTGTTTAATTGCACAAAACGTACTCAAGCGTACCTGAAAATCCACGTGTCTCCTCTTGAGATCAGCGTAGCTCTTCTAGCGACTTTGAGCTACACGGAGTCTCTCGCGAATCAACCGAACTATCTCGATTGTATGCTTGACTATCTTAGGTCCAATAATGAGCTTCTCACCCCTTCTTCCCAGTTTAGCGGAGACCTGCACCGCCGCCCATACAAAGCCTCGAACGGTGCCATACCGATGCTAGCTTGGAAGCTATTATTGTAAGCGAACTCGATCAATGGTAAGTGTTGGTCCCATTACCCATGAAAATCCAACATGTAAGCTCTCAGCATGTCCTCAATGATCTGATTCACTCGCTTAGTCTGACCATCGGTCTATGGGTGAAATGCTGAGCTGAAGTCTAGATGAGAACCCATTCCTTCTTGAAACCGCTGCCAAAATTATGAAGTAAACAACATATCCCTGTCAGACACAATACTAGCCGGTATACTGTGCAGTCGAATGATCTCCTTGAGGTATAACTCTACAAGTCTACTGGCCGTATAGGTAGTATTGTACGGTAGGAAATAAGCAGACTTGGTTAGCCGCTCGACAATGACCTAGATGGCATTGTTCTTCCTCAGTGTTTTTGGCAAACCCAGGATAAAGTCCATCGAAATGGCTTCTCATTTCCACTCGTGTACAGGTAAAGGTTGCAACAACCCTGCTGGATTCTGATGATCAACTTTAACCTGTGGACAAACCAAGCATCACGATACGTACTTAGCGACGTCACATTTCAACCCTCGCCACCAAAAGCTCTTCATCAAATCCTGATACATCTTGGTGCTACCAGTATGTATTGCATACATCGATTTGTGAGCCTCTTTCAAAATGGTGTCCTGAAGCTCGATACTTATCGGTACACATACTCGGTCTCGAAACAACAAGGTCCCATCTGCCCAAATGGAGAAATCCTTCTTGCTTCCACTAACCACATTTCACCTAATAGCCATCAGCTTATCGTCTATCATCTGAAGCTTCCTAATATTCTTGAAGAGCATAGGGCGCAGTGCAAGCGTAGCCATCAATGCTTTCGAGCCTTTCACATCAAACCATGAGTTGTCCATATCTTCCAATAGCTTCCATCTCTGTATTCGACTGACAAGATATGATAACTGTGCTGAAGACCTTCTACTGAGAGCATCAGCAATGACATTCGCCTTTCTCGGATGGTACTAAATCAAGCAATCATAATCCTTCAAAAACTCCATCCATCGTCGCTGCCTCATATTCAAGTCCTTCTGAGTGAATAGGTACTTGAGACTCTTGTGATCAGTGAATATATTGCATATCTCACCATAAAGGTAATGCCTCCAGATCTTTAGGGCAAAGATAACTGCTGCTAACTCAAGATCATGCGTCAGATAATTTCTCTCATGGTCCTTCAATTGCCTAGAACCATATGCAATGACCCGCTCGTGTTGATTAAGCACATAGCCTAATCCACCATAAGAAGCATCACTGTCCACTGTGAAGCCTCCACTGCCTGAAGATATAGCAAGTACCAGTGTTGTAGTCAATCTCTGCTTCAGCTCCTGAAAGCTCTGCTCACACTGCTCTGTCCAATCAAACTTCGTATTCTTCTTAGTAAGCTGTGTAAGCGGACTAGATATTTTTGAAAAACCCTCGACAAATCTCGGATAGTACCCTGCCAGACCAAGGAAACTACAGACTTCTATAACTATCGTTGGCTGCTCCCAATTCACCATTGAGTCAATCTTTGTAGGATCAATTGATATACCAGACTTAGAGATGACGTGGCCCAAGAAACTGGCCTGATCAAGCCAAAATTCACACTTGCTGAGTTTGGCATACAGCTGATGGTCCCTCAGTGTTTGTAGAGCCACTCGTAGATGCTACACATGCTCCTCTCTGGTTTTTGAATAGATGAGGATGTCATCTACGAAAACTACCACAGACTTGTCTAGATGTGGCTTGAACACGCGGTTTATTAGATCCATAAACGATGCAGGCGCATTCATCAACCCAAACGACATCACTAAGAACTCATAGTGGCCATATCGCGTACGAAACACGATCTTGGATATATCTTCTGCCTTGATCTTGAGCTGGTGATAGCTTGACCTCAAATCAATCTTCGAGAAGAACTTTGCAACTTATAATTGATCAAACAAGTCATCTATTTGCAAAAGTGGATAACGATTCTTAATCGTCATCTTGTTGAGCTGGCGATAATCGATGCACAGATGCATCGATCCGTCTTTCTTCTGCACAAAAAGTACCGACGCTCCCCAAGGAGAAACACTCGGGTTGAATGAAGACTTTATCTAACAGCTCCTAAAGCTGTTCCTTGAGTACTTTTAACTCTGCAGGCGCCATCCGATATGGAGCCTTGGACAATGGTTTCGTACCCGGAGCTAAGTCAATCACGAACTCAATCTCTCAGTCTGGTGGCAGTCCAGGCAGATCTTCAGGAAAGACATCGAAAAATTAACAAGCAACCGTGATAAGAGCAATATCCAGCTTCTCTTCCTTATGATCTTGTATGTAAACAAGGTAGCCACTACAATCGTTCCTCATCATGCGCTCAGCCCGAATAGCAGAAACAAGCGGGGCAACCTTTGATTTCACTCCACAGAATCAAAAGGATTTCTATTTTGGCGGTCGAAAAGTCACGATCTTTCGTAGACAGTCCACACTCGCATGAAATGTCACCAACCAATCCATCCTGAGAATCACGTCGAACCCATCCATGCTCAACATAATCATGTCAGTCACTGTCTCATGATCATCAACCATCACGATGACTGATTGACACCCTGTATCCGTGCTCACCGAGCTTCCCGTAGGAATTTTCAATGAATTTAAACATCAATTATAGAACCAATGCAAAAATTGACATCTCAATTTTAATAATACCTTTGATTACGTCATTCAACTTTTGGGCATCCTGTGCAGTCACCGCGTAGGCTCGACCTTAAACCGTAGGTCGCGATGATTTCTGCGTAGAGATTGATGTAGTTCCTCTCTTATTTGTCGTAGGACAATCCTTGATCATATGACCAATCTGTCCACACCTGAAGCATCCCCCAGTGTTCCTTCGACAATCCTTCATCTTATGTGGTTTCTCACATCGTGTACATGCTGGAGTAGGAACAGGGGTAACAGTTGGTCCCTGTGATGATCCCTGAGCCACAGAAGCTTCACTCGTAGTAGTGCTCCCAGCTCTGAAAGGTCGCACTGGTGAAAAACTCTATGGTCATTGATAGGAAGATGATACTAGTCCTAAAGCAACAACCGGCTTGGAATACAATGGCTGAATAGGATAGTGAGGAGGTTTCGAGAACCTCAGATTATTATTTGCCTGCTCAGACGCACTAGACTGTCCCTGGCCGAACCAATTTCTATTACCCTGCTCTCACCTCAGATACTGCTTCTAAATGTCTTCCTCACCAATGAGGGCCTTTGACATGATGCCCGCATAGGTTTCCATCTCCCACATCGACACCCTCTCCTAAATATTCGACCTCAAACCACTCTGAAATTTCTAGGCTCTCATCAACTCCGTGGCCACATGTAAGGGTGCGAATCGAGCAAGTCTATCAAATTCTGCACCATACTCGCGCACCGACAGCTCGTTATGTTCCAGGTTTATAAACTAGACTTCCCACTAGTTACGTACGATCCTTGGAAAATACTGATCGTTGAACGTCTCTACAAACTCCGCCCAGGTCCATGGAGTATTGGGGTAGCCCTGCTCTCGAGTCCTGGATATAGATTTCCACCAAGGACTGGCCTCGCCCAATAGTTTGAAGGTTGCCCAGCGCACCTTCTCAACATTCGTGCACTCCAACACCTTAAAAATTTTCTCCATTTCGTCGATCCATCCCTCGACCTCCATTGGATCTGTCTGCCCCGAGAAAGTAGGAGGTCTCATCCTCCTGAACTCTGCAAATCCCCCAGGCTGATTTCTGGCTGCCAGCAACTCTATCTTTCGATCCATTACAGCAGTCTGCTGAGCCATATTGGTGGCCAAGGCCACCAACACCTGGTCCACATTTCCTCCTCCGCCTCTACCAGTTCCCAACTGGTCAGCATTAGGACCAGTAGCCACTCTATCTCTCCCTCTCGAGGTACCTATGCCCTCATCAATCTCCTCGATGCGAGCCATTCTAGGCCCCTCTCTACCTCTGTCCCTACCTCTGAACCGTGGAGCCATGCTGATCTGTCATTATTGAAAAATAATAACAATGGATCAGTATTGATTGTAAAGACAATCATGCCCTTGGTCCTAAGACTCTGAACCTAGAGCCTCGCTCTGATACCAAATGCGACGACCCGACTTTTCCAATCTTTAAGGTATAGGAAAGACCGGTTCATCAACTTATTGATTTCTCAATAAGCCGTATTTCGAACAAAAGCTGGCATCATAACATAGGTCTAAGCAAAAACAAAGCTAAAAGACAAGAATAAAAGATCATACAAAAAGATATCACCAAGAGGAACCAGGAAGAACCACCAGTGAAGGCCAATCCAACACCTAAAATAGTGGTTCCTCATAATGATGGTTCCTCGAGTGATATCCAAAAAGACAAAACAATGGCCTTCGGCCCATAATTCAGAAATAATTCTAAACAAAAGTACCAAAAATAACAATCTAAAATCAGGGGAAGAACTCCTTAGCTGGTGTCTGCAATTCCTCCTCAGGAATGTAGTCGGAGTCCTCCAGATCAAGATCATCTGATCCTAGGATAGTCTCAGCACCTGTGACGTATAGTCGGGGTGAACTAACATCGAAGCTCAATAGAGGAAACTTAGTCATTTACATTTTATCATAAGTAAAGGTTTTTCAAAGATGAAAATCGGATCAGATATGGTTTTCAAAAGATGCATTGGTGTCTAAATTCCATTTCTAATATAGTAAGCTAAAAGATGATTTAATGGTTCAGATGCTCCAAATTTTAGAATTAACCATGCTTCTTATCTTAAAATTATAACTTAAAGATATTCTCTCAAATTACATACTAGCATGAGAGCGGGAATATCACCGATGGACCCTACTGACCATCGCCGTTCATGACCCCTTTTTCGAAAGTGCAACAAGCCCCTACGTAATGAGGGAAACTTGCGCCAAATAGAATTACCGTCAACATGGTTGGTAGGATCTAGGGTTTCGTTCGTATGTGCCTCAAATCAAATGCAATGCTAAACATATCGTATGTCATGTAAGTAATACATTTTTGGATTTTCGGAGTTCTGATTCAAAGTTCATATTCGAAAATGAAGTTTGGAAGTTAAAATTTCTGAGTTCTTATATCAAAGTTTCGGAGTTCTTAATCATGCCAGGTTTATCAAAATTCATATTTCGATGTTTGAAATAAATAATCAAAACTTATAATATAATACAAATTAGGTTTAGGGTTCCCCTACCTCGACTCAAAGCGGTCCAAAACACACAAAGAAGTCCTCACAATGGACTCTCTACCATCAACCCTACAAGGATTAACACTACAAGTGTTAATAGAGGTCGAAAGGTCAAACCCAAAAGCTATCTAACAAAAATTCCAACAAAAATACAAAGGCCAGAAACAGGGCAAAATTCGACCCTTGAATTCAAATTCGATGGTCAAATTCACAAAATTGCATCAGGCTATAAAAGCCCAATTTCGACCCTCGAATTTCAATTCGATGGTTGAATTTCAAATTCGACCCTCGAATTCCTCCAGGTCTGTGGTGTTCGAATTTTGTTATTCTTATTTGTTTGCTCATTCAAATCACAGTTTGTTTATCTCAAAGGGGTTTAAAAGCTTACCTCTTGAAGTTAGTCCTTCGGCTCCGTTGCTCCAAATTCAAGCGCCAAAATAAATTACAAGGTTCAATTGGACCACAAAGATCAGCCCAACCCAAACCTTGCTATTAGAGCAAAGGCTAGCCCAGAACATTCATCAAAATGTCCACTCTCCCCTAGTCTTCCTTCCCAAAATCTTAATCAAATTAGAAGCAAGATACAAGGTTTCACAATGGTTGAGATGGGGAGAGGGGTTCACAATTACAAGGGGGGGTCTAAAATGAAGGAGGCAAAAGGGTTTGCAAATGTTTCAAATTAAGGTTCTTGCGTGAGGGAGAAGAGTGAAGCTTCTCCTCAAAGCCTTTCTCTTTATAATACTAATTAGCAACTAATATGTAGATTTTTAATGTTACAATTATATCATCTTATTTCGCATTAATTTTTGGTGTTGAGCGCATACACATGCATCACTGTATCTGTTACTACATAACAAACTTCCCTAAGTCAAAAATTAAAATCCTTCGGTCACCTCACCCATCATACCCTAAGCTATCCAAAAATCTAGAATTATCCTGTAACTTTTTTCGGGCACGCTTACGAAGGTAATCGAAAATAGTTCCAAATTTCAAGGATATTACATATACTCTGACAAAAATCCTTAAATCATAACACAAGTCTAAGATCTATCAAAATTTTCTAAAGCTAAGGCTCTGATACCAACTATGATAACCCGAATTTCGATAAACTGAAACCCGTGTCATCGAATCACCTGTTAAGGTGATCCTGTAATTCATCGAACACTTGGCACATCCACACGAGTTAAAGCTCATACAGATATCTCTAACTAGCAACTAGAGTCATTATATATAACAAAAGGAAGTTCCATTTCTATATGTAAACTGATCAAAATAACGGTTCTGAATTCCACAAATGCCAAATGCATGGACAAAAGAACTAAGACGAACCATCAGTGATGGACATCAATCACCAAACCATGGTTCACAAAATAATATCCAAAACATTATACAACTCAAAATGTCTAACTCAAAATGATTGGACGTACCAAGCCAAACTCAAAATACAGGTGCTTCTCATAGCTCACACCACAATCCTAATTGGGGAAGAACTACTCTGGTAGGGGCTCCACCCCCTCTTCTAGTTCATACTCTGGATCGCTCTCAGGATTCAATTCCTTCAATTTGTCTTCACCTGTGACGTATAGTCAAAGGATGAGCTAACATCTAAGCTCAATAGGGAAAATATTAGCAACATTTAAATCTCATATCTCATAGCATGAAGATTCGTAACTGATTCGCATATGCACATTTTCACATTTAAACATTTAAATTCCGGAATGCTGAAACTTAATCACACATACTTAAATCACATGTTTTATTTTAAAACCATTTGGACATAACTTAAGACAGATAACTTAAATACTATTCTAAGCATATATAGCATTAGAAGCCACACATAATACCGATGGGAATCCCTTACCATCGTCATTCAATGAACCCTTTTCACATATGCCTAAGCCCCTGCGTTAGGGCTAGGAGGGATACTTGTACAGAACGAAGCTTTACCGTTGGTCGGTAAGAAAAATGAACGGATATTCTGCCGTACCGGAGCACAAAGGATTCTTAACACATGAACCTTAAATCATAGTGCAAAGTCTTAACTTATAGTTTTCACACTTTATAAAGTGATTACATTATACTATTTTTAAAAAACTTATATTCTTACACAATTTTCGGAATTCACACGAGCACATTTTTCACATCACATTTCTCATATCACATCACATTTAATTATTTTAAAACTTATTTGAAAGATTCAAATATCACATTGTGATAGCCCGAATTTTCCCAACACAATTTTTTTGAGATATTTTTTTTGCTTTTACTTTAAACCAAATCCAATTGGGAAAACCCGGACCGCCAGACCGTAGATCACAATCTGATACGGAATACTTGGTACATCCACACACATGTGAAAATTAAAGCAGATAATATATATGGCATAATTAAAATCTCCAATTCTAATATTCAACATGAATAGTAAACTAAAACATACCATCGGTGATGGGCAACCGTCACCTAACGGTGGTGTACCATGCACGTATAATAGCACAAACGTACTGAGCGTAAACTTACCAGAATCTAAGATGTACTAAATCTGCGATCTCGGAACTCTTATAAATCCTCAAGTCCGGTGTCCTGAGAAGTTTTATACCTGTGACGTAGAGTCGGGGTGAGCTAACATCTAAGCTCAGTAGAAGAAATTCAAACACAATTGACATCTTATCATTGACATGCATAGATTCGGTGATAAAATTTAAAAACCATCTCGTGTCAAACAGAGTTGCAAATATTACATTTTCATTTTCAAAACAGAGCGAGGCGGAAACAGAGCATATCGGAGACGAACATAGAATAGAAATAACACGTGTTGAAAAATAGATACATATCAAGAACAAATACATCTGAAAAACAAAGATATGTATCAAAACATAGCTGGAAATAGAAGCAAATAGAAGCAGAATATATCAAAACAAAACATGTTAGAAACGAAGATGTATCCTGATGAGAACATAATAGAACAGAGCAAACATATCATCAAATCGAAGCATACAAGGAACGGAATGTCTCAAGGAATAGAACATACATATCCGAAAACCAAAGTATCCCATAGCAGGAACAAGGTAGAAACCTCAGGGACTCAACCTCTCTTTGCACATAAAGTATTACCAAATCATTCCGTATGCGGGGGGATAGAAGCACATATATATCAGAAGGCCAAAGCATCTCATAGCGAGAACAAGGTTGTAACTCGGGGACTCAACCCCTCTTTGCACATAAAGTATAATCAAGGCACAATCACGTATGCGGTAACAAAATATATCAGGTCACATAATCAACGAGGTGCCAAAGCATCCTATAAGCGGGAACAAAGTAAAAACCTCAGGGACTCAACCCCTCTTCAGTGACTCAACTCCTCTCCGCCAGTTGTTTTTCAGATTCAAACAGTTCTCATTCAACTTAGCTGAAAACATAAACGGATTTAGAAATGAAATGGAACACAAACGATTCAGAACGGAAACCAATACATAAACAGAACGAACACACACATAACGGAATGGACACACATACATGTGTTCAATTACAATTTCATACTTCAAAGCCTTCATATTTTCAAAAATAGTTATAAATCATTCGTTTATATCACATTATCTATGAATAAAATAAAAAATGCAATTAGCTGGTGAATTTTCCCTACCTCAACTTGAAGCCAAAATGAAGATTTCTTCTTATCTCAAGCTAGCTCTCCTAGCTCATACTCATCATCATTCCTAACACACGTAAATCCACAAACCATACGTCAGAAATGACATAAAATAGGAAGACTTAAGCCCTCCCCCAAAATCCTCAAAATAAAACACAATAAAATCCTGAGCCTGCCTAAATCGATCGATCGATTCTCAAATTGATCAATCGATTTCTTAAATCGATCAATAAAAATCCATTTCGATTGATTGATTTCCCCTGAAACCACTAATTTTGGTGCCATAATTTGATCGATCGATTTTCAAATCGATCGGTCAAAATTTCAAATCGATCGATCGGTTCACTCACAAAACCTTTAACACATACACTATTTTTCTCAAATCGATCAATCAATGTCTGAATCGATCGGTCGGTTTACAAATCGATTGATCGAACTATATTTTGATCGATCGGTTTCTCCAGAAACCTTTATACCTTCACTCTTGACAAAATCGATTGATCAATCACTTATTTCAATCGATGGGTTTTGCCAGATTCTCCCCCATCAAGGTTTCTAACTTCCAAAAACTCATTTTCCTTCAAATTAAACTTCTTTTCTTCATATTTTTCACCCACATCATACATAAAGTCTAATATAACTAAAAATCATAATTTCAAGCAAATTTCATCACCTTTAATTGATCAAATCCTTGATCCACGAGCTCACGCCCAAGATAGGGTTTTCAAAGTTTCATTCGGCCTTCCTCCATGCTCCACAATTGCTGCAACGTCGTCATGATTAGATGGTGATCTCTCACACACGTGTTTTACAAAATTTTTCACGACGATCTTGCAGCTCTGAGCACTCTTCTTCTTCTTTAAAATCTCACTTTCTCTTCTCTCCTCTCTCTCTAAAATCCCAAAACCTCAAGATTGCAAACGGTCAATGGCTTACAAAGGAAGCCTTTGCTTTTTATAATTAAAGGGACTGATTCCCCTATTAAACACACACACACACACCCATTTAGGCGTTAATTCTTATCCAAGGAACTAGTTCCGGTGTAGAACCCATATACTTAACTAAAATGTTAGCTATTATATAATTAATCTTTCGGTTCGGTGTGGGTTCTGCACACCCGAATCACAGGTTACACAAAATTCGGTGTTAAGCTAATACACCTCCACGGTGTATAAGCTTTGGTCTAAAAATCTCAAACAAAGTCCAAACGGACCCGAGACGATTTTATCTAAAAAATCCAAAACGGTGATGTTTTTCTTAATGGACACGCACCAAATCAGGACCGACGATCTTTGGAAATTTTTTCGGGATGTTACACACATGCTTAGTTTCACATAACTTGTCATGGCTTATCACATCACATTACTCAACTTATTCAGAGTATTTTCAAATCAAATGATAGTTTCCCGTACCTCCAGTCACGCCTCACACAATCCACACTAAACCTTTCAAGAACTTACGCAAGCATTCGACACTTTAACTTGCATCCCAAATCATTCAAAGAGTACTTAGAAATGCTTAAGAAAACTTGAAGATACACATTTATGAAGAATTCACACAAAAAAGGTCAAAACAAGTCTGACTCAGTTTCTTGTGCGAGAGAGGTGTAAGGTCGCGGGACCGAGTTCGAACAGCTCGGGCGCGCGAGTGAAAAATAGCTTAATGAAGCTAAATTTCACCAGCAACCTCGGGCACGCGAGCCTCACATAAACATTTCTGAAGGTATCTCACATGCGCGAGAAACACATCTCGCGCGAGCGAGCTCATAAATCACTTATACTCTCGTGCGAGTGAGTATTAGAGGCTCACTGAAGTCTCTTTTCTCGATCGACTGAGGCCCAAATATGCCTTTTTGAAGGCTTCTCGCATGAGTGAGCTTTGAAGCTCGAGCGCGCAAGAACCAGAAACTCTTCAGATATGAGTTTTCTCTCGTCGATCTTGTTGTGATTTCTTCGCCAATCACATCTACACTTCTCGAAGATCAGAGCATCTTCTCCTCTTGTAATTATGGGTTTCAAAACCCATTTTGGTCTCTCTAAGCTCCACAATCACCAAGATATCATCACAATCGAATGGTGATCTTTCACACGCGAGTTTGTGAAAATCACACGACCATCCTACGACTCAGAGCACATAGATTCAAGCGAATCCTTTCTCTTCAAACCCTTCTTCTCTTTCTCTCAAAACAACCAAAGTTAATAAACCCAACAAATGGGTCTTGCACGTGAGTTATCCCTCACTTATTGAAACAACACTTTAATTCTTTGTGAAGCACAAACACCAAATTGTGTGTTACCCTTATCCACTTGATTTATTTGGTGTGAAGCACATACACACCTAAGTGTGTCTTAAGTTCTTTGGGTTCCCTTGTGAACCACACATAGCACATAAGTACACACCTATTTGACTTATGCGGTTTCCAAAAATTGGGGATATTATAATGCGCGAGGACAAGCACCAATTCTTTGATTTCAATCACCATAGGCATTGCATACGCAAAATTGAAAGGTAAGATTCAATTTAAATTGGTTAAAATTAGTTTGTTTATGATTTATGGGTGATTAGGATGCTTGAAAATGAGTTTTGGGTGATTTGGACCAAGGAAGAGGAAGCTTGATAGGTTCTTTATCTATCAAAATCAATCGATCGATTTGGAAAATCAATCAATCGAATTTGCAAGTGTAAAACTTTTTAGAGAAATCGATCGTTCGAATTTCTGTGCCTTGGAAAAATTGATCATTCGATTTTGACTGAAGTGCCAACACAACTTTGATATTTTGGCCACAACGTTTTACTCTAAACTTTGATCGATGTGATTCTCATGGTGTTGGAAAGAGAACAACAAGATCTATAACTTTTGTGAATTAACAATTTCATGAATCAACTATTTTAAAGGTCAAAATTGAGCAGGGAGTTGGGTCAAGTTTTGAGTTAGCACGAACTTGCCCATTTTCACTTAGGTTTTGAGAAAACACATCAATACGTCAAATTTGTTAGTAATTAGAATAAATCCTTGATGCTTCATCATATATCTTATATAGATTGAGAGTTGGAGACCGTCGATAGGAACTTGGCAGTGCTTATTTTTGTACGACTTTGAACCTAAGGTAGGGGAAACTTGAAACTCAATCTCATTTTAGACTTTGATTCATAAATCTGAATGATGGAAATTTGCCTAGTTTGACCGCATTGAATGTTTTAGCATCTTCGAATTTTGCATGTGAAATTTGAACTCTGCATTTGAATAAGCATCTGAATATTTGAACTTTGAACATTGCTTTTGACTACTAAGAATTTGATTTGCATCTAGATATTTGAAAAATGAATATGATTTTTTACTTTCGAAATTAAACACGAACTTTGAACTTGAATTAGAAACTCAAAATTTATATTTGAACATGAACTCCGAACTATGAATTGATTCACATTGAATCATCGACGCGCTTATGAACTTTATGAAATCCTCGAACCTTGTGAACATTGAATATCTGAACTCTGATGGAATATGAACTCTGAAACTAAATACATAATCTGAACTTGAATCTTTGAATCTGAATATGATCATGGAAATAAAACTCTAAATCTCCGAACTTTGCATTTGGCCAACATGGCGGGATATCCGTGTATTTGATCATTTAATTCGTAATTTGACTGGTATGGCAAGTTATCCGTAATTTGAACTGATACAGCGGGATATCAGTAATTTGAATCGGTGTGCCGGGATATCTGTAATTTAAACTGGTACAGCAGTTTATTTGTAATTCGTTATTGCTTTCATGCTTTGAAATCCAAACATTGAATTTGAATTGAACTGTGAACTCTTTAATATGAAACTTTGAATCTGAAACCTTGAATCCGGACTTGACTTTTGGACTCTGAACGTAGATTTGAACTCTGAACACCAACTTCGAAAAGGAACCCTTTAGACTCGAAATGTAAACTTTGAATTAGAACCCTATGAACCTTGAAATTGAGACATGAATATCAAATCTTCGAACTATGAATATGAAAATCGAATCTGTGAACCTCATATCTGAACATTGAATATGAATTTTGAACCTATAAAATGAACTCTAATCTTTGAATACGAGCTTCAAACTTTGAAATTTTAGATCTTTGAAATTGAACTCGGAATTTGATATTTTTTCAGATTTTAGTTTTCATATGAAATTGCCCTTGAAATTTCTGTCATTGAATTTGTGTATTTAATTAAGGAGATGTACATTGGTATTGATTCTTTCCTATTGATCTTAGACTGTTAGCTCACCCTGACTATACGTCACTGGTGTAGATCCTAATCTGAACCCCAGAGCTTCAGAACGATCCAGAAGATGAAGATCTTCCGCTTGTGGAGTGTCCATAGATAGTGATTTCAGACATAGTAAGGTTCTAGATTTTTAGACTTGGTACGTCCAGTGTTTTTGTAGAATGATAGAATTAGTTTTGTATAGACATTGTATACCGTTGTTTAGGTGATGGTTGGACATCACCGGTGATTTTACTTTAAGTTTTGTTCATATCCTCTTTGTAGAAATGAAAAAATTTAGTTTTACCATCTATAATATCTGCTTTGATTTCCGCATCTTGTGGATGTACCAAGTAAAGTAATCTGTATTCGGATCATGACCTGCAACCTGACAGTCCAATTTTCCTAGGAACCCATGTAAAAGAAAAGAAAAAAATATGTAGGGGAAAATCGGGCTGTCACAAGAGGGTTGCAAAGATTGTATGTGAGATGACCCGAGAAGAGGGGTAGACCCAAATATTTAATCGAAAGTTCTCCCTCAGAAAATCTTAGGGCATTTTTTAGAGCAGAGTTTGATTTGCAAGCAGCACTGCATAGGATGGTACTTTTGGAATCATTCACCTTAAGACCTGAAATAAGATGGAAGCGATCTAGCAGATCTCTTAGCTCTTTAGCTGAAGAAGAGTCTTCTTTCATCGTAATGAATAAATCATCAGCAAAGATGGGATGGGACATGATCGGAAAACTTGCAACTTGAAGAGGTTTGATAGTATCTTGATTAATTTTTTCTTCAAGTGCACATGAATCCTTCCATGATAAGAGTGAACGGAAGTGGCGATAACGGATCCCCCTGTCTTATACCACAAGAACTTGAAAAGTAGCCATGAGGAGAGCCATTAATAAGAATTGAAAACATAGGGGTTGTGATGCACTCCCTAATCCATTGGATCCAAGTTCCATCAAACCCCAATTGATGGAGAATAGAAAGAACGTAGTCCCAACGCACCTTATCGAAAAGCATTTTGAAGATCAATTTTAGCACATAAGGCCTTTAGCCTAGATTTAAGGTAGAAATTTCAGACAAGTTCACGGGCAAGAACATTTTCAGTGACTTTCCTTCCCTTAACGAAGGCAGATTGGTTCCAACTAATAAGAGAAGGGAGGACTTTAGTGAGGTAATTCGATAAAATTTTTATGATAACTTTATAAAGAAAGTTACACAAAGCAATGGGCTTGAATTTTCCAATCGAATTGACGCCTCTCTCCTTAGGAATAAGCTTGAGAAAAGTGGCATTTAAAGATTTTGTTAATTTCTTCTTACGAAAAAAATCACGTACCAATTTTAAAGTATCTTGCCCAATGATATTCCAAAACGTCTGAAAGAATTCGACAAAGAAGTCGTCTGGGCTTAGGGCCTTATTCTTCTGAGAGTTAAAGATAACACTCTTGATTTCCTCATCAGAGACACCTTGAGATAAAAGAGCAGCCTGAGTAGATGATAATTTGTGCTTAAATGGAAGGTACGGGATCTCTTGATATGAGGATGGAGAAAAAATGTTCTGATAACACTCAGTAGCTAAGCTTCCCATTGTTGTAGGCTCTACTATATTTTCTCTTGTGAGAAGAATCAATTCGAATATGGAATTCATAGAGATTCTAGAGTTCACCATATAATAGAAAAATTTTGTATTGGAATCTCCAGCCTGCAACCATTAAACCCTGGCTTTTTGCCTGATAAAATTTTCTTCATTGAGAGAGTCCCGATGAGGAGTAATTGATGCTTGTCTTTTAGCTAAATGAAGAAGCTCATTAGTAGGATCATCATGAACCTTGGCTTGGATTTCAAAACAATGTTTCCTGGCACTATCTGATCTCACCTTAACATATCCGAAAGAAGATGAGTTCCAACTGCGGATATCAGTTCGAAGAAGTTTGAGTTTTTGTTGCATTGAATATATTGGATTGCCATCAGTTTTAGTTTCTCATCTGCGGAGAATGAGATCTCGAAAGCCTTGCTGTGAGGGCCAAACCTCATAGTACTTCAAAGGTTTAGGCCTAGATGATCTATCATCTCTGAAGGATACGAGAAGGGGAGAGTGATCGGAAATATTTGGTTCCAGGTAATTAACAACCAAGTTTGGAGAAAGGATTTTCCACTCAAAGTTAACTAATATTCGATCAAGCTTGCACGAGATTCTTTGAGGGCCCATTTTTCTATCCGTCCAAGACCATTAGAAACCTATAGATCTCATATCGGTAAGCAGACAATCATCGATGCAGGAGTTGAATTCACTTAAAATTCTAACAGGGATAGTAAGACCTCCTTTTTTCGATGCAAAAGGAACAATGATAAAATCTCCTCCAACCATCCACGGATTGGAAATCGTTGGGGCGAGATTTTGAAGATTTCTCCAAAGCAATTTCCTTTCTGATACAAGATTGAAGCCGTATATGCCAGTAAAAGAAAATTGAAAGTTATCAGATAGACGAGTCACTTGGCAATGAAGACTCTATGAGATTTCGATAAATATTAGACCTTGAAAAGCGTGGGATTCCAAAGAATCTAGATGCGACCAAAGGTGTGAGATTGGTAGTTATCAAGGAATTCCCATGCTCTAAAATTCCTCCTTATTTTTTGGGCTTTATGAAAAGTACATCTCATTTTTGTTAAGCAAATCAAACTGAGATTTTTATTCCTAATTAAAAGCTTAAGTTCTTTGTGCTTGATGGACTTGCCAAATCCTCAGATGTTCCAAAGAAGGACATTCAATGATGATTGGAGATGGAGGATTTGCTAGACTTGGGTCTAACGGCAGATTGGTTTAGGCTATCTTTTGAAGATTTGGCCTTCTTTGTAGGAGTTGTCCAAACCATAAGATCTTTCAACGATCCTTCTTTCTTGCTTGAATTGATAATATTTGAGCCTTTGCTGAATTTAACTCCCAATTTTGTTGGGATTGCTGAAATCTCATCAAGATCTTCCAACACTTGAAAATTATTGGAGATCTCTGTAATCTGCATGGCTTTTGGAGGGATAGAATTTGTTTTATGTGGGCCAGAATTTGAGGATTTTGTGGCAAGATTTTCTTGGGAATCTGATATGTGCTGAAATGTGACTATATTTCGCACCCTAATATCTATACTTAGCCATCCGATGGAAGCAATCTGACATCTATTACTTAGTTTTAGTGGTTTTAGGTGTTCTTAACCGTTGGATCTTATAGGAGCATAAAAGAGCATAATTAAAGACAACATGGAAGCATTAAACCATGAAGTCAACGAAAACACTGAAATTCATGAAAGAACTAATTGATCTAGTGATTGCTGAAGAGAACTAAATTCGTCATTGCCTAAATCAATCGATTGAGTTCCAAAATTCAATCAATTGAGTGTATGACACCTGTTTTGCTGCTCAAAATCTAAATTTAAATTTAATCGATTGAGTTATGAAATTCAATCGATTGAATATATGACAACTATTTGCCTCTCAAATCTGAATTTGTTGAAGCTCTTTACGATATTTTAATGTTGAGTTCAAATTGTCTTTTTAGTTTGTTGTTAACTTCAATCATGTGTGGCTAAATCTCTTTGTGGGATGGGATCTAATGAATCTCATCCTAGGTTTTATTTATTTATGATAGATCTATGGTTGGAATTTACTGCTTGATGCTCATTGATTTATCACTTAAGTGTTCTTGCCGATCTCTGTAAAAACCAATCACCAATCTAAGATATGGGATTTAGTTATGCTTTTCCCATGATCTCGGATATGTGATTCGGAGTTTACACCGAGTTCTTTAATGTTAATATTTGCAGCATTTACTTATCATCATTAGAAATAAATCCCTTTTACGGTAAATGTTTTGCCCTTTTCTTTTGCGGTATTTATTTATCGTCATTAGCGATCTCTTTTACGGTGATTGTTGTGCCTCATTTCTCTTACAGTTTTGGAAGAACACTAATCTTGTTGTTGTTAATTCGAACTAGTTAGATCTATGATTATATATAAATGGTAAATCGAAGATGGGAGGATTTAGCATCTCGAACTTCGCCTTTTCTATTGCCTTTAATTTCATTTAATTGTTTAATTGTTAATTTTCACCACTCCCTTTGAAATCAATGAAACTAGTTTAGATATCGTGCTGAATCTATGGATATTCTCCTGATTAGTTTTTATTTCTCTTTAAACTTTCTCCCTAATCTTCGTGGGAACAATCTTGCACTCCATTGATCTATACTACAAGCCGATTTGTGCGCTTGCGAGTAAAACTCATTTAAAATCACAAGTTTTTGGCACGGCTGCCGAGGATTCGGTGTAGAAAATTCACAATCTTTGGAAATAGATAGTTGATTTTAGGAAATTTTGTAGGTTTGATTCAATATTTTTGCTAGTTTCAAAATTCCAAAATTTTAAATTTGAAATTCAAAGTTTAAAATTCGAAATTCAAAACCTGAAATTTGAAATTTGAAATTTAAGATTTGAAATTCGAAATTTTAAATCTTAAATTCGAAATTTAAAATTCAAAATTTAAAATTTGATATTCAAGTTTGAAATTTGATATTTGAAATTCAAAATTCTTTCCCATGGCAAAGACAAATGCTTTGAGACGCGAGATCTGTGATTTCATGCAGGAAGAAGGAGAAAAATTCCACAAAGCATGAGAAAGGTTCATGAGCCTATTGCTTAAATGTCCACACCATGGGTTCGCCAAATGGAGGTTGGTCCAATACTTCTACAACGGACTCGATACAACCAACCGACATTTAATCAAATCGATGAACAGTGGAGGATTCCTAGAGCTTAGGGAAAGCGAATCCTCCAACTTCTTGGAACAATTGGCGGAGAATTCTCAACAACGGGATTTCATTAAAAGTCATGACCAATCAGGAAAGAGTAGGGATCAAGCAGCTAATTCAGCAAAGAAGGGAGGGATGTGGTCAAAGACACACTTGACCTAAGTGCGAGAGTGAAATTCCTTGCCCAACAAGTTGAGAAATTACGACTCAAAAAGAGTGAAGTTGTTGCAAATGTGATAATTGAACCATGTTCATTTTGTGCAAGTCCAATGCACACCGGTGATGCTTGCCCATCTATGCAAAACTATTCTGAAAGTTCTGCGAAACAACTGAATGAATTGAACAACTATAAGTGCGAGAATGTTTTTAACGAGCATAACCCAAGTAGCTAGCGAAATCACCCAAATTTTTCATGGAAGCAAGACCCGCAGAAGCCTCAAGGAAGAGGACAAGGGATGAACTTTTATCCCTAGCAAAACTTCAGTCAATGGCAGTTTCAACAAAGTTATGGTGGTATGAACAATTACCACCAAAATCAGATAAGCCAACCCAGGTAGTTCAGCTATCAGAATCAACCCTCCCAACCAATGATTGGCTATCAGAATCAACCCCCACAGCAATTGATTGGTTATAAAAACCAAGCGCAAATGTTTCCACCTCTCGAATTCCAAAATCATCAGGGAAACAATGCGCAACGTCCTCCTCAGAACCAATATTCTCAGATTGATGATTTAATAAAGATCATTCAATCGAATAACTCCTCGATATCCAAATTGGAAACCCAAATGGGTCAGTTGGCAGCACATCTCTACGAAAGGGAAAAGGGGACATTCTCGAGCCAACCAACCCCTAACCCAAGGGGCAGTTGGTCATTAAGCAGGGATCGACCTCTTCACAAGAAGAAAATCTGCAACAAATAAACGCAATCACAACGTTGAGATCTGGTCGACAGATCGACAATAAAGTGAAGATGTCAGAGGAGGAGGAGAGTTAAGAGATTAAAGTTCAGACTAAGAAGGATGCAGAAAGGGAAGAAAAAGAGGAAGAAAAGTTTGAAGAAGAAGAAAAGGTTGAAGAAAAGAGTTTCACACCAAAGGCCACGTATCCTCAAAGGTTGATGGCACCAAAGAAGAATCGTGATTTGGATGGGATCAATGAAGTTTTCAAATAATTAAAGATAAATATCCCATTCCTCGATGTCATCCAGCAGGTGCCTTCTTGTGCAAAGTTTTTAAAAGACTTGGTCACAATAAAAAGAAAGACCAATGTTTCGAAGAAAGCTTTCCTAGCTGAGCAGGTTAGTTCAGTGCTACAAGCTAAACTCCCCATTAAGTACAAGGACCCTGACTGTCCTACCATCTCAATTATTATCGGGGAGAATCATATAGATCGAGCGCTTCTGGATCTTGGGGCAAGTGTCAATTTATTGTCGTATTCTATCTACAAGGAGCTCGAATTGGGTGAACTCAAGCCCACAACAATGACCCTTCAGCAGGCTGACCGGTCAATTAAAATTCCCAAAGGAGTGGTTGAGGACGTCCTAATCAAAGTGAACTCTTTCTACTTCCCAGTAGATTTTGTTGTCCTCGATATCGAGCTCGTTCCAAATTTGATGAATAATGTTCTGGTGATCTTAGGAAGACCTTTCCTGGCAACATCAAACGCACTAATCAATTGTAGAAATGGGATAATTGTGACGACCTGATTTTCTCCCAAGAATTTTTGGGAAAATCGGATCATCCGATTCAATGTTCACACTAAATGCTTTGATACCAACTGCTCCAACCTGATTTTCCCCCTCATTAGATATCTAGGAAGATCGAACCATCAAGCACTCGGAAGATTCATATATGTGTGAAAGCAAGGCAGATATAGCATAAGGCAACATGAACAAAAAATTTCCCATCATTCCCAACGTAAACAAAACTATACAAACCACCGGTAACAGCAGACCGTCACCTAAATATTGGTAAAAGCTATACTAAATATACATAAGTCTAGTCTTGAGGATGTACCAAGTACAAAACACAAAATTGATCCACACTATGTGGAACCTAGAAAAAGTCCTCGAGTGGCAGATCTTCATCTACCTCCGGGGTGTAGTTAGGATCCTCCTCGAGCTATGGATCCTGCCCTACGTCTTCGCCTGTACCTGTGACATATAGTCAGCGATGAGCTACAGTCCAAGATCAATAGGGAGAAAATCAATGCCAAATCACATTTATCATTCTTAATCATAGACTTGATGAATAACTTTAATTTCTCATATTAATTATAGAAAATAAAGCATTAAGTTCGAAAGCATGAATCTAAACATCTCATGTAACGATGCAGAGCATATGCGCAACAAATACATGTCAGAGCAAGGAAACATACCAAGCACATAATATACTAGGAAACAAGTATATCAGAGGACAAATATATCAGAGAACAAGTATATCAAAGAACAATTCATGTCATCAGAACTTAAAACATTAGGTCAAAGCATCCCATAGTGGGAACAAAGCATTCTGTAGTGAAAACAAGGTTTGAAAACCCCGGGGACTCTACCCCTCTCTTGGAGCCTCCACTCCTCTTTGCAACTAATGTGAGATAATAACATCTAGCAAAAGTATCATGCCAGAGCATCCCGTAGCGGGAACAGAGCTTTCCGTAGTGGAAACAAGGTTTGAAAATCTCGGGGACTCCACCCCTCTCTTGGAGCCTCCACTCCTCTTTGCACATGAATTCAGATTTAGACAGTTCCTAGATCAGGTCAGAGTGCAAGAATTTGAAATCTAACAATTTAAAGTGTATCAACATGTTAAGGCACAAAATGCATTTCAAAAATCCAATCGTTAACCATGCAAAGAGATTCAAAATATTTTCAATGCAAGAGATTCAAATCTGCGTATTAAATTCATTTTCATCAGTGACCATAATTCGAAGAAAAATATAATTGTGCAATGAAACTTTCCTACCTTAGTTTCAAGGTCGTGCAAAACAATTTTGTAAATCAAATGAAAGCTCTATCAATGGTTTCCCGCGTTCCACCTAGATCATAATGGTTAATAAACCATGTATTAATGATGGAGAATTTGCATAACTCAAGTCTTCACAGCCTTTCAAGCGGAAAAGCTGAGACAGTCCAAAGACAGGGGAATTCTCTCGAGCAAGTTCCAAGGTCGCTCGAGCGAGTTCATATGGCACACCAAAACTCGCTCAAGCGAGTTTTACCAGACCCATTTTAGCCTAAATTTTCTCAGCGCACTCGCTCTAGCTAGTGCTTCAGAAGGATTCTTGCTCGAGTGAGATACAATTCGCTCGAGCGAGTTACATAGAACTCTCTCTTTGCTTAAGCTTGAGGGGCTCTCGCTCGAGCGGATGTCCAATCTCGCTCGAGCGAGTCTGTGTGATTCAGCACATCTTGGGTTTCTTCTTCTTAATCCGAAAATTTAATTTTTCCTACATGCAATCCAATCCTACCATCTAATCTAATCTCCATTTTTGCTACAAGGCTAAATCATGAATCTCACCTTCGAATCTTGCACATGCAACGTCCGCAATAAATGGGATCAAAGAAAATCAGTGTCTACGCCTCTCACGAGTCTGATCCTTAAAACCCTGATATACGATTCGAAACACATCAACCAATCTAATCTACCAGAAATTGAAATACACATGATCACATTATGATACTCACCCTCTTTTGATCACGCATGCGGAGTTACGATTGCCAAAATCGAAGAACAATGGCGCCAAAGCTTCACGCACATCCGATGGTTTGTTTCCTCGCTTTCTTCGATCTTGATAAGGATGGAATCGTTACTCAACTTTAGTGGAACTACAACGATTTTCTTGCAGGGGAATTAGTTTAGGAATGATCAGATGGCTGAGGTTCCCAAGACTTCTTCAATCGACTCCTCTCTTTCTCAGTTCTTTCTCTCAATCAGAAATTCACACAGGTTTTACCCATTTGCATGAGACGGTTGGTTTTATATTAGTGGGGGCCGACTGGGTGTGAAGCTGGTACACATAGCCAGGTGTATAAGCCTTTTAACAAAAATTAAAAAAGGGCCTTTGGGCCTTAGACCTCTCACTCATCAACTAAGCTCCTAACCGAATGTGCTCTTACAGAGCCTGTCTAAATGGTTACACCACATAAGTCTTTGTATCCGTGCACACATTCCTTAATCAGTTAATAATTGTGTTCAAATGAAGGCACATGCTGTTTATGGTAACGAACACAAGCATTCGATCGGCGTGCTCGAGTTTGAAAATTTTGGGATATTACAATAATGAACTTGTCATTCGAGAATATGACGGTTTTGCTGAACTTCTACAACATTGTAAAGAAACTATCGAAGGATGAAGAGCATGCACAAGTTTGCACGATCGATAGTGTCGTGGAGGACACATTTCATGCGTCAGAGCCAAAGGACCCTCTTGAGGCTTGTTTAGCCCACTTTGGTGGGGATTTTGATGTTGACCAGATGATCCAAGATGTGAATGAGATGTTGGACTCCACACCACTATTGGGGGACGAGGATTGGCAGCTAAAACCCAAAGCCATTGAGGAATTGAAGAAAGAAATACCTCGGGAGGAAGAGAAAGTTAAGCTGGAACTTAAGCGTCTTCCCAGTGATCTGAAATATGCTTTCTTGGGAGAAGTTGACACCCATCCGGTTATAATCTCATCAAAATTTAATGAGGTTCTGGAAGAGCAACTCGTAGAAGTGCTCCGAGATCATAAAAGTTCAATTGGGTGACCATCAAGGATAGTAAAGGTATTAGACCATCGGTGCACATGCACCATATTCATTTGGACGAGGATGTGAAACCTTCCAGAGAACCTCAGTACAGACTGAACCCAATCATGCAGGATGTAGTCAGAAATGAGGTAATCAAATTGTTAGATGCCGAAATTATATACCCCATCTCTGACAGCAAATGGGTAGTGCCATGCAAGTGGTCCCCAAGAAATTCGGAGTTACGGTTGTGAAAAATGAAGAGAATGAACTGATACCAACCAAGGTTCAAACTAGCTAGAGGGTTTTCATCGACTATCAGAAATTGAATGCAATGATGAGGAAAGACCATTTTCCTCTCCCCTTCATTGATCAAATGCTTGAGAGATTGGCTGGGCATGAGTACTACTATTTCCTTGATGGCTATTTCGAATATAACCAGATAGTCATCGCCTCGCAGACCGGGAAATGACAACATTTACATGTCCCTTTAGAAGTTTCTCCTACCGCAGGATGTCTTTCGGCCTCTGCAATGCTCTTGCTACAGTCCAAAGATGTATGCTAAGCATATTCTACGATATGGTGGAATGATTTCTAGAGGTGTTTATGGATGACTTCCCCATTTTAGAGATAGTTTTAATGACTGTTTGCATCATTTATCTCTTGTTCTTGCAATATGTCAAGAAAAGAATTTAGTTCTGAATTGGGAAAAGTACCACTTTATGGTACTGAGTGGCATTGTTCTGGGACACATAATATCGTCCAGAGGCATCAAGGTGGATCTGATTGCAAATCTTCCACCCCTAATAACTGTTAGAGAGATAAGATATTTTTTCGAGCACGCCGATTTCTATCAGTAATTTATCAAGGATTTTAGTAAGATATCTAGGTCATTGTGTAGCTTACTCGCCAACGATGTCCCATTTATTTTTGATGAAAAATGCTTGAAAGCCTTTGAAATCATCAAAGTTGAACTCATCCAAGCCCCAATAATCCAATCCCCGGATTGGAATTTACCATTTGAAATCATGTGCGATGCATTTGATTACGTGGTCGAAGCAATTTTGGGACAGAGAGTGGAGAAAATGTCGCGTGCAATTTACTTGCGAGTCGCACTCTAAATGATGAACAACTTAATTACTCCACCACGGAGAAGGAGCTACTGGCAATAGTCTTTGCACTGGACAATTTTTGAGCCTACCTTTTGGGATCAAAGGTAGTTAGTTGAATTCATAGATCATGCGGATCTTCGCTACCTTTTTATGAAGAACGATGCAAATGCCCGATTAATCAGGTGGATTTTACTGCTGCAAGAGTTTGATTTGGAAATCAAAGATAAGAAGGGGTCGGAGAATGTTGTAGTTGACCACCTTTCGACAATCATCATTGAAAAACCTGATGATCTGGTTCATATTTTTGAAAACTTTCCCGATGAGCAATTGTTTACCATCGATCATGCACCATGGTACGCGGATCTGGTCAAGTATTTGGTGACAGATCAAGTGGCCCAACATTGGAGCAACAATGAAAAATCTATTTTTCTAGAACGGGCGAAGCACTATTTTTTTACGGACCTGTATTTGTTCAAATACTATCCTAATCAAATCATCAGACGGTGCATCCCAGAATCTGAACAGTCAGATATAATCTCATTCTATCATGAGTTGTCCTATGGAGGACACTTTAGCTCCAGGAAGACAACCACAAAGATCCTCCAGAGTGGTTTCTACTGGCCAACATCTTCAAAGATTGTCATGAACATTGCACGTCATGCAAAAATTGTCAAATGTTGGGCAGAATTTCCAAGCGAAACATGATTCCCTTAAACCCTATTCTCGAAGTCGAATTGTTTGATGTATGGGGGATAGACTTCATGGGTCCATCTCCAAATTATTTTGGGAATCTGTATATTCTTTTTGCAATGGACTATGTTTCAAAGTGGGTTGAGGCCATGGTTTGCAAGACAAATGACCATAAGGTGGTCATTAAATTTCTGACAGAACAAGAATTTTCAAGATTCGGTGTTCCACACGCTATCATTAGCGATTGGGGAAAACACTTTTGTAATATAAGTGTTCGAGTAGTTCATGAAAAAGTATGATATCACACATAAAGTAGCTATACCGTACCATCCTCAAACTAGTGGACAAGTTGAGGTATCAAACAGGGAACTCAAACACATTCTGGAGAAAACGATTAAGCCAAATCGGAAAGAATGGTCGTTAAAATTGGACGACGAATTATGGGCTTATCGAATGACACAAGGCTCCCATTAGAATGTCCCCTTACAGGATGGTTTTTGGTAAAGCCTATCACCTACCCGTTGAGCTGGAACACTAGGCCAACTGGGCCATCAAATCATTAAACTTTGATTTATAAAAGGCTGGTAATCGGAGAAGCTTCGAGATTGATGATTTGGAAGAGATCAGAGCTAACGCTTATGACTATGCCTAGTCATTCAAGGAACACATGAAACGTGCTCATGATCAATATATCCTAAGGAAATATTTTACCCCTGGCCAAAAGGTGTTGCTTCATAACTCCAAACTCCATCTGTTTCTTGGAAAGTTAAAAACTCGATGGACAGGTCCATTCTTGGTTTATCGAATGGGGCAATAGAAATTATTAACCCTCGGAATGGAAGCAAGTTTCACATCAATGGGAAACGGCTGAAACCTTATCTTGAAAATATCATGGTTGAGTCCGAAGAAATTATGTTGAGGGATCCTGACCAGTCAGGATAAGGTGAAGATTTGGAATGTCAGGCTGACGACACTAAACTTAGCACTTCTTGGGAGGCAATTCAAGTTTGTAGTGATTCTTATATATATATAAATGAATAAATAAATAAAAATTGAAAAAAAATAAACAAACGAAAAAAAAAAAAGAATGGCAAGATACACTTATTTTTATAGTTGCTTATGTTTATGATATTGTTATGCTAGCAACATTTCAATAGTTTTGATAATCTCGTCTCTATTGTTGACATTATTTTTTGTGTGGTGAGGATGAATGGATATACTGGTATATTTTCATCCAGGTTTGGGGGGGATTTTCCTACCTCTCCCCTTTTCATGTGCTTCTACTTGTCTCAAATCATTACTCCAGTATGTTCTCTCACCTTAGTCTAATATTTTAGTTATTGTCAACAATGACGACATTGTTCAATTCAAGTTTGGGGGTGCAGTTTCTGTGGTACTATTATTTTGATACTCCTAAAACCAATTTTTTTTTTAAAAAGAAGCAAATATATATATATATATATAGAGCCATCACACATATTATTTTGCGATAGTTTTCAAGCTTTAGTTAATGATGCATGTCAATTTAATTTTGAGAATATCGATGTCATATTTTCATTACTTGTATATAGGATGATGAAATTTAAGGTGATAATTTGAGGATGGTTTTGAAATTCATGCCTAGATATTTTTTTTCTCACTTATACCATGCTAGGATCTAGAAATCAAGGAACTATTTGGAACTTTGAGTCTTAGGTTTTTAGTGGAGACTAAACCCGATAAGCTTTAGAGCCAAATATCGGTCGTGGATGAGTGTTTACATAAACTCAGAGTTATCTTTGAATACGAATTATTTTTACATAATCTCATACATTTTGCTATAACTTGTGACTTTGCATGATATTAAATTTCTATCATTGTGCTAGAACATGTTGTATAGTTGCTCAAGATAAATAGGCAAGGTTACTATCTTTTGAGGATATGATTGAAGGTCGACTTTGGTTCATTTATGTTAAAATACCCCACCTCATGTAAATTTATCCTTCTAGTATCCCTTTGAGTCTATTAAAAATTTACCTTTATACATTCTTTGATAAGCCATGTTAACCTTTACCCCTTCACCATTTCTAAAATTTAGCCTTACCCTTCTTATTTTGGAGAAATTACGAACGAGGGAAGAGAATGAACGAAAAGAGAGTAAGTGAACAGATACCGAGTTGTGGTGTTTACTGATAGTGTATGGCAGAAAAAAATTTAGAAAAGGGGAGAAAAATAATTTTTTTTTTTTTAAATAATGAAAAATATGAGGTGCTTCAAGGAAATGAAATTCTATGACATCCCGAAAATTTTGAATCCGAACACGCCGACCGAATACACATGTTTGATACTGTAGACTATCTGTGCCTTTGATTTAAGAATGATTATTAATCAATTACGACTGTGTACCCTCATACTGAGGTTATATTTTTAATTGCATGCATAAGTACACAAGCTTCGTGAGAGCACCACTGGTTAAGAACTTGGTTTGCATTCAAATGGTCTAAGGATCAAAACTTATGAGGAGGAACTTAGACTCTATTTTTGGGCTTTTGAATAAACGGTCGTTACACCCAATTTGATGTACCAGTTATATCCCAAATCAGCCTCTCAGTTACAAATCCAAAACAACCACCCATGCATAAATCACTTGTGATTTCGCTGACAAGAGAGTCGGGAAGAAAAGATAAAAAGGAGGGGATTTGCATTTCATTTTCTTTTTTACTTCTCCATTCTCATGAGATTTCAGCCATCGATTCTCGTAAAATCCCTCTTCTTCAGGGAGATCTCATTACGTTCTGTTCATGCGAGAATCTATGAGTTCTGTTGCCATTAAGATCGGATGAACGAGAAGCTTTCTCACCAAAAATCCCAACATCGTTCACCGCATAGACATCGCATGCGCAAAATCTAGATGGTAAGCATCGTATTGTGATCATGTAAACCTCGATTTCCGAGATTAGAGTCTGATCATGAGTTTTTGAATCACATGCAAGGGCTTCGATGATCGGATGTGTGAGAGGTGTAGATGCCAATTTTTCTCGATCCCAATTATTAAGGACATTACCGCGCAAGATTTTAAGGTAAAAATTCATTAATTAGGTCTTATAACATAGATTAGAGTAAATTAAATGTTAGGATGGAATCTATGTAAAAAGATTTTAGGAATTTTCGAATTTGGGAAAGAAGAAGAAGATGAAATCGGAAACACAGTTGTTACAGCAAATAGTAACTCACTGTAGCAATGTTCTAGAGTTCTGAACAACTCGCTACAGTGAATAGTAACTCATTGCAGCGAGTTAGAGCAAGGTGCCGACACAGGCTCGGTGTGTCAGTCATAACTTTTGACCCCAAACTCGAATTGATGCAATTCTCGTGGCGTTGAAAAGAAGACAATGAGCTCTATAACTTGTGTGAAATAGCAATCTCACGAATTTGTTATTTTAAAGATCAAAATTGTGCGACTTGGGGTGTGCCATGCGAGGGAATTGTCCTAATTGGAACTTTGATTTATTCGATCCCTTAGACATTAATACATGGTTTGTGAACTTTTAATGATCTTGGTTGAAAACAGGAGATCATAGAAAGGACATCGCCTTATTTCTGCATGTATTTCCACACAACTCCGATGCTAAGGTAGGGAAAATTTCAATGCAAGGCTATGTTTTAATGTCAATTCATGGTCATTGATGATATTTTACATGAGCTTGTGATTTCAAAAATTTGTTGCATCTATATATTTGAATCTGTAGACGCCCAAATTTGGCCCAAGGCTTATCCTTCATCTAAAAACCTTAGTTTAGGTATGTGCTACCCCTTTTCCTTCCTTCTATACCAACTAGCTATCAAGCCCTAGGATTTAGAATTCTATTTTTCATCACACAAGCCATTAAGAGCTCATCAAAGCAAGCCTACGCAAGGCTCTCCAATGGTGCAACAAGGGCCCGAGGGCTACGACTCTCCCCTTTTTTCTCCTATCTCTTTTAGTTCTTCTTTCATCCTCACATTTGTGTCATTACGCCACCGACTTTTCGGTAGGGACGGAGGGGCACAAATAGAATTTTAGGGCCCATTGGGCAAGAAGAGGATCTTTCTGTTATTTTTATTTTATTTTTATTTTGCCCATGAGTAGAGATCGCATTAAGCCGATTGATCGGGTATCTAACACCTTCCCGATCGATAACCGAAGCACCTACCCAAGAACCTTTGGTGTGGACCTAATTCAGAGTCATATTTGTGGCACTCTGGTGCTTATAAAAATGATATAGTTTTCCCGGGACACGAAAAGCTCCGAGTGGCGACTCTATATTTTTGTTAGCGAGTGCATCACCATGACAGGATCGTCAAAAATCCCACGGTTGTACAGATGGTGACTCTGCTGGGGAGTAGCTTGTAGACCTTCCCCTTGAACTTGGCCTCTTTATTTTTGATTTTACTAACCTTTTATTGCTATTTTATTATTTTATTTTTACTCACCTCTCTGATTAAGTCATTTTACTTTTCTCTACTTTTACGTCATTTACAAGCCTTAGCCGACTGGCGGGCCTACATGCGCTTTATCTTTTAATTTTCTTTACTTTTCCGTCATTTTAATGTCTTAGCCAATTGGCAGGCCTACTTGCACATTATCTTTTAATTTCCTTTAAATTTTTATCATTTAAAGTGCCATAGCTGATTGGCGGGCCTACTTGTGGAAGCATATTCTAACAGTGCACGCCGGCCCGTAGTGGCGGCACGGGATCATCACTACTGATCTTTGAATTAAAGAAAATTTCATAAAAAAAAAGAGTCTGAAAAAAAATTAAAATTGAACCAAGATAGGAAACTTATTCAATTTATTTTTACGGGATAGAATTTTTAAAGGGTTGGGTTTAGGCACACATACAATTACCCGGGTCTTAGTATGGCGGTAGCTCCTAGTGGTGATGATTCAAAAAAGTCCCAGCCCACCCAGTATCTGAGAAGGCGCTTACGTCGGAGGTATAGTGGGTGGGTCACCTATTCCTACAAGCTTAAAACCCATTGGGGAGTGCGCTAGCGAGTTATACCGGACTCAAACCCTTAGGTTCGGTGAGGAGAGAACGATCCACTAAAAAAATTAGTCAGTTCTCGAAAGCCCAGCTTCCACAAAAAAAAAAGCAAAAAAGAGACTCAATTTGGGCTGAAGTAGCTGCTGTTAAAGGTTCTGGAAACCCACTTTTGCTTGACGTAAGTATTAGTTGCTCCAATGCAAAAATCCCCAAAAATACACTGCCGCAACTAATAGTTGCGCCAACCTTATTTAGGGAATTTTTGCTTTGGCGCATGTATTAGTTGCGCTAGTATTGTTCTGAGCAATCTAGCCCGATTCTGTGGCCTTTTCCACATCCCGAGTCCCCCGATTAGTGCCTTAGTGCCTCCGTTTGGGCCCCGCCACCTCCAACACCCAATACGCCCCGCCGTTCAAAAGAAGGTAACTTCTTTTTGACTCATTTTGGAGGATCGGGTCGTTCGCCTCGATTTTTATGCTTTTAATAGATCAAAGGTCTTCCTTTGATTCTTCCAAAGTACTTCAGTATCGTCACCGCAGGTCTTAAATTAGGGTACGAAAGCCACCTGAGAAGAGAATTCCAAGGCCTCAGAGCCTTTGTTTTTACAAAAAAAAAAAATTTCTTTTCAAAAAAAAATAATAAATAAAAAAGCCTAAAAACTAGAGTCTTTGTGGTGCTGGCATAACCGCATCATCTTACCCTCCATCATCCCATAGGGGAAGGAGGAAATTTTTCGGGCCCTATCTAAGGCACCCATACCCAGCCCGCCAACAAACAATGTCGTGGGTAGTGGACCCGGCTTACGCTGATCTTGACTCATCCCCGCCACATTCTCCAACCTACTCCCATTCGGGAAAAGTTTTTTCCACCATCCCCCTCACCCAATCACCTTTTACAATTATCGGGTCCTTTGGTACCCCCATTTTCTCAACCACCATTTCCCAAAATATCCAAAATCTACCTCCCAATTCCCCATCTTTTGCCCAAACCATGCCCATTTTCCCTCCCATATCCATGCCAAACCCATCCCACTTTTCACCCACATCCATGCCAAATCCAACACACTTCCCATCCACATCCATACAAAACCCAACCCAATTTTCCCCATCCACATCCATGCCCCATTTTTCATCTTCCCCTTATAGGCCCGATCCGCCCTCATTCATATATACCACTTCCACCTTATCCAACCCCCCACACATCCCCCCATCTACCCGAGTCATGCCCATTTTTATTGGGCCCATCCCTATTTTTCCCAAACACCCACACTTTACACTTCTTCATCCCCATGCATACCCAACCAACCCCCTTTTCCAATGCCCCACCTCATTCCTCCAATCCACCCCATATCCCATCCCTTACCCGAGTCATGCCCGATTTTACTGGGGCCATACCCAATTTACCCTCCACATCCACTCCATCCATACCCCTCCTAGCCTCAAACAACCCATCCCCATCCAATCCTCCTTCCGTGGCCATGATGGAAGAGATGATCCAAGCCTACAATAGGTGGAAGGCCTCCCAACAAATCTCCACTCATCCCTACCACACACTCATGAACCCATCCGAGACTTTATCAAGTCTCCATGCTTCATTCCCCCATGACCCCCATCAACCCCCCATAATCCACACCATCCAAACCTCCATTCCCCACTCGTCTCAAGGACTCATGGCCCAAACCCCCATTTCCCACATGCCTCATGGCCTCATGGCCCAAACCTCAACTCCCCACTTGTTTCAAGGGCCCATGGCCTAGACCCCCCAAGGGCCCATGACCCAGACCCACTAAGGGCCCATGGCCCAAACCCACTAAGGCCCAATGGGCCAGACCCATCAAGACCCAATGGGCCAGATCCACTAAGAACCCATGGCCCCAACCCACCAAGACCCAATGGACTAGACCCACGAAGGGCCCATGCCTAGACTCACCAAGGGCCCATGGCCCAAACCCATCAATGGCCCATGGCCTAAACCTATAATGACCAAGGCTTCATGACCCAAACCCAAGCCTAAAACCTTGGAACCCCACACCAATATCCCCCACAATACCCCCAAAATTTCACCCACCCCCAACCTTCACACCCGGGTCAAACCCAAACCATACCTCAAATCAAATTTCCCCATGGCCCCACACCCCAAGGCCATCTCCAACCCTTCCCTCATGTCCAATTGCCCCACCCGAAAACCAAACTGCCACTTACCCCATCACCCCACAACACTTCCCCCACATCCAATGGTTTCGCCCCACCCCCATTTAGACCATGCCCACCTAGTCATACAACAACAATCCAAGAACCCCGTCCTCACTGCACCTTACATAGATCAGCAATATGAGGAGGACGAGATCAGAAACAGTGGGGCCTATGTCGGGGCATTGACCAATGTTAGTCCTCCACCTATAATTACCCCACCCCTGGCAGCCCAGAGTGAGTCCATACTCATAATTGAGAAGATGACCCTCATGTCCAAAGAATCAGAATAATTGAGGGAACAGTTGGATAAGATCCAGAAGTAATTATTGAAGATGGGTGGTGCTGAAATCCACGTCACAGACTTCATGGACTTGTGCCTGTTTGCTGAGATCCCCCTATCCCTAAATTTAACATGCCGATCTTCGATAAATATAACGGCACAGGCAACTCCAGAGAGGAGAGCCCGTTATGATCGAGCCTTTACGCCTTTAGGGCAATCTCTAAGTACACTTTTACCTCTGTTAATTGAAAAGGGAATAATAACTGCTCTCTAACCACGACTTCCTCCCAATCCGATCCCATATAATTTTGTCCCCAATACTCATTGTAATTTTCACCATGGTTCGGGTCGCCCAATTGATCATTGCTTCCCATTAAAGCATGCGATCCAGGATTTAATCAATGCTGGAAAGATCATTCCCCCTGCACCCACCCAAATGAACTAGCACGTAAATATTCACCAGGTGCCTTTACCACCACACCCTACTAGAATAGCAGGTCCTACACCCACCATAGGGATGGTAGAGGAATTTGAAGAAGAATTGGAGTTTGAACTGTCTGACTTCATTTGTAATCAAGAAATATTTGTGACACTAAGGTAGAGAAATCTAGGAGAAGGAACTGTTGGGGTGATTGAATCCCTAAATCTGTCAGATTACTTCCCCACCCTTGCACCGTAGACCGAACCCCTAGATCTTAGGGCCTATTTTACACCACCTACCCTCATTAACTACGTACAAATAAATTCATATCAACCATATTCTACCACCCCCTTAAATTACCCAAAAAGCCATCAGGCCCCCAATCCTCCACCCGCACCCGCCAGTTATCCATGACCTGCGCCCACCCCATTACCCCAGTTCAACCACCCGCAAACTCCACCACCCCTGTCAATTACCTAATGGCCCACCAAACCCCCAATCCACCCGCACCCATTAGCTACCAATGGCCTACGCCCACCCCATTACCCCCGATGCAACCACTGTTAAACCTCACCGCCCCTACCTGGCCTAATTTTGCCACCCACCCATCCTTCACTGAGGTAAACCAAGTCTTACCTACCTTGCCCGAGCCATCAACACACGCACTTCAAGAGCTAGCAGCCCCATCATTCCAGATCACAGGGCCAACCTATGATCCTCAACAGGTCTCGCTGAGCTATGAACAGACCAATGTTAATGCCGGTAGTAGTAGCAGGGAAGGGGCCATGGACTTCGTTACTAGATCGGGAAAGATCTCAAAATAGCCCGAGGCAGCAACAACAACAACAGCAGCACCAACACGATCAGAGGGAAGGAAAGACAGTGCAGTCCACTCGTTTAAAATGATGAGCCGGGAGCACATCCTTGAGACCCAACTAAGAAGAATACCGACCCATATCACTGTCTGGGATCTATTAATGATGTCCCCACTCTATTTTCAAGCTTTAATGGGAGAGTTAAAAAATGCCCATGTATCCCAGCAGGTGAGCCCAGATGAAGTTGGGTAAATAATTAGACAAGTAATGGCACCCAATGCCATTTCATTTTCGGACGCAATTCTGTCGGAGGAGGGAAACAGTCATGCTAAATCCCTCAATATTACTGTCGAATCTGGGAACACGATAATTTCCTTAGTTCTAATTGATAACGTGTCAGCTCTGAATGTGTGCCCACTGTGGACTGCCACCAAAATTGGTGTGGACCCCTGTATGCTGAGGCCGACAAAAACAAGTGCTCAGGGTTTTGATAACACAAGAAGAGAAATAATGGGAGAGGTCGACTTGGACTTAGTAATCGGGCCCATGACCTTTTCCATACCTTTCCAAGTAATGGATATCAAATCTTCATTTAATCTACTAATAGGATGCCCCTGGTTGCATGAGGTTGGGGTGATACCTTTTACCCTCCATCAAAAATTAAAATTCATATCTGGGCAGAAGGTGATCACCATCATTGGTGAAGGGCATGACGACAAAGACAAGGCCACCCATAGCATTAAAAATCGCAAAGTAATGGATGTGCCACATACTGAGGAAGACACCGACCTCCACAGTTTCGAATATGAGGTGTCAGTAGTAGGCCCAAAACCTCCGAAAAGCATAGTCTCCAAAATCAGCGGTGGAACCGAAGCAGTAGTGGCGATGCTCTAGAAATGGGGCTATAAAAAAAGCAGAGGACTCGGGCCCAGGCTGCAAGGTAGAAGAGAGCCGGTAATAGCCAAGGGACAGAAAGTTCATTTTGGGTTAGGTTACAAGCCCACAGCGGAAGAGGGCCGAGAGGCTAAGGAGAAGGCCCGTAAGACGGCGGTCGCAAGAGCTAGGGGGATACACTTGGAAGAGGAGAAGCCTCGTCCCAAGCCTCACATCAGGAATTCATTCATAAGTGTCAGGGTTGTGAAGATTGATCGAAATGGGGAAACTCGATTAACCCCACACAAGCCTACAACACCAGTTCACCCCACCAATCCCCACATTACCCTTCCCAGCCTGGAGATAGATTTAGCGTCGTTATCTATTAAGCACTAATTTTTGCCACTTTCTACACCTTTAAACCTGGCTTTTGTTAGTACCTAGAGTGGTTAATAACAATTTTTAAGTATATTTTTCAGTTAGGGATGGAATATAGAATAATGCAATTTTCTTATGTAAAAATGCCAAAAAGAGGACTTGGAACTATCTATTAGAACTGATGTGACAACCCGCCGTTTCCCTTCTTTCATTATTGGAAACGTCGCGTCATCGGACCACCTAACATGATCCTTTCATCTAAGGGGTCATTTCTTGTACAAAGTTTTGCAAATGCGGAAGCAATGTAGTAATTCTGGCAGTAGATAATATGGCAAAATAACTAATGTGTTTCACTTATCTACGTAGAAACTAGAAACACTATATATAAGATCAAACGATCTAATGTATAGCTTTCCACCGATAACGGCCACCCATCACTTAAACAGTGGAAGGAAAACCTATCTATCCAAAAACACAAAATATCAGAAACTATCATATATCATTTATACATGTCTTTTACTTTATCTATCTCTCCTTTCCTCTCTCAGGTCTCCTCTAACTCCATAAGCCACAAATCTACTTTGGGAAGAACTCTTCTGGTAAATCGTCTTCCTCGTCTTCGTCGTTGTCATCTTCTCCCTCTTCCTTGTCTAGCACATAAGTAGGATTTGCAGTGTACTCCTAATCAGGCTTTGTAGCTAAGACAATTAAGTCGTGGAATGAGCTATCATCAAAGCTCAGTAGAGAATATTACATTGTTAGCATATATGAAAAGTTTATCATATTCTCATAGAATAATATCAAGAACATGTATTTAGTCTTATATCACTAACAATATATGCTGACAAGCTAATGACTTTATGATGTACAGATATGAAAACCAAGCTGAAACAAGATACACATGCAGGACATCATAGAAAAATCAAGCTCCTGAGTTAGCAGGATCACTTGTCAAGCTCCCGAGTTAGCGGGATCACTTGGACCAGGATAATTCATGCTCCCGAGGTAGCGGGATCACTTGTCAAGCTCTCGAGTTAGCGGGATCACTTGAACCCGGATAATTCAAGCTCCCGAGGTAGCGGGATTACTTAAACTGAGACACTCAAGCTCTCGAGTTAGGGTGATCACTTGACTGAAGATGGAGTAACAACGTATAAAGAATATTGCAAAGGATAGGATCTGAATACTGAACAATGTAGAATACTCAAGATGCAGTTGCAGTTCATGTATGTTTCTCAATTGCCTTTTTACTAAATTATTGATAACACTGACATAAAAGTAGCCACTACTATTGTTATAAAATGACATTTATTTTACAACACTGATTTAATAGAAACATCAAATTTTGCTGACTATGCGGTCAGAGCTACCATGTGTCATAGAGGACATATTTTCCTTATCAACTTACTGGTTACTCAAGTTTACCTATTGCTTATCTGATCAAATTTATCCATGTAAGTCAAAACTGGTCTACTCCTAGCATGCTTCTCAGTACTTATATAATTATTTATCAAAGCGTCTATGAAAATTAAGTGACATTCTACACAAATATGAATAAAAATATATTCCCTACCTGTTTGTAGATTCTTACTTGACTAGGAATGGGCATTAGCAGGTATGTGTGATCATATATCCGAGAACACCATTCATATGTGCTTAAAACTGCCTAAGTGCACCATGTTGCACCTAACTACGATAAAATAAAATAGTTCCATATTAAGATCCATATTAAGATGACAGTTTAGTAGACAACAGATGGGCTTATGGTTTACCTAAGATCCAAAGATATAACCATCTAGACCCCTAAGGGATTCCAAGGTCCGAAATGCAAAAAGCACAGTCCAACCCTCATCTGCTGGAGGTTGCCACGGCAAGCTTCAAGGCTTGCCGCGGCAAGCTCATCAGCTGAGTTTCTTGCCGCGGCAACCTTATAAGGTTGCCACGGTAAGCCTGAGCATTTTGGCTTGCCGTGGTTGTCTTCCTTGCTTCTCTGGGTTTGGTGACTTGCAATTTTATCTATATATATATATATATATGTTCTATGTTTCAAAGAAGAATCTGGAGTGCATGAATGAAGGATTTCAGCATGCTATATCCTTTGTGCAACTCCCATATGTGCTACAGATGCGTTTGTAGGCGCTCGACACCACAGATCGAGTTCATTATAATTTCTGATACGTTCGTTAGTGTACCTGTTGATAGACTTGCTCTATCAATGGTGGTGCCAACCGTGGAGTAACCTCGTGTTTGGCAAGCGCGTTTTCAACTGCACAGATGGGCGAAGCTTATTGAAATGAAGATTGTTGGTGATCAATAGCAGGTCACTTTGTGAACTCAAGTTCTAAGGATCACGAGTCCGGATGTGTACCAAAGGTTTTGTTTGAATTTGCTAATTGTCCCTTTTTACTGGCTAGTGTTATGGAATTTACTAAGGGAGTAAGCCGGAGGAGGAAGAAGAAGGTGGTTCTTCTACCTTATATAAATCGAGTTGCACCTTGCGTGCATGCCGTTAACAAATGACTCATGAAGTCGTGTTCTTCAACGAGCAGCAAAGCAACTTATAAGCATATGCTGGTTGTGCCATTGTATTAGGCTAGCATTTGCCTTGTAATTGTACAGTCATAAAAGACAAGCAAAGACTTATTTGAATGTAAATCACTTATACTTATTTAGTGTATAAGCCTTTTAGGCCTTTTAGGCTAATATTGCATACACAACCTATACGGCTTTTACCGGTAGATTCCCATATATCCCAAGTGTACTAGCATACACATGGATTAGCTATATTTTATAGCTGGCTGGGGTAGCGAGTCTCGAACGGTTTACACTTCAAGTGACCTGGCTGGGCTAGCTTAGGAGCCATATAGTCCGCGAGGTATATATATGTAGCTAGGTATATATTTATATATATTCTATAGATATAGATATATCTATATATATCAATCTGACATCATGTTTGACCCGGCCAGACTCTTATCTATACCACATAGGGTACAAATTATGAGAATTGTTACAACTGAGGTAAGAAGGGCCACGGTGTGATCAATCATAGAGCAGAACAACAGCTTGAAGTATGCTTGAAATGAAGAGAAGCTCCACCAATGTAGCTCTATGAACATGCCAGCAGAGGAACTCCCAGCAGCTGTATCACTCCAAGTTCAAGAATCAAGTGCAGTGACAACTAAGTAGCTGAAAGAAGCATAAAACATCAAGCTGTAGCCAGCTACACATTAACAGTTTCAGAAAGGAGGACTTGTTGCACATTGGCCGCACACTACAGAAGCTGCATATTAGAGAAATTGCACACTTTCAGCAACGCCAAAATGCAGTAGCAATATATGAGGAGTAGCTGTGCATTTCAGCTGTGCGCATTTAAATATGATAGAATAGCAACAGTACACATGGAAAGGCAACCTATCGAAGTGCTGCAGTTATTTCACCTATCGAATGGAACTCCTCAGCAGCTAGGAACCTATCGAATGCTTAAAAAAGACTTCAGTTTTATATCCTATTGAGCAGTGGTTTTATCCCATCGAATGGTGAAGACTACTTCTGAAATAGAACCTGGCGATAGGTTCTGAAATAAGAAGGATCCTATCGAGCAGTTGGCTGGAGAACCTGCCGACTAGGATACACAGCAGAAGCCCTCAACCTATAGAGATGCCTTGAAAATAAAAGCTACTAAACCAATCGAAGTGTTCAAATAGGAGCTTGAACCTATCGACTAGTTGGTAAACTTGATTAGCTACAGCCAAGTGCAATGGAACCTATCGAATGCTTCAATAAACCTGTCGATTGGATCATGAAGTTGGAGCTCAACCTATCGAATGGTTGCAATTCAAATATCGAATGCTACAAAGCTGTAGCCTTCAACCAGCATTGCACCTATCGAAGGCTCCATTAATTGAACCTGTCGACAGGTTCTTGATTTGAAACCAACCTATCGAGTTCTGCTGCACTCAAAGCTTGTGATCTTATCGAGCCTTTCCTGCACCAACCTGTCGATGGCTTAAAGCAAGTGCAACCTATTCCCCCTCAACCTATCGAAGAGCAACAACTACCATTTTCCAAATCCTGACGAGCTCTGCACTTCATCTTCTCCAAAGCTGCAATAAAGATGCAGGATTAAATGTCCATCAGCCCATAGCCCTTCGAGCTGATCTAACTTAAGGCCCATCAAATCCCAACCATCAAAACTGCTATGCAGCCATCGCATTGAGCATATTTCCAGCAGAGGGATGTTTTAGTAGCAGCAGGGGTATTTTGGGGGCAGCCAAGAAGAGGGTGAGTTCTATTTGGGACATGCCCAGCAATTTGGGGTACCATTATTTGGGGAATGGTGCAGTTGAGTATTTTTTGGCGAGGACATTTTGGGAACTCCAAGGCATGGAAGAGGGTTGCACATGGGCAATTTATTTACAGAAATTGGTGAATGGTGCAGCTGGGTATTTTTGGTAAGCAAGGGCAGATTTCGGAATACCAAAGAGGTCTACACATGGGTAAGAGAGCTGCAGGAATTAGTGATGGTTTCAACAGAAAATATATTTGGCTAAACAAGGGCAATTTTGGGAACTCCAATACACAGGAAATTCTGCACATGGGTGTGAATTAATTTTTGGCGGGGAATAAATTAGCTTCAGCTGGGCACAAACAAAACCAGATCCCTATCTCTTCTCTGATTGGTTGAAACTCTTAAACAGGGATTAAGCATAACTGAAATCCTCTCTTCTGATTGGCTACAATCCAAAGCACACAGATCACTGTAAATGTATAAATAGAACTCCTTGCTATTGTAATTTCTCAGCAAGGAAAGTAGGAACAAAGCAATAGCCTGGGTTCTCCTTAGCTCATTTAGGTTTAACTTTAGGTTTTATTTTTCCTTTTCTCATTCCCCTTCTCTGCCTAATCCAGCCTGTTGGATTAGATCTAGGTAGCAGCTCAGATCTATTTTGTAATTATAATTTCGGGATGAAGAAATGTGGATCGATGCACAGACTACAGATCTGGGAATAATGTTATTGTAAGTTGTTTTTGATTAAAGTAATAAATTATTGATTTTAAAGCTTAATTAAATCTAAAGATCTTGTGGTACCATTAGATTCTCAATCGAATTTTTGCACTCAGCACAAGCCCAGGCCCTTCTCCGGTAGATCTCTTGATGACCATCTGATTTCCCTGGGTTTGATATGCCTGTGGGTACCTGTGCCTGTGGCCTTACATCCATAGCATCTGTAGTGATTATCTGTTCTGATTGAAGCCATCGGAATGGAAAAAATCTATTGGATGATCTGTGACCATTTAAGTGGACAAATCATAGCCTTAAGATCAATCCAACCCACCAATCTAAATCAGATTCTTATACCTTGCATTTATGCTTGTAGCCAAATAAAGGATTGCTGTAAATCCCCAGCTCTTGATCTATTTTATAATAAAAATCAGGCCCTAGCTGTCTATTTCTCCCCATTTTATATTTTATTTTACCATCCATCTTCCTCAATCTTTTAGATTTAGTTTTATAAATTAAATCTAATGACACCCGAAAAGCTCTCTTTCTTCTTAGAATTGCCAGATCTGTAGCCAGATCTGAAGGTCTACTATACACCTTCTAGGTTTAGATTACTACTCCCTGTGGGACAAACTCTTACTTATGAAAACTTGCTACAAAGGACCCTATATCTTGCAGGTCTAAGATATTTTAGATGTGCTGAATCCATCCTCTATTTTACTTTGATTTTATTTTCTTTCTTTTATCATTACACAATAATTAGCACACTGAAATCCGCTAACAAGTTTTTGGTGCTGTTGCCGGGGAGTTTTGATCTAGATAGTAGATCTGAGTTTTTCATTTTTTGTAAATCTATTTTTTTTTTGTTTTTATTGCTGATTAGTTTTTAAAATTTTAGAGTGCATCCCACCTATTTGATTAAATGTTTGCTGCAATTTTTGTATAGAAAACCTGTTTTACTGCAGCAGAATTTTTTATTTTTCTGAGTATTTATTTTCTGCCTTCTAGATGTTTGAATAAATGCTGCTGTAGCCTTTTGCATTTTTGCAGAAATGAGTTTGCAGTTTGAGTTTTTATCAATATGCTTGAATAAGGTACTGCTGCAATTTTTAGTTTTTTTTTAGATTTTTGTAGATCTGGCGCAGCCGCCAAACAAGGAGCATCTGGATTGCAATAGGAGCAGATCTGCCTGAGTTTGCTTCCCCTTCTCCTTGCATTTATTTTTCAATTTTTAAATTCTTGAGAACCAGGAGTTTTGCTGTGTTTGATGTTTGTTTTTATTATAATTTTTGCTATTTTTTAGGCATGCTGATTTTTTTTTTATAAAACCAAATACAAAAATAAAAGAAAATGTAAACACAAATTGACATTTCTGATTTGTTTTATTATTAATTTTCAACAGTAGTAAATAAGGGTTCTTATTGAGCCCGGGCTGATCCAAAAGAAATAAAATATATATATATATATATATATATATATATATATATATATATAGAAAATTATAAAAACATAAAAATAGCTTCTGATGGGCTATTTGTCTTTGTTTTTATTCATTTTTCCCATCTGAACTTGCTGAGATCATGGTTTTTCATCTAGAGGAATCATGTAGGATAATGAGTAGTGGATCATATGCTGTTTTAAATATTCAATGGAGCCACTGATTTTATTTTCCTTCGAGATTTCTTCACCATTAAATGGATCTCAACTGTATGAATCTTGTTTTTAATGTGTGCTCCCATGCTTCATTATTTATAAATTCTTTTTGATTCATACACATCATCAACAAAGGGGTCAGTCTTATGAATCTTGCTTTTCACTGCATGTTAGTACTGCTGATCATTTTTAAAATCACTTAGATTCATAAGTAGCTGATTGGCTCAGGCTCTTGGGGTTTTCTTTGGGCTTAGGGGATTTATGATTTGGTATTAGGATTTTCTGTTTTAGGAATTTTAGTTTAAAATTCTGTTTTTAGATCGCTAATTTTTCTTTCTTAGGTTAATGTGTCATAGTTTTACTAATTTTCTGCATTTTTCTGTGATTATAGTTAATTTCTAACTTTGTTTTCCTTTTTTTTTTTTATCTACAACTCTGTTTTGTATCAACATTTTTTGATTTTTGTAGCTTTGTATTCAGTTCCTTACTTTATGTTTACTGTTTTTCTGCTATTAGCATTAGTCCCCTTTCATTTTCATAGCAGTTTTAGCAGTAATTTCCTGCATTTATATAGCATTTTTTCCATTTTCCTGCTTCATATATTCAGCTTTGTTTTATTTATTTATTTATTTTTTTTTTGCTGCACATAGCTGCAATTTTTCTGCTTTGTTTTTTCTTTCTTCTTTTACCCTGCTGCCCTAGTTTCTCATTGTGTAGAACATTGAGGACAATGTTCATCTTAGGTTTGGGGGTATGGTAGGTGTGCTAATGAGAGTTAATGCTAGTGCAGCTATGTTAAAAAAGTTTTTGAAAATAAAGCGATTTCCCACCTGACTTTTTGGAAAAAGAGGAAATTACTTTTTTAAACTAAAATGAGTTGTAGTTTTAACATTTTCATGAAGCAAATGTCAAGAATTTTCAAAAATTGATGTTTAGTGAACCTGAAATGACAGAAAACTATAAGGATACACCCTAGAAAATTTGATGGAAGGCCATACCCAGTGAGATTTGGGCCTGAAAAAATATTCTTTGAAGAGTGTCTTGGCAATTTTCTCTGCTCTATGGACTGATTGGATCTACTTTCGATCACTAGAAGTTAGGCAAATCCAAATTAAAATAGCTTTAGAGCATTCATGACATTGAAGACATGAAGTAAGGCCATCCCTTGGACAGTTTGAGCTTAAAATCCCCCACCTTTGAACTCCCCATAACACACACCTTTTGAGCTTTAAAATTCTCAGTTTTCTTTGATAAAAATCAAAAAATTTAAACCCAAAACCTCAGTGACCTGATGCAGCCTGACCCTCACTCTGAGATTTCAGAAGGTAAAGGTGAAGGAATTGAAAAAGGTAGAGCCGGTTAAATGTTTGGTTGAGAAAGAGGAAAGCACATTTGGTGGTGTTGTGGCATTCCAACCCATACAGAAAAGGAAAAATGGAGAAAAAGAAAAAAATAAAAAGCATACAAAAAGAAAAGAAAAATAAAGCGAAAGAACGAGAAAGAGAAGTCATTTCATTGAAAGATTGAAAAGAGGATTAAAAACTGGCAACTTCAAATCTAAAAATTCGAGAAGTAGATGAAATTGTGTTGAACTGAAGAAGGTGTTGTCAAGACCACCTCCTTACCGTTACTAATTTCTCAATTTGAATCCTTTTTACCCCTTTATTCTTTTACAAATTTTATCCATAAGCCACATTACAACCCAATAGAAAGACCTTACTGATCTGAAATGGATTGAGCTGTTGTGTGGAGATGAGGATTTGTTTAATCTATAGTAAAAAGAGTTAGAAAATTTCAGAAGTTAGAGCAATGCCTATGCTCATGCTTGCAGTCCTATTTGAGGGCTGCAACTGCTCTTGAGCTGTAAGAAATGATGCACCCTTCTACTTTTGTTGTGAGTGAACAGCCCTGGTAAGACTTGGGTCGGAAATCTGATTTGTTTGGGGCATTATCAAAATAGAATTCTTAATTTAAAGGTAAGCTCTACATTAATTTTCAGGCACAATGCCTTGACATGAACTGATTGGCGATGAAGGAATTACAGCAGAATTTCAGGTTTTAAACTGATGATTTTTCTGCTGAAGATCCACTAAAACTGAATGGACATGGTGTGGAATTTATTTTATTTGATTTAAACTCTGTTTTAGCATGCTGCATTAGTATTAACTAATTTTATTGGAGAAGTTTTGGGGTACCTTCACTGAAAACCCTCAGGAGGTTCCACTCCTCCACTAGGGATCACCTAGGGGTTTAAAAGGCTTGGTGGATGTGCTAAATGCACCTGTGTTCCCTACGAAAGTGGCATTTATTTTTGTAAGTTAGTTGTTTTAAATTTCACTTTGCTCGAGGATTGGGAAAGGTTAGGTTTGGGGGTGTGTTAAGCACTGATTTTGGCCACTTTCTACACCTTTAAACCTGGCTTTTGTTAGTACCTAGTGTGGTTAATAACAGTTTTTAAGTATATTTTGCAATTAGGGATGAAATATAGAATAATGCAGTTTTCCTATGTAAAAATCCCAAAAAGAAGTCTTGGAACCATCTATTAGAACTGAGGTAAGAAGGGCCATGGTGTGATCGATCTTAGAGCAGAACAGCAGCTTGAAGTGTGCTTGAAATGAAGAGAAGCTCCACCAATGCAACTCTATGAACATGCCAGCAGAGGAACTCCTAGCAGCTGCAGCACTCCGAGATCAAGCATCAAGTGCAGTGACAGCTAAGCAGCTGAAAGAAGCATAAAACTTCAAGCTGTAGCCAGCTACACATTAATAGTTTCAGCAGGGAGGACTTGCTGCACACTGGCCACACACTACAAAAGCTGCATAATAGAGAAATTGCACACTTTCAGCAGCGCCAAACTGCAACAGTAATATATGAGGAGTAGCTTTGCATTTCAGCTATGTGCATTTAAATATGATAGAACAACAACGGTACACATGGAAAGCCAACCTATCGAAGTGCTGTAGTTATTGCACCTATCGAATGAAACTCCTCAGCAGCTAGGAACCTATCGAATGCTTAAAAGAGGCTTCAGTTTTATATTCTATGGAGCAGTGGTTTTATCCTATTGAATGGTGAAAACTATTGCTGAAGTAGAACCTGGCGATAGGTTCTGAAATAAGAAGGGATCCTATCAAGCAGTTGGCTAGAGAACTTATCGACTAGGATACACAGTAGAATCCCTCAACCTATCGAGATGCCTTGAATACAACAACTACTGAACCTGTCGAAGTGTTCAAATAGGAGCTTGAACCTATCGATTGGTTGGTAAACTTGATCAGCTGCAGCCAAGTGGAATGGAACCTATCGAATGCTTCAATAAACCTGTCGATTGGTTCATGAAGCTGGAGCTCAACCTATCGGAATGGAGGAAATCTATTGGATGATCTGTGACCATTTAAGTGGATAGATCATAACCTTATGATCATTCCAAACCACCGGTCTAAATCATATTCTTATACCTTATATTTGTGCTTGTATCCAAATGAAGGATTACTGCAAATCCCCAGCTCTTGATCTATTTTGCAATAAAAACCAGGCCCTAGCTGTCTATTTCTCCCCATTTTATATTTTATTTTACCATCCATCTTCCTTAATCTTTTAGATTTAGTTTTATATTTTAGTTTTATAAATTAGATCTAGTGACACCCAAAAAGCTCTCTTTCTTCTTAGAATTGCCAGATCTATAGCCCGATCTAGAGGTCTACTATACACCTTCTAGGTTTAGATCACTACTCCCTGTGGGACAAACTCTTACTTATAAAATCTTGCTACAAAGGAACCTGTATCTTGCAGGTCTAGGATATTTTAGATGTGCTGAATCCATCCTTTATTTTACTTTGATTTTATTTTCTTTCTTTTATCATTACACAATAATCAGCACACTGAAATCCGTCAACATTATCCCTCTTTGAGGAACAGTGGCCAGTACCTGAACAAACTCCCCCTATGGTAAATCCCCACAAAACAGTTTTAACGTTTGAGGACATCATCTCAGACAAAATGGAGATCAACATGATGGAAGCTGACTCCAATGAGCCATATCAGTTAGCCTCCTCCATCCAATCAGGTAATGGAGCGACCCCTCAGGTACGTAACTGGGCATCTTTGCCCTAAACCCTAGAAGCGGGGAGTGGCCTAATATTTGGCACCCGTTTCCTAAAAAAAAAATAACCTATAAAAAGTGAGATAAGCCCTTGGCAGGCAATACCTTGTATATACACAGACTCGCGCTGCCAAGGGTCTGTCTCTAAAGAAATACAAAACCTCAAAAACATTAAAAAAATACAAAGTCCAGAAATATTGTCATTTAAAATTCCAGATAAAATCTCACAAAAGATGCCTTAATCGAAATACCCATCCCACGTAAAATCGACTCCTTTCCTATAGAAATATAAGAAAAGGTAGGGGTTATGAGTCTAGACGAGGATATCCCCTTGGAGGGGCTCCCCAATGAGCTCCTTGACTAGTTTGCTACGTTTAAGCATGGCCCTACCCCTATTGTAGAGGAAACCGAGGACGTTAATCAAGAGATTGAGGATATTCCTCGAATTACCAAAATCAGAATGTTGCTGCCTCCCGAAGAAAGAAAAAGCATGATTGATTTCTTTCGAGTATACCAAGACATTTTTGCCTGGTCGTACAAGGACATGCCTGGTCTGGACACCGATTTGGTCGAGCATGAGTTACCTCTCTACCTTGATATGAAGCCAGCTAAACAGAAGCTAAGATGTCTATGACCCGAGTGGATGTTGAAAGTCAAGGATGAGGTCATCAAGTAGTATGACGCGGGGTTTCTCATGGTATCCAAATACCCACAGTGGCTAGCCAATATTATGCCTATGCCAAAGAAAGATTGAAAGGTCCGCATGTGCATCGATTTCCAAAATTTGAACAAAGGGAGCTCGAAGGACGATTTCCCATTGCCGCACATCGACATCTTGGTCGATAATACTGCTAAGCACGAGATGCTTTATTTTATGGACAGATTCTCCGAATACAATCAGATAAAGATGGCAGAGACAGATCAAGAGAAGACTACATTCATCACCCCCTTGGGAACCTTTTGTTATCGAGTCATGTCGTTTGGGCTAAAGAATGCTGGTGTAACATACTAGAGAGCTATGACTGCACTGTTTCACGACATGATGCACCGAGAGATTGAAGTGTATGTCGATGATATGGTAGCCAAGTCACTGGAGTGAGGCGATCACTTGGAAAACCTCCATAAATTGTTTGATAGGCTAAGAAAGTACAGGTTACGTCTGAATCCATAAAAGTGTACTTTTGGCGCTATGTTCAGAAAATTGTTAGGATTCATCGTTAGCAGGAGAGGGATCAAGGTTGACCCAATCAAAGTCAAAGCTATCATAGAAATGTTACCATCGTCTACTGAGAAAGAGGTTAGAGGGTTCTTAGGCCGAATACAATATATCAGTCGGTTCATTGTGCAACTAACTCCAATCTGCATGCCGATCTTCATGCTACTTTGAAAGGACTCGCTTGTTGAATGGAATGACGATTGTCAGGTAGCGTTTGATAAAATCAAAAGCTACCTTCTTAACCCACCTGTGTTAACATCACCCGAGCCAGGGAGACCACTCCTGATGTATCTCTCCACGATGGAGGTCTCGATGGGATGTGTCCTAGGGTATGACACATCCCACGACGGGAAGAAGAGAGCAGACTATCTACTATCTGGGCATGACACTACGTGAAAATGAAGAATAAACAACGCTCATGACTTAAAAAGAACCACGGTATTCGGCCGTTGTAGACAAATACAAGATTACAACGGCCCAAAACAGGGGTTTTATAAAAAGCAACGGCCCGGTTTTGTAGGTAAGCGGGTTCGAACATGAGACCTTTGAACTCTTAAAAATAATTGCAATTACTCCCTCATTCTTCACCATACGAAACCCTACCTCTCTTCTTCTTCAAGTGAGACGAAACAGAACCTCACCTCTCCTTTTCATCTCTACTATTACCACAAACCTACAACCCTACAACCCTACCTCTCCTCTTCTTCAAGTTAGATGAACCACACCCCTACATCTCCTCTTCAACCGAAATCGGTTGCAGCTCCAAGCTCCATTCTTCTTTATGCCCACCGTTACTGATTTCGCTGCCATCCGACTCCGTAGTGGTGTTTTGTTGCTGGTGTTGCTGCTAAGAAGGTGGCCATTTCTGAAATGGGAGTTGTCGAAAACTGCCGCCACGTAGGCTGTGTCGGTGGAGCCGCCCAATGAAGACGACGACAGGATTGATGTGGAAGTTGGTGGGCCAGGGCTTCTTCGATTATCCAGAACAGAAGTGGGCTCGTTCATCTTATTTACGAAATGGTTATAATTTGTGGGTTTTTTTTTGAATTATTATTATTATTATTAGGTTTATATATCTCTGATTACAAACTTTTTCTGTTTGGTAGAAGCTTCAGGAGCTCTGTTTCTCTGGTTGTTCAAATAATTTGCTCGAAACCAAAAATCGGGTAACTAGTTTGCTTCTTATATTATTATTGGAATCTGTTTTAGATCCCCCTTTATGTTTTATTATTTATTATTTATTTTTTAATTCTTGAGGTTCTTTTCTTGGGTGGTTCTATCGGAGACATTTGAGATTTATATGCGCAAGGTATTCCATTCAGATCAGTTTGGAATCACGAACAGAATCTGAAATATATATATATACATATATATATATATATGTATATTGCCCATAAGATGTTTGATATATTGCCTATAAAAGCCCCTAATTTTTTGTAGGCCCATTGTTTTAAAGCCGAGGATTTTGAGCAATGGGAAAAGGTTTGTATATGTTATTTTTTGGCATTAGTTTTCTCTGTTCCTTGAAGAACTATAGTTTGAGAAATTTACTTATACGGATGTTGAGATGTTGATTTTGTGATTGCAATCATCTAAAATTAGAAATGCTCCATCCATCCTCTTACCGATATGTATGATTAGTTTTAACTTTATGAGCTAGTTGATGTTAAAAGTTGGTGTCACGTATTCTGCTATATGAAATTAGCTATATATATGCTATTAGATAGGGGTTGGATTTACAAGTCATAAGACTTCGGTTTTGAATAGAAATACCCGTTAGATTTACCAGTCATTTTTTCCCCACGGATGTAGACACATGATGATGAACTACATAAATCGATTGTTTGTGTGCAATTGCTTTGTGTTTACTAATTATTTCTTAATTTCCTTTGAAAAAAAGAACCCTCTTTAATTATTACGAAATAAAGAACCCTTTTAATTGCTACGAAATAGTTCTAAACTTGCAGTTATTTGAATTCCTATATTTTTTTGAGCAGTTATGATTTGCCCATTGAAATTATTCGCCTAGATTTCAAGTCTGGCTTATAGACTCTATTGAGGGGAAAAACTTCATCTGTTTAGATTCTTCTTCCTCTTTTTTCTCCAGTAAACGTGTGATGAGTCTTCATTGCTCATGTATTCGTAATATAATTGCATTCTATGTATTTGATAAAAACTACTAGCAGATTACAAATTTTTAAAATTGGGTTGAAGTTGGAAATGCAATGGTGCCTGCCATATGTTTCATAAAATGCCTAAGAGAAGAATAATGTGGTTTTTATAGATTGACTGAAGTTATATAAAGAGATCCCATATTCTTTCTATGTGTGATGTAGAGAAAGTTTGGAAGCTACCTTTCTAAGCAACCCTTGTAGAGTCCTAGATATCAGGGTTATTTGATTCTATAGAAAAGAGCTCGTATTGTTCAACTTCTTAATTGTTAGTCTCTGATTTGTAACGAAGCTCTCCGTGTGAAACAACTCCTTTACTGTGCTTTCCCAACTCCTTGGTACCAACAATAAGTGACTAATACCAAGCACGAAGTGTTTGTGAGCGCCATTTATTTTTGCAAACAACACAAAAACACTTCATACTTGGTAATAATGAGCAAACATATCTGAATCTACTGAAACCATGGATGTGGGCATAGGTGTGCACTGGATAGTTCTAATTCTAAGCTCACGGAAAAATTTGAAAGCGAGGTAGCCCTTAAGCCCCATGAGTTCGCTAGGAACCTGCCTAATGATGTATATATGTATAAATAAGATGTCGTGAGGTGCAGCAAATATGAAGGTCTCGTTGGGATTATGAGTGAAGTTGCTAGTGACTGGGATTCTGACAGTAGCATTACTGATGATGACAGTGGTGGCGAGGATGGTGGTGGCAATGATGGTGGTGATGATGGTGGTGGATGTGGTGGTGGTGATGGTGGTGATAATATTGATGGTGATGATGGTAACGCTCATTGTGATGATAATGAAGGTGGTGATGAGAAAAATGATTCACTTTCTGATGGCCAAGTTAGAGTAATTTGGACTGATCATTATGAGACAACTAATAATATTAGTGATCTTACAGTTATAGACAGGGAATTCTTGCATGGGGATATTGTTGCAGCTGTTTCAGACCCAACAGGGCAGCAAGGTATTGTGGTGGATCTCAATATCTCTGTTGATTTCCTAGCAGCCAATGGATCAGTGATAAAAGGTGTATCCTCCAAAGATTTGCAACATGTAAGAAATTTCACTGTGGGAGATTACATAGTTCTGGGACCTTGGCTGGGAAGAGTTGATGATGTTTTAGATAATGTGACTGTGTTGTTTGACAATGGAGCAGTTTGTAAAGTCATGAAGGCTGATCCTATGCGGCTCAAACCAGTTTCTAAAAATTTAATTAAAGATGCACATTTCTCATACTACCCTGGTCAGCGTGTTAGGGGAAGCTCCTCATCAGTTTTCAAAAACTGTAAGTGGCTTTCAGGATTGTGCAAAGCTAGTCGTTTGGAAGGTATTGTTACTAAAGTTCAGGTGGGATCAGTGTTTGTCTATTGGATGGCTTCAGCTAACCCTGGATATGATTCATATTCAGCGACAGTTCCCCTTGAAGAGCAGAATCCGAAGAATTTGACATTGTTATCTTGTTTTGTGCGTGCCAATTGGCAACTTGGTGACTGGTGTCTGCTTCTGCAAACTGCTTTATTATCTTCATTCCCCATAGATGAGGCCTTACCAAATGGAGATTACAGTTCCATGGATCTTGATAGGATACCTAATTTAGATGGAAATAGTAGTACTTTATAAAATAATGTCCCTTTGGAATCTGGCTCTTGTAGCAGTTCCTTGTCAGTTCCTAAGGATGTACATGAAAGCTGGCCAGCTCACCACAAAAAAATCTGTAAAGTAGTTGTTAAAAGAGACAAGAGGAGTCGGAGAAGAGATGATACTTTTGAAAGAGCTCTCCTCATTGTAAATACCCTGACTAAGGTTGACATGGCTTGGCAAGATGGATCAAGAGAATTTGGAATGGCTTCAAATACTTTGATCCCAATGGATAGTCGTGGCGATCAAAATTTCTTCACTGAGCAATACGTGGTGGAGAAGCCGTCAAATGAAAGTGATGCTGCTTCTGAAGTGAGGCATGTAGGGTTGTGAAAAGTGTGAATGCGAAGGAGCGAATTGCTTGTGTGAAGTGGAGCATGCATCCAAAGATAAAACTGATGTGAAATTTTCAGGTCTTTCTTGGGTCGGGAATATAACTGACCTTAAAGATGGTGACTAGAGGCTAAATATTAATTTTGATTTAGTATTTAGAGGCTAAATATTAAATAAACTAGGTTTTAATTTTCCAGATGATGACCATTTTCCGCTCAAAACGTTCTTTATGGCTGTCTGCGATTACCATAGTATAAGATTCACTCAACGATCAATAACCCTGAAGAATGAACGATCATAGGTTCTCAACCCCTTACCCTACACTATTTTCAACTAAGAGCACCTCTTCATGTCAAAAATACTTTTTTGAGCAACCATTTTACACATGAATGGTAGATAAAATGACAAATAATTGCCACCGTTTGCATTGTAGATGACAATGGTAAAAGAATCAAGCTCCCAGCTTTTATTACGCTGTCTACATAAAATCTATTCCCTCTCTCTCTCTCTCTCTCTCCTTCCATCTCTAGTAAACATTTTTGGCTATTCTGCTGTGATGAAGCTTTTGTGGACTAGAGTCTCTGATCTGGTGTACGCCAGCAGTTGATGACAAAACCGTTGGCTATCTAAGCACTCCTCCAATTACATTAAAAAAAACACTTAAATCGGTCTTTACATGTCTTCTACAACTATTATATATTTTGTAATTGAAGATCCATCGATTCTATTTCCAAGATCATGAGCTTTGTGTTATTGAATTTATTTAAAAAATTGTACATATCTAAGACATGGTTAAGAAACCGGACGTGAATTCGATCCTGTCTCTCTTTTGGTATATTAGCATCTAAGTTGAATTAGTTGAGATGGCTCGGGCATAATTGAAATTTTTTTGCTCTTTAGCCATCCAACTCCAAAATCAGTACCATGCTAGCTCTAAAGGCTGTAGCAAATTTTCTGAAATATTTTATTTTAACCATAGAATCACTAGTTGATTACTACAAGATCTTACTACAAATTAGCCACATTTTGTGCACATTTAAACCGTTTCCAAAACCAACTAATGTGCATGGTACAACAGTAGTGTAATAAAGCCAGGGAAACCCCCTAAATGTATGCAAAAATTTGAAAGCATGATAATTCATTCTCAACATGAGCTCCATTGTACATTATTTTACAAATGTGAGTGAAATGGAAAATTAAGAAATTATTTATTTGAATGGCTTTGCGATAAATACATTAAACATTATATTGTTCTGTTTGCTCTCTTTATAAGGCCTGACTGCTGAAGCCTATTACGTTTGAATAAATAGTTTCTAGAAGCAACTCAAGAAAAACTATATGGGTATTTAGTTTATGCTAGAGAGAGGCTCAGGTTCTTTTTTGTTTCTTATGTTTCGAGTAGACATTTAAGCCTTGTTCGACAACACTTTTCAAAAAGGCACTTTTCTTGAGGAAAATGTTGGGTGAAAAGCTCATTTCACCAAAGGACATGGTTATCTCTAGCTGAAAGTTGATGAGCTGCCCCACGCTTGCTTCTCACACCACCATTTTCATCATGGGATGCGCCTTTTTACAGAACCAGAAGTTCTTTTTGAAAAGTTTTGCCAAATAGGGTCCCTAATGAATTCATTGGCTTCCCAAAGTTTTTATGCTCTACAAAGCCTTCTTTACTGCCAACCCCCCCTCCCCCATTTTCATCATGTGTTGCACCTTTTTACAGAACCTTGAGAAGTTCTTTTTGAAAAGTTTTGCCAAACAGGGCCCTAATGAATTCATTGGCTTCCCAAAGTAAATATTTTTATGCTCTACAAAGCTTTCTATACTACCAACCCCCCCCCACAAAAAAAAAAAAACAAAGGCAATACTACTAGTTGTTTAGTAAGGAATGCTAATGTTTCAACCCTATTTCTGATTTCTTTTAATCACTGATCATTTCTTGCAAATGTGCAGCCAGGTTGATCCTATAGTAGCATCGTTCTCGGCAGGAGCAGTTGGCGTGATTTGTCTTGATGGTGGTTGAAATCAACAATGTCAAACCTTAGGAGCATAAATATAGTTTGAACCTTTACTTGTTAATGCATAAAAGATTTAATTTTTCTCTTAACTTATCTACTTACATGATTAAGTAACGTTCCATCTTAAATTTGCCTTACGCTTTTAATCAAACATTTGGTATATCTTTTTATGTCGTGCATGCCTGTTTTTCCTGAAAAACCATTTAAGCAGTCATTCTTAACTATGATTTTTTTTCTCAGAAATGGCAGGAAATGATGGGAAATAGATTATATAAAGCTTATGGAAAGCAACAAGGATTAAAGGTGCTGCAGATTTCAGAACATATGGTAAAAGAGTTCTGGCTTCCAAAACCCGTGAGAGAGGTGGTTTTAGCTCCCTAGCCATCCAGTTTCCACAAGCTAAGTGCATCTCCTAGATCTGGCCTGTGATGTATGATCAAATGTTTACATCATTTAAGTGCATATATATTTATGAATACGTGAATAATGACTTGATATATATTTATGAATACGTGAATAATGACTTGATATAATTTTTAAACGGTTGATGTACCTTCATTTTTATTGGCTAAATGCATAAATACTAGCCTAGATCTTTTTCTCATATTTTTCTATAATTTTTTTTAATAATTTTCAATTTTCTTCCGATTTCTTCCAATTTTTTCCTGTTTTTGTCAAATTTTCCCAATTTTGCTGAACTTTTTCGACTTTCCCCTCACCGTTTCATTCAAGACGTGTTGGCTTGTCCCTATGCGTGTGATGTCACCAAGCTATGTAACAACTGACAAGGCATTTGTATCAAGGTCTGAAAACTTGGTATTGGTGGCTATATTAGCCACTTTTCAGACTGATAGGTGTATGGGTCGATTCGAGCTGATAAGATTTTTTACTTTTTTTTTTTAATGGAAAAAAATTAAAAATCAATTGAAAAAGCATAGCTAGTATTGGTGGGACGATACCTACGCGGTACAGGTATTGGTATGGCCAAATACCAATATGGTAACACTTATTAGTATTGGGTGAATACTTTAAACCTTGAATTTCATACATCAATGGTGCTGCAACTTAGCTTTTTACAGAAACATAAATCTACATCTAAGATGGCCCACATATCTTAATGTGGTAATGTATCAAACACGAAAGATCCGAATTATCACAGTATATGATCCTGTCTAATAAAGTAGTCAATTCCATTTTCCTCCCCTTATACTATTGTCTTTCTTTACGTTGGATTTGTGGATTAATGAACATGCGTACGAACCATAACAGAACTACTATCATGAATTAGCTTCCTTGCTTGCTTGATTGAAGGGATGATCAAACTTGAATTAAAGAGAATAATACTAGCGTTCCAATCTCCCTCACTTCTGTAAGGATAAGAACAACTTGCTAACAGGAGAATATGAACTACTAGTATTCTTTCGATATTGCCCATTCCTGACAGATATAATTATTTTTTCCCTATTTTTTGGCTTTTTATAAAAAAAAAAGAAAAAATATTGGCTGATACGGTGTCAGCGATACCGTATCAGCCTAAAGAACCTGTATAAATTGACCTTTCTACAAGGTATTCTCAAACGGCTTGGGTTTGGTTCGGCGCTCATTGGAGTGCTTGGTTTGTCTTTAGGGTATAGGTTCCAGTGAATTATCTTATGCTCCTCTGATTCATTGTCTAGCGTTCAATTTTACAGCAGATCTAGTCTTGTTTTGAGCTTCACATGGTTTCAATTTTGCACAACAGTTTTTTTTTTCAGTGATCTTTCTTCTAATTTTCAAATTTGCACAAGGTTAAGGTTTTGTTCATTTGTCTTGTAAGATTGCAATGAAGGTGGTGTTAGTTCGGGACAACACTAATGGCAGTTTGAGAGAACTCGCATTCAATTAATTTTGGAGGCATATCCTTAACTCTACTCCCTAAAAATGTCAGTTGTATTCCATTAAGTCTATCCCATTGTAATATCTTTTCCTCTATAGATTTATTCGAGTAAGGTCTATTTTTGCAGGAGTTATTATCTCCCATTACAGAATTTTGAAACTACCTGCTTCTTCTGGCATCTTGGGATGATCCTCTTAAGTCTTTGGCGTTCTGTTCTATGATTGCATACATTATTTGCAGGTTTGTTAGTGTTTTACTGTAAAAATTGTCTTGGGATGATCCTCTCCAATGCCTTTTATATTTTACTGTAGGAAGTAATGGACGCAGCAATTTTCAAGCAGGCATGCAAATTTAATTTTCTTGATGTTTAAATCAAAAATTCAAGCCATTCTAGGTCTGAATAAACTTGGCTACATTAGTGGCAGTAAAGGAAATTCAAGCTAAACATCATATAATGAAATTAGTATAAATCCACCTTCTTTTCTTTTTATACTATGCTCTTAACAAATGAGGTTGGTTGGTTGCTGAACTTGTATTCATTTCATATAGGTTGTGGAGATAACGAAAGGAAACAAGGTTAAAAATGAGCTCGACAAGAAAACTGGGTTGATTAAGGTATGACGAGATTTTGCTTCTCTCACTAGGGGATAGTTATAAAATCCAAGAAAGGAAGCACCGAATCCCATATACCTCCTTTACAGGAAAGTGAGATGAAAAGAAACATCTCTTGAAGAGTTTTTTATATTTATAGATATGTATAAAATTAACCGTAAAAAGCATGGGTCATTCTCTATTTTTGTTTATAATAGGTATTCGGCCTCTTAGAGCACCTGACTAACTACCTTGGTACGTGCAACACCAACACATCACATGTACCTATCAGTAGGGATAATTCCTTGTGAGTGGCAACCAAGGGGTGGGATTGATTCCGACTAATCATGCACTTTATTTTGAAGCTCTACGAGTTGTGTCTTACAACAAGGCAAAAGCATATGCCAATTTCTAGACAAAATCTTTGACTTGTTCAAGGAAGTTGAAGGTGATAACTTTCGGTGCAATAATCTGGATAGTGGGAAGCCGAGAGCTGTTGTGCAGATGTTGCTACTGCCAACCAAATATGAATCTAATTTACTCCAAAGGCAACTCGTTGTTGGTCCTAGTCATGACCCGTACGAGGCATTGGTCATCTCTCATCAGGATAAGTTTTACCTAGTGAACCATCCAATTTTTTGATGAACCATACATTTCAGCTGGTTCAAGTGAAACTAAATTTCTTTAAAAAATAAGGAATCTTTAGATTTCAAAAAATAAAAAATCTTTAAATGAGAATTTAAAAGTTCACATTTAATTAAAAAATCTAATCTAATACAAGGTCGGAAAGCTACAAATTTTTAACTAGGTTAAATTTCTTATTAATTTATACTCAACATTTGGAAATTCATAATTTTTTGCAAAGTGAGCCTCCTAACCATTGATTTGTGCAGAAGCTTCAGAATCTCTGCTGTTGATGTTCTAACCATCGTCTTTACAATCTTTTGCAGTCCCCAAATCTGTAACTAGAATTCTTGAACAATTACCATGCAGAGCTAAGCTTGTTAGATTATGGTTGTGTGCACTTTTTGCCATCAATGGTTGCCGCTTCAGTTATATTTATCTCTAGATTTACCATTCATTCAAAGACTCATCCTTGGGTAATAGCTCATTTTGCATGTATATTTAATTTTTATATTGGTGCCTTTTTTCTCTACAATGTATGAAGGCAATAAATCTCCTTGGTTTCATTTTTTACTGTAGATGATTTTTCATTGTGGATCATTTTTTACATATTCTTTTTCCAATGTTAAGTTTCTAATGTAATTATATAAAAATTCTTATGCAAGTCGCTCTTATGCACACTTTTTTTTTCTTGAACACACATGCAAACTTTGAGTATCATTTTATTATGAAATTTATTGATGTGACTAAGTTTATTTTTATGGCAGGAAAACTCGTGGTATGGCAGCTGGATGCAAGCTGAAAACACATAAGAAGTGGACGGACAAATCATAAAAGAAAAGTCATCTCGACAATGAGTTGAACGGTGCTCAATCAAAGGTGTCAAGTAATGAGACATTAAAATTTTATGTCATTGGATTTATTGGCAACCCAAGTCATGCTCGAATAGGGTGCTATTGATTGTATTTATAGGATGTTGTTGAATATATTAATATAATATCTTTGAATATTTTAATGAGATGGTGTTGAATGTATTAATACGATGTTGATTTTATTTTTGGCTTATAATTTTTTCATTTAGTTGAATTGATTATAAATTTTTCCCCTTGTAGAGTGATATGTGGTTGATACGATACTTGTAACAGGTAAAATGACTCATTACAGTAAAAAAAATGAAAGCTGTGTATTTAAAAAAAAATAAAAAAATAAATGGTCTATAACTGTTGTTTTCATATACCACTGATTTAGGCCGTGGTTTCGGAATAAAAATAACAATCCTTTTCTCATTAGGAACAACAACTCAATATTGTTGTTATTTTGCAACAGCCATAAACAACGGTCAATAACCGTTGTTTCTTAGAGGAAATTAACAACGGTTCATAACCGTTGTTTACATATAGCACTGATTTAGACCGTGGTTTCGGAAGAAAAATAACAACCCTTTTATTTGTTAAAACAACGGCTTAAAAGCGTTGTTATTTTGCAACGGACATGGACCGTGGTTTATCTGGTAAATAAACAACGGTTTCGAGCCGTTGTTTATAAAAACCACTGCTCTATAAACAACGGCCCTTGCAACGGCTAAAAACCGTTGCTTATGACATTTACAACGGTTTTGGGCTATTATTTTTTGTTGATTTTCACGTAGTGTGAAGTTTACTGATTATGAAACACACTATTCTCTGCTGGAGAAAGCATGCCTGGCTCTTGTATGGGCTACTCAGAGGCTCCGCCATTACTTGCTATCCTAAACCGTTCTACTCCTGGCCCGAATGGACCCGTTAAAATACCTGTTTGAGAAGCTCGCTCTCACTGGGCGAACTGCACGATGACAGCTTTTATTGTCTGAGTTTGACATCACGTACGTCACTCAGAAGTCGATCAAGGGACAGGCACTCGCCCGTTATCTTGCTGATAATCCTTTGCTAGATTATGAACCTTTGAGAACAGAGTTCCCTAATGAGGACATCTTGTTCATGATGGAAGACGATACTGAGGAAGCAGAAGAATCATGGTTAATGCACTTTGACGGGGCAGCTAATGTTGAGGGTCAGGGAGTTGGGGTCATTCTGAGTTCGCCGAAAGGATCCCACGTACCCGTCTCTATCAAGCTCAACTTCCCTTGCACTAACAACATGGCCGAGTACGAAGCTTGTGCCGCTGGTTTGCAGGCGGCTCTCGATTTGAATGTAACTCACCTCCGAGTGTTTGCCGATTTGCAGTTAATCATATGCCAGAGGAACGGTGACTGAAAGATGAAAGATGAGAAACTGATCTCTTACCATGAGCACTTTGAGGATTTGATAGCTTGCTTCAAAGACATGACATTCTCATATGTCCCCCGAATAAGGAATCGCTTCGCCGACGCATAGCAACGTTGGCATAAATGATAGAAATCTCGTTTGGTGCTGAGATGAAGCCAATTATGATCGAGCAAAGAAATGAGCCGACTTTCTGCTTGCAGATTGAGGAACTTACAAAGCCTGATGATGAGCCACCTTGGTTCTCAAATATCAAGAATTTCCTTGAGACACTAACTTTTCCTGAAGGTATGTCTAAGACGGATCGACGGACCATTCAATGTCTAGCAGCAGGTTGCGTCATTTGTAGGGAGTGCCTTTACAAGCGATCCTACAATAACATCTTACTTAGGTGCCTTACTGAAAGTGAAGTGACCAATATTATGAAGGAGATCCACAAGGGAGTATGCGGAGCCCACATCAGCGGTCACATGCTCGCCAAGAAAATTCTGCAGCAGGGATACTTTTTGACCACTATGGAATCAGATTGTTGCAAACATGTTCGGAAATGTTACAACTGTCAGGAACACTTCAGTCTGATACATGCTCCTGCTATCGATCTTCACTACATGACCACTCCTTGGCCATTTGCTACCGGGGGCCTTGACGTCGTTAGAATGATTAATCTAAAGCATCAAATGGACATCGGTTCATCCTCCTCGCCATTGAATACTTTACCAAGTGGGTAGAAGTAGCATCACATGCCAACATCACGGCCAGTCACATCGAAAAGTTTCTGAAGAGTATTATTGTGTGTCGATTTGGAGTACCCAAGGATATCATCACGGACAATGGTACAAACTTTGCGAAGAAATGCATCTGAGCTTTCTGCCAGCAATACAAGATCAAGCACCATCGCTCATCACCTTATCGGCCTCAAACTAATGGAGCCGTGGAAGCTATGAACAAGATAGTCATCTGCGTCCTCGAGAAGATGGTCGTCACTTACCGAGAATTGAGCGAAATGCTGCCATTTGCTTTATGGGCCTATAAAACATCGATCTGTACCGCTATAGGGGCAACACCATTCTCCCTGGTATATGGAACCGAGGCCGTCCTATCGGTAGAGGTTGAAGTACCCTTGTTCTGAATCCTCATGGAATTAGGCTTACCCGAAGCAGAGAGAGAGATCCCTCTTTAACCAATTGAACTTATTAGACAAGAAAAGACTCCTAGCCTTGTGCCATACTCAAGTTTAACGAGGGCGAATTGCACACGCTTACAATAAGCGTGTTCGCTATCGAGATCTGAAGATAGGAGACACTGTGTTGAAAAAGATCTTCTCATCCCTCCACGCCGATCCGAGAGGGAAGTTAAAGCCGAACTGGGAAGGGCCTTACGTCATCCGAGAACTACTGTCGGGATATGCCATCAACCTCACCACCATAGACGGAGATCATCTTCCTGAGCCCATCAATGCTAAATACGTCCAACGGTTCTACTGTTAGTCTTTGATGACAAGGTAAGTCTTGGTAAAATAGATACGTGACTGCTTAAGAACCACCCAAAAGAGGCCATTATTTCAAGCACAGTAGCCAAAAAGCATCCCTAAAAATGATAATATCCTTTGCTACCCCATTCGAGCCTAAGCCTTTCTTTCAATAAACTCCTCCCTCGAAAAAGAAAAAGTGAGTACATATACAAAAAAGAGAGGAAGTATAATTACTATTAGAGAATCAAAAAAATTAGAAAAGCAAAACCTCAAAAAAGATTGCCTAAAATAAAGATAAAGGAAAAAGAAAAAATAGAAGAATCATAGGGGCGTGTATAGTACAACCCCCAAGGAAGAAATTATGTTGAGAAAACTGAAGCCGTATTAAGAAAACCCTATTTAGCCTAGCATACCTTCAAATCCTAACATGACCCATGGCCATGCTACACATGGGCATGACGAACCCACCTTGGGCCGCTCATGTTAGTTCAAGACTGGTCCTGACCAAAATTGTCTTTGTGAAATGGCGTCTTCAAATGTATGACCCAAGGTAAGGAGAAAGGTTTGACTCAGCCCAAAGGGATTGATGTTCCAGTCTTGGTAAGGCTACTAAAACTCCCTCAGACTCGACTATTTAAAAGAGGGGCTTGACTATGCCCAAAGTGGGACCCGTGACTTCACCTCACTGATAAGGCATTATAAAAAAAAAAGAGAAAAGCCAAAAAAGAACAAAAAAATCAAGAAAAATCCAAATACAAAAAAAAATATATGTGTGTATATATTTCTACTCTTTCCCATGTACATAGTTACAGCATCATACTTCCATCTCAAAATTAAAGAAAAAGAACAAAAATATCTCTAAAAATAAAAATCTAAAAAAATATATATAAATCTTGAAAATAAAAAAATATATTGGTAAAAGTTTATTTCTCCTTCTGTTAATTAGGATGTTTATTGTTACCTATATAAACAAAAAAGGGATTGACATTTTCTCAAGAATGTACAGGAACATCAAACGGTCCAAAGCCTCGAAGTAGGCAACTTCTTAGCGATGGACAAATCAGATGAAGCCTCCCTGCACCGACATCAGGTCTATTCAAGAAAAAAGGAGAGAATAAAAATCATTTTGAAAAAAAAAAAAAAGAAATCTGTGAACTTTTCATGCACAGCTACGCACATGCGTGTTTTCAATGCGGTAAAAATGCCAATATTTTATCGGTAATGCAGCTATGCAAAACTAATGTTCTCCTTGGATCCATGGATCCTACTTCAAAGTAGGAGCAACGGTGTTAATCATGATCAGACGGTCAATGTTTCGATCAGGATGATTCCACTGCTAAATCTTTGAGCTATGCACTCTGTCTATGATTTATATGACCGTGAGAGTTTAAGCTTCAGAATTTTCATGATCCTTTCGGAGGTGTGGACTCTTCGTTCGCGTAGTCTGGGAATGCGCCTTACGGGGTTTGAGGTCTGGGTAACTCCGTTGAAAAAGGTCAATCGTTGGTTGAAACCAACTTGTTAAGAATTAAACTACGTATCAATCAAACTATGTGCAATCACGCATACAGAAGGGTTCATTTCCCTTATTTTCCACAGGCTTAAAACCTGTACTGGCGCGGTATCCCTGTAAAGTGTATGCCATACATCTGGGTATCCGTAGGATGGTCGTTTGTTCCTGTAAATTGTACCTGGATAGGATCTGGGTCGAGGCTTCCATCGCCTTTGTTACTTATCGCCCCTAATGGGTGCATGTTTATGCATAGTAAAATGAGGTGTAAAATCATTGTTAGTAGAGACCAAAATTGGATGTCTCTTTTGGTAGACACCCAATTTTGGTTGGATCTGTTCAGGATTATTTAAAGTTGGATGCTCTAGGTCATGTGAATCTGGGGCATGTTTTTGAAAATGACACATACTCCCAAAAAGTGTTGCGACGTCTATTCGCTCTGCTGGAGTAGTCATGCCAAATAAACGTCGGGATCGATGGGTTCACCCAAAGACCTCGAACCCTGCTTTAGGCAAGGGCACCCGTGACCAATCAAATGGGGCAATCAAATGCCTCATAGGATTGGATGCAAATTGTGGAGCCTTGTGTATGTTTACTTCACGCCTATCTTTGAATGTGGGTCGATCACCCCTCTTACTTGCAAAGCTGTTGTATCAGAATGAATCTTAAACATCAAATACCTTCAAATCATCTCGAGAAGAGAATGTTTGGCCTGACATACAGGGCTTTCGCAACTTGTTCCACCTCGGTTATGCCCAGCAATGTCGCTAAGCGCTTTGGGACCGATTACCTTGAGAAATGGATGTTTAGCCTGGCATACAGGGCTTTCGTTTTCTCACCATGTTACCCGTCTAATGTTTAAAGTTCATTTCGAACGTAATAGATCTATCAGTAATGCCTTGGGCCTCTTTGGATGCCTCTTTTCTTTGGCATTCGATCATTAGTGATCGGATACCAAAGAGGGGTATCTATAGACACCCAAATTTGGCCCAAGGCCCGATCGAAACACATTTCAAGAGAGGCGCCCCTCCGAGATTTTGATGGTATCTATGGTACCCTTAGATACCTTTCTAAACCCTTAGGAATCATCCTAAAACCCTTAGGAATCATCCCGAACCCTTAGGAATCAACCATAGCTTTCCCAGACACTAAACCCTTAGGAATCATCTCGAGCACAATTCGAACCCCCCTGAATAGTGGTTAGAAAGAGGAGTGCCAAAGTTTTTATAGATAGTTTCTCAACCTAAGGCATATACCATTGGAAAGTAGAGCTTCCCATCTTTCTAATGAACTAAGAATTGCCTAATTTAGAGTTGTACATCAAAAGTTATGACAACATGAAGATCGTAGATTTGTGTAGGAAATTACAAAACCGGACCCATAGAGCTATTTGTGGATAAAGAAAGCAATGCTAAAATTTACACAAACCTCTTCTAAAGCTGAGTTATATACCATTGGAAAGAGGACTTTTCTAGCTTTCCAACTAGCTAAAAATTGCCTCAATCAGAGTTCAACATCAAAAGCTATGGCGAATGAAGATCACAAATTTATGTAGGAAATTATAAAAACGGGCTGGGCCCCTGCGGGTCTTCAACTTCCAACAGTTTGGGCCTGGTTTTCCTTCAAAAAATGGTCAAAATTGACATTGCAAATTTGACTTGTGGACCATCTCAAAGTCGGGGGTATATTTTTTTAGGACTCTAGTGACCCTATTAGCTTAGGTTATCTCCCGTTGGCCATTCAAGTCACCACCCTATAATCTACCATTAAACCAAAATCCCTCTTCTCCAAGCTCTAGAAAATCCCAAAAACTTTAGATTGCCCATTATCTAATTATTAACCCTAATTAGCATCTAAGTAGCCTCCTATGCTACCCTTTTCCTATAAATAGAGCCCCCCTCCCCTTGGATTAAAGGTTGAAAAAATTGCTTAAGAGAGAAAGAGCTTAGAGTGAGAAGATTTTTCTCCCTTTAGTGCTATTTTTCACACAAATTCCAGATTTCCCAACTTTCTTCCAAGCCTTTTCCTTCATCTAAAAACCTTAGTTTGTATAGGCTTTCTTTGATGAGCTCTTAATGGCTTGTGTGCACAGAATCATTTTCAATGATTAATGATTTGTAGGGGAATTTTCATTGCAAGGTAATATTTTGATGTTGGATTCATGGATATCATGATAATTCTGACCGCATTTGAACTTGTATTTGAACTTTTTGAATTTGGAACTTGGAACCTTTTTTAACCTGGATTTTGTAGGGGAAACTCAGTTTCAGATTATATATTGAATTGATTCATGGACGTCGGGATAGGTTTTGAATTTGGAGTTTTGAAACCTTTTGAGCTTTGTTATATACTAAATATGTCCGTATTGAACAAGTAATTAAACTCTTTGTATTTTGAAACTTTGAATATTTGGAATTGAAATATGAACTCTATAATTTGTGAATATTGGGACACTTTGAAACCCAATTTTTGAAAATGTAAAGCCTAAATATGCCAATGAACATGAATCTGACTCCTTGACTTTCACATATGAACTTGAATCTGTTTCTGTATATGAATGTTATTTCTGCAAATGAACTCAATTTCCGCATATGAACTATGTACCTTATCCTTGAATATTATTTTTGACATGACTCCTGTAAGCTTGTTCAGAATATGAATAGAACCAGCACGGTAGTGAAACTGTGAATCGAACCTCTGAATATGAATAGAACCGACACGATAGTAAAATCATGAATCGAACTAGCACGGTAGCATATCTGTGAATCGATCTTGAATGTGAGTTCTGAATTTTGTATGTGAACTTTGAATACAAATTCGTGAATCGAACTAATACAATAGTTAATCCGTGAATCGAACTGATATAATAGTTAATCCGTGAATCGAATTGGTACGACAGTTAATCCATGAGTCGAACTGGTACGACAGTATATCCGTGAATCGAATCGGCATGGTGGTTTATTTGTATTCTAAATTTGCATTGTGAACTCTGAAAATTTTGAACTCTAAAAATTCTGAACACTGAAAATTCTAAACTCTAAAACCTCTGAACTCTGAAACTTCTAAACTCTGAAACCTCTGAATTCTGAAATCTCTGAACTCTGAAACCCTTGAAGCTTGAACTCTGAAAACGTGAACTCTAAAAACTCTGAAAACTCTGATGATTTACACTCCAAACTCGTGAACTTTGAAATCATGAACTCCGACACTTTGGACTGCAACTTGTATATGAATACTGATACTCTGACATCTGAACTGTGAACCCGAATATGAAAAAGAAAGTAATGGCATCTAAAATTAGTTTTCTGTTTGACATGAAAATGACCATTAAAATATGTGTCTGCTTCGATAAGATTCTTTGAATCCTGTTGATATGAAAAAAAAAAGCTTCTGTTTTGTTATGGCTCTGATTATTGCTTTGAAATTCAATTTTAAAATGTTCTTGAATATTGTCATCAAATTCATGCTTCATATGATAAAATGTGAAATTGTACTAAAAATTTCCCTACCGAGCTTAGACTGTTAGCTCCCCCCGACTATACGTCACATGTGTAGCTCATGATCAGAACACCGAACTTGAGGAGAGTTCAATTTTTCGTACCGGAAGGAGATCTTCCGTTTGAGGATTTTACCCATAGATTGGGGCTTGTGAATATTGGTAAGATTTTGGGGATTGTAGATTTTTGACTTGATGCATCTAGGTGGGTTATATAACTATAGCATCAGTTTTTTACGTATATCTGTACACCACTATTTAGGTGATGGTCGGCCATCCCCGGTGGTTTATTTTAGGTAGTTTCTTTCATATGTTTCGAAACAAAGAAAATTTTAGTTATGTCATTTATGTTATCTATTCATTTATGTGATATCTACTTTGATTTTCGCATTATGTGGATGTACCGAGCTAATGACGGTCCAGTTTTCTCAAAATTTCGCGTGGCTTGCCTGTTGCTTCCCCAACTGTGCTTTCTTTATTTGTTTGTGGTAAAAGAAATTTAAAATCAAAATAAAACAGGGGATGAAATCAGCACAACTGAGAAGTCCTAGACCTGCAAGATACAGGGTCCATTGTGGCAAGTTTTGATAAGTAAGAGTTTATCCCACAGGGAAAGATGATCTACAGCTCTAAGGGAGCCATCTCTAGTAGTCCCTCCAGATTTGACTACAGATCTGGCAGTCCTTAAGGGAAGGGAGTTTAAGGTCACTTAGTTTACAGATCCTAAGGTAGCCTAATGTCTAAACTACAGAAAGGGTTGAGAGGAAGGACGGAGTGTGGAAAATAAATATAAAAGGGTGAGAAGTATGTTATTGAACCTAGATCAGAGGAGTTTTGTAACTCAGATTCAGATATGATGTTATAGAAATCCTATCCAATGGCTACGTTATCACCACTGAGGAGAAAGGATCCAACCCATCTCTCTGCCTTGATTCAATCCCTTAAGGTTATAACCTGTCCACTCAAATGGTCACAGACTATCCCATAAGGGAACCACAATCCAGGGATGGGTCAAAACAAGTTAATCATTGTAGGCACTATTTCATCCAGGCTACCAGCTCAAGAATCCATAGGGAACCTTAACCTCTAAAGCTCTATGTGTGGGGCTAAGGCTGTATAGTACCATGATAGCCCAGACACATAGAACCAGCAAGAGATTGAGTACAACCTTTGATCTAGTTGTCCATTGCTTGAGTGAGGCTACAATGGTCTAGTCACAAGCATACAATCTCTATAACCATATCAAATCTAACATCTGATAGCCGATCTATACAAATATAGGGGAGTCTGCCTCTGTACAATCTCCCACCAGGCTAATACAAGCTCAGGTGCAGAGAGGAAGGATCCATCTTGGATCGGTGGATTAGAATCACCCTAAGGCTATAACCTGTCCACTTGAATGGTCACAGACTATCCCAGAGGCTATCCTCCTCACGGAGTCCAAGACAAAACAAGAATATCGCTGCCACCACCACGGTCACAAGGCTACCAGCTCAAGCTCCCATGGGGATTTCAGATCTAGTGGGTCCTGTGGTGGGGCTAAGGCTGTATAGGACCATGATAGCCCAGAACACAGGTCACTTGAATCTGAGTGGCCCTTAGAATCAATCCTCCATTTCTTTGAAACACAGTCAAAGCACTAGCGGATCACAAGGCAGCAGCCTTGCACAGAGCAGATCGCATTCAAACACAAATCCCATAATGTAAAAAATCCTATTACAAAACTTCCATTAAACTAGTTCAAAATGCATACAAAGACATAGCCAGCAAGTGCTGGACTATGGAGAGAAGGAAAAAGAAAAAGAAAACTACTTACAGCTACAAAAGAAAAGAAAAATGATCTCAGATCAAATCTCCAAGAGATGAGACGTGTTGCCAAATTTATTCCAAGATTTTTAAACCTAAGCTAAGTATGGGTTTATATAGCAGTGGTGTGGTGGAGCATTAGGGTTAGGAAACCCTAATTTTAATGATGCCATGCGGCCTAATAGTGATCCTTGGATGCCTCGAGATGCGTGCATGAAGATTTAAGCGTGGGAGTGCATGCCCTAATCGCTAAAAATTCCCAGAAGGTCCTCTGCTGAAGCGATGAAAGTTAAAGTTCAGAGCTTCGCTAGGTAGCTATTGTTTCCCAGACTTGTCGTGTGGTAGCTCTTACTCTTCGCGAGGATGGTTTGACATTGAAGCTTCAATCGTCACGAGGTTGCCTTGGTTTGCTTTTCAGGCAGTCGCGCGGTAGAGAATTGTGCTCTTGCTGGGTTGGGCTTCGCGAACTTGAGTAGACATCAAAGCTTCAGATGTCGCGGGGTTGGAGTTCAAGCAGTCGTGAGGTAGCTGCGCATTCACTGGGTTGATCTTTGCGAGAATGGATTTGAATAGCGCGAGAACTGTGCGAGCACTTCTCTTCAATGGACTTTGCGAGTTTCCACGCGAGGCTTTAATGAGTTCTGAACTGTGCGAGGTTCCATGTCTTAATTGATCTTCTCGAGGATGGCATTGTCTTCACGAGGATGCTTTCTTCTTGAATAGCGCGAGAACTATGCGAGGAGTTCTCTTCTGATATTTACATCCCGCGGCTACTGCGCGACAGCTGTGCGAAGCGTCTTATGAAGCTCTCTCTCCTCAGCCGTTTTGAGCGAACTGCGCGAGGTTGAGAGAGGTCTACTTTGAATTGCGTGAGACTGTGCAATGTGTTCTACTCTTGAGCTTCATGAGAGCTGCGCGAGTTTGTGCTTCTGAAGCTCTTCAGTCACTCAACTGCGCGAGAAGTTATTGTAAAGTCTTGGGAAGCTCAGTTAGACTGCGCGAGGCATATTTCTCCTGAATCCTCTAAAGCTTGGGTCAGCTGCACGAGGCTCATTTCAGGTCTGGATTCAGAGTCCATCCTTCTGAGGGACTTCTGATGCCAAAACAGGCTCCTTAGCAGGATTCCTAGCCTTATTTCACTGCTGATTATTACCTACATAAAACACTTAACAAGAACTTATTAGATGGCTAAGGGTCTAATCAAAGGTTAAGTTAAGGAGTGAAAAGTGGTACTTTTCAGGTCTTAACACACCCCCAAACCTAATCTTTGCTAGTCCCTTAGCAAAACTACATTAAATCTACTACAAAAATTAAATGTCACTTTCATAGGGAGCACAGATACATTTAGCATATGTACCAAACCTTTTAAACCCCTAGGTGATCCCTAGTGGAGGAGTGAAGTCTCCTGAGGGTTCTCAGTGAAGACACCCACAAACTTCTCAATGAAGCAGTTAACAAAAGTGCAATATCATCAAATGAGCAGTCAAGGAGCAGACTTAGTTTACTCTCGAATCATTAATCATAAAAGAAATTTAATCCATTGGTTGCACAGAAATTTAAACAGCATAAACTTCTCATGAATGCACAACATTTCCAATCAGTTTAAAATCGCACAAGTGTGTGCCAAAGACCTTGAGCTCATCATCAGATCAAAAATTAGGTTATAGGTCATACATAATGCACTCAAGATCAGACCCAAAAACTTTTCAGGGCATACTCTCATAAGACTCTTGTTGAGGGGTTCATTTTCTCTCAGGCTCAAGAGCAGTTATATCCCCCAAATGGGTCTGTAAGCATGAGCATAGGCAGAGTTCTTAAGTGCTGACATCATTGACAGATCCTCACCATAGATTGGATAACTCTTTATCTCCACATGACAGCTCACTCAACTTTGGATCACAAGGGCTTTTAACTGGGCTGTAATGTGGCTTATGGAGTGGGTTTAAAAATAATGGAAGGTTGAAAAGGGGTTCAAAATTGAGAAATCAGTAGGTGAAAGAGGTGATTCATGACTTCACCTTCTTGATTTTAGCTCCTTTCTTTTTCTTTGAGATTTTCATATTTAAAGTGATCAGTTTCTCTTCTTGATTTTGATTTTCCAAAAGAAAGTTCCTCTTGACTCCTCTCATACTCCACTTCATTATTACTTTTGTTTCTTTTTTATAGAATTTTCTTCTTTTTATTTTTGTTTTTGCTTTTCTGAAATGCCACCATGTTCTCAGTTACCATACTACCAGAATTTTGAGATACTTCTTCTCCATTCACCTAATGTTGACCATAGCTAGTCCATCTTCAACTCTTTCTCCTTTACCTTCTGAATTCTCAGAGTGAGGGTAGACTGAATCAGGTTCATAGGTTCAAGTACAAGTACTCAGGTGTATTTTGAAGAAATTCAGGATTTAAAGCTCAAAGGGGGTATGGACAAGGGCAGTTGCTTAAGGTTGGTCTACTTAGGCTCAAACTGTCCAAGAGAAGGCCTTGATCCTTTCCTAAGTCTCATGAGTGCTATCAATTGTTTCAACTTGGAGTTGCCTAGCTTCTAGTGAGCACAGTGACTCAGCCAGTCCTTAGAACTAGAAGAAATTGGCTTAGTCACTCCTCAAAGGATGGAAAAATTTTTTATAGGCCCAATTCTCACTAGCTATGGTCTTCCTTTGAACTTTTAAGTATGTCCTCACCTTTTTCTCTCTCTAATGATTCACTAAGTGCTGATACAAGTAAGTTTCCTTGGTGATATCATCATGGAAATGTGAAATATTAAAAGTTTATAATGTCTAAAGTTTGCAGAAATTTAAATTTCTTATTTTTCATGATTCTTAAGTGAACATAGATCCATTTCCATATTACTCACATGACTCTTCTGCACTTAGGTTAACTATTCCATTGGCAGGGTCTGCCTACCACACCCCCAAACCTATGAGGAGCAGTGGCCTCACTGATTCAAAGGTGTCTGTGCAGCAGATTTATTAGTTGCAAAAAGAAAGGGAATTAACAAGGAGCAGAACACACAACAGACAAAGCAAAATAGTATGACAAAAGAAGAAAATCTATTAAAAATGAGAAATGTACAAACTAAAAGAAAACTGAAGCAAAAGAGTGCAGAAACATAAAAAATCCTAGGTACAATCTAATCAGAGTCTAGATCAAAACTTGTCCCAACCCATCTTCTTGGCATGCTCTTGAAGGTAAGCCTCTTCCTCTTTTTTCTTTCGTTCCCTCTCTTCCTTTCTTTGGGCCGCAGTTTTGGGCATGGTTGGTGCCTTGACCCTCATTTTTCTGGTCTTTGGTTGAGGAGGGATCACTGAAGATTTATTTGTGGTTGGCTCAGGGGATTTGATAGGACTTTTTCCTTTGGGACTCTTCCCTTTTGGGCCCTTCCTTGGCTGAGGCTGAGGGGGAATGAGAGGGGATTGGGCTTGTTCTGGCTCAGGAGGGACAACAGGGAATTTATCTTTTACTTTCACCTGAGGCAGGAGAGGACTTTTCCCTTTGTCAAGCTTAGGGGGAGCCACAGAAGACTTTTCTTGTTCCTTTGCTGCAGGAATGGCAGGGCTCTTTCTTTTCCAATTTTTAGAGAGGCAGCAGTGTGAGAAGTTCTTTTAGCTATAACTTTCCTTCTCTGAGGATAGGTTTGTTCAGCAGGGCTTGATGAAGGAGCAGCAATAGGAGTCTTGGCACTTGGATCCATAGGTGGTGCAGAATCAGAGTCTGAGTCAGAAGGAAAAAGCTCAATGGGATCCAAACCAAGGGCTGCAGCAGCCTGTCTGCGTTCCTCTTTGGAAAGTAGGCGACCATGGGGATCATCCTGAGCAGAAGCTCTGGTGACCTTTGGAGGTGGGGATGGAGGGGCTGGCCTTTTTCCTTTTTGGGCTGCAGTGGCTCTTTTGGAGGTGGAAGGTTTCTTGGAAGGGGTCCTTTTCCTTTTAGGGGTAGGAGTTTGAATAGGGGGAGGCACTGAGACAGGAGCAGGAGCTGGAGTAGGGACTATAGGAGGTGGGGGAACAGGTTGTGTAGGTGGAGGGGCAGGGGGAGTGGAAGAAGATGACCCTGGTTGTGTGGAAGAAGATGGGGCCTCAGGGGTGCTGTGGCGAGAGGGGTGGCCTGAATTGGTTGGGCTAGTAGGAAGGCAACCCTCTATTCCAAAATCTCAATTTTCTTGGTAGCATACAGGAGATTGGTATCTGAAAGCTCCTTACTGAATTTGTTGATCTCCTGAGCATTGTTCAGTTTCCTTTCTAACAACCTGGCTCTCTTTTTCGCCATTTCGACATTGGCTTTTTCCATCTCCGTAGTCATTCTGTAGTAAGTTGTCGCAGCCTTGTTCGCATTGAGTGTCTCCAAAATTGCCTCCCACCCCTTGGAAATATCTCTCAGCTTCTCGCTGTGAGTAAGCTTCAAGTCACTCAGCTTCTGCCGCCAAGGGAATTCAATGGATTGGTGAAGTTATGCCATGCCCCTCAGGACATCCCTCTTGATATAGGCATTGTCCCTCTTGGCATGGAGAAGGGTGAAGTAGGGAGGGGTATAATAGGAGTGTCTGGGTAAGATTGGTAGAAATGGAGTGGAAGAAGTAGAAGGTGATTGATCCTGGGGGGGTGATCGGTGCTGAAATATGACTATATTTCATACCTTAAATCCTACACTTAGCCGTTCGATGAAAGTATTTGATGGTTGTTGTGAGGTTTTGATGATAACAGGTGTTTCTGACCTTTGGATCTTCCAAGTGTATAAAAGAAAGAAATTAAAGGCTACAAAAGAGCTATGGACAAAAAGGGTCCAAAGAAGTGCTGAAATCCGTGAAGGGAATCAAACTCCATCAAGAAGGGGAAGATATTGAAGTTGCTGCGAGGAACAAAGTGTAAATAAGCCTTCGCGCAGTTGAAGAAATAGCCTTCGCGCAGTCCAAGTGAAAGCTTCTTTGCTGGATTCTAAGAGGCAAATAACTCGTCGCGAGGTTCTGATAGACAAGCCGTCGCGCAGTTGGAAGAAATGGCCGTCGCGCGGTTCCCGCGCCACACACTTCAACCTAGTGACTACAGTCAACCTAGCGCCATTCAATTCAACCTAGCGACTACATCATTTCAACCTAGCGAAGACGGCTGTGCAGTCAACCTAGCAATGACTGATGAATAAAAGCAACCACGCGACAGTGAAAGTTTCCTTCTCCAATTCAACCACGCGAAGAGCACTATCCAACCCAGCGAGGAGAAATCTAACCTAGCGAAAGTCTGTGCATTTCAACCTGGCGACTGTTCTTGCTGAGGGCATATTGGAGATTTCCACCAATTAGGGCATCTACTTCCAACTAGTGTCAATCGATTGAGACATGAAATTCAATCGATTGAGACAAAAAGGCAAAAGTGTCCTAAAGGTGATTAAATTAAAAGTTCAATCGATTGAGATTTAAGCCTCAATCGATTGAGGCAGTTAGGGTTAGGTTGAATCGGCTATTATAAATAAGAGGCTGCGGCATTGTAAAAGGGAGTTTTTTGGAATAGGGAGGAGTTTTCATTCTGAGAAAAATTGGTGTAATAATTTGCCGAGAGAGACTTTTGTAGAGGGTTTTCTTAGAGTAATAAAATTGTGTTGAGATTTTCCGAGAACATATTTTATTTTACACCTTCTTTGCTCTTTACTTTGGGAATGGTTTTGAATGAAATTGAAGATCTTGCACCAAGGATGAGAGGCTAAAGGCTGTAGATCAAGGAGGATGCGATCCCCAGATAAGTACCCATATTTTATGTTTAATGCCATAGTTTGATAATTTCATCATCAAATCGTTTTTCTCAAAGTGTAGTGATCATGTTTTTATTATTTTGATCTAAAATACCATGAGATACGCTATGCTTTTCACATGATTCATACCGCGATTAGGCTGAGTCATTGTTTTTAGATAGGGTATGCCGGGTTAATGATCATGCTTAATTACTAGTCATGTTTCTTTTAGAATGATGGTGTGTTTGATGTTAATAAAATTGTGGGTTTAAAAATAGAAAAGGGTATAAATCTGGGGTAGCAAATTCCTTGATCTTGTTTTTAAAATTTGTTCTTAGATTTCTCATTACATAATTTTTAGATTAATTTATTTTCTTCTTGCAATTAGAAAAAGTGTTAATTTTTGGTAAAAATTAAATCTTATGGTACTTCCTCGGGATATTTTCTAAATCTCTAGGAAGAATTGATTAAAATTTCGATTTCGTGGGTTCGACACCTTGTTCTTGCCTTACTAGAACAGATCTTGTACACTTGCAAGAGTTTATTTAAAATCGATCAAGTTTTGGCCGTTCTTGAAATCGGAAATTTTGAGTAAATTCGATTAGAGATTTTTTGTTTTATAACCAATCGATTGAGACTTGTTTCTCAATCGATTGAGGTTGTGTGTTTTTGGCAATAATTGTGCCTCAATCGATTAACTCAACTCTGTCAATCGATTGACAAACTTGAAAATAAAAAAAAAAAAAATTTTCTTTCCCTAATTTTCTTTCTTAGATTAGATTTTGTGATATTCTTTAGGAAGTTTAGGTTTTTAGAAGTTCTTAGTTTAGAAGTTTTTTTTATTTTTTTTTTTATTATTTTTTTATTATTTTTTTATTTTTTATTATTTTCCACTTTTAGAAATTTTAGGATTTTCGAAAAATTGGTTATTCATTTAGGAAGTTTATATTTTTAGGAAATTTATATTCTTAGTTTAGAAGTTTTCTTTTAGGAAAAATTTTCTAGGTTTTTAATTTCTAATTTCTAATTTTCGAATTTAGATTTTATTTTTATTTTTCTGAATTTTAATTTAAAAAAAAAAAAAAAAAAAAAAAAAAAATAATAATAATAATAATAATAAAAAAATAATAAAAATAAAAAATAAAAATAAAAATAAAAATTTGCTGAGTGGTTTTCTTTCCTTTTTCTTCTTACTTGGCTCTCTGTTCATAGCAGCATTCAATCGATTGAAGCTCCTTTCTCAATCGATTGATACTGAGCTACTTTCTGTGTGCTCTCTACTCTTTTCTCAATCGATTGACATTCCTATGTCAATCAATTGACAGAACTCTTGTGTGTTTTAATCTTTGAACCTCAATCGATTGAGAGAAGCCTCTCAATCGATTGACTGACAAAGTCTTTTTCTGATATTCTGTGTGCTTTCTGACTCTTGGAACCTCAATCGATTGAGAGCATCCCCTCAATCGATTGGCTGGCAAGGCATTTGTGTGAAAGTTTATGTGCTTCATCAATCTATTGAGACCCTTTGTCTCAATCGATTGAGTCTATGAGGACTTATTTTGGGTTCTTCAAACCTTTGATTGTGGTGTATGAGCTTTACTCGTTCTCATCACCCACATTTGCTACCGTTTAATCCGGAGATCGAACGATCTTTGCGAGACAATCGTAGAATCCAAAGGAATCAGTATCATCCTACTGATACCATGGCTGATCAAGAGCAAGAAATGAATGAAAACAACAACCAGAATGGCAACAATGTAAATAATGGAAATAATGGGAACAATAATTACTATGAGGGACCTAGAACACTTGAATACTATAATGATCCTGGTTTTTACGAGGATCAGGAGTGTATCATGCATGCTCCCATTCGTGGAATCATTATGAATTCAAATCCGATGATTCAAATGCTACCAATATTCCATGGTTTGGCAACGAAAATCCACACGTTCATCTGAATGAGTTCGGGGTATGCAAAATGTTGAGTCCACAATGTTACTGATGAGATAGCGAAGCTCCGACTCTTTCCGTTCTCTTTAAGAGACAAGGCAAAAACTTGGTTCTATTCTTTAGAACCGCAATCTATTCAGAGTTGGGCCGAGCTACATCGTCAGTTCCTCAAAAAGTATTTTCCCATGACTAAAGCCATAGAGATGCGTCAAAAGATCCTTTTCTTTTCCCAACAACCTACAGAGACATTCCATGAATGTTGGGAACGTTTTAAGGAGTTGATCAGAAGTTGCCCTAACCATCACGTTCCAAGGTGGCAACAAGTCCAAAGTTTCTACAATGGACTGATTCCTGAAGAAAGACGCATGGTTGATGCATCTTGCGGTGGATCTTGTGCCACGAAAGAGGCCGATGAGTTGTGGGCATTGTTTGAGAAATTGTATCAAACCTCGATACAAAGTGAGACACTGGGGCGAACCACTTTGGACTTAGCACCTAAATCTCATGTGTTGACCAAAGACGGATTGTATGAGGTCAACAATAATAACTCTGATCTATCAACCAAGGTTGATATGCTGTCCAAACAGATGAACATGTTGTTAGCTGCAACCAAGCAAGCTAAAGTTCCTGTCACCCCCACTGTATGCTCAATTTGTGAACACCCAGGTCATATGGCTAATGAGTGACTAACTACCTTGACATTCCTTCCTGATGAATCTACTCTTCGGAAGCGGATAAATGTCACTCAATCTTATCACGCAAGGTAGAAACGCTACTCAAATACCTACAACCCAGTGGAAAAATCACCCCAACTTAGGATGGGGTGGATCAAATAAGCAGTCGGAGTCAACCACAATACCGAGCCAATCCTATGAGTGGACAACAAGCGTTTCCACAAAATTTTGACAAAATTTCCGTCCACAGCGAATTTTCAAGAATTCTAATTTTCACGAATTCTAACTTTCAGAATGCTCCATATTCTCATCAAATTCGATTTCAAAAAATCGAATGTCAATCGAATCCTAATCAATCTCATACAAGCACTTCAAAGGATTACGATCCGGAAGAAAAGGTGATGCAGCGATTATGCAATCTTTTCAACAGATGATAATCGACCAATCGATCAATTGGCAAATCAATGAGTCGACGAGAGGAGGTAAGCTTCCCAACCCATCAACAATCCTCGGCCAAGCATCATCGATGAAGGACCATTAAATAGTCAACAGGTTGAAAGTCATTCATCGTTGTGTTGAGAAGTGGACGGAAGTTCATAATCAAGTGGAAATGCACATGGGAAGCGAGAGGAAGAAAGTGAAGCGGACAAAGAAGCGAAGCGAGAAAGAGAAAGAGTCGGCGAGAAAAGGCGGAGAAAGAGAAAGAAAGAGAAGAGGAAGAGAAAAGAAGAGAGAAGGGAAAAGAAAAGGTGATAGAGGATGAGTCTCCCTCAACTGTCCAACAAGGACAAGACGAAGATTTAGAAGGGGAACCCGTACCTTTTGTCCCAAAGGCACCATTTCCTCAATGCCTAACTCCTCCATCAAGAATGGGAAAGGGACCAACGAAAATGGAAGATATTTTCGAAACATTTAAGCAAGTAAAGATAAACCTTCCATTGCTTGAAACGATCAAGCAAGTGCCTGAGTATGCAAAGTTTTTCAAAGATTTATGCACTCGGAAGAGAAAGGCACGTAATCATGTGTCGAGGAAAGTGTTCTTGGCTAATCAAGTCAGTTGCATATTGCAATTGGAAACCCCACAAAAACTAAAGACCACGGAGTTCCTCTTGTTCCATGTGTCATTGGTGGGCAACCGGTTGGGAAGCGTTATTGGATTTGGGAGCTAGTGTTAATTTAATCCCATATTCATTGTACGAGAACTTCGAATTTGGGTGAATTGAGACCCTACGGTCACCTGCAATGGCGAGATAGATCGAAGAAAAGGCGATCGAGGCGTTATTGAGGATGTCTTGGTTGGAATAGATAAGTTTGTCTTTCCGGTGGATTTTGTTGTTTTGGACATGGACACACTGTTAAGTCACTTAATCAAGTCCCCATCATCCTTGGACGTCTGCTTTCGCCATCGCCAACGCTTGCATTAATTGTCGAACGGGAGTCATGGACGTTTCTTTTGGAAACATGAAGGTTCGATTGAATATCTTCCATGTGATGAACCATTTCCCAAACGAGGATGAGGTCGAATGTTTTTACATCGATCAGATAGATGAAGTGGTGGATGAGGCATTACCTTCAATGCTTACCAAAGAGGAATTTGAAAATGCTTTGTTGGCCATCTATGAAGAGAAAGGATCGGAAGAGAAGCAATTCGACGAGATAGAGTCTAGCTCATCATGCCAGGATGATCACTTAGATGCGAGTGTGCTTGAGATAGAATCATTACCTGTTGAGGTGAAGGAAGTGCTGCCTCCATCACTTGAGCAGCCACCAATTGTGGAATTGAAACAATTGCCAGAGTCCCTCAAATATGCTTTTCTGGGACCTCGTGAAACACTTCCAGTAATAATCTCATCCACGTTGTCGGCAGAACAAGAAAAAGAGTTGTTGAAGGTGCTGAAAGAGCACAAGGAAGCTATCGGTTGGACTTTCACTGATCTCAAAGGGATTGACCCATCGGTATGTATGCATAAAATACATTTGGAAGATGAGAGTGAACCTTCAAGGGAACCACAGAGGCGACTTAATCCAAACATGCAAGAAGTCGTTCTAAAAGAAGTCATTAAACTCCTTGATGCTAGAATCATCTATCCGATTTCTGATAGTGAATGGGTTAGTCCAGTCCAAATTGTTCCGAAAAAGTCCGGAATCACTGTGAAGGAAACTGCTGAAGGAGAATTGGTCCCCACTCGAGAAACTCTTTGGATGGCGGTGCGCATTGACTATCGGAAATTAAACACCGCCAGAAAGGATCATTTTCCCCTTCCGTTCATTGATCAAATCCTTGAGAAGTTAGCTGGGGAAGAGTTTTACTGTTTTCTTGATGGGTATTCGGGATACAATCAGGTGCCTGTCTACCCAGCTGATCAAGAAAAGACAACGTTCACATGCCCTTATGGTACGTTTGCATACCGTAGGATGCCATTCGGCCTATGTAATGCACCGGCCACATTTCAACGGTGTATGTTGGCCATATTTTCAGATATGATCGACAAATTCATTGAAGTATTCATGGACGACTTCTCGGTCTTTGGGAGATCCTTTGATTCTTGTTTGAATCATCTTTCACAAGTCTTTGCGTTGTGTTGACTCCAAACTTGTTCTTAGTCGGGAGAAGAGCCATTTTATGGTTAAACAAGGGATTGTTCGGGGCACATTGTTTCACGAAAGGAATCGAGGTGGATAGAGCAAAAGTTGATCTAATTGCTAACTGCCACCACCCAACAAAGTTCGACAAATTCGATCATTTTGGGTCATGCGAGGATTTTATAGAAGGTTCATTAAGGATTTCAGAAGGTGGCTAAACCATTGTGCACCTTGCTTGGCAAAGATGTTCCTTTTGAATTCTTGAGGACGCATGCAAGCATTTTTGAAATTGCGAGAGCTCTTATCCAATGCACCAATCATCCGACCACAGATTATTCTCTCCCATTCGAACTCATGTGTGATGCATCCGATTACGCAATTGGAGCATCCTAGGGCGGAGGTGAATAAATTACCTCACGTAATTTATTATGCTAGCAAGTCATTAATTGATGCCCAACTCAATTACACCACCGAGAAAGAATTATTAGGCGTGGTGTATGCTGCGGACAAGTTTCGTTCCTATTTGCTTGGATCGAAAATAGTGGTCTTTTTCGGACCATTCGCTCTGAAATATCTTCTAGCAAAGAAGGATACTAAACCGAGATTAATCCGTTGGATCCTTCGCTCCAAGAGTTCAATTTCGAGATTAAGGATAAGAAGGGGTTGAGAGCGTGGTGGTGATCATTTGTCGAGAATTCTACGAAGAATCGTAATACACGAGACCATCCGTGACACGTTTCAGGATGAACATTTGATAGCAATTGATGTAGCTTGTGCAAAGGTTCCATGGTTTGCGAACATTGTGAATTATCTGGTTACTGGCAGAATCCCAGTGGGGTAAGAATAATCTGAATCTCTTTTCTCCCAAATAAAATACTATTTTGGGATGAACCATGTCATTCAAATTCGCTCGGTCAGATCGGATCATCGAGGAGATGTGTACCGAAGAGGAGCAAATGGCGCGTCCTACACTTGTGTCATGTTGGGGCTGTGGCTGACCATTTGGAGACGAAGACCGCCTTGAAAAATCCTTCAAAGCGGATTCTCTGGCCCTCCATCTTCGTGTTGCTCAATTTTGCAAGGAATGCCGGCGATGTCATGACAGCAATATTTCAAAGCGGAATATGATGCCTTAATCCAATTCGATTGTTGAAATTTTTGATGTTTGGGGATTGACTTTATGGGTCCTTTTCCCCCATCCTTTGGGTTTTCATATATTCTAGTGGTTGATTATGTCTCGAAATGGATAGAAGTGTGGCAACCCGATCGAATGATCATAAGGTTGTGGTCAAATTCCTCGGAGAAAATGTGTTTTATGGAATTCGGGATTCCAAGAGCAATCATCGATGATGGCGGTTCGCATTTTGTAATAACCATTTGCCACCTTAATGAAGAAATGCAGCGTCACTCACAAAGTTGCTCGCCGTACCATCCTGAACTAGCGGTCGGTGGAAGTGTCTAATCGGAAATTAAGCGAATTCTAGAAAAGCGGTCCGAAGGATAGAAAAGATTGGTCAAACCGGCTCTCGGAGGCTCTGTGGGCCTATCGGACCGCATTCAAGACTCGATTGGAATGTCTCCGTTTGAATTGTTTACGGAAAGCGTGCCATCTTCTGTAATTAGAGCATAAAGCATTCAGGCGATAAAAGATTTAATTACGACATGCAAGCGGTAGATTCGCGCAATGATTGCAATTGAATGAATTGGAGGAATTACGCCACAGCGTATGAGAATTGAAGATGTACAAGGAAAGGTACAAAAAGCGCATGATGCGTCCATTTCGAAAAGAATTTCACGTTGGCCAAAAGTTCGGTTATTCAATTCCGTGAAGCTCCACCCGGAAAATTAAAATCTCGATGGGAAGGCCCATTTGGTAGTGTCCATTAGTGCGCATGGTGCCATTGAAATTGAAGCCTTCTTGACAATCGCATTGTAAAGTTAATGGGCAAAGACTCAAACCAATGTTTGAGCCGGTCACCCAGATTTAAGATTGAGGCGATGCACCTCCGTGATCACGAGGATTGATCCTTTGAAAGGTCATTTGTCGACATGTAAACTCGGTAGCTTCTGGGAGGCACCCAGTGTGTTTTACTTATTTTGTTTTCCTTTTTGTTTTATTAGTTCTAGAATTTAGTTTTAGTTTAGTTTAGGTTGTTTTTACTTTCCAAATACATATAGCCACATTACCTTCAATCTATTTTGGTCATGTTCTAATTTGATGCATATATTCTCTTTTTGATCTTTGTGTGAGGTACTTTTCAACAGGTTTGGGGTGCCTACTTATTTCAAACAATGAGGACATTGTCATTCTTAGGTTTAGGGGTATGGTTATCTATCTTGTGTTATGTATTTAAAAAAAAAAAATAATACTAATAATAATAAATAAACAATTTTAACCATCATACATGATTTACTTTGCAGTAGTTTTCAAACTTTAGTTGATGATGCATGAGAATTTAATTTTGAGAATATTGATGGCATATTTTGATTACTTGTATCTGGATAATGAAGCATAATGTGATAATTTGTGGATGACTTTGAAATTCATGCTTAGAATTTGTGCACTTATACCAAGCTAAGATTTAGAAATCGATGAATTATTTTAAACGTTGGATCGTAGGTTCTTAGTGGAGACTAAACCTGGTGAGCTTTAGAGCTAATTTCCCGTCATTGATGAGTGAATACATAAACTCGGAGTTTTCTTTGAATACGAATTATTTTGCATAATCTCATACATTTTATTTTTGGCTTGTGACTTTGCATGAAATCAAATTCATATTATTGTGTTAGAATGTATATCTACTCAAGACAAATAGGCAAGATTACCATCTTTTAAGGATATGATTGAAGGCCATCTTTGGCTCGTTTGTGCTTAAAATGTCCCACCTCATATAAATTTATCCTTCTAGTACCCCTTTGAGCCTATTGAAAAATTTACCTTTATACATTCTTTGATAAGCCATTAACCTTTAACCCTTTACCATTTAGAAAATTCAGCTTTACCTTCTTATTTACGAGGCGTTGGGAACGAGGGATGAAAATGAGTGAAAAGAGAGTAAGTGGAGGATACCGAGTTGTGGTGTTCTTGAGTGTATGGCAAAAATATAAAAGAAAAAAAAAAAGGGGGAGAAAAAAAAAAAAAAAAAAAAAGAGAAATTTGACAAAGAATGAAAAATGTGAGGTACCATTAAGAAAAGAAATTCAAAAGAAGAAGAAAGAGTGAGAAAAGAAAAATATTGAAAAAAAAATGGTGAGAAATTAGAAAAGAAAAAGAAGAGCAATAGAAAGAAAAAGTTAGTACCTTTTTTGATTTCTCAGAAATTTTGAATCTAAATTCCCTTTCTTTCTTACCCTTTCCTGAGCCCCATTACAACCCTACAAAAGACCTTCATGCTCTGATCTTGCATTGGTAACTGCCTTGTGGAGAGTAAATATGTGATACCTATGACACTTGATATGACATGCTTAGGATATTCAAGTATCTGTTCTTATGAGATCTATTTTTTTTGTTCATTGATTACATCGTGTTTCATTTATCATGTGAGACCTTTTGATTTGTTTTGTATTGATCTCTCACATGTGTGCGAAAACTTACCCATCATCGGAGTGATTTTATTTCGAGAGTATACCTAAAGTGAGGATTGAGTTGAGACATGAGATCCGATGATTTTCCGTTTGGACTAGTTCTAAGATGGATGAATCTTGGTTTTGGTATGCACACACTTCACGTTTAAGCATGAATGAATGAGTTATCTAACAATTTGAGCATTAGATTAATTTGAATGGATACTAGCATGATTGACATGACATTGGTATTTAAGATTGATGATTCACATGTTGAACCAATTAATGATGTTTTTGTTTTTGAATGGTATATATGTTATAAAAAAATCATGTTTTGAAAACTCAATTTTGCCGATGGTTTGAAATTTTTTTTTTTGGAAGTTTGTGGGTAACTTCACTGTAAACCCTCAGGAGACACAACTCCTCCACTAGGGATCACCTAAGGGTTTAAAGGCTTGTTGCACATGCTAAGTGCAATCGTGTTCCCTACGAAAGTGGCATTTAAATTTTAGGATGTTAGTTTTATTTTTATATTTATCATTCTCTTTGCTCGAGGACTAGCAAAGTGTAGGTTTGGGGGTGTGATCGGTACTAAAATATGACTATATTTCATACCTTAAATCCTACACTTAGCCGTTCGATGAAAGTATTTGATGGTTGTTGTGAGGTTTTGATGATAACAGGTGTTTCTGACCTTTGGATCTTCCAAGTGTATAAAAGAAAGAAATTAAAGGCTACAAAAGAGCTATGGACAAAAAGGGTCCAAAGAAGCGCTGAAATCCGTGAAGGGAATCAAACTCCATCAAGAAGGGGAAGATATTGAAGTTGCCGCGAGGAACAAAGTGTAAATAAGCCTTCGCGCAGTTGAAGAAATTGCCTTCGCGCAGTCCAAGTGAAAGCTTCTTCGCTAGATTCTAAGAGGCAAATAACTCGTCGCGAGGTTCTGATAGACAAGCCGTCGCGCAGTTGGAAGAAATGGCCGTCGCGCGGTTCCCGCGCCACACACTTCAACCTAGCGACTACAGTCAACCTAGCGCCATTCAATTCAACCTAGCGACTACAGCATTTCAACCTAGCGAAGATGGCTGTGCAGTCAACCTAGCGATGACTGATGAATAAAAGCAACCACGCGACAGTGAAAGTATCCTTCTCCAATTCAACCACGCGAAGAGCACTATCCAACCCAGCGAGGAGAAATCTAACCTAGCGAAATGCATGCATTTCAACGGCATTTGTTCTTGCTGAGGGCATATTGGAGATTTCCACCAATTAGGGCATCTACTTCCAACTAGTGTCAATCGATTGAGACATGAAGTTCAATCGATTGAGACAAAAAGGCAAAAGTGTCCTAAAGGTGATTAAATTAAAAGTTCAATCGATTGAGATTGAAGCCTCAATCGATTGAGGCAGTTAGGGTTAGGTTGAATCGGCTATTATAAATAAGAGGCTGCGGCATTGTAAAAGGGAGTTTTTTGGAATAGGGAGGAGTTTTCATTCTGAGAAAAATTGGTGTAATAATTTGCCGAGAGAGACTTTTGTAGAGGTTTTTCTTAGAGTAATAAAATTGTGTTGAGATTTTTCAAGAACATATTTTATTTTACACCTTCTTTGCTCTTTACTTTGGGAATGGTTTTGAATGAAATTGAAGATCTTGCACCAAGGATGAGAGGCTAAAGGCTGTAGATCAAGGAGGATGCGATCCCCAGATAAGTACCCATATTTTATGTTTAATGCCATAGTTTGATAATTTCATCATCAAATCGTTTTTCTCAAAGTGTAGTGATCATGTTTTTATTGTTTTGATCTAAAATACCATGAGATACGCTATGCTTTTCACATGATTCATACATGCGATTAAATTTGAGTCATTGTTTTTAGATAGGGTATGCCGGGTTAATGATCATGCTTAATTACTAGTCATGTTTCTTTTAGAATGATGGTGTGTTTGATGTTAATAAAATTGTGGGTTTAAAAATAGAAAAGGGTATAAATCTAGGGTAGCAAATTCCTTGATCTTGTTTTTAAAATTTGTTCTTAGATTTCTCATTACATAATTTTTAGATTAATTTATTTTCTTCTTGCAATTAGAAAAAGTGTTAATTTTTGGTAAAAATTAAATCTGCCCCTTGGTACTTCCTCGGGGATATTTTCTAAATCTCTAGGAAGAATTGATTAAAATTTCAGATTTCCCTGTGGGTTCGACACCCTTGTTCTTGCCTTACTAGAACAGATCTTGTACACTTGCAAGGGTTTATTTAAAATCGATCAGGGGGTAAAGTGGGGGCTGTAGTGATGAAGTCTAGAGGAGGGGTAGAAGTTGCTGGGGAAGTCTGTGATGAGTGGTCAGTGAATTGAGGAGGGGATAGGATAAGAGGTTGAATGGAAGGCATGGGTGGAAAAGTAAATGAAGGATGGTCAGTGGAGGTGGATGATTCTGGGTAAGGGAAAAATGGAATGGTGAAGGGTCGAAATGGAAGTGGTGTGGTTACAAATATGTGGGGTTGAATGGGAAAGGTGGATGGGTAAGGAATGGGGTCTGTTTGGGTGGAAGTGTTAGTAAATTGTGGGGGAGGTAATATGAGTGGGGGAAGGATAGGTAGAGTGGGGAAGGAGTGGTGGGGTATGGTGTCTTGGAGGGTGAAGGGTGTAGGTAAGTCAATTGGGGTGAGGTCTGGTTGCACTGTGGAGTCAGAGGTGGAAGGGGGCTGGATCAGTGGGGTGGTAGGAGGTTGTGTAGAGATGGGTGGGTTTGTCAATGTTTGAAGGGTGGATTTTATGTTGGTGATGTCAGTTTGAATTTGATCTTAGGTTTGTGTTGTGGTAGATAGCTGGGTCTGGATGTCATGTATTAAGGAAAGGATATGGGTAAGGGTATCTGAGGTTGGTTGGGGTGGAGTATGAGAAGAGGAGGGAACAGGTTGGAAAGGGGAAGTGGGGGCATGATGGAAAGTTGTAGGGGGAGAAGATGAAAGGTCTGGTGAGTGATGTGGTGAAGAGAGTGGGGAATCTGGGAGAGGGATATCATGGGTTGGCAGGGTATCAAGCAAGGTAGTCATGAAGGCCTGATACCCTGAAGTGGTGGCTAGGTTAAAGTCAAGGTCTGGGAGTGGAGGTGAGGTAGGGATGGTTGGGATGGTGGCTGGGTCAATATGTGGGGTATCTGTGGGAATGATAGGGGTGGTTGGTTTATGTAAGGATCTGGCTGGGGTTGTGTGAGAGGTCTTCTTTTTAATATAAGATATAAGGGGAGGGCTGTCAGGGTTTAGTTCAGATGATGTTGGAGATACTGGGGCTGTGTATTGAGGTAAGGTGGGTGAAGGGGGAGTGCTGTCATGGGGTTCAACACTTTCCACCCAAGAACGAATCACAGGGGGAGGTGAAATGGAAAAGGGAGATAAGAGAGGGAAAGGGAGAGATGGAATAGGCAAAGAAACTGATGGAGGGGCAAGTGTGGTGGACAAGCAGAGGTGACAAAAGCTTGCACCACCTTCTTTGGAGCAGGGGCTTTAGCCCTCTTTTTGGGGGCAGGGGTGGCCTTTGCCACAGCAGTTCCCTCTCCTTGCTCAAAAACAACCTGAGCTTCAGCCTTCTTCTTCTTCTTCTGGGGATCCATCAGACTCCAGCTGGTCCCCCATTGTCTTTTGGCAAAAGTGGTGGGAGTGAGATCAGCAGATAACTCCCCCACTGGTATCTTGTACCCTCCCCTCAGAAGTAATTTGGTGATGAGTCTTCCATAGGGGAGAGTGTGGATCTTCTTTTGCAGCCCGAGCTTCACCATCATATCCTTCATGGCCACAAAAATCAACCATGCAGCATTAAATCTATGGCCCAGAGAGAAGGAATAGAGAGCATCAGCAATTGGTGTCCTCCTCTCTTGCTGATGGCCGGAACAATAGATATTCTTCCTCAGCACTTGATCAATGAACAACAATTTGGGATCCAAATCTCTTCTTCTGATGGAGTCCCCTGTGGCCTTCAAACCTCTGGTAAGGGCCTGTCAATGGTATCAATGGAGGCACTCACAGGGGAACCATAACCACAGTTGGGACCAAAAATGGCAGGGATGCCCATGACTTCAGCAATCAATGCTGGGCTGAGTAGCATCTCAAAATTGTCAACTAACACAAGGAGGCCTGGTTGCCCATGTGTGTCTGGTCTGACCCTAAGGTGCTGGTAAAAGAGTTACACTAACCTAGGGTAGGCTAGTGCAGGAATCATTTTCATCAAGGGGATCAAACCAGCCTTACGCAAGAACTCAATGATAGGTGCTGACAACGGCTCAGTTTCAAAGAAAGATATATCAAAAATGGCTTCAGGCTCTAAGGGAATGGAAATGAGGAGCTCAGAGGGTGTAGAGTAATCAGGTGTTTGGTCAGCCACCTCAGGAACCACCTCCTTCCCTTTTTGTTGTGCCATAGAGGACTTGGATTTCTTAGGGGCAGGCTCCACGGGAGCCTGATCTCGGGCTCTCTTCACAGGTACACTTTTAGGAGCCATTAAGATTCTCCTTGGTGAGTGTGCACTTAGAATTTTGAAAGAAAAAATTAAGAGCTGAGTCTTACCCTAAAAGTTAGGGTTCTGTTCAATTTGATGCACGGTAGACCACAGGAGCTCCTAGCAGGGGGCAACTATAGATGGAAGCTTTAAGAACAAAAATCTAGAATTTCAAAGTGAACGATGAACTGTAGACAGGATGCTGGAGGAGAGACATTGAGAGGAGTGGGAGCTAGGGTTTCGCTGGCAGGAGAGGAAAGAGAAAATAGTAAAGAAAAGTAGCGCGGGGTTGGATTTTAAATATCGCGAGGCTTGGCGCGCTTTAAAAATATCCGCTCGCTGGATAGGCATGAATGGGTCGCGAGATTGGATGTTCATTTAAATTGCGCGAGGAAGCCCACACAACTATATCTGAAACTCGCGACAGCAAAGCAAAGTAATTCTTTATGAACTGCGTGAGAGGAAACCAAACTAAATTTTCAGAACCTCGCGACGGCTTAAACAGAGTCAGAATTCACACACCCACTAGTCAGCCTTTTGACCTTTGTTTTGTGGGTGGATTCTCTCACAGGCTCTCTTCCAGGGACACCCATAAGCATTATAAAACATTCAAAAATTTCCATACTCTCAAAGGATTAAATTCACACATCATGAAAAGCATTCAAACAATACCATCATCATTCAATCACTTGAAATTATCAAACAAAGGGAACAGGAATAAAAGTAGGCATAAAGCACTAAACTCAGACTCTAACAAGATTATTAAAAATTCCTATAAACAGTAAAATACATAACATACAAAGTGCACAGTTCTTAGCATCAATTCAATGAAAGATCCCCTTCAGGGTTTGAGGATCCTTCACCAATCAAAAATTGACCCTTGGGATTAACCACTGGTTGACTGGGTAACCTTCCCTCTTCTCTTTTGGCTAAGGTATTCGCTAGTTGGCCAATCTGCTCTTCCATCTTCTTGATGCTCTGACCATGAGAATTCACAGTCTGAGCCAAGGAACCCAGGTTTTGCAGTGAGGTCAAGACCTGGTCCTCGAAAGAAGTATTTCTAGGCTGAGATGGGGGTAAGACCAATTGATTTTGTTGCTGATGGGGCTGCTGATGGTGCTGGAAGTTAGACCTAGGGGCATTCCCTTGATTGAACTGCTGTTGTGGCCTTTGAGGTACAACCAACATCTGCTGGGGCTACATATAATTGTCTTGCCTCTACCTCAGATTTGGGTGGTCTCTCCATTGGTAACTAGCATTTTGGTGCTGGTAGCCATATGGCTGTCTGTTGTAGCCACCAGATTATTGCTGGCCAAAAGATTGCACAGCAACAGCATGCTCCAATATCAATTCAGGATATTGCCCTGCAGATGAACATTCCTCCACTGTGTGCTGTGGGGACTGGCATATCAGACATGCCTCCACCACTTGAGCAGCCCTTCTGGGTTGCATCACAGTCAGTAATTTGTCAAACTTCATAGAGAGGTTTGCCATCTGCAGCTGCAGGTCATTGTTCCCAGACACCTCACAAACTTTTCCTCTTGTCAATGCAGCACGCCCCACTTTTGACTCAGACTCCTGACTAGTACTTTCCAAGGATAGCTTTTGAAAAGCATTTTCATTAATCACCTCAAACAATTCCCATGCCTCATTAGCAGCTTTGTGCATGTAAGTGCCACCACAAGAGGCATCAACCATATCTCTACTTTTTTCATCAATCCCATTGTAATAGCTTTGAACAAGCTGCCAGTCTGGGATCTTGTGGTGGGGGCATTGTTTGAGCATTTCCTTAAACCTATCCCAGGCTTGATTAAAATCCTCAGTTGGGGCTTGGGCAAAAGCAAAAATTCCCTTCCTCAACTGGCTAGTTTTGGTCTCAGGGAAGAACTTGGTCAGGAACTTGGTCTGTAGGTCTTTCCATGAAGCAATGTTATTCTTGGGAAGAGTGGTCAACCAGGTACTGGCCCTATCCTTCAGAGAGAAGGGAAAGAGTCTGAGCCTAGTAGCCTCAGGTCCCAAACCAGTGATATTAAAAGTGGTGCACAAGGCTAAGAACTGGTCAATATACTTATAAGGGTCCTCCTTGCTAAGCCCATGGAAAGAGGGCAGCATCTGGATGATTGAAATTTTTATTTCATAATTCCCCTGAACATCAGGGAATTGAATGCTAAAAGGGGAGTTATAGTCATCCGGAGCATTCAACTCCTTGAGAATTTTGGGTTGTTCTTCACCCATATTTGCTGTCACAGATTCACTTGGGGGCTCTCCTGTGGTGTGCCTGTCTCTTCTAAGTCTCCTTCCCCTTTCTAACTCAGGGTTAAGAGGCTCTAAAATAGGGCTGAGAGATCTCCTCCCTAGCATACAAGCACACCAACATCAAGGAGAGCTTCTTACAGGCACATTGCAAATGAATAACTTTACAATTAACAAATTTATCTAACTAATTTACAGCTATTCAAAGAATACATTTACTACTATCCTAGATACTGCTAGAGAATTTTCAAGAAAGATAGACAGAGTTTTAAAAGTTAGAGAGTTTGCAAACAGAGGTTGCTAAGCTCCAATTGCAGTCCAACTGTCCTTCACTGCTGCTGTCTAGATCTGCAAAAAAAATTTTACAAATACATCAGCAGTATCAATTATTCTTAACTACCAAAGAATAATAAAACTACAAAAACTTAGGGTCTACTAATAGATCAACTTTCCCCGACAACGGCGCCAAAAACTTGTTGCCTCCCCAGCTGTGCTTTCTTTATTTATTTGTGGTAAAAGAAATTTAAAATCAAAATAAAACAGGGAATGAAATTAGCACAACTGAGAAGTCCTAGACCTACAAGATACAGGGTCCATTGTGGCAAGTTTTGATAAGTAAGAGTTTGTCCCACAGGGAAAGATGATCTACAGCTCCAAGGGAGCCATCTCTAGTAGTCCCTCCAGATCTAACTACAGATCTGGCAGTCCTTAAGGGAAGGGAGTTTAAGGTCACTTAGTTTACAGATCCTAAGGTAGCCTAATGTCTAAACTACAGAAAGGATTGAGAGGAAGGACGGAGTGTGGAAAATAAATATAAAAGGGTGAGAAGTATGTTATTGAACCTAGATCTGAGGAGTTTTGTAACTCAGATTCAGATCTGATGTTATAGAAATCCTGTCCAATGGCTACATTATCACCACTGAGGAGAAAGGATCCAACCCATCTCTCTGCCATGATTCAATCCCTTAAGGTTATAACCTGTCCACTCAAATGCTCACAAACTATCCCATAGGAGAACCACAATCCAGGGATGGGTCAAAACAAGTTAATCATTGTAGGTACTATTTCATCTAGGCTACCATAGGGAGCCTCAACCTCTAAAGCTCTATGTGTGGGGCTAAGGCTGTATAGGACCATGATAGCCCAGACACATAGAACCAGCAAGAGATTGAGTACAACCTTCGATCTAGCTGTCCATTGCTTGAGTGATGCTACAATGGTCCAGTCACAAGCCTACAATCTCTATAATCAGATCAGATCTAACATCTGATAGCGGATCTATACAAATATAGGGGAGTCTACCTATGTACAATCTCCCACCAGGCTAATACAAGCTCAGGTGCAGAGAGGAAGGATCCATCTTAGATCGGTGGATTATCCACTTAATTGGTCACAGACTAACCCAGAGGCTATCCTCCTCACGGAGCCCAAGACAAAACAAGAATATCGCTGCCACCACCATGGTCACAAGGCTACCAGCTCAAGCTCCCATGGGGATTTCAGATCTAGTGGGTCCTGTGGTGGGGCTAAGGCTGTATAGGACCATGATAGCCCAGACACATAGGTCACTTGGATCTGAGTGGCCCTTAGAATCAGTCCTCCATTGCTTTGAAACCGGATCACAAGCGCAGCCTTGCGAGCAGCAGATCACATTCAAATACAAATCCCATAATGTAAAAAATCCTATTACAAAACTTCCATTAAACTAGTTCAAAATGCATACAAAGACATAGCCAGCAAGTGCTAGACTATGGAGAGAAGGAAAAAGAAAAAGAAAACTACTTACAGCTACAAAAGAAAAGAAAAACGATCTCAGATTAAATCTCCAAGAGATGAGACGTGTTCCCAGATTTGTTCCAAGATTTTTAAACCTAAGCTAAGTATGGGTTTATATAGCAGTGGTGTGGCGGTACATTAGGGTTAGGAAACCCTAATTTTAATGATTCCACATGGCCTAATAGTGATCCTTGGATGCCTCGGGGCACGTGCATGAAGATTTAAGCATGGGAGTGTATGCCCTAATCGCTGAAAATTCCCAGAAGGTCCTCTGCTGAAGCGATGGAAGTTGAAGTTTAGAGCTTCGCTAGGTAGCTATTGTTTCCCAGGGTTGTCGTGTGGTAGCTCTTGCTCTTCGTGAGGATGGTTTGACATTGAAGCTTCAACCGTTGTGAGGTTGCCTTGGTTTTCTCTTCAGGCAGTCGCGCGATAGAGAATTGTGCTCTCGCTGGGTTGGGCTTCGTGAGGTTGAGTAGACATCAAAGCCTCAGATGTTGCGGGGTTGGAGTTCAAGTAGTCGCGAGGTAGTTGCGCATTCGCTGGGTTGATCTTCGCGAGGATGGATTTGAATAGCGCGAGAACTGTGCGAGCACTTCTCTTCAATGGACTTCGCGAGTTTCCTCACGAGGCTTTAATGAGTTCTGAACTGCACGAGGTTGCATGGCTTAATTGATCTTCGCGAGGATGGCTTTGTCTTCGTGAGGATGCTTTCTTCTTGAATAGCGTGAGAATTGCGTGAGGAGTTCTCTTCTGATATTTGCATCCCGCGGCTATTGCGCGACAGCTGCGCGAAGCGTCTTCTAAAGCTCTCTCTCCTCAGCCATTCTAAGCGAACTATGCGAGGTTGAGAGAGGTCTGCTTTGAAATGCGCGAGACTGCGCGATGTGTTCTACTCTTGAGCTTCACGAGAGCTGCGCGAGTTTATGCTTCTGAAGCTCTTCAGTCACTCAACTGCGCGAGAAGTTATTGTAAAGTCTTGGGAAACTCAGTTGGACTGCGCGAGGCATATTTCTCCTTAATCCTCTAAAGCTTGGGTCAGCTGCGTGAGGCTCATTTCAGGTCTGGATTCAGAGTTCATCCTTCTGAGGGACTTCTGGTGCCAAAACAGGCTCCTTAGCCAGATTCCTGGCCTTATTTCACTGCTGATTATATTACCTACATAAAACACTTAACAAGAACTTATTAGATGGCTAAGGGTCTAATCAAAGGTTAAGTTAAGGGGTGAAAAGTGGTACTTTTTAGGTCTTAACAGTGCCCTGAAATCCTGTGAAAGGAAAATTGGGCTAGCACAGATGGTATTAAAGCTTATGATTTAATTCTTATTGGAGACTCAGAGCTGTAACATTAAGTCTAGATATATGGCATTAGATTATGTCTGAACTTTGGAAGGATCCATGATCCCTATCCTTCAGGTGTTCTAAGGACACAAAGCCATACCCCTGAATGGCTTTAGATTCTGTCGAAACGTAGGAGACTCTAAACCCTGTTCGAGTGAGATTCTAATCTTCATTATCACTTCTGACTACAACGTTTGTTTGATCGTGGCAGGTCATTATGGCCACTCATGGTAGACCAAGAACTATCCGTACCAGGGACACGTCGAGTGCCGAGAGAATAACACCGGGCACAAGTAACACCCCTCCGGAGGGAGGAAGCAATAGCAGAAATGATAGGCAGTTACTCGAGACCATGGTGAACACCATGGCCCAATAGACGACGCTGCTCACAGAGAGATGACAACCCTCAGGATTTCAAGAATTTAGGAAGATGAAGCCCCCTAGCTTACGGTCAAATCGACCAGCTTGTGGAGGAAGCATGGTTGAACCAGATAGAAAAGATCCTTCGAAGAATTCCGTGCACAGAAGAGGAAAAAGTGAGTTGGGCTTCTTTCCAACTAGAAGGAGAGGTAGATCCGTGGTGGAAATCCATCGAGAGTACTAGGGTGCAAGAGACACAAAATGCCCCGTGGACGTGGGCAGAATTTACTGAAGTATTTAATGAGCAGTACTTCCCTAGGCAAGTAAGATATAAGATGGAAGTTAAGTTAACGTCATTGGAATAAGGTCGGATGATAGTGCACGAGTAGGAGGCTGAATTCACCAGGCTTTCTCGTTTTGCACCACTACACGTATCTATAAAATTGATGAAGACCTAAAAGTTTGAGCGAGGCCTGAAGCCCATCATTAGAGAAAGGATCTCCTTGTTTAGGGCGATGACCTATGATGAGGTCATGGAACTGGCCATCATTGCTGAGAGAGACATTGAAAACATGAACAAGAGAAGGGAAGAACAAAATGAGAATAGGACAAGTCAAATGCAGTCATATGCCCATGAGCCGACGAGCCAGAGACTGAGGCTCTTAATGCTAGCACCCCGTCAGCCTGCTCAAACCGTGTCTACCCCGACTGTGCTCTTTCAACCTTTAAATTCCACGTTAGTTGAAACATCAAACGGGTAGCAGACTTCACACATTGCTCCATCCACACAGGTTGAACCATGCTCCCAACGTAGAGGGCCACACAAAAAGGCGGAGTGTTGGTGGGTCATAGGTGCATGCTTCAAGTGTGGCCAAAAAGACACCGGATAAAGGACCATCCCAAAGAGAAAAAGAACAAAAAGATAATTTAATGCAGGAAGTTGTAAAAAGTTCAGATTTCTTTTGTTCTGGTGATGTGATATGTTTGTGGGTCAACAGTTAATATCGATAGTTCATTGATCGTTCTCAAAAGTAGTATAATTTATCCCTGAATCTCAGCCTTGTTAGACGTCATTTGAATACTAATGTATGCTTATAGTTCGTGTTGTGTTGTAACAGGTGTAAGAGCGGGATAAATGACAAATGCGTTAAAAGAGCAAAGGTAAAGGAGTTTTGAGGCAATGGCAGGAACCTACAAGAATAGCAGAGAGAAATAAGAGTGCGATATTTACACATAAATCTTCTAGAGCTGAGGAATATATCATTGGAAAGATGACTTTCCCAGCTTTCCAATGAGCCAAGAATTGTTGGCTTTTGAGCTATATATCAAAAGTTACAAATAGGACAATTTGTGAGATTGCAACTTGGGGTGTGCCCTGTGAGCGAATTGTCCTATTTGGAACTTTGATTTATTCGATCCCTTAGACATTAACACATGGTTTATGAACTTTAATGATCTAGGTTGAAAATAGGAGATCATAGAAAGGACTTCGCCTTGTTTCCGCATGTATTTTCTCACAACTCCGACGCTAAGGTAGGAAACTTTCAATGCAAGGTTATGTTTTAATGTCGATTCATGGTCATTGATGATATTTCGCATGAGCTTCTGATTTCATAAATCTGTTGCATCTACATATTTGAATCCTTTCCAATGATTAATGATTTGTAGGGGAATTTTCACTGCAAGGTTATATTTTGATTTTGGATTCATGGATATCATGATAATTCTGACCGCATTTGAACTTGTTTTTGAACTTTTTGAATTTGGAACTTCGAACATTTTTGAATCAGGATTTTGTAAGGGAAACTCAGTATCTGATTGTATTTTGATTCGATTCATGAATGTCAGGATAAGTTTTGAATTTAGAGTTTTGAAACCTTTTGAGTTTTGTTATATACTAAATTTGTCCGTATTTAACAAGTAATTAAACTCCTTGTATTTGGAAACTTTGTATATTTGGAATTGAAATATGAACTCTATAATTTGGAAACTACGAATATTTGGACACTTTGAAACCTGATTTTTGAAAATGTAATGCCTAAATATGCAAATGAACATGACCATGAACATGAACATGAATCTAACTCCTTGACTTCGGGTCTCTGACGTTAGCACTTTGTTTTTGTACTTGAACTTTGTTTCTGTATATGAACGTTATTTCTGCACATGAACTCGATTTTCGCATATGTACTATATACCTTATCCTTGAATATTGTTTTTGACATGACTCCTACAACCCTATTCTGAATTTGAATTGAACCGGCACGGCAGTGAAACTGTGAATCGAACCTCTGAATATGAATAGAATCTACACGGCGGTAAAACCATGGATCGAACCAGCATGGTAACATATTTGTGAGTCAATCTTGAATGTGAATTCTGAATTATGCATGTGAACTTTGAATACAAATCCATGAATTGAATTGATACAGCAGTTAATCCGTGAATCGAACTGGTACGACAGTTAATCTGTGAATCGAAATGGTACGACAGTATATCCGTGAATCGAATCGGCATGGTGGTGTATTTATATTCTAAATTTGCATTCTGAACTCTAAAAATTTTGAACAATGAAACTACTGAACTCTGAACCTTCTGAACTTTGAAATCTCTGTGTTGGTATGTGCTGGTTTCTCTTGGTCCTAGGAATAAGTGACCCAATTCGGTACGAGTGAACTTTGGCGAAGGCGATGAATGATAAATTAGGAAATATTAAATGCTGAAAGGAAAAAAGCAAATATAAAATGAAGAATACCTGTGTTGATGTGATCGCCAGCTGTAAATATTTATCGACGCTGTAACACGTCACTGATCACGCTTTAAGGGGAGCCGGGGCTTGCAGGTTGAACTCCTTTACTGAATCGTTGGCCGGCCAACATCAGCAACTCTGGGTTACCTTGGGGTTTAGGTAGTTTGGTTTCTTAATCCTACTCTAAGTCTAATTGTTCTAATCTCCTAATCCAACTAAGAGTCTAATTGAAAAGGTCTCCTAATTCTACAAGGTGTCTAAAAGATCTCCTAATTATACTAGGAGTCCAAAAGGTCTCCTAATTCTACTAAGAGTCTAATTTTAAAAAGGTCTCCTAATTCTATTAGGAGTCTAGTTGATTTAGTTTCCTAATTGTATTCTATCTTTTATTGATATAACTTCCTAATGCTATTATAACTCTGATTAATTTAATCTCCTGATACTACTCCGATTCTATTTAGTCTCCTAACCCAATCAGCAACCTAATTAATCTACCATTTTAATCCTACTAAACATTTAATTTATGTAAATATCCTAATTCTACTAGGACTCTAGTTAATTAAAAAAAGGGGTTGTGGCCGATTATGCTAAGGAGGATCGGCCTCATTCCTGGGTACCCTTCGTAAGCTCCCTTGGGCAAATCGGGTGGCTAAGAATTATTTTATAAATATTGAAGATTTAAAAACTGAATTTGAATGGAGAAATAAAAATTAAGAATCAAAAACTGAGACCGAGAATTAAGAATTTAGAACTAGAACAAAGAATTCAAACTAGCATTAAGAATGAAAACTATAAAGAGAACTAGAACTTAGAACTAGAACTAGAAACTAGAACTAAAATTTAGAACTATAATTAAGAACTAGAATTTAGAATTAGAACTAAGAATTAGAAACTAAAATTTTCTAAACGAAAGAAGCTCAAAAGAGAGAATTGTGTAGAATGGCTATGGGGTGCGCTCGCCAGCTGCAGATGTTTATTGACGCTGCAACACGTCACTGATCACGCCTTCTGGGGTGGAGATATGGGTTGTTCTCTTTAGTGAATCATCGGTCAGCCGATGTCAGCATCACTGGGTCGCCTGTAATTTAGTCAAGCTAGTTTTCCTAATTCTCTTCTAACTACTTTTCACCTTTCCTACTCTTGCTATGGTTATCGGGGCTCTGATTTTCTCTAATCCAATTAGGGGTCTAATTAATCAGGGAAATCCTAATCCAACTAGGTCTCCTAATCTGACTGAAAGTCTAATTACTATCCTAATTCGAACAAAAATCTAATTATATCCAAATCTAATTGGGATTCTAACTAATTTCCTAATTTTACTACAAATACTAATCTTCCTAATTTTATTAAAACTATAGTTAAATAAACTACGTACAGTAATTCTACCAAAACTATAATTAATTAAAGTATCCTAATTTCATCAGAATTCTCATAAAAAGGGGTTTTGGGCTAACTTTGCTAAGGAGGATTGGCCCCGTTCCCGGGTACCCTCCGTAAGCTTCCTTAGGCAAATCGGGTGGCTAAAGATTATTTTAGTAATAATATGGATTGAAAAACTGATTTTTAAAATTTTAAATTATGGATTTAAGGATCAAAAATTGAGAATCAAGTTAAAAATTAGAACTAAAATTCTAGAACTAAAAATGGAAATTCTAAGACTGAATTTCAGACTGAAATTAAGGGCTAGTTCTAAGAAACTAAGAGCTAAAATCAGAAAACTAGAAATTTAGATTAAAACCTAAGATCTAAGATCTAGAATTTAAGAACTAGAGGGCTAGAACCTAAATCTAGAACTAAAATTTAAAAAAATGAATTGGTTCTAGAATTGAGAACTAGAACCAGGAAAAAAAAGTAAAAATTCTGGGTTAAAGAGATTTAATATGTAAGATCTAGAATTGAAAACTTAAGAACCTAAAGTCTATAACTAATGATCTAGAACTAAGAACTAGAACTAAGTTCTAGAACGAAGAACTAGAACTAAAAAAATAAAAAACTAGAAGGAAAGTATACCTGAGGCCAGGGTCGTAGAGAGGAATCTCGAAGTCCTAAGCTTGAAAGCGAGGAACTCCAAAATTGATTGCTAACTGCATTGTGATATATTTTTGGGACGAGGTGGTGGGTACTATTTATAGGTATTTGGCCAATTGCGCACCTTGTGGGGTGCACTCAATTGGTCTGTGAATTTCAATTATGCGCCCTGTCTAGTGCGCTCAACTGAATTATGCGCTTGCAACCAAACGCTCAATCACTTTGAGTCGGTGAGTGACTCAGTGAGTAATCGGTTGACTGGCTCAGCCGAGTATCCCAGTCCTAGTCTAGTTAGACCAATTGCGCACCCTAATTAGTGTCCTCAATCAATTAAGCGTCTTAATACATGCACTTAATAGGGAATTTCATGCGGTCTAGGGAGTTAGAGATCGGGTTCACTTAGGAACCAGTTATACGCTTCGTTGAGGCTCATAATTCGATTGCATGCTTTAGGTAGGGCGTACAATCATGTCTTAGATGATTTCTAGAAGGATACAAGGCCAGTCCAAAATGGACTAATTGCGCGCTGGGTATAAAGCGTGTAATTTGATTATGTGCGCCCGGAGGAGCGCATAATCAAGGTCTAAGGCCTCAGGAAGTGAAATCCTGGTCCAAGAGGGACCAATTGCATGCCAGCCGTGGGGCGTGAAATCGAGTTATGCACACTATGCAAGGCGCATAATTTGGGATTTTCCTGGATTTGAGTCGGGTCCGAGCCACAGAGCTATTGTTTCAGCTTGGGTCTCAACCATGTACTATTGTTTCAGTGCATGGTCCCCGTATTAGGATTTTAAAGTCCTCAGAGAAGGTTAGTCCTTTTCCAGAGGTCATGGGTAAGATCAAAGGTTGACCGAATAGGTTTGTATATTTTGAGAGGGAAAAATGGGGGTGTCTACAGATGCCCCTCTTCGACGCGTTCTTGTGGAATAAGAATGCGTCGAAGAAGTAGACACCCCTCATTCGAGGTGGCTTATCATTTTTCTTAGGATATCATAAATGTGAACTGGGGATGTCGACATGAGATGCTTGGCTTTCTTATTTATCTGCACAAGCTAAATTGGAGCATTCGGGGGCCCAGTGGTAGCTGTCGAAAGGCGTATTCCATGCCATGGATGCGAGTGACACCCCATCGCATATCACGACGTGCTACTAGTAGCAGCAAATGGGAGAAAAGAGGCATGACCTAATCCGTGGGTGTAAGGGGCATCCCGTCGCATATCGTGACTTGCTACAAGGGACAGTCAAACAGTAGGAGAGTTGATATCCTGATCAGTAGGTGTAAGGGGCTATCAAACAAAGGGATATCCAACACAATCAAGGTACCGAGGGGCGTCATACGAATGTTCAAAGACAGGGTCTAGAGACCGATAATAAGATATAATATCAAGTAATGGCAAAGGTTTTCGCAAGTCATGTCAGACCAGGCGCATCATTACTCACACCAATGGTGCGCTAGGTGTCCCTTTTTCTAATGGATATTTATGATTCTCAGAGTTGAATACATTTAGTGTTTGGTTTCCCAGGGGAAGAAAAGGATTGGAGTGGTGAGAAGTGAAAGTTTGACAGATAGGAGTTCATTATCATTTTTATTTATTTTATTATTATATATTTTTTTTCTTTTTAAAAATTAAAGAATTTAACTTAAGATCATTTCTGTTGTAAATCTTCAAAAAATGTGGCTTCTGAGATATTGCTGAGCGGATCCACCGGTATGGGATTTGTGAACCTGACCGTTTACATGGTTGTCAAGACAACACTTGGTATGCCGGAGGCTCCGTCTAACCTTCTCATGAACACTGATGATTGTCTCTTATGGGAGGACTACAGTGATTCACGGATAGAGAGAGACAAGTTTTGAAAATATTTGACTTAATATTAGCTAATTATATTTTACAAGAAATATCGAGTAAAGAGAAGGGGGGTGATACTTACCTGAATTGTTGTCTGCTGGGGTCCTTTGTATGCGATGGGACTTGCTGGTTGTTGTAGTGACATCGCAATGGGTCATAAGAGGATTTCCTATCTTTATTCTTGCTGTAGCAGGACCCGAGGGTCACCAATGTGGTAGGATGTCTTAGGGAGGTGAGATGCGCGATGGGACATGGCGGTTCCTTCCTTATGGTTGTGTGTTATATTGAGTCCCGCTAGTTGTAGGTATGATGAGACCTGAGGGAGACTTTGATGAGATGTTCGCATTGGAATGTGGTATTTGATGGTTACGATGGGAATGTCAGAGGGTCTATCTTCTCTTCTCCTAATTTCTACAATGGTAGGGGCTCGCTGATTATTGCGCGATGGGACAGTGGAGGGTCTATCCTCCTCTATTGTCAGTGAGCGATATTTCAGTTGTGGTGGAGTCTGATGATTACTGTGGGATAAGAGATTTGGGAAGTGGGCTCTTTAGTTTCACGATGGGACATGATCGAGCCTTCCCCTCTGTTGGTTATGCAAAGTTATGCAATGGGATTTTTGGGAGGTATGATTTGCGATGGGGGTTGGAAGGTTCAACTCTCTGCGATGGGATATTGATTGAGCCTTCCCTTCTTGATTGTGCATCATGACGAGATGAGTCCGAGCATCTTGGGTAGTAATGTTACGATGAGACAGGTTTGTGATGGGATCAAGTTGTAGTTGCATTGCGACGGGACATGTGCGCGGTTGATGATTCTTTGGTTGTCTCAATGTCGTGATGGGACAATGATGGTGTTTCTTTCTTTGGCAGACTTGGTTATGCAATGAGTTAGAGTCAGTTTGAATGGTGTCTAAGAGGGCGACTGATCTATCTTTGGGCTTTGTAGTGTGGCGTGGTTTTCAGGAGGAGGCTCAGTCTTAACTCTTCGTGATGGGACATTTTTCGAGCCTTCCTTTAGTCGTGTTGGCATGTTAGGTTGTGTGGTGACATTTTAGGATTGTGGTGGGACATAGGTGTGGTCAATGGCTCTCTCTCTCTCTAAACGACCTGTGAGGCTATGCGATGGGATGAAGGAGGAAGAGGGATTTTGATCGAGATGGGATAAAAGGGTGTGAGGGGGTGCAGTCTATGTGGTCATAGCTGAGTATTGCATGTAGGGTATCGGGTGCGTGATTATGGGATTAGAGAGGTTATTGCGCGTTAGTGCGTCAATGCCATCATTCGCTCTATGAACAGCGTGCAATTGAAGAGTTGCGGGGCTAGCAGAGAGGGGGTGTTTGGGTGTCGATTCAAATTCCATGCATGAGTATCAGCATGTAATCCAATTATGCGCTAGAGTTAGTGTGCGCAATCAGAGTGTCGCCAGGTCACTGTGCGGGTGTCCCTTCAGATTTTTCACTAAAACATAGGCACGAGATTTCATTGTGCGCAGGCATAGCTGCGCGCGATGGTTTTGTCAGGATCATGTGTGGGTGAGAGTTCAATTGTGCGCTCGTCAGGATGTGCATGATTGTGTTTAAGCGCTTCTGTATATGCATATAATTTCATTGCGTGTTTCATTTCAAGCATTTAATTAAGCGAGTTTCTATATATACCTGAGTTCCTTTCATTTTTCTTCATTTGTTCCTATTTTACTCTAACTCCCGAGTTTTAACGATAACTTGTAATCCACCCATCGAATTTTGATGTTGTTTCTTTTGTTGTTCGTGGTTTCGCATGATCTTCAGCTTGAGGGGACTTCCGACGGTGGTTTGATTTTGAGAATGAGCGGTATTGGGAAGGAGGAGGTCAACCTTCACATCAGTCCCCTTTAGGGTGCAGTGAAGGCAACGTTGAGGAGACGAGCGGCAGAGGAGGTGGAGCTAGCAGAAGGGACGGTGTTATAAGTGGAGGGATGTATTCCCCAACCAATCCTCCATCTTGCCTTTTCTTAAGCCTCCAATTGGACGCTCCGAGCTCGAGCCTTTGGGCTTAGTTTCCATTTTGGGTCATAAATTAGGTCTTTAGGTTTTCATTTTGGGTTGTATATTCAGGAGGTATGCCTCCGGTAATTTTTGTAAAAGAATTTGATAAATGAATAAAATGTTTGTTGTGTTTATTTGGTGCATTTATTTTAGATTAGGCTTTATTCTTTAATTCTGCAATTGAGGGGGCTTTTATTTAAGGTTTGAGGTATTTTGTTTTAGTCCTATGTTTGATTTTGGATGTGAATTGTGTGAATTTAAGGTTTAACTTAAAGGTGTTCTAGATGGATGTCAGGTGTCTTAATCCTATTGGTTTATCTTTTCTGTGGTGGATTTGTGTTTCTTGGAAGGATAAGTGTTGATTGATTATTGGTCTATCTAAACTTGTCATGGATTGGTGTTTCTAAAAGGAGGATGTGTTTGGTTTAGATTTAATTAGATGGAGAAGGCTTGTGAGTGTGACACTTGTCATTCTGTGGTTTAGGGAGTGTAAGCTATAAATGAGGGGTTAAGGGCTTCGGTTTTATTTCGAATCTGATTTCAAATTGGGGAAAGACATGGGGCATTTTTTTATATTTAAAAGTTAGGGCATTTTTCCTTATTATTCTAAAAATTTGAGGCATTTTTTAGTTTATTAGTTTATTAATTTTTTTTTTTCCTTTATATCTTGGGTGTTAAACCCTAAATGGATTGTAATTTTTCTTTATTTATTATTGTTGAGGATGAGCGACATTGGAAATACGAGGTAGCAACCGAATTGCTACCATGCTAGGGGAAGAGATGGAAGAGTCAAAGGAGGGGGAAAAGAAATTGAAGGAAGGAGCTGTGTCGGAGTTCTCGTGACCAACGTCAGTTGTTCCTTAGTAGGCTTTGCGGATTATCCTCCAGTTGGCGTACCCTTGAGGGTTTCCAAGATTGATCTTCCATAGGTATATCCGTCAGATCCTGGGTGGCTTTCTGTGAGCCACTCTTTCTTTTCTGCCAACTTGGGAGAGGAAGATGATTTTCTTGTTGAACTTCGTTAAGGGTGTGCTTCCTCTCCGGATTTTTCCATTATTTTCTCCAATTTTGGGCAATTCTTTTAGGGATGCCTCTTCTGAGTGTCTACGGGCTCGGGTGCTTTTGGGTGTTTTCCTCAAATCAAAATTCATCTCTCACTCCGAGATTGTAATTATTTTGTAAATTTAAAGGGTATGCCCTTGGTGTAATTTGTAATAATTTTCCTAGATTTATTTGTAATTATGTGAAATTTTAAACTATGATTGATTCGACTTAAATCGATTTTTAGAATGGCTTTACTTTTATCCGGTGCATTCTTATTTTGTCAGGGTATCTTCATTTGGTTGGGAGAGATTAGGTTAAATTTAGAATACTTCATCTGTATTTTTAATCTAGTTTGGTCTTAATTTGGTATAGGTTTTGAATGGGCTTGGAATGCTTGAGGTGTTTAAGTGTAAGTGTACGGTTGAATTTTGAGTTTTGAGAGAGTGAATGCCTAAGTGAGAGTGTGTTTGTTGTTAATTACTGAAAAATAACATTTTCACCTCTTAACCTAGCCCTTACTAGACCTTAGAATTGTGTAATAATTGCTCTTTGAGTGTTGTTTTGTAGTTAGCAATAATCTATCGAGAAGTGCAGATATCCATGTAACAAAAGCCAGAAGGAGGGAGATTTGAGTCAACAACTGACTGATGAGAAGATTCATGCATGACCGAGTGATGTAGCAGATTACCCATCAGTAGTAAGGGTTCAGAAAATGAAGCTCGAGCAGTTAAAGTGGTTGTCGAGCAATTGGCTAGTGTTGTTTTTATGGACCTCGAGCAGTTCAATGTTGAAAGAATAATAAGCTCGAGCAGTTCATCAACCAGTCGAGCAAATCTGATGCACACTTGAGCAGATGTCAAAGCTGGAATGTGAATCTCGAGCAGTTCATGGTCCAAAGAAGAAACTATTCGAGCAGTTGCTAAAGCAAAATAATATTTCGAGCAGTGAGATTTGAACCTCTCGAGCACTTTAATGTGCTGATTTATGAAACTCGAGCAGTCCAATTCAACCACTCGAACTGAAGTGCTGAAGGATTAAAATCACTCGAGTGGTTCCCTGCACCTATGAAGTATCTTTTCAAGTTGTTATGTGTAGAAAAGAACCTAGCGAGATCCTGTTGAGCTATAATTTCTGAAGCTCGAACTACTCGAGGCACGGTTCTAGCAGCTGTCTACCAGCTTTGGAGGGCATTTTGTAAATTCATCAGCACAGAGGACACCAGACCTAACTGCCCCATGTGTGCATAGTTGTTCTAACACACTTGGGACAATACTTGGAGGAAATGTAGCCACCTCAGTAGGCCTTATAACTAATTTGATTCTCCTCTTCTCCGATTGGCTAAGGTAGATCAAATTCACTTAGGAATTGTATAAATAGAGGGGAATAAACCAGATCTGAACATCAAGAGATTTAGGAATTCTTTTAATTATTTCCCGCCTTTTCTTCTTGTTCTTCCTCTTCTCCTTCTCTCCTTAGCCTAGCCATGGCTGGCTAAATCTCTGTAGTAGCTAGGATTAGTTGATCTGTAATTTGATTTGTGAGAGCATTATATGAGGTGTGGAATTTGCAGAGACTGCAGATCTAAGGGTAATTTGTTGTAAGCTGTTTTTAGATCAATGAATTACTGGTTTCAATGATCATTTAATCTGTAGATCTAGTGATTTGTTATCATATTTCTATAGATTTTATGCTCCTATGGATGCATGAGCTTGTAGCCTTGCATCCATAGCATTTGCAGTGGTTTTACTATTTCATTTCATTCCCTCATGACTGGATTATATCCATGGGATACTTCGTAACCATTTGAGTGGACAGAGTATAGCCCTAGGACTAGTCCATATCTCAGGGCAGATTTGGATCCTTCTACCTTACATTTGTGCTTGTAGCCAAATGAAGGATTGTTGCATATCCATCTTCCACTCTGCTTTGCAAATCAGTTTTATAGTGAAAACTATCTCCTAGTTGTTCATTCTCCATATTTGAATTTTTATTTTACCAAAACATCTATTCTCTTCCTCAATTCTTTCTCCCTTTATCTTTGATTTGGTTTTTAAATCTGGTTTTAGTTAGATCTAGTCTATTTCTATTTTTAGTTTAGTGATACCCACAAAACTCCATCTCTTTTTCCTGTTTTCCTTAGTTTTAAATTAGAATAAGATTAGGATTGCCAGATCTGTAGTAGATCTGGAGATCTACTACCTATTAGATCACAAGTCTCTGTGAGACAGACTCTTACTCATCTAAAACTTGCTACAACAGGCCCTGATCTTACAAGACTGTGTATAATTGTTATTGTTTTTATATTATTTTATTCTATTTTTGTGCACAGTAGTTTTACATCAACAAGTTTGTGGCGCCGTTGCCGAGGATTTGAGATCTAACTAGTAGATATGAGTTTTTCTTTTTGTTAGTAGATCAAATTTGTATTTGAATTAATGTTGTTGTAGTTTTTGTAGTCTTCTGATTTATTTTTTTTGGATCTGGAGCTATAGTCAGGAGAGGAAAAAATTCCTTGCAACTGGATCTGATTCTGCCGGAGTTTGCATTTCTTGTTCATTTGATTACAATTTCATTTATGAAAATTTTGAATTAGGAGCAATACTTAGTGTGTTTGTTAGCTGTAATTTGTTCCTGCTGTGTGTTGTATGTTTGGTAGAAGGACTCTTAACCTTGAGATTTTACCTTTTAATCTTGAAGTTGAGAGGATCCTTAAAGCTAGACAACCAACACACATCCCTGCTGAGATGGGTGACCAACAAAGACCATTGAGGGAATATTATGCACCAGGGGTGTACTCATCCCCCTTCTACATTTAATTTCCTAATGTTGAGGGCAACTATAAAATCAAGGCCCAAACCATCCAAATGCTTCCATCTTTCCTTGGGCTTAGTAAGGAGGATCCTTATAAGCACATCGATGAATTTTTGTCTTTATGTACCACATTCAAGATTGTTGGTCTGGGAGATGAGGCCACAAAACTGAGGCTTTTTCCTTTTTCACTAAAGGACAAAGCCAGAAATTGGCTCAACATGCTTCCTCCAAACAGTATAACCTCATGGAATGCCTTGCAATGTCAGTTTCTAGCAAAAATTTTCCCTATGAATAAAACCAGCCAGTTGAGGAAGAGCATCATCTCCTTTGCTCAATTCCCAACTGAGGATTTTCATGAGGCATGAAAAAGGTTTAAAGAGCTACTGAGGCAGTGCCCCCACCATCAGGTCCCTAAGTGGCAGCTTGTCCAAGGGATTGGCTCTAAGAGTAGAGATATGATTGATGCCTCATGTGGTGGCACATGCCTCAACAAAACTGATGAGGAGGCTTGGGAATTATTTGATGTGATTGGTGAAAACTCCATGCAGTAGGAGTCCTTATCAAGAAATGATATTGAATCAGCTGTAAGAGTGACAAAAGAACACCCTCCTGAGAAATGAGCTTACTATGTACAATGACCTGGCTAAGAAGGTGGACAACTTGTCCCATAAATTTGATAAGGTGTTGAGTGTGTTGCAGCCCCAAGCTGTTACACAGGTGGAAGAGGCATGACTGATATGCCAGTCACCTACTCATTTACTGCTGGACTGGCCCTCAGCTGGTCAATACCATGAATTGGTCATGGGGCATGCCAATGCTGCCCAATCATATCGGCAGTAGCCTGCTGGGTACCCATGGAGAAACCACCCCAATCTGAGGTGGAGACAAGAGAATTATCAACAACCCTAGCAGCAACAGCCAGCATTGCCATATAGACCAGTTCAGCTGTATAACTAAGGTTTTGCCCCTAGACAGCAATTTGTTTAGTCTGCCCCATAGCCAAGCCAGTTAGCTTTTCCCCCACCACAGCCTAGAGCACCCTCATTTGAAGAACAGGTTTTATCCTCACTACAAAACCTGAACTCATTATCACAGACTGTGAGCTCTCACAGTCAGGGTATTAAAAAACTTGAGGACTAGCTTGATCAAATCTCTAATACTCTATCTTGGAGGGAAAAGGGCAGATTGTCAAGTCAACCAATGAACAATCCCAAGGGTCAGTACATGATTGGTGAAGGTTTCTCAACCCATGAGGAAGCTAAAGCAATCATAACCCTAAGGAGTGGCAAGGTGGTAGACAACCAAGTGGGCATGGAAGTAAGAGAGAGTGCAGGAGAAGAGGATTCAATTCATATTAGTGTACAATAGGGACAACATGAGAAAAATTAAAGGGGCTGCCGTTGAGCCCCAATAAAAAGAAAAAAATGAAAAAAGTAAAAAAAAATATTTATTGATGATATAGCTAGGCTAGCAGCTGAGGTACCAGCAGTGCCCCAGCTGCCATTTCCTCATGCTCTAAAAGGCCCCTCCTTTTGATAAGGGGAATGCTAGAATGGAGAAAATGTTGGAGACCTTCAAGCAAGTTAAGATCAATTTACCTCTGCTTGATGTCATCAAATAGGTCCCAGCCTAATCTAAGTTCCTAAAGGACCTGTGCACTCAGAAAAGGAAGGCAAGGATTCATTTGTCCAAGAAGGTCTTTGCGGCTGAAAAAGTAAAGTTAGTTTTGTCTATTGCTACACCAGCAAAACTTCAGGACTCAGGGGTTATTCCCTGCATTATTGGTGATCACACCATAGGAAAAGCTCTCTTAGACTTGGGGGACCAGTGTAAACCTGCTGCCATACTTTGTGTATGAATAGCTAGGTTTGGGAAAGCTGAAACCAACTCCTGTTGTGCTCCAACTGGCTGACAGGTTTGAGAGGAGACCTATGGGCATTGTTGAAGATGTGTTGGTGGGGGTGGATAAATTCTTCTATCCTACTGATTTTCTGTTATTGGACATGGAACCTTCCAAGTGTACCTCCCAAATTCCTGTTATCCTGGGCAGGTCATTTCTTTCCATAGCCAATACTTGCATTCAATGCAGGTCTGGGTGATGGAGGTTACTTTTGGTAACATGAAAGTGACGTTAAATGTGTACAATACTGCAAAGCAGCGTCAGCTTGACAATGAGGACTATTTTGTAGTTGATGTACTAGAGGAGTTATTGGAAGAAAATTTATCCAATCTGCTGGATTGGGATAATATTTGTGATGATTTTGAGGATGTATGGACTGAGGTGACTGAGCAGGAGGCCCCAAATTGTATTGTTGAATAAATCAACACATCAAATTCTTCACTGGGCCTAGTGCAACATTCCATTTGGAGACCCACATTACTACCCGTATCTCAACCCTCCAAGGCACCTTTGCTGCCTTCAGTAATTAGTCCACCAGATCTGGAGCTCAAGCAGCTATCAGCATCCTTGAAGTATGCTTTACTGGGAGAAAATGAAAAGTTGTCCGTAATTATCTCTTCCTCTCTTACTGTGGAGCAGGAAGAGGAATTGATGTGTGTCCTTAGGAAACATAGAAGAGCAATTGGCTGGACTATTACAGATTTCGGGGGGATAGACCCATCAGTGTGTATGCACAAGATCCACTTGGAAGAGGGTTCCAAGCCCTCAAGGGAAATGCAAAGGAAATTGAACCCTCATATGCAAGAAGTTTTCTTGAAAGAAATTATAAAATTGTTAGATGTTGAGGTAATTTACCCCATTTCAAACTCTGAGTGGGTCTCACTTATCCAGGTGGTCCCCAAAAAGTCTGGCATCACAACTGTAACCACTGAATCTGGGGAGTTAGTGCTAACCAGGGAGACCACTGGTTGGAGAGTGTGCATAGACTACAGGAAACTGAACTCCAAAACCCGAAAGGACTACTTCCCATTGCCCTTCATTGATCAAATTTTGGACAAGCTGGCAGGAAAAGCATTTTACTACTTTCTTGATGGATACTCTGGTTATAATCAAATACCAGTGCATCCACAAGATCAAGAAAAGACTACTTTTACTTGTCCATTTGGCACTTTTGCTTACAGAAGGATGCCATTTGGACTATATAATGCTCCTGCCACCTTTTAAAGGTGCATGTATGCAATCTTTTTTGATATGCTTGATAAATTTTTGAAGATTTTCATGGATGATTTCTCTGTGTTTGGGGAGAATTTAAGTCAATGTTTACACCACCTTAGCCTGGTTCTTTAGAAATGTGAAGAGACCAACCTAGTTTTGAGTTGGGAGAAAAGCTATTTCATGGTCACCCAAGGCATTGTGCTTGGCCATGTGGTCTCCCATAAGGGCATTAAGGTTGGCAAAGCAAAAATTGACTTGATTATATACTTGCCCCCACCAAAAATAGTCAAGCAAATCAGATCTTTTTTAGGACAAGCAGAATTTTATAGGAAGTTTATCAAGGACTTCAGTAAAATTTCCAAACCTTTGTGCCACTTGCTGTGTCAAGAGGTGCCATTTAATTTTGATGTTCAATGTCTTGAAGCATTTGAGGTATTGAAGAAATGTTTCACAGCTGCCCCATTGATCCAAGATCCTGATTATATCCTACCCTTCGAGTTAATGTGTGATGCATCTGACTTGGCTGTGGGAGTTGTGTTAGGACAAAGGAAAGATAAACTTCCTTGTGTGGTTTATTATGCCAGCAAATCACTGACAGAAGCTCAGCTAAATTATACAACAATGGATAAAGAGCTGCTGATAGTGGTGTTTACTGTGGACAGATTTAGATCCTATTTACTGGGGTCTAAAATTGTAATCTTCATTGATCAGTCTACCCTAAAGTACCTACTAGCAAAGAAAGATATAAAGCCAAGGTTGATTGAATGGATCCTCCTACTGCAAGAGTTTGATCTTGAAATCAAGGACAAAAAAGGGGTAGAGAATGTAGTGGTTGATTATTTGTCCCAGATTTGGGTTGAAGAGTGTGCTGCTACACCGTTGAGAGATACTTTCCCTGATGAGCAATTATTTGTCATCTAGTCTGTTGTTCCCTAGTTTGCCAATATAGTCAACTACCTTGCTGTAAGTAGGATCCCTTCCCACTGGTCTAAGATGGACAAGGACTTGTTCTTCTCACCAGTTAAACATTTTTCTTGGAGGGTCCATGCCGGTATAAGTATTGTGCAGAACAAGTCATTAGAAGATGTGTCCCTGAAAGTGACATCCACAGTATTCTAATAATGTGTCATGAATATGCATGTAGAGGTCACTTTAGTGGGAAAAAGACAACAACAAAGGTATTGTAATGTAGGTTTTACTGGCCTTCTTTTCTTAAGGATGCCCATGTACACTACAAAAATTGTGTAAGATGTTAAAGGATGGGTGACATTTCAATGAAAAATTCAATGCCACTATAGCCCATCCTTGTTGTGGAGCTGTTTGACATATGGGGGATAAATTTCATGGGCCCCTTTCCTTCTTCAATGGGATTTAACTTCATCCTTATGGCTGCTGATTATGTTTTCAAATGGGTGGAAGCTGCTGCCACAAGAACAAATGATCAAAAAGTTGTCTTCAAATTTGTCAAAGAAAATATATTCTCCAGATTTGGCACCCCTAGAGCCATCATCAGTGATGGGGGAAGTCATTTCTATAATAGACACTTTGAGAGCCTACTCAAGAAGTATGTTGTTACACATAAGGTTGCTACTCCCTACCACCCACAGACCAGTGGGCAAGTAGAGATTTTCAATAGGAAAATTAAGCATATCCTAGACAAACCAGTTTGGACTGATAGGAAGGATTGGGCAATGAAGTTAAATGATGCTTTGTGGGCTAGGACAGCCTATAAGACCCCAATAGGAATGTCCCCATTCAGATTTGTCTATGGCAAACCATTTCATCTTCCTGTGGAGTTAGAGCACAAGGCCTTTTGGGCCATTAAAAACTTGAACATGGATCTAACTTCTGCTGATACAGATAGGAAATTATAGCTGTATGAGCTGGAAGAACTAAGGCTGGATGCCTACTCAAACTCAAGGATTTACAAGGACAAAGCAAAAGCCTTCTTTGATAAGAACCTGCTGAGAAAGGAATTTGCTGATGGGGATAAGGTATGGCTTTTCAATTCAAGACTGAAGTTCTTTCCTGGTAAACTGAGATCTAGATGGGATGGACCTTATACTATTTTGCATGTATCCCCATCTAGAGCTGTAGAGATCATGGACCCCAAATCAGGGAGGGTCATGAAGGTAAATGGTCAGAGGCCTAAACCTTGGCTGGACAATACTGTGGAGCCCTCTAAGACCATTAGCCTCCAAGAACCTCCCATTTGAGAATGATCTTGAACACGTGTAATATGTATCATATCTACCATTTAGCTTGTATATTTTTGTTATTTTTGCTTAGGTTTTCAGTTAGTCTAATGTCTGAAAAATGTGGTGTCCTGTGATGCTTATTTTTGGTTTGAAATGTGTCAGTATCTGTTAGTACTGAGTTGTCATTATTTTTTTTGTGAGTGGTGGACAGTGCAGAGAGAAATATTGAGCATATATGCAGTTGTGGGAGCTGTCAAGAGGTTTTAAGTACTGGTCGAGAGGTCCTAAGTGAATTTTGAGAGGTTCTGATAACTTGTCGAGAGGTTCTGCCACTGAAAGGCAACCTCTCAAGTCCTATTTTCTGAAGAGTCACTACTTCTCGAGTGGATCAGGCAACCTCGCGAGCCCATTGTTCTAACAGCCAAATTAACTCTAGAGGTTCCCTTTGCCAAATTGATCTACTCGAGATCCACTCGAGGAACTGCTCGAGTATATTTTCTGAAGCTCTCTGAACCGCTCGAGGGGTTTACATTGCTTCGACAAGTGGATTCTTGTTTCACTCATCTGCACAAGAACACCTTGAGGTTTCAATTTTGAAGCCTTCCACCTGTCGAGATCGGGTTTTAAGACTTTATAACCCCTCGCGAGGTGCATTCCTTCATTTTTCTTAGTCTATGCGAAACCTATTTCCCTTTGTGCACGAGAACTATTCTTCTTCTTCCTGTCCAACTCAACCTTTGAACCTCCATTCACCCATTGCTTCTGTCGGTTGGAGCAACATTGTAAAGTCCCCCTTTTGCACCAAGTTTCTTCTGGTTTGGTTATCTGTGCTCGATTTGGTGTGAAACTCTAGTAGTAGGGTAAGTTCTTCATCATTCTCTGTTCCAGCAGTTGTTTCTATTTTAATTCCATTTTAGACTGAGTCCAGTGTGTTGTGGATCATTATTTGGTTAAGGATTTTGATTACTGGGAGTTATTGCTATGTTTGAGATAAGCTAGGGTTGACTGTAGCTGAATGGCTAACCTTGGGAGATTTGATGATTCCCTAACTAATTTACTCTAGCCTTCCCCAAAATCACTTAGGAAATCCAGTAGAATAACATCCTCCTAGCCTCAATCAGATCCACCTGTGAAAAGAAAGCTGAGTGAGCCCTCTATACCATCCAAGAAACCCAAGATTGGTACCAAAAAGCCCACGAAAGGTAAGAAAGGTAAAGGGATTGCACCTGAATTTGGCCCCCTCACAACTCCCAATGAATTTGTGGATGAGTTGCAGTTGGTACCTGAAACTATTTTTGATGTACCTTACTTCACTAAGGTAGAGGGGGGTAGTGAAACCCTAGCCTATTTAGCTAAGGCCTCCTTGGAACCCCTACTGAGCCCATTAGATGAGATTGCGTATCTAAGGTTGGTGAAGCTCTGGTATCAGAACCTCCGGTTGCATGAAGCTAGTGGGGAAAATGAGCCTATTTTTGTGGTATTGATAAATGATTGGGAGACTGTGGTGGACACTAAAGACATAGAACTTGTATTGGGAGTCCCATTCCAATATGATCCTTCTTGCAGTTTAGGGGCTCTAATCATTGCTTCATTTAGGGACATGGCCCAGCATCTAACTCAGGGACTAATTGGATATGGAGAATCACTGAGAAGGAGAGATTTTGACACTAGCTTGTTATTCATGGACAAAATTCTAAGAAAGAATATCTTTGTAGTTGGACATCAGAAAGAAAAAAGGCACCCCCTTGTGGATGCCCTTTACTCTTTCTCAAAGGGGCATTTTTTCAATACTCCTGAGTTGATCTTTGAGGGGATGCATGATATCCATGGGAAGGTTAAGAATAGGCAAATAGTGTTGGGTTTACCCTATAATAGGCTCATCACTGCCTTGTTGAAGAGAGGGAAATATGTTTGGAAAGAGGGAGAGCCAACTGATGACTTGCCTCCTGTGGTGTTTGGGAAGAAGTTATGGACAACAAGTATGGCATTGATGGGGAAGAAGGGGACTAAGGATACATCCGCATCTACTCCTGTGGCCACCACTGTTGCCACCACTATTGTACCTTTTGCTGATAGCTCAGCACCATTGCCACAACATCTTCATCAGCAGCTTTAGTACCCAGTCCATTAGCAGACACTCTAGCAACTTCCCTTGGAGAAACCACTACTGCTAATTTAGTGCCACACACCATCCCCTCATCAATCATCTCACATTCTATTCCATCTTCCATTCTTGCACCTATGCTTACCATTTTCACTTCAACACCTTCCACAGTCACAACCACCATCCTTGTGTCAGCTCCAACTCTAACTTCTAAATTTCCATTTACCCTACCTACTCCCACCAGCAAAAGAAAATACCAAAAGAGAACCCACCACCCAAAAACAACACCCATTACACTTACCCCATCCATTTCCCTACCTATACCAAGTTCTCCCATTCCAATTCCTGAACCCACTCCCAACCCAGCCCTACCTTAGTCCCACCCTCCCCATTTCCTTATGACAATGTACCTATGGTCACTACCATTGAATCATCCTTTGACCCCATTCACCCCACTAAGCCAGTTACCTCTCCTACCCATTCCCTACCACCTATACATACCCATGACCTAGAGTAGTTTACCACTGAGGGGTACTCAGCCTTGATTGACTCCATTATGGAGGATATTGGACATTGAGTACACACCCCTCCCAGACTCTCCATAGCCTACCCATTTTCAACATGCCCCTACATCACCTTTCCAACCAATCCCACCTACCCAACCTGTTACTGAAGCCTTACCAGACACCTTTGCCCAAATCATTTCCCTCCTTACCTCTCTCCAAACCCAACTCCTTATCAATACTGAACATCAGGCCACCATGCAAGCCAGCCTACATTCCATTAAATCAACTCTTCAGACCTTACACCCAACAGCCCAATAGCCTACACCCATACCTGTACCCACACCATCTCCTTCACCCCAGCCTTCTACTTCTATGGTAACAGCAGCTGCTGCCACACAGACAGACCTTGATTGTGATGAGTTGGACCTTATCACCTCTACCTCCACACAGACTGATTTTGAGGTAGAGGAGCTGCCCCTGATACTATTGACCTTCACCTCAACCTTTACCCAAACTGAACCCCTGGAGTAGTTCAGCAACCTGTCGAGCAGATGTCAAAGCTAGAATGTGAATCTTGAGAAGTTCATGGTCCAAAGAAGAAACTACTCGTGCAGTTGCTGAAGCAAACCAATATTTCGATCAGTGAGATTTGAACCTCTCGAGCACTTTAATGTGCTAATTTATGAAACTCGAGCAGTCCAATTCAACCACTCAAGCTGAAGTGTTGAAGGATTAAAACCACTCGAGTGGTTCCCTACACCTATGAAGTATCCAATCAAGTTGTTATGTGTAGAAAAGAAACTAGCGAGCAACCTAGAGAGATCCTGTCGAGCTATAATTTCTGAAGCTCGAACTACCCGAGGCACGGTTCCAGTAGCTGTCTGTCAGCTTTGGAGGTCATTTCAGAAATTCATCAGCACAGAGGACACTTGATCTAACTGCCCCACATGTGCACAGCTGTTCTAACGAACTTGGGGCAATACTTGGAGGAAATGTATCCACCTCAGCAGGTCTTATAACTGATTTGATTCTCCTCTTCTCTAATTGGCCAAGGGAGAACAAGTTCACTTAGGAATTGTATAAATAGAGGGGAATAAACCAGATCTAGACATCGAGAGATTTAAGAATTCTTTTGAATTGTTTCCCACCTTTTCTTCTTGTTCTTCCTCTTCTCCTTCTCTCCTTAGCCCAGCCATGGCTGGCTAAATCTCTATAGTAGCTAGGATTAGTTGATCTATAATTTGATTTCTCAAAGCATTGTATGAGGTGTGGAATTTACAGAGACTTCAAATCTGAGGGTAATTTGTTGTAAGCTATTTTTAGATCAATGAATTACTGGTTTCAATTATAATTTAATCTGTAGATCTAGTGATTTGTTATCAGATTTTTATAGATTTTATGCTCCTATGGATGCATGAGCTTGTAGCCATGCATCCATAGCATTTGCAGTGATTTTATTGCTTCATTTCTTTCCCTCATGACTAGATTATATCCATGGGATACTCTGTTACCATTTGAGTGGATAGAGTATAGCCCTAGGACTAGTCCATATCTTAGGGCAGATTTGGATCCTTCTACCTTACATTTGTGCTTGTAGCCAAATGAAGGATTGCTGCATATCCATCTTCCACTCTACTTTGCAAATCAGTTTTACAATGAAAACTATCTCCTAGCTGTTCATTCTCCATATTAAAATTTTTATTTTACCAAAATATCTATTCTCTTCCTCAATTCTTTCTCCCTTTATCTCTGATTTTGTTTCTAAATCTGTTTTTAGTTAGATCTAGTCTACTTCTATTTTTAGTTTAGTGACAACCACTAAACTCCATCTCTTTTTCCTGTTTTCCTTAGTTTTAAATTAGAATAGGATTAGGATTGCCAGATCTGTAGCAGATCTGGAGATCTACTACGAATTAGATCACAAGTCTCTGTGAGACAAACTCTTACTCATTTAAAACTTGCTACAACAGGCCCTGATCTTGCAAGACTGTGTATAATTGTTATTGTTTTTATATTATTTTATTCTCTTTTTGTGCACAGTAGTTTTATATGTCCATGTGTGAAATCTAAACCGTGTGTGGCGTTTGGGTTATCGGTCACTAAGTCTGAGTTTTCATCTTTGGGCTATAAAGGGCTGGCAAAATTTTTTTTGGTGAACCTGGGTAATTGCATGTTGGATCCAGGGCACTCAATATGATTGTGCACCTGGTTAGGTGGACGGGAATGATAGACCCAAGGGTAAATTATGCACTCGGTTTGACGCGTGTAATAAAATTGCGCGCTTGGCTAAGGTCACGTGATTCGATCGGTTTTCGATCAATGTACGGGCGACGCTTGAGTTTACATGCCTGCCTCAAGGTGTATAATCTGATTGTGCATGCTATTTAGAATGCGCGACCGGTGTGTGTGAGGGCGGTGATTTGGTTATGCACATGTTCAATGGAGCGCGTTTTCATTTATACGCAGGCGATAATGCACGCGATTCAATTGCGCGCTCATATTAAGGCGCGCGATTAAGCCGTGCTCTATATAAGCCTAAGGTTTCCAATTTAAATGCATGCTTTCTAAATCTTTTATAATTTTGAGTTCTCTTGCTTCCTTATTCCTGATTTTCATGTTTTTGTGATTTCTCATGCTCTATTTGTCCATTTCGGACGTCGTTTCTTGCACTCTCTTTAGTTTTTTTGAGCTCTTTAATCTGAGATGGAGTCTGAGGGCATCGATCACATTTCATGGACCACATCTGAGGTAGAGCGGATGGTTGAGGGGGGAGGTGAGACATCTGAGGTCCACACCGGTGGTGACGTTGAGATGGTTGTCAGGGAGGAGGTTCCTAAGGTTGATGATAGGGCCGGCGAGGATGATGAGGATGCTCGTGAGGATGCTGCTCCTCACGAGCTTGCGATTAAGATTCCGCTAGAGGAGCTCTTCACGCGCGATCAAGTAGCTATCCGTGAACAAGAGTTCTCTGTTATTTCTAGGCTTTTAGGTTACAGCGTAGACTTCTTAGGATGGAAACCTTCTAATTTTATGTCAAACCTGCATACTTGTGTCTAATTTCTGGTTACATTTTCTTTATCACCCTGCATTATCTTTATCATGTTTTGCATGCTTGTTGTGGATTGTCATTCTTATTAGTTTCATTATTATCATTTTTATCGTCATTATCATTAGGTAGGTTTAGTCGTCGTCTGTGATTGTGATTAAGGTTAGTGTAGGCGTAGGTTAATGTGTATCTTGTTTCTTATGGTTCATCAGAAGCCTCCAATACTGGCCATTAGTACGGTGTGGTCTAAGTCTCATGACTGGTATCATGCCCTGCCTGAGTTTCAGCGGGCGCGATTAGTGGCTTTTGGCTTTGGATCGATTTTAGAGTTGGAGCCCTTTTCAGTTGACCATGGTCTGATTGGGGAGATTATGGAGAGATGGAAGGAGCAGTAGCAGGCATTGTTGTTCCCAGTAGGCATGTTCAAGGGAGCACCAATCATGTAAGGAGGTGCTCGGTGTTGAGTACCGGCACAGTGGGTCTGGACTACTTTGTTCTTTGATACATTTTCTAGCGGGTTCGTTCCTCCGAGGTGCCACTCGAAGGTGAGGATAGTTTTCGATACACGCTGCGAGGTGATGGCATGTCGAGCGCCAATGACGGAGTCGGGGTCTTTGGGGTGGTCCTCTTCTTGTCTTCGACCCGGGGGTGTGTGACCGGTCTTTTCTTGATATTGTTGAGGGACCGAGATCAGGTTCCCACCTATGCTTGGGGGGCGGCGGCATTAGCGCACCTCTACGAGCAGCTTTACCATAGAGGGAGAGGCGTCACGACCATCGGAGGTTTCCTCCCTTTTATCCAGGTGAGTTTTGATTGATTACTAGTTTCGTTGGTAATGTCTTAGTGAGTTTAGTGTCTATTTTAGTGAGGGCTTTGGACGTCATGTGTTTCGTTTTGGGCGTACAACCATTTCTCCTTGCGCTCGTAGGTCTCGATGGAGATTATTTTCACGTTCCCCTAGATGCATGTGTGGCGGCAAGTGCTAGGGCGTCGTCTTTGATCTTCAAACCTATAGACAACACGGGGTTTGTTTGAGGACATGCACACAGGGCAGGTAAATGCTTATGTTATAATAGTGTTTTACGTGTTTTAGGTTGTAGATATGATGAGCCATTTTATTTACTTTTGGTCACAGGTGATTTGGAGGTCCTATGGTGCAGGGGAGGATGCAGGGCAGCCGGTGATTCAGTCCGGTCGGCCCTTCTGTGATGTGGACATCTGGGTTCATTGTTTTGAGAAGGGGGAGCGCATCCACCTCTCCCGAGTGACTCTTTAGTTGGGGCTCCCTTAGGGAGTTCCTTCTGAGATTCGCCACCTAGTGGCGAGGAGGATGACTGGTCCCTCTGGTCACATTTTTTCGTCGAGGATGGTTGCCCATATTGAGGACTTTAGAGCTGGGGGACCAAGGTTACAGAGGCACGCGATGAGGCGGATGCCCGAGAGTTCCTATGGTGGTTTCATGATATAGGTGGTGGTCGACTTTTTACCCACCCTTTCCATGGGAGCAATTCTTTTGTAGTTGGTGGTCCTAAGTCTGCCTCCGCTCTGAGAGAGATACTGGCTGCATTAGAGCAGGGCCACTTGGGTGCGGGCATCCATGGAGAGCTAGATGCACTTCACAGGGTGATGGAGAGGACAGGATGTGCTCCTCATCCAAACAAGGAGATGTTACGGTCCTTGACGGACTCAGTTTTCCAGGCTAGGACCTCGGAGGACGAGCAGAGGGTTTAGCTCGTAGAGACGCGGCAATCTCTGATGAGTGTATCTATTTGTGAATTTGTTCACTTTTATTTTTAATCATACCTAGTTTCCTAGTCTTATTTAGTTCCTATTTGTCAGACTGAGAAGGAGAGTGAGGTCGCCAGGCAAGCGGCATTGCTCAGGCCTTACCGTAGCCAACAGTAGGCTAATCAGGCAGTGGCGGCTAGCCTATGCTCTAAGATTGATCGACTGGTAAGTGCTTGTTTTATTTTAATTGTTATTAAGCAGAAAAAAATACCATTTTTTACCTCCTAACTTGACCTTTGGTGGACCCTGGAGCTGACTAATAATGTGTTTTAAGTGTGTTTTCTAGCTAAGCAATAAATTGCAGCTTAGTGCAGATATTCACTTAAAAAAGCCCAAGAAGTACTATCCTAACCAACTGAAAATGCCTGAGATCAAGTCCAGCTACAAGGAATAAAGATTAAACCTACTAAGAGGCCGCTAAGTGTTGAACAAATGAAGAACAACACACTAAAGATGTGTGCCAGCTGTGGAAGCACAAAGTAGAGCTATCAAGAAGTTCTGAGAGCAAGGAATGAAGCAGCCGAGAGGTTAACTTTAGTTGTTGAGAGGATTCCAGTGGCTATCGAGAGGTTGGAAGTACAAATATGAATCCCGTCGAGATGAACCTTGAGATAAAGAAGCTGTCGAGAGCTCCCCCACACCTGTCGAGAGGTTCTGAGAGTGAAATAATGAAGAGATCGAGAGGATGATAGAACCCGTCGAGCAGTCCAAGACAACCTATCAAGAAATCAGTGGTGAATTGTATAATAAGTTGACAGGTTGATTATAACCTGTCAATAGGATGAATGCAGAACTGGACAACAAGATTAATTTAGTTTCCAATCCTATCGAGAGCTACTCCCAGTCCTGTCGAGATGCTATAAAACTTGTTGACTAGCTACTTCAATCTTGTCAAGAAGTCTGTGAAGCTTTCGAAAGCCAATGCAACTCGTCAACGTGAACATAAAGCAAATCTAGAACCAGTCAAGCGATTCCTTGAATCTCTTGACACTCATTTTGGCAACTTCTCAATGTTCTTCCTTCAGTAATTACCAATTCCAAAATCTTGTGCACGAGTTCCAAAGCATGTCAGTGACTCATAGGGGTATTTTTGGCATTCAACTGTGTGCGATTGGAAACTCTAACTGCATCACGTGAACCCTAATGGCCTCGCATGCATTTGCTAATTGTGGACCAATGGGAGAAGAGATCGGCTACATCAACAGCCCAGAATAACATAATTATTCTCTTGGGCTCTGATTGGCTGAAATAGATCTGAGGACAGAGGAGAGTATAAAAGCTTGAAGAAATTACATTGAACACATCCAGAGCCTAATTTCAGATCCATCTTCTCCAAACTCCCTCTCTCTTCCTTCTGTTGTTGCTTCTTAGTGTGCTTGATTTATTTGTGTTTTGAAAACAGGTTTTCAACTGCTAAGTTATAATGAATTAAAAATATTAAAAAGAGTAAAGAAATATCAGCACAGATAGAAGTGAATTAGCTTGCAAGATCAGGGCCAATTGTAGCAAGTTTTAAATGTAAGTGAGTGAAAGATCGTCCACAGAGAATTTGTCTAACATGCAAGATAAACCTCCAGATCTGAGCTACCAGATCTGGCCTCTTATCCTATCTAGAAAGCACATAAGATGGGGAGGTTGAATTTGTTACATTAACTAAATGATAAAAAGTAAAAGTTAAACTAAATGATCCAGATCAGAGTTGGGGGAATGTTTGAGGTAAACTTATAAAAAAAATGGAGAAGTAATATCTAACTTTGATTTGGTCCTTGAAATCCAATGAGAATGACTGCAGCTCAACTGAGAGATGATCCAATCTTCATCTGGCTACAAGCGCAGATGTAAGAGAAATAAATCTAATTCAAGGATTAGGTTTAAGCTTATGGCTATGGTCTGTCCACTTTAATGGCCACAAACCATCCAATAGTCTTGAATCCAAATCCTTAATCTAGAACAAGAAACATCACTACAAATGCCGTGAGAGACTAGGTTACAAACACTAACTCTCACAGGATTAATGAATCAAGGGAAATTGCATGAAAAATAGTGAATCTAAAGGAGTCTAATGCAATAAGGAGATCAGAGGGAACCCTTAACATGAGTCCAATGGAGAATGCACGGTTTACAGCAACCTTTTCAAATTCACCATTACAATTACAGAGCACAGCTTAAACAGCTCTCAGATTTGTAGTCTTGAATATAACTCTCCTTTGAATTACAGAAGTATCTCACAGCTCTCAATTGCAAGTAAAAAGCGAGGCTATTACAGGGATTTCAGACAAACTATCTGATTTGGAAATGGGGGATTAGAAATGAAACTCAAAATCTGGATGCCCAAATTGGGCAAATGGTTCGTCTATTTATAGTTTTCCCTAAGTCCAGCTCAGATGTGTATCAACCAATAAGAAGTGCTCAGATCTGTTTTGACCAATGGTAGTCGAGCACGAGGATCTAGATCTGTTCTGGCCAATCAGAATTCCTCGATCTGGTTCAGCCAATCAGGTGAAAAAGGCATCAATTCTGTTATGCATTTTGAAAATCTGTTAGAGTTTCTAGAAGTTCCCGCCAAGTTATTTCATTTCTGGGTGCTCACGTGGGGTGGAATATGCCTTCGCTTCATGTTTAGAATCCTCTAGAATGTCCCTAGGTTTTTAAATGCATTGGGACGCGTGAAACAGATTACTGAATTGCCCTTACAAAAGCTGGGAATCTCCAGAATACCTTTTCGCATAGCTTAGGGGGCTTTTCGCAAGGTGTTGAAACTCCTGAAGCTCATTTCGCAATGTTCTGGTTCTGTTCGAATTGAGTTTTCTTCTTTTCGAAAAGGTCGATCATCTCTTCGAAGAGTTCAGATGCTCTTCGGAAGCTTAAGCCTGGAGTTTTAGTTCTTTTCGCAGAGTTCAGGTCCGTTGCGAATAGTTCAGGTTCTTTACGAAAAGTTCAGGTTCTTTGCGAAAAGTACTCTGTAGTGCATTTTTTTATTCGAATTGCTCCATACTTCTTCTCTGGGTTGAGACCAGGTCTTTGCCTCTTCAATTCAGACCTTTCAACAGATAGTGAGGTTGTTTCTTCTCTTTCTTCCTTTGGATTTGACATGGATTGTCATCTTTTTGGCACTTTTACGCTGCTTTTATGGTTAAGCCTGTCTTTATTGTTAGCTGCAACACAAGCACTTAAAACACTTATTTAGTTCTCTCAAAGGTCTATCAAGACTCAAGATAAGGGGTGAAAAATGGTATTTTTCAGTTCTCAACACACCCCCAAACCTAAGCTTTGCTAGTCCCTGAGCAAAGACAAAATTTAAAAATAGAATGAAAAGCCATTTTTATAGGGAGCACTGTTGCATTTAGCATATGCAACAAGCCTTTTAAACCCCTAGGTGATCCCTAGTGGAGGAGTGAAGTCTCCTGAGGGTTGTCAGTGAAGGTACCCACAAACATCTCCGATAAATCAGTTAAGATTAATGCAGTTCTGTTAAAGCAAACTTTCATCCAATCAGATTATTCACACCTGCATTAGTCAGGTTGTAAGAAGATTTTCAAGAAAACATCAGTTCAAAACTAAAATTCTGTTGTAATTCCTTTACCATTCACTCAGTTGGTGTCAAAAAGTTTTTACAAGAAAAATTAATGAAAAGCTTGCCTTCTATTTGAGAATTCAGTTTTTTGATGTTACCCCAAATAAGTTGATTTCAAACCCAACTCTCACCAGGGTTTTCACTCAACATGCAAGTAGGAGGGTTGTACTATTTCACACAACTCAAGAGCCATTTCCCCTCAAATAGGGCGTAAGGTGAGAATAGGCATTGCTTTTTAGTTCTGAATTCACTGCTCTTTTCACCATAGATTACACAAATCCTTATCTCCATGTGACAGCTCAATCCATCTTTGATCAGTAAGGACTTTAACTTGGGTTGTAATGTGGCTTATGGGTGAAATTTATCAAGAATAAAAGGGTTGGAATGGAGTTCAAAATTTTAGAAGTCAGTCAAGGTAAGGAGGTCGTATGGACACCTTCTTTATTTCAGCACAATTTCATCTTCTTCTTTGAATTTTTCAGAGCCAAAGTGGCCATCTTTTTCTCTTTCTTTTTCAAACTTCCAATGAAATGACTTCTCCCTTTTTCTTTTCTTTTATTTTTTTTTTTCAAATCAACATTGACTGGAATGCCACATTTCTTCTGCTGATACATCATTGCCTTCAATTATTTTTCTTTTTTTGTTACCAAACTATTACCCAACTCACCTTTCTTCAGCTTTCTTTCCTTTACCTTCTGAATTCTCAGAGTGAGGGTTAGGCTAAATGAGGTTGATGAGGTTTCAAAGAAATCTTTGATTTATAAAGCTCAAATGATGTGTAAGGTTGGGCTTTTTGAAGTTCAAACTGTCCAAAAGAAGGCCCTACATCATGTCTTTAATATCATGATTGCTGTCAAACTATTTTAACTTGGATATATGTAACTTCTAGTGATAACAAGCAGGTTTAAACAGTCCCTAGAGTAGAAAAAATTGCCAATTCATAACTCCAAAGAATACATTTCAGGTCCAAATCTCACTGGGTGTGGTTTTCTATCAAATTCTTGAGGTATATCATCACTGTTTTCTCTCGTTTTAGGTTTACTGAAACATCAATTTTCTTTTGGAAATTTTCTGACATTCATTTCATGAAAGTATTAGAATTACACTAGAAATTAATTTTAAAAAGTTTTAACTTCCTCATTTTTCAAAACAACAGGTGTGAAATTACTTCATTTTCAAAAGTTCTACTGATCATAAGCTGCACCAAGCATTAACTTACTTATGGTATTGGCATACCTGCCATACCCCCAAACCAAAGGGGAGCAGGGTCCACACTGGTCCAAAGCAGAGAAGAGATATAAGCAAGAAAAAAATATCATGATGACAGGAGGACAGACAGAAATGCACATTAATTTCACAAGAAAAACTAGAATTTATATTACAAACTTATACCACAGATAAGTACAAAGTTCTTTAATAACTGGGGTCAAAATCTGTGTCATAAGTTGGTTCAATTGGCTCAGAACTGGAGTCACTGTCAGAATCAGAACTAGAATTAGTATTGGAGTCTGAACTTGATTGAGCTTTCTCCTGGATTGTGTTTTGCAGCTCAGTGTATTCCTCTGATTTGATCTTTTTGGTGAGGCCAATGTACTTGCCAAGTCTAGTGGTCTTCAGTTTTTCTTGGTCAAGTGCTTTAACAACATGGTCACCTTTGCGCACTCCGAACCATCTGATATGTTTGACCCAGCAAGTCCTTCATTTTCTCTCTCTCAAATTTCATAAATAACTCCAACTTCCGAATCTGGTTTTCATAAGGGGTTCGAATGTAGGCTTGTAAATCAGCTAACCCCTTTAGAACATCTCGACAGATGTAAGGATTTTCTTCCATGGCTCTTCTGAGGGTGGCAAATCTGGGAAGGGGAATGGAATAGTAGGGGACCAAAGGTGTCCCAGCTGTGGGAGGGGGAGAAGAAGTGTCTAGAAGGAGGACTTCAGGGTCGGTATGAGTGGCTTGCTCAAAGAAAGTGGGGAGTGGTGAAGGGGATGCAACCAGAGGGACTTCAGGTTCAGTTTGGGTTGCATGGGAAGTAGTGGTGGGGGTGGGCAGATCAACCAATACTACCTCTGGTACAGTTTGGGTAGCATTGGAATCAACATAGGTACAGGGGTAATCGTGGTTGTGTGGGATGTGGAGGCTAAGGTTTGGAGCAGGTCATTGGTCACAGACTGGTTTTCTATGTTGATTTGGAGTTGGGCTTGGATGGATTGGAGGTAGGCAAGTATTTGGTTAATAGAGGCATGTGGGGGAGAGGTCGGCATAGCTGGGACTGGTACAACTGAAGTGGAGGGTGGGGGTGCAATGGCTGTAAAGGGAGAAGTAGGTAAGTGAGTGAAATGATGAGGGTCAGGTATAGGGGTAGGTTCAAGCCCTTTGGTTTCAAAAATAGATCCCATTAAGGAAAAATAAGCCTAGAGAAAGGCTCAGTTCTGTGTATGGGATACTTGTGTGTAAAATAATGAGCAGTGTGAATTTGAGGGCTTTGGAGCAGAGGAGTGCAGGAGATGGGGCAATAAAGTCTGCAGCCTAAAACATGGGCATTGGTGGGAGAAATTGGTGGTGTGAGTATGGTTGGAGTGGTTGGTAGAGGGGAATTTATAATTAGAATAATGGAGGGTATGAAATGGCAGGAGCTGGATAGGTAGGGGAGGAGGGTGAAAGGCCAACTTCCTCAAGAATTGGTTCACCAAGAGCTGGTCACCATGGGAAGGATAGTTTCTTCAATGGTCACTGCAGTAGCTCAAGAAGTGGTGTAGCTAAAGAGGTCACCACATGTGTTCGCCAAACCGGTTCTAAGGGGACTAGGCGGGTTCGTGTGTTTATTACAATACGCAGCAGTGTGTGTTCACCTTCCTCTCTCATTCTTCTCAGCATGTCTTGGCTTGTAGTCCAAGCCTTTTTCCCAAAATTATGAGGAGCAATGACTTCAAATGGCTCCTCATTATCAATGTCAAACTTGGCTCTGAGGAGGGCTGCGATCAATCTACCAAATGGGAGGCCAGCTAATTTCTACTCCTTTTTCAACTTGGCACTAATATCAACCATGGGTTCAAAAATTAACATAGGGGCATTGAAAAATTGCCCCTTAGAAAAATGAAAGAGAGCCTCCAAAATTGGTGTTCTCCTCTCTTGGTTGTGCCCGGTGACATAAAAACTTCCCCTCAAAATGGAGTCCATCAATAGAAATTGGGGGGCTAGGTCTCTCCTCATGATGGACTGTCCAGTGCCCACAATTCCTTGGGTTAAATGTGCAGCCATTTCTCTAAAGGAGGCTGTTTCTGGAGCAGCCAATGGACCAGAAGGATCAAATTAGAAAGGTATCCCCAAAGCATTCCATATGTCTTCAAATGTGACAGTAAGATCGCAATCATCAATAAAGATAACCGGTAGGGACATCAAGATCTCTTTCAAAGGTCCTTGATTAGGTTTTGGTACCATAACTTCACCATTCGTGGGTAAATTTTCTCTGGCAAAGGGGTAAGGATATTGCTTAGTGAGGCATCTCTTATGTATTTTAAAGATAACAGGCAATCCGATTTGTTGACGAAGAAAGTTTCGTCCACAATCAGCTCAGGAATTAGCTTCTGAGCTTCAATGAATGGATTTGGTAGTACCAAATGTATAGGCAGAGGAGGAAGCTCAGGCTCAGGGCTAGAAGCAGCAGGGATGGGTTCCTCATGTCGAACTTTCTTTCCTTTCTCCACCCTATCCGCTTTATCCATAGATAGTTTTCTTTTGGCTGAAGTTTGGCTTTTCCTTTTGGGGTAGGTTTGCTAACTTTCTTAGCAGAGGATTTTGGGAACATGGCAGCCAACGATTTCTCCGCTTTTCCCATTCTAAATTGATGTATGAAAATGCCCACAACAGATGCTGACACAAAATTAAATTTTCCAAATGATAAACAGAGAGAATGTGCAGAGAAATACCGAGATCTAGAGTTTTTGATTGAACGAGTTGTTTGCTTGCAGAAATCCCCCAGACTAGAAGCTAAAATCCTTCTCTGAAAACTCAAATGATCGAACAAAGGTGAAGAAAAATGTAGCAAGCTTCTCAATTTGCGCAAGGAAAGAACGAAATAGGGTTTCTGTGGAACAGGTCGCTCTTCAGAAAGCTTTCGAATATGAAACCCCTATTTCGAAAGAGTTTAAATATACTCAGAGTTAATTTCGTAAAGTTCTTTTTAAGTTTTTGAAAAGTTCCAAAATAGATCTTTTAACAACTGCGAATGGCATCAGTACCATTCGAAAAGTTAATAGCTTCAGAAACATCTTTTCGAAAAGAAAATAGCTTTAGAAATATCTTTTCGAAAAGAAAATAGCTTCAGAACCAACTATTCGAAAAGCAAATCCTTGCTTTCGAAAGCGCTTCGTTATAATCCGTAGTCTTTCCGAAAAGTAAATTGAACTTTGCGAAAAGAGAATTATTACTTTGCGAATTAGCTTGGAGCATATTTAAACCATGCGAAAAGAGACAAATCATGAATAAAAACAGAAACAAAGAAACTAAGCAAAAACTATGAAATAAAAATATAATGTACAGTTATCTACCATCAGATTTTTGGAGGTTCGTGATGACAGATGGGCAAAGACAGCTCGGTATTTTCAATGCATGGTTTGAGCGACCATTTACTGTGATTCTTCCATTACTTGGATCAAGGATGTCAACAGCCTCAAGGAGTCTCGAATGATGTAGTATATGGCCCTTCCCATCCGGATCTCAAATTTTCTGGAAAACTTGAGTTTTGAGTTAAATAACCATACCTTAGAGCCACGTGAACTCTTTATCAATAAATTTTTATCATGGAAAGTTTTGACTTTCTTTTGTAAAATCTTGAATTTGTGTATGCATCCATTCTCAGCCTCCAACTCAAAGAAGTTGCGCTTCTCGTGATTACCAGCAGTAGTTAGATCCATGTTCAATGTTTTATTGGCCCAAAAAGCTTTATATTCTAACTCTACTGGTAAATGGCATGCTTTGCCATAGACCAACCTGAATGGGGACATACCAATTGGGGTTTTATAGGCTGTCCTATATGCCCACAATGCATCATTCAGCTTAAAGGACCAATCCTTTCTGTCCTTCTTCACAGTCTTTTCCAAAATATGTTTGATTTCTCTATTGGAAATCTCCACTTGTCCACTGGTTTGTGGATGATATGGAGTGGCTACTCTATGAGTCACAGAGTATTTTTTCAATAAAGTTTCAAAATGTTTATTACAAAAATGGCTTCCCCCATCACTGATAATGGCTCTGGGAAAACCAAACCTGGAAAAAATGTGATCCTTAAGAAATTTAAGAACCACTTTGTGATCGTTTGTTTTAGTGGCTGTGGCCTCAATCCATTTGGATACATAATCCACAGCTACTAAAATGAAATTATACCCATTGGAAGGAGGAAAGGGACCCATGAAGTCTATCCCCAAAACATCAAACAACTCAACTACCAAAATAGGCTGTAAAGGCATTGAGTTTCTCTTGGAAATGCTGCCCAATTTCTGACAGTTCTAGCAAGACATACAATGCTGCAGGGCATCTTTGAAAAGTGTAGGCCAATAAAATCCACACTGCAAAACCTTTGTAGCAGTTTTGTTTCCACTAAAATGACCTCCACAGGCCTATTCATGACACATAGAAAGTATTCTATGAAATTCTTGGTCAGGGACACATTTTCTTATTATTTGATCTGCACAACTTTTAAACAAATAAGGATCTTCCCAGATGAAATGTTTAACCTTTGAGAAGAAAAGATCTTTATCCATTCTATTCCAATGTTGAGGAATTCCTCCAGTAGCCAAAAAGTTGACTATGTTTGCAAACCAAGGAGTGTGAACACTAATGGCAAAAAGTTGCTCATCAGGGAAAGATTCATTGATAGGCAGCCTATCAATCTCAGCAGTTAAAATTCTAGACAGGTGATCAGCCACCACATTCTCCACCCCCTTTTTATCTTTGATCTGTAAATCAAATTCCTGTAATAGGAGAATCCACCTGATTAATCTTGATTTGGTGTCCTTAGACAGAAGGTATTTCAAAGCAGAGTGGTCAGTGAACACCACTATTTGTGAACCCAAGACATATGACCTGAATTTCTCTAAAGCAAAAACAATTGCCAGCAGCTCCTTCTCAGTTGTTGTGTAATTGACCTGTGCATCAATCATTGATCTACTGGCATAAGCTATGACATGAGGCAGCTTTTCTTTTCTCTGTCCAAGGACAGCTCCCAAAGCATAATCTGATGCATCACACATCAGTTCAAAAGGTAATGAATAATCTGGAGACTGTAATATTGGAGCTGAAATCAAACAGTTTTTTAAGAATTCAAAAGCCTTCATTCATTATTGAAAACAAAAGGGACATCTTGGCCCAGCAAATGACAAAGAGGTTTGGTTATTTTACTGAAGTCCTTAATGAACCTTCTGTAAAATCCAGCATGTCCCAAAAAACTTCTGATTTGTTTAACAGTTTTGGGAGGTGGTAAATGTGCAATTAAATTAATTTTTGCTCTGTCCACCTCAATGCCCTTATGGGAAACAACATGGCCAAGGACAATGCCTTGGGTGACCATGAAATGGCTCTTTTCCCAGCTCAAAACTAGATTGGTTTCTTCACATCTCTGTAATACTAATTTGAGATGATGTAAACACTGGGAAAAAACTGTCTCCGTAGATTGAAAAGTCATCCATAAAAATCTCCATAAATTGGTCAATCAGATCAGAGAAAATAGAATACATGCATCTTTGAAAGGTAGCAGGAGCATTACAAAGACCAAAAGGCATTCTCCTATAGGCAAAAGTGCCAAAAGGGTAAGTGAATGTGGTCTTTTCCTGATCTTGTGGGTACACAGGAATCTGGTTGTAACCAGAGTAACCATCAAGAAAACAGTAATAAGCTTTTCCTGCTAGCTTATCTAAAATCTGATCAATGAATGGGAGGGGGAAATGGTCTTTTCTAGTCATTGCATTTAATTTTCTGTAATCAATACAGACTCTCCACCCAGTTGTTTGTCTAGTTGTCATAAGCTCACCAGAATCTGAGGTTACAACAGTGATCCCAGATTTCTTAGGTACCACCTGTGTAGGTGCCACCCAAGCTGAATCTGAAATGGGGTAAATGACCCCTGCATCCAGCAACTTAACAACCTCTTTCATGACCACTTCTTGCATATGAGGGTTCAGCCTCCTTTGCATTTCCCTAGAAGGCTTTGCATCTTCTTCCAAATGGATTTTGTGCATGCAAACAGCTAGACTGATTCCTCCCAAATCAGCAGTAGTCCAGCCAATTGCCCTTCTATGTTCTTTCAAAACTATCAACAGCTCTTCTTCTTGCTCCTTTGTGAGGGAGGAAGAAATAATTGCAAGCAATGATTTATGATTTCCTAAAAACACATATTTCAAATTTTCCGGCAAATGCTTAGTTCTAAATCGTGGTAGAAAAGAAGGTAACAAAGGTACCATAGCTGTTGTGGAAGGGGAGAGTAGGTGTTTCCAAGAAGAGAAACTTGCTGATTGGTTATGAGTTCCTTGCACAACATTTATTTCCTCAGAATTTGAGATACAAACTGTTTCTTCTTCCGAATTTCCCCAAGCATCTTTAACATTTGTGGTGAAATCTTCACACTGCAGAAACTGTTGTAAAGTCCCTTCTACAAGTTCATCCAATAGATCAACATGAAAACATTCTTCAGAGCTGAATTGAGGCTGTGTGACTGCATTATAAACATTTAATTTTACCTTCATGTTTTCAAAAGAGACTTCCATAATACCAGACCTGCATTGAATGCAAGCATTTGTTGCAGCCAGGAATGGTCTTCCCAAAATTACAGGGATGGAAGTTTTACTTTTGGTTGGTTCCATGTCCAAAACTAGAAAATCAGCAGGATAGAAAAATTTATCTACTCCCACCAATACATCTTCAATCATCCCAACTGGCTTCCTTTCAGATCTGTCTGCTAGTTGTAACACCACATGATTGGGTTTTAATTCTCCCAAACCTAGTTTCTCATATACAGAATATGGAAGTAGGTTGACACTAGCACCCAGATCTAATAAAGCCTTTTCAATGGTATGTTCCCCAATAATGCAACGGATTGTGGGGATTCCAGGATCTTGAAGTTTAGGAGGTGTGGCAATGGATAACACTTGATTAATTCTTTCCACAGCAAAGACCTTCTTGGGCAACTGTATCCTAGACTGTCTTTTGTGAGTGCAAACATCTTTTAAAAATTTTACATATGTTGGAATTTGTTTGATTGCCTCAAGCAAAGGTAGATTTATCTTGACTTGCTTGAAAGTCTCCATCATTTCATCTATTTTTGTGTTCCCTTTATCAAAAGGGGATACAGATTTCATTGCATGAGGAAATGGTAAATGAGGAACTAGTCCTTCATCTATAGCTTTGGAAGCATTTTTAGAAACTTTTTGGATTTTTTGTTTTTCATTTTTTTGATTTTTCTGAGGTCCATCAGTACCCCCACTGCTATCACTATGCTGCTCTTGCTGCATATCTTTATCATTTTCCTCATTTTTATCTTCTTCAGTGCCCACTTTGTTATCTCTGATTCTTCCACTTCTCAAAGTGGTAGCTTTTACTTCATGTGAATTAGAAGCTTCTCCAACCATGAACCGTCCCTTTGGGATTGTTCAAAGGTTGGCTAGGTAACTTTCCTTCCTCTCTTTTGCCAAAGTATTTGAAAGTCATGTCCCAATGTTTCTTCAATCTTCTTTATGCTCCGCCGTGAAAATTCACGCTGAAGTTAAAGATCCTAAATTCTGGAGTGAATTTAGGACTTGATCTTTAAAAGAAGGGGACCTGGAAGGCTTGAATCAAGCAATCACGCAGTGTTGTTGTGGAATGGGTCATGAAAATTTGGTTTGGCATAAAATTCACCGATAAGGCCGCATGCTTTGAAAGGCATTTGGTTCTTTGGTTGTTGTCATTGCGTTGGGATTGATAATTCCCTTGGTTCCACCTCAAATTGGGGTGTCCTATCCATGGATATTCATTTGATCAGATCTCTCCAAATGATTGAGCAAAGATGAGCTTGTTCCACCATTAAACTGGGAACTGTGCAAAGAAGACATTGGTCAATTGAATGAGTAGGGGACTGGCATATCAGACATGCCTCCTCTACTCTTACAACATTTGGATTTTTAAGTGAGTCCATCAATCTATCAAACTTTGTGGTTAAATTGTCCATCTTTCTTTCCAACTCATTCACTTCATAAATCTTCCCTTTGGTGGGTTGCTGATTGTTCAACCTAGTAGGATTTTCAATATCTCTTGACAGAGATTCCTGTTGAGTTGAGTTTTCACCAATTACTTCAAATAAGTCCCAAACCTCCTCAACTATTTTTTGCAAGTGCCTCCACAGGAGGCATCCACCATATTTTTGCCTTTTTGATCAATTCCTTGATAGAAGCTTTGAACCAGCTGCCATCTGGGAATTTGATGATGAGGACATTGCCTTAAAAGTTCCTTAAATCGTTCCCATGCTTCATGGAAAGTTTCAGTTGAGTTTTGTGAGAAAGAAATGATACTTTGTCTCAATTGGCTTGTTTTAGACATTGGGAAATATTTGGCTAAAAATTGACACTGCAAATCATTCCAAGAAGTGATACTATTTGGTGCTAACATAGATAACCATGCTCTAGCTTTATCCTTTAATGAAAAAGGAAAGAGCCTAAGCTTGGCTGCTTTTGGACCAAGTCCAGCTATGTTGAATGTGGTGCAAAGAGCCAAGAATTCATCCACATGTTTTTATGGATCTTCCTTACTCAACCCATGGAAGGAAGGAAGCATTTGGATAGTTGATGATTTGATCTCATAATTTCCTTCAACAGTAGGAAATTGAATGCAAAAGGGAGAATTGTAAGCACCAAGTGCAAAGTAATCCCTCAAAAGTCGAGGTTCTTCACCCATAGTAGCAGAATTCTGTGTTGTTTGTTTGGTTCGTAGTAGCCTTTCAACTTCTAGATTCAGTGGGACAATCTCAGGGCTGAGAGTCCTCCTACCAAACATACAACTCAGAACAAAAAATCTGATTATTCACAGCAAACCTTCAGAATTCCTTTTTAAGTAGTTTCCCTTTTCCAAAAATTGGACATGAAAAACTGCACAGGTATAAACAATAGAATAGTTTAGTACTGATAAAAAAATAAAAGTGAAAACTTAGGTCTACCTATTTTAGAATAAATTTCCCGGCAACGGCACCAAAAACTTGTTGTTGCTTCTTAGTGTGCTTGATTTATTTGTGTTTTGAAAACAGGTTTTCAACTGTTAAGTTATAATGAATTTAAAATATTGAAAAGAGTAAAGAAATATCAGCATAGATATAAGTGAATTAGCCTGCAAGATCAGGGCCAATTGTAGCAAGTTTTAAATGTAAGTGAGTGAAAGATCGTCCACAGAGAATTTTCTAAAATGCAAGATAAACCTCCAGATCTGAGCTACCAGATCTGGCCTCTTATCCTATCTAGAAAGAACATAAGATGGGGAGGTTGAATTTGTCACATTAACTAAATGATAAAAAGTAAAAATTAAACTAAATGATCCAGATCCGAGTTGGGGGAACGTTTGAGGTAAACTTATAAAAAAAATGGAGAAGTAATATCTAACTTTGATTTGGTCCTTGAAATCTAATGAGAATGACTACAGCTCAACTGAGAGATGATCCAATCTTCATCTAGCTACAAGCGCAGATGTAAGAGAAATAAATCTAATTCCAAGATTAGGTTTAAGCTTATGGCTATGGTCTGTCCACTTTAATGGCCGCAAACCATCCAATAGTCTTGAATCCAAATCCTTAATCTAGAACAAGAAACATCGCTACAAATGCCGTGAGAGACTAGGTTACAAACACTAACTCTCACAGGATTAATGAATTAAGGGAAATTGCATGAAAAACAGTGAATCTAAAGGAGTCTAATGCAATAAGGAGATCAGAGGGAACCCTTAACATGAGTCCAATGGAGAATGCACGGTTTATAGCAACCTTTTCAAATTCACCATTACAATTACAGAGCGCAGCTTAAACAGCTCTCAGATTTGTAGTCTTGAATATAACTCTCCTTTGAATTACAGAAGTATCTCACAACTCTCAATTGCATGTAAAAAGCGAGGCTATTATAGGGATTTCAGACAAACTATCTGATTTGGAAATGGGGGATTAGGAATGAAACTCAAAATCTGGATGTCCAAATTGGGCAAATGGTTCGTCTATTTATAGTTTTCCCTAAGTCCAGCTCAGATGTGTATCAACCAATCAGAAGTGCTCAGATCTATTTTGACCAATGGTAGTCGAGCACGAGGATCTAGATCTGTTCTGGCCAATCAGAATTCCTCGATCTGGTTCAGTCAATCAGGTGAAAAAGGCATCAATTCTGTTATGCATTTTGAAAATCTGTTAGAGTTTCTAGAAGTTCCCGCCAAGTTATTTAATTTCTGGGTGCTCACGTGGGGTGGAATATGCCTTCGCTTCATGTTTAGAATCCTCTGGAATGTCCCTAGGTTTTTAAATGCATTAGGACGCGCAAAACAGATTACTGAATTGCCCTTGCAAAAGCTGGGAATCTCCAAAATACCTTTTCACATAGCTTAGGGGGCTTTTCGCAAGGTGTTGAAACTCCTGAAGCTCTTTTCACAATGTTCTGGTTCTGTTCGAATTGAGTTTTCTTCTTTTCGAAAAGGTCGATCATCTCTTCGAAGAGTTCAGATGCTCTTCGAAAGCTTAAGCCTGGAGTTTTAGTTCTTTTCGCAGAGTTCAGGTCCTTTGTGAATAGTTCAGGTTCTTTGCGAAAAGTTCAGGTTCTTTGCGAAAAGTACTCTGTAGTGCATTTTTTTGTTCGAATTGCTCCATACTTCTTCTCTGGGTTGAGAGCAGGTCTTTGCCTCTTCAATTCAGACCTTTCAATAACTAGTGAGGTTGTTTCTTCTCTTTCTTCCTTTGGATTTGACATGGATTGTCATCTTTTTGGCACTTTTACGCTGCTTTTATGGTTAAGCCTGTCTTTATTGTTAGCTGCAACACAAGCACTTAAAACACTTATTTAGTTCTCTCAAAGGTCTATCAAGACTCAAGGTAAGGGGTGAAAAATGGTATTTTTCAGTTCTCAACACCTTCTTCTCTCATTCTCTCTTTAGACAATCATGATTGGCTAGCCTCTTTTCAGTAGTTAGGGTGAGGTCTAGAGCTATAAATTGAGAGTTTCAGAGGCTTGTAAAGGATAGTGTATTACACAGTTTGCAGATCTGAGCACAATAGGAATTTAAGTTTTATGATTGCAATGTAATTGTGAATTTTAAAAGGTGATTCTGATCTACATTTCACTTTTTTGTATTTCATTTCCCTGGGTCAGATATTCTTGTGGATGCCAGCCAGAAATGGAGAGCTACTAGCCTGACATTAGCAACATCTGCAATAGCTTTCCTATTCTAATCAAGATCCTTGGAGTGGAACAATCTTTGGGATGGTTTGTGACCATTAAAGTGGACAGATCATAGCCTTAGGATTGCTTCAATTCTCTGGTTGAGATTGGATTCTTATACCGTGCATCTGCCAGAAATAGAGAGCCTATAGCCAGATGGAGAATTATAGCAAATCTATCCTACGCACTGCCTTTAATTCCTTTGATTTTTAGTAAAAGACCAAAACCCCTAGCTACTATTTTCCATCTTTTGAGTTTCACTTTATTTTTGTTTTCTCATCTCTGTGTTCAATTAAGTCTGAATCAATCACATTTAATTTTTGTAGCTGTAGTAAAGTGACAAACCCTAGAAACCTCTCCTCCTTCCTGCTTTGAGTTTAGCTTAATTTAGGATTGAGTGTCAGACCTATCATAGATATAGAGATTTACCATCCTTTAGAACACATTTTCCTGTGGACATACCCTTACTTACCAATCAAAACTTGCTGCAATAGTCTTGATTCTTGTAGGACTACCTGCTTGCCTTGAGACCATTTTTTGCTATAGTTCACTATTTTAACCCCTTAATAATTGTGAGGTAGGCAGGACAACAAGATTTGACGCCGCTGTCGGAGACTTGTGTTTTTAAAAGTGGTAGATCTAAGTTTTCTCATTTTTAGATTTAGATTTCATTGACTGTTAAGTATTTGATTAATTGCTGCTTTAGTCTTTATTGTAGTTTCACTCTATTTCAGATCTGGATCTGTGGCGCTAAGAGGAGCTCTGTATCACTTGGAAGAACAAGCATTACTTAAGTTTGCATCTCTTAACTCTGTTTACATTCCTAGATCTGTAGTTGAGTAGATCTGCAGTTTTGTAATTGTCTGTCTTGTTATTATTTCACTGATCTTTGTACTGTGATTTTTAGTGCTGTACTTGATTTCTGTGGTGTGTATGCTTGGGAGGAGATCTCTTAATAAAGAGATTGCTCCTGTGAATCTTGAAGTCAAAAGACTTCTCAGAGCTAAGCATCCTGTAGACACTTCTTTGGCTGATAATCTTGCAATGGGTGAACAATCTAGAACACTGAAAGAATTCAATGCACCAGGGGTGTACAATTCCCCCTTCTGCATTCAATTCCCTACCTTTTAAGGAAACTATGGGATCAAGTCTTCTATCATACAAATGTTACCCTCATACCATGGCCTGAGTAAAGAAGACCCATACAAGCATATTGATAAATTTCTGGGACTGTGCACTACCTTTAATATTGTAGATTTGAGGGAGGAAGCAACCAGGTTGAGACTCTTTCCTTTTTCACCAAAGGATTGAGCCAGAACTTGGTTGTTAATGCTCCCACCAAATAGTATTCAATCTTGGAATGACCTTCAATGTCAGTTTTTGGCCAAGTATTTTCTCATGTCCAAAATAAGTCAGATGAGGAAGAGCATTATTTCATTTGCTCAAGCCCCAACTGAAGACTTTCACCAAGCCTGAGAGAGATTTAAAGAACTCTTGAAGCAATGTCCCCATCACCAAATTCTTGAATGGCAACTTGTCCAGAGTTTCTATCAAGGAATTGATCCCAAAAGTAGGGATATGGTTGATGCTTCTTGTGGTGGTACATACCTCCACAATACAATTGATGAGGCTTGGGAGTTATTTGATATCATCAGTGAAAACTCCATGTAAAGGGAGACCTGGGCAAGAGATGTTGAGACCCCTAGATTGGTGAGAGAAAATACTACCAGAGGAAAAATGTATGAGGTGAGTGGACATAATGATTTGGAGAGGAAAGTGGGCAGCCTGACCCAAAAGTTTAATAAGCTCATGGGAGCGATGTAGTCTCCAATGGTTGCTAAAGTGGAGGAGGCTTGTGCCATATGCCAGTCCCCCACTCACTCCCTTGAGGAATGTCCCTCAACTGCCCAATTTCCAAATTTTATGATGGAATATGTGAATGCTGCTCAGTCCTATGGACAACAGCCTACTACTGGTTATCATTGGAGAAACCCCCTCAACTTGAGATGGAGGTAAGATAATTTTCAAAACCAGCAGTAGCTGCCACTACAGTACATGCCCTATAGGAATGCCGAGCCATACCAGCAGAATTATTTTCTAAGGCCCTAATATCAACAACCTATGGCCCAGCCAATGGTTCAGTCTGTGCATCAAAGTGCACCAGCCCTAGCACCCTCTAGGTCCCTCACATTTGAAGAGCAAGTTCTGGCTTCACTGTAAAATTTGGGCCCTTTATCTCAAACTGTTAACTCCCACAGTCAAAGCATCAAGAAGATAGAGGACCACCTTGGTCAGCTATCTAATTCTTTGGCTAGGAGATAAAAAGGGAGACTGCCCAGTCAGTCCATGAATAATCCAAAGGGACAATACATGGTTGGTGAGACTCCTTCCCATGAAGAAGTCAAATCTATCACCACCTTGAGGAGTGGGAAGCTGGTGGATAACCAAGTTGGTAATGGGCCTGATGAGTCAAGTGCAGAAAATGAAGAAACAACCAATGAAAATATGTAGCAAGAGCAGCATATAAAAAATAAGGGGGGTGATGTGCCCCAATATAAAATTGAGAAAATTGAAAATAAAAATAAAGAAAAATATGATGAACTTGCTAATGCTGCAAATCAGAGGACAGTTCCCACATTTTCCATTTCCTAATGCATTGAAAGCAGCTTCTTCTTTTGACAAGGGGAATACTAAGGTTGAGAAAATGATGGAAACTTTCAAACAAGTAAAGATAAACTTGCCTTTACTTGATGTCATCAAGCAAGTTCCAGCCTATGCAAAATTTTTGAAAGAATTGTGCACCCATAAAAGACAGTCTAGGATACACTTATCCAAGAAGGTCTTTTGTACTGAGAAAGTGAACCAAGTGCTATCTATTGCAACTACAACCAAGCTTAAAGACCCTGGAGTCCCTACAATCCCCTGCATTATTGGGGATCACACCATTGAAAAAGCTCTACTAGACCTAGGAGCTAGTGTGAATTTACTTCTATACTCAGTTTATGAGAAGCTGGGCCTAGGAGAGTTGAAGCCTACACATGTGGTCTTGCAATTAGCTGACAGGGCTGAGAGGAAACCAATGGGGATTATAGAGGATGTGTTAGTTGGAGTTGATAAATTCTTTTACCCAGCTGATTTTCTGGTGCTAGATATGGAACCAAGCAAGTGTGCTACCTCCATCCTTGTGATCTTGGGCGGTCCATTTTTAGCCACTGCAAATGCATGTATAAAATATAGATCAAGGGAAATGGAGGTAACTTTTGGCAATATGAAAGTAAAGTTGAATGTGTATGATGCAACCCATCCACCTCATTTGAATAATGAGGATTGTTTTGCAATTGATGTATTGGATGAACTTGTGGAAGAGCCTTTTCTCAAGCTGCTGCATTGTAATGATTCTTGTGATGATTTTGGTGATGTTTTTGAAAATTTGGTGGAGCCTGTACTGACCATCCGCTATCATGAACCTCCATGACATGACTGAGTCTCAACAAATGTATACTATGTGTAATAACTTATGTCTGGTTATTTATTTTTGCTGATTTTTTCAGTTTTTGTTTCAGTTCAGTTTGGCATTGTACATAAATTTTTGCCATAAATGTTAGTACCTCAGGTAAGAAAATAAGTCAAAGTTGTGGAGTGAATAGAGTTGGAGTGTCAAATCTGTTGGGGAATGGCCTGGGAACGATAACATGCCTATTTAAATTGAAATATAGCCTGTCGATAGGTTCTATGAACATATCGAAAGGTTCTGAGAGTTCCCAATTTATAGTTTGACAAGATCTAGAAGTTGTCGAGAGGTTTGAACTAATACTCGACAAGTTTTGAAGGTGTAAAAATGGTTGTCGATAGGATCCAGGAGCATTTCGACAGGTTCTGCAGATTTTTGGTTGAATTCTTGACAGGTTCAGGGTACCTATCGAGAGGTTCTATGAACCTCTTGAAGTAACTTTTTTGGAGCTTAGAACCTGTCTAGAGGATCGTATATTTAGTTCAAAGAACCTATCGAGAGGTTCTGTGAACCTCTCAGAATGATTGTTGCTATCTACTTGAACTCTTCGACAGGATTGCATGAACCTCTCGCGAGGATCATTGACTTTCTACTCTTCAACAGGTTGCATCAACCTATCGACACATTGCTCCAATCCTGTCGAAAGTCATTTCCCACGGCTTTAAACCTAACGACAACTCCATTTTTGTCATTCGACGGCTTCTCTTTGCGCTTTAAGTTTGCTCTGGTGATTTTTCCATTTTGTTTTTTCTCCCTCTATCCCACTGGCTGTTATAGTAACTTCCTGGCTATTTTCCCCATTACTTCAATTCATCAAAAGCTACACTTTGCACCTAGTCTGAGCTGGTTTGGTGCTATGTATTTTAAGATCGAAGATACCCAAGGTTTTTACTGGTAAGCCTCTTTTCTGCTACACTTTGTGTTTTTAGCATTTCATTTACAAATTGGTGTGGTTATTTTAATTGATAACAAAGGTCTGTGTGGTGATTGGGAGTGAATTGCAATTGTTTGAGCATACAATGTCTGATCAAGAGGACACCTTAGCTACCCTCTTCAAAAATCCTGCCAAACCTGCCACCAAAGCCACTAGGAAGTCCAGTAGGCAAACCAAAGCCTAAGGAGACCCCACCTGCAAAGAGAAAATTGGTCATGGACCAAGTTGAGAAAACTATGAAATCCAAGAAAGCCAAGAAATCAAAGAGGGCCCATACCAGTGAGGAATTTATTGAGGAGGCCCCTGAGGTAGAAATCCCTATAGCCGTGCCTACCATGTTCCTGAATCTGAGCCTAACCCTGAATTGGAGCCTACAGTCTATTTGCTCAGATCCACACCCAATGAATTTGTGGATGCATTAGGTCTGATCTCAGAGACTATTGTTGACACCCCCTATTTCTCTAAGGCTGAGGAGTGTCAGGACACTTTGAATTATTTGGTGAAGGAAGGCCTGACACCCATGCTGAGCCCACTGAATGAAAAATCTTATTCAAGGCTGGTTAAGTTGTGGTATCAGAATCTCAGGAAACAAACCAAGACAGATTCATTTGAGCCTTGCCTTATAATTTTGATTAATCATATGGAGTTGGTGGTGGATTACAGAGATATTGGGATAACATTGGGAGTCCCTTGTATTTTTTATTCAGTTTATGGCATGGATGCAGCTAAGAATGTCTCTTTCAAAGCAATGGTCAGGCACCTCACTCAAGGCATTGTGGGGTCTGAGGACTCAATCAGGAGAAAAGATATGCACCCCAGCATGCTCTTCTTTGACTCTATTTTGAGGAAGAATATCTATGTGAGTGGACACCAACAAGAGAGGAGAGTGCCAATAGTGGATGCCCTATATTTCTTCTCCAAGGGCCAGTTTATGAATGCTACAAAATTAATTTTTGATGCAATGGTGGATGTCCATGATAAAATCAGGAGAGTGCAAGCCCTACCTGGGCTCCCTTACAGCAGGCTCATCACGGCCTTGTTAAAGAGAAAGGAGTTTGTGTTCAAGGTAGATGAGCCAGTGGTAAAGGTGACACCTAAAGTTTTTTGGAAGAGGGCCTGGTTTGCCAATAGGACCCTCATTGACAAGAGTAAACATCAGGCCAGTGAAGATACTAAGGTAGAAGCTCCACCTGCAGCCCCATTTGCTTCTGTGAGCTCAAAGCCTCACCTTACAGCTATAACTACCTCCACACCTCCACCTAAAACCTCTGCAGCAATCTCCTGTAAGCCTTTGCTCACATCTGCTACTCCATTTGTGCCTCCATTTGTCCCAGTTGTATCCTCTGTCAGCTCTGAGAGGGCCAGCCTCACCATGTCCCCTTCTATCACACCATCCATATCACTTTCCCTACCTTCCATTCCAATCTCCATACCTTCCAGCACTTCAGCATCCATCTCCACCATCACCACATCAACACCCCTATCAATTCCTTTTACCATTGACCCAATCCCTACCTTACCTTCACTCACCATTTCAGCCAGCCCATCCATTTTAGCCACTCCACCTTTGAGCCCTACACCAGCTTCATCAGCTGGCCCAGCCACTTCTTCCCCTTCATCCATTCCTTTTGAATTTGACCCTATTTTTTTCATCTCACCTCAACATACCCATGACCAAATCACTAGTGAGGATTATTCATCTCTAATAAAGTCTATCGTGGACAATATTGGGCATGAGTACACCCCACTACCAGATTCTCCACATCCCACCTCTCCACAACCTACCCCATCACTCACCCCACCTTTTACCCATACCCACACTCCCCCATTCCAACCTATTCCACCAATCTAACCCAAAACCCCTGTCACACTTGACCCTTTACCCCATATCCTCAACCTGTTACTTTCCCTCCAATTCCAAGTGATGGCCAACACCTAAACCCAATCATCAATTGAGGCCACACTCCAAGCCATGAACATCACACTCCAAAGTCAATCTTCCCCCCCCCTGCCAACTAGCCTCCAAGCCATCCACTCCACCTTGACACTTTTAACCCAACCTCCCTAACAACCAGCCTTCACTCTTCCTACCTACACCGATAATTCTACCCAAACTGAACCTGAACCATAACCCCAGCCTGACCCTATCCAACCTCACATCATTCCCCTACCTCTGCCAATCATCCTCCCACAATCCCAACCTAATCTCACGCCTATGGTAGCTACCTTTGATGCTACCATAGATGTGGAGGACCTACTCCCAACCCCAACCTCAACCTACCCAGTTCCTAAACTTCAATCTCATTAGTCCATACTCCCTGCCTCCTCTTTTCCCCACCCCCCTCCATACTCCACCCTCCTCCATGTCATGCAACAAAATCCTTACCTCAAAAGGGATGTTGTGCGAGGAATGGCTGCCCTCAGCAGATCAATTGAGATGCCCTATGAAGCAAAGATTGAGCAAATGACTGTGGACTACAACCATTAGATGATGCAGATATCCAAGGGCTGGCAAAGAATTTTACTCCACTATGAAGCTGAAAAGCTCATTTCAGCCTCTGAGAAATCAAGAGCTGATAGATTAGAGGAGAGGTTGGCTGCCTCTAAAGCTTGCAACAAGGCAGCCCAAGAATTGTATGATACTCAAGTTGCACTGTCTGATAAGAAGATTGAAATTCTTGAAAGAAAAATTGCTCACTTGACTGCTGGCCAGCCTGCCCAAGCAGCTGAGCCTACCCTATAAATTGATGAGGAGAAAGCTACCCAGTCTAAGGAGGTTGCTACTACAGAGCAGACCAAGGCTGAGAGGAGAGCTAAGTTGAGAGCTTATGCTGCTAAACAAGGATTCGCTGACATCTTCACCTCTGACTCTGAGTAGTTTTAATTTGTGTTTAGGATTTTTACCTGGTTTATAGGCTTTCTACAGTTGCTTAGGTTGCTTTTGTATTTTTCTCCAGCTTTTTGCATTATCAATAAATTTCTCTTTAGTCTATTCACTATGCTTTTCTTGCTTTCGTTCTATTTTATTGTTTGCTTTCTTGTCATTAGTTATGTGTTTTGTTTCCTACTGGTTCTTATTTTGTTTCTGTATTATTGTTCTTTATTTAGCTGCAGTTTATATGTTTATTTTTCTTTCCTTGCTACTTTGTATATGCTTTTATCATGCTGCACATCCCTTTATCTTTCAAGGAATGAGGACACTGCTCCTCATAGGTTTAGGGGTGTGGCAAGGCCTGCCAATGGATAGTTAATGGTAATGCAGCAAGGTTTTAACAGAAATTGAGAAAATAAAATAATTTCACACCTGATATTTTATATATAGAGGAAATTAAAACCTTTTTAAAACTGAAACATGCTATAGCTCTAACACTTTCATGAAACAAACATCGGGAATTTTTCATAAATGAGTGCTTAGTGAACTTGAGAAGAGAGAAAATTGTGAGGATATACCCCAGAAGTCTAACGAAAGACCATACCCGGTGAGATTTGGGCCTGAAAAATTCTTCTTTGAAGAGTGTTTGGCAATTTCTTCTACTCTAAGGACTGATTGAATCTACCATTGCTCACTAGAAGTTAGGCAAATCCAAGTTGAAACAGCTTGATAGCACTCATGACATTGAGGACATGAAGTAAGGCCATCCCTTGGACAGGTTGAGCTTAAAAATTTCCCTCCTATGAATTCCCCTTGGTACACACCATTTGAGCTTTAAAAATCCAAGCTTTCTTTGACAAACACCAGAGTACTTGAATCCAAACCACAGTGACCTGATTCAGCCTGACCCTCACTCTAAGATTTCAGAAGGTAAAGGAGAAGAAGTTGAAGAAGGTGGAGCTGGTTCAACATTTGGTGGAAAAGAGAAGAAAACACATCAAAAGGTAGTTGTGTATCAGAAGTACAGTTGTGGCATTCCAACCCATATAAAAAATAAAAAAAAATGATGAGAAAAAGTATACAAAAAGAAAAGAAAAACACAAAAGCAAAAAAAAAAGAAGAGAGAAGTCACTTCATTGGATACATTGAAATGAGGATTGGAAATTGATCACTTCAAATATGAAAATTCAGAGAAGATGAAGACTGTGCTGAAATGAAGAAGGTTAAGTTGCAAATCACCGCCTTACTTTACTGATTTCTTAATTTTGAATCCTATTCCACCCATTTATTCTTTGTAAACTTCACCCATAAGCCACATTACAACCCAATAAAAAGTCCTTACTGATCTAAAATGATTGAGTTGTCATGTGAAGATGAGAATCTGTTTAATCTATGGTGAAAAGAGTTAGAAAATTTCAGAAATTGGAGCAATGCCTATGCTCATGCTTGCAGTCCTATTTGAAGGCTGTAACTGCTCTTAAGCTATGTGAATTGATACACCCTTCTACTTTTATTGAGAGAGACAACCTTTGTGAGTTTTGGGTCTGAAATTAGGATTGATGGGGGCATTATCAAAACATGATTCTCAATTTGAGGGTAAGCCTTGCATTAATTTTAATACAAAATACCTTGACATGAACTGATTGATTGTAAAGGAATTACAGTAGAATTTTAGTTTTAAACTGTCATATTTTTGCTGAGAATCCTCTAAAACTGAATGGATAAGGTGTGGAATGAACTTTATATTGCTCAAATTTTATTTTAACATGCTGCACTGATATTAACTGATTTTATTGGAGAAGTTTGTGGGTAACATCACTGTAAACCCTTAGGAGACTTCACTCCTCCACTAGGGATCACCTAGGGGTTTAAAAGGCTTGATGCATATGCTAAATGCATTTGTGTTCCCTGTAAAAGTGGTATGTTTTATTTTTAATACTTGTTTTTATTTTTCTCCTTTGCTCAAGGACTAGCAAAGCTTCGGTTTGGGGGTGTGTTAAGTAGTGAAAAATACCCTTTTTCACCTCCTTACCAGACCTTTGGTGGACCCTTGAGCTGACTACTAATGTCTTTTAAGTGTGTTTTGTAGATAAGCAATAAATTGCAGCTTAGTACAGATATTCACATAAAAGAGCCCAAGAAGCACTATGCTACCCAACTTGAAATGCCTGAGATCAAGTCCAGCTACAAGGAATAAAGATTGAACCTACTAAGAGGCCACTGAGTGTTGAACAAATGAAGAATAACACACTAAAGATGTGTGCCAGCTGTGGAAGCACAAACCAAAGCTATCGAGCAGCTCTGAGAGCAAGGAATGAATAGTCGAGAGGTTAACTTTAGCTGTCGAGAGGATTTCAGTGGCTATCGAGAGGTTGGAAGTACAAATGTGGATCCTGTCGAGAGGAACCTTCAGATAAAGAAGCTGTCGATAGCTCCCCTACACCTGTCGAGAGGTTCTGAGAGTGAAATAATGGAGAGATCGAGAGGATGATAGAACCTGTTGAATAGTCCAAGACAACCTACCAAGAACTTAGTGGTGAGTATAAAAAGTCGATAGGTTGATTATAACCTGTCGATAGGATGAATGCAGAACTGGACAACAAGATTAATTTAGTTTCCAATTCTATCGAGAGCTACTCCAACTCCTGTCGAGATGCTGCCAAACCTTCGACTAGCTACTTCAATCTTGTCGATAAGTCTGCCAAGCTGTCGAAAGCCAATGCAACCCATCGACGTGAACATAAAGCAAATCCAGAACCGGTCGAGAGGTTTCCTGAACCTCTCGACACTCATTTTGGCAACTTCTTAATGTTCTTCCTTCAGCGACTGTCAATTCCAGAATCTTGTGCACGAGTTCCAAAGCACATCAACAACTCTGGAGGGTAGTTTTGGCATTCAACTGTGCACGATTGGAAACCCTAACTATATCACATGAACCCTAACAGCCTCGCGTGTATTTGCTAATTATGGACCATGGAAGAAGAGCTTCTAGAAGAGAAATCAGCTATATTAGCAGCCCATAATAACAAAATTATTCTTTTGGGCTCTGATTGGCTGAAACAGATCTAAGGACAGAGGAGGAGTGTATAAAAGCATGAAGAAATTACATTGAGCACATACAAAATTGGAGAGAACCAGAGCCTAATTTCATATCCATCTTCTCCAAACTCCCTCTCTCTTCCTTCTCCCATTCTCTCTTTAGCCAATCATGGTTTGCTAAACTCTTTTCAATAGTTAGGTTGAGGTCTAAAGCTATAAATTGAGAGTTTCAGAGGCTTATAAAGGATTGTATGTTACACAGATTGCAGATCTAAGCATAATAGGATTGTAAGTTTTATGATTGTAATATAATTGTGAATTTTAAAGGTGATTCTGATCTACATTTCACTTTTCATATTTAATTTCCCTAGGTCAGATATTCCTGTGGATGCCAACCAGAAATGGGGAGTTGGTAGCCTGGCATTCACAACATCTGCAATAGCTTTTCTGTTCTAATCAAGATCCTTAGAGTGGAACAATCTCTGGGATGGTCTAGGACCATTAAAGTGGATAGATCATAGCCTTAGGATTACTTCAATTCTCTGGTTGAGATTGGATTCTTATACCTTGCATTTGCCAGAAATGGAGAGATTGTAGCCAGATGGAGGATTGTAGCAAATCTATCCTATGCACTGCCTTTGGTTCCTTTGATATTCAGTAAAAGACCAAAACCCCTAGTTGCTGTTCTCCATCTTTTGAGTTTCACTTTATTTTTGTTTTCTCATCTCTGTGTTCAATCAAGTCTGGATCAATCGCACTTAATTTTTATAGCTGTCGTAAAGTGATAAATCCTAGAAACCTCTCCTCCTTCCTGCTTTGAGTTTAACTTAATTTAGGATAGAGTGTCAGATCTATCATAGATCTAGAGATTTACCATCCTTTAGAACACATTTTCCTGTGGACATACCCTTGCAGGACTACCTGCTTGCCTTGAGACCATTTTTTGTTGTAGTTCACTGTTTTAACCCCAGGCAGGCAGGGCAACGATTGTTAGTATTTTGTTGGCGTTGTCAGGTCTGATGTGTTTATTGATATTTACGGAGAGCAGAGTTGTCCGCTGCTGGGGCTTCTGCTCCAACATTGACCCGTCTTTAGTCGCCTCTTCCAGTCGGGAGGATCTGGCGATGGCTCAACTCTGGGTAGAGCTAAAGCACTAAGTAAGTTTCTTTGCTCTTTTGAGTTATCTGACCTTGTGTTGTTTAGTGGTTTGTTGATGTTGTGTCACGTCTTTTCAGCGTCGCCTTGATGAGAATGTCCAGACTAGGGAGTTGACTGCATCTTCTCTGCATCCAGAGAGTCAGGTATTTTATGTGTAGTTTATTTAGTTTTTTTTATCTGACGAGTTCTGTGTTTGTTTGGTTCATGTGCAGGTTATTCCTGACTCTGCTCCCGAGGCTCCCCCTCAAGGGTCGACTCCCACTCCTTCCCAGGTACATTTGGTTAGCATGGCTATTTTTCATTCTTGATTTTTAGCACCATTGTATCCCTGATGTTCTTTCTCTACTTCTTGTAGCCTCTTGCATCCGAGGCTTCTTCAGCTGATCTGGCCACTACTACCACTGTAAAGCGTCTTCTGCGGGAGCATGCTAAGCTGGAATTTCTTCGTTGTCTATACTCTTTGTCTTGTTACGCATATGCACTTAGCCTTTTAGCTTGCATAGGTACATGAGCTTGAGTAGTCATGTATGGAGACACAACGCGTCTTAGACAGTTAGGAGATTTGTGAGATTCCTTTCGATGTTGCGGAGCGGAACCTCTAAGAGGTGACTGTAGACTTATTGGTCGACGGAGAACTCAGACGACAGAGTTAGAGAGTGCCCGAGCTATAGCTCGTGCTGAGATGCAGTCGGCAATAGATCTTTTATAGCATGAGGTGGCGAGAGTTGGTGGGAGAGTGCGAGGGATGGTCAACCATTTTCCAGGTTCGGGGTCGAGGGCTAGCGGCTCACTGATAGAGATTCGTCAAGAGGTTCGTGAGCGCATGAGGGCTTATGTGCAGGCAGACACTGCCCTAGGGCCTATGTTTGCCTTTGGTCCTCTGCGTTCACACTCTCGATGGGCCTCCAGCTAGGCGAGCGAGGGAGGTTTTGTTGCTAGGCCTTCTCCTCGTAGAGAGTGCCCACCGACTCTGAGTGCTGGTATTTAGTTGTTGAGGGATCAGACCCCTGACCCGGGGGTTGAGGATATGGGAGATGGTAGGGAGCACCCTTCGCAGAGGTAGCGGAGGGAGTAGGGTATTTTTATTATTTTTCTTTTTTTATTCATTGTATATACAGGGGGTATGCCCCCGGTGACAGGTGTAAAAGAAAATTTTGATATATAAAAGAGATTTTGGCTTAGATGTACCTGACTTTGCTTCATTTTCTTGTTAACTTCTGTCATCATACTTTTGGCACCATCGGCTGTTATTGGGACTCGGATGCTACTTGAGTTGGCCCGGTAATAGTCGAAGGTTATCTTATATCTACACATGAGGATAAAGGCATTAGTAATTTTATTTCCCCCCTTGTTTATTTTCAAGGGGAGAGTGTCTCAGACCGAGGTCTGGTAATAAAAGAGGGGCATTTTTTTTTCTCTTTTTTTTTTTCTTTTTTTTTTCTTTTTTTTTTATTATTATTTTTATTATATTTTTTATTTTTACTTTTCATTACAAGGAAAGGAAAATAATGCAATAAGAAAAGCAAATAACTGAAAGAAAATTCTAATACTAAAAAAAAATGTCCCAGTGTAGGAGTGCGATGGAATAAGTAGGGTGATATCTTCAGTGATATTCCTCGGGTGGTGACTTCGTCGTTTTGCATCTTCTTTATGGGTAAGCAGGGGCTTTTAACGTGATTCTTCCTCTGAATAAAAGCAATGCCCTAGTGTTGAGGTTCAATGGAGCGTCTCTGAGTTTTTGATAAGTACTTTGGGCCCATAGGTGGCCATGTGCATTTGGTGAGTTAGTTTGGAAGAAAAGTTTGTTTTGAGACTATCATCAAACCGGAGAGATTGTCTAACATATCATCTGTATATTGGGGGTCTACCTTTGATAGTTGTCATCCTATCTCGTGGTCATTGTTATAGGGGGCGCACGGTAAGTATTATAAGTTATTGTATCAGTCATCATTCTTCGATTTTCGGTTTAATTTCTAGGAATATCTTGAGAGCCTTCCAACTTATTGTTCGAAAATAAAAATTAAGGGTGAAAGAGAGGAAAGGCTCAGTGATGTGGGAAAATAGTTTGTATTTGATGCTCTCTAAAAGGGACGAGTAACAGTCTTTTTCTCAGAGTGGGTATGGGGTGCCATGATTGAGCTCTCCGTCATGTTTTGGCACCATCAAAGTCTCACTATGGATAGCAGGAGTTTGTCCTCCTCCCACCACCTTACGATAATATCTAGTAGTATCGGGACATCAGGGATGCTCTCGCAGCTTGCATATATATTTCTAGTAGAGTTACTAGGGATGTCCTCATGGCCTGCTTATGCTTCCCTGAGCTCATTGACTGGTTCATTCGTCGTATTACTCTGACTCAATTTTTTTGTATGTGTTTTTTTTTTCAAAAGCAACCCACTAAGAAAAGAATGGTGAGTTTTGATTGAGCCTAGCATCTTCATTTTTTTGCACTCTAATATCTCGTCCAATGGCAGGGAAGGTGGATGAGAATCGGGTGTTACGTTTGCTTTTGAAATAGGTCAGGTATGTCACTAGTCCTTTGATCAAATTGCTCGAATAAGAGGGTGGGCAGTGAATTGGAAGTCTTAAGGATATTTCAGGAATTGAGGACATACGACCGACGAATGGGTTGTGACAACTACGGGGGTGATAGATATAAGTATTTGGCTCCAGGATGTGACAATCACATGGTTAAGGGTAGTATTTTCTAAGGTACATGGTGTTCCAAGGGCTAGAGAGTTCTTCACCATCTTGGTTCGCCAACTTGTATGCATTCCCGAGATATGCGGCTGCTATAACATATGGGTCCTTCCAGTTTGGTTTCGGTTTTCTCTTTGGATGAGCGTGTTTGGAGGGCATGATTTTCTTCAAGACTAATTCTCCAATGTCGAAAGCTCGCTCGAGGACTTTCTTATCGTAAACCTTGGCCACTCTCTTTTGATATACTTGAGCATGATCAGCTACCCTTAGACGTGTCTCATCAAGTTGCTCTAGCTCGACGAGTAGAGCAGTTCTCCTCTCATCTAAGGATAGCTCATCATCGAGTTGAATTCATAAGGATGGTATCTGTATCTCATAGGGTAGGACTGCTTCCATCTTGTATATGAGAAGGTAAGGATTAGTGGCCGTGTGAATAGAAGTCCTATAGGCCCAGAGTGCTTCTGGTAATTGTTCATGCTAGTCAGCTCCATTGCTCATCTCCACTGTTCATTTCAAAATTTGGATCAGTGTTTTATTCGTAGCCTCTGCTTGTCCATTTCCCTGAGAGTAAAACGGTGATGAGTGGTATAGATCGATGCCGAATTTCATACATAACTTCTTCATCTTCTCTGCATTGAACTGTGGTTCGTTGTCGGTGACGAGCATCTTGGGTACTTCAGACCGAGTGATAATTTTCCTAATGATAAACCTCACGAGAGTCAAAGTGGTCATTCTGACATAGGATCCAACTTCTGCCTGGTGTAGTATTCTATCGCAGTGAGTATGAACGCGTGCTTGTGAGTGTTCCCAACCATGTTCATGAAGGGTCCGATGATGTCAATGGCCCACATCGAGAATGGCCATAGTGAGGTTATAAGATTCAATGCAACTGATGAGCTTTGATAAGCGTGATGTGTTCTTGGCATTGTTTGCAGCATTGGATGTAGAGGTGGTAATCTCTTATCATTGACGGTCAGAAGTAGCCTTGTTGTATGATATGATCTGCGAGTCTTTGTCTACTGGCATGGGTGCCGTAGGCACTGATGTGTGCTTCTCAGATAATGTATTGTGCTTCTGCTGTCGTGACGCATCACAGTATTACTCCTTTAGTGAAGGCTTCTTCATATAGGGTTTCGCTGAGTATGTAAAATCTTGTACATCGATTCCTTATAGTTTTTCATTCGATCTTTGTAGCATAAGGAGGGATATGTTGATGCTTTATGAAATGTTAGATGTCAAAGTACCATGACTACCCGTCGTCGGTTGGTGATTTTTCGAATCTGAATGAGGCGACGATGGCTTCTTTCTCTATGGAAGTTCATGGGGTAGGCCGCCCTTCATCTCTGTGAGTTTCTGGTGAATTGGTAGTTTCGATTTCACTTGCCAAGGTATTTCGTGTGCTGGCATCGTCAACCTCTCGATGAAAAAGGATTTTGTACTTTGTTCGACTGGTATATGAATGACTGAGGCTAGTGTAGCGAGAGAGTCTGTGAGCTCGTTCTCTAATCTAGGAATGTGAATGAAAGAGATTCTGTCAAATTTCTTTATTAAAAATTGAGCTTTCTCCAGGTAGGCCATCAGTCATCTTTCTTTGGTTTTCCACTCCCTGATAACTTGCGATATTACATGTTTGGCGTCACCGATTGTCTTCATCTGCTTGACTCCTAGCTTTAGCACTGGTCGTAGTCTGACGATGAAAGCTTCATATTCTGCAACATTGTTTGTTACCAGGAAGTCGAGTTGAAAGGCTTTTGGTATGACAACTCCTTTTGGGCTTAGGAGAACTATCCAGATACCTTTCCCTTTATGGTTGAGAGCGCCATAAAAGTATAAAGTCCATGAGGTCTTATCAGGGTCTTCACCGTGAATTGAGAGCAGGTCTTCATCAGGGAAGTCTGCATGCACGGGCTCGTCGTCTGGGAGTGGTAAGTCAGCCAGGTAATCGGCAATCACTTGTCCTTTGACAAATTTCTATGTGACATAGGCGATGTCAAACATGTGGCATCGAGTGATCTTCCCGGAGGTAGCGGGCTTCTCAAAGATGTACTTCAGAGGGTCCATGCGTGCTAGTACTAATATTTTGTGCGCTCTAAAGTAGTGCCATAGTTTTGTTGAGGCCTACACTAGTGTGAGGCAGGTCTTCTCCATTAGCGTGTATTTCTGTTCGTACTCGACCATCGTTCGACTGAGGTAGTAGATAGCCTTCTCTTTCTTGTCGTCTTCATATTATCCAAGAATTTCTCCCATCGCTTTGTCGTTTGCTGAGAGATAGAGGATTAGAGGTCTTTTAGGAACTGGCGGTGATAGTATTGGTAGGTTGAGGAGGTACTTCTTGATGCTGTCAAAGGCCTGTTGACACTGGTCATCCCATCGGTACTCGGCTCTCCCATTAAATAGCTTATAGAAAGGATCGCATCAATTTGAGTGCTGGGAGATGAATCTCCTAATGAACTATAACCTTTCTATCAAGCCTCATAATTCTTTGATGTTCCTAGGAGGTGGCATCTTGATGATGGATCTGACCTTCACTGGATCAACTTCGATACCTCGTTTGCTGACTATAAAATCCTAATAATTTTTCGGAGGTTAACTCCAAACACGCACTTCTTTGGATTCATCTTCAGTTGATATTGCTCAGATTATTTTAACACCAGTCGTAGTGCTTCAGGATGTTCTACTCGTGTCTGAGACTTCACTAGTATGTCATCGACATAGACTTCAACACATTTGTGCACCATGTCATGTAATATGGCCATCATGGCATGTTGACATGTGGCTCTTGCATTCTTGAGCCCGAAAGACATGACGAGTAGCAGTTGGTTCCCCATGGCATGGTGAATGAAGTCTTTTCTTGGTCTGACTCTGCTAATTTAATCTAGTTTTATCTGGAGAGGTCATCCATAAAGGATAACATCTCATGTTCGGCAGTGTTATCGACCAGGGTGTCAATGTGTGGTAGGGGGAAGTCATCTTTTGGGCATGCTTTGTTGAGATTCCGAAAATCAATGCATACCCGCACTCTGTCATCCTTCTTGGCGACAGGAGCTATGTTGGCAATCCATTTAGGATAGAGGATGACTCTGATGAATTTTGCTTTGTGTAGCTTGTCAACTTCCTCTTTGACTTACAGCTCGGTCTGGGGATGCATCCTTCTGAGTTTCTACTTGATAGGTTTAGCACCAAGTTCCAAGACCAACCGATGTTCTACTAAGCTCGGGTCCAATATAGGCATATCCTCATAGGACCATGCGAAAGTGCTAAGGTGATCTTGGAGGACGTGGATAATTTATTGACGTTCCTTGGGTTTGAGTGTTGCGCTGATCAGCAGCTTCTTGGGCTCTTCCTTGGTGCCAAAATTTATCTCTTCAGTTGGTTTCGCAACAACTTGTGTTTGCTCATCGAAGCGCTTGATGACCCGTTGGAAGTCCTGGGTTTCCTCGGTGACTGGTGCTCCTTTTTCATCATTCGTGAGTTCATACACTACAAAAGAACTATACTGGGGGGTTAGTTTTGTAGGAGGTAACCCTTCATCAATGCAATTTATGATTGCAACATCCTTTGTCAGGTGTAGGTTGAGCTTATTCATCCTCCTCTCAAAGTCGTGGAGTATCTTGTCAGGTATGATTACGGTCTTGTTACTTCATCGAGACACTTGGCAGATTCACGAGGAACAGGTAGTAGGGTCACTTCGAACTGAGTCAAGGCAAGGCTCTTCGATATTGAGGGCAGGACAATGACCGTGCGTGATCATGTCAGTTACCCCTTCTTTGATTTTGTTGAGGTGATCACTACTCGTAGCTTTAGGAGAAAAGTCTCCTTGCTGGTCACTGAATGGGTCTGGGATATAGGGCTCCCCCCCTTTTCTGTGATTTTCTAATTTTTAGGATTTTCTATTTTTCTATTTTTATGGGTTTTAGGATTTTTTATTTTTTTTTTATTTTTGATAATAATTATGTTACAGGGCCAATTTCCTAAGGCGAAACCGGCGAGGTTACTTCTCCTAGTTGGGGGGGCGAGGTTACTTCTCCTAGTTGGGGAAGTGGGGCAGCTGCTGGAGCTATTCGGGCGAGTCTTCGGATGATGTGGATTTATTCAAAATTTGGCATTTTTTTTTTAGAGTTCTTGTCCGAGGTGACCCTCCTGATGAGGGGATGGCAATAGTCTAGCTGGTGTGCCTCCTTCTATCATATGAACTGTTTCACTCTCGAAAAGGGTGGAGAGGTGATAATCGTCCAAGCTCTCATCTTTAGAATCAAACCGAAGAGATTCTTACTGCTGAAGTTGTTCAAGACGTTCTGCTGGACTGGTGAGTTTTTGACTTTGTACCTCATAATATGCTAGGATGAACGTGCATGTGCGACAGTGCGGTTAGTAGGGTTGGGAGATGTAGGGATATCCCCAAGACTATTCCCATCTTGAAAGGATTGATTCGACCTCTGAGTTGCTGTCGGAGTCTCAATCTTCGCGTTCGAGTTCATCCTCTTCTTCGAATAACCTTCGGAGGTCTTTCCCTAGTTGTTCTTCCATCTCAAGAGCGGGGAGATCTATCTAATAGTCGTCGTCATCACTCGACAGGGGTTGCCATTCCTCTTTCAGTGAGTTCCAGAATATCTGAAGTTGTGGGGCATCCAGAGATTGGTGAGCATTGAGCTCTAATTCTTCTTGGAATTCTATAAAGGCAACGTAATGATCTTTTGTCCTTGTTGTCTGTCGTATCTCGCACAAGATAGCTATTTCGCACCGCATTAAGACGGACGTGCCTAGGTTGCAATAGGGTGATTCTGGGTAAGGGCAGTGGCACGAACACTTCCAATTGCCCAATAAGGATTGATGATCAAGTTCATCATTAGAGTCTGCTACTTCGCTTTGGGAGTCGTTGACCTCCTCAAGGAGCTTCAACCGCTCTCCTCTTAAGTGATCTCCAAGTTCTATTTATGTACAGCTAATCTAGTAGTCTTCTTCCCCTCTTGACATTGAGGACCAGTAGTCTTCTCTTCCTGCTTCATGAGGCTGGAGTGTCCCTGACTCTGGTTCATCTTCATTTGCTAATGCAGTGATTTGGAAGTCCTCTTCGCCGGTCGACTCCCAGTCTTCTGCGCATAGCTCCTTCAGGTGTTTCGAATAATGGTCCTACACCTTCGAGTGGCTTGTCCATGCCATCACTATCACGGCTTAGGTTTGTTAGGTCAGCGAAGGCTTTGGTCACTTGCTCTATCTAGGTTGCTTGAGATTCAGTGAAGCATGGCTCCTTTCTTCTTTTTAGCACATTAGCCTTCTCAGTAGTTCCATATATGAAATGGTCATAGAGAGACCACTTTGGTGAAGTGGGTAAGTTGTTGGCTTGCTTGTCGTCTGACTGGTAGCCTAACCCGATGTGTCTGTCTAGTTTCTTTGGTACTACCTATCTTATGCACCCTTGCTTATTTTTGTCGAGTCTAGTGTGAGAGACGTATGCTAGCTGATACATCAGGTCCCATCCCTTTACCGCAGTCGGGTTTATATCATATAGTCGGGAAAGATTAGGTCTGGCTTCTCTTCTCACTAATTTTCGTTGGTGGGTCGGAAGGGACCGAGGATAGCTAACTTTAGCTATTGATGAGTCATCAGGCTCCTGCAGCCTTTTGATATGTCATGTGTTTAGTACCGGGTTGTGCGCTGTTGGAATGCTTGCCGCATAGTTTGTGTCGATTACCTTAAGGGGCTTATGGGCATATTTCATGATAATGGAATCTTCGTGGGGGAATTTGACACATTGGTGATACATCGATGCTACTGGCTTCATGAATTCCAACCACTTCCTTCCCAATATCAAATTGTAAGTGCTTGAGGAATTAGAGACATGGAAAGTGACGTCCTTGGTGACTGGCCCGAGACAAACTTGCAACTTGATGGTTCCCTTGACGAAGCGCTGTGAGCCATCGTAAGTGATGAGGGAAAAAGATGAAGGCCTTATATCCTGTTCAGTATATTCAGGGATCTTCAATGTCATTATAGGACATATGTTAAGTCATGCTCCAGTGTCAACCAATGTGTGTGGTACTGAAAATCTTCTGATTATGACGGTTAGATAAATAGGAGCCAAACTTCCATGAAATGATTCTTTAGGTATGTCAGCTTTAATGAAGGTAAGTGCAGGTGGCTGAGTCATAACCAAGGCGATCTCATGCAGCTGATCCAAAGTGGTATCTTCGTTCACGTGCGTCTCATCTAATGTCTCCACGAGTAGTCGGTGATGCTCGGGCGATTTCTTGATGAGTTCGAGGATCAATATTTGTACAAGTACCTTTGTGAGGTGTCGGAGAAGATTGTATTCCTGACCTGTTTCTAGGGCAGGTTATTTGCCGGGTCAATGTGCTCTACAGCTATTCTGTTGAGTCGGTTGAGGCATTGGTACTAGAGGCAGAGGGATTACATGAGGTGGAGGGGCACGTTCACTCCTCGTTCCTTGGTTATCAGATCGGATGGTTGTGCGTTGTTGCTATGCTTTTCTTGAGGGAACGGTGGTGGCGGATAGTTGGTTCCAAGTTTAAGGATCGGGCATGTCTGCTACTGTCCTTGGAGTGTTGAAGGATTCATCGTGGTGCTTGCGGTGACAGGAGTGAAATTGGAGAAAGGAATACCTACTGGAGCTATGCCATTACAAGGTGGGAGGTATTGACTATAGTCTTCCTCTTCGAGGAATGCAGAGATTAGTACTTCTTCCTTGGTGGGCTCTTCCTCCTGCTATCTTATCTCTAACACTGATGGGTGTTCTTTAGTTGTCTCCTTGCGTTGTTGACTAGTAGTATTTTGGGTGACGCTATCTACCCACGCTGCGACCTATTCTACAGTTTGAAGGTCATGGTCTTTGTATTCCGGCTCGACGTTACTGGGAGCTACGTCAAAGTTCGGGGGTGTAGAAGGTTCTATGGGTTGAATAATGGGTCTTCAAGTTCGAAAAGATTGAACTCGAGCTTGAGTGAAATTTGGATATGGCGGAGGAATTGGTGGTTCAATTCGGGTTATGAAGGTAGGAGGGTGAGGCGGAAGGATGGTGGGCCTCAGAGGATCGTCTGAACTGGCTGTGGCTTCAGGATGTTTAAGTCTTGTGATGAGAGTAGATGGATGGAAAGGGGCTCAGCCCGGAAGGTTCACCGTGGTGACATGGGTGATAGGTCCTTGATTAGGGTTTGGCAGAGGGTTATTGGCGATTCTAAGGTTTTACGGAGGCTATTAGTTATTTTGGTTAGAATTTCGAAGGGATTCCCATTCAATCTGGTTCTGATCATTCATGTCATATATCATATCTCTCAAAACCCAACAATCCTCCAAGTTATGTCCCGCGTATCGGTGAAAAGCACAGAACTTGGTGTAATCGAGGTTAGCAGGCCAGGGTCGTGGCCTCTCTAATGGAAAGTGAATGAGGTTCTGGTCACTTAGGAGGCATAAAATATTAGGGATGGTATTGGGTAATGGAGGATAATGATCTCGTGTAGGCTGATAGGGACCTCGGGTTTGCTGATTAAAATTTTGGGGCGGGGATACATTATTATAGCCCTGGGTATTGACAGGGACGTTTTGAGCAGCGTTTAGGTTCTGGTTAAGATACTGGTTTCGGTTAGGATATTGATTCTGATTTTGATTGGCGTATCGTGGCTGATTCTGGTACTGACCTTGACCGAAGTTCCATTGCTGGTTGTTCCCATCACCTTGATTTTGATTAGCGACTGTGTTAACTTGCTCGGAGCCTGAGCCTTTAAATCCGTCAACTTTTACCTTGGCGCAACTACTAGTTGCGCCAGTGTAAAATGGAGGCTTTTTTGACTTGGCGCATCTATTAGTTGTGCTAAGCCTGCCTGGATAGCAGCAACCCAAAATCTAAGGCTTTCTCACCTCCCGAGTACCTCGATTTCTGTGCCTTCAATAGATCAAAGGTTTTCCTTTGATTCTTTCAAAGTGCTTTGGAATCGTCACTGTATGTCCTAAATTAGGGTACGAAAGTCACCCAAGAAGGGAACTCCAAAGGCCTTGGAATCATTGTTTAAAAAAAAATAATCTTTTTTTCCAAAAAAAAATAAAAAAATAAAAGAAAAAACTTAAAAATAGAATCTTTGTGGTGCCGGCACAACTGCATCATCTTGCCCTCCACCGTCCCGTAGTGGAAGGAGGAAGATTTTTTGGCCTTATCCAAGGAACTCTTACCCAACCCACCAACAAAGGATGTCGTGGGTAGTGGACCCTGCTTACGCCGATCTCGATTCATCCCCGCCACATTCTCCAACCCACTCACATGCGAGAGAAGCTTTCACCTCCATCCCCATCACCTTATCCCCTTTTCCCAAATACATCCACGCCCCATTTTCCACCTTCCCCATATAGACCCAATCTGTCCTCATTCACTTATGTCACCTCCACCCCATCCGACCCCTCACAAACCCCCCCCATCTACCCGGGTCATGCCCATTATTACCGAGGCCATGCCCGATTTTTCCCAAACATCCACACCCAACCAATCATTATCCCTAAACATCCCTAATCTTTTGCAATCTTTTGCCCCACCTCAACTCTCCAATCCACCCCATATCCCATCACATACCATGGTCATGCCCGATTATACCGGGTTCATGCCCAATTTTCCTTCCACATCCATCCCATCCATACCCAATCATCCCTTAAATCCACCATCCACATCCGAACCTCCTTCCATGACCATGATGGAGGAGATGTTCCAAGCCTACTCCTTATAGAAGGCTTCCCAAAATATCTCCCCCCATCCACACCCCACATCCATAAACCCATCCCTTACCTTAGCCAACCTCCATGTCTCATTCCACCATGACCCCCATCAACCCCTCATAATCCACACTATCAAAACCCCCATTTCCCAAATACCCCAAGGTCCATTGGCCAAGAACCCTACCATTTTCCAAGGCCCATTGGCCCAAAACCCCACCATACATGATCTCCAAGGCCCAATGGCCCAACACCCCATCACCCATACCCAAAGGCCCAGGGCCCAAATTTATCATGGGCCCATTGCCCAAACCCATACCCAAGGGCCCAAGGCCCATACCCATCTAGGGCCCATGGCCCAAACCCATCAAGGGCCCATAGCCCAAACCCACAAATGGCCCATGGCTCATACCCCTAAAAACCCAATGGGCCCAACCCACATACATCAAGGACCCATGGCCCAAGCCCATTTAGCCCAGGCACAAACCCTCAAAGGGCCCATGCCCCATACCCTCCAAGGACCCATGGCCCATACCCCTCAAAACCCAATGGGCCAGACCCAGATACCCAAGGGCCCACAGCCTAGACCCATCTGGCCTAGGCCCATACACACTAATGGCCCATGGCCCAAGCCCTCCAAAACCCAATGGGCCCTACCCATCAAAGCCTAATGGGTCAAGATCCACCAAACCCCATGCCCTTTGCCCAAACCTACCCAGAGCCCATGGCCCAAGCCTCATACTCATACCATCCACAATACCCCTAAAATTTCACCCACCCCCAACCTTCCCCCATGTCCAATGGCCCCATCAGGCCCCACCCTTAAACCAAACTACCACTCATCCCATCACCACACAACACTTCCCTTATATTCAAGGGGCTCACCCAACCCATATCCAATCCAATCCCATCCAGTCCATGGAACAATAGGTTGAGAATTCGTCCTCACTGCACCTTACATAGATCAGCAGTATGAGGAGGACGAGATCAGAAACAGTGGCGCCTATGTTGGGACAGTAACCACTATTAATCCTCCACTTATAGTTACCCCACCCTTGATAGCGCAGAGCGAGTCCAGACCGGATGTTGAAAAAGTTGCCCCCATGTCCAAAGAATCAGAACAGTTAAGGGAGCAGCTGGACAAGATCCAAAAATAGTTGTTGAAGATGGGTGGAGCTGAAATCCACGCCACTGATTTTATGGATTTTTGTCTGTTTGTCGAGGTACCCCTGCCCTCCAAATTTAAAATGTCAGTATTTGACAAGTACAATGGCACAGGTAACCCGATTGCACACCTCAAGTCCTATTGTAGGGACATGTGCCAGTACGCGGGGGGGAGGGGGGGGACGAGAGATTGCTAATAAAAGTCTTTCAGAAAAGCTTGACCGGTTCAGCTCTGAGATGGCTTACATCTCTTGAACCGTCCATGATGAAGACATGGAAGGACTTGACGCATTTGTTCTAGGAATGTATGTCTACAATACTGATATTGAACCACGCAAGTCCGATTTAGCCCCGTTGAAACAGAATCCCAACGAGACCTTCAGCGACTATTTGGGGCATTGGAGAGCACTGCCATCTCAAGTAAGAAATTGAATACCAGACGATGAGCAGATAGAGATGATTTCAAGGAACACTCTGTCAGTAATTTCTGATTTTCTTGTCAACCAACAACAATCTAATTTTGCCGATTTCGTAAGGAACGCCAACCGCTGTGAGGATGCCATCAAAGAAGGACGACTCAGCAAGAACGCTTTAGGGGGACCTAGCGGGGTTAGGAGGTTTATTGAGCGGCAGAACGATAGGAGGATAGGGGCAGAGGTGCAGAATGTGACCAATACCAGGCCCAATAACAATGTAGTCCCCTTTCAGTTTAAGGTGGCACAACCTGCACCTGTCAGTCTAGGGCCAGTGCAGAGAGTAGGGAAAGGACAGGGGGTACAAATAACTCCGGAGAGGAGAGCCCATTATGATCGTGTTTTAATGCCCTTGGGGCAATCTCTAAGTATACTTTTATCTTTATTAATTGAAAAGGGATTAGTAAATACGCTCCAACCAAAGCCTCCTCCCAATCCGATTCCATATAATTTTGACCCGAATACTCATTATAATTTCCACCAGGGTCCGACTCACCTGACTAATCGCTTCTTTCCATTGAAGCATGCGATCCAAGATTTAATCGATGTTGGAAAGATCATTCCCCCTGCACCCACCCAAGCAAACCAGCATGTGAAAATTAACCAGGTGCCTTTGCCACCACACCCTACCGGAATAGTAAGTCCCAGACCCACCAAAGGGATGGTGGAGGAAATTGATGAAGAGTATGAGTTTAACCCCTCTGTTTACATAAGTAACAGAGAGAATTTTGTGGTCCCAAGGTAGCAAGACCGAGAAGAAAGAACCATTGGGGTGATTGAACTCCTGAATATGGCAGATTACTTTTCCACTCCTACACCACAAGCTGAACCCCTAGATCTTAGGGCCTATTTTCTTCCATCCACTCCCATAAATTACGTACAAATAAATGCGTATCAACCATACTCCACCACCCCCTTGAATTACCCAATAAGCCATCCGACCTCGAATTCTCCACCCGCACCTATAAATTATCAATGGCTTACACCCACCCCATTACCCCCAGTTCATCCTTCACCCGCACCCATCAATTACCAATGGCCTACACCCACCCCATTATCTCCAGTCCAACCACCCACAAACTCTACCACCCCCGTCAATTCTCTAAAGGCCCATCAAACCCTCAATCCTCCGCCCGCACCCATCAACTACCAATGGCCTACTGTTGGCTTTTTGCCTTGTGTTCAAAAAGAGGTTTAAAATCACACAATTAAAGGATCTATTGCTAGCGCACACCAAGGCAAGCAGACACACAGACCTTCAAGTATTCAGGGCCTATTGTAGCAAGTTTTAAAAGGGTAAGTAAGGGAATATACACAGAGAAATGTGAGCTGAAAATTTAGTAAATCTCCATATCTAAAGCAGATCTGCCACCCTACCTAATACTAAAATAGCAAAAGAGAGAGGGGAGATTTTAAGAGGTTGTCACTTTCAACTAAACTACAGAAACAACATTAAATGCATAAATGAATTGAGATTAAATCCAAAGTTCAGATCTTTGCAAGTGAGGGAAATTTTTGGTGAAATTAAAAAAAATAGAAAATGGAGAGAAGCAGCTTGGAGTTTGGTCTTGCTGCAATTGGGTTGAGCTGCCAGGATTACAAAGAGTTCAGAGTGCACCAATCCCTCATCTGGCTATAAGCACAGTTGCAGGGTAGAAGAATCTGATCTAGGCCAGAGATTTGGCTTGATCTTAAGGCTATGACCTCTCCACTTCAATAGTCACAAATCATCCAATAGATTCACTCTATTCTCATGCTTCCATCAGAACATTATAATCACTACAAATGTTATGACTGCCAGGCCACAGACACAGGCAATTGCATGAACATCAGATCTAGGGAGATCAAATGGTATCTAAGAGGTCTATCAGTTAAGTGGGTGAGCTATTCCCATCTACACAAATCCGATTGAGCATCAATGAAACCAAATGAACTATGGATCTAATTAAAATAATAAAACCAGCATTGCATTGAAACAAACTCACTATACAATGAAATGCTCTCAGATTTGTAGTCTATGCATCATCTAACCCTCAATAACACTCTCAACTGTCCCCAATTACAGATCCAACCTCACTCCTTGTTGCTCTAAAGAAATTAGCCAACCATAGTTGGGCAAAAAGGAAGAATAGAGAATTTCTATGCAAGCTCTAATCTCGAGAATTGATCCCCCCTTTTTCTGGTAGCTTCCCTCCTTATATAGCTCTCCCCTTCAGCCTCAGATCTATTTTTCTCGCCAATCACAGCTCAGCTAGAATAATTCTATTATTCCCTCTTTTATTCCCCTTCTAGAAGGCTCTCTCAGTTAGTTAGAGTTGGGAGAGAGCACGTGGGTCGGTTAGGGTTTCCCAAGGCCCTTCCAAAAACTTTGTGTCGGTCACTAGAGTGCCTCAGATTGTGTGCAGCAAGTCACAACTTATAGCGTGTGCACAATAGCTTTTTTGAGAAGTCCAGTCGATTTCGATAGGTTCTTGAGGCTTTTGATATGTTCCAAATAGGCCTTCTGTTCCTTTCGCTAGGATTCAGGATCCTTTTGATAGGTTGATTTCTGCGCAATAAGTTTTGATGGGTTCTCTTCTGGCTCCTATTGACAGGTTTTCAGACTTTTCGATAGGTTCTGTTCAAGCTAAGGCAACCATTCGATAAGATGATCCCTTTTTGTTTCCGACTGCGCGATAGGTTGCGGATCCTATCGAATTCTCCCATCCTCACGACTTCTTCCTTTTTTTAGCCTTCAGATCCTATCGATAGGTTCTAGTAAACTCTTGACAAGTTATTTTCAGCCTATTTTCACTCCTTCAAAGTTGCTTTGGTATTGCTGCATGCTCTAAGTGGGCTATTCTTGGGTCTGAACTGCATTGAGAGATGGATTTCTGCACTATGACTATCTTTTACTGCTATCTACAGGACACACTCAACAAGCATTTAGTAGTTCACTCATAGGTCTATCAAAGATCATGTTAAGGGGTGAAATGTTATACTTTTCAGAGGTTAACACACTCCCAAACCTAAGCTTTGCTAGTCCCTGAGCAAAGGAAGAATAAAGAAAACTAAAATGCCACTTTTGTAGGGAACACAAATGCATTTAGCATATGCATCAAGCCTTTTGAAACCCTAGGTGATCCCTAGTGGAGTGGAGTCTCCTGAGGGTTTTCAGTGAAGGTACCCCTAAACTTCTCTAATAAAATTAGTTAATACTCATGCAACATGCTAAAATAGAGTTCAAGTAAAATAAAATAGATTCCACACCATGTCCCTTCAGTTTTAAAGCATTTTCAACAGAAAAATCATCAGTTTAAAACCTGAAATTCTGCTATAATTCCTTCATCATCAATCAGTTCATGTCAAGGCATTGTGCCTGAAAATTAATGCAGAGTGCACCTTTAATTTAAGAATTTTGTTTTGATAATGCCCCAATCAATTTTTATTTCAGACCCAAATCTTATCGGGGCTGTTCACTCATAACAAAAGTAGAAGGGTGCATCATTTCTCACACAGCTCAAGAATAGTTACAGCACTCATATAGGACTGTAAGCATAAGCATAGGCATTGCTCTAACTTCTAAAATTTTCTAACTCTTTTCACCATAGATTAAACAAATCCTCATCTCCACATGACAGCTCAATCCATTTCAGATCAGTAGGGTCTTTTTTATTGGGTTGTAATGTGGCTTATGGGTGAAATTTGTATAAGAATAATGGGATAAAAAGGATTCAAATTGAGAAATCAGTAAAAGTAAGGAGGTGGCCTAGACAACACTTTCTTCATCTCAGCACAATTCCATCTACTTCTTGAATTTTTAGATTTGAAGTGGCCAGTTTCTAATCCTCTTTTCAGTCTTTCAATGAAATGACTTCTCTTTCTCATTCCTTTTCTTTGATTTTCTGTTTTTCATTTTCTTTTTGTATAATTTTATTTTTATATTTTTCTCCATTTTTATTTTATGGGTTGGAATGCCACAACACCACCAAATGTGCTTTCTTCTTTCTCAACCAACCATTAAACCAGCTCTACCTTCTGAAATCTCAGAGTGAGGGTCAGGCTGTATCAGGTCATTGAGGTTTTGGGTTCAAATTTTCTGGTTTTTATCAAAGAAAACTGGGAATTTTAAGGCTCAAATGGTGTGTATCAAGGGCAGTTCAAAGGTGGGACATTTTAAGATCAAATTGTCCAAGGAATGGCCTTACTTCATGTCTTCAATGTCATGAATGCTGTCAAATTATTTTAATTTGGATTTGCCTAACTTCTAGTGATCGAAACTAGATCCAATTAGTCCTTAGAGCAGAAAAATTGGCAAGACACTCTTCAAAGAAAATTTTTCAGGCCGAAATCTCACTAGGTATGACCTTCCATCAAGTTTCTGGGGTGTATCCTCACAGTTTTCTCTCCTTTTAGGATCACTACACATCACTTTTTGAAAATTCCTGACATTTGCTTCATGAAAAATGCTAAAACTACAGCTCATTTCAGTTTTAAAAAGTTTTTAATTTCCTTTTTTTTTCAAAAAATCAGGTGGGAAATCACTTTATTTTCAAAAACTTTTTTAACATTGTTGCACTAGCATTAACTAATTTCATTGGCATACCTGCCATACCCCCAAACCTAAAACAAATAGTGTCCTCACTGTGCTGAGAGAATGGTAGCAATGAACAGGGTATATGAAGAAACAAATGGAAGAATAAGCACAAAGAAAGACATAACATAAAAAAAATTACTATTAACATCTAGAATATGTACATGGTCCAAAGCAGTAAGAGAAAACAAACAAACAAAAACTATATTTATTGGCAGGCATCATCAAGCCAATCATACAAATCGGCCAAAATTTTTAAATCAACCTTGGATAAAGGAGCTTTTCCTTTAGGTTGGGACTTCTTGGTGGACTGCTTCGATAGGTCAAATCCTTCCTATCGATAGGTTCATATGGTACATGATTCATCCTCTCGATAGGTTCCCGATAGGTATCCAAAACCTATCGAAAACTTCTTTCTGACCTTTTGAACCTATCGAACAGTTGTATTCTCCTATCGACAAGTCTCAGTGCCTATCGAAATCCTCAAATGACCTATCGAAAGGTTCCATATGCCCATAAAAACTGTATTTTTTTGTTGTGTTCAGCCTCAGCACCCAACAAACTGTTTGCTATGTTTCCATTCAATTTGTTTTCATTATTGACATACTCCCATGATCCCTGGACTACTGACAAGATTAATATGATGACCAAATTCTATCATGGAAATTTTATTGTAAATAAACAAAACATCAAAACAGAAAGTAATCACTTAAAACAGAACCAAAATATAGTACATATGATACACACTGAAATCAGGTATAAATTGGAGGGTCCTGAAGATTAATGGTCTCCTCAGGCTCACAAATTTTTTCAACACAAATATTTAGCCTCTGCCCATTGACTTTCATGACCCTACCATCTATAGGGTCCATGATTTCTACAACCCTGAATAGGGAAACATGTTAAACTGTGTAGTGCCCATCCCATCTGGACTATAATTTTTCTGGAAAGAATTTTAATATTGAATTGAACAACCATACCTTATTACCTATTTTGAATTCTTTCTCCAGAAAGTGCCTGTCATGAAAGGCTTTGGTTTTTTCCTTGTAAATCCGGGCATTTGAATATGTGTCAAACCTTAACTCATCAAGTTCAGATAATTGCAGTTTCCTGTTCACACCAGCAGAGGTTAAGTCAGAATTTAATGTTTTAATAGCCCAATATGCTTTATGTTCTAACTCAACAGGCAAGTGACATGCCTTGCCATATACTAGCCTGAATGGAGAGATCCTTATGGGGGTCTTATAAGCAGTCCTATAAGCCCACAAGGCATCTGGCAGTTTTATGGACTAATCTCTCCTATCAGCTCACACAGTCTTCTCTAGGATGTGTTTGATTTCCCTGTTGGAAATCTCTACTTGCCCACTGGTTTGTGGGTGGTAGGGAGTAGCAATTCTATGAGTCACAGAATATTTTCCCAATAGCTTTTCAAAAGGTTTGTTGCAAAAGTGGCTTCCTCCATCACTAATAATAGCTTTGGGGGTGCCAAACCTAGAGAAGATGTTGTCTTTTAAGAACTTAATGACAACCTTATGATCATTTGTTCTTATAGCTATGGCCTCTACCCATTTGGACATATAGTCTACAGCTACAAGGATGAAATTATATCCATAGGAGGGGGGAAAGGTCCCATAAAATCAATTTCCCATATGTCAAATAGCTCAACAACAAGCACAGGTTGCAAGGGCATGGAGTTTCTTTTTGTAATACTTCCCATTTGCTGACATTTAAAACAAGCTTTCCAATGCTGTATGGCATCCTTGAACAGAGTGGGCCAATAGAAACCACCTTGAAGCACCATTGCAGCAGTCTTGTTGCCACTGAAATGGCCCCCACAAGCCTGTTCATGACATATGATTAGAATGTTTTCAAACTCAGTTTCAGGTACACATCTTCTTATCACCTGGTCTGCACAATACTTAAAGAGGTGAGGATCCTTCGACATGTAATATTAAATTTGTGAGAAGAACAAATTCCTATCATCCTTACTCTAATGTGGGGGTACCCTTCCCACAGCGAGATAGTTTACTATGTTGGCAAACTAGGGCATACTTATCTCCACAGTAAAAAGCTGCTCATCTGGGAAAGAATCATTGATGGGCAAGCTCTCTATTTCAGCATCTTGAATCCTTGATAAGTAGTCTGCAACCACATTTTCAACCCCCTTCTTGTCTTTAATTTCCAAGTTAAATTCTTGCAGAAGAAGAATCCATCTAATTAGTCTAGCTTTAGCCTCCTTAGACAAGAGGTATTTCAGGGTTGAATGGTCAGCAAACACAGTGATCTTGGATCCCAACACATATGATCTAAACTTTTTCAAAGTGAATATAATAGCTAGCAACTCCTTTTCAGTTTGGTGTAATTTAATTGAGTATCAACCATTGATTTACTAGCATATGCCACCACATATGGTGCTTTGTCTTTCCTTTGTCCCAGCACTGCACCAATGGCAAAGTCTGATGCATCACACATCAGTTCAAATGGCAGAGAAAAATCAGGAGCTTGCAATATAGGAGCAGTAGTTAAATAGGTCTTCAGAAGTTCAAAAGCAGCTAGGCATTCATCATTGAACACAAATGGAACCTCTTGGCATAGCAAGTGGCAAAGAGGCTTGGAAATTTTGCTAAAGTTTTTGATGAACCTCCTGTAGAAACCAGCATGGCCCAAAAATGACCTAACTTGTTTGACAGTTTTGGGAGGGGGCAAATGTGCTATTAAATCAATTTTGGCTTGATCAACCTCTATTCCTTTCTGGGAAATAACATGTCCTAGGACAATACCTTGAGTCACCATTAAATGACTCTTTTCCCAACTCAAAACTAGGTTGGTCTCCTCACACCTTTGCAGCACAAGGCTAAGATGGTGCAGGCATTGGCTAAAATCATCCCCATAGATAGAGAAATCATCCATAAAAATCTCTAGAAACTTGTCAATCATGTCAGAAAAGATAGCATACATGCATCTTTGAAAAGTGGTAGGTACATTACATAGCCCAAATGGCATCATTCTGTATGCAAAGGTTCCAAATGGACAAGTAAATGTGGTTTTTTCTTGATCTTGAGGGTAAACAAGAATCTAGTTATATCCTGAATAACCATCAAGGAAATAGTAAAAAGCCTTACCTGCCAACTTATCTAAGATCTGATCTATAAAAGGTAATGGGAAGTGATCTTTGCTAGTTTTCTCATTGAGCTATGAGCAGTTCTATGCATACCTCCAACCAAAGGGTCCTGTCTGGTTGGAATCAGCTCACCTAAGTCTACTTGAACTACTGTGATCCCAGATTTCTTGGGCACCACCTAGGTAGCTGCCACCCATTGAGAATCTAAGATAGGGTAAATGACCCAAGCATCAAGAAGTTTGACTACTTCCTTCATAACAACATCCTGCATGTGTGGGTTGAGCTTCCTTTGCATCTCTCTAGAAGGTTTAGAACCCTCTTCAAGATGAATTTTGTGCATAAACACAACTAGATTTATCCCCCTCAAATCTGTAATAGTCCACCCTATTGCTCTCTTATGCCTTTTTAGCACACAAAGCAATTCTTCTTCCCGCTCCAGAGTGAGGGAGGAAGAGATTATCACTGACAGTTTGTGATTGGCTCCTAAAAAGACATATTTTAAAGATTTTGGGAGTTGCTTTAACTCCACATCTGGGGGACTGATGAGTGAAGGAAATAGGGGTGCCTTAGAAGGTGGTGGAAGGGGTAGTAAAGCAGGAGTCTATGGGTGATGCTTTGCTGGCCCTGCTTCAGAATTGACACTTTTCACTTTCTTAAGCTCAGATGTGGAAGCTTTGTCTTACACTGTTTCATTCCATACTTCTTCAAAAACTTTAAACAAATTATTATCATGCAGCAGCTGAGGCAGATTTTCTTGCACAAACTCATCCAGCACATCAATGAAAAAATAGTCCTCATTCTCTAAGTGGGGTTGATGGGCTGCATTGTACACATTATGCTTGACTTTCATATTACCAAAAGATACTGCCATGACCCCTGATCTGCACTGTATTCAAGCATTTGCAGTGGCCAAAAAGGACCTGCCTAAGATCACAGAGATAGAAGTAGCACACTTGCTCGGCTCCATATCCAGCACTAGGAAATCAGTAGGATAAAAAAATTTGTCAACCCCAACCAAGACATCTTCAATGATCCCCGCAGGCTTCTTTTTAGATATGTCAGCTAGTTGTAAGACCACATGCGTGGGCTTCAAATCTCCCAAGCTCAACTTCTCATATATTGAATATGGAAACAAATTCACACTAGCTCCCATATCTAACAAGGCTTTTTCAATAGTATGATCCCCAATGATGTAAGGGATAGTGGGGACTCCAGGGTCTTGGAGTTTTGTTAGAGTTGCAATAGTCAGTATCTATTTCACTTTTTCTGCTGAAAAGACTTTCTTAGACAGATGTATCGTTGATTGTCTTTTGTGGGTGCAAAGGTCCTTTAAAAACTTAGCATAGGCTGGAACCTGCTTGATTGAATCAAGTAGAGGCAGGTTGATCTTCACTTGCTTAAAAGTTTCCATCATTTCCTCTATCTTGGTATGCCCTTTATCAAAAGGAGAAGGTGCTTGCATTGCCCTAGGAAATGGCAAATATGGGACTGCTCCCTCATTTGCAGCCTTAGCCAACTTATCATTTATTTTTTTGGTTTTATTATTTTCTTGAGGATCCTCATTATCCTTATTCAACATGGGTTTCTCCTGTTGTGCCTTCTCTATAACCACCTCTTTTTCTTTTTCTAAATTTTCCAATGGCTCACAGCCTACTTGATTGTCCACCAGCCTTCCACTTCTTAATCTGGTGATAGATTTTTCTTTCTCATGGGAAGAAAAAACTTCACCTACCACATATTGTCTCCTTGGGTTGCCCATGGGTTGGCTAGGCAGCCTCCCTTCCTCTCGCTTGGTCAAAGCATTAGACAACTGACCAAGATGGTCTTCTATCTTTTTAATGCTTTGGCTATGAGAGTGCACAGTTTGAGACAAGGATCCTAAGTTTTGCAATGAGGCCAGAACTTGTTCCTCAAAAGAAAGGTCCATAGCCAGGTTGAGTCATGGGTTGTTGGTAGTGGGGCCTTGGAAAGTAATTCTGGTGGTAGGGCTGAGCATTTTTATAAGGCATGGACTGTTGTGGCTGGTTTGGAAAAGTATCTTGTCTCGACCTCAAGTTGGGGTGGTTTCTCCATTGGTAACCAGCAGTAGGTTGTTGCTCAAAAGACTGAGTGGCAGCCACAGGCTTCATCACAAAGTCTGGAAATTGAACAGCTGAGGGGCATTCCTCAAGGGAGTGAGTGGGGGACTGGCATATAACACATGTCGCTTCCGCTTTAGCAGCCATGGGTGACTGCATTGCTCCCATGAGCTTATCAAACTTCTGGGTCAAGCTGTCTACTTTCCTTTCCAAATCATTATGCCCACTCACCTCATACATCTTTCCTCTTATGGTACTTTCTTTCACCATTCTAGGGATGTCCAAATCCCTGGACAATGTCTCTCTCTGCATGGAGTTCTCACTGATGATGTCGAACAACTCCCAAGCCTCCTCAGCAGTTTTATGGAGGTAAGTACCACCACAAGAGGCATCTACCATATCTCTTCTTTTAGAATCAATTCTCTGATAGAAACTTTGAACAAGTTTCCATTTAGGGATTTAATGATGGGGACATTTCTTCAGGAGTTTTTTGAATCTCGCCCATGCTTGGTGAAAGTCGTCAGTTGGGTCTTGAGCAAATGAGATAATGCCCTTCCTCAACTAGCTTGTCTTCGACATGGGGAAAAACTTGGCCAAAAATTGACATTGAAGATCACTCCAAGACTGAATACTGTTGGGTGGGAGCATTGACAACCAAGTCTTGGCTCTATCCTTTAATGAAAAAGGAAAGAGTCTCATCCTGATTTCTTTCTCCCCCAAACCTGTTATATTGAATGTAGTGCACAGTCCTAGAAATTCATCAATATGCATATATGGGTCTTCTTTGGTTAGGCCATGGAATGAGGGTAGCATTTGGATTATGAAAGACTTGATCTCATAGTTCCCTTGAACGGCAGGGAATTGAATGCAGAAGGGGGAATTGTAAACCCCTGGTGCATTGAATTCTTTCAAGGTTCTAGGCTGCTCACCCATTTCAGTAGATTCAGATGCAGCTGCTGTGGGTGAGATTTGTTTAGACCTAAGAATTCTTTTAACCTCTGGATTTAATGAAACAATCTGAGGATTGAGAGTTCTCCTTCCAAACATACACCACTCACAATCGTAATGTACACACAATGCAGAGCCACAACAATCAGGAACAACACAATTAACTAATACATCTATAAATCCACAAATCAAAAAAATAAAAGGGGTAGAGGGATGCAAACTTTAGCACAGCCTCTAGTACAATGCTCCTCCTTAGACACAGCTTCCAATCTATTAAAAATAACAAAAACTACTCCAAAACAGTAAAAACTTTCAAAAGCAGTTACTGAAAAACTAAACAGTCTATTACAAATCTACAATCTATATTAAAAAAAACTTAGATCTACCAATTTTAAGCACATAGATCCCCGACAGCAGCGCTAAAAACTTATTGGCTTCTTGCCTTATGTTCAAAAAGAGGTTTAAAATCACACAATTAAATGATCTATTGGTTGCACACACCAAGGCAAGTAGACACACAGACTTGCAAGTATTCAGGGCCTGTTGTTGCAAGTTTTGAAAGGGTAAGGGAATATTTATAGGGAAATGTGAGCTGAAAATTAAGTAAATCTCTATATCTAAAGCAGATCTAGCACCCTACCTAATACGAAAATATCAAAAGAGAGAGGGGAGGTTTTAAGGGGTTGTCACTTTAAACTAAACTACAGAAACAACATTCAATGCAGAAATGAATTGAGATTAAATCCAGAGTTCAGATCTTTGTAAGTGCGGGGAATTTTTGGTGAAATTAAAAAAAACAAAAAATGGAGAGAAGCAGCTTGGAGTTTGGTCTTGCTGTATTTGGGTTGAGTTGCCTGGGTTACAAAGAGTTCAGAGAGCACCAATCCCTCATCTGGCTATAAGCACAGCTGCAGGGTAGAAGAATTTGATCTAGGCCAGAGATTTGGCTTGATCTTAAGGCTATGATCTGTCCACTTCAATGGTCACAGATCATCCAATAGATTCACTCCATTCTCATGCTTCCATCAGAACATTATAATCACTACAAATACTGCGACTGTCAGGCCACAGACACAGGCAATTACAGGAATATCAGATCTAGGGAGATCAAATGGTATCCAAGAGGTCTACCAGTTAAGTTGGTGAGCTATTCCCATCTACACAAATTCGATCGAGCACCAAATGAAACTAGATGAGCTATGGATCTAATTAAAACAATAAAACCAGCATTGCATTGAAACAAACTCACTATACAATGAAATACACTCAAATTTGTAATATGTGCATAATCTGACCCTCAATAACACTCTCAACTCTCCCAAATTACAGATCCAACCTCACTCCTTGCTGCTCTAAAGAAATTAGCCAACCATAGTGAGGCAAAAAGGAAGAATAGAGAATTTGGATGCAAGCTCTGATCTCGAGAATTGATCCCCCCTTTTTTTGACAGCTTCCCTCCTTACATAGCTCTCCCCTTCAGCCTTAGATCTATTTTTCCCGCCAATCATAGCTCAGCTAGAATAATTCTATTATTCCCTCTTTTATTCCCCTTCTAGAAAGCTCTCTCAGTTAGTTAGAGTTGGAGGAGAGCACGTGGGTTGGTTAGGGTTTCCCATGGCACTTCAAGAAACTTTGTGTCGGTCACCAAAGTGCCTCGAATTTCATGCAGCAGGTCGCCAACTTGCAGCGTGTGCACAATAGCTTTTCTGAGATGTCCTTCAATCAATTTCCATAGGTTCCTGAGGCTTTCGATAGGTTCCAAATAGACCTTATGTTCCATTCACTAGGATTCAGGATCCTTTCGATAGGTTGATTTATGCGTAATAAGTTTTGATAGGTTCTCTTATGGCTCCTATCAACAGGTTTTCAGACTTTTCGATAGGTTTTGCTCAAGCTCAGGCAACCATTCAATAGGATGCTCCCTTTTTGTTTTCGACTGCGCGATAGGTTCCGGATCCTATCGAATTCTCCCATCCTCACGACTTCTTCCTTTTTTCAGCCTTCTGATCCTATCGACAGGTTCGAGTAACCTCTCGACAGGTTGTTTCAGTCTATTTTCACTCCTTCAAAGTTTCTTTGTTGTTGCTGGATGCTCTAAGTGGGCCATTGTTGGGTCTGAAATGCACTAAGAGATGGATTTCTGCACTATGACTGCCTTTTACTGCTATCTACAAGACATACTCAACATGCATTTATTAGTCCACTCGTATGTCTATCAAAGCTCATGCTAAGGGGTGAAAAGTGGTAATTTTCAAAGAATAATACCTATGCCCACCCCACTACCCCCGGTGCAACCACCAGTAAACTTCACCACCCCTACCTAGCCCATTTTTGCCACCCACCCATCCGTCACTGAGGTAAACGAGGTCTTACGTACCCTCCTATAGCCATTAGTACATGCACTTCAGGTGTCAGCAGCCATACCATTCCAGCTCTCAGGACCAACCTATGAACCACGTCAGGTCCCGCTGAGCTATGAGCAAACCAATGCTAACACCGGCAGCAGCAGGAGGGAGGGGGCAATGGACTTAGTTATTTGATTGGGAAGAATCGTGAAATAGCCCGAGGTAGCAACAACAATAACAACAATAGCAACAATAACAACAATGACAACAACAACACCACCAGCATGGTCAGAGGGAAAGAAGGACAGTGCAGTCCACCCATTCTAGAAAATGAGTCGGGAGCACATTATCGCGACTTAGTTAAGAAGGATGCCAACCCATATCACTGTCTGAGATCTTTTAATGATGTCCCCACTTCATTTCCAAGATCTAATGGGGGACGTTAAAGAATGAACATGTGTCCCAATAGGTGAGCCCAGACGTGGTCGAACAAATAATCGGACAGGTGATGGCACCCAATGCCATTTCATTTTCGGACGTAGATCTACCTGAGGAGGGAAATAGTCATGATAAATCCCTCAATATTACTATCAAAATTGAGAACATGATAATTCCCTTGGTTCTAATTGATAACAGGTCGGCTCTGAATGTGTGCCCATTGAGGACTGCCACCAAGATCGGCATGGACCCCTGTATGCTAAGGCCGACAAGGACTAGCACTCGGGGATTTGATAATAAAAGAAGAGAAATAATAGGAGAGGTCAATCTGGAATTAGTAATTGGGCCCATGACCTTCTCTATACCTTTGCAAGTTATGGATATCAAATCATCTTTTAATTTGCTGATAGGACGCCCGTCGTTACATGAGGTCGGGGCGATACCTTCTACCCTCCATCAAAAGTTAATATTAATATTCAGGGAGAAGGTGATCACCATCATTGGTGAAGGACACGATGAGAAAGATAAGGCCACCCACAACATTGAAAATCCTAAGGTAGTGGATGTGCCACATACTGACGAAGACACTGACCTCCACAGTTTCGAATATGAGGTGTCAACAGTAGGTCAAACCTCGAAAACATCACGTCCAACAACCTAGGAATGGAAGCAAGTGGCCATGCTCCGTAAATCTATCGAGAAGGCCGAGAGCTCGGGCCTAGACTGGAGGGCAAAAGAGAGTCAGTTGTTGCCAAGGGGCAGAAAGTCCGATTGGGGTTAGGTTGCAAGCCCACAGAGGAAGAGATCCGAGAGCTTAAAGAGAACGCCAGGGTCACTGCAACTGCAAGGGCAAGAGGAATCGACATAGAAGAAAAGCCTTGTCCTAGGCCACACATCGGGGAATCCTTTGTCAGCGCTTAGGTCATAAAGATTGATAGGAATGGGGTAACCCATTTGACCCCACACAAACCCATAGCCCCTGTCCATCCCACCAATCCCAACCTTGAAATAGATCTGGCCGCCCTATCCCTATTTGAGGAGTAGCATTCCATACCTGAACAAACTCCTCTTGTGGTAAACCACCACAAGACTTTGCTGACATTTGAGGATGAAATCTCAAACGAACCTATGATCAACATGATGGAGGCTGACTTTAAAGAGCCATATCAGTCAGCACCCTCGATCCAAACAGGTAAAGAAGCGGCCTCTCAGGTACGCAACTGGGCATCTTTACCCCAAACCCTGAAAGTGAAGAGTGGCCTAACATTTGGCACCTATTTTCTAAAAAAAATAACCTATAAAAAGTGAGATAAGCCCTTAGCAGGCAATACCTTATATATACACAGACTCGTGCTGCCAAGGGTCCGTCTCCGAAGAAAACCAAAATCCCCAAAACATTGGAAAAATACAAAATTCCCAAAACATTAAAAAAATGCAAAGTCCAAAAATATTGTCATTTAAAATTTCAAATAAAATCCTACAAAAGGATGCCTTAATTGAAATACCCATCCCATGTGAAATCAATCCCTTTCCTATAGAAATAAGAGAAGAGGTAGGGATCACGAGTCTGGATGAGGACGTCCCTTTCCAGGAGCTCCCCAATGAGCTCCTTGACCGATTTGCTGACTTTGAGCATGGCCCTATCCCAATTGTGGGGGAAACCGATGACGTCAACCTAGGGACTGAGGAGATTCCCAGAATAACCAAGATCGAAACGTCACTATCTCCCGAAGAAAGAAAAAGCATGATCGATTTCCTTCGGTCATGCCAAGACATTTATGCCTGGTCATACGAGGACATGCCTGGTCCGAACACCGATTTGGTCAAGTATGAGCTGCCTCTCTACCCTGATATGAAGCTGATTAAGTAGAAGCTGAGATGACTCTGACCTGAGTGAATGTTGAAAGTCAAAGAAGAGGTCATCAAGCAGTATGATGTTGGGTTTATCATGGTATCTAAGTATCCACAGTGGCTAGCCAATATCGTGTCTGTGCCGAAGAAGGATGGAAAGGTCTGCATGTGTATCGATTTCCATAATTTGAACAGGGCAAGCCCGAAGGACGATTTTCCTTTACCGCACATCGACATCTTGGTCGATAAAATTGCTAAACATGGGATGCTTTCTTTTATGGATGGATTCTCAGGATACAATCAGATAAAAACGGCAGAGGTAGATAAAGAGAAGATGGTGTTTATCACTCCTTGGGGAACCTTTTGCTACAGAGTCATATCATTCGGGTTGAAGAATGCCGGTGCAATGTACTAGAGTGCTATGACCACACTATTTCACGACATGATGCACCAAGAAATTGAAGTGTACATCGATGATATGATAGTCAAGTCACCAGAGCGAGACGATCACTTGGTAAACCTCCAGAAACTCTCTGAGAGGCTGGGAAAGTACAGGGTACGTCTGAATTCACAGAAGTGCGCTTTTGGCACTATGTCCGGAAAATTGTTAGGATTCATCGTTAGCAGGAGAGGGATCTAGTCAAAGTCAAAGCTATCATAGAAATGCGACCGTCATCTACTGAGAAAGGGGTTAGAGGGTTCATGGGCAGAATACCATATATCAGTTGGTTCATTGCACAACTAACTCCCATCTGCACGTCAATCTTCAAGTTACTTCAGAATAACTCACCCGTTGAATGGAACGATGATTGTCAGGCAATGTTCTATAAAATCAAAAGCTACCTACTTAATCCACCTATTTTGGTACCACCCCAGCCGGGGAGACCACTCTTGATGTATCTCTCCACGACGGAGGTTTTGATGGGATGCGTATTAGGGCAACATGACGAAATAGGGAGAAGAGAGCAGGCCATCTACTATCTAAGCAAGAAGTTTATTGATTATGAAATGTGCTTTTCCCATCTAGAGAAAGCATGCCTAGCTCCTGTATGGGCTACTCAAAGGCCCGCCATTACTTGCTATCTTAAGTCATTTTACTTTTAGCCCAAATGGATCTGCTGAAATACTTGTTTGAAAAGCTAGCTCTCACTGGGCGGGTTGCACGCTGGCAACTCTTGTTGTCTGAGTTTGACATCACATACATTACTCAGAAGTCGATCAAGGGGCAAGCACTCGCCGATCATCTTGCCGATAATCCATTGCCAGATTATGAACCTTTAAGAACCGAATTCCCAAATAAAGATATTTTATTCCTGATGGAAGATGATACTGGGTAATGCACTTTGACGGGGCAATAAATGCCGAGGGTCAGGGAGTTGGTGCCATTTTGATTTCACCAAAAGGATCCCATGTACCTATCTCTATCAAGCTCAACTTCCCTTACACTAACAACATGGCTGAATATGAAGCTTGTGTCGCTGGTCTACAGGCGGCTCTCGATCTAAATGTAACTCACCTTCGAGTATTTGGTGATTCGCAATTGATCATATGTCAGACAAATGAAGATTGGAAGATGAAAGATGAGAAACTGATCCCTTACCATGAGCACCTCGAGGATCTAATAACTTTCTTCCAAGACGTGACATTCTCATATGTCTCCCAGATACGGAATCGCTTTGCCGACGCACTAGCAATGCTGGCATCAATGATAGAAATCTCATATGGTGCTAAGATGAAGCCAATCATGATCAAGCAAAGGAATGAGCCGGCCTTCTGCCTCCAAATTGAGGAACCTACAAAGCCTGATGATGAGCCACCTTGGTTCTCAGATATCAAAAATTTCCTCGAGACACTAACTTTCCCTGAGGGTACGTCCAAGACGGATCGGCGAACCATTCAACATCTAATAGCAGGTTACGTCATTTGCGAGAAATGCCTTTATAAGTGATCGTTCAATAACATCTTGCTCAGATGCCTTACAAAAAGTGAAGTGATAAATATCATGAAGGAGATCCACGAGGGAGTATGCGGAGCCCACATCAGCGGTCACATGCTCGCTAAGAAAATTCTGTGACAGGGATACTTTTGGACCACTATGGAATCAGATTGCTACAAACATGTTCAGAAATACTACAAGTGTCAGGAACACTCCAGTCTGATACATGCTCCTACCATCGATCTTCACTGCATGACCACTCCTTGGCCACTTGCTACCTCGGGCCTTGACGTCGCCGGAATGATCAATCCAAAAGCATCGAATGGACATCGGTTCATCCTCGTCGCCATTGAATACTTCACCAAGTAGGTAGAAGCGACGTCATATGCCAACATCACGGCCAGTCATGTCGAGAAGTTTCTCAAAAATAATATTGTGTGCCGATTTGGAGTACCCAAGGATATTATTATGGACAATGGCACAAACTTTACAAATAAGCGCATTTGAGCCTTCTGCAAGCAATACAAGATCAAGCACCATGGCTCGTCCCCTTATCAGCCTCAAACCAATGGAGCCGTGGAAGCTGCGAACAAGACAGTCGTCTGCATCCTTGAGATGGTCGTCACTTACCGATATTGGACCGAAATGTTGTCGTTTGCTTTATGGGCCTACAGAACGTCGATTTGTACCGCTATGGGGGCAACACCATTCTCCCTTGTGTATAAAACCGTGGTCGTCCTATCGGTTGAGGTTGAAGTACCCTCACTCCTAATCCTTATGGAATCGGGCTTACCTGAAGCAAAGAGAGAGATCCTACTTCGAACAATTGAACTTATTGGATGAGAAGAAACTCCTAGCCTTCTGTCACACTAAAGTTTACTAGGGGCGAATCACACGCGCTTACAATAAACGTGTCCGAGATCGAAATTTGAAGATAGGAGACACCGTGTTGAAAAAGATCTTCCAATCCCTCCACGCTGACCCAAGAGGGAAGTTCAAGCCAAACTAGGAAGGGCCTTACGTCGTCTAAGAAGTGCTACCGGAATAAGCCATCCACCTTGCCACCATGGACGAAGATCATCTTCCTGAACCCATCAATGCTAGATATGTCCAACGGTTCTACTCTTAGTCTATCGTGATAAAGTAAGTATTGGTGAAACAGATACGTGACTGCTTAAGAATCACCCAAAAGAGGCCATCATTTCAAGTACTGTAGCCAAAAAGTATTCCTAAACCGATGATATCCTTTGCTACCCCATTTGAGCCTGGGCCTTTCTTTCAATAAACCCCTTCCTCGAAAAAGAAAAAGTGAGTACATATATAAAAAAGAGAGGAAGTAGAATTACTATTAGAAAATTTTAAAATATCAGAAAAGCAAAACTTCAAAAAGAGATTGCCTGAAATAAAGATAATGGAAAAAAAAAAAAAAGAAGAATCATGGGGCGTGTACAGTAAAATCCCCCAAGGAAGAAAGTATGTTGTGAAAACTGAAGGCGTATCAAGAAGACCCTATTTAGCCCAGCATACCTTCAAATCCTAACCTGACCCATGGCCAAGCTACACCTTGATGGAAGCCCTCTTTTTAGGTTCACAAGCAGTCATAGGATCTGTTAAGTCAACAAGAGCTGAGTTGTGAGACGACACCAAACCCCATCCAGCCGGCAATGACGAAATCGACGTTTACGTCGTGACTTTAGAAAAAAAAATGAAATAAAATAGAAGTAAAGAGAAAAATAAAACAAAAATACAAGCTCAAAGCAAGATGGATATGGTGAAAACCTGAAAGGGCACTATGGGTAAAAACAGCGAGTTTGTTCGGATCAGTTGAAAACCCGAAAGGGCACTTGGGGTAAGAAAGCTAAACCCATGGACATGGTGAAAACCCGAAAGGGCGCCATGGGTAAAAAGAGGGCAAAAATGGGCATGACGAACCCACTTTGGGCATTGTGAGTAAAAAAGGATTAAAAAAGAAAAAATTAAAAAAGAAAGGTTCGAATTGGATCGATAATTAATGTTTGAGGAGCCTTCTTGGTTACTCTCCCTGATCCCCTTTTTTGGGCTCATGTTAGATCAAATCGGGTCCCAACCAAGTATGTCTTCAAAATTGCTTTGTCAAACGTATGAGTCAAGGTAAGGAGAAAGGTTAGACTCAGTCCAAAGAGATTGACGTTTCAGTGTTGGTAAAACTGTTGAAACTCTCTAAGACCCAACCATTTCTTTTTTTTTAAAAAGAGGGTTTCGACCATGCTCAAAAGAGGACTTGAGATCTCACCCAGTGATTAAGGCACCACACCCAAAAAAATATACAAAACAAAAAGAACAAAAGTTTGTGTAAATATATAATAATTTCCTTTCTTTTACAAATGCACCGCTTACACCACATCTCAAAAAATAACCGGTGTGATGTCTAGCTTTCTTCCCTTCGCTTTTTACAAAAAGCAGAACAAAAACATAAAGAAAATATGTATACCAAAAAAATGTGTGTATCTGTAACGGGCTTTCTTACGCCCCTTTTTTGTGTATCTGATCTGTGCAAAAAGTTATGTGTGGAGGAAGGAATCAACGGCCCAGCTCGCTCTTCAAGGCGCTAATCTCAACACGAAAATCATCTTCCCGGACATTCCGCTCGGTCAATCAACGACCATGCAAACTCTTGCACCTCTTCCGAGAAGTATCAGCGGCTCCAAGGGCAACACTCAAGGATCCTTTCAGACAAAGGACCTCGCTCTCTGCTATCTCTGTTCTAACTTTTTCCTACGCTAAAAGCACGTGCAGGACCCTCTTCTCATCCACCAATAGCTCGATGCAGGCTCGGAGTACCATCTCTTTCTTTGGCCAAGAGCCTCCCGTGTCAATACTCTCCGCCTGATCCATACGATCAGCAACAGACTGCTCAGTCAATAGCCAGGCCTCATACTCAGGAGAAGACTGAACCAAATCTATGTGCTCCATATCACACATCAACGTCGACTGGCGCGTCTCCCAAAGAGTAGTAATTCGATCTATGTCCCCAGAAGACCCCCTAGAAAAGATCAAGTCACATAGAGGGGGCTTTTCCTCGCAAGGTACATACTGAGAGCAGCCGAACTAACGCAACACCCGAAATGAAAAGTAGAAGGTGCTGTCAATCAATCCTAAGAGGGTGATGCCCTCATGGTCTCTAGAACGAACTATGGGAAGGGTCTGGTCCAACCTGGGAAGCCTCCATATCAACTCGGCATCAGCCAACCAAAGCTTTAAAGTTGACGAATTGCCCTGCAGAAGTAAGTGACACCTACCCGAAAAGCATTGAGCCGCCTCACCTCGGGCAATATAAAAGTGTGGCACGGGCCCCAAGATGATGAGATGCTCACCTAACCAGACCTAAAGCAACAAGGGACACCCCCGAAGGCCCTCTACCTTGCCCAGAGCAAATGCATCAAGGCATCGATATAGTTCAGCAAGGACCATGTGCATCACTAATCGGCCCTCCACTAACTTAGTCAAAACATCGCAAAGAGCCAGGGAGAAGCTCTCTCCCCCAGTGAAGAAAAGGGCGTCTAAAGTGAGATCGACAGCAAAGGCTTTCACGTTGAAAATATTCCTAACCGATAATTTTTGAAGACTTTCCTCACCGAAAAATTCTTTGAGGAATTTTAGCGAACACCTTGTGGGCCCCCCAACGAGACTTTTCTCATACTCAAATTTCTTCAAGCCGAGGGTAAGATGAACAGATTTGGAGTAGCCCAACCTCGGCGTGACTCTTGCAAGGCCTCTATGAAGCTTTATGCCGGACAGATTGGATAGCTCCTCAAGGGTTGGAGTTAGCTCCCGCTTCCCAAAATGGAGTACATGAACATTTGCATCCCAAGACGAAGCAACAGTCTGAAGAAGGTCCCACCGTGGAAGAACACCATGGAAGGAGGGGAGACGTGATAGGCCGAGCTGCTCAAGCTCAACAAGCTCGCTCTCATTTAAACTCCCAAACCAACTTCTAAGAAAATTGGGCCCCAAGCGCGAGGAGATGTGTAAATTGGTTCCATGCCCTCCATGTAAGGGAGGGTTGGAAAGCGGGTCCATAAACATACAAAGATCTTTGGAGAATATAAAATTCAATGTATGTTGATGGACCCACCCCTAGGAGAATAAGAACAAAAAAAAATTAGTAAAAAAGACCAAGTCAAATAGAAAAGAGAAGGATTTTGGACTGGCTCAGGTATATAAGGACCCACGGCTCCCTAGGCTAAAACTGGCGCAACTAATGTGCATTTTGTCCCAATCTTTGCCTGGCGCAACTATTAGTTGCACCAGGACATTTGTCCCTATTTTTTGCCTGCCGCAACTAATAGTTGCGCCAGCATAAAACCCCCCTTTCTAGGCCACTTTTTCTGAGCTTCTTTTTGGAATTTTTGTGAACCATTGCTGGCCCCCACAGCCTGCTGACTTGTTTCCCCTGTTTTATGAAAATAGTTGCACCTAAGAAAAGAAAGAGAAGAGAGCATCTAACATCTGAAATTAATTTTACTCTTGTGCAGGAAGAGCCCACACCATGACATGCGGCATCAAGGGCCACGATTACCAACAATCATCAAAGATCTTCCCGCAAGCAATCAAATACTTGCAAGAAAAGGATAACATTACAATCAACAAAAGCACTGAACATGTCCAAATATAAAATCATCTAGCCAATGCCACCAATATCTCTTACAAAGCTTTTTTAAAAAATCCTAATAAAAGTTTTCTCAAAAGTGCTAAAGTATCTAAATTGTTCAAATGCAAAAACTAAGGCCTAATCCTTGTCCGCGTCCTTTGACTTTTTCCACCGACGAGAGGAGCCCTGGTAAGTTCGCATATCCCCACCTAGGACCAGGCTTGAGAAATCCAGCTAAGCAAAGATCGCGACTCCTTGGCACGTTTACGCTGCAAGACATGACCAAAATCAGAGGCTAGGACCCATTGGGGGACAAGACAAAAAAAAATGGTGGAACTAATAGAGAAAGCAGAGCAGCAGGATACTCACTGTCTCCACATCCTGAAGCTCCGCAAGGTTACGATGATACGCTGCATACTCCGTAGGCAAATCAAAGTTCTACATTCAGGGGGGACACAACAGTAGCTACCAGGGCAATCATAAAACATGTGCGAAAAGAGGCCAAAACAAAGAGAGACAGGTCGTCAGAGGACTTACCCTTGGGATCACCTCAAGAGGAGGGACCCGGGAAGCTTTTGCAGAGATACGCGCCTGCTTGTCCACATTAGCACATAGGCCTGCGAGAAAGCTGTCATCAAGGTGTCGGAAAGTCCCATAGACCACAGCCGGAACACCAATAGGAGTACCCGCCTGAGAGATACCCGATGAGCCCGCTTCGGAGGAGATCTCACAGGAAGGACCCACACCAATGGGGCCAACACCTAAAGGACCTACCCCTGAGGAATCGGTAGTGCCTGCCGCTGCCCCGTCTTCATTATCTGAGCCATCCCCTTGAGCAAACTGTGAACAAAATAAAAAAATCTGCTCATAATGAATAAAGGCTGAATTAAGAAGAGACTAATTTGAAAAAGAAAAAGGGAGTTACCTGCCTGCATGGGCTGCCAAATGAAAGGAAATTAGAGCTAGGTATGAAGCGCGGCAGGATGAACCGATACGGCAAGCACTCATACCATATGTGATAATCTTCGGGCACAAAAAGGGCACGGATAGGGAGCCCATTATTGAGATAAGCCATTGTGAGCTCCTTAGCGCTACCAGCAGGGTTGAAAACATCCACAGGAGGGTCCGTGGGTATGGCATGGTAACCCTGATGCTGGTGCACCACCCGCACCCCACCCCCAAATAGTAAACCCTCGCCAACACCCCATAAAAGAAAATGACGCGACGGTTATTGAGAAGGCGCAATGGGCCTACGGCTACCCAGTCCTAGAAGGCGGAGTTGAGGTATGAATCTTGGAGGATCTGTCCAAGTCAGGAGGTGGCCAATCAATCAGACAAACAACATAACAAATCAGGGAGAGTCTCGGAGTTGAAATAAGCAAAGTTGAAAGAGGCTTTACCTGCTCAAGGACCATCAGGTCGAGTTGGGACCTCAAGCCCATCTCTAGGTGCTTTAGGCCCACATCACGGTGTCGGGCAAGGTTCCAGTTGCTAAAGAGGGGGTAGGTGAACGCATCCAAGTGAAGGAGTGGACGCCCAGGATGAAAATGATGGTACCCCCATACCTAAGAAGAGCAGTGCACAAAAGAGCAAGTCAGTAGCATACAAAGACCATCCAAGTGAAGCTGATAAAAGAAAAAGGTCAGGGATTACCTCCAATACTGCCCATAAGCTAACGACAGATTTGGAATCCTCGATAATGGCCCGAGCTACGTCGTACATCAACCATGCGTATCCAACCCTGCCCTAATCATACCTATGGGCGTCTCCCCAGTTGTCCATAACGCTCAGCAAAGCTAGGCTGACTCGGCCGCCGCTCGCATTGGTAAAAAGGGTCTTTCCCAATAGGAGCAGGAGGGTGATGCGGGCCAAGATAATTGCCCACTCGAGCACAATATAAAGCACCCTATCCGGCTGCCCCAGATCCATCAACTCATTAGCTACGAAGAGGCTAGATAACCAGGACATAGAGGTAGAAACCTCGGTGCCGTGAATCTGCCCACGAGGGGGTAGGTCCCTATCAGTCGGACGATGTTCTCTCTGCTCGGTACTGAGAGGCTTGCTATCGATATGCCCCCCATCCTAATGCCCGTAATCATTTCCCAATCAACGGGCGTCAAATCCATTTCAGCATACGGCATATGGAAGGATAGAAATCGCTCAATCAGTGCCTTCAGGTATGCCGCACCGGCTCTCATAGGCGGGCAGGATAGAAATTCCCCAAATCCCACCTGCGTCAGTAAGAACTTCACCACGGAGGGGACATAGAGGTAGAAATCATGGAAATCAAGCCACACCCCGTGGAATACAATAGAGGGGAGGTCCTGCATCCAAAAGAAAATGCATCAGATTGTGGAAATAAAGCAAAGCTACATGAAAGGAAGAATTGAAGATGTCTCTTAATCTACCTTCTATGCCAAAATTCGAAATGTGAATATACTGTTGATGTAGGAGGCCAACCCGGGCAGCCTCGCACTTCATCTGAAGCCAAGGCCCCACTTTTCGCTCTATCCAAAGGAACTGCTCTCCCCGCAGATCGTAGACTATCTCGGGCCCCTCCTCATCCTCGGGAACATGCTCATCACCACCCTACATTCTGGGGCAAAAGAAAATAATGACATCAGAGCAGATTAGTGATAAAGAACCATTTTATGCTATGCTACAAAGGAAGGTAAGTAGTGCTCACCTCATTTTTATCAGTTTCGAAAACCATGATACAGAAATAAAAAAATATATATATATCCCTTTACTTTATTTTTTCAAAATTACAAAAAAAGCAAAGGCAAAAAATCCCTTCACAAAACAAAAAAAATAAATAAATAAAATAAAAAAAACCAAAGCAAAAAAAACAAACAAAAACAAAAGCAAAAATCCCTTTACAAAAATAAAATAAAAAAAAAAAACAAAACAAAAATTCTTTATAAAAATAAAAACAAAGCAAAAAAAAGACCCCTTTACTTTATTAAAAAAAAAAAAAAAAAACAAAGCAAAAAAAAGAAATCCCTTTACGTTATTAAAAAAACAAAATTAAAAAAAAAAAACAAAGCAAAAAAAGAAATCCTTTTACTTTACTTTTACAAAATTAAAAAAAAAAACAAAACAAAAATTACTTTATAAAAATAAAAACAAAGCAAAAAAAAGAAATCCCTTTACTTTATTAAAAAAAACAAAAATTAAAAAAAAAAAACAAAAGCAAGAAAATCCCTTTACAAAAATAAAAACAAAAAAATCCCCTTTACCTTATTTTAACAAAACAAATAAATACAAATAAAACCCCTTTACCCTATTTTGCCAAAACAAAAAAACAACAAAAAAAGAGATATAAATCCATAAAACCCCCAAAAAAAATTAGGGCATCATTCATGCATTCAAACTCATCATCAATAAGCATGCGCACAAGAGAAACAAGTCATCTATCATAAAAAATGAAAGATCATGATCGCATTTACAAGAAAAAAGCAAGAAAAAAAAGAACGATGGGTTTTTAAAGGTTACCTTGTGAAGAGGATAGGGTCTTTCATCTAACGTAAGCCGGCAAACAGCAATGAGGCACGCATGGATGGAATGTAAAGGAACCCTAGGGAGGCCGGTTTTCAGTTTTGAAGAGAAGGGGGGGAGAAATTTTTTGGAAAATTGCCCTGATTGCCTGAACTCGGGCAGCTTAAATAGACCCCCAGCCAAGCTTGGCGCAACTATTAGTTGCGCCAGGCAATTTTGAGCCCTTTTTTTGCTTGGCGCAACTATTAGTTGCGCCAGGAAATTTTGGGGCCCCTTTTGGCTTGGCGCAACTAATAGTTGTGCCAACCACTTGCGGTCGGGTCTTGGGCCTATATGGGCCGCTTGCCTGGCCCGGTATCCCCCTTCTCGTTGCTTGTTACTCCCAGCAGATGCATGCACTCCCAAACGGTGTGTCGATCCTCATTCGACTTGCCCGGGAAGCTGTGCTAGAACAAAATGGGTTGAGAGCAATAGGCATCCTGATCCTACATAGAAAAATGAAAAAAAAAACCAACAGAAAAGCTAAAAAGATAACTTACATAAATTGTTAGAGTAATTCGCACCAAAATAATAACTTTGAAAAAAAACCAAAAAAATCCATGAACTAATAACTTTAAAAAACCGGGGTTTCTACCTTCCCTTCAAATAGGGTCTAAAATCATTCATAAAACTAGGCAAAACACACTCACACAAACCTGCAAGTAATCAGGGTCTCTTGTAGCAAGTTTTAAAAAGATGGTGAGTAAGGGAATGTCCACGGGGAGGTTAGGTTAAAAATGTGGTAAATCTCCAGATCTGTAAGAGATCTGGCACCTAACTAATGGTAAGTTAGCTAAAAGACAGGGGAGAGGTTTTAAAAGGGGTTGTCACTTAAGCTATACCAAAATTAAACAAAAACTAACTTGGATCGAGCTTAGGAATCTAGATTTTACATGGCAAAGGAGTTAAAAACATAAAATGGAGAAGAGTAGCTTGGAAATTGGTCTCACTGAATTCAGATTAGGTTAATCATGCCACAGAGGTTCAGAGCACACAATTCCCTCAGCTGGCTATAAGCACAGCTGCAGGGTAGAAGACTCCACTCCCAATCACAGGATCTAACTGGTCTTAAGGCTATGATTTGTTCACTTGAATGGTCATAGACCATCCTATAGACTTTATCTGATCTAGGGATTTATAGCAGACGAATCCAATTGGAGCCTGAGCTTGGACTAATCTTAAGGCTATGATCTATCCACTTTAATGGTCACAGATCATCCTAAGGATCTCCTCCAAAGCAAAAGCAACAATCAAAATAATTAAAACTACTATAGATGCTGCAATTCCAAGGTCACGGACTCAGGAAATTATAGGAGTATCAAATCAGGCGAGATCAAATGGTATCCAAGAGGTCTACCAGTTAAGTGGGTGAGCTGATCTACAGACTCCTCTACACAAATCTGATCAAGCACCAAATGAAACCAAAGGAACTTTAGATCTAATTATAGCATTAAAAACAACTTTTACATTGCAATCAAACTCACTCTACAATGGAAATGCTCTCAGATCTGTAGTCTATGCAGCAGTGAACCCATAATAGCACTCTCAACCTTACCCAATTATAGATCTAACCTCTCTCCTCGCTACTCCAGGGGAATTAGCCAACCATTATTGAGCTAAAAGAGGGAAAATGAAATTTCTTTGCAAGCTCTAATCTCCAAAATTTTGCTCAGATCTCAATCTCTCCCAATTTCAATTGGGGGTCTCTATATATAGCTTTCTCCTTTGTTTTTCCCGCCAAAACTCCTTTCTAGAAGGTCCTCAGAGTTTGTTAGGGTTCTGTTAGAGCATGTGGATCAGTTAGGGTTTCCAAGAGCACCTTCTAGATCTGTCGTGCCAGTCACCAAGTGCCTCAGATTGCGTGCAGCAGGTCACCAAGTCACGGCGTGTGCATAGCTGAGTTTCTGAGAAGTTTTGCACACAATTTCGACAGGTTGGGAGACCGTTTCGTCAGGTTGTAGCTTTGCATTCCATCACTTCGATAGGATGGCTCTCACTCCTATCGAAAGGCTCAATCATCCTTCAATAGGTGTTGTTCTAGCACCTCCATTTCATTAGGTTCAGACGGTCATCCGATAGGTTCTGGAGACCTTTCGATAGGTTCAGGAACCCTTCGATAGGTTCCCTTTTCTCCTCCTTAGGTAGATTTCGTCAGGATGAAATCTGTCTTTCTCTCAACTGTTCGATAGGTTCTTAGATCCTATCGAATTTCACAATCCTCATGACTTCTTTCTATCTTCAAATCCTATCGAAACCTCGCCAATCTACATGAATTCCTCTAATTTAACTCTCAGCTCCTATCAAAATCTTCAGATGCCCTATGCTACCCTCTGATGTGCTATTGATGGGTTTGTCTTGTGCTAAGAGATGGCCCCTTTATAGGCATTCTTGAGTGGTTTTTTGCATTATTATTATCTTTTATTACTGTCTACAAAATACACTTGACAGAGGCCTATAGTGTGCTCACAGGTCTATCAATGGTCAGGTTAAAGGGTGAAAAGTGGCATTTTTCACCACTTAACACACCCCCAAACCTAAGCTTTGCTAGTCCCTGAGCAAAGGAGAATTAAAAAGAATTTAAAATGCCACTTTCGTAGGGAGCACGGGTGCATTTAGTATATGCACCAAGCCTTTTAAACCCCTAGGTGATCCATAGTGGAGGAGTGAAGTCTCCTGAGGGTTTTCAGTGAAGGTACCCACAAACTTCTCCAATTAAATTTAGTTAATCATAGTGCAACCGGTTAAAGCAGAGTTTGAGTAGATAAAATGGATTCACACCATGCACCTTTAGAGGAATTTCAACAGGGCTGTTCACTCATTAATACAAGGAAGAGGGATGCATCATATCACTCAGCTCAAGAACTATTACAGCCCTCAAATAGGACTGCAAGCATGAGCATAGGCATTGCTCTGATTTCTGACTTCTCCAGCTCCTTACACCATAGATTAAACAGATCCTTATCTCAATCCATTTCAGATCAGTAAGGTCTTTTTATTGGGTTGTAATGTGGCTTAGGGATGAGGTTTGCAAAAAAATAAAAGGGGAGAATGGGATTCAAAATTGAGAAATCAATCAGGTAAGGAGGTGACATGTACACCTTCTTCATTTCAGCAAAGATCCATCTTCTTTTTAAATTTGTAGAGGCAAAGTGGCCAGCTTTTTCTCTTCTTTTTCAAAATATCCAATGAAGTGACTTCTCCATCTCATTCTTTTGTTTTGCTTTTTTTTTTTATGGGCAGGAATGCCACAATGGCCACCGAATGAGCTTCCTTCTCTTTCATCCAAAAGTCAAACCTTGCTCCTCTAACCTCACTTCTTTTTCCTGATTTCTCATATCAAGGGTGAACTGAAATAGGCCAAGGGATTTTGGGTTCAAATTTCCTGGTTTTTAGTAAAGAAAATTAAGGATTTTTAAGGCTCAAATGGTGTGTATCAAGGGCAGTTCACAGGTGGAAGATTTTAAGCTCAAATTGTCCAAGGGATGGCCTTACTTCATGTCCTCAATGTCATGAATGCTGTCAAGCTGTTTCAACTTGGATATGCCTAACTTCTAGTGGTCAAGATTAGGTTCAGTCAATCCTCAGAGCAGAAAAAATTTGCCACAGCACTCTTCATAGAAAAATTTTCAGGCCCATGTCTCACTAGGTTTGGCCTTCCCTCAAATTTTCTAGGGGGTATCCTCACATTTTTCTCTCCTTTTAGGTTCACTAAACATCAATTTTTATTTTCAAAATTTGTTGACATTAACTTCATGAACAATGTTAAAACTGCAGTTTATTTCAGTTCCAAAAAAAAAATTTATGAATTAGGTGAGAGTTCACTTTATTTCCTCAAACTCCTTTTTACACCTGGCTGCACTGAAATTAACTAATTTATTGGCATACCACACCCCCCACCCCCAAACCTATATTAAATAGTGTCCTCATTGTTTATAGCAGTGGAGTATAGCATAGGAAAAATGGAAAAGAAAACTAAACTACAGTTATTTACATGCATCATCAGGCCAATCGTATAAATCTTGAAAAATTTTCAACTCAGCCTTTGATAAAGGAGTTTTGGGTGTTGGTTGAGGCTTTTTGGTGGGCTTCTTGGGTGCCTCCTCAGACTGGGCAGCAGGTTGCTTATTCTTTTCACTAGAAGCAGCAAGTGGAGGGCCAGTCATCTGAATCAAAATCAGATGGAAAGAGGGCAGAGGCATCAAGTCCCAGGGCCGCAGCATCTTCTCGTCTCTCTTTCTTGGAAAGTAAAGTGGAGGGGGTGACTGGAGGGGATGGGAGTTTTGTGGGGGCTACCTCTTCAGAGTCGGTAGTAGGCTACTTCCCTTTTTTGTGAGTAGAAGTAGAGGATGGTTTGGTGGCGGTGACCTTTCACTTTGTGGGAGTCCTCTTGGGTTTAGGGGGAGAAGGTTGGGCAGGAGGAGGAATTTGGGATGGAGGAGGTGGAACAGTTACAGGTGGGGAAGGAATAGGTTGAGTGGGGGCATCGGCAGGTGGTGGAGTAGTAGGCTGAGTGGTTGAAGAGGATGGAGGAGGTTGGGTGGAGGGGGGATTGTCTGGAGGAATCGAAGACAGAGGGGCTTATTAATAAGGCTGGGAAAGAATCACAACAATCTTCCTCTCCAGTACCTCAATTTTCTTTTTAACATCAAGTTCATTTGATTCAGCAAGTTCCTGAGTGACCTTAAGAACTTCCTTGGAGTTGGCTAATTGTTGCTTGATGTTTTCAACATTCTTCTTTTCAAACTCAGCAATGCGAATCTGAGCTTCAGCAAGCAATTTGGCTGAGTGATAACGAGTGAGAATTTCTTTCCATCCTTCCGAGATTTCACGATGCTGGATCCTCTGCTCCAATTCCAGTAGGGCAATCCTTTCCTCATACAAAACCTCCAAGTGAGTACGGAGGGCTGCCATACTATGCAGGACATCTCTTCGGATGAAGGGGTTGTCTCTCATGCCATAGAGTAGGGTGAGGTAAGGGGGAATGTAGATGTTGGATCTGGGGATGATGGGCAAGGATGGGGGTGGAGTGGAAGAAGAGGAGGGGGTGGAAGAGTCCAGAACCTCACAAGGATCAGTTTGAGTGGAGGCATCTTGGAAAACAAGTGGGGAGGTGGTGGGGGGTAGAGGGGATTCAGCTACTGTAGAGGCAAGTAGATCTGATGATGAGGGTAAAGTGGCTGGTGGTGAGGAAAGTATGGGGAGAGCTGGTGCTGCTACCTCCGCAGACTGGGCAGCAGCAGGGGGTGGGGAAGGTATGGGTGAAGCAGGAGGGGATATGTGAGAGGGTTGAGGGGCTGGGATAAGTGTGGATTGAATTGAGTGGAGGCATGAGCTCATGAGGGTTTGATTGTCAGTGTTGATGGTTAATTGGGAGTGAATGGACTGGAGGAGGGATAGAATATGAGTGAGGGTGTCTGGCATGGTGGGGGTAGAAGGGACAGGTGTTTGGACGGGATGGAAGGGAGAAGAGGGTGCATGGTTAAAATGAGGGGGAGTAGGGTGTGGGGAGTTAGGCAGTGGGGTGTATTCATGAGCCACATCCTTCACAATGGAGGCCATGAGGGCAATGGATCCAGTATGGTGAACTGGTCCACATCCTGTGTATGGAGAAGGGTTTGGTCAATGGGTGGAGATGGTATGGTAGGGGTAGGCTCTGAAAATGGAGGAAGGTCAAGGATTTCAGGTGGGAGGACCTGAGTGGTGGTTGAATGTAAAACTGGTTCAGAGGTGGTTGGAATGGGGCCTATTGGAAGAGGAACTGATACAAAGGGAAAGAGCAATGTGGGTGGAGGGGTGGGTAATGGGACAGGTATGGTAGGTGGAAGGGTGGATGAGGGTATTTCAGCAGGGAGATCTGCTGCTATTGTCGCGGGTATTTCAACCTCCTCCACTCCGATTGGCTTATTTTTCTGCATCAATGTGAGGCTTGTGGACCATGCCCTCTTTCCAAATACCTTAGGGGTCACCTTCTCCACTGGCTCATTTTGCAAATTTTGACCTTGGCCAGACATGTGATTAGTCTACTGAAGGGCAGACCACCTTCTTTTGCAAAAGCTTGCCTTTTCAACACCTTGTCATTAATGTCCACCATTGGTTCAAAAATCAACTTGGGTGCATTCACAAATTGCCCCTTTGAACAATAGTATAGGGCATCCACTAATGGGGCCCTCCACTCTTGCAAATGCCCAGTGACATAGACATTTTTCCTCAAAATGGTGTCCATGAGTCTTAAGGTAGGAGGGAAGTCTCTTCTCATCAGAGATTCACCAGAGCCCACAATACCATTTGTGAGCTATTTTGCCATTTCCCTAAAAGAAGCCTAAATAGGTGCTCCCTCAGCTCTTGTGGAGTCAAATTGATATGGGACTCCCAAAGCCATCCCAATGTCTTTGCAGTCTACAATCAGCTGCCAATCGTCAATCAAAATCTCAAGTGCATTCTCAGTCCCAGACACCACCTTCTTGGTCAGGTTTTGATACCACAATTTCACCTGCCTGGGATAAACCATTTCCTTCAAAGGCGAAAGCAGGGGTAGCAAACCTTCTTTCTTCAAATAGTTCAATGTCCCCTGGCACTCCCCAATGCTAGCAAAGTATGCCAGGTCAAAATCTGTGTCAGGGACAAGACTCAAAGTGTCCACAAATTCATTGGGGGTAGTTAACCCAACTGGAAGGGTGGGCAAAGGTATATTTGCAGCGAGGGCAGCTCTCTCTAAAGGTGTTTCTACCACAGGCTCCTGAATTTCAATGGATTTGGCTCTCTTGGCTTTTTGGGCCTTCTTGGGTGTCTCTTTAGAGAGCTTCCTCTTGGTAGGTGGTTTGGTGGGAGGCTTTGCTTTCTTGGTAGATTGAGGGGTGGAAGCAGTTGGTTGCGGAAATAGGTCAGCTAGGGTTTCTTCAAAATCGGCCATTTTTGCTTTCGAAAATGGAACAGTATCTAGGAAAAACATGGAATGAGTTGCTAGGAAAAAGACAGAGGGAAGAAGAAAGACAACTTACCCTAAAATCCTAGGTTTTCTTCCAGATGTCGCAATTTACAGCTCCAATTTCTCTAAAATCAGAGGCAAAATGCTCCCTTGTGCCGGCAAAATGTACTGACAAAGTGGCAGACTGAACGGATGATGATTTCTATGGTATTTAGCAGAGAGAAGGGGGAGGTGAAAAATGAGGAAGAGAGCTAGGGTTTGCAGCCGGTACCAATATGGGGCGAAAATGACTTGTCGATAGGTATTAAAGGATGATATACGATTTTGACAAGATGAATAGGCTGGTTTCGATAGGTTGATGCATCCTATCGACAGTGTGACAGTCAAAGCTTTTTAAAGTGGATGATTCAATAGGTTCACGACAGGTGGAATCATCTTTCCTATAGGTGTAGGGGTACCTGATTCATCTTTTCGATATGTTCTCGATAGGTATCCAGAACTTATCGAAATCAATATTTTTCCCTTGATGACCTATCGAGAAGTCAGTTTTACCTGTCGATCATGTTCAGTACCTATCGAAACCTCCAATTATCTTATCGAAGCCATATAGCGACCTAACGAAAAGTGCAATTGACCTATCGACAGCTCCCAAAACCACACAAAACTATAATTCCAGGCAGTCTCAACTATTTTCAGTGAGCTTCCTGTGTCTTTGCTCTATAGTTTGTTTCCCTGATGGACAAACTCCCATTATCTTAGGCCAGGTTGAAATGATGGTCTGATGTTTGTGATAACATGTTTATTGCAAAAAGAATTTCACTTGAAGCATAAAATGAACACCTAGAACAACAAAAAATTATAATACATATGATACATACTGGACTGCAGGGGCTAATCCGGAGGATCTGGGAGGTCCACAGCATCTGCATGATTAGTACCTTTCGTGGATTCTTTCCTCAGCCAGTATCCCTCCCCTGAGTGTAGTTTTCCATCTGTGAACCAATCATTGTCCTGCAACAGCCAATGTGTATTTTCATGCATCACCTTCTTTTATACATTAATGGAAAAACAAGCCTCTTCAAGAGAGGGTTGATAGCCAGTGCTATATACATTCAACTTTACTTTCATGTTGCCAAAGGAGACTTCCATGATTCCTCACCTGCATTGTATACAAGCATTAGCCGTGGCCAAAAAGGGCCTGCCTAGAATCACAGGTATGGAAGAAGCACATTTTCTTGGTTCCATGTCCAACACCAAAAAGTCAGCAGGATAGAAGAATTTGTCAACTCCAACCAAAACATCCTAAATTATCCCCACAGGTTTCCTTTCAAATCTATCAGCCAGCTGTAGGACCACATGTGTGGGCTTTAATTCTCCTAGGCCCGGCTTTTCATATATTGAATATGGAAGCAAATTTACACTGGCTCCCAGATCCAATAAGGCTTTATCAATGGTGTGATTCCCAATGATGCAGGGGATAGTGGGGGTTTTAGGGTCTTATAATTTGGTTGGGGTTGCAATAGACAAAATTTTTTTCACTTTCTCTGCTGAAAAGACTTTCTTGGATAAGTGTATCCTAGACTGTCTTTTATGGGTGCAAAGCTCTTTCAAAAACTTGGCATAGGCTGGGACTTGTTTAATTGCATCAAGTAAAGGTAAATTGATCTGTACTTGCTTGAAAATCTCCATCATTTCCTCTATTTTACCTTGCCCCTTATCGAAAGGGGAAGGTTCTTGTAGTGCCTTAGGAAATGGCAAATGTGGGATTGCTCCCTCATTTGCAGCCTTGGCCAATTGATCATCTTTCTTTTCAATTTTTTTCTTCCCTTGAGGATCCTCATTATCCTCTTTATTCACAGCTGGTTGTTCCTTCAGGTCCACCACTGGTGGCCCTTGTTGTGTTCTTGTAGAAATCACTTCATTTTCTTCCTCCAAGCTCCTCACAGGCTCACAACCAACTTGGTTGTCCACTAGCCTACCACTTCTCAATGTTGTAACAGATTTGGCTTCCTCATAGGTGGAGAAAACTTCACCCACTACAAACTGTCTTCGTGGGTTGTCCTGTGGTTGGCTAGGCAACCTTCCTCCCTCTCTCCTAATTAGAACATCAGGCAGCTGACCAAGTTGGTCCTCTATCTTTTTTATGCTCTGGCTGTGAGAGTGCACAGTTTGGGATAAGGAGTTCAAGTTTTGCAATGAAGATAAAACTTGTTCCTCAAAGGAAGATGCTCTCGCAGCTGGAGGAGGTGCAAATTGCTGCACAGGAGGAGCTACAAGTTGGGCCATGGGTTGCTGATACTGAGGCCTTGGGACATAACCTTGGGGATAGGGCTGAGCATTTCTATAGGGCATGGACTGTTGGGGCTGCTGCAGCTGGCTGGGGTATGCATCTTGTCTCTACCTCAGATTGGGGTGGTTTCTCCATTGATACCCAATAGCAAGGTACTGCCCATAAGACTAAGCTATAGCCACAGGCTCTGTTATAAAATCAGGAAATTGGCCAGCAGATGGGCATTCTTCAAGGGAGTGAGTAGGGGAGTGGCATATGGCACATGCCTCCTCCACCTTAGCAACCATAGGTGACTGCATTGCTCCCATCAGCCTATCAAATTTTAGGGCTAGACTGTCCACTTTCTTTTCCAAATCACCTGGCACACTCACTTCATATAACTTCCCTCTTGAAGTATTCTCCTTCACTAATCTAGGAGGCTCTAGGTCTCTATCCAAGGTTTCCCTTTGCATAGAGTTCTCACTAATGATGTCAAACAGCCATGCCTCCTCAGCAGTTTTATGGAGGTAGGTGCCACCACAGGAAGCATCTATCATGTCTCTGCTCTTAGAATCAATTCCCTGATAAAAACATTGGACCAATTGCCATTCAAGGATTTGATGGTGGGGGTATTTCTTTTGGAGTTTCTTAAATCTCTCCCAGGATTGATGAAAATCTTCAGTTGGATCTTGAGTAAAAGAGATGATACCCTTCCTCAACTGGCTAATTTTTAACATAGGAAAGAACTTGGCCAAAAATTGACATTGGAGGTCACTCCAGGATTGAATGTTGTTGGGTAGAAGCATGGACAACCAGGTCGTGGCTCCGTCCTTTAATGAAAAAGGAAAGAGTCTCATCCTGGTGGCCTCCTACCCCAAACCTGTGATGTTAAATATAGTGCACAGTCCCAAGAACTCATCAATGTGACTGTAGGGGTCTTCTTTAGTTAGGCCATGAAATGAGGGCAGCATTTGAATTATGAAAGATTTTATCTCATAGTTTCCTTGGGCAGTTAGGAATTAAATGCAGAAGGGGGAATTATAGAGCTTGGTGCATTAAACTCCTTAAGGGTTCTTGGCTGCTGTTGCTCACCCATTTCTACAGAGTCAATTGCAACAGACGTGGGTGTAGTTGGTCTGGATCTGAGAAGTCTTTCAACCTCTGGATTTAGTAGAATAATCTAAGGTTGGGGAGCTCTCCTACCAAACATACAACACTCAAAATTTGAATGCAGAAAAAAACCTCAACACAACGAGTAGAATCAACCAAACATTCTAACTACTCTAACAGATCTGAAAAATAAAAGGGGAGTAGAGGGATGCAAACTATAGAGAAGCCTCCAGCACAATTCTCCTCTCACACTACAACCTCAGATCTGATGAAATGCACACAAAATACTGAAAAATAACAAAACTCACCAATGCAGTTAGTAAAATCAAACAACTATAGATCTATGATCAAAACTTAGATCTACTAATTTCTAAACACACCTCCCCGACAACAGCGCCAAAAACTTGTTGGGGTTTCTACCTTCCCTTCAAATAGGGTCTAAAATCATTCATAAAACTAGGCAGAACACACTCACATAGACCTGCAAGTAATCAGGGTCTATTGTAGCAAGTTTTAAAAAGATGGTATGTAAGGGAATGTCTACAAGGAGGTTAGGTTAAAAATGTGGTAAATCTCCAGATCTGTAAGAGATCTGGCACCCTAACTAATACTAAGTTAGCTAAAAGACAGGGTAGAGGTTTTAAAAGGGGTTGTCACTTAAGCTATACCAAAATTAAACAAAAACTAACTTGGATCGAGTTTAGGGATCTAGATCTTGTAGGGCAAAGGAGTTAAAAATTGAAAATGGAGAAGAGTAGCTTGGAGATTGGTCTCACTGAATTCAGATTAGGTTAATCATGTCACAGAGGTTCAAAGCACACAATTCCCTCAGCTAACTATAAGCACAGCTGCAGGGTAGAAGACTCCACTCCCAATCACAGGATCTAACTGGTCTTAAGGCTATGATCTATCCACTTGAATAGTCATAGACCATCCTATAGACTTTATCTGATCAAGGGATTTACAGCAAACGAATCCAATTGGAGCCTAAACTTGGACTAATCTTAAGACTATAATCTGTCCACTTTAATGGTCACAGATCATCCTAGGGATCTCCTCCAAAGCAAAAGCATCAATAAGAACAATTAAAACCACTACAGATGCTGTAATTCTAAGGTCACTGACTCAGAAAATTACAGGAGTATCAGATCCAGGGAGATCAAATGGTATCCAAGAGGTCTATCAGTTAAGTGGGTGAGCTGATCTACGAACTCCTCTACACAAATCCGATCGTGCACCAAATGAAACCAAAGGAACTTTAGATCTGATTATAACATTAAAAAAAATATTTACATTACAATCAAACTCACTCTACAATGGAAATGCTCTCAGATATGTAGTCTGTGCAGCAGTGAACCCACAATAGCACTCTTAACCTTACCTAATTATAGATCTAACCTCTCTCCTAGCTACTCCAGGGGAATTAGCCAACCATTGTTGAGCTAAAGGAGGGAAAATAGAATTTCTCTCCAAGCTCTAATCTCAAGAATTTTGCTCAGATCTCGATCTCCCCCAATTGCAATTGGGGGTCTCTATATATAGCCTTCTCCTTTATTTTTTGCACCAAAAAATTCCTTTCTAAAAGGTCCTCAGAGTTTGTTAGAGTTCTGTTAGAGCACGTGGGTCGGTTAGGGTTTCCTAGAGCATCTAGAATCGTCGTGCCGGTCACCAAGTGCCTCGAGTTGCGTACAGCAGGTCACCAAGTCACAGAGTGTGCATAGCTGATTTTCTGAGAAGTTTTGCACACGATTTTGACAGATTAGGGGAGTAGTTCGATAGGTTGGGAGACCGTTTCGTTAGGTTGTAACTTTGCATTCCATCACTTCGATAGGATGGCTCTCACTCCTATCAAAAGGCTCAAACATCCTTCGATAGGTGCTGTTCCAGCACCTCCATTTCGTTAGGTTCAGGCAGTCTTCTGATAGGTTCTGGAGACCATTCGATAGGTTCAGAAACCCTTCGATAGGTTTCCTTTTCTCAGGTAGATTTCGTCGGGATGAAATCTGTCATTCTCTCAACTGTTCGATAGGTTCTTGGATACTATCGAATTTCACAATCCTCACAACTTCTTTCTGCCTTCAGATCCTATCGAAACCTCGCCAATCTGCATGAATTCCTCTAATTTAACTCTCAGCTCCTATTGAAATCTTCAGATGTCCTCTCGATAGGATGCTCTTAGCCTGTCTTCACTTCCTTCGCCTTGTTCTGCTGTAGCCAAGCACTCTAAGGGTCTAGTGACGTGCTACCCTCTGGTGTGCTATTGATGGATCTGTCCTGTGCTGAGAGATGGCCCCTTTGTGGGCATTCTTGAGTGGTTTTCTGCATTATTATCATCTTTTATTGTTGTCTATAAAATATACTTGACAGGGGCTTATTAGTGTGCTCACAGGTCTATCAATGGTCAGGTTAAAGGGTGAAAAGTGGTATTTTTCACCACTTAACAAAAACCAAAATCATTATTTTAAAAAAATTTAAAAAAAATCCATAAAATAATAACTTTAAAAATTCACATAAAATAATAACTTTGAAAATCCAAAAAAAAATCACATAAAATGATAGAAAAATCACAAAAATAAAACACCTCAAATAAATAACTTGTTTGTGTTTCCCCACAGAGCTACGCACATGCATAATATGGTAAAATGTCAATGTTTTATCAGCAGTACAACTGTGCCATATTAAAGTCCCGAGTCGAGTGAGCAACCGTGGGAATTGTGACGATCCCGTCGCGATGATGCGCTCGGTTGCAAAAAATATAGAGTCGCCACCCGGAGCTTTCAGTGTCCCGGGAAACCTAGTTCATTTTTATGAGCACCGAAGTGCTAAAAATATGACTCTGATTTCGGTCCACTCCAAAGGCTCTTAGGTAAGGGCTTCGGTTATCGATCGGGAAGGTGTTAGGCACCCGATCATCCTGCTTAAAGTTGTCGCTACTAATGGCTAAAAATAAAATAAAGTAAAAGAAAAGAAAATAGCTTCCTCTTGCCTAAAAGGGCTTAGAATCCTATTTGTGCCCCTCCGTTCCTACCGAAAATTCAGGGGCGTAACAGCACAAACTAGAGGATGGAAGGAGCTAAAGAAGAGATAGGAGAAGAAAGGGGAGAGTCGGAGCCCTCGGGCCCTTATAGCACTGTAGAAGAGCGTTGCATTGACTTCCTTTGCTGAGCTTTTGAAGGCTTGAATGATGGAAAAAGGGGTTCTAACTCCTAAGGCTTGAAGCTAAGACGTAGAGAGGGAAGGCTAAGGGGTTGCACACACCTAACCTAAAGGCTTTTAGTGAAATGCTAAGGTCTAAGGGAGCTTTTTGAAATCTAGAATTTGTATGTGAAGTGTGCACCAAAGGGAGAAAGATCTTCTCACTTTAAGCTCTTTCTCTCTTAGGCCAAAATTCTCAACCCTTAAACCAAGGGGTGGGGGGCTCTATTTATAGGAAATGGGTGGATTAGGAGATCACTTCAGAGTTAAAAGGGTTTAGCAATTAGGTAATCTCACATCTAAGGATTCCTAGGATTTTTGGAGCCTTGAGATGTGTGAGAAGGTTCTACAATAGTGGATGATGGGGTGAGGCCTTAAGGCACTTGAAGGGTTGCAAATAGGTAGGGAATGGGTGCAACAGAACTAGCAAAACACACCCCAAAGGTCAAGGTGGTCAACAAGTCAAACCCTAATCATGATTTTTGGGGCAAAATCTAGAGGTTACTATTTAGATCCCTAGCGCAACTAATAGTTGCACCAGGCAAATGTACAGTAAAATAGTTTTAAGTAGTGCCTGGAAGTTGGTTCGCGAGAGTGGGCTCCACCTTTAACCTTGGCGCAACTAATAGTTGTGCCAGGCTTAAAATCTGGGAGAATTGGCATGGTGCAACTAATAGTTGTGCCAGGTAAAATTGTAACTGGCATAACTATTAGTTGCGCCAAATCCCTAAGAGGGCCCACACGAATTTACACTTCTGCCCTTCGGGTTCGGTCCGCCATATCTTTTGGTATATACCTCCGATTGGGGCAATTCTTAAACCATTAGAAAGCTGACAACCTCTTCTTTTCAATGGTATGAGATTTGATCACAGTAGAGGGCCGTAGCTGGTTTCAATGCCCCCTTCCTCAACCATTTGCTTGATTAGGTTAGGTTTAGGTTCAGAACGGGTTCTAAGGGTCGAGATTGATTTCTAAAGGTTTGGGTCAGGTTCTTAAGGGATCTAGGGTGATTCCTAAGGGTTTGGAAAGGTTCCTAAGGGTTCTAGGGGGGTTCCTAAAGGATCTAGGGTGATTCTTAAGGGTTTGAAAAGGTTCCTAAGGGTTCTAGGGGGGTTCTTAAAGGTTCCGTACATGTCATCAAAAGCTCAGAATTGCACCTCTCTCGAAAGGTGTTTCGATTAGGCCTTAGGCCAAATTTGGGTGTCTACAGATGCCCCTCTTTGGTATTCGATCATTAATGATCGAATGGAAAAGAAAAAGAGTCATCCAAAGAGGCCCAAGGTATTATTAACGGGTTCGCTGCATTCAGAACGAACTTCAAACATCAAATGAGTAACACGGTGAGAAAATAAAAGCCTTGGGATGTCAGGCTAAACATTCATTTTTCGAGGTAATTGGTTCCCAAGCGCTTAGCGACATTACTGAGCATAACCGAGGTGGAATGAGTTGCGAACTCCCTATAGTCGGAAAAGATATTCACTTCTCAGGATTATTTAAAGGTATTTGATATTTAAGATTCATTCGGAATGCAATAGCTTCATAAGTAAGAGGGGTGATCGACCCACATTCAAACATAGGCACTTAGCAAAACTACGCAAGGCTCCACAATTTGCGTTCAATCCTACGAGGCATTTGATGGCCCCATCTGACTATTCGCGGGTGCCCCTGCTGAAAGCAGGGTTTGAGGTCTTTCAGCGAATGCATCGACCCCGAAGTTTATTTAGCATGACTGCCCGAGCGAAGTGAATAGATGTCACAATGCTTTTTGGGAGTGCATGCCATTTTCGAAAGCATGCCTTAGATTAACATGGCCTAGAGCATCCAATTTTGATTACCTTGAATAGATCCAACCAAATAGTAGGGTATCTCCATGAAGGGACATCCAATCCAGGTCTCTGCTGACAATGATCATAAACATCAATTAACTATGTATAATCATGCACCCATCAAGGGCAATAAGCAATAACAAAGGTGATGGAAGCCCCGACCCGGACCCGCCCGAGTATAATTTATGGGGACAAACGACCATCATACGGATACCCAGACATATGGCGTATACTTTACAGGGATACCGCTGCCCATACAGGTTTTAAGCATGTAGAAAATAGAAAAGGAAATGAACCCTTCTGAATGCATGGTTGCACATAGTTTGATTGACACGTAATCTCATTCTCAACAGGTTGGTCTCAACCAACGATTGACCTTTTCCAATGGAGAATCTGAAGCTTAAGACACTTAAGTTCACATGAATCCAAAACAGAACGCTCGTTGCAAAGATTTAGCCATGGAGTCGAATCGATCAAAACATTGACTGTTTAACTGGGACCGACACTGTTGCTCCTTCCTTAAAGCAGGATCCAAAAATCCGAGGCGAACCTCCGACTTAGGACTTTAGTATGGCACAACTACATTGCGGATAAAATATTGACGTTTTACTGCCTTATGGTTGTGCGTCTCTGTAGGGAATACAAACTTGTTTTTTATTTTTCTATCATTTTATGCGATTTTTTTGAATTTTTTTTCAACTGTTATTTTATGTGATTTTTTTAGAATTTTTGAAGTTATTATTTTATGTGGATTTTTCCTGTGAATACTTTCGGCTTCTCTGTGGGGATTTTTTTTGGGTTTTTCTTTATATTTTCTTGTGTAGGACCGGGGTGCTCATTGATCTTGATCCGCTTTTATTTTAGCACGGCTTTCTTGGCAAGTCAAAGGATGATCAAAATGCCACCTTGGGAGCGTGTGCATCTGCCGGGAGCAATAGAGCAAACAAAAAGACTGGGGGGACCGGTCTTCCCCTCTGGCCCGTACCAGGCCCAAGACCTGGCCTAAGTGCCTGGAGCAACTATTAGTTGTGTCATGCCACTAAGGGCCTCAAAATAGCCTGGCGCAACTAATAGTTGTGCAACTATTAGTTATGTCAGGCTTGGCTAGGGGGAATTTAAACAACCCGAGTTCGGGCTAGGGGGCTTTATTTCAAAATTTTCTCTCCCTCCTTTGAAACCGAAAACCGCCCCCCCCCCCTCCCTCCTAGGGTTCCTTTACATTGCCTCTACGCGTGCCCCATTGCCGTTGCTTTACTTATGTGGATCGATCATCAGCTCACGCTAGACCAAAGACCCTTTTTTCTTCTAAGAGGTAACCATTTAACACCTATTTTCTTTAATTTTTCTTGCAAATATGATCATGATCTTGCATTCCTAGATGAAAAAAAGTTTATTTTCATTGTAAGCATGTTGATTGTTGATGTCTGAATGGTTTTTCCTGAATAATGCCCCTTTTTTGTGGTTTTATGGGTTTTATTAATATTTGTAGACAATAATAATTTTTGTTTATGTTTTTATTGGTGCTTAGAAAATATTTTTCTTTGTTTTTATCTTGAATACCAAGCAAGGATACTATTTAGGAAAAGGGGAAAATTTTGTTTGTTTTTTGTTGTTGTTTTTTTGTGTTTCTTTTTGAATGGTTGATAACAAAACGATTTTTGGTTCCTATATATATTGAAAACTAATCAAGGGGAATTTTTTTTTTATTTTCTTTCTTATACTTAATTAAGGAAAAGGATTTTGCCTCTAAAAATTTTATTGTTTGAAAACTAAGGCATTGATTTACATATAATTTTTTGTTTTAGTTTTTTTTTTGTAAAAGAGGATTTTATTATTATTTTATGGACATAAAGGGAGGGATTTTTTTTGAAGGAGTTTTTTTTTGTTTGCTTTTTTGTTTTTGATTTTATGAACCACGAAGAAAATGATTTTTTTATTTGTTTTTTCTAAACCCCCCCTTTTTTGGCATAAAGGAAGGACCCTTTGGTTTTGATGACGATTTTTTATATATTTTAAATGGCTTTTATTTTTAAACATAAAAGAAAGGGGGGTTTATTTATTTATTTATTTTTTTCTTTACATCCTAAGATAGAAAGGAGAGGATTTTTTTTTGCATTTTCAACCTAAAAGGGATTTTGTTGTTTTTTTTTTTGTGCACTTTTTTTTTTGCCTATGTATGTGTGCATCTTTACTTCCTGACCATGAACAATGAGAGGGTGACCATACTTACCTTCCCTTGGTATGTAGCACAAAAATCGTCCTTTACCACTGATCTATTCTAATGTGGTTGCCTTTTGTTGCCCTAGCATGTCAAGCGAGGGTGAGCGTATTCCCGAGGAGGGGCCTGAGATAGTGTACGGCCTGCGGGGGAGCAGTTCATCAAGGTAGATCGGAGAGCGGTCCAATGGCTCGAGATGCAGGGCAAGGCCGCCCGGGAAGGCCTCCTTCACCAACAGCATACCCACATTTCAAATTTCGGGATAGCGGGCAAGGTAAAAGAGAGGTCCAATTTATTTCCATTACGCAACTTTTGCTTTACCTCTGTGGTCTGATGCGCATTTTCTTAGGTGTAGGACCTGCCCAACAATGTGTTCTGCGGGGGGTGGCTTGACTTTCATGAGTTCTACCTCTACGTCCCTCCCGTGGTAAAGGTCCTTCTCACACAGGTGGGCTTCGAAGAATTTTTATCTTGCCCCACAATGAGGGTTGACGTTGCCTATCTGAAAGCCTTGATTGAACGGTTTCGCCCCTAGACAATGACCTTTCACATGCCGTATGCAGAGATGACTTTGACACCCATCGACTGGGCCATGATTACCGACATCAGGATAGGGGGATACAAATATCCGATCTCGCGGTGCCGAGTCGAGAGGACATTATTCGATTGATTGGGGCCTATCCTCCTCGCGGGCAGACACATGGCACCGAGATCAAAATGTCTTGGCCGACCTTACTTTATACACCTGATGAGTTAGTGGATCTGGGTTAGCCAGACAGGGTGTTCTACATCACGCTCGAGCGGGCGATCGTCCTAGTTCACATTACTCTCTTGGTCCTGTTTGGTAAGACCCTTTTCACCAATGCGAGCGGTGGCCGAGTCAGCCTAGCCCTGCTGAGTGTGATGGACAACTGGGGTGACGTCCACAGGTATGACTGGGGAGGGGCATGGTATGCATAGCTGATGTATAATTTGTCTCGAGTCACGATCGGGGATTCAAAGTCTGTTGTTGGATTTTTGGCCGCCCTGGAGGTAATTCCTCATTCCTTTGCCTTTGCCATTTTTTTTTGAATGATCCATATATGCTACTAACCTGTTGGGTGCCCGCTTCTTTTCTCGGAGGTGCTCACATATCCCCTCCTCAGCAACTGGAATCAGGCCTGACACCGCGATGTAGGTTTAAAGCACTTGGAGACTGGTCTTAGGTCCCAACTCGACTTGATGGTTCCTGAGCAGGTAAAACTCTCTTTAAACTTTGTTTGTTTTTAGCTCAGGAATCTCCCTTTACTGATGTGCTAACTGCTTGGATTCTCTCTTTTTCTTTTGACATGGGCAAATCCTCCCTGACCCGTACCTTGCATTCCCCTTCTAGGACCGAGCAGTTGTTGGCGCTTCCCACCTATTTAACAATCACCATGTCGTTTTCTTCTATGGAGCATGGGCATAATTCTATTATCTGAGGGAGCAAGTCGTGCACCAATTCCAAGGTTACTATGCCATACCTGTGGACCCTCCGGCGGATGTTTGGTATCTCGTTAACAGTATCGAGGAGCTTACCGCGACCTTCAACAATGGGCTTCCCATTCATGCTCTCCATGTGCCTGGGGACTATCATCTTTGGTACGAGTGCCTGTCGTACCGGTTTATCTTGCCACGCTTTATACCTAGCACCATTTTCTTGCGTTCGGCGGCCCTCTCCACTAGCTAATTCTTCTTAGCTTGGATTAGTTCCCTTTATGCTTTAGTTCAGTCCTTCATTCCTTCTAAGCGAATCTTTATGTTGTTCATAGTTTGCTTCAGGGGATGATTCGGATGGTGAAGGTGGGACGGGTGCAGCTGATATGTCAGGGGAAGATCCCTCTGGTGTTGGCCCTTTTGGTGTGGGTCCCTCGGGCGAGGGCTCCTCGGGTGCTGGTCCGTTAGCTACCTCTCATGCTGATATCCCTAGTGGTGATCCACCCGTGGTTTATGGGACCTTTCGGCACCTGGATGACAGCTTCCTTTCGGGCCCCTGCACGGACGTGGATCGACAAGCGCGACTTTCTGCTGAGGCAGCCCATGTCCCTCCTCCTGAGGTGGTTCCAGGGGTAAGTCTGCTGACGGCGCAATCTCTTTCCGTTTCAGCCTCCTATTGTACATGCTTTAAGATTGCCCTGATAATTGATGTTATATCATTCTGAACGTAGGATTTCAACTTGGCCATGGAATATGCGGAGTACCATCATCATCTTGCAGAGCTTAGGGAGGTGGAGACGGTGAGTACCTTGCTGTCCTACTCCTCTCATTCATTTGATCATCATTTGTCTCTTAACTAATCCCGACTCTTGACTTTGACTGTGCCTTGTAGCGTGCTGGTGCTAAGGAGTCGCATTCTTTACTCAGTAGGATCTCGCAGGCGTGGTCGAGGGTGGGGGACATTCAGACCTTCTATAGCTCCTATTGCCGTTGCAAGAAATCAACGGGTGCGAGCAAGGAATAGGCTTTTAGTTTTTGTTTTGAAAACTCAGTACTCTTTGGAATTCGATTTGGATTTGTTTAATCATTTTGGGGATGGTTGATGTGATACTTTGGATCATTATTTTTGGAAAATATTTTTAGAATTTCTACTTTGATTTTATTCCATGATCTCTTTGCATCGGACCTGTTTCTCTACAGGATGTGTTTGCCCAAATGTTCTTAGAAAGCGACTCCTTGGGTGTATGCTTTGATGTAGGATCAGTCCTGCATATGAATAAACAAAATAATTGCCAAACTATTAGTGAAAGGAGGTGTGTGAAAAAAAAAAGGGGTGTAAGTCCCCACAGTTGGGTCCCGGAATGGCTGAAGCGGGGGGACTGTAGTGTGGCACAACTATTAGTTGCGCCAGGTTGAAATCCCAAAAAATATGTACTGGCGCAACTATTAGTTGCGCCAGGCATAAATGGGGACCAAAATGTGCTGGCGCAACTAATAGTTGCGCCAGGCTCAACCTGGGGGAGAAAAACACTGGCGTAACTAATAGTTGCGCCCTGTTTAGCCTGGGGAGCTGTGGGTCCTTATATACCCGAGCTAGTCCAAAAATCGCTTCTTTTTTATTTGTCTTGGCCCTTTGACCGATTCTTTTTGCTCTTGCTTTTCCAAGGCGGGTCCATCACCATACATCAATTTTTCTCTTCTCAGAAAATCATTGTACGTTCATGGACCCACTTTCTAACCCTCCCTTACGTGGAGGGCCTGGAGCCAATTTGCCCCCTTCCTTGGGCTTGGGGCCTAAATTTCTAACAGCCTGGTTTGGGAGCTTGAATGAGAGTGAGCTCGCCGACTTGTAGCGCCTTGGGCTATCTCACCTTCCTTCCTTTCTAGAGGTTCCTCCACGGAGGGAACTCCTTTTCACTACCACTTCATTTTGGGATGTGAATTCCCATATATTCCGTTTTGGGAAGCGGGAGCTAACCCCAACCCTTGAGGAGCTATCCAATCTGTCTGGCCTGAAGCTTCACAGAGGCCTTGCAAGAGTCATGCCTCAGCCAGGCTACTCCAAATCCATTCACCTTACTCTCAGTTTGAAGAAATTCGAATATGAGAAAAGTCTCATTGGGGGGCCCACATGGTGTTCGTTAAAATTCCTCAAATAACTTTTGGTGACGAAAGCCTTCGAAGATTGCGGGTTAGGAACATTTTCAATGTGAAAGATCTAGCACTCGGTCTCATCTCTGAAATTCTCTTTTTTATCGGGGGCAAGCTTCTCCTTGGCAATTTGTGACATTTTGACTGAGCTGGAGGCGGGCTGATCCATCATGCATTTGGTGCTCACCGAGCTATATCGAGGCCTTAATTCATTTGCTTTGGGCAAGGTGGAGGGCCTTCAGGGGTTCCCCTTGTTGCTTCAGGTCTGGTTGGGTGAGCACCTCGCTATCTTGGGGCCTGTGCCCCACTTTTATATTGCTCGAGGTGAGGCGCCTAAGTGCTTTCTGGGTAGGTGCCATTTGCTTCCATAGGGCAATGTGTTAGCTCTAAAACTTTAGTTGATCGATGCTGAGCTGACATGGAGGCTTCCTTGGTTGGACCGAGCCTTCCCAATAGTTCGCTCTAGAGACCATGAGGGCATCACCCTCCTAGGATTGACTGGCAATACCTTCTACTTCCCATTCCGGGAATTGTGCCAATTTGGCTGCCCTCAGTAGGTGCCTTGCGAGGCCAAACCCCCTCTATGTGATTTGATCTTTTCTAGGGGGTCCTCTGGAGACATAGATTAGATTGTTGCTCTTTGGGAGACGCATCAGTCGACGCTGATGTATGATATCGAGCAGGGAGATTCAGTTTAGGCTTCTCCTGACTATGAGGCCTGTCTATTGACTGAGCAACCTGCTGCTGATGGTCTAGATTCATCAGAGATCATTGACACTGGAGGCCCCTGGCCAAAGAAAGAGATGGCACTCCGAGCCTGCATCGAGCTACTGGTGGATGAGAAGAGGGTCCTGCAAGAACTTTTGGCACATGAAAAGGTTAGAGTAGAAACAGCAGAGGGAGAGGTCCTCCGTTTGAAGGGATCATTGAGCGTCGCCTTTGGAGCCGCCGACTCTTTTCAGAAGAGGTATAAGAGCCTGCATGGTCGCTCGCTGACTGAGTGGAATGTCCTGGAAGATGACCTTCATGCTGAGATTAGCACATTGAAGCGCGAGCCAGGCCGCTAACTCCTTCCTGCACACAGAATTTTTTTACACAGATCAGATACAAAGAAAAGGGGCAGAAAAACCTTTTTACAGATACACACATTTTTGGTATACATATTTTCTTTACGTTTTTATTTGTAAAAAGGGAAAACACACTAGTCATCACACCGGCTATATTTTTGGGATGTGGTGAAGTGGTGCATTTTATAAATGAAAGGTAGTTTATTATATATATCTACATAGACTTTTTGGTCTTTTTATTTTATGCATATATATATATATATATATATATATTTTTTGCGGTGCCTCAATCACCTTTTGAAACCCTGGGTTCTCTTTTGAGCATGGTCGAACCCCTCTTTGGCTGGTTGATTCTGAAAGAGTTTCAACAGTCTTACCAAGGTCGGAATGTCCATCCCCTTGGGTCGAGTCAAACCTTTCTCCCTACCTTGAGTCATACGTTTGACAGCAATTTCATGAAAACAATTCTGGTCGGGACTTGATTCGAACTACCATGAGTGGCCCCTAAAAGCGGTCAGGGAGAGTAATCAAGAGGGTTCTTCAAGCATTAATCCTCTCAATCAGTCCAAACCTTTCTTTTTCACTTTTTTCTCTTTTCGTTTCTTTTTTATTTATCTCCTTTTTTTACCCGTGGCACCCTTTCGGGTTTTCATCACGTCCATGGGTTTAGCTCTCTTACCCCAAGCGCCCTTTCAAGTTTTCACCTAGTCCGCACAAGCTCGCTGTTTTTACACGTAATGCCCTTTCGGGTTTTCACTACGTCCATCTTGCTTTGAGCTTATATTTATATTTTTATTTTATTTCTTTTTTTTCATTTCTTCCTTTTTTTTTTTTAAAACCATGACATAGACGTCGATTCCGTCATAGCCGGCCAGATGGGGTTCTGGTGTCGTCTGACAACTCGGCTTGTGTTGACTTAACCGATATTATGACTGCTTGTAAACCTAAAAGAGGGCTTTCTTCGGGGTGTAGCTTGGCCATGGGTTAGGTTAGGATTTGAAGGTATGCTAGGCTAGGGTTTCCTTGATACGGCTTCAGTTTTCTCAACATACTTTATCCCTTGGGGGTTTTTACTGTACATGTCCCGTGATTCTTCTACACATTTTTTTTTATTCTTTTTGCTCCATTTCAGACAATCTCTTTTTGAGGTTTTGCTTTTTCGATTTTTTTTATTTTGATGGTAACTTTACTTCCCCTTTTTCTGTATATGTACACACACATTTTTTTTTGGGGGAAGGGGTTTATTGAAAGAAAGGCTCACGCTCAAATGGGATAGCAAAGGATATCATCATTTTTAGGAATACTTTTTAGCTACTGTGTTTGGGATGATGGCCTCCTTTGGGTGGTTCTAAAGCAAGCACGTATTTGTTTCACCAATACTTACCTTATTGTGATAGACTAAGAGTAGAACCGTCGGACGTATCCAGCGCTGATGGGCTCAGGAAGATGATCTCCGTCCATGGTGGCGAGGAGGATGGCGTATCCCGGTAGTACATCTCGAATGTCGTAAGGCTCTTCCCAGTTCCGCTTGAACTTTCCTCTCGGATCTGCGTGGAGGGATGGGAAAATCTTCTTCAGCACAGTATCTCCTACCTTTAGATCTTGACCGCGGACAAGTTTATTATAAGCACGTGCAATTCGCTCCTGGGACACCTGAGTGTGACACAAGGCTAGGAGTATCTTCTCGTCCAATAAGTTTAATTGTTCGAAGCGGGTTCTCTCTCTCTACTTCGGGTAAGCCAGATTCCATGAGGATTCGGAGTGAGGGTACCTCAACCTCAATTGGTAGGACAACCTTAGTTCCATACACAAGGGAGAATGGTGTTGCCCCTGTTGCAGTACAGATCGATGTTCTATAGGCCCATAAGGCAAATGGCCGCATTTCACTCCAATCTCACTAGGTGACGACCATTTTCTCGAGGATGCAGATTACCATCTTGTTTGTAACTTCCATGGCTCCATTAGTTTGAGGCCGATAAGGTGATGAGCGATGGTGCTTGATTTTGTATTGCTCGCAGAAGGCTCGGATGCGCTTATTCGCAAAGTTTGTACCATTGTCCATGATAATGTCCTTGGGTACTCCAAATCGGCACACAATATTATTCTTGAGAAACTTCTCGACGTGACTGGCCGTGATGTTGGCATATGATGCTGCTTCTACCCACTTGGTAAAGTGTTCAATGGCGATGACGATGAACCGATGCCCATTTGATGCTTTCGAATTAATCATTCCGACGACGTCAAGGCCCTAGGTAGCAAATGGCCAAGGAGTGGTCATGCAGTGTAGATCAATGGCAGGAGTATGTATTAGACTAGAGTGTTCCTGACACTTGTAGCATTTCTGAACATGTTTGCAACAATCCAATTCCATAGTGGTCCAAAAGTATCCCTGCCACAGAATTTTCTTCGCAAGCATGTGACCAGCTGACATGGGCTCCACATACTTCCTCGTGGATCTCTCTCATTATAATGATTGCTTCACTCTCTACAAGGCACCTAGTAAAACATTATTATAGGATCACTTGTACAGGCATTCACCATAAATGACATAGCCTGCCGCTAGACGTTGGATGGTTCGTCAGTCCATCTTGGATGTACCCTCAAAGAAAGTTAGTGTCTCGAGGAAATTCTTGATATTCGAGAACCAACGTGGCTCATCATCAGGCTTTGTAGGTTCCTCAATTTATAGGAAGAAGGCCGACTCACTTCTCAGCTCGATCATGATCAGCTTCATCTCAGCACCATACGGGATTTCTATCATTGACACCAAAGTTGCTAGTGCATCAGCAAAATGGTTACTTATCCGGGGGACATATGAGAATGTCACGTCTTGGAAGCAAGCTATCAGATCCTCGAGGTGTTCATGATAGGGGATCAGTTTCTCATCTTTCGTCTTCCAGTCATCGTTTGTCTGGCATATGATCAACTGTGAATCGCCAAACACTCAAAGGTGAGTTATATTTAGATCGAGAGCCGCCTGCAGACCAGCGACACAAGCTTCATACTCAACCATGTTGTTTGTGCAAGGGAAGTTGAGCTTGATAGAGACGGGTACATGGGACCCTTTTGGCGAAATTAGAATGGTGCCAACTCCTTGACCTTCGGCATTTGTTGCCCCGTCAAAGTGCATTTCCCATGATTTTTCTGCTTCTTTTGTATCGTCTTCTATCATAAAAAGGATGTCCTCATCAGGGAATTTAGTTCTCAAAGGCTCATAGTCTGGCAAAGGATTGTCGGCGTGATGATCGGCGAGTGCCTGTCCCTTGATCGACTTCTGAGTGATGTATGTGATGTCGAACTTAGATAATAAGAGCTGCCAGCGTGCAGTCCATCCAGTGAGAGCGGGCTTCTCAAACAGGTATTTTAATGGGTCCATTCAGGCTAAAAGTAGAATGGCCTGAGATAGCAAGTAATGGCGGAGCCTCTGAGTAGCCCAAACAAGAGCCAGGCATGCTTTCTCCAGATGAGAATGTCGCGTTTCATAATCAGTAAACTTCTTACTCATATAGTAAATGACCTGTTCTCTTCTTCCTGTCTCGTCATGCTACCCTAAGACGCATCCCATCGAGACTTTCATCGTGGAGAGGTACATTAAGAGTGGTCTCTCCGGCTCGGGTGGTACAAAAATAGGTGGGTTGAGGAGGTAGCTTTTGATTTTATCAAACGCAGCCTAACAATCATCATTCCATTCAACCGGCGAGTTCTTCCTTAGTAGTTTGAAGATCAGCGTGCAGATTGGAGTTAGTTGCACAATGAACCAACTGATATATTGTACATTCTGCCTAGGAACCATCTAACTTCTTGCTTAGTAGATGGTGGCGGCATCTCAGTGATAGCTTTGACTTTGACTGGGTCGACCTTAATCCCTCTCCTGCTGACAATGAACCCCAACAGTTTTCCAAACATAGCACCAAATGCGCACTTCTGTGGGTTCAGATGTAATCTGTACTTCCTCAGTCTCTCAAATAGCTTATAAAGGTTTACCAAGTGATCGCCTCGCTTCGGTGACTTGGCTATCATATCTCCGACGTACACCTCAATCTCTCGGTGCATCATGTCTGAAAAACTATGATCATAGCTCTCTGGTATGTTGCACCAGCATTCTTTAGTCCAAATGGCACAACTCGACAGTAAAAGGTTCCCCAAGGAGTGATGAGCACAGTCTTCTCCTGATCGGCCTCTGCCATCTTTATCTGATTGTATCCAGAGAATCCGTCCATTAAAAAAGGCAACCCGTACTTAGCAGTATTATTGACCAAGATGTCGATGTGTGGCAATGGGAAATCATCTTTTGGGCTCACTCTATTCAAATTGCGGAAATCGATGCACATGCGGACCTTTTCATCTTTCTTTGGTGTAGACACCCAAATTCAGCCTAAGGCTCGATCAGTCTACACTCCGAGAGAGATGTACTCCTGTGCTTCCGATGGCACTCCTGAGCCCTTGGGAATCTATCCAGACCTTTAAGAATCACCTAAAACCCATTAGAACTACTCCCCCAACCCTTAGAGATCACCTCTAAACCCTAGGATCCCTTCCTAGACTCAACTTAGACCCTTCTGAGTATTTTATGGGAGGAGAGTTATATTTCTTTATACAGACCACAGCTAAAGATGAGCCACATACCATTGGAAAGAGGACTTCTCTATCTTCCCAATGAGCCAAAGATCACCCAATTTAGAGTTGTGATTCAAAAGTTATGGCTGTTTGAAGTTTCACATAAAATCATGACTTTTTGCTCAGACGTATGTATTACATATGCCCAGCAAATTTGGCCCCAGTTTGGTCAGGCATATGTATTATATACGCCTGGCATTTTTGTACCAAATTTGGCTGAGCATATATAATACATACGCCCAGCATAGGTGGCCACAACACGGGCACCCATCTTCTCATATTCCCCCTGGTTTTCTTGAATTTCATCAGTATAAATTAATATGTTATAAGCCCATTCAATTTCTTCCATCTGGTTTGACCCTTTGACCATCCCCTTGGTTAAGGTGGGTGTCTTAAGGTTGGTTGCACCCCCTTTGAGCTTATTGACAACCCTTAAGTCACCCATGGTCTCACCCCATCATTCGCCATTGAAACCAATTTCCCAAACCTCTAGGACCCTAAAAACCTAGAAAACCTTAGATGGAGGATTACCTAATTGCTAAACAAATTAGCTCTTAAGTAACCCTCTAACCCACCTCTTCTCTATAAATATAGAGGCCCCCCTCTTCCCAAAAGGGTTGAAAAAATTAAGGTTGAAAAGATTACGGTGAAAGCTTGAGTTAGGAGAGAGAGAGCCCAAGTGAGAGAAAGTTCTTTTCTTATATTTTCATTCAAGGATCATTTTTTTTCAACCCTTTTCAACCATTAGATCACCCCTTTTAGTTAAAGCTTAGTCCCTAGCTTCATCCTACACTTCCTATCTACCGAATCCTAGCATTAGAAACCGATTCTTCTACCGTTTAAGCCATTCAAAGCCATCGGAAGCACGCCGAAGCGAAGGTCTTCCATGGTGCAACAAGGGCCCGTAAGGTCCGGCTCACCCCTCTCTTCCTCTACCTTCTTGGTGTTTCCTCCGTCCAAGGATTCAAGCTGTTACGCCGCCGAAATTTCGGTTTGGCTCAAAGCTTGGCAGGACCGTATTGCCTACGGGTAAGGGGAAGCTCCGCCCATTTATTTTTTTATTTTTGGTCATAGATAGAGACTGCTACATGCGGGTTGATCGGGTGCCTAAACCCTTCCCGATCGATAACCGAAGCCCCTACCCTAGAGCCTTTGGTAAAGGCTGGTAAATCAGAGTCATATTTAGCACTTCGGTGCTCAAAATATCGATTTAAAGGTTTCCCGGGTCACCGAAAGCTCCGGGTGGCGACTCTATATTTTATTCCATCACGAGTGCATCGCCGCGACGGGTTCGAGAGGATCCATGCTCGCACAAATGGCAACTCTGCTGGGGATGTCACCCTAGCACTTTCCCTCTTGTTGGCCTTTCTTTTTATTACTAACTATTGCTATTTTTTTGTTTTTATTTTTTATTTTTTATTCCTGCTGTTTTTCCTCTATTTTTGTTGTTTTCACTAACGTACTCACCCCTACAATTCAGTCCTTTAAGTGCCTTAGCCGATTGGCGGGATTATGTGCGCCCTTAAATTTCTGTTTTTACGATTCTTGTCATTTAAGCCGCCTTAGCCGTTTGGCGGGCCCACTCGCATTTACTTTTCACATCATTTAAATTCCGGTCATTTACGAACCTTAGCCGTTTGGCGAGCCTACGTGCGCTCTTTATTTCAGTCACCATTGAACGCCGGTCCGTTGAGGCGGCACAGGCTTCTCATCCCCGAGCCGATTTTGGACTTAATTTCACTCCCCTTTTTATAATCTGTAATTAAAAGTGAACCAGCAGTATGGGGACTTAATCAAATCTGTTTTACGTATTTTGGATAGTTTTTAGGGGGTTTAGGCATAGATATAACTTACCTGGTTCCCAGTAAGGTGGCAGCCCTAGTGGTGATGATCCTGAAAAGAACCACCCCTTCCAGTAACTTAGAAGGCTCTTCCGCCGGAGGTATATCGGTTGGGTTGCCAATTCTGATAAAGCCGTAAAACCCACATTGGTGAGAGCGTAGACAGCCCGAATTCAACCATGTATCCCTAGGAAACGGAAATGAGGGACCCGATAACATACACAGCAGTCCCCGGAAGCATTCCTCCTAGGAAACCAGTTCAAAGACCCATTTTTGGGCTTGCTGTTCACTGTCAAAATTAACTGACAGAGTTGCTTTTGCCAGGCGTATATAATATATACGCGCAGCCAAAATCCCCAGAAAATAGCAAGGCGGATATAATATATACGCCCAGCCAAAATCCCCAGATTTAATCCAGGTGTATATAATATATACGCCCAGCTAAATCTGCCATTTTTTTGTCGGGCGTGCATAACATATACGCCCAGTATAAACGGGTCACAGCAACCCGATCTGAGGCCCAATCCACCACCCCAATTCCCCGATTAGCGGTATTAGTGCCCACAGTAGCCTCCCGCATTCTGTAACACCTATTATGCCCCCGCCCAGTCAAAAGAAGGCAACTTCTCATTGATTTGCTCCGGGGGGATCGGGTCGTTTGCGTGGATTCCCTCACCTTCAATAGAACGAAAGGGTTCCCTTTCGCTTCTTCCAAAGTGTGTCGGATCCCGCCATGGGACTTGCTAAAGGTGCATATACCACCCAAGACGGGAATTGACCCTGGGCACGAGGTCATCATTCATCTAGGTAGAGGGGAGTTAATTTTCATCTAAAAAAAAAAAATAAAAAAAAATCATCATCTTCAAAAAAAAAAAAAAAAAACAAAACAACAAAAATCATCTTCAAAAAACCAAAAAAAATCATTTTCCAAACAAAAAAAAATCAATCAAAAAATATATATTTTGGTGTGACCGTCACTACGGCAACCTCAAACCCGACCTGTAGAAGGAGAACCAGGGAGGTATTAGGCCCTTACCCAAGGCATCGATACAACACTCGTCAACGGATCATGTCAAGCGGCAACACATCCCTGCCGTCATCCCCATCCCATTCCCATATAAGAGAAGACCCGATCTCCAACACCTTCATCCAAACCCAGTTCGATGTCACGGGTCCATTTGGGGCACCCGTGTTCACATCCACCCCATCCCCTGCCCTTACATTTTCCCAACATGCCCCTACCTCATCCTCTACTGAAACACCTCGCTTCCCAACCAACCCATACATCCCCACCTCCCATCCATACACCCTTACCGCACCCCCTCATTCCCAAAGACCCCATCGGGAGCCCCATCCCCTGCCTACCTCCCACATCCCATCCACCTCACCATCCATGCCCCCTACATCTTATATCCCATCCGCCTTATCACATGGCCCATCCACTTCCCAGCATACCCCCCCATTTACCTAGGTCATGCCCAACTTTACCCAAAATATGACCAATAACTCACCATCTTCCTTAGTCGTACATCCACACCCTCCAAGCACAGTCATTCATACCCCTTATACCCAGGTCATGCCCAATTTCACCCAACCCCCTCCGTCCTTGAATGGGCCACCACCCTCCAATCTCACCCCTGAATCCATGCCCTTAATAGAGGACATGAGAAAGATGTATGCCCTATGGGCTACCTCTCGGAATCCCACATTCCAAACCCCACATCTAGGTCTCCAAAACCTCCATACCCCATTCCCCCATGACCATGCCCAACCACCAATCATTCATACCATCCAAAATCCCCCACCTCAATTCCAGGCCCAGGCCCAAGCCCAATAGACCCAAACCCAAGCTCAGGCCCAGGCCCCCTAGACCCATCAAGCTGAAACCCATCGGACTCAGGACCAGACCCAAGATCCTCAAGGCCCATGGGCCCAAGTCCAAACCCATCAGACTCAGGCCCAGACCTAAGATCCTCAAGGCCCATGGGTCCAAGCCCAAACCCATCAGACTCAAGCCCAGGCCTAAAATCCTCAAGGCCCATGGGTACATGCCCAAACCCATCAGACCCAGGCCCAGACCCAAAATCCTCAAGGCCCATGGGCCCAAGCCCAAACCTATCAAACTCAGGCCCAAAATCCTCAAGGCCCATGGGCCCAAGCCCTAACCCATCATACCCAAACCCAAGCCTAAACCCTCAAGGCCCATGGCCCTAGGCCAAAACCCCCCAGACACAAGCCCAGGCCCGCCCATCAGATCCAGGCCCAGTTCCAAACGTCCTAGGGCCCTTGGACCAAACCGATAAAACCCAAGCCTAAGGCCCATCATCCCACACCCAATACCCACAGGGTCCATTAGCCCAAACCCAGCAGGGCATGTTGGCCCAAAATCATACCAACCTCCACACCCAGGCCCAAGGCCCATCAACCCAAGCTTTCCAAAACCATCAAGCTCAAACCCAAGGCCCATCCACCCACATTCATCAAGGCCCGTTCACAAACCCCGTACCCCTTCACCAATACCCTTCATTCACCTACACCCCTTATGCCCCCATCCCGCCTCCAACGAAAAATCCGGTCCACCCTATGCCTCAAAACCACGCCTAACAGTGTCCTGCCACATCAACCACACCCCCATCACCCCCAGAAGTTCAGCACATCATTCATTCATAAAACACTCATCCATTCACTCCCTCCTATCCCCTACAAGCCTTGTGGCCCCACCAGGTCATCCAACCCATCACCCCCCAGGTCTAAATAGCAGATCTTGCCCCTCACAAGTACATTGACCAACAATACGAGGAGGACGAGATCCGCAACTGTGGGGGAGCCGCCAACTTCGGCTCCCCCAGGTCCGTCATTGTCACACCCAGGGCTGAGCCAAACCCGGGGGAGGCAGTCCCAACTACGAAAGAATCGAAAGAAGAAAGACAGAGACAGATAAAAAGTAAATGATTTAAGATGGGAGGGCTAGAACTACATTCGACAGACTTTTCAGACTTGTGTCTATTCTCAGATGTCCCCCTACCACCAAAATTTAAGATGTCGTTATTCGACAAATATAATGGCACTGGCAACCCCATCGCCCACTTAAAATCTTACTATGGGGATATGTGCCAGTACAACGGAGATGAACGACTCCTCATCAAAGTGTTCCAAAAGAGTCTAACGGGCCCGGCACTAAGATGGTTCACATCCCTATAACCATCCATGACCAAAACTTGGAAAGATCTGACACACTTATTCTAACAACAATATGTCTATAACATGAACATAGAGCCAAGGAAGTCAAATCTGACCCGTTTGAAGCAAAGGCATGATGAAACTTTCAGTGCCTAGTTAGGAAGGTGGAGGGCATTAGTCGCCCAGGTGACTCACCGGATTTTGGATGATGAGCAGATTGAGTTAATAACCAAGGGAGCGCTCCCAGTCATCGCAGAATTCTTGGTATATCAGCAGCAGTCAAGTTTTGCTGATTTGCTCCGAAATGCCAACCGTTGTGAAGACGCCGTCAGAGAGGGCAGATTGGGAAAGAGTGTGGCCAACGGGGCCGCTGCGGTTCGAAAAGTTGTCGAATCAAGGATTGAAAGAAGGCTAGGGGCAGAGGTGCAGAACATCATTTATCCCCAGGCCAATACCACCCTGATACAGCTCCAGGCGGCACACCCACCCCCGGCCCGTTTTGAGCAAGCGCCAAGGCCAAACAATGGACTAAGGGTCCCGTTCACCCAGGAACAGATGAAAGCCCGATTCGAACGGGTCTTCACGCCGTTAGGGCAATCCCTAAGTGTTTTATTACCAGTGTTGCTACAAAAGGGTCTGGTCAATTTACTCCAGCCTCGCCCACCACCCAATCCGATACCAAGAAACTATGACCCGAATCTGTATTACAACTTTAACCAGGGACTAGGTCACCCTATGGACCGGTACTTCCCACTAAAGCACGCAATTCAAGATTTAATAGAGGTGAGAAAAATTGTTCCCCCTCTACTTCCTCATGGGCAGAACCAGAATATCCATCAGGCCCTTCTGCCACCGCATCCAGGAGGCCTCAGGCCTAACATCCACTGCGTAGAGGAGGAAGAGGAAGAGTTTGACCCCTCGAATTACATCGATAATCAAGAAGAGTTTTCATTTATCAGGCTGAACGAGGGTGAGCCAATTGTAGGGGTAATCGAGCCACTGTATTTAGCCGATTACTTCCCCACCCCGGCATACCAAGAAGTGCCCCTAGATTTAGCACAGTATTTTTCCACTTCCGCTCCTGCTTATCAAATTCAAACTGGCCCAACCCCGCCGCAATCATACACATATCCGCCCCACTCCCAATTTATCCCACAGTACGCACCACCTCTCAATCACCCCCTCCCGCACACTATCCCACCGTCAGCCACCCCATATACCTCTCCGTCACATCACCCCACGCCATACATAACTCCACCATCCCCATACTACCCTACCCCATACACACCCCTAAATCCCACCGCCCAGCATACTACCCCACCACCCCCAAATCATCTCCCCCAATACACAACTCCACCATCCCCAAATCACCCCGCCCCATGCACTACTCCATCACGCCGGGCCTACCCCATTTTATCCACAATCCCATCATCTCCCCACCATGCCTCTCCATCTACCAACCCTTCATCCCAGTACCCCCCTGCTCTGTCTGCTACCCCGTCATACCCTTATCGCCCCACTCCACCTGCACCTCCAACATTTTCCAGTCACCCTATCCCCGTCACACCCCCACCATCCCTGCGTTATTTTACCACCAATCCAGCTCCACCCCCATCCAAACAAACTACCCCCCTCACCCACTCCCCTTATCACCTGCTCCCAATCACCACTGGTCTTACCAAGCCCCAGTAAAGCCTGCACAAACCCCCTTTGCACCCTCAAATCCAACTTCACCGACTCCCGCCAATACCATTACACCCCCTATTGGAGTCAACCTGGTTGGGCCCGAGAATTTGACATACCCAACCTAATCTTCCCCAGAATCACCATGCACCCCCTTCCTCATCCCGAAACCTGCCTATGACCCGCATCAAGTGCCATTAAGTTACGAGCAGACGGACATGAATGTTGGTCGTAACCAAGAAGAAATGGTCGAATTTATCACTTGGTCAGGCAAGATTTCTGTACAGCCAGAAGCATCGGGGGCCGTAAGAGGAGAAGAGAAGAAGAAAGAGCAGGCCGTAGGGAACCCCTTCGAGAAAATGGCCAGAGAGCATGTGTTGGAGACACAACTCAAGAGGACACCTACACATATCACTGTCTGGGATTTATTGGTCACATCCCCGCTCCACTTTCAAGCCTTAATGGAAGCACTCAAAGACGCACATGTTTTCGCCCACGTGACCCCAGATGAAGCAGGAGAGATAATTGGGCAAGTATTGGCCCCAAATGCCATCTCCTTCACCGATGTAGATCTGCCGCTCAAAGGGAACAACCACTCCAAGCCCCTGAATATAACAGTGGAGGTAGGAAATCTGGTGGTGCCATTGGTCTTAATAGACAACGGGTCAGCATTGAATGTATGCCCTCTAAGGACAGCAATCAAAATCGGTGCGAACCCCAACACCTTCTGGCCATCAATAACCAGTGCTAGGGGATTCGATAACACTCGGAGAGAAATCATAGGAGAAGTAGACCTCGACTTGATCATCGGGCCGCAAACCTTCACTGTCCCCTTCCAGGTGATGGACATCAAGTCTACATTTAATCTACTATTGGGCCGGCCATGGCTGCATGAGATCAGGGCAATACCATCAACTCTACACCAAAAATTCCGATTCATCTTAGGCGGAAGAATCGTCACCATCGTAGGTGAGAGCAGAGAAGACAAGGAGCAGAGCGCTCTACACATTGAAAATCTGAAAGTGCTTAACATGTCGCACACAGTAGATGACACCAATTTCCATTGATTTGAGTACGACTTTTCAGCCATCACCCTTGAGCCACCTGAGAAAACCCCTGCCAAAGCTGGGGTAGGAATGGACGCGGCAGTGCTCATGCTCCACAAATGGGGCCACCAAAAGGGTAAAGGTTTGGGCCTGCGCCTTCAAGGAAGAAGAGACCCCGTCAAGGCTAAGGGGTAGCAAACCAAATTTGGCCTAGGCTACAAGCCCGATGAAGAAGAGGTCAGAGAGGCCAAAGAAAAGATGAGAGCCGTAGCAGCCGCCAGGGCCAGAGGAATCAACCTGGAAGAAGAAACTCCAGCCCGACCCCACATCTGTCAATCCTTTATGAGCGTCGGGGTAGTAAAGATTGATCTGAATGGGGAGACAAGGGTAACCCCACACAAGCTTGCTTCTGCCCACCCATCACTCTAGCACTATTTGTGGAGACAAGGTGGACTTGATAGCCCTCTCCCTATTTGAGGAAGAAATCCCCGGGCCCACCCATCACTCTAGCACTAGCCACTCTGGGCCCACCCTAACCTTCAAAGACAGGGTCCCAGAGGATCCCTCCATAAACATGTTGAGGGGGGAACTGCAAGAGCCTACTGATGCTATTTCCAACTGAAAGGGTAAAGGCCAAGCCTCGCAAGTAAGTAACTGGGCATCGTTGCCCCAACTCCTGGGAGCCGCCAAATGCTATGAATACGACACCGACTCTAAAAAAAAAAATAACCTGTAAGAAGTGAGGTTAGCCTTTGGGACACTCTACCCTATATATATAGAGATCCACCTCGCTAGGGGATAACTTTCAAAAAATTGCAAAAAACCATAAAAATAGAAAAAATACCAATTCCAAAAATATTATCCTTTAAGATTCCTAATAAAATTGAAAAAGATGTCGTGATACCCATCCCATGCGAAGCCGACCCCTTCCCTGTAGAAATACGAAAAGAGGTAGGAGTCGCAAGTTTGGACGAGGAAGGTCAAATCGATGAGCTCCCCCATGAGCTGCTCAAGCAATTTGCTGATTTTGAGCATGGCCCTACTCCGATCGTCGAGGAGACAGAGGACGTCAATTTGGGCATCAAAGAGGTCCCTAGAATCACCAAAATAGGAACGTTGTTGTCCCCTGTAGAGAGAAAAGGTATGATAGACTTCCTCCGGTCGTACCAAGACGTCTTCGCATGGTCGTATGAAGACATGCCTGGTCTGGATATCGATCAGTTGAGCATGAGTTGTCACTCTACCCTGACTGCAAATAGTTAAACAGAAGCTAAGATGTCTCCGACCTGAATGGATGTTGAAAGTCAAGGACGAGGTCATCAAGCAATAAGATGCGGGTTTCCTCATGGTATCCAAGTACCCGCAGTGGCTGGCCAATATCGTTCTCATACCAAAGAAAGATGGGAAAGTTTGAATGTGCATTGATTTCTGAAATCTCAACAAGGCGAGCCCTAAGGATGACTTTTCATTGCCCCACATCGATATCATGGTCGATAACACTGCTAAGCACAGGATGCATTCTTTCATGGACGGGTTCTCTGGCTACAATCAGATTAAGATGGCGGAGGCCGACCGAGAGAAGACCACGTTCATCACTCCCTGGGGAACCTTCTGCTACAGGGTGATGCCATTTGGGCTTAAGAACCCTTGGGCAACCTACCAGAGAGCAATGACGACCCTATTCTACAACATGATGCACCGAGAGATCGAAGTGTATGTCGATGACATGTTTGCTAAATCACCAAAAAGGGATGACCATTTGATAAACCTTTAGAAGCTGTTTGAGAGGTTAAGGAAGTACAGGCTGTGGTTGAATCCCCAGAAGTGCGCATTCGGCGCAATGTCAGGAAAGCTATTAGGTTTTATCGTCAGTACAAGAGGCATCGAAGTCGATCCGACCAAGATCAAGGCCATCACTGAAATGCCACCACCGTCTACAGAGAAGGAGGTCAGAAGCTTTTTAGGCAGAATCCAGTACATCAGTCAGTTCATCACATAGTTAACTCCGATATGCATGCCAATCTTCAAACTACTGAGAAAGGATTCACCAGTTGAGTGGAATGATGACTGCCAAGCTACATTTGACAAGATCAAGGGTTACCTTGTAAATGCTCCAATATTGGTACCACCTGTACCTGGTAGACCCCTGATAATGTACCTATCCATGATGGAGTTTTCCATGGGCTGTGTGTTAGGACAACATGATGAGATAGGAAGAATAGAGCAGGCCATTTACTACCTGAGCAAGAAGTTCACTGATTACGAGACGCGCTACTCTCATCTGGAGAAAGCATGCCTAGCGCTCGTGTGGGCTACTCAAAGACTTCGACACTACCTGTTGTCCCAAGCCATCCTACTTCTAGCGCGGATGGATCCCTTAAAGTACCTATTCGAGAAACCTGCTCTTACCGGCAGAACTGCGCGATGGCTGCTATTATTATCTGAATTCGACATCACGTACGTCACTCAGAAATCGATCAAGGGACAGGCGCTCCCCGATCATCTTGCTAAGAACCCTTTACCTGACTACGAGCCGTTAAGAATCGAATTCCCTGATGAAGACATCCTGTTTATAACAGAAGATGATACAGAGGAAGCAGAAGAATCATGGGTAATTCACTTTGACGGGGCATCGCATGTCGACGGCCAAGGAGTCGGCGCCATCCTAATTTTGCCAAAAGGATCCCATGTACCGATCTCTATCAAGCTCAACTTCCCCTGCAGTAAGAATATGGATGAATATGAAGCTTGCACTACTAGTCTACATGCAGCCCTTGATCTGAATGTAACTCACCTTCAAGTTTTTGGTGATTCACAGTTAATCATATGTCAGACAAATGGTGATTGGAAGACAAAAGATGAGAAACTGATCCCCTACATGAACACCTCGAAGATCTAATAGCGTGCTTCCAAGATGTGACTTTCTCATATGTCCCCCGGATAAGGAATCGCTTTGCCGATGTATTAGCAACTTTGGCGTCAATGATTGAAATCCCCTGTGGTGTTGAGATGAAGCCGATCATGATCGAGCAGAGGAATGAATCGGCATTCTGCCTCCAGATTGAGGAACCTACAAAGCCTGATGATGAGCCACCTTGGTTCTCAGATATCAAAAATTTCCTCGAGGCCCTAACTTTCCCAGAGGGTACATCCAGAATAGACTGATGAACCATTCAACGTTTAGCGGCAGGTTACGTCATTTGCGGGGAATGCCTCTACAAGCGATCATACGATAACATCTTACTCAGGTGCCTCACTGAAACTGAAGTAGTCAACCTTATGAAAGAAATCCATGAGGCAGTGTGCAGAGCCTACGTCAGCGGTCACATGCTCGCTAAGAAAATCCTACGGCAGGGATACTTTCAGACGACCATGGAATCAAATTGCTGCAAACACGTTCAAAAATGCTACAAGTGTTAGGAGCACTCCAGTCTGATACACGCTCCTGCCATTGATCTTCACTGCATAACCACTCCTTGGCCATTTGCTACCTGGGGCAATGATGTTGTCAGAATGATTAATCCGAAATCATCGAACGGACACCGGTTCATCCTCGTCGCCATTGAATACTTCACCAAGTTGGTAGAAGAGGCGTCATATGCCAACATCACGGCCAGTCATGTTGAGAAGTTTCTCAAAAACAATATTTTATACCGATTTGGAGTACCCAAGTTATCATAACGGACAACGACACAAACTTTGCGAATAAGCGCATCCGAGACTTCTGCGAGCAATACAAGATCAAGCATCATCGATTATCCCCATATAGGCCTCTGACGAATGGAGCCATAGAGGCGGCCAACAAAACTCTGATCCGCATTCTCGAGAAGATGGTAGTCAGTTACAGAGATTGGAGTGAGCAGTTACCCTTCACACTTTGGGCCTACAGAACATCAATCTGTACCGCTACAGGGGCAACACCATTCTCCCTTGTGTATGGAACCGAGGCCGTCCTCCCGGTAGAGGTTGAAGTACCATCGCTCTGAATCCTCATGGAATCAGGCTTACCCGAAGCAGAGAAAGAGAGATCACGTTTTGATTAGCTAAACTTATTGGACGAGAAGAGACTCCTAGCCTTGTGTTACACTCAAGTTTACTAGGGCAGGATCGCACGCGCTTACAATAAACATGTCCGCAATCGAGATCTAAAGGTAGGAGACACTATACTGAAGAAGATCTTCCCATCCCTCCACGTCGATCCAAGAGGAAAGTTTAAGTCGAACTGGGAAGGACCATATGTCATTCGAGAAGTGCTGTCGGGATACGCCATCCGCCTCACCACCATGGACGGAGATCACCTTCCTGAGCCCATCAACGCTGGATACGTCCGACGGTTCTACTCATAGTCTATCATGATAAGGTAAGTATTGATGAAACAGATACATGACTGCTTAAGAATCATCCAAAAGAGGCCATCGTTTCAAGCACAGTAGCCTAAAAGCATCCCTAAAAATGATGATACCCTTTGCTACCCCATTTGAGCCTGGGCCTTTCTTTCAATAAGCCCATCCCAAAAGAAAGAGAGAGAAAAGATGCATGTGTATAGAGTTACCATCAAAATCCAAAAAAATCAAAAAAGTAAAACCTCAAAAAGAGATTGCCTGAAATGAAAAGAGAACAACAAAAAGAGGTGTGTAGAAGAGTCACGGGGCATGTACAGTAGAAACCCCCGAAGAAGAAAGTATTTTGGGAAAATTGAAGCCGCATCAAGAAAACCCTCTTAACCCAGCATACCTTCAAAACCTAACCATACCCATGGCCAAGCTACACCCTGAAGGAAACCCTTTTTGTAGGTTCACTAGCAGTCATACTATCTGTTAAGTCAACATGAGCCGAGTCGTGAGACGACACTAGAATCCCATCCAGCCAGTTATGACGGAATCTTTGTCCATTCCGTGGCTTTCTGGTTCTAAAAAAAAAAAAGGAAGAAAGAAAAAGAGAAAGAAAAAAAAAAATAAATTAATTTGAGCTCAAAGAAAGATGGACGTGGTGAAAACCCGCAAGGGCACCATGGGTAAAAACAGCGAACTCACGCGGACCAGGTGAAAACCTGAAAAGGCACTTGGGGTAAGAGAGCAAACCCATGGACGTAGTGAAAACCCGAAAGGGCGCTGCGGGTAAAAACAAGGATGACAGGCATGGCGAAAACCCGTCTTGGGCGCTGTGAGCAAAAATGTCAAGAAAGAGAGATTAGAAGAGGATCTGTTCTGGCTTAGCTTTTTAGTTTGGACTCCTTGAGCCCCTTCCCCTTTTTTTTGTGGGGCTGCTCATGCTAAAATTAGATTGGATCCTAATCAAGCATGTCGTCTCTACCGCGTCGTCCGACGCATGACCAAAGGTAAGGCCAGAAGACCAATCAATCTCGGGGGAGCTTACCTATCCACATTTAAAATGAAGCACCGAAAACTCCTAAACGGGGTTCGACCATGCTCAAAAAGAGGACCCGCCAGTTGGCCTTGAAAATACCGACATCACAAAAGGAGAAATTTTCAAAAAAAAATATAATATATTTTCCTTTCCCGTAAAGAACCCTCATTCTGTGTAGGAGAAAATTTGAAAAAAGATAATAGATTTTCCTTTTTCATAAAAAAAAAAACCTTACGTTACGAGACGTGTGGAAGAAAACTCGAATACCAAAAAAGGTATACGTATATGTGTATTTAGCAGATTTCATTTCTTTTTTTACAAGTATCACATATGAGGTGTCACGTCCCAAAAAGATAACAACATGACACACTTTCTACCTTCTGCCTTCTGTATAAGTATAAAATAAACAAAAAGAAACAACCCAACAAAAAAAAGGAAGTAGATCTCTGTTAAGGGGCATCAGCCCCCCCTCTGTGTATATGGTCTATGGTATGTGCAGGAATAGGTCAAGGGCAGGAACCACGCTTCAAAGCTCTGATCTCTGCAAGAAGAGAGTCCTCACGGGCATTTCGATCGGTCAACCACCTACCATGAAGACTCTTTTGTCGCCTCCGCGAAGCGTCAGCTGCACTGCGAGACTTAGCCAAAAGCCCAGTCAACCGAAGGACCTCGCTCTCCGCCATAGCAGCTCTCAACTCTGCCATCTCGGCTTTGGCCCTCTCCTTCCCCAAAGTCTCAGTCAAAGCCAGCTTCTCTGCAAAAAGAGACTCAATTCTAGTCCGGAGCACCATCTCCTTGAATGGCCAGGACCCCGTCTCTATCGCATCTACCGAAACCGGGTAAGGAGCAGGTAAGCTCTCATATGCCAACCAAACCTCATAATCGGAAGAGCGGGCACCTCCCTGAGTCAAGCTACACATATGCGCTGATTGGCGGGTCTCCCAGAGTGCTGCTATGCGATCTAGGTCACTGAGAGAACCCCGAGAGAATATCAACGAACACAAGGGCGGCCTCACAGTGCACGACACGTGTTGGGTATATCCGAATTGACGAAGCACCCGAGATGGGAAATAGTAAGTACTACCAGTCAACCCCAAAAGTGTGATGCCCTCACAATCCCAAGAGCGGACAATCGGAAAGGTGTCGTCCAACTGGGGAAGCTGCCAGATCAGCTTCGCCTCAGATAGCCACAGGCTCAGTTCTTCGATACTCCCATGGGGCAGCCTCGAGTAGCGTGTCAGAAAGCCCTGGTCCACATCCCCTCTTACTAAGAAGAATCTCGGTACAGGCCCCATGATAGCCAAATGCTCCCCTAGCCAAATCTGAATGAGGAGTGGACTCCCGTGAAGAATCCCAACCCGGCCCAAGGCTGAGGCGTCCAGGCCCGGATACATCTCAGCCAAGACTAGGTGCACCAATGAGCGGCCTCCCTCCAATTCGATCAAAACATCGCATAACCCGAGGGAAACTGTCTCGCCCCCAGTAAAGAAGAAAACTTTCGATAGCAAATAAAGGGCAAAGGCCTTCACATTGAAAGGATCTCGGACTGGCAACATTCGAAGACTCGAGTCGCCAAAAAGTTCTTTCAAGAATTTCACCGAGCACCTAGTGGGCCCGCCGGCGAAGCCCTTCTCATACCCACCCTTTTTCAAACCAAGAACCGCATAGACTGCCTTTGCATACCCCGGCTTGGGCACCACTTTGGCAAGCCCCCAATGCATTCTCAAGCCAGTGATAGAGGCTAGCTCCTCCAAGGTTTGGGTGAGCTCTCTGGACACGAATCTGAAGACATGAGCCCTATGGTCCCATGACGCTAAAGCCGCCTTTAGGAGGTCGGGCAACAAAGGAACAGCAAGGAGAGAGGAAAGACGGGATAACCCGAGGCGATCCAGAGCAGCGAGCTCGCCCTCAGCCAAACAAGCTCACCACTTTTGCGAATAACTGGGCCCCAAGTCCAAACAGGAAAGTACACTAACCCCATCCCCCGTATGAGAATTTGGGCCAGGAAGCAGGTCCATAGACGTACAAAGAGGTCCTATATAAAGCTTAGTTAATGTAGGCCTACGGACCGGTGCTTCCCACTAAAGCACGCTGTCGAAGGTTTAATAGAGGCAAGAGAAATTGTTCCTGCACTGCTTCCTCAAGGGCAGAACTAGAACATCCATCAAACCCCTCTACCACTGCACTCAGGAGGCCCCAGGCCTAACATCCATTGGGTAGAAGAGGAAGAAGAAGAGTTTGACTCCTCGAATTACATCAGTAATCAAGAGGAATTTTCATTTCCCAGGTTGAATAAGGACGAACCATTTGTGGGGGTGATCGAGCCATTGTATTTAGCCGATTACTTCCCCACCCCGGCATACCAAGATGAGCCCTTAGATTTAGGGCAGTATTTTTCCACTCCCGCTCCCACCTATCAAATCCAAACGGGCACAGCCCCGCCTCAATCATACATATATCCGCCCTACTCTCAATTTGCCCCACAGTACACACCACCTCCCAATCACCCCATCCCATACACTATCCCACCATCAGCCACCCCATATACCCCTCCGTCACACCAAAATGACCACATGCCATACATAACTCCACCATACCCATACTACCCTACCCCATACACACCCCCAAATCTCTCCACCCAATACACCACTCTGCCATCCCCAAATTATCCCATCCCGTACACACCCCCAAATCCCACCACCCAGTATACCACCCCGTCATCCCCAAATCATCTTGCCCAATACACAACTCCACCATCCCCAAATCACCCCGCTCCATGCACAACTCCATCATCCCTAATTTACCCCGTTTCATCCACGAACCTATCATCGCCCCACCATGCCACCCCATATACAAACCCTTCATATCCGTACCCCCCTGCTCCATCCGCTACCCCGTCATATACCTATCACCCCGCTCCACTCGCACCTCCGACATCTCGCAGTCACTCCATCCCATGCAACTTACCACTCATCCCCAGTTACCCTGTCTCACACGCCATCCTGCCAGCTCTTAATCACACCCCCCCCAACATTCGATCCCATCGCCCTCCGACCCCTCCATCCCAGTCACACTCCCACCATCCCTTTGCTATTTTGCCCTCAATCCAACTCCACCCCCACCCAATCAAACAACCCCTCACCCACTCCCCTTATCACCCGCTCCCAATCACCACTGGTCTTATCACGCCCAGGTAATTCCTCTACAAGCTCCCTCCGCACCCACAAATCGAACCTCGTCAATTCCCGCCACTACCGTTCCGCCCCCTATTGGAGTCAACCTGGTTGAACCCAAGAATCCAACGTACCCAGCCCAATCCTCCCCAGAATCACCATGCACTCCCTTCCTCATCCTGAAACCTGCCTATGACCCACATCAAGTGTCGTTAAGCTATGAACAGACGAACATGAATGCTGGTTGCAACCGAGAGGAGACTGTTGAATTTATTACCTTGTCAGGCAGGATTTCTACACAGCCAAAAGCATTGGGGGCCGTCAGAGGAGAAGAGAAGAACAAAGAGCAAACCGCAGGGAACCCTTTTGAGAAAATAGCCAGAGAGCACTTGTTAGAGACACAGCTCAAGAGGACACCCGCACATATTACTGTGTGGGATTTGTTAATCACGTCCCCTCTCCACTTTCAAGCCTTAATGGGAGCACTCAAAGAGAAAGAAAAGGAGGGGCAAAAAGGTAAATTCCGAGTGAACAGTGAGACCAAGAGGGTTGGGCGCGGGTTATAAGGAACCTGTCGGGCATCAGTTATAGGAGGCGTATATAATATATACGCCCAGCCAAAATTTCAAATTTTTAGCTAGGCGTATATATTATATACGCCAGGGTAACGTGGTAGTTTTGTTTGCTAGGCGTATGTATTATATACGCCAGGGAATAATCCCAAAATTTTTGCCTGGCGTATATAATATATACGCCCAGTAAAAGGGGCAGGGAAGTGTAGCCCCCCCTCGCGTCATCCCATTCTTTTTACTTCACAAGAGAGGAGCGGACTTCGCTTAGTCTACTTTTTTACCTCGGGGCAGCCCATAAGCAGGCACGCTCATAGATGACGTGGCACCCATGGGACATGTGGGTGGTCACACGCGAGCTTCCCCCATCATTGGAAAGGGCTCTGGCCCGCTTCGTGCAAGAAAACAAAAAACTAAAAGAACATCATCATAAGAGGCAAGAAATAAATAAACGGAGCATTCATATAAACTTTAAAAGTTGTAAGACCATCCAAAAAAAAAAAAAAAATCAAAAGAAAATTATTACATATTCCCCAAATATTCCAAAATCTAAACTGTTTTATAGTTCCAAACTTTCAAAAAAAAAAACTAGTCCTGAGCAGTCCCCTTGGACTTCTTCCGGCGACGGGTCACGCTCTGAAAAGTACGGGTCTACCCCACCCGTGTCCACGCCTGAGAGATGTGGCAAGCAGAGAGCGCGACTCCTTTTCACGAGCACGCTGCGTAAGCACACGAGGGGCCATCAATTGGGGAGACAAGCAGAAAGTAAATATGAGTTAGGGAAACAAGCATAAAGTAAATACGGTCAACATTCACTCACCACCTCGACCTCCCTAAGACCGGCAATGTTACGGTAATATTCGGCTTGGTTTACGGTCAACTCATAATCCTGCAGTAAAAAAGATAAAGAGAGAGGTATCAGTCACGCAGGCCATCAAGTATAATCCAAGAAAATAGAAGAACAAGGTAACAAGGGAGAGATTACCCCATGGATCATCTCAGGGGGTGGAATCCGGATAGCTTCAGCGGATATGTGTGCCTTCTCAGTCACATTGGCACACATACGCGACAGAAAGGCATAATCCAAGCGCTTAAAGGTCCCCTGGACCTCAGTGGGCAAACTGCCGGAAGCACCAGCGCCAGAAGGGTCGGAAGGTCCTGCACCAGTAGCCTCACTAGGAACAGCTACCTCATCCCCCTCATCTGAATCATCACCCTGTCCAAACTATAGAGAGAAACAGTCTTTATTCAAAAAGCAGGGTAATTAAGGTAGTCATTTGGAAGGCTGCTATTAGAAAGGGGAAAGAACATTACCTGAGAGCGCGGACCACCAAAAGCCAAAAAGTTGGCGCCAGGCACGAATTGGGGCAGCTAGGAGCGCTAGGGTAAGGACTCATACCACATCTGATATCCCCCAGGGAAGAGAAGGTCGTCAATGGGGACCCCGTGGTGGAGAAAGCGAGAAGTGAGCATCTCGACAGAACCTTCGGGAGCCAATACATCATCTGGAGGAGCTTGGGGCATGGCAAAGAGAGGTCGATACTGATGAACCACCCTCTCCCCTAAGTAATAGGCCCTAGCCCAGGACCCATAGAAGAAAACAATGCGCCGATCTAAAAAAAGGTGAGAGGGGCCCACCTGTGTTCCGTATGGGGATCCAACGTAGGGATCGAGGATGACCTGCTCAACAAAAGAGAAGGGATTTATACATTTGGTCAGAACCCACAGCACAAAAGAGTTATCAAATATTACAAGGAGAGAAAGTGTTATACCTGCTCTGGGATCAGCAGATCAAACTGAGAGCGCAACCCTAACTCCAAGTTCTTCATACCCACGTCCCGACGGCAATTTGCATACTAATTGCTCATAAGGAGGAAGGTGGGGACTTCGGAGAGAAGCAGAGGGTGATCGGGTTGGAAATGCAGATACCCCCACACCTAAGAAAGCAAATAGATATAAACAAATATGCAAGCAAAAGAAGGGGGGACGAATTGAGACCAAAGGATAAATTACCTCAAGAGCAGGCCAGAAGCCCACAACGGAACTGGAATCCCCAAGAACGGCTCGCACCAAGCTAGACATGAGAACCGCGTAGCCAGCACCTCCCCAATCGAACCGATGTATGGTATCCCAGTTCACCATAAGACTGAGTAGGGACAACGAGACCCGCCCTCCGCTGGTTTTGAGAGGAGAGTCTTGCCCAGGAGGAACAACAGAGATATGCGAGCCAGTATCAGTGCACGCTCTGGCTCGAGGTAAATGGCCGCATCAGGCTGGCCCAGGTCCACTAGCTCGTGAGGCTCGAACAAACCGACCAGCCAAGATAACTTGACTTCGGAGCCACGAACATTCCCAGAGGTCGGGTAGGCCCCTATAAGCCGAGTCACTTCCTCCCTATCAGGCGTGCGAACAGGTATCACCGGCACCCCTCCAACACGAACCCCAGTGATCATGGACCAGTCTGCAGGCGTGAGGGCCATCTCAGCCATGGCCATGTGAAATGCCATAGTCTCGGAGCGAAAATGCTTTATTAGGGCCTTCAGATAGGCCGTGTCAGCCCTCACAGCAGGGCATGAAATGAAGTCCCCAAAACCAGCCTGGGCGAGCAGGTCCTTCACCACTTGGGAGAGATAAAGTACGAGGCGCTGGAGGTCAAACCAACCACCCCAGAACATAATGTGTGGTAGGGGCTACAAGCAAAAGGCATCAGTCATATAGGGGCAAGGTGGTATAATGAAGGCATCAAAGGAAAACAAAAGCAAAAAAAAAAGGGGGCCTCATCTGTTTACCTGACCAGCGATCCCAAAGTTGGACATGTGGGTATGCTGACAATGCAAGAGGCCAGTACAAGCGGCCTCATGTTGTATTTTGTACCAAGACTGAGATGAGCGCTGTGAAACAATGAACTATTCCTCGTGAGGATCGTAGGCCATCTCGGGCCCCTCCTGTGGACCTTGCCCTTCGGCACCGGACATCTGAAACTATGGAACACATCAGTATAAGAAGGGGCTGCTAAAAAAAAAAAATAGAGAGAATAACATAAAAAAATGCACTGATCCATCAACCAAAAAAGAAAGAGAGGGATCAATGAAGAATGAATGGTGATGAATAATGAAAAAAAAAAAAAGAGAAAGAAACAACATCACATAAAAAAAAGGGGGGCATCACACATAAATTACATAATAAAAAAAAAAAAAAGGAAGGGGAAAAGAAACAACAAAACAACAAAAAAGAAGGAACCACATATAACAAAAAATATATAATAAAAAAGAAGAGCATAGGAATGAGGATCACATACACCAACAAAAATATATACATCTTTTGCCGCAAAAAAAAAGAAAAAAGAAAAAGAGAGAAGGAACATCAAGCATCTCAAAAAAAAAAAAAACAAAAACAACACAACATAATCAAAATTCAAAGGAAAGATCGATTACCTTCGATAGGGAGAAGAAATAGATCCAATCGGCAGAGGATAAATGTCTCTTGATCCGCACACACAACCCCCGGTATTAAAACTCAAGAAAAAAAAATCGAATGCCAAACCCTAAGGGGCTGTCCCGGACTAGAGAAGGAAGGAGGGAAGAAGGTAGAGTTTGAAAGAGAGGGGGGTCCCCTTTGTTCTCGGGCTCAGACAGTTTTAAAAACTACCAATTTTAGTCAGGCGTATATAATATATACGCCTGGTCATTTTTCGCTGCATTTTGGTCAGGCGTATATATTATATATGCCCGACCAGAAATAGCAGTTTTAAAACTGCTCGGCCATTCTCTCTGGCTATGAGGCCCGACGAACCCCCTATGCTATGGACTGCGGCTCGGTCCCTCTTAGAAGCCCACATACCATTAGGCAATGGTCCACGCATCCCCAAATGGCCCTTCGAGCTCTCTTCGACTGGCCCAAAGGGATCGTGCCACAATAAGCGGATCTAGATCAGCAAGCACCCGCCAAATGCTCCCATAAAATCACAAAAATTATAAAGAAAAATGCAACACTAGTTCCCAAAAGAGTGTCACAACGCCTGTTTGCCACACTCCGAGAATCGTGTTAAATCAATTCGGAATGGTCGGGTTCGCCCGAAAGTTCTCGAACCCTGTTTTACATAGGGACACCTCGGGCCTGATCCGGCAAGCAAACCAAGGACCCATCACCGGAATGCACACGTCCCTAAGGTGCGCCACGTGGCAAGTTGATCCGCCTAAGGATACATGCAGAAAAAGAAAAGGAAAAAATCTATAATCCAGTGTAGGTTGACCCCACCTTCCATGCACTCGCTCTGGTCATCCACCTTCGGATTAATGTCGACCAAGAGTGCCCCCGACTTTAGACCATTCAAAAAGTCTATTGTCAGTTGAAACTGACCCATCAATAATGAAATTATAACCAACCAAACTATGTGCAAACATACAGACCGAAGGGCTCATTCCCTTTTATTTCCTTTTATACAGGCTTAAAACCTGTATAGGCACGGTGTCCCTGTTGAATGTACGTGCTTGCGTCTGGGTATCCACAGGATGGTCATTGTCCTCGTAAATTGTACCTTAGGGTCGAGGCTTCCATTCGCTCCTATTTGCTGCTTATCACCCCTGATGGGTGTCTGTTTGTGCATAGTTAGTAAGATGTAATTTCATTCGGGACGGAGGCTAGAATTGACCATCTCTTTCGATGGATGTTTGGTTCTAGCCCGATCTTTTTAGCTTTGTCTCGAGTTAAGTCACTCCGGTTCATGTGAATTAGGAGCACATCACCACCAGAACGTGCACATTCCCATGGTGTACCTGTCCCCGGTAGAGCGCACGCACTTTTAAAGCGTATCAACTGTCATTTGATCAACTTAAAGAGTTGTGCAAGATTAAAATTTCCAAAGGTCTTTTAAGCTTTGCTTAGAGGCCTTATGACAAATAAAAACTCAAAAACACAAAAAAGTTCACTCTGAAAAAGGGCATGCGTTCCCAAGAAGTGTTGCGACATCAATATTCGCTTCACTCGGGTAAATCATGCTAAAATAACCTCAAGGTTGATGGGTTCGCCCAAAGACTCTGAGCCTTACCTAGGTAAGGGCACCCGTGGCCAATCCAATGGAGCTGTCAATACCCCATAGGATTGGACACATTGTTTAGGCCTTCGCTTTGTGTGCTTCACATCAATTCTGAAGCATAGATCGACCATCCCGTTTCATGGAGCTGTCTGGTTCAGATTAATACTCAACATCACAAATCTATAATTTCCCTCAGGAAGTGGATGATATCCCGGCTAGCGGGCTTACACCTTTTATGATCATCGCAGTTACGCCCAGTAATGTCGCAATGCGCTTGGGGACTACTAGCTTTGAGGTACGGACGTTATCCCGAAATGAGAGGGCTTACGTATACTCACCACCACCATGAATGTTTGAGAATTGAGTTGAACTAGGTGGACCCATCAAACGTGCCTTGGACCTCTTTGGATGTCTCTTATCTTTGATCGGATCATTAGTGATCGAATACTAAAGAGGGGCATCTGTAGACACCCAAATTCAGCCCAAGGCCCGATCAGTCTATACTCCGAGGGAGATGTACCCCTGTGCTTCCGATGGCACCCCTGAACCCTTGGGAATCTATCTAGACCTTTAGGAATCACCTAAAACCCATTAGAACCACTCCCCCAACCCTTAGAGATCACCTCTAAACCCTAGGATCCCTTCCCAAACTCAACTTAGACCCTTCTGAGCAATTGATGGGAGGAGAGCAACATTTCTTTATACAGACTACTGCTGAGGATGAACGACACACCATTAGAAAGTGGACTTCTCCAGCTTTCCAACGAGTCAAAGATCACCCAATTTGGAGTTGTGGTTCAAAAGTTATGGCCGTTTGAAGTTTCACATAAAATCATGACTTTTTGCTCAGGCGTATGTATTACATACGCCCAGCAAATTTGGCCCCAGTTTGGTCAAGCGTATGTATTATATATGCCAGGCATTTTTGGGCCAAATTTGGCCAGGCGTATATAATACATACGCCCAGCATAGGTGGCCACAACATGGGCACCCATCTTCTCAGATTCCCCCTGGTTTTCTTGAATTTCATCAGGGCGATGTAATATATGCGTATGTAATATATCGTAAAGGCTCGAATTTCCTCCATCTAGTTTGACCCTTTGACCATCCCCTTGGTTAAGGTGGGTGTCTTGAGGTTGGTTGCACCCCCTTTGAGCTTATTGGCAACCCTTAAGTCACCCATGGTCTCACCCCATCATCCGCCATTGAAACCAATTTCCCAAACCTCTAGGACCCTAAAAACCTAGAAAACCTTAGATGGAGGATTACCTAATTACTAAACCAATTAGCTCTTCAGTAACCCTCTAACCCACCTCTTCTCTATAAATAGAGGCCCCCCTCTTCCCAAAAGGGTTGAAAAAATAAAGGTTGAAAAGATTAGGGTGAAAGCTTGAGTTAGGAGAGAGAGAGACCTAGTGAGAGAAAGTTCTTTTCTTATATTTTCAACCAGAATTCCAGCATGCATAGATCAATTTTTTTCAACCCTTTTCAACCATTAGATCACCCCATTTAGTTAAAGCTTAGTCCCTAGCTTCATCCTACACTTCCTATCTACCGAATCCTAGCATTAGAAACTGATTCTTCTACTGTTTAAGCCATTCAAAGCCATCGGAAGCACTCTGAAGCGAAGGTCTTCCATGGTGCAACAAGGGCCCGTGAGCTCTGGCTCACCCCTCTCTTCCTCTACCTTCTTGGTGTTTCCTCCGTCCAAGGATTCAAGCCGTTACGCCGCCGAAATTTTGGTTTGGCTCAAAGCTTGATAGGACCGTATTGCCTTCGGGCAAGGGGAAGCTTCGCCCATTTATTTTTTTATTTTTGGTCATCGATAGAGACTGCTACATGTGGGTTGATCGGGTGCCTAAACCCTTCCCGATCGATAACCGAAGCCCCTACCCTAGAGCCTTTGGCAAAGACCGGTAAATCAGAGTCATATTTAGCACTTCGGTGCTCAAAATATCGATTTAAAGGTTTCCTGGGTCACCAAAAACTCCGGGTGGCGACTCTACATTTTATTCCATCGTGAGTGCATCGCCGCGATGGGTTCGAGAGGATCCATGCTCGCACATTTGGTACAGGCAAGATATTGGCTAGCCACTACGGGTATTTAGATGCCATGAGAAATCTCGCATCATACTGCTTGACGACCTCATCTTTGACTTTCAGCATTCATTCGGGTCGGAGATGCCTCAGCTTCTGCTTAACCAGCTTTATCTCAGGGTAGAGAGGCAACTCATGCTTGACCAAATCAGTGTCCAGACCAGGCATGTCCTCGTATGACCAGGTAAAAACATCTTGGTATGACGAAGGAAGTCGATCATGCTTTTTGATTATGCTTTTCCTTTCTTTAGGGGACAGCGACAATTTTATTTTGGTTATTCTGGGAATCTCCTCAGTCCCTAAATTGATGTCTTCATTTTCCTCGACAATGGGGGTAGGGCCATGCTCAAAGTTGGTGAACCGGTCAAGGAGCTCATCAGGGAGCTCCTCCAAAGGACTATCCTCGTCCAGACTTGTAAGATCTACCTCTTCTTGTATTTCTACAGGGAAGGGGTCAATTTTACATGGGATGGGTATTTCACTTAAGGCATCCTTTTGTGGGACTTTTTCTGGAATTTTAAATGATGATATTTTTAGACTTTGGTTTTTTTTAATATTTTTGGGATTTTGTATTTTTTCCATATTTTTGAGATTTTTATTTTCTTCGGAGACGGACCCTTGGCAAGGCGGGTTACTATATATATAAGGTATTGCCTGCGAAGGGTTTATCTCACTTTTAATGGGCTATTTTTTTTTAGGAACAGGAGCCAAACTTTAGGCCGCTCCCTGCTTCCAGGGTTTCGGGTAAAGATCCCAGTTGCGTACCTGAGGGGCTGCTCCTTTACCTATTGGGATGGAGGGTGCTGACTGATATGGCTCATTGGAGTCAGCTTCCATCATGGTGATCCCCATTTCGTCTGAGATGATGTCCTCAAACGATAACTCAGTTTTATGGTGATTTATCATAGGGGGAGTTTGTTCAGGTACTAGCCGTCGTTCCTCGAAAAGGGACAACACGGCCAAATCTATCTCCAAGCTAGGAAGGGAGATCTGGGGATTGGTGGGATGTATTGGGGCTATGAATTTGTATGGGGTCAAATGGGTTACCCCATTTCGGTCAATCTTTACGACCCCTACACTGACGAAGGATTTCTTGATGTGCAGCCTAGGGCGAGGTTTCTCTTCTATGTTGATTCCTCGAGCTCTTACTGCTGCGACAACCCTGGCTTTCTCTTTGGCCTCACAGACCTCTTCCTTTGTGGGCTTATATCCCAGCCCGAATATGACCTTCTGTCCCTTTGCAACAACTGACTCTCGTCTGCCTTGTAATCTGGGTCCGAGCCCTTGGCCTTTCTGATAGCCCCACATTTGGAGCATAGCCACTGCTGCTACCATACCGCCATCCTGTTTTAGGCATGATGCCCTCAATGGGCTCCAGCAGTATTGCTGACACCTCATATTCAAAACTGTAGAGGTCTACATCCTCAGTGGTGTGCGGTATATCCAACACATTGGGTTTTTTTACGCTATTAGCGGCTTTTTCTTTTTCCTTGTGCCCCTCACCAATGATTGTAATAATTTGTGCCCAGACACAAACTTAAATTTCTGGTGCAAAGTGGAAGGTATGGCTCCGACCTCGTGCTGCCACAGGGGCCCCAACAATAGATTTAATGAAGATTTGATATCCATGACTTGAAACAAGATGGAAAAGGTCATTGGCCCTATCAACAGCTCAAGATTAATTTCTCTCATTATTTCTTTCCTGGTATTATCAAACCCTCTTGCACTAGTTCTGGTGGGCCTCAGCATACATGGATCGACCCAGATCTTAGTGGCGGTTCTTCATGGGCATATGTTTAATGCAGACCTATTATCAATTAAAACCAGAGGAATGACCATATTTTCAGACTCAATTAATGCTTGAAAATGGAGTGGAGATGTCATCAACAGATCTCAGACGGTTATATGGGCGTGCATTCTTCTCAGTTGAGTCTCTAGTATATGTTCCCGATTCATTTTTTCGAAGGGGTTCACAGCACTGTCTTTCTTCCCCTCTGGTTGGGCCTATGCTGCTACTGGCACTTTTGATTACTTCGAATCCTCCCAGGCCGTGTGATAAAGTCCACTGCCCCTTCTCTACTGCTACTATCGATATTGACATCTATTTGTTCGTAGCTTAGCAGGACCTAATGAGGATCATAGGCTGGCCCCGAGAGCTGGAAAGGTATGGCTGTCGGTACTTGAGGCACTTATATTGTGAGCTCATGAGGTATGGGCAACACCTGATTTATTTCGGTGGTAGTGGGTTGGGTGGAAAAATTGGGCCAAATAGGGGTGGTGAAGCTTGAGGGTGGTGGCATTGGAGGGAAGAAGGTAAAAGTAGACCATTGATAGCTGGTGGGTGATGGCAAGAGATGGGGGGCCTGATGGGCCATTAGGTAATAAACCGGGGTGGTGGAGTTCGTAGGCGAAACTTAGAGTGATGGGATGGGCACAGGCCATTGATAACTGATAGGTGCGGGTGTGGAATTAGGGGCATGATGGCTTATTGGGTAATTGATGGGGGCGGTGGAATTTACGGGCCGTTGAATTGGGGGAAATGGGGTGGGCGCGGGCCATTGATAAGTGGAGGGTGTGGGCGTAGGATTGGGGGCCTGTTGGCTCATCAGGTAGTTGTTAGGGGTGGTGGTGTATGGTTGGTATGCATTGATATGTACATAATTGATGGGTGTGGTGGATGGAAAGTATGCCCTGAGATCTAAGGGTTCAATTTGCGAGGTCAGGTTGGGAAAATATTCTGACAAATTTAGGGGTTCAATTAACCCTATGTTCCTCTCTTCCATGTTTCTTGACAATGGTGCTACATAACTCTCCTGATCACTGATATAATCGGACGGGTCAAATTTAAACTCCTCATCTTCTATTATTCTGATGGTGGGTCTGGGACCTGCTCCTCCGATAGGATATGGGGGTAGTGGCACTTGGTGAATATTAGTATGCTGAGATGGTGTAGGGGGAATAAATTTCCTCGTGTCGATCAAATCTTGGATTGCATGCTCCAATGGGAACCAGCGATCAGTTGGGTGACCCGGACACTGATGAAAATTGTAGTGGGTATTCGGGTCATAGTTCTTTGGGATCGGGTGAGGAGGAGGTTGCGGTTGACGGATAGTGACTAATCCCTTTTCCACTAACAAAGGCAGAAGTACACTCAATAATTGTCCCAGTGGCATGAAAACTCGATCGTAGTAGGCTCTCCTCTGCTCCGGAGTCATTTGCATTCCTTGCCCATTCCCTATTCTCTGCATCTGCCCAAGCCTAACGGGTGGTAGTGGGGCTACCTAAAATTTAAACAGGATGGTATTGTTATTGGACCTAGTATTGGCTATGTTCTGGACATCGCCCCCTGTTCTTTTATCATTCCTTTACTCCGAAAACCTCTTAACCCCACTGGTTCCTCTTGGCATGCTCTTACTCAGACAGCCCTCCCTGATGGCATCCTCACATTGGTTAGCATTTCTCACCAGATCAGCAAAGCTGGACTACTGCTGGTACACCAAAAAGTCTGAAATCACTAGCAGGGTATTCTTTGAGATCATCTCAATCTGCTTATCATCAGGTATTCTATTTTTGACCTAAGCTGCCAGTGCTCTCCAGTGTCCCATGTAGTCGTTGAAGGTCTTGTTCTGGTTTTGTTTCAAGTGTGCCAAGTCTTACTTATGCGGCTCAATGTCTATATTGTAGACATATTGTTCTTGAAAGAGGTGCGTCAGGTCCCTCCACATTTTTATCATGGATGGTTCTAAAGATGTGAATCATCTCAAAGCCAGCCCGGTTAGACTCTTCTGAAAGACTTTTATTAGTAGTCTTTCATCCCCTCCGTATTGGCACATGTCCCCACAGTAGGACTTCAAGTGCACAATAGGATTGCCCATGCCATTATATTTGTCGAAGGCAGGCATTTTAAATTTAGGGGGCAGGGGGACCTCAGCGAATAAGCATAAATATATGAAGTCCGTGGCGTGGATTTTAGCACTACCCATTTTCATCAGCTGCTTTTGTATTTTGTCCAACTGTTCTTTCAGCTACTCTGATTCTTTCGATACAGGGGCGGCTTTCTCAGCTATTAGTTAGACTTCACTCTGGGCCACCAGGGGGTGGGCAATTATGGGAGGAGGGTTAAGGTTGGTTAATGCCCCAGCGTAGGCTCCGCTATTCCTACTCTCGTCCTCCTCATACTATTGGTCGGCATAATGTGCAGTGAGGGCAAGATTTTCTTGTTATTGTTGCCCGGGTTGGACGGGAATGACATGAGTAGGGGTGGGGTGAGCCCATTGGGGGTGAGGAAAGGTTTGTTGGGTGATGGGATTTCGGTTTAGAGGTGGGGCCTGATGGGGTCATTTGGTATGGGGGAAGGTTTAGAAATGGCCTTTGGGTGTGGGCCATGGAAAAATTAGGTTTGGGGTATGGCATGGGTTTGACCTGGCTGTGAAGGTTGGGTGAAATGTTGGGGGTATTCTGGAAGGGGAGTGTGGGGTTTGGGTTTGGGCCATGAAGCCTTGGTCATTTTGGGCTATGGGCCACTGATGGGTTTGGGCCAGGGGCCCTCGGTAGGTTTGGCCCATGGGCCTTAGGTAGGTTTGGGCCATGGGCCCTTGATGGGTTTCAGCCAGTGGGCCTGGGTAGGTCTAGGCCAATGGGCTTTGGTGGGTCTAGGCCATGGCCCTTGATGGGTTTGGCCCAATGGGCATTGTGGATTTAGGCCACAGACCCTTGGTGGCCATGGGCCCTTGGTGGGTTTGGCCTAATGGGCCTTGGTGGGTATGGGCCAATGGCCCTTGGTGGGTCTAGGCCATGGGCCCTTGATGGGTTTGGCCCAAGGGGCCTTGATAGGTTTGGGCCATGGGCCCTGGGTAGGTTTGGGTGGCGGGGTATTGGGTCATGGGGCCCTGGGATATGTGGGAAAAGGGGGTTTGGGCCAATGGGCCTTGGGGTATGTGGGAGGTTGGAGATTAGGCCATTTGGCCTTGGGGTGTATGAGTAGTGGGAGGTTGGGTCATGGGGCCTTGGGTTATGTGGGTAATAGGAGTTTGGATGGTGTAGATTATGGGGGGTTGATGGGGGTTATTGAGGAGTGAGGCATGGAGATTGGCTACGGTGTGAGATGGGTTTAGGGACATGGGGTGTGGAGGAGGGGAGGTATTTTGAGAAGCCTTCCATATGGAGTAGGCTTGGAACATCTCCTCCATCATGGTCATGGAGGGAGGATTAGATGTGGGTGGTGGAAATGGGATGGAGGGGAAATTGGGCATGGCCCTGGTATGGTTGGGGATGGCCATGGTAAGAGGTAGGGTATGGGGTGGATTGGAGAGTTGAGGTGGGGCAAAGGATGTGGAAGGATTAGGGATGTTAGGGGTGGATGCTTGAAAAAAATCGGACATGGCCTCAATAAAAATGGGCATGACCCAGGTAGATGGGGGGACTTGTGGCGGTGGGATAGGGAGGAAGTGGTGTATGTGACTGGGGTGGATCGGGCCTATAGGGGGAAGATGGGAAATGGGGCATGGATGTGGATTGGGAGAATGGGTTTGGGTTTTGTATGGATGTGGATGGGAAATGGGTTGGATTTGGCATGGGTATGGTTTGGGAAAAAGATGGAGAATGGGAGGTATCGGTTGGGAAAATGGGGGCGCCAAACGGGCCAGTAACGGTAAAGGGGGGTTGGGTGAGGGGGATGGTGGAAAAAACTTCTCCCGAATGGGAGTGGGTTGGAGAATGTGGCGGGGATGAGTCGGGATCGGCGTAAGCTGGGTCCACTACCCACCACATTCTTTGGGAATGGATTGGGTAAGGGTGCCTTGGATAAGGCCCAAAAATCCTCCTCCTTCTTCCCCTATGGGACGACGGAGGGCAAGATGGTGCCGTTGTGCCGGCACCACAAACTATATCTATTTTGGGTTTTGATTTATGTATATATTTTTAATTTTTTGAAATTTTTTTGAAAAATAAAGGTTCCGAGGCCTTGGAATTCCCTTCTCGGGTGGCCTTTGTACCTTAATTCAAGACCCGCGGCGACGATTCCGACGCACTTCGAGAGAATCGAAGGAAAATCTTCGATCTATTGAAGGCATAGAAATTGAGGCAAATAATCTGATCCCTCAGAATATGCCAAAAAAGAAGTTGCTCTCTTTTGACCGGCGAGGGCGTATTGGGTGTCGGAGATGGCGGGGCCTAAACAAGGCACTAAGCACACTAATCGAGGGATTCGGGAGGTGAAGAAGGCCACAAATTTGGGCTGGTGTGGTAAATAGACTGGCAACATTCAATACCCGCCCAGTGGTGTGGCACGCTTTTTTCAATGCGCAACTATTAGTTGTGCCAAGGTAAAAACTTGGATTTTAAAGCTGGCGCAACTATTAGTTGCGCCAGTTATAAATTCCAATTTTTTACACTGGCACAACTAATACTTGCGCCAGGCAAAAACTGATGCTTTCGTTGCGCCAGTTATAAATTCCAGTTTTTTGCACTGGCACAACTAATACTTGCGCCAGGCAAAAACTGATGCTCCAAAACTAATGACAGCAGCCACCAACACCCGAAATGAGTCTCTTTTTTTGGTTTTTTTATGGAAGCTAGGCTTCCGAGAATTGAGCTATTTTTTTGGTGATCGATTCTCTCCTCACCACATCTAAAGGGTTTGAGTCCGGTATAACTCGCTAGCGCGCTCCCCAAGGGTTTTAAGCTTCGGAATGGGAACCCACCCGATATACCTCCAGCACAAGCGCCTTCTCAGATACTAGGTGGGCTGGGACTTTTCTGGATCATCACCACTAGGGGCTACTGCCATACTAAGACCTGAGTGTTTGTGTGTTTGCCTAATCCCCACCCTTTTAAAATCTATCCCATAAAAGCAAATTAATTAAGCTCCCTAACTTGGTTCAATTTTATTTTTTTCAAAGCATTTCTTCTTTTTTTTGGAAGTTTTCTTTAGTTCAAAGACCGGGGGTGATGATCCCGTGCCGCTACTACGGGTCGGCGTCCACTGTTACGATATGAGTGCACAAGTAGGCCCGCCAATTGGCTAAGGCACTTTAAATGACGGAAAATTAAAAGAATTAAAAGACAATGCTCAAGTAGGCCCGCCGATTGGCTAAGGCACTTAAAATAACAAAAAAGTAAAGAAATTTAAAGACTATGCGCAAATAGGCCCGCCAATCAACTAAGGCTCGTAAATGACGTAAAAGTAGGGGTAAGTAAAGTGACTTAATCGGAGGGGTGAGTAAAAAAAACAATAAAAATAAAAATAAAAATAAGAAAACAGCAATAAAATATTAGGAAAATAAAAAAAAGGCCTAGTTCAAGGGGAAGCTCTACTAGCTACTCCCCACCAGAGTCTCCATCTGTGCAATCGTGGGATTTGTGACGATCCCGTCGCGGTGATGTGCTCACTTGAAAAAAAATATAGAGTCGCCACCCAGAGCTTTCGGTGTTTCGAGAAACCTAGTTCATTTTTATGAGCACTGAAATGTTAAAAATATGACTCTGATTTCGGTCCACACCAAAGGATCTTGGGTAGAGGCTTCGGTTATTGATCGGGAAGGTGTTAGGCACCCGATCAACCCGCTTAAAGTGGTCTCTACTAATGGCCAAAACTAAAATGAACTAAAAGAAAAGAAAATAGCTTCCTCTTGCCCAAAAGGGCTTACAATCCTATTTGTGCCCCTCCGTTCCTACCAAAAATTCATGGCGTAACGGCACAAATGGAAGGATGGGAAGAGCTAAATAATAGATAGGAGAAAAAAGGAGAGAGCTGGAACCCTCGACCCCTTGTAGCACCGTAGGAGAGCTTTGCATTGACATGCTTTGATGAGCTTTTGAAGGCTTGAATGGTGGAAAAAGGGGTTCTAACTCCTAAGGCTTGAAGCTAAGAGGTAGAAAGGAAAGGCTAAGGGGTTACACACACCTAATCTAAAGGCTTTTAGTAAAATGCTAAGGTCTAAGGGAGCTTTTTTAAATCTGGAATTTGTATGGGAAGTGTGCACCAAAGGGAGAAAGATCTTCTCACTTTAAGCTCTTTCTCTCTTAGGCCAAAATTCTCAACCCTTAAACCGAGGGGTGGGAGGTTCTATTTATAGGAAATGGGTGGATTAGGAGACCACTTAAGAGCTAAATGGGTTTAGCAATTAGGTAATCTCACATATAAGAATTCCTAGGGTTTTTGGAGCCCTGCGATGTGTGAGAAGGTCCTCCAATGATGGATGATTGGGTGAGGCCTTAAGCCAGTTGAAGGGTTGCAAATAGGTAGGGAGTGGGTGCAACAGAATTAGCAAAACACACCCCAAAGGTCAAGGTGGTCAATAAGTCAAACCCCAATCATGATTTTTGGGGCAAAATCTAGATGTTACTATTCATATGCCTGAAAGTTGGTTCGCGAGGGTGGGCCCCACCTTTAACCTTGGCGCAACTAATAGTTGCGTCAGGCTTAAAATCTGGGAGAATTGGCCTGGCACAACTAATAGTTGTGCCAGGCAAAATTATAACTGGCGCAACTATTAGTTGCGCCAAATCCCTAGGGGGCCCACACGAATTTATACTTCTACTCTCCGGGTTCAGTTTGCCATATCTTTTGATATATATCTCTGATTGGAGCGATTCTTGGACCGTTGGAAAGCTGACGACCTCTTATTTTCAATGGTATGAGATTTGATCATAGTAGAGGGCCGTAGCTGATTTTGGTGCACCTCTCCTCAACTATTTTCTTGATAAGGTTAGGTTTAGGTTCAGAACGGGTTCTAAGGGTTGGGATTGATTTCTAAAGGTTTAGGTAAGATTTCTAAGGGATCTAGGGTGATTCCTAAGGGTTTAGAAAGGTTTCTAAGGGTTCTAACGGGGTTTCTAAAGGATATAGGGTGATTCCTAAGGGTTTGGAAAGGTTCCTAAGGGTTCTAGGGGGTTCCTAAAGGTTCCATGCATATCATCTAAAGCTCAGAATTGTACCTCTCTCGAAAGATATTTTGATCAGGCCTTGGGCCAAATTTAGGTATCAACATCTAGGGTTCGCCCTGGATCTTTGGATCCTACTTCAAAGTAGGAGCAACGACGTCAATCCCGATCAAACGGTCAATGTTTTGATCAGTTTGACTCCACTGCTAAATCTTCGAGCTAAGCACTTTATTTTTGGATTCATATGAACTTAAGTGTCTTAAGCTTTAGATTCCTCAGAGAAAAATCAATCGTTGGTTAAAATCAACTTGTTAAGAATGAAACTACGTATCAATCAAACTATGTGCAACCATGCATCCAAAAGGGTTCATTTCCCCTTTATTTTTTGTAGGCTTAAAACCTATATTGGCAGTGGTATCCCTATAAAGTGTATGCCATGTGTCTAAATATTCATATGATGGTCATTTATTCTCATAAATTATACCTAGGTAGGTCCGGGTCGGGGCTTCCATCGCCTTTGTTGCTTATCGCCCCTAATGGGTGCATGATTATGCATAGTTAAATGATGTTTATGATCACTATTGGAAGAGACCAGGACTGGATGTCTCTTTTGGTAAACACCCAATTTTGGTTAGTTTTATTTATAATTATTTAAAGTTGGATGCTCTAGGTCATATGGATCTGGGGCATATTTTTAAAAATGGCACATACTCCAAAAAGCGTTACGACCACAATTCGCTCCACTCAAGTAGTCATGCTAAATAATCTTCGGGATCAATGGGTTTGCCCAAAGATTTCAAACCCTACCTCAGGTAGGGGCACCCGCAAACAGTCAGATGGGGCAATCAAATGCCTCATAGAATTGGACGCAAACTGTGGAGCCTTGTGTATGTTTACTTTGTGCCTATCTTTGAATGTGGGTCGATCACCCCTCTTACTTGCAAAGTTATTGTGTTCAGAATGAATCTTAAACATTAAATACCTTTAAATCACCATGAGAAGAGAATGTTTGGCCTGGCATACAGGGCTTTCACAACTCGTTCCACCTCGGTTATGCTCAGTAATGTCGCTAAGCGCTTGGGGACCGATTACCTTGAGAAACGAATGTTTGGCCTGGCATACAGGGCTTTCATTTTCTCACCATGTTACTCATCTGATGTTTGAAGTTCATTCTAAATTTAGCAGACTGGTCAGTAATGCCTTGGACCTCTTTAGATGTCTCTTGTCATTGGCATTCGATCATTAGTGATTGGATACTAAAGAGGGGGATCTGTAGACACCCAAATTTGGCCCAAGGCCAGATCGAGACACATTTTGAGAGAGGCGTACCTCTGAGCTTTCGATGGCATGTATGGAACCCTTAGGAACCCTTATAAAACCTTAGGAACCCTTCCAAACTCTTAAGAATCACCCTAGATCCCTTAGAAACCAATCCTGACTAGAACCCATTCTGGACTTGAACCTAGTTTTCCCGAGCCACGAATGAAGGATGTTGCACTGGGATTACCTACGGCCTTCTACGGCAATCAAATCTCATACCATTAAAAAGTAGAAGTCATCAGCTTTCCAACGATTTAAGAATCACCCCAATCAGAGCTGTGTGCGCAAAGATATGGCAGTCCGAACCCGAGGGGCAAGGAGGTAATTTCAAGTGGCCCCCTTAGGGATTTGGCGCAACTAATAGTTACACCAGGCCATTTCTCCCCAGAAATGGCTTGGCACAACTAATAGTTGTGCCAGTTATAAGTAGGCTTGGTGCAACTACTAGTTGCACCAAGCCATCTTTCCCTAGATTAAGCCTGGCGCAACTAATAGTTGCGTCAGTATTAAGGTGGGCCCCACCTTGGGAAGCCAACTTCCAGGAACTGTACATGCACTATTTTACTATGCATATGCCTGACGCAACTAATAGTTGCGCCAGGCACATGAATAGTGACCTCTGGTTTTTATCTCAAAAATCATGATTGGGGTTTGACTTTTTGACCATCTTGATCTTTGGGGGTGTTTTATTAGTTCTATTGCACCCTTTTAGCGCCTATTTGCAATCCTTAAGTGATTTGAAATACTAACCTATCATCCACCATTAAAACCATTCCCACACATCTCCAAGCTCTCAAAATCCTAGGAAACCTTAGATTAGAGATTACCTAATTACTAATCTTGCTTAGCCTCTAAGTAGCCTCCTAACCTACCCCTTTCCTATAAATAGAGCCCCCCTCCCCTTGGATTAAGGGTTGAAAAAAATTGCTTAAGAGAGAAAGAGCTTAAAGTGTGAAGATCTTTCTCCCTTTGGTGTAAATTTCCTACACAAAAATCAGAATTCAAAAACCTCTTTCCCACCCTTGCCTTTCATGAATGGCCTCTAGGTTAGATGTGTGTTCTACCTTAGCATCCCCCTCTATCTCTTAGCTATCTCTCTTAAGAGTTAGAACCCATTCTCAAGCTTTACAAGCCATCAAGAGTTTATGAAAAGCAAGCCACGCAAGGCTCTCCTACGGTGCTATAAGGGCCCAAGGGCTTCGGCTCTCCCCTTTCTTCTCATATCTCTTTTTAGCACTTCTCATCATTGCATTTGTGTCGTTACGCCGCCAACTTTTTCGTAAGAGCAGAGGAGCACAAATAGGATCTTAGAGCCCTTTGGGTAAGAAGAAGCTTCTTTTGCTCTTATCATTTCCTTTTTGTTTTGACCATATGTAGAGACCGCTTCAAGCGGGTTGATCGGGTGTCCAACACCTTCCGATCGATAACCGAAGCCCCTACCCAAAAACCTTTGGTGTGGACCGGATTCAGAGTCATATTTGTGGTACTTCGGTACTTATAAAAATGATATGGGTTTCTCGGGACACCAAAAGCTCTGGGTGGCGACTCTATATTTTTGAAAGCGAGTGCATCGCCGTGACGGGATCATCATAAATTCCACGGTTGCACAACTATATAGAGTAATTCTACCAAAACTTTAATTAATTAAAGTATCCTAATTTCATCAAAATTCTAAAAAAAGGGGGTTTTGGGCTCACTATGCTAAGGAGGATTGGCCCCGTTCTCGGGTACCCTCTGTAAGCTCCCTTAGGCAAATCGGGCGGCTAGAGATTATTTTAGTAATAATATGGATCAAAAAACTAATTTTTAAATTTGTAAATTATGGATTTATGGATTGAAAATCGAGAATCAAGTTAAAAATTAAAACTAAAATTCTAGAACTAAAAATGAAAATTCTAAGACTGAATTTAAGACTGAAATTAAGGACTGGTTCTAAGAAACTAAGAACTAAAGTCAGAAAACTAAAAATTTAGATTAAACCCTAAGATCTAAGATCTAGAATTTAAGAACTAGAGAGCTAAATCCTAAATCTAGAACTAAAATAAAAAAAAAAAGGAACTAGTTCTAGAACCTGAGAACTAGAACCAAGAAAAAAAAGTAAATATTAAGGATTAAAGATATTTAAAATGTGAGATCTAGAACTGAAAACTTAAGAACCTAAAGTCTAGAACTAATGACCTAGAATTAAAAACTAGAACTAAGGACTAGAACTAAGAATTAGAACTAGAAGAATTAAAAATTAGAAGGAAGTATACCTGAGGCCAGGGCTGCAGAGAGGAATCTCGAAGTCCTAAGCTTGAAAGCGAGGAACTCAAAAATTTGATTGCTAACTGTGTTGTGATGTGTTTTTGGGACAAGGTGGTGGGTCCTATTTATAGGTATTTGGTCAATTACGAGCCATGTGGGGTGCGCTCAATTGGTTGGTGAATTTCAATTATGCGTCCTGTCTGGTGCGCTCAATTGAATTATGCGCTTGCAACTAAAAGCTCAATCATTTTGAGTCGGTGACTAACTCAGTGAGTGACTGGCTGACTGGCTTAGCCGAATATCACAGTCCTATTCTAATTAGACAAATTGTGCACCTTGATTAGTGCGCTCAATCAATTAAGAACCTAAATACATGCGCTTAATAGGTAATTTCAGGCAGTCTAGGGAGTTAGAATCTGGGTTCGCATAGGAACCAATTAGACGCTTATGCTGAGGCGCATAATTTGATTGCACACTCTAGGTAGGGCGTACAATCATGTCTTAGGCAGTTTCTAGAAGGGTACAAGGCCAGTCCAAAATGGACTAATTGCACTTTGGGTACAAAGCGTGCAATTTGATTATGCGGGACTGGAGGAGCGCATAATCAAGGTCTAAGGCATTCCTCAGGAAGTAAAATCCTGGTCCAAGAGGGACCAATTGTGCGCTTGCCATGGGGCATGCAATCGATTTATGCTCACTATACAGGGTGCATAATTAAGGATTTTCCTGGATTTGAGCCGGGTCCGAGCCACAAAGCTATTGTTTTAGCCTGGGTCTCAACCATGTACTATTATTTCAGTGCATGGTCCCCGAATTAGGGTTTTAAAGTTCTCAGAGAAGGTTAGTCCTTCTCCGGAGGTCGTGGGCAAGGTCAAAGGTTTACCGAACAGGTTTGTATATTCTAAGAAGGCAAAATGGGACTGTCTACACTAGTGTAACTCTAATTCCTAATTCAAATAAAAGGAATATCCTAATTCTTGATCCTAGTGTAACTCTAATTCTCAATTCTTCTAAAATAATAAAGTAAAGTCCTAGAACGATAGGGAAACTAATCCTATTTCTAATAAAAGAAACGAATCCTATAAAATAATAAAGTGACTAATACAAATTCTATTAGTGATCGCTACTTATGTGTGTATCTAATTAAGTCTTAACCTATTATAAGCGTACAATGGAAATTGTAGAGCTAGTATAGGATCGTTCCCACAAGGAAGTATCTATCTTATCTTTATTTCTGCTTCTATTTCAAAGTTTATATTTAACTTTTGAGGTTCTAAACTACTTGAGAAATATGAATAAAGAATAGGTTATTAATCTAAAATGCATAAAATAAATCCTAATCCTCCTTCAGATTGAGGTCGTCAATCCCAATCTTCAGCCATCGGATATTTATAAAAGTAAACAGTACTGTTATATCGTATTGTAGTCTTCTAGAGTTTGGGCGTCAATCAAAAACTAAAATTCGTCAACACAGATTTAATCTAATCAACAATCTCCTAAAATCTGGGCGTTAATCAAATTTGAGAAAATTGAAGATGAAAAAGTAAAAATCGTTACACTAATTTGCAAATTCCAACCTGAGTCATCAATTCAAATTAAAACTTGAAGATGTTTATAAAGCAGTAAATAAAGTAAATAAAATTTAAATTAGAAAGCAAAATAAATATAACTTGCACCCCTCAGCTGCAGTCATCAATTGCTTATGAGAAACTAAGATATCTATACTAATCTTCAACACCCAATAGCAGTCGTCAATTACTCTTGAGAAACCTTGGATATCTAATCTACAAAATAATAAAAATCTACTCTAATGATCAAAAGAAAACCCAACCTCAGTCGTCAATTGATGCTGAGAATTTTTTTTATGGTTTATAAAGTTCGAATTTTAATAAAATATACTACTAAAGCAAAAGTATCCTAATATAACTCTGATTCCTAATTTTATTCTTCCTTGCTTTCAAACTGTAGATGTGCTTCTAGAGTGTTCTCTGATTTTCAAAAACAGGGTCCTTTTAAGAGTATTCTTCATCAATCTTTCAGATCCATGGTTGTCATACTTCTAATTGTAGAAGAGTTCTAAAAATATGCATGGCGGTGTATCTTCTCTCATTCAGCAGCAGTGGAAAGCTTCTATTTTTGGAAAATCATAAATCACGATTTCTTCTTTCTACTCTTTCTGGAAAATCGTAAATCACAATTTTCTATTTTCAATAGACTTCCAACTAACGATTCTTTATTACGATTCTTTGCTTTCTCTTATATCGTCTTTACTTAATACGACTTTTCTTTAGAGAATCATAAATTATGATTTCTATCTTCTCAGAATATTATTCCGCACAATTGTAAAACACGATTCTTCATTTCTTTTTAGGCAAAGATTTGTCTTTTACACACAATCTTCTTTTTATTATATTTTGAGTTCATTTTGACAAAGATGAACACTTTAGCTCTATTTTGCTATTTTTCTTTAATATCTGTACATCGTTAACTTGTTAGTAGCAAACTAAGTCCTTGCATCACTAAGTTAAGGGTGATAAAATGATAAATTATGTGATTGATCACATCCCCAAACTTATGTTTTACTAGTCCCTAGCAAACAAGGGAATATAAAATATCTAAAACTATGAATTTAAATGCCGCTTTCGTAGGGAGCACGATTACATTTAGCAGATGCAACAAGCCTTTAAACCCCTAGGTGATCCCTAGTGGAGGAGTTGTAGTCTCCTGAAGGTTTTCAGTGAAGTTACCTATAAATTTTAAAATATATTTTTGTATTTTTTTCAAGAATTTAAAAAAAAAATTCAGAAATTAATCATCATATGTTTGGTATGATTTTCAAAAATTCTAAATTTTTCACCTTTACTTTCCATCATAGTAATTATCCTTGATCAGAACTCAACAATTTCAATTCTATATAGTATGGAGTGTATGTGTATCAGTAAAAATTTTATTTATCATAGATTTTTCTAAACTGCAAATTAAGAAAATATTTTCATCCAATCTCACACTATTGGCATACTCTCAAAAGGATATCAAAATTTTAGGTTCTCACATATGATATGTACATGATAAATTCAAAGGACAATAAGAAGGTAAATCTCATGGAATGAATAATCAATTCTGATCATATGACTTTCCGTTCATTCATAGTATCTATTTCATGCATCTTTACTAGACTCATACTCTTGCAAATTGTAAATCACCAAGGTCTTTCCTTCGGCTTGTAATGGGGCTTTGGGTTAAAAGAGTTTAAAAAAAAAGGTAGATAACATTCAAAAGTTTTTGAAAATTTAGTTCTTCCTGCTCTATCTTCTTTCCTTCATTTCTATTTCAGTAAGTATCCCAAAAGTTGGATGACTTCTTCCCATTTTTTTTTTGTTTTCTTGTGTAAATCTCATTTTCATAGAATCGTATTTTACGATTTCTTCTAAAATTTTTCTAAATTATTTTTTTCAATTTTCCTTTTCTTTTCTCATTTTTTTCATACGATTGTATTTCTTCTGAGTTGTACCATTTTCAGCAGATCCCTTATCAGTTAGGCATATACTCCTTTCACTCCCTCTTCTTCCCTTCTTTTATATTCTAAACTCTCAGAAATTATAAGGGTTAAAGCTAGAAATCTTAGGATAGTACATATGGTTAAAGGTTTATAAAATTTTGGTACAAAGAAATTCGATTTTAGGCTTCTAATATGGGTTCAAAGGATCAAATCTTGGCTTAGATTTTGGCTTTTTTAGCTCTAGTGTAACAAAAGATGGTCTTTGATCATTTTCACAATTTACTAGTATAGATGTCTTCTTATTTTGATGTGTTTAACAGATAGTTCTAAAGAAACAAATCATCATAATCACAGAATATCTTGATTCTAAGTTAAGCAATATGAGATTTCTTAGTAAAATAAAATCAGTCTCTCTCAAAATATAAAGAGGATGTATTCGCTCAAGATCTCACTGGTTTATTATTTTGAAACTATAATCCAAATTTTATTGTTTAAATTAATCGTATAGTTTCAAACATTCATTAGATACAGTGTTCAAAGGTGTTATTCATGAATTGCAACTATTTTATTTTGATTATTGAACTTTTGCTACGATAGATTGTAAAGTTTAATAGAATCATAATTTTTTTTTATCATACTTTGCATATAATGATAAACTAAATTAATATATACAGAACTAAAAATAAAATTTTAAAAGAAAAATTAAACTAATTTAAACTAATATACATTAAAAGTGGTGTATCCCCCCCAAACTTAAATAGAACAATGTCCTCATTGTGCAAAACAGGAGAAATAGCAAAAATAAAAAATAAAAAATTTGTTTTAGGATTTTCTAATTTTCCAATTTACTGTAATGGTGTTATTCAGTTACTAGGTCAATGATTTGCATTAGGATTCAACAATGATCCCCCAAATTTGGGAGAAACTGTGTCCGGTAGAAACCAAATGCTTGCACTATAAAAAAATAGTTAGAAACAAAAAATATATATATGATTAAAAGAAATTAACATATATATTAAATGAAATATTTACATGAGATAAAGAGAAGATTACATTAAGAATTAAACCTAGAAAAAATTTAGACACACTAAGTTAGACATGACACTGGCAGCAACGTCTAAGAGCAAAGTTTGTCTTCGATAAATATCGGCCCTCGGCTTCTAACTAAAATTATCCCGTCAAAATGATGGTTTGCCCTCCTTGCTCCGGGATGTCCTCAACTTACTGCTCTTGAAAGAGGAACTGCAAGCCGGGAAGGGGGATAGTAGGGATTAAGGAGAAGGATGTTGAGCAGGTGGTGGATGGAATGAAGAGGAGGGGGAAGATGATGGGAAGGGGGTGAATAAGGCAATGAGGAGGTGAAGATGGAAGTTGTGTTCAAAGATGCGGATGGTTCCATCGTCTTATCTTTCTTTTTCTTTCTTTTATTCTTTTTCTTTTCTTCCTATGCAAGTATACATTGTACTTTCTTGTACTCGTCCCACAGGAACTGCAAAGGGTCTGGTTCCTTCGGTGGCTGTGGGTCCTCCCAGATTGGAAAGAACTTAATTGGGTTGTTATTGGATCCGCTGGCTGCCATGGTTGTGGGTAGGGACGAACTAGTGGGGTCAAAAGGGAACGATTGTGCTAGGGGTGAACTAGTCCTATATTTAAAGTGCTTGGGTGGTAGAATATGAATCGTCGTATTAAATTTTCTCATCCTTCCGAGCTTAATTGCAGTAATGTTATTATAGAAGGTTTGTTGGCAATTAATTGTACGTCGGTTGGGCTAATTATGAAATGTCGTATGATTTATTATGGGTAATGATACCGCAGAGTACATATGATGGGTAATAATTGTTTTCCTGTGGCGATGAAATACTTTTCCAGTAGTATATGAATTGCACACGTGAAAGATTTTAGGATGATCTTGAGTGTGGTTTCTTTACCAGCAAACTACTTATTTTTTTATTTTTAACCTTATATGATTTTTATTTTAGAAAGCAGGGAGAGAAACAAATCTAAGCCTCTAGCTTCTGTGGCTAGCAGGAGTGTTGAACTCTGAGTTATCGCTCCGAATAAACCTATAAAAGCTTAAGAAGTGAACAAAGAAAGTTAAAAATATAAAGAAATATAAAAAGGGAAAGATAAATATTTATTTTTAAAATGAAAATATATATAAATAGATAAATCACCTTCCCCAGCAACGGTGCCAAAAACTTAATTACTACTTATGTGTGTAACTAATTAAGTCTTAACCTATTGTAAGCGCACAATAGAAATTGTAGAGCTAATATAGGATCGTTCCCACGAGGAAGTATTTATCTTATCTTTATTTCTACTTCTATTTCAAAGTTTATATTTATCTTTTAAGGTTCTACACTACTTGAAAAATATGAATAAAGAATGGGTTATTAATCTAAAGTGCATAAAATAAATCTGTGCAACCTTGGATTTTCGTCAAACTTGTCGTGATGATCCGTTCGTTATAGATATTTAGAGTCGTCACCCAGAGCTTTTGGTGTCTCGGGAAATCTAGATTAATTTTATAAGCACCGAAGTGTCACAAATATAACTCTGAATTCGGTCTACGCCAAAGGCTCTTACGTAGGGGCTTCGGTTATCGATTGGGAAGGTATTTGGCACCCAATCAACCCGCTTAATGCGGTCTCTACTTATGGACAAAACAAAAATAATATAAAAGAAATAAAAATGCCTTCCTCTTGTCCAAAGGGCCTTAAAATCCTATTTGTGCCCCTCCGTTCCTATTGAAAATTCAGCGGCGTAACGGCACAAATGAGAGGATGGAGGAAGAACCGAGAAGGTAGAGGAGTGGAGGGGTGAGTCAGAGCTCTCGGGCCCTTGTTTCACCGCTGTGGAGCCCTACGTTGGCTTGCTTCGGTGAGCTTTTGATGGCTTGTATAGCTTGGTGATGGATTCTAACAACTAGAGGGGATAGCTAAGAGGTTGAGAAGGGAGGCTAGGGGGTAGCACACACCTAAAGTAAAGCTTTTTGATGAAAGGCTAAGGTTTTAAGGAGGTTTTGAAGTTTTGGAATTTATATGTAAAATGGTGCACTAGGGGAGAGAGAGGAGGGATTCCTTAATCTCTAATTTGTAAATTTTTTCAAGCCTTTGAAAAGGGAGGGGTGCCTCTCTATTTATAGGAAAAAGAGAGGTTAGGAGGGTGTTTAGAGGCTAACTTAGATTTAGCAATTAGGTAATCTAGCCATCTAAGGTTTTCTAGGGTTTTTGGAGCCTTGTAAAGTGTGAAGTGAAGCTCCAATGGTGGATGATAGGGTGGGCCTTTAAACCACTTAAGGGGTTCCACATAGATAGTAAATGGGTGTAATAGAACTAGCAAAACATACCCCAAAGGTCAAGATGGTTAATAAGTCAAACCCCAATATCAAATTTTAAGGTAAAAACCCATAGGTACTGTTCATAAGCCTGGTGCAACTAATAGATGCGCCAGGCATTGTACAGTAATACAGCGTTGCACAGTTTTGGGAAGTTGACTGCTGGCAGGGGGACCCACACATATGTGGCACAACTATTAGTTGTGTCAAGCCATTTCTGGGGAGAAATGGCTTGGTGCAAGTAATACTTGCACCAAATTCTTAGGGGGTTCACAGCAAATTTACTATTTTGCCTCTGAGCTTTAGAACGCCATACCTTCTTGCATACAGCTCCGATTGGGACGATTCTTGGCTCGTTAGAAAGATGAGGACTTCTACTTTTCAATGATATATGATTCAATCATAGTTGAAGGTTACAGCTAGTCCCAGTAGACCACTCTTCATCCAATGCTCGGGAAAGCTAGGTTTAGGTCCGGAATGGTTTCTAAGGGTCGGGATGGGTTTCTAAGGGATCGGGAAGGTTCCTAAGGGATCTAGGGTGATTCCTAAGGGTTTGGAATAGCTCCTAAGGTTTTAACTAGGTTCCTAAGGGTTCCAGACATGCCATTAAAAACTCAGAGATGCGCTTCTCTCGAAATGTGTCTCGATCGGGCCTTAGGCCCAATTTGGGTGTCTACAGATGCCCCACTTTAGTATCCGATCACTAATGATCGAATGCCAAAAAAAAAAGAGATCCGAAGAGGCCCAACGCATTACTGACGAGTCCGCTGCATTTAGAACGAACTTCAAATATCAGATGTGTATCATGGTGAGAAAATGAAAGCCTTGTATGTCAAAAAAAAATGGTCGTTTCTTAAGGTAATTGGTCCCCAAGCGCTTAGCGACATTACTGGGCATAACTGAGGTGTAATGAATTGTGAAAGCCCACTAGTTAGAAAAAAAAGTCGCTTCTCGAGATGATTTGAAGGAGTTTGATGTTTAAGATTCATTCTGAATACAGCAGCCTCATAAGTAAGGAGGGTGATTTACCCACATTCAAAGATAGGCCCAAAGAAAGTACGCAAGGTTCCATAGTTTGTGTCCAATCATAGGAGGCATTAACTGCCTCATCTGATTGGTCATAGGTGCCCCTACTTTAAGCAGGGTTTGAGGTCTTTGGACAACCCATTAATCCCAAAGTTTATTTAGCACAACTGAGTGGAGCAAATAGATGTCGCAATGCTTTTTGGGGAGTACGTGCTATTTTTTTTTATAACATGCCCCGAATCATCATGACCCAAAGCATCCAACATCAAATAACACAAAACAGTTTCTGCCAAAATTGGGTGCCCACCAAAGGGGACACCTAATCCTGGTCTCTGCTGATAATGATCTTACGAATCACTTAACTATGCATAAACTAGCACCCATTAGGGGCGATAAGCAACAAAGGCGATGGAAGTCTCAACCCAGATCCTGTTGGGTACATTTTACGAGAATAAATGGCCATCCTACGGATACCCAGATACATGGCATACACTTTACAGGGATACCATACCAATACAAGTTTTAAGCCTGCGAAAATAAGAGAAATGAACCCTTCTACATGCATGTATCCACATAGTTGATTGATATATAGTTTTATTTTCAACAGGTTGGTCTTAACCAATGATGAACCTTTTTTATAACGGAGTTACTCGAACCTCAAATCCCATAGGGTGCACCCCAGACTGCGCAAAACAAGAGTCCACACCTCCAAAAAATCCGTGGAAAATCTAAAGCTTAGACACTCACATTCATATGAATCCAAAGACAGAGCGTTAGCTCGAAGATTTAGCAATGGAATCATCCTGAACGAAATATTGACTGCTTGATCGGGATTGACGCCGTTGCTCCTACTTTGAAGTAGGATCCAAAAACTCAAGGCGAACCTTACATTTAGGACATTGATATAGCACAGCTGCGCTGCTGATAAAATATTAACATTTTACCACTTCAAAATACGCACGTGCGTAGTTTGTGTCCAATCATATGAGGCATAGACCGCCTCCTTAACTGGTCACGGGTGTCCCTGCTTGAAGTAGGGCTCAAGGTCTTTGGGAGAACACCCATTGATCCCGACGTTTATTTAGCATGACTATCAGAGCGGAGTGAATTGGTGTCACAATGCTTTTTTTGGAGTACATGCTATTTTTTCAAAAGATATATTTTTTATTATTTTATGGAAAATTTTGAGCTTTTTTATGTTTATCATTTTATGTGATTTTTTGGATTTTGAGTTATCATTTTATGTGATTTTTAGATTTTGAGTTATCATTTAGATTTTAAAGTTATCATTTTACGTGATTTTTTTATTTTTTCAAAGCTATCATTTTATGGGATTTTTTAGTTTTTCAAAAACTATCATTTTATGTGAATTATTCTATCATTTCATATGACTTATTTTTGGCTTTTTATGTGGGATTTTTTTTTTTAATCAGTTTTTGGACTTTTTCTATGTTTTTCTGTGTAGGATCGGGATGCTTATTGACGTTGATCCATTTTATTCTAGCACGGCTTTCTGGGCAAACCGAATGAGGATCGACATACCGTTTGGGACCGGGCCATGCATGTGACCCGCACCAGGCCCAAAACCCAACCCATAAGTGGCTGGCGCAACTAATAGTTGCGCCAAGCCAATTGGGGGCTCAAAATGGTCTGGCGCAACTACTAGGTGCTCCAGGCATGGCTGGGGATCGAATTTAAAGAGCCCGAATTCGGGCAGCAGGGGTTTGTTTTCAAAACTGCTTTCTTTCCCCTCTCCAAACGGAAAAAACAGAGCCCCCTATCCTTTACATTGCCTCTACGTGTGCCTAATTGTCAGCATTTTTTTGCGCCAATTGATCGCTTGCTTTGCGCTAGATCAAAGACCTTTTTCTTCAAAGGTAACCATTTAGGAGCCATCTTATTTTATTTTTCTTACTTTTTCTTGCAAATATGATCATGATCTTGTATTTTTAGACGATAAATGGTTTATTTTCATTGTAAGCAGGTTTATTGATGATGTGCTGATACTTTTTCTGAATGATGCCCTATTTTTGTTATTTTATAGGTTTTATTAATGCATAATATATACACATATTATATCTTTTTTTTTTTTTTTTTTTTGTGCATATAGAAGGGGTTTTATTTTTATTTTTTTGTTTTTGTTTTCATTTTTGAATATAAAGCAAGGATTTTTGGTCTTTATTTTTTGAAAATTAATTAGGAAAAGGGGATTTTTGGTTTCTTCTTTTTTTTCGAAAATTAATTAAGGAAAAGGGATTTTGGTTTCTATATATTTTTTGAAAATTATTTAAGGAAAAGGAGTTTATTTTTGGTTTTTGTTGTTTTTGTTCTTTCTTCTCTTTGTTTTTTTCTTTGAAAAACTAAGGAATCGATTTATTATTATTATTTTTTGTGTTCGTTTTTGATTTTATGGACATAATAGGAGAGATTTTTTTGTTTTAGTTTTTGATTTTATAAACATAAAAGAAGGATTTTTTTGGTTTTTGATTTTATGGACATAAAAGGAGGGATTTTTTTGTTTTAGCTTTTGTTTTTATAAACATAAAAGAAGAATTTTTTGGTTTTTGATTTTATGGAAGCATAAAGAAAGGTTTTTTTTTTATTTTTCTGTTTTTAACTTGCTTTATTTTTGAAGATAGAAAGGGAAAATTTTGTTTTATTTTTATTTAATTTTGCAGATAAAAAGGAAGGGAATTTTTTCTTTTCACTCTATTAAAAGGGATTTTTTTTTTTGCATATGTATATTTTTATTTTTGAAAATAAAATAAAGGGATGAGCATACTTACCTTCCCTTGGCCTATAGCAAAGATGACTTTTTATCGTTGATCCGCTCTGATATAACTGCTTGCTTTTGCCTCAGAATGTCTAGTGATGAAGAATATGTGCCAGAGGAAGAGCAGGAGGGGCCTGACGTGGTCTATGGTCCTCGTGGGTGTGACAGCCCGGATTTCGGCACCCCAAAACCCGTGCCATCAGCACGATCATCTTGACCATGCCCCTTTGCTATGCACAGAATATTGGTATATCAAGCAATGAACTGAACTGAAATAATAAATAAGTCTGTGAAATTAAATTATCATTTAAATATTTCTCAAAAGACAGTTCTACATTCATGCCTCTGCATGAATGGAGAACCGATCCGAACCATAGATGATAGCTAATCATCACAGATGGTTCGCCCAAAAGTATAATCCCAAACTTTAATCACATTGTTTAACCAAAAACAAGGCTTGACATACCAAGTCGTACCAATAATCTCACAAAAACTCTCAAAGCTGCACAACGGAGTCCTCTAGAAGAAGTCCTCAGGAGGTGCCTCCAACTCGTCTCCGGGCGCAAGGTCCAACTCACCAGGGTCAACGTCCCATGAAGCCTCGCAGCTGCTAATAGTGGACCTGTGACGTATAGTCTAAAGGGTGAGCTACATCTTAGCTCAATAGGGAATAGAACACAATTGAACATATAAATTACAACTCACATATATTCCATGATATGTCATGCATGATGTGTCTATGCAGTTACTAATGAAAAATTGTTGAAAAGAATCATATTTTACTGGTAGTTTACTCATGCCTTTTAATTATTCATGAATGACACTGAAAAGGCCTAAAGCAAAACTTAACCTTTCAACTTAAGTAATCCCCGAGCAATATAGCATCGAGCCCCGATGAGATACCCTTCATCGTCATCTATATAGACAGTTTTACACATATTCCCTGGGAATACAAATAGTACCCAAGCCCCTTTCCCCTGGGGATCGGTGGCGGGGTTTCAACATATCTCAATTCAACACCCCTGGGGTGTGCTTACTGTGTACGGATAAGCCTCCACACTGGCCTACGGTTTCGCCGCCGTATCGGTCACGGATATCCTGCCGCATCAGTCGTGGGTATCCCGCCACGTCGGTGGGGTATCCTATCAAACCTCAAATAACAAAAATATTAGGTGCTTTATATATAGTTATTCTCCGTGTAAGTGTGCTATCTTATATCAGTTAGGCCCTATCAGAAATAATTCAATCTTGGATACATCCCTGGGATGTATCCATTCACTTGCATCACACCTGATGCTCTTATTTCTTTACTTCCTCATCCCCTGGGGATGGCTCATTATGATTACTCTTTCAGATGTCACACACGCACACTTTTCACAAACTCTTAAGAAACAAAACAGTTTGAATTGAATTCTATATCACTACATACATGCTCTTGCAAAATAAAGTACATGTTCAAGGTGTTCCCTACCTCAAGTCTTTGTTTGATCATGCATCAAGGTCCCACGTGGCTCCTTGTGCCCAAGTTCACACGTACCACCTATGGTACCACATAACATATGAAATACATTACTAAGGATGTAACAAAGAAGGTCCAAGACCCTCCAAGAATCTTAAAGTCAAACTCAAAAGTCAACAAAAACTGACAGTCGATTAATCGAACTCCAAAATTGATTAATCGAATCTGATTCAATTAATCGATTTCCAAAATTGATTAATCGAAATTCAAAATCAATTAATCGATTCTCAAATCGATTAATCGAGATTCCCATTCGATTAATCGAATCCCAATTCGATTAATCAAAATATTCCACTCTAACCATTCGATTCTCAATTCGAGTAATCGAATTCCCAAAATCAATTAATCGATCCCAAATCGATTAATCGAAATTTTAAATCGATTAATCAAAATCCCATTTCGATTAGTCGATTTCTCCAAGTCCTTTTCTTCCCTCCACTTGAGTTCACTGGAGGTTCCGAGTCGATTAATCGATACCAAAATCGATTAATCGAAAATCAAAGTCGATTAATCGAAACTCAATTCGATTAATCAAAATCGGGGTCCTCTGACTTTTCAACTTCTTGGCAAAAATCGATTAATCGAATCTCACTTTCGATTAATCGAAATGGCCAGATTCAGCCTCCTTTTGGGCTGTTCTTTCCAATCTTCTTCCAACTGATTTTTCTCTCTTTTCTAAGCCATTATCCTATGATTTTAGCTATTTCTAATTACAATTAAACCCTTCAATCTATGCATTTAATTTGCAAGAATTTTACCTTCAATCAATCTTAAATTGATTAGGTCAAGTGGTTGGAAAGGCTAGGGTTTCCAGCTTTGCTTCTAGCGGATCCCTCGTGTCGAATCGGCCTTTTAAACGCTTGAATCCCCCTTTCAAACACTCACCATTTCTCCTTACATTAACTATGCTCTCCCTCTCTCTCTCTCGCTTCTTTACTATCTCTCAACAACCAAACAAAAGAACTAGGGCTATTAAACCCTTTTATCTCCCCTATAGTTGGTGTGTTGAGCACATGCACCGTACTAGGTGTATGTGACTCTAGATTTTCATCACACCCCCCTATTCACTCGAATTCTCACATCTCATCCGTTCATCGCGCCCTATGCCAACTATTGAACTCTTATTTGGTCAAACCTATGACTAGTCAGGCACGAATCCCAAGGTCACTTGTTTAACATGATTTTTCAGGATATTACATCCTCCCCACCTTAGGAATTTTCATCCTCGAAAATAACCCAAAGGTGCGTAGGTCTGGGTCCCCCCTCCCCCCACACTCTCAGGTGAGGTGGCCCAGTTGACTCTAGACATAGCAAGGCAATTACAAAGAAATACAAGTATAGAATAGAAAATACAACGATACTGGAAACTTTACACCAAAAATTTTGATTTCTATTAAGTGTCTAAAATTTTTTACAATTTGCCAGATAGTTTGGTATACAAAATACTCATACATACAAGGACACTACTCAAAAAAATATAAATAAAATGAGAGCACGAGGCTCATGCAGTCCTCTCGTCAGGCTGGTCAATTGGTGGAGCAGGCTGCTCCATCTGAGCTGGCGGAGCTATGGGGGCGGGCTGGTCTGCGTCAAGTCGTGGAAGTCGTGGGCCGGGTCAATATCGGAAGTGCGCGGCCGAGACGTGGGCGCCTCTCGGCAGAACCGGTGTAGAAGTGGAAGGACCAGCGTCAATAGCCACAGTGGTCGAACAGAAGACAGGACCCCTATGGAAGGCGGTCCGTCCCACGGTCCACTCCTCCTGAGCTAACTACCACTGATAGTCGGACGGGTAGATGTAGCGGAGCGTATGGAACATAAGGAAGTCCATCCTCTGGTTCATCCGCTCGTTGTTGGCCTCCATACGTGCCAACACCTCCTCGACGGTAGGGCCGGATTGAGCTACGCGCCGGCGGTAGGATGATGTGGGTGTAGCTGGTGCAGAATGGGTTGGCGGTGTCGGTGAAGCGGTGGTATGAGAGGTAGCCCTCTCCGCTGATGGCTCCACCGAGTGTGCCCCACCCACGGGTGGACCCTGATGTGGTGGTGGGGGTGGTGGGGGTGCTACTGCTGCTGGAACCGGACCCGGAGCCGGTAGGGTCCGCTTCAACAAGTTGTAGCTACGGGTCCATGAAGACTTTGAAAACGTCTTCACTCGGTCCGTCGCAGACTCGTGGGGGCGATACATTATCAGAGCGTTGAGTAACACTCCAACATGCTCGAGATCAACCGAGAATACGGCATTTTCTCCTTGGGCCTTAAGTTGCCCTTCATTAATTTTCCTTTTATATACTTCATCCCCTCTAAGATGAGCATGGTCGCGTCGAACCACCGGCCACAAAAGGCCACATATAGTGCCTGTTGCACTACCTCAATCCGCTCGGTGTCGTGCCGCAATAGGTAGAGGTTACACTTGATTATGGAATCAAGCATCCACATGTAGTGGGGAAGGTCGACCCTCTTGATGGAGGATCCCGACCCCTTTTTCTCGTTTTTCATGCGGGTCATGATCTCCTCAAATCTAACTTCCTCTTCAAAGGGTGGGAAGAGGGTGGTCTCTAGGGTGAAATCGAGGTAAAACTCGAGTACCTCGTGTATATGGCGACGGGTAATGGTGTAGTCTCGACCCTCTATCTTGGTGAAGACCACGTCGTCGGTAGGGCCGTCTACGAGCCCTTGGTAAAACAATCTAACTAATCTAGGGTAGTAGGAACCCCGGATTGGTTTGAGAAGGTTGCCGAAACTGGCATTTTGGAGGTACTTGCGAGCCCATTGGGTCTCACCCGGTACATCGGGGTTCGTAAAGAGGGTTGGGTCGATGATGTATTCGACCTCAAAGGTCTTCGCCTCCCACCACTCATTGGGTTGTATTACGTTAGTGGGTGGTGGCGGCATGGGGGTAGATTCGCGTGAAGACTCGCGCGAGGGTGCGCTCGTTGAACCAGAGGTGGTGGTGGTGCGGCGTTCTTACGCCGAATCGAGAGTTTAGAAGTTGCCTTCTTCGAAGACAACCTTGTTTTGGGCGGCATCTTGGTGGAATATCTTAAAAATTAGGGTTTCTATAGCTTGAATTGGAAAGACTTTCTATAGCTTGAATTGGAAAGAAAATGAAATCTAGGGTTTTACCTTAGGCGTTTGATCCGATTGTAATTGTTTGCGATCCTAAATCGATCTGAAAAGTCGAAACCCTAGGTAGCTCGGAGGGTTGAAGGAAGAAGAAGAAGAAGAAGAAGCGCTCAATACAAAAATCCAAATGGTTTCGAATGAAATGAAAAACCCATCGATTTATATATATAGGCTCTGACTCGATTAATCGAAATCCAAAATCGATTAATCGAGATTCAAAACTAGGTTATGCCACGCAAAATCGATTAATCGATTTCCAAAATCGATTAGTCAAAAGTCAAAATCGATTAATCGAAACCATTTCCATTAATCGAAATCGTATCCGTTTAAAATTTCAAGTTTTTGAGCTCACTGGCGCGAGCCAGTCGATTAATCGAAATCCATTTCGATTAATCAAAAATTCAAAATCGATTAATCGAATTTCACTTCGATTAATCGAAATCATGCAGTCCTTTCCAAAATTTTCAGGATTCTTTAAGTTATTCGATTAGTCGAACTATGATTCGATTAATCAAAATCTCAAATCGATTAATCGAATTTCATATCGATTAATCGAAATCGTTCCCCATACTTCAAATTTTTCTAATTTGTTTAAGTCAATCGACTAATCAAATTTCCAGTTCGATTAATCGAAACCATTAATCGATTAATCGAATTCCTCCTCGAATAATCGAAATTTCATAAAATCCTTCTAAGTTCTTCTAAAATTCTCAATTTGTTCGATTAATCGAACCTTCAATTTGATTAATCTAAAACCTAAATCGATTAATCGAAATTTCACTCTGTCATTTTTCTAATCCTTATTCACTTTCCCAGTCACTGGCACATGCCAGTCGACTAATCGAACAAAATCGATTAATCGAATTTCCAATCGATTAATCGATTTAAAAATCGATTAATCGGTTTTGCTCAATTTCTGTAGATTTTCAAGTTTCCCTGTTTATTTGATTTATCTTGGTGGTTTATGATACCAACTGATCCTTAGGTCTACGAAACACATCCTCAAGATCATGTGTGCATAAAAAATTTGTTTCTTTATCATACTTTGATCAAAATTTCCATTAAATTAAAAGTGTCGTTAAAATCCACAAACAAGCTTGCGGGTTACATTTGACTCTCAAGTGGTCAGAAACAAGGTTGGATATTGTTCTTTCACATCGGCCTCTTGTTCCCATGTAGCCTCTTCGTTCGGATGATTTTTCCATCGAACAAGCACTAAGAGAATCACTTTAGTGCGCAGTACTTGTTCCTTTCGATCCAAGATCTCCATCGGTTCTTCTATCATGCTCATGTCTTCACACATCTCCAAAGGTTGAATTCCTAACACATGAGATGGATCGTTCACATGCTTTCACGAGCATTGGAAACGTTATAAAAATTCGATCGATCAAACAAATGTGGTAATCCAATGCGATAAGCAACTTCACCCACGCCGTCCCAAAATTTCAAATGGTCCAACATAACGGGACTTAACTTCCTCTCTTGCCAAACCTCATTACGCCTTTCATAGGCGACACTTTCACAAACACGGGTTCACCCACTTTATAGTTGAACTTTTCGCACTTTCTGTCTTGACTTCAGTCTTTCTCTGATTATTCGCACGATGGTGGCGTTGTCTTCAAGTAGTTTTGGCCCCAAAATAAACTTTTCACCTGTTTCTTCCCAATTGAGGGGTGATTTGCATCATCATCCATACAGAGCTTCATATGGTGCCATGCCAATGCTCGTTTGGAAACTGTTGTTGTATGTGAATTCGATCAATGGTAGATATTGATCCCAATATCCTTGCATATCTAGCATGCACGCTCTGAGCATGTCTTCTATTACTTGGTTCACTTGCTCTGTCTGCCCATCAGTTTGACGATGGAAAGCTGAACTAAAATCTAGTTGCGTTCCCATTCCTTCTTGAAATTTCTTCCAAAACTTGGACGTATATAGTGGATCACGATCCAATAATGAAATCCATCGAGATCGATTCCCACTTCCATTCTGGTATTGGTAAAGGTTGCAATAGTCCAGCAGGATGCTTATGATCAATCTTCACCTGCTGACAGGTCAAACACCGTGACACGTATTCGGCCACGTCTTGCTTCAAACCTCTCCACCAATAGTTCTTTTTCAAGTCTTGGTACATTTTGGTGCTACCAGGGTGGATAGCATAATTTGACTTGTGGGTTTCATCAGGAATTGATCGTCTTAGGTCGGCATTGTCCGGAATGCAGAGACGGCCCTTGAACAATAAGGAACCATCTTCTTTTACTGAGAAGTCTGGCCTGATGCCCTCAATCACGTCTTGATGGATCTTTGTTAATGTCGAATCTTTCATCTGTAGATCGTGGATATGCTCAAATATTACTGGTTTCACTGATATGTTAGCCAAAAAGGATCCTGTAGCTTTCGACTCAATGTTCGCATCATAAAGTGCCAGGTCTTCCAATAATTTCCACCGGTGCATACCCAAAATCAAACAAGCTCACTGAGCTGAACTCTTCCGACTCAAGGCATTGGCTACTACGTTCGCCTTGCCTAAATGGTATTGTATAGAATAATCATAATCCTTGGAGAACTCCATCCATCTGCGCTGTCTCATGTTGAGCTCTTTCTGTGTAAACAGGTATCTGAGGCTCTTATGATCGGTGAAAATCTCAAACGTCTCACCATACAAGTAATGTCTCCAAATTTTCAGCGCAAAAATGACTGCTGCTAGCTCCAAGTCATGAGTCGGGTAATTTTTCTTGTGTTCTTTCAGCTGTCTTGATCCGTAAGCTATCACCTTCTTGTGTTGGTTGAGCACACAACCTAAACTGCGTATCCTCCTACTGAAGGAATTGCTGGATCAATCGGAGTGAAGTGAGTCTCGTCTTGAATTCTTGAAAACTCTTCTCGCATGCCTCACTCCACTCGAATCTTGAATCCTTTCGTGTCAGCTTCGTGAGAGGTCCTGATATCTTTGAAAACCCCTCGACGAAACGTCGATAGTAGCCTGCTAACCCAAGAAAACTTCAGACATCGGTCACTGTCTTTGGTTGCTCCCATTTAACCACTGCTTCTATCTTTGCTGGATGTACAGTGACACCGTGCTTTGAGACATGTCCCAAAAAGCTAACCTCTTCCAACCAAAACTCACATTTGCTGAGTTTGGCGTACAATTGGTGTTCATGTAGCGTCTGTAGAGCAATCCTCAAATGTTCTTTGTGTTCCATCTTGGATTTGAAATATATCAAGATATCATCAACGAACAGTACGACGCAGGAGTCCAAGTGTGGTTTAAACACTCGATTCATCAGATCCATAAATGATGCTAGAGCATTCGTCAATCCAAACAGCATCACAAGGAATTCATAGTGTCCATACCGTGTCCTGAAAGCTGTCTTCTGAATGTCCTCTGCCTTGACTCGCAACTGATGGTATCCCGATCTTAGATCGATCTTGGAAAAATACTTTGCTCCTTGCAGTTGATCGAACAGATCATCAATTCTAGGTAAAGGATAGCGGTTCTTCACAGTGAGTTTGTTCAGTTGTCGATAGTCAATGCATAGTCGCATTGACCCATCTTTCTTCTTGACAAATAAGACCGGTGCTCCCCATGGAGACACAGTCGGTCTAACGAACCCCTTGTCCATGAGTTCTTGCAGCTATTCTTTCAACTCCTTTAACTCAACCGGAGCCATTCTATATGGTGCTTTCGAAATAGGCTCCGTTCCCGGTGCTAAGTCAATGGCGAATTCTACTTCTCTCTCTGGAGGTAATCCAGGCAACTCTTCTGGAAACACGTCAGCGAACTCTCGCACAACTGCTATCACAGAGATGATGTTCTTTTCTTCCTTGTCCTCTTTTAGGAAAGCCAAGTACCCACTACAACCCTTTCTGATGATTCTCTCGGCCTTTACTGCTGAAATCAGTGGCATAGGTGATGACCTCACTCTTTGAAACCGAAATGATCTTTTTGTGTTAGGTCTGAAGATGACAACCTTGCTCTTGCAATCGACTGTTGCACAATGCTGTGCCAACCAGTCCATGCCAAGGATCACATCAAACCCTTGCATGTCCAGTAGTATCAACTTTTCCTCCAATTCATGCACATCCAAATCTCAAATTGCTACGATGACGGATTTGCATGCTAACTCTGTGTCCACTAACTCTCCAGTCGGAATAGACACAGATAGGACAAAGTCCAACGCCTCTGGAACAATCTTCATCCTCTTGGCAAAACGTGGAGTGACGAATGAGTGGGTAGACCCTGGGTCTATCAACACTCTAGCGCCATATCCAACGAAGCATCCTTTCTCATATACAGTTAAAGTACCTATAGTATACATACATACATACAATAATTTACACATCAATTTACACCCCTAATTAACATATAAATTTAGTGTCTAGACTAAGAATCTACACAACTCCTAATGAATGCACCTTCTCTATCTAAAATTTTAATGAAATTGGAATTTCTTTATTTAAAAGAATCTCACCTTGGATGACGTCGTGCACGTTCCCTGCTTCCTGACCAGTGACTGCATAGGATCTCCCATGAACGACCGACTTCCATGCTTGAATGGGTCATGGCGCTGCAACTGAAGCCGCCTTTCCTTTATCAATCACTGGGCAATCATTGATCAAGTGGCCCACCTTGCCACATCAGAAACAACCCCTGGTTCCCACTCTGTAATCCACTATCCTGTGAGGCTTTCCACAGTTTGTACAAGTCTCCCGAGGCACGGAAGAAACTGTATGAGAACCCTGTGTGACGGTTGCGCCAGTAGACATGGCAGGGCTCTCATAGCGTAAAGGTCTCCCCGACGCAAGTAGTGGAAATCTTTGTTGGTTGTGCTGTTGCGCCGGCCTTCCGAAACCCCCTTGGAACTGTGGTCACTGATTTTGGGCCACGAACCTCGCCTTTTTATTCACCGGTTCGTAGTTCCCCAATCTTCGTTGATCATTGCCTCCTCTTTGTTGCTCTCTCTGCCTGTATCTATTATTGTTCTCCTCTTCCACAACTAGTGCCTTTCTCATTACCTCCTCATAGGTCCTTAATTGAAATGGAGCTACTCCTCCTCTAACCTCAGGCTTCAAGCCTTGTTGAAACCTCTTTGACTTCATCACGTCGGTGGCGACGTAATCCGGAGCAAAACGGGCAAGTCGTAGAAACTAAACCCCATATTCCCTCACAGTCATCCTTCCTTGCACCAATTGTAGAAATTGAATTTCCAATTGATTTCTCACAACTTTCGAAAAAAATTGTTTGTTGAACTCCTCAACAAACTCTACCCACGTCCATGGCAACTCTGGGGTCTCCTGGGCCCTATTCCGTATCACGGACTTCCACCAAGGCCTAGCCTCCCCGTCTAGCATGTAGGCTGCCCATCTTACACTCTCGTCCTCCGTGCATGTCAGCACACTAAAAACTTTCTCCATTTCCATCAACCAGTTTTCTGCTACCATCTTGTCTGCCTGCCCAGAAAACATTGGACGTCTCATCCTCCTAAACTCAGTAAAGGATGAAGGCACAGGCAATGTAGGTCCTACAGGTGGGGTAGGTGGCTACTGCTCTCTAGCTGCATGAGCTGCATGGGATGCGGCTTGTTGGGCCATGGCAGCTGCCATAGTCTCCATGGTGTGCATCATCCTTTGGCGCTCCTCTCTATCTTCCTGTCTTTCTCTCACTCTCTCTTGTTCTCTCAGATCTTGATCCTGACGATCTCGATCCTCTTCCTCTTGTTGTCTACTACTGCTGCCCCCTGGAGCCTCACTCCTTCCTAAAGGTACTCGATTGGTAGGAGAGATGTAATCATCTCCCCTATGCAAACTTCTCTGTTGGCCTCCCCTCGGTCGGCCCCTTCCTCTAGATGACATTGACGGCTGCATTTGAAACTAAAGTTTCATTAGCAAAAGTCCCTATGTTCTGACAAAAAGAATGATTGTAAGAATTGCTAAAAGAAATGCTTTGATACCAACTGTGACAGCCCGAATTTCGGCACCCCGAAACCCATGCCATCAGCACGATCATCTTGACCGTGCCCCTTTGCTATGCACGGAACATTGGTATATCAAGCAATGAACTGAACTGAAATAATAAATAAGGCTACGAAATTAAATTATCATTTAAATATTTCTCAAAAGACAGTTCTACCTTCATGCCTCTACATGAATGGAGAACCGATCCGAACCATAGATGATAGCTAATCATCACAGATGGTTCGCCCAAAAGTATAATCCCAAACTTTAATCACATTGTTTAACCAAAAATAAGGCTTGACATACCAAGCCGTACCAATAATCTCACAAAAACTCTCAAAGCTGCACAATGGAGTCCTCTAGAAGAAGTCCTCAGGAGGTGGCTCCAACTCGTCTCCAGGTGCTAGGTCCGACTCACCAGGGTCAACGTCCCCTAAAGCCTTGGCAGCTGCTAATAGTGGACCTGCGACGTATAGTCTAAAGGGTGACCTACAGCTTCGCTCAATAGGGAACATAACACAATTGAACATATAAATTATAATTCACATATATTCCATGATATGCCATGCATGATGTGTCTATGCAGTTACTAATGAAAAATTGTTGAAAAGAATCATATTTTACTGGTAGTTTACTCATGTCTTTTAATTATTCATGAATGACACTGAAAAGGCCTAAAGCAAAACTTAACCTTTCAACTTAAGTAATCCCCGAACAATATAGCATCGAGCCCCGATGAGATACCCTTCATCGTCATCTATATAGACAGTTTTACACGTATTCCCTGGGAATACAAATAGTGCCCAAGCCCCTTTCCCCTGGGGATCGGTGGCGGGGTTTCAACATATCTCAATTCAACACCGATTTCAGCCGATTTGCCACGTCACGGATATCCCGCGTCAGGCGTGGGTATCCCGCCACGTCGATGGGGTATCCTATCAAACCTCAAATAACAAAAATATCAGGTGCTTTACATATAGTTATTCATCGTGTAAGTGTGCTATCTTATATCAGTTAGGCCCTATCAGACATAATTCAATCTTGGATACATCCCTGAGATGTATCCATTCACTTGCATCACACCTGATGCTCCTATTTCTTTACTTCCTCTTCCCCTGGGGATGGCTCATTATGATTACTCTTTCAAATGTCACACACGCACACTTTTCACAAACTCTTAAGAAACAAAATAGTTTGAATTGAATTCTATATCACTACATACATGCTCTTGCAAAATAAAGTACATGTTCAAGGTGTTCCCTACCTCAAGTCTCTGTTTGATTATGCATCAAGGTCCCACGTGGCTCCTTGTGCCCAAGTTCACACGTACCACCTATGGTACCACATAACATATGAAATACATTACTAAGGATGTAACAAAGAAGGTCCAAGACCCTCCAAGAATCTTAAAGTCAAACTCAAAAGTCAACAAAAACTGGCACAGTCGATTAATCGAACTCCAAAATCGATTAATCGAATCTGATTCGATTAATCGATTTCTAAAATCGATTAATCGAAATTCAAAATCAATTAATCGATTCTCAAATCGATTAATCAAGATTCCCATTCGATTAATCGAATCCCAATTCGATAAACGAAATTTTCCACTCTAACCATTCGATTCTCAATTCGAGTAATCGAATTCCCAAAATCGATTAATCGATCCCAAATTGATTAATCAAAATTCTAAATCGATTAATCGAAATCCCATTTTGATTAGTCGATTTCTCCAAGTCCTTTTCTTCCCTCCACTGGAGTTCACTGGAGGTTCCCAGTCGATTAATCGATACCGAAATCGATTAATCAAAAATCAAAGTCGATTAATCGAAACTCAATTCGATTAATCAAAATTGGGGTCCTCTGACTTTTCAACTTCTTGGCAAAAATTGATTAATCGAATCTCACTTTCGATTAATCGAAATGGCCAGATTCAGCCCCCTTTTGCGCTGTTCTTTCCAATCTTCTTCCAACTAATTTTCTCTCTTTTCTAAGCCATTATCCTATGATTTTAGCTATTTCTAATTACAATTAAACCCTTCAATCTATGAATTTAATTTGCAAGAATTTTACCTTCAATCAATCTTCAATTGATTAGGTCAAGTGGTTGGAAAGGCTAGGGTTTCCAGCTTTGCTTCTAGCGGATCCCTCGTGTCGAATCGGCCTTTTAAACGCTTGAATCCCCCTTCCAAACACTCACAATTTCTCCTTGCATTAACTATGCTCTCTCTCTCTCTCTTCTTTACTCTCTCTCAATAACCAAATAAAAGAACTAGGGCTATTAAACCCTTTTATCTCTCCTCTAGTTTGCGTGTTGAGCACAAGCACCGTACTAGGTGTATGTGACTCCAGATTTTCATCACACCCCCCTATTCACTCGAATTCTCACATCTCATCCGTTCATCGTGCCCTATGCCAACTATTGAACTCTTATTTGGTCAAACCTATGACCAGTCGGGCACAAATCTCGAGGTCACTTATTTAACGTGATTTTTCGGGATATTACAATGGGGAACAGTTCTTCGTAGTAGAGCGCAAGGCAGGTTCCTGGCTTGAGATGCAGGGCAAGGCCGCCCGAGTCGGCCTTCTCCACCAGCAATATATCCATATCTCCAATTTTGGTATAGCGAGCAAGGTAAAAGATAAGTTCAATTCTTCTTTTTGTACAGCTTTGTATTATCTTGCTTACCTTACAATTATTAAATGGTTAAAACAGTAAATTAAATGAACAAATTACAGTAAGTGGGCTTAAGGCAAGAAAGCAGTCCTATAAGAACCAGGGCTGTTGCAGCAAGCTTTAATAGGTAAGTCAGAGTATGTCCAAAGGTAAATGTGATTAAACTATGATAATTCTCCAGATCTATGACAAATCTGGCACTCTATCCTAATTTAAACTAAATTAAAACAGGAAGTAGGAGAGGTTTCTAAGATTTATCACTTTACTAAGAACTACAAAAATCAAAAGAAAATTGATTCAGAACTGATTAAACTCAAATTAAAGGGAATGGAAAAGATGAAAATAAAAAGGTGGAGAGTAGCAGCTAGTGATTTTGGTCTTTACTGAAAATCAATTGGATTAAAGGCAATGTATAGGACATATTTGCTACAATCCTTCATCTGGCTACAAGCTCATATGCAAGGTATAAGAATCTAATCTCAATCAAAGTATTGAAGCAATCCTAAGGATAGGATCTATCCATTTGCAGTGGCCATAGGTTATCCCAGAGATTGCTCCAATCCAATGATCTTGATTAGAATAGATAAGCTATTGCAGATGTTGTGGGTGTCAGGCTACAAGCTCAAGCATCCACAGGACAATCTAATAAAGGGAAATCAAATATAAAAAAATAAAATATAGATTAGAATCACCTTTAAAAATCATAAATATATTGCAATAACATAACTTACAATCCTATTATGCTCAGATCTGTAATCTGTGCAACATACAATCCACCTACACAACCTGTGAAACTCTCGATTTACAGCTCTCAACCTCACCCTAGCTACTGAAGGGGTTTAGCCAACCATGATTGACTGAAAAGAGAATGGGGGAAGAAGGAAGAGAGAGAGGGAATTTTTAGAGGGAGAATGGAGGTCGGATTTGACTTTGGTTCTCTCAATTTCTGGATGCTAGCTCTGTAAATTCTTCAGGCTTTTATACTCCTCTCCTCTCTTCTCAGATCTGTTTCAGCCAATCAGAGCTCAAGAGAATAATTTTGTTATTCTGGGCTGCTGATGTGGCTGATTTCTCTTCTATAAGCTCTTTCTCCATTGGTCTAAAACAGATAGGCCAATGTGATGCAGTTAGGATTTTCATTCATGCTCAGTTGTGTTCCAAAAATACCCCCAAAGGTCATTAACATGCCTTGGAACTCGTGCACAGAAATTTGAAGTTGGCAACTGCAGTCAAAGGAATTGAGAAGTTCCTAATTCGATTGTCGAGAGGTTCAGGGAACCTCTCGACAGGTTCTGAGTCAACTTGGTGTTCTCATCGACAGGTTAAAATGGCTATCGACAGGGTTGGTGGCATCTCAATAGGTTCCCTTTACTTCTCGATAGGTTGAGTTGCACTAGTCGACAGGATTGGAGTTCCTTTTCACTTTCTATCCAGTTCTCTAGTGATCCTCTCGACAGCTTATAGAAAATCCTGTTGACATCTTTCTAAAGCTCCCGTTGAGCTTTTGACGGTTGCTTGAACCTCGCGACGATGAGCGTAGCTTCAGGTGAGTTATCGACAGGTTGCATTGCACTGCTCTTCCATCCTCTCGACAGGATCTTTACTTTTTCCTCCAGAACCTCTTGATAAGATGCTCTTATGCACCTCGACAGGTTTTGTGAACTAGTCGACAGGATTGACAAAGAAATCTTAGCTCTTGCCCGAGCTTCCATAATCCTCTCAACATCTTATACAAAATCCTGTCGAATGGTTGCTGGATCCTCACGAGCTCCTCTGCATCTCCTGGTAAGAGTTTGACAGGATCTTTTCTTCAATCCCAACTGCTCGACAGGTACTGGGAAGCTCTCAACCGCTTCATATACACATCCAACCTCTCGACAGCTTAGCTTCTTTACCTTCTAACTCCTCAACAGGTTGGAGCACACTCTCTAATCCTCTCGATAGGTTCATATATAACACCCAACCTCTCAGTAGCTTCATCTCCTCTAGGTATCCCCTCGATAGGATCCACTATTGTACTTCCAACCTCTCGACAGGTCCTGGGAAGCTCTCGACATCTTGGCTTTTGAGCATCAGAACCACTTGACAGGTTCTGCCTTATGCTTCCACAGCTGGTACACATCTTTGGTGTGTTGTTCTTCATTTGCTCAACCCTCAACAGCCTCTTGGTGGGTTCAATCTTCATTCCTTGCAACCCCACTTGGTCCCAAGCACACCCAGTTGGGCCCATGACCTTCTCCTGAACTTCTAGAGCTCTTTGGACTATTTGATTGGCTGGCCTTTGGGTTGTTTGAGCACATGTTGAGCAATAGTTTGCTTCTTTGGCCTTTTTAGATGGATGTATGCACTAAGGTTGTAATTTATTGCTTATCAACAAAACATACTTAAAACACCTTATTAGTCATCTCAAGGGTCCATCAAAGGTCGGGCTAGGAGGTGAAAGATGATATTTTTCACTGCTTAACACCCCCAAACCTAAGCTTTGCTAGTCCGTGAGCAAAGGAGAAAGTAAAAACAATTATTGAAAATGAAAAATGCCACTTTTGTAGGGAGCACAGATGCATTTAGCATATGCATCAAGCCTTTTAAATCACTAGGTGATCCCTAGTGGAGGAGTGAAGTCTCCTAAGGGTTTTCAGTGAAGGAACCCACAAACTTCTCCAATGGATCAGTTAATATCAATGCAGCATATTGAAAACAAAATTCAAGCAAAATCAAATTCCTTCCACACCTTGTTCATTCAATCTTAGAGGATTCTTAGGAAAAAATCAGCAGTTGAAAACTGAAACTCTGCTGTAATTCCTTCGTAATCAATCAACTCATGTCAAGAAATTTTGTATGAAAAATAATACAGAGCTTACCATCAAATTTAGAATTATGCTTTGATAATGCCCCTAACAAACTCAATGTCAAATCCAAGTCTCACCAGGGCTGTCTCTCACAAAAAATAGAAGGATGCATCATTTCACACAGCTCAAGAGCAGTTACAGCCCTCAAATAGAACTGCAAACATGAGCATAGGCAATGCTCTAATTTCTAAAATTTTCTAACTCTTTTCACCATAGATTACACAAATCCTCATCTCCACATGACAGCTCAATCAATTTTCAGATCAGTACAGTCTATTTATTGGGTTGTAATGTGACTTATGGGTGAGGTTTATAAAGAATAAAAGGGGACAAAAAGGATTAAAATGTGAGAAATCAACAAGGTAAGGAGGTGATTTACAATTTCACAACCTTCATTTCAGTATAATTCCATCTTCTTTCTGAATTTTCAGAGCCAAAGTGGCCAGCTTCTTCACTTCTTTTTCAAAATATCTGATGAAATGACTTCTCTCTTACACTTTTGTTTTGCTTTTCTATTTTTCTTTTCTTTTTGTATGCTTTTTATACTTTTTTCTCCATCTTTCTTTTTATGGGCTGGGATGCCATAATGTTTGTTGTTGTTCTAAGTGTGCATGATTTATTTGTGTTTTGAAAAGAATAAGAAAATATCAGCACAGAGAGAACATAATTAGCCTGCAAGATCAGGGCCAATTGTAGCAAGTTTTAAATGTAAGTGAGTAAAAGATCGTCCACAGGGAATTGATTTAAAATTTAAGATAAACCTCCAGATCTGAGCTACCAGATCTGGCCTCTTATCCTATCTAGAAAGCACATAAGATGAGAGGTTGAATTTGTCACATTAACTAAATGATAAAAGTAAAAATTAAACTAAGTGTTCCAGATCCGAGTTGGGGGAACGTTTGAGGTAAACTTATAAAAAATGGAGAAATAATATCTGACTTTGATTTGGTCCTTGAAATCTAATGAGAATGACTGCAGCTCAACAGAGGTGATCCAATCTTCATCTGGCTACAAGCACAGATGTAAGAGAGATAAATCTAATTCAAGGATTAGGCTTACACTTATGGCTATGGTCTGTCCACTTTAATGGCCACAAACCATCCAATAGTCTTTAATCCAAATCCTCAATTCAGAACAAGAAACATCACTTCAAATGTCAGAAGAGACTAGGTTACAAACACTAATTCTGGATTAATGAATCAAGGAAATTGCATGCAAAACAATGAATCTAAAGGAGTCTAATGTACTTAGGAGATGAGGAACCCTTGACATGAATCCAATGGAGAATGCATAGTTTACAAGAACCTTTTTAAAATTCATCCTTACAATTTCTGAGCACGGCTTAAGCCTCGATTTGTAGTCTTGGATGCAAACTCTCCTTTGAGTTACAAAGCAGTATCTCACGACTCTCAAATGCAAGTACAAAGTAGTATTCTGGGAAATGGGGATTAGAAATGAAACTAAAAAAATCTGGATGCCCCAATTGGGCATATGCTTCGTCTATTTATAGCTTTCCCCAGGTCCAGCTCACATGTGTTTCTACCACTCACGGGTTCTCAGATCTGTATTGACCAATGGTAGTCGAGCACGGGATCCAGATCCGTTCCGCCAATCAAAATTCCTCGATCCGGTTCACAATCAGTGAAAAAGGCATCAATTTTTATGCATTTTGAAAGTTTGAAGTTCCAAGTTATTCCCTCTCTAGGTGCTCACGGGGTGGAATATTCTTCGCTTCATGCTTAAAACCTCGAATGTCCCTAGGTTTTAAATGCATTGGGACGCTGTAACAGACATCGAATTGCCCTTGTTAAAGCTACGAATCTCCAGAATGCCTCTTCGCACAGCTTAGGAGCCTTTTCGCAAAGTGTTGTGACTCCTGAAGCTCTTTTCGTAATGTTCTGGTTCTGTTCGAATTGTGCTTTCTTCTTTTCGCAAAGTTCAATCCTCTCTTCGAACAGTTCAGATGCTCTTCGAATGCTACGCCTGGAGTTTTATTCCTTTTCGCAGAGTTTCAGGTTCTTTGCGAAAAGTACAGGTTCTTTGCGAAAAGGACTCTGTAGTGCATTTTTCAGTTCGAATTGTTCCATACTTCTCTTCCAGGTCTTTGCTTCTTCTATTCAAACCTTTCAACAGCTGATGAGGTTATTTCTTCACTTTCTTCCTTTGGATTGACATGGATTGTCATCTTATTGGCACTTTTAAGCTACTTTTATGGTTAAGCCTGTCTTTTTTGTTAGCTGCAACATAAGCACTTAAAACACTTATTTAGTTCTCTCAAAGGTCTATCAAGACTCAAGTTCAGGGGTGAAAAATGGTATTTTTCACTTGTCAACACACCCCCAGACCTAAGCTTTGCTAGTCCCTGAGCAAAGACAAAAAAATAAATAAAAAAAAACAAAATAAAGAGCCACTTTTGTAGGGAGCACAGTTGCATTTAACATATGCAACAAGCCTTTTAAACCCCTAGGTGATCCCTAGTGGAGGAGTGAAGTCTCCTGAGGGTTTTCAGTGAAGGTACCCACAAACTTCTTCAATAAGTTAGTTAAGATCACGCAGCTCATATGCCCACTTTCCTCAATTGATTATTCACACCGTGATCGCTTATTTTGTAAGAAGGTTTTTCAAGAAAGATATCAGCTTAAAACTAAAATTTTGCAAGAATTCTTGTTACTACTCAATGATTTATGTCGAGAGGCCATTTACAAGGAAAATTAATTAACAACTAGCCTTTGATTTAGGAATCCAGCTGATGTTGCCCTAATCAGTTGATTTTAAACCCAATTCTCACCTGTGATTTTCACCAATAAGCAAATGAGAGGGTTGTACTATTTCACACAAATTAAAGAGCGCATACCTCAAATAGGATCAGAAGGTGAGCATAGGCATTGCTTTTAGTTATAAATTCATTGCTCTCTTCACCATAGATTAGACAAATTCTTATCTCCATGTGATAGCTCAATCCATCATTGATCAGTAAGGACTTTTACTTGGGTTTTATTGTGGCTTATGGGTGAAATTTCTCAAAAGGGTTGGAATGGTGTTCATATTTGAGGTTATATACAAACCCACTCTTCTTCAGCATAGTTTCATCTTCTTCTTTTGAATTTCCAGAGCCAAAGTGGCCATCTTTTTCTCTTTCTTTTTCAAACTTCCAATGAAAATGCCTTCTTTCTTTTGTTTTGCTCAAATATTTTTCTTTTCTTTTTCGAATTAGCACTGACTGCATGCCACATTCCCTCTGCTGTTTCATCATTGCCTTCAACTTTTACCCTTCTTTTGCTATTAAATTGTTACTCAATTCTCCTTCCTCAGCTTCCTTCCCTTTATCTTCGCTTTCTGGGTAGGGTTAGGCTAAATGAGGTTGATGAGGTTTATTGGGGGAGATTTCAAAGGAATCATAGATTTATTTAGCTCAAATGGTGTGTATCAAGGGCAGTTTCAAAAGGTGGGGCTTTGTAAGGTTCAAACTGTCCAAAAGGAGGCCTTACATCATGTCTTTAATATCATGAGTGCTATCAAATTATTTCGATTTGGATATGTGTAACTTCTAGTGTAAGTAAGCAGATTCACATACTCCCAAAAGCAGAGAAGATTGCCAAAGCATACCTCCAAAGAATACATTTCAGGCCCAAACCTCACTGGGTGTGGTTTTATATCAACTTCTTGAGGTATATCTTCACTGTTTTCCTTCATTTTAGGTTTACTAAAACATCAATTTTCTTTTAGAAATTTCTTGACATTTACTTCATGAAATTCTTTTAGAATTACACAGGAAAGTAATTTTAAAGAGTTTTTTTTTTTTTTTTTTTTTTTTTTTAACTTAATATATTTCAAAACAACAGGTGTGAAAAAATAAAAAAATAAAAAAAATTGCTGATCCAAAACTGTACTGATGTTAACTCCTTTATTGATTATTGCTATTTCTGTCACACCCCCAAACCAAAGGGTAGCAGGGTCCATACTGGTCCAAAATAGAGGAAAAATATATGCAAGAAAGAAAAACAACAAAAGTAATGATGGCAAGAAGACAGACAGAAATGCACAGTAGTATACACAAAACAAAATTTTCTATTGCAACTTTATAACACAAAAAGTACAATGAGAGCTAATAACTGGGGTCAAAATCTGTATCATAGATTGGTTCAAGTGGTTCAATTGAGTCACCGAATCAGAGCTAGAGTCAGTGTTGGAGTCCGAACTTGATTGAGCTTTCTCCGGAATGGTGTTTTGTAGCTCGGTATACTCCTCAGATTTGATCTTTTTGGTGAAGCCAAGGTATTTGCTAAGGCTAGTGGTCTTCAATTTTTCTTGGTCAAGTTGGGCTTGCAACATGGACACCTTGTGTTGCTCAGTCCTCACCAGCTGAAATGTTTGACCCATCAGGTCCTTCATTTTCTCTCTTTCAAATTTCATAAAGATCTCCAACTTTCGAATCTGGTTTTCATAAGGGGTACGGATGTAAGCTTGTAAATCAGCTAGCCCCTTTTGAACATCTCTGCGGATATAGGGATTATCTTCCATGGCTTTGATGAGGGTGGCGTATCGGGGGAGGGGAATGGAATGGTAGGGGACCAAAGGTGTCCCAGCTGTGGGAGGGGGGGAAGAAGTGTCTAGAAGGTTGACAGCAGGTCTGTCTGAGTGGCTTGCTCAGAGAAAATGGGGAGTGGTGGAGGGGATGCAACCAAGGGGACTTCAGGTTCAGTTTGTGTTGCATGGGCAGTAGTGGTGGGGGTGGTCAGATCAACCAATAATATCTCTGGGTCAGTTTGGGTGGCCTGGGAATCAACAATAGGTACAGGGGTAATGGTGGTTGTTTGGGATGTGGAAGCTAAGGTTTGGAGCAGTTCATTGGTTACAGACTGGTTGTCTGTGTTGATTTGGAGTTGGGCTTGGATGGATTGGAGGTAGGTAAGAATTTGGGAAATGGATGCAGGTGTGGGAGAGGTGGGCATGGCATGGTGGGATAATCGATGTGGAGGGTGGAGGTGCAATGGTCAGAAGGGAGAGGTAGGGAAGTGAGTGAAGTGATGAGGAGCAGGTATAGGGGTAGGTTCAAGTTCCATGGATTCAAAAATAGAACCCATTAAGGAAGAGTAGGCCTCTGTAGTGAAGGGCGCAGGTTCAGGTGTATGGGAGACCTCAGGTGTGTGGGCTGAATGAGCAGGGAAGGTGAGGGCTTTGGAGCAGAGGAGGCAGGAGATGGGGCAATAAAATCTGCAGCCTAACTCCTCTAAAACTTGGGCATTGAGGGCAAAATTGGTGGTGTGTGAATGGTTGGAGTGGGTTGGTAGAGGGGAATCCACAATTGGAATGATGGAGGGTGGGAGATGGGACACTGGGATAGGTGAAATGTCGTGGAGTAGGGGAGTAGGATGCAAGGTCAACGCCCTCCAGAGTAGGTGAACCAAGAGCTGGTCACCAAAGGAAGGGGATTTTATCAACAATGGTGCAGCTAAGGAGCTGGTCACCAGGAGACGCAGAGTTGGTTCAAGAAATGGTTTAAAGAGCCGGGTCACCACAGGAGTTGGCAAAACTGGATTTGGCAAAGTTGATTCTGAAAAAATTGATCCGCAAAATTGAAGGGCAGCTCAAAGTGCTCTCTTCACCAGTGTGGATGGGTTCAAAAGTGTGCTCATCTGTAGGGATGGGTTCTGCTCACTCACAATGCAGGATAGGTTCACTCACAGCAGAGTTCAAAGAGCAGATAGGGCATGTGCAGTTCACCGCCTCTCATCCTTCTTAGTATAGCCCGGCTTGTAGTCCAAGCCTTTTTCCCAAAATTGTGAGGGTAATGACTTCAAATGGCTCCTCACTATCAATGTCAAATTTGGCTCGAGAGGGTGTGATCAATCTGCCAAATGGTAGGCCTAGCTTCCGCCCTTTTTTCAACTTGGCACTAATGTCACCATGGCTTCGAATTAGCATAGGGGCATTGAAAACCGCCTTGGAGAAATGAAAGAGGGCCTCTAAAATTAGTGTTCTCCTCTCTTGGTTGTGCCCATGACATAGAAGCTTCCCTTAAAATGGAATCCATTAATAGAAATTGGGGGCAAGGTCTCTTCTCATGATGGACCTGCCCAAAGGCCTACAATACCGGGTTAAATGTGTAGCCATCTCTCTAAAGGAGGTCGTCGACCAAAGGACCAGAGGATCAAATTGGAATGGTATCCCTAAAGCATTCCCTATGTCTTCAAATGTCAAAGAAGATCGCAATCATCAATGAAAATGACTAGGGTAGGGACATCAAGATCTTTCGGACCTTGATTAGGTTTTGGTACCATAACTTCACCATTCTTGGCTAAATTTTCTCCGCAAGGGGTAAGGATATTGCTTAGTGAAGCCTCTCTTATGTATCTGGAGGATGTTAAGCAATCTGGTTTGGTGACGAAAAAAGTTTCGTCCACCATCAGCTCAGGTATTAGTTTCTGAGCTTCAATGAAGGGGTTAGGTAAGGCCAAATGAATGGGCAGAGGAGGAAGCTCAGGCTCAGGGCTAGTAGCAGCAGGGATGGGTTCCTCATGTCTAATTTTCTTTCCTTTCTCCACCCTATCTGCTTTATCCATAGATAGTTTCCGTTTAGCTAAAGTTTTGGCTTTTCCTTTTGCTTTTGGGGTCGATTTGCTCACTTTCTTAGCAGAGGATTTGGGGAACATAGCAGCCAATGATTTCTCTGCTTTTCCCATTCTAGATTGATGTATAAAAATGCCCAAAATAGATGCTGACACAGAATCAAATTACTAAATGCTAACCAGAGAGAATGGGCAGAGAAATACCGAAATCTAGGGTTTATGTTTGAACGAGTTGTTTGCTTGCAGAAATCTCCCAGATTAAAAGCTGAAATCCTTCTCTGCAAATGCAAATGATCGAACACAGAGACAAAAGTGTAGTAAGCTTCTTAAATCGTGCAAGGAAAGAATGAAGTAGGGTTTCAGTGGAAAGAGTCGCTCTGCAGAGAGAGTTTGAAATGAAACCCCACCGTCGAAAGGGTTTAAATATACTCAAAGTTAATATCGCAAAGTGCCTTTAAGTTTTCAAAAAGTTCCAAAAGAGACCTTTTTACAATTGTGAATGGCATCAGTACCATTCGACAAGTTAACAGCTTCAGAAACATTATTTCGCAAAGGAATTAGCTTCAGAACTATCTTTTTGAAAAGAAATGGCTGACCAACTATTCAAAAGCAAATCCTTGCTTTGAGCGTTCCTCAGATCCAGAGTCTATTCAAAAGTAAATTGACTTTGAAAAGAGAATTATTATTCGACTTAACTTTGAGCATGTTTAAACTATGCGAAAAGAGATAAAAGGTAACAGAGAAAATAAGCAAAACTATGATATACAAACATAATGAACTGTTTTCTACCATCAGATTTTTGGAGATTCGTGATGATAGATGGGCAGCACAGGCTCCTGGGTATTTTCAATGCATGGTTTGAGCCTCTGACCATTTACCTTTATGATTCTTCCATTACTTGGATCAAGGATGTCAACAGCTCCCGAAGGGGCTGCCTGAATGACAGTGTATGGCCCTTCCCATCTGGATCTCAGTTTTCCTAGGAAAAACTTGAGCTTTGAGTTAAATAACCATACCTTAGAACCAGCTGTGAACTCTTTTCTCAATAAATTTTTATCATGAAAAGTTTTGACTTTCTCTTTATACAATCTTGAATTTGTGTATGCATCCATTCGCAGTTCTTCTAACTCAGCAAGTTGCAGTTTCCTGTGATTACCAGCAGTAGTTAGATCCATGTTCAATGTTTTAATGGCCCAAAAAGCTTTATATTCTAACTCTACTGGTAAATGGCATGCTTTGCCATAGACCAACCTAAATGGGGACATACTAATTGGGGTTTTATAGGCTGTCCTATATGCCCACAATGCATCATTCAGCTTAAAGGACCAATCCTTTCTGTCCTTCTTCACAATCTTTTCCAAAATATGTTTGATTTCTCTATTGGAAATCTCCACTTGTCCACTGGTTTGTGGATGATATGGAGTGGCTACTCTATGAGTCACAGAGTATTTCTTCAACAAAGTTTTAAAATGTCTATTACAAAAATGGCTTCCCCCATCACTGATAATGGCTATGGGAAAACCAAACCTGGAAAAAATGTGATCGTTAAGAAATTTCAGAACCACTTTGTGATCATTTGTTTTAGTAGCTGTGGCTTCAATCCATTTGGATACATAATCCACAGCTACTAAAATGAAGTTATTCCCATTGGAAGGAGGGAAGGGACCTATGAAGTCTATCCCCCAAACATCAAACAATTCTACTATCAAAATAGGCTGTAAAGGCATTGAGTTTCTCTTGGAAATGCTGCCTAATTTCTGACAGTTCTGGCAGGACTTACAATGCTGCAGGGCATCCTTGAAAAGTGTAGGCCAATAAAATCCACACTGCAAAACTTTTGCAGCAGTTTTGTTCCCACTAAAATGACCTCCACAGGCCTGTTCATGACACATAGAAAGTATTCTATGAAATTCTTGGTCAGGGACACATTTCCTTATTATTTGATCTGCACAACTCTTAAACAGATAAGGATCCTCCCAGATGAAGTGGTTAACCTTTGAGAAGAAAAGATCTTTATCCATTCTATTCCAATGTTGAGGAATTCTTCCAGTAGTCAAAAAGTTGACTATGTTTGCAAACCAAGGAGTGTGTACACTAATGGCAAAAAGTTGCTCATCAGGGAAAGATTCATTGATAGGCAACCTATCAATCTCAGCAGTTAAAATTCTGGAGAGGTGATCAGCCACCACATTTTCCACCCCCTTTTTATCTTTAATCTGTAGATCAAATTCCTGTAATAGGAGAATCCACCTGATTAATCTTGGTTTAGTGTCCTTCTTAGACAGAACGTATTTCAAAGCAGAGTGGTCAGTGAACACCATTATTTGTGAACCCAAGACATATGACCTGAATTTCTCTAAAGCAAAAACAATTGCCAGCAGCTCCTTCTCAGTTGTTGTGTAATTGAGCTGTGCATCAATCATTGATCTACTGGCATAAGCTATGACATGAGGCAGCTTATCTTTTCTCTGTCCAAGGACAGCTCCCAAAGCATAATCTGATGCATCACACATCAGTTCAAAAGGTAATGAATAATCTGGAGACTGCAACATTGGAGCTGAAGTCAAACAGTTCTTTAGGAATTCAAAAGCCTTCATGCATTCATTATTGAAAACAAAAGGGACATCTTGGCACAGCAAATGACAAAGAGGTTTGGTTATTTTACTGAAGTCCTTGATGAACCTTCTGTAAAATCCAGCATGTCCTAGGAAACTTCTGATTTGTTTAACAGTTTTGGGAGGTGGTAAATGTGCAATTAACTCAATTTTTGCTTTGTCCACCTCAATGCCCTTGTGGGAAACAACATGGCCAAGGACAATGCCCTGGGTGACCATGAAATGGCTCTTTTCCCAGCTTAAAACCAGATTGGTTTCTTCACATCTTTGTAGTACCAATTTGAGATGGTGTAAACACTGGGAAAAACTGTCGCCATAGATTGAAAAATCATCCATAAAAATCTCCATAAATTGGTCAATCATATCAGAAAAAATGGCATACATGCATCTTTGGAAGGTAGCAGGAGCATTACAAAGACCAAAAGGCATTCTCCTATAGCCAAAAGGGCAAGTGAATGTGGTCTTTTCCTGATCTTGTGGGTACACAGGAATCTCGTTGTAACCATCGTAACCATCAAGAAAACAGTAATAAGCTTTTCCTGGTAGCTTATCTAAGATCTGATCACTGAATGGGAGGGGGAAATGGTCTTTCTAGTCATTGCATTTAATTTTCTGTAATCAATACAGACTCTCCATCCAGTTGTTTGTCTGGTTGACATAAGCTCACCAGAATCTGAGGTTACAACAGTGATTCCAGATTTCTTAGGTACCACCTGTGTAGGTGCCACCCAAGCTGAATCTGAAATGGGGTAAATGACCCATGCATCCAACAACTTAACAACCTCTTTCATGACCACTTCTTGCATATGAGGGTTCAACCTCCTTTGCATTTCCCTAGAAGGCTTTGCATCTTCTTCCAAGTGGATTTTGTGCATGCAAACAGCTGGACTGATTCCTCCTAAATCAGCAATAGTCCAGCCAATTGCCCTTTTATGTTCTTTCAAGACTATCAACAGCTCTTCCTCTTGCTCCTTTGCGAGAGAGGACGAAATAATGGCAGGCAATGATTTATGATTACCTAAGAACACATACTTCAAATTTTGTGGCAGCTGCTTAAGTTCTAAATCAGATGGGCTGAGAAAAGAAGGTAACAAAGGTACCTTAGACGTTTGTGGAAGGGGAAGAGTAGGTGTTTCCAAGAAGAGAAACTTCGATTGATTAAGAGTTCCTTGCACAACATTTATTTCCTCAGAATTTGAGATACAACTTGCTTCTTTTTCAGCATATCCCCAAGCATCTTTAACATCTGTGGTGAAGTCTTCACCCTGCAGAAATTGTTGTAAAGTCACTTCCACAAGTTCATCCAATAGATCAACATGAAAACATTCTTCAGAGCTGAATTGAGGCTGTGTGATTGCATTATAAACATTTAATTTTACCTTCATGTTTTCAAATGAGATTTCCATAATACCAGACCTACATTGAATGCAAGCATTTGCTGTAGCCAGGAATGGTCTTCCCAAAATGACAGGGATGGAAGTTTTGCTTTTGGTTGGTTCCATATCCAAAACTAGAAAATCAGCAGGATAGAAGAATTTATCTACTCCCTCCAATACATCTTCAATCATCCCTACTGGCTTTCTTTCAGATCTGTCTGTTAGTTGTAACACCACATGAGTGGGTTTTAATTCTCCCAAACCTAGTTTCTCATATACAGAATATGGAAGTAGGTTGACACTAGCACCCAGATCTAATAAAGCCTTTTCAATGGTGTGTTCCCCAATAATGCAAGGGATTGTGGGGATTCCAGGATCTTGAAGTTTAGGAGGTGTAGCAATGGATAACACCTGGTTAATTCTTTCCACAGCAAAGACCTTCTTGGACAACTGTATCCTAGACTGTCTTTTATGAGTACAAACATCTTTCAAAAATTTTGCATATGCTGGAATTTGTTTGATTGCCTTAAGCAAAGGTAAATTTATCTTGACTTGCTTGAAAGTCTCCATCATGTCATCTATTTTTGTGTTCCCTTTATCAAAAGGGGATACAGATTTCATTACATGAGGAAATGGTAAATGAGGAACTAATCTTTCATCTACAGCTTTAGAAGTATTTTCAGAATTTTTTTGAATTTTTTATTTTTCTGAGATACATCAGCAACCACACTGCTATCACTATGCTGCTCTTGCTGCATATCTTTATCCTCTTCCTCATTTATTTCTTCTTCAGTACCCACTTTGTTATCTATCATTTTTCCACTTCTCAAAGTGGTGACAGTTTTTACTTCTTCATGTGAATTAGAAGCTTCTCCAACCATGAACTGTCCTTTGGGATTGTTCAAAGGTTGACTGGGTAACTTTCCTTCCTCTCTTTTTGCTAAGGTATTTGAAAGCTGTCCCAATGTTTCTTCAATCTTCTTTATGCTCTGGCTGTGAAAGTTCACAGTCTGAGTTAAAGATCCTAAATTCTGAAGTGAATTTAGGACTTGATCTTCAAAAGAAAGGAACCTAGAGGATCTACGCATGTGTTGTTGTGGAATGGGTTGAAAGTTTGGTTTGACATAAAATTTCATTGATAAGGCTATGCGCTTTTGAAAGGCATTTGATTCTTTGTTGTTGGGATTGGTAATTCCCTTGGTTCCACCTCAAATTGGGGTGTGCTCTCCATGGATATTCATTTGACTGCATCTGTCCAAATGATTGAGCAGCATGAGCTTGTTCCACCATTAAATCTGGGAACTGTGATGCAGCAGGACATTGGTGAATTGAATGAGTAGGGGACTGGCATATCAGACATGCCTCCTCTACTCTTGAAACATTTGGACTTTTAAGTGAGTCCATCAATCTATCAAACTTTGTGGTTAGATTGTCCATCTTTCTTTCCAACTCATTCACCTCATAGATCTTCCCTTTGGTGGGTTGGTGATTGTTCAACCTAGCAGGATTTTCAATTTCTCTTGACAGAGATTCCTGCTGAGTTGAGTTTTCACCAATCACTTCAAATAAGTCCCAAACCTCTTCAACTATTTTTTGCAAGTGCCTCCACAGGAGGCATCCACCATATTTTTACCTTTTTGATCAATTCCTTGATAGAAGTTTTGAACTAGCTGCCATCTAGGAATTTGATGATGAGGACATTGCCTTAAAAGTTCCTTAAATCTTTCCCATGCTTCATGGAAAGTTTCAGTTGAGTTTTGGGAGATTGAAATGATACTTTGTCTCAATTGGCTTGTTTTAGACATTGGGAAATATTTGGCTAAAAATTGACACTGCAAATCATTCCAAGAAGTGATACTGTTTGGTGCTAACATGGATAACCATGCTCTAGCTTTATCCTTTAATGAAAAAGGAAAGAGCCTAAGCTTGGTTGCTTTTGGACCAAGTCCAGCTATGTTGAATGTGGTGCAAAGAGCCAAGAATTCATCCACATGTTTGTATGGGTCTTCCTTACTCAACCCATGGAAGGAAGGAAGCATTTGGATAGTTGATGACTTGATCTCATAATTTCCTTCAACAGTAGGGAATTGAATGCAAAAGGGAGTGTTATAAGCACCAGGTGCAAAGTAATCCCTCAAAAGTCGAGGTTCTTCACCCATAGTAGCAGAATTCTGTGTTGTTTGTTTGGTTCGTAGTAGCCTTTCAACTTCTAAATTCAATGGGAGAATCTCAGGGCTGAGAGTCCTCCTACCAAACATACAACTCAGAACAAAAAAAAATTTGATTATTCACAGCAAACCTTCAGAATTCCTTTAAGTAGTTTCCCTTCTTCAAAAATCTGAATATGAATAACTGCACAGGTATAAACAATAGAATAGTTTAGTAATGATAAAAGTGAAAACTTAGGTCTATCTATTTTAGAACAAATTCCCCGACAACGGCGCCAAAAACTTCTTGTTGTTCTAAGTGTGCATGATTTATTTGTGTTTTGAAAAGAATAAGAAAATATCAGCACAGAGAGAACATAATTAGCCTGCAAGATTAGGGCCAATTGTAGCAAGTTTTAAATGTAAGTGAGTAAAAGATCGTCCACAGGGAATTGATTTAAAATTTAAGATAAACCTCCAGATCTGAGCTACCAGATCTGGCCTCTTATCCTATCTATAAAGCACATAAGATGAGAGGTTGAATTTGTCACATTAACTAAATGATAAAAGTAAAAATTAAACTAAGTGATCCAGATCCGAGTTGGGGGAACGTTTGAGGTAAACTTATAAAAAATGGAGAAATAATATCTGACTTTGATTTGGTCCTTGAAATCTAATGAGAATGACTGCAGCTCAACAGAGGTGATCCAATCTTCATCTGGCTACAAGCACAGATGTAAGAGAGATAAATCTAATTCAAGGATTAGGCTTACACTTATGGCTATGGTCTGTCCACTTTAATGGCCACAAACCATCCAATAGTCTTTAATCCAAATCCTCAATTCAGAACAAGAAACATCACTTCAAATGCTGTAAGAGACTAGGTTACAAACACTAATTCTCACAGGATTAATGAATCAAGGGAAATTGCATGCAAAACAATGAATCTAAAGGAGTCTAATGTACTGAGGAGATCAGAGGGAACCCTTGACATGAGTCCAATGGAGAATGCATAGTTTACAGCAACCTTTTAAAATTCATCCTTACAATTTACAGAGCACGGCTTAATGCCTCTGGATTTGCAGCCTTGATGCAAACTCTCCTTTGAGTTACAGTATCTCACAACTCTCAAATGCAAGTACAAAGTAGGCTATTATAAGGATTGCGCATGTCTGGCCGGGAAATGGGGATTAGAAATGAAACTCAAAACTGGATGCCCCAATTGGGCAAATGCTTCGCCTATTTATAGCTTTTCCTGTGTCCAAATCGATGTGTATCAACCAATCAGAGGTTCTCGATCCAGATTGACCAATGGTAGTCGAGCACGGGTCCAGACTATTCGCCAATCAATTCCTCGATCCGTTCACCAATCGGTGAAAAAGGCATCAATTCGTTATGCATTTTGAAAGTTTGTTAGAGTTTCTAGTTCCCGCCAAGTTATTCTCTCTAGGTGCTCACGTGGGTGGAATATTCTTCGCTTCATGCTTAAAACCCTTTGGAATGTCCCTAGGTTTTAAAATGCAATTACTGAATTGCCCTTGTTAAAGCTGCGAATCTCCAGAATGCCTCTTCGCACAACTTAGGAGCCTTTTCGCAAAGTGTTGTGACTCCTGAAGCTCTTTTCGCAATGTTCTGGTTATGTTCGAATTGTGTTTTCTTCTTTTCGCAAAGTTCAATCCTCTCTTTGACCAGTTCAGGTGCTCTTCGAATGCTACGCCTGGAGTTTTATTCCTTTTCGTAGAGTTTCTGGTTCTTTGCAAAAAGTACAGGTTCTTTGCGAAAAGGACTCTATAGTGCATTTTTCAGTTTGAATTGTTCCATACTTCCCTTCTAGGTCTTTGCTTCTTCTATTCAGACCTTTCAATAGCTGATGAGGTTGTTTCTTCACTTTCTTCCTTTGGATTGACATGGATTGTCATCTTATTGGCACTTTTAAGCTGCTTTTATGGTTAAGCCTGTCTTTGTTGTTAACTGCAACATAAGCACTTAAAACACTGATTTAGTTCTCTCAAAGGTCTATCAAGACTCAAGTTCAGGGGTGAAAAATGGTATTTTTCACTTGTCAACAATGTCACCAAGTGTGCTTTCTTCTCTTTCTACCAAACATCAAACCTTGCACCTCTAACCTCACTTCTCCTTTTATTTCCTAATTTCTCATATTATGGGTGAACTAAGACAGGTCAAGGGATTTTGGGTTCAAATTTTTTGGTTTTTATCAAAGAAAAACTGGGATTTTCAAGGCTAAAATGGTGTGTATCAAGGGCAGTTCAAAGGTGAGAATTTTTAGGCTCAAACTGTCCAAAAGATGACCCTACATCATGTCTTCAATATCATGAATGCTATGAAGTTGTTTTAACTCAGATTTGCCTAACTTCCAGTGAGCAAGAGTAGGTTCAATCAGTCCTTAGAACAGAAAAATTGCCAAGATACTTATAGAAATTTTATTCAGTCCCAAATCTCACTAGGTATGGTCCTCCATCAGATTTATTGGGGTATATCCTCACAATTTTCTCTCTTTTCAAGTTCACTAAGTATTAATATTTGAAAATTTCTAACATTTGTTTCATGACAATGTTAGAGCTGCAGCACTATTTAGTTTTAAAAAGTTTTTGAATATCCTCTTTTTCAAAAATCAGGTGGGACTTCACTTTATTTTCACAAATTTGTTTAACATGGCTGCATTAACATTAATTACCCATTGGTATACCCTACCATACCCCCAAACCTATGAGGTGCAGTGTCCTCACTGATTTAAAAAGAGAGTGCATGATCAACAGGGTAAAATCAGACACAAAGCAAAACAAACAAAGTAAGAAGCAGCATCAAACAGGGTACAAACAATCAATTAAAAAACACAACCAAACAAACATAAAGACCTAAAGCAAATCACGGAAAATTTACTAAAGAGAAATGTCATTTAAAACATAAAAAAGTTGTATAATGCAAGGGAAAAGAACTACAAAAAGAATATACACAAACATCCAAACTAATGACATGTACAAGGCTAATCATCTCAATTGTTTGCTGGCTCATCCTTGACTTGGACTCCTTTTCCTCTCTCATCCTTAATAGCAGCAGCGGAGGAATTGGCTGGAGGGACAATGGCATGGGCAGGTTCTGTGCCAGTCAGTTCAGTAATTCTCCTTTCAAGGATTTTTGCCTTCGTTTCAGCCAATAGAACTCTACTTTCATACAGTTCCCTTGTTGCCCTGATGACCTCTTTGGAGGCAGCTAACCTTTCTCCAGTCCATCTGCTCTCAATTTCTCTGTTACTGTAGTGTTCGTTTGGGCTTCATATTGAATCAAAATTCTATCCTACCCCTTTGATATTCCTAGCAATTGAACTCTGTGATCCCGCTAATGGCATCCCTTTTGAGGTAGGGGACCATTTTATATGGCATTTAGGAGGGCTGGGTATGGAGGAATGGAAAAGGAAGATGCATGTAGTATGGGTAGGTCAGCACTGGAAGAAGCCAGTAATGGAGAGGGGGTGGCTGATAGCATGGGTGGGGTTGGGATTGAGGGTAAAGGGTGAAGGACTTCAAGGTCAGGTTCAGTTTTGGTGGGAATTGAGGAAGTGGAAATTAGGTGTTCGACATCTGTGGCAGCATCAGATGTCGCTACTATAGGTGGGGATTAGGGGGGAGTGATATCCATAGGTAGGGCAATAAGGGGCAGATGGATAGGGACAGGTTGGGGTTCAGGGTCTCTTTGGGTGGAGGCATTGGTAAGTGTAAGTGGAGGGGTAAGGGGAATAGGTTCAATGGGTGTAGTAACAGGTGTGGTGACAGCTAAGGGTAAGGACTGGGGAGGAGGTGGTGGGTGTTCCACCTCAGTAGTGGAAACCACTGCTAAAGGAGATGGAGGTGGGGTGGGTGTAGAAGTAGGGACTGGAAGAGGTTGGGAGTTAAGGGTAACAGGGCATATGGTTGATTGGATGGTTTGTAGGTAGGTGCTCATGGCAGCTTGGTTGGCTGTGTTGGTTTGGAGTTGGGCAAGGATGGTGGTAAGAAGGGAAAGGATTTGGGTAGAGGCCTCGGATAGGATATAGGCTTGGGTAACAGGTGGAATGAGGTGAATGGGATGGAAGGGAGATGTGGGGGCATGCTGAAAAGGTTGGGAGGCAGCAGACTGGACATAGGTAGGTAGTGGGGAGTCAGGTAGGGGGTTTTATTCATACCCAATTGTAGACACCCCCATTTTGCTCTCTTGGAATATATAATTTTATTCGGTCAGCCTTTGACCTCATAACCCTGATATGGGAACCATGCACTGAAATAATAGTATATGGCTAAACATAGGCTGAAACAATAGCTCTGTGGCTTAAGTCTCGACGTAGGGAGACTATATAATGAAATAATAGTATATAGTCGGAATGCAGACTGAAACAATAGTCTTGCATTTTAGACTAGAGACCAAACCCAGACAACCTCGAATTAAGCGCCTGGAACCCCGCACGTAATTTGATTGCACGCTAGACCACAAACGTGTAATCAGTCCCCCTTTCAGACCAAACTTCCTTTCCCAAACCATCTCGAGACTCGATCACGTGCCTAAAATAAGATGCTCGATCGGATTGAGCGCTACACCACCAACGTGCAATTGGCCTATGCCCGGCCGAGCCTCATAGTCCTTGACTCCTAAGTTTCCTTGATTGAGCGCTTCTGAAGAAACGCTTAATCAGATTGCGCAGGTACTAACAACCGTGCAAATATCCCTAACGCTATTAGGAGTAGGAAACTCGTTGAGCAAGTCAGCCGGTCGATCACTGAGTCGGTAACTGACTCAAAGAGATTAAGCGCCGGGAAACTGGCACGTAATTCATTTAAATGCCTGTAAAAGGGCACGTAATTGAAGAAAAACCTATAAAAGTTTTTTTTTTTTATTTCACCAAACACAACACGAAGAGGCTGGGCAATTTTCGAGAGAGAACAGATTTTTTTTGGGATTCTGAAACTAGAGAACTCCAAGGACAAACCCATAGAGCATCTTAATCATGATTTCGAAATTGAAGTGTCGAATCTTCGAGGTTTCTCTCCGCAGCCCCCGGTGCTAGGTAAAAATCTTAGTTTTAGACTTAGGATATTTCTCATAGTTTTAATTATTAGTTTTAATTATAGATTTTAATTTTCAGTCTGATATCGTAGCACCCTTTTTAGACCACAAATATTCTATATCTGGTTCTAATTCTCCGAATTCGGAACCAGTCCTTAATCCGACGGTCTAATTTACTAACCATAGGCTTTAATTCCGTTCTAAAATCTTAATCTCCAATCCTATCATTAATTTCTGGTTCTAGATCGTAGACTCTAGAACCAGTCCTTAATCATACGGTCTGATTTTATGATTTCGGACTCGAATTCTGTCTTAGAAATCTAAATTTTAATTTTAATTTCTTATTTTAATATCTTCAAAAATCCTAAATATTAATATTAGTTTCTACAATTATAGTTCATGATTCAATTCATAATTATTATTTCGAAATCAATTCCGAAAAATTCAAAATACTATTTTACGGTCCAAAATCTAATTTATCTTTGATCTCAGCCATCCGATTTGCCCAAGGGAGCTTATGGAGGGTACTTGGGAATGAGGCCAATCCTCCTTAGCATAGCGGGCCCAAAACCCTCTTTTTTTAGGAATTTTAGAATTAATTGATTATTTTTTCTTATTTTTTTTAATATAATTAATTAGTAGATTTATTTTATTTCAGCATAATTAATTAATTAAGTTAATTAGATTTTAGTGTGATCGATCAATTTCTTCAAATCAGATTTTAATTGGTCAATATCTTGCTTTAATTTGAATTTAGTATGATTAATTCATTGCTTTAATTCAATATTTAGTATAGTTAATTCATTGCTTGAATAAGAATTTTAATAAAATTAGTTAATTTATTTTAATTAGATTTTTAATAAAATCAGCTTATTTGTTTTAATTAGATTTTAATAAAATTAATTCCTTTGCTTAAATTACCGTTTCAGTAAAATTAGTTTTCTATTTCGATTAGAATTCTAGTAGGGTTGTTATACTTGATTTAATTAGAATTCCAATACAATTAGAATACTTGCTCTGCTTAGAATCCTAGTACAATTAACATGCTGAAATTAATTAGAGTTTCACCAAGACTACTACATGTGCACTCCTCGTACAATTAGGAAACCTGATCACCATCAGACTTCTAATGGGATTAGGAGACTACAATTAATCGGACTCTTAGTAGTATTAGGATACTAAATTAATTAGAATTCTAATAAGATTAGGAAACTAAATTAATTAGACCCCTAATAGGATTATAATATTAGAATAGATCCACACTCACTCTAACAAATTCATAGCTAGATTCATAACAGAATCAGGGAAGTCTAAACTATTTAGAACTATAACAATAATGGGAAATTAAAAGAAAATTAAACTATCTAAATTATAAGAAAAAGAGATAGCTGCTGACTTTCGCAGGTGGACGATTCAGTATAGAAGTAACCCATACCCGCTCACAAGCATGACCATTGACGTGTTGCACCGTCGATAAATATCTATTGCTGGCGATCGCAACAAACTAAGAACCTTCCTAGAAAACCCCTATATTTTTTTTACTTCCCCTATTCTAAGCACCGCATCGCTAGAGTTCACTTGGACAGAATTGGAGCCACTGATTCAATGAGGACTGAGAGGAACCCTGAAAAAGTACACACCAACAGACTAGCGATTGCGATGGGACACTTTTGCAAACTATTTTTCTAAATAGTTGGTTTTCATCTTATCTCTTTATTTTCCTTTCCATCATGTCATTTAGATCCCCTTTTATATATATATGAGTCTTCGTCAAAGACTCAAGATGTCTGGTATACGAAGAGTGAGTTTAGGAGACCCACCATTGTGGGGATATCATGACAACCTCACGTACGAAGAAGAACCATTTCACAATTTCAGCCCATGACAACCTGAGATTAACATGGCCGGCGAGCAAGAAAATCCCTTCTCCACCCCACACACCGGTAATAATCATAATGGGAGAGGTGATAAATCGGATAAAACCTCACCGCTCAACAGATTGTAGAACTCAGTATTCAAAGAATACAAAGAGGAGACGACGACTTCGAAGAATTGCTTCGATGGTTAGCCGCGGCATATGAAACCATTAGGTCACAATAATTTTAAGAAGCCACCTCCTACCCCTAGCACGGTGTCAGGCCGCGCCACACCATTGAGACAACCTGCCCACACATTCTTCAATGATGACCCTTTAGACAAGATTTTCTCACGAGTCACTCTAAAAGATAGCACCATTAAAATCGAAGATCTTCCTAAAATGCTCGATGAGTACATGGCAAAAGAGAGCACCCCGGTTACTCGTTCGAATTCGTCAAATTTTGTCAGGACGTCGAGTTTAATTTACCAATAGGATTTAAGCCATCAAAATTTACCAAATATAATGGCACTGGAAATTTGAATCATCACTTAGCCCTCTTTTGTAATGATTGTAGACCCATACGTGATAATCAAGGACTTCTCATTCACTATTTCCAATGCTCATTAGAAGGAGAAGCTTTAGATTGGTTTGCAGGACTCCTGCTTTATAAGATAGAGACCTATGATGAAGTAGTCGATCAATTCCTAGACCAATACAAACACTTAATCCAAGAGACACTCAGTCTTAGCTATCTAATGGCAGGCAAGCAAGGCTCTGATGAAGAATTTACCGACTTCATCGCTAGATGGAGAAAACTCGCTGCTATGACCGGCACCTCAATGAAAGAGAAGAATTCGGTAGACATTATCATCGATAACACTAGAGAACCATTAAAGAGAGCACTTGTCATAAGTGATTGCCCTGACTTCACTGCACTCCACTCCCGGGCATCCCGACTAGCGCGACACATTAAAGGCGAAGACCTTTTTCTATCCATAGTCACATCGAAAGTAGGCTCTTCTAGTGAATCAAAATAAAAAAACAATAAGAAATCCTTAGGAACCAAATATGTCAACACCGTTGTTAATAAAGGATAAAACTCTGGGAACAGAAATTTTCACTCACGAAACTTCAAGCAAAACCAAAATCCACAACGATACATGAGCTAAAACCAAGGCACTAATCAATAAAGACATGCAAACCAAAACCACCGCCAGAACCAGAATCAGGGCCAATATTACTATAGAAATCAATATTCCAACACCTCCCAAAATCAGAACACAACGCTGAATCAACCGGCCCACGTGCCGAATTACAATAGTGTGCCCCCACCGCTGAACTTTAACCCAGCCAGAGTCCCCTACCAACCGAGGTGAGAATACTATCCCCCTTTATCGGATACAATTCACAACATCTTCCATCTCCTTAACACTCAAACTCTCCTCCGATTCCCATAGGAAAGACCCCACCCATGGCCGACAAATCTAGACTATAGTAGATACTATGCCTTCCATCGATACGCGATGTAATTTATGACATGAATGACTAAAACCAGATCAATTGGGAAGAACTTAGGAATCCTAACCCTAATAATAACTAATCCCAACAAAATTTAGGGATCGTTAATAACCCCATGCCCAACCACAAACAAGCAACACCAGCTCAGGTCACCACCGTAGATCTCTCCCATCGACTCCTGTTAAGACCTAAAAAGTACCACTTTTCACCCCTTAACTTAATCTCTGTTAGACCCTTAATTATTTAATAAATGTGTTTTAAGTCTATTCTGTAGGTAATAAGCAGCAATTGCAAATAAACTCCTAACCATGCTAAGAAACCTACTGCTGACCTAGAAGCCTCTCAGAAGTGTAAAGGTTGAACCCAGACAGAGAATTGGCTGCAGCAGAGGCATAGCAAAGCAGAAATAAATCAAGAGGAATGCCTCGTGCAGATGTCACAAGGCTCAATTGAACCAGAAAGAATGCGTCGCGTAGTTATTGAGGGCTTCTAAAGGGAGCAACCGAATTGGTCGCACAATCTTTGCGCCGTTCGCGCGCAGATGGATGTCAGCAAGGAGTAAAAAGTATACTTCGGTGATCCTCGTGAGGCTTAGTCTTAAGCGCTCGTGAAGCACTTGAGTAGTCTCGCGCAGCTCAAGAGATGAGTTTTCAACCTTCGCACGATTCACTGAATAGAGGGAGGTTTAGGCATTCCAGCGTGCGGCTGTCGCATAGTGGCCGCGGGACACATACTTTCAAGGAACTGCTCGCGCAATCCAGAAGCCTATGTATATTATTTTCTTCGTGAGGATCGCCGTGAGATTCATCAAAGAACGAACTGCGCGCGTAATTCCCGCGCCATTCAAATGGAAAGACCAATCCCGCGACGACCAAAGTATCCCCGTGATGACCAAAGTACCAACCCCGCGACTGCAAGAGCCTCAAGTCAAAGCAACCCCGCGACGCCAATTCTACCATGCGGTAAGATCTGGAAATCATTTCTACCCAGTGAGGATCAGGTTTTAAACTTCTCCCCACTTCTGTAAGGGCAATCTGAGAACTTTCAGCAATTAGGGCATGCACTCCAATGCTCTAATCTCCGTGCACATGCCCTAAGGCATCCAAGGGACAAGAATGGGCCGTAATTACATTGAGGAAATTAGGATTTTCCTAACCCTAATTCACAGAGAGCCAATTGCTATATATGCCTAAGCCTAGCTTAGGTTTAAGGGACTTTTGATCTTGACTCCTGTGCTTCTTCTTAAAACTGACTGTAGAATTACAGTAGGTTAAGGTTAGGGTTTAGGAGTTTTTCTTTTTCTTTTTCTTTTTTTTTTTCTTCTCTCCATAGTCAAGCACTTGCTGGCTATGCCTTTTGTATGATTATATGGTATAGTTTTTAATGGAGTTTTTGTAATAGGATCTATTGCATGTATGGGATGGTGTTTTTATTGTGAGTTGCTCTGTACAAGGCTGCTGCCTTGAGGTCCTCCATTGCTAAGTTGTTTTGTAAGCAATGGAGGATTGCTTCTAAGGTACTATTTAGATCTAAGTGACCTATGTGTCTAGGTTAGGCACTTTGCAAGCCTTCCCCCACCACAGGACCCACTAAATCTGAATCCCCATGGGAACTTGTGCCTGTAGCCTTGGGAACATGGTGGCGGCAGTAATGTTCTTATTCTGTCTTAGCCATTTGTGAGGAGGATAACCTCTGTGGATAGTCTGTGACCATTCAAGTGGACAGATTATAGCCCTAGGGTGAGGCCAAGTCATGGAACTAAGACAGATTCTTCTTCTCTGCACTTTTGCTTGTAGCCTTGTGGGAGATTGGGCAGTGACAGACTCCCCTATAGTTGAATAGATCCACCATCAGATTGCAGATCTGAGTGGGCTGTAGAGATTGTAGGCTTGTGACTGGATCACTGCAGTCTTTCTAAAGCAGTGAACAGCCATGTTTAAAAGCTAGTACTCAAACTCTTGCTGGTCCTGTGTGTCCAGGCTTGTGCACTTTGTAGGCCCAGCCCCACACATAGAACTTTAGAGGTTGAGGTTCCTATGGATTCTTGAGCTTGTAGCCTGGATGTAGTGTTTACAATGACAATCTTATTCTAACCCATCTCTGGATTGTGGTTCCCCTATTGGATAGTCTGTGACCATTTAAGTGGATAGGTTATAGCCATAAGGGATTGGATCATGGCACAGGGATGAGTTGGATCCTTTCTCCTCTTTGGTGATAATGTAGCCATTGGACAGGACTTCTATAGCAGTAGATCTGAGTCTGAGTTATAAGACCCATCAAATCTGTACCTAATAACATACTTCTCACCCTTTTTTACTTTTTTCCTCACACTCTATCCTCTTTCTTAACCCTTTCTGTAGTTTAGACATTAAGTTACCTTAGGATTTAGATTTTAGTGACCTTAAATCCCCTTCCATTTAGGATTGCCAGATTTGTAGTCAGATTTGGAGAGCCTACTAAAGATAGCTCCCTTGGAGCTTTAGATCAACTTTCCCTGTGGGACAAATTCTTACTTATCAAAACTTGCTACAACAAGCCTTGTATCTTGCAGGACTGGATTTTTAGGCTTGCTGCTCTGTAGTTTTCACTCCACCTTTCATTCATTTTCATTCACCCCATTCTTATCACTGTATCCAATAAAGTTAGTAGCAAAGCACTTAAAATACCCCAACAAGTTTTTAGCACCGCTGCTGGGGATTCTTGATCTAATAGTAGACTCTAGATTTTTATATTCTTTATTCTTTGGTAGCTGTACTTCTGAATAATTGATACTGCTGATTTACATTTGAAAATTTTCTAGCAGATCTGGACCATAGCAGAGAAGGAGAGTAGAATTGCACTGGGAGTCTAGCTACCTCTGTTTGCACTTCTCTAACCCTCAAATCCTCAGTTTATTTCTCCTTTGAAGATTCCATAGCAGTTGATTAGGATAGTTGTAAATTTTGTTAAGTGCAATGTGCCTACGAATAGTCTTCCCTGCTGTTGGTGTGTGTGCATGTTAGGAAGGAGATCCCTCAGTCCTATATTAGAGCCTGCTAACCCTAAGATAGAAAGGAGTAGAAGACCGGGAAGGCACAGACACACCACAGTCGAGCCCCCTATTGAAATTGAGACAGCAATTATGGGTGAAGAGCAACCCTGAACATTGAAGGAATTGAATGCTCCGGATGATTATAATTCTCCATTCAGCATTCAATTCCCAGATGTTCAGGGAAACTATGAGATTAAAACTTCCATCATCCAAATGCTTCCCTCTTTCCATGGGCTTAGCAAGGAAGACCCTTACAAGCACATTAACCAATTCTTGGCCCTGTGCACGATATTCTCCATTGTTGGTTTGGGACTAGAAGCCACTAGTTTAAGGCTCTTTCCTTTTTCCCTAAAGGACAGGGCCATGACCTGGTTATCTACTCTCCCAAACAACAGCATCACTTCCAGGAAAGACCTCCAGACAAGATTTCTGTTTAAATTTTTCCCAGAGACCAAAACCAGCCAGTTGAGGAAAGGCATACTTGCTTTTGCCCAGTCCCCCACTGAAGATTTTAATCAAGCCTGGGATAAATTTAAGGAGATGCTTAAACAATGTCCCCACCACAAGATCTCTGACTGGCAGCTTATCCAGAGCTTCTATAATGGGATTGATGAGAAAAGCAGAGACATGGTAGATGCCTCTTGTGGTGGAACGTACATGCATAAAATAGCTGATGAGGCATGGGACTTGTTCGAGATCATTAGCGAAAATGCTTTCTAGAAGATGTCCTCATCTAGATCTATTCAAGAGCCTTCTCCTAAGCTGGGGTTGGCTGAAACTTCTAAAGGAAAGATGTATGAAGTTAGGGGAAATGATGACCTGAGAATGCAGATGGCCAATATTTTCGATAAGTTTGATAAACTTTTAACTGTGGTGCAGCCCAGAATGGCTGCACAAGTGATGGAGGCATGTCTGATATGCCAATCTCCATAATACACAGTGAAAGAGTGTCCATCTGCAAGGCAATACCCGGAGTATGTAATGAAACAGGCTGCTGCTACCCAATCTTTTGGACAACAACAATCTGGTGGCTACAATAAACAGCCATATGGATACCAGCACAAAAATGCTGGTTACCAATGGAGAGACCACCCAAATTTGAGGTGGAGGCAAGACAATTATATGCAGCCACACCAAATGTTGGCCTTACCTCAAAGGCCACAGCAGCAGTTTAACCAGGGGTATGCCCCAAGGTTGAATTTCCATCAGCAACAGCAGCCCCAGCAACAAAATCAGTTGGTAGTTCCTCCACCCCAGCCCCGAAGTGCTTCTTTCAAGGACCAAGTTTTGGCCCAATTGGAAAGCCTTGGACCCTTGAATCAGACTATGACTTCTCACAGTCAAAGCATAAAGAAGATAGAAGAGCAATTAGGCCAAATAGCCAATTCTTTGGCTAAAAGAGAAGAGGGCAGGTTGCCAAGCCAGCCAGTAGCCAACCCTAAGGGCCAGTATTCGATTGGAGAAGGCTCCTCAAATTTTGAGGGGGCTAATGCCATCACAGCCCTAAGGTCTGGCAGGTTGGTAGACAACCAGGTGGGAAAGGAACAAGGAGAGGTCATTCCCAAGGAACTATCGAGTGAAAGTTAAAGAGACTTTGTTAGAGCACAGAGTCAAGAATTGCCTGCTACCCTTCAACAAGGGAAAAATAAAGAGGCTGTAGTTGAGCCTCAGCAAGAGATAAAAGCAGAAAAAGAAAAAAATAAAAGTTCAGTCATAGGCTTGCAGCTGAGGAACCAGCAGTACCTCAGCTACCATTTCCTCAAGCTTTGAGTGGCCCTACCCCTTTTGATAAGGGGCAGGCACAGATCGAGGAAATGATGGAGGCCTTTAAGCAGGTTATGATAAATTTACTTCTGCTTGATGCAATCCGACAGGTCCTAGCCTATGTAAAATTTCTGAAAGACCTTTACACTCAGGAAAAAAAAGGCCAAAGGCCATTTATCCAAAATGGTCTTTGCAACTGATACAGTTAATTCTGTATTAACCATGACAATGCCTGAGAAGTTACAAGACCCAGGGATACCCACTATTCCTTGTATAATTGGAGACCACACGATTGGAAGGGCCCTTCTAGACCTTGGAGCCAGTGTTAACCTGCTACCATACAGTGTGTATCAGCAGCTAGGTTTGGGGGAGCTGAAGCCCACCCCCATTGTTCTATTGATGGCTGATAGGTCTGAGAGGAAACCCATGGGAGTGGTTGAGGATGTCTTAGAAGGGGTAGACAAGTTCTTCTACCCTGCAGACTTCTTAGTTTTGGACATGGGCAGCAACAAGAGTACATTCCCGATACCTGTTATTCTAGGCAGACCATTCTTGGCCATTGCCAATGCATGCATTCAATGCAGGTCTGTGATCATGGACATCACTTTCGGACATATGAAAGTTGAGCTTAATGTGTACAATAGTGCAAAGTACCCTCAGCTGGACAATGAGGAATGCTTTGCAGTGGATGTACAAGAAGAAATTGTTGAAGAAGAACTGCCCACTCTGCTGGAGTGGGGCAACATTGTCACTAATTTAACTGAAGTTTGGAACATGATAGAGGAAGGAATACTAGCTTTAATGCCAGAAGACATGTCCCCATTGAGGTCTTCTGTGGGCTTAGTGCAGCATTCCAATTGGAAACCTACATTGCTGCCCCTTCTTCCAACCAACAATGCACCAATCCTGCCATCCATCCAACAAGCCCCTGATCTGGAGCTCAAGAAGCTTCCAGAGACATTGAAATATGCTTTCCTCGAGAAAGACAAAAAACTTCCTGTAATTATCTCCTCTTCTCTTACCAATGAGCAAGAGGAGGAATTACTAACAGTTTTGAGGAAGCACAAGAAAGCAATTGGCTGAACCATTACTGATCTAGGAGGGATTGATGCATCAATCTCTATGCATAGGATTCATCTGGAGGAGGGCTCAACACCCTCAAGGGAAATGCAGAGGAAACTAAATCCTCACATGTAGGAAGTGGTCCTGAAAGAAATCATTAAATTGCTGGATGTTGGGGTAATTTATCCCATTTCTGATTCTGAATGGGTGGCACCTATCCAAGTGGTGCCCAAGAAATCTGGCATAACAGTGATCACAACTGAGTCTAGAGAGCTGAGACCAGCCAGGGAGACCACTGGCTGGAGAGTTTGCATCGATTATAGAAAGCTCAACTCTAAGACCAAAAAGACCACTTCGCTCTCCCCTTTATTGATCAAATTTTGGATAAGTTGGCTGGAAAGGCTTTTTACTATTTTCTTGATGGGTACTCAGGGTACAATCAGATCCCTATGCACCCTCTTGATCAAGAGAAAACTACTTTTACTTGTCCTTTTGGCACCTTTGCTTACAGAAGGATGCCTTTTGGACTGTGTAATGCCCCAGCCACCTTTTAGAGGTGTATGTATGCTATCTTTTCTTATATGATTGATAAATTCTTGGAAATTTTTATGGATAATTTTTTGGTTTATGGGGATAGCTTTGACCAATGTCTGCAACACCTCCACCTGGTCTTACAAAGATGTGAGGAGACCAATTTGGTCTTAAGTTGGGAAATGAGCCACTTCATGGTAACACAAGGTATTGTATTAGGCCATGTAGTCTCTAAGGATGGAATTGAGGTAGACAAGGCCAAAGTTAACCTCATTGCAAATTTGCCCCCTCTAAGAATAGTCAAACAAATCAGATCTTTCCTTGGACATGTTGGATTCTACAGGAGGTTCATCAAAGACTTCAGCAAAATTGCTAAACCATTGTGCCACCTGCTCTGCCAGGATGTGCCCTTTGACTTTTCTGCTAAATGTCTGGAGGCTTTTGAAACTTTGAAAATTTGCCTCACCTCTGCCCCTATACTCCAAACACCTGACTATACCCTGGCCTTTGAGTTGATGTGTGATGCATCCGACTTAGCAATAGGTGCTGTCTTGGGCCAGAGAAAAGATAAGCTGCCTGTGGTCATTGCATATCTCAGTAAATCACTTGCTAAAGCTCAACTGAATTACACAACAACTGAGAAAGAGCTTTTGGCAGTGGTTTTTGCTGTGGGCAAGTTTAGACCTTACGTACTTGGGTCTAAAACTGTCATCTTCAGTGACCACTCAGCACTGAAGTACCTACTGTCCAAGAAGGATGCAAAGCCCAGATTGATTAGATGGATACTCCTATTGTAGGAGTTTGACATCGAAATCAAGGACAAAAAGGGTGTAGAAAATGTGGTGGCTGACCACTTGTCCACAATTATGTTGGAGAAAGGTGTTGATGACCTTGCTACAAATGATGTCTTCCCGGATGACCAACTATTTGACATCCAATCCTTAGTTCCTTGGTGTGCACATATTGTCAACTATCTAGTTATAGGAAAGATTCCTGCCCATTGGACAAAAATGGACAAAGACCTGTTTTTCTTACAGGTCAAATTCTTTTTCTGGGAGGAACCTTGCTAATACAAGTATTGTGCAGACCAAATCATTAGAAAATGTGTTCCCGAAAGTGATGTCCCTAGTATTCTGGCCATGTGCCATGAAAATGCCTGTGGGGGTCACTTTAGTGGGAGAAAAATAGCTGACAAAGTCTTGCAGTGTGGGTTCTATTGGCCTTCTCTTTTCAGAGATGCCAATACACACTACAAGACCTGTGAAAGATGTCAGAAATTAGGAGGGCTATCCAAAAGAAACTCAATGCCTTTACAGCCCATCCTTGTTGTAGAACTGTTTGATGTGTGGGGTATTGACTTTATGGGCCCCTTTTCTCCTTCAAATGGTTTTCATTTTATCTTAGTGGTAGTGGATTACGTTTCTAAATGGGTAGAAGCTATTGCCACAAGAACAAATGATAATCAGGTTGTCCTCAAGTTTATAAAGCAGAATATCTTCTCGAGATTTGGCACCCCTAGAGCCATTATCAGTGATGGGGGTAGCCATTTCTGCAATAAAAATTTTGAGAGCTTACCCAAGAAATATTCTGTCACCCATAGGATTGCTACACCCTACCACCCACAGACCAGTGGGAAAGTTGAAATTTCAAATAGGGAGATCAAGCACATCCTTGAGAAGACTGTGAGGACTGATAGGAAAGTTTAGGCTGACAAGCTTAATGATGCACTGTGGGCTTATAGGACTGCCTATAAGACTCCCATTGGTATATCCCCTTTCAGATTGGTCTATGGCAAGGCCTGTCATCTCCCAGTGGAGTTAGAACACAGGGCCTATTGGGCCATCAAACATTTAAATCTAGATCTAACTTTTGTTGGTCATCACAGGTTGCTGCAGCTGTTAGAATTGGAAGAACTAAGGATGGATGCGTATGCCAATGCCAGGATCTACGAGGAACGGTCCAAAGCTTTCTTTGACAAAGGGCTGTTGAGAAAGAGTTTCATAGCTGGCGACAAGGTTTGGTTGTTTAACTCCAAACTTAAATTTTTTCCTGGCAAATTGAAATTCAAATGGGAAGGTCCCTACATTGTTATGCATGTTTCCCCATCTGGTGCTGTGAAAATCAAGGATCCCAAGTCTGGGAGAACCTTGAAGGTGAATGGTCAGATGCTTAAGCCTTGTTTTGAAAAAACTGCCGAACCCATGGACACCATTCACTTTCAAGGGGATCCTTCTTCAAACTGAGCCATAGGTGTGTCATTATTGTATCATATGTACTTTGTTTATGGTAGATTTATCTTGCTTTCTTTTTGTTCAAATTCTCTAGGATTTGTTAGTGGTACCATCTGAATCTGGACTTGTCTGGTTTGAACTTTTTATGCTTGGTTTGATGCTTACTGATCTTTAATTGATAATTTTTATTTGAATGCATATGTGGGAGGTTGATTTTTGTCGTCCTTGCTTGAATGGTTGATTTTTTTTAAAAGTGTCTAGAGGTAACCATGGTGAGAGTCATGCCTAGGGTCCAACCATAGCACACTGGAAATGGCAAAACAGAGAGCACATGCCTCTCTGTTTGATTCTTTACTGTTGCTGGGTTCAAAGGGGAGCCTGGGAGACTCTCGCGCACTACAAACAGCATACTTCATTAGCTGCAGCAAGTTTCTAAGACTGTCGCGAGATTCAAAGTAAACCTCAGAACTTTTCGTGCAATCCAAATGGAGACCTGGGAGCCGCTCGCGCAATTCACAGGAATTCATCTCACACTGTCGCGCGCTCCAAGGTCAACCTAGGAAAAAGTTGCGCAATCCAAATTGAATAAACACCTTCGCTAGGTTCATTTCCAATCCCGCGACCAGATGTTTCAGAGCACGCCAAGTTTCACGATAAGTATTTTAACCCCGCGCTTGTCTCCCTTTCCAATATTCTCTTCCTTCTTCCCTCTGCGAAACCCTAGTTTCTGACACTCTTCCCTCTCTCTCCTCCAGCATCAATCCTACAACTCATCATTCACTCCACGAATCTACAGAGTTGTTCCTAGCATCACCACCATCTATTTCCCTCTGATAAAAGATCTCGCGGTGCCTTGTGCGTCAGATCAAACCTAACCCTAGGATTTTAGGGTACGCACTTAGATCTCCATCTCCATTCCTCATATTCCAAGATAGAGTTTGAAATGGCTCCGAAGAGTGCGTAGAAGAGAAAGGGGAAGGATAAGGCCCCTGCTGAGACCACCCCTAAGAAGGCCAAGACTTCAAAGGCACCTAAAAAAGGAAAGGAAGTGGTTGAGGAGGTGGAGGAGCCAACCCCTAAGTTTTCTACTCCTTCTGAGCTCATGGTTTCAATCCCATTGGAGCCTGAGATAGCTTTTAACCTACCATTTTTTGAGAAGGAACCTCTCTCTGCCCCTGCCATGCAGTTTATGAGCAAAGCGGGCCTGATACCCATGATGAGAGGAATTCTAGCACTAGCCTACCCTAGGCTAGTGCAACTATTTTATCAGCACATGTTAAGACCTGAAAAGTATCACTTTTCACCCCTTAACTTAACCTTTGATTAGACCCTTAGCCACTTAATAAACTTGTCTTAGGTGTTTTGTTCAGGAAATAATCAGCAGTGAAATAAGGCCAAGAATCCTGTTATGGAGCTGGCTTTGGCACCAGATGCCCCTCAGCAAGAATGCACCTTGAAGCCTCACGCAGATCAGCTGAGCTTCCCAAGGCTTCACAAGCAACCTCTCGCATAGATGAATGACTGGGGAGCTTCAGAAACTCAACTCCGTGCAGCTCTCGCAAAGCTCAAGGGTAGAACACAGCGATCAGTGTCGCGCAGTTCAAAGCAGACTTCTCTCAATCTCGTGAAGTTCGCTTAAGACGGCTGAGGAGAGAGAGCTTCAAAAGATTTCTCATGCAGCTGTCGCGCAGTCACCGTGAGGTACAATTCTCAGGAGAAGAACGACTCACGCAGTTCGCGCGCCATTTAAGAAAGAAAGAATCCTGACGAAGGCAAAGACTAGCTCACGAAGATTGAGAAAGATAAAGAACCTCGCACAGTTCAGAACTCAAAAGAACCTCGCGAGGCAACTCGCGAAGTCCAAATAAAGAGAAGAGCTCACGCAGTTCTTGCGCTGCTGCCCAGCAAAGACTAATCTACCGTGTGACTGCTTGAATTGCAACCTCGCGACGCTTGAGACTATGTTTTCTACTCAACCTCGCGAACTCCAACTCAGCAAAAGCTCAACTCTCTACCGCACGACTACCTGAAGAGCAAACCAAGGCAACCTTGCGACGGCTGAAGCTTCAGTGTCAAATCATCCTACCAAAGAGCAATGAGCTACCACACAAGATGTCTGGGAAACTATAGCTTCCTAGCGAGGCTTTGAACCCAAACTTCCATCTCTTCAGCAGAGGACATTTTGGAAATTTCCAATGATTAGGGCACGCATTCCCATGCTCAAATCTCTGTGCACATGCCCCGAGGCATCCAAGGATCAGTAGAAGGCCACGTGGCATCGTTAAAATTAAGGTTTCCTAACCCTAATGCGCCGCCACCCCACTACTATATATACCCAGGCCTAGCTTAGGTTTAGGTATCTGGGAACCTATCTCAGATCATTTTTCTTTTCTCTTTCTTCTAGCAGTAAGTAGTTTTTTCCTTCCCTTTTTCTTTTCTTCTCTCCATAGTCCAGCAATTACTGGCTATGACCTTGTATATATATTTGAGTTAGATTAATGGAAATTTTGTAATAGGATTTATACTTTGTGAGATTGATGTTGATTTGTGAGATGCTCTGTGCAAGGCTGCTGCCTTGTGATCTGCCATTGCCTAGGCAATGGAGGACTGATTTTAAGGGCCACTCAGATCCAAGTAACCTATGTGTCTGGGCTATCATGGTCTTCCAGCCTTAGCCCCACCACAAGACCTACTAGATCTGAAATCCCCATGGGATCCTGAGCTGGTAGCCTGGTGAACATTGTGGTAGCAGCGATAATCTTGTTTTGTTTTGGGCTCCGTGAGGAGGATAGCCTCTGGGATAGTTTGTGACCATTTAAGTGGACAGATTATAGCCTTAGGGTGATTCTGATCCACCGATCCTAGATGGATCCTTCTTCTTTTCACCTGAGCTTGTAGAAGCCTGGTGAGGGATTGTACAGAGGCATACTCCCCCATAGTTGTATAGATCTGCCATCAGATGCCAGATCTAATCTGGTTATAGAGATTGTAGGCTGGTGACTAGACCATTATAGCCTCTCTCAAGAAATGGACAGCTGGATCGAAGGTTGTACTCAACCGCTTGCTGGTTTTATGTGTCTTGGCTATCATGGTTTTCCAGCCTTAGCCCCACACATGGAACTTTAGAGGTTGAGGTTCCCTATGGATTCCTGAGCTGGTAGCCTGGATGAAGTAGTGCCTGTAATGATTTAATAGTTATGTTCTGACCCATCCCTGGATAGTGGCTCCCCTATGGGATAGTTTGTGACCATTTAAGTGGACAGGTTATAGCCCTAAGGGTGGAATCATGGCAGTAGAGATGGGTTGGATCCTTTCTCCTCAGAGGTGATAATGTAGCGTCTGGACAGGATTTCTATAACATCATATCTAAATCTGAGTTACAAGAACTCCTCTGCTCTTGGCTCAAAAACATATTTCTCACTTTTTTTATAATTATTTTCCACACTCCATCCATCCTCTCAATCCTTTCTGTAATTTAGTTATTAGAATACTTAGAATAAGTGACCTCAAACTCCCTCCTTTAGGATGCTGATCTATAGATGCATCCGGAGGGACTACTAGAGACGGCTCCCTTGGAGCCTTAGATCACCTTTCCCTGTGGAACAAACTCTTACTTATCAAAACTTGCTACAAAGGACCCTGTATTTTGTAGGTCTAGGATTTCCGAGTGGTGCTGATTCATCCCCTGTTCTATTCTGTTTTTGGTTTTTAATTAATTTTCAACACCAACCAATAAGCAAAGCACACTTGAAATCGACAACAAGTTTTTGGCGCCGTTGCCGGGGAAAGATGATCTAATAGTGGACCCTTAGTTTTTGTATTCTTAGTATTCTTTGTACATGTGAATAATTGATACTGCTGATATAATTGTGAATCTTTCTTACAGATCTAGACAGCAGCAGTGAAGGATAATTAGAATGCGAGTGGAGCATAGCTACCTCTGTTTGCAAACTCTCTGACTCTAAAGCTCTGTCTATCTTTCTTTTTAACAATTTCTCCAGCAGTATCTAGGATAGTTTGAATGTATTCTTTGGATAGCTATAAAATAGTTAGATAAATTTGTTTGTGTATAAGTATTCTTTTACAATGTGCCTGCAAGAAGTTTTCCTTGCTGTGGGTGTGCTTGTATGCTAGGGAGGAGATCCCTCAGCCCTACTTTAGAGCCTCTAAACCCTGAGCTAGAAAGGGGAAGGAGACTTAGAAGAGACAGGCACACCAGTAAGAGCCCCAGAAATTCTCAAGATCGGCAACTATGGGTGAAGAACACCCCAGAACCCTCAAGGAGTTGAATGCTCCGGATGACTACAACTCCCCTTATAGCATTCAATTCCCTGATGTTCAGGGAAATTATGAGATAAAAACTTCAATCATCCAGATGCTGCCCACTTTCCATGGGCTTAGCAAAGAAGGCCCTTACAAGCATATTGACCAGTTCTTGGCCTTGTGCACCACTTTTAATATCACTGGTTTGGGACCTGAGGCTACTAGGCTCAGACTCTTTCCCTTCTCTCTGAAGGATAGGGCCAGTACCTGGTTGGCCACTCTTCCCAACAACAGCATTGCTTCATGGAAAGACCTACATACCAGATTCCTAACCAAGTTCTTCCCTGAGACCAAAACTAGCCAGTTGAGGAAAGAGATTCTTGTGTTTTCTCAATCCCCAACTGAAGATTTTAACCAGTGCTGGGATAGGTTTAAAGAGATGCTCAAACAATGCCCCCACCACAAAGATCCCCGAGTGGCAAATTTTGTACAAAGCTTCTACAATGGGATTGATGAGAAAAATAGAGATATGGTTGATGCCTCTTGTGGTGGATCCTACATGCACAAGACTGCTGAGGAGGCATGGGAATTGTTTGAGGTGATTAGTGAGAATGCTTTTCAAAAGCCATCCTCGCAAGAACTGAGTCAAAGGTGGGGCCTGCTGCTGGATCCAAAGGAAAAATTTATGATGTGTCTGGGAACGATGACCTACGGCTGCAAATGGCAAACCTCTCTATGAAGTTTGATTAATTGTTGATCATGATGCAACCTGTAAGATGCTATGTATGAGGCATGTCTCATATGCCACCCTACAACACACAAAGCAGAGGAATGACCATCTCAGGGCAATTTCTGAATTAATGTTGAGCATGTCACCGCTCACCTTATGGCCAAAGAATAACTGGGGCTACAAAGAGTCATATATGGATACCAAAGACCAAAATGCTGGTTACCAATGGAGGGACCACCCAAATCTGAGGTGGAAGCAAGATAATTACATGCAGCCCCAGCAGATGTTGGCTTTACCACAAAGGCCACAGCAGCAGTTCAATCAAGGGCATGGCCCAAGGTCTACTCACAAAGACCACCAAACAGCCCCATCAAGAAGAAAATCAGTTGGTCCTACCCCTTCTCAACCAAGAAATACTTCTTCGAGGACCAAGTCTTGGCTTCATTGCAAAACTTGGGTTCCTTGGCTCAGATCAGGATTCTCATGGTCGAGCCTCCAAAAATGGAAGAGCAATCGAGCAAATGTCCAAAACCTTGGCTAGGAGAGATGAAGGCGATTGTCCTGCCAGCCAAGTGCTAACCACAAGGGTCAGTTTTTCATTGAGGAAGCTTCCTCAGAGTTTGAGGACACCAATGCTATCACTACCCTAAGGTCTGGCAGTCTAAATAACTGTGTGGTAGCATCACCGAGGCAATTTCCACAGATGATGCAAATGATCATGAAAGAGATGTTGTTGGCCCATCAAGTTAAGAACCGCCTCGCCACCTGCATGCAGGAGAAAATAAAGAGGTCAGTTGAGCCTCAAAGAGAAGATCAACATGAAAAAGAAAAAATAGAAGTTTAATCATGGGCTTGCAGCTTGAGGAACCAAAGAAGATTCTCAACCGCCATTTCTCGCTCGAATAGTCCTGTCCCTTTTGAAAAAGGGAATGCCCAGTTGGAGGAAATGATGGAGACTTTCAGGCAGGTAAAAATCAATTTACCCCTACTTGAGGCCATTAAACAAGTCTCAGCCTATGCAAAGTTCCTAAAAAACCTCTGCACCCAAAAGAGAAAGGCTAGAGGCCATGTGTCCAAGAAGATCTTTGTAACCAATACAGTGAATTTTGTATTTAACATTGCAATGCCTGAGAAGTTGCAGGATCCAGGTATACCCACTACTCCCTATGTAATTGGAGATCATACAATTGGGAAAGCCCTTTTAGACCTTGGAGCCAGTGTTAACCTGTTGCCATACAATTTATATCTCAAGAATTCAGGTTTGGGGAGTCAAGGCTACCCCCATTGTGCTAATGATGGTCAAGGTGTCCGAGACGAAACCTCTGGGGATGGTTGAGGATGTCTTAGTATGAGTGGATAAGTTTTTCTACCCTGCTGACTTCTTAGTTTTGGATATGGGTCATAAGACTAGCCCAAACCCCATACCTGTTATATCAAGTGTGCCTTTCTTGGCCTCTGCCAATGCTTGCATCCAATGTAGCTCTGGAGTAATGGAGGTAACCTTTGGACATATGAAAGTTGAGCTGAATGTGTACAACAATGCAAAGTACCCTCAGATGGACAATGAGGAGAGCTTTACAGTGGATGTACTAGAGGAAATTGTAGAAGAAGAATTGCCCACTCTGCTGGAGTGGGGCAACATTGTCAGGAATTTAGTTGACACTTGGGGCATGGTGGAGGAAGAGAGCTCAGATAGGAGATCAAAAGACATGCCAATATCAGAGGCTCCTGTGGGCTCAAGCAAGACTCCGCTTGAAACCTACACTGCTACCTCTTCCTCCAACCTCCAATGCACCTATTTTGCCATCCACCCAACAGGCCCCTAATCTGGAACTTAAGCAGCTTCTAGAAACATTAAAATATGCTTTCCTTGAGAAAGGTGAGAAGCTTCCTGTAATTATCTCTTCCTCCCTTACCAATGAGCAGGAAGAGGAATTACTCACAGTTTTGAGGAAGCACAAGAAGGCAATTGGTTGGACCATTGCTGATCTGGGAGGAATTGATGCATCAATTTGCATGCATAGGATCCATCTTGAGGAGGAAGCATTACCCTCCAGGGAAATGCAGAGGAAGCTAAATCCTCACATGCAGGAAGTGGTCCTCAAGGAAATCGTTAAATTGCTAGATGCAGGGGTAATTTACCCCATCTTTGATTCTCATTGGGTGGCACCTATCCAAATGGTGCCCAAGAAATCTGGCATAACAGTGATTGAGAATGAAACTGGTGAGTTGAGGCCAGCCAGGGCAACCACTGGCTGGAGAGTGTGCATTGACTATAGAAAGCTCAACTCTAAAACTAGAAAGGACCATTTCCCTCTCCCCTTCATTGATCAAATCTTGGACAAATTGGCTGGAAAAGCTTTTTACTGTTTTCTTGATGGATACTCTGGGTACAACCAAATCCCTGTGCATCCTCAAGACTAAGAAAAAACCACCTTTACCTGTCCTTTTGGCACCTTCGCTTACAAAAGGATGCCTTTTGGACTCTGTAATGCACCAGCCACTTTCCAGAGGTGTATGTATGCCATATTCTCTCACATGATTGACAAGTTTTTGGAGATTTTTATGGATGACTTTTCTGTCTATGGGGATAGCTTTGGCCAGTGTCTATAGCACCTCAACCTAGTTTTGCAAAGATGTGAGAAAACCAATTTAGTTTTAAGCTGGGAAAAGAGCCACTTCATGGTAACACAAGGCATTGTGTTGGGCCATGTAGTCTCTACAGAAGGGCTTGAGGTAGACAAGGCCAAAGTGGACCTCATTGCCAATTTACCCCCTCCAAAAATAGTCAAACAAATCAGATCCTTCCTTGGGCATGCAGGATTTTACAGGAGGTTCATTAAGGACTTTAGCAAAATTGCCAAGCCTTTATGCCACCTGCTATGTCAGGATGTCCCCTTCAACTTTTCTGCTGAATGTCTGAAGGCTTTTGAAACATTGAAAATCTGCCTCACCTCTGCTTCTGTGCTCCAAACAACGGACTATACCCTGCCTTTTGAGCTGATGTGTGATGCATCAGACATGGCAATAGGTGCTCTGTTGGGCCAAAGAAAAGATAAATTGTCTGTGGTCATTGCTTATAGCAGCAAATCACTTGCTGAAGCTCAGCTGAACTATACCACAACTGAGAAAGAGCTTCTAGCAGTGGTTTACGCTGTTAGAGCCTACCTATTAGGATCTAAAACTATGATCTTCACTGACCATTCGACATTGAAGTACCTACTGTCCAAGAGAGATGCTAAGCCGAGGCTGATTAGATGGATACTCCTGTTACAGGAGTTTGACATCGAAATCAAGGACAAAAAGGGTGTGGAGAATGTGGTGGCTGACCACTTGTCCAGAATTATCTTGGAGGAATGCCTGGATGGTCCTACAAATGATGCCTTCCCTGATGAGCAATTATTTGCCATCCAATCCGTAGTCCCTTGGTTTGCACACATAGTTAATTATCTGGTTATAGGAAAGATTCCTCCCCACTAGACCAAAATGGATAAAGACTTGTTGTTCTCAAGGGTCAAGTATTTTTTCTGGGAGGAACCTTGCCTATACAAGTACTGTGCCTACCAGATCATCCGACGATGTGCTCCCGAAAGTGATTTCCCCAATATTCTGGCTATATGCCATGAAAATGCCTGTGGGGGCCACTTAAGTGGGAGAAAAACTGCTGACAAAGTCCTGCAGTGTGGTTTTTACTGGCCATCCTTATTCAAGGATGCACACACACACTGCAAGGCATGTCTGAGATGTCAGAAATTAGGAGGGTTGTCTAAAAGGAATTCAATGCCATTATAGCCCATCCTTGTTGTAGAACTGTTTGATATATGGGGAATAGACTTCATGGGCCCCTTTCCCCCCTCTAATGGTTACCAATTCATCTTAGTGGCAGTGGACTATGTCTCCAAATGGATAGAAGCCATTGCCACAAGAACCAATGATAACCAGGTAGTCCTCAAATTCGTAAAGCACAACATTTTCTCGAGATTTGGAACCCCTAGAGCTATTATTAGTGATGGGGGTAGCCACTTCTGCAATAGGAATTTCGCGAGCTTGCTCAAGAGATACTCTGTGACCCATAGGATTGCTACTCCCTACCACCCACAAACAAGTGGGCAAGTTGAAATTTCCAATAGGGAGATTAAGCACATCCTTGAGAAAACAGTTAGGACTGACCGGAAAGATTGGGCTGAGAAACTGGATGATGCACTATGGGCCTATAGGACTGCTTATAAGACCCCTATCGGAATGTCCCCATTCAGACTAGTCTATGGCAAGGCCTGCCATCTCCCAGTCAAGTTAGAACACAAGGCCTATTGGGCCATTAAGAACTTGAACATGGATCTAACTTCTGCTGGTCAACACAAGTCATTACAACAATCGGAATTGGATGAGATGCGGATGGATGCTTACGCCAATGCCAGGATCTACAAGGAACGGGCTAAAGCCTTCTTCGACAAAGGCTTGCTAAGGAAAAGCCTCGAACCGGGTGGTAAGGTTTGGTTATTTAACTCCAAACTAAAATTCTTTCCTGGCAAATTAAAATCCAGATGGGATGGCCCCTATATTGTCGTAAATGTTTCCCCATCTGGTGCTGCGGAAGTCCAGGACCCCAAATCCGGGAGGACCTTCAAAGTGAATGGTCAAAGGCTGAAGCCTTGCATTGAACGACCTGCAGATCCTATGTGCACTGTTCATTTTTATGGGACCCCTACATCTACCTAACCCGTAGTTGTGTCCATATTGTACTATATTACTTTAGCTTTTCCTTAAATTTTAGGAAATTCTTGGAGATATGTGGAGTTTGATTTTGTTGTGGGGGATCGGTATGACTTTCTCTTCTTCTGAATTGCTGATTTGGCCCTCGCGAGTTCCACATTCTGATTTGGGAAGGCTCGCATTCAAGATGACCCAATTCTTTTCATTGTCATGAAGTTTCTGTCAAGAATATCACGCGCACTTCCAGCGCTAACTCCCATACTCGCGTGATTCTGGTCTCTCGTGATTCCCTTACCCAGCTGCGCGAACCTAATGCATTTGTCATTTCCCACATTGACTGTTGGGACTTGACGTTTCCCAAGTCACTCTCATTTAATGGCGGCAACTTGGATTTTGCTCAACCGTTTCATCTTCCCCAATCCCTCGCCTATAAGTACACCGGGAGGCCATGTTCATCTTCATAACATCCTATCTCATTCTCGCGGTCCTTCCCTATTCCTAACCATGGCAGATGACAAGCCAAACGCACTGCCTAACAAGTTTTACCCGATGTGGTTGGACCCGCCGCCCCCCAAAGAGCCAGATCCCCTCCAACCCCTCTGGGACGAATTCGAGGAGGTTCTGCAAACCATTGCCAAGGAAGAGGAAAAGCTCCAGCCGCCGAAGAAGAAATACAAGACCGAGCCATCCCCCTCCACTCCACCCCCTCCCCCACCTTCTCCACCCACCCCCCCTCCTTCTCAATCCCCGCACCCTTAATCTTTCTCCCTTTCCCTCTTTCTTTTTGTACTTTTCTTTTTTTTTGGCATAATAATATCTTTCCTTTCTACTAATATTGTCCTGTTTTCTATTGTTGGTTACTTTATTTCTTATTCTTTTCTTTTATAAATCTGCTACACATGGACCTTGAACCAGTGAGGTCACTGCTCCTCATAAGTTTGGGGGTATGGCAGGCAGACCCTGCCAATGGAATAGTTAACATAAGTGCAGCAGACCCATCTGAGCTATATGGAAATGGACCTCTGTCCACTTAAGAATCATAAAATTAAGAAGTTTAAAATTTATGCAAACTTTGAACATTATAGACTCCTAATATTCCACATTTCCATAATAATTTCACCAAGGAAACACATGTGTATCTGCAATTAGTGAATCAGTAGAGAGAGAAAAAGGTGAGGACATACTTAAAAGTTCAAAGGATGACCAGAACCAGTGAGAATTGGGCCTACAAAATTTTTTTTTTCTTTTTGAGGAATAACTAAGGCACTTCTTCTAGTTCTAAGGACTGGCTGAGTCTCTGTGCTCACTAGAAGTTAGGAAACTCCAAGTTGAAGCAACTGACAGTACTCATGAGACCTAGGAAAGGATCAAGGCCTTCTCTTGGACAGTTTGAGCCTAAAAAGATCAATCCTAAAGCAACTGCCCTTGTCCATACCCCTTTGAGCTTTAAATCCTAAATTTCTTCAAAATACATCTGAGTACTTGAACCTGAACCTATGAACCTGATTCAACCTACCCTCACTCTGAGAATTCAGAAGGTAAAGGAGAAAAAGTTGAAGATGGACTAGCTATGGTCAACATTAGGTGAATGGAGAAGAAGCATCTATTCTGGCAGAATGATAACTGAGGACATGGTGGCATGCCTGAGAAGCAAAAACAAAATAAAATAAAATAAAATAAAGGGGAAGAAAACTCCAGCAAAAAGAAACAAAAGATATAATAATGAAGAGGAATAAGAGAGAAGTCAAGAGGAACCTTCATTGGAAAATCAAAATCAAGATGAGAAACTGATCACTTCAAATCTGAAAATCTCAAAGAAGATGAAGGGAACTGAATTCGAGAAGGTGAAGTCATGAACCACCTCCTGCACCAACTGAGTTCTCAATTTTTGAACCCCTTTTCAAACCTTCCATTCTTTTTAACCGTACTCCATAAGCCACATTTCAACCCAGTTAAAAGCCCTTGTGATCCAAAGATTTAGTGAGTTGTCATGTGAAGATAAGGAATTATTCAATCTATGGTGAGAAACTGACAATGATGCCAACACTTAAGAACTCTGCCTATGCTCATGCTTACAAACCCAGTTGGGGGATGTAACTGCTCTTGAGCCTGTGGGAAACTGAACCCCTCAACAAACCTTGATGAGAGTATGCCCTGAAAGCATTCTTTTGGGTCTGAACTTGAATATATTCCGTATGACCTTAACCTAATTTTCTGACATAAGGATAAGCTCAGTGCTGACATGCATTTGTGCAGTTTTCTGTGATCACAAATTATTTGGAAATGCTGTGCTAACATGCGAATTATGCTGTCTAAGTTCCTGTGCAACCAATGAATTAAACTTCTTTTATGCTGATTCATGAGTAGACTAAATCTGATTCCTTAGCTGCTCATTGAAAGGCATTGCACTTTAGTTAACTATTTCATTGGAGAAGTTTGTGGGTGTCTTCACTGAAAACCCTCAGGAGACTTCACTCCTCCACTAGGGATCACCTAGGGGTTTAAAAGGCTTGGAACATATGCTAAATGTATCCGTGCTCCCTACGAAAGTGGCATTTAATTTTTAAAGTAGATTTAATGTAGCTTTGCTAAGGGACTAGCAAAGATTAGGTTTGGGGGTGTGTTAAGACCTGAAAAGTACCACTTTTCACCCCTTAACTTAACCTTTGATTAGACCCTTAGCCACTTAATAAACTCGTCTTAGGTGTTTTGTTCAGGAAATAATCAGCAGTGAAATAAGGCCAAGAATCCTGTTATGGAGCCGGCTTTGGCACCAAATGCCCCTCAGCAAGAATGCACCTTGAAGCCTCGCGCAGATCAGCTGAGCTTCCCAAGGCTTCACAAGCAACCTCTCACGCAGATGAATGACTGGGGAGCTTCAAAAACTAAACTCCGTGCAGCTCTCGCAAAGCTCAAGGGTAGAACACAGCGATCAGTGTCACGCAGTTCAAAGCAGACTTCTCTCAATCTCACGAAGTTCGCTTAAGACAGCTGAGGAGAGAGAGCTTCAGAATATTTCTCGCGTAGCTGTCGCGCAGTCGCCGCGGGGTACAATTCTAAGGAGAAGAATGCCTCGCGCAGTTCGTGCGCCATTCAAGAAAGAAAGAATCCTGGTGAAGGCAAAGCCCAGCCCGTGAAGATTGAGAAAGATAAAGAACCTCGCACAGTTCAGAACTTAAAAGAACCTCGTGAGGTAACTCATGAAGTCCAAGTAAAGAGAAGAGCTCGCACAGTTCTCGCGCTGCTGCCCAGCGAAGACTAATCTACCGCGCGACTGCTTGAATTGCAACCTCGCGACGCTTGAGACTATGTTTTCTACTCAACCTCGTGAACTCCAACTCCGCGAAAGCTCAACTCTCTACCGCGCGACTGCCTGAAGAGCAAACCAAGGCAACCTCGCGACGGCTGAGGCTTCAGTGTCAAATCATCCTAGCAAAGAGCAATGAGCTACCACGCGAGATGTCTGGGAAACTACAGCTACCTAGCGAGGCTATGAACCCAAACTTCCATCTCTTCAGCAGAGGGCATTTTGGAAATTTCCAATAATTAGGGCACGCATTCCCATGCTCAAATCTCTGTGCACATGCCCCGAGGCATCCAAGGATCAGTAGAAGGCCACATGGCATCGTTAAAATTAGGGTTTCCTAACCTTAATGCGCCGCCACCCCACTACTATATATACCCAGGCCTAGCTTAGGTTTAGGTATCTGGGAACCTATCTCAGATCATTTTTCTTTTCTCTTTCTTCTAGCAGTAAGTAGTTTTTTCCTTCCCTTTTTCTTTTCTTCTCTCCATAGTCCAGCAATTGCTGGCTATGACCTTGTATATGTATTTGAGTTAGATTAATGGAAATTTTGTAATAGGATTTATACTTTGTGGGATTGCTGTTGATTTGTGAGATGCTCTGTGCAAGGTTGTTGCCTTGTGATCTGCCATTGCCTAGGCAATGGAGGACTGATTTTAAGGGCCACTCAGATCTAAGTAACCTGTATGTTTAGGCTATCATGGTCTTCCAGCCTTAGCCCCACCACAGGACCTACTAGATCTGAAATCCCCATGGGATCCTGAGCTGGTAGCCTGGTGAACATGGTGGTAGCAGCGATAATCTTGTTTTGTTTTGGGCTCCGTGAGGAGGATAGCCTCTGGGATTGTATGTGACCATTTAAGTGGACAGATTATAGCCTTAGGGTGATTCTGATCCACCGATCCAAGATGGATCCTTCTTCTTTTCGCCTAAGCTTGTAGAAGCCTGGTGAGGGATTGTACAGAGGCATACTCCCCCATAGTTGTATAGATCAGCCATCAGATGCCGGATCTGATCTGGTTATGGAGATTGTAGGCTGGTGACTGGACCATTGTAGCCTCTCTCAAGCAATGGACAGCTGGATCGAAGGTTGCACTCAACCGCTTGCTGGTTCTATGTGTCTAGGCTATCGTGGTTTTCCAGCCTTAGTCCCACACATGGAACTTTAGAGGTTGAGGTTCCCTATGGATTCCTGAGCTGGTAGCCTGGATGAAGTAGTGCCTATAATGATTTAATAGTTATGTTCTGACCCATCCCTGGATAGTGGCTCCCCTATGGGATAGTCTGTGACCATTTAAGTAGACAGGTTATAGCCCTAAGGGTTGAGTCATGGCAGTGGAGATGGGTTGGATCCTTTCTCCTCAGAGGTGATAATGTAGTCTCTGGACAAGATTTCTATAACATCAGATCTAAATCTGAGTTACAAGAACTCTTCTGCTCTTGGCTCAAAAACATATTTCTCACTTTTTTTATAATTATTTTCCACAGTCCATCCATCCTCTCAATCCTTTCTGTAATTTAGTTATTAGAATACTTACAATAAGTGACCTCAAACTCTCCTCCTTTTAGGACTGCCAGATCTGTAGACAGATCTAGAGGGACTACTAGAGACGGCTCCCTTGGAGCCTTAGATCACCTTTCCCTGTGGGACAAACTCTTACTTATCAAAACTTGCTACAAAGGACCCTGTATCTTGCAGGTCTAGGATTTCCGAGTGGTGCTGATTCATCCCCTGTTCTATTCTGTTTTTGGTTTTTAATTAATTTTCAACACCAACCAATAAGCAAAGGACACTTGAAATCGACAACAGCACATCAGGGTCAAGAAGGACAAGGATGGACAAGTATGCTTGCTGGTGCTGATTGACAATTTTGAGATGCTAGTGAGCCCTAAGGTGATTGCTGAATTTTTGGGCATCCCAGCCGCATTCGACCCTAGCTGTGGATATGGCCCCCCCTGAGCGCCTCCATTGATACAATTGCAAGAGCTTTGACTAGAGGATTAAAGGCCACAGGGGATTCGATCAGAAGGAGAGAATTGGAACCTAAACTCCTCTTCATTGACCAAGTCCTTTGAAAGAACATTTAGTGCTCAGGACATCAGCAGGAGAGGACAACTCCCATCGCGGATGCTGTCTATTCCTTCTCTGTTGGCCATGGCTTTCACGCGGACTGGCTCATCTTTGAGGCAATGAAAAACATAGTCGAGAAGATAGGGATAAACAAGAAGCCTCACACACTCCCTTATGCCAGGGTCATTACCTTGCTGCAACTCAAGGGGGGGTACAAGATAGGAAAAATTGGGCAGACCACTACCCTTGCCCCTACTACTTTTACCAAGAGGCAATGAGGACTCAGCAGGAGCCTGATGGAGGCCCAGAAGAAGAAGAAAGCTGAGTCTCAGGCCCTTCCCCAATAAGCAGAAGAGGCAGCTAGAACAAGGTCTACCCCTGCTACCATGGAGGTGCTCACAAAGCCTGTTACCACCACTGCTGCAGCAGCCCCCATTTCCCCTCCACCTTCTCTTCCTGCATCCACTACCCCTCTTCCATCTCTCTCTCACCCTCCTCTGTTCTCATCATCTACGCCCACTCCCCCTTCACCTGTGATTGCTACCTCGGAGGACTCCCCATCCCCTACCCTACCTCAATACACAACCCTAATACCCCCATCAGCTTCATATAAACCTGACAGCCCTCCACTCATTTCTTATAAAAAATTAAAAAACTACTGAGACAATCCCCACCATATCCTAGACACCTCCCACAATCCCCTCTATCCCCATTGACACAATACACCTTGAACATGACACCACCCCAGCCCTACCTACTACATCCTCACTCACAGACATTGACTTAACTCTTAACACAACCATAGGCTTCCAAGCCTTTATGGCTACCTTCCTTGACACAATGCCTACCCCCTACACCCCCCTCCCGGACTCCCCAACTACATCACACCATCACTCACCAAAACCTCACTCTTCCCCTCCTTCCGCCTTTCATCATGCACCTTCCTCCCCTTTCCAACCAGTGCCCTCTTCTACACAGACTCAACCTCCCAGCCCCGACACACTGACACTTATCCAATCCCTTATCCAAGACATCCAATCCCAATTATCCACCACTACCCAAACACAGGACCAGATGCAGACTAAACTCACATCCATCCAATCCACCCTACAGACATTAACCAACCCACCCATCCCTCAACATTCCACTACAACCCCCCTGGTCCTTTACACTGACAAACATACCCAAACTGACCCCATCCCTGACTCCCAAACCCATCCAACACCCATAATCCCTTTTACACACCCAACCCCCTGCTCCCTTCATCCCTTTCACCATCCCCATTCCCCCATTACCCCCGCTCCCTCCCGAGCCTACACCATTTTCCTTTCCCCTATACCCTCCATCCTCCTCTTATCCTACCCCTCCAACCTTCACTAAAAACATACACAAATAGACCTGAACCTACCCCCTCCCCCCAACTAGAATTACCCACTGTCATTCCCCCCTCCCCCCCACAGGACCAATCACAGTTTGCTCTTCCACTTCGTCACTGCCCATCGCACCTAAATATTTCTTTTACATCCCTCCCTACCTCACCATCCTCCATGCCATGAGGGACAACCCCAATCTTAGGAAGGATGTCCTGCGGGGCATGACCAAACTTCACCAGTCCATTGAGACCCCCCTGCTGCAGCAGATCGATGAAATGAAGGAGGCTCACAGAAAACAACTACTAGGCATCTCCTTGGGGTGAAAAAATATCCTGGAGGCCTATTAGAAGGCCAAGTCTTCAGCTGCTTATAATGAGCTAAATTTGGAGCTGGAGAAAGCAAATGCTGCTACAGAGAAGGCGCGGGCCAGGCAATTTGAAAAGAAGCTTAATAATGCCCAAGAGATCTTCAAAATCTAAAAGGAAATTTATGAGACTGACCTCCTCAAACAACAAATCTAGATAGCCTCATTGGAATCTGCATTGGCTGCTGCCAGAAATGCTCCTCTGCAACCCACCCCACTCTTTGTTCGCATGCCTGACCCAGAGCCTAAAACTACTCCAGCTGCCCAGTCTGAGGAGGCACAACCTAAGATCCAGCAAGAGAAAGGGAAGGCCCCTGCTGCCCCTCCTGCTTCACCTCCTATAGAGCAGCCTCCACCTATCAAGGCCTCTATTGCACCTCCACAAGAGCAAACTTATCCTAAGAAGAGGAAGGTCACTGCTAAGAGGTCTACTCCCAAAGCTGCCTCTATCAAAATTGGTAAAGTGCCAGCTGCCCAGTCTGAAGAGGCAAAACCCCCTAGTTAGCCTGAACCCAAAGCAAAAGGTAAATCCCCAGTGGCCCCCACAGAAGAAGACAAAGGGAAATCCCCTATGGTCCCCACTGAGGAAGGAAAAGAAAAATCCCCTGCAACCTCCCTTGCAAAGAGGAAGGGAAAAGCCCTTCAAGAACCCAAGGAACCAAAAATATCCAAGCAACCAAAAGTAAGGGTGAGAGCCCCAAAAGATCCTACTGCCAAGAAAATACCAGTCGAAGCGAAAAAGGCAAAACAAGCAAAGAAGAAACAAGACAAAGATTCCCTTAGGGAACATGCTAAAAAGATGGGCTGGGATTTCCTTACCGATTCCGATTTAGATTCTTCTTCCTCTTAGATTAGCTTAGCTTGTACTTAGGTTTTTCTTTTTGTCCCTTTCCAATCTTCTCCTTGTAAATACGATTGTACATGTTTCTTTCTAGTTAATAGAATTTTATTTTTTGTACATCGATCTGTTCTGTTTGCTTGTTTCAACTTTTCTCTTTTAGTTTTCATTTTGTTCAATTTTGTCATGAGAGATGTCTGTAGGGTGGCTATAATCATTTCAAATAAGAATCCATGTGCAAGGTAGATGTAGATGGAAACTGAATGGATGCAAGCACAGGATTCAAATGTTTTCATGTTCATATTCGTGGGCCCTGTCTAAGCTTCCTCGTAGAGTCCTGAACGCGCGCGATACATAGGATCCCCTTAAATCCCAAGCCTATCTTTAACCCTTCATTTATTGTGTGCTCTCTTTTCCCATTATCGATTGTGCGATTCTTCATTCCCCACACAATCACAACTTATTGCCAGGCTTGGAAAGGGACAAACCTTTAATGTGCCGATTCACTTTCCACCGTCCAACTCTTTTAAATAGGCCCTTAGTTCCTCTTCATCTCATCCTTCATCTTCTAACCCTAGCAGTCCATACCTCCTCACAACCATGGCCGATGACAAACCCTTCGAGTTCCTCATCAAATTCTACCCCATCTGGGAGGATCCCCCACCGCCTAAGGAGCTGGACCCATTACAATTTCTTTGGGATGAGTATGAAAAAGTCCAGCGAATCATGGCAAAGCAGGAGAGGAGAAAGGAGAAGCGAGAGAAGAGGAAGAGAAAAATCGAACCAACTGCATCTCCCCCACCATCTTCCTCCAACCCTCCCCCATCGACCCCCCTTGATCCACCCTCTCTCCCCCCTCCATTTTCTCTTTTCTCTTTATATCTTTTCATCATATTTTCTTTTTTTTATATATTGAAAGTTTCTTTTTGTTCTATATTGTTCACTTTAGCATTTTTTATTATTATTTCTGTTTCTTTGTTTTCTTCTCTGTTTCTTTTTTTTGTATGGAATCTACTACACCTTTTTCACCTTTGAACCAGTGAGGACACTGCTTCTCATGATTTGGGGGTATGGCAGGATAGATTTGCCATTAGAATAGTTAATTTTAGTGCAGTAATGGTGGTATAACTGGGATGAATAAAGTCAATTTCCACTTAACTTGATACAATGAGGAAACTTGTAAAAAATTAAAATATTTTTGCAAACTTTTCGAAACTAAAAAAGTTAAATCTCCATACCACCATGAAGCTAATATCAAAAAATGTTTTAGTTAATACTCAGTGAACCTACTAAGAGGAGAGAAACAGATGAAAATACACCCCATGGGATGATTTGAGGACCATACCTAGTGAGATTTGGGCCCATCATTTTCTTTTCAAGAGTATTTTTGGCATTAATTTCTGCTCTGAGGATTGATTGAATCAAGACTTTTTCACTAGAAGTTGTGCACCTCCAAATCAAAACTAATTGACAGCACTCATGATACTAAGGAAATGACCCAAGGCCTTCATTTGGATAGTTTGAGCCTGAAAATCCAACCCTTTAAAAGCTGCCCTTTTGCATACACCAGTTGAGCCTTAAAATCATACTTTTCGTTCACAAATATCAGAATACTTGCACCTTAACCTCATGACCTGATTCAACCTCACCCTCACTCTGAGAATTCAGAAGGTAAAGGAGGAGTTAAAGATAGTGAGAATGGTCCAACATTCTGTGGAAGGTAAAGAAAAGCAACTTGTGAACAACAGTGTACCAATGACATTTGTGTGGCAGTTCATCATAAAAAATAATAATAATAATAAAATAAAAATAAATATATAAAAATCATTAAAAAAATGAATGAATAAAAGCAAAAAAAAAGGTAAAAAAAGAAAGAGAATTCTAGAGAAGAACATCATCTGAAAATTGAAAAGAAGAGGAGAAGCTGGCCACTTTGAGTCTGGAATATAAAATGAAAGATGAAGTTTTTACTGAAATGAAGGTTGTGAAGTCATGAATCACTCCTTACCTTGCTGATTTCTTAATTTGGATTCCCTTTTTAACCCTTTTTTCTTTACATCCCTCACCCATAAGCCACATTACAACCCATTTAAAAAAACCTTGTAGATCCAAAGTATAATGAGTTGTCATGTGGAGATGAGGAGTTGTCAAATCTATGGTGAAAATTCTTGAAGATGTCAGAAATTAGAAGCTTTGCCTATGCTCATGCTTGCAGGCCCATTTGGGGTCTGTAACTGCTCTTGAGCTATTTTGAATGTGAACGCCCTCAGGTTGTTAATGTTGAGAGATAGCCCTAGCGAGAATTGGGTCTGAATTTTAACCTCATTGGGGTTGTATCCAACCTGAATTTTGAATTAAAGGCAAGCTGGGTACTGATTTTTATATACATTGAATTTCTAATGTTAAATGAATGGTGGTAAGGCAAACAGATGTTAACTTTTAAGTTTTAAATGGACTACAGCATTGCTACAGTTTCCTCTAAGTGTTAAAAAAATTGGGTGTGGAATGAAGCTTTAAATATTTAAATATGCGTTGTCATTATCTGCACTATACTTAACTGAGTCTAATGGTGAAGTTTGCGGGTGTCTTCACTGAAAACCATCAGGAGACTTCACTCCTCCACTAGGGATCACCTAGGGGTTTAAAAGGCTTGGTACATATACTAAATGTACCCGTGATCCCTATGAAAGTGGCATTTAAATTACACCTTTGCTAAGGGACTAGCAAAAATTAGGTTTGGGGGGTGTTAAGACCTGAAAAGTATCACTTTTCACCCCTTAACTTAATCTCTGTTAGACCCTTTATCATTTAATAAATGTGTTTTAAGTCTATTCTGTAGGTAATAAGCAGTAGCTGCAAATAAACCCCTAACCATGCCAAGAACCCTAATGCTGACCTAGAAGTCCCTCAGAAGTGTAAAGGTTGAACCCAGACTGAGAATTGGCTGCAGCAGAGGCACAGAAAAGCAAAAACAAATCAAGAGGAATGCCTCGCATAGATATCGCAGGGCTCAATTGAACCAGAAAGAATGTGTCGCACAGTTGTCGCGGGCTTCTGAAGGGAGCAACCGAACTGGTCGCCCAGTCTTCGCGTCGTTCTCGCGCAGATGGATGTCAGCAAGGAGTAAAAAGTATACTTTGCGCGGTCCTCGCGAGGCTCAGTCTTAAGCACTAGCGTAGTCTCACGCAGCTGAAGAGATAAGTTTTCAACCTTCGCGCGATTCATTGAATAGAGAGAGCTCCAGGCATTCTAGCGCGAGGCTATCGCGCAGTGGCCGCGGGACACATACTTTCAAGGAACTACTTGCACGATCCAGAAGCCTAAGTACATTGTTTTCTTCGCGAGGATCACCACGGGATTTATCAAAGAATGAACTGCGCGAGCAATTCTCGCACCATTCAAATGGAAAGACCAATCCTGCGATGACCAAAGCATCCCTGCAATGACCAAAGTACCAATCGCGCGACTGCAAGAGCCTCAAGTCAAAGCAACCCTGTGACGCCAATTCTACCACGCGGCAAGATCAAGAAATCTTTTCTACCCAGCGAGGATCGGGTTCTAAACTTCTCCCCACTTCTGTAAGGGCAATCTGAGAACTTTCAGCAATTTGGGCACACACTCCAATGCTCCAATCTTCGTGCACATGCCCCGAGGCATCCAAGGGACAAGAATGGGCCGCAATTGCATTGATGAAATTAGAGTTTTCCTAACCCTAATTCATAGAGAGCCGATTGCTATATAAGCCTAAGCCTAGCTTAGGTTTATGAGACTTTTGGTCTTGACTCTTGTGCTTCTTCTTGAAACCGACTATAGAATTACAGTAGGCTAAGGTTAGGGTTTAGGATTTTTTTTTCTTATTTTTTTTTTCTTCTCTCCATAGTCCAACACTTGCTGGTATGCCTTTTATATGATTATATGGTATAGCTTTTAATGAAGTTTTTGTAATAGGATCTATTGCATGTATGGGATGGTGTTTTTGTTGTGAGTTGTTCTGTACAAGGCTGCTGCCTTGAAGTCCTCCATTGTTAAGTTGTATTGACAGTAATGGAGGATTGCTTTTAAGGTCTTATTCAGATCTAAGTGACCTGTGTGTCCAGGTTAGGCACATTGCAGGCCTTCCCCCACCACAGGATCCAATAAATCTGAATCCCCATGGGAGCTTGAGCTGGTAGCCTTGTGAACATGGTGGCGGCAGCAATGTTCTTGTTCTGTCTTAGACCTCTGGGAGGAGGATAGCCTCTGTGGATAGTCTATGACCATTCAAGTGGACAGATTATAGCCGTAGGGTGAGGCCAATCCACATATCTAAGGCAGATTCTTCTTCTTTGCACTTGTGCTTGTAGCCTTGTGAGAGATTGTGCAGAGACAGACTCCCCTATATTTGTATAGACCCACCATCGAGTGATCCGATCCGGTCAGAGATTGTAGGTCAGTGGATCGGATCACTACTGTCTTTCTAAAGCAGTGAATAGCCAAGCTTAAAAGCTAGTACTCAAACTCTTGCTGGTCCTGTGTGTCCAGGCTCGTGCACTTTGTAGGCCTAGCCCCACACATAAAACTTTACAGGTTGATGTTCCTATGGATTCTTGAGCTTGTAGCCAAGATGAAGTAGTGCCTACAATGACAATCTTGTTATGACCTATCTCTAGATTGTGGTTCCCCTATTGGATAGTCTGTGACCATTTAAGTGGACAGGTTATAGCCATAAGGGATTGGATCATAGCACAGGGATGAGTTGGATCCTTTCTCCTCTTTGGTGATAATGTAGCCATTGGACAGGACTTCTATAGCAGCAGATCTGAGTCTGAGTTATAAGACCCATCAGATCTGTACCTAATAACATACTTCTCACCCTTTTTTATTTTTTTCCTCACACTCCATCCTCTTTCTTAACCCTTTCTGTAGTTTAGACATTAAGTTACCTTAGGATTTAGATTTTAGTGACCCTAAATCCCCTTCCATTTAGGATTGCCAGATCTGTAGTCAGATCTGGAGAGCCTACTAAAGATAGCTCCCTTGGAGCTTTAGATCAACTTTTCTTGTGGGACAAACTCTTACTTATCAAAACTTGCTACAACAGGCCCTGTATCTTACAGGACTATGTATTTTTTGGCTTGCTGCTCTATAGTTTTCACTCCACCTTTCATTCATTTTCATTCACCCCATTCTTATCACTGTCTCCAATAAAGTTAGTAGCAAAGCACTTAAAATACCCCAACAACTCCCCTCTCAACCCTCCACCTTAATCACTCTCATTCAACCCTCTACTACTTCCGCCACACCAGCAAGAGCTCCTTCACCCCCACATCCCTCAGCCCTGAACACTCACATCGCCCTGCTGAATCCACCTCCTTATCAAAAATTCACTTAGATACTAGTCTATTCCTTTAGGGCTAGGAGACCATTCCTCCATAGTCACCCACCAGAACCTCCAACCCCTTCAAATCTCAAAGCAACACCATTACCACTCCCTTTGTCCTATTCGGAACCCGAGTATGGAGATCACGTTCTCCAAACTGCGACACAAATTGTTGCATGGGTAGAAAGTGTCACCTGAAAAACTCCAAGCAAAGGAAAAAAAATAACAAACGAGTATTCGCTCAACCTAAAAGAAAGTGAACCAGAAGAACATCCTGACCTGTGCGAGACGCCGGTCTCTGCTTTCATAGAAGAGGAAGACTACACACAATACCTCTCGCCTTGGAGCAGCACCATTCAAGTACGTGTTCAAACCTTGAATTTCACCCATTTCACCAATACATCTGCGTCAATCCGCGCCAGGTTCGGTCAACAACTGACTTGCCCGATTCTCAAATCAAGAACCAATTATCCGCCTCTGCCTTTCCCTCAAAATAAGGATTTCACGAATGCACAACCACCAGAGGGGAATATGAGAGAAAGAGAAGTTAACCTACCTCCCCCACCTCACATCATCCCTCCACCAATTCCTGCACCTCAACCATTCCAACTACCTGCACCTAAGGCCCATCGACCAGGCAAAGAAACTGCGCTCGAGATAGGACAAGAATATGACCTTCTGTGGCATCTCCAAAAGATCCCGACCCAGATATCCATACTAGAGCTCATCAAGAAATCACCTGACCATCACCGGTTGTTGATAAGGACACTTGAAGACACGCAAGTGGATGAGGATACGACCCTAGATGAGCTTCATCAAAACTCCTCGGTCATGGTACAACCTCCGACGCTCACTTTTATAGACACAGACATGCCAAAAGAGTCACTCCGTGGGATACCTTACGGTCATAATTAGAGGATTCTCCGTACCACACGCACTCGTCGACATGGGAGCCAGACTTAACATCTGCCCTCTCACCATGTTAAAAATGCTCGAATACACAGAGCAGGATGTCAGGCCCTCCGCACTATCACTCATAGCTTATGATGGGTCGCGTCGCTTTGTCAAAGGAACTATCAAGCTATAGATTCACCTCGGATCTATAATGAAAGACGTTACCTTCCATGTTTTTAATTCCACTAGTACGTACAATCTCATTCTAGGAAGAAAATGGCTGGAGTGGATGAAGGCCGTCGCATCCACATACCATCAATGCATCAAATTCCCATACGAGGACTCCATCGTCCGTATATACACCGATTCACCCCTCCAAGAGATGGATACTGATTACGCGACAAGCATACCAACCACTCACGATTACGTGTTGAACATGGGCTACATTGGAAAGACTTGAGTCCCTGATGAGGCAACCATTGCGGAAGTCCGCCTCCCTACCCCTCCTAGTTCGCCCCCAACGCATCGACAAAAATTAATGAGAAGAGAGGTTGGCCCAGACCTCGCCAAACTCTATGCCATCAACCCTACAGCGATAAAAGGGTGGGTCCTTATGTACCAACTTGGATACATCCCCCACACTGAACTAGGAAAAAATAAGCAAGGTCGTGTAGGATCCGTTGTCCCAACGCAAATACGTAAGCACATAGGGCTGGGTTACCAATCGGATGGCTCGCAAGCTGACTTGTCCCCTACCTCACCAAAATGGTCTCTATATGACCACTTTGCCTATGAGACCACTGAGAAAGCAGATGTGCTAAAGCATAAGGAAGTGTCCTTCATTAGATCCCGAGAAGTGAAAATTGAGTGAATGACTAAAGCGTTCAATGATTTAACCAATTTAAACGATGATATTGATAAACTTCTCCAAGGAGTCAAGCCCATGTTTGACACTAAGGACTTTACAGAAGAGAGGAGAGCAGAACCTCCAGAACTCGACCCATGAGTAGTAGGTTGGGAATCCAATGACGACAAAGATTTTCACATAGCTACCTTGCAAGATGGTGAAGAGCACTTACGCTTAACATGAGAAAGAGATGATACTTTATAAGAAAATACTAACTCGTATAGCATCTGCCTCAGCCTTGGCCTTGAGGGATGGGAATGCCCTTGGGACTCCCCTTTTATCGCTTACCCATACCAACCCCGCCATATGGCATGCACCAGCATATTAGAGCATTTCGCTAGTTGGACCCCACACTCTACGATAGAAGACTCGAATCACTCCAACGTCGTGACAACTGACACAAGTAATGACCCATCAGCTTGGTCGTCGGAGCAAAAAATAAAAAATCCCAACAGTCATTTGGTTGACCTAGGGGGAAACACTCGCATCACCCTCATAGACTTTGAAGAGGAACTTGAACCAAACACTTTTATGTCCCCAAATTTGCCACAACTCTAAATATTTTGAAAATCTCTCAAGGAAGAATGGCAACCTCCCCTGAGTGACGACGAGGACTACTGGATAGACCTCTCGGTCCTCGTGTTAGCAGAGTGAGCCAATTTTGGACTTCAAGCACTATCAGACCAAGAAGATGAATTTGATATTGTCTTCGACTCTAACCAAGAAAGATGGGAATGCCCTTGGGAATCCCCCTGCATTCTTCACCATTATCAATCTCGCTGCCGAGCATGCGTACTCATCCTAACATATTATGAAGATCAAGGAAAAGAACTCACTATCCCTGGGGATCCTTTGGGAGATCCGCTCGGTGGGAAGAACAATATTATTACAACCAAGAGGATGATAGTTCAATTGACTATGATCTTTAGAGCTTCTTCGAAGAAGAGGCGATCAATGTGGTGAAAGAAGTCTAAGCGTTAATGTCGCTGTTACCAGGGTCACTCATTCAAAAGATATCATCAAATGAGGACTCCAAAAAAAAAAGGAAACATGCCAAATTCACAACAAGTCTGCATTTCTCGAAGAATCGCTCGAACGGCTCCAGCAGCCGCCTCGCTCCCTCAACTAGAGGAAGCAATTCTCCCGGTGCCCCTTGAGGCGATCGACCCTGTACCATATTTATTATCAAAAATCAAAAAATAGAAAAAATAGAAAACCCTAAAAATTCATAAATATAAAATCTAAAAATATTAGAAAACCTTAGGAAAGAAAGGGAACTCTTTGCCCCAAACCAAATTTGTGGCCAACAAGGAGACTTTTCTCCTAAGGTTTCTATCCCATTCTCCGCATGAGGGCGCAAAGCATCCTGGCTAGACAACAAGCTAGTGATCATACCAGACAAGATACTTCGTGACTTTGAGAGAAGAGTCAGTAGTCTTGACCTTCACCTTTCCAAAGATCTCTCAGTCATAGATTGTGCCGATGAAGGGTTAACTTTAAATTCAAATCCCCAGTGTAACAATTTCACAGTATACGAACTTACCGAGCATGAAGAAGGCACCGGTTGCCAAAGAGGCACTGGAGTTCCAACGGGTTATCAAGCGTTTCGATGAGCAAACCCAAGCTACCGCAGAACCCACAGAAAAACTTAACTTTAAGACTGAAGAGAAACCTAAGAAACTACATATTAGTGCAATGCTTAACTCCAAGGAATGCCAACAAATTACACAAGTCCTATAAGAACACCTTGATTCCTTCGCATGGTCCTACAAGGACATGCCCAGTTTAAACCCAAGTTTAGTAGAACATCGCCTCATCAAAGATACAATGCTATTTGGGTAGTCGTGGATCGACTAACCAAGTCAGCACACTTCTTTCCCTACAACACAATGTACACAGCAGGAAGACTCGCAGAGTTGTATATGAAGGAGATAGTACGGTTGCACGGAATTCCTAGTAGCATTGTCTTTGATCATGACCCGTTATATACTTCAAAGTTTTGGAAGAAGTTTCAAGAAGGCATGGGTATGCAATTGGACTTTACTTCAGCATTCCATCTGCAGACTAATGGGCAAACAAAGCATCTAAATCAGGTGATAGAAGACATGCTCAGAGCATGTATGCTTGAACTACAAGGATCATGGGATCAATACCTACTGTTGATCGAATTTACATACAACAATAGCTTCTAAGCGAGCATTGGAATGGCACCTTATGAAGCTCTCTATAGAAGGCGATGTCGATCGCCTATCAATTGAGAAGAGATCGGTGAAAAGTTTGTTTTGGGGCCGGAGTTGCTTGAAGATAATGCCATTGTCGTTCCTATGATCAGAGAGAGACTTAGATCGCCTCAGAGCAGACAGAAGAGCTATGCCAATATCAAAAGAACGAGCATGGACTATACCGTTGGCGAGCATGTCTTTGTGAAAGTATCGCCCATGAAAGGCGTCCTAAGATTTGGGAAGAAGGGAAAGTTGAGTCCCTGTTACCTTGGACCCTTTGAGGTTTTGGGTTGAGTTGGCGAGGTTGCTTATTGCATTGGGTTACCTCTGTTGTTTGATCGGGTACAAAACGTGTTTCATGTATCCATGCTCCGAAAGCATGTACATGACCCTGCCCATATCTTGGTAGGTCAACCGCTTGAAATGCATGAAGATATGACCATGATAGAAGAAGCGGCTCAGATATTGGATGAAAAAGAATAAATTTTATGCATGAGGGTAATTCCTTTAGTGCTTGTCAGATGGAAGAATCATCCGACCGAAGGAGCTACTTGGAAATGTGAGGCGGATGTGAAGGAATAGTACTCGGGCTTATTTGCAGAGAGCTGAGAGCATGATTGTATTATTCCATGTGTTTTTGTATATTCGACACGTCTATGTAAGCGAAAGTTCGCACGTTTATGTCAATTTATTCCGGAAATGCACAAAAAAATGTTGGTTGTAATTGGATCTATTGTGAAGTCACAAATGTTTAGCATGATGGTAATTGCATCATGAAACGAGTGGAGAATAGGTACGGAGAAGCAAAAGATAGGTCAGTACGTGGCTCACCTAAAAGCCATGGAAAAACTGACAAGAAGACAGAAGCAAAGGAAGAAAAATAAAAAGTAAAAAAAAATTTCCAGCTCTGTCAAAACCGATTAATCGATTTACAAATTGATTAATTAATTTTGGTTTTCGATTAATCGAAATCGTTCGATGGAACGACTGGCTCACATCAGTGAGCAGAGAAACCTAGAAAATTTATAACAGCCAATTTCGATTAATCGATTTAAATTTGATTAATCGATTTTGAGCAGCTAAGTTTAAGTGATGAAAACCGATTAATCGATTTTTGCCTATAAGTATCAGTTTTGGGAAATTTTTCCCATTTTGAAATTTCAAATGGATTTTCTTCTTTTGAGTGCCCTTTTTCTTCTTCCTATGGCTAGGAAAACTGTAAGGGTTTGCAGGCCTTGGGGATCGAGTTCAAACTCCCTAACCAATCAGATCGAACGCGAACGGTAAACCCTAAATTTTTTGAGTTCATTTCATTTTACATATTTCCAGCCCTAGGTTTTGACATTTTTCTCAATTTTAAACCTAAAATGCCGCCTAAGACTCTGCTAGTTTCGAAGCAAGCAGCTTCTAAGCTTCCCGTACGGTGTAAGAACACCACGCCACCACCACCGTCACCTTCACCGTCATCATCATCATCCTATTCGACGGACGCGTCATCACACGAATCGTCATCACCACCACCTCAACCATTTACTCCAACCAAATGAATGGTGGGCTGCAAAAGATTTTGAAAATGAATACATTATAGACCAAGCTCTTTTTGGGGACCTGGAGGTTGGGGGCGAGACAAAATGGGCCCAAAAATACCTCATCAATGCGGGCCTCAGTAACCTTTTCAAACCATTGCATGACTATTATTATCCTAGGTTAATTAGGTTGTTTTATCAAAACCTAAAACAAGGAAGGGAGACCGGCACCATTACGATCGAAATTGATGGTCGTAAGTACCTTTTTACCCTACGCCACATTCACGAGTCCTTGAAATGTTTTCCTGTCTACGTACTCGAGACTAATCTTTTACCCCCTTTCCCACAACCCATAAATTTTGAGGAGATTAGAACTGAGATGAAAAGGGAAAACAAAGGATCCAAAAAGTCTATACGGAGGGTTGACTTACCTCCTCATTTATGGATACTTGATTCAATAATCAAGTGCAACCTCTATCCCATGCGCCATGACACTTAGAGAGTGGAGTTGGTCTAGTAGGCATTGTACATGGCATACCGCAGTCGTTGGTTCGACGCCACTAAATTGGTGATGGAAGGTATGATTTACATTAAAGGAAAAATGATGAATGGACCTTTGAGGCCGAAGGAGTGTATGCCTTACGCTCGGCTTATTTCAAGCACGCTTGAGTGCTACTCTGTCGCCGCAGAGTATGTAATTACTTTGACCGAGCCGAGGGCAACAAATCATGTGAAACGTTATTCTATCGCTTTGTGGAGCCGAAGATATAACCTTCTGAAGAAGGTGCTTCCACCGGAGGAGCCAGCACCTGCCCAAGCTGGTGATGGCTCACCACCACAGCAGGACCAACCAGCAGCGGGAGAGCAGCCTTTTGTACCTCCACAGGACCGAGCAGCGGGGGAGCAGCCTCTTGACCCGGCACCACCTGCGGAGTAGCCTTTAGTGCCACCTCCTGCTCCTATGCAGTCCACTCCTACTGTGCCAATGTGGTCTCACTGGAGACGGGCATCTTAAGCCCCTGTACCGAGCTCTATTGATGATGTTCTCGCCCTCATGGCTGATAACAACCTCCAGATGCTAGCACACCAAAGGCGTATGTAGGAGAGCAACACCCAGATGAACCATAGGCTAAATTTTCATGAGGCACTACTCTACCAAACCATGCAGTTCATGTATCCCAGCGATTACCATCAGCGCATAGCGGCGGCACGGACATGGGCTCCTAATGCATCAGGTTCTGGTACATGCAAGCATGATGAGAAGGATCAGCTAGGGGACGGCACTGCGTGATTGCTAGCTTTTGATATTTCTTTTTAAGTTGTAATTATATTTTTATGTTGTAATTATTTGAAAGTTGATGTACTGAACTATATGGCATGGATCCCACTTATTGTGATCATTTTGTGCATTTGAGAACATTTTGGAAAAATGTAAACGGTTGAGAACTTGGAAATGTATCTTTTTCAGAACATTATGAAATTCAAATCCTTGTTATCTTAAATTATGTTTCCTGTTAATCGTGTGCACATGTCGTTAAGTTTATGCAGGATGTGTCTGATGACGTTGTATAAGTTGTCGTCTACTTGTGTGTATGGGTCTTCCATGAAGGGAAACCCTTGGATACATTTTTGAGGATGAAAATTCCCTAGGTGGGGAGAATGTAACATCCCCAAAATTTTAGGCTTTGAATAGTATCCTCGAGATCCGTGCCTGACTGGTCATAAGTTGGATCGAGAGAAAGTCAACTTGATGACTTAGGTTAGATTAGGTTTGATGTGAATGTGCATGTAAGCGTGGTGTTAGATTTCACTATGGAGTCACATACACCTGTTGTATGTGTTTTGCACCAAAAACATGGAGGAAGTTAAATAGCTTAATAGCTAAAGAGAAGTAATTTCTCTTTAATGTTGGTAGTTGAGGATTTATGAAGAGATAGAGAGAGTTTAGAGAGAAGGAGGATTAAATGCAAGAGGTTTTGTGTGAGATTACGAATTGAAGGAGCTCGTGAGCCATTAATCACGACGGCAATGTGGGTGAATTCGGGGAAACGGAGCTGAGAGCCGTAGCCCTTGACCCAAGCCATTGAATCAATCATGGGATTGATTTGAGGTGAGTTTTATTTGATTGCAATGTGTATGATGTTGTGCATAATTTATTGCTTTATTGATAAATTGAAGAGATAGGAAAGAAAGAAAAATTGAAAGAAAAAAAAGCTGAAAGAAATGCCCGACGAGGACTAAGCTCCTGACAAAATCGATTAATCAATTTTGAGAATCGATCAATCGATTTTGACCTGAAGGTAAATCTGGGCACTAATGCCCGAAACCGATTAATCGAAATGAATTCGATTAATTGATTTTTGGATTTCAATTAATCGATTAATCGTCTGTGCACTCCTAGTGGCTGAAAAATGAGGAGTCTGGGAAAACCAATTAATCGATTTAGGGATCGATTAATCGATTTTAGAGTTTCGATTAATTGATTTGGGATCGATTAATCGATTTTGGGAAATTTGATTAATCAATTTTGGCAGTTTCTGGTTGAGTTTTGATTTGGACTTCAGAGTTTTGGGGGGGTCTTGTACCTTCTTATATGCATCATTCTTGATGCTTTGCATATGATATGATGTAAATTAGGTTGAACACATGAGTACGAGCATGGGAAGCCACTATGGACCTTGACACTTGGGAATTCAAACACGTGAGGTAGGGAATACCTTGAACATGTACTTTAATTATAATAACATGTATATAGTGATATGGAAATGAATAGTTATGCATTGAGAGCATAGATATGCACATATTTTTCTTAAAAAGTAATTGAACACATGAAATTAAAGTGGTGTGTGTGTGTGTGTGAACATTAAGTAAGGAAGTAAATATGCTATGAGTATGTGACATCCCAAGGGGGTGTGAATGTCACAAGGGCATCTAAGTGATGCATATGATTTGGTTACATCCCAGGGATGTATGGAAATTCGTGAACATCCGAGTGATGTGAAGTTAATTAAATGAGATTTGATCAGGCCTAAAATACTATGTTTAGCATAATTACATGGTGATTAACTATATGTAGTTGCACATTTGATTTAAAGTTTGGAGAATACCCCACCGACACGGCAGTATACCCATGACTGACTCGGCAGGATATCCGTGACTGGTACAGCGGCCAATCCATACACCAGTTTGACATCCCAGGAATGTATGTGAGCTTAGTACCCTGTCGCCTATGAGGAAGGGACCTGAGTAGTATTACATGAATGAAAAAGGAAATAAAAAATAATTTGATTAGATGACGATGGTGGGTATTCCATCAGGGCTCGAGGCTATAGTTCATCGAGGATTATTTAAGTTATTGATTTAACCTTTTAGGCCGATCTTTGTCTTTTAAGAACAAGTTGAAACCAAGTAAACACATGTAGAGTAACAGATGCATTTAGTTCATGCTTTGAGTATTTAAACTATTTTTCCAACTATTTTATTGATAAATCATGTTTTTAAATGTCATGGAATATATGTAAGTAAGATAGATTTATACTATATGTTGCAGGTTTGGTGCTTGCTACTGCTACAGCTTCGAGGGACGTTGATCTGGAGGATTCGGATTACGTGCCTAGGGAGGAGTCAGAGCCCCCTCCAGAGGATTTCTTCTAGGGGACCCCTGTGTACTTTGATAATATTTTTGTGAGAGATACTGTGCAGCTTGGTGTGTCCAGCCCTATTTTTGAGAAAACGTAAGATATAACGAGATATTTTTTTGGCGAACCATCCTGGGTGACTGTTGTGTCGTCACTGATGGTTCGGGTGTGTTCTCTTTCTCATGTAGTAGCATGAGATCAGAACCATCTTTTGGGTTACGTGTTTTATCTTTACTTTATAGGAATAGAGATTTAATTCGGTATTAGTTTTTATGCTTTTAATTTGCTTTATTATTGCTTGAGTATACCAATGTTCCTTGCAGGCTTATGGGGCACGACCTCGAGGGCCATGCCGATAGCATAGATTTTGGTGTATCGAAATCCAGGCTGTCACACATATCCTCAAAGAGTCCTCACGCGGTCTGAAGATCTGAAGACCAATGGTGCCCCCTCAATGCCTCCCTCCACACGTGCATCCGCAGAAATGTGAATGTCACCTCCAACGAAACTCCTGGATGAAGAAAAGCAAAATGGTCATATGCCTAGAACTAGAAAGCAAAATAGAAGAAATGCTAAATAGTTACCATTAAAAGATTAAAAAAAAAAAGAGACGTTATGACATTAATTGACTAAAACTCACCTGGATGAACGGAAGGAAACCTCTGATCAATGCAAAGCACTATCCCCGACGGTAAAGCTACTCATAGAGATGCGCCAATGCGGCCGCACCCCATGCATAGGTGGGGACTCAATCCAAGTCCCTGAGAACCATCAAAAATAACCCGGTGATGCATCCCCGAGTCGAAGAAGTGAAGAGTACCGCACAAAGGAAGTGCATCAAGGATGCTCGAAGCACCCTATCCGCAACCAACCCGGCTCCACAACGGGCTCCCGGCCCGTCACTACTGCACAACGTGCCTCATAGGTCACCTTCGCCTCCGAATGGCACCTCGGGGGGATGAAGCCACTCGCAAACGTATCGAAAAACTAAGTGACTCAAACTACACCTGGCTTCGAACCGCTCGACCTATACGACACACCCAAGATCTCCTCACACACCTCCAAATAATGTCCCACCATTCGCCCTGTGATTGGCTCGCCCTAGAAATGAAGATCGGTGATATAGACCCAGTCCTCCGAAATCGGTAACATCATGCCTACTGGAAAGAGAAGCGCCTGATGCTCCTCCCTCCACCTCTCTAGAATCATCGCAATCAGGCCATGATCAACTTGAAAGGGCTCTAGCTCTAGGATTGATCCAAAACTGAAAGACACCAGTTGCGCCCGCTAGAACTCCGGCAAGGCACGGTACCAAGTATGAGACTCGGTCCATGCCGAGCTGATAGCCAGCTGCGGGGGCTCCTATTGAACGAAACACAAATAATAACAGTAAGACTAACACATACCTATGATGAAAGATGAATGAATCTAAAACTAAAAGCGAGTCAAATATGTCCCAAACACAATAACAATTTACAACAAACACACGAAACATGATAAGAATGACTGAATAGAAACATGACCTATCTCTAGATGCCGTCATGATGCATGAGTGAGCGCGCAACCAAGGATCCATACAAGTTTGACATAAATTAGAAGGGTTTTGAAATTCTAATAAGCCTATGTCATAACCTAAGTGGCTAAGAAAATTGAAGAACCTTGCTCATGAATGCTTACCCAGCCTCGAGCGAAGAAATCCTCCAATGGAAAGTATCTGCAATCTCGATGCTCCTCACCCTGGTTCTCTGCAGCCAAACCCTCAGCTCTCTCACCCTCAGGAATCACACCCTCAACCCTCTCACCCTCATCCTCATCAACTCCCTGCTCAATCTCGAGCACCTCCTCCCTGACCCCTGACTGGTCAACCTCCAATACCTCCTCTCTAACTAACTCCCCAACATCCACCTCCTCGACAACGTCGGTCCGAGCCTCGGAAGTCTCACCCATCTCCGCCCCTAACATCATCTCCAACTCAGAAATGGTTATATCATGCCTACCACCACCCTCAGACTCCATCCTAAACCGAAGAGCTCAAAAAATTTAAGAGAACGAAAGAAACGGTGCTTGAAACGGATGACCGGATGCGAGATATCATGAAAACACGAAAATTAGAGCACAAAAAAATAGTAAACATAGAATCGAAGAGTAACACGGATGGAGCCCATATTAGGCCAAACTTCTCTCCTCCTATGAGAGTTTTCCTTCTCTCCTCCTATGAGAGTCTTCCTCTCTCCTCTTGCCTACACTTGTTAGAGTTTTCCTCCTTCCACTCAGTTTTTGAGCGTGAAGAAGTCTTTGTGTTTCCTCTCTCTTATTCTTTTACGGTGACTGCCTCTTCTCAGTGCAATGGAGGAGACTAGCGTTGATGTTATACTAAAAGACCTTCATCAAAAATTAGTCCTGACATCCTCTGAAAAAGTAGAATTTGAAGCTTCTTCAGAGGATCTTATCTCCTCGGATGTGCACTGCCTCATTGGCAAAATAATCTGCCTCCAGAAAGTTAATACGGAAGCGTTCAAGGAGACGATTGGTAGAATGTGGAACTTGAAGAAAGATCTGAAAATAAATATCATCGAAGAAAATATTTTTCCATTCCAATTCCCCAATGAAGGTTCCCGAGATCGAATTCTAAGACTGGGTCCCTGGAGTTTCGACAATAATTTGTTGGCTCTAACGACATATAGAGCAGAGGCAACAATTTCTCAATACGACTTTGTTAAGGTGCCTTTCTGGGTACACATTATCGACCTCCCTGTGGGTGCGATGAACAAAAATGTTGGTACAAGACTGGCGAATCTTATTGGATCGGCATTAACAGTGGAGACAGACGACTCCGACAAAGGATGGGGAAGATCCCTTCGTGTGCGTACAACTGTAGATATCTCAAAACCATTAAGGAGAGGAGTGCTCTTCAAAGTTGGAAACCAATCATCTGTATGGGTGTAATTCCAATACGAGCGTTTGCCAAACTTCTGTTATATCTGTGGCTTGATTGGCCACTCGGAGCGGGATTGTTTAATTCCTGAGACAGAAAGATGTGGTGAACGAGGAAAATTCCAATATGGCGCTTGGTTAAGGGCACCGCTCCCTCGAAGCTTTGTTTCTTTCTACAATAAATCTCAAAACTCCAACAACAATGCAAGTGCCTCTAATAATCCATCATCCACATTTCAAGAAACCCGATACAAATCAGCGGAGGACACTGGAGGATAAACGACCGGCGAAGATTGGAGTTCGGCGGGACTCCAATGAGGAGGCAAGAAAATCTGGGACTCGTCCCTCCAAGAAAGTCCCACAAGTGGACGATGTGATCATGGCCATGGCAGAAAATTATGAGACGTCAGCTATAGGTGTGGATTCTGTGGAGGCATTACAGAATGCGCAGGCGCTGCAAACAGTAGATCTGAAGGAGAAACTGGCACTGACTTCAACTCCGACTTCGGTTAATGATGGTGAAAACATGAAGGTAATCCCTAATTCATCACCCACATGATCCCAAATCTTAACGGCAGAATCTTATAATGCTAAGCCATACGACCCTAAATTGTTAAACTCCCATTTTGGCCACCCGCCTGTTGACCTTGTTGACCATTCTCAAACCTCAAAGCCCACACTAACTCAACCCGTGGAACCCCCTTTCATACTAATAGACCCTTCTAAGTCTAAGTTAGCCCAATCCTCTCCCCCTCCTTCCTGACCCAAGACCCAACTTAAAACACCCCCTAACTCTGTTTTCCCAACGTCCCCCTCTAGTCCCATATCTGAATCCAGCTCCCTCTCCACCAACATATACTCCTCCTTTACTCTTGTCTCCGTAATAACCTCCCTCTCCCCATCTTTGCCTTTAATCTCTATCCCTGTTTCTTATGCCCCGATTGAGGAAGTCCCCAATAAAAGGAAAATGGCTTCTACTTCAGATATCCAGCCTCAACCAAAGAAAAAATCCAGTTCTAGGCCCATCCCTATGTTTCCCAATATTGTGGATAATGAGAATAAACCAAATGCATCAGCGAGTGTTGCTCGGAAACCTCGCTGCATACAATGAAAACCTTAAGTTGGAACTGTTGAGGGCTTGGGAACCCTCAAATAGTTCGTGCCCTCCGGTTGTTAATTCGGAAAGAAAATCCCTCTTTTATTTTCTTGATGGAAACAAAATTGTGCTCGAGACGTATGGAAAATATTAAATTTAAAATGGGGTTCCAAAATGGATTATTTGTGGATGTTGGTGGTCGGTCAAGAGGTTTAGCTCTTCTATGGAAGGATAATAAAAATTTCTTCTTACAATCGATGTCCAGAAATCACATTGACATCCTTATTACTGAGGATGTGGATGAGAAAGTGTAGCGAATGACTGGGTTTTATGGTGGTCCTGAATCCTGCAACAAAGAACTTAGTTGGGATCTCTTGAAGAAACTGAGCAGAAATTATTCCTATCCGTGGCTTTGTGTGGGTGATTACAACGAAACTCTATTTTCTCATGAAAAACGCGGGGGTTTTCCTAGAAGCCCGAACCAACTAGACAATTTTCGGCAAGCCATCGATAGATGTGGCCTGAGGGACTTGGGATACGATGGATACAAGTTCACATGGTCAAAAAAACAAGAGGGTAACAATTTCATCGAGGAAAGGCTAGATAGAGCAATGGCTATGGATTCCTGGGCTCTCGATTTTCAAAATGTAAAGGTCTATCATCTTATCTCTTCCAAATCTGATCATGTTCCTCTTCTTATTTCCCAAGTGCACTCTAATGAAGAATGGAAACATGGGTTGTGGCCCTTTCGATTTGAATCGATGTGGACGACGTTAGACCAGTGCGATGGTGTTATTCGTGACAACTAGGATTCTTTCGGGTCTACAAATAGCTTGACAAACATTGCAGTAAGATCTCGGGGATATCACATAAATTGCGGATGTGGAACAAAACTAACGTTGGCAACATTCAGAGCAAGGTTAAAATGGCACAATCTCTGCTTATTGAAATCCAGCAGCAAAGATATGATATGGCAACCCGGCAAGAAGAAATTCTATTGAAGAAATATATTGATGGCTTGTTAGAACAAGAGGAGATGTATTGGTTGCAGAGGTCAAAAGACCTTTGCTTTAAGCACGGTGACAAAAACTCAAGGTATTTTCATTCCAATGCCACCCAAAGAAAAAAATCAATCACATAGGTAGTCTACTTGATGAAAATGGTCAATGGAAAACAACGAAAATAGATATTGAGCGGGTGCTTACAGTACATTTCTCAACGCTCTTCCGGTCCTCATCTCCTATAAGAATCAAAGAAGCAATGGCCAACATTAGTCCCCGAATTTCTGCAGAACAAAATACCGAGCTCATCAAGGAATTCACTGTTGTTGAAGTGCGTAAGGCAGTTTTTCAAATGCATCCAACAACTTCCCTGGGTCCCGATGGTATGCCTCCTTTATTTTTTCAATCTTATTGGCCTATTGTTGGTAATTTTGTCTCTAGATTTGTGCTAGATTACTTGAATGGTAATGTGAATCTCTCTGAAGTGAATAAAACCATATTGTCCTTATCCCCAAAATTAAAAGTCCTTCGAATTTCTGTCCTATTAGCCTGTGCAATGTCATTTATAAAATTATCTCAAAAGTGTTGGCTAATCGTTTTAAATGCATTCTCCCTTCAATTATTTCTGAGTCCCAAAGCATGTTTATTCCCGAAAGGCTTATTACCGACAATTCTTTGGTTGCCTTTGAGGTGGCTCCCTTCTTAAGAAATAAGCGTAAAGGGAATTATGGCTAGTGTTCTTTAAAACTTGATATGAGTAAGGCGTATGATCGGGTTGAGTGGTCATTTCTTGAAAAAACTTTGAAAAAATTAGGTTTCTGTGATAGATGGGTTACTTTGATCATGGGATGTATAAATTCGATGTCTATCAAATTTCTTATCAATGGGAAAATCTTGGGAAATTTTGCCCCTAGTAGAGATTTGAGACAAGGGGACCCTCTATCTCCATACCTTTTCATCGTCTGTGCTGAAGTCCTCTCTTCCCTCCTAAATTTTGCGGTCCAAAGTCATAAAATCTCAGGTATTCAGATTTGTAGAGGTGCCCCTGTCATCTCCCATTTATTCTTCGCCGATGATAGCCTTATCTGTCATAAGGCGGTTGAATCAGAATGTGGGGAAATTGTGAACATTTTACAACTGTATGAAGATGCGTCAGGTCAAATGGTCAATTACGATAAATCGGCGCTATCTTTTAGTAATAATGTTCAACATGACCTTCGGTGAAAAATTCAAAATTGCTTTCAGATTAAAAGATCGGTCCCTCAAGATAAATACTCTGGTCTTCCTCTCGTTGTCGGAAGATCTAAGCGAAATGCCTTTACTAACATCAAAGATAAAGTCTACAAGAAACTAGCAAGCTTTAAACTCCCAAGTTCCCTGTTGCACAAAATCTCCTCTATTATTGCCCGATTCTGGTGGGGAAATAGTGGGAATAAAAGGGGGATTCATTGGAAAGCTTGGAGGGACCTCTATGTTTCTAAAGAGAATGGAGGCATGGGTTTCAAAGATTTGATGGCCTTCAATTCGGCCAAGCTAGCCAAACAGCTTTGGAGAATTCTCTCATCCCCCTCCTCTTTGTCCAGTAGACTTTTAAAAGCCAAATATTTCACTAATACGTCTATTTTCTCAGCTTCGGTCTCTGCTAAGGCTTCCTTCACATGGAAAAGTATCATGTCGGCAATGGATACCATAAAAAATGTAGCGATTTGGAGAGTTGGTAATGGAATGTTGATAAATATTTGGACTGATAAATGGTTGCCTAGAGCTTCAACATATCACGTCATTACTCCTAAGGCTATAGGAGGAGCAGAACTGGTCTCTGATTTGATCTTAGGTCCACCAAATCATTGGAATGAGGACCTTGTTCAACTTTCATTTCTGCAAGAAGACACTGACATTATCCTGCGCCTTCCTTCTCCCTATGTCGAATAGGGAGGACAAATTGGTTTGGATTCATGACAAAAGAGGAAAATTTTCGGTTAAAAGTGCATACAAAGTGGCACTGGAGACGAATTACAATCATATTTCTTCTGCGTCGACAAGTTCATAGGTGGAGGAAAAGTTTTGGAAAGATCTCTGGAATACTCGAGTACCGAATAAGGTGAAAATCTTTGCTTGGAGAGCTTGCAACAATATCCTTCCAATAAAATACTCTCTCCATAAAAAGATTGGTTCAATATCACCTATTTGTGATCTTTGTAGTGCGAAGCATGAAACAGTTGAGCACGCTCTTTGACAATGTCACATGGCGGAGTGTTGTTGGTTCCTATCTTCAATAGGTGCTCGAGGGACAACGCACCAATATTGTTCTTTTAAAGAGTGGGTTCTATTATTCTATGAAAGATTCGGAAAGGAGAATCTTGACGGCTTGTTCATCATTGCTTGGGCCATTTCGAAGGAACGAAACCTGAGGGTCCATGGAGCTCATCCTCGTGAATCAATATCCATCACAAGAGAAGCAGAAGCTTTCTTGAGGGACTTTCTCTTGGCTAACGCAAGTGAGTCTTCTCAAATGTCCCAAGATCTAGTACCTGAAGGGGCAACACATTGGGTCCCTCCCGAGGAGAATCTCCTTAAAGTTAATTTTGACGGAGCCTGGACACCCCAATCTAAATCTGCAGGCATTGGTATAATCGTTAGAAACAACCTAGGCTTGGTTATGGCTTCACTTGCTAGAAATTGCATGAATATTTCTTCGACTGACCACTGTGAGGCGTATGCTTTCCTTCAAGCTATTTGGTTCGTGCAACTGTGTGGGTTTCAAAAAGTGGTTTTCGAGGGCGACTCGTTACACATTATCAAAGGAGTGGCTGACTCTTCTTCAGATGATTCCAAATCTATCTATGCTTCTGAAGGACATTAAAGATGGCTTGGCTCTTTTGTCACATGCCTCTTTTTCTCATGCGAAGCGCTCGACTAATCGGGTTGCTAATGCTCTAGCCAAAATAGGTCTAAAGAATGGTTGTAATGAGATCTGGATGGAGGATACTCCCACCCAGATTCATGATATTTTATCTTTTGAGTAATTGAATGAATGATATCCCTTTCAAAAAAAAAAAAAAGACTAACACGGATCGCTCGACGAAAATGAAAAACTTTAAACTATTTATAAGACACCGCTGAATCACGCGCGTAAATCCAGACGCGTAAACTAATCACGCACCACTCTCTCCACGTTCAATTCGGATCACACGACCGGTCTTAAGCGCTCAAACCAATCGTCACTCGCTTAAACTAACCTGACCATCTGGTTGCGCGGAACCTACTGAGCGCGTAATCACTTCAAACGTCCATACAGTGGCGCATGAATTCTAATGGTCACCCGTATAGTGACCAGCCACTGCCCTAATCACGCGACCGGTACCCTATGTTTAAATCGATTAAACGATCGGAAACTGGCACTTAATAACCTTTTGACGCTCTAAATGCGCGTCCACCCTCTGGCGTGCAATTAATTTATGCACCCCGGTAACTAAAAGAAAATGTTCCAAATTAGGACCAAAATTAAAAAAATGCCCCAACACCGTTTACACACTCCAACCAAAACTAAACAAAAAAAACTTGCCCCAACTAAGGTGAAACTAAACAAGGAAAATATCCCCAATATCACCTAAACACTCCAACTTGTACCAAGACTAAAGAAAAAAAAAACTAAAAGAAAATGCTCCCCATCATCCATTCACTAAACTAAACTCAACTAAAAAAAAACTGGTCCAAGAATACCCCAGATCAGAACAGATAAATAAGATCAGACCAAATTTAAATAAATAATCATCACACTCAAAACAAATCGAAACAAGCTACCAAATAAAGCAAAATTTACTAAATTGTCATAGAAGAAAAGAAAAATATAATCACTTCATAAATACATAAAATAATTACAAAATACACCGAGGGCATACCCTCTGAATATACAACTTAAAACAAGAACCTTAAAACTAGCACGTTCAGGCAATGCTTGAATCCGGATTTATTCGAGAAACTAGAAATCTCGAAGAAGCCCGGAGGGGGAAGTGCCCTGAACGAATTCTAACCGTAATAACCTCTTCCCCTTGCCCCGAACCGACAGAAAAGAAAGAGTGGCTCACAAAAAGCCACCCAGGACCCACGGGATCCGTCCTTAGAAGCTCACCTTGGAAACCATAATAAGGAAGAGCAACTAATAAGGGATTTGCAGAGCCTACCAAGGAAAAATAGGCATCAATCACGAGAATTCTGACCCTGCCTTATCCTTGGGTTTCCTTTCTACCACCTTTTTCTCCTTCATCTCTTCCCTTAGCATGGTAGCAATTCAGCTGCTACCTTGCATTCCCAATCCCATCCATTCTCAAGAATTCACGTAATAAACATAACTCTTTAGGTTGAATACCCGAGATACAAAAATGAAAGGACAAAAAGACATTAATGAGCAAAGAGTAAAACAAAGAAAATGCCCCAAAACTTTTAATCCCAAACTTGAAATAAGATTCAAAACAACAAGAACCCAAAACTTTTAGCTCACACATTTATAAACCATACCCCCTGAACTACCAAATGACAAGTGTCACACCTTTAAGCCCACCCAATCTAATTAACTCTAGACCAAATACATACCCCCTTGAAAGACCACAATCCATGACAAACCTAGATGAACCAATAATCACACAACACTTAACCCCCTAAGAAACACCAATCCACTCAAAATTAGATAAACCAATAGAATTAAGACACCTAATATCCATCTAGAATCTTTGAAAACTCACATATTTTTAAGTCTCATGTTGAATCAAACAAAAGACTAAAACTCAAGTTAAATCAAACCTTAAACCAGCTAAAATAAAAAAAAAAGAACAACTCTCTAAAATGAGACCCTGACTTGTTTAGGACCAAAAAATGTCCCAAACGAACCAAGCAAAACTAAGTAAACCCTCTAAACTAAACTCAATAAAATGAATTAACCTCGGGATAAGCCCTGAATAAATTCGAAATGAATCCTAAAAATTAAACCAAAACTAAGTCAAACAAATTAGATAAATTCAACTAATCCACTAACAAACAAACAAGAACAAAACACAAAAGAAATGCCCCTTTATTCATAACTTAGAAGTTTTACGAGTATCACCGGAAGCAAACCTCCTGAATTTATAACCTAAAATAAAAACCTAAAACTTTAACCTACAGCCCAAAACGAAGATCGGGTTCAAAACTGAGATGAAGCGAGGAGCAGATTCCACTTGGAGCGTCCAATCAGAGACTTCAGGGAGCGTTGGTTGGGAAACACATCCCTCCACTTTTATTCATTCTCTTTCGTCATCTTCACCTCCTCCATCGCCGCCTCCTCAACACTGTCTTCACTACTCCCTAAAAAGGATCGATGTGAAGACAAGCACTCTCATTCCCAATACCGCCCATTCTCTGAATAACGCCATCCACGAGCATCACCTCAGGACGGAGATCACACAAAATAATGAATATAGAAAGAAATGACATCCCAATCGGACAGTTAGATCGCCCAATATCATTAAAACATGAATTTTATAATACAAGATATACAGGAAAAGGTCAAAACTCGAGACTAAACCAGAGAATGAAAAACAAATGAAAGCTCTCTCACTTATATAGAGTACGAACTTAATCACGTGCCCGAACACCTACGCTTAACTTGATCATGTGCTACATACACTGCGCACTATCGAAAGCACGCACTACCACCTAAACGCGTAAATAAGCCATCGCCCACGCCAACTGCACGACGCTCAGATCGCGCGCGCTCCATGAACCGCACAAATTGATCAAACGGCACACTGCCACCGCACGACCTGAAAGGTCTCCCGCACACTGACCTGGTGGCGCTTCAATCACGCGCTTCTATTATAACACGGAATACAATCACATGCACACTCCCACACGCGTAAACAGTCCCTCCAGCTTGAGATCGCACGCTTGAAAACAAGCGCATAATCGGATTGAGTGACTTAAAACAGGCGCGCAATACCTAACTTTGGACAAAATCTATGCCCTCATACCTCTTGCCCCATCGCGATCAAGATTCTTTTGTCTCATCGCATGGCCTCACAGGCTATCCCAAAAAAAAGACTTACTCACCCGTCCCATCGCATACCCCTTACGTGAGAAGAAAGCAATGACAACACCTGTCCCCATCGCGATAATGTGTACACATGCGATATCACCTCAATATCTAGTCTCATCATAATAAATTAACAATACCCACATGTCCCGTCGCGAGAAGCCGAAAGCAAATCTCCCAAGAATGCCAGCATGCCACCGCTAATTATGCTCAGTCAGCATCCCATCGCGACATCATTTCTCCTAAGACATCACATCACAACCGCCAAACCTTGCCACAGCGGACCCGAAGAGAAGAAAGCCCTAAAGTCCCATCGCGGTACCATCCCCAATAACTCACGGCACCACCAAGAACTGCAAAAGCCACGCACAACACAGGTAAGTATCACCCCCAGGTAAGTACTACCAACCTTTTTATTTTACTTGATATTCCTCGTAAATATATAATTAGCTATGATTAAATCAAATATTTTCAAAACCGTCTCTCTCGATTTGCGAATCACTGTAGTCCTCCCATAAGAGACAATCATTAGTACTCGTCGAGAAGATTAGACGGAGTATTCAGCATGCCAAGTGTCATCTTGACAACCACAATAATGGTCGGATTACCATCGAATTGATCTTAAGTTAAAATCTCTAAAATTTCAAAATCTCAAAATCCCCTTCATTTCACAAAGAAAAACCTTTACTTTATAAAATAAAAATAAAAAAAAATCAAAGCAAAAAAAACAAAGAAAAGAAAAGAAGAATAAAGCAACAAGATAAATAGACCCAACTCACCTTTCTTTTAATACTAAAAAAAAACTAATCAAGCGCCCCATCACCCGCATAATAAATTACACTTGAACCTGACCTTTAACTTCTAAGATCGCCTGAACTTGCAATCAAGCGCATATCCCATTACGCAGAATTGGATCAAGTGCACACGCCACTATGCAGAATCATTTGTTCAGACACATTAGGACTAGAATACCCAACTTACAGACCACTTGAACTCGTAATCAAGCGCATATCCCACTGCACGGAATTGGATCAAGCGCATACTCCAATCTGCAAAATCATTTGTTCAGACACATTAGCATTAAAATTCTCAACTTAGAGGCCGACTTTAGATGAATAAAGCGCACGCGCCACTACACAGAATTCAATTGAGCACACCTCATAAGACCCCCACCTCAATTACTAGCCCAAACTGACCATTCTCCTGGGAAACTTAACATTGGGTATATTTAATCTAAGAACTTACAAACACCTATTGAAAAAGGAACGCCTGACATGCATTGGTGTGAGCAATGATGCGCCCGGTCTGACATGACTTGTAAAAGCCTTCGATATTACATGATACTTCATTTTATTAGTATCGGTCCTTGAACCTTATTTTGGATATTTGATTGATGCCTCGGTACCTCAATTATATAAAATCCCACTAGTAGATCGCGCCATGCAGTGGGATGCACCATGCACCCACAAACCCGGAATGTGCCCTTCTACGGCTACCATTTTCCCTTCAAATGCTCCATTTTAGCTTGTGCTGATAGATAAAAAAGCTAAGCATGTCATATTAGCATCACCAATTCACATTTATGATTTTCCAAGAGAAACGAGAAGACACCTCGAATGAGGGGTGTCTACTTCTTCGACGCTTTCTTACTTCGCAAGAGCACGCCGAAAAGGGGCATCTGTAGACACCCCCATTTTGCCATCTCAAAATATATAATTTTATTCGATCAACCTTTAACCTCATAACCCTAATGTGAAACCATGCACTAAAACAATAGTACATGGTTGAACACATGCTGAAACAATAGCTCTATAGCTCAGATTTCAACATAGCGAGACTATACACTGAAATAATAGTATATAGTCAGAATGCAGGCTGAAATAATAGTCTTGCATTTCAGACTAGAGACCAAACCCGGATAACCCCGAATTAAGCGCCTGAAACTCTACGCGTAATTCGATTGCACGCTAGACCACAAATGCATAATCAGTCCTCCTTTTAGACCAAACTTCCTTTCTCAGACCATTGATGTGATTTTTTTATGTAATGTTTTACTCGCAAGTGCACGAATCGGTTTGTATATAGTGGGTGCGGAGTACGAGATCGTTCCCACGAGGATTAATTTTGAAATACCTAAAAGAGACAAGCAATTCTAGAAATCTATTAAGATCTAACAGTATTCTACCAGTTTTATGATTTAAGTGGTTGATGGTAATTAATGACTACAAACTAAAATTCAATTGATGATTCACAAATAAAAGTGAAGATGATGATGATAAAGATGAAGATACTAAATCCTCCCATCTTTGGTCCGTTCTTCCTATAATATAAATCTAAGGATTAAATTATGAGATATTTCATTGGTAACAAGCATCTTTTATGGAAGATCAATGGTCAACACCCTAATAGGTTCCACGTTGCATCCCTGCAATCAGGACTTAGATGATTTTCATATATCTAGATCTGGGATCAAGGGTACGGCTAGACACACATGATCTCAGGTTCAAATAAAAACCATCCCCAAAGTAGGTGAAAATTCCAACAAGAATACCACTTACAAATCTGAAATCAAGGGCATGGCTCGGCACACTTTATTCAGATTAGGGATATTTAAGATAAAATTACCATTACAGAACCAAGATCCAGGGCATGGCTCGGCACACTCGATCCCAGAACATAATCGATAATTAAATCCACACGAAAACACAAAGACCATAACAATGATAGGGTAAAATTACCGTCACAGATCTGAGATCCCGGGCATGACTCGGCACACGCGATCCCGGTTAGTGGCGGGGATTTCATCCATTCATGATAGCACAACAACCATAAAGATAAAATCTCATATTTTAATCCCTAATTTTATATTATTAAAAGTACATCCCTCGGATGGGAATCATTAGATCCCCATCCCTATAAATTTAGCCACACATATTGTAAATAAATGACATAAATAAATAAAGACGGGAAAATAACATTAATTAAAATTACCTCAAACTTCAAAATAAATTACGTTGATCCACACGGATGATAATCTTCAGAAACGAAATAAATGCAGGAATAAACTTTGAACAAAATTTATAAACTGAAGGAATGAGTACTGAAAAATTAAAGGGAACAAAGCTCTTAAAAAGAAATAATAAAACTTCCCTATTTCTAGGTCTAACTATGAAAAACAATGGCTAAAAACTAAGAACACTAAAAACTAAAACTCTCTAAAAAAAACTCTAATTCTAATCTCTTCCTCCCCGAAGTGTTTGAGTCACTTTAAATAGACCCGTCGTGCGGAGGTCTCCTAATCCTACTTTTCCGGGTCGATTAATCGACCAATGGATGTCGATGCATCGAGCCGACCAAGAGTCCCAAAAAATAGACTTTTAGTGTCAGATTCGTGTCAAACTTAAACTCTGGCTCGATTAATCGACCCCAGAAATCCGTGAAATTCAGCACTTCTTATGGTTCAGACACTGATTCGGTATTTCGGCCATAACTTTCTGTCCCGAACTCAGATTGAGACGATTCTTGCGCCGTTGGAAAGCGGACGAAAAGATCTACAACTTTCATGTTTTGACAATTTCGTAATTCGGCCGTATTGAAGGTCCAAATTTAGCCGCAAGTCGCACCAAGTTCTTGATTACCCGAAGTTGCAGTGTTTTGGCATTATATTCAGAATTCTTGTAATCGCTTTTCTATACTTGGCTTGTATTTACCCGAAACCCTTCAAAGCTAATCAATCACATCAGATAGCCTGCACCGGACAGCCAAATATAGGTATTTAGGGCTGAAATATCCTCATTTTCAAGACTATCATACCCCAAACCTACACTTTGCTAGTCCTCGAGCAAAGCAAACTAAAGAAAATAAATGCCACTTTCGTAGGGAACACGATTGCACTTAGCATGTGCAACAAGCCTTTAAACCCCTAGGTGATCCTAGTGGAGGAGTTATGTCTCCTGAGGGTTTACAGTGAAGTTACCCACAAACTTCAATATACTTTTGAAATCATCGATAAAATTGAGTTTTCAAAACATGATTTTGATAACATATATACCATTCAAAAACAAAAATCATTAATCAATTCAACATGCGAATTCTCAATTTTAAATAACAATGTTATACTAATCATACTAAAATCTATTCAAATTAGTCTAATGCTCAAATCGTTAGATAGCTCATCCATTCATGCCTAAACGTGAAGTGTGTGCATAACCAAACCAAAATTCATTCATCTCAGAACTAGTTTAAACGGAAAACCGTTGGATCTGTTGTTTTGACTCAATCCTCACTTTAGGTATACTCTCAAAATATAAAGACACCGATAGTGGATAAGTTTTCGCACATATGTGAGAGGTCAATACAAAGCAAATAAAAAGGTCTCACATGACAAATGAAACACGATGCAATCAATGAACAAAAATAAATCTCATAAGAAGATACTTGTATATCCTAAGCATGTCATATCAAGTGTCATAAGTATCACATATTTACTCTCCACAAGGCAGTTACTAATGCAAGATCAGATCATGAAGGTCTTTTTAGGGTTGTAATGGGGCTCAGGAAAGGGTAAGAAAGAATTGGAAGTTGGGATTCAAAGTTTCTGAGAAATTGGAAAAGAAACAACTTTTTGATTTTTTCTATTTCTCTTCTTTTCTTTTCTACTCTCTCTCAATTTTTTCTATTTTTCTCAACTCACTTTTTCTTTTGAATTTCCTTTTCTTGAAGCACCTCAGATTTTTCATTATTTTTCACAATTTTCTTTTTCTTTTTCTCTCCCCTTTTTCTTTTTATTTTTGCCATACACTCTCAGTAAACACCACAACTCAGTATCTCTCCACTTACTCTCTTTTCGTTCACTCTCATCCCTCGTTCCTAATTTCTCAGAAATAAGAAGGGTAAAGCTGAATTTTCAGAAATGGTGAAGGGTTAAAGGTTAACGTGGCTTATCAAAGAATGTATAAAGGTAAATTTTCAATAGGCTCAAAGGGGTACTAGAAAGATAAATTTATTTGAGGTGGGGCATTTTAAGCACAAACGAGCCAAAGATGGCCTTCAATCATGTCCTTAAAAGATAGTAACTTTGCCTATTTGTCTTGAGTAGATATACAGTACATTCTAACATAATGATATGAATTTGATTTCATGCAAAGTCACAAGTCAAAATGAAGTGTATGAGATTATGCAAAATAAGTCGTATTCAAAGAAAACTCCGAGTTTATATATTCACTCATCAATGACGGGAAATTAGCTCTAAAGCTCACTGGGTTTAGTCTCCACTGAAATCCTAAGATTCAACATTCAAAACAGTTCATCGATTTCTAAGTCTTAGCTTGGTATAAGTGTAAAAATTCTAGGCATGAATATCAAAATTATCCACAACATATCACATTAAGCTTCATCATCTTAGATACAAGTAATCAAAATATGACACTAGTATTCTCAAAATTAAATTCACATGCATCATCAACTAAAGTTTGAAAACAATCATAAAATAATGTACATGATGACTTCAAAAATAATTTTTTTTTTTATTTTTCCAGATAAAACATATAAATGACGTAAAATAATTAACCATACCCCCAAACCTAAAGATGACAATGTCCTCATTGACTGAAAGAAGTAGCGCACCCCCAAACCTGTTTGAAAAAAGTACCTCAACACAAAGATCAGGTGCAGAGAATATGTATCAAATTGGAACATGACAAAAAATATATTGAAGGGAATATGGTTACACTATTGAGGGAATTAAAAAAAACAATCCAAACTAAACACAATAAAACAAAAAAGAAAGAAAAAAAACTAAAAAATCCTAAATCAAAACAAAACAAAACCAAACGGAAAATACACAATTTGGTTGCCTCCCAATGAGCGCTAGTTTAAAGTCGATAGCTCGACCTTGGGAATTGCTCAGTCAGGGTGAGCCAGTGGCTCACTCAAAGAAATAGTGTCAGAGAATGCAATCGTATTCTCAAGGAACAGTTTCAATCGCTGACCGTTAACCCGAAAAATATTCCCGTGTTTCGGGTTAATAATATCCACTGCCCCATTGGGGAGTATTCGAGGGATTTTGAAAGTACCACTCCAACGGGTTTTTAGATTCCTCGGAAATAGTTGAAGTCGCGAATTGTAGAGTAGTACTTGTTGACCAACAACGAACGATTTCGAGAATAGATTGATCATGAACCCGTTTCATACGGTCCTTATACGATTTAAGATCATATGCATCAGCACGGAGTTCCTCTAATTCATTTATTTGGAGACCCCTTTGGGTACCAGATTTCAGGAAATCGAAATTCAATGACTTAACGGCCCAAAATGCTCGATGTTCCAATTCAACCGGGAGGTGACATCCTTTACCAAAAACCAACCGTCTGGCGACATGCCAATCGGAGTTTTAAATGCAGTTCTATACGCCCATAGAGCGTCATTCAGCTTTAACAACCAGTCTTTACGGTTTTGATTGATTGTCTTTTCTAAAATCCACTTAAGTTCCCGATTAGAGACTTCAACTTGGCCACTTGTCTGAGGGTGGTATGGTGTAGCAACTTTGTGTGTAACACCATATTTCTTCATTAATTGGGTGAACACTTTATTGCAAAAGTGCTTTCCACCATCACTGATTATCGCCTTTGGAATGCCAAAACGTGAAAACACTGTATCCTTAAGAAATTTGATCACTACTCTGTGATCATTAGATTTACAAGCCACGGCCTCTACCCATTTCGAAACATAGTCAACGCCGACAAGAATGAACGTATTTCCAAACGAATTCGGGAAAGGACCCATAAAATCGATCCCCCAAACATCAAATAACTCAACTTCTAAAATTGGATTGAGCGGCATCATGTTGCGCTTTGAGATTCGGCCTAGCATTTGACAGTTGTGACAGGATTTGCAATGTTGATGGCAATCCTTAAATATCGTCGGCCAGTAAAAACCACTTTGAAAGATCTTAGTCAGTCTTTTTGGAACTAAAGTGACCTCCACAAGCTAACTCATGACAGAACGAGATGATTTGTGGTTGCTCAGATTCAGGAATACATCATCGTATGATTTGATCAGGACAGTATTTGAATAAGTACGGATCTTCGAAAAAATAGTGTTTCACCGAGCTAAGAAAATAGATTTCTCATTCTTTGACCAATGGTGAGGTAATTTCTGACTAGGAAATTGACAAGATCCGCATACCAAGGTGGGCAATCAATCACGAACAACTGTTCATCCGGGAAGTGCTCCAAGATCGAACAGCTCGTCGTTTCTCAATAATTATTCGTGACAAGTGATCGCCACCACATTTTACGAACCTTTCTTGTCCTTAATCTCCAAATCGAACTCTTGCAACAACAAGATCCACCTAATTAAACGTGCCTTAGCCTCTTTCTTAGCGTAATGATATCGCAGAAAGCGGCGTGATCTGTGAATACCACAACTTTAGATCCTAATAAATAGGATCGAAATTTATCAACGCGAAAACTACCGCCAAAAGTTCCTTTTGTGGTCGAGTAGTTTAACCTGGGCATTGTTGAGAGTGCGACTATAGTAGATTACATGCGGTAATTTTTCTATTCGTTGCCCCAAAATAGCTCCAATTGCATAATCAGAGGCGTCGCACATAATTTCGAACGGGAAGGCCCAGTTCGGAGATTGAATTATTGGAGCTTTATTAATTCGGCCTTAATGGTTTCAAAGGCCATAAAACATTTATCATCAAAGATGAATGGGACATCTTTGGAAAGTAAGTCCGCAGAGCGCCGTATATCTTCATTGAAATCTTTAATAAACGCTCAGAAAAACCGGTGGCCTAAAAGATTTGATTTCCTTAATTGTCCTCGGTGGTGGTAGGTCGGCAATTAAATCAACTTTAGCCTTATCGACCTCAATACCCTGGGACGATATGATATGTCCCAAAACAATGCCATCTTTAACCATGAAGTGACATTTCTCCCAGTTAAGAACAAGATTCTTCTCCTGGCATCGTGCAAGCACTAGCGACAAATGATTCAAATAGTCAGCAAAACTGTTTCCATGTATCGAGAAGTCGTCCATGAAGACTTCCAAGAATCGCTCGACCATATCCGAAAAAATACTCAGCATACATCTTTGGAATGTAGCTGGTGCATTACAAAGCCCAAACGGCATTCGTCGGTAGGAGAAAGTACCAAAAGGACATGTGAAAGTGGTCTTTTCCTGATCCTCCGGTGCAATGACTATTTGGTTATACCCGGAATAGCCATCGAGAAAGCAATAGTACTCATGCCCGGCCAATCTTTCTAACATCTGATCGATAAACGGAAGTGGAAAGTGATCTTTTCTCGTCATCAAATTTAACTTCCGATAATCAATGCACACTCTCCACCCTGTTTGAATTTTTGTAGGGACCAGTATGTTTTCTTCATTCTTAACCACTGTGATTCCCGATTTCTTAGGGACCACTTGTGTGGGGCTGACCCATTTACTGTCCGAGATGGGGTATATGATTCCAGCATCTAAAAGTTTGATTACCTCATTTCGGACCACATCTTGCATTATAGGGTTCAGTCTCCTTTGTGGTTCCCTAGAAGGCTTAGCATTGTCTTCCAAATGGATTCGGTGCATACACCGTTGGACTAATGCCTTTGATATCTTTTATCGACCAACCGAGGGCACTTTTGTGCTCTTTGAGTACATTCATGAGTTGGCCCTGATTCGCATCCAAAGGTTGATGATATGATAAGCGGTTGAGTTTCATTCTCCCCAGTACATACTTGAGATTTTCCGGAAGAGGTTTAAGTTCTAAGGACACTTTCTCCTCCTCTTTGGCTTTTCCTTGATTAATTCAATTTGAGTTCCACACTCTATTTCTGTTCTTCACCCAGACGTGTGGAATCCAACATGTGATTTACTTCTTGGATTAGTTGATCCACATCGAAATTTTCTCCAAAATGCCAAGACAAATTTGCTAGAGGATCTTGATTGGATGCATTAAATATTTCCTCTACAATTTCGCCAGTATGCATGCTTGTGCATGTTCATCATCCTCCATGGGCTGCTTGGCAATATTAAAATGTTGAGTTCCTTGTCATATTCCCAAATGATGATTCATGATCCCATTTAGACAATTGATCGGTAGCATTGGAGGTTGCTAGGAATGGTCTTCCTAGAATCCTTTGGAATATTATTCTTCAAATTTGATGCCGTTCGATGTCTAGAACAACAAAATCTACAGAAAGTAGAAAGAATCCACCTTGATGAGGACATCTTCCATAATTCCTCGAGGGATCTTTCGGACCGATCGGCTAAGAAGGGTCATTGCGGTGGTCTTAAGTTCTCCCAATTCAGCTCCTTATACATAAGGCAACAAGTTGACACTTGCTCCTAAGTCCAAAAGGGCCTGATCAATACGGTTATCGCCGATAATGATCGAGATTGTAGGACAACCTGGGTCCTTGTATTTGATTGGGAGCTTTGCTTGCAACACTGAACTAACCAGCTCGGCTAAGAAAGCCTTTTTCGGAATATTGGTCTTTCTTTTGATTGTGACCAATTCCTTCAAAAATTTAGCATAAGCAGGTACTTGACGGATGGCATCCAGAAAGGGAATATTAATTTTTAATTGCTTGAAAATCTCATTTACCTTCCACATCGCGATTTCTCGTGGTGCCATCAATCTTTCTTGGTGCAGTGCTTTTGAACTAGACTTTTCTTACATGCTCATTCTTGTCATCGATATTTCGTTTCCTTGTACTTTGTCATCAATTTCTTCTCTCTTCAGATTTCTTCTCTCCATCAGACTCTTCCTCCTCCTCTGGCAACACTACTTTGTTATCGACCTGCTTTCCAGATCTCAACGTTGTGATCGCCCGAATTTGTTGTTGATTCTCCTCTTGTGTTGAAGTTGATGTTTGTTCAACAACCATTTGGCCCCTTGGGTTAGGAACAGGTTGGCTTGGAAACGAACCTTTTTCTCTTTCACAGAGAAAGGATGCCAATTGCCCAATTTGGGTCTCTATTTTAGAAATTGAGGGGCGTGTGAGAATGAATGAGTTTCATCGTGTCCTCGATGAGAAGGGGTTTGTGTATGAGGGGCGTTGGTGATTTCCCTGTGGGTTGTTAAATCCAGGTGGTGGAAATGTCGGCACAATATTTTGTTGTGGTTGGTTTTGATAACCTCCCATTGGCTGTGTAAACTGAAAATTCTGGTTCATTTGCCGTGGCTGCCCAACCTGATTTTGATTGTATTGAAATTGATTCGGGTTATTGAACCCTTGCTGCTGAAATTGCCCTTGACCGTAGTTCTGTGGTCCTTGATTGAAATTTTGTTGGGGACAAAAGTTCATCCCCTGTTTCCAGGGCTGCATTCTTTGATTATCTTGTTACCATGAGAAATTTGGGTGGTATCTCCAGCTATTTGGGTTATTCTCATTGAAAACGTTTCCTTGATTCCCATAATTATTCACAACATTTAAGCTCGTATGTGTCTTCATGATAGTTACGCATTGAAGGACAATCATCTGCCATATGCATTGGACTTGCACAAATTGAACATGGCTCAGGTTGTGTATTGACCATATGCACATTCTTCTTTACTTTCAATTCCTCCACTTGTTGAGTGAGAAAATCAAGTTTAGCCATCAGATCTGGGGAATCCTTTACTACATATAGTCCTCCTTTCTTGGTTGAACTCCCGGCTTGATCACACGGGCTTTGACCTTGTTCTAGTCTTTGTGAAATCCGGTCTTTGAGAATCCTCAGCTAGCTTTTCTAAGAAAGCATAAGATTCGGTTTCTTTAAGGCTTAGGAATCCTCCGCCATTCATTGACTCCACCAGATGTCTATTTGGTTGATTTAATCCATTGTAGAAACACTGGACTAGTCTCCACTTTGAGTATCCATGGTGCGGACATTTGAGTAAGAGATCCATGAATCTATCCCAAGCTTCATATAATCTCTCATCTTCCTCTTGCGTGAAATCCGTGATTTCACGTCTAAGGACATTCGTCTTCGCCATAGGGAAGAACTTTGATAGAAACTTTTTGACCATCTGATCCCAGGTGGTTATGGATCCTGATGGTAGAGAATTTAACCACGCTTTTGCTTTATCCTTTATAGAGAAAGGAAATAAGCGCAACCTATGATTCTTCAATTTGAAATTTTGGTAACAGCAGATGAGCGGAGACTTGACGAAGTCTTTAACATCGGTATGGATCTTCTCGCTCCATGCCATGAAAGATTGGAAGGATTTGGATGACATTTGTCCGAATTTCAAACCCGGCCACCGGTGTGGCGGGGTATACAATGCATGATGGGGTATTTGTAGTTATCGGAGAACAATTCTCTCAATGTTGGTTCTTCCTCTTGTCGAGTTGCCCATTCATGTTGTCGGTCATATTGACTTCATGGATGATTCACTTAAAAATTTCGCCTTGATCTAGCGTCCTTACGATTTGGACCAGTGCACGTTCGATCTCGAATTTAAGGTTCTAAATTTCTTTCTTTAGAAGACCTAGTGTGCATGCAAATAATAGAGTGGAGGTTTGAAAAACCTCAACAATTTTTTTTTTTTTTTACTAAAAATCGATTGTTCGAGGCAGACTCGATCAATCGAGGCCAAATCGGTGCATCGACTCCAATATTATATTTTTATTTTTTTTTTAATTTGAAATTTTCGAATATTTTTTTTTATTATTATTATTTTTTATTATTTTTTTTTTTTAAATTTGTTTTTTTTTTTTTTTTTTTAAATTAAAATTTTTAATTTTGAAATTTTCAATTTTTTTTTTTAATTAGCGAAATACTATTTTAATCCTCGAAAATTCTAAAATTTCTTGTCTACAAAATTGATTTTCTCAATTTGATCCCAAAACTTGATGTGATTTTATGTAATGTTTTACCATAAGTGCGAATCGGTTTTGTATATAGTGGGTGCATGCGAGATCGTTCCACGAGGATTAATTTTGAAATACCTAAAAGAGACAAGCAAATCTATTAAGATCTAGATTCTACCGGTTTATGATTTAAGCGGTTGATGGTAATTAATGACTACAAACTAAAATTCAATTGATGATTCACAAATAAAAGTGAAGATGATGATGATAAAGATGAAGATACTAAATCCTCCCATCTTTGGTCCGTTCTTCCTATAATATAAATCTAAGGATTAAATTATGAGATATTTCATTGGTAACAAGCATCTTTTATGGAAGATCAATGGTCAACACCCTAATAGGTTCCATGTTGCATCCCACAATTAGGACTTAGATGATTTTCATATATAGATCAGATCAAGAGGGTGTTCAAATAAAATCATCCCCAAAGTGGTGAAAATTCCAACAAGAATACCACTTACAAATCAAATCAAGGGCATGGCTAAGACACTTTATTGATTAGGGATATTTAAGATAAAATTACCATTACTGAACCAAGATCCAGGGCATGGCTCGGCACACTCGATCCCAGAACATAATCGTAATTAGATCCACACGAAACACAAAGACCATAACAATGATAGGTAAAATTACCGTCACAGATCTGAGATCCCGGGCATGACTCGGCACACGCGATCCCGGTTAGTGGCGGGGATTTCATTCATTCATGATAGCACAACAACCATAAAGATAAAATCTCATATTTTAATCCCTAATTTTATATTATTAAAAGTACATCCCTCGGATGGGAATCATTAGATCCCCATCCCTATAAATTTAGCCACACATATTGTAAATAAATGACATAAATAAATAAAGACGGGAAAATAACATTAATTAAAATTACCTCAAACTTCAAAGTAAAATTCGTTGATCCACGGATGATAATCTTCAAACGAAATAAATGCAGAATAAACTTTGAACAAAATTTATAAACTGAAGGAATGAGTACTGAAAAATTAAAGAACAAAGCTCTCAAAAAGAAATAATAAAACTTCCCTATTTCTAGGTCTAACTATGAAAAACAATGGCTAAAAACTAAGAACACTAAAAACTAAAACTCTCTAAAAAAAACTCTAATTCTAATCTCTTCCTCCCCGAAGTGTTTGAGTCACTTTAAATAGACCCGTCGTGCGGAGGTCTCCTAATCCTACTTTTCCGGGTCGATTAATCGACCAATGGATGTCGATGCATCGAGCCGACCAAGAGTCCCAAAAAATAGACTTTTAGTGTCAGATTCGTGTCAAACTTAAACTCTGGCTCGATTAATCGACCCCAGAAATCCGTGAAATTCAGCACTTCTTATGGTTCAGACACTGATTCGGTATTTCGGCCATAACTTTCTGTCCCGAACTCAGATTGAGACGATTCTTGCGCCGTTGGAAAGCGGACGAAAAGATCTACAACTTTCATGTTTTGACAATTTCGTAATTCGGCCGTCTTGAAGGTCCAAATTTAGTCACAAGTCGCACCAAGTTCTAGATTACCCGAAGTTGCAGTGTTTTGGCATTATATTCAGAATTCTTGTACTGTTTTCTATACTTGGCTTGTATTTACGCAAACACTTCAAATCTAATCAATCTCATCGATAGCCTTCATCGGACAGCTAAATATAGGTATTTAGGGCGAAATATCCTCATTTTTCAAGACTCATCATATCCCCAAACCTACACTTTGCTAGTCCTCGAGCAAAGCAAACTAAAGAAAATAAATGCCACTTTCGTAGGGAACACGATTGCACTTAGCATGTGCAACAAGCCTTTAAACCCCTAGGTGATCCTAGTGGAGGAGTTATGTCTCCTGAGGGTTTACAGTGAAGTTACCCACAAACTTCAATATATTTTGAAATCATGGAGAAAATGGAGTTGTCAAAAGATGATTGGGATAACATATCTACCATTCAAAAATAAAAATGATTAATCAATTCAACATGCGAATCCGCAATTTTAAATAAGAATGTTATGCTAATCATACTAATATCCATTCAAATTAGTCTAATGCTCAAATCGTTAGATAGCTCATCCATTCATTCCTAAAGCGTGAAGTGTGTGCATAACCAAACCAAAATTCATTCATCTCGTAGAACTAGTTTAAGCGGAAAACCGTTGGATCATTGTTTTGACTCAATCCTCACTTTAGGTATACTCTCAAAATATAAAGACACCGATAGTGGATAAGTTTTCGCATATTTAGAGGTCAATACAAAGCAAATAAAAGGTCTCACATGATAAATGAAACACGATGCAATCAATGAACAAAATAAATCTCATAAGAAGATACTTGTATATCCTAAGCATGTCATATCAAGTGTCATAAGTATCACATATTTACTCTCCACAAGGATTACTAATGCAAGATCAGATCATGAAGGTCTTTTTAGAGTTGTAATGGGGCTTAGGAAAGGGTAAGAAAGAATTGGAAGTTGGGATTCAAAGTTTCTGAGAAATTGGAAAAGAAACAACTTTTTTTTCTATTTCTCTTCTTTTCTACTCTCTCTCAATTTTTTCTATTTTTCTCAACTCACTTTTTCTTTTGAATTTCCTTTTCTTGAAGCACCTCAGATTTTTCATTATTTTTCACAATTTTCTTTTTCTTTTTCTCTCCCCTTTTTCTTTTTATTTTTTGCCATACACTCTCAGTAAACACCACAACTCAGTATCTCTCCACTTACTCTCTTTTCGTTCACTCTCATCCCTCGTTCCTAATTTCTCAGAAATAAGAAGGGTAAAGCTGAATTTTCAGAAATGGTGAAGGGTTAAAGGTTAACGTGGCTTATCAAAGAATGTATAAAGGTAAATTTTCAATAGGCTCAAAGGGGTACTAGAAAGATAAATTTATTTGAGGTGGGGCATTTTAAGCACAAAGCAGGCCAAAGATGGCCTTCAATCATGTCCTTAAAAGATAGTAACTTTGCCTATTTGTCTTGAGTAGATATACAGTACATTCTAACATAATGATATGAATTTGATTTCATGCAAAGTCACAAGTCAAAATGAAGTGTATGAGATTATGCAAAATAAGTCGTATTCAAAGAAAACTCCGAGTTTATATATTCACTCATCAATGGCGGGAAATTAGCTCTAAAGCTCACTGGGTTTAGTCTCCACTGAGAACCTAAGATTCAACATTCAAAACAGTTCATCGATTTCTAAGTCTTAGCTTGGTATCAGTGTAAAAATTCTAGGCATGAATATCAAAATTATCCACAACATATCACATTAAGCTTCATCATCTTAGATACAAGTAATCAAAATATGACACTAGTATTCTCAAAATTAAATTCACATGCATCATCAACTAAAGTTTGAAAACAATCATAAAATAATGTACATGATGACTGCAAAATAATTTTTTTTTTTTTTTTCAAATAAAACATATAAATGACGTAAAATAATTAACCATACCCCCAAACCTAAAGATGACAATGTCCTCATTATTTGAAAAGAAGTAGCGCACCCCAAACTGTTTGAAAAAGTACCTCAACACAAAGATCAAAAGAGAATATGTGTATCAAATTGGAACATGACAAAAATATATTGAAGGGAATATGGTTACACTATTGAGGAATTAAAAAACAATCCAAACTAAACACAACAAAACAAAAAGAAAGAAAAAACTAAAATCCTAAATCAAAACAAAACAAAACCAAACGGAAAATACACAATTTGGTTGCCTCCCAATGAGCGCTAGTTTAAAGTCGATAGCTCGACCTTGGGAATTGCTCAGTCAGGGTGAGCCAGTGGCTCACTCAAAGAAATAGTGTCAGAGAATGCAATCGTATTCTCAAGGAACGGTTTCAATCGCTGACCGTTAACCCGAAAAACATTCCCGTGTTTCGGGTTGATAATATCTACTGCCCCATTGGGGAGTATTCGAGAGATTTTGAAAGGACCACTCCAACGGGTTTTTAGTTTCCCCGGAAATAGATGAAGTCGGGAATTGTAGAGTAGAACTAGTTGACCAACAACGAACGATTTTCGCAGAATAGATTGATCATGAACCCGTTTCATACGGTCCTTATACGATTTAGCACAGTCATATGCATCAGCACGGAGTTCCTCTAATTCATTTATTTGGAGACCCCTTTGGGTACCAGATTTCAGGAAATCGAAATTCAATGACTTAACGGCCCAAAATGCTCGATGTTCTAATTCAACCGGGAGGTGACATCCTTTACCAAAGACCAACCGATACGGCGACATGCCAATCGGAGTTTTAAATGCAGTTCTATACGCCCATAGAGCGTCATTCAGCTTTAACAACCAGTCTTTACGGTTTGGATTGATTGTCTTTTCTAAAATCCGCTTAAGTTCCCGATTAGAGACTTCAACTTGGCCACTTGTCTGAGGGTGGTATGGTGTAGCAACTTTGTGTGTAACACCATATTTCTTCATTAATTGGGTGAACACTTTATTGCAAAAGTGCTTTCCACCATCACTGATTATCGCCTTTGGAATGCCAAAACGTGAAAACACTTGATCCTTGAGAAATTTGATCACTACTCTGTGATCATTAGATTTACAAGCCACGGCCTCTACCCATTTCGAAACATAGTCAACGCCGACAAGAATGAACGTATTTCCAAACGAATTCGGGAAAGGACCCATAAAATCGATCCCCAAACATCAAATAACTCAACTTCTAAAATTGGATTGAGCGGCATCATGTTGCGCTTTGAGATTGACTAGCATTTTGCCAGTTGTGACAGGATTTGCAATGTTGATGGCAATCCTTAAATATCGTCGGCCAGTAAAAACCACTTTGAAAGATCTTAGCTGCAGTCTTTTTGGAACTAAAGTGACCTCCACAAGCTAACTCATGACAGAACGAGATGATTTGTGGTTGCTCAGATTCAGGAATACATCGTCGTATGATTTGATCAGGACAGTATTTGAATAAGTACGGATCTTCGAAAAATAGTGTTTCACCCGAGCTAAGAAAATAGATTTCTCATTCTTTGACCAATGGTGAGGTAATTTCTTGACTAGAAATTGACAAGATCCGCATACCAAGGTGGGCAATCAATCTGAACAACCTGTTCATCCGGAAGTGCTCCAAGATCGAACAGCTCGCCGTGTTTCTCAATAATTATTCGTGACAAGTGATCGACCTCCACATTTTCTGAACCTTTCTTGTCCTTGATCTCCAAATCGAACTCTTGCAACAACAAGATCCACCTAATTAAACGTGCCTTAGCCTCTTTCTTAGCGAACAGATATCGCAGAGCAGCGTGATCTGTGAATACCACAACTTTAGATCCTAATAAATAGGATCGAAATTTATCCAACGCGAAAACTACCGCCAAAAGTTCCTTTTCAGTGGTCGAGTAGTTTAACCGGGCATCGTTGAGAGTCGACTCGCATAGTAGATTACATGCGGTAATTTTTCTATTCGTTGCCCCAAAACGGCTCAATTGCATAATCGGAGGCGTCGCACATAATTTGAGCAGGAAGGCCCGTTCGGAGATTGAATTATTGAGCTTTTATTAATTCGCCTTAATGGTTTCAAAGGCCGAACATTTATCATCAAAGATGAATGGGACATCTTTGGAAAGTAAGTGCAGAGCGGTCGTGCTATCTTCATCAAATCTTTAATAAACGCTCAGAAAAACGCGTGGCCCGAAAAGATTTGATTTCCTTCATCCTCGGTGGTGGTAGGTCGGCAATTAAATCAACTTTAGCCTTATCGATCTCAATACCCTGGGACGATATGATATGTCCCAAAACAATGCCATCTTTAACCATGAAGTGACATTTCTCCCAGTTAAGAACAAGATTCTTCTCCTGGCATCGTGCAAGCACTAGCGACAAATGATTCAAATAGTCAGCAAAACTGTTTCCATGTATCGAGAAGTCATCCATGAAGACTTCCAAGAATCGTTCGACCATATCCGAAAAAATACTCAGCATACATCTTTGGAATGTAGCTGGTGCATTACAAAGCCCAAACGGCATTCGTCGGTAGGAGAAAGTACCAAAAGGACATGTGAAAGTGGTCTTCTCCTGATCCTCCGGTGCAATGACTATTTGGTTATACCCGGAATAGCCATCGAGAAAGCAATAGTACTCATGCCCGGCCAATCTTTCTAACATCTGATCGATAAACGGAAGTGGAAAGTGATCTTTCCGCGTCATCAAATTTAACTTCCGATAATCAATGCACACTCTCCACCCTGTTTGAATTTTTGTAGGGACCAGTATGTTTTCTTCATTCTTAACCACTGTGATTCCCCATTTCTTAGGGACCACTTGTGTGTGACCCATTCTTGTCCGAGATGGGGTATATGATTCCAAAGATCTAAAGTTTGATTACCTCATTTGGACCACATCTTGCATTATAGGGTTCATCTCCTTTGTGGTTCCCTAGAAGGCTTAGCATTGTCTTCCAAATGGATTCGTGCATACACACCGTTGGACTAATGCCTTTGATATCTTTTATCGACCAACCGAGGGCACTTTTGTGCTCTTTGAGTACATTCATGAGTTGGCCTTCGATTCGCATCCGGTGTTGATGATATGATAAGTTGAGTTTCATTCTCCCCTGTAGGCATACTTGAGATTTTCCTAAGAGGTTTAAGTTCAAAGGACACTTTCCCCCCCCCTTTCGGCTTTTTCTTGATTAATCCAATTTAAGTTCCACACTCTATTTCCTGTCCTTCACCCAGGCGTGGTGTGGAATCCAGCATGTGATTTACTCCTTGGATTAGTTGATCCACATCGAAATTTTCTCCAAAATGCAAGACAAGTCGCTAGAGGATTCGATTCAGATGCATTAAATATTTCCTCTACAATTTCATCGGTATGCATGCTTGTGCATGTTCTCCTCCATGGGCTGCTTGGCAATATTAAAATGTTGAGTTCCACCGCCATATTCCCAAATGATGATTCATGATCCCATTTACAATTGATCAACAGATTGGAGGTTGCTAGAATGGTCTTCCTAGAATCCGGAATATTATTCTTCAAATTTGATGTTGGTTCGATTGTCTAGAACAACAAAATCTACAGGAAAGTAGAAAGAATCCACCTTGATGAGGACATCTTCCACAATTCCTCGAGGGATCTTTACGGACCGATCAGCTAACTGAAGGGTCATTGCAGTGGTCTTAAGTTCTCCCAATTCGAGCTCCTTATACACAGAATAAGGCAACAAGTTGACACTTGCTCCTAAGTCCAAAAGGGCCTGATCAATACGGTTATCGCCGATAATGATCGAGATTGTAGGACAACCTGGGTCCTTGTATTTGATTGGGAGCTTTGCTTGCAACACTGAACTAACCAGCTCGGCTAAGAAAGCCTTTTTCGGAATATTGGTCTTTCTTTTGATTGTGACCAATTCCTTCAAAAATTTAGCATAAGCAGGTACTTGACGGATGGCATCCAGGAAAGGAATATTAATTTTTAATTGCTTGAAAATCTCATTTATACCTTCCACATCGCGATTTCTCAGTGGTGCCATCAATCTTTGCGGGTACGGTGCTTTTGGAACTAGACTTTTCTTCTGTTCATTCTTGTCATCTAATATTTCTGTTGCTTGTACTTTGTCATCAATTTCTTCTCTCTCTTCAGATTTCTTCTCTCCATCAGACTCTTCCTCCTCCTCTGGCAACACTACTTTGTTATCGACCTGCTTTCCAGATCTCAAAGTTGTGATCGCCCGAATTTGTTGTTGATTCTCCTCTTGTGTTGAAGTTGATGTTTGTTCAACAACCATTTGGCCCCTTGGGTTAGGAACAGGTTGGCTTGGAAACGAACCTTTTTCTCTTTCACAGAGAAAGGATGCCAATTGCCCAATTTGGGTCTCTATTTTAGAAATTGAGGACGTGTGAGAATGAATGAGTTTCATCAGGTCCTCAGTAGAAGGAGTTTGTGTATGAGGACGTTGGGCAGGATTTCCCTGTGGGTTGTTAAATCCAGGTGGTGGAAATGTCGGCACAATATTTTGTTGTGGTTGGTTTTGATAACCTCCCATTGGCTGTGTAAACTGAAAATTCTGGTTCATTTGCCGTGGCTGCCCAACCTGATTTTGATTGTATTGAAATTGATTCGGGTTATTGAACCCTTGCTGCTGAAATTGCCCTTGACCGTAGTTCTGCTGCGGTCCTTGATTGAAATTTTGTTGGGGATAAAAGTTCGTCCCCTGTTTCCTGGGCTGCATTCTTTGATTATCTTGTTTCCATGAGAAATTTGGGTGGTATCTCCAGCTATTTGGGTTATTCTCATTGAAAACGTTTCCTTGATTCCGCCCATAATTATTCACAACATTTAACTGTTCAGATGTGTCTTCATGATAGTTCTGCATTGAAGGACAATCATCTGCCATATGCATTGGACTTGCACAAATTGAACATGGCTCAGGTTGTGTATTGACCATATGCACATTCTTCTTTACTTTCAATTCCTCCACTTGTTGAGTGAGGAAATCAAGTTTAGCCATCAGATCTGGGGAATCCTTTACTACATATAGTCCTCCTTTCTTGGTTGAACTCCCGGCTTGATCACGGGCTTTGACTGCTTGTTCCCGAGTCTTTGTGAAATCCTAGTCTTTGAGAATCCTCGCTACTTTTCTAAGAAAGCATAAGATTCGGTTTCTTTAAGACTCAGGTATCCTCCGCCATTCTTTGACTCCACCAGTTGTTTATTTGGTTGATTTACTCCATTGTAGAAACCGGACGATCTCCACTTTGAGTATCCATGGTGCGGACATTTGAGTAAGAGATCCATGAATCTATCCCAAGCTTCATATAATCTCTCATCTTCCTCTTGCGTGAAATCCGTGATTTCACGTCTAAGGACATTCGTCTTCGCCATAGGGAAGAACTTTGACAGAAACTTTTTGACCATCTGATCCCAGGTGGTTATGGATCCCGATGGTAGAGAATTTAACCATGCTTTTGCTTTATCCTTTATAGAGAAAGGAAATAAGCGCAGCCTAACAGATTCTTCACTGAAATTTTGGTAAACAGATGAGCAGACTTCGACGAAGTCTTTAACGTGCTGGTATGGATCTTCTCGCTCCATGCCATGAAAGATTGGAAGGATTTGGATGACATTTGTCCGAATTTCAAACCGGCCACCAGGTGTGGCGGGGTATACAATGCATGATGGGGTATTTGTAGTTATCGGAGAAAACAGTTCTCTCAATGTTGGTTCTTCCTCTTGTTCGAGTTGCCCATTCATGTTGTCAGTCATATTGACTTCAGTGGATGATTCACTTAAAAATTTCTGCCTTGATCTAGCGTCCTTACGATTTGACCGACAGGCACGTTCGATCTCAGAATTTAACGGTTCTAAATTTCTTTCTTTAAAAGACCTAGTGTGCATGCAAATAATGCACAGAGTGGAGGTTCAGTAAAACCCTCAACAATTTTTATTTTTTTTTACTAAAAATCGATTGATCGAGTCACACTCGATCAATCGAGGCCAAATCAATGCATCGACAATAGGGGTCGATGCATCGACTCCAAAAAATTTATTTATTTATTTATTTTTTTATTTTTTATTTTTAAATTAAAATTTTTAAATTTGAAATTTTCGAATTTTTCGAATTTTTTTTTTTTTTTTTTGTTTTAAATTAAAATTTTTAAATTTGAAATTTTAAATTTTTTTAATTAGCGAAATACTATTTTAATCCTCGAAAATTCCTAAAATTCTTGCAAAATTGATTTTCTCAATTTGATCCCGGCATAAAAAACTTGATGTGATTTTTATGTAATGTTTTACTGCAAGTGCGAATCGGTTTGTATATAGTGGGTGCGAGTGAGTACGAGATCGTTCACGAGGATTAATTTTGAAATACCTAAAGAGACAAGCAATTCTAGAAATCTATTAAGATCTAACAGTATTCTACCAGTTTTATGATTTAAGTGGTTGATGGTAATTAATGACTACAAACTAAAATTCAATTGATGATTCACAAATAAAAGTGAAGATGATGATGATAAAGATGAAGATACTAAATCCTCCCATCTTTGGTCCGTTCTTCCTATAATATAAATCTAAGGATTAAATTATGAGATATTTCATTGGTAACAAGCATCTTTTATGGAAGATCAATGGTCAACACCCTAATAGGTTCCACGTTGCATCCCTGCAATCAGGACTTAGATGATTTTCATATATAGATCCGGGATCAAGGGCACGGCTAGACACATGATCTCAGTTCAAATAAAAACCATCCCAAAGTGGGTGAAAATTCCAACAAGAATACCACTTACAAATCAAATCAAGGGCATGGCTCAAACACTTTATTCAGATTAGGGATATTTAAGATAAAATTACCATTACAGAACCAAGATCCAGGGCATGGCTCGGCACACTCGATCCCAGAACATAATCGTAATTAAATCCACACAACGAAAACACAAAGACCATAACCATGATAGGGTAAAGTTACCGTCACAGATCTGAGATCCCGGGCATGACACGGCACACGCGATCCCGGTTAGTGGCGAGATTTCATCCGATTCATGATAGCACAACAACCATAAAGATAAAATCATATTTTAATCCCTAATTTTATATTATTAAAAGTACATCCCTGATGGGAATCATTAGATCCCCATCCCTATAAATTTAGCACACATATTGTAAATAAATGACATAAATAAATAAAGACGGAAAATAACATTAATTAAAATTACCTCAAACTTCAAAATAAATTACGTTGATCCACACGGATGATAATCTTGAACGAAATAAATGCAGAATAAACTTTGAACAAAATTTATAAACCAAGGAATGAGTACTGAAAAATTAAAGGGAACAAAGCTCTTAAAAAGAAATAATAAAACTTCCCTATTTCTAGGTCTAACTATGAAAAACAATGGCTAAAAACTAAGAACACTAAAAACTAAAACTCTCTAAAAAAAACTCTAATTCTAATCTCTTCCTCCCCGAAGTGTTTGAGTCACTTTAAATAGACCCGTCGTGCGGAGGTCTCCTAATCCTACTTTTCCGGGGCGATTAATCGACCAAAGGGTGTCGGTGCATCGGGTCCACCAAGGGTCCCAAAAAATAGACTTTTAGTGTCAGATTCGTGTCAAACTTAAACTGGCTCGATTAATCGTCCCCAGAAATCCGTGAAATTCAGCACTTCTTATGGTTCAGACACTGATTCGGTATTTCGGCCATAACTTTCTGTCCCGAACTCAGATTGAGACGATTCTTGCGCCGTTGGAAAGCTGACGAAAAGATCTACAACTTTCATGTTTTGACAATTTCGTAATTCGGCCGTCTTGAAGGTCCAAATTTAGCCGCAAGTCGCACCAAGTTCTTGATTACCCGAAGTTGCAGTGTTTTGGCATTATATTCAGAATTCTTGTACTGTTTTCTATACTTGGCTTGTATTTACCTGAAACACTTCAAATCTAATCAATCTCATCAGATAGCCTTCATCGGACAGCTAAATATAGGTATTTAGGGGCGAAATATCCTCATTTTTCAGTACTCATCATACCCCCAAACCTACACTTTGCTAGTCCTCGAGCAAAGCAAACTAAAGAAAATAAATGCCACTTTCGTAGGGAACACGATTGCACTTAGCATGTGCAACAAGCCTTTAAACCCCTAGGTGATCCTAGTGGAGGAGTTATGTCTCCTGAGGGTTTACAGTGAAGTTACCCACAAACTTCAATATATTTTTGAAATCATCGATAAAATTGAGTTTTCAAAACATGATTTTGATAACATATATACCATTCAAAAACAAAAATCATTAATCAATTCAACATGCGAATTCTCAATTTTAAATAACAATGTTATACTAATCATACTAATATCCATTCAAATTAGTCTAATGCTCAAATCGTTAGATAGCTCATCCATTCATGCCTAAACGTGAAGTGTGTGCATAACCAAACCAAAATTCATTCATCTCAGAACTAGTTTAAACGGAAAACCGTTGGATCTGTTGTTTTGACTCAATCCTCACTTTAGGTATACTCTCAAAATATAAAAACACCGATAGTGGATAAGTTTTACATATGTGAGAGGTCAATACAAAGCAAATAAAAGGTCTCACATGACAAATGAAACACGATGCAATCAATGAACAAAAATAAATCTCATAAGAAGATACTTGTATATCCTAAGCATGTCATATCAAGTGTCATAAGTATCACATATTTACTCTCCACAAGGCAGTTACTAATGCAAGATCAGATCATGAAGGACTTTTTAGGGTTGTAATGGGGCTCAGGAAAGGGTAAGAAAGAATTGGAAGTTGGGATTCAAAGTTTCTGAGAAATTGGAAAAGAAACAACTTTTTGATTTTTTCTATTTCTCTTCTTTTCTTTTCTACTCTCTCTCAATTTTTTCTATTTTTCTCAACTCACTTTTTCTTTTGAATTTCCTTTTCTTGAAGCACCTCAGATTTTTCATTATCTTTCACAATTTTCTTTCTTTTCTCTCCTTTTCTTTTATTTTTGCCATACACTCTCAAAGAAACACCACAACTCAAGATATCTCTCCACTTACTCTTTTCGTTCACTCTCATCCCTCGTTCCTAATTTCTCAGAAATAAGAAGGGTAAAGCTGAATTTTCAGAAATGGTGAAGGGTTAAAGGTTAACGTGGCTTATCAAAGAATGTATAAAGGTAAATTTTCAATAGGCTCAAAGGGGTACTAGAAAGATAAATTTATTTGAGGTGGGGCATTTTAAGCACGGGCCACAGATGGCCTTCAATCATGTCCTTAAAAGATAGTAACTTTGCCTATTTGTCTTGTGTAGATATACAGTACATTCTAACATAATGATATGAATTTGATTTCATGCAAAGTCACAAGTCAAAATGAAGTGTATGAGATTATGCAAAATAAGTCGTATTCAAAGAAAACTCCGAGTTTATATATTCACTCATCAATGACGGGAAATTAGCTCTAAAGCTCACTGGGTTTAGTCTCCACTGAAATCCTAAGATTCAACATTCAAAACAGTTCATCGATTTCTAAGTCTTAGCTTGGTATAAGTGTAAAAATTCTAGGCATGAATATCAAAATTATCCACAACATATCACATTAAGCTTCATCATCTTAGATACAAGTAATCAAAATATGACACTAGTATTCTCAAAATTAAATTCACATGCATCATCAACTAAAGTTTGAAAACAATCATAAAATAATGTACATGATGACTTCAAAAATAATTTTTTTTTTTTTTTTTTTTCAGATAAAACATATAAATGACGTAAAATAATTAACCATACCCCCAAACCTAAAGATGACAATGTCCTCATTGACTGAAAGAAGTAGCGCACCCCCAAACCTGTTTGAAAAAAGTACCTCAACACAAAGATCAGGTGCAGAGAATATGTGTATCAAATTGGAACATGACAAAAAATATATTGAAGGGAATATGGTTACACTATTGAGGGAATTAAAAAAAACAATCCAAACTAAACACAATAAAACAAAAAAGAAAGAAAAAAAACTAAAAAATCCTAAATCAAAACAAAACAAAACCAAACGGAAAATACACAATTTGGTTGCCTCCCAATGAGCGCTAGTTTAAAGTCGATAGCTCGACCTTGGGAATTGCTCAGTCAGGGTGAGCCAGTGGCTCACTCAAAGAAATAGTGTCAGAGAATGCAATCGTATTCTCAAGGAACGGTTTCAATCGCTGACCGTTAACCCGAAAAACATTCCCGTGTTTCGGGTTGATAATATCTACTGCCCCATTGGGGAGTATTCGAGAGATTTTGAAATGACCACTCCAACGGGTTTTTAGTTTCCCCGGAAATAGATGAAGTCGGGAATTGTAGAGTAGAACTAGTTGACCAACAACGAACGATTTTCGCAGAATAGATTGATCATGAACCCGTTTCATACGGTCCTTATACGATTTAGCACAGTCATATGCATCAGCACGGAGTTCCTCTAATTCATTTATTTGGAGACCCCTTTGGGTACCAGATTTCAGGAAATCGAAATTCAATGACTTAACGGCCCAAAATGCTCGATGTTCTAATTCAACCGGGAGGTGACATCCTTTACCAAAGACCAACCGATACGGCGACATGCCAATCGGAGTTTTAAATGCGCTTCTATACGCCCATAGAAGCGTTCATTATTTAACGACCAGTCTTTACGGTTTAGATTGATTGTCTTTTCTAAAATCCGCTTAAGTTCCCGATTAGAGACTTCAACTTGGCCACTTGTTTGAGGGTGGTATGGTGTAGCAACTTTGTGTGTAACACCATATTTCTTCATTAATTGGGTGAACACTTTATTGCAAAAGTGCTTTCCACCATCACCGATTATCGCCTTTGGAATGCCAAACGTGAAAACACAGATCCTTAAGAAATTTGATCACTACTCGTGATCATTAGATTTACAAGCCACGGCCTCTACCCATTTCAAACATAGTCAACGCCGACAAGAATGAACGATTTCCAAACGAATTCGAAAGGACCCATAAAATCGATCCCCAAACATCAAATAACTCAACTTCTAAAATTGGATTGAGCGGCATCATGTTGCGCTTTGAGATTCGCCTAGCATTTGACAGCCAGACAGATTTGCAATGTTGATGGCAATCCTTAAATATCGACCAAAAACCACTTTGAAAGATCTTAGTCATAGTCTTTTGGAACTAAAGTGACCTCCACAAGCTAACTCATGATAGAACGAGATGATTTGTGGTTGCTCAGATTCAGGAATACATCGTCGTATGATTTGATCAGGACAATATTTGAATAAGTACGGATCTTCGAAAAAATAGTGTTTCACCCGAGCTAAGAAAATAGATTTCTCATTCTTTGACCAATGGTGAGGTAATTTCTGTGACTAGGAAATTGACAAGATCCGATACCAAGGTGGGCAATCAATCTGAACAACTGCTCATCCGGAAGTGCTCCAAGATCGAACAGCTCACAAGTTTCTCAATAATTATTCGTGACAAGTGATCGCCACCACATTTTCTCGAACCTTTCTTGTCCTTGATCTCCAAATCGAACTCTTGCAACAACAAGATCCACCTAATTAAACGTGCCTTAGCCTCTTTCTTAGCGAAGATATCACAGAGCGTGATCTGTGAATACCACAACTTTAGATCCTAATAAATAGGATCGAAATTTATCCAACGAAAACTACCGCCAAAGTTCCTTTTCGGTTGGTCGAGTAGTTTAACCGGGCATTGTTGAGAGTGCGACTCGCATAGTAGATTACATGCGTAATTTTTCTATTCGCCCCAAAACAGCTCCAATTGCATAATCGAGGCGTCAAGACATAATTTCGAACGGAAGGCCCAGGAGATTGAATTATTGAGCTTTTATTAATTCGCCTTAATGGTTTCAAAGGCCAAGAACATTTATCATCAAAGATGAATGGGACATCTTTAGAGCGTCGTGTATCTTATCAAATCTTTAATAAAACGCTCAAAAACCAATGTGGCCTGTAAAAGATTTGATTTCCTTAACTGTCCTCGGTGGTGGTAGGTCGGCAATTAAATCAACTTTAGCCTTATCGACCTCAATACCCTGGGACGATATGATATGTCCCAAAATAATGCCATCTTTAACCATGAAGTGACATTTCTCCCAGTTAAGAACAAGATTCTTCTCCTGGCATCGTGCAAGCACTAGCGACAAATGATTCAAACAACAAGAAACTGCTTTCCATGTATCGAGAAGTCGCCCATGAAGACTTCCAAGAATCGCTCGACCATATCCGAAAAAATACTCAGCATACATCTTTGGAATGTAGCTGGTGCATTACAAAGCCCAAACGGCATTCGTCGGTAGGAGAAAGTACCAAAAGGACATGTGAAAGTGGTCTTCTCCTGATCCTCCGGTGCAATGACTATTTGGTTATACCCGGAATAGCCATCGAGAAAGCAATAGTACTCATGCCCGGCCAATCTTTCTAACATCTGATCGATAAACGGAAGTGGAAAGTGATCTTTCCTCGTCATCAAATTTAACTTCCGATAATCAATGCACACTCTCCACCTCGCTTTGAATTTTGTAGGGACCAAAGATGTTTTCTTCATTCTTAACCACTGTGATTCCTGATTTCTTAGGGACCACTTGTGTGGGGCTGACCCATTTACTGTCCGAGATGGGATATATGATTCCAGCATCTAAAAGTTTGATTACCTCATTTCGGACCACATCTTGCATTATAGGGTTCAGTCTCCTTTGTGGTTCCCTAGAAGGCTTAGCATTGTCTTCCAAATGGATTCGGTGCATACACACCGTTGGACTAATGCCTTTGATATCTTTTATCGACCAACCGAGGGCACTTTTGTGCTCTTTGAGTACATTCATGAGTTGGCCTTGCTGATTCGCATCCAGTGTTGATGATATGATAAGTGTTGAGTTTCATTCTCCCCCAGGTAGGCATACTTGAGATTTTCCGGAAGAGGTTTAAGTTCTAAGGACACTCTCTCCTCCTCTTTCGGCTTTTCCTCGATTAATTCAATTTGAGTTCCACACTCTATTTCCTGTTCTTCACCCAGACGCGGTGTGGAATCCAACATGTGATTTACTTCTTGGATTAGTTGATCCACATCGAAATTTTCTCCAAAATGCGCAAGACAAGCTGCTAGAGGATTGTCAGATTCAGATGCATTAAATATTTCCTCTACAATTTCATCGAGTATGCATGCTTGTGCATGTTCGTCATCCTCCATGGGCTGCTTGGCAATATTAAAAATGTTGAGTTCCACTGTCATATTCCCAAATGACAGATTCATGATCCCATTTCGACAATTGATCAGCGCATTGGAGGTTGCTAGGAATGGTCTTCCTAGAATCACTGGAATATTATTCTTCAAATTTGATGCCGGTTCAGTGTCTAGAACAACAAAATCTACAGGAAAGTAGAAAGAATCCACCTTGATGAGGACATCTTCCACAATTCCTCGAGGGATCTTTACGGACCGATCAGCTAACTGAAGGGTCATTGCAGTGGTCTTAAGTTCTCCCAATTCGAGCTCCTTATACACAGAATAAGGCAACAAGTTGACACTTGCTCCTAAGTCCAAAAGGGCCTGATCAATACGGTTATCGCCGATAATGATCGAGATTGTAGGACAACCTGGGTCCTTGTATTTGATTGGGAGCTTTGCTTGCAACAACCCGAACTAACCTCGGCTAAGAAAGCCTTTTTCGAATATTGGTCTTTCTTTTGATTGTGACCAATTCCTTCAAAAATTTAGCATAAGGTGTACTTGAGGGATGTCATCCAGGAAAGGAATATTAATTTCTAATTGCTTGAAAATCTCATTTATACCTTACACATCGCGATTTCTCAGTGGTGCCATCAATCTTTGCGGGTACGGTGCTTTTGGAACTAGACTTTTCTTACGCTCATTCTTGTCATCTAATATTTCTGTTGCTTGTACTTTGTCATCAATTTCTTCTCTCTCTTCAGATTTCTTCTCTCCATCAGACTCTTCCTCCTCCTCTGGCAACACTACTTTGTTATCGACCTGCTTTCCAGATCTCAAAGTTGTGATCGCCCGAATTTGTTGTTGATTCTCCTCTTGTGTTGAAGTTGATGTTTGTTCAACAACCATTTGGCCCCTTGGGTTAGGAACAGGTTGGCTTGGAAACGAACCTTTTTCTCTTTCACAGAGAAAGGATGCCAATTGCCCAATTTGGGTCTCTATTTTAGAAATTGAGGACGTGTGAGAATGAATGAGTTTCATCAGGTCCTCAGTAGAAGGGGTTTGTGTATGAGGACGTTGGGCAGGATTTCCCTGTGGGTTGTTAAATCCAGGTGGTGGAAATGTCGGCATAATATTTTGTTGTGGTTGGTTTTGATAACCTCCCATTGGTTGTGTAAACTGAAAATTCTGGTTCATTTGCCGTACGCCAACCTGATTTTGATTGTATTGAAATTGATTCGGGTTATTGAACCCTTGCTGCTGAAATTGCCCTTGACCGTAGTTCTGCTGCGGTCCTTGATTGAAATTTTGTTGGGGATAAAAGTTCGTCCCCTGTTTCCTGGGCTGCATTCTTTGATTATCTTGTTTCCATGAGAAATTTGGGTGGTATCTCCAGCTATTTGGGTTATTCTCATTGAAAACGTTTCCTTGATTCCGCCCATAATTATTCACAACATTTAACTGTTCAGATGTGTCTTCATGATAGTTCTGCATTGAAGGACAATCATCTGCCATATGCATTGGACTTGCACAAATTGAACATGGCTCAGGTTGTGTATTGACCATATGCACATTCTTCTTTACTTTCAATTCCTCCACTTGTTGAGTGAGAAAATCAAGTTTAGCCATCAGATCTGGGGAATCCTTTACTACATATAGTCCTCCTTTCTTGGTTGAACTCCCGGCTTGATCACGGGCTTTGTTGCTTGCTTTGTGAAATCCCAGTGTTGAGAATCCTCAGCTAGCTTTTCTAAGAAAGCATAAGATTCGGTTTCTTTAAGGCTCAGGAATCCTCCGCCATTCATTGACTCCACCAGATGTCTATTTGGTTGATTTAGTCCATTGTAGAAACACTGGACCAGTCTCCACTTTGAGTATCCATGGTGCGGGCATTTGAGTAAGAGATCCATGAATCTATCCCAAGCTTCATATAATCTCTCATCTTCCTCTTGCGTGAAATCCGTGATTTCACGTCTAAGGACATTCGTCTTCGCCATAGGGAAGAACTTTGACAGAAACTTTTTGACCATCTGATCCCAGGTGGTTATGGATCCCGATGGTAGAGAATTTAACCATGCTTTTGCTTTATCCTTTATAGAGAAAGGAAATAAGCGCAGCCTAACAGATTCTTCGCTGAAATTTTGGTAAACAGATGAGCAGACTTCGACGAAGTCTTTAACATGCTGGTATGGATCTTCTCGCTCCATGCCATGAAAGATTGGAAGGATTTGGATGACATTTGTCCGAATTTCAAACCGGCCACCAGGTGTGGCGGGGTATACAATGCATGATGGGGTATTTGTAGTTATCGGAGAAAACAGTTCTCTCAATGTTGGTTCTTCCTCTTGTTCGAGTTGCCCATTCATGTTGTCACTATATATTGACTTCAGTGGATGATTCACTTAAAAATTTCTGCCTTGATCTAGCGTCCTTACGATTTGACCGACAGGCACGTTCGATCTCAGAATTTAACGGTTCTAAATTTCTTTCTTTAAAAGACCTAGTGTGCATGCAAATAATGCACAGAGTGGAGGTTTCAGGCAGAAAAACCTCAACAATTTTTATTTTTTTTTACTAAAAATCGATTGATCGAGTCACACTCGATCAATCGAGGCCAAATCAATGCATCGACAATAGGGGTCGATGCATCGACTCCAAAAAATTTATTTATTTTTTTATTTTTTTATTTTTTATTTTTAAATTAAAATTTTTAAATTTGAAATTTTCGAATTTTTCGAATTTTTTTTTTTTTTTTTTGTTTTAAATTAAAATTTTTAAATTTGAAATTTTCGAATTTTTTTTTTTTTTTTTTTTTTAATTAAGCAGAAATACTATTTTAATCCTCGAAAATTCCTAAAATTTACTGTCTACCAAAAATTCAGATTTTCTCAATTTGATCCCCGGCAACGGCGCCAAAAACTTGATGTGATTTTTTTATGTAATGTTTTACTCGCAAGTGCACGAATCGGTTTGTATATAGTGGGTGCGGAGTACGAGATCGTTCCCACGAGGATTAATTTTGAAATACCTAAAAGAGACAAGCAATTCTAGAAATCTATTAAGATCTAACAGTATTCTACCAGTTTTATGATTTAAGTGGTTGATGGTAATTAATGACTACAAACTAAAATTCAATTGATGATTCACAAATAAAAGTGAAGATGATGATGATAAAGATGAAGATACTAAATCCTCCCATCTTTGGTCCGTTCTTCCTATAATATAAATCTAAGGATTAAATTATGAGATATTTCATTGGTAACAAGCATCTTTTATGGAAGATCAATGGTCAACACCCTAATAGGTTCCACGTTGCATCCCTGCAATCAGGACTTAGATGATTTTCATATATCTAGATCTGGGATCAAGGGTACGGCTAGACACACATGATCTCAGGTTCAAATAAAAACCATCCCCAAAGTAGGTGAAAATTCCAACAAGAATACCACTTACAAATCTGAAATCAAGGGCATGGCTCGGCACACTTTATTCAGATTAGGGATATTTAAGATAAAATTACCATTACAGAACCAAGATCCAGGGCATGGCTCGGCACACTCGATCCCAGAACATAATCGTAATTAAATCCACACAACGAAAACACAAAGACCATAACAATGATAGGGTAAAATTACCGTCACAGATCTGAGATCCCGGGCATGACTCGGCACACGCGATCCCGGTTAGTGGCGGGGATTTCATTCATTCATGATAGCACAACAACCATAAAGATAAAATCTCATATTTTAATCCCTAATTTTATATTATTAAAAGTACATCCCTCGGATGGGAATCATTAGATCCCCATCCCTATAAATTTAGCCACACATATTGTAAATAAATGACATAAATAAATAAAGACGGGAAAATAACATTAATTAAAATTACCTCAAACTTCAAAATAAATTACGTTGATCCACACGGATGATAATCTTCAGAAACGAAATAAATGCAGGAATAAACTTTGAACAAAATTTATAAACTGAAGGAATGAGTACTGAAAAATTAAAGGGAACAAAGCTCTTAAAAAGAAATAATAAAACTTCCCTATTTCTAGGTCTAACTATGAAAAACAATGGCTAAAAACTAAGAACACTAAAAACTAAAACTCTCTAAAAAAAACTCTAATTCTAATCTCTTCCTCCCCGAAGTGTTTGAGTCACTTTAAATAGACCCGTCGTGCGGAGGTCTCCTAATCCTACTTTTCCGGGTCGATTAATCGACCAATGGATGTCGATGCATCGAGCCGACCAAGAGTCCCAAAAAATAGACTTTTAGTGTCAGATTCGTGTCAAACTTAAACTCTGGCTCGATTAATCGACCCCAGAAATCCGTGAAATTCAGCACTTCTTATGGTTCAGACACTGATTCGGTATTTCGGCCATAACTTTCTGTCCCGAACTCAGATTGAGACGATTCTTGCGCCGTTGGAAAGCGGACGAAAAGATCTACAACTTTCATGTTTTGACAATTTCGTAATTCGGCCGTATTGAAGGTCCAAATTTAGCCGCAAGTCGCACCAAGTTCTTGATTACCCGAAGTTGCAGTGTTTTGGCATTATATTCAGAATTCTTGTACTGTTTTCTATACTTGGCTTGTATTTACCTGAAACACTTCAAATCTAATCAATCTCATCAGATAGCCTTCATCGGACAGCTAAATATAGGTATTTAGGGGCGAAATATCCTCATTTTTCAGTACTCATCATACCCCCAAACCTACACTTTGCTAGTCCTCGAGCAAAGCAAACTAAAGAAAATAAATGCCACTTTCGTAGGGAACACGATTGCACTTAGCATGTGCAACAAGCCTTTAAACCCCTAGGTGATCCTAGTGGAGGAGTTATGTCTCCTGAGGGTTTACAGTGAAGTTACCCACAAACTTCAATATATTTTTGAAATCATCGATAAAATTGAGTTTTCAAAACATGATTTTGATAACATATATACCATTCAAAAACAAAAATCATTAATCAATTCAACATGCGAATTCTCAATTTTAAATAACAATGTTATACTAATCATACTAAAATCTATTCAAATTAGTCTAATGCTCAAATCGTTAGATAGCTCATCCATTCATGCCTAAACGTGAAGTGTGTGCATAACCAAACCAAAATTCATTCATCTCAGAACTAGTTTAAACGGAAAACCGTTGGATCTGTTGTTTTGACTCAATCCTCACTTTAGGTATACTCTCAAAATATAAAGACACCGATAGTGGATAAGTTTTCGCACATATGTGAGAGGTCAATACAAAGCAAATAAAAAGGTCTCACATGACAAATGAAACACGATGCAATCAATGAACAAAAATAAATCTCATAAGAAGATACTTGTATATCCTAAGCATGTCATATCAAGTGTCATAAGTATCACATATTTACTCTCCACAAGGCGCTTACTAATGCAAGATCAGATCATGAAGGTCTTTTAGGGTTGTAATGGGGCTCGAAAGGGTAAGAAAGAATTGGAAGTTGGGATTCAAAGTTTCGAGAAATTGGAAAAGAAACAACTTTTGATTTTTTCTATTTCTCTTCTTCTTTTCTCTCTCTCTCAATTTTTCTATTTTTCTCAACTCACTTTTTCTTTTGAATTTTTCTTGAAGCACCTCAGATTTTTCATTATTTTTCACAATTTTCTTTTTCTCCCCCCTTTTTCTTTTTATTTTTGCCATACACTCTCAGTAAACACCACAACTCGATTCTCCACTTACTCTCTTTTCGTTCACTCTCATCCCTCGTTCCTAATTTCTCAGAAATAAGAAGGGTAAAGCTGAATTTTCAAAAATGGTGAAGGGTTAAAGGTTAACATGGCTTATCAAAGAATGTATAAAGGTAAATTTTCAATAGGCTCAAAGGGGTACTAGAAAGATAAATTTATTTGAGGTGGGGCATTTTAAGCACAAACGAGCCAAAGATGGCCTTCAATCATGTCCTTAAAAGATAGTAACTTTGCCTATTTGTCTTGAGTAGATATACAGTACATTCTAACATAATGATATGAATTTGATTTCATGCAAAGTCACAAGTCAAAATGAAGTGTATGAGATTATGCAAAATAAGTCGTATTCAAAGAAAACTCCGAGTTTATATATTCACTCATCAATGACGGGAAATTAGCTCTAAAGCTCACTGGGTTTAGTCTCCACTGAAATCCTAAGATTCAACATTCAAAACAGTTCATCGATTTCTAAGTCTTAGCTTGGTATAAGTGTAAAAATTCTAGGCATGAATATCAAAATTATCCACAACATATCACATTAAGCTTCATCATCTTAGATACAAGTAATCAAAATATGACACTAGTATTCTCAAAATTAAATTCACATGCATCATCAACTAAAGTTTGAAAACAATCATAAAATAATGTACATGATGACTTCAAAAATAATTTTTTTTTTTTTTTTTTTTCAGATAAAACATATAAATGACGTAAAATAATTAACCATACCCCCAAACCTAAAGATGACAATGTCCTCATTGACTGAAAGAAGTAGCGCACCCCCAAACCTGTTTGAAAAAAGTACCTCAACACAAAGATCAGGTGCAGAGAATATGTATCAAATTGGAACATGACAAAAAATATATTGAAGGGAATATGGTTACACTATTGAGGGAATTAAAAAAAACAATCCAAACTAAACACAATAAAACAAAAAAGAAAGAAAAAAAACTAAAAAATCCTAAATCAAAACAAAACCAAACGGAAAATACACAATTTGGTTGCCTCCCAATGAGCGCTAGTTTAAAGTCGATAGCTCGACCTTGGGAATTGCTCAGTCAGGGTGAGCCAGTGGCTCACTCAAAGAAATAGTGTCAGAGAATGCAATCGTATTCTCAAGGAACGGTTTCAATCGCTGACCGTTAACCCGAAAAACATTCCCGTGTTTCGGGTTGATAATATCTACTGCCCCATTGGGGAGTATTCGAGAGATTTTGAAATGACCACTCCAACGGGTTTTTAGTTTCCCCGGAAATAGATGAAGTCGGGAATTGTAGAGTAGAACTAGTTGACCAACAACGAACGATTTTCGCAGAATAGATTGATCATGAACCCGTTTCATACGGTCCTTATACGATTTAGCACAGTCATATGCATCAGCACGGAGTTCCTCTAATTCATTTATTTGGAGACCCTTTGGGTACCGATTGTGAAATCGAAATTCAATGACTTAACGGCCCAAAATGCTCGATGTTCTAATTCAACCGGGAGGTGACATCCTTTACCAAAGACCAACCGATACGGCGACATGCCAATCGGAGTTTTAAATGCAGTTCTATACGCCCATAGAGCGTCATTCAGCTTTAACAACCAGTCTTTACGGTTTGGATTGATTGTCTTTTCTAAAATCCGCTTAAGTTCCCGATTAGAGACTTCAACTTGGCCACTTGTCTGAGGGTGGTATGGTGTAGCAACTTTGTGTGTAACACCATATTTCTTCATTAATTGGGTGAACACTTTATTGCAAAAGTGCTTTCCACCATCACTGATTATCGCCTTTGGAATGCCAAAACGTGAAAACACTGTATCCTTAAGAAATTTGATCACTACTCTGTGATCATTAGATTTACAAGCCACGGCCTCTACCCATTTCGAAACATAGTCAACGCCGACAAGAATGAACGTATTTCCAAACGAATTCGGGAAAGGACCCATAAAATCGATCCCCCAAACATCAAATAACTCAACTTCTAAAATTGGATTGAGCGGCATCATGTTGCGCTTTGAGATTCGGCCTAGCATTTGACAGTTGTGACAGGATTTGCAATGTTGATGGCAATCCTTAAATATCGTCGGCCAGTAAAAACCACTTTGAAAGATCTTAGCTGCAGTCTTTTTGGAACTAAAGTGACCTCCACAAGCTAACTCATGACAGAACGAGATGATTTGTGGTTGCTCAGATTCAGGAATACATCGTCGTATGATTTGATCAGGACAGTATTTGAATAAGTACGGATCTTCGAAAAAATAGTGTTTCACCCGAGCTAAGAAAATAGATTTCTCATTCTTTGACCAATGGTGAGGTAATTTCTCGGTGACTAGGAAATTGACAAGATCCGCATACCAAGGTGGGCAATCAATCCTGAACAACTGTTCATCCGGGAAGTGCTCCAAGATCGGAACAGGCTCGTCAGGTTTCTCAATAATTATTCGTGACAAGTGATCGGCCACCACATTTTCTGAACCTTTCTTGTCCTTGATCTCCAAATCGAACTCTTGCAACAACAAGATCCACCTAATTAAACGTGCCTTAGCCTCTTTCTTAGCGAACAGATATCACGGCGGCGTGATCTGTGAATACCACAACTTTAGATCCTAATAAATAGGATCGAAATTTATCCAACGCGAAAACTACCGCCAAAAGTTCCTTTTCAGTGGTCGAGTAGTTTAACTGGGCATTGTTGAGAGTGCGACTCGCATAGTAGATTACATGCGGTAATTTTTCTATTCGTTGCCCCAAAACAGCTCCAATTGCATAATCAGAGGCGTCGCACATAATTTCGAACGGGAAGGCCCAGTTCGGAGATTGAATTATTGGAGCTTTTATTAATTCGGCCTTAATGGTTTCAAAGGCCCGCAAACATTTATCATCAAAGATGAATGGGACATCTTTGGAAAGTAAGCTGCAGAGCGGTCGTATCTTCATCGAAATCTTTAATAAACGCTCAGAAAAACCAGTGGGCCCGTAAAAGATTTGATTTTAATCGTCCTCGGTGGTAGGTCGGCAATTAAATCAACTTTAGCCTTATCGACCTCAATACCCTGGGACGATATGATATGTCCCAAAATAATGCCATCTTTAACCATGAAGTGACATTTCTCCCAGTTAAGAACAAGATTCTTCTCCTGGCATCGTGCAAGCACTAGCGACAAATGATTCAAACAGCAAACTGTTTCCATGTATCGAGAAGTCGCCCATGAAGACTTCCAAGAATCGCCGACCATATCCGAAAAAATACTCAAAGATACATCTTTGAATGTAGCGGTGCATTACAAAGCCCAAACGGCATTCGGTAGAGGAGAAAGTACCAAAAGGACATGTGAAAGTGGTCTTCTCACGATCCTCCGGTGCAATGACTATTTGGTTATACCGAATAGCCATCGAGAAAGCAATAGTACTCATGCGCCAATCTTTCTAACATCCGATCGATAAACGGAAGTGGAAAGTGATCTTTCCTCGTCATCAAATTTAACTTCCGATAATCAATGCACACTCTCCACCTGCTTGAATTTTGTAGGGACCGATGTTTTCTTCATTCTTAACCACGTGATTCTCGATTTCTTAGGGACCACTTGTGTGGGCTGACCCATTTATCGTCCGAGATGGGGTATATGATTCCAAAGATCTAAAAGTTTGATTACCTCATTTGGACCACATCTTGCATTATAGGGTTCACCTTTGTGGTTCCCTAGAAGGCTTAGCATTGTCTTCCAAATGGATTGGTGCATACACACCGTTGGACTAATGCCTTTGATATCTTTTATCGACCAACCGAGGGCACTTTTGTGCTCTTTGAGTACATTCATGAGTTGGCCTTGGCCGATTCGCATCCAAAGGTTGATGATATGATAACAAAGTTGAGTTTCATTCTCCCGTAGGCATACTTGAGATTTTCCTAAGAGGTTTAAGTTCTAAGGACACTCTCTCCTCCTCTTCGGCTTTTCCTCGATTAATTCAATTTGAGTTCCACACTCTATTTCCGTTCTTCACCCAGACGCTGTGGAATCCAACATGTGATTTACTTCTTGGATTAGTTGATCCACATCGAAATTTTCTCCAAAATCATAGAAGACAAGTGCGCTAGAGGATTGTCAGATTCAGATGCATTAAATATTTCCTCTACAATTTCATCGAGTATGCATGCTTGTGCATGTTCGTCATCCTCCATGGGCTGCTTGGCAATATTAAAAATGTTGAGTTCCACTGTCATATTCCCAAATGACAGATTCATGATCCCATTTCGACAATTGATCAGCGCATTGGAGGTTGCTAGGAATGGTCTTCCTAGAATCACTGGAATATTATTCTTCAAATTTGATGGGTTCGATGTCTAGAACAACAAAATCTCTGAGAAAGTAGAAAGAATCCACCTTGATGAGGACATCTTCCACAATTCCTCGAGGGATCTTTACGGACCGATCATAACTGAAGGGTCATTGCGTGGTCTTAAGTTATACAGCGAATAAGGCAACAAGTTGACACTTGCTCCTAAATCCAAAAGGGCCTGATCAATACGGTTATCGCCGATGACGATCGAGATTGTAGCACAACCTGGGCCCTTGTATTTGATTGGGAGCTTTGCTTGGAACATTGGACTAACCATGGCTAAGAAAGCCTTTTGAATATTGGTCTTTCTTTTGATTGTGACCAATTCCTTCAAAAATTTAGCATAAGGTGTACTTGACGGATGGCATCCAGAAAGGAATATTAATTTTAATTGCTTGAAAATCTCATTTATACCTTCCACATCACGATTTCTGGTGCCATCAATCTTTGTGGGTACGGTGCATTCGGAACAAGACTTGTCTTCTGTTCATTCTTGTCATGCAATAGTTCTTTGGCTTCGACGTTGGGATCAATTTCTGCTCTCGCTTCAGATTTCTTCTCCATCGACTCTTCCTCCTCCTCCGCAACACTACTTTGTTATCGACACCGCTTTCCAGATCTCAAAGTTGTGATCGCTCAATTTGTTGTTGATTCTCCTCTTGTGTTGAAGTTGATGTTTGTTCAACAACCATTTGGCCCTTGGGTTAGGAACAGGTTGGCTTGGAAACGAACCTTTTTCTCTTTCACAGAGAAAGGATGCCAATTGCCCAATTTGGGTCTCTATTTTAGAAATTGAGGACGTGTGAGAATGAATGAGTTTCATCAGGTCCTCAGTAGAAGGGGTTTGTGTATGAGGACGCTAGGTGATTTCCTGGGTTGTTAAATCCAGGTGGTGGAAATGTCGGCATAATATTTTGTTGTGGTTGGTTTTGATAACCTCCCATTGGTTGTGTAAACTGAAAATTCTGGTTCATTTGCCGTGGCTGCCCAACCTGATTTTGATTGTATTGAAATTGATTCGGGTTATTGAACCCGCTGAAATTGCCCTTGACCGTAGTTCTACCTGCGGTCCTTGATTGAAATTTTGTTGGGGATAAAAGTTCGTCCCTGCTTCTGGCTGCATTCTTTGATTATCTTGCTTCCATGAGAAATTTGGGTGGTATCTACAGCTATTTGGGTGATTCTCATTGAAAACGTTTCCTTGATTCCTATAATTATTCACAACATTTAACGTTAGATGTGTCTTCATGATAGTTCTGCATTGAAGGACAATCATCTGCCATATGCATTGGACTTGCACAAATTGAACATGGCTCAGGTTGTGTATTGACCATATGCACATTCTTCTTTACTTTCAATTCCTCCACTTGTTGAGTGAGAAAATCAAGTTTAGCCATCAGATCTGGGGAATCCTTTACTACATATAGTCCTCCTTTCTTGGTTGAACTCCCGGCTTGATCACGGGCTTTGACTGCTTGTTCCCGAGTCTTTGTGAAATCCCAGTGCTGAGAATCCTCAGCTAGCTTTTCTAAGAAAGCATAAGATTCGGTTTCTTTAAGGCTTAGGAATCCTCCGCCATTCATTGACTCCACCAGATGTCTATTTGGTTGATTTAGTCCATTGTAGAAACACTGGACCAGTCTCCACTTTGAGTATCCATGGTGCGGGCATTTGAGTAAGAGATCCATGAATCTATCCCAAGCTTCATATAATCTCTCATCTTCCTCTTGCGTGAAATCCGTGATTTCACGTCTAAGGACATTCGTCTTCGCCATAGGGAAGAACTTTGACAGAAACTTTTTGACCATCTGATCCCAGGTGGTTATGGATCCCGATGGTAGAGAATTTAACCATGCTTTTGCTTTATCCTTTATAGAGAAAGGAAATAAGCGCAGCCTAACAGATTCTTCGCTGAAATTTTGGTAAACAGATGAGCAGACTTCGACGAAGTCTTTAACATGCTGGTATGGATCTTCTCGCTCCATGCCATGAAAGATTGGAAGGATTTGGATGACATTTGTCCGAATTTCAAACCGGCCACCAGGTGTGGCGGGGTATACAATGCATGATGGGGTATTTGTAGTTATCGGAGAAAACAGTTCTCTCAATGTTGGTTCTTCCTCTTGTTCGAGTTGCCCATTCATGTTGTCAGTCATATTGACTTCAGTGGATGATTCACTTAAAATTTCGCTTGATCTAGCGTCCTTACGATTTGACCGACAGGCACGTTCGATCTCAGAATTTAACGGTTCTAAATTTCTTTCTTTAAAAGACCTAGTGTGCATGCAATAACGTACGTAGTGGAGGTTTCAGGCAGAAAAACCTCAACAATTTTTATTTTTTTTTACTAAAAATCGATTGATCGAGTCACACTCGATCAATCGAGGCCAAATCAATGCATCGACAATAGGGGTCGATGCATCGACTCCAAAAAATTTATTTATTTTTTTATTTTTAAATTAAAATTTTTAAATTTGAAATTTTCGAATTTTTCGAATTTTTTTTTTTTTTTTTTGTTTTAAATTTTTTTTTTTTTTTTTTTTTTAAATTAAAATTTTTAAATTTGAAATTTTCGAATTTTTCGAATTTTTTTTTTTTTAATTAAGCAGAAATACTATTTTAATCCTCGAAAATTCCTAAAATTTACTGTCTACCAAAAATTCAGATTTTCTCAATTTGATCCCCGGCAACGGCGCCAAAAACTTGATGTGATTTTTTTATGTAATGTTTTACTCGCAAGTGCACGAATCGGTTTGTATATAGTGGGTGCGGAGTACGAGATCGTTCCCACGAGGATTAATTTTGAAATACCTAAAAGAGACAAGCAATTCTAGAAATCTATTAAGATCTAACAGTATTCTACCAGTTTTATGATTTAAGTGGTTGATGGTAATTAATGACTACAAACTAAAATTCAATTGATGATTCACAAATAAAAGTGAAGATGATGATGATAAAGATGAAGATACTAAATCCTCCCATCTTTGGTCCGTTCTTCCTATAATATAAATCTAAGGATTAAATTATGAGATATTTCATTGGTAACAAGCATCTTTTATGGAAGATCAATGGTCAACACCCTAATAGGTTCCACGTTGCATCCCTGCAATCAGGACTTAGATGATTTTCATATATCTAGATCTGGGATCAAAGTGCGGCTAGACACACATGATCTCGTGTTCAAATAAAACCATCCCCAAAGTAGGTGAAAATTCCAACAAGAATACCACTTACAAATCTGAAATCAAGGGCATGGCTCGCACACTTTATTGATTAGGATATTTAAGATAAAATTACCATTACGTAACCAAGATCCTGTGGCATGGCTCGCACACTCGATCCCGAACATAATCGTAATTAAATCCACACAACGAAAACACAAAGACCATAACAATGATAGGGTAAAATTACCGGATCCGAGATCCGGGCATGACTCGGCACACGCGATCCCGGTTAGTGGCGGGGATTTCATCCATTCATGATAGCACAACAACCATAAAGATAAAATCTCATATTTTAATCCCTAATTTTATATTATTAAAAGTACATCCCTCGGATGGGAATCATTAGATCCCCATCCCTATAAATTTAGCCACACATATTGTAAATAAATGACATAAATAAATAAAGACGGGAAAATAACATTAATTAAAATTACCTCAAACTTCAAAATAAATTACGTTGATCCACACGGATGATAATCTTCAGAAACGAAATAAATGCAGGAATAAACTTTGAACAAAATTTATAAACTGAAGGAATGAGTACTGAAAAATTAAAGGGAACAAAGCTCTTAAAAAGAAATAATAAAACTTCCCTATTTCTAGGTCTAACTATGAAAAACAATGGCTAAAAACTAAGAACACTAAAAACTAAAACTCTCTAAAAAAAACTCTAATTCTAATCTCTTCCTCCCCGAAGTGTTTGAGTCACTTTAAATAGACTGCAGTGAGGTCTCCTAATCCTACTTTTCCGGGTCGATTAATCGACCAATGGATGTCGATGCATCGAGCCGACCAAGAGTCCCAAAAAATAGACTTTTAGTGTCAGATTCGTGTCAAACTTAAACTCTGGCTCGATTAATCGACCCCAGAAATCCGTGAAATTCAGCACTTCTTGTGGTTCAGACACTGATTCGGTATTTCGGCCATAACTTTCTGTCCCGAACTCAGATTGAGACGATTCTTGCGCCGTTGGAAAGCGGACGAAAAGATCTACAACTTTCATGTTTTGACAATTTCGTAATTCGGCCGTATTGAAGGTCCAAATTTAGCCGCAAGTCGCACCAAGTTCTTGATTACCCGAAGTTGCAGTGTTTTGGCATTATATTCAGAATTCTTGTACTGTTTTCTATACTTGGCTTGTATTTACCTGAAACACTTCAAATCTAATCAATCTCATCAGATAGCCTTCATCGGACAGCTAAATATAGGTATTTAGGGGCGAAATATCCTCATTTTTCAGTACTCATCAACCATCTCGAGACTCGATCACGCGCCTGAAATCAAATGCACGATCGGATTGAGCGCCCCACCACCAGCGTGTAATTGGCCTACGCCCGGCCTAGCCTCACAGTCCTTGACCCCTAAGTTTCCTTGATTGAGCACTTCTGAAGAATCGCTTAATCGGATTGTGAGCGTACTAACAAGCGCGCAATTAGCCCTAACGCTATTAAGACTGGGAAGCTCGCTGAGCAAGTCAGTCGGTCGCTCACTGAGTCGGTGATCGACTCAAAACAATTAAGCGCTGAGAAACTGGCGCGCAATTTGATTAAATGCCTGGAAAATGGTGCGTAATTGAGGAAAGCCTATAAAAGATTTTTCTTTTCTTAATTCACCCAGGAGGCTAGGCAAATTTTCGAGAGAGAACGGATTTTTTTGGGATTCCAAAACCAGAGAACTCCGAGAACAAACCCATAAAGCAACCTAGTCCTATTTTGAAATTCAAGCGTCGAATCTTCGAGATTTCTCTCCGCAGCCCTGACCCTAGGTAAAAATCTTAGTTTTAGACTTCAGATATTTCTCATAGTTTAAATTATTTGTTTTAATTATAGGTTTTAATTTTTAGTCCGAGACCGTAGCACCATTTTTTAGACCACAAATATTTTATATCTGGTTCTAATTCTCCGAATTCGGAACCATCCCTTAATCTGACGGTCTAATTTATCGACCCTAGGCTTTAATTCCATTCTAAAATATTAATTTCTAGTCCTATCATTAATTTCTGGTTCTAATCCTTCGATTCTAAAACCAGTCCTTAATCATACAGTCTGATTTTCAGATTTCGGACCCGAATTCAGTCCTAGAAAATTAAAATTTTAATTTTAATTTCTTATTTTCATATCTCCAAAAATCTTAAATATTAATATTAGTTTCTACAATTATAGTTCATGATTCAATTCATAATTATTATTTTGAAATCAATTCCGAAAAATCCAAAATACTATTTTACGGTCCAAAATCTAATTTATCTTTGATCTTAGCCATCCGATTTGCCCAAGGGAGCTTACGGAGGGTACTCGGGAACGAGGCCAATCCTCCTTAGCATCGCGGGCCCAAAACCCTTTATTTTTTTTTTAGGAATTCTAGAATCAATTAATTGCTTTTTCTTATTTTTTAGTATAATTAATCAGTAGATTGATTTTATTTTAGCATAACTAATTAGTTAGGTTAATTAGATTCTAGTGTGATCGATCAATTTCTTCAAAACAGATTTTAATTGGTTAATATCTTGCTCTAATTAGAATTTAGTATGATTAATTCATTGTTTTAATTAGATTTTTATTATAGTTAATTCATTGCTTTAATAAGAATTTTAATAAAATTAGTTTATTTATTTTATTTAGATTTTTAATAAAATCATTTTATTTGCTTAGATTTTAATAAAGTTAATTCCTTTGCTTAAATTAGAGTTTCATTAAAATTAGTTTTCTATTTCGATTAGAATTCTAGGAGGACTGTTATACTTGACTTAATTAAAATTCCAATACACTTAGAATACTTGCTCTACTTAGAATTTCAGTATAATTAGCATGCTTGACTTAATTAAAGTTTCATTAGAACTACTACATGTGCACTCCTAATACAATCAGGAGACTAAAATTAATCAGACTTCTAATGCGTTTAGGAGACTACAATTAATCATACTCTTAGTAGTATTAGGATACTAAATTAATTAGAATTCTAATAAGATTAGGAAGCTAAAATTAATTGGACCCCTAATAGATTTATAATATTAGAATAGATCCACTCACCCTAACAAATTTACAACAAAACTTAATAGAATCAAGGAAGTCTAAACTGACTAGAACTACAACTACAAAGGGAAATAAAAGGGAAATTAAAATATCTAAATTAAGAAAAAGACATAGTTGCTAGCGTTCGCAGATGGACGATTCAGTATAGAAGTAACCCATAGCCATTCTCAAGCGTGATCATTGATGTATTACATTATTGATAAATATCTGCAGCTGACGATCGCAATAAACGAGGAACCTTCCTAGAAAACCCCTTTATTTGTTTACCTCCATTATTCCAAGCGTCACATCAGTAGAGTCCACTTGGACAAAATTGGAACCACTTATTCAACGGGGACCGAGAGGAACCCAGAAAAAGCGTGCACCAACACCAGGCATATCAGAGGAGGATTGCATGTGCTTACAACAAGCGTGTTCGCATTCAAGATTTAATGGTGGGTGACATAGTACTCAAGAAAATCTTTCCGTCTCTCCACACCGATCCGAGAGGAAAATTCAAGCCCAACTGGGAAGGACCTTACGTCATCTGAGGAGTACTCCCTAGATACGCGCTCTGCCTCGCTACCATGGATGGAGAACATTTTCTCAAGCCCATCAACGCTGGATGCGTGCGACGATTCTACTCCTTGTCTCTCGCGACAAGGTAAGTATTGATAAGATGGATGCATGACTACTTAAGGACCCCATAAAAGAGGACATCATTTCATAACTAAGTAGCCAAAAAGCATCCCTAAATGCTCATACCCTTTTCTACACCCGTGGAGCCATTAGCCTTTCTTTAATAAACCCTTCCCTAGAAAAAGAAGAAAGAAAAAGTGTATATACCAAACAAAAAAAGTGAAAAAGAGTTACCATCAAAATTCAAAAAAATTAGAAAAGAAAAATCCCAAAAAGATGACATCTGAAAAAAAGCAAAAAGAATAAAAAAAAATAGAAAAGAAAAGAGAGAAAAATCATGGGACATGTACAAAAAAAATCTCTTAAGGAAGAAGTATATTACGACAACTGGAACCCAATCAAGGAAACCTTTTAAAACCCAAAAATACCTTTAAAATTCCTAACCTATCCCTTTTAACCCGTGGCCATGATTCATCCCTAGAGAAAGTCCTCCTTAAGGTCTACAAGCAGTCACAGTATCCGTTGATTCAATACGAGCCAAGCAGAGAGACAATGAAGAATCCCATCCATTTGGCTATGACAGAATGAACGTCCATGTCGTGGTCTTTGAACCTAGAAAAGAAAAATAAAATAAAAATATACAGGCTCAAAGCAAAAAGGGCGTGGTGAAAACCCACGAGGGTACCACAGATAAAAAGAGCAAGCTCGTGTGGACCAGGTGAAAACCTTAAAAGGCATTTGGGGTAAAAATGTAAAACCCCATGGATGTAGTGAAAACTTGAAAGGGCACTACAGGTAAAAAAAAGAGCGATAATGGGCATGGCGAAAACCTATCTTGGGCGTTGTGAGTAAAAAAGGTTAAAAGAAAATGAAAGAAAAAGAGAAGAAGAGAAAAATCATTCAGCTACACCTTTAGTTACATTTATGGGCTATCTGGTCTTCAACTGTGCCGCTCATGTCAGCTCAAATCGAGTCCTGATTAGGTGTATCTTTAGACTGCACCATCAAATGTATGATCCGAGGTAAAGATGATGTGCTCTTTATGTTGTTCTAATTAAGTCTGAATATATTACGAGCGCATAATGGAAATTGTAATGCTAGTATAGGGTCGTTCCCACGAGGAAAAGATTTATTTTTATATTTCTATTTTTTGAAAACTTATATTTATCTTTAAGGTTCTAAACTACTTGAGAAATATGAATAAAAGAATGGTTTCTTAAACTAAAGTGCAAGAAAATAAATCCTAATCTTCAAACATCTGGATCCTGGTCGTTCATCAATTTCCTTCTATTCTCGGATATTTATGATATTAAAATACCGTTACACTATATATCAAATCTCCTAGCATTGGTCATTAGTCAAAACTAAAATCCTATCAATACAGATTTAATCTAATCTACAATCTCCTAAAAATTGGGCGTCAATCAAATTCTAGAAAATTGAAGATGGAAAAGTAAAACTGTTACACTAATATGCAAATCTCAACCTGAGTTGTCAATTCAAATCAAAACTTGGAGATGTTTATAAAGCAGTAAATTATAATAAAAATAAATCTAAATTAGAAAGCAAAGTAAAAATATATCTTTCACCCCTCAGCTGCAAGCATTAATTGCTTCTAAGAAACTGCGGATATCTACACTAATCTTTCAGCTCTCAATCTCAATCTTCAATTGTGATCGAGGAACCTTAGATATCTAAACTTTTCTAAACTATTTTTTTAATCGGAAGAAAACCCAACCTCAGTTGTGAATTGATTCTAAGAATTCCTTCGATGAAATAATTCTTATGTCGGGCTCTCTTATTTATAGATCATAATGGGTCAGTTTACAGTGGTCTAATCCTAATAAAAGAAACTACTAAAAATAAAAGATTTATAATATAACTCTAGTTCCAAATTTTATCTTCCTTGCTTTTACTGGTTGATGCGCTTCTAGACTTTCTCCTTAATTTCAGCAATTGAGATCTTTAGGAGTCTTTCTTCATTAATCTTCTCAGATCTGTGATTTGTTAAACTTCTAATTCAAGAGTTCTTCTATTTTGATGCATGGTAGTATACATCTTCACTTAATCAGTAACAATGAGAAGCTTCTATTTGTGAAATCTTAAATCACGATTTCTCTCTTCTTTACATAGCTTTCTCTTTGGACAATTCTATATTACAATCAATCATTTTCTTTCTATATCGCCTTTTGCTTTCAACATTTTTTGAAGAATCATAAATTATGATTTCTTATTTCTTTGGCTTCGTTCAATCATAAAACACGATTTCTTAGGTTTCATCAGGCGATGAATCGTCTTTCACGTTCAATCATATTTCTTCTTGCTTTTTGAGTTCATTTCGAAGAAGATTAACACTTTGGTTCTCTTTTACTGATTTTTCTTAATATCTGCACATCATTAGCATATTAGTAACAAAGTGGGGTCTAGCATCACTAAGTTAAGGATAATAAAATGGCACATTCTGTGACTGAGCACACCCCTAAACTTACGTTTTGCTAGTCCCTAACAAGCAAGGAAAGAATTACTAATCTAAAATTTAAATGCCACTTTCATAGGGAGCACGATTGCATTTAGCAGATGCAACAAGCCTTTAAACCCATAGGTGATCCCTAGTGGAGGAGTTGTAGTCTCCTGAAGGTTTTCAGTGAAGTTACCTACAAACTTCAAAATATTTTTGGATTTTTCAATTTTTCAAAGCAAAAATTAAAAATCTACACTAATTTTATACACTAATTATCTAATCATCATATGGTTATTATAATTTTCAAAAATTACAAACCTTTTATATCCTTACTTTCCATCACAATAGTTATCCTCGATCAAAACTTAGCAATTTTAATTCTGTAAAGTGTGGAGTGTGTGTGTACTAGTGAACAGTTAATTCTTCCTAAATTTTTCTAAACTGCAGATTTAGAAAATATTTTCATCTAAAATCTCTCACTATTGGCATACTTTAAAAAAGATATCGAAATTTTTGGTTCTCACAATATGATATCTCTTGAAGAAATATTCAAAGGATAATTGAAAATAACATGAATCTCATGGAAAGGATAATTAATTCTATTCATATAATTCCCTATGCAATCCATAGTATCTATTATTCACATCCCTACTAGACTCATGTTTTTACAAATCGTAAATCAAAAAGGTCTTTCCTTCGGCTTGTAATGGGGTTTTGGGTTTAAAAGGTTTCTGAGAAATTCGTTCTTCCTTCTCTATCCTCTTCTCTTCTTTTCTTTTCTACTTCAGTAAGTCCAAAAAGTTGGATAACTTCTTCCCATTTTTTTTTCTGTAAATCTCATTTCCTCAATTGATTTTCTTCAGCCATCCTTTTGATTTTCAGCTTTGAAAACTCGTTGCTTCTCTTCTCTTTTCTCAGAATCGTAATTACGATTTTTGACTCTTTCCCATATTTTCTTCTTTTTATTTCTCCTCAGTCGTACCCTTGTTCGGCATATCCCTTATATGTTTTCTTATACTCCTTTCATTCCCTCTTCTTTTGGTTAGTTCAAGAAGTCCTTTTTCTAAAAGTTATATTTTTTATGGTTGACCACGTTTCGTTTCATGGTTAACCACTAAAACATTGATGGGTGCGCACGAAAAGAAATATGGTTAACCACCTTTGATTGGTGGTTAACCATCACTTATATGTTGGTCAACCTTGAGATTTCTTTCGAAAATAAAAGAGTTTTTATGATCTCTTTTTAGGGTTTTAAAAAGTCATATATATACACTATTTTCGGGACTCCTTATTTTTTATCTCTATCCCTAATTGCTCAATTGTTCCTAGAGAGAAGACTGAGCAATTTTGTTCTTGATGATTCAAAGGCCCTTTTGTTCTGCTTTTATCTTTCTGAAGAATATTGCGCTTGAGGTTTCGAGCATGTATTGGCTCATGAAATCGAGTGACCTTGGTAGAATTTGAGGTGTTGTTATAGCTCGTCTGAACATGAGTGGACCATCGTGCGACTCGGTGGTTGAAGGTGACAAATTGGAGATCTATGAGTACGCGTAGTGGAATCTAGCATTATGGTTTGGGAAAGTTTAATAGGACTAGTGTGTCTGCATTCATTCGGTACTTTCTGTAACCTTTGAACTCATAGTGTATTTGTTGCCTTGTATGAGGGCGCGTAGTGGAATCTAGCGTTATGGTTTGGGAAAGTTTGATAGGACTAGTGTGTCTGCATTCATTCAGTACTTTCTGTAACCTTTGAACTCCTAGCGTATTTGTTGCCTTGGATCTGGCATAGATCTCGTGCTTTTTCCCTGTTGGGTTTCCATATAAAAATCTTATGTGCAGTGATGATTATTTTATTGTTATTATTTATTCTCTATATCATCACTAGGCAAATCTAGGATACCAAAATTTCAATTGGTATCAGAGCCAGTACACTTGATCTGTGTTCTCACGAACCGATTGACTATGGCTCATTCTAGTAACCTAGATCTGCCGAGAGGGAGCTTCAACAATGCATCCTCCATAATTTGATGGGTCCAACTATCCTTATTAGAAGGCTAGGATGTGATCTTTTTTAATATCCTTAGATCCCAAGATTTGGTTTGTTGTAGAAGATGGATGGTGTCCCCCGATGCTATCTGAAAAAAATGGAGTAACTAAGATGTCTCTAAAGCCCAGAGATATGTGGAGTCCTGAACAGTATAATTCTATCGAATATAATTATAAAGCCCTCAATCCACTGTTTAGTATTGTAATAACCCCAATTTCGTATCCAATTTAGTAAACCGTGTAAGTCATGTGATGTGCGTGCAGGATTGTGGTGTGCGTGGTTCACAAGGGAACCAATCCAAGTAAACACACTTTGGTGTGTATGTGTCTCACACCCAATTTTGTATCCAATATAGTAAACCATGTAAGTCATGTGATGTGCGTGGAGGATTGTGGTGTGCATGGTTCACAAGGGAACCTATGCAAGTAAACACACTTTGGTGTGTATGTGTCTCACACCAGGAGGCAGTTAGTGAATAAGGTAACACATAGCAAGTGTGTTTGTGCTTTTCAAGTAATCAATTCAATTGCTAGGTTAAGGGGGGTTCTCACAAGTGAAACCATTTACTGGGTTTGAGTCTTGTGAGTTAGAGAGAGAGGAAGAGAAGAGGAAGGATTTTTCTTGAATCCAAGGTTAGTTTCCCTTGATCATAGTGATGTATATGTGAAGTGTATGAAGGCGTGAAGGATCGCCTAAGATTGCGTTAGCCTGATCATGTACAAGGTGCTCAGTGTGATCGGAGTGGGTTTTCAAAACCTCTTTTATTGTAATAAAGAGGATGATCCAAACTACGGGTAGATCGCCAAGTTAAAGGTAAGAAATCAATGCTCAATATATTAAAAGTGGGTTATTTAATGTTTATAAGGATGTGTAAGAAGTATGGATGAAGTGTGATGAAGATCGAGTTAAAGAAAAATTCAGATCTGAAACATCTCTGGTTCTCGTGCGCATGTGCTTCAGAGCTCGCTCACGCGAGAAATCTTCAGAAGGCATAAGAAAGTCATGGGGCTCTTTGACTCGCTCGTGTGAGGACTTAACTGACTTCAGCCTCGCTCGCGCAAGGCCTCACGTGACCACCTACAGCCGGAAAAATTCCAGTCGATCGCGCGAGAAATTATATGTTTTGGGATTGCGCGCCCTAGCTCCAAAGCTCGCTCGCACGAAAAATAGAGTATAATCTGTTTGTTCTGTTGGTCTAAATTCTTTAAAAGTGTGTACCTTTGGTTCTTGTAATCATTCCTAAGGGGGTATTTGGACATTTTGAATGTAGGGTTAGCATGTGAACATACATGTGGACTCCCAAAAGCGTTATGTAGAGATCGATTTGAGCATGACTAGAGGTAGCGGAATTCATTTCCATGACTTCCAATATGATCGTATAGATGAATTGTGAATGAGATAAGCATGTGCGTGTGTGTGTGAATAAGATAAATGCGTGTTAAGCATGATAACTGTGACAAGTATATAGGTACTTGAATGTGATAAGTAAATGTGAACTATGTGATAAGTAAATACAAACCATGCGATAAGTGAATGTGAACCATATGATAAGCAAGCATGTATGTGAATAAAATGAGCAAGCATGTGAAACTCCAATTCTAACTATAATTAATCACACTGATTCATTGCACGGTGAATAACTATAAGTTAGTTGCACTATGATTTAAGGTTTCTTCAAATGAATCCCCACTGTGTTACAGTTGTGGACCAGCTAACAATCATCGTGTTACAAGTGACTCTATTAACTAAGCTCAGGGGCTTGTAGTTGTGGCTCAAGTGACCCTGTTAATTAAGCTCAGGGGGTTGGCAGAGTGTGAATTGTTCATTGAACGACGGTGGTTCAGGAATTCCCATCGGTATTACTTGGGCTCCCAATGCTATACATGCTTGGGAGGTTATTTAAGTTAAGCTTTTAAGTCAATTCCACACATGTGAATCATAAGAAAAGGAGTTAAATAAGAACAATAGAATTAAGTACAAGTATGTGTTTGCACTATAATTCAGTATTTTTATGCATATATCTAACAGATTCAATTCCATGAAGAAGTACCTAGTGACATTCCTCTATTGAGCTTCGACGTTAGCTCACCCTTTGACTATACATCATAGGTACAGATACAGAGTTAGGTCCTGAGGATTCTGGCCGTGAAGAAGATCTCGACTATATACTTGGAGGAGGAGTCAGATTTTCTGTCAGAGGACTACTTCCCTTAGGGAATAGTTTTGGTTATAATTTTGTGAGATTATTGCACAAGGCTTGGTATATCTAGCCTATATTTTTGTTTAGATCAATGTATTATGAAGGAAGTAATTGGGTATTTGAACCATTGTTTGGATGATGATTGTTCATCATCGATGGTTCGTTTCGGTTCTGTCGGGCTTATGGTTCTCATAAGGATAGAACCATTATTTTGTCTTTTTGGTCTTTTTGTCTTTTGGCTTATTCCATAGAATGAAATTATCGTTTGGCCACGTTATGAGGACTCTATCTAGATTATTAGAGTAATCTGCTCTGATCTACATGTTGTGGATGTACCAAGTGTTCTTTATGATAAGGGATCACCTTAATGGATTATCTGATGGTCTGGGTTTCAGGTTAGGAAATCTGGGTTATCACAGTTGGTATCAAAGCTTTGGCTTTAGAAAATTCTGACAAGACCTAGATGTGTGTGTTTTAGTGTGAGAATTTGTTAGAATATAGGGACCTCTGTTGATGAAACTTTTGGTTTCATGCTAACAGATCAGGATGTATGTTGGAGGAAGAGGTTAACCAAGGAGTGGTCGAGGAAGAAATACAGGCATGTGGAAGATATTCCCACGAGCTGAAACCGGGTTCCTCATAATAATAGAAACCCACCTGAAGAGGAGAGAAATCAGGAAAGAGATGGAAATGAACGAATAGCTCAAGCCATGGAGGTTGTGGCCAATGCAATGGCACAGCAAACTGCAGTGATGACTGCACATAACAACAATACCCATCAACCACCGACTTCTCCACCGATACTAACTATGCAACCCATACAGTCTACATTTGAGGAATTTAGGAGATTAAGGCCTCCGAGTTTATAAGGCCAGAATGATCCGTTTGAAGCTGAGAAGTGGCTTAATCAAGTAGAGAAGCTACTCGAGAGACTACCGTGCACAGATGAGGAGAAGTTGGGCTTCCTTCCAGTTAGAAGGTGATGCAGATCCGTGGTGGAAGAATGTATTGAGGGTAAGAAAGCAGGAAAATCCCAATGGGATTTGGACGTGGGAAGAGTTTGTGAGGGTATTCAACAAGGAATACTTTCCTAAACAAATCAGAAATTAGTTAGCAGTGACATTTATGAACCTTGAGCAAAGTAACATGTCAATGAGAGATTACACAACAGAGTTTACTAGATTGTCTCGATATGCCCCAGAGTATGTGTCCACTAAGCAAATAAGGGGAAACAAATTTGAGAGAGGACTGAGGCCAATTATCAGGGATAGGATTTCCATGTTGGAATTGGAGACCTATGGGGCCGTCATGGGCAAAGCAATAGTAATGGAAAGGGACATTGAGGAAATGTACCGGAGAAGGGACCCCCAGGGCAAAGCAAGGACAAGTCAAGGAGGGTCGGGTGGCTATGAACCGATGAATAAGAAACAAAGGTTCACGGCACCGACGCAGGGGCAGCCGAACCAAAGCAACTATTTTAAACCACCCTTGCCACAACCTACCTTCATGTCAAGGAGGGTCTTATCACTCGTCGGGTCCTACCTTCATGTTAGGGCCAAAACCCAAGGATTTTCACGTGCTTGCCACACACCGTAGAAAAATGTACTCATTGTGGAAAGCCACACAAGACCTCAGAGTTTAGAAGGGGTACCGACACATGTTTTAAATGCGGCAAAATTGGGAACATGATAAGGGATTGCCCAATGTTGAAAGGTGAAGGAAGAGTGACTACTACAAGACCGCCAAGGCCTACATGACAAGCACGACCCATAGTGCAAGGTCGGGCGTATGCGGTCACAGCCAAGGATGCAACCACAAGCAACGAAATCATACAAGGTATAAATAATTTCATTAAAGTCATTGAATATCTTATTAAATTTTAGAAACAGAGGAGAAGAATGTCACTGCAAAGATCTCAGCAGTTTGAGATTTTGCCGATGTATTTTCAGAAGAACTACTAGGACTACCACCTGATAGGGAAGTGGAGTTTGCTATTGACTTAGCTCCATGTACCGAGCCAGTGTCGAAAGCTCCTTACCGAATGGCTCCAGCGGAGTTAAAGGAATTGAAAGAATAACTACAAGAGCTTCTAGATAAAGGGTTCATAAGACCTAGTGTGTCTCATTGGGGAGCACCGGTCTTGTTCGTGAAGAAGGACGGGTCGATGAGATTGTGCATCGACTATCGTCAACTGAATAAATTAACAATCAAGTACCAATATCCGCTTCCAAGGATCGATGAATTTGTTTGATCAGTTATAAGGAGCCTGATCCTTTTCAATGATTGATTTGAGATCCGGGTATCACTAGTTAAAGGTCAAGGCCGAAGATATTCAAAAGACGGCATTCAGGACCAAATATGGGCATTATGAATTTCTAGTGATGCCTTTTGGCTTGACTAATGAACCAACATCTTTCATGGATCTCATGAATAGGATGTTCAAGCTACATCTTGACTCGTGTGTCGTAGTATTTGTGGACGACATACTTATATACTCAAGGATAAAGAAAGAGTATGAGCAACATCTACGAGTTGCATTACAGACATTGCGAGAGCACTAGCTGTATGCCAAGCTTAACAAATGTTAATTCTGGTTAGAACAAGTGAACTTTTTGGGACATGTTGTCTCTGAAGTAGGAATTAAAGTCGATCTAGCTAAGATAGAGGTCGTGGTACAATGGGAACAACCTAAGACAGTCACCGCAGGGAGAAGTTTTCTAGGTTTTGCTGGGTACTATAGAAGGTTTGTGATTTTAAAGCTTTTCGGTTCGCTTGCACAATTGACAAGGAAGAATATAAAATTTGAATGGACTGAAGCATGCGAGAAGAGTTTTCAAGAATTGAAGAAAAGGCTTACTTCGGCACCAGTGCTTGCTATTCCAACCAGCACCGGAGGATTTATAGTGTTAAGTGATGCGTCACACAGTGGCTTGGGTTGTGTACTCAACCAAAACAAGAAAGTTATTGCTTACGAATCCAGACAACTTAAGGATCATGAGAAGAACTACCTGACGCATGACCTTGAGTTAGCAGCTATTACTTTTACACTAAAGATATGGAGACATTATTTATTCGGTGAAACCTTCGAGATCTTCACGAACCACAAGTGTCTCAAGTGTTTATTCACACAGAAATACTTGAATATGGGACAAAGACGGTGGATTGAATTTCTAAAATATTCCTATTGCTCCATACAGTATCATCCAGGCAAGGCAAACGTGGTTGTCGATGCTTTGAGTCGTAAGACTTTGGCCCAGTTGTCAAATTTGATTTTGGGGCTTCACGAATGGAAGTTGTTGGAAGACATATCCTTATGCGATGCACGGATTGAGGTGAAAGCTCCAGGAACTTTTCGAGCAAATGTTGTGATCATACCAATATTTTTTATCAGATTTGTGAACTTCAGATGAAAGACAAAGAGTTATCAAAAATCTGATAAGGAGTGATGGAAGGTAGAAATCAAGGTTTTCTCTATCAAGAGTGATGGATCACTATTGTACAAGGGGAGGTTGTGTATGCCAATAGATGTCGGTCTGCAGCAAACCATTTTGGGTGAGGCACATAAGTCACCATATGCTATCCACCCAGGAGGTACTAAAATGTATCAAGATTTGAAGAAAGGCTTTTGGTGGAGAGGTTTGAAAAAAGACATTGTTGAGTATGTTTCAAGGTGCTTAATATGTCAACAGGTGAAAGTAGATCACCGACATCCATCGGGGTTATTACAACCTTTACCTATACCGGAGTGGAAATGGGAATCGATTTTTATGGATTTTATCTTAGGATTGCCATGAACCGTGTAAAAGCACAATGCAATTTGGGTGATTGTTGATAGGCACACAACTTATAACACCACGTATACTACAAGTAAACTCACAGACATGTTCATGAGGGAGATTGTCCGATTGCATGACATTCCCATAAGCATTAATTCGGATAGAGATCCGTTGTATACTTCTCAATTTTGGCAGAAATTTCAAGAGGGGATGGGCACTAGACTAGACTTCAGTTCAACATTTCATCTACAAACAGATGGCCAGACTGAGAGGGTAAATTAGATCATAGAAGATATGCTACAGGCCTATATGTTCAGGGATCATGGGATCAATACTTACCATTGATCGGGTTTGCATACAATAATAGCTTTCAGACAAGTACTAGAATGGCTCCCTATAAGGCATTGTATGGGCGAAGATGTCGATCACTAATCAATTGGGAAGACACGGGAGAGAAGTTTATTTTAGGGCCCGAGATTCTAGAGCGTACCACCGAAATGGTACGTGTGATAAGAGAACGATTAAAGATCGCACAAAGTAGACAGAAGAGCTATGCGGACCTAAAGAGGACGAACATGGAGTTTTAGATAAACTTAATCTTATATTTCAATGGATTTTTGTAATAGGCATATGTAAGTTACCAATGTTGGCATATATGTTTCTTGCAATTGGGAGACAATGTCATCATTAGGATTTTGCCGACTAAGGGCGTTGTGCATTTCGGGAAGCATGGCAAGTTGAGTCTGTGATACGTTGGACCATTTGAAGTTTTAGGATGTGTTAGAGAGGTCACTTACCGTGTTGCACTACCACCACAAATCTCAAGCATGCATGATGTATTTCATGTCTCGATGCTACGACGGTACGTCAAGGACCCAATGCACATATTGGATTACCAACCGATCGAAATTCAAGAGGACTTGACCGTCAAGTAAGAACTAGTGCAAATTCTTGATCAGAAGGAACAGGTATTACGCACAAATAGAATTCCACTGATACTTGTTAAGTGGCGAAACCATTCACGAGAAGAAGCCACGTGGGAACATGAGTCTGATGTGCATGAAGCTTATCCGAATTTATTTACATGAGTCTTGTCTAAATTGTTTAAATTTTAAACAAATGTATGAATATGACGTTGAATTTTATCTTGATAGTACAAGTATGCATGAATGATAAGATCATCGGCGATTGGCCGTGTATTTCATCAATGAATATTGTTGGCCAATGGGTAATGAATTACGCGAGAAAACACAACTTATACAAGGTGAAATTTAGGGCTAAAAGTAAAAGAAATGGAAATTTGAAGCAAAACTGCTTCAAGAGTTGTGTCTGAGTCTGGCCCGCGCGAGAACTTAAACCTCACTCGCGCAAGCCTCTCAGAAATGAAATATATATATATATATATATATATAAGATAAAAGGGATTTCGAACTCCAGTGGATATTTATGACTCGCGCGCCCGAGTGACTAAGCTCACTCGCACGAGGAACTGACTATATAAGGGATTCAACCCTTCTCGTGGTCATTTCACACAACCAAGTGAAGTGGGAGAGCTAGGGTTTTTTTTTTTCAGTGCAAGAGCTCACGTGATTCATGGGTTTCCTTCCCGATTAGCTTGGATTTTCTCGCACAAAAGGTAATCTTCACCCACGCTCTAGCTCCTTTTTCATTCTATTTTGTTTTGGAAACCCTCGAATGACTTCAACATCTCCAAACCCCAAACCAAGGAAGATATTGGTGATCTGACCGCCAAGTTCTCGTAAGAGGGTGGCGCCTCCACCAACTCCATTGACCCAACCCGCCCCATGGTGGGAAGGTAAAATATTTGAGCCCGAATGGTCAATCCATAAGGTTTTCTTCGAAGATAAATCATCCACCCAATGGATGTCGGATTACCTAAATACAAATGATTTGAAACCCCTATTGTCGTTGTTCCACACGCGATATTATCTCTGATTGGTGAAATTATTTTACCAAACCCTCAAAACAAATGCCACCGAAACCAAGTTATTTTGCGATATTGATGGAAAGGAATTTCTTTTGATGCCAAGGACATTTCCCATGCGATGGGATGCTTGCTTGATTATATTGAGGATGGGATTTCAAGACCCCCATTCCTTCAAGATGCTAATTTCCAAGACATTGTGGCCATTGTGAATCGTGGCATGACCGCCATGGGTAAATCCATAACACGAGCCCAGTAACCCAAGCATATGTGGCCCCTAGACATAGTATTTAGGAAGAATTTGTTCCCCTTGGGTCATGAGAAGGAGCATCGGGACCCATTTCTCCAAGCTATCTACATGGCAGATCAAGATAGGTGGTTCAGTGCACCTATTCTTATTTGAAAAGTAATTCTGCATGCCCATAAGAGGAACAAATCAGGAGCTATTCCCACACCTATAAACTGGTTACCGTATGCAAGGTTGATTTCCCAACTATTTGAGTTGCATGACGGGATCGACGGCTTTGAAATCCAAGCCCATGAGCCTATAGTTATTGATAACATAAGCCAATACCGGGCCAAGGATTTAAATCAGAGTCTTAGAAGCCTACAGACCAGTGTCAAGAAGAAAAGGGACAACCAGTTAGCCCGACAAGCAGCACAACAATCTCATCCTGGACCAATACGACCCACGACTACCCACACTAGTATGCCACCTTCATCCTAGCAGAAGCCTTAATACTCAAGAAGCTATGCTCCGTGAGCTACTGCTGCAGAGCCATAAGATCAAACTACATCAGCGATTTCAGGAGGCAGATAGCATAGATTTGATGTGCCATGCCTACCCACAGACTTACCAGGAGCTCCTGGCGGTGATGCGAGATACGATTTTTGGTACTTCCAGCTCAAGCACCGACAGTAGGCGTTGGGGCTGTTGAGGAGGAAGTTGAAGATGATGCTGACGTGGATGATGGCGCCGATGATGATGGTAATGAGGATGCCGAGGATGATGAGGCTTCTGATGGTGATGAAGATGAATCCGGTTCTGAGGAGGACTCCGGAGAGGAGTATGATGAGGGTGATGACGATTAGAGATAGTGGTTGTTGGCGGCTAGGGACGACATTTGGAGAAAATTTTCAAATTTTGAAATACAACAAGAAATTATATGTAATTTTGATGTATCACATTTGAACTATCGTGGCATGGCTATCACATCTCTTACACTTTGATGTAAATATTTTTTTATATCATGTGAATGGTTTAACATTTAGAAGTGAATGCTACTTTTTGTTGAATGGATTCCTTACTATGCAATGGGTTATGGTTATAGTTTAATGTGCTTGACTGGTAAAATTTGTCACATAGGATAGTTTAATATGCATGAGATATTAATTAGACATCATGGATAATTCAATTGGTTGTTGTGTGGTATGTGGATGCCGAAATGGTTACTTTTATGTAGGATGGTTATGATATAAATAGGTGTGGTGATTATGGTTATGTTTTCATTATACGTGTACAGGTGTCACGTAAATGGGGCATATGATCTATGCTTTTGCAGGTGTCTCTTATCGGTGTTCGCGTGTATTTCTACCACAGTTGGGCAGTTACATTTTTGCACTAGTATATATGTTCCAGATTCATGGGTATGGATTAGTTAGAGTGACTTAGGACAATTTTCGAGGATGAAAATTTTATAAGGTGGGGTGAATGTAATAACCCCGATTTCGTATCCAATTTAGTAAACCGTGTAAGGCCTGTGATGTGTGTGCAGGATTGTGGTGTGCGTGGTTCAAAAGGGAACCCATGTAAGTAAGCACACTTTGGTGTGTATGTGTCTCACACCCAATTTCGTATCAAATTTAGTAAACCATATAAGTCATGTGATGTGCGTGCAAGGGGGGTCTCACACGTGAAACCATTTGCTTGGCTTGAGTCTTGTGAGTAAGAGAGAGAGGAAGAGAAGAGGAAGGATTTTTCTTGAATCCAAAGGTTAGTTTCATTTGATCATAGTGATGTATATGTGAAGTGTATGAAGGCGTGAAGGATCGCCTATGATTGCATTGGCTTGATTGTGTAGAAGGTGCTCGGTATGATCAGAGTGGGTTTTCAAAACCCCTTTTGTTGCAACAAAGAGGATGATCCGATCTACGGGTAGATCATCGAGTTAAATGTAAGAAACTAATGCTCAATATGTTTAAAGTAGGTTATTTAATGTTTATAAGGATGTGTAAGAAGTATAGATAAAGTTTGATGAAGATTGAGTTGAAGAAAAACTCGGATCTGAAACTCGCTCACGCGAGGACTTAAGTGACTTGAGCCTCGCTCGCGTGAGGCCTCGCGTGACCACTTACAGTCGGCCAAATTCCAGTTGGTCGCGCGAGAAATTACATATTTTAGGCTCCCGTGCTCGAGCTCCAAAGCTCGCTCGCGCGAGAAACAGAGTATAACCTATTTGTGCTCTTGGTCTGAATTCATTAGAAGTGTGTACCTTAGGTTCTTTTAAGCATTCCTAAGGGGGTATTTAGATTTTTTTAATGTAGGGTTAGCGTGTGAACATACATGTGGACTCCCAAAAGCGCTATGTAGGGATCGATTTGAGCACGACTTGAGGTAGGGGAATTCATTTCCATGATGTCCAACATGATTGTATAGATGAATTGTGAATGAGATAAGCATGTGCGTGCGTGTGAGTAAGATAAATGTGTGTTAAGCATGAAAAGTGTGACAAGTATATAGGTACTTGAATGTGATAAGTAAATGTGAACTATGTGATAAGTAAATACAAACCATATGATAAGTGAATGTGAACCATATGATAAGCGAGCGTGTATGTGAATAAAATGAGCAAGCATGTGAAACTCCAATTCTAGCAATAATTAATCACACTTATTCATTACATGGTGAATAATTATAAGTTAGTTGCACTATGATTTAAGGTTTTCTTGAAACGAATCCCCATTTTGTTAGTGTTGTGAACCAGCTAACGGTCATCGTGATACAAGTGACTCTATTAACTAAGCTCAGGGGCTTGTAGTTGTGACTCAAATGACCATGTTAACTAAGCTCAGGGGCTTGGCAGAGTGTGAATTGTTCATTGAACAATGGGGGTTCAGGGATTCCCATCGGTATTACTTGGGCTCTCAATGCTATATGTGCTTGGGAGGTTATTTAAGTTAAGTTTTTAAGTCAATTCGACACATGTGTATCATAAGAAAAGGAGTTAAATAAGAATAAGAGAATTAAGTATAAGTGTGTGTGTACACTATAATTCAGTATTTCTATGCATATGTCTAAAAGATTCAATTCCGTGATATGTCCTTTAAATTTCAATCATATGAACTATGCTTTATGATATGCTATGCATGCTTGTGATATTCTTCTATTGAGCTTCGATGTTAGCTCACCCTTCGACTATACGTCACACGTACAGTTACAGAGTTAGGTATAGAGGATTCTGGCCGTGAAGAAGATCCCGACTATATACCGGAGGAGTCGGATCTTCAGCCAGAGGACTACTTCCTTTAGGGGATAGTTTTGGTTATATTTTTGTGAGCTTATTGCACAAGGTTTGGTAAGTCCATCCTATATTTTTGTTTAGAACAATGTATTATGAAGGATGTAATTGGGTATTTGAACCACTATTTGGATGATGATTATACATCATCGATGGTTCGTTTCGGTTCTGTCGGGCTTATGGTTCTCATAAGGACAGAACCATTATTTTATGTTTTTGGTCTTTTTATCTTTTGGCTTATTTTAAAGAATGGAATTGTCTTTTGGCCACAGGACTCTATTTGGATTATTAGAGTAATCTTCTTTGTTCTTCATGTTGTGGATGTACCAATGTTCTTTATGATAAGGGATCACCTTAGCGGGTGATTTGACGGTCAGAGTTTCGGGTTAGGAAATTTGGGCTGTCACAGTTGGTATCAAAGCTCTGGCTTTAGAAAATTCTGACAAGACCTAGATGTCTGCTAGAGGAAGGGGTTGATGAAACTTTTGGTTTCATGCTAACAGATCAGGATGTCTGCTAGAGGAAGAGGTTGACCAAGGAGTGGTCGAGGAAGAAATACAAGGCGTGTGGAAGATATTCCCATAAGCTCAAACCAAGTTCTTGATAATAATAGAAGCCCACTTGAAGAGGAGGGAAATCAGGAAAGAGACGGAAATGAACGAATAGCTAAAGCCATGGAGGCTGAGGCCAATGCAATGGCACAGCAAACTACGGTGATGACTGCACATACTAACAATACCCATCAATCACCAACTCCTCCACCGATACTAACTATGCAACCCATACAGTCTACATTTGTGGAATTTAGGAGATTAAGGCCTCTGAGTTTCTATGGCTAGAATGATTCGTTTGAAGCTGAGAAGTGTCTCAATCGAATAGAGATGCTACCTGAGAGATTACCTGTTGGTACGCGCTTTTTCTGAGTTCTTTTCGATCCCCGAAAAAAGGGGCCCAATTCGATCCTAAGCGGACTCTGACAATGGCAATGATGGAGTAATAAATTAGGAAATATTAAATGCTGAAATTAAAGAGGCAAATTCTAAATGAAGAATACCTGAGAAGATACGATCGCCAGTTGCAGATATTTATCGACACTGCAACACATCACTGATCACACTTTAAGGGGAGCGGGTGCTGCTAGGATGAACTCCTTTACTGAATCGTCCGCCGGTGAACGCCAGCAGCTATGGGTTGTCTTTAGTGTAACTAGTTTGATTTTCTTATTCATGCTGGGATTTTATTTAACTTGGTTTCCTAATCCTACTGGGAGTCTGATTAAGAAAGGGCCTCCTAATTCTACTAGGAGTCTAATTTTAAAAAAGGTCTTCCGATTCTACTAGGAATCTAATTAATTTAAATATCTTAATCCTATTAGAAATCTAATTAATTAAGTCTCATAATCTTATTAAAAGTCTAATTAATTTAAATGCTTAATCCTATTAGGAATCTAATTAATTAAATCTCCTAATCCTACTAGGAGTTTAATTAATTTAAATATCCTAATTTTAATTAGAAATTGAGTTAATTAGAAAAAAGTGGTTTGGGCCCGCTATGCTAAGGAGGATTGGCCTCATTCCCGAGTACCCTCCGTAAGCTCCCTTGGGCAAATCGGGTGGCTAAGATTAAAGTAAATTAAATTTCAGACTATAAAATAGTATTTTTGGATTTTTGGAATTGATTTTAAGATTATAATTATGGATTAAATTAAGAAACTAAAGTTTTAAAAAACTAAATTAATTATGGGTTTTTAGAAATATTAAGTTAAGAAATTAAAACTATAAATTTAAAATTCTAGGACTGAATTTGGGTCCAAAATCAGAAAATCAGACCGTATAATTAAGGACTGGTTCTAGAACCTAAGAACTAGAACCAGATATTAATGATAGGACTGGAGATTAAGATTTTAGAATGGAAATGAGTCTAAGATCGGGGAATTAGGTTATTAGATTAAGGACTGATTCCAAAAACGAAGAACTAGAACCAGATATAAAAATTACGATCTAAAAAAAAGAGGTGCTACGGTCTAAGACTGAAAATTAAGACTAATAATTAAAACTAAGAAAAATCCTAAATCTAAAAACTAGAAGCTATTGTCAGAAACTAAAAACTATATTCTTACATAGGGTCGGGGCTGTGGAGAGAAATCTCAAAAATTTCAAAGCTTGAATCTTGAAATCATGGCTATAATTCTCTGTGTTCGTTCTCGGAGTTCTCTGGTTTCGAAATCTCAAAAAATTCCATTCTCTCTTGAGCTGTGTGTCGAATTAAAAAATATCTTTTATAGGCTTTTCTTCAATTAAATGCCCTATTTCAGGTGCTTAATCGAGTTGCGTGCTCGTTTCCCGGTGCTTAATCTCTTTGAGTCAGTCACCGACTCAGTGAGCGATCGGCTGACTTGCTCAGTGAGTTTCCTAGTTCTAAGAGCGTTAGGACTAATTACGTGCCCAATTTCGAGTGCTTAATCCACTTCAGCAGCTCATACCTGGTGCTTAATTACATTATTAATTACGCGCTTGATTTAGAGTGCGTAATCCAATTAAGCGCCTCATACCTGGTGCTTAATTATCAATTATTGATTACGCACCCAATTTGGGGTGCTTAATCCAATTTAAGCGCCTCATACCTGGTGCTTAATTGCAGATTAATTACGCTCTCATTTTGGGGTGCTTAATATAATTAAGCACCTTAGACCTGGTGCTTAATTACCGATTTTGGCGGTCAAGGACTGTGAAGCTAGGTCGGGCGTAGGCCAATGCGCACCGGTGGTATAGCGCTCAATCCAATCGCGCGTCTCATATGAAGCGTGTGATCGAGTCTCAAGATGGTCTGGGGAAGGGAAGTCTGGTCTGACAAATGACTGATTACGCGTTTGTGGTTTAGCTTGCAATCAAATTACGCGCAGGGTTTCAGGCACTTAATTCGGGGTTGTCCGGGTCTGGTGTCTAGTCTGAAATGCAAGACTATTATTTCAGTTTGTATTCTAACTATATATTATTGTTTCAGTATATAGTCTCCCTACATTGGGATCTTTGCTACAGAGCTATTGTTTTAGCCTGTGTTCAGTCATGTACTATTTTTTCAGTGCATAGTTCCACATTAGGGTTATGAGGTCAAATGTTAACCAAACAAAATTGTATATTCTGAGAGGACAAAATAGAGGTGTCTACAGATGCCGCTCTTCAGTGCGCTCTTGTGAAGTAAGAACGCGTCGAAGAAGTAGACACCCCTCATTCAAGGTGTCTTCTTGTTTCTCTTGGAAAATCAAAAATGTGAATTGGTGATGCTGACATGACATGCTTGGCTTTCTTATCTATCAGCGTAAGCTAAAATGGAGCATTTGATGGGCAAATGGTAGCTGTCGAAGGGCACATTCCGGGTCTGTGGGCGCATAGTGCATCCCGTCGCATGGCGTGAGCTAACAGAGATATTTTACACAATCGAGGTACCGGGGCGTCAATCAAATATCCAAAACAAGGTCCAGGGACTGATAATAATAAAATAAAGTATCATGCAATATCAAAGGCTTTTGCAAGTCATGTCAGACCGGGCGCATCATTACTCACACCAATACGCATCAGGTGTTCCTTTTCCAATAGGCGTTTGTAAGTTCTTAGATTAAATATACTCAATGTTCAATTTCCTAGGGGAATGGCTGGTTTGGGATGGTAATTGAAGTGGGGTCTTATGAGGTGTGTTCAGTTTAATTCTGCACAGTGGCGTGTGCACTTGATTCATCTGGAGTAAGCCTCTAAGTTGGAAATTCTAATGTGTCTGAACAAACGATCCTGTGTAGTGGAGTATGCGCTCTATCAAATTCTGCGCAGTGGGTATGCGCTTGATTGCGAGTTCAGGGGTCTGTAAATTGGGAATTCTAGTCGTAATGTGTCTAAATAAATGATTCTGCGCAGTGGCGTATGCGCTCGATCCAATTCTGCACAGTGGGATATGCGCTTGATTGCAAGTTTAGGCGGTCTTAGGAGTTAAAGGTCAGGTTCAAGTGTAATTTATCGTGCGTGGGTGATGGGGCGCTTAATCAGTTTTTTTTTTTTTTATAATAAAAGAAAGGTGAGTTGTGTCTATCTATCTTATTGCTTTGTTTTTCTTTTTCTTCTCTCTTTTTTTTATTTTTTTTACTTTTGTTTGTTTGTTTTTATTTTATGAAGTAAAGGATTTTTTTTTTTAAATAAAAGGGGGTTTTGAGATTTTGGAATTTTAGGAATTTTTAACTTAAGATCAATTCGGTGGTAAAATGGCAAAAAATGTGGCTTCCGAGATGTTGCTGAGTAGATCCACCGGTACAGGATTTGTGGACCCGACCGTAATTGTGGTTGTCAAAAAGACACTTGGCATGCTGGATACTCCGTCTAACCTTCTTAGCGAGTACTGATGATTGTCTCTTATGGGAGGACTATAGTGATTCACGAGTCGAGAGAGACAGGTTTTGAAAATATTTGATTTAACCATAGCTAACTATATATTTACGGAATATCGAGTAAAACAAAAAGTGGGTAGTACTTATCTGGGGGTGATACTTACCTATGTTGTGCATAGTTTGTACGGTCTGGTGGTGCCGTGAGTTATTGGGGATGGTACTTTAGAGATTTCTTCTCTTCAGGTCTGCTACGGCAGGGGCTTGGCAGTTGTGATGTGATGTCTTGGGAGAAATAATATAGCGATGGGACTTGGGGATTTTCCCTTTCTTCGGCTGCGTGCTGGGCGAGTCCTGGTGGGATGTGAGGATCAATTCGAGAGAGAGAGACAGAGAGTCATTTTCTTTAGCAATGGGACATGATCAATCTTTCCCTCTTTTCGTCATACGGCGTGACATGTGCTGTCGAAGTTTTTTTTTTTTAGGTAGTGATGTTTGCGACGGGATGTCGACTGAGCGTAATTGGCAGTGGCGTGCTCGCTTTCATGGGAGATTTACTTTCAGCTTCTCGCAATGGGTCATGAGGGTATGGTTAACTTACTACGATGGGACTGGATGTTGAAGTGATATCGCATGTGTACACGTTATCACGATGGGGATGGATGTTGTCATTGCTTCCTTCTCGTGTAAGGGTACGTGATGGGACTAGTGAGTAAGTCTTTCTTTTTTGGGACAGCTGGTGAGGCTACGCATGGGATAAAAAGAACTTTGGCCATGATGCGATAAAAGGTATGAGGGCATAGATTTCATCCAAAGTCGGTATTACGTGCCTATTTTAGGTCGCTCAATACGGTTGCGCATCTATATTCAGGCGTGTGATCACAGGCTAGAGTGGTTGTTTACGCGTGTGGGAGTGTGTGATTGTATTATGCGTTGTAATAGAAGCGCGTGATCGAGGCATCACCCAGTCAGTGTACAGGTGACTTTTCAGGTCGGGTGATGGCAGTGTGTCATTTGATCAATTTGTGCTGTTCATGGAGTGCGTGCGATCAGAGCGTCACACTGTTGGCGCGGGTGATGGCTTATTTACGCGTTTGGGTGGTAGGGCATATTTTGGATTGCGCGTGGTGTGTTTAGCGCGTGATCAAATTAAGCACACGTGTTCAAGCGCGTGATTAAGTCCGTACTCTATATAAGTGAGAGAACTTTCATTTATGTTTCGTTCTTTGGTTTAGTCTCGAGTTTTGACGTTTTCTTGTATATCTGGTATTCTGAAATTTGTGTTTTAGTGATATTGGTCTATCTAACCGTCCGATTAGGATGTCATTTCTTCTTATATTCGTTATTTCGCGTGATCTCTATCCTGAGGTGATGCTCGTGGACAGCATTATTCTGAGAATGGGCAGTATAGGGAATGAGAGCGCTTGTCTTCACATCGGTCCTGTTTATAGAACGGTGAAGGCAATGTTGAGGAGGCAGTGGTGGAGGAGGTGAAGATAGCGGAAGAGAAGGAGTAAAAATTGGAGGGATGTGTTTTTCAACCAATGCCCCTTGAAACCTCCGATTGGACACTCCAAGTGAAATCTGCTCCTCGCTTCTTCTTGTTTTGAACCCAGTCTTCATTTTGGGTTATAGGTTAAAGTTTTAGGTTTTTATTTTGGGTTGTAAATTCAGGAGGTATGCCTCTGGTGATACTGTTAAAACTTCTAAGTTACGAATAAAGGGGCATTTTTTTTGTGTTTTGTTCTTGTTTGTTTGTTAGTGGATTAGTTGGATTTACATGATTTGTTTGGCTTAGTTTTAGTTTTAATTTTTAAGATTCATTCCGAATTAATTCTGGGCTTATCCCGAGGTTAGTTTGCTTTATTGAGTTTAGTTTAGGGTTTACTTAGTTTTGTTGGGTTTGTTGGGGGCATTTTTTTTGTCCTAAACTAGTCAGGGTCTCATTTTAGAGGGTCTATTTTTTTTATTTAAAGTTTTGCCTAATTTAAGGTTTGATTTAACTTGAGTTTTGGTCTTTTATTTGATTCAACATGAGACTTAAAAGGTGTGAGTTTTCAAAGGTTCTAGATGGGTATTAAGTGTTTTAATTCTATTAGTTTATCTAGTTTTGGGTGGATTGGTGTTTCTTAGGGGGTATTGTGTTGTGTAATTATTGGTTCATCTAGGTTTGTCATGGATTGTGGTCTTTCAAAGGGGGTATGTGTTTGGTTTAGATTTAATTAGATTGGAATGATTTAAAGGTGTGACACTTATCACTCTATGGTTTAGGAATGTATAGCTTATAAATGTGTGAGCCAAGGGCTTTGGTTCTTGTTGTTTGTTTTGGATTTTTTTTATTTCAAGTTTAGGGTTAAAAGTTTTGGGGCATTTTTGTTTGTTAATGTCTTTTCTTCCTTTCTTTTTTGTATCATGGGTATTGGACCCGAAGAGTTGTGTTTATTATATGGATTCCTGAGAATAGACGAGATTGGGAATGCAAGGTAACTGTCGAATTGCTGTCATGCTAAGGGAAGATATGGAGGAGAAAAAAGAGGTAGAAAGGAAACCCAAGGATAAGGGAGGGTCAGAATTCTCATGACCGATGCCTATTTTTCCTCGGTAGGCTCTGTAGATCCCGTATTAGTTGCTCTTCCTTTTTGGGGTTTCCAAGGCGAGCTTCTAAGGGCGGATCGCGCGGGTCCTAAGTGGCTTTCCGTGAGTCACTCTTTCTTTTCTGCCTGTTCGAGGAAAGGGGAAGAGGTCATTACGGTTAGAATTACTTCAGGGCACTTCCCCCCTCTGAGCTTCTCCGAGATTTCTAGTTTCTCGAAATCCGGATTCGGGTATTTCCTAAACGTGCGAATTTTAAGTTTCTTATTTTAAGCTGTATATTCAGAGGGTATGCCCTCGGTGTATTTTGTAATTATTTTATGTATTTATGAAGTGATTATAATTTTCTTTTCATCTGTGGCAATTTAGTAAATTTTGGTTTATTTGATAGCTTGCTTCAATTCGTTTTGAGCGTGATGCTTATTTATTTAAATTTGGTCTGATCTTATTTATCTATTCTGATCTGGGGTATTCTTGGAGCAGTTTTTTTGTTTAGTTTAGTTTAGTGAATGGATGATGGGGGGCATTTTTTAGTTAGTTTTTTTTTAGTCTCAGTATTAGTTGGGGTGTTTAGGTGACGTTGGGGATATTTTCCTTGTTTAGATTCGCCTTAGTTGGGGTAAGTTTTTCTTGTTTAGTTTTGGTTGGAGTGTGTAAACGATGTCGAGGCATATTTTTGATTTAGGTCTTAGTTTGGAACATTTTCTTTTAGTTACCGGGGTGCATATTTCTCTAAGTCTAAAATATTCTGGATCGGGCTAAACAAGGGTGTGGTTTAGGCTAGTAATTAGTGTTTGAGATCACTCGATTCAGGGCTGTGAACGTGTTGTTTTGGGCATTTTTTTTGTGTTTTTTTAGGGAATTGCGTGCATCACTCCGAACACATAAATTAATTGTGCGCCAGAGGGTGGACGCGCGTTCCAAGTGTCAAAAGGTTATTAAGCGCCAGTTTTGGTCATTTGAACGAATTAAACGTAGGGTACCGGTCGTGTAATTACCGCGGTGGCTGGTCACTGTACGTGTGACCATTGGAATTCACGCGCCACTATGTTGGTGCTTGAAGTGATTATGCGCTCAATAGGATGACCGTAACTATATGGTCGGGTTAGTTTGAGCGGGCGACAATTGGTTTGCACGCTTAAAACCAGTCGTGTGATCCGAATTAAACGCGATGAAAGTGGTGCGTGATCGATTTAAGCATCTGGATTTAAGCACATGATTCAACTGTTCCCTATAAATAGTTCAAAACTTTTCATTTTCGTCGTGCAATCCGTGTTAGTCTTCGATTCTCTATTTACTTATTTCTTTGTGCTCTCATTTTCGTGTTTTCATGATATCTCATGATCCGATCGTCCATTTCAGGCACCGTTTCTTTCGTTCTCTTCAGTTTTTTGAGCTCTTCGTTCTAAGATAGAGTCTGGGGGTGGTGGTAGGCACAATATTATCATTTTTGAGTTGGAGAGGATGTTAGGGGCAGAGATGGGTGAGACTTTTGAGGCTCGGACCGAGGTTGTCAGGGAGGTGGATGTTGGGGAGGTAGTTGGAGAGGAGGTATTGGAGGTTGACCAGCTGGGGGTCAGGGAGGAGGTTCTCGAGATTGAGCAGGGGGTCGATGAGGATGAGGGTGAGAGGGTTGAGAGTGCAATTCCTGAGGATGAGAGAGTTGAGAGTGCGGCTGCTGAGCACCAGGGTGAGGAGCATCGAGATCGCAGACACTTTCCGCTTGAGGATTTTTTCGCTCGAGGTCGGGTAAGCATTCATGAGTAAGAGTTCTTTCATTTTCTTAGCCACTTAGGTTATGACATAGTCTTATTAGGATTTGGAAACCCTTCTAATTTATGTCGAACCTGCATTGATCCTTAGTTGTGTGCTCACTCATGCATCATAACAGCATCTAGAGATAGGTCACGTTTCTATTCAGTCATTCTTATCACTGTTTTATGTGTTTGTTGTAAGTTGTTATTATATTTGGGGCATATTTGACTCGCATTTAGTTTTAGATTCATTCGTCTTTCATCGTGGGAATGTGTTAGTCATACTATTATTATTTGTGTTTCGTTCAATAGGAACCCCCGCAGCTGGCTATCAGCTCGGCATGGACCGAGTCTCATACTTGGTACCATGCCTTGTCGGAGTTTTAACAAGTGCGGCTAGTTTCTTTCAGTTTCTTACCGATCCTGGAGCTAGAGCCCTTTCAGGTCGATCGTGGCCTAATCGCGGCGATTCTAGAGTGGTGGAGGGAGGAGCATCAGGCGCTTCTCTTCCAGTAGGAATGATGCTACCGACTCCAGAGGACTGAGTTCGCATCATTGGTCTTCATTTCGAGGGCGAGCCGATCACAGGGTGGATGGCGGAACATTATTTGGAGGTGTGTGAGGAGATCTTGGGTGTGCCGTATAGGTCGAACGGCTCGGGGCTAGATGTAATTTGAGTCACTTAGTTTTTTGATATGTTTGCGAGTGGCTTCGTCCCTAAGAGGCGCCATTCGGAGGCGAAGGCGACCTATGAGGCGCATTGTGCAGTAGTGACAGGCTGAGAGCCCGTAGCAGAGCTGGGGTTGGCTGTGGATAGAGTGCTTCAAGCATTCTTGATGCACTTCCTTGGTGCGGTACTTTTCTCTTCTTCGACTCGGGGATGCATCACCAAGTTATTTTTTATGGTTCTCGGGGACTTGGATCGAGTCCCCACCTATGCGTGGGGTGCGGCCGTGTTGGCGCATCTCTATGAGCATCTTTACCGTCGGGGACAGGGCGTCGCATCGATCAGAGGTTTTCTTCCCTTCCTCCGGGTGAGTTTTAGTTAATTGATGTCATAGTGTCTTCATTTTCTTGGCCTTCTAATGGTATCATCTATTTAGTATTTCTTCTTGTGTGTCACTGTTATTGTTGTTATTATTTTATTTTTTTAGTTTTGGGCGGATGATGATTTCGCTTTTCTTCATCTGAGAGTTCCGTTGAAGGTGACATTCACATTTCTGCGGATGCACATGTGGAGGGAGGCATTGAGGGGTCGCCGTTGGTCTTCGGATCTTCAGACCGCGTGAGGCCTCTTTGAGGATATGCATGCGGGGAAGGTATAGATCGTCATGTGTATGTTTTTCTTATTTTGCTTTGGCATTTTTAAGATTTGAGTCTTTGTTGATGGGTTGGCTCATTTGTTCTGTTGTAGGTGATTTGGAGGCCATATGCGGATGAGGAGGATGCCGGTGTGCCAGTGATTCAGTGTAGCTGGCCTTTCTTTGATGTGGACATATGGGTCCATTGTTTTGAGAGGGTGGAGAGGATCCACACTTCTCGAGTGCTACGGCAGTTGGGGCTTGCTCAGGGAGTCCCTCCGAAGATTCGCCAGAGTAGCGAAGAGGATGACTGGCCCTCCTAGCCGAAATTTTGTAGAACAGATGGAACTTCAGGTGGCAAATTTAAGAGCTGGGGGGACCAGGGTTACTGGGGCGCATGATGAGGCGGACGCTTGAGAGTATGTGCGGTGGTTCAGTGCATTGGGTGGCGGGTGCCTCTTCACACATCCCTTCCATGGGAGTGGCTCTTTCGCGATCGGTGGGACGAAGTCGGCGTCGGCTTTGAGGGAGAGGTTGGCTACATTAGAGCAGGGCCACCTCATGGCGAGCATGCAGGGGGCATTAGACGCTCTTCATAGGGTGATGGAGCGGATGGGATGTGCTCCTCATCCGGATGAGGACATGCTTCACTCCTTAGCCTCCTCGGTTGCTCAGGCTAGGGCAACGAAGGATGAGTTGGGGGCTCGGCTAGCGGAGACTCGATGGCTCCTAGTGAGTTAATTTAAATTTTTGTGTCATGTGGACTCGATCTTCTTGTCATTCTTACATGGTTGTGGTGTCTTGTTTTGTTTCATTTTAGATAGTATGTGAGGGAGGGTGAGGTCGCTCGTCAGATGGATATGATTGATTTATTACACAGTCAGCAGCAGGCCAGTCGAGAGGTGGAGTACAGCTTACCATCTGAGATTGACCGATTGGTAGGTGTCTTTACAAATATAATTTTATTAATTGTTAGCATTGTGGGCTTGCCAACTGACATGTTTATTGTTATTCGTAGAGAGCCGAGCTCGCTGCTAGAGGTTTCATTCCGGCGTTTGATCCATCTTCAGTTGCTTCCTCCAGTCAGGAGGATCCAGCGGTGGCTCAGCTTCGGCTCGAGCTAGATCATTGGGTAAGTTCCATTCAATCTTTTATCTTGTTTGTGTCCTTGCATTAGTTTGTTGGGTGTCATTGTTTTACTTTCTTAGTAGCTTACTAATATCATGCGATATTTTAGCATTGGGTTGCCGAGGATCTTCAGGTGAGGGAGGCGACTGCTGCCTCTCTGCGCCCGAAGAGTCAGGTATAGTTTTTTCTTTTGATGTGACATGATTTTGTTTAGGTTATTCCATCTTTATTTTGTTCTGACATGTCTTGTGTTGGTTTGTTTGGTTCGTTGTGCAGGCTATTCCGGAATCCGCTCCTGAGGCTCCCCCTCAGGATTTTGTTCCTATCCCTACTCAGGTATCTTTTAGTTATTGTGTTTGTGGTTTATTTATCATTATAGTATTTTCTGATGTATTTATTTATTCTTGTTGCAAACGCCTAGTTTAATGTTCCTTCCGTGCCTCCTGCTGAGACGATTGGGTGACTGCTAGAGGAGAGGTTGGATCTGGTATGACTATTTCCTTTTCAAAGTTTCTTATTTTGCTCATGTATATATTAGTTTTCCTTTGACTTGGTGTGGTTATACAGGTCCGTCAGCTTAAGGAGGCGTGTCTAGAAGCGGCGTGAGCATGCGCCACTCCCAAGGCGAGACGAGTCCTTGGGGAGACGCAGAGTCGGGAGGAGCTGGTCACACATAGGACTCAGATTGAGGCATTAGAGGCAACACGTCAGACAATGCGGACAAAGATGCAGGTGATCCTAGATCGGTTATAGTATCGTCTGGCGAGGAGTGAGCGAGGGCTGCATAGGTTGGTTAGTCAGCTTGATGGCTCGGAGTCGAGGGCTACAAGTTCCTCAGCTGGGCAGTCTCGGCACACGTTACATGACCGTGTCAGGGATGATGCTTGTAGGGATTCGGCCGTTCGTGATATTCTTGTGGGGTATCCTCCTCGTTCTCGATCGAGGCGATCCGCTAGTCAGGCGAGTGAGGGGGGTTCTGTGGTGGGGCCTTATCATCTAGAGGTTCCAAGGACTCCGAGTGCAGGGATTGTATTTTCAAAGGACCAGTCTACGGACCTCCGAGCTTATGATACTAGGGACAGCAGCACTCGACCATCCTAGCTGGAGCGTAGGGAGTAGGGATATGTGTGTGTGTGTGTATTTTGGTATCCATAGCATGTGTGTGTTGTGTATATAGGGGAGATGCCCCTGGTGCCAGGTGTAAAAAGAAATCAAAAGATTTTAACATATATATAGAGAGAGATTTTTGGTTTAGATGTACCTGATTGGCTCCTTTTCTTTTAGTTATCTCTTGTGTCTACTTTTACTTCTTAGTTCCTTTAGCGCCATCGATCGTCATTGGGACTTGGATGCTTCCTGAGCTATCCCAGTGATTATTGAAAGTTGCTTCATATCTGCACATCTAAGAGTATTGCTGTCAGTAATTTCTGATCTCTCCCTTGCTAGTTGTCAAGGGCGTAAGTGTCTCAGACCGGAGTTTGGTAGGAAAAGATGAATATGTGCTCTTTTCCTTTCTTTCTTTTTTCTTCTTTTTTTCTCTTTTTTTTTCTTTCTTTTTCTTCTTTTTTCTCTTTTTTTCTTCTTTTTTTTCTAAAGAAAGTGAAAATAATGCAACAGAGAAAGTAAATAGCTAAAATAGAAATAATAACAAAATTAATAAAAAAATAAAAAAAAGCCTCAGTGTAGGAGCGCGATAGGATTGGCAGTATAATATCTTTGGCAGCACTTTTCGGGTGGTAACTTCGTCGTTCTTTGTCTTCTTTGTCGATAAGCCGTTACTTCTTATATGTTTCTTCTTCCACTTTAAAAAAAATGCCCCAGCGTCAAGGTGCAATGGAGCTTTTCTGGGTTTCAAGATAAGCACTTTAGATCTATAAGCAATCATGGGTATTTGGTGAGTTAGTTTTGAAGAAAAATTTACCAGTACTGTTATCGAATCAGGGAGGTTTCTTTGATTAGGTCAGTTATATACAAGGGTCTATCCTAGGGTGGTGGTCATCCTATCCCATGGTTATTAGGGAGAAGTATGGTAGGTATAGTAGGTGATTGCATCAGTCATCATTCATCAATTTTCGGTTTCATTTCTAGGAGCATCCTGTAAGGCTTCTGATTTATCATCCGAAATAAAAATAGAAGAGGGGGGTAAGGCTCAATGATATGAGAGAATAGTTCATATCTAAGGCTTTCTAATAGGGGTAAGTAATAATATTTTTCTCAGAGGGGATACGGGATGCCATAATCGAGCTCTTCGCCATGTTTCGGCACCATCAAAATCTCATATTCTATGGTTAGCTGGAGTTTATCCTGCTCCCGCCACCTTATAATGACATCTAGTAGTATGGGGACATCAGGGATGCCCTCATTGCTTGCTTATACACTTTTAGTAAAGTTACTAGAGATGTCCTCATGGCCTGCTTATGCTTCCCTGAGCTCATTGACTTGTTCATTCGTCGTAATACTCTCACTCGATTTTTGATATGCAAACGTATATTTTTTTGAAAGCATCCTGCTAATGCAAGAATAATGAGTTTGATTTAACCTAAAATCTTTATTTTTTTACTCTGACGTCTCCTCCAATGGCAGGAAAAGGGAAATGAGGATCAAGTGTTATTTATGCTTTTGAAAGAGGTTAGATAGGTCACTAGTCCTTTAATCAAATTGCCTGAGTGAGCAAAGGTGGGCATTAAATTGGTCTTAAGTATATTCTGAGAATTGAAGGCGTATGACCAATGAATAGATCGTGACGACTACGGGGGTGATAAGTAAAGGTATTTAACCACGAGATGTGACGATCACAAGGCTAAGGGTAATACTTTCTAAGGTACATGGCGTTCCAAGTCTAGGGAGTTCTTCCCCGTCTTGATTTGCCAGTTTGTAGGCATTTCCAAGATATGCGGCTGTTATGACATATGGACCTTCTCAGTTCTATTTCAGTTTTCCTTTCGAATGGGCATGCTTGGAAGGCATGATTTTCTTCAAGACTATTTCTCCAATATTAAAGGTTCATTTAAGAACTTTCTTATTGTAAGCCCTTGCCACTCTCCTATGATATACTTGAGCGTGATCAGCTGCCTGATAAGTAGTGAAAAATACCATTTTTTACCCCTAAACATGAGCCTTGAAAGAGCCTTGAGAGGACTAAATAAGTGCTTTAGTGTTCATATTGCAGCTAACCAAAAAGACAGGTCCAAATCCGAAAACCATCCTAAAATGATCAAAAAGCTGACAACGCATGTCAAACTCAAAGAGGGAGTGAAGAAATAGCCTCAGCAATGGCTAAAAAGGTCCTAAAAGAGCAAGAAAAGACCTGAAGAAGAAGAAGGATCCATTCGCAAAGAAGAATGGAAGCTAAAAGTTCAATTCGCAAAGAACATCTACTATTCGCAAAGAACTTTGAACTTTGCGAAAAGAAGAGAAGTCCTTTGCGAAAAGACCTCCTGAAGCCAAAATGCTTTGCGAAAAGATCTCCTGAAGCCAAAGTCCTTTGCGAAAAGATCTCCTGAAGCCAAAATGCTTTGCGAAAAGAGATTCTGGAGCCAAAATGCTTTGCGAAGAGAGATTCTGGAGCCAAGCTACTTTGCGAAAAAGCCCTTAAACTATGCGAAATGGCATTCTGGGGATTTGCAGCTCGTCCGAAGGGTATTTCAGGAAACTTTGCACGCCCCAATGCTTTTTAAAACCCAAGGACATTAGGAAGATTCGAGCACGAACCAAAGGCATATTCCACCCCATGTGAACACCCAAAGATGAAATTACTTGGCGGGAACTTCTAGAAGCTCAAGTTTTTTGAATTACATAATGTAATTGATGCCTCTGTTTCTGATTGGTGAACCAGATCAAGCATTTCGATTGGCGAATGCATCTGGATCCCGGTGCTCGACTCCTATTGGTTGATACAGATCTATCCAATTCGATTGGTTGATACACATCCGAAATGGGCTTAGGGAAAACTATAAATAGACGAACCATTTGCCCAATTTGGGTATCCAGATTTTAGAGTTTTCATCTCTGTTTCCCCATTCCGCCGAAAGCTCATCTGATTCCCCTGTAATCCCTTCTTGTATTTTACCTTTGTGAGCCATTGCGAGTGATTTGTACTTCCAAGTTCGGATTCAAGGCGTAAATTTGAGGGCTCTCTGAGAAGCTCGATGTAAGTCCGAGGGCTCTCTAAGAAGCCGTGCTCTGTAATTGTAACGTTGGATTTTAAAAGGTTCTGTAATTTGTGTCTTCTCCATTGGAGTCATGTCGAGGGTTCCGAATGCTCACCTTAGTGCATTAGACTTCTTTAGATTCACTCATCCGCATCCAACTTCCTTAATTCATCATCCTGTGCGAATTAGCGTTGGTAACCTAATTCAAGCGGCATTTACTTGATGTTCATGTTCGAAATAAAGAATAGGCCACGACTAGCTGATGATCCGTGACAAATCCGCCATAAGTCTAAACCTATTCCTTAATTCGGATTTATTTCTCTTACATCTGTGCTGGTAGCCAGATGAAGATTGAATCTGCTCTATTGAACTACAGATTCTCCATTAAAATTCAAAGGCTAAAATACATGAAGCTATTATTTCTGCATTTGTCTTATTTTAAACACATCCACAACTCGGATCTGGATCACGTAGTTAGTTCTTTTCTTTATTTGCTTTTAGTTCAACGTGTCAAAACCCAACACTCTCTTTTATCTATTCTCTATTTTAGATACTTATAGTGCCAGGTCTGGTAGCACAGATCTGGAGGATTATCTCTCATTTTAGACAAACTTCTCTGTGGACGATCTTGAAATACTTACTTTTAAAACTTGCTACAATTGGCCCTGATCTTGCAGGCCAGTGTTAGCCCCAATGTGCTGATATCCCTTTCATAAGTTAACATCCATATAATTTAGCATTCTTTAATTCTTTAATTTTTGCACATTTTTGGCACACTTGGAGCGACAACAAGTTTTTGGCGCCGTTCTTAGGGAAGTTTGTTCTAAAATAGGTAGACCTAAGTTTTTTATTTTGTAGATTTGATTTTATTTTAATTGTTGCTTTAAACCTGCACTTTGCATCCCAAGTGCTTGATTAAATGTCTACAGTAGTTTTGTATAGAAAACCTGTTTCTTTGCAGCAGAAATTTTTTTTTTTTTTACGAGTTTTATTCTTTGCCTTCTAGTTATTTGAATAAATCGCTGCCACTCTTTTGTCTTTTTGTCAAATTTGGGCAGAGCCTTTGAGTTTTTCTTTTATTTTTGTCAATACTTGAATAAGGTACTGCTGCAGTTTTGGATGTTTGCAGATCTGGAGCAGCCGTCCAACAAGGAGCATCTGGACCAAAGGAGCAGATCTGCTTGAGTTTGCATCCCTTCTCCTTTGCATTCATTTTCTATTTTAAATTCTTGAGAACCAGCAGTTCTGCTGTGTTTAATGTTTGTTTTGATTATAACTTCTGCTGTCTTTTAGGCATGCTGATTTTTTTTACAAAACCAAATATAAAATAAAAGAAGATGAAAACACAAATAGAAAATCTGAGTTGTTTCTCATTATTTTCAGAAGTAGTAAATAAGGGCTCTTGTTGAGCGGCTGATCCAAAACAAGTAAAAAACAAATTTGGATAGCAATATGGTCGTTGATTTACATCGAAAATTCAAAAAATGAAAAAGAAAAATAACAAAATTGTTGAAAAAGATGAGGAGGAGAAATTTGTTCCTCACCTCCCATTTCCCCATGCAATGAAGTCGTTTCTCCTTTTGACAAAGGAAACACAAAATTGAGGAAATGATGGAGACATTCAAGCAAGTTAAAATTAATCTACCTGCTTGATGCAATCAAACAGGTCCCCGCTTATGCAAAATTTCTCAAAGAGGTGTGCACCCACAAAAGGCAATCTAGGATACATTTATCCAAGAAGGCCTTGGAGAAAATCAACCAAGGGCGATCAATTGCAACACCTCCTAAGATGCAAGACCCTGTAATCCCCACAATCCCCTGCACCTTTGGGGTGCACACCATTGAGAAAGCCTTGCTAGTTATGGGTGCTAGTGTCAACCTGATCTGTTTTTGAGAAGCAATGTTTGGGAGAATTGAAACCCACTCAAGTGGTGTTACAGCTAGCTGACAGATCTGAAAGGAAACCTATGGGGTTGATTGAAGATGTTTTGGTAGGAGTAGACAAGTTTTTCTACCCTGCTGACTTTTTGGTGTTGGACATGGAACCAACCAAAAGTACCACTGCCATCCCTGTCATTATGGGAAGACCATTCCTGGCTACAGCTAATGCGTGCGTTCAATGCAGGTCTGGCATCATGGAGGTGTCTTTTGGAAATATGAAAGTTAAATTGAATGTGTATAATGCTGTTACCCAACCTCAATTCTCTGCTGAGGAATGTTTCCATGTTGACACCATTGATGAGCTGGTGGAGGAGTCTTTACAAACATTTCTGCAAGGTAAAGACTGCACCATCTATTCTAATCCTCTGCGCCATTACTCTTGTCAGAAATCAAAGGTGTAGATCACACTCTGATCTTTTTGAGCAAAGAAACTCACACAGAGGAAACCCTCAGATCATGATCTGCTTCTACTCTTATTCTTTCTGTGATTGCTGGTACTTAAGCTACATTTGAGGCCATTTTAAATATGGGAAAAACCAGAAATCTCTTGCTGCCATGTTCCCTAAATCTTCAGCCATGTAGACAGCCAAACCACCCCCACATGCCAAAGACACTGCCAAGAAGTCTGCAAAGAAAACTTTCAATGGACAAAGCAGATAGGGTTGAAAAGAAAAAAAAATCGCCATGAGGCCCACCCTGCTGCCTCGAGCCCAGAGTCCAGCTGTCCCCATTACCCATTCCTTTGGTTTTGCCTAACCCATTCATTGATGCCGAAGCTCATACCTGAGCTATTGGTGGATGAAACTTTTTCTCCTCCAAACCTGATTGCGTGCTATCTTTAAGATATCTCAGGGAGGCTTCCCTCAGCACCATCCTCACTCCATTACCTGAGAAAATTTACCCAAGGATGTCAAAGCTGTGGTATCAGAACCTCACCCTGGTCACAGGGGAACATGCTGATGTGCCAACCCTAGTTATTTTTATAGACAACTGTGACTTAACTGTGACTGCTGAGGTCATTGGACATGCCCTAGGGATACCTTTTCAAGTCAATCCTGATGGACCCTTGACTGCTCACAAGTTGCCTCTTTCAGAGATATGGCTGCCCATTTGACACAGGGCATGGTGGGTTCTGGGCAATCAATAGTGAGAAGAGATCTGCCCTGCAATATCTACTGATGGATTCCATACTCGAGAGAGTTTTATGTTACTGGGCACACCGAGGCGAACCCCATCTTAGAAGCCCTCTTTCACTTCTCTAAGGGGCAATTCTTCAATGCCCCATCGATCCTGAAAGCAATGGCTGATGTGAGTGCCAAGGTAAAAAGGAAGAAGATTGCTGGCCTCCCTTTGGAAGACTCATTACAGCCCTCTTAAGAGCCAAGTTTGACATTGATAGGGAAGAGCCCTTTGAGGTACTCACTCCTCACAACTTTGGCAAGAAAGCACTGGACCACAAGTCGGCCATGTTAAGAAGAATGAGGGAAGTAGGAGAATCAGCCAGCCCTACCAGTTTACAAGCCCAATTCATCAATTGTCTCTTTCTTATTTTCTTATTTTCTGCTTTTTATTCTATTGCAATTTTTTTCTGTCATAAGCTGTGCCTAACCAGTCTGTTTTTGTTCTCCCCTATTTCAGAAAAACTTACAACCCCTCCCCCTACTCCCTTTCCTTTTTTCCTTTTATTTTCTATCCAAATTTCTGATGTGCTTTGTAACTGTCCAGATTATTGTTGTTTCTGCTGTCTTCCCTAATAATTGTCCACCACCTTTGAACCAGTGAGGACACTGTTCCCCATAGGTTTGGGGTGTGGCAGACAAGTCCTCCTAGGAATAGTTAACATAAGGGCAGCAGAATCACCTAAGTAATTAGGAAATGTATTAATTTACTTAAGAATCATGACAACTAGAAAATTTAAAATTCCTTTGCCAAATTTAGACATTCTAAACCTTGCGATATTCTACATTTCCATGATGATTACACCATAAAAACATACTGGTATCAGCACGTAGTAAGGAAGAGAAAAAGGTAAAGATATACTTAAAAGCTCAAGGAAAAACCATAACCAGTGAGAATTGAGCCCATATATTTTCCATCTCTGTTGAAGAGTGACTGAGGCAATTTTTTCTGATTCAAAGGATTGGCTGAGGCATTAGATCCACTAGAAGTTAGGAAACTCCAAATTAAAACAAGTAACAGCACTCATGAAACTGAGGAAAAGATCAAGGCCTTCTTTAGACAGCTTGAACCTAACAGAACCAACCAAGAAAAATCTGCCCCTGTTTGTACCCCATTTGAGCTGTAAATCCTACAATTCTTCATCAAAAATACTCAAAAGTACTTGCACCTGAACCTATGGAACCAATTCAGCCTTCCCTCACTGAGAATTCAGGAGGTAAAGGAGAAAGAACTGAAGATGGACCATTTCTAGGCAACATCAAGAAAATGAAGAGAAAATACCTCAAAAACAGGCAATATGGTGACTGAGAAAAGAAGAGACAAACAATGTGAAAAAGTTGCAAGCAAAAAGGCAAAAAAGGGACCTTATGTTGAAAAATGCAAGATCAAAGAAAGAACTGATCACTGTTAATGTGAGAATCTAGAAAAGAAGAAGAAGAAGCTAAACTCAAAAGGTGGAGTCATGAACCATCGCCTGCACTTCCTGAGTTCTCAAATTCAAACCTCTGTTCAAATTGCCTTTCCTTGAAACTTCACTCCATAAGCCATACAAACAAACCTAGATTAAAAGCCCTTGTGATCCAAAGTTGAGTGAGCTGTCATGTGGAGATGAGAAGTGACCCAATCTATGGTGAGGAGATGTCAATGATGCCATTGCCTAAGAATCATGCCTATGCTCATGCTTACAGATCCAGTTGGGAGATGTAACTGCTCTTGAGCTTGAGTGAAAATGACCCTCTCAACAAAAACACTGATGAGAGTATGCTCTGGTGAGTATTGGGGTTGGATCTTGAGCACCTTAAGTATGACTTATAACCTAATTTTTATCCATAGGATGAGCTTACTGCTGGCGCATTTGTATGATTTTCTATGACTGTTCACAGATTGGAAATATTGAAACATTCATGAGGTTTATAAATGTGTAAATGCGTGTGCAAACAATAATCAAATTTTCTGTTTCATCATTGATTCAAGAGTAACTAACCCCTGCTCCTTGATTGCTCATTTGATAATATTGCACTGATGTTAAGCTGTTTCATGGAGAAGTTTGTGGGTACCTTCACTGAAAACCCTCAGGAGACTTCACTCCTCCTCTAGGGATCACCTAGGGGTTTAAAAGGCTTGTTGCATATGCTAAATGCACCTGTGCTTCCTACAAAAGTGGCTCTTTACTTTGTTTTTTATGTTTCTTTGCTCAGGGACTAGCAAAGCTTAGGTTTGGGGGTGTGATAAGTAGTGAAAAATACCATTTTTTACCCCTAAACATGAGCCTTGAAAGACCCTTGAGAGGACTAAATAAGTGCTTTAGTGTTCATATTGCAGCTAACCAAAAAGACAGGTCCAAATCCGAAAACCATCCTAAAATGATCAAAAAGCTGACAACGCATGTCAAACTCAAAGAGGGAGTGAAGAAATAGCCTCAGCAATGGCTAAAAAGGTCCTAAAAGAGCAAGAAAAGACCTGAAGAAGAAGAAGGATCCATTCGCAAAGAAGAATGGAAGCTAAAAGTTCAATTCGCAAAGAACATCTACTATTCGCAAAGAACTTTGAACTTTGCGAAAAGAAGAGAAGTCCTTTGCGAAAAGACCTCCTGAAGCCAAAATGCTTTGCGAAAAGAAGAGAAGTCCTTTGCGAAAAGATCTCCTGAAGCCAAAATGCTTTGCGAAAAGAGATTCTGGAGCCAAAATGCTTTGCGAAGAGAGATTCTGGAGCCAAACTACTTTGCGAAAAAGCCCTTAAACTATGCGAAATGGCATTCTGGGGATTTGCAGCTCGTCCGAAGGGTATTTCAGGAAACTTTGCACGCGCCCCAATGCGTTTTAAAACCCAAGGACATTCCGGAAGATTCTGAGCACGAACCAAAGGCATATTCCACCCCATGTGAACACCCAAAGATGAAATTACTTGGCGGGAACTTCTAGAAGCTCAAACAGATTTTTGAATTACATAACAGAATTGATGCCTCTGTTTCCTGATTGGCTGAACCAGATCAAGCATTTCTGATTGGCCAGAACAGATCTGGATCCTGGTGCTCGACTCCTATTGGTTGATACAGATCTATCCAATTCTGATTGGTTGATACACATCTGAGCTGGCCTAGGGAAAACTATAAATAGACGAACCATTTGCCCAATTTGGGTATCCAGATTTTAGAGTTTTCATCTCTGTTTCCCTCATTCCAGTCAGAAAGCTCATCTGATTTCCCTGTAATCCCTTCTTGTATTTTCCCTATGGGAGCCATTACGAGTGATTTGTACTTCAAGTTCGGATTCAAGGCAGTAAATCGAGGGCTCTGAGAAGCTCAGGGTGTAAGTCGAGGGCTCTCTAAACCGTGCTAATTGTAACGTTGGATTTTAAAAGGTTGCTGTAATTTGTGTCTTCTCCATTGGAGTCATGTCAAGGGTTCTGAATGTTCACCTTAGTGCAGTAGACTTCTTTAGATTCACTCATCCGCATCCAACTTCCCTTAATTCATCATCCTGCGAATTAGCGTTGGTAACCTAATTCAAGCAGCATTTACAGTGATGTTCATGTTCTGAAATAAGGAATAGGCCACAGGTAGCTGATGATCTGTGACAAATCACAGCCATAAGTCTAAACCTATTCCTTAATTCGGATTAATTTCTCTTACATCTGTGCTGGTAGCCAGATGAAGATTGAATCTGCTCTGTTGAACTACAGATTCCCCATTAAAATTCAAAGGCTAAAATACATGAAGCTATTATTTCTGCATTTGTCTTATTTTAAACACCTGCACAACTCGGATCTGGATGACGTAGTTAGTTGTTTTCTTTATTTGGTTTTAGTTAAACGTGACAGAACCCAACACTCTCTTTTATCTATTCTTTATTTTAGATAATTATAGAGCCAGATCTGGTAGCACAGATCTGGAGGTTTATCTCTCATTTTAGACAAACTTCTCTGTGGACGATCTTGAAATACTTACTTTTAAAACTTGCTACAATTGGCCCGATCTTGCAGGCCGATGTTAGAATGTCTGATATCCCTTTCATAAGTTAACATCCATATAATTTAGCATTCTTTAATTCTTTAATTTTTTTCACATTTTGGCACACTTGGGCGACAACAAGTTTTTTGGCGCCGTTAGGGAAGTTTGTTCTAAAATAGGTAGACCTAAGTTTTTTATTTTGTAGATTTGATTTTTATTTTAATTTTTCTTTAAACTGCACTTTGCATTCCAAGTGCTTGATTAAATGTCTACAGCAGTTTTGTATAGAAAACCTGTTTTACTGCAGCATAATTTTTTTTATTTTTTGAGTTTTTATTCCTTGCCTTGCCTTCTATTTATTTGAATAAGTGCTGCTGCCACTCTTTTGTCTTTTTGTCAAATTTGGGCAGTAGCCTGAGTTTTTCTTTTTATTTTTGTCAATACTTGAATAAGGTACTGCTGCCGTTTTTGGATGTTTGCCGATCTGGAAGCGGTAGTCAACAAGGAGCATCTGGACCAAAGCTGGAGCAGATCTGCTTGAGTTTGCATCCTTCTCCTTTGCATTCATTTTCTATTTTTAAATTCTTGAGAACCAGCGTTCTGCTGTTTAATAATGTTTGTTTTGATTATAATTTCTGCTGTCTTTTAGGCATGCTGATTTTTTTACAAAACCAAATACAAAATAAAAGAAGGAAAACACAAATAGAAAATCTCGAGTTGTTTCTCATTATTTTCAGAAGAGTAAATAAGGGCTCTTGTTGAGCCGGGCTGATCAAAACAAGTAAAAAAAAATGGATAGCAATATGGCATTGATTTACATCAGAAAATACAAAAAAATGAAAAACAGAAAATAACAAAATTGTTGAAAAAGAGGAGGAGATATTTGTTCCTCACCTCCCATTTCCCCATGCAATGAAGTCAGTTTCTCCTTTTGACAAAGGAAATAAAAAAATAGAGGAAATGATGGAGACATTCAAGCAAGTTAAAATTAATCTTCTTCTGCTTGATGCAATCAAACAGGTCCTGCTTATGCAAAATTTCTCAAAGAGGTGTGCACCCACAAAAGGCAATCTAGGATACATTTATCCAAGAAGGCCTTTCTTTGTGGAGAAAATCAACCAAGTGCTATCAATTGCAACACCACCTAAGATGCAAGACCACAGAATCCCCACAATCCCTGCATCATTGGGGAGCACACCATTGAGAAAGCCTTGCTAGATCTGGGTGCTAGTGTCAACTGCTCTGTTTATGAGAAGCTAGGTTTGGGAGAATTGAAACCCACTCAAGTGGTGTTACTGACTGAATGAAAGGAAACCTATGGGGTTGATTGAAGATGTTTTGGTAGGAGTAGACAAGTTTTTCTACCTGCTGACTTTTTGGTGTTGGACATGGAACCAACCAAAAGTACCACATCCTGTCATTATGGGAAGACCATTCCACAGCTCAGCTAATGCATGCATTCAATGCAGTGTCTGGCATCATGGAGGTGTCTTTTGGAAATATGAAAGTTAAATTGAATGTGTATAATCTGTTACTCAACCTCAATTCTCTGAGGAATGTTTCCATGTTGACATCATTGATGAGCTGGTGGAGGAGTCTTTACAAACATTTCAAGGTAAAGACTCCACCATCTATTCTAATCCTCTGCCTTTTCTCTTGTCGAAATCAAAGGTGTAGATCACAGCTTGTGATCTTTTGAGCAAAGAAACTCACACAGAGGAAACCCTCGGATCATGATAACGCTTCTACTCTTATTCTTTCTGTGATTGCTTTGTACGCTACATTTGAGGCCATTTTAAATATGGGAAAACCAAGAAATCTCTTGCGCCATGTTCCTAAATCTTCAAAGAAGACAGCAAAACACCCCAAAGCCAAAGGCAAAGCCAAGAAGTCTGCAAGAGAAACTTTCAATGGACAAAGCAGATAGGGTTGAAAAGAAAAAAAAATACGCCATGAGGAGCCCACCCTGCTGCCTCGAGCCCAGTGAGTCTCCCCATTACCCATTCCTTTGGTTTTGCCTAACCCATTCATTGATGCCCGAGCTCATACAGCTATTGGTGGATGAAACTTTTTCTCCTCCAAACTGATTATGCTATCTTTAAGATATCTCAGGAGGCTTCCCTCGGCACCATCCTCACTCCATTACAGAAAATTTACCCAAGGATGACAAAGCTGGTATCGAACCTCACCCCAGTCACAGAGGAACATGCCGATGTGCCAACCCTAGTTATTTTATAGACAAGCGTGACTTAATCAGGATCTGCTGAGGACATTGGACATGCCCTAGGGATACCTTTTCAATTCAATCTGATGGACCCTTGATGCTCACGAAGTTGCCTCTTTCAGAGATATGGCTGCCCATTTGACACTGAGGCATGGTGGGTTACGGGCAATCAATAGTGAGAAGAGATCGCTCTGCAATATCTCTTGATGGATTCCATACTCAGAGAGTTTTATGTTACGGCACACCAAGAGAGGCGAACCCCATCTTAGAAGCCCTCTTTCACTTCTCTAAGGGGCAATTCTTCAATGCCCCATCGATCTGAAAGCAATGGTGATGTGAGTGCCAAGGTAAAAAGGAACAGAAGATTCTGGCCTCCTTTGGAAGACTCATTACAGCCCTCTTAAGAGCCAAGTTTGACATTGATAGGAAGAGCCCTTTGAGGTACTCACTCCTCACAACTTTGGCAAGAAAGCACGGACCACAAGTCAGGCCATGTTAAGAAGAATGAGGAAGTAGGAGAATCACCACCTACCGGTTTACAAAGCCCAATTCATCAATTGTCTCTTTCTTATTTTCTTATTTTCCGCTTTTTATTCTATTGCAATTTTTTTCTGTTATAAGTCGTGCCTAACCAGTCTGTTTTTGTTCTCCCTATTTCAGAGAAAAACTTACAACCCCTCCCCTACTCCCTTTCCCTTTTTCCTTTTATTTTCTATCCAAATTTTCGATGTGCTTGTGAATCGTCGATTATTGTTGTTTCTGTCTTCCCTAATAATTGTCCACCACCTTTGAACCGGTGAGGACACTGTTCCCCATAGGTTTGGGGGTGTGGCGGACAAGTCTGCCTAGGAATAGTTAACATAAGGGCAGCAGAATCACCTAAGTAATTAGGAAATGTATTAATTTACTTAAGAATCATGACAACTAGAAAATTTAAAATTCCTTTGCCAAATTTAGACATTCTAAACCTTGCGATATTCTACATTTCCATGATGATTACACCATAAAAACATACGGTATCAGACGTAGTAAGTCAAAAGGAAGAGAAAAAGGTAAAGATATACTTAAAAGCTCAAGGAAAACCATAACCGGTGAGAATTGAGCCCATATATTTTCCATCTCTGTTGAAGAGTGACTGAGGCAATTTTTTCCGATTCAAAGGATTGGTGAGGCATTAGATCCACTAGAAGTTAGGAAACTCCAAATTAAAACAAGTAACAGACTCATGAAAAGGAAAAGATCAAGGCCTTCTTTAGACACTTGAACCTAACAGAACCAACCAAGAAAAATCTGCCCTGTTTGTACCCCATTTGAGTAAATCCTACAATTCTTCATCAAAAATACTCAAAAGTACTTGCACCTGAACCTATGGAACCAATTCAGCCTTCCCTCACTCGAGAATTCGGGAGGTAAAGGAGAAAGAATCGAAGATGAGCCATTTCTGGGCAACATCAAGAAAATGAAGAGAAAATACCTCAAAACAGGCAATATGGTGACTGAGAAAGAAGAGACAAACAATGTGAAAAGTTGCAAGCAAAAAAGGCAAAAAAGGGACCTTATGTTGAAAATGCAAGATCAAAGAAAGAAGCTGATCTTTGTGAATGTGAGAATCTCGAAAGAAGAAGAAAGAAGCTAAACTCACAAGGTGGAGTCATGAACCATCTCCTGCACTTCCTGAGTTCTCAAATTCAAACCTCTGTTCAAATTGCCTTTCCTTGAAACTTCACTCCATAAGCCATACAAACAAACCTAGATTAAAAGCCCTTGTGATCCAAAGTTGAGTGAGCTGTCATGTGGAGATGAGAAGTGACCCAATCTATGGTGAGGAGATGTCAATGATGCCATTGCCTAAGAATCATGCCTATGCTCATGCTTACAGATCCAGTTGGGAGATGTAACTGCTCTTGAGCTTGAGTGAAAATGAACCCTCAACAAAAACAACGATGAGAGTATACCTGGTGAGTATTTGGGTTGGAACTTGAGCACCTTAAGTATGACTTATAACCTAATTTTTATCCATAGGATGAGCTTACTGCTGGCACATTTGTATGATTTTCTATGATTTGTTCACAGTTGGAAATATTGAAACATTCATGAGGTTTATAAATGTTTAAATTCCTGTGCAAACAATAATCAAATTTTCTGTTTCATCATTGATTCAAGAGTAACTAACCCTGCTCCTTGATTGCTCATTTGATAATATTGCACTGATGTTAACTGTTTCATGGAGAAGTTTGTGGGTACCTTCACTGAAAACCCTCAGGCGACTTCACTGGTCCTCTAGGGATCACCTACGGGTTTAAAAGGCTTGCATATGCTAAATGCACTGTGCTTCCTACAAAAGTGGCTCTTTACTTTGTTTTTATGTTTCTTTGCTCAGGGACTAGCAAAGCTTAGGTTTGGGGGAGTGATAAGTAGTGGAAAATACCATTTTTTACCCCTAAACATGAGCCTTGAAAGACCCTTGAGAGGACTAAATAAGTGCTTTAGTGTTCATATTGCAGCTAACCAAAAAGACAGGTCCAAATCCGAAAACCATCCTAAAATGATCAAAAAGCTGACAACGCATGTCAAACTCAAAGAGGGAGTGAAGAAATAGCCTCAGCAATGGCTAAAAAGGTCCTAAAAGAGCAAGAAAAGACTTGAAGAAGAAGAAGGATCCATTCGCAAAGAAGAATGGAAGCTAAAAGTTCAATTCGCAAAGAACATCTACTATTCGCAAAGAACTTTGAACTTTGCGAAAAGAAGAGAAGTCCTTTGCGAAAAGACCTCCTGAAGCCAAAATGCTTTGCGAAAAGAAGAGAAGTCCTTTGCGAAAAGATCTCCTGAAGCCAAAGTCCTTTGCAAAAAGATCTCCTGAAGCCAAAATGCTTTGCGAAAAGAGATTCTGGAGCCAAAATGCTTTGAAGAGATTCTGGAGCCAAACTTCTTTGCGAAAAACCCCTTAAACTATGCGAAATGGCATCCTGGGGGTTTGCAGCTCGTCCGAAGGGTATTTCAGGAAACTTTGCATGCGCCCCAATGCGTTTTAAAACCTAAGGACATTCCGGAAGATTCTGAGCATGAACCAAAGGCATATTCCACCCCATGTGAACACCCAAAGATGAAATTACTTGACGGGAACTTCTAGAAGCTCAAACAGATTTTTGAACTACATAACAGAATTGATGCCTCTGTTTCGATTGGTGAACCAGATCAAGCATTTCGATTGGCGAACAGTCCTGGATCCCGGTGCTCGACTCCTATTGGTTGATACAGATCTATCCAATTCGATTGGTTGATACACATCCGAAATGGCTTAGGGAAAACTATAAATAGGCGAACCATTTGCCCAATTTGGGTATCCAGTTTTAGAGTTTTCATCTCTGTTTCCCCATTCGGTCAGAAAGCTCATCTGATTCCCCTGTAATCCCTTCTTGTATTTTACCTTTGAGAGCCATTGCAGTGATTTGTACTTCCAAGTTCGGATTCAAGATCAGAATCGAGGGCTCTCGAGAAGCTCGGATCAGAAGTCTGAGGGCTCTCTAAGAAGCCGTGCTCTGTAATTGTAACGTTGGATTTTAAAAGGTTGCTGTAATTTGTGTCTTCTCCATTGGAGTCATGTCGAGGGTTCTGAATGCTCACCTTAGTGCATTAGACTTCTTTAGATTCACTCATCCGCATCCAACTTCCCTTAATTCATCATCCCTGTGCGAATTAGCGTTGGTAACCTAATTCAAGCAAAGATTTACAAAGGATGTTCATGTTCTTCAAATAAAGAATAGGCCACTAGTCGATGATCTGTGACAAATCACAGCCATAAGTCTAAACCTATTCCTTAATTCGGATTTATTTCTCTTACATCTGTCCGTAGCCGATGAAGATTGAATCGCTTCTGTTGAACTACTGATTCTCCATTAAAATTCAAAGGCTAAAATACATGAAGCTATTATTTCGCATTTGTCTTATTTGAAACACCTCCACAGCTCGGATCTGGATCACGTAGTTAGTTCTTTGCGTTATTTTCTTTTACTTAAGCGTGACAAAACTCAACACTCTCTTTTATCTATTCTTTATTTTAGATAATTATAGAGCCAGATCTGGTAGCACAGATCTGGAGGTTTATCTCTCATTTTAGACAAACTTCTCTGTGGACGATCTTGAAATACTTACTTTTAAAACTTGCTACAATTGGCCCTGGTCTTGCAGGCCAGTGTTAGCCCCAATGTGCTGATATCCCTTTCATAAGTTAACATCCATATAACCTAGCATTCTTTAATTCTTTAATTTTTTGCACACATCTTTGGCACACTTGCAGCGACAAAAAGTTTTTGGTGCTGTTGCCGGGGAACTTTGTCCTAAAATAGGTAGACCTAAGTTTTTTTTTTTTGTAGATTTGATTTTTATTTTAATTTTTTCTTTAAACCTGCACTTTGCATTCCAAGTGCTTGATTAAATGTCTCTGAGCTTTGTATAGAAAACCCTGTTTATCACAGCAGAATTTTTTTTATTTTTCTGAGTTTTTATTCTTTGCCTTCTAGTTATTTGAATAAATGCTGCTGCCACTCTTTTGTCTTTTTGTCAAATTTGGGCAGTAGCCTGAGTTTTTCTTTTTATTTTTGTCAATACTTGAATAAGGTACTGCTGCAGTTTTTGGATGTTTGCAGATCTGGGCAACCGTCAACAAGGAGCATCTGGACCAAAGTGGAGCAGATCTGCTTGAGTTTGCATCCTTCTCCTTTGCATTCATTTTCTATTTTAAATTCTTGAGAACCGAGTTCTGCTGTGTTTAATGTTTGATTATAATTTCTGCTGTCTTTTAGGCATGCTGATTTTTTTTACAAAACCAAATACAAAATAAAAGAAGTGAAAACACAAATAGAAAATCTGAGTTGTTTCTCATTATTTTCAAAGTAGTAAATAAGGGCTCTTGTTGAGCGGCTGATCCAAAACAAGTAAAAAAAACAATTTGGATAGCAATATGGCATTGATTTACATCGAAAATTCAAAAAAATGAAAAAACAGAAAAATAACAAAATTGTTGAAAAAGATGAGGAGGAGAAATTTGTTCCTCACCTCCCATTTCCCCATGCAATGAAGTCAGTTTCTCCTTTTGACAAAGGAAACACAAAATTGAGGAAATGATGGAGACATTCAAGCAAGTTAAAATTAATCTACCTCACTTGATGCAATCAAACAGGTCCTCGCTTATGCAAAATTACTCAAAGAGGTGTGCACCCACAAAAGGCAATCTAGGATTCATTTATCCGAGAAGGCCTTTGCTGTGGAGAAAGTCAACCAAGTGCTATCAATTGCACTACCACCTAAGATGCAAGACCCGAATCCCCACAATCCCCTGCATCATTGGGGAGCACACCATTGAGAAAGCCTTGCTAGATCTGGTGCTAGTGTCAACTGCCTGCTTATGAGAAGCTAGGTTTGGGAGAATTGAAACCCACTCAAGTGGTGTTACTAAACTGAGTCAGATCCGAAAGGAAACCTATGGGGTTGATTGAAGATGTTTTGGTAGGAGTAGACAAGTTTTTCTACCTGCTGACTTTTTGGTGTTGGACATGGAACCAACCAAAAGTACCACTTGCCATCCCTGTCATTATGGGAAGACCATTCACAGCTCTGACTAATGCATGCATTCAATGCAGTCTGGCATCATGGAGGTGTCTTTTGGAAATATGAAAGTTAAATTGAATGTGTATAATCTGTTACTCAACCTCAATTCTCTGTGAGGAATGTTTCCATGTTGACATCATTGATGAGTCTGGTGGAGGAGTCTTTACAAACATTTCGCAAGGTAAAGACTCCACCATCTATTCTAATCCTCTCGCCTTTTCTCTTGTCGAAATCAAAGGTGTAGATCACAAGCGATCTTTTCGAGCAAAGAAACTCACACAGAGGAAACCCTCGGATCATGATGAATCGCTTCTACTCTTATTCTTTCTGTGATTGCTGGTACTTAAGCTACATTTGAGGCCATTTTAAATATGGGAAAAACCGAGAAATCTCTTGTGCCATGTTCCCTAAATCTTCACCAAGAAGACATAAAACACCCCAAAGCCAAAGGCAAAGCCAAGAAGTCTGCAAAGAAAACTTTCAATGGACAAAGCAGATAGGGTTGAAAAGAAAAAAAAAATCGCCATGAGAGCCCACCCTGCGCCTCGAGCCCAGAGTCCTGAGCTGTCCCCATTACCCATTCCTTTGGTTTTGCCTAACCCATTCATTGATGCCGAGCTCATACACGAGCTATTGGTGGATGAAACTTTTCTCCTCCAAACCTGATTGCGTGCTATCTTTAAGATATCTCAGGAGGCTTCCTCGACCATCCTCACTCCATTACGAGAAAATTTACCCAAGGATGACAAAGCTGTGGTATCAGAACCTCACCACAGTCACAGAGGAACATGCTGATGTGCCAACCCTAGTTATTTTATAGACAACTGTGACTTAATCAGGATCACGAGGACATTGGACATGCCCTAGGGATACCTTTTCAATTCAATCCTCATGGACCCTTGACTGCTCCTGAAGTTGCCTCTTTCAGAGATATGGCTGCCCATTTGGCACAGGGCATGGTGGGTTCTGGGCAATCAATACTGAGAAGCAGTCTGCCCCCGCAATATCTGCTAATGGATTCCATACTCCAGAGAGTTTTATGTTACTCGGCACACCAAGAGAGGCGAACCCCATCTTAGAAGCCCTCTTTCACTTCTCTAAGGCAATTCTTCAATGCCCCCATGCTGATCGTGAAAGCAATGGGTGATGTGAGTGCCAAGGTAAAAAAGCAACAGAAGATTGCTGGCCCCCCCTTTGGAAGACTGATTACAGCCCTCATAAGAGCCAAGTTTGACATAGATAGGGAAGACCCCTTTGAGGTACTCCTCCTCACAACTTTGGCAAGAAAGCCTGGACCACAAGTCAGCATGTTAAGAAGAATGAGGGAAGTAGGAGAATCAACCACCCTACCAGTTTACAAGCCCAATTCATCAATTGTCTCTTTCTTATTTTCTTATTTTCTGCTTTTATTCTATTGCAATTTTTTCTGTTATAAGTGTGCCTAACCTCTGCTTTTTGTTCTCCCTATTTCAAAAACTTACAACCCCTCCCTACTCCCTTTCCCTTTTTTCCTTTTATTTTCTATCCAAATTTCTGATGTGCTTGTTTGAATCGTCTCAGATTATTGTTGTTTCTTTTCTTCCCTAATAATTGTCCACCACCTTTGATCCTGTGTGGACACTGCTCCTCTTAGGTTTGGGGTGTGGCATAAGTCTGCCGCTTAGGGAATAGTTAACATAAGGGCAGCAGAATCACCTAAGTAATTCGGAAATGTATTAATTTACTTATCAATGATGACAACTTGAAATTTTAAATTTCCTTTGCCAAATTTAGACATTCTAAACCTTGCGATATTCTACATTTCCATGATGATTACACCATAAAAACATCTGGTATCACGTAGTAAGTCAAAAGGAAGAAAAAGGTAAAGATATACTTAAAAGCTCAAGGAAAAACCATAACCGGTGAGAATTGAGCCCATATATTTTCGATCTCTGTTGAAGAGTGACTGAGGCAATTTTTTCAGATTCAAAGGATTGGGTGAGGCATTAGATCCAGTAGAAGTTAGGAAACTCCAAATTAAAACAAGTAACAGCCCTCATGAAAGAGAGGAAAAGATGAAGGCCTACTTTAGAGCTTGAACCTAACCGAACCAACCAAGAAAAATCTGCCCCTGTTTGTACCCCATTTGAGTCAGTAAATCCTACAATTCTTCATCAAAAATACTCAAAAGTACTTGCACCTGAACCTATGGAACTAATTCAGCCTTCCTCACTCGAGAATTCAGAGGTAAAGGAGAAAGAATCAAGATGAGCCATTTCGGGCAACATCAAGAAAATGAAGAGAAAATACCTCAAAACAGGCAATATGGTGACCGAGAAAAGAAGAGACAAACAATGTGAAAAGTTGCAAGCAAAAAGGCAAAAAAGGGACCTTATGTTGAAAATGCAAGATCAAAGAAAGAAGCTGATCACCGTGAATGTGAGAATCTCGAAAAGAAGAAGAAAGAAGCTAAACTCAAAAAGGTGGAGTCATGAACCATCTCCTGCACTTCCGAGTTCTCAAATTCAAACCTCTGTTCAAATTGCCTTTCCTTGAAACTTCGCTCATAAGCCATACAAATAAACCTAGATTAAAGCCCTTGTGATCCAAAAGTTGAGTGAAAGCTGTCATGTGGAGATGAAGTGACCCAATCTATGGTGAGGAGATGTCAATGATGCCATTGCCTAAGAATCATGCCTATGCTCATGCTTACAGATCCATTTGGGAGATGTAAGCTGCTCTTGAGCTTGAGTGAAAATGAACCCCTCAACAAAAACAGTGAGAGTATACCCTGGTGAGTATTTGGGTTGGAACTTGAGCACCTTAAGTATGACTTATAACCTAATTTTATCCATAGGATGAGCTTCTTCTTTGGCACATTTGTATGATTTTCTGTATTTGTTCACTGATTGGAAATATTGAAACATTCATGAGGTTTATAAATGTTTAAATTCTGCAAACAATAATCAAATTTTCTGTTTCATCATTGATTCAAGAGTAACTAACCCTGCTCCTTGATTGCTCATTTGATAATATTGCACGATGTTAAGCTGTTCATGGAGAAGTTTGTGGGTACCTTCTTTGAAAACCCTCAGAGACATCACTCCTCCTCTAGGGATCACCTAGGGGTTTAAAAGGCTTGTTGCATATGCTAAATGCACCTGTGCTTCCTACAAAAGAAGCTCTTTATTTTGCTTTTAGGTTTCTTTGCTCAGGGACTAGCAAAGCTTAGGTTTGGGGGTGTGATAATTAGTGAAAAATACCATTTTTTACCCCAAAACATGAGCCTTGAAAGAGCCTTGAGAGGACTAAATAAGTGCTTTAGTGTTCATATTGCAGCAAACCAAAAAGACAGGTCCAAATCCGAAAACCATCCTAAAATGATCAATAAGTCGACAACGCATGTCAAACTCAAAGAGGGAGTGAAGAAATAGCCTCGGAATGGCTAAAAGGTCCTAAAAGAGCAAGAAAAGACACTGAAGAAGAAGAAGGATCCATTCGCAAAGAAGAATGGAAGCTAAAGTTCAATTCAAAGAACATCTACTATTCGCAAAGAACTTTGAACTTTGCGAAAGAAGAGAAGTCCTTTGAAAAAGACCTCTGAAGCCAAAATGCTTTGCGAAAAGAAGAGAAGTCCTTGTGAAAAGATCTCCCGAAGCCAAAGTCCTTTGCGAAAAGATCTCCACAAGCCAAAATGCTTTTGCGAAAAGAGATTACGAGCCAAAATGCTTTGCGAAGAGATTGAGCCAAGCTACTTCTTAAACTATGCGAAATGGCATTACGAGGGATTTGCATTTCGTCCAAGGGTATTTCAGAAACTTTGCACGCCCAATGCGTTTTAAAACCCAAGGACATTCCTAAGATTCTAAAGCACGAACCAAAGGCATATTCCACCCATGTGAACACCCAAAGATGAAATTACTTGGCGGGAACTTCTAGAAGCTCAAACAGATTTTTGAATTACATAATGAATTGATGCCTCTGTTTTCGATTGGTGAACCGGATCAAGCATTTCGATTGGCGACAGATCTCGGATCACGGTGCTCGACTCCTATTGGTTGATCTGATCTATCCAATTACGATTGGTTGATACACATCCGAAAGGCTTAGGAAAACTATAAATAGACGAACCATTTGCCCAATTTGGGTATCCAGATTTTAGAGTTTTCATCTCTGTTTCCCCATTCCGTCGAAGCTCATCCGATTCCCTGTAATCCTTCTTGTATTTTACCTTTGAGAGCCATTGCGAGTGATTTGTACTTCCAAGTTCGGATTCAAGGCGAATCTGAGGGCTCTCGAGAAGCTCGAGTAGAAGTCGAGGGCTCTCTAAAGCCGTGCTCTGTAATTGTAACGTTGGATTTTAAAAGGTTCTTGTAATTTGTGTCTTCTCCATTGGAGTCATGTCGAGGGTTCGAATGCTCACCTTAGTGCATTAGACTTCTTTAGATTCACTCATCCGCATCCAACTTCCCTTAATTCATCATCCCCTGCGAATTAGCGTTGGTAACCTAATTCAAGCACATTTGATGATGTTCATGTTACGAAATAAAGAATAGGCCACTGACTATGATGATCTGTGACAAATCACGCCATAAGTCTAAACCTATTCCTTAATTCGGTTTATTTCTCTTACATACATCTTTGGTAGCGAGATGAAGATTGAATCTGCTACTGTTGAACTATTCTCCATTAAAATTCAAAGGCTAAAATACATGAAGCTATTATTTCGCATTTGTCTTATTTTAAACACCTCCACAACTCGGATCGGATCACGTAGTTAGTTCTTTTCTTTATTTGCTTTTAGTTAAACGTGACAAAACCCAACACTCTCTTTTATCTATTCTTTATTTTAGATAATTATAGAGCCAGATCTGGTAGCACAGATCTGGAGGTTTATCTCTCATTTTAGACAAACTTCTCGTGGGCGATCTTGAAATACTTACTTTTAAAACTTGCTACAATTGGCCCGATCTTGCAGGCCGATTGTTAGCTAATGTCTTGATATCCCTTTCATAAGTTAACATCCATATAATTTAGCATTCTTTAATTCTTTAATTTTTTGCACATTTTTGGCACACTTGGAGCGACAACAAGTTTTTTGGCGCCGTTCTTGGGAAGTTTGTTCTAAAATAGGTAGACCTAAGTTTTTTTATTTTGTAGATTTGATTTTATTTTAATTTTTCTTTAAACTGCACTTTGCATTCCAAGTGCTTGATTAAATGTCTCTGACATTTTGTATAGAAAACTTTCTTTCTAGTAATTTTTTTTTTTTTTCCAGTTTTATTCTTTGCCTTCTAGTTATTTGAATAAATGCTGCCGCCACTCTTTTGTCTTTTTGTCAAATTTGGGCGTGCTTTGAGTTTTTCTTTTTATTTTTGTCAATACTTGAATAAGGTACTGCAGTTTTTGGATGTTTGCAGATCTGGAGCAAATCCAACAAGGAGCATCTGGACCAAAATGGAGCAGATCTGCTTGAGTTTGCATCCTTCTCCTTTGCATTCATTTTCTATTTTAAATTCTTGAGAACCAGCAGTTCTGCTGTGTTTAATGTTTGTTTTGATTATAATTTCTCTCTCTTTTAGGCATGCTGATTTTTTTTACAAACCAAATACAAAATAAAAGAAGCTGAAAACACAAATAGAAAATCTCGAGTTGTTTCTCATTATTTTCAGCAGATAGTAAATAAGGGCTCTTGTTGAGCCCGGGATCCAAAACAAGTAAAAAACAATTTGGATAGCAATATATGGTTGATTTACATCAAAATTCAAAAAATGAAAATGTAAAAATAACAAAATTGTTGAAAAAGATGAGGAGGAGAAATTTGTTCCTCACCTCCCATTTCCCCATGCAATGAAGTCAGTTTCTCCTTTTGACAAAGGAAACACAAAATTGAGGAAATGATGGAGACATTCAAGCAAGTTAAAATTAATCTACCTCCTTGATGCAATCAAACAGTCCCCGCTTATGCAAAATTTCTCAAAGAGGTGTGCACCCACAAAAGGCAATCTAGGATACATTTATCCAAGAAGGCCTTTCTTTGTCAGGGAAAATCAACCAAGTGCTATCAATTGCAACACCACCTAAGATGCAAGACCTGGAATCCCACAATCCCCTGCATCATTGGGGAGCACACCATTGAGAAAGCCTTGCTAGATCTGGTGCTAGTGTCAACCCTTTTGCTTATGAGAAGCTAGGTTTGGGAGAATTGAAACCCACTCAAGTGGTGTTACAAATGAATGACAGATCTGAAAGGAAACCTATGGGGTTGATTGAAGATGTTTTGGTAGGAGTAGACAAGTTTTCTACCCTGCCGACTTTTTGGTGTTGGACATGGAACCAACCAAAAGTACCACCTTGCCATCCTGTCATTATGGGAAGACCATTCCAGCTCTGACTAATGCATGCATTCAATGCAGTCCTGGCATCATGGAGGTGTCTTTTGGAAATATGAAAGTTAAATTGAATGTGTATAATGTCAATTACTCAACCTCAATTCTCTCGAGGAATGTTTCCATGTTGACATCATTGATGAAATTTGGTGGAGGAGTCTTTACAAACATTTCTCGCAAGGTAAAGACTCCACCATCTATTCTAATCCTCTGCGCCTTTTCTCTTGTCGAAATCAAAGGTGTAGATCACATTCAACGATCTTTTCAGAGCAAAGAAACTCACACAGAGGAAACCCTCGGATCATGAGAATCGCTTCTACTCTTATTCTTTCTGTGATTGCTGGTACTTAAGCTACATTTGAGGCCATTTTAAATATGGGAAAAACCGAGAAATCTCTTGTGCCATGTTCCCTAAATCTTGACCAAGAAGACACCAAAACACCCCAAAAGCCAAAGGCAAAGCCAAGAAGTCTGCAAAGAGAAAACTTTCAATGGACAAAGCAGATAGGGTTGAAAAAGAAAAAAAAAAATACGCCATGAGGAGCCCACCCTGCCGCCTCGAGCCCGTAGTCCTGGTCCCCATTACCCATTCCTTTGGTTTTGCCTAACCCATTCATTGATGCCCGAAGCTCATACGAGCTATTGGTGGATGAAACTTTTTCTCCTCCAAACGATTATGCTATCTTTAAGATATCTCGGGAGGCTTCCTCAACACCATCCTCACTCCATTACCCGAGAAAATTTACCCAAGGATGACAAAGGCGTGGTATCGTAACCTCACCACAGTCACGAGAGGAACATCTTGATGTGCCAACCCTAGTTATTTTTATAGACAAGCTGTGACTTAATCAGGATCGAGGACATTGGACATGCCCTAGGGATACCTTTTCAATTCAATCTGATGGACCCTTGACCGCTCCCTCAAGTTGCCTCTTTCAGAGATATGGTGCCCATTTGACAGGGGCATGGTGGGTTCTGGGCAATCAATAGTGAGAAGAGATCTGCCCGCAATATCTCTCGATGGATTCCATACTCGAGAGAGTTTTTATGTTACTCGGCACACCCAAGAGAGGCGAACCCCCATCTTAGAAGCCCTCTTTCACTTCTCTAAGGGCAATTCTTCAATGCCCCATGCCGATCCTGAAAGCAATGGTGATGTGAGTGCCAAGGTAAAAAGGAATGTAAGATTCTTTGGCCTCCCTTTGGAAGACTCATTACAGACCCTCTTAAGAGCCAAGTTTGACATTGATAGGGAAGAGCCCTTTGAGGTACTCACTCCTCACAACTTTGGCAGAAAGCACGGACCACAAGTCGTGCCATGTTAAGAAGAATGAGGGAAGTAGGAGAATCACCCCTACCGGTTTACAAGCCCAATTCATCAATTGTCTCTTTCTTATTTTCTTATTTTACGCTTTTTATTCTATTGCAATTTTTTTTTCATTATAAGTGTGCCTAACCAATCTGTTTTTGTTCTCCCCTATTTCGTAAAACTTACAACCCTCCCTACTCCCTTTCCTTTTTCCTTTTATTTTCTATCCAAATTTTCGATGTGCTTTGAATCGTCTGCATTATTGTTGTTTCACTGTCTTCCCTAATAATTGTCCACCACCTTTGAACCGGTGAGGACACCTGCCCATAGGTTTGGGGTGTGGCGACAAGTCCCGCTAGGAATAGTTAACATAGGGGCAGCAGAATCACCTAAGTAATGAGGAAATGTATTAATTTGTTTAAGAATCGTGACAATTAGAAAATTTAAAATTCCTTTGTGAAATTTAGACATTCTAAACCTTGCGATATTCTACATTTCCATGATGATTACACCATAAAAACATACCGGTATCAAAGACGTAGTAAGTCAAAAGGAAGAGAAAAGGTAAAGATATACTTAAAAGCTCAAGGAAAAACCATAACCAGTGAGAATTGAGCCCATATATTTTCCATCTCTGTTGAAGAGTGGATCGAGGCAATTTTTACGATTCAAAGGATTGGTGAGGCATTAGATCCACTAGAAGTTAGGAAACTCCAAATTAAAACAAGTAACGACTCATGAAACGAGGAAAAGATCAAGGCCTTCTTTAGGCGGCTTGAACCTATGAGAACCAACCAAGAAAAATCTGCCCTGTTTGTACCCCATTTGAGTCATAAATCCTACAATTCTTCATCAAAAATACTCAAAAGTACTTGCACTGAACCTATGGAACAATTCAGCCTTCCTCACTCGAGAATTGTGGAGGTAAAGGAGAAAGAACGAAGATGAGCCATTTGGGCAACATCAAGAAAATGAAGAGAAAATACCTCAAAAAGCAGGCAATATGGTGGACCGAGAAAAGAAGAGACAAACAATGTGAAAAAGTTGCAAGCAAAAGGCAAAAAAGGGACCTTATGTTGAAAAATGCAAGATCAAAGAAAGAACGATCACGTGAATGTGAGAATCTCGAAAGAAGAAGAAAGAAGCCAAACTCAAAAGGTGGAGTCATGAACCATCTCCTGCACTTCACAGTTCTCAAATTCAAACCTCTGTTCAAATTGCCTTTCCTTGAAACTTCACTCCATAAGCCATACAAACAAACCTAGATTAAAAGCCCTTGTGATCCAAAGTTGAGTGATGTCATGTGGAGATGAGAAGTGACCCAATCTATGGTGAGGAGATGTCAATGATGCCATTGCCTAAGAATCATGCCTATGCTCATGCTTACAGATCCAGCTTGGGAGATGTAATCGCTCTTGAGCTTGAGTGAAAATGAACCCCTCAACAAAAACACTGATGAGAGTATACCCGGTGAGTATTTGGGTTGGAACTTGAGCACCTTAAGTATGACTTATAACCTAATTTTTATCCATAGGATGAGCTTACTGCTGGCACATTTGTATGATTTTCTATGACTGTTCACAGATTGGAAATATTGAAACATTCATGAGGTTTATAAATGTTTAAATTCCTGTGCAAACAATAATCAAATTTTCTGTTTCATCATTGATTCAAGAGTAACTAATCCTGCTCCTTGATTGCTCATTTGTTAATATTGCACTGATGTTAACTGCTTCATGGAGAAGTTTGTGGGTACCTTCGAAAACCCTCAGAGACTTCACTCCTCCTGTAGGGATCACCTAGGGGTTTATAAGGCTTGTTGCATATGCTAAATTCACCTGTGCTTCCTACAAAAGTGGCCCTTTCCTTTGTTTTTTATGTTCCTTTGCTCAGGGACTAGCAAAGCTTAGGTTTGCGGGTGTGTTAAGTAGTGAAAAATACCATTTTTCACCCCTCAACATGCGCCTTCAAAGCCCCTTGTGAGGACTAAACAAGTGCTTTAGTGTTCATATTGCAGCTAACCAAAAAGACAGGTCCAAATCCGAAGACCATCCTAAAATGATCAAAAACCTGACAACGCATGTCAAACTCAAAGAGGGAGTGAAGAAATAGCCTCAGCAATGCCTATAAAGGTGCTAAAAGAGCTAGAAAAGACCTGAAGAAGTAGAAGGATCCATTCGCAATGAAGAATGGAAGCTAAAAGTCTATTCGCAAAGAACTTCTACTATTCGCAAAGAACCTTGAACTTTGCGAAGAAGAGAAGTCCTTTGCGAAAAAGACCTCTGAGCCAAAATGCTTTGCGAAAGAAGAGAAGTCCTTTGCGAAAAGATCTCCAAGCCAAAGTCCTTTGCGAAAAGATCTCCGAAGCCAAAATGCTTTGCGAAAAGAGATTACGGAGCCAAAATGCTTTGCGAAGAGAGATTCGAGCCAAGCTACTTTCTGAAAAAGCCCTTAAACTATGCGAAATGGCATTACGGGATTTGCATCGTCAAGAAGGTATTTCAGAAACTTTGCACGCCCCAATGCGTTTTAAAACCCAAGGACATTGGAAGATTCGAGCACGAACCAAAGGCATATTCCACCCCATGTGAACACCCAAAGATGAAATTACTTGGCGGGAACTTCTAGAAGCTCAAACAGATTTTGAATTACATAATGTAATTGATGCCTCTGCTTCTGATTGGTGAACCAGATCAAGCATTTCGATTGGCGTAACAGATCTGGATCCCGTGCTCGACTCCTATTGGTTGATACAGATCTATCCAATCGATTGGTTGATACACATCCGAAATGCTGGCTTAGGAAAACTATAAATAGACGAACCATTTGCCCAATTTGGGTATCCAGATTTTAGAGTTTTCATCTCTGTTTCCCCATTCGGTCGAAGCTCATCTGATTCCCTGTAATCCCTTCTTGTATTTTACCTTTGAGAGCCATTGCAGTGATTTGTACTTCCAAGTTCGGATTCAAGATCAGAAATCGAGGGCTCTTCAGAAGCTCGGATGTAAGTCCGAGGGCTCTCTAAGCCGTGCTCTGTAATTGTAACGTTGGATTTTAAAAGGTTCTTGTAATTTGTGTCTTCTCCATTGGAGTCATGTCGAGGGTTCCAATGCTCACCTTAGTGCATTAGACTTCTTTAGATTCACTCATCCGCATCCAACTTCCCTTAATTCATCATCCTGTCGAATTAGCGTTGGTAACCTAATTCAAGCGGATTTACAAATGATGTTCATGTTCAAATAAAGAATAGGCCACAAACTAGTCGATGATCATGACAAATCACGCCCATAAGTCTAAACCTATTCCTTAATTCGGATTTATTTCTCTTACATCTGTCTTTGGTAGCCGATGAAGATTGAATCTGCTCTGTTCTCTGATTCTCCATTAAAATTCAAAGGCTAAAATACATGAAGCTATTATTTCGCATTTGTCTTATTTTAAACACCTCCACAACTCGGATCCGGATCACGTAGTTAGTTCTTTTCTTTATTTGCTTTTAGTTAAACGTGACAAAACCCAACACTCTCTTTTATCTATTCTTTATTTTAGATAATTATAGAGCCGGATCTGTAGCATATGATCCGAGGTTTATCTCTCATTTTAGACAAACTTCTCGTGGGACGATCTTGAAATACTTACTTTTAAAACTTGCTACAATTGGCCCCGATCTTGCAGGCCGTGTTAGCCAATGTCTTGATATCCCTTTCATAAGTTAACATCCATATAATTTAGCATTCTTTAATTCTTTAATTTTTTGCACACATTTTTGGCACACTTGGAGCGACAACAAGTTTTTTGGCGCTGTTCTTGGAAGTTTGTTCTAAAATAGGTAGACCTAAGTTTTTTATTTTGTAGATTTGATTTTATTTTAATTTTTCTTTAAACCTGCACTTTGCATTCCAAGTGCTTGATTAAATGTCTCTGACAGCTTTGTATAGAAAACACCATTTCTTTGCAGAAATTTTTTTTTTTTTTACGAGTTTTTATTCTTTGCCTTCTAGTTATTTGAATAAATGCTGCCCACTCTTTTGTCTTTTGTCAAATTTAGGCGAGCTTTGAGTTTTCTTTTATTTTTGTCAATACTTGAATAAGGTACTGCAGTTTTGGATGTTTGCAGATCTGGAGCAAGTCAACAAGGAGCATCTGGACCAAAGCTGGAGCAGATCTCGCTTGAGTTTGCATCCTTCTCCTTTGCATTCATTTTCTATTTTTAAATTCTTGAGAACCAAAGATTCTCTGTGTTTAATGTTTGTTTGATTATAATTTCTCTGTCTTTTAGGCATCTTGATTTTTTACAAAACCAAATACAAAATAAAAAGTGAAAACACAAATAGAAAATCTCGAGTTGTTTCTCATTATTTTCAAGAAGAGTAAATAAGGGCTCTTGTTGAGCAGCCGATCAAAACAAGTAAAAAATAGTCTGGATAGCAATATGGTCATTGATTTACATCAAAATTCAAAAAATGAAAAAGAAAAATAACAAAATTGTTGAAAAAGATGAGGAGGAGAAATTTGTTCCTCACCTCCCATTTCCCCATGCAATGAAGTCAGTTTCTCCTTTTGACAAAGGAAACACAAAATTGAGGAAATGATGGAGACATTCAAGCAAGTTAAAATTAATCTACCTCGCTTGATGCAATCAAAGCAGTCCCTGCTATGCAAAATTTCTCAAAGAGGTGTGCACCCACAAAAGGCAATCTAGGATACATTTATCCAAGAAGGCCTTTCTTGTGGAGAAAATCAACCAAGTGCTATCAATTGCAACACCACCTAAGATGCAAGACCACAGAATCCCCACAATCCCTGCATCATTGGGGAGCACACCATTGAGAAAGCCTTGCTAGATCTGGTGCTAGTGTCAACTGCCTCTGTTTATGAGAAGCTAGGTTTGGGAGAATTGAAACCCACTCAAGTGGTGTTATTACAGTGTACAGATCCGAAAGGAAACCTATGGGGTTGATTGAAGATGTTTTGGTAGGAGTAGACAAGTTTTTCTACCTGACTTTTGGTGTTGGACATGGAACCAACCAAAAGTACCACCGCCATCCCTGTCATTATGGGAAGACCATTCCAGCTCTGACTAATGCATGCATTCAATGCAGTCCGGCATCATGGAGGTGTCTTTTGGAAATATGAAAGTTAAATTGAATGTGTATAATCTTTGTTACTCAACCTCAATTCTCTCATTGAGGAATGTTTCCATGTTGACATCATTGATGAAATGGTGGAGAGTCTTTACAAACATTTCGCAAGGTAAAGACTCCACCATCTATTCTAATCCTCTGCGCCTTTTCTCTTGTCGAAATCAAAGGTGTAGATCACAACTTGATCTTTTTGAGCAAAGAAACTCACACAGAGGAAACCCTCGGATCATGATCGCTTCTACTCTTATTCTTTCTGTGATTCTTTGGTACTTAAGCTACATTTGAGGCCATTTTAAATATGGGAAAAACCGAAATCTCTTGCGCCATGTTCCCTAAATCTTGACCAAGAAGACAAAACACCCCCAAAAGCCAAAGGCAAAGCCAAGAAGTCGCAAAGAAAACTTTCAATGGACAAAGCGAGATAGGGTTGAAAAAGAAAAAAAAATCGCCATGAGGAGCCCACCCTCGCCGCCTCGAGCCCGTAGTCCCATCCCCATTACCCATTCCTTTGGTTTTGCCTAACCCATTCATTGATGCCCGAGCTCATACGAGCTATTGGTGGATGAAACTTTTTCTCCTCCAAACCCGATTTGTGCTATCTTTAAGATATCTCGGAGGCTTCCCTCGGCACCATCCTCACTCCATTACGAGAAAATTTACCCAAGGATGACAAAGGCGTGGTATCGTAACCTCACCCCGTCACACAGAGGAACATGCCGATGTGCCAACCCTAGTTATTTTTATAGACAAGCGTGACTTAATCAGGATCACGAGGACATTGGACATGCCCTAGGATACCTTTTCAATTCAATCTGATGGACCCTTGGCTCTCAAGTTGCCTCTTTCAGAGATATGGCTGCCCATTTGACACGTTGGGCAATCAATAGTGAGAAGAGATCTGCCTGCAATATCTCGATGGATTCCATACTCGAGAGAGTTTTATGTTACTCGGCACACCCAAGAGAGGCGAACCCCATCTTAGAAGCCCTCTTTCACTTCTCTAAGGCAATTCTTCAATGCCCCCATGATCATCCCGAAAGCAATGGTCGATGTGAGTGCCAAGGTAAAAAGGAATGTAAGATTGCTGGCCTCCCTTTGGAAGACTCATTCTGACCCTCTTAAGAGCCAAGTTTGACATTGATAGGAAGAGCCCTTTGAGGTACTCACTCCTCACAACTTTGGCAAGAAAGCACGGACCACAAGTCAGCCATGTTAAGAAGAATGAGGAAGTAGGAGAATCACCACCTACCTTACAAGCCCAATTCATCAATTGTCTCTTTCTTATTTTCTTATTTTCTTTTTATTCTATTGCAATTTTTTTGTTATAAGTGCCTAACCATCTGCTTTTGTTCTCCCCTATTTCGAAAAACTTACAACCCTCCCCTACTCCTTTCCCTTTTTCCTTTTATTTTCTATCCAAATTTACGATGTGCTTCAATGTCCAGATTATTGTTGTTTCTCTTTGTCTTCCCTAATAATTGTCCACCACCTTTGAACCGGTGAGGACACTGCTCCCATAGGTTTGGGGGTGTGGCGGACAAGTCCCGCTTAGGAATAGTTAACATAAGGCGTGAGAATCACCTAAGTAATTAGGAAATGTATTAATTTACTTAAGAATCATGACAATTAGAAAATTTAAAATTCCTTTGCCAAATTTAGACATTCTAAACCTTGCGATATTCTACATTTCCATGATGATTACACCATAAAAACATACTGGTATCAAAACGTAGTAAGTCAAAAGGAAGAAAAAGGTAAAGATATACTTAAAAGCTCAAGGAAAAACCATAACCGGTGAGAATTGAGCCCATATATTTTCCATCTCATTGAAGAGTGGATCGAGGCAATTTTTCGATTCAAAGGATTGGTGAGGCATTAGATCCACTAGAAGTTAGGAAACTCCAAATTAAAACAAGTAACAAAGACTCATGAAACTCGAGGAAAAAGATCAAGGCCTTCTTTAGACGGCTTGAACCTAATGTAACCAACCAAGAAAAATCTGCCTGTTTGTACCCCATTTGAGTCAGAATCCTACAATTCTTCATCAAAAATACTCAAAAGTACTTGCACCGAACCTATGGAACCAATTCAGCCTTCCTCACTCGAGAATTCAGAGGTAAAGGAGAAAGAATCAAGATGAGCCATTTCTGGGCAACATCAAGAAAATGAAGAGAAAATACCTCAAAAGCAGTCAATATGGTGAGAAAAGAAGAGACAAACAATGTGAAAAAGTTGCAAGCAAAAGGCAAAAAAGGGACCTTATGTTGAAAATGCAAGATCAAAGAAAGAACAGATCACTGTGAACGTGAGAAACTCGAAAAGAAGAAGAAAGAAGCCAAACACATAAAGGTGGAGACATGTACCATCTCCTGCACTTCCTGAGTTCTGAAATTCAAACCTCTGTCCTAATTGCCATTCCTTGAAACTTCAGTGCATAAGCCATACAAACAAACCTAGATTAAAAGCCCTTGTGATCCAAAGTTGAGTGAGTGTCATGTGGAGATGAAGTGACCCAATCTATGGTGAGGAGATGTCAATGATGCCATTGCCTAAGAATCATGCCTATGCTCATGCTTACAGATCCGGGGAGATGTAACGCTCTTGAGCTTGAGTGAAAATGAACCCCTCAACAAAAACAACGATGAGAGTATACCGTGAGTATTTGGGTTGGAACTTGAGCACCTTAAGTATGACTTATAACCTAATTTTTATCCATAGGATGAGCTTCTTCACGGCACATTTGTATGATTTTCTATGATCTGTTCCACAGTTGGAAATATTGAAACATTCATGAGGTTTATAAATGTTTAAATTCTGTGCAAACAATAATCAAATTTTCTTTCATCATTGATTCAAGAGTAACTAACCTGCTCCTTGATTGCTCATTTGATAATATTGCATCGATGTTAAGCTTTCATGGAGAAGTTTGTGGGTACCTTCACGAAAACCCTCGAGACTTCACTCCTCCTAGGGATCACCTAGGGGTTTAAAAGGCTTGTTGCATATGCTAAATGCACTGTGCTTCCTACAAAAGTGGCTCTTTACTTTGTTTTTTATGTTTCTTTGCTCGTGGACTAGCAAAGCTTAGGTTTGGGGTGTGATAAGTAGTGAAAATACCATTTTTACCCCTAAACATGAGCCTTGAAAGAGCCTTGAGAGGACTAAATAAGTGCTTTAGTGTTCATATTGCTAACCAAAAGACAGGTCCAAATCCGAAAACCATCCTAAAATGATCAAAAGTCGACAACGCATGTCAAACTCAAAGAGGAGTGAAGAAATAGCCTCGGAATGGCTAAAAGGTCCTAAAAGAGCAAGAAAAGACCAAGAAGAAGAAGGATCCATTCGCAAAGAAGAATGGAAGCTAAAAGTTCAATTCAAAAAGAACATCTACTATTCGCAAAGAACTTTGAACTTTGCGAAAAGAAGAGAAGTCGCTTTGCGAAAAAGACCTCTGAAGCCAAAATGCTTATGCGAAAGAAGAGAAGTCCCGAAAAGATCTCCGAAGCCAAAGTCCTTTCGAAAAAGATCTCCACAAGCCAAAATGCTTTGCGAAAAGAGATTACGGAGCCAAAATGCTTTTGAGAGAGATTAGAGCCAAGCTACTTCTTGAAAAGCCCTTAAACTATGCGAAATGGCATTACAGGGATTTGCTCGTCCAAGGGTATTTCAGAAACTTTACGCGCCCCAATGCGTTTTAAAACCCAAGGACATTAGAAAGATTACGAGCACGAACCAAAGGCATATTCCACCCCATGTGAACACCCAAAGATGAAATTACTTGGCGGGAACTTCTAGAAGCTCAAACAGATTTTTGAATTACATAGTAATTGATGCCTCTGCTTCTCGATTGGTGAACCAGATCAAGCATTTCGATTGGCGAATGATCTGGATCCCGTGCTCGACTCCTATTGGTTGATACAGATCTATCCAATTGATTGGTTGATACACATCCGAGCTGGCTTAGGAAAACTATAAATAGACGAACCATTTGCCCAATTTGGGTATCCAGATTTTAGAGTTTTCATCTCTGTTTCCCCATTCCGGTCGAAGCTCATCCCATTCTGTAATCCCTTCTTGTATTTTACCTTTGAGAGCCATTGCAGTGATTTGTACTTCAAGTTCGGATTCAAGTATCTGAGGGCTCTCAGAAGCTCTGGGTAAGTCCGAGGGCTCTCTAAGAAGCCGTGCTCTGTAATTGTAACGTTGGATTTTAAAAGGTTCTTTGTAATTTGTGTCTTCTCCATTGGAGTCATGTCGAGGGTTCTCAATGCTCACCTTAGTGCATTAGACTTCTTTAGATTCACTCATCCGCATCCAACTTCCCTTAATTCATCATCCTGCAATTAGCGTTGGTAACCTAATTCAAGCATTTACAAAGGATGTTCATGTTCAAATAAAGAATAGGCCTGACTAGTCGATGATCTCGTGACAAATCACATAAGTCTAAACCTATTCCTTAATTCGGATTTATTTCTCTTACATCTGTCTTGGTAGCCGATGAAGATTGAATCTGCTCTGTTGAACTACGATTCTCCATTAAATTCAAAGGCTAAATACATGAAGCTATTATTTACATTTGTCTTATTTTAAACACCTCCACAACTCGGATCTGGATCACGTAGTTAGTTCTTTTCTTTATTTGCTTTTAGTTAAACATGACAAAACCCAACACTCTCTTTTATCTATTCTTTATTTTAGATAATTATAGAGCCAGATCTGGTAGCACAGATCTGGAGGTTTATCTCTCATTTTAGACAAACTTCTCTGTGGACGATCTTGAAATACTTACTTTTAAAACTTGCTACAATTGGCCCTGATCTTGCAGGCCAGTGTTAGCCCCAATGTGCTGATATCCCTTTCATAAGTTAACATCCATATAATTTAGCATTCTTTAATTCTTTAATTTTTTGCACACATTTTTGGCACACTTGGAGCGACAACACTGCCCTTAGATATGTTTCATCGAGCTGCTCTAATTACGTGAGTAGGGCAATTCTCCTCTCGTCAAAAGATAGCTCATCATCGAGTTGAATCCGTAAGGATGGTACTTGTATCTCATATGGTAGGATTGCCTCCATTTCTTAGGTAAGGAGATAGGGAGTTGGGCCAGTGGTCGTACGGAAAGAGGTCCTATAAGCCCAGAGTACTTCTGGTAGTCGTTCAGGCCAGTCGACCCCATTGCTTGTTTCTACTATGCATTTCAAGATTCGAAATAGCATTTTGTTCGTAGCTTCTGCCTTTCTGTTGCCTTGAGGATAGAACGGTGAGGAGTGGCCTAGATCAATATCGTACTTCTTGCATAACTTCTTCGTTTTTTCTGCAATGAACTACGTTCCGTTGTCAATGACAAACATCTTGGGTACTCTAAACCTGGTGATGATTTTTTGAATAATAAACCATACGAGTGTTGAAGCCGTGATTCTGACATAGGATTCAACTTCTGCCCATTTGGTGTAGTATTCGGTTGCTGTAAGTATGAATGCATGCCTGTTAGTGTTCCCAATGGTGTCTGTGAAAGGTCCAATGACATCGAAGGCCCACATAGAAAATGGCCATGGCTATGTCATAGTATTTAATGCAACTAAAGGAGCTTTGATGAGTGTGGCGTGTTCTTGGCATTGTTTGCAGGATTGGACGTAGAGGTGGCAATCTCTTATCATTATCAGCCAAAAGTAGCCTTGTCGTGTAACTTGATCGGCAAGTCTCTGTCTATCAGAGTGGGCGCCGTAGGCACTGACGTGTGTTTCTCAGATGATGTATTATCCTTTGGCAATCATGACACATCATAGTAATGGCTAAGTTAGTGAAGGCCTCTTTGTATAATGTTTCGCCGAGTATGCAGATTGTCCGTCGTCGGTCGGTGATTTTTCAAATCTGAACATAACGACTTCGATTCCTATCTTGACGTACTTTTTCAGGGTGATTGCTTCTTTTGGTCCTATACTTGTGGGGATGATGGCCAATGCTCTCTTAACGGTCCATGCTTCCTCGTGGGCGAGTACTATCAGCTTTTCGATGAAGAAGGTCTTGCTATTTTGCCCAATGGATATTTAGATGACCGAGACTAGCGTGGCTAAGGAATCTATATGCTCATTTTCAAATCTAGGGATATGCGTGAAAGAGATTTTTTCAAATTTTTTTACTAAATATTGAGCGATTTATAGGTATGCCATTAGTCTCCTTTCCTTAGTTTTCCATTCTTCTAACTTATGAAATTACTAGTTTGGAATCACCGATGGTTTTTAACCGTTTAACACCTAATTATAGTGCTACTCGTAGTCTAGCTATAAAGGCTTCATATTCTGTGACATTGTTAGTGACAGGAAAATTTAGTTGAAAAGCTTTAGGTATGATGACTCCTTCTGGGCTTAGAGGGACTATCTCGATACCTTTTACTTTGTGATTTGAAGCACCGTCAAAATAAAGGGTCTATGAGGTCTTATCGAGCTCTTCATTATGAATTGTGAATAGGTCCTCATCGGGGAAATCTGCATGTATGGGTTCATCACTAGGGAGTGGGAGATCTGTAAGGTAATCGACGATTGCTTGCCCTTTGATCAATTTCTACGTAATGTAAGTAATATCAAATTCTTGTAGGAGCATATGCCAGCGAGCAATCTTTCTTGAGGTTGTGAACTTTTCGAATAGGTACTTCAGAGGGCCCATTCGGACTAGTACTAGTATTTTATGTGCTCTGAAGTAGTGTCATAATTAGATAAAGGCCCACACCAATGTGAGGTAAGTCTTCTCCATTGAAGTATATTTTCGTTCGTATTCGACCATCATCCTACTGAGATAGTAGATAGCCTTCTCTCTCTTGTCGTCTTCTTCATATTATTCGAGGATTATTCCCATGGCTTTGTCGTTTGTTGAGAGGTATAGAATTAGGGGTCTTTCGGGGATCGGTGGCGATAGTATTGGTGGGTTAAGAAGGTACTTCTTGATGTTATCGAAGGCTTGTTGACACTGATCATCCCATTTGTACTCAGTTCCTCCTTTAAGTAGTCTGTAGAAAGGATCGCATCTGTCTGAATGCTGGGAGATAAATCTTCTGATGAATTACAATCTTCCTATCAGGCCTCGTAACTCTTTGATATTATTGGGAGGCGGCATCTCGAGGATGGCTCTGACTTTTGCAGAGTCAACTTCGATCCCTCGCTTGCTAACTATAAAATCAAGTAATTTTTCATAAGTGACCCCGAAGACACATTTCTTTGGGTTCATTTTTAGCTAATATTTCTTGGCTCTTTGTAGCACCAATCGGAGCACTTCAACATGTCCTACTCGTGTTTGAGACTTCACTAATATATCATCGACGTAGACTTCTACACACTTATGCATCATGTCGTGAAAGATAGCCATCATGGCGCGTTGATACATGGCTCTTGCGTTCTTGAGCCTAAAAGGCATAACAACATAACAGTATGTTCCCCATGGTGTGGTAAAGGAAGTCTTCTCTTGGTCAAACTCAGCTAATTTGATCTAATTGTACCCAGAGAAACCGTTCATAAAGGATAGCATCTCATGTCCAGCGGTGTTTTCGACTAGAGTGTCAATGTGTGGAAGTGGGAAGTCATCTTTTGGGCATGTCTGGTTGAGGTTTCGGAAGTCGATGTAAATCCTTACTCTGCCGTCTTTCTTGGCAATAAGTACTATGTTGGCGACCCACTTGGGGTAAAGGACGATTCGAATAAATTTGGCTTTGTGTAACTTGTCGACTTCCTCTTTAACCTAAAGGGCAGTTTGTGGGTGCATCCTGCGGAGTTTCTGTTTAACAGGCTTTACATCGGGTTCTAAGACGAGGCGATGTTCTACTAAACTTGGGTCTAAATCGGGCATGTCCTCATAGGACCATGCGAAGGAATCGAGGTGTTCTTGTAAGACTTGTACAATTTATTGACGTTCCTTGGAGTTGAGCATTGCTCTAATTAGTAGCTTCTTAGGTTTCTCTTCAATGCCAAAGTTAAGCTCTTCTGTGGGTTCCACGGCAGCTTGGGTTTGCTTGTCGAAACCCTTGATAACCCGTTGGAAGTCCAGTGCCTCCTTGGCAACTGATGTTCTTTCTTCATCCTCGGTAAGTTCGTATACTGTGAAATTACTACACTGTGGATCTGAGTTTGCAAAAGGTGATCCTTCATCAGCATAATCTATGACTGAGAGATTTTTGGTAAGGTGAAGGTCAAGACTACTAATTCTTCTCTCAAAGTCACGAAGTATCTCGTCCAGTATGATCACTGCCTTATTGTTTTGCCGGGATGCTTTAAGATCTCGTGCAGAGAATGTGATAGAAATCTTAAGAGAAAAGTCTCCTTGTTGGCCACAAATTTTGTTCGAGATGACGAGTTCCCTTTCTTTTCTGGGGTTTTCTGATTTTTTTGGATTTTGTATTTATGAATTTTTAGGGTTTTCTGTTTTTTCTATTTTTTTAATTTTCGACAATAAATATGGTACAGGGTCGATCGCCTCAAGGGGCGCCAGGAGAATTTGCTTCCTCTAGTTGAGGGAGCGAGACGGCTGCTGGAGTCGTTCGGATGATTCTTCGAGAAATGCGGACTGGTTGTAAATTTGGCATTTTTTTTTTGGAGTCCTCATCTGATGAGATCTTTTGAATGAGTGACACTGGTGATAGCGGCACTAACACTTGGACTTCTTCTGCTATATTGATCGCTTCTTCTTCGAAGAAGCTCTGAAGATCGTAGTCAATTTAACTATCATCCTCTGGGTCATAATAATGTTATTCTTCCCACCGAGGGGGATCTCTCGAAGGATCCTCAGGGGTAGCGACTTCTTTTCCTTGATCTTCATAATACATTAGGATGAACGCACATGCTCGGCAGCGAGGTTGATAATGGTGAAGAATGCAGGGGAATTCCCAAGGACATTCCCATCCTTCTAGGTTATAGTCGAAGATGGTATCATATTCATCTTCTTGATCTAATAGTGCTTGAAGTCTTAGATTAGCTCGCTCCGCTAACTCGAGTGCCGGGAGGTCTATCCAATAGTCCTCGTCATCACTCGAGAGAGGTTGCCACTGTTCCTCTAGAGATTTCTAAAATATTTGGAGTTGCGGTGAATCTGGGATGTAGAAGTGTCTAGTTCAAGTTTCTCTTCAAAGTCTATGAGGGCGGTGCAAGTGTTTCCCCCTAGGTCAACCAAATGACCATTGGGATTTTCTGCTTCTTGTGCCGGTAGCTGAGCTAGTAGGTCATTGCTTGTGTCGGTGGTCACAAGGTTGGAGTGATTCGATTCTTCTATCGTAGAGTGTCGGGTCAAACTAGCGAAGTGCTCTAGTACGTTGGTGCATGCCCTACCGCGGGGTTGGTATGGGTAAGCGATACAAGGGGAGTCCCAAGGGCATTCTTATCCCTCGAGGCTAAGGCCAAGGCCGAGGCAGAGGCTATACGAGTTAATATTTTCTTATAGAGTATCATCCTCTTCCCATGTTAAGTGTAAATGCTCTTCACCATCTTGTAAGGTAGCTATGTGAAAATCTTCGTCGTCAGTGGATTCCCAATCTTCCACTTATGGGTCGAGTTCTAGAGGTTCTTCTCTCCTCTCTTCTGCAAATTCCTTAGTGTCAAACATGGGCTTGACTCCTTCGAGCGATTTATCAATATCATCATTTAAATTGGTTAAATCGTTGAACGCTTTAGTCATTTGCTCAATTTCTACTTCTTAAGATCTAGTGAAGGACACTTCCTTATGCTTTAGCACATCTACTTTCTCAGTGGTCCCATAGGTGAAGTAGTCATATAGAGAGTATTTTGGTGAGGTAGGGGACAAGTCAGCTTGCGGGCCATCCGATTGGTATCCTAATCCTATGTGCTTACATATTTGGTTTGGGACAACGGGTCCTACATGACCTTACTTATTCTTTTTGAGTCCAATGTGGGGAACATATCCAAGTTGGTACATAAGGTCTCACCCTTTTATCACGGTAGGATTGATGGCATAGAGTTTGGCGATGTCTGGGCCAACCTCTCTTCTCATTAATTTTTGTTGACGCGTTGGGGGCGAACTAGGAGGGGTAGGGGGACGAACTTTCGAAATGGTTGTCTCATCAAGGATTCGGGTCTTTTGAATATGACCTATGTTCAACACATAATCGTGAGTGGTTGGTATGCTTGTCGCGTAATCAGTATCCATCTCCTGGAGGGGTGCATCAACGTATATACGGACGATAGAGTCCTCATATGGGAATTTGACATATTTATGGTATGTGGAGGCAACGACCTTCATTGACTCCAGCAATTTTCTTCCTAAAATGAGATTGTACGTACTAGCGGAATCAGAAACATAGAAGGTAACGTCTTTCGTTATAGGTTTGAGGCAAACCTGTAGCTTGATAGTTCCTTTGACAAAGCGACGCGACCCATCATAAGCTATGAGTGATAGTGCGGAGGGCCTGACATCCTGCTCTATGTATTTGAGCATTTTTAATATGGTGGGATGGCAGATGTTAAGTCCTGCTCCTGTGTCAACTAGTGCATGTGGTACGAAGAATCCTCTAATTATGACCGTAAGATATATGGGGGTCGCACTCCTGTGGAGTGACTCTTTAGGCATGTCTACATCTGTAAAAGTAAGAGCCAGAGGTTGCGCCATGACCAAAGTGATTTGATGAAGCTCATCCAGGGTCGTATCCTCATTCACTTGCATGTCTTTAAGTGTCCTTATCAACAACTGGTGATGGTCAGGTGATTTCTTAATGAGTTCTAGTATAGATATCTGGGTCGAAATCTTTTAGAGATGTCGTAGAAGGTTGTATTCTTGCCCTGGATTGAGCGCAGTTTCTTTGCCTGATCGATGGGCCTTAGGTGTGGGTGGTTGGAATGGTTGAGGTACAGGAATTGGTGGAGGGATGATGGGAGGTGGGGGAGGCAAGTTAACTTCTCTTTCTCTCACATTCCCCTCTAGTAGTTATGCATTCGTGAAATCCTTATTTCTAGGGAAAGGCGGAGGTGGGTAATTGGTTCCTAATTTGAGAATCGGGCAAGTCGGTTGTTGACCAAAGCTGACACGGCTTGATGCGGATGTATTTGTAAAATGGGTGAAATTCGAGGTTGGAACACATACCTGAATGGTGTCGCTCCAAGGTGAGAGATACTGTGTATAATCTTCCTCTTCTAGGAAAGTAGAGACCAGCGTCTCTCATAGGTCAGGATGTTCTTCTGGCTCACTTTCTTCTAGATTTAGCGAACACTCGGTGGTTATTTCGTTGTCTTGGCTTAGAGTTTTTCGACTGATACTTTCCACCCATGCAGTAATTTGGGCTACAGTTTGGAGAATGTGATCTCCATACTCGGGTTCAAAATCGGACAAAGGGAGTGGTAATGGAGTTGGTTCAGGATTTTGAGGGGTTGGAGGTTCTGGTGGGTGACTACGGAGGAGGGGTCTCCTAGCCCTAAAAGAATGGACTCGTATCTGAGTGAATTTTAGATAAGGAGGTGGATTCAGCAGGGCGATGTGAGTGATCAAGGCCGAGGGATGCGGGGGTGAAGGAGCTATCGCTGGTGTGGCGGAAGTAGTAGGGGGTTGAATGCGAGTGATTAAGGTGGAAGGTTGGAAAGGGTATCGATCGGAGAGATCTACGGTGGTGACCTGAGCCGGTGTTGTTTGGTTGTGGTTGGGCATAGGGTTATTAACGATCCCTAAAGTTTGTTGGGGTTGGTTATTATTAGGTTAGGATTCCTAAGCACTTCCCAATCGATCTGATTTTGGTCATTTATGTCATAGATTACGTCCCTGAGGACCCAATAGTCTTCTTGATTATGTCCCGCATATTGATGGAAGGCACAGTATTTACTATAGTCTAGATTTGTCAGCCATGGGCGGGGTTTTTCCTGCGAAAATCGGAGAAGATTCTGAGTATTAAGGAGATGAAAAATGTTGGGAACCGTATTCGGTAAAGGGAGATAGTGTTCCCACCTCGGCTAGTAGGGGCCTTTGGCTGGGTTAAAGTTCTGCGATTGGGGCACACTATTGTAATTCGGCCCATGGGCCGGTCGATTCTGCGTCGTGTTTTGGTTCTGATAAGTGTTAGGGTATTGGTTTATGTTTGGGTATTGGCCTTGATTCTGATTTTGGCCTTGGTTTTGGTTCGCGTACCTTTGTTGATTAGCACCTTGGTTTTGGTTGATATGTTCGGTTCCTAAGGCTTTCTTATGTTTTTCAATTTTGATTCACTGGCAAAGCCCACTTTCGATGTGACTATGGATAGAGCAAGGTCTCCGCCTTTAATGTGTCCCACTAGTCGGGATGCCCGAGAGTGGAGTGTGGTGAAGTTGGGGCAATCACTTATGACAAGTGCACTCTTTAACGGTTCTCTAGTGTTATCGATGATAATGTCTACCAAGTCCTTCTCTTTCATTGAGGTGCTAGTCCTAGCAGTGAGTTTTCTCCATCTAGCGACGAAGTCGGTCAATTCTTCATCAGGTACTTGCTTGGCTGCCATTAGATTGCTGAGATTGATTGTCTCTTAGATCAAGTGTTTGTATTGTACTAGGAATTGACCGACTAATTTATCGAAAGTCTATATCTTATAAAGCGGGAGTCCCGCAAACCAATCTAAAGCTTCTCCTTCTAATGAGTGTTGGAAATAGTGAGTGAGAAGTCCTTGATTATCACGTATGGGTCAAGCATCATTACAAAAGAGGGCCAACTGATGATTCGGATTTCTCGTGCCGTTATAATTGGTAAATTTCGATGGCTTAAATCCTATTGGTAAATTAAACTGGACGTCCCGGCAAAATTTGTCGAATCTGAATGAGTGATCGGGGCGCTCTCTCTTGGCCATGTACTCATCGAGCATTTTAGGGAGATCTTTGATTTTAATGGTGTTGTCTTTTGGAGCGACCCGTGAGCAAACCTTATCTAAAGGGTCATCATTGAAGAATGTGTGAGCAGGTTGTCTCAATGGTGTGGCGCGGGCCGACACTGTACTCGCAGTAGGAGATGGCCTCTCTTGTCGCTCTTGTTCTTTTGAAAATTACCGTGACCTAATAGTTTCGTATGCGGCAGCCAACCCTCGAAGCAATTCTTCAGAGTCATTGTCTCCTCTTTGTATTATTTGAATACTGAGTTCTACGATCTGTTGAGCGGTAAGATTTAATCTGATGTTACCGTCTCTCCCATTATGATTATTACTAGTGTGTGGGGTAGAGAAGGGATTTTCTTACTCACCGGCCATGTTAATCTCAGGTTGTCGTGGGCTGGAATTGTGAAATGGTTCTTCTTCGTACATGGGGTTGTTATGATATCCCCACAATGGTGGGTCTCCCAAACCCACCCTTCATATACCAGACATCTCGAGTCTTTGACGAAGACAAATATATATATATATATATAAGGGAATCTAAATGACATGATGGAAAGAAAAAAAATAAAATAGGGAGATAAGATGAACACTAACTATCTAGAAAAAGAGTTTGCAAAAGCATCCCATCGCGATCGCCAGTCTATTGGTACGCACTTTTTCTGGGTTCCTTTTGGTCCCCGAAAAGAGTGGCCCAATTCTATCCTAAGCGGACTTTGGCAATGGCGATGATGGAGTAATAAATTAGGAAATATTAAATGCTAAAATTAAATAGGAAAATTCTAAATGAAGAATACCTAAGAAGATGCGATCGTCGGAAGCAGATATTTATCGACGCTGCAACACATCACTGATCACGCTTTAAGGGGAGCGGGGGCTTGTACGTTGAACTCCTTTACTGAATCGTCCGCCAGCGAACGTCAGCAGCTGTAGATTGCCTTTAATGTAACTGGTTTGGTTTTCCTATTCCTGCTGAGATTTTATTTAACCTAGTCTCCTAATCCTACTGGGAGTCTGATTAAGAAAGGGTCTCCTAATTCTACTAGGAGTTTAATTTTAAAAAATGACTTCCGATTCTACTAGGAGTCTAATTAATTTAAATATTTTAATCCTATTAGAAATCTAATTAATTAAGTCTCCTAATCTTATTAAAAGTCTAATTAATTTAAATGTCTTAATCCTATTAGGAATCTAATTAATTAAGTCCCCTAATCCTACTAGGAGTTTAATTAATTTAAATATCCTAATTTTAATTAGAAATTGAGTTAATTAGAAAAAGGGGTTTGGGCCTGCTATGCTAAGGAGGATTGGCCTCGTTCCTGACTACCCTCCGTAAGCTCCCTTGGGCAAATCGGGTGGCTGAGATCAAAGTAAATTAAATTTCGGACTATAAAATAGTATTTTTGGATTTTTGAAATTGATTTTGAGATTATAATTATGGATTAAATTAAGAAACTAAAGTTTTAGAAAACTAAATTAATTATGGGTTTTTAGAAATATTAAGTTAAGAAATTAAAACTAGAAATTTAAAATTTTAGGACTGAATTCGGGTCCGAAATCATAAAATCAGACCGTATGATTAGAGACTAGTTCTAGAACCTAAGAACTAGAACCAGATATTAATGATAGGACTGGAGATTAAGATTTTAGAATAGAATTGAGTCTAGGATCGGTGAATTTGGTCATTAGATTAAGGACTGATTCCATAAATGAAGAACTAGAACCAGATATAAAAATCACGGTCTAAAAAGAAGGGGTGCTACGGTCTAAGACTGAAAATTAAGACTAATAATTAAAACTAAGAAACATCCTAAATCTAAAGACTAGAAACTATGGTCAGAAACTAAAAATTAAATGCTTACCTAGGGTCTGGAATGCGGAGAGAAATCTCATAAATTTCGGAGCTTGAATCTCGAAACCATGGCTATAATTCTCTATGTGTTCGTTCTCGGAGTTCTCTTGTTTTGAAATCCTAAAAAATTCCGTTCTCTCTCGTGTTGTGTGTGTGTCAAATGAAAAAATATCTTTTATAGGTTTTTCTTCAATTAAACGTCCTGTTTCAAGTGCTTAATCGAATTATGCGCCCGTTTTGCAGTGCTAAATCACTTTGAGTCGGTCACCGACTCAGTGAGCAACCGGCTGACTTGCTCAACGAGTTTCCTAGTTCTAAGAGCGTTAGGACTAATTATGCCCCCAGTTTTGGGTGCTTAATCCAATTAAGCGCCTCATACCTGGTGCTTAATTACATTATTAATTACGCGCCTGATTTGGGGTGCTTAATCTAATTATGCGCCTCATACCTGGTGCTTAATTACCGATTATTAATTACCTGCCCGATTTGGGGTGCTTAATGCAATTAAGCACCGCATACCTGATGCTTAATTGTGGATTAATTACGCTCCCAGTTTGGGGTTCTTAATCCAATTAAGCACCTCAGACCTTGTGCTTAATTACCGATTTTGGCGGTCAAGGACAGTGAGGCTAGGTCGAGCGTAGGCCAATTGCGGGTCGGTGGTATAGCGCTCAATCTGATCGCGCGTCTCATATGAAGCGCGTGATCGAGTCTCGAGATGGTCTGGGGAAGGGAAGTCTGGTCTGAGAAAGGACTAACTGTACGTTCGTGGTTTAGCATGCAATCAAATTACACGCGAGTTTTAAGCGCTTAATTCGGGGTTGTTCGGGTCTGGTCTCTAGTCTGAAATGCAAGACTATTGTTTCAGTCTGCATTCTGACTATATACTATTATTTCAGCATATAGTCTCCCTACATTGTGATCTGAGCTATAGAGCTATTATTTCAGCCTGTGTTCAGTCATGTACTATTATTTCAGTGCATGGTTCCACATTAGGGTTATGAGGTCAAAGGTTGACCAAACAAAATTATATATTCCAAGATGGCAAAATGAGGGTGTCTACACTACCGTTCACAGATGAGGAGAAGGTAAGCTGGGCTTCCTTCCAGTTAGAAGGTGATGTGGATCCGTGGTGGAAGAATGTATTGAGGGTAAGTGAGAAGGAAAATCCTAATGGGATTTGGACGTGAGAAGAGTTTGTGAGGGTATTCAAGAAGGAATAGTTTTCCAAACAAATCAGAAATCAATTGTCAGTGACGTTTATGAACCTTGAGCAAGGTAACATGTCAGTGAGAGATTACACAACAGAGTTTACTAGATTGTCCCGATTTGCCCAAGAGTATGTGTCCACTGAGCATATGAGGGCAAACAAATTTGAGAGGACTGAGGCCAATTATCAAGGATAGGATTTCCATGTTGGAATTAGAGGCCTCCGAGGCCGTCATGGGCAAAGCAATAGTAGTGGAAAGGGACATTGAGGAAATGTACCAAAGAAGGGACCACCAGGGCAAAGCAAGGACAAGTCAAGGAGGGTCGGGTGGCTATGAACCGATGAATAAGAAACCAAGGTTCACGGCACCAACGTAGGGGCAGCCGAACCAAAGCAACTATTTTAAACCACCCTTGCCATCACCTACAAAGTCTTATCACTCGTCGGGTCCTACCTTCGTGTTAGGGACATCAGTCACCCAAGGATTTTCACGTGCAGCTTCCTCTACACCAGTGAAAAAATGTACTCATTGTGGGAAGCCACACAAGACCTCGAAGTGTAGAAGGGGTACCGGCACGTGTTTTAAATATGGCAAAATTGGGCACGTGATAAGGGATTGCCCAATGTTGAAAGGTGAAGGAAGAGTGACTACTGCAGGACCGCCAAGGCCTATGCGACAAGCACGACCCACAATGCAAGGTCGGGCGTATGGAGTCACAGCCAAGGATGCCAATACAAGCAACGACATCATACAAGGTATAAATAATTACATTAAAGTCGTTGAATTTCTTATTTAAATTTTAGATAAAGAAGGTGCATACATAGAAAAGTAGAAATTTTTTTATTGTGTTATTATGTTGTCATCTATGTTTAATTAATTGTGTACTTAAATTCATAGTGTATATATACGTAGGTACGTTACAAATGTATAGAAAGGGTTACTAACTTTGCTATGAAGCATGAGTTCTGATAGACGAATGGTCTACACAGTCTTTTGTGACACCTGAATTCGTAGTGAGGGTGAAAGTCATTCCTGAGCGCTTAGACAACATTTTAAACATGTCAGTCCCAATGGGGAGTTCAGTTCAAACCGATATTGTGTGTCGATCTGTGATGGTAAACATCAGGGGATATGTAGATATGAATTAGAGGCAGATTTGATACTGTTAGATATGCAAGGATTCGATGTAATCCTTGGCATGGATACCCATGGTGCAAGTGTTGATTGCCAGAGGAAGATTGTTACATTTCGCCCAAATAAGGGTAGATCATTCAACTTTCTCGACATGTGAGCAACGTTTGTGCCACTCATCTCCACAATATGAGCCGATCGTTTGATGAGAAACGGTTGCAGTGGATACCTAGCATTCCTGAAAGAGCAACGAGAGGAGAAGAATAGCATCGCAAAGATCTCAGTAGTTTGCAATTTTTTCGATGTATTTCCGGAAGAACTATCAGGACTACCACCTGATAGGGAAGTGGAGTTTGCTATTGACTTAGCTCCAGGTACCGAGCCAGTGTCAAAAGCTCCTTACCGAATGGCTCTAGCGGAGTTAAAGGAATTAAAAGAACAACTACAAGAGCTTCTAGATAAAGGGTTTATAAGACCTAGTGTGTCTCCTTGGGGAGCACCGCTCTTGTTCGTGAAGAAGAACGGCTCGATGAGATTGTGCATCGACTATCGTTAGTTGAATAAATTGACATTCAAGAACCGATATTCGCTTCCAAGGATTGATGATTTGTTTGATCAGTTACAAGGAGCCCAATTCTTTTCAAAGATTGATTTGTGATCCGGGTATCACCAGTTGAAGGTCAAGGCTGAAGATATTCAGAAGACAGCATTCAGGATCAGATATGGGCATTATGAATTTCTAGTGATGCCTTTTGGCTTGACTAATGCACCAGCATCTTTCATGGATCTCATGAATGGGGTGTTCAAGCCACATCTTGATGCGTGTGTCATAGTATTTGTGGACGACATACTTATATACTCAAGGACAAAGGAAGTGCATGAGAAACATCTACGGGTTGTTTTGCAGACAATAAAAGAGCACCAGCTGTATGCCAAGCTTAACAAATGTGAATTCTGGTTAGAACAGGTGAACTTTTTGGGATATATTGTCTCTGAAGTAGGAATCAAAGTAGATCCAACTAAGATAGAGGTCGTGGTACAATGGGAACAACCTAAGACAGTCACGGTAGTGAGAAGTTTTCTTGGTTTGTCTTGGTACTACAGAAGGTTTGTGGAAGGATTTTTCAAAGCTTTCCAGTCAACTTACATAATTGACAAGGAAGAGAACGACATTTGAATGGACTGAGGCATGCGAGAAGAGTTTTCAAGAATTGAAGAAAAGGCTTACTTCGACACCAGTGCTTGCTATTCCCACAGGCATCGGAGGATTTGTATTTTTTAGTCATGCATCACACAACGGCTTGGGTTCTGTGCTCAACCAAAACAAGAAGGTTATTACTTACGGATTCAGACAACTTAAGGATTATGAGAAGAACTATCCGACGCATGACCTTGAGTTAGCAGTCATGATTTTTACACTAAAGAGATGGAGACATTATTTATACGGTGAAACCTTTGAGATCTTCACGGTCCACAAGAGTCTCAAGTATTTATTCACATAGAAAGACTTGAATATGAGACAAAAAAGGTGGATTGAATTTCTTAAAGACTATGATTGGTCCATACAGTATCATCCAGGCAAGGCGAACATGGTTGTCGAGGCTTTGAGTCGTAAGACTTCGGCCCAATTGTCAATTTTGATTTTGGGGCTTCAAAAATGGAAGTTGTTGGAAGACATATCCTTACCCGATGCACGGATTGAGGTGAAAGCTCCAGGAACTTTCCTAGCAAATGTTGTGATTAGACCAATGATTTTTTATTAGATTTGTGAACTTCAGATGAAAGACGTGTTATTGAAAATTCGACAAGGAGTGACGGAAGGTACAAATCAGGATTTCTTTATCAAGAGTGATGAATCACTAATGTACAAGGGGAGGTTATGTATACCAACAGATGTCGGTCTATAGAAAATCATTTTTTATGAGGCACATAAGTCACCATATGCTATCCACTCAGGAGGAACAAAAATGTATCAAGATTTGAAGAAAGGCTTCTGGTGGAGAGGTTTGAAAAAGGACATTGCTGAGTTCTATGTCAACAGGTGAAAGTGGATGACCGACATCCATCGGGGTTATTACAACCGTTACCTATACCGGAGTGGAAATGGGAATCAATTTTTTATGAATTTTATCTCAGGATTGCCACGAAACGTGAAGAAACACAATGCAATTTGCGTGATTATTGACAGGCTCACAATATTAGCCCATTTCTTACCTTATAACACCACGTATACTACAAGTAAACTCGCAGATATGTACATGAGGGAGATTGTATGATTGCACGGCATTCCCATAAGCATTGTTTCAGATAGAGATCTGTTGTATACTTCTCAATTTTGGCAGAAATTTCAAGAGGGGACGGGCACAAGACTAGACTTCAGTTCAGCGTTTCATCCACATACAGATGGCCAGACTAAGAGGGTAAATCAGATCATAGAAGATATGCTACGGGCCTGTATGCTTGAGGGATCATGGGATGAACACTTACCATTGATTGAGTTTACATATAATAATAGCTTTCAGACAAGTATTGGCAGGGCTCCCTATGAGGCATTGTATGGTTGAAGATGTCCATCTCCGATCAATTGGAAAGAGACGGGAGAGAAGTTTATTTTGGGGCCCGAGATTCTAGAACGTACCACCAAGACGGTACGCGTGATAAGAGAATGATTAAAGGTCGCACAAAGTAGACAGAAGAGCTATGTGGACCTAAAGAGGACGAACGTGGAGTTTCAGATAAACTTAATCTTATATTTCAATGGATTTTTGTAATAGGCATATGTAAGTTATCACTGTTGGCATGATATGCTTCTTGCAGTTGAGAAATAATGTCTTCATTAGCATTTTGCCAAATAAGGGCGTTATGCATTTCGAGAAGCGTGGCAAGTTGAGTCCGCGATATGTAGGACCATTTAAAGTTTTGGGACGTGTTGGAGAGGTCGTTTACTGAGGTGCACTACCATCGCAACTCTCAAGCATGTATGATGTATTTCATGTCTCGATGCTATGACGGTACGTCAAGGACCCAACGAACGTATTGGATTACCACCAATCAAAATTCAAGAGGACTTGACCGTCAAGGAAGAACCAATGTAAATTCTTGATCGGAAGGAACAGGTACTACGCACAAAGAGAATTCCACTGATACTTGTTAAGTGGTGGAATCATTCACAAGAAGAAGCCATGTGGGAATGTGAGTTGGATGTGCGTGAAGCTTATCCGAATTTATTTACATGAGTCTTGTTTAAATTGTTTAAATTTTGAACAAATGTATGAATATGACATTGAATTTTATCTTGATAGTACAGGTAGACATGAATGATAAGATCATCGGCGATTGGCTATGTATTTCATCAATGAATATTGTTGGCCAATGGGTAATAAATTACGCGAGAAAACACAACTTATACAAGGTGAAATTTAGGGCTAAAAGTAAAAGAAATGAAAATTTGAAGCAAAACTACTTCAAGAGCTGTGTCTGAGTCTTGCTAGCGTGAGAACTTAAACCTCGCTCACGCGAGCCTCTCGGAAATGACATATATATATATATATATATATAAGATAAAAGGGATTTCGAACTCCAGTGGCTGTCTGTGACTCGCGTGCCCGAGTGACTAAGCTTGCTCGCGTGCGAAACTGACTATATAAGGGATTCAACCCTTCTCATGACCATTTCACAAGACCAAGTGAAAGGGGGAGAGCTAGGGTTTTGTTTTTTCAGTGCGAGAGCTCGCATACGTGTGATTCATGGGTTTCCTTCCCGATTAGCTTGGATTTTCTTTCACAAAAGGTAATCTTCACCCACGCTCTAGCTCCTTTTTCATTCTATTTTATTTTGGAAACCCTAGAATGACTTCTACATTTCCAAACCCCAAACCAAGGAAGAAATTGGTGATAAAACCGCCAAGTTCTCGTAAGAGGGCGGCACCTCCGCCAACTCCATTGACCCAACCCGCCCCTTGGTGGGAAGGCAAAATATTTGAGCCCGAATGGTCAATCCATAAGGTTTTCTTTGAAGATAAATCATTCACCCAATGGACGTCGGATTACCTAAATATGAATGATTTTAAAACCCCTATTGTCGTCATTTCATGCACGATATTATCCCTGATTGGTGAAATTATTTTACCAAACCCTCAAAACAGATGCCACCGAAACCAAGTTATTTTGCGATATTGATGGAAATGAGTTTTCTTTTGATGCCAAGGACATTTCCCATGCGATGGGATGCCCGCTTGATTATATTGAGGATGGGATTTCAAGACCTCCATTCCTTCGAGATGTTAATTTCCAAGACATTGTGGCCATTGTGACTCGTGGCGTGACCGCCATGGGTAAATCCATAACACGGGCCCAGTAACCCAAGCGTATGAGGCCCCTAGACATAATATTTTGGAAGAATTTGTTCCCCTTGGATCACGAGCAAGAGCGTCGGGACCCATTTCTCCAAGCTATCTATGCGGCACATCAGGATAGGTGGTTCAATGCACCTAATCTTGTTAGAAAGGCAATTATGCATGCCCATAAGAGGAACAAACCGGGTGCTATTCCTGCACCTATAAACCGGTTACCGTATGCAAGGTTGATTTCCCGACTATTTGAGTTGCGTGACGGGATCGACGATTTTGAAATCCAAGCCCATGAGCTTGTACTTAATAATAACATAAGCCAATACTGGGCCAAGGATTTAAATCAGAGTCTTAGACGCCTACGGACCAGTGTCAAGAAAAAAAGGGACAACCAGTTAGCCCAACAAGCTGCACAACCACCTCATTCTGGACCAGTACCACCCACGACTACCCACACTAGCATGCCACCTCCATCCCAGCATATGCCTAGTACTCAAGAAGCTATGCTCTGCGAGCTACTGCTGCAGAGCCATGAGATCAGACTATATTAGCAGTTTCAAGAGGTAGTTAGCATAGATTTGACGTGCCACGCCTACCCGTAGACTTACCAAGAGCTCCTTGCGGTGATGCGTGATACGATTTTTGGTACTTCTAGCTCAGGCACAGTGGCGGGTGTTGGGGCTACTGAGGAGGAAGCTGAAGATGATGCTGACGAGGATGATGATGCCGATGATGATGGAGATGAGGATGCCGAGGATGATGAGGCTTCTGATGGTGATGAGGATGAGTCCGATTCTGAGGAGGAGGACTCCGGATAGGAGTATGATGAGGGTGATGACGATTAGAGATAGCAGTTATTGGCAATTAGAGACGTCATTTTGAGAAAAGTTTCAAATTTTGAAATACAACGAGAAATTATATGTAATTTTGATGTATCACTTTTGCACTATCGTGGCATGGCTGACACATCTCTTACATTTTGATGTAAATATTTTTATATATCATGTGAATGGTTTAACATTTAGATGTGAATGTTACTTTTTGTTGAATGGATTCCTTACTATGCAATGGGTTATGGTTATGGTTTAATGTGCTTGACTGGTAAAATTTATCACACAGGTTAGTTTAATATGCATGAGATGTTAGTTAGGCATCGTGGATAATTCAATTGGCTGTTGTGTGGTATGTGGATGCCAAAATGGTTACTTTAATACATGATGGTTATGATATAAATAGGTGAGGTGATTATGGTTATGTTTTCGTTATACGTGTATAGGCGCCACATAAATGGGGCGTACGATCTATGCTTTTGCAGGTGTCTCTTATTGGTGTTCGTGTGTATTTCTGCCACAGTTGGATAGTTATATTTTTGCACTAGTATATACGTTCCAGATTCATGGGTATGGATTAGTTAGAGTGACTTAGGACAATTTTCGAGGACGAAAATTTTATAAGGTGGGGTGAATGTAATAACCCCAATTTCGTATCCAATTTAGTAAACCGTGTAAGTCATGTGATGTGCATGCAGGATTGTGGTGTGTGTGGTTCACAAGGGAACCCATGTAAGTAAGCACACTTTGGTGTGTATGTGTCTCACACCCAATTTCGTATCCAATTTGGTAAACCGTGTAAGTCATGTGACGTGCGTGCAGGATTGTGGTGTACATGGTTCACAAGGGAACCCATGCAAATATACACACTTTGGTGTGTATTTGTCTCACACCAGGAGGGATTTAGTGAGTAAGGTAATACATAACAAGTGCATTTGTGCTTTGCAAGTAAGCAAACTCAATTTCTAGGTTAAGGGGGGGTCTCACATGTGAAACCATTTGCTTGGTTTGAGTCTTGTGAGTTAGAGAGAGAGGAAGAGAAGAGGAAGGAATTTTCTTGAATCTAAAGGTTAGTTTCACTTGGTCATATGATGTATATGTGAAGCGTATGAAGGCATGAAGGATCACCTACGATTGCGTTGGCTTGATCGTGTACAAGGTGCTCGGTGTGATCGGAGTGGGTTTTCAAAACCCCTTTTGTTGCAACAAAGAGGACGATCTGATCTACGGATAGATCGCCAAGTGAAAGGTAAGAAATCAATGCTCAATATATTTAAAGTGGGTTATTTAATGTTTATAAGGATGTGTAAGAAGTATGGATGAAGTGTGATGAAGATCGAGTTGAAGAAAAACACGGATCTGAAACATCTCTGGTTCTCGCGCGCACGTGCTCCAGAGCTCGCTTGCGTGAGATATCTTCAGAAGGCATAATAAAGTCGTGGGGCTCTGTGACTCACTCGTGCAAAGACTTAAGTGATTTGTGTCTCACTCGCGCGAGGCCTCGCGTGACCACCTCCAGCAGGCAAAATTCCAGTTGGTAGAGCGAGAAATTACATGTTTTGGGCTCGCGCGAGAAACATAGTATAATCTGTTTGTTCTCTTGGTCTGAATTCTTTAGAAGTGTGTACCTTAGGTTCTTTTAAGTATTTCTAACGGGGTATTTGGACATTTTGAATATAGAGTTAGCTTGTGAACATACATGTGGACTCTCAAGTGTGTATGTGAATAAAATGAGCAAGCATGTGAAACTCTAATTCTAGCTATAATTAATCACACTGATTCATTACATGGTGAATAACTATAAGTTAGTTGCACTATGATTTAAGATTTTGTTGAAAAGAATCCCTATTGTGTTACAGTTGTGGACCGGCTAATGGTCAATGTGATACAAGACTCTATTAACTAAGCTCAGGGGCTTATAGTTGTGGCTCAAGTGACCCTGTTAACTAAGCTCAGGGGCTTGGCATAGTGAGTTGTTCATTGAACGATGGTGGTTCGGGGATTCCCATCGGTATTACTTGGGCTCCCAATGCTATACATGCTTGGGAGGTTATTTAAGTTAAGCTTTTAAGTCAATTCGACACATGTGAATCATAAGAAAAGGAGTTAAATAAGAACAAGAGAATTAAGTACAAGTGTGTGTGTGCGCACTATAATTCAGTATTTCTATGCATATGTCTGAAAGATTTAATTCCATGATATGTGCTTTAAATTTCAGTCAGATGATCTATGTTTTATGATATGCTATGCATGCTAGTGATATTCCACTATTGAGCTTCGATGTTAGCTCACCATTCGACTATACATCATAGGTACATATACAGAGTTAGGTCCTGAGGATTCTAGCCTTGAAGAAGATCCCGACTATATACCGGAGGAGGAGTCAAATCTTGTGCCAGAGGACTACTTCCCTTAGGGGATAGTTTTGGTTATATTTTTATGAGATTATTGCACAAGTCTCGGTATGTCCAGCCTATATTTTTATTTAGAATAATGTATTGTGAAGGATGTAATTTGGTATTTGAACCACTATTTGGATGATGATTGTTCATCATCGGTGGTTCATTTCCGTTCTATCGGGCTTATAGTTCTCATAAGGACAGAACCATTGTTTTGTCTTTTTGGTCTTTTTGTCTTTTGCCTTATTCTATAGAATGAAATTATCTTTTGGCGACGTTATGAGGACTCTATATGGATTATTAGAGTAATCTACTTTGTTCTACATGTTGTGGATGTACCTAGTGTTCTATATGATAAGGGATCACCTTAACGAGTGATCTGACGGTCCGGGTTTCGGGTTAGGAAATCTGGGCTGCCACAAGTGTTGTCACTACCTCCAAGTTTCGGAGAATCAGTACCTGTGAGATAGCCAAGGATGCTTGGAAGATCCTTGAGACTACCTATGAAGGAACATAGCAAGTCAAGTTTGCTAAGCTTCAAATGCTCACCTCTCAATTTAAAAATCTTCATATGGAATAGGATGAGAAATTCTGTAATTTCTACATTAGAGTAAATGATATTATTAATGGGTTTTTCACTCTTGGGGAACCCATTACTAACTCCAAGATTGTGCGTAAAACCCTGCGATCTCTTCCTAGGAGGTTTAGGTCGAAAGTCAGTGCTATCGTTGAAAGCAAGGACATTGACACTATTAATTTAGACGAACTTGTTGGGTCTCTTCAGACTTAGGAATACGAAATTCAAGATATTCATAAAATAGGAGCATTACCTTTAGATCATCTAAAAATGAAACTAATTCTGATAGTGACAAGGATGATCATGAAGTGTTTTCCCATCTCAATAAAAAATTTAAAAAATTCTATACGGGGAACAAAAGTTATCCTAAGAAATTTGAAAGAGGAAAGTCTTTTGAAAGAAGCCCTTGAAAGATTTCTCTAAGGAAACTCAATGTTATAAGTGTCAAGGTTTTGGGCATATAGTTGCAGATTGTGCTAACAAAAAGAAAGTCAAGGGAAAATCCAAAGCTATGACAGCCTCTCAAGATGTTGATGCTCAGGAGAATTCTTCCAGTGATGAATCCACTCACACTAAATATGGATTCAGGGCCTTTGTTGCCACTGTTCACATTCCTGATTCTCCATCATCTATTTGTGTTATGGAAGAAGGAAATGTTGTTAGTGAGAAGGAAACATTTGATACTAAAAGTGAGGCGTCTGATATTAATGAAGCTTATGGTAAATTATACCGTGAAAGTGTACGATTAACTAAACAGAAGAGCAAATTATCTAAGGAAGTTACCGGTTTAAAATTTTCCAACTCTTCTACTACCATCATGCTTGATGATCTTATCACTGAAAAGAATCATCTTGAAGAATTTGTTAAATCTCTTGAAGATAAGATGAGATTTCTTGAGAATGAGTGCCATGAACATCAGTCTAGCTACAAAGGTCTCGTTCTCGAGAATGAGACATTAAAGTGTAATCTACCTGCCTCTCAATTGAAGTTTGCTTCTTTCTCTCAAAGTAGTGTGTCTCTTGGTAAAATGCTTGATAATTCATTCTCTAGCTCTAACAAAAAGGGTCTTGGTTTTAACACTAGCATTGAATCTTCATAAAAAACAATACCAAATTTGGTTACTTATGCTAGGAAAACTAAGAAGATTAACAAAAACTTGGGAAAAAAGTTGCCCACATGTTTTTTTTGTGGTAGAAAGGGATACATAAATGTTCACTGCCCTTTGAAAAGAAAAAATATCTATTCTCATTTGGCTCATAGTAAGGGAAGAAATCATACTCAACATTTTCATTTTCCCTATCCTAGAAAGCCTAAGAATGTGATGGACCAAGTCTCTTTTAAGCTGTTGTACCCAAAATACAGACAAGTTTGGGTTAGAAAGGAAGACTTATCAACTTTTGTGGTTCACATTGCTTTAAGGCAAGTGAAGCGTCAAGATGGTTTCTTAACATCTTTTTTCTCGAGACATATGACGGGAGAAAAATCTTTTGTGGTTCACATTGCTCGAGGCATATGACGAGAGAAAAATCTTTTGTGGTTCACATTGCTCGAGACATATGACGGGAGAAAAATCTTTTTTCTCTCAACTTGAGGAGTCCTCCAATGGAAGTATGTCTTTTGGGAATGGAGGTTCCGATAAAATTATTGGAAGAGGAATCATTAATGCTCTTGGATGTCTCAAACTATCGGATGTCTTTTTGGTTGAAGGACTCAAGGCTAATTTAATTAGCATTAGTCAACTTTGTGATGATAGAATGGACATCAAGTTTTTCAAAAGTGGTTGCACTATGAGAAATAAGTCCGGTGAAAAGGTTCATGAAGGGGTCAGGTCCTCTGATAATTGTTATACCTTTAAGGACAATCCTAACTCCACTTGTCTTAGCACAAACTAGTGAAACTAACTTGTGGCATGAGTATCTTGTCCATATGTACATTTCAGATCGGATGAAGCTGTCCACAAATTAGTTGGTCAAAGGATTACCCAAACGTGGTAAATCCTCAAGAGATATTTGTGGTGCCTGTCAATTGGGAAAACAAACTAGGGTCTCCCATAAAAAGGTTACCTTAATCACATCCTCTTATGTCCTTGAGTTAATGCATTTTGATCTCATGGGACCAATGAAGACTTGCAGTCTTGGGGGGAAGAAATACATTTTTGTTATTATGGATGATTTTTCAAGGTACAGTTGGGTAGGGTTGTTGAGAGAGAAATCAAATGCTTTTGATGAGTTTGTGGGCATCATTAAAAGAACTTAGGTTGAGAAAAATCTTCCTATCATTTGTATCCGAAGTGATAGAGGAAAAGAGTTTGATAACTCTAAATTCTTTGAGTTTTGTTCTTCATATGGGATCAAACATGAGTTTTCCTACCCTCACACACCTCAAAAAAATGGAGTTGTTGAGAGAAAGAATCGTGTGCTACAAGAAATGACACGTGTTATGTTAAATGCCAAAGGAATAGCTAAAAATTTGTGGCTGAGGCAGTTAGCACTGCTTGTTATATCACTAATCATGTATATCTTAGACCTGGCACGTCTAAGACTCCATACGAAATATGAAATGGGAAAAAGCCCCAAATTAGTTACTTTCGTATTTTTGGTAGTCGTTTTTACATTCTGCACGACCATGAATCGCTTGGAAAGCTTGACTCTAAAAGCAATACTGGCATTTTTATTGGATATTCTCTTATTGGTTATTCCTATTCAAATTACTGATCGTTCTAAGAAAAGTTGGCCACGTTATGCGAGGGAAATGAAGAATCATTCCGAGGAACATATCATTGGAGATCCTACTTCCGAAATTCAAACTCAAAATAAGTTTAAGAAAATGACAAACTTGATTTGTCATATATGTTACACCTCCATCCTTGAGCCTAAAAATATTAAAGGGGCTCTTGATCGACTTACTATATATGTCTAATTAAGTCTTAACCTATCGCAAGCGCACAATGAAAATTGTAGAGCTAGTATAGGATCGTTCCCACAAATAAGTTTTATCTTCTTTATATATTTCTATTTTAAAGTTATATTTATCTTTTAAAGTTCTAAACTACTTGAGAAATATGAATAAAAGAATAGTTTCTTAATCTAAAGTGCATAAAATAAATCCAAATCCTCTTTCTTCAGATTGAGGTCATCAATCTCAATCTTTAGCCTTCGGATATTTATAAAAATAAATTGTACCATTACACCATATTGTAGTCTTTTAGAATTTGGGCGTCAATCAAAAACTAAAATCCTTAACACAGATTTAATTTAATCAACAAATTTCTAAAATTCGGGTGTCAATCAAACTCTAGAAAATTGAAGATGAAAAAATAAAAAATGTTACACTAATCTGCAAATTCTAACCTGAGTCATCAATTTAAATTAAAACTTGAAGATGCTTACAAAGCATGTAAATAAAGTAAATAAAATCTAAACTAGAAAGCAAAGTAAATATATCTTTCACCACTCAGCCGCAATTGTCAATTGTTTATGAGAAACTAGGATATCTATACTAATCTTTAGCACCTAATAGCAATCGTTAATTGCTCTTAAGAAACCTCTGATATCTAATTTACTCTAACTATTTTATACTACTTATCGGAAGAAAATTCAACCTCAGTTGTCAATTGATGCTGAAATTCTTCGATCCTTATTCCTATCCCGAGCTCTCTTATTTATAGATCATAAAGAGTCGATTTACAAAGACTTCTAATTCTAATAAAAGAAACTAATAAAAATAAAAAATTCCTAATATAACTTTAATTTCTAATTTTATTCTTCCTTGCTTTCAATGATTGATGTACTTCGGGATTATTCTCCTTTATTTCAGCAATCAAGATTTCCTAAGAACTTATCTTCATCAATCTTCTCATATCCGTGATTCAGCAAACTTCTAATTTTTGATATTTTCTAATTCAGTGCATGGCGGTGATAGTCTTCACTCATGTGATCAGCAGCAGCAGCAATAACAGGAAAGCTACTTTTCTAGATAATCGCAAATCACGATTATCCTTTTTCTTCTTTTTTATAATAAAATCATAAATCACGATTTTCTATCTCTCATAGCTTCCTCAGTAGACGATTCTCTATAATGAACGATCGCTTTTTACTCTTTTTAAGAATCGTAAATTACAATTTTCTGGCTTTTAGTAAGTAGAAAATGTCTCTTTCGCTCAATCATCTTTCTTACTGCTTTTCGAGTTCATTTTGACGAATATTAAAACTTTGACTCTTTTTTACTATTTTTCCTTAATATTTGTACATCGTTAACTTGTCAGTAGCAAACTAAGTCCTATCATCATTAAGTTAATGGTGATAAAATGGTAAATTATATGATTGATCACACCCCCAAACTTTAGCTTTTCTAGTCCCTAGCAAATAAGGAAACATAAAATATTTAAACTATAAATTTAAATGTCGCTTTCGTAGGGGGCACGATTGCATTTAGTAGATGCAACAAGCCTTTAAACCCCTAGGTGATCCCTAGTGGAGGAGTTATAGTCTCCTGAAGGTTTTCAGTGAAGTTACCTAAAAACTTCAAAATATATTTTTGAATTTTTCAGGAATTCTCAAAACTAAAAAGAAACAAGAAGTTAAAAATCTATGCTAATTTTATACACTAACTAAATTAATTAATCAATCATCATATGGTTATTATGATTTTCAAAAATTTCAAATCTATTATCCTTAACTTTCGATCATCGCAGTCATCCTTAATCAGAACTCCAACATTGTCAATTCATAGTAAGCACAGAGCGTATATCAATGAAAAGTTTATTCATCATAGATTTTTCTAAACTGTAGTTTTTAGAAAACATTTTTATCCAAACTCTCACTATTGGTATACTCTCAAAATGAATATCAAAATTTTGGGTTCTCACAATATGTATATATAATAAATTTTCCAAGAATGTTTGACTAAAAAGGTAAATCTCATGGAATGGATAATCAATTCTGTTCATATGATTTCTTTATTCATTCATAATATCTATTTGATATATCTCTACTAGACTTATACTTGTGCAAATCGCAAATTAAAATGGTCTTTCCTTCGTCTTATAATGGGGCTTTGGGTTTCAGAAACTTTTCAAAGAAAAGGTAAAAAGGTTTCAAAAGTTCTCCTAGACTTTAGCTCTTCTTTTTCCCATTCTTCTTCTTCTTTCTATTTCTATTTTAGTAAGTATCCTTGTATTGGTAACTTCTTCCCATTTTTCTTTTCTTATGTAAATCCCATTTCTTCTTCTTTTTTTTCTCGGCTTGGAAGCTTTTATGCTTCTCTTTTCAGAATCGTCTCTTTTTTTTTTTGCAATTGTACCCTTTTTCGGTAGATCCCTTTTCTGTTGATTCATACTCCTTTCACTTCCTCTTCTTCCCTTCTTTTTCATTCTAAACTCTCAAAAAATTAAACGAGTTAAAGGTTGAAAGCTTTGGACAGTACATATGGTTAAGAGTGTATAAAACCTTGGCACAAAGAAATTCGATTTAGGCTTCTAATATGGGTTCAAAGGGTAAATATTTTTTGGGATTTTGGCTTTTTGGCTTTAGTTTTGACAAAAGATGGCCTTAGATCATCTTTACGATTTTACTAGCATGGATGTCTTATTGCTTTGATGCATTTAATAGATAGTTTTAAATAAACAAATCATCACATTAACTAAATATTTTGATTTTAAGTTCAACAATATAAGATTTTATTTACAAATAGTAGAAGTTCAAGAAAAAATTAGCTTGAATAGAAACTGTCTCTCTCTTAGAATAAAAGAGGAAAGATTAGCTCAAAAGCTCACTGACTTATAATTTTGAAATTATAATCTAAAATATTGTAATTTAAATTAATCATATAGTTTCAAACAATCATTTGATACAGTGTTCAAAGGTGCTATTCATGAATTGCAATTGTTTTATTTTGAATTTCTACTATGATGGATTGTTAAGTTATATAGATTCTTAATTTTTCTATCATAATTTGCATATAATGATTAACTTATTCTACTAATAACTAAAAAAAAAATTTATGCAAAATGTAAATCAAATTAAACAAACTAATAAACTAACTATTATACACAAAAGTTGTGTATCCCCCCAAACTTAAATAGGACAATGTCGTCATTTTGAAAAATAGGGGAGACAGTAAAATTTTTAATTTCAAAATTTTCGTATCAGTGAGGTTCAGAATGTAGTAAATTCATACGATCACTCGAGAACATAATATTGTACAGTAGGAAGTATCTTACGATCGATCATGTTTTACCACGATTTAGATTGTAACAAACTTGCTGGAAAACATTTCTAACTAAAGCAAAATAAAAAAGTTAGTTTACATATTTTACAAGATTTGGCTACTGAGGAGTCAGAAGCTCGACGGTGCCTATGAGTATATTAGACATACTCAGGGTCTGCCAGTGATATAGTGATCACTGGTCCTTCTCTTGTAAAGATACTATAGGTTTAAGTCTCTGCCCATTAACCTTGAATGTACAATTATCCTTGGGATCCTGAATAGTGACAGCCCCGTGAGGAAATGTTTCGACCACATTGTAAGGTCCGTCCCAACGACTTCGTAGTTTCCCTAAGAACAATTTTAACCTTGAATTATATAATCAAACTTGTTGGCATGACTCAAAACTCTTCCTCAAAATGTGTTTATCATGAAATGTTTTAGTTTTGGCCTTATAAATTCTAGCATCTGGATAGGCATCATTGGGAATTTCTTCCAGTTCATTAAGCTCAAACTTCCTTTGTTCTTCGAATTCGTCTAGTTCAAAATTTAATGCTTTGATAGCCCATAAGGCTCTATGTTCTAATTTCACAGGTAGATGGCAGGCCTTACCGTACACCAATCGGAAAGGAGACATGCCAATAGGTATTTTATAGGTCGTTCTGTACACCCATAAGATGTCATTTAGTCTCAGGGACCAGTTTTTTCTTTCAGGTCAGACAGTTCTTTCCAATATTTTCTTTATTTTTCGGTTGGAAACCTCAACTTGCCCACTTGTTTGTGAGTGGTAGGAGGTTGCGATTTTATGAGTGACACTGTATTTTTTGAGTAAGCTCTCGAAATATCTGTTATAAAAATGGCTTCCTCCATCACTTATAATGGCGCGTGGGGTTCCAAACCGTGAAAATATATTTTCCCTAATAAAAGAGACAACCACCTTATGGTCATTTGTTCTTATAGCTATTGCTTCTACCCATTTTGATACGTAGTCAACAGCTACAAGTATATACATAAATCCGAACGAAGGTGGAAATGGACCCATGAAGTCTATGCCCCAAACGTCAAAGGGCTCTGTGATCAAAATCTGTTGGAGGGGCATCATGTTCCTTCGGGACATAGCTCCTGACTTCTGACAATGATCACAGGTTTGACAAAAATTTTGGGTGTCCTTAAATAATAATGGCCTAAAATCCTTATTGTAGTACTTTGGCAGCTATTTTTCTGCCTCCGAAGTGGCCCCAACAAGCATATGTGTGATAAAATTGTAAAATATTGTAGGTGTCACTATTGGGCACACATTTTCGAATTATTTGGTCCGAGCATAGTTTGAATAGATCAGGATCCTCCCAAATATAATATTTTATATTAGAAAAGAAAATTTACCTATCCTGATTAGTCCAGGTCGGGGGAATCTTACCTGTTGCCAAATAATTTACGATGTTTGTGTACCAGGGCACTGTTGCTTGGATGACAAAGAGTTGCTCATCTGGGAAGGTATCGTGCAAAGACTCTCTACTGCTGGTTCCAGGTAGTTCGATTCTAGACAAGTGATTAGCTACCACATTTTCAACGCCCTTTTGAATTCTTCCAAAAGTAGGACCCACCGAATTAGTCTTGGCTTGGCACCCTTTTTAAACAATAAATATTTTAGTGCAGAATGATCAGAGAAAATGATGATCTTTGATCCCAATAGGTACTGTCAAAATTTATCCAATGCAAACACGACAGCAAGAAGCTCCTTCTCAGTGGTAGTGTAGTTAACCTAAGCTTCGATCAAGGTACGGCTCGCATAATAAATTATGTGAGGAATTTTGTTTTTCCGCTATCCTAGGACGGCGCCTATTGTGTAATCAGAAGCATTACACATTAATTCAAAAGGCAAGGAGTAGTCAAGTGATTGAATGATTGGTGCGGATGAGAGAAAGGCTTTATGCTTATTAAATGCGTCAAGGCAGACATCGTCGAAGTTAAAAGGTACATCGTTTGCTAATAAATAGCAAAGAGGTCTCAAGATTTTTTAGAAATCTTTAATAAAGCGACGATAGAAACTGGCATGACCAAGGAAAGATCGAATCTGTCATACCAAAGTTGGTGGTGGTAGATTTGATATTACGTCAATTTTAGCCCTGCCAACTTCTATTCCTCTTTTGGAGACAATGTGCCCTAAGACTATGCCTTCTTGAACCATAAAAATGGCTCTTCTCCCAACTTAGTACCAAGTTCGCCTCCTCACATCTTTCTAGAACGAGGGCAAGGTGATCAAGATAGGAATCAAAGGTCGGCCAAATACCGAAAAATCATCTATGAACACTTCTAAAAACTTGTCTATCATATCAAAAAGATGGCCATCATGCATCTCTGGAAGGTTGCAGGTGCATTGTATAGCCCAAAGGGCATGTGACGATAAGCAAATGTCCCAAAAGGATAAATGAAGGTGGTCTTTTCTTAGTGTTCCGAATATACCAGAACCTGGTTATACCCTGAGTAACCATCTAGAAAACAAAAATATACTTGACCCGCAAGTTTTTCCAAAATGTGGTCAATGAAGGGTAGCGGGAAATGATCCTTGCGTGTCTTGGAGTTAAGCTTCCGGTAGCCAATGCATACACACCATCCTATGGTTTTGCGTAATGCTACTAGCTTACTGGATGCATTTTCTTTCATGGTAATCTCAGATTTCTTTGGGACTACTGGAATGGGACTCACCCACTCATTGTCGAAAATCGGGTAAATAATACCTGCGTCTAATAGTTTCACAATTTCCTTTTAGACTACTTCCCTTATATTTGGATTTAACTGTCGCTGACTTTCACGTGAAGTTTTGGCATTGTCCTCTAGATGAATTTGATGCATACAAATTGACGGATCAAGCCCTTTAAGGTCGCGACAGTCCACCCGATTGCTCGTTTATATTTTATAAGTACGGCCAGCAACTTACTCTCCCATTCTCTATTAAGAGCAGATGAAATGATCACTAGGAGAGTTTCATTAAGCCCAAGAAAAGCTTACTTAAGGGTGTTAGGAAGTAGTTTTAGGTCGAGGGATGGTGCTTTTTTTATGGAAGATTGTAATGGTTCATTGGAGGTAGTGGGCAAAGGTTCTATCTACGGCTTCCATGTTTTGGATTGGAGTTCGTAGATAGAAGTGTCCAACACAGAAGTTACCTCCCTTAGTTGGTAGTTTGATTCTTTCGAGTCCATATACCATAATGCGGTTTGAAGCACATCCTTAGATAATACTAGAGGTAATGCTTCTTCCACCAGTTCTTCAATTTCATCTATGTTGAAGCATTCCTCATCATCAATTGAAGCTATTTCGTTGGCTACTGAGAAAATATTTAACTAAATTTGCATATCTCCAAAAGAAACTTCCATTGCTCTAGTTTTGCAGTTGATGCATGCATTGGTTGTGGCCAGAATGGTCTATTAAGTATAATAGGAATTTGTGTTGGAGATTTCGAACTGGGTTCCATGTCTAGCACTAAGAAGTCAACAGGAAAAATAAATTTGTCGACCCCAATCATAACATCTTCAATGACTCCTACTGGCCTTCTTTCTGATCTATCGGCTAATTAAAGAGTTACCGAAGTAGGCCTCATATCTCCCAGTCCCAACTTTTCATAGACGGAGTATGGTAGCAAATTTACGCTGGCTCCCAGAGCAAGAAGTGCTTTATTTATAGCATGATTACCTATAATACATGAAATTGTAGGCACTCTAGGATCCTTAAGTTTTGGCGGGGTTCTGGCTTGCAAGACTGAGCTTACTTGCTCTGTCAAGAAAACTTTTTGCGAGATATTTTTTTACCTTTTTCTTTTCTATATATACATCTCCTTCAGGAATCGTGCATAGGCGGGGACTTGTTTAATTGCTTCTAAGAGAAGCAAATTGATCTTTACTTTCTTGAAGATTTCGGTAATTTCTTCTAATTTTTTTAGATTTTTATCTAAAGGAGATGATACACCAAAAGCATTTGGAAAAGGTAGCTTCGGTACATAAGGTACTTTAGCCACATATTTCGGTGTACTCTCCTCATTACTATTTTTTTGATTTTCTTTTTCTACTTTTTTTTATTTTTCTGACAAGGGGACTTCTTCTAGGGTTTGCTTCTCTTTGGTATGGGTTTTGGGGGGTGACTAATGGTGTAGGCATCTCTACCTTATTTTCAACAGTTTTCCCACTTTGTAGAGTTTGGATACCCTGAATGTGAGGTGTAGGAGTTGGTGTAAATCCCTTTATTGACTGTCCTCTTAAATTGGTCCCTGTTGGAAAACACCCTTGGTTGTCTCCTGTTCTCTCCCATTGCATGGCTATTTGTTCAACTTTGGTCCCTAAATTTGCAATGGATTGAGAGCAGGATTGTAGGTCTTGGGAAATTTGGGTCAGTTGATATAGTTCCTTAGATCGTCGATGTGCCTATTGCTGCAGGTCTTGAAGGATCTGAACAATAGTAGCATCGTCATTTCTAATGGACGGTTAGTCAAAATATTAGTTTTCGACATAGGATTGTTGAAAACCTTGAGGGTCTTGAGGATATGCACACGAGAAGTCTTAATGGTTTCCCCACTGATGGTTGTAAGTACTCTTGTAATTACCCCAATGAGAAGCGAAAACTTGTTCGGTTTCCGCCATGGATGGATAGTAAGGGCTAACTAGGTATTCTACCGAGGCATAGGTTGGTTGGTAGATTGGCCAAGATAAATTGTCGTGGCCTTACATGATAATTTTATATATATATATTAGAAGGTAGGGAGAGAAACAAATCTGAGCCTCTACTCTCTGTGGCCAGCAGGAATGTTGAAGTTTTGATCCATTGCTCCGAATAAATCAGCGAAAGCTTAAGAAGTGATCAAAGAAAGTTAAAAATATAAAGAAATATAAAAAGAGAAAGATAAATATTTATTTTTAAAACAGAAATATAAGAAGATAAAGACTTCTCCGGCAATGGCGCCAAAAACTTGATCGACTTACTATGTATGTCTAATTAAGTCTTAACTTATTGCAAGCGTACAATGAAAGTTGTAGAGCTAGTATAGGATTGTTCCCACGAAGAAGTTTTATCTTCTTTATATATTTCTATTTTAAAGTCATATTTATCTTTTAAGGTTCTAAACTACTTGAGAAATATAAATAAAAGAATGATTTCTTAATCTAAAGTGCATAAAAGAAATCCTAATCCTCCTTCAGATTGAGGTCGTCACTCCCAATCTTCAGTCATCGGATATTTATAAAAATAAACAGTACTGTTACACCATATTGCAATCTTCTAGAATTTGGGTGTCAATCAAAAACTAAAATTCCTTAATACAGATTTAATCTAATCAATAAATTCCTAAAATCTGAGCGTCAATCAAACTCTAGATAATTGAAGATGGAAAAGTAAAAACCGTTACACTAATATGCAAATTTCAACCTGAGTCGTCAATTTAAATTAAAACTTGAAGATGTTTACAAAGCATGTAAATAAAGCAAATAAAATTTAAACTAGAAAGTAAAGTAAATATATCTTTCACCACTCATCCACAATCGTCAATTGCTTTTGAGAAACTAGGATATCTACACTAATCTTCAACACCCAATAGAAATCGTCAATTGCTCTTGAGAAACCTCTGATATCTAATCTACTCTAACTATTTTATACTACTGATCGGAAGAAATCCAACTTTAGTTGTCAATTGATGTTGAAATTCTTCGATCCTTATTTCTATCCTGAGTTCTCTTATTTATAGATCATAAGGAGTCAGTTTATAAAGACTTCTAATTTTAATAAAAGAAACTAATAAAAATAAAAGATTCCTAATATAACTCTAATTCCTAATTTTATTCTTCCTTGCTTTCAATGGTTGATGTGTTTCTGGATTGTTCTCCTTTATTTCAGCAACCATGATTTTCTAAGAACTTATCTTCATCAATCTTCTCAGATCCGTGATTCACCAAACTTCTAATTTCAGATATCTTCTAATTTAGTGTATGGCGATGATAGTCTTCACTCATGTGATCAACAGTAGCAATAACAAGAGAGCTTCTTTTCTAGATAATCACAAATCACAATTATCCTTTTTCTTCTTTTTTCTTATAAAATCGTAAATCATGATTTTCTATCTCTCATAGCTTCCTAAGTAGACGATTCTCTATAATGAACGATCGCTTTCTTTAGTATTGGTTTTTACTCTTTTGAAAAATTATAAATTACGATTTTCTGGCTATTAGTAGGCGGAAAACGTCTTTTTTGCTCAATCATCTTTCTTAATATTCATTTTGATGAATATTAACACTTTGGCTCTCATTTACTATTTTTCCTTAATATCTGCATATCGTTAACTTGTTAGTAGCAAACTAAACCCTAGCATCACTAAATTAAGGGTGATAAAATGATAAATTATGTGACTGATCAGCTTTCTTAAATGAACGATGAATTTCGACTAAGCAAGATGAATTGAACCAGTTCACTAGGAATGAGGTATGGGATCTTGTGTCTTGTCTCTCTAACATCCGTATCATTGGTACTAAATGGATTTTCAAAAACAAGATGGATGAGAAAGGTAATGTTGTTAGAATCAAGGCTAGACTTGTTGCTCAAGGCTATACCCTAGTTGAGGGGATTGATTTTCATGAAACGTTTGCCCCTGTTGCTTGTCTAGAGTCCATTCGCATCATTTTGGCTATGGCTTGTTAGTTGCATTTCAAGCTTTACCAAATGGATGTTAAGAGTGTCTTCTTAAATGGTGTTCTAATTGAGGATGTGTATGTAGAATAACCAAAAGGGTTTGAAGATCTTTATTACCCAAAAATGGTGTACAAGCTAAAAAAGGCTTTGTATGGGTTGAAGTAAGCTCCTTATGCTTGGTACGAGAGTTTAAATAAGTATCTTCTCTCCAATGGCTTCAACTGAGGAAGTGTTGCTAAGACCTTATTCTTAAAAAGGGAGTCAAATGTGTTGATTGTTGCTCAAATATATGTCGATGATATTATTTTTAGGTCCACAGCTAATAAATATGCTCATGATTTTGCTCACTTAATGAAATCTGAATTTGAAATGAGTATGTTGGGTGAAATAAACTGTTTTTCGGGACTTCAAATTAAACAATGCTCATCCGGTATTTTTGTTTCTCAATCTAAATTGCTAGAGATTTGGTTAAAAAATTTGGTCTTGAGTCAACAAAACATGCTCATACTCCCATGAGTATGTCTATTAAACTGTCTAAGGATTCTTTGGGTCAGGCTATTGGCGAAACCATGTATAGAAGTATGATACGCAGTCCATGGTACTTAACTGCTAGTCGACCTGATATTGCGTTTAGTGTGGGAATGTGTTATAGATTTCAAGCTGTTCCTAAAGCTTCTCACAACTCTTGCGTAAAACGAATTATTTGATATATCAATGGAACTCTAGATCATGGCCTCTGGTATCCTTTTGATACCACATCTCAAATTGTCAATTTTTCTGATGCCGACTGGGCAGACAATTTTGATGATAGAAAAAGTACCAGTGGAGGGTATTTTTACATTGGTAACTATTTAGTTTCGTGATTATGTAGAACATGGTCATTGCTGCCATAAGTGCCTATACTCAACTTCTCTGGATGAAGCAGATGCTTGAAGACTATGGAGTCAAAAAAGACGCAATGACCATGTTCTGTGACAATAAGAGGTGCAATTCATTTTTAACCAATTTGTTTTTCTTGGATTGTTTCACTCTAATGTCAAGACTCTTTGAATTGATTTCACGAGCTTAAGGACTTTTCATGTCTTCTTGCCTTAATATAAATATGATCATACTCATCTTGTCTCGTTATGAGTATGTTTATACAAGCTCTACATATTGATGAATTTTTCTCGCATCTATTTTCTTTTGTTGTCGGCATGAAACTTAAGGAGTGTCCATAACTTTGAAAAAAAAAATTGGTCTCGTTGTTTGCACTGAGTGACTTTGTTGGCCCTTCTTGAGATTTTTATGTTTCATTTCTTTTGGAAAGGGCTACCCAAATGACTTGTGTGAAAGTCGTCACCAAGCACACAGTGGAAAGGGCTGCGAGGTCAGTGATAGTGTGAAAGTTTCGTAGGTTCTGTAATGGGTTAGCTCTAATACGGACCTCATGAAGTGTAAGTTGGAAGTGAGACCTAGCACTTACAGACTTGCGAAGAGGGCTACCTATCACAGTCTGGAGTGAAAGCCACCAATTTTCTTTCTTCAAATAAAAAAATGGAAGAAAAAAGGGTTGTTTCCTTCTGTTGGTTCCATACCATAAACCTATCCCTCTGAAGATGTGTGAAGATGTGCTATGTGTGTGTGTATATATATATATATAAAGGAAGTCGGAGATTGCAGAATGCAATTAATCATCCCATTATCTGTCCTTTTCACGATGTGCAAACATGAGCTTTCACTTATTTTCAGTGTCATTGTCCTTTTTTGGTCTCATGTCATCATTGAAACTCTAGATGTAGATTAATTTTGATTTATGCTTAGCTTATATATGCATTGGATTTTATGTGTTCTTCTTAGTATGATCGTTGTTATTCCTTGTGTTCAAAATAATTGAAAGGCTCTATAGCTCAGGATGATCGATTTTTAGTCCTCTTTACTTCAATGGAACCATTTTTTTTAGTTGTTTTGCTTGTTTTTTTGTGTCTTCAAAAAAAAAAAGTCAATCGATCGTGATTTCTTGTGTTTTTTTTTTTTTTTCGGTCGACCTTGATTTTCTCTAACCTGAAGTATAATTTTTTTACTTTATACGGCTGACCATCTTATACTCTCGGCCGACTGTGCACTACCCTGGCACATTAGCTTTCAATTTTTTTTTTCTTTCGGCGGGCAATCGACTGGCCTTTTACAGCCAACTGTTGAATTGGTCTCGGTCAACCGTGTTTCTAGAGCCGGTCGACCGTGGGTTTAATCTTGCAAAATCCAAGTCTGTTGCTTTTCTCAAGATTTTCTAGTGTCCCTTCAAGTCATGTCTTGTGCATGGTCGATCATGTTTATCCTTACCGTTAACCATGAGTCAAATCTGCATCGCGACTTTTCAATTTGTTCACATTAATTGTCTCTGCAAGCGTTGTGTTTGGGTCTGCCACCGCATTCACTACGGCCGACCGTTACTTGGTTTTCGGTCGACCATGGAGGAGTTTTATAATTTTTTCTTTTACTTCTCTTTTCGAGTATTCTGCGGTCGGGCTCTTCCTTCTTCTTCTTCATCTCCCTTCTCCCCTTCTTCTTCGTCTCGGTGCTATTTCATCGTTGTCATGGTTGACCCTTCTGGCTCGAAAAAATGCCGTCCATCTCCATTATTTGATGCTGATCGATTTGTGAGCATAGAGGCTGAGCAAAAATACGTTGAGGGTTTTTCTAAATGAACGTTCTTTGTAAACGTCAGATCGAGCTCCCTCAGTACTCTGACTATTTCACTCATCCTCTTTTTCAAAATCGGGGCTAGATTTCCCTTTGCAATCTCACAGGTGACGCTTATCATGACCTTGTACTTCTGTTTTATACGAATATTGGTACGCATTCTCTGTCTGATAACTCTTTTTTTAACACCGTGGTTCTTAAAAAAAGTCTTCATTTCACACCCTTGGATGTGTCGGATATTATCAAAGTTCCATTGTGTGATTCTCCGATTATCTATCCTGCAAATGAAAAACTTGTGGTTTCTCAATTCGAACACCTCAATTCACCGCAAGACATCATTGATTTTGTGAGTGTGGATCTTGGTAACCAGTTTCATCAAGCTCTTGCCTCTCGTCTCCTAAAGCCTATCTTTAAGGTGTTACGTCACTTTCTTTATGCTACCTTTATTCCCCGAAAAGGTAACAAGGATGAGGTTCGGTGGGATGAGATCTTTCTCATGTATCTACTTGCCAATAATGTGCCTCTTTGTGCAAGCTCTATCATTTTTGAGAATATTCTTCACTATGCTCTTCATCCGCGTGAGAAATTCATTGTGAGGTTTCCTATTATCATCTCCATGTTCATAAAAAGTAAGGTTAAAATTCCTCCGGGCATGACATTGGTTCCAAATAGGCAAATCATTGACTATGCTGCCACTCGTTGTAATGTTGGAAAAAAGTCAAAAGACTCAGATGTTCTCTTTGGTGGTACGAATTCTGGTCCTGCTTCTCATACTCGTGTGCCTCGTAGTGGTGCTCCCTCCTTTGATTCTGATTTTCAAGCTCTCATATTGGCTTCTCTTCGAGACATAAAAGCTGAAGTGAGGGATGGTTTTGAAAAGCTTATGGCAAAATTTGATAGTCTTCTTTAGCTCCCTTATGATAAAAAGGGGAAGTTGCTTTGTTTATGTTTCTCTGACTCTAAAACTTGTCCTTTGTCTCCTTATGACAAAAAGGGAGAGTATGAGTTGGAATGATTGTGGAAATGATTGGTGTTTTGATGTTTAGCAATGATATGATGCTGGTTTTTGGTTTTTATTTTTAGCAAGTTTTTTTAACAATGATATGATGTGGTTTGTTTATTTTCCAAGCTATGATAAGATGTGTCTTATATATATATGTGTTAGAATTGAGCTAACTTGTTTTTTTTAGTATTTCATATTACAGGTTGGAGATACTGAAGGTTTTTTTGTCCACATCATCTTGTCGTTAACTTGGCATAGGTTTAGGGGGAGTGTTTTGAGTTGTAATTTTTTTTCGCATGACATAGATTATTTGTATAGGGTTACTTTATGATTGATGTAATTTTTTTTGTCATACCCTTGTAAACTAAGTTTTGTCTTAGATGATGACAAATGGGGAGATTGCTAGATCTGATTGTCACGATCTATGATAACCTAGTAGTTCACTCCCATGTGTTGCCAAGTCGCCAAGTTTAACCTATCACTTGTGGATCCAATGGTGATTGATTGGATAACACTGATCCACAAGTGTTTGTTAGTTCAAGAAGTCCTTTTTCTAAAAGCTATCTTTTTTACTGTTGACCATGTCTCGTTTCGTGGTTAACCACCAAAACATTGATGGCTGACCATGAAAAGAAACGTGGTTAAACACCTTTGATTTGGTGGTTGATCATCACTTATACGTTGGTCAACCTTGAGTTTTCTTTCAAAAATAAAAGAGTTTTTCTAATCTCGTTTGACGGTTTTAAAAAGTAATATATACTCTTTTTAGGTAATGTGACCGGTTCGCACCTAGAAATCCGTGCCATCGAGATCATACTCGGATGATCCCAGACAAATCACGTATGCCGTATAAGCGAAACCAGCGAGAACAATCGCCCGTGATAGTAGATCGAGTTATCACAAGGCATTTAAAATAGAAAGAAGCAATAAAACAAACATGTATCTAAATATATAAAAATATACATTCCCAAAAAGGAACCAAGAAGAACCAATGGTGATAGACATCCATCACCCAAAACAATGGTTCCTAATAATGGTTCCAATAGAATGTATAGTAATACTATAAAAGGAAGAAAATATCTACGTAAAGTATAGTATGGCCACCAGCACAATAATCCAAAGGTTTACACAAAATCCCAAAAATAGCAGACTCGTATACCCAGACTAAGGATAAAAGTCGTCCGCCCGACGCCGGGCCTCCTCGTCTCACCCCTCGGATCAGCTGAAAATCAGGTCACTCAGTACCGCTTCAGAACCTAAAAGTGATTTAGAAAGCAGGGTGAGCTACATCATAGCTCAATAGAAGAATTCCAACTAAATGAATTGAATATGCAGATCATGCTATCTCATAACAGAAATCAAATCAGAAACGTACAATCATGACGAATCCAATCAAATACTGAGCTTTTAGACAAGAAATCAGATGTTATGCAAGTATATTATCAGAGAGCTTAAATTGTGTATATTTGTAATAGCCCGAAAAATCACATTGAACTATGACCTCAGGATCCGTGCCCGATTGGTCTTAGGTTTGACCATGAGATAGTTCATTGATGAACTTAAGGTGAGATGAGCAGAAGTGATGTGTGAATCAGTGTAGAAGAGTGGAGAGATAGAGGAGTTGTAGAGTTACATACACTGATGAGTGTGTATGTGCTCCACGCCGAGAAAAAGAGATAAGATAAAAAGGGTTGAAAACCCTAACTTTCATGTTTTGGTGGTTGAGAGAAGTAAAGAAGAGAGAGAGAGAGAGAGGAGTAAGAGAGGAGTTATTGCAATCGCTTGAAGAGGGAGTCAAGCATTAAAGAGGCGGATTCGACGCAAGGATCCGTTAGAACGAGCTAGAAACCCTAGCCTTCCAACTATTGATAGAAATCAACTTGAGGTCTATCCAAGGTAAAATTTTTGTAAATAAGATGCATAGATTATAGGGGTTAAGTTACAAAGAAATGTGGGTTAAATCATAGGATAATGGCTTAGAAAGATAGAAGAAAAGTATGAAAAAAGATTGGGAAGAACAAATTTGAATCGACAATTTGATTAATCGAAATTGGGTTTCGATTAATCGAAATTGGCCAGGAAGTTGAAGAGTAATTGACTTTCGATTAATCGACTTTGGATTACGATTAAGCGATTTGAGAATCGATTAATCGACCGAGAACTCCAAAGGACCCTGTGGGTTGGAGGAAATAACTTAAGGAAAAATCGATAATCGAATGGGATTTCGATTAATCGATGAGTTTCGATTAATCGATTTGGAATCGATTAATCAACTTGTGAAAATCGACTATTCGAAATAAGGGTCTGCTTTGCGATAAGAAGGATTGGGATTAATCGAAATTGGATTCGATTAATCGAATGGAAACTCGAATCGTCAACAAAGAATTGCTTTTATGAAGAAGGATTTCATTAATCTAAATTGGATTCGATTAATCGAATGGAAAACTCGAATCGTTTCGAACAAAGAATTTACTTTATGCGAAAAGAAAAATTTCGATTAATCGAAATTGATTCGATTAATCGAATGACAATTCGACTCTTCGAACTGAGATTGGACGTTGCGAAAAGCGGAATTACGATTAAACGACATTGCTTCGATTAACCGATATTGACTTTCGATTAATCGATTTTGGAAATCGATTAATCGAGTCAGATTCGATTAATCGATTTTGGAGATCGATTATTCGACTGTAGTGAACTATGTTGACTTTTGGTTTGACTTTAAGATTTTTGGGAGATCTTATACCTTCTCTATGGCATCCTTTGTGATGTGTTTCACATGTTATATGGTACCATAGGTGGTACGTGAGAACGAGTGCACAAGGAGCCATGCGGGGACCTTGATGCATTGATCATAAAGACTTGAGGTAGGGAACACCTAACATGTACTTTATTTTACAAGAGCATGTATGTAATGATATCAATTCAATTCAAATGTTTTACTACTCAATGATTATGAAAAGTGTGTGTGTGTGACATTCATAAGAGATCTTAAATGGACCATCCCTGTGGATGATGAAGTGAAGAGGTAAAGGCATCGTGTGATGCAGTGAATGGATACATCCTGTGGATGTATCCATGATTGAATCATGCTTGATGAGGCCTAATCGATATAAGATAGCACAATTACACGGTGAATAACTATATGTAAGGCACCGATATTTTGTTATTTGAGGTTTGATAGGGTACCCCACCGACGTATGATAACCACGATCGACGCGCAGATATCCGTGACCGATACGGGCGGCTAATCCAGAGGGCCAAGACGGAGGCTTATCCAGACAGTAAGCACACCCTGTGGGTGTTGATGAGATGTGAAACCCGCCACCAATCCCTGTGGAAAGGGCTTGGTACTATTAGTATTCCTGTGGAATACATTTAAAGCCTATATAGATGACGATGAAGGGTATCTCGTCGGGGCTCGATGCTATATTGCTCGGGGATTAATTAAGTTGAAGTTTAAGTTTTGCTTTAGGCCTTCTCAGCATCATTCTTGATTAACTAAAAGACATGAGAAATCTACCAGTAATTGAAGCGTTTTTAACTGTTTTTCATCAACAAATGCATAGACACGTCATGCATGCATATCATAGAATACATGTGAGTTATATTTTATATGTTCAATCGTGTTCTGTTCCCTATTGAGCTAGGATGTAGCTCACCCTATAGACTATACGTCGCAGGTCCACTACTAGCAGCTGCCGAGGCTTCAGGAGACGCTGACCCCGGTGAGTCGGACCTTATGACGAGGAGTTAGAGCCACCTCCAGAGGACTTCTTCTAGAGGACTCTGCTGTGCAACTTTGAGGAGTTTTAGTTGGAGATTGTACGGCTTGGTATGTCAAGCCTGGTTTTTGATTAAACTTTGTGTATGTGGATATCAGAGTATTCTTTTGGGCGAACCATCCATGATGATGGTTATCATCGATGGTTCGGATCGGTTCTCCCTTCATGCAGAGGCATGAGGGTAGAACTGTCTTTTGAGAAGTGTTTTATGTAGATTTAAATTCCGCAAGTTGTTCTTCTTTATTTTATGATATACCAGTTCCGGCATTAGTTGAGGGGCTCGGTCAAGATGATCGTGCTGATGGCGCGGGTTTCGGGGTGCCGAAATCCGGGCTGTCACAGTTGGTATCAAAGCAATTTCTTTTAGCAATTCTGACAAGGGTTCTTTCGTCAGAACATAGGGGCTTCTGCTAACGAAACTTTAGTTTCAAATGCCGCAAGAATGTCGACTAGAGGAGAGGCCACCAAGAGGAGGCCATCAAAGGAGTTTCAGTGGAGATGATTTCATCTCTCCTACCAACAGAGTGCCTTTAGAGGTAACGAGGCCCTGTAAGCGAGTAGCAGACAAGATGAGGAAGAGGATCGAGATCATCGGGATCAAGATCCGAGAGAGCAAGAAAGATTGAGAGAAAGACAAGAAGATAGAGAAGAGCGACAAAGGATGATGCACACTATGGAGACTATGGATGGCACAACAAGCGCATCCTTTGCCTCATGCATCAAGAGAACAAAGGCCACCTACACCACTGTAGGACTGCTGTTCTGTGCCCTCATCTTTTACAGTAGTTTAGAAGGATGAGACCTCCTACATTTTCTCAAGGCGTGCATACAATGGCACGAGAATTCCGATGGAAATGGAGAAAGTTTTAGCGTGCTAACTTGCACGGAAGATGAGAGTGTAAGATGGGCAGCTTACATGTTGGATGGGGAGGCTGGGCCTTGGTGGAAGTCCGTGATAAGGACTCGGGCTCAGAGACCCTGAGTTGCCTTGACTTGGGAGGAATTGTTGAGGAATTCAACAAACAATATTTTCTAAGTAGTGAGGAACCACTTGAGATTCAGCCTACTAGTACAAGGGAGGATGACAAATGAGAGTATGGGGTAGAGTTTCTACGACTTGCCTGCTTTTGCACCGGACTACGCCACATCAAGTGATGAAGTCCAAGAGGTTTCAAAGAAGGTTTGAAGCTCGAGGTTAGGGAGGCGAGCTCCATTTCAACCGAGGACCTATGAAGAGGTCATGAGCAAAGCATTGGTTGTAAGAGGAGAACACAAACAGATATAGACAGAGAGAGCAACAGAGAGGACTTGACCACGGAAGGATGGGGAACTCTGAACCGTGAATAAAAAGCCGAGGTTCTGTGGGTCGAGTCGAGACCGCAGCTTGTGGAGGTTTTGGAAGGCCGGTAGCAACACCAACAGAGGTTTCCATTACTTGCGTCGGGAGACCTTTTCGCTATGAGAGCCCGCCATGTCTCATCGGCGCCATCTTGTCACAGTGTGGTTCTCGACTGATCTTCCGCACCTCGAGAGACGTGTCCCAGAGGTGGCAAGCCGCATAGGACTGTAGACTGCAAAATCGGAACTAGAGGTTGTTTCCGATGTGGCAAGGTGGGCCACTTGATCAAGGATTGCCCCGAGACAGACAAGGGCAAGACGGCTTCAGTTACAGCACCACGACCCATTCAAGCAAAGAAGCCGATTGTTAGGGGGAGAGCCTATGCAGTCACTGCTCAGGAAGCAGGGAATGTGCACGACGTCATCCAAGGTGAGAAATTTTATTTTATTAAAGAAAAATTCCGTTTCATAAAGAATTTTAGATGGAAAAAGGTGCATGCATTAGGAATAGTGTAGATTCTTTTAATATAAACTGAGAGTGCATTTTGATGTGTAAATTTCTGTATGTATGTGTATATATATTATAGGTACTTTAACTATGTATGAGAAGGGAAGTGTATTTAGGCATGACGCTCGAGTGTTGATAGACCCCGGGTCTACCCACTCATTCGTCACTCCACGTTTTGCTAAGAAGATGAAGATCGTTCCAGAGACGTTGGATTTCGTCCTATCTGTGTCTATTCCGACTGGAGAGTTAGTAGACACGGAGTTAGCTTGCAAATCCATCATCATAGCAGTTCAAGACTTAGAAGTGTATGAATTGGAAGCAAAGTTGGTACTGTTAGACATGCAAGGGTTTGATGTGATCCTTGGCATGGACTGGTTGGCGCAGCATTGTGCGACCATTGATTGCAAGAACAAGGTAGTCATTTTCAGACCCAACACAAGAAGATCATTTCGGTTTCAAGGAGTGAGGTCGTCATCTGTACCACTGATCTCAGCAGTAAGGGCCGAGAAAATGATCAGAAAGGGATGCAGTGGATACTTAGCTTTCTTAAAGGAGGACAAGGAGGAAAAGAACGTCATTTCTGAGATAACAATTGTGCGAGACTTCGCTGACGTGTTTCCAGAAGAATTGCCTGGATTACCTCCAGAAAGAGAAGTAGAATTCGCCATTGACTTAGCACCAGGAACGGAGCCTATTTCAAAAGCACCTTATAGAATGGCTCCCGCTGAGTTAAAGGAGTTGAAGGAACAACTACAAGGGCTTATGGACAAGGGGTTTGTTAGACCGAGCGTGTCTCCATGGGGAGCACCGGTCTTATTTGTCAAGAAGAAAGATGGGTCAATGCGACTATGCATTGACTATCGACAATTGAACAAACTCACTGTGAAGAACCGTTACCCTTTGCCTAGAATTGACGATCTATTCGACCAACTGCAAGGAGCAAGGTATTTTTCCAAGATCGACCTAAGATCGGGTTATCATCAGTTGCGAGTCAAGGCAGAGGACATACAGAAGACAGCTTTCCGGACACGGTATGGACACTATGAATTCCTTGTGATGCCGTTTGGATTAACGAATGCTCCAGCGTCATTTATGGATCTGATGAACCGAGTGTTTAAACCACACTTGGACTCCTGCGTGGTAGTGTTCGTTGATGATATACTAATATACTCCAAATCCAAGACAGAACACGAAGAACACTTGAGGATTGCTCTACAAACGCTACGTGAACACCAATTGTACGCCAAACTCGAGAAGTGTGAGTTTTGGTTGAAGAAGTTAGCTTTTGGGACATGTCGTCTCAAGCACGGCATCACGGTAGATCCAAAGAAAGATAGAAGCAGAGTTAAATGGGAGCAGCCAAAGGATGTAGGATGTCCGAAGTTTTCTGGGCTTAGCAGGCTATTATCGACGTTTCGTTGAGGGGTTTTCAAAGATATCGGGACCTCTCACAAAGCTGACACGAAAAGATTCAAGGTTTGAGTGGAGTGAGGCATGCGAGAAGAGTTTTCAAGAACTCAAAACGAGACTCACTTCGGCTCCAGTGTTAGCGATTCCTTCAGGCAGTGGAGGATACGCCGTGTACAGCGACGCGTCATACAATGGCCTTGGTTGTGTGCTCAACCAACACAAGAAGGTGATAGCTTACGGATCAAGACAGTTGAAAGAACACAAGAAAAATTACCCGACTCATGACTTGGAACTGGCAGCAGTCATTTTTGCGCTGAAAATTTGGAGACACTACTTGTATGGTGAGACATTTGAAATTTTCACCGATCATAAGAGCCTCCGATATCTGTTTACACAGAAGGAGCTCAATATGAGACAGCGCAGATGGATGGAATTCCTCAAGGACTACGATTGCTCTATACAATACCATCCAGGCAAGGCGAATGTAGTAGCCGATGCATTGAGTCGAAAAGGTTCAGCTCAATTAGCTTCTTTGATTTTGGGTATGCACCGATGGAAATTATTGGAAGACCTGGCACTCTATGATGCGAACATTGAGTCAAAGGACACTGGATCCTTTTTGGCTAACATATCAAGAAGCCAGTGATATTTGAACATATCCACGATCTACAGATGAAGGATCCGACATTAACAAAGATTCATCAAGACGTGAATGAAGGCATCAGGTCGGACTTTTCAGTAAAAGAAGATGGTTCTTTGTTGTTTAAAGGCCGTCTATGCATCCCGGACAATGCCGATCTAAGACGAACAATTCTTGATGAAGCTCATAAGTCAAATTATGCTATCCACCCTGGTAGCACCAAAATGTACCAAGATTTGAAAAAGAATTACTGGTGGAGAGGACTGAAACAAGACGTGGCGAGTATGTGTCACGATGCTTGACTTGTCGCAAGTGAAGGTTGATCATAGACATCCCGGACTATTGCAACCTTTACCAATACCGTAATGGAAGTGGAATCGATCTCAATGGATTTCATTGTTGGATTACCCGTCGCTAAGAGACACAATGCCATTTGGGTCATCGTAGACCGATTGACCAAATCAGCGCACTTTTTGCCGTATCATACCACATATACTGCAGGAAGACTGGCAGGAATATACATGAAGGAGATTGTAAGATTACACGGGTTTCCAAGAATCATTTCAGATCGTGATCCACTATATACGCCCAAGTTTTGGAAGAAATTTCAAGAAGGAATGGGAACACGACTAGACTTTAGTTCACTTTTCCATCCTCAAACCGATGGCGATGAGCGGTGAATCAAGTGATAGAAGACATGCTCAGAGCTTGCATGCTTGATATGCAAGGATACTGGGATGAGTATCTACCGATGCTCGAGTTCACATATAACAACAGTTTTCAAACGAGCATTGGCATGGCACCGTATGAAGCTCTGTATGGACGACGATGCAAGTCACCTGAATTGGGAGGAAACAGTGAGAAATTTGTATTAGGACCGAATCGCTTGAAGACAACGCCACCGTTGTCCTAATTATCGAGAAAGGTTGAAGACAAAGACGAGTAGCAGAAAAGTTACTACCGATGTGAAGCGGACTAGTGTTGACTACAAAGTGGGCGAGCATGTGTTTGTGAAGGTGTCACCTATGAAAGGTGTAATGCGATTAGGCAAGAGGGGGAAGTTAAGTCCACGTTATGTTGGACCATTTGAAATTTTGGGACGAATAGGTGAAGTTGCATATCGCATTAGTTTACCACCGCTATTCGATCGAGTACATAATGTCTTCCACATATCGATGCTCAGAAAGTACGTGAATGATCCGTCTCATGTGTTAGGGAAGCAACCTATAGAGATGTGTGAGGACATGAGCATGATAGAGGAACCAGTGGAGATTCTGGATCAAAAAGAGCAAGTACTGCGCACTAAAGTGATTCCCTTAGTGCTTGTTCGGTGGAACAATCATCCAAAAGAAGAGGCTACTTGGGAACGAGAGGCCGATGTGAAAGAACAATATCCGGCCTTGTTTCCAACAACGTGAGAATTCGATGTAAACCGCAACCACGTTTGTGAAAATTCCACTATGCTTGAAATTCAATGGAAATTTTGATCCAATCTGTCATAAATTGTCAAAAATAGTAAAAGATAGGGCAAAACCGATTAATCGAATTTCAAATCGATTAATCGATTTGGAATTTCGATTAATCGATTTTGTTCGATTAGTCGACTGGCATGTGCCAGTGACTGGAAGTTCAAATGAGAGTTAGAATATACATAGAAGACAAATTTCGATTGATCGAATTGGAATCTCGATTAATCGATTTGGGATCGACTAATCGATTTTGAAATTTCGATTAATCGATTTACTAAAGGGACTTGGAAGAAATTAGAAGTAGATAGATGATTTCGATTAATCGAAGTGAATCTCGATTAATCGATTTTGAACTTTCGATTAATCGAAATGGATTTCGATTAATCGAATATTTAATGAATTCGGAAAAATTTAGAAGTTACAGCACGATTTCGATTAATCGAAATTAAATTCGATTAATCGATTTTGGAATTTCGATTAATCGAAATGGATTTCGATTAATCGACTGGCTCGCGCCAGTGAGCTTAAAAATTTAAATTTTTAAATGGATACGATTTCGATTAATCGAAATGGTTTCGATTAATCGAATTTGACTTTCGATTAATCGATTTGGGAAATCGATTAATCGATTTTACGCGGCTTAACCTAGTTTTGAATCTCGATTAATCGATTCTAAATTTCGATTAATCGAACCCCGGGCTATATATATAAGATTGGGGATTTTATTCCCCATTCGAAATTTTTTTCTTGCTTCGGGTTTTTGGCGCTTCATCTTCTTCTTCCTCTCCCCATCCATCCGCTAGGGTTTTGCATCCTCCACCGATCTCCCAGAGATCGCCTCATTTCGGATTGGAACCTAAGGTAAACCCTAGATTTGTATTTTTCCTCCAATTTGAATTAGAAAACCCTAGATTTTCCCAATATGCCGCCCAAAACCCGATTGTCTTCGAAGAAGGCAACCTCCAAGCTACCGGTTAGGCGTAAGAACGCCGCACCACCACCACCTACCCCATCGCCGGTGAGGACTCCATCACCGCCGAATCGGAGACCACCTCCGGTTCGACGAAGCGCATCTCGCGAAGTCTTCCCGCGAATCCACCCCCATGCCACCACCACCCACCAACGTGGAGCAACCAAACGAGTGGTGGGCTGCCAAGACCTTTGAGGTCGAATACACCATCGACCCTACCCTATTCACAAATCCCGATTTACCGGGCGAGACCCAATGGACTCAGAACTACCTAACCAGTGCCGGACTCGGCAACCTTCTCAAACCAATCCGGGTTTCCTATTACCCTAGATTGGTGAGGTTGTTCTACCAAGGGCTAACCAATGGCCCTAGTGACGATTGCATTATAACCAAAATCGAGGGTCGTCTCTATACGATCACTCGTCGACACATACATGAGGTGCTTGAATGCTACCTCGACTTTACCCCCGAGACTACCTTATTCCCACCCTTTGAAAAGGAACCCCGTTTTGAAGAGGTCATGACTCGCATGACCAACGGGAAGAAGGGGTCGGGCACGTCCATCAAGAGGGTCGACCTTCCACCCTACATGTGGATGCTCGACTCCATCATAAAATGCAACCTTTACCCGATGCGCCACGACACGGAACGCGTGGATAAAGTGCAACATGCACTTTACGCGGCCTTTTGTGGCCGATGGTTTGATGCTACCATGGTCATCCTTGAGGGGATGCGGTACATCAAGAGTAAGCTGATGAAGGGCAACATGCGGCCCAAGGAGAAGATGCCGTATGCTCGGCTCATCTCGAGCATGTTGGAGTGCTACTCTGACGAGCCCTCCTACACTATTTCACCCCACGAGGTGAGGGCTACGGATCGCGTGAAGACGTTCACCAAGTCTTCATGGACGGACCCTACGGCTCAGGGTCCGCTCCGCCCAGCTGGCCCGGCAGAAGAGCAGCGGTAGCACCGCCACCACCCCCACCACCTCAGCAGGACCCACTTGAGGGTGGGGCACACCCTGCCGCAGCAGAGCCATCTGTGGAGAGGGTTCCCTCCCACACCACCGCCACGCCGACACCACCTGCACACTCCGCGCCCGCGACACCCACCTCATCCTACCACAAGTGCCCTCCATCAGTCCTACCATAGAGGGCGTGTTGGCGAATGGACATAAATAACGAGAGGATGAACAGGAGGATTGATTTCCTCATGTTTCACACCCTCGATTCATCTACCCCACACCTACATGGATATCATGAAGAAGAATGGACGGCCGGACGCCGCTTCCATAGGGGACCCGTCTTCCATCCCACCACGGACGCGTTCCTCCACATCCACATCCGCCCAGCCCGCCGCCACCCCACACAGCACCAGCCCGAGACTGCCACCAACGTCAGCCGCCACCTCAGATGGAGCAGCCTGCTCCAGCACCAGATCAGCCTGGCGAGGGGACTGTTTGAGTCGTCTATGTCTTTTGCATTTTGATTATACCTGTACTTTTTATTGTACGCCAACTTATTGGCATTGTAACACAATATTCAATCCTTAATACCAATTAAATTTTTATATAAATTGTTCAATTTTGCTAGCTTTTACTTCCATGTTTGTGTTGTGTGAATGTGTGAGACTTAAATACATATGAGTCAAATGAACCACCTCACCTCCAAGTGTGCGGGAGGGGGGGGGGGAGGGAGTGTACACCACCACACCTTTGGGTGATTTTCGAGGACGAAAATTTCCAAGGTGGGGAGGATGTAATAGCCGAAAAATCACATTGAACTATGACCTCGGGATCCGTGCCCGATTGGTCTTAGGTTTGACCGTGAGATAGTTCATTGATGAACTTAAGGTGAGATGAGCAGAAGTGATGTGTGAATCAGTGTAGAAGAGTGGAGAGATAGAGGAGTTGTAGAGTTACATACACTGATGAGTGTGTATGTGCTCCACGCCGAGAAAAAGAGATAAGATAAAAAGGGTTGAAAACCCTAACTTTCATGTTTTGGTGGTTGAGAGAAGTAAAGAAGAGAGAGAGAGAGAGGAGTAAGAGAGGAGTTATTGCAACTGTTTGGAAGAGGGAGTCAAGCATTAAAGAGGCCGGATTCGACGCAAGGGATCCGTTAGAACCAGAGCTAGAAACCCTAGCCTTCCAACTATTGATAGAAATCAACTTGAGGTCTATCCAAGGTAAATTTTTTGTAAATAAGATGCATAGATTATAGGGGTTAAGTTACAGTAAAATGTGGGTTAAATCATAGGATAATGGCTTAGAAAGATAGAAGAAAAGTATGAAAAAGATTAAGGTTTGAATCGACAATTTCGATTAATCGAAATTGGGTTTCGATTAATCGAAATTGGCCAGGAAGTTGAAGAGTCAGAGGACCCCGATTTCGATTAATCGAATTGGACTTTCGATTAATCGACTTTGGATTTCGATTAATCGATTTGAGAATCGATTAATCGACTGAGAACTCTCGATGGACCCTGTGGGTTGGAGGAAATAACAAGGAAAATCGACTAATCGAAATGGGATTTGATTAATCGATTTAGTTTCGATTAATCGATTTGGAATCGATTAATCAACTAAAATCGACTATTGAAATAAGTGCGCTGCGAAAAGAAGGATTTCGATTAATCGAAATTGGATTCGATTAATCGAATGGAAACTCGACTGTTCGAACAGTAAATCTGCTTTGCGAAAAGAAGGATTTCGATTAATCGAAATTGGATTCGATTAATCGAATGGAAACTCGACTGTTCGAACAGTAAATTTACTTTGCGAAAAGAAGAATTTCGATTAATCGAAAACAGATTCGATTAATCGAATGACAATTCGACTGTTCGAACTGAGAATGGACTTTGCGAAAAGGAGAATTTCGATTAATCGAAATTGCTTCGATTAATCGATATTGACTTTCGATTAATCGATTTTGGAAATCGATTAATCGAATCAGATTCGATTAATCGATTTTTGGAGATCGATTAATCGACTGTAGTGAACTATGCTGACTTTTGGTTTGACTTTAAGATTTTTGGGAGATCTTATACCTTCTCTATGGCATCCTTTGTGATGTGTTTCACATGTTATATGGTACCATAGGTGGTACGTGAGAACGAGTGCACAAGGAGCCATGCGGGACCTTGATGCATTGATCAGCTAAAGACTTGAGGTAGGGAACACCCTGAACATGTACTTTATTTTACAAGAGCATGTATGTAATGATATCAATTCAATTCAAATGTTTTACTACTCAATGATTATGAAAAGTGTGTGTGTGACATTCATAAGAGATCTTAAATGGACCATCCCTGTGGGATGATGAAGTGAAGAGGTAAAGGCATCGTGTGATGTAGTGAACGGATACATCCCAGGGATGTATCCATGATTGAATCATGCTTGATGAGGCCTAACTGATATAAGATAGCACAATTACACGGTGAATAACTATATGTAAGGCACCGATATTTTTGTTATTTGAGGTTTGATAGGGTACCCCACCGACGTGGCGGGATAACCACGACTGACGCGGCAGGATATCCGTGACCGTCTGGCGGCTAATCCAGAGGCCAAGACGGAGGCTTATCCGTCTGAGTAAGCACACCCGTGGGTGTTGATGAGATGTGAAACCGCCACCAATCCCGGAAAGGGCTTGGTACTATTAGTATTCGTGGAATACATTTAAAGCTGTCTATATAGATGGCGATGAAGGGTATCTCGTCGGCTCGATGCTATATTGCTCGGGATTAATTAAGTTGAAGTTTAAGTTTTGCTTTAGGCCTTCTCAAAGATCATTCTTGATTAACTAAAAGACATGAGAAATCTACCGATAATTGAAGCGTTTTTTGCTTTTTCATCAACAAATGCATAGACATGCATGCATATCATAGAATACATGTGAGTTATATTTTATATGTTCAATCGTGTTCGTTCCCTATTGAGCTAGGATGTAGCTCACCCTATAGACTATCGTCGCGGGTCCACTACTAGCTGCAGAGCTTGAGGAGACCCCGGTGAGTCGGACCTTGCGGCCGGCGAGGAGTTAGAGCCACCTCCAGAGGACTTCTTCTAGAGGACTCTGCTGTGCAACTTTGAGGAGTTTTAGTTGGAGATTGTACGGCTTGGTATGTCAAGCCTGGTTTTTGATTAAACTTTGTGTATGTGGATATCAGAGTATTCTTTTGGGCGAACCATCCATGATGATGGTTATCATCGATGGTTCGGATCGGTTCTCCCTTCATGCAGAGGCATGAGGGTAGAACTGTCTTTTGAGAAGTGTTTTTATGTAGATTTAAATTCCGCAAGTTGTTCTTATTTATTTTATGCTTGGCATACCAGTGTTCCGTGCACAGTTGAGGGGCACGGTCAAGATGATCGTGCTGATGGCGCGGGTTTCGGGGTGCCGAAATCCGGGCTGTCACAATATTTAACTTAAGAAACTCCCGTGACTATATAGCACGGAGTAAACAGGAATGTCCGATAGGTAACCCCAACCAATCGTCGTTCACATGAACAATTTTGAAAGTGCAACAATGCCTCATCTATGGAGTGCAATTGCGCCGAGGATTACAAGCAGGTGCACAAGTGTGCCAGGCATCAGATATAACGCCGGGTCGGTGGGGATCATCTGGTTTAAATCATCAAATCACATACATATATACCTCACTGATCAGATAGCGATAAATCGTAAGCGATTTCGGGGATACTGAATCGTGAAACAGCAAATCAAAGATAGCAGGTGAACTTATGATATGCATACATGCTTGTTAAAAATGTAAATCAGTACGATATAAAATAAACATGAAATCATACTCAAAAGCAGTTTAGGTTGGTTTTCCCCTACCTCAGGTCAGACCTCTTTCTAAGCAAATCCAACGCCGTTCTAAAGCAGTCCAAAAGTTCTTATCTACGGCCTCCACTCTTAGTCTACATCACACACAGGATGATGTATAAAAATTGATCCTAAATATTAATAATATTGACGTATTTAAGTGTTTTCTCAAAACAGAGATGGAAATGGGTAATTTCGTGTTGACTCAAAACTTGACCCAACTTCCCACTTCATTTTGACCCTCAAACATTTGATTAAAGATTTAGATAATTCATAAAAGAGTTAGATCTCGTCGTACTCTTTCCAACGCATCACGAATCGCAACAATCGGAGTTCGGGACAAGGAGTTATGGCCAAAATACCGAAGCTATATCGATACTTCAGTCAAAACGTGCTAACTTAGAACTTAGCCAAACTTCCAGCTCAATTTTGATCATTAAAAGAATTTATTCATTAGTTAGTTAATTCATAAAAGTTGTAGATTTAGTTGTGCTCTTTCCAATGCCGTAAGAATCGCATCAATCGGAGTTCGGAGTAAAAAGTTATGACCAAAACACTAAAGCAGTATCGGCACAGTCAAATTGATCGATCAACACATTATATTGATCGATCAACACCACATTGATCGATCAATTTCACCATTGATCGATCAACCATCATATTGATCGATCAATTTCACCGTTGATCGATCAATCATCATATTGATCGATCAATTTCACCATTGATCGATCAATGCTGTCGGGAATGAACCTCCAGCAACCTAACTTGCTGTTTTTATCATTGTATATGTAATTTGATCGATCAATCACTTATATTGATCGATCAATACAAAATTTGATCGATCAATCACCTATATTGATCGATCAACACCTAATTTGATCGATCAATCACCTACATTGATCGATCAAAACCTTCAGAAATGCACAGCCATAAGGTTTTATCATTTTTGATCTATTTTCATCCAATTCTTCTACGATCTTCATCGTATCACACACAAATCCATACTAAACTAAAACAAGGATTTATTCTACTATCTAAACTATTAAAATCAAAGAAAAACTAACCTTTCTTTGATCGATTTCACGCCTTTAAGGATTGTTGTCCAAAGGGGTTTCGAAACGAATCTTCCGAATTTCTACGGCGATTTCACCATGATTGATCACCACGAATTCAAGATTAAGTCGTCAATGATCCACGCATCGATCTTAACCTCTTCAACGCTTGGTTAGTGATCACGAGGTGGAGCGTTTCTTGAAAAACGGGCTTCTAAGGAAAAAGGGGTTTGAATGGCTTGTAGTTCCCGGATCTCTAACGGTTGAAATTTACCAACGCGACACTCGCAGGTCGTGTCATGTGCTTTGCAAAGGTTGCGGAGATTGCGGCGCAGTTGCAATCGAAATCTCACGGTTTCTCATGAGGATTCCATGGGGAAGAAGCTCTCTCTCTCTCTAGAACTCCCAAACTCTAAGGCTTGCAACCGGGTGAAGCTTCTTTGAGAAGCTTTGCCTTTTAATTAGCTAAAGGGTTTGGTTTCGGTGCGAAGCGATAACACTGCAAACGTGTGTTAGGCTTATCCACTTGAAATAGAGTTTGGTTTCGGTGTTGAGCGGCACACGATGTGTCGGTGCACGGCTTTCACACTAAAGGCCCAAACACACATTTAAACCTTAATCTGTCCGTACAAAGTTATTCTAATATTATTTAAATATTTATTATTATATAAAAATCTATGATGACATCGATTTTCGTGTCGACCACACACTCGAGGTCAGTCGAGTTCGAGTCTGATTTTTTCGGGTTATTACATTCTTCCCACCTTAAAGAATTTTCGTCCTCGAAAATCGACATGCCAGTTTCAAAAAGGTATGAGTATAATTCACTATGCCCAAAAATTAGGGTCCTGACATTTTCCTCTCTTCAAAGAATTTTCGCTTTCGAAACTACAAAACATACCTAAACAGGTCTACTATCCACATAGGTTTAAACAAAGCAGCGATAATTATGTTACAAAATTTTATTGTATTATAGTAATAGACAAAGATATAATAGCTAAGTTCTAAATTATTTTTGCCAATAATATTATCATAAATATTTAATTTATTTTGATTTTCATGCCAGGCACGCATATCAAAGCATTCGAGTTCTGTTTAGAATTTTAGGGTCATTACATTATCCCCCCCTTAGGAATTTTCGTCCTCGAAAATGTCTAACAGACACTAACAGTTTGGTTAAAGGGACAGCAGATGCACCCCCCTTAAGTGCAACGTTAGGCTTTGCCCCCCATCATCTAGTGCTTGGCCATCAGGCACCTCCTCAACTGGAGCTGGTGGTATAACCCCCTCCTCAGATAACCTCTTGACCAATAGATTATAGCTCTTGGTCCAATCCTTGAGCTTGAAAACTTTAATGTTCTTGGTCAAGCGAGGCTCGCCAGGAGCCAGGCTATACTCCTCTCTCAATGCGATATACTGCTCGACCATTCTTGTTATCAATTGAGCCTATGACAGCTCTTTCTTTGAAGCTGTCTTCTGCTTCTCAAACAGTAAATCTCTATCATTGATCTCGCGGACTTATGCAAAAACGGGGTTATGGCACACTTGATAAAAGTATCAAGCATCCATAGTCTATCAGGGAGTTGGGCTCAGTAAATGCTTGACCTGAACTATACTGACCACAAGTCTATCATGGTATGGGACATCTTTGACATATGGTGGCAACAACAAGTCTCCACATACCGTGAAGAACATAGTAAAGCAGCGGCGACATCAAATTGGTTAAATTTATAGTCGCAACCGTCAATGTTGGTGACCAATTGGTGATGAGTGTCACCCCGGCAAAGATGTTGATAAAAGAGCCTCACTATATGAGGACAAAAATGGACGTAAAATGACTCATGCAATGTTCTCAACCCTAGCTTAGCAATATAGTCGATCGCCCATTCCATTTCGAGCCAATCCTCGAATAGTTTAGAGTTGAAAGCACATTCAGGCAACAATGTTTTAGAAGCCCACCGCTCTTTTGGAAGTTCTTGTTGAATTAGTGGTGGCTGTGGGTTTTGAACGGGTGGCACATCTTGTTCGATTGGTGTCACGGGTTGCACAAAGGGTTGTGCGACCGGTTTAACGGTTGGCATCGATGTACGAGCCCGAGATGCAGGGATTTTACATGACAGATTCGTCATTCGCGGTCCCAGAGTTTAAAATGTACAAAAATGCAAAAACCCCTTAAACAAGGAAAAGATTAGAGTTTATCATAATAGCCGAGCAAAATGCGATCCAATGAATCAAAGCAAGAAGCTCCGATAGCAAGTGAAAAAATAAAAACCCACAATATAACTTACATCGATAAAATTGATTGATCAATCATTACAGTCAAACTGTTTCTTTAAACACACCTCATTAATTGAGGCATTATCCAGTCGCTATTTCACTACATATAGGGTATCAGTATATGCTATCTAGACAACTCCAACTGTATGGAATTGTAATTGCCACGTACATAAAGCAATAATGGGTTAGAATTAAAAATCGCAAAAATTTCCTCTCGCATTAGGTGAACAAAAGCAGGTATGACTCATGAATTTTGGTTTCACGCTCCCATTTTGCCTCAGTAGCTGAGTGATTTACTGGCGAATTCAATGGTTTAGGGTTCTATCCTCCATCCCGCCCCATGACTTTCACACCATTGAACACCAATAACATAAAGAACATACTGCTAAAGTATCGTACCTTGGGTCGGCCGATTGCTGACCCACCATTTCGACAAGCTCCAGGGTTCCAATGGTTTAACAATCTCAAAAAAAACTAGTGGCGATCCTTGCTAGCTTCGACACAATCGCATGGCGTCCATGCTCCACATTCACGAGCAATAACGCCCTCACCAAATCTCTTTCTCTTCGTCTTAAATTCCACCACTTAACATAATTGTAAGAGTTAAAGCAAAAGGAATAATCTCCATTCCTAGCCAAGCCTTTAAACTTCTAACCGCTAGTATGTAAAGCATACACACCCCCCATAGGTGTGCAAGATCACATCAATGTTCTACACCGTACACACATGTGCACCATACACCCATACGTAATCTAACGCACCTCATCACATTTGACTTCCACATAGCCGAACCAATTATCAGACGAGCACGTCTCCCTAAGTAGCGACATGTGGGTAAAGAAGACACATCAAGAGGCCTTCCACCATCCATACATACGCACATCTATAATCCGCAGATTGGCAATCTTCTTGCAGGAAGCCATACAATTTAGAAGTCTCCATCATAAATTCAACGTCCTCCAAATTAGGGTTATCATAATCTCCCCATCTGGAAGGAATTTCATCCTCAAAAATATCCTAAAGATATCTCGACTAAAACTCAATTGTTCATAGCGTCAATACACGTGCACAAAGGTATTATGCGTGAAATAGTCACAACCATACAGTCGCCACTCATATATGCGCAACCTCTCTCTCTGAGTCCACACATCCCCAACGGACTCACACGCATCCAGAGTCGAAATAGTTTCCCCCAAAATCAGTGTATCCACACGATCCCGATAGGTAAAATTGTCGGGTTAATGTACTGGTCGCTAAGCTCATCCCAAATCTACTGAAAAAGTGTGGCAGTCTTCTCATGCACCAGGTATCTCATATCACACCTCCATAAGCAATTATATATAGTAGTATGTCACCATCACGTTAACCATTAGTCAAAAGAAAATGACCATAATGCCCACAAAATTCATACATAGGCAAAAACTAGCTGTTGGGCTTTTTATTTACTTGACTGGTGTTCATTCCACAAAGAATTGTATATTGATCATGAGATTAAGACTACTTAACCAGAATGTATCTATAAATGGGATCAACCAAACCTTGAAAGAAATTTAATGTGCTATCCATTCAGCAGATCTTCACTTCAACTCTATTGATCATTAGTGATCATGTATCATTTCCATTGTATTAATCACAGTGACCCCTTATGATTGTAAAAATACTCATGGAGCACAATAGACCAATTTTAAAACATACCATTCATCCGAAAAATCCGATTCACCACATTGATGCTATCGTTATCAGAATAAATCAACTCATAACTCGGAATAGGTCTCATCGTCTCTGAACAAATATTCACACTCACCCACTTTACGACACATAGCGGTGGTAAGAGATATCACCAAAATGATATAAAGCCATCACCAAGATGAGATAAAGCCATCACCAACATGAGGTACAACCATCACCAAAATGAGATAAAGCCATTACCAAAATGAGGTAAAGCCATCAGCAAAATGAGATAAAGCCATCGCCAACATGAGATAAAGCCATCAGCAAAATGAGATAAAGCTATCACCAATATGAGAACCTCTAAAATTTACCGCGACGATCGTAAGATCTTCAAACTTTATGCCCTTAACCAATCTTATGATACGAATAGAATTTCGATCAGAAGGGCAAAAGACTGTGACACATCTAGCCTTTCAAATCAAGGAGATGATTGCTATTGATTGCTCTCAATGTCATACATAAATACTTAGGCATGATTAATCGACCTTTCATGTGCACAACTCTCATCACACTCCCTATACTATCTAAATCCATATATTCCTTAAAATCTACGTTGCGTTCATCATGGCTTTGGTGAAAACAGCGGAATCCACCATAGCGACATCCAATTATGCTCTCTCATGATATCCATAATTAAATTTTTCCTATCCTCTATCAATTACCGACATGATTGTCTTAGACTTTTCCAATTCTCAGAAAACTTCCAGAGTAAACTACAGCAATTAACAACCGAACTCACGTTTAGAAGGAACGTATTTAAATACACCATAATCATGACTCATTAGTTAGGAAGAAGAATACTAGGATTAAGTCTGCTAATTCAACTTCATTTCTCATAAGTATTAAGGAAATTTCAAATTCACTAAACAATTCTCCTTAAAAAATATTTATTGTAACTATCAAGATTTATTAAGTCTGCCAATATAACTATCACTTACGTAGTTAATCTTCTGAATTTAGAATTCGTTTATGTCATGCAAGTGATTTAAGTCGATACACAAGTGATAATGCTATGATATTTTGCACGTGTCAAAACCAATAAAATTCCTAAATCATCTGAACATTAAAACAAAATCTTGACAATTGATATTGAACTTATACCTTGGGCATCTTGAGTCGCAGGAAGAATCGGCTTAGAAGTAGACGTCGAGGTCTCCTGCTTCTGTCGCTTATCTGGGCAGTTCTTGACTCGGTGTCCTTGCTCACCACATCTAAAACAAGCACCTGAGAGAAACCTACAAGCCTCCGTTCTATGAGATTTCCCACACCACGCACATATTACAAATGGTGTAGATGAGGAGACAGGTAAGGCCTGCTGTGCTGGAGTAACTCTAGTCGTCGCCGGATGTAAAGAGCGAGCACTACCTTGAGTGGTTGTCGAGGCCATCGCTTCCTTTTTCAAAGCAGGACAATGTCTTATCAAGTGTCCCATTCGTCCACACCTAAAACAAGCCCTCAGAGATCTTCTAGGTCTCTCTCGCTAGGTGTCGCCCGTCACACCTAGAACATAATTCATTTAATGTCGATGGAGAGGTGTGAGTCGTCCTTCTCAACATTGCCGTAAGTAGCGCAGCCTGCTGAGTCATAGTGCTAAGCATCGCTTCAAGCAACTGCCTATCCGGCTCACCTCCTCCAGTATGTACAATCTTAGCCTTCTTTCGTGGTGCCATTTCGATCTGTTAGCATGACACAAAATTCCCATCAATAATTGTCATAGCCACAATGGCCCAAAGTTCCAACAACATCTTAAAACATACATTTAACCATACATTTATCAAATCATCCAATATTTCCCTTAAAAGTGATTATGAGATCCACCATTTAAGTCTTAAATCGAATCCCAAGTTCTAAATCTCCAGCTATAGCTGCGAGTTCCCTATAGAAGCTAACACCAAACTCCAATAACTTTGCTAAAGTCCTAATTGGGTCATAGAAAACTCACTTCCCAACCATACCTACATCCATAGCCTAGTCTGAAGTCCTAACACGACCTAAAGCCTAGGCTCTGATACCAACTGTAACAGCCCGAATTTCTATACCTAGAAATCCGTGCCATCAGGATCATACTCTGGATGATCCCCAGGACAAATCACGAAGTGTCTCGTCAGATATGAAACCAAGCATAATCGCCCAAAGATGGTAGATCGAGTTATCACAAGGCATTTAAAATAGAAAGAAGCAATAAAACAAACATGTATCTAAATATATAAAAATATACATTCCCAAAAAGGAACCAAGAAGAACCAATGGTGATAGACATCCATCACCCAAAACAATAGTTCCTAATAATGGTTCCAATAGAATGTATAGTAATACTATAAAAGGAAGAAAATATCTACAGAAAGTAAATACGTATGGCCACCAAAGCACAATAATCCAAAGGTTTACACAAAATCCCAAAATAGCGAGACATCAGTATACCCAGGACTAAGGATAAAGTCGTCCGCACGACGTCCGGTCTCTCCTCTCGCCTCGGCCTCGGATCACTGAAAATCTGGGTCACTCTGGGTGTCGGAAGTACCGCCGTAACCTAAAAGTGATTTAGAAAGCGTGGTGAGCTACATCATAGCTCAATAGAAGAATTCAACTAAATGAATTGAATATGCAGATCATGCTATCTCATAATGTAAATCAAATCAAAACGCATAATCATGACGAATCAAATCAAATCATCGAGCTTTTAGACAAGAAATCGATGTTATGCAAGTATATTATCAGAGAGCTTAAATTGTGTATATTTAAATTAAGAAACTCCCGTGAGAATATAGCACGGAGTAAAGAGGAATGTCCGATAGGAAACCCCAACCAATCGTCGTTCGCATGAACAATTTTGAAAGTGCAATAATGCCTCATCTATGGAGTGCAATTGCGAGGATTACAAGGTGTGCACAAGTGTGTGCGCATCGGATATACCCGGGTCGATTGGGGATCATCTGGTTTAAATCATCAAATCACATACATATATACCTCACGGATCGGATAGCAAATCGAAGCGATTGGGATACGAATCAGAAGCAAATCAAAGATAGCAGGAATTTATGATATGCATACATGCTTGTTAAAAACAGAAATCAGGGCACAGATATAAAATAAACATGAAATCATAATCAAAAGCAGTTTAGGTTGGTTTTCCCCTACCTCAGGTCAGACCTCTTTCTAAGCAAATCCAACGCCGTTCTAAAGCAGTCCAAAAGTTCTTATCTACGGCCTCCACTCTTAGTCTACATCACACACATGATGATGTATAAAAATTGATCCTAAATATTAATAATATTGACGTATTTAAGAATTTTCTCAAAACAGAGATGGAAATGGGTAATTTCGTGTTGACTCAAAACTTGACCCAACTTCCCACTTCATTTTGACCCTCAAACATTTGATTAAAGATTTAGATAATTCATAAAAGAGTTAGATCTCGTCGTACTCTTTCCAACGCATCAAGAATCGCGTCAATCGGAGTTCGGGACAAGGAGTTATGGCCAAAATACCGAAGCTATATCGATACTTCAGTCAAAACGTGCTAACTTAGAACTTAGCCAAACTTCCAGCTCAATTTTGATCATTAAAACAATTTATTCATTAGTTAGTTAATTCATAAAAGTTTTAGATTTAGTTGTCCTCTTTCCAATGCTGTAAGAATCGCATCAATCGGAGTTCGGAGTAAAACGTTATGACCAAAACACTAAAGCAGTATCGGCACAGTCAAATTGATCGATCAACACCACATTGATCGATCAATTTCACCATTGATCGATCAACCATCATATTGATCGATCAATTTCACCGTTGATCGATCAATCATCATATTGATCGATCAATTTCACCATTGATCGATCAATGCTGTCGGGAATGAACCTCCAGCAACCTAACTTGCTATTTTTATCATTGTATATGTAATTTGATCGATCAATCACTTATATTGATCGATCAATACAAAATTTGATCGATCAATCACCTATATTGATCGATCAACACCTAATTTGATCGATCAATCACCTACATTGATCGATCAAAACCTTCAGAAATGTACAACCATAAGGTTTTATCATTTTTTATCTATTTTCATCCAATTCTTCTACGATCTTCATCGTATCACACACAAATCCACACTAAACTAAAACAAGGATTTATTCTACTATCTAAACTATTAAAATCAAAGAAAAACTAACCTTTCTTCGATCGATTTCGCGCCTTTAAGGATCGTTGTCCAAAGGGGTTTCGAAACGAATCTTCCGAATTTCTACGGCGATTTCACCATGATTGATCACCACGAATTCAAGATTAAGTCGTCAATGATCCACGCATCGATCTTAACCTCTTCAACGCTTGGTTAGTGATCACGAGGTGGAGCGTTTCTTGAAAAATGGGCTTCTAAGGAAAAAGGGGTTTGAATGGCTTGTAGTTCCCGGATTTCTAACGGTTGAAATTTACCAACGGCGGACACTCAAGCGAGTCCGTCGTCATGTGCTTTGCAAAGGTTGCGGAGATTGCGGCGCAGTTGCAATCGAAATCTCACGGTTTCTCATGAGGGTTCCATGGGGAAGAAGCTCTCTCTCTCTCTCTAGAACTCCCAAACTCTAAGGCTTGCAACCGGGCGAAGCTTCTTTGAGAAGCTTTGCCTTTTAATTAGCTAAAGGGTTTGGTTTCGGTGCGAAGCGATAACACTGCAAACGTGTGTTAGGCTTATCCACTTGAAATAGAGCTTGGTTTCGGTGTTGAGCGGCACACGATGTGTCGGTGCACGGCTTTCACACTAAAGGCCCAAACACACATTTAAACCTTAATCCGTCCGTACAAAGTTATTCTAATATTATTTAAATATTTATTATTATATAAAAATCTATGATGACATCGATTTTCGTGTCGACCACACACTCGAGGTCAGTTGAGTTCGAGTCTGATTTTTTCGGGTTATTACATCGGGACTCTTGTTTTTATCTCTCTATGCCTAACTGATCAGCCATTTCGAGAGAGAAGAAAACCCTTTTGCCTTTGAAACTTTTAATCAGATCTTCTTGGGGATTCAAAAGCCCTTTTGTTCTGCTTTTATCTTTCTGAAGAATATTGCACTTGAGGTTTCGAGTGTCTATTGGCTCGTGGAATTGAGTGACTTGGTGGAATTTGAGGAGTTGTTGTGGATCGTCTGAACACGAGTGAACCATCGTGCAACTCGATGGTTGAATGCGACAAATCGAGGATCTATGAGGACGCGTAGTGGAATCTAGCGTTGTGGTTTGAGAAGGTTTGATATGACTAGTGTTTCTGCATTCATTCGGTACTTTTTATGACCTTTGAACTCATAGTGTATTTGTTGCGTTGGATCTGATATAGATCATATGAGTTTTCCCTGTTGGGTTTTCCACGTAAAAATCTTATGTGCAGTGGTGATTATTTTATTATTATTATTATTCTCAATATCATTGTTAGGTAAATCTAGGATACCGAAATTTCGAGGTTCAGCTAACCGAGTTCACGATTCGCGATTCGCGGTTCGATTCACAACGGTATGGTTAGATGGAAAACCCAGAAGTTCAAGTCTCAAAACCCAAGAGTAAAGCAAAAAAGTGGTCATAGCAAGACTCAAAATCCAGTTCAAGTCTTTTGAACGTGGAACCTATAACCAACACTACATTATCTTTGTTTGTTTGTTTGTTTTTTTTTTTTTCTGAAAACAAACGCTACATTATCACTATGGGAGCCATTACTTGCACTGGCTTTTTAAGTGATTGCACCGAGGTTAAAAAAAGACTACATATTTTAGGGACATGTAACATGAAAATGCAATTTGGGCCGTCTGATTTAAAGTTCATGATCTATAGATCCTTAGGAGATAAGATTGACACAAAATAGAATCTTTATCATGTGATTAAATATGGTCAAAGGCTATTATTTGATTCAACGGTTGACAACAATAGATCATATGATAAATATCGTGTTTTGCTCCAATCTTATCCACTAAGAATCTATAGATCATGAACTTTAAATCGGACGACCTAGATTGCGTTCTCACATGTCACTAAAATTTAAAGTATTTCTTTAACCTCGGTGCAATAACTTAAAAAGCGTGTGCAAGTAATGGCTCCCTATCACTATTTGTGTTATATTTTTGTATTTATTTTATATATTATATACTAAACTTTTGCATATAATTAATAACTAAATTAAAATTTTATTAAATTTGTTTTTAGTTATTTATATTAAAACTCATCCTACCGCTAGTGAATCAGGTTCACTTGGATGTGTCAAATTGTAAATTACGAACCCGAAATCGAATCGAGTGAACCCGCGAATCATGTAACATTGGTCCAAGCACACGATCTAAAAGAAAGACCTAGTACTATGGGGATCTGTGTCATGTGAAAACACTATCACTGCAAAAAATAAGATTATAAGCAACAATTTTTTACTGTAAAAAATTGCTGCTATTAACAAAAAAAAACTATTAAAGACTGTTAGCGGCAAGGGTATTAGCGAATTTTTTTTTGTTAACAGCGGTAGTTTTTGGCTAACACTAATAGTCTTATTTTTTGTAATGCATTTAAGGCATATGATTTAAAGGCCATGCATGATCTAGAAATCTTTGTTGCAAAAGTTTGGCATGAAACACAATCTCTATCATATGAAAGCCTTTTAGTGCATTAAATCATATGACATAGATCATGCTTCGAGCCAATCTTTTGCACCCGAGGTCTTTAGATCATGACATTCAACTCCGATGGCTTAGATGTTGTTTTCATGTGGCTCATGTCTCCAAATTATCAAGTGTTTTTCTTTAAGAGTAATTTGCAACGATTACCTTTGAATGGGCAAGTAATGGCTCGTGGTGGCATGTGTAATCCCCATCCAAAATGTCTGATTCTAAATTCTTGATCTATACATTACTGATCAATCTAAGATTTCTAGGTGGCAATCTATCATTGGATATGTCTCAGTTCAAAAAAATATGCCTATAAATGGATGTATATCATTCGATTGGTAAACTTTCATATCAACCATTAAAACAAAAAACAATGATTGATATTAAAGTCTATGATCTGATGGTTAAATTTCCTTAAAACATCATTTTTTGGGCCCTATCATTCGTTAATTTATAATCTATCACTTTGATGGTATCACCCATTTGGTGTAAGATCATTTAAACACCATTTTATTGTTTAAATGAGAGTCTGAGAGAGCCGAATCCTTTAATTTATCTGTTGACAGTGTTCGATGATGGAACAGGTCCCGAAGCTTTTCTTTAAATTTGGTACGCGGGCCAGCTTTGAGTGTGCAAGTAATGCTGCCCAAAAAGCGGTACTGCTAGTGCAATCTCTAGGGGCGCCTATGTTTGAAACCCGCTTAAATTGGTTGATTGCTTCGAATTAGACACTCTGGATCGTTTTTCACTCCAATTTCTGAGGGTGCCTACCTTAAAAATCTCATCAATTTGATCGTACTTTTAAAAAAGAAATAAATATTTAATTTATGAAATATTTTGAAATATGCAAGAAGAAAGAAGAAGAATGGCCTCGGTGGCCGGCCTCCACATTCGTCTCCAGTAACTTCCCTGTTCCCCCTTACAATTCCCTCTTCTATCTCCTTGACTAATAACTGATTTCAAATTCAAATTTAAATAAACAACCTAACTTTTTTTTTTTTAGAATAAATAAACAATCTAACTGAGTGGCCGATAATGTTAGCAGAACAAGGCGGTTTTCATACCAATCTTCCATACGATGGACAAGACCGGATTCGACATGACACATATCACGGTCAAATGAGATATTTTGGAGATTTGTATCATTTGGAAAAAAATAAAAGAGACTGTCTCATGATACAGATAATGTGGAAGATTAGGTTCAAAAACCAATTTAGATCGTCTAAATCAAAACAATCAATGTGTTTCAGGCGATTTTGAAGGTGGGTGGCCTCAGAAATTGTGTGGGCGGGAATAGGTACCCCAATCTAAAACCGTCCAATTTCTGACATAAGGAGCCTCCGTGCGCGATGCGAAGCCAAACGCTAGCTTTTTCCTTCAACGCCTTTGCCAAACGAAATGATACACTTCCTCCGTCGCTGATACCAGAACGGAACGTACTGTTTCGGGCGATACTAGGCTGTTACCTCAACTAAATTACAAGTCCTTTTTTCAAAAGGTCAGAGGAAATGTTTTTAGTTTGTGAAGTATTTCTTCCCAGTGAGCTGAAATAATATGAACTATTGCATGGATGAAGCATTCTCCCCATTTCATTTAGAAATTATGTTTGCTGATAGTTATGGTTATGGGGTTCAGTGTTTATTACCGATTTGGGTTTTTGTGATTTGTCATGAAAGTATTGAGTATAAGTATAGTTTTTTTACTTATTTTAATTATCACGTAGGACAGATTTGTTGAGGACAAAGTGCAGGCAGCTGACCTGGCCCGACGTGACTGGCTGCACCGACCTGCATTAATTGAGCCCTACCGCACTTGCAGCCAATTGCGTCGCCTCACATTATCCTCCTGCACTTTGTCTCATAAAATCTGTCCTCCATATAACACTGTCCTTATATGAGAACTGTGATTTTTTTTTTTTTGTCCTTTTAAAAAATAAAAAAATAAATGTGACCTTTCACTCTATGAATTGGGTTTTGAGTCTTTAGATTATGTAAATTTTTTGTTAGATATAGGCATGGTTTAATATCCGGCCAATATGTATCGGGTTAGGCCCCATCTGATATGAGATACACCCCGGATTCGGTATGGGGATAAATATCGGTCAAACAGGTCAAAAATTTCTTGGGTCATATCATCCCGTATCGGATATGAACCAAACTAAATTCCAAAAATGACCTTTTTTGTTTTGAAAATGCTTAAATATCAGCCAGTTTGTCCGATACGTATTCGATATCAGTCTAGGATCCGCCCAATATGCAGATATATATCAGTCTTTATTTTTTGATGAGTAAGCTGAGGTTACAGGTTTAATCTAGGCTTACCAATGCAAAAAAAAAAAAAAAAAAAAAAAATAATTCTGATTTTGGGTGGATGTAGAGTTGGTGATTCACCCCTTGCATTCCATGGATCAAATCTCATCTGAAACCGGTACGTATTAGACAATATGTTTTGGTTTTGGAGGTCACCGGTACAATACTTTGAATGTATCATACTGGTGCATTACATATATATTGGTAATGTATCGGACGATGCATACCAATGTATCGTCTGGAACTAGTACGTATCGTCCGATACGTGCTGGTTTGGTGCTGGACTTTATGTACCAGAAAATTAGTATTTTAAACCATTTTGCAGTCATTGACCTCGAAAAGATTTCTTTCAAAAACTGGGTGTTCGTTGGCGCGCTCTTTCTCCTAGTAACAGAGGTTTTGCGACCATTCTTGTGTTCATCACCTTCCTCTTTAGTTTCTACATTGGCCTTTAAACCTTTGTCTGATGAGTATTTCACCTGTTCAGATAGGCTTCTTGTAATGTGGACTTTCAAAATGGGCTTAGTGGTTTCAAATGTTAAGAAAGGCAAGTAATATACTGAGTAAAACTTTCTTCAAAGCAATCCCCATGGAAAAGCAAAGGGATAAGAGTGAATTCTTTGGACCAAAAGTCTCAAGAAAAAATGTTAACAAAAAGGTGATTAGAAATTTAGAACACAGTTGTTTCACTTTATGGTCGTTGCTCGAAAGAACAAGTTGAATATCTAATTTGGTATGCGTTTTTGTTGGAAATTATAAAATGTTAGGGTTGGAGAAGGCCTAAATTTGATGGAGTTTTCATAATCACAATGACAAAAGGTTTGGAAATCAGATTTCAAGGAGGAAGTTAGAAAACTGTCTTCATCATGTTCAAAACTGACTGAGCGCAGACCTCTTCTCTATGGTGTTCTCCCAAGTGTATAGAGAAGAGATTAAAGACAATTTGATAAATCCATGAGAGAGGATATTGGCAAAGAGATCTATGCTACTCTTATTACTTTGCCCCTTAAAATGATAACGTCCAAAGAGTTTAATTGTCACGACCCAAAAACTACGCACCTAGATCTCAAGTCTCAACCCAGACAGATCAGAAGAAACCAAGAAACCAAAAATAAAATTTTTTCTAACAAGGGATCTTTTACAGATTATCAAACTAACCAGATTTCAGAAACACCATAGAAACTTTTTCCCTTCATTCCTAAGAACTGGTCAGAACAACTCAATATATTTAACATCACAACTTCCCTTTACAACCGGGCCCAGACGACTATATATAAAAAGTTTGACATTGCTGCATGCCACACACTATGAGCATACCCTATACATAGATAATCATACAAAATATAGAAGTCATACAGAAGTTTTCAGCAGCTAACACTACCGAGAACGCCGTTTATAGCTCTTCTTTCAATCTCTTCCCTTTACCAGCAAGGTGGTTAAAACCACCGCAAGAGTTAATCCACATGCTCCGCAAGTATCCAAATCTAATCACTACTGAGTAAACTACTAACAGGCTGATAGTTTCAAATTACCAACATGCCCTTTTAAAGTTTTTTTTTTGTCAAACAAATCAAATATTTCATTTGCAATCATGATTGTCTGTGATTGAAAATAAATCTCGTGAAAACAAATCTCTTACACATATAAATTAATATACATATACGAATTCATTATTTGAAATACTTGAATAGATATATAACTGTGTGGTTAATTTATAGCTAACAGCACGACTACTTATTGAGTTGAGAACAGAGAACAGATAACAGATAACAGATTTAGATCAGATCAGATATTAGAATCACTACTGGCCAGGGTGTTAGGTTTGTTCCATAAAAGCTCATAAGCATTCCTTCCATTCTTGTCCGGATCATTTATCATTCAAATTAAAGCCATAAATATCGGAAACAAACAGAAAAAATCAGATTTGTTTAATACAAGTTACCCGTTTATGTCAAAACTTTGATCCTGATATAGTTCTAGGTCAAGTGTTAAAATCTGATACATAGATTTCAAATTTTAAAATTTGCCCATACAAAAACCCAGATTTTAGAGGTTCCAAATAGATGAAATTAAATCCTCTTATGCATATTTTCAAAATTCTAAATTGTAATTTTCAATGAACAGAGTGGAAATCAGAGTCTTGACAAGCATAAATACCACATTCAGATTCATGCAAAACAGTAGTTCAGAAAAAAAATGTAAATTGCAACATATATGAACTAATGTCAGAGAAAACAAAACGCAAAAACAACTCTAAGTTATGTAGGCGATGATCGATTCCACAAAATAAGAATACCAACTCTTAGCTAGTATAGGATATATCCCCTATATATCACTTCATGTTATATAGCTCTTATATTATATTCTGTATTAGCCACATATATAAAGTCTATTAGTCAAGCATATTAGCCACATATTAATAGATTCTATTAATGTCCCTTAAAATCTCACCAATACCTAACCTCTCTCTTAATTAGTAAATTTCGAGTATGCCCTCTTAATTAATGAATTACCATATATCCCCTTTTTAACCACTAAAATGTCCCAAACACCCATCTATAAAAACAAATGCAAAACCCTAAAGGCATTAAATGATTAACTAAAATGAACTATCTAACCTGGTTTCAAATCGGGTTCTTACATCCTCCCTTCCTCATGAAATTTCGTCCTCGAAATTTAGGAGATTATCAAACAACTGAGGATACTTCTCTCTAACTTCTTCTTCTCGCTCCCACGTTGCGTCCCTATCAGAATGATTTTGCCACAAAATTTTTACTAATGAAATCTTCTTATTGCGAAATACTTGTTCTTTCCTGTCTACAATTTGGATAGGTTGTTCAATATAAGATAAGTCCTCGCGAATTGGTGTCGGTTCGTACTCCAATATATGAGCAGGATCTCGAACATATTTTCGTAACATAGAAACATGGAATACGTTGTGGATGATTGACATATGCGGAGGCCAAGCTAATCTATAAGCCACTTCACTAATTCGATTTAGAACCTCAAAAGGACCAATAAACCTTGGACTTAGTTTACCTTTCGTTCCAAATCGCATCACACCTTTAGCTGGAGATACCTTCAAAATATATTTCTTTCACCATTCTCATCCCAACAAAGAGGGGAACGACAAGGCCTACTAGAAAGAGCTTCATATGGTGCTATCTGAATATTGGCCTGGTAGATATTATTATATGCAAATTCAATCAAAGGCAAGAATTGATCCCAACTGCCTTTAAACTCCATCACACAAGCCCGTAACATGTCTTTTAGAATCTGGATTACTCTTTCCGGCTGCCCTTCAGTTTCAGGGTGATAAGCTGTACTGAACTTTAAGATAGTCTCCAAGGCGTTCATCAAACCATTCCAGTACTTTGATGGGAAACAAGAGTCTCTATCAAATATAATTGATTTCGGGGTCTCATGTAACTTGACAATCTCATTGACAAACAGTTGGACCAATTTGGTCAATGGGTCATTCTTCCTAATGGCTATGAAATGAGCAGACTTTGTTAATCGATCGACTACAACCCAAATAGTATAATGATTATTCTTGGTTCGAGGAAGTCTCATAACAAAATTCAGAGTAATATCACTCCACTTCTATTTCGAAATATCTAGGGGCTGTAATTTGCCTGCAGGTTTCTGGTATTCTGTCTTAATCTGTTGACATATCAAAATTTAGAAATATGCTGTGCAATTTCTTTTCTCATATTGTGCCACAAGAAATTTCTCTTCCAATTTTGATACATTTTAGTTATACCCGGATGAACTGTGTATTTCGATCGATGGGCTTCGTCCAAGATTTGCTTCTTAAATTCTAGAATGTCAGGTACACACTATCTACCATTGATTTTTAGACTACCATCCTCATGGATTTTAAAATCCGGCTTAAATCTTGCAATGACATCTTCCATTATAGCCTTCAGTCTAGGATCCTTCTGTTGAGCCTTTTTAATTTATTGAAGAATGGTAGGTCGAACGGTCAAATTTATAAAAAGAATTGTAAACTTATCCATTTGAATTCTAGTGTCCCAATCTATCAATTTCTTTAACATTCGCCATTTAGAAACTATTAGTCGAGCAACCAATCTGGAAGATTTTTTACTTAAAGCATCTGCTATAACATTGGCTTTTCTAGAATGATAATTAATTGAAAAATCATAATCTTTCAGAAATTCAATCCATCTCCGTTGTCGCATATTCAACTCTTTCTGCTAAAACAAATATTTCAGGCTTTGATGATCAGTATAAACTTCAAATGGAACCCCATATAAATAATGCCTCCAAAATTTTAAAGCAAACACTATCGCAACCAGTTCTAGATTATGCGTTGGATAATTCTGCTCATGAACTCTAAGTTGTCTGGAAGCAGAAGCGACAATATTACGAAATTGCATTAGCACACACCCTAACCCCATTCGAGATGCATCACTGCAGATAATAAATCCCTCGCTCCCCGAAGGAATGGTTAACATTGGAGCGGAAGCCAATCTATTCTTCAACTGCTGAAAACTTGCTTCACATCGATCACTCTAAACAAATTTCACATCTTTTCGAGTCAATGGAGTTAAAGGCACTGCAATATTAGAAAAGCCCTCAACAAATCTTCTATAGTATCCTGCCAATCCCATAAAACTTCTTATCTCTGGTACTGAACTTGTTCTGTCCCAATTCCTGACAGCTTTGACTTTAGAGGGATCGATAGCTACACCTTCTTTCGATATCACATGGCCTAAGAAAGTAACTTTTTCAAGCCAAAACTCACATTTACTCAATTTACCAAATAATTTATTTTCCTGCAACACTTGTAAGGCTAATCTCAGATGTTGTTCATGGTCGGCATGGGACGGAGAATAAACAAAGATGTCATCTATGAAAACAACAATATATTGGTCAACAAATGGTTTAAAAGCTCGATTCATAAGGTCTATGAACGCGATAGGTGCATTGGTCAACCCAAACAACATAACTACAAACTCGTAGTGACTGTAACAGGTATGGAAAGCAGTAATAGGAATATCGTCATTTCGAATTCTCAACTGATGATAGCCAAATCTCAGATCAATTTTTTAAAATACAGACTCATTTTGCAGTTGATCAAACAAATCATCAATTCTAGGGAGAGGATATTTCTTCTTAATTGTAGCCTGATTCAACTACCTATAATCTATACACAGCCTCAGAGACCCATCTTTCTTTTTCACAAACAACATTGGAGCACCCCATGGGGATACACTCGGCCTACTGAACCCTTTGTCTAACTACTCTTCTAATTGCACCTTAAGCTCCTTGAGCTCAGCAGGTGCCATTCGATACGGTGCCTTTAAAATTGGGGCAGTTCCCGAAGTCAGATTTATAGAAAAATCAGTTTCTCATTGTGGAGGTAGACCAGGCAATTCACCCGGAAACACATCAGTAAATCTTGCACTATCGACATATCTTCAACCCTTAACTTATTCTTCTGCTCATCAACAATGTAGGCTGAATAGCCTTGACATCCTTTTCATAACAGACGCTTCGCTTTGAAAAACGAAATCAAACTAGGTCTAGAAGAATTTTCTATCCCTCTATAATAAAATTCACACAGACCAGGAATATGAAAAGTACAATCTTCTTAAAATAGTCAACAGTAGCATAATAAGCAGAGAGCCCATCCATACGCAACAACACATCAAAATCTTTCATGTCTAATAAGACTAAATCTGCTACTAACTCGTGACCGCTAATGCAAACAACACAAGACTTATACATTGTATAGGTGATCAACGATGTACCCAGAGGTGTGACAATGTGTAAGACATATTCTAATTCAACGAGTTCAACTTCTAAGTGACATGCAAAGCTTGCAGATACAAATGAATGAGTGGATCCAGGATCAATTAAATTTTTTGCCACATGTTGATAAATAGTTAAATTACGTTCCACCACGGAATTTGAAGCCCTTGCATCCTATTTCGTGATGGCAAACACCCGTCCCGATACGTTAGGTTTCTGATCTATGTCTCCTCTATGTTGTTGTGGCAGTTGTTGCAGCCTGGGAGGTAACGAACACTCTCTAAATCACGTCAGCAGGGTTGATTACCATGAGGTTTCCCATACTTACCACAAACTGTTATTGATTGCGTAGGAGGTACCATCTGGCGACGAGCCTCAAAACGCGGCTTCTTTTCTTCTATCCATTGCTGTTCACCCTTCTGCCGATCCATAAATGTTAATTTAGACTTCTCTTTCTGTTCTCAGATATGTTGTATATCTCCATCGTCGTTTTCAACGAACAAAGCCCTCTCAATAACATCCACAAACGTCCTAAGTTTTAATGCTGATAACTTTTGTCGTATTGATGGCCTTAATCCTTGAGCAAATTTCTTTGCTCTAGCAGCCTCCTCTATTGGTTGCGTGATGAATCTTTCCAATTCTATAAACTTTGCTTCATACCGAGCCACAAACTTATTGCCCTGATACAGTTCAACAAACACGACTTGCTTCTGGTAATGTATGTGCTCAGGAAAGTACTTCTCATAAAATAAATCTACAAACCTTTCCCAGGAAACCTTCTCTCCAGGTTGCAGGCATGTCCATTTTATCATATTCCACCACATATCAGCTTCGCCTTGGAACATAAATGCAGCTAATACGGCTCTGTGTTTTCTCTAACATTCCATACCATCCAATATTTTCTCCACTTCCATAAGCCAATCCTCAGCTTCATTAGGATTTGGACTGCCCCGAAAAGCTGGTGCTCCAAACTTTTTAAACCTTTCCAGACTAAAAGTATCATGAAGAGTAGACCTTGCACCAGGAACTGCCAAACTGCTATGTACTTGGCGTCTTATATATTCATCAAAATCCCTGAAGGATGGCCTCATCTCGCTTTCCTTTCCCTTTGGTCTTTCTCTCTTCTTAAAGCCACTAGCAAATGGCTGTAGAGTTTCTTCTTGAGCTATGTCACTAGCTTTTCCTTTTCCTTTGTCGCTTTTTTTTGACATATTGTCCTACATGGACAAAGACTCTAATCATTACATTGCTCACAACATTGCTTAAAAAACTCTCCAACGTAATCACGATAGGCCTAGGACCACAACGGTCGTGCCTTAAGCACAACAATCTTGTCACCAAGGGTTAGAATATCGGATTTTCGATACGTATCGTCTTGAAGTTCAGGACGATACATATCGCGTATCGTTCGATACATGCAATGTATCGGCAATACATTGAATGTATCGTTTCAATCAATTTTTTTTTTCAAAAAATCTAAAAAATCAAATTATCGTCCGTATCGGCCGATACGAACGATACGTATCGTCCGTATCGTTCGATACGTATCGCGTATCGTCCGATACATTCAATGTATCATTTTGATACAATTTTTTTTTTTCAAAAAACTCATAAATCAAATTATCGAACGATAATAATTTGAATGTATCATCCGTATCGTCCGATACAGGCGATACATTGCTTGTATCGGATGATAATTACCCTATTTTTTAGAGGGTATGATACATAGGCAATGTATCGTACCGCCCAGGTCTAAAACCGATACGTATCAGTATTGGACGATTTTTTGACCCATGGTTGTCACAACTCAACTTAGCTCTGAGACCACACTGTCACCACCCAAAATCCACGCACCTAGATCTCAAGTCGTGACCTAGACAGATAAGAAGAAACCAAGAAACCAAAAATAAAATTTTTTCTAACAAGGGATCTAATACAGATTATCAAACAAACCAGATTCAGAAACACCATAGAAACTTTTTCCCTTCATTCCCAAGAACTGGTCAGAACAACTCACTATATTTAACATCACAACTTCTCTTTACAACCGGGCCCAGACGACTATATATAAAAAGTTTGACACTATTAAATGCCACACACTACGAACATACCCTATACACAGATAATCATACAAAATACAGAAGTCATACAGAAGTCCTCACCAGCTAACACTACCGAGAATGCCGTTTATAGCTCTTCTTTCAATCTCTTCCCTTTACCTATAAGGTGGTTAAAACCATCGTAAGAGCTAATCCACATGCTCCGCAAATATCCAAATCTAATAACTACTGACTAAACTACTAACAGGCTGATAGTTTCAAATTACCAACATGCCCTTTTAAAGTTTTTTTCTGTCAAACAAATCAAATATTTCATTTGCAATCATGACTGTATGTGGTTGAAAATAAATCTCGTGAAAAGAAATCTCTTACACAGATTAATTAACATACAGATACTAATTCATTATTTGAAATACCTGAACAGATATATAACTGTGAATGCTTTTCTCAACTACTTATTGAGTTGAGAACAGAGAACAGAGAACAGATTCATATCAGATCAGATATAAGAATCACTACTGGCCAGGGTGTTAGGTTTGTTCCATAAAAGCTCATAAGCATTCCTTCTATGCTTGTCCGGATCATTTATCATTCAAATTAAAGCCATAAATATAAAAAAAAAATAGAACAATTATTCAAAAATCGGATTTGTCTAATACAAGTTACCTGTTTATGTTAAAATTTTGATCCTGATATAGTTCTAAATTTTAATGTGTTAAAATCTGATACACTGATTTCAAAATTTAAAATTCGCTCATACAAAAAGCCAAATTTCAGAGGTTCCAAATAGATGAAATTAAATCCTCATATGCAGATTTTCAAAATTCAAAATTGTTATTTTCCATGAACAGAGTGGAAATCAGAGTCTTGACAAGCATAAATACCATATTTAGATTCATGCAAAACAGTAATTCAGAAAAAAAAAATGTAAATTGCAACATATATGAACTGATGTTGGAGAAAATAAAACACAGAAACAACTCCAAGCGATGTAGGCTATGATCGATTCCACAAAATAAGAATACCATATGCAGATTTGGGTTAATCAACAGGTATTAGATAAAGATACTTGCCTCAAAATTTCAGATTTAAGGTTTCAATCCCTAACAAAAGCCCTTTTTATACTTCAGTTCCCTCTTCAAATTCCTCTTCTTCTTCTTCTTCTCTTAACTCTCTCTCTCTAAATCTCTCTATCTAGCGATTTCTCTCTATCCCTTTGATCTCTTGCTCGATCTCATCTCTCTCGGTCTCTCTCTCTACTCTCTCTCGTTCTCCCTCTTTGTCTCTCTTTTCTTTTAGCTTCTCAGGTTCTCTCTCTCTCTCTCTTGTCTTTTATTTCTTTTTTTTTTTGTCTTATAGCTAATACAGATTCATGCCCAAAGCTTCTCGAACCTCCAGAACCGCCCACAACCAACTCTTAGCTAGTATAGGATATTATCTCCTATATATCACTTCATGTTATATAGCTCTTATATTATATTCTATATTAGTCACATATATAAAATCTATTAGCCAAGCATATTAGCCACATATTAATGGATTCTATTAATGTCCCTTAAAATCTAACCAATACCCAAGCTCTCTCTTAATTAGTAAATTCTGAGTATGCCCTTTTAATTATTGAATTACCATATATCCCCTTTTTAACGACTGAAAGGTCCCAACAACCCATCTATAAAAACAAATGCAAAGTCCTAAAGACATTAAATAATTAACTAAAATGAACTATCTAACCTGATTTCAAATCGGGTCCTTACATTAATGACTTTAGGTCGATCAATTTGTTTAGGAGTGTTTACCAGATTTGATCAAGGTGCTAATGAAGTTTATTGGCAAGATTTCACCCACCATCGTCAAATCTTGGATAGGGCCATCATTATGCGTGATTATTTGGGTACAAAGGGATATGGAACATATTCTAGGCAATGCATGTTCCTGCTTGAACGTGCTTTTCATTCATCTTTTTGATGGGGGATGTCAAGATCGAGAGCATTGGAATTGGGCCGCCACATATTTTTCAGCTTCAGAAAGGTTTAAAGGAGCAGAATTAGTGTGCTGGAGCAATGCCCAGTCGATTGATCGACCATTCAATCGATTGATTGATTGTGGCTAGTGGGAGCAGTTCAAAATCGGAGAAAACTGAAGTTGCTACATTAACTCGACTGATCGAGCTACAATGTTGCAGTAACTCGATTGATCAAGCTACAATGCTACAATACCTTGATTGATTAAGCTACAGTGTGAATTTGGATGAAATTTTGGTTTTTAGGGGCAAACTTTTCTTTTTTGGTGCTTTATTTGTTTCAGGGTTTTATTTTCTTTTGTGAGGCCTCCTATATAAGGTCTCTAAATAAACATTGTAAGGGGTTGATTATTGATTGATGAAGGAGCTTTACTTTGTGCTTGAGATGAGCAATTCCGGAGAGTGATTCTTCTTCCCCGAGATGGGTTTGGTGTGAGGCCCATTATTTTCTAGTTTTATTCATTTTAATATCTCTTTGTTTCTTTATTTTCTGCTCTCATTTTATTCCCATAAGCCCTAAATCCAACCGTTATCCTGTCAAAATTTCCCAAACCATAACTCTAGTTTTCATCTAAACCATTGAATCGATCCGATTTAATAACCCTAAATCTCATCCCAGCCATCTAACCAATCTAAACCCTTAAATCGACCCGATTTCTAAACCCTTGAGGAACCTAAGATTTCATCATTGAACCACGAGCGAGCGCCCTAATCTGGAAGCGGCTAGAGTTCTACCTCTAGGATCCTCCTTCCGCGAGGCTAACAGATCTAGCACAATGGATCGGACTTTACCTGAATCGAATGTGATCATCCGAATGGAAAATAATGAACCTTAATTCGTATTGGTTTTGCTTAATTAATTTAGTTTAATTTCGGCAAATAATCATTTCCTCGTCATTCACGTAATCGAGGGTCTTGTCCCGCATTTCTTTTTCCATCCAACTCTTCTGAACTACGAACCCTAAGAAATCTAAGGTGGAGGCCTCTCTCATCCAAGTGCATCCGATTTTGAAATTGATCTTTGCACTACAAAAAAGCCGCAAACCGGATTTTCAATTGATGAGGTACATCGTTACTGTGCTTATCTATGATTTCACAAGTAAACAACCCATAGATACAGTCTAGAAGGTCCTTTGCAGGCTGCCACATTCTGCATGGTCTCGAGTCTCGACAAAGCAAAAACGACTAAAGAATCATTTGCAATCTTGGAAAGTCTTCTAGTGCCTGATTTGATGTGCCTCTCCTACATTGCGGGGTCCTGTTCTCTAAACTTGAATATTGGTTCTGCATCATCAACCAAAACTGAATAGATTGTGCAAATTGTGTCGTACTATCTTGGAACCTTCAGCTTCATAAGCCACAAGTAAAACCAACACCCACCCTGCCACCCCGCTCAGATTATAAACCTAATTGCAATCCTTCGGAGAAGTTTTTTCATCTTTACAATGGTTTAAGTTGGGATTGAACAGTGATCATGATGTGGGACAAATGGTTCACCATAAGTACAATAGGATAACCCTGCTTGTCGGTATTTTAATTTAGTGACAGCAGAGCAGCACCATTTTTCTAATCTAATTAGGTTTCCTGTCCAAACAAGCTCCAAGTAATTTGCAAAATGAAATCTTGGAACAACTTTATATTTATTATAGTCATGTCTGATGGGATGTAGGGTAGTTGTATGATGTAATGGGCACAAACAATTTCGCCCTTTACGATGGCGTAAAATTTGGCATTTCTTATTATTTTGCTATCCATATATTTTAGTAATTGATTTAGGTCCTCTTTGTCAATGGAAAGAGATTTCTGCCGTAGATCTAGTTCTTGGACCTAAGCTCTACTATTTGGAGATTTCTTAGGCCACACTTGGAACATAATTGACTAATTGAGTGGTAGAAAAGTGACTTGCAAAGCCGACCCATATAGATTGGACAAGGTGAGGATGATGATGATTAGGTCACTGTAAGAATCCATCAGTTTCACAATTGCTTCCTTATATGATACCTTATAGGAAGGTATGTTACGTATTTGGCATTTTCTACTCTTTCATCTTGTTATTGTATGATGGGCGACTGATTTTGATATTAGGAGTGTGAGAAGAGCGCATTTTTTTTTTTATCGGTAGAGAAGAGCGCATTTCAAACTTGTGTTGTGGTCTTTGGAGTTTCTGATAATTAATTTCTCACCAGAAAAAAATTATGAAACTGTTTAATTTTTCATCCTCCTGTTAGGATGAGATGGTGTCATACATTACACCAATGAATCTAAAGCTTCTCTATGGAGGTGGTGGAGGAAGACGAATATAAAGGTGTTGGTGAAGGTTATTATGTAATTAGTTTGCGTGGTGTGTAACCTGTAATATTGGGTGTGTATGGAGAGCTGTCAGGAGAGCTCTGGCCCCACATCAGATCCAATGTTTTGCTTGGACGGTGGCACTGACCAAAATCCAAACAATTGATCAAGTTCTAAAAAGGGATTGGATCTGAGGAATATTTATGTGTGGTGCAATGAGGAGGCATTTGAGACTCATCTTTTTCATTCATCGCCCTTTTGTTGAGAGAATTTGGGTGTGGATCAAGAGTGTTTGGCGTTTCGTGATGTATGCCTAATTCTTGTAAGAAATTGATTAGTAGCTTGTTTGGGGTCAGCTGGTCAGGGTTAGAAAGGGTCTTCTGGGACACTTCTTTGATGGCTGTTTGGTGGGTGCTTTGTTCGGAAAGGAATGAAAGGATCTTCCAGAATAGGGGCAGAAATGAGGCTCTGGTTATTAAAGCTCCTAACGGGCTTTTTGTTGAATGGGTTGGGGCTAAACATAATGCTGACATGGATGGCTTGCAATCCTTTTGGGATTTTTGGACTGATAAATAGTCCTGATTGTGGGTTACTCATGTGTTTCTCTGGGCTGCTAGGATCGAGGTGGGCTGTCTGTCTTCATTGCTGGCTCGATGCTCGTTGCTGTTGTTCTTTCTCTGGTTTTCTCTTGTTTCTCGTGTTCCCTTTGCTTCTGGTTCGCTCCGTGCTGTCCAGCTGGTATGTATCTTCTTTTTATTTAATGGTTTTCTTATTTACTGATAAAAAAAAATATTGGGTGTGTATGTACAATTATATTCCCATAATATAAAAGCTAGTGAGCCCCCCCCCCCTCTTCTCACTAAGTTTTCCTCAGTCTATTTTCTCTCGTGTCTTATTTCTCTTACGCTTTCTAACTGTAAACCTCTTACCCTAAAATTACTTTCTAAACCCTAATACCGCTTACCATATCTATAAACCCAAATCAATATTGACTTCTTGGTATTGGAGCGATACTCCAGAACTCGTCCTGCCATGTCATCACTGCTGACATCACCCTGATGTCAATAGGGTCTAACTATTGACCTCCGATGGTGGAAAATCTCACACCACAATAATCAGTTTTGCTTAAGATCATCTTTCTATTCAGGCACCACCCCGTTTGAGCAATCTTTACACACTTTCTCTGATGGTTTCTTCTCACAACCATGGTACAGTTATCAAGGTTCTAGGTCACTTTTTTAATCTTGATTCTCTGCAAAACACGCTGATCTATAAGGATAATCACTTTTAAGGATTGGTGATTTTCTACATTTTTTTTGAGATTTTTTGAAAGCATTTTCATCATTTCTTCAATCTGGGTCATGAATCATAGTTTCACGGTTTTCTGAGCTTCTTGCTATCCTGATGTCAGAACAAATAGAAAAACAAACCTGTTGATCAATTTTTTACTATGGTTTTTATCGTGGAACTCATTTGTTAATCCATCGTTAATTTTGGGAGATATGGCATGTTTTTCTAACCATATTTGAGGTATTTTTCAGTTTTTCAAGGACACTTTCTTTATTCTCCTGCAGTAACATATTTGCAAGACAGGGATTTATGCAATGATTTTCATGTCTCTGGTGATTGACTCTTTCTTTGCGGATTTTGTGCTCCCTTGGAGTTGATTATAATAGTTTTTTGTAATTAACATTGGTTCCTGTAGTTGCTGAGATTAGGTTTTTTTTTTTTCCTATTTCTATTGGTGAAACTATGTTTGAGGATATACGCCAACGAGTTTTGATAATCTTCCCACGAGTGCATCACTATTAAATTGAATTCCACAAATTATTTGGATTGGAAATGGGCATTTACTGTGTATACTTGACTTTGATTAGGGTAGGGTAAAATTGGTGGAATAGAGGGTAGATGAACAATAAGAAGAGAGAGAGAGAGAGAGAGAGAGAGAGAGTATACATACATATATCTCAATTCTCCCTCTCAAGCTGGTGTATAGATCTCTGTCATCCCTAACTTGACAAGTATATTCTGAAGTTGTGAGGGACCTACTGCCTTAGTAAAGATATTAGCCAACTATTCTGCGGAGGACAGTTTAGGAGTATCAATAATCCCGGCTTGAATCTTCTCCTGAATGAAGTGAATATTAACTTCAATATGCTTCGTTCCCTCATGAAGAACGAAGTTAGCCGCAATATCAATAACCACATGATTATCAAAATGTAGGGGGATAGGAATTGACGTAGACGATTTGGTCAAAAGGGAGCTCAGCGATAGGAGCTTACAAGTGCCATGTGCTATAGCTCTATATTTTGATTCAACGCTTGATTTAGAGACTACATCCCGCCTTTTACTTTTCCGTACTACCAAGTTACTACGAAGGAAGGCAAAATACACAGAGGTGGAACGACGATCAGTAGGACCCCAACATAATCTGCATTACTGTAGCAACTGATAGAAAAATGTACTGGATAGGAATAGAACAATCCTCTTTCAGGGGCGGACTTGATATATAATATCTGATGCACAACCTCCATATGTGGCACCCGTGGCGCTTGCATGAACTAAGCAACAACAAAGGCTGCATAGGTAAGGTTTGATCAAGTATTAGTGAGGTAAATAAGGGGCCCAACAAGCCACTGATACTCAGATGGATCAGTAAGAGGCTCTTGAATGTTAGCATGAAGATGATGTTTCATATCATCACCAGTGACTATAATATCATCCACATATACCAATAGAATAGTCCTCAGACCTCTGGGCCCAATATGAATGAAGCATGTGTGACCGGAGTGGCATCGAATGAACCTCATAATAAGAACAACACTGCTAAACCTTTGAAACCATGCCCGGGAGACTACTTCAGCCCATAAATTGATTTTCAAAGGTGGCAGACCTTCCCAGAACGAGATAGTAACCCAAACATAAGTGAGCTTGGAAACCAAAGCAAAGGTTGCAATAAAGTCTAAGCTAGGCATCTGGGCAAAGCTTTTGCCAGAAGACACTTTGTAGTGCTCTACAATACCATCTTCTCAGTATTTAATTGCAACTACCCATCTGAAACCAACTAAGCGTTTGCCTGAAGGAAGATCAAGAAGTTCCCATGTCTATTTTTTTCAAAAGCCTTTATTTCTTCATGTATAACAACTGACTGACAAGGATGCTGAAGGCCTCGCCACAGAGTGAGGAATGGAAATTGTGGAAGCTCTAGTCATGGAGGCACGATATTCAGGGATAGAGCCTGATAAAAAACTTACTGGGCAATAAGATGAGTAGTAACACAACCCCTTTTACCTTTACGAAGTTCAATAGGTGAAGAAAGATCATTAACAGTGGGTGAAGAAGGCACAATAGTGGTTGAAGAAGGTAGAATATTAGGTGAAGAAACAATAATGAGAGAAAGAGATATAGATATACCTAAAGGAGATGTGGATATACCTGAAGGGCTTGCCTTTATAGGGTCATGTGGCAAAGGGGTTAGAATGGGAGGTACTGACTTGGTTTGACGTTGAAATAAGTGTCTAATAGGAAGATGACCACACGTAGATGTAGGAGGTGCTGGAGAAGCACCTATAGGAGGAGAAGACACTGAAAGAGGATAAATTGGAAGTTGTTCGTTTGGAAGAGGAGTGAATTGCATAGGCGAATCATTAGAGAAATATGGAACATCCTAAAAAAAGTCACATCCATGGAAACAAAAGTCATCTAGTTTAAGGATCATAACATCTATATCCTTTAGACATGGAAGAATATCCAAGGAAAATACATGTAATGACCTTGTCCTCAAGTTTATGTGTTTGAGGTCCAAGGAAAATCCACCGAATGGCTGTTCTCGTTCATGTTTTTGAGGACAAAGATCTTGAACAAATCATGTACACCAAAGATTTAGGGTCCACTTCAAATCATGTAACATTAAGCATAAGATTATGAAATCGAGTTTGGCCTCACAAAATGTGACTGGGAGTACAGTTAATCAAATGGGTTGCTAAAACCAAAGCAACAAACCAATAAGACTGGGGAACATGCATCCCACACAAAAGAGATCTCGTAACATCCATGTGATGCCTATTCTTGCACTCCACAATACTTTGTGGAGTGTAAGGACAGGAAAGTTGATGCATAATTTCTAACTTCTCAAGATAAGACTTAATGGCACTGGATGTCTACTCTCCACCATTATCAGAGCGAAGAGCCTTAACAGTGTTGCCAAACCAAATGTGGATCATAATCACAAAACTGATAAAAGTGGGGAGCACAACATATCAAGTTTTAAGCAAATATACTTAGGTGCAATGGGATTGATCATCGATGAATGCAACATAATATCAAAATCCATCAAAAGATGAATAGGAGTAGGCCCTCAAACATTACTATGCACGAGATCAAATACATACTCACTATGACCATATGAGGAGGAAAAAAGAACGAGTATGTTTGGAGAGTCCACAAGTTTGACATTGAAACGTAAGGGATACAAGTTGAATTCTATAGTTGATGGTATTAGGGTTTGGCTGGTGGTTTTAGGCTTAGGGTTAGAGTTAGAGAGATAGAGAGAGAGAAGATGAAATAATAATTAGTGAGTTAGGAATTTCTAACTAATATTTATATTAAGTTGTAAGGGATATCCATACACACTAATATACAATGCCCCCACACCCATTACAGTCTCCTAATGAAAATAATATGACACTGGCAACACTCCCCCTCAAGCTGGAGCATGTACATTTAAAATCCCCAGCTTGACAACGACAACTTGAAGAACATTTTTATTATTATTTTTTGATACATAAGCTCGAGGTTGATGGGTCTCACCCTTTATAAATAAAATAGAGAAAGATACAAACAGATATAAAAATATACAAAGCTTCTCTAATGAGAGGTCAAATGAAGAGGGAACTTCATCTTCAACATAGCATCTCACCACTGTGCGAGCATCAACTCCATTCTTGGTGAGACCTTGGTCATCACTCTTCTTGAAGCATATGTGACCCAACAACTTTGGTGAAAATGTTTGCAAGCTGCTCGGAAGGGGCAAGATGAATAAGCTCATGAGATCTATCTTTGACCTTTTCTCTAATGGACTGAATATAAACTTCAATGTGCCATGTAGAACGAAGTCTGATGCTATCTTTTCTGCAGCTTCATTATCACGATGAAGCGGTATCGGATGGCTAATGTTAAATCCAAGCTCAGAAAGAAGAGAGCGCAGCCATAAAACTTTGGCGTACCATGAGTGATGGGTCTATACTATACTTCAGCACTGGACTTAGCGACCACAGTCAACTTCTTGCTTTTCCAGGACACTTAAGTTTCCTTTAAGGAAGACACGATATCCAGATGTGGATTACCCATCCGTGACAGAACCAGCCCAATCGGCATCAGTATAAACAGAGGCTGATATCACCATGTGGGCGGTAAACTAGACCAAACTCCAGACTAGATTTGTGGTACCAAAGGATGCAATGAACGACAACAAGGTGCCTTGTTCGAGGAGCATGAATGAACAGACTCACGGGACTAACAATAAAAGTAATGCCCGGTTTAGTCAAGGTGAGATATAAGCATTCCAACAAGTCTTTGATATTCCCGAGGATTCGATAGGTCACCATCAAGCTCATGTAGGGAAAGTTTCTGATCCATTGGAGAAGTGGCCGGAATGCACCATAGCATTCTAGTATCGCTGAGTAGATCCATATCTTAATTCTTTGAGAGAGGAACATACCTTTCTTAGACTTAGCAATCTCAAGCCGAAGGAAGTACTTGAGATTCCCTACGTCTTTAACTTAAAAAACACAGCCCGGCTCAAATTTCACATTGTTGTAGAAGTCTCATCATCCCCTCTATGACTAATATCATCCACATACACTAAATGAATAGTATGGCTAGAGAAGCTGGAGTAGATAAACATAGTATGGTTAAAGTGCTGATTTTTTGAAACCATGCCCTGGGTGACTGCTTCAACCCATAGATAAAATTCTGAAGTCTGAACACTTGTCTTGTCTCCCCCTGAAGGAGGAACCTGGGAGGAGGACTCATATAAACTCCTTCGGTGAGGTCCCCATTGAGAAAGGCATTCATAATGTCCAACTGATGAAGATGCCAATTCTGCATGGCCGCAAGAGAGAGAAGGATGCGAACCTATATTAGCTTTGCAACTAGAGCAAAGGTACCCTCATAGTTAAATCTCAAAGGTTTGAGTGAATCATTTTGCAACCAAGTGAGCTTTATAGTGAGAAACAGGGCCATATGGATTGTGTTTCATACCGAACACCCACTTGCAGCCCACAGTTTTCTTCCCGGAAGGAAGAGTCACCATATCCAAGGTATAATTGCTCGTAGGGCAGTCATTTTCTCAATCATTGCAGCTTTCCCCAATGGGTGATTTAGGATATCGTTAACAATGCGAGGAACGGTTTTAGTGTTTTTTACAGAGAGAAAAGCTCTGTATGATGGAGAGAAATCCTGATAGTTTACATATCTTGCAATGGGATATAGTGTAACACAAGAGCAGACTCCTTTGCGAAGAGGTATAGGCAAATCAAGGTCAGTAGAAACCGTAGGAGTAGAGGGCAAGGGAGTTGAAGGACTTGTAATACTTACAGGAGCTATTTGTGAAGGGAACTGTGGAGGTGGTGCTGTCGAAGAAGGACCATGCCATCTCCTTTGAACATAAGTAATTACCCCTTGCTTTTGTTGAGATATGGGCCGATCTTGAGATGGATTGCGATTCAGGTTGTATCTCAAACATCTTCCTCATCTAACGCTGAGAGGAATTGGAGAACATTTTTCTTGATTCACAAAAAGATCAGAAATAGACTGACTATGGGAAGATTAGAAAAGTTGGTCTATTGTTAGTACCATACACGTCTAAGGGTTAGAAATATGCAACAAACAAACCGCAGTGAGCAATTGATTTTTTTGTTAAAATTTAAATGTTTATTCTTATTTCACATGCTAATTAGTTTGTAATATCCTTGTCATTCAGATGCTGAATACTTCAATCCAATTGAGTTTGATCACATTTTCTCAGAAGATGACCCTTTTAATTGATGGATTGAAGAGAGGGAAGCTCTAGTGTTGGATAGTGAGACACTAGAATCGTTGGATCACATAGAAAGAATGATCGAAGAGCAAGGTTTTCAACCTCATTGATGCAAGTCAACTACTTCTCTCATGGATCAAAAGCTCTCTTTACATGAGAATGATAGTGATTTGCTTTTCAACGCACATGAATACCAACGATTAGTGGGACGTCCGACCTATCTTACTCTTATGAGGCCATATAGCACATATGCTGTCAGTTTAGTGAATCAGTTTATGCATGCTCCACATCACTCATCTCGCTGCTATCCATCGTATTCTTTGGTATATAAGGTTTAGTCCTGGTTATGACGTGGTATATCAGTCTCATGGCCATATGAGTATTTCTTGATACATTGACGTAGAATGGGCTAGATTAGTCACTGACCACCTTTCACATCATGTTACTATCTTTTTCTTGAAGGCAACTGATGCGGGACGGTAACCCTAAAATGCAGAATATGATTTTATGTAGATTTTGCCGAAATTAAATAAAGTAATTCAAGTTTAATCGCAAAATTATCTTAAGATACCTTAGGGTTTGCAGAATTTTGATGAATAGATCACACAAGATCAAGGTAGGGTCCAGTCCGATGCGTAAGTATTTTTAGAGTCGAGGCAAGATCGGCCTAGAGATAGGACTCTAGCTTTTCCAGGATTAGGCGCTCGTCGGCGGTCTAATGTAGATTCACGGATTCCAAATTGGATTGTAAAAGGGAATTAGGGTTTGTAAAAGGCTTATGGCTTTTAGATCGGTTTATGGTTTTGGAAAGGGTATTGGCTTTGGGTGGTTTAGGGCTTCAAAACAGGTTTAGGGTTTTGGATTTGAAAGGAAACAATTAGGCTATGGTTTAGAGAAGCAAACACATATCGAAAGGAGCAAATAGAATAGAGAAGATAACAATGGCTTTTGGGAATCACTCCCTTGGCCTCACACCAAACCCATCTCAGGCGAAGAATATTCAAGCATAAAAGCATTCAAAATATTCAATCAACTAATTAAAAGTCTTTACAAGCCTCTATGTATAGGCCACCAATAATTAAGTTCGAAATAAAGAGTTCTAATACTAATAAAACACAAAAAGGAAGTTTTAGTATGAAATCCCGTCTTACGGGCTCGCTCGCGCGAGATTTATCATCGCTCGAGCGAGTTTAAGTTCTCAATCGAGCGAGGCTCGCTCGAGCGAATTTAAGTACTCGCTCGCGTGAGGGCAGCGCCGTTTCCCTCGCGTGCAACATTGTTCTCCTCACGATTTGTGTCTGTTCCTCCTCTAAGGCTACGGTACTTGGGCTTCCTCTACGCTTCTTAATTACACTACATTAATTACACCAATTTTCTATGACAAAAAAGAATTCCAAGATTGACCAATATAATTGCAAATGGGCCAATGACCCAAAAAAGACAAAATGGGCCGGATGGGCCGGTCTAGCTTATAATTCTAACAGAAGGGTTCCTTTGGGCACTTTGCGGAGCACCTCCTCCCATTTTCACCCGAGTTAACTGACCTTTTGGATACTGCCAAACATTTCATTGAAAACTATAATGAACCTTTTTCATAAAAAAGAGAAAACAAAAAAGTGGCTGATGCATTGTGCTTTTTTAGTTGTCACACACAAAGGCAGCTAATACTTGGACACTTATCTGGGGCTAAAGTTTACGTATCGTCCAGCATCAATACCGAGATGATGCATATCAGGTATCACCGATACATTCAATGTATCGGCGATACATTCAATATATTTAAATATATTGACATATGTTCGGTATCTATCATCGATACATACCCAATGTATCTTGTATAGGTGGTCTCCGATACCGATACGGTATTGTCCGAGATTCTGAGCCATGGTTGTATTAGCTAATAACATTATGGGTATGTGTCAGCTGATACCTATGCAATACTGATACATATATGAGTACGCCGTAGTTATAGATATCGTCAATACGTATCGGTATTGGCTGATACTTTAAACATTGCTTTAAAGAACTTCTTTTCATTTTTTTATTATTATCTTATTACTTGTTTGTCTTATTTGAAATGATGATAGCTTATTAATTTATTACTTGGTAATTTATTTTAAGATGATGATAACTTATTAATATGTTATGTGTTCGTTTCTTCAATTCATTAATTTATTACTTGTTTGTCCTTTTATCTCCTTCATTATTTATCTGTTATTAGTTTATTACTTATCTTTCATACATTAAAGAATATTTTATATGTTCCGTTAGCAGAAAATAAAGCGAATAAGAACAGGAGGGATCAATGCACAGTTAGTGAGGAGATGACAGCAGTAAACTTCTTTTCATATGTTTTATTATTAATTTTGTACTTATTTGTCTTATATGAAATAATGACAGCTTATTACTTTACTTGTTTATTTTTGAAATGATGGTAGCTTAATAATTTATTATGTATGGGTCAATTACTGCTTGATTTAACCTGTCAATTAATTTATGATTGTAGACACCCAAACCTGGCCTAAGGCATGATCGACATGTTCTTCAAGAAGGACGTGCTTCCGAGCTTCCGAAAAGCACCTCCCATAACCCTTTAGAGTCCATTAGAACTCCTAGTACCCATACCAAACCAATCCCTGACCCACAAGTCCCAAATTGAAATTTCTGGGAAAAATAACCCATGCATGGATAGTATGCACGCATGAGTAATTTAACTCATGCGTGCATACTATGCACACACAGCCCACTTCATCTTCTCCAAGAACCAAACAGCGGTTATGTAGTTGGTTTTAAAGCATGCGTGCATAGTATGCACGCATGCCTTAAAAACCTGCACATCCGAGATTACTTTTTTTTTAAAGTTGGGTTTTTGAGTTGTGGACTTTCCCTAACTTTGGGGAAAGTTTTCTTATTACCCTTATACCCCCATAAGCCTTTAGAATCACCCTTTTGCCATTTAAGTGGCTACCCCATCATCCACCATTGGAATCCATTTTCACCTTTTCCAATCCCCCGAAATCCCCAAATCCTTAGATGAGCCCATTACCTAATTTTAAGCGCCCATTAGAGCCTTAAGAGCCCACTAATCCCCCTCTCCTTTATAAATAGAGACTCCCACCCTTCATTTTAACAATCCTAATTTTCCTAAGGTGAAACCCTAGCCAATCTCTCTCTCATACCACCACACTTCCAACTTCCCTACTTCCAAGCCTTAGCAAAGTTAGGAGCCCCCTTTACCCCATTTTGCTTTCGGAAGCTCGCCGAACTTATTTCAACGCAAAGATTCGGTGGCAGTGCTGCAAGAGCCTGGGAGTTCATCTCCGGATCTCCTCTCCTTCTCTATTCTCTATTTTTCTTTTTGCTTTTCCCTCATCCTAGGATTTAGGCCGTTACGCCGCTAAAATTTCGGATAGTGCAGAGAGATTAATAGGATCCAAGTGCCTTTGGGCAAGGGGAAGTGCTGCCCACTTCTCTTTATTTTCACATTTCGGCCATAGTAGAGACCACTTACGAGTGGGCCGATCAGGTACCTAACACCTTCCTAAACGGTAACCGAAGTCCTTGCCTAGAGGCTTTGGCGTAGACTGGATTGGAGTCAAATCTAGCACTTCGGTGCATATGACGTTGATTTAGGTATCCCGGGACACCAAAAGCTCTGGGTGGCGACTCCTTATTTTAGCCCATCGTCGCGACGGATCCGCAAGATCCATGGTTGCACAATGATACACCTTCCATCAAGTATGCTGTGCGATTTTGAATATTTTAACATGTAATTCACCATATCCTTTTGAAAGTTGACCATTTTTAACATAAATGCCATTCAAATTTTGTTTATTATAATAGTAATTATATTTTCATATTTAAAAATTCATGTATATAGAATGGGTTTCGTCGGTATGTCCCATATGTGTCGGTATTGATGAAATGTATCAGTCCCATTGGGAGCTGATATAGCTACCGATACAAGTCTTTAAACCTTTCATAAGGTATGCATAAAACATATGACAACTTGTAAAACTGTGAAAAATGATGCGACAGGAACTTATTTAAACACATAGGGAACTATGTTGTGTCACGAATCACATATTTCACAATTATACAGCATACATGTGTCCGGAAGTCAAAGATCACAGATTGAGTCTAATGATGTTTGATTTTTTAACAACTGGTGTTATCACAATTTTGATGACAAATGGCGCCTTCACCTTCATTAGCATTGTGACATCATGATACCAACCAGGCTCTCTGGTTCCTACAATAGGTCACTCTATATGTCGAGCTTCCAAAGGTTGTTTATCACATAACTTACCACTTGAAACATGTTTCTCATAAATACTGGTTTCTCATTCCAATTGACTCCAAATACATGATGATTACAGAGATAGATGGAGATCTTGCTCTGTATGTAATAAATCAAAAAAATTAAAAAAGAATAATCCGATGAAACTGATGCACTGTTACTGTAATCGTCATCCGAGCTTCATCAATTCCCTTACCTATCTTCAAATCTTAAAGAACTACTGATTGATGAAGCATGAGGCTAGATTGATATTGTGAACTTAGAAGAATTTAAGTTATTCAAACTCTCACTCAGCTCTGGGAACTTCTATTTAGAAGAGTCTATCTGAGATCTCTCTCCTGTGAAATTCTTCCAACTTTTGCCTTTATGGGAACTATTCATAGGGGAGTCAAAATGGAATTCCTGCCTAAAACCCATGTGTCCTTCCACATGTCGAATTCTAATTGCTCAATTTAAATGGTACTTGGATCGAGGCAAACTCATCGATCTTATACTATCAATCTTCAATCAACTAATGACTAGTTGTACTATGTTTCTTCTGATTCTGACACAGTACAAATATCTGGAACTGAACTTAGTAAATTCTCACGAGGCCACTCTTCCACCAAAACCAGCTCGAAACATGTCACTTTCTAACTCGAGAATAATGTCATCCAATCATCAATCCCCACTCGCAGACACTCCTGCAACTAATTTTTCTGACTATGTGGTCACAAGTCAGCCAATCATTCATCTGCTTCAGTTGCCAGCTCAGCCGCTTTTGACAGCTGTCTCCCACTTCATTGGACAACTTAGCTAACAGCTGTCCACTTCACTGGACAACTCAGCTATTTCTGTCAACTGTTAATCACTAGCTGTTCACCTGTTAATACTACATCAGTTGTAGTCTCGACCTCAAATTGATAATTGGGCATTGTCTGTGAGCTTAGAATGCCCTCAAAAATTGTCTGCAACCTCTGTTTCACTGATCCTGACCTCTGATTCTCAAACCTTTCTTTATTGAACTCAACCTGGTTCACTAAACTAATATAAACTGAACTGATATGTCTCACATTCATATGCTTTGAGTTTCTGCTTTCCACAATAATACTACTTCAACATGTAACGGTTGTCCGTGAAATGGTACTGCTGTGGAATGGCAATGCAAAACATTTTGCAATCGTCCGCGAGATGACACTGTAAAACATGTTGCTGTCGTCCACGAAATGGCACCTCAAAACATGTTGCAGTTGTTTGCGAAATGGCACTGCAATCATGTCGCCGTCGTCAGTGAGATGACACTGCATAACATTTCATGGTCACCTGCAAGATGACACTGACTGCTACAATATCGTGATCGTACTTTATCTCGTGATGATCTTCCAAAAACTGGCATTGTTCACAACCTATCACGGTCGTCCACGAGATGGCATTGCTCATGTGTTGGTGCCTTCCTTTGATACTGAATTACTTCTCAATCACTGATTACTGACTCTAGAAAAGCTATTCATGAGTTGGTGCCTTCCAAAGTCACTTTGTAGACTGTTGTAGTCATTTTGTCATATTATAATGATATCTCGACTTATCATACTGAGCTCTTGATATTGCTACATGCTCGAACTTGATTGAACTTACTGTAGGCAGCTATCTTTTTAGGAAATCCTACTAAATTTTGTCCACTTTCCTGACCAAAGTGTACAACTTGTGAGATCCCTACCCTGTTAGGAGCATGTGCACTGCGTTGGGTAGTCCTGTCGATGTTTTCAATACTTCACCGTAATCACTCTCAGCCTTTCACTATGATTTATAATGAATTTTGTCCTTCTTCACCTTTATACGCTTGCACGCCAGGTTGGGGACAAAGGATGAGGGGAAATATATATGCAAGCTTGTGAAGATGAGAGAAATGAAAACTAAACATTGGTACATGTGGCCATGGTGTCTTATCAAAGGAGGTTTAATTCCCATTAAGATTAGCTGGTTACATAAATGTGATTAATCTCCAACAGTTATGGAATGGTATAAGGCTGTGATGATGATGATGAATCACCAGCAGTGATTAAAGAGGACCGTTTGTCCTTGATATTGATGAGCATATCCAAATATGTATGTATGTACTTATATATATATATATATATATATATATATATGTTTATGTATATGTAGATATATACATATATATATATGCATTTATAAACTGTTTTGTGAGTTGTGTTTAGGTATGGATAGGTAGGTCTAAAGTTAGAAAAGTTTAGGTTTAGTAAAATAAGGAAAGAGAAGTAGAAGAGAAGAGAAGAAAGAGAGGGAGAAAGGAATGGGTAAGAAGGCTAAGTATCCGTGAGACATTAGGCCCACAATTATATTACCAAATAATATTTGAAATACTACCCTTATGAGATAGAAGATGCACCAAACTTAAGACAATACTAACTACACCCAAATATTTCAAAAGCAAAAAATAAGCATTATAAAAACTATTAAGGGAAAATTAGAAAAAAAGGGATGCTTTTTGTAAGTTTTTGGAGTATTATAGTGCAACCAAAGCTTTTAGAAAGAGGGATTTCACGGAATTTTAGGGTCTGTGGAAACGTCAAAATACATTTCTACTTTAGTCAACAAAATGGGATATGTCCAAAGGAATGGGTGAGAAGGCTTAGTATTCATAAGACATTAGCCCCACATATATAATTATATATTACCAAGTGATATTTTGAAATACTACTCTTATGAGATAGAAGATACACCAAACTTAAGACAGTACTAACTACACCCAAATATTTCAAAAGCAAAAAATTAGCATTATAAAAACTATAAGGGAAAATTAGAAAAAAAGGGATGCTTTTCGTAAGTTTTTGGAGTATTATACTGCAACCAAAGCTTTTAGAAAAGAGGGATTTCACTGAATTTTAGGGTCTGTGGAAACGTTAAAATACATTTCTACTTTGGTCAACAAAATGGGATATGCCCAAAATGCCCTTATCTTTTCCCCTCTTTGCTCGAGCTCTCCGACAACGGCGCCAACGATGCCGTTCCTAAACCCTACTGACAACGTTACTCCTTCCTACGATTCAATATAAAAGTATCATCTACCTTTGCTTCTTTCATCTTCAAGTGTGAAAGAGGTGCCCAAATATCAAGAATCAAGGTTCAGGAGTCATGATTCAAGTATCAAGAGTCAAGAATCAAGGTTCAAGATTCAAGATTCAAACTCTTGTTCAGGTTTGAGTCATTTAGGATATTATTTTTTGTTTAAACTAAATACAGTTATATATTTTATCATCATCATGTCTTCTTCTTCTTCGAATGTCGATCCTTTAAGACCTAAATCTAATGACCTGGGTTGGATGTATGGACGACACAAAAGTCCTATGGAGAAGAGTTCTCTTGTGTGTACTTTTTGTGACTATGTCAGACAAGGTGGTATTGGTCAACACAAGCTAACACCTTGCATACTTGGATCAAATTCTAGAGCATGTGATTGGCTTACTCCCAAAATTCAAATATAAATAATCGAGTATATGGATAAGCATTCAAGGAAGAAACATGACAATGACACAATTGTAAAAGATTATATAGAAGAGGGAGTGATTATGATTGTGCTGCTGCTGATGATTGATTCACACCCTCAAATGGGTCGTAGTTGATGACGATCATCTCTACCATCTAATATATACAACCCCGGTTGGAAAAGTCATCCAAATCTGTTGTGGCGAAATCCAAACCAAAGCACGAATTTTGCATCTCCACAGAGTGCAAACTTTGTGCCTAATCTGACCACAAATTTCTCACAACCCCCTCGGCCTAATTATCGAGGCAATCCACCCGGTTTCACTAACATATAGCGGGAACCGACGTATTCACAACCCTCTCGTGCATCTAATTTTGAGGATAAAGTCTTGTCGGCCTTACAAGTTCTTCAATCGCAATCTCAAATTGTGCACTCTCACACTCGATCTATATCAAAGCTAGAGTCCCAAATAAGACAATTAGCTAATGCCATTAATAGAATAGAGGGGGGAAGGTTGCCAAGTCAACTAGTAAATAATCCCAAGGGACAGTTCGGCATGTAGGGTACCTCCTCCATGAAACATGTGGAAGCTGTCTCTACACTAAAATGTGGAGAGGGAGGTATGATGGTTGCAGCTAATTGTTTGGGTGATCTCACTTTTGAAAAGGAGAATTTGAACAAGGTTACGAATAAATTGTCAAAGTTTGGAGAAAATACATTAGTGTATCAAAGGAAGCAACCTACTCCTTTGGCAGAGGCACCTGGTTCTAATGCAATGCCTGGCGAACCTTTTATCCCAAAGACTCCGTTTCCGCAATGCCCTGATAAGCCTTCCCCATTTAACCTAACGGGCATCAAAATGGAGGAGTTAATGGACACCTTCCGTGAGGTGAAAATTAATCTCCCGTTACTTGAAGCTATTAAGTTGGTGCCTTCATACGTTAAATTTCTCAAAGAATTGTATACCTAGAAACGCAAATCAAGGACTCGTGTTTCTAAGAAGGTCCTATTGACCAAGCAAGTTAGCTTGATTTTGCAACATGACAACCCACCCAAATACAAGGACCCAGGTGTACCAACCATTTCTTGTGTCATAAGAGACGATTCCATTGACAAGGCCCTTTTGGATTTGGGTGCGAGTGTAAATTTGCTACCTTTCTCGGTCTATGAGAAATTGGGCTTGGGGGATCTTCAACCTACATCGGTAACTTTGTAGTTAGCTGAATGATCCATTCGGAAACCTCGTGGAATGGTTGAAGATGTGTTAATTCGAGTGGATCGGTTCTATTTCCCAGTTGATTTTATCGTTCTTGATATGGAAGCCACTTCGAGACCTTGCCATCAAATCCCAGTTATTCTTGGTGCCCATTTTTTGCAACGGGTAACGCATGCATAAATTGTCGAGCGAGAGTGATGGACGTCTCATTTGGGAACATGAAAGTCAAATTAAATGTTTTCAATGCTTAAAATCAGCTGGTTAACGACTTAGAAGCCTATTGTTTTCTAATCGATGCATTAGATGAGCTGATTGAGGATGCTGTCCTGTACATTCTGTCCCAAGATGCCCTAGAGCTGGCTTTGTTCCACTATGGGACAGATGATGTCGAGTTAGGAACATCAATTGAGGAAGCGAAACAGGTTTTAGCTTCTTCCCCCTCCTAGACTCGCCATCATGAAAGGTTAAGGTAGAACGACTACCCATACTTGACAAATCAATTCTAATACCTTCCATAGAATCTCCACCCAAACTTGAGTTGATGTCCCTCCCGGCTATACTCAAATATGCCTTTCTGGGTCCATAGGATACTCTCCCAGTTATCATCTCTTATTTGTCCTCCAAACAGGAGCAACAATTAATTGAGGTACTTGTTCGCCACAAGGAAGCTATTGGGTAGATAATCACTGATTTGAAAGGAATTGATCCCTCTGTGTATGCATAAAATACATTTGGAAGAGCAATCTAAGCATTCCCGAGAAATGCAAAGGTGATTAAACCCAAATATGAAGGAGGTGGTGAAGAAGAAAGTAGTTAACCTCCTTGATGCGGGTGTTATATATCTGATATCAGATAGTGAGTGGGTCAGTCCATTTCCGAAAAAAATCAGGAATTACAGTCATACGCAATTATGAGGACATACTCGTGCCAACCAGTGAAACCATGGGTTGACGTGTATGTATTGATTACAGACGACTGAACTCTATGACTAGGACGGACCATTTCCCACTGTCATTCATTGATCAGATTTTAGAAAAATTAGCGGCACAAGAGTAATACTGCTTTCTCGATGGCTACTTTGGGTACAATCAGATACCTGTCTTCCTTGAAGACCAAGAGAAGACCACATTCACATGTCCATTCGGTACGCTTGCGTACCGAAGAATGTCATTTGATCTTTGCAATGCACCAGTGACATTTCAACGGTGCATGCTAGCCATGTTCTCTGATATGATTGACACCTTTTTAGAGGTGTTCATGGATGACTTCTGTGTCTTTGGTCCCTCATTTGATCAATATCTCCAAAATCTGTCTAGAGTCCTTGAGAGATGTAAACAGAAGAACCTAGTTCAAATTTGGGAAAATAGCCATTTTATGGTTCAACAGGGTATTGTTCTTGGGCATATAGTTTCGAAATGAGGGATTGAGGTTTGATAAGGCTAAGGTTGTCCTTATAGCGAATTTACCACCACCATCCATGGTAAGGAAGATTCGATCATTTTTGGGACATACCAGATTCTATAGGCGCTTCATAAAGGATTTCATTAAAATTGCGCGCCCTCTAAGCAATCTTCTTGCACAAGATGTCTTCTATTTTAATGACGAATGCTTAGCTGCATTTGAAAAACTCTAGACCCTCTTATCAGCTGCTCCGATCATTCAGCCCCCTAACTATTCCCTCCCTTTTGAGGTAATGTGCGACGCCTCTGACTATGCGATTGGAGCAGTTTTGGGACAACGAGTTGATAAAGTACCACCCATTATCTTTTACACTAACAAGGCCCTTTCTGATTCTCAGATGAATTACACCACCACTGAGAAAGAGCGTTTTGCGGTGGTTCACCCCTTAAACAAATTTAGAGCCTACTTATTAGGCATTAATATTGTCATTCTTTCCGATCATTCGGCTTTGCGGCATCTTCTATTGAAAAAAGATACATAGCCTAGATTGATCCGGTGGATCCTTTTACTCTAAGAATTCGATTTTGAAATCAAGGATAAGAAGGGCGTAGAGAATGTTGTGTTTGATCATTTTTCAAGAATCCTGGTTGGGAACCATGTAGGCATTGAACCTATTCATGACTCATTCCCCGATGAGCAACTTTTTGCTACATCGGGTGTTTTTCCCCCTTGGTATGCCCACATTGTTAACTAACATGTTATGGGACAGATCCCCTCCCAATGGTCCAAACAAGACAAAGACCGATTTTTCAGCCATGTCAAATATTTTTACTGGGAGGATCCCGTTCTGTTCAAGCATTGTGCTGATAAAGTGATTTGGAGATGTGTGCCTGAGGAAGAGTTTGCAAACATTCTATCTTTCAGCCATACTGAAGCTTGTGGTGGGCATTTTGGATGACGGAAGACGACCACCAAAGTCCTACAATGTGGATTCTATTGGCCCTCTCTCTTTAAGGATGCTCACAACTTTCATAAGTCTTGTGAACGGTGTCAACGTCTCGGCACGATATCACGTCGAGATATGATGCCTCTTTAGCCTATTTTAATCTGTGAAATTTTTTTATGTCTGGGGAATAGACTTCATGGGTCCATTTCCACCTTCGAATGAAAATCTATATGTTCTTGTGGCAGTGGGCTACGTGCCTAGGTGGGTTGAAGCCATTCCCACAAAAACAAATGACCATTAGGTGGTAATTCAGTTTGTCACGGACCACATATTTGCTACATTTGGAGTTCCTCGGGTGATCATAAGCGATGGTGGCACTCACTTCTGCAACCGCTCTTTCGACGCTTTGCTTCGAAAGTATTCAGTAAACTATCGTGTCGCCACTCCTTACCATTCACAAACTTGTGGACAGGTAGAGGTGTCCAATCGAGAGATAAAGAAAATTTTGGCCAAGATGGTCCGCCCGGATTGGAAAGATTGTTCCTAAAAATTGAATGATGCCCTATGGGGATATCAGAGTGCCTACAAAATGCCGATTGGTATCTCTCCATACCGGTTAATATATGGAAAGGTGTGACACATACCGTTGGAGTTAGAATGCCGAGCCTTTTGGGCCATTCAAATGCTAAATTTTGAAATGTCAAAGTCGGGTCGACTCGGAAACCACAACTCAATGAGTTGGAAGAATTGCGAAACGAATCGTACGAAAGTTCAAAGATTTACAAAGAGCGAACGAGTTCTTTTCACTTGAAATCTATTCTTCTGAAATCATTCCCGCCCTGGCCTCGGTGGGATGGACATACATTGTTACACAAGTGTTTCCCCATGGAGTCGTTTAAAATTTTGACCCAATTATTAACCACACACTTAAGGTGAACGGGCAAAGATTGAAACCGAAGATCCAATAGTTGAACCACGATTCCACTGATCTTACCTCCCCAACCGATTTGTAGAATGGAAAAAAATTTGAGGGGCATTTTTTTTGGATAGTCTCGCTCGAGCGATCTTGCGCTCGCTGAAGCGAGCGACCTTGGTATTCCTTAACAATTTCTTTGGAATAAATCGCTCTACCAACCATTGGTTCTGGCTCGAGTGACCCAATCATTAGCTCAACAGAAAATTTTATGGAATTGTTTGCTCGAGCGACGTGGTTCTCGCTCGAGCGAACCATCCATTCACTTCATCGAAATTTTTTTTGGAATGAGTCGCTTGAGCGAGATTTGGTTCTGACGCGGGACAAACACTAAAACCCTAATATGCGAATTTGGGATTAACTTTTAGAAAGAATTGAATAGCAGAAATATTTAAAATCATGCAACACATTAAAAGTAATTCAATGAAATTAATAAAACAATTAGATTAATCCGTTTTAGCATCTGAATGCGTGTAAATTTTCCCGATCTAGAAAAATGGCTCCGATGAGGGAACTCGAGATTCGTTCTAGTTTAGGGCATCAATCGACAATCGCAATATCGTCTCTTGACTCCTCAGAGATTTTAACCGAAATAAAGCTTAGAATAATTTAGCAAAGGAAAACAATTTTGGGGATTTTGATTTTATCAATGGAATTAAAGAAGGATAATATCTGACAATAACTAAAGAAAAGACAAAATAAAAGGATAGATTTCAAGGCTTCACACCAAGGGTTTTCCGAGGCTTCACACCATGGCTGTATGTCGGCTTTGCACTAAGTCGCACGAGAAACGATTGCTCACTCCTCAAGGTTTTGAAGGATTCACTCCCTCGGTTGAAAACTCTTCACAAGCTCTCTAGGGTTTGCACAAAAGCAACTCTCTTTCATTCAATAATCAAAACTACTTAAAAGTTTTTACAAGCCTCTATATATAGGCCACCAAAAATAAAATTTGTAATAAAAGAGTTCTAATACTAATAAAATACAAAAAAAAAGTTTCTCATAAAATCCTGTCGCTGTAGCTTGCTTGAGCGAGGATTATAACCGCTCAAGCGAGTTTAAGTGATCGCTCGAGCGAGGGCTCGCTACGGCACTATTCTCCTCGCAGTTTGTATCCATTTCTTCTCTGAGGCTACGGTGCTTGAGCTTCCTCTACGCTTCTTCGGACGCCGAAAATCTGTTGTTGCCCCAAATCCAAGGCTCCTAAACTTGGCGTTCCCTGTCATTCTCCTCCACTCAAAATGTTTCATCATCGATGAAACACGCACGCCACACTTCGGGAGCTCAATTCTTGACTTGCCTTTCCACGCTGTGAGATACTTTTGATTCTTACCTTCATTGGCATGGAAGCTTGGAAATTCTATAACCTCCTCATTCGACCTTTTCTCATGTTGCACAGGTAAGGTACGGGATAGAAAATGGGACAATGGGGGTGGTTCGATTAGATGCTCAAGAAGGAATGGATCAACGGGCGGGGTAGTGGGATCAAGAAGAGGCGTAAGATCCGTTGTGGCAACTATCAGATGGCTACCCTTGCCTAAAGGAAGATCGAGATCTCCATCATTACCTCTTTTTAAAATTGGGAAAGATTCCACATGCTCAGAACCATCAGGAATTAACACAAAACTGTTAGTATCAAGGACATCAAATATATTCAATGTGTTAGTATGATCATGTGTATTTTCAATGTCCAATAAATTCAGATTGTTAATCCCATGCAAATTAGAATGATGATGCAATCCTACCAACTGTAATGACTCACTTGAGATGGACACAATATCAACCTCGTCCTCGGCAATGGGAATTGTCCTAATGCAACCTATGGCTCTAATCGGAACCTCACCTTCCTCATCACTTAGTGTTTCACACGGTTTGTACACTTCTTCGGGTATCTCGTTGCTCTCTTTCTCAGTATGCTCCTGAATGATCAAGGTCTGGCCCTTACTAGGACATTGGGATGCAAAGTGATCAAAACCTTGACACTTATAACATTGTTGTGGAGCACGTCTAGAACTTTCGACAATTGGTCTCTTTACTTTGTCAACTTGAGGAATTATGGATTTTGAAGATTGACTAGAGGCATTATTTCCCTTTTCGATAGGGTTAGATTGATGCTCAAGTTTGGAAGACTTAGATCGGCCATGACTGAGGGTGTCGAGATACCGTTCTAATTCTTCAACCCTAGCAAAGCATTCATCGAGATCCATAATGGGATAAGGAATGAGTTCCCTCTGTAACTCTGGGCGAAGACCCATTCGGAATCGGGAGAGGGTAACTTTTGCTGGTTCATCGACATCGGCCTGGGTCATCAGGTCTTCAAACCGATCGATGTACTCTGTGACTGGGGAGTATCCTTGATGCAATGACTGCCACTGATCAAGAATACGTTCATCATATGATTCAGGAACGTATTTTTCGTGCAGTTGGACTTTCATCTCAGCCCACGTGGAAATAGCACAAAGACCCTGGATTTGCCTACGACGTTCCACTCCCAACTAATAAAGTCTGGCTTGACCCATAAGTTTGACTTTGGCAAATCTGACCTTGCGGTCTTCGGACATGGCATATCAGTCAAAGTAGTTTTCCATGCTGGCGACCCATTCGAGAAAGACCTTGGGTTGTCTTTTCCCGTCAAAAGTAGGGGCGTCCATTTACACAGATTTCATGACCTTATCGTCCAAATTGGTTTTGACCTCACGTCGGGGAGGAACATCTCTCGTACGGTCACGGTTGTTGACTCTAATGGGATTCTCAGCGATGAGCTCATTGATATTTTTGAAACGAGTCTCTAAAGCCTCATGCCGGGCTTGTTGATCAGCAATGTGCTCATCCATCCGGGTTTGACTAACGGTCACCTTAGATGCAAGATCTCTAATCAGGGCCTCTAAGGTACTAGGATCCATGACAGAATTATGCAAGACAAAAATACTAAATTCAAGTGAACCCTAAAATCTATATGACATGGACCCTAAACTAAAACTATACTCTGATACCAAAAACTGACGCGGTAAAAACACTAAAACCCTAATATGCGAATCAAGGTTTCAAAAATCGGTTGGGCCGGCCGCCCGAGCGGATCGGGTCCCCAGCCGATCCGGTTTTGCCTGGGGCAACTATTGAGGCGGGTCGAGGGTTGGGCGGCCGCCCGGGTGGGTCCAAAATAGAATCGGGGCGGGTCTCTCTCTCTCTCTCTATATATATATATCATTTTTTTTTTTATTTTTTTTTTTTCATTTGCAATCAAAGCCTCAAAGGGTTTGGGGGTTTAGGGCTTCAGACGACCTCTTCCTCACTTCCACTCACCAGCGACCACCAGCGACCCTCCGGTAAGGGGTTTTTTTTTTTTTTTTTTCAATTCTTTTTCCCCCTTCTTCTATATATATATATTTATTTATTTATTTATTTTTAAAATTTTTTACCATCATTTGATGTTCTTTTTTGACGCATAGGGATCCGAAGATCCTCCCGCCGGCGCGCATCAAGGCTCCAGCTCTGGCACCAGTAGGCACTTTTTTTTTTTTCTTCTTCTTCTCCGGTGTCCTCTGTGACTCTGTGTACTAATTTTTTTATTTTTTTTCAGCTGTTGTTTCTTCTTCCTCAAAGCTCCAGCAAGGCAACGGCCCCCTCCGGCAGTTTTTTTTTTTTTTTTTTTTTCTGGTTTTCTTCTTTTTTCTGTGTTTTGTTTTTGCATCAATTTTTTTTTTTTTTTTCTTTTCATCTTTTGATCCTTCAGCACTGCATCCTTTTTTTTCTCTTCTTTCCTGTACGGTACAGTGTGTGTGTGTGTATACACACACACACTAGTCATTGACACTGTAGCACTCACACACACAGTCACATGATATTGCTCCAATGACTAGTGTATGTGTGTGTGTGTATATATATATATATATATATATATATATATATATATATATATATATATATATATATATAGGGAGCCATTACTTGCACATGCTTTTCAAGTGATTGCACCAAATTTAAAGAATGACTTGGTATTTTAGGAACATGTGATATGTAAAAATGTAATATGGGCCGTCTGATTTGAAGTTTATAATGAATAGATCTCTGGTACATAAAATTGGAGCAAAACATGATATGTGTCATATGATCTATTATAGTCAACTGTTGAATTATATAATAGCCTTTGACTCCATTTAATCAAATGATGAAAATTATATTTTGTTCTAATATTTTGCAATTGATATCTTTAAATCGTGGGCTTCAAATCAAACGGCTTAGATGGTGTTTTGACTGTTTTCACATAATAGAGGTCGCCAAACTTGCAACTTGCAAGTCTTTCTTTTAAATTTGGTGCAATCGGGTGCAATCACTTGAAAAGCGTGTGCAAGACTGCAAGTAATGGCACCCTATATATATATATATATATATATTCAAATAATCTTATTAAACAAATAGGAAAATATTATGGCCTACTCCATTTGTCCTCTGATCTTCTTTTATAAACACATTACATATGAGAGTTGTTGCAGTCACAGTTTATAGTCATTTACATGAATTTACGAGTCTATTTCGACTTTCGCCACTTCTTGATACACATGCTGTCATGCTGATGATTGATCAATTTAAACCTTTCGATCATTCAATCAATGGTCCTTCTCATGGGTGGTTACTATGACCATCTAAATGAAATTGTTTGATGCGATCATTACGAGCTTCCAATTGTTTATTTTTCTTTAATGGGTTACATATTCTAACGAGTTGGGATCTTGTTAAATGCACTCAAATGGTTGCTTGTTATTGACATGTGATGAAATCTTGACTCTTGAGTTTTGAATTAGATTACTTATAAATCATATAATCTTGAGTTTAAAATTTACGAGTTACATTATCGGTCTCGCATCTCTGACTCTGTAATGAATTTTTATCAAAGTATGGTTCCTAAAAAACCTCTTGCATCTAAAATTGACATGATTGACAACTTTTTTTTTAATAAAATGAAACACTTGAGCTGTTGAGCATGTGAGACAGTGTGTGCGCCAGTGAGTAACAGTGTATATATATTCAAATAAAATTTGCATATATATAATAATTGAGAATATATATCATCATATGATTTATATGTATTTCAGAATATATATTAATATATATATATATATATATATTTGTATTGAAATATATATTATCATTATTCATTAATATATATATATATATATATATTTGTATTCAAATTCTTTTTATATGACCATTGATTTATTGATTTTTTTTTTTCAAAAGATATGTCATCTTCTATAGCATCGACTGGTGCATCCGGAAAAGAAAAAGACGATCCTGGTTGGAAACACTGTTTTCTAAAGGATCCAAAAGTGGTGGGAAAGATTACATGTATGTATTGCAAGAAGGAATATACGGCGAGCATCAACCGATTGAAGAAATACCTCGCCGGTATTAAGGGAGACATTGCCTCTTGCATTTCCGTACCGACAGATGTTAGGCAAGAGATGCTTGATATTTTGAATTCGATTAAACAGAAGAAAGATGCAAAAGAGAAAGGAATTCAATCGTTACAAGAGTCTGTGACGATTTACAGTGATGGGGACTCCGGTTCTAGTGGTGATGAGATTAATAGAGAAAGTCGACATTTCTTCTCAAAGAAACCACGCACTCAAGGGCCAATGGATAGTTTTGTGGCCCGTAAATCATTGGAAGAAGTAAAAGGAAAAGGAAAATTACGCCAAACAGTCATTCCAGAGAAGCTTACGAAGGAGCTGAAGGGACGTGTAGATAACCATGTTGCAAGATGGTTTTATGTAAACGGTATCCCTTTTCACACGATTAGCAGTAAATATTTCTTGAAGATGTGTGAAGCAATAGGCTAATATGGTCCAGGATACATTTCCCCTTCAGATTTTCAATTGGGAAATACTTTGTTGGCGAATGGAGTTGAAGAGATTAAGAAGAAATTGATCTCATATAAGGAGTCATGGGAGCGGCTTGGTTGTTCCATAATGACTGATACATGGACAGACAGGAAGGGGAGAAGAATAATGAATCTCTTAGCGCATAGTCGTTCTGGAATGACTTTTCTAAGGTCGGTTGAAGTGTCAGCAGATGTTCATGATGCACAATTCATTTATGAATTGGTTGAGAAGTGCATCCAACAAGTGGGAGAGAAGAATGTTATACAGGTAGTTACTGATAACGTTGCAAATAACTTAGCTGCAGTAAAGGTATTGAAAGTTCATTACCCAAAGATTTATTGGACTCCTTGTACTGCGCATTCAATAGATCTAATGTTTGGGGATATTGGGAAGCTACCGAAGGTAAGGAGGGTTGTTCAAAAGGCAAAGACAGTGTCCATATTTATATATAGCCACGTGAGGGTATTGAGTATGATGCAGAAGAAGACAAAAAAAAGGGATCTTGTTAGAGCTGGGATCACATGCTTTGCCACTGCATGCCTCAGTTTACAGAGCTATTTAAAGTTAAGGCTCAAGTTGAGGGAGATGTTCTCATATGATGACTGGAAGAAATGCAGATGGAACACGGAACGACTAGGAAAATAGGCAGAGAGTATTATATTGAGCACTACCTTTTGGAATGACGTGATGTACTCGTTGAAAGTCTTTCAACCGCTAGTAAAAGTGTTACGAATGGTCGATTCGGATGTCCCTTCAATGGGGTTCATTTATGCTTCCATAGAAGTTGCAAAAAATGAAATTAAGAACTCTTTCCAAAACAATGAGGCTCAAATTGGAGCAGTGATAAAAATTATTGAAGAGAGATTTAAAAAACACCTTGAACATCCATTGGTTGTGGCAGTACACCACTTGAATCCTTTCTACTATTACAAAGAAAGAGAGGAAATTCGACGAGCTAAATGGTTTATGAAAGGAGTGAATGATTGCATATCAAAATTTATTGATCCCGAAGTTAGTGACCAGATTATGGACGAGATGGGTTGTTTTATGGATGGTGAAAAATATTTTGGAGATCTCATGGAAATTAGGCAAAGGAATGTGGAGAAGAAGAAACTTCAATTGATTCATAAGAGGCCTAACCCAGGTATAGTTAATTTATTTTATAAGTTTCAAATATTCAATTGAGTAATATAACTATGCAATGTTTCTAGTTAATTAATTTATTTTTCAAAATTGATTAACAGTTACTTGGTGGGAAATGTATGGTGTGGATGCTCCTAACTTGCAGAAGATAACCATACAAATTTTAAATTTGACATGTAGCTCTTCTGGATGTGAGAGAAATTGGAGTACTTTTGAGATGGTAATATACTTTAATTATTTATTTATGTTATAATTATGTATATATAATTATATTTTCAACTACTCATAATTATATTTATTGTTTTATTTATACAGATTCACATGAAAAAAAGAAATAGGATTGGGGCATCAAAGTTGAATGATTTGGTGTATGTGTAATTTAATACGAAGCTTCTAAACCGCAATTCTAAAGGAAAGGATAAAGGAGATACTTTAGCTTCTGAAGACAATGAAGGGGTGCTTGAATGGTTAATTGACCCCAATGAAGAGCAAGTATTTCCTGGTGAGTCATTGACGTGCGGTCTTGTTGGCGAGGCTTCGGGTGTAAATGTAGAAGCACAACCAAGGAGGAGCATTAGATCTGCAGCACAAATATGGAGGAAAATAGATGAAGATGTTGATGAAGAGCCAACAAACGAAGGGGATGATAATATCGAGTAATTTACTCCTTTCGACGACGAAGAAGATCTTCAAAATGAACCATTAGATGATTTAGATGATGAAAATTTGGAATGAACACTACTGCTTGTATAAGTGATATTTCATTTTGGGCTAAGTGATTGTAGAATTGTGCGATTAAACTTTTTTTTTCAAAGTGATTGTATGTTTAAACTTGAATCATGAATGTTTTTTATTTTGAAAAATAATAATTTATTTTGTTGCTCTAAGCCTCTAATAGTCTAATCTAATGTTGTATTTTTCATAGATATAAAATTGAATGTATATGTATTAAAATATATACATTTATAATAAAATAAAATAAATAAATAAATATATATATATATATATATACATATATATAGCGGCCGCCCCGATCTTGGGGCGCCTGCCCGGGCGCCGCCCAGCGATTTCCGCCCGAACATCCCCCCAACCTCCCGTACCCGCCCGACGATTTTAGGAACATTGATGCGAATTTAGGATTAACTTTTAGAAAGAATTGAATAGCAGAAATATTCAAAATCATGCAACACATTACAAGTAATATAATGAAATTAATAAAACAATTAGATTAATCCGTTTTAGCATCTAAATGCGTGTAAATATTCCCGATCTAGAAAAATGGCTCCGATGAGGGAACTCGAGATTCGTTCTAGTTTAGGGCATCAATCGACAATCGCAATATCGTTTCTTGACTCCTCGGAGATTTTAATCGAAATAAAGCTTAGAATAATTTAGCAAAGGAAAACAATTTTGGGGATTTAGATTTTATCAACGGAATTAAAGAAGGATAATACCTAACAATAACTAAAGAAAAGACAAAATAAAAGGATAGATTCCAAGGCTTCACACCAAGGGTTTTCCAAAACTTCACACCATGGCTGTACGTCGGCTTCGCACCAAGTCGCACGAGAAACGATTGCTCACTCCTCAAGGTTTTGAAGGATTCACTCCCTCGGTTGAAAACTCTTCACAAGCTCTCTAGGGTTTGCACAAGAGCAACTCTCTTTCATTCAATAATCAAAACTACTTAAAAGTTTTTACAAGTCTCTATATATAGGCCACCAAAAATAAAATTCGCAATAAAAGAGTTTTAATACTAATAAAACATAAAAAGGAAAGTTTCTCATAAAATCCCGTCGCTGTAGCTCGCTCGAGCGAGGATTATAACCACTCGAGCGAGGGCTCACTCGAGTGAGTTTAAGTGATCGCTCGAGCAAGGGCTTGCTGCGGCACTGTTCTCCTCGTGGTTTGTATCTGTTTCTCATCTGAGGCTACGGTGCTCAGGCTTCCTCTACGCTGCTTCTGAAGCCAGAAATCTGTTGTTGCCCCAAATCCAAGGTCCTAAACTTGGTGTTCCCTGTCAGGTTCCCACTCGAGCGAACCATCAAGTGGCCCTTCGTAATTCTTCCATGTCGCTCGACCGACAACCAGTTGCCGCTCGAGCGACCTCGACTGACAACCAGCTGCTGCTTGAGCGACCTCGACGTTTAAAATACCCTCCACGATTTTTGCACTTCATTTTTTGCTCTCGATTTCTCGGATTGGATCGGTTGGGCTACCTTCGCCACTCACGAGAACTTCGTTGTTTCACAAAAAATTGTGTTTTTCTATCCTTCCTCGCACGTTTCCCGCGTGAATCCTTGGCGCCTAAGGTACACTGTGATCTTTTCATTTCATTTGAAATACTTTGGTTGATTTCACAATGACACCCAAAAAGGTGATATCGTCAAAGCGTACCTGAAACGACCCTCCATCAACAAGAGATAAACCAGATCAATGGTGGAGTGGGAAGACTTTCGAGACCAAATGGTCATTCCAACGCGACTTCTTCATCGATGAGGATTCCACATAGTGGGCGATGAACTACCTTGTTCAAGCCCAGTTAATGAGCTTGCTCACCCCATTCCACTCGCACTATTACCCGCATCTGGTTAGACTTTTCTATCAAATCCTCGAGCAACACAACACCTCCCTCACCACGAGGGTCGATGGCTGGGTTTTCCGCTTTGATTTAGAGGCTATTGCTGCGACCATGGGGTGCCCTTTAGTATTCATCCAGAATATGGGTTTGGGAGCATCGACATCAAAACCGACACAATTTCCCACCATTGTAGCAGAAATGGGCCATGGGGAACAAGGATCCGACCTATCTATGTGAAGAGCCCGATTTCCATCCCATATGTGGCTTTTGGACATCATTTTAAAGAAAAATCTTTATCCGGTCCGCCATGATCTCGAGCACTTGGGCATACTTTTACAAGCTCTTTTCTCAATCTTTCGAGGTCATTGGTTCAATGCCCCAACGGTTCTCCTTGGGGGTTTGACATACGCCCATGGTTCTATGCTACCCACTACATCGAAGAAGTCATTGACGATGATGCCTTATGCTCGTCGGGTTTCATGCCTTTTTGATGATTATGAAGAGGAGTTCGATCAATTTACAATGCGTAGTGATGAGGAGAGAAGAATTGATAATGTCGGGTCCTATGGAGAGAATGAGTGGGGTCTCAGTTACCACCAGCTGCTAAAGAGTGTTCAAGATCGGGAATATCAACCCATGGCTGCACGTGCCCAAGCCAAACTTGCAACACAACCGTAGGCGCCTCCTCAACTTCCTCCATTTCCACTTGCGGATCCTCGCTAGGGTGATTGGGTCACTTGCGCTGAGTTTAACCGTCGAATGGATTTTCAAGAGGCCTTACTCATGGAAATGATGAGGCATATGTTCTCGACAGACTCAATGCACAAATTACGAGGGCACGTACACAGAGTGCTGTTTCTTCTAGTTCGCGACCCGGAGATGGTGCGGAGGATGAGGTTGATTGGACAGATGATGATGCTGCCTAGTAGTTTTCAGTAGTTTTGTTTGGTCATTCTGCTATGTATGTTTTGCTTTTTTGGTTGTGTTGGCCTTATGACGCGGGACGGAATCGCAAGCTAACCCTAAAATAGCAGAATCCCGCGTGGAAGGGGTTTAGGGTCTTAAACCTTTGATTAAAATAAAATAAAAAGAAGAAGAAGATAGGAGATCTCCGGATTCGCTCTAGAGAGGCTTGTCGGCTTCGCACCAACGAGTTTCCAAGGCTTCACACCAAGGGTCACGACGTCGGCTCAAGTCGCACCATTGCTCACTCTCCTCGTTTGAAAGAATCACTCATTCGATCGAAAACTCATCTCAAGTTCTCTAGAATTTGCACAAAGCAAAACTCATAATTTTTATTCATCATCAATACTAATTCTCATAAGAGATTACAATGTGTATTTATAAAGAAAAGAAGCCATAGGAATACTACTTAAAATAAAACTCCTAATCAACCATTAAAACTTTCTAATCTAACGGTCATAATTGATTTCACCATTAATCCCTTTTTTTATTACATGATCACTTTTGAAGGGTCAAATGATGTCCGATTGACGTGAAATTGGTCTTGTTTGAAAGCTTATCGAAGTAGGTTTCCAACAAGACAATAATAACACAATTCTGACACATATTGATAGACTTATGACCACTTTTTCGATGATTGCGCAGAAAGTGACGGGATTAACAGTCACATATCACATATATGTGCCTGATCCCTAAATAATTCAAATAAGGAAATTAGTCCTAAAACAAGCCACTTATTAAAAGAATCCTAATAAGAAAGGAAACTAAACCTAGATAAAATATTGCCTAAATTAATGTGCACACGGGTCTTTAACGGGCCTTTTGAAAGCTCATTTATGGGTCAATTTCTTCCTTGCTGGCTTGCTTCGATTGGCCCGGTCACGATGCAAACATGCGGATCTAAATTTCCCGTCAATCTCCTCGACTTTGAAAAAGTTCGACCTCGAACTTTGGCCGACATCGATAAGCGTTATCAAGTATGCTTGTTCCCCAGGGACCTCGAACTTTTGAATGGTCTCGGATTCGGTAGGGGCGATCACAGATGCCTGTGCTTCAATGATTGTGAGTTTAGTAGGGCTTATCATGGATGCTTGGACTTCAACGATTTTGGGCTCTTCGACGGTTTCGAGATCTGCGACAGTCTCAGCAACTGGTATGGACTCTTCAACCGGATTGTTTCGGCACAAGATCAAGGAGGATAACTGGATCTGCGTGAACAACGGGCGCCATCGGTTCTTCCATAGGCATGGAAGTACTTTGATTTATTATAGGTTCGGTATCTTCCACCGATATAGGTACAACCACGGGTTCAGGTAAAGGAACTTCAACTCGTAGAGATTTTCTCACCAGTACGGCTATGGGGACGAAATCTCTCGCCTTCGATCTCAAAGCGTGAATCATGTCTAATACGTCTTCGGACAGATTGTGAATAAAATCTTTGATAATTATTGCACTGATATTCTGACGCCATTCAACCACGATCCGACGCGAACTTAGCAACTCGCAATAAACGCTATTAAGGAGCGTCTTATGCTGGAATATGGAACCATGCTGCTGAGATGATCTATCTTTCTCTTCGCGCCAAAGTTTTTCCACCATCGCCATCTTTTGATGCATGATAGGAATGTTCCATCGTTTCACGAACGTTCTCATGGAAACCATGTAATCGTTCAAATCATAAAGGGCTTCAAGAACTTGATCTTGACTCATGATTCGTCGATCCATTTTCCAAGGATTTGAACCGCTTTGATACCAAAACTAACGCGGGACAGAATCGCAAGCTAACCCTAAAATAACAGAATCCCGCGTGGAAGGGGTTTAGGATCTTAAACCTTTGATTAAAATAAAATAAAAAGAAGAAGAAGATAGAAGATCTTCGGATTTGCTCTAGAGAGGCTTGTCAGCTTCGCACCAACGGGTTTCTAGGCTTCGCACCAATGCTGTAAGTCATACGAGAAAACGATTGCTCACTCCTCAGGTTTCAAAAGAATCACTCCTTCAATCGAAAACTCATCTCAAGTTCTCTAGAATTTGCACAAAGCAAAACTCATAATTTTCATTCATCATCAATACTAATTCTCATAAGAGATTACAATGTGTATTTATAAAGAAAAGAAACCCTAGGAATACTGCTTAAAATAAAACTCCTAATCAACCATTAAAACTTTCTAATCTAACGGTCATAATTGATTTCACCATTAATCTCTTTTTTTATTACGCGATCACTTTTGAAGGGTCAAATGATGTCCGATTGACTTGAAATTGGTCTTATTTGAAAGCTTATCGAAGTAGCTTTCCAACAAGACAAGAATCACACAATTCCGACACATATTGATAGACTTATGACCACTTTTCCGATGATTGCATAGAAAGTGACGGGATTAACAGTCACATATCACATATATGTGCCTGACCCCTAAATAATTCAAATAAGGAAACTAGTTCTAAAACAAGCTACTTATTAAAAAAATTCTAATAAGAAAGGAAACTAAACCTCGATAAAATATTGCCTAAATTAATGTGCACACGGGTCTTTAACGGGCTTTTTGAAAGCCCATTTATGGGTCCATTTCTTCCTTGCTGGCTTGCTTCAATTGGCCCAGTCACGATGCAAACATGCAGATCTAAATTCCCTGTCAATGTTTGAGAGAGAAAGGTAAAGAGAGAAGCCTCCTCTCTATCTTCTTCTTCGATCGTCGGATTCTTTATCTACGGTTGAAATCCGATCATCATCGGCGTGGGCGGCGATACTCGCAAAGAGATAAAAATCGAGTTATGCAGGCAGATCAGACGACGGTTCTGAGTTTGAGACCTGGTGGTGGATCAGGAAATCGACCCTGCAGCAGACTCCTCGACGGCCCTTGATTCGATTCCTCCTTTGGCGGTGGCGGCTCTGGTTTTGCTTTGATTTCCGATCTCCACCTTCATCCCCATGGTGGCGTTGCTACTTCCTTTAAGACTGGGGGATCACGATTTGAGGGCCAGGAGTGCATTCGGTATACACGAGACCTGCTCTTACAACTTAGGGAGGTTGCCGATCTTCCTGAAGATATCTTGAAAATTAAACAAGAAGTTGAAGCTGAATTTTTTGGTGATGATCAAAGTTGGGGACGTGGAGATGCGAATCTGCAAGCTCAACCACAAAGTCGATATCCTGAACCAGACAATCGTGATTGGCGTGGTCGGTCAGGACAGATTCCTTCCTCTGGAGAGGAGAGATCTTGGGAAACAATTCGAGAGAGTAAAGAGTACTCTGGCCAGGGGGAGTCATATGGACAAAATTCAAGGCAACAAGATCAATTTAGTCGCTCTGACCAATTAAGCTCTCAGTTTTCTTCCAGAGCTCAAATCTCCTCTACACCAAGGGTTGGACCTACTGCTCTCATCAAGGCTGAAGTGTCGTGGTCAGCCAGAAGAGGGAATCTCTCTGAGAAAGAACGTGTACTGAAAACAGTGAAAGGTATATTAAAAAAGCTGACCCCTGAGAAATTTGATCTTCTCAAGGGCCAATTGATTGATTCTGGAATTACATCTGATATCTTAAAGGATGTTATCATACTAATATTTGACAAAGCAGTGTGGAGCCTACATTTTGTCCCATGTATGCTCGTTTGTGTTCTGATCTCAATGAAAATCTCCCTCTGTTCCCTTCTGATGAGCCTGGTGGGAAAGAAATCTCTTTCAAGCGAATTCTCTTGAATATCTCTCAAGAGGCATTCGAAAGTGCAACCCAACTACAATCTGAAATTAGACAGATGACTGCCCCAGATCAAGAATAGGAACGTAGAGGTAAGGAAAGAATAGTTAAGCTCCGTACTCTTGGAAACATCCGTCTTATTGGCGAGCTTTTGATGCAGAAGATGGTGCCTGAGAGACTAGTCCATCACATTGTTCACGAGTTGCTGGGATATGATGTCAAGAATTGTCCGGATGAGGAAAATGTCGAGGCCATCTGCCAATTCTTTAATACCATTGGTAAGCAGCTTGATGAAAACCCAAAGGCCCGGTGTGTCAACGATGACTACTACAACCAACTGAAGGAGCTTATGACCAACCCCCAATTGGCACCACGGGTGAGATTTATGCTCCGTGATGTTCTGGAGTTGCGAGCCACAATTGGATCCCTCGCCGTGAAGAGATGAAAGCCAAGAATATCAACGAAATCCATTCGGAGGCAGAGAAGAATTTAGGTTTGCGTCCTAGAGCAGCCGCAGCCATTAGAAACAGCCGCAATGCCAATGCTGCTTTAGGGACCCTCATCAATTCTGGAAGCTTCCCTATCAATAGACCTGGCACTGGAGGTATGATGCCCGGCATGCCTGGAACCAGGAAAATGCCCGGAATGCCCGGGATTGATGATGATAACTGGGAAGTTCCACGTGGTAGATCCATGCCAAAGACTGATCCATAGCTTCTTCCCTCTGTTCGTGGTCAAACTCCTTCGATCGAAAACTCATCTCAAGTTCTCTAGAATTCGCACAAAGCAAAACTCATAATTTTCATTCATCATCAATACTAATTCTCATAAGAGATTACAATGTGTATTTATAAAGAAAAGAAACCCTAGGAATACTACTTAAAATAAAACTCCTAATCAACCATTAAAACTTTCTAATCTAACGGTCATAATTGATTTCTCCATTAATCCCTTTTTTTTAATACGCGATCACTTTTGAAGGGTCAAATGATGTCCGATTGACGTGAAATTGCTCTTGTTTGAAAGCTTATCGAAGTAGCTTTCCAACAAGATAATAATCACACAATTCTGACACATTGATATACTTATGACCACTTTTTCGATGGTTGCGCAGAAAGTGACGGGATTAACAGTCACATAACACATATATGTGCCTGACCCCTAAATAATTCAAATAAGGAAACTAGTCCTAAAACAGGCCACTTATTAAAAGAATCCTAATAAGAAAGGAAACTAAACCTAGATAAAATATTGCCTAAATTAATGTGCACACGGGTCTTTAACGGGCCTTTTGAAAGCCCATTTATGGGTCTATTTCTTCCTTGCTGGCTTGCTTCTATTGGCCCGGTCACGATGCAAACATGCGGATCTAAATTCCCCGTCACCTTAGGGCCTCGTCTTGTCAATAGTGTTATTGTAACTTTAGTTTTCTTATATAATCATATTTTGTAGCTTCTTGGATCCATGCTACATATTGCACAACTACTTTTTTGTAGTTCATTTGTTGGAATGCAGGATTGTTTTAGCGCGAATTTTTAGGTGTTTCTACCTTCCCTTTCCATTATGAGGTGATCTTTTTCTAGTTTGTTCATTCTCCATCGTGGACGCAGGGTCGGCCCTGGACCAAGGCGAGCCAGGAGGTTGCCTTGGGCACTCGATTTCCAGGGCCCCCCCAAAAAAAAAACCCTTTTAAAAACTAGGTTTGAAATATATATATATATATATATATATATATATATATAAAGGGCCCTCATCTCCAGCCCTCTCTCTGCTCTCCAAAGTCCAAACCCTCCCGTCTCTCAAGGCTCCACTGGCCATTTCTCCAACGACTTCTTTGTTTCGTATCTCCAAACCCTCCTCACCATTGAAGAAACCAACGAAACCCAAGAGAAAATCAACAAATGCAGCTTACAAGTTACAAATCAAGCAGCAAAAATGTATCTTCTTCAAAATCCAAGAGAATACCATAGAATCTGATTGGTGGGACAATTTCTGGCATAAGAACTCTACTTCAGGTATCCTACTGAGTCTAATCCTTGTTTTTTGGTGGTTTTGCCTTCTTTGTCTTGCTCAGAGATCTCAAGCTCAAGCTACAACAGACCTAGTTGAAGGTATGCTTCTCAAACTTCTTTCACTCAGTTAGTTTTATTTTATTTTTCCTCTTATTTAAACAAACCCCATATAAACCAGGTGAAATCTGAAGTCTTTTGCTTTTTTTTTTTTCTTATTAAATTGGAAAAAAAATAAGTTCTTTTTCAAAATTTTCAATTGATTGAAATGGGTTTCTTAAGTGGGTTTTGGTTTAATTGATCATATGGGTTCTTCTTTGTTATGGAAATTAAAAGTGGGTTTTGTTCTAGATGATCATATGGTTCTTCTTTCCAATGAATTTAATCTGAAATCTGCTTTTTTCTATTTTTTTCTTTTGGTATATTTCAGTTAGATACACATGAATCTTGCATCGTTTAATCCACCATCTCAGATTTAATAGTATGTAGATTTGATATGATTGTTTTTGTACAGAATCCATGTGCCCTTCTGTTTGTTTTTCAAAGCAAAATGTGTATTTTAATATTTGTTAATTATTATATGGTTAGAAAACTGTGGACTTGTGTTCCTCCGTTTTCAATCATACATAGGGAAACCCATTTGCCCATCAATCACCCTAAAAAGCTTAGTTGCACAAATGTTAGGACCCTAAAACATTGTGTAGGTCACTGTTATTATTATGATGTCTGGGACAAGAGTTTTAATTAGGTGATCCGGCTTAACACCACAAGCAATGTGATATTCCCAATTCAGATAGGGAAAAAAGTCTCTTGGTTTTTTTTTTTTTCTAATAGGGAGATAGGGAAAACTCTTGACCCTGGGCTATATGTGATGGCGGGTGTTACATGTCATGACGCTTTTTAGGTGGAGACTAAAGCCCATGCCAGAAACAAAATCAGGGACATAAGCTCAGAACCGGACAATATTGTGGCATGTGGGTCTGGGTCATCACTGAATGGTATCAGAGCCGAAAATAGGTCTTCTATAAGGTGGGGGATTGTGATAGTCTCACATCGGATAGAAAAAGTTCTGACCCTAATACTCTCGACATTATTTCGGTTGGTTACGGTAAACTGATGACGTGGAAGTAAAAGGTCCTTTTAATTTGTGTGATTTTTTTCTTAGTTTTTCTAATTTTTGTAATTAGAAATAAAAATTCAAGAGGTGCATGCCTCACACCTTGAAACATATGCCTCCGCCTCTAAGTAGTTGTAACACCTCACTTCACGCCTCCTTTTAAAACATTGCTCGTAGGAGTAAAGCTTTCTCAATATACCTCTATGCATGTTAGAGATACAATTCATAGTTCAACATATCATGACATCACTCCCTCATTCAAAAACCGACTCTGGTGTGAGACCACCATGGTATCACATCATCCCACGGTGATAGAGGTACCACACCAAATTTCCGTCATGAGTACCATAATACATCCCATTTTCAAGACCTACCTTTAACCCTCATGACTAAACCAAACTAAGTTACTTTAATTCCATTGGTTCAACCTAGAGTCTCGAACTTTTTACCACTCTTCCCATGGGGCACTTTGATGCCACGACACTAGAGTCGGCTTACCTGCCCATGACATCCAATTTCGATGAATGCTTACCTGCCCATCGCGCTCGCTTGACTATACAACTTTAATCAATGACTTTGCCGCTAAAAATGCGAAAAGAGAATATTTAAATGAATTTTTTTAGTATTGCATTTATGAGTATTGCATTTTCTTTTTGTATTGCATTTTCTTTTAATATTTACTTGTATTTAATTCTTAATTACATTTTCGAATTATATATAGTAAAATAGAATGAGTATTATTTTATTTGTCAAAAAAAAATTTTGGCAAATTTTTTATATATTATAAAGTAATATGAAATAGGGGCCCCCATTTTAGGAACTTGCCTTGGGCCCCCAAAATGTCAGGCCCGGCCCTGCGTGGACGATGTTTTTTATAATGGGTTTGGGGGGATTTGAGATGCATATGGTTTTAGTCGAGTCTAAGGTAATGTACCACCAATGTCCATTTAACTACTAAAGTGCTCGAGCAAGGTAATTTGTGTTGTTAATAAATTGAGTAAAGTACTATCACACTTCACCTCCTTCGATAGGGTTGGTCTCCTAACAACTAACCCACTGAGTCTTTCGAACCTTGTGCGAAAACATTACACTCATTGCACTAGGTCATGTGGGTATCAAACTAAGGATCTGTGACTAACATGAATTTTTCGATGATTTTGATGAAATTGAGATTATTAAGATGCGATCCTTATTCTGTATTTATTCATTTTTTTTAAAGAAAAAAAAAAGAGGCGAATAAAGAGACTATTTCATTGAAAGTTTAATCATTGTGTAACCGGGCCTCTTGCCTCACTAAGCAGAGAGTGTTCGCGTCAAAAGGTGAGCTTGAAGTGATTCACTTGTTTAATGGTTACACCGATTTCATAGCCTAGTTGATTCGAGCCAATATATGTGTGTGGGTGTCGTTACACCTAATACCCCTCTGGTGTAGGGAGTCATTGATCTATAATTCGTTACACGAGTCAACTAGAAAGCTTAAGGGAATCGGTATTGCACTAACCATTCGAAAAAAATAAATAAAAATAAAAAAAATAAATGATGATGATGAATAACTAAAGAATGCAAGGATTGCTCTAGTAATCGCAAGTCTTAATAGGAGAAAGATTGTGTTAGGAACAAGTTCACAAGTTGTGACTCACATGCACAAAAACATAAATAAAACGAGGTTTGAATAAGTGGTGGATCGGGATACATGAATCCTTATTGTGAAAACGTTTGTGGGTAACTTTACTGGAAACCCTCAGGAGGCCCGACTCCTCCCCTCGGGAACACTTAGGGGTTTAAAGGGTTGTTACATATGCTAAATGTGGCTGTGCTCCTACGAAAGTGGCTTCTGTTGGTTTCTATTCTTGTTTCTTCATTTGTTTTGCTTTGGGACTAGCAAAATATAGGTTTGGGGTGTGATTATGGCTAATTAGTTACACAAATTAGCCCCCAAACTTGTATTGCTAGGACTTAGAGTAGGTTAGGAATAAGATATTAATGTGTTTGTGTGTTTGTAGAAAGTAAATTCCCAAGGAGCATAATGGAGGACGATTGGCTGAAAGAAATGCTCAAAGAAAACTGATGACTGATGTAGCTTTCTCGAGTGACTTTGGTTCTCGCTCAAGCGACCTCATGCGATTTGAGCTGCTGTTGACTTTTTGTTGGAAACCACCCTAAACCACAACGTATATATAGAAGATAAAAAGAAGGAAGGCATGTTTTGGAGGCTGAAAAGAGGACAGAGAAACCCTAACTCTTGGAGAGAAAGGTGAAGAGATGAAGCATTCTATGGCGACATCTATCATGTGAAGCTTAATGTATAGTCTAGGGGACTAACGAAGCATAGCTTCATGTGGAGGATTTGCAATTGTTTGGTTATTTGTATACACTATCTTAATCTTCATTGGAATAATATTCTTGTAGAACATTGTTCATTTCTATCTTTTTCTTTGAGATTTCTTGCAGAAATAAAAGTATAAATAGATACCTTTATGTTAATCTCAGATTTGCAATCTGAAATCAACCTGTGCACTACTAGTGTGTAGAATTTTTAATGCCTTGTGATTAGGATGAGACTGACCGAGACAGTATTGTCATCATTGATTGATGTACCATGCAACATCCAGAGTCTCATACTATGAGCAAGGAATCAAAAGATCCCGAAATCCGAGCAGAGCTTGTAGCTCTGCGAAGGATACTTCTTTCAGAAGTCTAATCAAGCAAAATCAAATCCAACTCACGACAGTGACGTGGAGTTGTGAACCCTAGATTCCCTCTCTAATTTCAACCCTAGATCTCGCCAATTAATTTAAAATCTTTGCTTTCATAAAAAGTTTCTGTTCACAAACAAACACTTTGCGCTGGAAAGTGAGAATCAGTTTGGCATAATTTCAAACCAATCCTTGTGGAATCGACATTTGGACTCAAGTGCTTTACTATACGTTAAGTCACTTGATAAGGGTTGAAGAGCTCGAACCGAAAGTTACGATCAGGAGGCGCTTTGTTCGTTCAAGTCTTGCCTTTCGTTTTTCGGATTCGGTTATTCCTACGGTCCATTCTGCCATTAATTCTTCGCGTTGCTTCTCCAATCGTCTCTTTAATTGTATGTTTATCTAAAATTTTATGAATTATGTCAGGTACGAGGGCCATAATGGAGATTCATAATTTTAATAAAATTCTCAAGTAATTTAATGACAGGCATGATTTCATCTCCTTTATGTGTATATTAAGAGGTGTTTATTAACTGATTTTGACAGATATCACTTACAGTCTGTGCCCGCCCTAGTAACTTTATTTATGGTACATTGTTATCATCAGACCGGTGATTTATTTTCACTAAATCGTTCAGGAAGGTCAGCCAATCAAAAATTTTCAAAGCAGGTAGTTATTCTATGACCATTTATTAATCAGGTCATTGTCAACTCCAAACAGTCAATATCAATCAATCAGATATATAAAACCATTATGGTTATATCAAAAAATCCAAACTATGCCAAACAAATGGGGCTATATCCAGAACAATCAGTCATATCAAAAATCAAAATCATATCTAATGAATCAAATTGTATCAAACAGTCAAAGCTATAAAGATCATCTGGACGATATCAATCAATCAGGGGTATGTCAAAGTAATTTGAACTATATCAAAGAATCAATCTAGATCAAGTAATCAAAGTCATATCAAACATTTGAGATCATTTTGAATCATTACGAATATGCCAAATACTCAAATTATATCAAGTAATCAGAGTATATCAAGTAATCAAAGTAAATCAAGCAATCATATCAATACTAAGTTTCAAAGGTAAGCGTTTAAACCTTCAAACATAGACGGGTAGTTTGTTCGCATTTTAGATTCTAACTCCCAGGTAGCACTTTCGATATCTTGATATCTCCAAACTACTTTTGCTATGGGAATTGCTTTGGAACGCAACTGTTGTTCTCTTTGATCTAAGATTTGCACTGGCCTTTCCGTGTAGGTTAGGTCCTCTCGTAGTTTGATGACTTCTTTCGGAATTAAGTGACTCAGATCCGGAATATATCTTCGTAACGTAGAGATATGGAAGACTTTATGTACTAGTGCCATTTCTTCAGGTAGTTGCGGCCTATGGGCCACAGTTCCTATCCATTCGATTATTGGGTAAGGTCTGATATAACGGGGCTTCAATTTGCCTCGCCTACCAAACTGAACAACTCCTTTAGTCAGGGACACTTTAAGAAAGACTTTCTCTCCAACTTTGAATTCTAGGATTCTCCTTTTCTTTTCGGCAAAACTCTTTTTTCGATCCTGTGCGGCTATAAACCGGCATCGTATCAACTTACTCTTCTCAACAGTGATTTGGACCAATTCAGGGCCAACCATCTGCCTGCATCGTATCAACTTACTCTTCTCAACAGTGATTTGGACCAATTCAGGGCCAACCATCTGCCTTTCACTAACTTTGCTCCAGCATAGAGGAGAATGACAAGGTCTCCCATAGAAAGCTTCGTACGATGCCATCTTAATGCTACTCTGATAGCTGTTATTGTAGGTAAACTCACATAAAGGTAGGTATTGGTCCCTACTTCCTTGGAATTCTAAAATATAGGCTCTTAGCATATCTTCTAGTATCTGAATTGCCCATCTGTCTAGGGGTGATATGCCATACTCATCTTAACCTTGGTTCCCATCCATGAGTCAAAATTTCTGATTTCCGAGATGTATCGTTTAGCCTCCAGGACGATACTTATCGGCATATCGGCCGATACATTCAATGTATCGCTGATATATTGAATTTATTATCCTGGTACAAATTTTTTTTTCAATCCCCAAAAATTCCCTAAAATTCAGGGAAAATATATTTAATGATTTTCTATTTTTTTCAATTTTTTTAAATATTTTTTAAGGCTTCTTTAAGGCATATTTGGGAGTTTTATCAATTTAGAAGTATAAAGCCCTATCCCAAATTCGTTTTTTTTTTTCAAATTCTAGTCATTTAGCCCCTCAAAATTGGAGGTTTTATCACAAAACCCACAAATTTGGGGCTAAAAAATATAAATCTACCATATTCATGGGTAGATCTATATCTTTCCACTAAAAAATAGAAGCAAGTGGACAAAAGACACAATTTTAAGGAAAATACCTTTTGTATGGTCTCAAAGTAGTTGATGCGGCAGATTTATCCGATTAAAGAGATCGGAAGAGAGAGGAGAATAGAGGAGAAAATAGGAGAAAAAATAAAGAAAAATGGAAAACCCGAGCTTAAAGGGGTTTCCCTTCGTCACTTGAAGTTGGGGACCCACTGGATGATAATTTGAACTATACGGACAATAAATTGACCGTATTGTCCAATAATTACACTGTTTTTAAGGGGGGGGGGGCGAGAAATGACCCATGTACGTATTGGTATCAGATGATATTTTGATCCATTTTCCCATCGTTTTTTGAAATGATCGCCAAAATTCTGAGGTAAAATGGGAATCTCTATCTGACACGATAGACAATGGAACACATGGAATCTTAACGATTTCGAAGACGTACAAGTCTGCTAATTGCTCGAACGGAGCAGTCAACTTAGTAGGTAAGAAGTGAGCCGGTTTTGTGAGGCGATCTATGATTACCCAAATCTTATCATAACCTTTACCGATCTTGGGGAGTCCTGATACGAAGTCTATGGTAATGTACTCCCACTTCCACTGAGGAATGTCTAGGGATTGTAACGGTCCTGCGAGTCTCTGATGTTCTGCTTTCACTCACTAACACACCAAACATTGACGAATGAATTCGACAACGTCTTACTTCATTCCAGACCACCAATAATTCCATTTCAGGTCATGGTACATCTTGTTACCTCCTGGGTGGATGGTATATTTTGATCGATGTGCTTCTGTCAAAATTTCCTTTCTTAACTCTGCATCATCCGGGATACAGTCTTTTCGGAAATAGAAAGCTCCATCATATGAAATAGAGAAGCTAGGGATTGCGCCGTCTATCACCTTCTGCCAGTATGTCTCTAGCCGAGGGTCTAAATGTTGTACTTCTATCACCTTATTTCTAATCAAAGGCTTTAGCGTAGCTACTAGGAGCTTCGGACCGGTATTATTCTAAGGGTTCTGACTACAGGACCGATGAGCAAGTGTGGAAACATGCTCACCTTTCCTGCTTAAGGCCACGACAACTAAATTGGCTTTTCATTCGTGATACCGAATCACACATTCAAATTCTTTAAGGGTTTCCATCCAACGTCTCTGTCGTAAGTTCATCTCCTTCCGAGTGAAGAGGTATTTCAAACTCTTGTGGTCAGTGAAGATGACCAACTTTTCACCATACAAGTAGTGTCGCCATATCTTTAAAGCAAACACTATCGCTGCTAACTCTAAGTCATGTGTTGGATAGTTCCTCTCATGGTCTTTCAACTTACGCGACACATATGTTATCACTCTACCCTTCTGCATCAACACGCAGCCCAATCCCAGATGGGATGCATCACAGTAGACTTCATCGTTGTCACTTCCCGATGGAATTGTCAGTATCGATGCCATAGTCAACCGATTTTTCAGCTCTTGGAAACTATGTTCATGGGCAGGAGTCCATTCAAACTTGATCTTTTTCTTAGTCAGTTCGGTGAGGGGTTTGGTCAACTTGGAAAATCCTTCCTCGAACCAATGGTAATAGCTTGCTAGTCCGAGGAAACTACATAGTTCGGTCACACTAGTTTGTCTGTTCCAACTCATAACAATTTCGATCTTAGAAGGATCTATTGAAACTCCATCTTTGGACACCACATGTCCTAGAAAGGAAACTTTCGTCAGCCGAAATTCACATTTCGAGAACTTAGCGTACTACTGATGTTCTCCAAGGGTTGTGAGGTAATTCTTAGGTGCTTCTCATGTTCTTCTGGGTTCAGAGAATATATTAACATATCGTCGATAAAGTCTACTACGAACTTATCGAGGTAAGGTTTGATGATTCGGTTCATGAGGTCCATGAATGCTGCCGGGGCATTAGTCAAACCAAATGGCATTACGATAAACTCATAGTGACCGTATCGGGTTCGGAAGGAAGTCTTAGGATGTCCTCCTCTCGGACTTGTAACTGATGATAGCCGGTATGCAAGTCAATTTTGGAAAAGATTCGAGCAGTTTGCAACTGATCGAACATGTCATCTATCTTGGGTAAGGGGTACTTGTTCTTTATCGTAACTTGGTTTAGTTTATGATAGTCTATGCATAGAAGCAGGGTACCCTCCTTTTTCTTGACAAATAAGACTAGAGCTTCCCAAGGTGAGGAACTCTGTCGGATAAATCCCTTATTTTCATGTGCTTGCAATTGGTTCTTGAAGTCTATAATCTCTTTCGGTTCCATTCTTTAGGACTGTTGAGACACTGGGTTCGTTCCAGGTATTAAGTCGATTCTGAATTCGATCTCCCTAGGCGGGTGTTAAGACATGAAAAGTACCACTTTTCACCCTTAACTTAGCCTCTGTTAGACCCTCAACCATCTAATAAATGCTTGTTAAGTCATTTCTGTAGGTAATAAACAGCAGCTGCAATTAAGCTTTAATCCTGCTAAGGAGCCCACTTTTGCCCCAGAAGTCTCTAAGAAGAATGGAAGCTGGATCCAGACAAGAACTTGGCTGCATGAAGGCAAAGCACAGCAGCAACAGAGCAAGAAATGAGCCTCGCGCAGTTGTCATAAGGTTCAAAGGATTCAGAAAGTAAGCCTCGCACAGTCCTCGCAAGTTTCCCAAGACTTCATACCAATTGTCTGCGCTGTTCTCGGGCAGTTTAGTGACAAAAGGGCTTCAGAATAATGACTCGCGCAGCTCTCGCGAAGCTCAAGCAATTAAATGCTCGCGCAGTCTCGCGTAGCTCAAGAAAGCAGCACTCAAAACCTCGCACAGTTCATTCATATCAGCTGAGGAGAGAGAGAGCTCCAGGTATTTCTGCACACAGTGTCCGCGAGATGCAAAACTTCATAAAAAACTTCTCGCGCAGTTTAGAGACCAATGCATATCACGCCCTCGCGAGGATCCTCGCGAAGATCCACTGAGAAACAAACTACTCGCGCGATTCCCGTGCCATTCAGAAGGAAAGTGCAATCTCGCGAAGACCAGAGCAATCCAGCGAGCATTTAATGCTCTATCGTGTGACTGCTTAAGCTGCAAACTAAGACAACCCCGCGACGACTGGAGTTTCAAGTTAATCCAATCCCGCGAAGACCGTGCAACCACACGACAGTCTTGGAAACCAGTGCTACCTGGCGAGGCTCTGGACTCTAACTCTCCCTCACTTCTGTAGAGGACATTCTGGGAACTTCCAGCAATTAGGGCACGCACTCCAACACTCCAATTTTCGCGCACGCGCCCCGAGGTATCCAAGGAATAGTATTAGGCCATGTGGCATCGTTAAAATTAGGGTTTCCTAACCCTAATGCGCCGCCAAACTGACTGCTATATAAACCTAAGCCTGGTTTAGGTTTAATAGGACCCCTCTTAGAATAGAATTGTCTATCTTCTTCTTGCAGTAGCTGTAGATCTCTTATAAGGTTTAGGTAGATTTCTTTTTACTTTTTCTTCTCTCTTTAGCCCAGCACTTGCTGGCTATGCCTTTGTATGCTTAGTTGGTTTAGATTTAATGAAATTTCATGATTGGGTGTTTTACATTTATGGGATTGAAGTTTGAGATTGAGTTGTTCTGTATAAGGCTGCTGCCTTGAGATCCTCCATTGAAAGGTTGCATTATAAGCAGTGGAGGACTGTTTTTAAAGATCTATTCAGATCCAAGTGACCTGTGTCTGGGCTAACATGCTCCTATAGAAGCCTAGCCCCACCACAGGACCCACTAGATCTGAAATCCCCATGGGAGGAATGAGCTTTTGTAGCCTTGTAAACATGGTGGTGACAGCAATGTTTCTTGTTCTGTTTTCGACCTCTGTGAGGAGGATAGCCTCTGGGATAATCTGTGACCATTTATGTGGAAAGGTTATAGCCTTAGGGTGAGGCCAATCCACAGATCCAAGACAGATTCTTCTTCTCTACACTTGTGCTTGTAGCCCTGTGAGAGATTGTACAGAGACAGACTCCCCTGTATTTGTATAGACCCGCCATCAAATGGTAGGCCTGGTTTGGTTATAGAGAGTGTAGGCTTGTGACTGGATCACTGCAGTCTTTCTAAAGCAGTGGACAGCTGGACCTAAGGCTGTACTCAAACTCTTGCTGGTTCTGTGTTTGGGCTAACATGCTCCCATACAGGCCTAGCCCTACACATAGCACTTTAGGTTTGAGGTTCCCTATGGATTCTTGTGCTTGTAGCCTGGATGAAGTAGTGCCTATAATGATAAACTTGTTCTGACCCATCTCTGGACTGTGGTTCCCCAATTGGATAGTCAGTGACCATTTAAGTGGACAAGTTATAGCCATAAAGGGATTGGATCATAGCACAGAGATGAGTTGGATTCTTTCTTCTCAGTGGTGATAATGTAGCCATTGGACATGACTTCTATAGCAGCAGATTTGAATTTGAGTCATGAAACCCCTTAGATCTGAACCTAATAGCATACTTCTCACCCTTTTTATATTTCTTTTCTCACACTCCATCATTCTTCTCAACCCTTTCTGTAGTTCAGGCATTAGGTTATCTTAGGATTTAGAGAATAGTGACCCAAAAATCCCTTCCATTTAGGAATGTCAGATCTGTAGTCAGATCTGGAGGGCTTACTAAAGATGGCTCCCTTGGAGCTTGAGATCAACTTCCCTGTGGGACAAACTCTTACTTATCAAAACTTGCTACAATAGACCCTGTATCTTGCAGGTCTGTGATATTTCAGTTGTGCTGAATCCATCCTCTATTTTATTTTGCTTTTACCATTACACAATAAATCAGCACACTGGAGTTTAACAACAAGTTTTTGGCGCTGCTGTCGGGGATTTTGATCTTTTAGTAGACTCTAGATTTTTGATTCTTTATTCTTTGGTAGCTGTACTTGTGAATAATTGATACTGCTGATTTACATTTGAAATTTTTCTTGCAGATCTGGACCGTAGCAGAGAAGGAGACTGGAACTGCATTGAGAGTCTAGCTACCTCTATTTGCACTTCTCTAACCTTCAAAACCTCAGTTTATTTCTCCTTTGAAGATTCCATAAGCAGTTGATTAGGATAGTTGTAATTTTTTTTAGTGCAATGTGCTTCCGAACTGTTTCCCTTGCTGTTGGTGTGTGTGCATGTTAGGAAGGAGATCTCTCAGTCCTACTTTAGAGCCTGCTAACCCTGAGATTGAAAGGGTAGAAGATCGAGAAGGCACAGACACACCACCGTCGAGCCCCCTATTGAAATAGAGACAACAATTGTGGGTGAAGAGCAACCTAGAACATTAAAGGAATTGAATGCTCCGGATGATTACAATTCTCCATTTAGCATTCAATTCCCAGATGTTCAGGGTAATTACGAAATCAAAACTTCCATCATCTAAATGCTTCCCTCTTTCCATGGGCTTAGCAAAGAAGACCCTTACAAGCACATTGACCAGTTCTTGGCCCTGTGCACGACATTTTCCATTGCAGGTTTGGGACCAGAAGCCACTAGGCTAAGGCTCTTTCCTTTCTCCCTAAAGGACAGGGCCAGCACCTGGTTGTCCACTCTCCCAAACAACAGTATCACTACTTGGAAAGACCTCCAGACAAGATTTCTGTCTAAATTTTCCCTAGAGACCAAAACTAGCCAATTGAGGAAGGGCATACTTTCTTTTGCCCAGTCCTCAACTGAAGATTTTAACCAATGTTGGGACAGATTTAAGGAGATGCTCAAACAATGTCCCCACCACAAGATCCCTGACAGGCAACTTGTCCAGAGCTTCTACAATGGGATAGATGAGAAGAGCAGAGACATGGTAGATGCCTCTTGTGGTGGAACATACATACATAAAACAGCTGATGAGGCATGGGACTTGTTCGAAGTCATAAGTGAAAATGCTTTCTAGAAGATGTCCTCATCTAGAACTGTTCAAGAGCCTTCTCCTAAGCTGGGGGTGGCTGAAACTTTTAAAGGAAAGATGTATGAAGTTAGAGGAAATGATGACCTGAGAATGCAGATGGCCAATCTTACTAAAAGATTTGATAAACTTTTGACTGTGGTGCAGCCCAGAATAGCTGCACAAGTGATGGAGGCATGTCTGATATGCCAATCTCCATAGCATACAGTGGAAGAGTGCCCATTTGCAGGGCAATACCCTGAATTTGTAATGGAACAGGCTGTTGCTGCCCAATCTTTTGGACAGCAACAATCTGGTGGTTACAATAAACAACCATATGGATACCAGCACCATAATGCTGGTTACCAATAGAGAGACCACCCAAATTTGAGGTGGAGGCAAGACAATTATGTTCAACCACAACAGATGTTGGGCTTACTTCAAAGGCCGCAACAGCAGTTTAACTAGGGTTATGCCCAAAGGTCGAATTTCCAGCAGCAACAGCAACCCCAGCAACAAAATCAATTGGTAGTTCTCCCACCTCAGCCCCGAAGTGCTTCTTTCGAGGACCAGGTTTTGGCCCAATTGTAAAGCCTTGGACCCTTGAATTAGACTGTGACTTCGCACAGTCAAAGCATTAAGAAAATAGAAGAGCTGCTTGGCCAAATAGCCAATGCTCTGGCTAAAAGAGAGGAGGGCAGGTTGCCAAGCCAACCAGTTGCCAACCCAAAGGGCCAGTATTCCATCGGAGAAGGCTCCTCAAATTTTGAGGGGGCCAATGCCATCACAGCCTTAAGGTCTGGCAAGCTGGTAGACAACTAGGTGGGAAAAGAACAAGGAGAGGTCATTCCCAAGGAAATGTCAAGTGGAAGTGATAAAGACTTTGTTAGAGCACAGAGTCAAGAACTGCCTGCTACCCTTCAACAAGAAAAAAATAAAGAGGTTGTAGTTGAGCCTCAACAGGAGATAAAAATAGAAAAAAGAAAAAAAAAGTTCAATGATAGGCTTGCTGAGGAACCAAGAAGACCTCACCGCCATTTCCTCAAGCTTTGAGTAGCCCTGCCCCTTTTGATAAGTGTCAGGCACAGATCGAGGAAATGATGGAGACCTTTAAGCAAGTCAAAATAAATTTACCCCTGCTTGATGCAATCCGACAGGTCCCAGCCTATGCAAAGTTTCTGAAAGACCTTTGTACTCAGAAAAGGAAGGCCAGAGGTCATTTGTCCAAAAAGGTCTTTGCAACTGATATAGTTAATTCTGTATTAACCATGACAATACCTAAGAAGTTGCAAGACCCAAGGATACCCACTATTTCCTGTATTATTGGTGACCACACGATTGGAAGGGCCCTTTTGGACCTTAGAGCCAGTGTTAACCTGCTGCCATACAGTGTATATCAGCAGTTAGGTTTGGGGGAGCTGAAGCCCACCCCTGTTGTTCTATTGATGGCTGATAGGTCTGAGAGGAAACCCATGGGAGTGATTGAGGATGTCCTAGTGGGGGTAGACAAGTTCTTCTACCCTGCAGACTTCCTTGTTTTGGACATGAGTTGTAACAAGAGTACATCCCCGATACCTGTCAGTTTGGGCAGACCATTTTTGGCCACTGCCAATGCATGCATTCAATGCAGGTCTGGGATCATGGAGGTCACTTTCGGACATATGAAAGTTGAGCTTAATGTGTACAACAGTGCAAAGTACCCTCAGCTGGACAATGAGGAATGCTTTGCAGTGGATGTACTAGAAGAAATTGTTGAAGAAGAACTGCCCACTCTATTGGAGTGGAGCAACATTGTCACTGATTTAACTGAAGTTTGGAACATGGTGGAAGAAGGAAGCCTAGCTTTAATGCCAGAGGACATACCCCTAGTGAGGTCTTCTGTGGGCTTAGTGCAGCATTCCAATGGGAAACCTACATTGCTGCCCCTTCCTCCAACCAACAATACACCAATCCTGCCATCCTTCCAACAAGCCCCTGATCTGGAGCTCAAGAAGCTGCCAGAGACATTGAAATATGCTTTCCTCGAGAAAGAAGAGAAACTTCTTGTAATTATCTCCTCTTCTTTAACCAGTGAGCAAGAGGAGAAATTGCTAACAGTTATGAGGAAGCACAAGAAAGCAATTCGCTGGACCATTGCTGATCTGGGAGGGATTGATGTATCAATCTATATGCATAGGATTCATCTAGAGGAGGGCTCAACACCCTCCAGGGAAATGCAGTGGAAATTGAATCCTCACATGCAAGAAGTGGTTCTCAAAGAAATCATTAAGTTGCTGGATGCTGGGGTAATTTACCCCATCTCTGATTCTGAACGGGTGGCACCAATCTAGGTGGTACCCAAGAAGTCTGACATCACAGTGATCACAACCGACTCTGGAGAGTTGAGACCAGTCAGGGAGACCACTGGCTGGAGAGTTTGCATCGATTATCGAAAACTCAACTCCAAGACCAGAAAAGACCACTTCCCTCTCCCTTTTATTGATCAAATTTTGCATAAGTTGGCTGGGAAAGCTTTTTACTGTTTTCTTGATCGGTACTCAGGGTACAATCAGATCAAGAGAAAACTACTTTTACTTGTCCTTTTGGCACCTTTTCTTACAGAAGGATGCCTTTTGGACTGTGTAATGCCCCAGTCACCTTTCAGAAGTGTATGTATGCCATCTTTTCTGATATGATTGATAAATTCTTGGAAATTTTTATGGATGATTTCTCGGTTTATGGGGATAGCTTTGACCAGTGTCTACAACACCTCCATCAAGTCTTACAAAGATGTGAAGAGACCAATTTGGCCTTAAGTTGGGAAAAGAGCCACTTCATGGTAACACGAGGAATTGTGTTGGGCCATGTGGTCTCTAAAGATGGAATTGAGGTAGACAAGGCCAAAGTTAACCTCATTGCAAATTTACCCCCTCCAAGAACAGTCAAGCAAATAAGATTTTCCTTGGGCATCCTGAATTCTACCGGAGGTTTATCAAAGACTTCAGCAAAACTGCTAAACCAATGTGCCACCTGCTCTGCCAGGATGTGCCCTTTGATTTTTCTGCTGAATGTCTTGAGGCATTTGAAAAGTTAAAAATCTGCCTCACCTCTGCTCTGTACTCTAAACACCTGATTATACCTTGCCCTTCGAGTTGACGTGTGATGCATCTGACTTGGCAATAGGTGCTGTTCTGGGCCATAGAAAAGATAAGCTGCCTGTGGTCATTGCATATCTCAAAGAAATCACTTCAAGCTCGGTGAATTACACAATTCGAGAAAGAGCTTGAGGCGTTTAGACCTTACCTACTTGGGTCTAAAACTGTCATCTTCACTGACCACTCAGCATTAAAGTACCTACTGTCCAAGAAGGATGCAAAGCCTAGATTGATTAGATGGATACTCCTTTTGTAGGAGTTTGACATCGAAATCAAGGACAAAAAGGGTGTAGAAAATGTGGTGGCTGACCACTTGTCCAGAATTATGTTGGAAAAAGCTGATGATGACCTTGCTACAAATGATGTCTTCTCGGATGAACAATTGTTTGCCATCCACTCTTTGGTTCCCTGGTATGCTCATATTGTCAATTATCTAGTTATAGGCAAGATCCCTTCCCATTGGACAAAAATGGATAAAAGACCTGTTTTTCTCACAGGTCAAATTCTTTTTCTGGGAAGAACCTTGCTTGTACAAGTATTGTACAGACCAAATCATTCGAAAATGTATCCCCGAAAGTGATGTCCCCAGTATTCTGGTCATGTGCCATGAAAATGCCTGTGGAGAACACTTTAGTGGGAGAAAAACAGCTGACAAAGTGTTGCAGTGTGGGTTCTATTGGCCTTCTCTTTTCAGAGATGCCAATACACACTGCAAGACCTGTGAAAGATGTCAGAAACTAGGAGGACTGTCTAAACGAAATTCAACGCCTTTACAGCCCATCCTTGTTGTAGAACTGTTTGATATGTGAGGTATTGATTTTATGGACCCCTTTCCTCCTTCAAATAGTTTTCATTTCATCTTAGTGGCAGTGGACTATGTTTCCAAATGGGTAGAAGCCATTGCCACAAGAACTAATGATAATCAGGTGGTCCTCAAGTTCATAAAGCAAAATATCTTCTCCAGATTTGGTACCCCGAGAGCCATTATCAGTGATGGGGGGAGCCATTTCTGTAACAGAAATCTCGAGAGCTTGCTCAAGAAATATTCTGTCACCCATAGGATTGCTACTCCCTACCACCCACAAACCAGTGGGCAAGTTGAAATTTCAAATAGGGAGATCAAGCATATCCTTGAGAAGACTGTGAGGACTGATAGGAAGGATTGGGCTGACAAGCAATGAAACCTTTGTGGGCTTATAGAACTATAAGACTCCCATTGGTATGTCCCCATTCAGACTGGTCTATGGAAAGGCCTGTCATCTCTCCAAAGGAGTTAGAACCACAGTCATCAAACATTTAAATCTAGATCTAACTTTGGTCTTCACGAATTCTTGCGGTACTAAATTGGAAGAACTAAGGATGAATGCGTATGACAATGCCAGGATCTACAAGGAAAGGTCCAAAACTTTCTTTGACAAAGGGCTGTTGAGAAAGAGTTTTATTGCTGGTGATAAAGTTTGGTTATTTAACTCCAAACTTAAGTTTTTTCCGGGCAAATTGAAATCCAGATGGGAAGGTCCTTATATTGTCATGCATGTTTCCCCATCTGGTGCTGTGGAAATCAAGGATCCCAAGTCTAGGAGAATCTTGAAAGTGAATGGTCAAAGGCTTAAGACTTGTTTTGAAAAACCTGTTGAACCCAGGGACACCATTCACCTTCAAGACGATCCTTCTTCAAATTGATCCACAGGTGTGTCATTACTATATCATATGTATGATGTTTTTGGTTGATTTATCTTGTTTCTATTCTTTAAGATTTGTTCATGGTCTTATCTGAATCTGGACCAATCTGTTTTAAGCTTTTGATGCATGGTTTGATTCTTACTATTTTTCAATAGATAGCTTTTGTTGCACACCTCATATGGGAGGTCATTTTTGATTAAATGCTTGAGTTTGCATGTGTCTAGAGGTAGCCATAGGAGAGAGTCATGCCCCGGATCTAACCACAAGCAAATAAGAATAGGGGCAGAACAGAGAGCACATGCTCTCTGTTCTATCCTTTACTGTTGCTAGGTCTAAAATGAAAGTCTGGGAGACTATCGCGGGATTCAAAAGCTATCGCGAGGTTAAACAGGAAGCCTGGGAGCATGTCGCGCAATTTGCATAGAAACATTCAATGCCTATCGCGAGTTTCATGTGTGCCTGACAACCTCTCGCGCGGTCCACATCGCGCTATTCAGTAGTTCTCGTGAGATTATCAGGCTGTCACGAGGTTCACAAGGTAAACTGGGAGACTCGTGCAATTCAATAGAAATACTGCATTTCCTGTCGCGAGATTCTAAATCTGTCGCGAGATTCAAAAAAATGAACCTCAGAGCTTTTCACGCAATCCAAAAGAAACCTATGAGCCGCTCGCGCGATTCACATGAATTAATCTCACTCTGTCGCGTGCTCCAAGGATAACTTGAGAGATTGTCGCGCAATCCAGATTTAATCCACACCTTCGCTAGGTTCATTTCCAAACCCGCGACCAGATGTTCCAAAGCGCGCCGAGCTTCGCGATAAGTATTTCAACCCCGCGCTTTGTCCCTTCATTATTTTCATCATTCTTCCCTCTGCGAAACCCTAGCTTCTGGAGCTCTTCCCTCTCCCCCTCCAGCATCACTCCTACAACTCATCATTCACGTCACAATTCTACAGAGTTGTTCCTGACATCACCACCATCCATTACCCTCTGCTCAGAAATCTTGAGGTGCCCTGTGCATCAAATCAAACCAAACCCTAGACTTTAGCCTCCGTTTCTCATACTATAGGACAGAGTTAGATATGGCTCCAAAATTTGCACAGAAGAGAAAAGGGAAGGACAAGGACCCTGCAGAGACCACCCCCAAAAAGGCCAAGACTTCAAAGTCCCCCAAAAAAGGAAAGGAAGTGGTTGAGGAGGAGGCGGTACCTACCACAAAGTTCTATACTCCTTCTGAGCTCATGGAGTCAATTCCATTAGAGCCTGAAACAGCCTTTGATATACCATTTTTTGAGAAAGAACCTCTCTCTGCCCCTGCAGTACAATTTATGAGCAAAGCGGGCCTGCTGCCATTGATGAGAGGAATTCCAGCACTAGCCTACCGCAGGCTAGTGCAGCTATTTTATCAGCACATCAAGGTCAAGAGGGACAATGATGGACAAGGGTGCTTGCTGGTGTTGATTGACGACTTCGATATGTTGGTGGGCCCCAAGATGATCGCTGAAGTGTTGGGCATCCCAGCAGCATTCAATCCTAGCTGTGGATATGGCCCCCCTTTGAGGGCATCGATTGATACAATTGCACTGGCCCTAACTAGAGGATTAAAAGCCACCGGGGACTCAATCCGAAGGAGGGCAGTAGAACATGAACTGCTGTTCATTGACCAAGTCCTCCGGAAGAACATATATTGCTCAGGACATCAGCAAGAGAGGAGAACCCTCATTGCGGATGTTGTCTACTCCTAACACATGGGCCATGGATTCCATGCAGCTTGACTGATTTTTGAGGCGATGAAGGATGTAGTGGAGAAGTTAAGGTCCAACAAGAAGCCTCACACTCTACCCTATGCAAGAATCATTACCTTGCTGCTGCTCAAAGCGGGCTACAAGATAAGAAGGACTGAGCAGATCACCACCCTTACCCCTACTATCTTTGCCAAAAGTCAATGGGGAATCAGCAGGAGCTTGATGGGGGGCCAGAAAAAGAAGAAAGTTGAGGCTCAAGCACTGCCAAAGCAACCAGAGGTAGCTGGATCAGGGTCTACCCCTGCTACAGAGGAGGTGCCTCCAGAGATTATCACTTCCATCGCTGCAGCAGCCCCTGTTACCCCTGCATCCCTCACCCCTCTTGCATCCATCTCTCACCCCCCTCTATTTCCATCCTCCATGCCCACTCCCCCTTCACCTGTGCTTGGTCCATGGGAGGACTCACCATCCCCTACCTTACCTCAGTACACAGCCACAATTCCCTCCTTATCTCCACCTAAGCCTACCAGCCCACCACTCATCTCCTACAAAAAACAAAAAACAACTAAGACCATCCCAACCATCTCCCAAACACCACCCTCCATACCCTCTATCCCCATTGACACACCCCCCCTTGAAGAAACTCCCACCCCAGCCATATCTACTACATCCCCTCTCCCAGACATTGACTTAACCCTTAACACATCCATAGGCTTTCAAGCCTTCATCTCTACATTCCTTGAAACATTGCCTACATACTACACACCTCTGCCAGACTCCCCAACTACCTCCCAGCACCACTCCTGAGAACCACACTCTTCCCCTCCCTCCACTTTCCATCATGCTCCTTCCTCCCCTTTACAACCAGTACCCTCTTCTTCCTAAACCCAACCTCATAGCTTTGACGCACTAACCCTCATCCTACCCCTTATCCAAGACATACAAGCCCAGTTATCCACCAATACCTAAAAACATGACCAGATGCAAGCTGGACTCACCTCCATCCAATCTACCCTACACACCTTAATCACTCCACCCATCCCTCCCCCATCCACTTCACCCCCCTAGTCCTATCCACTGACAGACAGACACAAACAGACTTCCCTCTTGACTCATTTCCCCCCCCCCCACCTTCACCATTAACTCCTACCCACCCATTTCCTTTAATCCCTTTCACAATTCCCATTTTCCATCCCCTAACTCCTCTCGAGCCTACACCCTTTTCATTTCCCCTATACCTCCACCCCCTCTTATCCTACCCCCCCCCTCTTAGCCTACCACCTTCTCTACCAAATCCACCCAAACAGACCCAGAGCCTGACCCCATTCCCCCACAACTTGATTTCCCTACTATCATCCCCCCCAGGACCAAGCACAATCTGCTCCTTCCACCTCCTATCTTCCCATTGCCTTAAAACATCATTTTTACAGCCCCCCCTACCTCACCATCCTCCACCATATGAGAGATAATGCATACCTGAGGAAGTATGTCCTGAGGGGCATGGCCAAGCTTCGCCAATCAATTGAGACCCCCCTGCTGGAGCAGATTGATAAAATGACGGAGGAACACCGACAGCAGCTTTTGGGCATCTCCTTGGGGTGGACAAACATTTTGGACGCCTACCAAAAGGCTAAGGCTACAGCTACTTATCATTAGATCAATTGGGAGTATGAGAAATCAAATGCTACTGTAGCGAATGCCCGGGCGAGAATGCTTGAAAAATGACTTAATAATGCCCAGGAAATTCAAAAAATCCAAAAGGAGATCCATGAGACTGATGCCCTCAAATTTCAAATCAAGATAGCCTCATTGGAATCCGCATTGGTTGCTGCCCGTAATGAACCTTACCATCCGACCCCCATCTCTGTTCACATGCGTGCGCCTGAGCCAACTACTACTCCAGCTCCACCTGCCCAGTTTGAGGAGGCACCACCTCAGCCCCAGAAAGACAAAGGAAAAGCTCCCGATTCACCTCCTAAGGCGCAGCCTCCATCTACAAAGCAACCTACCCCTACCACGGCCTCTGCTGATCAACCACGGAAGCAAACTTATCCTCAACGGAGGAAAGTCACTGCCAAGAGGTCTGCTCCCAAAGCTGTCCCTTTAAAAATTGGCAAAGAGCCTGCTGCCCAGTCTGAAGAGGCACGGTCTCCTGCCAAACCTGAGTCTACTGGCAAAGGGAAATCCCCAGTGGTCCCCACTGCAAAAGCCAAAGCCAAAGGCAAAGAAAAATCCCCTGCCACCCCCCTTGCTAAGCGAAAAGGAAAAGCCCCTCAAGAACCCAAGGAACCAAAGGCTCCCAAGGCACCAAAAGTAAGGGTGAGGGCACCTAAAGCTCCAACTGCAAAGAAAACACCAGCTGAGAAGAAAATGGAGAGGGAGGAAAAGAAGAAACAAGACAGAGCTGCCCTTAAGGCACAAGCTAAAAAGATGGGCTGGGATTTCCTTACAGATTCTGATTTAGATTAGATCCTAGCTTCTAGATTGTATCTTAGGTTTTTCTTCTTGTATTTCCACTTGTAACTATTTTTATTTCACTTTAATAGAATGTCTAGTTTTTGTCTATTGCTCTGTTATGTGTGTTTCTTTCTGATTGTTTGGTATTTTTTTATTTTGTTCTTTTTGCCATTCATGGGAGAAGAGTTTTGGGAGGATATGTTTCTTTGACCCAGTAATCCATGTGGAGGATAGATGTCGTTGGTGACTACATAATTCTGTGCAAATACCTGCCTCAGGGATTTCAATGGCTCCTTCTTCAAATTGCTGTGCCATATTAAGTGTACCTCGCGAAGATTCCTCATTTCGGTGAAATGTCCTTTACTCCTATCTGATTGCTCTTCGCGAGGATCTCCGCGCGATACACTTACCTCTTTAAATACCATGCCTATCTTTGGACATTCATTTAATGCTCCTTCTCTTTTCCAAAGAGCCAGTGTGTGTTTCTTCTTTCCTCACACAGCACGCATTTATTGCCAAGTTTGAAAAGGGGCTCTATCTCAATTCCGCTGATTCATGGTCCCTCGTCCCTCTCTTTTAAACCGGTCATCCGTCTCTTTTCATCTCATCCTTCCTCTTCTAACCCTAGAAGTCCATACCTCCTCACACAAATGGCGGATGACAACCCCTTCGGGTTCCCAATCAAATTTTACCCCATCTGGGACAATCCCCCACCGCCAAAGGAGCCGGACCCCTTGCAATTTCTCTGGGATGAATTTGATGAGGTCCAGCGGATCCTGGCCAAGGAGGAAAAGAAAAAGAGAAAAGGAGAGAAGAGAGAAAAGAAGAAAAAGAAACTGGCACCACCTGCATCTCCCCCTCCATCTTCCTCAAACCCTCCCCCGGCTACACATTGACCCCCCCCCCCATTTGTTCTTTTCCTTTTCTATCTTTTTGTTATATTTTCTTTTTAATTTAATGCAAGTTTCTTTTAGTCTCTTACTGTTTCGTTTGCATTTTCTGTTTCTCTCTATTCTTCTGTGTTTATTTTTGTCTATCTGCTTGGTTTCTCCTGCTTTTTAACACATCTGAACCAGTGAGGATACTGCTCCGAATGGTTTGGGGGTGTGGCAGTCTGCCAATAGGTTAGTTAATTTTAGTGTAGTAATGATGGTTTAACTGGGATGAATAAAGTTAATTTTCACTTAACTTGATACAATGAGGAAACATTTAAATATTGTGGCAGACTTTTGGAAATAGATAAAAGTTGATCTTGACACCACCATGAAGCTAATATTAGAAAAAAATTTGAGTTAAGTACTCAGCGAGCCTAAGAGGAGAGAAACAGACAAAATACACCCCATGAGTTAAAATTGAAGACCATACCTAGTGAGATTTGGGCCCATCATTTTCTTGTAAAGAGTGTTTTCGGCATTATTTCTACTCTACGGACTGAGTGAATCAAGACTTTTTCACTAGAAGTTGTGCAACTCCAAATCAAAACTAATTGACAGCACTCATGAGACTAAGGAAATGATTCAAGGCCCTCATTTGGACAGTTTGAGCTTAAAATTCCAACCTTTTAAAATCTGCCCCTTTTGCATACACTAGTTGAGCCTTAAAATCATATTTTTTCTTTCACAAACACCAGAAAACTTGCACCTTAACCTCATTGCCTGAGTCAACCTTACCCTCACTCTGAGAATTCAGAAGGTAAAGGAGAAGGAAGTAAAGATACTGAGAATGGTCCAAATATTTTGTGGAAGGTGAAGAAAAGCAACTTGTGAACAGCTGTGTATCAATCGTAGTTGTGTGGCATTTCATCAAAAGAATAAAAGAGAAAAAGAAAGAGAAGTCTAGAGAACATCGTCATCTGGAAATTGAAAAGAAAAGGAGAAGCTGACCACTTTGTCTCTGAAATAGAAGAGGAAGATGAAGTTTTTACTGGAATGAAGGTTGTGAAGTCATGAACCACTCCTTACCTTGCTGATTTCTCAATTTGGATTCCCTTTTTACCCCTTTTATTCTTTACACCCCTCAGCCATATGACACGTTACAACCCATTCTCAAAGACCTTGTGGATCCAAAGTCAAATGAGTTGTCATGTGAAGTTGAAGAGTTGCCCAATCTATGGTAAAAATTCTTAAAGATGTCAGAAATTAGAAGCTTAGCCTATGCTCATGCTTGCAAACCCATTTGGGGTCTGCAACTGCTCTTGAGCTCTGAGATTATGAACACCCTCAGTTTATTAAATGTTGAGAGATAGCCCTAGTGAGAATTGGGTCTGAATTTTTACCTCTTTAGGGTGGTATCCACCCTGGATCTTGAATCAAAGGCAAGCTGGGTACTGATTTTCATACATTGAAATTCTAATGTTAAATAAATGATGGTCAGGCAAACACATGTTGACTTTTAAGATCTTAATGGCTTGCAAGCATTGCTGCAGTTTCCTCTAAGTGTTAAATGGATGTGGAATGAAACTTTAAACATTTGAATCTATGTTGTCATTATCTGCTCTATATTTAACTATTTTTAATGGTGAAGTTTGTGGGTGTCTTCACTGAAAACCCTTAGGAGACTTCACTCCTCCACTAGGGATCACCAAGGGGTTTAAAAGGCTTGGTACATATGCTAAATGTATCCGTGCTCCCTACGAAAGTGGCATTTAATTAAACTGCAGATGTTTAGTGTAGCTTTGCTAAGGGACTAGCAAAGATTAGGTTTGGGGGTGTGTTAAGACATGAAAAGTACCACTTTTCACCCTTAACTTAGCCTCTGTTAGACCCTCAGCCATCTAATAAATGCTTGTTAAGTCATTTCTGTAGGTAATAAATAGCAGCTGCAATAAGGCCTTAATCCTGCTATGGAGCCCACTTTTGCCCCAGAAGTCTCTAAGAAGAATGGAAGCTGGATCCAGACAAGAACTTGACTGCATGAAGGCAAAGCACAGCAGCAACAGAGCAAGAAATGAGCCTCGCGTAGTTGCCGCAAGGTTTAAAGGATTCAGAAAGTAAGCCTCGCGCAGTCCTCGCGAGTTTCCCAAGACTTCATACCAATTGTCTGCGCTGTTCTCGCGCAATTTAGTGACAGAAGGGCTTCAGAATCATGACTCGCGCAGCTCTCGCGAAGCTCAAGCACTTAAATGCTCGCACAGTCTCGCGCAGCTCAAGAAAGCAGCACTCAAAACCTCGCACAGTTCATTCAGATCAGCTGAGGAGAGAGAGAGCTCCAGGTATTTCTGCACACAGTGGCCGCGGGATGCAAAACTTCATAAAAAACTTCTCGCACAGTTTAGAGACCAATGCACATCACGCCCTCGCGAAGATCCACTGAGAAACAAACTGCTCCTGCGATTCCCGCGCCATTCAGAAGGAAAGTGCAATCCCGCGAAGAATAGAGCAATCCAGCGAGGATTCAATGCTCTATCGCGCGACTGCTTAAGCTGCAAACTAAAACAACTCCGCGACGGCTGGAGTTTCAAGTTAATCCAATCCCGCGAAGACCGTGCTACCACACGATAGTCATGGAAACCAGTGCTACCTGGCGAGGCTCTGGACTCTAACTCTCCCTCACTTTTATAGATGACATTCTAGGAACTTCCAGCAATTAGGGCACGCACTCCAACGCTCTAATTTTCATGCATGCGCCCTGAGGCATCCAAGGAACAGTATTAGGCCACGTGGCAAAGTTAAAATTAGGGTTTCCTAACCCTAAGGCGCCGCCAAACTGACTGCTATATAAACTTAAGCCTGGTTTAGGTTTAAGAGGACCCCTCTTAGAATAAAATTTTCTCTATCTTCTTCTTGCAGTAGCTGTAGATCTCTAGTAAGGTTTAGGTAGATTTCTTTTTACTTATTCTTCTCTCCTTAGCCCAGCACTTGATGGCTATGCCTTTGTATGCTTAGTTGGTTTAGATTTAATGGAATTTCATGATTGGGTGTTTTACATTTATGGGATTGAAGTTTGAGATTGAGTTGTTCTGTACAAGGCTGCTGCCTTGAGATCCTCCATTGAAAGGTTGTATTATAAGCAGTGGAGGACTGTTTTTAAAGATCTATTCAGATCCAAGTGACCTGTGTGTCTGGGCTAACATGCTCCTATCCAAGCCTAGCCCCACCACAGGACCCACTAGATCTGAAATCCCCATGGGAGGAATGAGCTTTTGTAGCCTTGTGAACATGGTGGTGACAACAATATTTCTTGTTCTGTTTTGGACCTCTGTGAGGAGGATAGCCTCTGGGATAATCTGACTATTTAAGTGGACAGGTTATAGCCTTAGGGTGAGGCCAATCCACAGATCCAAGATAGATTCTTCTTCTCTACACTTGTGCTTGTAGCCCTGTGAGAGATTTTATAGAGACAGACTCCCCTGTATTTGTATAGACCCGCAATTAGATGGCAGACCTGGTTTGGTTATAGAGAGTGTAGGCTTGTGGCTGGATCACTGCAGTCTTTCTAAAGCAACGGACAGCTAGGCCTAAGGCTGTACTCAAACTCTTGCTGGTTCTATGTGTCTGGGCTAACATGCTCCCATACAGGCCTAGCCCTACACATAGCACTTTAGAGGTTGAGGTTCCCTATGGATTCTTGTGCTTGTAGCCTGGATGAAGTAGTGCCTACAATGATAAATTTGTTCTGACCCATCTCTGGACTGTGGTTCCCCAATTGGATAGTCTGTGACCATTTAAGTGGACAGGTTATAGCCATAAAGGGATTGGATCATGGCACAGAGATGAGTTGGATTCTTTCTCCTCAGTGGTGATAATGTAGCCATTGGACAAGACTTCTATAGCAGCAGATCTGAATTTGAGTCATGAAACTCATCAAATCTGAACCTAATAGCATACTTCTCACCCTTTTTATATTTCTTTTCTCACACTCCATCATTCTTCTCAACCCTTTCTGTAGTTCAGGCATTAGGTTACCTTAGGATTTAGAGAATAGTGACCCTAAAATCCCTTCCATTTAGGAATGCCAGATCTGTAGTCAGATCTGGAGGGCCTACTAAAGATGGCTCCCTTGGAGCTTGAGATCAACTTCCCTGTGAGACAAACTCTTATTTATCAAAACTTATTACAATAGACCCTGTATCTTGCAGGTCTGTGATATTTCAGTTGTGCTTAATCCATCCTCTATTTTATTTTGCTTTTACCATTACACAATAAATCAGCACACTGGAGTTCAACAACAGCGGGGGTAAGCCAGATAACTCTTCAGGAAATACATCCGGGAATTCCCTGATTACGGGAACTCGATTTAAGGTGAGTTCCGATTCTTTTTCTACTTGATTAGAAGCGACGACGAATGCATGTTGCAACGACGAGGGTTCTTGAATCAGTGATAGGAATGTTCAACAGAAAGAGATCAGTCTCTAAGGAGTAATCCTTGATATCTAGGGAACACGATGGGTATAACATTCGAATTTTGACTTGTTCACCGGTAAGGGTGATCACGTATCACTTTTCAACAAGTTTCACAGGTTTTACCAATATCTTACTACCAAAAGATGGTGATATAAAAGAATGCGGCAATTCATGGTCTATCAAAACTTGGGCTAACTATTGGGAAACAAACATCATACCTGCGATGATGACAGGGGATGCTTTTGCTTCTCCTTTGGTCAAAGCATACACTCAACCTTGGGTCATCGGTTTCTTTTCGTCAACTTTCTCTTGCTTCACTTGGCGAGTCGGGCAATCTCTCATCAAGTGCCCTTTTTGTCCACAGCTGAAGCACTCGCCTAGTGCCATATAACAGGTTGTTGGGGTATGACCAGCCTTCCCACATCACTGACAGGGTTCCTCTAAGGGTTTCAGCTTCTAAACATGGGTTACTTCCTCAACTTTCCTCTTCTTATCCTTGAATTTTTCTCCCTTCCTCCGCTATGGGCTGGTTCGGGAGTTTTCGATTGGGGTCTTTCAGTTGCTTTTGTTCCTCTGGTCATGACTCGCAATGAAATCTTTATTCTCATCCTTAATGAGAAGGACGTTCTCGAATACTGCAACATAGGTGTCTAACTGATAAAGAGACACGAAGCGGCAGATGTTGGGCTTCAATCCCCTTTCATACCTTCTTGCTTCCCACTCTTCATCTTGTACCAGTCGGGTCGCGTATCGGGTGAGCTGGTTGAAGTCGACGCTGTACCTTTTTACATCCAGAGCACCTTGCTCTAGCTCAAGAAGTTCAATTTCTTTCTTCTATCTCTGCTCCTTAATGAAATAGGCTTGGTGAAAGAAACTTACGAATCGCAACTACATTATGGGGAGGGAATTCGTCTGCTGCGATTCCTTCTTCTATGGTTGCCCACCAGTTTCTGAACTCTCCTTCCAATAGAAAGGTCACCAGTTCTACCCATTCGGTCTCGAGGCATTTGAGAACCGTTAGGAGTCTCTTGACTCGCTTTAACCAACTGTCTGTTGCCATGGGCTCGCAAGTTTCCATGAATGCTGGTGGCTTCATCTGCTAAAATTGTTCTATCATCGAACGTCCTTGATCCTTATGTGCAGCCATTGCAGCCGTCATTCACTCCATGTGCCGATACAGTCCGGCCCACAGTATAGGTCCAAGGGTTTCTTCGGAATTATTTTCCGAGGTTGACGATTCCGGAGGGGTTTGTCTGATTCTCCAGTGTTCACCATCCTAAGGGATATATGGAACACATAGGTTTTTCCTTGGCAAACTCATTCAAAAGAATCTCAACCTATCGTTACTAAAGGTTGTTATTCTTATAGACGAGTAATCTAAACAAGATGTTTTAATTTCTTCTTATTTAGGTTGAACGTATTTCACACAACAATCAATCAAGAGGGTTTGATTATGTATTTTCGGTTTAATTCAAGTTGTCACTCCTCATTGCCGAGGTAGTGCTTCATAAAGTCCTTCCAATTTCTAGAGAGGGGTCCGTTAGCCGTGCTTCCAGTCATTGCCTTCAATCAGGGACGTCGATCAGTTCTATCATCAAGACTTTCTAAGGGATATACTTCCTAAATGGGTACACTATCTAAGTTTGGATGACACTCGTTTTGTTTCGAGAAAACAAATTTTCAAAAACATGTTTGTAGGGTATAAGTAATTTACAAAAAACTTTAAGCTCTGATACCAACTCTAGTGCGTCATGCCCCTAGCCCCTTGCCTCGTACGTTCGGGCGGTTCTCGCTCCAGCACGTTTCGATCCACAAGCTAGGTCGACGCGACATACCTTGATATTTCAATTAAATTATTCTTTTTCCTTTTAAAAGAATTTAAAATCATTGCGGAAGTGTTTTGCGGAAGCTGTACTTTTCTATTCCCATTTTCATTAACCTGATCTAGTGATTTCGGTTTTCAAAATTCAAGTATAAAAATCCTACTTATTGTGGAATTATAAGACAATTAGGAATGTAGTCCAAAAGTTCAACTTTAAAAATCAATATTTACAATAAGTCCAATTATAAAAAAGTACCAGACATAACAAAAGAAAACCAAAGAAAAGATCCAAACTCGTGAACTGATCACATGTGTGTATAAGTGCTGGTAGCTCTATAGACAAAATGAGCTCAAACTATCTGATCAATAATCGCTCTTAGATCTCTCTTCGTCTTGCTTCCCTAGCTCTGATTGGGTGGCTGTTGGCTGGCCTTTAAAATTTTTTGGTCATAAAACGATCGTAAGCGGTGAAGCTTAATAAAGTCTTAGTTATTTTAAGTTATGGTTTCTAGTACAGTTTAATGTAGCTAAGCTTACAATTCATATGCAATATGGTACACATTGTGATATTGTGCAACAAGTTGTGATATCAACAAAATCAAAAGGACAATTGCAAGTAATATTAGGCAAGAAAACTCTAAATATGATGTACAAACAAAACATGCAAATTACCAGCTACACATGAATTATTTAATACAACTGCCATTGCTATGAAAGAAAGCAACATACTATAACCTATCAAATTAGCAAGAATTATGAAGCTATTAGATTTACGAGGTCTACAAGGTTTATTAATTAAATTATTAGTTTAGTGATTAACAATTTACTGGTTTATTTAGTGTTTTTCCATTCAATTATTTGATAGTATATTTATTTATTAGTGGAATGACTTATTAGTGTTTTTTAATTAATTCAGTGTAATACTAAATACGAACCATGGTTCGATATCAATATTCAATTGTCAATGTCGCGCAAACAAAGGTTGACACTCTTTGTCATTTAGTCAATCAAGAGAAGCATCAAGGACCCTGTTGGTCTAACCAGACTCAATCCTCAGCTGATATTTCAAAACTCATTTGAATTCGAGGTGCTCATAACGAGCTTGTTCGCAAAAACAACGGTCAGCTACACGCGATTCAATATTCAATGTTTGATATTCAGAATTCAATATTGACTTCAATATTCAATATTCATTAATTCAAATTGAATTACAATCTTCTTGTTGAGAATTCAGTAATCAGTATTCGATTTAAATGTTCCCTCTTCATTATCAATTATCCCCTTTTTCAATTTAATATAATCCAACTCATCCCATAATTGGGTTCGATATTCAAGCGGGTTTTGTTTACCTTATGCTTCTTTTAGAAGTTCAAATATCAGTTTAGATCATTATTCGATATCAATTTGGTGACTTTATCTTTTGCAGTTCGCCAATCATTTTCAACGTGTCTTTCATTGTTCAGTATTATTATCAAACATTCCAAATCATTTATCTATATCAATCAATCGATTTTTGTCTACGTCATTCGATAACCATCAATCATTCATTATCTATCTATTTCATTCATTCATCATTCATCCGTATCATTCAAACATCACTTATCTGTATCTATCATCATTCATCTATATCCGTCGATCATTAGCTATCAATCAATCAATTCCTATCTAACTCAATCAATCATTAATCAAAACTCAATCCTTAGTGAGGATTTTATCGGTTCACACTATGTTAAGTGTTACTCCAGTTTAGAGTCCCTGTTGGACTTGTGTTTGTTGTTATTCGTAAGAAGAAAACGATCGGCTTTTATTGAATGGTTTTAGGGGCATCAGGGTGCCCATTTCCAGTTATCCTAAGTGTTTCCTTATTACTTTATTTCAATTAACACCCAAGTCGGGTCAACTGTTTGACTACAACTTTCATTGGTATAGTTCAATTATTGGAGGTTGTTCCTTGACGTACATGGAGTGTATCCCCTCCTAGAGATTATACTACTTTATTTTTTATTTCGCTTAATTTCAAAGTCATCGGTCGAATATCATGTTACTTTCCTAAGATTTCGGTTAAGTGCTCATAGAGCATCTCAAAATTCATATGAGGACTGTAATTGGGGTGAGGACATCCATTCCCATTAATTAAAGGCTTTTTAATAAAATAAAATAAAATAAAATAAAAAAATAAATTATTTAGCTTGGGCCTTGGGCCCAACGGGTCACAATTTCAATTATGGTCCACTTATTTCCTTTTGTAGCTAAGCATAAGGATGCTAACTACATTATCCATATCAGGTTTCGGGCCTGGTTGTCGGGCTTAATCCGTTCTAAACTCGCAATCTTAGAAGTCCATGTGTCATTTCCTCGATCTCTTGGGCCTTCAGTAGGTCCAAATCTAAGTATATGGGCCTTTCCAAGGCCCGGGCCTACAAGCGGGTACACATAATTTTCCGAGGGGTGCCATTATCACCTTCTCAAAAGGAGTTTGGGCTGGGCCAAAACTTTAGTTTTGGTTTTAGGTTCAAAATTTACCGGGCCACTGCTGGCATCGGGTCTTTTAGTTGTACTTAGCAAATTCTAGTATTCTGGCTCTTGGGCCTTCAAAAGGTCCACACATTGACTTAATCAACTAAGTCAACCTTTTTCAAGTCTCACAATGCTTCACCAGTGGTCACTGTGATCAAGCATTGCTTTAGATCATCAGGGGTTCTGGGGAAAGTCCAGATTTTGACTGTCCCTTAATTTGCAGATTTTTCCCTAAGTGTATCGGGCACATCATGGTAAAATGGCTGCCATTTTCGACTCCGATCGAATTTTCGAGTCGTTCCAAAATTGGGTGAGAGAGTTCTGACAATCTCATATTTCCCTAGTGGTGGCACTCAAAAATCTGATCAGGGTTGATCATAGCCAACAAATTAAAGAGATCTGTTTTCTCTTAATAGATCATCAGACCAAATTCGATGGTCTCTGATGCCGGGTCTGTAACTTTTGGCGCTGATATTGAAATTGCACACCTAACAACTTAAGGGAAAGCTTAAGCGAACATATATAATTTCTGTATTTATTCCTAAGGCTAATTGTTCACCGATCATGATGTTATCAGGTCCATCCAATCAGAAGTCAATTTTGGCCACTAGCTGTGTGCCATTAGACACTATTTTGTGTCCCGATTTCATTGATTTTCTAGCCATAAGGTAGGTGGATAATTCTTATAAATTTTCACACAAGGCTGAGAAAAAGGTCAAACCTTGACCTCAAATTTTTACAGATTTATTGGCAAAGATTTTGCACTGAAATCACAGCCTTTCTGAGGCCCAGATTTTTGGTGCAAACAGGGCAGATCTGCTGCCTTTTGCTTCGAACTCAGTGTAGGTCAAACTACCGGGAATTAAGGTCTAATTTTTGAGTGGCTTTATTGGAAACCCATTTATTTCCTCGGTACAGATCCTCAGTAAGTGTTCTGTTTTGGGCCTTGGGGCCTTTTAAAATGGCCATTGATGGAGTCTACCTATTGGCCCATCTTACGACGCTCAATTTTCTGATTTTGACTTGGGGATATTCCAGATCAATTAAGATCTCTTTTTGTGGTCCATCCTATCGATCTAACGGCACGAATTGTCGTCACAACTATCCTAATCGCCAAAATACTAGATTTTGTCCTATATCAATAAAATCTCGATCTAGCCTTTAGGGGTCGTCTGATCGAATCGAAAATTCTGAATTGTTTTTAATTTCAAAAGTCATTATTATTCTAGAAATCAAAATTTTAAAATCATTTTTGTTTGTGATTAAGAAATCACTTATACTACATGTCAATTTTCAATTTTCTCTATGATCCAAATTTCACAAATTTTCAAGCAATAATCGATTAACCATCAATCACCGTTGATTGCTCATGATCAAAACAGTGATCCTAGGATTTTCAAATTCTGGGGCTTAATCAAAAGTAAGCCCATCAATCACAGCCATTCAAGTTTATTATTTGCTCTAATACTACATCATTTAAGCAAGGTATAGTCTATACTACCCTAGGCTTATCAAATCTAACACTTGCATCTAATACCATTGGTTTTGTTTAGTCAAAATAGAGGTCACACATTAAAAAAATCTGGAATTTAAATCAGAAATCAATGATCACAACCATTCAAGATGAGTTTTTGCTATCATGATACAACAAGCAAGCAAAACATAGTCTATAAGGCTCAAAAACTATTATTTCAACACATGCATCTAATACCATCAATTTCATATAACTAAAACAGTGATCAAACAATGAAATTCTGGAATTCTAAATCAAGTATTCATAAATCAAAATCATGTAATATGAGTTTCCTCTATATCATACTACAATAAGAAATCAAGACATAAGCTCTATGCTCATTATTCCTAGCACATGCATCTATCGCCATCGATTTTTATATGATCAAAACAGTGATCAATAAATTTAAAAATCTGAATTCCCACTGAGGATTTCCTCAATCAAAACCATTGAATCTCATGCATATGTTTTAATTTTTCAAAATAAAATCACCACTTATTTTCAAAAGCTTGATTAAAAAAAAATTGCTACGACAAGCCATTCGATCTAAAACCGTCGATTTTTCCATCAATTTCAAACATAAATTCAATCTTTGACTAATTTTCTGGGATCACATGTTCCTTGATTAGATGGTCAATGGAGGAGGAGTCATGCTAAGCCCCTAAAGGCACTTGCACTCCACTCAATTTCCTATTGCACCATCACCACCACTAGGTGGATCTTGGACCACTCGATCTTCATCATGGATGATGAAAGGATGGTGTGTGATCACTCAATGCACACACACCACTATCCCATTCCATATATACATCCCATCAAAGTTCAAAACCGAAAATCATTTAAAAACTCAAAACAAAACAACATTTCTAACACTTTTTATGATCCTAGGCTAGCATTGGACATAATCCAAGCCTTGTTCATTTGGACCATTGGATGGCCATGCATGATCATATTAATCGCATGCAAGGTCATCCTAACTTGACATTCATCTCAGCTCCCCAAATCTCTCAAGAAAACATAAGAAACTTTAAGAAAAACTATCAAAATCCTAAGCTAATCCTACACTGTCACTATGCTAGAACCTCAAATTTATAAACAACTAAGACATTACCTAGCATCCTTCTTCTAGCTTACTGGTTTGCACAGATTTTGTTGGTGGAAAGGGGTTGGATTGGCTTGAATTCACACTATGTTAAACTAGAAGGAGAGGGGAGCAAGGATCAAAATTTCGGCCGAAAATTTGAATTTCGGCAGATAATTTCAACCCCATACATTTAATGACCGCAATTTCGGTCCCAAATTATCATTTCGCTGGGGACTGAAACCGATAATTTTGGTCATTTCGACCGAAATTTTGATCCTTGGAGGGGAGTACAATGGTGGAGATGGATTAAAATTTGGATCGCTGGATGTGGAGAACCAAGGCTTGGGAGGAAGGAGCTCTAATGGTGAAGGATGGAGGAAGAAGATGGAATGCAAGAGAGGGAGGGGCAACAAAATTCGAATTTTGCAAGGGAGTTGGGCTTTTGGCCCATGCATGGGGGACAAGTTTGCCACTTGGCAAGCTTGGTCTTCCCAGGCTTCACTTTCTCTCCTGTCTCCTCTCTCTTCTCTCCTTTCACATGCGCATGGAGGAGTGGGACCCACTTGGGTTCCACCCTCCACCCTCCACTTGGTCTCCATCTTGCCTTTTCTCATCTAGGTGTCCCCAAATTTTGTGAATGTCCACAATTCTAAAGATCTTGTGGTGCATGAATCTTAACCCAATCTTGCACCCTAGATTTCCCCAATATGAATTCTATGGTCTTAGATAGAGTCCAACTTGGTCAAATAGATGAAGGGTTAGGATCTGCTAGAGAATTGTGAAAATCCTAATTTCTAATTTAGAAATTAGAGAAATTATATTTAAATGCCCATGAAGTTCTTTCTTATTTACTTGAAATGTCATTGTTCCATACAAGGCATACATACACAACTAAAGATATTTGTTCTTTTGGCTCCCTTGGGGTTGCCTAGATCATCATGATCACCCACACCACATCTTATACCACACATCCATAACTCCAAAGTTCAAAATCGAAAATCACATGAAATCCTAAGAAAAATCGAATTTCCTAACTCTTTTGTGAAGATCTAGGCTAGCATTGAACATAGTCCGAACCTTGCCTATTTGGACAATTGGATGGCCATGCGTGATCCTGGAGATCACATGCAAGGTCATCCTACCTTCACATTCATCTCAGCTCACATATTGACTCAAAATTTTAGAAAAGCTCAAGCAAAAGCTACAAACAACAAGCTAAACTACACTATTCTATTCTAAAAATAAAAAACTACCAACAACCAAAACTTTACGTTCTCTTTCCTTCTTGATACTTGCTGGTTTGAGCTATCATCAATGGTGGGAATGGATTGAATTTGAACTATGTTATTCTAGGGGTCAACAGGGCTTCAATGGTGGTGGTGGATGAAAGTTTTGATGGCTAGATGAGGAGAGCTTGGGCTTAGAGACCTAGAGCTCTAATGGTGAAGAGAGGAGGGAGACGAAAAAGATGGAAAGAGAGAGAAAGAGGCTGAATTTGAAATTTACAAAGGATGGGCTTTAGGCCCAAGCATGGGGGACAAGCTTGCCAAATGGCAATCTTGGTCTTTCCAAGCTTTCTTTCTCTCTCCTCACTCCTCTTTCCTCTCTTTTCTCCATGCGCATGGGGTGGTGAGACCCACTTGGGTTCACTCCCCACCCTCCATTGAGTTCTCATCTTGGCTTTTCCTCTTTTAGGTGCCCTCAATTTATGTGGAAAGCCACATTTCAAAGCATCTTGTGGTGCATGGTTTCTAACCCAATCTTACACCATAGATATCCCCAATGTGAAATCAATGGTCATAGATGGAGTCCAACTTGGTCAAATGGATCAAGGGCTAGGATTTGCTAGAGAAAAGTGTATTTGTTTATTTCTAATTTCTAAATTAGAGAAACTATTTCCAAATGCCCTTGGAGTTCATTTTATTTACCTTAAATGCCATTGTTTTATATTAAGCTCATATACTTAACCCAATGTTTTTGTTCTTTTTGCTTCCTTGGATCACAAGGTTCAAGTTTGACTGATTTTATTGATCACCACCATGATCATCATCAAAATCCATTCCATTGATGATGATCTCCATATCATCACCTTGGTTCAGTCTTAATTTGGGCAATTTCTTGGGTCAGGACTAGTCACTAGTCAGTTCGGGTCCTCACATGTGGTTTAAGATGGGAGGTGTGTGGTTTACTTAATTTCTGCCACACCCATCCAATTAAATGGGGTGTCATATGGGTGCCATTAGTAATAACATTTTCCCATCAATCTACAGGTTTACTTAACACTTTTGAGTGGACTTAGCCTCAGGCTATCACCTGGTGTGGTCAGGTCTCATCAGGTCTCAGTCAACTGGTTGACTGACACAGGTTATGAGGGGTAGGTGTTACATAAAAGATATTCACAAGCGATAAAACCAAAAACACAAGGAACTACCTCTAGGAAAACACTCACTAATCAATAGGTAAATGAAAACTTTTACCTGATGCGTCGAGCATAAAACATCCAGATTGGGTAAAAGAAATATTAAAACCTTCATCACGACTCTTTAGGGATGAGAAATGAGCCTTATTTCGCATCATGTGCTTTGACCACCCACTATCCAAAAGCCATTTAGATGGTTCAAAAGCACTCAGAGCGGTCTGTACTACAAGAAATTGGACAGATTGTTTTCTCACCCATTTCCACTCCATCAAGTCACCAAGTGCTCTAAGGCGATAAATGTGCTCAGAGACACTGGTATGCTTAGGTGTAAGCTAGCTAGTACACCAACTGAGCAGAATCATAGGCGCAGTGGAAGTGAAGGAGAAGTACTTAAAGACATTCGTGTAACTAAAGATTGTTGGCAATCTAAGCTATCTCACTATGACCAGGCCCAATATTGCTTATGCTGTCAGTGGTGTTAGCTAATACATGCACTCTCCTAAAAATATCCATATTGATGTTGTGTTTAGAATCCCTATGTACTTGAAAGGAAGCCCAGGAAGAAGCTTACTTTATGGTGATCATCGACGCTTAGATGTATAGCACATCACAAATGCTGATTGGGCTGATTCTCTTGATGACATGAGATCCACCACGCGCCATTGTGCATTCATGGGAGGAAACCTTGTAACATGGAAGTCTAAGAAGCAACTTGTGGTTTCCAATTCTAGTGTTGAAGGTGAACGTAGAGCCATGTCTCAGGGCGCCAGGGAAGGCACATGGTTAAGACATATCCTTGTCGATCATGGAGTGGAGGTGAATCTTCCAATAACCTTAGGTGGAGACAATGAAGCGGTTTATCACATTGCTGAAAATCCAGTCTATCATGAAAGGATCAAACATATAGAGGTCGATTGCCACTTCATACATGAAAAGGTTGAATCCATGGAAGTTTGTATCCCACAGGCTTGATCATAAAATCAATTGGTTGATGTTCTTACCAAATCTGTGAACGGAAATAGGTTGCATGACATTATTATCGAGTTGAGCATGATAGATATATATGCACCAACTTGATGGGGAATGGAGGGAAATGTAATTACATTAATCGGTGTGTTAGTAGTTAAGTTTGGGTGTGTTTGTGTAGTAAGTGGCTTTACTTACCCTTTTCCCATTATTTGTTTTCCTTGTTTTCTGTGACGAAACAATTTCATATATAAGCTATTAGTGCATTGGGAAGAGAGCTAATAACCCTAATTTTATCTTACAAATTTAAATAAAAGATGACATCAGAGAAGTTGTCTGCTACTTTATAAAACTATAATTTTTATAATGTAATGTAGAAATGAAAGAATTCAGTAATTGCTTTGCAGATTACATTAGTATGTCATCCAATACCTTCACCGAGTTTAAAAAAAATCACATTCTTCCAAAACATCCAAGTTATTTATGAAGTTTTTTACTTTATAATTTTTTAATCCATATTGATGCATGGTTAAATATTATAAATTAATTGGTTATTGTGTTATATTTAGGAGACTGGTAAAGAGTCGCTGGATTAATTTAAGAAGTGTCCCAACAACCTCAGTTGAATTATAGAAAAAAGTTAAGAGGTGTCCCAATCCTTCAAAAAATAGAGTAAGATTGTGCAGCCAACCATGGTTTAGCTTAAGAAATGAATTGGTGGCATTTGAGGGGGCACATACGAAAAAAAAAAATTCGACCAAGACTTTGGGAGACTTGGTTCACATAAGTAGGACTGCATATGAAGAAGATAAGTAACTAAAGAGAAGAAAGATTTTGTACTGATCTATCTTATTGCATAACGAGACATTCCTAGAGCTTTTATGCCATCATCAAGTTGTGCGCATTAAACTGAAAAAAATTGAAGTTAATGATGAAAAAAATGAAAATGATAACATAGTTTATGATCTCAATCGAGAAGCTTTTTAAATTATGGTTATTGACTCGTTGTTTAGATTTTATAATTTTGATGGTTATGGTTGATGCTGTTCGACCTGTTGAGTGTTACGTTGACGTTGAGCTTTTACACCTGTGTTGCTTGATCAAACAATGCCTTTAGAATAAAGCAATGAGTAAGTCTAGGAGATTTTGCTCTAGACCCTTAAAAAACGTGTTTCGTCTTCCTCCTTGTCTCTTCGAAGGTTGTTTGGGGTGGCTCGGAGATTCGGAACTTGCATAGTCCTTGGGGGATTGGCCCCCTTAACTATGTGAGGAAAGGGTTTTTGAGGATCATCCATGCCTTTGCTGATGTAGGTGTTTTGCGGTTTTGCTTTGCTTTGTATGGCTGTTTTTTCTTTGTTCGTGGTCTGGTTTTCATGGAGGACCAGTGAAAGGGCCCTGACCCTCCTCCGGGAAGATGGGCAGCATTGTTTAGTTCAAGCAAAGCTTCGAATAACTATGGCAAACTTAAGTTTATCCCGCTGAGAGAAAAAGGGATAGTGGAATGTGATGAAATTGATATTCACGCTGAATCAGCTAGATGGGAGAATACTCTAATCGGTTATGTCTTGGGAATGAAACCATATTTCATGGGATTGAATTCTGCTATCGCTGTTTCTGGAAGATCAAGGGTACAGTTGATATCATTTCTGACAGTGATGTTTTTTTCTTTTCTTTTTAGATTTCAGAATCCAGAGGACTTAGAGACGATGCTTGATGCAGGGATTTGGATGATTTCAGGAAGGCCATTGATGCTTCGTAAATGGCATCCATATACGAAGCCAGAGAGGGAGCTGATGGACACTGTCCCAATCTGGATTATGCTCCCCAGATTACCAATCCAGTATTGGTCACCGAATGCTCATAGTCGAATAGGGAATTCACTGGGCAATACTATTCACGCTGATGGACCAACCTCAGACACATCTCGACTCGCCTATGCGAGAATCTGCATAGAGATTGATAAATCACTTGATTTTCCTCAAATGATTAAATTATGTAGAGAGGATGGAGAAGAGTGTAATCAGAAAATTGAATATGCATGGAAGCCCATGGTGTGCAAACACTGTTCGTCTTTTGAGCCCAAATTTGAGAACTATGCGATCTCGAAGGCTATTCAAATTAGTAAAGAATGGGTAGTTAAGAAATAGGAGGTTCGGGCATGAAAGAATCTGAATTGGAAGATCTCCGGACTGTCGAGGCTGAAATGAAACTACGGACAGATCCTACTAAAGTTGTACTGAAGGGGACACTTCTGATAAGTAGTGAAAGGATGATGTTAATGACGATCTCTCGAGTGATGAAAGCGTTTATTTAGAAGAAGAGAGGCCTGAAGAAGATGAATCTGTCGCCACTAGTTCGGAGAAGTCAGATTCGGAGATCCCAAATCTCGTGAAAAGTCCAAGGATTGTATTGGCTAATCATGGTCCTACAACCAGCCTAGTATTCCCAAATCAACTTAATTTGATTTGCCTGGAGAATAGGTGACCTGGCAGAATTTGACCAGATATGTGAAAAGAAAGAATCCAGTAAGGCAACGGCTTGCCAAGAGGATGGGAATGATGAAGAGTCCCTGAATCTTAAGAAGGCGTTGTTAAATGAAATCATGACTTTGAAAAAATTTGACAAACAAGGAAAGAAAAACCCAAGAAAGTGGCAGTTACTGATCATATGGGTAATAGATCTAAATCTAATAAAGTTGCACCCAAAAAGAATAGCCAATGAATATACTATTCTGGAATGTGAGGGGATTGGGCCTTAGTACTAAAATATTGGATTTGAATAATATCATTCGTGATCTTAAGATTGGGCTAATTTTCCTAAGTGAAATGAGAATAAGAAAAAGACATTCGCACCTACCATCAGGTGAATTAATAGAGAATTTGAAGTTGTTGATAACTACGAATCTCACGTGTTAGGGAGGACCTGGGTGCTATGAAACCCACGAATTTTCAAGGTCCAGAAAATTGCTGAAATAAATCAGGCTATCTGTTACTAGAATAAATTATAATTTCCAGTTCCTTGTGACTAGCTTATACAGATCTAATCTGGCTATTGATCGGAAGGAATTATGGCAGTTCATGAAGTCAGTAAATTAAGTAAACATCCCTTGGCTAGTTGGTGGTGGCTTTAATGTAATCAGGAATTAATCCGAGAAGATTGGAGGCAAACAAGTCCCAATCAGCATTATAAATTAGTTCAATGATACGGATGATACTTTAGCCTAGCTGATATGAGATCAATAGACCTTTACATGGTCTTGGACAAACAAAAGTTCAGGCCCGAGAAGCCTGGAGTACATGTATTTACTTGTAGGCTTGACAGGATACTAACGAATGCAGCCTGGAGTAATCTGTCACCCAATATAACAGTAGAGTATCGACAATATAGTTTGGCAGATCACTCTCTTTTGTTTCTCAATTTCAATGAGCAACATCCAGCTAGACCGAAAGCGTTTAATTTCTTTAGTCGATGGAAGAATCAGAAAGGTTTCAAGGAGCTAATGGCGAATTCATGGCATAAAATCATTCGAGGGATGCCCTTCTATATTGTTCAGCAGAAATTAAGATCATTAAAGAACAATATTAAGGATTGGAACTACTCCAAATTTGGTTCTATTCATTCATGGGTAGATCAAGCTAGGACCAAGCTGCTCAAAGTTCAAAAAAGAATTCAAAATGATAAGCTTGATTCCAATATTGGCAAAGATGACAGTGAAGCTCTAGTGGAGTATAGGGAGGATTGAAAGAATGAAGAACGCTGCTTTGTGGAAAAAGTATAAAATACAGTGGTTAAACCTCGGTGATAGTAAGTCGAGTTTTTTCACACTGCAGCCAAATCTAAAATTTTGACCTCTAGCATCTTCAAGTTGAAGGTTGGGAATGATTTAGTCATTAAAGATCTTAAAAGCATGGGAGATCATGCGATTGAATTCTATGCGGGTATCTTCACCCCCTCCCCCCTCGAGCAATGGAGTTTGTCAGGAAATTTCATTCAAGAATTATCTTAACAAGTGGGCAGGCTGCCTTCTTATTGCAGGAAATTACTCTGGAGGAAATCAAAAGTACCATATTCTCGGCTCCTTCTAACAAAGCGCCAGGTCCTGACCGATTTACATCTGAATTCTTCCAAGAGTGTTGAGTGTTGCGATATCATTGGCAGCAATGCCACTAATGCGGTGAGTCATTTTTTTAAAGTGAAGAAAATTCCTTTCTCTTGAAATGCCACATTTATAATACTGATACCTAAGGAAGACGGAGTCATACCATAGATAATTTCTGAACCATACCTAAGGCTTAATGTAAAGTGAGATGAAATTTTGTGATCTCCATCCTTCACCACTTGGGGTTTGATAACATTTGAATTGAATGGTTAAGGAATGTATCACCACTTCACGGTACTCTATTTTGATGAATGGATCTCCTCATGGGTTCTTTCCAAGCCAATGCAGATTGCGTCAGGAAGATCCATTTTTTCCATTGCTCTTCACATAATCACATCAGTAATGGAAGCATTTACGTGCCTGCTTGATGTACAAATTGAGAAAATGAATTTCAGCCACATGTGGTTCCCGGGGCTCCAGTGGTATCCCATCTCATATTTGCAGATGATCTCCTTATTTTCTCCAAGGAAAATAATGATACAGCAATCTCCATAAGAAATACTTTGGACTTATTTCATTCTATCTCGGACTGCCAGAGAATGTGAATTTCTGCTGAAATACCTGGGGCTACCATTTTTCTCAACTCGAATGACATACTCACTTTCTCAACCCCTTCTTGATGAGATCAGAAATAGGCATAAAAGCTGGAAGAGTAATCTCCCTCATTTGTAGGACGATTAGAATTAGTAAATCGGTGCTAAATAGTTTTCAAATATACTGGTCGGGTATTTTTTATTTACCGAGGAGAGTCATTAAGGAAATGGAGACCAAGGATCAAAATTTCGGCCGAAATGACTGAAATTATCGGTTTCGGTCCCCATCAATACGATAATTTGGACCGAAATTTCGGTCTAAATTTATATGGGATCCAAAATTTCGGCCAAATTTTCGGTTCAAATTTTCGGTTTCGGTCAAACCTGAATCCGAAATTTTACCTGAAATTTTGATCCTTGATGGAGACTATATTTGCGAAGATTTTATGTAAAAGTCCTTCTTTGGCCCAATTCATGCACCCACATCCTATAAGCTGGAGTAAAAGTCTTCAAACCCATTCAAGAAGGGGGATTGAGGATGAGAAAATTGAAAGACTGGAATGATGCAGGGCTATCCAAACATTTATTGAACCTGGTTTCTAACAAGTCTTTGTGGTCAAAATGGAGCATGGAAAAGTATGTTCATCCATTTGATGTTTGGAATTGCAATCTTCCATGCAGATTCTCTTGCATGGAGAGGCATTATGAGAATTAGAGATACCATTAAAATCAACATTATGTATGTGATCGGAGAGAATCTGCTGTCAGATTTTGGAGGGACCTTTGATTAGAAGGTGAAACAATTAGTTATTTGGCAGGAGAACAATGGTGCAATTAGTCATAGATGAAGACACACTTATTGTGGAACTTGCCAAAAACAAGCACTAGGAGAATGGCTGAAGCATGGAAGATGGTCCCAGACCAAATGGTACCTTCTTATTTATCTCCGGATATGCTTGTGTGGTGCCCTTAATCAAATGGTAAGTTTTCTCTAAAATCGGCATGGGAAGCCTGAGACAACAAATTGAAAAGGTAAAATGGAACAAATTTATTTGCAACCTTCTCTGGATTCCAAAACATGGCCTATGTGCATGGCTTGCCATCCATAATAAACTGTTGACTGTATAACTTGATGAGGAGAAGGATTACAATCCCATCAAGATCCGTGTTATGCTGGTCGGAATGCGAATATAGGAACCATTTATTCTTCAAATGGGCCTACTCTAGCTGAATCTGGAGGGCCTTATTGAGCCGACTCTTAATCCCGAAGCATAAAATTGGCAGCTTTGAAAAAGAATTAAACTATTGTATGGAGAAAGCTACAGGAAAGAGCAGACATGCACTGATTATTAAAATTGCTTTTGGTGCACCATATGGAATATATGGCATGAACAAAATCAGTGCATCTTCGAAAGGAAGCAAGTGCATAAGAAGGTTCTCTTTGCCAAGATTGTGAAGTGTTGTTTTGAGTGGCAGAGATGCCAGTTGTACAACCCCTAGGGTGTGCGTGATATTTACTGTATAACAGTCATATTAGGGTTACCTATTAATATATGACTTTAGAGAATGTAACTTACGGATGTGAAAACTCTTCTTTCTCACAAGTTCTTCCTTCTTCTCTAAGCCTAAACCCTAGAGTTGTGATTATCCTTCTACGGTACCATCAATCACCGTCGGATCCACGTGGCGTGTAGATAACGCCGTCTTCTCTGGTAGTTAACAGCTCGGGTCAACGAGCATTAAATTATCTCGACTTTTCTCGTAGTATGTAGAATCGATTGTGATCTACCCATTGCTTCCGCGCGATTAGGGATCTCAAATCCCAAAAGTGGTATCAGAGCATGCGTGCACTCTCAAATAAGTGCCTCCATAGCATAACATCAAATCTTTAATGCATCTAAGATATCGAACGATCCGTTTGACATCATGCCAATGTAATTGGCCTTGATTACTCTAATAACGACTGACTAATCTAACTGTATAACAGATATCAGGACTTGTGCACCACATAGCATACATGAGACTACCAATAATGCTAGCATAAGGGACAGCAGACAACCAATTTCTCAACATCTGTTTTGGGACTCATATCCTTCCTCAACTTCGCATATTTATCCAATGGAGTCTCTACCGGTTTGGAATTACTCATACGAAAATGCTTAAGGATTCTTTCTATGTAAGAAGTCTGAGAAAGACCTAAGAACCTTTTAGAACGAGATCTAACAATTTTAATGCCCAAAATGAAATTGGCCTCACCTAAGTCTTTCATCTCAAAGTTTGAGGATAGTCATTCTTTAGTAGAAGCAAGTAAACATTTTTCATTACTAGCTAAGAGGATGTTATCGACATATAATGACAAAATGATGACATGTCTACTAGACCGTTTAATATACACACACAGTTCTCTTCCTCACTCATAAGGAAGCCAAACGAGATAACGGTCGTATGAAAACGCATGTACCATTGTTTAAACGATTGCTTCAACCCATAAAGAGACTTTAAAAATCTACACACTTTGGTGGTCTTACCCTTCTCGGTAAAACTAATGGGTTGCATGAAAATCTCTTCCTCTAGATCATCATTTAAGAAAGCGGTTTTAACATCCATCTGATGGAGTTCTAAGTTCATGAACGCAACCAAAGATAAGGTCATTCGAATTGAGGGAAATCGAGACACAGGGGAAAATATTTCATCATAATCAATTCCCTCAATCTGCGTGAATCCTTTGGCGACTAAACATGCCTTAAATTTATCTATAGAACCATCTGCATTCCTCTTAATTTTAAAGACCCATTTATTATCAATGGCTTTACGACCAGGAGGTAAATCAACAAGCTCCCACACAAGGTTCTTCCTCATAGATTCCATTTCTTCATTCATTGCAGTTACCCAATTGTCACAATTAGAAGTCATATCATGCTGATAGGTTTCAGGTTCATCATCATTCATGGCTACACACGAGAATAATTCCCCTTCAATCTCAAAAAATTTGCGAGGAATTCTACCACGTGTACTCCTTCGAACCTCAGGATCACCTTGAAGAATGCTCCCACTGTTTACGGGATCAACAAGGCCATTCTCGTTAATTTCAGATGAGCTCCCACTATCCCAAGTTTTGTCCGGCAATTCATATAACTCACTATCGATCCTAGGACGCTTCCTGCTGGGATATTTATCCTTTATAAATGTAGCATCACGAGATTCGACCCCAATCAAACCTCCACGCTCTTCATGGACTAGGATATAACCCTTTGAATTATCTAGATAGCGTACAAAAATACACTCGATGGTTCGACTATCCAATTTACTTCGATTGGGCGCAGAGATCAGTACATGACCTAGAGATCCCCAAGGGGGTAGATTACCCAGAGAACGTGGCCTTCCCGTCTAAAGTTCATACGGGGATTTTGGAACCGACTTAGAAGGGACTCTATTCAAGACATAGACGACCGTTAGCAGCGCGCTCGCAGAGAGATTAGCATGTGCCATCATCGATCTGACCATGCCAAGATGTGTTCTATTCCTTCTCTCAATCACTCCATTCTGTTGTGGAGTATAGGCCATGGTGAACTGCCTAAGGATGCAAACACTTTCACAAAGTAGTTTAAAATTTTTAGAAGTGTATTCACCACCTCTATCTGATCTAAGCACCTTGTGTGACGACCCAGATTTTCCCAACCTGAATTTTCTGAGATATTTTTTTCTTTCTTTAACTTTACACCAAAACTAAATGGGAAACCTGAACCGCCAGATCGTAGATCACAATCTGAGACAGAATTTACTTGGCACATCCACATACATGCGGAAATTAAAGCAAATAATACATCTGGCATGAATAAAATCTCCAGTTCTAATATCCAACATAAGCAGTAAACTAAAACAAACCACCAGTGATGACTAACTATCACCTAACAATGTTGTACAATGCATTTATAATAGCACAAACGTACCAAGCCCGAACTTACCAAAGTTCACGATGTACTATATCTACGATCCAGAAATTCTTACCAATACTCAAGTTCTCAATCCACAAGTCCAGTGTCCTGATAGCGTTATACCTGTGACGTATAGTCGGGGTGAGCTAACAGGCTAAGCTCAGTAGAGAAAATTGATACCAATATACATCTCATCACATGCATAGTTTCAAAGACAAGATCAAAACATTTTCATATTCAAAATAGAAACTGAATTCAAAGGCATTTTTTCTGTCAAAGTTGAAACTGATGTCAAAGGCATTTTCTTATCAAAACTGAAACTTATTTCAAAGGCAAACTAATTTCAACGACATTTCCTTATAAAAATCAAAACTGATTTTAAAGACATTTTCTTATCAAAATCAAAATTGATTTCAAAGACCTTTTCTTATCAAAACCGAAACTGATTTCTTATCAAAAGCATTTTCTTATCTTTGATTTACTGAGTTCGAATCACATTCACTTACACGCCTTATCTTTCTTACATAGCTTACTTACATGTCTTATACATTCTTACATAGATTTCCTTTACATGTCTTACACATTCTTACATAGCTTACTGTCTTACACGTTCTTACATAACTTTACTTACATGTCTTATAGATTCTTACATAGCTTTACTTACATGTCTTATGCATTCTTACATAACTTTACTTACATGTCTTAAATATTCTTACGTAGCTTACAAAATCGATACACATATATCCCGCCGTGCTGGTTCGATTCACTTACGTGCCTTACATATTCTTACTTAGCTTACATAGTCGATTCACGAATATCCTGCCGTGCCAGTTCGATTCACGAGTTTAACCGCCGTGCCAGTTCGATTCACGGATATCTCGTTGTGCCGGTTCGATTCATGGGTTTAACCGTCATGCCGGTTCGATTCACGGATATCCCGCCGTGCCGGTTCGATTCATGGGTTTAACCGCCATACCGGTTCGATTCATGGGTTTAACTGTCATGCCAATTCCATTCCGCCCTAGCGGCCCACAGTTTACTTATAATCCACCCATAGCGGTCTACGGTACAATTTCTAATCAGCCCATAGTGGTCCACAATACACTTATAATCCGCCCATAGCGGTCCACTTAAAATTTTCTTAACTTATTGTTAGATTTATTTATTTGATGTTTGATATTTCATTCCAGACTCGATCTTTCTAAAACTTAGGAACAAAATGTTTTCAATCCTCCAACTGATTCCAAAACAAAACACATTTTCGGTAAGCCAACGTATGTTCAATATTTCAAAGGGTAGAAAGCAACATGCATCGATATCTCAAAAGTTCTAAGGCAAATACACGAAAACACATGTCGATATTTCAAAAGATTTCAAAACAAACATGCATTTGATATTTTAACAAGTCTAAATACAATTCAAATATGTTTAATTTATCACATTTCGAACGATCATATCAAAGCATCTATGAAAAATCAAATCGAAATGCAATTGTGTATGAAGTTTTTCCCCACCTTAACCTGAAGTCAAAACGAAGATTTCCTTATCGAGGCGACATTCCCATCACATCCCCTTGATCACAGCCTAGAACATACCAAATTACCTCTTATAAATCAAAAGCACAAAGTTATCCCTTATAAGTCAAAAGCAACGAAAAATGGGAAGCCCTAAAGTCTCCCCGAGTTATTTATTTAAAAACCAAAAAATGCCAGAAACTGACTAAATCGATCGATCGAATCTCAATTCGATCACATCCTATCAAAATCGATCGACCGATTCCGATTTCGATTGGTTGGTTTTGTCAGATTTCTTCAGAAACACGGGTTTCTTCTTCCTTACCCCATTTTTTCTCAAAATTGTATCTTACTCTTCTCCTTTTTCACCCACACTTCTCACACAACTGGTAATACATATTATTCTGCGTATTTTATACATTTGGGTGTCGATTTCTCACCTTCTAATTAGAGAATCACTCGAGAATCGGAGATTCTTCTCACCTCGCAAGTAAATGGGTTTCAAGACTCCATTTGGCCTCCCTCCACGCTCCACAATCGCAACAATGTCGTCATGATCCGATGGTGATCTCTCACACATGTGTTTTGCAGAATTTTCACAACGATCTTGCGACTCGGAGCACACGGATTCCAATGAATCCTTCTTCAAAATCCCTCTTTCTCTTTCTCTTCTCTCTCTCTAAAACCCAAAAGAAGCCCAAATTGCAAACCGGTGAAGCTTCTTGGAGAAGCTTTGCCTTTTATAATTCGAAGGGGCTAGTTCCCCTATGAAACACATACACCCATTTTGGGTGTTAGTTCTTATCCACTTATCCATAAGGCTTGCTTCCGGTGTGGGACCCATACACCTAAGCGAGGTGTTCCTTATAACCCCAAAAGATCTTTAGTTCGGTGTGAAACTTGCACACTAACTTGTGTGTACTAACTCAACTAGCCTAAGCTTAGCCTTGGTGTTAAGCGTGTACCCTTAAACCAAGTGTTAACTATCATTCATAACATTTTGCTTCGGTGTGAAGCGTACATACACACATTTTTCACACCAACTAAGGCCCAAAGTCGGTCCAACTGTCGGTCCAATTAGTCAACCCAATATAGTTGGCCCGAATCGTCTGCGCATGCGGGTTCAAAATTTGGGGATGTTACATTCTTCCCACCTTAAAGAATTTTTGTCCTTGAAAATTGACGTGTCTTCTTCGAAAAGGTATGGATATCTCACAGGTCCGAACAGACATAGCGATACTCTCCTCAAGAGTCAATGACTCAATGCCACTGAAAATAATTTGGGTTATTACATTCTCCCCTCCTTACAGGAATTTTCGTCCTCAAAAATTGACCATACATACCAAATGTAACTGAAACTAAGGACATAATCTACCCTTATTCAGATAGACTAAAGCTAAACTCATCCTTAGCTAACACCATGTGAAATGATACATTTTTCACCTCAAAATTCACAAAATCACACATTGTGATACCATCGTCTCACTAACACGTGCCACAACTAATTTCATCACTTAAAATCGATCCCACAGTAATTTGTCTCAACACGTTATGAGACTTTATCACCATAGCACATCCTACATATCCACAACTACATAAACATATTTTTTTTGTTTTTTTCCTTTTTCAATGGATTTATCAAAAAAGTTTCTAAGAAACCCATTCTTATACATACCCACATACCCACAATTCAGGGCAACAAATACAACTCAATACACACTACGAAACTCATTTACCTCACATCACATATTCATCATTGTGAATAATAAGGTTATTTAATCCTACAATGAAAATGCATATATACATCCAAACATCCATCAAACCATGTCATAAGTACACATCCATAAACCAAAACTCAAAACGTTGATAATATTTACAATGAGTTCATTACAAAAGGTATCATAAGTTGAGAAAAATGCATCTCCCAACTACAAAAGCTAAGTCATAAGCTATCTATCACAACCCTTAAGTAGATGCCTATGTTGTGTTCCCCTTGTTTGTTTTGGGGCATTCCTTTATCTGATGTCCTATTCGGCCACACTTGAAGCAAGCACCTGTAACCCACCAATAGTCCACCGTCCTGTATTGCCCACCACATCATGAGCATGGCTCAATCCGGTGTGGCTGAAGCAGTGCGCAATGTCTGCTGCACTATCGATGCTCTAGTCAGAGGAAGGTGCGACTTAGTGGGTTGATGAGGTACCGGCATCAATAGTCTCGGCCTCGCAGGGGTAGATGTCATCGGCCTTGAATACATAGCCCGAGTAGGTTGAGAGGGTGCTGGCATTAGGAGCCCCAGTTCCTGGTTGACTGGCTCATTTGAATTTGACCGCACCTGACTTGCCTTGCCTCTCTTATGCTGATCTCTCCTTTTATACATATCCTCAATATTTTTTTCGGCAACCAGAGCCTTACCCATCACAACTCCATATGTCTCTAATTCTAACACAGAAATTCTATTGCATACGTTCGGCCTTATGCCGCGTTCGAACTTATTGGCCTTCATCAGATTTGTGGCCACATATTTTGGAGCAAACCATGACAACCTTGTAAACTCCGTCCCGTACTCTTGTATGGATAGCTCTCCTTGCTCCAACGTCATGAACTTCGCTGCCATCTGATTTCTCACTTGCTTGGGAAAGTATTCCTTGTTGAACACTTCGACGAATTCCTCCCAAGTCCATAACCTATCTGGCTTTTCTTACTCTTTGATTCTCAATACTGACTTCCACCAAGGGTCGACTTTTCCTTCCAACTGAAAAGAAGCCCAAGTTACTTTCTCCTCTTCAGCACACAGTAACCTCTGAAGAAGTTTCTCTATTTCATTAAACCATTTCTCCGCTTCAAGCGGATCCGTCTGACCATAAAAACTAGGAGGTCTCAATCTCCTAAACTCCACAAAAGCTGATGAAGTACGTGGAGGTGGTTGTTGCTGGTTATTGGCATTGTTCGTAGCCAACAACGCCTTCTGCTGCGCCATAGTGTTAACCACGGCTTCCATGGCCTGTACCATTCTTTCTTTTCTTTCACTCTCATTCACATCTGACCAGAAACCTCTACCACCTCGACCGCCTCTGGGTCGTCTACCTATACCAGACATAGTGATCTGTTACAATGAAATAAAAGTTTCAATTATATTGAAACTACCAGTTAGCAGACTCGAACAGAACTCTTAAATATCCCAGCTTATTTCAGACATAATCTAGTATCACATTGCTGGACCTATGACCATATTCTTGCACCTACAGTTAGGGCTCTCAGTCTCCCATAAGACTTAATTTCTAGGCTCCGACAAAAACCTAAGGTCATTCAGAGACATGGCTCTAAATCTCTAAAAGATTTCGGAATAGGGACTGTGAATCCCTCCTATGTTTCGATAGAATCTAATGCCATTGCGTTTGAGTCCCAGTAAGACCTAAAGCTTAAGCTTTGATATCAATTGTGACAGCTCGGATTTTCCCAACCTGAAATTGTTGAGATATTTTTTTTTTCTTTAACTTCACACCAAAACCAAATGGGAAAACCCGGACCGCCAGATCGTAGATCACAATCTGAGACAGAATTTACTTGGCACATCCACATACATGCAGAAATCAAAGCAGATAATACATATGACATGAATAAAATCTCCAGTTCTAATATCCAACATGAGCAGTAAACTAAAACAAACCACCAGTGATAACTAGCCATCACCTAACAGTGGTGTACAATGCATGTATAATAGCACGAACATACCAAGCCTGAACTTACCAAAGTCCACGATGTACTAAATCTACGATCCCATAATTCTTACCAATCCTCAAGTTCTCAATCCACAAGTCTGGTGTCCTAATAGCGTTATACATATGACGTATAGTCGAGGTGAGGTAACAGTTTAAGATCAGTGGAGAAAACTGATACCAATATACATCTCATCACATGCATAGATTCAAAGACAAGATCAAAACATCTTCATATTCAAAATAGAAATTAAATTCAAAGGCATTTTTCCTATCAAAGCTGAAACTGATGTCAAAGGCATTTTCTTATCAAAATTGAAATTGATTTCAAAGGCAAATTAATTTCAACGACATTTCCTTATAAAAATCAAAACTGATTTCAAGGACAAACTGATTTCGAAGACATTTTCTTATCAAAATCAAAACTGATTTCAAGGGCAAACTGATTTCAAAACATTTTCTTATCAAAACCGAAACTGATTTCTTATCAAAAGCATTTTCTTATCTTTGATTTACTGAGTTCGAATCACATTCACTTACACGTCTTATCTTTCTTACATAGCTTACTTACATGTCTTACACATTCTTACATAGATTTACTTACATGTTTTACACATTCTTACATAGCTTACTTACATGTCTTACACGTTCTTACATAGCTTTATGTACATGTCTTACACATTCTTAAATAGCTTTACTGACATGTTTTATACATTCTTACATAGCTTACAAAATCGATTCACGGATATCCTACCGTGCCGGTTCGATTCACTTACGTTCCTTACATATTCTTACTTAGCTTACATAGTCGATTCACGGATATCCCGTCGTGCCAGTTCGATTCACGGGTTTAACCGCTGTGCCGGTTCGATTCTGCCCTAGTGGCCCACAGTTTACTTATAATCCGCCCATAGCGGTCTACGGTACACTTTCTAATCCGCCCATAGCGGTCCACAGTACACTTATAATCCGCCCATAGCGGTCCACTTAAAATTTTCTTAACTTATGCTTCGATTTATTTATTTGATGTTTGATATTTCATTCCAGACTCGATCTCTCTAAAACTTCGGAACAAAATATTTTCGATCCTCCAACTGATTCCAAAACAAAACACATTTTCGGTATTTCAAAATGTTTGAAGCAAACGTATGTTCGATATTTCAAAGGGTAGAAAGCAACATGCATTTCGATATCTCAAAAGTTCTAAGGCAAATACACGAATACGCATGTTGATATTTCGAAAGGTTTCAAAGCAAACATGCATTTGACATTTTAAAAAGTCTAAATACAAATCAATTACGTTCAATCTATCACATTTCAAACGATCATATCAAATCATCTATGACAAATCAAATCGAAATGCAATTGTGTATGAAGTTTTTCCCCACCTTAACCTGAAGTCAAAACAAAAATTTCCTTATCGAGGTGACATTTTCATCACAACCTAGAACACTCCAAATTACCTCTTCTAAATCAAAAGTACCAAAGTATCCCTTATAATTCAAAAGCAATAAAAAACGGGAAGCCCTAAAGTCTCCTTGAGTTATTTCTTTAAAAACTGAAAAATGCCAGAAACTGACCAAATCGATTGATTGAATCCCAATCCGATCAATTGGTTCCCAAAATCGATCGATCGGAATATATTTCGATTAGTCGGTTTCCTCTGAAAAACACACATACTTTTGTTTGTATAACTAGTCCCACACTCGATCTATCGGTTCACAAACCGATTGATCAGTTTCCAAATCGATCAATCAATTCCCAGATTGTTCGATCTGTTTACTCAGAAACCAATCTCTTCCACATTTTCATCCCGTCGAACCTACAGGAACTTGTCGACCTCACAGGCAATCCTATCACCTCAAATCGATCGATTGAATTCCATTTTGATTGATTGGTCTTAAATCAAATGAAACCTGTCGACCCTTCAGGCCATCCTGTCGACACACAAATAGATCGATCGAATTCCCATTCGATCAACCGGTTCCCTTCAGAAACCAACCCTTGTCTATCCTTCATATCTCTTCACATCCTGTCAAAATCGATCGATCAATTCAGATTTCGATCGATCGGTTTTGTCAGATTTCTTCAAAAACATGGGTTTTTTCTTCCTTACCCCATTTTTTCTCAAAATTGTATCTTACTCTTCTCCATTTTCACCCACACTTCGCACACAACTGGTAATAAATATTATTCTACGTATTTTATACATTTGGGCGTCGATTTCTCACCTTCTAATTAGAGAATCACTCGAGAACCGGAGTTTCTTCTCACCTCGCAAGTAAATGGGTTTCAAGACTCTATTTGGCCTCCCTTCATGCTCCTCAATCGCAACGTCGTCACGATCCGATGGCGATCTCTCACACATGTGTTTTGCGGTATTCTCACAACGATCTTACAACTCGGAGCACACGGATTCAAACGAATCCTTCTTCAAAATCCCTCTTTCTTTATATCATCTCTCTCTCTCTCTAAAACCCAAAAGAAGCCCAAATTGCAAACCAGTGAAGCTTCTTGGAGAAGCTTTACCTTTTATAATTCATAGGGGCTAGTTCTCCTATGAAACACATACACCCTTTTTGGGTGTTAGTTCTTATCCAGTTATCCATAAGGTTTGGTTCTGGTGTGGGACCCATACAGCTAAGTGAGGTATTCCTTATAACCCCAAAAGATCTTTGGTTCGGTGTGAAACTTGCACACCAACTTGTGTGTACTAACTCAACCGGCCTAAGCTTAGCCTTGGTGTTAAGCGTGTACACTTAAACCAAGTGTTAACCGTCATTCATAACGTTTTGCTTCGGTGTGAAGCGTACATACACATTTTTTAGATCAACTAAGGCCCAAAGTCGATCCAACTGTAGATCCAATTAATCAGCCCAATATAGTTGGCCTGAATCGTCTGCGCGTGCGGGTTCAAAAGTTGGGGATGTTACATTCTTCCCACCTTAAAGAATTTTCGTCCTCGAAAATTGATGTGTCTACTTCGAAAAAGTTTGGATATCTCATAGGTCCAACCAGACATAGCGATACTCTCCTCAAGAGTCAATGACTTGATGTCAATGAAAATAATTAGGGTTATTACATTCTTCCTTCTTTAAAGAAATTTTCGACCTTGAAAATTGACTATACATAACCAAATGTAACTGAAACTAAGGACATAATCTACCCTTATTCAGATAGACTGAAGCTAAACTCATCCTTAGCTTTCACCACGTGAAATGATACATTTTTCACCTCAAAATTCATAAAATCACACATTATGATACCATCGTCTCACTAACATGTGCCACAACTAATTTCATCACTTAAAACCGATCCCACAGTAATTTGTCTCAACACGTTATGAGACTTTATCACCATAGCACATCCTACATATCCACAACTACATAAACCGATTTTCTGGTTTTCACTCAAGTTACTCCCCGCACTTCTAAGGTCTGCTATCATTTGATTCATTTTACGAATGTGGTATTTAATCGTACACCCCTGAGGCATACGATATGCTTGAAACTCTATTTCCATAGCACGAATCCCTGCGTCAGATTTTTTAGTGTACGCCTCGTAAAGAGCATCTCATAACTCCTTCGCGAAAGGATGAGACTCATATGTATGAAGGAGTTCTTTGTGAAGACTCAGAAGAATAAGGTTTCGAGCTGTGCGATTGTGTTTCAACCACTTTTGGTATTTCTCATTTGCAGCTTTCATAACCCCAATGGGTACATCCTCATTGGGCTCGTCCATGATTTCTTCTATAGCATATTGGATATCCTTCTCATCCAGGAGGATTCTCATCAGACAAGACCAATCATCGTAATTATTGTCATCTAACTTCTCAATCTTAATCAAGTCAGCAAATAGGGATTTGGCAGCCATTTTTACCACTATTTAAAAAAAAGTGTTAATTATTGGACAATAATATTACATTTTATGCGCAATCTCCATCAGTATTCTCCAAAATGTCAAAGGGATTTCTCGATGTTGAGATGACTTCAGCAGTTATTAGATCGGTCTGAAAGTATCACATACCCGATTGAGCGTTACAAAAACAATCAAGATTAATCACATAATTGTTGAGTATCTCACCATTAATAGTCTTAATGACAAACATGAACTACTCATCTAGGTATGTATCCAAATATATGATGAGTGAATTACGTAAGATAATATCAACAGGATCATTGAAGATTATCAAGGTAAACAAGTCAATCATTCAACTAATTACATCTCACAGAAATATTAAGATAAAATATTCACGAACACAAAATTGTGTTATCGAGTAATCTTGAAATGATTTGAGCTCATGAATAGTTCCCATGTGGATCTACAATTTAAGCCCTAAAACTATTCTTCCACAACTAGAACCATTTATTACAACTCGAGTCATCATATGAATGCAACACCTTATGAAACTAATGGAACTACTCATTCACATCAATTGGCACGCATCTCTTAAGAGCTCCATCGCGCCTTTTGATCGTTTGCGCTATAGGTACATCTCCATAAGGGTGCAAGTTTGTATTCATGTATTCACCAATTTATAAAATGAAGAAAAAAAAATACATGGACTCGATCTAATACAATTTGATCAATTAATAAAACTTCCTATGATGCATGTCATACTCGATAACACAACGATGATTGTAAATGATCACTCATCCACATCTCATAATAGAATAAAAAAATTAATTTTTTTAATCATTGGGGTTGATAATTAAATGTCATAATTAAATATTATTAATGATATTCACAAATTTATGAGCGGATCAAACCATCCAAAAAGAAATTTGACTAGTCCAATCAGTAGTTCTCATCGAGTAGATCAAAATAGACTACTTATGTGCCTAAATCCGATAAGTAATGAGGAAGTTATTGCCAAAACAAAGAGGCAGTCAAACTATTGCAGTTTTGAAAATTGCGCTGGTGCTCACATTTGACTGATCAAATTGGACTATTCGAATCAATAAAATATGTGATATTTTGTCAAAAGGTAGTTTAGCAAGAATACATACTATCTAACGGCTCATATTTTACAAAAGGAAAAAAGATCAATGTTAAAAAAAAACTTCAAAACAGCCTCAAAAGAGGTTAATGTTCAATATATATACTTTCATATTGAAACATATTGCATCTAATTGTTGTTAGCACGGTTGGTTTAGAGTAGTCTCATGCTACCTCTTGGAGAAGAGGTTGAGGGATCGAATGCCCCGCCTCAAAAAATATTTTAAATTTATACCTTTGCATTAGGCATATTAACGGACCTAGTTCAGATCCGGACTAGACCCGATTGGATCCAGTCCGAAAACTGTTGACAAGCGGTTCAAAAACGGGCCCAGACCCGATCTATTCTCAGTTCAGTGTTGAACCAAAACCCATCCAGATCTGGCCCAATAGCTACCCGAATGGACGTGACCCAAAACAGTCCAAACCCCTCTAGACTCGGTCTAGCATTGAACATCACACAATGGCGGCCGGTGGGCGGCGATGGCGGCGACATCCTCGACAAGACCAAGTCCGTCAAGCGACATCACGTGATCGACCAACTCTACGGCAGCGACATCGCCGGTGGGTACCGGATTTATTTTTTTTGTATAATTATTTCCCTTCATCACCCTTTCATCTTTTAATACCGACAACGGCTATAAAATGAAACAAAAGAAAACGTCGAAATCTAATCATAAAATAAGATAAAAAAAATTTATACTTATAAAAGCAGAGAAATCGATATGATTGCGTTTTGTTTTTACATTACATTTTAGTTGTTTATGCGCAATGTGAATAATTTATTATCTTTATCAGTATATATATATATATATATATATATATATATATATTCTTATGTTATCATTGTGTGATTGCGCGAGTAGGTGCGTTCACCTCCACGTTGGAAAAATGACCTTTCGTCAGCAGGCCACTTGCCCACTCACACGGGCTAATCGCAAGTCTAGAGTAGCAGAAAGTAATATATTACACAAGTAGGTGATAACCACCTCCAAACGACTCCATACGGGAGTAGCAGCTGTTAAACACCATTGCACATGGGTGTGAGTTGGGTTTAGGGATGAGACCTAGAGTCGAATGATGCATTCACTGGTATGATCTAGTGATGATGTCATGGCCTGAATGGGAACCAGGCTAGTATTGCTGATAGATGTCAGTTACTGTAATAACCCGAAAAATCAGACTCGAACTCGACTGACCTCGAGTGTGTGGTCGACACGAAAATCGATGTCATCATAGATTTTTATATAATAATAAATATTTAAATAATATTAGAATAACTTTATACGGACGGATTAAGGTTTAAATATGTGTTTGGGCCTTTAGTGTGAAAGCCGTGCACCGACACATCGTGTGCCGCTCAACACCGAAACCAAACTCTATTTCAAGTGGATAAGCCTAACACACTTTTGCAGTGTTATCGCTTCGCACCGAAATCAAACCCTTTAGCTAATTAAAAGGCAAAGCTTCTCAAAGAAGCTTCACCCGGTTGCAAGCCTTAGAGTTTGGGAGTTCTAGAGAGAGAGAGAGAGAGAGAGCTTCTTCCCCATGGAACCCTCATGAGAAACCGTGAGATTTCGATTGCAATCAAATCTCCGCAACCTTTGCAAAGCACATGACGACGGCCTCGCTTGAGTGTCTGCCGTTGGTAAATTTCAACCGTTAGAGATCCGGAAACTACAAGCCATTCAAACCCCTTTTTCCTTAGAAGCCCGTTTTTCAAGAAACGCTCCACCTCGTGATCGCTAACCAAGCGTTGAAGAGGTTAAGATCGATGCGTGGATCATGGACGACTTCATCTTGAATTCGTGGTGATCAATCAAGGTGAAATCACCGTAGAAATTCGGAAGATTAGTTTCGAAACCCCTTTGGACAACGATCCTTAAAGGCACGAAATCGATCAAAGAAAGGTTACTTTTTCTTTGATTTTAATAGTTTAGATAGTAGAATAAATCCTTGTTTTAGTTTAGTGTGGATTTGTGTGTGATACGATGAAGATCGTAGAAGATTTGGATGAAAATAGATCAAAAATGACAAAACCTTATGGCTGTGCATTTCTGAAGGTTTTGATCGATCAATGTAGGTAATTGATCGATCAAATTAGGTGTTGATCGATCAATATAGATGATTGATCGATCAAATTTTGTATTGATCGATCAATATAAGTGATTGATCGATCAAATTATATATATAATGATAAAAACAGCAAGTTAGGTTGCTGGAGGTTCATTCCCGACAGCATTGATCGATCAATGGTGAAATTGATCGATCAATATGATGGTTGATCGATCAATGGTGAAATTGATCGATCAATATGATGGTTGATCGATCAATGGTGAAATTGATCGATCAATATGATGGTTGATCGATCAATGGTGAAATTGATCGATCAATGTGGTATTGATCGATCAATATAATGTGTTGATCGATCAATTTGACTGTACCGACACTGCTTCAGTGTTTTGGTCATAACGTTTTACTCCGAACTCCGATTGATGCGATTCTTACGGAATTGGAAAGAGGACAACTAAATCTACAACTTTTATGAATTAACTAACTAATGAATAAATTGTTTTAATGATCAAAATTGAGCTGGAAGTTTGGCTAAGTTCTAAGTTAGCACGTTTTGACTGAAGTATCGATATAGCTTCGGTATTTTGGCCATAACTCCTTGTCCCGAACTCCGATTGATGCGATTCTTGATGCATTGGAAAGAGTACGACGAGATATAACTCTTTTATGAATTAGCCAAATCTTTAATCAAATGTTTTGAGGGTCAAAATGAAGTAGGAAGTTGGGTTAAGTTTTGAGTCAACACGAAATTACCCATTTTGGTCTCTATTTTGAGAAAACACTTAAATACATCAATATTATTAATAATTAGGATCAATTTTTATACATCATCATGTGTGTGATGTAGACTAAGAGTGAAGGCTATAGATAAGAACTTTTGGACTGCTTTAGAACGGCGTTGGATTTGCTTAGAAAGAGGTCTGACCTGAGGTAGGGGAAAACTAACCTAAACTGCTTTTGAGTATGATTTCATGTTTATTTTATATCTGTGCCCTAATTTCTATTTTTAACAAGCATGTATGCATATCATAAATTCTTGCTATCTTTGATTTCTGTTTCCTGATTCGTATCCCAAATCGCCACGATTTCGCTATCCGATCCGTGAGGTATATATGTATGTGATTTGATGATTTAAACGGATGATCCCCACCGAGGCAGTATATCCGATGCACGCACACTTGTACTGCTTGTAATCCTCGTGTAATTGCACTCCATAGATGAGGCATTGCTGCACTTTCAAAATTGTTCATGTGAACGACGATTGGTTGGGGTTTCCTATCGGACATTCCTGTTTACTCCGTGCTATATAGTCACGGGAGTTTCTTAAGTTAAATATACACAATTTAAGCTCTCTGATAATATACTTGCATAACATCTGATTTCTTGTCTAAAAGCTCAGTATTTGATTTGATTCGTCATGATTATGCGTTCGATTTAATTTACATTATGAGATAGCATGATCCGTGCATATTTAATTTATTTAGTTGGAATTCTTCTATTGAGCTATGATGTAGCTCACCACCTTTCTAAATCACTTTTAGGTTACAGCGGTACTTTAAACCGAGTGACCGGATCTTGACTGATCCGAGGAGAGGCCGAGACGAGGCCAGCGTCGGTGACGACTTTATCCTTAGTGCAGGTATCTGAGTACGCTATTTTGGGATTTTGTGTAAACCTTTGGATTATTGTGCTTTGGTGGCCATACGTATTTACTACGTAGATATTTTCTTCCTTTTATAGTATTACTATACATTCTATTGGAACCATTATTAGGAACCATTGTTTTGGGTGATGGATGTCTATCACCATTGGTTCTTCTTGGTTCCTTTTTGGGAATGTATATTTTTATATATTTAGATACATGTTTGTTTTATTGCTTCTTTCTATTTTAAATGCCTTGCGATAACTCGATCTACCCTTCTTGGGCGATTATACATTTGGTTTCAGCTATCTGACGAGACACTTCGTGATTTGTCCTGGGGATCATCCAGAGTATGATCCTGATGGCACGGATTTGTAGGTGCAGAAATTGATTACGGTTAATGTCGAGCCTAGGCTTTAGGTCGTGTTAGGACTTCAGACTAGGCTATGGATGTAGGTATGATTGGGAAGTGAGTTTTCTATAACTCAATTAGGACTTTAGCAAAGTTAGTGGAGTTTTGATTTTAGCTTCTATAGGGAACTTCATGACTATGGTGGAGATTTAGAACTTGGGATTCGATTTAAGACTTAAATGGTGGATCTCATAATCACTTTTAAGGGAAATATTAGATGATTTGATAAATGTACGGCTATTAGATAAAATATGTTTTAAGATGTTGTTGGAACTTTGGGCCATTGTGGCTATGACAATTATTGATGGGAATTTTGTGTCATGCTAACAGATCGAAATGGCACCACGAAAGAAGGCTAAGATTGTACACACTGGAGGAGGTGAGCCGAATAGGCAGTTGCTTGAAGCGATGCTTAGCACTATGACTCAAAGAAATTTGCATTACTTACGGCAATGTTGAGAAGGACGACTCACACCTCTCCATCGACATTAAATGAATTATGTTCTAGGTGTGACGGGCGACACGTAGCGAGAGACTGTAGAAGATCTACTGGGGCTTGTTTTAGGTGTGGACGAATGGGACACTTGGTAAGACATTGTCCTGCTTTGAAAAAGGAAGCAATGACCTCGACAACCACTCAAAATAGTTCTCGCTCTTTACATCCGGCGACGACTAGAGTTACTTCGGTACGGCAGGCCTTACCTGTTTCCTCATCTACACCATTTGTAACATGTGCGTGGTGTGGGAAATCTCATAGAACGGAGGCTTGTAGGTTTCTCTCGGGTGCTTGTTTTAGATGTGGTCAGCAAGGACACCGAGTTAAGAACTGCCCAGATAAGCGACAGAAGCAGGAGACCTCGACGTCTACTTCTAAGCCGATTCTTCCTGCGACTCAAGATGCCCAAGGTATAAGTTCAATATCAATTGTCAAGATTTTGTTTTAATGTTCAGATGATTTAGAAATTTTATTGGTTTTGACACGTGCGAAATATCATAGCATTATCACTTGTGTATCGACTTAAATCACTTGCATGACATAAACGAATTCTAAATTCAGAAGATTAACTATGTAAGTGATAGTTATATTGGCAGACTTAATAAATCTTGATAGTTACAATAAATTTTTTTAAGGAGAATTGTTTAGTGAATTTGAAATTTCCTTAATACTTATGAGAAATGAAGTTGAATTAGCTGACTTAATCCTAGTATTCTTCTTCCAAACTAATGAGTCATGATTATGGTGTATTTAAATACGTTCCTTCTAAACGTGAGTTCGGTTGTTAATCGCTGTAATTTACTCTGGAAGTTTTCCAAGAATTGGAAAAGTCTAAGACAATCATGTCGGTAATTGATAGAGGATAGGAAAAATTTTAATTATGGATATCATGAGAGAGCATAATTGGATGTCGCTATGGTGGATTCTGCTGTTTTCACCTAAGCCATGATGAATGACTGTAGATTTTTAAGGAATATATGGAGATTTAGTTAGTATAGGGAGTGTGTTGAGAGTTGTGCACATGAAGAGTCGATTAATCATGCCTAAGTATTTATGTATGACATTGAGAGCAATCATTTGCAATCATCTCCTTGATTTGAAAGGTTAGATGTGTCACACTCTTTTGCCCTTCCTGTATGATCCGAATTCTATTCGCGTATCATAAGATTGGTTAAGGGCATAAAGTTTGAAGATTTTACGATCGTTGTGGTAGATTTTAGAGGTTCTCATATTGGTGATAGCTTTATCTCATTTTGCTGATGGCTTTATCTCATGTTGGCGATGGCTTTATCTCATTTTGCTGATGGCTTTACCTCATTTTGGTAATGGCTTTATCTCATTTTGGTGATGGTTGTACCTCATATTGGTGATGGATTTATCTCATCTTGGTGATGGCTTTATATCATTTTGGTGATATCTCTTACCACCGTTGCGTATCAGAAAGTGGGTGAGTGTGAATATTTGTTCGTAGACAGATGAGACCTATTCCGAGTTATGAGTTGATTTATTCTGATAACGATATCATCAATGTAGTGAATCGGATTTTTCGGATGAATGGTATGTTTCAAAATTGGTCTACTGTGCTCCATGAGTATTTTTACAATCATAAGGGGTCACTGTGATTAATACAATGGAAATGATACATGATCACTAATGATCAACAGAGTTGAAGTGAAGATCTGCTGAATGGACAACACATTAAATTTCTTTCAAGGTTTGGTTGATCCCATTTATAGATACATTCTGGTTAAGTAGTCTTAATCTCATGATCAATATACAATTCTTTGGGGAATGAACACCAGTCAAGTAAATAAGGGGGACATCCTTAATAAAAAGCCCAACAACTAGTTTTTGCCTATGTATGAATTTTGTGGGCATTATGGTCATTTTCTTTTGACTAATGGTTAACGTGATGGTGACATACTACTATATATAATTGCTTATGGAGGTGTGATATGAGATACCTGGTGCATGAGAAGACTGCCACACTTTTTCAGTAGATTTGGGATGAGCTTAGCGACCAGTACATTAACCCGACAATTTTACCTATCGGGATCGTGTGGATACACTGATTTTGGGGGAAACTATTTCGACTCTGGATGCGTGTGAGTCCATTATGGATGTGTGGACTCAGAGAGAGAGGTTGCGCATATATGAGTGGCGACTGTATGGTTGTGACTATTTCACGCATAATACCTTTGTGCACGTGTATTGACGCTATGAACAATTGAGTTTTAGTCGAGATATCTTTAGGATATTTTTGAGGATGAAATTCCTTCCAGATGGGGAGATTATGATAACCCTAATTTGGAGGACGTTGAATTTATGATGGAGACTTCTAAATTGTATGGCTTCCTGCAAGAAGATTGCCAATCTGCAGATTATAGATGTGCGTATGTATGGATGGTGGAAGGCCTCTTGATGTGTCTTCTTTACCTACATGTCGCTACTTAGGGAGACGTGCTCGTCTGATAATTGGTTCGGCTATGTGGAAGTCAAATGTAATGAGGTGCGTTAGATTACGTATGGGTGTACGGTGCACATGTGTGTACGGTGTAGACCATTGATGAGATCTTGCACACCTATGGGGGGTGTGTATGCTTTACATACTAGCGGTTAGAAGTTTAAAGGCTTGGCTAGGAATGGAGATTATTCCTTTTGCTTTAACTCTTGCAATTATGTTAAGTGGTGGAATTTAAGACGAAGAGAAAGAGATTTGGTGAGGGCGTTATTGCTCGTGAATGTGGAGCATGGATGCCATGCGATTGTGTCGAAGCTAGCAAGGATCGCCACTAGTTTTTTTTGAGATTGTTAAACCATTGGAACCCTGGAGCTTGTCGAAATTTGGTGGGGTCAAAATCGGCCGACCCAAGGTACGATACTTTAGCGATGTTCTTTATGTTATTGGTGTTCAATGGTGTGAAAGTCATGGGGGATGGAGGATAGAACCTAAACCATAGAATTCGCCAAGAAATCACTTTCGACCATTCTTGAGGCAAACTGGGAGCGTGAAACCAAAATTCGTGAGTCATACCTGCTTTTGTTCACCTAATGCGAGAGAATATTTTTACGATTTTTAATTCTAACCCATTATTACTTTATGTACGTGGCAATTATAATTCCATACAGTTGGAGTTGTCTAGATAGCATATACTGATACCCTATATGTAGTGAAATAGCGACTGGATAATGCCTCAATTAATGAGGTGTGTTTAAAGAAACAGTTTGACTGTAATGATTGATCAATCAATTTGGTGAATTGATCGATCAACTGCGCATTTGATCGATCAAATAAGTGATTGATCGATCAAACCAGTTTATACTATGTCCTGTGAAAAAAAAGGACTGTCTGATCGATCAAATTGAGCATTGATCGGTCAATTTTATCGATGTAAGTTATATTGTGGGTTTTTATTTTTTTCACTCGCTATCGGAGCTTCTTGCTTTGATTCATTGGATCGCATTTTGCTCGGCTATTATGATAAACTCTAATCTTTTCCTTGTTTAGGGGTTTTTTTTGTGCATTTTTGTACATTTTAAACTCTGGGATCGCGAATGACGAATCTGTCATGTAAAATCCCTTCATCTCGGGCTCGTACATCGATGCCAACCATTAAACCGGTCGCACAACCCTTTGTGCAACCCGTGATACCAATCGAACAAGATGTGCCACCCGTTCAAAACCCACAGCCACCACTAATTCAACAAGAACTTCCAAAAGAGTGGTGGGCTTCTAAAACATTGTTGTCTGAATGTGCTTTCGACTCTAAACTATTCGAGGATTAGCTCGAAATGGAATAGGCGATCGACTATGTTGCTAAGCTAGGGTTGAGAACATTGCATGAGTCATTTTACGTCCATTTTTGTCCTCATATAGTGAGGCTCTTTTATCAACATCTTTGCCGGGGTGACACTCATCACCAATTGGTCACCAACATTGACGGTTGCGACTATAAATTTAACCAATTTGATGTCGCCGCCGCTTTACTATGTTCTTCACGGTATGTGGAGACTTGTTGTTGCCACCATATGTCAAAGATGTCCCATACCATGATAGACTTGTGGTCAGTATAGTTCAGGTCAAGCCTTTACTGAGCCCAACTCCCTGATAGACTATGGATGCTTGATACTTTTATCAAGTGTGCCATAACCCCGTTTTTGCACAAGTCCGCGAGATCAATGATAGAGATTTACTGTTTGAGAAGCAGAAGACTGCTTCAAAGAAAGAGCTGTCATAGGCTTAATTGATAACAAGAATGGTCGAGCAGTATATCGCATTGAGAGAGGAGTATAGCCTGGCTCCTGGCGAGCCTCACTTGACCAAGAACATTAAAGTTTTCAAGCTCAAGGATTGGACCAAGAGCTATAATCTATTGGTCAAGAGGTTACCTGAGGAGGGGGTTATACCACCAGCTCCAGTTGAGGAGGTGCCTGATGGCCAAGCACTAGATGATGGGGGGCAAAGCCTAACGTTGCACTTAATGGGGGTGCATCTGCTGTCCCTTTAACCAAACTGTTAGTGTTTGTTAGACATTTTCGAGGACGAAAATTCCTAAGGGGGGGATAATGTAATGACCCTAAAATTCTAAACAGAACTCGAATGCTTTGATATGCGTGCCTGGCACGAAAATCAAAATAAATTAAATATTTATGATAATATTATTGGCAAAAATAATTTAGAACTTAGCTATTATATCTTTGTCTATTACTATAATACAATAAAATTTTGTAACATAATTATCGCTGCTTTGTTTAAACCTATGTGGATAGTAGACCTGTTTAGGTATGTTTTGCAGTTTCGAAAATTCTTTGAAGAGAGGAAAATGTCATGACCCTAATTTTTGGGCATAGTGAATTATACTCATACCTTTTTGAAACTGGCATGTCGATTTTCGAGGACGAAAACTCTTTAAGGTGGGAAGAATGTAATAACCCGAAAAATCAGACTCGAACTCGACTGACCTCGAGTGTGTGGTCGACACGAAAATCGATGTCATCATAGATTTTTATATATTAATAAATATTTAAATAATATTAGAATAACTTTGTACGGACGGATTAAGGTTTAAATGTGTGTTTGGGCCTTTAGTGTGGAAGCCGTGCACCGACACATCGTGTGCCGCTCAACACCGAAACCAAACTCTATTTCAAGTGGATAAGCCTAACACACTTTTGCAGTGTTATCGCTTCGCACCGAAACCAAACCCTTTAGCTAATTAAAAGGCAAAGCTTCTCAAAGAAAGCCTTAGAGTTTGGGAGTTCTAGAGAGAGAGAGAGAGAGAGAGAGAGCTTCTTCCCCATGGAACCCTCATGAGAAACCGTGAGATTTCGATTGCAACTGCGCCGCAATCTCCGCAACCTTTGCAAAGCACATGACGACGGCCTCGCTTGAGTGTCCGTCGTTGGTAAATTTCAACCGTTAGAGATCCGGAAACTACAAGCCATTCAAACCCCTTTTTCCTTAGAAGCCCGTTTTTCAAGAAACGCTCCACCTCGTGATCGCTAACCAAGCGTTGAAGAGGTTAAGATCGATGCGTGGATCATGGACGACTTCATCTTGAATTCGTGGTGATCAATCAAGGTGAAATCGCCGTAGAAATTCGGAAGATTAGTTTCGAAACCCCTTTGGACAACGATCCTTAAAGGCGCGAAATCGATCGAAGAAAGGTTACTTTTTCTTTGATTTTAATAGTTTAGATAGTAGAATAAATCCTTGTTTTAGTTTAGTGTGGATTTGTGTGTGATACGATGAAGATCGTAGAAGATTTGGATGAAAATAGATCAAAAATGACAAAACCTTATGGCTGTGCATTTCTGAAGGTTTTGATCGATCAATGTAGGTGATTGATCGATCAAATTGGGTGTTGATCGATCAATATAGGTGATTGATCGATCAATATAAGTGATTGATCGATCAAATTATATATATAATGATAAAAACAGCAAGTTAGGTTGCTGGAGGTTCATTCCCGACAGCATTGATCGATCAATGGTGAAATTGATCGATCAATATGATGGTTTATCGATCAATGGTGAAATTGATCGATCAATGTGGTATTGATCGATCAATATAATGTGTTGATCGATCAATTTGACTGTGCCGACACTGCTTTAGTGTTTTGGTCATAACTTTTTACTCCGAACTCCGATTGATGCGATTCTTATGGAATTGGAAAGAGGACAACTAAATCTACAACTTTTATGAATTAACTAACTAATGAATAAATTGTTTTAATGATCAAAATTGAGCTGGAAGTTTGGCTAAGTTCTAAGTTAGCACGTTTTGACTGAAGTATCGATATAGCTTCGGTATTTTGGCCATAACTCCTTGTCCCGAACTCCGATTGATGCGATTCTTGATGCGTTGGAAAGAGTACGACGAGATATAACTCTTTTATGAATTAGCCAAATCTTTAATCAAATGTTTTGAGGGTCAAAATGAAGTAGGAAGTTGGGTTAAGTTTTGAGTCAACACGAAATTACCCATTTTGGTCTCTATTTTGAGAAAACACTTAAATACATCAATATTATTAATAATTAGGATCAATTTTTATACATCATCATGTGTGTGATGTAGACTAAGAGTGAAGGCTATAGATAAGAACTTTTGGACTGCTTTAGAACGGCGTTGGATTTGCTTAGAAAGAGGTCTGACCTGAGGTAGGGGAAAACCAACCTAAACTGCTTTTGAGTATGATTTCATGTTTATTTTATATCTGTGCCCTGATTTCTGTTTTTAACAAGCATGTATGCATATCATAAATTCCTGCTATCTTTGATTTCTGTTCGATTCGTATCCTGAAATCTGCTTCTGATTTCTGCTATCTGATCTGTGAGGTATATATGTATGTGATTTGATGATTTAAACCAGATGATCCCCACCGACCCGGCGGTATATCCGATGCCTGGCACACTTGTGCACCTGCTTGTAATCCTCGGCGCAATTGCACTCCATAGATGAGGCATTGTTGCACTTTCAAAATTGTTCATGTGAACGACGATTGGTTGGGGTTTCCTATCGGACATTCCTGTTTACTCCGTGCTATATAGTCACGGGAGTTTCTTAAGTTAAATATACACAATTTAAGCTCTCTGATAATATACTTGCATAACATCTGATTTCTTGTCTAAAAGCTCAGTATTTGATTTGATTCGTCATGATTGTACGTTTCTGATTTAATTTCTGTTATGAGATAGCATGATCTGCATATTCAATTTATTTAGTTGGAATTCTTCTATTGAGCTATGATGTAGCTCACCCTGCTTTCTAAATCACTTTTAGGTTCTGAAGCGGTACTTTCCGGCACTGAGAGTGACCCAGATCTTCAGCCTGATCCAGAGGCTGAGGCCGAGGACGAGGAGACTGACGTCCAGGCGGACGACTTTTATCCTTAGTCTGGGTATACGAGTCTGCTATTTTTGGGATTTTGTGTAAACCTTTGGATTATTGTGCTTTGGTGGCATACGTATTTACTTTCTGTAGATATTTTCTTCCTTTTATAGTATTACTATACATTCTATTGGAACCATTATTAGGAACCATTGTTTTGGGTGATGGATGTCTATCACCATTGGTTCTTCTTGGTTCCTTTTTGGGAATGTATATTTTTATATATTTAGATACATGCTTGTTTTATTGCTTCTTTCTATTTTAAATGCCTTGCGATAACTCGATCTACCATCGGGCGATGTTCCGCTTGGTTTCCGCTATCTGACGGAACACTTACGTGATTTGTCTGGGATCATCCAGTATGATCCGATGGCATGGATTTCTAGGTGCAAATCCGATTCTGATTACCTGCGTATTGAAGAACTGATGAGCACTGATTGAGTTTAGTTTGTCTACTTTACGGTGTGGATAAGCGATCATGTGTTCGGAGCATCGAGTGCTCCTAGACTTCCTTACCTACAATGCCTGATCAGATCTGATCAGTGCATAGTGCGAGTTGCTAGTCTCGTAGGTGACTTTCGTGCCCTTAGCTACCCACCTTTATGTATATGAGGATTAGATTGGGTGTCTCTACTTTAGTGTATAATGACGATAATTGTGACTAATATGATCGGGTGCATGTACTATGAGGAAGCGACTTAGTCGAAATCTGAACTACGTAGTTGCGTGGGGAAATTCTTTGACATCAACACCAGGCTCCTAGGGCCAATGATATGCATTTGTAAGATTTATTTGCCGGCATCATAAATTACAAAAGATTTAAACGACAGTTTTTTTTTGAAAATGTATGTATTTATTAAATATTTTATTTTCAAAATAGATTCGAAGAAACTGTTTTTAAATTCTTTTAATAAATTAAATAAGTGCATATAAAAGATTGCGATTTTAGATCGAAAGTCGTATATTCCGGTGTGGTCATGCGGACTAGGGCAGGCATAGGAAAGCTTGGGTGATGGCGCACTAGACAGATGACAACTTAATACGCGCACACCTGTGTGAGAGATATGCGATCTCGGCTGGTCTCACTCCACAGGTCCTTTGTTCTATAAGGACTATCACGATTTTATTTTTTGGGCTCTAGAGAACTTGTTAATCATGGCACTACTCCCTACGGGGTTGAGTGGGAAATGTTGGTTTGAGTGGCAGAGATGCCACTTGTACAACCCCTAGGGTATGCGTGATATACACCGTATAACAACCATATTAGGGTTACCTATTAATATATGGCTTTAGAGATTATAACTTGTGGATTTGAAAAATCTTCTTTCTCAGAAGTTCTCCCTTTTTCTCTAAGCCTAAACCCCAGAGTTGTGATTATCCTTCTACGGTGCCATCAATCACCATCGGATCCACATGGCATGTAGGTAATGTCGTTTTCTCTGGTAGTAGGCAGCTCGGAACAACGAGTATTAAATTATCTCGGCTTTTCTCGAAGTATGTAGAATCGATTGGGATCCACCCATTGCTTCTGCGCATTTAGAGATCTCAAATCCTAACAAGAAGTATATATTTGTAGCGAAGAAACTGACCTTATCAAGAATCTTAACAATGGTTCAGATATGAACCTTGAATTTTCTACGAAACGGAAACTTCACAAGGAAAGAGAACCTCAGGAAAGTGAATAGTGCCAATGTACCCTGCCCCTGGCAGGTACTGTAAAAATTATTCCCGACTCCTCTTGCATCCGTGACAAGTTTGGAATAGGGGGGATAACTCGGAATTCTGACGGTGTGCATCTTGCAGGCTTTCATGGACCTTGTATTGCCTCTAATATTACGCACACTGAGCTCCTCGCAATCAAGCCGGGTTTGGTTATTGCGAATCTGATAAATAAGTCTAAAATAATAGTTGAATCTGATGTGCTCGTGGCAATTTCTTCCATCAATGGTGATAGTAGTGTTCTGTGGAAATATAAAATTACTTTTTGAGACGTGCATCTGGCAAGAGATTAATAGAGATGCTGACTTACTAGCCAAAATGGGATTAGATATAGCCAATGTAGAGTGCTGGTTTGGTAACAATTGTATTCCCGACTCTCTGGAGAGAAGATTTGATTTGTCTCTTTTATGTATGTAATCTTCTCTTAGTGCTAATAGAAGGGTTGGAGACCCTAACCCAGTTACGGATCCAAAAATAAATAAATAAATAAACAATGCCTTCAAAAAGTAGAAACTTACTTTTGTTAAACATGATTTATTAGATATTGATGATATAATTTGTAGATGCCTGATATACTTCATTTTCGTTGGCTAAATACATAAATCAAGCTCACAACTTTTTCTCATTTTTTTTGATAATTTTTTAATCATCCAATATTTTTTCTTTTTTTCTGACCTTTTCTCATTTTTCCTGAATTTTTTCCCACTTTCCCCCTCTGATTCATTCCCTATTTCCCGACTTTGCACGAGATTTATATGGGCCTTTATCGACCCATATAAGATCCCATTCAGGAGTCTCTTTCACCCCTTCTGATGACCAGGTTTATAAATGGTTTCAACCCTGTTTAGTCCAGAATCAGCATTCTGGACTGATAAACGATCATGAACGTGAATTTTAGTCCTTTTTCACGAGCAGATTTTATGGCTGAACAAGCCACATCACATCTCCTTTGATTTTAAAATAGCACAATAGGATTGTTCTTTTATTTGGGTGTTTATTGAGTGGATGCTTGTTCAGTTGGTCAATATTCATAACCCCAGATCTACAATTTGTTTGTTTTTGATGAAATTGTTGAGATTTATATGAAATTTAAATCTCTTTGACTGCATACTTGGAAAGGTATAGGATGAAAACGATTTGTTGTTAGAAGGAGGCCCTTCTCGTGGTTGACCACATGGAGAGGTTTTGATTTAGCAACACCACGATGCAAATGAGAGGTCTTTTGCTGCAGCAGAACTTGATTATGGTATATTTGTTCATGGGTATCGTGTAGACTTTCCCAGCCCCGAAACACAATGAACAACTGGTAATGGAGAAATGAGAATAAACTTTAGGTTTATGAAGTTTTAACACTTGAACAATATGTCCAATGACATTGGAAGAGTTTCCCCTTTGGAGGGTGGACTCTTTAATTTGTACTGTCTTTCTGACGCGGGATAAACGCTAAAACCCTAATATGCGAATTTGGGATTAACTTTTAGAATGAATTGAATAGCAGAAATATTCAAAATCAAGCAGCACATAAAATTAATTCAATGAAATTAATAAAACAATTAGATTAATCCATTTTAGCATTGCATGCGTAAAATTTCCCGATCAAGAAAAACGGCTCCGATGAAGGAACTCGGAATTCGTTCCAGTTTAGGGCATCAAGCGATAACTGCAATATCGAATTTGATTCCTCGAGGATTTTGAATGAGATGAAACTTGAATAAATAGTTCAAAAAAAGGAGATTAATGATATCATGTAATACGATTCTTTTGAGATTTTTGTTCTTTTATCAATGGAAAGAAAGAAAAATAATACCTGACAACTAGAGAAAAGACAAACTAAAAAGATAGATTTCAAGGCTTCACACCACGGCTATACGTCGGCTTCACACCAAGTCACACGAGAAACGATTGCTCACTCCTAAAGGTTTGAAGGATTCACTCCCTCGATTGAAAACTCTTCACAAGCTCTCTAAGGTTTGCATAAAAACAACTCTCTTTTCATTCAATTATAAAAATCGTTTAATAAAGTGTTTACAATGCCTTTATATAGGCTAAGAAAACCCTAAACGACATAAAACTCACAATAAAAGAATCCTAAATTAATAAAAAAGACTAAAAAGGTAAAAAAAGAAAATTTCGTCATTTGCGAATTAGTCCACTTGTACACAAGCTCACGATCATCACTTGTTCAATGCATCCTTTATTCATAATTTTATTATGATTATTATTATTTATTTATTTTTATTTTTTGGGCATTCTCTGTCATTCTCCTCTACTCAAAATGTTTCATCACCGATGAAACAGGCACGTGGTACTGATCAAGTGTATCGAAACTCGTACAGTGGAACTCCTAGCAAGTCATCTGTTGACTTTTTCTGCCTCTTTTCTCTTTATTCTTTCATCTGCCTTCCTCTGTGTGATGTCCCCATCAATACTCTCCGGGTTAGAAAAACTCATCTCCAATGAATTAGGGAATCCACGAATGCCATACTTCGGGAGCTCAATTCTTGGTTTGCCTTTCCACGCTGTGAGATACTTCTGATTCTTACCTTCATTGGCATGAAAGCTTGGAAATTCTATGACCTTCCCTTTCTCATATTGCACAGGTAAGGTACGAGATAGAAATTGGATAAATGGGTGCAGTTGGATTGGGTGATCAATAAGGAATGGATCAAAGGGTGGGGTAGTGGGATCAAGAATAGGCGTAAGATTCGTTTTGGTAACTATCAGATGGTTGCCCTTGCCTAAAGGAAAATCGAGATCTCTATCATTACCCTTTTCTGAAATTGGGAAAGATTCTACATGCTCAGAACCATCAGGAATTAACACAAAACTGTTAGTATCAAATTCATTAAATATATTCAATGTGTTAGTATGATCATGCGTATTTTCAATGCCCAATAAATTCAGATTGTTAATCCCATCCAAATCAGAATGATGATGCAATCCTACTAACTCTAATGACTCACTTGAGATGGACACAGTATCAACCTCGTCCTCGGCAATGGGAATTGTCCTAATGCAACCTATGGATCTGACCGGAACCTCACCTTCCTCATCACTTGGTGTTTCACACGGTTCGTACACTTCTTCGGGTATCTCGTTGCTCTCTTCCTCAGTATGCTCCTGAATGATCAAGGTCTGACCCTTACTAGGACATTGGGATGCAAAGTGATCAAAACCTTGACACTTATAACATTGTTGTGGAGCACGTCTAGAACTCTCGACCATTGGTCCCTTTCCTTTGTCAACTTGAGGAATTATGGATTTTGAAGATTGACTAGAGGCATTATTTCCCTTTTCGATAGGGTTAGATTAATGCTCAAGTTTGGAAGACTTAGATCGGCCATGACTGGGGGTGTCGAGATACCGTTCTAATTCTTCAACCCTAGCAAAGCATTCATCGAGATCCATAACAGGATAAGGAATGAGTTCCCTTTGTAATTTTGGGCGAAGACCCATTCGGAATCGGGAGAGGGTAACTTTTGCTGGTTCATCGACATCGGCGTAGGTCATCAAGTCTTCAAACCGATCAATGTACTCTGTGACTGGGGAGTCTCCTTGTAATGACCCAGAAAAATTTGAACCAGAAACTAACCGCATCGATGTACGTGCCCGGTACGGAAATCGGGACAGAAAATTTAAAACTTTTAAAATAATATTAATAGAAATAATATTAGCCTATAAGTAGGTTAGTTCACGTATGAAAACCCGTTTCGATCCGAGTTGAGTACGATGTCGAGACGGTACACTACGCCGTATCGACATGTTGGTGTTTCACACCGAAATCAAAATTAGAGAAGCAACTGAAATATCTAAGATATTTCAGTTGGTAGCTTATAAGAGAAGGAAGGGAGAGGTATAGGAAGTTCTTCTTCTTCTTCTTCTTCTTCCCCTTGCTCTAGTTACTCTAACAGCTAAGGAGTCTGTAGCTAGGTGGGTTTTCAAGAGGGTTTTTGTATAAAACAGGGTTAGCAAGCTTAAGTATGGGTTGTGGGTGTGTGAAGTCTCTGCATGCTGAACCAGAGCTAAAAGGTTACTCGTCGAACTCGGATCGATGATAAACTCCGAGAGCTTGATCCGAAACCCTCATCCGGAGTGTTTGCCGAAACCCCGAAAGGGCCCACATAGAGGTGAGCTCTCTTGTTTAAAATGGGCAGTTGGATGCCCTAAATATAGGTTCTGTATGAATATTTAAGATTTTAATGAATTTTTGGAAGGAAAAATAAGTTAGAAAAATTTATTTGGTGAACTCCATTAATGACTGAAAATTCGTCATTATTGATCGATCAACAAGGTGTTGATCGATCACTGAGTGTGGAATTGATCGATCAACAAGGTGTTGATCGAAATTGATCGATCAACAGTGGTGTTGATCGATCAATTTATATATATAGGATAGAAACATTACTGGCAGAGAGTTGGGGAATTTTGGGTTAATATTGGTGATCGATCAACAAGGTATTGATCGATCAATTGACTGGGTATTGATCGATCAACAGTGGTGGTGATCGATCAACGAGCCCATTGATCCTTCAACCAACATGGTGATCGATCAATTGTGTACAATATATACAAACAGTTTGTGCTTTGGTGATCGATCAACAAGGGTGTTGATCGATCAATAAAGAGTTCATTGATCGATCAACAAGGTATTGATCGATCAATAAACGCATAGCTTAGAAATTTTATATGTAAGAACCACGGACATTGTACGCTTCACAACTGTCACTCTAACACCTAGAGTAACATGTTTATGGTCTAGGATGGAGACTAAGATGCCTTGAAAAAAGCTTTGGATTTGCTTAGAAGGAACTTGATCCGGGTAGGGAATTCAACCGAAATTGCATTTATTTTTGATCTCATGGTTTATATCTGTCATACATAGCTCAGCATAGTTTAATTCTGTTTTAAAAGCATGTTTAGCATATGTATGAGCATTCTATTATGTACTTGATCCGACATTTGATATCCGTATCCGAAATTTGAATTCTGTTAAGTATGATAAGTATGCATGTGATTTGAGGTTTGATATTCAGTAAAAATCCCACCGACTCGGCGGTATATCCGTTTCAGGCACACTTGTGCATTTGCTTTGTAATCCTCGGCACAATTGCACTCCATGTGTGGGGCATTGTTGCAATTCCGAAATTGTTCATGTGAATGACGATGGCTGGGATTATCCATCGGACCAAATCTGGCTACCACGTGCTATACTCACGGGAGTTACTTAAGTATAATACACTAAGTCATTATATGTTGTATTCATCAATTCTGTACTGTTTTGGATAAATGTCTCATGTTTTATACATCTGTTGCATATTTTCAGTTTTGTCCTTTGATGACCATGTTATGCAATTAGAATGCAAATTTATTTGGAATTCTTCTATTGAGCTAGGATGTAGCTCACCGTAAACGTTTAGGTTACGGCGGTGACTCCGGAGCAGGCGACCAGACTATCGGCTGATCCCGAGAAATTTGAGGACGAGAGGAGGCAGACGTTCGGTGACGACTTTACCCATAGAGGGTATAGCTTAGACAGTTTTGGGGTTTTAGGTTCGGTTGGAGACTTTGGATTATGTGTGCCTGGTGGCCACTTTTGTATTAATTTTTGTAGATATTTTATTTCTTTTATAGTGTTATTATACATTCTATCGGAACCATCATTGGGAACCATTGTTTGGGTGATGGATGTCTGTCACCGATGGTTCTTTTTGGTTCCTTTTTGAGGATGTATACTTTTTACATTTATAAATGAAGGTTTCTTTATTGTTCTTACTTTTAAATTGATTCATTAGATGACTCTACTTACCGCTGTGGCATTTTATCTGTATATTTTCGCTTTATATACAGATATTGTGTGATTTGTCCTGGGGATCATCCAGAGCAATGATCCTGATGGCACGGATTTCTGAGCACAGAAGTCCGGGCTGTCACAGTTGGTATCAGAGCCTAGGCTTTAGGTTGAACTTTGGGTTCATAACGGATTGTTTTTACAATCTATATGCGATCACTTTATTGTTGTTTTCACAATGAGACCAAGATGGGCCCTAAGTTCGAGAGGAGGGCAGAGAGGTAGAACAGTCGAGAGAGATTCCTCTGAGGGATGTGCCCGAGGTCATAGGCTCGTCGAGGGGCTTGGAGTTCCTCTCACAAGCAAATGCGGTTCCATTGGGACCCAGAGGAGGTAGAAGGAGAAATGAAGAGAGGATGGAGCAGGTGTTGGAAGCATTAGCTACCAACGTCGTCGCTCAGACATTGCTTTAGCTCAACAGTGCTAGACCACCCCATCACTGGTGGATTGCGGAGTTTAGGAGAATGAGACCTCCTAACTTCTCGGTCAAACGGATCCCATTGAGGCGGAAGGATGGATAGAAGAGATGGAAAAGCTCTTTGAAATGACGAGAGAAAGTGCGTTGGGCCACTTTCAACTGGATGGTGACGGGACCTTGGTGGAAGTCGGTGTCACAAAATAGACAGAGAGTTTCCTCACACCCCTTGGACATGGGAGGAGTTTACGAGGTGTTTTATCACAAATACTTCCAAAAGTGTGAGGCATCAATGGGAGGTGAAATTAGAGTGAAGCAAGGTGAATGTGATCGGGGATTATGGAGTGAGTTCGATAGATTAGCTCGATTTGCACCTCAAAGACGTAGCTCTGAGCGATGAGAGCGAAAAGTTTCATTGGACCGAGACAAAATTTACAAAAGGATGTCGCCATGTGGGAAATGGAGACATATGAAGGAGTGATGGCCAAGGCACTCATAGTCAAGAAGAAACTGTACAATTCTCTCGAGGGACAAGGTGCAGAGAGAGACCATTCCAAGGGCAATCTGTGGATACAGAAAGTAACAAGAGGGCTAGATTTTCCACCTCCGAGATACCCTACGACTCTCGAATTCCGGCGATTTCTTCAGACCGAAGTTCATATCGTAGAGCAAAGAGCCTACATCTTCCAGATCATTTCACCACCGGATCTTCCTGAAGTGGGCCTCAAAGGACTCGTGGACCTTCAAGAGTCTCTGCCTTCACTCCGCCGCTGATATGTGCAAAGTAAAGTGTGGAAACCACACAAGACAGAGGACCGCAGAGAGAGACAGGGCATGCTTCTGTGTGTGGCAAGATGGGCCATTTTTAGGAATTGCCCGAGGAGAGCATAAGGAGCTGGCCAGATCCAGATTCGACCCAAAGATGCGATCATCTCGACTGGTTCAAGGTCGAGCTTATGCCTGCTACTGGCCATCGATGCTCGACATCAAATGACGCTATTCAAGGTATGATTAGAATTCAAGAGATATGGTGTTGTTTGATATAATGAATCGGAAAAGTGGAAATATATAAATTAATTGATTTATTTTGATTATAATAGTACACATAAACCTACACATCTAAAACGCATAAAGAATGTTGATATTGGTATGTAGGTGAGTCAAATCGATAGGAGTTGCGATATTTGCTTTCCATAGAGCACGAGCCTGATAGACCATGCTCCACACATTCTTTCGCACGGCCTCAATTTACAAAGGAATTGAGTGCCACTCGAACAACTAGATTTTATCCTCGACTGTCAATCCCCACGGTAGTGCGGTGAATGCACTCCGTGTAAATCAAATCGAGGTAGTGGCGAGATGATCATGAGACACGGGAAGATTTGATTCTGTTAGATATGAAAGGATTTGACATCATTTTGGGAATGGACTGGCTATCTGCTTACCACGCAAGTGTGGATTGTCTTCGGAAGATGGTAGTTTTCCGCCCTCCAAAGGAGCGATCCTTTAGATTCTTCGGAGTGAAGTCTAAGGTAGCTCCGTTGATATCCGCTATTCGGGCGGAGAGGATGATGAAGAGTGGATGCAGTGGAATATAGCCTTCCTACAAGAGCAACGGGAGAAGACAAATGTGATATCCGATATCCACATTGCATGTGAGTATGCTGATGTGTTTCCTGAGGATTTACCGGGACTACCACCAGATCGGGAGGTGGAGTTTGTAATCAATCTAATCCCAGGCACTGAACCAGTATCAAAGGCTCCCTATCGGATGGCTCCAGCAGAATTACAAGAGCTAAAGGAGCAATTGCAAGAACTACTTGACAAAGGTTTTGTGCGACCTAGTGTGTCTCTTTGGGGAGCACCAGTATTATTTGTCAGGAAGAAGGATGGTTCAATGCGCTTGTGCATCGACTATCGGCAGTTAAACAAGTTGACGATTAAGAATCGTTACCCGCTTCCTAGAATCGATGATCTGTTTGATCAATTGCAAGGAGCGAGGTTCTTTACGAAGATCGACTTGCGGTCGGGTTATCATCAACTACGAGTCGAGTCAAGACATTGAGAAGATGGCGTGCTCGTAACCGGATATGGGCACTATGAATTCCTTGTTATGCCATTTGGATTGACGAACGACCAAGGCGTCTTTCATGGACTTGATGAACCGAGTGTTTAAACCACACTTGGACACATCAGTAGTGGTATTTGTAGATGACATCCTTGTCTATTCCAAGACAAAGGAGGAACATGAAGAGCATCTACGTGTTACTTTGCGACCCTCGAGAGATCACAAACTTTATGCGGCTCAAGAAGTGTGAGTTTTGGCTTGACCAAGTTAGTTTCTTGGGTCATATCGTCTCTGCAAAGGGTATTACAATGGATCCGGCTAAGATTGAAGCCGTTTTGAACTGGGAACAGCCGAGGAAAGTAACAGAGGTCCGTAGTTTTCTTGGTTTGGCCGGATACTACATTCGTAGAGGGGTTCTCTAAACTATCAGGTCCACTCACTCAGCTCACTAAGAAGAATGCTAGATTTGATTGGACTGATCAGTGTGAGAAGAGCTTCCAGGAATTGAAGACGCGTCTGACTACAGCACCAGTGTTGGCAATACCTTCTGGCAGAGGAGGTTTTGCTATCTACAGTGACGCATCATATGGTGGTTTGGGTTGTGTCCTCAACCAGCACAAGAAGGTTATCGCTTATGGCTCTAGACAGCTGAAGGAGCATGAAAAGAATTATCCGACTCATGACTTAGAGTTGGCTGCGGTAATCTTTGCCTTGAAGATTTGGAGGCACTACTTGTACGGTGAGACGTTTGATATCTTCACCGACCACAAAAGCCTTAAGTATTTGTTTACCCAGAAGGACTTAAATATGCGACAGCGCAGATGGATGGAGTTCTTGAAAGATTATGATTGTTCCATCCAGTATCACCCTGGGAAGGCCAATGTTGTGGCAGATGCTTTGAGCAGAAAGTCTTCAGCTCAGTTGTCACACCTTATCACCAGAATACAAAGGTGGCATCTACTTGAGGACCTGGCCTTGTGCGATGCATTGATAGACGTCAAAGGTTCAGGGGCATTGATGGCTACCATAGTGATACGGCCCACGTTGTTTGATAACGTGCGTAGGCTCCAGATGATTGATGATGAGCTTATGGCCATTCGCAAGGATGTGATCAACGGGATTCGACCTGATTTCTCCATCAAGGATGATGGTACTTTACTGTTTCGAGATCGAATGTGCATACCAGCTGATAAAGATCTTAAGGAAACTATTCTAGAAGAAGCACATAAGTCAACGTATGCTATACATCCTGGGAGTACCAAGATGTATCAAGATCTCAAGCGCAGTTTTTGGTGGAGAGGACTGAAGAAAGATGTAGCAGATTTTGTGTCTCGATGTTTGGTCTGCCAATGCGGTGAAAGTAGACCATCGAAATCAAGCTGTTGTTACAACCTCTACCAAGATCGAATGGAAATGGGAAGCCATTTCTATGGATTTCATCTTGGGTTGCTGCACATTGAGGAAGAACAATGCCATCCGGGTCATTGTTGATAGGTTGACCAAATCGCACACTTCTTGCCATATCAAGACTACGCCATACTAGCAAGCTTGCAGAGCGTACATGAAGGAGATAGTCCCATACGGCATACCACCAAGATAGTATGTGATAGAGATCCGCTCTATACATCGCATTTTGGCGTTCCAGAAGGCATGGGTACTAAATCGGCGTTTTCATCCTCGCAGATGGGCAGACTGAGAGAGTGAACCAGATCATTGAAGATATGTTGCGAGCTTGTATGTTGGACTTTCAAGGTTCATGTGATGAACATCTATCTTTGATTCGCCATACACAACAATATCGATCGAGTATCGGATGGCGCCTTATGAAGCCTTGTATGGACGTCGATGTAGATCTCCATTGAACTGGGAGGAAGTCGGTGAGAAACTCATTTTGGGACCTGATATCGTGGAAAGTACAACCGAGGCAGTTCGGTTGATCCGCGAAAGATTGAGGGTTGCTCAAAGTCGCCAAAAGAGTTATGCCGATCTTCATCGGATACACGTAGAGTTTCAGGTATCCTTTAAGGCATTCCCGAGGTTACGATTTTCTAGTTTAAGTAATTAGTTAGGTAATTAACACTTGTTTTCGTTGGAGACAATGTGTTTGTAAAAATATCGCCAACAAAGGGTGTCGCGCAAAACGAGGAAAGTTGAGTCCTAGTATATTGGCCCTTTGAGGTACTTTGACGGGTTGGCGAGGTTATGATCGGATTGCTTTGCCACCACAGTTGGCCAGCATGCATAACGTTTTACATGTATCGATCTTTATGACGTTACGTGCATGATCCGACACATGTCTTGGATTTTCAACCGATTGATTTACAAGAAGATCTAACCATGGTTGAAGAATCGATAGAGATCTTGGATCAACGGATCAAGTTTTGAGGACCAAATTAATTCGCTGGTACTTGTCAAATGGCGGAATCATCTTGCTCGGAAGCCACTTGGGAACGTCTTTGCCGAGATCCGTGAAACGATATCCACACTTGTTCACTTAATGCGAAGGTGAATTTTCTTTTGAGTTTGTTTCTAAATTAATCATCGTGATTATAACTTGATGATTAGATTTATCTCATCGACTCGATTTGTCGTATATTTTGGGTCATGTATGTGATGTACATGTACCGGTATCTTTCCATTACGGTTAAGTCATTTTAACGGTCCCATTTTAACAAGAAATTTTTACAACAGGTCCATTGATCGATCAACAGGGAGGTTGGTGATCGATCAACAAGTGGACCATTGATCGATCAACATTGAATGTGGTGATCGATCAACAGGTCGGGTTCAGTTGTTTTGAACTTAAAAATTTTAGTGGTGATCGATCAACCACCAATGAATTGATCGATCACCAACACACTTTTGTGTTATAAAAAGGGTTTTGAACGGTCATTTGCTCTATCCTATTCACGTGAACGAGCAAAGGGCTTTTGCACTCCGACCTTTCAACTTCCCTTCCGACTCACTTCCGGCCATTCCCATCCTTTCTCCGGCTTGATTCGCGTGGACATCGCTCCATTCACCCGGTAAAATTCTTGTTTGCTTCCTTTCGAGTCTTATTTTAATTCTTTTGTAAGGATTTGACCATGGGACCTCGCACGAAGAATGCTTCGCGTAAGGTACCCACATCTCGGGCTCGTACCCCGGTACCGCCCACCATTCCCGTTCCTCCACCGACCGTGCCACCCATGGCACCGATTCCGGATGTGGTTCCACCCATCCCGGCCCCCATCGAGCGTGAAGTCCCCAAAGAGTGGTGGGCTTCCAAAACCTTTCTACCCGAGTATAGGTTTATTCCTACTCTCTATGATGATCGCCCCGAAATGGCTTGGGCCAAGGGCTACCTTCAAAAATTAGGGTTAAAACCCTTGCTTGAGCCGTTCCATGATCACTATTGCCCTCGCATAGTGCGGCTCTTTTTCCAAAACCTTCGTTGGGGGGATTCCCGACACCGACTCGTCACTACCATTGACGGGTTTGAATATAAATTCAACCGATTCCATGTTGCCGCTGCCCTAGAGTGTGCAACCACTCACCTTGATACGCGTGGCTTGGCGCCACCGTATGAGACAGATGTTCCTTTTGCTAATGTCATCGCCAAGATGACCAACGGAAAGCATGGAAAGGGCCAATCCATTTCTAGGGCCCAACTACCCGACAAACTGTGGATGCTTGATACTTATTTCAAGTGTGCACTTGTTCCGTTTTTGCACAAGTCCTCACGGACTGGTGTTGTCCAGATGGCCCTCTTTTCGGCCTTTGAGGACCGCTGGTATCCTATGGCCGAGGTCGTGATTGAGGGCATCATCACCGCCCGCGACCTTATGACCGAAAAGGCGAAGGCGGGAGCCACAAAACAAATTCCCTATGCTCGCCTAATCACAAAGCTGGTGGAGCAATATGTTGCTCTACGCGAGCACTATAGCTTGGCTCCTAATGAGCCACGCTTAACCAACAACACCAAAGTCTTTAAACTAAAAGACTGGACCAAGAGTTATAATCTTTTGGTCAAGAGACTACCCGAGCCCGAGGAGGAGGGTGACGACGAGGCTGCTGAGCCCGTTATTCCAGAGGGTGGGGCACCTGTTGTACCAGCTCCTAGTGGGGGGGAGGCCCCATCTGATCAGCCACCTCAGCCTGAGGTGCTACCTCGACCTGCTGCTACCCCATCACGGCGACCACCGCCGCTTCTTCTTCATCACGTTGCCTACACCGCACTGCTGCCGCCTATCCCCGCCTCCCCGCCATCCACCATTACTCTTGACGCTGCTTGTCTGGGTCCTCGAGGGTAACAAACACATACATGAGCGCTTGATGGGATTGAAGTTTCATCGGCGGGTTGACTACGCCGAGGGCATGTTAGAGCTCCTGATGCAGCAGTCCTACATGACGACTTCGACACCGATGATTGCGCATGCCCGTGAGCACGTGGTGGATCCTCGCACTTACACCCCTGTTCCTGCTCCGCCCACCATGCCGGCCTCTGCCAGGGCTGGACCATCTGGCGAGAGTGGACCATCCGATGTCCCCACAGGTATAACTATACTACTCTATAATATTTGTAAACTACGTATATATCCGCATTTACATCACTCTGCATATTATATACATTCTGTTTAGCATGTCTATATTTCTCAGATCGATCGTTTATATCGTCATCTCTATATTATCTCGATGCATAGTCTTAGAAAACCTCTGTTCCTTAGTCGCACCTATTAGACATTTTCGAGGACGAAAATTCCTAAGGGGGGGATAATGTAATGACCCAGAAAAATTTGAACCAGAAACTAACCGCATCGATGTACGTGCCCGGCACGGAAATCGGGACAGAAAATTTAAAACTTTTAAAATAATATTAATAGAAATAATATTAGCCTATAAGTAGGTTAGTTCACGTATGAAAACCCGTTTCGATCCGAGTTGAATACGATGTCGAGACGGTACACTACGCCGTATCGACATGTTGGTGTTTCACACCGAAATCAAAATTAGAGAAGCAACTGAAATATCTAAGATATTTCAGTTGGTAGCTTATAAGAGAAGGAAGGGAGAGGTAGAGGAAGTTCTTCTTCTTCTTCTTCTTCTTCTTCCCCTTGCTCAGCTAGGTGGGTTTTCAAGAGGGTTTTTGTATAAAACAGGGTTAGCAAGATTGAAAGATGAGTTTCCCAAGCTAGGGTATGTAGAGACCAATGGATTAAGCTTAAGTATGGGTTGTGGGTGTGTGAAGTCTCTACATGCTGAACCAGAGCTAAAAGGTTACTCGTCGAACTCGGATCGGTGATAAACTCCGAGAGCTTGATCCGAAACCCTCATCCGGAGTGTTTGCCGAAACCCCGAAAGGGCCCACATAGAGGTGAGCTCTCTTGTTTAAAATGGGCGATTGGATGCCCTAAATATAGGTTTTACGTATGAATATTTAAGATTTTAATGAATTTTGGAAGGAAAATAAGTTAGAAAAATTTGTTTGGTGAACTCCATTAATGACTGAAAATTCGTCATTATTGATCGATCAACAAGGTGTTGATCGATCACTGAGTGTGGAATTGATCGATCAACAAGGTGTTGATCGATCATCGAGAAATTGATCGATCAACAGGGGTGGTGATCGATCAATTTATATATATAGGATAGAAACATTACTGGCAGAGAGTTGGGGAATTTTGGGTTAATATTGGTGATCGATCAACAAGGTATTGATCGATCAATTGACTGGGTATTGATCGATCAACAGTGGTGATCGATCAATACAGAGCCCATTGATCGATCAACCAACATGGTGATCGATCAATTGTGTACAATATATACAAACAGTTTGTGCTTTGGTGATCGATCAACAAGGGTGTTGATCGATCAATAAAGAGTTCATTGATCGATCAACAAGGTATTGATCGATCAATAAACCCCTGCTGCATATTAGAAATTTTATATGTAAGAACCACTGGACATTGTACCAGTTCACAATCTGTCACTCTAACACCTAGAGTAACATGTTTATGGTCTAGGATCAGACTAAGATGCCTTGAAAAAGCTTTGGATTTGCTTAGAAGGAACTTGATCCGAGGTAGGGGAATTCAACCGAAATTGCATTTATTTTTTATCTCATGGTTTATATCTGTCATACATATCTCAGCATAGTTTAATTCTGTTTTAAAAGCATGTTTAGCATATGTATGAGCATTCTATTATGTACTTGATCCGACATTTGATATCCGTATCCGAAATCTGAATTCTGTTAAGTATGATAAGTATGCATGTGATTTGAGGTTTGATATTCAGTAAAAATCCCACCGACTCGGCGGTATATCCGTTTCAGGCACACTTGTGCATTTGCTTTGTAATCCTCGGCACAATTGCACTCCATGTGTGGGGCATTGTTGCAATTCCGAAATTGTTCATGTGAACGACGATGGTTGGGATTATCCATCGGACCAAATCTGGCTACCACGTGCTATACTCACGGGAGTTACTTAAGTATAATACACTAAGTCATTATATGTTGTATTCATCAATTCTGTACTGTTTTGGATAAATGTCTCATGTTTTATACATCTGTTGCATATTTTCAGTTTTGTCCTTTGATGACCATGTTATGCAATTAGAATGCAAATTTATTTGGAATTCTTCTATTGAGCTAGGATGTAGCTCACCCTGTTTGTAAACGTTTAGGTTCTGAGGCGGTGACTCCCGGAACGGAGAGCGACCCAGACTATCAGCCTGATCCTGAGGCTGAGGCTGAGGACGAGGAGACGGACGTTCCAGCTGACGACTTTTACCCATAGACTGGGTATAGCTTAGACAGTTTTGGGGTTTTAGGTTTGTTTGGAGACTTTGGATTATGTGTGCCTGGTGGCCACTTTTGTATTAATTTTTGTAGATATTTTATTTCTTTTATAGTGTTATTATACATTCTATCGGAACCATCATTGGGAACCATTGTTTGGGTGATGGATGTCTGTCACCGATGGTTCTTTTTGGTTCCTTTTTGAGGATGTATACTTTTTACATTTATAAATGAAGGTTTCTTTATTGTTCTTACTTTTAAATTGATTCATTAGATGACTCTACTTACCGCTGTGGGATTTTATCTGTATATTTCCGCTTTATATACAGATATTGTGTGATTTGTCCTGGGGATCATCCAGAGCAATGATCCTGATGGCACGGATTTCTGAGCACAGAAGTCCGGGCTGTCACACTCCTTGATGCAATGACTGGGACTGATCAAGAATACGTTCATCATATGATACGGGAACGTATTTTTCGTGTAGTTTCGTGTAGTTGGACTTTCATTTCAGCCCACGTGGAAATAACACGAAGACCCTGGATTTGCCTACGACACTCCACTCCCAACCAATAAAGTCTGGCTTGACCCATAAGCTTGACTTTGGCAAATCTGATATTGCGGTCTTCGGACATGACATACCACTCAAAGTAGTTTTTTATGCTGGCGACTCATTCGAGAAAGACCTTGGGTTGTTTTTTCCCGTCAAAAGTAGGGGCGCCCATTTTCACAAATTTCATGACCTTATCGTCTAGATTGGTTTGGATCTCACGTCGGGGAGGTACATCTGTCCTACGGTCACGGTTGTTGACTCTACTATGATTCTCAGCGATGCGTTCATTGATCTCTTCGAAACGAGTATCTAAAGCCTCATGTCGGGCTTGTTGATCAGCGATATACTCATCCATCCGGGTTTGACTAGCGGCCACCTTTGATGCAAGATCTCTAATTAGGGCCTTTAAGGTACTGGTATCCATGACGGAATTATGTAAGGCAAAATATACTAAATTCAAGTGAACCCTAAAATCTATATGACACGGACCCGAAACTAATACTGTGCTTTGATACCAAAACTGATGCGGGACAAACACTAAAACCTTAATATGCGAATTTGGGATTAACTTTTAGAATGAATTGAATAGCGGAAATATTCAAAATCAAGCAACACAAAATTAATTCAATGAAATTAATAAAAAAATTAGATTAATCTATTTTAGCGTCGCATGCGTAAAATTTTTCGATCTAAAAAAACGGCTCCGATGAAGGAACTCGGAATTCGTTTTAGTTTATGGCATCAAGCGATAACTGCAATATCGGATTTGATTCCTTGGGGATTTTGAAGGAGATGAAACTTGAATAAATAGTTCAAAAAAAGGAGATTAATGATATCATGTAATACGATTCTTTTGGGATTTTTGTTCTTTTATCAATGGAAAGAAATCAAAATAATACCTGACAACTAGAGAAAAGGCAAACTAAAAGGATAGATTCCAAGGCTTCACACCAAGGGTTTTTCCGAAGCTTCACACCACGGCTATACGTCGGCTTCACACCAAGTCGCACGAGAAGCGATTGCTCACTCCTCAAGGTTTGAAGGATTCACTCCCTCGATTGAAAACTCTTCACAAGCTCTCTAAGGTTTGTACAAAAGCAACTCTCTTTTAATTCAATAATAAAAACAACCTAATAAAGTATTTACAATGCCTTTATATAGGCTAAGAAAACCCTAAACGACATAAAACTCGCAATAAAAGAATCTTAAGTCACTATTCAGCGAAGTTGTGGCCATTCACCGCATGCTAGCACTGTTCACAATTTTTTTTTTTCGTTTTTTTTGGGGGTTCCCCGTCACTTTCCTTATACTTGTACTCCTTTGTGAAAAGGATTTTCATTGATGTCATTGATGAACAATATTCAGCCTTGAAATCTGTGGTTGTCAAATTTAAATTTTCACAAGATGGTAGTATTAAGATTTTGGACAAGTTGTTCAAGGAATCATTGACTATAAGTAGTTCAGAGATGTCCTCTTTGCTCTCTATTATATTTAGTTGCAAAAGGATAAATCCAAATCTAAGAACTTAGATACGAGTTAGACAAAATAGAAACTCTAATCAAATACTTATAAGGGTCGCCTGAAATAAAGCGTAGATCTAAAGCTTGCAATGGTATCCCTCACGGTGACTTATGCAGTATGCGTCTAGTACAAGGGGGCCATTTTTCTCTGCTTTTATTTGTACTTGTTGCAGAGGCTCTAAGCCACCTTCTTGCCAAAGCAAACTAAAATAGCTAAGGTTTATTGAAGCTGTTGCAATTAGAGCCAGTAGAATGGAGATTATCCATCTCCAGTTGTGGATGGTACACTATTTTTGCTGGAAGTAATCCTCATGAGATAAGTAACATCAAAGGAATCTTAATGTTGTTTGAAGCTGCTTGAGATCTGAAGGTTAACATGCATAAATTTGAGATCTTTAGTATCACAATTGATGATAGATTGCTTTGGGACATCACTTTTAATGTAGGACGTACAGTTGGAAAGCTGTCCACCCAATATTCGGGATTTCCCCCTTTATATTGGAAAACCTCCTAAAGCAGTATGGTAATTGGTTTTTAAGAGGTTTGAACATAAATTGGTTCCTTGGAAGAGAAAACTGCTGTCTTTTGCAAAAGGGTTACTCTCATTAAATTCGTTCATAGATCGTTAGCAAGTTATTAGATGCCCCTATTTCAGTTCCATGTATGGCTACGAAATCGTTTAGAAAAACTTGTACGAGATTTTCTTTGGAATGGGGCCGATCATCTCATCAAGATTCACATCTGAATGCTTCTTGGCGAAGGCTGCTTGAAGAATAGTATGACAGCTAATGCGGGAACTGGGTGGGTGATCACGCCCTCAATGGGCGCTAATAGTTTTATAGTGTGGAGGGCCATTTCCAAGTTTTCGGAGAAGTTTGACCAAATTACTAGATTTCAAATTGGAGACAGCAATAGGTTGGAAATACATGTGGCTTGCCACGATGCAGATTTCTGAGCCTGTATAGACTGGTTACAGTTATGGATCTATCGATCACTGACATTTTTGAAAGAAATGCTAATGGGGATATACTTTGGAATATACAATTCAGAGATGTTATTGATAGTTGAGTGATGGAAGTTATGGAGCTTTTTCCACTCCTTCACGCTGTGTATATACCGAGATTCAACTTTGATGAAGAATTTACGCCGTCGACTTGTCGGGTACTTACACTGTGAGAAACTACAAGCACTGTGTACTCACTACGTGAAAAAGCCAAAAAAATCACTGCCTTAAACAATGGTTTTTTCAAAAAACCACTGTCTTGGACAGTGGTTTTTTTTCAAAAAATCACTGCCCTAAACAATTGTAAAAAAAGGAGTGATTTTTTTTTACCACTATACAAAACAGTAGTTTATGAACTTCATAAACCACTGTCTTGTATAGTGGTAAAAAAAAACCACTCCTTTTTTTACAACTGTTTAGGGCAGTGGTTTTTTTATGTAAATTTTTTAAAATATATATATATTTTAAAAAAATAAAAATTACGTCGACAATTTTTTATGCAAAATTTTTTAAAATAATATTTTTTTATGCTTTTTTTTAATGCAATTTTTTTTATGCTTTTTGTAATACTTTTTTTAATGCAATTTTTTAATGCTTTACATACTCAATCCTTTTAAACTTAAGCAAAAGATTGCATCTCAACTTATGATCCAACCTTTCAAATCAACCAAATATTTTAAACTTTACATACTCAATCATTTTATTCAAACAAAAAAAAAGAAGAAAAGAAAGAGAGTTAACAATCTAAGGACTCCATGACCTATTTTCATAATTAAAAATAAATAAAAAAATGTGCTTCGCCTCTCCTGCCAAGTATCCCCGTCCCCTAGTGATCCGTTTGAGGTGAGCTTCAAATCGAAAAGCTTTGCCTGAAATCGAAAGGAGAACGTAATTAAATATTTATAATATTAAGCAATTAAATTAAGATATTTATGATATTAAGGAATTAAACAAATAATACTCTAAGCACATAACAAATTTCAAACACATACTTCACATAAGGACAGAAGAGCCATAGAATCAGTCTTACTTGTTGCCTTGTTTTAGGGTCCAACGCCATGCTAACGAGTTGCGATAATACCAAATATTTTACATTGTTAATTTTGTGGTCAAATAATACTCTAAGCAATTAAAAATAGATACCCAATGACGAGTTGCCTTGTTTTAGGGTCCAACGCCATGCTAACGAATACTATTAATACGAATCTGATGAAGCCACCAATAATAGCCCTGACATTCTCACCTGCCATTACAAGATTTAGAGTCTAAATAAGTTTAAGGTTTGGTAACCCACATATAACAATACAAGCAAATTACCAGGAGAAAAAATATGTACCTTTTTTGGATTCTCAGCATACATAATGAAGAGGAAAATATACATTAATTGGAAAAAAAGCCCCGATTGAATTGACGGTGAAAACTAAGATAATGTCGGATGATACAAAGGGAAGGCCAGACCATGAACAGATCAAGCTGTGATTTAACACGCGGTCTCAATTTTCTCGAGCTTGAACTTCCAGAAACCTATGAATAAGTAATGAGAAAATGTTTAACATGCAAGCATTAAATAGATGAACCTGGAGCATAGAACAGCTAGGTTCAGTAGGGTCTACAAAAGCAGCTTGATATTTGGGCTGATAATTTTGAGTACCAAATAGATGAAAGGTCAAAAGTGAACTTCCAAGGCTTGACCATTTGGACAAAAGGAGATTGAACCAAGCGCTGCTTCAGGTCAACTTATGAAAATCAAAGCCAATGTTTCCTTTATCCAATGGTTCCGCAATCAGTCGAACCAGTTTAGGGTTGCAATTGGCCAAAGGCCAAAACTATAATATAAATATGCAGGCTACATCTGAAAATACCATTTTACCCATAAAATTAATTCTATTTCCTATGAAAAGACCAACAGAGACGAGTTGCTGTCATACGACCATTAATTTTGGTCACCGAGTTGTATCATCCAAACCAATACGCAGCGTCCGATACGTATCGGTTTTGAAGCTGGTCGATACATACTGGAAAACCGAGATTTTGAAACTTGATTCTCAGACAATGCCATTATTTATATTTGTTTTTAGGAGCAGAAGTGCAGAAACTCCATGGCATAAGTTAATTCCACTACAACCCTGTTCCATATGTGCGGAAAAAGACTTCATGGTGAAGGTTCTTTTAGGTGGATTCATACCTTCATTGCTTTCCCTTCTCAAGTTTGAAGCTTTTGATGCTAGGAAGGTGGCAACATAAGCAAATTTTTAAGTTTCTTCAAGTGGGCTATCTGATGCTAGCGTGCATATGAATATATTTGTTATTGAGAGTAAGGTGCCAAATTTTTGGGATTTGCTCCACCAAATAAACAAGCGAGGATAGAGTTATTGATGGTCGAGAATCGACTGTTAATAGATTGAGAGCTGATTCATCGACATTGACAAGAAGCAAGAAATGATGCCAAATCTTTGTGGTAATTGACATATTCACGATCGATCATCAACCATGCTCGAGACAACAATTATTGGTTTAAATCTATATTAAAGGAGATAATTAAAGAAAAAAAATATGCTTGGTTATCTTCTTGTCTCTGTACACTGTAAACAGACAATTTAAAGGTTGTCCTATTAAGAGGTGTATACTGTGTTGTCAGTTGCCCATACACTTCACAAAGAATTTGTATTGGCTCATGGGTCCATTTGAGTCGTGAACAAGCCAAGCCGACTTAGCCACTTTAGTTGAACCAAGTATGAAGCATTATACGAAATATTTTTGTATTAAGATTTGGTATTATCGCACTATCAGATCCATCTGAAATCCAATTTTCGATCTTCTGAGGCTACATAATTCTTGAATTGATGTGTAATGCTGTAAGAAGTCATAGAAGAGATCATGATTATCATCAATTGGAGATATGGAAATCATAAGGGAGTCCATACGTATGACAGCAACTCATCTCATGAATGGTCAGATTTATGAAACTTGAAATTAATTTTAACCAAAATTAATTTATGAAATCATAAGGGAGTCCATACGTATTACACTAATGTCAAAGATTTATTAGTGATACTCTCCATGGAGCATCAATACTTAGCTCTGATCCCCGAAATCACCATAAATTATTTTGTTGATTGTGGTACCATATCTGATTGAACAGCTTGTTCTAGTCATGATTATAACCAACTCTCTCCTTACAGTTATTGCCTCCTTTTCAACTTCAGCTACTACTATTTCTTCAATAAATTTCGTCAAGTTCAAAATCAAGTCAAGAGATGGCTACAGTTATTGCCTCCTTTTCAACTACAGCTACTATTATGGCTTCAATTCATTTCATTAGGTTCAAAATCAACTCGAGATGGTGGTAAAGTTCGGAAATTAGAAATAGTACAGAATCCATATAAATGAAAAAAATATGAACCAAACAGGCCTCTGTGGAGGATTAGCACAAATATGGAACTGACAATTGAATATAGCAAGATTTCAATCACTATTTCGGTCTTTCAAGAGAGTGTACCTGTCTTCTGATTGATCCCGACAAGCATGATAGTACTAGTGTGACAGCCCGGATTTCTATGCTCAGAAATCCGTGCCATCAGGATCATGCTCTGGATGATCCCAAGGACAAATCACACAATATCTGTATATAAAGCGGAAATATACAGATAAAATCCCACAGCGGTAAGTAGAGTCATCTAATGAATCAATCTAAAAGTAAGAACAATAGATAAACCTTCATTGATAAATGAAAAAAATATACATCCTCAAAAAGGAACCAAAAAGAACCATCGGTGATAGACATCCATCACCCAAACAATGGTTCCCAATGATGGTTCCGATAGAATGTATAATAACACTATAAAAGAAATAAAATATCTACAAAAATTAATACAAAAGTGGCCACCAGGCACACATAATCCACAATCTCCAAACAAACATAAAACCCCAAAATGTCTAAGCTATACCCAATATGGGTAAAAGTCGCCACCGACGTCTGCCTCGTCTCAACCTCAACCTTTCGTGATCAGCCGATAGTCCTGGTCGCCTCAAAGACCGGAGTTACCGCCTCAGAACCTAAATGTTTACAAAAACAGGGTGAGCTACATCCTAGCTCAATAGAAGAATTCCAAATAAATTTGCATTCTAATTGCATAACATGGTCATCAAAGAACAAAACTGAAAATATGCAACAGATGTATAAAACATGAGACATTTATCCAAAACAGTACAGAATTGATGAATACAACATATAATGACTTAGTGTAGTATACTTAAGTAACTCCCGTGAGTATAGCACGTGGTAGCCAGATTTGGTCCGATGGATAATCCCAACCATCGTCGTTCACATGAACAATTTCGGAATTGCAACAATGCCCCACACATGGAGTGCAATTGTGCCGAGGATTACAAAGCAAATGCACAAGTGTGCCTGAAACGGATATAGGGCCGAGTCGGTGGAATTTTTACTGAATATCAAACCTCAAATCACATGCATACTTATCATACTTAACAGAATTCAGATTTCGGATCAAGTACATAATAGAATACTCATACATATGCTAAACATGCTTTTAAAACAGAATTAAACTATGCTGAGATATGTATGACAGATATAATCCATGAGATAAAAAATAAATGCAATTTCAGTTGAATTCCCCTACCTCGGATCAAGCTCCTTCTAAGCAAATCCAAAGCTTTTTCAAGGCATCTTAGTCTGATCCTAGGCCATAAACATGTTACTCTAGGTGTTAGAGTGATGATTGTGAATCGCACAATGTCCAAAGTGGTTCTTACATATAAATTTTCTAACTCGTAAAAAGCAGGTGGTTAATTGATCGATCAATACCTTGTTGATCGATCAATGAACTCTTATTGATCGATCAACACCCTTGTTGATCGATCACCAAAGCACAAACTTGTTTAACCAACTCTAACTGCTTTGTATATATTGTACACAATTGATCGATCACCATGTTGGTTGATCGATCAATGGCCTCTATTGATCGATCAACACCCTTGTTGATCGATCACCACTGTTGATCGATCAATACCCAGTCAATTGATCGATCAATACCACCATTGATCGATCACTAATATTAACCCAAAATTCACCAACTCTCTGCCAGTACTGTTCATATACTATATATATAAATTGATCGATCACCACCACTGTTGATCGATCAATTCCACACTCAGTGATCGATCAACACCTTGTTGATCGATCAATAATGACGAAATTTCTGCCATTAATGGAGTTCACCAAACAATATTTTTCTAACTTATTTTTCTTCCAAAAATTCATTATAATCTTAAATATTCATACAGAACCTATATTTAGGGCATCCAACTGCCCATTTTAAACAAGAGAGCTCACCTCTATGTGGGCCCTCTCGGGGTTTCGGCAAATCACTCCGGATGAGGGTTTCGGATCAAGCTCTCGTAGTTTATCACCGATCCGAGTTCGACGAGCAACCTTTTAGCTCTGGTTCAGCATGCAGAGACTTCACACACACACAAACCATACTTAAGCTTAATCCATTGATCTCTACATACCCTAGCTTAGGAAACTCACCTTTCAATCTTGCTAACCCTGTTTTATACAAAAACCCTCTTGAAAACCCACCTAGCTACAGACTCCCTAGCTGTTAGAGTAACTAGGGCAAGGGGAAGAAGAAGAAGAAGAAGAAGAACTTCCTCTAGGTCTCCCTTCCTTCTCTTATAAGCTAATAAACAGATATTTCTGTTTTCCCTTAGTTTATGTTCCGGTGTGGAGCACGAACACGGTTACTTCTGACAACGTAGCGCGTGCTACGACTCTTACCCAACTCGATTCAAATGAAATTACACGGTGAACTCATCTAACCATGGTGTAACTTTATCTCAATTAATATAAATTCTAAATTTTTAATCGATTTCGTGGGCACGTAGATCGAAATAGTCAGGTTCGTGTTCTAGATTTTAGGGTTGTTACATTATCCCCCCCTTAGGAATTTTCGTCCTCGAAAATGTCTAATAAATGCTTAAGAACAGAGGTTTTCTAAGACTAATAGACCGAGATAATATAGAGGATGCCGTCTACGTACGATGCAGACAAATGTAGCCATGCTAAACAGACTGTATATAACATGCAGAGTAATGTAAATGCGGATATATACGTAGTCTACAAATATCATAGAGAAGTATTGTTATACCTGTGGGGACATCGGATGGTCCACTCTCGCCAGATGGTCCAGTCCATGAGACCGCAAGATGGTGGGCGAGCAGAACAGGGTGTAAGTGCGAGGATCTACAACGTGCTCAGGCATGCGCAATCATCGCTGTCGGTCGTCATGTATGGCTGCATCAAGAGCTCTAACATGCCCTCGCCAGTAGTCGAGCAGCGATGAACTCGACAATGAAATAGCTCAATCCCATCCAAGCGCTCATGTATCGTTTGTTACCCTCGAGGACCGCAGCAAGCACCGGCCAAGAGTAACGGATAGGGGTGGATAGGGGCAGGTGCAGGTGTAGGGCGACGTGACGAAGAAGAACGCGGTGGTCGCCGTGATGGGGTAGCAGCAGGTCGAGGTAGCACCTCAGGCTGAGGTGGCTGATCAGATGGGGCCTCCCCCCCACTAGGAGCTGGTACAACAGGTGCCCCACCCTCTGGAATAACGGGCTCAGCAGCCTCGTCGTCACCCTCCTCCTCGGGCTCGGGTAGTCTCTTGACCAAAAGATTATAACTCTTGGTCCAGTCTTTTAGTTTAAAGACTTTGGTGTTGTTGGTTAAGCGTGGCTCATTAGGAGCCAAGCTATAGTGCTCGCGTAGAGCAGCTTATTGCTCCACCAGCTTTGTAATTAGGCGAGCATAGGGAATTTGTTTTGTGGCTCTTCGCCTTTTCGGTCATAAGGTCATGGCGGTGATGATGCCCTCAATCACGACCTCGGCCATAGGATACCATCCTCAAAGGCGAAAAGAGGGCGGATGGACAACACCAGTCCGTGAGGACTTGTGCAAAAACGGAACAAGTGCACACTTGAAATAAGTATCAAGCATCCACAGTTTGTCGGGTAGTTGGGCCCTAGAAATGGATTGGCCCTTCCCATGCTTTCCGTTGGTCATCTTGGCAATGACATCAGCAAAAGGAACATCTTTCTCATACGGTGGCGCCAAGCCACGCGTATCAAGGTAAGCGGTTGCACACTCTAGGGCAGCGGCAACATGGAATCGGTTGAATTTATATTCAAACCCGTCAATGGGTGTCGGGAATCCCCCCAACGAAGGTTTTGGAAAAAGAGCCGCACTATGCGAGGGCAATAGTGATCATGAAATGGCTCAAGCAAGGGTTTTAACCCTAACTTCTGAAGGTAGCCCATGGCCCAAGCCATTTCGGGGCGATCATCATAGAGAGTAGAAATAAACTTATACTCGGGTAGAAAGGTTTTGGAAGCCCACTCTTTGGGGACTTCACGCTCGATGGGGAGCGTAACGGGCGCGGGAACGGTTGGGACAGTGGTCGAAACCGGTGCCATGGGTGGCACGGTTGGCGAGAGAACGGGAATGGTGGGCGGTACCGGTGTACGAGCCCGAGACGTGGGTACCTTACGCGAAGCATTCTTCGTGCGAGGTCCCATGGTCAAATCCTTACAAAAGAATGAAAATGAGACTCGAAAGGAAGCAAACAAGAATTTTACCGGATGAATGGAGCGATGTCCACTCGAATCAAGCCGGAGGAAGGATGGGAATGGCCGGAAGTGAGTCGGAAGGGAAGTTGAAAGGTCGGAGTGCAAAAGCCCTTTGCTCGTTTACGTGAATAGGATAGAGCAAATGACCGTTCAAAACCCTATTTATAACACATAAGTGCCTTGGTGATCGATCAATTCATTGGTGGTTGATCGATCACCACTAAAATTTTTAAGTTCAAAAACTGAATCCGACCCGTTGATCGATCACCACATTCAATGTTGATCGATCAATGGTCCACTTGTTGATCGATCACCAACCTCCCTGTTGATCGATCAATGGACCTGTTGTAAAAATTTCTCGTTACAATCGGACCGTTAAAATGACTTAACCGTAATGGAAAGATACCGGTACATGTACATCACATACATGACCCAAAATATACGACAAATCGAGTCGATGAGATAAATCTAATCATCAAGTTATAATCACGATGATGAATTTAGAAACAAACTCAAAAGAAAATTCACCTTGCGCATTAAGTGAACAAGTGTGGATACTGTTCACGGATCTCGGCAGCACGTTCCCAAGTGGCTTCCGAAGCAGTATGATTCCGCCATTTGACAAGTACTAGCGGAATTAATTTGGTCCTCAAAACTTGATCCCGTTGATCCAAGATCTCTATCGGTTCTTCAACCATGGTTAGATCTTCTTGTAAATCAATCGGTTGAAAATCCAAGACATGTGACGGATCATGCAGTAACGTCGATCAATACATGAAAAGCGTTATGCATGCTCGCCAACCGTGGTGGCAAAGCAATCCGCATTAACCTCGCCAACCCGTCCGAGTACCTCAAAGGGGCCAATATACCGAGGACTCAACTTTCCTCATTTTCCGAAGCGCATGACACCCTTTGTTGGCGATATTTTTACAAACACATTGTCTCCAACCTGAAAACAAGTGTTAATTACCTAACTAATTACTTAAACTAGAAAATCGTAACTCGGGAATGCCTTAAAGGATACCTGAAACTCTACGTGTATCCGATGAAGATCGGCATAACTCTTTTGGCGACTTTGAGCAACCCTCAATCTTTCACGGATCAACCGAACTGCCACAGTTGTACTTTCCACGATATCAGGTCCCAAAATGAGTTTCTCACTGACTTCCTCCCAGTTCAATGGAGATCTACATCGACGTCCATACAAGGCTTCATAAGGCGCCATCCCGATACTCGATTGATAGCTGTTGTTGTAAGCGAACTCGATCAAAGATAGATGTTCATCCCATGAACCTTGAAAGTCCAACATACAAGCTCACAACATATCTTCGATGATCTGGCTCACTCTCTCAGTCTGCCCATCTGTCTGAGGATGAAACGCTGAGCTGAACTCCAATTTAGTACCCATACCTTCCTGAAAACGCTGTCAAAACTGTGATGTATAGAGCGGATCTCTATCACATACTATACTGACTGGTATGCCGTGTAACCGGACTATCTCCTTCATGTACAGCTCTGCAAGCTTGCTAGCTGTAAACGTAGTGCGGTATGGCAAGAAGTGTGCAGATTTGGTCAACCTATCAACAATGACCCAGATGGCATTGTTCTTCCTCAATGTGCTTGGCAACCCCAAGATGAAATCCATAGAAATGGCTTCCCATTTCCATTCTGGTACTGGTAGAGGTTGTAACAACCCGGCTGGATTTCGATGGTCTACTTTCACCTGTTGGCAGACCAAACATCGAGACACAAAATCTGCTACATCTTTCTTCAGTCCTCTCCACCAAAAACTGCGCTTGAGATCTTGATACATCTTGGTACTCCCAGGATGTATAGCATACGTTGACTTATGTGCTTCTTCTAGAATAGTTTCCTTAAGATCTTTATCAGCTGGTATGCACATTCGATCTCGAAACAGTAAAGTACCATCATCCTTGATGGAGAAATCAGGTCGAATCCCGTTGATCACATCCTTGCGAATGGCCATAAGCTCATCATCAATCATCTGGAGCCTACGCACGTTATCAAACAACGTGGGCCGTATCACTATGGTAGCCATCAATGCCCCTGAACCTTTGACGTCTATCAATGCATCGACAAGGCCAGGTCCTCAAGTAGATGCCACCTTTGTATTCTGGTGATAAGGTGTGACAACTGAGCTGAAGACTTTCTGCTCAAAGCATCTGCCACAACATTGGCCTTCCCAGGGTGATACTGGATGGAACAATCATAATCTTTCAAGAACTCCATCCATCCATAACATGCATATTTAAGTCCTTCGGGTAAACGAATACTTAAGGCTTTTGTGGTCGGTGAAGATATCAAACGTCTCACCGTACAAGTAGTGCCTCCAAATCTTCAAGGCAAAGATTACCGCAGCCAACTCTAAGTCATGAGTCGGATAATTCTTTTCATGCTCCTTCACCGTCTAGAGCCATAGCGATAACCTTCTTGTCTTTGGTTGAGGACACAACCCAAACCACCATATGATGCGTCATCAGATAGCAAAACCTCCTGCCGAAGGTATTGCCAACACTTGGTCTTGTAGTCGAGCGACGTCTTCAATTCCTCGAAGCTCTTCTCACCGATCACCAATCCAATCTAGCATTCTTCTTAGTGAACGGGTGAGTGGACACGATAGTTTAGAGAACCCCTCTACGAACCGCTCAGTAGTATCCGGCCAAACCAAGAAAACCTCATTTCCCCGATTCCTCTGGCTTCAATCTTAGCGGATCCATCAGTAATACCCTTTGCGAGACGATATGACCCAAGAAACTAACTTGGTCAAGCCAAAACTCACACTCATCGAGCTTCGCATAAAGTTTGTGATCTCCGAGGGTGCAAAGTAACACGTAGATGCTCTTCATGTTCCTCCTTTGTCTTGGAATAGACAAGGATGTCATCTACAAATACCACTACCGATGTGTCCAAGTGTGGTTTAAACACTGGTTCATCAAGTCCATGAAAGACGCAGTGCGTTCGTCAATCCAAATGGCATAACAAGGAATTCATAGTGTCCATATCTCGGTTCAACGCCGCCTTCTCAATGTCTTCATTTCGACTCGTAGTTGATGATAACCCGACCGCAAGTCGATCTTCAGAAAGAACCTCGCTCCTTGCAATTGATCAAACAGATCATCGATTCTAGGAAGCGTAACGATTCTTAATCGTCAACTTGTTTAACTTCGATAGTCGATGCACAAGCGCATTGAACCATCCTTCTTCCCGACAAACAATCTGTGCTCCCCAAGGAGACACACTAGGTCGCATAAAACCTTTGTCAAGTAGTTCTTGCAATTGCTCCTTTAGCTCTTGTAATTGGAGCCATCCGATAGGGAGCCTTTGATACCGGTTGAAGTTCGGGATTAGATTGATTACAAACTCCACCTCCCAATCTGGTGGTAGTCCCGGTAAATCCTCAGGAAATACATCGGAATACTCGCATGCAATGGGAATATCGGATATCACATTTGTCTTCTCCCGTTGCTCTTGTAGGAAGGCTATATATCAACTGCATCCACTCTTCATCATCCTCTCCGCCCGAATATCGGATATCAACGGAGCTACCTTAGACTTCACTCCGAAGAATCTAAAGGATCGCTCCTTTGGAGGGCAGAAAACTACCATCTTCTGAAGACAATCCACACTTGCGTGGTAAGTAGATAGCCAGTCCATTCCCAAAATGATGTCAAATCCTTTCATATCTAACAGAATCAAATCTGCCCGTGTCTCATGATCATCTACTGCCACTACCACTGATTTACACACGGTGAGTGCATTCACTGCACTACCCGTGGGAATTGACACTGTCAGGATAAAATCTAGTTGTTCTGGAGTGGCACTCAATTCTCTTGTAAATTGAGGCCGTACGAAAGAATGTGTGGAGCCTGGGTCTATCAGGGCTCGTGCTCTATGGAAGCAATTATCGCAACTCCTATACAGTTTCAGCTCACCTACATACCAATATCAACATTACTGTAACGTTTTAGATGTGTAGGTTTATGTGTACTATTATAATCCAAATAAATCAATTAATTTATATATTTCCAATTTTCCAGTTCATTATATCAAACAACACCATATCTCTTGAATTCTAATCATACCTTGAATGACGTCATTTGATGTGGCGTAACGGCATAAGCCCGACCTTGAACTACTGTGTCGAGATGATCGATCGTCGATACCGATCCGGACCGCCTCCTTGCCCCTTCCTTCCTCCGCGCTTCTCGATTAAATGGCCCATCCGCCACATCTCATAGCATGCCCCAGTTTCCCTCCGGCAGTCCTCTGTCTTGTGTGGCTCCCCACACCTTGCACATGATACTGCTGGACTGAAGGATGATGCTTTTGAAGATTTCTGGGCCACCGAAGCCCCACTGTTTGAAGAACCAGAAGGTCTAAATGGCCGTGAAGAAGTAGGTACAGCAGACCTCTGGTATGAACTAGGTCCAGAAGAAACAGCTGGCCTAGAATGTGTAGGGTATCTCGGAGGCCTGGAAAATCTGGCTCTCTTATTCTGCTCTGTATCCTGAGATTGCCCTTGGAATGGTCTCTCTCTCGCCTGCTTGTCCCTCCAAGAGAATTGCTTCTGGTTTTCTTCTTCAGCTATGAGTGCCTTGGCCATCACTCCCTCATATGTCTCCATTTCCCACATGGCGACATCCTTTTGTAAATTTTGTCTCGGCCCCAAATTAAACTTTCGCCTCATCACTCAGAGCTACGTCTTTGAGGTGCAAATCGAGCTAATCTATCGAACTCAGCTCCATAATCCCTGACTGTCATTGCACCTTGCTTCAGCTCTATAAATTTCACCTCCCACTGATGCCTCACAATTTTAGGAAAGTATTTATGATAGAATACCTCCGTGAACTCAGCCCACGTCCAAGGAGTGTGAGGCAGCTCTCTTTGTCGATTCTGTGATACCGATTTCCACCAAGGTCCGGCATCACCATCTAGTTTGAAAGTGGCCCAGCGCACTTTCTCTACATCATTACATTGGAGTACTTCAAAAAGTTTCTCCATCTCTTCTATCCATTCCTCAGCCACTATTGGATCAGTCTGGCCCGAGAAATTTGGAGGTCTCATTCTCCTAAATTCTGCAAAACCACCAGGCTGATGAGGTGGTCTGGCAGCCTGCTGTGTCAGGGCAGCAGTTTGCTGAGCAACGTTGGCAGCCAATGCTTCCAACACCTGTTCCATCTTATCTTCACTACTTCTTCCTCCTCTACGTCCCATGGGGATCGCATTAGTATGCGACAGAAATTCCAATCCCCGCGACGTGCCTATGTCTTCATGTATTTCTTCTATCGGAACCTCTCTTTGTCCTTGTCTACCTCCGCTAAGTCCACCTCTGAACTTGGGTGCCATAGTACTAGTCTGTCATTGTAAAAACAATAACATGGATTAGTACATATAGATTGTAAAAACAATCCGTTATGAACCCATAGTTCAACCTAAAGCCTAGGCTCTGATACCAACTGTGACAGCCCGGATTTCTGTGCTTAGAAATCCGTGCCATCAGGATCATGCTCTGGATGATCCCAAGGACAAATCACACAATATCTGTATATAAAGCGGAAATATACAGATAAAATCCCACAGCGGTAAGTAGAGTTATCTAATGAATCAATCTAAAAGTAAGAACAATAGATAAGCCTTCATTGATAAATGAAAAAAATATACATCCTCAAAAAGGAACCAAAAAGAATCATCGGTGATAGACATCCATCACCCAAACAATGGTTCCCAATGATGGTTCCGATAGAATGTATAATAACACTATAAAAGAAATAAAATATCTACAAAAATTAATACAAAAGTGGCCACCAGGCACACATAATCCACAATCTCCAAACAAACATAAAACCCCAAAAATGTCTAAGCTATACCCAGTCTATGGGTAAAAGTCGTCACCGACGTCTGTCTCTCGTCTCAACCTCAACCTCACCTCGGGATCAGCCGATAGTCCTGGGTCGCCTCGACCGGAGTTACCGCCTCAGAACCTAAATGTTTTACAAAAAACAGGGTGAGCTACATCCTAGCTCAATAGAAGAATTTCAAATAAATTTGCATTCTAATTGCATAACATGGTCATCAAAGAACAAAACTGAAAATATGCAACAGATGTATAAAACATGAGACATTTATCCAAAACAGTACAGAATTGATGAATACAACATATAATGACTTAGTGTAGTATACTTAAGTAACTCCCGTGAGTATAGCACGTGGTAGCCAGATTTGGTCCGATGGATAATCCCAACCATCGTCGTTCACATGAACAATTTCAGGAATTGCAACAATGCCCCACACATGGAGTGCAATTGTGCCGATGATTAAAGAGCAAATGCACAAGTGTGCCTGAAACGGATATACCGCCGAGTCGGTGGAATTTTTACTGAATATCAAACCTCAAATCACATGCATACTTATCATACTTAACAGAATTCAGATTTCGGATCAAGTACATAATAGAATACTCATACATATGCTAAACATGCTTTTAAAACAGAATTAAACTATGCTGAGATATGTATGACAGATATAATCCATGAGATCAAAAATAAATGCAATTTCGGTTGAATTCCCCTACCTCGGATCAAGCTCCTTCTAAGCAAATCCAAAGCTTTTTCAAGGCATCTTAGTCTGATCCTAGACCATAAACATGTTACTCTAGGTGTTAGAGTGACAGATTGTGAACTGGCACAATGTCCAGTGGTTCTTACATATAAATTTTCTAACTGTCTGAAAACAGGGTTTATTGATCGATCAATACCTTGTTGATCGATCAATGAACTCTTTATTGATCGATCAACACCCTTGTTGATCGATCACCAAAGCACAAACTTGTTTAACCAACTCTCTGTTTGTATATATTGTACACAATTGATCGATCACCATGTTGGTTGATCGATCAATGGGCTCTGTATTGATCGATCAACACCCTTGTTGATCGATCACCACCACTGTTGATCGATCAATACCCAGTCAATTGATCGATCAATACCACCATTGATCGATCACTAATATTAACCCAAAATTCACCAACTCTCTGCCAGTACTGTTCATATACTATATATATAAATTGATCGATCACCACCACTGTTGATCGATCAATTCCACACTCAGTGATCGATCAACACCTTGTTGATCGATCAATAATGACGAAATTTCTGCCATTAATGGAGTTCACCAAACAATATTTTTCTAACTTATTTTTCTTCCAAAAATTCATTATAATCTTAAATATTCATACAGAACCTATATTTAGGGCATCCAACTGCCCATTTAAACAAGAGAGCTCACCTCTATGTGGGCCCTCTGGGTTTGACAAATCACTCGGATGAGGGTTTGGATCAAGCTCTCGTAGTTTATCACCGATCCGAGTTCGACGAGCAACCTTTTAGCTCTGGTTCAAAGATACGAGACTTCACACACACACAAACCATACTTAAGCTTAATCCATTGATCTCTACATTCCCTAGCTTAGAAACTCACCTTTCAATCTTGCTAACCTGCTTTTATACAAAACCCTCTTGAAAACCCACCTAGCCACTGGACTCCTAGTCATTAGAGTAACTAGGGCAAGGGAAGAAGAAGAAGAAGAAGAAGAACTTCCTCTAGGTCTCCTTCCTTCTCTTATAAGCTAATAAATGATATTTCGCTTTTCCCTTAGTTTATGTTAGGTGTGGAGCACTAACACGTCGCTAATGACGACGCAACGTATAATCGACTCTTTACCCAACTCCGATTCAAATGAAATTACACAGGTGAACTCATCTAACCATGGTGTAACTTTATCTCAATTAATATAAATTCTAAATTTTTTAATCGGTCTCGATTTCCGTGCCGGGCACGTAGATCGAAATAGTCAGGTTCGTGTTCTAGATTTTAGGGTTGTTACAACTAGTTAAGCAATAATGAGCAGTACCCTCTTCTTCTGCCCCAACCAAGTTAGAAAATCAATTGGTAAATCTTCCATCAAATATGGTTTCGCATAAGCAAGTAAATAGTTGAGGCAACAAAGAAGCAAATCCTTATTCTTTTTTTACACTATCATAAAAAAATGCCCACCTCAATAACATGAATGGCATCCCATGAACCTTCTTGCAAATAACCTCTTCGACCATGCCCTGACTTGGAACCATCTTCATCCCCAAAACCCAATCATATCATGGAAATTATAAGAACTTTTCTTTAAAAAACAAAAAAGATATAGTAAAAGGCTTACCTTTCTTTATTGAAAAGCAGGCTATGAAGCCTTCATTATCCTCTTCCCACATGTATACTGACGAAACTCCACCTTCATAATACCTACCAATTAAGTTGCGGAAAAGAGTTGCTATTACTTCTTCAGAAACAACCTTTCAACTTCTGCAAGCAGGCACTACTTGCACAGCTATTTGTTAGGCACATATGCTTTTGAAAAATTTGTTTGCTACAGATTTGAGTTACTACCAATTTGCTCTAAAATAAGCACAATAAAATTCCAAAATGAAACCAACACATAAAGTTAGCAACTGAAAATTGATGGATATCCAGATACCACTTCCATTAGTCCATCTTGTAGCAAAAAAATCATGGTTTTCTTCTTTGAAGTGGCCCTTAGATGTCACTTGTGACAAATATCAACCATCCAAGAAGGGGATACGTCATGCCCCAAATTCGACATACATAGACCTCAGGGTGTGAGCTCAGCAATATTAAAGGATCTGGCAACATGGAGTTAGAACAGACAACAAAATAATAATAAATACTTGTAGTACAATTGGAGCCGAAGTTAAATTTTCTTATAATTTGTGCCTTAAATTTGACTTTCTCCTTTTGGCTAACATATCGATCTTTCCTCAACGGTCTTTCCTCTAATAGGGATGAAATGATCTCCATGTGGCTGTAAACAACGGCTGTAAACAATGTAACAGTTATTGATATGTAGGGAAGACATCATTTGCTTTCTGCAAGCAAATGGTGAAGACATCATTTGCTTCAACTTCAAGTTTTCTCAAATTTGCAGATGGGAGGGCACCATCTTCCAAGGGCGGATGGTATTTATTTGACCAAGGTGATCTACAAAGAAAATGAAAATAAAAAAAGACCACACTATGTAAAGCCCATTTCTTAATAGATTGCTACAACAATGGAAGAACTTCAAAGCATATCAATATCTGAAATCTGATTTCCATGAGATAAAAATGCCTCTCTACACCATTACCAGCAATTTAATACTAATTAACAATATAGAATTCATTAGGATGTTTACCTGTATGAATCGGCATCTCGGTTGTATTCACACAATATGAACTCCTTTCCAGACTCCACATCACATAAAACCTGTTCTCATGGCCAACAAAATATTTAAATGATTCAGGAGCAACAAGAAAACACAGAAATATTTAGTAGCAGTGAATTAAGGAATTTTAGAAAGCAATCCATTCTCAATAATTCCCTCAGCCAAATTAATGACTACGATGGAAGATTGCTCGACGCCCCTGTAGACTTACCCAACATTGAAGATGAAAAATACAGCCCATGCTCAAGATCTTTCCCAAAATACAGCCCATGCCAAAGCTTGCGGAGTCAACTTGACAATATATAAAGAATGAAAGAATGAAAGAAAAAATTGATAACTAGTTCAAGTGGACCAAGCATAATATATAAAGAATGAAAGAAAAAATGAGAAGTAAAAAATCGGCCAAATTAAAAAAGTACCTGACAATGAGATTACAGGTTTCCTTGGTGTAAAGGACACCAATCTGAAGACACCTACAGACCTACTATAACTGCAAAAGTATTTCATATATTTTCCCTAATCTTCTTACATGCTAATAATAGTAATAGCAATATATCCGATGCATCTACTGAACAAACTTCCAAACCTTCACCCAGCCTTGATGTGAGCTGCTCTAGAGGCCCCTTGGGCATGATATGAAGCTTGCAGACATTTTTCTTGATGCAACTGTTTGTGGAATCAATTCCTACAAATAAATAAATAAATAAACAAAAATAAACAAGAGTTAGTGTATATATAATATAGAGGAAGCTTGGAATCTGATAAGCAAGCAGCGACAAAGAAGTTGAAACACCTGCGAGGTAGGCTCACTATCTACAGACCCATTGTGTGAAAGATTGGGGCGAAAAATCATCTCTAACATCTGATTTAAAATAGTTAACAGTTTAAGCACATGAACTGCAGGTTGAGAGGGAAAGATTACATGTGTGAAAATGAAAAATCTGAAAATTCACATTTGCATGACTAATTGAAGTCAACATCAAAGTAAAAGTTGAGTTCATTAGCATGTAGCATGAAGAAAGGATGGCATAGTACTATATACCACATTGAAGCAAATTGCAAACCTTCCTTCAAGAAGTTGGTTTTCTGTGGACAGGCCCATGCACGGATCATCCATTATGGCACATGTGGCTTACATACTATCCAATACATTAGATGTAGTGCATTTTCAAAATTTTACTACAGTTGCTTCATAAAGAAAAATAATGCTAATGGTACAAGAGTGTAAGATAGATCATATATCAATCATTGAACACCATCACTCAATTGGCACATCAAAAATCATCGATTCATTAAGTAGTTTGATGCCTTAGTCTAATAAATCAACTAGGCCTATGAGACTCGGATTGAGTAATATTCTAAGATCACCAAGCTCAATACAGTGAGCAGTCACACCAAAAAAAGATAAAAAACTAGTCAACGGACCATTAAAAACCTGCATCTTTCAACTCATAACCTCTTCAAACACAGCAGCCACTGTGATTGAACGAATTTACAGTGCGCCAAGGATATGAAAAGAAGGCAGTTCACTACTCTAAGCAGTCCAAACAAGTTCATCAACAAACGAAAATTTTACCTCTAAACAAATTTACCCCTAAACAAGATCAAATAAAATCTACAAGTCCCTTGGGCCAAGTAATAATATCACCAATTGTAACATCGCCAAATGTTCCTTCGCTCGCATATAATTCTGTATTGATCTCGAAAATATTATCAATTATGATAGCGTATGAATCTCTTGACGTTGTCGCCTCTCTATGCATTCGCCCTAGTGCAATGGCTTTATTCTTTAAGTTTTTCAATAGACAACGCATGGATGGTTGGTTCACAAGTATCTCGGGCTGAACCGATGACGGTCGAGTTCCCTACAAAAATTATAGCCTTTAAACTGTAGAGTTTAAGAGAGACTAAGACAACAATGCATAAGTGCTTTCAATAAGATATGATAATGACAACTCCAATGATTATCATTTCATAACATTGAATTTATACCTGATAAGAATCGAATTGGTCAACCGATGTGGATATAGATGTCCCTTTAGAAGGAGCTAGAGGTGATAGTAAATTCACTTTTTCCTCAAGGATCTTGCGTGCTCTACGCTCCTCATCAAGCTCATGTCTAAGCATATCAACCTGTGATTGAATGCTTTCACGTGCTATCTTTTCCTGGTGAGCAATCTCCCTAGCCTGAGCGGACGCTTGAATGGAGGTCTTAGATACACCCGTACCCATACCCCGTATGTTGCCCCTTCCATCGCACCCACAAACCGTAGCAACAGGGTCATTATCTAAATCTTTTTCTCTGAGGAATGGATCAGATAAGGCAAGCCTCCTAATTTCATCCTGAATAAAATAAATAATTATTAAATATAGTGATACTAAAGATCAATATTAATTATTTATCAATGACAAATGAATAATTAAAATAATCTTACTATTTGCGTGCCCAAGGACGTTCCATCCTTCTTAGTATGAGAGGCTAAAAATATTTGTGTCCTCGTCACTGTACCAGTCGAACTCTGCTTTTTCTGTACAATAAGGTCATAAGCAATTGTTAATATTCTAATAAATTTATTTATAAAATTTATGTGGTTCCTTCAAATTGTGGAATTCCTTCAAACATACCTTCAAACATACCTTGTCCTTCAAACATACCTTGTCCTTCCAATTTCCACTGTATCCAATAGGAACCTTCAAATTGTGCAAGATTTTATAAATTATTTCTTTTTCTACTCGTGACAAACAAAATGGAGCTTTGGGACAATACAACTTATCATTTTCTTCCACGGGCCACAAATTTTTCCTTATATTCATATCTTTGAGATCATAACGTGCTTCAACACCATCTTTGGTTTTACCCTTTGTGTCCATAATTGTAGCAATTAGGTTCTCTGTGACATTTTTTTCTACATGCATTACATCCAAATTATGACGAATAAGAATATCCTACAAACATAAAGGACATGTGTTAATATTTGAGTGAAGTGAAGTACAAATTTCATATTAGAAAAATAAAATATATTAATTATCCACCTTCCAATATGGTAAATCATATAGGATTGATCTCTTTGACCATGCACTGCTCTTTTCATGCTCAGTCTCGGATCTCTTCCTCTTCTTGCTTGCTACCTTTCCAAATTCTATTTTGATACATCTCATTTTGCATAGTAGAACCACTCAACCGGTGGGGATGCTTTCTATGTTCTTCCTTCCCATTAAACTGTGACTTTTGAGTTCTGAAAGGATGACTCATATCAGTAAGAAATTTTCTGTAGCCCATGTACGCATATTTCTTTCCATGTGATAACCATGTCGAATCAACCTCTTCACTACAAACAGGACAACCATACTTTCCTCATTGGCCTCTACATCCCGAAAGATGGCCATATGCTGGAAAATCATGTATAGCCCATAATAGAATTGCTTTCATGTTGAACATAGATTTTTTATAAGAGTCATATGTTGTAGCACCAGCGGACCATAATTCATTTAACTCTGCAATCAGTGGCTGTAAGTAGACATCAATGTTGTGCCCTGGACCTTTTGGGCCTGGAATTAATAGAGTTAACATTGTAAACTCTTTTCGCATACACATAGATGGAGGAAGATTAAATGGAACAATCATAACAAAGCCAAGAACTATAAGAATTACTCTTGTTTCAAAGGATTAAATCCTCATAAGTCCTAAACTAACATTATGTGTCTCAAGAGAAAAGTCACTCCAACGAGCATTGATTGATTTCCAACTTGAAGAATCCAATTGGATGACCCATGTAACTTTCATTTTCAATTGCATTTGCATGCCATGTCATCGCTCGCAATCCATGGTACACTATATAATCTTTGAAGTCTTTGGGTTAGTGGAAAGTATCTTAACTTCTTCCACGGTAATTGTTTAAAATTTGGCTTTGAAGCTTCCACGGTCTCCATCCGCTCACCACATGTAGGACACTCATTTTTATCGATGATCTCTCCAATATAATATACAATCATTGCGACAAGCATGAATAATCTCATGTTTCATGCGAAAGACTTAACTAACTTCTTTGCATCGTAGGTGAAAGTATTTGACACGGGCAAAATTTCTTTTAGCATTTTTAATAACTCCGTGAAACTTTTATTAGACCACTGATGTCTAGCCTTCATACTCAACAACTCAACTGTAGTTGACAATTTCGTATGCTCACCCTTACATGACGGATATAGTGGTTCTAATGCATGTTTCTTCAAATTACTGTACTCCATATCATCAGGTAAATCATGTGAATCCTGATCATCACCTTCATCCTGATCATCATCTTCATCCTCAGGTAAGTCTTCAAGATGAACATGTCCAAATGTGTTGTTCAACATTTCTTCCATTCTTGGAAACATATCATTATTTTGGTTACTAGTTGAACTACTAGAAACCCCAACATTGATACGATTTGTAGAAGACGACTCCCCATGATACGTCCATATCGTGTACGAACTATCCATGCCATCACAAACTAAATGCTCCATAATGGTTTCAAGGTTATGCTTTTGAAAATTTCGACATTTAACACACGGACAACAACACCAATTAACATCCTCAACATTTTGCTTTACAAACAAAATAAATGATGCAACGCCATCGAGATATTCAGAAGACAGACGTTCTACTATTGTCATCCATTTTTTGTATGGGATTGCTGGAGGCATCTTCTACAAAAAAAAAAAAAAAAAAAAAAAAAAAAACACTCAAGTAGGAGAATTGAGGGAAAAGACAAGTATCAACAATACTAGCCATTAAAAACTAAAAGTGACAATTTGTTCAACAAAAATGCACAACTCTATTGCAATCTAATTATCTACACATTCATGCTACTATAATTCTAACTAATATATTTTTTATAACCAAAACTTTATGAAACTGGGCTTAAAGGGGGCCTAAGAAGATGACCCGAGTGATCACTTTAAGTGATCATGTGAGAGTGAAAATACAGTGAAATGAGATCCAAGACATCTCAAACCTTTGCACAGAGAAACTCTCTCTATGTAATTATTTTAGGCTCAAACTCTCCTCACCTCTATTTCCCTCATTCGACTCCACAAAATACAGTGATATGAGTGGAATATTATACCACTATTTTAAGTAGTAGTTTATTTTATATAGCTCAAGTAGTTTTTTCCTCATTTTGACGTAGTGCGTTTTCATAAATCAGGAAGGTCAGCACATTGATTATTATTCAGGACCCACCACGCATTTATAAATCAAGTAGAACTAAAATCCACTAAACTTGGATCGTGATCGTGATTGAACAAGACTATAGTATGCCAAATGTAGAATCGATTCAAACTTCATGATTTGTTGCATAAATAGAGGGTCTGGTATGTATATATGGAGAGAAGTTAACTCTTATGCTGATTATCTAGCTAAATCCAGCATGGAAAATCTATAAATAGAGATAAAAATATTTGTGTGGTCTAAATGGAGCCACATGGATGCATGCATGTGTGGGTGTGAGTGAAGGAAGGGGAAGGGGTGGGCCCCACCTAGGAGGTGTCACCTCTTATAGATTTCCCACCTCTTGGGAAATCTATAAATAGGGAGAGGAGGATGCAGTTCCATCCATCTCCAATCACCCCTTCAAGAGAGAGAGAGAGAGAGACAGAGAGGTCCATAGATTTCAAGGCCTCTAGTTTGTAATAGTCAGCTTTTGATGGGACTAGTAAGGATCCAATACCACAATCAATGCTGCTGTTTTCGCATATAAATTAGTACACGTCTAAAAAAACTAGGCCTAACTATGACCAAAATCTCATACCACAAGATGATGATCCTTACTAATTTAATATTTTGGCTATACAAGATGGTCCCATCAATTGATACTGCTCCAATCGATGAGCACATGCATTGATTGCCAGTAGAGTTGAGTACTGATTTTTCGAGAACCAAGTAACATTCATGACAAGCAAAAGTTTTCAAACTATATGACAGGTAAAAATAAATATATTTGATTTTGAGCAACTAACCAAAATACTGTCGTAGAACATTGGAATGTCTGGTAAAGAAAGTAACGGAAAATTAGAAGTCTTGATTTTAATATGACAATATATTTTTTTAATCAATTTAGCTTTTTTCTAAGGGGCCATTTGGATCTTGGGATTAAAATTTGCATTGATATTTCGACCAAAGTATCGAATTGAAGGAGACTCCCTCAATACCATAAGGTGGCTAAATAGTATGTTATACGTCCTTGGAAGCATGTGATAAAAGATTAGAGAAATGCATCGTATTTTAGCCAATTTGGATGAGCTCCATATAACACATATCCATTAAGAAGGCAATGTAAGGGAAGTGAGCTAGCTATTAAGAAGGCAATGTAAAGGGAAGTGAGCTAGTAACCATTAATACCATGAGAGGTTTTCTAGATTGGAGAACAAGTTAGATCCATTCTGTCTCTCTATTTCTCACAGATAAGTAATCATTGAAGCGGTCGCATTGTCCACTATTCTTTATTTCATTTCAAGTAAATGTTATCTATATTTATTGCAATCATTGTGTTTTCCTTTCTTCGCAATTAATAAATATGAAATGTTCCAAGAAAAAGAACAGCCTAAGCAAAATTCCTACTAGTTGAATGGTTTGGGCCAATACTACTAGGTTTGATGGTTTGCTCAAGTTGGATTCAGGTTAAGAAGATGAATCTAAGTCATTGATCAAACTATGCCCACGGATTCTAAGGTAAATGATGTTAGTTCTCAACGATCTTCCAAAGAAATTGATGATGATGAATTCAACGAATCAGAATCTGGGAATGACAATAAAATTGAAAGTTTTGAGGAAATAGTTCTCGAGACCCTTGACATCCCAGAGAGTCCCGATCGAGGAAATGTTGTCAATAGTTAAAAACCCAAGGGTATTAAGAAACACGTGTCGCGAGATTATGGTAGAAATAGTTGCAGAATTATCACAAGATAATAATTTTCAACTCTCGAACTCGATAAATTTGGATCAAAATTTCAAAACTCCTAAAATATGATGGTTTTGAAGAAAGCTACACTTAATAAAAGAAAATCTTTAGAAAATCCTAAAGCTAGGGGCCTGGATTTTTTAAATGAAGATCATGAAAATGTGAGGATGCTTGTTAAGTTATATTGCCTATCTAAGAACGTAAAAGTGGAAAATAAAGTTGTCCTTTAGGCATTAAGAGCAGAAATCGCTCCTGAAATCATTTGAGAAGCTACATTAAGGGAGGAGGATTCTCAAATTAATCAAGGTAATTAAAGTCAAATCTAGCTAGTTGGGATGTTAGAGATATGTAACTCTATGGCATGTGAATGGGAGTCTACTTATAGAGAAAAAAACCAAACACATAGGCTTGGAAAATATTAATACCAAGGTATCCATGTAAATTCAAATTGAAGAAAATCCATGAAACTGATGAAAGGATTCACGGTATTTGAAAATTTGATGATGCTGAAACTCATTTAGCAGTGTGTAATAACCCAGAATTTTGAATTTTATTTAATGGTATTAGATGATGTACCACACAATGCGTGGTGCTAACGCTCCACACCGGAATATACCCACTTTAGAAATAGTCTAATTTTTTATATATATCAATATTAGACTCATTGCGGAGTACTTGTCGATACGATTCCAACGATATATAATTTGTCGATTTTCGATAAGAATATAAAAAGTTATGCCCGTTTGAAGAGTGAAGCGGGTTAAAGGGCACAATTGTAAATTCGGGAGAGAATCACCATTTACCTTGGTGCTTACACAAAGCGCTGGAGCAAAACCTCTTCTCAAGCTTTTCAAGTCACGTATGAATTCTACTTGCGTAAAACTACTATTTTATTAAATCTTACTAAAATCTTAATTGTAGTTAACTATACAAGTAATTAGATATATATTTACTTCTTCTCTCATTGTCTTTCTTTATTCCTCTTCTCAAAAGCTCTCGACGCCATCTTTCATAATTCCTCGCTCGATTTTCGATCTTATCAGAGAATCTTACACCATCAAAGTTTCTCATCGCTGCGACCAATTTATCGTAAGAAATGAATTCTCGCGAAAAGACTCGGGCATATCGTCTCTCGAATCCGATCTCCATCAACCCAAATCATCGTAGGATTCGAATCACGCTTCAACAGGTGGGTGCCTCTAAATCCATCTTAAATTATTCAGTTATTTCTTAAAAAGAAAACCCTAATTTTTCCTTAAATTTTGATAAATTTCGGGTCTTAAAAACATAGAAATTAGGCCCAAAATCGATAGGATCGTTTTTCCCAGATTTTCGTGAAATTCGGCCAAACTCTTCAACAGACACAGCCTCTGTAATTTGGCCATAACTTTTTATCCCGAACTCCGATTAAGACGATTCTTTTTGCGTTGGAAAGCTAATAGAAACATCTACAACTTTCATGTTTTGACCAACTCATGAATCAATCTTCTTGATGGTCAAAAAAATATGAGAATGTTACGTCAAATCGCTCGAGCGAGCTATTATCATCGCTCGAGCGAGGTATCACTGAACTCTGGCATTTCCTTAGTATTTTAGTCATAACTTTTTATCTCAAACTCCGATTGAGACGATTCATTTTGCGTTGGAAAGCTAATATAAACATCTACAACTTTCATGTTTTGACCAACACATGAATAAATCGTCTTGATAGTCAAACAAATATGAGAATGTTACGTCAAATTCTAGGATTGGCGCAACTTGCCTGTTTTGACTTGTTTTTGAGGAAACGCTTAAATAGGTCTATATTATTAGTAATTAGAGTTTATCTTAATGCATGAACGTATATTGTGATGTAGATTGAGGGCGAGAGGCCATCAATAGGACCTTGCTTGACTTCGCATAACTCCGAGTTTTAGGTAGGAGAATCTCATCTTTACAGTATTTTATTTTAATTCGCATGGATATTTTGAATTAAAATCTTTGAACTTGCATATGCCATTGAAATCACATCTGTAAATTGAAATTGATATGAATGACTAAAAATCTAAATCTACCTGAATCCTGAAACTTGAATCTGCTTAAGCTCTGAAGATCTGAAATCAAGAACCTGAACTATGTATAAGAGACTTCCATCTGATTATATTAGTATCTGCATTTGTTTTATGATTGACCTGAACGACCCCTCAAAAATTCCTGAACAACTTCCTGGCACAAGTTTCCCTCATTACGCAGGGGCTTGTTGCATCCTGAAAAGGGGTTCATGAAGCAGCGATGGTAGGTAGGGTTCCCATCGGCTATATTCACGCTTTGAGATATAGTTTACTCGGGAGGTATTTTAAGTTGAGGATTAAGTCATGAATTCTTGAACTTTGCATATAGAAGTTAGAGAAACTAAGACATCAAACATCGATTCGTTTCTTAAAACTGTTTTCACACATTTAGAAATAAATCTTACATATGATTTTCGCACCTAAATTCAGTTTATTATCTGCTTATATGTTTGACAAGCTATATTCCGATATTTGTTTTGAAACCATGTTAATTAAAGTAAAATGCCGTAGATGTCTTTCTTCTACTGAGCTTTGTTGGTTAGCTCACTCCGACTATACGTCATAGGTTCAGGTACTGACGTGGCTATTCAGGGCTGTGAGACTGATCCTGACTACGTGCCTGAGGAAGAGCTTGAGGTTCCTCCTGAAGAGTTTTTCCCAGTATAGAACTTACTGATTTTCTTATTTGTGGTGAGAGTTAGACTTGAATTTGTGGGCCCATTTTAGTTGGATACCATAGTTTTATATTTGACGTTGATTTCTGTTATGAGCCTTGTTTCGATGATGGTCGGCCATCATCGGTGGTTCTTTACTTTTAATTGCTTCCGCATTTATTTTAGCTATGGATATTTATTGCGCTTTACTCTGATATGTGCCCTGTTTGTCCGGCTTATCGTTTATTCGATAGGTTGGCGAACCGGCCTTTCCTATACCTGAGGGATTGGAAAAGTCAGGTCGTCACAGTTGGTATCAGAGCCTACGCTTTATTTCCTTGAGGACTGTGTGGCTCATGTAAGTACACTATAGTGATGATGTGATAATGATTTTGATATACCCCAAGCTTTAGATCTTTTGTGGACTAAAGGATTTTAAAAAAGTGTGATGATCAATGACGTAAGATTTAAAAGTTCAATTGAGGATTTAAAGATCTATTTGATGATAACTTATATGAGTTAGGAGCATGTGAAAGAAATTGAGAAGAATCTTTGAAGATTGAAAAGCAATTAGAAGATTTATTTTTAGAGTATTAGGGAATAATTAGAAAAGATAAATCCTGACTGGTTTGATGGTTTAAATATTCATTATAGGTTGAGATGTTGACTATAAGAATAACTTATTAGAAGTGAGTTCAGATGGAGGAATAAATTATTATCATCAATCTCAGATTTATTTGAATTACTTTATGGTCAACAAGATATAATAATGATGATAGCCTATAACAGAGTGTTAGAAGTAATTGATGTTGAGAAGTGAGTATATTTTGAATAAATAATTTAAGAGACTACGAGAATTTGATTTTTGAAAAGTTAAGGATTATAAAGAGTGGAAGAACATGAGGAACACCTTCGTCTCGCACTTCAGGCACTTCGAGGTCACCAGTTGTATGCCAAACTCAGTAAGTGTGAGTTTTGGCTTAAACAAGTAACCTTTCTGGGACACGTGGTATCAGCAGAAGGAGTAACCGTCGATCCTTCTAAGATCAAAGCAATTACAGAGTGGAAAGCACCGACGAGTGTTACCGAAGTTAGGAGTTTCCTCGGATTGGTGGGTTACTATCGTCGCTTTATTGAAGGATTTTCACGCATTGCTCTTCATCACCCGCCTCCACGTAAGAATGTCAAATTTGTGGACCGATGAATGTGAATCAAGTTTCTAGAATCAAGAAGAGGCTTACTCTTGCGCACAATCCTCACCCTACCTTCCACTTCCAACACTAGTGAATTTGAAATATTCACAGATGCATCTCGCCAGGGACTTGGTTGTGTGCTTGAACAAAGTAAGAAAGTTGTCGCTTATGGGTCAAGACAGCTCAAACCTCATGAAAAGAACTATCCGGTTCATGACTTGGAACTGGCCGCAGTCATCTTCGCCCTTAAACTATGGCGACACTATCTCTACGGCGAGACGTTCAAGATTTATACGGATCACAAAAGTCTCAAGTACCTTTTCTCACAAACGGACCTGAATTTGAGACAACGTAGATGGATGGAATACATAAAAGATTACGACTGCTCCATAAATTACCACCCTGGAAAAGCAAATGTCGTCGCTGATGCACTTAGTAGAAAATCTTCGGCACTATTAGCCAGATTAAAAATTTGGAAGCCCTTCAATGAACTCGCCGAAGAAGACATTTACCTCCAAGAGATTGACGATGGTGTATATTTGGCACGAATTGTGATGAGTCCGTTCATTTTGGACAAAATCAGGGAAATACAACGTACAGACCCAGAGATCCTCAAAATCATTGAAACCATAGGATCGAAACCCGATTTCAGCCTAAGGACGGATGGGATGTTACTCTTCAGACAAAGACTGTATGCACTAATAACCCTCAAGTGAAAAAGGAGATACTTGGTGAAGGTCACAAATCAGGATACTCCGTACATCCAGGCAGTACGAAGATGTATCGAAATCTGAGAAATTGGTATTGGTGGCCGAATATGAAACGGGAAATAGCCGAATACGTGTCGAGATGTTTAGTGTGTCAACAAGTCAAGGCAGAACATCAAAAATTGGCCGGACTTATACAACCCCTACCCATCCCGGAATGGAAGTGGGAAAACATATCTATGAACTTCATCGTAGGTCTACCAAAGACGATGAAGAAGAATGATGCAATCTGGGTTATCGTTGACAGATTGACCAAGTCAGCTCATTTCTTACCATTCAAGACTACCACAGATGGGAACAAACTTGCCGAAACATATTTGAAAGAGATTGTCAAACTACATGGGGTCCCAGTCAGTATTGTCTCTGATCGAGACTCCAAATTTACTTCAAAATACTGGACAGCCTTCCAAAAAGCTCTGGGTACTCGATTAGATTTTAGTACTGCCTTTCACCCACAGACGGACGGCCAGACTGAAAGAGTGAATCAAGTAGTTGAAGATATGTTACGAGCGTGTATGCTCGACTTTCAAGGGAACCGGGACGATCACCTCCCGCTGATCGAGTGCTCTTACAATAATAGCTACCAGGCAAGTATAGGAATGCCCCCTTTCGAAGCTTTATATGGCGTTGCGAAGTTGCGAGCGTCATTGTGTTGGGACGAAGTTGGAGTTAGGAAGATGCTTGGACCGAACTAGTCCAAACTACATTTGAGAAAGTCAAACCGATCTGCCGAACGACTTAAGATAGCCCAGATCGTGAGAAAGTAATCGCCGACTCTCACCGTAATTTAGAGTTCGAGTAACACAAATTTTGAACTTTAAATTTCATTGCAATTGTGTTCGTGATTAAACACAAAAATTTGTTTAACAGGTTGGCGAACGAGTATTCATTCGCGTCTCTCTGACTAAGGGAGTCATGCGCTTTGGAAAGCGCGGGAAGCTGAGCCCCAGATATCTAGGGCCTTTCGAGGTCATAAAACGTGTGGGCGAGGTTGCGTATAAAGTCGTTCTACCACCACAATATACAGGAATCCATGATGTTTTTCAAGTCTCAATGCTGAGGAGATACATCTATGACCCGTCGATATAAAGGAGGATCTCACTACCATAGCAAGACCGATCAAGATCCTCGACCACAAAGTTCAAGTCTTCAAAAACAAAACTATGAGATTAGTGTTGGTCCAATGGCAACATCACACGCCAAAAGAAGCGACCTGGGAAAATGAAGACGACATCAAAGAAAACCATCATGAGCTTTTTGAATAATCGGTACATAATTTTCGAGGACGAAAATATTATAAGGGGGAGAGAATGTAATAACCCAGATTTTTGAATTTTATTTAATGGTATTAGATGATGTACCACACAATGCGTGGTGCTAACGCTCCACACCGGAATATACCCACTTTAGAAATAGTCTAATTTTTTATATACATCAATATTAGACTCATTGCGGAGTACTTGTCGATACGATTCCAACGATATATAATTTGTCGATTTTCGATAAGAATATAAAAAGTTATGCCCGTTTGAAGAGTGAAGCGGGTTAAAGGGCACAATTGTAAATTCGGGAGAGAATCACCATTTACCTTGGTGCTTACACAAAGCGCTGGAGCAAAACCTCTTCTCAAGCTTTTCAAGTCACGTATGAATTCTACTTGCGTGTAAAACTACTATTTTATTAAATCTTATACTAAAATCTTAATTAGAGTTAACTCATACAAGTAATTAGATATATATTTACTTCTTCTCTCGTTGTCTTTCTTTATTCCTCTTCTCGCAAAAGCTCGACAGCCGCCATCTTTCATAATTCTCGTCGGATCTCTATCGATTTTCGATCTTATCGAGAGAATCTTACACCATCAAAGTTTCTCATCATGCGACCAATTTATCGTAGAAATGAATTCTCATGAAAAGACTGCATATCGCCTCGAATCCGATCTCCATCAACCCAAATCATCGTGAGATTCAATCACGCTCAACGGTGCCTCTAAATCCATCTTAAATTATTCATTATTTCTTAAAAGAAACCCTAATTTTTCCTTAAATTTTGATAAATTTCGGGTCTTAAAAACATAGAAATTAGGCCCAAAATCGATAGGATCGTTTTTCCCAGATTTTCGTGAAATTCGGCCAAACTCTTCAACAGACACAGCCTCTGTAATTTGGCCATAACTTTTTATCCCGAACTCCGATTAAGACGATTCTTTTTGCGTTGGAAAGCTAATAGAAACATCTACAACTTTCATGTTTTGACCAACTCATGAATCAATCTTCTTGATGGTCAAAAAAATATGAGAATGTTACGTCAAATCGCTCGAGCGAGCTATTATCATCCCTCCGGCGGGGTATCAACCAACTGGCATTTCCTTAGTATTTTAGTCATAACTTTTTATCTCAAACTCCGATTGAGACGATTCATTTTGCGTTGGAAAGCTAATATAAACATCTACAACTTTCATGTTTTGACCAACACATGAATAAATCGTCTTGATAGTCAAACAAATATGAGAATGTTACGTCAAATTCTAGGATTGGCGCAACTTGCCTGTTTTGACTTGTTTTTGAGGAAACGCTTAAATAGGTCTATATTATTAGTAATTAGAGTTTATCTTAATGCATGAACGTATATTGTGATGTAGATTGAGGGCGAGAGGCCATCAATAGGACCTTGCTTGACTTCGCATAACTCCGAGTTTTAGGTAGGAGAATCTCATCTTTACAGTATTTTATTTTAATTCGCATGGATATTTTGAATTAAAATCTTTGAACTTGCATATGCCATTGAAATCACATCTGTAAATTGAAATTGATATGAATGACTAAAAATCTAAATCTACCTGAATCCTGAAACTTGAATCTGCTTAAGCTCTGAAGATCTGAAATCAAGAACCTTAACTATGTATAAGAGACTTCCATCTGATTATATTAGTATCTGCATTTGTTTTATGATTGACCTGAACGACCCCTCAAAAATTCCTGAACAACTTCCTGGCACAAGTTTCCCTCATTACGCAGGGGCTTGTTGCATCCTGAAAAAGGGTTCATGAACGACGATGGTAGGTAGGGGTTCCCATCGGCTATATTCCTGCTTTCGAGATATAGTTTACTCGGGAGGTATTTTAAGTTGAGGATTAAGTCATGAATTATTGAACTTTGCATATAGAAGTTAGAGAAACTAAGACCAAACACCGTACATTCTTGAAACTGTTTTCACACATTTAGAAATAAATCTTACATATGATTTCCGCACCTAAATTCAGTTTATTATCTGCTTATATGTTTGACAAGCTATATTCCGATATTTGTTTTGAAACCATGTTAATTAAAGTAAAATGCCGTAGATGTCTTTCTTCTACTGAGCTTTATTGGTTAGCTCACTCCGACTATACGTCACAGGTTCAGTCTTGGCGTGGCTATTCGTGTGAGGTGATCGACTACGTGCCTAAGGAAGAGCTTGAGGTTCCTCCTGAAGAGTTTTTCCCAGTATAGAACTTACTGATTTTCTTATTTGTGGTGAGAGTTAGACTTGAATTTGTGGGCCCATTTTAGTTGGATACCATAGTTTTATATTTGACGTTGATTTCTGTTATGAGCCTTGTTTCGATGATGGTCGGCCATCATCGGTGGTTCTTTACTTTTAATTGCTTCCGCATTTATTTTAGCTATGGATATTTATTGCGCTTTACTCTGATATGTGCCCTGTTTGTCTGGCTTATCGTTTATTCGATAGGTTGGCGAACCGGCCTTTCCTATACCTGAGGGATTGGAAAAGTCGGGTCGTCACACAGTGTATGTTTCAAACCTGTATTCTGAAAGACTAAATCCATTCAATCGTTGCTTCTTGATCTGGATCTAGAACTGACAAAGCCTCAGGGCTCAAACTCTCCTCACCTCTGTTTCTCTCGTTCGACTCTGCAAACTCCAACTCATCTCCCACCGCCAATTTTGAAACCGACAAACACGATCTCAGATCTCGCCCTCTAGCACTCAAAAACTCCTCGTCTCCTCCATTTTCTGCCTCGAATTCTATGAATTCCGTCTCCTCTCTCTTCGACTTTGAAACCGACGAACTCGATGATCCCGATCTAAACTTGCTACTATTGTACGAAGCTTTCAAAACTTCCAACGAATCTGGAGGGTACAGAGAGAGAGATTGCGATCTGTATATATTAGTTGGGATTTAAAATTTCGTAGCTAAGAAAAAAAACCTAATCGGGAGCACTGCAAGTGTAAAAATAAATAGAGAAGAGAGATTTGACCGTGGAGATCAAAGAGATCTGAGTCAGGAGATTTGAAGAAGAAGAAGATCGGGCAACCTCGATTTCGTGCGAGCTAGGGTTCGTTGAGAGAGAGGACGACGAGAGAGTGGCTAGGGTTTTCTCAGAGAAAAAGAAGGAAGGGAGGAGTCTCTGAGGCGTTGATGTTAGAGATAAAGAGATAAAAAGGGCGGTTGGGTTATCTCTAAAAAAACCAAAACCAAAAACAAAAAGGGTGGTTGGGAGTTCGGCCCGATTAGATTTGCACGTGTTATATCACGTGTAGTGGAGATTATTTATTAAGTAAATTTTTAATTTCAAAAACCACTGCATTAACTTAAAATACTATTGTTTTAGGCAGTGAAATATTACACCACTATTTTAAGCAATGGTTAATTGTAAACTGCCATAGTGGTTTTTCCTTCATTTTGACGTAGTGACTAGAGAAGTTACTCTGTCCTGCCTTGGACTAAGTATGATCTGTCCCGGTTCTTGTGAGAGTGGTGCATTTTGCTCAGAAGTTATCTCTAGATAAGTTCCTAACGATCATATGTAGGATTAAGGGTTGATCATCTCTTAAACTTATTTAATATGGCATGGGCTATGCCAAGATCTGTTGGTAAGGCTATTGTGGCTGGGTTCCTGGATTGAAAAGGAGGCAGATTCTATGAAAGATGGTGTCTATGTTGCTATTATCTGTTGTTTATGGGTTGAAAAGAACTATAGAATCTTCAATGGGAGAAAGGTTCTATGAGGTTTAATTTTATGGATCACCTATAATATGATATCTTGGGCTAATCTCTCCAAAGCATTCACGATATTTAGAGTCGATGATCTCTTTAGGAAATGGCCTGAGATAGTTAATATCGGGTCTTGTAAAATAAAATAAAAGTATTGACATCTTCAGTTCTTCTACTGGTCTTTTTAAAGCGAAACTATGAAAGGTTGTTTGATGGGTAACTGGAGCCCATCTAGCAGTGGGGGCACCATCAGTGATTCTTCAGCAGTTGTATTGGCAGCATTTTGTGGCTACGGTAGATATCCTTGCTACTAAGGAGGGCATTCACATCTACCATGAAAGGTGGAACAACAATGTGATCATCGAAAGTGATTCGTCAAATGTTTCAGCTTGGCTTGGTAATAAGGTCAAGGTCCCATTGAGATTGTTAGGCATAAACTTCAACACGCTCCCGCACGTGTTGGCGGGACTGAACTAAATCACGTGTTCAATTGTCCTATTTGGCTCAATGCCGCCAACACTTGTGGGGGTGTGTTGAAGTTTAGTACCACACTCATAGCCAATTGGTTTTGAGTTGGATGCATTGATTTACATGGTATTAGAGCAGGTACCATAGGGATGTTGAGAGACACATTACACATGAGGGGGCATGAATTGCAGTCCCACATCGGCTGTGGGCTGTTGGGCTATATATAACTTGGGAAATTGACGGGGAATTCAGATCCGTAGGTTTAGACCGTGAGCGAGCCAATCGAAGAAAATCAGCAAGGAAGAAATGGATCCATAAATGAGCTTTCAAACGGCTCGTGAAGAAGAGGAAATCAAGTGTAAAGACGATAATTCGAGAAAAGAGATTGAAATTTTTGATCGATCGAAATGTCAACAATGATATTTTATGTATATGAGAATTTCGATTGAACGAAATTCAATTTCGATCGAACAATTTTCAATTTCGATCAATCAAAATTGTGATCGAAATTGCGATCGAAATTTTGATCGAACGAAATTCAATTTCGATCGATCGAAATCGCGCCGAAGAGTTTTAGTTGTTTTAAATTTCTAATTTTGAACTTTAAACTTTAAGGGTTTATTTGTCTTTTAATTAATATTCATTTTAGGGTTTTCTTTTATTGTAAGACCTTTTATATAAGGTCTTTAAATAATGTAATTAAGGGAGAGTTGATTATTGAATGAAAGAGAGTTGCTTTTGTGCAAACCCTAGAGAGCTTGTGAAAAGTTTTCAACCGAGGGACTAAATCCTTCAAACCTTGAGGAGTGAGCAATCGTTTCTCGTGCAACTTGGTGCGAAGCCGACGTACAGCCGTGGTGTGAAGCTTCGGAAAACCCGTTGGCGTGAAGCCGACAAACCTCTTTAGAGCGAATCCGGAGAAATCCTATCTTATTCTTCTTTTATTTTATTTTAATGAAAGGTTTGAATACCTTAAACCCCCTTTCGCGCGGGATTTTGCTATTTTAGGGTTAGCAAGTGATCGTCTTGCATCAATTTGGTATCAGAGCAGGTTGTCCATCATGAGTAAAGAATAATTTATCGAAACCTTGCACGAGTTGAATGGATTCATGATACCTAGAATGGGATCGTTCGTAGATCAGCGAAAGCTCCCTGATTTGTATAAGACGATTGGTAAGATTAGACAAGCATGGGAGGCAGTGAAAACTAGATCGCAAAGTCTGAGGTATTTGGATTCAACACTTCGATATTGGCCAGTTTTATATGATTGAGCGTTTACTCTTGAGATTAGACGTAAGTTAACAAATACACGTGAGATAGCGGAGGCATTAAACAAGAGTCTCGGTCAAGAATTTCTTGAAGATTTTCTCCTTAAACTACAAGAGGAAATCATATTGGTAAGACATGAAGCTTTGAGAGTTAAGCTTTCAAAACCCGTGTTCGTTAACCCAAAGCCCATTCCATAAATCAAGCTCGAACCCGTGGTTGTATCTGTATCGGTGGAAGATACCGAACCTATAGTAAATCAAAGTACTTCCATGCCTATGGAAGAACCGATGGCGCCCGTTGTTCATGCAGATCCAGTTATCTGCCTTGATCTTATGCCGGAATAGCGTCCGATTGAAGAGTTCACACCAGTTGCTGCGGCCGTGGCAGATCTCGAAACCATCGAAGAGCCCAAGATCGTTGAAGTCCAAGCATCCAAGATAGGCCCTACAGAACCCGCAATCATCGAAGCACCGACATCTATGATCGTTCCTACTGAGTTCGAGACCATTCAAAGTTCGAGATCCATGGGGAACAAACGTACTTGATAACGCTTATCAATGTCGACCAAAGTTCGAGGTCAAACTTTTTCAAAGTCAAGGAGATTGATGGGAATTCAAATCCGCATGTTTGGACCGTGACCAAGCCAATCGAAGAATATCAGCAAGGAAGAAATGGACTCATAAATGGGCTTTCAAATGGCCCGTGAAGAAGAGGAAATCAAGCGTAAAGACGACAATTCGAGAAAAGAGATCGAAAATTTGGATCGATCGAAACCCAATTTCGATCGATCGAAATGTCAACAGTGATATTTTATGTATATGAGAATTTTGATCGAACGAAATTTAATTTCAATTGAACGAAATTCAATTTCGATCAATCGATCTTCAATTTCGATCAATCGAAATCGCGCCCAAGAGTTTTAGTTGTTTTACATTTCTAATTTCGAACTTTAAACTTTAGGGGTTTATTTGTCTTTTAATCAATATTCGTTTTAGGGTTTTCTTTTATTGTAAGACCTCCTATATAAGGTCTTTAAATAATGTAATTAAGGGAGAGTTGATTATTGAATGAAAGAGAATTACTTTTGTGCAAACCCTAGAAAGCTTGTGAAAAGTTTTCAACCAAGGGAGTGAATCCTTCAAACCTTGAGGAGTGAGCAATCGTTTCTCATGCGACTTGGTGCGAAGCCGACGTACAGCCGTGGTGTGAAGCTTCGGAAAACCCGTTGGCGTGAAGCCAACAAGCCTCTTTGGAGCAAATCCGAAGATCTCCTGAGTGAATCCTTCAAACCTTGAGGAGTGAGCAATCGTTTCTCATGCGACTTGGTGCGAAGCCGACGTACAGCCGTGGTGTGAAGCTTCGGAAAACCCGTTGGTGTGAAGCCAATAAGCCTCTTTGGAGCGAATCCGGAGATCTCCTATCTTATTCTTCTTTTGTTTTAATGAAAGGTTTGAATACCCTAAACCCCCTTCCGCGCAGGATTTTACTATTTTAGGGTTAGCAAGCGACTTTGTCCTGCGTCAGAAATCCTAACCTTAAAAGTCGGTTTTGTGAGGTTGAATTAGGCCCATGGAATTGTACATGGTATCAGAGCCATGGCTAGCTCCGATCTTTCAATCAGGTCAGCCATGGTCCTAGGTTATGCTCATCCTCCTTAGTTTTCAACTTGTTTGATTTTTTTATTTCAATAAAATTTGCATCCTTTTTATCTCTATAGCATCCCTTGGTTCATGCATTCATGCTACATGATCTCATTTATATATATATATAAGACCACTCCAATGAGGGTTTTCTTTAAGTCGTATGATCCGACATCATAAGCTTCTAGGAGAGATCATAACGGACCTGATCTAGTGAGCCATTGGCTCCGACAAACTCAACAAAGAGCGGGATGCGATAGTGATGGATTTATCAAACAGTCGACAACTACTAGCAAGCATGATCGGACATTATGGGCTATACATCCACAGCTTACGTTATTAGATCGACAACTAAGATTTTATATAACCAATCACACGTTCCTTCTTCAAAGGAAGATGTGATTGCGGGAGGGTAATAAAGAATATTTAGGATTGACAGAAAGATACACATCATAGATGTGTATCTTATGTTTTAGGCAAAATTATATTAATTAGGAGTTCTAAATATTTAGATGAATACTTTAAGAAGTATTTTGAATTTTAAAGATCTAGTGACAGCTTAATGGATTGTAGTCACCTCTATTTAAAGAGGCTTCTCACCTTAATGAAAATATAGAAAAATCATTGCAAGATGTAGATTTCAAAGTCTCAACATTAGGGACTTGTTATCTTCCTTTGTTTAAAAATATTCCATAATTCCTAGAGCTGCAAATTCAAAACTTGGATGAATTGGCAAAAGGTGGGTTTTAAGACCTGCTCGTTCTATAGGCAATGCCTTAACCTTGATGTGGCTGCTATTCTTCTGGCTCAATTTCCTTGCTTAGTCTGAACTCTAAGGCTATTTGCACCAACCAATTTATTGAGGGCGCCAACACTGAAAATCGATTGACTGCTTTGAATCAGACGATGGAGATCGATTTCTTCTAAATCTTCCACACAATGGATCTGGAGACCACGGTTGTACCCTCAAACGGTCAGCTTTTGATTGCACGTGGCACAAATTCCAAAAAAGTGACTAAAAAACATGTGGTTTACGTCACAGTAAAACATGATTTTAGGGTCACTTTTTAGGATTTGTTCCACGTGAAAACAAAAACTGGCCATCTGAAGATTCATCATTTGGAAGATTAGGATGAAAACCAATCTCCATCATTTGATTCAAAGCAGTCAATAGTTTTTCAGCGTAGGTGCCATCACAAATTGGAGTAGAATTACTATTTTCAGCTCTATAGGGTTTGTGGAGTGAAGAACAAGCATAGAAGGATGTCACGGCCTCTGAAGATTGCATTATAACCAGTTAGTGGAAGCAAAATGTTGGTAGAGCAGCTAGAATTGGCATTTGGCAGCAAAGTAGTTCCATCCAAAAAAACCAATCTGTTGATCAGGAAACTTCGATCAAATGCAGAAATTTTTCGAGGTAAGAATAATATATATTATTAATAAATATAGAAACACTTATTAACCTGTTTAAAGGAAAAAATGATGTTTTTAAGCAGTAAAATAGGTTCACTATATCATCCATAATCCACATAAATCACAAATCGACAATTATCAAAAGAACATTACAAAGAGACAATAGAAATGCAGAAATTTTCAATGAAGTTTGAAAATTTTAGCGATTCGCCAAAAGTTTCGGTGGAATCCCATTGCACCGAATTTCAGCAAAAATTACGTGAAATTTGTGAGTATGGTGGGAGGAGTAACAAGGTGGATTACAGTGTGATATGCTTTGTTCTGGGTCTCTTATTTCCTAGGATATTCAGACAACCTGAACAACCTGACTTGTGTTCAATACAGGGCATGTTTCCTTCCTTTTGAAGCCTTTATCTCCTACCTTGGCTAGTTCTTAGTAATTGTACATTGGCTTCTCAATTGGGTAGTAGGGTCGGTTTTTTTTCATACTAGTTTAAGCTCAGAAAAGTGTTACTGAATCCTTTTTTTGAGAAAAATTCGAGGGACTCTCGGATTTTCATTTTCCGAGCTCTTGGAAAGTCAGTTGAAGGTTTATTAAATGCATCTTTTTTCTTTTTCTTATTAAGACAACTTGTTTTCTCCATTTTCCTATAGATCCCACGGCAACATGATTTGTTATCATCCTCGCCTCTTAGAGAATCCGCTTAATCCTAGGGGCACATGCGCACCCCAAATTCAGCACATGCCGGGTCAGCACAAGCTATAAATCCCTAAGATGGCCTCAAGGTGGGGAGGAGATTCGAACTCAAGTCTCCTGCTTTTGGAAGCAGGTACCTAGCCAGCTCACCTAACATCTTGAGGTTTGGTGGGTTACCTTTTGTTAACTATATATACTTTCTATCAGTTTGCAACACTTCTCAATAGCCATTGAGTCCTCTCAAAGTCCGGCCTACGGCCTACGGCCTACCCATATTTTAGGTGCCCTAACATCTGCTAAAGTATGTTTTGACTGCACTGAGTAGGCATTATAATCTTGCGATGCTGGTGACTCTCCATCATGGTATCAAATATCGACCGATATCTATACGTATTGGTTTTTCGGCAAACTGATACGTATCAATATCGATACATATCGGATATCGGTATCGGCCGATACGGGCCCGTATCGGGTATCGGCCAATACCTTTATTTTCCTTTTTTTTTTTTTTTTTTCTTTTTAAGGCACCGCTCCATATCGGTATTAGCTAATATGTATCGGGTATTGGTCCTCCATGGACTGATACCGGTACCCGAGTTGACACTTGACCAAGGATCAAAATTTCGGCTGAAATGACCCGAAATTTCGGTCCAAATTATCGGATTTGGTCCTCACCGAAACGATAATTTGGTCAAGTGTCAACTCGGTCATATTTTTGTATGGGATTAAAATTATCGGGCAAAATTCAAATTTTCGGCCAAAATTTCGGTTCAAATTTTTGGTTTGAGTACCATCCAAAACCAAAATGAAACCCGAAATTTTGATCCTTGCACCTGACTCTCCATTAATCATTTTTTTTAATGATAGCTTGCGGCTTTGCTAGAAAGTTTTAAAATCTTGATGTCTGTACCATTCATTATTCACGAGGAACCGACTAGAAGCAGTAATAATCCCTAAAGGGCCGGCTTCCACGACTGTGAAAAGCTGGGGATTCATTCCGGCATTTAAACACCAAATGATATTAAATCTTACATCATTTATATCTTTGAAATCCATATTGTCAAAGTGATAAACCATCAATTGAAGTTTGTGGATCCAAAAATGTGGGAGATTTGAACCATCCGATCTGTGCATTCTAATACCAACTGTTCTTGATTTTGATGGCTGATATTAAAGTTCGCTGATCGGATTATTTACATCTACTTAGAAGCATGATCCTTTGGTAGGGACATTTTCCAATGATGGATTGCCATTTGAGCAATTTAGATTGATCATAGACGCACAATTATAAATCACACTTCGCGTGAGATAAAAGGTGACATTTTAATAGTGTAAGATCATTTAAACACCATTTAATGCTTAAATGCCGGTCAGGAGCCATTAACCCTTTATTGTTTATCGATTCCCAACCCAAATATTCTCGGTGACTGGAGCAAGTAAAACTCAGGATTTGGTTAAATCCTCTCTCCAAGCATACTTAAGGCCTCTTTAGATGAATATTATTTTCAAGTAAATTTCAATTGAAGTTCCCTTTTTGGGTGCAGCCACCCGTTAAAATCGTTTACTTCCTTGAAGCAAGATGATGGGGCTCATTTTTCCTCCCAATCTTGAGATTTTGGCCTATCTATCAAACGATAGATGTTGATTTCAGTTGGAATACATCCCTAAAAGTGACTCGTGAACCCTTCTAATGATATGCCCATGAGTGAGGTCACTTTTGGGAATGTAAGCCAGCTGGAATAAACATTTTACCTTTACTAAGTTGGCAATGATGGCCAAGTTACGTTTGGTCCAATTTTTACCATGGACTTGTTAAAAAACCTTGGCGATTTACTAACAGTTTAGTATGCAACCCAATAGTTGCATTGTGAAGCAGTGTCTCGGACTCTAGATAAAAACACTAGCAAGTGTCAAAAGCATTGTTACCTGGAAAATCGAACTTCTTGGAGAAAATCAGAGTAGATACAAGGGCTAAATGTAGGATACCCTAACACATGGGAAAAACTTATGCAAGGAGGAAACCGGAGAATCGGAAAACCTCTAGGAAAAAACGAAATATAAAGAGGAGATTCTTTTATCAAACAGGACTTCTGCTTTACAAATTATTGAAAATAGAAAGTAAGTGATCAACTTCGAAGCTTCTGAGATTGTATCCAACGGTGTCGTCAGCTACAGCCCAACTGCATAGTGAAGAAATACACTCCCGAAGAAGATTTGTCTTCGTGAAACGAAGCTCCGTTGCACCTATTTTTATTTCTTAAAACTCAGATGTTCCCTAAAATAGAAATGTGAATATGACTCCACATCCAATTCTTCAAACCATGAAATCTGTCCTTTTACCAGCTGAAAACAGTATCGGAAACACTTTGATTGATACATGAAGCACCTTTCCCAGATGGGCCAGCTCTGTTTGCATTGAAGAAACAGGTGATCAGCATCCTCCTCAAAAACACTTTTGATGAATATCCAATCCTCTCTTATTGAGATTGGAAATGGTAGAAATCTTGTTCAGCATGAGAGTCCAAAGGAAGAAAATTTATTTGGACGGAATTTTGTAACTCCAAATGAAAGCCCAGTCAATCTTAACCAGGCCGGTTTGAAGAAATTTAAAGCATCTTTCACTGAGAAGATATGCTTTTTGCTAATCACCCATAATCTAGTATAGGCTTGATTTGGCTCGAGACTAAGATTATCCAAAATACCCGATAGAGCACTATACTCGTCAATTTCCTGATCATTCAGTCTTCGCTTGTACCTGTCAACCCATTGATTTCTTTCCTTGTTTTCAAAGATGTCCCCCACTTTAAATTTAGGATTCATAGAGATGGAGAAGAGCAAGAGAAATTTGACAATCAAGCTAGTTTGCCCAAGTGTCGGTTCACAGGTGAACATGATGATCATTACCAATTGAGAATGCAATGTTTTTGAGGCAAGCTTCTCTATTGGAGATGATGTTAAGAATTCTACCTACACTATGAACTCCTTATCGCGATGAATGTGAAAAAATAAGAAGATTCAGGTAAAAAACAATCACACGCCTAACATAAAGATTTACGTGGTTCACTCAATCAAGGGTTACGTCTACGGGAGTATATGCATTATTTTATGAATGTTTACAACACATACTCTCTTCTCTCTAATGTAAACTTAATCAAGATCTAACACGATCTTCAACAACAAACCCGTTGTTAAACCAAGGACCTAGTCCTTCAAAAACAGAGGAGATCTGTCGGAATGTAATCACGATTTTGACACAAGAACAACTTTAATCGGATCTTCAATCCCTAAGCTTTTCTTCAATACTTTTCTTCACAAAGTATTCCCACCATTTTTTCTCTTGAAAAAACTCTCACCAAATTCACTTTGGATCCCCTAGAGGAACTTTCTGCAAATAGGCTCCAAATCCTTTTGGAAACATGACTCACAAATCTTCTAAACTTTGCAAGTATTCGAAACAATTCCAAAATAGCCAAAACTTCAAAATCGTAGATCTAGATCTACCCAGAAGTCAATCGATTGATTTTCTCAAACTCAATCTATTGATTTCCCAAACTCAATAGATTGATTTTCCAAGCTCAATCACTTGATTTTCCCAAACTCAATTTATTGATTTTTCAAACTCAATAGATTGATTTTTCAATTTCAATCGATTGGCCTGTAGTTGGGATTAAACCTTATTCAATAATCTTCACCAAGGTTTCATTTCCAACCACGTCACCGCCCTAACGAGCATCAACATCTTCGATAAATGTTAATCAAGTTTAGGCAATGCCTAAACTTATTCTGCGTAGCCGGCTTGGTCAACATGTCCGCTGTGTTCTCTTTCATATCGATTTTTTCAATCGATATTTTCTCATCTTTTATCATATTCTTGATAGAATGATACTGGACATAGATATGTTTTGTTCTAGCATGAAAGACCCAAGTTTTTGCTAGGTGAATGACACTCTGGCTGTCACAGAAGATATTGGTGCTCTCATCAACCAAACCAAACCTTTAAGCCATGAAGCTTCCATAGCCACTTCTGTAGTCGCTATATACTCGGCCTCTGTAGTTGACAACACAATTATCCCTTGGTTCATAGACTTCCAACTGATCGCTCCACCTACCAAGATGAACACGTACCCCGTAGTAGATCTTCTATCAAGATCACTAGCATAGTCGGAATCGATATACCCATAGAGAACCAACTTGCTTGTATTTCCACCTTCAAACATCAAACCATGTTTAGTTGTACCTTTCAGATATCTCAATATTCATTTCACTATAAGCCAATATTTTTTACCCGGATTCGACATATACTTACAAACTACACTCAAGGTCTGTGCTAAATCTGGACGTGTACTCACCATGACATATATCAAACTCCCAACAGCATTTGCATTCGAAATATTTTTCATGTATTCCCTCTCTTCATGTGTGGACGGACTCATCTTTTTTATGAGTTTAAAATGCTCTGCTAGAGGAGTTGATATAGGCTTGACATCACTCATATTATATTTCGCAAGAAACTTTTGAATAAAGGTCCTTTGAGTTAGCCAAAGTCTCTTCTTCTCACGATCTCTCGTGATTTTCATACATAGGATCTTATTTGCGGAATCAAGATCCTTCATCTCAAACTTCTGGCTCAATGATTGCTTTAGCTTGTTGATTTCAACCTTGCTTCTTATTGCTATCAATGTATCATCTACATAGAGAATTAGAAAGATTCTCTCCCCTTTACCATACTCTTTTCAGTAGACATAACACTCATACTGTCCCCTATGATACCCTATGCCCAGCATATATGAATCAAACTTTTTGTATCACTGCTTGGGTGCCTGCATGAGACCATATACGGATTTCTTTAATCTGCAAATGAGTGATTCTGACCCTTCTTTTTCAAATCCTTATGACTGTCTCATATAAATTTCTTCCTGAAGATTTCCATAGAGAAAAATTATTTTCACATCCATCTGTTCTAGTTCGAGATCTTTCTGAACAACGACAGTCAACAACGTGCGAATCGATGTGTGTTTCGCAACCGGAGAGAATATCTTATTATAATCGATACTCTCTTTTTGAGAAAACCCTTTTGCAACTAACCTTGCATTAAACTTTGGAGTTTCACTCTTATCACCTTCTTTCTTTCAAAAAACTTATTTACAACCGATAACTCTTTTCCCTTTAGGAAGTTTTATGAGATCCCAAGTCTCATTCTTCAAAAGTGACTGTCATTTTTCTTCCATAGCTAACTGCCACTTTACTGCATCTGTATCCACTCGAGCTTCTGGAACTGAGCTTGGTTCTTCATTCTTTGTGATAAGTGAAAATGTTAAAAGAATCATATCCTTAAACTTTTTATGACGTTTCTTCATCCTCTTTGACCTTCTCAAGATAGTCTGAATCGGTATCTGAGACTGCAAGTCTTGAAAATTTGTGCTATCATACTCTATCTCAGAGTCTTCATTATATTTCTCATCTTGCTCATACCTCTCAACATCAACTTGTACCTGAGGTTCATTAGATGACTGAGGTTTGTCTTTTGTCTTTTTCATCAGAAACTCATTTTCGTTGAAAGTAACATCTCTTTCAACTATCACTTTGCGAGATTGAATATTCCACAAATGATAACCCTTGACTCCTTCACCATAACCAATCAAGACACACTTTTTGGATTTTGGATCCAACTTGATCATTCACTTCCCTAAAGTAATGCATAAGTCGTACATTCAAATACCATCAAGTGAGTAATTCTCGTATCTTTCATACCAAATCTCATCTGCAATTTTTGAGTTCAATGTCGCTGAAGGTGACCGGTTGATCAAGTAATATGCCGTGTTCATTGCCTCTGCCCAGAACCCATGACTCAAGGTGAAATGGTTCAACATACACCGTGCTTTTTCTAATAGTATTCTGTTCATCCTCTCTACTACACCATTTTGCTGAGGATTTCTAGGAACTGTTAAATGCCTAACAATCCCTTGATTTTTACAGTAAGCTTTGAACTCTGATGACAAGTATTTTCCATCATTATCTGATATGAGAATCTTCACCTTTCTATCTATCTGTTTTTCAACCATACTTTGTCACTGTATAAATTTATGAAACACATTCGATTTATTTTTAATCGAATATACCCAAACTTTTCTGGAGTAGTCATTTATAAATGATACAAAGTAGTTAGCTCCACCTACGAAAGTGACTTTAGCCGGTCCCCATACATCTGAATGTATGTAATCAATCAGTCCCTTTGAAGTATATTTTTTAATGGAGAAACTAACTTTCTTCTGTTTTTCGAAGATACAATCTTCACAAAAATTCAATTTACAAGTTTGAATGTCAGAAATTATATTATTCTTTATGAGTTCTGTCAGCTCACGTTCACTCATGTGACCAAGCCTTTTATGTTACAAATCTGAGAGGTTTTTGAAATCTTTTGTAGCTGCAACACCACTGTCGCTGATTGTATTGCCTACTAGAGTATACAGATTTTTCATTTTTTTACCTTTCATCAAGGTCATAATACCACGTACAACCTTTAGTTTACCGGATTTTAGGATAACTCGACATCCTATCTCATCCAATGCCCCCAACGAGATCAAATTTTTTTTCAGATTAGGCACATGTTTAACCTCAGTAAGAGTGTGAACACAACCATCAAGCATCTTGATTCTGATCAAATCGATACCCACTACTTTACATACACTGTCATTCCCCATCAAAATCGTCTTATCATTGGCTATCTTATATTGGTCAAACCAATCCCTGTACGGACACATGTGATACGATGCTCCTGAATTTAGGATCCATCTATCATCAAACTGACTGGAGTTTAACAATGCACACAATAGGTCTTCACCAGAATTTGATTTAGCAACACTAGTCTGTTGCGAAGTCCCTTCATCACCCTTATTATTATTCAATCTCTGCTTGCAATATTTGCAAATATGTCCATATTGTTTACAGAAGTAACAGATAATATCCTTTCTGTTATCCCTAGATTTGGACCTGCTATTTTCTCTCGTTGATTTATTATCCTCTCTGGATTTGTCTCTTTTGCGATGATGGTTTCGACCCCTTTCACTTAAGAGATTAATCCCTTCGGAGTTAAATTCGTACAGTTTTCTCAATTCGTTGGAAAGAAGTGCAGCAGTCAGTTCTTCGACGGCAATAGTATCTTTATCATAAATTAATATGATAATAAAGTATTCATAAGATGGTGGCAATGAGGTGAGCAAGAGAAATGCTAGATTTTCTTCTTCAAGTTTTACCTCAATGTTCAATAGTTCACTAACTATTTTATTAAACGAATTCAAATGGTCATGAATATGCGTACCAGCCTTCATACGAAGGGTGTAGAGTTGCTTCTTCATGAAGAGTCTGTTGGATAACGACTTTGTCATATAGAGAGATTCCATCTTCTTTCACATATCCACGGTCGTCTTCTCGTGAAGAACGTTGTACATAATTTCATCGGGCAAACACAATCGGATAGTGCTTACGACTCTCTTATCAATGGAGTTTTACTCTTCATCGGACATCTATATCTTCTTCCCTATCTCCTTTTCAAGTAGAGAATCATCAATGCCTTGTTGGATAAGGAGATCTGTGACCTTAACTTGCCACAAAGTGAAGTTATTCTTCCTAGAAAATTTCTCCATCTCAAATCATGCATTCGAGACCTTCATCACCATTGTAGCATAAATTTAGCTTTGATACCACTTGTTAGGAATTCTACTCACACTATGAACTCCATATTGCGATGAATGCGAAAAAATAAGAAGATTCAGGCAAAAAACAATCACATGCACAACAAAAAAATTTACATGATTCACCCAATCGAGGGCTACGTCCACGGGAGTATATGTACTATTTTATGAATGTTTACAATACACACACTCTTTTCTCTCTAGTGCAAACTCAATCAAGATCTAACACGTTCTTCAATAACAAACTCGTTAAACCAAAGACTCAGTCCTTCAAAAACAGAGAAGAGATCTGTCGGAATGTAATCATGATTCCGACACAAGAACAGCTTCAATAGGATCTTCAATCCCCAAGCTTTTCTTCAATACTTTTCCTCACAAAGTATTCTCACCATTTTTTCTCTTGAAAAAACTCTCACCAAATTCACTCTGATCCCCTAGAGGAACTTTCTGCCAATAGGCTCTAAACCCTTTTGGAAACATGACTCACAAATCTTCTAAACTTTGCAAGTATTCAAAACAATTCCAAAATAGCCAAAACTTGAAAACCGCGGATCTGGATCCGCCCAGAAGTCAGTCGATTAATTTTCCCAAACTCAATTGATTGATTTTCCCAAAGTCGATCTATTGATTTTCTAAACTCAATAGATTGATTTTCCAAGCTTAATCGATTGATTTTCCTAAACTCAATCTATTGATTTCCCAAACTCAATAGATTGATTTTCCAAGCTCAATCGATTGACTTGTGGTTGGGATTAAACCTTATTCACAAGATGATGCCTTTCTACTACGAGGAGAAGTTGGAATATTTATAATTTTAATCTTCCACCCTTTATCACAAACTCAGTATTTATTTTGACAATTTCTTTCCATCAATATTCGTTCAAATCACTGAGTTGCCACCACCATTTCATAAGAAGAGCTTGATTCGTTTGGATGATGGGTCTATTTCCTAGACCGCCTGAACACTTGGGTTTAGTGATATTCTTCCAGCTAACGAGTTTGTAAATCGATAGGAAGTATGTAGGAATGGCGCTGAGAACCGATTTCTCAAGAATCATTCTTTCACCTTTGGAGAGCATTTTGCTTTTCCATCCCCTAAGTCGACTATTGACTCTAGTGATAACAGGATCCCAATCGGTTGTTTTTAGTTTCCCAATTCCAATAGGAATGCCGAGATAATTGAAATGAAACTTCTCCGCTACAAGGCTGGTGGTTGTAGCCATGGAGATTAAAACCTGCTCATCAATGTTAATGCCAAAAATATTGGATTTGCCATAATTAATACGTTGACCTAAGGTATCTTCGTAAATTTTGAGAAGCTGGCAAACTTGTTGGATTTGGTGAAGACTTCTATGGCACATTATTAGAGAATCATCTGCATATTAGAGTAAGCAAACATTAGAGCCTCTTCTTGGGTTATGAAAACCAAGAACGGTACCTTCACTGTAGGCAAGTTGGAAGATGAGAGATAATCCCTCACTTTAAACAAATACGGGGAGAATGGGCATCCTTGTCTCAAGCCTTTGCTAGTCTCGAAGAAACCACAAGCCTTATCGGTTATGGTGATAGAGAAATGCGTAGTGCATAAACATTCATGAATCCAAGTTCTCCATAGTTCACCAAGGCCCATTTTCCTCATCATCCACAAAAGGTAATCCCAATTGACATGATCATAAGCCTTTTCCACATCGATTTTAATAAGAACATCCTTTTGTTTTGAGGAGTGTTTGGAATGAATACTCTCCTATGCTAAGACTGCAAGATCGAGGATCTGCTTCCCCTCGATAAAAGCACCTTGGGATTTAATTTTGACTAATCCGATAACTTCAATTTGTTTGCTAGGATTTTGGCAATAATTTTATACAAGCTGGAGACAAGAGAGATGGGTCTAAATTTTTCCATTTCAGATGCCCTTCTTTCTTTAGGAATGAGCACTATGAAAGTCGCATTGACAGATTTATGAATGAAACCATCTTCCCACAATTTCCCCCCGACTATTCCAACTATATCAGATTTGACAACCTCCCAGTATTTACGAAAGAATCCAAAAGTGAAGCCATAAGGACTTGAGTGCGCTCTGTATTACACCCTTTAACAACAACAGCCCATAACTCCTATTCAAGAAAATGTTCTTTCAGTTGCTCCACATCTGATTGTGCAAGTGTCTTAGGGTGGATGTTATTGAGTCTGGCCTGCAATAAATATATTAGCAAAATATTCAATTACTATTTAAGCAAAAGCATTGGGGTCATTGTGAGGCTGGTCGTCCTTATAAATTGTGGAGATAGTGATAAGTCTTCTCCGATTGTTGGAGTAGCATGAAAAAAATTGATGATTCTGTCCCCTTCTTTAACCATATGATACAGGCCTTTGTCTCCATTCCTTCTCAGCGGTGGGGGGCCAAATTTTTATAACTAGATTTAGCTTGTTCTCTTTCTAGTAGTTCAGTAGCCGAGAGGGATCTGTGTTCTTCTGTATGAGATAATTCAGACATTTTGGAAACAAGACTAGCCTCTACAATTTTGGATTCATTGATAGGGTTCATGTTCCACTCACAAATGAGTTTTTTGATCTTCCGAACTTTGGAGAATGCAGAAAAACCACCATCAGAGGCGCCAATTTCATTCCACCATTTGCTTACATTATTGGCGAAATCACTACAAAAAAAGTGGGTTTTAGCGACGCTGATTTAACGGCGTTTGAGTAAAAGCGCCACTAAAAATACCTTTCAACAACGCTTGTGATAAAAACGCCACTAATTCTTAATGATTTCATTTCGCGTCACATTGATTGCGGCATCTACTGTGAAAACGACGCGCCAATATGATATTTGCGGCCCGTTATTTTGCAAGCGCCACTATACAGGAAATTAAGTGCGGCATTTTTTATTGAACGTTGCGATTTAAAATAATTTGCGACACTTTATTTTGCAAACGCCACTGTTTAGGAAATTAAGCGCGGCATTTTTTATTGAACGCCGCAATTTAAAATAATATACGCGGCATTTTTTATTGGACGCCACGATTTAAAATAATTTGCGGTGTTTTATTTTGCGAACGCCACTATTCAGGAAATTAAGCGCGGCATTTTTTATTGGACGTCGCGATTTAAAATATTATGCGCGGCATGTTTTATTGGACGCCAGGATTTAAAATAATTTGCGGCGCTTTATTTTTCAAACGCTACTGTTTAGGAAATTAAGCGCGGCATTTGTTATTGAATGCCGCAATTTAAAATAATATGCGTGGCATTTTTTTATATTAAATGCCGCCATAGACATAGTTATTTAAAGGGCGGGAACGAAATATTGGCGCTCAACTTAATTAGAATGGGGTATTGGGGTATTAGACCGGATTAATTGGAGAATGCAGATCAAAGGGGATATTGGAGAACGCACATCAATTAGAAAAGGGGGTTTCCCCATTTATCAATTAGAAAAGGGGGTTTCCCTATTGTCCTCTTTGTCCATTGTCTCTTTGAAGAACGCATCTCCAAGGTGAAGAACACATCTCCAAGGTGAGTTGGGTGCTAATCTGCCTAGATTGGTTTTTTGAGATATTTTTTATGTTTTTTCTGTTAGATTTTTGAGGTTCTGTTTGACTTAGAAGATGGGGGGGTTTTTCCCTAAGTTTCAAGCTCACTGTAGAGACTATAGAATCAAATGCAATTATATTCTACACGATATCAGACTTGTTTATATTCTGTTTGAGTGGAATTTGTTCAACGAATTTGATTTATTTATTTTTCTTTTTTTTATAGGTAAGTTAGTCTCAAACCTGCGACCCCAACAGAAAATGTGTTTGATTTATTTTTCTGTTTGAGTGGAATTGTTGTACTTGAATCAATGTGTCTTTTTGCAGCAATTGAACAAGCTAGAAACTTGATTTCAAAGCTCTTCTGGAACTCTTGCACATGGTATTTTACATATCGGTCCATAGTTGTCACTTGCATTAGCTTGCTAGTATCAACCTTTCCAAATCTTTCAATGTAAACAGGTCTTCCTTGCTTATCCGCGCCATGATGACCATGAGGATAGTATTTCATAACTTCATTCAACTCTTTAAACTCAAATTCCTAATGAAAATATTGATAAGGACTTAAGTTAGACCCAAATACAGTATCCCTAAAGCTAAAAATTTGCAGGCAAATCATCAAATCGAATTACCTCCAAAATAGTGTCAGCCCCAAAATCCTCCTCCACTGAAGCATTTCAGACCACATGCGCTTTGCTTTCTCAATATCAAATTTCCTTGCTTTTAAAAATCTGCATTTGAGAAAATTGTTGAGCATGTAATAAATTTTTTTAACATACATTAAAAGTATATATACAATTTCTAAAGGCAGAGAACTTCTTATCTTGTTTACCACCATCTCATGAGAAATCTCTGATGATCATTTCTATTCTTTAATGGATGCCCACCGGGATTTTAAACATCAATATATAGATTAGGCAATGAAGAGAAAGTAGATTTCATAAAATTGACCTACCTCCTTTACAAAGGATTTTACTCTTCCGGTCTACTACATGTTAGTGTTTTAAGTGTTCCATCATGGTGATTGAGAAACTAGAGCAAATTGAGCAGACCTTCCTAGGAGGAGGTAGAGGAGACAATAACTGTCCCATCTTGTGAAGTGGGATTAGACCCACCTCTCTTCAAAGAAGGCATGAACAGTATCAGGCGTTTGAAAAATATTTCATTGCCAGGAAAATGACTGTATAGAATAGGAAAAAAAGGGTGATGCTCATTAGGTAAAGGCTATAGCAGACTTTCTCTTAATGACTGGGAGATTTCACTTGGTTAAATGGCAGGAAGTTAGCTTGGCTGGCTAGTGTTTGTTTCATCAAAGCTTTATTTGATTAGCATGTCAGATTTGATTGAGGACTAGGTGAATGACATAGTATAGGGAATATGTTTGCGAGCAATATTATCACTAGATGGGATGCTGCACATAAGGGATTTGCAGTGGCAAACAGTAGTGAGTGTATGGATTTTTGAGACTATATGGTGGAACACTTTGGTTAGATGCTTTGTGGGTCACCCCTTGTCACCCTGTTGAATAGTTTATGTGGTTGATGTTAGCAAAAAATGAAAAGAGGAAGACAAAATTACATGGTTCGGTTATTTTAACCTGCGTCCATGGTGGTGAACAAAATAAATCCACTATGTATCAATTGGGTACACAGTAATAATGGGTAGTATAGAGTTAAAAAAGTAATCAAAAAAGGATTATTTAACAGATACAACTGCAAATTTCCTTGGGGTGTCAAAAATAAATGCTTAAAAATAGGGACTACTCTATTATATTATTATTATTATAGTAAACATATTGTAATAACCCAAAAAATCGCGTTAAATGGTGACCTCAGGATCCGTGCCCGATTGGTCATAGGTTTGACTAAATAGGAGTCCATTAATCGACCCGAGGAGTGATGAATGGATGTGATGAGAAATTTATGCAAGTATGTGGAGTGTAGGGAAGATCTAGAGTCACATACACCTACCTAGGTGTATGTGCTTAACACATAGAAAATAAGTATAAAAGGGTTAAAGAACCCTAACTTACTCTTGTTTGGTTGTTAAAAGAGTTAAGAAGAGAGAGAGAGAGAGAGAAGTAAAGAGGGTTGCTAAGCAAGGAGTAAATGCAAGCCAAGGGAGATGGATTCGAGTATTAAAGTCGAATTCAGTAGGAAAAAAACCCGAGAGATATATTCTTCTAGACATTTATAAATTCATATATGTGTAAAATTATATATTCTTCTTAGAGTTGAGAATTAAGTATATTGTTGCTATCATCATATTTATTTTGTTTAAGCCATTTAACATAATCTTATTTATTTTGTGCAGTTGTTTCTTTTCTATTTATTTCATTAATGTCTTTCTCTACTCTTCATTTTCATTATCATATTTTTTTTTAGGATTTTCAATATACGAAGAAGGTAGTGGTCAGAATCATCCAATCTTTTACATTATGGATAAGAGTTGGATTCAAAAGCATAGGGCTTCCGAAGAGTACATTCAAGGGGTGAAAAGATTTATCAACTTTGCAATATCCTATGGAGTATCTGTTCATGGAAGGTTCTTGTGTCCCTGCACGAAATGTTGTAATGCACACTATCAGGATGAGGGTGCATTATATGAGCATCTGATATGCAATGGGTTCATCCAAAATTATACTATATGGAGTTTTCATGGAGAGGATGTTATTTCTACAAATTATAGGCAAGATGATGTGATAGACAATGGATTTGATGACGATGACGACATGAGGACTATGGTGCATGATGCATTTGGAATTCCATTTCCAACAGAAGTTCATGATGGTTTAGTAGACGGAACAAATGATTTACTCAATGAAAGTGCCACAAAATTCTATAGATTAGCACATGATATCGAAAAAGATTTATATCCGGGGTGTAAATCACATACGACATTATCTTTCATTATTAGGTTATGGCATATCAAATGTTTAGGTGGATAGAGCAATAAGTCCTTTAGTATGTTGCTTGATTTATTTAGAAGCTTTTCCTGAGGAGTCTACGTTGCCAAAATCTTTTTCACAGAGCAAGAAAATTATTACAGACTTGGGCTTAAATTATAACAAAATTGATGCTTGTCCAAATGATTGTATATTGTATTGGAAGGAGTATGCCGATAAACAATCATGCAACGTCTGTGGCATGTCACGATGGAAATCCCAAGAGGATCATGTAGGAGGCTATAAAAAAAAGAGTCCCGCAAAAATTCTACGTCATTTCCCTCTAAAATTTAGACTTCAAAGGTTGTACATGTCATCAAAAACTGCATGTGATATGAGATGGCATGAAGAGGGTCGCACTAAAGATGGTATATTAAGGCATCCAGCAGATTCTCAAGCATGGAAAAACTTTGATCTCATCAACCCTACGTTTGCTGGAGACTCTCGCAATGTTAGACTTGGGTTGGCAAGTGATGGCTTCAACCCTTTTGGAACAATGAGTATTACGCATAAAACTTGGCCTGTGATACTTATTCCGTATAATTTGCCTCCGTGGTTGTGCATGAAACAACCCAATATGATCCTGTCATTGCTTATACCTGGTCCATCTGGCCCTGGAAATAACATTGATGTATACTTGAGGCCTTTGATTGATGAGCTACAAGAATTATGGGAATTTGGAGTCAATACTTATGACGCTTCAAAGAAAGAAGCATTTCAACTGCATGCGTTGCTTTGGACCATTAGTGATTTCCCAGGATATGCTATATTGTCAGGTTGGAGCACGAAAGGGAAATTGGCATGCCCTTCATGCCATAAAGATACATGTAGTCGCTACTTGCCAAACGGTAGGAAGCATTGTTATATGGGCCATCGGCGATTCCTACCATCAAATCATAAGTTTCGAAAACAGAAACAATCTTTCGATGGCACCATAGAGGTCAGAGAAGCTCCAATTCCTTTGTCAGGGACTGATGTATTAAACCAGCTAGAGAACAGTACAAATATTTTTGGAAAGGAGCAAGTGAGGAAAAGATCAAGAAACAAAGAGACTACAGAATTGCCTTATAACTGAAAGAAGAAGAGTATATTCTTTGAGTTACCATATTGGGAGCATAATTTACTAAGGCACAATTTAGATGTGATGTACATTGAGAAAAACGTATGTGACAATATTCTTGGAACTTTATTGAATATTGAAGGAAAGACGAAGGATAATTTAAAAGCACGTCAAGACTTAGAAGCAATGAGGCTAAGACAAGAGCTTCATCCGGAATGGAAGGAAAATAATCGAGCTTATCTACCACCTGCATGCTATTCTATGACAAAAAATGAGAAAGAGAAGTTTTGCAGTGTGTTAAAAAATTTGAAAGTTCTGGATGGTTACTCCTCTAATATAGCAAGGTGCGTCAATGTTAAAGACCGTAAAATCTTTGGCCTAAAAAGCCATGATGGACATGTCATTATGCAACAATTTCTTCCACTGGCGATTAGGAAATTGCTGCCCAAGAACGTAACGTCTACATTGATAGAATTGAGCACATTCTTTCGGGAATTATGCTCAAAAGTTTGTGTGGTCGATGATTTGAAGAGACTCGAGGAACGCATTGTGCTGGTTCTTTGTAACTTAGAGAAAATTTTCCCTCCTGCATTCTTCGATATTATGGTTCACTTACCCATTCATTTGGCATCAGAGGCACTGTTAGGTGGTCCAGTCCAATATCGGTGGATGTATCCAATTGAAAGGTATTTTTTTATAATATTTTAAATAAATTTTAATTGTTTGATGTTTCACTTGCTGATGCTAATTTTTTTTACCTATAGATATCTCTCAACATTGAAATCATATGTGCGCAATCGAGCTCAACCTGAAGGATCCATTGCGGAAGGATATATCGCAAATGAATGTCTCACATTTTGCTCAAGGTATTTACAGAATATTGAAACAAGGTTAAACCGACTCCCACGAAATCATGATGAAAATGCTCTCAAGGGTGCCTCACCATTCATTCTGAAAGAGGTAGAATAAGCACATAGATATATCCTCTTCAATCATGAGATGGTCGGAAGTTATCTAGAGTAAGAACTTGAGATTTTATGATATTACTTTTCAATATTATTTAATGTCTAGACCTCCTTAAAAATGATGATGATAGTGCAACACAACAAGCTATTGCTTTTGATGAATTGAATGCATCTCCCGTGATATCCAAAAAATGCACAACGAACAATTTGTTAGTTGGTTTAAAGAACATGTAAGGGCAATCCACTTATTAGAATAAATTTTTTAGAAGAATTTAAGATATTATTTAACCTTCGCCTCCATTTTATATAGGTTCCGAAGTTGCGAAAAGCTAATAGACCATTGCCAGAAGGACTTCATCTGCTTTCCCAATGTCCACAATTTTCAGCTATGAGGTTCACTAGCTACACAGTTAGTGGATATAAATTTCGAATAATCGATAAAGAGAAGAGTGCTAGGACTCAAAATAGTACTACGAAGTTATGCAAGTAAAAGGACAAGACCCGTTGGTGAGAGTTAACTTACTATGGTCAATTAACTGACATAATTGAGTTGACATATTCTGAGGAGCTGAAGTTTGTACTATTCAAATGTGACTGGTTTGATGTAATGTCACATGGAAGGGGAATTAAGACCGATGAATTGGGATTTACACTTGTGAATTTTAAAAAAAAATTGTTCTCTGGTCTACAAGCAACCGATGAACCATACATATTGGCATCTCAAGCTAAGCAGGTTTTTTATGTTGAGGATCTAACCGAGCCTAATTGGCATATGGTTGTCAAGATTAAGCCTAGAGACCTATTTGATATGAGTGGTGAAGATGTTGAGTTATTAGACAAAGGACCATATGGAAACCAACAACTAAATGAAACAATAGAACGCTATACCGATGTTGTCAGTTGGGTGAGGGAAGATGTTATTGGTTCAACTGTTGTTGTACCTATTCATAAACATTCTACTGAACAAACTCCTTCAATTGATAGTATTAGTGATGAAGATGAATCAAATTTTGATGTAGAAATTGATGAGACTGAAAATGAGTGATTTTGTAAATTTTTTTGTGCACACAAATTTTATGATGACCCTTTCTTGTTAGTTGTATTTTTTTTGTATAGATGTACTTTTTTTCTTCATTATGTGTGGATTGGATGATTTTTATGCACATACTAGATAACTTTTTCATCTTATGAAGAGAAACATGATTTCTTAATGCAAAACAAGAATATTTTTAGCTCAAAAATAAATATCATCTTTGAGTACCATGTCAAGTTATACTTTTTTTATATATGCTAGCAAAGTTCAAAATCTCTTGTTTCCGGTATGTATCAGCCAAACTCCAATGTCTTTCAATATTTGTAATCAAGTGTTTGAAGTTGTGTTGCCATCTAGGAGAGCACATATATAATCGACTTTTCGCATTTATTTACAAAATATGAACAATGTTAGACTAATTTTTTAGTGTTCTTTTGTGAATTTAAGCAGATGGACCCTCCAGAGTCATCATCCTTAGATGGTACTTCTCAATCCTCAACAAAGAGACGAGGTAAAACAAAGTGTGCTTATGTTAATTCCTTACCAAAAGGTAAGAAGGTGAAAATTTTAAGCGATGGAGGGCGACCAGTAGGGGATGATGCTAAATATTTAGCTAGCTATTGTGGCAAGTTAGCAAGAGATCCAGCTATGTTGCCCCTTGATAAAAAGGATTGGCATAAGGTGGAAGGCGAATCGAAGGACCGTGTATGGAATCAAATTTTGGTAAATATGTATATTTTTTTTATAGTATGCATATTTTTCTTAATTTTTGCCTAATTTAAACTTGAAGCAGAGTCAACAATAATTATATCATCATTTTTACACTATCTTGGTAGACAAAGTTTGATATTGAAGAAGGGCTGCGGAAAAATATAATGAGATCCGATTCAAAGCAATGGAGGGATCACAAGAGCCGTTCGAAAATTAAATTCTTTGATACTCTTAGCGAAGATGATGATTTCATTGCAAATTGCCCTGACAATATACTTCAAAAACAATGGGAAAATCTTGTCTACTTCTGGTCTACTGAGGAGGGGAAGGTATGTTTTAAATACACAAGGTTTCTAACATATATTTTATATAATAAATACCTCATTATCTAATAATTTGTGCACTATAGCGAAAAAGTATAAAAAATAAACTAATCCGGACTCAACAAAAATTACCTCATACATCTGGATCTAAAAGCTTTGCAAGGGTATTCCACGAACAAGTAAGCATTTTATTTCATAATATTTTTTTAATGAATTATATATCGTCAACTAATTTTTATAATTAATTAAAATGAGTGGTTGTCCTTTGACACAGAGTATGACGAGCGAGACACAAGAAGCGCCGAGCCGAGCAGATGTTTTTATCTTAACGCATCGTCGTAAAGATGGAACGCCGATCAACACTTTTGCTGGAGAAAAGATCGTAAGATTATAATTCTAACTATCAATATTATATCATTTCACTTATACTCTTTTTTACCACTTGAAATTAGACAATTAACTGAAATTCAAATTATTCTAGAAAGAGATGCAAGATTACCGTTCAGCCCTACCGGAAGGATCACAAGATTCGGTCTCTCGCACTGTCGTGCATGCCCGGCCCATGGGAAAAGACGAACATGGTCGTGTCCGAGGCATAGGCTTAGGCCCACCCCCTACTAGTATCTTCGGCTCAACCTCTAGCCATCGTGCATCCGCTAGTGAACTCTCTGCAATGAGAGCTGAGCTAGAAGAATTGAAGACCCAAAGGGTGGAGAACAATATCATAATAGAGACCCAAGTATCAGAACGAGTTGCCACAATGGAGGCACAAATGGTAGAAAAAAGTGCCAGGATGGAAGCACAAATGGCAGAAAAAACTGAGAAGATGGAGGCACAAATGGCAGAAAAAACTGCAATAATGGAGAAGAAGATTACAGAAATGGAGAACTTTATGAGAATGATCATTTCTAAAACAGGTATATATCACTGCTTTTCTTTTTTAACTATAATATTAGATTCGCTAGAAATTTAAAATGAAATGTTTAGTTTCATTTGAATTTATTTTATTTTGATATTATTAACTAAATGAAATGCTTAGTTTCAATTCTGTAGGTTAAGAGCAATGGTGTACCTTCCACCGGAATCTAATCAGGTGCCTATCTAAGTAAGCTGCTAAAATTTTGAGTCTATTGAAGCTGTTGAAATTTCAGTCTTTAAAATTATTTTCTTCGAATCCATTGATTATTTTAAATATCCATTTATGTTTTCCTATCTGATGTTGATTCTTGATTGGTTTGTGCAGTTTTTGAGTTTACTACAATGCAACACAACATGCCAAAGGAACAACAATGGTGCCATTGAATCAACTCACCTCAAAAGGCCAATATTACATCACAGAGATAGAAATAATAGATATTTTTGTTATTTAACTATATTTTTTGTTACTTAGCCTATGCGCTATGAATTTGGGGATTTTGTGATTCGACCTTAGAAAGAAACTCCTTACTTTTGTTGATTTGTGTTCTTTATGTTATTACTTTTGATGATTTAGCCTTTTTGGGAAGGCTTATTACATTGTGTTAAATTCTATTGAGCCATATATTTTTTCTTTCGTGAATGGTTAATGTATGATTGTGGATGAATAATTATTTTGTTCGTCAGGATAAGGGTTTTTTAAAAACATATATGATATAGGTAACTTTTTAAAATATTTATAAAATTAATTTTTTTTTTTTTTAAAAAGTAAATTATTTTTAGCGGCGTTTTCGGAAAGAGGCCGCTATAGGTCACTTACAACGGCACTTCATCCACAAGTGCCGCTATATCCTTTCAGGTATACTATTCACGGCGTTTAGAGAAAATGTCGCAAATAGGTCTATTAGTGACACCTTTCAACTGTGTTTTGTGGCATTTATAAGCGTCGCCGAAACAATTTCGATGTCATTTCTGAATGCTTACCACGACGTGTTTGAGATCGTTTAGTGTTCCCTAAACGCCGCTAATAATAAAGATATAACAACGCTTTATCTGAAATGCCGCCACAAACGTCGCCAATAGCTACTACGACACACGTATTGCCGACGTTTGAATAAAACGCCGCTAATTGTATTGGTGGCGTTTATCTGACTTTTTGCAGCATTTATTGAACGCCACAAAAAGCCAATTTTTTTGTAGTGAATCCTTGTGTTCAAAACAGTGGTGAAAGATTTTGAAAGGGGAAGGTACCCATGTGATGCCGTGAAGATTTAATGATATCGGAACATGATTGAAAACAACTCTAGTGCAGTCTTTACAATCAGCAATAGGATAAATGGTATCGAATTCTTCATTGATAAGAAAACGGTCAAGTCGACATAAAGTAGGTGGGCTTCTGCCATTTTTCAAGGTGTACTGAGCACCAGACATGGGAACATCCATTAACTCGGCCTCATTACTGAATTCCATGAAATTTCTCATAGATGGAGAAGATCGGTTCTCATTAGATCTTTCGAAAGGATGGAAAATGGCATTAAAATCTCCACATAAAACCTATGGCCGTTTGTGGACGATTTTCCATCTAAATAAATCTTCGCAAAGCTCCAGGTCAAAGCCCCTCAAGCAAGGACCATAAATAGCCGAGTAGAGAATGTTAGACGAAAAACAATATGTTAGGCAAAATTTAATCTTCAATCAAGAATTTAGGCGTACCTTATTTGAGAGAATATTCGCCAATAAAGTTAGAGAAGCCACCTCCGTAGAATTCCTTGAGGACAACTCTACCTCGCTTCTATCTCCCTCTAAGTGATGGACACGATTACATTGAGTGGAGATGAAGAGGGGACGTTGTCCTCTTTTATAGCATGCCCTTGAATCCTAACCCATCAAGGATTCAAGGGAGAGGTCTATCACTAGAGGATAAGGATTGGCTTACCACAAACCAATAAGTTAAAACCAACTCCTTAAGTTGCGTGGAGTGGAATCACATAACAAGAAAATCTCAAAGTCTTTAGTCAATCATGTTTTAATTAGAATAGGAAAAGGATAACGATATTGTGTGGGTCACAAATACCCAACAATCTCCCACTTGAACCACACAATAACTTCAATAATAAGATATATATATATATATATATATATATATATATTTTGATAAAACAAAATAAAACAAAAGAAACGTCATGATTGACTTAGTTCAAAATCGGATGACCATCCTTTAAAGTTTTGTAAAAAACATTGACTTCCAAGATTTCGATGTAACAGACATTCTCTCAACTTCAATAACAATCTTAATGTCGGATCATGAATGCCAATAATGTATCATTTCTTCAAATCTCATTATGACAATTTCATGGTCAAGACACTAATATCATCAATAAACTAGAGAGCTCATTGTGGTTTTAGTGATACCAGAAAATATACACTTTAATGCAACTTCTTGTGTATATTCCCTCATTCATCCTGCTTCATACCCTAAGGTATGTTGTTTTGATATATTACGACATACGCCATGTGAAAACCATCACCCACCTATCAGGACAAAAGTTATACAACCGTATTGCCTAATCACGATAGCTCAAGCAACCTTATTTGAGCACTTATGCTCTCAGGCAATAACATTGTATATGCACAAATCATGATAATAATGATAATGGTACCAAATTAAAGCATCAATAAAATGAAGCATAATATATGCAATAAAGATATCATAAAATAAGATAAAATATTATGAAAACAGAAGCTCCCACTCAAATAAAGTCCTCAAAAGACTCTAATATTCTCAATCTGGTCACCTCAATTTAAATGAATGTACTGATCATTAGTGAATTTGATATTGTCCGTTATTCTTAACTCCCACTAAATGTCTCATCTTCAAGAAGCTATAAATAATTCTAATAAGTCTAACATTAGCAATAAAATTTGTCCTCAATAAATAAAATTTGTTCAAAATTCCTCCTCAATGTTAAAGAATAGCCTTTTATTCAACCTGGGGCTCTTCCTGCTGATTAGCCCCTCCTTGCTGCTTCTGCTGATTATCCTCTCCTTGCTGTTTCTTCATAATATTTATCCATAAGTAGCAATCTTTCTTGATATGACTTTTCTTCTTGCAGAAATGACAACCATTATCATTGTTTACCGTAACTGCCTTGAGCTTGGAGTCTTTCTTAATTCTTTTGCCATTGCGAAAGCTTTAATTCTGACCCTTCTTTTTAAAATTCTTCTTGTAAGCTGGCTTGTAAGCCGGATTATAGGGATGATTGTGGCCAAAATTAGCAGACTCGACTTTGTTTTCACGAAGCCTCTCTTCTTCGATTACGCACATGGAGATCAATTGATTCAAGTCCCATTTATCTTTCTGAGCGTTGTAATTCACTTTAAAGGTATCAAATTACTTAGGAAGAAAAGCAACAGCTAGATGCACTACAACATCTTCTTCGATTGTAATTCCTTGTTCTTTAAGTTTCATAGCCAACATGGACATTTTGAGTATAAATTCTCGCACACTCCCGTTTCCATCATATCGCATATTGACCAATTGTGCTAAGTAGCCATACTGTAATGACTTTACTGTTCCAACGAACTGGTCTTGGATGATTTTCAACAATTCTTTGGCTGTTTCGGTAGTTTTAATACCACCTCTAATAGGTTCAGTAATAGAAGCGCGTATGATCATCATCGTCATACGATTTGTCTTATCCCAACGAGCATATTGAACTTTTTAAATATCAGTGGCGTTGGACGATAAAGTTGGCTTGTCCTCCGAGAAAACAAAGTCATAGTCCATATATCCAAGGGTCAAATCAAGACCCATTCGCCAGGTGTTATAATTGGTGTCATTAAGTTTTTCAATACTGGTCATCTGTTGATGTAAAATTGATCCGTCCATAGCTGATATGAAAAGGAATAACTATCAGCACATTGTTCAATTAGAACTTTACATAATTTGAGTTCATACCTGGGGTCAAGGTCGAATCAAACAGAGTGTATTAATCATGTGCAAAACCATCCATTCTGAGGGACAGACATGACTCATTGTCTCAGCATTACTTTAGGGCAGAAGCTTTGACCTATTGTATGTCTTCCTAGTTAGGTAATAAATGACAAGTCATTTGTGTTTTGGTTTGATCGAAGCTAGTCATTAGCTTAGGCCAGAAGCGTCGCTCTTCTCTCACCTAGACACGCATAACTATTCTATCCATTCCCCTTTCGTGAGTTTTCTAACTCAGCTTTGGCCAGAAGTAGTAACTCACGAAAGTGAATGTTCTGGCAATCTTAATGAGACGAGTGTCTCAAAATTCAAGGATAACGTAACCTCCATAGGCCGGTCACCTTTGGGCAGACTACACACCTACTTTGGCAATGTTTCCCTGAACGACTGCTTTACCGGTCTTTTTAAACCCCTTTATAGGAAGAACCTATCTCAAGGCATTCTATCATGTCATTGGTTTAAAGTTTCATGCCCTAAATACGTTCATTACTAAGTTTTAGGGAAAGTAGAGTTATAAAGTGAAGGTGCACATGCATTAACTATGAACAATGACATGATAGTGTAAGAGTGTTCATACAGAATGTTTTAAAAAAAAAAAGTTTAACTATGTATTTGGAACACAAATAAATTTATTAACCTTTGACTAGACTTTTCATATTTAAAACAGTGTTAAACAGTCCCATAAACTATTCCAAAGGGTAGATCTCGTAGAGTAGACCAAAATCAACTGGTCATATGCGCGAAACAGAGTTGTATATCTCAAGATATCGCGTTTGAAAGTTTTAGTCGAAAAAGGTTGAATATGGTGGTCGAAACAAGTTCTGAGTTTTAAATATTTATTTGCAGCCGACGGAAGTTGTGCAGTATAGGGGCTGCAAACAAGAACTTATTTGAAGTGGTTTGGGTCGGGGTGAGTACACGGGCCATGGGCCGGGGTCAACGGGCCGAGTCAGTGGGTCGGGTCGTAAACCGAGTCGGTGGGTTGGGTCATGGGCCGGGTCAACTGGGTCAGGTCATTGGGATGTGTACGGACCCGACCCGGTCCGAGAAGCCAACCCTAAACCCTTTTATTGTTCATCTTCCCAGATTTTTTTTTTTTTTTTTTTTTTTTTTTGTTTTCGCACCTGAAGCGATGTCATATGGGCTTTGCTGTTGACCTCCACCATGACCTTGGGCCGGTCCGGTGTCTGTCCGTCGGCCTCGGCCGGACATGGTCAGATCGGTCGGTGGCAAGAAGCGTCGGACCGTCGGCATAAAGGGTTTGGTTTTTTTGTTTTTTGAAAAAAAAATCATAAACAATGACCGACCTGCCCATTCGTCGGTCAGGACCCGATCGATGTGCCGTCCGGTCGCCTCATCACCGTCGGGGTCCTTGTCCGATGGTAGACGGGAGGACCGTCGATAAGATGACCCAAAAAATTTTTTTTTTTTTTTTTTTTGATTGAAAATTAAATATGCCCTAACCGGGCTCTGATACCAATTGTTAGACGAAAAACAATATGTTAGGCAAAATTTAATCTTCAATCAAGAATTTAGGCATATCTTATTTGAGAGAATATTCGCCAATAAAGTTAGAGAAGCCGCCTCCGTAGAATTCCTTGAGGACAACTCTACCTCGCTTCTATCTCCCTCTAAGTGATGGACACGATTACATTGAGTGGAGATGAAGAGGGGACGTTGTCCTCTTTTATAGCATGCCCTTGAATCCTAACCCATCAAGGATTCAAGGGAGAGGTCTATCACTAGAGGATAAGGATTGGCTTACCACAAACCAATAAGTTAAAACCAACTCCTTAAGTTGCGTGGAGTGGAATCACATAACAAGAAAATCTCAAAGTCTTTAGTCAATCATGTTTTAATTAGAATAGGAAAAGGATAACGTTATTGTGTGGGTCACAAATACCCAATTGAGAAAAGATGTATTTTTTCAGTTTATCAATAAAAGGTAAAGATAAGCTAAAAGCAACGACCCACTTATGCAAATAAAAGTTTTGTTTTCTTCCCCTTTGGTACTCGTTCAGCAGATGCCCTCGACCCCGACGATTGGATTTGAAATAACGTCTCCTTGGCGTTATATCAAATCCTTGTTTTTTCTCCTTTGAGAGATATTCGTAATTCACTCGGATTTGACGAATCCAAATCCTTTCTTGCAAAGCACTACCCAAACGGTGGATTGAAATTTCAACTACCCAAATCAAAATCCAATCCTTCAAATGCCTGTTCCCAAACGCAGCTTTAAGATCAGCGATGAAGATGAAGATCAGCTACCTTATACATTCCTAACTAGTTTTAAGTAACATAAAGTTTTTAGGGCACAAAAATTAGGACCAATGATGAATATGAAAAGGCAATGACTAGAGGCAATAGGGAGCTTCAATATCAGACATGGGAAGTGGTTATAAAAGAAGTTAGCAAAGTTTGGTAGATAATTTTCTTGCAGGGGAATGGATCTAGATTTCCAGTCCTATCCCAAGAAATTTGTTTGAAGATGCTGTATTCTTAGGAATGTTGTAGATGGGTGGTTCTATAATCATTTGATTATGTTGTGACGAAATCTGTTTGAAGACGGCTACCATTGGTACAGAATTTTATCCATCAGAGCAATATGCATATACCCGAATGCTACGACGGGATGGTGCACTCATTCTCTAAGTCGATAAAATTCATCTCTACCATGTAATTTTAAAATTACTTTAAGTTTGACTTGTGCCTATATATATATCCTTACTACTATATAAAATTAAAAATAGTTTCTGTCAATTTTTCATACATAAAATGCCCTTGACTCATATCGTCCCAATTCTAATTGCAAAATTTTTAATTAAACTAAGACTCTATATTATTTTAAAAGAGAAAATTATAATAACAAAAACTCGACGACAAATGTTAACCAAAAAGATTAAAAGATAAAATAGACGAAAAATAGAAAGAGATCTAATACACGAATAGTTGGTAAATTCCATATGTATCTCATAAAAACAAGAATAATAGAACTTTCTAATACCTAAAAGAGAAAATTGCAATAACAAAAAAAAAATCAACTCTAGCTACAAATTTGAACAAAAAAACAATAGAAAGATGGACAAAATTCTTATCAGGTAATGTAACCACAATAAAGATTGGGATTTATTGATGATTTTTATGGATGGATTTAGGGTAGAGTGAGAAAAACCCTTTACTAATTGTTTCAACTGCAATTTATTTTATATTTTATTTTTGAATTCAAAGGATCCCCAACTAAATTCTAGAGCCCTTTCCCAAAAGTTGATGTCTCTAGACTATGGTCTCTTCTTATCTTGAAGTATGATATCTAAATGATCTGTATGCTCTTTCTCTTTCTCCCTCAATTTGTGTGAGTTGCACGTGTACGGAGAAAATATGATAGAGAAAAGAAGCTTCAATGAGGGCAACATGGTAAAAACATGGAAGTAGAGGTAGAAATGAATTAGGAACCTTTAGTTGCACCCATCGAATCATTGAAGGCAACTAACAAAACCATTAACTATTTGGGAACCTTGGTCGCACTCACCTATTTACTAGAAGCACCTACTTAATGAAAGCATGCTACCAGCTACCACATAATCCGACATCATTAAGTTGGCACTCTCAGTAAACAAGTGAGTGCAAATAGTGGTTCCCTAGCATTTATTGATAAGATGATGAGAATTATTTTTCTGCCACGTTTTTCATAAAATGGATCTTTAGATCATTGATAGAAGATAAAATTTTAATTCCATTCAAGAATTTTTGAGGGTGCTCATGCCAAAAATTACTCACTAAATTGAATCAAATGATGGAGATCATTTTTCGCCTCAATCTCTACACAATGGATCTTTAAATCATGGGCGTACCATTAAACTGCCATATTTTTAATTTCACATGGCACACATCCCAAAAAAAGTGACTTAAAAATTATGTGTCATATATCATGTTGATTGAAGTTGTTTAATTCCCTAATGCTATCGGCTTTTCCTCTAGGTTTCTCCAACTGAAAAGACAAAGGTTTTATTATCTCTAAATCAGATGAACCAAACAGAGCCTGAACATGAGATTATATTTGAGGTTCCAAAGAAGTTTCCTCTTAACCAACCCAATCTACCCATATATACTCATAACCCGAGACAATAAAATTAAATTGGGTATCATTATTTACCATCCATAAAACTGTGATCTCATCTTACCTCCTTCAGTCTGAATATATTGATCGCTTTGAATAATACGATAGAGATTGTTTTTCGTCTCAATCTTCTATATAGTTGATTTTGACATCCTGATTGTATCATTAGATAGTAAAAATTTTATTTCAATTGGCGCAGAATCCAAAAAGTGACTCTAAAATTATATGACTTACATCACTCTCAAACATGATTCTAGTATCATTTTTTAGACATGCACTATGTAATATAAAAAATTGATGGTCTAATAATACTCTCATGATCCCAAGATCATTTAAATAAAAGATGGGAATAAATAATGATCTACACCTTCTGACTTAAAGCGGTCATTTTACTAGATAGATGTTTAAAAATCAAATTCAATCATTTAAGCGCCTTAATGTCCACGTGTATTTGCACCTGCCATATTATTAGTATACATATAAAATGATCTAGAAGATATTTTAATTAGGATGTTTTGATCCATCAGTGCGCAGTGCGTGGTGCCACTGGGAATACATGGTGTATTGGGCATCAATGTTGTCTCTAATAAGCTTTGTAGATGCCAATATGAAATCCATAACTTAGTTATTAGGTTTTAATTGTCTTATGTAAAGTTCTATTTCATTTAACTTAAGGAGTCATTACTTGAACTTGTAAAGTTCGCACTTGCACCGAATTAAATGACAGATTTGCAAGTTGACCTCTTCTGTGTTAAAACACTATCAAAATCCTTTGATTTAAAGGTCATGATTAAAACTAAAAGTAATGGTTAATATTATAGTCAACAAATTGGACAACAAATTAGACGGGTTAAATCTCCCTAACATACTTTTTTTGGGTCTGTTGCATTTCAATCTATGATCTATCTCTTTGATTGTACGGATCACCTATATCTTAAAATATTGATGGTGTGAGATCATTTAAACACCATTTTGGTATTGAAGTGACTATCAGGAAAGGCGGGTCATAATTTTAATTAGGATAATGGCTCTGACCAACATTTAAATACCAAATGGTGTTTAAATTAATGATCTTACACCATTAAAATTATGCCCTTTATCTTACGGCTTTGAAGTGTGATTTATTATTTCATGTTTCGAACATTTTTGACCAATCTGAATCATCCAATTGGCAATCCATCACTGGAAAATATATCAGCCTAAAGAAACATGCCTACGTGGATGTGAAGGTTTTGATTGATGAATTTTAATGTCAACTATTAAAACTAAGAACAATGGTTGATATTATGGTCAACAGATCAGGTGGTTTAAATCTCCCAAAAACACCAATTTTGAGCTTGTTGCATTTTAATTTATGATTTATCGTTTTGACGATACGCATTACCCATATCTTAAATCATTGATAGTGTTAGATCATTCAAATAATATTTTGATATTTAAATGACGGTCAGGGTCAGGAGAGTCGGTTCAATTTATTTATTTTAATATGTTATGAAAGGATAAAGATGTACTCATGTGCATGAGATAAGTTAAAATATTTATTTTTAATTACTATACGTAAAATGGGGGGTACTACATAATCAGTATGATTTTTTAATAATTTCTAAAAGACATAAATCATCTATGCCCTTTCACACCTACATTACCAGTCCAACTCCTGAATAAGAGTGTTCTTTTCAAAAAACATAATAACACCATAATTCTAAAAAGAAAGGAGTGAGCAAGGATCAAAATCTCGGTTTCATTTTTGATTTTGGGCATAACCGAAATCGAAAATTTTAGCCAAAAAACCAAATGAAAATTACCCTTCCATATATTATTTGACCGAAATTTTGGGTCAATTTTTCATTTTGGTATTGACTGAAACTGATAAGATTCGGTCGATAATTTGAATTATTGGCCGAAATTACTACAAAAAATAAGACTATGAGCGGCACAAAAAACTGCCGCTATTAATTAAAAAACTGTTGCTAGTAGTCCTGGCGCTATTGAAACAACAATTTTTTTTGTTAATAGCGGCAGTTTTTAGTGCCGCTATTAGTCTTATTTTTTATAGTGAATTTTGAGCCATGGGAGTGAGAGTTAGAAGGTCATTCGGATGAAGGAAAATTATAAACGGTGGACAATTTTTGTAGACAATTTTAAAAGCAACTTATGTGGCACATGACTGGCTACATTGCTTAGGCCCCAATATGTGTACAATCAGTCATGTTGCGTCATATAAGTTGCCTACAAAATTGTCTATAAAAAATTGTCCATCGTGTAACACTGTCCTTCGAGTGAATTCTTAGGTGAATATTGAGGATTGTAATTCGTGCTTTCATTTTTACAAGATAAAATCAAAATGTTGAAAGAAATTTTATGAACTTTAAATTATTGTACCTTTAAATAAGCCCAAATCTGAAAAAACGCCTACGCCAAAAATCATTGTTTTAAATTATACAATGGAGATCTTATTTGGCTCAAATCTTCCACACATGGGATTTTGAGGCTATGGACGTACCATCACACGGTCAATTTTCGACTCCATGGGGCACAATTCTCAAAAAGGTGGCCCTAAAGTTACATCTTAGGTGATGTGTGCTATGTGACTTTGGGGGCCACTTTTCACGGTCAATTTTTGACTCCATGGGGCACAATTCCCAAAAAGGTGGCCCTAAAGTTACATCTTAAGTGATGTGTGTTATGTGACTTTGGAGGCCACTTTTTTTTTATCTATGTCATATGGAGTTAAAAATTGACGGTCTGATTATATATTTATGATCTGAAGATCGCATATGTGGAAGAGTGGAGCAAACATGATCTCCAAAGCAATCAATAATTTTTCTTATATGAGCTCTTTTCAAGATTTCGTCGGCATATTTAAAGTTACTTAAAGTAAAATTGAGTATGTCAAGAAGTTTCTTGGTTGATTCGGATGGAGACCTACATTACCTGCCACTCCTACCGTTAGAGCGAATAACGTCATTTCAACAAATCTCCACGTGGTAGCTCTTGGTTGGAGAGGAGTATTATATCGCAAATAATCTCTAACGAATTTCCAAGGTGGACTAATTAATACGGCACTTTAAAAAAATAATCTTAAAACACAAACGTTTTAGCAAAACAACTCCGAACTTAAACATTTTAAAAAAACAGTGCTTTCACGGTTTTCAGAACTTCAAAAACCTGTGAGAGCACCATTTTGAAAAAAATAAAAAATGATGTTTTCACGAATTTTTAAAATTTTCAAAACTGTAAAAACACTGTTTTTTTAAAACGTTTAAGTTTGGGGTTGTTTTGCTAAAATGTTTGTTTTTGAAGATTGTTTTTCTAATTATCCCTAATTAACATTATATTGTAATAGAAGCCGATACTTTCAAACAAATCACCGATCTGTAGCAATCGAAAGCTTAAATATGGGTCAAGATTGATAAAAAGAACTCCATAAGATTCATGAAAGCGTCATAGATAAAAAGAAATTTTGATAGAGCCTTTATCCCAACTAGTTTAAAAATTGTCAAAAGCTGGATGGGATCTCATAATTTTACCACGTTTCACCTGCTTAAACGGTTGAGTCTTTTGAATAGGATGATGGAGATTATTTTTCTTTCTAATCTTCAGCACAATAATCTGGACATCATCAGCCGATAATACGTCCATGATCTTGCTATTTTTAGGGATGTGAGCTACTTCTAATCAAAATTGGATAGGTGGGGGTAGGCTCATAGGCTCATAATGTCAAGATCTGTTGTGTCGAAGATTGGGACAAAAACTATTTCAATCATCTGATTCAAAGTGAGTCAACAGTTAAGCGCGTGAAATATAGGTTGAGAAGGAAGAATTTTTGGTTATAACTTATAAATGAAGGTGCACCTTTTCAAATCCCTTTCTTAACCGTTGCAACCGCCATTAACCGCCACCACTACCACCTAAATTGTAAAATGACAGATGCAGTTAGTTTTTATTAAAATATTTGGCTAAAAAATTTTCCATCCAAAATCTTAATTCCTGTTAGGTATGCACTTGAAGCGTCCAAGAGACTGAAATGGCCTCTCTCTAGGAGACCGATTCGGCCTTTGAGAGACCGTTTCAGTCTCTCATAGGCCAAATCAGTTTCCCACATATCGGTTCAATATCATCGATTTAGAGGACTGTTATTTTGGCAAAAGTAGAAACGATTTTGCTATTTCACGAATTGGGAGGAGTTTGATGATGGTTAAATTAATTAGGAAATGGGTTTGGCAAATTTTAAAATCTCAGATTTGACGACCATACGCAATATGATGATTATTTATAAATAAAATAGTAGGCTACCGAACTCCCTATTTACAACTCACCGTTTTAAGTATCATTTGAGGCACATTAATGATGAGAGATAGGGCATACAAAAGAGTTTTAGAAGTTAGTACCTAGTACTCTTTTCCTTGTTTGCTTAAGTGTCCTATCTACCGACCTCTCGAAATCAGCTTGGTACTAAAGCTTTGGCCAGGCAAGGCCCCAGTTGGTCATAAGTCCCTGGTGTCATGGGGGGCCTGGTTTCTACACAGATTCTAATAATGTAGCTTGTTTTTTAGCTACTCATATGCTTTTCCTCCCTCTGCATGCACTATGGATTGGCATCGATTCGAAGATGATCCGAACACCACCTATGGTGGATGGGTCCCAAGCACATAATACCAGCGACACGCTGAGTGCTGAAAACGAGTCAGTAGATGCTTCCGAGAATCGGTTCCTGAAGGAACCCGACATCTGGGACTGTGAAAATGAAGCAGGAGAAGAAAGGACGAAAGCGTCACAAGGGCTTACCTAGAAAAAAACAAAGACAAGTCATTCAGTCTCTATTTGGAGCTGCAAGGCGACTGAATTATTGCTTGGTGCTCGCCCCGCGACACCGGTTAAAGGTTCAACTTGCCACCAGACAGTTTGTAGGTATGCCTAGGGCACGGAGAAGGGTACACAAGCTGTTCTATTGGATGATTCCTCATGTTTTCATTTTAAGTAATCAGCTTTTCACATAATAACGGTCTAAACACTGAGCCTATGGAAAGAGGCTAAATGAACCCAACAAACTACTTTTAGATCTCCTTTTGCTTTTGGAAAGACGCCACTTGATACCACCTAAATGAAAAGATATTATTACACTTGTGACATATAATAATTAGTAAAAGTGGGCTTGGTGAAAAAGATATTAGATGTGGGGTCATATGCTGTATGGTCACTGCAAAGGCCATCCCATTCTCTTTCTCGTCAAGCTGCAGAACTCAACCCACGGGACATATTAATATTAACTCTTATATATATATATATATATATATATATATATATATATATGGTATCTTGGGGAGTTCTACATGACACTCAACCAAGCTGGAATGCCCTGACATTTTGTCCAAAGTCAATCAGGTACCATAAAAGAAGCTAAAAATGGTGTTTATGCACTGTTAAGAATTTGGTCAAGTGTTAAACTTTAACATACCAAGTTCAGTTGTTAGAAGGAAAACTTTGACTAGCAAATTGTTATTATTATTATTTTTTTGATGCGGTCATTCGATCGAGATAGCCTTGAGAACCGAGGAGCAAGCATGCATACACATATGACACTTGCGGAGCAGTGTAAGAGAGCACTAACTATAATGGTGAGGATTAACTAACAAAACTCAACCCACACCTTGTAAAGACAAGGGTGGGAAATAGTATGGACAATGACCATGGAACTCACCCACGACCTACTCCCTCACAATGAAGGGAGTGTGCCAACTGGGCTAATGCCTCTTTGGTTGATTGGCAAATTAAATGGTCTGAAAAATCATTTTCTTTTTAAAAACCATAAGGGGATCAAGCAAGAAACCTTTAAATGATAGGTATAACTCGTGATCAAGTGCTACTTGACACGTGATCTAGGGTTTCAACGTATAATTCACATCGGGCGTTCAAATTCACATAATCTCATTTCTCATATACGTAATGATCAAACTTTGACCACTTTTTTTATGGGCAAAAAAGTCGTAAACATAAAAAAAGATTCGTAGATCACACGCCACATGGCTAATGATCTCATAACAGATGTTTATTTCGAAATCATATGCCACATGATACGTGATTTCAACACTATTGTTTCCTTCAAATGCTACACCTCTAAAGCATATATATATATATATATATATATATTATTTTTGTTATATAGTATAATGGCACGGTGCACATTCCACGTTGGTTCAAGAACTCTCTTCCTCTTCCTTTTCATTTTTTATTTTTTTGGGAAAAGGGCCATCTTAGTTCTAACTTACTGTTTGAATGCAAATTAGCTCCTAGATTCGCATGCCATGTGTCACGCAATGCCCATATGACATACAAACCCCTTAGCGTTTACCTCTCTCTAGGGATTTTTAGAAAAAATATAAAAAATAAAATGTTTACCATTTGTCTTAATCATGTTCACAAAATTCACTTAATTTTTTAAAAATTTGCAAATAATTCACAAATTTAAGATTATGCAAATGAATCCTGAATAATTATTCGCGACCGCGAGTTTTTCCTTAATAATTCAATCATTTTTCAAAAGTTATTTTTAATATTTAAAATTTATTTTTATAATTTTAAATCTTATTTTTTATTTTTCTTTCTGATTTTTCCTTCAAATATTTCTCCGAATTTGATAGATTTTTTCGAATTTTAACCTCGCCAAATTATTGTGCAACCCCGACTTGGTGACTAGTCTTCACGGTGTTAGAATGAACAATGAATTGATAAAAAATTTACCATTTAAAAAAAAAAAATGAGAATAAGTTGAATTTATTTATTTATTCGTAAGCAAACTTATTTAAGAAATCAAAAACAAAAGAAAGAGCACAGCCACAAAAACCACTCATGCAACCCCAAGGTAAGGAGTACCGACCCCATCAGCCTAATTAGACCACGATCGACAAGTGGTAGGAAGCTCACGAAGGTTTGGAAAGGATAAATTATGAGAATTTTGAATCGCTGGTTTAGCAAGGAAAATAGATTGATCTTGTAACCAAGTCTGTGTCTCACAATTTTGTATTGGATACCTTTAAATTCACCCACCGAATCATTAAATTTACCCACACTGAAACTCATTGACTGCTTGGAATTAGATGATAGAGATAATAATGGATCTTTAGATCATAGGCATACTATTTGATAGTAAAAAAAATCAATTTTTTATTTCACGTCACACACATCCTAGTAAGGTGACATTAATATCAACTGGAACTCATCACGCTCAAACCTGATTGTAAGATTACTTTTTGGGATTTGTGCCATGTGAAATAAAAAAATTGATGGTACACTTAGTGATCTCAAGATCCGAAATTATTGGGACGAAAAATGGTCCTTATCATTTAATTCAAAGCAATTAATGGATTTCAACTTGGGTGAACTCAAAGATTCGATGGATGAATTTGTACCAAATGGTGCTCATGTGACTTTTAACGCTCTTTCCCAGAGTCCCGATGCTATTATTTTTTGTCTATAATTTAAACTGATTTACCTTACTTGCTCGCCGCATGGTGTGACACTCTACTCCATTTCTTGTATGTTTGATTTAATTAAATGTTTAAAGCAAGTTTATTGGAAGGTCAACTTTTAAAGAAAGCTTTTATCTTTATGAGTGGATGTAGTAAGGAAAGCTATTATATTAAGAAAAATAATGAAATTTATCTTTAGATGAGACAAGGAGATGAGGATGAGGATGATGATGATGATGAGTGGTAATGAAATGTTATTCGATCAAATTCGTTTCACCAAACCCCATGTGTCTGCAAAAATTTCTCTTTTTTCTTTTTTTCTTAAATGAAATGCTCATTAGAGGAAAACAAAATTGCAAATCATTTAACGGAAAGAAGAGGATCTCTCGAAGATCAAATCTTTGAATCCGATTTATCTAACTACTTAGAATGCTTCGTGGTACACACTGGCACTAGTCTCTAATGCTAAAAGTGTAGACCATGACTGCACTGCTAGTACCATAGTTTTAAATATCAGTCATATTAATACATATGGGGCAATACACATCGGGTTAAGGGCCCTCCAATAAGATATACACCCTCGATTCGATGTAGGGTCAAATATCATATCAAATAGGTCAATATAGAGTCATGTCGGCCGATACGTATTGGATGTGAATCGGGCATAATACCAGATATGCCTTTTGTCAAATCTTTTTATGCTTTTAAATTTCTATAAATTTTTTATTATTTTAAAAATTAAAAAGGATATTTTAATATCGGCGGTTTGGCCGATAAATATCCAATATTATCATATATGGACCAGGCCGATCGATATGTTGATATGTATTGATTGATACGTTGATATGTATTGGTTTTAAAATTTCTGGCTAATATAAATTAATTTTTAAGGGGAAAAACCGAAAAACCTTTGTTGCATTGGCATTTACTCTACTATACAGTTGGTGGTGACTGACCTTAATACGAATAGAATTATTGTTGAATCAGATTCTAAGATTGCAGTCCAGATTGCGCGTAAGAAATGTTTGAGGCCTTGTTATCACATCGAAACGGTTGAAGAAATCAGAAGTTTTGAGCAAATTTCTTTTAATCACGAGAGAATGTAATAAAAGTATATAGGGATTATTTGGCTTGTTAGGGAATTGATGTTATTGGGGTTGTGTTAGGTTGCAAATGGCATAGCTCTCTGTTAGCTCCTTCTCACGGGGTCGCACTTCCGCAACCTCAGTCCCGTGCGGCACCTAACGCACGCTTCGCTAGGTCAGCCTACTTCTGATACCAACAGTCGCGGGGCGTCCTTCGATGCGCTTTCAACCCGCGCGGTGCTTTGCTACCTCATGCAACGAAGCCAATCCATCTGCATATCAGCTCTGATATCACCCGCCTAGAAGACGATAACTCTCCCAATATGGTTGCCTCTGTTTCACGGCCTACTATCCAACTTATCGTGCCCCTTACGACACGCTCGCTTACACCACTGTTCTAAACTTAGCCTGCTCAAGCTTCACCTTGTGCACTGCACTAGTACCTCGCTTCGCAACAGTCTTGGCATGCAGCTCCCCATGCCACCATGTCATGCTCACATACCGAACCAAGCCCACAACCTTGTGCCTCACGCTCGCGTGCTCAACTGAGTCCCACGCAGCTTACCTTCGTGTGCGTTCTGAATTACTAGCACGCGTTCATCCTTGGCCCACGTGCTGTCATGCTCAACTGAGTCTCACGCAGCGCCCTGGTGTTCTCACGAGGTTGCCTAGCCGTATGCACCGCGACGTGTAGTCCGGGGCCATACTTCAACCTCCCTTGGGTGCCACACAGCATCATTGCATCGACGTCCTAGGCCTACCCTTTCAGGCCTAGGAGACACTTGCGCCCCCTCTGGCAACGCAAGCCCCGTGTGGGTGGGAGCCAGTCTCCACCAACTCTCCCACATAGAAGGATAAAATAGTCATTCAGCCAGAATGGTGGGAGGACCTCAACCCCTTGGTTTGACATACTGCAATGCCTCTTACATCGCTAGCCCACCTTGGCTATGTCGCGTCCTTGTCACGACCGTGTCTTCCCCGTGTCTTCCCCCCTATGCATCCGTGTCGCGACCCCGCAGCACGACCACGTCGCAAGGCCCTCTTGGCCACCATGTCGCGTGCCCTCCTGGCACCACATGTCGTGCCCCAAGCACCATGCTGCAAGCTCGAGTATTGGCCCCGTCACATCCTCCACCACTCCATAAATGTCAACGTCCGCGTTGACGCATTATCATAGTGAACTAACCCCGCCAATTCCTCCCAGCCTGTTTAGCATTTCATTTCTAATTCTTAGGTCCGCACCTTCCCACTAGCTCCCCACTGTCACCCCGGCCGGGTCAACTTGGTTCTGCTGTCACAAGGCCCTCACCTGTTAACTAGCTCAGGGATGTCGCGTATCCTATTGACACCACATTGCGTGCCTCCGCACCACTTGTTCATGGATGTCGCGTGCCCTCTTGACACCACATCGCGTGCCTCCGCACCAATTGTTCAATAGCATCATCGCTTCTGGATCGAACTTAGCTCTGATACCAAAATGTCACAGGGTCGCACTTTCGCAACCTCAGTCCCATGCGGCACCTAACGCACGCTTTGCTAGGTCAGCCTACTTCTGATACCAACAGTCGCGGGGCGTCCTTCGGCGCGCTTTCAACCCGTGCGGTGCTTCGCTACCGCATGCAACAAAGCCAACCCATCTGCACATTAGCTCTGATACCACCCGCCTAGAAGACATGAACTCCCCCAACATGGTTGCCTCTGTTTCACGGCCTACCATCCAACTTATCATGCCCCTTACGACACACTCGCTTGCACCACTGTGCTAAACTTGGCCTGCTCAAGCTTCACCCTGTACACTGCACTAGTACCTCGCTTCGCAACAATCTTGGCATGCAGCACCCCATGCCACCATGTCATGCTCACATACCGAACCAAGCCCACAGCCTTGTGCCTCGCGCTCGCGTGCTCAACTGAGTCCCACGCAGCTTGCCTTCGTGTGCGTTCCGAATTACTAGCACACGTTCATCCTTGGCCCACGTGCTGTCATGCTCAACTGAGTCTCACGCAGCGCCCTGGTGTTCTTACGAGGTTGCCCAGCTGTATGCACCGCGACGCGTAGTCCGGGGCCATACTTCAACCTCCCTTGAGTGCCACACGGCATCGCTGCGTCGACGTCCTAGACCCAACCTTTCAGGCCTATGAGACACTTGCGCCTCCTCTGGCAACGTAAGGCCCCGTGTGGGTGGGAGCCAGTCTCCACCAACTCTCCCACATAGAAGGATAAAACAGTCATTCAGCCAGAATGGCGGGAGGACCTCAAACCCCTTGGTTTGACATACCGCAATGCCTCCTGCATCGCTAGCCCACCTTAGCTAAGTCGCGTCTGTGTCGCTCCTGCGTCTTCCCCCCTATGCGACCGTGTCGCGACCCCGCAACATGACCACGTCGCAAGGCCCTCTTGGCCCCTATGTCGCGTGCCCTTCTGACACCACATGTCGTGCCCCAAGCACCATGCTGCAAGCTCGAGTATTAGCCCCGTCACATCTTGCCATAGTAAAGTTTGACTTGTTTTAACAGGTTCCTTTCCTCTTTATTAACATCTTGTTACCTACTTTAGCAGGTACCCTTTCTCTTTGATAACTCCTTGAATAGCAAGAATTTATGCAGGATTTATCTGTTTAGCAAATCTATCCTCCTCTCTACTCACTCTTTGCTAGAGCAGATTTTATTTGCTCTGGTAGAGAGTTAGTAGAGAGTAGGGAAGTTGCTGCTAGAGCAGGTAAATTCTCCTTTATAAAGAGTTAGAAAAGAGAATGTGAACCAACTAAAGTAGGTGAACTCTATTATAATAGGAAGTTATGCCATACGCAGCCTTAGTTTCCTGGGTATAATACTTAGTTTCCTGGGTATAATATTCCCCCACACCCTCACATCTCTCACCTTCTCACCTTCTCGCCTTTCAAGATTTGCATAAAACTTAGCTGTCATATATAATCTTCTTTTATTAATCAAAAAAGTGTGGGAGCTAGCAACCCCAATTAATTATTGAAATATACCTTTTATAAATACTTGTACCAATCAAGTCCAATTGTCATCGGCATTATTAATTTCATCATCTTTGTTGTTATTATTATATTTTTATCCCATCTATTTTGGATTAGTTTCACAAATATTATTTCTCCATTTCTAGTCAACAGGAAGCTCTCTGGTACTCGAAAATTTTGATATCATCTAGTTCATCAATGTTTCATCTCTTCTCCTATTACATATAAATAATAAAGACGCATTTTTTTCTCAAAAAAAAAAAAGACAGACGTATTTCAACTAGGGCTGCCACTGTGTGATGGGGCCAATACTCGAGCTTGCAGCATGGTGCGTGTGGCACGACATGTGGTGCCAGGAGGGCATGCGACATGGGGCCAAGTGGGCCTGGCGACGTGGTCGCGCTGTGAGGACGCGATACGGTCGCATGAGAGTAGGACGCGGAGCGTCACTGTCGCGACACGGACACGACATAGCCAAGGTGGGCTAGCGACGCAGGAGGCGTTGTGGTATGTCAAACCAAGGGGTTTGAGGTTCTGCTGCCATTCTGGCTGAATGATTGTTTTACCCTTATATAGGGGAAGGGAGCTAGAGAGCTATTCCCCCGCACACGGGGCCTTGCGTTGCCAGAGGGGGCGCAAGTGTCTCCTAGGCCTGAAAGGGTGGGCCTAGGACGTCGACGCAGCAATGCCGTATGGAACCCGAGTGAGGTTGATGTATGGCCCCGGACTACGCGTCACGGTGCATACGGCTGGGCAACCTCCCGTGAGAACACCAAGGCGCTGCGTGGGACTCAGTAGAGCACGCGAGCGCGAGGCACAAGGTTGTGGGCTTGGTTCGTTAAGTGAGCAAGACATGGTGGCATGGGAAGCTGTATGCCAAGACTGTTGCGAACGAGGTACTAGTGCAGTGCACAGGGTGAAGCTTGAGCAGGCCAAGTTTAGCATAGCGGTGCAAGTGGCGTGTCGTAAGGGTCACGATGAGCTGGGTGGTAGGCCGTGAAACAGAGGTAACCACATTGGAGGAGTTCCCGTCCTCTAGGCGGGTGGTATTAGAGCTAATGTGCAGATGGGTTGGCTTTGTTGCATGCGTGCATGCGCTGCGGTTGAGCGCTGCAGCGTCAAGGACGCCCATGATCGTTGGTATCAGAAGTAGGCTGACCTAGCGAAGCGTGCGTTAGGTGCCGCACGGGACTGAAGTTGCGGAAGTGTGACCCCATGACATTTTGGTATCAGAGCCAAGTTCGATCCAGAAGCGATAGTGCCATTGAGCAAATTTGTGCGAAGGCACGCGATGTGGTGTCAAGAGGGCACGCGACATCTACAAACATTTGGTGCGGAGGCACGCGATGTGGTGTCAAGAAGACACGCGACATCCCTGAGCTAGTTAACAGGTAAGGGCCTTGTGACAGCAGAACCAAGTTGACCCGGCCGGGGTGACAGTGGGGAGCTAGTGGGAAGGTGCGGACCTAAGAACTAGATATGTAATGCGAACAAGTTGGGAGGAGTTGGCGGGGTCAGTTCACTATGATTATGCGTCAATGAGGATGTTGACATTTATGGAGTTGTGGAGGATGTGACGGGGCCAATACTTGAGCTTGCAGCATGGTGCGTGTGGCACGACATGTGGTGCCAGGAGGGCACGCGACATGGGGCCAAGTGGGCCTGGCGACGTGTTCGCGCTGCGAGGACGCGACACGGTTGCATGAGGGTAGGACGCGGAGCGTCACCGTCGCGATACGGACACGACATAGCCAAGGTGGGCTAGCGGCACAGGAGGCGTTGCGGTATGTCAAACCAAGGGGTTTGAGGTTCTCCTGCCATTCTGGCTGAATGACTGTTTTACCCTTATATAGGGGAAGGGAGCTAGAGAGCTATTCTCCCGCACACGGGGCCTTGCGTTGCCAGAGGGGACGCAAGTGTCTCCTAGGCCTGAAAGAGTGGGCCTAGGACGTCGACGCAGCGATGCCGTGTGAAACCCGAGTGAGGTTGATGTATGGCTCAGGACTACGCGTCGCGGTGCATACGGTTGGGCAACCTCGCGTGAGAACACCAAGGCGCTGTGTGGGACTCAGTGGAGCACGCGAGCGCAAGGCACAAGTCTGTGGGCTTGGTTCGGTAAGTGAGCAAGACATGGTGGCATGGGAAGCTGCATGCCAAGACTGTTGCGAGTGAGGTACTAGTGCAGTGTACAGGGTGAAGCTTGAGCAGGCCAAGTTTAGCATAGCGGTGCAAGTGGCGTGTCGTAAGGGGCACGATGAGCTGGGTGGTAGACCGTGAAACAGAGGTAACCACATTGGAGGAGTTCCCGTCCTCTAGGCGGGTGGTATCGGTGATGTGCGATGGGTTGGTTTGCACGCGTAGCAATCACGCGTTGAAAGCGCGTCGAAGGACGCTCCCGGACAGTTGGTATCAAAAGTAAGCTGACCTAGCGAAGCGTGCGTTAGGTGCCGCACGAGACTGAGGTTGCGGAAGTGCAACCCCGTGACAATCGGGTCGTTCGGGTAAAAATTTTCGCTACCCACTAAAAAAATGACAAATGCCCGACCTAACCAAATGATGCAGCCAGCCAGACTTACCTGGCCCAAAAACCTAACCCTACCCGGTCTGACCCACAAATGACTCAAACCAGTAAAAAAGCCCCTATTTTAATTTTTATATATTAAATATTGGGTTGGGTGAAACGATTGACCCAACCTTACAAGACCTATTGTTGACCGACCCAATCCGACCTGAAGGTTGGGTAGGATGTTTCATGTCCGATCCAACCCGACAGGTCAAGTTTAAGTACCCGACCCGATAAAAATTTGGGTCGGGTCGGGTCAGATATTGGGATGATCCGACTTGTTGATGTCCCTAATTTCAACCATTTTTTGAGAAAGGACTACACTTTGGTGTTCTGGTCCAGCGGGTGTGCCGTATATCAGATTGACTGTGAAGGTCAGCTTTTGATAGATCCGTCCGAAATAGATTGGGTGGATTCTAGCCGTATTCTCACATGGTGTGGACTGTGGAGAGCTAACCTCAATTTTAAAACCACGACCCTTGGTTACGAGGCTAGGGAGCCACTTAATTCTCAAGATAATGACGTGGAAAGCATTTGTAGATTAGAGACTGCACACGGGCCATTATCCATTAATAACAGATTGTGTTTAGGTCCAACTCGGTGGTCTCTTTCACCCTATTTTAAAAACTAAAAGAAAATAATCCATTTCCGATAGAACATCATAACTCTCGCCGGATCAAAATTTTGGTCAGAAAGCGAGAAATTTTGCGTATGCCCCACTCGACCCGATCTGAAATTCCATTCGACCCTAAAACTCGACCCAATTTGATAAAAAACTCTATTTTACCAGATATATATATATATATATATATATATATATATATATATATATATATATATATATATATATGGAAAATGAATCCCTAGGATGGGGTCCTAAGGTTCAATCCTACGACGTGGTTCGTTTGGGTTGCGAAGTGGCACTCAAATCCCAAAATGACATTTGTTCCCTCTAAGGTTCACCCGTCCCTCTAGGAGTTTAGAAAAAGAAAAAATTCTAATCTTTTTTTTCCTTAAAATCATAGGTCAAATAACGTGGTTTGCCCAACAAACATGGTGCATTAATTTTTTTTTCAACTTTCACCTAATATTTAACGGTGGGAAAACATCATTTTCTATTTTTTTTTCTAGACGATATCAGATCGACCTTGGGCAACTTGTCGTGACACCCAATCCTTAGGTTGGATGCCACATGGTGTCTGTTGGGATTTGAGATCCCTAATCGCGCGGAAGAATGGGTGGATCGTAATCGATTCTACACACTTCGAAAAAAGCTGAGATAATTTAATGCTCGTTGATCTGAGCCGTCAACTACCATAGAAGACGATGTTATCTACATGCCACGTGGATCCGACTGTGATTGATGGTACCGTAGAAGGATAATCACAATTTTAGGGTTTAGGTTTAAAGAAGAAGGGAGAACTTGTGAGAAAGACGATTTTCACATCCGAAAGTTACAATCTCTAAAGTCATATATTAATAAGTAACCCTAATATGAATGTTATACGGTGTATATCACACACACCCTAGGGGTTGTACAAGTGGCATCTCAGCCACTCAAACCAACATCTCCCACTTAATCCCGTAGGGAGTAGCGTCATGATTAACAAGTTCTCTAGAGCCTAAAAATAGAATTGTAATAATCCTTACAGAACAAAGGATCTATGGAGTGGAACCAGCTGAGATCGCATATCTCTCATACAGGTGTGTGCGCACTAAGTTACCATCTTTCTAGTGCGCCATCACCCAAGCTTTCCTATGCCTGCCCTAGTCCTCATGACTACACCGGAATATACAACTTTCGATCTAAAATCGCAATCCAATATAATACGCAATTATTTAACTTATCAAAAGAATTTTAAAACAATTTTTTCGAATCCATTTTGAAAATAAAATATTTAATAAATACATACATTTAAAAAAAAAATTATCGTTTAAATCTTTTGTAATTTATGATGTTAGAAGATAAATCTTACAAGTGCGTATCATTGGCCCTAGGAGCCTGGTATTGATATCAAGGAACTTTCTCACGCAACTACGCAGTTCAGATTTCGACTAAGCCGTTTTCCTAGTAGCTAGGACATGCGCCCGATCATATTACTCACAATCATTGTCATTATACACTAAAGTAGGGACACCCATCTAATCCTCATATACATAAAAGTGGATAGCTAAGGGCACGAGAGTCACCTACGAGACTGGCAGCTTGCACTATGCACTGATCGGATAGGATCAAGCAACAATAGGTAAGGAAGTCTAGGAGCACTCAACGCTCCGAACACGTGGTCGTTCATCCAAGCCATAAAGTAGACTAGCATAACTCAATCAGTGCTCATCAGTTCTACAATACATAGGCTGACTGACATCTATCAACAACACTAACCTGGATCCCATTCATGCTATGACATCATCACTAGATCATATCTATGAATGCATCATTCAACTCTAAGTCTCATCCCCAAACGCAGCTCACACCCATGTGCAATAGTGTTTAACAGTTGTTACTCTCCCGTATAGAGTCGTTTAAAGGTGGTTATCACCTACTCGTGTAACTTACACTTTCTGCTACTCCAGACTTTCGATTAGCCCGTGCGAGTAGGCAAGTGGCCTGTTGACGAAAGATCATTTTTCTCACGTGGAGGTGATCGCACCTATTCGCACAATCACACAATGATCAGCATAAGAATATATATAAATAATGATAAAAATTGTGCATAAACAATTAAAATATAATGTAAAAATAAAATACAATCAAAAAATGATTTTCGTGTCCGATAAATAACAACCATGTATAAATGAAAAATATGAAATAGTATTAGAACTATAACTCCCACTGACACCTACATAACTTTGAGTTTACTCACTCAAAGTCTACATAAACCCATATGCCTAACATGTATCTCATAGATATCTCTCGCAATGGGTTTTGTTATAGGATCTGCCAACATTTCTCTAGAAGGAATTTGATGGAGTATAACCTGCTTGTCCCTAACAAGATTTCTAATGTAATGATACTTGACTTCGATATGCTTCGATTTCTTATGAAATTTGGAATCCTTCGCTAAATTAATGACAGATTTGTTATCCATCCTGAGAGAAAGTGGGTCTTAAGCATGAGGAAATAACACCAAAGCCTCTATAAAATCTTAGGATCCAAACTACTTCCTGAACCGCAGCACAAGCAGCAACATATTCAGCTTCTATGGTAGAGAGCGTGTTACACACCTGTTTGTTGCTACTCCATGAAATAGCTCCACCTCCCATTAAAAATATAAAGCCAGAGGTAGATTTTTCTTCATCAAGATGATCTACATAAGCAGCATCAGAGTATGCGTGCACTCTCAAATCAATGCCTTCATAGCATAACATCAAATCTTTAGTGCCTCTATGACTTGTCTATTATTATGTATTATAATTATATTAAATTCAAGTCTTAACCTATTGCAGGCGCATAATGGAAATTATAGTACTAGCATAGGATCATTCCCATGAGGAAGTATTATCTTATTAATTCCTATTTCTATCTTCTATTTAAATCCTTATCTTAAAAACTTCTATTCATCTTTAAGATTTCTTAATCTAGTGGAGAAATGTGAATAAAAGAATGATTTTCTAAACTAAAGTGCATAAAAATAAATCCTAATCCTCCTTCTTCAGATTAAGGTCGTCAATCTCAATTTTCAACTTTCGGATATTTATAAAAATAAATAGTACCGTTACACCATATTTTTAGTCTCATAGCATTGGTCGTCAATCAAGTCTAAAATCCTATCAGCACAGATTTAATCTAATAAACAATTAATCAAAATTTTGGGTGCCAATCAAACTCTAGCAAACTGAAGATGAAAAAGTAAAAGTCGTTACACTAATCTGCAAATTCTAACCTGAGTCGTCAATTCAAATTAAAATTTAGAGATGTTTACAAAGCAAAGAAAATCAAATCTAGAAAGCAAAGTAAAATATATCCTTCACCCCTCAGCTGCAATCGTCAATTACTCCTGAGAAATTATAGATATCTACACTAATCTTCAGCACTTATTTACAGCCGTCAATTGCTCTTGAGAAACCTCTGATATCTAATCTACTCTAACTAGTATACACTATTGATCAAAAGAAAATCCAACCTCAGACGTTAATTGATGTTAAAATTTTTCGATGTTTATTCCTATGCTGAGTTCTCTTATTTATCGATCATAAAGGGCCGATTTACAAAGATCTAGTTCTAATAAAAGAAACTACTAAAAGTAAAAGTATCCTAATATAACTCTAATTACTAATTTTATCTTTCCTTACTTCCTTTAGTTGATGCGCTTCTAGAGTGTTCTTTATCGTGTAGCAGCAAAGTCTTTCGGATTAGATCTTTATCAATCTTCTCAGATCCGTAGTTCATCAGACTTCTAATTGCAGGAGTCTTCTAATTCTGGATATGGCGGTGATAGTTCTCACGTGATCAGCAACAACAACAATAGTAGGAAAGATTCTATTCTTAGGAAATCGTAAATAGCGATTCCTTCTTTCATAGCTTCTCTGAAAAATCGTTAATCACGACTTTCTATTTTCAGTAAGCTTCCTCATAGTTGACGATTCTCTGGATTACGCTTTATCGCTTTTCTCTTTTTGTCTCTTTTGAAGAATCGTAAATTACGATTTTCTGACTTTTCAGTAGCAGCAAATCATTTTTTTCGCTCAATCATTTTTCTTATTTATTTTTGAGCTCATTTTGACAAAGATTAACATTTAGGCTCTGATTTACTGTTTATCTTTAATATTTGCACATCAGTATCTCGTTAGTAGCAAACTAAATCCTACCACCACTAAGTTAAGGGTGATAAAATGGTAAATTATGTGACTGATCACACCCCTAAACTTAAGTTTTACTAGTCCCTAGCAAACAAGGAAATATAAAATATTTAAAATTTAAATTTAAATGCTCCTTAGTGGAGGAGTTGTAGTCGCCTGATGGTTTTCAGTGAAATTACCTACAAACTTCAAACAATTTTGAAATTTTCAAAATTAAAAATTCAAAATGTAAACTAATATATATATATATATATATATATATTACTAATTAGTCAGTTAGCCATTATATGTTCATTATTTAAAATATTTCAAATCATTTATCCTTATCTTTCCATCATCGCAACCATCCTTAATCAGAACTCAATAATTTCAATTCTTGTATAGCGTGGAGTGTGCATATCAGTGAAAAGTTTACTAATCATAGATTTTTCTAAGCTGCAGTTTTTAGAAAATATTTTCATCCAAACTCTTACTTATCTGAATACTCTAAAAAATAATTAAAATTTTGGGTTCTCATAATATGATATATTCATAAAATTCAAAGGATAATCAACTAAAAAGATAAATCTCATGGAAAGGATAATCAATTCTTTTAATATAATTTTTTTATTTATTCATAGTATCTATCTCATATATCTCTACTAGACTCATATTTTTTTACAAATTGTAAATCACAAAGGTCTTTCCTTCAGCTTGTAATGGGGCTTTGAGTTTTTATAAGGTTTAAAAAATAAAGGTAAAGAGGATTTAAAATTATTTTTAAGAGTTTAGCTCTTCCTTCTCTTCTTATTCTAGTTTTTAGCTTCAGTAAGTATCCTTTTTTGAATAACTTTTTCCCATATCTTTTTCTTTTGTAAATCTGATTTTTCTTCTTTTCAGTTTGGAAGCTTTTTGATTCTTTCATAAAATCATCTTTTACGATTTTTTATTCTTTTTCTTTTCTTCTCTCATATTTTCATACATTTGTATTTTTTTTTTTCAGTTGTACCCTTTTCAGCAGATTCCTTATCGGTTAACTCATACTCCTTTCACTCAATTTTCTTCTCTTCTTTTACATTCTAAACCCTCAGAAATTGTAAGGGTTAAGGATGGAAAGTTTTGGGTAGTACATATGATTAAGGGTTTATAAAATCTGGTACAAAGAAATTTAGTCTTTAAGCTTCTAATATGGGTTCAAATGATAAAATGTTCTGGGATTTTAGCTTTTTGGCTCTAGTCAGAAAAAAAATGGCCTTTGATCATTTTCACGATTTACTAATATGAATGTCTTATTGTTTTGATATATTTAATCGACGATTCTAAACAAATAAATTATCATAATCATAAAATATATTGATTCTAAATTCAGCAATATGAGATTTCAGATAGTAGAGAAGTTCAAAGAAAATTTAGGCATGAATAAAAACAGTCTCTCTTTCTCTCTGAATAAAGAGGAAATAGGCTTTATAGCTCACTGGTTATATAATTTTGAAACTATAATTTAAAGTATATGCAGTGCAGATCAATCATATAGTTTCAAACATTCTCTAATATAGTGTTCTAGAGATGCTTAACTTTGAATTGTAACTATCTTTATTTTGATTTTTGAATTACTACTATGATAGTTTGCTAAGAAATTCGGATTTTTATATATATATTTCTTTTTTTTCATAAATTGCATGTAATGATTCACTAAAAAAAAAATTAACATTTTAAAAACACGAAATTTAAAATTTAAAATTTTTAAGAAAAAGAAAACTAAACTAATGTGGTGTATCCCCCCAAACTTAAATAGGACAATGTCCTCATTGTGCAAACCAGGGGACATACAGAAAAATTTACCTATTTTATTTACTATGTTAATAATCGGGTATATAATCTGCAAAAATAATAAAAAATCTTTCCCCCAAACTTAGGAGAAAAATACTTCCAATTTTATCGAACTAAAAAAATTAGAAAAACAAAATTATTAATAATGTTAGTAACACATGCTGTTAGTAAAAGAAATTGAAGAGGTAGTAAAAAGAAAATTATATATATATATTGGAATATTTACAATGAACAGAAGAGAAAAATAAAAACTAAAATCTAATATAAGAATTAATTACATAAAAGAGTATAAACCCAAGAAAAATCTAGACACACACTAAACTATGGCACTGGCAGCAACATCCGAAAGAAGGATTCTTCGATAAAGATCGATCTTCGGCTTCTTAATGTTGTCACCCATACAAAAGATAGGAACACACCCTAGACGCAAGTGCGTCTAATAGTTAACGGAAAAGGATGGTTAAGAGGTTTTAGGAGGTTCTGGTGGGAGATATGAAGATGAAGTGGGGGGTAGAGGAGGTGATAGGGAGGAGAAGAGGCTAACTATTTCATTAATTATTTGCCTTCTTTCCTTGAGGATCTTCGAGAGTTCCTCCTCGTGGCATAGGAGGAGGCAAGTGAATGCTTCAGTGAATTTAGACCAGTTTGATGGGTTCGCCATTGTGAATATGTTGAAGATGGAATGGAATAATGGTAGGTCTTTATTTATAGACAATTCGGAGTGTGAAAAGTTGCTATTAATGAAAGTTATGGTTGGCGTTGAGGAGTGTAACTATTAATGGTATAAGACATGACCGGTTGGTATATCTATTAATGGTAAAAGACGTGTCTCCGCAGCGTGAATTGGGGCGATGCTTTGTTATCGAAAGTTGTGTCCATGCAATAGCTAAGTACTCGGTTATATTCACGCTTGCATTAATTAATCGCATTCCCTACGATTATAAAATAGGTACGAGAAATCGTAATGACTACGTTTCTTTACTAAAAATTTCTATGGTATATCTACAAAATTGCTACGGATGAGTCGGTAGCACGACAATCGTTCAAGAGTATATCAGACATACTTTGGATCCTTTAGTGACATTATGATCACTGTTTCTTTTTCTTGTAAAGTCATTATCAGTTTAAGTCTCTTTCCATTAACCTTAAATGTACGATTATCCCTGGGATCTTGAATAGTGACAGCCCTGTGAGGGAATGTTTCTATGACATTATAGGGTCCATCCTAGCGGCTTCATAGTTTTTCAGGAAATAGTTTTAACTTTGAATTGTATAATCAGACTTGTTGGCTTGACTCAAAACTCTTTCTCAAAATATGTTTATTGTGAAATATTTTAGTTTTGGCTTTATAAATTCGAGCATTCTAATAGGCATCATTTTGAATCTCCTCTACCTCATTAAGTTCGAGTTTTCGTTGCTCACCAGATGCAGTTAGTTCGAAATTAAGTATCTTAATTGCCTAGAAAGCTCTATGCTCTAATTCGACATATAAATGGCAGGTCTTTCCGTATACCAGTCGAAAGGGAGACATGCCAATAGGGGTTTTGTAGGCTATTCTATATGCCCATAGAGCATCATGCAGTCTTAGGGACCAGTCTTTTCTGTCAGGTCTAACAGTTCTTTCTAAGATTTTCTTTATTTCATGATTAGAAACTTCCACCTGCCCACTGGTCTGAGGGTGATAGGGGGTTGCGATTTATGTGTAACCCCATATTTCTTAAGTAAACATCCGAAATACTGGCTACAAAAATGACTGCCCCCGTCACTTATAATCGCCCGTGGGGTTCCAAACCGCGCAAAAATATTTTCCTTAATAAAAGAGACTACCACTTTATGATCGTTAGTCCTAGTAGTTGATGGTTCGACCCATTTGGATGCATAGTCAATCGCTACAAGAATATACATATATATGTACGAGAGTGGAAATGGGCCCATAAAGTCTATGCCCCATACATCAAAGGGTTTCGCGACCAAAATCGGTTGAAGGGGCATCATATTCCTTCGGGATATGGCTCCTAATTTCTGGCATCGATCGCAGGCCTGGCAGAATTGCTGAGCATCCTTGAATACTGGTGGCCAATAAAATCTTGATTGTAGTACCTTAACAACCATTTTCTTACCACCGAAGTGGCCCCCACAAGTATAAGTGTGACAAAATTATAGGATATTGTGGTGTCACTGTCGGGCACATATTTTCATATTATTTAGTCTGAGCATATTTTAAATAGGTCTGGGTCTTCCCAAATATAATATTTGACATTAACAAAGAAAATATATTTATCTTGATTAGACCAGTATGAGGGAATCTTACCTGTTGCCAAATAGTTTATGATATTGGCATACCATGGAACTGTTACTTGGATGGCGAAAAGTTATTCGTCTGGAAAGGCATCATGGAGAGGTTCTTTACTAGTGACTTTAGGCATCTCGATTTTTGACAGATGATCCGCCACTACGTTTTCAACTCTCTTCTTGTCCTTTATTTCGAAGTCAAATTCCTGCAAGAGTAGGATCCATTGGATTAGTCTTGGTTTGACATCCCTTTTTGCCAATAAATATTTGAGTTTAAAGTGATCCGAAAAAATGATAGTTTTAGATCCCAATAGATATGGTCGAAATTTGTCTAATATAAATACGACAGCGAGAAGTTCCTTCTCAGTAGTAGTGTAGTTTACTTGGGCTTCAATTAAGGTGCGGCTTACATAATAAACTACATGAGAAATTTTATCTTTCCGCTATCCTAAGACGACGCCTGTTGCATAGTCGGATGCATCGCACATTATTTCGAAAGGTAGGGAATAATCTAGGGATTGTATGATTGGTGCAGATGAGAGAAGGGCTTTGAGCTTATTAAACGCGTCAAGACAGGCTTCATCAAAATTGAAAGGTACGTCGTTTGCTAAAAGGTGACATAAGGGTCTCGAGATTTTTGAAAAATATTTAATAAAGCGGCGGTAGAAGCCGGCATGTCAAGGAAAGATTGAATCTACCGCACTGAGATAGGGGAAGGTAGATTAGCTATCACATCAATTTTAGTCCTGTCAACTTCTATTCCTCTTTTGGAGACGATATGTCCTAAGACAATGCCTTCTTGAACCATAAAGTGGCTCTTCTCCCAACTCAACACTAGGTTGGGCTCTTCGCATCTTTTTAGAACAAGGGCCAGGTGATCCAGGCAGGAGTCGAAGGTTTGGCCAAATACCGAAAAATCGTCCATAAATACTTCCAGAAACTTATCTATCATGTCAGAAAAGATAGCCATCATGCATCTTTGAAAGGTTGCTGGTGCATTGCACAGCCCGAAGGGCATGCGTCGGTAAGCGAACATTCCAAAAGGACACGTGAAGGTGGTATTTTCCTAGTCCTCCGGATACACCGGTACTTGATTGTACTCGGAATACCAGTCTAGAAAGCATAAATATTCTTGACCTATAAGTTTTTCTAAGATTTGGTCAATGAAGGGCAATGAAAAGTGGTCCTTGCATGTCATGGATTTAAGCTTCTGGTAGTCTATACATACACACCACCCTGTGGTTTCACGTAATGGCATTAGTTCGTCGAATACTTTTTCTTTTACAGTAATCCCAGATTTCTTTGGAACTACCTAAATGGGGCTTACCCATTGGCTATCAGAAATTGGGTAGATAATACCTGAATCTAATAACTTTACGATCTCCTTTTGTACTACCTCCCTCATGTTTGGATTCAACCGTCGCTGAGTTTCTCATGAGGTTTTGACATTATACTCCAAATGAATTCAGTGAATATAAATTGACAGATCAAGCCCTTTGAGGTCGACGATGGTCCACCCGATTGCACATTTAAATTTCTATAATATGACCAGCAACTTGTTCTCTTGTTCCCTACTGAGAGTTGACGAAATGATTGCTGGTAGAGTTTCATTAGGTCCAAGAAAAGCGTACTTAAGGGTGTTGGGAAGTAATTTCAGGTCTAAAGATGGCGCTTTTTTGATGGACGGTTGTAAGATTTCATTGGAAGTAGTAGGCAAAGGTTCTATCCATGGTTTCCATATTTTGGACTGGGGGTTCACAGGCAGATGTGTCCAACATAGAGGTTACTTCTTCTATTTGAAAGTCTGATTCTTCTGAATCCGTATGCCATGATGAGGCTCATAGCACCTCTTTAGATAGGGCGAGAGGCAATGCTTCTTCTATCAGTTCTTCTATTTCCTCAATGCGGAAGCATTTCTCATCATCTATTGAGGCCATTTGGTTGGCTGCAGAGAAGACATTCAATTGGATCCGCATAGCTCTAAAAGAAACTTTCATTACCCTAGTTTTACAATTTATGCAAGCATTGGCTATAGCCAAGAATGGTCTAACGAGTATAACGGGAATTTGTGTTGAGGATTTCGAACTTGGTTCCATGTCTAACACCAGGAAGTCGACAGGAAAAATAAATTTATCGATTCCAACCATAACATCTTCAAGTACTCCTACTGGCCTTCTTTCTGATCTATTGGCTAACTAAAAAGTTACCATGGTAGGTCTCATTTCTCCTAGTCCTAGTTTTTCATAGACAAATTATGGTAGTAAATTTACGCTTGCTCCTAGATCTAGGAGTGCTTTATTGATAGTGTGGTTTCCTATAATACAGGGGATCGTAGGAACTCCATGATCTTTAAGCTTGGGAGTGGTCCTAGATTGTGAGACCGAACTCACTTGCTCGGTTAAGAAAACTTTTTGCGAGACGTTGTTTCGCCGTTTTCTTTTTTTGCGTACACATCTCTTTCAAAAATCGTGCATAGGCAGGGACATGTTTGATTGCTTCTAATAAAGGTAGATTAATCTTCACTTCCTTGAAGATTTCTGTGAGTTCTTCTAGTTTTTTTGGATTTTTACTAAAGGTGATAGTGTACCAAAGGCGTTAGGGAATGGGAACTTTGGTACATAGGGTGCTTCAGTTGCAGGTGTGGGTGTGCCATCACTCCTTTTTTTATTTTCTAATTTTTTTTTCTGCTTTCTGGCAATGGGTTATCTTTTGTTACATTGTTTTCCTTTTTCTGAGGTTTAGGGTTGTCTATTGGTTTAGGCATATCTACTTTGTTATCCACAATCTTACCACTTCATAAAGTTTGAATGGGTTGGGCATGGGGTGTAGCGCTGTTTACGATCTCATCACTCAAGTTTTCCCCTAAGTTGATCGCTGATGGTGACGATCCTTCATTGCTTCATGTTTCCTCCCATTGTGTAGCAATCTGTTCAATTTTAGTTCCTAGGTTTGCAATAGTCTGGGAACAGGAATATAAATCTTAGGAAATTTGGGAAAGTTGAGATAATTCTTTAGAGCGTTGGTGCGCGTGTTGCTGTAGATCTTGAAGAATCTGAACAACAGAGGTATCATCGTCTATGACAGATTGTTGGTCAGAAAATTGATCTTTGGCTGGAAATTATAGGAATATTGCTGATATGCATAAGGGTAGTGTAATACCCTGATAATCTGAACCCGGTATATCGTGTTAATACTCGGTAGCGGGTGTCGGTGCCCAATATCTCGTCCGTATAAATAGTTGGTGCTAATTAAAGTCAACTTCAGGTGCGATAGTATACACGTAAATAGCTGAACCACACCCACTTGCATTGGTGTCGATCAAATACTAAGGACAAAGCCACGTATCGGATTCGATCTTTGATCGGCCAATGCATGGTCAAATCGTGGATCCACACATTATTAGTTGAGTATATGCGTGTCACACCGAAACAAACACTTAGGGACTAATGAGCCTTGGATATTCAGGCCAAAACCATTTGGAGCATTTGAGTTTGATTCATTTCAGGCCAAAACCTTTTTGCACCATAGAGATATGTAGTACACCGTTGTAGGTGTAGAGGCTCTACACGGGAACCAATCCAACACATTTTAGGGGCCATGTGTAACAGCCCGAATTTTCCCAACTTACCTTTCCATAGAGATTTTTTATTTTATTTTATTTTATTTTATTTTATTTAAACCAATACCAAAAGGGAAAACTCGGACTGCCAGATCGCAGAACACAATCTGATACAGAATATACTTGGTATAAACACACATGAGCAAAATCAAAACAGGTACACATGACAGAACAAAAATATAAAACTCCATTCTATATCGAGAACACGTAATCCAAAGGAAACAAGCTAAACCACCGATGATGACTAACCATCACCTAAACAGTGGTGTACAAATACATACAAAACTCAAGTCTCAGAAGTCATTGTGCCAAACCAAGTGAGCTTCTCCCTCCAGTAGGCAACTCCGATTCTCCTCAAGTCCAAGGTTCCGATGAAAGGCTATACCTGTGACGTATAGTCGTGGGTGAGCTACATCTAAGCTCAGTAGAAGAACATCAATAGCAGTTACATCTTACTAATGACAGAATTCAAAGCAGAAGTAGGTCATATATAAAAAGACGAATTTAACAGATTGAACAGATCAGATGTTTGATAGCAGAATAAAAGTAATGACAAGGTAGATATTTTTTTTAACAGAGACACAAGCTTGTAATTCTTATTCACTGTGCTCAATTTCCAGATTTTCGTGTTTCACTTTACTCATTGCGTCCATATCACTCACTATGCTCATTTCACTCATTGTGTTCACTTCACTCACTGTATTCACTTCACTCACTATGTTCACTATGTTCACTTCACTTATGTATGTTATGCAATGCGTACGGATCGCCCCCGTACGGGCCCACTATGTATGCTATGCAATGCGTACGGATCGCCCCCGTACAGGCCCACTATGTATGCTATGCACTATACATCGTAACGGATAACCGCATCGTCCACTTGTCAATGTCTACTCACAGTCAAGTTTCATATATGTTCTCACTATTCGCATTCACTCTCAAATATAGGGTTCAAGGTTCATACTTAACAATTCAACATTAAGTCTATCTGGTTTCCAAGGTTCAGAGTCCAATCATCCATATTCTAAATTTCTCAGTTACTGTCAGATAACATTACCCAAAAATCCAGAGATTCAACATCCTATAGTTTCTATTCAATTTGTCGAAACAGAGTCCCATATTCATTCTAATTCAAAGTTCATAGGCAAGTTCAACTAATAATATCTCATACGGAAACAGAACAAATCGAATCATAAGCAAAACAGAACGAATCAGATTAAAAACCAAATTGAATAGAACGAATCAGGTCACAAGCGGAAACACGGAATAATCAGATCATATACGAAAACAGGACGGAAATAGAACATATCAGAATGGAAATAAAGAATCAGGTTGAATATCAAAGAAATTATGAATCAATTGATAAAATGTAATTTTCGTTGAGTTTCCCTTAATGAGATCTTTCTAAGCAAATCCAACGCCGGTCCAAAGCGATCCAAAAGTTCTTATCCACAGCCTCTACTCTTAGTCTACATCACACAAGTGATGTTGTATTAAAAATTGATCCTAATTATTAATAATGTTGACGTATTTAAGTGTTTTCTCAAAACCGAGGCAGAAATGGGTAATTTTGTGTTGACTCGAAACTTGACCCAACTTCCCACTTCATTTTGACCCTCAAAACATTTTATTAAAGATTTGGTTAATTCATGAAAGAGTTAGATATCGTCGTACTCTTTCTAACGCATCAAGAATCACGTCATTCGGAGTTCGGGACAAGGAGTTATGGCCAAAATACCGAAGCTATATCGATACTTCGTCAAAACGCGATTACTTAGAACTTGACCAAACTTCCAGCTCAATTTTGATCATCATAACAATTTATTTATCAGTTAGTTAATTCATAAAAGTTGTAGATTTGGTTGTTCTCTTTCCAATGCCGCAAGAATCGCATCAATCGGAGTTCGGAGTAAAAAGTTATGACCAAAACACTGAATCGGCATTAGCCTAGGTTGATCGATCAACACCTTGGTGATCGATCACCAACCCTCCCGTGATCGATCACCACCTTGGTGATCGATCACCAATGCAATTTCAAAAACTCCCCCCTTCTGTCCACATCAATTTCTTATACAGATTGATCGATCACCACCTTGGTGATCGATCACCAACCTCATTGTAGATCGATCACCACCTTGGTGATCGATCACCAACCCTCCTGTAGATCGATCACCACCTTGGTGATCGATCACCAATGACAGAAAAGCTGTCATTAATGGAGTTCACCTCCCTTCCATTTTTTTTGATCTCCTTCCACTAATGGTTGTTCAATCACCATTAATACTTCATAAATACACACTAAACTAAAACAAGGGTTTGTTCTATAATCTAAACCATTAAAATCAAAGAAAACTGACCTTTCTTCGATCGATTTCGCGCCTTTAAGGATCGTTGTCCAAAAGGGGTTTCGAAACGAAACTTTCGGATTTCCACGATGAATCCACAGAGATCGATCACAAGGACTTGAAGATGATGCCGTTCATCCTTACGCGTCGATCTTAACCTCTTCCAAGCACGGGAGACGATTCCAAAGTGATCGGCTCTTTGAAAATGGGGTTCTTTTTCCTTAAAAGAAATAGGGGTTTCTAACGAAAGGGGCTTGAACGGTCCAGATTTATAAACGGCGGAACACCATCGATACCGACGTCACGAGCCTTGCGACGAGTGCGGAGTCCTCTACGCGATGGCGATCTTGCGATCGAAATCTCACGAGAAGGGGTTTGAAGGTTGACGGGAGCTCTCTCTCTCTAGCTTTCAAATTTGCAAGGCTTGCAACCGGGTGAAGCTTCTTTGAGAAGCTTTGCCTTTTAATTAGCTAAAGGGTTTGGTTTCGGTGCGAAGCGATAACACTGCAAAAGTGTGTTAGGCTTATCCACTTGAAGTAGAGTTTGGTTTCGGTGTTGAGCGGCACACAGTGCGTCGGTGCACGACTTTCACACTAAAGGCCCAAACACACCTTTAAACCTTAATCCGTCCGCATAAAGTTATCTTAATATCATTTAATGATTTATTATTACATAAAAACCATGGAGACATCGATTTCCGTGTCGGACACATACACGGGGTCAGTCAAGTTCGGGCTCAAATTTTTCGGGTCATTACACCATGCATGCTAAGTCTATGCATGGGGAGTTACTGTCAGGTAGCAGCAGCTAAGAGAAGAACTCTCTCTTCTTTTCCTCGCCTCCACATCATAAACCACATTATGGCCTATACACCACTGTGGTGTGTGCAGCCTATACACCCTATCTAACACCCAGGGGTACAAAACCCATGTCACACGCATAAGCATTCATATCCCCCATTGAAACTGAGAGTGAGTGAGCGAGAGAGTAGAAACTAGCCTCTCTTTTCCTTTGGGACTCAACCTTCAAACCTGGCACTAACCACCAATCTGTGGTGGTAGTTTGAACCATAGATCAAAGGCACCAGATATATCCCACTTCGCCGAAATTTCAACCACACCAATCGCACGAACTGCACATAAAAGGTATGTAGGGCATCACAATCGCATATATCTTATTCTATAGTATCTAGGTTAAGAATTGACGATAGCTCGATTTCATACAACGGTTTTCGACGATCATACGTGGAAGAAAGAGATGGTCGAAAGTGTTGCATGCGGCTAAAATCGAAGGCTAAGAGTTCATCTAAGTATAAGTTTTGTGTGTGGTGGATGATCATGGTATGCACCATGATCACATGCATGAGAATCAAGGGGAAAAGAGTCCAAGAATTTAGCGGGAAAATGTGCAGAAGAAGTGATCTGGGTAATGAAAATCTCCCGGGCTAAGCAAGAGAAATAAAGAACTCGCCTGGGTGAGTTCTTTAGGCCAAAATGTTTGGGCAAAACCCGCCCGGGCGACTTGGATTAAGTCACAAAGTCAGCGTAGGCGACTTTTGCGTGGCCGGGCGAGATTGCTTATGACGCGGGAACTTAAGTTCTCAAGCGAGCTTGCCCGGGCGACTTTTGCAAGCCTAAATTTTCGGGAAAAATTCGCCAAGGTGACTTTAAGGACTTATAAAGCCGCTAGGCGACTTTCATAGGCTTAAACTTTCGGGCAAAACTTGCCACGACAACTTTTAAGTGGCATTTTGGGATTTAAGTGAAGCCACCGGGCGACTTTAATTAGTAACCTGGGCAACTTTGGATGCCCATAAAAAGGGAACGACTTTAGGCCTTGTTAATGTGCAAACTCAAGTGCCACTTGAAAGAGGCAACCTTGTTTGTCAGTTGAAATTAGTGAAAGCAACCGGACAACCTTGTTCTTCACCGAATCTAGCTAGATCATGATCCGACCCTTAGAGGACGACCCAATTGGATTTTAATGGCTTGATCATGCATAGGAACTTATGAGGTTATTTTTTTCATTAGGCGGAACAAGGAATTCTCGGACACGTATTTCAACAGATATAAGCAGCGATTAAGGTAGGGAATAAACCTTATGCAAGATTTCTTATTTTTCTTCGAGTTCTTGTTATTGATGTGCAAAGTATATATATATTGATACATTTAAATTACCAAGATTAATATATGCAAACCTAGCAGTATTCTTCAGAGTTTTAAATGTGAATCATACCTATTTTATTTTAATGCTTTCGTAAATGACATCTTGCTGCATAAATGTTCTTTTGACTCTACAAGCATGTGCCTTTTTCTTATTTCGTATTGTCTCCCGGTTATCTACCTTGCTCACGTATTCGACTCGGGTACTTTTGTCGTGTCTCTGATCAAGTGACCCTGTTAACGTAGCTCAAGGGCTTGATGGTCTCAGTGCAAGTGACCCTGTTAACTTAGCTCAGGGGCTTGACGTTTCGTTTCAAGCGACCTTGTTAACGAAGCTCAAGGGCTTGAACTCTTATCCCAAGTGACCTTGTTAACATAGCTCAAGGGCTTGGATTCTTAGCTCAAGTGACCCTGTTAACGTAGCTCAGGGGCTTGGTAATTGACATATTTTCTAATGTAAGAATCCTCGTTATGTGTGTTTGAAACCTGCTGATTTACATGCCTCCAAGCTCGTATATTTCTTGTCTATCTGACATGCATTATTTGAGCACATTAACTTGCATACATGAAAAGGCATGTTTTGATAATGCATCCAAAGCCATAAAACTTTGTTTAATTGCTTGCTTTACTATTTAAAGTACTGTTTGTATATTTAAATGCATCAAGAATTCATGAATTTGAATATGTTAAATGAGTAATTTCGCAAATCTTATTCCCTATTGAGCTTGGATGAAGCTCACCCCTCGACTATATGTCACAGCTGCAGGAGTTGACGCTGAGAATGATCCGGGGCAAGTTGCAGATCTAGATTATAACCTAGCAGAGGGGAGGAGAATCTGGAGGGGTATTTTCTGTAGTGCTTTGAGATACCCGCTGTGTGCGGAAGTTATTTTGCCTTTTGAATATTGGTATAATACCTTACACCTTTTGGATAGAATTTTGTGTAAATATTTCCACTGTTTAGGTGAAGGACGACCTTTTCCGGTGGACTTTTGGGTTCCCTTTGTGATAGATAAATGCATATGCTAGCTTAGTTTTATTTATTGCTTTATGTTATAGTTCAGCTTCTGCTTGGCGCTATTGTTGTCTTATGGCATCGTACGCTTACCAATCCTTGATGGTCAGATCTTTCAAAAACAAGTATTTTTGTGTAAAGATCGAGCTATCAGGAAGTGAATTACACACTTTGATACCATAAGGTAACTGTAATTTAGATCACGCCACAATCTGACGGCGTAGGTTTTTAGGTAAGGAAAACCCAGGCTGTCACAAGGAGTCTTGCTAGGTTATCCCTGGAAAATCGTAATGGTTTTCCCATTGAGAATCGTAGAAATTCTCGGAACTTCCCCATTGAGCAGCAAAAGTATGCTCAGTCGTCGTTGGATAAAAGGGGGTAATTGAGTATTCCTCGGGAGTATAAGGTGACTGGTAGCTTGGCCAGAATGGGTAATTATGGCCTTGTATGTCTTAAAAAAAATCTGGTATAATATATATATATATATATATATATATATATATATATATATATATATTGAAAGCAGACAAGAAACGACTCTGAGCCTCTAGTCTTTGTGGCCAGCAAAAGTGTTGAGGTTCTAATCTGCTACTCCGAATAAACCTGCAAAAGCTTAAGAATTGATAAATGAAAAATAAAAATATAAAGAAAAATAAAAAAAGAAAGATAAATATTGGTTTCTAAAAGGATAAAAATATTAGATAAAAACTTGAAAGAATTAGATAAATCTGCTTCCCCGGAAGCGGCGCCAAAAACTTGACTTGTCTGTTATTGTAATAACCCGATTTTTGGGAACAATGTAGGTCATGTGCGACGTGCACTGTGCATGTGTGTTTGTGGGTCACAAGGGAACCACACTTACTTTATACACTTTTAGTGTATGTGTTGTACATAGGAGTTAAGTGGATGAGAGACATGTTGTATAGGTGTGTGTGTGTGTAAGACACTAGCCTCTTACAAGTTAGAGAAAAGAAAGAGGAGTCCCATACGGGCATCCCTTTGCTTGAGTGGAAAGAGAGAGTGAAATATAGAGTAAGAAGAAAGAGGGTTTGAGTTGTAGAGAAATTTAGAGATAGAGATTTTCTTTTGATCCAAAGATAAGATTTACCTTATGGATATTAAGTTTATGAGGTGAGGAAGGTGTGGTGAAATCCTTGAGGAAGATCTAAGGGTTTTGAGCTTGGGATTGATCTAGAGAGGAGTTGGAGAAAAGGGTTTTGAAGACCTCTTTTGTTGAGAAGATCATGGACAAAATCTAAGGGAGATCTATTGTTTAAGATATGTATTTAGTTAATTACGAACATTAAATGATGTAGTTATGATGGGTTTAGTTCTGTATTAAATGCAATTTTAAATAGGATAAGATTAGAGTTCTCGAGAAGCTCGAGCTATAGATGTAGCTGTTCCTCGCGAGCACGATTATAATCGCCCGCTCGCGCAAGGGGGAGACAATATATTGAGAAAATAAGTTCTGTACTCGCTCGCGTAAGACAGTTTTGTAAAGGAAAGCTCGCTCGCGCGAGGGCTCGCGTGAGCTTCTGGTGACCTCGATTATAATCTCTCGAGCGAGGGTGAGTGCTCGCTCGCACGAGGTCTAACATAGATGCTTGTTTTATTTTAATTAGTTCTTTGGAGTTATGACTCCCTAGATCCTTGTGAGCTTTTCTAAAATTATTTTGATTCATGTAATGTAGGCTTGGCGTATGGTTGTTACGCTTGACCCCTTATGTGATATTGATGTGATTGGGTGATGGTTTTGCTTTAAGGTAGGGAATACTCTGAACATATATCATTGATTACGAAATCATGTATGTAGTGATGTGATATATACATGCGTGTGTTGAGAGCATAGTCATTTGCTTATTAAATTAAAATTGAGCTTAAATATGTGAATTAAAGATGTGTGTGTGTGTGTACACAGAGTAAGAAATCAGTAAGCAAATAAGTGCATGACATCTTAGGAATGTGTATGAGATGTGAGCATCTAGGTGATGCATAAGAGTATGTGACATCCCAGGGATGTATAGTCAAATGAGAAACTATGTGAATGAGCCTTGAATAAATTTTGAATATTATAATTAGCACAATTATATGGTCATAAACTATATGTATTTTGGATAATTGATTTGAAGTTTGTAGAATACCCCACCGACGCGGCGGTATACCCGTGAGTGACTCGATAGAATATCTGTGATCGGTACGGCGGCCAATCCGTACACCAGTAAGATATCCCAGGGATGTATATGAGTTATGTGTCCCGTCGCTTATGAGAAAGAGACTTAAGTTATGTTACATTGAAATATAATTCAATTGGACGACGATGGTGGGTATTTCATCGGGGCTCGATGTTATATTACTCGAGGATTATTTAAGTTATTTGATTTAAGTTTCAAGACCGATCTTCTGGCCCGTGTGAACAAGTTGAAAACAAGTTAAAACGTGTAGAGTAACAAATGCATTCAGTTCATGCTTTCAGTAACTTAAATTGTTTTCCAGCTATCTTTCATTGATAAATCATGTTTCGCAATGTCATGAAATATATGTGAGTAAGATAGACTTATATGCTTATTCAGTTAATTCCCTATTGAGCTATGATGTAGCTCACTCCTTCGACTATATGTCACAGGTCCAGTGTTAGCTGCTATTGCTGTTTTGGGTGACGTTGATTCGGGGGATTCTGATTATGTGCCTGGGGAGGAGTTAGAGCCCCTCCTGAGGAGTTCTTCTAGAGAACCCTCTGCATACTTTGATTATTTTGTGAGAGAGATTGTATGGCTTGGTATGCCCAACCTTATGTATAAGATAATGTAAATTTTGTGAGACATTCTTTTGGTGAACCATCTGGGGTGACAGCTGTTTCGTCACTAATGGTTCGGGTTGGTTCTTTTGCTCATGCAGTGGCATGAGATCAGAACTATCTTTTGGACTTCATGCTTTTGGCTTATCTTATAGAATTAGAGTTTTAGTTATGTATTAGCTCTTTAGTGCATATTTTGGTTTCTAGTTGTGTGGATATACCAAATGTTTCGTGCATGTATATGGGACACGACCTTGAGGGTCGTGTCAATGGCACGTATTTTAAGGTACCAAAATTCGGGCTGTCACAGTTGGTATCAGAACAATTTCTTTTAGAATTTCTAATAAGTCTTGATTTTGTCAAAGCATAGGACCTTCTGCTAATGAAACTATAGTTTCATGTGCAGAGCGTTATGTCATCTAGAGGGAGGGGCCAACCCAGGGGCGGCCATGATAGAAACTTGCGGAGCAGAGACGATTTTATCTCGGCTTCAAAGAGAGTGCCGTTGGGGAATAGGGATGCCCCAGGAGGCAGTAGTCAGGAGAACAGAGACCAAGAGGGGAATCAAGATAGAGATCAGAGAGAACAAGAGAGGATAAGAGAAAGAAATGAAGAAAGGGAAGAGCGTCAGAGGATGATGCATACCATGGAAACCATGGCAAATGTCATGGCTCAGCAAGCGGCATCCTTGGCAGCACATAATGTCAATGATCAGCATCAGCCACCACCTACGCCTCCAGTGGGTACTACACAACCATTGCCCTTAGCGTTCATAGAATTTCGGAGGATGCGTCCACCGAGTTTTTAAAGGCAAGCAGAGCCAATGGATGCAAAGAATTGGCTAAGTGAAATGGAGAAGGTGCTCAGTGTGCTTACGTGCATTGAAGATGAAAGTGTCCATTAGGCAGCATATATGTTAGATGGGAAAGCAGGCCCATGGTGGAAGTTCGTGTCAGGGACTAGAGCTCAGGAAACCTCAGGATTGCCATGGACATGGGATGAATTTGTGATCAAATTCAATAAACAATATTTCCCTGAAGTCGTGCATAACTAGATGAAAGTAAAATTTCTTCAACTCGAACAGTGAAAGATGTCAGTAAGGGAATACGAAGTAGAGTTTATGAGGCTCGCTCACTTTGTTCCTGATGACGTGGTTACCGACTTGATGAAGGCCAAGAGGCTTCAACGCAGCTTGAGGCCAGATATTAGGGGGAGAGTGGCGGCCTTTGAACTGAAAACCTATGGAGAGGTTATGAGCAAGGCTCTGGTGATTGAGGAAGATAACGAGGATTGATACCGGAGAAGAGACCAACAAGGAAGGGGGAGGATGGAGCAGAGTAAAGTGGGAAACTACGAGTCAGTGAACAAAAATCCGTGATTCATAGCACCCATTTAGAGGCAATAGTTTCAGACCTATTTTGTAAGACTGGCGTAGGCAAACTATTCTAGATTACCTATGCTTACATCTGGGAGGCCGATCATATATGAGAACCTTGTTACCACTATCGGAGTATAAGTTACCCAGGGTTTCTCACGGGCAAGTTCGTCTGCAACAGTTGAGACTTGTGCCAAGTGTGGCAAGTCTTACGAAACGACAGATTGTAGGTGGGGTACTCGGAGTTGCTACAAGTGTGGGAAGATAGGCCACATGATCCGAGATTGCCCTGAGACGAACAAGGAGAGAATGACTTCTGCTTTCATGCCGAGACCGATACAATCAAAGAAGTCGGTCGTGCAAGGAAGAGCCTATGTGGTTACTGCCCAGGAAGTACAGAATGTCAATGACATTATCCAAGGTGAGATTTTCTTTTAAAATTAAGAATTTCAATTACTTAAAAATTTTTAGATAGAGAAGGTACATCTATGTAGGAAGTAGAGTAGACTCATTCCTGTATGTAAATCTTGATGAATAAGTATGTGGTATATATATATGTATGATATAGGTACCTTATAATTGTACGGAAAGGGAAGCGACATAGCCTATGAAGCTAGAGTGTTGATAGACCCGGGGTCTACCCTTTCATTTACTGCTCCTCGATTTGTAAAGAAGATGAAGGTCAACCCAGAGACGTGGGGTTTTATCTTAGCTATATCTATTTCGACTGGGGAATCGGTCGATACGGACTTGGTTTATAAGTCGGTGATAGTAACCATTAGAGATGGGCAAAAACTTGTTGTACAACCCACCTTGTAATTAGTAGATGATTAAAACAACCAATTAAAAAGGCACAAATTACAGAGAAATGGAATTAAGGTGAGTTGCCAGTCCTGCAAGAACCTGGACTGTTGTAGCAAGTTTTAAGAGGTAAGTAAGGGTATGTCCATAGGGAAATGTGTTCTAAAGGATGGTAAATCTCCAGATCTAGAGTAGATCTGGCACTCTATCCTAAATTAAGCTAAACTCAAAGCAGGAAAGAGGAGAGGTTTTATAGTTTGTCACTTTAACTACAAACTACAGAAGATAAATGCTATTGATCCAAACTTGATTAAACACAGAGATGAGAAAACCAAAGTAAAGTGAAACTCAAAAGATGGAGAACAACAGCTAGAGGTTTTGGTCTTTTACTAAAAATCGAATGATTCAAAGGCAGTGTATAGGATATATTTGCTATAATCCTCCATCTGGCTACAAGCTCCCCATTTCTGGCAGATGCAAGGTATAAGAATCCAATCTCAACCAGAGAATTAAAGCAATCCTAAGGCTATGATTTGTTCACTTTAATGGTCACAGACCATCCCAGAGATTGTTCCACTCTAAGGATCTTGATTAGAACAGGAAAGCTATTGCAGATGCTGCAGATCCCAGGCTACCAGCTCTCCATTTCTGGCTGGCATCCACAGGAATATCTGACCCAGGGAAATCAAATACGAAAAAGTGAAATGTAGATCAGAATCACCTTTAAAATCCACAATTACGTTGCAATCACAAAACTTACACTCCTATTGTGCCCAGATCTATAATCTATGCAACATACAAACCTTTACAAGCCTCTGAATCTCTCAATTTATAGTTCTAGACCTCACCCTAACTACTGAGAAGAATTTAGCCACTCATGATTGGCTAAAGAGAGAAGGGGAGAAGGAGGAAGAAGGAGGGAGAATTTGGAGGGAAAAAGGATTTCGCGCTAAGCTCTGGTTCTCTCAAATTCTGAATGGTTGTTCTGTATTTTCTTCAAGCTTTTATACTCTCCTCCTCTATCATCAAATCTATTTTAGCCAATCAGAGCGCAAGGAAATAATTCTATTATTCTGGGCTGCTGATGTGGCCGATTTCTCTTCTAGAAGTTTTCTCCCATTGGTTCTCAACTGACAAATACACGTGAAGTAGTTAGGGTTTCCATGCATACCCAACTATGTGCTAAAAATACCCCCAGGGGTCACTGAAGTGCTTTAGAACTCGTGCACAAAATTCTGGAAGTGGCAGTTGCTGAAGAAACACGCTGAGAAGTTGCCAAAATGAGTGTCGAGAGGTTCAGGGGATCTTCTCGACAGGTTCTGAATCTGCTTTATATTCACCTCGATAGGTGCATTAGCTTTCGACAGCTTCGTAGACTTCTCGACAAGATTGAAGAAGCTAGTCAATAGGTTTGACAACATCTTGATAGGACTGGAGTAGCTCTCGATAGGTTTGGAGATTCCTCGACAGGTTGATGAAGATCCTATCGACAACTTGGGAGAACATCTCAAAAGGTTTATGGAACTTGTCGATAGGATTGAAGGCTTATTTCTTCGTTCTGCTCGGTTTCACACTCATTCTCTCGACAGGTTATAGACCATCCTGTTGACGGATTATATAATCTTTAGTGAAGTGCTTGACAGGTTGGCTCAACCCTCACGAGAATGAACGTTGCTTAAGGTAAGTTATCAATAGGTTTAGTTGAATCTCGCGATAAGTATTTGGAACCTCTTGACTTCTTTTGTACCTTGCAGTATCCTCTCGACAGCTTCATTCCTTTCTCTTAGAACTTCCTGACAGGTGCTGGGGAGCCCTTGATAGCTTAATGGAACCTCACGATAGCTTATTTTCAGTGCTGTCACAGCTGGCACACATCTTGGGTATGTTGTTCTTCTTTTGTTCAGCACTCAGCTACCCCTTAGTAGGTTTAATCTTTCTTCCCTGCAGTTGGACTTGGTCTCAGACCTTTCCAATTGGGTAGCATAGTGCTTCTTGGGCTCTTTTAAGTGGAAGTCTGTATTAAGCTTGTAATTTATTGCTTAACTATAAAATATACTCAAAACGCATTATTAGTCAGCTCAAGGGTCTATCAAAGGTCAGGTTAGGAGGTGAAAAAATAGTATTTTTCACTGCTTAACAGGCACGTCTTTGAACTAACAGTAAATTTAGTTCTGTTGGATATGCAAGGATTCGACGTGATCCTTGGCATGGATTGGTTGTCAAATCACTGTGCAACGGTCGATTGTGAAAACAAAGTAGTTATATTTATACCGAACACATGGAGATCATTCTGATTCATAGGGGTGAGAACGAAGTTTCTGCCACTTGTGTCTGCCATTAGAGTCGAGTGCTTGATCAGAAAAGGATGCAGTGGTTACTTGGTATTCTTAAAGGAAGACAAGGAAGGAAAGAATGTCAATTTAGAGATTGCGGTTGCGCGTGAGTTTGAGGATGTCTTTTCAGAGGAATTGCCAAGGTTACCTCCTGATAGAGAGGTGGAGTTCGCTATCGACTTAGCACCTAGAACGGACCCAATTTCTAAAGCACCGTACCGAATGGCTCCTGCTGAGTTGAAGGAATTGAAAGAGTAGTTACAAGAGCTCTTAGATAAGGGGTTTGTAAGGCCGAGTGTGTCTCCTTGGGAGCATGGTCTTATTTGTCAAGAAGAAAGATGGGTCGATGAGACTATGCATCGACTATCGTCAGTTAAACAAACTAACCATCAAGAATCGATATCTATTGCCTTGGATTGACGATTTATTTGATCAGCTGCAAGGAGCGAGATATTTTTCCAAGATCGATCTGAGATATGGATACCATCAGTTGAGAGTCAAGGCAGAGGACATCTAGAAGACAGCATTCAGGATGCGGTACAGACACTACAAGTTTTTAGTGATACCGTTTGGTTTGATGAATGCACCGACATCATTTATGGACTTGATGAATCGGGTGTTTAAACCACACCTGAACACTTGCATTGTAGTATTTATCGAAGACATTATGATGAAGTATCAACTATAAGAACTTTGGAACAAACAAAGGAATAAACACGAGGACAAGGGATAAATCAAACCTTTGCAACATCTTTCCTCATCTTACACTCTCTGGCATAATGACCGGCCTCACCGCGGACGAAACACTCGATCTAATCACGAGACTTTTTCTTGTGGTAAGATCGATTCATAGGTTTTGCTTTAGTGGATGGAGGTGGACCGGTGTCACCTTTCTCCTTATCCTTTCAAGGTTACTTATTCTTCGGAATTTATGAGTGGGAGATTTGCGTTTCCGATCCTCGGTGCAATGGATATGAGGAACTTTTGGTAGAATTATATTCATTTCTATCTCGTGCTCCAGGTGACGACATAAATCTCTGAAGGTTTTAATAGACTCATTGTGATTGAGAATTGTCTTCGTAAGATCCCAAGAGGAGGGTAAGGAGTGTAATATCTTAAAATATTGACCGTTTGACTTTGACCTCGGGATCCATGCTCAATTGATCGTAGGTTTGACCAAGTGATGGTCAAACATTGAGTTCATAAAGTGATGAACTTATGTGATGCAATTGTGATTAGGAGTGTTGAATGGTATTAGTTTTGAGCTACATGCACCTATCTCTGGTGTATGCGCTAAACACCGAAACCAAAAGAGAGGATATAAGGGTTTAATAACCCTAGTATCCTTTTGTTTTGATTGATGAAGAGAGAGTTAAGAAGAGAGAGAGAAAGAGGAAGAGATTAATTGCCAAGGAGTTATTGTGGTTGGATTGAGGGAAGATGGAGCATTGATTGCCGGATTCAACGCGTTTGGAATCGTTGAAGCAAAAGCTGGAACCTTAGCCATTCCAACCTAGATCTTGATCAATTTGAGAATTGATTGAGGTGAGTTTTAATTAAAGTGAATGCATGTATTGTAGACAAATTTAATTCAGTCAAGTAGGGTTAAAAAGAGTAGATTAAAGGCTTAGAAAGAAAAGAAATGAGTTTTGGAAGAACAGCCTGAAAGGGGGCTGAATCTGGCCAAATCGATTAATCGAAATTGGGATTCGATTAATCAATTTTGGCCAAAAAGTTGAAAAGTCATGAGTGCCTGATTTCGATTAATCGAATTAGAGTTCGATTAATCGATTTGGATGTTCGTTTAATCGATTTTGAAATCGACTAATCGACTAGGTACTTCCAGTAGCTGGAAAACAAGACCTGGGGAAATTGACTAATCGAGTTGGGAAATCGATTAATCGATTTTGGATTTTGATTAATCGATTTGGGATCGACTAATCGATTTCAGACTTTCGACCACTCGATTTGAGAATCGACTTCATTATGTTAGAGACTTCGATCAATCGATTTGGGATTGATTAATCGAATTTGAATCTCGATTAATTGATTTTGAGAATCGATTAATCGATTTGGGTTTCGATTAATCGATTTTGGGAATCGATTAATTGACTTTGACAATTTTGCTTAACTTTCTAAGTTTTCTTTGAGATTCATGGAGGGTCTAGGACCTTCTTCATTACATCTTTAGTGATGTATTACATGTATTGTGATGTACCATAGGTGGTACGTGTGAAAGCGAGCACAAGGAGCCGCGTGAGACCTTGATGCTTGGACCTTCAGAGAATTGAGGTAGGGAACACCTTGAACATGTACTTTAATTTTAAGAGCATGTATGTAGTGATATAATTATCAGATTTGAAGTTGTTTTAATTACGAAAAACTTTATGAAAATGGGTGTGTGTGTAACACCGAGAATGTGAAAAAGGCATCGGTGTGATGCAAGTGATTAAGATCAAGCAATCTAATAAGAATGAGACATCCCCAGGGGATGAGAAAGTAATAAAGGCATCAGTGGATGCGAGTATGTATACATCCCAAGGATGTATATATATATATGATTGAATAATTACTGTTGAGGCCTAACTGATATAAGATAACATACTTACACGGTGAACAACTATATGTAAAGCACATGCTATTTTTGTTATTTGAGGTTTGATAGGATACCCCACCGACGTGGCGGGATACCCATGACTGACGCGGCAGGATATCCGTGACCGGTACGGCGGCCAATCCGTACACCAGTGCGGAGGTTTATCCGTAACAGTAAGCACATCTCAGGGATGTTGAGATGAGTTTTTAACCTCGCCGCCTAGTGAAAAGGGGCTTGGGTCGTATTCCCAGGGAATACTTTTATAACCATTGTCTATTTAGACGACGATAAAGGGTATCTCATTGGGGCTCGATGCTATATTGCTCAGGGATTACTTAAGTTGAAGATTTAAGTTTTGCTTTAAGTCTGTTTAGTGTCATTCATGATAAATCAACAGTAAAGTAAGACATGCTAATTACCAGTAAACTTGAATGCGATTCATCAACTTTTAAACTGTTTTCTAGCAAATGCATAGACACATCATGCTTAGAATATCATGAAATATATGTGAGTCTTAATTTATATGTTCATTGTGTTTGTTCCCTATTGAGCTAGGATGTAGCTCACCCCTTTAGACTATACGTCACAGGTTCATTGATAGCAGCTGTCGAGGCTTCGGGAGACGTAGATCCGGGTGATTCAGATTACATACCTAGAGACGAGTTGGAGCCTCCACCCGAGGACTTCCTCTAGGAGACTCTGCTGTGTACTTTGACAGAGAGTAGTTTGAGAGCAGATTTGTACGACTTGGTATGTCAACCCTTTATTTTGATAAACATGTAATTAAATTGGATTATTCTTTTGGCGAACCATCTGGGGTGATCTGTTTATCACCGATGGTTCGGGTCGGTTCTCTGTTCATGCAGAGGCATGAAAGTAGAACTGTCTTTTGCATATGCCAGTTGGGCATATTAACCATTTCTGCTTTATGAGATTATTTACTTTATTTATTTAATTATGCTTGATATACCAATATTCTGTGCATAGTTTTGGGGCACGGTCTGGAGGATCATGCTGATGGCATGAGTTTCGGGGTGCTAAAATTCGGGCTGTCACAGTTGGTATCAAAGCGATTTCTTTTAGAAACTCTGACAATCATTCTTTTGTCAGAACATAGGGACTTCTGCTAATGAAAACTTTGTTTTCACGTGCATACCGTTATGTCTTCTAGAGGAAGGGGCCGACCCAGGGGCGGTCATAATAGAAGCTTGCATAGTCGAGATGATTTTATCTCGGATACCAATAGAGTACCCATAGGAGATGGAGGGGCTTCTGGCAGTGGTGGCCAGGGAAGCCAAGATCAGAGAGAGAGAGTCAAGATCGAGATCGACAGGATCAAGATCAAAGAGAATAGGAAAGAGTTAGAGAACGAAATGAGGACAAAGAAGAGTGCCAGAGGATGATGCACACCATGGAGACCATGGCGACTGCTATGGCCCAACAGGCAGCATCTTTGGCAGCTCATACAGCTCATGAGCAGCATCAGCCACCGACACCTCTAGTGGCTCCGACACCGCCAGCATCTTCTGCTTTTACTGAGTTTAGGAGAATGAGACCTCCTAGCTTTTCTGGACAGAGAGAGCCCATAGTGGCAGAGCATTGGCTGAGTGAGATGGAGAAGGTATTTAGTGTACTGACATGCACGGAGGACGAGAGCGTCCGTTGGGCAGCCTACATGTTAGATGGGGAGGTTGGGCCTTGGTGGAAGTCTGTTTCATGGACTAGGGCTCAGGAGACTCCAGATTTGCCCTGGACTTGGGATGAATTCGTTGAGGAATTCAATAAGCAATACTTCCCCGAGGTTGTGCAAAATCAGATGGAGATTCAATTTTTGCAACTCGTACAGGGGAAGATGACTGTTAGAGATTATGGAGTGGAGTTTATGTGACTCGCTCGCTTTGTGCCCGATTACGTCATCACCGATATGATGAAAGCAAAGAGGTTTCAGCAAGGTTTAAAGCCGAACATGAGGGGAGGAGTAGCGCCATTCCAACTGAGGACCTATGGTGAGGTCATGAGCAAAGCGCTCGTAGTGGAGGAAGAGAATAATAATAAATACCGTCAGAGAGAGCAACAAGGAAGGTGGAATACGGATCAGAGCAGAACGGGGAATTATGAATCGATGAACAAAAAGTCGAGGTTCATACCAAACAATCAGAAACCATCGTTCCAAGGAGGTTATGGGAGACCGGCGCAGCAGAGCAGCCAGTAGAGATTTCCTTTGCTCGCGTCGGGGAGAGCAATACGCTACGAGAGCCCTGCTATCACTACCGGCGCTACAGTCACACAGGGTGCTTCTCCAGCAGCTTCTTCCACACCTCGTGAGACTTGTGCCAAGTATGACAAGCCTCACAAGACAGCGGACTGTAGGATAGGTACTCGGGGTTGCTTTCGATGTGGCAAGGTGGGTCACTTGATCAAGGAATGCCCTGAGATGAATAAAGGGAAGACGGCTTCACCACCTATTCCACGACCTATACAAGAGAAGAAGCCGATCGTCCAAGGGAGAGCCTAAGTAGTCATAGCTCAAGAGGCTCAGAATACGAACGATGTCATTCAAGGTGAGTTTTCTTTTAAATAAGGAATTTCAATTCTTAAAATTTTAGATAGAGAAGGTGCATCTACATATAGGAGATATAAGAAAAACTTGCATGTGATAAATTTTGGTATGATAATGAACAATATATATGTGTATGTATGGTTAGGTACGTTACAAATATATAAGAAGGGAAGCGACGTGGCATACGAAGCTCGAGTGTTGATAGACCCGGGGTCTACCCACTCATTTGTTACACCTCGCTTCACAAAGAAGATGAAAGTCGACCCAGAGGAGTTAGACTTCTTTTTAACCATGACTGTTCCCACTGGGAAAGCGGTTGATACCGAAAAGGGTTGTAACTCCGTGATCGTGAGGGTCATGGATGTAGATGTCTTTGAGCTACCGGCAAACCTAATTCTATTAGACATGTAAGGATTCGATGTGATCCTTGGCATGGATTGGTTATCAACTCACTATGCGACGGTAGATTGTAAGAATAAGGTCGTCATCTTCAGACCCAATACAAGGAGATCATTTAGATTTCGAGGAGAGAGGTCGACACACCTACTACTTATCTCGGCAGTCAGGGCCAAGCGTTTAATCAAAAAAGGGTGTAGTGGATACTTGGCATTCTTAAAGGAAGATAAAGAGGAGAATAATGTTATATCTGAGATAGCAGTTGTGCGAGACTTCACCGATGTATTTCCAGAGGAGTTACTCGGATTACCTCTAGAGAGAGAAGTAGAATTCACCATCGACTTAGCACCAGGAACGGAGCCTGTTTCTAAAGCACCATACAGAATGGCTCCTACTGAGTTGAAGGAGTTGAAAGAGCAGCTACAAGAGCTAATGGACAAGGGGTTTGTTAGATCGAGCGTGTCTCCATGGGGAGCACCGGTCTTGTTTGCAAAGAAGAAAGATGGGCCAATGAGTCTATGCATTGACTATCGACAATTGAACAAACTCACAATTAAGAATCGATACCCTTTGCCTAGGATAGATGATTTGTTTGATCAACTGCAAGGAGCGAAGTATTTCTCTAAGATCAATCTGAGATCGGGATACCATCAGTTGAGAGTCAAGGCAGAGGATATTCAGAAGACTGCATTCAGGACTTAATACGGACACTATGAGTTCCTAGTGATGCCGTTTGGGTTGACAAATGCCCCAACGTCATTTATGGATTTGATGAATAGGGTGTTTAAACCACACCTGGATTCTTGTGTTGTAGTGTTTGTTGACGACATCCTGATCTATTTAAAATCAGAAGAAGAGCATGAAAAGCACTTGAGAATAGCACTACAGACTCTACGTGAATACCAGTTATACGCCAAGCTCAGCAAGTGTGAGTTTTAGTTAGAAGAAGTTAGCTTTTTGGGACATGTCATCTCAAAGCTTGGTGTCACTATAGATCCAGCAAAGATCGAAGTAGTAGTGAATTGGGAACAATCAAAGACTGTGACCGACATCCGCAGTTTCCTTGGATTGGCGGGTTACTATCGATGCTTCGCTGAGGGTTTTTCAAAAATATCAGGACCACTCACGAGACTTACACGGAAGGATGCAAGGTTTGAATGGAGTGAGGCATGCGAGAAGAGTTTTCAAGAACTCAAGAAGAGACTCACTTCAGCTCCAGTGTTAGCTATACCTTCAGGCAGTAGAGGGTTTGCAATATATAGCGATGCTTCGTATACTAGTTTGGGCTGTGTGCTTAATCAACACAAAAAGGTGATAGCGTATGGGTCGAGACAGTTGAAAGAGCATGAGAAGAATTATCCGACATATGACCTAGAATTAGCAGCGGTCATTTTCGCGCTCAAAATTTGGAGACATTACTTGTAAGGTGAGACTTTTGAGATTTTCACCGATCATAAGAGCCTCCGATATCTGTTTACATAGAAGGAACTAAATATGAGGCAGTGCAGATGGATGGAGTTCCTTAAGGACTATGACTGCTCCATATAGCACCATCCAGGCAAGGCTAATGTGGTGGCCGACGCCTTGAGTCAGAAGAGTTCAGCTCAATTGGCTAGTTTCATTTTGGGTATGCACAGATGGAAACTGTTTGAAGATCTGGCACTGTATGATGCAAACATTGAGTCACAAGCTACAGGAGCCTTCTTGGCTAATATCTCAATGAGACCGGTGATATTTGAGCATATCCATGAACTACAGATGAAGGACTCGGCGCTAACTAAAATTCATCAAGATGTAACTGAAGGCATTACATCTGAGTTTTCAATCAAGGAGGATGGTTTCTTATTGTTCAAGGGCCGCCTCTGTATTCCAGATAACGCCGATCTACGACGAACAATTCTTGATGAGTCTAACAAATCAAGCTATGCTATCCACCTGGGAAGCACAAAGATATATCAAGACTTGAAAAAGAACTACTGGTGGAGAGACTTGAAATAGGATGTAGCAGAGTACGTGTCGCGGTGTTTGACATACCAACAAGTGAAGATCGATCATAGATACCCCGCAGGTCTATTGCAGCCCCTACCTATACCGGAATAGAAGTGGGAATCGATTTCTATGGATTTTATCGTTGGACTACCGCGTACTGCAAAGAAGTACAATGCCATATGGGTAGTAATCGATCAATTGACCAAGTCAGCGCACTTCTTGCCTTACAACACGATGTATATGGCGGGAAGACTGACAGAGCTATATATGAAGGAGATTGTCCGTTTGCATGGGATTCCGAGTAGCATTGTTTCCGATCGGGACCCATTATATACATCAAAGTTCTGGAAGAAATTTCAAGAAGGAATGGGAACGCGACTAGATTTCAGTACGGCATTCCATCAGCAGGCTGATGGACAGATTGAGTGGGTCAATCAGATCATTGAGGACATGCTTAGGGCATGTATGTTAGAATTGCAAGGATCGTGGGACAACACCTACCCTTGATCGAGTTCGCATATAACAACAGTTTTCAGACGAGTATTGGGATGACACCATATGAAGCTCTTTACGGATGGCGATGTAGATCGCCCATCAATTGGGAAGAAATGGGTGAGAAATTCGTTTTAGGACCCGAAATACTTGAAGATAATGCCACCTATGTTCGTATGATAAGGGTAAAACTCAAAGCGGGTCAGAGCAGACAGAAAAGCTATGCCGATATCAAGCGGATGAGTGTAGACTTCAAGGTGGGTGAACATGTGTTTGTCAAAGTGTCACCTATGAAGGGGATGATGAGATTTGGAAAGAGAGGGAAGCTAAGTCCCCGCTATCTTGGAACGTTTGAAGTTTTGGGTCAAGTAGGGGAAGTTGCTTACCGCATTGGATTGCCACCATTATTTGATCAAGTACATAATGTGTTCCACGTGTCTATGCTCAGGAAGTACCTTAATGACCCCTGATCACGTGTTGAGTAGTCATTCATTTGAGATGCATGAGGACATGACTATGATCGAAGAGTCGGTGGAGATTTTAGATCGAAAAGAACAAGTGTTACGAACAAAAGTGATTCCATTAGTACTTGTCCGATGGAAGCATCATCCGGCCGAGGAAGCTACATGGGAACGAGAGGCCGACGTGAAAGAACAGTATCCAAGCTTGTTTGCGACAACTTGAAAGTCGAAATTGTATCACCGCAAGCATGTTTGTGGATTTGAACTATGTGTTGTAATTCAATTTCGATCTTATGATCAATTTACTTAAGAGAACAATTTTATCCACATAGAGTCTCAAATGCGGTGTTGAACGCGAAATTGGAATTCATCATGGTCACAACATGGCCATGATGATGTATTTTGTAGAACCAATGACCAACTGGTCATAGTTTACCAAGAGAAATCAAGGAGACAAGAAAAGTTTTAAATCTGAAGAATCTGATCAAAATCGATTAATCGATTTGGGAATTCGATTAATTGATTTTGGTCGATTAGTCAACTGGCATGCGCTAGTGAGTGGAAATTTGATAAGGATTCAGAAAAATGACAGTGAAATTTTGATTAATCGATTTTGGAAATCGATTAATCGATTTATGTTTTCGATTAATCGAATTGGGGATTCGATTAATCGAGTAACTTGAGAATTTTAGAAGAACTTGAAGGATTTTATATGATTTTGATTAATCGAGGAAGAATTCGATTAATCGATTTGGAATTTCGATTAATCGAACTGGAAGTTCGATTAATCGAGGAACTTAAAGGTTTTAGAAAAAAATCTGAACGACTGCACGATTTCGATTAATCGAAGTGAATCTCGATTAATCGATTTTGGGATTTTGATTAATCGACTGGCTCACGCCAGTGAGCTCCAAAACTTAAAAATTTAAATGAATATGATTTCGATTCATCTAAATGGTTTCGATTAATCGATTTTGAGTTTTGACTAATCGATTTTGGAAATCTATTAATCGATTTCACGTGGTTTAACCTAATTTTGAAACTCGATTAATCAATTTTGGAAGTCGATTAATCGAACCGAGGCCTAAATATATAAATCGACAGGATTCTTTTTCCCATTTGAAACTTTTGGGGTTAGTTCTTGCGCGCCTTTTCTTCTTCTTCTTCCTTCAACCATCCAAGCACCTAGGGCTTTACGATTTCAGATCAAAATCGTTTGCAATCGGATCAAACACCTAAGGTAAAACCCTAGTTTTCGTTTTCTTTCCATTCCAAGCTAGAGAAACCCTAGTTTTGTGCTATTTTCACAAAAATGCCGCCCAAAACCCGTTTGTCTTCGAAGAAGGCAACTTCCAAGCTTCCGGTCCGACGTAAGAACGCCGCACCGCCACCACCTACCCCATCACCGGCGAGGACTCCATCACCGTCGGCATCAGAGACCACCTCCGATTCGACAAGCACGGCTTCGCGCGAGTCTACGCCCATGCCACCACCACCCACCAATGTACTTCAATCCAACGAGTGGTGGGCGGCTAAAAGGTTCGAGATCGAGTACATTATCGATCAAACCCTATTTTACAAACCCCGATGTACCGAGCGAGACCCAATGGGCTCGTAATTACCTTCAAAAAGCCGGCCTCGGTAACATCTTGAAACCAATCCGTGGGTCCTACTACCCTAGGTTGGTTAGACTATTCTACCAAGGGTTGACGGACGACCCTACCGACGACATCGTCATGACCAAGATAGAGGGTCGTGACTACACGTTCACTTGTCGCCACATCCACGAGGTGCATGAATGTCACCTCGATTTTGTACCTGAGACCACCCTCTTCCCACCCTTCGAGGAAGAGGTGAAATTTGAGGAGATCATGACCCGGATGACCAACGGGAAGAAGGGGTCGGGATCCTCCATTAGGAGGGTCGACCATCCCCATTATATGTGGATGCTTGATTCTATAATCAAGTGCAACCTCTATCCATTGCGTCACGACACCGAGCGGGTAGAGATGGTGCAGTAGGCACTTTACGCGGTCTTCTGTGGTTGTTGGTTTGATGCCACGATGATCATCCTAGAGGGGATAAGGTATATCAAGGGCAAGTTGATGAAGGGCAACTTGAGGCCCAAGGAGAAAATGCCCTATGCTTAGCTCATCTCGAGCATGCTGGAGTGTTATTCCGACGCTCCAGAATACGCTATATCGCCCCATGAGGAGAGGGCTACGGACCGAGTGAAGACATTTTCAAACTCTTCATGGAGCCGTAGTTACAATTTACTCAAGCGGACCCTACCAGCTCCGGGTCCCGCAGCAGCAGCAGCACCACCACTAGCAGCAGCACCACTACTAGCACCTCCACCACCCCCACCACCACATCAGGACCCACCCGTGGGTGGGGCACACCCAGATGATCCACCAGTGGAGGGGACACCCTCCCATACCACTGCCTCACCCCTCGCGCTTGATGGATCTGCAGTAGACACGACATCTTCTTATCGCCCAACAACAAGAGGATGAACCGACGGATGGACATTTTGATGTTCCATACATTGCGCTACATCTATCCGTTTGACTACCAGCAGCGCCTTGCGCAGGAGGCGGAGTGGACAACAGGTTGGACCACCTTCCATGCGGGTGCCATTTTCCATGGGAGTACGTCATCGCCGGCCTCCCGGCCAAGACCACCACACTTTCACGGAGACGACTCCACCACCGCCAAGGCCGCCATCCGATGATTTCATTTTGTCATCTTTTTGGATATTTTAGTACAGTTGTATTTAAATTCCCAAGTGTAAGTATCGAGCAATGTGAAAGAGACTTGTACATTTTGAAACATTTAATGAAATATAGAAAATTTTTGTGGATGTGCTTGAATTAATTGTGTTTACTCGCTCTATAACGTATCTGTCAACTTTTGCGTGTGTGGTTACGTGCTACCCCAGTGTGTGGGGTACCCAAGCGAGCACCTTTGGGTTATTTTCGAGAACGAAAATTCTCAAGGTGGGGAGAATGTAATATCCCAAAAAATTGACCGTTTGACATTGACCTCGGGATTCGTGCCCGATTGATCGTAGGTTTGACCAAGTGATGGTCAAACATTGAGTTCATGAACTGATGAACTGATGTGATGCAATTGTGATTAGGAGTGTTGAATAGTATTGTTTTGAGCTACATACACCTATCTCTTGTGTATGCGCTAAACACCGAAACCAAAAAAGAGGATATAAGGGTTTAATAACCCTAGTATCCTTTTGTTTTGGTTGATGAAGAGAGAGTTAAGAAGAGAGAGAGAAAGAGGAAGAGATTAATTGTCAAGGAGTTATTGTGCTTGGATTGAGGGAAGATGGAGCATTGATTGCCGGATTCAACGCATTTGGAACCGTTGAAGCAAAAGCTGGAACCCTAGCCATTCCAACCTAGATCTTGATCAATTTGAGAATTGATTGAGGTGAGTTTTAATTAAAGTGAATGCATGTATTGTAGACAAATTTAATTCAGTCAAGTAGGGTTAAAAAGAGTAGATTAAAGGCTTAGAAAGAAAAGAAATGAGTTTTGGAAGAATAGCCCGAAAGGAGGCTGAATTTGGCCAAATCGATTAATCGAAATTGGGATTCGATTAATCAATTTTGGCCCAGAAGATGAAAAGTTATGAGTGCCCGATTTCGATTAATCGATTTAGATGTTCGATTAATCGATTTGGAAATTGACTAATCGACTGGGTACTTCCAGTAGCTGGAAAACAAGACCTGGGAAAATTGACTAATCGAGTTGGGAAATTGATTAATCGATTTTGGATTTTGATTAATCGATTTGGGATCGACTAGTCGATTTCAGACTTTCGACCACTCGATTTGATAATCGACTTCATTATGTTAGAGACTTCGATCAATCGATTTGGGATCGACTAATCGAATTTGAATCTCGATTAATCGATTTGGGTTTCGATTAATCGATTTTGGGAATCGATTAATCGAATTGTATTTCAATTAATCGATTTTGAGAATTGATTAATCGACTTTGACAATTTTGCTTTACTTTCTAAGTTTTCTTTGAGATTCATGGAGGGTCCAGGGCCTTCTTCATTACATCTTTAGTGATGTATTGCATGTATTGTGATGTATCATAGGTGGTACGTGTGAAGGCGAGCACAAGGAGCCGCATGGGACCTTGATGCTTGAACCTTCAGAGAATTGAGGTAGGGAACACCTTGAACATATACTTTAATTTCAAGAGCATGTATGTAGTGATATAATTATCAGATTTGAAGTTGTTTTAATTACGAAAAACTTTGTGAAAATGGGTGTGTGTGTAACACCAAGAATGTGAAAAAAGCATCGGTGTGATGCAAGTGATTAAGATCAAGCAATCTAATAAGAATGAGACATCCCTAGGAGATGAGAAAGTAATAAAGGCATTAGTGGTGCGAGTATGTATACATCCCAGGGATGTATATATATATATATATATATGATTGAATAATTACTGTTGAAGCCTAACTGATATAAGATAACACACTTACACGGTGAACAACTATATGTAAAGCGCATGTTATTTTTGTTATTTGAGGTTTGATAGGATACCCCACCGACATGGTGGGATACCCACGACTGACGCGATAGGATATCCGTGACCGGTACGGCGGCCAATCCGTACACCAGTGCAGAGGTTTATCCGTAATAGTAAGTACATCCCAGGGATGTTGAGATGAGTTTTTAACCCCGCCGCCTAGTGAAAAGGGGTTTGGGTCGTATTCCCAGGGAATACTTTTATAACAACTATCTATTTAGACGACGATGAAGGGTATCTCATCGGGGCTCGATGCTATATTGCTCGGGGATTACTTAAGTTGAAGATTTAAGTTTTGCTTTAGGCCTGTTCAGTGTCATTCATGATAAATCAATAGTAAAGTAAGACATGCTAATTACCAATAAACTTGAATGCGATTCATCAGCTTTTAAACTATTTTCTAGCAAATGCATAGACACATCATGCTTAGAATATTATGGAATATATGTGAGTCTTAATTTATATGTTCATTGTGTTTGTTCCCTATTGAGCTAGGATGTAGCTCACCTCTTTAGACTATATGTCGCAGGTCCATTGATAGTAGCTGTCGAGGCTTCGGGAGACTTAGATCCAGGTGATTCGGATTACGTACCTGGAGACGAGTTGGAGCCTCCACCCGAGGACTTCTTCTAGGAGACTCTGCTGTGTACTTTGACAGAGAGTAGTTTGAGAGCAGATTTGTACGGCTTGGTTTGTCAAGCCTTTATTTTGATAAACATGTAATTAAATTGTATTATTCTTTTGGCGAACCATCTGGGGTGATCTATTTATCACCGATGGTTCGGGTCAATTCTTTGTTCATACAGAGGCATGAAAGTAGAACTGTCTCTTGCATATGCCAGTTGGGCATATTAACCGTTTTCGCTTTATGAGATTATTTGCTTTATTTATTTAATTGTGCTTGATATACCAATGTTCCGTGTACAATTTTGGGGCACGGTCTGGAGGATCGTGCTGATGGCACGGGTTTCGGGATGCCGAAATCTGGGCAGTCACAAGGAGCCTAACATGGTATTGATTTTTTTATTTTCTCTCAAGTTACTCCCTGCATTCCTAAGGCCTGCTATCATTCGATTCATCTTACGAATGTGGTCTTTAATCATACACCCCTAGGCATATGATATGCTTGAAACTCCATTTCCATAGAAAGAATCTTGATGCCAGATTTTTTAGCATACGCCTCGTAACGAGAGTCCCATAACTCCTTCATAGTAAGATAAGACTCATAGGTAGGAAGGAGTTCTTTGTGAAGACTCAGAAGGAGAAGGTTCCGGGCTATGCGATTATGTTTAAGCCATTTTTGGTATTTCTTGTCTGCAGCTTTCAAAGCCATAATGAGTACATCCTCGTTGGGTTCGTCCATGATTTCTTCTATGGCATATTGGATATCGTTCTCATCCAGGAGGATTCTCATCAGACGAGACCAATCAACGTAATTATTGTCATCTAACTTCTCAGTCTGAATCAAGTCAGCAAATAAGGATTTAACAGTCATTTTTACCACTATTTTTTTAAAAAAAGTGTTAATTATAGAACAATAATTTTACATTTTATGTGTAATCTCCATCAGTATTCTCCAAAATGTCAAAGGGATTTCTCGATGTTGAGATGACTTTAGTAGTTATTAGATCGGTCTGAAAGTATCACATACCCGATTGGGCGTTATAAAAATAATCAAGATTAATCATATAACTGTTGAGTATCTCACCATTAATAGTCTCAATGATAAAAATGACCTACCCATCTAGGTATATATCAAAATATATGATGGGTGAACTAGGTAAGATAATCTCAACTGGATCATCGAAGATTATCAAGGTAAACGAGTCAATCATTCAACCAATTACATCGCACAGAAATAATAAGATAAAACATTCATGAACACAAAGTTTTGTTATCGAGTAATCTTGAAATGACTTGAGCTCATGAATAGTTCCCATGTGGATCTATAGTTTAAGCCCTAAAACTATTCTTCCACAACTAGAACCATTTATTACAAATTGAGTCATCATATGAATGCAACACCTTATGAAACTAAAAGAACTACTCCTTCACATCAATTGACACATATCTCTTAAGAGCTTCATCTTGTCTTTTGATCGTTTGCACCATAGGTACACCTCCATATGGGTGCAAGTTCGTATTCATGTGTTCACTAATTTACAAAATAAAAAAATTAAAAAATATATGGACTCAATCTAATATAATTTGATCAATTAATAAAACATCCTAGGATATGTGTCATACTCGATAACACAACGATGTATATAACCCACAACCAATCAACTGTAAATGATCACTCATCCACATCTCACTATAGAATAAAAAAATTAATTTTTTTTTTTAATCATTGGGGTTGATGATAATTAAATATCATAAATAAATATTATGTATGATATTCACATTTGAGTGGATCAAACCATCAAAAAAGAAATCCTACTATTCCAATCAGTAGATCTCATCGAGTAGATCAAAATCGACTACTTATGGGCCTAAATCCGATAAGTAATGAGGTAGTTATTGCCAAAATAAAGAGGCAGTCAAACTATTATATTTTTAGAAATTACACTGGTGCGCAAGTTTGACCGATCAGATTGGACCATTCGAATCAATAAAATATGTGATATTTTGTCAGAATATAGTTTAACAAGAGAACATACTATCTAACGACTCATAATTTATAATAGGAAAAAAGATCAATGTTAAAAGTAAACTTCAAAATAACCCAAAAAGAGGTTGTAAATATTCAATATATATACTTTTATATTGAAACATATTGTAACAACTTGTTGTTAACATAGTTGGTTTAGAGTAATTTCATACTATATCTTGGAGAACAGGTTAGGGGTTAGATTCCCCCCACCTCCAAAAATATTTTAAATTTAGACCTTTGCATTAGACAAATTAATGGACCTGATTTGGACCCGGACCAGACCCGATTGGATCCAGTCCAAAAACTATAGGCGAGTGGCCCAAAAATGGGCCCAGACCCGATCTAGATTCGGTCCAATAACTATCCGAATGGACCCAGCCCAAAACGGTCTAGACCCGATCAAGAACCCGGTCCAGTATTGAGCCGGACCTATCTTTACCCGACATGGACTTAGACCCGATAGGTCTACTATTCAGAAATTATGTGCACTAGGAAACCCCAACACACAAGAACAAAGAAACGGGGAAGGGGAAAGCCTACCTAACAATGGTAGTAGCCGGCCAACGGCCTACGACATTGTCGGGGCCAACCAAGCCAGTCCGGCGACATCGCCGGCAGGTACCGGATTTTTTTTTTTTAAAATTATTTTCCTTCATCACCCTTTCATCTTTTTATATCGGCAACGACTATAAGATTAAACCAAAAATAAATCGCTAGAATCTAACCATAAAATAAGATTAAAAATATATATACTTACAAAAGTGGAGAAATTGATATGATTGCTCTGATACTACTATTGGGATTTGTGATCCCTAATCGTGTGGAAGCAATGGGTGGATCGTAATCGATTCTACACACTTTGAGAAAAGCTGAGATAATTTAATGGTCGTTGATCTGAGCCGTCAACTACCAAAGAAGACAACGTTATCTACATGGCACGTGGATCCAACGGTGATTGATGAGTTCGTAGAAGGATAGTCACAACTCTAGGGTTTAGGCTTAGCGAAGAAGGGAGAACTTGTGTGAAAGAAGATTTTCACATCCATAAGTTATAATCTCTAAAGTCATATATTAATAGGTAATCCTAATATGGTTGCTATATGATGTATATCATGCACATCGTAGGGGTTGTACAAGTGGCATCTCAGCCACTCAATCCAACAGTGCCTAGTTGGCCATCTCATAGGGTTCAACCATACAACCACGTTGTACGGCTTTCTATATATATATAGGAAAAAGGGAGAATGTCGTCGGGGTCGTAGAGATATCTTTACACAATTGATATGGGCGCGACATGTAGCGCCCTTTTATGAAGTGATGGGTGACATTGGAACTACTTGACTAACTAGAGTTACAATTTTAAAATATTTTAAAAGTTAAATATCCTTTCAACCGTCGTTCTTGACTTTTTTAGAAGTCTTTCTTTTTTCTCTCTTCTCTCTATTTTTCTAACAAATTGTCAGATTTACTTTTTCAGGTATATTTTACTCAAAAAGTATGAGCACCCGGTAGCGAAGCGTTAGCACATCTACAGAGAAGCGTTGGCGCCTCGTTTTAGGGGCGCCAGTGCTTCGATTTTTTGTTTTTTGGAAGCGTGATTAGTCACATAATTTATCATTTTATCACTCTTAACTTAGTGATGCTAGGCCATAGTTTGTTACTAACAAGCTGATGATGTGCAGATATTAGAGATAACCAGCAAAATAAAGTAAAAGTGTTAATATTCATCAAAATGAACTCAAAAAGCAATAAGAAAGACGATTGAGCGAAAAAGACATTTTCTGCCTACTGAAAGCCAGATAATCGTAATTTACGATTCTCCAAAAAGAGACAAAAGGAGAAAAATGAAAAATTGTAATTCAGAGAATCATAAACTAAGAAAGCTACGAAAGATAGAAAATTATGATTAACGATTTTCTAAGAAAAAGAAGAAAATAAGAAATTGTGATTTACGATTTCCCAGAAAAGAAGCTTTCCTACTATTGTTGTTGCTGCTGATCATATGCATAGTACACCGTTATGAATGGAATTAGAAGATATCTGAGACTAGAAGTCTGGTGAATCACGGATCTGAGAAGATTGATCAAGATAAACTTTAGGAAATCTAAGTGCTGAAATAAAGGAGAACAATCCAGAAGCACATCTGCTGTTTAAGCAAGGAAAAATAAAATTAGGAATTAGAATTTTATTAGGAATCTTTTATTTTTAGTAGTTTCTTTTATTAGAATTAGAAGTTTTTATAAACCGACTCCTTATGATCTATAAATAAGAGAGCTTGGTATAGGAATAAGCATCGAAAAATTTTAGCATTAATTGACCCCTGAGGTTCGATTTTTTTCAGATCAAAGTAGTGTATAATAGTTAGAGTAGATTAGATATAAGAAGTTTCTCAAGAGTAATTGATGACTGCAATTGAGTGTTGAAGATTAGATATATCCTAGTTTCTCAGAAGCAATTGACGACTGCGGCTGAGGGGTGAAAGATATAATTATTTGCTTTCTAGTTTAGATTTTATTTTCTTTTATTTACAACTTTGTATACATCTCTAATTTTTAATTTGAATTGACGACTCAGGTTAGAATTTACAGATTAGTGTAACGATTTTTTACTTTTCCATCTTCAGTTTTCTAAGGTTTGATTGATGCCCATATTTTAGAAAGTTGTGGATTAGATTAAATCTGTATTGATAGGATCTTAGACTTGACTGATGACCAATGTTGAGAAACTAGAGATATGATATAACGGTATTATTTATTTTCATAAATATCTGATAGCTGAAGATTGGGATTGACGACCTCAATCTGAAGAAGGAAGATTTAAGATTTATTTTATGCATTTTAGATTAGAAACTATTCTTTTATTTATATTTCTCCAGTAGATTAGATCTTAAAGGTAAATAGAAGTTTTTAAGATAAGAATTGAAATAGAAGATCTAGATAAGAAGTAATTAGATAAATAAACTTCCTCGTGGGAACGATCCTATGCTAGTACTAAGATTTCCATTGTGCGCTTGCAATAGATTAAGACTTGAGTTTAAACATAATTTTAATATATATAACAAGATCGACCAAGTTTTTGGCGCCGTTGTCAGGGAAGCGAAATTTATCTTTATTTCTATTTTTATCTAATATTTTTATTCTTTTAGAAACTAATATTTATCTTTCTCTTTTATATATATTTTTCATTTTTATTCTTTTTTTATCACTTCTTAATCTTTTGCAGATTTATTTGGAACAGCAAATCAAAAGTTTCCAACTTCTGATGGCCATGGAATTTAGAAACTTAGATTTGTTTCTTTCCCTACTTTTTAGAATAAAAATCATATAAACTTGAACTAAAACTGGACATATTACATTCTGGCCAACTTGCCTCAATCCTAAATCAATATGGATCTGACAGGAGTAAACCAAAGCAAATCTAGAATAGTGGGGGAGTACTATGCATTAACACCTCTTACACTACCCCCATGTATTTGCATCCCTATTGCTAGTTATGAGGCTTTTGAAATCACTCTAAATGTACTTCAAATACTTCCTACTTTTCGCGGGCTGATTGAGGAAGACCCCCAATGGCATTTAAATAATTTTATAAAAATGTGTAACATTATTCGAATCAAAGGACTGACAGAAGTATCCATTCATTTAAGGTTGTTCTCATATTCTCTTAAAGACGAGGTAAAGTAGTGGTTACACTCTTTACCTCGACATTTGATTGCTGATTGGGAAGGACTGAAATGTGAATTCCTTATGAAGTACCTCCCAATGTGCAAAACAAATAGAATCCGGCATATCATTTTAACATTCCATCAATTTTCGGATGAACCTCTTCAAGAGAGTTGGACTCGCCTCGAGGATCTTCTCTATATGTGCCCACAACATGGAGTTGCAAAATGATAAATAGTTCTCACTTTCTATGAAGGATTAAATGACCAAACTAGGCATATGATTTGGTGTTACCTGTGGTGGTTTGTTTCGTAATTTAATAGTAGTGGATGCTTGGAAACTCTTTGAGACCCTTAGCGAGGAAACGGTGCAACACCATGCACTGGATGAGATTGATTCAGATACTTCAAGGAATATACCCCCTATGCAAGAAGGATTATATAAATTAAAGTCAATGACGAAAGGTCTTCCGAAGTTGTAGCTTTAGAAGGGAAAAATTCAATCTCTGGTGGGTATAAAATCGCACCCAACATCTGTACAAGATAAAGCTTATGGTCCTAACCATAGCCCAAATCAAGTAGCCCCAAAGCATCCTACTGCTCCTTTTTGCCCCACAGCAGCCCCATACCACACTGCTAGTGAGGATGCCCTGTTGCAAATAGCGGACAGCTAGGTGCAACATAGCTGCATCTAGACAAAGTTACTCAAACACCTGCGACAATCTATCGTAAGTCTGGAAACTCAAATTGAGCAGCGAAACCTTATGGAAGGAGAAAGTAACGTATCAACTTTACAATATAGTTGGTACATCTAGAGGATGTATATCTATGGGAGGCACATCAACTCCCTCTATTTTTAAATAGGTCCCTCTAGAACCTATCGAGCTACCGACTCACCCGTAGCAAAATTTTGTAACATATGTATATCAGCATTATTATTATTTTTATTTTTTTTCAAAGAATTCCATATGATTCACAATGAGTAAAATATACCCAATCGTATGAATATCTCTCTTTTTGTTTATAACTGTTTGAATGTATTGATTTACGAGCAACGATTTTGAATCATAGCGAGTACGATTCAACCAAAGAGTTTTCTCAGCGGTTCACTTATAGCTAGAATTGTAAACGACAAATTCTAGGGAACAAGCAATTCCAGTGGTTTGTCTTATCAGTTACATTGGAATACGGACCCATTCAATTCATATGGGAAATAAACAGCTTTTGTAGTCAAGACTACTACTTCCCAACCATCCTAGCCTAGGAACCTACACAGAGACATTTACTCGAAGTGATGGTTCAAAGCCAAGTCCCTTCCCTATAAGTCCATACCCATCCATAGATTAAAACCAATTCATAACCTTTCTTCTTCCTCTGTCCTTAACTCTAAACCCTATGATGGAAGAGCATAATTAGAACGATTTCAGTAAGCAACTTGATAAAATTCTTGAAATACATAGAGCTGAGCTCCTAGTTGCACAATAGAAAGAAGAAGATTTGAAGCACCAGTGACCTACTCAAAATGCTGAATCGTCCACTAAAACTACCCTTGACCCTAAACCTAACTCAAATTCGAAATCATATATCACGAACCTATCTCCCCCAACTTCCTAACCTTTACACCATCACAACCCACCCCGAATGCAAACCCTCATATGTTGATGGTGGGTTGAGTCGTCCTTCGCCACCCTTCTCCATTGCTTATCTTCTCCCTTCGCTTGCACTATATTCCCTTCACATAATTTTCGTAAGGGAGCAGTATAAGCAAAAGATGAATCAGAGAGGTATTCGCTTCCTACTCTTCAAAAGACTTCCACTGTGCGATTGCATTTCTTTCGTAGATGGAATGAAAGGTAACTCTATCCCATTGTGGAAGGATGATGATGTGTCTACTTCTATCTCCTTAACTTCTTCAATCAACTACACTGAGGGCGTAATTGATGAATAATAAGAGATGCGAGATGCTCTTTTTTGGGGATGTAAGATAAACAAGGGCACAATGGGAAGTGTTCTGCAGGTTTTGGGGAGGCGACCCTGCAAAGGCGTGGATATGCCTTTGGTGGGAAGGAATGAGAGACTTTGATTAAAGCATAGTTGAAGCCGGAGGACCAATCTTCATTGAATATTTCTCTTAGACGTTGCTGCAAGTATCTTAGTTCAGTGTATGTCCAGATTTTTCCTAGGATTTCTTTGATATAATTAATTTTTTTTTCATATTTCTGTAATTAGTTCATATAAAAAATTAAAAAATAAATAAATAGATAAATATATAGTTTTATTTATTTAATGTCTTTACTATTTTTGCTAATAGTGTTACTAAAGTTTTTAGAATCGGTAGTATTTTTCTCCTAAGTTTGAGGGGAAGATTTTTTTTTTTTTTATTTTTATTTTTTTTTACAGATTATAAACCCGGTGCATAAACCAGTAATAGGTAATCTTTTTTGTATGTCCCCTGTTTTGCACAATGAGGACATTATCCTATTTAAGTTTGGGCGGTTATACATATCATTTTTGAAAATATAATATATTAGTATAGTGTTTTTTTTTTTGTTAGAGTTTTTAGTTAATCATTATATGAGATTTATAAAGAAAATATGACAATCCGAAATTCTTAGCAATCTATCATAGTAGTAGTTCAAAATTAAAATAGAAATAGTTGCAATTCAAAGTAAAGCATCTCTAGATCACTGTACAGGAGAATGTTTAAAACTATACGATTGATTTAAACTGCATATATTTTATAGTATAGTTTCAAAATCATATAATCAGTGAGCTATAGAGCCTATTTCCTCTTATGAGAAAGAGTGACTGTTTTTATTTATGCTAAATTTCCTTAAACTTCTCTATTATTAATCTCATATTGTTGAACTTAGAATCAAGATATTCTGTAAATATGATGATTTATTTATTTAGAACTGTCCATATTAGTAAATCGTGAAAATGACCAAAGGCCATCTTTTATTAAACCAGAGCCAAAAAGCTAAAAATTTTAGAATATTTTATCCTTTGAACCCATATTAGAAGTTTGAAATCGAATTTCTTTGTACCAAAATTTTATAAACCTTGAACCATATGTACTACCCAAAGCTTTCTATCCTTTGACCCATACAATTTATGAGAGTTTAGAACGTAAAAAGAAGGGGAGAAGAGGGAGTGAAAGAAGTATATGCGTAATAGATAAAGGATCTGCTGAAAAAGGATACAAGTAAAAAACAAATGCAATTGTATGAAAATATGAGAAAAGAAAAAGAAATCGTAAAAGACGATTCTATGAAAAAGAGAAGCAAAAAGTTTCTAGCCAAAAAAAAAAAAAAAGAGATTTATATTAGAAAAGAAATGGGAAGAAGTCATCCAAAATAAGGATACTTACTGAAGCTGAACAATATAGAGGAAGAAGAGATGGAAGTGCTAAATTCTCATAAATAATTTTGAATCCTCTTTACCTTTTTCTTTGAAACCTTCTGAAAACCTAAAGACTCATTACAAGCCGAAGGAAAGACCTTTGTGATTTATGATTTACAAAAATATGAGTCTAGGAGAGATATATAAAATAGATACTATGAATAAATAAAAAAATTATATGAACAAAATTGATTATCCTTTCTATGAGATTCATTTTCTTAGTTAATTGTATGATGAAATTTTCATATATATCTACAATATCATGAGAACCCAAGATTTCGATTATTTTTGAGAGTATGCCAATAATTAACAGTTTGGATGAAAATATTTTCTAAAAATTATAGTTTAGAAAAATTTATGATGAATAAACTTTTCATCGATATGTAAACACTCCACACTATACCGAATTGAAATTATTGAATTTTGATAGAAGATGATTACAATAATGGAAAGTTAAGGGTAAAAGATTAGAATTTTTTTGAAAAATAATGAACATATAATGATTAATTGAGAATTAATATATAAAATCTATATTTTGAATTTTTAGTTTTGAAAAGAAATTGATATTTTGACAAATCCAAAAATATTTGAAAGTTTGTAGGTAACTTTACTGAAAACTTTCAGGAGACTATAACTCTTCTACTAGGGATCACCTAGAAGTTTAAAGGCTTGTTGCATTCGCTAAATGTAATCGTGCTCTCTACGAAAGTGACAGTTAAATTCATAGTTTAGATATTTTATATTTCCTTGCTTACTAGAGACTAGCAAAACTTAAGTTTAGGGGTGTGATCAATCATATAATTTACCATTTTATCATTCTTAACTTAGTGATGCTAGGCTATAGTTTATTACTAACAAATTAATGATCTGCAGATATTAAAGATAACCGATAAAATGGAGTAAAAGTATTAATATTCATCAAAATGAACTCAAAAAGCAATAAGAAAGACAATTGAGCGAAAAAGATATTTTCTGCCTACTGAAAGCTAGAGAATCGTAATTTATGATTCTGCAAAAAGAGACAAAAGGAGAAAAGCGAAAAATCGTAATTAAGAGAATCGTCAACTAAGGAAGCTATGAAAGATAGAAAATTGTGATTAACGATTTTCTAAGAAAAAGAAGAAAATGAGAAATTATGAATTGCGATTTCCCAGAAAAGAAGCTCTCTTACTGTTGTTGTTGTTACTGATCACGTGCATATTACACCACCATGAACATAATTAGAAGATATATGAGATTAGAAGTCTGATGAATCACAGATCTGATAAGATTGATGAAGATAAGCTTTAGGAAATCTCGGTTGCTGAAATAAAGGAGAACAATCCAGAAGCACATCTTCCGTCTAAGCAAGAAAAGATAAAATTAGAAAATAAAGTTTTATTAGGAATCTTTTATTTTTAGTAGCTTATTTTATTAGAGTTAGAAGTCTTTATAAATCGACTCCTTATGATTTATAAATAAGAGAGCTTGATATAGGAATAAGCATCGAAGAATTTTAACATTAATTGACGCCTGAAGTTGAATTTTTTTCCAATTAAAGTAGTGTATAATAGTTAGAGTAGATTAGATATAAGAAGTTTCTCAAGAGCAATTGACAACTGCAATTGAGTGCTGAAGATTAATGTAGATATCCTAGTTTCTCATAAATAATTGACGACTACAGTTCAGGGGTGAAAGATAAATTTATTTTCTTTCTAGTTTAGATTTTAGTTTCTTTTATTTACAACTTTATAAACATCACCAAGTTTTAATTTGAATTGATGACTCAGGTTAGAATTTGCAGATTAGTATAATGATTTTTTACTTTTCAATCTTCAATTTTCTAAGGTTTGATTGACGCCCAAATTTTAAGAAATTGTAGATTAGATTAAATCTGTATTGATAGGATCTTAGACTTGATTGACGACCAATGCTAAGAAGCTAGAGATATAGTGTAACAGTACTGTTTATTTTCATAAATATTCGAAAGCTGAAGATTGAGATTGATGACCTCAATCTGAAGAAGATTTAGGATTTATTTTATACATTTTAGATTAGAAACCATTCTTTTATTCATATTTATCCAGTAGATTAGATCTTAAAAGTAAATAAAAGTTTTTAAGATACGAATTGAAATAAAAGATATACATAAAAAGTAATTTGATAAATAAACTTCGTCCTGGGAACAATCCTGTACTAGTACTATGATTTCTATTGTGCGTTTGCAATAGGTTAAAACTTGAGTTTAAACATAATTTTAATATACATAATAAGATTGACCAAAGCGCTAGCGCCCTAAAACGAAGCGCCGACACTTTGATAATTTGTAGTTTATTTATTTTTATTTTTTTTGAAGCTCCAGCGCCCTAAAATGAAGCGTCGGTGCATCGTTTAAGGGCGCCGACGCTTCATTTTAGGAGGGTCGACGTTTCGCTTTCCGAAGTGCTAACGTTTCACTACCGGGCGCCACATTTTTTTGTGTAAAATATGTATGAAAAAGTAAGTCTGACACTTTCTTGAAAAAATAGAGAAAAGAAAGAGACTTTAAAAAAGTCAAGAATGACGGCTGGAAGGGTATTTAAGCGTAACCCTAGTTAGTAAAGTGGGCCCATGCCACCCATCACTTTACAAAAAGGATGCTACGTGTCGTGCTTATATCAATTGGTGTAGAGATATTTCTGCGCTCGAGTGCATATCCCCAGACCTCATATATATATATATATATTTTGACCGAACTATTGAGTAATGCCGAGGATGCTATATGAGAGATTTGCTTCAGCTCCCATCTTTTAGATTTTCTTAGATGCCATACTTCTGGCAGTTTATTTTATATTTTTATGTATGATATTTTCTTTAAATAAAAATTACCTTGCTTGTTTTTCAAAAAAAAAAAAAAAAAAAAAAAATATATATATATATATATATATATATATAAAATAATTGGTAGCGACTTTAGAGGTGTAGCGTTCAAACGCTAAACTAGTGTGGGATCACATACCACATGGTATGTGATACCAAAACAAACACTCATTTTGTGATTATTACCCACGTGATATATAATTTTACAAAAAAAAAATCACTTTTACCATTTTTTAGCCTCTTAAATATATGGTGAAGTTTGGCTATGATATATTTTTTTCTTTTTTCTTCTTCGAGATGACTTGATTGACATTATGTATGTTGCTTCGGCATCCGATCTTTTGATTCGGTGCGACGTGACTCTCAAATGACACTAAGATAACATTGAATGCTACGTCGGTAATGTAGCTTTCTCCTTTGTAATGTAACTTTTTTGGCATCTTTTCAAATTTACTTACTAGACAAATTAAATAATTAATTAAAACCATTTTTTTTTTCAAAAGAAAAGAATAACTTTCACTACGAATTAAAGAGGTATCTTGAAATCTTAAAAAGCTACGTAATCTAATAATTAAACCCCACGATCTACAAACGTGGATAAGCAGGCACGCACGCATCAAGGTGGAGAGTGGGGGATATCCGAAAGGTCAGCAGCCCAAGCAAGGAGACACAGAGACCCAAAGCAGCGCACTCTCTTTTAAGCGAAAGAGGAGTCGCTGTGGCTAATGTCGCCCACTCGCTTTTGTCGGGTCGGCCGTTGCTGCGACAGAGCTTCGTGGTCTGTCGCATCACCACTTTCTCTCTCATCCCTCACTATATAAGAGCGACGCTATTGTGGCTGTGGCGCGCGTGTACTTTGTTTCATTCTCCGTCGCCATTCGCTTCTCCCAATTGGACCATCGACAAAGTTGGTCCTCCCACTGCCGCCTTTCCTTTATTATTACACTTTTTCTTGTCTTCCTTTTCATCTCAGCTCCTACTACTACACTTCATTGTACTCTTCTCTTTGTGCTTTTATTGCCTTAATTGATTCTCTCTTCATTGGATGGCTGACACGTGTATCTGACTAAGGAATATAGATCTATCGTGTCTAATCACTTGATCGGATAGGTGTTACATTCATGAAAGTTTCATCAGTACGGTTTTCGGATCTTGGCCAATAAAATTAATGCAACATCCAATCAAACGACGGCATTCAAACGAACCATTTTGTTTATAAAATTAATCCAACATCCAATCAAACGACGGCATTCAAATGAACCATTTTGTTTATTCTTGAATATTAATGATTTTTGCAGACGCGCGTGCAAGTATTAACAAATATTTTCGCTTTGGCTATCGAGTCCGAGTTTATAAATCTAAAATTTTATTAAACCCAAAATACAGAATACAGTGAAGACCTCAGGGGAAGAGACTAAACTCTACCAAATCAATTCGTGAAAGGAACAGACAACAGGTGTCAAACTCTAGGCGTTTTATATACGTATTCCACGTCTGTTAGAATAGTAAGTGTTGGATATAATTATATAACTATTAGAATAGCAATCAAGGTATTTTAAGACAAACATCTTATGCTAAATCTTATTAGACTTTGTTAATATCTTAGCTCTTTATATATATATATATAGTGGACCCTGCAAGTGCGATGCATGTGAGAACTGTTTATTTAGAGAATGATCGCCATAATGTAAATTTTAAAAATATTTTTTGCGTTTTGCTTTAAATTGGGCAAACTACAATTTAAACTTCCATGTATTTAATTTATTAAATTATCATTTTATCATAGATATTAGTTCACGTACCTCATACTAACTAATAGAAAAGAGAGTTGCAATTGGATTGCACCGATATTATTATTATTATTATTTTTTTGAGGATGCCATATATCATATATAAACAATCCAGATGTAGTGCTTGTACAAACTTGCACGCATAGAGGATCCACTATTGGCCTAACATACTGGGTTGGGATCCGCACAAATGGCAAGAGCAGGCGTGTGAATTCGAATCCACGACCTGCGCATCCATAAGGGAAGACAATTCCAGTTGAGCTATTGCTCAAACGGTGGGCGGATATTGTTGAGCACCAAATAAGTATTGGGTGTTTGATTGTTTCAAAATAATAACCTTGCAAATGCACAAGTCCAAAGAACTAGGGCGAGTACATAGGTGTCGAACCACAGGGAAGCAAGTGATTTAATCAATCTAAAGAGGTTAAGTCTGAATTTTTGATGATTTTCTAACTACTCAAAAATATCAAATAAAAACTTAAGGAATATCTACACATCCACAAACGGTAATCGAAACAAATATGATTAATAGATTCAAAGATTTCGCTAACCCTAGATTCATAAATTCTCCCCCCTTAATTAGATCAAGCATAACTAACAATCATTTACCCTTATTTTACTACAAGCAAAACAAATCGAAATTAATACGATCCCGAATTCACGTATACATTATCTTAGCTACTACGATGCATTCAAAGGTGACATGAGTCGTGCACAAAGTATAACAGATCATGAATAGACAATCATAACATGTTAACCAATAATAGGGCATCCAATATCAATTTACAAGATTAATCTACGACTATAAAAATAAGATGTTTTAGCGGCACTTGCTGTTAAGGCAGTTTTTGGTAGCGACAAGACTCTAATAGCTGCAGTTTTTGGTAGCGACAGGACTAATAGTAGCAGTTTTTTATTAATAGCAGTAGTTTTTGGCTGGCGCTAATAGTCTTATTTTTGTAGTGTAGGTTTTGAGATAATTCTTCTACGCTCACAAATCTATAAGATTAATGAGTACAGACATATTTAAACAAGAAACTAGTATTCAATGAGAATAACATAATCCTATGATTCAAGATTGAAATAAAGAATGAAATAACTAAGGGGAGATCATTTACTCATCTAGGGTTCGCATTCTCCTTGAATGAGACATTTGGCCTCTCATCTCCGATCCACACTCAATGCACAAATCCGAATCCATCAACATAGTTCTTCAATAACAAAAGTTGAATCCTCTTGGACAAGATTTAGAATCTTACAACTATTGAAAAATGGAAAAAACTTACAAAAGGAAAATAAAACTAAGCATAAAGAAGAGCTAAATAGCTAGAGGAAGAGATTACAATTTAAAAATGAAAGATTACAAGGCCAAAATACCAAACCCTAGCTAAAAGAAATGTAAAACAAGAGATAGCCGGCCCTAAAACATCCTCTTGTTTATATAGGCCTCGGCTCCGAACAATTCCATTTTAGAATCGATCTTTAGATTAAGAAGGACTTGTAATGGCTTGCGATTGGGAGCTAAAGATTAGAGTAAATACCTATAGTTTCTCAGAAGTAATTGATGATTGCGGCTGAGAAATGAAAGATATAATTTTTATTGCTTTCTAGTTTAGATTTTATTTTCTTTTATTTTCTGCTTTGTAAATATCTTTAGATTTTAATTTGAATTGACGACTCAGATTAAGGTTTGCAGATTAGTGTAACGATTTTTACTTTTCCATCTTCAGTTTTCTAGAATTTGATTGACACCCAAATTTTAGGAGATTAGATTAAATCTGTATTGATAGGATTTTAGTATTGATTGACGACTAATACTAAGAAACTTCAAATATAGTGTAACGGTACTGTTTAAATTTATAAATATCCGATAGCTGAAGATTGTGATTGACGACCATAATCTGAAGGAGGATTATGATTTATTTTCTGTAAACTTAGTTTAAAAATAATTCTTTATTTATATTTCTCTCACAGTTTAGGAACTTAAAAGATAAGTATAATTTTTCATAAAAATTAAGTTAATATAATTTAACCTATCTCTATGGAACGATCCTTTGCTAGTACTATAATTTTCATTATGCACTTGTAATAGGTTAAGACTTAATTAGATACACATATAAGTAGCTCAATCAAGTTTTTGGCGTCATTGCCGGGGATAAGTGATTTATATTAATTTAAGAAAACAAACATTTACCTCTCTTTTTATATTTTTAATTTTCTTTGATCACTTCTTAAATCTTTTGCAGGTTTATTCGGAGTGATGAATCAAAGTTTCAACTTCCCTTGATCAGAGAAGCTCGAGGCTTAGATTTACTCACTCCCTGCCTTTTAGAATAAAAATTAAATAAAGTAAAAAATATCAAAAACAAAGTTTTTCTTTTTGAATGCATCACACCCAATCTCAATGTCTTGATTTCTTCAAGCGTGATACAAAAATTGAGAGGGCTTTCTGACGTAATTTGGTAGGAAATCGAATTTTTGCAAGAGATTCCTTTACCATGACTGAGGATTTGTCAATCCAGTAGCTTTGACCAAGCCCTCTTGTATAATTATACCAGAGGTGCTTGCGGGTCAGAATTATGAAATCAAGCTCCATATACTTCAATCTATACCAACCTTTCATGGGCTTGATCGAGAAGATCCCTACCAGCATCTAAGGGACTTCATTAAGCTTTGCACAGTGCTGTAATTACTGACTGCCAATAAAGAGGTCATAAAACTACGTTTGTTCCCATTCTCTCTCAAGGATAGGGCGAAGGCATGATTAATTTCATTACCTATCAAAAGTATTATCATATGGGAGGAATTGTAATCCAAGTTTTTGGGCGAGTACTTTCAAATTGGTAAGACTAACCAAATTCGCCAAGCGATTTAAGACATATGGCAAAAGCTAGGAGAATTATTTCATGAGAGCTGGGCACGGATGAAGGATTTGTTACGGAAGTGTCCTCTTCATAAGGTACCAAATTGGTTGATAGCGTAAAGCTTCTACCAAGGGTTGACTGAGATCAACTAGTCTACGGTCGATGCCATGAGTGGGGGAGCCTTTATGGCTCAGAACGGCCAGCAGTCTTGGAATTTTTTCGAGAAGCTGGACAATAACTCAAAATAGAATCAGACTCTACTTATATCTGATCCAAAGGTCACTCGCCACACCCCACTTGCGAGGGGTGGACTTTACGATATAAGAAGTGATTAAGTAAAGGAGGAGGAGATGAGTGCAAAAGTTTTGGCGCTTAAACAACAAATCGTAACATTAATGACCGCCAAGCCTAGCACCCCGAATAAATCCTTGGCAAGCCACTCTAATTACCAGACATAGACATATATTGCAAACCCAGCTGCGCCAACCCACCAAGAGGTGGTGGAAAGTGAATAAATAATGGCTTTTTAGAGGGGAGACTATGGAAACACATATAATCCAGCATGGAGGAACCACCCTAGATTTAACTATGATTCCATAGACGGAGCATAGCTGGCACCATCAGTTGTGCAATCTCGATTTCCCCAGACTCAACCTTTCCACTAAAGACCTCAAATGCCCGCTGCACAGACCCAATTTGGACCACAGAGCAATGCACCTAATGCCACAGTTGTTCAATCCTTCGAGATTTACAGCAACAGTCGCATCAACACTCAAAAGACTTACATCAGCTTGCTCAATTCTCTCAAGTACTCAACTCACATACCTAGTCCATCATGAAGCTGGAAAGCTAGATAGGCCAACTAGTGGCAAAAAGAGAGAGTGACCAATTGCCTACACAGCCGGTCAATAATCCTAGAGGACAAGTGCTCCTGGGGGAGACATTGGCTCCCCAAAATCAAATAGAGACACCTCATGGATTGTCAAGCTACCGACTCATCCGTAGCACCAATTATAAATTATGTCAATTATATTTTTCTCTTTCTTATTAATTTAGGTATCATACTATGACCCAAATCGTTGAAAGATGACGAGTCGTAATATCCTATCTATTGCACATTATAGCAAACAATTGTATGAATGTACGATTGATCGTCATTAGGTCTATCAGTGAAGAGTAGTGACTATGATTCATCGATATGAGGGTTCGTACTAGAATCAACCGACGATTCTAGGTCAAAACCCAATTGACGACCGATTTAGCAAGTCGTCACTAAAATTGGGCCTACTTATTCGAAAAATGATCTGTCAGCCCCATTTTCAACTTCTCTCATTTTTCTCTCTTACCTTCCCTCTCTTTTTTAAAAAGCTCTTCATCCTAACCATTCTCCTACCCAACCCAACCATTTTATTTTCTATACACCCCTTACTTCCCCTGTGTTATTTTGAGAACCCTGTGTGTATTTCATTCCGCATTACAAGGTAGGGTTTCAATCATCAAGAGGTAAGGTGACGATTTTAATGATTTTAATGGAAGGGTTTCTGGCAGAAATTTTTTACTCAATATATGGAATTCATATAACACTTTATTGATTTTTGCAGAAAAGGGAAAGAGAAATAGCATGGCGAATGAGACGGGTGATCAGTCACATAACATACCAATTTATTACCCAACTTAGTGATGCTAGGGCTTAGTTTGCTACTAATAAGTTAATGATGTGAAGATATTAAGGAAAATCATTAAAAGAGAGCCAAAATAATAATCTTTGTCAAAATATACTCAAAAAGAGCAGTAGAAGACGATTTAGCGTAAAAAGACGATTCGCTATATACTGAAGGCTAGAAAATCGTAAAAAGACGATTGAACACTGCTACTAAAGAGAGAAATGAGAAATCGTAATTTATGATTTTCTAGAAGACGCTCAAAAGTAGAAACGATATAAAAGAAAGCGATGAATCGTAATTTAGAGAATTGTCCAGAGAGAGGAAGCTATGAATGATAGAAAATCGTAATTAACAATTTTTCAGAAAGAGAAGAAAAGAGATAATCGTGATTTACGATTACCATTATAAAGTTTTCCTGTTGCTGCCACTGCTGCTGATCACGTGAAGATTTTCACCACCATGAATAAAATTAGAAGAACTCTTGAATTAGAAGTTTGGCTGATCACGGATCTGGGAGATTGATGAAGATAGACTCCAGAAGATCTCTACTACTGAATAAAAAGTAACAATCCAGAAGAACATCAATTAAAGGAAGCAAGGAACTATAAAAATAGAATTAGAGTTATATTAGGTTAGATTTGTTTTTAGTTATTTCTTTTATTAGAATTAGAAATCTTGTAAACCGACTCCTTATGATCTATAAATAAGAGAGCCCGATATAGGAATAAGCATCGAAGAAATTCTCAGCATCAATTGACGACTGAGGTTGGGTTTTCTTCTGATCAAATTTAGAGTAGATTTTTATTGCTTTGTAGATTAGATATCTAAGGTTTCTCAAGAGAAATTGGCGACTGTGATTGTGAGCTGAAGATTAGAGTAGATATCTGTAGTTTCTCAGAAGTAATTGACGACTGCAGCTGATGAGTGAAAGATATAATTTTTATTGCTTTCTAGTTTAGATTTTATTTTCTTTTATTTCCTACTTTATAAATATCTTCAGATTTTAATTTGAATTGACGACTCAGATTGAGGTTTGCAGATTAGTGTAACGGTTTTTACTTTTCCATCTTCAAATTTCTAGAATTTGATTTACACCCAAGTTTTAGGAGATTGTTGATTAGATTAAATCTGTATTGATAGGATTTTAGTATTAATTGACGACCAATGCTAGGAAATTTGATATATAGTGTAACAGTACTATTTAATTTCATAAATATCCGTCAGCTGAAGATTGTGATTGACGACCATAATCTGAAGAAGGAGGATTAGGATTTATTTTCTGTAAATTTAGTTTAAAAATAATTCTTTATTCATATTTCTCTCGCAGTTTAGGAACTTAAAAGATAAATACAAGTTTTCATAAAAATTAAATTAATATAATTTGACCTATCTCTGTGGGAACGATCCTTTGCTAGTACTATAATATCTATTGTGCACTTGCAATAGGTTAAGACTTAATTAGATACATATAACATAGCCCAATCAAGTTTTTGGCATCGTTGTCGGGGATCAGCATTTGATTATGTTAACTTAAGAAAATAAGTATTTATCTTTCTCTCTTTATATTTTTTTATATTTTTAATTTTCTTTGATCTTTTCTTAAATCTTTTACAGGTTTATTCGGAGTGACGAATCACAATTTCAACTTCCTCTGATCAGAGAAGCTCGAGGCTTAGATTTTTTTTTCTCTCTATTCTTTCAAGAATAAAAATCAAATAAAGCTAAAAATAAAATAGATATTTAAAATAACTGTTTTAGCCATTCTGCTCTGATTTTATTATGGAAGGAAGAGACCAATACGTGGCTAAGACATTGGAGGAGTATTATTCTCTAACAACTCTTACACCTCCCCCATGCATTCAAATATACCCCCAAGCCAGTAATAGGATTTTTAAAATTATGCCCAATATACTCCAAATACTCTCAACCTATCATGGGCTAATGCATGAGGATCCCTATTTGTATTTAAATAAGTTTGTGAAAGTATGCACTATCATTCGAATTAAGAACTTAATAGAAGTATTTGCTCGGTTGAGACTATTCGCATACTCCCTAAGAGATGAAGCAAAGCAGTGGATAAACTCTTTGCCTCATAATTCGATTGCTAATTAGGAAGGACTGGAACATTTGTTCCTTATAAAATTCTTTCTAATTTGCAGGTCGAGTAAAATCCGGGATCTTATCATAACATTCCATCAAATTTTGAATGAATCTCTTTAGGAGTGTTGGAACTATCTCATGGATCTTCTGTACAAGTGTCCTCACCATGGGATTGCGCACTGGCAACTTGTGCTCAGTTTCTATGAAGGCCTTGAGGATGCAAACCGGCATAGGATTGATGTAGCCTGTGGTGATATATTTCATAATTTGATAGCAGAAGAAGCTTGACAACTCTTTGAGACCCTTGGCGAGAAACCAGTGCAACACCACGCATCGGGTGAGATTGACTCGGAGACTTTAACAAATATGCTTCCTAAGCAAGGAAGATTATATAAATTAAAGTCAATGATGAAAGGTTTTTCAGAACTTAGGATTTGAAAAATAAAAGTTTAATATCTGGTGGGTCTAAAATCGTACCCAACATCTCAAAGAGGAGAAGCCTGTGGTCTTAACCATGGCCCGACTCATGTACTTTCTCGACTTCTAGCTGTTCCTCCTTACCCCACAGAGGACCAAAACCATATTGCTAATGAGGATGCCTTATTGAAAATAGCAGATAACTGGGTGCAAATAGCCGCATCCAAACACAATTACTCAATCATCTACAACAATCTATCATAAGGTTAGAAACTCAAATTGAGCAGCTAACCCTTTTCGGAAGAGAGAGTAACGTACTACCTTTACATGTAGTTAGTACATCTAGAAGAAGTATGATCAAGGGAGACACATCAACTCCCTCTATTTTTAATTGAATTCCTCTAGAACTAGAGTATTCTATGATTTACAGTATATAAAAGTTCACTCAATCGTAAAGCCTCTTTTGTCATGTCACAATACCTTAAAGCATATGGATTTACGATGTCTTGTGATTTGTAGAGTAAAATCATAGCGACTACGATTTGAAGCATCATAGAGTTTCACTTTCGTTCTACAGAATTGTAAACGATAATTTTGGGGAACAGGCGACTCTATTGATCGATCTTATCGGTTACATTGGAACTTAAACCCATTTAATTCATAGAGGAAGTGGACACGCATCACATTCAATATCTCCACTTGCCAACTACCCAAGCCTATATGCCTATGCCTTGACATGTGAACCCTTCCCTTCCCTATAAAAACCAGCCTTCGCCTTTCCAAAAACTCATCTCTTTCGTCTTCCTTTCATACCCTAACCCTAATGACGAAGAAATCAAACATAGTGATTTGAGTAAGCAACTTGATAGACTCCTGGAGATACACAGAGCTGAGCTCTTGGCTGCAGAATAAAGAGTTAAAAATCTGAAGCGCCAGCGACCTATTCAAGATGCTGAATCATCCTCTGAAACAACCCTTTACCCTAAACCTAACCCAAATCCGATAGCACATTCCAAGACTTTGTTTTCCCCCACTTCCTAACCTTTATACCATCACAATCCACCCCGAATGCAAGCTCCTATATGATGATGGTGGGTTGAGCCATTCCTCACCACCCCTCTCCATTGCTTATCTTCTCCACTTGCTTGTGTTTCAGTCTCTGGGTAGGATCTTCGCAGGAGAGCAATATAGGTGACGGGTGATCTAGAGATGTGTTCACTTCCCACTCTTCAAAGGACCTCCACAGGGGGATTGCATTTCTTCCACGGAAGGAATGTGAGGTGCCCTTTTTGTGGGAGGCGGGAGAGGTGTCCACTTCCATCTCCTCAACTTCTTCGCTCAACTACACTGAGGGTGCAGTTGATGAATCAGAAGGGGGATGCAAGATAAAGAAGGGCAGCTCTTGGAGTGGCAACCCTACCAAGGTGTAGATACTCCTCTGGTAGGAAGGAATGAGACTCTATTCAAGCGGTTAGAGGCCGAGCTTTTCTCGGATGTTGTTGCCAGTGTCATATCTAAAATAATGTGTGTTTAGATTTTTCCTAGGTTTATTATCTTCTCTGTAATTAGTTTCTAATATTTTAGTTTTTTTATATTTTCTTTTCATGTTCATGTAAATATATCTTTAATATGTAAAATTTTCTTTTTATTTTTTTACTAACTTTTATTTTTACTAATAGTGCAATTGTTACTAACATTACTAATATTATTGTTATTAATACTCCGAGAATAAGCCACGATTATTTTCTCTCAAGTTTGGGGGAAAGTATATATTGGGTGACAGAGTTTTTTCGGTAAATAATCAGAGTTCTCAATAATTATTCGGTAAAAATTTTAGTGTCCCCTATATTTGTGCCAATGAGCGCATTGTCCGATTTAAGTTTGGGGGGGGATACACAATTTTTGTGTACAGTAGTATAGCAGTAGTTCAGTTTAGTTTTAGTTCTAGTTAATTTGTTTTTGTAGAAATTTTTTTCAAATTTTTTGAATTTTAGTTGATCATTACATAGGAATTATGATAAGAAAATCTTAAAAAACTTACGATTCATTATAATAGAAATCCAATAATCAGAAAAGAGAACAATTACAATTCATGCTTAGTCTGTTGAACACTGTATTAGAATGAATGTTTGAAATAATAGATTGATCTAAACTGCAAAATTTTAGACTATAGTTTCAGAATTATAAACCAGTGAGCAATTGAGCCCTATTTCCTCTTTTATTCAGAGAGACTATTTCTTTTATTCAAATCAAAAATTTTCTTTGAACTTTTATAATGACATGAAATCTTATATTGCTGAATTTAGAATCAAAATATTCTATAATAACCTGATTTTTTGTCTAGAACTGTAGACACCCAAATTTGGCCCAAGCCCCGATCGAAACATACTTCGAGAAAGGTGCAACCCTGAGCTTCCGATAGCACTTCCTGAACCCTTAGATTTTAACCCAAACCCTTAGAAACCGATCCTCGATCCTTAGGAATCAACCGTAACCTATTAAACCCCTCCTGAACCCGCTTCAAACCCTCTCGGGCAGTGGTTGAGGAGAGGCATGCCGAGGCTTGCTGAAACCTCTGCTGGAACTGAATCATATACCATTGGGAGGAAGAGGTTCCTAGCTTTCCAACAAGCTAAGAATCACCCCGATCCGAGTCATACACCAAAAGTTATGGCGATCCGAAGTTTCGGGCTGAGGTGTGGGCATTTTGCCTAGCGTGTATAATATACACGCTAGGCCATTTTATGGAAGAATTTGGCCTAGCATGTATAATATACACGCTAAGCCAAATGGGCCCCGCAGCGGGCTCTGAACTTCTCACAGGCACTATACATATGCCTAACGTGTATAATATACACGCTAGGCTTAGCTACAGTAACTGTGAGATATTGCTCGAAATTCACTTTTGGGGTTTGACTTGTTGACCATTTCCATGTTTAGGGTGGGTTTCTTTAAAAATGTTGCACCCCCATTTAACCTATTTGCAACCCCCTAGTCATTTGAAACCCCACCCTATCATCTACCATTGAACCTAACTTCACCCCTATCTATGGCCTTGAAAAATCCAAAATCCTTAGATTTAGGATTACCTAATTGCTAATCCTATTAGCTCTACAGTACCCTCCTAACCCTCTCCTTTTCTATAAATAGAGAGACATCCCTCCCCTTACAAAGGCTTAAAAAGTTTCCAAGAGAGAAAAGATTAGAGATTTCCATTCTCCCTTTGGTGCACCAAACCCATACAAATTCCAAAATTGAAAACCCACCTTTAAATCCCATCTCTCATCCTAAATCTCTTAGCCTAGGTGAGAACTACCCTCTAGCTCTCTTCCTTCACTTCTTAGCTGCCAAGCCTTAGATATTAGAACCCTTCTTTCAACCTCTATACCTATCGGAAGCTTGTTAAGTGCACCCACGCGAAGGTCCACAACTGTGCTACAATGGCTCGAGAGCTCCAGCTCTCCCCTCTATTCCTCTACCTTCTTTGCTTTTTCTCTATCCTTAAATTTGTGCCATTACGCCGCCAAAATTTTGATGATTGTGGGGGCCGTAAATAGGATCGGAGTACCTTCGGGTGAGAGGTAGTGCTATTTTATTTTTATTTTTATTTTTTTCTTTTGGCCCATAAATAGAGAGCGCTTATGAGCAGGTTGATCGGGTGCCTACACCTTTCCGATCGATAACCGAAGCCCCTACTTAAGAGCCTTTGGCATAGATCAAATCAGAGTCATATTTTAGCACTTCGGTTCTTTCAAATATTGATTTAGGTTTCCCATGACACAAAAAGCTCTGGGTGGTGACTCTAAAAATCCATCATGAGCGCCTCGTCGCAACGGATTTGATCAAAATTCATGGTTGCACAGATGACGACTCTGCTGGGGAGTAGCTAGTAGAGCTTCTCCTTGAAATTTGGCTTCTTTTGTTGTTTTCATTTCATTTTCATCAATATTTGTTTATCTTTTTTTACTCACCCCTACGATTCTATCAATTTTTCTCACCCCTACGGTTCCGTCTATTTTTACTTAGCCCTACTTTTCTGTCATTTACATGCCTTAGCTGATTGGCAGGCCTACTTGAGCATTGTCTTTACTTTCATTTATTTTTCGTCATTTACATGCCTTAGCCGATTGGCGGGCTTACTTGCGCATTTACACGCCTTAGCCGTTTGGTGGGCCTACTCGAGCTCTTTACTTTGTTACACTAATATACCATCAATGGACGTCGACACGTAGAGGCGTCACGGGATCATCACAACCCGTTTTTGAACCTAAGCAAACTCCCTTAACAACTTGAAAATTAAAATTGAATCTTAAAAGTTAATAAAGGGACTTAATTCAGTTTGCGTTGGGTAGATTTTAAAAGGGCAAGAATTTAGGCAGCGATATAAACATCTCGGTTCTTAGTACGGTGGCAGCCCCTAGTGGTGATGAACCGGAAAAGTACCACCCCATCCAGTATCTGAGAAGGCTCTAGCGCCGGAGGTATATAGGGTGGGTGACTGATCCAGTTACGAAGCTTAAAGCCCTTGGGGGAGAGCGTTAGTTGTCCTGAATCAACCTTGTATCCCTAGGTGCGGAGAGGAGGGACTCGCTGTAACAAAGAAAATCAACCCCCGGAAGCATCACTTCTCAAAAACCAAAAAAATTAGACCAATTTTGGGCCTGCTGTCTACTGTCAAAACTTTATATACATACTGTTTTTGCCTAGCGTGTGTAATATACACGCTAAGCAAAAATTCCTCAGATTTTGCCTAGCGTGTATAATTTACACGCTAAGCCAAAATCTCTAGATTTTGGCCTAGCGTATGTAATACATACGCTGAGTTTATTCTGGTTGGGAAGTCCAAATCTGAGGATTTTTCTCACTTTCCCGAGTCCCTCGCTTAGCGGTTTAGTGCCTCCGGTAGATCCCACACATCTCGACACCCAATACGCCCTCGCCGGTCAAAAGAGGACACCCTCTTATTAATTTTTTCGAGGGATCGGGTTGTCGCAGGGATTCTCGTGCCTTCACATAGAACGAAGGTTCTCCTTTGTTTCTTCTGAAGTGCGTCGGGGTCCCGCAGTGGGAAATATTTGGGGTGTGAACACCACTCGAAATGGGTATTGCCCCAGAATCCATCATAAAAAGGGTCATTTTTTATCAAAAATAAAAAAAACAAATAAATCAAATAAATAAAAACCAAAAAGATTTGTGGTGCCGGCACAACGGCATCGCCTTACCCTCCATCATCCGATAGGGGGATGAGGAGAACTTTACGGACCCCATCCAAGGCATCCGTATCCAACCTGTCGCCAAGCCATGTCGTGGGCGGTTGATCCAGCTTATGCCGATCCTGATTCATCACCGCCACGCTCCCCGACACATTCTCATTTGGAGGAAATTTTCACCTCCATTCCCCTCACTCAACTCCCCTTCACCATCACTGAACCCTTTGGTGAACCCATATTTCCTTCCGCACCCAGCCAAAATTTGCCTGTTTCCCCATCTCCTTATACCCTATATCCATCCACATCCATCCCACATATACCCCCATTTATTACCCCATCCCCCCTCAAATCCAAATAACCCTAATTTCCCCCTTTCCAGATCCACCACCACTCAAAATTCCCTCCATGATCCCCCCACGTCAAACCCCCTTACATCTCACATCCCTATGTCCACCCCAAGCACACACATGCCCGATCCATCCACCATGCCCAATTTTCCCCAAACCATGCCCAATTTCTCATCTTCCCAACACATATCCAATTTTCCTACATTTTCCCATACCATGTCTAATCCATCACATATCCCCCCATCTACCTAGGTCATGCCTGATTTTACCTGGGTCAAGCCCAATTTTTCCCATGCACCCACGCAATCCATACCCCATGTCCCCCCTCCATCGGATGTACCATTTACATCTGTCCCCTCACCCAATCCAATGTCCATGATGGATGAGATGGTCAGGGCCTATATCATCTAGAAGGCTTCTCAAAGCAGCCTCTCCCATCCAACCCACACACCTCCAAACTCATCACATACCCTCCAAAGTCTTCATGCCTCTTTTCCCCAAGACACCAATCGACCCCCTATTATTCATACCACCCAATACCCCCATCAACCATGGGGTCATTGGAGTGGGCCTTAATGTCCCATACCTCAAAACCACTAAGGCCCAATGGCCCAAACCTACCAAGCCCTAATGGCCCAAACCACCAGGGCCCCATACCTCAAACCCACCAAGGCCCAATGGCCTAAGCCTACCAAGGCCCAGTGACCCATACCCAAATCCATCAAGGCCCACACTTAGAAGCTCCGATCTCCCATCCTCCCTCATTCTCCCAAAATCTCGCATACACCCAACAAGCCCCCATCTCCCCTCAAATGATGCGCCCCCATCAGCAGAGCTCTCACCTCAGCATGGGCCTCAACTATCCACATGTCTCACACCCAACCCAATATGGGAATCCATCCCATACCATCAACCCCCCCCAGTTCATCCATCCCCATACCTCTTAGACCCATCCCCAGGAAATCCCCCATATACAGTGGGCTCACCAAGCACCCATCCGGCCTGCTCAGAACCAATAGGACAATCTCGCCCTCCCTCCACCATATATAGACTCACAATATGAGGAGGATGAGATCAGGAATAGTGGTGCCCACGCAAGGGGCATTCACCAGCTTCAATCCCCCGTCACCCGTGTTCACTAACCCACTAGTAGCCCAAAGTGAATGGAGGCTGCCTGTTGAGGGACCAACCCCACCATTCAGAGAACCCGAGCAGCTGAAAAAATAGATGGACAAAATCCAGAAGCAACTGATGAAGTTAGGGGGAACCGAGATTCATGCCACAGAATTCTCAGATCTGTGCCTTTTTGCCGAGGTACCACTGCCACCCAAATTTAAAGTACTCACCTTTGATAAATACAACGACATGGGTAATCCAATTGCCTACCTAAAATCACACTATAGAGATATGTGCCAGTATGGAGGGGATGAGTGTCTGTTCATAAAGGTAGTTTAAAAGAGCTAGTTCACTTCCTTGGAACCTTCTATGATCAAAACTTGGAAAATCTGACCCATTTGTTTCAAGAGTAATATGTATACAACATAGACATTAAACCCCGCAAGTCAGATCTAGCTCGCCTAAAATAGAAATCTGATGAGACGTTGAACGACTACCTTAGGCGGTGGAGAGCATTGGCAGCTCAGGTCAAGAACAGAATACCAGATGATGAGCAGATCGAGATGATCTCAAAAAGCACCCTGCCGATCATCTCGGACTTCCTAGTGTACTAACAATAATCAAACTTTGTTGATTTGGTGAGGAATGCCAATCGTTGCGAGGATACGATCAGAGAAGGGCGTTTGAGCAAGAATGTGTTCGGTGGGGCCAGTGGGGTTTGAAGGTTCACTAACAGAGGAACGATATAAGAACTGGGCTAGATGTGCAAACTATCATAAATACACGACCCAATACCAGCATAACCCCATTCTAATTTAAAGCTGCACAGCTAGCTCCAACCAGAAGCGAGCCGATGAAAAGAACCGGAAATGGGCAAGGGGCACAGATGACCTTAGAACAAAGAAGGGCTTATTTTGATCAGGTTTTCACTCCTTTAGGACAATCTTTGAACATCTTATTGCCCTTGCTAATCGAGAAAGGTTTGGTCACTGCACTCCAGCCACGACCACCGCCAAATCCTATTCTAAGGAATTACGACCCAAATACCCATTGTAATTTTCATCAAGGACTAGGCTACCCAACTGATCGCTGCTTTCCTTTGAAGCATGCAATACAAGACTTAATATAGGCCGGCAAGATCATTCCTCCAGCACTTTCCCAGGCCAACCAGCATGTCAACATACATCAAGTACCATTACCATCACATTCACCTAGTGGAGCGGGCCCAAGGCAGCCATCAGCATGACAGAAGAGGATGACGAGGAGTTTGACCTGTCAAAATATATCCACACCCGGGAAGGTTTTGTAACACCAAGGCAGAGAGATCAAGAGGACAAAGGCATCCGAGTAATTGAGCCCCTAAATTTGGCTGATTACTTCCCTAATCTCGCATTGCCGATAGAACCCTTGGATTTAAGGGCATATTTTCCATCACCAGCTCCTGCCAGCTATGTCCAAACCAACCAGTATCAATCATACGCCACAAAAGCCCCCCCAAATTACCTGATGATTGATTTTTCCCCATATCCCTCTTCGGCATCGGTTAATTATCAATGGCCTACCCCTATCACACCACCCCCAATACAACCATTCACGGTCCCCATTAACCCCATTTGGCAAACTTTTGCCACTCCCCCGATCTATCCAATAGAGGTTAGTCAAGTGCTGTCCACCCATCACAATTCACCAGTCTAAGAACCTTTGAGGCCTATATCCACTCCATTCCAAATCTTGAGGTTAGCCTACAATCCCCATCAAGTTTCCCTCAGTTACGAACAAACAAACATCAATACAAGAAGCAGTAGTCAATGGACTTTGTCACCCAATTGTGAAAAATCTCAAGGCAATCAGAAGTACCGGCACTGGCCCGGCCAGAAGAGAAGAAGGAATCTACGGTTGTAAACCCCTTTGAGAAGATGAGCTAAGAACATATACTTAAAACACAACTGAAAAGGATGCCCGTACACATCACAGTCTGGGACCTATTAATGACATCCCCGCTCCATTTCCAATCTTTGATGGGAGTGTTATGTGTCTATTCAGGTAACCCCTAATGAAGTGGGACAAATCATCGTGCAGGTGTTGGCTCCTAATGCCATTTCTTTTTCTTATGCTGACTTACCTGATGAAGGAAGTAATCATTCCAAACCCCTCAATATCACGGTAGAAGCTAGGAACTTGGTGATCCCATTAGTATTGATAGACAATGGACTAGCCTTGAACGTGTGCTCGCTCAGAACTGCAAGCAAGATAGGAGTGGATCCCTCTACTTTCAGGCCTGTAAGAATAAGTGCCAGAGGATTTGATAACACCAGAAGAGAAATAATTGGAGAAGTTGATCTTAAGCTCATCATTGGGCCAATGACCTTCTCCATACCCTTCCAAGTTATGGACATCAAATCTACTTTCAATCTACTATTGGGGTGATCCTAGTTACATGAGGTCGGCGCAATACCTTCAACCCTACACCAAAAACTGAGATTTGTATCAGAGTAAAAGATTGTCACCATTCTGGGTGAAGGGCAGGAGGAAAGAGAGAGCTACCCATAGCATCGAGAACCCCAAACTTTTGGATATGCCGCATACTGTCAAAGAAACAGACCTCCATAACTTTGAGTATGATATATCAGCGGTAATCTCAGAGCCCCTCAAGAGAATCACGTTGAAAACCGGTGGTGGAATGGTCATAGCCATAGCCATGCCCAAGAAATGGAGCTATCATAAAGTTAAAGGATTGGGACCTCAATTACGAGGAAGGACCCGATTAGAGCCAGAGGCAGACAGCGGGTCAGATTCGGCCTAGGCTACTGTAGACACCCTCATTTTTCCCTTTCAGAATATATAAATCTATTTGGTCAACCTTTGACCTCTCAACCCCAATGTGGGACCATGTACTAAAACAATAGTATATGGCTGAACATAGGCTGAAACAACGGCTCTGTGGCTCAGGCCCCATGACCCTAATGTAAGTGTAGACACCCCCATTTTGCCCTCTCGAAATATATAAATTTGTTTAGTCAACCTTTGACCTCTTAACCTTGATGTGGGACCATATACTGAAACAATAGTGTATGGTTGGACACAAGCTGAAACAATAGTTCTGTGGTTCAGACCCCATACCCCCGATGTGGGAACCATGCACTAAAACAATAGTACATGGCTAAACACGGGCTGAAACAATAACTCTGTGGCTCAGATCCCAACGTAGGGAGACTATATACTGAAATAATAGTATATAGTCAGAATGCAGACTGAAACAATAGTCTTGCATTTCAGACCCCTTTTGCCCTCATATTGGGACCATATGCTGAAATAATAGCATATGGCTAGAAACAGGCTGAAACAATAGCTTTGTGGCTCAGATCCCAACGTAAGGAGACTATATATTGAAACAATAGTATATAGTGAAAATGCAGGCTGAAGCAATAGCTTGGCATTTCAGACCGGACCAGGACCCGGACAACCCCGAATTAAGCGCCTAAAACCAAGCGTTCAATTTGATTACACACCAAATGACAAGCGCGCAATCAGTCCATTCTCAGACCAGACTTCCTTTCCCCAGACACACTCGAGACTCGATCACGTGTCTACCACTAGACGCGCGATCGGATTGAGCGCCCAACCACCGACGCGCAATTGGCCTATGCCCGGCCTAGCCTCACCATCCTTGACCCCTAAGTTTCCTCTATTAAACACTTCAAGAGTGGTGCTTAATTGGATTGCGCACCCTAAAATGGGCGCACAATTAGTTCTAACGCTATTAGGACTAGGAAACTCACTGAGCAAGTCAGCCAGTCGCCCACTGAGTCGGCGACCGACTCAAAGCGATTAAGCACTGGGAAACCAACTCGCAATTTGATTAAACGCCTGAAACAGGGTGTTTAATTAGAGAAAAACATATAAAAGATTTTTTTCTTAATTCGCCCAAAAGGCTTACAGCACGAGAGAGAACATAATTTTTTAGGAATTTAAAACTAGAGAACTCCGAGGACAAACCCATAGAGCAACCTTGTCATGATTTCGAGATTCAAGCTTCGAATCTTCGAGATTTCTCTCTACAGCCCCGGTCCTAGGTAAAAAATCTTAGTTTTAGACTTAGGATATTTCTCTTAGTTTTAATTATAGGTTTTAATTTTCAGTCCGAGACCCTAGCACTCTTTTTTAGACCGTAAATTTTCTATACCTGGTTCTAGTTCTCCGAATTTAGAACCAGTCCTTCATCCAATGGTCTAATTTACCGACCCTAGGCTTTAATTTCGTTCTAAAATCTTAGTCTCCAGTCCTATCATTAATCTCTAGTTCTAGGTCTTAGACTCAAGAACCAGTCCTTAATCATACGGTTTGATTTTCTGATTTCGGACCCGAATTCAGCGTTAGAAATTTAAATTTAAATTTAAATTTAATTTCTTAGTTTAATACCTCCAAAAATCCTAAATATTAATTTTAGTTTCTATAATTCTAGTTTCTCAAATTAATTCATAATTATTACTCCGAAATCAACTCTGAAAAATCTAAAAATACTATTTTATCATCATAAATCCAATTTATCTTTAATCTCAGCCATCCGATTTGCCCAAGGGAGCTTACGGAGGGTACTCGAGAACGAGGCCAATCCTCCTTAGCATAGTGGTCCTAAAACCCTTTTTTTAAGAATTTTAGAAATAATTAATTGCTTTTCTTACCTTTTTAGTATAATTAACTAGTAGATTTATTTTATTTCAGCATAATTAATTAATTAAGTTAATTAGATTTTCGTATGATTGATTAATTTTATAAAATCAGATTTTAATTGGTTAATTTCTTGCTCTAATTAGAATTTCAGTATGATGAATTCATTGCCTAAGTTAGAGTTTTAGTAAAACTAGTTCTCTATTTCAATTAGAATTCTGGTAGGACTGTTATATTTGTTTTGATTAGAATTTTGACACAACTAGTATACATGCTCAATTTGAATTTCAGTATAATTAACATGCTCGGTTTAATTAAAGTTTCATCAAAATTAATACACCTGCACTCCTAGTACGATTAGGAGACTGATGTTAATTGTACTCTTAGTAGTATTAGGACACTATATTAATTAGGATTCTAGTAGTGTTAGGAAACTAAAATTAATTAGACCCCTGATTGTTGGTATGCTTGCCTTCCCTCCAAAGAGGGTCTAAAATCACTAATAAAACTAGGCAGAACACACTCACACAGACCAGCAAGTAATCAGGGTCCATTATAGCAAGCTTTGAAAAGATGGTGAGTAAGGGAATGTCCACAGGGAGTCTGGTTTAAAAATGTGATAAATCTCCAAATCTGTAGGAGATCTGGCACCCTAACTAATGCTAAGTTAGCTAAAAGACAGGGGAGAGGTTTAAAATAGATTGTCACTTAAGCTAAGCTAAAATTAAATATAGACTAACTTGGATCAAGTTTGGGAACTTAGATCTTGCAGGGGAAAAGAATAAAAATAGAAAATGGAGAAGAGTAGCTTGGAAATAGGTCTTCACTGAAATCAGATTCGATTAATCATGCTACAGAGGTTCAAAGCACACAATTCCCTCAACTGGCTATAAGCACAGCTGCAGGGTAGAAAGCTCAACTCCAAATCGCAGGATCCACCTAGTCTTAAAGCTATGATCTGTCCACTTGAATGGTCACAGACCATCCTATAGACTTTATCTGATCCATGGATTAGCAGCAGACGAATCCAATTGGAGCTTGAGCGTGGACTAATCTTAAGGTTATGATCTGTCCACTTTAATGGTCACAGACCATCCCAGGGATCTCCTCCAAAGCTAAAGCATCAATTATAACAATTAAAATCACTACAGATACTGTAATTCCAAGGTCACAGACTCAGGGAATTACAGGAGTATCAGATCCAGGGAGATCGAATGATCTCCAAGAGGCCTACCAGTTAAGTGGGTGAGCTGATCTACAGACTCCTCGACACAAATCCGATCGATCACCAATGAAACCAAAGGAACTTTAGATCTAATTAAAGCTTTAAAAATAGCATTTACATTGCAATCAAAATCACTCTACAATGGAAATACTCTCAGATCTGTAGTCAGTGCAGCTAAGAACTTATAATAGCAATCTTAACCTTACCCAATTACAGATCTAACCTCTCTCCTCGCTACTCCAAGGGAATTAGCCAACCATTGTTGAGCTAAAGGAGGGAAAATACAATTTCTCTGTAAGCTCTAATATCCAGAATTTTACTCAGATCTCGATCTCCCCCAATTACAATTGGGGGTCTCTATATATAGCTTTCTCCTATATTTTTCTCGCTAAAAATCCCTTCTAGAAGGTCCTCAGAGTTTCCTAGGGCATCTTCTGGAATCGTCGTGCCGGTCACTAAGTGCCTCAGGTTGCGTGCAGCAGGTCACCAAGTCACAGCGTGTGCATAGCTGAATTTCTGAGAAGTTCTGCACACGATTTTGACAGGTTCAAAAAGCTTTCGACAGGTTCAAATGGAGCTTTTTGGTCCTTTCGCTAGGTTCTCAGATCCCTTCGATAGGTTCCGATAGGATGAGCCTTGTCTTAGAGCTTGAACATTCTCAGCCCTTGGTTTGGAGCATTCGACAGGTTGGAGAAGCTTTTCGACAGGTTGGAGAACCATTTCGATAGGTTCCGTTCTACATGCCATCATTTCGATAGGTTCATGAAACCATTTGATAGGTTCCCTTTACACCTCAGGCAGGCTTTCGATAGGGGCCTACCCAACCTCCGGGAACGTTCGTGGTTCCAAAGTCAAGTTATCTTGGCTGGTTGGTTTATTCGAGCCTCATGAGTTAGTGGATCTAGGCCAGCCTGATGCGGCCATTTATCTCGAGCCAGAGCGTGCACTGATGCTGGCCCGTATTTCTCTGTTGTTCCTCTTGGGCAAGACTCTCCTTTCAAATACCAGCGGAGGGCGGGTCTCATTGTCCCTTCTCAGTCTTATGGTGAACTGGGACACTGTGCATCGGCTTGATTGGGGCGGTGCTGGTTATGCGGTGCTCATGTCTAGCCTGGTGCGAGCCGTACTTGGGGAGTCCAGCTCCGTTGTGGGCTTTTGGCCTGCACTTGAGGTATTTTATCCTTTGGTCTTAGTTCGTCCAACTTTTCCTTTTTTTTGGCATATATGTTTTTATCTGCTTGCTTTCTCAAGTTTGGGGGAATCTGCATTTCCAACCTGGTCACCCTCTGCTTCTCTCCGAAGTTCCTACATTCCCCCTTATGAGCAATTGGCACACAAACCGCCGTCGGGACGTAGGCATGAAGCACCTGGAGTTAGGGCTGCATTCTCAGTTTGATCTGTTGATCCCTGAGCAGGTATAACAATTTCTCTCTTTGCAAATTTGATAGCTCTTTTATGCTGTGGGTTCTGACCAAATGTATAAATCCCTCCTTCTTTTTGTTGAGTAGGTCATCCTTGATCCCTACGTCGGATCCCCCTTTTGGAACTTGGCTGTATTGGGCCCCTCTCATTCTTTGTTAGACCGACGCATTATTTTCTTCTATGGGCCCTGGTCTCGGGCCTATTACCTAGGAGAGAGGGTGGTTCATCAGTATCGTCCTCTCTTCGTTGTGCCCCAAGCTCCTCCGACTGATGTATTGGCTCCTGAAGGTTCTATCGAAGTGCTTACCGCTCGCTTTCTCCACCACGGGGTCCCCATTAATGACCTTCTCTTTCCCAGGGGATATCAGACGTGGTATGAGTCTCTACTCTATCATTCTTTGCTGCCCCGATTCGTTCCCGATGCCAACTTTTTGGCTTTTGGTGGTCCGTGGTCTCAGGTAATGTTCTTTCCTCTTAACAGCCTTCCATATGATTACCTTGATTGCCCTGCTATTTGAACAAAAACTATTTCTCTCTATAATTTGGACAGGCTGATGATTCAGATGAGGGGGATGAGGCAGCTGCTACTGATGAGGCTACCGGTGTTGGACCTTCCGACCCTTCCGGTGTTGGCGCTTCCGACAGTTCGCTAGCTGAGGTCCAGGGGACTTTTAAGCGCTTGGACGATGCCTTTCTGTCGCGTATGTGTGCCGATGTGGCTGAGAAGGCACGCATATCTGTTGAAGCTATTCGGATCCCACCCCCTGAGCTGATTCCTGGGGTAATCTCTCCCTTGTTACCTTGCTCTTCTATTTTCTTGGATCATGCTGATGACCTGTGTGACTGATACCTCTCTCTTTATTTTTTTGCTGTGCAGGATTATCAGTCAGCCGTGAACCAAGCTGAATACTACCGCAACATTGTTGGGCTTAGGGAGGCTGAGGTGATGAGTGAATATTGACCGCACCTAATCATCTTCTTATTTACTTTCTGCTTGTTTCCCTACCTGACGGCCCTTCATGTGTTTATGCAGCGTGCTCGTGAAAAGGAGTCACGCTCTCTGCTCGGCCGCATCTCTCAGGCGTGGACTCGGGTGGGGGAGACCCGTACTTTTCAGAGCGCGACCCGTCCCCGAAAGAAATCAAAGGGGGCAGCCCAGGACTAGTTTATTTTCTGAAATTTTGAAAGAGTGAAACAGTTTAGACTTTGATTTATTGGGGGATATGTAATAATTTTTGAATCAACAACTTTTTGGATGGTTTTATGATTTTTATGGTTTATATGAATGCTTCGATTGGTTATCTCTCTGCTTTTATGGTTTCTTTTTCCTTGGCATGAAGCGGGCCAGAGCCCCTCCAATGATGGGGTTGAGCCCGCATGCGATTCTCCGTGTATGACCAACGGATACCGCGTCATCCGAGGGTTTCCCATGGGTGTGTGAGCGTGCCCGCCTATGGGCTGCCCCGAGATTAAAAAGTAGGCTAAGCAAAATCTGTTCCTCCCTTGGGAAAGTAGAAAAGAATGGGCTAATGTGAGGGGAGCCACACTTCCCTGCCCTCTCTAACTGGGCGTATATATTATATACGCCTGGCAAAAATTTTGGGATTTTGCCTTGGCGTATATAATATATACGCCCGACAAATTATCTGACATGTTGCCTTGGCGTATATATTATATACGCCTGGCAAAATATTTAAAATTTTGCCTTGGCGTATATATTATATACGCCTCATATAACTGGGCTCGACGGGTTCTTTATAACCCGAACCTGGCCCTCTTTGGCTCCCTTTTCACATAGGCTTGGCCTTTTTGCCCCCTTCTTTTTTTTTTCTTTTCTCTCTCCTCTTTTTCGAGCAGGTCCGTCGCCCTACATTGGCTGATTTCCATAAAGACCAACTTTGTATGTCCATGGACCCTCTTCCCAAGAAAGGCCCAAATTCTCATACGGAGGCTGGGGCTAGTATACTTCCCTGTTTGGACCCGGGGCCTAGTTTTTTGCAGAAATGGTGTGATAGCTTGGCCGAGGGTGAGCTCGCTGTTTTGGATCGCCTCGGGTTATCCCGCCTTTCCTCCCTCCTTGCTATTCCTCTATTGCCCAACCTCTTGCAAGCGGCTTTGGCGTCGTGGGACCATAGGGCCCACATTTTTAGATTTGGGTCTAGGGAGCTTACCCCAACCTTGGAAGAGCTAGCCTCTATTACTAGCTTGAGGATGCATCGGGGACTTGCCAAAGTGGTACCCAGACCGGGGTATGCAAAGGCGGTCCACGCGGTTCTTGGTTTGAAAAGGAGTGAGTATGAGAAGGGCTTTGCCGGGGGGCCCACCAGGTGCTTGGTGAAATTCCTGAGAGAACTTTTTGATGACTCGAGTCTCTGAAAGTTGCCTATCCGAGATCCTTTCAACGTAAAGGCCTTTGCCCTTTATCTGCTATCGAAAGTTCTCTTCTTTACTGGGGGTGAGACATTTTCCCTCGAGTTATGCGATGTCTTGACTGAATTGGAGGGAGGTCATTCACTGGTGCACCTGGTCCTAGCTGAGATGTATCGGGGCCTGGATGCCTCGGCCTCGGGCCGGGTCGGGATCCTTAGAGGGAGTCCACTCCTTATTCAGAATTGGCTAGGAGAGCATTTGGCTGTCATGGGGCCCGTGCCGAGATTTTGCTTGGTAAGAGGGGATGTGGCTCGGGGCTTTTTGATCCGGTGCTCGAGACTGCCCCATGGGAACATCGAGGAACTAAGCCTGTGGCTATCTGACGCAGAGTTGATCTGGCAACTTCCCTGGCTGGATGGCAGCTTTCCGATTGTCCGCTCTCGGGATTGTGAGGGTATCACGCTTTTAGGGTTGACTGGTAGTACCTACTATTTCCCATCTCGGGTGTTTCGTCAATTCGGATATACCCAACACGTGCTGTGCACTGTGAGGCTGCCCTTGTGCTCTCTGATATTCTCTCGGGGTTCTCTTAGTGACCTAGACCGCATAGCAGCCCTCTGGGAGACCCGCCAATCGGCGCACATGTGCAGCTTAGTTCAGGGGGGCACTCTCTCTTCTGATTACGAGGTTTTGCTGGCATCTGAGGGCTTACCTGTCCCTAACCCGATTTCGGTAGATGCGATAGAATCGGGACCCTGGCCATACAAGGAAACGATGCTCCGGACTAGGATTGAGTCTCTTTCTGTAGAGAAGCTGGCTTTGACTGAGGCTTTGGGGAAGGAAAGGGCCAGAGCTGAGATGGCGGAGGTGAGAGCTGCTACGGCCGAGAGTGAGGTTCTTCGGTTGACTGGGCTTTTGACTGAGTCTCGCAGTTCAGCTGACGCTTCACGGAGGCGGCAGAAGAGTCTTCATGGTAGGTGGTTGTCTGATCGGAATGCCCGTGAGGACTCTCTTCTTACAGAGATCAGTGCTTTAAAGCGTGGTTCCTGCCCCTGACCTGTTCCTGCACATACCATAGATCATATACACAGAGAGGGGGCTGATGCCCCTTAACAGAGATCTCTTTCCTTTTTTGGGTTGTTTCTTTTTTTTTTGTTCATTTTTTTTATACTTGTATAGAAGGTAGAAGATAGAAAGTGTGTCATGTTGTTATCTTTTTGGGACGTGACACTTCATACGTGATGCTTGTAAGAAAAGAAATGAAATATGCTATACATATATATTTTTTGGTGTTCGAATTTTCTTCCATACGTCTCACAACGTAAGGCTTTTTATGGAAAAGGAAAATCTATTGTCTTTTTAAAATTTTCTCCTACACAGTGTGAGGCTTTTTATGGAAAAGGAAAATATATTATCTTTTTTTAAAATTTTCTCCTACACAGTGTGAGACTTTTTATGGAAAAGGAAAATCTATTATCTTTTTTGAAATTTTCTCCTACACAGTGTGAGGCTTTTTATGGAAAAGGAAAATCTATTATCTTTTTTGAAATTTTCTCTTACACAGTGTGAGGCTTTTTATGGAAAAGGAAAATCTATTATCTTTTTTTGAAATTTACTCCTACACAGTGTGAGGCTTTTTATGGAAAAGAAAAATCTATTATCTTTTTTGAAATTTTTTTCTTTTCTCCTTCTCCTTTTTGTGATGTCGGTATTTACAAGGTCAACTGGTGGGTCCTTTTTGAGCATGTTCGAACCCTGTTTATGAGGCTCCTAGTTTTTCTTTCTAAACATGGATAGGTCAGCTTCTCCGAGATTGATTAGTCTTCTACCTTTACGTTTGGTCATGTCTCAGACGACGCGATAGAGACGACATACCTGATCGAGATCTGATCTAATTTTTAACATGAGCGGCCCAGCAAAGGGGAGAAGAGGCTTAAGGGGTCCAGGCTAAAATGGGCAGGCCAGAACAGATCCTCTCCTAATCTCTCTTTTCTTGACATTTTTGCTCACAGCGCCCAAGACGTCTTTTCGCCATGCCTATCATCCCTGTTTTTACCCGTAGCGCCCTTTCGGGTTTTCACCACGTCCATGGGTTCGCTCTCTTATCCCAAGTGCCTTTTCAGGTTTTCACCTGGTCCGCGTGAGTTCGCTGTTTTTACCCGCGGTGCCCTTGCGGGTTTTCACCACGTCCATCTTGCTTTGAACTCAAATTAATTAATAATTTTTTTTTTCTTTTTCTTCTCTTTTTTTAGAACCAGAAAGCCACGACATGGATAAAGATTCTGTCATAACCGGCTGGATGGGGTTTTGGTGTCGCCTCACGACTCGGCTCATGTTGACTTAACAGATATATGACTGCTTGCGAACCTACAAACTGGGCTTCCTTCAGGGTGTAGCTTGGCCATGGGTAGGGTTAGGATTTGAGGGTATGCTGGGTTAAAAGGGTTTCCTTGATACGACTTCAGTTTTCTCAACACACTTTCTTCCCTGGGGGCTTCTACTGTACATGCCCCGTGATTCTTCTACACACATTTTTTTGTTATTCTTTTTCCTCCATTTAAGACAATCTCTTTTTGAGGTTTTGCTTTTTCGATTTTTTTTTTTGGATTTGATAGTAACTCTATACTCATGTATCTTTCCTCTCTCTCTTTTTTGGTATATACACATGTATATATATATATTATTTTGGGGGAATAGGTTTATTGAAAGAAAGGCCCAGGCTCAAATGGGGTAGCAAAGGATATCATCATTTTTAGGGATGTTCTTGGGCTACTGTGCTTGGAATGATGACCTCTTTTGGGTGGTTCTTAAGTAGTCACGTATCTGTTTCATCAATACTTACCTTATCGCGATAGACTATGAGTAGAACCGTCGGACGTATCCAATGTTGATGGGCTCAGGAAGATGATCTCCGTCCATGGTGGCGAGGCGGATGGCGTATCCCGGCAACACTTCTCGAATGACGTATGGTCCTTCCCGGTTCGGCTTGAACTTTCCTCTTCGGTCGGCATGGAGGGAAGGAAATATCTTCTTCAACACAGTGTCTCCTACCTTTAGATCTCGATCGCGGACACGTTTATTGTAAGCGCGTGCGATTCTCCCCTGGTAAACTTGAGTGTGACACAAGGCTAGGAGTCTCTTCTCATCCAATAAGTTTAATTATTCAAAGCGGGATCTCTCTCTCTCTGCTTCGGGTAAGCCTGATTCCATGAGGATTTGGAGCGAGGGCACTTCAACCTCTACCGGGAGGACGGCCTGGGTTCCATACACAAGGGAGAACGGGGTTGCCCCTGTAGTAGTACGGATAGACTTTCTATAGGCCCAAAGCGCGAAGGGTAACTGCTCGCTCCAATCTTTGTAAGTGACTACCATCTTCTCCAGAATGCGGACTAGAGTTTTGTTGGCCGCCTCTACAACTCCATTCGTCTGAGGCCTATATGGGGATGATCGATGATGCTTGATCCGGAACTGCTCGCACAAGGCCTGGATGTGCCTATTAGCGAAATTAGTGCCATTATCAGTGATGATATCCTTGGGCACGCCGAATCTGCAAATGATGTTGTTCTTGATGAACTTCTCAACGTGACTGGCCGTGATGTTGGCATATGACGCGGCTTCTACCCACTTAGTGAAGTATTCAATGGCGACGAGGATGAACCGATGTCCGTTTGATGCTTTTGGTTTAATCATTCCGACAACGTCAAGGCCCCAGGTAGCAAATGGCCAAGGAGTGGTCATGCAGTGAAGATCAATGGCAGGAGCGTGTATTAGACTGGAGTGTTCTTGACACTTGTAGCATTTTTGAACATCTTTGCAACAATCCGATTCCATGGTGGTCCAGAAGTATCCCTGCCGTAGGATTTTCTTAGCGAGCATGTGACCGCTAACGTGGGCTCCGCATACTCCCTCATGGATTTCTTTCATAATATTGACCGCTTCAATTTCGGCGAGGCACCTGAGTAAGACATTATTGTATGATCGCTTGTAGAGGCATTCCCCGCAAATGACGTAACCTGCCGCTAAACATTGAATAGTTCGTCGATTTGTCTTGGATGTACCCTCTGGGAAAGTTAGGGTCTCGAGGAAATTCATGATATCTGAGAACCAAGGTGGGTCATCGTCAGGCCTGATAGGTTCCTCAATCTGGAGGCAGAAGGCTGGGTCATTCCTCTGCTCGATCATAATCGGCTTCATCTCAACACCATAGGGGATTTCAATCATTGATGCCAAAGTTGCTAATGTGTCGGCGAAGCGATTCCTTATCTGAGGAACGTATGAGAAAGTCACATCTTAGAAGCAAGCTATCAGATCCTCGAGGTGTTCATGATAGGGGATCAGTTTCTCGTCTTTCATCTTCCAGTCACCATTCGTCTAGCATATGATTAACTGTGAATCGCCAAATACTCGAAGGTGAGTTACATTCAGATCGAGAGCTGCCTGTAGACCGGCGGCACAAGCTTTATACTCAGCCATATTATTAGTGCAGGGGAAGTTGAGCTTGATAGAGATCGGTACATGGGATCCTTTTGGTGAAATTAGGATGGCGCCAACTCCTTGGCCCTCGACATGCGATGCTCCGTCAAAGTGCATTACCCATGACTCTTCTGCTTTTTCTGCATCATCTTCTGTCATGAATAGGATGTCCTCATCGGGGAATTCAATCTTTAGAGGCTCGTAGTCAGGCAGAGGGTTCTCAGTAAGATGATCAGCGAGCGCCTGCCCCTTGATCGATTTCTGAGTGACATACGTGATGTCGAATTCATATAATAAAAGTTGCCATCGTGCAGTTCAGCCAGTGAGAGCAGGTTTCTCGAATAGGTACTTCAACGGATCCATCCACGCTAGAAGTAGAATGGCTTGGGATAGCAGGTAGTGTCAAAGTCTTTGAGTAGCCCACACGAGCGCTAGGCATGCCTTCTCCAGATGAGAATAGCACGTCTCATAGTTAGTGAACATCTTGCTCAGGTAGTAGATGGCCTGTTCTCTTCTTCTTATCTCATCATGCTATCCTAACACACAACTCATGGAAAACTCTGTCATGGATAGGTACATTATCAGGGATCTACCAGGTACAGGTGGTACCAATACTGGAGGATTTAAGAGGTAACCATTGACTTTGTCAAATGCATCTTGGCAGTCATCGTTCTACTCTACTGGTGAATCCTTTCTTAGTAGTTTGAAGATCGGTGTGCATATCAGAGTTAACTGTGCAATGAACTGACTGATGTATTAGATTCTACCTAAAAAGCCTCTGACCTCCCTCTCTGTAGACGGTGGTGACATTTAAGTGATGGCCATGATCTTGGTCGAATCGACCTCGATGCCTCTCCTATTGATAATAAAACCTAATAGTTTTCCTGACATAGCGTCGAATGCACACTTCTGGGGATTCAACCGCAACCTGTACTTTCTAAACCTCTCGAACAACTTCTGAAGGTTTACTAAGTGGTTGTCCCTTTTCGACAATTCGGCAATCATATCATCGACATACACATCGATCTCTCAGTGCATCCGGTCATGGAATAGGGTCGTCATTGCTCTCTGGTAGGTTGCCCCAGCATTCTTGAGCCCGAATGGCATCACCTTGTAGCAGAAGGTACCCCAGGGAGTGATGAACGCAATCTTTTTTTAGTCGGCCTCTACCATCTTAATCTGATTGTAGCCTGAGAATCCATCCATGAATGAGAGCATTCCGTGCTTAGCAGTGTTATCGACCAAGATATCGATGTGTGGCAATGGAAAATCGTCCTTAGGGCTTGCCTTGTTGAGATTTTGGAAATCAATTCACATTCGAACCTTCCCATCTTTCTTTGGTACGGGGATGATATTGGCCAGCCATTGCGGGTACTTGGATACCATGAGGAAACCCGCGTCATACTGCTTAATGACCTCATCCTTCACCTTCAACATCCATTCAGGTCGGAGGCGTCTCAGCTTCTGTTTAACCGGCTTAATATCAGGGTAGAGTGGCAGCTCATGCTCAACTAGATCGGTATCCAAACCAAGCATGTCTTCATACGACCATGCGAAGACGTCTTGGTATGACTGAAGGAAGTCTATCATACTCTTTCTCTCCGTAGGGGACAATGATGTTTCGATTTTGGTGATTCTAGGAGCCTCTTTGGTGCCGAAATTGACGTCCTCCGTCTCTTCGACGATTAGGGTCAGGCCATGCTCAAAATCGGCAAATTGCTTGAGGAGCTCATTCGGGAGCTCATCGATTTGACCTTCCTCATCCAGACTCGTGACTCCTACCTCTTCTTGTATTTCTATAGGAAAGGGGTAGGCTTCATGTGGGACGGGTACCACGACATCATTTTTAATTTTATTGGGTATTTTAAAGGAAAATATTTTTGGAATTTGTATTTTTTCTATTTTTATGGTTTTTTATAATTTTTCAAAGGTTAGCCCCTGGCGAGGTGGATCTCTATATATACGGTGTAGAGTGTCCCAGAGGCTAACCTCAATTTTTACAGGTTGTTTTTTTTTGGAGAGCTGATGCCGTATTCATGGCTTTTAGCGGCTCCCAGAAGTTGGGGCAAAGATGCCGAGTTACTTACCTACGAGGCTTGGCCTTTACCTCTTTGGTTAGAAGTGGCATTGGTAAGCTTTTGCAGTTCCTCTCTTAGCATGTTTATGGAGGGATCCTCTGGGACTCTGTCCTCTATGGTTAGGATGGGCCCAAAGTGGCCGGTGCTAGAGTGACGGGTGGACCGGGGGACTTCCTCCTCAAATAAGGAGAGGGCAGCTAAATCCACCTCGAGGTCTGGGGTGGTGATGTAAGGGTTGGTAGGATGAGCAGAAATAGGCTTGTGTGGGGTTACCCTTGTCTCTCCATTGAGATCAATCTTTACCACCCCGGCGCTCACAAAGGTTTGACGGATGTGGGGTCGGGCAGGAGTTTCTTCTTCCAGGTTGATTCCTCTGGCCCTGGCGGCTGCTACGACTCTTATCCTTTCTTTGGCCTCTCTGATTTCTTCTCCGACGGGCCTATAGCCCAGGCCAAATTTGGTTTGTTGCACCTTAGCCCTGACGGGGTCTCTTTTTCCTTGAAGGCGTGGGCCCAGCCCTTTCCCTTTTTGGTGGACCCATTTGTGGAGCATGAACACAGCTGCATCCATTCCTACCCTAGTTTTGGTAGGGGTTTTTTCAGGTGACTCGAGGGTAACGGCTGAAAAGTCATACTCAAATCGATGAAGATCGGTGTCATCTGCTGTATGAGGCATGTTAAACACTTTCGGATTCTCAATATGCAGAGCGCTCCGCTCCCTGTCTTCTCTACTCTCACCTACGATGGTGACGATTCTTCCGCCTGAGATGAATTAGAGTTTTTAGTGTAGAGTTGATGGTATTGCCCCGATCTCATGTAGCCACGGTCGACCCAATAGTAGATTAAATGTAGATTTGATGTCCATCACCTGAAAGGGGACGGTGAAGGTTTGCGGCCCGATGATCAGGTCGAGGTCTACTTCTCCTATAATTTATCTCCTGGTGTTGTCGAATCCCCTGGCGCTTGTTATGGATGGTCGGAAGGTGTTGGGGTTCGCACCAATTTTGATTGCCATCCTTAGAGGGCATACGTTCAATGCCGACCCATTGTCTATTAAGACCAATGGCACCACTAGGTTCCCTACTTCCACTGTTATATTCAGGGGCTTAGAGTGGTTGTTCCCCTCGAGCGGCAGATCCGCATCAGTGAATGAGATAGCATTTGGGGCCAATACTTGCCTGATTATTTCTCCCACTTTAGTTGGGGTTACGTGGGCGGAAACATGTGCGTCCTTGAGTGCTCCCATTAAGGCTTGGAAGTGGAGCGGGGATGTGATTAATAAATCCCACACAGTAATATGTGCGGGTGTTCTCTTGAGCTGTGTCTCCAACACATACTCTCTGACCATTTTCTCAAAGGGGTTCCTTGCAACCTGTTCTTTCTTCTTCTCTTCTCCTCTGACGGCCCCTGATGCTTTTGGCTGTGTAGAAATCTTGTCAGATCGGGTAATAAATTCAACAGTCTCCTCTCGGTTGCAACCAGCATTCATGTCCATCTGTTCATAGCTTAACGGTACTTGATGCGGGTCATAGGCAAGTTTCGGGATGAGGAAGGGAGTGCATGGTGATTCTGGGGATGATTGAGCTGGGTATGTCAGATTCCTGGGTCCGACCAGGTTGACTCCAATAGGGGGCTGAATGGTAGTGGCGGGAATTGGCGAGGTTGAATTTGTGGGTGTGGAGGGGCCTTCTACAGGTACTACCTGGGCGTGGTAAGACCAGTGGAGATTGAGGGCGGGTGATAAGGGGAGTGGGTGAGGTGTTGTTTGTTTGGGTGGGGTGGAGTTGAATTAGGGGCAAAATAAGCGTAGGGATTGTGGGGTGCGGCGGGATGGAGTGACTGAGAGGCGTGAGGGCAATATGAAGGGTTTGTATATGGGGTGCCATGGTGGGGCAATGAAAGGTTTGTGGATAAAAAGGGGTAAATTGGGGATGATGGAGTTGTGCATGGAGCGGGGTGATTGGGATATGACAGGGTAGTGGATGGAGCAGGGGGGTATGGATATGAAGGATTTGTATATGGGGTGGCATGGTGGGGCGATGATGGGTTCGTGGATGAAACGGGGTATATTGGGGATGAGGGAGTTATGCATGGAATGGGGTGATTTGGGGATGGTGGAGTTGTGTATTGGGCAAGATGATTTGGGGATGGCGGGGTAGTATACTGGGTGTTGAGATTCGGGGGTGTGTACAGGATGGAATAATTTGGGGATGGCAGAGTGGTGTATTGGGTGGAGAGATTTAGGGATGGTGGAGTGGTATATTGGGTGGAGAGATTTGGGGATGGTGGAGTTATGTATGGTGTGGGGTGATTTGGGTGTGACGGAGGGGCATATGGGGTGGCTGATGGTGGGATAGTGTAGGGGATGGGGTGATTGGGAGGTGGGGTGTACTGTGGGGTAAATTGGGAGTGGGGCGGATATGTGTATGACTGCAGCCGGGCTGTGCCCGTTTGGATTTGATAGGCTGGAGCGGGAGTGGAAAAATACTGCCCTAAATCTAAGGGCTCCTCCTGGTATGCCGAGGTGGGGAAGTAATCGGCTAAGTACAGCGGCTCGATCACTCCCACAAATGGTTCATCCTTATTCATCTTGGGAAATGAGAACTCCTCTTGATTACTGATGTAATCCAAGGGGTCAAACTCTTCTTCTTCCTCTTCTACCCAATGGATGTTAGGCCTAAGGACTCCTGGGTGCAGGGGTAGAGGGGCTTGATGGATGTTCTGGTTCTGTCCTTGAGGAAGTGGTGGGGGAATAATTTTTCCTGCCTCTATTAGATCTTGGACCGCGTGCTTTAGTGGGAAGCACCGGTCCGTAGGGTGACTCGGCCCCTGGTGGAAGTTCCAATGCAAGTTCGAGTCATAGTTTCTCGGGATTGGATTGGGTGGTGGGCGACACTGGAGTAAATTGACCAGACCCTTTTGTAGCAACATTGGTAATAAGACACTTAAAGATTGTCCTAACGATGTGAGCACCTGTTCGAATTGTGCTCTCATCTGTTCCTAGGTAAATGGGGCTCTCGGTCTGTTGTTTGGCCTTGGTGCTCGAAACAGGCTAAGGGTGGTTGCGTGGCCTGGAGCTGTATCGGGAGGGGGATTGGTATTGGCTTGGGGGTAAACGATATTCTGTACCTCTGCCCCTGGTCTTCTTTCGATTCTTGGTTCGACGGCCTTTGGAACCCCGGTGGCCCCGTTGGCCACACTCTTTCCCAACCTGTCCCCTCTAATGGTGTCTTCGCAACGGTTGGTATTTCGGACCAAATCAGCAAAACTGGACTGTTGCTGATATACAAAAAAATCCGCGATGACTAGGAGAGCTCCCTTGGTTATTAATTTAATCTGCTCATCATCAGGAATCCGATGGGTCACCTGGGCAACCAATGCCCTCCACCTTCCTAAGTAGCCACTGAAAATTTCATCATGCCTTTGCTTCAAACGGGCCAGATCCGACTTCCTTGGCTCTATGTTCATGTTATAGACATATTGTTCTTGGAATAAGTGTGTCAGATCTTTCCAAGTTTTTGTCATGGATGGTTCTAGGGACGTGAACCATCTCAGTGTTGGGCCCGTTAGACTCTTTTGAAACACTTTGATGAGGAGTCGTTCATCTCCGTCGTACTGGCACATATCCCCACAGTAAGATTTTAAGTGGGCGATGGGATTGTCAGTGCCATTATATTTATCGAATGATGGCATCTTAAATTTTTGTGGTAGGGGGACATCTGAGAACAAACATAAGTTTAAAAAGTCTGTCGAATGCAGTTCTAGCCCTCCCATCTTCGTCAGCTACTTCTGTATTCTGTCTATCTATTCTTTCAGTTGCTCTGATTCTTTTGAGGCTGTAGCTGGGACTGCCTCCCCCTAATTTTATTCGGCTCTGGGTGTGAGGATGATGGGCCTAGGGGGCCGAAGCTGGCAGCTCCTCCACTATTACGGATCTCGTCCTCCTCGTACTGTTGGTCATTATACTGGTGAGGGACGAGGTCCACTATTTAGACCTAGGGGGTGATGGGTTGGATGACCTGGTGGGGTCACAAGGCTTGTAGGGAATGGGAAGGAGTGAATGGATGAGTGGTTTGTGGATGAATGATGTGTTGAGTTGGGTGTACATTCTGGGGGTGATGGGGGTGTGGTTGATGTGGCGGGATGCTGTAGGCATGGTTTTGAGGAATGGGGTGTATCGGATTTTCCGTTGGAGGCGGGATGCGGGGGTATAGGTGAATGAAGGGTACTGGTGAAGGGGTAAGGGGTTTGTGAACGGGCCTTGATGAGTGTGGGTGGATGGGCCTTGGGTTTGGGCTTGATGGTTTTGGAAAGCTTAGGTTGATGGGTCTTGGGCCTGGATGTGGGGGTTGGTATGATTTTGGGCCAATGGGCCCTGTTGGGTTTGGGCTAATGGGCCATGTTGGTATTGGGTGTGGGGTGATGGGCCTTGGGCCTGGGTTTGATAGTTTTGGGTCCAAGGGCCCTGGGGGGCTTGGAACTGGGCCTGGATCTGATGGGCTTGGGCCTGAGTCTGGTGGGTTTGGGCCCATGGGCCTTGAGGGTTTTGGGCCTGGGCCTGAGTCTGATGGATTTGGGCTTGGGCCCATGGGCCTTGAGGATTTTGGGCTTAGGCCTGAGTCTGATGGGTTTGGGCTTGGGCCCATGGGCCTTGAGGGTTTTGGGCCAGGGCCTGAGTCTGATGGGTTTGGGCTTAGGCCTATGGGCATTGAGGATTCTGGGCCTAGGTCTGATGGGTTTGGTGGGCTTGGGCCTGGGATGAGTGGGCTTGGACCCATGGTTCTAAAGATATTTGGGCTTAGGCCCATGGATTTGTGTGGGTTTGGGCCTGAGATGAGTGGGCTTGGGCCTGGGCCTGGAATTGAGGTGGGGGATCTTGGATGGTATGAATGAAGGGTGGTTGGGCATAGTCATGGGGGAATGGGGTATGGAGGTTTTAGAGACCTAGATGTGGGGTTTGGAATGTAGGACTCTGAGAGGTAGCCCACAGGGCATACATCATTCTTATGTCCTCCATTGAGGGCATGGATTCAAGTGTGAGATTGGAGGGTGATGGCCCATTCAAGGACGGAGGGGGTTGGGTGAAATTGGGCATGACCCGGGTGTGGGGGTATGAATAATTGTGCTTGGAGGGTATGGATGTATGGCTATGGAAGATGGTGGATTACTGGTTATACCCTGAGAGAAGTTGGGCATGACCTGGGTAAATAGGGGGGTATGTTGGGATGTGGATGGGCCATGTGATGTGGAAGGCATGTGGGATGAAGTAGATGGGATATAGGATGTAGGGGGCATGGATGATGAGGTGGATGGGATGTGGGAGGTAGGCGGGGGATGGGGCTCCTGATGGGGTCTTTGGGAGTAGGGGGGTGTGGTAAGGGTGTATGGATGGGAGATGGGGATGTATGGGTCAGTTGAGAAATGAGGGGTTTCAGTAGGGGATGAGATGGGGGTATGTTGAGAAAATGTAAGGGTGGGAGATGAGGTGGATGCGAACACGGGTGCCCCAAATGGACCCGTGACATCGAACCGGGTTTGGGTGAAGGTGTTGGAGATCGGGTCTTCTCCTATATGGGAATGGGATGGGGATGATGGCGGGGATGTATCGGCGCTCGACATGATCCGCTGACGAGTGTTGTATCAATGTCTTGGGTAAGGGCCGAATACTTTCCTAGTTCTCCTTCTACGGGCTGGGTTTAAGGTAGCCGTAGTGACGGTCACACCGAAAGTATACGTATATACGGATTTTTAATATTTCTATATATATATATATATATTTTTTTTTTGGATTTTTTCAAATGAAAATTATCTCCCCTATTTAAATGAATGATGATTTAGGGCCCTAGAAAAATTCCCGTCTCGGGTGATATATGCACCTTTAGTAGGTCCCACGGCGGGATCCGACACACTTCGGAGGAAGCGAAAGGGAACCCTTTCGTTCTATTGAAGGTGAGGGAATCCACGCAAACGACAAGATCCCCCGGAGAAAATCAATGAGAAGTCGCCTTCTTTTGACTGGGTGGGGGCATATTGGGCGTTACAGAATGCAGGAAGCTACTGTGGGCACTAATACCGCTAATCGGGGAACTCAGGTGGTGGATTGGGCCTCAGATCGGGCTGCCTGAACCCAGTATATACTGGGCGTATGTATTATATACGCCTGACCAAAACTAAGCAGATTTAACTGGGCGTATATATTATATACGCCTGGCTTAAATCTGGAGATTTTGGCTGGGCATATATATTATATACGCCTAAGTATTTCTGGGGATTTTTGGCTGGGCGTATATATTATATACGCCTAGCAAAGACGGTTTTGTCAGCTTGTTTTGACAGTGAACAACAAGCCCACAATGAGTCTTTTGAACTGGTTTCCTGGGAGGGATGCTCCCAGGGACTACTGTGTGTGTTATGGGGTCACTCCTTTCCGCTTCCTAGGGATACACGGCTGAATTCGGGCTGTCTATGCTCTCACCATTGCGGGTTTTACGGCTTGATCAGAATTGACAACCCAACCGATATACCTCCGGCGCAAGCGCCTTCTCAGGTACTGGAAGGGGTGGTTCTTTTCAGGATCATCACCACTAGGGCTGCCGCCTTACTAGGAACCGGGTAAGTTATATTTGTGCCTAAACCGCCCGAAAACTACCCAAAACACGCAAAAACAGATTTGATTATGTCCCCACACTGTTGGTTCACTTTTAATTACATATTTTTAAAGGGGAGTGAATTTAAGTCCAAAATCGGGTTGGGGATGATAAGCCCATGCCCCCTCAACGGGCCGACGTCCACTATTAGGATATGACAAGAAGTAAGAAAAAAGATGGGGCCAGTCAAGCGATTAGACAGGAAATATGAAGTGCTGAAAATTAAAATTGAATCGTAAAGGTAAGTAAGAAAGGTGCTAGTCAAGTGACTAGGCGAAAATTACTGAAATTTAGAGCCGAAATGTAGGGGTGAGTAAAAAAAGGTGCCAGTCAAGTGAGTAGGCAAAAATTACTGAAATTTAAAGCCAAAACGTAGGGGTAAGTAAAAAAGGTGCCAGCCAAGTGACTAGGCAAAAATTGCTGAAATTTAAAGCCGAAATATAGGGGTAAGTAAAAAAGGTGCCAGTCAAGTGACTAGGCAAAAATACTAAAATTTAAAGCCGTAACGTAGGGGAAAGTATGTTAGTAAAAACAACAAAAATGAAGGAAAAACAGTAGAAAATTAAAAAAAATAGCAATGGTTAGTAAAGATTAAAAAAAAGGCCAACAAGAGGGGAAGCGCTAGGGTGATATCCCCAGCAGAGTCGCCATCTATGCGACCATGGATTCTCTCGAACCCATCGCGGCGATGCACTTGCGATGGAATGAAATGTAGAGTCGCCACCTGGAGCTTTTGGTGACCTGGGAAACCTTTAAATTAATATTTTGAGCACCGAAGTGCTAAATATGACTCTGATTTACCAGTCTTTGCCAAAGGCTCTAGGGTAGGGGCTTCGGTTATCGATCAGGAAGGGTTTAGGCACCCGATCAACCCGAACATAGCAGTCTCTATCTATGGCCAAAATAAACAAACAAATGGGCGGAGCTTCCCCTTGCCCGAAGGCAATACTGTCCTATCAAGCTTTGAGCCAAACCGAAATTTCGGCGGCGTAACGGCTTGAATCCTTGGACGGAGGAAACACCAAGAAGGTAGAGGAAGAGAGGGGTGAGCCGGAGCTCACGGGCCCTTGTTGCATGGTGGAAGACCTTCGCTTCGGCGTGCTTCCGATGGCTTTATGTGGCTTAAACAGTAGGGGAATAGGTTCTAATGCTAGGATTCGGTAGATAGGAAGTGTAGGATGAAGCTAGGGACTAAGCTTGACTAAAAAAGGGGTGATCTAATGGTTGAAATGGGTTGAAAGGGGTGAACTAAGCATGCTAGAATTCTGGTTGAAGAATGCAAAATAATATATATTTTTCTCTCACTAGGGCTCTCTTTCTTAAGCTTAACTTTCAACCTTAATTTTTCAACCCTTTGAGAAGGGGGGGGCCTCTCTATTTATAGAGAAGAGGTGGGTTAGAGGGTTACTTAAAAGCTAATTGGTTTAACAATTAGGTAATCCTCCATCTAAGATTTTCTAGGTTTTTAGGGTCCTAGGGGTTTGGGAAACTGATTTCAATGGCAGATGATGGGGTGAGACCATGGTTGACTTAAGGGTTGCCAATAAGCTTAAAGGGGGTGCAACCAACCTTAAGACACCCACCTCAACCAAGGGGATGGTCAAAAGGTCAAACCAGGTGGAGAAAATTCGAGCATTTGATAACAGTTACTGTAGCTAAGCTGGGCGTATATATTACATATGCCCAGTTTATGTACAGTGATTTCTATGAAAACTAGAGGGGATCTGAGAAGGTGGGTGTCCATGGTGGGCCCTACCTATGCTGGGCGTATGTATTATATACGCCCGGCCAAATTTGGCCCCAAAATTTTAGGCATATATAATATATACGCCTGACCCAAATAGGGCTAAATTTGCTGGGCGTATCTAATACATACGCCTGAGCAAAAGTTATGATTTTATGTGAAACTTCAATTGGCCATAACTTTTGAACCACAACTCCAAATTGGGTGATCTTTGGCTTGCTGAAAAGCTGGAGAAATCCTCCTTCCAATGGTATGGGGTTTCTCCTGAGAAATGGTCTGTGTGAAATTTTGTAGCTCTCCTCCCATCAATTGCTCAGAAGGGTTTAAGCTAGGTCTAGGAAGGGATCCTAGGGTTTGGGGGGTGATTTCTAAGGGTTAGGGGAATGGTTCTAATGGGTTCAAGGTGATTCCTAAAGGTCTGGGTTAGTTTCAAGGGTGCCATCGGAAGCACAGGGGTACATCTCTCTTGGAGTACAGACTGATCAGGCCTTGGGCCGAATTTGGGTGTCTACAGCAGGTTTTCGATAGGATGGTTTCTTCCTTTCTTTCAGCTGCTCGATAGGTTCTTAGATCCTATCGAACTCCTCAATCCACATGAATCCATCCTTCTTCTACCTTCAGATCCTATCGAAACTCTTTCAACTTTTTTAATTCCTCCTTTCTTTGCTTTCAGCTCCTATCGAAGTCTTCAGGTGACCTCTCGATAGGATGTTTTTAGCTTATTTTCACTTCCTTCACCTTGCCCTGCTGTAGCCACGCACTCTAAGGATCCAATTATGTGCTACCCTCTGGTGTGCTGTTGCTGGGTTTATCCTATACTGAGAGATGGCCCCTTTTTGGGCATTCTTGAGTGGTTTTCTGTATTAGTGTTATCTTTTATTATTGTCTACAAAATGCACTCGACAGAGGCTTATTAGTGTGCTCACAGGTCTATCAATGGTCAGGTTAAAGGGTAAAAAGTGGCATTTTTCATCACTTAACACTGATAGAATTAGAATATTAAATTAAGTAAACTATAATAAATTTTCACATAACTAAACTCACAACAGAATTGGGAAGTCTAAACCAATCAGAACTATAACAATAACAGGAAATAAAAGGAAAATTAAACTATCTATATTACAAGAAAAGACATAGTTGCTGACATTCGCAGGTGGATGATTCAGTATAGAAGTAACCCACACCCACTCTAAAGCGTGATCATTGACATGTTGCAGCGTCAATAAATATCTACAGCTGGCAATCATAACAAACTAGAAACCTTCCTAGAAAACCCTTTATTTCTAATACTCCAAATTCCGCATCGCTAGAGTCCACTTGGACAGAATTGGAGTAACTGATTCAACGGGGACCGAGAGGAACCCAAAAAAAGTGCGCACCAACAGACTGGCGATCGCGATGGGACACTTTCACAATTTTTTTTTCTAGATAGTTAGTTTTCATCTTATCCCCCTATTTATCTTTCCATTGTGTCATTTAGATTCCCTTTTATATATATTCATGAGTCTTCGTCAAAAACTCGAGATGTCTAGTATACGAAGAGTGAGTTTAGGAGACCCACCATTGTGGGGATATCATAACAACTCCACGTACGAAGAAGAACCGTTTCACAGTTCCAACCTGGGACAACCTGAGATTAACATGGTCGGTGAGAAGGAAAATCCCTTCTCCACCCCACACACCGGTAACAATCATAATAAGAGAGATGATAACACCGGACAAAATCTCACCGCCCAATAGATCATAGAACTCAGTATTCAAAGAATACAAAGAGGAGATGACGACTCCGAAGAATTGCTTTGAGGGTTGGCCACCGCATACAAAACCATTAGGTCATGACAATTTTTAGAAGAAGAGCAACAAGAGAGGCCACCTCCTACCCCGAGAACGGTGTCAGTCCGCACCACACCATTGAGACAACCTGCCCACACATTCTTTAATGATGACTATTTAGACAAGGTTTGATCTCGGGTCACTCCAAAAGACAGTACCATTAAAATCGAAGATCTCCCTAAAATGATCAATGAGTACATGCCCAAGAGAGAGCACCTCGGTCACTTATTCAGATTCGACAAATTTTGCCGGGGCGTCGAGTTTAATTTACCAGTAGAATTTAAGCCACCGAAATTTACTAAATATAATGGCACGGGAAATCCGAATCATCAATTGACCCTCTTTTATAATGATTGCCGACCCATACGCGATAATTAAGGACTTCTCATTCACTATTTCCAATGCTCATTAGAAGGAGAAGCTTTAGATTGGTTTGCGGGACTCTCGCTTTATAAGATAAAAACCTTCGATGAATTAGTCGGTCAATTCCTAGACCAATACAAACACTTGATCCAAGAGACAGTTAGTCTTAGTGATCTAATGGCAGCCAAGCAAGGACCTGATGAAGAGTTTACCGACTTCGTCACCTGATGGAGAAAACTCGCTGCTAGGATTGACACTTCAATGAAAGAGAAGGATTTGGTGGACATTATCATTGATAACACTAGAGAACCATTAAAGAGCGCACTTGTAATAAGTGATTGCCTCCACTTCACTGCACTCCACTCCTGGGCATCCCGACTAGCGCGACACATTAAAATCGGAGACCTTGCTCTATCCATAGTCACATCGAAAGTGGGCTCTTCCTGTGAATCAAAATCGAAAAATAATAAGAAAGCCTTAGGAATCGAACAAGTCAACACCATTGTTAATCAAGGAAAAAACTCTAGGAAGGAAAATTTTCACCCGCGAAACTGCAGGCAAAATCAAAATCAGTAACGATACACGAACCAAAACTAAAGCACTAATCAGCAAAGATATGCAAACCAAAACCAAAGTCATAATCAAAATCAGGGCCAGTATCAGAACAGAAATCAATATCCCAATACCTACCAGAATCAGAACACGACGTAGAATCGATCGGCCCACGTTCCTAATTACAATAGTGTGCCCCCACCATAGAACTTTAACCCAGTCAGAGGCCCCTACCAGCCGAGGCGGGAACACTTTCCCCCTTTACCAGATACGATTCCCAACATCTTCCGTCTCCTTAACACTCAAGGCACGTTTGTTTCGTTGTAATATGGACCCTGTAAAATGGACAATGCATGTAATTTTTTGATGACTGGATTACATGTATTATTCACTTTGCATGTAATATTTGGGTGTAAAATGGTTGTTCTTTTGGGCATAAAATTTCCTTATAAAATTCACTTTTTGATGTTTTTTTAACATTACACCTAAAAGAACAACTTGTGTAATATATTTAAATTCATGTGCAAAATGGACATTCCCCTTTCATCGTTGCTAGTATCCGACTTCATCAGGCATGATTGGCAGTGGTGCAGCCATGACTTTCCTGATGGTGGCTCTCATGAAGATAGTTTCGACATGACAAATTTAGTCGAATTTCCTCACATGCCATAAAATTAATGGTAATGATGAGTTAAAAGGAATGACTTGGTATTTTTCCGATCTATGCCACATGGAACTCCATTTAAGCCATTTGATTTGAAGGACATGATGTAAAGATCTTTAACGCCAAAGATTGACACAAAATATGAGTTCTCTGTTGAATCAGATGATAGAGATAGCATTTCATGCCAATTTTTTGCATCAAAGATCTTTACATCATGGCCATCAAATCATACGGCTTAGATGGTGTTCCATGTGGCATGGCTACCAAGTCTTTGTTTTTAACGCATGTGCTATGGTACAAATCTTTGAGATGATATAATAAACGATACTTTGGACCCTATCGATTAAATCTGTCCAATCGGTTTTTTAGTTCTGCCACCTAGAACCGGCACCGAAACGAATGGAAATTGGTTTCGATCCAGTTTTTCTATCAGTTTTGGTTCTGCTCCAAATTTGGATCCCTAGCCAGGATGAAGCCTTCTTATCTTACAAACTTCAATTTTCTTAAAGCACTTGAAATACATAGAATTCCATAGCCCTCACATTTAGGCCCCATTAATTTTTGGTATGCTATTTAAAGTACAACTATTTGAATCCGACATAGTGTGCGCCTTGGATCGTATGCCTCCATCCTAATTGGATCAAGAGCAAATGAGACTTCACCGTGCACCATGAGGTTGTTGCACACCGAAGCCCCACTCAACTGTTACTTAAGCCACATTAAATTTTTTGACTAAGGTTAGGTGCTTACACCCTTTAACCAAATTATTTAAAAAGGTCATTTGTGAAATTGAAAGTGTCTTCTTCTTCTTCGTCCAACCAAGTCAACCAGAGATGAACCAGAGGTGCAAAAACAACTTTTGCCTCTTCTTTAAGCAAAAATAAAAATAATAATATAAACAGAAGATTTAGAGCTTCAAACAAAAATCAAAATAAAAAATCAAGAAATGCTAACCTGTAATCCGCTCCCGATCATCCGATTAACGGCATTGTTTCTACCACCCCCGACGCCGATGACCTTGATCTTTGCAGACTCCATTGGAGTAAATGAATTAGAACAACTGAAATTTGAATCAATACGTCCATGGAGACTTGTCCTCTGAGGAATGGCCAGAGAGAAATCGAAACAAAGTGGGCGTCCGTAGAGTTTCTTCTGGTGCAATCCAAAGGAAGAAGACATTAGCTGGCTAGGATTTGAAAGATGAAGACACACCACTTCTGCAACTCAGAGAGGGTGGGGTTATTAAAAGCTACAGAAAAAAAAGGGCTCTTATAAGAAAGAGAGCCGTTGCGTACGACGTTGAACATTGAAGGTAATATTTTGGGATTACGATGGATTAGGCTTGTGATGTAAAAAAATTACAGGCGAAGTATACAGTGGTATTACATGTACACATTACAATGAACCGAACGACTAGGCTCGTAAAATATCCGACCGTTGCAAAGAAAATCACCCCATTAAGCGTGATTTTGGGGGAATGCAGCCAAATGAGCGTAGCCTCAGAATCTCCTCTAATTCCTGCAGGAAAGACCCCGCCCATTGCCGGCAAATCTAGACTGTAGTAAATACTATGCCTTCCATTGATACGCGAGACACAACCTAGAAGACTGTTGGGTCCTAAGAGACGTATTCTATGACATGAATGACCGAAGTCAGATCGATTGGAAACCGCTTAGTAATCCTAACCCTAATAATAACCAACCCGAACAAAATTTAGGGATCGTTAATAACCCCATGCTCAACCACAACCAAGCAACACCAGCTCAGGTCACCACCGTAGATCTCTCCGATCGATCCTCCTTCCAACCTTCCACCTTAATCACTCACATTCAACCCTATGCTACTTTCACCCCACCGACGAGAGCTCCTTCACCCCCGCATCCCTCGGCCCTAATCACTCGCATTGCCCCGCCGAATCCACTTCCTTATCCAAAATTCACTCAGATACGAGTCCATTCCTTTAGGGCCAGGAGACCATTCCTCCATAATCACCCACCAGAACCTCCAATCCCTCTAAATCCCAAACCAATGCCATTACTACTCCCTTTGTCCGATTATGAACTCGAGTATGGAGATCATGTTCTCCAAACTGTAGCCCAAATTACTGCATGGGTAGAAAGTGTCACCTAAAAAATTTCAAGTCAAGACAATGAAATAACCACCGAGCGTTCGTTGAATCTAGAAAAAAGTGAGCCAGAAGAACATCCTGACCCGTCTGAGACGCTAGTCTTTGCTTTTCTAAAAGAGGAAGATTACACACAGTACCTCCCACCTTAGAGCGGCACCATTCAGGTACACGTTCCAACCTCGAATTTCAACCATTTTACAAATGCATCCATATCAAGCCATGCCAAGTTCGATCAACAATTGACTTGCCCGATTCTCAAATCAGGAACCAATTACCCACCTCTGCCTTTTCTTCGAAATAAGGATTTCACGAATGTACAACCACCAGAGGGGAATATGAGAGAAAGAGAAGTTAACTTACCTCCCCCACCTCACATCATCCCTCCATTAATTCCTGCACCTCAACCATTCCAACCATCAGCACCTAAGGCCCATCGGCCAAGCAAAGAAACTGCACTCGAGCTAGGGCAAGAATACGACCTTCTACGGCATCTCCAAAAGATCCCGACTCAGATATCCATATTAGAACTTATAAAGAAATCACCTGATCATCACCAGTTGTTGATAAGGACACTCGAAGACACACAAGTGGATGAGGATATGACCCTAGATGAACTTCATCAAATCAATTCGGTCATGGCGCAACCTCTGACGCTCACTTTCACAGACGCAGACATGGCTAAAGAGTCACTTCACAGGAGTGCGGCTCCCATATATCTTACGGTCATAATTAGAGGATTCTCTGTACCACACACACTCGTTGACACGGGAGCAGGACTCAACATTTGCCCTCTCACCATGTTAAAAATACTCGAATACATGGAGCAGGATGTCAGGCCCTTCACATTGTCACTCATAGCTTATGATGGGTCACGTCGCTTTGTCAAAGGAGCTATCAAGCTACAGGTTCACCTCGGACCTGTAATAAAAGATATTACTTTTTATGTTTCTGATTCCACCAGTAGGTACAATCTCATTTTAGGAAGAAAATAGCTAGAGTCAATGAAGGTTGTCGCATCCACATACCATTAATGCGTTAAATTCCCATACGAGGACTCCATTGTCCGAATATACACTGCTGCACCCCTTCAGGAGATGGATACTGATTATGAGGCGAGCATACCAATCGCTCATGATTATGTGTTAAACACGGGTCACATTCAAAAGACTCAAATCCCTGATGAGACAATCATTGCAGAAGTCCGTCCCCCTACCCCTCCTAGTTCTCTCCCAACGCATCAATAAAAATTAGTGAGAAGAGAGGTTGGCCCAGACCTCGCCAAACTCTATGCCATTAACCCTACCGCGACAAAAGGGTGGGACCATATGTACCAACTTGGATACGTTCCCCACACTGGACTCGGTAAAAATAAGCAAAATCATGTAGGACACGTTGTCCCAACGCAAATACATAAGCACATAGGGTTAGATTACCAATCGGATGACCACAAGCAAAACTTATCCCCTACCTCACCAAAATAGTCTCTATATGACCACTTCGCCTATGAAACCACTGAGAAAGCAGATGTGCCAAAGCATAAGGAAGTGTCCTTCACTAGATCCCAAGAAATGGAAATTGAGCGAATGACTAAAGCGTTTAATGATTTAACCAATTTAAATGACGATATTGATAAACCTCTCAAAGGAGTCAAACCCATATTACCTCCAAAACCCGATCCACGAGTAAAAGATTGGAAATCCACTGACGACGAAGATTTTCACATAGCAGCCTTGCAAGATAGTGAAGAGCACTTACGCTTAACCTAGGAAAGAGATGACACTCCACAAGAAAATACTAACTCGTATAACATCCGCCTAGGCCTTGGCCTTGAGGGATGGGAATGCCCTTGGGACTCCCCTTGTATCACCTACCCATACCAACCCCGCTGTAAGGCATGCACCAACATATTAGAACGCTTCGCTAGTTGGATCCGACACTCTACGATAGAAGAATCGAATCATTCCAACTTCGCGACCACCGACACAAGTAATGACCTACTAGCTCAACTACCAGCACAAGAAATAAAAAATCCCAACGGTCATCTGGTTGATCTAGGGGGAAACACTCGCCTCGCCCTCATAGAATTTGAAGAGGAACTTGAACTAGACACTATTACATCCTAAATTCACTGTAACTCTAAATATTTTGGAAATCTCTAAAGGAAGAGTGGCAACCTCTCTCGAGTGATGATGAGGACTACTGGATAGACCTCCTTACACTCGAGCTAGCGGAGCGGGCCAACCTAGGACTTAAAGCACTATCAGATCAAGAAGATGAATTCGATACCGTCTTTGACTCTAACCTAGAAGGATGAGAATGTCCTTGAGAATCCCCCTGCATTCTTCACCATTATCAACCTCGCTGTCGAGTATGTGTGCTCATCCTAACATATTATGAAGATCAAGGAAAAAAACTCGCTATCCCTAAGGATCCTTTGGGAGATCTCTCTTGGTGGAAAAAACAACATTATTACAACTCAGAGGATCATAGTTTAATTGACTACGATCTTCAGACCTTCTTCGAAGAAGAGGCAATCAATGTGGCAAGAGAAGTCCAAGCGTTAGTGCCGCTATCACCAGCGTCACTCATTCAAAAGATCTCATCAGATGAGGACTCCAAAAAAAAAAATGTCAAATTCACAACAAGTCCGCATTTCTGGAAGAATCGCCTAAACGACTGTAGCAGCCGTTTCTCTCCCTCAACTAGAGGAAGTAATTCTCTCTGCGCCCCTTGAGGCGACCAACCCTGTACCATATTTATTATCAAAAATAAAAAAAATTGAAAAAATTGAAAATCCTAAAAATTTAGAAATATAAAATCTAAAAAAATCAGAAAACCCTAAAAAAGAAAGGGAACTCTTCGTCTCGAATCAAATTTGTGGCCAACAAGGAAACTTTTCTCCTAAGGTTTCTATCCCATTCCCCGCACAAGGACGTAAAGCATCCCAACTAAATAACAAGCCAGTGATCATACCGGACGAGATACTTCGTGACTTTGAGAGAAGAATTAGTAGTCTTGACCTTCACCTTACCAAAGATCTCTCAGTCATAGATTTTGTCGATGAAGGGTTACCTTTCGCAAGCACAGATCCCCAGTATAGCAATTTCGGAGTATACGAACTTACCGAGGACGAAGAAGGAGCATCAGTTACCGATGAGGTACTAGACTTCCAATAGGTTATCAAGCTTTTCGATGAGCAAACCCAAGTTGTCGTAGAACCCACAAAAGAACTTAACTTTAGCACTGAAGAGAAACCCAAGAAGCTATTGATTAGCGCAACGCTCAACTCCAAGGAATTTCAATAATTTGTGTAAGTCCTACAAGAACACCTCGATTCCTTCGCATGGTCCTATGAGGACATGCCCGGTTTAGACCCAAGTTTAGTAGAACATCACCTCGTCTTAGAACCCGATGGAAAGCCTGTTAAGTAAAAACTTCGTAGGATGCACCCACAAACTGCTCTCCAAGTTAAAGAGGAAGTAGACAAGTTATACAAAGCCAAATTTATCTGAGTCGTTCTTTACCCTAAGTGGGTCGCTAACATAGTACCTGTCACCAAGAAAGATGGCAGAGTATGGGTTTGCATCGACTTTCGAAACCTCAACTACGTATGCCTAAAAGATGACTTCCCACTTCCACACATTGACACTCTAGTCGACAACACCGCTGGACATGAGATGCTATCCTTTATGGATAGTTTCTCTGGATATAATCAGATCAAATTAGCAGAGTCCAACTAAGAGAAGACTTCCTTCACCACATCATGGGGAACATACTGTTACGTGGTTATGTCTTTGAGGCTCAAGAACACAGGAGCCACGTATCAACGCACCATGATGGCTATTTTTTATGACATGATACATAAATGTGTAGAAGTCTACGTCAATGACATATTAGTGAAGTCCCAAACGCGAATAGGACATGTCGAAGCGCTCTGACGGGTGTTACAAAGAGCTAAGAAATATTAGCTAAAAATAAACCCAAAGAAATGTGTCTTCGGGGTCACTTTTAGAAAATTACTTGGTTTCATGTTAGCAAGCGAGGGATCGAAGTTGATCCTGTAAAAGTCAGAGCCATCCTTGAGATGCCGCCTCCCAGTAATATCAAAGAGTTATGAGGCCTGATAGGAAGATTGCAATTCATCAGAAGATTTGTTTCCCAGTACTCAGACAGATGCGATACTTTCTACAGACTACTTAAAGGAGGAACTGAATACAAATGGAATGGTCAGTGTCAGCAAGCCTTCAACAACATCAAGAAGTACCTCCTTAACCCGCCCATACTGTTGCCACAGGTCCTCGGAAGACCCCTAATTCTATACATCAGTGAATGGCAAAGCAATAGGAGTAATTCTAGGACAATATGAAGAAGACGACAAGAGAGAGAAGGTTATCTACTACCTCAGTAGGACGATGGTCGAATACGAATGAAAATACACTTCAATGGAGAAGACTTGTCTCGCATTGGTGTGGGTCTCTATCAAATTACGACACTACTTCGGAGCACATAAAATACTAGTACTAGCCCGAATAGACCCTCTGAAGTATGTATTCGAAAAGCCCGCAACATCAGAAAAGATCGCTCGCTGGCATATGGTCCTACAAGAATTTGATATCACTTATGTCATGCAAAAATCGATCAAAGGACAAGCAGTCACCGATTACCTTACAGATCTCCCACTACCGAGTGGTGAGCCCGTGCATGCAGATTTCCCCGATGAGGACCTACTCATGATTCATAATGAAGAGCCCGATAAGACCTCATGGACCCTTTATTTTGACAGTGCTTTAAATCATAAAGGAAAAGGCATTGGGATAGTCCTCCTAAGTCTAGAAGGAGTTGTCATATCTAAAGCTTTTCAACTAGATTTTCCTGTCACTAACAATGTCACATAATACGAAGCTTTTATAGTTGGACTACAAGCAGCGCTATAATCAGGTGTTAAATAGTTAAAAACCATCGGTGATTCAAAACTAGTAATTTCACAAGTCATAGGAGAACGGAAAACTAAGGAAAGGAGACTAATGGCATACCTAGAAACTGCTCAATATTTAGTAAAGAAATTTGAAAGATTCTCTTTCACACACATCCCTAGATTAGAAAAAGTGCTCATAGATTCCTTAGCCACACTAGCCTCAGTCATACAAATACCCATCAGGCAAAATACCAAGACCTTCATTGAAAAGCTAACAGTACCCGCCCACGAGGTAGCATGGACCGTCAAGAGAGAATTACCCATCCTCCTCACAAGTACAGCACTGGAAGAAGCAATCACTCCATAAAAGCATGTCAAGATAGAAATCAAAATTGCTATATTCAGATTTGAAAAATCACCGATCGACGATGGACAACTGTGGTATTTCGACATCTGAAACTTCTTGAAATATCAACATGTCCCTTCATACTTCACGAAGATCAAACGGAAGACTATAAGGAACCGATGCACCCGGTTATGCATACTCAGTGAAACATTATATAAAGAGGCCTTCACTAAAGGAGTACTACTATAATGCGTCACGACTACCGAAGGATAATACATCATCCGAGAAGCACATGTCAGTGCTTGCGATGCCCACTCTGGTAGATAGAGACTCACCGATCAAGTTACACGACAAGGCTACTTCTGGTCAACAATGATTAGAGATTGCCACCTCTACATCCAATCCTGCAAGCAGTGCCAAGAATAAGTCACCCTCGTCAAAGCTCCATCAGTTGCATTGAATACTATGACCTCTCCATGACTGTTTTCAATGTGGGCTTTCTATGTCATTAGACCTTTCACAGACACTGTTGGGAACACTCACAAGCACGCATTCATACTTATAGCGACCAAATACTATACCAAATGGGAAAAAGCTGAATCCTATGTCAGAATCACTGCTTCAATACTCGTAAGGTTTATCATTCGAAATATCATCACCAGGTTTGGAGTACCCAGGATGTTTGCCACTGACAACGGACCACAGTTCATCACAGAGAAGATGAAGAAGTTATGCAAGAAGTACAATATCGATCTATGCCACTCATCTCCGTTCTACCCTCAAGGCAATGGACAGGCAGAAGCTATGAACAAAAACCTGATTTGAATCCTAAAATGCACAGTAGAAACGAGCAATAGAGGCGACTGGCCTGAACGACTACCAAAAGCACTTTAGGCATATAGGACCTCTATTCGTAAGGCCACTGGTAAAGTAGTCCTACCATATGTGTGTAATCATGGGATTTTTTGATGATCTCGTCGCGATGATGCGCTCGCTAAATAAAATATTTAGAGTCGCCACCCGGATCTTTTAGTGTCCCGGGAAACCTAGATCATTTTTATAAGCACCAAAGTGCCACAAATATGACTTTGAATCCAGTCTACGCCAAAGGCACTTGGGTAGGGGCTTCGGTTAACGATCGGGAAGGTATTAGGTACTTGATCAACCCGCTCATAAGCGGTCTCTACTATGGTTGGGTCTATGTGGGGCTGGTTTATATAATATATATATATATATAATTATATATATATAAGAAGTAAAATGCGTGGCACTTTTCCTTGCCCGAAGGCACACCGATCCTATTGAGTCCTTCCCGCTTGCCGAAATTTGGGCAGCATAATGGTTCAATTCTAGGATAGAGGAAAAGCAAAGAAGGTAGAGGAATAGAGGGGAGAGCCGGATGTGATGTGGGCTCGCAGCGTGGCCATCCGAGCCAGCCGCAGGGCCACTTGTGCCACTAGTGCGTCAGGCATTGGTGGGTTGAAGCTGGAGCATCGTCAGAGCATCACCAAGCCATGAGGGCTTCGCCATTGATGTGACGTGGGCTCGCGGCGTGGCCATCCGAGCCAGCCGCAGGGCCACTTCAACCCACCAATGCCTGACGCACTAGTGGTACCCTGCGGCTGGCTCGGATGGCCACTCCGCGAGCCCATGTCACACGGAGCTCTCGGGCCCTTGTAGCACCGATGTAGACCTTCACGTTGATGTGTCTTGGATGAGCTTCCGATAGCAAACGGGTTGAAGGAGGGGTTTGAATCTATAAGGCTTGGTAGCTAAGAGGTAAGAGAAGAAGGATAGGGGCTAGTTCTAGCTAGATCTTAATGATTGATGGTAGAAAATGAGGTGTAAAGGATGAACTAGGGTGCTGGAATTTTAATGGACAAATGCTAAAATGGAAGGTGAGGAATAGCTAAAGCCTTTTCTGTCTTTAAAATTTTTTTCAAGCCCTTTGCAATGGGGGATGCCTCTCTATTTATAGAAAAAGAGAGGGTTAGGGGGTACTTAAAAGCTAATTAAGGTTAAAAATTTGGTAATGGACAATCTAAGGTTTTTAAGGTTTTCTAGAGCTTGGAGAAGAGAGATTTGGGTTTAATGATAGATGATAGGGTGGTGACTTGAATGGCAAAAGGGAGATAACCTAAGCTAATAGGGTCACTAGGGTCCTAAAGAAACATACCCCAGACTTTGGAATGGTCCACAAGTCAAACCCCCAATATCAATTTTGGCTATTTTTTGAAGGAAAACCAGGCCCAAACTGTTGGAAGTTGAAGACCCGTAGGAGGCCCAGCCCGGTTTTGCAATTTCCTGCATAAATCTGCGATCTTCATTTCACCATAACTTTTGATGTATAACTCTGATTGAGGCAATTTTTAGCTTGTTGGAAAGCTGGGGAAGTTCTCTTTCTAATAGTATAAAACTCAGATTCAGAAGAGGTTTGTGTAAATTTTGGCATTACTCTCTTTAATCATTGCTCAGGAGGGTGAGAAACTAGCTCTATGGGGCCGGTTTTATAATTTCCTATACAAATCTGCGATCTTTATTTCGTCATAACTTTTAATGTACAACTCTAAATTAGAAAATTCTTAGTTTGTTGGAAAGATGGGGAGCTCTACTTTCCAATGGTATATGTCTTAGGTTGGGTAACTATTTATAAAAACTTTGGAACTTCTCTTTCTAATCGCTTTTCAGGAGAGTTCGGATCGTGCCTGGGAAGGGTTCTAATAGGTCTGAGAAGGCTATGGTTGATTCCTAAGGGTTAAAGATGATTTCTAAAGATTTTGAGATAATTCCTAAGGTTTTGGGAAATGCTTTTGAAAGCTCGGGAGTATGTCTTTCTCGAAGTATGTATCGATCGGGCCTTAGGCAAAATTTGGGTATCTACAGTATGAGATATAAGTATCATCATCACGAATTCAACTCGATGATGAGCTATCCTTAGATGAGAGGAGAATTTCCCTACTCACGCAGCTAGAGTAGCTTGATGAAATACATCTAAGGGCAGCTGATCACACTCAGGTAGATCACAGGAGAGTGGCCAGGGCTTACGATAAGAAAGTCCTTGAACGAACCTTTAATATTGCGGAAGTAGTCTTGAAGAAAATCATGCCTTCCAAGCACGCCCATTCGAAAGGAAAACTTAAACCGAACTGGGAAGGCCCATATATCATAATAGCTGCATACCCTGGAAATGCCTACAAACTGGCGAACCTAGACGGGGAAGAACTCCCTAGCCCTTGGAACGCCATGTACCTTAGAAAATATTATCCTTAGCCCTGTGATCATCATATCTCGTGGTTAAATACTTATACTTATCACCCCCATAGCCATCACGACCCATTCATTGGTCGTACGCCTTCAATTCTCAGAATATCCTTAAGACCTCTGATTTATCGGCCACCTTTTCTCACTCGGGCAATCTGAATAAAGGACTAGTGACCTATCTAACCTCTTTCAAAAGCATAAGTGACACTCGATCCTCATTTCCCTTCCCCCACCATTAGAGGAGATGTTAGAGCAAAAAAATAAAGATGCTAGGCTCAATCAAATCTCATTATTCTTGCGTTAGCAGGATGCTTTCAAAACACATATATAAAAAAAATTGACCGAGAACATTATGACGAATGAACGAGTCAATGAGCTCAGAGAAGCATAAGCAGACCGTGAGGACATCCCTGGTAACGTTACTAGAAGTGTATAAAAAAGCTGCGAGGGCACCCCTGATGTCCCCATACTACTAGATGTCATCGTAAGGTGGTGGGAGGAGGACAAACTCCTGCTAACTATAGAATGTGAAGTTTTGATGGTATCGAAACATAACGAAGAGCTCGATCATGGCATCCCATATCCCCCTGAGAAAGAGATTGTTACTCATCCCTTTTGAAAAGGTTTAGATACAAACGGTTCCCCACATCACTGAGCCTTACCCTGCTCTTCTATTTTTATTTCGGATGATAAATCAGAAGCCTTACAGGATGCTCCAAGAAATGAAACCGAAAACTAATGAATGATGACTGATGCAATCACCTACTATACCTACCATACTTCTCCTTAATAACCATGGGATAGGATGACCACCACCCTAAGATAAACTCCATATACAACTGACCTAATCAAAGAGACCTCCCCGGTTCGATGACAGTGTCGATCATCTCATCTTTAAAACTAATTCACCAAATACCCATGATTGCTTATAGACCCATGGTGCTCATCGCGAAATCCAGAAAAGCTCCATTACATCTTGACGCTAGGGCATTTTTTTGGATTAGAAGAAGAATCATATCAGAAGCGTCGACTTGTCCACAAAGAAGATGAGGAACGACGAAGTTACCACCCGAAAAGTCAACCGAAGATATTATATGGCCAATCCTACCATGCTCCTACACTGGGGCATTTTTATTATTTTAGTTATTTACTTTCCCTATTGCATTATTTTCATTTCAAAAAAAAAGAAGAAAAAAAAATAAAAAAAATAAAAAAATATCCATCTTTTGCTACCAGACTCTGGTCTGAGACACTTACCCCCTTGACAACTAGCAAGGGGGAGAATAAAAACTACTGACAACATCACTCTTACATGTGCAGATACGAAGCAACCTTCAACCATCACCAGGCCAGCTCAGGAAGCATCCAAGTCCCAATGACGGGTGATGGTGCTAAAGCAACTAAAGAGCAAAAGTAGACACAAGAGGTAACTAAAAGAAAAGGAGCCAATCAGGAACATCTAAACCAAAAATTTCTCTATGTATATGTCAAGATCTTGTCATTTCTTTTTTACACTTGTCACCGGGGGCATCCCCCTGTATATACAACACGCACATACCATGAATGCAAAAAACACACACATCTCTACTCCCTACGCTGTCGCTGCGATGGACGAGCACCGCTGTCCTCAGTATCATCAGCTCGGAGGTCTGTAAATTGGTCCTCTGAAAACACAATCCCGGCACCCGGAGTCCTCGGAACCTCTAAACGACGAGGCCCCACCACATAACCCCCTCATTCCTCTGGCTAATAGACTACCTCGATCGAGAACGAGGAGGATACCTCTCAAGAATATCACGAACGGCTGAATCCCTATGAGCATCATCCCTGACACGATCATGTGACGTGTGACGAGACTGCCCAGCCGAAGAACCTGTAGACTTCGACTCCGAGCCATCAAGCTGACTAACCAACCTATGCACCCCTCACTCACTCCTTGTCAAACGATACTGCAACCGATCTAGGGGCACTTGCATCTCCGCCCACGTCGTCCGACATGCTGCCTTTAACGCCTCGATCTGAGTCCTCTGTGTGACCATCATCTCAATGACTAGGTCCTCACCACTCTGCGTCCCCCCGAGGACCCGTCTTGCCTCGAGGGTGGTGTGCGCTCGTGCCGCCTCCAGACGCGCCTCCCCAAGCTGACAAACTTGCATAACCACACAAAGTCAAAGAAAAACTAATATATATATGAAAAAAGTAACAAACTTTCAAAAGGAAAGGTATATACCAGATCCAGCCTCTCCTCCAGGAGTCGCCCAACTGTCTCAGCCGTCACTGGATTAGCAGGAGGCACGGAAGGAACAACGAACGTAGGCGGCTGCAACAAGAATAAACAAATACATTAGAAAAATACTATAATGACAAATAAACCATGAAAACAATAACTAAAATATATCTAAGTAGGGATAGGAGCAGACTCCTAAGGGGGAGCCTCGTGAGCAGAGTCCGAAACAGCCTGCACAAAGAACCAAGAAAACCAACACAAGACATGTCAGAACAAAATAAAGAGGAAATAACCTCAACGGGATTATGCTAAAAAAAAATTATACCTGACTCTCCGGACATAGAGAGGCAGCAGTCGCCTCCCTTGTCTGAAGATCCTCGGCAACCCGACGCTGAAATGTAACGTAATGTTAGTAAACTACTAAGGAAGCAAAACAATGACTCCCGACAAACTAATGCATTGACACAAATAAGATAAAAGATTGAATTAAACCTACCCAATGATCTAGCTCGGCCCGAAGCTGAGCCATCGCTGGATTCTCCCGACTGTAGGAAACAATTGAAGATGGATCAAATGCCCGAACGAGACCTCCAGCAGCGAGCTCGGCCCTCTACGAATAATAATAAACACATCACTTGGTAAGCTGACAATGCTAATAATAAATAAAACCATATTTGTAAAGACACTTACCAATCGATCGATCTCAGAACGTAGACTGGCCGTTGCCTCCCGGTCAGCCAGCTACGGATTGCGATAGACATCCAGCAAGGCCGCTTGACGAGCAACCTCACCCTCCCTCTAAGACTGTCTAAAATAAAATAAAACGAGATACCACAACCATGTCAGAACGATCAGAAGACCAAGTCCACATAATACAAAAAAAACTATAAATTAACTCATCAGGAGCCGTCGAGTCTCTGCTAGCCGAGCGCCCAACTCATCCTCCGCCGCCCTAGCCTGAGCAATTGAGGAGGCTAAGGAGTGCATCATCTCCTCATCCGGACAAGGAGAACACCCAATTCGCTCCATCGCCCATGGAGGGCGTCTAATCCCCCCCGCACGCTCAGGGTGAGATAGCCCTACTCTAACGCAGCCAACCTCTCCCTCAAAGTCGTCGCCGACTCCGGCCCACTAATCACGAAAGAGTCACTCCCGTGGAAGGGACATGTGAAGAGACGCCCGCCACCCAACGCACTAAACCACCGCACATACTCCTGAGTGTCTACCTCGTCGTGCGCCCCTGTAACCCTAGTCCCCCCAGCTCTAAAATCCGCTATCTGAAGTGCCATCCGCTCGACAAAATTTTGGCCAGGAGGGCCGATCATCCTCTTCGCCACTCTGTGGTGAATCTTTGGAGGGACTCCCTGAGCGAGCCCTAGCTGCCATACCACTCGAGATGTGTGGATCCTCTCCACCCTCTCAAAACAATGGACCCATATGTCTACATCAAAGAAGGGCCGGCTAGACCGAATAACTGGCATGCCTGCATCCTCCTCCTTCGCATAGGGCCTCCAAATCACCTACAACCAAACAAACAACCCTAAACCCACCCCTCGATGAAGACTCAAATCCTAAAAGACTGAAACGAAATGAAAAAAAAAAATACATATGCATGACAATCTATACCTGCCCCGTGTGCATATCCTTAAAGAGACCGTGCACGGCTGAAGTTCTGAAGACCAATGGCGACCCCTCAACACCTCCCTCCACACGTGCATCCGCGGAGACATGAACCTCACCTCTAACTAAACCCCCGGACGAAGAAAAGTGAAGTGATCATATGCCCAAAACTAGAAAACAAAATAGAGAAAATGCTAAGTAGATGCTACTATCAAAAGACCAAGAAGAAAAAAAAAGAAAGACATTACGACACCAATTAACTAAAACTCACCTGGATGAATGGAATGAAACCTCTGATTGATACGACGCCCTGTCCCAATGGTAAAGCTGCTCATAGAGATGCACCAACGTGGCTTCACCCCACGCATAGGTGGGGATCTGATCCAAATCCCCAAGAATCATCAGAAACAACCCGGTGACACATCCCCGAGTCGAAGAAGAAAAGAGCACTGCACCAAGGAAGTGCATCAAAAATGCTCGGAGCACCCTAACCGCAGCCAATCCCGGCTCCACCACGAGCTCCTGGCCCATCACTATCACACAACGCGCCTCATAAGATGCCTTCGCCTTCGAATGGCACCTCGGGGGGACGAAGCCACTCACAAACATATCGAAGAACTAGGTGACTCGAACTACACCGACCCTGATCCACTCAATCTACACGGCATACCTAAAATCTCCTCACACACCTCGAAATAATGACCTGCCATCTGCCCTGTGATCGGCTCACCCTCGAAATGAAGACTGGCGATGCAGACACAGTCCTCTGGAGTCGGCAATATCATACCAACTGGAAAGAGAAGTGCCTGATGCCTCTCCCTCCAGCTCGCCAAGATCACCATGATCAAGCCACGATCGGCCCATGCTGAGTTGAGAGGTAGCTGCGGGGGCTCCTATTGAACGAAACACAAACAATGATAGTAAGACTAACACATACCTATGACGAAAGACAAATGAATTTAAAACTAAAATCAAGTCAAATATGTCCCAAACAAAATAACAATTTACATTAAACACACAAAACGTGATAAGGGCAACTGAATAGAAACATGACCTATCTCTAGATGCCGTCATGATGCATGAGTGAGCACACAATCAAGGATTAATGCAGGTTTGACATAAATTAGAAGGGTTTCCAGAGCTTAATAAGCTTATGTCATAACCTAAATGGCTAAGAAAATAAAAGAACTCTTGCTCATGGGTGCTTACCCGACCTCCAGTGAAGAAATCCTCCAGCAGGAAGTGTCTGCGATCTTGATGCTCCTTAGCCGACCGCACCATCAGCTCTCTCACCCTCAAGTATCTCACCCTCAACCCTCTCACCCTCATCCTCCGACTGGTCAACCCCCAGTACCTCCTCTCCAACCACCTCAACATCCACCTCCCTGACTATGTCGGTCCAAGCTTCGAAAGTCTCATCTATCTCCGCTCCTAACATCCTCTCTAACTCAGAAACAGTAAGATTGTGCCCACCAATATCCTCACCCTCCATCCTAGAACGAGGAGCTCAAAAAACTGAAGAGAACAAAGGAAACGGTGCCCGAAACGGATGGCCGGATTGCAAAATATCATGAAAACACGAAAATTAGAGCACAAAGAAATAAGGAAACAAAGAATCGAAGACCAACACGGATCACACGACAAAAATGAAAAATTCTAAACTATTTATAAAACATACCCAAATCGCGCGCATAAATTCATGCGCTCAAACCAATCACGCACCACTCTCACCGCGCTTAATTCGGATCACACGACCGATCTTGAGCGCGTAACATAATCGTTGCCCGCTCAAACCAACCCAACCATCTGGTTGAGTGCAGCCTACTGAGCGTGTAATCGTTTCAAGCATCCACATAGTGGCGCGCAAATGCCAATGGTCACCCGTATAGTGACCAGCCATCGCCCTAATCATGCGCCCGGTACCATGTGTTTAAATCGGTCAAACGACCAGAAACTGGTGCTTAACTACGTTTTGACGCTCTGAATGTGCGTTCACCCTCTGGCGTGCAATTAATTTATGCGCTTGGAGTGAAGCGTGTAATTCCCTAGAAATACAAAGAAGAAAAAATGCCTAGGAAAGCAGTTTCATGACCTAAGTTAGGTGATTTTCGACACTAATTATTAGCCTAAACCACGCCCATATTAAGCCCGATCCAAAACATTCCAGACTTAAATAAATATCCATCCCGATAACTAAAAGAAAATGCACCAAACCAAACCAAAAATGAAAAAAATGCCCCAACATCACCTATGCACTCCAACTAATACCAAGACTAAAGAAAAACTAAAAAAAAATGCCCCCCATCATTCATTCACTTGAACCTAAACTGCTCCCAGAACACCCCAGATCAAAATAAATAAATAAGATCAGACCAAATTCAAATAAATAAGCATTACACTCAAAACAAATCAACGCAAGCTACCAAATAAACCAAAATTTGCTAAATAGAAATTGTCACAAACGAAGTAAGAAAACATAATCTCTTCATAAATAAATAAAATAATTATAAAATACACCGAGGGAATACCCTTTGAATATACAACTTAAAACAAGAAACTTAAAATCCGCACGTTCAGGTAATGCACGAATCCGGATTTATTCGGGAAACCACATTTTTCTCCCCCATCTCTTCCCTTAGCATCCACATAGTGGCGCGCAAATGCCAATGGTCACCCGTATAGTGACCAGTCATCGCCCTAATCATGCGCCCGGTACCATGTGTTTAAATCGGTCAAACGACCAGAAACTGGCCCTTAACTACGTTTTGACGCTCTGAATCCGCGTTCACCCTCTGGCGTGCAATTAATTTATGCGCTTGGAGTAAAGCATGTAATTCCCTAGAAATACAAAGAAAAAAAAATGCCTAGGAAAGCAGTTTCACGACCTAAATTAGGTGATTTCCGACACTAATTATTAGCCTAAACCACGCCCATATTAAGCCCGATCCAAAACATTCCAGACTTAAATAAATATCCATCCCGATAACTAAAAGAAAATGCACCAGACCAAACCAAAAATGAAAAAAATGCCCCAACATCACCTACGCACTCCAACTAATACCAAGACTAAAGAAAAACTAAAAAAAAATGCCCCCCATCATTCATTCACTTGAACCTAAACTGCTCCCAGAACACCCCAGATCAAAATAAATAAATAAGATCATACCAAATTCAAATAAATAAGCATTACACTCAAAATAAATCAAAGCAAGCTACCAAATAAACCAAAATTTGCTAAATAGAAATTGTCACAAACGAAGTAAGAAAACATAATCTCTTCATAAATAAATAAAATAATTATAAAATACACCGAGGGAATACCCTTTGAATATACAACTTAAAATAAGAAACTTAAAATCCGCACGTTCAGGTAATGCACGAATTCGGATTTATTCGGGAAACCATATTTTTCTCCCCCATCTCTTCCCTTAGCATGGCAACAATTCGACTGCTACCTTGTATTCCCAATCCCGTCTATTCTCAACAATTCACACAATAAACACAACTCTTCGGGTCCAACACCCGGGATACAAAAAGGAAAGGAAGAAAAGACATTAATGAACAAGAAAATCTCCAAAACAAAAATGCCCCAAAACTTTTAATCCCAAACTTGGAATAAAATTCAAAACAACAAGAACCCAAAACTTTTAGCTCACACATATATAAACTATACCTCCAGAATTACCAAATGACAAGTGTCACACCTTTAAACCCTTCCAATCTAATTAAATCTAAATCAAACACATACCCCCTTTGAAAGACCACAATCCATGATAAACCCAGATGAACCAATAATCACACAACACATATCCCTTCAAGGAAACACAAATCCCAAAGCAAAGTAAACAAGCCGATAAGATTTGAACACTTAACACCCATCCAAAACTTTTGAAAACTCACACCTTTTTAACAGGTGTCACCTCAAGTCAAACAAAAGACTAGAACAAAATACCTTAGACTTCACTTTAAAAAAATAAAGCCCTAAATTGTTTGGGACCCCGCAAAGAAAAATGCCCCAACCAAACCCACCGGAACCAAGTAAACCCTCTAAACAAATCCCATAAAACAAATTGAACTTCAAGCTAAACTAAATCCTAAAATAAGTCAAACAAATCACATAAAACAAAACTAATCCACTAATAAGTTTAAACGAATAAACAAGCACGACGAAACAAAAAAAATGCCTCTTCATTTATAATTCAATATTTTACAAGCATCACCGGAGGCATAGCTCCTGAATCTACAACCAAAAACGAAAACCTAAAACTTTAACCTACAACCCAAAACAAAGACTGGGTTCAAAACTGAGATGAAGCGAGGAGCAGATTCCGCTCCGAGTGTCCAATCGAAGGCTTCAGGGAGAATTGGTTGGGAAACGCATCCCTCCACTTTTTACTCCTTCTCTTCTGCTACTTCACCTCCTCCACCGCCGCTTCCTCAATGCTGCCTTCATCGCTCCCTAAAAAGGACCGATGTGAAGACTAGTGCTCTCATTCCCAATACTGCCCACTCCTAGAATGACGCCGTCCACGAGCATCACCTCCGAACGGAAGTCACATAAAATAATGAATATAGGAAGAAATGACATCCCAATCGGATGGTTAGATCGCCCAATATCGCTAAAACACGAATTTCAGAACACAAGATATCCAGAAAAAGGCCAAAAATCGAGACTAAACTAGAGAATGAAAAATAAATGAAAGCTCCCTCGCTTATATAGAGTATGGACTCAATCTCGTGCATAGCCACATGTGTTTAACCAAATCACGTGCCATGCACACTGCGCAGAATCCAAAACATGCGCTTCGATTCGAGAGCGTAATGAAACCATCACCCGTGCCAACAGCGTGACGCTCCAATCGTGCGTACTCCATGAACAACGTGATCTCATTCAACAACACACTGCCATCGCGTAACCTGAAAGGTCACCCGTACACTGACCAGGTGACGTCTCTATCATGCGCTACGGTTATAGCACATAGCATAATCACACGCACACTCAGAAATGCGTAAACGACCCCTCAAGCCTGAGATCGCACGCTCGAAAATAGGCGCACAATCGTATTGAGCGACCTAAAACAAGCGCTCAATACCTGACTTTGGACAAAATTTACACCTCACACCTTTTTATCACATAGCGGTCAAAATTCTTCTGTCCCTTCGCGTAGCCTCACAAGCTGTTTCGACAGAAAAGAAAGACCTACTCACCCATCCCATCGCATACCCTTGTATGAGAAGGAAGCATCGATAGCACCCATCCCCATCATGATAATGTGTATACATATGATATCACCTCAATATCCAGCCCCATCATAATAAATTTTCCATACCCTCATGGCCCATCGCGCAAATATCCTACCAATGTCCCATCGCGCAAATATCTCACCAAAGTCCCATCACTAACTACGTTCAGTGGACATCCCGTCACGAGAGAGGGAAAGCTCGAACATGTCCCATCGCTAAAGCAAAGAGCCCTCTCTCTCTTGAGTTGATCCCCACATCCCACCAGGACTCACCCAGCATACAGCCAAAGAAAGGGAGAACGCCTAGGCCCTTCGTGACATTATTCCCAAGCCATCACGCCAGCAATCGCCAACCACTGCCATAGCGAACCCAAAGAGAAGAAAGCTCTAAATTCCCATCGCTGTACCGCCCCTAACAACCCACCAGTCCCATCGCAGACCACACAAGCTGCATGCCATCCAGGTAAGTATCACCCCCAAGTAAGCACTACCCACTTTTTTGTTTTACTCGATATTCCTCATAAATATATAGTTAGCTATGACTAAGTCAAATATTTATAAAACCCATCTCTCTCGACTCGCGAATCACTGTAGTCCTCCCATAAGAGACAATCATTAATATTCATCGAGAAGGTTAGACAGAGTATCCGACATGCCAAGTGTCATTTTGACAACCACAATAATGGTTGGGTCAACAAATCCTGTACCGATGGATCTGCTCAGCGACATCTTGGAAGCCACATTTTCTGCCATTTTACCATTGAATTGATCTTAAGTTAAAATCCTTAAAATTTTAAAATTTCAAAATCATCTAATCTTCAAAATCCCCTTACTTCAATTAAAAAAGCAAAAAAGAGGAAGAAAAGAAGAATAAAGTAACAAGATAAATAGACCCGACTCACCTTTCTTTGAATGACAAAAGAAAAAACAACTGATTAAGCGCCCCATCACCCGTGCACAATAAATTACACTTAAACCTGACCTTTAACTCCTAAGACCCGTAAACTCGCAATCAAGCGCATATCCCACTGCGGGAAATTGGATCAAGCGCACACTCCACTACGCAGAATCATTTGTTCAGACACTTAGGACTAGAATACCCAACTTACAGGCCAACCCCTGAACTCGCAATCAAGTGCATATCCTACTGCGTAAAATTGAATCAAGCGCACACTCCACTGCGCAGAATCATTTGTTCATACACATTAGGACTAGAATTCCCACCTAAGATCCCTGAACTTGCAATCAAGCACATATCTCATTGCACAAAATTGGATTAAGCACACACTCCACTGTGCAGAATCATTTATTTAGACACATTAGGACTAGAATTCCCACCTAAGATCCCTGAACTTGCAATCAAGTGCATATCTCACTACGCAGAATTGGATCAAGTGCACACTCCATTGCGCAGAATCATTTGTTTAGACACATTAGGACCAGAACACCCAACTTATAGGCCAACCCCTGAACTCGCAATCAAGCGCATATCCCACTGCACAGAATTGGATCAAGTGCATACTCCACGATGCAGAATCATTTGTTCATATGCATTAGCACTAGAATTCTTAACTTAGAGGCCGACTCCAAATGAATCAAGCGCACACTCCACTAAGCAGAATCATTTGTTTAGACACATTAGGATTAGAATACCCAACTTACAGGCCAACCCCTAAACTCGCAATCAAGCGCATATCCCACTGCGCAGGATTGAATCAAGCACACACTCCACTGCACATAATCATTTGTTCAGACACATTAGGAGTAGAATACCCAACTTACAGGCTAACCCCTGAACTCGCAATCAAGTGCATATCCCACTGCGCAAAATGGGATCAAGCGCACACTCCACTGCGCAGAATCATTTGTTCAGACACATTAGGACTAGAATTCTCACCTAAGATCCCTGAACTCGCAATCAAGCACATATCCCACTGCGCGGAAATGGATCAAGCAGACACTCCACTGCTCAGAATCATTTGTTCAGACACATTGGGACTAGAATTCCCACCTAAGGTCTCTAAACTCGCAATCTAGTGCATATCCCTCTGCACAGAATTGGATCAAGCGCATACTCCACTGCATAGAATAATTTGTTTAGACACATTAGCACATTCCCAACTTAGAGGCCGACTCCAAATAAATCAAGCGTACGTGCCACTGAGCGAAATTCAATTGAGTACACCTCATAAGACCCCCACCTCAATTACCAACCCCAAACCGGCCATTCCCCTGGGAAACTAAACATTGAGTATTTTAGTCTAAGAACTTACAAACGCCAATTAGAAAAGGAACGCCTAACATGCATTGGTGTGAGCAATGATGCGCCCGGTCTGACATGACTTGTAAAAGCCTTCGATATTACATGATACTTTATTTTATTATTATCGGTCCCTAGACCTTTTTTTGGACATTTAATTGATGCCCCAGTACCTCGATTGCATAAAATCCCTCTGTTAGCCTGCGCCATGCACCCGCAAACCTGGAATGTGCCCTTCGACAGCTACCATTTGGCCTTTAAATGCTCCATTTTAACTTGTACTGATAGATAAGAAAGCTAAGCATGTCATGTCAGCATCCCCAGTTCACATTTGTGATTTCCCAAGAGAAACGAGAAGACACCTCAAATGAGGGGTGTCTACTTCTTTGACGCATTCTTATTTTGCAAGAGCACGTCGAAGAGGGGCATCTGTAAACACCCCCATTTTTCCCTCTCGGAATATACAAATTTGTTCGGTCAACCTTTACCTCTTAACCCTGATGTGGGACCATATACTAAAACAATAGTGTATGGCTGAACACAGGTTGAAATAATAGTTCTGTGACTTAGGCCCCATACCCTCGACGTGGGAATCATGCACTGAAATAATAGTACATGGCTGAACACAGGCTGAAATAATAGCTCTGTGGCTCAGATCCCAACGTAGGGAGACTATATACTGAAATAATAGTATATAGTCAGAATGCAGACTGAAGTAATAGTCTTGCATTTCAAACCTCTTTTGACCTCATATTGGGACCATATGCTGAAATAATAGTATATGGCTGGACATAGGCTGAAACAATAGCTTTATGGCTCAGGCCCCTTTACCCTAACGTGGGAACTATGCACTGAAACAATACTACATGGCTGAATATAGGCTGAAACAATAGCTCTGTGACTCAGATCCCAACGTAGATAGACTATATACTGAAATAATAGTATATAGTTGAAATGTAGGCTAAAATAATAGCCTGGCATTTTAGACTCGACCTCGACCAGAACAACCCCGAATTAAGTGCCTAAAACCAAGCGCTCAATTTGATTGCACGCCAAATCACAAGCGCACAATTGGTCCCTTCTTAGACATGACTTCCTTTCCCTAGACCAACTCGAGACTCGATCACGAGTCTACCACCAGATGCGCGATCGGATTGAGAGCCCGACCACTGACGCGCAATTGGCCTACGATCGGCCTAGCCTCACCGTCCTTGACCTGTAAGTTTCCTCGATTAAACACTTCGAGAGTGGCGCTTAATTAGATTACGAACCCCAAAATGGGCACGCAGTTAGTTCTAACGCTATTAGGACTAGGAAACTCGTTGAGCAAGTCAGCCAGTCGCTCACTGAGTCGGCGACCGACTCAAAGCTATTAAGTACTGGGAAACCGGCGCGCAATTTGATTAAACGCCTGAAACATGACATTTAATTAGAAAAAAACCTATAAAATATTTTTTTCTTAATTTTCCCAAGAGGCTGACAACACGAGAGAGAACGGAATTTTTTAGGATTTTGAAACCAGAGAACTCCGAGGACAAACCCATAGAGCAACCTAGTCATAATTTCGAGATTCAAGCTTCGAATCTTTGAGATTTATGTCCGCAGCCCTGGTCCTAGGTAAAAAATCTTAGTTTTAGACTTAGGATATTTCTCTTAGTTTTAATTATAGGTTTAAATTTTCAGTCCAAGACCGTAGCACCCATTTTTAGACCACAAATTTTCTATACCTGGTTCTAGTTCTCCGAATTTAGAACTAGTCCTTAATCCAATGGTCTAATTTATCGACCCTAGGCTTTAATTCCGTTCTAATATCTTAATCTCCAATCCTATCATTAATCTCTGGTTCTAGGTCTTACACTCTTGAATCAGTCCTTAATCATACAGTCTGATTTTCTGATTTCGAACCCGAATTCAGTCTTAGAAATTTAAATTTAAATTTAATTCTTTAGTTTAATACTTCCAAAAATCCTAAATATTAATTTTAGTTTCTATAATTCTAATTTCTCAATTTAATTCATAATTATTACTCCAAAATCGACTCTGAAAAATCTAAAAATACTATTTTATCATTATAAATCCAATTTATCTTTAATCTCAGCCATCCGATTTGCCCAAGGGAGCTTACGGAGGGTAGTCAGGAATGAGGCCAATCCACCTTAGCATAGCGGGCCCCAAACCATTTTTTTAAGAATTTTAGAATTCATTAATTGCTTTTCTTACCTTTTTAGTATAATTAACTAGTAGATTTATTTTATTTCAGAATAATTAATTAATTAAGTTAATTAGATTTTAGTATGATTGATTAATTTCTTTAAATCATATTTTAATTGGTTAATTTCTTGCTCTAATTAGAATTTCAGTCTGATTAATTCATTGCCTAAATTAGAGTTTTAGTAAAACTAGTTCTCTATTTCAATTAGAATTATGGTAGGACTGTTATATTTGTCTAGATTAGAATTTTGACACAACTAGTATACATGCTCAATTTGAATTTTAGTATAATTAGCATGCTCAGTTTAATTAAAGTTTTATCAAAATTAATACACCTGCACTCCTAGTACAATTAGGAGACCGATGTTAATTGGACTCTTAGTAGTATTAGGACACTATATTAATTAGGATTCCAGTAGTGCTAGGAAGCTAAAATTAACTAGACCCCTGATAGAATTAGAATATTAAATTAAGTAAACTATAATAAATTTCCACATAACTAAACTCACAACAGAATTCGGAAGTCTAAACCAATCAGAACTATAAGAATAATGGGAAATAAAAGGAAATTAAACTATCTAAATTACAAGAAAAGGCATAGCTGCTGACGTTCGCAGGCGGACGATTCAGTATAGAAGTAACCCACACCCGCTCTAAAGTGTGATCATTGACGTGTTGCAACGTCGATATATATCTGTAGCTGGCGATCGCAATAAACTAGGAACCGTCCTAGAAAACCCTTTTTCTCTAACACTCTAAACGCCGCATCGCTAGAGTTCACTTTGACAGAATTGGAGTCAATGATTCAACGGGGACCAAGAGGAACCCAAAAAAAGTGTGCACCAATAGTAGGGACCATGCACTGAAATAATAGTACATGGTTGAACACAGGCTGAGACAATAGCTTTGTGGCTCAGACCCTGACGTAGGGAGACTATATACTGAAATAATAGTATATAGTCGAAATGTCGACTGAAATAATAGTCAGGCATTTTAGACCCCCTAACCCTAATTGAGATCATATACTGAAACAATAGCATATGGCTGAACACAGCTGAAGTAGTAGCTCTGTGGCTCTGACCCCATAACCCTAACGTGAAAATCATGCACTGAAACAATATTACATGGCTGAATGCAGGCTAAAATAATAGCTCTGTGGCTCAGATCCCAACGTAGGGAGATTATATACTGAAATAATAGTACATAGTCCAAATATAGACTGAAATAATAGTCTTGCATTTCAGACCCGACCCGGACCCAGACAGCCCCGAATTACGCACCTAAAACAACGCTTGCAATTCGATCGCATGCCAAATCACGCGCGTACAATCAGTCCCCCTCTCAGACTAGACTTCCTTTCCCAGACCACTTCGCGACTTGATCACGCGCCTCATATGAGACGCGTGATCGGATTGAGCGCTCGACCATCAACGCGCAATTGGCCTACACCCGACCTAATCTTACAGTCCTTGACCCCCAAGCTTCCTCGATTATGCACTTCAGAAAAGACGCTTAATCGGATTGCGCACCCTACACCAAGCGCGCAATTAGTCCTAACTTTATTAGAACTAGGAAACTCGCTGAGCAAGTCAGCCGGTCACTCACTGAGTCAGTGATCGACTCAAAGCGATTAAGCACTGAGAAATCGGTGCGCAATTCAGTTAAATGCCTGAAATAGGGCGTTTAATTAGAAAAAAACCTATAAAAGCCTTTTTTTTTAATTCGACCAGGAGGTTGGACGAAAGAGGCTAAAAATTTCACAGAGAGAGAACGACAAATACAGAGAATTTTGATGGCAAACCCATAGAGAAGCATAGCCATGATTTCGAGATTCAAGCTTCGAATTTTCGAGATTCCTCTCTGCAGCCCCGACCTCAGGTAAGAATTTAGTTTTAGTTTTCGACCGTAGCTTTTTAGTCTTTAGATTTAGGATTCCTTAGTCTTAATTATTAACATCAAATATTTTTAGTCTTAGACCGTAGCACCTTTTTTAGACCGTAATTTTAATCTCTGGTTTTAGTCTCCTATTTCTAGAACCAGTCCTTAATCTAACGGCCTAATTCACCGACCATAGACTTTAATTTTGTTCTAAAATCTTAATCTCCAGTCCTATCATTAATCTCTGGTTCTAGTTCTTAGTTTCTAGAACTAGTCCTTAATCATACGGCCTAATTCTTTAATTTCGGACCCGAATTCAGTCCTTAAAATTTTAAATTCTAGTTTTAATTCCTCAATTTAATATCTCTAAAATCCCAAATATTAATTTAGTTTTCTATAATCCTAGTTTCATAACTTAATTCATCATTGTAATCCCGAAATCGGCTCTAAAAATCTAAAAAAACTACTTTATAATTCAAAATCCAATTTACTTTAATCTCAGCCACCCGATTTGCCCAAGGGAGCATACGGAGGGTACTCGGGAATGAGGCCAATCCTCCTTAGCATAGCAGGCCCCAAACCCTTTTTTCTTAAATTTTTAATAGGATTAATTCATTGCTTTAATTAGAATTTTAGTAAAATTAATTCATTGCTTGAGTTAGAATTTTAGCATAATATAATTTATTGCTTTAATCAGAATTAGTAAAAGGTAGTTCCTTTATCTCAATTAAAATTTAGTGTAGTTAATTCATTACTTTAAATCAGATTTTTTTTAGTAAAGTTAATTCCTCGACCTGATTAGAAAATTTGATAAAATTAGTTCCTTTATTCTAATTAGATTTTTAGTATAGTTAATTCATTGCTTTAATCAGAATTTTAATAAAATTAGTTTATTTATTTTAATTAGATTTTAATAAAATTAGTTTATTTATTTTAATTAGATTTTAATAAAATTAATTCCTTTGTTTTAATTAGAGTTTTAGTAAAATTAGTTCTCTATTTCAATTAGAATTGCAGTAGAATTATTATAAATGCTTTACTTAGAATTCTAGTACAATCAGCATGCTTTATTTAATTAGAGTTTTTATCAGAATTGATATATCTGCATTCCTAATACAATTAGGAGACTAATATTAATTAGACTTCTAGTAATATTAGGAAACTAAATTAATTAGAATACTAATAAAATTAGAACATTTAAATTAATTAGACTCCTAGCATAATTAGGAGACTAATATTAATTGGACTTCTAGTAGTATTAGGACATTAAAATTAATTAGACTCCAAATTCACAACTAGACTCACAATTGAATTAGAAAATTTAAACCAATTAGAAGCATAGCAATAACAGGAAAAGAAAAGGAAAATTAAACTATCTAAATTATAAGAAAGAGCCATAGCTGTTGACGTTCACAGGCGGACGATTCAGTAAAGAAGTAACCCACACCCGCTCTAAAGCATGATCATTGACGTTTTGCAGCGTCGTTAAATATCTGCAGCTGGCGATCGTAACCAACTAGGTATCTTCCTAGAAATCTCCTCTTTATTTTATTTCTAACATTCTAAACACCACATCGCTAGAGTCCACTTGGACAGAATTGGGCCACTGATTCAACGGGGACCGAGAGGAACCCAGAAAAAGCGCGCACCAACAGACTGGCATTCGCGATGGGACAGTTTTGCAAACTCTTTCTTAAATAGTTAGTTTTTATTTTTTTTTCCTTTTTTTTTCCTTCCCGTCGTATCATTTAGATTTCCTTTAAATATATGAGTCTTCGTCAAAGACTTGAGATGTCTAGTATACGAAGAGTGAGTTTAGGAGACCCATCATTGTGGGCATATTACGACAACCTCATGTACGAAGAAGAACCACTTTACAATTCCAGCCTAGGACAACCTGAGATTAACATGGCTGGAGAATAATAAAATCCCTTCTCTACCCTGCACATTGGTAACAATCCTGACGGGAGAGATGGTAACACTGGACAAAACCTTACTGCTCAAAAAATTGTAGAACTCAGTATTCAAAGAATATAAAAAGGTGATGACAACTCTGAGGAATTACTTCGAGGGTTGCCTGTTGCATATGAGAGCATTAGGTTACGATAATATTAAGAATGAGAATGACAGGAAAGGCTACCACCTACCCCGAGCACGGTGTTGGCCTGTGCCATACCATTGAGGCAACCTGCTGACACATTCTTTAACGAGGACTCTCTAGATAAGGTTGGCTCACGGGCAGCTCCAAAAGACAGCACTATCAAAATTGAAGATCTCCTTAAAATGCTCGACAAATACATAGCCAGGAGGGAATGCCCTGGTCACTCATTTGGATTCGATAAATTCTGTCGGGACGTTGAATTTAACTTACCAATAGGATTTAAACCGCCAAAATTTACCAAATATAATGGCACGGGAAATCTGAATCATCACTTGGCCCTCTTTTACAACGATTGTCGACCCATACGTGATAATCAAGGACTTCTCATGTGACAGCCTGGATTTCGGCACCCCGAAACCCGCGCCATCAGCACGATCATCTTGACCGTGCCCCTCAACTATGCACGGAACACTGGTATATCAAGCATAAAATAAATAAGAACAACTTGCGGAATTTAAATCTACATAAAAACACTTCTCAAAAGACAGTTCTACCCTCATGCCTCTGCATGAAGGGAGAACCGATCCGAACCATCGATGATAACCATCATCATGGATGGTTCGCCCAAAAGAATACTCTGATATCCACATACACAAGGTTTAATCAAAAACCAGGCTTGACATACCAAGCCGTACAATCTCCAACTAAAACTCCTCAAAGTTGCACAGCAGAGTCTTCTAGAAGAAGTCCTCTGGAGGTGGCTCTAACTCCTCGCCGGCCGCAAGGTCCGACTCACCGGGGTCAGCGTCTCCTGAAGCCTCGGCAGCTGCTAGTAGTGGACCTGCGACGTATAGTCTATAGGGTGAGCTACATCCTAGCTCAATAGGGAACAGAACACGATTGAACATATAAAATATAACTCACATGTATTCTATGATATGCATGCATGATGTGTCTAAGCATTTGTTGATGAAAAACAGTTAAAACGCTTCAATTCATCGGTAGATTTCTATGTCTTTTAGTTAATCATGAATGACGCCGAGAAGGCCTAAAGCAAAACTTAAACTTCAACTTAAATAATCCCCGAGCAATATAGCATCGAGCCATTTAGATACCCTTCATCGCCATCTATATAGACAATTTAAATGTATTCCCCGAATACTAATAGTACCCAAGCCCTTTCCACGGGATTGGTGGCGGGGTTTCACATCTCATCAACACCCACCGGGTGTGCTTACTCAGACGGATAAGCCTCAGATCGCTTCACGGATTAGCCGCCAGACGGTCACGGATATCCCGCCGCGTCGTGGTTATCCCGCCACGCCGGTGGGGGTAACCTATCAAACCTCAAATAACAAAATATCGGTGCCTTACATATAGTTATTCACCGTAATTGTGCTATCTTATATCGCTTAGGCCTCATCAAGCATGATTCAATCATGGCATCATCACAGGGATGGTCCATTTAAGATCTCTTATGAATGTCACACACACACTTTTCATAATCATTGAGTAGTAAAACATTTGAATTGAATTGATATCATTACATACATGCTCTTGTAAAATAAAGTACATGTTCAGGGTGTTCCCTACCTCAAGTCTTTAGCTGATCAATGCATCAAGGTCCGCTGGCTCCTTGTGAACACGTTCTCACGCACCACCTATGGTACCATATAACATGTGAAACACATCACAAAGGATGCTATAGAGAAGGTATAAGATCCCCCAAGAATCTTAAAGTCAAACCAAAAGTCAACATAGTTTACTACAGTCGATTAATCGAACTCCAAAATCGATTAATCGAATCTGATTCGATTAATCGATTTCCAAAATCGATTAATCGAAAGTCAATATCGATTAATCGAAGCAATTTCGATTAATCGAAATTCTCCTTTTCGCAAAGTCCATTCTCAGTTCGAACAGTCGAATTGTCATTCGATTAATCGAATCCAATTTCGATTAATCGAAATTCTTCTTTTCGCAAAGTAAATTTACTGTTCGAACAGTCGAGTTTTCATTCGATTAATCGAATCCAATTTCGATTAATCGAAATCCTTCTTTTCGCAAAGCAGACCCTTAGTTCGAATAGTCGATTTTCACAAGTTGATTAATCGATTCCAAATCGATTAATCGAAACCAAAATCGATTAATCGAAATCCCATTTCGATTAGTCGATTTTTCCTTAAGTTATTTCCTCCAACCCCTGGGGTCCACTGGAGGTTCTCAGTCGATTAATCGAAATTCAATTCGATTAATCGAAATCGGGGTCCTCTGACTCTTCAACTTCCTGGCCAATTTCGATTAATCGAAACCCAATTTCGATTAATCGAAATTGTCAGATTCAGTCCCCTTCGAGCTGTTCTTCCCAATCTTTTTCCATACTTTTTCTTCTATCTTTCTAAGCCATTATCCTATGATTTAACCCACATTTTACTGCAACTTAACCCCTATAATCTATGCATCTTATTTACAAAAAAATTTACCTTGGATAGACCTCAAGTTGATTTCTATCAATAGTTGGAAGGCTAGGGTTTCTAGCTTTGGTTCTAACGGATCCCTTGCGTCGAATCCGGCCTCTTTAATGCTTGACTCCCTCTTCCAAACAGTTGCAATAACTCCTCTCTTACTCCTCTCTCTTTCTCTCTCTTCTTTACTTCTCTCAACCACCAAAACATGAAAGTTAGGGTCTTCAACCCTTTTTATCTTATCTCTTTTTCTCGGCGTGGAGCACATACACACTCATCAGTGTATGTAACTCTACAACTCCTCTATCTCTCCACTCTTCTACACTGATTCACACATCACTTCTGCTCATCTCACCTTAAGTTCATCAATGAACTATCTCATGGTCAAACCTAAGACCAATCAGGCACGGATCCGAGGTCATAGTTCAATGTGATTTTTTCTTACATCCTCCCCACCTTGGGAATTTTCGTCCTCGAAAATCACCCAAAGGTGTGGTGGTGTACACTCTCCCCACACTTTAGGTGGTTCATTTGACTCATACGATTTAAGTCTCCACACATTCACACAACACAAACATGGAAGAAAAATCTGACAAAAGTGATTACTTTAAATAAAATGTTTAATTTGTATTAAGGCTTGAATATTTTGTTATAAAGCCAATAAGTTGGCGTACAATAAAAAGTACAGGTATAAATCAAAATGCAAAATACATAGACGACTCAAACTCCCTCGCCAGTCGATCTGTGGAGCAGCTGCCCATCCGAGGTGGCTGATGACATATGGGCAGGTCTCATTGAGCTGGTCATGTTTGGGGTAGTGGCTGGTGGCCGAGCGGATGTGGATGTGGAGGGAACGCGTCGTGGTGGGATGGAAGACGGGTCCTCTATGGAAGGCGGCGTCCGCCGTCCATTCTTCTTCATGCCAAAGATATCCATGTAGGTGTGGGGTAGATGAACTGGAGGTGTGAAACATGAGGAAATCAATCCTCCTGCTCATCCTCTCGTTATTCGCTTCCATTCCGCCAACACGTCCTCTATGGTAGGACTGGATGGAGGCACGGCCAGTAGGATGAGGTGGGTGTCATGGGCGCGAGTGTGCAGTGTGGTGTGGCAGGTTGTGGTGTGGGAGGAACCTCTCCACATGGATGGCTCTGGCAGGTGTGCCCCACCCTCAAGTGGGTCCCGCCGAGGTGGTGGGGGTGGTGGCGGTGCCTCTGCTGCTGGCTGGGCTGTGGGCGGGAGCGGGACCCGAGTCAGTAGGGTCCGCTTAGACTTTGTGAACGTCTTCACGCGATCCGTAGCCCTCACCTCGTGAGGTGAAATAGTGTAGGTGGGCTCGTCAGTGTAGCACTCCAACATGCTCGAGAAGAGCCGAGCATACGGCATCTTCTCCATGGGCCGCATGCTGCCCTTCATCGACTTACTCTTGATGTACGCATCCCTCAAGGATGACCATGGTAGCATCAAACCATCGCCATGAAGGCGCGTAAAGTGCATGTTGCACTTTATCCACGCCCGTGTCGTGGCGCATCGGGTAAAGGTTGCATTTTATTATGGAGTCGAGCATCCACATGTAGGGTGGAAGGTCGACCCTCTTGATGGGACGTGTTCACCCCTTCTTCCCGTTGGTCATGCGAGTCATGACCTCTTCAGAACGGAGTTCCTTTTCAAAGGGTGGGAATAGGGTAGTCTCGGGAGTAAAGTCGAGGTAGCATTCAAGCACCTCATGTATGTGTCGACGAGTGATCGTATAGAGACGACCCTCGATCTTGGTTATAATACAATCGTCGCTAGGGCCATTGGTTAGCCCTTGGTAGAACAACCTCACCAATCTAGGGTAATAGGAACCCCGGATTGGTTTGAGAAGGTTGCCGAGTCCGGCACTAGTTAGGTAGTTCTGAGCCCATTGGGTCTCGCCCGGTAAATCGGGATTTGTGAATAGGGTAGGGTCGATGGTGTATTCGACCTCAAAGGTCTTGGCAGCCCACCACTCATTTGGTTGCTCCACGTTGGTGGGTGGTGGTGGCATGGGGTGGATTCGGGGGAGGACTCGTGCGTAGATGTGCTCGTCGAACCGGAGGTGGTCTCCGATTCCGACGGTGATGGAGTCCTCACCGGCGATGGGGTAGGTGGTGGTGGTGCGGCGTTCTTACGCCTAACCGGTAGCTTGGAGGTTGCCTTCTTCGAAGACAAACGTGTTTTGGGCGGCATTTTCACTAAACTAGAGTTTATCTACTTCAAACGAAAGAAAAAGTTTGATTCTAGGGTTTACCGTGGTTTTCAAAGGCGAATACGGTAGATTGCGGGTGCGAATCGTCGAAAAATCGAACCCTAGACCGGTCGGATAGTTGGAGAAGAAGAAGGAAGTCGAAACGCCCAAAGTCCGGAAGCTCAAATGATTTCGAATGGGGAATGAAATCCCCAAACTTATATATATAGGCTTCGGCTCGATTAATCGAAATTCTATTTCGATTAATCGAAATTTAAAACTAGGTTAAGCGTAAAATCGATTAATCGATTTCCCAAATCGATTAATCGAAAGTCAAATTCGATTAAAATATTTGATTAATCAAATCGTGTCTGCCTAAAATTTCAAATTTTTAAGCTCATCGGCCACGATACATCGAAATCCATTTGATTAATCGAAATTCCAAAATCGATTAATCGAATTTAGTTTCATTAATCAAATCGCCTATAACTTCAACTTTTCTAAACTTTCTTAAGTATTCGATTAATCGAAATCCATTTCGATTAATCGAAATTCAAAATCGATTAATCGAACTTAGTTCGATTAATCAAATTGTCCATTTGACTCTAACATCTCTCAAGTCCTCTAAGTAACTCGATTAATCGAAAATCCAATTCGATTAATCGAATTACAAAATCGATTAATCGAAATTCTATTTCGATCAATCGAAACTCCATTCTATGTATATTCTAACTCAAATTTTTCATTTCACATCCTTTGGCACATGCGGTCATCGACTAATCGAACAAAATCGATTAATCGAAATTCCAAATCGATTAATCGATTTGAAATTCGATGTCGGTTTTGCCCTATTTTTTCAAAATTTCAATCTTTTCTTTCTTTTACTATTTTTGACAATTTATGACAGATTGGATCAAAATTTCTATTGAATTTCAAGCATAGTGGAAATTTCACAAACGTGGTTGCGGTTTACATCGAATTCTCACGTTGTTGGAATCAAGGCGGATATTGTTCTTTCACATGGGCCTCTCGTTCCCGAGTAGCCTCTTCTTTTGGATGATTGTTCCACCGAACAAGCACTAAGGGAATCACTTTAGTGCGCGATTTGCTCTTTTCGATCCGTAATCTCCATCGTTCCTCTATCATGCTCATGTCCTCACACATCTCTATAGGTTGCTTTCCTAACACATGAGACGGATCATTCACGTACTTTACGAGCATCGATATGTGGAAGACATTATGTACTCGATCAAATAGCGGTGGTAAACTAATGCGATATGCAACTTCACCTACTCTTCCCAAAATTTCAAATGGCCCAACATATCGTGGACATAACTTCCCTCTCTTGCCAAATCTCATTACACCCTTCATAGGTGACACCTTCACAAACACATGCTCGCCCACCTTGTAATCAACACTAGTCCGCTTCACATCGGCGTAACTTTTCTGTCTACTCTGTGCTGTCTTCAACCTTTCTCTGATAATTCGGACAACGGTGGCGTTGTCTTCAAGCAGTTTCGGTCCTAATACAAATTTCTCACCTTTTTCCTCCCAATTCGAGGTGACTTGCATCGCCGCGTCCATACAGAGCTTCATACGGTGCCATGCCAATGCTCGTTTGAAAACCTGTTGTTATATGAGAACTCGAGCATCGGTAGATACTCATCCCAGTATCCTTGCATATCAAGCATGCACGCTCTGAGCATGTCTTCTATCACTTGATTCACCCGCTCTGTCTGCCCATCAGTTTGAGGATGGAAAGCTGAACTAAAGTCTAGTCGTGTTCCCATTCCTTCTTGAAATTTCTTCCAAAACTTGGACGTATATAGTGGATCACGATCTGAAACGATGCTGCTTGGAATCCCGTGTAATCTTACAATCTCCTTCATGTATAATTCTCGCCTTCCCTCGAGATATGTGGTATTATACGGCAAAAGTCTGGATTTGGTCAATCGGTCTCTGACGACCCAAATGGCATTGTGTCTCTTGGCGATGCAGGGGTAATCCAACAATGAAATCCATTGAGATCGATTCCCACTTCCATTCTGGTATTGGTAAAGGTTGCAATAGTCCCGCAGGATGTCTATGATCAACCTTCACTTGCTGACAAGTCAAACATCGTGACACATACTCGGCCACGTCTTGTTTCAGTCCTCTCCACCAGTAATTCTTTTTCAAATCTTGGTACATTTTGGTGCTACCAGGGTGGATAGCATAATTTGACTTATGGGCCTCATCAAGAATCGTTCGTCTTAGATCGGCATTGTCCGGGATGCATAGACGGTCTTTAAACAACAAAGAACCATCTTCTTTTTCTGAGAAGTCCGACCTGATGCCTTCATTCACGTCTTGATGAATCTTTGTTAATGTCGGATCCTTCATCTGTAGATCGTGGATATGCTCAAATATCACTGGCTTTACTGATATGTTAGCCAAAAAGGATCCAGTGTCCTTTGACTCAATGTTCGCATCATAGGTTGCCAGGTCTTCCAATAATTTCCATCGGTGCATACCCAAAATCAAAGAAGCTAATTGAGCTGAACCTTTTCGACTCAATGCATCGGCTACTACATTCGCCTTGCCTGGATGGTATTGTATAGAGCAATCGTAGTCCTTGAGGAATTCCATCCATCTGCGCTGTCTCATATTGAGCTCCTTCTGTGTAAACAGATATCGGAGGCTCTTATGATCGGTGAAAATTTCAAATGTCTCACCATACAAGTAGTGTCTCCAAATTTTCAGTGCAAAAATGACCGCCGGTTCCAAGTCATGAGTCGGGTAATTTTTCTGTTCCTTCAACTGTCTTGATCCGTAAGCTATCACCTTCTTGTGTTGGTTGAGCACACAACCAAGGCCATTGTATGACGCGTCGCTGTACACTGCGTATCCTCCACTGCCTGAAGGAATTGCCAACACTGGAGCCGAAGTGAGTCTCGTTTTGAGTTCTTGAAAACTCTTCTCGCATGCCTCACTCCACTCAAACCTTGAATCTTTACGTGTCAACTTTGTGAGAGGTCCCGATATCTTTGAAAACCCTCAACGAACGTCGATAATAGCTTGCTAAGCCCGAAAACTTGGACATCTCACCGTCTTTGGCTGCTCCCATTTAACTCGCTTCTATCTTTCTTTGGATCTACCGTGACACCGTGCGAGACGACATGTCCCAAAAGCTAACTTCTTCCAACCAAAACTCACACTTACGAGTTTGGCGTACAATTAATTGTTCACGTAGCGTTTGTAGAGCAATCCTCAAGTGTTCTTCGTGTTCTCTTGGATTTGGAGTATATTAGTATATCATCAAGAACACTACCACGCAGAGTCCAAGTGTGGTTTAAACACTCGGTTCATCAGATCCATAAATGACGCGGGCGCATTCGTTAATCCAAACGGCATCACAAGGAATTCATAGTGTCCATACCGTGTCCGGGAAGCTGTCTTCTGTATGTCCTCTGCCTTGACTCAAGAATCGATGATACCGGATCTTAGGTCGATCTTGGAAAATACCTTGCTCCTTGCGTTGGTCGAATAGATCGTCAATTCTAGGTAAAGGGTAGCGGTTCTTCACGGAAGTTTGTTCAATTGTCGATAGTCAATGCATAGTCGCATTGACCCATCTTTCTTCTTGACAAATAAGACCGGTGCTCCCCATGGAGACACGCCGTCTAACAAACCCCTTGTCCATTAGTTCTTGTAGTTGTTCCTTCAACTCCTTTAACTCAGCGGGAGCCATTCTATAAGGTGCTTTTGAAATAGGCTCCGTTCCTGGTGCTAAGTCAATGGCGAATTCTACTTCTCTTTCTGGAGGTAATCCAGGCAATTCTTCTGGAAACACGTCAGCGAAGTCTCGCACAATTGCTATCTCAGAAATGACGTTCTTTTCCTCCTTGTCCTCCTTTAAGAAAGCTAAGTATCCATCATCCCTTTCTCGATCATTTTCTCGCCCTTCATCTGAGATCATTGCCTTGAAACCGAAATGATCTTCTTGTGTTGGGTCCGAAAATGACTACCTTGTTCTTGCAATCAATGGTCGCACAATGTCATACCAACCACCCATGCCAAGGATCACATCAAACCCTTGCATGTCTAATAAGACCAACTTTGCTTCCAATTCATGCACTTCTAAGTCTTGAACGCTACGATGATGGATTTGCAAGCTAACTCCGTGTCTACTAACTCTCCAAATGTAATAGACACATGATAGGACGAAATCCAACGCCTCGAACGATCTTCATCTTCTTAGCAAAACGTGGAGTGATTTAATGAGTGGGTAGACCGGGGTCTATCAACACTCGGCGTCATGTCTAAATACACTTCCCTTCTCATACATAGTTAAAGTAACTATAATACATATACACATACATACAGAAATTTACACATCAAAATGCACTCTCAGTTTATATTAAAAGAATCTACACTATTCCTAATGCATGCACCTTTTCCATCTAAAATTCTTTATGAAACGTAATTTTTTTCTTTAATAAAATAAAATTTCTCACCTTGGATGACGCTGCACATTCCCTCGCTTCTCGAGTAGTGATCGACAGGCTCTCCCCCTAACAATCGGCTTCCTTGCTTGAATGGGTCGTGGTGCTGTAACTGAAGCCGTCTTGCCCTTGTCTGTCTCGGGGCAATCCTTGATCAAGTGGCCCACCTTGCCACATCGGAAACAACCTCTAGTTCCGATTCTGCAGTCTACAGTCCTATGCGGCTTGCCACATCTGGCACACGTCTCTCGAGGTGCGGAAGATACGGTACGAGAACCCCGTGACAAGAGCGCCAGAGACATGGCAGGCTCTCATAGCGAAAAAGGTCTCCCCGACGCAAGTAATGGAAACCTCTCACAGTTGGTGTTGCTTACGCGCCTTCCAAAACCTCCTCGCTGTGGTCTCGACTCGACCCACGAACTTGACTTTTTATTCACCGGTTCAGTAGTTCCCCATCCTTCCGTGGTCAAGTCCTCTCTGTTCTCCGCTCTATCTGCTGTTGTGTTCTCTTCTTCCACTACCAAGGCCTTGCTCATGACCTCTTCATAGGTCCGCTCGAATGGAGCTACTCCTCCCTAACTTCAGTGCTTCAACCTTGCTTGAAACCTTTTGGACTTCATCACTTGATGATGGCGTAGTCCGTGCAAAAAAGTCGTAGAAACTCTACCCCATACTCTCTCATCATCCTCCCTTGTACTAGGCAGGGCTGAATCTCAAGCTGGTTCCTCACTACTTCCGGAAAATATTGTTTGTTGAATTCCTCAACGAATTCCTCCCAAGTCCAAGGCAACTCTGGGGTCTCCTGAGCCCGAGTCCTTATCACGGACTTCCACCAAGGCCCAGCCTCCCCATCCAACATGTAATGCCCATCTTACACTCTGCCTTCCGTGTGTTAGCACGCTAAAGACTTTCTCCATCTCCATCACCCAATTCTCAGCGGCCATTGTGTCTGCCTGCCCAGAAAATGAATGGGGTCTCATCCTTCTAAACTCTGTAAAAGATGAGGGCAAAGGCAACGCAGTCCACAAAGTGTGTAGGTGGTCAGCCGTTTCTTGACGATGAGAGCGCAAAGGATGCAGCTTGTTGTGCCATGGCAAGCCATAGTCTCCATAGTGTGCATCATCCTTTGTCTCCTCTCTATCTTCTTGTCTTTCTCTCAATCTTTCTTGCTCTCTTAGATCTTGATCACGATGATCTCGATCCTCTTCCTCATCATCGTCGCACTCCACAGGCCTCGTTACCTCCTAAAGGCACTCTATTGGTAGGACAGATGAAATCATCTCCACTCAAAACTCCTTTGATGGCCTCCCTTGGTGGCCTCTCCTCTAGGCGACATTGCGGTGCATTTGAAACTAAAGTTTCAAGTAGCGTAAGCCCCTATGTTCAACGAAAGAACCCTTGTCGAATTGCTAAAAGAAAATGCTTTGATACCAATCGTGATGCCGGATTTGACTCAAACCCGCGCCATCAGCACGATCATCTTGACCGTGCCCCTCAACTATGCACGGAACACTGGTATATCAAGCATAAAATAAATAAGAACAACTTGCGGAATTTAAATCTACATAAAAACACTTCTCAAAAGACAGTTCTACCCTCATGCCTCTGCATGAAGGGAGAACCGATCCAACCATCGATGATAACCATCATCATGGATGGTTCGCCCAAAAGAATACTCTGATATCCACATACACAAGGTTTAATCAAAAACCAGGCTTGACATACCAAGCCGTACAATCTCCAACTAAAACTCCTCAAAGTTGCACAGCAGAGTCTTCTAGAAGAAGTCCTCTGGAGGTGGCTCTAACTCCTCGCCGGCCGCAAGGTCCGACTCACCGGGGTCAGCGTCTCCTGAAGCCTCGGCAGCTGCTAGTAGTGGACCTGCGACGTATAGTCTATAGGGTGAGCTACATCCTAGCTCAATAGGGAACAGAACACGATTGAACATATAAAATATAACTCACATGTATTCTATGATATGCATGCATGATGTGTCTATGCATTTGTTGATGAAAAACAGTTAAAAACGCTTCAATTACTGGTAGATTTCTCATGTCTTTTAGTTAATCATGAATGACGCTGAGAAGGCCTAAAGCAAAACTTAAACTTCAACTTAAATAATCCCCGAGCAATATAGCATCGAGCCCCGACGAGATACCCTTCATCGTCATCTATATAGACAATTTAAATGTATTCCCTGGGAATACTAATAGTACCCAAGCCCCTTTCCCCTGGGGATTGGTGGCGGGGTTTCACATCTCATCAACACCCCTGGGGTGTGCTTACTCTGTACGGATAAGCCTCCGTCTTCCAGATCGCTTCACGGATTAGCCGCCAGAACGGTTATCACGGATACCCTATCAAACCTCAAATAACAAAAATATCGGTGCCTTACATATAGTTATTCACCGTGTAATTGTGCTATCTTATATCAGTTAGGCCTCATCAAGCATGATTCAATCATGGATACATCCCTGGGATGTATCCGTTCACTTGCATCACACCTGATGCCTTTACTTCTTCACTTCATCATCCCCTGGGGATGGTCCATTTAAGTTCTCTTATGAATGTCACACACACACACTTTTCATAATCATTGAGTAGTAAAACATTTGAATTGAATTGATATCATTACATACATGCTCTTGTAAAATAAAGTACATGTTCAGGGTGTTCCCTACCTCAAGTCTTTAGCTGATCAATGCATCAAGGTCCCGCGTGGCTCCTTGTGCACTCGTTCTCACGTACCACCTATGGTACCATATAACATGTGAAACACATCACAAAGGATGCTATAGAGAAGGTATAAGATCCCCCAAGAATCTTAAAGTCAAACCAAAAGTCAACATAGTTTACTACAGTCGATTAATCGAACTCCAAAATCGATTAATCGATTTCCAAAATCGATTAATCGAAAGTCAATATCGATTAATCAAAGCAATTTCGATTAATCGAAATTCTCCTTTTCGCAAAGTCCATTCTCGATTCGAGCATAAATAATTGTCATTCGATTAATCGAATCCAATTTCGATTAATCGAAATTCTTCTTTCGCAAAGTAAATTTCTCGATTAATCGAATCCAATTTCGATTAATCAAATCCTTCTTTTCGCAGCGTAGACCCTTATTTCGAATAGTTGATTTTCACAAGTTGGTTAATCGATTCCAAATCGATTAATCCAATCTAAAATCGATTAATCGAAATCCCATATAGATTAGTCGACTTTTCCTTAAGTTATCTCCTCCAACCCCTGGGGTCCACTGGAGGTTCTCGATCGATTAATTGATTCTCAAATCGATTAATCGAATTAAAGTCTAATCGAAATTCAATTCGATTAATCAAAATCGGGTCCTCGACTCTTCAACTTCGCCAATTTCGATTAATCAAACCCAATTTCGATTAATCGAAATTGTCGATCTTCGAATGTTTCTTCCCAATCTTTTTCCATACTTTTTCTTCTATCTTTCTAAGCCATTATCCTATGATTTAACCCACATTTTATTGCAACTTAACCCCTATAATCTATGCATCTTATTTACAAAAAATTTACCTTGGATAGACCTCAAGTTGATTTCTATCAATAGTTGGAAGGCTAGGGTTTCTAGCTTTGGTTCTAACGGATCCCTTGCGTCGAATCCGGCCTCTTTAATGCTTGACTCCCTCTTCCAAACAGTTGCAATAACTCCTCTCTCTTTCTCTCTCTTCTTTACTTCTCTCAACCACCAAAACATGAAAGTTAGGGTTTTCAACCCTTTTTATCTTATCTCTTTTTCTCGGCATGGAGCACATACACACTCATCAGTGTATGTAACTCTACAACTCCTCTATCTCTCCACTCTTCTACACTGATTCACACATCACTTCTGCTCATCTCACCTTAAGTTCATCAATGAACTATCTCATGGTCAAACCTAAGACCAATCGGGCACGGATCCCGAGGTCATAGTTCAATGTGATTTTTCGGGCTATTACATCTCATCCACTATTTCCAATGCTCATTAGAAGGAGAAGCTCTAGATTGGTTTGCGGGACTCCCGCTCTATAAGATAGAAACATTCGATGATGTAGTCGGTCAATTCCTAGATCAATACAAACACTTGATCCAAGAGACAGTCAGTCTCAGCGATCTGATGGCAACAAAGCAAGGACCCGATGAAGAATTCACCGACTTCGTCGCACGATGGAGGAAACTCGCTGCCAGGACGGGCACTTCAATGAAAGAGAAAGACTCAGTTGATATTATTATCGACAATACTAGGGAATCGTTGAAGAGCGCGCTTTTCATAAGTGATTGCCCCGACTTCACTGCACTTCACTCTCGGGCATCCCAACTAGCGTGACACATTAAAGGCGGAGACCTCGCCCTATCCGTAGTTACGTCGAAAGTCGGCTCTTCTAGTGAATCAAAGTTGAAAAATAATAAAAAAGCCTTAGGAACCGAATAGGTCAACACCGTTGTAGAACAAGGACAAAACCTCAGGAACGGGAACTTCCAATCGTGAAATTTTGGACAAAATCAAAATCAACAATGGTACACGAACCAAAACCAAGGCACTAATCAACAAAGATATGCAAACTAAAACCAAGGCCAGAACCAGAATTAGGGCTAATACTAAAATAGAAATCAATATCCTAACACTTACCAGAACCAAAATACGACACAGAATTGAACGGCCCACGCGCCGAACTACAATAACGTACCCCCACCATAAAACTTCAACCCAGCTAGAGGTCCCTACCAGCCGAGGCGGGAACACTATCCCCCGTTACCTGATATGATTCCCAACATCTTCCATCTCCTTAACACTCAAATCTCCTCTGATTCCTGTAGGAAAGACCCCGACCATGGCCGACAAACCTAGACTATAGCAAATACTGTGCATTCCATCGATACGCGGGACACAACCTAGAAGACTGCTGGGTCCTCCGGGATGTGATCTATGACATGAATGATCTAAACCAAATTGATTGGGAAGCACTTAGGAATCCTAACTCTAATAATAACCAACCCCAACAAAATTTAGGGATATTAATAACCCCATGCCTAATCATAACCAAGCAACACCGGCTCAGGTCACCACCGTAGATCTCCCCGGTCAATCCTCCGTCCAGCCCTCCACATTAATCACTCGCATCCAACCTTCTAATACTTCTGCCACACCTATGAGAATTCCTTTACCCCCACATCCCTCGGCCTTGATCACTCACATCGCCCAGCTGAACCCACCGCCTTACCCAAAATTCACTCAGATACGAGTCCACTCCTTTAGGGCCCAGAGACTATTCCTTCATAGTCGCCCACCAGAACCTCTAACCCCTTCAAATCCTAAACCAACACCAATGCCGCTCCCCTTGTCCGATTCTGAGCCCGAATATGGAGACCATGTTCTTCAAATCGCTGCTCAAATTGCCACATGGGTAGACAGTGTCACCCGAAAGACTCTGAACCTAGAAAATGAAACAAAGATTGAGTGTTCACTAAACATAGAAGAAAGCGAGCAAGAAGAACATCCTGACCCGTGTGAGACATTGGTCTCTACTTTCTTAGAAGAAGAGGATTATACACAGTATCTCCCACCTTGGAGCGGCCCAGTGCAAGTACAAGCCCCAACCTCGAATTTCACTCACTTCACAAGCACATCAATGTCGAGCCACACTGGGTTTGGCCAACAACCGACTTGCCCGATTCTTAAATCAGGAACCAATTATCCACCTCCATCCTTCCCTCGAAATAAGGATTTCATTAACATACAACCACCAGAGGGGAACATGCGAGAGAGAGAAGTTAACTTGCCACCCCCACCTCACATTATCCCTCCACCAATCCCTACACCTCAACCACTCCAACCACCTACACCCAAGGCTCATCGACCGGGCAAAGAAATGGCACTCGAGCCAGGGCAAGAATATGACCTTCTATGGCATCTTCAAAAGATCCCAGCCCAGATATCTATATTAGAACTCATCAAAAAATCGCCTGACCATCACCGATTTTTGATAAAGATACTTGAAGGCACACAAGTGGATGAGGATACAATATTAGATGAGCTTCATCAAATTGCCTCGGTCATGGCACAACCCCCGACACTCATTTTCATGGACGCAGACATTCCTAAAGAGTCCCTCCATGGAAGCGCAACTCCCATATACCTTACGGTCATAATCAAAAGATTTTCTGTACCCCATGCATTGGTCGATACAGGAGTAGAACTCAATATTTTCCCTATCAAAATGTTTAAGATGCTCGAGTACACAGAGCAGGATGTCAGGCCCTCGGCACTATCACTCATAGCTTATGACGGTTCGCGTCATTTCGTAAAAGGAACCATCAAACTACAGGTTCGCCTCGGACCTGTAATGGAAGATGCCACTGTCCATGTTTCTGACTCTGCTAGTATGTATAATCTTATCTTAGGAAGAAAATGGTTAGAGTCAATGAAGGCCGTCGCATCCACATACCATAAATGCGTTAAATTCTCGTATGAGGACTCCATTATCCATATATATGCTGATGCACCCCTCCAGGAGATGGACACTGATTACGCTATGAGTATTCTGACAGCCAATGATTCCATATTGAACACAGGCCACATTCAGAAGGCCCGAATCCTTGATGAGACAACCATTGTGGAAGTCCGTCCCCCTACCCCTCCTAGTTCTCCCCCAATGCGTCAACAAAGATTAATGAGAAGAGAGGTTGGCCCAAACCTCACCAAACTCTACGACATCAACCCAACCGTGATAAAAGGGTGGGACCTTATGTATCAGCTTGGGTACATACCCCATACCGGACTTGGTAAAAACAAGCAAGGTTGCGTCGGACCCGTTGTCCCAATGAAAATATGTAAGCACATAGGGTTAGATTACTAATCGAACGGCTCGCAAGCTGACTTGTTCCCTACCTCACCGAAATGGTCTCTATATGACCACTCTGTCTATGGGACCACTGAGAAAGCAGATGTACCAAGGCAAAAGGAAGTGTCCGTCACTAAATCTCAAGAAGTAGAAATTGAACGAATGGCGAAAGCATTTAACGATTTAACGAATCTAAACGACGATATTGATAAATCACTCGAGGGAGTCAAACCCTTGTTTGACACTAAGGAGCTTACGGAAGAGAGAAAGAAAGAACCTCCAGAACTCGAGTCGCAAGTGGGAGATTGGGAATCCACTGACGATGAAGATTTCCACATAGCTACCTTGCAAGATAGTGAAGAGCACTTATGCCTAACATGGGAAGAGGATGATACCCCACCAGGAAGTCTTAGCTCGCATAGCATCCGCCTCAGCCTGGGCCTTGGGGGATGGGAATGCCCGTAGGACTCCCCTTGTATCGTTCACCCATACCAACCGTGCTGTAGGGCATGCACCAGCATATTAGAATGCTTCGCTTGTTGGATCCGACACTCCGTGATGGTAGAATCGAATGATCCAACCTCGTAACAACGGAAGCAAGTAACAATCCACCAACTCAGCTACTATTGATATCTTTTCATGTCTAGGTGTTGATGTTATTTAAGTGATGAGATGATAAAATCAGAATGCAAGAGTGGAGTGAAATGATTATGAAAATAGCAACCTAAGATACACAAAGCCTGCAAGATACAAGGCTATTGTAGCAAGTTTTGATAAGTAAGAGTTTGTCCCATAGAGAAATTGATCTAGAACCTAAAATGGGCTATAATAGTAGGCCTCCAGATCTGGCTATAGATCTAGCAATCCTAAAGAAAGGGAGTTGGGTGTCACAACTACACTAAATTACCTACTAAAAGAAAAGAAATAAAGTGCAGTCCTATCCTAAGAAAAAGGGTTATGAAGAAAGTGGTGGTGGTGTGTTAAAATAAAGATAAAATGGTGTGAAGTAAACTACTAGGCCAAATTCATATAATTTTTGTAACTCAGATCTAGATCTGCTTCTGTAGGAATCCTTACTGAAGTGCTATAAAAAACCTCAGCAAGGAAGAAGAATCCAACTCACTCTTGTGATTCAACCTAGTCCCTTAAGGCTATAACCTATCCACTTTAATGGTCATAGACTATCCAATAGGGAGGATTACAACACAAGAAGAAAGTCAAAACACTAATTTGATCAAATGGAGTAGATTGATCTTAAGGCTATAACCTGTCCACTTAAATTGTCACAGATTATCAAATAGATGTCCTCCACCCAACTGCTCAAATCAGAACATTAAAACTATTATAGACACTATGTTTGTGAGGCTACAAGCTCCCCAGATCTGCTACAGATCTGGCAGGCATTCATAGGAATTCCAACCCAAAAGAGACTTTTAAAACAGCTGATCATTGCTACTAAAGGCCTGCAATGACTCAGCCCTCATGTCTACAATCACTATAGAAAAGTCAGATCTAACATTTGATATTGGTCAAGTAACACAGAGGAGAGCCAGTTCTTGCAACAAACTCTCACCAGGCTATAAGCTCAAGTGCAGAGGAGAAGAATCCTTCTTAGATCTGGGCTTGAAATCACCCTAGGGCTATAGTCTGTCCACTTAAATGGTCATAGGCTATCCACAGAGGTTATCCTCACCACAGAGATCTAAGAAGGAACATGAAAACTACTGCTGCCACCATGGTCTTAGGGCTACAAGCATAAGCTTCCATGGGCCTTTCAATCAGCCCAAATCCTAAATGCATGCTATAGCCTGAACAAAACTATGAGTAAATAGAAAAATAACAGATTGAATGAATATTTAAAGTGTAAATTCCATTGATTAAAATCACCTACAATGTAATTTCTCAAGGCAGTAGCCTTGTGCACAACTGCTTAACCAAAGACCCCAATGATTACATGACCCATTATAAAACTAGATAAAAGTTCACCTAACTACTTACAAAAAGATTTAGCCAGCAAGTGCTGGGCTAAGAGAGAAGAAAAATGGGAAAAAAAAATGATCAAACCCTAACCTTAGCTTGCTCGAGCTCACAGCCTATAGAGGTTGAAGGAGAGATTGATAAATTATAAGTTACAAGGACAACTTATATATTCAGTCCTAATGCCTTGGCTCAGAGAAGAGTAAACCCTAATTTTTTCTAAAAGATGTAGCACTGTTACAACCCTTGGATGCTTTGGAATGTGTGCCTCGAGATCAATGCCTCAAGATGTGTGCCCTAGACCTAGGGAAATCTCCAAAAGGTCCCTGAGTTAAGACTAGGAAGTGGAGAGCCCAAGCTTCACGAGGCTGGCTTTAGAACATTAATTCTCTCGCGTGGCTTGCAGAGTACTCATGGGGTAGAATTTGGTTTTGAATGCTGCTTTCTTACGCAGAAGGATTTAAGCTTATTGCGCAGTTGCTTTGTACTTCTTTAGTTCCTTCGCACAGCTTGCAGAGTCCTCGTGAGGAAAGATTTAGCTTGAAAGGTTTGTTCACTCACGCAGATGGACTTTGCATCATCGCGCAGCTGCTCTAGCATCGAATGCACTTGCGTAGAAGGATTTACAGTGCTTGGCTTGCTCGCGCAGTAGGGCTTCAGAATCTCCTGTTGTGAGGTACTCGTGCAGATGCCTTTACATCTCGCTCTGTACAGGGTTAAGCTTCTAGGTGCGTGAGAGTTGTGCGAGAGAGCTTCTGGAGCTCTCTCTCTCCTTCATAGCTACGCGAGAACCTCACGAGCTAGCGATTGTTCTTTATGAAGATTGGCCTCGCGTGATAGTGTGCGAGGTAGATATAAGCCTTGATCCTCGTGAGAGCTTTGCGAGCTAGATTTCTAGAGGCTTCGTGCACGAGACCTCCGTGAGTTCTTTAAATGTTGATTACAGCTGAAGTGCGTGACTGTTGCGCGAGGGGTTGCTCTGTGCTAATTCCTTCACTAAGCTATGCGACTTCTTCGCGAGCTCTATTGTGCTATATGTAACATCTGTGTGAGGGAGCTTTGCTATAGCTTCAGCCACGTGAGGTAGCACCTCAACCGTGTGAGTTAGTTCATTTACTCTTCTGCTGCTATGCAGCTGATGCTATTTCAGCTCTCTCCACTCACATCTATGCTTCTTTCATCTGTTGGACTTTCTTAGTTCATTATGACATGCAAAATAGTCACCATGGTGTGTACCACCATGGTGTTCCATCAATCTCTGGCTCAGATGTCATTCTTGGCTTGACTTCTCTCTCATCTTGGCATTAAAACTGTGGACTTTGTGTTAAGCTACATAATTTATTACTAACTATAAAACACACTTAAACAATAGTTATTAGTCATCTTCAAGGTTCAACAAAGGCTAGGTTAAGAGGTGAAAAGTGGTATTTTTCAGTGAATAACACACCCCCAAACCTAATCTTTGCTAGTTCCTAAGCAAAGCAAAATTTAAATAGCTACTCTAAGAATGTAAATGCCACTTTGGTAGGGAGCACGGATGTATTTAGCTTATACATCAAGCCTTTTAAACTCCTAGGTAATCCCTAGTGGAGGAGTGGTGTCTCTTGAGGGTTTTCAGTGAAGGTACCGACAAACTTCTCAATGAATCAGTTAATAAAAGTGCAACATTTTCAAGTTAGCTGTCAATACAGAGCATTAGTTCACCTTTGACCCAATATGTGAGGAATTTAAACACATGATATGCACATGCATTTAATCATTAAAACTTTTGCATGCATGCACATCATTTCCAATTAGCTTACAATAAGAGAAACAACACATGTATGTCAGTACTGAGCTCATCATCAATTCAAAAATTAGGTTTTAGGCAATGCCCAATACATTCAATAATAGACCCAATGCTTACCAGGGCAGTGTCTCACAAATAACTTTGAGGGTTCTCATTTTCTCACAAGCTCAAGAGCAGTTCCGGCCCCCAAATAGGTCTGTAAGCATGAGCATAAGCAAAGCTATTAAATTTTGGCATCATTGGCTATTCCTCACCAGATTGGACAACTCCTCATCTCTACATAATAGCTCATTCATCTTAGGATCACAAGGTCTTATGAATAGGTTGTAATGTGGCTTATGGGTATAGGTTATAAAGAATGGAAGGGTGAAAAGGGTGCAAAATTGAGAATTCAGCAGGTGAAGGAGGTGATTCATGACTTCACCTTCTTTAGTTCATCACATTTAATCTTCTTTGATATTTTTTAGACTTGAAGTGGCCAGCTTCTCCTCGTATTTTTACTTTTTCCAATAGAACTTCCTCTTGATTTCTCTCTTTTCCTTTTCATTTTTCATTTTTTATTTTTATTTTTATTTTTCTGAATTGTCATCCTCCTTCCAGCTGCTATACAGCTATCCTCCTTTTGTGTTTCTTCACCATTTACCCAATGTTGACCTTAGCTTATCCCTCTTCAACTCCTTCTCATTTACCTTCTGAATTCTCAGAGTGGGGGTAGGTTTGAATCAGGTTCATAGGTTTAGATACAAATACTCAGGTGTATTTTGAAGAAAAATTGAAAATTAAGGCTCGAAAGGTGTATGCACAAGGGAAGTTTACTGGGTTTGGTATTTTAAGGCTCAAACTGTCCAAGAGAAAGCCTTGATCCTTTCCTAAAAGTCATGGATACTGTCAGCTATTTCAACTTGGAGATGCCTAACTTCTAGTGAGGACATTGACTCAGCCAGTCCTTAGAGCAGAAAGAGTTGCCTAAGACACTCCTCAAAGAAAAGAATTTTCTTTTTGTAGGCCCAAATCTCACTAGGTATGGTCTTCATTGAACTCTTAGGCATGTCTTTACCTTTTTCTCTCTTTAATGGTTCACTAAGTACTGACACAAGTGAGTTTTCTTGGTGTTCACCTCATGGAAGTGTTAAAATTTAAAAGTTTTTAATGCCTAAAGGTCTATAAAATTGTTTACATTTCCTCATTTTCAGAGTTTCTTGGGTGATCACAGCTTTATATCTATCTTACTCACTTGAGTCTGCTGCACTTAGGTTAAATACATCATTGGCGATCCTTGCCACATCGAGCAGTGTCCTCACTAGTTCAAAGATGAAAGGGCAAGTGTAGTAGGGAACTTACACAAAATTAGACACTAAATAAAGTAAGTAAAGGCAAGAAACAAAGCACACAAAGCAACTAAAAAAATTAAGCAGATATGAAGCAGAAAGTAAATCAAGTAAAACATAACAAAAAGAAATTTCATTTATAGACAAAAATTTGTACAAAGTAAGGAAAAGAACTACAAAAAGAATGCAAAGACATCCTAACTGACTACAGGTGCATATCTAGATATCCTAATCATTTGCTGGCTTAGTCTTGACTTGGGGTCCTTTTCCTTTTTCCTTCTCTTTAGTTGCAGTAGTAGAACTAGTAGGAGGGGCAGGCTCAGGTGCTTATGGAGGAGCTGTGCCAGTTAGTTCAACAAGTCTCCTTTCAAGTATTTCTGCTTTCTTTTCAGCAAGCAGAGTTCTCGTTTCATAGAGCTCCCTGATATCCTTTGCGACATCTTTGGAGGCAGCTAATTTTTTTTCTAAGCCATATGCTCTCATCTTCTTCGTTGCTGCTGTATGCTTTTCAGCTTCATACTGGATCAAAATTCTATCCCATCCCTTTGATATGCCCATCAGTTAAACTTTGTGATCTAACTCCATTCGACTAATTTTTTCTTCATAGGGCTGTCTGATGGAGGTCTTAATGGTAGCCATGCCTTTAATCACATCATTTTTAAGGTACGGGTTCTATTCCATGGCATGGAGGAGAGTGGAGTAAGGAGGCATTGAAAAGGAGGAGGCAGGTAGGATGGGTTGCTCATCACTCGAAGAAGGGCTAGCCTGCAAGGGGGAGGGGATGGATGATGGCATAGGTGGGGTGAATATTGAGGGTAAAGGGTGATGGATTGTAGGTTTAGGCTCAGGGTCAGTTTGGGTAGGAATTGAGGAAGTTGGGATGAGGTCTTCCACATCTGTGGTAGCATCAGAGGTGGCTACAATAGGTGGGATATCAAGTAGGGGAATAATGGGCAACTGGATAGGGATAGGTTCAGGTTCTGGTTCAAGTTCAGTTTGTGTGGAGGCATTGGTAAATGTAGTTGGAGGGGTAATGGAAACATGCTCAATGGGTGTAGGTGTGGTTTCAGCTAGGGTTGAGTGTTGGGATAAAAGGGACAAGGTGGATTGGATGGACTATAGGCTAGTTTGGATGGAGGTTTGGTTTTGGAGGTTAGAGGTTAGCGCATGAAGATTGGCTGCAATGGATGATTGGGTTTGGGAGTTGGCCAACACTTGGGCTTGCAGGGAGGGTAATAGGTTGAAGATTTGGGGGAGGAAATCAGGGGTGGTAGGTGGGATTGGTTGAAATGGGGAAGTAGGTGCATGAGTGAAGGTGGGGGGCTATGGTGAGGGAGGTGTAGGGGCAGATTGATGGGGTTGTGGTGAATCTAGAGGAAGGGGGAAATGTGAAGGGTGAGGGGAGTCTGGGAGAGGGGTAAACTCATAGTTGAAGTCTCTTATGATAGAGGACATCATGGCTGAGTATCCCTCTTCTGAAAAAGGGATTTGGTCATGGGTAGGTGCAAATGGGATGGATTGGTTTAAGGTTTCAAGGGTATCAGGTTCTAAGACTTGGGTCATTGAGGCTTCAATGGGCTGAGGGGGGTGTAGTGGAGAGCTGTGTGGGATTTCAAGGGAGTGAGGTTTAGGGTTAGAGGCTTGGGCTGGTGTTAGGTCAATGGTTGGGCCTGGTATAGTTGTGGTTTCAGGAATGAGGATGGTTTGGGAGATATAGGTGGGTTGGGGTTCTGTGGGGGCTTTGGTTAGCTTCATTTTCTTTTTGTAAGGAGTTTTCACCGGTGGGCTAGGGGTGGGCGGATAGGCATGTGTCAGAGTTGGTGAAATAGGTCAGTAAAGGTAATGGGACTATGAAAGGTTATGAGGCTGGGACTGACTTAAGAGCTGGCATGGGCATTGAAGGGATGGCTTGCCCAGTTGAGGTGGCTGCTTCAGATTCAGCAGTAGGGCTGGTTGCTAAGGCAGCAACAGCAAGAATAGCTACAAAGGTGGGGGTTACTGTAGAGGTTGCCACAGGAGCGGCAACAACTACTTCCTTCTTCTTGGCAATCAGGGTGCCACTGATACCCCATTTCTTTTTACCATAATTTCTGGGATTCAGGGCAATGGTTTCTTCATTCATTTGAAATGGGTATCTTTCAAGCTTCAAGAAGGTTGTAATGAACCTGCAGTAGGGAAGGGAATGGGGTTTCTTCTTGGTCTTCACCTTCTCAACAATGTCTTTCATCCCTTCAAAAATTAACTTGGCAGTATCCAAGTAATGATTCATGTGGAATGAATACAGTGCATCAGTAATAGGAGACCTCCTCTCCTCCTCATGTCCAAAGCAATACACATTTTTCCTCAGTACCCCATCCATAATTCTAAGGTTGGGGTGCATATCTCTCTTCCTGATTGATACCCCTGATGCAGTGACCCCTCCAGTCAGCTCCTTAGCAATTTTTGGGATGGTGGCTGTCAATGGGGGACCCAAGCCACACACAGGGCTTGACTTGGCAGATATCCTAAGTATTTTAGCAATTGGTGCCTGATTGAACAACATCTCAAACTTGTCTATTAGCACCAGCAATGTTGGGTTCCCATCATCCCCAGTCTTTACTCTGATATTTTGGTAGAATAATTGCACTAGTCTAGGGAAGACTAGCTGCATTGGGGGCCTCAGTAGGGGTGCAATGTGGCTTTGGTGAGGTACTCCATGGAGGCAGTTGTCTCAGGTAGCTCCTCAAAGAAGGCTTTATCAAAAATTGTCTCTGCCTCCATCTTAATTATTGTAACAAATTCAGAGGGGACCCTGAGGTATCATTATCTTCTTCCTCTTCATCCTCAGCGACCTCTCTGCCCTCTTCTTAGGAGCAGATTTCTTTGTGGTACCTTGGGCATCAGAGACCACACCCTTTCCCTTCTTCAAAGTTAGCTCAATTTGGGGCTCCTCAGTGGGTGCAGTTACCACAGGGGTCTCCACATTGGAGGCCTCTGCAATCCTTGCAGATTTTCGAGTGACCACAAGGCTCCCAACAGGTGGTGGGGTTACCAAAGGAGACAAGGTATTTGTGAATTTTGAAACGGTGGCCATAGCTATTCAATTTCTTCAAATTAGGGCATGAAACTCCCAGCAGGTGTAATGCACTCTTTAGAAATAAAATAGAACCCAAATTTCTCTCTACTTACACTAAATTAATGTCCAATTAAATCAAGTGAGAGAGAGTGAGAAATCTTACCAAATGATAGCTAGGGTTTCACCTCACAAGTGGCACAATGGTTCAAATATCCCCAAACCGGGTTCAAAGTGACCAGGAGGTGATGGGGAGTAAAATGGTAGGTGGAAACTAGCTGAGGTTGAGTGGAATGGGTTGTATAGAAGAAAGAAGAAAAGAAAATGGAGCTTGGAAATGCACAGTGAAGGCTAGGGCAGAGAGAAAGAATTGAGAAAATAGAAAAAATTGCAGGGTTTATAAGGCTAAACTCGTGCCTCGTGCAATTGTCTTCAGGTTCTCGCAAGGTAGATTTTTCTCACAGTACACAGCCAACCTCGCGAGAAGTGTTGTCGCGAAGAAGAATAGAGCCTCGCGAGAATAGATTTAGAAGCTTTATGTGCCTCGCGAGGTACTTCGCAGAGTTGAATTTGGGCCTAAGCGCACAAAGCAGTTTCTCATCTCTCGCGCAGCTTAGCTTCTGATCTTCGCGAGGAACATCCATTTGGAGTATTAGGGACTGTTCCTACCCCAGCTGTGCTTTCTTTATTTGTTTGTGGTAAAAGGAATTTGAAATCAAAATAAAACAGGGGATGAAATCAGCACAACTGAGAAGTCCTAGACCTGCAAGATACAGGGTCCATTGTGGCAAGTTTTGATAAGTAAGAGTTTGTCCCACAGGGAAAGATGATCTACAGCTCCAAGGGAGCCATCTCTAGTAGTCCCTCCAGATCTAACTACAAATCTAGCAGTCCTTAAGGGAAGGGAGTTTAAGGTCACTTAGTTTACAGATCCTAAGGTAGCCTAATGTCTAAACTACAGAAAGGGTTGAGAGGATGGATGGAGTGTGGAAAATAAATATAAAAGGGTGAGAAGTATGTTATTAAGCCTAGATCAGAGGAGTTTTGTAACTCAAATTCAGATCTGATGTTATAGAAACCCTGTTCAATGGCTACGTTATCACCACTGAGGAGAAAGAATCCAACCCATCTCTGTGCCATGATCCAATCCCTTAAGGTTATAACCTATCCACTCAAATGGTCATAGACAATCCCATAGGGGAACCACAATCCAGAGATTGGTCAAAACAAGTTAATCATTATAGGCACTATTTCGTCCAGGCTATCAGCTCAAGAATCCATAGGGAACCTCAACCTCTAAAGCTCTATGTGTGGGGCTAAGACTGTATAGGACCATGATAGCCCAGACACATAGAACCAGCAAGAGATTGAGTACAACCTTCGATCTAGCTGTCCATTGCATGAGTGAGGCTACAATGGTTCAGTCATAAGCCTACAATCTCTATAACCGATCAGATCTAACATCTGATAGTGGATCTATACAAATATAGGAGAGTCTGCCTCTGTACAATCTCCCACAAGGCTAATACAAGCTCAGGTGCAGAGAAGAAGCATCCATCTTGGATCGGTGGATTAGAATCATCCTAAGGCTATAACCTGTCCACTTGAATGGTCACAGACTATCCCAGAGGCTATCCTCCTCACGGAGCCCAAGACAAAATAAGAATATCGCTGCCACCACCATGGTCACAAGGCTACCAGCTCAAGCTCCCATGCGGATTTCAGATCTAGTGAGTCCTGTGGTGGGGCTAAGGCTATATAGGACCATGATAGCCCAGACACACAGGTCACTTGGATCTGAGTGGCCCATAGAATCAGTCCTCCATTGCTTTGAAACACAGCCAAAGCAATGGCAGATCACAAGGTAGCAGCCTTGCACAGAACAGCTCACAAATACACAAATCTCATAAGAGTACAAATCCTATTACACAAACTCCATTAATCTAATCTCAATAGACATACAAAGGGATGGCCAGCAAGTGCTGAGCCATGGAGAGAAGAAAAAGAAAAAAAAGAAAACTACTTACAGCTACAGAGAAACAGAAAGGAAAATGATCTCAGATCAAGTCTCCAAGGGATGAGATGTGTTCCAAGATCTCTAAACCTAAGCTAAGTATGGGTTTATATAGCAGTGGTGTAGCGGCGCATTAGGGTTAAGAAACCCTAATTTTAACGATGCCACATGGCCTAATAGTGATCCTTGGATGCCTCGGGGCACGTGTATGGAGATTTAAGCATGGGATTGTGTGCCCTAATCGCTGGAAATTCCCAGAAAGTCCTTTGTTGAAGTGATGGAAGTTAAAGTCCAGAGCTTCACTAGGTAGCTATTGTTTCCCAGACTTGTCGTGTGGTATCTCTTGCTCTTCGCGAGGATGGTTTGAATAGCGCGAGAACTGCGCGAGCACTTCTCTTCAATGGACTTCGCGAGTTTCCTCGCGAGGCTTTAATGAGTTCTGAACTGCGCGAGGTTCCATGTCTTAATTGATCTTCGCGAGGATGGCTCTTTCTTCGCGAGGATGCTTTCTTCTTGAATAGCACAAGAACTTTGCGAGGAATTCTCTTTTGATATTTGCATCCCGCGGCTACTGCGCAACAATTGCGCGAAGAGTCTTCTGAAGCTCTCTCTCCTCAACTATTCTGAGCGAACTGCGCGAGGCTGTGCGATGTGTTCTACTCTTGAGCTTCGCGAGAGCTGCGCGAGTTTGTGCTTCTGAAGCTCTTCAGTCACTCAACTGCACGAGAAGTTGTTGTAAAGTCTTGGGAAGCTTAGTTGGACTGCGCGAGGCATATTTCTCCTGAATCCTCTAAAGCTTGGGTCAGCTGCGCGAGGCTCATTTCAGGTTTGGATTCAGAGTCCATCCTTCTGAGGGACTTCTGGTGCCAAAACAGGCTCCTTAGTAGGATTCCTGACCTTATTTCACTGCTGATTATTACCTACATAAAACACTTAACAAGAACTTATTAGATGACTAAGGGTCTAATCAAAGGTTAAGTTAAGGGATGAAAAGGGGTACTTTTTAGGTCTTAACACACCCCTAAAACTAATCTTTGCTAGTCCCTTAGCAAAGCTACATTAAATCTACTATAAAAATTAAATGCCACTTTTGTAGGGAGCACAGATACATTTAGCATATGTACCAAGCCTTTTAAATCCCTAGGTGATCCCTAGTGGAGGAGTGAAGTCTCCTAAGGGTTTTCAGTGAAGACACCCACAAACTTCTTAATGAAACAGTTAACAAAAGTGCAATATCATCAAGTGAGCAGTCAAGGAGCAGACTTAGTTTACTCTTGAATCAGTAAACATAAAAGAAATTTAATCCATTAGTTGCACAGTAATTTAAATAGCATAAACTTCTCATGAATGCACATCATTTCCAATCAGTTTACAGCCACAAAAAACTGCACAAGTGTGTGCCAGCACTGAGCTCATCATCAGATCAAAAATTAGGTTATAGGTCATACCTAATGCATTCAAGATCAGACCCAAAAACTTTCCAGGGCATACTCTCATAAGGGTCTTGTTGAGGGGTTCATTTTCTCTCAGGCTCAAGAGCAGTTACATCCCCCAAATGAGTCTGTAAGCATGAGCATAGGCAGAGTTCTTAAGTGCTAACATCATTGACAGATCCTCACCATAGATTGGATAACTCTTTATCTCCACATGATAGCTCACTCAACTTTGGATCACAAGGGCTTTTAACTGGGCTGGAATGTGGCTTATGGAGTGGGGTTAAAAAGAATGGAAAGTTGAAAAGGGGTTCAAAATTGAGAAATCAGTAGGTGGAAGAGGTGATTCATGACTTCACCTTCTTGATTTTAGCTCCTTTCTTCTTCTTTGAGATTTTTAGATTTGAAGTGATCAGTTTCTCTTCTTGATTTTGATTTTCCAATGAAAGTTCCCTCTTGACTCCTCTCTTACTCCTCTTCATTATTATTTTTGTTTCTTTTTTATGGAATTTTCTTCTTTTTATTTTTGTTTTTGCTTTTCCGAAATGCCACCATGTTCTCAGTTACCATACTGCCAGAATTTTGAGATACTTCTTCTCCATTCACCTAATGTTGACCATAGCTAGTCCATCTTCAACTCTTTCTCCTTTACCTTCTGAATTCTCAGAGTGAGGGTAGACTGAATCAGATTCATAGGTTCGGGTACAAGTACTCAGGTGTATTTTGAAGAAATTTAGAATTTAAAGCTCAAAGGGGGTATGGACAAGGGCAGTTGCTTTAGGGTTGGTCTTTTTAGGCTTAAACTGTCCAAGAGAAGACCTTGATCCTTTCCTAAGTCTCATGAGTGCTGTCAGTTGTTTCAACTTGGAGTTGCCTAACTTCTAGTGAGCACAGTGACTCAGCCAGTCCTTAGAACTAGAAGAAATTGCCTTAGCCACTCTTCAAAGAAATTTTTTTGTATGGGCCCAAATCTCACTGGTTATGGTCTTCCTTTGAACTTTTAAGTATTTCCTCACCTTTTTCTCTCTCTAATGATTCACTAAGTGCTGATACAAGTGAGTTTCCTTGGTGATCTCGTTATGGAAATGTGAAATATTAAGTTTATAATGTCTAAAGTTTGCAGATATTTTAAATTTCTTATTTGTCATGATTCTTAAGTGAACATAGATCAATTTCCATATTACTCACATGACTCAGCTGCACTTAGGTTAACTATTCCATTGGCAGGGTTTGCCTGCCACACCCCCAAATCCATGAGGAGTAGTGTTCTCACTGATTCAAAGGTGTGTGTGCAGCAGGTCCATTATTTGCAAAAAGAAAGGGAAATAACATGGAGCAAAACACACAACAGACAAAGCAAAATAGTAATGACAAAAGAAAAAAATCTATTAAAAATGAGAAATGTACAAACTAAAAGAAAACAGAAGCAAAAGAGTGCAGAAACAGAAAAAATCCTAGGTATTAGAGATGAAAAGCATTCAAACAATACCATCATCATTCAATCACTTGAAATTATCAAACAAAGGGAACAGGAATAAAAGTAGGCATAAAGCACTAAACTCAGACTCCAACAAGATCACTAAAAATTCCTATAAATAGTAAAATACATAACATACAAAGTGCACAGTTCTTAGCATCAATTCAATGAAAGATCCCCTTCAAGGTTTGAGGATCCTTCACCAATCAAAAATTGGCCCTTGGGATTAACCACTGGTTGACTGGGCAACCTTCCCTCTTCTCATTTGGCTAAGGTATTCGCTAGTTGGCCAATCTGCTCTTCCATCTTCTTGATGCTCTGACCATGAGAATTCACAGTCTGAGCCAAGGAACCTGTGTTTTGCAAAGGAGGTCAAGACCTGGTCCTCAAAAGAAGTATTTCTGGGTTGAGATGGGGGTAAGACCAATTGGTTTTGTTGCTGATGGGGCTGCTGATGGTGCTGGAAGTTAGACCTAGGGGCATACCCTTGATTGAACTGCTGCTGTGGCCTTTGAGGTAAAGCCAACATCTGCTAGGGCTGCATATAATTGTCTTGCCTCCACCTCAGATTTGGGTGGTCTCTCCATTGGTAACCAGCATTTTGGTACTGGTAACCATATGGCTGGCTATTGTAGCCCCAGTTATTCTTGGCCATAAGATTGCGACAGACATGTTGATCAAATTAGTATACGCCTGCAGATGGGCACTCCTCAACTGTGTGCTGTGGGGACTGACATATCAGACATGCCTCCACCACTTGAGCAGCCCTTCTGGGTTGCATCACAGTCAGTAATTTATCAAACTTCATAGAGAGGTTTTCCATTTGCAGCTGCAGGTCATTGTTCCCAGACACCTCACAAACTTTTCCGCTTGTCAATGCAGCAGGCCCCACTTTTAACACAGACTTTTGACTAGTTCTTGCCAGGGATAGCTTTTGAAAAGCATTTTCACTGATTACTTCAAACAATTTCCATGCCTCATCAGCAATTTTGTGCATGTAAGTGCCACCACAAGAGGCATCAACCATATCTCTACTTTTTTCATCAATCCCATTATAGAAGCTTTGAACAAGCTGCCAATCTGGGATCTTGTGGTGGGGGCATTGTTTGAGCATTTCCTTAAACCTATCCCAGGCTTGATTAAAATCCTCAGTTGGGGCTTGGGCAAAAGCAAGAATTGCCTTCCTCAACTGGCTAGTTTTGGTCTCAGGGAAGAACTTGGTCAGGAACTTGGTCTGCAGGTCTTTCCATGAAGCAATGCTATTGTTGGGAAGAGTGGTCAACCAGGTACTGGCCCTATCCTTCAGAGAGAAGGGAAAGAGTCTGAGCCTAGTGACCTCAGGTCCCAAACCAGTGATATTAAAAGTGGTGCACAAGGCCAAGAACTGCTCAATATGCTTGTAAGGGCCCTCCTTGCTAAGCCCATGGAAAGAGGGCAACATCTGGATGATTGAAGTTTTTATTTCATAATTTCCGTGAACATCAGGGAATTGAATGCTAGAAGGGGAGTTATAGTCATCCAGAGCATTCAACTCCTTGAGAGTTCTGGGTTGTTCTTCACCCATATTTACTGTCACAAATTCACTTGGGGGCTCTCCTGTGGTGTGCCTGTCTCTTCTAAGTCTCCTTCCCCTTTCTAACTCAGGGTTAAGAGGCTCTAAAGTAGGGCTGAGAGATCTCCTCCCTTGCATACAAGCACACCAACAGCAAGGAGAGCTTCTTGCAGGCACATTGTAAATGAATAACTTTACAATTAACAAATTTATCTAACTAATTTACAGCTATTCAAAGAATATATTTACAATTATCCTAGATACTGCTAGAGAATTTTCAAAAAAGATAGACAGAGTTTTAAAAGTTAGAGAGTTTGCAAACAGACGTAGCTAAGCTCCAATTGCAGTCCAACTGTCCTTCACTGCTGTTGTCTAGATCTGCAAAAAAAATTCACAAATACATCAACAGTATCAATTATTCTTAACTACCAAAGAATAATAAAACTACAAAAACCTAGGGTCTACTAATAGATCAACTTTCCCCGACAACGGTGCCAAAAACTTGTTGCTACCCCAGCTGTGCTTTCTTTATTTGTTTGTGGTAAAAGAAATTTAAAATCAAAATAAAACAGGGGATGAAATCAGCACAACTGAGAAGTCCTAGACCTGCAAGATACATGGTCCATTGTGTCAAGTTTTGATAAGTAAGAGTTTGTCCCACAGGGAAAGATGATCTACAGCTCCAAGGGAGCCATCTCTAGTAGTCCCTCCAGATCTGACTACCGATCTGGCAGTCCTTAAGGAAAGGGAGTTTAAGGTCACTTAGTTTACAGATCCTAAGGTAGCCTAATGTCTAGACTACAGAAAGGGTTGAGAGGATGGATGGAGTGTGGAAAATAAATATAAAAGGGTGAGAAGTATGTTATTAAGCCTAGATCAGAGGAGTTTTGTAACTTAGATTCAGATCTGATGTTATAGAAACCCTGTCTAATGGCTACGTTATCACCACTGAGGAGAAAGAATCCAACCCATCTCTGTGCTATGATCCAATCCCTTAAGGTTATAACTTGTCCACTCAAATGGTCACAGACTATCCCATAGGGGAACCACAATCCAGAGATGGGTCAAAACAAGTTAATCATTGTAGGCACTATTTCATCCAGGCTACCAGCTCAAGAATCCATAGGGAACCTCAACCTCTAAAGCTCTATGTGTGGGGCTAAGGCTGTATAGGACCATGATAGCCTAGACACACAGGTCACTTGGATTTGAGTGGCCCTTAGAATCAGTCCTCCATTGCTTTGAAACATAGCCAAAGCAATGGTGGATCACAAGGCAGCAGCCTTGCACATAGCAGCTCACAAATACACAAATCCCATAAGAGTACAAATCCTGTTACACAAACTCCATTAATCTAATCTCAATAGACATACAAAGGGATGGCCAGCAAGTGCTGAGCCATGGAGAGAAGAAAAAGAAAAAAAAGAAAACTACTTACAGCTACAGAGAAACAGAAAGGAAAACGATCTCATATCAAGTCTCCAAGGGATGAGATGGGTTCCAAGATCTCTAAACCTAAGCTAAGTATGGGTTTATATAGCAGTGGTGTGGCGGCACATTAGGGTTAGGAAACCCTAATTTTAACGATGCCACATGGCCTAATAGTGATCCTTGGATGCCTCGGGGCACGTGCATGGAGATTTAAGCATGGGAGTGTGTGCCCTAATCACTGGAAATTCCCAGAAAGTCCTCTGCTGAAGCGATGGAAGTTAAAGTCCAGAGCTTCACTAGGTATGTGTTTCCCAGGACATGTGTGGTATCTCTTGCTCTTGAGGATGGTTTGAATAAGCTGCGAGAAGCTATGAGCACTTCTCTTCAATGGACTTCGCGAGTTTCCTCGCGAGGCTTTGATGAGTTCTGAACTGCGCGAGGTTCCATGTCTTAATTGATCTTCGCGAGGATGGCTCTGTCTTCCCGAGGATGCTTTCTTCTTGAATAGAGTGAGAACTGTGAGAGGAGTTCTCTTATGATATTTACATCCATGACTCTTTAGCTGACTCATGTGAAGAAGTCTTCTGAGCTCTCTCTCCTCAGTCATTTTAGGCCATTTGCGTGGCAATTTGCGTGATGTGTTCTCTTGACCTTAGCGAGGTGCTGCAGTTTATGCTTCTACAAAAGCTCTTGATCACTCAAGCTGCGTGAGAAGTTGTTGTAAATCTTAGGAAGCTTTCGGTTGAATTGCCTGAGGCATATTTCTCCACAGAATCCTCTAAAGCTTGGGTCATTGCCTTGAGGCTCATTCAGTGCTGGATTGAGTTTATCCTTAGGATTTGGTGACCTCCATCAAGCCTCCATGCCTCATTCCCCCATGACCTCCATCAACCCCCCATCATCCACACCATCCAAACCCCCACTACCCACATGCCCCAAGGCCCAATGGCCCAAACCACATTACCCACATACCCCAAGGCCCCATGGCCCAAAACCCCACAACCCATACCCATCAAGGACCCATGACCCATACCCATCAAGGGCCCATGACCCAGACCCACCAAGGCCCCATGACCTAGGCCCACCAAGGGCCCATGGCCCATACCCACCAAGGTCCAATGGGCCAGACCCATAAAGACCCATGACTCAAACTCACCAAGGGCCCATGGCCCAGACCCATCAAGGCCCAATGGGCCAGACCCATCAAGGGCCCATGGCCCAGACTCACCAAGGCCCAATGGGCTAGATCTATAATGATCAACGCTTTATGGCCCAAACCTCCCAAGGACTCATGGGCCAAACCTTCATAGCCCAACCCTCCGAAGGCTTCATGGCTCATGCCCAAGCCCAACAAGGCCCTAACCTTTGAGCCTCAGACCCATACCCTTCACAATTCCTCTAAAATTTCACTCACCCATAACCCCACCCATAACCCTCACACCCATACCCAGCTCAAACCCATGCCTTACATCAACCCCAATTGACCCATATCCCAACATCCCAAAGTCAGTTCCAAGCCTTTCCCCATGCCCAATGTCCTCATCAGTCCCCACCCCAAAATTTGACTTCCACTCATCCCATCACCCAAGAAACCTTCCCTCATCCCCATTGGACTCACCCAACCCCCATTCATGTCATTCCCATTCAGTCCATGTAGCACCAACAAGAGAATCCCGCCCTCACTACACCTTATGTAGGCTAACAGTATGAAGAGGATGAGATCAGGAATAGTGGAGCATATGATAGGGCATTGATCAACCTTAACCGTCCTATTATTTCCCACCCCCTGGTAGCCCAGAGTGAAGCCCGACTGCTGAGAAAGTGGCCCCCATGGCCAAGGAATCAGAGTAGTTGAAAGAACAGTTGGACAAAATTCAGAAGCAGTTGTTGAAGATGGGTGGTGCTGAAATCCATGCCACCAACTTAACGGATTTATGTTTGTTTGCTGAGGTCCCCTTGCCTTCAAAATTTAAAATGCCGACTTTTGACAAGTATAACGACACCGACAATCCCATAGCACACCTCAAGTCTTATTATAGGGATATGTGCCAATATGGAAGAGATGAAAGACTATTAATAAAGGTCTTTCAAAAGAGTCTAACTGGTCCGGCCTTGAGGTGGTTCACATCCTTGAAACCATCTATGATAAAAACTTGGAAAGACTTGACGCATTTATTTCAAGAGCAATCTATCTACAATATAGACATTGAACCGTGCAAGTCAGATCTGGTCAGTTTGAAGCAAAACTCCAATGAAACTTTTAGCGATTATTTGGGATGTTAGAGGGCATTGGCATCTCAGGTTAGAAATAAGATGCCTGATGACGAACAAATAGAAATGATTTCCAAAAATACGTTGCTAATGATTTTAGACTTTCTAGTGTACCAGCAGCAGTCCAGCTTTGCTGATCTAGTAAGGAACGTAAATCGTTGTGAAGATGCTAGCAGGGAGGGTCGCATGAGCAAGAATATACCCAGTAGAATCGGTGGAGTTAGTACGTTCTCTGAGCAAAAAAATTAGAAGAGAGCGGGGGCCAATGTCCAGAACGTTGCCAACAGCAGGCCCAATAAAAATATAACTCCGTTCCAATTCAAGGCAGCCCAACCAGCACTAGTCAGAACTGAACCAATACAAAGAACAGAGAATGGACAGGAGATGCAGATGACTTCGGAGCAGAGGAGAGCCTGCTATGATCAAGTGTTTCCGCCCTTAGGGCAATCTTTGAATGTACTTTTGCCTTTCCTAATAGAAAAGGGATTAGTTACTGCTCGTCAACTTCAACCTCCTCCTCACCCCATCCCAAAGAATTATGACCCTAACCCTCACTATAATTTTTATCAGGGTCTGGGTCACTCAACTGATCACTGCTTCCTATTGAAGCACGTGATCCATGATTTAATTGATGCTGGGAAAATTATTCCACCTGCACCTTCTTAAGTGAACCAGCACACAAATATTTATCAGGTGCCATTACCCCCACATCCTACCGGAGGAGCAGGTCCCAGACCCACCATCGGGATGATAGAAGAATGTGAGGAGGAATTTGAATTTGACCCATCAGACTATATCAGCGATCGGGAAATTTATGTAGCACCGTTGCAAAGAGATTGCGAAGAGAGGACTATCGGGGTGATTGAACCCTTGAATTTGTTAGATTATTTCCCCAACCTAGCACCACGAGTTGAACCATTAGACCTTAGGGCTTATTTCCCATCACCCACACCTGTCAATTATGTGCACATAAATGCATATCAACCATATACAACCACCCCCATCAATTACCTGATAGCCCATCAGGCCCTCCATTCCCCACCATCACCTATCAACTATCAATGGCCCACTCCTACCCCATTACCCCTGGTGCAACCACCCGCAAACCTCACCACCCCATCCTGGCCAAATTTTGCCACCCAACCATATATCATAGAGGTGAACCAAGAATTACCCACCCTTCCGGAGCCATCAGTACAAATACATCAGTTACCGGTAGCCACTCCATTTCAGATTTTGGGACCAACCTACAATCCTTATCAAGTCTTGCTGAGTTACGACCAAATAGATATCAATGCCGACAGTAGCAGAGAAGGGGCAGTAGACTTTGTTACCCGATCCAGAAAGATTTCGAAGCAGTCGAAAGCACTAGCAGTAGCACAAGCCAAACTAGAGGGAAAGAAGGATAGTGTCGTGAACCCTTTTGAAAAAATGAGTCGTGAGCATATATTGGAGATTCAGTTGAGAAAAATGCCTGCTCATATTATTGTATGGGATTTGTTAATGACGTCCCTATAGACACCCTCATTTTGCCCTCTCGGAGTACACGAATTTGTTTGGTCAGCCCTTGACCTTTTTAACCCTCGACATGGGACCATGCAACAACACATGGCTGAACACAAGCTGAAATAATAGCTTTGTGGCTCAGATCCTAACGTAGGGAGGCTATATACTAAGCAATAGTATATAGTTGGGACACAGATTGAAATAATAGTCCTACATTCCATTCTTGAGACCATACTCAGACAACCCTGAATTAAGCGCCTAAAAACCTGCACGTAATTTGATCATGCGCAGAACCACAAGCGTGCGATCAGTCCCCTTTCAGACCAAACTTCCTTTCACAGACCGTTTCGAGGCTCGATTATGCACCTGGAACCAGACGCGCGATCGGATTGAGTGCTACACCACCAGCGTGCAATTGGCCTATGCCCGACCTAGTCTCCTACCCTTGACCTCTACGCTTCTTTGATTAAGCGCTTCAGGTAACACACTTAATTGGATTATGCACATCCCAATAAGCACGTAATTAGTCCTAATTTCGTTAGGTATAGGAAACCCGCTGAGTACTTCAGCCGGTCGCTCACTGAGTCGGCGACGGACTCAAAGCGATTAAGCGCAAACAAATTGGCACATAATTCAATTAAATGCAAGAAAATAGGCGTGTAATTGAAGAAAAACCTATAAAAGCCCTTTTTCTCGAAGAGAGAGAGAGAGAGGCTGGCAATTTTGAGAGAGTGAACGGATTTTTTTGGGACTTAAAAATTAGAGAACTCCGAGGACAAGCCCATAGAGCAAATTAGTCATGATTTCGAGATTCAAACTCTTGAATCTTCAATGATTCCTCTCCACGGCCCCGACCCTAGGTAAGAATTTAATTTTATTTTAGACTTAGGATTTCCCCGTAGTTAAATTAATCAATTCTATTTCTAATTTTTAGACCGTAGCACCCTCTTCGGATCAAAATTCTCTATATCTAGTTCTAGTTCTCTGTTTCTAGAACCGGTCCTTAATCTAGCGGTCCGATATACTGACCTTATGCTCTGATTCTACTCTAAAATCTTAATTTATAGTCCTATCAGTAATTTCTGGTTCTGACTCTCAGAGTTCAGAACCAGTCCTTAATCATACGACCTGATTTTTTTGATTTCGGACCTAAATTCAGTCCTAAATTTTTAATCTATAATTTAATTCTATATTTTCATACCGTCAAAAATCCAAAAAAAATATAAATTTCAGTTCATAACTTTAGTTTCTCAATTTAAGTTCTTATTATAATTTCGAAGTCAATTATAAAAATCCCCCTTTTATTATTTAACTATCGACCTATCTTTTATCTTAGCCATCTGATTTGCCCACGGGAGCTTACGGAGGGTACTCGAGAATGAGGCCAATCCTCCTTAGCATAGTTGGCCAACCCCCCTTTTTTTTAGATTATTTAGGGTTAAGGTACATGTCATTCCAAGGGCTAGGGAGCTCTTCCCCGCATTAGTTTGCCAATTTGTATCCGTTTCCAGGGTATGCAGCTATTATAACATAAGGGCCTTCCCAGTTCAATTTCAATTTTCTTTTTGGATGGGCGTGTTTGGAAGGCATAATTTTCTTTAAGACTAGCTTGCCAATGTTAAAGGTTCGTTCAAGGACTCCTTATCATAGGCCCTGGTCATTCTCCTCTGATATACCGGAGCGTGATCAGCTGCCCTTAAGCGTGTTTCATCGAGTCGCTCTAACTGAGTAAGTAAAGCAATTCTCCTCTCGTCTAAGTATAGCTCATCATCGATTCAGATGTGTAAAGATGGTACTTGTATCTCATATGGTAGGACTGCCACCATCCCATAGGTGAGGAGGTAGGGAGTTTGGCCAGTGGCCGTACGAATAAAAGGTCCTATAGGCCCAGAGTGCTTCCGGTAATTGTTTGGGCCAATCTGCTCCACTGCTTGTTTCCATAGTTCATTTCAGGATTCGAATCAGCGTCTTGTTCGTAGCTTCTGCTTGTCCATTGCCTTGAGGGTAGAACGGCGATGAGTGGCACAAATCAAAGCCGTATTTCTTGCATAACTTTTTCATCTTTTCTGTAATGAACTGCGGTCCGTTGTCGGTGATGAACATTCTGGGTACTCCAAATCGGGTATGATGAATCCAATCATTTATCGGTGATGAACAGTCTGTTGGTGCGCACTTTTTTAAGGCTCCTCTTGGTTCCCGTTGAATAAATGGCTTCCAATTCTATGCTGTTGGACTCTAGCGATGCGGTGTATGTGATAATGTGGGGATAAATAACAATAGGAGGAATTTCTTAGTATGATGCCTAGTTGATTTGCGATCACCAGCTGCAGATATTTATCGACGTTGCAACACGTCAATGATCACGTGTTTAAGCGGGTATGGGTTACTTCTATACTGAATCGTCCGCCTGCGAACATCTGCAGCAATGTCCTCTTTTAATTAGATAGTTTCAGCTTTCTTTTTAGTTTCCCTTATTGCGGTTATGGTCGATTTAGATTCACTTTTTTTTTGTTATTAATTATGATTAGGTGAGCTTATTATGATGGGTTATTTTAGTGTCCTGATGCTATCAGGAATCTAATCATTTTCAGTTTCTCGGTATCATTAGGGGTCCAATTAATATCAAAGTCCTAGTACTACTAAGAGTCCAATCAGTTCCAGTCTCCTACTGGTACTAGGAGTGCATGTGTATCAGTTCCAATAACATTCCAATTAAATAAAAGAGTCCAATTATATCGTAATTCTAGATAAAGCAGGTACGCTAATTTTATTGCAATTCTAGATAAGCAGATGTATCAATTGTATGGCAATCACAACTAAAGCACTTAAGGTAATCTTACTAGCATTCTAATTTGAAGAAAACAAAGACTAATTTTTTTTACTGCGACTCTAATTGAAGCAATAAATCAATTTACTAAAATAAAAATAAATGATCGAGGTAATAAAATTAACTCTTTTTTTTTAACCATAATATACGGATCAATTATGGTAAAAATCTAACTAATAATAAATAAATTAACTTTCCTAAATTATGGTGGAGATAATGAATTGACTAAACTAGAAGACTGAATTGAATCAAAGTAAATAATGGTATGAAGGCCTATTTGATGCAATTAGCCAATTATATTGAAATAGAAAAAAACTACCTATAATTAACTAGTTAACCCTAAACAATCTTAAAAAAAGGAGGGTTGGGCCCGCTATGCTAAGGAGGATTGGTCTCGTTCCCGAGTACCCTCCGTAAGCTCCCGTGGGCAAATTGGATGGCTAAGTTAAAAGATAGGTAAATAGTTAAATAATAAAAGGGGGATTTTTATAATTGACTTCGAAATTATAATAAGAAATTAAATTGAGAAACTAAAGTTATGAACTGAAATTTATATTTTTTTGGAATTTTGACGGTATGAAAATATAGAATTAAAATTATAGACTAAAAATTTAGGACTGAATGCGGTCCGAAATAAAAAAAATCAGGCCATATGATTAAGGACTGGTTCTGAACTCTGAGAGTCAAAACTACAAATTAATGATAGGACTATAAATTAAGATTTTAGAGTAGAATCAGAGCATAAGGTCGGTATATCGGACCACTAGATTATGGGCTTGTCCTCGAAGTTCTCTAGTTTCGAAGTCCCAAAAAAAAATCCATTCTCTCTCTCAAATTGCCAGCCTCTCTCTATCTTTGAGAAAAAGGGCTTTTATACATTTTCCTTCAATTACGCGCCTGTTTCCAGGCGTTTAATTAAATTGCGCGCTAGTTTTCTGGTGCTTAATCACTTTGAGTCATTCACCGACTCAGTGAGCGATCGACTGAATTACTCAGCGGGTTTCCTAGTTCTAACTAAATTAGGACTAATTACACGCTTGTTGGGACATGCATAATTCGATTAAGCGTGTTACCTGAAGTGCTTAATCAAGGAAACATAGGGGTCAAGGGTAGGAGACTAGGTCGGGCATAGGCCAATTGTGCGTTGGTGGTGAAGCGCTCAATCCGATCGCGCGTCTGTTCCAGGCACATAATCAAGCCTCGAAACGATCTGTGAAAGGAAGTTTGGTCTGAAAGGGGACTGATCATGTGCTTGTGGTTTTGTGCGTGATCGAATTATGCGCGAGTTTTCAAGCACTTAATTCAGGGTTGCCCGGGTATGGTCTCAAGAATTGAATGCAGGACTATTGTTTCAGTCTACGTCCTGACTATATACTATTGCTTAGTATATAGCCTCCCTACGTTGGGATCTGAGCCATAAATCTATTGTTTCAGCTTGTGTTCAGCCATGTACTGTTGCATGGTCCAATGTTGAGGGTTAAAAAGGTCAAGGGCTGACCAAACGAATTCATGTACTCCGAGAGGGTGAAATGAGGGTGTCTATGCGGGTGTGGGCTACTTCTATACTGGTCGGCTGACCTTCAGATTGCACGAGGCCTCTTCGAGGATATGCATGTAGGGCATGTATGTATATGACGTTATGTTTTCGTTTAACTTCATCTATTTTTTTTTTGGGTGGCCCTTAGGCTTCGTTCATGGATTGATTTGTTCCTCTGGATAGGTGATCTGGAGACCCTACAATGGTGCAGAGGACGCGGGTGAGGCAATGATTGAGTCTGGCCGACTCTTCTTCGATGTGGACATATGGGTCCATTGTTTTGAGCGAGTGGAGAGGATCCATACCTCTCTGGTGGTACGGTAGTTTGGACTCGACAGGGAATCCCTCCAGAGACTAGCCACAGGGTGGCTAAGAGGATGACCGGCCCTCCAGGTCAGAATTTTACGGAGCGGATGGCACTCCAGATAGCTGATTTCAGAGCCAAGGGGACTAATGGGCCCGCATGATGAGGCAGATGTACGAGAGTATAGGAGGTGGTTCGGTGCGTTGGGTGGTGGGTGTCTCTTCACACGCCCTTTTCATGGCAGTGGTTCTTTTACCGTCGGTGGGTCAGAGTCAGCATCGGTATTGAGGGAGAGGTTGGTCGCATTGGAGGAGGGCCACCTCACAACGAGTGTGCGAGGAGCATTGGACGCCCTTCATAGGGCGATAGAGCAGATGGGGAATGCTCCTCCTCCTGATGAGGAGATCTTGCGTTCTTCGATTGAGTCATTTGCCAGGGCTAGGGCGGTGAAGGATGAGTTAGGAGTTCGACTAGCAGAGGCTCGTCAGCTCCTGGTAAGTTAGTTTATTGGTTTTTATTCATCTACGTGTTATATTAGTTTATTCTGGTAATGTTTTTGATGTAGTGGTTTTGCTTTTATTGTGGCTAGTATTAGAGGGAGTCTGAGGTTGCTCGCCAGACGGCGATGATCGAGCTGTTGTGCGCAAGCAGTGGGCGAGTCATGTGGTGGAGGATAGTTTACATTCGGAGATCGAGTGATTGGTAAGTATCTTAGATTGGACTTGTTAACCATTGACGGTTCGAGGATCCTCACTAATGTTGGCATATTGGTGGCATTTTTTTTTTTAGATAGCAGAGCTTTCCGCTGTAGGGGCTTCCTCAAGTCGGGAGGATCCAGGGATAGCTCGTATGCAGTATGAGTTGGAGCATTGGGTAACTTCCATCACTCTTCAGTTTACTTGTGTTACTGTACTGGTTTGTTAGGCATTATTATTATGTTGGCTTGATGGTTTACTAACGTGTGCTGGTGTTTCAGTGTCGGGTTGCTGAAGACTTGAAGATGAGGGAGGCGATTGCCGCCTCTCTACGTTTCGAGAGTTAGGTATGGTTTAGTGTAATTTGGTTTAGATTGTTCATTTTTATTTATTCTAATGTGTTTTACATTGGCTTGTTGTTCATTGTTTTTTCTTTGTTCAGGTAGTTCTGGACTCTGCTCTCGAGGCTCCTTGTTAGGAGTCTGTTCTTATCCCTACCCAGGTATTTTTTAGTCATTGGGTTCATAGCTTATTTGATATTGTAATATTTATCTGATGTATTTATTTATTCTCGTTACAACCGCCTGTGTTTGCCATCCCTTGGGTGGCATCTGCTGATCCTGTGACCGCGGAGACAGTCGAGCGACTTTTGGGAGAGAGGCTAGATCTAGTATATATGTATTTTTCATTTCAAATTCTACTGTTGTTCATATATGCATATGTTTGCTTCTTTTGATTCAATAGAGTTATACAGGTTTGCCAGCTCGAGGAGGCACAATGAGAGGCAGCGCTGGCGCGCACCTCTCTAAAGGCGAGACAGGTCTTCGGAGAGGTGGAGAGTCGTGAGGATCTGGTGGTTGAGATGTTGGTCGTGAAGAGGACTCATACGGAGGCACTAACGGCAGCATGTCGGATGACATGGGCAGAGATGCAGGTGTCCTTGGATTGGTTACAGTATCGCCTGACGAGGGGTGAGCGGGGGTCACGCAGGTCGGCTAGTCATCGTGTGGGGTCAGAGTCGAGGGCTATGAGTTCTTCAGCTAGGTAGTCTTGTCATACCTCTCGTAGTCGTGATAGGAGTAATAGTCGTGAGGATTCCTTCGTTTGGGGGGGTCATGCGAGGCTTCCTCCTTATTCTCAGTCAAAGAGGTCGGTCAGTCAGGCTAGTGAGGTCGATGGCGGGTCCTCGCCGTTTAAAGGTTTCGAGGACTCCGGCTGCCGGGATTATGTTTTCAGACAATCAGTCTACGGACCTCCGGGATGACGATACCAGCGATAGCGGTGCTCGTCGTCCTCAACGGCAGCGTAGGATTAGGGGTGTGTGTGCGCTTGTTTATATTCGTTGTATGTGCGTTGTATATAGGGGAGTGTCCCCAGTGACAAATTGAAGAAAAAAGAAAGGATGATTTTTAGTATATGTCGATATATATAGGGATTTTTGGTTCAGATGTACCTGATTTGCTTCTCCTCCTCTGATTACCTTTTGGTGTTTTCTTTTTTGCTTTCGGTGCCATCAACCGTCACTGGGACTTGGATGCTTTCTGAGCTGGCCTGGTGCTAGTTTTGAAGGTCGCTTTGCGTCTGCATATGTAAAGGTAATGCTATCAGTAGTTTTGTTCCCCCCCTTGCCAGTTGTCAAGGGGGGAAAATATCTCAGACCGGGGTCTGGTGATAGAAAGGTGGATATAAGATTTTTTCTTTTTCTCTTTTTTTTGACTTTCTATCCTTTTTTTCTTTTTTTTCATCTTTTTTTTGACATAATAAATAGTGCAACAGGGAAAGCAAATGACAATAAAAATAATGACAATAAATGTAATAAAAAAATGCCCCAGCATAGAAGCGTGGTCGAGCTTGCAGTATGGTATTTTGATAGTGCTCTCTGAGCGGTATCTTCGTCATTCTTCATCTTTTTCGTGGTTGGGTCAGGATTTATGCTATAATTTTCCTCCTTAAAAAAAAATGCCCCAGCGTATGGATGCAATGGAGCTTCCCTGGGCCTTAGATAAGCATTTTGGGTCTATAAATAGCCATGGGTATTAGGTGAATTAGTCTTACAGAAAAGTGTATCGGTACTGTCTCTGAACCGGGGGGAGGTCCTTCGATTAATAGCATATGGGGGTCTATCTTAGGGTATTGATCATCCTATTCTATAATTATTCAAGAAAAGCATGGTAAGTATAATGGGTGATTGCATCAATCATCATTCAGTGATTTTCAGTTTAATTCCTAGGAATATCCTGTGAAGTCTCGGATTCATTGTCCAAAATAAAACTAGAAGGGGGAGAGGTAAGGCTTAGTGATATGGGGGAATAGTTCGTAACTAATACTTTTTCAAAAGGGGTAAGTAACAATCTTCTCCTCTGAGGGGTATGGAATATCATGATCGAGCTCTTCGTCATATTTCGGTACCATCAAAATCTTGCATTCTATGGCTAGCAGGGGTTTATCCTCTTCCTGCCACCTTACAACGACATCTAGTAGTATGAGAATATCAGGGATGCCCTCGTAACTTGCTTATACACTTCCAGTAAAATTACCGAAGATGTCCTCACGGCCTGCCTATGCTTCCTTGAGTTCATTGACTTATTCATTTGTCGTAATGCTCTCGCTCGATATATATATATATATATATATATATATATATATATATTATGTGTACATTTCTTTTGAAAGCATCCTGCTGGCGCAAGAATGATGAGTTTTGATTGAACCTAACATCTTCATTTTTTTTGCTCTAACGTCTTCTCCAATGGCGGGGATAGAGAATGAGAATCGTGTGTTTCTTACGCTTTTGAAAAAAGTTTTAGGTAGGTCACTAATCCTTCAATCAACTCGCCCAAGTGTAAATGGTGGGCGACAAGTCGGAGATTTTAAGGATATTATGAGAATTGAAGACATACGACCAATGGATGGGTCGTGATGACCACGGGGATGATAAGTATAAGTATTTTAACCATGGGATGTGATGATCATAAGACTAAGGATGGTATTTTCTAAGGTACATGGCATTCCAGGGGCTAGGGAGCTCTTCCTCGTCTTTGTTCGCCAATTTGTATGTGTTTCCAGGGTATGCAGCTATTATAACGTAAGGGCCTTCCTAGTTCGGTTTCAGTTTTCCTTTTGGATGGGCGTGTTTGGAAGGTATAATTTTCTTTAAGACTAGCTTGCCAATGTTAAAGGTTCGTTCAAGGACTTTCTGATCATAGGCTCTGGCCATTCTCCTCTGATATACCTGAGCTTGATCAGGTGCCCTTAGGCATGTTTCATCGAGTCACTCTAACTGAGTAAGTCAAGAAATTCTCCTCTCGTTTAAGGATAGCTTATCATCGAGTCAGATGCGTAAAGATGGTACTTGTATCTCATATGGTAGGACTGCCTCCATCCCATAGGAGAGGAGGTAGGGAGTTTGGCCAGTGGCCGTACGAATAGAGGTCCTATAGGCCCAGAGCGCTTCTGGTAATCGTTCGGGCCAGTCGGCTCCATTGCTTGTTTCCACAGTTCATTTCAGGATTTGAATCAGCGTCTTGTTCGTAGCTTCTGCTTGTCCATTGCCTTGAGGGTAGAACGGCGATGATACAAATCAATGTCGTATTTCTTACATAACTTCTTCATCTTTTCTACAATGAACTGCAGTCTGTTGTCAGTGATGAACATTCTGGGTACCTAAATCCATGCGAGACGCTAGTTTCCACTTTCTTAGAGGAAAAGGATCACACGCAATACTTCCCACCTTAGAATAGTGCCATACGGACATGCATTCTGACCCCTAACTTCACTCACTTCACAAATGCGCCGATGTCGAGTCACGCTAGGTTCAACCAGCAACCGGCCTACCCTATTCTCAAGTCAGGAACCAACTATCCACCTCCCCCTTTCCCGCGGAATAAAGATTTCACGAATGCACAACTACTCGAGGGGAACATGAGAGAAAGGGAAGTTGACTTGCCACCCCCACCGCACGTCATCCCACCACCAATTCCCGTACCACAACCACCTTAGCCACCTGTACCTAGGGCCCATCGACCAGGCAAAGAAATAGCACTCGAGCCAGGGCAAGAATATGATCTGTTACGACATCTCCAAAAGATTCCAACCCAAATATCTATACTAGAACTCATCAAGAAGTTGCATGATCATCACCGACTATTAATAAGGACACTCGAGGACACTCAAGTGGACGAAGACACAACCCTGGATGAGCTTCATCAAATTACCTCTGTCATGGCACAACCTCCCGCCCTCACATTCACTGATGCAGACATGCCTAAGGAGTCACTTCGTGGGAGCGCTGCCCCCATATATCTTACAATCATAATTAGATGATTTTCTGTACCCCATGCACTAGTCAATATGGGTGCGAGACTCAATATTTACCCTCTCACCACATTGAAAACACTTGAATACACAGAACAAGACGTCAGGCCCTCGGCCTTGTCGCTCATAGCCTACGACGGCTCACCTCATTTCGTAAAAGGAACTATTAAACTTCAGGTCCGCCTTGGACCCGTGATAAAAGATATTACGTTCCATGTTGCTGACTCTGCTAGTACATATAATCTCATTTAGGAAGAAAATGGTTAGAATCAATAAAGGCTGTCGCATCCACATACCATCAATGCATTAAATTTTCGTATGAGGACTCCATTGTCCGTATATACGCCAATGCACCTCTTTAAGAGATGGATACCGATTACGCGGCAAGCATTCCAACAGCCCATGAATCCATACTAAACACAGGTCACATCTAAAATATGTGAATACCTGATGAAGTAGTTGTCGCAGGAGTCTGCTCACCTGCCCTTCCTGGTTTTCACCTAGAGCGACAACAAGAGCCGATGAGGAGGTAGGTTGGCCCAGACCTCGCTAAATTATACGACATCAACCCAATCGCGATGAAAGGGTGGGATCTTATGTACCAACTCGGATATGTCCCCCACACCGGATTCGGTAAGAATAAGCAAGGTCGTGTGAGACCTATATTCCTGACTAAAATACGAAAGCACATAGGATTAGGTTACCAATCGAACAGCTAACTAGTTGATTTATTCCCTTCCTCACCGAAATGGTCTCTTTATGACCACTTCGTCTATGGAACTACTGAGAAAGCATATGTGCCGAAGCAGAAGGAATAATCCTTCACCAAACCCCAGGAGACGGAAATTGAACAAATATCCCATGCATTCAACAATTTGACGAACCTGAATGATGACGTCGATGAACCCCTCGAAGGAGTCAAACCTTTGTTTGACACTGAAAATCCCATATAAGGAAGAAAGGACCCTCCAAAAATTGAACCATAATTACAGGATTGGGAACTACAGATGATGAAGATTTTCACATAGCGGCCTTACGAGACGACGAAGAAGACTCACGTTCACCATGGGAAGGGGATGACACCTTGCAAGAAAATATTAATTCATATAGCATCCGCCTTTACCTTGGCCTTGGAGGATAGGAATGCCCGTGGGACTCGCCTTGTATCTTTCACCCATATCAACCCCAGTGTGAAGCATGTACTCACATACTAGAGAAATTTGCTAGCAAGATCACACATCCCACAATGATCGAAGTGGATGGATCCGACCCTATAACCATAAGCACGACCAGTAATCCACCAACCTCGCTATTCACGCCAGTTGAGAGAGAACCCGATGGTCAGTTGTGCGACTCAGGAGGCATCCATGAGTCCGAAGAGGAGTTTGAATTAGACGCTCCATCTCCAGATGCACCACAACTCCAAATATTTTTGCAATCGCTCGAGGAAGAGTGGCGGCCTCCACCAAGTGATGACGAGGATTACTGTATAGACCTCCCTGCACTCGAATTGGCAGAGCAAGCCAACCTAGAACTTCACGCCTTATCAGATCAAGAGAGTGGATTAGATAATATCATCGACTCTAACTTGGGAGGATGGGAATGCCTTTGGGAATCTCCCTGCATTTCTTACCATTACTAGCTCCGTTGCAGAGCATGTGCGCTCATCCAAACATATCATGAAGATCAAGAGAAAGAGCCCCCTCCCCCTGGGGACCCTTTAGGAGATTCCCCCTCGCAAGAAGGATAATCATCTCATAACTTCGACGACGATATTTCAATCGATTATTATCTCTCGAGCTTCTTTGGGGAAGAGATAATCAATCTAGTAGAGGAAACTCGAACTATGATACCCCTGCCATCAATATTACTTATTCAAAAGATCCCATTGGATGAGGACTCCCATAAAAAAATGCCAAATTTATAACAAGTCCGTGTTCCCCGAAGGATTGCCCGAACGGCTCCAGCAGCCGTGTCACCCCCTCAATTAGAGGAAGTAGCTCTCCCGGTGCCTTTTGAGGCCACCGACCCTGTACCATATTTATTATCAAAAATAAAAAAAAATAGAAAACATAGAAAACCTAAAAAAGCTAGAAATATAAAACCCAAAAAAATCAGAAAACCTTGAAAAAGAAAGAGAACTCTTTATCTCGACTCAAGTCTGCAGTCAATGAGCGGACTTCCCTCCTCTAACTCCTGACCCATCTCATGCGCAAGGACGCAAAGCCTTTAGGCTAGGTAATAAGGCAGTCATCATACCAGAAGAGATACTCCACGACTTTGAGAGAAGAATCAATAGCCTTGACCTTCACTTTACCAAATATCTTTTGGTCATAAATTGCGTCGATGAAGAGTTGCCTTGCACAAAATTAAATCCCCAGCCTAGTAATTTGGTAGTATATGAGCTCATTGAGGATGAAGGAGGAACATCAAGCCCTAATGAGACTCAGGACTTCCGACGGGTTATTAAATATTTTGATGAACAAACCCAGGCTGCCGCCAAACCCACGGAGGAAATCGATTTTGGCACTGACGAGAAGCCCAAGAAACTGTTCATTAGTGCGGCGCTCAATCCTAGAGAACATCAACACATTGTACGAGTCCTACACGAACATCTCAACTCTTTCGCATGGTCCTACAAGGACATGCCTGGTTTAGACCCAAGTCTAGTAGAACATCGTCTTGTCTTAGAACCCGATGCGAAACCTATTAAGCAAAAACTCTGCAGGATGCACCCCTAAATAGCCCTTCAAGTCAAAGAGGAAGTTGACAAGTTACACAAAGCTAAATTCATCCGAGTTGTCCTCTACCCCAAGTGGGTCGCCAACATAGTACCTGTCGCCAAGAAACATGGCAGGGTACGGGTTTGCATTGACTTTCGAAACCTCAATCAGGCATGCCCAAAAGATGACTTCCCACTCCCACATATTGACACTCTTGTTGACAACACTGCTGGACATGAGATGCTATCCTTCATGGATGATTTCTTTGGATAAAATCAGATCAAGTTAGCAGAGTTTGACCAAGAGAAGACTTCCTTCACCACACCATGGAGAACTTACTGCTACGTCATCATTCCTTTTGGGCTTAAGAATACAAGAGCCACATATCAATGCGCCATGATGGCTATTTTTTACGACATGATGCATAAGTGTGTAGAAGTTTATGTCGATGACATATTAGTGAAGTCTCAAACGTGAGTAGGACACGCTGAAGCCCTTCGACTAGTGCTACAGAGAGCTAAGAAATATTAACTAAAAATGAATCCTAAGAAATATGTTTTCGGAGTCACTTCCAAAATATTACTTGGTTTTATAGTTAGCAACTGAGGGATTGAAGTCTACCCTATGAAAGTGAGAGCCATTTTAGAGATGTCAGCTCTCAGCAATATCAAGGAATTATGAGGTTTGATAGGAAGATTGCAATTCATCAGGAGATTTATCTCTCGGCATTCAGACCGATGCGATCCTTTCTATAAACTACTTAAAGGAGGGATCGAGTACAGATGGGATGACCAATGCCAGCAAGCTTTTGATAACATTAAAAAATACCTCCTTAACCCGCCAATACTATCGCCACCAATTCCCGAAAGACCCCTAATCCTATACCTTTCGATAAACGATAAAGCGATGGGAGTAATCTTAGGACAATATGAAGAAGATGGTAAGAGAGAGAAGGTCATTTACTACCTTAGTAGAATGATGGTCGAATACGAACGAAAGTATACCCCTATGGAGAAGACATGCCTCACATTGGTATGAGCTTCAACTAAATTACGACATTACTTCAGAGCACATAAGATACTAGTGCTAGCCCGAATGGATCCTCTGAACTACATATTCAAAATGCCCGCCACATCAGGGAAGATCGCCCGCTGGTATATGCTATTACAAGAGTTCGATATCACTTACGTTACCCAAAGTCGATCAAGGGGCAAGCCATTGTAGATTACCTCACAGATCTTCCACTCCCGAATGATAAACCCATACACGCGGACCTCCCCGATGAAGACTTACTCATAATTCATGACGAAGAGCCCGATAAAACCTCATGGACTCTCTATTTCGACGGTGCTCTAAATCAAAAAGGGAAGGGCATCGGGATAGTCCTTCTAAGCCCAGAAGGAGTGGTGATATCCAAGCCTTTCCAACTAGACTTCCTTGTTACCAATAATGTTGTAGAATATGAAGCTTTTATAGCTGGATTGCGCACATCATTACAATTAGGTGTTAAACAGTTATAAACCATCGGTGATTCCAAACTAGTAATTTCACAAGTCATAGGAGAATGGAAAAGTAAGGAAAAGAGACAAACAGTTTTTAGGCATACCTAAAAACTATTCAATATTTAGTAAAGAAATTTGAAAATATCTTTTTCACACACATCCCTAGATTAGAAAATGAGTTAGCAGATTCCTTAGCCACACTAGCCTCTGTCATCAAGATACTTATCGGCCAAAATACCAAGACTTTCTTCATTGAAAGATTAATTATACCCGCCCACAAAGTAGCATGGACCGTTACAAGGGAACTACCAATTCTCCCTGCCAGCACGGAATCAAAAGAAATAATTGTTAAGACCTGAAAAGTACCACTTTTCACCCCTTAACTTAACCTTTGATTAGACCCATAGCCACCTAATAAGTCCTTGTAAAGTGCTTTATGTAGGTAATAACCAGCAGTGAATAAGGCCAGGAATACTGCTAAGGAGCCTGTTTTGGCACCAGAAGTTCCTCAGAAGGATGGACTCTAAATCCAGACCTGAAATGAGCCTCGCGCAGTCCAGCTGAGCTTCCCAAGACTCTACAACAACTCCTCGTGCAGCCCAAGAGTAGAACACATCGCGCAGTCTCACGCAGTTCAAAGCAGGCCTCTCTCAACCTCTCACGGTTCGCTCAGAATGGCTGAAGAAGAGAGAGCTTCAGAAGACTCCTCGCGCAGCTGTCACGCAGTCACCGCGGGATGCAATTATCAGAAGAGAACTCCTCGCACAGTTCTCGCGCCATTCAAGAAAAGAGCATCCTTGCGAAGGCAAAGCCATCCTCGCGAAGATCAATTAAGACATGGAACCTCACGAAGTTCAGAACTCATTAAAGCCTCGCGAGGTAACTCGCGAAGTTCATTGAAGAGAAGTGCTCGTGAAGTTCTCGCGCTATTCAAATCTTTCCTCGCGAAGGTCAACCCAGCGACTGCTTGAACTCCAACCTCGCGACTGCCGAAAGAGCAAACCAAGCCAACCTCGTGATGGCTGAAGTTTCAATTTCAAATCATCCTAGCGAAGAGCAAAAGCTACCACGCGACAAGTCTGGGAAATAATGGCTACCTAGCGAAGCTCTGAACCTCAAACTTCCATCTCTTCAGTAGAGGACTTTCTAGGAATTTCTAGCGATTAGGGCACGCACTCCCACGCTCAAATCTCTGTGCATGTGCCCCAAGGCATCAAAGGATCACTATTCGGCCACATGGCATCGTTAAAGTTAGGATTTCCTAACCCTAATGCGCCGCCACACCACTGCTATAAATACCCATACTTAGCTTAGGTTTAAGGAGCTTAGACCATCTTTTCTTTCTACATCCTGGAATAGCTGGGAACACATCTCATTTGTTGGAGACATGATCTGAGATCGTTTTGTTTTTCTTTTTGTAGTTATAAGTAGTTTTCTTTTTCCTTTTCCTTCTCTCCATAGTCCATCACTTGCTAGCTATGTCTTTGTATGCATTTTGAACTAGATTAATGGAAGTTCTGTAATAGGATCTGTACTTTGTGGGATTTGTGTTTGAATGTAAGATGCTTTGTGCAAGGCTGCTGCCTTGTGATCTGCCATTGCTTTGGCTATGATTCAAAGCAATGGAGGACTGATTCTAAGGGTCATTCAGATCTAAGTGACCTGTGTGTCTGGGCTATCATGGTCCTATACAGCCTTAGCCCCACCACAGGAGCCACTAGATCTGAAATCCCCATGGGAGCTTTAGTTGGTAGCCTTGTGACCATGGTGGTGGTAGCGATATTCTTGTTTTATTTTGGGCTCCGTGAGGAGAATAGCCTCTGAGATAGTCTGTGACTATTCAAGTGGACAGGTTATAGCCTTAGGGTGATTCTAATCCACCGATCCAAGATGGATCCTTCTTCTTTACACCTGAGCTTGTAGAAGCCTGGTGGGTGATTGTACAGAGGTAGACTCTCATATATTTGTATAGATCCACTATCAAATGTTAGATCTGATCTGGTTATAGAGATTGTAGGCTTGTGACTGGGCCATTATAACCTCACTCAAGCAATGGACAGCTAGATCGAAGGTTGTACTCAATCTCTTGCTGGTTCTATGTGTCTAGGCTATCATGGTCCTATACAGCCTTAGCCTCACACATAGAGCTTTAGAGGTTGAGGTTCCCTATGGATTCTTGAGCTGGTAGCCTTGATGAAATAGTGCCTGCAATGATTAACTTGTTATGTTTTGACCCATCCCTGGATTGTGGTTCCCCTATGGGATTGTCTGTGACCATTTGAGTGGACAGGTTATAACCTTAAGGGTTGAATCATGGCAGAGTGATGGGTTGGATCCTTTCTCCTCAGTGGTGATAATGTAGCCATTGGATAAGATTTCTATAACATCATATCTGAATCTGAGTTACAAAACTCCTCTGATCTGGGCTCAATAACATACTTCTCACCCTTTTATATTTACTTTCCACACTCCATCCATCCTCTCAACCCTTTCTGTAGTTTAGACATTAGAGTACCTTAAAATACTTAGAATAAGTGACCTTAAACTCCCCTCCTTTTAGGACTGCCAGATCTATAGTCAGATCTAGAGGGACTACTAGAGATGGCTCCTTTGGAGCTGTAGATCACCTTTCCCTGTGGGACAAACTCTTACTTATCAAAACTTGCTACAATGGACCCTGTATCTTGCAGGTCTAGGATTTCTTAGTTGTGCTAATTCCATCACCTGTTTTACTCTTTCTTTGATTTTTAAATAACTTTTACCACCAACCAATAAAGAAAGCACAAGCTCAGAAATCCCCAACAAGTTTTTGGCGCCGTTGTCGGGGATAGATGATCTATTAATAGACCCTTAGTTTTTGTATTCTTAGTATTCTTTACAAATGTGAATAATTGATACTGCTGATATAATTTTGAACCTTTCTTGCAGATCTAGACAGCAGCAGTGAAGGACAGTTGGACTGCAATTCGAGCTTATCTACCTCTATTTGCAAACTCTCTAACTTTTAAAACTCTGTCTATCTTTCTTTAAAATTCTCTAGCAGTATCTAGGATAGTTGTAAATGTATTCTTTGAATAGCTGTAAATTAGTTAGATAAATTTGTTAATTGTAAAATTATTCATTTGCAATGTGCCTGCAAGAAGCTCTCCTTGTTGTTGGTGTGCTTGTATGCTAGGGAGGAGATCTCTCAGCCCTACTTTAGAGCCTCTTAACCCTTTGTTAGAAAGGGGAAGGAGACTTAGAAGAGACAGGCACACCACAGGAGAGCCCCCAAGTGAATCTGTGACAGCAAATATGGGTGAAGAACAACCCAGAACTCTCAAGGAGTTGAATGCTCTGGATGACTATAACTCCCCTTTTAGCATTCAATTCCCTGATGTTCAGGGGAATTATGAAATAAAAACTTCAATCATCCAGATGCTGCCCTCTTTCCATGGGCTTAGCAAGGAGGGCCCTTACAAGCATATTGACCAGTTCTTGGCCTTGTGCACCACTTTTAATATCACTGGTTTGGGACCTAAGGTCACTAGGCTCAGATTCTTTCCCTTCTCTCTGAAGGATAGGGCCAGTACCTGGTTGACCACTCTTCCCAACAATAGCATTGCTTCATGGAAAGACCTGCAGACCAAGTTCCTGACCAAGTTCTTCCCTGAGACCAAAACTAGCCAGTTGAGGAAGGAGATTCTTGCTTTTTCTCAATCCCCAACCGAGGATTTTAACCAATCCTAGGATAGGTTTAAAGAAATGCTCAAACAATGCCCCCACCACAAGATCCCAGAGTGGCAACTTGTACAAAGCTTCTATAATGGGATTGATGAGAAAAATAGAGATATGGTCGATGCCTCTTGTGGTGGATCCTACATGCACAAGACTGCTGAGGAGGCATGGGAATTGTTTGAGGTGATCAGTGAGAATGCTTTTCAAAAGCCATCTCTGGCAAGAGTTAGTCAAAATTTGAGTCAAAGGTGGGGCCTACTGCTGGATCAAGAGGAAAAGTTTTTAAGGTGTCTGGGAATAATGACCTACAGCTGTAAATGGCAAACCTCTCTATGAAGTTTAACAAATTACTGATTGTGATGCAACCCAGAAGGGCTGCTCATGTGGCGGAGGCATGTATGATATGCCAGTCCCCATAGCACACAGTGGAGGAATGTCCATCTGCAGGGTAATTTCCTGAATTGGTTTTGAAACATGCTGTTGCTGCTCAATCATATGACCAACAATAATCTGGGGGCTACAATAGACAGCCATATGGATACCAGCACCAAAATGCCGGTTACCAATGGAGAGACCACCCAAATCTGAGGTGGAGGCAAGACAACTACGTGCAGCCCCAGCAGATGTTGGCCTTACTATAAAGGCCACAACAGCAGTTCAATCAAGGGAATGCCCCTAGGTCTAACTTCCAGCACCATCAGCAGCCCCATCAGCAACAAAATCAATTGGTCGTACCCCCATCTCAACCCAGAAATACTTCTTTCGAGGACCAGGTCTTGACCTCACTTCAAAACTTGGGTTCCTTGGCTCAGACTGTGAATTCTCATGGTCAGAGCATCAAAAAGATGGAAGAGCAGATTGACCAACTAGCGAATACCTTAGCCAAAAGAGAAGAGGGAAGGTTGCCCAGTCAACCAGTGGTTAACCCCAAGGGCCAATTTTTGATTGGTGAAGGATCCTCAAACCCTGAAGGGGATCTTTCATTGAATTGATGATAAGAACGGTGCACCTTTGTATGATATGTACTTTAAAGTTTAGAGAAATTTGTAGTGATCTTGTTGGAATCTGAGTTTAGTACTTTATGCCTACTTTTATTCCTGTTTCCTTTGTTTGACAATTTCAAGTGATTGAATGATGATGGTATTGTTTGAATGCTTTTCATGATGTGTGAATTTAATGCTTTGAGAGTATGGAAATTTTTGAATGTTTTATAATGCTTATGGGTGTCCCTGGAAGCGAGCCTGTGAGAGAATCCACCCACAAAATAAAGGTCAAAAGGCTGACTAGTGGGTGTGTTAATTCTGACTCTGTTAAGCCATCGCAGGGTTCTGAAAATTTTGTTTGGTTTCCTCTCACGCCATTCATAAAGAATTACGTTGCTTTGCTGTCGCGAGTTTCAGATATAGCTGAGTGGGCTGCCTCGCGCAGTTTAAATGAGCATCCAATCTCGCGACCCATTCATGCCCATCCAGCGAGCGAATATTTTCAAAGCGCGCCGAGCCTCGTGATATTTAAAATCCCACCCCGCGCTACTTTTCTTTACTTCTCTTTCCTCTCCTGCCAGCGAAACCCTAGCTCCCACTCCTCTCAATCTCTCTCCTCCAGCATCCTATCTACAGTTCATTGCTCACTTTGAAATTCTGAATTTTTGTTCTTAAAGCCTCCATCAACAATTGCCCCCTGCTAGGAGCTCTTGCGATCTACCGTGCATCAAATTAAACAGAACCCTAACTTTTAGGGTAAGACTCAGCTCTTAATCTTTTCTTTCAAAATTTCAACTGCACACTCACTAAGGAGAATCTTGATGGCTCCTAAAAGTGCACCTGTGAAGAGAGCCAGGGACCAGGCCACCGTGGAGCCTGCCCCTAAGAAAGCCAAGTCCTCTACGGCACAACAAAAAGGAAAGGAGGTGGTTCCTGAGGTGGTTGCAAAAACACCTGATTACTCTACTCCCTCTGAGCTCCTCATTTCCATTCCCTTAGAGCCTGAAGCCATTTTTGATATATCTTTCTTTGAATTTGAGCTCCTCAGTTCTTGTACAAGGCTGGTTTGTTCCCCTTGATGCAAATGATTCCTGCACTAGCCTATCCTAGGTTAGTACAACTCTTTTACCAGCACCTTAGGGTTAGACCGAACACACATGGGCAGCCAGGCCTCCTTGTGTTAGTTGACAATTTTGAGATGCTGCTTAACCCAGTGTTAATTGCTGAAGTCATGGGCATCCCTGCCATTTTTGATCCCAACTGTGGTTATGGTTTCCCTGTGAGTGCCCCCATTGACACAATTGCACAGGCCATTACTAGAGGTTTGAAGGCCACAGAGGACTCCATCAGAAGAAGAGATTTGGATCCCAAACTACTGTTCATCGATCAAGTGCTAAGGAAGAATATCTATTGCTCTAGACATCAGCAAGAGAGGAGGACACCAATTGCTGATGCTCTCTATTCCTTCTCTCTGGGCCATAGATTTAATCCTGCATGGTTGATTTTTGAGGCCATGAAGGATATGATGGTGAATCTCGGGCTGCAAAAGAAGATCCACACTCTCCCCTATGGAAGACTCATCACCAAATTACTTCTAAGGGAAGGATACAAGATACCAGTGGGTGAGTTATCTGCTGACCTCACTCCCAACACTTTTGCCAAAAGACAATGGGGGATCAGCAGAAGTCTGATGGATCCCCAGAAGAAGAAGAAGAAGGCTAAAGCTCAGGTTGTTTCTGAGCAGGGAGAGGGAGTTGCTGTGGCAAAGGCCACCCCTGCCCCCACAAAGAAGGCTAAAGCCCCTGCTCCAAAGAAGGTGGCGCGAGCTTCTGTCACCTCTGCTTCTGCAGCAATCCCTCCATCCACCACACTTGCCTCTCCATTAGTTTCTTTGCCTATTCCATCTCTCCCCTTCCCTCTCTTATCTCCCTTTTCCATTCCACCCCCCACTGTGATTCGTTCCTGGGTGGAAAGTGTTGAACCCCATGAAAACACTCCCCCTTCACCCACCCTACCACAATACACCCAAGATCTCCAACATCATTTGACCTCAACCCTGACAGCCCTCCCTTGATAGCATACCTTAAAAAGAAAACCTCTCACACAACCCCTGCCTTATCTTTACCTACTTCCACCTCCCCTGTCATTCCAACAGACACACCCCATATCGACCAACCCTTAGTCGAACCTCTCGCAACTACATCTCCACTCCATGATCTTGACTTTAACCTTGCCACCACTTCAGGGTATCAGGCCTTCATGACTACCTTGCTTGACACCCTGCCATCCCATGATATCCCCCTCCCAGATTCCCCACTCCCTTCCCCACATCACTCACCAGTCTTTTCATCTTCTCCCCCTACAACTTTCCATCATGCCCCCACTTCCCCTTTCCAACCTGTTCCCTCCTATCCTCATACTCCACCCCAACCAACCTCAGATACCCTTACCCATATCCTTTCCTTCATACATGACATCCAAACCCAACTCTCCAACACCACACAGACCCAAGCCCAAATGCAGACTAACATCACCAACATTCAATCCACCCTTCAAACATTGACAAACCCACCCATCTCTAGACAACCTCCTACCACCCCACTCATCCAGCCCCCTTCCACCTCTGACTCCACAGTGCAACCAGACCTCACTCCAATTGACTTACCTACACCCATCACCCTCCAAGACACCATACCCCACCACTCCTTCCCCACTCTACCTATCCTTCGCCCACTAATATTACCTCCACCACAGTTTACCAACACTTCTATCCAAACGGACCCCATTCCCTTCCCATCCACCTTTCCCATTCAACCCCACCTCTTCCATTTTGACCCTTCACCATTCCATTCTTCCCTTACCCAGAACCATCCACATCCACTGACCTTCCTTCATTTCACTTTCCACCCATACCTTCCTTTCCACCTCTTCTCCCACCCCCTCCTCAATTCACTGACCATTCAACACAGACTGCCCCAGCCTTTTCCACCCCTCCTCTTGACTTCATCCCTACAACTCCCACTTTCCCCCCCAGGATCAATCACCTTTTACTTCTTCCACTATATTTCTTCCAATCTTACCCAGACACTCCTATTACACCCCTCCCTACTTCACCCTCCTCCATGCCATGAGGAACAATGCCTATATCAAGAGGGATGTTCTCAATGGCATGGCCCAACTCCGACAAGCCATCGAATATCCCTTGCTGCAGAAAATGAGTGACTTGAAGCTTGCTCACAGCGAGCAGCTAAGAGATATTTCCAAAGGGTGGGAGGCAATTTTGGAGACACTCAATGCGAACAAGGCTGCGGCAACTTATTATAGAATGACTACTGAGATTGAAAAAGCCAATGCCGAAAGGGAGAAAAGGCATGCCAGGTTGTTAGAAAGGAAACTGAACAATGCTCAGGAGATCAACAAACTCAGTAAGGAGCTTGCAGATACCAATCTCTTGTGGGCTACCAAGAAAATTGAGATTTTAGAACAGAGGGTTGCCTTCCTACTATCCCAACCAATACAGGCCACCCCTCTCGCCACAGCACCCCTGAGGCCCCATCCTCTTCCACACAAACAGGCCCATCTTCTTCCACTCCCCCTGCCCCTACACCTACACAACTTGTTCCCCCTCCCCCTACAGCTCCAACTCAGGTACCTCCTCCTGTTCCTACTCAAGTTCCTGCTCCTGCTAAAGACCCTACTCCAGCTCCTGCTCATGTCTCAGTGCCTCCCCCTGTTCCCTCTCCTGCCCCCAAATGAAAACAGACTCCTTCCAGAAAACCTCCCACTTCCAAAAGAGCCACTGTATCCCAAAAAGGAAAAAGGCCAGCCCCTCCATCTCCACCTCCAAAGGTCACCAGAGCTTCTGCTCAGGATGATCCCCATGGTCACCTTCTCTCCAAAGAGGAACGCGGACAGGCTACTGATGCCCTTGGATTGGATCCCACTGAGCTTTTTCCTTCTGACTCAGACTCTGATTCCGCACCACCTAAGGATCCCAGTGCCCAAACTACTGTTGCTGCTCCTTCATCTAGCCCTGCTGAACAATCTTATCCTCAACGAAGGAAGGTTGCTGCCAAGAGGACTACTCCCCCAACTGCCTCTTTAAAAATTGGAAAAGACAAATCTGCCTAGTTTGAGTAGGCACCACCAATAAGCCAGCTAGTGACAGGGAAGAGCCCTGCCATTCCTGTTGCAAAAGAACAAGCCAAATCTTCTGTGGCTCCCCCTAAGCTTGCAAAAGGGAAAAGTTCTCTCCTACCTCAGGTGAAAGCAAAAGATCAATCCCCTGTTGTCCCTCCTGAGCCAGCACAAGCCTAATCCCCTCTTATTCCCCCTCCGACTCAGCAAGGGCAAGCCTCCAAAGGGACAAGATCCAAAGGTAAGGGCCCCAAAGGAAAATCTCCCACCAAACCCCCGGAGCTAACCACTTATAAATCTTTCGAGATCCCTCATGAACCAAAGAGGAGAAAAATGAGGGTCAAGGCACCATCTATACCCAAAACTGCCGACCAAAGAAAGGCAGAGAGAGAACGAAAGAAGAAAGAGGAGGAGGCTTACCTTCAAGAACATGCCAAGAAGATGGGTTGGGATAAGTTTTGAGCCAAATTCTGACTAGATTGTACCTAGGATTTTATCTGTTTCTGCACTCTTTTGCTTCGGTTTTCTTATAGTTTGTACATTTCTTATGCTTAATAGACTTTATTCCCCTGTCATTACTATCTTGCTTTGTCTGCTGTGTGTTTTATTTCTTATTCTGGCCTTTTATGCTTTAATAAATCTGCTGCACCGTCACCTTTGAACCAGTGAAGACACTGCTCCTCATAGGTTTGGGGGTGTGGCAGGGAGACCCTGCCTATGGAATAGTTAACCTAAGTGCAGCAGACTCATCTGAGTAACATGGAAATGGATCTATGTTCACTTAAGAATCATGAAAACAAGAAATTTAAAATTTCTGCAAACTTTAGACATCATAAACTTGTAAATATTTCACGTTTCCATGATGATATCACCAAGGAAACTCACTTGTATCAGCACTTAGTGAATCATTAGAGAGAGAAAAAGGTGAGGACATACTTAAAAGTTCAAAGGAAGACCATAACCAGTGAGAATTGGGCCTATAAAATTTTTTTCCATCCTTTGAGGAGTAACCAAGGCAATCTCTTCTAGTTCTAAGAACTGGCTGAGTCACTGTGCTCACTAGAAGTTAGGTAACTCCAAGTTGAAACAACTGACAGTACTCATGAGACATAGGAAAGGATCAAGGCCTTCTCTTGGACAGTTTGAGCCTAAAAGGACCAACCCTAAAGCAACTGCCCTTGTCCATACCCCCCCCCCCTTTGAGCTTTAAATCCTAAATTTCTTCAAAATACACCTGAGTACTTGAACCTAAACCTATGAACCTGCTTCAGCCTACCCTCACTCTGAGAATTCAGAATGTAAAGGAGAAAAGGTTGGAATTGGACTAGCTATGGTCAACATTAAGTGAATGGAGAAGAAGCATCTCAAATATTCTGGCAGTATGGTAACTGAGAACATGGTGGCATTTCTGAAAAGCAAAAACAAAAATAAAAAGAAGAAAATTCCATCAAAAGGAAACAAAAATAATAATGAAGAGGAGTAAGGGAGGAGTCAAGAGGAACTTTCTTTGGAGAATCAAAATCAAGAAGAGAAACTGATCACTTCAAATCTGAAAATCTCAAAGAAGATGAAGGGAGCTGAATTCAAGAAGGTGAAGTCATGAATCACCTCTGTCACCTACTAATTTCTCAATTTGGAACTCCTTTTCAACCTTTCATTCTTTCAATCCCACTCCATAAGCCACATTACAGCCCAGTTAAGGCCCTTGTGATCCAAAGTTGAGTGAGCTGTCATGTGGAGATAAAGAGTTATCCAATCTATGGTGAGGAGGTGTCAATGATGTCAGCACTTAAGAACTCTGCCTATGCTCATGCTTACAGACCCATTTGGGGGATGTAACTGCTCTTGAGCCTATGAGAAAATTAACCCCTCCACAAAACCTTTATGAGAGTATGCCCTGCAAAGTTTTTGGGTCTGAACTTGAATGCATCATGTATGACCTATAATCTAATTTTAAATCTGATGATGAGCTCAGTGCTGGCACACACTTATGCAGTTTCCTGTGGTTGTAAACTGATTGAAAATGTTGTGCATTCATGAAAAGTTTATGCTGTTTAAATTACTGTGCAACCAATGGATTAAGTTTCTTTTATGATTATTGACTCAAGAGTAAACTAAGTCTGCTCTTTGACTTCTCACTTGATGATGTTGCACTTTTGTTATCTGTTTCATTGAAGAAGTTTGTGGGTGTCTTCACTGAAAACCCTCAGGAGACTTCACTCCTCCACTAGGGATCACCAAGGGGTTTAAAAGGCTTGGTACATATGCTAAATGTATCCGTGCTCCCTACGAAAGTGGTATTTAATTTTTGTAGTAGATTTAATGTAGCTTTGCTAAGGGACTAGCAAAGATTAGGTTTGGGGGTGTGTTAAGACCTGAAAAGTACCACTTTTCACACCTTAACTTAACCTTTGATTAGACCCATAGCCACCTAATAAGTCCTTGTAAAGTGCTTTATGTAGGTAATAACCAGCAGTGAAATAAGGCCAGGAATCCTGCTAAGGAGCCTGTTTTGGCACCAGAAGTCCCTCAGAAGGATGGACTCTGAATCCAGACCTGAAATGAGCCTCGCGCAGTCCAGCTGGGCTTCCCAAGACTCTACAATGACTCCTCGCGCAGCTGTCACGCAGCTCTCGCGAAGCCCAAGAGTAGAACACATCGCGCAGTCTCGCGCAATTCAAAGCAGACCTCTCTCAACCTTGCGCAGTTCGCTCAGAATGGTTGAAGAAGAGAGAGCTTCAGAAGATTCCTCGCGCAGCTGTTGCGCAGTCGCCGCGGGATGCAATTATCAGAAGAGAACTCCTCGCGCAGTTCTCTCGCCATTCAAGAAAAGAGCATCCTTGCGAAGGCAAAGCCATCCTCGTAAAGATCAATTAAGACATGGAACCTCGTGAAGTTTAGAACTCATTAAAGCCTCGCGAGGTAACTCACGAAGTCTAGTGAAGAGAAGTGCTCGCGAAGTTCTCACGCTATTCAAATCTGTCCTCGTGAAGATCAACCCAGCGACTGCTTGAACTCCAACCTCGCGACTGCCTGAAGAGTAAACCAAGCCAACCTCGCGACGGTTGAAGTTTCAATTTCAATTCATCCTAGCGAAGAGTAAAAGCTACCACGCGACAAGTCTGGGAAATAATGGCTACCTAGCGAAGCTCTGAACCTCAAACTTCCATCTCTTCAGCAGAGGACTTTCTAGGAATTTCCAGCGATTAGGGCATGCACTCCCACGCTCAAATCTCTGTGCACACGCCCCAAGGCATCGAAGGATCACTATTCGGCCACGTGGCATCGTTAAAATTAGGGTTTCCTAACCCTAATGCGCCGCCACACCACTGCTATAAATACCCATACTTAGCTTAGGTTTAGGGAGCTTAGACCATCTTTTCTTTCTACATCCTGGAATAGTTGGGAACACATCTCATTTCTTGAAGACTTGATCTGAGATCGTTTTGTTTTTCTTTTTGTAGTTGTAAGTAGTTTTCTTTTTCCTTTTCCTTCTCTCCATAGTCCAACACTTGCTGGCTATGTCTTTGTATGCATTTTGAACTAGATTAATGGAAGTTCTATAATAGGATCTGTACTTTGTGGGATTTGTGTTTGAATGTTAGATGCTCTGTGCAAGGCTGCTGTCTTGTGATCCGCCATTACTTTGGCTGTGATTCAAAGCAATGGAGGACTGATTCTAAGGGCCATTCAGATCCAAGTGACCTGTGCGTCCGGGCTATCATGGTCCTATATAGCCTTAGCCCCACCACAGGAGCCACTAGATCTGAAATCCCCATGGGAGCTTGAGCTGGTAGCCTTGTGACCATGGTGGTGGCAATGATATTCTTATTTTGTTTTGGGATCCATGAGGAGGATAGCCTCTGGGATAGTCTGTGACCATTCAAGTGGACAGGTTATAGCCTTAGGGTGATTCTAATTCATCGATCTAAGATGGATCCTTCTTCTTTACACCTGAGCTTGTAGAAGCCTGGTGGGAGATTGTACAGAGGCAGACTCCCCTATATTTATATAGATCCACTATCAGATGTTAGATCTGATCTGGTTATAGAGATTGTAGGCTTGTGACTGGGCCATTATAGCCTCACTCAAGTAATGGACAGCTAGATCGAAGGTTGTACTCAATCTCTTGTTGGTTCTATGTGTCTGGGCTATCATGGCCCTATACAGCCTTAGCCCCACACATAGAGCTTTAGAGGTTGAGGTTCCCTATGGATTCTTGAACTGGTAGCCTGGATGAAATAGTGCCTGCAATGATTAACTTGTTATGTTTTGACCCATCCCTAGATTGTGGTTCCCCTATAGGATAGTCTGTGACCATTTGAGTGGACAGGTTATAACCTTAAGGGTTTAATCATGGCAGAGTGATGGGTTGGATCCTTTCTCCTCAGTGGTGATAATGTAGCCATTGGATAGGATTTCTATAACATTAGATCTGAATCTGAGTTACAAAACTCCTCTGATCTGGGCTCAATAACATACTTCTCACCCTTTTATACTTACTTTCCACACTCCATCCATCCTCTCAACCCTTTCTGTAGTTTAGACATTAGAGTACCTTAGAATACTTAGAATAAGTGACCTTAAACTCTCCTCCTTTTAGGACTGCCAGATCTGTAGTCAGATCTAGAGGGACTACTAGAGATGGCTCCTTTGGAGCTGTAGATCACCTTTCCCTGTGGGACAAACTCTTACTTATCAAAACTTGCTACAATGGACCCTGTATCTTGCAGGTCTAGGATTTCTTAGTAGTATTGATTGCATCCCCTGTTTTACTCTTTCTTTGATTTTTAAATAACTTTTACCACCAATCAATAAAGAAAGCACAAGCTCAGAAGTCCACAACAATAATCTCTCTAAAAAATCACACTGAAATAGAAACCGAAGTTGCTACATACATATTCGAGAAATCACCAACCGACAACGGACAACCATGGTATTTTGGCATCTAAAATTTCTTAAAATATCAACACGTTCCCCCATATGTCACAAAGATCAAACAAAAGACTATAAGAAATCAGTGCGCCCGATTCTATATACTCGGTGAAATATTATACAAAGAAGCCTTCACCAAAGGAGTACTACTATGATGCATCATGATTGCTGAAGGATAATACATTATCCGATAAGCACACGCCAGCACCTGCGGTGCCCACTCCGATAAACAAAAACTCGCTGGCTCATGAGGCTATGCGATAGGGCAAAGGGGACTCTCGCTCAAGGAGGGGTAAATTTTGAGCAAAATCAAGAATTAAGTGCCTGATATCAGCCGCTACAATTGATCACGCACTAGATTCTAGGTGTGTGATTCAGGGTCTAAAGGAAGTATTTACGCGTGTGTAGGTTAATGTGTGATTGGATTATGCGCTCTAATACTTGCGCACGATTGAAGCGTCACCCGGTCAGTGTACGGGTGATCTTTCAAATTGTGTGATAAAAGTGAGTCGTTTAATCAGATTGTGCGGCTAGTGGACAACGTGGAATTAGAAGGTTGCGCTATCTATGCAGGCGAAGTCGTATTACGCGCATGGTTAGGAGCACGGGTTTTCAATTGAGCGCGATGTTCCTAGTGCGTGATCAGATTAAGCGCATGTTTTTAGGCATGCGATTAAGACCGTACTCTATATAAGCAAAGGAGTCTTCATTTGGTTTTCATTCTTGGCTTTAGTCTCGAGTCTTGACTTTTCTGAGTGTTTTAGCATTCTGAGATTCGTGTTTCAGCGATATTGAGTTATCTAACCGTCAGATTGAGATGGGGTTTCTTCCTATATTCGTTATTTCACGTGATCTTCATGCTAGTGTGATGTCCGGGGATTGTATTATTCTGAGAATAGGCAGTATTGGGAATGAGAGTGTCGGTCTTCACACCGTTCCTTTTTAGGGAGTAGGGAAGGCAATGTTGATGGGGCGGCGGTGGAGGAAGTGAAGATGGCGGGGAGAGGAGGTGCTGTAAATGGGGGGATGTATTACCCAACCAATCCTTCTGTCTCTTATGTCGGTGGCTTGTTTAAGTTCTCCAAGTTTGGTGGCAACATTTCTGAAGCCTCCGATTAGATGTTTTGCTCCTCATTTTGGTTCATCGTAATTTTGATTTTCGTTTTGAGTTGTATGTTAGATTTTAGGTTTTCATTTTGGGTTGTAATTCGAGAGGTATGCCTCTGGTGAAACTTGTAAAACTTTAAATTATAAATAAAGGAGCATTTTTTTGTATATTTTGGCTTAAATTTTTATGGATTAATTAACTGGACTTACTTGCTTTATCATAGTTTTAAGATCTGAGTTAGCTTATAGTTCTAAAGTTTGTTATGAGAGTAACCCAAGGTTTATTCATTCATCCTATTATGTCCTACTTAGTAGGTTTACTTGATTTTATCAGGCTTGTTGGAAGCATTTTTTATATTATTTTTAACAAGTTAGATTTTGTCCTGTTTGAGTGTTTTTTTGTTTGAGGTTTTGGTCTTATTAAATATAGTTTGTTTTGTCTGAGGTGTTTTATTTTGTTCAAGGTGTAACTTGAGATGATACTTGTTAGAATGTGTGAGTTTTTCATGGGTTCTAGATGGTGGTTGGGTGTTTCAATCCTATTGGTCTATCTAGACTTGGGGAGTTTGTGCTTTTAGAGGGGCAAGTGTTGTGTAATTATTGGTTCATCTTGGTTGTCATGAATTGTGGTCTTTTTAAAGGGGGATGTATATGGTTTTGGATTCAATCAGCTTGGTAGGGGGTTCAAATATGTGGCACTTGTCCATTGGTGATTCAGAAAACATAGTTTATAAATGTGTGAATTTAAGGCTTTGGGTTTATTATTTATTTTGGACTTTCACTTTAAGCTCATAGGTTAAAAAGTTTTGGGAGATATCTTGTGTTTATAAGTTTGAGCATTTTTATTTATTAATATCTTTTATTCCTTTCTGTTTCATATCCCGGGTATTGGACCTGATGAACTGTGCTTATTAAGTGGATGATGAGAATGGATGGGATTGGGAATTTGGGGTGATGCTAGGGTTAGTGCTACCAATCCAACTCGAAGTGTCACCCCATCGGGGGAAGAGATGGAAGAGAAAAAGGTGGTAGAGAGGAAACTCAAGGATAAGGTAAGGTCAGAGTTCCCGTGACTGATGCCTATTTTTCCTTGGTAGGCTCTGTGAATTCAGTGTTAGTTGCTCCTCATTTTTTAATGTGTCCAGGGGGAGCTTCCAACAATGGATCCCGCAGATCCTGGGTGGCTTTATGTGAGCCACTCTTCCTTTCCTATCAGTTTGGGGCAAGGGGAAAAGGCTATCACGGTTAGAATTCGCTCAGGGTGCTTTCCTTCTCCGAACTTCTCTGAGATTTCTAGTTTCCCAAATAAATTCGGATTTGGGCATTGCCTGAACGTGCTGATTTCAGTGTTCCTATTTTAACTATATATTCAGAGGGTATGCCCTCAATGTGTGTTGTAATTGTTTTATTAATCTATAAAGTGGTTGTATTCTCTATATCTTTTGTCTTATTTTAGTTCGACTTTCTCGATATCGTGTTTGACTCATGTGATGTTTATTTATTTGGGTTTAGTTTAATTTAGATTTATTAAACTCAGGGAGCACCAGGGGTAGTTTCCCTTTTTTTTATTTTTTTTTTAGCTTTAGCTTAAGGGATATAGAGGCGATGGGGGGCATTTTTTTGTTGTATATATCTTTTATTAGAATGTATGGGAGATGGGGGCTACCTTTTCTTTTTGGTGTAATTGATGATTGTGAAGGAGAGGGCATTTTTGTCATTCGGTTTTAGTTTTAGGGCACTATCTTTTCCTTTCAGGGCACGTGTTTCTTTAAGTTAGAAGTGTTTTGATGGTTTTAGCAAGGCTGTAATTCGGGTCGATAGTAAATGTCAGGAATGTCCTAATTTCGGGTTTTGGCTTGCTGTCTTGGGTGTGAAAATTTATTTCTGGGAAAATTATGCACTTATCCCCGGCCGTTTAATCTAATTACGCACCAAAATTTGAGCGTGCATTTCGGAAGGGTGAAGAGTTATTTCGCTCTAGTTCATAGGCGTTTAATTCATTTAAGCATTTGAACCTATGCACAGGATGAACACGACCGCAGGCATTCCCGCACCGACGTGTGGGTGTTTGAGGTGATTACGTGCTCTCAGTAATGCGCGTGATCAATCGGTCGAATAGATGTGAGCGGGTGATAAAATTATTTACGCTCTCATCAGTGGGCGTTTAATCAGAATTAAGCATTTTGTGAGTGGCGCGTGATCCGATTGAGCGCTTTATTTCAAGCGCGCAATTTGGGCGACTTCTATAAATAGTTCAGAACTTCTCATTTTCATCATGCGATCCATTTTAGTCTTTGATTTTCTTATTTCCTAGTTTCTGTGTGCTCATTTTCGTGTTTTCGTGATATCCAGTGATCCGGTCGTCCATTTCGAGTGTTGTTTCTTCCATTTTCTTCAGTTTTTTGAGCTTTTCGTATCAGATGGAGGGTGAGGGTGTTGGTAGGCTGGGGCTCACTATTTCTAAGTTAGAGGGGATGTTGATGAGCGATGGAGGTGAGAGTTCGGGGGCACAGGCTAGATCCGTTGCCATAGAGGTGGATATCAGGGAGATGGTCACGGAGGGAGTCCCCGAGGGTGACCAAATGGTGGTCAGGGAGGAGATACCTGAGGCTGAGCCTCGGTGTGCCTTATAGGTTGAGTGGATCGGGGCTAGGTGTTGTTCGAGTCACTTGGTTTTTCAATACGTTCGCGAGTGGGTTCACCCCTCCGAGGTGTCATTCGGAGGCAGTAGTGCTTTATGAGGCACGTTGTGCAAGAGTGATGGGCCGGGAGCCTGTGACCGAGTCGGGATTAGCCACGGATAGCGTGCTCCGAGCATTCTTGATGCACTTCTTGGGCGCAGTACTTTTCTCTTCTTCGACTCGAGGATGTGTCACCGAGTTATTTTTGATGATTCTGGGGGATTTAGACCAAGTCCTAACCTATGCGTGGGGTGCGGCTATGTTGGCGCATCTCTATGAGCAGTTTTACCATCGGAGTCAGGGGATAGCGTCGATCGGAGGTTTCCTCCTGTTTCTCCAGATGATTTTTAGTTAAATTGGTATCATGGTGACTCCCTTTTTTTTAACTTTGGTCATAGTGACGATCTTAATATTTGTTGTGGGTGGTCGTTGTTGTTATGTTATCGTTTTCAGTTTTGGGCATACGATCATTTCGCTTTTCTGCGCCCGGGGGTCCTGTCAGAGATTTTGTTCATGTTCCCGTGGATGCGCGTGTGGAAGGAGGCATTCAGGGGCCGTCGCTGGTCGACAAACCTTCAAACTGCATGAGGCCTCTTCAAGGATATGCATGCAGGGTAGGTATGTATATGACGTTATCTTTTCGTTTGACTTCATCTATTTTTTTTTTGGGTGGCCCTTAGTCTTCATTCATGGATTCATTTGTTCCTCTAGATAGGTGATCTGGAGAGCCTACGATGGTGCAGAGGACGCAGGTGAGGCGGTGATTGAGTCTAGCCGACCCTTCTTTGATGTGGACATATGGGTATATTGTTTTGAGCGAGTGGAGAGGATCCATACCTCTGGGGTGTTACGACAGCTGGGACTCGATGAGGGAGTCCCTCCGGAGACTAGCCATAGGGTGGCTAAGAGGATGAGGTAGATTTCAGAGCCGATTTCAGAGCTGGGGGGACTAGAGTCATGGGGGCGCATGATGAGGCGGATGTACGAGAGTATAGGAGGTGGTTCGGTGCATTGGGTGGTGGGCGTCTCTTCACGTGCCCTTTTCATGGCAGTGGTTCTTTCGCCGTCGGTGGGCCGGAGTAAGTGTCGGCATTGAGGGAGAGGTTGGTCGCATTGGAGGAGGGCCACCTCACAGTGAATGTGCGGGGAGCATTGGATGCCCTTCATAGGGTGATGGAGCAGATGGGGCATGCTCCTCGTCCTAATGAGGAGATGTTGTGTTCTTTGACTGAGTCAGTTGCCAGGGCCAGGGCAGCGGAGGATGAGTTAGGAGTTCGACTAGCAGAGGCTCGTCAGCTCCTGGTAAGTTAGTTTACTGGTTTTAATTCATCTACGCATTATATTGGTTTATTCTGGTAATGTTTTTGATGTAGTGGTCTTAGTTTTATTGTGGCTAGTCTGAGAGGGAGTCTGAGGTTGCTCGCCAGGCGGTGATGATTGAGCTATTGCGCGGCCAGTAGTAGGCAGGTCTTGCGATGGAGATTAGTTTACATTTAGAGATCGAGCAATTGATAAGTATCTTAGATTGGACTTGTTAACTGTTGACGGTTCAGGCATCCTCGCTAATGTTGGCATATTGTTGGCATTTTTTTTTTAGATAGCAGAGCTTTCCGCTGCAGGGGCTTCTGCTCGGGCATTTGATCCTTCTTCAGTGGCTTCCTCCAGTCGGGAGGATCCAGCGATAGGTCATCTGCGGTTTGAGTTGGAGCATTTGGAAAGTTCCATCACTCTTCAATTTACTTGTGTTACTGTACTGGTTTGTTAGGCGTTATTATTATGTTGGCTTGATGGTGTACTAACGTGTGCTGGTGTTTCAGCGTCGGGTTGTTGAAGACTTGCAGATGAGGGAGGCGACTGCTGCCTCTCTACGTTTCAAGAGTTAGGTATGGTTTAGTGTAATTTGGTTTGGATTGTTTATTTATATTTATTCTAACACGTTCGTGTTGGCTTGTTGTTTGTTATTTTTTTTTGCTCAGCCGGTTTCGGACTCCGCTCCCGAGGCTCCTCCTCAGGGGTCCGTTCCTATCCCTACCCAAGTATGTTTTAGTCATTGGGTTTGTAACTTATATGTTATCATAGTATTTATCTGATACATTTATTTATTCTCATTACAGCGGCCTGTGTTTGCCATCCCTCGGGTGCCATCTACTGATCCTGTGACCGTGGAGACAGTCGAGCAACTTCTGGGAGAGAGGCTAGATCTGGTATATATGTATTTTTCATTTCGAGTTTTACCGTTGTTCGTATATGCATATGTTTGCATCTTTTGATTCAATAGAGTTATACAAGTTCATCAGCTTGAGGAGGCATGGCTAGAGGCAGCACGGGCGCACGCCACTTTTGAGGCGAGACGGGTCCTTGGATAGGTGGAGAGTCGTGAGGATCTGGTGGTCAAGATGTTGGTCACGCAGAGGACTCAAACGGATGCACTAGCGGCAGCGTGTTGGATGACACGGGCGGAGATGTAGGTGTCGTTGGATCGATTACAGTATCGCCTGACGAGGGGTGAGTGGGGGTCGCACAAGTCAGCTAGTCATCGTGAGGGGTCAGAGTCTAGGGCTATGAATTCTTCAGCTGGGCAGTCTTGTCATACCTCTCACAATCGCGACAGGAGCGATAGTCGTGAGGATTCCGTTGCTCGGGGGAGTCATGCGAGGCTTCCTCCTCATTCTCACTCGAGGCAGTTGGTCAGTCAGGCTAGTGAGGGGGGTTCGGTGGAGGATCCTCGCTGTTTAGAGGTTCTGAGGACTCCGAGTGTTGGGATTGTGTTTTCAGACGATCAGTCTATGGGCCTCTAGGCTGATGATACCGGCGATAGTGGCGCTCGTCCTCCTCAGCGGCAACATTGGGATTAGGGGTGTGTGTGCGTTTGCTTATATTCGTTGTATGTGCGTTGTATATAGGGAGAGTGTCCCCAGTGACAAATGTGAAGAAAAAAGAAAGGACTATTTTTGGTATATGTCTATATATATAGGGATTTTTGGTTCAAATGTACCTGATTTGCTTCTCCTCCTCTGATTACGTTTTGGTGTTTTCTTTTTTGCTTTCGGTGTCGTCAGCCGTCACTGGGACTTGGATGCTTTCTGAGCTAGCCTGGTGCTAGTTTTGAAGGTCGCTTTGCGTCTGCATATGTAAAGGTAATGCTATCAGTAGTTTTGTTCCCCCCCTTGCCAGTTGTCAAGGGGGGAAAATATCTCAGACCGGGGTCTGGTGATAGAAAGGTGGATATAAGTTTTTTTCCTTCTCTTTTTTTTTTACTTTCTCTCCTTTTTTTTTTCTTTTTTTTCTTCTTTTTTTTTCAAATAATAAATAGTGCAATAGGGAAAGCAAATGACAATAAAAAAAAAAAATGCCCCAGCGTAGAAGCGCGATCGAGCTTGCAGTACGGTATTTTGATAGTGCTCTCTGAGCGGTATCTTCATCATTCTTTATCTTTTCATGGTCGGGTCAGCATGTCTGATATAATTTTCCTTCTTAAAAAAAATGCCCCAGCGTATGGATGCAATGGAGCTTCCCTGGGCCTTAGATAAGCATTTTGGGTTTATAAATAGTTATGGGTATTAGGTGAATAGTCTTGCAGAAAAGTGCATCGGTACTGTCTCCGAACCGGGGGAAGGTCCTTTGATTAATAGTGTACGGGGGTCTCTCTTAGGGTATTGATCATCCTATTCCGTGGTTATTCGAGAAAAGCATGATAAGTATAATGGGTGATTGCATCAATCGTCATTCAGTAGTTTTCAGTTTCATTCCTAGGAATATCCTGTGAAGTCTCAGATTCATTGTCCAAAATAAAACTAGAAGAGGGAGAGGTAAGGCTCAGTGATATGGGAGAATAGTTCGTAACTAATACCTTTTCAAATGGGGTAAGTAACAATCTTCTCCTCTGAGGGGTATGGAATGCCATGACCGAGCTCTTCGTCATATTTCGGTACCATTAAAATCTCACATTCGATGGCTAGCAAGGGTTTATCCTCCTCCCGCCACCTTATGACAATATCTAGTAGTATGAGAATATCAGGGATGCCCTTGCAGCTTGCTTATACACTTCCAGTAAAATTACCGAAGATGTCCTCACGGCCTGCCTATGCTTCCTTGAGTTCACTGACTTATTCATTCGTCGTAATGCTCTCGCTCGATATATATATATATATATATATATATTTTTTTTTTTTTATGTGTACATTTCTTTTGAAAGCATCCTGCTGGTGCAAGAATGATGAGTTTTGATTGAACCTAACATCTTCATTTTTTTTGCTCTAACGTCTCCTCCAATGGCGGGGATAGGGAATGAGAATCGGGTGTTTCTTACACTTTTGAAAAAAGTTTTAGGTAGGCCACTAATCTTTCAATCAAATTGCTCGAGTGTAAATAGTGGGCGACAAGTCGGAGATTTTAAGGATATTATGAGGATTGAAGACATACGACCAATGGATGGGTGGTTATGACTACAGGGATGATAAGTATAAGTATTTTAACCACGAGATGTGATGATCATAAGACTAAGGATGGTATTTTCTAAGGTACATGGCATTCCAGGGGCTAGGGTGCTCTTCCCCGTCTTGGTTCGCCAATTTGTATGTGTTTCTAGGGTATGCAGCTATTATAATGTAAGGGCCTTCTCTGTTCGATTTCAATTTTCCTTTTGGATGGGCGCGTTTGGAAGGCATAATTTTCTTTAAGACTAGCTCGCCAATGTTAAAGGTTCGTTCAAGGACCTTCTTATCATGGGCCCTGACCATTCTCCTCTGATATACCTAAGCGTAATCATCTGCACTTAGGCGTGTTTCATCGAGTCGCTCTAACTGAGTAAGTAAAGCAATTCTCCTCTCGTCTAAGGATAGCTCATCATCGAGTCGGATGCATAAAAATGGTACTTGTATCTCATATGGTAGGATTGCCTCCATCCCATAGGTGAGGAGGTAGGGAGTTTGGCCAATGGCCATACGAATAGAGGTCTTATAGGCCCAGAGTGCTTCCGATAATCGTTCGGGCCAGTCGGCTCCATTGCTTGTTTTCACTGTTCGTTTCAGGATTCGAATCAGCGTCTTGTTCTTAGCTTCTACTTATCCATTGCGTTGAGGGTAGAACGGCTTTGAGTGGCACAAATCAATGTCGTATTTCTTGCATAACTTCTTTTTCTTTTCTGCAATGAACCGTGGTCCGTTGTCGGTGATGAACATTCTGGGTACTCCAAACCGAGTAATGATATTTTGAACTATAAACCTTGTGAGCGTCGAATCGGTGATTTTGACATAAGACTCGGCCTCTGCCCATTTGGTATAGTATTCGATCGCTGTAAGTATGAACGCATGCTTGTGAGAATTCCCAACGGTGTCTGTAAATGGTGCAATGATGTCGAAGGCCCACATCGAAAATGGTCGTGGTGAGGTCATAGTGTTTAGCGCGACTGATGGAACTTTGATAAGTGTGGCGTGCTCTTGACATTGTTTGCAAGATTGAACATAGAGATGACAGTCTCTAATCATCGTCGGCCATAAGTAGCCTGATCGTGTTACTTGATCGGCGAATCTTTGTCTATCGGAGTGGGCACTGCAGGTGTTGGTGTGTGCTTCTCGGATGATGTATTGTCCTTCAGCAATCGTGACGCATCGCAACACTACTCCTTTGGTGAAGGCTTCTTTGTATAATGTTTCGCCGAGAATACAGAATCGGGCGCACCAATTTCTTATAGTCTTTCGTTTGATCTTCGTGGCATATGGGGGAAAGTGTTGATGTTTCAAGAAATTCTAGATGTCAAAATACCATGGTTGTCCGTCGTCGATTGGTAATTTCTCGAATTCGAACTAAGCGACTTCGATTTTTGTTTTAGTGTGATTTTCTGGAGTGATTATTTCTTTTGATTCTATGCTGGCAAGGAGAATTGGTAGTTCCCTTGTAACGGTCCATGCTACTTTATGGGTGGGTACTGTTAATCTTTCAATGAAGAAGGTCTTAGTATTTTGGCCAATAGGTATCTGGACGATAGAGGCTAGTGTGGCTAAGGAATCTGCTAACTCGTTCTCTAATCTAGGGATGTGTGTGAAAGAGATCTTTTTTAATTTCTTTACTAAATATTGAGCAGTTTTTAGGTATGCCACTAGTCTCTTTTCCTTAGTTTTCCATTCTCCTATGACTTGTGAAATTACTAGTTAGGAATTATCAATGGCTTTTAACTATTTAACACCTAATTATAATATTGTCCGTAATTCAGCTATAAAAGCTTCGTATTCTATAACATTATTGGTAATAGGGAAGTCTAGTTGGAAAGCCTTGGGTATCACCACTCCTTCCGGGCTTAGAAGGACTATCCCGATGCCCTTCCCTTTGTGATTTAGAGCTCCGTCGAAATAGAGAGTCCATGAGGTTTTATCGAGCTCTTTGTCATGAATTGCTAGAAAGTCTTCATCAGGGAAGTCCGCGTGTATGGGTTCATTGTTCGGGAATGGAAGATCTATGAGGTAATCTGTAATGGCTTGCCCCTTGATCGACTTTTGGGTAACATAAGTGATATCGAACTCTTGTAATAGCATATGCCAACGGGCGATCTTCCCTGATGTGGCGGGCTTTTCGAATATGTACTTCAGAGGATCCATTCGGGCTAGCACTAGTATCTTATGTGCTTCGAAGTAATGTCATAATTTAGTTGAAGCCGATACCAATGTGAGACATGTCTTCTCCATAGGGGTGTACTTTCTTTTTTATTCAACCAGCATTCTACTAAGGTAGTAAATGGCCTTCTCTCTCTTGCCATCCTCTTCATATTGTCCTAAAATTACTCCCATCACTTTATCGTTTGCTGAAAGGTATAGAATTAGGGGCCTTCTGAGAACTGGTGGCGATAGTATCGGCAGGTCAAGGAGGAATTTTTTAATGTTATCAAAAGCTTGCTGGCATTGGTCATCCCATCTGAGACATAAATCTCCTGATGAGTTGCAATCTTCCCATCAAACCTCGTAATTCCTTGATATTGCTAACTATAAAACCAAGTAATTTTTTAGAGGTGACTCCGAAAACATATTTCTTAGGATTCATTTTTAGTTGATATTTCTTAGCTCTCTGTAGCACTAGCCGAAGGGCTTCAACATGTCATGTCCTACTTGTATTTTAGACTTCACTAATATGTCATCGACATAAACTTCTACACACTTATACATTATGTCGTGAAAAATAGCCATCGTGGCACGTTGATATGTGGCTTCTGCATTCTTGAGCCCAAAAGGCATGACGACATAGCAATAAGTTTCCTATGGTGTGGTGAAGGAAATCCTCTCTTGGTCAAACTCTGCTAACTTATGCTGATTATATCCAGAGAAACTGTCCATGAAGGATAGCATCTCATGTTCAGCGATGTTGTCAACAAGAGTGTCAATATGTGGGAGTGGGAAGTCATCTTTTGGGCATGCCTGATTCAGGTTTCGAAAGTCAATGCAACCCCGTACCCTGCTGTCTTTCTTGGCGACAGGTACTATGTTGGCGACCCACTTGGGGTAGAGGAAAACTCGGATGAATTTAGCTTTATGTAACTTGTCAACTTCCTCTTTGACTTGAAGGGTTGTTTGGGGGTGCATCCTGCGGAGTTTCTGCTTAACAGGTTTCACATCGGGTTCTAAGACAAGACAATGTTCTACTAGACTTGGGTCGAGATGTTCCTGTAGGACTCGTACAATCTGTTGACGTTCTCTAGGATTGAGCATCGCACTAATCAACAGTTTCTTGGGCTTTTGTCAGTGCCAAAATCGATTTTCTCCATGGGTTCGGCGGCAGCCTGGGTTTGTTCGTCAAAATGTTTAATAACTTGCCAGAAGTCCTGAGTCTCATCATGGCCTGATGTTCCTCCTTCATCCTCAATGAGATCATATACTGTGAAATTACTAGGTTGGGGATTTAATTTTGCACAAGGCAACTCTTCATCGACGCAATTTATGACCGAAAGATCTTTGGTAAAGTGAAGGTCAAGGCTATTGATTCTTCTCTCGATGTCATGGAGTATCTCTTCCGGTATGATGACTGGCTTATTACTCAGCCTGAAGGCTTTGTGTCCTTGCACGTGAGACGGGTCAGGAGTTAGAGGAGGGAAGTCCCCTCGTTGACTGCAAACTTGAGTCGGGATAAAGAGTTCCCTTTCTTTTTCAAGGTTTTCTAATTTTTTGGGGGTTTTTTATTTCTAGCCTTTTAGGGCTTTCTATGTTTTCTATTTTTTTTATTTTTGATAATAAATATGATATAGGGTTGGTGGCCTTAAAAGGCACCGGGTGAGCTGCTTCCTCTAATTGAGGGGGCGAGACAGTTGCTTGAGCTGTTCGGGCGATCCTTCGGGGAACACGGACATGTTGCAAATTTGGCATTTTTTTTTTTTGGAGTCCTCATCCAATGGGATCTTTTGAATAAGTAATGCTAATGACTGGGGTATCATAGTTCGAGTTTCCTCTACTAGGTTGATTGTCTCTTCCCCAAAGAAGCTCGAGAGATAATAATTGATTGAACTATCGTCGTCGAAGTTATGAGATAATTGTCCTTCCCGTGAGGGGGAATCTCCTAAATTATCCCCAGGGGGAGGGGAGTCTTTCTCTTGATTTTCATAATATGTTGGGATGAGCGCACATGCTCGGCAACGGGGCTGGTAATGGTAAGAAATGTAGGGAGATTCCCAAGGATATTCCCATCCTCCCAAGTTAGAGTCGATGATATTATCCAATTCGCTCTCTTGATCGGATAAGGCGTGAAGTTCTAGGTTGGCTTGGTCTGCCAATTCGAGTGTAGGGAGGTCTATCTAGTAGTCCTCGTCATCACTTGGTGGAGGTCGCCACTCTTCCTCGAATGATTGCCAAAATATTTGGAGTTGTGGTGCATCTGGAGATGAAGGAGCGTCTAGTTCAAACTCCTCTTCGGACTCATGGATGCCTCTTGAGTCGAACAACTGACCATCGTGTTCTCTCTCTTCTTGCGCCTCTTGATGCTATTAGGAATCCAATAATTTTTAGTTTCTCGGTATCATTAGGGGTCAAATTAATATCAAAGTCCTGGTACTACTAAGAGTCCAATAAGTTCCAATCTCCTACTAGTACTAGGAGTGCATGTGTATCAGTTCTAATAATATTCCAATTAAATAATTGGAATGCTAGTAAGATTACCTTAAGTGATTTAGTTGTGATTGCCATACAATTGATACATTTGCTTATCTAGAATTGCAATAAAATTAGCGTACCTGCTTTATCTAGAAGTGCGATATAATTGGACTCTTTTATTTAATTGAAATATTATTGGAACTGATACACATGCACTCCTAGTACCAGTAGGAGACTGGAACTGATTGACTCTTAGTAGTACCAGGACTTTGATATTAATTAGACTCCTAATGATACCGAGAAACTGAAAATGATTGGATTCCTGATAGCATCAGGACACTAAAATAACCCATCATAATAAGCTCATCTAATCATAATTAACAACAAAAAGAGATTCTAAATCGACCATAACCGGAATAAGGGAAACTAAAAAGAAACCTGAAACTATTTAATTAAAATACGACACTGCTGCTGACATTCGCAGGTGGATGATTCAGTATAGAAGTAACCCACACCCGCTTAAATGCATGATCATTGACGTGTTGCAGTGTTGATAAATATCTGCAGCTGGCGATCATAAATCAACTAGGAAATTCCTCCTATTGCTATTTATCCCCACCTTATCACATACATTGCATCGCTAGAGTCCAACAGGACAGAATTGGAAGCCACTTATTCAACGGCAACCGAGAGGAACCCAGAAAAAAGCGCGCACCAACAGTCCCCACTCCATTTTAAAGCTTTAATGGGGGCGTTAAATAATGCACATGTATTGCTTCAGGTTAGCCCATATAAAGTCGGGCAGGTAATTAGTCAAGTGATAACTTCAAATGCCATTTCATTTTCGGATGTCAATTTACTGAATGAAGGGAGTAGTCACTCCAAATCCCATAATATTACTGTGGAATCCAGAAATATGATAATCCCACTAGTTTTGATTGACAATGGGTTTGCTCTAAACATATGTCTCCTAAGAACCACCACCAAGATTGGGGTAGATCCATGCATGCTGAGGCCCACGAGGAAGAGTGCCCGTGGTTTTGACAACATGCGGAGAGAGATAATGGGGGAAGTTGACCTTGAGCTATTGATTAGGCCAATGACCTTCTCCATATTATTTCAAGTGATAGACATTAAATCCTCATTCAATCTACTGTTCGGGCGCCCATGGCTGCATGAAGTTGGAGTGATCCCATCCACGCTGCATCGGAAGCTCAAGTTCACGCCCGGGCATAAGATTATCACTATCATTGGCGAAGGGCACGGTGAGAAAGAAAAAGCCACCAGCAGCGTTGAAAAGTCCAAAGTACTGAATGTGTCGGTCACCGCTGAGGGTGTCGACCTCCACAGTTTTGAGTACAAGGTATCGACGGTACTCCCGGAGCCCATCGAGGGCATCATTCTAAGAACCAGAGGTGGAATGGTAACGATAGTGGCCATGCTCCAAAAGTGGGGCTATCAAAAAGGAAGAGGACTTGGGCCCAGATTGCATGGTAGAAGAGAGCAGGTCACAGCTAAGGGTGGTCAGAAAGTCAGGTTTGGGTTAGGTTACAAGCCCACGGAAGAGGAAGTGTGAGAGGCTAAGGAGAAAGCCCGTGCGACGGCAGCTACGAAAGCTAGGGGGATTCACATAGAGGAAAAACCCCGTCCCAGGCCTCATATCAAAAATTCATTCGTGAGTGTTGGGGTTGTAAAAATCGACCGAAATGGGGTAACCCAATTGACCCCACATAAGCCTATAGCACTGATTCACCCCTCCAATCCCCACATCACCCTTCCCAGCCTGGAGATAGACATAGTCACATTATCCCTCTTTGAGGAACGACGATCTGTACCTGAACAAACTCCCCTTATGGTAAATCACCACAAAATGATATTAATGTTTGAGGTCATATGAACTAGGGATCAATATGATGGAGGCTGACTCCGAAGAGCCGTATCAGTCAGCACCCTCCCTCCAAGTAGGTAAAGGAGCGGCCTCTCAGGTACGAAACATGGCATCTTTGCCCCAAACCCTTGAAGCAGGGAGTGGACTAAAATTCGACACCCGTTTGCCAAAAATAAATAACCTATAAAAGTGAGATAAGCCCTTGGCAGACAATACCTTGTATATACGTAGACTCGCGCTGCCAAGGGTCCGTCTCAGAAGAAAACAAAAATTCCAAAAACATTGAAAAAAGACAAAGTCCAAAAACATTGTCATTTAAAATTCTAAATAAAATCTCATAAAAAAATACCTTAATTAAAATACCCGTCTCACGTAGAATCGACCCCTTTCTTGTAGAGATACGAGAAGAGGTAGGAGTTACGAGTCTGGACGGGGATATCCCTTTGGAGGAGCTCCCCAATGAGCTCCTTGGCTGGTTTGCCGAATTTGAGCATGTCCCTATCCCCATTGTCGAAGAAACGAAAGATATCAATCTAGGGACTGAGGAGATTCCCCGAATTACCAAAGTCAGAAAGTTGCTGTCTCCCGAAGAAAGAAAATGCATGATTGATATCCTACAGTCATACCAAGAGATTTTTGCCTGGTCGTATGAGGACATGCCTAGTCTGGACACTGACTTGGTCGAACATGAGTTGCCTCTCTTCCTTGATATGAAGTCAGTTAAGCAGAAGTTGAGACATCTTTGACTCGAGTGGATGTTGAAAGTCAAAGATGAGGTCATCAAGCAGTATGACGCGGGGTTTCTCATGGTGTCCAAGTACCTACAATGGCTAGCAAATATTGTACCTGTGCCAAAGAAGGACGAAAAAGTCCGCTTGTTCATTGATTTTAGAAATTTGAACAAGGGGAGCCCAAAGGATAATTTCCCATTACCACACATCGATATCTTGGTCGATAACACTGCTAAGCATGAGATGCTTTCTTTTATGGATGCATTCTAAGGATATAATCAAATTAGGATGGCAGAGGCAGATCGAGAGAAGACTGCATTCATCACCCCTTGGGGAACCTTTTGCTACAGAGTCATGCCATTTGGGCTGAAGAATGTCGGTGCAACATACCAAAGAGCAATGACAGTGCTATTCCATGACATGATGCACTGAGAGATTGAGGTGTATGTTGATGATATGATAGCCAAGTCACCGGAGTGAAGCAATCACTTGGTAAACCTTTAGAAACTGATTAAGAGGTTGAGAAAATATTGATTATGTCTAAATCCACAGAAGTGCGCATTTGGCGCCATGTCAGAAAAACTGTTGGGATTCATCGTTAGCAGAAGAGGGATCAAGGTCGACCCAGTCAAAGTTAAAGCTGTCACAGAAATGCCGCCACCATCTATTGAGAAAGAGGTTAGAGGGTTCTTAGACAGAATATAATATATCAGTCGGTTCATTGCACAGCTAACTCCAATCTGTACGCCGATCTTCAAGCTACTAAGAAAGAATTTACCCGTTGAATTGAACGATGATTGTCAGGAAGCATTCGATAAAATCAAAAGCTACCTCCTTAACCCACCTATTTTGGTACCACCTGAGTCGAGGAGACCACTCTTGATGTATTTCTCGACGACAGAAGTCTCGATGGGATGTGTCTTAGGGCAGCATGACAAGACGGGAATAAGAGAGCAGACCATCTACTATCTAAGCAAGAATTTTATTGATTACGAGATGCGCTATTCTCATCTGGAGAAACCATGCCTGGCTCTTGTATGGGATACTCAGAGGCTCTACCATTACTTGCTATCCCAAGTTGTTCTACTCCTAGCTCGAATGAACCCGTGGAAGTACCTGTTCGAACACAGGACGGACTGCACACTGAAAACTCCTATTATCTGAGTTTGACATCACATATGTCACTTAGAAGTCGATCAAGGGGCAGGCACTTGCAGATTATCTTGCTGACAATCCTTTGCCAGATTATGAACCCTTGAGAACCGAGTTCCCTGATGAGACATCCTATTCATGACAGAAGACGATACAGAAGAAGCAGAGGAATCATGGGTAATGTACTTCGATGGGGCAGCAAATGCCAAGGGTCAGGGAGTTGGAGCCATTCTGATTTCACTGAGAGGATCACACGTACCAGTCTCCATCAAGCTCAATTTCCCATGCATAAATAATATGGCCAAATATGAAGCCTGTGCAACAGGACTGCAGGCGGCTCTCGATCTGAACATAACTCACCTCCAAGTGTTCGGCGACTCAAATTAATCATGTGTCAGACAAATGGGGACTGAAAGATGGAAGATGAGAAACTAATCCCTTACCATGAGCACCTTGAGGATCTGATAGCTTGTTTTAAAAACGTGACATTCTCATATGTCCTACGGATAAAAAATTGCTTTGCCGATGCACTAGCAACTTTGGCATCAATAATAGAAATCCGATATGGCGCTGAGATGAAACCAATCATGATCGACCAAAGGAATGAACCAGCCTTCTACCTCCAGATTGAGAAACCTACATAGCCCGATGATGAGCTGCCTTGGTTCTCAGATATCAAGAATTTCCTCCAGACACTTTCCCTGAGGGTATGTCTAAGACAGACTGACGAACCATTCAACGTTTAGTGGCAGGCTACGTCATTTGTGGGGAATGCCTTTACAAGCGATCCTATAATAACATCTTCCTCCAATGCCTCACAGAAAGTGAAGCGATTAATATTATGAAGGAGATTCACGAGGGAGTATTTAGAGGCCACGTTAGCGGTCACATGCTCGCTAAAAAAATTCTACGGTAGGGATACTTTTGGACCACTATGGAATCGGATTGCTACAAACCTGTGCAAAAATGTTACAAGTGTCAGGAACACTCCAGTCTGATACACGCTCCTGTCATCGATCTTCACTGCATGACCACTCCTTAGCCATTTGCTACCTGGTTCCTAGACGTTGTCGAAATGATTAATCCAAAAGCATCAAATGGACATCGGTTCATCCTCATCGCCATTGAGTAATTTATCAAGTGGATAGAAGCGGCATCATATGCCAACATCATGGCCAATCACGTCGAGAAGTTTCTCAAGAATAATATTGTATGCCGATTTGGAGTACCCGGATATCATCACCGACAACGGCATAAACTTTACGAATAAGAACATCCGGGCCTTCTGTGAATAATACAAGATCAAGCACCATCGCTCGTCACCTTATCAACCTCAAACTAATAGAGTCGCGGAAGCTACGAACCAGACAGTCGCCCGCATCCTCGAGAAAATGGTCGTGTCTTATCGAGATTGGAGTTAAATGTTGCCATTTGCTTTATGGGCCTACAGAACGTCGATCCATACCGCTACAGGGGCAACACCATTCTACCTTGTGTATGGAACTGAGGCCGTCCTACCAGTAGAGGCTGAAGTACCCTCGCTCCGAATCCTCATGGAATCAGGCTTACCCGAAGCAGAGAGAAAGATCCCACTTTGAACAATTAAACTTATTAGACGAGAAAAGAATCCTAGCCTTGTGTCATACTCAAGTTTACCAAGGGTGAATCGCATGCGCTTACAATAAACATGTTTGCGGTCGAGATCTAAAGGTAGGAGACACTGTGCTGAAGAAGATCTTCCAATCCCTCCACGCCGATCCGAGAGGGAAATTCAAGCCGAACTAGGAGGGACCTTATGTCATCCGAGAAGTGCTGTCGGGATATGCCATCTGTCTCGCCACCATGGACGGAGATCATTTTCCCAAGCCCATCATTGCTAGATACGTCCGACGGTTCTACTCTTGGTCTATCGTGACAAGGTAAGTATTGGTGAAACATATACGTGACTGCTTAAGAACCACCAAAAAGAGGCCATCATTCCAAGCACAATAGCCAAAAAGCATCCCTTAAAAATAATGATATCCTTTGCTACCCCAATTGAGCCTGAGCCTTTCTTTCAATAAACCCCTTCCCTGAAAAAGAAAAAGTGTGTGCATATATAAAGAAAGAGATGAAGTATAATTGCTATCCAAAAAATCGGAAAAGCAAAACCTCAAAAAGAGATTACCTGAAATAAAATAAAAAATAAAAAAAATAGAAGAATCATGGGGCATGTACAGTAAAATCCTCCAAGGAAGAAAGTATGTTGTGGAAAACTGAAACCGTATCAAGGAAACCCTTTTAGCCCAGCATACCTTCAAATCCTAACTTAACCCATGACCAAGCTACACCTTAAAGAAATCCCCCTTTATAGGTTCACAAGCAGTCATAGTATTTGTTAAGTCAACACGAGCCGAGTTGAGAGACGACACCAGAACCCCATCTTGCTTGCTATGACGGAATCGACGTCTATGTCGTGGCTTTTGAAAAAAATGAAAGAAATAAAGAAGAAAAATAAAATAAATATACAAGCTCAAAGCAAGATGGACGTGGTAAAAACCTGAAAGGGCGCTATGGGTAAAAAAAATGAGTTTGTGCGGACCAGGTGAAAACTCGAAAGGGTGCTTGGGATAAGAGAGCTAAAACCATGGATGTGGTGAAAACCCGAAAGGGCGCCACGGGGAAAAAGAGGGCGAAAATGGGCACGACGGACCCACCTTGGGCGTTGTGAGTAAAAAAGGATTGAAAAGAAAAGGGTTTGAAATGATTGATAAGATTGACATTTGAGGAGCCCTTTTGGTTACTCTCCCTGTTCCCCTTTTTCCAACTGGGTCACTCATATTAGTTCAAATCAGGCCCCGACCAGAATTATCTTTGTGAAACTACTTCGTCAAACGCATGACCCAAGGTAGGGAGAAAGGCTTGAATGAATCCAAAGGGATTAACATTCCAGTCTTGGTAAAGCTGTTGAAACTCACCCAGATCCGATCACTTAAAAGGAGTTCGACCATGATCAAAAGGGGAACCCGAGATCTCACCCTGTGATTGAGGCATCAAACCAAACAAAAGGAGAATAAAGGGTAGGGCGGAAGGCCTCTTTTGCCAAAAGATAACGATTTTCCTTTTCCATTTTCATGCCCCAGCTATGCACATTCCAAAAGGGACCCATCAATAAAAAAGAATAAAAAAAAAGAGAAGTCTTTGTAAATATAATAGATTTTCCTTTTCCAGTTACAACTGCACCGCTTACACCACATTGCAAAAAATAGTTGGTGTGATATCTAGCTTTCTTTCTTTCCTTTTTTTTTTATAAAAGTAAAAAAATAAAAAAACATAAAGAAAATATGTATACCAAAAAATGTGTATCTATAAAGGGGTTTCTTACGCCCATTTTCTGTGAATCTAATCTATGCAAAAAGATATATGTGCAGGAGGGAATCAACGGCCCAGCTCTTGCTTCAAGGTACTAATCTCAGCGCGAAAACCATCCTCTCGAATATTCCGCTCGCTCAACCAATGACCATGCAAGCTCTTGTACCTCTTCCAAGAAGCATCAGTAGCCCCATGAGCAACATTCAAGGATCCTTCCAGATGAAGGACCTCGCTCTCAGCTATGCAAGATCTGGTCTCTGCTACCTCTGCTCTAAGTTTCTCTTGTGCCAAAAGCTCTTGCAAGACCCTCTTCTCATCAATCAATAACTCAATGCGAGCTCAAAATGCCGTCTCTTTCTTCGGTCAGGGGCCTCCCATATCAATACTCTCTGCCTGATCCAGATAATCAGCAGTAGGCTGCTCAATAGATAGCCAAGCCTTGTACTCAGGGGAAGACTGAACTGAATCTCCCTGCTCCATATCATACATCAATGTCAATTAACGCATCTCCCAAAGAGTAGTAATCCGATCTACGTCCCCAGAGGACCCCCAAGAAAAGGTTAAATCACATAGAGGGGGTTTTGCCTCACAAGACACCTGTTGAGAGTAGCCGAACTGATGCAACACCTGGAATGGGAAGTAGAAGGTGCTGCGAGTCAATCTTAGGAGGGTGATGCCCTCATGGTCTTTAGAGCGAACTACTGAGAAGGCTCGATCAAACCAAGGAAGTCTCCATATCAGCTCCGCATCAGTCAGTCAAAGCTTCAAAGCTGACAACTCACCCTGCGGAATCAAGTGACACCTACCCAGAAAGCATCGAACCACCTCAGCTCGGGCAATGTAAAAGCATGGCACGGGTCCCAAGATAGCGAGATGCTCACCTAACCAGACCTAGAGCAGCAAAGGACATCCCCTGAGGCTCTCCACCTTGTCCAGAGTGAATGCATCAAGGCATCGGTATAGTTCGGCAATGACCTAGTGCATCACTGATCGACCCTCTACCAACTCGGTCAAAACGTCGCAGAGAGCCAGAGAGAAGCTCTCTCTCCCCCAATGACGAAAAAGACTTCCGAGATGAGACTGAGAGCAAAGGCTTTCACATTAAAGATATTCCTAATCGACAATTTTTCAAAACTTTCGTCACCGAAAAGTTCTTTGAGGAATTTGATCGAACACCTTGTGGGCCCCCAATGAGACTTTTCTCATACTCAAATTTCTTCAAACCTAGGGTAAGGTGAACGGATTTAGAATAACCCGACTACGGCGTGACTCTTGTGAGGCCTCTATAGAGCTTCAAGCCGGACAAATTGGATAACTCTTCAAGAGTGGGAGTTAGCTCCCGCTTCCCAAAACAGAAAACATGGGCATTTGTATCCCAAAATGGGGTTGCCGCATGAAGTAGGTCCCACTGTGGAGGAACCTCAAGAAAGAAATGCAGATGGGACAGTCCAAGCCGCTCCAGATCGACGAGCTCACTCTCATTCAAGCTCCCAAGCCAACTTTTTAGAAAATTAGGCCCCAAGCCCAAAGAAAGGAGTAAATTGGTTCCGGACCCTCCATGTAAGGGAGCGTTGGAAAGCGGGTTCATAGACGTACAAAGATCTTTCAAAAATATATAATTCAATGTATGTCGATGGGCCCACCCTTGGGAAAGCAAGGAGAGGAAAAATCAGCAGAAAAAGCCAAGTCAAAGAGGAAAGGGAGAGAAAACTGCCTTTCTCAGACATATAAAGGGCCCACTACCCCAAGGCTAAACCTGGCGCAACTAATAGTTGCGCGAGTGAAAATTTCCCCCATGCCTTGGGAGAGCAGTGCACAAAAGATAAGTCAGTAGCGTGCAATAACCATCCAAATAAATGGATAAAAGCAAAGGAGTTAGAGATTACCTCCAGGGCCAGCCAGAAACCAACGATGGACTTCGAATCCCCGAAAGATACTCGGGCCACACCATACATCAGCATCGCATATCCGGCCCCGCCCCAATTGTATTTGTGGATGTCGAGCTAGTTATCCATAATGCTCAGCAGTGCCAAGCTGACTCGTCTGCCGCTCACATTTGTAAAGATGGTTTTGCCTAACAGGAGCAAAAGTGTGATATGAGCCAGAACGATTGCCCGCTCGGGCTCAATATAAAGCTCCAAATTTGGTTGGCCTAGATCTACCAATTCACCGGTCCCATAGAGCTCAGATAGCTAGGTCATCTTGACCTCGGTACCGTGCAAACTTCCATGAGGGGGGTAATCCCCTATCAAGCTGACAATATCATCTTTGCTAGCCACCGCGAGGTTGGTGATCGGAACGGCCCCTACCCGGATGTCGGTAATCATCGCCCAATCCACGGGCGTCAAGGTCATCTCAGAATAAGCCATGTGGAAAGACATGGTCTTCGGGCGAAACCTCTCTATCAATGCTCTAAAGTATGCGGCGTCAGCCCTCATGGGGGGGCAGGACAAGAACTCCCCCAAACCTGCCTGCTCAAGCAAAGACTTCACCACAGGGGGATGTAGCGATAGAAGTCATGGAAGTCCAGCTAGCCCCCTCGGAATACGATGCGGGGCAAGTTCTATGTCAAGAGAGAAAAATGCATCAGTTCATGGAAATAAAGCAAAGCCGCAGAAAAAAAGAAAAACAGAACTCATCTCTTACCTTTCCCGCTATGTCAAAGTTGGAAATGTGGATATATTGCTGGTGGATATGGCTGAGTCGGGCAGCCTCGCCCTGCATCTCAAGCTAGGGTCCTGCCTTGTGCTCTACCACGAAGAATTGCTCCCCACGCGAACCACAAACCACATCGGGCCCCTCCTCATGCCCCTCCTAAGACACGTACTCTTTATCGCCAGACATTCTGAGGCAAAAGCAAGCAGTCATGTCCGAGCAGATCAATGATAGAGGACCATTTTTTGCTACAAGATAAGGGTAGGTGAGTATGCTCATCCCTTTCTTTATTTTCAAAAATAAAAATATACCTATACAAAAAAAATCCCTCTTAATAAAATGAAAAGAAAAAAATCCCTTCTTTTTGTATCTGCAAAAATAAATAAAAATAAAACAAAATTTCCCCTTTCTATCTTTAAAAATAAAGCAAGTTAAAAACAAAAAAATCAAAAAAATCCTTTCTTCATGCTTCTAAAATCAAAACCAAAAATATCCTTCTTTTATGTTTATAAAAAGAAAAACTAAAACAAAAAATCCCTCCTTTTATGTCCATGAAATCAAAAAAACAAACAATCCTTCCTCTCTGTTTATAAAAAACAAAAAAAAAAAAGTAAAACTAAAAAATCCCTTCTTTTATAAAATAAATAAATAAAAACAACAAAAAATAAATCAATGCCTTAGTTTTCAAACAATAAAAACCAAAAATAAAATCCTTTTTCTTAATTAATTTTTTGAAAAATAGAAATAAAAAATCATTTTCCTTAATTAATTTAAAAAAAATAGAAATCAAAAATCATTTTCCTTAATTAATTTTCCAAAAAGAGAAACCAAAAATCCCCTTTTTAATTTTTGAAAATAAAGACCAAAAATCCTTGATTTATGCGAAAACAAAAACAAAAACCTAAAGTAGAGTATTTTCTATATGCACAAATAAAAATGACAATATATATATTATGCATTAATAAAACCCATAAAACAACAAAAATAGGGCATCATTCATAAAAAATCATCAACACATCATCAATAAGCATGTTTACAATGAAAATAAACCATTTATCATCTAAGAATGCAAGATCATGATCATATTTGCAAGAAAAAGCAAGAAATATTTAAAAAAATGGATTTTAAATGGTTACCTTTGAAGAAAGAGGGGTCTTTGATCTAGCACGGTGCGGACGATCAATCGGTGCAAGCAAATGCTGGCAATGAGGCACGCATAGAGGCGATGTAAAGGAACCCTAGGGGAGGCCGGTTTTGGGTTTAAAGATAGGGGGAGAAATTTTTTTCGAAAATAGACTCTTGCTGCTTGAACTCGGGCGCTTTAAATTCAAACCCCATCCATGCCTGGCACAATAGTTGCGCCAGGCTACTTTGAGCCCCCATTTGGCTTGCCGCAACTATTAGTTGCGCCAGCCACTTATAGGCCGGGTTTTGGGCCTGATGCGGGTCACAGGCATAGCGTGGTACCCCCCTCTCTTTGTTTTGTTACTCCCGACAGATGCACATGCTCCCAAGCGGTATGTCGATCCTCATTCGGCTTGCTTGGGAAGCCGTGCTAGAGTGAAAATGGATCAAGATCAATAAGCATCCCGATCCTATACAGAAAAATATAAAAAAGTCTAAAAAATGATGAAAAAAGTCCCACATAAAAAGCCAAAAATAAGTCTCCTAAAATTATAGAATAATTCACATAAAATAATAGTTTTGAAAAAAACAAAAATCACATAAAATGATAGTTTTGAAAAACCAAAAAATCACATAAAATAATAGTTTTTGAAAAACCAAAAAATCACATAAAAAGATAGTTTTGAAAAATCTTAAAATCACATAAAATGATAGTTTTGAAAAACCAAAAAATCACATAAAATGATAGCTTTCAAACCAAAAAAATCACATAAAATGATAACATAAGAGATAAAAATCACATAAAATGATAACATAAGAGATAAAAATCACATAAAATGATAAATAAAAAAATCACATAAATTGATAAACATAAAAAAGGGTCAAACTTTTCCACTTAAAATAACAAAAAATATGTGTTTTGCAAAAAATGGCACGTACTCCCAAAAAGCGTTGCGACATCTATTCGCTCCACTCGGGTAGTCGTGCTAAATAAACGTCGAGTTCAATGGGTTCGCCCAAAGACCTCGAACCCTGCTTTAAGCAAGGACACCCATGACCAGTTAAATGAGGCGGTCTATGCCCATATGATTGGGCGCACAGCTACTCACATGCATATTTCGAATGTGGTAAAATGTCAATATTTTATCAGCAATGTAGCTGTGCTAGATTAATATCCTAAATCTAAGGTTTGCCTTGGATCTTTGGATACTGATTTAAAGTAGGAGCAATGGTGTCAATCCCGATCAAGCAGTCAATGTTTCGACCAGGTTGATGCCTCTGCTAAATCTTCAAGCCAAGCGCTTTGTCCTTGGATTCATGTGAACTTTACTATCCTAAACTTTGGATTTCTCAGAAAGAGGTAAATCGTTGGTTGAGACCAACCTATTGAAAATAAAATTACATATCAATCAAACTATGTGCAAACATGCATGCAGAAGGGTTCATATCCCTTATTTTTGCAGGCTTAAAACCCGTATTGGCACGGTATCCCTATAAAGTATATGCCATACGTCTGGGGTATTCATAGGGTGGTCATTTGTTCTCATAAATTGTATCCGAACGGGATCTGGGTCGAGACTTCCATCGCCTTTGTTACTTATCGCCCCTAATGGGTGCATGTTTATGCATAGTTAAATGATTCTTAAGATCATTATCGACAGAGACCAGGATTAGGTGTCCCCTTCGGTGGACACCCAATTTTGGCCAGATCTATTTAGTGTCATTTGAGGTTGGATGCACTAGGTCATGTTGATCCGAGACACATTATCAAAAAGTAACACGCACTCCCAAAAAACATTGCGACATCTAATCACTCTACTCGGGTTGTCATGCTAAATAAACTTCGGGATCAATGGGCTCGACCAAAGACCTCAAACCCTGCTTTAAGTAACGGCACCCGTGACCAATCAGATGAGGCGGTCAATGCCTCATATGATTAGACACAAACTGTGGAACCTTGCGTACTTATTTTATGCCTATCTTTGAATGTGGATCGATCACCCTCCTTACTTACGAAGCTATTATATTCAGAATGAATCTTGAACATCAAACTCCTTCAAATCATCTTGAGAAGTGACCATTTTTCCTAACTATTGGGCTTTCACAACTTGTTCCATCTCGATTATGCCCAGAAATATCGCTAAACGCTTGGGGACCGATTACCTTGAGAAACGATCATTTTTCCTGACATACAGGGCTTTCATCTTCTCACCATGTTATCTGTCTGATGTTTGAAGTTCATTCTGAATGCAACAGACCTGTCAGTTATGCCTTGGGCCTCTTCAAATTCTTTTTTCTTTAGCATTCGATCATTAGTGATCAGATACCAAAGAGGGGATCTGTAGACACCCAAATTTTGCCAAGGCCCGATCGAGACACATTTCGAGAGAGGCGCATCTTCGAGCTTTTGATGGCATGTATGAAACCCTTAGGAACCTTTTCAAAACCTTAGGAGCCATTCCAAACCCTTAGGAATCACCCTAGATCCCTTAGGAACCTTCTCGAACCCTTAGAAACTATTCCGAACCTAAACCTAGCTTTCCCGAGCAATGAAGAGTGGTGCACCGGGACTAGCTGTGACCTTCTACTATGATCAAATCATATACCATTGAAAAGTAGAAATCCTCAGCTTTCCAACAAGCCAAGAATCACCCAATCGGAGCTATGTGTGAGAAGATATCGAGTTTCGAAGCATAGGGGCAGAATTGTAATTATGTGAAGTCCCCTCTTTGAGATTTGGCGCAAGTATTACTTGCGCCAAGCCATTTTCTTCCAAACCATTTCTCCCCAGAAATGGCTTGGCGCAAGTATTAGTTGCGTCACACATGTGTGGGTCCCCCTCGCGGGTAGTCAACTTCCCAAAACTATTGTACAACACTATTTTACAGTACATATGCTTGGCGTAACTAATAGTTGCGCCAGGCTTATGAATAGTACCTGTGGGTTTTTACTCCAAAATTTGACATTGGAGTTTGACTTGTTGACCATCTTGACCTTTGGGGTGTGTTTTGCTAGTTCTGTTGCACTCATTCACTATCTATTTGCAACCCCTTGAGTGGTTTAAAGCCCCACCCTATCATCCACCATTGGAACATCTCTTCACATATTTCAAGGCTCCAAAAATATTAGGAAACCTTAGATGGCTAGATTACCTAATTGCTAATCTAGGTTAGCCTCTAAACACCCTCCTAACCTCTCTTTATCCTATAAATAGAGAGGTATCCCTCCCTTTAGAAAGGCTTGAAAAAATTTGTAATTAAGAGATTAAGGAATCTCTTCTCTCACACCTCTAGTGCACCATTCTCATACAAATTCCAGAACCTTAAAACCTTTCAAAAACCTTAGCCTTTCATCCAAAATCTCTAGGTTAGGTGTGTGCTACCCCCTAGCCTTCTCTCTCTACCTCTTAGCTATTAAGCCCTAGGAGCTAGAACCTCATTTCTCACCATGCAAGTCTTCAAAAGCTCATCAAAATAAGCCAACGCAAGGCTCCACAGTGGTACAACAAGGGCCCAAGAGCTCCGGTTATCCCCCTCTATTCGTCTACTTTCTCAGTTCTTCCTCTATCCTTCCATTTGTGCCGTTACGCTACCGAATTTTTGGTAGGAACAGAGGGGCACAAATAGGATTTTAAGACCCTTTGGATAAGAGGAAGGTTTTTTCATCTCATTTCTATTATTTTTATTTTGGCTATAAGTAGAGACAACATTAAGTGGGATGATTGGGTGCCTAACACCTTCCCAACTCATAACCGAAGCCCCTACCCAAGAGCCTTAGGTGTAGACCGAATTCAGAGTTAATGTTTGGCACTTTAGTGCTCTTTAAATTTGATTTGGGTTTCTCGAGACACCAAAAGCTCTGGGTGGTGATTCTAAATATCTAAAACGAGCGCATCGTTGCGACAAGATTGTCAAAAATCCACGGTTGCACTAAGGATAGAAGTAGTAGGGTCATCTTTCGAGTCGGACACCTCAGCTGTAGAATAACCATCTTGTTCTTCTTCTGAAGGTAAATCTCCATATGTTTCAGGCTCCGCTTAATCCGTCTTTTCCTTCTCCTCAATCATTTGGCAAGAGCTTCCTTCCAGACATTGTTGCTCCTTATCAACCTTTTCTTTGTCTTTCAGATTCGTAGTCAACTTTTTTATCTCCGCAGATTTAAGTTGTAACTCCATTCTCAACTTTTTTGCTTTATCTTCTTCTTTTGTTATTGCGATCAAGCTATTCTTTATTAGAGAATCAATTATTTGCTTCTGTTCAACATTGATTGAACTTAGGGAATCTTGAGCTTCTTGCAGTTGCAGAATTTTCCCTTCAGCTATGGTCAATAGATGATCCTTCTCACTCAGCTGTTGATGGAGTTCTTGTTGGTAGTCTTTAAGAGCTTTTTCTCTTATAGTTTCTGCATCATTTGGCATTACCATCAAACTTCTAAAATTTTCAATCATAGCTACGATTTTATCTTCATACACCTTCTTCTCTTCTTCCCATGCTTGCTGATTTTTGCTCATTATTCTATTCCTTGCTTACAGCTGGGTAATTTGTGCTTAAAGGGTTGAAGTGACTTCCTGGATTCTCTTCTCTGTTTCTGCCGCCCATTTCACATGGTGATCTTGCACAACATTCTGTCGCAAGCCGTCCATTATCTATGCATGCTCTTGAGTCGTCAGTGTAGTATCAAAGACTCTCTTCTTTAGTCTTTGATACTCCTCCATTCATTTCTTTACCACACTTGCTAGTGGTGCCAAATTTGGGGCATATGTATTTAACCATTGCTCTACTTCCCTCAATTTGCTTCATCTTGGAATGGCAATAGAGTCGGTTCATGTGTAAGTTGCCATTGCTCCACTGCCTTTACTCTCCATTCTAGTTCGAGGATTGATGTGGTGGTGACTGGAGGATCAACAGGGGGTACTTCTTCTCTATTTAATAATTTTGTGAAACCCCCTCTTGGTAATTTTGAGCTTGTTCTTGCTTCAATAGCTTGAACGATGGGGGATTGCTTTGTATTGGCTACAATTGTAGCCTGAGCAACAGGCTCTATTGGTAGAGGGATATGGCTAGAAGTAGCCATTCCAATAATCTGTTGGTCCATTTGTGAAGGAATTTCTTCTGTTATTTTAATATTTAGGATCATAGGGCCTATTTCAGTAATAGTTGACGGTGTTTTTACCTCAGTTGAAGGGGGCATAGCAGGTCCTACTGATGAGTCCAAAGCAGGGTCACACAGACTGGCTTGGTCCGCAACTAGGACTCCTAACTCGGTTATTCTTTTTGGTACTGGAGAGCTAATTTCTACTCTCTATGAGGTGGAGTAGAAGTACTCACTCCCTCTCCCATAACTACTTCTGCTGCTGTTGTCTCTATTGGCTGCTCCATAACAGCCTCTTCTCGGCCCTCAGGCCTAGAGGGGACACTCTTTGTGAGTGCTAAAATAGAGACTTTCAATTTATTTACAGCACTCAAAGTTCTCCTATAGGTCTTGGCAGTAAGGCTCTACTCTGTTCTCAGAAGAGTCTTTTCTTTGGGATCAATACTGTATCCCACATTTATTAATAAATTTATAATTAACCCTCCAAAGGGTAGACATAATCTCTTTGTTTGATATTTTTCTTGGTTCAACTTTTCCCTCACGATGTTGACTACTTCTAGCAGGTAGGCTGGGACATTGAACCAGTAGCGGTTAGCCATAAGATAAAAGGCTCTGACGAAGAGTGCTCTCTGTTGTGTCCCATGACATGTTGGATGGATGGTCTTGTGAATTAAGACATCTAAAAAGTGCATCTGTAGACTCCATGATTCTACATCTTTTCTTAAGAAAAATGATCTGTCTTTGCGGGGTGTTCCTAGTAGCTCTATGGCCATCTGGACAAAGTCCGGGAGAATATGTGGTTGCTCTCTTAAAATAGTTGCTGCCGGATTGTCAGGGGACACTTCAGGCCTTTCCAAGGGTGCATTCTCACCCTAGCAACCATTGCTTTTGTTTTTTCAATCGGGAATCCATCAATGGTTGTGGACAAAATTGGGCTTGGACCCTTTCTACTATTAACCATATTTTTGTAAAAATAGTCATACCAATCTTGGGTAGACTTGTGTGACTCTAGGCTCTAGGAAGTACTGTAGCCTGACATCCTTAAAGTATTGGATTGCCCCTCTACTTATTTCACATTCTTCCCAGCAGGCAACATCCACTAGGATTTCGGCCCCTACAACATGATGTTTCATTGATTTTGGGAGTCGTTATGTTGTAATGTCGAAAGTCACTGGTTTTTTACCTTTATCATTCCCCGAGGGTTTAGCTTTCTTTTTGGGTGGGTTTGTTACTTTCGATTTAGCCTTGAGGGAAGCAGCCCATGCAATGCGGTTAATAAGTGGAGAGTTGTCGGAACTGTTACCTCCGTCTCCTTCTTCCTCCCATTGTCGCTTGGCCATTTCTCTCGACATGTTGCAATTTCTTTTTCTGCAAGGTGTAGAGAATATTATTTAATAAATCGTAGCTTGCGTGTATAAATTTGAAATTAATTGTAGAGACTCCTCCATTAAAGATAGAGATTTTTACCTTGATCTCGAATCAACAAACCCTCGTTTTAGGATTTTGCTTAGAACTTGAATTTCTAAAATCAAACAGGAGATACAAGGAAAGTTTAGGAAATAAAAACGATTGAGTCCTAGTCGATGAGTTTTTGAAAAATAGAGGGAAACTAATAGCAAAAATGGAGGGTTCGATAATGGGGCCGATGTATCCTCTCTCGAATATGTAGGCCCTATCCCAGTGACGACTTGCTGAGCCGGTCATCACTTGGATTTTGACCTAGAATCATCGGTTGAATCTTACTTTCAACAATGATAAGTATGAACCCTCGTGTCAATGAATCGCAATCACTGCATTTTTACTGATAGGCCTAATGACGATCAATCGTAAATCCATATGATTATTCGCTAAATTGTATAGTAGGTATGATTTTACGTTTAATCATCTTTCAATGATTTGGGTCATTGTATGATACCTAGACTTGAAGGCAAAAGACATAGTTTACATAATTTATAATTGGTGCTACGGATGAGTCAGTAGCTTGACGATCCATGAGGTGTTGATTTTGAGGAGTCAATGTCTCCACCAAGAACACTTATCCTCTAAGATTATTGACTGGTTGTGTAGGCAATTGACCACTGTCCCTTTTCGCCACTTGAGAAGCTACCTCGCCTATCTGGCTTTCTAGCTTCGTAATGGACTGGGTATGTGAATTGAGCACTTGAGTTAATTGAGCAAGCTGATGTAAATCCTTCGAGTGCTGATGCGACTGTTTTTGTAAATCCCAGAGGATTTGAATGACTGTGGCATCAAGTGCATTATTCTATGGTCCAAATTTGGGCTGTGCAGCAGGCATTTAAGGTCTTTGGTGGAAAATTTGAGTCTGGGGAAATCTAGGCTGTGCAACCGGTGGTGCTAGTTGTACTCCACCTTTGGAACCATAGTGAAGTCTAGGGTGGTTCCTCCATGCTGGATTATATGGGTTTCCATAATCACCCCTCTGAAAAGCCATTATTTGTTCATTTTCCACCATCTCTTGGTGGGATGGCATAGGTGGTTTTTACTATACGTTTGAGTCTGGAAATTAGGATAGATTGCAAAGGATCTATATGGGGTGCTAGGTTTTGCTGCCATTAATGTTGCGATTTGTTGTTCAAGGGTAAAAAATTTCACACTCATGTCATCCTACTTCTTTACTTTATCTTTGCTGATATCGTAAATTCCACCTCTTGTGAGCTAGGTGTGGCGAGTGACATCTGGATCTGGATCAAATCTAAATAGAGCCTATTTCTGCTTTGAGTTATTGGCCAGTTTCTCGAACAAGGTCTAGTACTACTAGTCGTTCTGAGCCATAAAGGCTCCTTCACTTACAGCATCTGTTGTAGACTGGTTAGTCTCAATCAACCCTTGGTAGAAGCTTTGTACTATCGGCCAATTTGGGACCTTGTGATGAGGACACTTCCGTAACAGATCCTTCATCCGTTCTCAGCTCTCATGAAATAGTTCTCTTGGCTTTTGCCTGAAGTCCTGAATTGCTTGGCGAATTCAGTTAGTTTTATCAATTGGCAAGTACTCGCCCAGGAACTTGGACTGCAGTTCCTCCCATGTAGTAATACTTCTAGCAGGTAATGAAATTAACCATGCCTTCACCCTATCCTCGAGAGAGAATGGGAACAAACATATTTTTACGGCCTCTTTGTTGGCTGTCGATAATTGCAGCGTTATGCAAAGCTGTATGAAGTCCCTCAGATGCTGGTAGGGATCTTCTGGATCATGCCCATGAAAGGTCGATATAGATTGAAGTGTATTGAGCTTGATTTCATAATTTTGACCCACAGGCACCTCTGGTATAACTATACAAGAGGGCTCGATCAAAGCTATTGGGCTGAAATTTGCTTGGATTGACAGATCATCAGCCATGTTTAAGGATTCTATTGTGGAGGTTCGGTTTGATGCCAAATTATGCAGGAGAGTCCTTTCAATTTCTGGATCACACTCAAAGAAATCTAGGCTTCGAGATCGGGTGTGATGCATATAAAAAGAAAAATTATATTTTGTGTTTTTAACTTTATTTATTTTTTATTCTAGAAAGTAGGGAGATAGAACAAATTAAGCCTTGAGCTTCTCTGATCAGGGGAAGTTGAAACTCTGATTTGTCACTCTGAATAAATATGATAAGATTAAGAAGTGATCAAAGAAAATTGAAAATATGAAGAAATATAAAAATAGAAAGATAAATACTTATTTTCTTAAATTAATATATTAAAATGCTATCCCCGACAGCGGCACCAAAAACTTGATGCTACTTATATGTGTATTTAATTAAGTCTTAACCTATTGTAAGTGCATAACGGAAATCATAGTAGTAGCGTTGGATTGTTCCCCCGAAGACAGGCTTACTATATTAACTTAATTTTTTGAAAATATATACTTATCTTTTAAGTTCCTAAACTATTGGAGAAATATGAATAAAGAATTATTTCTTAATCTAAATTTTGCAGAAAATAAATCCTAAATCCTCCTACTTCAGATTATGGTCGTCAATCACAATCTTCAGCTATCGGATATTTATGAAATTAAACAGTACCGTTACACTATATCTCAAGTTTTCTAGCATGGGTCGTCAATCAAATACTAAAATCCTATCAATATAGATTTAAACTAATCAACAATCTCCTAAAACTTGGGCGTCAATCAAATTCTAGAAAACTAAAGATGGAAAAGTAAAACCGTTACACTAATCTGCAAACTTCAACCTGAGTCGTCAATTCAAATTGAAATTCAAAGATGTTTACAAAGCAGGAAATTATAATAAAATAAATCTAAACTAGAAAGAAATAAAATTATATCTTTCACCCCTCAGCCACAGTTGTCAATTGCTTATGAGAAACAACAGATATCTACTCTAATCTTTAGCTCCCAATTGCAATTATCAATTGCTCTTGAGAAACCTTTGATATCTAATGTACAAAGCAATAAAAATCTACTCTAAGTTGATCAGAAGAAAATCCAACCTCAGTCGTCAATTAATGCTGAGAATTCCTTCAATGGTTATTCCTATACCAAGCCCTCTTGTTTATAGATCATAAGGAGCCGTTTTACAAAACTCCTAACTCTAATAAAAGAAATTACTAATATAAAAGTATCCTAATATAACTCTACTTCTAACTTTATCTTTCCTTGCTTTCAATCTATTGATGTACTTATGGATTTTCTCCTTTATTTCAGCAGTAGAGTCCTTATGACTTTTCTTTGTCAATCTCTCATGTCTGTGGTTGGCTAGACTTCTTTAAGAAATCTTCTAATTTTATTTATGGCGGTGTTTACTCTCACGTGATCAGTAACTTCAGAAGGTGTTTTCTCATCATAAATTACAATTTTCTAGCTTTTACTTTCTTTGGACGATTTTGTATTTACGATTGTTCATCTCTTCTTCTCTCAACACAGCTTCTTATGAAACGATTCTTTATTTATGATTCATCGTTTCTCTCGTATCGCACTCTACTCTTGAGCGACTTTTCTTGCAAAATCATAAATCACAATTTCTATTCTTCTCAATACTTTGTTCCGCAAAATCGTAAATTATGATTTTTCATCTTTTCAGTAGGTGAAGATTCGTCTTTTGGGTCAATCGTCCTTTTATTGCTTTAGGAGATCATTTTTATGAATATTATCATTTTGGTTCTCTTTTGCTTTTTTTTTTAATATCTGCACATCAATAACTTATTAGTAACAAACTAAGTCCTAGCATCATTAATTAAGGGTAGTAAATTTGTATATTATGTGACAGATCAGTGTCTGCTGAGAACTAGTAATTACGATTTCTTCTTTCTTTCTCCAATTTAAGCTCTCTCGAGATTACGGTTTCATTTACAACTGGCTTTCGAATATGATTGGGATCACATCTTTGAACGATCATCTTTCTTACTATTTTTTGAATTTATTTTGGCAAAGATTGATACTTTGACTCTATTCTGCTATCTGTTTTAAATATCTGCACATAACATCTCATTAGTAGCAAACTGGGTCTAGCATTACTAAGTTAAGGGTGATAAAATGGTAAATTATGTGACTGATCAGTGGTTCAGTTGATCGGGAACTATCCCCCTCCTGACTGCATGACGGGACCCGAGGTTAAGCTGTTAGGGCTAGTGTAGCTGTTCAATGTGGAGGAGTTGATCCCTGAGGATCAGGTCGACGTTGACCTACACGTTTCCCCAAACTATGCCCTGATCGTGGTTCTTGTGTTTCTACTCTACATGCTGGGAAAGACGATCTTTGCCAACACCAGCGGTGGATGCGTCCAGTTGTCCCTTCTTCATCTGATGGAGATCTGGAGGGACGTGCGTCAATGCGATTGGGGTGGTGCTGGGTATGCCATTCTGATAAGCAGCCTTACTCGAGCCTCGGTCGAAGGCCTCTCCTCTCTTTGCGGCTTTTGGCCTATCATCGAGGTGGCTTGCTTTGGTTTTCTCTTTCCCCTTTTCATATGCATATATCTGTTATTTCTGACCTTTGGCTTAGTTCATCTTTTCAGGTCTGAGGGTACCGGCACTTTCGGCCAGGTCGCCCTCTTCTTCTCCCAGGGGATGCCACCTACCCCTTGATGAGTTGTTGGCATGCCGACCATCATGGGGACCTAGGCATGAGCCATTTGGAGTTGGGTTTAAGGTCTCAGTTGGACCTAATGATCCCTAAGCAGGTTTGCCACCTTTCTCTTCCTCTTTCTTTACGTCAGAGCTAAACTCATGGACGTGGTGAAAACCTAAAAGGGCGCCATGGGTAAAAAAGGAGATAAATCAAAAGAAAAAAAAAAGAGAGAGAAGGAGAAAGAAAAGAAAAAGGAAAAGAAAAGAAGGTTTGGACTGATTGAGAAGATTAATGTTTGAGGAACCCTTTTGTTACTCTTCCTGTACCCTCTTGTCCGATTGGGCCGCTCATGCTAGTTTGAATCGGGTCTCGACCAGATTTGTCTTTGTGAAACCCGCACTGTCAAACGTATGACCCGAGGTAAGGAGAAAGGTTTAACTCAATCCAAAGGGATCAACATTCCGGCCTTGGTAAAATCCGGAAACTCACTTAGGTCCGACTTCATGAAAGAGTTCGACTATGCTTAAAATGGGACCCATTACTCCGTCTCACTATCAAGGCATCAAAAACAAAAAAAAGAAGAACGCCAAAAACAAAAAAAAAATCATCAAGAAAAATTCAAACACCAAAAAATGTGTATATATATATTTCTACTCATTTTCATGTACATATTTCCAGCATCGTATTTCAATCTCAAAAATAAAGAAAAATAATAAAAAATCTCCAAAAACAAAAATCCAAAAAAAATATATATTGAAAATGAAAAAGTGTAGGTAGAAATCTACTTCTTCTATTGTTTAGGATGAATTTTCTTCATATGTATAAACAAAAAAGGGACTGACGTTTTCTCGAGAATGTGCAAGAACATCACACGGTCCAAATCCTCAAAGCGGGCAACTTCTCAGAGATGGACAAATCAGATAAAATATCTCACCACCGATGTCAGGTCTAAAAAAAAAAAAACTGATGATGAAAATCATTTTGAAAAGAAAAAGAAATCTATGTTTTCATGCTACGCACTCACATATTTTCGATGCAGTAAAATGTCAATATTTTATCAGCAATGCAGCTGTACAAAATTAATGTCTTAGGTCTAAGGTTTGCCTTGGATCCATGGATCCTATTTCAAAATAGGAGCGACGGTGTCAATTTTGCTCAAATAGTCAATGCTTGGATCGGATTGATTCCACCGCTAAATCTTTGCCCTAATTGCTCCATATTTTGGTTTCAGTTGAACTTGAGTGCCTTGTACTTCAAGTTTGTCACATGATATTTTCGAAGGTGTAGACTCTTGGTCCTCGCAGTCTGGGCGTGCGCCTTACGGGGTTCGAGGTCCAGATAATGCTTGTTTAAAAAAAAAAAATGATGATAAAAAAAAAAAAGCAATCTTTGAAAAAAGAAAAATGAGAAAAAGAATAAATCTGTGCTTCCCCACAGAGCGACGCACATGCGTGTTCTGATGCGATAAAATATCGATATTTTATCAGCAACACCACTGTACTATAATAACGTCCTCAGTCTAAGGCACGCCTTGGATTCTGGATCCTTCTTCAAGGAAGGAGCAACAATGTCAGTCACGGTCAAATAGTCAATGTTTCGATCGAGTCAACTCCACTGCTAAATTTTTTGAGCCAAGCGTTGTCTTTGGGTTCATGTGAACTTAAGTGTCTTAAGCTTCAGATTCTCCGTTGGAAAAGGTCAATCGTTGGTTGAGACCAACCTGTTGAGAATGAGGTTATGTGTCAATCGAACTATGTGCAACCATGCATTCAGAAGGGTTCATTTCCCTTTTATTTTCTGCAGGCTTAAAACCTGTATGGGCAGCGGTATGCCTATAAAGTGTACGCCATGCGTCTGGGTATCCGTATGATGGTCGTTTGTCCCCGTAAATTGTACCTGAGAGGGTCCGGGTCGAGGCTTCCATTGCCTTTGTTGTTGCTTATTGCCCCCGATGGGTGCATGATTATACATAGTTAATTGATGATTATGATCATTATCAACAGAGGCCAGGATTGGATGCCCCCTTTTGGGAGGTGCCCGATGTTTGGCTGGATCTGTTTAAGGAAGTCGAAACTAGATACTCTAGGTCATGCTGAGCTGAGGCATGCTTTCCAAAAAATGACACGTACTCCTAAAAAGCGTTGTGACATCTATTCACTTCGCTCGGGTGGTCATGCTAAATAAACTTTGGGATCGATGGGTTTGCCCAAAGATCTCAAACCCTGCTTTCAGCAGGGGCACCCGCGAATGGTCCGATGGGGCCATCAAATACCTTGTAGGATTGGACGCAAACTGTGGAGCCTTGCGCGTGTTTACTTCATGCCTATCTTTGAATGTGGGTCGATCACCCCTCTTACTCACGAAGCTGTTGCATTCAGAATGAATTTTAAACATCAATCACCTTCAAATCATCTCGAGAAGCGAACATTTTTTCTGACTAACGGGCTTTCGCAACTCAAGAGGCGAACGTTTTTCCTAGCTATTGGGCTTTCGCAACTCATTCTACCTGGGTTATGCCCAGTAATATCGCTAAGCGCTTGGGAATCGATTACCTCGAGAAACGAATGATTAGCCTGGCACCCCAGGGCTTTCATTTTCTCACCGTGTTACTCACCTGATGTTTGAAGTTCGTTCTGAATGCAGCGGACCCGTCAGTAATGCCTTAGGCCTCTTCAGATGTCTCTTTTCTTTGGCATACGATCATTAGTGATCAGATACCAAAGAGGGGCATCTGTAGACACCCAAATTTGGCCCAAGGCCCAATCGAAATACCTTTCGAGAGAGGTGTAATTCTGAACTTTTGATGGCATGTATGGAACCCTTAGGAATCACCATAAACCCTTAGAAATCACCCTAGATCTCTTAGGAACCTACCCCAAACCTTTATAAACCAATCCCGAACCCTTAGGAATTAACCATACCCTTCCCAAACCTATTAGAACCCTTCCCGGGCACGATTCGAACCCCCCTGAACAGCGATTAGAAAGAGGAGTGCTAAAGTTTTTGTGGATAGTTTCCCAAACTAAGGTATATACCATTGGAAAGTAGAGCTTCTCATATTTTCAACGAACTAAGAATCGCCTAATTTAGAGTTGTACATCAAAAGATATGGCAGAGTGAAGATCATAAATTTGTACGAGATATTACAAAATCGGACCCATAGAGCCAATTTCGAACTAACCAAAATAGCTGATAAAAAGAGGAGTGCCAAGGTTAGCATATATAGTTGCCTAACCTAAGGCCTATACCATTGGAAAGTAGACTTTCCCACCTTTCCAACGAGCTAAGAATCGCCTAATTTGGAGTTGTACATAAAAAGTTATGGCAATTTGAAAAATACAGATTTGTGCAGGAAATTGCAAACCGGGCCGGGCCCCTGCGGGTCTTCAACATCCAACAGTTTGGACCTGGTTTTCCTTCAAAAAATGGCCAAAATTGACATTGGGGGTTTGACTTGTGGACCATCTCAAAGTCTAGGGTGTGTTTCTTTAGGACCCTAGTGACCCTATTAGCTTAAGTTATCACCCTTTTCTCATTCAAGTTACCACCCTATCATCTACCATTAAACCCAAATCCCTCTTCTCCAAGCTCTAGAAAACCATAAAAACCATAGATTGCCCATTACCTAATTGCTAATCTAATTAGGACTTTAACCCCTCACTAATCCTCCTTTTCTCTATAAATAGAGAGCCACCCCTCTTGCTTAAGGGTTGAGAGTTTTTACCTAAGAGAGAAAGAGCTTAAGTGAGAAGATCTTTCTCCCTTTGGTGCACCATCCCCATACAAATTCCAGAATTGAAAAAGCTCCTTTAGACCTTAGTATTTCACTAAAAACGTCTAGGTTAGGTGTGTGTTACCCCCTAGCTTTCCTTCTCTACCTCTTAGTCTCAAGCCTTAGGAGTTAGAACCCCATTCCATACCATACAAGCCTTCAAAAAGCTCACCAAAGCAAGCCACCACAAGGCTCCCCAACGGTGCTATAAGAGCCCGAGAGCTCCGGTTCTCCCCTCTATTCCTCTACCTTCTTTGCTTTTCCTCTATCCTAGAATTGAGCCGTTACGCTGCCCAAATTTCGGTAAGCGGGAAGGACTCAATAGGATCGGTGTGCCTTCGGGCAAGGGGAAGTGCCGCTCATTTTACTTTCTTATATATATATATATATATATATAAAATTATATATATATATACTATATAAACCAACCCCACATAGACCTGGCCTTAAGTAGAGACCGCATTTAGCTGATTGATCGGGTGCCTAACACCTTCCAGATCGATAACCGAAGACCCTACCCAAGAGCCTTCGGTGTGGACCGGATTCAGAGTCATATTTTTAGCACTTCAGTGCTCATAAAAATGAACTAGGTATCCCGAGACACCGAAAGCTCCAGGTGGTGACTCTATATTTTTCGTTAGAGAGCGCATCGTCGTGATGGGATCATCTCGATTCCCATGATTGCACAATGATCTATAAAAACTACAATCTTAGACCCCAATAAGTAGGGTCTAAACTTGTTCACAACAAACACTACTGTAAGCAGCTCCTTCTCAGTTGTAGTGTAGTTTAGCTGAGCTTCAGCTAGTATTCTACTGGCATAATAGATCACTACAGGCAGCTTATCTTTCCTCTATCCTAAGACAGCACCTATGGCCAAGTATGATGCATCACACATCAGTTCAATGGAGAGTGAGTAATCTGAGGTCTGGAGTATAGGGGCAGTAGTAAGGCACTTCTTCAAGGCCTCAAAGGCCTCAAGGCATTCAACAGTCAATACAAATGGCACATCCTGGCAAAGCAGGTGGCACAATAGTTTGGAAATCTTGCTGAAGTCCTTGATGAACCTCCTGTAGAATCCAACATGTCCTAGAAAAGATCTGATCTGCTTGACACTCCTGGGTGGGGATAGATGTGAAATCAGGTCCACCTTAGCCTTGTCAACCTCTATTCCCTTGTGAGAAATCACATGGCCTAATACGATACCTTGTGTCACCATAAAGTGACTCTTTTCCCAGCTTAGGACCAAGTTGGTCTCCTCACATCTTTGTAAAACTTTTTCAAGGTGATAAATGCATTTGCAAAAGCTATCCCCAAACACTGAGAAATTACTCATGAAAATTTTCAGGAATTTGTCAATCATATCAGAGAAAATTCCATAGATGCACCTCTGAAAAGTGGTTGCGGCATTGCACAGTCCAAAAGGCATCCTTCTGTAAGTAAAAGTGCCAAAGGGACATGTGAAAGTAGTTTTCTCCTGATCTTGAAGATCCATAGGGATTTGGTTATACCCTGAGTATCCATCAAGAAAACAGTAATAAGCCTTCCCAGCCAACTTGTCTAGGATTTGGTCAATAAAAGGGAGAGGAAAGCAGTCCTTTCTGGTTTTGAAGTTGTGTTTCCTATAATCAAATGCACACCCTCCAGCCAGTGGTCTCTCTGGATGGCATCAACTCCCTAAAATCAGAAGCAACAACTGTGATGCCTAACTTTTTAGGTACCGCCTGGATAGGTGATACCCATTCAAAATCTGAAATGGGGTAAATCACCCCTGCATCCAACAGTTTAACTATTTCTTTGAGGACCACCTCCTACATGTGAGGATTTAATTTCCTCTGCATCTCCCTTGAGGGTTTTGCACCCTCATCTAGGTGAATCTTATGCATGCAAACTGAGGCATCAATGCCTCTAAGGTCAGCTATTGTCCACCCAATTACTTTCTTGTGCTTATTAAGAACATTCAGTAATTCCTCCTGCTCACTAGTGAGAGAGGATGAGATAATTATGGAAAACTTACTGTCCTGCCCTAAGAAGGCATATTTTAATGTGGCTGGGAGCTGCTTCAACTCCAGCTCAGGGGGACATTCAATTCAAGGCAACAGAGGTGCCTTAGTGGCCTGAGGAAGGGGCTGCAATATGTGCTGCACTAAGCCCACAGAAGACTCCGTGTTTGTGTTATCTTCTATCATGGGAATTTGGGCCTCCCTCTCAAACAGACTCTAAACACTTTCCAGGCTTTTAGTCAGATTATCCCAATCCAGCAGATTGGATAATTCTTCTTCTACCAGGCCATCTAGTACATCTACTATACAGCAGTCCTCAATGTCAATCTGAGGTACTGTAGCAGCATGGTACACATTTAAATGGGCCTTCATGTTTCCAAAGGTAACCTCCATTACCCCTGACCTGCATTGTATGCAAGCATTTGTAGTAGCCAAGAATGGCCTTCCAAGGATAACAGGAATTGGGGTTTTTCTTTTGCAAGGGTCCATGTCTAAAATAAGAAAATCAGTTGGATAATAGAATTTGTCTACCCCAACTAAGACATCCTCTACCACATCCACATGTCTCCTCTCAGACCTGTCAACCAGTTAGAGCACAACTGATAAAGGTTTAAGCTCCCCCAAACCTAGCTCCTCATACACTGAATAAGGGAGTAAGTTTACACTGGTCCCTAAATCCAAGGGGGATTTTCCAATGGTATAGTTTCCGATTATGCAGGGGATAGTAGGTACCCCTGGGTCTTGTAATTTTTCAAGTATGGCGATGGACAGAACTGACTCAGCATGCTCAACAGAAAAAACTCTTTTAGACAATTGCACCCTAGCTTTCCTATTTTATGTGCAGAGGTCCTTTAAAATTTTAGCATAGGCAGAGACTTGCTTTATGGCATCAAGGAGGAGCAAGTTGATCCTGACTTGCTTGAAGGTCTCCACCATTTCCTCCATATGAGCATTCCATTTATCAAGAGGAAATGGGCCAGCTAGAGCTTGAGGAAATAGCAATTGTGGCCCTGCTGGTGCTACTGCTGCATGCCTATTATCATCATGGTCATATTTTTTTTTTCTTTTATCCTCATTTATTTCTTTCTATTGGGGCTCAACATCAGCCCCATTATTTTGCCCTAGTTGATTCACAGCAGGGGACACAAGCCTCGGCTCTTTGACACTAATAATCCTTTCATTTTCAGTTTCATTTGCTATGACCTCCTGTTCATTGCCCACTAAATTGTCAATCACTCTGCCACTCCTAAAGGTAGTTATGGCATCAGCATCCTCATGGGTAAAGGGTGTTTCTCCAATCAAAAGCTGCCCTTTTGAATTGGTTAGGGGCTGACTAGGCAATTTTCCTTCTTTCCTCTTATTTAGAGTATTACAAATCTGTCCCAGCTGGTCCTCAATCTTCTTGATGCTCTGTCCATGAGAATTGACAGTTTGCACCAAGCTCCCCAAATTCTGCGTTGAAGTCAGCATCTGCTCGTCAAATGAAGAGGCTCTGGGCTGCTGTGGGGGCAAGGCCAGCTGGTTAGACTGTGATGTAGGTAACAGAAAATTTTACCTTGGTGGGTAACCTTGATTATACTGGTGTTGGGGTCTGTAAGGAGCTACCATGTGCTGTTGTTGGGACTGAGGATAAGAATCTTGTCTCCACCTCAGATTTGGATGGTTCCTCCAAGAATATCCAGCAGGCTGCTGCCCAAAATTTTGAGTAACATTGGCATGCTCTATAACATAAAATTAGTTGGCAAATGGACAATCATGAATAGAATGTGTGAGAGATTGGCATATCAGACATGCCTCCTCCACCTGTGCAACCATATAGGGCTATATCACATTCATCAATTTGTCAAACTTCACACTCAGGTTGTCCACCTTTCTCTCCAAATCACCTTACACCTTTACTTCATATATTCCACCTCTAGGGGAGGCCTCTTTCGCCATCTTAGCTGAAGTCTGACTGTCCTTGCGTGACAGAGGCTCCTGCTACATGAAATTTTCTCCTATTATATCAAACAACTCCCATGCTTCCTCAGCTGTCTTGTAGAGGTAACTATCACCACAGGAAGCATCCACCATATCTCTGCTCTTAACATTAATTTCTTGATAAAACACTTGGACAAGCTGCCAAATTGAGATTTGGTGGTGGGGGCATTATTTTAACATCTCCTCGAATCTTTCTCAAGCTTTAGAAAAATTCTCAGTTGAGGACTGAGTGAATGACAAAATATTTATCCTCATCTGGCTTGTTTTGTTCATAGGAAAGAACCTAGCCAGGAATTTGGTTTGAAGGTCACTCCATGACTGTATGTTGTTGGCAGGGAGCTTTGATAGCCATGTGCTGGCTTTGTCCTTTAGTGAGAAAGGAAAAAACCTCAATTTAGTGGCCTCAGGCCCCAAGCCAGCAATATTGAAGGTAGTGCAAAGTGCTAAAAATTGGTCGATATGCTTATAGGGATCTTCTTTACTCAGCCCATAAAATGAGGCAGCATACTGATGGTGGAGATTTAATTTCATAGTTCCCCTCAACAGAGGGAAACTAAATGCAGAAGCAAGAGGTGTACTCTCCAGGTGCATTTTATTCTTTTAATGTCCTCTGCCTCTTAGCCATGATAGCTGGTTCAGTTTTAATAGCAGGGCCCTGTGGTGTGTGTCTAGGTCTAAGGATCCTTTCAACCTCTAGTTTTGGAAGTTCTAGCTCAGGATTTAAAGACCTTCTACCATGCATATACCCACACCCACAGTAAGTACAAAAACTGCTCACAAGCACACAAAAAAAATATTTCAAACAAAAATTAGTAGCTACACAGATTTACACTAAACAAACATAGGAAAGTAAGCATAAATAGACTGAGATTTAGGGGGAAGGAAGTGTAAATAGAGCTAGCAACACTCCAGCTGCAACTTTAGCTTCTCCCTTCTTCTATTGTCCATTTCTATAAAATTCCATAAAGAATCAGTAGTACTTTTATTCTAGATTAGTCACAGCTACAAAGAATTGGTTAGTCTAAATTATAATACAACTCAGGCCTACTAAAAATATTAATATTCCCCGGCAGCGGCGCCAAAAACTTGTTGGTCGGTATTCAGACTGCTGCGATTTTATTAAGAACAGTGGAGAGAATAAATCCAGAGTGGAGATGGTGAGATGGGTCATTACAGCAGCTAAAACACACACAGTCCTGCAAGATACAGGATCCATTGTAGCAAGTTTTGATAAGTAAGAGTTTGTCCCACAGAGAAATTGATCAAGAACCCAAAATGGGCTATAATAGTAGACCTCCAGATCTGGCTACAGTTCTGACAATCCTAAAAAAAGGGAGTTGGGTGTCACGACTACACTAAATTAACCCTAAAAATAGAGAAACAAAATATAGCCCTATCCTAAAGAAAGGGTTAAGAGGAAGATGGTGGTAGCATGTGCCAAAATAAAATATAAAAATTATGAGAAGTAAGCAGGTTAAGCTAGAGTTAAAGCAATGATGTAACTCAGATTTAGTATGTCTCTGTAGTGTTCCTTACTGAGACGCTATTAAAAGCCATAACAAGATAAAAATATTCAGTTTAACCCATGCCATTTGGGGCGCTCTTAGGACTATACTCTGTCCACTCTAATGGTCACAAGGTATCCGATAGAGTCTGTCAAATCCCATTGGTTAAAACAGGCATTGCTAATCTAACCTAGGGGAGTGGGCTAATCATTCTCCCAACCACTAGGCCAGATCTAGCCATGAATACTATTGTAGCACTATGTAATGTCAGTGCTACAAGCTCCTCAGATCTGCCTACAGACCTGGCTGACATCCATAGGTATTCTAACCCATTAGATCCTAAGTACTTTGATAAGGCCAACTGCTCACTAGTGCCCACAAAAAGGACCATGCAACAGGTTGAATAAGGCTTTAGATTTAGCTAGTCATTGCTACAAATGACCTGCAATGACTCAGCCTCAAGCTGCAATTACTACAAAGAGATCAGATCTAACATCTGATGTCGGCTAGGTAAAACAGAGGGGAGTCAGTTCCTGTACAAACCTCCTCACAAGGCTCTAGAAGCTCATGTGCAGGGGAGAAGAATCCTTCTCAAACATGTGAATGGACACAACCTTAGGGCTATACTCTGTCCACTTAAATGGTCACAGGGTATCTCATTGGTTTGTCCATCCCATAGAGGCCTGAGAAAGAACATGCAAACTGCTGCAACCAGCATGGTCCACAGGCCTCCAAGCTCCCTGAATCTCGCTACAGATCAAGCATTGCTTTCTATGGGGCTATCAAACCAAGAGAAATCAGATGGTAAACAATAGACCTACTAAAAACTGAATGGGCTAGTCCCAAATACATGAATCCTATAGACATCTAAAGAAACCATAAGATCTTTAGATTCAATTAGGCATTAAAATGCCAATCCATTGATGAGCACAAAACTTACAATAAATTTTCTCCAGGCTGCAGCCTGTACACAACTGCTCATCTAAAAATCCCAATGTATACTAAAAACCTATTACAAACTGAAAATAAAACTAAACCCAACTGCTTACAAAGGGGTTAGCCAGCAAGTGCTGGGCTAAGAGAGAAGAAAAATAAGAAAAAGAGATGATCAAACCCTAATCCTAGCCTGCTGGAGTTCTCAGCCGACAGAGGATGAAGGAAAGATGAAAATAATAAACTCTAAGAATAGCTTATATATTCTGTCAAAATGGCCTTGGCTCTAAGGAGATTAACCCTAATTTTTCTAGCAGACATGGCACTTTTTTAACCCTTGGATGCCTAGAGATATGCGCCTTGAAATTTACACCTCAGGAAGTGTGCCCTAGCTTTAGAAAATTCCCAAAAGGTCCTTAAGTTAAAATTGAGAAGTGGAGAGCCCGAGCTTTGCGAGGCTGGTATCTGCTTTTAGCTCATTCGCATAGCTGCTTTGCCTTCACGAAGTTGCCTTTGGCTGGTGGGAAGTGCTTGCTCACATGTTAGCTATTCATTTGTTTGCACAGTTCGCTAGTGCTGCAATGCTATCGCGGAGATGATTTGGAGCACCAGGATTTCTCGCTTAGTTGAGCTTCAGAAGCTCTCTCTCGCTAAGTACTCGTGCAGTTATGCTCCTGCACTCACGTAGTCAATGGTAAGGCTTTAGAGTGCACGAGATCTGCGCGAAGAGAATTCTAGGCGTCTCTCTCTTCCAGGGCTACTCAAGAACTCCGTGAGGTGACATTTTCTTCAGTGTACATATGGACTCACTGTGTTCTTCGCGCGACTGCTTTGAGGCTTGATCTCCACGACCACAGATTTTGGGGACTTTAACCTGTGAGATCTTTGCGAGGTCATTTCAGTTGTCCTTTTGACTGCGTGGGGTATCTGTTTGAGGGCCTCTTCCACTGCATCTTTAGCTTCGCGAAGAAGTTCCTCAACTCTGCGAGGTCTATCTTTTACTGCTTTGGTGCATTGCACTTGTTGCTGTCGTAGTCTCCTCCCTTCTCAGCTAACTTCATTCATCTCCTAGACTTTGGTCAATGGTGATCAGCAACAATGAGTCATCATGGTGAGCACTACCAAGGTGTTCCATTTGGCTTTGTCTCAGCTGTCATCTTTGAGTATATTCTCTCTTTTGGGCCAAAAAGCAGGGAGTTTGTATTAAGTTGCACATTTTATTGCTAACTACAAAACACACTTAAGAAAGGTTATTAGTCTGCTTCAAGGTCCAGCAAAGGCTAAGTTAAGAGGTGGAAAGTGGTACTTTTTAGTTAATAACATTCACTCCCTTAGAGAAATTCCTGAATGTCCTTTTGCCTCTACTGGTCGAGAAGGGTCTGGTCACCATACTCCAACCATGACTTTCGATGAATCTACCCCCTAGAGGTTACGATCCTAGCACACACTGTAATTACCACTAGGAACCTGGGTACCCAACTGATCGATACTATCTGTTAAAGCATGCGATACAAGACCTCATTGAGGCAGGGAAACTCATTCCCCTTGTACCTCCTCAAGCAAATCAGCACACTAACATTCATCAAACGCCATTGCCGCCACACCCGCAGTGAGGAATGGGCCCAAGGGTTACAATTAACATGTTGCAGGAAGAAATAGAAGAGGTTGACCCCTCAGATTATATCAGCATGGAAGAGAACTATGAATCATCAGGACAGTGGAACCAAAAATGCAAAACTGTAGGGGTAATCGAACCTCTGAACTTGACCGATTATTTCCCAAGTCTGACACCTGATTATTTCCCAAGCCCAACACCCCAAGCAGCACCTCTGGATTTAAGGTTGTATTTTTCGACGCCAGCCCCTATCAATCATGTACAACCGAGCTGGACCTCACCTTTGCAATACCAATCATATCCAGTGCCAACCCCCGTCAATTACATGGCACCCAATTTTACCTCACCCCCATTATTCCCTCAACCTTCAGAACAAACTCTAACCTAATATAGTTGGCCCAATGTTGCCACATCATCATCAATTCAACTGCCTCCTATACCAGTTAACCACATTTGGCCCAACATTGCCTCACCAGCTCTGCCAGTTCAATTGTATCTTGCACCTCCACCCGTCCCATTCCAGATCCCCGAACTAACATATAATCCCCATCAGGTTTCACTTAACTATAATCAAATCGATATCAATGACAAGAGTAGCAATGAAGGAGCAGTGGAATTCGTTACCCGATCTGGCAAGATCTCTAAACAACCAGAAGTATTGGCACAGGCCCATCTAGATGAAAGAAAGGATACTATAGCAGCACATCCTATGGAGAGGATGAGCCGAGAGCACGTGTTAATGACACAACTAAAAAGAACTCCGGCTCATATCACTATTTGGGATCTCCTGATGATGTCTCCGCTCCATTTCCAATATTTAATGGGAGTGCTAAAAGATGTCCATGTCTCCGACCAAGTTTCCCTAGATGAGGTGGGACTCATGATTGGACAAGTGATGGCTCCTAATGCCATCTTATTTTTGGACGTTGGCCTCCCATCCGAAGGAAGATCATTTCCGACCCCTCAACATTATGGTTGAAGCAGGGAGTATACTGATACCATTGGTTTTGATCGACAATCGTTCAACATTAAATGTGTGCCTGTTGCAAACCGCAACCAAGATTGGGGTCGATCCAACCATTTTCAGGCCCGCCAGAACAAGTGCGAGAGGTAACACCAGAAGGGAGGTAATATGAGAAATAAACTTAGAGCTCACCATTGGGCCAATAACCTGCTCCATCCTATCAAATCCACCTTTAACCTACTACTAGAGCGCCCATGGCTACATGAAATTGGGGCGATATCTTTGACCTTGCATCAAAAGCTCAGATTTATATCAGAACAGAAGGTCATTACCATCATAGGTGAAAGGCGGGAAGAAAGAAAGAAAAGGGCCCACAACATCAAAATTCTTAAGACACTGGATGTGCCGCATACAGCAGAGGATACTAACCTTCATAGCTTTTAGTACGAAGCATATACATCGACATCAGAACCTACCTCAAAAATTGGCGAAGGAATGGTTGCAGTTGTAGCCATGCTCCAAAAGTGGGGCTACCAGAAAGGAAAAGGTTTGGGTCATAGCCTGCAAGGCAAAAGAGACCCAGTCAGGGCTAAGGGCAGCCAGCGAGTCAAATTCGGCTTAGGCTACAACCCTACCGAAGAAGATGTCCTGGAGGTCAAGGAAAAGGCCCGAATCATTGTTGCAGCCAAATCTCGGGGGATAGACCTGGAAGATGAACTCCTATCGCGGCCTCGCATCTGAAGCACATTCGTAAGCGCAGGGGTCATCAAAATAGACTAGAATGGGGAAACACAACTGACCCCATGCAAACTGGTAGCCGCAATTCACCCAACCAATCCCCAAATCATTCCCCCTGTTTTAGAAATATACCTGGTCTCCCTGTCCTTTTCGAGGAAGAGGTTCCCCCATAAATATCCCCCCTACTATAGACTACCACAAACCTATGTTGACGTTTGAGGACCGGGTCCTGGACGAGCCTAGGATAAACATGATGGAGGCTAACTCTCAAAAGCCATCTCAATATGTCTCCTCCATCAAACAAGTTAAAGGTGCGACACCACAAGTAAGGAATTGGGCGTCAATGCCCCTAACTCTGAAAGCATCGAGTGGCCTAAAATTCAACACCTGCTTCCTAAAAAAAAAATCACCTGTAAAAAGTGAGGTTAGCTCTTAGTAAGCAATACCATGTGTATATAGAGACTCGCCTTACCAAGGGTCCACTTCTGAACAAAAATAAAAATCCAAAAAAATAAAAGAAATACAAAATAACAAAAAAAAATTATCTTTTAAAATTCTCGATAAAATTAAGAAAAAATATGCCTTAATCGAAAAACCCGTCCCACATGAAATCGACTCCTTTCCTGTAGAAATAAAAGAAGAGGTAGGAGTCATGAGTCTGGATGAGAAAATCCCTACTAAGGAGCTTCCCAATGATCTCCTTAAACGATACGCCAATTTTGAGCATGGCCCTACCCCGATCGTTGAAGAAACAGAGGATGTCAACCTGGGTACAAAGGAGGTTCCTAGAATCACCAAGATCAGAACGTCGCTATCTCCTAAGGAAAAAAAAATATGATTAATTTCCTTCGGTCATACCAAGATGTCTTTGCATGGTCATATGAGGACATGCCTAGTTTGGATACTGATTTGGTCAAGCATGAGCTGTCACTATATCTAATGTTAAGTCAGTCAAGCAGAAGTTGAGACGCCTCAAGCCAGAATGGATGCTCAAGGTAAAGGATGAGGTCATCAAGCAATACGATGCAGGATTTCTCATGGTCTCTAAGTACCCGCAATGGCTTGCTAATATCGTCCCTTTACCAAATAAAGATGGACAGGTTCGCATGTGCATCGACTTCAAAAACTTGAATAAAGCAAGCCCGAAAGATGACTTCTCATTGCCACACATCGATATCTTGGTCGATAACACTGCCAAGCATGGGATGCTCTCATTTATGGATGGATATTCCGGATATAATCAGATCAAGATGGCAGAAGCAGACTGAGAGAAGACAGTGCTCATCACTCCATGAGGAACTTTTTGCTATCGAGTCATACCTTTCATACTGAAAAATGTTGGACCAACGTATCAGAGAGCGATGACAACACTCTTCCATGACATGATGCCCCGAGAAATTAAGGTGTACATTGATGACATCATTGCCAAATCACCGAAAAGAGGTGACCATTTGGTGAACCCCCAGAAGTTGTTCGAAAGATTGAGGAAATATAGGCTCTGTCTGAACTCTCAGAACTGTGCATTCAGTGCCATGTCAGGAAAACTACTGGACTTCATTGTCAGTAGAAGAGGCATTGAGGTTGACCCAATCAAGGTAAAAGCCATCGTTGAAATGCCACCGCCATCTACCGAGAAAGAAGTCAAAGGCTTCTTGGGTAGAATACAATACATCAGTCGATTCATTGTACAGCTAACTCCTATTTGCATGTCGATCTTTAAGTTACAAAGGAAAGATTCGACAGTCAAATAGAATGATGACAGTCAAGCAACATTTGATAAAGTCAAAGGTTACCTCCTCAACCCACCAGTTTTGGTGCTGCTTGAACCCGGGAGACCACTCTTAATGTATCTCTCCATAACGAAAGTTTTGATGGGATGTGTCCTAGGGCAACATGATGAAATAGGAAGAAGAGAGTAGGCCATTTATTACTTTAGCAAGAAATTCATCAATTACGAGACACGCTATTCTCATCTAGAGAAAGCATGCCCGGCTCTCATATGGGCTACACAGAGGCTCTGTCACTACTTACTATCTCAAGCCGTTCTACTCCTAGCGCGAATGGACCCGTTGAAGTACTTATTCGAAAAGCCAGCCCTCACTGGCCGAATTGCACGTTGGCAACTCCTTCTATCAGGATTTGACATCACATATGTCCCCCAAAAGCCAATCAAAGGGCAACCACACGCCGATCACCTTGCTGAGAATCCTTTACCTGACTACGAGCCTTTGAGAACTGAATTCCCAAATGAGGACATCTTGCTCATGACAGAGGATGATACAGTGGAGACGGAGGAATCATGGGTGATGCACTTCAATGGGGAAGCGAATGCCGAGGGCCAAAGAGTTGGTGCTATTCTAATCTTGCCAAAAGGATCACACGTACCAGTCTCCATCAAACTCAACTTCCCATGCATAAAAAATATGGCCAAATATGAAGCCTACGTAGCAGGCCTACAGGCAGCTTTGAACCTGAACATAACTCATCTTAGGGTGTTTGGTGATTCGCAGTTAATCATATGTCAGACCAATGGAGATTGGAAGATGAAAGATGAGAAGTTGGTCCCAAACCACGAGCACCTCAAGGATATGATTGCATGCTTCAAAGATATTACATTCTCTTATGTCCCACGAGCGAGAAATCTCTTTGCCGATGCACTAGCAACGTTGGTATCGATGGTCGAAATTCCATATGGTGTCGAGATGAACCCGAACATGATTGAGCAGAGAAATTAGTTGGCCTTCTGCCTCTAGATTGAGGGACCCACAAAGTTAGATGATGAGCCTCCATGGTTCTTAGATATCAAGAATTTCCTTGAAACTCAAACTTTTCTTGAAGGTACGTCTAAGACAGACAGGCAGACCATCCAACTTTTAGCGGCCAATTACGTCATCTGCGGTAGTGCCTCTACAAGCTGTCATGTAATAATATCCTTCTCCGATGTCTAACTGAGGGCAAGGCAACCAACATTATGAAAGAGATCTATGAGGGAGTATGCGGGGGCTACATCAATGGACACATGCTCGCCAAAAAGATCTTATGGCAAGGATATTTTTGGACTACCATGGAAGCTGACTATTGCAAGCACATTTAGAAGTGCTACAAATGCTAAGAACACTCCAATTTGATACATGCTCCAGCCATAGATCTACACAGCATGACCACTCCTTGGCCATTGACCATTTGGGGCCTCGACGTCGTCGGAAAAGTCAATCCGAAAGCTTCGAACGGGAATCAGTTTATCCTTGTCGCCATTGAATACTTCACCAAATGGGTAGAGGCAGCGTCATATACGAATATCACGCTCAACCATGTTGAGAAGTTCATCAAGAATAATATTGTTTATCAATTCGGTTTACTTAATGACATCATCATGGATAATGGCACCAACTTTGCAAACAAGCATATCAGAGCCTTCTGCAAGTAATATAAAATTAAACATCATCGCTCGTCACTATATCGGCTGTAAACCAATGGTGCCGTAGAAGCTGCTAACAAAATAGTCATCCATATCCTTGAGAAGATGGTCGTCACATACCTAGACTGGAGCAAAATGTTATCATTCACATTATGGGCCTACCAAACATCGATCTATACATTAATAAGGGAAAGCCTTTTTCACTTCTGTATGGAACCGAGGCCGTCCTGCCAGTTGAGGTTGAAGAACCCTCACTCCACATTCTTATCAAATCTGATCTACTGGAAGCCAAAAACGAGAGGCCCCGTTTTAAGCAGCTGAACCTGCACGATGAGAAAATGCTTCTAGCCTTGTGTCAAGCCCAAGCTTATCAGAGAAGGATCGCACGTGCTTACAACAAACGTGTTTGTGTTCAAGATTTGAAAGTGGGTTATACTGTACTCAAGAAAATCTTCCCTTCTCTTCACACAGATCCAAGAGAGAAATTCAAACCCAACTGGGAAGGACCTTACATCATCCGAGAAGTGCTTGCAGGGTACGCGCTCCGCCTCACCACCATGGACGGAGATCACTTTCCTGAGCCCATCAACGCTGGATATGTCCGACGTTTCTATTCCTAAGTCTTCCGTGACAAGGTAAGTATTGATAAGATGGATACGTGACTACTTAAGGACCCCATAAAAGAGGCCATCATTTTAAAGCTAAGTAGCCAAAAAAGCATCCCTGAATACTTATACCCTTGCTACACCCATTGAGCCATTGGCCTTTCTTTCGTTAAACCCCTCCGCATAAAAGAAGATGAAAAAAGTATATATACCAAACAAAAAAAAAAAGAGAAAAAGAGTTACCATCAAATCCAAAAAAAATCAGAAAAGCAAAATCCCAAAAGAGGATGTCTGAAAAAAAGAAACAAAAACAAAAAAATAGAAAAGAAAAAGTGGGGCATGTACAGTTAAAATTTTCTAAAGAAGAAGTGTATTACGACAACTGGAACTCTATCGAGGAAAATTTCTTAACCTAAGAATACCTTCAAAATTCTTAACCTATCCCATGGCCAAGTTACATCCCAAGAAAAAACCCTCTTTAAGGTCTACAAGCAGTCATAGTATTCATTGAGTCAGCACGAGCCAAGCTGAGAGACGACAAAAGAATTTCATCTAGCCGGTTGTGATGAAATCGACGTCCATGTCTTAGCCTTTGAGAAAATAAAGAAGACAAGGAAAAGAAAAAATACAAGCTCAAAGCAAAAAGGACGTGGTGAAAACTCGAAAAGGTGCCGTGGGTAAAAAAAGTGAGCTTGTGCGGACTAGGTGAAAACCTGAAAAGGCGTTTGGGGTAAAAATGCATACCCATGGATGTAGTGAAAACCTGAAAGGGCGCTACGAGTAAAAAAGAGGGCAACAAAGGGCATGGCGAAAACCCGTCTTGGGCGTTGTGAGTAAAAAAAAAAAAAGGGTTGAAAAAGAAAAAGAAAAATTATTTAGTGACTCCTTTGATTGCATTTCCGAATTATCTGGGCGCCAATTGGGTCACTCATGTTTGCTCAAATCAGGTCCTGATTCGATATATCTTCAGACTGCACCGTCAAACGTATGACCTGAGGTAAGGAGAAAAGATTGATTCGATCCAAAGGGATGGATGTTCCGACCTTGGTAAAAATTTTAAACCTCATTTAGGTCTGACCCCATGAACGGGTTTGACAATGCTCAAAATGGGACCCGTTACTTCACCTCATTGTTAAGGCATCAGACCAAAAAGAAAGAAGAAAAGAAAAAGAAAAACAACAAAAATAAGAAATCCGAAAAAATCTAAAAAATATATACTCCTTCCATGTACATATTTACAGCATCATACTTCCATCTCAAAAATGAAGAAAAAGAATAAAAAAATCTCTGAAAATAAAAATTCAAAAATATATAAATCTTGAAAATTAAAAATGTGTAGGTAAAGTTTTGCTTCTCATTCTGTTAATTAGGATGCATATTGTTATCTATATAAACAAAAAAGGGACTAATGTTTTCTCAAGAATGTATAGGAACATCAAATGGTCCAAAGCCTTGAAGCAGACAACCTCTTAGTGATGGACAAATCAGATGAAGCATCTCACCACCAACGTTCGGTCTATTCCAAAAAAGAGAAAGAAAAAAGAGAGAAGAAATTCATTTTGATAAAGAAGAAAGATAGCTATATCTTCGTAGTACTTTCGCTACGCACAGATATGCACATGCGTGCTCCACTGCGATAAAATGTCAATGTTTTACCAACAACGCAGTTGTGCTAAATTAATGTTCTAAGTCTAAGGTTCACCTCCGATCTTTGGATCCTACTTTAAATTGAGCAACGATGTCAATCTCGGTCAGACAGTCAATGTTTCGATCGGGTTAATTCCACCACTAAATCTTCGAGCTAAGCATTCCATCTTTGGATTCATGTGAACTTTAGTATTTTAAGCTTCAGATTCCATAGAAAAAGGTCAATCATTGGTTAAGACTAGCTTGTCAAAAAGAAATTATCTATCGAACAACTATGCTCAAATATACATTCAGAAGGGCTCATTTTAGGGTGCAGGCTTAAAACCTACATTTATACAGTCCCTTAGATAGGCTCCATGCGTCTAGGTATCCGTACTGTTCCTGTAAATGGTGCCCAGATGGGTTTCTAGGTCGGGACTTCCATTGCCTTGTTATTTATTGCCCCCCAATGGATGCGTGTTTTTTCATAGTTGTTCATTTGTAATTTCATTATCGACAAAGACCAGGATTGGATGTCTACTTCAATAGGCACCCAATTTTGGCAGAATCTATTCAGTATTATTTGAAGTTGAGTACTCTAGGTCATGTTGATCCAGGACACACTTCAAAAATGGCACACCCGCCCAAAAAGTGTTGCGACATCAATATTCGCTCCACTCGGGTAGTTGTTCTAAATTATCTTAAGGATCGATGGGCTTGCCCAAAAATCTAAAACCCTACCTCGCGTAGGGGCACTTGTGGCCAATCAAATTGGGCAATCATGCCTCATGTGATTGGGAACAAACTGTTGGATCTTCGTGTACTTACTTCGTGCCTATCTTTAAGTATGGGTCGATTACCCTCTTACTTACGGAGCTGTTATATTTAGAATGAAACTTGAACATTGAACAACTTCAATCATCTCGAGAAGCGAACATTTTTCCCAGTATATTAGGCTTTCACAACTCGTACCATCTCGGTTATGCCCAGTAATGTCACTATGCGCTTGGGGACCGATAGCCTTGAGGAATGAATGTTTTTCCAAACATATAGGGCTTCCATTTACTCACCATGTTACCTACCTAATATTTGAGGTTCGTTCTGAATACAGCGGACTCATCAGTGTTGTCTTGGGCCTCTTCGGATTTTCTTGTCTTTGGCATTCGATCATTAGTGATAGGATACCAAAGAGGGGCATCTGTAGACACCCAAATTTGGCCCAAGGCCCGATCGAAACATACTTCGAGAGAGGCACACCCCCGAGCTTTCGATAGTATCTCCCATACCCCTAGGACCATTTCCAAACCCTTAGAAACTTGCCTAAACCCTTAGGAATTATCCCCAACCTCGAGGGAAGGATGTGTCGGCGGTGGCACGGACCTCTACTGAGATTGAATCTTATTCCATTGAAAAGTATAGGTTTTCAGCTTTCCAACAAGTCAAGAATCACCCTTTATCCAAGTCATACTTCAAAAGTTATGACAATCCGAAAAGGACTCAAAAACTACACCTGGTTGAACCTCGAGAACCTCTTGAGGGGATGGGCATATCTGGCATGTGTAATACACACGCTAGGCCATTTTTGGAGAAATGTTGCTTGGCGCATATATTATACATGCCAAACATAGATGGGCCCCCAGCGAGCTCTGGACTTCTCTGGCACTATAGCTATGCTTGGCGTGGATAATATACACGCCAGGCTTAACTATAGTAAAACTTGGATTTTGCCCGAATTTCACTTTTGGAGTTTGACTTGTTGACCATCCCAATGTTTAGGGTGGGTTTCATTAGGACTATTGCACCCCCACTTACCCTATTTGCAACCCTCTAGTCATTTGAAACCTCACCCTGTCATCTACCATTGAACCCAATTCACATCTTTCCAAGCCCTTAAGATCCTAGGAAACCTTGGATGTTGGATTACCTAATTGCTAACCCTAATTAGCTTCTAAGTACCCCCTAACCCTCTCCTTTTCTATAAATAGAGAGTCACCCCCCCTTGCAAATGGCTTGAAAATTTTCCAAGAGAGAGAAAAAGATTAAGAGACCCCTTTCTCCCCTTTGGTGTACCAAAACCCATACAAATTCTAGAATTCAAAACCACCTTAGAAACCCCATCTTCCATCAAAAACCTTTGAGTCTAGGAGAGAACTATCCCCTAGCCTCCTTCCTCTATCCCTTAGCTATCAAGCCTTAGAGGTTAGAATCCATTCTTCAACCACTCAAGCTATCGAAAGCTCATCAAGTGCACCTACACAAAGGTCCACAGTTGTGCTACAAGGGCCCGAGAGTTCTGGCTCTCCCCTCTACTCCTCTACCTTCTTAGCTTTTTCTTTATCTTTGAATTTATGTCATAATGCCATTGAAATCTCAGTAATTGCGAAGGGGCACAAATAGGATAAACGTGCCTTTGGGCAAGAGGAAGTGTTCTTTGCATTTTTATTTTTCCTTTCTTTTGGCCATAAGTAGAGACCACGTTTGAGCAGATTGATAGGGTGCCTAACACCTTCCTGATCGATAACCGAAGCTCCTACCCAAGAGCCTTTGGCGTGAATCGGTAAATCAGAGTCATATTCGGCACTTCGATGCATTTAATATTGATTTGAGGTTTTTCGGGACACCAAAAGATCCGGGTGGCGATTCTAGTTTTTTATTAAACGAGCGCATCGTCACGACGGATCGATAAGGTCCACGGTTGCATAGATATAAGCCTACCGAAGAAGAAATTCAAGAGGCCAAGGAAAAAGCCCACACAGTCGTCGTTGCAAAAGCTAGAGGGATAGATTTGGAAGATGAACCCTGCCCGTGGCCACACATCCAAAGTACCTTTGTTAGCGCAGGGGTTATCAAGATCAACCAGAGTGGAGCAAATTTGTTGACCTCGCTTCCTTGTAACTTTTTGAGGAAGAAGAATCTCTGCTAGTACAGCCACCTGTCATAGCCCATCCGAAGCCCGTGTTGATATTTGAGGACCAAGTTCAAGATGAACTGATGGTAAACATGATTGAGAATGACTTGAGAGAACCATCTCAATCCTCCTCAGAACGTGGTAAGGGTCCAGCACCCCAGGTAAAAATTGGGCATCAGTGCCCATCACTCTGGAAGTTTCTGGTGGCCTGAAATTTGGCATCCACTGCCTAAAAAAAATAACCTACATAAAGTGAGGAAAGCCCTTGGCAAGCGATGCCATGCATATATAGCTACCCGCATTGCCAAAGGCCCACCTCCAAAGAAAAGAAAAATCATAAAAAAATAGAAAAAGCACAAAAAAGTTTAAAAAAATTATCTTTTAAAATTCTCGAAAAAAGTAATAATATTGATGCCATAATTGAAGAACACATCCAGTGTTAAATCGACCTCTTTCCCACATAAACACAAGAAGAGGTAAGAGTCACAGATCTGGATGAGGAGGTCCCAGCTGAGGAGCTTCCCAATGAGCTCCTTGAACAATACGCCAATTTTGAGAATGACCCTACCCCAATCATTGAAGAAACTAAGGACGTCAATTTGGGCATTGTGGAAGATCCTAAAATCACTAAATCAGAATGTCACTATCTCCTGAGGAAAGACAAGGCATGATTGATTTCCTTTGATCGTATCGAGACGTCTTTGCATGGCCATACGAAGATATGCCTAGTTTAAACACCGATTTGGTCAAGCATGAGCTATCATTGTATCCAAATATAAAGCCTATCAAGTAGAAGTTGAGGCGCCTCTGATCGGTTTTAAAATGTACCCTTGCAAGTACACAAGATCTGCTATAGCACGGTGAAATCAAGGGTGTCGTACCCACAGGGAAGCACGTAATTTAAATAATTTCTAAAGAGAAAAGATGCCCAAGGAAGTACCAAGGGAGAGAAAATCAATTTACCAAATAATTACCACACAATTTTAGATGTAAGAAAAGAAAAGTAATCTAAGCCAGAAAAAATTATGATAAGGAAAATGACAGATTAAGAATTGATCAAGGAATTTGCTAACCATCGATTCGTAACTTTTCTAACATTAAACTCACAATTTCATATTGCGTCAAAACACCATAATTTATTAAGAAAATAAATGAATCGAAGAGAACATGACTATTGATCCGGCATACCCTATCTAAAAACTATGACTCAAATTATCATTGCGGTATGAATCATACAAAAAGCATAGCGTATCTAAAAACTCTAAGTCACAACAGTGATAAATCAATCATTCTGCAGCCTAGATCAGCCTGCAGGAACAGATCTAGATGGAGTGCCTCTTTTACGGTTGTTGATAACCACGATCAACGACTGTAAACGAGCACTCGATAATATTCAATTAAGTACACACTTTTGACAGAATGATTCAATGACAAAACTATGAAATTGTAGAATCAATAAATAAACAGTTACTTATATAAGGTTTGCTTCCTCCTTGAACAAGTGAATTTAGCCACTCATCCTTGGTGTACAAGCCCATTATACATTTGAAAATATTATCTTAATAATGCTCTTTTATTTATCACAAAATTTCTCCTTATAATGCTTTTGATCTTAGGTACAATCTATGCTTTAAAAAGTTGTAAAGAACTGCCAAAACCCTAATACAATCTACTAAGAAAAGAAGGATTTAAAAACAAAAGAGAGAATAAGAGTACAAAAGCCAAGAGCCCCCAAACCCTAAGCCGTAGCTTTGTTTATATAGGGGGCAGGCAAAACATTTTCCCTAATAGGCTCAATCGATTGAGATTAAAATCTCAATCGATTGAATTCAAATTCGAAATAAGGAGGGCAAAATTGTCTTTCTTGTCAATCGATTGAGATTTAGTTCTCTTGGTGGATGTTGGGCCAATTCACAGATTTCGATACTTCTTTTGACCTCTTGGTCTACAATTCTTGTGTAACCTTTAATTATCCTCTTTTACACTCTTTGACGATCCAACGGTCAGAAACACCTGCAATCACTAAACTATATAACAGCCGTCAGATACTCTCATCGGATAACTAAATATAGGAATTAAGGTGTGAAATATGATCATATTTCGGCACCGATCAGCCTCCATCCCAAAAGGATGTTAAAAGTGAAAGATGATATCATCAAGCAGCACAATGCGGGTTTTCTCATGGTCTCCAAATACCCATAGTGGTTGGCCAACATCGTACCCGTACCGAAGAAGGACGAAAAGGTTTGCATGTGCATAACTTTAAAAATCTTAACAAAGTGAGCTCGAAAGATGACTTTCCCTTGCCACACATCGATATCTTGGCCGTTAATACTGCTAGGCATGGAATTCTCTAATTCATGGGCGGCTTCTCTGGTTACAACCAGATCAAAATGACAAAGGCAAACCGAGAAAAGACAACATTCATCAGTTCGTGGGCCACTTTCTGCTGCCGAGTCATGTCGTTCAGGTTAAAGAATGTCAGGGCAACATATCATAGGGCGATGACCGCACTATTCCACGACATGATGCATCGAGAAATTGAGGTGTACATTGATTACATGATTGCCAAGTCATAGGAAAGTGGTGATCATCTAGTGAACCTCTAAAAGCTCTTCGAAAGGTTAAGAGAATACAGGTTGCGCCTGAACCCACAGAAATGCGCATTCGGTGTCATGTTAGGAAAGCTGTTAGGCTTCATTGTCAAAAGGAGAGGCATCAAACTTGACCCAGTAAAAGTGAGAGCTATCATAGAGATGCCTCCACCATCTACGAAGAGAGAGGTCAGAGACTTCTTAGGCAGAATATAGTACATCAGTCGGTTCATTACACAACTAACTTCTATCTGTATGCCGATTTTTAAGCTACTAAGGAAAGATTTACCCGTTGAATGGAATGATGACTGCCACACAGCGTTTGACAAAATCAAAGGCTACCTTCTCAACCTGCCCATTTTGGTACCGCAAGTCCTTGGGAGGCCGTTCTTGATGTATCTCTCTACGACAAAAGTTTTGATGGGATGAATCCTAAGGCAGCACAACAAAATAGAAAGAAGAGAGCAGACAATTTACTATTTGAGAAAGAAGTTCATCGATTACGAGACATGCAATTCTCACCTGGAGAAAGCATGTCTGACACCCGTTTAGGCTACACAGAGGCTTCATCTCTACTTGCTGTCTCATGCAGTTCTCCTTCTAGCACGAATGGATTCGTTAAAGTATTTGTTTGAGAAGCCAGCTCTTACTAGGCAGAGTGCACGCTGATATCTTCTCTTATCAGAGTTCGACATCACATATGTCACATAGAAGTCAATCAAGGGGCAAGCACTCACTGATCATCTTACCAAGAATCCTTTACTGGATTACGAACCTTTGAGAACTGAAATCCCTAATGAGGACATCTAATTCATGACAGAGGATGACACAGAGGAGACGGAAGAGTTCTGGGTAATGCACTTTGATGGAGCATCAAACACTGAAGGACAAGGAGTCGACATTATTCTATTCTCGCCAAAAGGGTCCAACGTATCAATCTCCATCAACCTCAACTTTCCCTGCAACAATAATATGGCTGAATATGAAGCCCGTGATGCTAACCTACAAGAAGCTCTCGACCTGAATGTGACTCATCTAAGGGTATTTGGCGACTCATAGCTAATCATATGCCAAGCCAATAGAGATTAGAAGACGCATTCCAAGGCAGCAACTCGTTCTTATTATTTCTCAAGATGCTCCTGAAAAAATGCAAAAACAAAAAAAAGAGAAGAAAAGAAAAAAAAATATACAAAAATTGAAAAAATATATAACAAAACAAATATGATTTACCCAAAAAGCGATTCGACATTTCAATATTTGCTCCGCTCGAAAAGTTGTGCTAAATTAACTTTGGGGTCGATGACTATGTTTAGAGATCTCGAACCCTATCTTGCGTAGGGGCACCCGTGCCAATCAAAATGGGGCAATCAATGCCTCATGAGATTAGGCACAAACCTTTGGATCATCGCATTATTGCTTTACGCCAATTTTAAGTATGGGTCGATCGCCCTCTAGCTCGCAAGGCCAGTTTGTTCAAAATGAAACTCAAATGTCATACATCATCAATCACACCATCACAGTTGTTCAATAATGTCACTAAGCGTTTGGGGACCGATATTCTTGAGGAACAGATGTTTTCCCAATAATATGGGCTTCCACTACTCTCCATATTTTTTTCATTTTACCATTTGATGTTTGAGATTCGCTTTGAATACAATGGACCCAAGAGTGCTTGCCATGGGCCTCTTCGGATGTCTTATTCTTTAGCATATGATCGTTAGTGATCAAATACCAAAGAGGGGCATCTGTAGACACCCAAAATTGGCCCAAGGCTGGATTGACCCATACTTCGAGAACAACGTACTTTCGAGCTTCTAAAAGCACCTTCTAAACCCTTAGAACTTAACCCAAACCTTTAAAACCCTTCCTAGAGCCTCAGAGCCCTTTTTGGATCCTTAGAACCCTTCCCGAACTCTTAGAAACCCCAACCAGACCCATAGAACCCATACTGGACCTAAATCGGGCCCACAAGTAAGCCCACAGAGGCTCGAGACCCCAAAAGATTGCATTTCATGGATTCATGATGTTCTGTGGCCCTCGAACTTCCGATGGCCATAACTTTTGATAGAAAACTCTGATTGACTTTTATAATGTATCGTTTCGGGGTAGCTCGAGCCAATGCATCCATTGGGCATGAGTAAAAATAAAAATTATTTTTTTACACAGAACTGGTCTCCAGCGCAGGCCCTAACTTCTCAAGTTGAAAAAACCTATTTTTTTTTAAATGGTTGATTTGAAAATTAGGGGTTTGACTTGTGAACCTTCCTGGAGTTTGGGGTTTGCTTCTTTAGGACCCATATGCCCTTTAGAATCTATAATTCACCATTTTGCCATTTAGGACATCACCCCATCATCCACCATTAAAACCCAATTCCCTCTTCTCCAAGCCCTTAAAAATCTCAAAAATCATAGATCCCAAAATTACCTAATTTTTAACCCCCATTAGGGCCTTAATAGCTTTCCTAATACCATCCAAATCTATAAATAGAGACCTGAACCCTCACATTTTCTACACTTGAAAATTTCTAAAGAGAAAATTCTAGCATTTTATACATCGCCTCACCTTGGCCATTCTTAATCTTCTAGGTTCAACCCTTACCTCCCATCCATCTCATACTATTACACTATTAACTCTGTCACTCCCAAGCCTTGAAACCTTGGCCAACCCTCTCATCCCATCATTTCCAACCCTATACTTTCAAACCATAGAAAGTTAGGAACCATCCCTACCCTCTTGTGCTAACGGAAGCTCACCAAAGTTAGCATCAATGGGACGATCCAATGGCGGTGCTACAAGGGTCTGAGAGCTCTGAATCTCTTCTCTATTCCTCTACCTTCTTTTTGCTCCTCCTCAATCCTAAGATTTGGGTCGTTACACCGCCGATGTTTCGGTGTTTGCAGAGAGCCAAATAGGATCCGATTGCCTTTGGGCAAGAGGAAGTGCCACTTACTATTCTCCTCTCCCTCTCTCTATATATATACACTTGGCCATAGTAGAGACCGCGTACAAGCTATTCAATTGGGTGCCTAACACCTTCCCAATTGATAACCGAAGTCCTTACCTAGAAGCTTTGGCATTAACCGGTGATTCAGAGTAAAATCTAGCACTTCAGTGCACACGATATTGATTTTAGGTATCCTAAGGCACCAAAAGCTCTGGGTGGCGACTCCATTTTTTGAGCGCTCGCAAAGTCCATGGTTCCACAGAGGTAAAGTAGCAACCACTATGTTATCTCTTGGTGTTGTAACAACAACAACTGCAAACAACAGCCTATCTCCCTGATTATCTCCCTACTTCTCTGTGCCGATGAACAACAAAAATCATAGCAACGAGCCAATGACAACAACGAACACTCCTATTTTCCCTTCTTTTCTTCTCTAAAACATCCATACAGCTATAGCTACAACCCCTGCCAATAATCCCAATTTCCTCTCTCTATTAAAACAATAAAGTTGCAAACCCCACCAATAATCCCAATTCTCTCTCTTTTAATGCAACAAAGCATCAAGCATCAAAGTAGGCCACAAACAGCAACCCCAACCAATACTTGCACCTCTCTCCCTACATCTCTCGTGTGTGGGGAAAGACCAACAAGTTCTCTCTCTCTTTTCTTCCTTTCTCCTCTCAATGCAGAGCAACATAATAGAAACAAACGGCTTTCTTTCTTGCTCTGTTTTATAAACAACAAAAATAGAAAAGACAATACAAACAGAGCAGGTATCTCTTAACCTCGTGCTCATTCCAACCCTCCCTTATCTCTTGCACTATCATGTTCTACAGGCACAAGCCACACAGCTATCTTTGTTATTTACAACTAATGAACGCAGATGGACTTGCACATTTCAGTCAGAAAACCAAGCAACACACCAAGGAAACAGTCATGCTCTTCCCCTATTAAATACCACACGAGCAGCAGCAAGGCGTCGCTCTATCTCTCTCTCTCCCTCTCTCAAGGCTCGTTTCCTCTTGAATCCCAACGACAATTGCCACGTCACAACAACCGTCTTGCTCTCTCTTTTCTAGTTTTAATAAAAGACGATGACGAATGGTGTCATCACCATCAACGACCCTTATCCATCTACTCTTGTTGGTTGAAGAAAAGGAGGTACACGACTCCTTGTGCTGGGAGGTTTGTTATGGCTTTGCGTATTAGGGTTCCCTTGGTCATCGTAGCGAGTACTTTTAGCTCTTATATGAAAGGTGCAATCACAAAGATAAGTTCGTCATTTAAAAAAATATAATAGGAGTCATTACATGCACTTGGAAATTTGGTCCTTGTCCCGAATTTAAAACAGAGGCTTGCAAGTTTGGTGACCTCTACTACTTAAAAACACCATCTAAAGTTTGGTGACCTCTACTACTTGAAAACACCATCTAAATCGTTTGATTTAACGGTCATAATTTGAAGATATTATTAAGTGGAAAAGATTAGCACGAAACATAATCTTCGTCATGTGATTAACTATAGTCAAAGGCTATTATTTAATTCAACAGCTGACTATAGTAAATCATATGATAAAATTCATGTTTTGATTCAATCTTATGTACTAAATATATCTAGATCATGAACTTCAAGTTAGATAGTCCAAATTGTATTTTTATCATCACATGATCCCTAAAACACCAAATCTTTCTTTAACTTTGGTGTAAGGGCTAAGTTTCCGAGTGCAAGTAATGACTCCCAAAATAATAATACCCATTTTTTTTTACTAATACAGGGCAAGTGCTTAAAACGCGAGTGCAACTAATGACTACCATTTATTATTTGTGGCCTATAGTACTACTTTGTTAATGATGTTCATGGGAGTTTAGTATTATACGAGAGTGACCGTTATATGGAGACAAGATTCTAGATTCCCAATTTCCTTACCATTTTAGGATATTCTATTTTGAAGATAATTTTCAGAAGGACAGCAGCAGCCTGGGACACTCTCCTAGCCACGATGGCAGGGACAGCATCATTTGGAGTGCCACGTGGCATCTGATATCAGGTGTAACGTACATAATTACCAAGTTGAGGTTTGACAATAACTCCCCTAAATTAATATTCTGAAATATCCGGCAACTTCCGAAAAAACTTGGAGAAAATCGGAGAAAATTTAGAAAAGAAGATTAAAAAAGTTTAAAAATATTAAATATCATGTTATTATTAAAAAAAATCAAATTATTTGTGAATTATTTGTGAAATTTTAGATTTTTTTTATAAAATGATGATTAATTCGTAGAATCTTAAATTCGCCCATTATTTACCATTTTTTCAAATATTAAGAGAATTTGGTGACTATGGTCACGTGGACCTGTATATTGTCCACTCAGTTATGAAAAAGAATCTTCAGCTATAAATACTAGTACCTTAATTATTTTTATTTTTATTTTTTAAAGTCCCTAGATATAGTTAAACCCTAGGGGAATGATGGTCGAATGAGATTTGAATGCTATATGGCACCCGCCTTTGGCCATTTTAAAATAATTAATTTCAACTTTGCCAGAATTGCCAAAACTCTCAATTGCATGCAAGAAATATCTTGAGATCTTATAACCCATCAGGCACAAGTTTCAATGGAATATTATAGAAACTTCAACACGAGGGCCATTACTCACATTTAGCTTAGTAGATTCACGGTTCGAGAATTTGGATCGATCTTCTTCGCATGTCCAACCAAGGTTGAAGGTGACAAACAAGTAGGCGTATATGTTGTAGAGTTAGTTGTTGCTCGTGAAGCCCTGGCCTTGGTCAATCTTATAATAAGGTCAATCATGGTCCTAGATCCCGGCTCCTGAAACCCTCTCTCTTTCCTCTACTCCCTTTCTAATTGGGCCAGTATCCGATACATATACCGATACCTGATCTGATACTTGATATGTATCACCGATAGATATCGGTATCGGCCAATATTTGAGACCTTGCTCATGCCTTAAGGTCATTTATTTTCTTCACATTACAAAAAATAAGACTATTAACGACAGTTTTTTTTAATAGAAAACTGCCACTATTAGTCTTGTCGCTACAAAAAATTGCCGTTACAAAATAATAGCGGCAGTTTTTTGTAGCGACAGGACTAATAGCGGCAGTTTTTTATAGTGTCATTTTATTTAAAACCACTCCAATGGCAGTTATTGTTTAACCCGCATAATCCCAAATCCTATGTTTTCAAGAGGGATCATGGCATAGCTGATCTAGTGGTCATCGGCTTCGATAGACTCAAGAAAGGGACGAAATGTGACAATGATGAACTTCACAGCCACTATCAAGTACGATTGAATATTACTAACCATTCATGTTATGACCCAAGTTTTTGTAACCCATCTATCGGTAGTAGATGGGGTGAAGCACCAAGCTCAACAAGGGTGTTCCACACTCTAAACCACCTTATGTACTTAAATAGGGAAAGAATACAAGTCCTTTTGGACTCTTTCTTTCTTTATCTCTCTCTATATCTCACACCTAGGTCTCTTTCTCTCTCTCCCTTAGTATGGTAGGAGACCTTAACCGCCTAATATTTTTTCCCTCCAATCTAAGACCACGTGCAACAATGCCATCTAGTGTGAGATCCTCCATTCATTATTCCGTTTTAAAGAGGACTCCAATTAGAATTATATGGGTCAATGGGAATCCAATTGGCAACTCATCCAACCCTGTTTTACCTTCAATATTCAACAAAGTTCCTAACACACTATCACACACATTTTTCTCAATGTGCATTACATCTAAATTGTGTAAGTAAATTGTATTTCTAATATGGCAATTCAAAGAATATGCTCTTCTTCGTCCAGTTATATGGCATGCTAATCTCATCCATAATTTTTTATTTTTTCTTAGCAGATTGTTTTCCAAATATATGTGCACTGTTTTGTAATTGATTCATCACATCTGATCTAGATAGAGAAGTTGGAGCTGTTCTGAACTCACACGTAACATCAAAAGAATATTTATCTCTTCGGAACCTATGATTTGATGGTAAGAATCGATGATGACTTCCTTCCATGGATCAAGTATTTGCTACATGTGTCCTTATTGCATGAACGACATATCAACTTCCCTTTCGTGCTCCAACGCGACAACATAACATACCCTGGAAAGTCACAAATTGTCTAAAGCAAGGCGGCACGTAATTGAAATATCTCATTCTTTGACGCATCATATGTCTCTACCCCAAATGTCCATAATTCTTTGAGTTCTTCAATCAGAGGGCTCAAGTAAACATCAATGTTATTTTCAGGGCCAGAAGGACCCGATATAAGCAATGACAGTATTATGTTTGGCTTCTTCATACATAACCACGGTGGCAAGTTGTAAGGAATTAATGTCACAGGCCATGTACTGTGTGCGATGCTCACTGTGTTAAAAGGATTGAAGTCATCGCTTGCTAACCCAAGTCTAACGCTGCGAGAATCAGATGCAAAGGTTGGATTGATGATGTCAAAATGCTTCCATGCTTGAGAATCAGCAGGATGTCTTAAAAGCTCATCTCTAGTGCGACATTCTGCATGCCATCTCATGTCAGATGCAATTTTTGACGACATATACAACCTTTGTAATCGTGGTTTCAAAGGGAAGTGACGCAAAATCTTTGCCTGTCTATTCTTTCTATCGCCTTCTAAATGATCATCATGAGCCTTCCATCGTGAAGTACCATATGTGTTGGCATCTCAAGCTAAACAAGTTTTCTATGTACAAGATCCAACTGAACCAGATTGGCATGTCGTCGTCAACAATAGACCTAGGGACTTATATGAGATGAGTGCACAAGATGATTCATTATTGGATAGAGACTTTTATGGACATTAACTACCAAATGACATTGAGAATGACGATAATGATGTTGTCAATTGGGTGAGGGAAAATGTGTCTGGAGTAATTGTTGATGCACCTCCGCATACTCAAGTTATGCACGACAAGCTCCTTCAGTCAATGTCATTGACGATGGAGATGGATCAGATTAATGATGCTTTGTTTACTAAAGATGGAAGTGTGTAATTCTTCTTTTGAAAGAAATAATATTGAATCTAATTCGACTCGTGGGATGGTGACTGCATTTAAGTATTTTTCTCCCCTTTTTGGTTTATAAAGTTCTCAACTTTGTGACTGTTTTGCTGCTTCTTTGTGTTGTTGCTCTAGTGATCTAAATTGACTTATCTAACTCATTGACATTTGATGATCTAGTGCATACGTGTTACAACATTACTGCTGTCTTCTCCAATCTTTGATGTAAGGTGTGTTGATGTGTTACTTTAGTTGTTAAATACTTATGGGAAGGGCTGTTTTGACATAAATAGTACATATATTTACATACAAAATCGTTTAGATATTCCCTCCAATCTTTGCCACATTTTTAGACTATTTTATCCTTCAAAACCCAGGTCAAAGTTTTATACCGCCGCCCCTGAACCCAGTGCATTAAAATTTTTCTTTTGACCAACATTTGAATGATGGATAAATACCTTTTTCTAATTTTTTTTGGATGGACTTTGAGAAAGTTGCCGTGCCACCCGATCCTCAGGTTTGGTGCCATGTGATGCCCAGCTGATTTGAACGCATGGATAAACCATGCATTTGCGTCAACTTGAGGTCCGATTATACTTGGATTCTATTGCAAGAAGTGCTTCCCATATGTTAGGAGGTCTGGTCTTCTCAACTAATATCTTTGTGTGTGTGTGTGTGTGTGTATTGAACGGTTGCAAAATAATAGAGAAAGGAAGTTATAAATAACTTGTCTCCCTGTTTTATTTAGGGGGAAATGACGTCTTTGACTCCTTGAGGAAGTAATTAGTGCCTTGTCTACAAATATGTCAGTCTTCATTATGGCCTCCCTTAATATTTTCAATTAGTTACCCTCCCCTCATTCCCATTACTGGCAGGGGATCCACTAGGGACCTGCTGCTGCCTGTTTGAGGGAGCCCTCGATCCTCCCCTTGAAAATTTGCATTTGGTTTCATTTAGCTGGTCCTTCACAATTCTCCCTCTAGACAGCCCATGTTGTTAGGTCAACAATCATTTTTATCAGTGTAGAAAAATGTTGAACAGTACTTCATTGATTACTTTGTGAGTCCATGATCAACTTGAACTGTCGAGGATCCATTTCTCGGTTTTTGAATGTGTAGACTGGATCACATGGGGTGGGCGTCTGGGGGGTATATTTTTATTTTATTTACCTATTTTTAAGAGAGTGGATAATACTAGAAGAGGTCCTATCATTATTAGGCTCTACAAGTAGAGCTTTGGATTCAGAGATCAAAGCTTTTCTAACAGGATTATCTCACTTTCATTGTATATCTCCCAGAAAGCTTTCAATGAGGCGGATTGTCACAACTCAAGTAGATGGTTAGAGAAAAATTTCTTGCCTAGGCTTCTTGGACAAATGTGACAAAGTTACAAACAGATGTTCCCCATTCTAGTGGATTTGTAGACCTAATTAAAGGTTCTTGTTGTTCAGGAAGCCAAGGTGGCCCAGTGTCTTAGTCCTGTTAAATCAGGATTAGAGGACCACCCATATCCACGGGGAGGACAGAACTAATGTCAAGATGGATATTGATGGTCGTCAAGCTATATACTTTGGAAACCAAATGGTTATAGTTTTTTTTCTTTTTTCTTTTCCTGATGATTAGTTTTAGTTAGTTTATTGCGTTACCATTTTTGGGACTGGTAAGGCCGTAATGATTTCCTTTCTTTCCCTTTTCTGGTCTTGTTTTGATGCACTCCAACTTTTTTTTTGCTTTATTAGTAAAATCTACATGCTTGGAAAAAACATATAATATGTAGACAGGGTTTCATTATTCAACGAGATCGGTTTCATGAGACCATTCTAAGCACCAATAAAAATATTACACGCACTGTTCAGACTGTACACATTTCTTTGTTAAGTATTGACAAGTATACAGGTATATAACTCTGCAAGGATAAATAGTATTCAAATAGGTTTTCCTATGGAGTGGTGAGGAACAGTAATACATTCTGTCCAGATTCAAAATCCCAAGAGAAGACTTGGAAGATAAGCCACTTTCTTCGGGTAGTTGATCAGTTCCAGTCCATAAGTTTCATGGGGTCTAAGCTGCTATCATTCTTCTCACACCTTCTCTCACATTGAAGGAGAGCTCAAACTTGATCTAACAGAGACTAGAGACTGAGTAGTGTTGTCGTAGATTGAGTTGGGTTAGAAAACGTTGATTCAATAGCCTCTTTTAGCTGAATGGTTATAACCAATTGAAGATGTTGAATGTCGGATATGGCAGTTATTGTTATTTTTATTTTTTCAATAGGGACTGATAATTGGTGGAGGCATGCCTTTTTTGTAACAAAATAAATGTTTGAAGTGAATGAATGGACTGATTTTTCTAAGGGAATGGCTTTAACATCAGTTGGGTGATGCAACTTGGGTTTGGTAAGATACACCTAAACTAGATAAAAATAAAACTAGAGCCATCCAATTCAAGATCTGTTTTTGTGACCATGCTTGAACAGAATCCCCTGTCACACATAAGGTGAGGAACCTGAAATATAGCTTTAATTTTACCCCCTAATCATTGACTAGTAGTGTTATATTCATTTATATTTGGCTTAAATATACATACGTACACCAAAATTTTCCCCACTCTTATCTCATAAAGAATTTTTCTAGTGTGAGTCACCCTCACCAAAATATTTTGTATCAAGCACATTCTTCCAATGGAGAGCAAATTTTGGTTTGGCGTCTGCATGCAGAATGTGTGGCTGTTTATCTCAAAAGTATCTCATAAAAAATTTGTTATTGGGGCTGTCAATGGGTATGGGTCGGCCCAATACAACCTGCCGACTTGGACTTTTTACTTGGTCGGGCACGTAAACTTGACCCAATAGGAAATTAAGGAAAATAGGAGTTATATTTACCATTGCTATAATACTATGGTTATAGACCAGGGTTTAGGATTGGTAGGTATGCAAAGAAATTATGTGCTGATTTGGTTTAGTATCAATGTGTGTGTATGTGTTTTTGGTAACTAGTGCACCAAAATTTACTACTATAATCAACTGCTACATGGCTTGGACCGTGGCAGCTGAGACGCTTTAAATTTATTTTTTATTTTTTTATTCCGATTTTCTCCCAACTATTTTCTATGGACTTGTTTTGGTGGTAAAGTTTTTCGGCTTTAATATGGCATCGAAGCTTTGGTAGTTTGAGATTTATGGGTGTTGTTTTAGTTAGAGTTTTAAGATTATGAATGTTTTTATAAATTTATTAGTGATTTCGATATTGACAATTTTTTTTCTGGTTTTAGCTGATTTCTGGTGATTGAAGTGTGTTGTTTTTCTTATTTTTTATGCTTATATTTTTATGCTTATGGAGAGTCATTTAATTAGAATGTCAACTCAATCGCAAATTGTTTTCCTTAATTTTTTTTTTCTAGGCAAACAGTCATCTATCTTTTTCTTCTCTTTTCTCTGTTTTGAAATTTCAAAATCCAGTTTGTAAAGTCAAATAAAACTTGAAACTTCAAAAGATGCAGCTTCACAAGTTTTTTTAGGACTGAATTTTGTTTTTTAGTTTTACTTGAAACTAAAAAGTAATGCATGGGTTCTTTGTGGTGAAAAGGCTAGGGACCCACCTAGTGCAAAATTACGCTCAAAAGATTGACTATATAGTCAACACCCACACATGGGTTGGATTCATTTTTGAAGATCTTTGGTGGGTGTTTAATAGAATTGGTGATGAAACAAGCCACAATAAATGGTGGGTTTTCTCTCGCTTGTTCTGAAGTTAGTTTGAACTTTTGAAGTAGTCCATGCCTTTGTTTTCTTTTTAAATTTGTTTTCTTTGATTGATTTTTTAGATTTTCAAAATATGAGGGTATTTTAGAGATTAAGATCACGAAGACATAGAAGGAAGCAGTTGAGTAAGGCAATGAAGATTCCCAAAAGTTACCAATTACATAAATAGAACTCAAAAACCTAACTCTAATATATAAGATAAGGCTGCTATGATGATAAAGGGCAATTTCATTATCAGGCCACTAATAATAAAAGGTTAGATGATGTCAGTAAATATTAGGTATTGAATCGTTAAGACACAGTGAGCTTCACATCATGGAAATAGAAAACTCCTCTTTGGGGAGCAATGCCTAATATTTTACTCATTTGTTTATGGAATATGAAAAGAATTTTTTTGGGAGTATGTGCAGAATATGATCCATGCTTAATGATGGGCCTGGAGAATTCAATGGACTTTGTATATGGTAATCAAACCTTCAAAATGGTGACTAGGAATTGGTCACTGAATTTGACAGGAGGCATTTGATTTCATCAACTCTAGCACGTGATTCAAAGTGCTTGATACAAAGATCAGGTGGTCGAAGATTACATTGAAAAAATGTTCCGATTCTATGATTTAAAGTGGTCAAGCACTTTTCAAATGAACAGTTATTATGTAAATTTTTAAAATTAGTTTTAGTTATTGATTTTAAAAGCATTAATTGCTTTGAGCCAATAATAGTACTTTTTCTTTCCAATCTTCCGCACCTTAGATCTTTGGCTTCTAGGCTTTGAATCACACGGCAATACACTTGATAAAAAGATATTGTGTGTATATATATATATATATATATATATATATATATACACACACAATATCTTTACAAAGAGCAATTTCTCTGCTTGTAAAATTGTCATTCAATATTTTTACAAAGTGTTACAATCTAATCAGGTCTTATACTTTTGTTGATAAGGCATTTTCTATCATATCGATTCCAGCTCCATCTAACTTTAGAGATCTGTTTTACAGAGAATAGTCTCAAATGAGTTATGGAATTGGGAGTTGTACAATTTTGCTCTCCTTTGGGTCTTCCAATGGATGACAAATATTGGTTCTTTTAAAAAGGTGTCAGCTTTTTATATTAAAGAGGATATCATATGCAAGAAGTTTTTGCTGACAAAGAAAACAAGAAACTGATAAAGGAAAAAAAATGGCTAAAACAAGGTTTAAAGACTCAGATGAGTCATTGCAACTGGACTGAGCCAACTCTAGTAGTGGAGTCACTTGATATACAAGGACTTAGCTGAATTCAATACATATCTGTTTAGCATCGGACTCTATTTTTTTCTCTGTTTTTTCTCTATTAGGAGATCTGGACAAGGGAGTGTTCCCTGTGATTGAGCTGCAGTATTGTAGCTGTTATGACCATTATTTCTGCAAAAACAAGTTTTGTTGGATCTACTCATGTTTTCATCTTCAAGAGACAGGTACTAGTCTGTCAGTTGTAGCCCTAATATCTGTTAGAACCCGAATTTTGTTATAAGATCTGTGAGCATAAAATCTACAGTGAATATATATACTGTTGTTCCTAAACCTATTTGGTGTTCCCAAACCTATTATACTACTGTGTTATTTCATTTATAGGCAGGCAATTATCATTTTTTGTATTGTGTTATTTTCTAATGTGCTCTATATATTTTAATTCTAGTTTTCATTGGTACCAGATTTTTCAAATAGATGGTGCCATCAAGTAAAGCAAGCTCCACACCATCCAAGAAAAAGAAGACTGGCCGAGTTGTTACAAAGGGCGCCATGCCTTGAATCGGCTTCAAAAGGGAGAAAAGTTTAGTGTATTAGTCAGAAATGGCCAACCAGCTGGAAAACACACCAGTAAATTAGTAAACTGGTGTGGAATTCTAGCAAGAGATGGAATAAAGTTGCGCATTGATTGTCCAATGTGGCATGGCGTTGATAAAGCTGCAAAGGAACACGTATGAGAGTGCGTTAAGGTAAATTCATTATTTATTGCTATTGGTTCTTACTTTTTCTTCACATGGTTGACTAAAATTCATACAAATGTTTTTTATTTTTTTGTGGTGCAGGAGAAGTTCGATGTCAGTGAGGGGTTGCGATACTTCATAATGCAATCTCTCGGGAAGAAGTGGATGGATTTTAAGTGTGAGCTGAAGTTAAAAAATTATGACCCTTCCATAACTGATATGAAGCATTACGCTATTCCTCCCGATGGAGTAGTGTCCGCTCAATGGCATGCTCTCGTGCAATATTGGAATTCATAAGCGGGGAGGGTATAAATGATTTTTAAATTACCTTTTATGAAACATATATCACTTAAAAACTTCTAATTTTGACTAAATTGGTCTAATACAGATTACAAGTGAAAAGAATAAAAAGAATCGCTCCTGCCGGACCTTGCCCCATACGGCTGGGTCAAAAAGTTTTGCAAGGATACGAGAGGAGGAGGTATGCATATTTGTTTCTTTTTTTTAATGTGTATATGACGTATCTATCTTGTTTATCTTTATAAGTATGATTTACCACATCTTTCAACTCTTTAATGGTACAACGAGTAAAGAGCGATACACAAACCTCTCCTACCCAACTTCAAATATTTTTTAAGACACACACCCAAAAAGATGGCTCAGCAGTGAATGAAGTGGCTGCAGATAAGATTGTAAGATTACTTAAATTTATAATAAGATTTTTTATTTAATATGCGTATAAGTGTATATGATCTGTAATTACCAATCTAAAATATGCATACATTATGTGTACTTTTTATCTTTTGCGTAAGTAGGTTCCTCAATTTGCTTTCTAAGATCTCCCTTCAGTTGTATTTTACCATATATGTTTTCACTTATATATATATATATATATATATATATATATATATATATATATATATATATATATATATAGTTATGGAAGCATGAACTGATGTTATTCCTATGAAGAAATCAGTCCATGCTTTCATATTATCGTTGTGCTAACATTCCCATTAAGGCCACTGCACTAAAATATAGTAAACAATGCTCATATTAAAGTGATAAAAGCATGGACTGATGTGATGGATATATGGAATCAGTCCATGCTTTCAATTGAGCCCTCATAGACCTTTCCCATGTACTCTAAACAATTTCAGCTTACACGATCATAGACTTTTCCCATGTCCAACTTTCATATAATACTAGCCTCCCTAGTTTTATGTTAAATCATCTATTTATCCATTGTAGAGTAGTGTTAGATCTAGGGAACTTTTTCTTCTCTATCTTTGGTATGCATTATGCTCTTTAATTTTCAACGGCAGAGCTTTCATCTGGTCAGGTAATGAGTTCATTTTGAACTCTCGGTTGCTTTTTATGGCGTGAGTCCATAATGAAAGGGTTTTTAATGGTAAGTATGAATCGAACAAGAAGGTAACCGACACAAGTAAAGAAACAATTATTGGGTGGTCGTTGTATCACAAATAATATTTCAGGATTAATAGATCTACCTTGATAAGGGATTAGACTGCATGTCTGTCAGTTGGTGTGCCTAAATCTACTGTTAGTGCATACAGGATTCCCCCTTGGATCACAAATAATATTTCAGGACTAATAGATCTACCTTGATAAGGGATTGGACTGCATGTCTGTCAATTGGCGTGCCTAAATCTACTGCTAGTGCATATTGGATTCCCCCACCTGCAAAGAACTTAACTGAACTTCAATGGGAGTTCAATGGGAAATCCTGGAAAATATGCTTTTGGAATTTTCAATGAGAGTGATTTCTCTTTTCAACACATTAGGGAGACTAACAGTTTAGAACCTTCGCTGGCCAAGAAGGGGATCAAATTTGTGAGTGTGCTTGATATATTTTGGGTATTTGCTTTCTCCAGATCAATATCTTTGATAAAAATATTATTTTCTAGTTGAATTCTTACTTGGTATAGTGATTGTTTCTTCGATTTGATCCAAGAGTATAATGTTTTTATAAGTGTTTTGACGGTATGATTTATTTATTTTTAGCCACATGGAGATGTGATTTTTTATAGTAATTTCCCCCCCCCCCCTCCCCCAATGTTTGCGTTTTTACTTAGGGTGCATAGTCTGAGTTTTACATATGATCTATATATATTGTAAAGCATGTGCTATGTGTGTGTGGAGAGAGGTGTAAGAGGAAGGCGGGAGAGAATTATAAGAGACATTTGACGCATATGTTGTTGAAGGGCATTTCACCCAGTTTAATAATTTTATAAATAAAAAATATCAAGTAATTTTGTGACAGCCCGGATTTCGATACTCCGAAACCCGTGCCATCAGCACAATCATCTTGACCGTGCCCCTTAGCTTAGCACGGAACATTGGTATATCAAGCATAAAATGAAATAATAAATGAAACTGCGGAATTTAAATCTATATTAAAGCAATTCTTCAAAAGACAGTTTTACCCTCATGCCTCTGCATGAATGGAGAACCGATCCGAACCATCGACGATAGCAATCATCACGGATGGTTCGCCCCAAAAGAATAATCTCAAACTCAATATATACATGGTTTAACCAAAACAAGGCTTGACATACCAAGCCGTACCAATCCCTCTCAAAAAGCCCTCAAAGCAGCACAACGGAGTCCTCTAAAAGAAGTCCTCAGGAGGTGACTCCAACTCTTCGCCGGCTGCAAGGTCCGACTCACCGGGGTTAGCGTCCCCTGAAGCCTCGGCAGCTGCTAGTAGTGGACCTGCGACGTATAGTCTATAGGGTGAGCTACATCCTAGCTCAATAGGGAACAAAATACAGTTGAATATATAAATTATTACTCACATATATTCCATGATATGACATGCATGATGTGTCTATGCAATTACTGATAAAAACAGTTAAAAAGTATTACATTTTACTGGTAGTTTACTCGTGTCTTTTATTTACTCATGAATGATGCTGAAAAGGCCTAAAGCAAAACTTAAACTTTCAACTTAAGTAATCCCCGAGCAATATAGCATCGAGCCCCGATGAGATACCCATCATCGTCATCTATATAGACACTTTTAACGTATTCCCTGGGAATACAATATAGTATCCAAGCCCATTTCCCCTGGGGATTGGTGGCGGGGTTTCACTTGTCTCAAATCAACACCCCTGGGGTGTGCTTACTGTGTACAGATAAGCCTCCGCACTGGCCTACGGTTTTGCCGCCGTATCGGTCACGGATATCCTGCCGTGTCAGTCATAGATATCCTGCCACGTCGGTGGGGTACCCTATCAAGCCTCAAATAACAAAAATATCGGTGCCTTACATATAGTTATTAACCGTATAAGTGTGCTATCTTATATCAGTTAGGCCCTATCAAACATGATTTAATCTTGGATACATCCCTGGGATGTATCCATTCACTTGCATCACACCTGATGCTCTTATCTCTTTACTTCTTCATCCCCTGGGGATGGCTCATTATAATTACTCTTATGGATGTCACACACACACACTTTTCACAATTCTTAAGCAATAAAACATTTTGAATTTAAATTCTATATCACTACATACATGTTCTTGTAAAATAAAGTACATGTTCAAGGTGTTCCCTACCTCAAGTCTTTGTTTGCTCAACGCATCAAGGTCCCACGTGGCTCCTTGTGCACTAGCTCACACGTACCACCTATGGTACCACATAACAGGTAAAACACATCACTAAAGATGCAATAAAGGAGGTCCAAGACCCTCTATGAAGCTTAAAGTCAAACTCAAAAGTCAACAAAATTTAGCACAGTCGATTAATCGAACTCCAAAATCGATTAATCGAATCTGATTCGATTAATCGATTTCCAAAATCGATTAATCGAAAGTCAATATCGATTAATCGATTCTCAAATCGATTAATCGAAACCCAATTCGATTAATCGAAATTCTCCACTCTATCTGTCGATTCTCAATTCGAGTAATCGAATTTCCAAAATCGATTAATCGATCCCAAATCGATTAATCGAATTTCTAAATCGATTAATCGAATTCCCATTTCGATTAATTGATTTCTCCAAGCTATTTTCTTTCCTCCACTGGAGTTCACTGTAGGCTCCCAGTCGATCAATCGATTTCCAATTCGATTAATCGAAATCTAAAGTCGATTAATCGAAATTCAATTCGATTAATCGAGATCAGGGTCCTCTGACTTTTCAACTTCTTGGCCAATTTTGATTAATCGAAACCCAATTTCGATTAATCGAAATTGCCAGATTCAGCCCCTTTCGAGCTGTTCTTCCCAATCTTTTTTCACTCTTTTTCCTCTATTTTTCTAAACCATCAACCTACAATCTAAACCAATTTTCAACTAAAATTAACCTCTACAATCTATGCATTTTATTCACCAAAAATTTACCTTTAATCAATCTCAAATTGATTTCAAATCAAGTGGTTGGAAGGCTAGGGTTCCAGCTTTGGCTTGAACGGATTCTTTACGCAGAATCGGCCTCTTTAATGCTTGAATCTCCCTTCCAATCACCCACAATAACTCCTTGCTTGATCACTCTCTTTACTCCTCTCTCTCTCTTCTTTACTTCTCTCTCAACAACCAAAACTATTGATTTTAGGGTTATTAAACCCTTTTATCTCCCCCTTAGCTTGTGTGTTGAGCACATGCACCTCAATAGGTGTATGTGACTTTAGATTTACAACACACACCACATAGCCACACAACCCATCACATCTCGTCCATTCATCACACCCCATGCTAACTATTGGACTTCTATTTGGTCAAACCTATGACCGATCAGGCACGAATCCCGAAGTCATAGTTTAGTGTGATTTTTCGGGCTATTACATCCTCCCCACCTTGGGAATTTTCGTCCTCGAAAATAACCCAAGGTTCGTCGGTCTGGGTCTCTCCCCCCCCCACACTCTCAGGTGAGGTGGTCTATTAGGCTCAGACGCATACATATAGTTACAATATACAAGCATCTAACTTAAATGTTGACGAATTGAAACAATTTACACAAAAATTTTGGATTTCTATTAATATCAGAAAATGTTTACAAGGCGCCACATAAGTTGGCGTACAAAATATACATGTATACAATCATGACTCATACAAAAGAAAAATAAGACTCATGGTCCCCTCTTGAGGCGGTGGATCTTTGGGCAGTGAGGGCTGTGTGGTGGAGCTGTCTTGGTGGGTAGGCGGAGGTAGCGGCGGCTGTGGTGGAAGCGTCTCTGTCGGCGGAGCGGATATGGATGTGGAAGGAGCCGCGTCGATAGTGGCTGTGGTAGGATGGAAGACGGGTCCAAAGTGGAAGGTTGTGCGTACGGCTATCCACTCCTCCTCCTGGGCGAGGTAGCGGCGGTAGTCGGTAGGGTAGATGTGGCGGAGGGTATGGAATAGAAGGAAGTCCATCCTCCGATTCATCCTTTCATTGTTGGCCTCCATACGGGCCAACACCTCCTCGATGGTCGGCCCTGATCAAGCGGCGCGCAGGCGGTAGGATGAGGTGGGTGTAGCGGGCGCGGAGTGGGCTGGCGGTGTCGGTGAGGCTGCCGTGTGAGAGGTGGCCCTCTCACTTGGCGGCAGGTGGGTGCCACCCACGGGTGGGTCCTTCTGTGGTGGTGGGGGTGGCGGTGGTGCTACTGCTGCTGCTGCGGCTGGAGCAGGACCCGGAGCTGGTAGGGTCCGCTTTAGCAAATTGTAGCTACGGTTCCATGAAGACATGGAGAATGTCTTCACGCAGTCCGTAGCCCTCTCTTAATGAGGAGAGACGGCGTAGGATGGATCGTTGGAGTAGCACTCCAACATGCTCGATATAAGACGAGCGTAAGGCATCTTCTCCTTGGACCGGAGGTTGCCCTTCATTAGCTTCCCTTTGATATACCTCATCCCCTCGAGGATGAGCAGGGTGGCATCAATCCACCGGCCACAGAAGGCCGAGTAAAGTGCCTGTTACACTTTTTCCACGCATTCGGTGTCGTGGCGCATAGGGTATAGGTTGCACTTGACCACCGAGTCAAGCATCCACATATAGTGGGGAAGGTCAACCCTCTTTATGGAGGAGCCCGACCCCTTTTTACCATTTGTCATGCGGGTCATGACCTCCTCGAAGTGAGGTTCCTCCTCGAAGGGTGGGAATAGGGTGGTCTCAGGAGTAAAGTCGAGGTAGCACTCAAGCACCTCGTGTATGTGACGACGAGTGATCGTGTAGTCTCGACCCACTATGGTGGTCTTGATCACATCGTCGGTCGGGCCGTCCACAAGCCCTTGGTAGAATAATCTCACCAATCTTGGGTAGTAAGAACCCCGGATTGGTTTGAGAAGGTTGCCAAGACCGACGTTATTGAGGTAGTTTCAAGCCCATTGGGTCTCGCCCGGTACATCGGGATTTGTGAATAGGGTTGGGTCAATGACGTATTCGACCTCGAAGGTCTTGGCCGCCCACCATTCATTTGGTTGTACCACATTAGTGGGTGGTGGGGGCATTGGGGTCGATTCGCGGGAAGACTAGCGCATAGATGCGCTCGTCGAATCGGAGGTGGTCTCTGATGCCGACGGTGATGGAGTCCTCACCGGCGATGGGGTAGGTGGAGGTGGTGCAGCGTTCTTACGCCGGACCGATAGTTTAGAGGTCGCCTTCTTTGAAGACAACCTAGTCTTGGGTGGCATTTTTGACAAAGGTTCCGATAAAACTAGGGTTTTCGACTTGAAATTGAAGAAATACGCGAGCCTAGGGTTTACCTTAGGTTTCGGAGGCGAATGCGAATGCGAATCGACGGAAATCCAAACCCTAGACCACTCGGTTGGTTGGAGGAGAAGGAGGAGAAGAAACGCCCAAATAGCCGGAAGCCCAAAGGATTTCGAATGGGAATTAAAATCCCCAATTTTCAATATATAGGCCTCGGCTCGATTAATCGAAATCCAGAATCGATTAATCGAGATTTCAAACTAGGTTAAGCCGCGTAAAATCGATTAATCGATTTCCCAAATCGATTAATCGAAAGTCAAATTCGATTAATCGAAACCATTTCGATTAATCGAAATCGTATCTGTTTAAATTTTTAAGTTTTTGAGCTCACTGGCGCGAGCCAGTCGATTAATCAAAATTCACTTCGATTAATCGAAATCGTGCAGTCAATTCCAAAATTTTCAGGATTCTTTAAGTTATTCGATTAATCGAATTCCACTTCGATTAATCGAATTTCACTTCGATTAATCGAAATCGTTCCCCTGACTTCATATTTCTTCCAAGTCCCTTTAGTAATTCGATCAATCGAACTTCCAGTTCGATTAATCAAAATCCCAAATCGATTAATCGAATTTCCAAAATCGATTAATCGATCCTAAATCGATTAATCGAAATTATAACTCGATCAATCGAAATTGCATTCTATGTCTGTTCTAACTCTTATTCAAATTTCCAGTCACTGGCAGGTGCCAGTCGACAAATCAAACAAAATCGATTAATCGAAATTCCAAATCGATTAATCGATTTGAAATTCGATTAATCGGTTTTGCCCAATTTCTGCAGACTTTCAAGTTCTTTGGTTCTTTGATTTCTTTTGGTAGTTTATGACATCAAGTGGTTCATATTTCCATAAAAACACATACACTTGGTCATATGCATAAAAATCTGTTCGTTAAATCATACTTTGATCAAAACTTCCATTGAATTACAAGTATCTTGGAGATTCCACAAACATGCTTGTGGTTTACCTTGGATTCTCACGTCGTTGGAAACAAGGCTGGATATTGTTCCTTCACATCGGCCTCTCGTTCCCAAGTAGCCTCTTCTTTTGGATGATTGTTCCACCGAACAAGCACTAAGGGAATCACTTTAGTGCGCAGTACTTGTTCCTTTCGATCCAAGATTTCCACAGGTTCCTCTATCGTGCTCATGTCCTCACACATCTCCATAGGTTGTTTTCCTAACACATGAGACGGATCATTCACATACTTTCTGAGCATCGATATGTGGAAAATGTTATGTACTCGATCAAACAGCGGTGGTAAACCAATGCGATACGCAACTTCACCTACGCGTCCCAAAATTTCAAATGGTCCAACAAAACGTGGGCTTAACTTCCCTCTCTTGCCAAATCTCATTACGCCTTTCATAGGTGACACCTTCACAAACACGTGCTCACCCACTTTATAGTCGACACTAGTCCGCTTCATGTCGACGTAATTTTTCTGTCTACTCTGTGCTGACTTCAATCTTTCTCTGATGATTCGAACAACGGTGGCGTTGTCTTCAAGTAGTTTTGGCCCTAAAACAAATTTCTCACCTGTTTCCTCCCAATTGAGGGGTGATTTGCATCGTCGTCCATACAGAGCTTCATACGGTGCCATGCCAATGCTCGTTTGAAAACTGTTGTTGTATATGAATTCGAGCAACGGTAGATACTCATCCCAGTATCCTTGCATATCTAGCATGCACGCTCTGAGCATGTCTTCTATTACTTGGTTCACTCGCTCTGTCTGCCCATCAGTTTGAGGATGGAAAGCTGAACTAAAGTCTAGTCGTGTTCCCATTCCTTCTTGAAATTTCTTCCAAAACTTGGATGTATATAGTGGATCACGATCTGAAACTATGCTGCTTGGAATCCCATACAATCTTACAATCTCTTTCATGTATAAGTCTGCCAGTCTTCCTGCCGTATACATAGTATTGTATGGCAAAAAATACACTGATTTGGTCAATCAGTCCACGACGACCCAAATGACATTGTGTCTCTTGGCAGTATGGGGCAATCCAACAATGAAATCCATCGAGATTGATTCCCATTTCCATTCTGGGATTGGTAAAGGCTGCAATAGTCCAGCAGGATGTCTATGATCAATCTTCACTTGCTGACAAGTCAAACACCGTGACACGTATTCGGCCACGTCTTGCTTCAGTCCTCTCCACCAGTAGTTCTTTTTCAAATCTTGGTACATTTTGGTGCTACCAGGGTGGATAGCATAATTTGACTTATGGGCCTCATCAAGAATCGTTCGTCTTAGATCGGCATTGTTCGGAATGCATAGACGGCCCTTAAACAATAAAGAACCATCTTCTTTAACCGAGAAGTCCGACCTGATGCCTTCACTCACGTCTTGATGAATCTTTGTTAATGCCGGATCTTTCATCTGTAGATCGTGGATATGCTCAAATATCACTGGCTTTACTGATATGTTAGCCAAAAAGGATCCAGTGGCTTTTGACTCAATGTTCGCATCGTAGAATGCCAGGTCTTCCAAGGTGCATACCCAAAACCAAACAAGCTAACTGAGCTGAACCTTTCCGCCTCAATGCGTCGGCTACTACATTCGCCTTGCCTGGATGGTATTGTATGGAGCAATCGTAATCCTTGAGGAATTCCATCCACCTGCGTTGTCTCATGTTGAGCTCTTTCTGTGTAAACAGGTATCGGAGGCTCTTATGATCGGTGAAAATTTCAAAAGTCTCACCATACAAGTAATGTCTCCAAATCCTTAGCGCAAAAATGACTGCTGCTAGTTCCAAGTCATGAGTCGGGTAATTTTTCTCGTGTTCTTTCAGCTGTCTTGATCCGTAAGCTATCACCTTCTTGTGTTGGTTGAGTACACAGCCAAGGCCATTGTATGACGCGTCGCTGTACACGGCGTATCCTCCACTGCCTGAAGGAATCGCTAACACTGGAGCCGAAGTGAGTCTCGTTTTGAGTTCTTGAAAACTCTTCTCGCATGCCTCACTCCACTCAAACCTTGAATCTTTTCGTGTCAGCTTTGTGAGAGGTCCCGATATCTTTGAAAACCCCTCGATGAAACGTCGATAATAGCCTGCTAAGCCCAGAAAACTTCGGACATCGGTCACTATCTTTGGTTGCTCCCATTTAACCACTGCTTCTATCTTTGCTAGATCTACGGTGACACCATGTTTTGAGACGACATGTCCCAAAAAGCTAACCTCTTCCAGCCAAAACTCACATTTGCTGAGTTTGGCGTACAATTGGTGTTCACGTAGCGTCTGCAGAGAAATCCTCAAATGTTCTTCGTGTTTCGTCTTGGATTTGGAGTATATCAAAATATCATCGACAAACACTACGACGCAGGAGTCCAAGTGCGGTTTAAAGACTCGGTTCATAAGATCCATAAACGACGCCGGAGCATTCGTCAATCCAAACGGCATCACAAGGAATTCATAGTGTCCATACCGTCTCCGGAAAGCTGTCTTCTGGATGTCCTCTGCCTTGACTCGCAACTGATGATATCCCGATCTTAGGTCGATCTTGCAAAAATACCTTGCTCCTTGCAGTTGGTCGAATAGATCATCAATTCTAGGCAAAGGGTAGCGGTTCTTCACAGTGAGTTTGTTCAATTGTCGATAGTCAATGCATAGTCGCATTGACCCATCCTTCTTCTTGACAAACAAGACCGGTGCTCCCCATGGAGACGCGCTCGGTCTAACAAACCCCTTGTCCATAAGCTCTTGTAGTTGTTCCTTCAACTCCTTTAACTCAGCAGGAGCCATTCTATAAGGCGCTTTCGAAATAGGCTCCGTTCCTGGTGCTAAGTCAATGGTGAAATCTACTTCTCTTTCTGGAGGTAATCCAGGCAATTCTTCTGGAAACACGTCGGCGAAGTCTCGCACAACTGCTATCTCCGAAATGACATTCTTTTCTTCCTTGTCCTCCTTTAAGAAAGCCAAGTATCCACTGCAACCCTTCCTGATCATTTTCTCGACCCTTACTGCTGAGATCAGTGGCACAGATGACGACCTCACTCCTTGAAACCGAAATGATCTTCTTCTGTTGGGTCTGAAAATGACTACCTTATTCTTGCAATTGACGGTTGCACAATGCTGTGCCAACCAGTCCATGCCAAAGATCACATCGAACCCTTGCATGTCTAACAGTATCAACTTTGCTTCCAATTCATGCACTTCTAAGTCTCGAACTGCTACAATGATGGATTTGCAAGCTAACTCCGTGTCTACTAACTCTCCAGTCGGAATAGACACAGATAGGACGAAATCCAATGCCTCTGGAACAATCTTCATCTTCTTGGCGAAACGTGGAGTGACGAATGAGTGGGTAGACCCTGGGTCTATCAACACTCTAGCGTCATATCCAACAAAGCATCCTTTTTCATATATAGTTAAAGTACCTATAGTATACATACATACATATAATAATTTACACATCAAAATACACCCTTAATTCACATATAGGTTTAGTATTGAGAAAAAGAATCTATACCATTCCTAATGCATGCACCTTCTCTATCTAAAATTTCAATGAAACGGGATTTTCTTTAATTTAAAAAGGGTCTCACCTTGGATGACGTCATGCACGTTCCCTGCTTCCTGAGCAGTGACTGCATAAGCTCTCCCCTGAACGATTGGCTTCCTTGCTTGAATGGGTCGTGGTGCTGCAACTGAAATCGTCTTTCTTTTATCCGTCTCGGGGCAATCCTTGATCAAGTGGCCCACCTTGTCACATCGGAAACAACCCCTAGTTCCCGCTCTGCAATCCACTGTTCTATGAGGCTTGCCACACTTGGCACAAGTCTCGAGGCTGAAGAAAGCAGACGAGAACCCCGTGTGATAGTGGCGCCAGTAGACATGGCAGGGCTCTCATAGCGTAAAGGTCTCCCCGTCGCAAGTAATGGAAACCTCACAGGTGTTGTTCTTTCACGGCCTTAAAACCTCCTCAAACTGTGGTCTCTGATTTTGGGCCATGAACCTCGGCTTTTTGTTCACCGGTTCATAGGTCCCTGTCCTTGCTTGTTCATTTCGTCCCCGCTGCTGCACTCTCTGTCTATATCTATTTGTATTTTCCTCTTCCACAACTAGTGCCTTACTCATGTCCTCTTCATAGGGCCTCAGCTGAAATGGAGCTACGCCTCCCCTAACCTCAGGCTTCAAACCTTGCTGAAACCTCTTGGATTTCATCACTTCGGTAGCGACATAATCCGAGCAGGGAAAGTCGAGAAACTCCACCCCATATTCTCTCTTGTCATCCTCCCTTGTACTATCAGAGGAATTGTATCTCAAGTTGGTTCCTCACCACTTCGGAAAATATTGTTTGTTGAACTCCTCAACAAACTCCTCCCAAGTCCAAGGCAACTCGGGGTCTCCACGAGCCCGAGTCAAGTATCACGTGATTTCCACCAAGGCCCAGACCTCCCCATCCAACATATAAGGCTGCCCATCTCACACTCTCATCTTGGTGTATGTCAAGACACTAAAGACTTTCTCCATCTCCATCGTTCCGGCCATTGTGCCCGGAAAATGAAGGAGGTCTCATCCTCCTAAACTCAGAAAGATGAGGGCACAGCAATGAGGTCCTGAGTGGTGTAGGTGGCTGCTGTTCTCTTGACGCGTGAGCTGCAAAGGATGCGGCTTGTTGTGCCATGGCAGCTGCCATAGTCTCCATAGTGTGCATCATCCTTTGTCGCTCCTCTCTATCTTCTTGTCTTTCTCTCACTCTCTTGTTCTCTTAGATCTTGATCCTGCCGATCTCGATCCTCTTCATCGTGCTGTCTACTACTACTGCCCCCTGGGGCCTCAGTACCTCATTAGTAGGAGAGATGTAATCATCTCCACTACGTAGACTCCTCTGTTGGTCGGCCTCTTCCTGTAGATGACATTTACGGCTGCATTTGAAACTAAAGTTTCGTTAGCAGAAGCCCCTATGTTCTGACCAAAAGGACGATTGTCAGAATTACTAAAAGAAAATGGCTCTGATACCAACTGTGACAGCCCAGATTTCGGCACTCCGAAACCCGTGCCATCAGCACGATCATCTTGACCGTGCCCCTTAGCTTAGCACGGAACATTGGCATATCAAGCATAAAATGAAATAATAAATGAAACTGCAGAATTTAAATCTATATTAAAGCAATTCTCCAAAAGATAGTTCTACCCTCATGCCTCTGCATGAATGGAGAACCGATCCGAACCATCGATGATAGCAATCATCACGGATGGTTTGCCCCAAAAGAATAATCCCAAACTCAATATATACATGGTTTAACCAAAACAAGGCTTGACATACCAAGCCGTTCCAATCTCTCTCAAAAAGCCCTCAAAGCGGCACAACGGAGTCCTCTAGAAGAAGTCCTCAGGAGGTGACTCCAACTCTTCGCCGGCCGTAAGGTCCGACTCACCGGGGTCAGCGTCCCCTGAAGCCTCGGCAGCTGCTAGTAGTGGACCTGCGACGTATAGTCTATAGGGTGAGCTACATCCTAGCTCAATAGGGAACAAAACACAGTTGAACATATAAATTATTACTCACATATATTCCATGATATGACATGCATGATGTGTCTATGCAATTACTGATAAAAACAGTTAAAAGGTATTACATTTTACTGGTAGTTTACTCGTGTCTTTTATTTACTCATGAATGATGCTGAAAAGGCCTCAAGCAAAACTTAAACTTTCAACTTAAGTAATCCCCGAGCAATATAGCATCGAGCCCCGATGAGATACCCATCATCGTCATCTATATAGACACTTTTAACGTATTCCCTGGGAATACAATATAGTACCCAAGCCCCTTTCCCCTGGGGATTGGTGGCAGGGTTTCACTTGTCTCAAATCAACACCCCTGGGGTGTGCTTACTGTGTACGGATAAGCCTCCGCACTGGCCTACGGTTTCGCCGCCGTATCGGTCACGGATATCCTGCCGTGTCAGTTGTGGATATCCCGCCACGTCGGTGGGGTACCCTATCAAACCTCAAATAATAAAAATATCGGTGCCTTACATATAGTTATTCACCGTGTAAGTGTGCTATCTTATATCAGTTAGGCCCTATCAAACATGATTTAATCTTGGATACATCCCTGGGATGTATCCATTCACTTGCATCACACCTGATGCTCTTATCTCTTTACTTCTTCATCCCCTGGGGATGGCTCATCATAATTACTCTTATGGATGTCACACACACACACTTTTCACAATTCTTAAGCAATAAAACATTTTGAATTTGAATTTTATATCACTACATACATGCTCTTGTAAAATAAAGTACATGTTCAAGGTGTTCCCTACCTCAAGTCTTTGTTTGCTCAACGCATCAAGGTCCCACGTGGCTCCTTGTGTACTAGCTCACACGTACCACCTATGGTGCCACATAACAGGTGAAACACATCACTAAAGATGCAATAAAGGAGGTCCAAGACCCTCCATGAAGCTTAAAGTCAAACTCAAAAGTCAACAAAATTTAGCACAGTCGATTAATCAAACTCCAAAATCGATTAATCGAATCTGATTCGATTAATCAATTTCCAAAATCGATTAATCGAAAGTCAATATCGATTAATCGATTCTCAAATCGATTAATCGAGATTCCCATTCGATTAATCGAAACCCAATTCGATTAATCAAAATTCTCCACTCTATCTGTCGATTCTCAATTCGAGTAATCGAATTTCCAAAATCGATTAATCGATCCCAAATCGATTAATCGAATTTCTAAATCGATTAATCGAATTCCCATTTCGATTAATCGATTTCTCCAAGCTATTTTCTTTCCTCCACTGGAGTTCACTGTAGGCTCCCAGTCGATCAATCGATTTCCAATTCGATTAATCGAAATCTAAAGTCGATTAATCGAAATTCAATTCGATTAATCGAGATCGGGGTCCTCTGACTTTTCAACTTCTTGGCCAATTTCGATTAATCGAAACCCAATTTCGATTAATCGAAATTGCCAGATTCAGCCCCTTTCGAGTTGTTCTTCCCAATCTTTTTTCACTCTTTTTCCTCTATTTTTCTAAACCATCAACCTACAATCTAAACCAATTTTCAACTAAAATTAACCTCTATAATCTATGCATTTTATTCACCAAAAATTTTCCTTTAATCAATCTCAAATTGATTTCAAATCAAGTGGTTGGAAGGCTAGGGTTCCAGCTTTGGCTTGAACGGATTCTTTGCGCAGAATCGGCCTCTTTAATGCTTGAATCCCCCTTCCAATCACCCACAATAACTCCTTGCTTGATCACTCTCTTTACTCCTCTCTCTCTCTTCTTTACTTCTCTCTCAACAACCAATACTATTGATTTTAGGGTTACTAAACCCTTTTATCTCCCCCTTAGCTTGTGTGTTGAGCACATGCACCTCAATAGGTGTATGTGACTTTAGATTTACAACACACACCACATAGCCACACAACCCATCACATCTCGTCCATTCATCACACCCCATGCTAACTATTGGACTTCTATTTGGTCAAACCTATGACCGATCGGGCACGGATCCCGAGGTCATAGTTTAGTGTGATTTTTCGGGCTATTACAAATTTCATCTGCCCCTCTGTATGTTTGCCAACTCACCCTTCTCGTATTACATAGTAAAAATATGTATAAGCCTAAAATTTGAACAGGTAAGCATCATATGATATGCATGTTCCTCTATCCTATAGAATTATTTAAAAATTGTTATTGAACACAAATAAAGCACCAAAAAATTGTTAGCTACCTGGACATCTTTGATTAATGGCAATTTGTGCCTCGTGTCTAAGTAACATAGATGACAAACACCATCAGCGTGGTTGTGCTACCCCTCACTACTTATACATGTACAAAATGGATATTGACCCTGTATGACTAAAATGAACTGAAATCTTTGAAGTCTTGATTTTAATTAGATCGTAAGTACTTTTGGAGAATTTGCACTTTATACAATCGGGAAGACTTTAGTGGTGTCTTCACATCATATGATATACTTTCTTGTCCCTTCTTAATTAAATGATAAAATGCAGAGCCAATTGCAACACATCATCAGCACACAAGAAGGTATGCAGGATGCAAGCTCTTAAAATGACCCGATCTCTATGGCCTTTGGAAAGGAAAAGCCTAGCCGTGTCCGAGGCTATGGCTTGGGCATGGCCCCCACTAGGCTGTGGGGCTCGTCTTCTGGCCATGGCGGGGTCTCAGCTGATGTGTTTGCTGGAATGCAAGAGAAAGTGAAAGAAATGGAGGAGCAGATGAAACTTAAAGAGGCTGAAATGGCATGGAGAGATGTCGAAGTCGCTCGGTTTAAATGCCGAGGTGGTAGAGCTTAAGAGCATTGTTCAAATGCTAGTTTTGCAGGCATGTATAATTATTTTTTATTACTATAGTTGTAACAAATTTATTACAAATTAAGAATTAAAATATTCATTCTGAAAGAAATTCATGGTCTTTGTGGCCTTATTAAAAGATTTAATTATTTGTTTTTTTATTTTGCAGGCCATCAGTAATAATTGAAGTGTTGGAAAATCTGGTAGAGCAAATAATTGGTGGTAAGAAATATAGTAAATGTTAGCTTTTGATAGTACCATTAAAAGTGGCTGTTTTAATATTAGTGTTTTTTTTTAATTCAGATTTTTGTTGGACCTTTGGAAAAGGATGGAGAAGAGGATGTTTGGCTTCAAACTTTGAGTTCCCATGGACAATTGGCGAATTGGTTAATCTATTTTCACTTGATTTTTTGGAATGATTTTATAGTGGAATGAAGTGCCCAATGAACACAATTTCTTACATGGTGCTACAGGTTTAAACTTGAAAAGCAACATGCTAAAAAATTTCAGTTTTGGAATGATTTTATAATAGGATTTTTTGGAATGAAGTGCCCAATGGTACTACAGGTTTAAAATTAAAGAGCTACAGGTTAAACAAAAGTTGCAGGCTAAAAAACTGCTAGAAAAATGCTACAGGTTTAAAAATTAAAAAAAAAAGTGCTACATACAACTCATTTCTAGAAAAATGCTACACGTTTAAAATTAAAAACAAAAGTGCTACAGCTCATATATGGGCTGATCGATTAAAATAAAAACGTTCTACAGCTCAATCTGGGATGCTACAAGTTTAAAATTTTAAAAAAGTACTACAGCATATATATATATATATATATATATATATATATATATATATATATATGAGATGATCCGATTTAAAAAGCTACAGCTCATTTGGGGGTAAATTTTTTTTTTTCAAATAATCTTTACCGGCGGTTTTAAACTGCCCCCATTAAGAATCCTAATGGCAGTTGGAGTGCTAGTTTTGAACATTGCCCGGCGGTTTAAAACTGCCGGCAATTAACCAAACCATAATAATTGCCGGCAGTTTTAAACTGCCGCGATTAGCAAATGTTAAGGGTGGAGGTTTGACAATTTCCCGGCGGTTTATAACTGCCGGGAAAATATATTTAGTGCCGGCAGCTATAAACCACTCGGAAACCCGCCTTCCCGACGCTTATATCCTTGGCGGGTTGGTGGCTGTCGGTAAAATTTTTAACGGCAGTTTTTCACTTTTCACCAGCGGTTCTAAACCGCCGCTAAAAACTACTTATTTTGTAGTAACCAATCACAAGCCTCCATCTCTTTCTTTTCCATCTTTAACAAGGCCCAAATCGGGACCTTCCTCTTCTGCACCATGTACCAACTCAGCTCTTCTTACTTTGCTTTCGACTCTCATATAAACACCAACTCTTATCTCTCACTAAGTCCCTTGTACCCATCTCGTTTCTCTAGCTTTCTTAATCTATAATGGCCTCAACGTGATCTTTGAGCTTTTTCCCCTTCTCCTACTAATCCTTGGAGTCCAACACATCCATAAAATTTAGTTCAACACATCCATGAAACTTTTTCACATCAATATCTCCTCCTTCCTCAGCAGTCCTTCCTTCTCTTTCCATCTCTCCCTTTACCATGTACATATGGCCCCAAATAGCAGCAATTTAAAAAGCAACAATGGTCACAGTGACATCCCACCAATTCTCTCTCCTTCAGTTTTTATGGTGATTATTACAACTTAAAGAAAGAAACAGCCTTTGTTGATGTTGCTGCTACGAGGAATAAGAAAAGGAATAGCACATGTGTCACCCTCGATTCGAGCCCGAATTGTGTACACTGTAAAGCCCCAAATTCGCATCCTAGACTCGCGTGAACCCGCGGGCACGCTTCAACAAGTGGGTGCCCTTCTATCCATCAAAATCTACGCTTTTACACTTTTTGTAGTGATTATATGAAAATTACAATTTTTTATCCTTATATTTTGTGTGGATTCACAAGATGGTTATGGTCAAAGGGTTGATCCTATGGTTGAACCCATCGACCGAGAACTAGAGGGTACTATACCCTTCCATATGGCACAAAAGTGTGCCAGCAAAATAGACCCTAAGGACTATAAATCGGACACAACAAAAAGCCCAGGCAATGTATGGGTTGATGCCCTATTTTTGTTTTGTGCATACTAGGCCTATTGATCCCTGTTTGACTACTTAGATCTCGATGATCCCAACCATTTTGAGATTTGTATCAGTGGGTAAGCCTCAGATACTTCTTGACGGTCTATCCATCTAGACGACTCATACCGCTCATGATGTTATTTTAATTCTTTTCTATACCTTAAAAATCCGTGAAAATGGTGTATTAACACTTATATTAATTCTGTTGGTTCTTGCATTTGTAAATAAGTGCTCATTGGCCCAAGGGCGCACTTTGATACCTTTTCTTGAGCAAACCATAGGCCGAAACCCATAGACCTAACTATAGGTCATCCAACCATCTGTCAAATCGATGGTTAAATTTTTATCTTAGATGATAAACCTCGATTTTTATGCCACTTCACATAGTACACATGCCTACTTGAAAATACACTTTATAGCTAAATTATCAAATTGAGACATAAGGACCCTAAACCTTAAAATAGGTCCATATCTTTAACAATATGGATCCTACAAGGCCTACAAATCATTAATTGAGTATATGGATTCCACCAAATGGACCTATTTGACCTTTAGACCTTAGATAGGCCGACGTACCCAAGAAGCCCAATCACTTAATTTAAATCAAAGATCCCCGAGAAGTCGAAGACCAAACTTTTGTAATAGGCCCAAACCATCTTCTAAGCTTAGAATAATTATTTAAATACATCTTCTACCCACGCTATGAAGGTATGTATATCCTGAAAATCATGTAACAAGGATCCGACGGTCGAAACTCGTTTGAGTCATACGGGAGTTAATCCTTAGCCAAATTTCATAAATGACCAGTTCGTTTTCATCAAATCGACAAGATCCATCTGCTGAGATCAGTATAACATCACTTGAGTTACGTAATTTAGAACTCATGTATTTTCATTGTAGGTTGACTTCTCTTCTCTCTTAAAGATGAGCGGGTGCCTGAAGTCAATCTTAAAATCACACTCTTACCTTATAAAGTCATAGAGTTTAATCTAACATCTTGGAGTTAAAGTCTAACTCACCTATTTTATAGATGTCGATTTGATATCAGTATTTCTAACATCGCCCTATGATTGGATTATTTTTTTGAATTATTATTCGAAATATTATAACTAATATTAGTTCCCTTATGTTTAATTATTTTTCTATTATATACTTCATCTGTATGATACGACATTCATTACTTAGAAATATGTTAGAGTATTTGTATGATAAAAATAATAATAAGATACGACACACGACTTTTAAGTCATTGTCAGGGTGGGATTTTCTTTCACGGTCATATAGAACTTTGAATGTAGGCATCCATGTACCGATGCAACGCCTCTATGATATTATGGGATGTCACACGAAGTACATCCAGGTTAATACGAAACCCGTCCCTTGGAAAGCATGATTAGTAAAGGCTATCGCACCATGGTCCGTTTAAATTAAGTTTAAGAAAAGATAGAATATGAATATATTAAGCTACAAGATTTTAAGAAAGTGGAGACTTAAGCCCATACAAATATGAGATCGGGGCGGGAACCTAAGCCCATAACCGAATAATGTTATGATATGTTAAGATACGCTATGGAGGCTAGCTGAACATGAAATTAAATTTCTACATATGTCATGTCTTGCGTGCCACCGCAAGATTCAATGTCTGCAGCCAAGACGAGTCTTAAGGACAATACGTTACGACAGTGTCTCGACGTAAGAGGACAATAATTTTTATATGCACATCCTCATCGGACTGGATGGTGTTTTATGTTATGATATCGAGGTTAGGTGGTTATCTACACGTGAAACTCGCGTAGTAGGCTCGAGCAGCGATCCTGGCACAGATTGTATAAACAAGATAAGTAAGATACGAAGTACGTTGTATAAGCGTATAGAATAATAATAAGACTTTCTATATATCACATAAGTTAAGTTAACAAGATAAGTAAGAAAAGTGATAAGCATTAGAAGCATCATATGCATTGAAATCAGTTACGTCCTTTCAGCTTTATTGTTATAAAATATTTATGAATGCTTTCATTATATTGTTTAGATAAAATTATAAAGAATTCACTTCACTCATAAGGTTGCACCCACGATCACCTGGGTAGATTGTGGTGGGTCAGTTGTCCAACCCACTGAGTTTACGTGACTGAGTAAACTCACCCCCCTCCTGAAACTAACAGCTGTAGGTGAAGTTATGAACTACACTGCCCAGTGGACTTGATGCATTGGTAGATGATACGGTTTATAAGGATGATGACATGGATGACCAGCTTGACGATGTCAGGTATATATTAAATAGTTAGGAAGACTTTCTAGTAGTTGACCGTATATTTATTCCGGGTCATTTAGTATAATAGACTCAAAATTTAATATAAGTTTAATGAAGGAAATTTTGATATGAGAAGAAATTTTGGCTTCACGATCTTTGGGAGCCCTATTTTATATAAGATTTAGTAAGATATGTATGTCTGCTTATCGTCTTAACAAGCATGCGATATCATAACACAAAATTCTAGGCCCTTGTTTCCCTTTCCAATGAAAATGCATAAAAAATCATTTAAGATGCAACATTTTGAAGTTTTTTCAATTGCTTATGGAGTTGTTTTTTCGTCTCAACACTACAAAAATAAGGTGTTTCAGCGGCACTTGCTATTAAGACAGTCTTTGGTAGCGACAGGACTAATAGCGGCAGCTTTTGATAGCAACATGACTAATAGAAGTAGTTTTTTGTGAATAGTCTTATCTTTTCACTATAAAAAATAAGACTATTAGCAACTGTTTTTGGCTGTAAAAAACTACCGTTATTAACAAAAAAGCAATTAAGACTATTAGCGGCAGTTTTTTGTTAATAGTCATAGTTTTTGGCTGCCGCTAATAGTTTTTTTTTTTGTAGTGTTTATAGTGCAATCTTTTGAATGTAGATCTTTTGATCATGGTTTGTGAATCACACACCACAATTAAAAAAAATTGGTGCCACGAGGGAAAAAAAATGAACCCATTCCAAATTGGAGTGACTACTTGCACAAGATTTGTACTGTCTCAAATAGTTTATAGGAAGCCTTGGTAGTTATTGAGACCTTTGCCACTTGGAACACCATCTAGGCTCTCTGATTCAAAGACCATGATGGAAAGAACTTTGTTGCCAAAGATTGGCAAAAAGCACGATCTCTATTATCTAATTCAATTCAATCAAAGCCCTTCATATGATTTAATGATCGATGTTGTGAAATCAGATATTGTTAGAGATCGTGTTTTGTGCAAATCTTTGGTAGTAAAGATCTTACATCATACCCTTCAAATCAGACGACTTTGATGGTGTTCTATGTGAAACAAGTCTAAAAAAATAGCAACTCTGGAAATCTTTGGCAGTAACGATCTTACATCATGGCCTTCAAATCAAAAGGCTTAGATGGTGTTCCATGTGAAACAAGTCTAAAAAAATAGCAACTCTTCATCTTTTAGTATGTGCAACAATACAAATCTCAAGCGCAAGTAATATCTCCCGTTCCAAATCACAATTTTGAATGTGTGGTGGTTACCTTATATGAGCTCATAATAAATAGATTGGTACCCCTATTCGCGCAAACATGATTTTTTAAAATGCCAACGTGTTCATTTAATCCCTTGTAATCCATTGACTGCTTGAAATCTGACGATGGAGATAGTTTTTCACCCGTTCGATCCACACGATGAATCTTGAGACCATGATCTTACCATCAAACAGTATGATTTTTATTCCACATATCACAGATCCCAAAACAATGGACCTAAAATCCCGTTTGAGCGTGATGTATGCAATATGATTTTTGGGCCACTTTTTAGGTATCCATGCCACAAGTAATAAAAAATCGCCGCCTGATGGTATGCTTATCGTCTCAAGGCCCATTATATGGAAGGTCGGGGCGGAAAAAAAAATCCATCGTTTGATTCAAAACAGTCCATGGGTTTCAAGGAGTTTCGGATGTTGGCCCTTTAAGAAATTACATTCTCGTGAAAAAGAGGTACCCTAAGGGCCTATTTGGATAAAAACACCGGAAACGTGGGAAAGTAAAATAATATTCCTACCTTTTCTCATGGATACCTATGTTATAGGAAACCATGAGATACCTTTGTTTTCCTTTGTTTTTTGTTGTTTGGATAACCGCATTGCTAGCTAAGAAAATGGATGATTAATCAAATCCTGTGTTTGGATATATATGCAAGAAGTTGAAGGAAAACTCTGTGTTTTAATACATACCTGAGAAAATGCAAGATTAATCAAATCTTGTGTGTTTGATGAAAATCTGACCGTTAGATGGTAAGCCCACGATCTTGGTATCTTGTGTGTCAAAGACTGGGCAAAAAAAAAATCTCTATTGTTTGATTTAAAGAAGTCAATAGTTTAGACACATAAAACTCGAGATTCAACGAAAGAATCTTGAGTTGTAAATATAGATACCCCTATCGCTAAGAGGAGTGGGATGCAATAATGTCAAATATATAAAAAGATATATAAAAGGGTATCTTCATTTAAAACTTAAGATTCTTCCTTCTCAACCCAGATTTCACATGCTTAAATCGTTGACTAGTTTAAATAAGATGGTGGATATCATATTTCGCCCCAATCTTCCTCACGATAAATCTTAAGATCATGGCACGCATATCAGCCGGTCAGATGTTGATTCCAATGGTGGACATTACTAAAAGCGAATTGAAGGTCAACTCCTTTTCCCATGATCTAGGTCACTTTTGCCAACGGCGGAGCCAAAATTTTTTCATAAGGTTGTCATCTAATCAATTAATGTTGAAAAATTATACAATTTTATTTTTCTAAGCAAATGCTAAAAAAAATGTATAGAGTATATGTAGACACCCAAATTTGGCCCAAGGCCCGATCGAAACATACTTCGAGAGAGACGCACTCCCAAGCTTTCGAGAGCATTTCCCATATCCCTAGGAACCTTCCCATATCCCTAGGAAACTTTCCAAACCCTAGGAACCTTCCCAAACCCCTAAGAACCTTCTCAAACCCTTAGGAATTACCCCTAAACCCATAGTTAACCCTCCTGGACAATGGTTAGAGAGAGATATACCAAGGCTGTCAGGGATCTCTACTAAAATTGAAGCTTACACCATTGAAAAGTAGATGATCCTAGCTTTCCAACAAGCTAAGAATCACCTTAATCTGAGTTGCACATCGAAAGTTATGGCAATTCGAATATGGCCCAAAATTGCACCTATTTGGATCACTCGAGAGGTTCTGAGCCCCTCGAGAGCTTCTCGAGAGGATGGGCATACTTAGTGTGTATAATAAACATGCTAGGCCATTTCGAGAGACATGTTGCCTAGCGTGTATATTATACATGCCAGGCCATCTTTTCCTAGAAATGGCTTAGCGTGGATAATAGACATGTTAGGCATGGTACGGTCCCACAACGGGCTCTGGACTTCTCTGGCACTGTAGTTATTCTTAGCGTGGATAATACACACGCCAGGCTTAGCTACAGTAAATCTTGGATATTGCCCAAATTTCACTTTTGGAGTTTGACTTGTTGACCGTCCCAATATTTAGGGTTGATTTTTTTAGGACTGTTCCACCCTCATTTACCCTATTTTCAACCCTCTAGTCATTTAAAACCCCACTATACCATCTACCATTAAAACCCATTGCCCACATTTCCAAGTTCTCAAAACCCTAGGAAACCTTAGATTGGAAGATTACCTAATTGTTAACCTTAATTAGCATTTAAGTACCCCCTAACCCTCTCTTTTTCTATAAATAGAGAGGTACCCCCCTTGCAAATGGCTTGAAAAAAAATATAAAAGTGAAAGATTAAGAGAGACTTTTTCTCCCCTTTGGTGCACCAATCCCATACAGATTCCAAAACTTCAAAGCCCCCTTTAGACCCCATCTTCCATCAAAGACCCTTGAGTTTAGGTGAGAGCTACCCCTTAGCCCTCCTCTCCTACCTCTTAGCCATCAAGCCTTAGAGGGTTAGAACCCCCATTCCATCGTTCTAAGTTATCGAAAGCTCACCAAGTGCACCTACGCGAAGGTCCACCACTGTGCTACAAGGGCCCGAGAGCTCTGCCTCTCCCCTCTACCCCTCTACCATCTTAGCTTCTCCCTTGACCTTGAATTTGTACCATTACGTCACCGAAATCTCGGTAATTGCGAAGGGGCACAAATAGGATTAAAGTGCCTTTGGGCAAGAGGAAGTGCACTTTTTTCCATCTTTGTTTTTCTTTTATTTTAGCCATAAGTAGAGACCGCATTTGAGCGGGTCGATCGGGTGCCTAACACCTTCTCGATTGATAACCAAAGCCCGTACCCAAGAGCCTTTGGTGTGAATAGGTAAATCAGAGCTATATTTGGCGCTTCGGTGTATTTAATATTGATTTGAGGTTTCCTGGGACACCAAAAGCTTTGGGTGGCGACTCTAGTTTTCATTAAATGAGCGCATCATCACGACGGACTCACGAGAACCCACGGTTGCACAGATGGCGACTCTGTTGGGGAGTAGCCAGTAGAGCTTCCCCTTGATTGTTTTCTTTTATTTTTACTCACCATATGGTTTTGTCAAATTTTCTCACCCCTACGATTCGGTTTATTTTTACTTACCCTTACTTTTTTGTCATTTACGTGCCTTAGCCGATTGGCGGGCCTACTTGGGCATTGTCTTTACAATTCATTTATTTTTCCCTCATTTACATGCCTTAGCCTATTGGCGGGCTTGCTTCTGTATTTACACGCCTTAGCAGTTTGGCTGGCCTACATGAGATTTTACTTTTCGCAATCATATCTTATCAGTGGACGCCGGCCCGTAGAGGCGGCATGGGACTATCACCACCCGATTTTAAACATTAAGCAAACTCCCTTAAAATATGAAATTAAAATTGAACCAAGAGGGGGGACTTAATTGAACTTTTTCGAGGGTAGATTTTACAAGGGTTAGGAATTTAGACAATGATACAAATGTCCCGGTTCTTAGTACGACAATAGACCCTAGTGGTGATGATCTGGAAAAGTACCACCCCATTCAGTATCTGAGAAGGTGCTTGCGTCAGAGGTATATCGAGTGGGTGACCGATCCAATTGCACAACTTAAAACCCATTGGGGAGTGCGTTAGTTATCCTGAATCGACCTTGTATCCCTAGGTTCGGTGAGGAGGGACCCATTACAACAAGAAAATCAGTCTCCGAAAGCATCACTTCTAGAAAACCCAAAGAATAGACTCAATTCGGGCTTGCTGTTCTGTGGTCAAGACCATTTTATGTACCCTGTGTTGCCTAGCGTGTGTAAAATACATGCTAAGCCTTTTATTCCCAGAATTGCTCTAACGTATATATTACACACGCTACGCCAACCCTTTCCAGATTTAGCCGAACGTGTGTAATACACACGCTAAGCCAAAATCTCCAAGATTTGGCCTAGCGCATATAATACACACTCCAAACCTGTCCTGAGCTGTGCAGCCCGAATCTGAGGCCTTTATCACCGCCCCGAGTTCCCCACTTAGCAGTTTAGTACGAACGCTGCCCGAAACAGGAATTCCAAAGGCTCCGAAGTTCTTCATCGTAAAGATTTACTTATTTTAAAATAAAATAAAAAACCCAAAAATATATAGTTTGTGGTGCCGGCATAACGACATCACCTTTCCCTCCGTCATCCTATAGGGGAAGGAGAAAATTCTACAGACCCCACCCGAGGCATCCGTACCCAACCAGTCACCAAGCCATGTCGTGGGCGATTGATCCGTCATATGTCGATCCCAATTCATCCCCGCCATGCTCCCCAACCCACTCTGATTCAAAGGAAATGTTCACCTCCATTCCACTCATCCAACCATCATTCATCGTCACCGGACCCTTCGGTGTGCCCATATTCCCATCTGCACCCATTCAAAGTTCATCCCTTTCTCCACCCGCATCCGTTCAAGAACCATCAACATCCACCTAAAATCTCCCCAATTTCCTCCCCACCTTTACCCAGGATCCACCCTATGCTTTCCCCATATCGAACCAAAATTCGCCCCATTTTCCTTCCACATCCAATATACCCCCCTCATCCCCGTCCAATCCAAACATACCACATTTTTTCATATCCACCCTTCTAAATCCCTCCATCTCGCATCCATACCTCCTCAAAATCCAATCCAATCCTCCACTGTTGTATTGCTTACCATGCAATTATTAAAGGATTAAATTCGGCAAACTAAAGGATAAATTACAGCAAAATGGGATCAAGGTAAGGCAACCAGTCCTGCAAGAACCAAGGCTGTTACAGCAAGCTTTAAGGGGTAAGTAAGGGTATGTCCACAGGGAAATGTGCTTCAAAATAGGGTAAAGGTCCATATCTATAACAGATCTGGCACTCTATCCTATCCTAATTTAAACTAAGTCAAGGAAAGAGGAGAGGCTTTAGGGGTTGTCACTTTACTAAAACTACATAAAATAAAAGATATTGCTAATGATCCAGAACTGAGTAAAAATCATGTTTAAAGAAATGGAGAAAAGGATTAAAATCAAAAGGAGGAGACTAGCAGCTAGAGGTTTTGGTTTTTACTGAAAACTGATTGGTTCAGAGGCAATGCAGGAGCTTGATTTGCAACAATCCTTCATCTGGCTACAAGCTCAGATGCAAGGTATAAGAATCCAATCTAGACCAGAGAATTGGATTGATCTTAAGGGTATGATCTGTCCACTTGAATGGTCACAGATCATCCCATAGACTTCTTCCAATCCTAAGGTTTTACTTAGAACAATGAGATTATTACAGATGCTATGGATGCAAGGCTACAAGCAGAAGCATCCATAGGGAGATTTAATCTAGGGAAATCAAATGCAATCAAAAGATCTACATATCAAAATCAATTCTATATTCCACAATATACTGATTCAATACAAGCTTATGGTACAATGTGCTTAGATCTGCAATCTGTGCAACATCCAATCCCACACAAAACCTTGAACCTTTCAATTTACAGCTCTCAACCTCACCCTAGCTACTGAAGGTGTTTAGCCAACCATGGTTAGTCTAAAGAGAGAATTGAGAAGAAGGAAGAGGGATGAAATTTTGGATGGAAGAGGGAATTTTAATTTGCTCTGAGTTCTCTCAATTTCTGGATGGTTCTTCTGCAAACTCCTCAGGCTTTTATAGTCTTCTCCTCTATCCTCATATCTGTTTCAGCCAATTAGAGCTCAAGAGAACAATTCCATTATTCTCATCTGCTGATGTGGCTGGTTTTTCTTCTAGAAGCTCTCCACTAATTGGTCAAAACTGGACAAGTACATGTGAAGTGGTTAGGGGTTTCCCATTCGTGCCCATATTCACTCCAAAAATACCTTCAAACTGGCCAAATAGCTTTGGGACACGTGTGCATAGAGCATTGAAGTGAGCAGCAGATGTGGCTGAAACTGAGAAGTTCCCAGGTCATGTTTCAAAAGGATCAGGGAACCTTTCGATAGGTTCTGAGTCCCATTGGTGCTCCATTTGACAAGTTGGAGTGAGCTTTCAACAGGTTGCATTACTTCTCGACAGGATTGACATCAAAATCTCCCTGCTGTCCTAGCTCTAGCTAACCCCTCGACATGTTATAATTTATCCTGTCGATTTCTTACAAAGCTCATGATATCCTCTCGACAGGTACTTTCTTTTGTTCGACAGCTTGAAGACATCATCGCGAGAATGAAACCAGCTTCAGGTAAGTCTTCGATAGTTTCTTCTCTGCTGTTCGAAAGGTTGGAGGCTGTTCTCGACAGGTTCATAGTTAAGCACCCAAACCTGTCGAGAGGTATGTGGAACCTCGCGAGATCCACTGCATCTCCAGGTGACCTCTCGACAGTTTGCAACACACCACTCGATAGGTTCTTTCAACTTGTCAACAACTTCATTTTTCTTCCTCAAAACTTTTCGATGAGTTCTATTTCAGCTTCAGGTCCTCTCGACAGGATGCTTCATTTGGTTTCAACTCCTCGACAAGTTCTGAGAACCTGTCGATCTCTTCATATCTAAGCATCCAGACCTGTCGAATAGATGAAATAACCTCACGAACTCTTCTGCTCATTGCTTCCACAGCTGGCACACTGCTTGGGGTGCTGTCCTTCATTTGTCTAGCACACAGTAGCCTTTTGAGGGGTTCAAACTTCATCCAATGCAGTTGCTCTTGCTCCCATGTGTGCCCAGTTGGACGCATGGCATTCCCATAGACTTCCGAGGCTCTGTGAACTACTTGATTGGCTAGCCTTTTGGGCTGCATGAGCACATGATGAGGCAGCAGATCTCTTCTTTCGTATTTTTAGGTGGATGTCTGCACTAAGACTGTAATTTATTGCTTATCTACAAAACACACTCAAGACACGTTATTAGTCAACTCAAAGGTCGGGTTAGGAGGTGAAAAATGATACTTTTCACTAATTAACACACCCCGAAACCTAAGCTTTGCTAGTCCCTGAGCAAAGGAGAAATTAAAAGCTATGATTAAAAATAGAAAGTGCCACTTTTGTAGGCAGCACAGATGCATTTAGCATATGCATCAAGCCTTTTAAACCCCTAGGTGATCCCTAGTATAGGAGTAAAGTCTCCTGAGGGTTTTCAATGAAGCTACCCACAAACTTCCCGTAAGAACATGATTAAACCAAGTGCAGACAGTTACAAGTTAGGTCCCAACAATTTCAGCTTTATTTCATACCTTACCCTTTTGACTTTAGAAGTTTCAAAATAGTAAATATAGACACATTTAATAGCTAAATCCTTTTCCAAACTCATCATAACTAATCTGAAATCATCAAGGGAATGTTATGTGCATAACAGTATATACTTCACTATTAATTTAAGAATCAGGTTTAAACAATGCCTAAACAAATCCAATCTCAGACCCAATTATCTCACAGGCATACTCTCATAAGTGATTTCAAAGGTGTTTCATTTCACACAGCTCAAGAGCAGTTACAGCCCTCAAATAGGACTACAAGCATGAGCATAGGCAATGCTCTAATTCTTGCAATCTCCTAACTCTCTTCACCATAGATTACACAGCTCTTTATCTCCACATGACAGCTCAATCCATTTTAGATCAGTATGGTCTTTTTATTGGGTTGTAATGTGGCTTATGGGTGAGGTTTATGAGGAAAAAGGGGTAAAGAGGGATTCAACATTGAGAAGTCAATAAAGGTAAGGAGGTGGTATACACACCTTCTTCTTCTTAGCACAAACTTCATCTTCTTTGACTTTCCAGATTTGAAGTGATCAATTTCTAATCTTCATTTCAAATTTCCAATGAAGTGACTCTCTTTCTCATTCTTTTTTTGCTTTTCTATTTTTCTCTTTCTATTTGTATTATTTTCTTTTGTATTTTTCTCATTTTTTTTTATATGGGCTGAAATGCCACAATTTTTTTACAATTGGCACACAACTGCCACAATGTCCTTTCTTCTTCTGCCACCAAATGTTACACCAGCTCAACCTTCTTCAATTTCTTCTCCTTTACCTTTTGAAATCTCAGAGTGAGGGTTAGGCTATATCAGGTCACTGAGGCATGGGTTTAAATTCTCCGGTTTCTGTCAAAGAAAGCTTAGAATTTTTAGGCTCAAATTGTGTGTATCAAGGGCAGTTGAAAGGTGGGATTTTTAGTTCAAACTGTCCAAAAGATGGCCTTACATCATGTCTTTGATGTCACGAGTTCTATCAATTTTTCTTAACTTGGAGTGCATAACTTATAGTGAAAGAAAGCAGGTTCAAATAGTCCTTAGAGCAGAAAGATTTTGCCAGAACACTCTTCAAAAGAAGTTTTCACAGGTACAACTCTCACTAGGTATAGTCTTCCTTAGGACTCTCAAGACATGTTCTTACTTCTTTTTTTCACTCCTTAATGGTTCACTACATACTAATTCTGACAAAAATTTCTTGATGATGTCTTTCTTGAAAATGATGAATTTTCAAAAAGATCCAAAGATTTAGGCAGTCTACTATACATTTATAAATCTTCATTTTTCAAAATTGCTCAGTTTGAAATTCTGCCAAATTTGTTTTGATCTCACTCATACCATTGCACTTGGTTTAATTATTCCATACAATTTTATTTTATTTTTTTGTTTCAGAATTACCCTGTTATACCCCCAAACCTATGAGGAACAGTGTCCTCACTGTTTAGGAAGGACAACAAAAGGAAACAGAAGGGTAGGTACAAGGAAAGTAAAAAGAAAAATTCAGGGAAAATAACATCCTAGAACAAATTTAAGCACCCAGGAAAGTAACAACACAATTGACAAAACAGAAATTTTATTGGACAAACACTACATACAAAACATGAAAGAAATAGCATAATCTATATTGAACAGAAAGTATACACAGCAACATTTGAAATACAAACTAACTACAACTAAATCCTAAACACAGTCTACACTTAATCAAAATCTGAGTCAGAGCTTGATATGGTCATTGGCTCCCATCCCTGTTGCTCAGCAACTTTGTCATACTCCTTGAAATTCTCCGTCCTCTTCAGTTTCTCAGTCCTGGAAGCACCCTCCTAAGTCCTTTTAGCAGATGGTTTCTTAGGCTTGCTGCTGCCCTGGGGCATGGTGGGCTCTTTTATGGATAGGCCTTTGGATTCTGAAGGACCTAAGACAGAGTATAGGGAGAGGGTCTCTACAAGTCTGGCAAGCATGTCAGATTGGTCCTATAGATCTTGTACAGGTCAAGGGAGTTGAGGACCATCTTCCATAATTTCGATTCCTCTTTCCTATGAGCCTCTAAAACATGGTCAATCTCTTCCTGATGTGCTTGTTGTAGTAAAACCATGACTGCATCCACTAGAAATTTTACATCCTCCTTGACATAGGGGTTGGTCTCAATGGCTTTGGTGAGGGATGGCAGTGGTGAAAAGGTGTTGGGGCCATATGGGACAATGGCCCAATGGTGAGGGTCATCCATGGAGGAGGGGGTGATGGGCAACTCAGGAAGTGGTGGAGATGATAAAATGAATGAAAGTGGCAGCTCCTCTTCCACAACAATTGACTCAGGTGGGGTGAATGGGTAGGTCAGCTTCTATGGGGTTAGTTTGGGTTGCAACAGGGGTGGACAAAACTACTTCTTCAAAATCAGTTTGAGTGGAGGCATCAAAAGTAAGTACTGGAGGGGTTAGTGAGATTGGTTCTTCCTCCTTAGCAGTGGTAGGCACTACTATAGGGAATAGCCGAGGGGATGGAGTAGGAGTAGGTACAGGGATAGGTGTAGGAGTAGGAATTGGAAGAGGTTGAATGGTTGAGGTTGATGGGATTAGAGTGGATTGAATGGCATGGAGGCAGGTAGCCACAACAGACTGGTTTGCTATGTTGGTTTGGAGCTGGGCTAGTATGGATGTGAGAAGGGAAAGAATCTGGGTAGAGGCCTCTGGTAGGATTTGGGCTTGGGTAATAGGTGGGATGGGTATAATGGGCTGAAAAGGAGATGTGGGAGCATGCTGGAATTGAGTAGGCTGTGGAGAGTCAGGTAAAAGGGAGTACTCATGCCTAATGTCCTCCACAATGGAGTTAATCAGGGAGGAATACCCCTCAGAGGTGAAGTGCTCTAAATCCTGGGTATGTCAAAGTGACATGGAGGTAGTGAGGTCAATATTAGAGGGTGTGGAGGGTGGAGAGGAAGTAAATGGGTCAGGTGATATAGATGGAGCTGCTGGTGCAGGGCTCAAGGGTTCAACAGCTAGGTTGGATGGCTAGCTGGAGGGGTTGTGGTTGACTTTAATTTTCTCTGGTAGGTGGATGTGATGGGAAGTGAAGGTAGGGTGACAATGGGGTCTATGGTCGGAGGGGTTAACTCAGGGGTGATTGTGGTGATGATAGAAGGGATGGCTGAGCTGCTAGGAGGTATGGGAACTGTGCAACTGTTGGATTTTTTACGATCCCGCCGCAACAATGCGCTCACTAATGAAAAATATAGAGTCACCACCCAGAGCTTTTGGTGTCCCGGGAAACCTAGATCATTTTTATAAGCACCAAAGTGCCACAAATATGACTCTAAATCCGGTCTACGCCAAAGGCTCTTGGATAGGGGCCTCAGTTATCGATTGGGAAGGTGTTAAGCACCCAATCAACCCGCTTAACGCGGTCTCTACTTATGGCCAAAACAAAAATAATATAAAAGAAATGAAAAAGGCTTCCTCTTGCCCAAATGGGTCTTAAAATCCTATTTGTGTCCCTCCGTTCCTACCAAAAATTCAGCGACGTAATGACACAAATAGGAGAATGGAGGAATAACCGAGAAGGTAGAGGAATAGAAGGGAGAGCCAGAGCTCTCGGGCCCTTGTTGCACCGCTGAGGAGCCTTGCGTTGGCTTGCTTCAGTGAGCTTTCGAAGGCTTGTATGATGAGAAATGGGGTTCTAACTCCTATAGCTTACTAGTTAAGAGGTAGAGAGGGAAAGCTAGGGGATAACACACCTCTAACCTAGATCTTATGAGTGAAAAGCTAAGGTCTAAAGGGACTTTTAAAGTTATGGAATTTGTATGGGAATGGTGCACTAGAGGAGAGAGAGTGAAGGGATTCCTTAATCTCTTAATTGTAAAATTTTTCAAGCCATTTGCAAGGGGGGGTGCCTCTCTATTTATAGGAAAAAGAGAGGTTAGGAGGGTTCTTAGGGGCTAATTGGGTTTAGCAATTAGGTAATGGGCCATCTAAGGTTTCCTAAGGTTTTTGAAACCTTCAAAAATATGAAGAGGTGCTCCAATGGTGGATGATAGGGTGAGGCTTTAAACCATTTAAGGAGTTGCACATAGATAGTATATGGGTGCAATCGAACTAGAAAAACATACCCCAAAGGTTAAGATGGTCAACAAGTCAAACCCCAACCATGAAATTTGAGGCAGAAACCCAGAGTTACTATTCATATGCCTTATATAACTATTAGTTGTGCCAAGCATATGCACAGTAAAACAGTGATGCACAGTAGCTTTGGGAAGTCAACTGCCTGTGGGAGGTTCTAGGGAGAAATGGCTCGACACTACTATTAGTTACGCCAAATCCCTAAGGGGGTTCACATAAATTTACCATTCTGTCCTTCGGGTTCATAATGTGATATCTTTGCGTATACAACTCCAATTGGGGTAATTCTTGGCCCGTTGGAAAGCTGAAGGCTTCTACTTTTCGATGGTGTAAGATTTGATTATAGTAGAAGGTCACAACTAATCCCAGTGCACCACTCTTCATCCATTACTTAGGAAAGATAGGTTTAGGTCTAGAATGGGTTCTAAGGGTCAGGATGGGTTCCTAAAGGTTCGGAAAGGTTTCTAGGGTGATTTCCTAAGGGTTTGGGATGGCTCCTAAGGTTTCACAAGGGTTCCTAAGGGTTCCATACATGCCATCAAAAGCTCGAAGATGTGCCTATCTTGAAATGTGTTTCAATCGGGCCTTGGTCCAAACTTGGGTGTCCACAGATGCCCCTCTTTGGTATCCAATCACTAATGATCGAATGCCAAAGAAAAGAGACATCTGAAGAGGCCTAAGACAATACTGACGGGTTCACTGCATTCAGAATAAACTTCAAACATCAGATGAGTAACATGGTGAGAAAATAAAAGCCCTGTATGTTGGGAAAAATAGTCGTTTCTCAAGGTAATCGGTCCCCAAGCGCTTAGAGACACTACTAAGCATAATCAAGGTGAAAAATTAGTTGCGAAAGCCCAATAGCTAGGAAAAATGGTCGCTTCTCGAGATAATTTGAAGGAGTTTGATGTTCAAGATTCATTCTGAGTACAACAGCTTTGTAAGCAAGGAGGGTGATCGACCCACATTCAAAGATAAGTGCAATGCAAGTATGCAAGGCTCCACAGTTTGTGTCCAATCATATGAGGCATTGACTGTCTCATCTGACTTGTCACGGGTGCCCCTACTTGAAGCAGGGTTCGAGGTCTTAGGGCAAACTCATTGATCCCAAAATTTATTTAGCATGACTACCTGAGTGGAGCGAATAGATGTCGCAATTTCTTTTTTGGGAGTGTGTGCTATTTTCCTAATGTACCCTGGATCATCATGACCCAGAGTATCTAACCTTTAATAACACAAAATAGATCCGAACAAAATCAGGTGCCCACCAAAGGAGACATCCAATCCTGGTCTCTGCTGATAATGATCTTACAAATCAATTAACTATGCATAAGCATGCATCCATTAGGGGCGATAAGGAACAAAGGCGATGGAAGTCTCGACCCAGAACCCGTTCGGGTATAATTTACGAGAACAAATGACCATCCTATGGAGACTCAGATGTAAGGCATACACTTTACAGGGATATCGTACTAATACAGGTTTTAAGCCTGTGAAAATAAGGGGAGTGAACCCTTCTGCATGCATATTTACACATAGTTTGATTGACATGTAGTTTCATGTTCAATATGTTGGTTTCAACCAATGTTTGACCTTTTTCATAATGGAGTTACCCGAACCTCAAAGCCCGTAGGACGCATGCCCGGACAGTGCAGACCAAGAGTCCACACCTACGAAATAGCTTGCCATGAATCTCAAGTTAGACACTCACGTTCATATGAATCCACCAACTGAGCACTCGTCACAAAGATTTAGCAGTGGAGTCAACTCGATCGAAACATTGACCGTTCGACCGGGATTGACACTGTTGCTCCTACTTCAAAGTAGGATCCAAAAATCTAAGGCACACCTTTAGACTTAGGACATTGATATAGCAAAGCTGCATTATCGATAAAATATTAACTTTTTATCGCATTAGAACATGCGTGTGCGTCCAATCACGTGGGGCATAGACCACCTCATTTAACTGGTCGTGGGTGTCCCTACTTGAAGCAGGGTTCGAGGTCTTTGTGCAAACCTATTGATCTCAAAGTTTATTTGGCACAACTACCCGAGCGGAGAAAACAGAGGTCTCAACACTTTTTGGGACAACGTGCTATATTTTAAAACATATATCTTTATTATTTTATGTGGGGAATTTTTGACATTTTTTGTGTTTATCATTTTATGTGATTTTCAGATTTTTGAGTTATCATTTTATGTGATTTTTTTTATTTTAAGTTATCATTTCATGTGATTTTATTACTTTATTTCTGCTATTATTTTATGCGAATTATTTTTGGGATTTTCTTTATCTTTTTTTGTTGATTTTAAGTTTATCATTTTATGTGATTTTTTATCTTTTGAAGCTATCATTTTTTTATGCAAATTATTCTATCATTTTATCATTTTATGTAAATTATTCTATCATTTTATGTGAATTAATTTTTTTGGTTTTTTATGTGTGATTTTTTATCATTTTTTGGACTTTTTTACGTTTTTCTATGTAGGATCGGGAGGCCTATTACACTTGGTCCACTTTATTCTTAGCACGGCTTCTTGAGTAAGTCGAATGAGGATCAGCAAACCATTTGGGAGCACGTGCATCGGCCAAGATTGATAAAACAAAGAGTGGGGGTACCGGGTTATGTATCTGACCTGCACCAAGCACAAAGACCCGTAAGTGGTTGGTGCAACTCTTAGTTGCGCCAAGCCAAAAGGAGGCTCAAAATAGCTTGCCGCAATTAATAGTTGCGCCAAGCATGGCTGGGTTTTGAATTTAAAATGCTCAAGTTCGGGCAGCAAGGGCATATTTTCGAAAATATTTTCTCCCCCTCTTCAAACCGAAAATTAGCCTCCTCTATGGTTCCTTTACATCGCCTCTACGCGTGCCTCATTGCCAGGATTTGCTTGCGCTGATTGATTGTTTGCACCGCACTAGATCAAAGACCCCGAGTATCCATCTTCAAATAAAACTGAACAGATCCAGCCAAAATTGCCTACCGAAGGAGGCACTCAATCTTGATCTCCATCAACGATGATCTTATTATCAAATAATTATGCAAAAACATGCACTCATCAGGGGTAGATAAAACAAAGGGGAATAGAAGTCCCAACCCAGAACCTATTCGGGTATAATTTACGAGAAAAAACCACCATCCAACGAATACCCAGATATAAGGCGTACACTTTACAGGGAAACCGTACAAATGAAGGTTTTAAGCCTGCACCCAAAAATGAGCCCTTTAGAATGCATATTTGAACATAATCATTCGATAGGTAATTTCCTTTTTGACAGGTTGGTTTTAACCAACAATTGACCTTCCTCTGAGGAATCTGAAGCTTAAGACACTTAAGTTCACATAAATCCAAAAACAGAGCGCTTATCGCAAAGATTTAGTAGTGGAGTTGACCTGATTAAAACATTGATCGCTTGATCGGGATTGACACAGTTGCTCCTACTTTAAAGTAGGATCCAAAGATCTAAGGTGAACCTGAGGCTTAGGACATTAATTTAGCACAGTTGTATTGCCGATAAAATATTGACATTTTATCGCGCTAGAGCATGCAAGTGTGTGGCTGTGCGTGTGGAAAGTACTACAAAAATATGGCTATCTTTTTTCTTCTTTCTCTCTCTTTTTTTTAAAAATAATTTTCTTCTCTTCCTTTTTGAATAGAATGGACATCGGTGGTGAGATGCTTCATCTGATATGTCCATCACCGAGAGGTTGCTTGCTTTGTGGCTTCGGACCATTTGATGTTCCTGCACATCTCGAGAAAACGTCAATCCCTTTTTTATTTATATAGGTAATAATATGAATCTTAATTAACAGAAGGAGAAATAAACATTTACCTACATATTTTCAATTTTCAAGATTTATATATATTTTGGATTTTTATTTTCAGAGATTTTTTTGTTCGTTTTCTTTATTTTGAGATAGAAGTATGATGTTGTACAGATATACGTGGACATAAAGAAAGTGGGGATATATGTAGATGTATTTTTTAGATTTTTGATTGATTGATTTTTTTTGTTCTTTTTCTTCCTTGTTTGAAATGGAAGTATGATGTTGTACATATGGAAAAGAGTAGAAACATATACAATTTTTTTGTATTTAGATTTTTATTGATTTTTTTATTCTTTTTTTAGCTTTCCTTTTTTTGGTGTGGTGCCTTAATCACCGGGGTGAGATCTTGGGTCCCCTTTTGAGCATGGTCAATCCCCCTTTAAGTAGTCAAATCTTGGGTGAGTTTTAACAGCTTTACCAAGACTAGAACGTCAATCCTTTTGAATTGAGTCAAACCTTTCTCCTTACCTCGAGTCATACGTTTGACAAAGCAATTTCACTAAGGCAATTATGGTCGAGGCCCGATTTGAACTAACATGAGCAGCCCAGTCGAAAAAAGGGGATCAGGGAGAGTAACCAAGAGGGCTCCTCTAACATCGATCTTATCTATCAAACCTTTCTTTTTTCACTTATCCTTTTAACCAAGAGTTCGTCATGCCCGTTTTGCCCTCTTTTTACCCACGACACCCATTCAGGTTTTCACCACGTCCATGGGTTTATCACTCTTACCCCAAGCGCCCTTTCGAGTTTTTACTTGGTCTGCACAAACTAGTTGTTTTTACCCGTAGCGCCCTTTCGGGTTTTCACCATGTCCATCTTACTTTGAACTTGTATTTTTATTTTATTTTTATTTTTTACTTTTCAAAAGCCATGACATAGACATTGATTCCGTCATAGCCAGTCGGAAGGGGTTCTGGTGTCGTCTCACTATTCGGCTTGTGTTGACTTAACTGATACTATGACTGCTTGTGAACCTACAAAGAGGGCTTTCTTCAGGGTGTAGCTTGGCCATGGGTCAGGTTAGGATTTGAAGGTATGCTGGGGTAAAAAGGGTTTCCTTAATACAACTTCAATTTTTCACAGCATACTTTCTTCGTTGGGGGACTTTACTGTACATGCCTCATATATTCTTGTATATTTTTTACATTTTCCTTTATCTCATTTCAGGCAATCTCTTTTTGAGGTTTTGCTTTTTCAATTTTTTTAGATTTTGATAGTAACTTTACTTCCTCTTTTTTGTATATGTACACGCACACATTTTCTTTTGGGGAAGGAGTTTATTTGAAAGAAAGGCCCAGGCTCAAATGGGGTAGCAAAGGATATCATTATTTTTAGGGATGCTTTTTGGCTACTGTGTTTGGAATGATGGCCTATTTTAGGGGATTCTTAAGCAGTCATATATCTGTTTCACCAATACTTACCTTATCGCGATAGACTAAGCGTAGAACCGTCGGACGTATCCAGCATTGATAGGCTCAGGAAGATGATCTCTGTCTATGGCGGTGAGGCGGATGGCATATCCCAATAGCACTTCATGGATGACGTAAGGTCCTTCCCAGTTCGGCTTGAACTTCCCTCTCGGATCGGCGTAGAGGGATGGGAAGATCTTCTTCAGTACAATGTCTCCTACCTTTAGATCTCGACCATGGACACGTTTATTATAAGCATGTGCGATTCGCCCTTAGTAAACTTGAGTATAACACAAGGCTAGGAGTTTTTTCTCGTCCAGTAGATTCAATTATTCAAAGTGGGATCTCTCTCTCTGCTTCAGGTAAGCCTGATTCCATGAGGATTCGGAGCAAGGGTACTTCAACCTCTACTGGTAGGATGGCCTGGTTCCATACACAAGGGAGAATGGGGTTGCCCCTGTAGCTTTACGGATCGATGTTCTATAGGCCCACCAAGCAAATGGCAACATTTTACTCTAATCTCGATAAGTGACGATCATCTTTTCAAGGATGCGGATGACCGACTTGTTCTCAGGTTCGACAGCTCCATTAGTTTGAGGTCGATAAGGAGAAGAGCGATGGTGCTTGATTTTGTATTGCTCGCAGAAGGCTCAGATGCACTTATTCATAAAGTTTATGCAGTTGTCCGTGATAATATCCTTGGATACTCCAAATCGACCCACAATATTATTTTTGAGAAACTTCTCGACGTGACTGGCCATGATGTTGGCATATGACGCCGCTTCTACCCACTTGGTAAAGTACTCAATGGCAATGAGGATGAACCGATGTCCGTTTGATGCTTTCAGATTAATCATTTCGATGACGTCAAGGCCCCAGGTAGCAAATGGCAATGGAGTGGTGATGCAGTGAAGATCGATGGTAGGAGCGTGTATCAAACTGGAGTGTTCCTAACACTTGTAGCATTTCTAAATATGTTTATAGCAATCTGATTCCAAAGTGGTTCAAAAGTATCCCTGTCGTAGAATTTTCTTAGCGAGCATATGACCACTGACATGGGCACCGCATACTCCCTCGTGAATCTCTTTCATGATGTTGATCACTTCACTTTCTATAAGGAACCTGAGCAAAATATTGTTGTACGATCGCTTGTAAAGGCATTCCTCACAAATAACATAGCCTATCGCTAAACGTTGAATAGTTCGTCGGTCCATCTTGGACGTACCCTCTGGGAACGTTCGTGTCTCAAGGAAATTCTTGATATCTGAGAACCAAGGTGGCTCATTATCAGGCTTTGTAGTTCCTCAATTTGGAGGCAGAAGGCCAGCTCATTTCTTTGCTCGATCATGATCGGCTTCATCTTAGCACCATACAGAATTTCTATCATTGATGCCAATGTTGCTAGTGCATCGGGGAAGTGATTCCTTATCCGAGGGACATATGAGAATGTCACGTCTTTGAAGCAAGCTATCAGATGCTCGAGGTGTTCATGGTAAGGGCTCAGTTTCTCATCTTTTATCTTCCAATCTCCATTCGTCTGGCATATGGTCAACTGCGAATCGCCGAATACTCGGAGGTGAGTTACATTCAGATCATGTTGTTAGTGCAAGAGAAGTTGAGTTTGATAGAGACTGGTACGTGAGATCCTTTTGGTGAAATCAGAATGACACCAACTCCCTGACCCTTGGTATTTGTTTCTCCGTCGAAGTGCATTACACATGATTCTTCTACTTCTTCTGTATCATCTTCCATCATGAACAAGATGTCTTCATCGAGAAACTCGGTTCTAAAAGGTTCATAATCTGGCAAAGGATTGTTTGTCAGATGATTCGCGAGTGTCTGCCCCTTGATCGATTTTTGGGTGACGTACATGATGTCAAACTCAAATAACAAGATCTGCCAACGGGCAAATCGCCTAGTGAGGGTCGGCTTCTCAAACAGATATTTTAATGGGTCCATTCAGGCTAGGAGTAGAATGGCTTGGGATAGCGAGTAATGGTGGAGCCTCTGAGTAGCCCATACAAGAGCTAGACATGCTTTCTCTAGATGAGAATAGTGCGTCTCATAATCAGTAAACTTCTTGCTCAGATAGTAGATGACCTGCTCTCTTCTTCCCGTCTCATAATGCTGCCCTACGACACATCCCATCGAAACTTTCGTCGTGAAGAGATACATCAAGAGTGGTCTCCCTGGCTTGGGTGGTACTAACACAAGTGGGTTAAGGAGGTAGCATTTGATTTTATCGAACGCTGCTTGACAATCATCATTTCATTTAACGGGCGAGTTCTTCCTTAGTAGTTGAACGTCGGCGTGCAGATTGGAGTTAGCTGTGTAATGAACCGACTGATATATTATATTCTTTCCAGGAACCCTCTAGCTTCTTTCTCAGTAGATGGTGGTGGCATTTCGGTGATGGCTTTAACTTTGACTGGGTCGACCTCGATCCCTCTCCTGTTGACAATGAATCCCAACAGTTTTCCAGACATAGCAGTAAATGCGTACTTTTGTGGATTCAGACGTAACCTGTACTCTCAGAGCCTCTCGAACAACTTCTGAAGGTTTACCAAGTGATCACTTCACTTTGGTGACTTGGCTATCATATCATCGATATACACTTTAATTTCTCGGTGCACCATGTCGTGAAACAGTGCAGTCATAGCTCTCTAGTACGTTGCACCGGCATTCTTTAGCCCAAATGGCATGACTTTGTAGCAAAAGATTCCCTAAGGAGTGATGAATGCAGTCTTCTCTCGATCTGCCTCTGCCATCTTAATCTGATTGTATCCTGAGAATCCATCAATAAAAGAAAGCATCCTGTGCTTAGCAGTGTTATCGACCAAGATGTCGATGTGCGGCAATGGGAAATCATCATTCAGGCTTGCCCTGTTCAAGTTTCTAAAATCAATGCACATGCGGACCTTTCCATCCTCTTCGGTACAGGCACAATATTGGCTGCCACTACGGGTACTTAGATACCATGAGAAACCCTACGTCATACTACTTGATGACCTCGTCTTTGACTTTCAACATCCACTCAGGTCAGAGACATCACAGCTTCTGCTTAACCGACTTCATATCAGGGTAGAGAGGTAACTCATGCTTAACCAAATAAGTGTCCAGACCAAGCATGTCCTCGTACGACCAGGAAAAAATGTCTTGGTATGACCGAAGGAAGTCAATCATGCTTTTTCTTTCTTCGAGAGATAGCGATGTTTCGATCTTGGTAATTCAAGGAATTTCCTCAGTCCCCATATTAACATCCTCGTTTTCTTCGACAATGGTGTAGGGCCATGCTCAAATTTGGCAAACCGATCAAGGAGCTCATTGGGGAGCTCCTCCGAAGGGATATCCTCGTCCAGACTTGTAATACCTACTGCTTCTTGTATTTCTATAGGAAAGGGGTCGATTTTACATGAGACGGATTTTTCGATTAAGGTATCTTTTTGTGAGATTTTATTTAAAAATTTAAATGACTATTTTTGGACTTTGTATTTTTTTAATGTTTTTGAGATTTTTATTTTCTTCAGAGACGGACCCTTGGCAGCACGAGTCTGTGTATATACAAGGAATTGCCTACCAAGGGCTTATCTCACTTTTTATAGGTTATTATTTTTTGGGAAATGGGTGCCAAATGTTAGACCACTCCCTGCTTCCAGGGTTTGGGGCAAAGATGCCCAGTTGTGTACCTAAGAGGCTGCTCCTTTATCTGTTTAGATGGAGGGTGCTGACTGATACGGCTCTTCAGAATCAGCCTCTATCATGTTGATCCCCATTTCGTCTGAGATGATATCCTCAAATGTTGACACAGTTCTGTGGTGATTCACCACAGGGGGAGTTTTTTTAGGTATGGACCATCGTTCCTCAAAGAGGGATAGCGCGGCCAAGTCTATCTCCAGGTTAGGAAGGGTGATGTGGGGATTGGTGGGGTGAACTGGTGTTATAGGCTTATGAGGGGTTAAACGAGTTATCCCATTCCGGTCAATCTTCATAACCCCGGCACTCACGAATGAATTTCTGATATGAGGCCTGGGATGGGGTTTCTCCTCTATGTGGATCCCCCTAGCTTTTGTAGCTGTCGTCGCACGGGCTTTCTCCTTAGCCTCCCGCACTTCTTCTTCCATGGGCTTGTAACTTTTTGACCACCTTTATTTGTGGCGAGCTCCTTTTTGCCTTGCAGTCGAGGCCCAAGACCCCTTCCTTTTTTATAGCCCCACTTTTGGAGCATAGCCACTGCTACTACCATTCTACCTCTGGTTCTTTGAATGATGCCCTCGATGGGCTCTGGGAGTATCGTCGACACCTCGTACTCGAAACTATGGAGGTCAGCGTCCTCAACGGTGTGCGGTACATCCAGCACTTTGGGTTTTTTAATGTTGTTGGTGGCCTTCTCTTTCTCACTGTGCCCCTCGCTGATGATTGTGATGATCTTATGCCCAGATATAAATTTGAGTTTCTGGTATAGTGGGGAGGGTATGGCTCCAACTTCATGTAGCCACGGGTGCCCTGACAATAGATTAAACGAGGATTTGATGTCCATCACTTGAAATAATATGGAGAAGGTCATTAGCCCAATTAATAGCTCAAGATCAACTTCTCCCTTTATCTCTCTTCATGTGTTATCGAAACCTATGGCGCTAGTTCTCATGGGTCATAGCATGTAAGGATCTACCCCAATCTTGGTGGCAGTTCTGAGTGGGCATATATTCAATGCGGACCCATTATCGATTAGAACCAAGGGATAATTATATTTCTAAACTCAACGGTTATATTCAAAGATTTTGAGTGACTACCTCCTTCCTCAGGTAAATCGGCATCAAAAAATGAAATGGCATTTGGAGCCATCACTTAACCAATTATTTGCCTGACTTCATCCGGGCTAACCTGAAGTGACACATGCACATTCTTTAACGCTCCCATTAATGCTTGAAATTGAAGTGGGGACATCATTAATAGATCCCATACAGTAATATGGGTAGGCATTCTTCTCAGTTGAGTCTCCAGCATATGCTCTCGACTCATTTTTTTGAAAGGATTTACTGCGCTATCTTTCTTCCCCTCTGGTTGGGCTTGTGTGGCTGCTGGTGCTTTCGGCTGCTTTGAAATCTTTCTGGACCGGGTAACGAAGTCCACTGCTCCTTCTCTATGGCTGCCAGCATTGATATCCATTTATTCATAACTCAGTGGGACCTGGTGAGGATCATAAGTTGGTCCCGAGATCTAAATGTATAGCTGCTAGTATCGGAGGCACTTGCACTGCGGGCTCAGAGGAGTGGGCAACACTTGATTTACCTTGGTGATAGTTGGTTGGGTGGAAAAATTGGGCCAAATGGGGGTAGTGAAGATTGAGGGTGGTGGCACTGGGGGAAAGGGGTAAGATTAGGCCATTTGTAGTTGATAAGTGCCGGTAGGGGATTGGGGGTATCATGGGCTATCTGGTAATTTACGGGGGTGGTGGTGTATGGTTGGTATACATTTTTATGCACATAATTGACGGGCATGGCTGATGGAAAATAAGCCCTAAGATCTATGGGTTCAATTGGTGATGTCGGGTTGGGAAAATAATCTGATAAATTTAGGGATTCAATCACCCCAATATTCCTTTCTTCACAATTTCTCAGAAATGGTACTACATAGCTCTCCCAATCATTGATGTAGTCCGATGGGTCAAACTTGAACTCCTCATCACATTCTATCATTTCGATGGTGGGTTTGGGACCTGCTCCTCTGATAGGATGTGGGGGTAATCGCACCTAGTGGATATTTACATGTTGGTTCACTTCAGAAGGTGTCGGTAGAATGATTTTCCCTGCATCAATTAAATCTTGGATCGCAAGCTTCAATGAGAAGCAATGATCAGTCAGGTGACTCAGACCCTAATGAAAATTACAGTGAGTATTAGGGTCATAATTCTTGGGGATCGGGTGAGGAGGTGGTTGCGGTTGATGAATAGTGACTAATTCCTTTTCTATTAGTAAAGGTAAAAGTACACTTAATGATTGCCCCAAGGGTATAAACACTCAGTCATAGCGGGCTTTTGTTTCGGAGTCATCTGCATTCCTTGCCCATTTCCTGCTCTCTATATCTGCTCAATTCTAAATGGTGCTGGCAGGGTTGCTTGAAATTGGAACAAGGTTATATTATTATTGGGCCTGATATTAGCATGTTCTGGACATCAGCCCCTATTTTCTTCTCATTCCTTTACTTCAGAAACCTCTTAACCCCACTGGCTTCGCTTGGTGCATTCTTGTTCCGGCGGCCTTCCCTGATAGCGTCCTCACAATGATTAGCGTTTCTTATCAGATCAACGAAGTTGGACTGCTGCTGGTACACTAAATAGTCTGAGATTACTGGTAGAGTATTCTTGGAAATCATTTTGATCTGTTCATCGTCAGGTATCCTATTTCGGACTGGAGCTGCTAGTGCTCTCCCGGTTCTGCCTCAAACGGGCCAAGTCAGACTTACGTGGTTCAATGCCTATGTTGTAGACGTATTATTCCTGAAACAAATGCATCAAGTCCTTCCATATTTTCATCATAGATGGTTCCAACGATGTGAACCACCTTAGGGTCGGACCAGTCAAACTTTTTTGAAAGACCTTTATTAGTAGTCTTTCGTCCCCTCCATACTGGCACATGTCCCCACAGTAGGACCTGAGGTGTGCAAGAGGATTGCCGGTGCTGTTGTACTTGTCAAAAGTTGGTATTTTAAACTTGGGAGGTAAGAGGACCTCAGAAAACAAACATAAATCTGTGAAGTCCGTGGCGTGGATTGCAACACCACCCATTTTCAACAACTGCTTCTGTATTTTATCTAACTGCTCTTTCAGCTACTTTGACTCCTTGGATATTGTGGCCACTTTCTCGATAGTTGGTTGGACATCACTTTGGGCTACTAGGGGGTGGGAAATGATAGGAGGAGGGTTAAGGCTGGTCAGAACCCCAGCATAGGCTCCACTGTTTCTTATCTCATCCTCTTCATACTGTTAGTCTATATAAGGTACAGTGACGGCGGGATTCTCTTGCTGATGCTGCATGGACTGGATGGGAATGGCAGGAGTGGGGGTTGGGTGAGTCCATTGGGGATGTGGGAAAGTTTGTTGGATGATGGGATGAGTGGAAGTTAGATTTTGGAGTGGGGCTTGATGAGGCCATTGAGCATGGGGGAAGGTTTGAAGCTGACTTTGGGATGTAGGGATATGGGTAAATTGGGGTTGATGTAAGGCATGGGTTTGAGCTGGGTATGAGGGTTGTGAATGGGTGAAACTTTGGAAGAATTGTGAGGTGTAGGGGTGTGAGGCTCCAAGGTTTTGCTGGGATTGGGTTTGGGCCATGAAGCCTTGGGAGGGTTGGGCCACAATGCCTTGGTCATGATAGGTTTGGGCCATGGGCCATTGATGGGTTTGGGCCATGGGCCCTTGATGGGTCTGACCCAATGGGCCTTAGTGGGTTTGGTCCATGAGCCCTTGGTGGGTCTGGCTCATTGGGCCTTGATGGGCATGGCCCAATGGGCATTGATGGGCTAGCCCATGGGCCCTTGGTGGGTCTGGCCTATTGGGCCTTGATGGGTCTGGCTCATTGGGCTTTGATGGGTCTGGGCCATGGGCCCTTGGTGGGTCTAGCCCATTGGCCCTTTGGTGGGTCTAGGCCATAGGCTCTTGATGGGTATGTGTATGGATATGGGTCATGGTGTTTTGGGGCATTAGGCCTTGGGATATGTAGGAAATGGGGGTTTGGATACTGTGGATGATGGGGGGTTGATGGGGGTCATGGGGGCATGAGGCATGGAGGCTTGATAGGGTATGGGATGGATCCATGGGTGTGTGGTGTGGATGAGAGGGGATGTGTTGGGAGGCCTTCCACCTATTATATGTTTGGAGCACATCTTCCATCATGGCCATGGAAGGGGAATCGGATGGGGATGGGTTATTTGACGGTTGGAGGGGTATGGATGGGGTGCGTGAAGAGGGAAACTTATGCATGGCCCCAGTAAAATTGGGAATGGCCCGGGTGAGAGGTGGGATATAGGGTGGATTGGAGAAATGAGGTGGGGCATTGGTGGATGCACTAGGTATGTATGAGAGAGGAAAATTGGCCATGGCTTTGGGAAAGATGGGCATGGCTTGGGTAAATGGAGGGATGTGTGGGGGATTGGATGTGGTATGGATGGATGTGGGTGGATAGGGTTGGGAGGATGCGAAATGGGGCATGTTGGTCAAGGTAGAGGATGGGTGTGGAAGGAAGGTGGGATGGGTTTGAGATGGCCATGGATGAATGCATGGTTTGGGAAAATGATGGGAAATTTGGACTTTGAGTATTTTGGGAAATGGTGGAAGGGAAAATGGGGGCACCGAACGGGCCGGTTATGGTGAGGTTTGATTGAGCAAGGGGGGTGGAAGCAAAGGCTTCTTTGGTATGGAAATGGGTTGGAGAATGTGGCAGGGATGAGTCGAGATCGTCATAAGCCGGGTCCATGGCCCACGACATATCTCGGTATCGAGTTGGGTACGGGTGCCTCGGATGGGGCCCATAAAGCTTCCTCCTTCTTTTCCTATGGGATGACGGAGGGTACGATGATGCTGTTGTGCCGGTACCAATCAAGACTCTATTTTTAATTTTTAATTTTAATTTTTTTAATTTTTACAAGTGAAAAAGAAAATGAGGGTTCCGGGGCCTTTTTGAATTCCCTTCTCGGGTAGCTCTCGTACCCTAGATAGGTCCCGTGATAAAGCTTCTAAAGCGCTTCGGAAGAATAAAAGGGAAACCCCTCGATCTATTGAAGGCATGAAAACCAATGTAAATAATCCGATCCCCCGAAATGAATATAAAAAAGGTCACCTTCTTTTGACCGGCGAGGGCATATTGGGTGTTAGAAATTACGGGACCTAAACAGAGGCACAAACACATTGATCGAGGAGTCCGAGATGTGAAATAGGCCTTAGATCCGAACTGGTGCTGCTCAAAACCACACTAGCGCAACTAATAGTGGCGCTAGAGCAGAAAGTCCCAGATTAAAGTTGAACCAATTAATAGTTGTGCCAGTGTACTTTTGGGAAATTTTACATTGGCACAACTAATACCTGTGCCAGAGAAAAATGGTTCTCCAGTTTGTATGACAGCAGCAATCTCAGTTCGAAATGGGTCTCCAAACTAGCTTTTGGTGGAATCTGGGCTTTCAGGGACTGACTGTGTATATGGTCCGCTCTCTTCCTCATCGAACCTAAGGGTTTAAGGCCAAATTGGGTTCACTATAACTCACTTTTTCTCGAGTTTTAAGCTTGGTAACGAGAACGTTACCCACCCGATATACCTCAAGTGCAAGCACTTTTCTCAGGTATTAGGCGGGCTGGGACTTTTCTGGATCATCACCACTAGGGGCTGCCGTCGTACTAAGACCTGGGTGTTTGTATGTGTAAATAACCCATCCCTTTAAAAATCTATCCTGTAAAAATCAATTTAAATCTCCTTTGTTGGTTCAATTTTATTTTTCACTTTTAAGAAAATTTTCTTAAGTTCAAAGACCGGGGGTGATGATCCCGTGTCACCTCTACGGGTCAGCATTCATTAGCAGAATATGATTGCAGAATTAAAAGCACAAGTAGGCCCGCCAAATGGCTAAGGCACTTTAAATAATAGAAATGTAAAGAAATTAAATGACAATGCACAAGTAGATCCACCGATCAGGTAAGGTGCTTAAAATGGCAGAATCGTAAAGAACTTGAATGCAGTGCGCAAGTAGGCCCGCCAATCGGCTAAGGTTCGTAAATGACATAAAGTAGGGGTAAGTAGAATGATATAATCGGAGGGATGAGTAAAAAAATATAAAAAATAAAATAAAAAATAGCAATAAAAGGTTAATAAACTCAAAAAGAAAAAGGTCAAGTTCAAGGGAAAACTCTACTAGCTTCCCCAACAGAGTCGCCATCTGTGCAACCGTTAGATTTTTTATGATCCCGTCGCGACGATGCGCTCACTAATAAAAATTATAGAGTCGTCACCCGGAGCTTTTTCTGTCCCGGAAAACCTAAATTATTTTTATAAGCACTAAAGTACCACAAATATGACTCTAAATCCGGTCTACGCCAAAGGCTCTTGGGTAAGGGCTTCAGTTATCGATTGGGAAGGTGTTAGGCACCCAATCAACCTGCTTAACGTGGTCTCTACCTATGGCCAAAACAAAAATAATATAAAAGAAATGAAAAACACTTCCTCTTGCCCAAATGGGTCATAAAATCTTATTTGTGCCCCTCCGGGCCTATTGAAAATTCAGCGACGTAACGACACAAATGGGAGGATGGAGGAATAATCGAGAAGGTAGAGGAATAGAGGGGAGAGCCGGAGCTCTCGGGCCCTTGTTGCACCGCTGGGGAGCCTTGCGTTGGCTTACTTCGGTGAGCTTTTAAATGCTTGTATGATGAGAAATGGGATTCTAACTCCTATGTCATACTAGCTAAGAGGTAGAGAGGGGAGGCTAGGGGGTAACAAACCTCTAACCTAGAGCTTATAGGTGAAAAGATAAGGTCTAAACGGACTTTTAAAGTTCTAGAATTTGAATGGGAATGGTGCACTAGAAGAGAGAGAGAGAGAGAAGGAATTCCTTAATCTCTTAATTATAAATTTTTTCAAGCCATTTGTAAGGGGGGTGCCTCTCTATTTATAGGAAAACAAGAGGTTAGGAGGGTGCTTAGGGGCTAATTGGATTTAGCAATTAGGTAATGGGCCATCTAAGGTTTCCTAGGGTTTTTAGAGCCTTGAAAAATGTGAAGAGGTGCTCTAATGGTGGATGATAGGGTGAGGCTTTAAACCACTTAAGGAGTTGTATATAAATAATAAATGAATGCAACAGAACTAGCAAAACACATCCCAAGGTCAAGATGGTCAACAAGTCAAACCCCAATCACAAAATTCGAGGTAAAAACCCAGAGTTACTGTTCATATGCCTGGCACAACTATTAGTTGTGCCAAGTATATGCACAATAAAATAGTGATGCATAGTAGCTTTGGGAAGTCGACTGCCCGTAGGGGGACCCACCTATAACTGGCGCAACTATTAGTTACGCCAGATCCCTAAGAGGTTCACATGAATTTACCATTCAGCCCTACAGGTTCGGAATGCGATATCTTTGTATATATAGCTCCGATTTGAGTGATTCTTAGCCCGTTGGAAAGCTGAAGAATTTTACTTTTCAATGGTATAAGATTCAATCATTGTAGAAGATCACAACTAGTCCCAATACACCACTCTCCATCCATTGCTCGAGAAAGCTAGGTTTAGGTCCGGAATGGGTTCTAAGGGTCGGGATGGGTTCCTAAAGGTTCAGGAAGGTTTCTAAGGTGATTCCTAAGGGTTTAGGATGGCTCCTAAGGTTTTAGAATGGTTCCTAAGAGTGGGTTCTATACATACCATCAAAAGCTCGGAGATGTGCCTCTACCAAAATGTATTTCGATCGAACCTTAGGCCAAATTTGGGTGTCTACAGGAACAGAAATGGATGGTGTAGACACCCAAATTTGGCCTAAGCCCCGATCGAAATACGTTTTGAGAGAGGTACACTTTCGAGCTTTTGATGGCATGTATAAAATCCTTAGGAACCTTCTCAAACCCATTAGAACCCTTTCCCGAGCTAGTGTCAAACCCTCCCGAGCAGTGGTTGGAAAGAGGAGTGCCAAAATTTATACAAACCTCTTCAGGAACTAAGTTATATACCATATGAAAGAAGACTTTTCCAGCTTTCTAACAAGTCAAAAATCACCTCAATCGGAGTTGTAGATCAAAAGTTATGACCGTTTAACAATCAGGTCATTTTGGAGAAATTTTTGCTTGGTGCAACTAATAGTTGCGCCAAGCCATTTTCCCCCAGAATTTGCCTAGCGCAACTAATAGTTGCGCCAGGATTTTTTTCCCTTGAAATGGCCTGGTGCAACTAATATTTGTGCTAGGTATAAATGGGTCCACCCACTCCTTGCGAAGCCAACTTCTAGGCTACTGTACAGAACTATTTTATAGTACATTTGCTTGGCGCAACAAATAGTTGCGCCAAGCATATGAATAGTAACTCTATCTATTTGTCCCAAAATTTATGATTGGGGTTTGATTTGTTGACCACCTTGACCTTTGGAGTGTATTTTTATAGTTTTGTTGCACCCTTTTGCACCCTATTTGCAACCCATTAAGTGGCTTAAAGCCTCACCATATCATCTACCATTGGAGGACCTTCTCACACATTTCAAGGCCCCAAAAAATCTTAGGAAACCTTAGATGTATACCTAATTCCTAATCTTTATTAGAATCTAAACACCCTCCTAACCCACCCATTTCCTATAAATAGAGACCCCCACCCCTTAGTTTAAGGGTTGAGAAATTTGCTTAATAGAGAAAGAGCTCAAAGTGAGAAGTTCTTCCTCCCTTTTGTGCACCATTTTCACATAAATTCCAGAATCTCCCAACCTCATTTCAAGCTTGTTCTTGAGCCTAGGTATGTGTTACCCCCTAGACCCCTCACTCTACCTCTTAACTTTAAGCCTTAGGAGTTAGAGCTCCTATTTCCATCATATAAGCCTTCAAGAGCTCATCACAGCAAGCCACGCAAGGCTCTCCTATGGTGCTACAAGGACCTGAGGGCTCCAGCTCTCCCCTTTCTTTTCCTATCTCTTTTTAGCATTTCTCATCCTCCCATTTGTGCCGTTACACCGCCAAATTTTCGATAAGAACGGAGGGGAACAAATAGGATTTAAGGCCCATTTAGGCAAGAGGAAGCCATTTTCTTTTCTTTTACTTTATTTTTGTGCTGGCCATTAGTAGAGACCGCGTTAAGCGGGTTGATCGGGTGTCTAACACCTTCCTGATCGATAACCGAAGCCCCTACCCAAGAGCCTTTGGTGTGGACTGGATTCAGAGTCATATTTTTAACACTTCGGTGCTCATAAAAATGAACTAAGCTTCCCGATACACCGAAAGCTCCGGGTGGCGACTCTATATTTTTGCAAGCCAGCGCATCGCCGCGACGGGATCGTCACAAATCCCACAATTGCACAGATGGCGACTCTGCTGGGGAGTAGCTAGTAGAGCTTCCCCTTGAACTAGGCCTCTTTAATTTTTTATTTTCCTAACATTTTATTGCTATTATTTTATTTTATTTTTTACTATTTTTTTTTTACTCACCCTTCCGATTAAGTCATTTTACTTACCCCTACTTTTATGCCATTTACTAGCTTTAGCCGATTGGCCGGCCTACTTGCGCATAGTCTTTAAATTTCTTTACTTTTCCGTCATTTTTAGTGCCTTAGGTAATCGGTGGGCCTACTTGAGCACTGTCTTTCAATTTCTTTAATTTCTCGTCATTTAAAGTGTCTTAGCCGATTGGTGAGCCTACTTGTGCAAACATATTCCGACAGTGGACGCCAACCCGTAGTGGCAGCACGGGGTCATCACCCCCGTCTTTTGGACTAAAGAAAACTTCCATAAAAAATATTTTGAAAAAAAGAAGTTAAAATTGAATAAAAAATAGGGAGCTTAATTAACTTGTTTTTACGGGTAGATTTTCAAAGGGTTGGGTTTAGGCACACATTCAACCACCCAGGTCATAGTATGGCGACAACTCCAAGTGGTGATGATCCAGAAAAGTCCCAGCCTACCTAGTATCTGAGAAGGCGCTTGCACCGGAGGTATATCGGGTGGGTTTTCATTCCAAAGATTAAAATCCTTGGGGAGTGCGCTAGCGAGTTATACCGGACTCAAATCCTTTAGGTGCAATGAGGAGAGAACTGATCATAAAAAAATAGCTCAGTTCCCAGAAGCCTAGCTTCCACAAAATCCAAAAAAAGGACGCACCTTCAGGCTGCTACTCCCTGCTATTTAGAATTTGGACCATCATTTTTGCCTAGTGCAAGTATTATTTACGCCAGTGCAAAAATTGGGAATTTATAACTGGCACAACTAATAGTTGTGCCAGCTTTAAATCCTCCATTTTTACCTTGGCGCAACTAATAGTTGCGCCAGTGTAGAAAAGAGGCCCTGCTACCTTGGCGCATGTATTAGTTGCGCCAAGTGTACCTGGACAGTAGCAGCCCAAAATCTGAGGTTTTCTCACCTCCCGAGTCCCCTGATTAGTGTGCTTAGTACCTCTATTTGGGCCCCGTCATCTCAGACACCCAATACGCCCCCACCAGTCAAAAGAAGGCAACTTCTTTTTTACTCATTCCAGGGATCAGATTTTTTACCTCGATTTCTGTGCCTTCAATAAATCGGAGGTCCTCCTTAGATTCTTCCGAAGTGCATCAGAATCGTCACCGCGAGTCTTGAATTTGGGTACGAGAACCACCTAAGAAGGGAATTCTAAGGCTTCGGAACCTTTGTTTTTCAAAATTTTCTCAAAAAAATTAAACAAAAAAAAAACTAAAAATCAAATCAAAATAAAAAAATATATAGTTTGTGGTGCCGGCACCACGACATCATCTTGCCCTCCACCGTCCCGTAGGGGAAGAAGGAGGAGGATTTTTGGGCCTTATCCAAGGCACCCTTACCCAACCCGTTCCTAAAGGATGTCGTGGGTAGTGGGCCCGGCTTACGCCGATCCCGACTCATCCCCGCCACATTCTCCAACCCACTCCCATTCGGGAGAAGCCTTCACATCCATCCCCATCACCCTGTCCCCTTTTACCGTTACCGGCCCGTTTGGCACCCCCATTTTTCCAACCGCTACCTCCCAAAACATCCAAAGTTCAACTCCCCATCTTTTGCCCAAACCATGCCCATGCCAAATCCAACATAGTCCCCATCCACATCCATACAAAACCCAACCCCATTTTCCCCATCCACATCCGTGCCCCATTTTTCATCTTCCCCATATAGGCCCGATCCACCCTCATTCACCTATGTCACCTCCACCCTATCCAACCCCCCACCAATCCCCCCATCTCCCCAACTCATGCCCATTTTTATCGGGGCCATACCCAGTTTTTCCCAAACACTTACACCTTACCCTTCATCATCCCCATACATACACAATACATCCCCACTTCCCGATGCCCTATCTCATCCACCCCATATCCCACCACCTACCATGGTCATGGCCAATCATACCGGGGCCATGCCCAATATTTCCTCCACATCCCCCCCATCTACATCTCACCCCCCCTTAAATCCACCATCTACATCTGATCCTCCTTCCATGGCCATGATAGAGGATACGTTCCAAGCCTACTCCTAACGGAAGGCTTCCCAAAATACCTCCCCTCATCCACACCCCACATCCATGAACCCATCCCATACCCTAGCCAATCTCCATGCCTCTCTCCCCCATGACCCCCATCAACCTCTCATAATTCACACCATCCAAACCCCCATCCCCCATATGCACCAAGGCCCATTGGCCCAAAAATCCCCCCTCATGATCTCCAAGGCCCAATGGCCTAACACCCCATCACCCATACCCAAGGGCCCACGGCCCAAACCCATCAAGGGCTAATTTTCCAAACCCACCAAAGGCCCATGGGCTAGACCCACCAAGGCCTAATGGGCCAGACCCACCAATGGCCCATAGCCCAATCCTATCATGACCAAGGCTTCACAACCCAACCCTCCCAAGGGTTCATAGCCCAAGCCCAAAACCTTGGAATCTCATACCAATACCCTTCACCATTCCTCCAAAATTTCACCCATTCACAACCCTCATACCCAGCTCAAACCCACGCCCATTTTATCCATACCCCTACATCTCAAAGTCAGCTTCAAACCTTCCCTCATGCCCAATGGCCTCACCAGGCCCCACCCCAAAATCTAAATTCCACTCATCCCATCATCCAACAAACTTCCCCTCATCCCCAATGGGCTCACCCACTCCCCACACATGCCATTTCCATTCAACCCATTCAACACCAACAAGAAAATCCCACCCTCACTGCATATTATGCCAGCCAGCAGTATGAAGAGGACGAGGTTAGGAATAATGGAGCCTATGGTGGGGCATTAACCAGCCTCAACCCTCCTCCTATCATTTCCCACCCCCTGGTAGCACAAAGCGAGATCCAACCAGCTGTCGAGAAAGTGGCCCCTATATCCAAAGAGTCAAAGCAGCTGAAAGAACAGTTGGACAAAATACAAAAGCAGTTGATGAAAATGGGTGGTGCTGAAATCCACGCCACGGACTTCACAGATTTGTGTTTGTTCGTCGAGGTCCCCTTACCCCCTAAATTTAAAATGCTGGCCTTCGACAAATACAACGGCACTGGCAATCTAATAGCACACCTAAAGTCCTCCTGTGGGGACATGTGCCAATATGGAGGGGACGAAAGACTACTGATAAAAGTCTTTCAAAAGAGTTTGACCGGTCCTGCTTTGAGATGGTTCACATCTTTGGATCCATTTATGATGAAGACATGGAAGGACTTAATGCACCTATTCCAAGAACAATATGTCTACAATATAGACATTGAACCGCGTAAGTCAGACTTGGCCCGCTTATGGCAGAACCCGAATGAGACCAACAACTATTTAGGATGCTGGAGAGTACTGGCAGCTCAAGTTAGAAATAAGATATTTGACGATGTGTAGATCAAAATAATTTAAAAAAACACTTTGCCAGTGATCTCAGACTTCTTGGTGTACCAGCAGCAGTCCAGCTTTACTGATCTGGTAAGAAATACTAATAGATGTGAGGACGTGATCAAAGAAGGTCGCTTGAATAAAAATGTACCAAGCGGAACTAGTGGGGTAAGGAGGTTTTCAGAGCAGAGGAACGATAAGAGAACCAGGGACCGACGTCCAGAAAGTCGCCAATACCAGGCCAATAATAACGTAACCCTGTTCCAATTGCAAGCAGACACCTGACTCCGTCGGGCACGTCTGAGAGGCGAGGAATGGGTAGGAAATGCAAATGACCCTAGAGAGGAGAGCCTGTTATAATGGAGTCTTTACGCCCTTGGGGCAATCCTTGAGTGTACTTTTTCCATTATTAATTGAAAAGGGTTTAATAACTGTTCTCCAACCACGACCTCCTCCCAATCCAATTTCATATAATTTTGACCCAAATACTCATTGCAATTTCCATCAGGGTCTGGGCTACCCAACTGATCGCTGCTTCCCATTGAAGCACGCAATCCAAGATTTAATCAATGCTGGGAAGATCATTCTCCCTGCACCCACCCAAGCAAACCAGCATGCGAATATCCATCAGGTGCCTTTACCACCACACCCTACCGGAATAGCAGGTCTCAGACCCACCATACGGATGGTAGAGGAATTTGAAGAAGAATTGAAGTTTGATCCATCAAACTTTATTTGTAATCAAGAAATATTTGTGGCACCAAGGCAGAGAAATCTAGGAGAAGAAACTATTCGGGTGATTGAACCCTTAAATCTAGCAGATTACTTTCCCACCCCGACACCGCAGACTGAACCCCTAGATCTTAGGGCCTATTTTCCACCACCCACCCCCATTAACTATGTATAAATAAATGCGTATCAACCATATTCCACCACCCCCATCAATTACCCAATGACCCATGGCACCATGCCACCCATTACCCCTGATTCAACCGCCTGCAAACTCCACCACCCCCATCAATTACCTAATGGCCCATCAAACCTCCGATCTTCCATCGCTCATTAGCTACCAATGGCCTACGCCCACCCCATTATCCCCGGCATAACCATTTGCAAGCTTCACCACCCCTACCTGGCCCAACTTTGCCACCCAACCAGCTATCATCGAGGTAAATCAAGTATTGCCCACACCTCCTAAACCTACAGCACAGGTGCATCTAATATTGGCAGCCATACCATTTTAGATCTCGGGGCTGACCTATGATCCTCATCAGGTCCTGCTGAGTTATGAACAAACAGATGTCAACGCTGGCAGCCACAGAGAAGGGCAGTGGACTTTATGACCCGATCCGGGAAGATTTCAAAGCAACTAGAAGCACCGACAATAGCACAAGCCCAACCCGAGGAGAAGAAAGATAGCGTAGTGAATCCTTTCGAGAAAATGAGTCGAGAATATATACTAGAGACTCAACTGAGGAGAATGCCCGCCCATATCACTGTATGGGATCTATTGATGACGTTCCCACTCTATTTTCAAGCATTAATGGGGGCATTAAAAAATGTGCATGTGTCACTTCAAGTCAGCCCAGATGGAGTCGGGTAGATAATTGGTCAAGTGATGGCTCCAAATGTCATTTCATTTTCTGACGCTGACTTATCGGAGGAGGGAGGTAGCCACTCGAAGTCATTGAATATAACAGTTGAGTTCAGAAACATAATAATCCCCTTCGTTCTAATCGATAATGGATCCGCATTAAATATATGCCCACTAAGAACCGCCACCAAGATTGGGGTAGACCCATGCATGTTGAGACCCACGAGAACCAGTGCCCAACGTTTTGACAATACCAGAAGAGAGATAATGGGAGAAGTTGATCTTGAGCTATTGATTGGGCCAACGACCTTCTCCGTATTGTTTCAGGTGATGGACATCAAATCCTCATTTTATCTGCTACTGGGGCACCCGTGGTTACATGAATTCAGAGCCATACCCTCCACGCTGCACTAGAAACTCAAGTTTACATCGGGGCACAAGATTATCACCATCATTGGTGAAGAGCATAGTCAGAAAGAGAGGCCACCAACAACATCGAAAAGCCCAATGTGTTGGATGTGCTGCACACCGCCGAGGATGTTGACCTCCACAGTTTTGAGTACGAGGTGTCGACAATACTTTTGGAGCCTATCGAGGACATCGTTCCCAAAACTGGAGGTGGTATGGTAGCGGCTGTGGCCATACTCCAAAAGTAGGGCTACCAAAAAGGAATGGGACTTGGCCCCATATTACAAGGCAGAAAGGAGCCAATCATAGCAAAAGGGGGTCAGAAAGTCAGATTCAAGCTTGGTTATAAGCCCACAGAAGAAGAAGTGAGAGAGGCTAAGGAGAAAGTCTGTACGACAGCAGCTGCAAAAGCCAGGGGATCCACACAGAAGAAAAACTCCCTCCCAGGCCTCACATCAAAAATTCATTCATAAGTGTCGGGGTTGTAAAGATTGATCGAAATGGGGAAACCTGATTAACCCCACACAAGCTAGCAGTGCCAATCCATCCCACCAATCCCTAGATCACCCTACCGAGCTTAGAAATAGACCTGGCCACTCTATCCTTATTTGAAGAGTGAGGTCCCCTACCTGCACAATCTCCCCTTATGGTAAATCACCACAAAACTATGTTAATATTTGAGGATATGATCTCAGATGAAATGGGGATCAACATGATGGAGGCTGACTCTAAAGAGCCATATCAGTCAGCACCCTCCGTCTGAATAGGTAAAGAAGCGGCCTCTCAGGTACGCAACTGGGCATCTTTGCCCCAAACCCTGGAAGCGGAGAGTGGCCTAAAATTTGGCACTCATTTTCTAAAAAAAAATAACCTATAAAAAGTGAGATAAGCCCTTGGCAGGCAATACCTTGTATATACACAGACTCGCACTACTAAGGGTCCGTCTCCGAAGAAAACAAAAATCTCAAAAACATTGAAAAATACAAAATTCCAAAAACATCGAAAAAATATAAAGTCCAAAAATATTATCATTTAAAATTCTAGATAAAAGTCCACAAAAAGATGGCTTAATCAAAATATCCATCCCATGTAAGATCGACCACTTTCCTGTAGAAATACAAGAAGAGGTAGGTGTTGCAAGTCTGGACGAGGATGTCCCCTTTGAGGAGCTCCCCAATGAGCTCCTTGATCGATTTTCCGAATTTGAGCATGGCCCTACCCCAATTATCGAAGAAACAGAAGATATCAATTTAGGGACTAAGGAGATTCCCAGAATAACCAAGATCGGAATGTCACTGTCTCTCGAAGAAAGAAAAAGCATGATTGAATTCCTTCGATCATACCAAGATGTTTTTGCCTGGTCCTACGAGGACATGCCTGGCCTGAACACTGATTTGGTTGAGCATGAGCTGCTTCTGCTTAACTGATATGAAGCCAGTTAAGCAGAAGCTGAGACGTCTCCAACCCGAGGGAATGTTGAAAGTCAAAGACGAGGTTATCAAGTAGTATGATGCAGGGTTTCTCATGGTATTCAAATACCCACAGTGGCTAGCCAATATTGTGCCTATGCCGAAGAAGGATGGAAAGGTTCGCATGTGTATCGATTTTTGAAATTTGAACATGGCGAGCTCGAAGGATGATTTCCCACTGCCACACATCGACATCTTGGTCGATAACACTGCTAAGCACAGGATGCTTTCATTTGTGGATGGATTCTCGGGATACAACCAGATAAAGATGGCAGAGGCTGATAAAGAGAAAACTGCATTTATTAGTCCTTGGGGCACCTTTTGCTACTGAGTCATGCCGTTTGGGCTGAAGAATGCCAGTGCAACGTATCAGAGAGCCATGACTGCTCTATTTCATGACATGATGCACCAAGAGATTGAAGTGTATGTTGATGATATGATAGCCAATTCACCGGAGTGAGGCGATCACTTGGTAAACCTCCAAAAGTTGTTTGAGAGGCTGAGAAAGTACATGTTATGTCTGAATCCACAGAAGTGCACTTTTGGCGCTATGTCTGGAAAATTTCTACGATTCATTATCAGTAGGAGAGGGATCGAGGTCGACCCAGTCAAAGTTAAAGCTATCACAGAAATGCCACTACTGTCTACTGAGAAAGAAGTTGGAGGGTTCTTAGGCAGAATACAATATATCAGTCGATTCATTGCATAGCTAACACCCATCTGCACGCCGATCTTTAAGCTGCTAAGGAAGAACTCGCCTGTTGAATGGAACAACGACTGCCAAGTAGCATTCGATAAAATCAAAGGCTACCTCCTTAACCCATCTGTTTTGGTACCAACTGAGCCGGGGAGACCACTCTTAATGTACCTCTCCATGACTAAATTCTCGATGGAATGCGTCTTAGGGCAACATGACGAGACAAGAAGAAGAGAGCAGGCCATTTATTATCTGAGCAAGAAGTTTACTGATTACAAGACACGTTATTCTCATCTGGAGAAAGCATGTCTGGCTCTTTCATGGGCTATTCAGAGGCTACACCATTACCTGCTGTCTCAAGCTGTTCTACTTTTGGCCCGAATGGACCAATTGAAATACCTATTCGTGAAGCCAGCCCTCACTGGACGGATCGTGCGCTAGCAGCTTTTATTATCTGAGTTTGACATCACATATGTCACTCAGAAGTCAATTAAGGGGCAGGCACTCGCTGATCATCTTGTCGACAATCCTTTGGTAGATTATAAGCCTTTGAGAACTGAGTTCCCAGATGAAGATATCTTGTTCATGACGGAAGACGATACAGAAGAAGCAGAGGAGTCATGGGTAATGCACTTTCTCGGGGCAGCAAATGCTGAAGGTCAGGGAGTTGGTGCCATTCTAATTTTACCGAAAGGATCCCATGTACTCGTCTTTATCAAGCTCAATTTTCCTTGCACTAACAACATGGCTGAATACAAAGCTTGTGCCACTGGTCTGCAGGCAGCTCTCGATCTGAATGTAACTAACCTTTGGGTGTTCGGCGATTCACAGTTAATTATATGCCAGATGAATGATGACTGGAAGACAAAAGATGAGAAACTGATCCCTTACCATGAGCACCTCGAGGACCTGATAGCTTGCTTCCAATATGTGACACTCTCATATGTCCCTCGGATAAGGAATCACTTTGCCGATGCACTAGCAACTTATCAAGAATTTTCTCGAGGCACTAACTCTCCTTGAGGGTATGTCCAAGATGGACCGATGAACCATTCAACGTCTAGCGGCAGGCTATGTCATTTTTGGGGAATGCCTTTACTAACTATCATACAATAACATCTTGCTCAGGTGCCTTACAGAAAGTGAAGCAACCAATATCATGAAGGAGATCCACGTAGGAGTATGCGGAGCCCACGTCAGTGGTCACATGCTTGCTAAGAAAATTCTGCGGTAGGGATACTTTTGGACCACTATGGAATCAGATTACTATGCTACAAGTGTTAGGAACACTCCAGTCTGATACACGCTTTTGCCATTGATCTACACTGCATGATCACCCCTTGGCCATTTGCTACCTGGGGCCTTGATGTCGTCGAAATGACTAATCTAAAAACATCAAATGGACATCGGTTCATCCTCGTCGCCATTGAATACTTTACCAAATGGGTAGAAGCAGCATCATATGCCAACATCATGGCCAGTCACGTCGAGAAGTTCCTTAAGAGTAATATTGTGTACCGATTCGGAGTACCCAAGGATATCATCACAGACAATGGCACCAATTTTGTGAATAAATGCATCCGAGCTTTCTGCGAGCAGTACAAAATCAAGCACCATTGCTCGTCACCCTATCAGCCTTAAACTAATGGAGCCGTGAAAGCTACGAACAAGATGGTCGTCTGCATCCTTGAGAAAATGGTCATCACTTATCGAGATTGGAGCGAAATATTATCGTTTGCTTTGTGGGCCTATAGAACGTCAATCCCTATCACTATAGGGGCAACATGGTTCTCCGTTGTGTATGGAACTGAGGTCGTCCTACCGGTTGAGGTTGAAGTACCCTCGCTCCGAATCCTCATAGAATTAGGCTTACCTGAAGTGGAGAGAGAAAGATCATGCTTTGATCAGCTAAACTTATTAGACGAGAAGAGACTCCTTGCCTTGTGTCATACTCAAGTTTACCAGGGGCGAATCGCACGCGCTTACAAGAAACGTATTTGTGACCGAGATCTGAAGGTAGGAGACACTGTACTGGAGAAGATCTTCCCATCCCTCCACCACGATCCAAGAGGAAAGTTCAAACCAAATTGGGAAAGACCTTACGTCTTCCAAGAAGTGCTAATGGGATACGCCATTCGCCTCGCCACCATGGACAAAGATCATCTTCCTGAGCCCATCAATGCTGAATACGTCCGACGGTTCTACTCTTATTCTATCGTGATGAGGTAAGTATTGGTGAAACAAATGTGTGACTGCTTAAGAATCACTCAAAAGAGGCTATCATTTCAAACAAAGTAGCCAAAAAGCATCTCTAAAAATGATGATATCCTTTGCTACCCCGTTTGAGCTTGGGCCTTTCTTTCAATAACCCCCTCCCCCAAAAAAAATGTGTGTACATATAAAACAAGGGAAAGTAAAGTTAGCATTAAAATCCAAAAAATTCGGAAAAGCAAAACCTCAAAAAGAGATTGCCTGAAATGGAGCAAGAAGAATCACGGGGCATGTATAGTAAAACCTCCAAGGAAGGAAGTATGTTGAGATAACTGAGCCATATCAAGGAAACCCTTTTAGCCCAGCATACCTTCAAATCCTAACCTAACCCATGGCCAAGCTACACCCTGAAGAAAGCCCTCTTTTAGGTTCACAAGCAGTCATAATATCTGTTAAGTCAACACAAGCCGAGTTGTGAGACGACACCAGAACCCCATCCAACCGGCTATGACAGAATCGACATTTATGTCGTGGTTGTTGAAAAAATAATGATGAAAGAAATAAAAAGAATAAAAAAGAATAAAAAAATAAAATAAAAATACAAGCTCAAAGCAAGATGGACGTGGTGAAAACCCGAAAGGGCATTATGGGTAAAAACAGGGAGCTTGTGCGGACCAGGTGAAACCCGAAAGGGCGCTTGGGGTAAGAGAGCTAAACCCATGGACGTGGTGAAAACCCGAAAGGGAGCCATGGGTAAAAGAAGGAGATAAAAAAAAAATGAAAAGAAAAGAGAAAAAATTAAAAAAGAAAGGTTTGGACTGATTGAGGAGATTGATGCTTAAGGAACCCTTTTGTTACTCTTCATGTACCCTCTTGTCCAACTAGGCCACTCATGCTAGTTCGAATCGGGTCCCGACCAGAATTGTCTTTGTGAAACCACACCGTCAAACGTATGACCTGAGGCAAGGAGAAAGGTTTAACTCAATCCAAAGGGATCAATGTTCCGGCCTTGGTAGAATCCGGAAACTCACTCAGGTCCGACTGCATGAAAGAGTTTGACTATACTCAAAATGGGACCCGTTACTCCATCTCACTGTTAAGGCATCAAAAAAAAAAAGAGAGAAAGCCAAAAATAAAAAATTAAGAAAAATCCAAATACCAAAAAATGTATATATATTTCTACTCATATTTCTAGCATCATATTTCAATCTCAAAAATGAAGAAAAATAACAAAAAATCTCCTAAAACAAAAATCCAAAAAAATATCTTGAAAATGAAAAAATGTAGGTAGAAATCTACTTTTCCTTCTATTGTTTATGATGCATTTTCTTTATATGTATAAATAAAAAAGGGACTGACCTTTTCTTGAGAATATGTAGGAACATCACACGGTCCAAAGCCTCGAAGCGGGCAACTTCTCAGCGATGAAAAAATCAGATGAAGCATCCCACCACTGACGTCAGGTCTATTCAAAAAAAAGAGAGAAAATCATTTTGAAAAAGAAAGAATAAATCTGTGCTTCCCCACAGAGCTACGCACATGCTTGTTTTGATGCGGTAAAATGTCAATATTTTATCAGCAACACCACTGTGCTATAGTAACGTCCTAAGTCTAAGGCATGCCTTGGATTCTAGATCCTACTTCAAGGAAGGAGCAACGATGTCAGTCCCGATCAAATAGTCAATGTTTCGATCGAGTCGACTCCACTGCTAAATCTTTGCGATGAGCGCTCTGTTTTAGATTCATATGAACTTAAGTGTCTTAAGCTTCAGATTCTCCATTAGAAAAGGTCAATCGTTGGTTAAGACCAGCCTGTTGAGATTAAGATTACATATCAATTAAACTATGTGCAACCATGCATCCAGAAGGGTTCATTTTCCCTTTATTTTCTATAGGCTTAAAACCTGTATTGGCAGTAGTATCCCTATAAAGTATACGCCATGCGTCTGGGCATTCGTATGATGGTCGTTTGTTCTCATAAATTGTACTCGGGCAGGTCTGAGTCAGGGCTTCCATCGCCTTTGTTGTTGCTTATTGCCCCTGATGGGTGCATGATTACGCATAGTTGAATGAGGTTTATGATCATTGTTGATAGAAACCAGGATTGGATGTCCCTTTTGGGAGACACCCAATGTTTGGTTGGATCTGTTCAAGGTAGTTGAAGCAGGATGCTTTAGGTCATGTTGATCCTGGGCACGTTTTCAAAAATGGCACGTGCTCCCAAAAAAGCGTTGTGACATCTATTTACTTTGCTCGGGCAGGCATGCTAAATAAACTTTGAGATTGATGGGTTTGCCCAAAGACCTCGAACCCTGCTTTTAGTAGGGGCACCCGTGAACAATCAGATGGGGCAATCAAATGCCTCGTAGGATTGGATGTAAACTGTGGAGCCTTGTATATTTTTGCGTTGCGCCTATCTTTGAAAGTGGGTCGATCACCCCTCTTACTTAAGAAGCTCTTGTATTAAGAATGAATCTCGAACATCAATCACCTTCAAATCATCTCGAGAAGCAGATGTTTTTCCTAACTAACGGGCTTTCACAACTCGAGAAGCGAACATTTTTCCCAGCTATTAGGCTTTCGCAACTCATTTCAAGTCGGTTATGTCCAGTAATGTCGCTAAGCGCTTGGGGACCGATTACCTTGAGAAACGAATGTTTAGCCTGGCATCCAGGGCTTTCGTTTTCTCACCATATTACTCATTTAATGTTTGAAGTTCATTCTGAATGCAGCGGACCCGTCAGTAATGCCTTGGGCCTCTTCGGATGTCTCTTTTCTTTGGCATTCGATCATTAGTGATCGGATACCAAAGAGGGGCATTTGTAGACACCCAAATTTGTCCCAAGGCCCAATCGAAACATGTTTCGAGAGAGGCATGCTTTCAAGGTTTTGATGGCATGTATGAAACCCTTAGGAACCTTCTCAAACCGATTAGAATCCTTTCCCGGACTAGTGTCAAACCCTCCCGAGCAGTGGCTGGAAAGAGGAGTGCCAAAATTTACACTGATCTCTTTAGGAGCTGAGTTATATACCATTGGAAAGAGGACTTCTCCATCTTTCCAGCAAGCTAAAAATTACCTCAATCAGAGTTGTATATCAAAAGTGACGACCGTTTGAAAATCAGGTCATTTTGGAGGAATTTTTGCCTAGCGTAACTAACAGTTGCGCCAAGCCATTTTCCTCCAGAACCTCTCAAAATCAACTCTATATTTTATAATATACTGATTCAATACAAACTTACAGTATAATGTGCTCAGATGTGCAATCTGTACAACATTCAATCCCATACAAGGCCTTGAACCTCTCAATTTATAGCTCTCAACCTCACCCTAGCTATTGAAGTTGTTTAGCCAACCATTGTTGGTCTAAAGAGAGAATGGGGAAGAAGGAAGAGGGATGAAATTTTGGATGGAAGAGGGAATTCGAATTTTCTCTGAGTTCTCTCAATTTTTGGATGGTTCTTCTGTAAACTCTTCAGGCATTTATAGTCTTCCCCTCTGTCCTCAAATCTGTTTCAGCCAATCAGAGCTCAAGGGAATAATTATGTTATTCTCAGCTGCTGATGTAGCTGATTTTTCTTCTAGAAGCTCTCCACTAATTAATCCAAACTGGATAAGTACATGTGAAGTGGTTAGAGGGTTCCCATTCGTGCCCATATTCATTCCAAAAATACCTTCAAATTGGCCAAACAGCCTTAAGACACGTGTGCACAGAGCATTGAAGTGAGCAGTAGATGTGGCTAGAACTGAGAAGTTCCCACGTCGTGCTTCGATAGGATCAGGGAACCTTTCGACAGGTTCTGAGTCCCATTAGTGCTCCATTCGACAAGTTGGAGTGAGCCTTCGGCAGGTTGCATTACTTCTCGACAAGATTGACATCAAAATCTCCCTGTTGTCCTTGCTCTAGCCAACCCCTCGATATGTTATAATTCATCCTGTCGATTTCTTATAAAGCTCTTGATATCCTCTAGACAGGTACTTTCAGGTAAGTCTTCAATAGGTTCTTCTCTATTGTTCGACCAGTTGGAGGCTGTTCTCGACAGGTTCATAGTTAAGCACCTAGACCTATCGAGAGGTATGTGGAACTTCGCGAGATCCACTGCATCTCCAGGTGACCTCTCGACGAATTGCAACACACCACTCGACAGGTTCTTTCAACTTTTCGGCAGCTTCATTTTTCTTCCTCAGAACCTGTCGATGAGTTCTATTTCAACTTCAGGTCCTCTTAAAAGAATTCTTCATTTGGTTTAAACTCCTCGATAGGTTCTGGGAACCTGTCGATCTCTTTATATCCAAGCATCAGGACCTGTCGAATGGATGAAATAACCTATCAAACTCTTCTGCTCATTGCTTCCACAATTGGCACACTGCTTGGGGTGTTGTCCTTCATTTGCCCAGTACAAAGTAGCCTTTGAGGGGTTCAAACTTCATCCAATGTAGTTGCTCTTGCTCCCATGTGTGCCCAGTTGGACACATGGCATTCCCATAGACTTCTGAGGCTCTATGGACTACTTGATTGGCTTGCCTTTTCGACTGCATGAGCACATGATGAGGCAGCAGATATCTTTTTTGGTATTTTTAGGTGGATGTCTGCAGTATGACTATAATTTATTACTTATCTATAAAATACACTCAAGACACATTATTAGTCAACTCAAAGGTCCATCAAAGGTTAGGTTAGGAGGTGAAAAATGGTATTTACCCCATATTTTCTCCAACCCCCCCAAGCAATGACCAATTATCCCTCATCTTCACAAACCGCACACAATCCCCCCTCATGTACCCAGGTCATGCCCAATTTTACCAGGGCCATGCCCAATTTTCCCCATACACCCACCCAATCCATACCCTATACTCCCCCTCCATCATATGCACCCCTTGCACCCACCCCCTCACCCAATCCAATGGCCATGATGGAGGAAATGGTTAAGGCCTACACCAGTTGTAAGGCTTCTCAAAGCAGCCTCCCTTATCCACCCTTCACAAACCCATCTTATACACTCCCAAATCTTCATGCCCCTTTTCTCCCAAACTCTCATCAACCCCTCATCATCCACACCACCCAAGACCCTCATCAATCACGAGGTCATTTGAGCGGGCCTTAGGTCCCCATGGGCCAGACTCACCAAGGCCTAATGGGCCAATCCTACACCCACCAAGGCCTAATGGGACAGACCCACCAAGGCCAAATGGGCTAGACCCATCAAGGTCCAATGGGCCAAGCCCACCAAGGCCCCATTGTCCAGACCCACCAAGGTTCAATGGCCCAGACCCATCCAAGCTCCATACTCTATACCCAAGCCTAGCAAGGCCCAAATCTTTGATCTTCATACCCATACCCTTCACAATTCCCTCAATATCTCACTCACCCACAACCCTCATACTCGGCCCAAGGCAGAAACCTGACACCTACCATTCATCAACCCCAATTTACCCATCCCCTTACACCACAAAGTCATCCCCAAATATTTCCCCAAGCAAAGTGGCTTCATCAGGTCCTAACCCAAAATCTAACTTCCACTCATCCTATCACTCCGTAGAACTTCACTCATGTACATTGGTCCCACCCGGCACCCATCCAGCCCAGTCAACACCAACAGGAAAATCTCACCCTCACCCTACCATATGTAGACCCACAATACGAGGAAGATGAGATTAGGAATAGCAGGGCTTATGTAGGGGCACTCACTAGCTTCAATCCTCCACCACCCGTGATCACCAACCCCCTGACAGTATAAAGTGAATGGAGACTGATCATTGAAAAAAAAGCCCCGCCGTCTAAAGAATCGGAGCAGCTGAAAGAACAACTGGACAAAATCCAGAAACAATTGATGAAGATGGGTGGAGTTGAGATCCACACCATGGACTTTTCTGATTTATGCCTATGCTCCGAGGTCCCCTTACCTTTAAAATTAAAAGTGCCAGTCTTTGACAAGTATAATGGCACGGCAACCCCATTACACATCTCAAGTCCTACTGTGAGGACATGTGCCAGTATGGGGGGATGAGTGTTTGCTCATAAAGGTCTTTAAAAAGAGTCTTACAGGTCAGACTTTAAGGTGGTTCACTTCGTTGGAACAGTCCATGATTAAAACTTGGAAGGATCTTACCCACCTATTCCAAGAGCAATATGCCTACAAGATAGACATTGAACCCAGAAAATCGAACCTAGCTCGGCTAAAGAAGAAGTCCGACGAAGCATTTAGTGATTATCTTGGGCAGTGGAGGGCACTGGTGCCTCAGGCCAGGAACAGAATACCCGACAATGAGCAGATTGAAATGATATCGAAGAATACCCTGCCAATTATCTCAGACTTCTTGGTATACCAATAGTAATCCAGCTTTGCTGATTTGGTGAGGAATGCTAATCGCTGTAAGGATGCGATAAGAGAAGGGCGGTTAAACAAAACGGCAAACAGTGGGATATACGTCCTAATACCAGCACAACCCCATTCCAATTTAAGACAACACAGCCAGCCCCGACTAGAAGCGAGCCGATGTAGAGAATCAAAAATGGACAAGGGGAACAGATGGCTCCGGAGTAGAGAAAAGATCATTTTGATCGAGTCTTCACACCCTTGGGGCAGTCCCTAAACATTTTACTATCCTTGTTAATTGAAAATGGTGTGCTCACAGTACTACAGCCACGACTCCTGTCGAATCTAATCTTGAGAAACTATGACCCCAACACCCACTGTAACTTCCACCAAGGACAAGGCCACCCGACTGATCGTTGTTTCCCCTTGAAGCATGCGATACAGGACTTAATAGAGGCTGGTAAAATCATCCCTCCGACACTTCCCTAGGCTAACCAGCATGCAAACATACTCCAAGTGCCACTACCACCACACCCACCAAGAGGGCAAGGTCTAAGACCAACTATCAGCATGGTACCAGAAGATGATGAAGAGTTTGGCCCATCAAAGTATATTCGTGCCCAGGAAGATTTTGTAGCACCCCGGTAAAGAGACCAGGAGGACAGAAGCATTGGGGCAATTGAACCTTTAAATTTAGCTGATTACTTTCCTAACCCCACACCACCAACAGAACCCTTGGATCTAAGGGTATATTTTCCATCACTAGCTCCCGTCAACTATGTCCAAATCAATTCCTATCAACCACACACAACCACCCCCACCAACTACCTAGTGGTCGGTTGTGTCTCCCATCCCCCTCCATCCCCGATCAATTATCAATGTTCCACCCCAGTCACATCACCCCCGATCCAGCCATCCACAATCCTCGCCAACCCCATTTGGCCCACTTGCTCCACCCTTCCATCTTTTACAGAAGTTTGCCAAGTGATCCCCGCCCATCCCAATCCATAGGCACAAACACCTCTGATACCCTCTTTCATCCCATTCCAGATTTTGGGACTAACTTATGATCTCCATCAGGTCTAGCTCAGTTATGGTCAAACAGATGTCCCTGCTGGCAGCAGCAAGGAGGGGGCAGTGGATTTTATCACCAGGTCATAAAATATTTCCAAACAGTCGGACGCACCAGTACCAGCACCAGCCCAACTAGAAAGGAAGAAAGATACTACTATGATAAACCCATTTGAGAAGATGAGCCGATAACACATACTTGAAACTCAACTAAGGAGAATGTCGACCCGTATCACCATCTAGGACCTGTTAATGACATCCTCGCTTCACTTTCAAGCCCTGATGGGGGCATTAAAGAATGCACATGTGTCTCTCCAAGTAAGCCCAGATGAAGTCGGGCAGATAATTGAGCACGTGATGGCTCCCAACGCCATCTCTTTTTTGGATGTTGATTTACCAGAGGAGGAAAATAATCATTCCAAATCCCTCAATATCACTATTGAAACTAGAAATCTGGTAATTTTATTGGTATTGATCGAAAATGGGTCTGCTTTAAATGTGTGCCCTCTGAGAACAGCTACCAAAATAGGGGTAGATCCTTGTATGTTAAGGCCGATAAAAACCAGTGCTAGAGGGTTTGATGGCACGGAAGAGAAATAATTAGGGAAGTCGATCTTGAGCTTGTGATTGGGCAAATGACCTTTTCCATACCTTTCCAAGTAATGGATATCAAGTCTTCCTTCAACCTGCTATTGGGGCGCCCTTGGTTACATGAGGTCAGGGCAATACCGTCAACATTGCATATGAAACTTAAATTCATGGTTGGGCAAAAAATCATCACCATCATAGGTGAAGAACATGACGAAAGAGAGAAAGCCACCCACAATATTGAGAACCCCAAAATGTTAGATGTGTCACACAAAACCGAAGATACATACCTCCATTACTTCGAATACGAGGTATCGGCAGTAGTCCCAGAGCCCTCGAAAAGTATCACCCTAAAAATCGAAGGCAGAATGGTTGCAGCTATGGCCATGCTCCAAAAATGGGTTATCAGAAAGGTAAGGGGCTAGGACCACGATTACAAGGCAGAAAGGAGTCAGTCAAAGGCAAGGGCGGATATCAAGTCAGATTCGGGCTAGGTTACAAACCCATTGAAGAAGAGGTTCGAGAGGCCAAGGAAAAGGCCCGAACAATAGCCACTGCTAGAGCCAAGGGAATAAACCTAGAAGAGGAACTCTGTCCTAGACCTCACATCCGGAATACCTTCGTAAGTGCAGGGATTGTGAAGATTGATCAGAATGGGGCAACACAATTAACCCCCCATAAACCGATAGCCCCTATCCACCCCACCAATCCTCAAATTATTCCCCCCAACCTGGAAATAGACCTAGCCACTCTATCCCTTTTTTAGGAAGAGTCTTTCGTACCTTTACAATCTCTCCCTGTGGTATATCACTACAAGACCTTGCTAATATTTGAGGATAGAATCTCAGATGAACTCAGAATCAACATGATGGAGGCTGACTCCGAAGAATCATATCAATCAACCCCTTCCATTCGAACAGGTAAAGGAGCAGCACCAAAGGTAAGAAACTGGGCGACTATGCCCCAAACTTTAGAAGCAGCCAGTGGTCTAAAATTTAGCACCCGTTTCTTAAAAAAAAATAACCTGTAAAAAGTGAGATTAGCCCTTGGCAAGCAATACCATATATATACAGAGACCCATGCTGCCAGGGGCCAATTTTCGAAGAAAAGAAAAATACTAAAAAAATAGAAAAATACAAAATTAAAAAATATTGTCTTTCAAAATTCTCAAGAAAATCAAAGAAAATGATGCCTTAATAAAAAATTCTGTCCCACGTGGAGTCAACCTTTCCTATAGAAATACAAGAAGCGATAGAAATCACAAGTTTAAATGAGAAAATCCTTACTGAGGAGCTCCACAATGAACTCCTTGAACGGTTTGCCGACTTTGAGCATGCCCATCCTACTGTTGAAGAAATAGAGGACGTCAATCTAGGGACTGAGGAGATCCCCAGAATCACCAAGATCGAAACGTCGCTATCTCCCGAGGAAAGAAGCAGCATGATTGATTTCCTTCGGTCATACCAAGACGTCTTCGAATAGTCGTACAAGGATATGCTTGGTTTAGATACCGATTTGGTTGAGCATGAGTTGCTGTTATATCCATATGGTAAGCCGGTCAAGCAGAAGTTGAGACGCCTCAGGCCAGAATGGATGCTGAAAGTAAAAGATGAGGTTATCAAGCAGTACGATGCAGGCTTCCTCATGGTCTCTAAATACCCGCAGTGGCTAACCAATATCATCCTTGTACCGAAAAAGGATGGAAAGGTTCGCATGTGTATTGATTTCAGAAATCTCAACAAGGCGAACCCAAAGGACGACTTCCCATTACCGCACATTGACATCTTGGTCGATAATACTGCAAGGCATGGAATGCTCTCATTTATGGACGGATTCTCCGGATACAATTACATCAAGATGACAGCGATAGACCGAGAGAAGACAATGTTCATTACTCCATGGGGAACGTTCTGCTACCGAGTCATGTCGTTCAGGTTGAAAAATGCTGGGGTAACATATCAGAGAGTTATGACTGCACTATTTCACGACATGATGCACCGAGAAATTGAGATATACGTCGACAACATGATCGCCAAATCTCATAAAAGAAGTGATCATTTGATAACTCTCTAAAAGCTGTTTGAGAGACTGATGAAATACGGGTTGTGTCTGAATCCTCAGAAATGTGCATTCGATGCCATCTCAGGAAAACTACTAGGCTTCATCATCAGTAGGAGAGGTATCGAGGTTGACCCAATCAAAGTAAGAGCCATCATCAAAATTCCACCATCATCAACCGAGAAAGAGGTCAAAGGCTTCTTGGGCAGGATATAGTATATCAGTCGGTTCATTGCATAGCTAACTCCTATCTGCACGCAGATCTTCAAGTTACTGAGAAAAGATTCGCCCATTGAATGGAACGATTACTATCAAGCAGCATTTGATAAAATCAAGGGTTACCTTTTCAACCCGCTTGTGTTGGTACCACCTGAGTCAGGGAGACCGCTCTTAATATATCTCTCGATAACGGAAGTTTCGATGGTATGTGTCCTAGGGCAGCATGATGAAACAGGAAGAAGAGAGCAGGCCATCTACTATCTCAGCAAGAAGTTTACTAACTACGAGATGAGCTATTCTCATCTGGAGAAGGCATGCCTGGCTCTCGTATGGGCCACACAGAGGCTTCACCATTACTTATTATCTCAAGTTGTTCTCCTTCTAGCACAAATGGATCCATTGAAGTACCTGTTCGAAAAGTCGGCTCTCACTGGGTGGACTGCACACTGGCAGCTCTAGTTATTTGAGTTTGACATCACGTATGTCACTCAGAAGTCGGTCAAGGGACAAGCACTTGCTGATCATCTTGCCAACAATCCCTTACCTGACTATGAGCCTTTGAAAACTTAATTCTCAGATGAAGACATCTTGTTTATGATAGGATGACACAGAGGAGATAGAGGAGTCCTGGGTAATGCATTTCGACGGAGCAACAAATATCGAAGGCCAAGGAGTCAGTGCCATTCTAATTTTGTCAAAAGGATCTCATGTACCAGTCTCCATCAAGCTCAACTTCCCATGCACGAACAACATGGCCGAATATGAGGCATACGCCGTAGGCTTACAAGCGGCCTTAGACCTGAAAGTAACTCATCTTAGGGTATTTGATGACTCACAATTGATCATATATTAGACAAACAGAGATTGGAAGACAAAGGATGAGAAGTTGATCCCATACCATGAGCACCTCGAGATCTGATAGCATGCTTCGATGATATTACTTTCTCCTATGTCCCATGAGCAAGAAATCGCTTTGCCGATGAGCTAGCAACATTGGCATTGATGGTCAAAACTCCATATGGTCTCGAGATGAAGCCAATCATGATTGAACAGAGGAACAAATCCGGCCTTCTGGCTCCAGATTGAGGAACCCCTAAAGTTAGATGATGAGCCTCCATGGTTCTTAGACATCAAGAATTTCCTCGAAACTCGAACTTTCCCTGAAGGTACGTCCAAGACGGACAGGCGGACTATCCAACATTTAGCGGCTAATTACATCATCTGTGGCAAATGCCTCTAAAAGCGATCCTATAACAACATCTTTCTTAGATGCCTAACCGAAAATGAGGCTGCCAACATCATGAAAGAGATTCACGAGGGAGTATGTGAAGCCCACGTCAACGAGCACATGCACGCCAAGAAGATCCTACGGCAAGGATATTTCTGGACCACCATGGAAACTGACTGTTGCAAGCATGTACAGAAGTGCTATAAATGCCAAGAGCACTCCAGTCTAATACATGCTCCTGCCATTGATCTACACAGCCTGACCACTCCTTGACCATTCGCTACTTGGGGCCTCGACGTCGTCGGAAAGGTCAATCTGAAAGCATCTAACGAGCATCAGTTCATACTCGTCGCCATTGAGTACTTCACCAAATGGGTAGTGGCAGCATCCTACACAAAAATAACGGCTAGTCATGTTGAGAAATTTATCAAGAACAATATTGTTTGTAGATTAGTGTGCCCAAGGACATCATCACGGATAACGGCACCAACTTTGCAAACAAGCACAGCAGAGCTTTCTATGAGCAGTATAAGATCAAACACCGTCGCTCATCACTGCATCAATCACAAACCAATGGGGCCATGGAAGCTGCTAACAAGACGGTCATCCACATCCTAGAAAAGATGGTCGTCACATATAGAGACTGGAGCAAAATATTACCTTTCGCACTTTGGGCCTATCGAATGTCGATCCGTACTGCTACAGGGGCAACACCATTCTCCCTTATGTATGGAACCGAGGTCGTCCTGCCAGTAGAAGTTGAAGTGCCTTCACTCCATATCCTCATTGAATCTGGTCTAATAGAAGCTGAAAGAGAGAGGTCCCGCTTTGAACAGCTAAACTTGCTGGATGAGAAAAGGCTCCTAGCTTTATGTCACACCCAAGTTTATCAAGGGCGAATTCCACACGCTTACAACAAATGTGTTCGCGATCGAGATTTAAGGATGGGTGACACGGTACTTAAGAAAATCTTTCCATCTCTCCACGCCAATCCGAGAGGAAAATTAAGCCTAAGTGGGAAGGACCTTACGTCATCAGAGAAGTACTCCCGAGATGTGCACTCCGCCTCACCACCACAGACGGAGATCACTTTCCTGAGCCAATCAATGTTGGATACGTCCGACGATTCAATTCCTAAGTCTCGTATGGCAAGGGAAGTATTGATAAGATGGATATGCGACTACTTAAGAACCCCACAAAAGAGGCCATCATTTCAAAGTCAAGTAGGCAAAAAAGCATCCCTGAATGATCATATCCTTTGCTAGACCCATTAAGCCTTTGGCCTTTCTTTCAAAAAACCCCTCCCAGGAAAAGAAAAGGGTATATACCAACAAAAAAGAAGAAATAGAGTTATCACCAAAATCCAAAAACATCAGAAACACAAGATCCCAAAAGGAGGAAATCTAAAAAAAAAGCAAAGACAAAAAATATATATATAAAAAAAAGTGGGGCATGTACGGTCAAAATTCCCCTAAGGAAGAAGTGTATTACGACAATTGGAACCCAGTCAAGGAAGTCTTCTTAACCCAAGAATATCTTCAAAATTCCTAACCTATCCCATGGCCAAGATACATCCCAAGAAAAAGCCCTCTTTAAGGTCTACGAGCAGTCATAGTATCAATTGAGTTAGCACGAGCCAAGCAAAGAGGCGACAAAAGAACTCCATCCAGTGGGCTATGACAGAGTCGACGTCCATGTCGTGGCCTTTGAAAGAAAAGAAATATATATTTACAAGCTCAATGCAAAAAAGACGCGATGAAAACCTAAAAGGGCGCTACAAGTAAAAACAGCGAGCTTGTGCGGACCAGGTGAAAACCTGAAAAGGCGCTTGGGGTAAAAATGCATACCCATGGACGTAGTGAAAACTTGAAAGGGCGCTACGGGTAAAAAAGAGGAAAACAACGGGCATGACAAAAACCTGTCTTGGGCACTGGGAGCAAAAGGTTGTAAAAGAAAACAGAGAAAGAAAAAGAGAAAGAAAAAGAGAAAGTCATCAATTAGTCCCTCGGTTACAACCCTAATCCATCTGATCCTCTTGGGCCGCTCATGTTTACTTAAATCGGGTCTTAGCCAAGCATATCATCACGGTCGCACCGTCAAACGCATGACCCGAGGCAAGGATAAAGGTCAATTCGATCCAAGGGGATGGGCGTTCTAGACCTCACCCAGGTCTGACCTTGGACGGTTTCGACTATGCTTAAATTAGGACTCGTTACTTCCCCTCACGCTTAAGACATCAAAGAAAAATCTTTAAAAAGATAATAAATTTTCTTTTCCCATTTTCAGGCCGGCACTATGCACACCGCATTTCGGGATGATTGGTTTGATGATCGGAAGGACAACATTTACAATAGATAATAAACTTTCCTTTCCTATTTTCAGGCTGACACTGTACACACCCCACTCTGGGATAATTGGTTTGATGATGGGAAAGACCACATTTGTAAAATATAATAAGTTTTTCTTTCTTATTTTTAGGCTGGCACTGTGTGCACCACATCTCTGAAGGAATAATCCACATAGTACCCCAGTTTCCCCCTTTATAAAAAAAAAAGAAAATATAGAATTTATGCAAGATAATAGATTTCCCTTTTCCATTTACATATCTACACTCTGTTCACACAATATCTCAAAAAATAACATGTGGGATGCCTTGCGTACCTCTTTTTACCAAAAGCAAAAGTAATAAAAACATAAAGAAAAAAATATATATACCCAAAAAACATCTGGCAGGGGTTCTTATGCCCCTTCATGTGGTAATCTGATCTATACAAAAAAGTATGTGCAGGCCTAGGTCAATGACGCAGCTCGTGCCTCAAAGCATCAATCTCAGTGCGTAAGGTCTCCTCCCAAACATCCCGATCTGTCTTCCAACGGCCATGCAGGCTCTTATACCGCTTTCGGGAAGAATCAGTAGCACTAAGAGCATCACTCAGGGCGCCTTCCTGACGAAGGACCTCACACTCAGCTACAGCGGCTCTTGCTTCTGCCACCGCTGCTCTAACCTGTTGTTTCTCTAAACGCTCATACAGGACTCGCTTCTCATCTATCAACAACTCAATTTGGGTTCGAAGCTACGACTCCTTCTTCGGCTAAGGTCCTCAAACCTTAGAACACTCGAGCTTATCAGAGTGACAAGCAGAAAGCCTCTCAGACAGTAGCCAAGCCTCATACTCTGGAGAATTCAAAATCGAATTCCCCTACTCTAAATCGCACATATGCGTCGACTGACGCGTTTCCTAGAGAGCAACTATCCTATCCAGGTCTCCATAGGATCCTCGAGAGAAAATCAAGTGGCATAAGGGTGGCTTTATTGCACATGGCACCCGCTTTGAGCAACCAAACTGACGCAACACACAAAATGGGAAATAGTGGGTGTTGCTAGTCAAACAAAGAAGAGTGATGCCCTCACAATCCTGGGATCGAATTACTAGAAAAGCCCTGTCCAACCAAGGAAGTCTCCACATCAGTTCAGCCTCAGCCAGCCAAAGCTTCAGCTCTTATATATTCCCCTGTGGCAGCTTGTGACATCGACCCAATAACCAGTGAGTCGCCTCACCGCGAACGACATAAAAATGGGGCACGGGTCACAAGATAGCAAGATGCTCCCCAAGCCAAATTTGGAGCAAGACGGGACATCCCCGGAGGCCCTCCGCCTTACCCAAAGCAAACGCATCAAGGCAGCGATAAAGCTCTGCCAGCACCATATGCATCATAGAGCGGCCTCCCTCAAGTTCCGTTAGAACTTCGCAAAGTCCAAGAGAGAAGCTCTCTCCCTCGGTGTAGAAAAGAACCTTGGAGATAAGGTAAAGGGAAAAGGCCTTCACATTATGGGAATTTTTGACCGGCAATTTTCGCAGGCTTTCATCCCCAAATAGTTCTCTCAGGAATTTCACCTAACACCTGGTGGGCTCGCCAATGAGGCTTTTCTCATAATCAGCTTTCTTCAAGCCCAAGGTGATCTGGACGGCCTTAGCATAACCCGGTTTTTGCAGTACTCTGGCAAGGCCTCTATGCAGCTTCAGACCTGATAAGTTGGAGAGCTCCTCAAGAGTAGGATTTAACTCGTGGTTCCCAAAACGGAAGACATTGGTGTCATATTCCCAAGATGAGGCTACTGCATAAATGAAATTCCAAAGCGGAGAAACTTCAAGGAAAGACAAGAGACGGGTCAGTCCAAACCGATCCAAACCCGCGAGCTCGCTCTCATTCAAACTCTCAAGCCATTTCTTTAGAAAATTGGGCCTCACACCCAAAGAGGGAAGTATGGTGGTCCCAGACCCCCCATGAGAGACAAGGTCGAAAAGTGGGTCCATGGTCATACAAAAATGATCCAAAGATGCAACTCAATGTAGTACGATGGACCCACCCTTGGGCAAGCGAAAAGGAAAAATGGCAGTAAAAAGTACAAAGCCCAACTCAAAAGAAGGAGAAACAAGTCTCGGGTTTAAATGACCCACTTTTCCTAGGAAATGCTTAGCGTGTGTAATACACACGCTAGGGCAAAATTTCCCAGGTTTTGCCTAGCATGTATATTACACTGGCTAAGTCATTTATCTGCCAAGGTATGCTTAGCCTGTGTAATACACACGCTAAGCCATTCTGTCCCCAGCTTTGCCTAGCGTGTCTATTACACATGCCAGGCCACTGATGCCACCCAAAAAGAAAAAGAGAGGGTAGGGGAGGTCATTTTTCCTGATCCCCTAGACGGCCCACCCGCATTTCCTGCTATTCACTTAAAAGCACCCCAGACCACATGCTGGGATACAAAAATTTTTTTTGTTTCATCTAACTTTTACACATTTTTTCCTTGCAGGAAAGATCCACAAAGACATGAAAGTGTTGGCCAAATATTTACCAAACACGTGGCCCAAGGACCATTCTTTTTCTAAAAATTTGAGTCCACCCTGTAAAAAAGCCGATACACCACAACAAGAAGAAAGAGATAGAGCAGGAAACAGGGAGGGAAAGCACTAATATTCATTCAAAAGATAATTAAACCATCCAAAAGTATATTCTACATTACATCTTCCCAAAATAAAATAGAAAAAAATCCCAAGAGTCTCAAGGTTCATTAAAAAATAAAAAAGGCTAATCCTTGGTAGCACCTTTCGATTTCTTCCGTCGGTGTGAGGTGCTCTGGAAGGTCCTCACGTCCCCCACCCGAGACCACGCTTGAGATAGTTGGCTAAGCAATGAGCGTAACTCCTCCTCAAGAGCACGTTGCAAGTCATACCAAAAATCATCAGTCAAGATCAGTCGAAAGATAAAGATAACAAGGAAATGATCAGAACCAATCAGTGTGACACTCACCATTTCTACATCCTGAAGGCCGACGATATGGAGATAGTATTCCGCTTGATTGTTCGCCGACTCGTAATCCTGCAGGAGAGAAGAAGGAAAAGAGATCAGCTGCATAAGCCATAGTACAAAAAGCAAACATACAAAAAAGGAAAACTTATCCTAGGGACCAATTCAAGAGGGGGGACTAGGACCGCTTAAGTAGATCCCGCTCAGCTATATCAACGCATAAACTCGAGAGAAAGGCATCATCAAGGCATCTGAAGGTCCCCTAAACCTTAGCAGTCAAACTGCCAAAAGCACCCGTATCGGAAGGGTCTGAAGCACCAACTCCCATAGCCTAAGCAGGACTTTCCTTTGCTTCATCATCATCATCAGAATCATCTCCCCCATCAAATTGTGGAAAGAAGCAAGGGTTCAGTTAGTTGAAACAAAATTGAATCAGAACCATCAGAAACTTGCGTAAAGAAAAAGGGAGAACTACATGAGATCGCGGACTGCCAAAGGCCAAGAAGTTAGCACCAGGTATAAAGTGTGAAAGGAGAGACCGGTAGGGCAGGGACTCGTACTATATCTGATACCCTCCAGGTACGAGAAGATCATCAATAGGAACCCCGTGATGGAGGAGTCCAGCTAAGAGTTCCTCGATGGTACCCTCAAGAATCATGATATCTGCAGGAGGGCCCTGCGGCACGGTAAAATAATCTTGATACTGATGTACTACTCTCTCTCCTAGATAATATGCTCTAACCCAAGCACCATAATAGAAGAGGACTCGACGGTCAACAAAAAGCTAGGACTGGCCCACGGCAGCTCGATCCCAGAAAGGAGAACTAGCATAAGGATTGTAGATGACCTACCCAGACCAAGAGTGTCTGTTCAGTCAAACAGGTAGCATAAAAAAGAAACTCTGAGGAAGAGAAGAGAGGAGTAGCCATACCTACTCCAGGATCAGCAAGTCAAACTGGGGCTCAGGCCCATCTCCAAATGCTTCATTCCAATATCCCTGCGACGACTCTTATGCCAGTTGCTCATAAAAGGATAGGTGTAAACGTTTGAGAAGAGGAGAGGGCGGCCCGGCTGAAAGTGCAAGTATCCCCAAACCTGAAAGGGAGCAAACATAAAAGAGGCATAAGAGGTAGGATAAAGGACGAACTAATAAACCAAGAGGAGGGGGAGAGTCAAGGGTTACCTCTACCACAGGCCAGAAACCAACAACAGAACCCAAATCCCCAGCCAAAGCTCAAGCCAAGCTAGACATCAATACATCATACCTAGCCCCTCCCTAGTCATACTAGTGCACATTATCCCAATTTCCCATGAGACTAAGAAAGGATAATGAAACTCAGCGTCCACTAGCATTGGAAAAAAGAGATTTGCCCAGAAGGTAGAGGAGTGAGATACGCGCCAACATCACAGCACGCTCAGGCTCAATGGCAATATTCATATCCTCTTGGTTTAGATCTACCAACTCGTCATCACTAAACAAGTCAGACAACTAGGATAGCTTGACCTTCAAACAACTCATATCTCGAGAAGGGAAATAATCACCAATCAACTGTACCACCTCATCCCGACCCGGTACACAGAGGCCGACCACAAGTAGGCCCCTTATCCCAATCCCCGTAATCATTGACCAGTCAACGGGGGTAATGGTCATATCAACCATCGACATGTGGAAGGTCATGGTCTCGGGCTGGAACCGTTCTAACAAGGCCTTCAGATAAGTTGAGTCGCCCCTCATGGCAGGGCACGAAAGAAAGTCCCCAAAGCTGGCCTGTGCTAAGAGGAACCTCACGATCGAGGGGACGAGGACGTAAAGGCGTTGGAGGTCGAACCAGCCTCCACGGAAAGTAATCGTGAGTAGGGACTGGCAAGAAGAAAAAATGCTTTAGATCCTGGGGAAACAAAAAAAAAGAGAGAGAGGGTCCTAATCATATCAACAAATGGCCCAAGAAAAACCAATAAAAAGGGAAAAAGAAGAATAGGACATCACCAAAATCATATTTTCTCTCAGAATCAAAGCCAATGCACATAGAATAAATCAAACGGGTCATAGATAATCACACTTACAAGAGAAATCATTCATTTATTATCTAAAAATGCAAGAATCCTAACCACATTGAAAATAACTCAAGAAAAATCAAAATAAATAGGGTTAAAAAGATGATTACTTTGGAAGAAAATAGACCCTTGATCCGGCGTGGAACGTACGTTTGATCAGCAAGAGTGTACACCGGAAAAATGACGAGGTTCAAATTGATTCAAGGAAACCCTGAGAAGAGCTCCCGATTCGGTTTAGAGAGGGGGGGGAAGAAATTTTTGAAAAATGCCCTTTTTTGCTTGGGCCTGGCTATTTTTAAGCCCCCCCAGGTCTGGCTTGGCATGTATAATATACACGCTAGGCCTGTTTTGGCCAAATTTGGTCTAGCGTGTATAATATACACGTTAGGCTTGTTCTGACCAATTTTGGCTTAGCATGTATATTATACAAGCTAGGCTTGGTCCTCCCTAAGCTGATGAAGGTGCACACGCCCCCGGGAAGCACGTCAACTTCCATTTGATCTGGTCGGGAGGCTGTGCTAAAATAAGTGGTTCAGGATCTATGAGCATGCTCAAAAAGCCCGAATGAATACGCATAAAAAAAAAAAATTATATATACATAAAATAACAAAAAAAATACATAAAATAAAAAAAATGAAAAAAACAAAAAAAAATTACATAAAATAACAGTATATATATATATGACTTTCAAAAAGCGGCACGTACTCCCAAAAAGTATTGCAATGTCAGTTCGCTCCGCTTGAGTAGTCATGCTAAATTAACTTCAGGACCAATGGGTTCGCCCAAAGACCTCGAACCTTACTTCACGGAGGGGCACCCGTGACCAGTCAAATGGGGCAATCAATGCCTCGTATGATTGGACACATGTTGTGGATCTTCGCGTACTTACTTCGCGCCTATCATTAAGTATGGGTCGATCACGCTCTCACTCACGGAGCTGTTTTATTCATAATGAAACTTACACATCGAACATCTTTAATCATCTTGAGAAGCAGATGTTTTTCCTATCATATAGGGCTTTCTCAACTTGCCCTATCTCTATTATGCCCAGTAATGTCGCTAAGTGCTTGGGGACCGATAGCCTTGAGGAACGAGTGTTTTTCCCGACATACTGAGCTTTCGTTTACTCACCATGTTACCCACCTAATGTTTGAGGTTCATTTTGAATACGACGAACCCGTCAGTATTGTCTTGGGCCTCTTCGGATGTCTCCTGTCTTTGGCATTCGATCATTAGTGATCGGATACCAAAGAGGGGCATCTGTAGACACTCAAATTTAGCCCAAGGCCCGTTCGAAACATACTTCAAGAGAGACTCACCCTTGAACTTTTGAAAGGATTTCCCATATCACTAGGAACCTTTCCATATCCCTAGGAACCTCTTCCCAAACCCCTAGGAACCTTCTCAAACCCTTAGGAATTACCTCTAAACCCATAGTTAACCCTCCCAGGCAATGGTTAGAGAGAGATGTACCAAGGCTGGTAGGGACCTCTACTGAGACTAAAGCTCATACAATTGAAAAGTAGAGGAGCCAATCTTTCCAATAAGCTAAGAATCACCTCAATCCGAGTTGCACATCAAAAGTTACGACGATCCAAATATAACCCAAAATTACACCTATTTGGACCACTCGACAAGTTTCGAGCCCCTCGAGAGCTTCTCGAGAGGATGGGCATACTTAGCGTGTATAATACACACGCGAGGCCATTTTTGGAGAAATGTTGTCTAGCGTGTATATTATACACGTCATGCCATATTTTCCCAAAAATGGCTTAGCATGGATAATATGCACGCTAAGCATGGTTCGGTCCCACAGCGGGCTCTGGACTTCTTTGGCACTATAGCTATGTTTAGCGTGGATAATACACATGCCAGGCTTAGCTACAGTAAATCTTGGACTTTGTCCGAATTTCACTTTTGAGGTTTGACTTGTTGATAATCCCAATATTTAGGGTGGATTTCTTTAGGACTGTTGCACCCTCATTTACACTATTCGCAACCCTCTAGTCATTTGAAATCTCACCCTATCATCTACCATTGAAATCCATTGCCCATATTTTCAAGTTCTCAAAACCCTAAGAAACCTTATATTATAAGATTACCTAATTGCTGACCCTAATTAGCTTTTAAGTACCCCCTAACCCTCTCTTTTTCTATAAATAGAGAGATACCCCCCCTTGCAAATGACTTGAAAAATTTTTCAAAAGAGAGACCTTTTCCTCCCTTTGGTGCACCAATCCCATACAAATTTTAAAACTTCAAAGCCTCCTTTAGACACCATCTTCCATCAAAGACACTTGAGTATAGGTGAGAGCTACCCCTTAGCTCTCCGCTCCTACCTCTTAGCCATCAAGCCTTAGAGGGTTAAAACCCCCATTCCATCTTTCCAAGCTATCGAAAGTTCACCAAGTATATCTACGCGAAGGTCCACCGTTGTACTATAAGGGCCCGAGAGCTCCGGCTCTCCCCTCTACTCCTCTACCTTCTAAGCTTTTCCCTTGACATTGAATTTGTGCCGTTACGTTGCCGAAATCTCGGTAATTGCGGAGGGGCACAAATAGGATTAAAGTGCCTTTAGGCAAAAGGAAGTGCACTTTTTTTTCACCTTTATCTTTCTTTTATTTTGGCCATAAGTAGAGACCGCGTTTAAGTGGATCAATCGGGTGCCTAACACCTTCCCGATCGATAATCGAAGCCCCTACCGAAGATCGATTTCTCGGGACACCAATAGCTTCGGGTGGCGACTCTAGTTTTCATTAAACGAGCGCATCATCGTGACAGACTCACGAGAGCCCACGGTTGCACAGTATACCATTTTGATCAATGGTTCTAGGTAATTAGGATTTTAGTATAGGGTTCCCAAATATTTATAAAAAAATTAGATGGGTTGAGGGAATGAGAGTTCAAATTTATTAGTGATCAGACTTTTAACTAAAATTAAAAAATATACATATGTATTATTTCATTTAAAATATTATAAATGTATTAATTTTTTTTTGCTTTTTACATATCTTAGTTAATTGCTCTAATGGTTGACTTAGTGCTTTGTCAAAGTCAAGTTCTAGTTTCAAACATTGTTATATGCAATAAATTGATTATTTTTTTCTATTAATTATACTAGAGCCTATATACCATATATGTGAATATATAACTCTATAACATAGTGTAGCCCCTTTGAGAGAAATCATAGGAAAATAAGTCCGCAGAGCATTTAAATAGATAGAGGGAAGCCTAAAAATAGGCCAAATTTGTGGAATTTCCTTAAAAATATCAAAGAAGAAATATTTGTTATGAAAATAAATACCATAAAAACGTTTGTTTGAATATTTTAAATAGTTTTAAGTGGTCAATATAATTTTGGATGGATGAGATCCATTAATATAAATTAGGACGCCTAAATCTTAGTAACAAATTTTTGGAAAGTTTGGGTGGTCAATTGGCCACCTAAGTCATAACGTGGCTCCGCCTCTGACTTTTGGGGATGTGTGCTATATAGCATCAACATTTGACCATATGATAGGGGCGCTCTGGTCTTACTACAAAAAATAAGATTATTAGTTGTACAAAAAACTGCCGCTATTAACAAAAAAATTTGTTTCAATAGCGACAAGACTAGTAGCGGCAATGTTTGTGTTAGTAGCGACAGTTTTTGGTGCCACTAATAGTTTTATTTTTTGTAGTGTCTTGAGATCTATCATGAGGAAGATTGGAACAAAAACCATTCTCTGTCATCTGATTCAAATCATTCAATGATTTTCGTCTATGAAAAAATTGTGTGGTATTACTAATAAACGGATGAGAAGAGCCTTACCTTATCTTTTGTCGTGTCTTATCTTTTTCTTCTCCACTCCTCTTATTTTTTCGAGGTCTCTGCAAATTGAAATGCCGAGGATACCCTTGAACTCTTCACACGGAAATAAGCAGAAATATTGTATTTTATATTCCAACCCTTAAGTCGCTTCCAAACATCGGAAAACTATGAAAAATATAATCTGAACCTAAGTATTCGGCTTTTTCGCGACTTCCAAGTGTTACAAGGCACGCCTCTTGAAGCCTAAACAGGCCAAATTGGAAGCCAATTTTATAGCTAGTTGGACTTAGTGTTATTAGGTTCCTGAAAATTTGATCAAACCTGACCTATATGAGAACATTCGTTGTAGCAAAAATAAGTACCTCAAAAAAGGGCAAACTTTAGGGACCTAATTTTCCTCGAAAATATTATAACCCAGGAGGAACAAGCAAAGAGAAGGACAAAGAGGTCTGATTTCATTTATATCAAGCGTGGACGCTGTCCACAAAGGCAGGCAGCATGATGATATATGAGAAATTTGTGAATGGATCCTCAAAAATTGAAACTTGTCGATGCAAATGATTTGGGTTTGAAAAGAATCAAATATACAAAAAAGAACTCTTTTCCAATGTTTATATATATAATTTTTCAACTGTCCAATGATTTTTTTTTTTAAATTATAGGAAATTTTCAACCATCCAATGGGGTGCACTGCCCACCAATAGGGGAAATTGGGTTGCAAAACGTCACGGTTGATCATAGCCAAATAATGCAACAAATAATGATCCTAACCATCAAATCCCTGGCATATAATTCTACCATTCTAGACTCAGCTTACATATATTTTACAACTTCTAAAAAAAAAGTTAATAATATTTTTAGAGCCAATTGTCTATCTAACATTAACCCTGTCTTCTTTTTTCATTGAGGCCTTGTTTGATAACATGGAAATGTAATTTCATGGTGGAAATGAAATTTAGTTTCCAATTATTGTTGTTTGATAGGTATTTAAGAAGATGGAAATGAAATTAAGTTGCCCTGCATGGAAATTGAATTTCCATACACCAAATTATTTTAGGAGGAAACCATTTCAACCATTTACATGACTGAAATTGAGTTTCCTACTAACAAAATAATAAGTTTTTGTGATTGCAAATCTAAAGTTACTTGTAAAAAACTTAAAAGCAAAAAAGATTATTTTTTGACTATTAAAAAGTAACTTCAATTTCTATGATCATCATACCAGCACGATCACTATGACCACCACATTATCTACATCATACTTTTTTCAGCTAATATTTGACTTTGGTCAAAGTTTGAATTTTAATCAAACTTTAATTAAATTTATAAGTTATATAAAGTTTTGACTTTTGATCAAACTTTAACTACTAAAACATAATAATAAGTTGTAAGTTAGTAATATATTATCAAATTTTTAGGAGTCAAATGTTGACTTAAGGTCAAACTTGGACTTTTAATTAAAATTTATTTTTTATTAAACTTAAACTCCAATAATTTGATGGCAAAAAAAAGATACTGCCGTTTTGATGTATAATTTGATACTAGATTCTCAATTTTATTAGTCAATAGTTTGAGCTTTAGTCAAATTTTAACTTTTACAAAAATTTTATTTTTAGTCAAACTTGAAACCTACTTATAGATAGAGTCTACTACTACTACATAAATTTATATTGTATTAGTACAATTTTTTCTTAGTCAAAGTTTAACTTTTGGTCAAAGTTCGATTTTCTATAAAATATTATAAATTTTTATTAGTGATATATTATAATTAAAAATATTTATCATTATTTTAATTTATAACTTAAAATTATATTGCCTCATTTTTATTGGTCAAAGTTTGACTTTTATTCAAATTTTGGCTTTAGTCAAAAGTTGAGAAGTGTATCTTGACAGTAGATAGTAATTATTACTATCGTTATTTATATTTTGGTAATGTAAATTTTAATCACTGAAAGTTTGATATTTGGTCAAACTTTAACTTTTTAACACAATTTTATTTTTTTGAACTTCTGTATCCCCAATGAGATTATCATTTTTTTAATTTATTACTTTCAAGTACATTACCAAATTTTATTTTACTTTTTTTTATATTTGGTCAAAGTTTGACTTTTTTAAAAGTTGATATTTAGTCAAAGTTTTTACTAGTGTAACCTAGTGATGGATATAAATACTGTTACGTTAGTTTGTAGGTTGGCGGTAGATTGTCAAATTTTTTATTGATTAAAGTAAAAAATTAGTCAAAGTTTGACTGTTTTTTAAAATTGAATTTTCTTTCAAGTTTAAAAATTTAATTTTGTTTCAATATATAATACATACTAGGGTTTACTATATAACTTTGTATTTTAGTCTTAAAATTTTTTATTAATCGAAGTTTTACGTTTGGTCAAAGTTTGACTTTTATTAAAAGTGGATATTTGATCAAATTTTGACTAGTGTAATCTAACGATATATATGAATATTGTTATATTAATTTACAGTTGGACTTTTATAACTTATTAGTACATTGCAAAATTTCCTCTTAGTCAAAATTAACATTTTGGTCAAAGTTTGACTTTTATAAAAATTTAATTTAATTTCAACGTATATACTTACATTAGATACTAGCATTTATTACTTTGTTATTTAGTTTTACATATTTTTTTTTTATCAAAATTTTAAGTTTGGTCAAAGTTTGGCTTTTTATTTGAGTTTGACTTTTCAAACTTTGACTTAGATAACTTAGTAATAAATAGTGATTATAATGATATTAATTTGTAATGTAATAAAATATCATTAAAAAAATTATTGGTTAATATTTGACTTTAATTATGATTTTAATAATAAATGATCAAAACTTAAAAATTAATTTTCAAAGATACTAATCAAACAAGAGAAATCAATTTCCAATGAAATTCATTTCTCAAACACACTAATCAAACAGTGAAAAATCCATTTATAGAGGAAATCAACTAAGAAATTGATTTCATTTCCTCTTTGGAGTTTCATTGCTATCAAACAGGGCCTTAGACTCCCTATAAACAAACAAGTAACTACCATTAAGTTGGCCGAGTTACTCAAGTCACCTAGATTTCGAGTCGAGTCAAAATTTCTGCAGGATGATATAACGTTTTAAAATTCGGACTGGAGCTGCCAATTGATGAGGGCACTGGTTTGGTCAAATAGGGTTGGGCGGATCTGTTCAGAAAAAATTATTACTTAAATAAGTATATAAATAAAGCCAAAGGGGAGTAGCACAGGATGACCCGTGCGCCCGGCTGCATTTCATATGCCATGTGGCATGATCAACCCATAAAAACTCTTGCTTTGGGTTGACCAATCATAGGACATGTGATTTTAAAAATAAAAAAAATAAAAAAATTGGACATTTTGGCCCTTCATTGGATTGGTCAACAAAGATAAGGTAACGCCACAAAACTTTGATGCGTTGATTTCTCCAACTCTGACCACATTTTGAACCGTGGAAGAGTCATAAAACCAATTATTTTTTTTTTAATTGGATCTGATCGACCTCACTTAAGCTGTCATGGAAGCCTCTCCTTGTGATGGAGGCTACATGATGGCCAACTGATAGTTGGTGTAGGGATTTCTGTACAGACAGGCATATAGTCCCCGGCAAGGAGTAAAATATCGATACATATCGGTATCCCGTATCGGTATCGCCGATACGTCTCTGCTTCGATCGAGATTTTAGTTTCTTTCTTCTTCTATTTTATGTTTTTTTATAAATTGGCTAATACATATCAGTATTAGCCTCGGGCAAATCGATACCCGAGACCAATTTTAATACCTTGGTCCCCGGCCTCATAAATAAATGACTATATGATTATATATTGTTTAGCTTTAACATGAAATTGAAAAGAACATCCATGCACAGTGGCGCCGATTTCTACTTGTTCTAAATCTAGATTAGCTAGAATCAATAAGCATTTTTATTTTTTTATAACTTAGGGCAATCCCAAGCTTATGCTTGGACTAATCCCTAAGGGATGCCCTCATCCCCATCGTATAATGAGTATTTCACGATTTACACACCCTATGGGGTATCTTATTAGTGCACAGGGAGACGACAACACTCGATCACATGACCTATTTGTAACAAACCAAAGTCCCCTACCATCTGCGCCAACCCCTAGTGGGTGTAAATCAATAAGCATTAACCAAACTTAGTTTAATAACAGAAAGAATTTGTTCAAAAAGGTCATTCACAAGCTATCATTAATAAATACATTACAAAAAAATAGAATATTAGGGGCAGTTTTTTGGAGCAAACAAATGCCGCTATTAACAAAAAACTATTAAAGACTATTAGCGGCAAGGATATTAGCAGCAATTTTTTGTTAATAGCGGCAATTTTTGGTTGCCGCTAATAGTCTTGTCTTTTGTAGTGATAGCAAGTAACAGGTAACGATATAAGTATAAATTTTCCAATAAAAAAAATTGTCTAAATTTTAAACTAGCCCTAATAATAAAAGATTTTTAATTAGGTTGTTATCATAAGTTTGCTGGCTCTAGTATATTTTAAATAATTTTTAATTAAAAATTATTTAACAAATTTTAAATGAACCAGCCCGATTAGAATCAACATTTCAAGAAAACAGATTATTAGCGGCAGTTTTTTGGAGCAAAAAATAGATTATTAGCAGCAGTTTTTTATTAATAGCGGCAGTTTTTGGCTGCCGCTAACAGTCTTATTTTTTGTAGTGCAGCAAAGCTAGTTAGCTAAAAAAAAAATAGGGTAGTTAAGCGGTTAGACCAAATTTTTTATTTTTTTTTAAGTTTTTACTTGAACTGAGCCAGACAATGTCCCACTTCCCATCGAATCCGGTCAGACCGGCTGGTCCCATCTCCTATTTATGTCAGTGGTTCATAAAATGCTCTTATATAAAAAGTGTTTTGTGGAATATTTAGAAGTATACCTTTAAATTCACCCACCGAATCTTTGAGAATCAGACGATGGAGATCGTTTATCCTCCCAATCTTTCACACGATGGATCTTGAGGTCATGGGCATACCATTAGACAGGCAATGTTTTATTTCACGTGAAACATCTTTAAAAAGTGACCTTAATATCGCGTGCACGCTCAAAATTGATTTTTAGGTCACATCATTGCAAAAAATAAGACTATTAGCAGCACCAAAAACTGTCACTAGTAACAAAAAAATTCTCACTACTAGCCTTGTTGCTATTGAAACAATAAGTTTTTTTGTTAATAGTGGCAATTTTTTATGTTATTAATAGTCTTATTTCTTGTAGTGCATCTTTGGGTGTGTACCACATGGAATAAAAAGCCGACCCTCTAATGATACGCCCATGATCTCAAGATCCGTCTATGAAAGATTGGGACAATAAATAATCTCCATTGTCTGATTCAAAATAGTCAATGTGTTTCAACGTGGGTGAATTCAAAGATTCGGTTGGATGATTTTAAAGGTACTCTATTTAGAAACCGTATTATTCTAAAAAATAAAATATTTAACACCATCTCCAAGGGACTGTTCAATTCTGAATGGGCAAGCCCAACAGTAAGTTTTGATGAGTCCCTTAAGTCCTTAAATGCTTCTAACAGTCTCTTCAAGGCTGATTGGACTTTGATGAGTCTCCATCGCTCATCAACTTTGATGTACTAAAAAGTGGCTCGTCAAATATTAAAATAATATTTAAAATTTTATTTTTCGGCCCATTTTTGGTTTGTAACAGAGCCCTATTTGAAGATTTTACCTACTCGGATCAGATGATTCGAGATGATTTTTCCTCCAAATTTTTTAGTAATGAATCTTATGAACATTATTAACCTATCAAACAATTAAATTTAATTTTTACATGACACAAATCTAAAAAAGTGACGTATTTCTGTGTTAGTCATCATTTTTCCTCTAAAATATCATTTAAAAAAAAATATTTAAAGAGTTGGTTGAGGGTCCATTACAGATGCACATAATAATCCAACTCTTCAACTCCCCCTTACTCGATCTTCAAAGGAAGTCTCATCAACATCTCCAACGGTAAGTGCCCTTTAGAGATGCTCTTACAACACTAACATACTTTTTGCTCTCTTTTGTTGCATGTAAGTTTTAGCTATATTTTGTCCTTTACAAATTTATTATGCTAATAAATATTTCCTAAATTATCGAGTCAAACATTGTTGCCTTTTTTTCAAATCCTCCAATGACCCATTAAGGTGTTGCTTCTGTAGATGCCAGACTTGGGTATGCTACCCAAGGTCGTGAGTTTAAGTAGCCACTCATCTTCTCCGATAATAGGAATCTTTTAGGCTATGTTTGGGAACATAGACTTGGATTTGGGGATTTCAAATTCAAGTATTTTGAATTCAACATTTCAAATTCAAAATTTGGATGTTTAAGCATTGCCTTAAGATTTGGGACAATAATTTATAAATAATTTATTTGACTATTTTTTTTATAAAAAGAATTTATATTGTATTGGTTTCCTTCATATATTCTATGTAAGTAGGGATGCAAATTCGGTGTACCGAACCGAACCGAGTCCGATTTTTTCAGTTTTTGGTTAGGTACACCACAAATCGAAACCAAACAAAAATATATCGATTTCAGTTTCGGTACACCAAATTCCTCCAACACATAAATCGTTTCCAAACCAAAACCAAAATTTTCGGTGTTCAATTCGGTTCGATTTTGTTTGCTTCAGTTTGGGTTTAAGGAAAAAAAATATCGAAAATGGGTGCAGCCAACAATTTTTTTTTCTGAACCAAACTGAAGCAAACCAAATCAAATATCGAAAAACTAGGTTTCGGTACACCGAATTCCTCTAACACATAAACCGTTCCCGAACTGAAACCGAAGTTTTCGGTGTTCGGTTCGGTTTGCTTTGGTTTGAGTTCAGGAAAAAAAATCGAAAATGAGTGCAACCAGCAATTTTTTTTTACCTGAATCCAAACCGAATCAAACCGAACACCGAAAAATTCTGTTTCGGTATACTGAATTCCTCCAACACAAACCATTCCCAAACCGAAACCGAATTTTTCAGAGTTCGGTTTGGTTTGCTTTTGTTTGGGTTAAGGAAAAAAATATAAATAAAAAAATATATCTAAATGGGTGCAATCAGTAATTTCTTGGTTGCACCTAAGGTGCACTATACAAAGGTAGGCTGCAACAGCAAAAAACTAGTCATTGCAGCCCAACGGCTACTTTTCTAGCCGTTGCAGTAACTACTAAAGCTTGGGTTGGGTAAGTTCGGGTCGGGTCGGGTCTAGTTCGGCCCCAGACCGGTTCAATCCGGTCCATCTACCACCGATTCAGCCCGATTCGGTTTGGTTTAATTCGAGTTGTCTCTTGTCCAACCCAACCAGATCGATCAAGCTTAAAAATACTCAGCTCAGGCGGGTCGAGTATCACGTCGAATCGCACCTACAATAGCATTGAGTAATAACTTTTTATTCACTAAACATAGCCAATTATATGCTGGTATAAGATTTAGATTTTCAAATAACGCCTAGGAGGTATTATTTACAAATCCACTTTTTTACAATACAGACATGAATTTCTAAATTTTGGTGAATTTACCAAATCTAAATCCTAACACAAAAAGGTAAAGCCAATTAATGGATTTAAATTTAAGAGATCTAAATTCAAATCCCTCTCCTAAACTCAAATCCCCAAATTCAATTCCACGTTACCAAACGCAGCCTTAGTGTATTCTACTGTTTGACTTTCGAACCTTGATAAAAATATCTCTACAAAAGGAGTTCTCTCTCAAAGAGAGCAGTGAATGGAGTTAGCTTTTCCTATATGCAATCATTCAGAGGTTGGCATAGATATTTTGGGACGGTCACTCTAGCTAGGTGTCTTGTGAGGCCCTTTGGGATGGACATGTTTGTCCCTATTGTCTTTATTTGATCCCTAGGATACAAACCATGTTGCATTATAACTCCCGCAAGTGGAGGCCATGCTCATGCACCATGGACAGCGATGTTCTATTGAGACATCCCATCTTTTCTCTCCATTCCTCACCCCACCATTCAATGAATGGAAATAATACTACACTGACTTAGGGCACCAATATATGGTCCACTTGCACCACAAGGATTATTGTGACCCATCTTTGGCATTTCACATCCCATTGAGGAATGATATTATGATTCCTTTAACCATTCTAAGACATTCGTTTCCATTTCTAGTCAGACTGACTACCCACTTGATAGACCACTTGGATGTGCTATATCCGAGAGGGCCCCTCGATTTGACGGCACTAACAGCCAGATCAAACTTCCTGGTCTCACCCCAATATTTGCACATCTACCCCCGCTGGAATGGAAGATGATTTCTCTTGTATCATTGAATTGCACCTTTCAATTGATCCGGTTCGTCGAAATTAAAGATTTGCAGAATCCAAGAGGGAGAGACGGACTGATTATTGTGAGTCACCATCAAGAAACCATTTTTTCAAGTCCAGTTGATTGAATAGAGATGGGCCTTTTTCTCGTCTGGCCCAACGGTCGAACCTACAATTCTCTTATTTTTTTCCCGACATGTAGCTCCACGAGCTAGGAGCGCATCATCGGAAATTGATAGTATGATGGATCAATTTGAGTTTGTGATACATCCAATTAATGACGCGAAGAGGGGAAGCATATATGGGGGTACCAATAAGGCAATAATGCGATGCGCCATATAATCTTTCTTTCACTAGAAAGTCCACTTTGTTGTTGCATGGGTCCAGCGAACTTGGGATCATTTAAGGGAAACTTTTAGTATAATCAATGAGGGGTAGACAGTTGAGATTCTGAGCTAATTAGTATTGACTAGTTACTTAGAGCTATTATAGACCGACCGTCCGGGTCAATTAGGTTAGTGACGGGGTCATTGATAACATACACATGGCACCACATTTAGTATCAGACGGTACAAGTTGTCATTAGTCCTAAGATTGGATAAAAAACTTTATCTACTATGCAATTAAGAGCCTACAAGCACTAGAAAAGAAAGGATAAAACAGATTTTGAAAATCTCATCGCTTTTTTTGACGCTCTAAGGCTGTTAATCAAAAGGTGCAAATAGCTTTTTGACAACACCTTAGGATACACCTGATCCACAAGATGGAATTGTGAACCATGTAGTACGACATGGCACCAAAATGCATGATTGTATAGGCCACTCACCAACCTTGCTGACTTGGTTGGTAGCTCTATGTTAGCTCATTTTGTTGGGGGTTGAATTTGTCAGATCAAACCAAGGTCCTAGAATTTTGTGTCATGACTCCCCACACATTTTCATACGCTAAGCAGATATACTTAACAATATTTAATATGACGCAAACACCAGATCCCAAAATTGAGAGCCTTAAAACTTTTTAAATGCCTGTTTGCGTGACAGGCTTACTTACAATAAAACTAAATAATGGCACTGATCAATTCATGAAGCGGACACATTTGAAAGATCTTTTCGAACGACATACGAACGATTGACAATGTTAGATCTTTATTGCAAGTCTATGATTTTGATCGACTCATTGTTTCTACCGTTGACAATTTTTGTTCATATAATGTAACCATTCAAGTTATCTCGCAAAGCATACGTATAAAATTAAAAGGGAGTCCTTTGACTTTAAAGTGCCCGATCCATTACGTTCACAAGCAGTTACCCAAGCATCAAAACTAAAAACAATAAAACACAATTGATATTGCCCAAAATTATAACAACCGACTAAATCTCGCAACTCATAAATCCTCAGGGCTTGTAGCAGTCTCCAGGATCCACTCGATCCTCCAAGGTGATGTCAGTTGCATCCCTCTTATATGTGACATCATAAGTGGTAACGAGTTCATCAACAGCGACATCTCCAACAAAGTCATCTAATCTACTCAGGTGGACGGTGTATGCAATCGTGAGTGATATCATAATATAAAGCACTAAAAGCATTTGAAGAATACAATCATGATGAAAAACATGTAATTTAAATCTCTAAAACAAAGTGAAAATAAGTCAATTTATTAAATGGTATAACAGTAACTTAGCATGAATATATACAAGTCAAGGCATAACCGAATAGAACTCACATAAAAATTATGTCAGGTGGTGGGATGCAATATTGACGACCTAACCATAATACAATGACTTATTCACTTTCCCTAGGCTTTTTACTAGATCATCTCGCGCACCTTCTTAATTTGCTTTATATGATTACTTGATCGATTGTCTTGATCGTTTTAGTACTTATTTCCGTCCATGCGTCACTCTATGGGGTCACCCTTGCTTACCTAGCTTATTCCATCGTTTTAGGACTTATTTCAAAATCGTTGCTCAAGCCTAACACGCGATAGGTACTGAGTCAGAATATCAACAACCGCGAGACATAGTGCCTAATTTGTATGTAACTTGATGTGTTTTAAAGTAAACCTTTGCAAGCGCATAATTGTTAAAGTGTTAGAATTATAAGCTAGACCGGCCCATCTAGTCCATTTTGTCTTTTGAGTCATTTACCCATTTATAGTTATATTGGTCAATCTTGAAATTATTTTTTGTCATAAGAAATTAGTGTAATTAATATGGTGTCTTGAGAATATGGAATATACTTTAAGAATGTACTTTTCTATATTTTTCTAAGCTAGGTTGTTGCTTTGAAAGTGCATGCTTATTTATTCCTGAATTTGTATTTTGGGCTATATATCACTTATGTATCTTCATTTTATTAAGTCATATGAATGAAATTTGAAAGGTTCTAGGTAGTACATTACTTTAGTCTTCATTTTTTGTGTTTTTCTACACAAGAGATTAATTTTCTTCTCTTTAAAGTGGCATTTCTTCCAATCCTAGTTGGTGTAATCCAACAAAGTGGTTTCAGAGCTTGAGGTTTACAGCTTCCAATATGTTACAACCTCAACTTCTTTGTTTCACCGATAAGAACTACAATCAATCGAGTATTCAAATGAAGGTTTTATATGGGTCTCAAGATTTGTGGGATATCATTGACACCGGATATGTAGAACCGGAGGATCAAGTGGCTCTCACACAAGCTCAACTCAATGACTTGAAAGAAACTCACAAGAAGGACAAGAAGGCTTTGTTCTTTATCTATTAAGCTGCGGATGAAGTTATCTTTGAAAGAATTTCATCGGTGTCATCGACAAAGCAAGCATGGAATACTCTCTATGCTTCATACAAAGGCGAAGATAAAGTTAAATTGGTGCGGCTCCAAACTCTTCGATGTGAGTTTGATTCTATAAGAATGAAGGATTCGGAAGCGGTTGAAGATTATTTTAATCAGGTAATTTCTCTCGTTAATCAATTAAGGATTAATGGTGAAAGTCTTCAAGATCAAAGAATTATAGAAAAATTTCTTAGAAGTTTGACTTGTAAGTTTGAATACATTGTTGTTGCAATTGAAGAATTAAAAGGTTTATCTACTTTGTCTTTGGAAGTTTGTTGGGATCGCTTCAATCCCATGAACTTCGCATGAAGCAATTTGATTTTTCTCCTCTAGAGCAAGCTTTTTAAACTCAAATTTCTTTTAAAGAAAATTTTAGAGGTGGAAGAGGATAGCATTCTAATCGCGGTCGAGGAAGGCATAATGGAGGAAGATATCAAGCAAAAGAAAGAGATGAAGATGAGTCATCATTGTCATCAAGAGGAACAGGAAGAGGAAGAGGTAGAGGTCGATCTTCTCTTTCTAATGTTCAATGTTATCATTGTCAAAAATATAGTCACACCATAAAATTTTGTAGAAAAAGATTGACGGAAGAAAAAAAAAATCAAATTTTATTCAAGAGAACAATCAAAGTAAGGAAGATGACACTCTCTTTCTTGCTTGCAATGTTTAAGAAGTTGCTTGCAATGAAGATTAGTATCTTGATAGTGGTTGCAGCAAGCAAATAACGGGAAACAAAGGCGTATTTGTCACTTTGGATGAATCTATTCAAAGTGAAATAAGTGTCGGCGATGATAAACGACTTTCCATAAATGAAAGTGGTGATATTCTTGTTCAATCAAAGAAAGACATCAAATGCATTTCAAATATTTTCTATGTACCCTGCCTCAAGCACAATCTTCTAAGTATTGGACAACTCCTTTTGAAAGGACACAATATTTATTTCAAAGGATATGCATGTGAAATCAATGATATAAGCAACGCTCTCATTGCCAAAGTAAAGATGACTCCAAATAAGATGTTTTCGCTTAAGTTTCAAAATGAAGTTCTTCCTTGCTTCAATTTCATCATCCAAGATAAATCATGACTATGGCATCTTCGGTATGGTCACTTGAGTTTTAGCTCTTTAACTCTCATGTGTAAAAATCACATGGTGAGAGACATGACAAATATTGATCATAAAGACCAAGTTTGTGAAGGATGCGCACTTGAAAAGCATCAAAGAAATTCTTTTTTGGTTGAGAAAGCTTGGAGGGCATCAAACCCTCTTGAGCTTGTTCATTCGGACCTATGCAGGCCTATACACACAACTTCTATTGGCGGTAATCGTTATTTTCTCACTTTTATTGACGATTATAGTCGTAAATCTTGAGTTTATTTTCTCAAAGAAAAATTGAAGGTATTTGGCCACTTTAAAACATTTATGGCCTTGGTTGAAAAGCAAAGTGATTTTATGTTAAAAATTTTGCGTACCGATCAAGGTGGTGAATATGTTTCTCATGATTTTGAGAATTTATTAAAAGATAAAGGCATTCGACATCAATTAATCACTCGGTACACACCTCAACAAAATGGTGTTGCCGAAAGAAAAAATATAATACTTATGAAATTAGCTAGAAGTATGTTAAAAGCCAAAGGGATGCCAAATATATTTTAGACTGAAGTCGTTGCATATGCCAACTATCCTTTCAATCGTGCCTTATCCAAAAGTGTTAAAGACATGACACCACAAGAAGCATAGAATGGACACAAACCATGTGTTGCGCAATTGAGGATATTTGATAGCATTGTATATTCTCATGTGCCGGATGAAAGAAGAAACAAATTGGATGATAAATCCAAAAAATGCATTCTTATTGGTTATAGTGAAACTTCAAAGGCATACAAATTGTTTAATCCCATCACCAAGAAAACTATCATAAGTAGAGATGTAAAATTTAATGAAAAAGAAGCTTGGGATTGAGATTTTCAAGAAAAGACATAAAAGTTTATTTGTGTTAACGAAGAAGAATTGAAAGATGTTCAAAATTGTGAGCATGAAGAGGATAGAACTTCCTCTCTATCTTCATCTTCACGGTCTTCATCTTCATCATCATCATCATCATCAATGAGTTCTAGTTCTCCTCCAAAGAAGACCAAAAGCATCAATGAAATTTATGAAGCATCAAAAAGACTTTTTGATGAAGATGAGATTAACTTTGCACTATATGTCGATGCCAATCCAATTTCTTTTGAAGAAGCATCTCAAGAAGAAAAGTGGAATCATGTAATGAATCAAGAAATTGATTCCATCAAAAGAAATGAGACTTGGGAGTTAACGAAACTTTCAAGTTAAATGTAAAAGGTGAAGTCGAAAGGCATAAAACTAGGTTAGTGGTGAAAGGCTAAAAGCAAAGACATGGCATAGACTTCTATTAAGTTTTTGCTCCCGTTACTCGGCTTGAGACTATTAGATTGGTCTTAGCATTAGCGGCTCAAATAAATTGGAAGGTTTATCAAATGAATGTCAAATCAGCATTCTTAAATGGTATTATTGAAGAAGTTTATATTGATCAACCTCCCGGGTATATGGAAAAAGGTAAAGAGCACAAAGTTTATATATTGAAGAAAGCACTTTACGGTTTAAAGCAAACACCAAGGGCGTGGTATAGCCGTATTAATGGATACTTCATGAAGAATAGATTCAAAAGGTGTCCTTTTGAACACTCTCTACATCGAAGAAAACACTCAAGGTGAGTTCTTAGTTGTTTGTTTATATGTTGATGATTTAATCTTCACCAGCAATAGTTCAAACATATGTGATGAATTAAAAAAATCCATGATGCTTAAATTTGAGATGACCGATATGAGTCTCCTACATTTCTTTCTTAGCATTGAAGTAAAGTAAAATGAAAATTAGATTTTTATATCTCAAAAGAAGTATGTAAAAGATTTTTTGAAAAAGTTTAAAATGAAAGATGCAAATCCTATTTACACTCCAATGGAGGTTGGTTTAAAAGTTAGCAAAAATGATAATGAAATAAGAGTTAATGAAACTTTTTATCGGAGTCTTGTTGATAGCCTCATGTACTTGACCGCCACAAGACCATATATTATGTTTGCAGTTAGCATGATTAGCCGTTTCATGGAATCACCTAGAAGAAGTCATTAGAATGTCGGAAAGAGAATTTTGCGATATGTATGTGGTACAATTAATGATGGTATACATTACAAAAGGGTTTAAAATTTATGTTTGGTTGGATATTGTGATAGTGATTGGGGTGGAAGTGTAGATGATGGCAAAAGCACTTTCGATTATAATTTTAATATTGGTTCGGGTTTAATTTCATGGAATTCAAAGAAACAATAAGTTGTTGCTCTCTTTACAATCGAAGCGGAGTACATTTCATTAGCATTGGCAGGTTGTCAAGCACTTTGGTTAAGATGGGTCTAAGAAGAACTTAAGCATCCATCAATTGAAGCTACAAATTTGTTTTGTGATAATCGTTCAACCATTGCACTAACCAAGAATCTCATTTTTCACTACAAAAGTAAGTACATTCGAATTAAGTATAATTTCATCCGTGACTTGATCAATGATGGTGAAATTGATGTGAAATCTTGCAAACCACAAGATCAAATAGCGGATATTTTTACAAAGGTATTGAAGAATTTTTTTTTTATTAAGATCAAAGAAAAGCTCGGCATTCGATCGGTCTAGATCAAGGGGGGCTGTTAGAATTATAAGCTAGACCGGCCCATCTCGCCCATTTTGTCTTTTGGGTCATTTACCCATTTACAGTTATATTGGTCAATCTTGAAATTATTTTTTGTCATTGGAAATTGGTGTAATTAATGTGGTGTCTTGAGAATATGGAATATACTTTGCGAATGTAATTTTCTATCTTTTTCTAGGCTAGGTTGTTGCTTTGGAAGTGTATTCTTATTTAATCCTGAATTTGTATTTTAGGCTACATATATCACCTATGTATTTTCATTTTATTAAGTCATATGAATGAAATTTGAAAGTTTCTAAGTAATATATTACTTTAGTCTTCATTTTTGGTATTTTTCTACACAAGAAAACAACTACTTTCTTTTCTTTAGAGTGCCATTTTCTTCCAAGCCTAGTTAATGTAATCCAACATGAAGCACATGTGAGCAATAGGGGTGTCGAACCCAAGGGATTGCCTACTAAAGAATTACTTGATTTGGATATCTCATTAAAATTTTGGAAAGAAAAGAAATAGAGATAAACTAAGTGGTTGCAGAAATAAAAAACAATGATGTAATTGGAATTAAGTTTTAGAAATTCAAGAGAAATTATTTTAAGACCTCCCTTAGCCTCCTTCGACTCGTATTAATCTCTTACACATTCCTATTTCATTTTTAATTCAAATCATTCGAATCACTCTTCGTTACAAGCTAAAGCGATTGAGAAAATAGCAATCGTATTTATAAGAATAAACTATCCTAATTTGGTGCAAGCTATCTACAAATTATAGGCATGGTATTTCTAATCGGGCATTACTCATCTAATCCAAACGATTAGAAGCCATTAAAACCATTGGACAAACAACTAATCTAAATTTACAAGTATTATATAAGAAGCGGGTATTCGATCCAAAATAATCCTAACTTCTACAAGAGAATTAAGAATATTGCAAAAAGAAATTGAAATCAAGGAAAACTTTTTCATAAATATATAAAACTCAAATTATGCAATGAATTATTTCGAATTCAAACAAGAATATGAATAAACTATCACTACAAAAAAAGTGGGTTTTAGTGACTGATTTAACTGTGTTTGAGTAAAAGGGCCACTAAAAATATCTTTCAATGGCACTTGTCTTGTGATAAAAGCGTTACTAATTGTTAATAATTTCATTTCTTGTCAAATTGATTGTGGCGTCTACTGCGAAAACGACACACTAATACAATATTTGTGACGCTTTATTTTACAAACGCCACTATGTAGGAGATTAAGCGTGATGTTTTTTATTGGACGCCGGAATTTAAAACATTATGCGAGGCATTTTTTATTGGATGCCGTAAATTAAAATAATTTGCAGCGCTTATTTTGCGAACGCCACTATTTATGAAATTAGGCGCAACTTTTTTTATTAAATGCAGCGATTTAAAGTATTATGCGCGACATTTTTTATTGGACACCACGACTTAAAATAATTTGTGGCACTTTATTTTGCGAATGCCACTATTAATGAAATTAAGAGCAGCGTTTTTTATTGAACTCCACAATTTAAAACATTATGTTCGTCATTTTTTATTGGACGCCGCGATTTAAAATAATTTGCGTCACTTTATTTTGCGAATGCCACTATTTCAGAGAATTAAGTGCGGCATTTTTTATTAGACGCCTTGATTTAAAACACTATGAGTGACATTATTTTGTATTAAACGCTGCCATAGACGTAGGTATTTAGAAGGCGAGAACGAAATATTAGCGTGCCTTAATTAGAATGGGGTATTAGAGTTGGGATCGGAGAACGCACATCCAAGGGATTGGAGAACGCACAACAATTAGAAAGGGGGTGTGACAGCCCGAGTTTTCCTTACCACAAAACTCGTGCCGTCGGATCGCATACATGATCCGAGTTACAGTGATGCTATAGTATCTGTTGTATGCATCACATACCAGCAGCTCAATATTTCCTTACATACGACAACAGGAAGGATCGGGCCATCGCATGATGGTAAGCTCACAAAACAAGTACAAGTAAGCGCAGTGAAAACAAAGTATAGAGCTACATCACAATAAAAGCAACAGAACTACAGATCTACTACCATATATACAAAGGCTCAAAAAGAAATATCTTTCACCGATGGAGGCCGACCTCCATCTAAACAGTGGATCAAAATATACATGTATTTAATTACAAAATAGGTTCGTATACCGTTTGCTCAAAAAACCACAAAATATCCGAGCCACTCAAGACGCTAAGGAAAATGACTCTCAAGTAAATCCTCTTCCTCATCTGGATTGTAATCTGGGTCCTCCTCTTCTTCCGGGTCACGCTCCAAATCTACCCCTGTAGCTATGACGTATAGTCCAGGGGGTGAGCTTTCATCCAAGCTTAATAGGAAATAACATATGCAAAGCTACCATTTATCCTTCTCATTCATGAACCTTATTGCTTAGATAAGTAAAAAAAAAATGCGTAAATAAGTAAGAGCAATCAGAATTTCTTTAGTGCAAATCATAAATAAGTTTTCAAGTATACAGTAAATGGCTTTTCCTCAACATAATGCATATACAATCAATAAAACGTGTAGGGAACAGGTAAGCAATTCACAAGTGTGTTACTAGATTAAATGACGAGGAATTTCAAATATAGTTACATATCAAACTGTCAAGCCCTTTTGCTACGTTAACATGATCACTCAACACGAGACAGGTTAAGCACTTGAGCTACGTTAACAGGGTTACTTGATACCCAGAAGTCAAGCCCTTGAGCTACATTAACAAGGTCACTTAACACGGAACGCCAAGCCCCTAACCTAAGTTAACAGGGTCACTTGAGCTGAGACCATCAAGCCCCTAAGCTACGTTAACACGGTCACTTGATCCTAGACACGACGGAATTTCAAGGTCCAACACGCATGTGAAACAGGGGACAATGAGGTGCATAAGATTATCAAAGCTGAAAATTTATAGAGTCATGTATATATTACATAAACAAGATGCATTGTATCAAAACATACAAAAACATGTACAAAAATCATGTCTTAATACTTCAAAATATGTCAAGTGTTGTCTCATATCAATTTTAGAAAAATATTCAGTATAAGCTATGCACATCAATAACAAAATTTTTTGAAAAACCAGTAGTCGAGTACGATGGTCTTCCCTACCTTAAGGGTCGATAGTTCGCATCCACGTGTGCAAATCAAGCTAAAACCTTTTCCAAATGCTTCTTGTATATAGCCTATAACACGTATTGCATATACTTTATGTGTTAATAACCATACTAGCATTACGACACAGTCTCATAAAGCATTCAAGGGCACAAATCTCAAAACCCAACAAAACAAGGCATCTCGCCGCAGCGAGGTACAAGGTCGCCGCGACGAGGTACAGGGTCGCCGTAGTGAGTCCTTCAGGTGCCACATGAATCCATGGTTCTCGTCACGACGAGTTTTTCCCAAGAGGAAAAAGCCTTGAAATCTCGCCATGGGGAGGTCTTCAGGTGTTTTCTAGCCGCAGCGAGGCTCCATGTCGCCGCGACGAGCCTGACAGACTCACTGCTTTCAGGTTTTCTCCTTGAGCCATCATTCGTCGATTCGACATCCCATTTTCCTTCCAACAAGCCTAATCTATTCACTTAACATAGTAGCTTGTTAACTAGGCTTTTAGCCATGATCAGACTACATGAACCACTAGGTTCAAGGCTTCGAAAATCGGCTTAAACGGTTCTAAATCATGTATGCCCCAATTTTCGTAGCTTCGAAGCATGTGATGCCGGAAACATATTCACTCGGGTCTGTTTTTCATAAATCAAGTCCCCAGACATTCGTGAGCTGATGCATGCATGAAAGTCGAGGCATCGGACGTCAAGAATTTGGTCACAATGCCCCATGCATGTCCGATTTCTAAACTTGCGACTCTAAAACTAAGAAAACCAGCTTACAAAACAGAGATTGCAAGGTTACCTCACGGAGGTTCCTGCACGCGAGGCTTCCGAGCTTTCGCACGTGATTTCACTCGCGAGAACGTACTCGATCATTTCGATCCCTGCTCGAAAAGAGTTCAGGGTTTAAAAGATTAGTAGTTGAGGAAGGGAATCTCCCCGTTGCAAGGTCTGGTTGAGTTAGATGGAGATGGCTAGATCAGGAGATGGCTGATCTTCCTCAAGTTGGAGATGATGAGAAGAGGAGAGTTTTGCCTCTCGTTTCTACCTATCCGGCATTCAAACTCCATGCAGGGACTCTGCGTGCATGAGAGAAATATAGACTGAGGCTGGTTCTCATGTGAGGCTGCCACACACTTATGTTGGTGTATAGCATGTCTTCAGGGCCTTAGATCTGGGATCCCTCATGAAATCATGGTTTTTATTCCTAATGGGTCCAAATTGGGTCTTGGCATGGGGTCTTCACTAATGGGTCCAAGCCATAGCTTTAGGATTAAATAGGTCTTATGATTCGGGTCCCCAACGTGTTGGTCTTAACATTGGGCTGCTAGTTATTGGGCCTCACTTTGGCTCTAAATAATGGTCTCATACAAGGAGCCCAAATTACTCCAATGGGTCTAGTTCTCAACAGACCCAGCCTTTATAGCTGAATGGATTATCTTATTTTATCAGGTGCAATGTGGGTCAGGTCAAGTTATGGGGTGTTACAGGGGGTTTTCTGGTTTTCCTCTTAGTCCATCGTCTTCTCCAAAGAACTCCAAGGTTCAGTTGGGTGCTAATCTGCCTAGATCGGTTTTCTGATGTATTTTCTCTTTTTTTTTTTGTTAGAATTTTGAGGTTCTGTTTGATTTAGAAGAATCCAGTTGGGTAATCTTGTGTTTTTTGGCTATTGATTTTATATTTTTTTTTTTTAGAAAAACTATTTTCAGTTTATGGGTTTTGGAATTTTTCAGGGTATTTTAAATATAATTTTTTGATTAGAGGAGAAAAATAGATCCAAAGATATTGTTTTTTTTTTTTTGGCTTTTCCATGGTTTTGTTCATCAAGATTTAAGTCTTTGTTGATTAAAAACCAGAGCCCTTTATTTTTTTTGTTTTTGGTGATTCTATGAGGGTTTTAGCTCAAGACTTTGAAGCATGGTGATGGGTACCGATTCAAGCGTGGGTGTACTCACATCGAAATTGAAAAAGGGCATCACCTCCCTCCCCAACTTCCTGGACTTTTTCTACCTATTAATGGAACCTTCTTTAGTCTTACTAATAACCCTAGGATTTCCTCTCTCTGTGAGATCCCTTCCAAAGGGCATCTTATTGTGGGTGGCCAAATGGGCCATCTTATGTTAGTGAATTCTCTCTGTTAGATCCAAATGGGCCATCTTATGTTAGTGAATTCTCTCTGTTATATCCTAATGGGCCATCATGCTCTCAGCTGAATAGCTTAGATGACTAGGCATTGTTTTTGGGGATCAATACCTCATTGTCTCTCTCAGCTCAAGAATTTGAGGGATGCAAAGCCAATCACATCTATTTCACGGATGACAATAGTGAGGGGTCCTACAAACAACCCTATGAGGGCCATGATATCGACGTTTTCAACTTAGAGGATGGGACCATTGAGCCACTTTATCAGAGCAACTCTCAAAGGATCTGGCCACCACCCATTTGGATTACACCCAAGCCTTGGCAAACTAGTTAGCCTATGGTTTGTTTTCACTACAAAAAAACATGTTTTTGCCAGCAGAAATTCAGGGCTGCGAAAAAAACCGCCGACAGCAATTTAATGTAATTGGGCCAACCCAGATCCACTTAACCCACGACCCACTTTACCTACCTTATATATTTCTCATTTTCCGATCGATGACCCAGCTTCTCTCAATCGCTCTCACTCAAACCCTTATATATTTCTCATTTTTTAATAGACGAGTTACGCATTGTGTTTTCAATGAGTATCACTTCACCTAAATCGACATTTTTAGAAGGCAATAGTAAGATGTACCTTCGTCTATGGTTTAAAGTGTTGGGCTAATAAGTGATAATAAATTGAGAACAATTGGCTGAGATGTATATGCTCAAGTGGATATGTGGATTGAGATGAAAGTATAAATTTAAGAGTGAGTATAAAAGAGGAAGTTTAAGGGTGTCCCAATAACAGAAAAGTCAATGATTGTCATGTCCATTAGAGGTTAGAAACAACCCTGGACAAATATCATTCCTACAGTGGATGCCAAATAGATGGAACAAATAGCCCTGGACAACTTCACAGCTACTATTTTTTCAAGACCATTAGTTTAGTAGGATATCTGTTTCATAGGAAAATTTCTCAAACTTTTAAACAAAATTTGGTTTAAAATTGTCATTTATAAGATTTAAAGAAATTTGGTTTAAAATGTAGATAATAAAATCAGTAGCCTTCTTCACTGAATCAGAACATGGTCGCTTTTGTGTTAGTCTTTTCGGTCATGTGCTTGAGAAAACTTCCCAGAACTTTGCTGTAAAATCGTAAGGAAGTTCGGGCACCTTGAAAAAATCTAATTCAACTCGCATAATCTGGCACATATCATGCAGCTGGTCTAATTTAAACAATTGAGATGCTTAGTTGCGAGATTGCTAATGAAGCAGTTTGAGGACTGGTGGGTTTATAGCCGAGTAAGTTTAAGTCTTGGTAATTTATGTGTTATCGTAGGTTCATGACCTGCACGATGGCTATTTTAATTAATTTGTATCTCAAATTGAAACCTTTGATTTTTCTTGGCATTGGACATACACTTGTTGTGTTGATTGGTTTCTTTTTCTGAATGTAAGCTTCTACATGTTCCTTATTAGAATATGGGATGTTACCTTTTAACCTTTCAAGTAGACGGAGGTTTATGTGATTAAGTCTTATGCTGAGACTGCTAATGGTGGAAGTTTTTTGTTGAATATACTGACTGGTTCATTTTATTTAGCTTCTTGTGGCCCTGAAGATGCGTTACTTTGACACATTTCTTTTTTGTTGCTGTCTTGGGTAATTGACTTTATTGCTCTAGGTGATCTGATATGAGTGACTAATTATCATAACAATTATAGCTTGACCTCTATTTTACACTTTGATTTAAGCTAAACATTCATCTTGTTATTTATATTTGCTCCATCCAATTTTTAGATTCTTCATTGTATGGGGATAACTACTTGAGGTTTTTAAAAAAGAAAGCTATAGGATTTGACTATCCTATAAAAAAAATTCTATAGGCTTTTATTTCTTTTTTCAAAATGAAATATGCTGAATTGCAAATTTTCTATTCCTCCGACATTAACTGGATTTCAAATGCAGATATTGGGTTAAATGGACAAAAGCTACAAGTTAAAAAATGGCCCGATGAACTAGGTTTTAAATCAGGCCTAAAAAATAAAATAAAACCCTAAAGGATTATATGGTGAGTATTTTCAGTTTTTTTCAAAAAAATACTTACCCATCAGTTTAGAACTACTAATAAGAGAAATTTATATTGAATTTTTTCTATATATAAAGAATACTTTGCCGGTGGTTCGAAACCACTGGGGAAGTTTTAATTATTGGCCGGCAGTTCTGAACTGCCATGAGGAAAGTTTATATGGCAAGGCCAGAGGTTTTACAGCATATTCCCGAAGGCTATAACGCTGGGGTATGGTAAGAATTCTAGTAGTTAAGGAATGCTACCAAAAGCTCTGGCGATGGAATATGTGACGCCTACATTCTCAACAGTTTAGTCGTTGCTAGCAAATATTTTAGGTGGGTACTTACATTTTGCCGGTAGTTTCAGGCCGTCCATAAAAGTCCTTGAATTTGAGTGGGTACTTACATTTCTTAGGACTGAAATCTCATGAAAAAAAAATACTAAGATAACCTGAGAATTTCACTTCAGTAAATCTTTTACTTTCCCTTCTTTTATCTCCCTTATTTCTATTGAACCTTTAACATCACACTCTTAAAGCCAGCCCATATGGGCCACTGAGCTGAGGACCAATAGGTCTTTAAATAAAAAACCAATTTTGTCATCCTTTGCTAGCTCGTGAATTTGTAATTTTTGAACCTAATCCAGCCCCTTTGCTCCACCGTTGAAGTCTCTAATCCATCCAGGAATCTGCCCCACATCAAGTTTTCTTTGTCAAGCAATTTTCGCTGCCTGATTTGGCTCTAGTTTGCACATTGCATGGTGGGTGCTTGATAGTGTGCGCAACCTAGCGAGGGCTGAATTTGTATGTTCCTCTTTAACTACTTGATCTTGTGCGACCACTATTTTCCTTATAGGCATTTATTTGAGCATTGAAGACTTAAATCTATTTGCCTTCTATTTTTATTGGCCGATTGGAAACCAAGTCATCGTTTCAAGCATCTAACTTACACAAGGACCACATAAATTGTCTTTAGTTATTTTTAACCATTGTAAAATATGGAGTAAATATGGATGGTTCCTCACTACAAGTTAAAACATATTGTGTTGGTGATTTTCACATCATAGAAAAAGCATCTTCCAACCATGTATTGGTCACAGTGGTTGCAACTTGCAAGGTTGGCTGACTGATTTAGCTGCTCAAATTCTTCACAAATAACTAAAAAAAGCTCTAAATTCTCAATACATATGAATATAACTGAGATAATAAGTCCTTTAGTATGTTGCTTGATTTGTCACGAGAAGCTTTCCCTGAGGGGTCTACGTTGCCAAAATCTTTTTCACAGAGCAAGAAAATTATTACGGACTTGGGTTTAAATTGTAACAAAATTGATGCTTGCCGAAATGATTGTATATTGTATTGGAAGGAGTATGCCGATAAACAATCAAGAAACATCTGTGGCATGTCACGATGGAAATCCCAAGACGATCATGTAGGAGGCTACAAAAAAAAGAGTCCCGCCAAATTTTTACGTCATTTTCCTCTAAAATTTAGACTTCAAAGGTTGTACATGTCATCAAAAACTGCATGTGATTTGAGATGGCATGAAGAGGGTCACACTAAAGATGGTATATTAAGGCATCCTGCAGATTCTTAAGCATGGAAAAACTTCTATCTCATCAACCCTACATTTGTTGGGGACTCTTGCAATGTTAGACTTGGGTTGGCAAGTGCTGGCTTCAACCCTTTTGGAACAATGAGTATTACGCATAGTACTTGGCCTGTGATACTTATTCCGTATAATTTGCCTCTGTGGTTGTACATGAAACAACCCAATATGATCCAGTCATTGCTTATACCTGGTCCATCTGGCCCTGAAAATAGCATTGATGTATACTTATGGCCTTTGATTAATGAGCTACAAGAATTATTGGAATTTGGAGTCAATACTTATGACGCTTCAAAGAAAGAAGCATTTCAACTGCGTGCGTCCTTGCTTTGGACCATTAGTGATTTTCCAGGATATGCTATATTATCAAGTTGGAGCACGAAAAGGAAATTGGCGTGTCCTTCATGCCATAAAGATACATGTAGTCCCTACTTGTTAAATAGTAGAAAGCATTGTTATATGGATCATCGGTGATTCCTACCGTCAAATCATAAGTTTCAAAAACATAAACAATCTTTTGATGGCATTGTAGAGGTCAAAGAAGCTCCAGTTCCTCTGTTAGGGACTGTTGTATTAAACCACCTAGAGAACAGTACAAGTATTTTTGAAAAGGAGCAAGTGGGGAAAAGATCAAGAAACAAAGACACTACAGAATTGCCATATAATTGGAAGAAGAAGAGTATATTCTTTGAGTTGCCGTATTGGGAGCATAATTTACTAAGGCACAATTTAGATGTGATGCACATTGAAAAAAATATATGTGACAATGTTCTTGAAACTTTATTGAATATTGAAGGAAAGTTGAAAGATAATTTAAAAGCACGTCAAAACTTAGAAACAATGAGGCTAAGACAAGAGCTTCACCTGGAATGGAAGGAAAATAATTGAGCTTATCTACCACCTGCATGCTCTTCTATCACAAAAAGTGAGAAAGAGAAGTTTTACAGTGTGTTAAAAAATTTGAAGGTCCAGGCTGGTTACTCCTCAAATATAGTAAGGTGCGTCAATGTTGAAGACCGTAAAATCTTTGGCCTAAAAAGCCATAACGGGCATGTCATTATGCAACAATTTCTTCCACTGGTGATTCAGAAATTACTGCCCAAGAACGTAACGTCTACATTGATAGAATTGAGCGCATTCTTTCAGGAATTATGCTCAAAAGTTTGTGTAGTCGATGATTTGAAGAGACTCGAGGAACGCATTGTGTTGGTTCTTTGTTACTTAGAGAAATTTTTTCCTCCTACATTCTTCGATATTATGATTCACTTGCCCATACATTTGGCATCAGAGGCACTGTTAGGTGGTCCAGTCCAGTATCGATGAATGTATCCAATTGAAAGTTAATTTTTTATAATGTTTTAAATAAATTTTAATTGTTTGATGTCTTACTTGCCGATGCTATTTTCTTTTTCCTATAGATACCTCTCAACATTGAAATCATATGTGCGCAATCAAGCTCAACTTGAAGGATCCCTTGCGGAAGGATATATCGCAAATGAATGTCTCACATTTTGCTCAAGGTATTTACATAATATTGAAACAAGCCTAAACCGACCCCTATGAAATCATGATGAAGGTGCACTGAAGGGTGCCTCACCATTCATTCTGAAAAAGGTAGAATGGATGCAAGGATATAGATATATCCTCTTCAATCATGATATGGTCAAAAGTTGTCTAGAGTAAGAATTTGAGACTTTATGATATTACTTTTCAATATTATTTAATATCTAGTACTCCTTAAAAAATTATGATGATACAGGCAACCCAACAAGCTATTGCTTTTGACGAATTCTAATGCATCTCCCCGTGATATCCAAAAAATGCACAACGAACAATTTGTTAGTTGGTTTAAAGAACATGTAAGGTGTGACAACCCGCCGTTTCCCTTCTTTGACTATTTGAAACGCCGCGTCGTCGGATCACCTAACATGATCCTTTCATCTAAGGGGTCATTTCTTGGACAAAGTTTTGCAAATGCGGAAGCAATGTAGTTACTCTGGCAGTTGATAATATGGAAAAATAACTAAGTTTTACATATCTATGCAGTACTAGCAACGATATAAACAAGCACAAAAGATCTTATGTATAGCTCTCCACCGATGGCGGCCATCCGTCATCTAAACGATGAAAAAAAAACCTATACATCTAAACACAAAATATCTTAAACTACCGTATATAAGTTTTACAAGTCTTTCAAGTTTATCTATCTCTACCTCTCTCTCTATCTCTCTCAATTCCCCAAGCTACAAACCTATTTTGGGAAGAACTCTACGACGAAATCGTCTTCCTCGTCGTTGTCTTCTTCCTCTTCCTCATCGGGCACGTACGTAGGATCTGCAGCGTGCTCTGAATCAGGCTCTGCAGCTAAGACATTTAAGTCGTGGAATGAGCTATCATCAAATCTCTGTAGAAAATATTACATTGTTAGCATATATTAACAATTTATCACATTCTCATCGGAAAGCATAAGTAATAAGACTTTAGTATTATATGACTCATATAATATGTTGATATACTAGATTAACGCATGATGCAACAGGTATGAGGAATCAAGCTGAAATAAGATATACATGTAGGCGAAAATAGGAGAACAATAAAGTCAAGCTCCCGAGTTAGCGGGATCACTTGTCAAGCTCCCGAGTTAGCGGGATCACTTGAACTAAGGAAATCAAGCTCCCGAGTTAGCAAGATCACTTGTCATGCTCCCAAGTTAGCGGGATCACTTGGACTAAAGAAATCAAGCTCCCGAGTTAGTGGGATCACTTGGCTCACGAAGAAGTAATAACATTTGAACAATACCACAGATAGTAAAAATCTGAAAGATGCAATATGACTGATGCATTGGTATGAACGAACTTGCATACTGAAGCTTGAACTACATTTAGCATATTTGAAGTTATTTAATCTTCTAAACTACCTCTGTATGTTAAAATATAAAGACTTTTCAATGTAGATATAACTGAGTAGATATAACTGATCTCTTTTTCATGAAAGTGTCTTACTATAGTCTATATTGATAACATTGATATTTATAACATTTATATCCACATTAGCACATTAGCACATTAGCACTAATATTTACATACATTAGCAAACTGCTCTGGGTTCACGTGGTAACAAGATTTCACGCATGGGATTCACACATTAGTTTAAGTAGTTTTATAATTTTTTATATATTATAAGTACTACTTGGCAATCTTTGATGAGAACAAGACAAAACAAATGATACGGGAACAAAGTAAATTCCCTACCTATCCGTAGATTCTTACGTGTATTGTAGCCGATGTACGTTCAGACATCCGAGAACATCACTCTCACATATGTTCTTAAAACTGCCTACGTGCACCAAGTGCACCATGTTGCACCAATCTATGATGAATAGAATAGATCTAAATTAAAAAGAGTAGTTTTATATACAACAAATGGGCTCATGGTTTAACTGAGACCCAAATACATACTCATATGGACCCAAAGTTCGGTATGCACAAAGCACAGCCTAAAACGTCAGCTGATAGAGGTTGCCGCGGGAAGCTTCCAGGGTTGCTGCGGCAAGCTACTCAGCAGGGGATCTTGCCGCAGCAACCCTTTGACGTTGCCGTGGCAAGCAAGGCTTGCCGTGGTTTCTACCTGGCTTCTCTGGTTTTGGTGTCTTTGTAATCTTGCTGACATATCTATATATATATGTTATATAGATATAGATCTATATATATATATATATATCTATCTATCTATCTATATATATTTATATATAGTTGTAGCATTTATAGATGTATATAGTTTTCAGTTTAGCAGGTCTTCAACGAAGAATCCGGAGTCCAACAATCTGCACTCAGGCTTCATGTATTCATGTTGAGTTCAGAGTTGTTGCTTCAAGTCCAATTGTGTAATCTATGACCCTGTATATTGAATATACATTGACAGCATACCTTTTTGGTGGATGCGAGGTTATGATATAGCCGACCTGATATCAAGATCACCGGGCTCAACAATTGAGAAGCGCAATCACATAACCGTATTTGTCAGGTTACTTTGTGATCTTGAGCACCGAAAACATAATAGAACGGAAGTTTTATGGTTGATGAAACTGGAATTATGGCTATAATTTCTTAGGTGCAGGGTCGGCTTGCCAAGAATTGGAAATGGGAAGATGAAAGACATTCCCCTGCTTTGTTTTATAATACCCTAGCCGTACTTTGCGTGCATGGAGATGGAGAATGACTCATTGAGTCGTGTAGCTTATTTATCATGCAAGCAGCTTATAAGATAGTCAAGGGTAGTATCAGTTGTAAGACTAGCGTGTAGGCATAACTCTATCAGTAGATACAACAAAAGTTTAAGCGTCCATTTTCTCTTTTGTCATGTAGGCTATTAAGGGCTGGTATCCTTTGTCAAGTCAATACTTGGTGGTTAATTGTATCACATATAAAACAAATCAGGCATTCCTTGGATGTCCAACACCTTTCCTATTTAGATGTATAATCCTTTTAGGATGGGATCTTATGCAAATCCCCCAGGTATAGTTTAGTGTATAGGCAGGTAAGCCAAAATTAGGCTTACCTACAATACAAAACTCATACAAGATATTGCTTATATAAGCAGGTGCATCAAAGATAGTTTAATCTCCCTACTAAGCATACACATGGTTACACTTAAAGGGAATTGGCTGAGCTATCTTAGTACCCATATATTTCAGCTAGGTAGCTATATATAATTTTAATTAAAATACAATGTTGTGTTCCATGGTCTAATTTTGTTCACTGGCTATCTTAGTAATCAAAACTCTCAGATACTTGTATCAATTTGAGCCACCCAACTACACTTTCTGTCCCATGGTAGGCACATGCCAATCCGGACCCGTGTGTCCATCAAGTAGTGTGTATTAGGGCAGTTGTTACATTCTCCCCTATTTAAAGAATTTTCTTCCTCGAAAATAAATCGAGACAACGATGGGTAGCAGGTGAATGCCACAATAGCGAACATCAATGCCGCAATGCCCATACAACATGTGGTGCTTGACAACAAGAAATATATATAGTAAGGTAAAATGTAGGAGACATCAGATAAACAAGAAAAAATCTAAATCAAACAGATAGAACAGCAATCAAAAGCTACATAAAACAGATAGAACTGCAATATCAGTAATAACAACACTCATCAATTATCAATTCGAGACATAAGTGATATACATATTACACAAATAAACACAAGTATACCATTTTGTTGTAGATGAACCCAAATGAATTCGATGCAAAATTAAAATGTCATATATAACCTACTAGCCTGTGAGGTTATAATTTACCAGGCTGTGGACTTGGTTGTTGTTGCCCAGTTGATGATGGACCAACATCTTGTTGTTGAAAGTTTTTCTAGAATTCCGATACAAATAGTGCTGCATTGCGGGTGTATGGGGAGACGTAATTGTGCACTCGCCCAATGTAAGGGGTTGCAGCAGTTTGGAATGTATGCTCCATCATGATGTTTGTTGTTTCTTCAATATAATCAATGCGTTGATGGAGCATATAATGATTTCAATATAAATTATCGAATTAGAGAAAGGTCTGCTCATGGTTTTCATGCATGAGCTGTGCCAAAGCAGCAATGGTGTATGTCTCAGGTGCCAAGGGAATCGATTTGGTTTGAGCTTGAGTGTAAGATTGAGGGGGAATGGGAATGTCTTGGGTTGGTATTGAGGGTGGTGCTTGTGGAGGTGGTGGAGCATAATGAATCTGGCCAGCTTGGCGATTTCGAACCGTTTGGGATAACCTTTGACATACATCTCGCCAGATAGCAGGGCTAAAGACCAGCATATTATCCGTGCGGACTTCTTCACCCTGGGTGTGCGACCATGGATCCTCTAGAACCCGTCGCGGCGATGCACCCGCTATGAATGAAAATGTAGAGTCGCCACCTGGAGCTTTTGGTGACCCGGGAAACCTTCAAATCGATATTTTGAGCACCGAAGTGCAAAATGTGACTCTGATTTATCGGTCTTTGCCAAAGGCTCTAGGGTAGGGGCTTCGGTTATCGATCGGGAAGGGTTTAGGCACCCGATTAACCCGCACGTAGCGGTCTCTATCTATGGCCAAAAATAAAAATAAAAGGGCAGAGTTTCCCCTTGCCCGAAGGCAATACGGTCCTATCAAGCTTTGAGCCAAACTGAAATTTCGGCGGCGTAAAGGCTTGAATCCTTGGACGGAGGAGATACCAAGAAGGTAGAGGAAGAGAGGGGTGAGCCGGAGCTCACGGGCCCTTGTTGCACCGTGGAAGTCCTTCGCTTTGGCGTGCTTCCGATGGCTTAAATGGAGTGAAAAAGGGTTCTAATGCTAGGATTCAATAAAATAGGAAGTGTAGGGTGAGGCCGAAGGCTAGACTTTAGCTAAAGGGAGTGATATAATGGTTGAAATAGAGTGGAATAGGTGATCTAGGCTTGCTAAAATTCTAGAAAATAAATGGCATTTTCTCTCACTAGGGCTCTCTCTCTTAAGCTCTCTAATCTTTCAACCAAAATTTCCAACCCTTTGGAAAGAGGGGGGCCCCTCTATTTATAGAGAAGAGGTGGGTTAGGGGCTTACTTAAGAGCTAATTGGTTTAGCAATTAGGTAATCCCCTTATCTATGGTTTTCAAGGTCCTAGGGTTTTGGGAAACTGATTTTAATGGTGGATGATAGGGTGAGACCATGGGTGACTTAAGGGTTGCCAATAAGCTCAAAGGGGGTGCAACCAACCTCAAGACACCCACCTTAATGAAGGGGATGGTCAAAGGGTCAAACTAGATGAAGGAATTTCGAGCAACTGATGACAGTTACTGTAGCTAAGCTGGGCGTATATATTAGATACGCCCAATTTATGCACAGTGTCCTCTACAAAAATTAAGGGAGTTTTGGGAAGATGAAGCCCGTGGTGGGTCCCACATATACTGGGCGTATATATTATATACGCCCGGCCAAATTTGGCCCAAAAATGCCAGGCGTATATAATATATACGCCTAACCAAAATTGGGCCAGATTTGCTGGGCGTATGCAATACATATGCCTGAGTAAAAAAATTGTCATTTTATGTGGGACTTCAATCGGCCATAACTTTTGAACCGTAGCTCCAAATTGGGTGATCTTTGGCTTGTTATAAAGCTGGAGAAGTCCTCTTTTCAAAGGTATATGGCTCATCCATGGTGGTGGTCTGTATAAAGTGTTATAGCTCCTCTCCCATCAACTGCTCAGAATGGTTTAAGTTAGGTCTGGGAAGGGAATCTAGGGTTTAGGGGTGATCTCTAAGGGTTAGGGGATGGTTCTAAAGGGTTCAGGGTGATTCCTAAAGGTCTGGGTAGGTTCCTAAGGGTTCAGGGGTACCATCGGAAGCACAAGAGTACATCTCTCTTGGAGTACAGACTGATCAGGCCTTGGGCCGAATTTGGGTGTCTACAGATGCCCCTCTTTGGTATTTGATCACTAATGATCGGATGCCAAAGACAAGAGACATCCAAAGAGGTCCAAGGCACGTTTGATGGGTCCGCCTAGTTCAACTCAATTCTCAAACATCCATGGTGATGGTGAGTGTACGTAAGCCCTCTCATTTCAGGATATCATCCGTACCTCAGTACTAACAGTCCCCAAGCGCATTGCGACATTACTGGGCATAACTGCGATGATCACAAAAAGTGTAAGCCCGCTAGCCGGGATATCGTCCACTTCCTGAGGGAAATTATAGATCTGTGATGCTGAGTATTAATTTGAACCAGACAGCTCCATGAAACGGGGTGATCGATCTATGCTTCGAAAGCGATGCGAAGCACACAAAGCGAAGGCCTAAACAATGTGTCCAATCCTATGGGTCATTGACAGCTCCATTGGATTGGTCACGGGTGCCCTTACCTAGGTAAGGCTCGGAGTTTCTAGGCGAACCCATCAACCTCGAGGTTGCTTTAGCATGATTTACCCGAGTGGGGCGAATATTGATGTCGCAACTCTTCTTGGGAACGCATGCCCATTTTTAGGGTGATTTTTTTTGTGTTTCCTTTTTTAAATTTCCTTTGTTTCAAGGCCTCTAAGCAATGCTCAAGGACCTCTAGCAACTTTATTCTTGCACAACTTTTTAAGTGAATCAAATGTCAATTGATACGTTTTAAGAATGTGTGCGCTCTACCAGGGATAGGTGCACCTTGGGGATGTGTTCATTCTAGTGGCGAGGTGCTCCTGATTCACATGAACCAGAGTGCCTCAACTCGAGACAAAGCTAAAAAGGATCGGGCTAGAACCAAACATCCATCGAAAGAGATGGTCAATTCTAGCCTCCGTCCCTAATGAAATCACATCTTACTAACTATGCACAGACAGACACCCATCAGGGGCAATAAGCAGCAAATAGGCACGAACGGAAGCCTCGAACCTAAGGTACAATTTACGAGGATAAACGACCATCCTGCGAATACCCAGACGCAAGTGCGTACATTCAACAGGGACACCGTGCCTATACAGGTTTTAAGCCTATGTAAAAGGAAATAAAAGGGAATGAGCCCTTCGGTCTATATGTTTGCACATAGTTTGGTCGGTTGCAATTTCATTTTTGACGAGTCAGTTTCAACTGACAATAGACTTTTTGAATGGTCTGAAGTCGGGGGCACTCTTGGTCAACATCAATCCGAAGGTGGATGACTAGAGCGAGTGCATGAAAGGTGGGGTCAACCTACACTGGATTTTTATTTTATAACAAAAGGTCGATATTTCCTCTCTTTTTTTTCTAAGCATGCTCAAACTGCTTTTATTTCTGCACGTGTCCTTAGGCGAATCAACTTGCCATGTTGATATACCTTAAGGACGTGTGCATTCCGGTGATGGGTCCTTGGTTTGCCTGCCGGATCAGGCCTCGACTTCTGCTGGGGAAGATCTGGGGCTAGGTGTATATTCCTAGGAGTGACCGGTGATGGATGAGGTTCATTTGCCTGCTGGATCAGGTATTGGGTGTCCCTGTATAAAACGGGGTTTGAGAACTTTCGAGTGAACTCGATCATTTCGAATTGATTTAACACGGTTCTCGGAGTGGCGCAAATGGTCATTGCGACGCTCTTTTGAGAACTAGTATCATCATTGTTTTTCTTTTTCTTTTATTATTATTATTTTTTGTTTTCTTTTTTTCTTTTTTTGTTTGTGGGCGCATTAGGTGGGCACCTACAGATCTAGATCCGTTTATTGTAGCACGGTCCCTTTGGGCCAATCGAAGTGAACTCGAACGGCCATTTGGGGATGTGTGCACCATCGCTTGATGGTACGTGGGCTTCTAAAGGGGACTGGGCCGTGGTCCATAGCATGCAAAGGGGGGATCCGTCGGGCCTCAAAATCGAAAAAAAAGGCCGGGCAGTTTTAAAAACTGCCATTTTTGGTCGGGCGTATATAATATATACGCCTGACCAAAAATGGCGAGAAATGGTCGGGCGTATATATTATATACGCCTGACCAAAGATCTGGCGGTTACAAAACTGCCCGAGCCCGAGCACAAAAGGGGCCCCCCTTTTCAAATTCTATCCTCCTCCCTCCTTCCCTCTTGAGTTTGTGACAACCCCCTAGGGTTTTTGCATTTGATTTGGCTTGAGTTCTATTATCGGGGGTTGCGGGTGCCGATCAAGAGTGCTCACTCTCCACCGACATTTGTTTTTCTCTTCCATTGAAGGTAATCATTACCCTTCCTTCATTTTTCCTTTGAATTTTGATAATATTGTTGCTTGATGCTCTCTTTTTTCTTTTTTCTTTTTTTTTGGTGGTGAAATGCTTTTTGATTTCCATTTAAGCATATGTGATGCCTATATTCCTTTTATCTTCTCTTTTTTGTTTTTATTTTGGTTGTTTTTCCTTTTTTTTTTTGAAATGCTTGACTCCTTAGGCCTATTTTCTATCCATCATTCATTCATTTTATTTTATTTCTTCTTTTTTTGTTTTTGATGGATTAGTGCATTTTATTGGTGCATTTTTTTTTATGGGTGCATATATATATTTTTTGGTTTAGTGCATCTCTTTTTTTTGGTTTTATGCATTCTCTCCTTTTTTGTTTAATGGATTAGTACACACACACACATTTTTTTTGGAGATTTTTTGTATTAGTGCATATTTTTCTTTTTCCTTTTTTGTTGGCACACCTTTCATATGCTAATGCGTCTCATATTTTCAGGATGTCCGACGATGAAGGGCATGATCAGCAAGAAGGGCCGGAGATGGCCTATGGTTCCCATGGGGAACAATTCTTCGTGTCTCAGCGCTCTTCCCAGCCTTGGTATGAAATGCAAGGCGAGGCTACCCGTACCGGCCTCCTCTACTGCCAGCACACCCACATGTCCAACTTTGGGATCGCCAATCAGGTAAACAGATGAGTCCCCCTCCTTTTTCTCTTTTATTTTCCTTTGATGTCTTCATTATACCACCTTGCCCCTATCTGACTGATACCTTCTGTTTGCAGCCCCTACCACATATTATGTTCCGGGGTGGCTGGTTTGATCGGCAGCGTCTCGTGCTTTACCTTCCCCCAGTGGTGAAGGACCTGCTCACTGATGCCGGTTTCAGGGATTTCATTTTGTGCCTCACCGTGAGGGCCGATACGGCCTATTTGAAGGCACTGATAGAGCGTTTTCGCCCCGAGACCATGACATTTCACATGGTTGTGGCAGAGATGGCCTTTACACCTGCGGACTGGTCTATGATCACTGGGGTCCGTATTGGAGGGGTGCCCGTGGTACCTACCCGTACACCGGATAGGGAGGAGGTGATTCGACTTATAGGGGCCTACCTGACCTCTGGGAATATTCGAGGTTCTGAGGTCAAGCTGTCCTAGCTGGTTGATCAGTTTGAGCCTCATGAGTTAGTGGACCAGGGCCAGCCCGACATGGCCATTTACCTCGAGCCTGCACGCACACATATGTTGGCCCGCATTTCTCTGCTATTCCTCCTGGGCAAGACTCTCCTCTCAAACACCAGCGGAGGGCGAGTCTCGTTGTCCCTACTCAGCCTTATGGTGAATTGGGAAACCATACATCAGTTTGATTGGGGCGGCGCTCGCTATGCGGTGCTCATGTCCAGCCTAAAGTGAGCCGTTCTTGGGGAGTCTAGCTCTATTGTGGATTTCTGACCTGCAATTGAGGTATTTTAACCTTTGGTTTTAGTTTGTCAAATTTTCCTTTTGTGGAATACATGTTTCTATCTGCTTGCTTTCTCAGATTTAGGGGTATCTCCATTTCCAACTGGGTCGCCCTCAGCTTTAGTCTGAAGTTGCTACGTTCCCCCTCATGAGTAACTGGCATGCGAGCCACCGTTGGGACGTAGGTATGAAGCATTTGGAGTTAGGGCTGCGCTCTCAGTTTGACCTGTTGATCCCAGAGCAGGTAAAACAATTCCCTTTTTATAAATTTGACAGCTCTTGTGCGCTATGGGTTTTGACCAAATGTGTGTATCCTTCCTCTATTTTTTTTTCTTCTTTTGCAGATCATCCTCGACCCCTACCTAGGATCTCCCTTCTGGAACTTGGCTTCAGTGGGTCCTTCTCGCTTTTTGCTGGACCGTCGCATTATCTTCCTCTACGGGTCCTGGACTAGGGCCTACTATTTAGGAGAGAGAGTGGTCCATCAGTATCGTCCTCTCTTTGCTATGCCCCAAGCTCCTTCAGCTGACGTGTTGGCTCCGGAAGGCTCCATTGACGATCTTACTGCTCACTTTCTTCACCATGGGGTTCCTATTGATGGCCTTCTTTTACCTGGGGGGTATCAGATGTGGTACGATTCTCTGCCTTATCATTTCCTGTTGCCCCGCTTCATGCCTGGTGCTAACATTTTAGCTTTTGGCGGTCCGCGATCTCAGGTAATGCCCTTTTCTCTTTTTATGCAGCAGCCTCCTTGTGATTACTCTGATTGATCTATCATTTAAACGACAAAATGTTTCTCTTTGCAGTTTGAGCAAGGCGGCGGCTCAGATGAGGGGGATGAGGGGGCTGCTCCTAATGATGCTACAGGTGCTGGACCCTCACCCTTGGTCAGGTGCCTGCACGGCCTCGTGTGCCGGACCCTCGACTTCCGGTGCCTGATGCTTCCGGCTCACTACCGTGGTCCAAGGGACCTTCAAGCGCTTGGATGATGCTTTTTATCGCGCGTGTGCCGACGTGGCTGAGAAGGCACGTATCTCTGCTGAAGCTATCCAGGTCCCACCTCCTGAGCTGATCCCTAGGGTAATCTCTACCTTGTTGCTTTACTCTCTTTCTCTTTGAATTATGTCGATGGCCTATGTGACTGACACCCTTTTTTTCTTACTGGCCAGGATTATGAGTCGGCAATGAGTTAAGCCGAATATTATCATAACAATGTTGGGCTTAGGGAGACCGAGGTGGTGAGTGAATACCGACCCAACCTACTCATTTTCCTATTTTTTTTCTGCCTGTCTCTCTACCTGATGGCCTTTTGTGCTCCTGCAGCGTGCTCGTGAAAAGGAGTCGCGTTCTCTGCTCAGCCGCATTTCTCAGGCATGGACTCGGGTGGGGGAAACTCGTACTTTTCAAAGCGCGAGCTGGCGCCGGAAGAAGTCAAAGGGGGCTGCCCAGGACTAGTTTTAATTTCTGAAAATTTGACACAATGAAACAATTTAGACTTTTGATTTATTGGGGAATATGTAATAATTCTTAAACAACAATTTTTTGGATGGTTTATAATTTTCATGCTTTATATGAATGTTTCATCTGATTATCTCTTTGCTTTGATGGTTTCCCCCCCTCTTTTTAAAAAAAAAAAAAAGGCTGGCACTCCTCCGATGATGGGGTTGACCTGCAAGTGATTCTCCGTATATAATCTACGGACGGTGCATCATCCGAGGGTTTCCTGTGGGTGTGCGAGCATGCCCGCCTGTGGGCTGCCCTGAGGTGAAAAAGTGGGCCGAGCAAGAATAAGTTCCTCCTTGGGGAACAAAAATGGACCACTGTGAGAGGGGGCCTTGCCAGCCCTAGCTTTAAATTGGGTGTATATATTATATACGCCTGACAAATGTTCTGCAATAATAGGCGGGCGTATATATTATATACGCCTGGCAAATCCACAGTGAAAAATGGCCGGGCGTATATATTATATACGCCTGGCAAAATGTTTTAAACTTTTGCCTTGGCGTATATAATATATATGCCTGCTATAATCTGGGCTTGGCGGGCACTTTATAACCCGAACTTGGTCCCCCTTTTCCTCTTCCTCCATCTTGGTTTGGCCTTTTTGTCCTTCCTTTTATCTTTTCCCTCCCTTTCTTTTTTCTAGTGGGTCCATCATCATACATTGACTGATTTTATAAAGAACATCTTTGTACGTCCATGGACCCACCTTCGAAAAGGGGCCCAAGCTCTTATACGAGGGCTGGTATACTTCCCTGTTTGGACCCGGGGCCTAGTTTTTTGCAAAAATGGCATGATAGCTTGACTGAGAGCGAGCTCACTGTTCTGAATTGCCTTGGGTTGTCTCGCCTTTCCTCTCTCCTTGCTATTCCTCTGTTTCCTAACCTGCTGCAGGCGGCCTTGGCGTCGTGGGACCATAGGGCCCATGTCTTTAGATTTGGGTCCAGGGAGCTGACCCCAACCTTGGAAGAGCTGGCCTCTATTACTGGCTTGAAGATGCATCGAGGCCTTGCCAAAGTGGTTCCCAAACCGGGGTATGCAAAGGCGGTCCATGCGGTTCTTGGTTTAAAAAAGGGTGGGTACGAGAAATGTTTCGTCGGAGGGCCCACTAGGTGTTTGGTGAAATTCCTTAGAGAACTTTTCGGCGACTCGAGTCTTCGAAAGTTGCCTATTCAAGATCCCTTCAATGTAAAGGCTTTTACCCTTTATTTGCTGTCAGAAGTTCTCTTCTTTACAGGGGGCTAGACCTTTTCCCTTGGGCTATGCGACGTTTTGACTGACTTGGAGGGAGGCTGCTCATTGGAGCACCTAGTCTTGGCTGAGATGTATCGGGGCCTGGATGCATCGGCCTCGGGCCGGGTTGGGATTCTCAGCGGGAGCCCGCTCCTTGTTCAGATTTGGCTAGGAGAGCATTTGGCTATCATGGGGCCTGTACCGAGGTTTTGCTTGGTGAGAGGGGATGTGACTCGGGGTTTTCTAACACGTTACTTGAGGTTGCCCCACGGGAGCATCAAAGAACTGAACCTGTGGCTGTTTGATGCGGAGCTGATCTGGCAGCTTCCCTGGTTGGACGGTACCTTTTTGATTGTCTGCTCTCGGGATTGTGAGGGTATCACACTATTGGGGTTGACTGGTAGCACATATTATTTCCCATCTCGGGTGCTTCGTCAATTCGGGTATACTCAACATGTGCCATGCTCTGTGAGGCCACCTTTGTGCTCTCTGATATTTTCTCAGGGTTCTCTCTGTGATCTCGACTGCATAGCCGCCCTCTGGGAGACTCGCCAATCGGCGCACATGTGCAGCTTAGTTCAGGGGGGCGTCGTCTCTCCTAATTACGAGGTTTGGTTGGCATCTGAGGAATTACCTGCCCCTAGCCCAGTTTCGGTAGGCGTGATAGAGACGGGGCCTTGGCCATATAAGGAGATGATTCTCCGGACTAGGATCGAGTCTCTTTCTGTAGAGAGGCTGGCTTTGACCGAGGCTTTGGATAAAGAAAGGGTCAGAGCTGAGATTGCAGAAACGAGAGCTGCCACAGCCGAGAGTGAGGTTCTTCGGTTGACTGAGCTTTTGACTGAGTCTCGCAGCGCAGTTGACACTTCACAGAGATGGCAGAAGAGTCTTCATGGTAGGTGGATGTCTGATCGAAATGCTCGCGAGGACTCTCTGCTTGCAGAGATCAGTGCTTTGAAGCATGCTCCCCGCCCTTGACCTGTTCCTGCACATATTATGGATCATATACACGGAGGGGAGGAATGCCCCATAAAAGAGATCTCTTTTTGGGTTACTTTCTTTTTTTTTGTTATATATATACATATATATATATATTTTTTGGTTTTTTACCTATAAAGAAGGCAGCAAAATAGAAAGTGTGTCATGTCGTTATCTTTTTGGGACGTGACACTCCGCACGTAATACTGTATGAAATGGAATGAAATCTATACATACATATATTTTTCGTTTTTTGACTTTTTCTGTTATAGGTCTCGCAACGTAAGGCTTTTCATGGAAAAGGAAAATCTATCATCTCTTTTTTTGAAATTTTCTCCTACTGTGTAGGGCTTTGATGGAAAAGGGAAATCTATTTTTTGAAATTTTCTCCTCCACAGTGTGGGGCTTTTTATGGAAAAGGGAAATCTATTTTTTGAAAATTTCTCCTCCACAGTGTGGGGCTTTTTATGGAAAAGGAGAATCTATTTATCTTTTTTGAAATTTTCTCCTCCACAGTGTGAGGTTTTTTATGGAAAAGGAAAATCTATTATCTTTTTTTGAAATTTTCTCCTCCACAGTGTGCGGCTTTTTATGGAAAAGGAAAATCTATTATCTTTTTTTGAAATTTTCTCCTCCACAAGGTGAGGCTTTTTATGGGGAAGGGAAATCTATTATCTTTTTTGAAATTTTCTTCCCCTTCTTTTTGTGATGTCAGCAATTACGAGGCCAAACCAATGGAACCTTTTTTGAGCATGGTCGAGTCCTGTTCATGAGGCACAGGTTTTTTCCTTTAAATATGGGAAGGTCAACTTCCCTGGGATTGGTTTAGTCTTTAGTCTTTCCCTTTGGCCATGCGTCATACGCCGCGGCAGAGACGACATACTTGATCGGGATCCGATCCAATTTTTAACATGAGTGGCCCAGCAAAGGGGAGAAGAGGCTTAAGGGGTTCGAACAAAAATAGGCGGTCCGGAACATGTCTTCTCCTAATCTCTCTTTTCTTGACTTTTTTTTTTTTGCTCACAGCACCCAAGATGGGTTTTCGCTATGCCCGTCATCCCTGTTTTTACCCGTAGCGCCCTTTCGGGTTTTCACTACGTCCATGGGTTCGCTCTCTTACCCCAGGTGCCCTTTCGGGTTTTCACTTGGTCCGCGTGAGTTTGCTGTTTTTATCCGTGGCGCCCTTTTCAGGTTTTCACCACGTCCATCTTGCTTTGAACTCAAATTAATTTTCTTTCTTTTTTCTTCTTTTTTTTTCTTTTTTTCTTTTAAGAGCCAGAAGGCCACGACATGGACATCGATTCCGTCATAGCCGGCTGAATGAAGTTCTGTGTGGTCTGTTAACTCGGCTTGTGCAGATGCAATAGATGCTATGACCACTTGTAGACCTTAAAGAGGGCTTTCTTCCGGGTTGTAATGTGGCCGGGGTTCAAACAGGTTGGTTTTTTCTGGGGATTTGGATCTAAGTTTTGAGTGAATTCTAGATTCGGTGACTCCTCTTTCTTTCCAAAGGCTTTTTATGGTACATGCCCCAGTCATTTTTTTTTATTCTTGATCCCCCTCTTTTTTTGGGGGGTTTTGCTTTCCTCTTCTTTTTTCCTCTTTTTTCTTCTTTTTTTTGGTTTGGATTTTTCCTCTCTTCTCTTTTCTCTTTTTCCGGAATTTTGGGAGGGGTATATGAAAGAAGTGGTTATTGGCCCGACGTGTGTAGCAAAAAGGGTAAAGGTTTTCAGGGAAGATTTCTTTTAGGCTACTGGTCTTTGAAATGATGACCTCTTTTATTGGGTCCTTAAGCGGTCACGCATCTACTTCTATCAAAACTTACCTTGTCTCAAGACCTATGAGTAGAACCTACGGAGGTATCTAGCGTTGATGGGCTCAGGAAAGTGGTCTCCGTCCATGGTGGCGAGGCGAACGGTGTATCCTGGTAACACCTCTCGGACGACGTAGGGTCCTTCCTAATTCAGCTTAAACTTCCCTCTTGGATCAGCTTGAAGAGACGGGAAAATTTTCTTCAGTACAGTGTCCCCTACCTTCAGATCTCGACTGCGGACACGCTTATTTTAAGCATGTGCAATTCTCCTCTGATAGACCTGGGTGTGACACAAAGCTAGGAGTCTCTTCTCGTCAATCAAGTCTAGCTGTTCAAAACGGGATCTTTCCTTTTCAACTTCGGGTAGATGGGATTCCAAAAGGATGCGGAGCGATAGTACTTCGACCTCAACGGATAGCACGGCCTCGGTTCCATACACAAGGGAGAATGGTGTTGCCCCTGTAGCGGTACGGATAGACGTTCTATAGGCCCAAAGTGCGAAGGGTAATTGCTCACTCCAATCTCTGTAAGTGACTACCATCTTCTCTAAGATGCGGATAAGACTTTTGTTGGCTGCTTCCACCGCTCCGTTCGTCGGCGGCCTGTATGGGGATGATCGATGATGCTTGATTTGGAATTGCTCACACAAGGCCCGGATGCGCCTATTGGTGAAATTAGTGCCATTATCAGTGATGATATCTTTGGGTACGTCGAATCTGCAAATGATGTTGTTCCTGATGAACTTCTCAACATGACTAGCCTTAATGCTCGTGTAGGAGGCTGCCTCTACCCACTTAGTAAAATACTCCACCGCGACCAGGATGAACTGATGTCTGTTGGAAGCCTTAGGATTGATTTTTCCGATGACGTTGAGACCCCAAGTGGCGAACGGCCAAGGAGTGGCCATGCTGTGCAAGTCAATGGCCGGAGCATGTATTAGACTGGAGTGCTCTTGACATTTGTAGCACTTTTGCACGTGCTTGCAGCAATCGGTCTCCAATGTGGTCCAAAAGTATCCTTGCCTTAGAATTTTCTTAGCAAGCATGTGTCCACTGACGTGTGCCCCGTAGACTCCTTCATGGATCTCCTTCATGATCTCACCCGCTTCTTTTCGGGTTAGGCATTGGAGCAGAATATTGTCGTGAGACTGTCTGTATAGGAGATCACCGCAGATGACGTAGATCATTGCCAATCGTTGGATGGTGCGTCTGTCTACCTTCGATGTTCCTTCTGGGATAGTTTGGGACTCGAGGAAATTCTTGATGTTTGAGAACTAGGGTGGTTCATCATCTACCTCTGTAGGTCCCTCTATTAGGTGACAGAAAGCCGATTCGTTCCTCTGCTCTATCATGATCGACTTCATCATAACTCCGCATGGAATCTCAACCATAGTGGCCAAGGTAGACAGGGCGTCAGCAAACCGATTCCTTGCTCATGGTACATAAGAGAAGGTGACCTCTTCAAAGCAGACAATTAGATCCTCCAGATGTTCATGGTATGGGATCAGTTTCTCATCCTTGGTCTTCCAATCTTTGTTGGTCTGGCATATAATTAACTGTGAATCTCCAAAGACCCTGAGGTGAGTTATATTCAGATCAAGAGCCGCCTGTAAACCAGCTGTGCAGGCCTCATACTCGGCCATATTGTTGGTGCATGGGAAGTTCAATTTGATTGAGATGGGTACATGTGATCCTCTTGGCGAGATAAGAATGGCGCCAACTCCTTGGCCTTCAACATGCGATGCTCCATCGAAGTGCATTACCCAGGGCTCCTTTGTTTCCTCAGTATCCTTGTCAGTCATGAACAGAATGTCCTCATCGGGGAATTCGGTCCTTAGAGGCTCATAGTCCGGCAGAGGGTTCTCAGCAAGATGATCAGCGAGTGCCTGCCCCTTAATCGATTTCTAGGTGACATAAGTAATGTCAAATTCGGATAGGAGTAGTTTCCATCGTGCAGTTCGACCAGTGAGAGCAGGTTTCTCGAATAGGTACTTCAACTGATCCATCCGTGCTAGAAGTAGAACGGCTTGGGATAACAGGTAGTGTCGAAGTCTTTGAGTAGCCCAAACGAGTGCCATGCATGCTTTGTCCAGATGAGAGTAGTGCGTCTCATAGTCAGTGAACTTCTTGCTTAGGTAATAGATGGCTTGCTCTCTTCTTCCTGTCTCATCATGCTGTCCTAACACAGCCCATGGAAAACTCTGTCGTGGACAGGTACATTATCAGGGCTCTATCAGGTATAGGCGGTACCAATACTTGAGGATTTAGGAGGTAACCTTTAATCTTATCAAATGTAGCTTGGCAGTCATCATTCCACTCAACTGGTGAGTCCTTTCTCAGTAGCTTGAAGATTGGTGCACATATCGGAGTTAACTGTGCAATGAACCGACTGATGTACTGGATTCTGCCTAAGAAGCCTCTGACTTCCCTCTCTGTAGATGGTGATGTCATTTCTGTGATGGCCTTGATCTTAGTCGGATCGACCTCAATCCCTCTCCTACTGACAATAAAGCCCAATAGTTTTCCTGACATAGCGCCGAATGCGCACTTTTGAGGATTCAATTACAACTTGTGCTTTCTCAACCTCTCGATCAGCTGCTGAAGGTTTACCAAGTGGTCATCCCTTTCCGGTGATTTGACAATCATGTCGTCGACATACACTTCGATCTCTCGGTGCATCATGTCGTGGAACAGAGCCGTCATTGCTCTTTGGTAGGTTGCCCCAGCATTCTTCAGCCCGAATGGCATGACTCGATAGCAAAAGGTTCTCGAGGGGGTAATGAACGCTGTCTTCTCGCTATCAACCTCTGCCATTTTAATCTGATTGTAGCTTGAGAATCCATCCATGAATGAGAGCATCCCGTGCTTTGCAGTGTTATCGACTAAGATATCGATGTGTGATAGCGGAAAGTCATCGTTAGGGCTTGCCCTATTGAGATTTCGGAAATCAATGCACATTCGAACCTTTCCATCCTTCTGTGGTACGAGGACGATATTGGCTAGCCACTGGGGGTACTTGGATACCATGAGGAAACCTGTGTCATACTGCTTAATGACCTCATCCTTCACCTTCAACATCCACTCTAGTCGGAGGCGTCTCAGCTTCTATTTAACTGGCTTGTAATCAGGGTAGAGTGGCAACTCATGCTCAACCAGATCGGTATCCAAACCAGGCATGTCTTCATACGACCATGCGAAGATGTCCTGGTATGACCGAAGAAAGTCTATCATACCTTTCCTCTCCGCAGGGGACAATGATGTTCCGATTTTGGTGATTCTAGGGGCCTCTCTGGTGCCCAAATTAACATCCTCCATCTCTTCGACGATTGAGGTAGGGCCATGCTCAAATTTGGCAAATTATTTGAGGAGCTCATTGGGGAGCTCATCGGTTTGACCTTCCTCGTCCAGACCTGTGACTCCTACCTCTTCTTGTATTTCTACAGGAAAGGGGTCGGCTTCACGTGGGATGGGTATCACGACATCAATTTTAATTTTATTGGGAATTTTCAATGACAATATTTTTGGAATTGGTATTTTTTCTATTTTTATGGCTTTTTGCATTTTTTTTTAGGGCAGCCCCTGGCGAGGTGGATCTCTATATATACAGGGTAGAGTAGTTCAGAGGTTAACCTCACTTTTTACATGTTTTTTTTTGGAGAGTCGGTGCTGTTTTCACGGTATTTGGCGGCTCCCAGGAGTTGGGGCAAGGATGCCCAGTTACTCACCCACGAGGCTTGGCCTTTACCTCTCTGGTTGGGAGTGACATCGATAGGCTCTTGCAGTTCCTCTCTCAACATATTTACAAAGGGATCCTCTGGGACCTGTCCTCCATGGTTAGACTGGGCCCCGAGTGGCTGATGCCAGAGTGATGAGTGCACCGGGGAACTTCTTCCTTGAATAAGGAAAGGGCGGCTAAGTCAATCTCGAAGTTTGGGGGAATGATGTAGGGATTGGTGGGGTGGATTGAAGTAGGCTTATGTGGGGTTACCCTCGTCTCCCCATTTAGATCAATTTTCACTACCCCGGTGCTCACAAAGGTTTCACGGATGTGGGGTCGGGCGGGAGGCTCTTCTTCCAAGTCGATTCCCCTGGCCCTGGCGACTGCTGCAGCCCTTATCTTCTCTTTGGCCTCTCTAACTTCTTCTTCATCGGGCCTGTAGCCTAGGCCAAATTTGGTTTGCTACCCCTTGGTCTTGACGGGGTCTCTTCCTTGAAGGCGCAGGGCCCAGCCCCTTTCCTTTCTCGTGGCCCCATTTGTGGAGCATGAACACAGCTGCGTCCATTCCTCCTCTACTTTTGTTAGGAGTTTTTTCAATTGGCCCGAGTGTAACGGCCGAGAAGTCATACTCGAATCAGTGGAGATCGGCATCATCTGCTGTGTGCGGTATGTTTAGCACTTTTAGATTTTCAATATGCAGAGTGCTTCTTTCCCTGTATTCTCTGATCTCACCCAAGATGGTGATGATCTTTCCCTTTGAAATAAATAAGAGTTTTTGCTGTAGAGTTGACGGTATTGCTCCGAGCTTATGTATCCATGGCCGACCCAACAGTAGATTGAATGTAGACTTAATGTCCATCACCTGAAAGGGGGTGGTGAAGGTTTGCGGCCCGAGGATCAAGTCGAGGTCTACTTCTTCTATGATTTCCCTTCTAATGTTATCGAATCCCCTGCCGCTTGATATGGATGGCCGGAAGGTGTCGGGGTTCGCACCAATTTTGATTGTCGTCCTTAGAGGGCACATGTTCAGCGTCGACCCGTTGTCTATTAAGACCAACTGTACCACCAGGTTTCCTATTTCCAGTGTTATATTTAGGGTCTTAGAGTGGTCATTCCCCTCGATCGGTAGGTCTGCATCAATGAATGAGATGGCATTTGAGGCCAACACTTGCCTTATTATTTCTCCTACTTCATCTGGAGTTACGTGGGTGGAGACGTGTGCGTCCTTGAGTGCTCCCATTAAGGCTTGGAAGTGGAGCGGGGACATGATTAACAAATCCCACACAGTAATATGTGCAGGTGTTCTCTTGAGTTATGTCTCTAGTATGTGTTCTCTGGCCATTTTTTCAAAGGGATTCCCTGCGGCCTGTTCTTTCTTCTTCTCTTCTCCTCTGACGGCCCCTGACGCCTCCGGCTGTGCAGAAATCCGGCCTGACCTGATAACAAATTCAACAGCCTCCTCCTAGTTGCAACCAGCATTCATGTCCATCTGTTCATAGCTTAAGGGCACCTGATGCGGGTCATAGGTAGGTTTCGGGATGAGGAAAGGAGTGTATGATAATTCTGGGGAGGATAGGGTTGGACACACTAGTTTCTCGGGTCCCACCAGGTTGACTCCACTAGGGGGCGAAAAGGTAGTGGCGGGAATTGGCGAGGTTAGATTTGTGGGTGCGGAGGGGGCTTGTACAGGTATTACCTGGGCTTGGTAAGACCAGTGGTGATTGGGAGCTGGTAGTAAGGAGATCGGGTGAAGGGTTGCTTGCTTGGGTGGTGGTGGAGTTGGGTTGGGGCTAAAAATAACGAAGGGATGGCGGGAGTGTGACTGGGATGGAGGGATGGGGAGACGTCTGAGGTGCGGGTGGAGCAGGGTGATGGGGATATGAAGGGTTTGTATAGGGGGTGGCATGGTGGGGTGATGATGGATTTGTGGATGAAATGGGGTAGGTTGGGGATGATGGAGTTGTGCATGGAGCGGGGTGATTTGGGGATGGTGGAGTAGTGTATTGGGTGGAGATATTTGGGGGTGTGTATGGGGTAGGATAATTTGGGGATGGCGGAGTTATGTATGGTATGGGGTGATTCGGGTATGACGGGGAAGTGTATGGGGTAAATTGGGCGTGGGGTGGATATGTGTATGATTATAGCGAGGCTGTGCCCATTTGGATTTGATAGGTGGGAGCGGGAGTAGAAAAATATTGCCCTAAGCCTAAGGGCTCCTCATGGTATGCCAACACGGGGAAATAATCAGCTAAATACAACAACTCGATAACCCCAACGAATGGTCCTCCTTCATTCATCCTGGGGAGTGAAAACTCCTCCTGATTACTGATATAATCTGAGGGGTCAAACTCTTCTTCCTCCTCTATCCAATGGATGTTAAACCTGGGGCCTCCTGGGTGCGGTGGCCGAGGGGCTTGATGGATGTTCTGGTTCTGCCCTTAAGACAGTGGCGGGGGAATAATTTTTCCTGCCTTTATTAAATCTTGGATCGTGTGCTTCAGGGGGAAGCACTGGTCCGTAGGGTGACCCGGTCCCTGGTGGAAATTGCAATGCAGATTCGGGTCATAGTTTCTTGGGATGGGATGGGGTGGTGGGCGAGGCTAGAGCAGATTGACCAGACCTTTCTGTAGTAATACTGGCAGTAAGACACTTAAAGATTGCCCCAATGGCATGAACACTCATTCAAATCGTGCTTTCATCTGCTCCTGGGTAAACGGGGCTCTTGGTCCGTTGTTTGGCCTTGGTGCTTGCTCGAACGGCCTGGGGGTGGTTGTGTGACCTGGAGTTGTATCGGGGGGGCATTAGTATTGGCCTGGGGGTAAACAATGTTCTGTACCTCTGTCCCTAGTCTTCTTTCAATTTTTGGTTCGACAGCTTTTCGAATCCCGATGTCCCCGCTCGCCATGTTTCTCCCTAGCCTGCCTTCTCTAATGGCATCTTCGCAACGGTTGGCATTTCTGACCAAATCAGCAAAACTAGACTGCTGCTGATATACTAAAAAATCTGCGATGACCGGGAGGGCTCCCTTGGTTATCAATTCAATCTGTTCATCATCGAAAATCTGGTGAGTTACCTGAGCGGCCAATGCCCTCCACCTTCCTAAGTAAGCACTGAAAGCTTCATCATGTCTTTGCTTTAAACGGGCTAAATCTGACTTCCTTAGCTCTATGTCCATATTATAGACATATTGTTCTTGAAATAAGCATGTCAGATCTTTCCAATTTTTTATCATGGACGGTTTTAGGGATGTGAACCATCTTAGAGCTGGGCCCATTAGACTCTTTTGGAACACTTTGATGAAGAATCGTTCATCTCCGCCATACTGGCACATATCCCCACAGTAAGATTTTAAGTGGGCGATGGGGTTGCCAGTGCCATTATACTTATCAAATGATGGCATCTTGAATTTATGTAAGGTGGGGACATCGAGAACGTACATAAGTCCTAAAAAGTCTGCTGAATGCGTAGTTCTACTCCTCCCATCTTCATCATCACCGCTTCAGATTCGTCTATTTGTTCTTTCAACTGCTCGTTCTTTGAGGTCAGAGCGGGACCGCTTCCCCCTGATTTGGTTCGACCCTAGGTGTGATGATGGTGGGCCCGGGAGGGTTAAAACTGGCAGCTCCTCCACTGTTGCGAATCTCATCCTCCTCGTACTGTTGGTCATGGTATTGGTGAGGGGCGAGCTCTGCTATTTGGACTTGGGGGGTGATGGGTTGGATGACCTGGTGGGGCCATATGGTTTGTAGGGGATGAGAAGGGATAAATGGGTGAGCGTTTTGTGGGTAAGTGATGTGCTGAGTTGGGTGCACGTTCTGGGGGTGATGGGGGTGTGATTGAGGTGGTGGGATGTTGTGGTTTTGAGGAATGGGATGGATTGGATTTCCCATTGGAGGTGGGATGGGGGCGTAAGGGGTATAGGTGAATGAAGGGTATTGGGGGGGTATAGTGAATGGGCTTTGATGAGTGGTGGATGGACCTTGGGTTTGAGGGATTTGGGTTTGATGGCTTTGGAAGGCTTGAATTGACGGGCCCTGGGCCTAGGTGTGGGGATTAATATGACCTTGGGCCAATGGGCTTTGTTGAGTTTGGGCTATTAGGGCATGGGGGGGCTGGGTTTGGGTCCATGGGCCCTGGGGGGTTGGACTTGGGCTTGGGTCTGGTGGGCTTGGACTTGGGCCCATGGGTTTTGAGGGTTTTGGGCCTCGACTTGAGCTTGATGGGTTTGGGTCCATGGGCCTTGAGGATTTTGGGCCTGGGCCTGGGTCTGATGGGTTGGGGCTTGGGCCCGGTGGGTTCTGAGGGTCTTGGGCCTGGGCCTGATGGGCTTGGGCTTGGGGCCACGGGTTCTGAGGGATCTGGGCCTGAGCCTGGGTCTGATGGGTTTGGGCTTGGGCCCATGGGTTTGTAGGATTTTGGGCCGGGGCCTGACGGGCTTGGGCTTGGGCCCATGGGTTTTGAGGGTTTTGGGCCTGGGCCCATGGCTCTAGAGGTGTTTGGGCTGGGGCCTAGGGATTTGTGTGGGTTTGGGTATGGAATTGAGGTGGGGAATTTTGGGAGGTATGGACGATGGGTGGTTGGGCATGGTTAGGAGGGAATGGGGTATGGAGGTTTTGGAAATTTGGATGCGGGAGAAATTGGGCATGACCCGGGTAAATGGGGGGGTATGTTGGGATGTGGATGGGCCATGTGGTGGGAATGGTATGTGAGATGGGGTGGATGGGATGTAGGATGTTGGGGGCATGGGTGATGAGAGGGATGGATGGGGAAGTAGGCGGGGATGGACTCCTAGGGGTCTTTGGAAGTATGGGGATGCGGTAAGGGTGTTTGGATGGGAACTGGGGATGTAGGGATCGATTGGGAAATGAGGGGTTTCAGTAGGGGATGAAAAAGGGGTATGTTGGGAGAATGTGAGGCAAGGGGATGAGGTGGAGGTGAACACGGGCGCCCCAAATGGGCCAGTGATATCAAACCTGGTTTGGGTGAAGGTGTCAGAGATCGGGTCTTCTCCTATCCGAGAATGGGAAGGGGATGAAGGTGGGGATGTATCGGCTCTTGACATGATCCGTTGACGAGTGTTGTACCGATGTCGCGGATAAGGGCCGAATACCTTCTTGGTTCTTCTCCTACGGGCCGGGTTTGAGGTCGCCGTAGTGACGGTCACACCAAGGTATATTTTTGATTGTTTTTCTTTGTGTGTTTTTTTGGGTTTTGGAAAATGATAATGATTTTATTATATATATATATATATATATTTTTTTTTTTTTGAAAAGTGAATTTTGTGATTTTTGATTTTTGATTTTGATTGATTTTTTTTTAAGATGAGGATTTTCTTTCTCTTTTTTTTTTCAAATTGCAATTAACTCCCCTCTACTTAGATGAATGATGAGCTGGTGCCCAGGGTCAACTCCCGTTTCGGGAGATATATGTACCTTTAGTAGGTCCCACGGCGGGATCCGACACACTTCGAAAGAAGCGAAAGGGAACCCTTTTGTTCTATTGAAGGCGAGGGAATCCACGCAAATGACTCGATCCCCCGGAGCAAATCAATAAGAAGTCGCCTTCTTTTGACTGGGCGGGGGACATATTGGGTGTTAGGGAATGTGGGAGGCTACCGCGGACACTAATACCGCTAATCGGGGAATTGGGGTGGTGGATTGGGCCTCAGGTCGGGTTGTCAGACAAGATATATCGGGCGTAAGATATATTATGCACCACCAAAAAAAGTATACAGATTTGGTCAAGCGATATATTATATACCGCTTAAATTAGGCGATATATTATATACTGTAAATCTGGGCTTTTTTGTCCGCGATATATTATATATGCCGGCAAAAGGTTCTGCCACAATTATATTTGACAAAGGACAAAGAAGTTCAATGTGGTCTTTGAACGGTTTCTTGGGAGAAATGCTCCGGGACCGCTGTATGTTATCGGGTCCTCCTTTCCGCTTCCTAGGGATACACGGCTGAATTTTGAGTTTTCACGCCTCACCAATGCGGTTTTACTTGATCGAATTGGCAACTCAACCGATATACTCCCACAAGCAAGCGCCTTCTCGTAATCGAAGGTGGTTCTTTCAGATCATCACCACTAGGGCTACCGCCATCGAACCGGTAAATTGTATCTGCGCTTAAACCCTCAAAACTATCCAAAACGCATAAATAAATTCAATTATGTCCCCATACCGTTGGTTCACTTTAATTACAAATTTTATAGGGAGTGAGATTAAGTCCAAAATCGGGTCGGGGATGACAAACCTGCGTCACTCAACGGGCCGTTGCTCAAAGGTGAAATATGATGACCGAAATAAAGTGTGCAAGTAGGCCCGCCAAATGGCTAAGGCTTGTAAATGACCGAAATTTAAATGACATGAAAATAAATGCGAGCGGGCCCACCAAACGGCTAAGGCGGCTTAAATGACAAGAATCGTAAAAGCTGAAATTTAAGGCGCAAGTAGGCCCGCCAAACGGTTAAGGCACTTAAAGGACTGAATCATAGGGGTGAGTATGTTAGTAAAAACAACTAAAATATATATAAAAAAAATAGTAGAAAATAAGAAGGAAACAACAGGGGTTAGTAATAAAAAATATAAGGCCAACAAGAGGGGAAGCGCTAGGGTGATCTCCCCAGTAGAGTCGCCATCTGTGCGACCGTGGATCCTCTCGAACCCGTCGCAGTGATGCGCTCGCTCTTAATGAAAATGTAGAGTCGCCACCCGGAGCTTTTGGTGATCCGGAAAACCTTCAAATTGATATTTTGAGCACCGAAGTGCTAAATATGACTCTGATTTACCGGTCTTTGCCAAAGGCTCTAGGGTAGGGGCTTCAGTTATCGATCGGGAAGGGTTTAGGCACCCGATCAACCCGCACATAGCGGTCTCTATCTATGGCCAAAATAAAAATAAAAAGGGCAGAGTTTCCCCTTGCCCGAAGGCAATACGGTCCTATCAAGCTTTGAGCCAAACCGAAATTTCGGCGGCGTAACGGCTTGAATCCTTGGACGGAGGAGACACCAAGAAGGTAGAGGAAGAGAGGGGTGAGCCGAAGCTCACGGGCCCTTATTGCACCGTGGAAGATCTTCACTTTAGCCTGCTTCCGACGGCTTAAATGGTGTGAAAATGGGTTCTAATGCTAGGATTCAATAAAATAGGGGGTGTAGAGTGAAGCTAGAGGCTAGGTTTTAGCTAAAAGGAGTGATATAATGGTGGAAATGGACTGAAATAGGTGAAGTATGCATGCTGGAATTCTGAAAAAATATTAGCATTTTCTCTCACTAGGGTTCTCTCTTAAGCACTCTCTAATCCTTCAACAAAAATTCAACCCTTTGGGAAGAGGGGGGCCTCTCTATTTATAGAGAAGGGATGGGTTAGGGGCTTACTTAAGAGCTAATTGGTTTAGCAATTAGGTAATCCCCCATCTAAGGTTTTCTAGGTTTTCAAGGTCCTAGGGTTTTGGAAAACTAGTTTTAATGGCGGATGATGGGGTGAGGCCAAAGGAGACTTAAGGGTTGCCAATAAGCTCAAAGGGGGTGCAACCAATCTCAAGACACCCGCCTCAACCAAGGGGATGGTCAAAGGGTCAAACTAGATGGAGGAAATTCGAGCATCGATGACAAGCTATCGATAAGTCAAGCGATATATTATATACGCCCAGTTTAGGAACAGTAAATTTCACCAAAATCAGGAGAGTTTTGAGAAGATGAAGCCCGTGGTGGGTCCCACATATACTGGGAGTATATATTATATACCCCTGGCCAAATTTCCCCCAAAATAGGCAGGCGTATATAATATATACGCCGGACTAATCTGGGGCTAAATTGGCTGGGCGTATGTAATATCCACGCCTGAGCAAAATTTTTATGATTTTATGTGAAACTTCAATCGGCCATAACTTTTGAACCGTAGCTCCAAATTGGGTGATCTTTGGCTTGTTGGAAAGCTAGAGAAGTACTCTTTCCAATGATATGTGGCTCATCCTTGGTAATGGTCTGTATGAAATTCTATAGCTCTCGTCCCATCAATCGCCAGAAGGGTTTAAGTTAGGTATGGGAAGAGATTCTAGGGCGTAGGGGTGACTTCTAAGGATTGGGGGAATGGCTCTAAAGGTCTTAGGGTGATTCCTACTAGCCTAGGTAGGTTCCTAAGGGTTCAGGGGGTTCCATCGGAAGCATAGGGGTACATCTCTCCTGAAGTACAGATTGATCGGGCCTTGGGCCGAATTTGGGTGTCTACAAGTACTTATAATATATAGAAAATTATAAAACTACTTAAACTAGTGTGGGAATCACATGCGTGAAATCTTGTTACCACGTGAACCCAGAGCAGTTTGCTAATGTATATAAATATTAGTGCTAATGTGCTAATGTGCTACTGTGGATATCAATGTTATCAATATAGACTATAGTAAGACACTTTCATGAAAAATAGATCAGTTATATCTACTCAATTATACTCAGCTATATCTACATTGAAAAGTCTTGATATTTTTACATACAGAGGTAGTTTAGAAGATTAAATAACTTCAGATATGCTAAATTTAGTTCAAGCTTCAATATGCAAGTTCGTTCATACCAATGCATCAATCATATTGCATCTTTCAGATTTTTGCTATCTGTGGTATTGTTCAAATGTTATTACTTTTTCGTGAGCCAAGTGATCCCGCTAACTCGGGAGCTTGATTTCTTTAGTCCAAGTGATCCCGCTAACTCGGGAGCTTGACAAGTGATCCCACTAACTCAGGAGCTTGATTTCCTTAGTTCAAGTGATCCAGCTAACTCGAGAGCTTGACAAGTGATCCCTCTAACTCGGGAGCTTGACTTTGTTGTTCTCCTGTTTTCGCCTACATGTATATCTTGTTTTAGCTTGATTCCTCATACCTGTTGCATCATGCCTTAATCCAGTATATCTGCATATTATATGAGTCATATAATACTAAAGTCATATTACTTATGCCTTTCAATGAGAATGTGATAAATTGTTAATATATGATAACAATGTAATATTCTATACTAAGCTTTGATGATAGCTCATTCCACGACTTAAATGTCTTAGCTGTAGAGCCTGATCCGGAGCACACTGTAGATCCTACGTAAGTGTCTGACGAGGAAGAGGAAGAAGACAACGACGACAAAGACGAGGAAGACAATTTTGCCGAAGAGTTCTTCCCAAAATAGGTTTGTAGCTTGGGGATTTGAGAGAGATAGAGAGAGAGGTAGAGATAGATAAACTTGAAAGACTTGTAAAACTTATATATGGTAGTTAAGATATTTTGTGTTTAGATGTATAGGTTTTCTTTCTATTGTTTAGATGACGGATGGCCGCCATCAGTGGAAAGCTATACATAAGATCTTTTGTGCTTGTTTATATCGTTGCTAGTACTGCATAGATAAGTAAAACTCCGTTATTTTTCCATATTATCAATTGCCAGAGTAACTACATTGCTTTCGCATTTGCAAAACTTTGTCCAAGAAATGACCCCTTAGATGAAAGGATCATGTTAGGTGATCCGACAATGCGACGTTTCCAATAGTAAAAGAAGGAAAACAGTGGGTTGTCACAGGTGGTATCAGAGCTATGGCGTTAAGTCATTGGAGACTAAAACTCTGACATACATATATGGGAAAGTGTTGGCTAATAGTAGGAATTAGATTGAGTGATGTTGTCTGATCAAGTTGCTATCTTATCAAAGTAGGTAAAGATGCCTCCACGTCGTGGACGAGGTTAGGGTAGGCCACCATTGCCCCATCGTACTGGGGCGAATGCGATTCCAGTAGCAGGTTATGAGCATGACACTGCTTCAGGAAGTGGTGTGAATGTACACATGGCCGAAAGTCGAATGACGATGGAGAATGTTGCAGAGCATACTCAGCCAGCACAGACTCCGCCAATTGTAAATACTCCTCCGCTAGGAAGTACTCCTAGAGTTGGACAAAATGCGGGACACAATCCGCAATTGATGGAGACTATGGTCAACACTATGGCCATGCTTGTTGTTCGACATCTCGAGTGTTTTACAGAATTTATTTGACTTCGACCATCAAGTTTCCATGGTTAGCATGATCCAATGGGGGCTGAGAAGTGGTTAACACAGATTGAGAAAGTGCTGGAAAGAGTCACATGCACCGAGGAAGAAAAAGTGAGCTGGGCAGCATATAAATTGGAGAGTGAGGCAGAGCCATGGTGGCAGTCTGTCGAAAGAACATGAATGCCCAGAGTACCATGGACATGGGCAGAGTTCACTGAGGCATTCAATGAAAAATATTTCCCAGTACCTGAGAGATATAAGCTAGGGGTACAGTTTGCAACCTTAGTTCAAGGCCAGATGACTATACGAGAATACGAGGCAGAATTCACACATCTCTCTCATTTTAAACCTTTGTTGGTCGCCACCGAGTTGATGAAAACACAAAAATTTGAGCGCAGTTTGAAGCCCCTGATTAAGGAACGAATTTTGTAGTTTCAAGCAACGACTTATGCCAATGTGATGAAATTGGCCTTGATAGCGGAAAGCGATGTGGATACCATGTTCAAAAGAAGAGAAAAAAAGTAGAAAGCCAGAAAAGCTCCATCTCAGTCCTATAGTACTGGTCAAATCAGTAAACGACCATGATTTCAAGGACAAGCCACATTTCAACCAGCTGCAGGAGCTTATGCACGGCCATATGGTTCATCGACGTTCCCATTACCACCACAAATTCCACGTGTTTAAAATCAATCTTTTTCACCAGCGGCCAGAAGTACATCTGGGTTTTCACAAGCACGGCCGACAGGTTCTCGCACGGGATCTTATATGGCATCATCAGTTTCTTCAAAAGAAATTTGTGAGAAATGTGGAAAGACACACAAAACAGATGAGTGTCGTAAAGCTTCTAGTGCATGTTTTTGATGTGGCAAGATGGGACACTGGATTAGAGAATGCCCAGAAACGGTCGAACTAGTAGCAATGGCGGGACCAGTGTTACGATCGGCACGGGCTATGGTACAAGGCCGAGCTTATGCTGTCACTGCAAAGGATGCACACACTAGTAATGACATCATTCAAGGTATGTTTGTCCAGTAAATACCTACGTTAATATTTTCTATAATTTTCTTTAGATAGAGAAAGTGCATCTAGTGAATTAGGATAATTTCGTCTATATTTGAGTATTAAGATATTGTATTACTATCCTTTTCGGTATTTAGACATAAATTTAGCGAACACTAATCTGTATGCCTTAGGTATCTTGCAATTATATCCAAAAGATGCTTATTTGTGTTATGACGCACGGGTTTTGATAGATCTCGGATCTACACACTCATTTGTTATACCCCAGTTTGTTAAAAAATTGAAGAAGTTGGGAGGTATTCCAGAACCTCTTAACTTTATTCTCAATGTAATACTTTTGACTGGACAGTTTCTCACAATTGATATGGTATACCGATCAGTTATCATTTGGATCAAGGACTACTGGGGATATGAAGCAGTAGTCGACTTGATCTTGCTGCCGATGCAAGGATATAATGTTATCCTTGGCATGGATTGGTTGTTTAATCACCATATGAATGTTGACTGTTGACAGAAGATTATCTCTTTTCGGCCGCAAAAGAAGAAATCAGCTAAATTCTATGGGGTACCGTCAACTAATCTTTCTTTGATATCCGCAATTCGAGCACGGCGATTACTTGATGATGGTGCTCAGGGGTATATTGCTTTCGTGCAAAGTAAAGATCGAGAAGTGAAGACACTTTCACTTTCAGATGTACCAATTATCTGTGAATTCCCTGATGTGTTCCTTGATGAGTTGCCAGGCTTACTTCCTGACAGGGAAGTGGAGTTCGCTATTGAGTTAGCTCCGAGTACCAATCCATTATCGGAATCACCGTATAGAATGGCACCTGCAGAGTTGAAAGAGCTCAAGGAGAAATTGCAAGAGCTTCTTGATAAAGGCTTTATTAGACCAAGCGTGTCTCCGTGGGGCGCACCAGTGTTGTTCGTGAAAAAGAAAGATAGTTCGATGCGCCTCTACATTGATTATCATCAACTCAATAAACTAACAATCAAGAATAGATATCCGCTCCCCCGAATCGACGATCTCTTTGATCAGTTACAAGGAGTAAATTTCTTTTCAAAAATTGATCTATGATCAGGATATCACCAGATGAAGGTGAAAGCTGAAGATATTTTGAAGACAGCTTTTTGAATGCGCTAAGGTCACTACGAGTTTCTAGTCATGCCCTTCGGGTTGACCAATGCACCTACTGCATTTATGGACTTGATGAAGCGAGTCTTCAAACCTTATCTTGATCAATGTATCGTGATATTCATCGGCGATATACTCATTTATTCAAAAACAAAGACAGAGCATGAAGATCATCTATGTCTGGCATTGCACACATTGAGAGATTCGCAGTTATATGCGAAATTCAGTAAAAGCGACTTCTGATTAAATCAAGTTAGTTTTTTGGGCCATATTATCTCAGAAGCAGGCATTATAGTTGATCCTGCAAAGATCGAGGCTGTGGTACAATGGAAGCAGCCACAGACAATAATCGAGATTCAAAGTTTTCTAGGTCTTGCGGGATATTACCGATGCTTTATAGAAAGATTTTCATGACTTGCTGGACCACTCACGCAGCTCACTCGAAAGAATGTTAAATTTGAGTGGACCGAGGCATGCGAACAGGGTTTTTAAGAGTTAAAAATGAGACTCACATCTGCACCTGTTTTATCATTACCATCAGGCAGTGGTGGTTTTGTTGTCTTTAGTGATGCGTCATGCAGTGGGTTAGGTTGCATTTTGAATCAATGGGAATGTGTAATTGCCTATAGTTCCTGTTAGTTGAAAGATCACGAGAAGAACTACCCCACTCACGACCTGGAATTAGCAGCGGTCATTTTCGCATTAAAAATCTGGAGACACTATCTGTATGGTGAAGCATTCAAAATTTTCACCGATCACAAGAGTTTTAAATATCTCTTGACCCAGAAAGAGTTGAATTTGAGGCAGAGAAGGTGGATGGAATTCTTGAAAGACTACGATTGTTCTATTCAGTACCATCCCGGCAAAGCCAATGTTGTAGTCTATGCGCTTAATCGCAAATCATCCGCTCAATTATTTCATCTTGTGACACGATTACAAAGGTGGAAACTACTCAATGACATTGTATCATCGAGTCTCACTCTGCGAGCAATAGCAACTGGAGGTTTACTTGCTATAGTAATGATCTGGGCTCCACTTTTTGATAAGATCAGAGAGCTCAAGATGCAAGATGCAGAGCTTATTTCCATCCGACAAGGAGTACAAAGTGGCCTACAACCAGAATTCTTGATTAAGGATGATGGGTCCTTATTGTTTCGAGGTCGAGTATGTGTACCTGATGATCATGACTTACGTCAAGAAATTCTCGAAAAAGCTCACAAGTCAGCATATGTTATTCATCTTGGCAGTACCAAGATGTACCAAGATCTCAAAAAGACATTTTGGTGGAACGGTTTAAAACGCGACGTTGCGGAATATGTTACAAAGTGTTTAACCTGTCAACAAGTAAAGGTTGAGCACAAGCACCCTGCTGGTCTGTTACAGCCACTGCACATTCCAGAGTGGAAATGGGAAAATATTCCCATGGATTTTATTCTCGGATTGCCCCGTACTCAGAAGGGTTACAATGCGATTTGGGTGATTGTTGATTATCTCACCAAATCGGCGCATTTCTTACCCTATAGTATACGATATACATCATCGAAGCTAGCTGAAATTTATTTGAGGGAGATTGCACGATTATATGGGATACCCGTAAGTATTGTGTCAGATCGCGATTTTTTATACACTTCATGATTTTGGCAGAGTTTCCAAGAAGGTATGGGTTTCAAGTTAGACTTCAGTACTGCATTTCATCCTCAGACCGACGGGCAGACGGAGAGGGTAAATCAGGTGATAAAAGATATGTTAAGGGCCTGTATGCTAGATTTTCAAGGATCATGGGATAAGCACTTACCCCTGATCTAATTTGCATATAATAACAGCTTCTAGTCAAGCATCGGTGTGGCACCATTCGAGGCACTATATGGACGCCGATGTAGATCTCCGATTAACTAGGAAGAAGCTGGAGAGAGTTTGATTTTAGGCCCTGATTTGATCGAAAGCACCAATGCAGTTGTTCACGTTATTCGGGAACGATTGAATAGTGCTCCAAGTCGATAAAAGAGTTACGCTGTCTCAAAAGAACAAGTGTTGATTTTCAGGTAATACCCAGCACTGATAAGTCTTTTGTGACTTCACTAAACTATATTATCATTCTGATAAATGGTATATAGATTGGCGAGCACGTCTTTATCAAAATCTCTCCAACAAAAGGCGTGATGCGGTTTGGGAAAGGAGGCAAGTTGAGTCCTTATTATGTTGGACCATTCCCCATTTTGGGTAGAATAGGGGAGGTCGCGTATCGACTCGCTTTACCTCCGCATCTATCTAGCATTCATGACGTATTCCATGTGTCTATACTGAGGAAGTACGTTAGCGATCCAACGCATGTGTTAGATTATCAACCGTTAGATATCCAGGAAGATTTAACGGTGACCGAAGAACCAGGCCAGATTTTGAACCGCAGAGATCAAATTTTATGAACAAAACGAATCCCACTCGTCTTGATCCAATGGAAGAATCATGGATCGCATGAGGCTACCTGGGAACGCGAAGTTGATATTCGTGCTCAGTACCCTCAATTCTTTACATAAGGTACATACTTAAAACTACACCTACAATATGATTATGCTTGGTTATATGAATATTTATAAGTTTCACCTAATTAGAAATAAATAACAGAAATAATGATTGCTACATTTATAATTTTATAATTTTAATATTCTGTTTGATACACCCTGCACCCGTATACAAGAAACCACATCAAATATAGTCGCTTTATGAACCGTGAGATAGATAAAATGAAATCAAATACCATCATTTTATTTTAGACCCAAAATACAAGTCAAATAAAATTTATTTGTAAATATTATAACAAATAATTTATAGACCAAATGACATTTCAAATTTGTTGAGGATAACACCTAAACGAGGTGACACATCCCAGATCACTTCCACAGGTCCCAGTTAAAAAGGTACAAGGCCATCTCGAGACTGATACAGTACCTTTTCACTTAATGTACTGAAATTTCATCGAAATAAAATGGTTTAATATAGCAACACATGTCAAAAAGGTCAACACATATTTTTCTACACACCTTGTATCTGATTAGTATACCCAGGTACTAACACATTTTGCACCAAAGCCACGGGGCCTCGAAATCTGGGCCAGCAAAAGTTTGACCTCCTTGCCGCGGCAAGGAACAGTGCTGGCCACTGCAAGCATAAATGGTTACCACGACAACCCTGTGCAGGTTATGTGGGTCCAAAACCCACTTCAAGTCTGTTTTCTATTATAGAGTTGTGCAGTTTCTTGTTTATCCTACCTTCCAAGCCATTTTACCTGCATGAACTCCACAAGATCAAGCCAAAATCTGTTGCATGCTACTGATATCCTCTTCATTTTCTGCTGGTTCACTAAATCAAGCACATTTGGTGGCTGTGTGAGGTAAAACCAAAATCCTAGCTCCAATTGTTCCTTTATTGTCTTTTAAATTCATTAGGATGCCTCCGAGGAAGATCCAGGTATCAAAACCCCCAAAATCCTCAGCTCAAGCAAAGGGCAAGGCCCCTGCTCCTTCCCATGACCCAATTGATCCACCCGTTGAGCAAGAACAGCCCGTCCCATGGTGGGCTGCGAAGGCTATGGAACCTGAATGGATTGTCGACGATCGACTATTGACACCAAACGACCAGACTGCATGGTCCATTAGGTATATGGAACAAGCACGGTTAGACGCCTTATATCAACCATTCCATACCCAATTTTATTCGTGTCTCATCCGTTTATTTTACCAAAATCTAAAAGTATCACCAACAGTTGGCCAATTGGAGATTGAAGTCGATACTCGGAAATTTTATTTCAATTTACAAGACATAGCAAAAGCTATGGATTGTAGTCCATATTTCGATGTCAGTCTCGGACTGCAGATGCCTTGACAAAGGGATGTAAAATTTAATCACATCACTACAAAGATGACTGATGGGCAGACCTCTTCTGCTCACGGCCTTGCAGTCCGTCGCAGCCAATTACCACAGAAAATGTGGTTTCTTGACTATGTATTCCGTTGTAATTTATACCTAATACAACATGAGAGAGAGTATCGAGATGCTCTCTTACAAGCTCTATTCACTGTGCATGAAAACCGATGGTTAAATGCCCCTAGGGTGGTATGGGAAGGCATTAAATGCGCCAACATCAATTTGCCATGCAATGTCTCTAATCCCATGCCATCATGCCCCTATCCTAGTTTAATTTCCCATCTTTTAGAAAGATATTCTGATAGTGTGAATCAAGTTCCCTATGTAGACACCCAAATTCGGCCCAAGGCCCGATCAGTCTGTACTCCGAGAGAGATGTACTCCTGTGCTTCCGATGGCGCCCCTGAACCCTTAGGAACCTACCCAGACCTTTAGGAATCACCCTGAACCCTTTAGAACCATCCCCTAACCCATAGAGATCACCCCTAAACCCTAGATTCCCTTCCCAGACCTAACTTAAGCCCTTCTGAGTAGTTTATGGGAGAAGAGCTACAACACTTTATACATACCACCACCATAGATTAGCCATATACCTTTGGAAAGAGGACTTCTCCAGCTTTCCAGCAAGCTAAAGATCACCCAATTTGGAGCTACTGTTCAAAAGTTATGGCCGATTGAAGTCCCACATAAAATGACAACCTTTTTACTCAGGCGTATGTATTGCATACGCTCAGCAAATCTGGCCCAATTTTGGTCAGGCGTATATATTATATACACCTGACATTTTTTCGCCTAATTTGGCCAGGCATATATAATATATACGCCCAGTATAGGTGGGACCCACCACGGGCATCATCTTCCCAAAACTCCCTTAATTTTTGTAGAGGACACTATGCATAAATTGGGCGTATCTAATATATACGCCCAGCTTAGCTACAGTAACTGTCATCAGTTGCTCGAAATTCCTTCATCTGGTTTGACCCTTTGACCATCCCCTTGGTTAAGGTGGGTGTCTTGAGGTTGGTTGCACCCCCTTTGAGCTTATTGGCAACCCTTAAGTCACCCATGGTCTCACCCTATCATCCGCCATTAAAATCAGTTTCCCAAAACCCTAGGACCTTGAAAACCTAGAAAACCTTAGATAAGGGGATTACCTAATCGCTAAACCAATTAGCTCTTAAGTAAGCCCCTAACCCAACTCTTCTCTATAAATAGAGAGGCCCCCCTCTTCCCAAAGGGTTGGAAATTTTGGTTGAAAGATTAGAGAGCTTAAGAGAGAGAGCCCTAGTGAGAGAAAATGCCATTTATTTTCCAGAATTCCAGCAAGCTTAGATCACCTATTCCACTCCATTTCAACCATTAGATCACTCCCTTTAGCTAAAGTCTAGCCTTCGGCCTCACCCTACACTTCCTATTTTATTGAATCCTAGCATTAGAACCCATTTTCACTCCATTTAAGCCATCGAAAGCACGCCAAAGAGAAGGACCTCGCCCCTCTCTTCCTCTACCTTCTTGGTGTCTCCTCCGTCCAAGGATTCAAACCTTTACGCCGTCGAAATTTCTTTTTAGCTCAAAGCTTGATAGGACCGTATTGCCTTCGGGCAAGGGGAAACTCCGCCCTTTTATTTTTATTTTTGGCCATAGATAGAGACCACTACGTGCGGGTTGATCGGGTGCCTAAACCCTTCCTGATCGATAACCGAAGCCCCTACCCTAGAGCCTTTGGCAAAAACCGATAAATCAGAGTCATATTTAGCACTTCGGTGCTCAAAATATCAATTTGAAGGTTTCCCGAGTCACCAAAAGCTCTGGGTGGCGACTCTACATTTTCATTCATAACGGGCGCATCGCCGTGACGGGTTCGAGAGGATCCATAGTCGCACAGATGACGACTCTGCTGGGGACATCACCCTAGCACTTCCCCTCTTGTTGGCCTTTCTTTTTTTGTTACTAACCATTGCTGTTTTTTTTCTTATTTTCTGCTATTTTTTCTATATTTTTGTTGTTTTTACTAACGTACTCACCCCTACGATTCAGTCTTTTAAGTACCTTAGCTGATTGGCGGGCCTACGTGCGCCTTTAAATTCCTGTTTTTTATCATTTAAGCCAATTTTAGCCGCTTATGGGCCCGCTCGCATTTACTTTTACGTCATTTAAATTTCAGTCATTTACGAGCCTTAGCCGTTTGGCGGGCCTACGTGCGCTTTTCGTTTCAGTCATCATATCTCACCATTGAACGCCGGCCCGTTGAGGCAGCACGGGCTTGTCATCCCCGACCCAATTTTTAGACTTAATTTTACTCTCCTTTAAAAATCTGTAATTAAAAGTGAACCAACAGTGTGGGGACGTAATTGAACTTATTTTTGCATTTTTGGGTAGTTTTCGGGGGGTTTAGGCGCAGATATATTTTACCCGGTTCCCAGTAAGGCGGCAGCCCTAGTGGTGATGATCCTGAAAAGAACCACCCCTTTCAGTACCTGAGAAGGCGCTTGCGCCGAAAGTATATCGGTTGGGTTGTCAATTCTGATAAAGCCGTAAAACCCACTTTGGTGAGAGCGTTAGACAACCCAAAATTCAGCCGTGTATCCCTAGGAAGCGGAAAGGAGGGGCCCAATAACGTACACAGCAGTCCCCGGGAGCATCCCTCCCAGGAAACCAATTCAAAGACCCACGTTCGGGCTTGCTGTTCACTGTCAAACTACACTGACAGAATTGTTTTTGCTAGGCATATATAATATATACGCCCAACAAACAAATCCCAGTTTTACTTAGGCGTATATAATATATACGCCCAGCCAAAATCCCGAGATTTAAGCCAGGCATATATAATATATACGCCCAGCCAAAATCTCCATGTTTTTGGTCGGGCGTGCATAATATATACGCCCAGTGTATACTGGGTCACAGCAACCCGATCTGAGGCCCAATCCACCACCCCGATTCCCCGATTAGCGGTATTAGTGCCTGCAGTAGCTTCCCGCATTCTATAACACCCAACATGCCCCTGCCCAATCAAAAGAAGGCGACTTCTCATTGATTTGCTCCGGGGGATCGGGTCATTTGCGTGGATTCCCTCACCTTCAATAGAACGAAAGGGTTCCCTTTCGCTTCTTCCGAAGTCTGTCGGATCCAGCAGTGGGACCTACTAAAGGTACATAAATCACCCAAGACAGGAATTGACCCTGGGCACCAGGTCATCATTCATCTAGGTAGAGGGGAGTTAATTTCCATTTGAAAAAAAAAATACAAAAAAAAAAAACAACAAACAAAAAAAATCTTCTTCAAAAACCAAAAAAAATCATTTTCCAAAAACCAAAAAAACACACAAAGAAAAATAATCAAATATATATATATATATATATATTGGTGTGACCGTCACTACGGCAACCTCAAACCCGGCCCGTAGAAGGAGTTCAGCCCTTATCCGAGACATCGATACAACACTCGTCAGCGGATAATGTCAAGAGCCGATACATCCCCACCGTCATCCCCATCCCATTCTCATATCAGAGAAGACCCGATCTTCAACACCTTCACCCAAACCAGGTTCGATATCACGGGTCCATTTGGGGCGCCCGTGTTCACATCCTCCCCACCCCCCTCCCTCACATTCTCCTAACATATCCGTTTTTCATCCCCTACTGAAACCCCTCATTTCCCAACCAACCCATACATCCCCATCTCCCATCCATACACCCTTACCGCACCCCCATACTCCCAAAGACCCCATAGGGAGCCCCATCCCCCGCCTACTTCCTACGTTCCCTCCATCTCATCATCCATACCCCCTACATCCCACATCCCATCCACCTCATCTCGCATACCATTCCAACCACATGGCCCATCCACATCCCAACCTACCCCCCCATTTGCCCAAGTCATGCCCAACTTTTCCTAGGGTCTGACCAATAACCTACCACCTTCCATAGCCATACATCCATACCTCCCAAGCACAATCATCCATACCCCCCATACCCAGGTCATGCCCAATTTCTCCCAACCCCCTCCATCCTTAAGTGAGCCATCACCCCCTAATCTCACACCTGAATCCATGCCCTCAATGGAGGACATGAGAACGATGTACGCCCTATGGGCTGCTTCTCGAGACCCTACATCTCAAACCCCGCATCCAAATCTCCAAAACCTTCATACCCCATTCCCTCCTAACCATGCCCAACCACCCATCGTCCATACCTCCCAAAATCCCCCACCTCAATTCTAGGCCCAAACCCATACAAATCCATGGACCTAAGCCCAAACACATCAAAACCCATGGGCCCAAGCCCAAGCCCACAGACCCAGGTCCAGGCCCAAACCCATACAAATCCATGGGCCCAAGCCCAAACACCTTTAGACCCATGGGCCTGAGTCCAAGCCCATCAGACCCAGGCCCAAAACTCTCAAAACCCATGGGCCCAAGCCCAAGCCCATCAGAACCAAGCCCAGTCCCAAAACCCTCAAAACCCATGGGCCCAAGCCCAAGTCCATCAGACCCAGGCCCAATTCCAAGCCCCCCAGGGCCCTTGGACCCAAACCTATCAAGCCCAGGGCCCATGGACCCAAACCCAACTCCCTCATGGCCCATTAACCCAAACCCAACAAGGCCCATTGGCCCAAAGTCATACTAACCCCCACACCCATGCCCAAGGCCCATCAACCCAAGCCTTCCAAAACCATCAAGCCCAAATCCCTCAAACCCAAGGCCCATCCACCCACGCTCATCAAGGCCCATTCACTAACCCCATACCCCCCCACCAGTATCCTTCATTCACCTATACCCCTTACGCCCCCATCCCGCCTCCAACAGAAAATCCAATCCATCCCATTCCTCAAACCCACAGCATCCCGCCGCATCAACCACACCCCCATCACCCCCTGAATGTGCACCCAGCTCAGCACATCATTCATCCACAAACCACCCATCCATTCATCCCTTCCCATCCCCTACAAACCATATGGCCCCACCAGGTCATCCAACCCATCACCCCCCAAGTCCAAATAGCAGAGCTCGCCCCTCACCAATACCATGACCAACAGTACGAGGAGGATGAGATTTGCAACAGTGGAGGAGCTGCCAGTTTTAACCCTCCCGGGCCCACCATCATCACACCTAGGGTCGAACCAAATCAGGGGGAAGTGGTCCCCGCTGCGGCCTCAAAGGAACCCGAGCAGCTGAAAGAACAGATAGACAGAATACAGAAGCAGCTGATGAAGATGGGAGGAATGGAACTACACTCAACGGACTTTTCAGACTTATATCTGTTCTCTGATGTCCCCCTGTGACAGAAATTCAAGATGCCATCATTTGATAAGTACAATGGCACTGGCAACCCCATTGCTCACTTGAAATCTTACTACGGGGATATGTGCCAGTATGGCAGAGATGAACGACTCCTCATCAAAGTGTTCCAGAAGAATTTAACGGGCCTAGCACTGAGATGGTTCACATCCCTGAAACAGTCTATGATAAAAAATTGGAAAGACCTAACACGATTATTTCAAGAACAATATGTCTATAACATGAACATAGAACCAAGAAAGTCATATTTAGCCCGATTAAAGCAAAGACATGATGAAACATTCAGTGCTTACTTAGGGAGGTGGAGGGCCTTAGCCGCTCAGGTAACTCATCGGATCCCCGATGATGAGCAGATCGAATTGATAACCAAGGGAGCCCTCCCAGTCATCGCAGATTTTTTAGCATATCAGCAGCAGTCAAGTTTTGCTGATCTGGTCCGAAACGCCAATCGTTGCGAAGACTCCATTAGAGAGGGCGGGTTAGGAAGGAATGTGGCCAACGGGGCCACCAGGGTTCGAAAAGTCGCCGAACCAAGAATTGAAAGAAGACCGGGGACAGAGGTACAAAACATTGTTTACCCCCTGGCCAATACCAACGCCCGACATACAACCTGTGTTACACAACCACCCCCGACCCGTTTCGAGCAAGTATCAAGGCCAAGCAACGGACCAAGAGCCCCGTTTATCCCGAAACAGATGAAAGCACATTTTGAATGAGTATTCACCCCGTTGGGGCAATCCTTGAGTGTCTTACTGTCGGTATTACTACAGAAAGGCCTGGTCAATTTACTCCAACCTCGCTCGCCACCCCACCCAATACCAAGGAATTATGATCCAAATCTGCATTGCAATTTCCACCAGGGACCGGGTCACCCTACGGACCAGTGCTTCCCGTTAAAGCACGCGCTCCAAGATCTGATAGAGGCGGGAAAGATCATACCCCCGCCACTTCCCTAAGGGCAGAACCAGAATATCCATCAAGCCCCTCTACCACCGCACCCAGGAGGCCCCAGGCCTAACATACATTGGATAGAGGAAGAAGAAGAAGAGTTTGACCCTTTAGATTATATTAGCAATTAGGAAGAATTTTCACTCCCCAGGCCGAACGAAGATGAACTATTTGTTGGGGTGATCGAGCCACTGTATCTTGCCGATTATTTTCCCACACCGGCTTGCCAAGAGGAGCCCTTAGATTTAGGGCAGTATTTTTCCACCCCCGCTCCCGCCTCTCAAATCCAAACGGGCACAGCCCCGCCGCAATCATACGCATATCCACCCCACGCCCAATTTACCCCATACACCCCTCCATCACACTCAAATCATCCCGTACCATACACAACTCCACCATCCCCGTATTATCCTACCCCATACACACCCTCAAATCTCCCCACCCAATACATTACTCTGCCATCCCCAAGTTACCCCATTCCATACACACCTTCAAATTCCACCACCCAATTTACCCCATACACCCCTCCATCGCCCTTGAATTACCCCACTCCATGCACAACTCCATCATCCCCAATCTATCCCATTTCATCTACTAACCCCTCATCATCCCACCATGCCACAAACCCTTTATACCCCCCCATTCCACCCACTACCCCGCCATATCCAAACCATCCCGCTCAATGCACAACTCCATCATCCTCAATTTACCCCACTTCATCCACAAACCCATCACCATCCCATCATACCTCCCCATATACAAACCATTCATATCCCTATCACCCCGTGCCCACCACACCTCAAACGTCTCCCCATCCCTCCAGCCCAGTCACACTCCCGCCATCCCTTCGCTATTTTGGCCTCAACCTAACTCCACCACCACCCTGACAAGCAACCCCTCACTCAATCCCCTCATCACCCAATCACCACTGGTCCTACCATGCCCAGGTAACACTAGTACAAGCCCCCTCCATGCCCATAACTCCAATTCTGTCAATTCCCCCCACTACCATTCCACCCCCCATTGGAGTTAACCTGGTCGGACCAGAGAAACCAGTATATCTGGCCCAATCCTCCCCGGAATCCTCACGCACTCCATTTCTCATCCCAAAACCTGCTTATGACCTGCATCAGGTACCATTGAGCTATGAATAGACAGACATGAATGCCGGGTGCAACCAAGAAGAGGTCATGAATTACATCTGATCGGCTAGATTTACCAGCCATGTAAGCATCGGCTTAGAGGAGAAGAAAATAAGAAAGAACAGGCCACAGGAAATCCCTTTGAAAAAATGGCCAGGGAGCATATACTGGAGACACAAATCAAGAGAACACCTGCACATATTACTATGTGGGATTTGTTAATCACGTCTCCACTCCACTTTCAAGCCCTAATGGGAGTACTCAAGGACGCGCATGTCTCCACCCATGTAACTCCAGATGAAGTAGGGGAAATAATAGGGCAAGTGTTGGCCCCAAACGCCATCTCTTTCACCGATGCGGACCTATCGATCGAGGGGAATGACCATTCTAAACCCCTGAATATAACAGTGGAAGTAGGGAACTTGGTGGTGCCGTTGGTCCTGATCGACAACGGCTCGACGCTGAACGTATGCCCTCTAAGGACGGCAATCAAAATTGGGGCGAACCCCGACACCTTCCGGCCATCCATATCAAGTGCACGGGGATTCGACAACACTAGAAGGGAAATCATAGGAGAAGTAGACCTTGACCTGATCATCGGACCGCAAACCTTCACCACCCCCTTCCAAGTAATGGACATCAAGTCTACCTTCAATCTGCTATTGGGTCGGCCATGGATACATAAGCTCGGAGCAATACCATCTACCCTGCACCAAAAGCTTCGATTTATCTCAGAAGGAAAAATTTTCACCATCATAGGTGAGAGCAGAGACGACATGGGGAAGAGCGCTCTGCACATTGAGAATCCGAAAGTGCTGAACATACCGCACACAGCTGAGGACGCCGATCTCCATCGATTTGAGTATGACTACTCAAATGTTACCCTCAGACCAATTGAAAAGACCCCGGATAAAATTGGAGGAGGAATGGACGCAGCTGTGTTCATGCTCCACAGATGGGCCATCAAAAAGGGAAAGGACTGGGCCTACGCCTTCAAGGAAGAAGAGACCACTTCAAGGACAAGGGGCAACAAACTAAATTCGGCTTGGGCTACAAGCCCAGAGAAGAGGAAGTCAGAGAAGCCAAAGAAAAGATGAGAGCCGCAGCAGCCACCAAGGCCAGAGGAATCATTTTGGAAGAGGAACCTCACGCTCACCCCCACATCCGTGAAACCTTTGTGAGCGCCGGAGTAGTAAAAATTGATTTGAATGGGGAGATGAGGGTAACCCCACATAAGCCTACTTCAATCCACCCCTCCAATCCCTACATCATCCCCCTAGACTTTGAAATGAACTTAGTCGCCCTTTCCTTGTTTGAGGAAGTTCCCCGATCCACCCCTTACTCTAGCACCAACCACTCTGGGCCCCTCCTAATCGTAGAGGACAAGGTTCCGGAGGATCCCACTGTAAATATGTTGAGGGAAGAAATGCAAGAGCCTACCGATGCCGCTATCGACCGAAGAGGTAAAAGCCAGGCCTCGCAGGTGAGTAACTGGGCATCCTTGCCCCAACTCTTGAGAGCTGCCAAATGCCGTGAAAACGGCACCGACTCTCTAAAAAAAAACAACCTGTAAAAAGTGAGGTTAGCCCCTGGACCACTCTACCTTGTATATATAGAGATCCACCTCGCCAGGGGCTGACCTCCGAAAAAATACAAAAGATCATAAAAATAGAGAAAATACCAATTCTAAAAATATTGTCCTTTAAAATTCCCAATAAAATTAAAATCAATGTCGTGATACCCGTCCCATGTGAAGCCAACCCCTTCCCTGTAGAAATACAAGAAGAGGTAGGACTCACGAGTCTGGATGAGGAAGGCCAAACCGACGAGCTCCCCAATGAGGTCCTCAAACAATTTGCCAATTTTGAGCATGGCCCTACCCCGATCGTCGAAGAGACGGAGGATGTCAATTTGGGCACCACAGAGGCCCCCAGAATCACCAAAATTGGAACATCGTTGTCCCCTGCGGAGAGGAAAGGTATGATAGACTTCCTTCGGTCATACTAAGACGTCTTTGCATGGTCGTATGAGGACATGCCTGGTTTGGATACCGATCTGGTTGAGCATGAGTTGCCACTCTACCCCGATGTTAAGCCGGTGAAACAGAAGCTGAGACGACTTCGACCCGAATAGATTTTGAAGGTGAAGGATGAGGTCATTAAATAGTATGACGCAGGTTTCCTCATGGTATCCAAGTACCCGCAGTGGCTAGCCAATGTCATCCCCGTACCAAAGAAGGATGGAAAGGTTCGAATGTGTATCGACTTCCGAAATCTCAACAGGGAGAGCCCTAAGGACGATTTCCCACTACCACACATCGATATCTTGGTTGATAACAGTGCAAACCATGGAATGCTCTCATTTATGGATGGATTCTCAGGATACAATCAGATAAAGATGGCAGAGGTTGATCGCGAGAAGACAGCGTTCATTACCCCCTGGGGAACCTTCTGCTACAAAGTAATGCCATTCGGGCTGAAGAATGCTGGGGCAACCTATCAAAGAGCAATGACGGCCCAGTTCCATGACATGATGCACCGAGAGATCGAAGTATACATCGACGACATGATTGCCAAATCACCAGAAAGGGAGGACCACTTGATAAACCTTCAAAAGCTATTCGAGAGGTTGAGAAAATACAGATTGCGGTTGAATCCCCAGAAGTGCGCCTTCGGCGCTATGTCCGAAAAGTTGTTGGGCTTTATTATCAGTAGGAGAGGGATTGAGGTCGATCCGACCAAGATCAAGGCCATCACTGAAATGCCACCACCATCTACAGAGAAGGAAGTCAGAGGCTTTTTAGGTAGGATCCAGTACATCAGCCGATTCATCGCACAGTTAACTCTGATATGCGCACCAATCTTCAAGCTGCTGAAAAAGGACTCACCGGTTGAATGGAATGGTGACTGCCAGGCTGCATTCGACAAGATTAAAGGTTATCTCCTGAAACCTTCGGTATTGGTACCGCCCGTACCTGATAGACCCCTGATAATGTACTTGTCCACGATCGAAGTTTTCCATGGCCGTGTTAGGACAAAGATGATGAGATGGGAAGAAGAGAGCAGGCCATCTATTACCTAAGCAAGAAATTCACTGATTACAAGACGCGCTATTCTCATCTGGAGAAAGCATGCCTGGCGCTCGTTTGGGCTACTCAGAGACTTTGACACTACCTGTTATCCCAAGCCGTTCTACTTCTAGCACGGATGGATCCGTTGAAGTACCTATTCGAGAAACCTGCTCTCACTGGCCGAACTGCACGATGGCAACTACTCCTATCCGATTTTGACATTACTTATGTCACCCAGAAGTCGATTAAGGGGCAAGCACTTGCCGATCATCTTGTTGAGAACCCTCTGCCGAACTATGAGCCTCTAAGGACCGAATTCCCTGATTAAGACATTTTGTTCATGACCAACGAAGATACAGAGGAAACGGAGGAGCCCTTGGTAATGCACTTCGATGGGGCATCGCATGTTGAGGGCCAAGGAGTTGGTGCCATTCTTATCTCGCCAAAAGGATCCCATATACCCATCTCAATCAAATTGAACTTCCCATGCACCAACAATTTGGCTGAGTATGAGGCCTGTATAGCTCATTTATAGGCGGCTCTTGATCTAAATATAACTTACCTTAGGGTCTTTGGAGATTCCCAGTTAATTATATGCCAAACCAATGGGGATTGGAAGACCAAGGATGAGAAACTGATCCCATACCATGAACATCTGGAGGATCTGATAACCTGCTTTGAGGAAGTCACCTTCTCTTATGTGCCACGGGCAAGAAATCAGTTTGCTGACGCCCTGGCTACCCTGGCCTCTATGGTTGAGATTCCATATGGAGTGGTGATGAAGCCGATCATGATAGAGCAGAGGAGCGAACCGGCTTTCTGTCACCTGATCGAAGGACCTACGGAGAAAGAGGATCAACCACCCTGGTTCTCAGACATCAAGAATTTCCTCGAGACCTGAACTATCCCGGAAGGAACATCAAAGGTAGATAAACGCACCATCCAACGATTGGCAACAAACTACGTCATCTGCAGCGATCTCCTGTATAGACGGTTTCACGACAATATTCTGCTCCGATGCCTAACCCGGAAAGAAGTGATTGAGATCATGAAGGGGTCTGCGGAGCCCACGTCAGTGGACACATGCTTGCTAAGAAAATTCTAAGGCAAGGATACTTTTGGACTACTTTGGAGACTGATTGCTGCAAGCATGTACAGAGGTGCTACAAATGCCAAGAGCACTCCAGCTTAATACACGCTCCGGCCATTGACTTGCACAGCATGGCCACGCCTTGGCCGTTCGCCACCTGGGGTCTCGACGTCATCGGCAAGATCAATCCTAAGGCTTCCAATGGACATCAATTCATCCTCATCGCTGTGGAATACTTTACAAAATGGGTAGAGGCGGCCTCCTATACGAGCATTAAGGTTAGCCATGTTGAGAAGTTCATCAAGAACAACATCATTTGCAGATTCGGCGTACCCAAAGATATCATCACTGATAATGGCACTAATTTTGCTAATAGGCGCATCCGGGCCTTGTGTGAGCGGTTCAAGATGAAGCATCATCGTTCATCCCCGTACAGGCCTCAGACGAATGGAGCAGTAGAGGCAGCCAACAAAACTCTTATCCGCATCCTGGAGAAGATGGTAGTTACTTACAGAGATTGGAGTGAGCAGTTACCCTTCGCACTTTGGGCCTATAGAACGTCTATCCACACCGCAACGGGGGCAACACCATTCTCCCTTGTGTATGGGACCGAGGCCGTATAGCACTGCTGAGGTCGAGGTACCGTCCAGATCCTTTAGAATCCCATCTACCTGAAGCTGAGAGGGAAAGAGCTCGTTTTGAACAGCTAGACCTAATTGACGAGAAAAGACTCCTAGCCTTGTGCCACACTCAGGTATATCAGAGGAGAATTGAACGTGCTTACAATAAGCACGTCAACGGCCGAGATCTGAAGGTAGGAGACACTGTACTGAAGAAAATTTTTTCGTCTCTCCACGCCGATCCGAGAGGGAAGTTTAGGCCAAATTGGGAAGGACCTTACATCGTCCGAGAGGTTCTGCCAGGATATGCCGTTCGCCTCACCACCATGGACGGAGACCACTTTCCTGAGCCCATCAACGCTGGATACCTCCATAAGTTCTACTCATAGGTCTTGGGACAAGGTAAGTTTCGATAAAAGTAGATGCGTGACCGCTTAAGGGCTCCATAAAAGAGGCCATCATTTCAAAGTCAAGTAGCCCAAAAGAAATATTCCCTAAAAACCTTCAACCTTTTTTACATACCTCGGGCCAACAACCATTTTTTCATATACCCCACCCAAAATTCCAAGAAAAAAAGAGAAGAAAAAAGAGGAAAAATCCAAACCAAAAGAAGAAGAAAAAAGCAAAACCCCTCAAAAAAACAAAAAACAAAAAAAAGAGAGAGAAAGAGGGGGACCAAGAAAAAAGAAATGACTGGGGCATAAAAAAAAAATCCTTTGGAAAGAAAAAGGAGTCCCCGAATCTAGAAATCACCCCAAACTTAGATCCAAATCCCCAGAAAAACCCAACCTGTTTGAACCCCAACCACATTACAACCCAGAAGAAAGTCCTCTTTAAGGTCCACAAGCGGTTATAACATCTACTGCATCAAAACAAGCCGAGTTAACAAACAACACAGAACTTCATTCAGTCGGCTATGACGGAATCGACGCCCATGTCGTGGCTTTTTGGTTCTTGAAAAGAAAAGAAAAAAGAAAAAAAAAAGAGACAATTAATTTGAGTTCAAAGCAAGACGGACGTGGTGAAAACCTGAAAGGGCACCTGGGGTAAGAGAGCGAACCCATGGACGCGGTGAAAACCCGAAAGGGCGCTACGGGTAAAAACAGGGATGACAGGCATAGCGAAAACCCGTCTTGGGTGCTATGAGCAAAAAATGTCAAGAAAAGAGAGATTAGGAGAAGATCTGTCCTAGCCTGCCTGCTTTTGTTTGGACCCTTAAGCCTCTTCTCCTCTTTACTAGGCCACTCATGTGAAAATTGGATCAGATCCCGATCAAGTATGTCGTCTCTACCGCGGCATCTGACACATGACCAAAGGAAAAGACAGAAGGCTAGACCAATCCCGGGGAAGCTGACCTTCCCACATTTAAAGAAAAAACCTGCATCTCACGAACAGGGTTCAGCCATGCTCAAAAAAGGGACCCGTTGGTTTGGCCTTGTGGTTACCGGCATCACAAAAGAAAAGAAAATTTCAAAAAAGATAATAGATTTCTCTTTCCCATAAAAAGCCCCACACTGTGGAGGATAAAATTTTCAAAAAAGATAATAGATTTCTCTTTCCCATAAAAAGCCCCACACTGTGGAGGAGAAAAATTTCAAAAAAGATAATAGATTTCCCTTTCCCATAAAAAGCCCCCACACTGTAGAGGAGAAAATTTCAAAAAAAAGAAAATAGATTTCCCTTTCCCATAAAAAGCCCCCACACTGTGGAGGAGAAAATTTCAAAAAAGAAAATAGATTTTCCTTTCCCATAAAAATCCCCCACTTTGTGAAAGAGAAAATCTCCATAAAAAATCTTACATTGCGGAACTACAAAAAAAAAAACAAAAACACGAAAAATATATGTATGTATAGATTTCATTCCTTACAGTGTTGCCTGCAGAGTGTCACGTCCTAAAAAGATAACAACATGATACACTTTCTATTTTGCTGCTTTCTTTACAAAAAAAAAAAAAAACCAAAATGTATATATCTGTATATATATGACAAAAAAAGAGAGAGAAGAAAAAATAACCCAAAAAGAGATCTCTGTTAGGGGACATCCCTCCCCCCGTGTATATGATCTATGATATGTGCAGGAACAGGTCAAGGGCAAGGAGCATGCTTCAAAGCACTGATCTCTATAAGGAGAGAGTCCTCACGGGCATTTCGATCAGACAACCGCCTACCATGAAGACTCTTCGCTCTCCAGAAGCGCCACCAGATCAAGGAGATTCAAATAAAAGCCCAAATAATCGAAGAACTCACTCTCACCAGAAAGCAGCTCTCACCTTCGCAATCTCGGCTCCGCCCTGTATGCCCCATATCAAGGCTCGACCATCTTAAGCCCACGACAAGAGTGCAAAGGTGCACACATCCCCAAATGACCCTTCGAGTTTCCTTCGATTGAACCAAAGGGACCATGCTACAGTAAACGGATCCAGATCCGTAGGCGCCCCCCCTAATGCGCCCACAAAATCTAAAAAGAGAAAGAAAAAATAAAAAAATACAATGCTGGTTCTCAAATGAGCGTCGCAACGCCTATTTGCCCCACTCCGAGAGCCGTGTTAAATAAATTTGAAATGATCGGGTTCACCCGAAAGCTCTTGAACCCCGTTTCAGGCAGGGACATTTTTTACCTGACCCGACAGGCAGGTAATTTTGCCCATCTCCGGTCACTGTTCCCTACAGAGTCCCCCAGCAGGAGTCGAAGCCTGATCCGGCAGGCAAACCAAGGACCCATCACCAGAGTGCACACGTCCCTAAGGTGTATCGACATGGCAAGTTGATTCGCCTAAGGATACGTGCAGAAATAAAGGCAGCTTGAGCATGCCCGAAGTCTCAATCAAAATAAAAAAAGAATAAAAAGAAAAAAGAAAAAAAAGAAGGGGAGAAGAAATAACAACCTGTTGCTGCTTAGTAAAAATCCTGAGTGGGTTGACCCCACCTTCCAACATTCACTCTAGTCATCCACCTTCGGATTGATATTGACCAAGAGTGCCCCCGACTTCAGACCATTCGAAAAGTCTATTGTCAGTCGAAACTGACCCGTCAAAAATGAAATTACCACCAACCAAACTATGTGCAAACATACAGACTGAAGGGCTCATTTCCTTTTATTTCCTTTTACATAGACATAAAACTTGTATGGGCATGGTGTCCCTGTTGAATGTACGCACTTGCGTCTGGGTATCCGCAGGATGGTCGTTTGTCCTCGTAAATTGTACCTTAGGGTCGAGGCTTCCGTTCGCGCCTATTTGCTGCTTATCGCCCCTAATGGGTGTCTATCTGTGCATAGTTAGTAGGATGTGATTTCATTAGGGACGGAGGCTAGAAATTAGCCATCTCTTTCGAGAGATGTTTGGTTCTAGCCCAATCTTTTTAGCTTTGTCTCGAGTTAAGGCATCCCGGTTCATGTGAATCAGGGGCACCTCACCACTGGAACGAGCACATCCCCCAGGTGCACCTATCCCTGGCAGAGCGCACACATTCTTAAAGCGTATCAATTAACATTTGATCCACTTAAAGAGTTGTACAAAAATAAAGTTGCCAGAGGTCATCGAGCTCTGCTTAGAGGCCTCGAAACAAAAGAAAATTCAAAAAATGACACAAAAAAAATTACTCGAAAAATGAGCATGCATTCCCAAGAAGTGTTGCAACATCAATATTCGCACCACTCGGGTAAATCATGCTAAAGCAACCTCGAGGTTGATGGGTTTGCCCAGAAACTCCGAGCCTTACCTAGGTAAGGGCACTTGTGGCCAACCCAATGGAGCTGTCCATATCCCATAGGATTGGACACAGTTTGAAGGCCTTCACTTTGTGTGCTTCGCATCAATTCCAAAGCATAGATCGATCATCCCGTTTCATGGAGCTGTCTGGTTCAGGTTAATACTCAACATCACAAATCTATAATTTCCCTCACGAAGTGGACGATATCCCGGCTAGCGGGCTTACACTTTTTGTGATCATCACAGTTATGCCCAGTAATGTCGCAATGCGCTTGGGGACTGTTAGCTTTGAGGTACGGACGATATCCCGAAATGAGAGGGCTTACGTACACTCACCATCACCATGAATGTTTGAGAATTGAGTTGAACCAGGCATACCCATCAAACATGCCTTGGACCTATTCGGATGTCTCTTGTCTTTGGCATCCGATCATTAGTGATCGAATACCAAAGAGGGACATCTGTAGACACCCAAATTCGGCCCAAGGCCCGATCAATCTGTACTTCGGGAGAGATGTACCCCTGTGCTTCTGATGGCACCCCTTGAACCCTTAGGAACCTACCTAAGCCAGTAGGAGTCACCCTAAGACCTTTAGAGCCATTCCCCCAATCCTTAGAAGTCACCCCTACGCCCTAGAATCCCTTCCCAGACCTAACTTAAACCCTTCTGGCAGCTGATGGGATGAGAGCTACAGAATTTCACATAGACCATTACCAATAACTAACCATATATCATTGGAAAGAGGACTTCTCTAGCTTTCTAACAAGCTAAAGATCACCCAATTTGGAGCTACGGTTCAAAAGTTATGGCCGATTAAAGTTTCATATAAAATCATAAAAATTTTGCTCAGGCGTGGATATTACATACGCCCAGCCAATTTAGCCCCAGATTAGTCAGGCGTATATATTATATACGCCTGCCTATTTTGGGGGAAATTTGGCCGGGTGTATATAATATATATGCCCAGTATATGTGGGACCCACCACGGGCTTCACCTTCTCAAAACTCCCCTGATTTTGGTGAAATTTACTGTTCCTAAACTGGGCGTATATAATATATACGCCCAGCTTAGCTACAGTAACTGTCATCAGTAGCTCGAATTTCCTCCATCTAGTTTGACCCTTTGACCATCCCCTTGGTTGAGGTGGGTGTCTTGAGATTGGTTGCACCCCCTTTGAGCTTATTGGCAACCCTTAAGTCACCTTTGGCCTCACCCCATCATCCGCCATTAAAACTAGTTTCCTAAAACCCTAGGACCTTGAAAACCTAGAAAACCTTAGATGGGGGATTACCTAATTGCTAAACCAATTAGTTCTTAAGTAAGCCCCTAACCCATCCCTTCTCTATAAATAGAGAGGCCCCCCTCTTCCCAAAGGGTTGAATTTTTGTTGAAGGATTAGAGAGTGCTTAAAAGAGAACCCTAGTGAGAGAAAATGCCAATATTTTTCCAGAATTCCAACATGCATACTTCACCTATTTCAGTCCATTTCCACCATTAGATCACTCCTTTTAGCTAAAACCTAGCCTCTAGCTTCACTCTACACCCCCTATTTTATTGAATCCTAGCATTAGAACCCATTTTCACACCATTTAAGCCATTGGAAGCACGCCAAAGTGAAGATCTTCCATGGTGCATCAAGGGCCCGTGAGCTTCGGCTCACCCCTCTCTTCCTCTACCTTCTTGGTGTCTCCTCCGTCCAAGGATTCAAGCCGTTACGCCGCCGAAATTTCGGTTTGGCTCAAAGCTTGATAGGACCGATTGCCTTTGGGCAAGGGGAAACTCCACCCTTTTTATTTTTATTTTGGCCATAGATAGAGACCGCTACGTGCGGGTTGATCAGGTGCCTAAACTCTTCCCGATCAATAACCGAAGCCCCTAGCCTAGAGCCTTTGGCAAAGATCGGTAAATCAGAGTCATATTTAGCACTTTGGTGCTCAAAATATCGATTTGAAGGTTTCCCGGGTCACCAAAAGCTCCGGGTGGCGACTCTACATTTTCATTAAGAGCGAGCGCATCGCCGCGACGGGTTCGAGAGGATCCACGGTCGCACAGTACACTTGGCAATCTTTGATGAGAATAAGACAAAGCAAATGATACATGAACAAAGTAAATTTCCTACCAGTCTGTAGATTCTTACGTGTATTGTAGTCGATGTACGTTCAGGCATCCGAGAACATCACTCTCACATATGTTTTTAAAACTGCCAACGTGCACCATGTTGCACTAATCTATGATAAATAGAATAGATCTATATTAAAAGAGTAGTTTTATATACAACAAATGGGCTCATGATTTAACTGAGACCCAAATACATACTCATATGGACCCAAAGTTTGGTATGCACAAAGCACAACCCAAAACGTCAGCTGATAGAGGTTGCCGCGGCAACCCTATGAGGTTGCTGCGGCAAGCCACTCAGCAGGGGATCTTGCCGCGGTAACCCTTTGAGGTTGTCGTGGCAAGCCACTCAGCAGGGGATCTTGCTGAGTGGTTTCTGCCTGGCTTCTCTAGTTTTGGTGTCTTTGTAATCTTGCTGAGATATCTATATATATATGTTATATAGATATAGATCTATATATATATATATCTATATATATATATATTTATATAAAGTTGTAGCATTTATAGATGTACATAGTTTTCAGTTCAGCAGGTCTTCAACGAAGAATTCGGAGTGCAACAATCTGCACTCAGGCTTCATTTATTCACGTTGAGTTCAGAGCTGTTGCTTCAAGTCCAACTATGTAATCTATGACCCTATATTTTTAATATACATTGACGGCATACCTTTTTGGTGGATGCGAGGTTATGATATAGCCGACCTAATATCAAGATCATCGAGCTCCACAATTGAGAAGCGCAATCACGTAACCGTATTTGTCGGGTTACTTTGTGATCTTGAGCATCGGAAGCATAATAGAAAGGAAGTTCTTTGGTTGATGAAACTGGAATTATGGCTGTAATTTCTTAGGTGCAGGTTCGGCTTGCCAAGAATTGGAAACGGGAAGATGAAAGACATTCCCCTGCTTTGTTTTATAATACCCTAGCAGTACTTTGCGTGCATGGAGATGGAGAATGAATCATTGAGTCGTGTAGCTTATTTATCATGCAAGCTGCTTATAAGATAGTCAAGGGTAGTATCAGTTGTAAGACTAGCATGTAGGCATAACTCTATCAGCATATACAACAAAAGTTTATGCGTCCATTTTCTCTTTTGTCATGTAGGCTATTAAGGGCTGGCATCCTTTGTCAAGTCAATACTTGGTTAATTGTATTGCATATAAAACAAACCAGGCATTCCTTGGATGTCCAACACCTTTCCTATTTAGATGTATAATCCTTTTAGGATGGGATGTCATGCAAATCCCCCAGGTATAGTTTAGTGTATAGGCAGGTAAGCCAAAAATAGGCTTACCTATAATACAAAACTCATACAAGCTATTGCTTATATAAGCAGGTGCATCAAAAATAGTTTAATCTCCCTACTAAGCATACACATGGTTACACTTAAAGGGAATTGGCTGAGCTATCTTAGTACCCATATATTTCAGCTAGGTAGCTATATATAATTTTAATTAAAATACAACGTTGTGTTCCATGGTCTAATTTTGTTCACTGGCTATCTTAGTAATCAAAACTCTCAGATACTTGTATCAATTTGATCCACCCAACTACACTTTCTATCCCATGGTAGGCACATGCCTATCCGAACCCGTGTGTCCATCAAGTAGTGTGTATTAGTGCAGTTGTTACATAAGGGCAATCCAGTTATTTGTATAAATTTTTTAGAAGAATTAAAAATATTATTTAACCTTTGTCTCCACTTTATATTGGTTCCGAAGTTGCGAAAAGCTAATAGACCATTGCCAGATGGACTTCATCTACTTTCCCAATGTCCACAATTTTCAGCTATGTGGTTCACTAGCTACACAGTTAGTGGATATAAATTTTGAACAATCGCTAAAGTGAATAGTGCTAGGACCCAAAATAGTGGTATTTCTGTCACAACAACGACTACGAGTTAAACAAGTAAAAAGGACAGAAGACCCGTTACAGGAGAGATAACTTACTATGGTCAATTAACAGACATAATTGAGTTGACATATTATGAGGAGCTAAAGTTTGTACTATTCGAACGTGACTGATTCGATATAATGTCACAGGAAAGGGGAATTAAGACCGATGAATTGGGATTTACACTTGTAAATTTAAAAAAAAAAATATTCTTTGGTCTACAAGTGAGCAACCATGGGATTTTTTGACGATCCCATCACGACGATGCGCTTGCTAAATAAAATATTTAGAGTTGCCACCTGGAGCTATTGGTGTCCCGGGAAACCTAGATCATTTTTATAAGCACCAAAGTGCCACAAATATGACTCTCAATCTAGTCTACACCAACGGCTCTTGGATAGGGGCTTCGGTTATCGATTAGGAAGGTGTTAGGCACCCGATCAACCCACTCGTTACCTGTCTCTACTATGGCCGGGTCTATGTGGGGCTGGTTTATAATATATATATATATATATATATATATATATAAAAGAAGCAAAATGGGTGGCACTTCCCCTTGCTCGAAGGCACACAGATCCTATTGAGCCCTTCCCGCTTGTTGAAATTTAGGCAACGTAACAGCTCAATTCTAGGATAGAGGAAAAGCAAAGAAGGTAGAGGAATAGAGGGGAGAGCCAGAGCTCTTGGGCCCTTGTAGCACCGATGTGGACCTTTGCATTGATGCATCATGGATGAGCTTTCGATAGCAAAGGGGTTGAAGGATGGGTTTGAATCTCTAAGGCTTGGTAGCTAAGAGGTAAGAGAAGAAGGCTAGGGGCTAGTTCTATCTAGATCTCAAGATTGATGGTATCAAATGAGGTCTAAAGGATGAACTAGGATGATGGAATTTTAATAGACAAATGCTAAAAGAGGAAGAGAGGAATAGCTAAAGCCTTTTCTCTCTTTTAAAATTTTTTCAAGCCCTTTATAAGGGGGGGTGCTTCTCTATTTATAAAAAAAGAAGGGGTACTTAAAAGCTATTTAGGATTAGCAATTAGGTAATGGGCAATCTAAAGTTTTTGGGGTTTTCTAGTGCTTGGAGAAGAGGGATTTGGGTTTAATTGTAAATGATAGGGTGGTGGCTTGAATGGCAAAATGGAGATAACCTAAGCTAATAGGGTAACGAGGGTCCTAAAAAAACACACCCCAGAGTTTGGGATGGTCCACAAGTCAAACCCCCAATGTCAATTTTGCCTTTTTTTGAAGGAAAATTAGGCCCAAACTGTTGGAAGTTGAAGACCCGCAAGGGGCCCAGCCCGGTTTTGCAATTTCTTGCATAAATTCGTGATCTTCATTTCACCATAACTTTTGATGTATAACTTCGATTGAGATGATTTTTGGCTTGTTAGAAAGTTGAGAAAGTCCTTTTTCTAATGATATATAACTCAACTTTAGAAGAGATTTATGTAAATTTTGGCATTGCTCTCTTTAATCACTGCTTAGGTGGGTTCGAAACTAGCTCTATGGGTCCGATTTAGCAATTTCTTGCACAAATCCGCGATCTTCATTTTGCCGTAACTTTTGATGTACAACTCTAAATTAGACAATTCTTAGTTCATTGGAAAGATGGAGAGCTCTACTTTCCAATGGTATATTCCTTAGGTTAGGTAACTATCTACAAAAACTTTAGCACTCCTCTTTCTAACTGCTATTCAGGGGGGTTCGAATCGTGCCCAAGAAGGGTTCTAATAGGTCTGAGAAGGCTATGGTTGATTCCTAAGGGTTTGGAAAATACTTTCAAAAGCTTGAGGGTATGCCTTTCTAGAAGTATGTGTCGATCGGGCCTTTAGTCAAATTTGGGTGTCTACAGATGCCCCTCTTTGATATCTGATCACTAATGATCGAATGACAAAGAAAAGGGATATCTGAAGAGGCCCAAACCATTACTGATGGGTCCACTGTATTCAGAATAAACTTCAAACATCAGATGATTAACATGGTGAGAAAATGAAAGCCCTGTATGTCGTGAAAAACGGTCGTTTCTTAAGGTAATCGGTCCCCAAGTGCTTAGCGACATTACTGGGCATAACCGAGGTGGAACGAGTTGCGAAAGCCCAATATGCTGAGAAAAACATCCGCTTTTTGAGATGATTAAAGATGTTTAATGTTCAAGTTTTATTATGAATATAACAGCGCTGTGAGTGAGAGTGTGATTGACCCACACTTAAAGATAGGCGCGAGACAAAAATGCGAAGATTCACAGTTTGTGTCCAATCATATAAGGCATTGACTGCCTCATCTGACTGGTCACAGGTGCTCCTGCGAGAAGCAGGGTTCAAGGTCTTTGGGCGAACCCATTGATCCCAAAGTTTATTTAGCACCACTACTGAGCGGAGCGAATAGATGTCGCAATGCTTTTTGGGAGTACATGCCATTTTTGATAGCATGCCCCTGGATCAACATGACCTAGAGCATCAAACTTTAAAATAATACTGAACAGATCTGACCAAAATTGGGAGCCCCTCGAAGGAGACATCCAATCCTGGTCTCTACCGACAATGATCTTACAAATCATTTAACTATGCATAAACATGCACCCAATAGGGGCGATAAGCAATAAAGGCGATGGAAGTCTCGACCCAGAACCCATCCAGGTATAATTTACGAGAATAAATGACCATTCTACGGTTACCCAAATGTAAGGCGTACACTTTACAGGGATATTATGCCAATACAGGTTTTAAGCCTGCGAAAATAAGGGAAATGAACCCTTCTACATGCATGTTTACATATAGTTTGATTGATGTGTAGTTTTATTTTCGACAGGTTGGTTTCAACCAACGATTGATCTTTTTTATAACGGAGTTATCCAGACCTCAAACCCCGTAGGCGCACGCCCGGATAGTGCAGACCAAGAGTCCACACCTCCGAAATAGCTCGCGATGAATCTCAAGTTAGACACTCATGTTCCTATGAACCCAAAGACAGAGCGATCATCACAAAGATTTAGCAGTGGAGTCGACTCGATCGAAACATTGATTGTTTGATCGGGATTGACATTGCAGCTCCTACTTTGAAGTAGGATCCAGAATCCAAGGCGTACCTTAGAGTTAGGACGTTACTATAGCATAGTGGTGTTGCTGATAAAATATTGACATTTTATCGCATTGGAACACGCATGTGTGTCTAGTCATTTGAGGCATAGACCGCCTCATTTAACTAGTCACGGGTGTCCCTACTTGAAGTAGGGTTCGAGGTCTTTGGGTGGACCCATTGATCACGAAGTTTATTTAGCACGACTACCCGAGCAAAGTGAATAGATGTCGAAATGCTTTTTGAGAGTGCGTGAGCATATTTTTTTTGTTATTTTATTTGGAACATTTTTTACCTTTTTAGTGTTTATCATTCTATGTGATTTTTTTTTTTAAGATTTTGAGTTATTATTTTATGTGGTTTTTTTTAGATTTTAAGTTATCATTCCATGTTATTTTATTATTTTTGGGATTTTCTTCATTATTTTATGTGTTTTTTTTTTTTTTTCAAAGTTATTATTTTATGTGAATTTTGGTTTTTCAAAACTATCATTTTATGTGATTTTTTTTTTTGGGGTTTTCAGAGCTATTATTTAGTGTGATTTTTCTTTTTGTGTTTTTCAAAGCTATCATTTTATGTGATTATGTTTGGATTTTTCAAAGCTATCATTTTATGTGATTTTTTTGGGGTTTTTCAAAGCTATTATTTAGTGTGATTTTTTTTTGGGGTTTTTCAAAGCCGTTATTTAGTGTGATTTTTTTGTCATTTTTCAAAGTCTTATATGCCCGAGACAGTCCAGATTCCCTCTCTTTTCTTTTTGACTTGGCCTTCTTGGCTGATTCTTTTTCTCCTTGCTTTCCCAAGGGCGGGTCCATCAACATATATTGAATTTTATATTCTTGAGAGACCTTTGTATGTCTATGGACCCACTTTCCAACCCTCCCTTACATGGAGGGCCCGGAACCAATTTACTCATTTCGTTGGGCTTGGAGCCCAATTTTCTTAAAAGTTGGCTTGGGAGCTTGAATGAGAGCGAGCTTGTTGAATTGGAGTGGCTTGGGCTATCACGTCTTCCCTTATTTCTTGATGTTCCTCTACACTGGGACCTACTTCATGCGACAACCTCTTTTTGAGATACAAATGTGCATGTGTTCCGTTTTGGGAAGTGGGAGCTAACTCCAACCCTTGAGGAGTTATCCAATTTATCTGGCTTGAAGCTTGACAGAGGCCTCGCAAGAGTCACACCGAAGTTGGGCTACTCCAAATCTGTTCACCTTACCCTCGGTTTGAAGAAATTTGAGTACGAGAAAAGTCTCGTTGGGGGGCCCACCAGGTGTTCGATCAAATTCCTCAAAGAACTTTTCGGTGATGAAAGTCTTCAAAAATTGTTGGTTAGGAACATCTACAATGTGAAAACCTTTGCTCTCGGTCTCATCTCGGAAGTCCTTTTCTTTACTGGGGGAGAGGGCTTCTCTCTAGCTCTTTGCAATGTTTTGACCAAATTGGTAGAGGGCCAATCAATGATGCATTTGGTCCTTTGCTGAACTGTATCGATGTCTTGATGCGTTTGCTCTAGGCAAGGTGGAGAACCTCAGGGGATGTCCTTTGCTGCTTCAAGTCTAGTTAGGTTTGCATCTCGCTATCTTGGTGTTAAGTGGTGAAAAATGCCACTTTGCACCCTTTAACCTGACCTTTCATGGACCTGCGAGCATACTAATAAACCTCTGTCGAGTGCATTTTGTAGATAGCAGGGAAAGCTGGCAATAATGCAGCAAACCACTTAAGAATGCCGACAAAGAAGTCATCTCTCAGCACCATGCAGACCCAACAATAGAACAAGGAGAAAGAAGTGAAGATAGGTCCAAAACATCCTATCGAGAGGATGTCTGAAGACTTCGATAGGAGCTGAGGATTAAAAGGAAAGAATTCGTGCAGTTGGAGAAGGGTTCGATAGGATCCGAAGGCAGAAGAAGGATAAATTCGTATGGATTGAAGAGTTTGATAGGATTTCAGAACCTATCAAGTAAAGAAAGGAAAGAAGAAACTATCCTATCGAAAACTTGCCTGAAGTGTAAAAGGAACCTAGCGAACGGATCTGAGAACCTAGTGAAAGGACTAAAATGCTCGATTCCAACCTATCGAAGGCTCCCTGAACCTATCGAAGAATGCTTAAGCCTTTCGATAGGAATGAGAGCTAACCTATCGGGATGACGGCACACAGAGCTGAACCTGTTGAAAAGGACCCCTGGACCTATCGAACTACTCAGCCAACTTATTGAATACTCTAGATATTGGGTTGAGGACCCTAAAGCTTTAAAGAGAAAACTCATCCTATCGGTACCTATTGAAGAGACCAGGGAACCTATCAAAAGGAACTACAAGCTTACTTTTAACCTGTCGAAAGCTTCTCCAACCTGTTGAAATCGTGTGTTGAACTTCTCAGAAACTATGCTATGCACACGTTGAACTTGGTGACCTATTGCACGTAAACCGAGGCACTTTGGTGACCGGCGCAACATTCTAGAAGATGCCCTAGAAAGTCCTAACCGACCCACGTGCTTTAACAAAACTCTAACAAACTTTGACAACCTTCTAGAAGAGATTTTTGGCAGGAAAAATAGAGGAGAAAGCTATATATTGAGCCCCCAATTGCCATTGGAGAGAATCGAATTTCTGAACAATTTCTTGGATATCAGAGCTTGGAGCGAGATTCCATTTCCCTCCTTTAGCCCAACTATGGTTGGCTAAATCCCTAGGAGCAGCAAGGAGGGAGTTAGATCTGTAATTGGGTAAGGTTAAGCGTGTTGCTGGGATTAATTGCTACACAGACTACAGATCTGAGAGCATTTCATTATAAGAGTGACCTTGTTTGTATTGTAAATGTTGTTTTTAATGTTTTAATTTGATCTAAAGCTCTTTTGATACCTTTTGGTGCTCGATAGGATTTGTGCAGAGGAGTTGCCTAATCAGCTCACCCACTTAACTGGTAGACCTCTTGGATATCATCTGAATTCCCTGGATCTGATATCCCTGTAATTTCCTGCGTCTGTGACCTAGAAATTGCAGCATCTATAGTGGTTTTAGTTGTTCTAATTGAGGCTCTGGCTTTGTAGGAGATCTCTAGGATGGTCTGTGATCATTACAGTGGACAGATCATAACGTTAAGGTAAATCTGAGCTCAGGCCTTAATTGGATTCATCTGCTGTAATCCATGGATTTGATAAAGCCTATAAGATGGTCTGTGACCATTAAAGTGGACAGATCATAGCGTTAAGGCTAGGTGGATCCTGTGATTTGAAGTGGAATTTATACCCTGCAGCTGTGCTTGCGGACAGTGCTTGTGGCCAGCCGAGGGACTTGTGTGCTTTTAAACCCCTGTAATATGCTTAGCTCAACCTGATTGCAGTGAAGACAATCTCCAAGCTGTTCTTCTCCATTTTCTGAGTTCTTAAACCTTCCATCTGTAAGATCTGAGGCTCCAGATTCGATCTAAAACAATCTGCATTTTAATTATAGTTTAGTTTAACTGACAACTCATGTCAAACCTCTCCCCTATCTTTTAACTAAAGTAGAGATAGCTAGGGTGCCAGATCTCTTACAGATCTGGAGATTTATCATATTTCTAACCAGCCTTCCTGTGGACATTCCCTTACTTACTTTTAAAAGTTGCTACAAAGGATCCTGTATCTTGCAGGTCTAGGATATTTTAGATGTGCTGAATCCATCTCTGTTTTCTCGTGATTTTTACATCATAATTCAACAACAGACTGAAATTCCCACAACAAGTTTTTTGCGCCGCTATCGGGGAAGCAGTTTAGAAATTGATAGATCTAAGTTTTGATCATAGATTTGTAGTTTTTATTTGATTTTACTAATTGCATTTGTGAGTTTTACTGTTTTTCAGTATTTTTTATCCATTTCACCAGATCTGAGTACAGAGTGAGAGGAGAGCTGTGCTAAAGGCTGCTCTATAGTTTGCATCCCTTTTCCCTTATTTATTTTCAGATCTGTTGATTTTTAGATTAGTTAATAGATTGTGTTGTTGCTATTTGTTGTGTGGGGATTTACTTTGCATTCAGTTGTGAGTGTTGTATGTTTGGTAGGAGAACTCTGTAACCTCAGATTATTCCACTAAATCCAGAGGTTAAAAGGCTTCTCAGAACCAGACCAACTACATCCACAACTGTTGAATTTGAATCTGTTGAAATGGTTGAGCAGCAGCAGCCTCGAACTCTCAAGGAATTCAATGCACCAGGGGTCTACAATTCCCCCTTCAGCATTCAGTTCCCTACTGCTCAAGGAAACTATGAGATCAAATCGTCCATCATTCAAATGTTGCCCTCATTTCATGGCCTGACCAAGGAGGACCCCTATAAGCATATAGATGAATTCTTAGGACTGTGCACTACCTGCAACATCACAGGTTTGGGGGAGGAGGCAACTAGGATGAGGTTCTTTCCTTTTTCATTAAAGGATAGAGCCAGGACCTAGTTATCCCTGCTTCCACCTAACAATATACAGTCCTGGAGTGATCTCCAATGTCAGTTTTTGGCCAAATTCTTTCTTATGTCAAAGACCAGTCAGTTGAGGAAGGGCATCATCTCCTTTACCCAAGATCCAACTGAAGACTTTCATCAATCCTTGGAGAGATTTAAAGAACTCCTCAAGAAATGCCCCCATAGTCAAATCCCTGAATGGCAATTGCTTCAAAGATTTTACCAGGGAATTGATACTAAAAGTAGAGATATGATAGATGCCTCTTGTGGTGGCACCTATCTCCATAAAATTGCTAAGGAGGCATGGGAGCTCTTTGACATCATCAGTGAAAACTCTATGCAAAGGGAAACCTTAGCAAGAGATCTAGACCCTTCTAAATTGATGAAAGAGAACACCTTAAGAGGAAAGATATATGAAGTGAGTGTGCCAAGTGAGTTGGAAAGGAAAGTGGACAACTTAACTCTGAAGTTTGATAGGCTGATGGGAGCAATGCAGTCACCTGTGGCTGCTAGAGTAGAGGAGGCATGTGCTATATGCCAGTCCCCTGCTCACTCCCTATATGAATGCCCATCACCGCCAATTTCTGATTTGTAATGTAACATGTGGTCAGTAACTCAAGTTTCATAAGGCAGCATGCTTTGGGTATCAATGGAGAAACCACCCCAATTTGAGGTGGAGACAAGATGGATACCCACCAAGCAGAGCCTCAGCAGCCCATGCCCTCATGAAATGCTCACTTATCGAGAAGGTTATGCCCCAAGACCTCAATATCGACAAACCATGGCCTAACTCAGAAGCTCCTCGCAGCAAGCTGCACCTACTCCAGCTGTGAGAACACCATCTTTTGAGGAACAAGTTCTATCTTCATTACAGAACTTGAACACCTTAACCCAAACTGTGCACTCTCACAACCAGAGCATCAAAAAGATAGAGGACCAGCTTGGTTAGCTGCCTGATGCTCTGACTAGGAGAGAAGGAGGAAGGTTACCTAGCCAACCACAGGATAATCTACGAAGACAGTTTGTAGTGGGTGAAGTTTCCTCCACCTATGAGGAAGCCAAATCTGTGACAACTTTGAGGAGTGGTAGGCTAGTGGACAATCAAGTGGGCTGTGAGCCCGTGAGAAGTCTGAAGGAAGAAAATGGAATTAGTTTTCTAAAAACACAAGAAAGGCCACCAGTGGTGGACCTGCAGAAACCACCCAGTGTCAATAAAGAGGATGATATGGATCCTCAAGGAAAAGAAAAAATAAAAAAGAAATAAGCCCCTTTGGCTAAGGCTGCAAGTGAGGGAACACCCCCACACTTGCCATTTCCCAAGGCATTGCAAGGACCCTCCCCTTTTGACAAAGGGCAGGGCAAAATTGAGGAAATGATGGAGACTTTTAAACAAGTAACGATTAATCTGCCTTTACTGGATGCCATCAAACAAGTCCCAGCCTACGCCAAATTTCTGAAGGAGTTATGCACCCATAAAAGACAGTCTAGGACATACTTGTCCAAGAAAGTCTTTTCAGCAGAGAAGGTAAAACACATTATGTCCATTGCAACCCCCACCAAACTTCAAGACCTTGGAGTGCCCACTATCCCCTGCATCATTGGGGATTATAAAATTGAGAAGGCCCTATTGGACCTAGGAGCCAGTGTGAACTTGCTGCCCTATGCAATCTATGAAAAATTAGGCCTAGGAGACTTGAAGCCCACACCTGTGGTTCTGCAACTGGTTGACAGGTCCGAAAGGAAGCCTGTGGGAGTCATTGAGGATGCCCTGGTGGGAGTTGACAAGTTTTTTTACCCTGCTGACATTGTGATATTAGATATGGAGCCAAGCAAAGGTATTTCTTCCATCCCTGTGATTCTGGGAAGGCCCTTCTTGGCCACTACCAATGGCTGCAATCAATGTAGATCCGGAATCATGGAGGTCTCCTTTGGCAACATGAAAGTAAAGCTGCATGTGTACAACACCAGCTCTCAACTTTTTTTTGATGAAACCTCTTTTTCCATTACAGGGTTGGAGGAGGCTCTACATGATAATCCTCAACAGCTGCTGCAGAGCAATGATTGGCCTATAGAAACAAAATTGCAACTAGGGGTTGAACAATTGCTGAGGAATGGATCCAAGAAGGATGAAAAGTTCAAGGAACATGGGGAGGCCGTTAACCTTCCAGATCCTCCAGATTAGCACCTGCAGTTGAGTATGTATCATGTACCATATTTTGCTTTTGTTTTAGATTTTTTTATACTTTGCATCTCTAGTAGAATTCTTTTGCAATATGCCATGTTCTCTAGTGGGTCGCCTTTTCAAATTTGCCAGCTGCTCTAAGATAATGGGAGCTCATCCACATAAGAATCCAATCTTAGGGCCGCACAGCAACAGAGCGTGATAAGTGCTGAAGCTAAGGGTGCCCAGAAAGGCAGCTTTATCCGGGTTTTGGAGCCTTCGATAGGCCTAATCTACATTTCATTAGGTTTCATGGTGATTTCAACAGGATATCTAATGATTTCGATAGGAATTGGATGTTTCGACAGGTAAAACCAACTGCTCGACAAGTTAAATAAGGGCAAACAAAGATTCCGATAGGTGCTGAGTACATATCGGCCACCTATAAAAAAGATGTTGTCTCTGCCGTTTAAACCTATCGATAGGATGGTCTCATCTATCAAAATCCTTAAATATAATCCCTTTTGAAAGATTTGATGTCTAAGCTTTCGATAGGACGCATCAACTTATCGAAACCATTCCATTCATCCTATCGAAATCGCATTTTCACCTATATATACTTGTCAATAGGTCATTTGTGCTTCATTCCTTACCCTCTAAAAAACCCTAGCTCTCTTCCTCATTTTTGGCCTCCCTCTTTCTCTACTAAATCCTCACGGAATCTTCTGATATTTAGTGTGCCATCTTGTCAATACATTCAGCTTGCGTAGAGGAGCATTTTGCCCCTGATTTTAGAAAGTGGTGCATCGCTAGCTTTGTGAAACCCTAGGTATTTGGAGATGAGTTGCCTTCCTACCATCACTTTGTTGCCTTTCTAAGTTTTCCCATTCCAAGTTGGTGAGAAATTACTCCCTGAGATTACAATGGTTGAGCTTGAGGAAACTCTAGCTAGCATACGTCACCAGGTCATCCGCTCAATCTGACCCCCATGGCACCCTACTCTCTAGGGATGAAAGAAGGAAGGCTGCTGCAGCTCTAGGATTGGATCCCTTGGAATTTTTCCCTTTTGATTCGAATTCGGATTCTGCGCCTGTTGTTGATACTAAAGGTAAACAGCCTGCTGCCCAGTCTGAGGAGGCACTCGCAAAACATCCGCAGAAATCCAAATCCAAGGGCAAGGCCCCTGTATCTAAGGGATAGCTGGCACCAAGTTATATATGAATGTGCCCATTTGTTCCTTCAGCTTCTTTTTCATTTATCTCTTGTATATATTTGACATTTTGTTGTGTTATTCTATAGCTATCTTCTTACATTGTCTCTCCCATGATTGCATTTTCTCGAAATAGTGAGGACACTGTTTAGTTTAGGTTTGGGGGTGTGGCATGTATGCCAATAAACCAGTTAATTTTAGTGCAGCCAAGTTAAAAAGGAATAATCAAAAAGAGAACGAATTCACCTCATAATTGTTGATTAAGAAAATTTTAAAAAACCATTTGCAACTGAAGTAAGCTGAAGTTTTAACATTTTTTCATAAAGAAAATGTCAAGAATTTTTGCAGGAAATTTTTGATGTGTGATAAACCAGTAGCGAGAAGAGACTGTGAAGATACTCTCAAGCAATTGGATGGAAGGCCATACCCAGTGAGAATTGGGCCTGAAAAGCTTCTTTGAAGAGTGTCTTGGCAATTTATTCTGCTTTGAGAACTGACTGGACCTAATCTGGATCACTAGAAGTTAGGCAAATCCGAGTTGAAACAACTTTACAGCACTCAGAACATGAAAGACATGAAGTAAGGCCATCTCTTGGACAGTTTGGGCCAAAAAATTCCCCACCATTGAACTACCCTTGATGCACACCACTTGAACCTTAAAAGCCCCAATTTTCTTTGATGAAAACTAGAAATTCTAAACCCAAAACCTCTTGACCTATTTCATTTCACTCTCAATATGAGAAATCAGGAAGAGGAAGGAGGAGAAAGGTTAGAGGAGTAAGGTCCCAAATCTGGTTGAAAGAAAGAGAAACGCAATTGGTGGTATTTATGGTATTACATTATAAAAAATAAAAATTTTTTTTTTAAAAAAAAAGAGAGAGAGCAGAAGAATGAGAAAGAGAAGTCATTTGATTGGAAAAAACTGAAAGGAAGAGAAGAAGCTGGCCACTTTGGCTCTGAAAATTAAAAAAAGTAGATGGAATTGTGCTGAATTAAAGGTGAAGTCATGAATCACCTCCTTACCTTTACTGATTTCTCAATTTTGAACTATGTTATCTCTTTTGTTCCTCCACAAACCTCATCCCTAAGCCACATTACAACCCAATAAAAAGACCTTACTGATCTAAAAGTGGATTGAGCTGTCATGTGGAGATGAGAATTTGCTTAACCTATGGTGTAAAGAGCTAGAAAAGTCAGAAATTCAAGCAATGCCTATGCTCTTGCTTGCAGTCCTATTTGAGGGTTGTAACTGCTCTTGAGTTGAGTGATATGATTTACCCCTCTTCTTTGTACTAATGAGTGAACAGTCCTGGTGAGACTTGGGCTTGAAATCCAGTTGATGGGGGAAGTATCTAAGCAGGATCCTCAAATTGATGGTGAGTTATGCATAAAATTTCAGAAGAAATGCCTGGACACAAACTGAGTGATGATGGAGAGATTTCAGCAAGCTTTCATATTTCCAAATGGCTGTTTTTTCTATTGAATTTCCTTTAATGAAGGGGCATGATGTGAATTTATTTGATGTGCTTAAACTCTGCTTTAACAGGTTGCACTATTACTAACTAAGTGTATTGGAGAAGTTTGTGGGCACCTTCACTAAAAACCCTCAGGAGACTTCACTCCTCCACTAGGGATCACCAAGGGGTTTAAAAGGCTTGGTGCATGTGCTAAATGCATCCGTGCTCCCTACGAAAGTGGCATTTTATTTTTCTTTGAATTCTCCTTTGCTCAGGGACTAGCAAAGTTTAGGTTCAAGGGTGTGTTAAGTGGTGAAAAATGCCACTTTGCACCCTTTAACCTGACCTTTCATGGACCTGCGAGCGCACTAATAAGCCTCTGTTGAGTGCATTTTGGGGATAGCAGGGAAAGCTGGTAATAATGCAACAAACTGCTTAAGAATGCCCACAAAGAAGTCATCTCTCAGCACCATGCAGACCTAGCAACAGAACAAGGAGAAAGAAGTGAAGATAGGTCCAAAACATCCTATCGAGAGGATGTTTGAAGACTTCGATAGGAGCTAAGGATTAGAAGGAAAGAATTCGTGCAGTTGGAGAAGGGTTCAATAGAATCCGAAGGCAGAAGAAGGATGAATTCGTATGGATTGAAGAGTTCAATAGGATTTCAGAACCTATCGAGCAAAGAAAAGAAAGAAGAAACTATCCTATCGAAAACTTGCCTGAAGTGTCAAAGGAACCTAGCGAAAGGACTAAAATGCTCGATTCCAACCTGTCAAAGGCTCCCTGAACCTATCGAAGGATGCTTAAGCCTTTTGATAGGAATGAGAACAAACCTATCAGGATGACGGTACACAGAGCTGAACCTGTCGAAAAGGACCCCTGGACCTATCGAACTACTTAGCCAACCTATCGAATACTCCAAATATTGGAGTGAGGACCCTGAAGCTTCAAAGAGAAAACTCATCCTATCGGTACCTATCGAAGAGAACAGGGAACCTATCGAAAGGAACTACAAGCTTACTTTTAACCTGTTGGAAGCTTCTCCAACCTCTCCAAATCGTGTGCTGAACTTCTCAGAAACTATGCTATGCACACACTGAGACTTGGTGACCTATTGCACGCAAATCGAGGCACTTTGGTGATCGACATGATGTTCTAGTAGATGCCCTAGAAAGCCCTAACCGATCCACGTGCTTTAACAGAACTCTAACAAACTCTGACAACCTTCTAGAAGAGATTTTTTGCGGGAAAAACAGAGGAGAAAGCTATATATTGAGCCCCCCATTGCCATTGGGGAGAATCGAATTTCTGAACAATTTCCTGGAGATCAGAGCTTGCAGCAAGATTCCATTTCCCTCCTTTAGCCCAACTATGGTTGGCTAAATCCCTAGGAGTAGCAAGGAGGGAGTTAGATCTATAATTGGGTAAGGTTAAGAGTGTTGCTGGGGTTAATTGCTGCACCGACTACAGATCTGAGAGCATTCCATTGTAAGAGTGACCTTGTTTGCAATGTAAATATTGTTTTCAATGTTTTAATTAGATCTAAAACTCTTTTGATTCCATTTGGTGCTCGATCGGATTTGTGTAGAGGAGTTGCTTGATCAGCTCACCCACTTAACTGGTAGACCTCTTAGATATCATCTGAATTCCCTGGATCTGATATCCCTATAATTTCCTGCATCTGTGACCTGGAAATTGTAGCATCTGTAGTGGTTTTAATTATTCTAATTGAGGCTCTTGCTTTTTAGGAGATCTCTAGGATGGTCTGTGACCATTACAGGGGACAGATCATAACCTTAAGGTAAATCTGAGCTCAGGCCTTAATTGGATTCTTCTGCTGCAATCCATGGATTCAATAAAGCCTATAAGATGGTCTGTGACCATTAGAGTAGACAGATCATAGCCTTAAGGCTAGGTGGATCTTGTGATTTGAAGTGGAATTTATACCTTGCAGCTGTGCTTGCGGACAGTGCCTGTGGCCAGCCGAAGGACTTGTGTGCTTTTGAACCCCTGTAATATGCTTAGCTCAACCTGATTGCAGTGAAGAAAATCTCCAAGCTGTTCTTCTCCATTTTCTGAGTTTTTAAATCTTCCATCTGTAAGATCTGAGGCTCCAGATTTGATCTAAAACAATCTGCATTTTAATTGTAGTTTAGTTTAAGTGACAACTCATTTCAAACCTCTCCCCTGTCTTTTAACTAAAGTAGAGATAGCTAAGGTGCCAGATCTCCTACAGATTTGGAGATTTATCATATTTCTAACCAGCCTCCCTATGGACATTCCCTTACTTTTAAAACTTGCTACAAAGGACCCTGTATCTTGCAGGTCTAGGATATTTTAGATGTGTTGAATCCATCTTTGTTTTCTCTTAATTTTAACATCATAAATCAGCACACTGGAATTCCCACAACACTTGCGACCCGTGCCATGCTTTTATATTGCTCGAGGTGAGGCAGCTCGATGCTTTTCGGGTAGGTGTTACTTTGTTCCGTAGGGCGATTTGTCAGCTTTAAAGCTTTGGTTGACCGACGTTGAGCTGATATGGAGGCTTCCTTGGTTGGACTGAACCTTCCCAATAGTTCGTTCCAGAGACCATGAGGGCAGCACCCTTCTAGGATTGACTGGCTGTACCTTCTATTTCCCATTTCAAGTGTTGCGTCAGTTCGGCTGCTCTCAGCAGGTGCCTTGTGAGACAAAACCCCCTCTATGTGACTTGATCTTTTCTAGGGGGTCCTCCTGGGACGTGGATTGGATTGCTGCCCTTTGGGAGATGCGTCAGTTGACACTGATGTGTAATATGGAGCAGGGAGATTCAGTTCAGTCTTCCCCTGAGTATGAGGCTTGCCTATTGACTGAGCAGCCTGCTGTTGATCATCTGGATCAGCCGGAGAGTATTGGTGTGGGAGGCCCCTAGCCGAAGAAGGAGACAGTGCTCTGAGCTCGTATTGAGTTATTGACTGATGAGAAGAGGGTCCTGCACGAGCTTTTAGTAGAAGGGAAAGTTAGAGCATGAATAGCGAAGAGTGAGCTCCTTCGTTTGAAAGGATCTTTGAGTGTTACCCTTTGAGCTACTGATGCATCTCGGAAGAGGTATATGAGCTTGCATGGTCGTTGGTTGACCGAGCAGAATGTTCGGGATGATGGTTTTCGCGCTGAGATTAGTGCTTTGAAGCGCGAGTTGAGCCGTTGATTCCTTCCTGCACATATAACTTTTTGCATAGATCAACTACACAGAAAAGGGGCGTAAGAAACCCCTTTACAGATACACACATCTTTTTGGTATACATATTTTCTTTACGTTTTTATTTTTTTCTTATTTTTATAAAAAGAAAGAAAGAAAGCTAGACATCACACCGGCTATTTTTGGGATATGGTGTAAGCAGTAAAAAAGGAAAATCTATTATATTTACACAGACTTTTTGTTCTTTTTATTTTGTGTGTTTTTTTTTTTGGGTGTGGTGCCTTAATCACTCGGTGAGAACTCGGGTCCTCTTTTAAGCATGGTCGAATCCCTCGAGGGAGTTTTAACAGCCTCACCAAGACTGGAATGTCAATCCCTTTGGGCTGAGTCAAACCTTTCTCCTTAGCTTGAGTCAAACGTTTGACGGAGCTGTTTCACAATGACAATTCTGGTCGAGGCCCGTTTTGAACTAGCATGAGTGTCTCGAAAAAAGGGGATCAAGGAGAGTAACCAAGAGGGCTCCTCAAACATCAATTATTCTCAATCAGTTCAAACCTTTCTTTTCTTTTTAATTCTTTAATCCTTTTTTACTCACAACACCCAAGGTGGGTTCGTTGTGTCCTTTTGCCCTCTTTTCACCACATCCATGGGTTTAGCTCTCTTATCCCAAGCGCCCTTTCGGGTTTTCACCTGGTCCGCACAAACTCGCTATTTTTACCTGTAGTGCCCTTTCGAGTTTTCACCGCGTCCATCATTCTTTGTGCTTGTATTTTTATTTAATTTTTACTTTTTATTTCATTTTCAAAAGTCACAACATAGACATTGATTCCGTCATAGCCGGCTAGATAGGGTTCTGGTGTCGTCTCACAACTCGGCTCGCCGTGACTTAGTAGATACTATGACTGCTTGTGAACCTAAAAAGAGGGCTTTCTTCAGGGTGTAGCTTGGCCATGGTTTAGGTTAGGAATTGAAGGCGTGTTGGGCTAAAAGGGTTTCCTTGATGCAACTTCAGTTTTTCACAACACATCTTCTTTGGGGGATTTTTACTATACAAGCCCCCATGATTCATTCTTCTTTTTCCTTTGTTTTATTTCAGGCAATCTCTTTTTGAGGTTTTGCTTTTTCGATTTTTTTAGATTTCGATGGTAACTTCACTTCCCTTTTTTATGTATATGTACACATTTTTTTTGGGGATGGGGTCCATTGAAAGAAAGGCCTAGGCTTGAATGGAATAGCAAAGGATATTATCATTTTGAGGGATGCTTTTTACCTTTTGTGCTTGGAATGATGACCTCTTTTGGGTGGTTCTTAAGGAGTCATGTATCTGTTTTACTAAGACATACCTTATCATGATAGACTAAGAGTAGAACCATCGGATGTATCCAGCATTGATGGGCTCTGGAAGATGATCTCCATCCATGGTGGCGAGGCGGATGGTGTATCCTAACAGCACTTCTCGAACGACGTAAGGCCCTTCCCAGTTCGGCTTGAACTTTCCTCTCGGATCAGCGTGGAGGGATGGGAAGATCTTCTTCAACATAGTGTCTCCTATCTTCAGATCTCGACCATGGGCACGCTTATTGTAAGCACGTGCGATTCGCCCCTGGTAAACTTGAGTATGGCACAAGGCTAGGAGTCTTTTCTTGTCTAAGAAGTTCAATTAGTCAAAGCGGGATCTCTCTCTCTCTGCTTCGGGTAAGCCTGATTCCATGAGGATTCTTAGCGAGGGTACTTCAACCTCTACCGATAGGACAGCCTCGGTTCCATATACCAGGGAGAATGGTGTTGCCCCTATAGTGGTACAGATCAACGTTCTATAGGCCCATAAAGTAAATGGCAGCATTTCGCTCCAATCTCAGTAAGTGACGACCATCTCTAGGATGCGGACGACCGTCTTGTTCGCAGCTTCCACGGCTCCATTTGTTTGAGGCCGATAAGGTGATGAGCGGTGGTGCTTGATCTTGTATTGCTCGCAGGAAGCCCATATGTGTTTCTTCGTAAAGTTTGTGTCGCTGTCCATGATGATATCCTTGGGTACTCCAAATCGACATGCAATATTACTCTTGAGAAACTTTTCGACGTGACTAGCCGTGATGTTGGCATATGATGCCGCTTCTACCCACTTGGTAAAGTATTCAATGGCGACGAGGATGAACCGATGTCTGTTTGATGCTTTTGGATTAAGCATTCTGACGACGTCAAGGCCCCAGGTAGCAAATGGCCAAGGAGTAGTCATGCAGTGAAGATCAACGGTAGGAGCATATATCAGACTGGAGTGTTCTTGACATTTATAGCATTTCTGAATATCTTTACAACAATAGGATTCCATAATGGTCTAAAAGTATCCTTGCCGTAAAATTTTCTTAGTGAGCATGTGACCACTGACGTGGACACCGCAACTCCCTTGTGGATCTCCTTCATAATATTGATCACTTCACTTTCTGTAAGGCACCTGAGCAAAATGTTATTATAGGATTACTTGTAAAGGCATTCCCTGCAAATGACTTAGCCCGCCGCTAACCGTTGAATGGTTCGTTGATCCGTCTTGGACGTACTTTCAGGAAAAGTTAGTGTCTCAAGGAAATTCTTGATATTTGAGAACTGTTAATTAGTGAAAAATGCCATTTTTCACCCTTTAACCTGACCTTTGATAGACCTGTGAAAAGACTAATAAGTGCTTGTTGAGCATGTTTTATAGATAGCAGTAATAAGCAGTCATAGTGTGGAAATCCACCCTAAAGTGCTCCACAAGAAGGTCCATCTCTCACCATAGCTCTGACCCAACTATGGCACACAAAAGGGCCCCACACCAATGCCCACTTGGGGCAAGCAACAACAGTAAAGAAGCATTGAAAAAAAGGAAAGACAGGCTGAAAATAACCTGTCGATAGGTTATTGCAACCTATCGATAGGATCTGAAAGCCGAAAAAGGAAGAAATCGTGAAGATGGGGAGAATTTGACAGGATCCAGAACCTATCGTGCAATCGAAAACAACAAGGGAGCATCCTATCGAATGGTTGCCTGACCTTAAATAGAACCTATCAAAAAGTTTGATAACCTATCGAAATCAATTGCGCAAGAGCTCAACCAGTCGAAAGGATCCATCAACCTATCGAAAGCATCAAATGAAGGCTGCAGATGATGAATCTCTAATAGCAGGATTCAACCTATCAGAACCTTTCGATAGGATCTTGAATCCTTGCGAAAGGACCAAAATACTTGATTTCAACCTATCGAAAGCCTCTTCCACCTATCGAAATTGATCTAAACACTTCTTAGAAAAGCTATTATGCACATGCGACGAGTTAGTGACCTGTTGCACGTAAATTGAGGAACCTTGGTGACCGACGCGAGGCTTTTAGAAGTGCCCTGGGAAACCCTAACCGACCCACGTACTCTCCCCCAACTGTAACGAACTAAAGAACCTTCTAGAAAGGGAATAAAGGCAGGAATAACATGATTATTCTGAAAGCTGTAATTGGCGGGAGAAACTAGATCGGAGGCTGAAGGGGAAAGCTATTAGAAGAGAGGAAGTCGTCTGGAAAAGGGGATCAATTCTGGAAACTAGAACTTACAGCAAAATTCTATAATTCTTTCCTTTAGCCCAACTATGGTTGGCTAATTTCTTGAGAGCAGCAAAGGTGAGGTCGAATTTGTAATTAGGGAGAGTTGAGAGTGTTATTAAGGGTTAGATGATGATGCACAGATTGCAAATCGGAAGACATTTCATTATATGGTCAGTTTAATTCAATGTAATGTTGGTTTAATTATTGTAATTAGATCTATAGTTCCTTTGGTTTCATTTGATGCTCGATCGGCTTTGTGTAGATGAGAATAGCTCACCCACTTAACTGGTAGACCTCTTGGATGCCATTGATCTCCCTAGATCTGATGCTCCTGCAATTTCCTGTATCTGTCACCTGGTAATTGCGGCATTTGTAGTAATTATAATGCTCTAATTGAAACCTTTGATTTAAAGGAAATCCCTAGGATGATTTGTGAACATTAAAGTGGACAGATCATAGCCTTAAGATCAATTCAAACCTTTGGTCTAAATTGAATTCTTCTACTTTAATCCTTTGATTTGGAGGAAGTCTATAGGATGATCTGTGACCATTAAAGTGGACAGATCATACCCTTAAGATCAGTTCAAGCCTTTGGTTTAGAGTAGATTCTTCTACCCTGCAGCTGTGCCTATGACCAGATGAGGGATTGGTGTACTCTAAACTCTCTGTAACCCTAGCAGCTCAACCTAATTGCCGCAAGACCAAACTCCAAGCTGCTTCTCCCCATTTTCTGTGTTTAATTCCCCCTCACTGCAAGATTTGTACTCTAGATTTAATCCTAACATCCATTTATGCAATCTTACTTGTTTCTGTAGTTTAATTTAGAAATGAGAACCCCTTAAATCTCTCTTTCTTTTACTATTTTAACATTAGTAAGTGAAGATTAATCTACCTATGCTTGATGCAATCAAGTAGGTCCCAGCCTATGCTAAGTTTTTGAAAGACATTTGCACCCACAAAAGACAATCAAGGCTACATTTGTCTAAGAAAGTCTTTTCTACAGAAAAAGTAAAATAAATCCTGACTATTGTAACCCCAACAAAACTCTAAGACCCTGGAGTCCCCACTATCCCTTGCATCATTGGGGATCATACCATTGAAAAAGCCTTGTTAGATCTGGGAGCTTGTGTGAATTTGCTTCCATATTCAATATATGAGAAGCTGGGCTTAGGAGAGTTGAAGCCCACACATGTAGTCTTACAACTAGCTGACAAATCTGAAAGGAAGCATGTGGGGATCATTGAGGATGTTTTGGTTGGAGTTAACAAATTCTTTTATCCTGCTGATTTTTTGGTGCTGGACATGGAGCCTAGCAAGTATGCTACTTCCATACCTGTGATCTTAGGCAGGCCCTTTTTGGCCACTGCTAATGCTTGTATACAATGTAGATCAGGGGTCATGGAAGTATCTTTTGGCAACATAAAAGTCAAGTTGAACGTGTACAATGCAGCCCATCAACCCCACTTAGAAAATGAGGACTATTTTTTCATTGATGCTCTGGATGAGTTTGTGCAAGAAACTCTACCTCAACTGCTGCATGGTATGATTTGTTTAATGTTTTTGAGGAGGTATGGAATGAAACTGTGGCAGAGAAAGCTCTCACACCTGAGCATGAGCAAGTAAAAACTGTCAATTCTGAAGCAGGGCCAGCAAAGCATCACCCATGGACTCCTGCTTTATTACTCCTTCAACCACCTTCTAAGGAACCCCTATTGCCTTCACTTATCAGTCCCCCAGATGTGGAGTTGAAGCAACTCTCAAAATCTTTGAAATATGCCTTTTTAGAGGCTAATCACAAACTGTCAGTGATAATTTCTTCTTCCCTCACTCTTGAGCAAGAAGAAGAATTGCTTTGTGTGCTAAAAAGGCAAAAGAGAACAATAGGGTGGACTATTGCTGATTTGGGGGGGATAAATCCAGCAGTGTGCATACACAAAATCTATCTTGAAGAAGGTTCTAAACCTTCTAGAGAGATACAAAGGAAGCTCAACCCACACATGCAAGAAGTTGTAATGAAGGAAGTAGTTAAACTCCTTGATGCTGGGGTCATTTACCCCATCTCAGATTCTCAATGGGTGGCCCCTACCCAGGTGGTGCCTAAGAAATCTGGGATCACAGTTGTTCAAACATACTCAGGTGAGCTGATTCTTACTAGACAGAGCACTGGTTGGAGGGTATGCATAGACTATTGCAAGCTTAATGAGAAAACCAGCAAAGATCACTTTCCATTGCCCTTTATAGACCAGATCTTAGATAAGTTGGCAGGTAAGGCTTTTTACTATATTCTTGATGGTTATTCAGGATACAACCAGATTCCTGTTTACCCTCAGGATCAAGAAAAAACCACATTCACTTCTCAATTTAGAACCTTTGTATACAGAAGGATGCCATCTGGACTATATAATGCACCTGCTACTTTTCAAAGATGCATGTATTCTATCTTTTCTGACATGATTGACAAGTTTTTAGAGATTTTTATAGATGATTTCTTTATTTTTGGAGATGATTTTAGCTAATGCCTGCACCATCTCAGCCTTATGCTGCAAAGGTGTGAGGAGACCAACCTTGTTCTGAGTTGGGAAAAGAGTCATTTCATGGTGACTCAAGGAACTGTCCTAGGACATGTTGTTTCCCAAAGAGGAATACAGGTTGATCAAGCTAAAATTGATCTAATAGCACATTTTCCCCCTCCCAAAATTGTCAAACAAGTCAGGTCATTCTTGGGCCATGCTGGTTTCTACAGGAGGTTAATCAAAGACTTCAGCAAAATTTCCAAGCCTCTTTGCCACTTGCTGTGCCAAGAGGTTCCATTTGTGTTCAATGATGAATGCCTGACTGCTTTTGAACTTCTAAAAACCTATTTGACTACTGCTCCTATAATACAATCTCCTGATTTTTCTCTGCCATTTGAGCTGATGTGTGATGCATCAAACTTTGCCATTGGTGCAGTGCTGGGATAAAGGAGGGACAAAGCACCATGTGTGGTGGCTTATGCTAGTAAATCAATGGTTGATGCTCAATTAAATTACACCACGATTGAAAAGGAGCTGCTAGCCAATGTTTTTACTTTAGAAAAGTTCAGATCATATGTGTTGGGATCCAAGATCACTGTATTCACTGACCATTCAGCCTTAAAATACCTCTTATTTAAGAAGGAGGCCACAGCTAGACTAATTAGATGGATTCCTCTTTTGCAGGAATTCAATTTGGAAATCAAAGACAAGAAGGGGGTTGAAAATATGGTTGCAGACCACTTGTCAAGGATTCCAGATGCTGGAATAGAGAGCTTGCCCATCAATGACTCCTTCTCAGATGAGCAGCTTTTTGCTGTGGAGATAAGTATGCCCTGGTTTGCCAACATAGTAAACTATCTGGCTGTGGGAAAGATACCCCCGCATTGGAGTAAGGATGATCGAAGTCTGTTCTTTTCATAGATTCGATATTACATGTGGGAGGATCCTGATCTCTTTAAGTATTGTGCAGACCAGGTGATAAGAAGATGTATACCTGAAACTGAGTTCGAAAATATTCTAACCATGTCTCATGAATAGACTTGTGGGGGCCATTTCAGTGGTAACAAGACTGCTGCAAAGGTGCTCCAATCTAGTTTCTATTAGCCCACTCTGTTCAAGGATGCCATATAGCACTACAAAGCCTATTCTAAATGCCAATCAATGGGAAATATTACAAAGAGAAACTCCATGCCCCTACAACTTGTGCTTGTTGTTGAACTATTTGACACATGGGGAATTGATATTATGGGACCTTTTCCCCCTCCTATGGATATAATTTCATTCTTGTAGCTGTGGACTATGTGTCCAAATGGGTAGAGGCCATAGCTATAAGAACAAATGACCACAAGCTTGTCATTAAGTTCTTAAAAGAAAACACCTTCTCTAGGTTTGGCAACCCCAAAGCTATTATTAGTGATGGAGGTAGCCTTTTTTGCAACAAACCTTTTGAAAAATTATTGGAAAAATACTCTGTGACCCATAGAGTTACTACTCCCTACCACCCACAAACCAATGGGCAAGTAGAGATTTCCAACAAAGAAACCAAACACATCCTAGAGAAGATTGTGCGAGCTGATAGGAGGGATTAGTCCATAAAATTGCCAGATGCCTTGTGGGCTTATAGGACTGCCTATAAGACCCCCATAGGGATGTCCCCATTCAGGTTAGTGTATGGCAAGGCATGTCATTTGCCTGTTGAGTTGGAACATAGAGCATGTTGGGCCATTAAAACATTAAATCTTGACTTAACCTCTGCTGGTGTGAACAGGAAATTGCAAATAGCTGAACTTGAGGAGTTGAGGATGGAAGCATATTCAAATGCAAGGATATACAAGGACAAAACCAAGGCCTTTCATGACAAGCACCTGCTGCGAAAAGAATTCAAAATAGGTACCAAGGTTTGGCTATTCAATTCAAGATTGAAACTCTTTCCAGGCAAATTGCAGTCCAGATGGGATGGGCCTTACACAGTCTTACATGTTTCTCCGTCTGGAGCTGTAGAAATCAAGGATCCTAGAGATGGTAGGGTTATGAAAGTCAATGGCCAAAGGTTAAAAATCTGTGCGCCTGAGGAGACCATTGATCTTCAGGACCCTCCAAGTTATACATGATTTCAGTATGTATCATATGTACTATAGCTTGATTTTGTTCAGTCTTGTTCTGTTGCGTTCATTTACAATAAGATTGCTAGGATTAAGGTCATCATCTCAATCTTGCCAATAATCCAGGGACCATGGGAGTGTGTAAATAATTAAAACATGTTGAATGGAAGAAGAACAAAAGAGTTTGCTAAGTGCTGAGGCTGAGCACTACACGAAAATGCAGTTTTAATGGACATTTGAGACCTGTCAATAATTCATTTGAGGATTTCGATAGGTTATTTGAGGATTTAGATAGGCAATGAGACTTGTCAATAGGTGAAATCAATTTTTCGATAGGTTCAAAAGGTCAGACAGACGCTTTCGATAGGATCTAAATACTTATCGGAAACCTATCGAAAGGATGAATCATGCAACATGAACCTATCGATAGGAAGGATTAGCCTATCGAAGTATTCCATCTACGTGCTATACTTCTATAGTGTTCGACAGGACGCTTTGACCTATCAAAATCATCCAACTCATCTTATCGAAATCACTCAGCTCATCCTATCAAAATTGTTTTTCATCCTTTATAAACCTATCGTTAGGTCAATCTCCTCCATTCAACACCTACTGCAAACCCTAGCTCTCTCTTCCTCATTTGTCGTTGTTACGAAGCCAACCCTATCGAAGTGCGTTTTCATCCTTATCCACAAATCGGTGTCTCAACATTCATTACGCATACTTCCTTGACCTAACTACCATTGCTAAAAATAGCCCAACATGCAGTCCGCACTCTATTTCCCATACAACAACCACCACTACATTTATTCCCACTTTCATTTTCAACAATTAAGTTTGGAAGAATGCGAACAATTTATTATACCGATTCATATTCCACCGGCCATGCATTTTAAATATCAGCCTCGTCCAGTCCTTTCGCATCCATTCCCTCCTGACCACTTCAACCCTTCCATAATCCCAATCATGGCAGACGACAAACCCAAAGACTTGCGACTAAGTTCTACCCCTTCTGGCCACCATCGCCACCACCAGTCGAGCTTGATCCCTTGTAATTTTTATGGGATCAGTACGAATAAGTGCAGCGAATCCTCGCTAAGGAAGAGAAGAAAGAAGAAAAGAGAAAGAAGAAGAGGCAGAAGACTGAACCACCTGCATCACCACCCCCATCTTCTTCAGCTACTCCACCACCCGCCCCCTGACTCTTATTTTCTTCTTGTCTTCTTTTTCCTTTTCTGCCCCCCCCCCTCCTGGCTTGCAGTTCCTCTTCCACATGAAGCAGGTTGAGGATATCCCTGAGCCAGGAGGAAGGATTTTTTTGTCTATAGAAGAATATTTTGCCAATATGTAGATCTTATTCTTAGATTTGTTGTGCATTTGCCTTGTAATCGCCGGTTTGTCATTTTGTAATGAAATGCCTTGTTTTGATGGTTGTTTTATTTTTGTGTACTGCATATTTGGCAATTTCATTGCCCCTTTGCTTTTAATATTATGTCTTGGTTGTTCACTGCTACATCCAATATGTTAAAACAGTGAGGACACTGTTTAAATTAGGTTTGGGGGTGTGGCAAGTGTGCCAATGAAATGAGTTAATGCTAGTATAGCTATGTTGAAAAAGTTTTTAAAAATAAAGTGATTTCCCACCTAATTTTTGGAAAAAGAGAGTTAAAAACTTTTTAAAACTAAAATGAGTTGTAGTTTTAACATTTTTCATGAAGCAAATGTCAAGAATTTGTAAAAAAAATATATATATTGATGTTTAGTGAAGCTGAAATGAGAGAAAACTGTAAGGATACACCTCAGAAAATTTGATGGAAGGCCATACCCAGTGAGATTTGGGCCTGGAAAAAAAATTTCTTTGAAGAGTGTCTTGGCAAATTTTTTCTACTCTAAGGACTGATGGGATCTTATTTTAATCACTAGAAGTTAGGCAAATCCAAGTTGAAACAGCTGACAACATTCATGACATTGGAGACATGAAGTAAGGCCATCCCTTGGACAGTTTGAGCTTAAAATGTCCCACCTTTGAACTGCCCTTGATACACACCATTTGAGCCCTATAAATCTCAGTTTTCTTTGATAAAAACCAGAAAATTTAAACCCAAAACCTTTTGACCTGTTTCAGCTCATCCTCAATCTGAGAAATCAGAAAAAAGGAGGAGAAGTGAGGTTAGAGGAGCAACGTTCGATGATTGGTAGAAAAAGAAGGAAGCACATTTGGTGGTATTGTGGCATTCCAGCTTGGTTTAAAAAGAAAAAAAAGAAAAAAAGAAAGAAAAAGAACACAAAAAAATAAAACAAAAGAAAAGAGTAGTCACTTCATTTGAAAATCTACAAGAAGATAAGAAGTTGATGAAGCTGATCACTTCAAGTCTGTAAATTCAAAAAGAAAATGAAGATGTGCTGAAATGAAGAAGGTTGAGTTGTAAATCACCTCCTTATTTTTCTTGATTTATCAATTTGAATCCTTTTTGCCCTTTTATTCTTTATAAACCTTACCCATAAGCCACATTACAACCTAATAAAAAGATCTTACTGATCTGAAATAGATTGAGCTGTCATGTGGAGATGAGAATTTGTTTAATCTATGGTGAAAAGAATTAGAAAATTTCATAAATTAGAGCACTACCTATGCTCATGCTTGCAGTTCTATTTGAGGGCAGTGACGGCTCTTGAGCTGTGTGAAATGATGCACCTTTCTATTTTTGTTGTGAGTGAACAACCCTGGTAAGACTTGGGTCCAAAATCTGGTTGTTTGGGGGATTATCAAAAACAGAATTCTTAAATTAACGGTGAACTTTGCATCAATTTTCAAACACAATTCCTTGACATGGACTGATTGATAATGAAGGAACTACAACAGAATTTCATGTTTTGAACTGGTGTTTTTTCTGCTGAAAGCCCTCTAAAATTGAATGGAAATGGTGTGGAATTTATTTTATTTACGTAAACTTTGTTTTAGCATTGTTGCATGAGTATTAACTGCTTTTATTGGAGAAGTTTGTGGGTACCTTCACTGAAAACCCTCAAGAGACTTCACTCCTCCACTAGGGATCACCTAGGGGTTTAAAAGGCTTGATGCATATGCTAAATGCATCTGTGCTCCCTACAAAAGTGGCATTTTAGTTTTCTTATCTTTCCTTTGCTCAGGGACTAGCAAAGCTTAGGTTTGGGGTGTGTTAATCAGTGAAAAATGCCATTTTTTACCCTTTAACCTGACCTTTGATAGACCTGTGAATATACTAATAAGTGCTTGTTGAGCATGTTTTACAGATAGCAGTAAAAAGCAGTCATAGTTTAGAAATCCACTCTAAAGTGCTCCACACGAAGGTCCATCTCTCACCATAGCTTTGACCCAACTATGGCACACGGAAGGGCCCCACACTAATGTCCACTTGGGGCAGGCAGCAACAGCAAAGCAGCGTTGAAAAAAAAGGAAAGACAGGCTGAAAACAACCTGTCGATAGGTTATTGCAACCTATCGATAGGATCTGAAAGCTGAAAAAGGAAGAAATCATGAAGATGGGGAGAATTCGATAGGATCCGGAACATATCGTGCAGTCGGAAACAACAAGGGAGCATAGTATTGAATGGTTGCCTGAGCTTGAGCAGAACCTATCGAAAAGTCTGAGAACTTATCGAAATCAATTGTGCAAGACCTCAACCTGTTGAAAGGATCCTTCAACCTATCAAAAGCATCAAATGAAGGCTGCAGATGTTGAAGCTATAATTGCAGGATTCAACCTATCAGAACCTTTCGATAGGATCCTAAATCCTAGCCAAAGGACCAAAGTACTTGATTTCAACCTATTAAAAGCCTCTTCAACCTATCGAAATCGATCTAAACAATTCCCAGAAAAGCTGTTGTGCACACGCGACGAGTTGGTGACCTGCTGCACGCAAATTGAGGGACCTTGGTGACGGGTGCGAGGCTTTTAGAAGTGCCCTAGGAAACCCTAATCGGCCCACGTGCTCTCCCCCAACTCTAATGAACTAAAGAGCCTTCTAGTAAGGGAATAAAGGTAGGAATAATAGGATTATTCTGAAAGCTATAATTGTTGGGAGAAACTAGATCGGAAGCTGAAGGAGAAAGCTATAAGAAGAGAGGAAGTCGTCCGGAAAAGGGGATCAATTTTAGAAACTAGAGCTTGTAGCAAAATTCTCTAATTCTTTCCTTTAGCCTAACTATGGTTGGATAATTTCTTGAGAGCAGCAAAGGGTGAGGTCGAATATGTAATTAGGGAGAGCTGAGAGTGTTATTGAGGGTTAGATGATGCACAGACTACAAATTGGAGGATATTTCATTGTATGGTCAGTTTAATTCAATGTAATGTTGGTTTAATTATTGTAATTAGATCTATAGTTCCTTTGGTTTTATTTGGTGCTCGATCGAATTTGTGTAGATGAGAATAGCTCACCCACTTAACTAGTAGACCTCTTGGATGCCATTTGATCTCTCTAGATCTGATGCTCCTGCAATTTCCTGTGTCTGTGACCTGGTAATTGCGGCATTTGTAGTGGTTATAATGCTCTAATTGAAACTTTTGATTTGAAGGAAATCCCCTGGATGATCTGTGACCATTAAAGTGGACAGATCATAGCCTTAAGATTAATTCAAACCTTTGGTCTAAATTGGATTCTTCTACTTTAATCCTTTGATTTGGAGGAAGTCTATAGGATGATCTGTGACCATTAAAGTAGACAGATCATACCCTTAAGATCAATTCAAGCCTTTGGTTTATAGTAGATTCTTCTACCCTGCAGCTATGCCTATGGCCAGATGAGGGATTGGTGTACTCTAAATTTTCTGTAACCCTAGCAGGTCAATCTAATTGCAGCAAGACCAAACTCCAAGCTACTTCTCCCCATTTTCTGTGTTTAATTCCTCCTCACTGCAAGATCTGTACTATGGATTTAATCCTAACATCCATTTCTGTAATCTTACTTGTTTCTGTAGTTTAATTTAGAAGTGACAACCCCTTAAACCTCTCCTCTTTCTTTTACTGATTTAGCATTAGGAAGGGTGCCAGATCTGCTTTAGATCTGGAGATTTACCTAATTTTCAGCCACATTTCCCTATAGACATATCCTTACTTACTTTCTTTTAAAACTTGCTATAACAAGCCCTGAATACTTGCAGGACTGTGTGTGAGCCTGCGTTGGTGTGTGCTATCTACAGACTCTTTAATTGTCTGATTTAAAACCCTTTTTTGAACACAAGGCAGGATCCCAACAAGAACCAAGGTGGCTCATCATCAGGCTTTGTAGGTTCCTCAATCTGGAGGCAGAAAGTCAACTCATTTCTTTGCTCAATCATGGTCGGTTTCATTTCAGCACCATTCGGGATTTCTATCATTGATGGCAACGTTGCTAGTACGTCGGCAAAGCGATTCCTTATACGTGGGACATATGAGAATGTCACGTCCTTAAAGCAAGCTATCAGATCCTCGGGGTGCTCATGGTAGGGGATCAATTTCTCATCTTTCATCTTCCAATCTCCATTCGTGTGACATATGATCAACTGCGAATCGCCAAACACTCGAAGGTGAGTTACATTCAGATCGTGGGTAGCCTGCAAGCCTGCTGCACATGCTTCATACTCGACCATGTTGTTAGCACAAGGGTAGTTGAGCTTGATAGAGACGGGTACATGGGATCCTTTCGGCAAAATCGGAATGGGTCCAACTCCCTGACCCTTGGCATTAGCTACCCCGTCAAAGTGCATTACCTAAGATTCTTCTACTTCTTTAGTATCATTTTCCGTCATGAATAGGATGCCCTCATCAGGGAATTCAATTCTCAAAGGTTCATAATCTGGCAAAGGATTGTCGGCAAGATGATTGGCGAGTGATTGTCCCTTGATTGACTTCTGAGTGACGTAGGTGATGTCAAACTCAGATAACAAGAGCTGCCATCGTGCAGTCTGCCCAGTGAGAGCTAGCTTTTTGAATAAGTATTTCAACGGGTCTATTCGGGCCAAACGTAGAATGGCTTGAGATAGTAAGAAATGGAAGAGCCTCTAAGTAGCCCATACAAGAGCAAGGCATGCTTTCTCCAGATGAGAATAGTGCGTTTCATAATCAGTAAACTTCTTGCTCAGAGAGTAGATGGCCTGCTCCCTTCTTCCCATCTCATCATGCTGCCCTATGACGCATCCCATCAAAACTTTCGTTGTGGAGAGATACATCAAGAGTGGTCTCCTCGGCTCGGGTGGTACCAAAACAGGTGGGTTAAGGAGGTAGCTTTTCATTTTATCAAACGCTGCCTGACAATCGTTATTTCATTCAATGGACGAGTTCTTCCGAAGTAGATTGAAGATCGGCGTGCAGGTTGGAGTTAGTTAGGCAATGAACTGACTGATATATGGTATTCTGCCTAAGAACCCTCTAACCTCTTTCTCAGTAGACATCGATGGCATTTCTGTGATAACTTTGACTTTGACTGGGTCGACCTCGATCCCTCTCCTGCTGACAATGAATCCTAATAATTTTTCAGACATAGCACCAAAAGCGCACTTCTGTGGATTCAGATGTGACATGTACTTTCTCAACCTGTCAATTAGTTTCTGGAGGTTTACCAAGTGATCACCTTGCTCCGGTGACTTGGCTATCATATCATCGACATACACTTCAATCTCTCGGTGCATCATGTTGTGAAACAGTGCTGTCATAGCTCTCAGGTACGTTGCACCGACGTTCTTTAGCCCAAACGACATGGCTCGATAGCAAAAGGTTCCCCAGGGGGTGATGAATGCAGTCTTCTCTCGATCTGCCTTTGCCATCTTTATCTGATTGTATCCAGAGAATCCATCCATAAAAGAAAGCATCCCGTGCTTACCGGTATTATCGACCAAGATGTCGATGTGCGGCAATAGAAAATCATCCTTCGAGCTCGCTTTGTTCAAATTTCAAAAATCGATGCACATGCAGATCTTTCCATCTTTCTTTGGCCCAGGCACAATATTGGCTAGCTATTGCGGATATTTGGATTCCATGAGAAACCTCACGTCATACTACTTGATGACCTCATCCTTGACTTTTAGCATCCACTCAGGTCGGAGACGTCTCAACTTCTGCTTAACCAACTTCATATCAAGGTAGAGAGGCAGCTCATGCTCGACTAAATCAGTGTCCAGACCAGGCATGTCCTCGTACGATCAGGCAAAAATGTCTTGGTATGATCGAAGGAAATTGATCATGCTTTTTCTTTTTTCGGGAGACAAAAATGTTTCGATTTTGGTAATTTAGGGAATCTCCTCAGTCCCTAGATTAACGTTCTTGATTTCATTGACAATAGGGGTAGGGCCATGCTCAAACTCTGCAAACCGGTCAAGGAGCTCATTGGGGTGCTCCTCCAAAGGGATATCCTCATCTAGACTTGTAACACCTACCTCTCCTTGTATTTCTACAGGGAAGGGGTCGATTTTATGTGGGACGAGTATTTCAATTAAGGAGTCTTTTTGTGGAACTTTATCTGGACTTTTAAACGACAATGTTTCTAGACTTTGTACTTTTTTCAATGTTTTTGAGATTTTATATTTTTTCAATATTTTTAAAATTTATGTTTTCTTTGGAGACAGACCCTTAGCAGCACGAGTATGTGTATATATAAGGTATTGCCTGCCAGGGGCTTATCTCACTTTTAATAGGTTTTTTTTTTTTTAAGAAACAGGTACCAAATATTAGGCCACTCCCCGCTTCTAGGGTTTGGGGCAAAGATGCCTAGTTGTGTACCTAAGGGGCCGCTTTTTTAACTGTTTGGATGGAGGATGCTGACTGATACAACTTCTTGGAGTCAGCCTCCATCATATTGATCCCCATTTTGTCTGAGATGATGTCCCCAAACGATAACACAATTTTGTGGTGATTTACCATAGGGGGAGTTTGTTCAGGTACAGGCCGCCGTTCCACAAAAAGGGATAATGCGGCCAAGTTTATCTCCAGGCTGGGAAGGGTGATGCAGGGATTGGTGGGGTGAACTAGTGCTGTAGGCTTGTGTGGAGTTAATCAAGTTTTCCCATTCCGGACAATCTTCACAACCCCAACACTTACGAATGAATTCCTGATGTGACGCCTAGGACGGGGTTTCTCCTCTATGTGGATCCCCCTAGCTTTTGTAGCTGCTGTCTCACAAGCTTTCTCCTTAGCCTCTCTCACTTCTTCTTCTGTGGGCTTATAGCCTAGCCCAAATCTGACTTTTTGGCCCCCTTTAGCTGTGATGGGCTCTTTTCTATCTTGCAATCTGGGCCCCAACCCCCTTCCTTTTTGATAGCCCCATTTTTGGAGTATGGCCACTACTCTTGCCATTCCACCTCCGATTCTTAGAATAATGCCCTCGATGGGCTCCGAGAGTACCACTGATACTTCGTACTCGAAACTGTGGAGGTCGACGTCCTCAACAGTGTGTAGCACATCCAGCACATTGGGCTTCTCAACGCTGTTGGTGGCCTTTTCTTTCTCACTGTGCCTCTCACCGATTATTGTGATGATTTTATGCCCAGATGCAAATTTGAGTTTCTGGTGCAATGTCGATGTATGGCTCCAACTTCATGTAACCATGGGCACCCTAACAGCAGATTAAATGAGGATTTGATGTCCATCACTTGAAATAATATGGAGAAGGTCATTGGCCCAATCAATAGCTTAAGGTCAACTTCTCCCATTATCTCTCTTCGTGTGTTATCAAAACCTCTTGCGCTAGTTCTCGTGGGTCTTAGCATGCAAGGATCTATCCCAATCTTGGTGGCGGTTCTCAGTGGGCATATATTCAATGCGAACCCGTTATCAATTAGAACCAAGGGGTTAATCATATTTCTGGACTCAACGATTATATTCAAAGATTTTGAGTGACTTCCTCCTTCCTCTGGTAAATCGGCATTAAAAAAAAGGCATTCGGGGCCATCACTTGACCAATTATCTGCCCGACTCCCTCCGGGCTTACTTGAAGTGATACATGTATATTTTTTAATGCCCCCATTAATGCTTGGAAATGGAGTGAGGATGTCATCAACAGATCCCATACAATAATATGGGCAGGCATTCTTCTCAGCTCAGTCTCCAGTATATGTTCTCGACTCATTTTCTCAAAAGGATTCACAGCGCTGTCTTTCTTTCCTTCGGGTTGGGTTTGTGCTACTGTCGGCACTTTCGGTTACGTTGAGATCTTCCTTGATCGGGTCACAAAGTCCATTGCTCCTTCTTTGTAGTTGCCAGCATTGATATCTGTTTGTTCATAACTCAGCAGGACCTGATGAGGATCATAGGTTGGTCCCGAGATTTGAAACGATATAGTTGTTGGTATCAGAGGCACTTGCATTGCAAGCTTAGGAGGTGTGGACAATACTTGATTTACCTCAATAATAGCTGGTTGGGTGGTAAATTTAGGCCAGATGGGGGTGGTGAAGCTTGAGGGTGGTGGTACTGGGGGAAAAGGGGTAAAAGTAGGTCATTGGTAGCTAATAGGTGCTAGTGGGTGATTGGGGGTATGATGGGCCATTGGGTAATTGACAGGGGTGGTGGGGTATGGTTGGTATATGTTTATATGCACATAATTGATAGGAGTGGGTGATGGAAAATAAACCCTAAGATCTAAGGGTTCTGCTTGCGGTGTTGGGTTGGGAAAAAAGTATGATAAATTCAAGGGTTCGATCACCCTAATATTCCTTTCTTCACAATTTCTTGGCAATGGTGTCACATAGTTCTCTTGATCACTGATGTAATCGAATGGATCAAATTTGAACTCCTCTGGTAGGATGTGGGGGCTGCTCCTCCGGTAGGATGTGGGGGCAACGACACTTGATGGATGTTTCCGTGCTGGTTTACTTGAGAAGGTGCAGGTGGAATGATTTTTTCGACATCGAATAAATCTTGGATCGTGTCCTTTAATGGGAAGCAGCGGTTAGTCGGGTGACCTGGACCTTGATGAAAATTGTAGTGAGAATTCGGGTCATAGTTCTTTGGGATCGGGTGGGGAGGAGGTTGCGGTTGATGAATAGTAACTAATCCCTTTTCTACTAATAAAGGCAAAAGTATACATAGTGATTGCCCCAAGGGTTTAAACGCTCGATCATAGCGGGCTCTCCTCTGCTCCAGAGTCATTTGCATTCCTTGACCGTTTCTTACTCTCTGCATCTGCTCAGTTTTGACTGGCACTAGCAGTGCTGCTTGAAATTGGAATGGGGTTATGTTATTATAGGGCCTAGTATTGGCAACGTTCTGGACGTCCTCCCCTATTCTCTTCTCACTCCTTTGTTTCAAAAATCTTCTAACCCCACTAGCTCTGCTTGATACATTTTTGTTCAGGCGCCCTTCCCTGATGGCATCTTCACAGCGATTGGCGTTTCTCGCTATATTAGCAAAATTGGACTGCTGCTAGTACACCAAAAAGTTTGAGATCACTAGTAGAGTATTCTTGGAAATCATTTCGATCTGCTCATCGTCAGGTATCCTGTTTCTGACCTGAGCTGCTAATGCTCTCCATGGCCCCAAGTAGTCAATGAAGGTGTCATTCAGGTTTTGTCTCAAACGGGCCAAGTCTGACTTACATGGCTCGATGTCTATATTATGGACATATTGTTCTTGGAATTGGTGCGTTAAGTCCTTCCACGTTTTCATCATAGATGGTTCCAAAGATGTGAACCACCTCAAGGCCGGACCAGTCAAACTCTTTTGAAAGACCTTTATCAACAATCTTTCATCCCCACCACATTAGCACATGTCCCCACAGTAGGACTTGAGGTGTGTAATAGGATTGTCGGTGTCATTGTACTTGTCAAAAGGCGGCATTTTAAATTTGGGAGGCAAGGGGACCTCAGCGAATAAGCATAAATATGTGAAGTCCGTGGCGTGGATTTCAGCACCACCCATTTTCATCAACTGCTTTTGTATCTTTTCCAAGTGTTCTTTCAGCTGCTCTGACTTCTTAGATATGGGAGCCATTTTCTTGGCAGTTGGTTGGATTTCACTTTGTGCTACTAGGGAGTGGGAAATAATAGGAGGAGGGTTAAGGCTGGTCAATGCCCCAGCATAGGCTCCATTGTTCCTAATCTCATCCTCTTTATATTGTTGGTCGACATATTGTGCAGTGGGGGTGGGATTCTCATGCTGGTGTTGCACGGACTGGATGGGAATGACATGAGTTAGGGTTGGGTGAGTCTATTGGGGATGAGGGAAAGTTTGTTGGATGATGGGATGAGTGAAAGTTAGATTTTAGAGTGGGGCCTGATGAGGCCATTGAGCATGGGGGAAGGTTTGAAGATGACTTTGGGATGTAGGGATATGGGTGAATTGGGGTTGACGTAAGGCATGGATTTGAGCTAGGTACGATGATTGTGAATGGGTGAAATTTTGGAGGAATTGTGATGGGTATTGGTGCGAGGTTCCAAGGTTTAGGGCTTCGGTTTGGGCAATGAATCCTTGGGAGGGTTGGGCCATGAAGCCTTGGTCATTATAGGTTTGGGCAATGGGCCATTGATGGGTTTGGGCCATGGGCCCTTGATGGGTTTGGGTCGTGGCCCCTTGGTGGGTTTGGGCTATGGGCCCTTGATGGGTTTGGGCCATGGGCCCTTGATGGGTTTGGGCCATGGGCCCTTTATAGGTATAGCCCATGGGCCCTGATGGGTCTAGCCATTGGGCCTTGATGGGTCTGGCCCAATGTCCCTTGATGGGTTTGGGCCATGGACCCTTGGTGGGTCTTGCCCATTGGGCCTTGGTGGGTCTATCCCATTGGGCCTTGATTGACCTGGGCATGGGCCCTTGATGGGTCTGGGCCATGGGCCCTTGATGGGTCTAGGCAATGGGCCCTTGGTGGGTATGGGTTGTGGGGTTTTGGGCCATGGGGCCTTGGGACATGTGGGTAATGGGGGTTTGGGCCATGGGGCCTTGAGACATGAGGGTAGTGGGGGCTTGAATGGTATGGATGATGGGGGTCATGGAGGAGTGAGACATGGAGACTTGATAGAGTCTCGGATGGATTCATGAGTGTGTGGTATGGATGAGAGGAGATGTGTTGGGAGGCCTTCCACCTATGGTAGGCTTGGACCATTTCTTCCATCATGGCCATGGAAGGGGGATCGGATGGAGGCGGGTTATTTGAGGCTTGGAGGGGCATGGGTGGGCTGGATGTGGAGGGTAAATTGGGCATGATCCCAATAAAATTGGGCATGACCCGGGTAGGGAATAGGATATGGGGTGGATTGAAGGAATGAGGTGGGGCATTGGAAAAGGGAGATGGGTTGGGAATGTATGAGGATGATGAAGGGTAAGGTGTGGATGTTTGGGAATAATCAGGTATGGCCACGGTAAAAACGGGCATGACCCGGGTAGATGGGGGTATTTGTGGTTTGTTGGATAGGGTGGAGGAGACATATGTGAATGAGGGCGGATTGGGCCTATATGGGGAAGATGGAAAATGGGGCATGGATGTGGATGCGGGAAGTTGGGTGGATGAGAAATAGGGTATGTTGGATGGGTTTTGAATGGGTGCAGAAGAGAGGTGAGATGGGTTAGAGAGGGCCATGGATGGGGGTATGGCTTGGGAAAATGATGGGGAATGGGGAGTCGGATTTTGGATATTTTGGGAAATGGTGGAAGGGAAAATAGTGGCACCCAACGGGCCGGTTATGGTGAGGTTTGAATGGGTGAGGAGGGTGGAATTAAAGGCCTCTTCGGTATGGGAATGGGTTGGAGAATGTGGTAGGGATGAGTCGGGATTGGCATAAACCGGGTCCACGGTTCACGACATTTCTCGGTTTCGGGTTGGGTACTGGTGCCTTAGATGAGGCCCAAAAAATTTCCTCCTCCTTCTCCTACGGGATGATGGAGGGTAAGATGATGATGTTACGCCGGCAACACAAAGACTCTAGTTTTCAAAGGTTTTTTTTTTTTAATTGAATTTGTATAAGTGAATAAAAAGGTTCTGAGGCCTCGGAGTTCCCTTCTCTGGTGGCTTTCATACCCTAATTTAGAACTCGCGGCAATGATTCTAAAGCACTTTGAAAGAATCAGAGAAAGACCTTTGATCTATTGAAGGCACAAAAATCGAAGCGAACAACCCGATCCCCTAGAATGAGTCAAAGCGAAGTCACCTTCTTTTGACCGACGGGGGCGTATTGGGTGTCGGAGATGGCAGGGGCCAAATAGAGGCACTAAGGCTGCATTTGGGTTAGCTCTTTTGGGGCAAAGAGCAACTCTTTCACTTTTTGGCTCTGGTAGAGAACTACTTTTATATTTGGTAACACAGCTCCTTGCCTCACTTGCTCTGATGGGGAGTTGTTTTAAGTGATAAAATTGCTCTATGCTTGCTTTATCTCATAACAGATTTTATCTGCTCTGACAGAGAGCAGGTAAAGAGCTGCTTCTACCCTTATAAGAGCTAACCCAAACACAGCCTAAGACACTAATCGGGGGACTTGGGATGTGAAAAAGGCCACAGATTCGGACTGGGGCTGCTCACAACCAGCCTGGCACAACTATTAGTGGCGTCAGAGCAAAGGGTCCAGATTTAAAGCTGGCACAACTAATAGTTGTGCCAGTGTACTGTTGGGGCATTTTGCATTGGCGCAACTAATAGTTGCGCCAGAGCAATATGGCTCTCCAGTTTGTTTGACAGCGGCAAACTCAGTCCAAAATTGGTCTCCGAACTTGTTTTTTATGGATGCTGGGCTTCGGGGATTGACTGATTTTTTAGTGAATCATTCTCTCCTCACCGAACCTACGAGTTTGAGTCTGGTATAACTTGCTAGCACGCTCCCCAAAGGGTTTTAAGCTTATAGGAATAGATGACCCACCCGTTATACCTCCGGCGCAAGCGCCTTCTCAGATATTAGGTGGGCTGGGACTTTTCTGGATTATCACCACTAGGGGCAGCTGCCATACTAAGATTCGAGCGGTTGTATGTGTGTCTAATAACCCAACCCTTTAAAAATCTATCCCGTAAAAAAAAATTGATTAAGTTCCCTTTCTTGGTTCAATTTTAATTTTTTTTTTCATAAAAATTTATGGAAGTTTTCTTAAGTCCAAAAATCGGGGGTGATGATCCCGTGCCGCCACTATGGGCCAGCGTCCACTGTTAGGATATGATTGTACAAGTAGGCCCGCCAATCAGCTAAGATACTTTAAATGACATAAAAGTAAAGAAATTTAAATGTAAAGTGCAAGTAGGCCCGCCAATCGGCTAAGGTACTTAAAATGACTGAAAAGTAAAGAAAATTAAAGACTATGCGCAAGTAGGCCCGCCGATCGGCTAAGGCTCGTAAATGACGTAAAAGTAGGGGTAAGTAAAATTACGTAATTGGAGGGGTGAGTAAAAATAAAATAAAATACGGCAATAAAATGTTAGTAATATCAAAAATAAAGAGGTCAAGTTCAAGGGGAAGCTCTACTAGCTACTCCCCAGCAGAGTCGCCATCTGTGCAATCGTAGGATTTTTTAACGATCCCATCATGACGATGCGCTCACTAAATAAAATATTTAGAGTCACCACCCAAAGCTTTTGGTGTCCCGAGAAACCTAGCTCATTTTCATAAGCACCAAAGTGCCACAAATATGACTCTGAATCCGATCTACGCCAAAGGCTCTTGGGTGGGAGCTTCGGTTATTAATCAGGAAGGTGTTAGGCAGCCGATCAACCCGCTCGTAAGCGGTCTCTACTATGGTCGGGTCTATGTGGGGCTGGTTTATATAATATATATATATATATATATATATAATTATATATATATATATATATATATATAATTATATATATAAAAAAAAGAAGCAAAATGAGGGCATTTTCCCTTGCCCGAAGGCAAACCGTTCCTATTGAGCCCTTCCCGCTTGCCGAAATTTGGGCTGCATAACAGCTCAATTCTAGGATAGAGGAAAGGCAAAGAGGGGAGAGCCGGAGCTCTCGGGCCCTTGTAGCACCGATGTGGACCTTCGCGTTGATGTGTCTTGGATGAGCTTCCGATAGTAAATGAGTTGAAGGATGAATTTGAATCTCTAAGGCTTGGTAGCTAAGAGGTAAGAGAAGAAGGCTAGGGGCTAGTTCTAGCTAGATCTCAAGGATTGATGGTGAAAAATAAGGTCTAAAGGATGAACTAGGGTACTGGAATTTTAATAGACAAATGCTAAAAGAGGAAGAGAGGAATAGCTAAAGCCTTTTCTCTCTTTAAAATTTTTTCAAGCCCTTTGCAAGGGGGGGTGCCTCTCTATTTATAGAAAAAGAGAGGGTTAGGGGGTACTTAAAAGCTAATTAGGGTTAGTAATTAGGTAATGGGCATTTTAAAGTTTTTAGGGTTTTTTAGAGCTTAGAGAAGAGGGATTTAGGTTTAATGGTAGATGATAGGGTGGTAACTTGAATGGCAAAAGGAAGATAACCTAAGCTAATAGGGTCACTAGAGTCCTAAAGAAATACACCCCAGGCTTTGGGATGGTCCATAAGTCAAACCCCCAATATCAATTTTAGCCATTTTTTGAAGGAAAACCAGGCCCAAACTGTTGGAAGTTGAAGACCCGCAGGGGGCCCAACCCGGTTTTGCAATTTCCTGCATAAATATGTGATCTTCATTTTACCTTAACTTTTGATGTGTAACTCTGATTGAAGAGATTTTTGGCTTGTTGGAAAGCTAGGGAAGTTCTCTTTCTAATGATATATAACTCAACTTCAGAAGAGGATTGTATAAATTTTGGCATTGCTCTCTTTAACCACTGCTCAGGAGGGTTCGAAACTAGGTCTATGGGTCCGTTTTAGCAATTTCCTACACAAATCTGTGATCTTCATTTCGTCATAACTTTTGATGTACAACTCTAAATTAGGCAATTCTTAGTTTGCTGGAAATATGGGGAGCTCTACTTTCCAATAGTATATGCGTTAGATTGGGTTCTAACCATTATTCAGGGTGGTTCAAATTGTACCCGGGAAGGGTTCTAATAGGTTTAGGAAGGCTATGGTTGATTCTTAAGGATTCAGGATGATTCCTAAGGGTTTAGGAAAAGCTTTTGAATGCTCGGGGGTATGCCTTTCTCGAAGTATTTGTCGATCAGGCCTTGGGCAAAATTTGGGTGTCTATAACAAGCAACCGATGAACCATACATATTTGCATCTCAAGCTAAGCAGGTTTTCTATGTTGAGGATCTAATCGAGCCTAATTGGCATATGGTTGTCAAGATTAAGCCTAGAGACCTATTCGATATGAGTGGTGAAGATGTTGAGTTATCAGACAAAGGACCATTTGGAAACCAACAACTAAATGAAACAATAGAACACTATAACGATGTTGTCAGCTAAGTGAGGGAAAATGTTATTGGTTCAATTGTTGCTGTACCTATTCATAAGCATTCTGCTGAACAAACTCCTTCAATTGATGGTATTAGTGATGAAGATGAATCAAATTTCGATGTAGAAATCGATGAGATTGAAAATGAGTGATTTTGTAAATTTTTTGTGCACACAAATTGTACGATGGCCCTTTCTTGTTAGTTGTATTTTTTTTGTATATATGTACTTTTTTTTTTCATTGTGTGTAGATTGGAAAATTTTTCTGCACTTACTAGATAACTTTTTCATCTTATGAGGAGAAACATGGTTTCTTAATGCAAAACAAGAATATTTTTAGCTCAAAAATAAATATCATCTTTGAGTACCATGTCAAGTTATACTCTTATTTTATATATGTTAGCAATGTTCAAAATCTCTTATTTCCGGTACGTATCAGCCAACTCCAATGTCTCCCAATATTTGTAATCAAGTGTTTGAAGTTGTGCTGCCATCTAGGAGAGCACATATATGATCTACTTTTTATATTTATTTACAAAATGTGAACAATGTTTGACTAATTTTTTAGTGTTCTTTTATGAATTTAAGCAGATGGATCCTCTAGAGTCATCATCCTTAGATGGTACTTCTCAATCCTCAACAAAGAGATGAGGTAAAACAAAGTGTGCTTATCTTAATTCCTTACCAAATGGTAAGATGCTAAAAATTTTGGGCGATAGAGGGCGTCCAGTAGGGGATGATGTTAAATATTTAGCTAGCTATTGTGGCAAGTTAGCAAGAGATCCTGCTATATTGCCCCTTGATAAAAAGGATTGGCATAAGGTCGAAGGGGAATCGAAGGGCCGTGTATGGAATCAAATTTTGGTAAATATGTATTTTTTTTTGTAGTATGCATGTTTTTCTTCATTTTTGCCTAATTTAAACTTGGAGTAGTATAAATAATAATTTTATCATCATTTTTGCACTATCTTGGTAGACAAAGTTTGATATTGAAGAAGGGTTGCAAAAAAAATATAGAGATCCGTCGGTAAACAATGGAGGGATCACAAGAGCCATTCGAAAATTAAATTCTTTGATACTCTTAGCGAAGATGATGATTTCATTGCAAATTGCCCTGACAATATACTTCAAAAATAATGAGAAAATCTTTTCTACTTCTGGTCCGCTGAGGAAGGGAATGTATGTTTTAAATACATAAGGTTTCTAACATATCTTTTATATAACAAATGCGTCATCATCTAATATTTTGTGCACTAAAGCGAAAAAGTGTAAAAAATAAACTAATCCAGGCTCAACAAACATTACCTCATACATCTGGATCTAAAAGCTTCGCGAGGGTATTCCACAAGCAAGTAAGCATTTTATTTCATAATATTTTTTTAATGACTTATACGTCTGATTAGTCCATAATATACCAATTTATTACGCTTAACTTAGTGATGCTAGGACTTAGTTTGCTACTAATAAGTTACTGATGTGCAGATCTTAAGGAAAATTAGTAAAAGAGATCCAAAGTGTTAATATTCATCAAAATGAACTCAAAAGAGCTGTAAAAAGACGATAAAATGAAAAAAACGAATCGTCAAATGTTGAGAAGCTAGAAAATCATATTTTACAATTGAGCGCTGAAGCCAAACAGAGGATTGAGAAATCATAATTTACAATTTTTCAGAAGAAGTTCAAAAGTAAAGGCGATACAAAGAAGAAAATGATCAATAGTAATCCAGAGAGTTGTCAGCTGAGAGAAAGCTGTGTGAAAAATAGAAAATCTTGATTTACGATTTTCTAAGGAAAACTATAATAGAAGAAAGAAAATCGTAATTTACGATTGTCAAAGCTTTCCTACTGATACTGCTACTGATGATCACATAAAAATTACACCGCCATGCACTGAATTAGAAGAACTCATGAATTAGAAGTTTGGCATATCACGGATCTGAGAAGATTGATGAAGATAGACTCCAGAGGATCTCTACTACTGAATAATCTAAAAATGCATGAACAGAAGGAAAGCAAGGAAAGATATAATTAGAATTAGAGTTACATTAGGATAGTTTTGTTTTTTGTTATTTCTTTTATTAGAAGTCTTGTAAACGGACTCCTTATACTCTATAAATAAGAGAGCTCGATGTAGGAATAAGCCTCGAAGAATTTCATAGCATCAATTGACAACTGAGGTTTGTGTTTTCTCCTGAACAAAGTAGTTTAAGATTTATAAAATAATATCGTCCATAGTTCTCTAAGGTCTTGCCTCACAACCAAGGCTGAAGAAGCTGAAAGATCAGCCCTTTGGATGGTTCTACTTTTGCTTTTTAATTTAGATTTATTTTATTACATTTTACTGCTTTGTAAATATCTTCGAATTTTAATTTAAATTGACGACTCAAGTTAAAGTTTGTAGATTAGTGTAACGATTTTTACTTTTCCATCTTCAATTATCTAGAATTTGATTGATGCCCAAGTTTTAGGAGATTGTTAATTAGATTAAATATGTATTGAAAGAATTTTAGTATTGATTGACGACCATTGCTAGGAAACTTGAAATACAGTATAACGGTACTGTTTAAATTCATAAATATCCGATAGCTGAAGATCGTGATTGACGATCATAATCTGAAGAAGGAGGATTAGGTTTTATTTTCTGCAATTTAGATTAAGAAACAATTCTTTATTCATATTTCTCCTATAGTTTAGGAGCTTAAAAGATAAATCTAAAATTTTAAAATTATTAAGTTAATATAAGAAAAATCATGTCTTTGTGGGAACGATCCTATACTAGCTTTACAATTTCCATTGTGCGCTTACAATAGGTTAAGACTTAATTAAAGATACATAAAAGTAGCGTGAACAAGTTATATATGTCGTCAACTAATTCTTATAATTAATTAAAATGAGTAGTTGTCCTTTGACACAGAGTATGACGAGCGAGACACAAGAAGTGTCGAGCCGAGTAGATGTTTTTATCTTAACACCTCGTCGTAAAGATGGAATGCCGATCAATACTTTTGCTGGAGAAAAGATCGTAAGATTATAATTCTAACTATCAATACTATATCATTTCACTTATACTCTTTTTTACGACTTGAAATTAGATAATTAATTGAAATTTAAATTATTCTAGAAAGAGATTTAAGATTACCTTTCAGCCCTAGCGGAGGGATAACAAGATTTGATATCTTGCACTAACCAGTATGCTCGGGCCATGGGAAAAGAGAGACATGGTTGTCCGAGGCATTGGATTAGGCCCAACCCTCTAGCCATCATGCATCCTCTAGTAAATTCTCTGTAATGAGAGCTAAGTTAGAAGAATTGAAGACCTAAAGGGCAGAGAACAATATCATAATAGAGACCCAAGTGTCAGAACGAGTTGCCACAATGGAGGCGCAAATGATAGAAAAAAGTGTCAGGATGGAAGGACAAACGGTAGAAAAAATTGAGAAGATGGAGGCACAAATGGTAGAAAAAACTGTAATAATGGAGAAGAAGATTACAGAAATGAAGAACTTTATGAGAATGATGATTTCTAAAACAGGTATATATCATTATTTTTCCTTTTTAATTATAATATTAGATTCGCTAGAAATTTAAAATGAAATGCTTAGTTTTAATTGAATTTATTTTATTTTTATGTTATTAACTATATGAAATGTTTAGTTTCAATTCTGTAGGCTAAGAGCAGTAGTGTACCTTCCACCGGAATCTAATCAGGTGCTTATCTAGGTAAGCTGCTGAAATTTTGAGTCTATTGAAGCTGTTGAAATTTCAGTCTTTAAGATTACTTTCTTCGAATCCATTGATTATTTTCAATATCCATTTATGTTTCCCTATCTGATGTTGATTCTTGATTGGTTTGTGTAGTTTTTGAGTTCACTACAATGCAACACAACATGCCAAAGGAGTTCTATATTTCATGCTACAACAATGGTGCCATTGAATCAACTCACCTCAAAAGGCCAACATTACCTCACAGAGATAGAAACAATGGGGATTTTTGTTATGTAACTATGTTTTTTGTTACTTAGCCTAAGGGCTATGAATATGGGGATTTTGTGATTTGGCCTTAGAAAGAAACTCTTTATTTTGGTTGATTTGTGTTCTTTATACTATTACTTTTGATGATTTAGCCTTTTGGGGGAGGCTTATTACATTATGTTAAATTCTATTGAGTCTTGTATTTTTTTCTTTCTTGAATGGTTAATGTGTGATTGTGAATAAATAATTATTTTGTTCGTCAGGATGAGGGTTTTTTAAAAACATATATGATATAGTTAACTTTTAAAATATTTATAAAATTAAAGAATTAAAAAAAAAAAAAAAATATATATATATATATATATATATATATATATATATATATTTAGCAGTGTTTTCAGAAACACGCCGCTATAGGTCACTTACAACGGCGGTTCATCCACAAACGCCGCTATATCCTTTCAGGTACACTATTAGCAGCGTTTTGAGAAATTGTCACAAATAGGTCTATTAGCGACACCTTTCAACTGTGTTTTGTGGCATTTATAAGCATTGCCGAAACAATTTAAATGACATTTCTGAATGTTTACCATGACGTGTTTGAGATCATTTAGTGACATTCCCTAAACACCACTAATAATAAAGATATAGTGGGGCTTTATCTGAAATGCCACCGCAAACGTCATAAATATCTACTACGACATACGTATTGCTGACGTTTGAATAAAGCGCCGCTAATTGTATTTGCGGCATTTATCTTACTTTTTGTGGTATTTATTGAATGTCGCAAAAAGCCAATTTTTTTGTAGTGTATAGAGAATACTCATCCTTAGCTTCAACGAAATCCTAAACAGGAGAATTCGCCATTTAGGATCTTCATAAACACACACATGGAGATACAATCTTCAAGAATAACTTCTATGAATAAAAAGAATTCTTCTTCCCAAATTCCTAACTTTCTAAACCCTAAAAGCTCTTGCAAAATATGATTCGCTCCTCTTTAATTCGTGCAAGACATCTATTTATAAATAATTACAAGTTCCCTAAGTTACTTAGAAAAGAAAGACTCAAACATCCATAAAAATCAGGGCTATAATTATGGAAATCTGATTCTGGCAAGCTTCTATTCGCACCGCTCAGTAGTCTCGACTGGTCGGATCGACTTCAAATTCATATCATCGCTCTCTACCATCTTTGGTTTACGAATTGCGACTGGTTGAGAACCATCTCGACTGGTTCAGATTGCTTCAGGCCTGCAACATCATCTCTGGTTCTTTAGCTCGATTGGTCAAGCTTGCACTTCAACTACTCTCTGTCTAGTCGCGTTTCTTCAGAATTTAAACCTTTAAGCCTCTTTTCTTCATTTTATGACCTTTTCTTCACCTTTTTTAGTCTTCTCTTCATGTAAATCACCTTTTCACCTATAATTATAAAAGCACACTAAACACAAGATTAATCTACTCTCAAAGGCTAGTAAGCATAAAATTCGGGGTATGAAAAGTATAATTCAGAGATATATCACACCCTAAACCTACACTTACTAGTTCTCGAGCAATGACAAAATAAGATAAAACAAACTAAAATAAATACTACTTTTGTAGGGAGCACAATGGTATTCAGCATATTCAACATGCCTTTAAACCCCTATGTTCCCCCTAGGAAGCACAATGGTATTCAACATATGCAACATGCCTTTAAACCCCTATTTTTCAACACCGTTACAAAATTTTGGTTTTCAAATTCAGTTTTCCAAAATATAAACTTTTGAAAATATAAAATCATTAGCAATTCAAATAAGACCAACATGTTTTAGAAAAATTTAACTTTCAATAAATTCATGTTGCTCAACAAAATATCTTCACTCCATCAAACTTCCACAATTCCAATCTATTCATGCAAAGAGTGAAGTGTGTGTTGTCACCATTACCAATTACCTATCTATTTCAAAACACTCTCAAGTCATGCACCTTTAAAATTTTCATCTCACCTCAAACCTCACCTTAGGTTACACTCTCCAAAGAAGCCCTCCAATAAAGGATATACTATCACTCAGATGTGAGAGAATAAGCAAAGAAAAGTTATAATTCTCACAAAATTAGCAGAACAATGGAATTTCAAAGAAAATATAGATATCACAGAAAGATACCTATCGATTTTAAGAATGCCACATCAATTACCATACATTTAATAGGTTTACTCGTCACAAGGCAACTACAATTAATATTAGATTGTAAGGGACTTTTTAATCTTGTATTGGGGCTTAGGGTTAAGATTACAAAAGAATGGAAAGTAGGATTCGAAATATTCCTGAGAAGTGAGAGAGGAATTACTGATATGAGTAGTTAAGATGATTACGGTTAGTAATTTCAGTGACCTTTTTACTTTTTTCAATATTTTTTCTTTTCTTTTCAATTTCAGTGACCTTTTTTCTTTTTCAAACTCCAATCATCTTAACTACTCTTGTGAGTACCCATTTTCTCACAATTCACTTATTCATACTTTTTCTCCGAGATACCACAACTCAATAAACCCCAAATCACCTACTTGATACTTTTTCTTTTCACTTATCCCTTGCTTCTAATTTCTCAGAAATAGGGTTAAGACCAATTTTTTAGAAATTGTGAAATATATGCATGTTAATGTAACTTATCAAAGATATAGGTAAACATTTAAAAATTCTAAAAAGGTTACTAAAAAGGACAAACATAGCATCGGTAAGTCATTTTGTCTCAAATGATTAAAGATAGTCTTTAATCATTTCCTTTATTTCTTATTACATTGCCTACTTATTTCAATTAAAACCTACAACATGTTCTAGTAAATTTGTGCAATTTTAGTGTCATTCATAGTTATAAGTCTAATGAAAAAATATGATATCTTCAACAGACTGATATCGCTTAAAAAAAACTCCAAAATTTTGTAAAACCCTCTCAAAGATGCCAAAGTTCTAAAGCTTACTGACCTAAAGTCTCCAATAGTGATCCTAGGGTTCACAATTCAAAAGCATTCATCAATGTCTAGATAAAAGGTGTGGCATAGTGCATAATAGATCTAAGTTTGCGATTTGCGCAAAATCTCTAGCTTTCAGAAGGGTAAATTTCTCAAGTTAAATTCTTAACGCTTCATCACTTCAGTTTGCAATTTCTAAATTCTAAATGTTTTACTTGAATAACTAAAGTTTGAAAACCTTTTTCAAAAGTAAATATCATCAACTTCCACTTTCCATGTTTCATGTTCGCTCTCAAAACCTAGTGCCTACATTGTCCTCAATGAAATGCAAATGCTAAACATATTAATAAGGGTAGAGGTTACGTGAATGCATAATTCTTCTTGGATGGTTGCTGCCCATACCTCATTCATTGCCTTGATTTGGCTCTGCATCACAGAATTTCGTTCTTCCAATCAAGCATTTTTCCTAGCCTGTTTGCTCCTCTCATGGCCTCTAACCTAAGCCGCAAAATTAGCCATATGTTCTCTTTGTTATCTGCTCGGCACCAAATGGCCAACTGTCTTCTTAATCCTGAAATCTGGTTTCATAGATAGACTAGCAATTAAAGTTGTTGTTGGCGCTATGGTAGGTTGCACAAGTTGCCCATCTTGAGGCTACGGACCAGTCTTTTCAGTAGGTTGTAGGGCTGCTAGCTGCCCCCAAACTTCTTTCAATAATTTAAACTTCTCTTCAACTTTTCCATGTGATTTATACAAAAATATGAATACAATTAGCCCCAAATCACACACTTTACCGGTGGCTAAGCAAGCAATTTGGGGAGTAATATGAGTGCTTAAGAATTTCAGGAAAATAAGGCTAAAAAGAGAAAAAAACAAAATAAAAGAAGAAAAGATATATGGTCTTTGACTTAGTTCGTGCACGCAGGATTTCCAGTTCACAGACGCGAACTCAGGCAGAGTCAAACTTAATGAAATAGAAAGTCGATTTCGTGCGCGCAAAAATTGATGTTCGAGAGCATGGTTTTCTGCAATAAATTTCAATTCTTAAACTTAGGGTTGCCATCCTTTTGGAGACATAAATACATGGTCTTTGAAAGAGTTAGGAATGATTTTTGGAGGCAAGAGAAGTAGCACCAAATCCTTGAAGGAGCAGAATAAGATCATGATGGAGATCATCATCAACATGAACGTCCATCTTCCAATCATGCAAGCTTAAAAGCTTTGAGTCGGGGTTGCGCTGAAGCCCTAGTCTAGTGATCTAAACTCTTTTCTTATATCTATTTTTTATTTATATAATCAATGATCTTACAATATGAATGATGAATTTTATTAATAAATTTGAATGCATTCTTCGTTTTATTTATCATGTGGAAAAAATAAATTCAAGGTGTGTTTGATATTAGAATATCGCTTCTAGGACTTGCGGTGTAAATAGCAATAATTGTATGATGGTTTTGACGTTAGTTGTGCAATCTTGAGATTAGATGAACAAGACTGAGAGGATTCTAGGGGAACTTAATCGAAGATAGATCATCCAATGACAAGATCACACCTATTTCTCTAGAATTGTTCGAGCTTGTAGCTTCGCAAAATTCGATCGATTGAATGAATGAATTGTTCGAGCTTGTAGCTTCGCAAAATTCTATTCTATTTTAAGAAAATAGAATAGATTTCAAAGCTAGTGGTGGACTAAGAACCCCTAACTATTCCAATTATTGGTCCCTTCTGCATTTTAAATTCCTTCTTACTTTAGTGTTAATTCCATCTGTTCGAATCTATTAAAGAAGATAAAGTAGATTTAGGTATTAGATACATGCTATTCCCTGTGGTTCGACACCTATTGTACTTGACCTAGTTGAACAAACATGTGCTTTGGGAAGGGTTTAATTAGAACCGATCACCATGCATAACAGATTGCCCTCTCAAGATCTCTGAACTCCTCTCCTCTAAAAATTTTCTCAACTCAGGTCTGGCAGATGAATAAGCAGAGGGGCAGGGGTCTCAGAAATTGTAACATCCTGAATTTTTGGAACACGAATACACCCGACTAAGTGTACGTGCCTGGTAAGGTATCCTAAACACGCCTCAGAATATTGGAAACATTTTTGTGATGACCCGTATTTCCCGTTTCGAGAGTACCGGAAACGTCAACTCGCCATGACATCGGTACATCCATACGAATATAGAAATCATAGTAGATATTATAAATAACTAATATCTAATATGGGAAACAAAAGAAATTTCTAATTCCATACATAACCCAAAAAGGAACCAAGAAGAACTACCTAAAAACTGGTTCCCAAAAAGTATACATAATATGCAAACTCTCATTAAATTCAAAAACTTCAATGTACCGGGCTCAAAGCCCATAATCCAAACAACATCTAACTCAAAATAAACATAACTATACTGAGTTCGAAATCCCACGTCTAAGGGAAGAACTCGTCAGGAGGGATGTCAGACTCTTCTTCTTCCGGATTGTAATCCGGATCACTCTCAAATCCTTGGTCCTGTGATGCGTCTACACCTGTGACATATAGTCGGGGTGAGCTAACTGTCTAAGTTCAGTAGAAGAAGCTAAATTTTAATCACATCTTATCAGAACAAATATGGTTTCAAAAGACTGAAATCAAAGCCTACGAGTTTTCAAAATGAATATTTAAAGTAGATTAATACAAATGAATTTCAAATACTGATATCGCATGCAATTTCTTATACAAAGTCATTCAAAGCACTATGAACTGAATTCAAACAGATCGGGATTTGAAAATAGTTTTTGATTCTTATTCATGCAATGCTTCTCTTATTAATTACTTAAATCAATCTCCCAAGCAACAATAGCATGAAAGCCGGAGATTTTATTGATGGGAACCCCTACCTGACCATTGTCGTTCAATGATGTGACGACCCAAATTTTCTTACCATAAAGCCCATGTCGTCGGATCGCATGCAAGACCCAAATCACAGTGATGTTATGGTATCAATGTACAACATCACCTCCTAATAGCTCATTCTTTCTTCACATTTCGCTATAGGAAGGATCGAGCCCTCGCATAATGGTAAGCTCACATAAGCGAAAGGAAAGTGCGCAACACAAAAACTTGACAAAGCTAAGAATGGATATAATGGAAACCAAAAGAAACTCACATGATAAACTGCTGCATGTGTATATATACATATAAAAAAAGGATAAACATCCACCAATGAAGGCCGACCTTCATCTAAACAACGGATCAAAACATATCATATGATTTAATTACATATTCTCTTTAACTTTTCACCAAAATTCTCTCAAAACGAAACTCTCCCAAAACAAAATTGCTCCAACCTAAGGATAATGCCCTTCAGGCAGATCCTCCTCATCCCCGGGAATATAATCCGGGTCTTCCTCCCTTTCCGGATCATGTTCCACGTCCTCACCTGCAGCTGTGACGTATAGTCGAGAAGTGAGCTTCATCCAAGCTCAGTAGAGAAAATTACCATGCTAAATCACACCTTATCATTCAAATTCATATTCTTGATGCATAATTAGAAGCAGTCAAAACTTGCGTTTGCATTCAAAATATATCGGGTTCAAGTAAAACATTCACAAAATATCAACTAGTCAAATCATGAGGGCAAATAAGACATGCTTACACTATGCATAACGAGACAAGATAGTCAAGACATAATCAAAACATATGAACGGAACGAGCAAGAAAACGCATATAATCGAGATTTGAGATAATTCACGATACATGGCAAGGATTCATAGGTTCGAGACAAGGTATATCATATGGCATTATAGTAAGTATCCCGTATTAGGGAACAAAGCAGTCCATATTGGACACAGGGTTGTAACCCCGGGGACTCCACCCCTCTCATGGAGGTTCCACTCCCCTTACATATAATACACTCGAAATCAAGCCACATGGAAAGGCATCCCGTATTAGGGAATTGAGCAATCAGTAGCGGACACAGGGTCATAACCCTGGGGACTCCACCCCTCTCATGGAGGCTCCACTCCTCATTGCACATGTTCACAAATCCATAACACGCAAGCATAGATTGACTACACATGGTCAAGAATGAATTTTACTAGTAAGAACACTACAAGACAAGTACACGTGAAAATCAAGAGACGCATGTAAGAGATCATGTAAGACGTGACTACAAATGTAACATCAAATATTCATGTTTAAAAGTTTCAAGAGACATAAAGGTAAATCATGGCGAGAGTATGTAAATGATATTCATGGCTAAAATCTAGTTCATTGGAAAATAGCATATCAAAACATGACTTCGAGAAAAAATATAAGTTGGCAAGGTGTTTTCCTTACTTGAATTCGTGTCGAACACACATGCAAAGATTCACAGTCCGACGAGTTCAAAACCTTGTTCCACGGAGAGTTTATCCTGAATCATGATGTCCATTACATGTCTTAGTCCACATATATAACTCATAAGCATGCTAGCCAAATTCCAAGTACATACATTGAAAATAGCCAAAGACAGAGGTTCACGCTCGAGCGTGGCTCAATCCTGCTCGAGCGATTCCTAGTGGAACCTATGCTTCATGCTCGAGCAGTTTTAACCCGAGCGAAATAACTATACAAAATACACTCGAGCGTAGGCTTCAGAAGATATCCCACTCGAGTTGCATTATTCACGCTCGAGCTTGTTTCCAATACAAAACCTCAGGTCCCGCTTGAGCGGTTTTGACCCAAGCAAAATTAGCCTAAATTTCCTGCTCGAGCAGACCCTTCAGGTCTTTTCCCGCTCAAGCGTAGGGCTTCAGGTGGTTTTCTGCTCGAGCAGTGTGATTCACGCTTGAGCGTATCACACGGAACTATTATCTTTGGCAGTTCATACCACAAACTCGAGCCGACCCTTATGGCTTTCGGAGATGATTCCACATCACACCCAACATGCTCTAGATGAGCTATCACTCGCCTATGAGACTTCTTTTTGAAAAATTAAACAAAAAGCACCACACAAATCCCGCATTGCAGAGTCTAAGCCATGATTTATCCCCAAATTAAAAGCTCATGCAAGGATTTCAACAATTAAACCCAAAGCTTCTCTTTTTCGTGATTCGTACACGTTTGATCCTTGAGATCCTTGCATGAGGCCTCGAGTACTACTACCTAGCAAAAATATTCAAACTCTAAAACACTATGCATGCGATACGAGAGATACCTCTACAAGCTTTCCTCGCATGCGACGCTCCACGGCTCAACAGTGTTGGAATCAATACCCTCACAGCGTCGATTCAGAGATCCGGTCAATGTTCTCAATCTCCACTAGAGAGACTCCGAATATATGGTTCCTGAGCAATTGAAGAGGACGATTCCTCTTCGAAATGGCAAGGTTTCTAATGAAAATAGGGGGTTTGCTCCTACAGGAATCTACGCAAGGAGGGAGATGAAGCTCTCTTTTTCTCTAGGCTCTCTCCACGCTCGATGGCTCTTCACAATGCAAATGATGATTTGCATGGTAACGTGAAGGTAATATAATAGGGAGAATAACATCGGTGTGTAACGCATATATGTCTATATGTATGTGTCCACATCTCTTGGCCTCAAATTCATGGGCCCAAACATCCTGTTCCATCTCTCTAGTGGGCCTTCATAAATACGGTCTCAATTGGGTCTTAATATCTAGTCCCACTTAACTTAAGCATTGAGGGTGGCCCAAAAGGATTTAGTTCCCAAAACAGGCCCCCAAGTGGTTTGGTTCAAAAGGCCCGTGGCTTAGGTCCAAATAGGCCATCAGTCCAAATTGGTTCTTATGGGTCTCAAGTGGCCAGTGCCCACATGGATTCTTCCCGTTCAAGGTTCCATGGTCCGTGACACATTGTCGATCTGGACTTTATACGTGTGGTTTTACTAGGTGTCACAAATGAACACATTTCGGAAAAATGCAACAAGCCTTTGCGTTATGAGGGTAACCTGTGCCATTCAAATTTACCGTTGACACGGTACAAAGCAGAGAGGGGTTCGTTCATGTGATTCTAACATATATCTTAATGAATTTTAATATATAACTAGATTCGGAGTGCTGAGTTCGAAATTCAAATACTAATCAAATTTAAAACGGATTCAAAGCAAATGTGGAGTTCATAATCATGTTCAAAAGAAAATTCATATTATCTTATTTCACGATGATTGCAGCAAACTATTCATATCAATTGAGACAAAATTGCAATTAATATTGAGATTCCCCTACCTAAGTTTGGAGCCCTTTAAAGCGATTCAAATCCTTATTCAAATCTCCCGCTCTTAACCTAGTTCATACAAAGATCATGCTAGGTGTCAACAATGCTGAAGGATGCATTGGTTTGAAGCTTCACAGAGTTTTTCCAAGAAAGCTGAGCAATTTGACCAATCGATTTCTAAATGTAGGGAAATTCGATCGATCGATTTCCCCAGACCAATTTACACTTCCCAGTTATATACCTATTATATACAATCCGATCAATCGGTTCACAAATCAATCGATCGATTTTGACAGATTCTATAGGCTTCCTCCTCGATTTGTTTTTTCCCAAAACTAATCCAATTCTAATCTATCTTCACATATTAACTAATCTAAGTTTAGTAACAATTAATCCAATATTAAAGCATTAACATGCTGTTGGGGGTTTTTAGTATTCTGATTATTGTGTAATGATAAAAGCAAAGTAAAACAGAGGATGGATTCGACACATCTAAAATATCCTAGAGCTGCAAGATACAGGGTCCATTTGTAGCAAGCTTTAATAAGTAAGAGTTTGTCCCACAGGGAGTAGTGATCTAAACCAAGAAGGTGTATATAAGACCTCCAGATCTGGCTAAAGATCTGGTAATTCTAAGGAGAAAGAGAGCTTTTCGGGTGTCACTAGATCTAATTCTACAAAACTGAAATAAAACTAAACTAAAAGATGGAGGAAGATGGATGGAAAAATAAAATATAAAATGGGGAGAAATAGACAGCTAGGGACTGATTTTCATTGTAAAACAGATCAAGAGCTGGGGATTTGCAGCAATCCTTCATTTGGCTACAAGCACAAATGCAAGGTATAAGAATCTGATTTAGACCGGTGGTTTGAATTGATCTTAAGGCTATGATCTGTCCACTTCAAGGGTCACAGATCATCCAATAGATTTCCTCCATCCCGACGGTTTGGATTGATCTTAAGGCTATGATCTGTCCACTTCAATGGTCAAAGATCATCCAATAGACTTCTTCCATCCAGATGGCTTCAATCAGAACAAGATAATTACTACAGATGTTGTGGATGCAAGACCACAAGCACAGGCACCCACAGGCATATCAAACCCAGGGAAATTAGATAGTCATCAAGAGATCTACCGGAGATGTGGTAGGCTTGGCCCATCTACACAAGAGCCGATCGAGAATCTAATGGGACCACAAGATCTATAGATTTAATTAAGCTTTAAAACCAACAATTTATTGCTTTAAACAAAATAATTTACAATAAACTTGTTCCCAGATCTGTAGTCTGTGCATCGATCCACAGTTCTTCATGCCAAAATTACACTTACAAACCAGATCTGAGGTGATACCTAGTTCTAATCCAACAGGCTGGATTAGAGAGAGAAGGGGGAAGAGAAAAAAGGAAAAATAAAACCTAAATGAGCTAAGGAGAACTCAGGCTATTCCTTTGTTCCTACTTTCCTTGCTGAGAAATTATAGCTGAATAGATGGGTATTTATACATATACAGTGATCCATGAGCCTTGAGTTACAGCCAATCAGAGAGTAGAGGACTCAGTTCTGTTATGCACAGCTGAGGTGTCTTCACTTTGGCCAAGGAAAATCACATGTGGACTGTTGTCCCATGTGCATAAATTTGTGCCCAGTTGATGTGTTCTTCCAGCTCTCAAAAATGCCCCTGCCAGCCACTAATATTTGCTAATGAAACCTGAGATAAATCCTTGAGATGTGTGGGACATTGGGATGTGTGCCCTAAAAGCATTGGAATCCCCAAAATGTCCCTAAAGTGTGAAATAGATGGTTGGAACCCGTTCATCGATAGGTTGGAACTTTAGAACATCAATCTTGATAGGTTCATGCAACTGTTCGACAGGTTGAATGGGCTTCAGGTATGCATTCAACAGGTTCTCGACAGTTTCTAACAGGAGCTCGACAGGTTCATTCAACCATTCGACAGGATGCTCGACAAGTTCATTTTCAGCATCAAAACCTCTCGACAGGTTCAAACAACCATTCGATAGGTTGCGATAAGTTCAAACAACCATTCGATAGGTTGCGACAGGTTCAAACAACCATTCGATAGGTTGTGACAGGTTCAAACAACCATTCGATAGGTTGCGATAGGTTCAATTTTAGCCTTTTTCGGCACTGTAGCTTGATTTCAGCACATACCAGCTCGTGGGGTTCAACCGATCACTCGAGAGGTTGGATCTTATCATTTTAAACCACTTGAGGGGTTGGTTTTGAACATGAACTACTCCTGGGGTTCACTAAATCATGCATTTAAACCACCCGAGTGGATGCACCAGCCCTCTAAACTGCTCGAATTCTTCAAGTTTGCAGCTGTGCTGCTCATGGGCTTCCATCATCAGCTCGAGTAGATGATCTTTAACACTTAAAGAACTTGAGTGCATTAATGTTGTAGATGTAATATGCCACTTGAACTACTCTGCAGCTGTTCGCATGGATGCCTTGAGGTGCTGATTTGCTGTTGTCTTCCATCAAAGGTGTTGCCTTGCTACAAACATAAAATGTTATATTACTGCATAGCACCTTCTTAACCTTTGGGCTTCACCACTCTCTCTCTCAGTAGGTCTTCAAGGCCCCCAAAGCATGATAAAAAGCCCCAATGGTGTGAACGACCATAGTGCCTTTTCAATAAATCCATTAGCTCCACTGCTAAACACAAAATTCTTTCTTCTTGGCTTCAACAGCATGGATTGCAGCATTAAGCTCTTATTTTGCTGTTATCTGTAAAAACACACATAAAAGATATTATTAACATGATCGAAGGCCCATCATAGGTCAGGTTAAGGGATAGAAAGTGGTACATTTCAGTGCTCAACACACCCCCAAACCTAACCTTTGCTAGTCGTCGAGCAAAGTGAAATTTAAAATAACTAACCTATGAAATAAAATGCCACTTTCATAGGGAACACAGGTGCATTTGGCACATGCACCAAGCCTTTTAAACCCCTAGGTGATCTCTAGTGGAGGAGTGGAGTCTCCTGAGGGTTTTCAGTGAAGGTACCCCCAAACTTCTCCAATAAAATTAGTTAATACTAATGCACATGCTAAAACAGTGTTTAAGTGAGATAAAAGAAAGTCCACAACAACTGCATTCAATTCTAGCGGATTTTCAACAGAAAAATCATCAGTTTAAAACCTGAAATTCTACTGTAATTCCTTCATCATCAATCACTTCATGTCAAGGCATTGTGCCTGAAAATTAATCCAGAGCTCACCTTTAATTTTAATATTCTGCTTTGATAATGCCCCAAACAAATCAGATTTCAGACCCAAGTCTTACCAAGGTTGTTCTCTCACAAAAAAAGTAGAAGGGTGCATCATTTCTCACAGCTCAAGAGCAATTACAGCCCTCAAATAGGACTGCAAGCATGAGCATAGGGATTGCTCTAACTTCTGAAAATTTCTAACACTTTTCTCCATAGATTAAACAAATCCTCATCTCTACATGACAGCTGAATCCATTTCTGTTACAACCCGACATTTTTCTTCTTTTAAATATTGGAACCGTCGCGTCGTCGGATCACCTAACATGATCCATTCATCCATGGGGTCATTTCTTGTACAAAGTGTTGCAATTGTGGAAGCAATATACTTACTCTGACAGCAATTGTATGGAAAAATAACTGACTTTTACTAATCTAATGCACAAGCACAAATATATACAAGACTAACTGATCTGATGTAGTGCTTTCCACCGATGATGGTCATCCATTATCTAAACAATGGAAAGAAAACCTATACATCCTATAACAAGTATCACAAAATACCATCCATAATTCTTATAAGTTTATCTAATACCTCTGTCTCAACCTTTCTATCTGTCTTTCGCTCTCAAAACCCAAATCTATTTCGGGAAGAATTCTTCCGCGAAATCGTCTTCTTCGTCTTTGTCGTCCTTGTCTCCTTCCTCCTATTTTGGCACGTATGTAGGATTCGCTGCTTGCTCAGGGTCCAAATCTGCAACTAAGATATTTAAGGCGTGGAATGAGCTACCATTAAAGCTCAGTAGAGAATATTATATTGCTAGCATATATTGACAATTTACCACATTCTCATCGAGAAGCATAAAGAATATGATTTTAGTATTATATGACTAATATAATTTGCTGATATGCTGGATTAACACATGATACAACAGGTATGAGAAATCATGCTGAAACAAGATATACATGCAGGCGAAAATAGAAGAACAGCAAAGTCAAGCTCCCGAGTTAGCGGGATCACTTGAATCAAGATACGTTAAGCTCCCGAGTTAGCGGGATCACTTGAACCAAGAAAAAATCAAGCTCCCGATTTAGCGAGATCACTTGTTGCAAGTACACAGTTAAGCTCCCGAGAAAGCGGGATCACTTAACTCAGAACTAGGCAAACACATGGAGAGTATGTCAAGACATAGCAGGGTCAGAATAATGTACTATGCACAATGTATGAATTCAAGTGCATGCTTAATGTAAACTTTGATAAGTAGTAAATTAATTTTCTAACTAGCATAGTCTTATATGGGTTAACACGGCCTGGTACCAAAATGTCCTGCTAAACTGATATGTCTGTTAAAGAAAACAGATTTACAAAACTGATTTTAAGTTATATGATTTCATGTGGTCAAAACTAGTATGTCATCATCAATTAAACTAGTACTTTATTTATCTTAACTCATCTTATATCAAATCTGATCAGGTTTAGAATTATCAAGTCTTCTCAAGATCAGGTCTACATGTTACACCTGTATGCTGACCGTGTTATCCGATAGTGAACTGTAACTCTATGTAATCCAGCACTAAAATTATTTATCTCCTCATATATGATAAATAATTTGCAGTCTATATGAGAATAAGAATCCAAATATATATTAACAAAATATATTCCCTACTTATCACCGAAGCTGACGTGACTTGTAGTGTAGGAGCACTCGTGCATCCGAGAACACCATTCAGGGATAATGTCTCAAAACTATTCTTGTGCACCATGTTTCACTTATCATATAGATATATTAATATTCATGTTTAACGGTTCATATATATTAGATGGTGGCTCATGATTTACCTAAGACCCAAGGTCCTATGGGCCATTAATGGACCCAAGTTATATGCTCATATAGACCCAAAGTCTGTGATGCAAAGAGCACGGTCGAAAATAGCTGCCGATAGAGGTTGCTGCGGCAAGCTCACCAACTGAGTATCTTGCCGCGGCAAGCCTGAGCACTTGTCTTGCCATGGTGTTCTTCCTTGCTTCTATGTATTGGTGCTTTTGTACCCTTGCTTATATATATATATATATATATATATATATATATATATGTTCAGTTCAGCAGGTCTTCAAAGAAGATCCGAAGTGCACCAATCTGCCCTCCGACTTCAAGTAGTCAAGCTGAGAGCTCAATTTCAGTTAAAGCTACGTATGAATGACTCTACTATTAGTGTAATTAAACGAACAACATACCTTGTTGGTGGATGCGCTGGTGTGATACTACCAACTTGGTATCAAGTTCACCGGACTCGACAAATGAGAACCGAAATCACGTGACCATATTTGTCGGGGTACTTTGTGATCTTGAATACTGGAAGCATAACAGAAAGGTCTCTCTATAAATTTCTATATTTGAGGAAACAGGATTTATGGCTGTGATTTCCTAGTTGCAGGGTCGGCTTGCACAGAAATGGAAACGGGAAAAGGCATTCGCTTGCTGCTTGCTATAACCAGGTAGCTGCACTTTGTGTGCATGCTAATAAAAATGACTCATCGAGTCGTCTAACCCACATTCCATGAAAGCAGCTTATCAGCCTCTTTGGTTTACATTCCAAGCTAGGCTAGCATTGACTGCTTGTGTATGTTCCGTAAGCGACAACCAAGCTTCATGTGTACATAAGTCGTATACACTGATGCATTGTATAAGTTAGTTGGGCTTCTTTGTATAAACAGATAAGCCAAAAGAGGCTTATCCTAAAGACCTACTTCATGCCTAGATTTATATTTTATAAGGAAGGGTATTTAATCTTGACCTGGGCTAGCTTAATAACTATAAGAGCTATATGATAGAACATATAAAAATGTGTGGTTCTGATCTATTCCATTCTAACATGGTCTCTTTTTACTTGTATTTTTGCTACCAACATTGACAATCTATAGACTATATGGTTTTGATTAATGTTAACCACTACCTTAGAGAGGTCCTATGTGTCATGATTTTGGCACATGTCCTACTGGACCCGTGACCTGCGTACTTAGTGGGAGTTCTTGACTAGGCCATATGTTACAATTTCATATTAGTAAGGTCTTTTTATTGGGTTGTAATGTGGCTTATAGGTGAAATTTGTAAAATAATAAAGGGGTAAAATGGGATTCAAATTTGAGAAATCAGTCAGGTAAGGAGGTGATTTGCAACTCAACCTTCTTCATTTCAACACAATTCCATTTACTTCTTGAACTTTCAGATTTGAAGTGATCAGTTTCTAATCCTCATTTCATTCTTTCAATGAAATAACTTCACTTTCTCATTCTTTTTCTTTGATTTTCTATTTTTCCTTTTCTTTTAGTATGTTTTTCTTTTTTTATTTTTCTCCATTTTTCTTTTTATGGGCTGGAATGCCACAACACCACCAAATGTGCTTTCCTCTTACTCAACCAAATTTTAAACCTTGCTCCTCTAACCTCACTTCTCCTTTTATTTCCTGATTTCTCAGATTGAGGGTGAACTGAAACAGGTCAAGGAGTTTTCGGTTCAAATTTTATGGTTTTTATCAAAGAAAAACTGGGATTTTTGAGGCTCAAATGGTGTATCAAGGGCAGTTAAAAGGTGGGAAAATTTTAGGCTCAAACTGCCCAAGGGATGGCCTTACTTCATGTCCTCAATGGCATGACTGCTGTCAAGCTATTTCAACTCGGATTTGCTTAACTTCTAGTGGGCAAAATTAGATCCAATCAGTCGATAGAGCAGAAAAATTGCCAAGACACTCTTCAAAGAAAATTTTTCAGGCCCAAATCTCACTGGGTATGGCCTTCCATCAAATTTTTTGGGGTGTATCCTTACAGTTTTCTCTCATTTCAAGTTCACTAAATATCAATTTTTGAAAATTCTTAACATTTGCTTCATGAAAAATGTTAAAACTACAACATATTTCAGTTTCAAAAAGTTTATTAATTTCCTCTTTTCCCAAAAATCAGGTGGGAAATCACTTTATTTTCAAAAACTTTTTCAACATAGCTGCACTAGCATTAACTCATTTCATTGGAACACCTGCCACACCCCCAATCCTAAGATGAACATTGTCCTCAATGTTCTACACAATGAGAAACTAAAGGCAGCAGGGCAAAAGAGGAAAGAAAAACTAAGTAGAAAAATTGCAGCTATGTGCAGTAGAAAATAAAAAAAACAAAATTGAATATATGAGCAGGAAAATGGAAAAGATGCTATACAAATGCAGGAAATTACTGATAAAACAAAAAAAATCAGTAAAATAAAGCTAGAACTGCTATGCAAATGAAAGGGAACTAATGCTAATAACAGAATAACAGTAAAAACAAAGTAAGGAACTGAATACAAAGCTACAAAAACCGAAAAATATTGATACAAAAACAGAGTTGTAGATTAATAAGAAAACAAAGTTAGAAACAAACTATAATCACAGAAAAAAGCAGAAAATTAGTAAAGTTAAGACCTAAGAATGAAAAATCAGCAATCTAAATACAGAAATGAAACTAAAGTTCCTAAAAAACAAAAATCCTAAGACCAAAACCTAATCCACATGTGCCACAAGAAACCCCTTTTGCCTGAGCCAATCAGATACTTATGAATCTAAGTGATTATAAAAATGATCAACAGGAATAACATACAGTGAAAAGCAAGATTCATAAGACTCACCCCTATGTTGATGATGTGTATGAATCAAAAAGAATTTTTAAATAATTAAGCATGGGAGCACATATTAAAAATAGGTTTCATACAACTGAGATCCATGTGATGGTGAGGAAATCTCGAAGGAAAATAAAATCAGTGGCTCCATTGAATATTCCAAACAGCATATGATCCACTGCTCATTATCCTACATGATTCCTCAAAATGAAAAACCATGATCTCAGCAGGTCCAGATGGGAAAAATGAATAAAAAAAAAAGAAAAATAGCCCATTTAAAGATATTTTTATGTTTTTATAATTTTCTATTTTTTATTTATTTTGAATCAGTCTGGGCTCAACAAGGGCCCTTATTTACTACTACTAAAAAATAAGAAGAAATAGAAATTTTTATTTGTGTTTTCATTTTCTTTTATTTTTTGTATTTGCTTTTTGTTGAGTTACAAAAATTAGAATGACAGCAAATACAGCAAAATTACTGGTCAAAAGAATTTTAAAAATAGAAAATAAATGCAAAGGAGAAGGAGATGCAAACACAAGCAGATCTGCTCCTGCTGCAATCCAGATGCTCCTTGTTTGGCAGCTGCTCCAGATCTGTAAAAATCCAAAAACTGCAGCAGTACCTTATTCAAGCATAGTGATAAGAAAAAAAAGAAAAACTCAGGCCACTGCCTTATTTTTACAAAAGGACAAAAGAGTGACAGCAGCATTTATTCAAATAGCTAGAAGGCAAAGAATAAAAACTCAAAGAAAGATAGAGTTGCTGTAGTTTAAAACTGGTTTTCTATACAAAAATTGCAGCAAATATTAAATCACGCTGTTGGACTGCAGTGTAAAAAATCTAAAATAGAACAGTAATAAAAACTAAAAAATCAGATCTATAAAATAAAAATAAAAGTCAGATCTACAAAAATGACAAACTCAGATCTACTACCTAGATCAAAACTCCCCGGTAGTAGCGCCAAAAACATGTTGGGGGTTTTTAGTGTGCTGATTATTGTGTAATGATAAAAGCAAAGTAAAACTGAGGATAGATTCAGCACATCTAAAATATCCTAGACTTGCAAGATACAGGGTCCATTTGTAGCAAGTTTTAATAAGTAAGAGTTTGTCCCACAGGGAGTAGTGATCTAAACCTAGAAGGTATATAGTAGACCTCCAGATCTGGCTACAGATCTGGCAATTCTAAGGAGAACGAGAGCTTTTCGGGTGTCACTAGATCTAATTCTACAAAACTGAAATAAAACTAAACTAAAAGATGGAGGAAGATGGATGGAAAAATAAAATATAAAATGGGGAGAAATAGACAGCTAGGGACTGGTTTTCATTGTAAAACAGATCTAGAGCTGGGGATTTGCAGTAATCCTTCATTTGGCTACAAGCACAAATGCAAGGTATAAGAATCTAATTTAGACCGGTGGTTTGGATTGATCTTAAGGGTATGATCTGTCCACTCCAATGGTCACAGATGATCCAATAGATTTCCTCCATCCCGACGGTTTGGATTGATCTTCAGGCTATGATCTGTCCACTTCAATGATCACAGATGATCCAATAGATTTCCTCCATCCCGACGGTTTGGATTGATCTTCAGGCTATGATCTGTCCACTTCAATGATCACAGATGATCCAATAGATTTCATCCATCCTGATGGCTTCGATCAGAACAACATAATCACTACAGATGCTATGGATGCCAGGTCATAAGCACAGGCACCCACAGGCATATCCAACCTAGGGAAATCAGATGGTCATCAAGAGATCTACCAGAGATGTGGCAGGCTTGGCCCGTCTACACAATAGCCGATCGAGAATCTAATGGGACCACAAGATCTATAGATTTAATTAAGCTTTAAAACCAATAATTTATTGTTTTAAACAAGACAACTTACAATTAACTTATTCCCAGATCTGTAGTCTGTGCATCGATCCACATTTCTTCATGCCGAAATTACAATTACAAACCAGATCTGAGCTGCTACCTAGTTCTAATCCGATAGGCTGGATTAGAGAGAGAAGGGGGAAGAGAAAAAGGGAAAAATAAATCCCAAAATTAAACCTAAATGAGCTAAGGAGAACTCAGGCTATTCCTTTGTTCCTACTTTTCTTGCTGAGAAATTACAGCATAATAGATGGGTATTTATACATATGCATCGATCCATGTGCCTTGAGTTGCAGCCAATCAGAGAGCAGAGGACTCAGTTCTATTATGCACAGCTGAGGTATCTTCATTTCAACCAAGGAAAATCACATGTGGACAGTTGTCCCATGTGTAGAAATTTGTGCCCAGTTGATGTGTTCTTGCAGCTCTCAAAAATTCTCCTACCGGCCACTGATATTTGCTAATGGAACCTAAGATAAATCCATGAGATGTGTAAGACATTGGGATGTGTGCCCTATAAGCATTATAATCCCTAAAATGTCCCTAAAGTATGAAATAGATGGCTGGAACCCGTGCCTCGATAGGTTGGAGCTTCAGAACTTCAATCTCGACAGGTTTAGTCAACTGTTCGATAGGTTGAATGGGCTTTAGATACACATTCGACAGGATCTCGACAGGTTCTAATAGGAGCTCGACAAGTTCATTCAACCATTCGATAGGATGCTCTGTAGGTTCATTTTCAGCATCAGAACCTCTCGACAGGTTCTCTCGACAGGTTCAAACAACCATTCGATAGGTTGCGATAGGTTCAAACAACCATTCAATAGGTTGCAACAGGTTCAAACAACCATTCGAAAGGTTACGACAGGTTCAATGTTAGCCTTTTTCAGCATTGTAGCTTGATTTTAGCACATACCAGCTCGTGGGGTTCAACCGACCACTCGAGAGGTTGGATCTTATCATTTTAAACCACTCGAGGGGTTGGTTTTCAAGTTGAACCACTCGTGGGGTTCACTAAATCATGCATTTAAACCACTCGAGTGGTTGCACCAACCCTCTAAACTGCTCGAATTCTTCAAGTTTGCAGCTGTGCTGCTCATGGGCTTCCATCATTAGCTCGAGTAGATGATCTTCAACACTTAATGTACTCGAGTGCATTAATGTTGTAGCTGTAATATGCCACTTGAATTGCTCTACAGTTGTTCATATGAATGCCTTGAGGTGCTGATTTGCTACTGTCTTCCATCCTAGGTGTTTCCTTGCTAGAAACATAAAATGTTGTATTACTACATAGCACCTTGTTAACCTTTGGGCTTAACCACTCTCTCTCTCAGCAGGTCTTCAAGGTCCCCCAAAGCATGCTAAAAAGCCCCAATGGTGTGAACCACCATGGTGCCTTTTCAATAAATCCATCAACTCCACTGCCAAACACAAAATTCTTTCTTCTTGGCTTCAACAACATGGATTGCAGCATTAAGCTCTTATTTTACTGTTATCTGTAAAAACATACATAAAAGACATTATTTACATGCTCAAAGGTTCATCATACGTCAGGTTAAGGGATAGAAAGTGGCATATTTCAGTGTTCAACACACCCCCAAACCTAACCTTTGTCAGTTCTCGAGCAAAGTGAAATTTAAAATAACTAACCTATGAAACAAAATCCCACTTTCGTAGGGAACACGGGTGCATTTGGCACATGCACCAAGCCTTTTAAACCCCTAGGTGATCCCTAGTGGAGGAGTGGAGTCTCCTGAGGGTTTTCAGCGAAGGAACCTCCGAACTTCTCTAATAAAATTAGTTAATACTAATGCACATTCTAAAATAGTGTTTAAGTGAGATAAAATAAATTCCACACCAAGTGCATTCAATTCAAGAGAATTTTCAGTAGAAAAATCATCAGTTTGAAACCTGAAATTCTGCTGTAATTCCTTCATCATCAATCACTTCATGTCAAGGCATTGTGCCTGAAAATTAATGCAGAGCTCACCTTTAATTTAAGAATTCTACTTTGATAATGCCCCAAACAAATCAGATTTCAGACCCAAGTCTTACCAGGGCTGTTCACTCACAACAAAAGTGGAAGGGTACATCATTTCTCATAGCTCAAGAGCAGTTACAGCCCTCAAATAGGACTGCAAGCATGAGCATAGGCATTGCTCCAACTTCTGAAATTTTCTAACTCTTTTCACCATAGATTAAACAAATCCTCATCTCCACATGACAGCTCAATCCATTTCAGAATAGTAAGGCCATTTTATTGGGTTGTAATGTGGCTTATGGGTGAAATTTGTAAAAGAATAAAGGGGTAAAATGGGATTCAAAATTGAGAAATCAGTCAGGTAAGGAGGTGATTTGCAACTCAACCTTCTTCATTCCGGAACAATTCCATTTACTTCTTGAACTTTCAGATTTGAAGTGAGCAGTTTCTAATCCTCATTTCAATCTTTCAATGGAATGACTTCTCTTTCTCATTCTTTTTCTTTGATTTTCTATTTTTCCTTTTCGTTTTGTATGTTTTTCTTTTTTTCTTTTTCTCCATTTTTCTTTTTATGGGTTGGAATGCCACAACAACACCAAATATGATTTCCTCTTACTCAACTAAATTTTAAACCTTGCTCCACTAACCTCACTTCTCCTTCTATTTCCGGATTTCTCAGATTGAGGGTGAACTGAAATAGGTCAAGGTTTTGGGTTCAAATTTTATGGATTTTATCAAAGAAAAACTGGGATTTTTGAGACTCAAATGGTGTGTATCAAAGGCAGTTAAAAGGTGGGAAAATTTTAGGCTCAAACTGTCCATGGGATGGACTTACTTCATGTCCTCAATGTCATGAATGCTATCAAGCTATTTCAACTCGGATTTGCCTAACTTCTAGTGGAAAAAATTAGATCCAATCAGTCTATATTGCAGGAAAATTGCCAAGACACTCTTCAAAGAAAATTTTTCAGGCCCAAATCTCACTGGTTATGGCCTTCCATCAAATTTTTTGGGGTGCATCCTTACAGTTTTCTCTCATTTTAGGTTCACTAAATATCAAATTTTGAAAATTCTTGACATTTTCTTCATGAAAAATGTTAAAACTACAACATATTTCAGTTTCAAAAAGTTTATTAATTTCCTCTTTTTCCAAAAATCAGGTGGGAAATCACTTTATTTTTAAAAACTTTTTCAAAATAGTTGCACTAGCATTAACTCATTTCATTGGCACACCTACCATACCTCCAAACCTAAGATGAACATTGTCCTCAATGTTCTACACAATGAGAAACTAGGGGCAGCAGGGCAAAAGAGGAAAGAAAAACTAAGCAGAAAAATTGCAGCTATGTGCAGCAGAAAATAAAGAAAACAAAACTGAATATATGAGTAGGAAAATGGAAAAGATGCTATACAAATGTAGGAAATTACTGTTAAAATAGAAAAAATTAGTAAAATAAAGCTAGAACTGCTATGCAAATGAAAGGGAACTAATGCAAATAACAGAAAAACAGTAAAAACAAAGTAAGGAACTGAATACAAAGCTACAAAAACCAAAATATATTGATACAAAAACAGAGTTGTAGATAAAAAAAAATAGGAAAACAAAGTTAGAAACTAACTATAATCACAGAAAAAAGCATAAAATTAGTAAAGTTAAGACCTAAGAATGAAAAATCAACAATCTAAATACAGAAATGAAACTAAAGTTCCTAAAACAGAAAAATCCTACGACCAAAACCTAATCCACATGTGCCACAAGAAACCCCTTTTGCCTGAGCCAATCAGATACTTATGAATCTAAGTGATTATAAAAATGATCAGCAGGATTCATAAGACTGACCCCTATGTTGATGATGTGTATGAATCATAAAGAATTTCTAAATAATTAAACATGGGAGCACACATTAAAAATAGGATTCATACAGCTGAGATCCATGTGATGGTGAAGAAATCTCGAAGGAAAATAAAATCAGTGGCTCCATTGAATATTCCAAACAGCATATGATCCACTGCTCATTACCCTACATGATTCCTCAAAATGAAAAACCATGATCTCAGCAGGTCCAGATGGGAAAAATGAATAAAAAAAAGAGAAAAATAGCCCATCTAAAGATATTTTTATGTTTTTATAATTTTCTATTTTTTGTTTGTTTTGGATCAGTCTGGGCTCAACATGGGCCCTTATTTACTACTGCTGAAAAATAATAAGAAACAGAAATTTTTATTTGTGCTTTCATTTTCTTTTACTTTTTGTATTTGGTTTTTGTTGAGTTACAAAAATTAGAATGACAGCAAACACAGTAAAACTGTTGGTCAAAAGAATTTTAAAAATAGAAAATGAATGGAAAGGAAAAGGGGATGCAAACTCAAGCAGATCGACTCCTGCTGCAATCAAGATGCTCCTTGTTTGGCAGCTGCTCTAGATCTGTAAAAATCCAAAAACTGCAGTAGTACCTTATTCAAACATAGCGACAAGAAAAAAAAGAAAAACTTAGGCCCCTGCCTCATTTTTGCAAAAGGACAAAAGAGTGACAGCAGCATTTATTCAAATAGCTAGAAGGCAAAGAATAAAAACTCAGAGAAAGATAGAGTTGCTGCAGTTTAAAACTGGTTTTCTATACAAAAACTGCAGCAAACATTAAATCAAGCAGTTGGACTGTAGTGTAAAAAATCTAAAACAGAACAGTAATAAAAACTAAAAAATCAAATCTACAAAATAAAAATAAAAATCAGATCTACAAAAATGACAAACTCAGATATACTACCTAGATCAAAACTCCCCGGCAGCGGCGCCAAAAACTTGTTGGGGGTTTTTAGTGCGCTAATTATTGTGTAATGATAAAAGCAAAGTAAAATAGTGCATGGATTCAATACATCTAAAATATCCTAGACCTGCAAGATATAAGGTCCATTTGTAGCAAGTTTTAATAAGTAAGAGTTTGTCCTACAGGGGGTAGTGATCTAAACCTTTGTGTATAGTAGACCTCCAGATCTGGCTACAGATCTGGTAATTCTAAGGAGAAAGAGAGCTTTTCAGGTGTCACTAGATCTAATTCTATAAAACTGAAATAAAACTAAACTAAAAGATGGAGGAAGATGGATGGTAAAATAAAGTATAAAATGGGGAGAAATAGACAGCTAGGGACTGGTTTTCATTGCAAAACAGATCAAGAGTTGGGGATTTGCAGTAATCCTTCATTTGGCTACAGGCACAAATGCAAGGTATAAGAATCTGATTTAGAACGGTGGTTTGAATTGATCTTAAGGCTATGATCTGTCCACTTCAATGGTCACAGATCATCCAATAGATTTCCTCCATCCCGACAGTTTAGATTGATCTTAAGGCTATATCTGTCCACTTCAATGGTCACCGATCATCCAATAGGTTTCCTCCATCCCGATGGCTTCGATCAGAACAAGAAAATCACTAAAAATGTTGTGGATGTAAGGCCCCAAGCACAGGCACCCACTAGCATATCAAACCCATGGAAATCAGATGGTCATCATGTGATCTACCAGAGATGTAGCAGGCTTGGCCCATCTACACAAGAGCCGATCAAGAATCTAATGGGACCACATGATCTATAGATTTAATTAAGCTTTAAAACAAATAATTTATTTCTTTAAATAAAATAACTTATAATAAACTTGTTCCCAGATCTGTAGTCTGTGCATCGATCCACATTTCTTCATGCTGAAATTACAATTACAAACCAGATCTGAGCTGCTACCTAGTTCTAATCCAATAGGCTGGATTAGAGAGAGAAGGGGGAAGAGAAAAAAGGAAAAATAAAACCTAAAACTAAACCTAAATGAGCTATGGAGAACTCAGGCTATTCCTTTGTTCCTACTTTCCTTGCTGAGAAATTACAGCATAATAGATGGGTATGTAGACATATGCATCGATCCATGTGCCTTGAATTGCAGCCAATCAGAGAGTAGAGGACTCAGTTCGGTTATGCATAGCTGAGGTGTCTTCATTTCGGCCAAAGAAAATCACATGTGGACTGCTGTCCCATGTGCAGAAATTTATGCCTAGCTGATGTGTTCTTGTAGCTCTCAAAAATGCCCCTGCCAGCCACTGATATTTGCTAATGGAACCTGAGATAAATCCCTAAGATGTGTGGGACATTGGGATGTGTGCCCTAGAAGCGTTGGAATCCCCAAAATGTCCCTAAAGTGTGAAATAGATGGTTGGAACTCGTGCCTCGATAGGTTAGAGCTTCAGAACTTCAATCTCGACAGGTTCAGGCAACTGTTCGACAGGTTGAATGGGCTTCAGGTATGCGTTCGACAGGTTCTGACAGTAGCTCAACAGGTTCATTCTACCATTCGACAGGATGCTCGACAGGTTCATTTTCAGCATCAAAGCCTCTCGACAGGTTCTCGACAGGTTCAAACAACCATTCGATAGGTTGCGATAGGTTCAAATAACCATTCGATAGGTTGTGACAAGTTCAAACAACCATTCTATAGGTTGCGACAGGTTCAATTTTAGCCTTTTTTAGCACTGTAGCTTGATTTCAGCACATACCAGCTCGTGGGGTTCAATCGACCACTCAGAGGTTGGATCTTATCATTTTATACCACTCTAGGGGTTGGTTTTCAACATGAACCACTCGTGGTGTTCAATAAATCATGCATTTAAACCACTCGAGTGGTTGCACCAGCCCTCTAAACTGCTCAAATTCTTCAAGTTTGCAGCTGTGCTACACATGGGCTTCCATCATTAGCTCGAGTAGATGATCTTCAACACTTAAAATGCTCGAGTGCATTAATGTTGTAGCTGTAATATGCCACTTGAATTGCTCTTCAGCTGTTCATGTGAATGCCTTGAGGTGTTGATTTGTTGTTGTCTTCCATCCAAGGTGATGCCTTGCTACAAACATAAAATGTTGTATTGCTCCGTAGCACCTTGTTAACCTTTGGGCTTCACCACTCTCTCCCTCAGCAGGTCTTCAAGGCCCTCAAAGCATGCTAAAAAGCCCCAATGGTGTGAACCACCATGGTGCCTTTTCAATAAATCCATCAGCTCCACTGCTAAACAGAAAATTCCTTCTTCTTGGCTTCAACAGCATGGATTGCAGCATGAAGCTCTTATTTTGCTATTATCTATAAAAACACACTTAAAAGACATTATTAACATGCTCAAAGGTCCATCATAGGTTAGGTTAAGGGATAGAAAGTGGTATATTTTAGTGCTCAACACATGCTCACCTTTCAAGGTTGATTACGTGACTTTTGATGATTCTATCGAAAGGGATTTTTAGTGTTGATCTCGTAACCTCTTGCGAAGATCAGAATCACAATAGAGCCCAATCACAATGGCAAACACTCACATCTTAATCTCACCTTCTCATTTTCTATTGAAGCGTCCACGACGATTGACTCGTATTCCTTCCAAACTACTTTCCCACTCTCTTAGATTCACTCCATACCGAAACTCAAAGGCTTCTCGCGGTCGGAATTTGTAAGTGAAATTTGTAAGAGTATAGAGTTCTTGAAATGTAGACGACCCTTCCTTTGCGGAGAAATCAAACCTCGCGAAGTGATCTTCCCAATTTGTTTTCTTACGAGTGGAAAGGAGGAGAGGAATTTTCCCTTCTCTCTTCTCTCTTATAAAACAAAGCAAAAGGAAAAGGAATATCTAGATGTTTACTATAAAATCCTATCCACTTAAACTTAGTTCTAATTGGGTGTTGGGCAAGTATATTTTGATCCGGCCTGCGGCTTACTCCTAACAGCCAACCAATAGTTTATACCTACTTTGCTATACATTTCCCACTAACTATGTAGTCGAAAATTTCAAGGCGACATTGGTCACCATGTCAGACACGTACACGTGGTCCATCACGTTTGGTTCCTAAATTTTTTGAGACATTACATTCTCCCCTCTAGAAATTTTCGTCCCCGAAAATCCAGTGCACGTATTTTTGTCAAGATGACAACACTTATTCTAACATATGGTCTTACCGTTCATAAAACAAAAGTACACCTAGAGGCCTTGGAATTTTCTACTTTAAGATAACCCAATCCTTTAACTGAATTCAAAGTTCTAAACATCTACTCAGAATAAAACTATCGGAATACCCTGATTCACTAGATTTTTAGGATATCTACAATTCAGCTTCTATGCATTCATACGAAACACCCACACTTGTAGCAGTCCTAGATAGCGACAACTGAGCACACATACTTGCAGCAGTCCTAGATAGCAACAACTAAGTACACATGCCCATAGCAGCCTAGATAGCGACAACTAACAAGATGTATGCATCTCATGCAGTCATTATACACATCTAACATTTAACCCCAAAGTAATTGGCAACGAAATTATCCACAAGAATTTAATCCATTAAGTACCCATGACAATTAAGTCCACCATCCATTGAAAACTGAAGTAAACTTATTAGCCATAGCTACGAACTAGGCAACACATCTAACCAGTAATTAATCACGAATTAATTGCTACCATGATACCATCACACTTACTCATAAATATATTTTTTTAACATAAGATGAGTATCCAAGAACCACTAACTCCACGAAATCATAGAAAACTGTGACTATAGGGTATCCAAGACCCAATAATTCTCAAAGTTACAAGAAAAGCATTCATAATTCACAAAAATGTTAACCAACGGTTTACCAATAACTCTCCTCACTAACCTGCCTGGTCGTCCGATGGTTCAACACCTCGATCCGCAGCACTCCTAGCTCTGGAAGTAGACGTCTCCATAGCATAGTTGCGCAGGTCAGTGACATAGGTGCGTGCATCGGCGACGTATGGTGTGTATGTAGTAGGGTAATCATGGCGCATCAAATGCATCAGCAAAGCCTCATGAAAATCTAACCGGTAGTGCAGTTGACAATTGTTTTCTGCCATCAGGGTTAGCACGTCGTCAATTGTAGCAGCCGATGCCCTTTGAGGTGGGGGCATTTAAGTTAGGGCGGCCTGCTGAGGTGGTGGTGTACAAAATGGGGCAGCTTGCTGAGGTTGAGCTGTAGGTTCGGGTTGTTCCTGCTCTTGCTCGGCTTGTTCAGGCTCCTCTTGGCCTTGATCAGCTCTTCCTTGAGCACTCTTCTTTAACTTGTTGAAACCTTTCTTCCAATCCTTTATCCGATATGCCTTAACATTATCAGTTAGAGTCTGCTCATCCTGTGGAATAGTATAATCGTCTCGACTGGCCTGATATTCCTCGATCATCCAAGTGATAAGGCGAGCATAAGGTATTTTGTTCAGCGGTATCTTCCTTCCTTTCAACATATTCTCTCGAGAATATTCTATGCCATCTTTCACCACCTTTGGGGCATTGAACCATTATTCCTTACAAAGGCTGAGAAAATGGCCTGTAGAATGGTTCCCAATCTTTCTGTTTTGTGCTTCAAGGGAATAATTAAACTTGAAGACAACGTCAAGCATCCACATTTCATCCGGCAATTGGGATCTTGCCACTGACTGCCCAGACCCATGTTCTCCATGAGTCCTTTTCTCAAGAATCACATGCTACGGTACTGATATGGGATTCGGTGCCGACAATTCCATACTCTCATCAAAATCAAAGGGGCATTTCATCACCTCGGTGATGTGATGAACTCCAAATTCATACACTTTACTGTCAATTTTGGTGTATAATTTATCACAGTCCTCGCCCATGTTTATATTTTGATAAAATATTCTAACCATTCTTGGGTAAAAATATTTGTGGAAGGATTGGAGCAAAGATCCTAATCCAGCTTTTTCTAGGTTTTCAAATGTCCACTTGGTCATTCTTTGGTTTTCAAAGAGTTCTTGGTCAAAGGACCATTTGACCTCAAATGTTTTTGTTTCCCACCACTCATTCAATTGCTCTTGTGGTGGCGGCAGTGGGGGTTGCACTGAAGAACCGGCTTTAGACGCGGGCCGCTTAGACATAGGGGTTCTAACGGATGATTGTTTCATAGGACCCATTGAAATTTCAAAGGAATCAAAGAAAAACTCAAAATTTGAAGAAATAATCCAAGTAAAAGGTAGGTTTATCTTTTTACAGAGTTAAGATTCGATTCCGACAAAGAAATTTGAAGCTTTCGCGATCTTGGAGGAAAAATGCGGCAAGTTCTCTCTCAAAAAGGAAGAAAAAAACCTAAACTCTCTTGGTTTGAACCGTGCAAATGAATAAAAGAACACACGACCCCCTGCTTATACTGCCTGACTCGATCGATTGATTTCTAAATTCGATTGATCGATTTTTCTGAACACTCAGCTGTTGGTACGCGCTTTTTCTGGATTCCTTTCGATCCCCGGAATCAGTGGCCCAATTCGGTCCAAGTGGACTCTGGCGAAGGCGATGATAGAGTAATAAATTAGGAAATATTAACTGCTAAAATTAAAGAGGCAAATTCTAAATGAAGAATACCTAAGAATATGCGATCGCCAGCTGCAAATATTTATCGACACTACAACATATCACTGATCTCGCTTTTAGGGGGAGTGGGGGTTTGGAGGTTGAACTCCTTTACTGAATCGTCCGTTAGCGAGCGTCAGCAGCTGTGGGTTGCCTTTAGTCTAACTAGTTTGTTTTCCTATTCCTGCTAAGATTCTAATTTAACTTGGTCTCCTAATCCTACTGAGAGTCTAATTGATTTCGATATCTTAATCCTATTAGAAATGTAATTAATTAAGTCTCCTAATCCTACTAGAAGTCTGATTACTTTAAATATTTTAATCTTAATTAGAAATCGAATTAATTAAAAAAAAGGGTTTTGGGCCCGCTATGCTAAGGAGGATTGGCCCCGTTCCCGGGTACCCTCTTTAAGCTCCCTTGGGCAAATAGGGTGGCTAAAATTGACAAAGACTGGATTTGAATTATAAAGTAGCATTTTTTGTGAAAGATTGATGATTGATATTTAAGGGTTAAAATTTTAGGGCTAAAAAAAGAATTAAGAACTGAAGTTATAAAGAAAATTTTAGGATTTAAAATTATGAGAAATTAAGACTAAAGCTAAAATTTAAGGACTAAGATCAGGATTGAAATTAGGAAAATTTGGACCGTGAGATTAAGGACCAATTCTAGAACCTAAGAATTAGGGCCTAAAAATTAAAAGACTGATTCTAGAACCTAAGGACTAGAAGAAGAAAATTAGAAATTTAGATTAAAACCTAAGATCTACAATTTAAGAACTAGAGGGCTAGAACCTAAATCTAGAACTAGAATATAAAAAAAGGGAACTGGTTCTAGAACCTAAGAACTAAGGAATTACCTAAGAATCATCTAAATTGTGCAGAGGGAAATTGTGTAGAGGGAAATTGTATAGGGGAAAATTGTATAGAGGAAAATTATATAGAGGGAATTGTGTAGAGGAATAGCTAGGGGGGGTAAAGGTCTTATTTATAGGCTTTTATCATAAATCCTATTTTCTAAAATAATATAATAAAGATACTAATTCTAATTCAACTAGGAGTTTTGAAAAACGTCACTTTTGCGTAGCAATCGAAAACTGACCATAACTTCTTCGATACTTATCAGAATTGTGTGTTTTTTAGCTCGTTGGAAATCTACTTTGATAAGCTTTCCAATGTGACCAATGTTGCCTCAATCTGACTTCGTTTGATACCTCAAAATTACCCAAACATAAAAGTAACGGGATTGACAATTGAGAAAAGGTTAGGGAGACCTAGTTGGCTCTAGACTAAGGATTTGGACAGGGATTTTCTAAGGGCTGAATTCTAAAACTTAAGAATTAAGAATTAGAATCTAAAGATTAGAACTATAAGAAATGAAAAATTAAAACTAAAGGCTAAAAAATCCAAGGATTGAAATCGGAGTCGAAATCTAAAAAATCAGACTGTAGGATTAAGGATTGGTCCCAGAAAACTAAGAACTGAAACTAGAGATTAATATTAGGATTGAAAATTAAGGTATCGGGATAAAAACTAAGTTTTAAGACTGAAAATTAGATAATAAATTTAAAGACTGATTCTAAAAACTAAGAATTAGAGCCAGGGATTAAAGTATGGATTAAAAAGGAGGTATTACGGTCGAAGACTGAAAATCGAAACTAATAATTAAAACCAAAGTTTTAAATCTAATAAATAAAGACTAGGACTAGAGATTAGAAACTAAAACCTAGGACTAGAAATCATAGCCTAAGATCTAAAACCGGAAATTAAAACTAGAAAGTAAATTATAGCTATGGCCTGGGCTGCCAAGAGAAATCTCGGAACCCTAAGCTTGGAGACGAATAACTCGAAACTCGAATCTCAAAGTTGTGGGGGCCAGGGTTTGGGTCGTAATGGAGAGATTTTTTATAGGTTTTTTTTCAAATTAAATGCCCTGTTTCAGGCGTTTAACTGAATTATGTGCCGGTTTCCCGGTGCTTAATCGCTTTGAGTTGGTCACCGACTCAGTGAGCGACTGGCTGACTTGCTTAGCGAGTTTCCTAGTTCTAACAATTTTAGGACTAATTGCATGCCTGGTGTGGAGTGCGCAATTCAATTAGGCGTCTCTTCCAAAGACCATAATCGATGAAGCTTGGGGGTCAAGGACTATAAGACTAGGTCGGGCGTAGGCCAATTCCGCGTCGGTGGTGGGGCGCTCAATCCGATCCCCCGTGCCATGGTGGGTGCGTGATCGAGTCTCGAGGTGGTCTGGGAAAGGAAGTCTGGTTTGAGAGGGGACTGATTGCACGTGTGTGGCTTGGCGTGCGATCAAATTGTGTGAGTGATTTTAGGCATGCTATTTGCAAGACTATTATTTCTATTTTAGTGCATGGTTTCCACATTAGGGTCATGGGGCCTGAAATGCTAGACTATTATTTCTGTATGCATTTTGACTATATACTATTATTTTAGTATATAGTCTCCATGCGTCGGGATCTGAGCCACAGAGCTATTGTTTCAACCTGCATTCAGCCATGTACTATTGTTTCAGTGCATGGTTCCCACGTTAGGGTCATGGGGCCTGAGCCACAGAGCTATTATTTTAGCCTGTGTCTAGCCATATACTATTATTTCAGTATATGGTCCCACATTAGGGTCATGGGGCCTGAGCTATAGAGCTATTATTTCAGCCTGTGTTCAGCCATATACTATTATTTCAGTATATGGTCCCAATTAGGGTTATGAGGTCAAAGATTGACCAAATAGATTTTACATTTCGAGAGGAAAAAATGGGGGTGTCTACATCAGCAGCTCAAGAAAATCGATCGATCGATTTCCTTAAGGGAAAAATTTGATCGATCGGTTTCTTCAGAAAATTTCAAGTCAAAAATTTTGGAAGAAACCTCTTTTCACTTGTTTTAAAGACTCCGGGGTTTTAAACCCACCTAGTACCTGCATCATACACTTGGTATACACCCACACACATCCATTTACAATATACTAATCAAGTTTTGGGCCATTAATTCATGATTTCCACCAAACTATAAAATTTAAACATAATTCCAAATTTCATAAAGTAATGACCTTGGCGTTTATGTTCTTGCAGTTCTCAAAATTTTATGATACACAACAAGTAAAAATACTACAAAGTGAAATATGAGTAAATACACTAACGTAAGTCATATAGAGATGAGATTACATAGAATTTTTGACATTTGATCACATCGTTACACACCGAATTGACGAGTTTCACTCAAATAATTGAGGGTATTGGTCGCGAATCTCCGCTTCGCAGAGTAGTTCCGTCATTTCAGCAGTACTAAGGGAATCTGTTTGGTTCACAAGGTCTTCTCTTTACGGTTTAAATTTGTATCGATTTTTCAGCCGCTTTCAAATCTTCCTGAAGCTCGATAGCTTGGTAATCCAAGACATGAGTCGGTCTTTAACGTACTTCCGCAACATTGATACATGGAATACGTTATGCATGCTAGACAGTTGTGGCAGAAAAGCAAGGTGATATGAGACTTCGCCAACCTGACCTAGTATCTCGAAAGGTCTAACATAGCATGGGCTCAGCTTCCGACACTTTCCAAAGCGTATCACACCTTTAGTAGGCGAGATCTTTACGAAGGCATTATCTCCTATCCGAAAATGTGGGGTGTTAATACTATATAAGACAAAGGAAACTAAAGATTACTAATGCTATTACGTTCACCTGAAACTCAACGTGTGTTCGTTTGAGGTAGGCATAACTCTTTTGGCAACTTTGTGCAACTCCCAACCTCTCACGGATTAACCGAACTGTTTATGGGCTTTCCATGATCTCTGGACCCATAATGAGTTTCTCACCGACTTCTTCCCAATTAAGCACAGACCTGTAGTTTTGACCATACAAAGCTTTGTAGGGAGCCATTCCGATGCTAGCCTAGTAGCTATTGTTATAGGCGAACTCGATCAGGGGTAAATGCTTATTCTATAATCCTTGAAAATCCAATATGCAATCTTGTAGCATGTCTTCAATTATCTGATTCACCCTCTCAGTCTGCCCATCAGTCTGAGGATGAAATGTCGAACTGAAATCAAGTCTTGAACCCATCCCTTCCTGAAAATGCTGTCAGAACTGAGACGTATATAGCAGGTCTCTAACACGATACTAACCGGTATGCCATGTAACCTAATAATCTCCCTGAGGTACATCTCTGTAAGCTTGCTGACGGTATACGTCCTATTGTTTAGGAGAAAGTGGGTGGATTTGGTCAATCGATCAACAATGACCCATATGGCATTGTATCCCTTTAATGTTCTTGGTAATCCAAGAATGAAGTCCATAGAGATGGCCTCTCATTTCCACTCGGGTATCGACAATGGCTGTAGTAGCCCAGACGGGTTCCTATGATCAACCTTTACTAGCTGGCAGACCAAACACCTTGGCACGTATTCGGCCACATCTTTCTTCAAACCTCTCCACCAGAAGGTTTTCTTTAAATCTTGATACATCTTGGTACTTCCAGGATGTATGGCATACATCGACTTGCAAGCTTCTTTTAAAATAGTATCTTGAAGCTTGGTGTTGATTGGTATGAACACTCGGTCTTGAAATAGTAATGTGTCGTCCTCTCTGATGGAGAAATTTGGTCTATTCTCACTAATCACCTATCTTCTGATGGCCATGAGTTCATCATTTTTCATTTGTAGTTTATGGATGCTCTCAAACAATGTCGTTCGGATGATGATAGTGGCCATTAAAGCTCTCGAACCTTTAACATCAAATCTCGTGTCACACAAGGCCATATCTTCAAGTAAGTGCCATCAGTGCACTCTCGTGATGAGGTATGACAACTCGCAGTGGACTTCTGGCTTAGTGCGTCTACCACAATATTATCTTTCCCGGGGTGGTACTGGATGGAACAATCACAGTACTTGAGGAGCTCCATCCATCTTCGTTGCCTCATGTTCAAGTCCTTCTAGGTGAAAAGGTACTTGAGACTCTTATGATCAGTGAATATATCAAATGTATCCCCATGAAGGTAATGTCTCTAGATCTTCAAAGAAAATATGACTACTGCCAACTCAAGGTCATGAGTCGAGTAATTATTTTCATGGTCTTTGAGTTGTCGGGAGCATTAAGCAATGACTCTCTCGTTCTGATTAAGCATGCAGCCCAATCCATCGTATGAAGCATCACTGTACACCGTAAAACCTCCACTGCCTGACGGTATGGCAAGCACTGGCACGGTGGTAAATCTCTTCTTGAGCTCCTGAAAACTTTTCTGACATGCCTCGGTCCACTCAAACCTTACGTCCTTCCTTGTGAGTTGCATAAGCGGCCCTGAAATCTTGGAGAAACCTTCCATAAACCTCCTGTAATACCCAACTAGACTGAGAAAATAGAAAATTTCTGCCACGGTCTTCGGTTGTTCCCACTTCATAACAACTTCAATCTTGGCTGGGTCAATGGTTATGCTAGTCTCAGAGACGACATGGCCTAAGAAACTAACCTACTCAAATCAAAACTCACACTTGCTGAGTTTTGCATATAATTGGTAGTCTCTGAGTGTTTAGAGAGCCACTCATAAGTGTTGCTCATGCTCCTCTCTTATTTTCGAATATATGATAATATCATCTATGAAAACAACCACTAATTTGTCGAGGTGTGGTTTGAATACCCGGTTCATCAAGTCCATAAATGATGGTGGTGCGTTCGTTGGCCCAAATGGCATCACCAGGAACTCATAGTGACCATACATCGTGCAAAATGCGGTCTTTGAAATATCCTCAACCTTGATCTTCAACTGATGGTAGCCTAACCTCAAGTCGATCTTCGAGAAAAACCTTACTCCTTGTAGTTGATCGAAAAGATCGTCGATCTGCGGAAGTGGATAATGATTCTTAATGGTCAACTTGTTCAACTGATGGTAATCGATGTAGAGTCGCATCGAACCATCATTCTTCTTAACAAATAATACCAGTGCTCCCCAAGGAGACACATTTGGTCTGATAAATCCTTTATCTAAAAGTTCTTGAAGTTGTTCCTTCAGTTCTTTCAACTCTACTGGTGCCATGCAATACGGAGCCTTCGACAACGGCTTAGTACCTAGAGCTAACTCAATCGCGAACTTGATCTCTCGATTAGGTGGTAGTCTAGGTAAATCCTCGAGAAATACATCTGGATACTCGCATGCAACTAAAATATCGACGATGTTATTCTTCTCTTCCCTTTGATCTTGGAAGTAAGCGAGGTATCCACTGCACCCATTTCTCATCATACGCTCTGCTCGAATGACTGAGATGAATGGCTTGACGCTGGATTTGACTCCACAAAATCAAAAGTATTTTCCCCTTGAGGGGCAGAAAGTTACCACTTTTCAGAGACAATCTACGCTTGCATGATAAGCAGATAGCCAATTCATTCCCATGATCACAACAAACCCTTCCATATTTAGCAAGATTAAATCTGCTACGGCTCATAATCTTCAATCCAAATGATGACTGACCGGCGTACTATATTTGTTCTTACTACATTCCCCGTGGGAACTGACACCGCTAATATGAAGCCCAGAGAGTTGGGAACGGTGCCCAATTTTGCTGAGAATAGAGGGGTGACAAAGGAGTGAGTAGACGTTGGGTCTATCAACACTCATGCCATAGTTTCACATATGTCACCGTCTTGGTGCAAAACGAGGGTACCTTAATTTTATACATGAAATTTAATTAAGTGCACACAAAGTGTGTGGTGTTCATGAATGCCATAATGAAAAGGAATTTATAGAAAAAATTTTGATCAATTTAAACTAAAATAAGTATAATCATTCAAAATTTTAATTATACCTTGAATCATGGCATTCGACATTTGGGCATCTTGTGCTGTAACGCCAGATGCTCGACCTTGAACAGTAGGTCAAGAAGATCTCTGCATAGAATCTGAAGTTGTCCTCTCCCTATCTTTGTTAGGACAATCCTTGATTAGGTGCCAATCTTGCCGCATCTGAAACAAGCTCCAGAGATCCTCCTGCATTCCCCTGTCTTGTTTGGTTTCCCACACCTTGCACATAATGGAACTGGAGAGAAAGACAAGACACGCGAGGATCCTTGTTCCATTGATGCTCCACTCGCAATAGTGCTTGAAAGTCAGAAGGGTCATGCAGGAGAAGACACCGACAGTCTCTGATAGGAAGCTAGTCCTGAAGAAGCATCCAGTCTAGAGTATGCCTGTTGAGGAGGATATCTCGGTGGTCTCACAAACCTCTGCCTTTTATTTGCCTATTCAGAGGCACTTGACTGTCGTTGACCAACTATATCCTTATTCTGCTAGTCCCTCTTGAACATCTTATCGATGTCCTCCTCGGCGATAAGAGCTTTTGACGTTACCCCCGCATAAGTCTCCAGCTCAAGGATCGAGACTCTCTATTGAATATTGGGCCTTAGGCCAAGTTGGAACTTTCTAGCCTTCATGAACTTAGTGGCCACGTGTTAAGGTGCAAACCTCAAGAGTCTGTTGAATTCAGTCACATACCTGCGCATGGTCATCTTACCTAGTTCCAGTTTTATAAACTGAACTTCCCACTGATTCCTCACTATCCTTGGGAAGTATTCATCGTTAAAAGTTTCTACGAACTCTGGCCATGTCCAAGGGTATTGGGAATCTCCCGTTCCCTGGTTTTGGACACTGACTTCCACCAAGGGTCAGCCTCTCCAACCAATTTGAAGGTTGCCCACCATACCTTCTCAGCTTCGGTGCATTATAGCACTTCGAAGATCTTCTCCATTTCATTAAGCCATCTCTCGGCTTCAAGTGGTTCAGTCTAACCCAAAAAAGCAGGACACATCCTTCAAAATTCTGTAAACCCAGAAGGGTGGTTCTTGGCTGTAAGTAACTCTGCTTGCTGAGCCATTTTAGCTGTCTATTGTGACATTGAAGCTGTCTGCTGAGCCATATTGTTGGCCAAGGCCTCCAACACCTGCTCAACATATCCGTCATTACCCCTTCCACCAATAGGTATATCATTAGGATAGATAGCGATTCCCGCACCCCTACATGTACAAACGCCCTCTAGAACATCCACCAACGGAACTGTCCTTGGTTCGTCTCTACCTCTGCCTCTGCCTCGAAACCTCGGGGCCATGCTGATTTATAATTGTTAAATAATAACTTCAATCAGTATTGATTGTAAAAACAATCATGTCCATCGTCCCATGGAATCCGAATCTAGAGCCATAGCTCTGATACCAACTGTGACGACGACTTTCCCGTTCCCAGAGTACTGAAAACGTCGGCTCGCCATGGCATTGGTACATCTATACGAATACAGAAGTTAGAGCAGATATTATAAATAAACTAATATCTAATATGACAAATAAAATAAATTTCTAATTCTATACGTAACCCAAAAAGGAACCAAGAAGAACCACCGGCGATGGACAATCCAACACCTAACAATGGTTCCCAAAGCATATACACAATGTGCAAACTCTCATTAAATTCAAAAACTTCAATTTACCGGGCTCAGAGTCCATAATCCAAACTAAATCTAACTCAAAATAAATAGAACTATAACTAGTTCGAAATCCCACATCTAAGGGAAGAACTCGCCAAGAGGGATGTCAAACTCTTCTTCTTCCGGATTGTAATCCGGATCACCCTCAAATCCTTGGTTCTGTGTTGCATCTACACCTGTGACATATAGTCAGGGTGAGCTAACAGTTTAAGCCCAGTAGAAGAAGCTCAATTTTAATCACAGTTTATCAAAACAAATATGGTTTCAAAAGATTGAAATCAAAGCCTACGAATTTTCAAAACGGATATTCAAAGCAGATTTATACAATTGAAATTCAAAGACTGATATCGTATGCTATTTCCTGTACAATATCATTCAAAGCACTATGAATTGAATTCAAACAGATCAGGATTTCAAAATAGTTTCTGATTCTTATTCATGCAATGCTTCTCTTATTAATGACTTAAATCATAACTTAAATCAATCTCTCAAGCAACTATAGCTTGGAAGCCGAAGAATTTACCGATGGGAACCTCTACCTGACCATCATCGTTCAATGAACACTTTTCGCAAAAATGCAACAAGCCCCTGCGTTATGAGGGTAACTTGTGCCATTCGGATTTACCGTCAACACAGTTCAAAGAATAGAGGGGTTCGTTCGTGTGAACCTTAAATCAAATGCAGATTTTAACATATATCTTAATGTATTTTAATACATAACTAGATTTGGAGTACTAAGTTTGAAATTCAAATACTAATAAAATTTAAAGTGGATTCAAATCAAATGTGGAGGTCATAATCATGTTCAAAAGCAAATTCATATTATCTAATTTCACAATGATTGCAACAAGTTATTCTTATCAATTAAGACACAAATTCAATTAATATTGAGTTTCCCCTACCTAAGTTCAGAGCCCTTCAAAGTGATTCAACTTCTTATTCACATCTCCCACTCTTAACCTAGTTCATACAAAGATCATACCAGGTGTCAACAATGCTGAAGGACGAATTGGTTTGAACCTTCACAGAGTTTTTCCAAGAAAATTGAACCAACCAAAAACAAAGCAATTCGATCGATCGATTTCCAAATGCAGGGAAATTTGATTGATCGATTTCCCCAGTTCCCCAGACTAATTTACACTTCCCTATTATATACCTTATTATATACAATCCGATTGATCGATTCACAAATCGATCCATTGATTTCTTCAGAAACTCAAATCTAATTGAACGATTTCAAAATCGATCAATCGATTTTCAAATCGATTGAACGATTCCTGTAGAAATTCAAAATCAATCAATCGATTTTCAATTCGACCAATCAGTTTCTTTAGCAAAGATTGCATATCCTTATCCTGTCAAATCGATCGATCGATCAGTTTTGACAGATTCTGTAGCCCATCAGGCTTCTTCTTCCTTAGTTTGTTTTTCCTTAAAACTAATCCAATTCTAATCTATCTTCACATACTAACTAATCTAAGTTTAGGAACAATTAACCCAAAATTAAAGCATTAACATGCTCACCTTTCAAGGTCGATTACGCGGCTCTCAATAATTCTATCAAAAGGGATTTTCAGAGTTGATCTCGTAACCTCTTACGAAGATCCAAATCACAACAGAGCCCAATCACAATGGCTCACACTCACATCTTAATCTCGCCTTCTCAATTTGTATCGAAGCATCCACGGCGATCGACTCGTATTCTTTCTAAACTACTTTCCAACTCTCATAGATGCACTCCATACTGAAACTCGAAGGCTTCTCGCAGTCAAAATTTGTAAGCAAAATTTGTAAGAGTATAGAGTTCTTGTAATGAAGACGACCCTTCCTTCACAGAGAAATCAAAGCTCGCAGAGTGATCTTCCCAATTTTTTTTCTTATGAGTTGTAAGGAGGAGAAGAATTTGCCCTTCTCTCTTCTCTCTTCTAAAACCAAGCAAAATGTAAAGGAATATCTAGATATTTACTCTAAATATCTAGATATTTACTCTAAAATCCTTTCCACTTAAACTTGGTTCTAATTTGGTGTTGGGCAAGTATATTCATATCCAGCGTGTGGCTTACTCCTAACAGCCAACCAAGAGTTTATACCTACTTCACACACCTATAAATTTCCCGCTAACTACATAGTCGAAAATTTCAATGCGACATTGGTCACCGTGTCGGACACGTACACATAGTCGGTCACGTTTGGTTCCAAAATTTTTTGGGACGTTACAGTTTTATTTTAGATATATGCATTTTAGTGTGAATGGCCATATAAATAATTGCGTGAACAGTTACACAAGCCATGTGATGGCACAGTGGTTAGAAGCTTAGGTTCTAAGCAAGAGGTCCAGGGATCAAAAGCTGCTAAGGCAATTTTTAGACCTTATTTTTGACTTTTTGATAATAGGCTATACACTGATCCTTAGTGTACCAGCGTAACATTGAATCAACTCCAACAAATATAAGAAGAGAATCTCACTCCCAAATGAGAGTTCACAACTCATTTAAGAGGTCAAGAAAGAACCGAGAGAGAAGACCTCATCTCCTCTTCTTATTTTGCTTTGAGAGACTCTAGCCTTTCATCTCCTCTCAAATACCTCTCCTCTCCACTTAAAGGAATTTTTGCTCTATGTTGTATCATCAAGAAACTTCAATTTTGGCACCGTAAGATCAAAGAGAAGAGGAGATCGAACCATCGGACGAGTGACGAGTGTACTAGCCGATTTCTCTCGATAACGATGATCGTAAGCTCCGCATGCGTGACCAAAGAAGTTAATTTTTGTAATCCTCCACATGTAAGTGTAGATTGTATGGTAAATTTTGAAATTCGTACTTAGTTTGAGTGTGTAAGAATTTGATTTTTTAGAAAATTTGGAGTTTTAGACTCAAAAGTAGTGCATTATCGCACAGTCTCGCTCGAATGAGATTGATAGTTGCTCGAGCAAGACCCCTTCAGATTCAAACAAAATTGGCTAGTGAAAAACTCACTCGAGCAAAATTCCCCCAGAACTAAGCTAAATTTTTCTGGTGGAACTCGCCCGAGGGATATATGTGTGTGCAACACAGAACAATGACAAGTTGCTCGAGTGATTTTGAAAGTCACTCGAGCGAATTGTGCAGTTTTGGCTGCCATCAATTTCTTTTGGGAAAAACTTAAAAAAAGACTTGAGTGTTTTAATCCGTCAATCTTTGATAGATAGTTTACGAACGTAATGTAGGGTTTTATAAATGGAGGTCATCAATCAAGACCACCACTTCGACTTTTCGTGACATCGGAACCGAGGTAGGAAAAATTTCACTACATAATTACATTTGACTTCGATTCATAGAGTTTATGATTGGAAATTGAATTGGATTTTGATCATTGGAAATTGAACAGGAAATTTTGAACTTTGAATTTGAATTGAATTTTGAACTGAAAAGTTATCAATGTATTGAATCCTTTGAATATGAATTTAGAACTTGGCCCTCTGAATACGAACTCTGAATACGAACTGTGTATGTGAACTCTGAATATGAACTCTAGAATATGAACTTCAAATCACTTGGACTCTGAATTTTGCTTTGATTAGATAATAATTATGAACCAATGGCACATAATATGTATTAGAACTTTCAAGATGATTTAAGGTTCTTGTGAACGAATCCCCTAAACTCGGAACCGATACGGCGGATAATCTGTAAACTTTTGGATCGGTACGACAGGTAATCCGTACAATTTTGGACCAGTACGACAGGTAATCCATACATTCTAGACCTGTATGGCGGGTTATCCATACATTTTTGGACCGACACGGTGGGTTATCTGTGCACTCCAAAAACTATTCATTGAACGAAGATGGTCAGGAGGGGATTCCCATCAGAGATCCGGCTCAACAACGTTGTACTCGCGTTGGAGTTTCTTAAGTTAGGATTTAAGTCATTCATGAACTAAGTGGCTGTATGTAAAATATGAAAATGAATAAGTAAATGGAAATCATGTGAAACTACATTGTAGACCATATGATTTTGTATGCAAGATCTTTCGATTTCTATTTTGATATAAAAATGCCCTTGAAATTTAGGCTATGTCTTCAATATGAAAAGGCCTCTGAAAATTAGTCTCTATTTCTGATATGAAAATGCCTTTAAAATTTCATCATTGATTGATGAGATGTGAATTGGTTTTGATCTTTTTCCTACTAAGCTTAAACTGTTAGCTCAGCCCGACACCTTGTGTCACAGGTTCAAATATTAGTCCAGACAATCAACCTGAGGACCATTCTGATTACATACCAGAGGAAGAAGATCTTTCACCCGAAGAATACTATCCGTTGACGAGCTTGAGTTAGATTTTTAGACTTCATACAGTTTAGTAGCTTTGTAGAATGTTGAATCAAAATTTCTTGTTTGCTTATTATATCTCATAGCACTGTTTAGGTGACGGTCAACCATCACTGGTGATCATTTTAGTTTTTGGTTATGTTCTATAATATAATGAAATCTCCGATTACTGCCATATGATATCTGTTGATTTCTGCATGTATATGATATCCGCTTGATTTTCGCACATCTTGTGTCACAGGTTCAAATATTAGTCAGGACAATCAACCTGAGGACCATTCTAATTACGTACCAGAGGAAGAAGATCTTTCACCCGAAGAATACTATCCGTTGACGAGCTTGAGTTAGATTTTTAGACTTCATACAGTTTAGTAGCTTTGTAGAATGTTGAATCAAAATTTCTTGTTTGCTTATTATATCTCATAACACTATTTAGGTGATGGTTAGCCGTCACTAGTGATCATTTTAGTTTTTGGTTATGTTCTATAATATAATGAAATCTCTGGTTACTGCCATATGATATCTGTTGATTTCTGCATGTATATGATATCTGCTTGATTTTCGTAGATCGGAGGGTCCAATTTTCATAGATTTTCGTGTGGGGGAAATCGGGTCATCACAGCTGGTATCAGAGATATGGCTTTAGATTCCTTTCAGAGCGGGTCAACTGTGACACCATGCATCACAGTTGAAATCAAAGTTGGCATTAAATTTCGTCGGAACATGGGATAGATTTTCACAGTCACTTTTGACTGAAATGTTAGTTCGATCGTGACAAATCATTATGGCCCCACACGGAAGACCGAGAACTATCTGAAATAGAAACACATCAAGTGGTGAGGGGACAACTAGTGGTAGAGGAATCACCACCGGTGCAAACAACGTTCCCTTGGGAGGAGGAAACGGCAACGGGCAAGTTGGGCAGCTGTTGGAGACGATGGTTAAAACCATGGCCCAACAGATTGCAGTGCTCGCCACAAGACAACAACCTTCTGGATTCCAAGAGTTCAGAAGAATGAACCCTCTTAGCTTCTACGGTCAAGTTGATCCGCTCGAAGCTGAAAAATGGATAAATCAAATGGAGAAGATTCTTTGGGTTATCCCTTGCACCGAAGAAGACAAGGTTAACTGGGCTGCCTTCCACCTAGAAGGAGAGGTAGATCCATGGTGGAAGTCTATTGAGAGGATGAGAAACCCTGAATGCCCCATGGACCTGGGCTCATTTCACTGAAGTGTTCAACAAGAAGTACTTCCCAGATGCAGTCAGAGATCAGTGGGAACTTAAATTTGTATCGTTGGAACAAGGTTAGATGTCTTTGTGCGAGAACGAAGCAAAATTCACTAGGCTTTCCATATTCGCACCTCAACATGTCTCCACAGAACTCATGAAGGCTAATAAAGTTTAACGTGGCCTGAGACCCAGTATCAAGGAGAGAATTTCCTTGTTTAGGCTAAGGACCTATGCAGAGGTCATGGACTTAGCTCTCATCGCTGAAGACAATATTAAAAGGATGCACCAAAGAAGAGAGCAGCAAAGTAAAAATAGTGCTAGTTGAGCACAGTCTTATGCCAATGAGCAGGTAAGCAAGAAACTGAGGCTCTTGATGCTAGAACCTCGTTAGCCTGCTCTGACTACCTATTCAAGACCACCTATGTCTATGCCTACGAGGCCTTTCTGTCCTACAAACCCTACTACTACTACAACGTCAAGGGTTCAACAAGCTTCACACACCTCTTCATCTGCACCAATCGAATCATGTTCAAGATGCGGGAAGCAACATAAAGCAGAGGAATGTAGATGGACCACTGGTCCATGCTTCAGGTGTGGCCAGAAATGGCATTTGATAAGGTATTGTCCTGAGGCAAAGAAAGGGCAAAAGTCAACAGCAATTATTCAAAGGCCCTCTCGACCTACAGTTCAAGGTTGTACCTTTGCCGTCTTAGCACACGATGCTCAAGCAACCAACAACGTCATTCAAGGTATGAATTCCTTATTGATGGTCAAACATTACCATGAATTTAGTTGACGAATATCTTTGGAAAATTACTTTCAATTATGACAATTCATGAATGACACCACACCATTTTCCCATGAACCCATCACACGCGTCACGATTGTAGCCAACCTTCGGTTCAGGCAAATTCCCTAATCTGATTCATATCTAGGAAGCTACTTGTGAGTGAAAGCCATAAAAATCCTTAGATGTAAACAAGCTTGCGACATAGATTGGGAGAGGTGTAAGTTAATCCCTTTAATATCATTGTTGAAGGGCAATCCAAGCTCCTATTCACATTGGACATATTGTAGAGAAGATCTTTTAGGTCCCGACACCCAACTCACACTATGTGGACTGATGCTTAAAATCCAATGGCTAGCCTTTTCCCAACCTTAGTTATCTTAATTCAGTGTCATTTCCTTCATAGTATTTTCTGACTTATTTCAGTTTCATTGCAGTAAATAGCACGTTTGGAATCTAGGTGTAATGGGTGGAGGAGTCTCTTAAAGACTCGAATGCCATTAGTGTGAATTTAGTTAATTCCCTAGTAGTGTAAACTAAGAAGAAAAGAATGACAAAAAGGGGTGAAAAAGTTATTATGATTGTCGTTCATTCTCACTCAAGGAGAAAACATTTTATGATTTCTTGTGTTTGAAAATCTGGAGTGTAGGTAAGAGGTAGGCTTTAAAATATCAAACAGTCCATGGACTGTCTCAGCTAAAAGTGACAGCTGAACGAATTTGTTCTAGTGACCTTAAACCGCTTGAGCAATTCCTTCAGAAAACCCCCACTAAAAGGCTCTGGTCAAATTCGCTTGAGCAAAAACTGGTTGTCGCTTGAGCGATTCTTCTATCGGCTCTTTGTATTTTGGAACTCACTCGAGCGAAAACCAAAATTCACTCGAGCGACCATTACACTATATATATATATGGGTTGAACGCTCATTCCACCCCATTTTCATGCGAAATCGATTCGAAAAAGAAGACCTATTGGTTCCTTCTTCTTCACCGTAAAAACTCACAAGCTCTCTTAAAAACGCACACATACTCATTTTGCAAGAACTCCCACAAGAACTGCTTCACACCAAAGGTAACCAATACCTTTTTGTTTCAAATATTTGAATCCTAAATTCATGGCATCCAAGAAAAAGACCGTGTCTAAAACCCCCACTTCAAAGGCTGCATCTTGGAAGCAACCTAAAACCAATCTGCCGCAGTGAAGAGACCAACCACTCCTTGGTGGGATGTGAAGGGTTTTGAGACAGAATGGTCCTTCGACCAAGACTATTTCCAAACTTAAGAAATGACCCAGTGGTCATTCAATTACCTTGCCCGAGTAAACTTGAAGATGCTGCTCTCACCATTCCACACTCACTACTACCCACGTTTGGTAAAGCTCTTTTACCAAAACCTTAAAATGGGTGAGAACAATAGAAAACTCTGCACCAACATTGATGGCAAGGTGATCCATTTTAATATGAGCCACATTGTCACACCAATGGTTGGCACCACAATATTTATATCAACTAGGGGTTTACTGCAACCGAACCCCATGCCAGTACCATACCACCGAGTCATTGCTAGGATGACCCACGGAGAGCAAGGGTCTGGACGATCTGTGAGAAGAACGCAGCTGCCATCTGATATGTGGCTGCTAGACCTAGTTTTTAGAAGTAACCTCTACCCCTTGAGACAAGAGCAGGAAAGGGTTGGAATACTTCAACTAGCCCTCTTTCAATTTTTGAGGACCGATGGTTTGACGCTCCCGAAGTGGTTTGGGGTGGGCTAATTTATGCCCACGATCAGATGTTAGAAACAAAGAACAAACCCTTAAATACTATGCCCTACGCCCGTCTTATCTCGCGGCTTATCGAGCAATACCAAGATGAAGAAGATGACTATGAGATACCACCCAATGAACAGGGGCGAGCTGATAACACCAAGAGGTGAACAAGAGTGTGTAGGACCGACATTACCAACATGTCGTAGAGTGTTCCTAAGCTAAGCCGACACATCCAGAGCCTGCTACACAACCACAGGCACCTCCGCAACAAACACCCCCGCCCCAATCTACATAGGATCCCTAGGGTAATGGGAGCCGCCTTAACTAACAGTTGGACTTCCATGAGGCAATGCTCATGGAGATGATGCGTCATTTGTTTCCGACCACCTCCTCGTAACGCATCCATACGGTACGAGCATATACACCCCGTTCGTGAGCTAGAGATGACATGGAGGAGGACGGATCAATGATGGAACTGACCTCTAGTAATTGGTAATTTTGGTTATTTGGGTTATTTAAAAAATTTCTCTGAAGGTAACAGTTGAGTTGTGGATTATGGTGATGGTTTGTAAATTAATAGTTTAAGATTTGGTGGCGATGATCGATTAGTCACTGGTTTGAATTTGGTCTATACTGATGTGGCAATTGGAGTAGTGGCAGATTCGTGTAAATGAATGGTGTAAATTTTGTTTGATGGAATATTATGATGAATGGTTTGAAATTTTGTTGTGGTAATGGTATACCCTAATTAATGGTGGAATTACGTTTGCGATGTTTTCAAACTATATTGTTGGTGTTAGAAATTGTAGCACCTTACACTGATTAGTGTAAATTTGTGTTATGTTTTAATGGTTATCAGGGATATCGATCGTTGTGGATAAGTCTTTTTCTAATTTCTTGTGGATGTATATTGCTAATCGATAAGTTGTTGGATGGTCGTCTTTGGATGACAAATGGAATTAATGCACTGTTTGTTATGACCTTCATCATTCACTTGGACGTGTTTGATTGGATACCTCTATGGTATTAGGCACACCGAAAGACACCTAGAGAATTTTCGAGGACGAAAATCCCTTTAAGAGGGGAGGATGTAATGTCATGAATTTTTCAAACACGAATACACTAGACTAAGTGTATGTGGTTGGTAAGGTACACGAAATGCGCCTCAAAATATTTGAAATGTTTTATTTTAGATATATGCATTTTAGTGTGAAGGGTTCATAAAAATAATTACGTGAATAGTTACACAAACCACGTGATAGCACAGTGGTTAGAATCTTAGGTTCTAAGCAGGAGGTCCATGGATCAAAACCAGTTGAGGGAATTTTTAGACATTATTTGACCGTTTGATAGCAGGCTATACACAGATCCTCGGTGAATTAGCATAACATTGAATCAACTCCAACAAATATAAGAAGAGAATCTAACACAAAAATGAGAGTTCACAACTCGTTTAAGAGAGAAATATCCGAGAAAGAATCGAGAGAGAAGATCTGATCTCCTCTTCTCATTTTGCTTTGAGAGACTCTAACCTTTGATCTCCTCTCAAATCCCTCCCCTCTCCACTTAAAGGAATCTTTGCTCTGCATTGTATCATCAAGAAACTATGATTTTGACACCATAAAATCGAAGAGAAGAGGAGATCAAACCATCAGATGAGTGAGGAGGGTACATGCCGATATCCCTCAATAACGATGATCGTAGGCTCCGCATGCGTGACCTAAGAAGGTAATTTTTGAAATCCTCTGCATGTAAGTGTAGATTGTATGGTAAATTTTGAAATTTAGACTTAGTTTAAGTGTGTAAGAATTTGATTTTTTAGAAAATTTAGGGTTTTGGACTCAGAAGAAGTGCATTATCGGACAGTCTCGCTCGAGCAAGATTGATAGTCGCTCAAGCGAGACCCCTTCAGATTCAAACAAAATTGGCTATTGAAAAACTCGCTTGAGCGAAATTCCTTCAAAAATTGGCTAAATTTTTCAGGTGGAACTCGCTCGAGCGAGATATGTGTGCCACACAGAAAAGTGACAAGTCCCTTGAGAGATTTTAAAAGTCACTCGAGCGAATTGTGTAGTTTTGGCTGTCCTCAATTTCTTTTGTGAAAAATTTAAAAGAAGCCTTGAGTGTTTTGATTCGTCGATCTTTGACACATAGTTTACAAACATAATGTAGGGTTTGATTAACTGGAGGTCATCAATAAAGACCACCTCTTCTACTTTTCGTGTCACCGAAACAAAGGTAGTGAAATTTCACTACACAATTACATTTGACTTTGATTCATAGAGTTTATGATTGGAAATTGAATTGGAATTTGATCATTGGAAATTGGATAGGAAATTTTGAACTTTGAATTTGAATTGAACTTTGAACTGAAAAGTGATCATTGTATCGACTCCTTTGAATATGAATTTAGAACTTTGCCTTCGGAATACAAACTGTGTATGTGAACTCTGAATATGAACTCTGGAATATGAACTTCGAATCATCTGAACTCTGAATTCTGCTTTGATTAGATAATAATTATGAACAAATGACACAATATATATTAGAACTTGCATGATGATTTAAGGTTCATGTGAACAAATCCCCTAAACTCTGGACCAGTATGACGGGTAATCCGTAGACTTCTGGACTGGTACGGTGGGTATTCTGTACAATTTTGGACCGGTATGGTGGGTAATCCATACATTATTGACCAATACAAAGGGTTATCCATATATTTTTGGACCGGCACGGCAGGTTGTCCTTGCACTCCGAAAACTGTTCATTGAACGACGATAGTCAGGAGGGGATTCCCATCGGAGATCCGGCTCAACAATGCTATACTAGCGTTGGAGTTTATTACGTTATGACTTAAGTCATTCATGCACTAAGAAGCTGCATGTTGAATATGAAAATGAATAAGTAAATGGAAATCATGTGAAACTACATTGTAGACCATATGATTTTGTATGCAAGATCTTTCGATTTCTGTTTTGATACGAAAATGCCCTTGAAATTTATTGACTTCAGATTCAATTACAATTACTATCAAATATACGGTTCGATTAAAACACAAGTTCGATCAAACATTGACTTCAGATTCAAATACAAGTTTGATCAAATATCAGGTTAGAATTCAAATACAAGTTCAATCAAATGTTGGCTTCAGATTCGAATAGAATTTCAATCAAATAATGGGTTCAATTTCAATTACAAGTTCATTGTATACCTGGTACAGATTCAAATACGACTTCAAATACAAGTTCAATCCATATCAGATTCATCTTCCAATAAAAATTCGATCAAATGTTGGGTTCATATTCAAGTACAATTTCCATCAAATATCGGGTTCAATTTCAAATTCCAGTTCAATCTATATTAGGTTCAGATTCAAAAATGAATTCAATTTCAATCAAATATTGGATTCAATTTCAAATACCAATTCGATCAAATATTGAGTTCAGGTTCAAATACAATTTCAATCAAATGTCGGGTTCAATTTCAAATACAAGTTCAATCTATATCAGGTTCGGATTCAAATGCAAATTCAATTTCAATCAAATATTGAGTTCAATTTTAAATATAAGTTCAATCAATAACAATTCCGAATTCAAAGACAGGTTCAATCCATATCAGATTCAGATTCAAATACATGTTCAATCTATATCAGGTTCTGTACGGATCAAACTTTGACCTAAGTTGGTTGCTCTAATTTATTGCATTTTAATCCTAAGAATATAAGGCACTTCAAGGTTGCCTTATTGGTCAATGTTTCGGGTCAAAACGTGATTTTTTTTTATATATACTAATTATATAGTAAGATTTTCAGATCTGACCTGGTCCACTAATCTTGTCGTGGAATACTCTATGCTTTGAATTTTTGGGTTATTCCAGTTCTCAGTGAAAGTTAACTTGAAACTTCACAAACCAACACTGAAATCATAAAAAAATTCATTCTAAGATGATCAGAGCCATCCGTGGAACATGATCTTAGATTTTAGTAGGTAAAACACTGTCCTGACCGGAATAATCCCGAAGACTGGGCCCTCACTATCAATCCATCCGTCAGTATCTTACAAATTAGGACTTTATGGAAAGCTTAAGAAATTGTATAGCGTGTTGTTTCACATATTAAATTCTAAAAACTAATAGATTGAGCAGCGTCTATATATTTCGGGCCCCGACTTTTTGTTGACTATGAACAGTCTAGATGTTTGACAGAGCCTCGGTTCAAAATTTCTTTATGGGAAATCACTCAGTCTTTTGGGCTAATTATTTTTATGTAAGTTCATATCTAACTTATCTACATCTACCATCATGAATTCTTTTGAAAATTTTAACCATTTCTTTTGACATGAAACAATGTGCCCAAAAGGTCCAAAATTTCTTATTTTTCAAAAGTTTATGAACTGTATGATCTATCTATTTCTTTTTCACAGACATGATCTAGGTCCACTAGATCCATGATCCACATGAAATCAAAAGTAAATATCATCAGAGTTCTTAACTTATTCATCATTCCGAATCATCAATCACGCATGCATGGACATCTTACAAAGATCAAAATTCAATTATCTACTATTTACATAGAATCCTCAACTAAAGCTTGTACATGCATGATCTGGGAACCCATTCATGTCATTGAATATGCATTGAGACTCTTGCACCTACTCATATGTCAAGCGACTCTTGCACCCGCTTGTTCCGATCCATGAGCTGGCTGGCATGACACACTGTCGAAAATCGATCAATCATAAATCTACTAGTTTAATTTATTTATTTTTCAAATAATCCCAATCATGATGTCCTGATCAAATAGTCTGTCTAATATTCCCTATTTTGGAAATTGAGTAACTTTTTAACTTTGACCTACTATGGAAAAATAAGTGAATCAAGAGACAACTTTTTCTAGAGCTTAAGTGACGACCTGACTTTCCCGTTCCCAGAGTACCGGAAGCATCGGCTCGCCATGACACCGGTACATCCATACGAAAACAGAAATTAGAGTAGATATTATAAATAAATTAATATGTACATGACAAAAGAAAAGCTCTCCAATTCAATACATAAATATAGACAAAAGGAACCAAGAAGAACCACTGGTGATAGCCTACCATCACCTAAGCAATGGTTCTCGATAGTGGTTCCCCAAAACATATATATATATATACAAATACTCAAAGTACTGGACCTAAGGTCCATAATTCAAACTGTATCTCACTCAAAATAAATAAAAAGAAACTACACCGAGTTCACAATCCCACGTCTATGGGAAGAACTCGTCAGGAGGAATGTCTGACTCTTCTTCATTAGGATTGTAATCCTGATCACTCTCAAATCCTTGGTCATGGGATGCGTCTATACGTGTAACATATAGTCGGGGTGAGCTAACAGTCTAAGCTCAGTAGAAGAAGCTCAATTTCAATCACATCTTATCAGAACAAATATGGTTTCAAAAGATTGAAATCAAAGCATATGAATTTTCAAAACAGATATTCAAAGCAGATTAATACAACTAAATTTCAAGACCGATATCGCATGCAATTTCCTGTACAATGTCATTCAAAGCACTATTAACTGAATTCAAACAGATCAAAATTTCAAAACCATTTCTGATTCTTATTCATGCAATGCTTCTCTTATTAATGACTTAAATCATAACTTAAATCAATCTCCCAAACAACTATAGCTTGGAAGCCAGAGATTTGACCAATGGGAACCCCTACCTAACCATCGTTGTTCACTGAACACTTTTTGGAAAAATGCAACAAGCCCCTGCGTTATGAGGGTAACTTGTGTCATTTGGATTTTCCGTCGACACGGTTCAAAGTAGAGAGGGGTTCGTTCATGTGAATCGTAAATCAAATGTTGATTCTACCATATATTTTAATGTATTTTAATACATAACTAGATTCGGAGTTCTGAGTTCGGAATTCAAATGCTAATCAAATTTAAAGTGAATTCGAAGCAAACACGGAGTTCTTAGTCATGTTTAAAAAAATTTCATATTATCTTATTTCACAATGATTGCAGCAAGTTATTCATATCAATTGAGACAAAACTGCAATTAATATTGAGATTCCCCTACCTAAGTTCGGAGCCTTTCTAGGGGATCCAAAATCCCTACTTACGCCTCTAGTTCTTAACCTAGTTCATACAAAGATCATACTAGGTGTCAACAATGTTGTAAAATGGATTGGTTTGAAGCTTCACGGAGTTTTTCCATGAAAACTTAACCAACCAAAATTAGAGAAATTCGATCGATCGATTTCAAATGGCAGGGAAATTTGATCGATCAATTTCCCCACACCAATTTACACTTCCCTATTATATACCCTATTATATACAATCCGATCGATCGATTGACAAATCGATCGATCAATTTCTTCATAGATTCAAATTTGATTGATCGATTCCTTAAGAAATTTAAAAATGATTGATCGATTTTCAATTCGACCGATCGGTTTCTTCACCAAAATTTGCATATCCTTGTCCTGTCAAATCAATCAATCAATTCAAAAATCGATGGATCGGTTTTGACAGATTCTGTAGCCCTTCGAGCTTCTTCTTCCTTGGTTCTACTTCCCCCAATTTCAAAGGATTTTCACACACTCACTCATCTAAGCTCAGGAATAATAATTTCACAATTCAATACTAAATTGCTCACCTTTTTAGACAGTTAATGCATCTTGAGATGATCCTAGCCAAAGAGGATTTCGGAATCCTACTTGCGGATTATCACAGCAATTGAATCAAAACGAAGTTCTAATCGAAGCTCCTCACTAATACATGTTACCCTCCACCGTCTCAACTCAAGGATAGTTCATCCACAACGATTGGCTCGTACTCATTCTAAATTACTCTCTCACTCCTTTAGATCAACCCACCATCGGAATTCAAAGGTTCTAATGGTCAAAACTTACGAGGCCGAATTTCTACGATGCTCAGCGCATTCCTTGCAACGAAAACAAAGCTTGCGAGGCAATCTTCTCAATCAATTCTCACGAACGATACAAAGGAGAGGCTTTGCTCTTTCCCCTTCTTTCTTATAAAGTACATCACAATAGAATAAATATTCTGGATATTTATCCAAAAATCCTATCCACTTGAATAAATTTCTAATTGGGTGTTGAGCACACACTTCGTGACTCGGTGTATAGTTCACTCCTAACAGTAAAATAAGAGTTTATTTCTACATCAAACACATTCCCTTAATCTATTATTTAGTCAAAAAGTTCAAGGCGACATCAGGCATTGTGTCGGACACGCACACGTAATTGGTCGCATTAGGTTTCAGAATTTTCCGGGGCATTATAGCTCAAAACATTATTCACAGTAAAGATGGTTCAGTTACAAAATTCCGAGCTTAAAACCAAACTCGCCTGAAAACTAACCAAATAAAAAAAAGAAGATCCAAGAAGACAACGCATGATTCGATCACATGCATGTGTTCTGGTAGTAGTTCTATAGGCAAAAGGAGCTAGAAACTGTTAGCTCAGTAAACACCTCTGGATCTTTTTCTCCAATCCGTACCCTAAACTTAGCTAGATGGTTGGTGACCTGGCTCTGGAGTTTTTGGGTCCTAAAACAACCGTAAGTAGTGATGCTTAATATAGTCATAATTAAGGGTGAAGCACAATAGTTGATAATGTTTGTAATGTATTCCTTAAATTATACATTTTAGTTCTAAGAGGTCCACAATCAACATCAGAGTAAACATTTAGGTATTAAGGGTACATCTAAAATCCAAAAATGCAATGTAACAAAACACAAACAATATCAATGCACAACAATGATAATGACAAATAAATCACAACTAATAGGTGAAAGTCCACAATTAAGCATGACAATATCAATTAAATTACAACTAACAGTTAAGAGTCTATAACTAAGCATGACAATATTAATTGAATTACAACTAATAGTTAGAATGTCTACAACTAAGCAATAGTTTTACAAGCTTGATTTTAAGAGTTAGGTAAGAATATAGGAGAATTTATCATTTGTTAATGACCATAGCTTTCTTACGGGTATCTATTATTGTTTATTAGATTACATTATTTTTAAAGATTAATGGAATCTTAAGAGTGAAAGTGAAGTTTTGGGATTTTTATTAATTGCAGTGTGATATTAACACCAAGTGTGGTCCGAAATCAAATTCAAATGCCAATGTGGTGCAAACAATGGCAGACACTCTTCACCATTTAGTCAATCAAGACAAGGATCAATGTCCTTTTTTTCTAATGAAATCCAATCCTCTAGTAACATTTCAAACTCTTTGAATATGAGTTGCTCTTGCGAGCCTATTTGTAAGAATAGTGGTTACTATTAGAGGTTCAAATATCAAAAATTAGTATCTTCTTTTCGCTTTCAAATTTTTAATATTCGATGTACAATATTCCATTTTCAAGGTTCGAGTTCAAATATAAAGTATTCACTGATCAAAATTCAATATTCAGTGTTCACTGATCAAAATCTAATATTCAGTATTTACTGATCAAAGTTTAATATTCAATATTTACTAATCAGAGTTCAAAGTTCAGTATTCAACATTCAAAGTTCAAAGTTAAGTATTCAAGGTTCAAATTTCAATATTCAGTGTTTACTCATCAAAGTTTAAAATTCAGTATTTACTGATCAAAGTTCAATATTTAGTGCTTACTGATCAAAGTTCAAAATTCAGTATTTGCTAATCAATGTTCAAATTCAGTATTCAAGGCCCAAAGTACAAAGTTCATTATCCAAGGTTCAAAGTTCAAAGTTCACTTGGGTTTTGTTCGCCAATTACTTTTCAATGTGTAATTTATAGCAAGATTTTCATTTAAATATCAATCAATATATTCAAACGATTCATATCAAGTCAATTACCAATCATCAATTCATATCATCATCAGATGACGAATCTCATCACAAAGAGAGTATGGATTTGACTAACTAAAACTAGTCCAATTGTGTAGTAGTTGAGAGTCCTTGAAGGACTTATGGTTATTGTCATTTGTATGGGGAGACATCCCCCAATTCACATGTCTACGACCTTAGAGGCTGGAATTTATCGGGTGTGGGCAATAACAACATAGAAAGACTAATTCAAAAGTCATAAAGTCAGTTTTTGACTTAAAAGATCATATCTTTTCTTATAGGTTTAAATCCCCATTTATTTTAGAATGTTGAGGACTCTAGTGTAATATGTCTAAAGTGTGTATCTTTTTCATTTATCGGTGTGCTATTATCCAAGACACAACAAAGTCTACATCCTTGGGACAATGAGTTTCAAATTTATTTTCTTAGATTACTTGGACCTTTATTAGGCCAAATCAAGGATTAAAGGCGAAGCATAGTCCCTATCTAGACTTCTTTCCTCTGAAAGAGTCGTAGTGCTCATGAGTGTTGAAATATGATCATATTTCAAACCCTAAAACTTACATATAGCCATCCGATGAGAGCAAGCTAATAGTTTTGTGGAGTTTTGATGGTTTCAGGAAAATCTGACTGTTGGACGCATTTGATGGCATAAAAGAGCATAAGAGCAACCAACACTGGAACAATGAACCAAAAAATAGTCGGGCGCTGAAATTTGTGAAGAGTCGATCGATCAACCTTGTCTGTCGATCGAACGAAACTATATATATAAATTATATACAATCTCTGCTCTCTGTTTTGTCAAGATTCGATCAATCAGCTTGTTGGACCGATCGATCGATTTTAAATTAATTGAGGAGCGGCAAATTTAAAATTCAAAAATGATCGATCAATTTTAGTGACCGATCGATCAATTTTGAATTTTATATTTTTGAGCAGAGACCATAATTAAGCAAATGTTAGAATTAGGTTTTCCATCTTATCCTTTCCTTAAGCCATTTTTAGGTCTTCTTTAGCCTTCTTCTTCATTTTTCAAGTCTTTTTCTTGATTTCTTAGCTTTAGAATATAGTTTACTTTCATTTTATACCTTGGAGAAGGATTGTAGCTATTGTATTCAAACAAGCATTGGATTTATTCAAGCCTTTTGACAGTAACATAATGCAATTTTCAAGTTTTATTTCATTTATGTTGTGTATTCCTTTAAAAATGTGTAGCTAGTCTTCTTGAGGTTTGGGATCTAATGAATCCCATCCGAGGTTTTCATCTATAGTTATAGATCTGTGGTTGGGATGCTTTCTTTTGATACTTTGAGATTTTAATGCCTATGTGTTCTTGCCGATTATCGTGAATAACGATCACCATTCTAAGATATGAGAATTGGTATGGGCTTTTTCTGGGTTCCTTTCGATCCCCGGAAGAAGTGGCCCAATTCGGTTCGAGTGGACTCTGGCTGAGGGTGATAGAATAATAAACTAAGGAATATTAAATTGTTCAAAGGAAAAAGGTGAATATTAAATGAAGAATACCAGAGTTGATGCGATCGCCAGCTGCAGATATTTATCGACGCTGCAACACGTCATTGATCACACTCAGAGATACGGGTTGACCCCTTTACTGAGCGTCGGTCGACTGACTCCAGAAGCTATGAGTTGCCTAAGGTCTAATTAGTTTGGCTTCCTAATCCAACTAGGACCTATCTAAAAGAGGGGGGGTGACAGGCAGGATTTTCCCAACAAGATTTTCTGAAATGTATTTTTTTTCAACTTTAAACCAAATGGGAAGACCCGGACTGCCAGATCATAGAACATGATCATAATATAGAATTTACTTGGTGCATCCACATATAAGGGTGGAAATCAAAGCAGATAATTACTTGAAAAAGCAAAGATCATTGTGGCAGAACTAAAATTTTTATTCTAGTATCCAACATGAACAATAAACTAAAATCAATCACTGGTGATGGCCGACCATCACCTAAATAGTAGTGAATAATGTGTATATAATAGCACCAATGTACCAAACCCAAAAATCTAAAAGTTAGCTTAGCTAAGTCAAAAAGTACAAAAGTTCTCAGTGTACCAAGTTCAAACTCACCAAAATCTACAATGTACTAAATCTACGATCCCTAAACTTGGGGTACAACTCCTTAGGCAGAAAATCTTCTTCTTCTGGTACGTAGTCTGAATCTTTCTCAAAGCCAAGATCCTGATCAATACGTACACCTATGACGTATAGTCAAGGTGAGCTAACAGTCTAAGCTCAGTAGAGAAAACTCAATAGCAGTTACATTTTATCTGATCAATGAATAGATTCAATGACAGTTTTCAAAGCATTTTCATATCAAAGTGGAAAGAATGTTCATATCAAAACAGTATTTGAAGAATCTTTTCAATTATCAATTACGAAACAAAATTTCAAGCAATGATCAAGGTTCATGTATTTTCTGGTCAAGCGGAAAGTAAAATAAAATTTTTTATTTCTTATTCTCTAGGATTCGGGCAAATTTACAGCCAAGGGTCAAGTTCGAATCAAGGTTCAAGTTCGGATCATGGTTCAAGTTTGGATCAAGGTTCAAGTTCAGATTTACAAACAATGTCGAATTTGCAACAAGCAACCAATCTGAGATCAAAGCATCCCATGTGGAGGGAATAGAGCATCCTACGTGGAAGGAACAAGGTTAAAACCCCGGGGACTCTACCCCTCTCTGGAGCCTCTACTCCTCTCTGTCTCAAGTTCAAGGTTCATGTTCAAGTTCAACTTCAAGTAACAAGTTCAAGTGCAAGTACAGATCGAGATTCAAGCTCGGAATTCAAAATCAACAGATTCAAGGCTCGAATTTAGTGTTCAAATACAAGTTCAAAATTCTAATTTACTGTTACATTTCAAGTTTATTTTCGAAGTTCCAATTTCAAGAATTCAAATACAAGTTCAAATACAGGTTCAAGGACCCAAAAACTTTCAATTACAAGTGCAATTACAATTTGAAATCACAATTAAATCATTACGTATATGAATCAAATTCAAAAATGCAGAGGTGCATAGAGTTTTCCCCTACAGTCAATTTTCGAGTTTTAAAACCATTGCAAAATCAAAAAGTCAAATACTAGATCAAAATCAGTAAAACTTATCCCATTTCATTTGATCATATTAAAGCATCCATGAAATCAGAGTCAAAATGCAATTGAGTGTCGAATTTTCCCCACCTTAACCTCGAAGTTACGCAAAACAAAACAAGGTCTTATCGATAGCTTCCCACCCTCAATCTACATCACAATTATGATGATGTAATAAGGTTTTATCTTAATTACTAACTACTCTGACGTATTTAAGAGTTTCTCAAAATCGAGGTGAAAATGGGCATGTTTATGTTAACTTGGACCTTGACCCAACTTCCTACTCCTTTTTCACCTATAAAACATTTGAATCATTAAATTGTTAATTCATACAAGTTATAAGGCTCTTTATCCTCTTTCTAACACCATGAGAATCGCATCAATCAAAGTTTGAAATAGAAAGTTATGGCTAAAATACCAAGGCTATGTCGGCACTTCAGTCAAAATCGAACGATCGATTTTTCCAGATCGATCGATTTCCCTAGAATTTTAAAACATCTTTGTTCTGTCAAATCTGGTCGATCAATTCTGAAATCGATCGATCAGTTTTGACAGACTTAGAACCCATTCAGGCTTCTTCTTCCTCCATTCGAATCGATCAGAACTCATTCCACTCACTCCAAATCACACACAAATGAAACCTAAACTAAATCCACACTATTAAATACAATCTTATGTTTCTAGAACATACACACAAAGTTTGCGATGATCATTATTGAAAAGGGGTTTCTGCGTCAAACGAGCTGTGTTCCACGTGACCTGATTCCAAGAAGGAGTTCAAAGTGAAGCTCCTCGCTAGCGCGCACTAATCTTTGCTTCCTCAAATAGCGCACAACGTGCCTACGATGATCGATTCATGCTCATTTGAAACCACACTCTCTCACACTCTTTGATCTATCGATATCTAATAGTCGAGATTCTCTCCTCAATCAAAATCACTAAAAGGTGGAACTCTTGCGATGAAGACGATGCATTCTTCCAGAGAGGGTCGAAGCTTGCGGCGCGATAGCCCGCTTGGGTTTCACGTGAGGCTTGAGGAGAATTGGGAGCTCTCTCTCTCACTCTACTCTCTCAAAATTTTCAAGGCAAGAAGCTTACGGGAGAAGCTTCTGGCATTTTACACTTGGGTTCGATTTGGTGTTAAGCTATAACACCAAAGCAAGGTGTTAGTCATATCCACTTGCTTTAACTCGGTGTGAAGCTCTAACATCTAAGTTTTTATTTGTCACACATTCTAAGGTTCAAGTTAAGGCCCAAATTTGGCCCAATTGATTGGCTGAAATAGTCGGCGTATTCGGGTAGAGGCCAAAGTTAAAAAATTGGGCCCGAGTTTATGTGCAACATGCATAAACACGCATACACGCTACATAGGGTATGGGTTGGGCTTTATTGTGTTTGGCGCATAACCCCAATTATAACAAATGGAGTTTAAGGCCACGTTACCCAGGTTAAATTATTTGACTCAAGTCAAATCAGTCAAAAGGTCACATTCTCGTCAAAAGTCAACGATTCAACATTTATGAAATTTTTGGGTTGTTACAGGGGATGGTGGACTACTATATTTGGGAGGATCAGCCCCATTCCCAGGTACCCTTTGTAAGCTCACTTGGGAAAATCGGGGTCGCTAAGGTTGAGAAAACTGGAGAAGGTTAGGGACCTAATGGGCTCTAGGCTAAGGATTTGGGCAGGGGTTCCTAGGTGCTATCTAAGGCTAAAGGGGGCTTATTCTTCTTGTACTACTTCGAGAGTCAGGGCTAGCTAGCCAATGTCACTAGCCTAACTACCCGGAGATCCTAGAGAAGAGTCTACAATTCTAGAAGCCTAGAAAAGCAACTTGACCCCTTTCTTTGGGAGCCCTAGAGAGAACCTTGAAATTTCTAAGAAGAAGAAGCTCAGAAGAGAGGAGAGAAAAATAGTGAATTGGTGTGTAAAAGTTGTGAGGTAGGGGGGTCTTTTTATAGGTATCAGGGTAATTACACGCCCAAGGGCCAGTGCATAATTAGTTGGTGGGTTTTGATTGTGTGCCCTATCTGAGGCATTATTGAATTATGCCCCCTATCTAGGGCACTTATTCCAATTTGAGTCAGTCACGGACTCAGTGAATGACCGACTGACTGGCTCAGCTAGTGTCCTAGTTCTAGTCTAGTTGGAACTAATTACGCGCATTGTGGAGAGTACGTAATTGAATTACACGCCTAGAATTAGGCGTGCAATCCAAAACTTTTGGTTGTCTTAGGAGTCAGAGTTCCAGTCCAATTCTGGACCAATTGCGCGTGGCTAGCAAAGCAAGTAATCAATTGCCCACATAGGATCGTGCATGCAATCGGGGATTACCGACGGTGCATGGGTGGCGGAAGCCTGGCCTTATATGGACCAATTGCTCGCAGATAGCTCCGCGTGTAATTAATTATGCGAATGGGTGAGGGCATGGATTTGGGAAACCTTCCGGGTTGGGTTGCTCTATGTGTTGGGATTTTAGGTTAAGGAGAGATAGACTGATAGGCAGGTCAGGACAGGTAGGCATACATATTTATATGTAATATCATTCAAGTAAATGTCTTTACTGAAGATAGTATATGTAAATAACGAAATACCCCCCATTTGAATTCAATAAAAATAGTCTCATATCAAAAATCTCAAAGAATAAAATGTCAACTTTCCAGTTCGAGAACAAAATCTGATTTTTTATATTTTGGTCAAATTTCTAACTTTCAAATGGCAAGCCTTTTTGCGAAACTTTAAAGCCCATAAATTCTATCATATTAAAGTATTGCTAAATTACCAAAGTCTAGTAAAAAAAGTTCACATCCGGGCTTCCAAATGGGAGATATATTGTTAGGGCTTTGGCTCGACCTTTGACCTTTGGTCAACAAGGCTTGAGACTTAACTATACACTATTGTTATGGTGCATAATTCTTGGATTGTGGGGTTTTTAGGGTTTTAAGACTCTTAGAGAGGGTGGGTCCCTTTCCAAGAGTCATGGGCAAGGTCAAGGGCTGATCAAACAAGTTTGTATACTCTGAGAGGTCAAAAATGGGGTGTCTACAATGGGAACTAGTCATGTTTTTCCCATGATCTCAGATCTGTGATCTGAATTTCACATCGTGTTCTCCATTACCAATATATGAGGCATTTAATCATCATGATTAAAGAAATTTTTTTAATACGATGACTGTTTTATCTCTTCTCTTTTATAGTCTTGGAAGAACATAATTTAGATTTATTTTACGAAATTAATGTTTTATTTTCCATACATCATTGATTGGTTTCGATGTTTATGTGAGTTTACATCTATAAAAACTTCCAAATAGTTAGATTTGTAGTTGTAAATGAGAAATCGAAGATGGGCGGATTTAGCATCCTAAACCTCACCTTTTTCTCTGGCATTTAAGTTTATACTATTGTGCAATATTTCTTTCTTGCACATCACTCAAATCTGGTAAACTAGGTTAATATTGTGATTGATCGCTATTTCCTTGTTCGAAATATATTTTCAATCCTTGTGGGATCGATCTCGCATTCTGTAACCTATTGCAACATTCTGATTCGTTCACTTGAGAGTAAAACATTTAAAATATCACAACAAGTTTCTGGCGCCACTGTCGGGGATTGGATATAGAAATTTAAAATTTTTAGGAAATAGAAAATTAATTTTAGGAATTTTTGTGACATTTAAACTAATATTTCTATTAATTTTAAAAAAATTTAAAAATAAAATAAAATAATAATATATATAAAAAATCAGAAAGTAAAAAAAAAGTAAAAAAATATTTTCCCAAAAATATAAAAAAAAATTCAAACCAGAAAATTCAAAAAGTAAAAAAAAATGAATCAATCTTTGTGAGGTTTTATTACTGCTGGTCTTTGAAATTGTTGAAATTCTTATTGTCTAGGTGTTGGTTCTGCTCTAATAGAGCAAGTGTGTTCTTTATTACAAAGATGGCCAAAATATGGCAGAAATAAAGAAAGGAAAAATAAAACAAAAGGGGAATAAAAATGGATTTGAACACAAACACCACCTGCATGATACAGGACTGTTGCAGCAAGTTTTAGATAAGTAAAGGTTGTCCCACAGGGAGTTGTGGATCTAAAAATAGTAAATCTCCTGATATGCTACAGATCTGACATCTCTAATCCTGATCTATCTTAATCTAAGAAAACAGGATAAAGAGAAGGTATTTTTAGAGTTTTCACTAAATAAAATAGAAATAAATGCAAAAGCATAAATAAAAGGATGGGGGTTTAAAGAAGGATGAAAGTGGTTTGGTAAACAGAAAATGGAGAAGTAGGCAGTTAGGGGCTGATTTTTAATGCACAAAGCAATATAAAACAGAGTAAGATTTGGATCTGCAGCAATCCTTCATTTGGCTACAAGCACAAATGCAAGGAAGAAGAATCCAACTCACCCTAAGATATGGACTAGTCCTAGGGGTATAACCTGTCCACTCAAATGGTCACAGGACATCCCATGGATATAATCCAATCATGGGGTAAAAGATGGAACAGTAAAATCATTGCAGCCACTATGTTTGCAAGGATACAAGCTCATGCATCCATATGTGCATAAAATCTATAAAGATCTAATGAAAATCAAATGGGATTATAGACTCAATGAAAAAGTAAAATCAGCTATTCATTGCTACAAAGAAACTTACAATGACACAGCCCTCAAGTCAGCAGTCTGTGCATGACTCCAAGCTCTTCACAATGTTCTTACAAAACGATGCACAATAAAAACTAGCCCTAACTGCTACAAGGACTTAGCCAGACATGCTGAGCTAAAGAATGAAGAAAAAGGAAAAAGAAAGAAAGAAAACCTAAACCCTAAAATGAGCTCAGTTGTCCTCTTTTATCTGTAGTGTGAGGTCCTCCTCCAAACCTGGCTTCTCATACTTTATATACACACCCAAAAAGGGCTTTTTGCTCTGCCCAATTTGAAGGAAAGAAAATCAAGATAGTTAGAAGTTGCTATCGTGGCCTATTCTTAGCCAAGTATTGCCCTAGGTTGCATTCCACACTTGGATAGGAGTCCCATGTGTGCAGCAGTTCGAAAACTACCACTGAAGTTCATAAATAATAGCTAGGTCTCGAGCCTCGAGAGGTTGAAGGCTTCAGAAAGCTTCACAGTGAAGAGTACGAGCAGATCTCAGGCAGATGGACTGCTTCTAAAGAGTTCTCGAGTGGCCAAAGTCTTAAAGTCTAGAGTTGCTCGAGAGAGCTCAAGTGGATGATTTCTGAAGTTGAGAGCTACTCAATGGGTTCTCAATAGGATGTTCGACAGGTTGTTGCAGGCTTCTGAACTACTCGACCTGCTCGAGTGGATATAATACAACAGTCTAATATGTGCAATAGGATGTTGCTGTAAGTCCTGAACTGCTCGAGATTGCTCAATAGGATAATTCTGAGGGTCCTAGATTTGCTCGAGACTGCTCGAGCTAAACCTCCTGCTTCTCTGCTGGTTTGCCCAGTCTGCTGCTGCACTCCTTTAAGTGTGGGTTCCACTTTTCTCTCCTTACAGAACTTTTTGGAGTTAAAGGCATGCTGAACAGCCCATTGGTGGGGGACCATCATGGTTCAATCTGCTGCTGCATTCCTTTAAGTGTGAGCTCCACTTTTCTCTCCTTGCAAAACTTCTAGGAGTCAAAGGCATGCTGAACGGCCCATTGGTGGGGGACCATCATGGTTCAATCTCTGTTTTTCCAACAACTCCAATGCTTAGCTCTGATTCCTCTCTTCTTAGCACTTATTGCATGGGTTTTTGCACTAGTCTGCAGATTATTTCTAACTACAGAAACACACTCAAAAGTCAATTATTAGACAACTCTCAAGTCTAGTAAGGGCTAGGTTAGGAAGTGGAAAGTGGCATAAACCAGTAATCAACACACCCCCAAACCTAATCTTTGCTAGTCCTCGAGCAAAGAGAGAATTAAATAATTATTCTAAAAATTAAATACCACTTTCATAAGGAGCACGAATTCATTTAGCCTATGCATCAAGCCTTTTAAACCCCTAGGTGGTCCCTAGTGGAGGAGTGAAGCCTGAGGGTCTTCAGTGAAGATACCTACAAACTTCACAATAAAACCATTAAGTATAGTGCAACCTATAACAAATCAGATTTCAATAAATAAACCTTCCTTCCACACCCTATTCTTTCAAATTCAGAGGAGCTAAAATAGAAATGCAAAGAGTTTAACACTTAAATCAGCATGTATTTCTATCACAACCAATCAACTTCCATCAAGAGTAGAGTGTGTGTGAATCAGTGCTAAGCTTACCATTAATTCACAAATTAGGTTTAGATATTGTCCCAATGAATTTACTTTCAGACCTAATCCTCACCTGGCTATCACTCAAAAATGAAATTCCAAAGTGTCTCACATTTAATGCAGCTCAAGAGCAATTACAGACCTCAAATGGGCTTGCAAGCATGAGCATAGGCATGGTTGCTAATTCCTGACATCCTCATGTTCTTTCCACCATAGATTACACATCCCCTCATCTCCACATAGCAGTTCACTTCACTTTGGATCAATAAGGTCTTTTAGTTGGGTTGTAGTGTGGCTTAGGGTTGAGGTTTAAAAAGAATAAAAGAGTGAAAGGAATTCAAAACTGAGAAATCAACTAAGAGGAGGAGGTGATTCATGACTTCACCCTCTTCATTACATAACAACTTCATCTTCTTTCTTTTTTTTTAGATCTAAAGTACCAAATTCTTCTCATCTTTTTTATTTTTCAAATGAAGGGCTTCTTTTGACTTTTCTTTTTTGTTTCGAAATAATATGAAATGCCACAAATATACAACCACACACTATTTTTTACAGACTTCTTCTCTTCTCCCTTCTCCAAATGTTGAACCCAGCTTAACTTTCTTCAACATCTTCTCCTTTACCTTCTGAAATCTCAAAGTGAGGGTGAGGCTGAATCAGGGCAATTAGGTATAGGTTCAATTACTCTGATGTTTGTCAAAGAAAAATGGTTTTTAAAGCTCAAACAGTGTATGCAAGGGGCAGCTCAATGGGTAGGTATTTTTAGCCTCAAACTGTCCAAATGAGGGCCCTACATCATATCCTTAGTATCATGAGTTCTTCTAAAAAGTTTCAATTTGGGGTGCATAACTTCTAGTGAAAAGATGTTGATTCAATCATTCCTTAGAGTAGAATAAATTTCTCAAGACACTCTTCAAAAGAAAGTTTGATAGGCCTAAATTTCATTGGTTATAGTCTTTAAGTAAACTCATCGGTTATATCCTCACCTTTTTCTCTCCTTTCAGGTTCACTAAGCACTAATTATGAAAAATATTTCTTAAAGTTTGCTTCTTGAAAGTGTTAGATCTTCATTAGATTTTAGTTTTAAAATGGTTGCTAAACAGTTTTAATTTCCTCTTTCTAAAATGGTTAGGTGGGAATTGACTTCATTTCATTTCATTTAACTCACAATGCTGCACTACAATTAACTATTCTATTGGACTACCCTGCCATACCCCCAAATCTAATGTAAACATTGTCCTCAATGTTTCAATAAAGAGTGTATTTAAGGGCAGTAGGGTTAGGAAAAAAAGAGCAAAAACTATAGAAAATAAAGAGACAAGTATGCTAACAAACTGAATTTTATTCACAGAAATATAAAATTTATTACAAAATATTGTACAAAATAGAACACTGATTACAACATGCTAACTAGAAAACAAACAAAAAAGAAAACTCCTAAAACTAGTAAATTTTTATAAACAGAAAAATTCCTACATATGGTCTGAATCTGAGTCAACATCTATGTGCTCTGTTGTTGTTTCTTTCCCTTTCTTCCCACTGTCAGCCTTGGCAGCACCAGCTTTTGTTCTTGAAACATCTAGTCTCTATTGTTTGGTGCTGCCCTTCTTAGGTTGAGGCTCTTGAATTTTAACTCCCTTGGCTTCTGTTGGAGGCTGCACATCTTTAACACCCAGAGACATGAGTGTAGCTGATAAAGAGTCATACAACCTTTCATATTGGTTAGCCCTCCGCTCATACAATTTATATTGATGCTCTAGTATAACTGCTTCCAAACTTTTCCAATTTGTTATCTTCATCAGGTCTAGTTGATCTTCACAAGTTTGCAGTACACTATTTCTGATAAAGTCAACCAGATGACCCGCATTCTCTGTAAGATATGATTTTGCATTCATGTGAACAGTGAGGGTGGGTGTTGGAGGTAATATGGTTGGGTAAGCTGGTACAATGGCCTAGTTAGATGGATCATGAGCAGAGATTGAGACAAGAACAGCTTCAGTAGCAGGATGGATGGATAGGGCATAAATGGATGGTTGGAATGGGATTAGCTCCTTCTCAGGGGTTTCTATTTGGGTTGAGTTGGAAGATATGGAAATGGGGACCAGACTCAACTCCTCTTCTTCAAAATCAGTTTGGGTGGCAACATCAATTGTTGCCACAGGTGTAGGAGAGGGCTGGCATGGAGGAGGGGTAGGGATAGGTTGTTGGGATGTGAAGGAATGAAGGGTTGATTGGATGGAGGCTAGGCTGGTTTGGGGATGGACGATTGGTTTTTTGTGTTGGTGTGGATTTCGGCTTGAAGGGAGGTTAGGAGGGATATGATTTGGGTTAGAGGGTCTGGGAGGGTAGGGGAGATATGTTGAGGGGGAATTGGCTGAAAGAGTGAGGTAGGTGCATGGTTAAATTGGTAGGGTTGTGGGGTTTCAGGTAGAGGGGCGTACTCATGTCGAATGTCCTCCACAATGGAGTCCATTAGGGCTGAGAAACCTTCTATGATAAACTGGTTTGATGTGGTATGAAATGGGTCTTGGATATGAGAAAGGGGAGGGAAAAGGACAGGGAAATGGTTGGGTCAGTGGTTTCAAAGGTTTCAATGACAACCTGAGTAAATGATAGGATTGGTTCAGTGGGTTCAATAGGCTCAAAGTCAAGATGGGTAGATGGGGAAGGTTGGTCAGCTGTTGGGCTTTGGATGGGTGGGTGTCGGGAGGTTGTAGGGGAAAACTATGGGAGGAGGAGGAGCTAATACTAGAATGGATTGTAAAGGTAAGGTTAGTTGAGTGGTGTGGATAGGTAAGGATGATTGAGAGGCTACTAGTGGAATGGACTCAAGGGTGGATGCTGGAGGAGTTACTGATGTGGCTGCAGAAGCTTGCATAGAAGGTGCTACTTCAGACTCCTTTTTCTTCTTCTTCTTCATCAGCGTCATACTGATTTCCACTGCCTTTTTCCAAATTCAGCTGGTAATAACTCAGTAGTGGGATCTCCTACTTTCCACACATATCATCCTTTCTTAAGCAAGGCTGTGATCAATCTGTTGTAGGGTAAACCTTGCATTGTCTGCCTCTTCTTCACCTTAGCATGTATATTACTCATTCTCTCAAAGATCAGTTTGGCAACACTAAAAAAATGTCCTAAAGAGAAAGAGTACAACGCATCCACAATTGGATGCCTCCTCTCCTGCTAGTGTCCAACCATAAAAATATTTTTTCTCAAAACATTATCCATGAATAGTAGGTTCGTGCTAAAGTCACTTCTCATAAGTGAATCACCAGATGCTTTCTCCCCCTTTATTAAATGTTGGACCATTTCCTTCATTGAGGCACTGATTGGGACTCCCAGGCAGCAAGATGGATCATATATTACAGGGATCCCCAATACTTGTGCTATATCAGTTGTATCCACAACTGCCTCAAAATCATCAATCAGGACCACTAACACAGGGTCTTTCTGATCTGGCCCTCCCCTGACTCTTTTGTCCTAATATTTTGGTACCACAACTTTGCTAATCTTGGGTAAACAGTTTCTTCCAAAGGCCTCAACAGGGAATCCATAGAGGCTTTTGTCAAAAACACAATGGCTTCCTTTGCCCACTCTTCCTTAGTGAGAAAGGACCTATCAAAGGTGGTCTTAGGTACTAGGCTAAGATTTTCCACAAGGTCATTTGGGGTAGTGAAGGGGTCAAACTCAGGGGCAGCTCCCTTGCCCTTCTTCTTCTTTTCTGGCTTGTGGGTACCGACTTTGGATTTCTTGGGTGTTCGTTGGGCCACAGGATCTATAGTAGCTAAGGAGGAGGCAATCCTCTTGGATTTCCTGGATGGTGAAGGAGGCTAGGTTTGGGCAGGACTAAGTAACCTAGTTAGGGTTTCCTCAAAATCGGGATTGTCAGCCATGTTGAAACCCTAACTTCTATCTAATTTCTTCAAACCCTAGGTTTCCCTATACTCAAATTCCACTAATCCTCAGAAAGAGGTCACAATCCAATAGAAATTACTCACTGAACAAAATGAACTAAGAAAGTAGTTTGAGCTTACCCAAACTAGGGTTTTCCAGGGCAATCCTCAGTGGTCTAAATTGGGAGATCCTTATTGTGAACTGTGTGACTGAGGAGCTGATCAAAGTATTAGCAATATCGGATGAGTGTAGTAGCAGGTAGTAAGCAATTGAGTGTGAAGAAGAAAACCGAAGCAGTAAAGGGGTGAGAGTGTTTAGCAGAGAGATGAAAATTGGAGAATGAACCTCACGACAACTTTATAATCTCGGAAAATCGAGCTTCGACAGGATGAAGCTTCATAAATGACTTTCTCGAGTAGATCTCGAGCGGCTGTAATCAAGCGCAAGAACCTGTCGAGGCTCCAAATGCATTTTCTCGAGCAGATCTCGAGTGGCTGCATTTAAGCACAGGAGCCTATCGAGGCTCGGTATGGCCTCAAAACACCTATCCCAAGAGGATGCTTTGAAGCCAAATATCTTCTCGAGGGATGGTAAGTTCAACTAAAATGGTCTCGAGAGGATACCTGAAGGTCTTTGATCCTCTCGAGAATGCACAAAATACTTGGGTACACTCGTGATTGACATACTCTCATGCAAATAAGCTCAGTGATCCTGATGCTAAATAGACCCAATCAACATTCACCAGCACATTACACATAGACTTAATCAAAATCAAACCACTAGAAACACAGAACTTGGAAAATTTTAAAACAATTTGATAGTTATATTACACATTGTACAAGGGTTGAGATCATATATCAGTGGGAGGCTCTTGAAAGTGGATGGTCTCAGAGGGCTCCACAATATTCTCAATATAGAGCTTGAGCCTCTGGCCATTGACTTTCATGACCCTCCCAGAATTAGGGTCCATGATCTCAATAGCTCCAGATGGGGATGCATGTACAACAGTGAAAGGGCCATCCCATCTGGACCTCAGTTTTCCTGAAAAGAATTTCAGTTTTGAATTAAAAAGTCATACTTTGGCACCGTCAGCAAATTCCTTCCTAAAAAGGTTCTTGTCAAAGAAGGCTTTGGCTTTCTCCGTGTAGATGTTTGAATTTCCATAGGCATCAAGCCTCAGTTCTTCTAGCTCAGTAATTTGCAGCTTCCTATTTAAACTAGCAGAAGTTAGATCTGAATTTAAAGTTTTAAGGGCCCAATAAGCCTTGTGTTCAAACTCCACTAGCAGATGGCATGCTTTTTCATAGACCGGTCTGAAAGGGGGCATCCCAATAGGGGTCTTATAGGCAGTCCTATAAGCCCACAGTGAATCAGTCAATTTCATGGACCAATCCTTCCTATCTGTCCTCACTGTTTTCTCTAAAATGTGCTTGATTTCTCTGTTAGAAATCTCCACTTGCCCACTGGTCTGTGGGTGATATGGAGTAGCAATTCTATGTGTAACAGAGTACTTTTTGAGCAAGCTCTCAAAGTGCCTGTTACAGAATGGCTCCCCCCATCACTGATGATAGCTCTGGGAGTGCCAAAACTAGAGAAAATGTTTTCTTTGACAAATTTTAGGACAATTCTGTGATCATTTGTCCTTGTCGCAATAGCTTCCACCCATTTAAAAACATAATCCACAGCCACAAGAATGAAATTAAAACCCATGGAAGGAGGGAAAGGACCCATAAAATCTATCCCCCAGACATCAAACAGCTCAACAACAAGGATGGGTTGCAATGACTGAAAGGCCCCCCAACCTTTGACATCTCATACAGGCCTTACAGTGCTCAAAAGCATCCTTGAACAAGGATGGCCAATAAAAACCAGACTATAGCACTTTAGCTGCTGTCTTTTTCCCCCAAAGTGAGTTCCACAGGCATTTTCATGACACACTATTTGAATACTGTGAAAGAATTCACTATCAGGGACACATCTTCTTATCACCTGGTCTGCACAACACTTATAAAGGTAAGGATCCTCTCAGAGAAAATATTTGACTTGAGAGAAAATAAGTCTTTGTCCATCTTGGACCAATGAGGGGTGATCTTACCAGCAGCAAGGTAATTCATAATGTTTGCAAACTAGGGCAAACTTGAGTTGATGGCAAACAATTGCTCATCAGGGAAGGAATCCTTAAGTGGTGTTGCAACACTTTCATTAATAAAAATCCTGGATAAGTGGTCAGCAACCACATTCTCTACCCCTTTTTTACCTTTGATCTTGAGATCAAACTCCTATAGGAGTAAGATCCATCAGATCAACCTGGGCTTTGCCTCTTTCTTTGCCAGCAAGTATTTTAGGGCAAAGTGGTTAGTAAAGATTACAATTTTTTACCCTAATAAATAAGGCCTAAATTTATCCAAGGCAAAAACTATAGCTAGAAGCTCCTTCTCAGTGGTTGTGTAATTCAGCTGAGCCTCTGTAAGAGTTTTGTTGGCATAATAAACTACACTTGGTAGTTTCTCTCTTCTCTGTCCTAAAGCTACTCCAATAGCAAAGTCAGAAGCATCACACATTAATTCAAAGGGGAGAGTATAATCAAGGGCCTGGATCACTAGGGTAGAGGTCAAACACTTTTTCAATATCTCAAATGCCCTCAAACATTCAGCATCAAATACAAAAGGCACATCTTGACACAGCAAGTGGCACAATGGTTTGGAGATCTTGCTGAAATCCTTAATGAACCTTCTATAAAAACTAGCATGTCCTAAAAATGATCTGACTTATTTGATAGTTTTTGGTGGAGGTAGGTGTGAAATCAGATCAATCTTTGCCCTGTCAACCTCTATTCCCTTCTTGGACACCACATGGCCAAGAACAATTCCTTTGGTGACCATAGAGTGGCTCTTTTCTCAGCTCAAAACTAAATTGGTTTCTTCACATCTTTGAAGCACAAGGGAGAGGTGGTGCAAGCACTGATTGAAATCATCTCCATAGACTGAAAAGTCATCCATGAAAATTTTTAAGAACTTATCTAACATATCAGAAAAAATAGCATATATGCATCTTTGAAAAGTGGCAGGAGCATTGCAAAGTTCAAATGGCATCCTTCTATAAGAAAAGGTTTCAAATGGAAAGGTGAAAGTAGTCTTTTATTGGTCTTGAGGATACAATGGTATCTGGTTGTAACCTGAATATCTATCAAGAAAGCAGTAATAAGCTCTGCTTGCCAACTTCTCCAAAATCTGGTCGATAAAAGGCAAAGGAAAGTGGTCTTTTCTAGTCTTGGAGTTCAATTTTTTGTAATCTCTGCAAACTCTCCAACCAGTAATCTCCCTAATTGGCATTAACTCTCCAGACTCGTTTGGGATTATTGTGATGTCAGATTTCTCGGGGACCACTTGAGTAGGTGATACCCATTCAGAATCAGAAATCGGATAAATGACCCCAACATCCAGTAATTTGACAATTTCTTTCATTACCACTTCCTACATATGAGGGTTTAATTTTCTCTTCATTTCCCTAGAGGTTTTGGAACCCTCTTTCAAGTGAATTTATGCATGCAAACTGATGGATCAATTCTTCCCAAATAATCAATTGACCATCCTATGGCTTTCTTATGCTTTTTGAGGACACAAAGTAATTTCTCCTCTTGCTCCCCAGTGAGAGAGGAGGATATAATTACTGGCAGTTTCTAATTCTGCCCCAAGAATTTATACTTTAGAGATTCTGAAAGTTGCTTTAGCTCCAAATCTGGTTGACTTTTAAGAGAAGGCAACAGAGGTGCCTTAGAGGGTTGAGGGAGGGGCAGCAAGATGGGTTTCCATGTGGAATGCTACACTAGCCCCACTGAAGAATCAAAGGTATTCATTTCTTCACCAGCATGAGTGGGGGCCTCCTTCAAAATATCCTCAGTCCAAAATTCCTCAAAATCATCTAACACCTCATCCTAGGTTAGCAGCTTGGATAAGGTCTCTTCCACTAACTCATCAATAATATCTACTGCACAATAGTCCTCACTTTCAAATTGAGGCTGGTAGGCAGCATTATACACATTAAGTCTACCTTTCAATTTCTTTAAAGTGACTTTCATCACTCTAGACCTACACTAAATGCAAGGATTGGCAGTAGCCAGAAATGGCCTGCCCAATATGACAGGTATTTGAGTGCTGCACTTTGTAGGCTCCATATCCAACACTAAGAAATTAGTTGGGTAAAAAAATTTATCCACCCCTACCAACACATCCTCCACAATGCCCATATGTTTTCTCTCTGATCTATCAGCTAGTTGAAGTACAACAGGTGTGGGCTTTAACTCCCACAAACCTAGCTTCTCATACACAGTGTATGGAAGCAGGTTAACACTAGCTCCCAAATCTAGAAGAGCTCTTCCTATGGTATGATCCCCTATAATGCAGGGGATTGTAGGTAACACTGGGTCTTGAAGTTTGGCTGGTGTAGCTATGGATAAAATAGTTTATACTTTTTCAACAACAAAAATTTTCTTAGACAGGTGGATTCTAGCTTTTCTCTTTTGAGTGCATAAGTACTTAAAAAACTTAGCATAGGTTGGGACTTGCTTTATGGCATCAAGCAAAGGCAAATTAATTTTCACCTGCTTAAATGTGTCCATCTTTTCCTCCATACTGGCATTCCCCTTGTCAAAAGGGGAAGGCCCTTTAAAAGCCTGAGGAAATAGCAGGTGAGGTACTACTGGTACCTCCACTGCTGGCCTAACATCCACATCACTATTTTTGGTTTTTTTAATTTTTTTCCTCTGTTGGGACTTAACAGCAGTGCCATTACTTTCCTCCTGCTGCTCAACAACAGGAACTGTGTCATCTCCTTCTACACATCTCTTTGCATCAGCACCTACTTGGTTATCAACCACCCTACCACTCCTCAAGGTTGTGATTGTCTTAGCTTCCTCATGAGTTGAAGAAGCTTCACCAATCATGAACTATCTCTTGGGGTTGATCATTGTTTGGGTTGGGAGCCTGCCCTCTTTCCTTTTGACAGAGCATTTGACAATTGATTAAGTTGGTCTTCCATCTTTTTAATACTCTGACTGTGAGAATTCATAGTCTGTGACAGGGAGCTGAGGTTTTGTAATGAGGACAAAACTTGCTCCTCAAAGGAGGGGGCTCTGGGTTGTGGTGGTATTAAGGTCAACTGACTTGGTTGTGCCACTGACTGAGGGAATTGTTGTCTTTGAACATAACCTTGATTGTACTATTGGAATGGTCTGTAGGGCAATGCCTGCTGCTACTGGGATTGATGAAAGTTATCTTATCTCCACATCAAATTATGGTGGTTCCTCCAAGGATACCCAGCAAGCTGTTGTCCATATGATTGGACAACATTGGTATGCTCCATTACTAACTTAGGATATTGACCAGTAGAGGAACAATCTAGCAGAGAGTGTGCTGGTGATTGGCATATCAGGCATGCCTCTCCAATTTGTGCATCTGATTGGGGCTGCAACACAATTATCACTTTATCAAATTTCTAAGACAAACTGTTCACTTTCTTCTCTAGATCACTGTACACATTTAATTCATATAATTTCCCTTTCGAAGTGGGTTCTTTTACAGCTCTCGCAGCAGGCTCAATATCATTTCTTGTCAGAATCTCCTACTCCATATTATTGATAATATCAAACAAATCCCAAGCTTCTTCATCAGTCTTGCTGAGATATGTGCCACCACCAGATGCATCCACCATGTGTTTGATTCTAGAGTCAATTCCCTAGTAAAAGCTTTGCACAAGCTGCCATTTGGGAATTTGGTGGTGTGGACACTGTCTCAGCAGTTCCTTAAATCTTTCCCAAGCTTCATGGAAGTCTTCAGTTCAGAACTGAGCAAAAGAAATAATGCTCTTCCTCAACTGACTTGTCCTGCTCATTGGGAAGAATTTAGCCAAGAACTGACTTTATAGGGCATTCCAAGATGTAATGTTATTTGCTGGGAGCATGTTAAAACAATTTCTAGCCTTATCCTTTAATGAAAAAGGAAACAATCTCATCTTCATGGCTTCATCTCCTAGACCAGCAATTTTGAAGGTTGTCATAAAGATAAAAACTCATCTATGTGCTTGTAGGAGTCCTTTTTACTTAATCCATGAAACGATGGCAACATCTAGATGGTATGAGGTTTTATCTCATAATTACCCTCAACTATAGGGAATTGAATGCAAAAAGGAGATAAATATGCCCCTAGTGCATAGTAATCCCTCAGGGGTCTAGGTTGCTCACCCATCTCAAATGTTTCTAATTGTTCAGCAGGAGTATGTGTTGCTTGCCTAGGTCTAAGGATTCTCTCGATTTCGAGATTCAAAGGCTCAATTTACGAGTTAAGGGACCTTCTCCCTAGCATACAACATAACAAGTAAAAGGTAACTTACATCAAACAGAAACAAATACTAGACATTACTACTAAAATAAAGAAAGCAAAAAATGAAATTATAACAAGGGAGAAAGAGATGCAAACTAAGGCAGATTTTTGCTCTAGCTGCAGCTATTGTCTCCCCTATTTGCTACTACTCCAGATCTGTATGAATCCCAAAAATACAGGAGTACTTATTCAAACACAACAATTGTAGCAAATAAATCTGAATGAAAACATAAAGAAAAACTCAAATCTACTACTTAAATCTAAAACTCCTCGACAGTCGCTCCAAAAACATGCTGGTTCTACTCTAATAGAGCATGTGTGTTCTTTATTATAAAGATGGTCAAAATATGACAGGAATAAAGAAAGGAAAAAATAAAATAAAAGGGGAATAAAAATAGATTTGAACACAAACACCACCTGCAAGATACAGGGCTATTGTAGCAAGTTTTAGATAAGTAAAAGTTGTCCCACAGGGAGTTGTGGATCTAAAAATTATAAATCTCCAGATCTGCTATAAATATGGGATCTCTAATCCTAATCTATCTTAATCTAAGAAAACAGGATAAAGGGAGGATGTTTTTGGGGTTGTCACTAACTAAAACAGAAATAAAGGCAAAAATAGAAATAAAATGATGAGGGTTTAAAGAAGGATTAAAGTGGTTTGGTAAAATAAACATAAAATAGAGAAGTAGGCAGTTAGGGGTAGATTTTTAATGCAAAAAGTAATGTAAAACAGAGTAAGAGTTGAATCTGCAGCAATCCTTCATCTGGCTACAAGCACAAATACAAGGAAGAAGAATCCAACTCACCCTGAGATATGGACTAGTCTAAGGGCTATAGCCTGTCCACTCAAATGGTCACAAGCTATCCCATTTATATAATCCAAATAGTAAAATCAATGCAGCCACTATGTATGCAAGGCTACAAGCTTATGCATCCATAGGTGCATAAAATCTATAAAGATCTAATGAAAATCAAAAGAGATTACAGATTCAATGAAATAGTAAAATCAGCTATTAATTGCTACAAAGAAACTAACAATGACACAGCCCTCAAGTCTGCAGTCTGTGTATGACTCCAAGCTCTCCACAATGTTCTTAAAAAATAATGCACAATAAAAATAGCCCTGACTGCTACAAGGACTTAGCCAGACATGTTGAGCTAAGGAAAGAAGAAAAAGGAAAAAGAAAGAAAGAAAACCAAAACCCTAAAATTAGCTCAGTTGTCCTCTAGTGTCTGTAGTGTGAGGTCTTCCTTCAAACCTAGCTTCTCATACTTTATATACACACCCAAAAAGTGTTTTTTGCTCTGTCCAATCAGAAGGAAAGAAAATCAAGACAATTAGGAGCTACTGTCGTATCCTATTCTTAGCCAAGTATTGCCGTAGGTTACATTACACACTTGGACAGGTGTATCATGTGTGCAGCAGTTCTAAAACTGCCCTTGAAGTTCATAAATAATAACTGGGTCCCGAGCCTCGAGAGGTTTAAGGGTTTAGAAAGCTTCACAGTGAAGAGTTTGAGTAGATCTCAAGCATATGGACTGCTTCTGAAGAGTTCTCGAGTGGCTGAAGTCTTGAAGTCCAGAGCTGCTCGAGTGGATGATTTCTGAAGCTGAGAGCTACTCGATGGGTTCTCGACAAGATGCTAGATAGGTTGCTACAGGCTTCTGAACTACTCGACCTGCTCGAGTGGATATAATGCAGTAGTCTAGTCTTCTGGACAGGATGTTGCTGTAGGTCCTGAACCACTCGAGATTGCTCAACAGGATAATTTTGAGGGTTTCTGATCTGCTCGAGACTGCTCAAGCTGAACTTCCTGCTTCTCTGCTGGTTTGCCCAGTCTACTGCTGCACTCCTTTAAGTGTGGGCTCCACTTTTCTCTCCTTGTAGATCTTCTAGGAGCCAAAGGCATGCTAAACAGCCCATTGGTGGGGGACCACCATGGTTCAATCTCTGTTTTTCCAACAGCTCCAATGCTTTGCTTTGATTCCTCTCTTCTAGGCCCTTATTACATGGGCTTCTAAACTAGTCTGCAGATTATTTCTAATACAGAAACACACTCAAAAATTAATTATTAGACAGCTCTTAGGTCTAGTAAGGGCTAGGTTAGGAGGTAGAAAGTGGCATAAACCAATCATCAATACTTGGCCCCTTGCATGCACACTCGATCATCCATAGAAAAGATTTTAGGGCTGTTGAATTTTGAGATTGAGAGCACTTTTCACTTGTATCGCAAAGATACTAGGTTGAGACGTGTAGGAGAAGTTGAAGCTTCCAATCTAGCCGCAATGGCTGAAAATGCAGAGATCCCGCATGACAATGTCAAAGAACCAACCCTTAGGGAACTATTCACCCCTATCAACACTAATACCCCTTCCTGCATTGCCTATCCTACCACAAATGCCTCTCTCTTTGAAATACAAACTAATGTGATTCTCCCTATTTTCCATGGTTTGGAAAGGGAAGACCCTTACATGCATATCAAAGATTTCCTAGAGGTCTATTCTACTATGTATCAAAACTTCAGTGAAGTATCTGTGAGGCTGCGTTTGTTTCCTTTTTCTATGAAGGACAAGGCTAAAGCTTGGCTGAATTCCCTCCCATCTGGATCAATAACTTCATGGGATCAGCTGGTTAAGAAATTCTTGTTAAATCCATGGCCAAAACCAATGCTTTGAGGCGCGTGATTTTGTACAAGAAGAGGGCAAAAAATTTTACAAAGCATGGGAGAGATTCATGGATTTGTTGCTCAAGTGCCAACACCATGGGTTCGCTAAATGGAGGTTTGTCAAATACTTCTACAATGGATTGGATCAAACTAATCAACATTTAATCAAGTCGATGAACAGTGGAGGATTCCTAGGATTCACTGAAAGTGAATCCTATGATTTCTGAGAATAGTTAGCCAAGAATTCTAAGCAATGGGATTTCACAAAGAGCCGAGATGAACCAATTAGATGTTGGGATCAATAAAGCAGTTCGACCAAGAAGGGAGGTTTGTTTGTGATCAAGGATGCACCTGACTTCAGAGCGAAAGTGGAATTTCTCACTCAACAAGTGAAGAATTTGCAGCTTAACAAGAATGTGAGTGTCGCGAATGTTTAAACTGAACCATGTTGATTTCGCACAAGTCCGATGCACACCAGCAATTTCTGCCCTTTAATGCAGAACCATTTCGAAAGTTCCTTGGAACAGTTAAATGCATTGAAAAAATATGGACGCAATGCTGGAAACAATTTTTCTAAGCATTACAATCTGGGTTGGCGAAAGCACCTAAACTTCTCATGGAGGTAGGATTCGTAGCAATCTCATGGAAGAGGATAGGGGATGAAATTTTATCCCCAACATAATTTTAATCAAGGACAGTTTCAATAAAATCAAGGTGGTATGAATCATTACCACCAGAACCAAATGGGTCAACCAAAGCAGCTGACCCAAAATATCCAACCCTCACAGCCATTGTTTGGATATCAAGGTCAACAGTCGTAAATGTTCCCACCACCTGGGTCCAAAACCAACCAGGGAACAACGCGTCACACCTTTCTCAAAATTAATATCCACCTATTGATGACCTGATGAGAGCTTTTATCCAAACAACAACTTCTTCAATATCAAAGTTAGAGACCCAAATGGGTCAACTGGTTGCGGATCTCTATGAAAGTGAAAAGGGGAAGATCCCGAGTCAACCGACCCCTAACCCAAGAGGGCAGATGGTCATTGAATAGTCATCGATCTCATCACAAGAGGAATATCAACAACAGATAAAAGCAATCACAACCCTGAGATCTGGTCATCAAATTAACAATCAAGTAAGAATGTCAGAGGAAGAATTAACTCAAAGATCTAGAGATCAGATTGAGAACGAAGTCGAAAATCAAGGAGAAGTGAAAGAGAAGGGAAAAGAAACCGAAGGAAATGCTAAAGAAAATGTCTTTACACCTAAGGCCCCTTATCTTCAGAGATTGGTGGCACTAAAAAGAAGCCATGATCTAGATGACATATTGGAATTATTCAACCAGTTGAAGATCAATATTCCATTCCTTGATTCCATCCATTAGGTGCCAACCTATGCAAAAATTTTGAACGATTTAGTCACGATAAAGAGGAGGACAAATGTCCCAAAGAAAGCGTTCCTAGCAGAGCAAGTAAGTTCGATACTTCAATGCTAACTCCCAATAAAATATAAGGACCCTAGATGTCCTACCATTTTGATTGTAATTGGGGAGAATCACATTGATCGCGCTCTCTTGGATCTTGGGGCAAGTGTGAACTTGTTGTCGTATTCTGTCTATAAAGAACTTCAATTAGGTGAGCTTAAACCCATGTCGATGACCCTTCAACTTGCTGATAGGTCTATAAAAATTCCCAGGGGATTAGTCAAGGGCATCTTAATTAAAGTGGACTCCTTTTACTTCCCCGTTGATTTCATTGTCCTAGACACCGAACTAGTGTCAAACCTAAAGTGCAGTGTGCCGGTAATTCTAGGAAGACCACTCTTGGCAACATCTAATGCATTAATCCACTGTAGGAATGGGATAGTGAATCTTTCATTTGGGAATATAACCGTGGAGTTTAACATTTTTAATATTGTGAAACAGCCATCTGAAGATGAGGAGCATGCACAAGTTTCTGTGATTGATAGTGTTGTGGAGGAAACATTTCTTGCTTCAAAATCAAAGGATCCTCTGGAGGCTTATCTAGCCCACTTTGGTGAGGATTTCGATGTGGACCAAATGATTCAAGATCTTAATGAAATGCTAGACTATGCATCGCTCATGGGAGATGAGAAGTGGCAACGAAAACCTTAAGCCCATGATGAGATTAAGAAGGAAATACCTAGGGAAGAGGAGAAGATAAATCTCGAGCTTAAACCTCTCCCTAGTGATCTGAAGTATGTGTTTTTGGGGGAAGCTGAAACACATCCAGTAATAATCTCGTCGAAATTAAATTGTGACTAGGAGGAAAGGTTGATAGAGATGTTACGAGACTACAAGGCTGCAATTGGGTATTCTATCAAAGAAATAAAGGTATTAGCCCCTTGATGTGCATGCATCGCTTCCATGTGGATGAGGTGGCGAAACCTTCGCGAGCCCCAACGAAGGTTAGACCCAATAACCAAGATGTTTTCAGAAATGAGGTTATCAAATTGTTGGATGTTGGAATCATCTATACAATTTCTGACAACAAATGGGTTAGCCCAACACAGGTGTACCAAAGAAATCTGGAGTCATAGTCATTAGGCATGAAGAAAATGAACTCGTGCCAACAAAGGTACAAACTGGATGGAGGGTATGTATTGACTTTCAAAAGTTAAATGCATTGACAAGAAAAGATCACTTTCCATTGTTGTTCATTGATTAGATGCTTGAAAGACTGGCCTGTCACGAATATTACTGTTTTCTAGATGGCTACTTAGGATATAATCAAATAGCCATAGCCCCGAAGGATCAAGAAAAGACAATGTTCACCTATCCTTTTGGGACATTCTCCTACTGCAAAATCAGTCTTCGCAATGCCCTAGCTGCATTCCCGAGATGTATGTTGAGCATATTTTCTGATATGGTGGAGAGATTACTAGAAGTTTTCATTGATGATTTCTCTATTTTTGGAGACAGTTTCAATGATTGTCTAAATAATTTGTCTCTTATTCTAGCCAGGTGCCAGGAGAAGAACTTGATACTTAATTGGGAAAAATGTCACTTTATGGTACAAAGTGGCGTTGTTCATAGACATATCATATCATCGAAAGGCATCGAGGCTGACAAAGAGAAGGTGGAATTCATTGCAAATATTTCACCACCCAGAACTATCAAGGAGATAAGATCCTTCCTCGGGCATGCCGATTTCTATCGGTGATCGTTTTAAATTAAAACCTTGCAAGTGCACAAGTCCAAAGTACTAGGGAAAGTACAAGGGTGTCGAACCATGGGGACTATAGTTTATCTAAACTAAAGCCTTATCTAAAGAGGGTTTATAAAAGTAAAATTCTAATCAAGTTATCTAGGAAAGTGAGTAAAACAAATTTGGAAAATAATGAGAAAACAGCCTTGGATCCCTTTGATCGCAGATTCATAAATAACTCGCATCCTATTCCAAATCTATTTTGAATTCCAGGTACTCCCTCTTTAGGCTACAAGCTCTATCGCTTCATATAGGAATTAGATAAATCTAAACATCAAATCATTGAACGTAACTGACTAAAAATACCATACAAGGCCTAGTCCATCGGTGAATATCCTATCCAATCCAACCCCAACCCCTACAAGGCCACTGGGATTAAACTAAAAAGAATTAAACCTTCACAGTCGTGCATTCTTGATTATCCTCAGAACCTCAAACATGCAATTGTACCATAAATGAAATTCAAAATAAAAGAGAAATAGAAATTAAATTATTTACTTATCTTTGATGGTACAAGAGATCCCAAGCTTCGGGACGTTTTAACCTCGCATCGTTGTCATGATCTTCATCATCGCTTAATCGATCATGGAACGATGATTACAAAGCTCTAAATTTCACAAACTCTTGCATATCTGGAAAAGAAACTAAACCTAGAACAAAAACCTAATACTATGAGCAAAAAGCCATAGGCTAAAAGCCATCTTATTCCTAAACCTAGTGTGGACACCCAAATTTGGCCCAAGGCTCGATCGACAAGTACTTTGAGAAGGGTGTACCCTCGAGCTTCCAATAGCATCTCCCCAAACCCTTAGAAACATTTCCCATTCCCTTAGGCATCAACCCTAACCCCTATAATCCTTCCCGAACCTGTTTCAAACCCTCCTGAGCAGTAAGTAAAAAGAGGAGTGCCAAGGCTTACACAGACCATTGCTGCACTAGATCCTATACCTTTGGAAAGAGGATGTTCCCAGCTTTCCAATGAACCAAGAATCACCAAATTTAAAGTTGTACATCAAAAGATATGGTGGTTTGAAAATTGTGCAGAAATACCGAAAATTACACTAGCGTGTATAATATACACGCTAGGCCAATTTTTTACTGAAATTGGCTTAGCGTGTATATTATACACGCCAAGCAAAATTGCCTTCTTCCTTCAGAATTGAGCTCCAGAACGAACTCTAAACTTCTCAGGGACACTGTTCCCAAGCCTAGCGTATATAATATACACGCTAGGCTTAGGAATAGTATTTTTGGGGAAAATGTCTGAATTTCACTTTTGGAGTTTGACTTGTTGACCACCCCAAAGTTCAGGGTGGGTTTATTTAGGACTGTTTCACCCCCATTTATTCTATTTGTAACCCTTTAGCCATTTAAAGCCCCACCCATCTATAAATAAACCCATTTCCCACCTTGTTGGTATGCGCTTTTTCTGGGTTCCTTTCGGTCCCCGGAAGAAGTAGCCCAATCGGTCCTGTGGACTCTAGATAGGGGCGATGGAGTAATAAACTAAGAAATATTGAATGACTCAAATTCAAGAGGCAAATATTAAATGGGGAGTACCTGGATGATGCGATCACTAGCTGCAAATATTTATCGACGTTGCAACACGTCACTGATCACGCTTTAAGAAGAGCGGGGGCTTGCAGGTTGAATTACTTTACTGAACGTCAGCTGGCCAACTTCAATAGCTTTTGGTTGCCTTGGGATTTAGTTAGTTTGGTTTCCTAATCCTACTCTAAGTTTAATTAATTTTATCTTCTTATTCTTCTTTGGTGTTACTCTAACTCTAACTAACTGAATTTCGTATGACTACTCTAACTCTAATTAATTTAGTTTCCTAATACCATTCTAACTAAAAATGGGGGTTGTGACCCGTTATGCTAAGGAGGATCGGCCCCGTTCCCTAGTACCCTCTGTAAGCTCCCTTGGGCAAATCGGGAGGCTAAGGATTATTTTATGAATATTGAAGATTAAAAACTAAATTTGAACTTAGAATTTACAATTAGGAATCAAAAACCAAGATCGAGAATTAAGAATTTAGAACTAGAACAAAGAATTCAGACTAGCATTAAGAACTATAAGGAGAATTAAGAACTAGAAAGAAAATTAGGAATAAGAAAGAAAATTAAGAACTAGAACTAGAACCTAGGAACTAGAATTAACAACTAGAAAGAGATTACCTAAAGCTAAGCGCTTCTTCCTCCATACTTCTCTCCTCGATGTCGCAGAGAAGAATTCGAAATCTTTAGAAAGGAGAAGCTTGAGAATAAGAATTGATGTAGAAGAGAATTGTGTTGAGTGGCTAGGGGGTAGGGGTCTATTTATAGGCTTTCACTAGAAATCCGAGTGTAACTCTAATTCCTAATTCAAATAAAGGAAATATCCTAATTCTTAATCCTAGTGTAACTCTAATTCCTAATTATTCTAAAATAATAAAATAAATTCCTAAAGCAATAAGGAAATTAATCTTACTTCTAAAAAAAGAAATAAATCCTATGAAGTAATAAAAGAGACTAATCCTAATTCGATTAGGAGTCTTGAACTTAGTCACTTTTTGTGCAACTTTCGAAAACTAATCATAACTTCTTCAATACTTGTTAGAATTACACATTTTTTAGCTCGTTGGAAAGCTACTTCGATATGCTTTCAAATGTGACATATTTCACATCAATCTTACTTCGTTTGATTTTTCAAAGTAGGGTCAAACATAAAAGTGATGAGATTGACAATTAGGAAAGGTTGGGGAAACCTATTTGGCTCTAAGCTAGGCGCTTCCTCTTTTAATACTATTCAAAAGTCAAAACTAATGCGCTAGTGTCGCTAGCTTGACTACATGGGGTTCCCTGAGAAGTGTTTGTGATTCTACAAGTCTAGAAGGTCGCTCAATCCCTTTTGGGAAGCCCAGAGAGAACCTCGAATTTTCTCAAAGGGAGAAGCTTGAGGGAAAGAAGAATAGAATAGTAAATTGTTTTTATGTCTACGGATAATTTTGAAAGGACTAAGTTTGGATTGATGATTAAAGGCCTAAGGATTAAAAACTAAGAATTTGAGATTTTAAGGATTAGGGATCAGGAACTAAAAACTGAGATCTAGAACTTAAGAATTAAGAACTAGAACTAAAAACTAGAATCAGAAGTATGTAATTGAATAAAAATTAGACACTAGGATGAAAATTAAGAACTAGAATCAAAATTAAGAATTAGAACCTAGAAATTAAAAGCTACAGAGTAGAACCTAAAAGATTACCTGAAGTCGAGCGCTTCTTCCTCCCTGCTTCAGAGGGAACTTCGAAACTCTTAGGAAGGCCTAAGCTCAAAAGGAGAGAGATTGCTATCAAAATTGGTGTTGTTGACCAAGGTAAGGGGATCCGTTTATAGGTATTGGGGTAATTCTGCAACCTTGGGCAGGTGCACAATTGGTCGGTCACATTTAATTGCATGCCTTGTCCAGCGCGTGTAATTAGATTGCGCGCCCTATTTAGGCACTTAATCTAGTTTGAGTCAATCGCGGACTCAGTGAGTGACCGGCTAACTGGCTCAGTCGAATATCCTAGTTCAAACTCACTTGAAACTAATTGTGCGTCTAGTTTGAAGCGTGCGATCTAATTAAGTGCCTGCTCGTGTGTGCGTGATTGGGGAGTTTGGGTGGTCCAAGGATTTAGAGACCAGGTCCAACTGGGGACCAATTGCGCGCTAGAGGTGGAGCATGCAAACAATTGCGCACCCTGTGTGAGGCATGTAATTGGGTCTTGTGGCGGTCCATGGGAGGTGGAAGTCCTATCCAAGTGGGACCCATTGCGCATCAGTGGTTGGGCGTGCAATCGAATTGCATGGCTTATGTAAGGCACGTAATCAGGTTCAAAGGCGGTGCATAGGAAAAATGAACCTGGTCCAAGTGGGACCAATTACACGCATGTATCTATGCATGCATTCGAATTGCGCACCTCTGTGAGGGCACAAAATTTGGGATCTTCTCGGGTTGGGTCCGAACCACCGAGCTATTATTTCAGCCTGGGTCTCAACCATATAATATTGTTTCAGTATATGGTCTTCATTTTTAGGGTTTTAAGGTCTTCGGAGAAGGTCAGTCCTTCTCTGGAGATCATAGGCATGGTCAAAAGTTGACCAAATAGGTTTGTATACTCTGAGAGGGAAAAATTGGGGTGTCTATAGATATCCCTCTTTAGCGCATTCTTGTGGAATAAGAATGCGTTGAAGAAGTTGACACCCCTCTTCTGAGGTGCCTTCTCGTTTCTTTGAGAGATCACAAGTGTGAATCGGAGCGCTGACATGAGATGCTTGGCTTTCTTATCTATCAGCACAAGCTAAAGGGGAGCATTCTGGGGCCCAGTGGTAACTGTCGAGAGGTGTATCCTCATCCGCGTGTGCAAGTGGCATCCCGTCGTAAGTCGCAAGCTGCTGCAAAGGGTAGCCAGACAGGGGAAAATGGTGATAACATGGTAGCGAAGAGCATCATATGAATGTCCAGAGATGAGGTTAAGTGACCAAATAATGTGAAGTAATTTGATGGTGAAGGCTTTCGCAAGTCATGTCAGAGTGATGAGATAATTGTGATTTCTCAAAGTTGAGTATACTCAGTGTTCAGTTTCCTAGGGGAAAGAATGGATTGGAGTGATGAGAGATAGAATTTTGATAGATAGAGAATTTATTTATCATTATTTTTTATTTTTTTTTAAAACATGGGATTTTTAACTTAAGATCAATTCGGTGGTAAAACGACGGAAAATGTGGCTTTCGAGACGTTGTTGAGCAGATCCATCGGAGCAGGATTTGTGGACCCGACCATTTATGTGGTGGTCAAGACGACACTTTGTATGTCGGATACTCCATCTAATCTTCTCATGAATACTGATGATTATCACTTATGAGAGGACTACAGTGATTCGTGAGTCGAGAGAGACAGGTTTTGAAAACGTTTGTGTGCAACCATGGGATTTTTTACGATCCCATCACTACGATGCGCTCGCTTGTAAAAAATATAGAGTCGTCACCCAGAGCTTTTGGTGTCTCGAGATACCTATATCATTTTTATAAGCATCGAAATGCCACAAATATGACTCTGAATCCGGTACACACCAAAGGCTCTTGGATAGGAGCTTTGATTATCGATCGGGAAGGTATTAGGCACCCGATCAACTCGCTTATCGCGGTCTCTACTAATGGCCAAAACAAAATAAAGTAAAAGAAAAGAAAATGGTTTTCTCTTGCCCAAATGGGCCTTAAATCCTATTTGTACCCCTCCGTTCCAACTGAAAATTTGGTGGCATAACCACACAAATGGGAGGATGGGAAATATTAAAAAGAGATAGGAGAAGAAAGGGGAGAGACGGAGCCCTCGGGCCCTTGTAGCTCCGTAGGAGAGCTTTGCGTGGCTTACTTTGATGAGCTTTTGAAGGCCTTGTATGGTATGGAATGGGATTCTAACTCTTAAGGCTTAAAGCTAAGAGTAGAGTGAGGGGTCTAGGGGGTAGCACAAACCTAAGCTAAGGGTTTTGGATGTAAGAATAAGCTTGGAATAAGGTTGGGAGATTATGAAATTTATGTGAAAATGGGGCACAAAAGGGAGGAAGAACTTCTCACTTTGAGCTTTTTCTCTCTTAAGCCAATTTTCAACCCCTAAAACCAAGGGAGGGGGGCTCTATTTATAGGAAATCGGTAGATTAGGAGATCACTTATATGCTAATTAGGTTAGCAATTAGGTAATCTTACATCTAAGGATTCCTAGGGTTTTGGGAGCCTTGAAAGGTGTGAAAAGGTCCTCCAATGGTGGATGATAGGGAGGGGTCTTAAGTCACCTAATGGGTTGCAAATAGGGTGCAAAAGGGTGCAACAGATCTATTAGAACACACCCCAAAGACCCAGGTGGTCAACAAGTCAAACCCCAGACACAAAATTTGGGGCAAAATCAGAGGGTGCTGTTCATATGCCTGGCGCAACTATTAGTTGTGCTAGGCAAATGTACAGTAAAACAAGGCTGAATAGTAGCCTGGAAGTTGGCTTCGCGAGGGTGGGGTCCACTTTAATGCTGGCGTAACTAATAGTTGCGCCAGGCAAAAATTCTGGGAAAGTGGCTTGGCACAACTAATAGTTACGCCAGGAAAAAATATAACTGGTGCAACTATTAGTTGTGCCAAGCCATTTCTGAGGAGAAATGGTCTAGCGCAACTATTAGTTGCGCCAAATCCCTAGGGGGGGCCAATTGAAATTACTCTTTTGCCCTCCGGCTCGAACCACCATATCTTTTGGTGTATAACTCCGATTGGGGCGATTCTTGGCTTGTTAGAAAGCTAATGACTTCTACTTTTCAATGGTATGAGATTCGATCATAGTAGAAGGCCGTAGCTAGTCCTAGTGTATCACTCCTCTTCCAAGGCTCGGAAGGGTTAGGTCTAGGCTTGGAACGGGTTTTAAGGGTCAGGATTGGTTTCTAAGGGTTTGGGAAAGTTCTTCAGGGATTTAGGATGATTTCTAAGGGTTTGAAAGGGTTCCTAAAGGTTCTAGGGTGGTTCCTAAGGGTTCCATACATGCCATCAAAAGCTCAAAAATGCGCCTCTCGAAAATGTGTTTCGATCAGGCCTTGGGCTAAATTTGGGTGTCTACAGATGCCCCTCTTTGGTATCCAATCACCAATGATCAAATGCCAAAGAAAAAGAGACATCCGAAGAGGCCCAAGGCATTACTAACGGATCCGTTGCATCTAGAATGAACTTCAAACATCAGATGAGTGACATGGTGAGAAAGCGAAAGCCATAGATGCCAGGCTAAACATTCGTTTCTCAAGGTAATCGGTCCCCAAGCGCTTAGCGACATTACTGGGCATGACCGAGGTGGAACGAGTTGCGAAAACCTTGTATGCCAGGCTAAACATTCACTTCTCGAAATGATTTTGAAGGTATTTAATATTTAAGATTCATTCTAAATGCAACAACTTTATAAGTAAGAGGGGTGATCGACCCACATTCAAAGATGGGCGCGAAATAAACATACGCAAGGCTCCACAGTTTGCGTCCAATCCTATGAGGCATTTGATTGCCCCATCTGACTATTCGCAGGTGCCCCTGCTGAAAGCAGGGTTTGAGGTCTTTGGGCGAACCCATCAATCCCGAAGCTTATTTAGCATGACTGCCCAAGCAAAGTGAATAGATGTCATAACGCTTTTTGGGAGGACGTGCTAGTTTCGAAGATGTGCCCTGGATCAACATGACCTAGAGCATCCAGCTTCAACTACCTTGAACAGATCCAACCAAACATTGGGCATCTCTCCAAAGGGACATCCAATCCTGGTTTCTACCAATAATGATCATAAACATCATTTAACTACACATAAACATGCACCCATTAGGGGCGATAAGCAACAAAGGCGATGGAAGCCCCAACCCGAACCTGTCCGGGTAAAATTTATGAGAACAAACGACCATCATATGGATACTCAGACGCATGACATACACTTTATAGGGATACCGCTGCCAATACAGGTTTTAAGCCTGCAGAAAATAAAGGGGAAATGAACCCTTCTGGATGCATGGTTGCACATAGTTTAATTGATACGTAATCTCATTCTCAACAGGTTGGTCTCAACCAACGATTGACCTTTTCCAAAGGAAAATCTGAAGCTTAAGACACTTAAGTTCATATGAATCCAAAATAGAGCGCTCATCGTAAAGATTTAGTAGTGGAATCGACTCGATGGAAACATTGACTATTTGACCGGGACTGACACTGTTGCTCCTACCTTAAAGCTGGATCCAAAGGTCCGAGGCAAACCTTAGACTCAGGACTTTAATATGGTACAACGACATTGCTGATAAAATATTGATATTTTACTACATCGAAACGCGTATGTGCTTAGCTCTGTGGGGAAACACAAATTTATTCTTCTCTTTTTTCTTTTTTCAAAGATTGCTTTTTCCTTTTTTTTTTTTAAATAAGCATTATCTGGACCTCGAACCTCAGGAGGCACACGCCCAAACAACGCATACTAAGAGCCAGTGCCTCTGCAATAGTTTGCGACGAAACTGAAGCCAACGTACTCAAGTTCATGTGATATCGAAAAGACCGGGTAAGAATTGGGTGTCCACCGAAGGATACTCAATCTTGGCCTCCGTCATCAATGAAGTTATAAATGAACAACTATGTATAAATACACACCCATTAGGGGCGATAAGCAGCAAAGGCGATAAAAGCTCCGACCCGGACCTGCTCGGGTACAATTTATGGGAACAAACGACCGTCATACGGATACCCAGATGTGTGGCGTACACTTTATAGGATACCACTGCCAATACAGGTTTCAAGCCTGCAGAAAAATAAAGGAAATGAGCCCTTTTGCATGCATGTTTGCACATAGTTGTCTGACGTAGTTTTATATCTGACAGGTTGGATCAATCGAACAATGGATCTTTTAGAGGACGAAGTTATCTGGACCTCAAACCCCGTAGGGCACTCACCTGGACAGTGTAGACCAAGAGTCTATACCTCTGAAAATATCACATGACGAACTTGAAGTACAAGGCACTCAAGTTCACCTGAAACCAAAATATGGAGTGATCAGGGCGAAGATATAGCAGTGGAATCAATCCGATCCAAGCATTGACTGTTTGACCAAAATTGGCACCGTCGCTCCTACTTTGAAATAGGGTCCATGGATCCAAGGCGAACCATAGACCTAGGACTTTTGCACAATTGCATTACCGATAAAATATTGATATTTTATCGCATTGAAAATACGCGAGTGCGTAGCTGTGCGTAAAAAGTTCACAGATTTATAATTTTATTTATTCATTTATTTTTATTTTTTTCACAATGATTTTCTTTTTTTTTTCTCTTTTTTTTAATAGACCTGACATTGGTGGTGAGGTGCTTCATTTGATTTGTTCATCGCCAAGAGGTTGCCGACTTCAAGGCTTCCGACCGTTTTGATGTTTCTGCACATTCTTAAGAAAACGTCAGTCTCTTTTTTTTTTTATACATATATAAAGAAAATATATCCTAAATAACAGAAGGAGAAGCAAATTTTTACCTACACTTTTTCAATTTCAAGATATTTTTTGGATTTTTGTTTTCAGAGATTTTTTGTTATTTTTCTTCATATTTTAGATTGAAATATGATGCTGAAAATATGAGTAGAAATATATGCACATTTTTTGGTATGTGGATTTTTCTTGATTTTTTTCTTTTTGGCTTTTTTTTTTTTATGCCTTGACAGTGAGACGGAGTAACGGGTCCCATTCTGAGCATAGTTGAACTCTTTTATGCAGTCGAACCTGAGTGAGTTTTCAGATTTTACCAAGGCCGGAACATCAATTCCCTCGGATTGAATCAAATCTTTCTCCTTACCTTGAGTCATGCATTTGACAAAGCAGTCTTACAAAGGAAATTCTAGTCAGGGTCTGATTTGAACCAACATGAGCTGCCCAATCAAAAATAGGGAACAGGGAGAGTAACCAAGAGGGCTCCTCAAGCATCAATCCTCTCCATCAGTACAAACCCTTCTTTTCTTTCTTTTTCTCTTTTTTTTATCTCCTTTGTTTACCCGTGGCGCCCTTTTGGGTTTTCACTACGTCCATGGGTTGTTGTCGCTCCAAGTGTGCCAAAAATGTGTGCAAAAAATTAAAGAATTAAAGAATGCTAAATTATATGGATGTTAACTTATGAAAGGGATATCAGCACATTGGGGCTAACACTGGCCTGCAAGATCAGGGCCAATTGTAGCAAGTTTTAAAAGTAAGTATTTCAAGATCGTCCACAGAGAAGTTTGTCTAAAATGAGAGATAAACCTCCAGATCTGTGCTACCAGATCTGGCTCTATAATTATCTAAAATAAAGAATAGATAAAAGAGAGTGTTGGGTTTTGTCACGTTTAACTAAAAGCAAATAAAGAAAAGAACTAACTACGTGATCCAGATCCGAGTTGTGGAGGTGTTTAAAATAAGACAAATGCAGAAATAATAGCTTCATGTATTTTAGCCTTTGAATTCTAATGGAGAATCTGTAGTTCTACAGAGCAGATTCTATCTTCATCTGGCTACCAGCACAGATGTAAGAGAAATAAATCCGAATTAAGGAATAGGTTTAGACTTATGGCTGTGATTTGTCATGATCATCGACTAGTCGTGGCCTATTCTTTATTTCGTAACATGAACATCATCAGAATGTCGCTTGAATTAGGTTACCAACGCTAATTACATGTGGATGATCAATTAAGGGAAGTTGGATGCGGATGAGTGAATCTAAAGAAGTCTAATGCACTAAGGTGAACATTCAGAACCCTCCACATGACTCCAATCGAGAAGACACAAATTTCAGCAACCTTTTAAAATCCAGCCTTACAATTACAGAGCACTGACGGTTTAGAGAGCCCTCGACTTACTTCTTGAGCTTCTCGAGAGCCCTCGACGATCTTGAATCCGAACTTGGAAGTACAAATCACTCGCAATGGCTCTCAAAGGTAAAATACAAGAAGGGATTACAGGGGAATCAGATGAGCTTTCTGACCGGAATGGGGGAAACAGAGATGAAAACTCTAAAATCTGGATGCCCCAATTGGGCAAATGTCTTCTCAATTTATAGCTTTCCCTCTATCCTGCACAAGGCTGAATTGACCAATCAGAAGTGCTCAGATCTGGATTGCCCAATGGCTGTTGAGCACGGGGATCCAGATCTGTTTCGCCAATGAAAATGCTCGATCCGTTCACCAATCAGCGTTAGAAGCATCAATTACATGGGAATTCAAAAGTTTGTTTGAGCTTCTAGAAGTTCCCGCCAAGTGATTTCATCTTTGGTTTTCACGTGGAATATGCCTTTGGTTTGTGCTTGGAATCTTCCTAATGTCTCTCGGCTTTTAATTACATTGGGGCGCTGCGTAGAGTTTATCGAAATGCCCTTCAAAGTGGTCAGAATCCCAAAGATGCCATTTCGCAGAGTTTAAGGGTCTTTTGCAAAGTAGTTTGGCTCCGTGTTCTTTTCGCAAAGCATTTTGGCTTCAGAAGTTCTTTTCGCAAAGCATCTTGGCTCCAGAAGTTCTTTTCGCAAAGTAGTTTGGCACCAGAAGTTCTTTTCGCAAAGCATTTCTCTTCTTTTCGCAGAGGTAAATCTTCTATTCGAGGAGTGTTTTTTTCTTTTCGCAAAGGTCAAGGTTCTTTTAATAGTAAAAGTTCTTTGCTAATTGGACTCTAGGCTCCCATTCTTCTTTTGAATGGCTCTCTCTCTTTTTCGTGTCTTTGTCCGCTCTTTTAGACCCTTTTAGCCATTCGAGGTTGTTTCTTCAATCCATCTTTCACTTGACATGAGTTGTCACTTTTTGATCATTTTAGGATGCTTTTCGGACTTGGACTGTCTAATTGGTTAGTGAAATGCACACTAAAGCACTTATTTAGTCTTCTCAAGGGTCTCTCAAAGCTCATGTTTAGGGTAAAAATGGTATTTTCACTACTTAACACACCCCAAACCTAAGCTTTGCTAGTCACGAGCAAAGAAACATAAAAGCAAAATAAAGAGCCACTTTTGTAGGAAGCACAGTGCATTTAGCATATACAACAAGCCTTTTAAACCCCTAGGTGATCCCTAGAGGAGGAGTGAAGTCTCCTGAGGGTTTTCATGAAGGTACCCACAAACTTCTCCATGAAACAGTTAACATCGCAATATTATCAAATGAGCAATCAAGGAGCAGGGTTAGTTACTCTTGAATCAATGATGAAACAGAAAATTTGATTATTGTTTGCAGAATTTAAACATTTATAAACCTCATGAATGTTTCAATATTTCCAATCAGTGAACAAATCATAGAAAATCATACAAATGTGCCAAGAAGAAGCTCATCCTATGGATAAAAATTAGGTTATAAGTCATACTTAAGGTGCTCAAGTTCCAACCCAAATACTCACCAGGTATACTCTCATCGTTGTTTTTGTTGAGGGGTTCATTTTCACTCAAGCTCAAGAGCTTACATCTCCCAAATGGATCGTAAGCATGAGCATAGGCATGATTCTTAGGCAATGGCATCATTGACATCTCCTCACCATAGATTGGGTCACTTCTTATCTCCACATGACAGCTCACTCAACTTTGGATCACAAGGACTTTTAATCTAGGTTTGTTTGTATGGCTTATGGAGGGAAGTTTCAAGGAAAGGCGTTTGAACAGAGGTTTGAATTTGAGAACTCGGGAAGTGCGGAGATGGTTCATGACTCCACCTTTTGAGTTTAGCTTCTTTCTTCTTCTTTTCGAGATTCTCACATTCACGATCGATCAGTTCTTTCTTTGATCTTGCATTTTGAATATAAGGTCCCTTTTTGCCTTTTTGCTTGCAACTTTTTCACATTGTTTGTCTCTTCTTTTCTCGGCCACCATATTGCCTGTTTTGAGGTATTTCTCTTCATTTTCTTAATGTTGCCCGAAATGGTCCATCTTTCGCTTCTTTCTCCTTTACCTCCTGAATTCTCGAGTGAGGGAAGGCTGAATTGGTTCCATAGGTTCAAGTACTTTTGAGTGTTTTTGATGAAGAATTGTAGGATTTACTACCAAATGGGGTACAAAACAGGGGATTTTTTCTTGGTTGGTTCTCATAGGTTCAAGCTGTCCAAAGAAGGCCTTGATCTTTTCCTCGATTTCATGAATGTTGTTGCTTGTTTTAATTTGGAGTTTCCTAACTTCTAGTGGATCTAATGCCTCACCAATCCTTTGAATCGTAAAAATTGCCTCTGTCACTCTTCAACAGAGATGGAAAATATATGGGCTCAATTCTCACCGTTATGGTTTTTCCTTGAGCTTTTAAGTATATCTTTACCTTTTCTCTTCCTTTTGACTTACTACGTCTTTGATACCGGATGTTTTTATGGTGTAATCATCATGGAAATGTAGAATATCGCAAGGTTTAGAATGTCTAAATTTGGCAAAGGAATTTTAAATTTTCTAGTTGTCATGATTCTAAAGTAAATTAATACATTTCCTAATTACTTAGGTGATTCTCGCCCTTATGTTAACTATTCCTAGGCAGACTTGTTCCACACCCCAAACCTATGAGGAGCAAAGGTCCTCACCGGTTCAAAGGTGGTGGACAATTATTAGGGAAGACAAAGAGAAACAACAATAATCTGAGACAACATTACAAGAAGCACATCGAAATTTGGATAGAAAATAAAAGGAAAAAGGGAAAGGGGTAGGGGAGGGGTTGTAAGTTTTTCCGAAATAGGGAGAACAAAACCATCGTTAGGCACAAATTATAATGTAAAAAATTGCAATAGAATAAAAGCGTAAAATAAGAAAATAAGAAAGAGACAATTGATGAATTGGGCTTGTAAACCTGCTACCTCAGATCGTGTGGACTAGTGCAAGTGGTGCAAATAAAGAGCTGGTCACCACAGGAGTTGGGCTTTGTAAACCGACAGGGGCCGGCCGAGGCTCGCTGGTTGAGGCTCCACAAGAATTTCCACTTGCATGCCTACCCACACTTTCGTGGCTTGGTTCTCTGTCATGCTCAGAAGAAGAACTAGCTCGCTCAAAAGTGGGTTCAAAGAAGGGCATGGGCTGGTTCTCCCATTTCCTCATTCTTCTTAACATGGCCCGACTTGTGGTCCAGCTTTCTTGCCAAAGTTGTGAGGAGTGAGTACCTCAAAGGGCTCTTCCTATCAATGTCAAACTTGGCTCTTAAGAGGGCTGGAATGAGTCTTCCAAAGGGGAGGCCAGCAATCTTCATTCCTTTTACCTTGGCACTCACATCACCATTGCTTTGATCAGATCGGCATGGGGGCATTGAAGAATTGCCCCTTAGAGAAGTGAAAGAGGGCTTCTAAGATGGGGTTCGCCTCTCTTGGGTGTGCCCAAGAATATAAAAACTCCTCGAGTATGGAATCCATCAAGAGATATTAAGGGCAATCTCTTCTCATTATTGATTGCCCAACCCACCATGCCCTCGTGTCAAATGGGCAGCCATATCTCCTGAAAGAGGCAACTTCAGAGCAGCGATCAAAGGGTCCATCAGATTGAATTGAAAAGGTATCCTAGGGCATGTCCAATGTCCTCGATCCTGATTAAGTCACGATTGTCATAAAAATAACTAGGGTTGGCACATCATGTTCCTCTCTGTGACTGTGGTGAGGTTCTGATACCACGCCTTTGTCATCCTTGGGTAAATTTTCTCGTAATGGAGTGAGGATGGTGCCGAGGAAGCCTCCCCGAGATATCTTAAAGATAGCACGCAATCAGTTTGGAGGAGAAAAAGTTTCATCCACCAATAGCTCGTGTATGAGCTTCGGGCATCAATGAATGGGTTAGGTAAAATCAAAGGAATGGGTAATGGGGGACCTGGGCTCGAGGCGCAGGGTGGGCTCATCATGGCGTTTTTTTTTTTTTCAACCCTATTGAAAGTTTTCTCTTCTTGGCTTTGCCTTTGGCTTTTGGGGTGTTTTGCCTTCTTCAAGATTTAGGAACATGGCGCAAGAGATTTCTCGATTTTTCCCATATTTAAAATGGCCTCAAATGTAGCTTAAGTACCAAAGAATCACGAAGAATAAGAGTAGAAGCGATATGATCCGAGGGTTTCCTCCGTGTGAGTTTCTTTGTCTCAAAAGATCACAAATTGTGATCTACACCTTTGATTTCCGACAAGAGAAAAGGCCAGAGGATTAGAATAGATGGTGGATAATCGTGTGGAGTTCGCGAGGAAGAGGGTGAGCTAGGGTTTTGAAAAGGGTTTTGCTTGGGAGAGTGTTTGCGGATATCCAAATTCCTTTCAAAATGACCTAATATACTAACAAGTAAAATTGCAAAGCAAAGTGTCTTCGAAGGTAAAAATCTTGAGAAAGTGTAGTTCATAAAGAATCGAGCTTGATATATCTATTCGAAATGGATTTGGCTCGGAAGATCTTTTTCGCAAAGGACTTCTCCCATTTTCTATTCGAAAAGAAAATTTTAACTATTCGAGCGAACACGGTTCTTTTCGAGTAGTTCAATACTCGAATCATTCAAATAGAACTTTGAACTTTTGAGCGATACTTTTTACTTATGCGATTTGAACTTTTAAGAGTATTTACACTATGTGAACAAGAAAAATAGATGTAAAAGAAAATCGTAAAAACAATGTTGTACAAACATATTATACACTTTTCTACCATCGATTTTGGAGATTCATGATGATAGGTGGCAAGGGCTCCTGGTGTTTTCAATGCATGGTTTGAGCCTCGACCATTTACCTTGAGTATTCTTCCATCCTTGGGATCTGAAATATCCATACTCCCCGAGGAGGCCTTGATGATGATGTATGGCCCTTCCCATCCGGATCTCAATTGCTGTGAAAGAATTTAAGTTTAGAGTTGAATAACCATACCTTGGACCCCGGTATGAACTCTTTTCTCATGAGGCTCCTATCATGGAATGATTTAACCTTTTCTTTGTACAACTGGAGCTAGTGTAGGCATCCATCCTCGCTTCTTCCAGATTCGGTGAGTTGAAGCTTCTTGTGGTTACCGGTGCTAGATCCATATTAAAAGTTTTGATTGCCCACAAGGCCTTATATTCTAATTCTCTTGGTAGATGGCATGCCTTGCCATAAACCCGATCTGAAGGGGACATCCCTATAGGAGTCTTGTAGGCGCTCAGATGCCCACAAAGCATCATTGCTTAAAGGACCAGTCTTTTCATCCTTCTTCAGCTTTTTTCAAAATGTGTTTGATCTCTCTATTTGAAATCTCCACCGCCCACCGTTTGTGGATGATAGGAGTAGCTACTCTGTGAGTGATGAGTACTTTTTAATAGAGAGTCAAACTGCAAGGTAAAAGTGGCTTCCCCATCACTAATGATGGCTCTAGGGAATCCAAATCTGGAAAAATGTGGTCTTTGAGGAATCTTAAAACCACTTTGTGATCATTGGATTTGGTAGCTATGGCCTCAATCCACTTGGAGACATAATCCACTACCAAGATGAAATTGTTTCCATTAGAAGGGAAAGGGCCCATAAAATCTATGCCCCAAACATCAAACAACTCAACCACCGTGATTGGTCATAGGGCATTGAGTTTCTTTTGGAAATCTCCCAGCTTTTTGGCGATTGCAAGATTTACAAAGGTCTTTGGAAGGCATCTTTAAAGATTGTGGGCCAATAGAAACCACATGCAGAATTTTTGCTGCTTTATTACATCAAATGGCCTCCACAGCCCTGCTCATGACACATTGACAATATGCCGGTGGACTTCATGGTCTGGGACACACTTTCCGATCACTTGGTCTGCACAATTCTTAAATAGATAAGGATCTTCGCAAATGAAATGTTTAACTTGTGAGAAGAAAAGATCTTTATCCATTTGATTCCAATGTTGAGGAATCTATCCAATAGCCAAGAAGTTGACTATGTTTGCAAACCAAGGATCGTGGGTATTGATGGCAAAAGTTGCTCATCGAAATGATTCATTAATGGGTAAGCTATCATCCTCGGTATTGAGAATTTCGGATAAGTGATCACCACCACATTCTCCTCCTTTCTTATCCTTAATCAGAGATCAAACTCCGTAATAGGAGGATCCACCGATTAATCTGGCTTGGTATCCTTCTTGACGAGAAGGTACTTTAGGGCAGTGGTCGATAAACACCACAATTTGTGAACCTAAAACATAAGGCCCTAATTTTTCCAATGCAAACACAATGGCCTCTTTCTCGCTTGTTGTGTAGTTGAGCTGGGCATCTATCATGGATCTGGCATAAGCTATGACGTGGGGAAGCTTATCCTTTCTCCCGCCCTAGGACAGCTCCTAGGGCATAGTCTGATGCATCACACATCGCCTCAAAGGGCACCGAATAGTCGGGGATCGCAAGATGGAGTCAAATCGACATTTCTTAAGGACCTCAAAGGCTCATGCATTCATTAGTAAACACAAAAGGAACATCTTGACACAATAGAATGACAGAGTGGCTTGGAAATTTTCAAATCTTTGATGAACCTCCTATAAAATCCTGCATGCCCTAAGAAACTTCGATTTGCTTAATACTGGGAGGAAATGTGCAATTAGATCAATTTTGCTTGGTCCACCTCTATGCCTTTATGGGAGACCACATGTCCTAGGACAATGCCTTGGTGACCATAAATGACTCTTTTCCCAAACTTAGAACCAAATTGGTTTCTTCACATCTTTGCAACACCAACTTGAGGTGGTGTAAGCATTGGGAAAAGTCGTCTCCATAAATTGAAAAGTCATCCATGAAGATCTCCATGAATTGATCAATCATGTCGGAAAAGATGGCATACATGCATCTTTGAAAAGTAGCAGGGCATTGCAAAGACCAAAGGGCATCCTCCTATAGGCAAAAGTGCCAAAGGGGGGTGAAGGTGGTCTTTCTTGGTCCTGGGTACACAGGATCCGTTGTAACCAGTACCCATCAAGGAAGCGTGAGTAAGCTTTGCTCAAGCTTATCAAGGATTTGGTCAATGAAGGGAGGAAATGGTCTTTCCTTGTCATGGTATTTAATTTTCTGTAGTCTATGCGGACCCTCCATCCAGTTGTTTGTCCTGGTGGACATAAGTTTACCAGATTCATATGCTACAAGTGATGCCAGTTTCTTAGGCACCACGTGTGGGTGCTACCAAGCAGAATGAAATGGGGTAAATGACCCCATCTAGCGACTTGACAACTTCCTTCATTACCACTTCTTGCATGTGAGGATTCAACCTTCTTTGCATTTCTCTAGAAGGCTTGGCATCCTCTTCCGTGTGGATCTTATGCATGCATACAAATTGGTTTATTCCTCCTAAATCAAGAATGGTCCAACCAATTGCTTTCTTGTGTCATTTAGAACTACCAATGCACCTCTTCTTGCTCCTTTGTAAGGAGGAAGAAATAATCAGTAGTGTTTGATGATCTCCCAAAACACATATTTCAGATTTTGGGAGGCTGTTTGAGTTCCAATTCTGTTGAGAAAAGAGGGCAGAAAGGTACCTTGGTAACTTGTGGAAGAGGAGAGGAGGAGGTCTCCAAGAGAGAGAACTTGATGATCACAGGAGTGCCTTGCACAAAGCGTACTCTGCTGAATTTGATCTCCTTTTCCTTCTTTCTCGGATCCCCAATCATTTTAAATTCTGTGGAGTCTTTACCTTGCGAAATGTTTGTAAAGACTCCTCCACCAAATTTCATCAATGATGTCAACATGGAAACATTCCTCGAGAGAATTGAGGTTGAGTAATGACATTATACACATTCAATTTAACTTTCATATTTCCAAAAGACACCTCCATGATGCGCACTGCATTGAATGCATGCATTAGTCAGAGCTGTGAATGGTCTTCCTGTAATGACAGGATGGCGTGGTACTTTTGGTTGGTTCCATGTCCAACACCAAAAAGTCGAGGTAGAAAAACTTGTCTACTCCTACCAAAACATCTTCAATCAACCCCATAGGTTTCCTTTCGGATCTGCTGCCAGTGTAACACCACTTGAGTGGGTTTCAATTCTCCCAAACCTAGCTTCTCATAAACAGCAGCGAGGTTGACACTAGCACCCAGATCTAGCAAGGCTTTCTCAATGGTGTGCTCCCCAATGATGCGAGGGATTGTGGGGATTCTGTGGTCTTGCATCTTAGGTGGTGTTGCAATTGATAGCACTTGGTTGATTTTCTCCACAAAGGCCTTCTTGGATAAATGTATCCTAGATTGCCTTTTGTGGGTGCACACCTCTTTGAGAAATTTTGCATAGCGAGGACTGTTTGATTGCATCAAGCGAGGTAGATTAATTTTAACTTGCTTGAATGTCTCCATCATTTCCTCAATTTTTGTGTTTCCTTTGTCAAAAGGAGCGACTTCATTGCATGGGGAAATGGGAGGTGAGGAACAAATTTCTCCTCCTCATCTTTTTCAACAATTTTGTTATTTTTCGTTTTCATTTTTTGAATTTTCGATGTAAATCAACCATATTGCTATCCAAATTGCTTTTTTTACTTGTTTTGATCACCGCTCAACAAGAGCCCTTATTTACTCTGAAAATAATGAGAAACAACTCGAGATTTTCTATTTGTGTTTTCATTCTTTTATTTTGTATTTGGTTTTGTAAAAAAATCAAGATGCCTAAAAGACAAAGAAATTATAATCAAAACAAACATTAAACACAAAGCAGAATCACGGTTCTCAAGAATTTAAAAAGTAGAAAATGAATGCAAAGGAGAAGGATGCAAACTCAGCAGATCTGCTCCACTTTGGTCCAGATGCTCCTTGTTGAATGGCCGCCCAGATCTCGCAAACATCCAAAACCGTAGCAGACCTTATTCAAGTATTGACAAAAAATAAAAGAAAACTCGCCACGCCCAAATTTGACAAAAGACAAAAGAGTGGCAGCAGATTTATTCAAATAACTAGAAGGCAAAGAATAAAAACTCGAAAAAAAAAAAAAATTTGCTAAAGAAAAAGCAGTTTTCTATACAAAACTGCTGTAGACATTTAATCAAGCACTTGGAATGCAAAGTGCAGGTTTAAAGAAAAATTTAAATAAAAATCAAATCTACAAAATAAAAAAACTTAGGTCTACCTATTTTAGAACAAACTTCCCCGGCAATGGCGCCAAAAACTTGTTGTCGCTCCAAGTGTGCCATAATTGTGTGCATTATAAATCAAAAATTAAAGAATTAAAGAATACTAAATTATATGGATGTTAACTTATGAAAGGGATATCAGCACATTGGGGCTAACACTGGCCTGCAAGATCAGGGCCAATTGTAGCAAGTTTTAAAAGTAAGTATTTCAAGATCGTCCACAGAGAAGTTTGTCTAAAATGAGAGATAAACCTCCAGATCTGTGCTACCAGATCTGGCTCTATAATTATCTAAAATAAAGAATAGATAAAAGAGAGTGTTGGGTTTTGTCACGTTTAACTAAAAGCAAATAAAGAAAAGAACTAACTACGTGATCCAGATCCGAGTTGTGGAGGTGTTTAAAATAAGACAAATGCAGAAATAATAGCTTCATGTATTTTAGCCTTTGAATTCTAATGGAGAATCAGAGTTCAACAGAGCAGATTCAATCTTCATCCGCTACCGACAGATGTAAGAGAAATAAATCCAATTAAGGAATAGGTTTAGACTTATGGTCGTGATTTGTCATGCATCATCACTAGTCGTGGCCTATTCTTTATTTCGTAACATGAACATCATCAGAATGCCGCTTGAATTAGGTTACCAACGCTAATTCGCATAGGATGATGAATTAAGGGAAGTTGGATGCGGATGAGTGAATCTAAAGAAGTCTAATGCACTAAGGTGAACATTCGTAACCCTCGACATGACTCCAATGGAGAAGACACAAATTACAACCTTTTAAAATCCAACGTTACAATTACAGAGCACGGTCTTAGAGAGCCCTCGGACTTACATCCGAGCTTCTCGAGAGCCCTCGATTCTGATCTTGAATCCGAACTTGGAAGTACAAATCACTGCAATGGCTCTCAAAGGTAAAATACAAGAAGGGATTACAGGGAATCGGATGAGCTTCGACCGAATGGGGAAACAGATGAAAACTCTAAAACTGGATGCCCCAATTGGGCAAATGTCTCTCTCAATTTATAGCTTTCCTCTATCCTCGCACAAGGTCAATTGACCAATCGTGCTCAGATCTGGATTGCCCAATGGTCATGGAGCACGGGATCCAGATCTGCTCGCCAATGAAAATGCTCGATCCGTTCAAATTAATCGAGCGTTAGAAGCATCAATTCTGTATGGGAATTCAAAGTTTGTTTGAGCTTCTAGAAGTTCCCGCCAAGTGATTTCATCTTTGGGTTTTCACGTATGAATATGCCTTTGGTTTGTGCTTGGAATCTTTCTAATGTCTCGGGCTTTTAATTACATTGGGCGTGCGAGTTCTTGAAATGCCCTTCAAAGTGGTCAGAATCCCGATGCCATTTCAGAGTTTAAGGGTCTTTTCGCAAAGTAGTTTGGCTCGAAGTTCTTTTCGCAAAGCATTTTGGCTTCGTGTTCTTTTCGCAAAGCATCTTGGCTCCAGTTCTTTTCGAAAGTAGTTTGGCTCCGTAAGTTCTTTTCGCAAAGCATTTCTCTTCTTTTCGCAGAGGTAAATCTTCTATTCGAGGAGTGTTTTCTTCTTTTCGCAAAGTTCAAGGTTCTTTGCGAATAGTAAAAGTTCTTTGCGAATTGGACTCTAGGCTCCCATTCTTCTTTGCGGATGGCTCTCTTTTCGTGTCTTTGTCTGCTCTTTTAGACCCTTTTTAGCCATTGCTGAGGTTGTTTCTTCAATCCATCTTTCAGCTTGACATGAGTTGTCAGCTTTTTGATCATTTTAGGATGCTTTTCGGACTTGGACCTGTCTAATTGGTTAGCTGTAAAATGCACACTAAAGCACTTATTTAGTCTTCTCAAGGGTCTCTCAAAGCTCATGTTTAGGGGTAAAAAATGGTATTTTTCACTACTTAACATGGGTTTAGCTCACTTACCCCAAACGCCCTTTCGGGCTTTCACCTAGTCCGTACAAACTCGTTGTTTTTACCCATAGCACCCTTTCAAGTTTTCACCACGTCCATCTTACTTTAAGCTTGTATTTTAATTTTATTTTTTATTTTTTTACTTTTTTTATTTCTTTTTTCAACAGCCACGACATAGACGTCGATTCCATCATAGCTGGCTGGAAGGGGTTCTAGGGTCATCTCACAACTCGGCTTGTGTTGACTTAATAGATATTATGACTGCTTGTAAACCTAAAAGAGGGCTTTCTTCAAGGTGTAGCTTGGCCATGGGTTAGGTTAGGATTTGAAGGTATGCTAGGCTAAAAGGGTTTCCTTGATATTGCTTCAGTTTTCTTAATATATTTTCTTCCTTAGGGGTTTTTACTGTACATGCCTCGTGATTCTTCTACATTTTTCTGTTCTTTTTCCCCCATTTCAGGCAATTTCTTTTTGAGGTTTTGCTTTTTCGATTTTTTTTAGATTTTGATAGTAACTTTACTTTCCTTTTTTTGTATATGTACACACATTTTTTTGGGGAAGGGGGTTATTGAAAGAAAGGCCCTGGCTCAAATGGGGTAGCAAAGGATATCATTATTTTTAGGGATGCTTTTTGGCTACTGTGTTTGGAATGATAGCCTCTTTTGGGTGGTTCTTAAGCAGTCACGTATCTGTTTCACTAATAGTTACCTTATCGCGATAGACTAAGAGTAGAACCGTTGGACGTATCCAGCATTGATGGGCTTAGGAAGATGATCTTCGTCCATGGTGGAAAGGCGGATGCCGTGTCCTGGTAGCACTTCTCGAACGATGTAAGGTCCTTCCCAGTTCAGCTTAAACTTCCCTCTCGGATCGGCGTGGAGGGATGGGAAGATCTTCAATACAGTGTCTTCTACCTTCAGATCTCCACCGCGAACACGTTTATTGTAAGCGAGTGCAATTCGCCCCCAGTAAACCTGAGTATGACATAAGGCGAGGAGTCTTTTCTCGCCTAGTAAGTTCAGCTGGTTAAAGTGGGATCTCTCCCTCTCTGCTTCGGGTAGGCCTGATTCCATGACGATTCAAAGCGAGGGTACTTCAACCTCAACCAGTAGGACGGCCTCGGTTCCATACACAAGGGAGAATGGTGTTGCCCTTATAACAGTACGGATGGACATTTTGTAGGCCCACAAAGCAAACGACAGCATTTCGCTCCAATCTCAGTAAGTGATGACCATCTTCTCTAGGATGCGGACGACCGTCCTGTTAGTAGCTTCTACGACTCCATTAGTTTGAGGCCGATAAGGTGACGAGCGATGGTGCTTGATCTTGTATTGCTCGCAGAAGGCTCAGATGCGCTTATTTGCAAAGTTTGTGTCGTTATCTATGATGATATCCTTGGGAACTCCGAATCGGCACACAATATTATTTTTGAGAAACTTCTCAACATGACTGGCCATGATGTTGGCATATGATGCCGCTTCTTCCCACTTGGTAAAGTATTCAATGGCGACAAGGATGAATCGATGCCCGTTTGATGCTTTCGGATTAATCATTCCGACGAAGTTAAGGCCCCAGGTAACAAATGGCCAAGGAGCGATCATGCAGTGAAGATTGATGGCAGGAGAGTGTATCAGACTGAAGTGTTCCTGACACTTGTAGCATTTCTAGACATATTTGCAGCAATCTGATTCTATAGTGGTCCAAAAGTATCCCTGTCATAGAATTTTCTTAGCAAGCATGTGACCGCTGACGTGGGCTCCGCATACTCCTTCATGGATCTCCTTCATGATATTGATCACTTTACTTTCTGTAAGGCACCTAAGTAAAACATTATTATAGGATCGCTTGTAAAGGCATTCCCCGCAAATGACGTAGCCTGCCGCTAGACGTTGAATGGTTCGTCGATCCATCTTGGACGTACCCTCAGGAAAAGTTAGGGTCTTAAGGAAATTCTTGATATCTGAGAACCAAGGTGGCTCATCATCAGGCTTTGTAGGTTCCTCAATCTAAAGGCAAAAGGTTGACTCATTCCTTTACTTGATCATGATCGGCTTCATCTCAACTCCATATAGGATTTCTATCATTAATTCCAACGTTGCTAGTGCATCGGCAAAGCGATTCCTTATCCAAGGGACATATGAGAATGCCACGTCTTGGAAGCAAGTTATCAGAACCTCGAGGTGCTCATGGTAAGGGATCAGTTTCTCATCTTTCATCTTCTAATCTCCATTCGTCTGGCATATGATCAGCTGAGAATCGCCAAACACTCGGAGGTGAGTTATGTTTAGATCGAGAGCCACCTGCAGGCCAACGGCACAAGCTTCGTACTCAGCCATGTTGTTAGTGCAAGGAAAGTTGAGCTTGATGGAGACTGGTACATGGGATCCTTTCGACGAAATCAGAATGGCGCCAACTCCCTGACCCTCGGCATTTGCTGCCCCGTCAAAGTGCATTACCCAAGATTCTTCTGCTTCCTCGGTATTGTCTTCCGTCATGAATAGGATGTCCTTATCAGGGAACTTGGTTCTTAAAGGTTCATAATTTGGCAAAGGATTATCAACAAGATGATTGGAGAGTGCCTACCCCTGAGTCGACTTCTGAGTGACGTACGTGATGTCGAACTCAAATAAGAGCTTCCAGTGTGCAGTCCGCCCAGTGAGGGCTGGCTTCTCGAAAAGGTACTTCAATGGGTCTATTCGAGCCAAAAGTAGAACGGCTTGGGATAGCAAGTAGTGGAGAGCCTCTGAGTAGCCCATACAAGAGCCAGGCATGCTTTCTCCAAATGAGAATAGCGCATTTCATAATCAATAAACTTCTTGCTCATATAGTAAATGGCCTGCTCTCTTCTCCCTGTTTTGTCATGCTACCCTAAGACACATCCCATTGAAACTTCCATCGTGGAGAGATACATCAAGAGTGGTCTCCCTGGCTCAGGTGGTACCAACACGGGTGGGTTAAGGAGGTAGCTTTTGATTTTATCGAACGCTGCCTGACAAGTGTCATTCCATTCAATGGGTAAGTTCTTCCTAATTAGCTTAAAGATCGGTGTACAGATGGGCGTTAGCTGTGCAATGAACTGACTGATATATTGTATTCTACCCAAGAACCCTCTAACTTCCTTCTCAGTAGATGGTGGCGGCATTTCAGTGATAACTTTAACTCTGACTGGGTCGACCTCGATCCCTCTCTTGCTGACAATGAATCCCAACAGTTTCCCAGAGATAGCACCAAAAATGCACTTTTATGGATTTAGACATAATCGATACTTCCTCAGCCTCTCAAATAGCTTATGAAGATTTACCAAGTGATCGCCTTGCTCCGGTGACTTGACTATCATATCATCGACATACACTTTAATCTCTCGATGCATCATGTCGTGAAATAGCACAATCATAGCTCTTTGGTACATTGCACCAACATTCTTCAGCTCAAATGGTATGACTCAATAGCAAAAGGTTCCCCAGGGGGTAATGAACGCAATCTTCTCTTGATCTGTCTCTGCCATCTTTATCTGATTATATCTCGAGAATCCATCCATAAGAGAAAGCATCCCGCGCTTAGCGATATTATCAACCAAGATGTCGATGTGCGACAGTGGGAAATCATCCTTTGGGCTCGCCCTACTTAGATTGCAGAAGTCGATACACATGTGGACCTTTCTATCCTTCTTTAGTACAGGCATGATATTGGCTAGCCACTATGGCTACTTGGATACCATGAGAAACCCCCACATCATACTACTTGATGACCTCGTCTTTGATTTTCAACATCCACTCGGGTCGGAGACATCTCAGCTTCTACTTAGTCGGCTTTATATCAGGGTAGAGAGGCAACTCATGCTCAACCAAATTGGTGTCCAGACCAGGCATGTCCTTGTATGACTAGGCAAAAATGTCTTGGAATGACTGAAGGAAATTGATCATGCTTTTTCTTTCCTGAAGAGATAGTGACATTCTGATTTTGGTAATTCGGGGAATCTCCTCAGTCCCTAGATTAACATCCTCGATTTCCTTGACAATAGGGGTTGGGCCGTGCTCAAATTTGGCAAACTGGTAAAGGAGCTCATTGGGGAGCTCCTCGAAAGGGACATTCCCATCCAGACTCGTGATTCCTACCTTTTCTTGTATTTCTATAGGGAAGGGGTTGATTTCACGTTGGACGGGTATTTTGACTAAGGCATCTTTTTGTGGGACTTTATCTAGAATTTTAAATGATAATATTTTTAGACTTTGTATTTTTTTAATGTTTTTGGGATTTTGTATTTTTTCAATGTTTTTGAGATTTATGTTTTCTTCGAAAATGGTCCCTTGGCAAAGCGAGTTGCTATGTATATAAGGTATTTCCTGCCAAGGACTTATCCCACTTTTTATAGGTTTTGTTTTTTTAGGAAATGGGTGCCAAATGTTAGGCCACTCCCCACTTCAAGGGTTTGGGGCAAAGATGCCTAGTTTCGTACCTGAGAGGCTGCTCCTTTACCTATTTTGATTAAGGGTGCTGACTAATATGGCTCTTTGGAGTCAACCTCCATCATGTTGACCCCCATTTCGTTTGAGATCATGTCCTCAAACATTAGCATAGTTTTCTGGTGATTTACCACAGGGGGAGACTGTGTAGGTAGGGGACCTCGCTCTTCAAATAAGGATAGAGCGGCCAGGTCTATTTCCAGGATAGGAAGGGTGATGTAGGGATTGGTGGAATGGACAAGGGTTTTGGGTTTGTGTAGGGTCAGATGGGTTACCCCGTTTCGATCGATTTTCATGACCCCAGCGCTGACAAAGGATTCCCTGATGTGTGGCCTAGGGTGAGGTTTCTCTTCTATGTTGATTCCTCGAGCTCTTGCAGCTGTCGCGACCTTGGCTTTATCTTTAGCCTCTCGGACCTCTTTCTTCGTGGGCTTGTATCCTAACCCGAAATGAACTTTTTGTCCCTTGGCAATGACTGGCTCTTTCCTTCCTTGTAATCTGGGCCCCAGACCCCTTCCTTTCTGATAGCCCCACTTTTGGAGCATAGCCACCGCTGCTACCATTCCGCCTCTAGTTTTAAGAATGATGCCCTCAATGGGCTCCGGGAGTATTACCAACCCCTCATATTCGAAACTGTGGAGGTCGACAGTGGTGTGCGGTACATCCAGTATATTGGGTTTCTCAATGTTATTGGTGGCCTTTTCTTTCTCACTGTACCCCTCTCCGATGATTGTAATAATCTTATGCTCAGATGTAAATTTGAGTTTTTGGTGTAACGTGGAAGGTATGGATCCGACTTCGCGTAGCCACGGACGCCCCAATAACAGATTAAATGAGGATTTAATGTCCATTACTTGAAACCAAATGGGAAAGGTCATTGGCCCGATTAGTAGCTCAAGATCAACTTCTCCCATTATTTCTCTCCTGGTATTGTCAAAACCTCTAACGCTGGTTCTCGTTGGCCTCAACATGCATGGGTCGACCCCGATCGTGGTGGCGGTTCTTAATGGGTATATATTCAATGCGAACCTATTATCGATTAGAACCAAGGGGATTACCATGTTTCCAAACTCGACTATTATATTCAAAGACATCGAGTGGCTACCTCCTTCCTCTGGTAGGTTAGCGTCAGAAAATGAAATGGCATTTGGAGCCATCACTTGACCAATTATCTGCCCGACCTCATCTGGGCTAACTTGGAGTGACACATGCACATTTTTTAATGCCCCCATTAATACTTAGAAATGGAGTGGAGACGTCATCAATAGATCCCATACGGTTACATGGGCGGGCATTCTTTTCAGCTAAGTCTCTAGTAAATGCTCTCGACTCATTTTCTCGAATGGGTTCACTGTGCTATCTTCTTCCCCTCTGGCTGGGCTTGTACTGCCATCGGTGCTTCTGGCTACTTAGAGATCTTCCCCGACCTGGTATCAAAGTCCACGGCTCCCTCTCTACTGCTACCATCGGCGTTAGCATTGGTTTGCTCGTAGCTCAGTGGGACCTGATGTGGATCATAGGTTGGTCCTAAGAGCTAGAATGGTATGGCTGTCAGTACTTGAGGTGTATGTACAGATGGCTCAGGAGGTTTGGGAAACACTTGGTTTACCTCGATGGTGGCGGATTGGGTGGCTAGATTGGGCCAAATGGGGGTGGTGAAGCTTGAGGGTGGTGGTACTGGGGGAAAAGGGGTAAAAGTAGGCCATTGGTAGTTGATGGGCAATTGAGGATTGGGGGTTTGATGGGCCCTTAGGTGATTGACAGGGGTGGTGGGGTTTGTAGGTGGTTGAACTGGGGGTAATGGGGTGGGTGCATGCCATTGATAGTTTATTGGCGGTGGAGGATTAGGGGCCTGTTAGTTCATTGGGTAATTGATGGGGGTGGTGGTGTATGGTTGATATGCATTTATGTGCACATAATTGATGGGTGTGAGTGATGAAAAGTATGCCCTGAGATCTAAGGTTCAATTTGTGGAGTCGAGTTAGGGAAATAATCTGACAATTTTAGGGGTTCAATCACCCCGATATTCCTTTCTTCAACATTTCTCGGTAATGGTGCTACATAGCTCTCTCGATCACTGATGTAATCTGACAAGTCAAACTCAAATTCCTCCCCACTTTCCTCTACCATCCAAATGGTGGGTCTGGGACCTGCTCCTCCGATAGAATGTGGGGGCAACGCCACTTGATGGATGTTTGCGTGCTGGTTTGCTTGAGAAGGTGTTGGGGGAATGATCTTTCCAGTATTGATTAAATCTTAGATCGCATGCTTCAATGGGAAGCAATGATCAGTTGGGTGACCCAGACCCTGATAAAAATTACAGTGGGTTTTTGGGTCATAGTTCTTTGGGATTGGGTGAGGAGGAGGTTGCAGTTGACGGATAGTAACTATCCATTTTCTATTAATAAAGGCAAAAGTACACTTAGTGATTACCCTAGGGGCGTAAACACTCAGTCATTGCAGGCCTCCTCTGCTCAGGAGTCATCTACATTCCTTGCCCATTCCCTACCCTCTGTATCTGCTCAGTTATGACTGGCCCTGGCGGTGCTGCTTGGAATTAGAATGGGGCTACATTGTTATTGTTGGGCTGAGTGTTTGCAACATTTTGCACCTCTGCCCCTGTTCTCCTATCATTCTTCTATTTGGTAAATCTCCTAACCCCACTGGGCCCCCCAAATGTATTCTTGTTCAATCGTCCTTCCCTGATGGCGTCCTCACAGAGGATGGCGTTTCTTACTAGGTCAACAAAACTGGACTGTTGCTGGTATACAAGAAAATCTAAGATCACTGGCAGGGTATTTTTTGAGATCATTTTTATCTGCTCATCGTCAGGTATCTTGTTTCTGCCTTAAGCTACCAGTGCCCTAAGTAATCATTGAAGGTTTCATTGGAGTTCCACTTCAATCAAGCTAGCTCTGACTTATGGGGCTCAATGTCTATGTTATAGACATATTGCTCTTAGAATAGGTGGGTCAGATCCTTCCATGTTTTAATCATTGATGGTTTAAGAGATGTGAACCATCTTAAAGCTAGGCCGGTTAAACTTTTCTGGAACACTTTGATGAGGAGTCATTCGTCTTCGTCGTATTGGCACATGTCCCCACAGTAAGGCTTAAGGTGTGCAATAGGATTGCCTATGTCATTTTATTTATCGAAGACTGGCATTTTGAATTTAGGGGGTAGGGGGACATCAGCAAACAGGCACAAGTTTGTGAAGTCTGTGGCATGGATTTCAGCACCACCCCTCTTCTATAATTGCTTCTGGATTTTATCTAACTGTTCTGACTCCTTGGACATGGGGGCTGTCTTCTCAATTATTAGCCTAGACTCACTTTGGGCTGTCAGGGGGGGGTAATCATAGGTGGAGGATTGGCATTCGTCATTGCCCCGCATAGGCCCCACTATTTCTAATCTCGCCCTCCTCATATTGTTGGTCAATATAGGGTGCAGCGAGGGCAAGATTTTCATGTTGATGAATGGGCTGGATGGGATTGGACTGGATATGGGTTGGGTGAGCCCCTTGAATATAAGGGAAGTGTTGTGGGGTGGTGGGGTGAGTGGCAGTTTGGTTTAGGGGTGGGGCCTGATGAGGCCATTGGGCATGGGGGAAAGTTTAGAGATGGTCTTGGGTATGGGACCATGAGAAAATTGGGTTTAGAGTATGGCATGGGTTTGACCCGGGTGTGAAGGTTGGGGGTGGGTGGAATGTTGGGGGTATTGTGGAAGGTATGGGTGTGGGGTCTCAAGATTTGGGCCTTATTGGGTTTGGGTAAAGGGTCAGGGATTTGGAGGGTCTTGGACCAGCAGCCTTTGATGGATATAGCCCATTGGGCTTTGGAGGGTTTGGGCCATGGGCCATTGGTGGGTTTGGGACGTGGGCCCTTAATGGAATTGGGCCATGGGCCCTTGGTGGGTCTGGGCCATGGGCCCTTGATGGGTCTGGTCCATTTGGGTCTTTATGGGTCTAGCCCATTGGGCCTTGGTGGGTTTGGCCCATTAAACCTTGATGGGTCTAGCCCATGAGACCTTGTGGGTATGGCCCATTGGGCCTTGATTGGTCTAGCCCATTATGCGTTAATGGGCTTGGCCCATGGGCCCTTCATGGGTATGGTCCATTGGGCCTTGATGGGTATGGGTTATGGGGTTTTGGGCCATGGGGCCTTGAGACATGTGGGGAATGGAGGTTTGAGCCATGGGGCCATGGGGCATGTGGGTAACGGAGGTTTGGGCCAAGGGGTCTTGGGGCATATGGGTTTGGATGGTGTGGATTATGGGGGGTTGATAGAGGTCATGGGAGAATGAGGCATGGAGATTGGCTAGGTATGGGATGGGTCCATGGACATGGGGTGTGGAGGAGAGGAGGCATTTTGGAAAGCCTTCCACATGGAGTAGGCTTAGAACATCTCCTCCATCAAGGTCATGGAAGGAGGGTCAGATGGAGATGGTAGATTTAAGGGGTGATGGGGTATAGATGGGATGGATGTGGAGGATAAATTGGGCATGACCTCAGTAAAATTGGGCATGATCCGGGTAAGTGATGGAATATGGGGTGGATTGGAGGGATGAGGGGATGTATTGGGTATGTTTTGGGATGATGGGAGGTATGGTATGGAGGGGTGAGAAAAATCAGGCATGGCCCCGGTAAAAATGGGCATGACCCAAATAGGTTGGGGGATTTGTGGGGGGTTGGATAAGGTGGAAGTGGTATATGTGAATGTGGGTGGATCGGGCCTATAGGGAGAAGATGGGAAATGGGGCATGGATGTGGATGGGGATGGGGAATGTATAGGATTTGGCATGAAAGTGGATGGAAAATGTGTTGGATTTGGCATGGGCATGGTTTGGGCAAAAGATGGGGAGTTGGGAGTTGAACTTTGGATGTTTTGGGTGGTAGCGGTTGGGAAAATGGGGGTGCCAAATTGGCCGATAACGGTAAAGGGTGATTGGGTAAGGGGGATGGATGTGGAAATGTCTCCCGAATGGGAGTGGGTTGGTGAATGTGGTGGAGATGAGTCGGGATCGGCGTAAGCCAGGTCCACTACCCACGACATCATTCGTTGGCGAGTTTAGTATGGGTGCCTTGGATAAGGCCCAAAAACTTTCCTCCTTCCCCTATGGGACGATAGAGGGCAAGATGATGCCTTATGCCGGCACCACAAAGACTCTATCTTTAGATTTTTTTATTTTTAATTTTTTTTAAAACAAAGGTTCCGAGGCCTTGGAATTCCCTTCTCAAGTGGCTTTTGTACCCTAATTTAAGTCCCACAGTGATGATTCCAATGCACTTCAGAAGAATCGAAGGACGACCTTCGATCTATTGAAGGCACGAAAATCGAGGCAAATAACCTAATCCCCCGGAATGAGTCAAAAAGAAGTTGCCTTTTTTTGACCGAGGGGGCGTATTGGGTGTCGGAGATGGCGGGGCTCAAACAGAGGCACTAAACAAACTAATCGGGGGACTCGGAATGTGGAAAAAGGCCACAAATCTGAACTGGGCTGCTTAGAATTGCACTGGCGCAACTAATACATGCACCAGGCCAAAAGTGCCAGATTTAAAGCTGGCGCAACTAATAGTTGCGCTAGTGTACTGTTGGGACAATTTGCATTGGCGCAACTAATAGTTGCGCCAAAGCAATTTAGCTCTCCAGCTTATTTGACAGCAGCCACTTCAGTCCGAGGTTGGTCTCCAAACTGGTTTTTTGTGGAAGCTGGGCTTCCGAGAACTGACTGATTTTATATGATCGATCCTCTCCTTACTAAATCCTGAAGATTTGAGTCTGGTATAACTCTCTAGCGCACTCCCCAAGGGTTTTAAGCTTTGGAATGGGAATCCACCCAATATACCTCCGGCGCAAGCGCCTTCCCAGATACTAGGTGGGCTGAGACTTTTCTAGATCATCACCACTAGGGGCTACCGCCATACTAAGACCCGAGTGATTGTATGTGTGCCTAAGCCCAACCCTTTTAAAATCTACCCCTTAAAAACAAGTTAATTAAGCTCCTTATTCTTGGTTCAATTTTAAATTTTTTCAAAGTCTTTTTATGAAAGTTTTCTTTAGTTCAAAGACCGGGGGTGATGACCCCGTGCCACCACTACGGGCCGGCGTCCACTGTTAGGATATGTTTGCACAAGTAGGCCCACCAAATGGCTAAGGCACTTTAAATGACGGGAAAGTAAAGAAATTAAAAAACAATGCTCAAGTAGGCTCGTCAATCGGCTATGTCACCTAAAATGACGGAAATGTAAAGAAAATAAGGACGATGCGCAAGTAGGCCCACCAATTGGCTAAGGCACGTAAATGACAGAAAAGTAGGGGTGAGTAAAATAAAAATAAAATAAAATAAACAATAAAAAAAATAGCAAAATGGTTAGTAAAATAAAAATAAAAAGGCCAAATTTTAAGGAGAAGCTCTACAAGCTATCCCCAACAGAGTCGCCATCGGTGCAACCGTGGGATTTTTGACGATCCCATAGCGACGATGCGCTCGCTTGCAAAAAATACAGTCACCACCCAGAGCTTTTGGTGTCCCGGGATACCTATATTATTTTTATAAGCACCGAAATGCCACAAATATGACTCTGAATCCGGTCCACACCAAGGCTCTTGGGTAGGGGCTTCAGTTATCGATCGGGAAGGATTTAGGCACCCGATCAACCCGCTTATCCTTGTCTCCACTAATAGCCAAAATAAAAATAAAGTAAAGGTAAAGAAAATTGTTTCCTCTTGCCCAAATGGGCCTTAAATCCTACCGCAAATTTGGCGACATAACGGCACAAATGGGAGGATGGGAAATGCTAAAAGAGATAGGAGAAGAAAGGGGAGAGCCGGAGCCCTCGGGCCCTTGTAGCACCGTAGGAGAGTCTTGCTTGGTTTGTTTTAATGAGCTTTTGAAGGCCTTGTATGGTATGGAATGGGATTCTAACTCCTAAGGATTAAAGTTAAGAGGTAGAGTGAGGGGCCTAGGGGGTAGCACACACCTAGGCTAAGAGTTTTGGATGCAAGAATAAGCTTGGAATGAGGTTGGGAGATTCTCAAATTTATGTGAAAATGGGGCACAAAAGGGAGGAAGAACTTCTCACTTTAAGCTCTTTCTCTCTTAAGCCAATTTCTCAACCCCTAAAACCAAGGGAAGGGGGCTCTATTTATAGGAAATTGGTTTATTAGGAGACCGCTTAGATGCTAATTAGGGTTACCAATTAGGTAATCTTACATCTAAGGATTCCTAGGGTTTTTGGAGCTTTGAAAGGTGTGAAAAGGTCCTCCAATGGTGGATGATAGGGAGGGGCCTTAAGTCACCTAATGGGTTGCAAATAGAGTGCAAAAGGGTGCAAAAGATCTATCAAAAAACACCCCAAAGACCCAAGTGGTCAAAAACTCAAACCTCTGACACAAAATTCAAGGTAAAACCAGAGGGTACTGTTCCAATGCAGTAAAACAGGGTTGAACAGTAGCCTAGAAGTTGGCTTCGCGAGGGTGGGGTCCACTTTAATGCTGGCGTAACTAATAGTTACACCAGGCAAAAATTCTAGGAAAGTGGCTTGGTGCAACTAATAATTGTGCTAGGCAAAAATACAACTGGCACAACTATTAGTTGCGCCAAATCCTTAGGGGGGGCCAGTTGAAATTACTCTTTTGCCTTACGGGCTCGAACCGCCATATCTTTTGGTATATAACTCCGATTGGGGTGATTCTTGGCTTGTTGGAAAGCTGATGACTTCTACTTTTCAATGGTATAAGATTTGATCATAATAGAAGACCGTAGCTAGTCCTAGTGCACCACTCCTCTTCCAAGGCTCGGAAGGGTTAGGTCTAGGCTCGGAACAGGTTTTAAGGGTCAGGATTGGTTTCTAAGGGTTTAGAAAAGTTATTAAGGCATTTAGGATGATTCTTAAGGGTTTTGAAGGGTTCTTAAGGGTTCTAGGGTGGTTCCTAAGGGTTCCATACATGCCATCAATAGCTCGGAAACGCGCCTCTCTCAAAAAAGTGTTTCGATCAGGCCTTGGGCCAAATTTGGATGTCTACAGTTTGGCTTAATATTATCTAACTATACTTTACAAGGAGTATCGAGTAAAAAGAAAGGGGTGCTACTTACCTGATTCATTGCGTGGTGGGACGTTCGGATCGCCTGATGAGATATTTGTGATGGGACTTGATATTTGTTGGGTGCAATGGGACGTCTGAGAAATTTCTCTCTTCTTCTATCGGTGATCGTATGTTTCTGTTGCGGTGGAACCTGGTGACTGTTATGCAATGGTACATTTTGGGGGTTTGGCTCTTTGTTTTTTGCGATGGGACATTGGTTGAACTTCTCTTCTCATTGTGTGTTGCGGAGTATATAATGGGACTCTGTGGTTATGTGGTGGGGCATTTCGGTTGATGACTCCTTGATTGTTTTGACATCGTGATGGGACAGTGATGGTATATTTCTTTCTTTGGCAGATCTTGGGTTATTCGATGGGTTTGGGTTAGTTTGAATGGTGTCCAAGATCACGATAGGACTTGCCTTTTGCCTTGGTGGTGTGGTGGGGCTTTAGCATCACGATGGGATATGAGGGTGTTGCTGATTTAGGCCAATGAACTTAGGCGTTGGGCCAACGTTGGTTATATATGCTTTTTGTCGCAATGGGACATGTTATTGTGAGGATGTGTGATGTCAGTGTGTGAGGTTATGCATTGGGACAAGGGAGAGTGATTCCGATCTTGGTGGGACAAGTAGCACCAAATGATTTACCTTGTGGATACTTTGTCATCATTTTTTCACTTTTCTGTCATGATGGGACTTTTACTATTTTTTATTTTTTTATTTTTTTTGGTTTTTTTTTATTTTTCTGGTTTGATTATGACAGGGCATTCGGAGGTGTTCTAAATTTTTGGGTTGTATTATTGTGATGGGATTATGAGCAATAATGTTGTTTTATGTTATTTTGTTTTGTCCGATCATTTATCGCATTAGAGTGAGTGGTAGGCGTCGGGGAGTGATTTCATTACAATGGGACTGCAGGGAGTAGTTTTCCCTTTGATTTTTATATGATTTTCACTGTGATTTTATTTGGTTTTATGTGATTTTTTATTGGTTGTATTTTTTGTTTGTTTATTCTAATTTTTTGTTGGGTTTTATTTTTTTTTATTCTTGGGGAATTTGAAGTGTTTGTTTTGTTTATGCTTGTTCCTATTTGTTATTATGTGTTTCTTGTTGTCTTGTTTTGGACATTTACTTTGGGGACCCATGGTGGAAAAGTAAGAAACAAACTGAAAAAAATGCCCCAATTTAGGGTGTCGATCTCATGACCTGAGTACCGCTACCAAGGTACTAGCGCTCTTAAAAAAAATGCCCCAGTGTCAAGTGACGGTGGGACTTTTATCGGCCTCACAAATGTCCTAGAGTGTATTTGTGATACTCCCATGTTTGGGAAGTAGTTTGATTATTTCGGCCCTATGTCGTGCTTGATTGTGTAAGTGTTGAATGATCGTCATGTGTCGTAGCTTTTAGCAAGATTGAGGGGAATGGTAGGTAAGGGGTGATTGCATCGCTTATCATTCAAGAGTTTTTGATTTTATTCTCAAAGATTTTAAAAATTATTTGACTCATTGTCTGAAGAGAAAATAATGGGTGAATAAGAGATAAGGTTTATTGATCTAAGGGTAGCTTCTTATTTAACCTATTTTTGAAATAGTAGTCAACTACTTTCTTCTCAGGTGGGTAATGCGGTGCCATAATTGAGCTCTCCGTCATGATCCAGCACCATCAAATCATCAAATTCTATAGTTAGCTGGAGTATTGTCCACCTCCCGCCTCCATTTGATGACATCTAGTAGTTTGAAGATGTCAGGGATGCCCTCGCAGTTTGCTTATGCTTCCCTGGTATGAAATTCTAAGGGTGCCCTGACAATTTGCTTATGCTTGCCTGAATTTATTAACTATTCATTCGTCATATTACTCTCGCTCGATTGTACTTCTTTTCTGTATATTTTTTTAAACAACCTGCTAACGCAAGAATTATGAGGTTTCATGGAACCTTGCATTTTTATTTTTTCTGCTCTAACATCGACTCCAATGGCTGAGGAGGGTGTATGAGAATCCATAGTTTTCTACATTTCAAAAAGGCTTCATGATTCATTGGTCCTTTTGATCAACTTGCCCGAATATGAGGGGTGGTTAATGAGTCAGATGATTTTTAAAATGGTTCAAAAGAATAATGACCTACGACTAACGCATGCCTTACGATGATTACAAGGATGGTAAGTATATAAGTATGAATGTTTAGGTTACGAGACATGATAATCATTGAGTCGTGATTCCAAGGGTTAGGAAGTCTTTTCCTTATAGCTATTTTTTGGGCATGTTACCAAAATAGTGAAAGTACTTCCCATGTTGGGTTTTGATTTCCTCCAAGCGAGGCAATTGTGTAGGCATTATTTCCTTAGCACTAGCTCCTCAACTTTGAGTTCTCGGTCAAGTAAGAGTTATAAGTCAGAGATATTATTGGGCAGATGATATATGTGTATATACTTTTTTTATTTTGTATATTTTTGTATTATTTTTATTATTATTAGTGTGTAGTGGTACATCATCAGTTCCTTAAGTAGGGACTGACTCAGAAGTTTGAATGGACGGAGAGATAGTAGGATAATCCGTTTCAAGGTCCTCGATCCCTCTCAATCTGATTGATCTGGGATGAGAGAGATGTTATATTTAGGTTTATATTTTGGATGATATAAAATTTGTCAAAATAGGTGTGGTGTCGTTTGATTTGTTCTTTTGATAAGTCTTTTATGGTCGGAGTTTCCTTGTTTGGAGGGACCATCTTTCATTTTTTGATGGGATAGGCAACTCGTAGAGTTGGGGTGTAGAGTTGTTAGAGAGTTCTTCAGGGTCATTTGCGGGTTGTTGGAATGTTGTGTGTGAGTGAAGTTGGAGTGCAAACTATTGAGAGGGAAGGTAGTGTAGTAAGGTAATGATAGGATGAAGCAAAGGTAAGGTGAGAGGAGGAGACTTGAAGGTGTAGGCCAAGGTGGACCCTTCCTTTACTTGGGGCGGTTTTGTTTTCCCTTGTTTGGTTTGATGCATATTTTGGACTTATCATGAGGTTTTTCTAAAGTTTTATTTGTAATTTTTCAAGGAGGTTTAGTGTCGAAGGTTTGATGTTGCGATATTATTGTTGGTTGAATTTCTACTGGGACCTTGATTGTGACTTATATGGATATTTTTATATGAGATTCGGATGGAATTTCAGTTGTGATGCCAATTTTATGTTGTGAGGTTTGAGGATTAGGTGACACATTAGTTTCAACGTTGATTGGAGTCATAAGATTAAAGTTTGATTTGGTTTCGGAAGTGGGAGGAATGATGGTTTGATGGTTTGCTAGTAAGTTCATGTTTGGCGATAGGTTTGGATTCGATGATAGTTTTAGTCTCAATAACGGGTTCGTGTTTGATGAGGGGTTCAAGTTTGATGACAGGTTCGGTTTTCGTAATGAGTTCATGTTCGATGATAGGTTTAGACTTGACAATAGTTTGAGGTTTGATGACAGGTTTGTATTCGATGATCGGTTTAAGATTGATGGTAGGTTTAAGTTTGAGGATAGGTTTGATGATAAGTTTAGGTTCGAGACTTAGTTTCATAGTTGGTAGAACGGTAAATTCAATAGAGGGTTTAAGTTATTGTTTTAGAGTTGACTGGATGATAAGTTTGATGGCGAGTTCTGTAGGGGTTGATTCATGAGTTGGTTTTGAAATTAGTTCAATGAGTGATTCTGGAGTGGGTGGTTCGGATGTCTATTTGGCGATAGAGCCGGATTTGGGGTTTTGTTTTGAAGTTGGTGAGGTGATGAGTTCGGTAGTGAGTTTAGGTTTTTAAATGATTTTGGTTCGAGAGCTGGTTCCGAGGTTGGTGGGGTAAAGTGTTTGTTGTTGAGTTCATGTTTTAAAGCAGGTGTAGGGATTGATTCAGCGACTGGTTTTGAGATTGGTGGGGCAATGTGTTTGACAATATGTTTGGATTTGGCGGTTAGTATTAGAGTTGGTTAAATTAAGGGTTTTGATTGGATTACGGGTTCATGTTCTGGGTTTATCTTTGTGATTGATTTAAGTATGAATGGTGTCATAATATATGGATAGATTAATTTGGGAATTGCTTCCAGGATAGGTAAGGGAGTTTGTTTAGGGAATGGTCATGGAGTTGGCTTCAATGTCAGCTGAGGTAGCATGGGGATTGGTATGCTTGTCGGTGGGCTGTCGAGTTCAAGGGTAGGTTGAGTCGGTTCGGAGATGAGTGCGTTGAGCTTGGCGATGAGTTTGGTGATGAGTCGAGTTAGTTTAGGGGTCGATTTGGTGATAGTTTCGACTTTAGTGATCTTGGTGACCGGTTCAGGGCAAAAATTAATTTCACGTTTATAGGAACGCGGGAAAGGGTTAGTTGGTTGTGAGTGAATGGTATGGACATGCTCCCTGGGAGGATCAATTCTTCATATCAGACTAGCCAGGTGGAATGAGGCAGGAATGGTTGAAGGCATAGAGTTTGATTGGAGATTTGGTTGAGTATGGTATGGTAAGGGATCGTAAAAGATAGAGTTGGTTAGTATGGTGTTCTACGCGAGTTGAGGGGTTGATTGGGTTTGATCAAATAACGGGTTGTAGATGGTGGTATTGTTGGGATGTTGGTCTTGATTCTGGTTATGACATAGAGATTGCATATAGTCAGGGCATAGGTTCTTGTATAGATCTTGAACTTGGTCATATGCATGGTATGGTTCAGAGTTTGTTTGGGTTTGCTCTTGGTTCGTGTTGATTTTTTCAAAGTCTAGAGTCTCGTTTAGGGTGTTTGTTCTAGGGTTGTTGGACAAGGGTCCTTCGGACTCAGTGTGGAGAGATTAAGGTCTCCATTCTTCAGTCGATGTTCTATGCATGATGCGCGTTGATCGAGGCTTGGGAAGTCGTGATAGTCGCTTTAGATAAAAGTGCTTTGAAGGGGTTATCGGGTATTAGTGATCACGATTTCTACCGCATCGTTATCTCTTATCTGACTTCCCGTTCGAGTGGCAAGTCTCCTCCAGCAATTGGCGAATGTCGAGAAGTCTTTGTTGTCCTCTTGTCTTGTGTGTATCAAGTCAGAGAGACTGACCTCTTCGTGAGTCAGGTGCTGGTACTGGTCTAGGAATATGTCGGCTAATTCTTTGAACGTTTTGATTTCGGCTAAGGGTAGGATGGAGAACCAGTCAAGGGCTTCTCCTTCTAAAGATCGTTGAAAGTAATGGATGAGGAGCCCATGATTAGTGTGGATTGGTCGACAGTCGTTGCAGAACAGTTCCAGGTGATGGTTCGGGTTTCTTGTGCTGTTGTATTTGTTGAATTTTGGCGGTTTAAATCCCATATGAACAATGAAGTCAAGGTCTTGGCAGAATTTGTCAAATTCGAAGGACTGCTTTGAGCGTTCTCCCTTAGCCATGTAGTCGTCTAGAAATCAATGGAGGCCATTTATGTTTTTGGTGGTGTCTTTTTTAGGTGTCTTGGGAGATAGTTGTATTCAGTGATTATTGTCATAGAAGGTGTGAAGGGTGTGTGTGTTATGCGTCGGGGGAGTTGGCGTCTTTTCCTCTTGTCTGCTTCTTGGAGTAACTTATCATTGATCCATCAACTTTTGATCCATAGCAGCTTCGTATAGCTCGGCCAGGGATTGTCGTAGGGCATCGACTTCTTCTCCTCCCTTCATTAGCTTATGGGTAGTGAAGTCCAGGATTTGGCTGGCGGAGTATATTGGCTCGCTATCGTCTCAGTTGTTGTCATTGTGTTTTGTATTTTGTGAAGCGAAGGGGTATTTTTCACTTTCATTAACCGTGTTCACTAGGGCATGATGTTGGGCTGTCCATAGAGATGGCCTAACATTATACCCGAGATCGCTGGGTGAGCCCCATATGAGTGAGTCAATATCATTAGAGTTTAGTCTTGTCATGCCTGACATTTTAAAATAATTTTTTTTGTTTCGTCTTTTTTTTTTGAAAGCATATATGCGTGTAGGTGTGTGTAAAAGAGGTGATAAAATAAAGTGAAAAATAAAAACTAAATTAAATAAAGAGAAGATATAAAAAAAATCAAATTAATTAAATCAGAGCAACCTTAGCGAAAAGAGTCTCATCGCAATCGCCAATCTGTTGCTACGCGCTTTTTCTAGGTTCCTTTCATCTCCGGAAGAAGTGGCCCAATTCAATCCTGTAGACTCTGACTAGCAGCGATGGAGTAATAAACTAAGAAATATTGAATGGCTCAAATTAAAGAGGAGAATATTAAATGGCGAGTATCTGGATGATGTGATCGCTAGCTGCTGATATTTATCGACGCTGTAACGTGTCACTGATCACGCTTCAAGAAGAGCAGGGGCTTGTAGGTGAACTACTTACTGAGCGTCGGCCGACCAACTTCAACAGCTTTGGGTTTCCTTGAGGTTTAGCTAGTTTGGTTTCCTAATCCTGCTCTAAGTTTAATTGATTTTGTCTTCTGATTCTTCTTTGAGTCTGGCTGATTGGGGGTCTCCTAGTGTTACTATAACTCTAACTGGCTGAGTTTCCTATGACTACTCTTACTCTAATTAATTTAGTTTCTTAATACCATTCTAACTAAAAAAAGGGGGTTGTGGCCCGTTATGCTAAGGAGGATTGGCCCCATTCCCGGGTACCCTCCGTAAACTCCCTTGGGTAAATCAGGAGGCTAAGGATTATTTTGTGAATATTGAAGATTAAAAACTGAATTTGAACTTAGAATTTACAATTAGGAATCAAAAACTGAGAACGAGAATTAAGAATTTAGAACTAGAATGAAGAATACAGACTAGCATTAAGAACTATAAGGAGAATTAAGAACTAGAAAGAAAATTAGGAACAAGAAAGAAAATTTAAATGAGAACTAGAACCTAGGAACTAGAATTAACAACTAGAAAGAGATTACCTGAAGCTAAGCGCTTCTTCCTCTATACTTCTCTTCTTGATGTCGCAGAGAAGACTTCGAAATCTCTAGAAGGGAGAAGCTTGAGAATAAGAATTGATGTATAAGAGAATTGTGTAGAGTAGCTTGGAGGTAGGGGTCTATTTATAGGCTTTTACAAGATATCCTAGTGTAACTCTAATTCCTAATTCAAATCAAGGAAATATCCTAATTCTTAATCCTAGTGAAACCGTAATTCCTAATTCTTCTAAAATAATAAAATAAAGTCCCAAAGCAATAAAGAAACTAATCCTATTTCTAATAAAAGAAACAAATCCTATGAAATAATAAAAGAGACTAATTCTAATTCGATTAAGAGTCTTGAAATTCGTCACTTTTTGTGCAGCTTTCGAAAATTGATCATAACTTCTTCAATACTTGTTAGAATTACACATTTTTTGGCTGGTTGGAAAGCTACTTCGATAAGCTTTCAAATGTGACTAATTTCACATCAATCTGACTTTGTTTGATTTTTTTAAATAGGTCAAACATAAAAGTGACAGGATTGACAATTGGGAAAGGTTGGGGAGACCAATTTGGCCCTAAGCTAGGCGGCTCCTCCTTTAATACTACTTTGAGAGTCAAGACTAATGGGCTAGTGCCGCTAGCTTGACTACCTGGGGCTCCTAGAGAAGAGTCTACGATTCTACAAGTCTAGAAGGAACCTCGATCCCTTTTGAAAAGCCCCGAAGAGAACCTCAAATTTTCTCAAAGGGAGAAGCTTGAGGGAAAGAATAATAGAATAGTAAATTGTTTTTATGGCTAAGGGTAATTTTGAAAGGACTGAGTTTGGATTGATGATTAAAGGCCTAAGGATTAAAAACTGAGAATTCAAGATTTTAAGGATTAGGGATCAGGAACTAAAAACTGAGATCTAGAACTTAAGAATTTAGAACTAGAGCTAGAACTACGAACTAGAATCAAAAGTAAGAACTAGAATAAAAATTAGGGACTAGGACGAAAATTAAGAACTAGAATCAGAATTAAGAATTAGAACCTAGAAGGTAAGAACTAGAAACTAAAAATTAAGAACTAGAAACTAGAAATTAAAAGCTAGAGACTAGAACCTAAAAGATTACCTGAAGCCGAGCGATTCTTCCTCCCTGCTGCAAAGAGAACTTCAAAACTCCTAGGAAGACCTAAGCTCGAAAGGAGAGAGAGATTGCTATCAAAATTGGTGTTGTTGACTGAGGTAAGGGGGTCCTTTTATAGGTATCAAGGTAATTTTGCACCCTTGGACAGGTGCGCAATTGGGCGGTTGAATTCAATTGCGCGCCCTGTCCAGCGTGTGTAATTGGATTATGCACCCTATCCAACGCGCTTATTCCAGTTTGAGTCGATCATGGTCTCAGTGAGTGGCCGGCTGGCTGGCTCAGCCTGATATCCTAGTTCCAACTCACTTGGAACTAATTGCGCATCCAGTTCAGAACATGCAATCCAATTAAGTGCCTGCTCGTGTGCGCTTGATTGTGGAGTTTGGGCGGTCTAAGGATTTAGAGACCAGGTCCTACTGTGGACAAATTGTGCGCTAGTTGTGGAGCGTGTAATCGATTGTGCACCCTATGTGAGGCGTGTAATTGGGTCTTGTGGCAGTCCATGGGAGGTGGAAGACGGGCCCAAGTGGGACCCATTGCGCGCCAATGGTTGGGCATACAATCAGATTGCGAAGCTTATGTAGGGTGCATAATCAGGTCCAAAGGCGGTCTACAAGAGGAACGAACCAGGTCCAAGTGGGACCAATTACGCGCATGTATCCATGTGTGCAATCAAATTGTGTGCCTCTGTGAGAGCCCAAAATTTTGGGTCTTCCTGGGTCAGGTCGGGTCCGAGCCACAGAGCTATTATGTCAACCTGGGTCTCAACCATATACTATTATTTCAATATGTGGTCCCCGTATTTAGAATTTTAAGGTCTTCGGACAATGTCAGTCCTTCTCTGAAGATCGTAAGCAAGGTCAAAGGTTGACTGAATAGATTTGTATACTCCGAGAGGGTAAACTTGAGGTGTCTACACACCTATCTAAGCTCCAAAAAACCTAGAAAACCTTAGATTCCTATTATCTAATTGCTAACCCAATTAGCCCTTTAACCCTTTAGTAATCCCATCCAACTCTAGAAATAGAGAGCCACCCCTCCTTGCTAAAGGGCTTGAAAAAAATTCTAAAAGAGAGAACCCTTTAGAGATTTCCCCCTCCACTTTCATGCTATAATCCATAAAATTCCATAATTGAATTTCCATTTTTAAACTCCATTTTCCATTACCAACCCTTAGATTTAGCTAGAACTAGGCCCTAACCTTCTTCTCCTACCTTTTAGCTTCTAAGTCATGGAGATTTAAACGCATTCCTCAATCAATTTTGCTATCGAAAGCTCACCGAAAGCGCATCAACGTGAAGGTCCACAGTATTGCTACAAGGGCCCTAGAGCTTCGACTCTCCCCTCTTTTCCTCTACCTTCTTTTCTTTTCCTCTATCCTTGAATTTGAGCCGTTATGCCTCCGAAATTTTGATATGTGTGGGGGGCTCAAATAGGATCAGAGTGCCTTTCGGCAAGAGAAAGTGTCATTCTTTTTTTTTTTCTTTTTCACTTTGCTATAATAGAGACCGCTTACCAACGGGTCAATCGGGTGCCTAACACCTTCCCGATTGATAACTGAAGCCCTTACCTAAGAGCCTTTGGCAAAGACCGGTAAATCGGAGTCATATTTTATACTTCGGTACTTACATATAGATTTTTGAGGTATCCTGGGTCACAAAAAGCTCCAGGTAGTGACTCCAACTTTTTTTTAAGCGAGTGCGCATCGTCGCGACGGACCTGCAAGTCCATGATTGCACAGATGGAGACTCTGCTGGGAATATATTGTAGAGCTTCTCCTTGAAGTTTTGGCCTTTGTTTTTGCATATGTTTAGTTGATTATTTTTTTACTTCTTGCGTACTTACCCCTATGATTCCGCACTTTTTATACTTACCCCTACGATTCTGTCATTTATATGCCTTAGCCAATTGGCGAGCCTACATGAGCATTTTTTTCCTCCGTCATTTACACGCCTTAGCCGATTGGCGGGTTTATTTATGTATTTTACCGCCTTAGGTATTTGGCGGGCTTACTTGAGCCCTTACGTTTCTTGTCAATCATATACCATCAGTGGATGCCGGCCCATAGAGGCGGCATAGGATTCTCACCGCCCGTTTTTGAACTTAAGTAAACTCCCTTAAAATTGAACATAAAATTAAACCAAGAGGGGGACTTAATTAATTTATTCTCGCGGGTAGCTTTTGCAAAAGGAAGGAATTTTAGGTAGCGATACACTTGTCCCAGTTCCTAGTAGAGTGGCAGACCTAGTGGTGATGATCTTAAAAGGAACCACCCCATCCAGTGTCTGAGAAGGCGCTCGCGTCGGAGGTATATCGGGTGGGTCACCAAAATTATTACGAAGCATAAAACCCTTGGGGGAGCGGGTTAGTTACACTGAATTGGCATTGTATCCTTTAGGCGCGGTAAGGAGGGACCCGATAAACCAAAAAAAATGTCCCCGAAAGCACTGCTTCCAGAAAACCCAAAAAAGATAGACCAACTCAGTTTTGCTGCTATTGTCCAAATATATATATATATATATATATATATATATATACACACACTTTTTAGCCTATTGTGTATAATATACATGCTAAGCCAAAAATTCTCAAATTTAGCCTTGCGTGTATAATATACATGCTATCCCAAAATTCCAGAGTTTTAGCCTAGCGTGTATAATATACACGCTAAGCCAAATCTCCAGAATTTTAGCCTAGCGTTTATAATATATACGCTAGCCTGTTCTAGCTCAAGCAGCCCGAAGCTGAGGCCTTTTTCCCCATTCCCGAGCCCCCTGCTTAGCGATTTTAATACCCTCGATAATTCCCACACCATCGACACCCAAAACCCCCTCGCCGGTCAAGAGAGGTCACCCTCTTATTGACTCTTCCGAGGGATTAGGTCGTCACGTGGATTTTCGTTCCCTTACATAGATCAAAGGTCTTCCTTTTATTCTTCCAAGGTGTATCGGAATCCTGTCATGGGAGGCATTAAGGGTGTAAATATCGCCTAAAAAGGGAGCTCCAAGGCCCTGGAAATGGCACCATATTGAACCAAGGGAGAGGAAATATTTATTTGTTATATACAAAATCCAAAAATAAACCAAAAAAAAAAAATCAAACCCAAAATCTAAAAAAAGGGAGCTTCTGGTGCCGGAACAATGACATTGCATTACCCTCCATCATCCTGTAGGGGAAGGAGGAAGAAAGTGTTCGAGTCTCACCCGACGAATCCATACCCGACCAACCGCCAAACTATGTCTTTGGCTGTTGATCCGGCTTACGCTGACCCTGATTCATCCCCACCGCATTCCCCAACACATTCCCATATGGAGGAGATACCCATCTCCGACCCCCCAACCCAATCCCCCCATTCAACGTCACTGGACCATTTGGTGCACCCATTTTCCCATCTACACCCATTACAAATTTTCCCATTCCATCCACATCCACCCCACATACACCCCATTTCCCCTCAAATCCAAATAACCCTAATTTTTCCCCATCCACCACCACTCAAAATTCACTCCATTTTTCCCCCACATCAACCCGGGTCATGCCCAATTTTTCACATTGCTCCACTTCAAATACACCTAATTTTCCACATACCTCCACCCAAAATATCCCCATTTTTTCTCAAACTATGCCCAATTTTCCCCCATCCACATCCCATATACCCCATCTTCCCTCCAATCCAAATACACCCAATTTTCTCCCATCCACATCCCATATACCCCATCTTCCCTCCAATCCAAATACACCCAATTTTCCCCCATCCACCCGGGTCGTGCCCAATTTTCCCTCATTTATCCAGGTCATGCCCAATTTTTCACCCACATCCACTCTAGCCATGACCCATTTTCCATCCACATCTCACCATGCTTTACCACCACCACACACATCCCCCCCATCAAATGAACCATCCCTATCCACACCCATGACCGATCCCATGGTCATGATGGAGGAAATGATGAGGGCTTACACCGCATGGAAGGCCTCTCAAAGCCTTCCTCATTCACCCCAAATACCCAATCCCTATCAAACCCTCCAAAATCTCTACATCCCATTTGTCCAAAATCCCAATCCTACCCTACCATCCCTAATCCATACCACCCAAAACACCCCACAACAATCATGGGGCCATCCGAGTGGGCCTCAAAGGTCCATTACCCAATCCCAAGCCCATGCCCATTCAAACTCAAGGGCCACATTTCCATACCCTCAACAAATCCCCCAATACCCCCATATCCAACAAGCCCCCATTCCCCCTCAAACTGCAAACCCTCTATCATTTCCCTAACTTCCCACATACACCTACGCCCAACAAACCCCCATTCCCTCTCAAATTGCCAACCCACCTCAAACCGGCATGAGCCCCGTTCATCCACACCCAACTCAATACAGGAATCTGTCCTAAACCATCAACCATCCCCAATTTTCCCAGTCACTCACTACCCAACCAAACCCCCAAAATGTGCAATGCCCTCACCAGGCACCCATTCAAACTCCACAATTCACTCATCCCATTACCCCACAAGTCACCCATCAAAGCTTCCTTCATGTACAATGGTCTCACCAAGCACCCGTCTAGCCCACTCAAAATCAGCAAGATAACCTCACCCTCCCTCCACCTTATGTGGATACAGATCCTCAATATGAAGAGGATGAGGTTTGAAATATTAGAGCTTACATGGGGGCATTTGCCAATTTTAATCCCCCACCAACCAACATGCCACCCAAAATGAATCAAGGCAGCCTAGTGGGGGAGTAGCCCTAACCCCACAGTCCAGGAAGTCAGAAATGTTGAAGGAGCAGATGGATAAAATACAAAAATAACTGATGGAGATGGGTGGAGCCAAAATCCATGCCACTAATTTTTTTGACCTATGCGTATTCGCAGAGGTACCTCTACCCCTAAAATTTAAGATGCCAACATTTGACAAGTACAATAGCACAGGTAACCTTATTGCACACCACAAGTCCTACTATGGGGACATGTGCTAATACGGCGGAGACGAATGACTCCTCATCAAAGTGTTCCAGAAGAGCCTCACAGGCCCATCTTTGAGATGGTTCACTTCCCTTGAACCATCTATGATTAAAACTTGCAAAGATCTGACCCACCTGTTGTAGGAGAAGTATGTCTACAACATAGACATCGAGCCCCACAAATCTGATCTAGCTCGGCTAAAGCAGAAGCCCAATGAAACATTCAACGACAACCTGGGGAGATGGAGAGCCTTGGCAGCCCAATTAAGAAACCGAATACCTAATGATGAGCAAATCGAGATGATCTCAAAAAGCACTCTGCCAGTATCTCGGATCTCTTGGTGTACCAGGAGCAATCTAGCTTTGCTAACCTAGTAAAGAATGCTAATCGTTGCGAGGATGCAATAAGAGAGGGGCGGTTAAACAAAACCACAAATAGTGGGGTTCGCAAGTTTACAGAGCAAAGGAACTATAGAAGAACTAGGGAAGATGTGCATACAATCATAAATACATAGCCCAACACCAGTATAGCCCCATTCCAATTCAAGGTAGCGCAGCCAGCCCCAACACAAGTCGAACTAGTGCAGAGAAGAGGCAATGGTCAATGGGCACAGATGACCCCAGAACAAAAAAGGGCCTAATTCAATCAAGTTTTTATGCCACTGGGGCAATCCTTGAACATCTTACAGATGTTGGTTTAAAAAGGACTTGTCCCACCCTTCCAACCACGCCCACCATCAAATCCATTCCTAAGAAATTATGATCCCAATACTCATTGCAATTTCCACGAAGGACCAGGTCACCCTACTGATCGATGCTTTCCCCTAAAGCATGCAATATTGGACCTGATAGAAGTTGGGAAAATATCCCTATAGCACTTCCCCCGACAAATCAACATGCAAACATCCATCAAGTTCCAACCGCATCCACCAGGAGAAATGGGCCCAAGGCCCATTATCAATATGATAGAAGAGGACGGGGAAGAGTTTGATCCTTCAGAGTATATTAGTGTCAGGGAGAACTTTATAGTACCAAGGTAAGGAAATCGTGAAGACGGGAACATAGGAGTAATTGAGTCCTTAAGCTTGGCTGATCACTTCCCCAATCCAACATCCCAAGCAGAACCCTTACACCTAAGGATGTATTTTTCAGCACCAGCTCTCGTCGATTATGTCCAATCCAGCGTATCTCCATATCAACCATATGCAGCAGCAACCTCTACCAATTACTTGATGCCTAGTCTTTCCCCATCCCCCCTCCGGTACCGATTAGCTACCATTTGCCTCACTCTGCCACATCAGCACCAATGCAATTATCTACTTTTCCCATAGACCCCATTTGACTTACTTTTGCCACTCCTCCATCCTATTCACCTCTAATAGAAGCTAACCATGTCTTGTCTAGTTACCCGGCACCACCATTCTAGGATCCCTTGACACCCTTGGCTAATCCGTTTCAGATCCCCAGGCCGACCTATGACTCCCACCATATCCTGCTCAATTACAATCAGACAGACACCAATACGGGCATAAGTAAAGAGGGGGTACTTGATTTCATTATGCGAACTAGGACGATCTCTAAGCAACCCGAGATACCGGTACCTGCCCGGCCAAAAGAGAGAAAGGAACCCCCAGCAGTGCACCCATTTGAAAAAAGAGTCAGGAATACACGTTGGAAGCACAACTTAAAAGGACGCCGACTCACATCACCGTTTGAGACCTATTAATGATGTCTCTACTCCACTACCAATTTCTAATGGAAGTATTGAAAGGTGCACATGTATCCAGCAAAGTGTCCCCAGATGACATAGGGCAGATAATCGGGCAGGTATTGGCTTCTAATGCCATCTCAATTTCAGACAGTGATCTTCCAAATGAGGGAAATAATCATTCCAAATCCCTCAACATCACAGTAGAAGCAGGAGACATAGTGATCCCATCTGTATTAATAGACAACGGATCAACATTAACTGTGTGCCCTCTAAGAACTATAACTATGATAGGGGTGGATCCCTCCACGTTCAGGCCAGCCAAAACAAGTGCGAGAGGATTCGATAACACAAGGAGGGAAATAATAGGAGAAGTCAATCTTGAGCTCAACGTTGGGCCAATGACCTCCATCCCATTTCAAGTTATGGACATCAAATCCACCTTCAATCTATTGTTAGGACGCTCGTGGCTGAATGAAATCGGGACAATACCTTCAACCTTGCACCAAAAGCTAATATTCATATCAAATCAGAAGGTCATCACCATTTTAGGTGAGGGACAGGAGGAAGGAGAAAAAGTCACACAAAACATCGAGAACCTTAAGGTATTAGATGTGCCACTTACAGCTAAAGACACAGAGCTTCATGGCTTTCAATATGATGTGTCAATAGTAATCCCTGAACCCCTCAAAAGAATCATTGTAATGATTGAAGGTGGAATGATTGTAGCAGTAGGAATATTTTAAAAGTGAGGTTACCAGAGAGGTAAAGGGTTGGGCCCTCGCTTGCAAGGCAGGAGGGATCCAATCAGAGCAAAGGGCAGACATTGAGTCAAATTCATTTTAGGCTACAAGCCTAAAGAAGAAGAGGTCCAAGAGGCCAAAGAGAAGGCCCGAACCATCGCCGCAGCCAAAGCAAGGGTGATAGACCTGGATGATGAACCACAATCACGACCTCACATCCGGAGCACATTCGTGAGCACATGGATCATCAAAATAGACTAGAATGGGGCAACACAACTGACCCCACACAAACTGATGGCCGTTATCTACCCAACCAATCCTCAAATCATCCCTCACGATGTTGAAATATACCTAGCCTCCCTGTCCCTATTTGACGAGGTAACCCTACTTGCACAGCCACACATTGATCAGTCATAGAATATACCATATTATCACCCTTAACTTAGTGATGTTAGACCCCAGTTTGCTACTAATGAAATATTGTACAGATATTAAGATTAAACGCAAAAGAGAACCAAAGTGTTAATCATCGTCAAAATGAATTCATAAAGCAGTAAGAAGACGCTCGAGCGTAAAAGATGATTCGACACATGCTTAAAGCCAAAAATCGTACTTTGCGATTGAACAAAGCAAAAGAGAAAATGAGAAATTGTAATTTACAATTCTCCATAATACACTTCAAGCAGTGTAACACCCGGCCAAGTCTTGCTCGTTACTATACTGGTATGATTATCATGTGTTTGGCAAACTGGATATATCGGTTCAATTAATCAAACTAGGCCTTTGGAACCAAGCCAGTAGGTGAATGAACTGGGTGTGTGAGGCCTGATAGATAGCACTAATGATCAGAACCATTAGTCAACAATCTAGAGTAAAGGCCCATTAGTTGAAGGATGGCACCAAAACCCATGATATAAAAGGCCCGTGGGCTGGACCCGTTAGGAAACGGACCCATGACTGTGAGAGGGCCAGATCTATGGCCCTTGAGTCAAGCTCATATATTTAAATGAGTGTATGGGTTCCATAGTTGAACCAACCCAAAGAAATGACCCATTAGTTAAAGACCCAAACATATGGTCCATTGCATTCAGAACCCATGTTTTGGACCCATGCCAAGACCATTTGAAACTCTTAGATGATTGACCCACAACTTAGAAACTAGATCTATGATCTATGGCCTTTAAGTATAGCTAGTACACCAACATGGGTGTATGAACCTCACATGAGAGCTACAACCCAGCTCATTTAAAGCCCATGCACGCAATGTATTTGCATGGAATTTGAGTGTCGGGTAACAATAGCGAAAAGAAGAACTCCTTCTTCCTTTCCTCATCTCCACTTCGAGAAGCCTCCCAACCTATGATCTAGACCTCTCCGACATATCAAATCGACCGTAGAGGCGAGAAGATTATTCCGCAACCACTAACCCTCAATTCGAGGACTCGTTCAAGCGGGGACTGGAGTGATCAAATGCATCCTCATGGGTGAAATCATACATGGAGCTCGGGAGCCCTGCATGCGAGAGTTTCGTTGAGGTAAACTCATACCACTCTACTTTCAAATTCTAGTTTCTATAGAGTAAATTGAGTCCATGCATAACGTTGGGGAGAGTCGGACATGTGAGAGGCTTTGTAGTCAAAATTGTGGGGTCTAATGCCTTGAGCTGCGTGCATGATTAGCCGCGCTAGTGTCCAAAGGCTCAAACCGCCTTAGGCTGACCCGACTGGGTCGCGTTTTGGCAATGCATGTCTCGAAACCCCACCAAATCGAATTCATGACCAACTAGGGAATCAAATCCTTTGATTTTCGAGGATTTCAGGCCGTATCTCATGCAGGTTAATTGTAATAAGGAACTAGTAATTGTGAGACTTTCCGTTAGATGATGTGATATATTTTTCAACAATGACTTTGCACGAATTTTCAAAACCAAGGCCAGAGAACAGAACATGAGTGTGGTGAGTCGGTCAGGCTCACCGCGGTGAGATGGAACCTCGCCGCGGCGAGAAATCACCTAAAGACCTCACTGCGGCAAGATTTCAAGGAAATTTTGACCCTAGAAAAACTCATCGCGACAAGAAATCACCTAAAGACCTCGCCGCGGCGAGATTTCAAGGCAATTTCGCCCCTGGAAAAACTCGCCGCGGTGAGCTCCTTACTGCATCTGGCACCTGATCAACTCACCGCAGCGACCCTGTATCTCGCCACGGTGATATTTTTGCTGAGCTTTGAGGTGTGTGACCACCCTATGTGCCTTGCAAGATTGTGAGTTTACGGCTAGCATAGTACGTGATACATGAAAACATGCGTAATGTGTGTTCTAGGCTGCGTATGAGGAACAATTGGGAAGAATTTAGCTTCGATCTGTACGTGTTTACTCACAAGGTCCGGCACTTGAGGTAGGGAAATTACCTTTGCCAATTATATGTTTCTCGAAATCATGTTTTGTGATGCAATTATCAAATGAACTATATTTTCAGCCATGATATATATATATATATATATATATATATATATATATGTATCTTGAAACTCTTGAAGGATTAGACTTGATTTTTGCACATGTCTTGGTGATTTTATGAACATGCATCTTGAACTCGCATTTCCTTGCATTGTTGGGTTCTCGTTCTTGTAACTTACTCGGTCTACATGTACTTGATATGTGCCTATGCTATGTCAGATCATGTGCACTGAGGAGTGGAGCCTCCATGAGAGAGGTGGAGTACCCGGGATTACATCCCTGTGTCCTAATACAGACTACTCAGGTCTCTAATACGGGATGCATTTCCATGTGATTTGTTCTGAGTGTGTTAGATGTAAGGGGAGTGGAGTCTCCAAGAGAGGGGTGGAGTCCCCAGGGTTACAACCCTATGTCCTAATACGGGCTGCTCAGTTCCCTAATATGGGATACTTACTCTATGCCACATGATATGATATGTCTCGACTCAAGATATGTGATCTGCCTTGCTTATAATTTCATCCTTATTATATGTATTCATGACTTGCTTCGTTTACGTGTTTCGGTTTGTGCTTGAATTCGCTCTCTCTATGCATTGTTTTAGCATGTGTAGCCCTTACCATGATTTGACTCGTTGAGGCATTGTATTCATTTTTTATCTCGTACTCGATATATTTTAATACAACGTGAATTTCAATTACTTTTATTTATGCATCGAGAACATGAATTAGAATGATAAAGTGTGATTTAGCAATGTATTTTCTCTATTGAGCTTGGATGAAAGCTCACTCCCGACTATACGTCACAGCTATAGGAGCTGGATTGGGGCGTGATCCGGAGCAAGAGGAAGATCCAAATTACAATCCCACTAAGGAGGAGGACTTGTCGGAGGATCACTTCCCTTAGTGCTGGGGCATTTGGATATTTTGAGGATTTTTGAGTAGACGGTATTATAGACACCCCCATTTTGCCCTCTCAGAATATACAAATTAGTTTTGTCAACCTTTGGCCTCATCACCCTGATATGGGACCATATGCTGAAACAATAGTATATGACTGGACACAGGTTGAAACAATAGCTCTGTGGCTCAGGCCCCATAACCCTAACGCGAGTACCATGCACTGAAACTATAGTACATGGCTGAGCACAAGCTGAAATAATAACTCTGTGACTTAGATCCCAACATAGGGAGACTATATACTGAAACAATAGTATATAGTCAAAATGTAGACTGAAATAATAGTCTTGCATTTCAGACCCCATAACCCCCCGACTTGGGAACCATGCACTGAAACAATAGTACATGACTGAACACTGGCTGAAATAATAGCTCTGTAGCTCAAATCCCAACGTAGAGAGAATATATACTAAAATAATAGTATATAGTCGGAATACAGACTGAAATAATAGTCTGGCATTTCAAGCCCGACCCGGACCCGGACAACCCCGAATTAAGCGCCTAAAACAACGCGCTCAATTCGATTGCACACCAAATCACAAGCACGCAATCAGTCCCTTCTCAGACCAAACTTCCTTTCCCCATACCAACTTGAGACTTGATCATGCGCCCAGACACTAGACGTGCAATTGGATCAAGTGCTACATCACTAGTGTGCAAATGGCCTACGCCCAGCCTAGCCTCACTGTCCTTGACCCCTAAGTTTGCTCGATTAAGTGCTTCGGAAGGAATTTTTATTTGGATTACGCACCTCACAATGAGTGCGCAATTAGTTCTAACGTGGTTAGGACTAGGAAACTTGCTAAGCAAGTCAGTCGGTCGCTCACTGAGTCAGTGACCAACTCAAAGCGATTAAGAACCGGGAAATCGGCGCGCAATTTGATTAAATGCTTGAAATAGGGCGTTTAATTAGGAAAAAACCTATAAAATATTTTTTTCTTAATTTTCCCAAGAGACTGGAGAACACGAGAGAGAAAAGATTTTTTTTGGGATTTCGAAACCAGGGAACTCCGAGGACAAACCCATAGAGCAACCTAGTCATGATTTCGAGAATCAAGCTTCGAATATTCGAGATTTCTCTCCGCAGCCCCAACCCCAGGTAAGGATTTAATTTTTTTAATTCATGACCGTAACTTCTAGTCTCTAGATTTAAGAATTCTATTAGTTTTAATTTTCAATCTTAGACCGTAGCACCCTTTTCGGATCGTAATTCTCTATATCTGGTTCTAGTCCTCTGTTTCTAGAGCCAGTCCTTAATCCGATGGTCCGACGCACCGATCCTAGGCTTTAATTCCATTCTAAAATCTTAATCTCCAGTCCTATCATTAATCAGTCCTTAATCATACGGTCTGATTTTCTAGGTCTTAGACTCTAGAACCAGTCCTTAATCATACGGTCTAATTTTCTAATTTCGGACCCGAATTCAGTCCTAAAATTTTAAATTATGATTTTAATTCCCTATTTTAATACCTCCAAATATCCTAAATATTAATTTTAGTTTCTATAATTTTAGTTCATAATTTAATTCATAATTATCACTTCGAAATCGACTCTAAAAAGCCTAAAATTCTATTTTACAGTCCAAAATCCAATTTATCTTCAATCTCAGCCACCCGATTTGCCCAAGGGAGCTTATGGAGGGTACTCGGGAACAAGGTCAATCCTCCTTAGCATAGCGGGCCCAAACCCCTTTTTTCTAATTAATTCAATTTCTAATTAAAATTAGGATATTTAAATTAATTAGACTCCTAGTAGGATTAGGAGACTTAATTAATTAGATTTTTAATAGCATTAAGACATTTAAATTAATGAGACTTTTAATAAGATTAGGAGACTTAATTAATTAGATTTCTAATATGATTACGATATTTAAATTAATTAGACTCCTAGTAAAATCGGAAGACCTTTTTTTAATTAGACTCCTATTAGAATTAGGAGACCCTTTCTTAATCAGACTCCTTGTAGGATTAGGAGACCCAGTTAAATAAAATCTTAACAAGAATAGGAAAACCAAACCAATTACACTAAAGGCAATCCACAGCTGCTGACGTTCGCCGGCGGACGATTCAGTAAAGGAGTTCAACCTACAAGCCCCTGCTCCCCTTAAAGCGTGATCAATGACGTGTTACAGCGTCAATAAATATCTGCAGCTGGCGATCGCATCTTCTCAGGTATTCTTCATTTAGAATTTACCTATTTAATTTTAGCATTTAATATTTCCTAATTTATTACTCCATCATCGCCATTGCCAGAGTCCACTTAGGACAGGTATATGATCAAGTTTTGTAATTAAATACTAAGTATATTTGATCCACTGTTTAGATGGAGGCCGGCCTTCATCGGTGGTTGTTTACTTTTGTGCATATGATAGTTAACTTCATGGGTTATGTTGCCATTTTGTTATTGATGTATGCCCTAATTTATTTATGTTCTGCGCACTTTGATTTCCGCTTTTGTAAGCTTACCCTTTTGTGAGATAGCACGATCCTTCCTATAGTTAAATGAGAGGAAAGATCAAGCTGTCTGGTTGTGCTTCCATTCAATACCATAGCATCACTGTGTTTTTTATTTTTCGCATGATCTGACAACACGGGTTTTTACGCATCGACGAGCAAACCCAAGCTGCCTCAGAACCAACGGAAGAAATCAATTTTGACATCGAAGAGAAGCCCAAGAAACTATTAATTAGTGCAACACTAAGCCCCAAGGAGCAACAACAGATTATCCAAGTCCTCCAAGATCACCTTAGCTCCTTTGCGTGGTCCTACGAAGATATGCCTGGCTTGGACCCGAGCTTAGTAGAACATCGCTTAGTCCTGGAGCCCAATGCAAAACCCGTCAAGCAAAAACTTTGAAGAATGCACCTGCAAATAGCACTACAAGTCAAGAAGGAAGTTGACAAGCTGCATAAAGCAAAATTCATACGAATCGTCCTCTACCCCAAATGGGTCACAAACATAGACCCTGTCGCCAAGAAAGACGGCAGAGTAAGGGTGTGTATGGACTTTCGAAACCTCAACCAGGCATGCCTGAAAGATGACTTCCCGCTCCCTCACATCGACACTTTGGTCAATAATACTGCCGGACATGAGATGTTATCCTTTATGGATGGCTTCTTCGGAAATAATCAAATCAAACTAGCAGAATCCGACCAAGAAAAGACTTCCTTCACTACGCCATGGGGAATATACTATTACATCATCATGCCTTAGGGCTCAAGAACACAAGAGCCACATACCAACAGGCCATGATGGCCATCTTCCACGACATGATGCACAAGTGCGTGGAAGTCTACGTTGACGACATATTGGTGAAGTCCCAGACTCGAGTAGTACATGGTGAAGCATTACGACTAGTGTTACAAAGATTAGAAACGTATTAACTAAAGATAAATCTGAAGAAATGCGTGTTCAGAGTAACTTTCAGAAAACTACTGGGATTCATAGTTAGCAAGAGAGGAATCGAAGTCAATCCAGTGAATGTCTGAGCCATTCTGGAGATGCCACCTCCCAGCAACATAAAAGAACTACGAGGCCTGATAGGAAGACTGCAATTCATCAGAAGATTCATCTCCCAGCCATCAGACAAATGCGACCCTTTCGACATACTACTTAAAGGAGGGGTCGAGTACACATGGGATAACCAGTGTCAGCAAGCCTTCGACAATTATCAAGAAGTACCTCCTCAACCTGCTAATACTATCACCGCCAGTTCCTGGAAGACCCCCTGATGCTCTATGTGTCAATGAATGATAAGGCTATGGGAGTAATCCTCAAAAAATATGAAGAATATGGCAAGAGAGAGGCTATTTACTACCTCAGCAGAACGATGGTCGAGTACGAACATAAATACACGCCAATGGAGAAGATATGCCTCGCACTAGTATGGGCCTCAACAAAATTACGGCACTACTTCGGGTCATACAAGATACTAGTCCTAACACATATAGATCCTCTAAAGTATATCTTTGAGAAACCTGCTACATCCGAAAAGATCGCCCGATGGCATATGCTCCTACAAGAGTTCGACATCACCTATGTCACGCAGAAGTCTATCAAAGGACAAGCGATCACTGACTATCTCACAAACCTTCCACTCCCAGCCAATGAGCTTGTACACAAAGACTTTTCTGACGAAGATCTCCTCTCAAGTCACAACGAAGATCCCAACAAGACTTCATAGACCCTCTACTTTGACGGTGCTCTCAACCACAAAGGAAAAGGAATCAGGATAGTCCTGTTGAGCCCTAGAAGGAGTTGTCATACCGAAAGCCTTTCAACTCAACTTCCCAGTCACCAACAACGTCATTGAATATGAAGACTTCATCGCCGAACTACGAACAACGCTGCAGTTAGGTGTCAAGCAGTTGAAGACAATAGGCGACTCCAAGCTTGTGATATCGCAAGTCATCAAGGAATGGAAGACCAAAGAAAGAAGATTGATGGCCTCCTTCGAAATAGCTCAGTTCCTGATAAAGAAGTTCGAAAGAATCTCTTTCACACACATCCTTAGACTAGAGAACTAGCTCGCAGACTCTCTCGCCACACCAGCCTTAGTCATTCATATACCAGTCAGATAGAACACAAAATCCTTCTTCATCGAGAGATTAACGATACCAGCACACGAAGTCGCCTGGCAAATAAAGCCGAAACTACCAACTCCACCAGAAGCCGTCATGAATGAAGAACAACCTACCTCAAGAAATTACGCAAAGAAAGAAATTGACGTTGCAACCTTCAGATTTGAGAAATCACCAACCGACGACGGATAGCCATGGTACATCGATATATGTAACTTCCTAAAGCATCTCCATGTCCCTCCTTATGCTATGAAGATTAAATGAAAGACGATTAGAAATCGATGCGCAAGGTTTTGCATCCTAGGCGAGGCGTTATACAAAGAAGCCTTTACCAAGGGAGTACTACTGTGGTGTGTCACTACTATTGAAGGACAATACATCATCCGAGAGGCACATGCCAGTGTCTGTGGTGCTCAAGTCGGGAGACAAAGACTCACAGATTAGATCATATGGCAATGCTATTTCTGGTCGACGATGACAAGAGATTGCCACCTCTACGTCCAATGTTGCAAGTAATGTCAAGAACACGTCGCTCTCATCAAAGCCCCATCAGTTGCATTAAACCCTATAACCTCACCATGGCCATTCTCGATGTGGGCCTTCGATGTTATCGGAACCTTCACGGGCATGGTTGAGAATACTCACAAGCATGCATTCATACTCACAGCAACTGAATATTACACCAAATGGGCAGAAGTCGAGTCATATGTCAAAATCACAGCTTCCACGCTCATGAAGTTTATCATTCGAAACATCATCACCCAATTTGGAGTACCCCGAATGTTCGTCACCGACAATGGACCGCAGTTCTTCGCAAAAAAGATGAAGAGATTATGTAAAAGATTCGGCATCAACCTACATCGCTCGTCACGCTTCTATCCTCAGGGTAATGGACAAGCAGAGGCCATAAACAAAACTCTAATCCGGATTCTAAAATGAATAGTGGAGATGAGCAATGGAGCTGACTGGCATGAACGACTACCAGAAGCACTCTGGGCCTATAGAATTTCTATTCCCACGGCCACTGGCCAAACTCCCTATCTCCTTAGCTACAAAATGGAAGCAGTCCTGCCTTATGAGGTACAAGTATCGTCCCTACATATCCAACTTGTTGATGAGCTATCCTTAGATGAAAGGAGAATTGGTCTACTCGCCGAGCCAGAATAACTCGATGAGACGCGTCTGAGGGCAGCTGATCATGCTCAAGTATACCAAAGGAGGATGGCCAGAGCCTACAATAAGAAAGTTCTCAAGCGAATTTTTGAAATTGGAGAATTATTCTTGAAAAAAATCATGCCTTCCAAACACGCCTATCCAAAGGGAAAATTGAAACCAAACTAGGAAAGCTCGTATGTCATAGCAGCCAGATACCTAGGAAACGAATACAAGTTGATGAACCAGGACGGGGAAGAGCTCCCCAACCCTTAGAACGCCATGTACCTCAGGAAATACTACCCCTAGCATTGTGATCATCATACCTCATAGCCAGATACCTATACCTACCACCCCCGCAATCATCGAGACTCATTCATTGGTCATACGCCTTTATTTCCAGGATATCCGGGAAGGCTTCTGACCCACTGCCCACCTTCTTATTCAGGCAATCTGATCAAAAGGACTAGTGAAACACCTGGCCTCTTCCAAAAGTATAGGTAACACCTGATTCTCACCCCTTTTCCCCCGCCATTGGAGGAGATGTTAGTGCACAAAAAAATAAAGATATTAGGTTCAATCAAAACTCGTCATTTTTTTGTCAGCAGGTTGCTTTCAAAATATATATATATACATAATTGAGCTAGAGCAATACGACGGGTGAACAAGTCAATGAGCCCAGGGAAGCATAAGCAAATCGTGAGGACATTCCTAGTAATCTTACTAAGAAAGTATAAGTAAGCTGCAAGGATATCCCTGGTGTCCCAATACTACTAGATATCGTCATAAGGTGGTGGGAGGAGGACAAACTCCTGCTAACCAAAGAATTAGAGACTTTGAGGGTGCCGAAGCATGATAGAGAGTTCAATCATGGCACCCCATCCCCCCGAGAAAAAGACTAATACTTATCTCTTTTCGAAATTGTCAGATATGAGCTAATCCCTCACATTATTGAGCGTTACCCCCCCTTTTCACCCTTAATTTATATTTTCAAACAATGAGTCAGAACCCTCATAAGATATCCCCAGATATGAAATCGAAAACTCGTAAATGACGACTGATGCAACCACTCACTATCTACCGCTCACCCTCTACTATTGGCTATGGGATAGGATGATTTCTACCGAAGGTAGAACCCTAGTATAAAACTAATATGCCTAGATGAATCTCCCAGTTCAGTTGCGGTCTCAAGGAATTTCCTCGACACTAATTCATCAAAACACAGATCGCTCCTCATAGACCCAAGTACTTTAAAAAGAATCAGAAATGCTCCATTAAACCTTGACACTGGGGCATTTTTTTGGGAAAGGAGTCATCTTGAGACCCTTGCTTATTCACGAACAGGTATAGAATAACGAAGTCATCAATCCATGAAGACTGCTGAAGATACCGTGCTGCCTATTCCATCACGCTCCTACACTAGGGCATTTTTTTAGTTATAGATTTTTCTTTCAGTTATTTGCTCTCCCTGTTGCACTATTTTCCTTTCTTATAATAAAAATAGTAGTACAAAAGAAAGACAAAAAAAAAAGAAAAAAGAAAAAAAAAAAGAGACAAAAAAGAAGAAAATAATGATACATTGATTCATCCTTTATTACCAGACTTCGGTCTAAGACACCTCCCCCCTTGACGATTAGCAAGGGGGAAAATAAAATTATTAATAATCCTATCCTCATGTGCAAATACAAAGTAACCTTCGACTATTATTGGGCCAACCCAAACAGCATCCAAGTCCCAATGATAGATGACTACATCAAAAGTCACCAGCTAAACTACGCAAGGTAAAATAAAGGAAGGAAAAGTGAAACCAGGTACATCTGAACCCAAAAATCTCTTTCTATATATATATATATATATATATATATATATATATATATAAACTTCTCTTTTACATATGACACCGGGGGCATACCCCCTGTATATATAATAAGTAAAATGAACAGAAATCCATCCTAACTATGCTACCTCTGGGGAGGCCGATTGCTATCCCCAGTATCATCTACCTGTGGATCAAGAGTCTGAACCTCTAAAGTCTCCATCCAAGCCCCTGGAGTAGGTGGGCACTCCTTGGGAAGGGAAGGCCCAGCAACTGAACCCCCCTCGCTCGCCTGACTAACAATCCGTCTAGACCGTGAGCACGAAGGGCCCTCAACAAGTAACTCCAGAATAATGGAATCCTCACAAGCGTAGTCCCTGACACGCTCACGTGTCGTATGATTAGGTTGGCCAGCCTGAGAGCCAGTGCCCACTGACTCCGACTCGGCAAGGTGACCGACCATCCCACAAACTCCTAGCTCACTCCTTTCCAGCCGATACTACAGCCAATCTTTCGTACCCTACATCTTTGACAGCACTGATTGACGAGTGGCCTCTATCGCCTCAGTCTGAGTCCCCTGCACGATAATCAAGTCTACCAGTAGGTCCTCACAACTTTGCATATCTCTGAGAACCCGCCTCACTCCCGGAACAGCTCGCGCCTGTGCCACCTCTAGACATGACCCCTTGAGCTAACGAGCCTGCATGATAACACGGATTCAAGAACCAAGTATACTCACAAAGAAGGGAAAACTGAAGAAAGAACGAGAAACATACCAGTTCCGCCCTCTCCCGAAGAAGGCGCTCTACAGTCGTAGTGGTCACTAGATCGGTAGGCGGCGAAGGAGCAACCTCAGACGTAGATGGCTGCAACACAAGACAGAAAGGAAAGACACATCAGGTAGTATGCTGGCTGAAGAATCAACAATGAAATATAACCATGCCAACTACAATATACCTGAGTAGGGATAGGAGTAGACTCCCAAGGAGGATCCTCGGGAGCGGAATTAGGAACCACCTGTACAAGAACCAAGCCAATCAAACAAAACACGTCAGATAAAACTAAATTAGCAGAAACACAAAAACTAACACACACACACACATCATACCTGACTCTCCAGACATAAAGAGGCAGTTGTCACCTCTCGGGTCTGGAAATCCTCATAAACCTAATACTAAAATGCCACACAACATTAATACACCATTAAAGCAAAGAGAAACATAACTAATATGGCAACCCAAAAGACTGAAGAAACTCACCCAGTGCTCTAGCTCAGCCCAAAGCTAAGCTATCACGGGATCCTCCTAACTCGGCGAAGCAGTCGAAGAAGGATCAAATGCTGGAGCAGATGCCCTAGCACCCGCTAACTCTGATCTCTGCGACACATAGTAAACGCATCAGAAGAAGCAATGAAGCCAAAAATGCTAATGATTAATAAAACCCAAAATTAAGAGAAAACACTTACCAATCGGTCAATCTATGAACGTAGGTTGGCCTCCACCTCCTGACCAGCCTGCTACCGACCCCTGAGCAACTCAACTAATGCCATCTAGCGGGAAACCTCGCCCTCCCTCTTAGTCTACCAAACATAAGGAAAATTAAACAAACCAATGACGTTAAACTAACGAGAAACCAAACAAATATGTGTTAAACAACCAAAACAAGTAAACCAACTCATCAAAGATCGTCGGGTCTCCGTCAGCTGAACTGTCAGCTCATCCTTCCCCCTCTTGGCCTGGAAGACGGAATCAGTCAAAGAGCGCAACATCTCCTCATCAAGTCGAGGAGCACGTCCCGTCTGCTCCATCGCCCAGTGCAGAGCGTCTATCACTCTATGAACACCCGCACTAAGGTGGCCCTCCTTGAGTGCAGCCAACCTCTCCCTCAATACCGAGGTGGGCTCAAGACCGCCAATAGTAAAAGAACCACTCTTGTCGAAGGGACACTTAAAGAGCCGACCCCCTGAACCACCTCATGAACTCCCGAGCATCCGCCTCATCACGTGCCCCGATGACCCTGGTCTCCCCAGATCTAAAATTTGCAATCTGAGCCTCCATCCACAATGCAAAGTTCTGGCCAGGGGGACCGATCATCCTCTTCACCACCCTGTGGCAAATCTCCGATGGGACTCCCTGAGGGAGCCCGAGCTGTCGAGCTGCCCGAGAAAGGTGGATACGCTCTACCTTCTCAAAGTGGTGGACCTAAATGTCCACATCAAATAAGCACCGGCCACACTGTGTCACTGGCTGCTCGGCATCCTCCCTGACCGCATAGGGCCTCCAAATCACCTATAACCAAAAATAAGGAAACAACCATCAATAAATCAAAATTTTGAAAAGACTAAAACATTGACAATATAGACAACACTTACCTACCCTACATGCATATCCTCGAACAGACCTCAAGCAGTCTGTAGGTCTAAAAATCGATGACGACACCCCAACGCCCCCAGCCACAGGTGCATCCGCAGGAACATGATAGTAATCTCATCTGGGACCCGCGAGCATAAGAAGGCGAAGTGGTCATACGCCCAGAACTGGAAGAATGTCAAAACCGTCACTAAAACTCAAAAGACTATGCAACTAAGACAATGAAGAAACCAACAAATAACAAAGAGTCACCTAAAGAAAAGGAAGAAAACAACCGATAGTGGCTACACCTCTCCCTCTACGACACAACTGCTCATAGAGGTGCGCCAATGCCGTCGCACCCCAGGCTTAGGTGGAGACTTGTTGCAGATCCCCGAGTAATGTCAGAAACAACCGGGTAACACTTCCCCAGGTAGAAGAAGAAAAGAGTACTGCCTCAAGGAAGTGCATCAAGAATGCACGGAGCATGCGATCCACCGTCACTCCCGGCTCCACCATAGGCTCTCAACGCACCATTTCCTCAAAACCCGCCTAAAGTAACTCTCTCGGCTCTGAGTGACGTCTGGGAGGAACGAAGCCACTAGCAAACATATCGAAAAACCAAGTGACACGGACCACTCCTATCCCTAACCCGCTAAAATGATATGCGACCCCAAGAATCTCCTCGCATACTGCCCAATAGTCTCCCTCCATCCGACCGATCATCGGCTCCCCCTCACACCTAAGTCCGGTGATGCGGACCCAGTCCTTTGGTGTTAGCAGCATCAGTTATAACATCTCCAAATATTGAGCATCCAACAGTGACCTCAGGATGCATGCCTGACTGGTCATAGGTTGGCCGAGTGAAAGTCAACTCGATGACCGTGTTTACAACTTAGGCTGATGTGATAAGTAAGTGTGCAAGTGTGTGTAGTTTAAAGCTTAGTGAGTAACAATGTACACCTATCTTGGGTGTATATGCCTAACACCGAAACAAGGGGAGTTATAAGGGACTTAATAACCTAAGAGATGTTATTTCTCTTATTTTGGGTTAGTAAGAAGAGTTAAGAGGAGAGAGAGAGAGATCAAGGAAGGAGTAATGGCTAGGAGTTAATGCAGATTTGAATTGAAGATGGGTTTGAACATGTAAGGTCACATTAAAGAACCGTTGAAGCACAAGCTAGAAGCCCTAGCCTCTGAACCAACCATTCAATCAATCAAGAGATTGATTTGAGATGAGTTTTGTTGAATTTTAATGTGGATTATGTAAATAAGTAGCGGTGCATTAAATTGTTGTTCAAAAGATGAATTAAAGATGTAAAAAATGAAGGAAAAATGGAAAGGAAGAGATTTGGAAGAAATGCATGAAAAAGGGCTGAGTTTCTGACCAAATCGATTGATCGATTTGGTCAGAAGTAAGTTGGGCAGAATTGACTTTCATAAGTAAGCTGGGCAAAATTGCCTGAAATCGATTGATTGATTTTAAATCGATCAATCGATTCTGGAATTTTGATTAATCGATTTTAAAATCGATTAATCGTCTGAGCACTTCCAGCGGCTAGAAAATAAAGAGCTGGGAAAATCGATTGATCGATTTTAAAATCGATCAATCGAGTTTGGATTTTTGATTAATCGATTTGGGATCGATTAATCGAAGTTTAGATTTTTGATTAATCAATTTTGACAGTTTTTATTGGCTTTTGAATTGGACTTTGAGGTCCAAGGAGGGTCTTATACCTTCTTTATTACATATTTCTTGATGCTTTGCATATGCCATGGTGTACCATAGGTGGTACGAGGGAACGCAAGCATAAGGAGCCGTGTTAGACCTTGATACTTAGACATTAAGAGACGTGAGGTAGGGAACACCTTGAACATGTATTTTAATTTTTAAAAGCATGTATGTAGAGTGATTCAAATGAATATTTATACATCAAAATGTGAATCTTTAAATGTGTGTGTGTGTGACACCAAGTAAATAAATGAAAATGAGACATCCCCAGGGGATGAAAATGTGATAAAGGCATCTGTATGATGCGATTGACTTAGACATCCCAGGGATGTATGTGATATTGTAAAGCAAAGTGAACAAAGATTGATAAGGCCTAATCGATATGAATTAGCACAATTACACGGTGAACAACTATATGTAGCACACATTTGATACTTTTGTTATTTAAGGTTTGAACAGAATATCCCACCGACGTGGCGAGATACCCACGACTGACTCGGCAGAATATCCGTGACCGATGCGGCGCCAATCTGTACACCAGTTTGACATCCCAGGGATGTGTATATGAGACTAGAAACCCCGTCGCCTATGAGAAAGGGACCTGGGTGATATTCAAGAAAGAAACAGATATGAAAACTATCTATTTAGACGAAGATGGAGGGTATTCTATCAGGCGCCCGATTCTATAGTAAGTTGGGAAATATTTAAGTTAAGATTTAAGCAATTAGGCCGAATCAGTAACTAATATCAGTAAGTTGAAAATGAACAAACCCATGTAAAGCAACAATTTCATCTAGTACATCATTTAGTTATTTAAAATGTCTTCTCAATAATTTTATCAGATAAATCATGCTTTTAAATTGTCTTAGAATATATGTGAGAGCTTGACTTATATGTTCAATTGTTGTTTCCCTATTGAGCTAGGATGAAGGTCACCCCTTTAGACTATACGTCGTAGGTTCACTGCTTGTGGCGGCTGAGGCTTCGGGAGACGTAAATCCGGGAGATTCAGATTACGTGCCCGGGGAAGAGTTGGAGCCTCCTCCTGAAGACTTCTTTTAGAGGACCCGTGCATACTTTGAGAGAGATTTTTTAGAGTATTATGTACGGCTTGGTATGTCAAGCCTTATATTTTGGGAAATTGTAACTCAAATGATATATTCTTTTGGGCGAATCATCCGGGGTGATCTTGCGATCACTGATGGTTCGGGTCGATTCTTCGGTTCATGCGTTGGCATGAAAGTAGAACTGTCTTTTGAGCTTTTGCTTTGGACTAGCATGTCTTTATCTCACATTATTCAGTTTACATGTTTTACTTGAGTTGCTTGATATACCAATGTTCCGTATGGACTACTGGGGCACGGCTTGGAGGGTCGTCCTGATGGAACAGGTTTCGGGGTGCCAAAATCCGAGCTGTCACATCAGCCCAACTGGGAAGAGCAATGCCTGCTGCTCATCTCTCCACCTCTCCAAGATCGCCCCAATCATACCTCGGTTGACCTGGAAGGGCTCCAACTCTAGAATCGGCTTGAAGCCGAAAGCCATCAACCTCGCCCGCTGGAACTCAAGCAGAGCATGGTACCAGGCATGGGACTCTGACCACGCGGTGCTGATAGCCATCACCGGGGGCTCCTAATAGGTGATAAACAAAAAATGAAAAAAATAAAAATGAAGAACAAGATAAGACTAATCACTATGCTAAGAAACTAACAAGAATTACAAGTAAACCTAAACCTAATAAGATAAAAAAGTAATCACAAATTGCAACAATCATCTATACATTAAGAACACGAAACATGATAAAATAAAAAATGATAAAGTAGACATGACCTAAGACTAGATGCAAAGATGATGCATGAATGCACACGCACGCTACACTAGATGCAGGTTTGACGTAAATTGAAAAGGTTTCCGATACCTAGAAGTCTATCGCATGCCAATATTTCAGCACACAATATAAAAGCCACCCGCATAATGACCAACTGACTTTTCGATTACGCTCACCCTACATAGCACGCAATTGAAAAATGTGCCTGGGAATGGACACGCAATTGATGCCTCAAACGTCTAGATTATGCGCATCTATCCTTGCGCGCAATAGAATTAAAGGCCCTGCGCACTGCATGTAATTTCCCAGGCACAACAAAATACACTTGGCTGCAGCAGCCAAGTGTGAACTTCTACACTTAGAATTTTACACCGAGGGCATCCCCCTGAATACACCATTTCAAACAAGTTAGAATTTAGGACAAACACTCAAAGACACCCAAAACCATAAACATAAAGAACAGACATCCCTAAAAGAAACGCCCAAAATAATAGAAGATGATGAAGAAACCCGGGGAAGAAGCACACTCTGAATGAATTACAATAAAGATCCACATTTTGCTCCGTAATTCCCCTGAGATGCCACTTATGATGCAATCCTTCAAGTGACACAACCAAGCATCGGCATCGCAGAGCCCCGAGTTAGCAGAAAAGAAAGAGTGGCTTATAGAAGGCCACCTAGAACCTGAGGTATACACCTATGGAAGGCCAATCTTAGAAAACCCCCAAGGGAACTCCAACCAAAGGATAATCCTCAATGCCTACCAAGGAGCAACTGGCATCGACCACAAGAACTTTGGCGCAGCTCTTTCCTTTGGTTTCCTTACTGCCTCCTTTAGCACTTCCATCTCTTCCATTAGCATGGTAGCAATTCGACCGCTACCCCGCATCCCCAATACCGCTCATCCTCAAAGAAAAATAATAAAACAATAATAGCAAATACAATAATAGATAATTACAAACCTCTTTAAAGCATAACATCCAAAAGTAGTATAATAAAAATGCCCCAAATTCAAAGTCACAAAATAAATTCTAAAATAAACCCAAGCCCTTAACCCCCTATTTATAAACTATACCTCCTGCACCGCAAGATGACAAGTGCCCCACATCTAAACACCTTCCATCTAATTGAATCCAAACTAGACACATGATCCCTAAAAGAGCATAATCCATGATAAACCTAGACAATCCAATAAACACACAACACTTACCCCTCAAAGAAACACAAATCCTTCACAAAGTAGATAGGCCAATAGGATTGAAACATCTAACACTCATCTTGATTCTAGGAATTAAACTCACACACCTTTGAAAAATGTCACCTCAAACTAAACCTCAAATTGAAACAAACAAAATTCCTACCCTAACTGAAACAAATGCCAAAAATTCCTTAAAGCTCCCTAAAAGGAAATTTTAACCTTATGGTTTCCAAATAAAATCCTACATAAAGTCAAATAATTCTAAAATAAGTCAAATAAAGCCACAAAATACTAGATAAATCAAATAAAATCCTGAATAAATCCTAAACAAAATAAAGTCTAGCTAAACCAAATCAAACAAAATCCTAGATAAAATCCTAGGTAAATCCTAAGATTCCAAATAAATTCTAAAAAAAAGAGAGTTAAATAACTCTTGATAGGTTAACTAAAACTCTAAATAAATCAAATCAATCCAATAGAACCCTAGTAAACTAAGTAGACCGAATATTCCATGATAAACCTAGACAAACCAATAAACACACAACACTTACCCCTCAAAGAAACACAAATCCTTCACAAAGTAGATAGGCCAATAGGAATGAAACATCTAATACTCATCTTGATTCTAGGAATTAAACTCACACACCTTTGAAAAATGTCACCTCAAACTAAACCTCAAATTGAAACAAAAAAATCCCTACCCTAACTGAAACAAATGCCAAAAATTCCTTAAAGCTCCCTAAAAGGAAATTTTAACCTTATGGTTTCCAAATAAAATCCTACATAAAGTCAAATAATTCTAAAATAAGTCAAATGAAGCCACAAAATTCTAGATAAATCAAATAAAATCCTGAATAAATCCTAAACAAAATAAAGTCTAGCTAAACCAAATCAAACAATATCCTAGATAAAATCCTAGGTAAATCCTAAGATTCCAAATAAATTCTAAAAAAAAGAAAGTTAAATAACTCTTGATAGGTTAACTAAAACTCTAAATAAATCAAATCAATCCAATAGAACCCTAATAAACTAAGTAGACCGAATAATCCATGATAAACCTAGACAAACCAATAAATACACAACACTTACCCCTCAAAGAAACACAAATCCTTCACAAAGTAGATAGGCCAATAGGATTGAAACATCTAATACTCATCTTGATTCTAGGAATTAAACTCACACACCTTTGAAAAATGTCACCTCAAACTAAACCTCAAATTGAAACAAACAAAATCCCTACCCTAACTGAAACAAATGCCAAAAATTCCTTAAAGCTCCCTAAAAGGAAATTTTAACCTTATGGTTTCCAAATAAAATCCTACATAAAGTCAAATAATTCTAAAATAAGTCAAATGAAGCCACAAAATTCTAGATAAATCAAATAAAATCCTGAATAAATCCTAAACAAAATAAAGTCTAGCTAAACCAAATCAAACAAAATCCTAGATAAAATCCTAGGTAAATCCTAAGATTCCAAATAAATTCTAAAAAAAAGAGAGTTAAATAACTCTTGATAGGTTAACTAAAACTCTAAATAAATCAAATCAATCCAATAGAACCCTAGTAAACTAAGTAGACTGAATAAAGTTGAGTAGATCTCAGAATAAAATAAAATAGATGACTAAGCAAGTCCAATTAAATCTAATTAATGTTCAACACAAAAAAAAAGGATAGATAAATGAAACAATGAGCAATAAGTAAAACAAACACAATAAATAAAACATCTCTTTATTGATATAATAGAATTTTACATCTGTCACCGGAGGCATTCCTCCTGAACATACAATCTGAAACAAAAGCCTAGAACCTAACCTATGACCTAGAACATAACCCGGAACCCAAAACAGACACAAACTCAAAATTAGATGCAAGGAGCATCTAGCTAGAAGCAGCATAAAGGCAGGGAGAGGATTGGTTGGGGAACACCCTTTCCATCCATTTGGAGGGCTTCCCTCCCACCATTCTAACCTCCTAACAATAATGAAGGATGTATATCATCCCTTGATTTCTGATACCTCCCAAGCCATAACCACACCTCGGCCCAAGACGACTTCAGGACAAAGAATGCGTGAAATGAAAAAAATCAGAAGAAACAACTTACCCTATATTCGTCCGCTGAGATAACAGGAGAGAGAATGAAGAAAAAACAAAGAAAATTCATATATATATAGGCCCTTGCCTAATTAAGCGCTAGAAACAAAGCGCGTAATCCGATCAAGCGCCATATTGTATGCACGGAATCTGAATCACGCACGTCAGTCCGGGCACGCAATTAAACAACCGTACGCCCTAAAGATCTGACAAGTCGATCCCACGCTGGAAACATGGCGTGCAAACAAATTACACATGCATATGAATGCACATAATTCGAAAAGCCATCCGCACATTTTGCTCCTATGGCCGGGTGACGCTCCAATCACACGCACAGAATCTGATGCATAATAGGATTACACGCGTGTATTAAAAAGCGCAATCACACTTCTGAACCGTCAATCATGCACTCCCAAATAGGCGCGCAATCAAATTAAATGCCCCACATCAGCCGCGTAATTTCTCAGCTACAATGTACCCCTCAAACACGACGCATACTTCGGACAGAATAAACATGTGCCCTCAACAAAGACACTAACAAAATAAACACGCAACAGGATAAGAAACACACATAATCATCTTGACCCATCACAAGCTGATCAAGGGTGAGGACATCTCCCCGTGGTCCCATCGTAAGCAAATCACCCTCTGACAATCAACTGTGAATTAATGTCCCACCGCGATCAAAATTATTTCCTAGAGTCTCATCGCGTACTCACATGTACACATGACCACTCCTTGACATTCACTCACCAAAACAAGCCGACAAGATGAAACAAAACAAAATCATCACTCACGGCCCCATTGCTAAATACAAAGCCCTGTCATGACACAAAGTAAAAATTAACAACAACGAAGTAACCAATCATGCTACTCGTCCCATCACGATCAGAATCACTCTCCCTTGTCCCATCGTGTGACCTTATACGCCAACTAGGGAGAGAGAGCCATTGATATCCCATCACACAATCACATGTCCCATCGCGACAGAACACACATAACCAACGCTATCCCAACACCTAAGCTTACTGGTCTGAATCAGCCATGCCCTCGTGTCCCATCGTGACACTAAAACTTCATCAAGCGACCTTACACGCCACGTTACTGAAGAAAGGCTCGACCAATGTCCTATCACAAGATGCCGAAAATGAGCCTCCTGAAAACCACATCACAAAGGCCAGAGGGCACATCCCATCACAACCACAAGACACCATCATTTTCCCTCCACGACATCAAAACAGCTCAAGGAGTCAACAGACCACCACCCACCATACACCCACACCCATGTCCTGTCGCGATGCGGCCACAATCTGATCTTGTCATATAACCCAAGATCTACCAAAGAAAGAAATAAACATAGCTTTCCTCATCGCATAACCACCAATGTCCCATCGCCCGCTACACTTCCTCGAAATCCCATCGCGACGACTCCAGAATACTCAATTGCGTGATAGTCACCAGAATCCACCGCAATCGAAACACACGCTTGCTGACAGTAGAGGAGGAATAAACCATCCACCATCCCATCGCATCAATAACCAGCGACCCTTGCCGTTACAGAAATCAGAAGAAGAGAGGAAACCCTCCCACATCTCATTGCACCTAACACATACCAAGACTCGTCACAAACATTTCATCAGACGATTCAAACGTCCAGTCACCCTAACAGCCATCAGGCCCCACTACAACAATCAACGAAAGGGGAAGAACAAACCCTCTGATGTCCCATCGCGTGACCCTGCACAACAGACAGAATGAAGGAAGGGGCAACCAATGTCCCATCGCAGACCACACTCTTCCAAAAAATGTGTCCCATCATAACACTCTCGTCAGAGTACGAAGCAAGCTAGCAATAACAAACATACTACTCCTACAGGAAGCCACCTTGACAATGCATAAACACCAACAAAAAGGCTTTGAGTTCATGTGGAAAAATTCACACGAAATCTCAACAGCCTGAAGTCAACAAATTCCATTGATATGAATGATGTGGGTGGTTATGTGACTTTTCATTCTTCCACCAATAGCTCGAGTCCCCTCAACGACTCCATTACCACACACTTTCGTCCCATCGCATAACTTTGCACATCATACAAAGAGCACCTCCGACCAAACAAAGTAATGTCCCATCACAACACAACCACGGGATCGACAGCCAGCAGTCCCACCGCAGCAAAAGCCTCCCGCCGATAACCAATCAGGTAAGTAAAACCTGTCTCTCTTGACTCGCGAATTAGCTAAGATTAAGTCAAAATGTTTTTAAAAACTTGTCTCTCTCGACTCGCTAGTTACTGTAGTCCTCTCATAAGAGACAATCATCAGTATTCGTTGAGAAGGTTAGACGGGGCACCGGCATACAAAGTGTCATCTTGACAACCACGCAAACGGTCAGGTCCACAAATCCCATACCGATGGATCTGCTCAGCGACGTCTCGGAAGCCACGTTTTCTGCCATTTTGCTACCGAATTGATCTTAAGTTAAAATCCCCAAATTTTCAAAATATATATATATATATATATACTTTCAAAAATAAAAAATAATAATAATAATAAAATAAATAAATAAACTCTCCTATCTATCAAAATTCTATCTCTCATCACTCCAATCTGTTCTATCCCCTAGGAAATCGAACACTAAGTACACTCAACTCTGAGAAATCACAAACGTCCATAGGAAAAGGATGCCTGACGCTCCATTGGTGTGAGCAATGACGCGCCCGGTCTGACATGACTTGCAAAAGCCTTCGCCATTACATGATATTACATCATATTATCAGGTCTCTGGACCATGTCTCTGGACATTCGTATGACACCCCCCAATACCTTGACTGTGTCATTTTCCCACTGTTTGACTACCCCTTGCAGCAAGTCACGCCATGCAATGGGATGCACCAGCAAATGAGGATATGATGATTCTCCTACCATTTGATTGCCCCTTACAGCAGGTCGCAAAATGGGATGGGATGCCACTTGCACCTGCGAATTAGGATACGCCGACTTCCGCCGTTGACTGCTACTAGCAATAGGTCGCGATACGCAACAGGATGCTCCTCGCATCCATGGCAAGGAATACGCCTTTCGACAACTGCCACTGGGCCCCCGAATGCTCCATTTTAGCTTACACTGATATATAAGAAAGCCAAGCATTTCATGTCAGCATCCCTAGTCCACGTTTATGATTTCCCAAATCAAATGAGAAGGCACCCTCAGGAGAGGGGTGTCTACTTCTTCGATGCATTCTTACTTCATAAGAACGCACCGAAGAGGGGCATCTGTAGACACCTCAATTTCGCCCTCTCAAAGTATGCAGACCTATTCGATCAACCTTTGACCTTGCCCACACTTTTTAGAAAGGACTTACCTTCTCTAAAAGCTTCAAAACCCTAATATGGGGACCATATACGAAAATAATAGTATATGGTCGAAGCACAGATTGAAATAATAGCCCTGAGGTTCGGACCCGACTTAGCCTTAGGAAAGCCCTGAATTATGCGCCTATACAAGTGCACACAATTTGATTGTACGCCCCATAGCTGACATGCAATTGGTCCATTTGGACCAGGACTGTTCCTCCTGTAGGCCACCTTAGGAGTGGATTACGCGCCCTATATAGGAGGGCTGCCTTAGGAGTGGATTGCACGCCCTATACAGGGCGCGCTATCTAATTGCACACCCGATCACTAGCTTGTAATTGGTCCCTTTTTGACATGTCCCCTATTAAGCGCCTAGAACAGAGAGCATAAGCGAATTGCACGCACCCAGCAGGGCGCGCAATTAGTTACAAGTAGACTGGAACTAGGACACCCGGCTGAGCCAGTCAGCCGGTCACTCACTGAGTCATGACTGACTCAAAGTGTATTAAGCACCTGGAACTGGGCACGTAATTCAATTAAGCGACCCAGACAGGGCACGTAATTGAATTCCACCGACCAATTAAGCACACCCCAAAGGGCATGCAATTGTCAGAATACCTATAAGTGGACCCTCTTACCTCGAATATAGAACACACAACAATTCGAGATCTGTCAGTCAAGTTTTCGAGTTCCTTCCTTCCAAGCTTAGGAACCTAAAGATCCTTCCAGCGCCTAGGTAATTTCTCAGTTCTAGTTTTTTTTAATTACTTTCTAGTTCTAGTTCTTAAGTTATAGATTTTAGTTCTTAATTTCATAGATCTTAGATTTTTAGTCTTAGATTTTAGGTTTAAATTTTAGTTCTTAATCTTTGGTTCTTAGCTTCTAGAATCAGGTCTTAAATTTCAGTCTTTAAATTTTCATTCTAGATTTTAGTTTTAGTGTTAAATTTTAGTTATTTTCTTAGTTTCTAGTCTATAATTCTTTCCATCTTTTGATCTTCAATTTTAACTCCTGTTCTTCAAATTCAAATCCGTAGATTCTTCTCATCTCTGGTTCTAGATATTAATTTCTAGAACCAGTTCCTAATTTCAGTCTTTAAATTTATAATCCTGATTCTTAATCTCTAGAATTTGTTTTTAGTTTTGTTTTTTTAATTATTCTAGGTCATAGAATTTATTTTAATTCTAGTTTTAATTTCCCTTATTTTAGTTCTTTAGTTATAATCTTAATCTTAAAAATCCTTCAATTTTAATCTTCAAAATCCAAACTTTCCAATACACAAATATGTTTTCAATCAATATTATTTTTACGACCCCTTTGCCAACCGATTTGCCCAAGGGAGCTTACGGAGGGACCCGGGAACGGGGCCGATCTTCCTCAGCATAGCAGGCCTGAACCCCCCTTTTTTTAGATTCCGAGTAGAAGTAGGAAACCTAAAATAATTAGAGTTCTGGTAGAATTAGAATATTTAAATTAATTAGAGTTCTAATAGAATTAGGATATTTAAGCTAATTAGACTCTTAATAGAATTAGGAGATTAATTCAACTGAACTTTCAGAATAATTAAAACTTTAGACTCACAGTAGGAATAGGAAAGATTAAAAGGCAATCAGACTTAGAGCAGGATTAGAAAAAAGAAAACAAACTAAACATCTAGGTGACCCAGTGCTGCTGACATCGGGAGGTCAATGATTCAGTAAAAAAGTCAAACCCACACCCCGAAAATGTTTGATCAATGATGTGTTGCAACGTCGATAAACATCTGTAGCTAGCAATCACAATGAACCATGTATTTTCTTCCTAGAATTTACCTTTTCCCATTTTTTTCCTCTATACTTTCCATTTACCATCAATCGCCTTACGTTAGAGTCCACATAGACCAATTTGGGCATCTATTTCTGGGGACCGAAAGGAACCTAGTAAAAATGTGCACCAACACCAACGTCTGGTAAGCCCAGTGAGAGAAGGGTTTTCAAACAAGTATTTCAAGGGATCCATCCGTGAAAGGAGGAGAATAACCTGGGATAGCAGGTAGTGAAGAAGCCTCTGTGTCGCCCAAACGAGAGTCAGTCATGCTTTCTGGAGATGAGAATAGCATGTTTCATGATTAGTGAAGTTCTTGCTCAAGTAGTAAATGGCCTGCTCTTTTTTTTCGATTTCATCGTGCAGCCCTAGGACACATCCCATTGAAAATTCTGTTGTAGAGAGGAACATCAAGAGTGGTCTCCTAGAGACTGGTGATACCAAAATGGGAGGGTTAAGAAGATAGCTCTTGATTTTATCAAATGATGCTTGATAATCATCATTCCATCTGACGGCCGAATCTTTCTCAGTAACTTAAAAATCAGGGTGCAACAAGGAGTTAAACTGTGTAATGAACCGACTGATATACTGGATTCTCCACAAGAAGGCCCTGACCTCCCTCTATGTAGATGGTGGAGTCATTTCTACAATAGCTTTTACCTTCACTGGATGCCCCTCCTGCTGACGATGAAGCCTAATAACTTCCCTAACATGGCACTAAATGCACATTTCTGAGGGTTCAGATGCAATCTACATTTTCTTAACCTTTTAAACAATTTCTTAAGGTTCATCAAATGATCTTACCTTTCTTGTGACTTGGCGATCATGTCCTTGATGTACACCTCAATTTCCATGTGCATCATGTCATGGAATAGCGTTGTCATTGGCCTTTGATATGTTGCTCTAGCATTTTTTAAACTGAAAGGCATGACCCGATAACAGAGAGTCCCCCAGGGTGTGATGAAAGTTGTCTTTTCTCAGTCCTCCTCTACCACTCTAATCTGATTGTATTCAAAAAAATCATCCATAAATGAAAGCATCCCATGCCTGGCAGTGTTATCGACCAAAATATTGATGTGTGGTAAGGGGAAGTTGTCCTTTGGGCTCGCCCTGCTGAGATTTCTGAACTCGATGCACATGCAAACTTTTTCATCTTTGGTACCAGCACAATGTTGGCCAACCACTCTCAGTATTTGGAGACCATGAGAAAAATTACGTTATACTGCTTGATGACCTTGTCCTTTAACTTAAACATCCATTCGGGCCTCAGATGTCTAATTTTTGCTTGACAGGCTTCACATTGGGATATAGTGGCAACCCATGCTCTACCAAATCAATATCCAAACCTGGCATATCCTAGTATGACCATGTGAAAACATCTTGATATGACCGAAGGAATTCAATCATGCTTTGTCTTTCCTCAGAAGATAGTGACGTTATGATCTTTTTAATTTTAGGATCCTCCTTTGTTCCAAGATTGACATCCTCGGTCTCTTCGAAGATTGGGGTAGGGTCGTTCTCAAAATCAACATATTGCTCAAGGAGTTTACTAGGGAGCTCCTCAACTGAGACCTGTTCATCCAAATCCGTGACTCCTTCCTCTTCTTGTATTTCTATAGGAAAGGGGGCAGTTTCACGTTGGGCATATTCTTCATGTAAGGCATCATGAATTTTGCTTTTTTCAAAATTTTAAAAGGTAATATTCTTTTATTGTTTTGTGCTTTTTTCAATTTTTTTAGGTTTCTTCTTTTCTAGGGAGATGGGTCGTTAGTAAGAAGGATCTCTAAACATGCACGACATTGCTTACCAAGGGTTATCCTCCCTTTTTACAAGTTTTTTTTTTTTTGGAAGCTAGTGTTAAACTTCATGCCACTTGAAGCTTCTATAGTTATGAGAACCTATGCCCAATTTCTTACTTGTGGTGTTATACCCCTACCTGATTTTGTGGGGGAGGTGGATTGAGATGGGTCTCTAGGGTCTACCTCCTACAAGTTTATTATAGGCTCACCTCGAACCTGGTCATCAGTTACTAAATAAGGCTCGGATTGGTTCGGATAGGTCGCTAGTCAGAAAGGATACCTCCTCCTCAAAGAGTGATAAGGAGGTGGTCTATTTCTTCCTCTCGAGGGATAATTTGGGGGTTGGCAATGTGGATGTCGACTTTTATATGCAAGGTGAGTTGTGTCACCCCATTTCGATTGATTTTTATGACTCCTGCACTCGCAAAGGTGTTTCAGATGTGCGGTCATGGACAGAGTTCTTCTTCTTCAAGGACTATCCCTCTTGTTCTGGGTATGGCGGTAGTTTGAGGTTTTTCCTTGGCTTCTTGGACTTCCTCTTCGGTAGGCTTGTATCCTAGTCCGAACTTGACCTGTTGTCCCCCTATTGCTCTCATTGGATCCCTTCTACCTTGCAAGCAGGGGCCTGATCCTTTTCCTCTTTGATAGTCCCATTTCTAGAGCATTGCGACGGCCGTCATCATCCCACCTACTCTTCTCAAAGTGACCTTTTGAGCAATTTCGGTGCCACGTCATACTTTAAGCTATGCAAATCTGCATCCTCAACTATCTGTGGTATGTCTAGAACTTTGAGGTTCTCAATGTTGTCCACGGTTCACTCCCTTTCTTCTTGTCCTTCGCCCAAGATGGCTATAACCTTTTGCTCTTATATGAATTTGAGCTTTTGATGGAGGGTAAAAGGTACTACCCTGATCTCATGCAACCACAGGTGCCCTAGTAGTAAATTGAATGTAGATTTGATATCCATGACCTAGAAAGGGATAGAGAAGGTCATTCACTTGATGGTGAGCTCAAGATCAACTTCTCCTATGACCTCCCTCCTGCTATTGTGAAATCCCCTAGCCCCTATCTTGTTCGCCTGAAAGTGGACGGATCGACCCCTATCCTGGTGGTAAATCTTAATGGGCACACATTCAGTGTTATTCCATTATCTATCAGTATTAAAGGGATCACCATATTCTTAGTTTCTTTCATGATGTTGAGGGACTTGGAATGGTTGGGCCCTTTGAGCAGAATATCGGCATCTGAGAATGAGATGGAATTAGGAGCCAACACCTGCCCAATCATCTATCCTACCTCGTGTGGGGAAACCTTGTTTAAGACGTGAGCATCCTTTAGAGCCACCATTAGAGCTTTGAGATGTGGTGGGAATGTCATCAATGGGTCCTAAATGGAGATGTGAGTCGGCATTCTCTTAAACTGTGATTCAAGCATGTATTCTCGACTCATTCTCTCTAATGTGTGCACCACTGTCGATTCTTTTCTTCACAAAGCCTAGTCCGGTATGGGCATTTCTAATTGTTTGGAGATTCTTCCTAACCGGGTGATGAAATCAATTGTCCCCCATTCCTGCTATCGGTGTTAGCATCGGTTTAGTTGTCATTGAGTGGGACCTGGTGTGGGTCATATGACAGCCCAAGGATATGAAACGGGGCAGGTATAGGTGTTGGAGAAGGATGGAATAGTGGAGGTGAGGCAAAGCTAGGCAGAATGTGATTGACGAGGGCTGGTGATGGGAAGTATAACCTTTAGTCTAAAGGTGTCAGTTGGGGTTCAGGGTTTGGGAAGTAATCGGCCAAATTGAGGGGTTCGATCACCCCTACTATCTCGTTTACCTGATTCCATTGCCTTGGTGATATGGAATTTTCTCCCTCGGTGATGAAGTCAGAGGGATCAAACTCTCCCATATCTTCCTCAACCATGTTAATTATAGGCCCAGGACCCATCCCCACCGACGGGTGTGGTGGTAGTGGTACTTGGATGATGTTGGTAAGATGGTTTTCTTGGGGAGATGCTGGGGGGATCATCTTTCCTACATCGATGAGGTCCTATATTGCATGCTTTAAGGGAAAGCATCAGTAAGTCAGATGCTCCAGTCCTTGGTGGAAATTATAGTGTACATTGGGATAGAAGTTCCTTGGGAGCAGAGTTGGCGGTGGTCGCGGCTGGAATGGGGTGACCAATCCTTTTTCGATCAACAAAGGTAATAGGACATTAAGGGGTTTTCCCAGCAAAGTGAACACTCGATTAAAGCGGGCCCTTCTTTGCTCGGGGGTCAGCTATGCCCTTGGGCCATTGCCTTGTCTCTGATTGGTGCTTGTTTTACTACCCCTAATTGGAAGGGTGTTATGGTTACGCTGGGCTGTGAGGTCATAATTGCTTGCACCTCCACACCTGCCCTTTTCTCTGTTCTCTGCTCTACAAACTTGCGACTCCCGTTGGCCACGATTTTGTTTAGCCACCCCTCTCTGACTGCATCCTCGCATCGGTTGGCATTCCTTACAAGATCAACAAAGCTTGCTTGTTGTTGATACACCAGAAAATCCAATATGACTAATAGAGTGGTTTTTACTTTCATCTCTATCTGCTCTTCGTCGGGTATTTGGTTTCTCATTTGGGCTTCCAAGGCCCTCCATCTTCTGAGATACTCATTGAAAGTGTCATCGAATTTTTACTTCAGTCAGGCCAAATCTGACTTACGTGGCTCAATATTGATGTTATAGACGTACTGCTCCTGGAACAAATGAGTGAGGTCTCTCTAGGATTTTATCATAGACGATTCTACAGAAGTGAACCACTGCAATGTCGGGCCAGTGGCGCTCCTTTGGAAGACTTTGATGAGGAGGTGCTCATCTTCGTCGTATTCACACATGTCCCCACAATAAGATTTTAGGTGGGCAATTGGGTTGCCTGTGTCATTGTATTTATCGAATATGGGCACTTTGAATTTGGGAGGTAATGGTACCTCAGTGACTAGGTCATGCATCTCGGCTCCTCCGAGCTTCATCAGTTGCTTCTGTATTTTATCCACTTGCTCTCTTAGCAATTTAGATTCTCTGGACTATAAGGTGGGGGTTGTTCCCCCAACTGGTTGCCCCCATTCATTTCAAATTGGTTGTTGGTTTGGGAATGTGGGTTGTGGGGGATTGAAACCAGCGAATGCCCCTACGTAGGCCTCACTGCCTTTGGATTCATCCTCCTTATATTGATGGCCTGTACTGAAGAGTGCTGGTGGTGGCGTGTGATTGGCTGGTGGATTTTAGATGGGTTGGGTGGGTATCTGGTGAGGCCATTGCAATTGGTAGAAATTTTGGTGGTTGGGTTGGGGAGTGAGAGGATGTTTGAAATGTTGATTGTTGGATGTTTACAACGGGTTTCCATTTGGGGTATCAAGGGTTTATGTTTGTTTGGTGGGTCTGGCAAGATGGGTTCCCATTTGGGGTGGAACGGGTAGGTTTGTTGGATTGGTTTATGTGTGGGGTATTGGGGGAATGTTTGATGGCTATGAGATGTCGTCCTTGGGTTTGAGGCTGGAAATATGACCTTGGTGGGCCATTTGGGTTACTCCACGGTTGGTGGTGGGAGCCTTGGGAGGTGTGGACTATGGGTGGTTGGTTGGGGTTGGTATTTTGGGTGAGAGATGTTTGGAGATTTTGAAGGGTTTGTTGGGAATTTAAAGGCATTTGGGATGGGTTTGGAAGGCTTTGGGAGGCCTTCCATGCCGCGTACACCCTCACCATCTCCTCCATCATCAACATGGGCTCCAACATGGGGGTGGATGTGGATGGTGATTCGCTCAATGGGAGAGATGTATCGGGAGGTGAGAGTGCTTGGCTTGAGGGGGTGGAAATTTTGGGCAAGCCGAATGGCCCGGTGATGGTAAATGAGGGTTGGATTGATGGGTTTGAGATGGGAATCTCCACCGTGTGAGGATGCTGTGGGGATGTTTCTGTATCGACAATAGTTGGCTCGACCGGACAAACCATCATTTGAAAGTGGGTGGGGTATGGGCTCCTTGGGTAAGGACCAAAAAATTTCTTCTTTCTTCCTCTTCCCTGTTTGGGCTTTTATCGTACTAAAGTCTTAACGTATTGCAAGCGAACAATGGAAATTGCAGCACTAGTATAGGATCGTTCCCACGAGAAAGATGATTATTCTAATTTATTTTTTTCTTTTATTTAAAAACTTATATTTGTCTTTTTAGATCCTAAACTACAGGAGAAATATAAATAAAAGAATAGTTTGTTTAAACTAATTACAGAAAATAAAACTAAATCCTCCTCCTTCCAGATTATGGTCGTCAATCACAATCCTTTAGTTCTCGGATACTTATAAAATAGATTACCGTTACACCATATCTCATTCCTCTAGAATTTGGGTGTCAATCAAAAACTAAAATTCCTTAATACAGATTTATACTAATCAACAATCTGCCAAAAATTTGGGCGTCAATCAAACTCAAGAAAATTGAAGATGGAAAAGTAAAACCGTTACACTAATCTGCAAATTTTCAATATGAGTCATCAATTCAAATAAAAACTTTCAGATGTTTACAAAGTAGTAATATGCATGAAAATAAATCTAAACTAGAAAGCAATCAAAAGATCTTTCATCCCTCACTCATTGGCGTCAATTGCTTCTGAGAAATTTCGGATACTCTAATCTTCCAGCTCCCAATTGTAGTCGTCAATTGCTATCGAGAAACCTTGGATATCTAAACTATTCTAAACTAGAGTTGATCGAAAGAAAATCTAACCTCAGTCGTCAATTGATGCTGAGAGTTCCTTCGATAACTCTTCTCCTACGTCGAGCTCTCTTATTTATAGATCATAAGGAGTCGGTTTACATTATTCAAATCCTAAGAAAAGAAAACTACTAAGAATTAAGGTTTCCTAATATAATTTTACTTCTAATCCTAGTTCTTCCTTGCTTTGATGGTAGATGTGCTCAGGATTTTTCTTCTATATCAGCAACAGAGTTCTTTTAGGAGTCTTTCGTCAATCTTCTCAGATCCATGATTTACTAGACTTCTAATTCAAGATGTTTTCCAATTATATGCATGGCGGTGTAAGTCTCATGTTTAACAACAACAGGAGCTTTCATTCTTGCAAAATCGTGATCACGATTTCTCTTTTCAACCCAGCTCTTTCTCTCTCAGTACGATCTTCCAGTACGAACGATCGCCAGCCTCTTGTTTCGCTTTCTTCTTGAAATGTCTTTTGAAGAATCCTAATTTACGATTTCTTCTTCTCTTCAGCTTTATTCAATCGTCTTTTGCAATTTCTTACTTTATTGGCTTCCAAGGACGATTTGAATCGTCCTCTATGCTCGATCGTCTTTCTTACTAATTATTAGTTCATTTTGATGAAGATTAATACTTTGGCTCTTATTTGTTGTCTGTTCTTAATATCTACGCATCATTATCTTATTAGTAGTAAATTGGGGTCTAGCATCACTAAGTTAAGGGTGATAAAATGGCATATTCTGTGACTGATCACACTCCCAAACTTAAGCTTCACTAGTCCCTAGAAAACAAGGAAAGAGTAAACTAATCTAAAAATTTTAATCCCACTTTCGTAGGGAGCACGATTGTATTTAGTAGATGCAACAAGCCTTTAAACCCCTATGTGATCCCTAGTGGAGGAGTCATAGTCTCCTGAAGGTTTCTAGTGAAGTTACCTACAAACTTCAAATATTTTTGGATTTTTAAAAATTTTTAAATCAAAACAAAACGAAAGATTAAAAATCTAAACTACTTTTGTACACTAACTAGTTTTAATAATCGCATGATTGTTATGATTTTTGGACATATGATTCTTTCATCCACACTTTCCATCCTAGCGGTTATCCTTTATCAGAACTCCAATAATTTCAATTCATATTAAGCATGGAGTGTGTGCGCATCAGTGAACAGTTTATTCTTCATAGATTTTTCTAAATTGCAGATTTAGAAAATATTTTCATCCAAACTCTCACTATTGGCATACTCTCAAAAAGAATATTGAAAATTTTGGGTTCTCTCTATATGATATGTATGATAAATTCAATAGATAATTGACTAAAAGGATAAATCTCATGGAATGGATAATCATTTCTCTTCATATCCTTCCTTATTTATCTATAGTATTTATTATATGCATCTATACTAGGCTCATGCTATTGTAAGTCGTTAATCAAGAAGGTCTTCATTCGGCTTGTAATGGGGCCTTGAGTTAAGAGGTTCCAAAGAAGGGTAGAAAGGATTCAAAGGTTTCTAAAAATTTAGTTCTTTCTCCTATCTGCTTCTTTTACTCTTCTATTTCTGTTTTAGTAAGTATCCAAAAAGTTGGGTACTTCTTCCCATTTTTCTTATTTTTGTTTTCTTAGGTAAATCCCTTTTCTGGATTTTTTTCAGAGATATTCCCTTGGTTTTTCGCTTGGAAGCTTTTTGCTTCTTTTTCAAAATAGTACTTACTATTTCTCAACTCTTTCCCATATATTATTTTTCAAAAAATTATTTCTTCCAACTGTACCCTTTTTTGCATATCCCTTATTTGTTGTTCTTTTACTCCTTTCCCTCCCTACTCCTTCTTCCCTCTTTCACCTTCTAAACTATCAGAAAATATACAGGTGAAGAATTGAAAGCTTTGGGCATATGGTTAAGGTTTTTCTAAGATTTTGGGTACAAAGAAATTTGGTTTAGGCTTCTGATAAGGGTTCAAGGGATAGATATATTTTTGGGAATTTGGCTTTTTCGCTCAAATGCAATAAAAAGATAGCCTTTTATCATTTTTATAATTCACTAGTATGAATGTCATATTATTTTGATGTACCTAATAAGCAGTTCTAGAAAAATAAGTTGTCATAATCATAGAATAATTGATTCAATTTTCAACAATATGAGATTTCATTGTGCTGCAGTCAAGAAGTTCAAAGAAAAATTTTGATTTAAAAAGAAAGCAATCTCTCTCAAAATAAAAGAGGAAATATTGTCCCAAAAGCTCACTAGTTATATAATTTTGAAACTATAATCTAAATATTACAGTTTAAATTAAAGAATAGTAATTACGATTTCTCAACTCTTTCCCATATATTTCTTTTCAGAAAATTATTTCTTTCAGCTATACCCCTTTTTTGTTATCCCTTATCTATTGTTCTTTTACTCCTTTTCGTCCCTACTCCTTCCGTCTTTCGCATTCTAAACTCTCAGAAAATATAAGGGTGAAGAATTGTAAGCTTTGGGTAGTACATATGGTTAAGGGTTTTATAAGATTTTCGATACAAAGAAATTTGGTTTAGGCTTCTAATATGGGTTCAAGGGATAGATATATTTTTGGGATTTTGGCTTTTTGGCTCAAATGCAATAAAAAGATGGCCTTTTATCATTTTTACGATTCACTAGCATGAATGTCATATTATTTTGATGTATCTAATAAGCAGTTCTAGAAAAATAAGTTGTCATAATCCTAGAATAATTTATTCAATTTTTAGCAATATGAGATTTCATTGTGCTGCAGTCAAGAAGTCTAAAGAAAAATTTTGATTCAAAAAGAAAGCAGTCTCTCTCAAAATAAAAGAGGAAATATTATCCCAAAAGCTCACTAGTTATATAATTTTGAAACTATAATCTAAATATTATAGTTTAAATCAAAGTATAGTTTTAAATATTCAACTGATACAGTGCTCAATGGGGTTAACATGAATTGTAACTGCTCCATTTTGATGGTTGAACTTCTACTATGATGGATTGTAAGGCTTATGGATTCATAGGTTTTTCTATCATAACTCACATATCAAGATTTTTTTCAATTAAACTAAAATATTATACACAGAGTTGTGTATCCCCCCAAACTTGAATAGGACAAGGTCCTCATTATTACAAAAATAGGGGACACTCAAAATTATATTACCTTGATGGTGTTGCTACTGTACCGGGTATCTAATCTTCAAAGAAAATCAAAGGACTCCCCCCAAACTTGCGAGAAATCATTTCGGGCATGCACAAATAGAAATTGCACCATAAACAAAAAGTATTAGACAACATAAATTTCTATATATCAAACGAAATATTTACAGAGATAAGTGAAAGGAAAGAAAAATGATTACGTAAAAGATTAAACCTAGGAAAAATCTAGACACACCCTAACTATGACATCGGCAGCAATATCTGAGGTAAAAGGTTCTGCGATAAAGATCAGACCTCGGCTTTTAACCACCTTCAATTGGAGTCTCGTTCCTCCCTTTCCGTAGGCATATCCACACCTTGGCGGGGTCACTTCTACAAGAGCTGTCGGAACACTCCTCACTGCCCTCCAAATATCTCCCCCAAACAGACCATGTCACATACCTTCCTAGGAAGAAATGTAATCCACTCGGGCAAGTCCTTTGAAGAGTGGAGGTGCGAACACATCTCTATTTTCCATACAGCCTATACTACTCCCATGCGAAGATTCTACGAAGAGATTGTAATGTAGTTAGAAGGAGAGTATGAGCAATGGGGAGGGGTGGCGGGGGACAGTTCAACCTACCATCATCATAAAGGAACTTGCACTCGAGGTGGGTTGTGATGGTAGAATGGTTAAGAAGTGGGAGAGATGGGTTCTTGGAATGAGGTTTCGAGTTTGGGTTAGGTTTAGGGTAATCAGTAGTTTCGGTGGACGATTCAGCATCTAGTATGGGTCCTTGGTGTTTCAATTTCTCTACTTTCTTTATTACAGCTAGGAGCTCGGCCCTTTGTATCTCAAGAATTCGATCAAGCCTTTTGCTAAAATTGCTTTGGTTAAGCTCTTTTGCCATAAAGCTAGGGTTATGAGAAAGGAAGACAAAAGAGGTGGGTTGGGAAATTGTAAGGGTATCGTTTTATAAGGAAGGCTAGACTCTGAACCGTCACTTCGAGTTAAGTGTCGCAGTGTAGGCATTTAAGCTTGGGTAGTTAGCAAGTGGCAATATTGAATGTGAAGTGTGTCCACTTCCTCCTTGATTTAAATGGGTTTGAATTCCAATGTAACCGATGAGACAAGTCACTAGAATCTCCTATTCCCTAGGATTGTAACTTCTGATTCTAAGGAACAGTACTCCGTTTGAACAGACTCTTAAAACCGTGAATCGTAATCACTACGATTCCTTAAATGACAATCATAATTGATCATAAATCCATACGTTCAAAGATGATTATGGCCCTCAAGAGAGGTCCTTACGATTGAATGTGTTCTAGGACACTTTAAACTGTAGGGAGCTCTTAATAAAATTACCTACCAATTAGTAATGCACATATATTATAGGATTTTGCTACGGGTGAGTTGGTAGCTCAACAGGTCCATGAGGAACTTAAGTAGGATAAAGGGGAGTTGATGTACCTCCCAGAAAAGTATGTCCTCTTGGGGTGCTAACTGGTCGTAGTGAAGAATAGTTACATTCTCTCCTATTAATTAAAATAGTTAGTTGCTCAACTTGAGCTTCCAACCTAAGAATGGATCGCTTAAGAGAGAGAAGTGGCTTTAGTAGGTTCTGATCATGCTACTGGCAATTTTTGCATGTATGCAGTATGACTTCCTTTATGGCATCAGTATGGTCTTGGAATCTTGTGGGGTAACAAGGTTCAGCAGGATGCTGAGGACTTTCCTGAGATTGGCCATGGTAAGAACCACAAACCTCTCCTTCTTAAGATGTTGGGGTGATTTTATACCCAACAGGGACTGAATTTTGTTTTTTCAAAGCTTGAACCGTCGAAGACACTTCATCATTCACTTTAATTCGTAAAATCATCCTCGCTTAGGAGGGCTACTCTTTAAAGTTTCTGAATTAGTTCCATTCAGTGTATGGTTTTGCATCGGTTCTCCGCTAAGGGTCTCAAAAAATTCCCAAGCTTCCTCTGTAGTTAATGTTCGAAACATTCCTCCACAAGCAACATCAATCATGTGTCGGGTTTGTTCATTAAGGCCTTCATAGAAATCAAGCACTATTTGCCAGTGCGGGACCTCATGAAGAGGGCACTTATTCAGAAGCTCGTTAAGATGCTTCCAACTTCCCTGAAAATACTCCTCCGAAAATTGATGAAACATGGTGATAATCATGAATTATATTCGTTTTACTAATTGGGAAGTACCTTGTGATTAACTTGGTCTGCAATTCTTCCCAACTAGCAATTGAATTGCTGAGAAAAGAGTTCAATCACTGCTTTGCCCTCTCTTTAAGGGAAAATGGGAAGAGCCTCAAACGAGTGGCCTCTTCCGACAAGTTTTTAATTTTAACAATTGTGCAGATTTTTAGAAAACTCACTACGTGCATATACGGATCCTCCGCACCAAACCCATAAAAGATAGGTAGGAATTGATATACGCTAGGTTTGATTTCAAAGGTTCCGTCACCAGCCACAGGGGAAAATTGAATACATGAGGGAGGAGTAAGAGGTGTCAATGCATAATTCTCTCCCAACATCTTAGCCACAAATTGGTCTTTACCTGCCTTAATGAATGAAATTAGAAATAAAGCAAACTGGCTAGAATGATTATTATAAATATCTATTTTTGTTTTTAGTTTATCTTATTTTTATTTTAGAAAGCAGGGAAAGAAAATAAATCTGAGCCTCTAGCTTCTCTGATCAAGGGATGTGTTGAAACCTGTGATTCGCTACTCTGAGTAAAGTTGCAAAAGACTAAGAAGTGATCAAAGAAAGTAAAAATATAAAGAAAAATAAAAAGAGAAAGACAAATATTGGTTTTCAAAATAACAAAAAAAATAATAAAGAATAAAATCTGCTTCCCCGGCAACAGCGCCAAAAACTTGTTCGGCCTTTTATCATATAAAAGTTTTAACCTATTGCAAGCGCACAATAAAAATTACAGCACTAGTATAGGATCATTCCAACGAGGAAGGTGATTATTCTGATGTATTTTTTTCTTTTATTTAAAAGTTTATATTTTTCTTTTGAGATCCTAAACTACTGGAGAAATATAAATAAAAGAATGATTTGTTTAAACTAATTACAGAAAATAAAATTAAATCCTCCTTCTTCTAGATTATGGTCGTCAATTACAATCCTTCAGTTCTTGGATACTTACAAAATAGAATACCGTTACACCGTATCTCAGTCCTCTAGAATTTAGGCATCAATCAAAAACTAGAATTCCTTAACACAGATTTATACTAATCAACAATCTTCCTAAAATTTGGGCGTCAATTAAACTCAAAAAAATTGAAGATGGGAAAGTAAAACCGTTACACTAATCTGCAAATTTTCAATCTGAGTCATCAATTTAAATAAAAAACTTTTAGATGTTTACAAAGCAGTGAAGGGCATGAAAATAAATCTAAACTAGAAAAAAATAAAAAGATCTTTCACCCCTCAATCACAGGCGTCAATTGCTTATGAGAAATTACGGATACTCTACTCTAATCTTCCAGCTTCCAATTGTAGTCGTCAATTGCTCTTGAGAAACCTTGGATATCTAAACTATTCTAAACTAAAGTTGATCAGAAGAAAATCCAACCTCTGTCGTTAATTGATGTTGAGAGTTCCTTCGATAACTCTTCTCCTATGTCGAGCTCTCTTATTTATTGATCATAAGGAGTCGATTTACATTATTCAAATCCTAAGAAAAGAAAACTACTAAGAATAAAGGATTCTTAATATAATTCTATTTCTAATCCTAGTTCTTCCTTGCTTTGATTGGTAGATGTACTTAGGATTTTTCTTCTATTTCAGCAACAGAGTTCTTTTAGGAGTCTTTCGTCAATCTTCTCAGATCCGTGATTTACTGGACTTCTAATTAAATATGTCTTCTAATTATATGCATGGCGGTGTAAGTCTCACGTTTAATAGCAACATTCTTGCAAAGTCGTGATCACGATTTCTCTTTTCAACCCAGCTCTCTCTATCAGTATGATCTTCCAATACAAACGATCGCAAGCCTCTTATATCACATTCTTCTTGAAACGTCATTTGAAGAATCGTAATTTACGATTTCTTATTTTACTTCAGCTTTGTTCAATCGTCTTTTGCGATTTCTTACTTTGCTGGCTTCCAAATACGATTTGAATCATCTTTCTTATTACTTTTTGAGTTCATTTTGACGAAGATTAATACTTTGACTCTTGATTGCTATCTTTTCTTAATATATGTACATCATTATCTTGTTAGTAGTAAATTAGGGTCTAGCATTACTAAGTTAAGGGTGATAAAATGGCATATTCTGTGACTGATCATTCCCTCACGAGGTGGCAGCGGGTATAGTGATGTAATTGTGGTTACGACAAAATTCTTTTTTAGTTTTTGATCTTTTGATTTTTTTTTGGAATTTTTCTTTTTTGATTTTTTTTTTTGCTTTTGATTCTTTTGATTTTTTTGGAATTTTGATTTTCCTTCTCTTTCTTTAATTTTTTTCCTTGATTTCGAGACGTTGGACTTCCCTCTAGGAAGGTTTAATATCTCTGACGCCTCCTACGGCGGGATTCGAGTGCTCCCTTTAGAATCAGTGAGAGATCTCTTTTGATCTTTAAGGGCATGGAGTTGTTCCGCAATACCACAAACTCTCGAAAGAGCCAATAGGAGGGTGGCCAACTTTGACTGACGAGAGCATTGAGTATTAAAGTGTAGGAGGTATCGGTGGATTTTAAACCGAAGTTTGATGGGGCCTTTTTGGCTTCCAATCTCGACAAAATAGCCAAAGGCTTTGTGTGCATAATAAGCATTCTAGGCAAAGAAATCTACTTCTTAAGCTATGCGTGCATATTATGCACGCAAGGCTTTTGGGATTCCTTTTTTGCTATGCGTGCATAATAAGCATGCTAGGCTTGTGGATTTCATTTTTTTCAAATGCCTACCTGAACTGTGCCTTAAAACCTTGGTTTTTGGGGCAATACTTCTCAGGGATTTTTCCTTAGTTATCGGGTCCCTACTTACAGAGCCTAGGGTTATAAGGTCGTTTCAATTTTATCTATCGCTCTCCTCAGGTTTCGGGTTCCGTAGCAAGTTTGGTAACCCCACTGATATACCTCCAGTGTAAAGCACCTTTTTAGTTACTGGATGGGGTGGTCCTTTTTGAGATCATCACCACTAGGGTTGTTGCTCTACTTGGGACCGAGGTTTGGTTGTTTGGATGCCTAATTTTTCCCCCTTTGAAACAAAACTACCTTCGAGAAAAATCAAATTATTATGTCCATCTTTAACACATTTTTTGATTCATATTAGGGATGTTTGATTGAGTCCAATGTCGGGCCTTGCCACCGTCCAAAATCTAAGCTATTAAAGTCTCGTGCCGCCACCACGGGCTGACGTCCACTGATGAAATATGTTTAAAATAAAGAGGCAATGTCAATCAAGTGACTAGGAAAAATTAAAAAGTACGGAATCGTAGGGTAAGTATCCAAACGAAAGTGTCAGTCAAGCGACTAGGCAGATAAAAAAAATATAACAGCACCAACTAAATTGCAGGAATTAAAATGCGGGAAAGTATAAATGTGTCAGTCAAGTGACTAGGTAAAAAATGCGGAATCGTAGGGATAAGTATCCAAATGAAAGTGTCAGTCAAGTGACAAGGCAAAGAGAAAGCATAGTATAGTCACAACGAAGAAAATATGTAAAAGAGGCAAAAAACTTCAAGTAGAAGCTCAACAAAATATCTCCAGCGGAGTCGCCATCTGTGCAGCCATAGATCTTGTGGACCCATTGTGACGATGGATTAAAATAAGGAGTCATCACCCAGAGCCTTTAGTATTCCAAGAAACCAAAATCAAATATAATGAGCACCGATGTGTTAGATTTGATTCCGATCACCGGTCTATGCCAAAGTCTCTAGGCAAGGACTTCGGTTACCGATAACGAAGGTGTTAGGCACCTAATAGGTCTACTGGTAAGTGGTCTCTACTATGGCCAAAATATAAAATAAAGAAAGGAAATGGGTGGCACTTCCCCTTGCCCGAAGGCATGTGGATCCTATTAAGCTCTCTGTGATATCTGAATTTTTGCGACGTAATGGCTTAAATCATAGGATAAGGTAAACGAAAAAGAAAATAATGGAGAATAAAGGAAGAAGAGGAGAGCCGGAGATGAACTCGCAGACTCTTATAGCACCACCATCGGGTCTTCCCGTAGAACTACGCCGGCTAGCTTCCGAATGCAAGGGGGGTAAGGGGATCCTATCTTTGCCAAGGTTAGGAAGTGGGGAAAATGGAAGTATGGAGGTATGAGAGGGGGATTGGCTAGGGTTTCACCTTTGGAAAATTAGAGTGTGCTAAATGAGAGGGTGAGGTCTCTAATTATAGAGAAAAGGATGATTAGTGGGCTCTTAATTAGGTTTAGGGCTCTAATAGTGGCTTAAAATTAGGTAATGGGTTCATATAAGGATTTGGGGATTTCGGGGGTTTAGAAAGAGTGAAAATGGATTGTAATGGTGGATGATGGGGTAGCCACTTAAAAGGTACAAGGGTGATTCTAAAGGCTTATGGGGTCTAAAGGTAGTGAGGAAACTCCCCCCAAACTTTGGGAAAGTCCACAAATCAAAAACCCACCATTAAAATCACCAATCTCGGATGTGTAGGTTTTAAAGGCATGCGTGCATATTATGCACGTATGCTTTAAAACCAACTGCACAGTCGCCGGTTGGATTCTGGAGAAGAAGTGGGCTATGCATGCACATTAAGCATGCATGAGTTAAATTGCTCATGTGTGCGCATAATATGCATGCAAGGTTGCTTACGTGTGCATATTATGCACGCATAGGTTAACACTTACCTATGCATGCACAATATTGATTCACTGATTATATGTATCTCTAATTAAGTCTTAACCTATTGCAAGCGCACAATGGAAATTGTAGAGCTAGTATAGGTTCGTTCTCACGAAGATAGGTTTATGTACTATATATATATATATTAATTTTCTAAAAACTTATACTTATCTTTTAAGTTCCTAAACTACTTGAGAAATATGAATAAAGAAGGGTTTCTTAAACTAATTGCAGAGAATAAATCCTAAATCCTCCTACTTCAAATTATGGTGGTCAATCACAATTTTAGGTATCGGATGTTTACAATTTTAAAATACCGTTACACTATATTTCAGTCTTCTAGAATTTGGGCGTCAATCAAAAAGTAGCATCATATAATACAGATTTATATTAATCTCTAATCTACCAGATATTTGGGCGTCAATCAAATTCTTGAAAATTAAAGAAGGAAAATAAAAACCATTACACTAATCTGTAAATTCTAACCTGAGTCATCAATTCAAATTAAAATCTAAAGATGCTTGCAAAGCGGTTGTAGACACCCAAATTTGGCCCAAGGCTCGATCGAAACAAACTTCGAGAAAGGATCACCCTCGAGCTTCCGATAGCACTTCCCATACCCTTAGGAACCTTTTTCAAACCCTTAGAACTCAACCTCAATCCTTGGGAGCTAACCATAAGCTATAGAACACCTCTCGAACCCACTTCAAACCCTCCCGGGCAGTGGTTGAAAGGAGGCATGCCAAGGCTTACCAGGACTTCTGCTAAGACTGAATCATACACCATTGAAAAGTACAGGTTCCCAGCTTTCCAACAAGCTAAGAAATGTCCCTGTCCGAGTCATACACTGAAAGTTATGGCGATTTGAGTTTGAGGCAGAGCTGGGGGCATTTTGCCTAACTTGTATAATATACACGCTAGGCCATTTTTGAAGGAATTTTGCCTAGCGTGTATAATATACACGCTAGGCCATTTCTGGAAGAATTTGGCCTAGCGTGTATAATATACATGCTAGGCGAAATAGGCCCCATAGTGGGCTCTGAACTTCTCACAAGCATTGTACATATGCCTAGCATGTATAATATACACGCTAGGCTTAGCTACAATAACTGTGAAATTTTGCCCAAATTTCACTTTTGGGGTTTGACTTTTTGACCATCCCCATGCTTAGGGTTAGTTTCTTTAGGACTGTTGCACCCCCATTTACCCTATTTGCAACCCTCTAGTCATTTGAAACCTCACCCTATCATCCACCATTAAACTGATCCTCACACCTATCCATGACCTTGAAAATTCTAAAAACCTTAGATTTAGGATTACCTAATTGCTAATCCCATTAGCCCTTAAGTATCCCCCTAATCTACTCCTTTTCTATAAATAGAGAGGCACCCCCTCTTACTAATGGGTTGAAAATTTTTCCAAAGAGATAAAGATTAGAGATTTCCTTCTCCCCTTTGGTGCACCAAACCCATATAAATTTCAGAATTCAAAACCCTTTCTTAGAGGCCATCTTCCATCAAAAATCCCTTAGCCTAGGTGAGCACTTTTCCCTAGCCTTCTTCTCCTACTCCTTAGCTATCATGCCTTAGGGGTTAGAACCCATCTTCCAACCACTCAAGCCATCGAAAGCTCATCAAGTGCACCTATGCAAAGGTCCACAGTCATGCTACAAGGGCCCGAGAGCTCCGGCTCTCCCCTCTACTCCTCTACCTTCTTTGCTTTTCCTTTATCTAAGAATTCAAGCCGTTACGCCGCTGAATTTTTAATATTTTCGGAGAGCTTGATAGGATCATAGTGCCTTCGGACAAGAGGAAGTGTTGTTTTATTTATTTTATTTTGGCCATAAGTAGAAACTGCTTTCGAGCGGAATGATCGAGTGCCTAACGCCTTCCCGATCGATAACCGAAGATCCTACCCAAGAGCCTTTGGCATTAGACTGGTGAATCAGAGTCATATTTTTGCACTTCGGTGCTTTTAATATTAATTTAGGTTTCCCGGGACACCAAAAGCTTCGGGTGGCCACTCTAAGTTTATAGTAAAGAGCGCATCATCGTGACGGACTCGCGAGAGCCCACGGTTGTACAGATGGCAACTCCGTTGGGGATTATTAGTAAAGCTTCCCCATGAAGTTTGGCCATTGTTGTTTTTTTTATTTCATTTTTACTAACATTTGTTTGTTGTTTTTTCTTCTTTCATACTCACCCCTACGATTCCATCAATTTTTCTCACTCCTACTATTCCGTCTATTTTTACTTACCCCTACTTTTCTATCATTTACGTGCCTTAGCCAATTGGCTGACCTACTTGAGCATTGTTTTTACTTTTATTTATTTTTAGTTATTTAAGTACCTTAGCTGATTGGCGGGCTTACTTACGCATTTACAAGCCTTAGCCGTTTGGCAGGCCTACTAGAGCTTTTAAATTTTTACAATCATATCCTACCAGTGGACGTCGACCCATCGAGGCAGCACAGGATCATCACAACCCATTTTTTAACTTAAGCGAACTCCCCTTTAAAATTTGAATATTAAAACTAAACCTTAAAATTGAACAAAGGGACTTAATTCAGTTTGCGTTGGGTAGATTTTAAAAAGGTGGGAATATAGGCAGCGATACAAACGTCCTGATTCTTAGTACGGTGGCAACCACTAGTGGTGATGATCCAAAAAAGTACCACCCCATCCAGTATCTAAGAAGGCACTTACGCCGGAGGTATATAGGGTGGGTGACCGATCTAGTTACGAAGCTTAAAACCCTTGGGGGAGAGCGTTAGTCGTCCTGAATCAACTTTACATCCCTAGGTTGGGAGAGGAGGGACCCGCTACAACAAAAAAAATCAGTCCCCGGAAGCATCGGTTCCTGAAAACCAAAAAAATCATACAAATTTTGGGCCTGCTATTTACTATCAAAATTTCATATATAAACAATTTTTGCATAGCGTGTGGAATATACACGCTAAGCCAAAATTCCCCAGAATTTGCCTAGAGTGTATAATATACACACTAAGCCAAATATCTTCAGATTTTGCCTAGCGTGTATGATATACACGCTAAGCCAAAATCTCCAGATTTTTTACCTAACATATGTAATACATACGCTAAGCTTATTCTGGTAGGGCAACCCAAATCTGAGGCCTTTTTCTCACTTCCCCGAGTCCCCTTCTTAGTGGTTTAGTGCCTCTAATAAATCCCCACACATCCCGACACCCAATATGCCCTCGTAGTTCGAAAGAGGTCACCCTCTTATTGAATTTTTTCGAGCGATCAGGTTGTCGCATGGATTCCCGTGCCTTCACATAGAACAAAGGTTCTCCTTTGTTTCTTCTGAAGTGCGTCGGGATCCCATCGTCGGATTTATTTAGGGTGTGAACACCGCTCGAAATGGGTATTCCAAGGCCCCGGAATCTATCATAGAAAGGTTTATTTTCCCAAAAAATCAAAATCAAGAAAAAATTAAATAATTAAAAACCAAAAAGACTTGTGGTGTCGGCACAACGACATCACCTTACCCTCTGTCATCCCATAGGGCGGAGGAGGAGAAAACTTTACGGACCCCATTCGAGGCATCCGTATCCAACCCGCCACCAAGCCATGTCATGGGCGGTTGATTCGGCTTATGCCGATCCTAATTCATTCCTGCCACACTCCCCAACCCATTCCCATTCGGAGGAAATTCCTACCTCCATCTCGTTCACCCAAACACCATTTACCGTCATCAGACCCTTCAGTGGACCTATGTTTCCCCCCACATCCTCCACATTCCTTCAAAGTCCATCCCATTCTTCCCCTGTAGCCACTCCAAATTTATCCTCCACATCTAACATACCCAATTTTCCCACATTTTCCTAAAATCCAACACCTCATTCCCCACTATCTTTTCAAACCAAACATGTTGGAGGATTTCTGAGTGTGTGCGTGCTTTATTGGTTGTGGTAAAAGAAATTTAAAATCAAGATAAAACGGGGGATGGAATCAGCACAACTAAGAAATCCAAGACCTGCAAGATACTGGGTCCATTGTGGCAAGTTTTGATAAGTAAGAGTTTGTCCCACAGGGAAAGGTGATCTACGGCTCCAAGGGAGCCATCTCTAGTAGTCCCTCCAGATCTGACTACAGATCTGGCAGTCCTAAAAAGGAGGGGAGTTTAAGGTCACTTATTCTAGGTATTCTAAACTACATAAAGGGTTGAGAGGATGGATGGAGTGTGGAAAATAAATATAAAAGGGTGAGAAGTATGTCATTGAGCCTAGATCAGAGGAGCTTTATAACTCAGATTCAGATCTGATATTATAGAAATCCTGCCCAATGGCTACATTATCACCATTGAGGAGAAAGGATCCAACCCATCTCTCTGCCATGATTCAATCCCTTAAGGTTATAACCTGTCCACTCGAATGGCCACAAACTATCCCATAGGGGAACCACAATCTAGGGATGGGTCAAAACAAATTAATCATTGTAGGCACTATTTCATCCAGGCTACCAGCTCAAGAATCCATAGGGAACCTCAACCTCTAAAGCTCTAAGTGTGGGGCTAAGGCTGTATAGGACCATGATAGCCCAGACACATAGAACCAACAAGAGATTGAGTGCAACCTTCGATCTAGTTGTCCATTGCTTGAGTGAGGCTACAATGGTCCAGTCACAAGCCTACAATCTCTATAACCAGATCAGATCTAACATCTAATAGCGGATCTATACAAATGTAGGGGAGTCAGCCTCTGTACAATCTCCCACCAGGCTTCTACAAGCTCAGGTGTAAAGAAGAAGGATCCATCTTGGATCGGTGGATTAGAATCACCCTAAGGCTATAACCTGTCCACTTGAATGGTCACAGACTATCCAAGAGGCTATCCTCTTCACGGAGCCCAAGACAAAACAAGAATATCGTTGCCACCACCATGGTTACAAGGCTACCAACTCAAGCTCCCACGGGGATTTCATATCTAGTGGGTCCTGTGGTGGGGCTAAGGCTGAATATGACCATGATAGCCCAGACACACAGGTCACTTGGATCTGAGTGGCCCTTAGAATCAGTCCTTCATTACTTTGAAGCACAGCCAAAGCAATGGCGGATCACAAGGTAGCAGCCTTGCACAGAGCATTTCACATTCAAACACAAATCCCACAAAGTACAAATCCTATTACAAAACTTCCATTGATCTAGTTCAAAAAGCATACAAGACATAGCCAGCAAGTGCTGGACTATGGAGAGAAGGGAAAAGAAAAAGAAAACTACTTACAACTATAAAAAGAAAAGAAAAATGATCTTAGATCAAGTCTCCAAGAAATGAGCTGTGTTCCCAGCTATTCCTGGAATTTTCAGCCTCTCCTTAACCTAAGCTAAGTATGGGTTTATATAGCAGTGGTGTGGCGGCGCATTAGCGTCGGAGTGCGTGCACGAAGATTTGAGCGTCGGAGTGCGTGCCTTAATCACTGGAAATTCCCAAAAGGCCCTCTGCTGAAGAGATGGAAGTTGAAGTTCAGAGCTTCGCTAGGTAGCTCCTTTGTTTCCCAGACTTGTCGCGTGGTAGCTCTTGCTCTTCGCGAGGATGATTTCATATTGAAGCTTCAACCGTCGCAAGGTTGCCTTGGTTTGCTCTTCAGGCAGTCGCGAGGTTGAGTAAACATCAAAGCCTCAGATGTCGCGGGGTTAGAGTTCAAGCAGTCACGAGGTAGCTGTGCGATCGCTGGGTTGATCTTCGCGAGGACAGATTTGAATAGCGCGAGAACTTCGCGAGCACTTCTCTTTAATGGACTTCGCGAGTTTCCTCGCGAGGCTTTAAGGAGTTCTGAACTACGCGAGGCTTCATGTCTTGACTGATCTTCGTGAGGATGGCTCCGTCTTCATGAGGATGCTTTCTTCTTGAATGGTGCGAGAACTGTGCAAGGAGTTCTCTTCTGATAATTGCATCCCGCGGCCACTGCGCGACAGCTGCGCGAGGAGTCTCTTGAAGCTCTCTCTCCTCAGCCATTTTGAGTAAACTGCGCGAGGTAGAGAGAGGTCTGCTTTGAACTGCGCAAGACTGCGCGATGTCTTCTACCCTTGAGCTTCGCGAGAGCTGCACGAATAGTTGTTGTAAAGTCTTGGGAAGCTCAGTGGGACTGCACGAGGCTCATTCCAGGTCTGGATTCAGAGTCCATCCTTCTGAGGGACTTTTGGTGCCAAAATAGGCTCCTTGGCAGGATTCCTGGCCTTATTTTACTGCTGATTATTACCTACATAAAACACTTAACAAGAACTTATTAAATGGCTAAGGGTCTAATCAAAGGTTAAATTAAGGGGTGAAAAGTGGTACTTTTCAGGTCTTAACACACCCCCAAACCTAATCTTTGCTAGTCCCTTAGCAAAGCTATATTAAACCTACTATAAAAATTAAATGCCACTTTCGTAGGGAGCACGGATACATTTAGCATATGTACCAAGCCTTTTAAACCCCTAGGTGATCCCTAGTGGAGGAGTGAAGTCTCCTGAGGGTTTTCAGTGAAGACACCCATAAACTTCTCAATGAAACAGTTAACAACAATGCAATATTATCAAGTGGGCAGTCAAGGAGCAGACTTAGTTTACTCTTGAATCAGTAATCATAAAAGAAATTTAATCCATTGGTTGCACAGTAATTTAAACAACATAAACTTCTCATGAAGGCACAGCATTTCCAATCAGTGTACAACCACCGAAAACTGCATAAGTGTGTGCCAGCACTGAGCTCATCATCAGATTAAAAATAAGGTTATAGGTCATACATAATGCCTTGGAATTCAGACCCAAAAACTTTCCAGGGCATACTCTCACAAGGGTCTTGTTGAGGGGTTCATTTTCTCTCAGGCTCAAGAGCAGTTACATCCCCCAAATGGGTTTGTAAGCATGAGCATAGGCATAGCTCTTAGGTGCTGACATCCTTGACACATCCTCCCATAGAATGGATAACTTTATCTCCACATGACAGCTCACTCAACTTTGGATCACAAGGGCTTTTAACTGGGCTGGAATGTGGCTTATGGAGTGGGGTTAAAAGAATGGAAGATTGAAAAGGGGTTCAAAATTGAGAAATCAGTAAGTGAAAGAGGTGGTTCATGACTTCACCTTCTTGAATTCAGCTCCTTTCTTCTTTTTTAAGATTTTCATATTTGAAGTGAATAGTTTCTCTTCTTGATTTTGATTTTTCAAAAGAAAGTTCTTCTTTGACTCCTCTCTTACTCCTCTTCATTATTGTTTTTGTTTCTTTTTTATGGAATTTTCTTCTTTTTATTTTCGTTTTTGCTTTTCTGAAATGCCACCATGTTCTCGCCACTATACGCTGTAATTTTTGAGATACTTCTTCTCCATTCACCTAATGTTGACCATAGCTAGTCCATCTTCAATTTTTTCTCCTTTACTTTCTGAATTCTCAAAGTGAGGGTAGGCTGAATCAGGTTCATAGGTTCAGGTACAAGTACTTGGGTGCATATTGAAGAAATTTAGGATTTAAAGCTTAAAGGGGGTATGGACAAGGGCAGTTGCTTAAGGTTGGTCTTATTAGGCTCAAACTGTCCAAGAGAAGGCCTTGATCCTTTCCTAAGTTTCATGAGTGTTGTCAGTTGTTTCAACTTGGAGTTACCTAACTTCTAGTGAGCACAGTGACTCAGCCAGTCCTTAGAACTAGAAGAAATTGCCTTAGTCACTCCTCAAAGAAAAAATTTTGTAGGCCCACTTCTCACTGGTTATGGTCTTCCTTTGAACTTTTAAGTATGTCCTCACCTTTTTCTCTCTCTAATGATTCACTCAATGCTGATACAAGTGAGTTTCCTTGGTGATCTCATCATGAAAATGTGAAAAATTAAAAGTTTATGATGTCTAAAGTTTGCAGAAATTTTAAATTTCTTATTTTTCATAATTCTTGAGTGATCATAGATCCATTTCCATATTACTCACATGACTCTGTTGCACTTAGGTTAACTATTCCATTGGCAAGGTCTGCCTGCCACACCCCCAAACCTATGAGGAGCAGTGTCCTCATTGAGTCAAAGGTGTGTGCAGCAGACTTATTAAGGGCATAATAAAAGGAAACAGCAAGAAAGAAAACAACAGAGAACTATACAGAATAACAGGAAAAGAAAATTTCATTAAAACAAAAAAAGAAAATTACAAAAAAGGGGGAAGAAGGGAGAGAGGGATCAAGGGTGAGGGGGTTGAGAAGGTGGGGGAGGGGGTGGAGTGGAGGGGGCAAGGGATGGTTCAATCTTTTGCTTTTTCTTCTATGGCTGGAGCTTTTCCTCCTCCTCCCAGCTGTGAGCGAATCGCCTCGCACTCATCCCGGTAGGGATTGTAGGGGATCCGGCTCTTTAGGTGGTGGCGGGTCCAACCACATCGGGTAAAACTTGTTAGGTAGCGCATTAGGCTTGTCATCTGCCATTGGTAGGAATAGGGAAGGACCGCTAGGGTGAGAGGAGAAAGGATGCGATGAATATGAAAGGGGCTCCCTATGTATTTAAAGACGAGGATGGTGGAAGATGAAACGGTGGAATAACATCCAGGTCGTCGCAATTAATTGAGAGTGAGTTGGGAAACGTCAAGTCCCAGCAATCAGCGTGGGAAATGACAAATGCATTTGACTCGCGCAGCTGGGTAAGGGGATCACGAGATAACTGAATCTCGCGATTATGGATGTTGGGGCTTGCAGTGCACGAGAGTCTCTGCAGCATTTGTTGAAGCTCACGACCGCGAAATAAATGCTCTATGTGAATTGCGCGAGAGCTTCCCAAATCTCAATTGGTAATGCGTGAGGGCTTAGTACCAAACAGGGGCAATACCATTAGTGTGGCATACTCATCAAAAATATTCAAACGATAGGCATTCAATTCGAAAATTAGCAATTCGCAGAAGAAGAAGAAGAAATCATTCTCATCCCACATAAACTCTATCAAACTCAACATATTCAGACTCCACATGAACACTAAAATTTCCTAAAAATTATTGAAGAAGCAAAAGTAGTATAGTACAACATGGACACAACTGTGGGTCAGGTAGAGGTAGGGGTCCCATGAAAATGAATAGTGGGCATAGGGTCAATAGGTTTTTCGATACAAGGCATGAGCCTCTGACCATTCACTTTGAAGGTTCGCCCAGATTTGGGATCCTGGACTTCCACAGCACCAGATGGGGAAACATTTAAGACAATATAGGGACCTTCCCATCTGGATTTTAATTTGCCAGGAAAGAATTTTAGTTTGGAGTTGAATAACCAAACCTTACCACCAGGTATGAGGCTTTTTCTCAGCAAGCCCTTGTCAAAGAAAGCTTTGGACCGTTCCTTGTAGATCCTAGCATTGGTGTAAGCATCCATCCTCAGCTCATCCAATTTAGACAGCTGCAATGACCTGTGGAGACCAGTAGAAGTTAGGTTCATATTTAAATTCTTAATGGCCCAATAGGCCTTGTGTTCTAACTCTACTTGGAGATGGCAAGCCTTGCCATAGACCAGTCTGAATGGGGACATTCCAATGGAAGTCTTATAGGCAATCCTATCAGCCCACAGTGCATCGTTCAATTTATCGGCCCAATCTCTCCTGTCAATCCTTATTGTTTTCTCAAGGATGTGCTTGATCTCCCTGTTGGAAATTTCAACTTGCCCACTTGTCTGTGGGTGGTAGGGAGTAGCAATCCTATGGGTCATAGAATATTTCTTGAGCAAGCTCTCAAAATTTCTGTTGCAGAAATAGCTACCCCCATCACTGATAATAGCTCTAGGGTTCCAAATCTGGAGAAAATGTGCTGCCTTACAAATTTGAGGACCACCTGATTGTCATTGGTTCTTGTGGCAATGGCTTCTACCCATTTGGAAACATAGTCCACTGCCACTAGGATGAACCGATAACCATTAGAAGGAGGAAAGGGGCCCATGAAGTCTATACCCCATACATCAAACAATTCTACAACAAGGATGGGCTGCAAAGGCATTGAATTTCTTTTGGATAGCCCTCCTAATTTTTGGCATCTCTCACAGGCCTTGCAGTGTGTATATGCATCTTAGAATAAAGAAGGCCAGTAAAACCCACACTACAGGACCTGGTCAGCTGTTTTTCTCCCACTAAAGTGGCCTCCATAGGCATTTTCATGGCACATGGCCAGAATACTGGGGACATCACTTTCGGGAACACATCTTCGGATGATTTGGTCTGCACAGTACTTGTATAGACAAGGTTCCTCCCAGAAAAAATATTTGACCTTTGAGAAAAATAGGTCTTTATCCATTTTGGTCCAGTGGGCAGGAACCTTGCCTATAACTAGATAATTGACAATGTGTGCAAACCAAGGGACCAAGGACTGGATGGCAAATAATTGCTCATCCGGGAAGGCATCATTTGTAGGACCATCAAGGCATTCCTCCAAGACAATTCTGGACAAGTGGTCAGCCACCACATTCTCCACACCCTTTTTATCCTTGATTTCGATGTCAAACTCCTGCAGCAAAAATCAGCCTAGGCTTAGCATCTTTCTTGGACAATAGGTACTTCAATGCTGAATGGTCAGTGAAGATTACAGTTTTAGATCCTAATAGATAGGCTCTAAATTTGTCCACAACATAAACCACTGCCAGAAGCTCTTTCTCAGTTGTGGTATAGTTCTGTTGAGCTTCAGCAAGTGATTTGCTGACATAAGCAATGACCACAGGCAGCTTATCTTTTCTTTGGCCCAAAACAGCACCTATTGCCAAGTCTGATGCACCACACATCAGCTCAAAAGGTAGGGTATAGTCTGGTGTTTGGAGTACAGGGGCAGAGGTGAGGCATATTTTCAATGTTTCAAAAGCCTTAAGACATTCAGCAGAAAAGTCAAAGGGCACATCCTGGCAGAACAGGTGGCACAATGGCTTAGCAATTTTTCTGAAGTCCTTAATGAACCTCCTGTAAAATCCTGCATGCCTAAGGAAAGATCTAATTTGTTTGACTATTTTTGGAGGGGGCAAATTGGCAATGAGGTCAACTTTGGCCTTGTCTACCTCAAGCCCTTCTTTAGAGACTACATGGCCCAACACAATGCCTTGTGTTACCATGAAGTGGCTCTTTTCCCAGCTTAAGACCAGATTGGTCTCCTCACATCTTTGCAAAACTAGGCTGAGGTGTTGTAGACACTGGCCAAAACTGTCCCCATAGATAGAAAAATCATCCATAAAAATCTCCAAAAATTTTTCAATCATATCAGAAAATATGGCATACATACACCTCTGAAAAGTGGCTGGAGCATTACAAAGCCCAAAAGGCATCCTTCTGTAAGCAAAGGTGCCAAAAGGACAGGTAAAGGTGGTTTTCTCTTAGTCTTGAGGATGCACAGGGATTTGGTTGTACCCTGAGTACCCATCAAGAAAACAGTAAAAAGCTTTTCCAGCCAATTTGTCCAAAATTTGATCAATGAAGGGGAGAGGGAAATGGCCCTTTCTGGTCTTAGAGTTGAGCTTCCTATAATCAATGCACACTCTCCAGCCAGTGGTCTCCCTGGCTGGTCTCAACTCTCCAGTTTCAGTTTTAATCATTGTTATGCCAGATTTCTTGGGCACCACTTGGATAGGTGCCACCCAGTTAGAATCAAAGATGGGGTAAATCACCCCTGCATCTAGCAACTTGATGATCTCCTTGAGGACCACTTCCTGCATGTGAGGATTTAACTTCCTCTGCATTTCCCTGGAGGGTAGTGCTCCCTCCTCAAGATGAATCCTGTGCATGCAGATTGATGCATCTATTCCTCTCAGATCGGCAATGGTTCAACCAATTGCCTTCTTGTGCTTCCTCAAAACTGTTAGTAATTCCTCTTCCTGCTCATTGGTAAGAGAGGAAGAGATAATCACAGGTCACAGGAAGCTTATCACCTTTCTCAAGGAAGGCATATTTTAATGTTTCTGGAAGCTTCTTGAGTTCCAGATCGGGGGCTTGTAGGGTGGATGGCAAAATTGGTGCATTGGAGGATGGAGGAAGAGGCAGCAATGTAGGTTTCCAACTAGAATGCTGCACTGAGCCCGCAGAAGACTTTAATGTGGTCAGGTCTTTTTGTATCACATCTGGGCTCTCTTCCTCCACCATGTCCCAAATTTTAACTAAATTCCTGATAATGTTGCCCCACTCCAACAGAGTGGGCAATTCTTCTTCTATAATTTCCTCTAGTACATCCACTGCAAAGCTCTCCTCATTGTCCATCTGAGGGTACTTTGCATTGTTGTACACATTCAGCTTAACTTTCATGTGTTCAAAAGTTACCTCCATTACCCCAAACCTGCATTGAATGCATGCATTGGCAGTGGCCAAGAAAGGCCTGCCCAATATAACAGGTATGGGGTTTGGGCTATTGCTGTAGCCCATGTCCAAAACTAAGAAGTCAGTAGGGTAGAAAAACTTATCCACCCCCACTAAGACATCCTCAACCCTTCCCAGAGGTCTCCTCTCAGACCTATCAGCCATCATTAGCACAATGGGGGTAGCTTTCAGCTCTCCCAAACCATGCTGTAGATATACACTGTATGGCAACAGGTTAACACTGGCTCCAAGGTCTAAAAGGGCTTTTCCAATTGTATGGTCTCCAATTACGCAGGGAATAGTGGGTATCCCTGGATCTTGCAACTTCTCAGGCATGGATATGTTAAATACAAAATTCACTGTATCAGTTGCAAAGACCTTTTTGGACACATGGCCTCTAGCCTTTCTCTTTTGGGTGCAGAGGTCTTTCAGGAACTTTGCATAGGCTGGGACTGCTTTAATTGCCTGCCAGGCAAATTGATTTTCACCTGCCTGAAGGTCTCCATCATTTCCTCCATCTGGGCATTCCCTTTATTAAAAGGGACAGGGTTATTCAAAGCTTGAGGAAATGGCAGCTGAGGTTCTGCTGGCTCCTCAGCTGTTAGCCCATGACTAAACTTCTGTTTCTTTCTTTTTTCATGTTTTTCTCCCTGCTGAGGTTCAACTACAGCCTCTTTATTTTTCTCTTGCCGCAGGGTGGCAGGCAATTCTTGGCTTTGTGTTCCAACAACATCTCTATCCTGATCATTTGTATCATCTGTGGGAATGACCTCTGCTGGTCTGTTACCCACCTGGTTGTCTATCAGCCTACCAGACCTTAGGGTAGTCACAGCATTGGTTCCCTCAAAACTTGAGGGAGCATCTTCAAATAAGAATTGACCCTTGGGGTTAGCAACTGGCTGGCAGGGCAACCTCCAATCATCTCTCCTAGCCAAGGCATTTGAAATTTGGCTTATCTGTTCTTTCATTTTCTGGAGGCTCTGACCATGAGAGTCCATAGTCTGGGCCAAGGATCCCAGGTTTTACAATGAATTCAAAACCTGGTCCTCAAAGGAAACATTTCTTAGCTGAGAGTGGGGTACAACCAACTGATTTTATTGCTGATGGGGCTGCTGCTGGTGCTAGAAATTGGACCTAGGGGCATATCCTTGGTTGAACTACTGCTGTGGCCTTTGTGGTAAGGCCAATATCTGCTGGGGCTGCATGTAGTTGTCTTGCCTCCACCTCAAATTCGGGTGGTCTCTCCATTGGTAACCAGTATTTTGGTGCTGGTATCCATATGGTTGTCTGTTGTAGCCCCCAGATTGTTGCTGGCCATAAGATTGAGCAGCAGCAGCATGTTCCAAAACCAATTCAGGAAATTACCCTACAGATGGACATTCCTCCACTGTGCAAGTGGGGACCTGCATATCGGACATACCTCTCCGCTTACATGAGCAACCCTTCCGGTTGCATCACGATCGAAGAATTTGTCAAACTTCATAGAGAGGTTTGCCATCTGCAGCTGCAGGTCATTATTCCCAGATACCTCATAAACTTTTCCTCTTGATCCAGCAACAGGCCCCACCTTTGACTCAGATTCCTGACTAGTTCTTGCCAGGGATGGCATTTGAAAAGCATTCTCACTAATCACCTCAAACAATTCCCATGCCTCCTCAGCAATCTTGTGCATGTAGGATCCACCACAAGAGGCATCGACCATATCTCTATTTTTCTCATCAATCCCATTGTAGAAGCTTTGTACAAGCTGCCACTCTGGGATCTTGTGGTGGGGGCATTGTTTGAGCATTTCTTTAAACCTATCCCAAGCCTGGTTAAAATCTTCAGTTGGGGATTGAGCAAAAGCAAGAATCTCTTTCCTCAACTGGCTAGTTTTGGTCTCAGGGAAGAACTTGGTCAGGAACTTGGTCTGCAGGTCTTTCCATGAAGCAATGCTATTGTTGGGAAGAGTGGTCAACCAGGTACTGGCCCTATCCTTCAGAGAGAAGGGAAAGAGACTGAGCCTAGTAGCCTCAAATCCCAAACCAGTGATATTAAAAGTGGTGCACAAGGCCAAAAACTGGTTAATATGCTTGTAAGGGTCCTCCTTGCTAAGCCCATGGAAAGAGGGCAGCATCTAGATGATTGAAGTTTTTATCTCATAATTCCCCTGAATATCAGAGAATTGAATGCTAAAAGGGGAGTTATAGTCATCCGGAGCATTCAACTCCTTGAGAGTTTTGGGTTGTTCTTCACCCATATTTGCTATCACAGGTTCACTTGGGGGCTCTCCTATGGTGTGCCTGTCTCTTCTAAGTCTCTGTCCCCTTTCTAACTCAGGGTTAAGAGGCTCTAAAGTAGGGCTGAGAGATCTCCTCCCTAGCATACAAGCACACCAACAGCAAGGAGAGCTTCTTGCAGGCACATTACAAATGAATAACTTTACAATTAACAATTTTAGCTAACTAGTTTACAGCTATTCAAAGAATACATTTACAACTATCCTAGATACTGCTAGAGAATTTTCAAGAAAGATAGACAAAATTTTAAAAGTTAGAGAGTTTGCAAACAGAGGTAGCTAAGCTCCAATTGCAGTCCAACTGTACTTCACTGCTGCTGTCTAGATCTGTAAGAACGGTTCAAAATTATATCAGCAGTATCAATTATTCACATTTGCAAAGAATACTAAGAATACAAAACCTAAGGGTCTACCAATAGATCATCTCTCCTCGGCAACGGCGCCAAAAACTTGTTGGCGGATTTCTGTGTGTGCTTGCTTTATTGGTTGTAGTAAAAGAAATTTAAAATCAAGATAAAAGGGGGGATGGAATCAGCACAACTAAGAAATCCTAGACCTGCAAGATACAAGGTCCATTGTGGCAAGTTTTGATAAGTAAGAGTTTGTCCCACAGGGAAAGGTGATCTATGGCTCCAAGGGAGCCATCTCTAGTAGTCCCTCCTGATCTGACTACAGATCTGGTAGTCCTAAAAAGGAGGGGAGTTTAAGGTCACTTATTCTAGGTATTCTAAACTACAGAAAGGGTTGAGAGGATGGATGGAGTGTGGAAAATAAATATAAAAGGGTGAAAAGTATGTCATTGAGCCTAGATCAGAGGAGCTTTATAACTCAGATTCAGATCTGATGTTATAGAAATCATGTCCAATGGCTACATTATCACCACTGAGGAGAAAGGATCCAACCCATCTCTCTGCCATGATTCAATCCCTTAAGGTTATAACCTGTCCACTCGAATGGCCACAGACTATCCCATAGGGGAACCACAATCCAGGGATAGGTCAAAACAAGTTAATCATTGTAGGCACTATTTCATCCAGGCTACCAGCTCAAGAATCCATAGGGAACCTCAACCTCTAAGGCTCTAAGTGTGGGGCTAAGGCTGTACAGGACCATGATAGCCCAGACACATAGAACCAATAAGAGATTGAGTACAACCTTCGATCTAGCTGTCCATTGCTTGAGTGAGGCTACAATGGTCCAGTCACAAGCCTACAATCTCTATAATCAGATCAGATCTAATATCTAATAGCGGATCTATACAAATGTAGGGGAGTCTGCCTCTGTACAATCTCCCACCAGGCTTCTACAAGCTCAGGTGTAAAGAAGAAGGATCCATCTTGGGTCGGTGGATTAGAATCACCCTAAGGCTATAACCTGTCCACTTGAATGGTCACAGACTATCCCAGAGGCTATCCTCCTCACGGAGCCCAAGACAAAACAAGAATATCACTGCCACCACCATGGTTACAAGGCTACCAGCTCAAGCTCCCATGGGGATTTCAGATCTAGTGGGTCCTGTGGTGGGGCTAAGGCTGTATATGACCATGATAGCCCTGGCACACAGGTCACTTGGATCTGAGTGGCCCTTAGAATCAGTCCTCCATTACTTTGAAGCACAGCCAAAGCAATGGCGGATCACAAGGCAGCAGCCTTGCATAGAGCATCTCACATTCAAACATAAATCCCACAGAGTACAAATCCTATTACAAAACTTCCATTGATCTAGTTCAAAAAGCATACAAAGACATAGCCAGCAAGTGCTGGACTTTGGAGAGAAGGGAAAAGAAAAAGCAAACTACTTACAGCTACAAAAAGAAAAGAAAAATGATCTCAGATCAAGTCTTCAAGAAATGAGATGTGTTCCCAGCTATTTCAGGAATTTTCAGCCTCTCCCTAACCTAAGCTAAGTATGGGTTTATATAGCAGTGGTGTGGCGACGCATTAGGGTTAGGGAAATCATACTTTTAACGATGCCACGTGGTCGAATAGTGATCCTTAGATTCCTTGGGGCACGTGCACAGAGATTTGAGAGTGGGAGTGCATGGCCTAATCGCTGGAAATTCCCAGAAGGCCCTCTACTGAAAAGATGGAAGTTGAAGTTCAGAGCTTCGCTAGGTAGCTCCTTTGTTTCCCAGACTTGTCGCGTGGTAGCTCTTGCTCTTCGCCAGGATGATTTGACATTAAAGCTTCAACCGTCGTGAGGTTGCTTTGGTTTGCTCTTCAGGCAGTCGCGAGGTTGAGTAGACATCAAAGCCTCAGATGTCATGGGGTTGGAGTTCAAGCAGTCTCGAGGTAGCTGTGCAATCGCTGGGTTGATCTTCGCGAGGATAGATTTAAATAGCACGAGAACTTCGCGAGCACTTCTCTTCAATGGACTTCACGAGTTTCCTCATGAGGCTTTAAGGAGTTCTGAACTGTGCAAGGCTTCATGTCTTGACTGATCTTTGCAAGGATGGCTCCGTCTTTGCGAGGATGCTTTCTTCTTGAATGGCGCGAGAACTGCGCGAGGAGTTCTCTTCTGAAAATTGCATCCCGCGGCCACTACGCGAGGAGTCTCTTGAAGCTCTCTCTCCTCAGCCGTTCTAAGCGAACTGCGCGAGGTAGAGAGAGGTCTGCTTTGAACTGCACGAGACTACGCGATGTGTTCTACCCTTGAGCTTTGCAAGAGCTGCGTGAGTAGTTGTTGTAAAGTCTTGGGAAGCTCAGTTGGACTGCGCGAGGCTCATTCCAGGTCTGGATTCAGAGTCCATCCTTCTGAGGGACTTCTGGTGCCAAAACAGGCTCCTTAGCAGGATTCCTGGCCTTGTTTCACTGCTGATTATTACCTACATAAAACACTTAACAAGAACTTATTAAATGGCTAAGGGTCTAATCAAAGGTTAAGTTAAGGGGTGAAAAGTGGTACTTTTCAGGTCTTAACAATACCTTCCCAAAATCAAAATATCACCCAATCCATACCATATTGTTCCACATCCACACATGCCATGCCCATGTTTTCAAACCCCTCATCTACCCAGACCATGTCCAATTTTACCTGGGTCATGCCCAATTTTTCCCATACACCCATCTCATCCATACTCCACATTTCCCCTCCATCGAATGTGCCCTATACATCCACCCCATCACCCAATCCAATGGTCATGATGGATGAGATGGTGAAGGCCTATACAATATGGAAGGCCTCACAAAGCAGCCTTCCTTATCCATCCCCGACAAATCCATCTCATGCACTCCCAAATCTCCATGCCTCTTTCCTCCAAAGCTCCCATCAACCCCCCATTATCCATACCACCCAAGACCCCCATCAATCATGGGGTCATTTGAGCGGGCCTTAGGTCCCCATACCTCAAGCCCATCAAGGCCCAATGGCCTAAACCCAAGCCTACCAAGGCCCCATGACCCAAACCCAAGCCCACCAGGACCCCATCCCCCAAACCCATAAAGGCCCAATGGCCCAAGCCCACCAAGGCTCCATACCCCAAGCCATCAATGGCTCCATACCCAAAGCCCACCAGGGCCCCAAGCCCATCAAGGCCCAATGGCTCAAGCCCACCAAGGACTAATGACCCAAGCGCACCAAGGACCAATGGCCTAGACCCAAGCCTACCAAGGCCCAATACCCCAAACCCACCAAGGCCCAATGGCCCAAACCCAAGCCCACCAAGGCCCGATACCCCAAGCCTACCAAGGCCCCGTAACCCATACCCAAATCCATCAAGGCCCACACTGGGAAGCCCCGTTCTCCCATCCTCCCTCATTCCCCCAGTATCCCATATACTCCCAACAGGTCCCCATTCCACCCCAAATAATGCACCCATATCAGCAAGGCTCTCAACCCATCATGGGCCCTACTTATCCACAAGTCTCACACCAGACCCAATATGGGAATCCGTCCCATACCATCAACCCCCCCAGTTCATCCATCCCCATACCTCTCAGACCCATCCCCAAGAATTCCTCCATATATAGTGGGCCCACCAAGCACCCATCCAGCTTGCGCAAAACCAATAGGACAATCTCACCCTCCCTCCACCATATATAGACCCACAGTATGAGGAGGATGAGATTAGGAATAGTGGAACCTATGCAGGGGCATTCACCAGCTTCAATCCCCCACCACCCATATTCACTAACCCATTGGCAGCCTAAAGAGAATGGAGGCCACCTGTTGAGGGACTGGTCCCGCCTTCCAAAGAGTCTGAGCTGTTAAAAGAAAAAATGGACAAGATCCAAAAATAGTTGATGAAGATGGGTGAAGCTGAAATCCATGCCACAAACTTTTCTAACTTATGCCTATTCGCCGACGTCCCTTTGCCTCCAAAATTTAAAGTGTCAATCTTCGATAAATATAATGGCACGGGCAACCCCATTGCACATCTCAAGTCCTAGAATCACCAAGATCGAAACGTCACTGCCTCCCGAGGAAAGAAAAAGCATGATTGATTTCCTTCGGTCATACCAAGACGTCGTCACATGATCATATGAGGATATGCCTAGTTTGGACACCGATTTGGTCGAGCATGAACTTCCACTATATCTGGATGTTAAGTCGGTCAAACATAAGTTGAGACGTCTCCGACCTAAATGGATGTTGAAAGTGACAGATGAAGTTATCAAATAGTACAACGCGGGGTTTCTCATGGTCTCAAAGTACCCTCAATGGCTAGCCACTATTGTCCCAGTACCAAAGAAGGATGGAAAGGTTCACATGTGCATCGACTACAGAAACCTGAACAAGGCGAGCCTGAAAGACGACTTCCCATTGCCACACATCAACATCTTGGTCGATAACACTACATGACATGGGATGCTCTCATTCATGGACAGATTCTCTGGGTATAATCAAATCAAGATGGTTGAGGCAGACCGAGAGAAGACAACGTTCATTACCTCATGGGAAACTTTCTATTATAGAGTCATACCTTTTGGGTTGAAGAATGTTGGGGCAACATATCAGAGAGTGATGAGTGCACTCTTCCACGATATGATGCACCGAGAAATTGAGGTGTACGTTGATGACATGATCGCTAAGTCACCAGAGAGAAGTGACCATCTGATAAACCTCTAAAAACTATTTGAGAGATTGAGGAAATATAGGCTCCGTCTGAACCTCAAAAGTGTGCATTTAGCATTATGTCAGGAAAACTCCCAGGTTTTATCGTCAATAGAAGAGGCATCAAGGTTGACCTGATCAAAGTGAAAGCCATCGTCGAAATGCCACCACCATAGAGAAAGATGTCAGAGGCTTCTTGGGTAGAATATAGTACATCAGTCGTTTCATCGCACAACTCAGTCGTATCTATACACCGATCTTCAAATTACTAAGAAAAGATTCACCCGTTGAATGGAACGAGGACTGTCAAGCAACATTTGATAAAATCAAGGGTTACCTTCTTAACCCACCGGTGTTGGCACCATCCGAACCAGGGAGACCACTCTTATTGTACCTCTCCACAATGGAAGTTTCGATGGGATGCGTCCTAGGGTAGCATGATGAAACGGGAAGGAGAGAGCAAACCATCTACTATCTCAGCAAGAATTTCACTGATTATGAGGCACTCGATTCTCATCTGGAGAAAGCATGCCTGGCGCTCGTATGGGCTACATAGAGGCTCCGCCACTACTTATTATCCCAAGCTGTTCTACTCCTGACACAGATGGATCTGTTGAAGTACTTATTGGAGAAGCCGGCTCTCACTGCTCGAACTGCACGTTGGCAACTTCTCCTATCTAAATTTGACATCACATATTTCATGCAGAAGTCAATCAAGGGATAAGCACTCATCGATCATCTTGCCAAGAATCCTTTACCCAACTACGAGCCTTTAAGAGCCGAATTTCCTGATGAGGATATCTTATTCATGATAGATGATGATATAATAGAGACAGAAGAGTCATGGGTAATTCACTTCTACGAGACAGCAAATGTCGAGGGTCAAGGGGTTGGTGCTATTTTAATCTCGCCAAAAGGATCTCACATACCCGTCTCCATCAAGCTTAACTTCCCGTGCACAAATAACATGGCCGAATATGTGGCCTGTGCAGCCGGCCTACAGGGAGCCTTGGACCTGAACATAACTCATCTCAGGGTATTTGAAGACTCACAGTTAATCATATGCCAGACAAATGGAGATTGGAAGACAAAGGATGAGAAATTGATCCCGTATCATGAGCATCTCGAAGATCTAATAGCATGCTTTGATAATATTACCTTCTCTTATGTCCCACGAGAGATAAATCATTTTGCCGATGCACTAACAGCGTTGGCATCAATGGTAGAAATTCCCTATGGTATCGAGATGAAGCTGATCATGATTGAGCAGAGAATGAACCTACCTTCTGCCTCCAGATTGAGGAACCCCCAAGGTTTGATGATGAGTCTTCATGGTTCCCAGATATCAAGAATTTCCTTGAAGCTCATGCCTTCCCTTAGGGGCATCCAAGGAAGACAGACGGACCATCTAGAGATTAGCGGCAAACTATGTCATCTGCGGCGAATGCCTCTACAAGCGGTCATATAATAATATCTTGCTCAGATGCCTAACTGAAGGAGATGCAGCCAACATCATAAAAGAGATCCATGAGGGAGTATGCGGGGCCCACGTCAATGGACACATGCTCGACAAAAAGATCCTACGGCAGGGGTATTACTGGTCCACCATGGAAGTAAATTGTTGCAAGCACGTTCAGAAGTGCAATAAATGCCAGGAGCACTCCAGTCTGATACACGCTCCAGCCATAGATCTACATAGCATGACTACTCCCTAGCCATTTTATACCTGGGGACTCGACGTTGTCGAAAAAGTCAATCTGAAAGCATCAAATGGGCATCAGTCATCCTCGATGCCATTGAATACTTCACCAAATGGGAAGAGGCAGCATCATATACAAACATCACGACCAGTCTTGTCAAGAAGTTCATCAAGAACAACATTGTGTGTTAGCTTAGCATGCCCAAAGACATCATCACAAACAATGGCCCTAACTTTGCGAACAAGAGCATCAGAGCCTTCTGCGAGCAATATAAAATCAGGCATCATCGCTTGTCACCATATCGGCCGCAAACCAATGGTGTCGTAGAAGCTACTAACAAGACAGTCATCTGAATCCTTGAGAAGATAGTCATCACCTATCGAGATTGGAGTGAAATGTTACCATTCGCACTATGGGCCTATTGAACATCGATTCATACTGCTACGGGAGCAACACCATTCTCCCTTGTGTATGGAACCGAGGCAGTGCTACCAGTTGAGGTTGAGATACCTTCACTTCGCATCCTCATCGACTCTGATCTACCGAAAGCTGTCATCGAATTTGATCTACTGAAAGTTGAAAGAGAAAGATCCCGCTTTGAGCAACCGAACCTACTCGATGAGAAAAGGCTCCTAGCCTTACGTCACACCTAGGCCTATCAGAGAAGAATCGTACGTGCTTACAACAAGCGTGTTCGCACCCGAGATTTAAAGGTGGGTGATATTATGCTTAAAAAGATCTTCCCATCTCTCCACGCCGATCCGAGAGGAAATTCAAGCCCAACTGGGAAGGACCCTTCATCATCCAAGAAGTGCTCCCTGGATACGCGCTCTGCCTCTCCACCATGGATGGAGATCACTTTCCTGAGCCCATCAATGCTAGATACGTTCAACGATTCTACTCCTAGTCTCCCATAATAAGGTAAGTACTGATAAAAATGGATACATGACTGCTTAAGGACCCCATAAAAGAGGCTATCATTTCAAAGCCAAGTGACCAAAAGTTTCCCTGAACATTCATCCCCTTTGATAGACCTATTGAGCCATGATCCTTTCTTTTATAAAAACCCCTCCCCATAAAAGAAGACGGAAAAAGTGTACATACCAAACAAGAAAAAAAAAGAGAGGGAGAAAAAGAGTTACCATCAAATCCAAAAAAAAAAATCAGAAAAGCAAAATCCCAAAAAGAGGATGTCTAACAAAAAAAAACCAAAAAAAAAAAAAATTAGAAAAGAAAAAGTGGGGCATTACAGTCAAAATACCCCAAGGAAGAAATGTATTACGGCAACTAGAACCCCATCAAGGAAACCTTCTTAACCCAGAATACCTTCAAAATTCTTAACCTATCCCATGGCCAAGATATATCCTGAGGAAAAGCCCTCTTTAAGGTCTACGAGCAGTCATAGTATCCATTAAGTCAGCACGAGCCAAACTGAGAGACGATAAAGGAATCTCCATCCAGTCGGCTATGACGGAATTGGCGTCCATGTCGTGGCCTTTATCAAGAAGAAAAGAAAAAGAAAAATACAACCTCAGAGTAAAAAGGATGTGGTGAAAACCCAAAAGGGCACCATGGGTAAAAATAGCGAGCTTATGCGGACGAGGTGAAAACCTGAAAAGGCACCTGGGGTAAAAATACAAACCCATGGACGTAGTGAAAACCTGAAAGGGCGGTACGGGTAAAAAGAGGGCAACGACGAGCATAGCGAAAACCCATCTTGGGCGCTGAGTAAAAATGGTCAAAGAAAAGAGAAGAAATCAGTTACTATGTGGGTTTTGACTCCGAGTTCTAGTCTTCATTTGGGCTGCTCATGTTAGCTCAAATCGAATATTGATCAAGGATATCTTTGGACTGCATAGGCAAATGTATGGCCCGAGGTAAGGATAAAAGGGTCGACTCAATCCAAGGGGATGGATGTTCTGACCTTGGTAAAAATTGTTGAACCTCACTTGGGCCCTACCGCATGAACGGGTTCAGCTATGCTTAGAATGGGACCCGTGACTTCGTCTCGTTGTTGAGGCATCAAACAAAGGAAAGGAGACAACCACATTTGTAAAAGATAATAAATTCCCCATTCCTATTTTCAGGCCGACACGGTGCACACCCCACCCCGAGATGATCGGTTTGATGACCGAAAGGACCACATTTGCAAAAGATAATAAATGTCCCTTTCCCATTTTTAGGCTGGCACTATGCACACCCCACTCTGAGATGATCAGTTTGACGACCGGAAGGACCACATTTGCAAAAGATAATAAATTTCTATTTCCCATTTTCAGGCTGGCACTGTGTACACTCCACCCCGAGATGATCGATTTGATGACCGAAGAGGACCACATTTGTAAAAGATAATAAATTTCTCTTTCCCATTTTCATCCCTGTAATGTGTGCACCACATCCCAAAAGGAAGATCGGCACAATACCTATTTTCTCCCATTTACAAAAGCAAAGAAAGATAGAATTTGTGTAAGATAATAGATTTCCTCTTCCATTTACATGGCTATACTATGCTTGCACCACATCTCAAAAAATAATCAGTGTGATGCCTTGTGTACCCTTCACAAAATTGAAAAGCAATAAAAACATGAAGAAAATATATATACCTAAAAAAAAAAAAAAAATTTAGCAGGGGTTATGCCCCTCCCTGTGGTGATTTGATCCATGCAAAAGGTATGTGCAGGTCTAGGTCAAACTACTCAACTTGCACTTCAAAGCATGAATCTCAGCTTGTAAGGCATCCTCCCGAGCATCTTAATCTGTCATCCAGTGGCCATAAAGACTCTTATACCATTTCCAAGAAACATCAGTAGCACCAAGAGCATCACTTAAGGTTCCTTTCAGACGAAGGACCTCACACTCTGTAAAACCAGCTCTTCCTTCTGCGAAATCTGCTCTGACCTTGTGTTTCTCTAAACATTCATGCAGGGCCTATTTCTCATCTACCAATAGCTCAATCCGAGCCAGAAGTGTTGACTCCTTCCTCGGCCAAGACCCCTTTGCACCACTACTCTCCGCCTGATCCACGCAATGGACAGAGGGCCTCTCAGATAGCAACCAGGCCTCATACCCCGAAGAAGTCAGAAGAGAATCCCCTTGCTCTAAGCCGTACATATGTGTCGATTGACGCGTCTCCTAAAGAACAGCTATCCTATCCAAGTCCCCAGAGGACCCCTGAGAAAAGATCAATTCGCATAGGGGAAGTCTCTCCAAGAAGGGCACCTGTTGAGTATAACCAAACTAACGCAGTACCCGAGAAGGAAAATAATGGGTGCTACCATCCAAGCCAAGAAGGGTGATGCCCTCATGATCTCTAGATCAAACTATTGGAAAAGTCTTGTCCAACCATGGAAGCCTCCACTCCAGCTCAGCCTTAGCCAGCCAAAGTTTCAGCTCCCACATATTCCCTCGGGGCAACTTATGGCATCTGCCCAAAAATTAGCGAGCCGCCTCTCCACGAACCACATAAAAGTGGGGCACAAACCCCAAAATGGAAAAATGCTCCCCAAGTCAAACCTAGAGTAGAACGGGGCATCCCCGGAGGCACTCAACCTTGTCCAAAGCAAAAGCTTCGAGACAGTGGTAAAGCTCCGCCAATACCATATGCATCACAGAGCAACCCTCCTCAAGTTCCGTCAGCATGTCACAAAGTACAAGAGAGAAGCTCCCCCCCCCAGTGTAGAAAAGGACCTCTAAGAGAAGGTAGAGAATGAAAGCTTTTACATTATGGATGTTTCTAATTGGAAATTTTTGCAAGCTTTCATCACTAAAAAGCTCTCTTAGGAATTTCATCGAACACCTGGTGGGCCCACCGACAAAGCTTTTCTCATAATCAGCTTTCTTCAAACCCAAAGTCATATAGATGGCATTAACATAACCTGGTTTCGGCACTATCCTGGCAAGACCTCTATGTAGCTTCAAACTCGATAGGTTGGTGAGTTCTTCAAGAGTGGGATTTAGCTCATGGTTCCCAAAGCAGAAGACATGGGTACCCACGTCCTAATGCGAAGCTGCCGCGTAAAGGAAATCCCAAAGCAAAGGAAGATCCAGGAAGGACGGGAAACAGGCCAATCTGAGTTGATCCAAACCTGCCAGCTCACTTTCATTCAAGCTATCGAGCCATTTCTTCAAAAAACTGGGCCTGCTCCCAAAGAGGGAAATGTAAAAGTCCCGGACCCCCCAAAAGAGGCGGGGTCGGAACGCGGGTCTATGGTCATACAAAGATATTTTGAGAAATAACAATTCGATGTAGGGCGATGGATCCACCCTCAGGAAAGAGAAAAGAAAAAATGGCAGAAAAAATCCAAAACCCAACTAGAAATAATGAAAAAAGGGGCATTCTCGGGTCTTAAAGACCACACACTACCCAGAAAATACTTAGCGTGTGTAATGCACACGCTAGTTCAAAATCTCTCAAATTTTTCCTAGCGTGTATATTACACACGCTAAGTCAAAAAGTCCCCAAAAAATGCCTAGCATGTATAATATACACGCTAGGTCATTTCTAAAGAAATTTTACCTAGTGTGTATATTACACACGCTAGGCCAGAAAACCCCCAATAAAATGAGAGAGAGGGAATTTGGGAGTTTATTTTTTACCGGTGCTTTAACCAGCCCACATATACTTTCTTCTCATACAAAGCACCCCAGGTTACATGCTGGGATACCAAAATTCACCAGCTAACCTATCTGCGTGATTTTCTTTCAGGTACCACCCACATAAACATATAGGGCTTGGCCATTTTTAAACCTAATACACAACCCAAGGGCCAGTTTCCTAATTCGGGGCCCATCGTGCAGATAATCAAGCATGTCACATCCAAAAGAAAGGGACTGAACAAATAGAAAGGGAAAGCGGTAACATTCATCCCAAGTCATCCAAAATGTGTTCAATTATCCATTACATTAAATTTCCAAAAATAAAAGATGAATGTTCAAAAGTCTCAAATGTTTATCAAAAGGAGGAAAATAAAAGCAGGTTGCTCTGAATCGGTGCCCTTGGTCCTCTTTCATCGGTGTGAGGTACTATGATAGATCCGCACATCCCCCACCCGGGACCACTCCTGGGACAGCCTACTGAGCAATGAGTGCAACTCCTTTTCACGAGCACGTTGCAAGCATCACACCAAAAGGCTAGTCAAGGTCAATTGAAAATAGGCAACAAAGCAACAAGAAGAATCAATTAGTGCCATACTCCCCACTTCCACATCCCAAAGGCCAGCAATGTTATGGTAGTATTCCGCCTGGTTAATAGTAAACTCATAATCGTACAAGGGAAAGAGAGAAAGAGAGGTCAACTGCATGAGAAATGATACAAAGACAGGCATATCTTCAAAATAATAGGTAGGTAAGAAAACTCACCCCCGAAACCAACTCAAGAGAAGGGACCCTAACTACCTCATTCGATATACGAGCCTGCTCTGCCATATCAGCACAAAGGCCCGAGATGAGCGCGTCGTCAAAATGCCTAAAGGCTCCCTGGGTCCCCACAGTCGAGGCCCCTGAGCCCCCCGCACCAAAAGGGTCTGAAGGACCAGCACCTGATGCCTCTACAGGACCCGCCTCAGCCACGTCCTCATCAGAATCCTCCTCTCCCTCAAACTAAAAAAGAGGCAGAAATCCAGTCAGTATGGAAAAATCAAGACAAACAAGAATGCATATGGAAGAAAGATAAGAGGAAGAATACCTGAGATCGTGGGCCTCCGAATGCCAAAAAGTTGGCACCTGGCACAAAGCGTGGGAAGAGGGACCGGTACGGGAGAGACTCATACCACATCTGATACCCTCCATGCTCAAAGACACCATCAACTGGGTGCCCATGGTGAAGGAGTCCATCTACAAGCTCCTCAATCATACCCTCCGGTGACATAACATCCCCTGGAGGACCCTGCGGCACCGCGAAGTAGTCCCGGTCCTGATGCACCACCCTCTCCCCCAAGTAATATGCTCTAACCCAGGAGCGGTAAAAGGAGATGATGTGATGATCAATAAATAGTCAGGACTAGCCCACGATAGCACGATCCCAGAAAGGGGAGCCGACATAGGGATCAAAGGTCACCTACTCAGAAAAGAAGGGCCCTATTAGTCAAAGCAACACCATCTAAAATCCCAAGGAAAAGAGAGAGAGAGAGAGGGGGGGGGAGGAAGTGGATACCTGCTCCAGGATCATCAGGTCAAATTGGGACCTCAGACCCAGTTTCAGATGCTTCATCCCTAGGTCCTTGCAATGACTCTTGTGCCAGCTGCTCATGATGGGATATGTGAAATCTTTTGAGAAGAGGAGGGGGCGGCTCGGCTGGAAGTTCTAATATCCTTAAATTTGAAAGGACGAACAAACAGGAAAATATGTTAAAAGAAAGCAAAAAAGACGAACCTTGGGTGACCAAAAAATGAAAAAAAAAAATCAATCACCTCGATCGCAGGCCAAAAGCAGAGAACAGAGGCCACATCCCCATCTGAGGCCCTAACCAAACTAGCCATCAACACGGCATATCTTGCTCCCCCTAGTCAAAACGATGCACACTCTCCCAGTTTACCATTAGACTGAGGAGGGATAGCGAGATCCGACCAGCACTAGTATTGGCGAGAATTGTCTTACCCAACAGGAAAAGGAGCGAGATATGGGTGAGCATCAGTGTACGCTCGGGCTCAATGACGATATCCATATCCAGCTGGACTGGATCCACCAACTCGTCAATATCAAATTGATCGACCAGCCAGGATAGCTAGACCTCAAAGTTGATCATATCTAGGGAGGTGGGGTAATCCCCGACAACTCAATCACCTCTGCACGGTTTGGTATGCGAGGAGGAACCACAGGTATCCCTCCTATCCCGATCCCGATAATCATGGACCAGTCCACTGAGATGATGGTCATCTCAGCCATGGATATATGGAAGGTCATCGTCTCAGACCAAAACCGCTCCACCAGGGCCTTCACATATGCCATATCCCCCCTCATGGCCAGGCATGACAAGAAGTCCCCAAAGTCGGCCTGGGCTAGAAGGAACCTGACAACCTGGGGGAGACGAACATAGAGGCGTTGGAGGTCGAACCAACCTCCACAGAACATGAGCGGGGGCAGGGGCTGTATCAAGAGAACAAGGAATGTCAGATTTAAAAGCAAAGAGGCCAGAGCAAAAAAAATATATAGCCAAAGAATACATATTTTACCTTGCTGGCTATACCAAAGTTGAATATATGGGTGTACTGCTGATGCTGTAACCCACGGCGTGTGGCTTCGCCCTGCATTTCCCACCAGTCACGAGAAGAGCGTTGCACCTGAATAAGGCGCTCCCATTTAGCACCATTAGTCACATCGGGACCACCCTTATGACCAAGGTCTTCTTCACTCGACATCCTAAAAGGATAACATGCAACAAGTACAAAAAAATCATCATCGTCATCAACCAAAATCATAATCAAATCATCAAGGGCGTTGTTAAAAATATCAGATCGAAGGAAGGTACTATGCCTCTCACACACTAGATTTTTTTCCAAAAAAGGTGCACCCAAAAAAAAATCTTCATCAAGTCATATACCCTTCCAAAAAACAAAAAAAAAAAAAGAAGAGAAGAAAATCTTTACAAAAATCCTCTCAAAATTTCGATTAAAAAGCCCCACAATGCATACACACTAAAATTATGGTTAGGGAGGCATTCAAAAATTTAAAATCAAATCACTTTTTTCCATCATGTATTTTAAAAATAAGATCACACTGGTGTAAGAAGGAAAATCAAAATTTTTGAACAAAAACCCATCCATTTTCACAAAAGAATTAAAATACACCCTCTTTTCAAACCAAAATTCATGCGAATGAATGCAACTGTCATGAAATAGATAACATATGCAGAGAAAATCATTTAGATAGATCATACATGTAAAGATCATCATCTCTATCCCAAAAAACCCTAACCACATTGGAAATAAATAAAAGAAAATAGGGTTTTAAATGATTACCTTGAAGGAGAAATGAACCCTAGAACCGGCGGGATAAAGCATGATTAATCAGTAATGTTGAACAATGGCGCGATGTCAAGGTTCAAATCGAATCAATAGAGCACAAGGAGACCCTTCCGTTTTGGTTTAGGAAAGAGGGGGGAAAAGAATTTTGGAAAAAACACCCTCCCTGCTAGGACCTGGCCGATTTAGGGCACCTTTTTGCCTAGTGTGTATAATATACACACTTGGCTTAAATTTTCCAGATTTGGCCTAGAGTGTATAATATACATGCTAGGCATAAATCCGTCAGATTTAGCCTAGCGTGTATGATATACATGCTAGGCTTAAACTCCTCCCTTATACATATGTATGCTCCTTTTAGGTGCATACGTATGTGTAACCCTAAAAATAAAAAAATAAAAAAAAGGGAGACTGTGGCACACGTCCCAATAAGCGCGCTGACTTCCATTCGATCCACTTGGGGATTGTGCTAAAATAAAATGTTTAAGGACAATGAGCACGCTTAAAATCCTGAACAAACATTAAAAACAAAATATTTATATATATATATAATAATAATATCTATGTACACAAAATAACAAATATATATAACTCATCGCTGTCGGTACACACTCCCAAAAAGCATTGCGACATCAATTCACTCTGCTCGGCTTGTTGTGCTAAAGTAACCTCGGGATCAATGGGTTTGCCCAAAGTCCTCAAACCCTGCTTCACGTAGGGGCATCCGTGGCTAGTCGAATGGGGCTATCAATGCCTCATGCGATTGGACACAAACTGTGGATTTTAGCGTCTTTGTATCGCGCCAATTTTTAGGTATGGGTCGATCACCCTCCCGCTCGCGAGGCTGTTTAATTCAAAATGAAACTTGAACATCGAACATAATCAAATCGTATCGAGGAGCAGACATTTTTCCCAATATATTGGGCTTTCGCAAACTCACACCATCTCGGTCATGCCCAGTAATGTCGCTAAGCGCTTGGGGACCGATAGCCTTGAGGAACAAACGTTTTTCCTAAAATACAGGGCTTTCGTATACTCATGATATTACCATCTACTATTTGAGGTTCACTTTGAATATAGTAGACCTTTCAGCATACCTTGGGCCTCTTCAGATGTCTTTTTCTTTAGCATTCGATCATTAATGATCGGATACCAAAGAGGGGTATCTGTATACACCTAAATTTGGCCCAAGGCCCAATCGAAGCATACTTTGATAAAGGCGCACCCTCGAGCTTCCAATAGCACTTCCAATACCCTTAGGAACCTTTTTCAAACCCTTAGAACTCAACCTCAACCCTTAGGAGCCTATGCTCGACCCTTGGGAGCTAACCCTAACCTATAGATCTAATCCTGAACCCGCTTCAAATCATCCTGAGTAGTGGTTGAGAGGAGGCATACCAAGGCTTATTGGGACCTCTGCTGAGACTAAATCATATACCATTAGAAAGTAGAGGTTCTCAGCTTTCTAACAAGCTAAGAAACATCCCGGTCTGAGTCATACACTGAAAGTTATGGCGATCTGAGTTTGGGGCAGAGCTAGGGGCGTTTTGCCTAGCATGTATAATATACACGCTAGGCCATTTTTTAAGGAATTTTGCCTAGCGTGTATAATATACATGCTAGGCCATTTTCTGGAAAAATTTGGCCTAGCGTGTATAATATACACGCTAAGCCAAATGGGCCCCACAACGGGCTCTGAACTTCTCACAAGCAATGTACATATGCCTAGCATGTATAATATACACACTAGGCTTAGCTACAATAACTGTGAGATTTTGCTCAAATTTTACTTTTGGGGTTTGAGTTGTTGACCATCCCCATGCTTTGAGTGAGTTTCTTTAGGACTGTTGCACCCCCATTTACCCTATTTGCAACCCCCTACTCATTTGAAACCTCACCCTATCATCTACCATTGAACCCATCCTCACACCTATCCATGACCTTGAAAAACCCAAAAACTATAGATTTAGGATTACCTAATTGCTAATCCCATTAGCCCTTAAGTATCCCCCTAATCTACTCCTTTTCTATAAACAGAGAGGCACCCCCCCCCCTTACTAATGGCTTGAAAAATTTTCCAAAGAGAGAAAGATTAGAAATTTCCTTCTCCCCTTTGGTGCACCAAACCCATATAAATTCCAAAATTCAAAACCCTTCCTTAGACCCCATCTTCCATCAAAAATCCCTTAGCCTAGGTGAGCACTACTCCCTAGCCTTCTTCTCCTACCCCTTAGCTTTCAAGCCTTAGAGGTTAGAACCCATCTTCCATCCACTCAAGCCATCAAAAGCTCATCAAGTGCACCTACGCAAAGGTCCACAGCCGTGCTACAAGAGCTCAAGAGCTCCGACTCTCCCCTCTACTCCTCTAACTTCATTGTTTTTCCTTTATCCAAGGATTCAATCCATTACGCCACCGAATTTTTGGTGTTTTCAAAGAGATTGATAGGATCATAGTGCCTTCGGGCAAGAGGAAGTGTTATTTTATTTATTTTATTTTGGCCATAAGTAGATAGCGCTTTCGAGCGGGTTGATCGGGTTCCTAACACCTTCCCGATCGATAACCAAAGCCCCTACCCAAGAGCCTTTGGCGTTAGACTAGTGAATCAGAGTCATAATTTTATACTTCGGTGTTTTTAATATTGATTTAGGTTTCCTGGGACACCAAAAGCTCCAGGTGGCCACTTTAAGTTTGTAGTAAAGAGCGCATTGTCGCAATGGACTCGCGAGAGCCCACAATTGCATAGTAGTAAATTGCAATAAAATAAATTTAAACAAAAAAGTAAAAACCTTCCAAAGAGTTGATTTTTTAGCTTCCTCAGCCTTGGTTATCAGGCAAGACTTTAGAAAACTGTGGATGATGTTACTTTGTAAATCCTAAACTACTTTGATCGGGAGAAAACACAGACCTCAGTTGTCAATTGATGTTGTGAAATTCTTCAATGAATTTTCCTATGTGCCGAGCCTCTTATTTATAGATCATAAGGGTCGGTTTACAAAACTCCTAATTCTAATAAAAGAAATTACTATAACCAAACTATCCTAATTTAACTCTACTTCTAATCTTATTTTTCCTTTCTTTTATAGTTGATGTACTTCTGAGTTTCTTCCTTTATTTCAGCGGCAGAGTCCTTTAAGAGTCTCCTTCATCAATCTCCTCAGATCCGTAATTGGCCAAACTTTTAAGTCAAGAATTCTTCTAATTTTATGTATGACGGTGTTCATTCTCACATGATCAGCAACTTCAATAGGCTTTCCTTGTGTAAAATCGTAAATCTCGATTTTCTTCTTCTATTAACACAGCTTCCTATTAAACGATTCTCTATTTACGATTCGTCGCTTTCTCCTCTATCATACTCTTTTGAATGGTTTCCTCTCTAAAGAATCGTAAATTATGATTTCTACTCTATATTTACATTATTCCGCAAAATCGAAAAACATGATTTTTCATCTTTTAGTAGGTGATGATTCGTGTTTTGGTTCAATCGTCTTTTTATTATTTTATGAGTTTATTTTGACGAATATTAACACTTTGGTTCTCTTTTATTATTTTTCTTTAATATCAACACATCGGTAACTTATTAGTAGCAAACTAAGTCCTAGAATCACTAAGTTAAGGGTGGTAAAATGGTATATTATGTGACTGATCACACCCCAAAACTTATGCTTTGCTAGTCCCTAGCAAACAAGGAAATATAAAGTATCATAACTAAAAATTTAAATGCCACTTTCGTAGGGATCACGATTTCATTTACCATATATAACAAGCCTTTAAAACTCCTAGGTGATCCCTAGTGGAGGAGTTGTAGTCTCCTGAAGGTTTTCAGTGAAGTTACCTACAAACTTCAAATAATTTTGGATTTTTCAAAATATTTTACAAAACTAAAAGAAAAGTTAAAATCTAAAATCTAAACTAATTTTTATACACTAAGTTAACTATGTTGACTAACTTGACTAAATTGATCATCACATGGTTGTTATGAATTTTTAAAATTTACCAATCTTTTATCCTTACTTTCCATTATAACAGTCATCCTTGATTAGAACTCCAACAATTTCTATTCATAGTAAGCACGGAGTGTATGCATTAGTGAATAGTTTATTCTTTATAAATTTTTCTAAACTGCAAATTTAGAAAATATTTTCATTCAAAAACTCACTATTGGCATACTCTCTCACTATTGGCATACTCTCAAAAAAATATCAAAATTTTTGGGTTCTCTCAATATATTATTTCAGAAAAATTCAGTCAAAGGATAATTGCAAAAAAAATTTAATCTCATGGAAAAGATAATCTATTCTATTCATATGATTCCCTCTGTAGTCCATAGTATCTATTATTTACGCTTTTACTACTAGGCTTATGCTTTTACAAATCATAATCTACTAGGCTTATGCTTTTACAAATCATAAATCAGAAAGGTCTTTCATTCGGCTTGTAATGGCATTTTGGGTTTCAGAAGGTGTCAAAGAAAGGTAGAAAATGATTCAAATTTTTTTTTAGATTTCAGCTCTTCTTTCTCCTATCTTTTCAGCTTCTTCTTTTCTACTTCAATAAGTATCCAAGGATTTGAATAACTTCTTCCCATTTTTATCTTCTTATTTTTCTCATTTTGTATATTCCATTCTTCAATTGTTTTGCAAAATCGTGTTTCACAATTTTTCTTTCTTTTCTTTCTAAATCGTCTTTTACGATTTTGCACCTTTTCTTTCTAAATCGCCTTTTACGATTTTTCACCTTTTCTACAGTTTTTTTTTTATAGAATCATAATCTTCTTTTAGAAATCATCTTTTCACGATTTTTCACCTTTTCCCCCATATTTTTCAATTGATTTATTCAGTTGTACTATTTTTTAGCATTCCCCTTATCTATTTTTATTTGTTACTCCTTTCACTCTCTCTTCTTTCCTTCTTTTATTTTCTAAATTCTCATAAAATGTAAGGGTTAAAGGTTGAAAGCCTTAGGTAGTACATATGGTTAAGGGTTTTCAAAATTCTTGGTATAAAGAAATTCGATTTAGGCTTCTAATATGGGTTCAAAGGGTAAGTTATTTTCTGAGATTTTGGCATTTTGAATCTGGTAAATAAAAGATGGCCTTAAATCATCTTTATGATTTACTAGCATAAATGCCTTATTGTTTTGATATTTCTAACAGATGATTCTACATAAAAAAATCAAGTTATCATAGCCATAGAATATTTTGATTCTAAATTCAGCAATGTAAGATTTCATAACAGCATAGAAGTAGTCTCTCTCTCCTAAAAAATAGAAAATTTGGCTCTAATGCTCACTGATTTATAAAATTTTGAAACTATAGTCTAAAATATTATAGTTTAGATCAATCTATTGTTTCAAACTTTCAATCTAATACCGTGTTCAACGAGCTAAACATGAATTGTATTATTCTATATTCTGATTATTAAACTTCTACTATGATGGATCGTAAGTTTTCAAGATTTGCAAATTTCTTCTATCATAATTCACATATAATGATCGACTATAAATTAAAAAATTATGCAAAAGTACACTAAGTGAAACTAATTATATTAATTAACTAATTACTATACATAGAAGTTGTGTATCCCCCCAAACTGAAGTCAGACAATGCCCTCATTGGCACAAAAATAGGGGACACTTAAAATTTTTACCTTTGAATTACTGATAATACCGATTGTGGACCGAAAAAAATTTGTCACCAAAAAAATATCTGTGGCTTATTCTCGGAGTATCAATAATAAAAATTGAAAAAGAAAAGTTAGGAACATTTACACAGTTAATCAAAAAGGTAGTCAAAAGAAAATTTCATATATTATCTGAATATTTACAATGATCAAGAAAAGAAATCTTAAAAAAAAAAGTAATTACATAAAAGTATCAACCTAGGAAAAATCTAGACACACTAATTTATTTACCTTAAATGTTATACCTGTGAGGCTTGTGATGTTATGTAGTATTCACTCACTTGGTGATGAAGGGTATGGTACAAGAATGAAAGTAGTAGGGGATACATCTATAGAGTAATTGTCTTCTTCTTCTTCTGAAAGTGGTGCTCCATGGGTTGCTGGCCCAGCCTCATCTGTGCTTTCCTTCTCATCAACTAATCTGCAAGAGCTTCCTTCCAGGCTTTGTTACTCCTTATCCTTGTTTTTCAGATCAGCAGTCAACGTATTAATCACGGCAGATTTTAGTTATATCTCCATTCTCAACTTTTCTACTTTATTTTGTTATTTTGTTATTGGATCCCAACACTTCTTTGTGAGAGACTTAATGATCTGCTTCTATTCAACATTGATTAAACTAAGGGAATTGTAATCTTCTTACAATTTCAGAATTTTCCCATCAGCTACAGTCAATAGACGATTCGTTTGACTCAGCTGTTGATGGAGGTCTTGCTGATAATCTTTAAGAGCTTTTTCCCTCGCAGTTTCTGTATCATCTGGAATTACCATTAATCCTCCAAACTGTTCAATCAGAGTTGTAATTTTTCCTTCATACGCCTTCTTCTCTTCTTCCCACGCTTGCTGATTTTCACTAATCATTCTATTTTCTACTTGCAGTTGGGAGATTTGTGCTTGAAGGGTTGAAGTGGCTTCCTAGATTCTCTTTCCTGTTTTTACCACCCATTTCGCATGGTGATCTTGTGCAGCTTTTCGTCGCAAGCCTTCCATTATCTCTATGCGCTCTTGAGTCGTCAGTGTAGTATCAAAGACTCTCTACTTTAGTCTGTGATACTCCTCCATCCATTTCCTTACCACACTTGGTAGTCGTATCAAATTTGGAACATATGTATTTCGCTATTATTCTATTCCCTCAATTTGCTTACTACATCTTGTAATGGCAATAGATTTGGTTTGTGTGTAAGTTGCCATTGTTCCACTACCTTCAATCTCATTTCTAGTTCAGATATTGATGTGGTGGGGAATGGAGGATCAATGAGGGGTACCTCTTCTCTATTTAACAATTCTGTGAAACCCCCTCTTGGTAATTCAAAGCTTGGTTCTGCTTCTTCTGCTTGAATTATAAGAGTTTGCTCTGTAGTGGTGGAAATTATAGGTAGAACAACAGACTCTATTGGTGTAGGAACATGCCTAGAAGTAGCCATTTCAACAATCTACATTTCTTCTGTTATTCCAATGTTTGGGCTCACAGGCTCTGCTTCAGTAACAGTTGGCAGTGTGTCTGCCTCAATTGAAGAGGGCATAGCAGGCCCAACTGGTGAGTTCAAAGAGGGGTCATACAGACTAGCTTGGTCTGTAACTGTGGCTTGTTCTAACTCGACATCTCTCTCAAGTATTGGAGAGCCAATCTCTGCTCTCTCTTGAGGTTGAGTAGAAGTACTCAATCCCTCTTCGGTGGTTGTTGCTTCTGGTACTATTATTTATGTTAACTGCTCCATGGCAAATTCTTCCTGGTTCTCAGGAATCTATGGGACTTTTAGTGTAAAGGAGGTACTTTTGGTGCGAGAAGTGAGAGGGATTTTCTTTTTATTTTTGACACCTAAAGTTCTCCTATAGGTTGTTACTGTTATGCTTTCCTATGCTCTCGGCAAATCCTTTTCTTTGAGGTCTATGCTATACCCCACATTCATCAGTAAGTTTGTAATAAGACCTCCAAAGGGCAAAGTCAACTTCTTCGTCTGATATTTTTCTTGACTAAGTTTCTCCCTCACGGTGGTGATTACTTCAAAATCATAAGAGGGCACATCGAACCAATAGTGATTCGCCATTAAGTACAATGCTTTGGCAAAAAGTGCCCTTCTCTGCGTTTTGTGACCCGTGGTGTGAATAGTCTTATGAATTAAAACTTCGAAGAAGTGAAGTGATATACTCCTTGCTTCCAAATCTTTTTGAAGGAAAAAGGACCTGTCTCGTGAAGGTTTTCCTAACAGCTCTCTTGCCATTTAGATAAAGTCAGGAAGGGTATTGGCTAGCATCCTCAATATGTTAGCCTCTGAGATGTCCTGAGATACTTGTGGTATCTCCAAGGGTGCTAGCATTACCCTTGCGACCATTTCCTTTGTAATTTGGATCGGTAGTCCATCGATACTATTGGAGAGAACTGAGAATGGTTCCTGGTTACTTTTGGTCATGTTTTTGTAAAACAACCTCACCAATCTAAGGTAGGCTGGTGTGACTCTCGGTTCTAAGAAATATTGCAGCCCGACATCCTTAAAATATTTGATGGCTTTCTCACTCATTTCCAAGTTTTCCAAAGACTCAACGTCTATCGTGATTTCGGCTTCCACAATGTATTTCATGGAGGTAGGAAGCCGATCTAATATCGTGGCAGAAAACACTAACTTTTTGCCTTTATCTAACTTCATGCCCTTTTTGGGGGCAGATACAAAGTCTGTCTCATGTGTTTCTGTAGGTAGTTCTCTAATAACTACCCTAGAATATTTAGATTTCTTCTTGGGTGGGTCTGCTACTTTTGATTTGTCATTGAGGACAACAGACCGTGCGATAAGGTTAATAATTGGGGAGTTATCGGAATAGTTACCTTCCTCTCCTTCTTCCTCTTTTCGTTGTCGCTTGCCCATCTTGTTAACTATACTACAACTCCTTTCCTGTAAGAGTTAATGAAAACACCATCAATTAACAGTGGATTTCATAGAATTGAATAAAAATTTCTTGCAGAAACCCTTCCATTCGATCGTTAAATCGTCACCTTACCTCTGGATAATTAAAACCCTAATTTTTAGATGTGAAATGGAATGCACGCATATGTAGGATTAAGAACGGTTGGGTTGAGTAAGAGAACGGTTTGGATTAAGAACCTTTTGAAAAAAAAAGGGAAGGTAGGAGAGGAAAACTAGAGAGTTCGAAAATGAGGCCGATATATCCTTTTCACGAATATGTAGGCCCTATTTCAGTGACGACTTACTGAACCAGTCATCACTTGGGTTTTGACCTAGAATCGTCGGCTGATTCTAGCTTTCAGTAATTACGAACCCTCGTATCAAGTGAATCGCAATCGTTACGCTTTCACTGATAGACATGACCATACGATCAATCGTAAATCCTTACGATTGTTTGCTATAATTTATAGTAGGGATTACATTACGATTCATCATTTTTCAATGATTTGTGTCGTAGTGTAATACCTAAAAGAAGAAAATTAATAATTTTGCATATTTTACAATGGGTGCTATGGATGAGTCGGTAGCTCGACGATCCATGAGGTTTCTATATTTAATTTTGGGGAGCCGATGTCTCCCCCAAGAACACTTGTCCACTAGGATTGTTAAATGGCTACGTTGGCAATTGGCCACTCTCTCTTTTCATCACTTGGGAAGCTAGATGGCCGATCTAGCTTTCCAGATTCGTAATGGACTGAGTATGTGAATTGGGCACTTGAGGGAATTGAGCAAGATGATGTAAATCTTTCGAATGGTAATGCGACTGTTGCTACAAATCTCAGAGGATTTGAATAAATGTGGCATCAGGTGCATTGCTCTGTGGTACATATTGGGGCTGTACAGCAGCCATTGTAGGTCGTTGGTAGAAAATTTAAGTCTGGGGAAATCGAGGTTGCACAACCGATGGTGCTAGTTGTGCTCCTCCAGTGGAACAGTTTTAAATCCAGGGTGGTTACTCCATGCTGGATTATATGTGTTTCCATAACCTCTCCTCTGAAAAGCCATTACTTATTCATTTTCCACTACCTCCTGGTATGGTGGTGCAGCTGGGTTTTTATTATATGCCTGAGTCTGGCAATTAGAATAGTTTGCAAAGATCTATCTAGAGTGATTGATTTGGTAGCCAATAGTGTCACGATTTTCTGTTCAAGATCCAAAGCCTTTTGCACTCATATCATCCTCTTTCTTTACTTTATCTTTACTAATATCATAAAGTCCACCCCTTGCGAGCGGGGTGTAACGAGTGATATCAGGATCAGATCTAAGCAGAGCCTATTTCTGCTTTGAGTTATCTACCAGTTTCTCAAATAAGTTTCAGGACTGCTGGCCATTCTGAGCCATAAAGGCTCCTCCGCTTACAACATCGACTATAGACTGGTTAGTCTCAGTCAACCCTTGATAGAAGCTCTGTGCTATCTACCAGTTCGACACATCCTGGTGAGGACACTTCCTCAGTAAGTCTTTCATGCGCTACCAACTCTCATGAAACAATTCTCTAGGTTGTTGCCTAAAATCTTGAATTGCTTGTCTAATCTGGTTAGTTCTGCCAATTGGGAAGTATTTGTTTAAGAATTTAGATGGCAATTCTTTCCAAGTGGTTATACTCTTGGCAGGCACTGAAGTCAGCTATGCTTTCGCTCTATCCTTGAGAGAGAAAGGGAATAATCGTAACTTAACTGATTCCTCATTAGCTGCCAACAGTGGTAACATCATACAGAGTTCTATAAAATCCCTTAAGTGTTGATAGAGATCTTCTCTATTAAGCCCATGAAAATAGGGTACAGTTTGAAGTGTATTGAGCTTGATTTCATATTTCTGTCTGACTGCAACCTCTAGTAGTACTATACAGGAGGGTGCAGTCAGAGCAACGAGGCTAAAATGTGCTTGAATTGAACAATCGTCAGTTATAATTAAGGATTCTCTTGTGGAGTATGGTGTGATACTAAATTACGTAAGAGAGTCCTTTCAATTTCTGGATCACACTCGAAGAAATCTAGGCTTCGAGATAGGGTGTGATGCCTACGCAAGGAAAAACTATGTTTTTATGTTTTTAACTTTATTTAATTTTTATTCTAGAAGGCAGAGAGAAAAAAATCTGGGCCTCGAGCTGCTCTGATCAAAGGAAGTTGAAACTCTGATTCGTCACTCCTAATAAATCTGCAAAAGATTTAAGTGATCAAAAAAAATTAAAAATATTAAGAAATATAAAAAGAGAAAGATAAATATTTTTTTCTTAAATTGATATAAATATAACATAAAACGCTATCCCTAGTGGTGGTACCAAAATCTTGATTCGTTGATTATATGTATCTCTAATTATGTCTTAACCTATTGCAAGCACACAATGGAAATTGTAGAGCTAGTATAGGATCATTCCCACGAAGATAGGTTTATGTACTATATATATATATTTATTAATTTTTTGAAAACTTATACTTATCTTTTAAGTTTCTAAACTACTTGAGAAATATGAATAAAGAATGTTTTCTTAAACTAATTGCAGAGAACAAATCCTAAATCCTCCTACTTAAAATTATGGTCGTCGATCACAATCTTCAGCTATCGGATGTTTACAATTTTAAAATACCGTTGCACTATATTTCAGTCTTCTAGAATTTGGGCGTCAATCAAAAACTAGCATCATTTAATATAGATTTATACTAATCTCTAATCTACTAAAAATTTGGGTGTCAATCATATTCTAGAAAATTTAAAAAGAAAATAAAAATTATTACACTAATCTACAAATTCCAACCTGAGTCATCAATTCAAATTAAAATCTGAAGATATTTACAAAGCAGTAAACTGTAATAAAATAAATCTAAACTAGAAAGCAAAAGTAGAAACATCCAAAGGGTTGATCTTTCAGCTTCCTCAACCTTGGTTATCAGGCAAGACCTTAGAAAACTGTGGATGATGTTACTTTGTAGATCCTAAACTACTTTGATCTGGAGAAAACACAGACCTCAGTTGTCAATTGATGTTGTGAAATTCTTCAATGGATTTTCCTATGTGCCGAGCCTCTTATTTATAGATCATAGGGGTCGGTTTACAAAACTCCTAATTCTAATAAAAGAAATTACTAAAATCAAACTATCCTAATTTAACTCTACATCTAATCTTATTTTTCCTTGCTTTTATAGTTGATGTACTTCTGAATTTCTTCCTTTATTTCAGCAGCAGAGTCCGTTAAGAGTCTCCTTCGACAATCTCCTCAGATCCGTGATTGGCCAGACTTCTAAGTCAAGAATTCTTCTAATTTTATGCATGGTGGTGTTCATTCTCACGTGATCAGCAACTTCAATTATAATATCCCCAAAATTTTGGCTTTAAACAGTGACCTCGGGATGCATGCCCAACTGGTCATAAGCTTGACCAAGTAGAAGTCAACTTAATGACTTAGATTAAATTAAGTATGATGTGAATGTGCTAGTAAAAGTAGGTTTAGATTTCTTTATGAAGGTCACATACACCTATTATTGGTGTATGTGTTTTACAGTAAAAACAAGGAATAAATTAAATAGCAAAAAGGCTAAAGAGAATTTACTTCTCTTAAATTTGGTTGGTGAGAGGATTTATGAAGAGAGAGAGAGAGTGAAGAGGATGGAGTAATTGCTAGGGAATTGGGTGGAATGACCGATCGAAGCCACACTTGAGCTATAAATTATGACAGCAACGCGAGGGTGAACTCGTTGGAGTTGGAGTTGGAACCCTAGCCCATAAACCAATCCATTGGATCAATCTAGAGATTGATTGAGGTGAGTTCTATTAAATTTTCTATAAGCATATTGTTGTGCATTAAATTATGGATTAAATGTTGAATTAAATAGGGAGAAATGAATGAAAAATGAAAGAGAGGAAACCTAGAAGAAATGCCCGCAACCGGCTGGGTTTCTGACCAAATTGATTGATCGATTTGGAAAATCAATCGATCGATTTTGACCAAGAAGTTAATTGGGCAAAATTGCCCGAAACCGATTGATCGATTTCAAATCGATCAATCAATTTGTCAAGTTTGATTAATCGATTAATCGTCTGAGCACTCCCAGTGGCTGGAAATCAGTGCTTGGGAAAATCGATTGATCGATTTGAGAAATCGATCAATCGATTTTAGAATTTCGATTAATCGATTTGGGATCGATTAATCGATTTTGGGAATTCAATTGATCAATTTTAGAGATCGATCAATCGATTTGAGCAATTTCTATTGGCTTTTGTTTTGAACTTTGGGGTTCTAGGAGGGTCTTGTACCTTCTTTTATACATTTTTCTTGATGCCTTGCTTATGTTATGATGTATCATAGGTCATACAAGTGAATGCAAGGACGGGAAATGCCTTAGACTTGACGCTTAAGAATTTAACCACGTGAAGTAGGAAACACCTTGAACATATACTTTGATTGCAAGAGCATATATGTAATGATATAGAATTGAATAAATGTGAAACTTAAGTGTGCGTGTGTGAACACTAAGTAAGAAAATTGAAATGCAAATGAGTATGTGACGTCCCTAGGGGATGTGAATATGATATTGGGCATCTGTGAGATGCGTTGAGCCAGTTACATCCCAGGGATGTATGTGAAATGTAAAAGCAAAGTGAATGAGATTTGATAAGGCCTAATGTACTATAATTAGCACAATCACACGGTGAATAACTATATATAGTCCACTTTTTATATTGAAGGTTTAGAGAATACCCCACCAACGTGACGGGATACTCACGACTGACTCGACAGGATATCTATGATCAGTACGGTGGCCAATCCGTACACCAGTTGCACATCCCAGGGATATACGTATGTATGTATGAGACTTAAACCCCATCACCTATGAGAAAGGAAACTGGGTAGTATTAAATGAATAAAAAAAGATATGAAATGGTCTGATTAAACGACGATGGAGGGTATTCCATCGGGCGCCCGACGCTATAGTAAGTCAGGGAATATTTAAGTTATGGCTTAAGTCTTTAGGCCAAGTCATCATCTTTTATGAGCAAGTTGAGAATAAACGAAACATATAAAGTAACAGTAATATTCAGAGCATCTTTTCAGTTATTTAAATTATATTTCCAGTTAATTCATTGATACATCATGCTGCTAAATATCATAGAATATATGTGAGAGATTAACTTATATGTTCATTCAGTTATTTCCCTATTGAGCTAGGATGTAGCTCACCCTTTTGACTATACGTCACAGGTCCCATACTTGCGGCCGCTACTGCTTTGGGAGGTGTAGATCGAGAGGATTCGGATTACGTACTTGGAGAGGAGTTGGAGCCCCCTCCTGAGGACTTCTTCTAGGAGTTCCGTGCATACTTTGATATAGTTTTGAGAGGGTACTGTACGGCTTGGTATGTCAAGCCATTTTTAAGAAAATGTAATTAAACAAATTATATATATTCTTTTGGTGAACCATCCAGGGTGACTGTTGTGGCGTCACTGATGGTTTGGGTGGGTTCTTTTGCTCATGCGTTGGCATGAAACTAGAACCACCTTTTGGATTATTTATTTTGATGGTTACATATATAGAACTGGAGATTTAGTCAATTCAGTTCTTATGCTTTATTGTTGCTTAGTTAAACCAATGTTTCGTGTAGGCTTTTGGGGCACGGCCTTGAGGGTCGTGCTGATGGCACGAGTTTCGGGGTGCTAAAATCTGGGCTGTCACATCAATAAGCTTTCCTTGTCTAAAATCATAAATCACGATTTTCTTCTTCTATTAACACAGCTTCCTATTGAATGATTCTCTATTTACGATTTGCCCCTTTCTCTTGTATCGTACTCTTTTAAACGATTTTCTCTCTGAAGAATCGTAAATTATGGTTTCTACTCTATATTTACATTATTCCGCAAAATCGTAAAACATAATTTTTCATCTTTTAGTAGGCGATGATTCATCTTTTGGTTCAATCGTCTTTTTATTGCTTTATGAGTTTATTTTGATGAATATTAACACTTTGGTTCTCTTTTTCTGTTGTTCTTTAAAATCTGCACATCGGTAACTTATTAGTAGCAAACTAAGTCTTAACATCACCAAGTTAAGGGTGGTAAAATGGTATATTATGTATCTAATCAAATATGCATGCATGGGTTATTTTTCCTAGAAAACAAAATGTTTGACTTGTAAGCCTAGGACTGGTCAGGGAGGGGCTCTGGGGGCTCTGATAAGTTCTAAAAGGTTATGGGAGATGCTTTCGAAAGCTCGGGGGTGCATTCTTCTCTAAGAACAGGCCAGATTTGGGTGTCTATACAAGTGTTTCCTCAGTTTAGAGTCCAATAGGGACTTATGTTTATTGTCATCGATAGAAAGAAAATCGATTATCTTTAATCGCTGTTAAGGCATCGGGGTGCATGTTTCCTAGCTACTCTATGAGTTTTCTTTACCACTACATTCCTACTAACACCCCAGATGAGTCAACCATTTGACTGAGAGATTACTCACATAATTTATCATTTTATCACCCTTAACTTAGTGATGTTAGACCCCAGTTTGCTACTAATGAGATGATGATGTGCAGATATTTAGAACAGATAGCAGCATAGAGCTTAAGTGATAATCTTTGTCAAAATGAACTCAAAATGAAATAAGAATCATGAATGTAGCAGATACGACCAATCATATTGAGAACCAGTCCAAAAGTCGAAGGAATAGAGTTTACAACCTTTCGTAAATCATGAATGAACAAAATCGAAGAAGAAACAAAAGGATTCGTATAGTACGAACCCATGAAAGGAGCTTACGACTGGAGGAACGAAAGCAAGTTATGACCATTCGAAAGAGCAGAGAACTGTATAGAAAGAGAAGCAATTGTAATTTATGATTATACGAATCAAAGCTCGCTACTACTAATCACGCGAAGATATGCGCTGCTATCCACAGAGTTAGAAGATTTCTTAAATTAGAAGTCTGACAACCCACGGATCTAAGAAGATTGACGAAAGAATTCAGAAGATCTCTACTACTGAAAATAAGGAGAAAAGTCTTGCACGCATCTACCATCCAAAGCAAGGAAGATTAGGATTAGAAGTTTAGTTATATTAGGAATCTTTCTTTTATTAGAATTCAAATAATATAAGAGGACTCGGCTTAGGAGAAAAACTTATCGAAGGAACACTCAGCATCAATTGACGACTAAGATTGGGTTTTCTTTCGATCACCTTAGTTTAGAGTAGTTTAGATATCCAAGATTTCTCGAGAACAATTGACGACTGTGATCAGGAGCTGGAAGATTAGAGTAGAGCATCTGTAATTTCTCAGAAGCAATTGACACCTGTAACTAATGTATGAAAGATCTTTTATTTGCTTTCTAGTTTAGATTTACTTCTTTCATTTACTGCTTTATAAATGACTAAGAATTCTTGATTTTAATTGATGACTAAAGTCTTGAATTTGCATATTAGTGTAACAGTTGTTATTTTTCATCTTCGGTTTTCTTGAGTTTGATCGATGCCCAAATTTCTGAAAGATTGCTGATTAGTATAAATCTGTATTAAGGAAATACAGTTTTTAATTGATGCCTATATTTTAGAGGACTGAGATATAGTGTAACGGTATTATACTTTTGTAAGCATCCGAGAACTGAAGGATTGTGATTGACGATCATAATCTAGAAGTAGGAGGATTTAGATTTACTTTTCTCGCAAATTAGTTTAAGAACTATTCCTTAATTCATATTTCTCAAACTTTAAAAGACAAATAAAAGTTTTCACAATAAGAAGAAAAACAAAAGTTTGACCCTTCCTGTGGGAACGATCCTATACTACTGCTACAATTTTCGTTGTGCGCTTGTAATAGGTTAAGGCTAAGTACAGTAAAAGTCGTATCAAGTTTTTGGCGCCGCTACCACGGAGGCGATAATTTTGTTTTTCTTTCTGAAAACTAATATTTGTCTTTCTCTTTTTATTTTCTTTATATTTATACTTTTTTTAATCACGTTTTAATCTTTTACAGGATTATATGGAGAAGTTAATCAAAGGTTTCGACACTTCTTCTGACAATAGAAGCTAAAGGCTCAGATTTATTTTCTCTCCCTGCTTTTTAAAATAAAAATTAGATGAAAAATTAAAAATACAAAAAGATATACCTTTTTGGTGTATGCTTCACACTCAATCTTGAAGTTTAGAATTCTTTGAGTGTGGTCCAGAATTGAAAGGACTCTCTTGCGTAATCTAGCATCTAACCGATCTTCTATAATAGAATCCAAACCATGGCTGGCAATCACTTTATCCAAGCACATTGCAGCCCAGTTAGTCTGATTGTGCCCTTTTGTATAGTTATACCAGAGGTAGAAACTTGTCAGAATTATGAGATTAAGCTTAATACACTGCAAGCTTTACCCACATTTCATGGGTTTGATCGAGAGGATCCCTACCAACACTTAAGGGATTTTATAGAACTTTGCACTATGTTATAATTGTCAGCAACTAATGATGAGGTCGTTCAATTATGATTGTTTCCCTTTTCTCTCAAAGATAAATCCAAGGCGTGGCTAATCTCGTTGCCCTCTAGAAGTATTACCACCTGGGACGGGACTATAGTCCAAGTTTTTGAATGAGTACTTTCCAATTGGTTAAACTAATCAGATTTGCCCAAGCAAGTCAGGACTTTAGGCAATTGCCTGGAGAATTATTCCATGAGAGCTGGGAACGCATGAAGGCTTTATTGAGAAAATGTCTTCATCATGACGTGCCAAAATTGGTCTATTGCGCAAATTTTTTTATCAAGGGTTAACTGAGACCAACCAATCCATAGTTGATGCCATAAGTGGAGGAGCCTTCATGGCTTAGAATGGCTAGCAATCCTTGAATTTATTTGAGAAACTGGCTAACAATTCAAAGCAAAAATAAGCTTTGCTAAGATGTGACCTAGATGTGATTCGCCACACCCCGCTAACGAGGGGTGGTCTTTACAATGTCAGTAACGACAAAGTAAAGAAGGAGGATGACATGAGTGTTAAGGTTGCAGCACTAGAGCAATAAATAGCATCATTAATGACTGCCAAACCAAGCACTCCGAAAAGACCTACAGCAACCTATTCAAATTGCCAAAACTTAACCTATTCCATAGCCGAGAGACCAGTTGCGCCATCATACTCAGACACGATGGAAAAAGAACAAATTATGGCCTTTCAGAGAGGAGATTATGGGAATACATATAACCTGTCAAGGAGGAATCACCTAGGATTTAACTATGGTTCCACGAGTGGGGCACAACTAGCACCATCTCTTGTGCAACCCCGATTTCCCCCGACCCATGTTTTCCACCAAAGACCTCAAATGTCAACTGTGCAGCCACAATTCGGTCCACCGAGCAATGCACCTGATGCCACTATTGTTCAGATCCTTCAGGATTTGCAACAACAGTCACATCAACATTCAAAAGACTTATCCTAACTCGCTCAATTCTCTCAAATACTTCATTCGCATACCCAATCCATCACGAAGTTGGAAAGACAGATTGGCCAACTAGCTTCACAAGTGGCAAAGAGAGAAAGTGGCCAATTGCCAACGCAGTCAGTTAGTAATCCAAGTGGGCAAGTGTTCCTAGGAGAGACATCTACCCCCACTAATTTATTATTTCAATAATAAAGGGAAGAAGATGAAAATGAGGGTAATATTTTTTATCATTCTCCACTCATAAGGCACATCGCATGGGTTGCTACCCCTATGGCTAAATAAAAAATAGCAGACCCACCTAAGAAGAAATCTAAATCTTTTGGGATAGTTATTAGAGAATTGCCTGAAGAAAGAATGGAGATTGTGATAGAAATTGTATCTGCCCCTGAAAAAGGCACACAGCTAGATAAAGGCAAAATGCCAGCATCCTCTGATAGGACATTGGATCAGCCCCCAATCTCAATGAAACATCATATTGTGGGGGCTGAAGTCGCAGTGGATGTTGCCTTTTGGGAAAAATTGGATATTAGTAAAGACACAATCAAAATTTTCAATGATGCAAGGCTTAAATATTTCCAAGAACCTGGAACAATGCCAGTCTACCCTAGACTGGTGAGGTTGTTTCATAAAAAAAATGATCAATAGCAGCAAGGGTCCATCTCCTATTCTCTCCACAAACATTGATGGATTTTAAATTCAAATAACAAAGTAAATGGTTGTTGGGGTTAAGCACGCACCCTTAGAGAGACCAGAATTGTTCCCTGGCAATTCGGAAGACAATATGTTAATAATCCCACCCCATACCCTTTCGGATTTTATCCAAATGGCACAGAACTGCTAGGAGAACCCCCAAGGGACAAATCATATTTCTTGCGGAAGGATCTGAAAGCTCGAAGCTTATCACTTCATTCTTGGATGTCTTGATTCATATGACTATCCATCCAACTGGTCATGGAACACAGAGAAGATCCCTCGTTGTGAAAGCCTTATATCTGATGGCTAACCGCTTTTGGGTCAATGTACCCTTTTACCTCTTGGAGGTAATCAACATTGTGACGGAAAAATTAAACAAAGATAAATATGAGAAAGTTATCATCCATATCATCATATAAGAAAGAATAGATTCTACTTTGTCTTTCTCTAAAAGACTTTCCTTTTTCTTTTGGTACAACTTCTTTTGTTTTTCTTTTCTACCTATTTTCTTACTAAGGCTTATGTGGCTAAAGTGGATGTTAAAGCTTGCAGATGCTCTGTTTTGATTCCTTTCATAGACAACATTATTCTGCAACTCGTTGATTTATTTTTGTAATGCTTTGATGTATGGAGGCACTTCACATCCTTTTGTTATCATTACAGACAACACCATAGGAGTCACCAATGTTGGTTCGAACATAGAACTTGGCATAGGTACGTACGACATTGTTGTGGTGAGAGTGACGAGCTTGAAGAGGCAGATGTGTCCTGCACACTTAGATAAGAAGCAGAAAGGTCGTTGATGAGGCTAGTATAGCGGAACAAGCTCTGGATGATGATGAAAATGTATTGTCAGTGGTTTCAGATAAATACTTGTAGAATGTATGGATACTTGATTCAGGGTGCTCCTACCACATGTGTCCAAATAGGGACAAGCTCCCACCGTATAAAAAAGTGGATGGTAGAACGGTTTTGATGGGTAACAATATGGCCTGTAAAACAGTTGGAAATGGGCGTATCAAAATAAAGATGCATGATGGGGTTGTGACAGCATTGGTCGACATATGCCATGTTCCATAACTGAAGAAAAACCTCATATCGTTTCGTACACTAGACTCCAATAGGCTCAAGTTTGTAGCTAAAGGTGGAGTTTTGAAGGTGACAAAGGGATCTCTGGTTGTGAAGAAGGCAGAAAAGGTTGGAAACCTTTACTTTCTTTCATGGAGTATAGTGACAGGTGGAGCAGTAGTATTTACGTCAGATGATAGCAGTTTGTCCTCTACATAGTTATGGCACATGCGCCTAGGGCAAATGTTAGAAAGATGGATGACAGAGTTGAATAAGCAAGGCTTGTTGAAAGGTGTAAAGGCGGGAAAAGTTGAATTTTATGAGCATTGTGTATTAGGGAAACAGTGCAGGGTGAAGTTCAACCCAGTTGTTCAAACTACAAACGGCACAATAGATTATATATATTTAGATTTATGGGGGGCTTCAAAGGTCCATTCTAAAAGTCGTGCCAAGTACTTTGTCTCTTTCATCGATGATTACTCTAGCTATGTATGGATCTACATAATGAAGAATAAGGATAAGGTGTTAAAAATCTTCAAGAGGTAGAAAATATTATTTGAAAATCAGACTGGAAGGAAGGTCAAGCAGTTGAGAACCGATAATGGTGGTCAATACACCAATGGATAGTTCTAGGAGTTATATGAAGAGAATGGTATCGCTAGGCACTTCACGGTGAGAAATATACAACAATAGAATGGGATAGCAGAATGTATGAATAGAACTCTACTTGAAAATGAAAGATGTATGTTATCCAATGTGGGATTGGGTATAGAGTTCTGAGCCGAAACAGTCAGTACAACGTGCTACCTAGTAAACAGAACACCGTCTATAGTAATAGAATGCAAGACTCACATTGAGATATGGTCAGGGAAGCCTGCAGATTATAGTGCATTGAGGGTTTTTGGTTGCACAGCTTACTATAATGTCAGAGATAGTAAAATTGACCCAAAGGCTAAGAAAGCGATTTTCTTAGGGTATGCACATGGTGTGAAAGGATACAGGTTATGATGTCCTGAGAAGAATAAGGTTGTGATCAGCAGAGATGTGACCTTTGATGAATCTGTTAAATGAACTTCTAGAAAACAGATCAGTTTGAGGTGGAGTTAAAAACTCCTACAGTTGTTATATTAGAGAACAATGTAGAAACAGTTGAGAGAGAGTCAGAACAATCCTTAACAAGTGGAAGATCCAAAAGGAATGTTAAAGCACCAATTCACTATGGTAACGAGGATATAGTCACCTACGTATTGACGTTGGATGGTAATGAGCCTTCTTCATTCAATGATGCAATCAGTGGTAGATGTGCATGGGAATGAAAGATCGCAATGAGTGAAGAGATGGATTCTCTTTATAAGAATCAAACTTGGGAATTGATAGAGTTACCTAAGAGAAAGAGTGATTGGGTGCAAGTTGGTTTATAAGAAGAAAGAGGGTTCTCTGGAAAGTAGTGCTGCGAGGAACAAAGGACGATTGGTAACAAAAGGATATGCGCAAAAGGAAGGTATTGATTACAATGAGGTATTCTCACCAATTGTGAAACACACTTCAATCCAAGTTTTATTGTCAAATGCAGCACAGTTGAATTTAGAGTTGAAGCAACTCGATGTGATGACAACGTTTCTACACGACAAGGATCAAAATATAGGGTAAAATTTCAGTTTCAAGCTTGACCGAAATTGAAAATTTGAATCAAAATTTTAGTCGAAAATAAAAAATTTGGCCAAAATTTTGGGTCTCATACAAATTTGGATCGAAATTTTGGTCCAAATTATCATTTCGATGGGGATCAATATCGATAATTTCGGCCGAAATTTCGGTCATTTCGGCCAAAATTTTGATCCCTGCTATACGGTGATCTGGAGGAGGAGATTTATATAAACCAACCTAAAGGGTTCAAGTCTCCTGAAGAAGAGAGGTTAGTGTGCAAATTGAAAAGTCCTTGTACGGGGTAAACCAGTCAACGAGACAGTGGTATAAGCGATTTGACATGTTCATGGTGGACAAAAATTATATTCGAAGTGAATAAGACAACTATGTTAACTTCAAGAGGCTAGCGGATTCTTATTTATTTACCTCCTTTTGTATATTGACGACATGCTCATAACTGTAAAGAACATGGTGGAGATCAACAAGTTGAAATCTCAACTTGGCATGCAGTTTGAGATGAAGGATCATGGCGCAGTGAGAAAGATTCTTGGGATGGAGATTCAGAGAGACAGAAAGAAAGGGTAATTATGTCTGGCACAGAATAGTTATCTAGAGAAGGTACTCTCAAAGGCATTGAGTACTCCACTAGAAACTGACTTTCATCTTTCAGCTAGCATGTCTCATACTACAGATGAGGAGCGTGAGTCTATGATTCATGTTCCCTATGCAAGTGCGGTTGGTAGCTTGATGTAGGTTATGGTATGCACTTGATCAGGCAATTAGCATGATTAGCAGGTATATGGCTAATCCAAGCAAGGAGCATTGGCAGACAGTGAAATGGATTATGAGGTACATATGTGGTACCAAAGATGACAGGTTAGTTTTTCGCAGTGGCACAGGTCATCAGTTATGCGGATACATAGATTCAGATTACACGGGTGATTTGGATAAGTGTCAGTCTATAATAGGATATGTGTTTACACTATCAAGAGGTCCGATTAGCTGAAGGTCGATGTTACAGGATACAGTGGTTTTATCTACTACAGAGGCAAAGTATATGGCGGTAATAGAGGTAGTGAAAGAAGCATTGTGGCTTCAGAGCTTAGTTGGTGATTTGAGAATCACACAGAAAAGGGTCGATATGTTCTGCTATAGCCAGAGTGCTATTTACTTAACAAAGAATCACGTATATCATGCTCATACCAAGCACATTGATATACGGTATCACTTAATACGGGAAGTAATCGAAGATGGCGGAATATCTTTGAAGAAGGTGAGTACGAAGGACAATCCTGTCGATATGATGACAAAGGTGGTACCAGTGGTTAAGACTAAACATTGTTTGGAGTTGATCAATATTCAGTAGGTTTGAGCGCCCTTGAGTGCTAGTGGCAGCGGTAATATGGGAATAGTGATGATCGAAAAAAAGAGTACATGGTGAAGCTTAGAGTCAGGTGGAGAATTGTTATTTGGGCTCTAACTTATACAAGTTGCTCGAGTGGGAACCAAGTCCGCTTGAGTGAGAAGAGCACTCAACAAGAGCGAAAATACGGGTGTAAGTCGCTCAAGCGAGTTTGGATCTCGTTTGAGCGACCAGCGCACTATTCAAAGGGGTGTTTTCTCGAGCTTTAGTCGCTCGAGCGACTTTGGTTCTCGCTCGAGTGACCCGCGACATCTGAGTTACGTGTAGACTCCGCTTTTGGGCAATTTCTCTTGGGTTAGAAGTAGGATTCGGGTACTATCTAGGGCTTTGATGAGAGCTTTCATGAGGCTTAAGTGTTCTTGTATTCTTATGTAATCATCAATATAGTAGATTGTCGTTGCCCGTGGACATATGCATATTGTCGAACCACATAAATATTGTCTCTTGTGTGTTTGTGGTTGATTTTCTTCTATTTTGCGTTCTTATTTGATTGTTCATCGTGAGATTGTTGGTTACTTTGTGAGCTTTCGCGCAACAAGTGCCTCATGTTTACTTGTACAGTAAGTGCATTATATGCTTTCATTTGGCGTATGAGCACATGGTGTGAATAATGGTACAAAGTAGTTTTAGAGAAAGGATGGGTGCATTATAGGCATCCTTGGAAATGAATATATATAGGGATTGACACTTTTTCATGAATACTGAACGTTATGGGTCAAGATCCTAGAGATCATAAATATAAGAGAATAACTCGTAATATATTTCAATATTTTTGGTGATAATCATGGCCTTAAGATTATGTTAGCTATTTTGAAGTTCGGTTATAATTTGAATAAAGAACTAACTTAATGAGTTCAAGTTTCCCCATGGGATAGTAAGAGACTTTTCCGAATGGTTTGCAAAAGGGGTAAGTGTGTTTTGAACAAAATAAAGGTAAACATAAATACCTAATAGGGAGTGTACCTTCACCATAATCCAAAATGTTACAAATGGCACTCTTTATGGAACAGGCCTCACTAAAGAAGATTTTACTCTTACAAGGATTGATATGAAGTGTAACAACCTGAATTTTTCTCGAACACTAATAACCAATTTAAGTGTATGTGTTTGGCAAGGTATACGCTGCACACTAAAAATTTTCGGGACATTACGCATCTCGAGGTGTGTATTTTCAATGCAAAAGATTGCAAGTTTAATGGCATGATTTGTTACACAAGGGCAAATAAATTTGGGTATTAGAATGATAGCAAATACACATGTTTTGTGTATGCTAGTTTACACTGAAACTACCCCCAACTTAAAAGCAAGCCCTCAGTGGGTATTCTGATTTACGTGCAAGAGAAAGAGAGTGAGAGCTTAGAGAGGAAGAGAAGAGTAAGAGCTTCCTCCTTGCCTTCTCCTTGGGCGTGTTGATGTTCCACTCAACTTCTTCTTCGATTCACCGCAAGAGAATGTCGATTTGATGCGGCTACGATCACGAGCTTGAGAGAACTCCCAAACCCTCTTTTGTTCTTGGTGTTAGAAACCCTAAACCCATTGATTCATCCTTAGATCCTCTCCTTACACTCAAGCGAATGTTTGAGTTATTGTGTACGTTGCGAGAAGTCGATCTTCATCTATTTCGATCGAGAGAGAAGGTGGGTTTCAAACCCTTTTGACGCATGTGGCGAAGGCACCATTGAGCATGTTCCTGCAATCAATTTGCTCGTGAATTCCAAGAGTTAATAAGGTGAGATCTCGTGGTTTAATTATGAGTAATTTATAGCTTAGATCAAGCATTTATTGCTCTAAAGGTTAGGCATCTAATGTGGGTTTTAAAAGGGGAAAAAGGGGAAGAGAAAGAAAATTAGAATTCAGGAAGAATTGCTGAAATCCTGAAAGTCGCTCGCGCGACTTTGGAACTCGCGCAACATGAAGTTGCTTGCACGAGATGGACTTCAAACTATCCTGAAAACCAAGCGAGAATAGTCGCTCGCGCGACTGCAAATGTGCCATTAGAAGTCGCATGACCTTAAGACTCACTGCGACTATCTCATTGCTTGATAAGAAACGATCGCCTCGTGAGGTCGCTGTCGGTGTGCCACTTGAAGTCGTCGCGAACTTTGGAACTCGTATTATTTTGAATTTTTTTTAGAAAAACTTTCGAATCTTTTATTTTTGGTGACTTCTTGAGCACTGATAAATGGTCTTTGACTATTATAGGATATAACTGAGGGTCAGGATCTTGCACTAGGATCTCTACATCGTTTGGCGTGTCTCAAACTTCAGGTAGGGGAAATTCACTATTTAATTGCATTGATTCAGTACTCAATATCAATTTTGACTTTGATCCATTGATTCTTGATATATTCGAATTGAAGTTTGTTTAGAATTTGTTTGCCTTAAAATATTTTGAAATATCATGATCTTAGAATCTTGAAATTAAATGTGAGCCTGAGATAGGGATTTGAATGTTAATATGAAATCTAAAACTAGCATCTGAATCATTTGAACATTTGGATTATTGATATTGGAACCGACATCGAATCTTTAAATTTGAGTAGTAAATCTTTGAACAGTGAATTAGAATAATATGTGAAATTGAGGTGAATTAGAACGTACCTAATATGAACTTTGGATATCGAATTCTCTGAATTTTGAACTTGAAAATAGAATAGAATTGGATATTGAATACCATCGAACTGTGACTTTCTTACCTTGTGTGTGAACTTTGAACTCTGTATCCAAGAGTGTATATGACTATTGAAAATGGACCCGGGATATGAAATGTGGATATGAACTATGAATTTGGATCCGTACACCTTGACTAGATACTGATTGCGTGACTACATACTGTACATTGCATACTGCATATGGGACTGGTACAGCGGGCTATCCATACACATTGCATACTGTACACTGCATACTGCATATTGAATTGGTACGACGAGTTATCCGTAAACACTGCATATTGCATACTGCATATTGGACAAGTACGGCAGGTTATCCATACATACTGCATACTGTACATACTGACTGGATAATGACTTGACCACTGCAACTGAAAATTTAGAACACTGTGAGATGTGAATTGGAAATCTGAACACTATGAAATGTGAATTGGAAATCTGAACACTATGAGATGTGAATTGAAAATCTAAACAATGTAAGATGTGAATTGAAGATCTGAACTTTGTGAGATGTGAATTGGAAATCTGAACACTGTGAGATATGAATTGGAAATCTGAACACTGTGAGATGTGAATTAAAAATTTGAACACTGTAAGATGTGAACCGGAGATATGAACACTATGAGATGTGAACAATGAAAATCTAAACATTTTAAGTCATTGAACTTGAACCCTGAACCCTGTAAGTCTTTGAATCCGAATAGAAATTCTGAATCTAAATTCGAATGTGAATTTGGAAACTGTGAATGAATCATTGGAATTTGTGTGAAACTCCAAATTATTGATCTTTTTATTCGATTTAAGAATATATGCAAATTATGGTTTGATAGTAAATTATCTTTTGGAACTCTATCATGAATATCTGCATTGATATAATGAGATGTGAAATTGATAATGATATTTTTTCTACTGAGTTTAGACTGTTAGCTAATCGTGACTATACGTCACACGTATAGCTCTTGATCAGGACCCTGGACATGAGGAGAATCCAGAATTTCATACAGGAGAGAGAAGCACAATAGTGCTACTGATTCAGATTTGGTATTGTGACAGTTTAGTTTAGAACTTGGCATGTTCATAAGGTTTTGGGTACAATGGTAGAATTAGTTTTGTATATATATATTTTGTGTACCACTGTTTAAGTGATAGTTGGTTATCACCAGTGGTTTGTTTTTGTCTCCATTGTTTATATGCTTTATATAGAAATGAAAAAATTTAGTTTTGTGATATGTATCTTTGCTTTGATTTCCGCATTTAGTGTGGATATGCCAAGTATTATGTATTCAAATCGTGATATGCGAGCCAACGGTCCGAGTCTTCCCATTTGGATTAAAAGTAAAGAAGAAGAAAAAAAAAAAATATATATATATATATATATATATATAAATACATATATCTCAGAAAGTTGTGTTGGGAAAATCCGGGCTGTCATATGAAGCCCCGAAACCTCATAAAAAGAATTGAATGAATGACATTGTTAATTTCAGTGGAAGAGTTTATATTTTCTGATGAAAGATGAGTAAGTTGTTCCAAAAAATGAGAAGAGTAGTGATTGGAGCAGAGTCGTACTTTTGTGGACTAATAAACCATTTTCGACTCTATCATCCATAAGAATCATAAAGACTTTCATAACAAGAGTGGAGGATGAGATAAAGGGTCACGTTTGCAAATACAACAAATGCTTTTAATAGTCTGTTTCGATAGGGGGAAAGGAAAAGAAATCATGAAAAAGGAAATATGTTAATTTCCTATGTTTGGCAACAAAGTTGTACCACCGGATATAATAGAAAATTTTTAATTTTTCTTTTCCATTGGAAACCGATAAATCTCTCTAAAATAGGAGGATTTCATCGGAAATCTTTTGTTATTCTCGTTTTCTCTCTCTCCTACCTTTCACCCTCCCTATCTCTCTATCCTTTTTTTATGATTAAATTGAAATAAAATCAACTATCGAAAAGATAATAATAATAAAAATAAAAAAATAAAAATAAAAATAAAAAAATAGAAAAGGTAAAATAACAAAAAAGTTAAAATAAATAAATAATAAAATAAAATAAATAATAATAAAATAAAATAATAAAAACCAAAAATATTAAAAAATTTAAAATTTAAAATAAAAAAATATAAATAAAAAATTAAATAATCAAAGGTAAAAAAAATAAAAATAAAAATAAAAACAATAATAAATTAATTAAAAATAAATAAATAAATAATAATAATAATAAATAAAAAATATATAAATAAAAAAACATAAATAAAATAAGAAAATAAGAAAAAAGAAAAAATTAAAAATAAATAATAATAAATAAAGATAATAAAAAATAAAATAAAATAAATAATAATAATATAAAATATATAAAATAAACATAATAAAAAAATAATTTTAAAATTAAATCTCTCTCTCTCACCGAGTCTCTCTCTCTCCTCTCTCTCTCTTGGCTCTCTCTCTCATCGAGTCTTTCTCTCTTTTCCATTCTCTCTATTTTTTTTTTTGTGTATATTGTGTACACCAAATATGGTGCTCCCATATCTCTTTCCTAATCTCTCTATCGGAATATCTCTTTTTTAGATGTCCCTTCTCTCTCCTAATCTCTCTCTAATTTCTCTTTTAATTTCTCTCTTTTAAGTTTTATCTCTCTCCCCAATTCTCTCTCTCCTAATCTCTCTCTTTCTTCTAATTTTTCTCTCTCATGAGATCTCTCTCACAATAGAAAATTTAATTTATTGGGTGTAAGAGATCTGCACCATCAATGGTGCTCCTTTAATATTTTCTATGTGTAATTATTCAATCCAAACACTGAAAAATAATGATTTCTTCTGAATTCTCAAATAGATGGAATCCATTGGATCTACAAATACATTTCTTATGTTTTCAGAAAAATTGCCAAACAGACCCTTAAAGAAATCACCTGACCCATTTATGAGAACCGCGAAAGAAGCTGTAGAGATTCACACCCATATTCAAGTTCTCCAACTCAAATAAAAAAACCAAGTTTCTAAAATATTCATGAAAATTCTCACCGGACTATGTCATAAGCTTTTCTAAGATCAACCTTGGCACAAAACGATTTTTCATCCTTGGAATGAAAATGCTTTCCTAATTCATAGGCTAAAATAATGTTATGAGAAATTGCCCTTCCCTTCCTTTGATAAAAGCCGACTGATTCTGGGACACATGGAAACGGAAGACCAAAGATATATAATCCATTGGACAAGATTTTTGCACTGATTTTGTAAAGATAATTACATAAAGAGATCAGTCTATATTTATCAAAAGAGTCCACACTAGTTCTTTTGGAGCAAGCTTAATATTGGTTTGACATAAATTTCCTTTTCCATAGGCATTGAATTCCAGACAACATATTCAAACACTGGATTTCTTTTCTAATACATATACCAGCAAACAGGCTAAATAAACAGTGAAAACGAAGGAATTCTATGGATTCTTTTCAAGCCCAGAATCTATGGAAATCCAAGGGATTCATAAATTTGAATCCTCCATTTTCCATGTTTTATGCAAATGGACAATTGCTCTAAGACTTTTCATAACCTTAAAATCATTGCCCATCTTCTGCAAAAAGTCTTGAGTTATCCAATCACCACTGCTAAGGTGAGCAAAAAGCCTTCAATGCTCCAAGAGTCTCATCATGTATTTTATTTATGTACAAATTTCTTGCATCCATGTTTTTAAATATCAACCACATCCAACACATATAGACTAATATGTATCGGGATAGGCCTCATCCGATACCATATACACTCCCGATTCTCTATAAGGTCAAATATCTAATCATACAAGTCAAATATCGGCCCATATTGGGCCCTATGATCCATTATGAATCGAAAAAATACCAAAAATATCCTTTTAACAAAAATTTTAATTATTTACAATTTAACTTTTTTAAAAAATTATACTTTAATATCGGTCGGTTTAGTCGATACATATCCGATACGTATCGACTTGGAACCTAGCTGATATGCTGATATATCTTTAAATCCTTGATTGCATCTCTGATGAACATGGTTTTATATACCGCCCGAGACGTTGAGAAAAACATTTTCCATCTCGGTGCTTAGCGAGACGATATTGACACTGTAAGCTTTTGGTTTGATCCATGGTTAGGAACATATTCTTTATATAGCAAGTATGGGCAAAGATTGATTCTCCAATCAGGGATTTAAGAAGACACTAAAGTAGGCGAACTAGTCGTAAATGGAAATTGGGATCTTCCTGTGGCTACTACTCTTCAAATGGAAGCAGCATGGGATAAGGTTCTTTCTCACTGTGGTACTAATACTCTATGTGGTGATAAAATGATGTGGGTGAACTCAAACAGTGGCATTTTAACGATGAAACTAGCATGGGAAGCGATTAGAGAACAAGGGGGTTCAAATTGACTGGGATAAGTTCATATGGCATAAAAATTCTGTTCCAAAACATAGCTTTTGTGCATGGATGTGCATCAATAGAAAGTTGGCTACAATTGAGAATCTTCGTTGTAAAGGTATGATTATCATATCTCGATGTATTCGTTGTTAGGGAGCTAGTGAATCCAATGACCACCTATTTTTCTAACGTAAATATTCTAATTGGATATGGAGATCCATAATTGCCAGGTTCCAAATTCATAAGGAGAATGTAGGTAATATTGAACGAGAGCTTCAATTTTGTTTGATGCATTCACCAGGAAATAACAAAAAATCAGTCTTGATAAAGCTAGCATTTGCGGCTTTTATCTAGCATATTTGGAATGAAAGAAACAAAAGAAACTTTGATAATTGTCAAACTTCAAAGAAAATATTACTTAAAAGGATTGTGGAAGATGTTACAATCTCAATAGAAGGAGAGGACCAGGTTGTGAAGCTTCTCAGTGATGATGACCTGCTATCGAGATGGAACATAAAGCACCAAAGGAAGATTTCTTATGAATATGGGAAATGGAAGAAACCACCGATTGGAAATATAAAACTAAACTGTGATGTCTCAATTGCTAATGGTTTGGCAGGGATTGGTGGGGTATTTCACGATCACGAGAGTATAGCTGTAAGAAGATTCAGTGGCTCATCCACCGATGATAACATTATAGGGGTAGCTATTCTGCATGGATTACTGGTGGCTAAGAAGGAAATTTTTTATAAGATTATTATAGAATCTGATAGGCTGATTGCAATGAATTGCATTAACAGGTTGATAGAATGCCCGTGGAGATATAGGCAACTTATTTTACATATTCAAATACTTATGGATGAATTTGAGGAATGTAGGTCTATGCAGACTTGATGAGAGCTTAATCGATCGGCAGATTTCCTAGCCATAGTAGGAGAGAACTACCCCAATTTGAATCATGGCCTAATCTTGATGATTGCTCGATTATTCTGAATTCTCTCTTAAGGGATGATTTAATTATTGCTTATACTAGAATGTAACCATTCCTTTATTTCTTTTTCTAATAATAAGGGTGAGGACCCTACAACCTCAAGCTGAATTACCAAAAAAAAAGATGATATTGATACCGCATTTCACCCTAAGGAGTTGTACATAGACTACTCTTTTTATGTTCTAAATGTTCAAGGATGTTAGGCTAGTAGTATACACACTGAAAATGTACTAATCATCACCTTTATACAAGTGACACTATTTTTTGCCCACCATATCCACTCTCAATGACGATCTTGGATATGGCTCATGCTTTGTCAAATATGTGCACTCTAATATCCTATGTTATTCTTATTTATTTTTTTGATATAGGATGAGTGTATGAAATTTTTTTATAAGTATGATTCTTTAACTGGGATATTGTCTCAATCATGGACAACTAATTAAATTGTTTAGATTGATCTCAAATATTTTTCACTTGACATAATACTTAATAATACTGAAGTATTTTTTAATGGTATAAGATCAAATACCTATTTTAATTATGTAAGATCATTTAACGCATTACATTCGTTTAGGCCGGATCACTGAGATGTTTAGGCCGGATCACCGAGATGTGAGACTTATACATAATAGCCATACCTGAGACGACTCGGATTTCAAAGATTTCAAACCATGCTGATGAGTTGAAAGAGGTGAGAAAACAAATCTACCAACGAACCTATCCTATCATAGTTGATGCACAATCTTTGCCACAGGAAAGGAGAACACAACAAAAGAATGAAAGACCGCAGCTGGGTTCACCACCCATAAAGGCTACTTTACGATTTAGTCTTATATTTTTTCATTTAATTTTTCAAAAGCGAAAAAGCAAAACACATTTAATAAGTTGTATAGAGCGACAAACCAAATCATCCAAACCCAATCACCTACAAACAGAATGCGTTCCATTTGGCTTTGTTCATTTTCACAATCTACTTATTCATTGAAAAAAGAAATTCTCGGAATCTATTTTGAATCTGGGTGTTTTCCTCATAAACTGACCAGATTTTGAGAAGGGTTACAATTATATATGCCCGGTGAATCTGTGACCTCACCCTATTTCCTCCATTCCGCGTACATTGCCAACTTTGAATAAGACTATTGAGATGGTTTTTAGTCCTAATCTTTTACACAGTTCATCTGATCGTGGGCGTATCATCAGTATTATCAGATTGTCATTTTTTTTGTTTCCACATGGAAACAATCCAAAAAGTGACTAAAATAAAAATGGTATAAATCACGCTCAAAAGTATTTTTGGGATCACTTTTTGAGAGGTGTGCTATGTAGAATAAACAACTAACCGTTTGTTGGTACTGCATGATCTTAAGATCATTTGTTGAGAAGTATGGGACAAATAACGATTGTCTACTCAAAGCAGTCATTCGTTTAGACCATTAATTCGATCGTCAACAATTTAGGTCAACATCGCATTACAGCGCGATCAACGGGCATACATTCCTGCATCATGAGTAAAACATTTAAAGTGTTTTGGCTGTTGTCGGAAGACTGGCCTTAGTACGATGCCTAGTTCACGGTCACTCATAAACGAGCACGAAATAACGTTCCACCCACACATATTCATGATGATTAGGCTTGAAATGAGATTCAGATTATGTGTTTATTTGAGAATTTTCAGGAATCTGAGCTGCTTAGATTCTGGGTAATTGCGAGTTTTCTCATATTATAGCTGAACATGCCCTAACACTAGCAGAAGACGTCCATGCTTTTATGTCTCCACACAAATCTTTAGGTCCATGTAAAGCGGAACCAGAGATGTCTCTAACTCTCTATACTAGCCTTTATTCTATTCTTGACCACCTACAGTAAATATACTGGCCTGGTTTTAAGAAGTTTTGACCGCAAACTAATCGTAATAAAGAAAAGGATATTGATCAGATGCTGGCAAAAAGATCCAATATTTATTTGGACGAAATTGACCCTACTGTAGGCACCATGTTATATATCTTTTTCTTTTGGCCGTCAGTCATCATGCAACTAACATGTATAGTAAAAGCTAACATCACATGTCCTGCACCAAATTACTGGCATTCCTATCTCAAAAAAACATTACTGGCATTCATGGTACTGAGATGCACCCTATTTTTCATCATTAGGCTGAGTTTCAGCTCCAGTTTTAAAATATCGGCCATATTCTATACATATTCGCTATCCGATTAAGCCATTCCAAAAAAAATTATATAAAGCCCGATTCACTATATGGTTAAATATCAATTAAAGTAGTCAAATATTAGTCTATGTCGCCGCATCTTAGTTTGTATTATGTAATACGTCTATAATATGAAAAATATGTAATACTAACCAAGGTGTCAAAATCGGTATGGGAACGGTCTATGGAAGACCGATACGAATCGGCTGAAACGTATCGGCCTATTTAAAAAAAATTGAGGTATCGGCCAAAACCGATACCATATCGGCTGATACCCAATACATATAAGCCGATACGGGCCTGTACCGGCCAATACCAATACCTAGTTGAGATATCGATACGTATCGATATGTATCGGTTTGCCGAGACACCGAAACATATCACTGATACATATCGGTATCGGCCGATTTTTGATAACATAATACCAACAATTCCCTTTCTGAAAAAAAATTATTTTTCAAATTCTTTATAATTTTTTTAATATTTAAAAATAGAAAAGGTATATCAATATCGGTTTGGTAGATACATATCCAATATATCCTATAGATATCTCTCTTGGGACCTGACTGATATGCCAATATGTATTGATTGTTAAATCCATGAATTTAAATATCAACAATTTATTGGCCGATATGTATCGGGTTGGGACCCGCCCCATCCCATACAATATACACCCCTGATTAGATATGTGCTTAAATATATCAGATGATACAAGTCAAATATTAGTTCATATCTAGTCATATGAATTTAATATGAATGAGAGAAAATACAAAAAATGCCCTTTTAATAAGTTTTTAAAATTTTATATTTTCACAAATATAAAATTTTATATTTTCATAATTTTTTTTTTAAGTACTTTAATAAGAACTGTTTTCACAAATATATATCTGATATATACAATATGCTAATATATTATATTTCGGACTTTAAATTGCTGTTTGGGCTTTGGGTCCAAGCCATGGATCAAAAATTCATCCGATACCGATACGTATCGGACGATACATATCGGTATCGAAAGTCACCGATACGGTACATTAAATGTATCGTATCGGTCTTTTATATATGTTTATTGGGCGATATATTTAATGTATCGTTCGATATTGTCCAATACCAATACGTATCGATTTTGAGTTTAGACGATACATATCGGCTTCCCGACATTTAATCCTTGGTCCAAACCCCAAAGACCTATAACTCATGCCAATCTATTCTAATCAATGTAAATAATAATGATAATGAACCAAAGAAAAAGTTACTTTACTTAAAGTAAAGTAATAAGCAATTATAATAACAGTAAGTAATAAGTAAAATAAAAGCACTTTTTCAAAAGCGTGTGATTAGGAAGCAGCAGCAGCACAGAGGCCGAGTGCTGTTTCAATGTCGTTTAATATGCTAAACGGGTCGATATCAAATCAAACACCGTAATGGAGGGTCCCTTCTTCACCGCCTACATTCCCAAGTCCCATCTATACATTCAATACCATTGAGCTCCCTCTCTCTCTCTCTCTCTCTCTCTCTCTCTCTCTCTCTCTCGCTTCTCCTTCATCTTTCAAAGGTTATCGCCAAAGCCAACCTTTTTATCTTTAGCAGAGACGACAAAAAAATTAAATGAAATAACAGCTAGACCACCACAACCACACATTAATTCACACTAGTGATTTCTCGTTCACCCATTTTTCTCTACAATTATTTACACTCAGGCCTATGCTTTTCCTATATACCAGATAAATTTCGGCCAAATATATGTAAGCACTTTCTCTTGTTGAAAGTTGAAACAATGAAAAAAAAAATTAACTTGTAATAAAATAAATTGTAAAGGGTATTTTTTGTATTTTATCTGAATAATATCAGAGACATATTGGCCAATAAAAACCAATAAGGACTGATATAGCCCAATACGGCCGCTATTTATTTTCAACCCCATATTAAATTAGGGGCATATATCAACTTGGATGGGGATGGGGCCTAACCTAATATACCTATAGACCAATATGTATTAGTGACAGATATTTAAGACTCTGATCAGGACAGTAATTAAAAATCGCACCCACTAAGTTGGTAAGGATTTTTATGGTTGGCACCAAGCCTATTGTACATTTGTCAACGAGCACCCATCCGCCGATCAACTTTACAATTATTCGGCCTTCTGCGCATCCCTACCAGGTCTAGATATAAGAAAATAGAACTATCATGTGCACATATCTCACAGGCAACATATGTGGGACTACTATTCTAACATTGGTTCCCTATTCTAATCATGTCCTATAATAGAAGGTCGGGCATCTACTACAAATTCAATAGGGTGTGCACCAATGTTATATAGAAGACAAATTTTATAAAAATAAAATACAGGCGGCTATGTATTTGGCTGTTAGGCTCAATTGATGCGTATGACTGCCAACAATCACGTTACATTTGTCCTCAACAAATCTGACCTAGGTTTATAATTTTCAGGTTTGCACCTCATAAAAAAAATTTCAAGCGTGCACCTCATAAAAAAATACTTCGTATTTACTACACATGCTATCTGAGGTGAGATTGCAATTTGGAGGTTGTAAATAATGGTACTCATCTTGTAATTTTAATTTACAGAAACGGCCCTATATCTGAGGTCAACAAATCTGACCTAAGTTTATAATTTTTGGGTTTGCACCTCATAAAATTTTTTTCAGGTGTGCACCTCACAAAAAAATACTTTGTATTTACTACACATGTTATCTGAGGTGAGATTGCAGTTTGGGGGTTGTAAATAATGGTACTCATTTTGTAATTTTAATTTATAGAAAGGGCCCTATAATTTGAAACTTTGCAAAATAGGTCAACTCCAAGACAAGTCGTTTCCATGTCACCTATTTTTTCATTATATATATATATTTATTTATTTATTTTCCATTATTTTTTTGTTGTCTATTTTACCTTATTTGATAATTATCACACATCAGCTATCTCAACTAATTATAATTATCTAAACCAACCAATTGAAGTTGTCTAAATCAATTGTAGTTATCAAATAAGGTACAATCGCTATTCTATCTCAACCAACTATCTTAAAGCGAGCCGCTAACTTAAGATAGTGCCGCTTTCTTAAAATAGCGGCCGTATTAGAGTATATCTTATTTGATAACTAATACAAATTAATTATCTCAACCATCTTAAAATTGGCCACTAAGATAGTAAGCCGCTATCTTAATATAACAATTGTATTAGAGTATATCTTATTTAATAACTATCACATATAAGTTATCTCAACTATCTTAAAGCGGGCCACTGTCTTGACGTTATCTTAAGATAGCGGCTCGCTATCTTAAGATAATGGTTGTATTAGAGTGTACCATATTTAAGAGCGAGTCTATAGCGGCGGTTTCTTTTTATTTTATATTTCTATCTTTTTCTTTTTATTTTCTTCTCTATTTTAAGATTTTAACCCGAGTTATAATTGTTTTAAATAATTACAATTGGTTGGTTTAAATAATTGCATATAATTGAGATAATTAATACATGGTAGTTATCTTGGTTTAGATAATTGTATACGGTTGAAATAATTGATATGAGATAGTTATCAAATAAGATAAAAGTGACGACAAAAAATAATGATAAAAACAGGTTGGTGTTTCTTGGGCCTAACCTATTCTGCAAAATTTGAAACTATACGGCCGTTATAAGCAAACTTCCCTTTAATTCAGGGGTTATAGAATAAAGTAAAGAAGGCAAGCCATAAGCTTTACTCTTTCTTTTAAGTAACTGTTGTTTATAAAAAAAAAAATTGAGAATATTGAGACAGTAGAGGAGAAAATATTTCAGTAACATTACAACTCAAAAAGATTGAACTCTGAAAACACATTGCTTTACATGTTTCTTAACAAACCCATTTCGCAGATAAGCTTTTCTTTCTGTTATCTCCATTGCAGCTAGTGGTCACTAGTGAGCTTCTTCAATGGCGGCTAATGGAATGTTGCTTTTTGCTGCTGATGGATTTGGTTTCACAGACCCATTAAAATGTAATAAACTAGATCAATTGGCAAAGCAATCAGCATCCCAAAAATAACCCTGTAATCAATCAGGAACACAGAAGAAGAAAAAATCAAAAACAAATGATAGATTTTAGCTTCTAAAATAAGAACAACACAAGTAACATGGCAGGTGTAAGAGAGGTTATGAACTCACGCAGTACTTAGAATATCTGGGTGCACGTTGTACTCTTTTGCAAAGACAAAGGGGACAATGCCTTGAGGTAGAGCAGCCTGATTAAAGATTTAAATAGAGAATTTAAGTTAAATCTGTGTTGTGGGTTGGGGGAGCTTTAAATATTTTGGGTGTTTGGTTTGTTAGATTCTGTGTCAGAGAATAGTAGAGGAAGAGAGAGAGAGAGAGAGAGAGAGCAAGTAATAAGGTTTTTTTTTGCGACCTGTACAATGGCGACGTGTAAGAGATCACCTCGCAACCCAACAGCAATGGAAGCAGCTGCCATGACAGCTGGGCCTGTAAGGAATCTCACAGCCATTGAAAAAGTAGCAATAGAATTTCCACATGCTATGATCCTGGGCTGCAATGCCATGAACAGCCCTGAACTCTCACCATCACAAAAGCCAAAGAGAAGAAATTTCATCAGAAAATATATAAAAATGAATGGATAAGATGATGGGTATAAGAAAATTAAAAAAGAAAATTTTATTTTAATGGTGGGTTTCTTCAAGAACTGACCAAGACTGAACATGGCCATTCCAAGGCCTGCATCTGACAGTATGGAGATGGATTTTGCTATAATGGCAGGCATCTCAACATGCCACCTGCAAAGAACACAAAAAAACACCAAATAGCAATTTTGATTAATAGGATCAAACAGCTGGAGAGTTTGCTTGCTCTTTCTTCAATTTTCTAAGTACCTGAAAGAAACAAGAGACCAAGTGAGGCCTATTAAGCTGGAATAAGTGTTGGGGTTTCTGATGAGTTTCCTCCAGACCATGATCAGAATTAGCCTGGTCATAACACTGGTGGGAGGCATGGCTTTTGGTTTAGAATCTCCTGTTTTACTGCCATTTAAAGTTCCTTCTTGCACTTCTCTATCTACTACTCTATTTCCAAAGCTGAATTCGTCTCTCTCCAAGAAGTCTTCTCGGTGCTCTCCATGATCCTCTCCTGATAAAAAAATCAAACCCAGTTACAGAAATCAAATTCATCATCAAACCCACAAAAAACATGAATCAAAACCAGGAAAACATGAAAAAGAGTGAGTAATAGAGAGATGATCAAATGCTCTACCTTTACCAGGTGAAACAGCCATTCTAACTTCTTTAACAGCAGGATCAGCAGCCCCAAATTCCTGGTTCCCAAACACATCAGACACAGGAGAAGCACTTGAACTCCAAACAAACATATGTAGATCTTTAGCCCCTTCGTCATTTCGCGCCACCGGAGGAGCTTGCCCATTAGGCCTCTTGTTCGTAGCAGTCGCGGCATTCGAAACCGAAACACCCTTCGAACCAGTAGTCGGCGAAAACATACCAGGATTCGGGGCCGGGTAATGTGCTCCTCCCTGAGCCTGATAATGGAACCGAGACTTGCTCTCTTCCTCATAGTTCGATGGCCTCGGCGTCGGCCCTCTCGACGTTACTGCCGGTCCAAAAACATCCGATGGACCGAAATTAGAGTTCCGGCCGCCCGCCACCATCGAATAGAAATCGGTATGATTGAAACTAGACCCTCTGGGGGTCGGATTCCTTGAAGATTGAAGCGAATAGATCTCAGCATTGGTTAAATTCGAAGGCCTGGGGGTCGTCGAGAGGCCCATCGATCGCCTCGAGTAGATATCGGACCGCGATGCGTTCGATTTTCTCACTGTAATGTGTAGTTTGCCGTCTTCCTTGATCTCGGCGTCGGTCTGTAACATATCACGCCCGTCGAGCGACACCACATCGGAGTCGACGGCAATTGAAACGATCGAACCGGCGGTATCGGGGAACTGTTCAGTTATAAGCATCTTAGCCCCTCTATACTCAAACATGAAGAGCATCAAAGTGTACCAAATGATGCACTGTAGTACAACAATCTGGACCATTAAACTGCCTGAGTACTCACCATACATGCCTTTGAGGAGAGGGATCCCCATTACAAGGGTGTTTGGGAGAGTTGAGAGGGAGAAGAGGGTAATGGTCCACTCTAAACACCCTTTTCTGCTAAATTTGGCCCACACAGCTAAAACGACTAAAACTATAATCTTCTGCAGTGTATCAGCTGCAATGAATCTAAAGTTCATCTCATAAGGATTATTGGAAGCGATGAAGTGGAAGGAGAGGAGGGGGACGGCGAAGAGAGCAACAAATCTGTTGATCCCTGAACACTGATCAGGGGAGAAGATCTTCCACCATTTCACAGACCCATAAGCTAAGATCATGGCCACATAGAGAGGAACCATAGCAGTCATCACATGGTAGAAATCTGATAGAGTAATCATCTTTTCTGAGTTTAAAAACTAACCCAGTTTCTGAAACAGCTTGAAGAATCAAAAAGAGAAAAAAAAAAAAAAAAAAAAAAAAAAAAAACCAGAAGATGAAACTAGAGAGACTGGGTAGAAGATGAAGAGTTAAAAAGGAGGAGGAGGAGGAGGAGGAGAGAAGGGTTTAGGGCATCGAGGAGCATGTGTGTTGGTTTTGTTTTGTCTAGTGGGTAGCACGCATTCTACATCAGAATGCTAAAAAAGGCTTTGAGACTTGCGTACATAGCTCCCAGTCTCCAAAGCAATCTTGTTTTTTAAATGGGTATTGGGCTTAGATTTGAAGTTTTGAATCTCTGAATCTATTTCTGTGGTTTTAGGGATTGAAGGATGTGAAATGGTGATGGTGGTTCATAAGTAGGAGCAGTACTAAAAGCATCTTCTTTCTCTCTCTTGAGAGTACACTAGCCTGAGCCTTTTTAACTTTCTAACTCTCATCTTTTTCTCTCTTTTTCTTGGGTTCTGGTTATCTTTTCTTGTAACTCTTTACAAAACAACTGAAAAGAAGAATTGGGAGATGAGATGGGAGAAGAAGGGCAGAGGTTGCAGAGGCAGAGATGATTAAAGATGGAAGGAGGTGTTGGGTTTTATTATATAGAGAAGATGATGGGTCTGTCACTCACTCAGTCACTAACGCCTTTTTCGAAGCACAATTTTTTATATTTTTACCAAGGGAAAATGAAAAATTAAAAGGAGGTACCTTTAGCTGCAGCCCAAAATTCTTTCTTCACAACCCTCATTTCACCTCGTCTCAAAACCGTCGATTACCATACCATGGCCATTACTGTACTAGGGAGATTATTTTTCATCCAGATCTTAGATTGCAGTTTACATTGACATCATAGGCTTTTACCAGCACGTCAAACTTTTATTTAATGTGACACGCTAAATATTGTTCTTGATTGAAATTTGTGCCACGTGATTATGTGAAATAAAATTTGATCATATAATAAAAGGACAATGATCTCAAAATCTATTGCATCTAATGTTTATCTCTTTCAAAATAGATAGTCTCCAAATGATTGTTCTACCATTACCACATATATAAACAGTCAAATATTAATTCCATCAGAAAAACATCCCTATGAAAACTCTTTTTATGTTAGGCCAGATACTCACTTTTGTAATGTGTATTGTGTGTAATTGATATCTCACTATTTGATATGTGGTCATAATCACAAAATCTTTTATGTTGAAAGATTGGGATAAAAAATAATATCTATCATCATATCTCAAGATTTATTGTGTGAATAATTGACACAAAAGATAAACTCCATCATCGCAGTAAAGGGTGTCAAAGCGGGATCTTCAGTTGCAAAAGCCGGTAGTCATGAATTTTTTAGAGAAAAATTAGGGGGAGACCCATTTTGGGTATTTAGGAAATTCAAGTTCCGATACAGTGTATCATCATTTCAAATATTCTCTCGTGGAGAATAATCCATATTCCGTCCGCGTGCTTCGCTTCAATTGAAGACCGCTCAATGTTACAGCAGTCGTGTACGGACCTAACTCCCAAAAAAACTCACAACAAACGGGTAAACTAATCCATACTTTACTTGAACAAAAAACAAAAATCCATACTTTAGGAAATCTTATTTAAAAGCGGAACTCGTTTAAGTTGCACGGGCCCCTTCACCAGCTGTCGTGCATAGGTAACCTGTTTTGAAACACGCGGCACACATAGTTCATCATTTGACGTCTCTAAGTGGCATACCAACTGTAGTAAGAACTCGACCAAGCATTTATTTTGTCAAAGCATACTTTTTAGGCCGAGCTAAAATTAAATCCGGCCCTGGCTGGACTGAGTTCTGAATTTTTTTTCATTCGGGAACTAACACAAGCTAGAAGCATTCAGCCCAAGCACCGCTCTAGCAGGTCGAGTCAGGCCAAGCGGAGTTGTAGACTTTTTTTTTAGTTAATTTTATTAGCATAAATGGAGGCTTCTTAATAATTTTATTGTTGAAGTGAGCAATATGGACAAACAGATGATTTTTTGAGCCGCTTTTGAGGCATTTTACAAAAATGCCTAATGATTAAAAAGTTTAATAATTTAATATCAAGGCATTTTAGTAAAATGCCCTTCAACGAAAACCTATTATAAATGTGTAATTATTATATAATTTTTTTATATGTAAAAGAAATTGGGCTGAGACTTGACTAGGTGTTGGGATACATAGTCTAGACCATGATTCAAAATTTCAGTCGAAAACGCATCAATTTCGCTCCTATTCAAAACGAAATTATCAAAAACTCAATTACGTTTTAGAGGTAGCAAATTATTGGCCTATTATTTGAAATTATCAGCCGATATGTTGCTACCTCGATAATTTAGCCTTAAAAAAATATATAATTAATTAATTAAATTAAGTTTAAAAAATAAAATTTGGCACCGTAATTTGTCCTTCAAATTTTCGGTCAAATTTTTTGTTTCAGTCATGCTCGAAACCGAAAAAAAAAACTTATATATTTAATCCTTGGTCTACACCGGCATGGTATAACTTGGCTCAGTTCATGCTAAACCTGGGTTAGGTACGGGCTGGGTCCATTGAGAGGCTTGCCCTTGACAGCTTATTGAGGAAGGTTGCTATAAGAACATCACTTTTTTCATCCTAGATATGATTTCTAGTCACACACCAACTTTGTCTTGCTCACACACTAGTTGATGAAAAAATACTGATATCAAATTTTGCTTCTCTTGCTAATGAAGATCCTAGGGCTATCAAACGGCTATGGCTATACCTGGCCCAACCAGGTTTGGGTTTGGTTTAAGCTTAAAAAGTAAATTCGAGCCCGATTGTTTTCAGGCCAAACCCAACCCTATAGATTCGGGCCATATTCGGGCTTTTTTTATAGGGGTTAAAAATAATCAGGCCTATCAAAACCTGACCCACACCAGGCCCAACTAAGCCCGATTTGTTTAAGGTAAAAACTTGGGCTTGCCCAAATATTGTCGAACCTGATTCATGTCTGGTTTGGGTTTAAGTAGCCTAGCCCAGGCTTGAGTGATAATCACGCCAAGTCATACTGGATTCCAAATGAGGCCGGCCGGATTATGAGCCTAGGCTTTTAGGGTAAAAAATAATTGAGCCAATCAAAAGCCCAATTTAAACCCGGCCCAGACCATTGACAACTCTATCATAAAAAGTATTTTCATAATAGTTTTTGGTTGTGCATAAAAATTTTCTAATTATATTTTTCAGTTAAACAAAATCATTTTTTTAGGTGCACACCAACTTTTGCTACTTGCAAATTAGAGGAATTCAGGTTAGTTTCCTTTTGAGTGTGCGGATGAAAATAGTGGTACACTCCCGCAGCCCCATATTTGAGTACCCGTCCATTTTATAGCAATATTAGGTACATGATCCGAGCGTTAACTAACTTGGCTCAAGGGTCACATCGTTTTTTTTTTTTTTTTTTTTATAACGTATGTAGCACATTTTTTCATAATCTACATGGTGCGATTTTTGACTGCGACTCTAACATATACGGTGCAGAGGAGACTCGAAGAGGTCAAACCCACAGTAAAACTAATGGCTACCATGTAGTATCTAATATTATATTCTATTAAAAGGCGGTAATAGCTCTGAATCATATCATAAGAATGGTTTTTCATCCCCAGTTTTCACTCAAAATCTTTTGATCATGTGATCGTGTCTTCAAATCTCAAACCATGTATCTCAAAACGGTGATCTAGTGTTTGGCGCCCAATCGCTATATGGTTAGAACCTGTCCGATACGATAGACATTCATATTCAATATGGGGTCAAATTAGTCAAGAGTTGATTAATTAACATCTACGAAATTTTAGAGAGCACCAATACAAAAGAATCATCGACCACTTTCGGTCAAAGGATGGAAACTCTTTTTCACTCTAAATTTCCTCCCAAGGGACCTTGAGACGATCAAACAACCAATTTTTTATTCTATGTGAAAAATATCTCCAAAAAGTTGCCCTAACATTTCATGACACATTATGCTCAACCGAAATTTTAAGACTATTTTTTGAGATTTGTGTCACTTGGAATCAAACACTGACCACCTTGTGGGACAAACATTAACTCGAGATCCCTTGGGTGAAAGATTAGAGTAAAAAATAATTTCCATCCTTTGATTCAAAGAAATCAATAGATTTTAGAGTAGGTGCCCTCCAAGATTCCATGGGTGTTAATAAAGATACCCTTAAATAAAATAAGGGTTCATATCAGCTCATATTCTGTCATATGGCCTCTATATATAAAGCATGAATTAGAAAAATGCCAAAACTACCCTTTGGTCAAAATTTTATTTTATTTTGTAAAAGTAAGATAAGTATCAGATATATTTGGTACCTATTGGTCTGGACCCCTACTCTGAATTTAACGTCTGATGTGTAATGACATACCTATTGGGTCCCATATATGTATGAGCCAATCCGTCATATATTTGAACACCTTTTTTATATATAGAATAATTTATATATATGAACATTTTTTATATTTATTTTGAGTTATATGAGATACTTATGGGCTAATATGTGACTTATTTGACCCAATATTTGACTGCTTACATAAGTGAGGGTGTATATTTTGTTGGATGTGACCTAACACCCAATACATATCAGCAATATGTATCTTAGAAAGGACCCATATTTAAAACCATGACCTAGATGATATGCGAATATATATAGCAAACCAAGTGGTGCACTGGTTTTATTCATAAATAAAGTGGTGCACTGGTTTTGCACCTAAAATCAAATAAGATTATTTTCATTTAATCTTTTTTAATCTTTTTTTTCCGGTTGTGGGTAAGGTACAAGATACAGGGGATGCGTGCCTACACCATCCATGTCCGATCAAAGGGTACTTTCGGAGATCTAGTAGCACTAAATATCTATACATGAGTTGACAAGCTTGATAGCCTGAATGACCGACATAAACTTGTGTCCATACATAACTTGTGTTCCTAGTACCATCTGATGTAACGACCTACTTTTGTCAATAATTTATTATTTTGTATGTGTGTTTAGTACACAATCAGAACCCCCTCAAAGAGAGGCAACTCACGCAACCAGAGATAGAGAAAGTCATTCTAAGTGAGTTAATAGATAGAGAGAGTCCAGAGAAAGTCCACGTGGACTCCAATTTATACCCCTAAATTTGGGATATTTACCACTCTGTTAGATACACTTTTTTCGCTAGACACCCTATATTTTCACCTTTAACCAAACCAACCAGCTCCAATCCGAGTTGGTTCCAGCTAGCACAAAAAGTCATAAATACCTTTTATTATACTTTTTTTGTTCTACATAGTTTAAAATTTTAAATATTTGTACTTTGATGTGAAACAGGATCTATGACATCTGATTTGAAGGTCACAATATAAGCTCGATGGTGCTAAAGATAGACATGAAAAATAAGGCGATATCGCCTCTTAAAAATAAAAATAAAAATTTAAATTGTCGATATGGACTCTTTAATCAGTCGATGGCGACTCTTAAAACAATCGGTACCGACTGCTTAAAGAGGCGACATCGACTGATTAAATAGTTGCCATCGACTGCTTAGACAGTCGATCCTTTAGACAGTCGCCATCGACCGTAAAAAAATAAATTCGATATCGACTGTTTACACAGTAGATATATATATATTTTTTAACAGTCGATGGCGACTATTTACACAGTCGGTACCAACTGTCTAAACAGTTGATATCGTCACTTTTAGTAGTCAGTACCAAATGTTTTAAGAGTCGCTAGCGACTGATTAAAGAGTCGACATCGACTGTTTCAAAAAAAAAAAAAAATAATAATTTAAAGAGGTAATATCGCCTTTTTTTTCGTGTCTATCTTTGGCACCATCGAGTTTATACTATGGCCTTTAAATCAGACGGCATAGATCCCGTTTCACATCGCGTAAATATAGAAAGGTGCATATATTTAAAATTTTACACTATATAGAACGAAAAAAAGTGTAAGAAGGGGTATTTATGACTTTTTGTGCTAGCTGAAAATGGCTTGGCTAAAAGCTGATCGGTTTGGATATAAGTGAAAATATAGGGTCTCTGACAAAAAAGGTGTATTTGACAGGGTCGATCTGATAAATTTCCCCCTCAATTTTCTCTCGCTCTTTCTCTTTTTCCTAAACCTCTCATGCACTCAAATCTATTGCTCTCAAAATTGTGATAAGGTATATCACCTACATTCATAGCATGGTATCAAAAATGGCCGATACCCCACTACAAAAAATAAGACTACTAGCGACAGTAAAAAATTGTCGCTATTAACAAAAAAATTACCGCTAATAGTCATAATAACCTTTAATAGTTTTTTTTGTTAATAACGGTAGATTTTTGCTATAAAAAACTGTCGCTAATAGTCTTATTTTTTGTATTCCCCGTACGTATCAATCTCTCGGTAAGCTGATATGTATTGGTATCTGAACTCGGTATCGGTATCAACCGATATGGGCCCGTATCTTCCGATACGTATTGGGTATCGGCCGATACCTCTATTTTCTTTCTTTTTTTTAAATAGGCCGATACATATCGGTATCAGCCGAGCCGCATTGATCCTCCATGGACAGATACCCGAGTCCGATACTAATTTTGATACCTTGATTCATAGTGACCAAGTCGGGAATTTTGGGAACAAATCGGCTTGAAAAAATCCTGGAAAAATGGGCAAAATTCATCAAATTTGAGAAAAATATTAAAATTCAGAACAATAAAATGTAAAAATATTAATAATAATTATTATTTTTTGATTTATAATAGAAATTAATTAAGAAGATAATAAATACAAAAGGCAACCAGAAGTTGCACCCAGGAATTACAAAAAGCCCGGCACCCACCAGCCCTCTAACCATGGCAAATACTTAAAAAAAATAATTTAGAAATGTATTAATTAAAAACTATAATAATTATAATAATTTAAAAAATAAAATTTTCTTTAAATTCACGAACAATTCTTGGAATTGCAATTTTTTAAAACAGTCAGTAATAATTATAATTTTATTAATTTTCTAAAAAATTGCAAATTATTCACCACTATTTTAAAAAGTCAGAGACTTTGATCACTATGCCTCTCTCTAGGTAAGCTGGGCTTGAACCTGCTACCTTGAGATTGTAATATAGTCAACCTGCCATCAACCTGCCATTGTGCTAGAAATCCAAGCCTCTCGCTCTTATGTTTGAAGATCCTGCACTACATGGAGCTCTCTAAAATCTTTCAGACTTAAACCCACAAAGACCTTGTGATGTGATGTGGATCATCTTAGGAGGAGGAAGGTGTTGGTTTAGGTTTAACCCCAAGCGCCTTTTTTAGACATTCTAAGGAGTGGTCTCGGGTCCTAATGGATCGATCGAGTTGTTGGGAGCGATCGATCGATTGTGGACGAAATAAACAGTATGCTCATTGGTTGTAATCGATCGATCAAGCTTGGGAAGTCGATTGATCGATCTGAGCATAAATTGTTGGGTTACTCTCGGGTGGAAATCGATCGATCGAGCTAAATCAATCGATCAATTCTGGGCGGATTAATTCCACAGTTTTAGACTCTTGACTAATTTAAAAGATTTCCTTAGTCAATGTTTCCTAATGTAGTCGGGACTTATTAAAAGATGATTATTCTAGGGTTCCAAGAGATAAAATTGTGGTGAATACTTTGAGAGGCAAGGTATTGAAGGAAGGTTTGGAGATTGAAGCATTCGATTGAAGCCGTTCTTGTGCCGGAATCGTTACTATATTTCGACAAATCTCTTCGCTGTTCTTTGAAGGACTACATCCTTGGTTTAACAGTCTGTTGATTATTGAAGATCGTGTTAGATCTTGTTTGAGAGTGTACTAAATAGAAGAGAGTGTGCATTGTAAACATTCATAAATAGTACATATACTCCGTTGACGTAGCCTTAGACTGGGAGAACCTGGACAACTCTATAATTATGCTCTGTCTTAACATATTGCAAGCACATAACGAAAATTGCATCACTAGTATAGGATCGTTCTCTCAAGGAAGATCAAAATCTAAAAACTTCTATTTGGCTTTAAAAAATAAAGAATGATTGTTTAAACTAAAGTGCAGGAAATAAATTATAGAAAATAAATCTAAATCCTCATCCTTTCAGATTCTAAGCATCAATTAGTCTCCTTCTGGATTACGGATGTTTACAAATTTAAAAATCGTTATACTAATTTGCAGTCCTTCAGATTTGGGCGTCAATCAAAAACTAGATTTATGTAGATATTTATGAAAATAAACATTACACTAATATCTTCCAATTTCAATCTTAGGCGTCAATTAAAATCAAGAAAATTTGGATGTTTACAAAACAGGAAAATGCATAAAAATAAATATAATTTAGAAAGCAAGTAAAATCTATTCTAAAATTGATCTTCCATCTCTCAATTGCAGTCATCAATTGCTCTTAAGAAACTTCAGATACTCTACTCTACTCTACTTTTGATCTTCGGGTTTCCAACCTCAGTTGTCAATTGCGGTTGAGAGACCTTGGATGTTTATTTTCGATACTGAGCCCTCTAATTTATAGCTTCATAAGGGGTCGATTTACATTATTCGAATCCTAATAAAAGCAAACTACTAAAACAAAAGCTTCCTAAAATTATAAACTTCCTAATCCTAATCTTCCTTGCTTCGAATAGTAGATACATGCATATCTTTTCCTTAATTTTAGCAGCACAGATCTTCAGGATTCTTATCGCCAATCTTTTCAGATCCGTACAATACAAGACTTCTATATTAAGAGCTTTTTCTATTTTGTGCATGGCGGTGCAACTTTTCACATGATTTTTAGCAGTAACACGAGCTTTATAATACAAAATCGTAATTACGATTTCGATTATTCTTTGAGTACAATTCCTTGCTCTCGATCGATCGTAATCCAGCACGCTCTCTCTAGTTCTATGAGCTTTTTCTGCAAAATCGTAAATACGATTCTCTATTTCTTCTTTAACTTTGACCTCTCGAGATTACGATTTGGATTGTAAATCTTCTTTCGACTTACGGACTGGTGATTCTACTACGATTCGGATTGTAGCTTCATGCGACCGCCTTTCTTACTGCTCTTTGAGCTCATTTTGAGAAAGATTAACACTTTCATTATTTTCTGCTTATTGTTCTAAATATCTGTAAATCAACATCTCATTAGTAGCAAACTGGGATTTAGCATCACTAAGTTAAGGGTGATAAAATGGTAAATTCTGTGACCGATCACACCCCCAAACTTAAGTTTTGCTAGTCCTTAGCAAATAGGGAAAGATAAACTATCCAACTACAAATTAAAATATCGCTTTCGTAAGGAGCACGATTGCATTTAGCAGATGCAACAAGCCTTTAAACCCCTAGGTGATCCCTAGTGGAGGAGTTGTGTCTCCTGAAAGTTTCCAGTGAAGTTACCTACAAACTTCAAAGTATTTTTGAATTTAAAAAAAATAAAAATTCTCAAAAAGAAAATAAACTTCTAAAGCTCTACTATTTGGTACACTAACCAGCCAATCAACACATGGTTGTATAATTTTCAAAAATATGATTCCATTCAGTCATGACTTCCCATCCTAATAGTTATCCTTGATCAGAAACTCAGCAATTTCAATTCATATAAAGCGTGGAGTATGTGCGTATCAATGAAGAATTCATTCATTATAAATTTTTCTAAACTGTAGATTTAAAAAATATTTTCATTCAAACTCTCACTAAGACATACTCTCAAAAGAAATATTGAAATATTAGGATTCTCACAATGCTATATATATATATATATATATATATATATATATATATATATATATATAATGAATAATTTTGAGGATAAATGATATAAATCTCATGAAAAAAGATAATCAATTCTATTCATGTGCTTCATGATTCTCCATAGTATTTATCTTAAACATCTCTACTAGGCTCATGCTTTTGCAAATCGTGAATCAAAAGGTCTTTATTCAAGTTATAATGAGGCTTTGGGTTGAAAGGTTTCAAAGAAAGGTAAAAAGGATTCAAAGTTTTGCTAATTTAGCTTATCTCTCACCTATTCTTCTTCATATTTTTCTTCTTTTTCTACTTCAGCAAGTATCCAAAAAGTTGGATAACTTCTTCCCATGTACATTTTTTCTTTTAGGAAATCCCTTTTCTTGATTGTTTTTCACTGTTCTCCTTGATTTTTTTTTAGTTTTGGAAGCTTCTTCGCTTCTCTTTTTCATTGCTTTTTTTTTTCTCTCTCATATTTTCATAATTTTATTTCTTCTTCAGTTGTATTCTTTTTCAGCATTTCCCTTACCAGTTTTTGCATACTCGTTCCACTCTTATATTTCTCCATCTACTCAAAATTCTCAGAATTATTAGGGTTAAAGGCCGAAATCTTTAAGTAGTGCATATGGTTAAGGGTTTATAAAATTTTGGTGTAAAGAAATTCAGTTTAGGCTCTTATATTGGTTTAAGGAATAAATTATTTGGACATTTTGGCATTTTGGCTTAAATGAATAAAATGAAGGCTTTTAATCATTTCCAGATTCACCAACAAGAATGTCATATTGTTTCAATGAATAAGATAACCAGTTGTAGAATACAGTTAACACAATCATAGAATATTTGATTCAAAGAAAAACAACAATATGAAATTTCATTTAAGCATAGTAAAAAAGTTTTTAAAATATGGAAAGATAGAGTAACAATCTCTCTCAAAGAAAGGAAATAAGTCCAAAAGCTCACTGGTTATATGATTTTGAAACTATAGTCTAAATTTTGTAATTTAAAGCAATGTATAGTTTCAAAAGTTATTTATGATACAGTGTACAAATGGGCTAAACATGAATCGTAACTGCTTCCTAACATAGATGTCTGAACTTCTACTAAGATGATGGTAAAGTGTATGGAATTGAATTTTATCTAAGCATTACTCGCATGTGTTGGTTAACTAAAAACAAAATTTAACACAAAAACAAACCTAATAAATAAAAAAAACAAAATTAAAACTGAATTAATCTAAACAGAAACCACAAAAGATTTATATATTTCTCTTTTTTATGCAAAAATAAGCAAAAATAATATACACAAAGTGTGTACCCCCAGATTTAAATAGGACAATGTCCTCATTGTGCTCAAACATGGGATAGTAAAAAAGATCATCATGGTGCAAAAGGTACCGAGCACATAATCTGCAAAAATAATAAAAAATCTCTCAAACTTGAGAGAAATCACATCCGGCAAATTCTATAAATACAACACCAAAGCAAAATTAATAAAAAAAAAAGAAAATTTCTATTAATATGAAACAAATTAGTTACAGGGATTGTAAGAAAGAAAAAACTAATTATATAAAAGACAAACCTAGGAAAAATCTAGACACAGACACTATGTTAACACCGACAGCAACCGCCGAGGCACTAAAGATTGCGATGGAGATTGGCCTTGGGGTCTTCAAAATTTTGTTCCGTCAGAGTTCTCCCTCCTCCAGGAGTCGCACTCCTTGTCTTCCAAATAACCCATACTACCCCCCTGTGAGACTCTCTGAAGAGAATGCAATGTAGTTAGGGGGAAAACAAGGAGGAGATGACACTGGAAATGCCTACCCCACCGTCTCCGTAGAGGAATTCGAACTCAGGGGGTTATGATGGTGAGATTACTAGGAAGTGGACGAGGGTGAGGTCTTGGAGAAAGATGTTGGTTTAGGCAGAGGTTTATGGTGAAGGGAGGTTGTGGTAGATGATTTAGCATCAAGGATGGGCACTGGTGTTTTAACTTTTCTAATTTCTTTATTGCAGCAAGAAGTTCAACTCTCTGCTTCTCGAGAATTCGGTCAAGTCTTCTACTGAACTTGTCATGATCTAGTTCTTCCACCATGAGGGTAGGGTTTGAGATGAAGGAAGAAGAAATGGTTTGGAATGTGGAGGGTTTGTGAAGGGACATGGTGATATAGAGAAAGGGCTAGGGCTATGATCGAAATAAATTTCGAGGTGTAGGCATTTAAGCTTGGGTAGGTGACAGGTGGCGGTCATGAATGTGATGCGTGTCCTGCTTCCTCTACGAGTAAATGGGTTCGAATTTCAAGGTAACCGATAAGACTAGTCACCCACCTCATCTATTCCCTAGAATTGTAGATTACGATTCCAGATAATAGTACTCCGACGGAAAAGACTCTCACGAATCAAATCATAAACTCTACAATTCGATTGTCGAAAATAATATACAGAAAGAAAATTCATGAGCGATCGTAAATCCATTCGACCATTCATAACATATTAATATATATCAGAAGATATAGTACGATTGATTGTGTTTTACCACGATTTGAATCGCACGGTACTTCTTTAACAAAGTTTTGTTAAACAAGAAAATTAATGCACATATTTTACATGATTTTGCTACGGATGAGCCAGTAGCTAGACGGGTCCGTGAGAAAACTCAATTTTGATTAGTGGGGGCGGATGTCTTTCCCGTAAATACTTGTCCTCTCAAGTTGCTAACTGGCTGCACAGGTAAATGACCACTTTCTCTCTTCGCCATCAGAGAAGCTAGTTGACCAATCTGGCCCTCCAAATTTATGATGGACTGGGTATATGAGTGTAACACTTGAGAGAACTAAGCAAGCTGAGATAAGTCTCTCAAATGCTAATGCGACTATTGCTGCAAATCCCGAAGGATCTGACAACCGTAGCATCGAGTCCGTTGCTCTGTGGTCTAAACTATGACTGCACAATGGGCACTAGTAGTCTTTGGAGGAAAGTCTTGGCAAGGGGATATCGTGGCTGCACAACAGATGGTGCTAATTATGCCCCACTTGTGGAGTCATAATTGAAACCTGGATGATTTCTTCACTATGGGTTATAAGCCTTCCCGTAATCTTCTCTTTGTAATGCATAAACTTGTTCATTTTCCACCGCATCCAAATATAATGATGCAGCTGGGCACTCAGTTATGGCATGGGTTAAGCTCTGGCAAATTGCACAGGCTACTGTTGGTCTTTCTTGAATACTTGGTTTAGAAGTTATTAATGATGCAAGTTTCTGCTCCAGGAATTTTACCTTGGCACTGATGTAATAGCCCGAAAAATCACATTGAATTATGACCTCGGGATCCGTGCCCGATTGGTCTTAGGTTTGACCATGAGATAGTTCATTGATGAACTTAAGGTGAGATGAGCAGAAGTGATGTGTGAATCAGCGTAGAAGAGTGGAGAGATAGAGGAGTTGTAGAGTTACATACACTGATGAGTGTGTATGTGCTCCACGCCGAGAAAAAGAGATAAGATAAAAAGGGTTGAAAACCCTAACTTTCATGTTTTGGTGGTTGAGAGAAGTAAAGAAGAGAGAGAAAGAGAGAGGATTAAGAGAGGAGTTATTGCAACTGTTTGGAAGAGGGAGTCAAGCATTAAAGAGGCGGATTCGACGTTAAGGATCCGTTAGAACCAGAGCTAGAAACCCTAGCCTTCCAACTATTGATAGAAATCAACTTGAGGTCTATCCAAGGTAAATTTTTTTGTAAATAAGATGCATAGATTATAGGGGTTAAGTTACAGTAAAATGTGGGTTAAATCATAGGAAAATGGCTTAGAAAGATAGAAGAAAAAGTATGGAAAAAGATTGGGAAGAACAGCTCGAAGGGGACTGAAACTGACAATTTCGATTAATCGAAATTGGGTTTCGATTAATCGAAATTGGCCAGGAAGTTGAAGAGTCAGAGGACCCCGATTTCGATTAATCGAATTAGATTTCGATCAATCGACTTTGGATTTCGATTAATCGATTTGAGAATCGATTAATCGACTGAGAACCTCCAGTGGACCCCAGGGGTTGGAGGAAATGATGTAATAGCCCGAAAAATCACATTGAATTATGACCTCGGGATCCGTGCCCGATTGGTCTTAGGTTTGACCGTGAGATAGTTCATTGATGAACTTAAGGTGAGATGAGCAGAAGTGATGTGTGAATCAGCGTAGAAGAGTGGAGAGATAGAGGAGTTGTAGAGTTACATACACTGATGAGTGTGTATGTGCTCCACGCCGAGAAAAAGAGATAAGATAAAAAGGGTTGAAAACCCTAACTTTCATGTTTTGGTGGTTGAGAGAAGTAAAGAAGAGAGAGAAAGAGAGAGGATTAAGAGAGGAGTTATTGCAACTGTTTGGAAGAGGGAGTCAAGCATTAAAGAGGCCGGATTCGACGCAAGGGATCCGTTAGAACCAGAGCTAGAAACCCTAGCCTTCCAACTATTGATAGAAATCAACTTGAGGTCTATCCAAGGTAAATTTTTTTGTAAATAAGATGCATAGATTATAGGGGTTAAGTTACAGTAAAATGTGGGTTAAATCATAGGAAAATGGCTTAGAAAGATAGAAGAAAAAGTATGGAAAAAGATTGGGAAGAACAGCTCGAAGGGGACTGAAACTGACAATTTCGATTAATCGAAATTGGGTTTCGATTAATCGAAATTGGCCAGGAAGTTGAAGAGTCAGAGGACCCCGATTTCGATTAATCGAATTGGATTTCGATCAATCGACTTTGGATTTCGATTAATCGATTTGAGAATCGATTAATCATTGAGAACTCTCAGTGGACCCGGGGTTGGAGGAAATAACAGGAAAAATCGACTAATCGAAATGGGATTTGATTAATCGATTTTATTTCGATGTCGATTTGGAATCGATTAATCAACTTGTGAAAATCGACTATTGAAATAAGGGTGCGCTGCGAAAGAAGGATTTCGATTAATCGAAATTGGATTGATTAATCGAATGGAAACTCATTGAGCGATAAATACGCTGCGAAAAGAAGGATTTCGATTAATCAAAATTGGATTCGATTAATCGAATGGAAACTCGACTGTTCGAACAGTAAATTTACTTTGCGAAAAGAAGAATTTCGATTAATCAAAATTCGATTAATCGAATGACAATTCAATTGAATCGAGAATGGACTTTCGAAGGAGAAATTCGATTAATCGAAATTGCTTCGATTAATCGATATTGACTTTCGATTAATCGATTTTGGAAATCGATTAATCGAATCAGATTCGATTAATCGATTTGGAGATCGATTAATCGACTGTAGTGAACTATGCTGACTTTAAGATTTTTGGGAGACCTTATACCTTCTCTATGGCATCCTTTGTGATGTGTTTCACATGTTATATGGTACCATAGGTGGTACGTGAGAACGAGTGCACAAGGAGCCATGCGGGACCTTGATGCATTGATCAGCTAAAGACTTGAGGTAGGGAACACCCTGAACATGTACTTTATTTTACAAGAGCATGTATGTAATGATATCAATTCAATTCAAATGTTTTACTACTCAATGATTATGAAAAGTGTGTGTGTGTGACATTCATAAGAGAACTTAAATGGACCATCCCCAGGGGATGATGAAGTGAAGAAGTAAAGGCATCAGGTGTGATGCAAGTGAACGGATACATCCCAGGGATGTATCCATGATTGAATCATGCTTGATGAGGCCTAACTGATATAAGATAGCACAATTACACGGTGAATAACTATATGTAAGGCACCGATATTTTTGTTATTTGAGGTTTGATAGGTTACCCCAACGTGGCGGGATAACCCACGGCCCAGCGGCAGGATATCCGTGACGTCTGACGGCTAATCCAGGCCGATCTGAGGCTTCTCCGTCTGAGTAAAAGCACACCCGTGGGTGTTGATGAGATGTGAAACCCGCCACCAATCCCGTGGGAAAGGGGCTTGGTACTATTGGTATTCGTGGAATACATTTAAAACTGTCTATATAGATGACGATGAAGGGTATCTCGTCGGGGCTCGATGCTATATTGCTCGGGGATTATTTAAGTTGAAGTTTAAGTTTTGCTTTAGGCCTTCTCAGCATCATTCATGATTAACTAAAAGACATGAGTAACCTACCAGTAATTGAAGTGTTTTTAACTGTTCTTCATCAATAAATGCATAGACACATCATGCACGCATATCATAGAATACATGTGAGTTATATTTTATATGTTCAATTGTGTTCTGTTTCCCTATTGAGCTAGGATGTAGCTCACCCTATAGACTATACGTCGCAGGTCAAATACTAGCAGCTGCCGAGGCTTCAGGAGACGCTGACCCCGGTGAGTCGGACCTTGCGGCCGGCGAGGAGTTAGAGCCACCTCCAGAGGACTTCTTCTAGAGGACTCACATGCGACTTGAGGAGTTTTAGTTGGAGATTGTATGCGGCTTGGTATGTCAAGCACGGTTTTTGATTAAACCTTGTGTATATGGATATCGAGTATTCTTTTGGGCGAACCATCCATGATGATGGTTATCATCGATGGTTGGATCGGTTCTCCTTCATGCGAGGCATGAGGTAGAATATCTTTGAGAAGTGTTTTTATGTAGATTTAAATTCCGCAAGTTGTTCTTATTTATTTTATGCTTGATATACCAGTGTTCCGTGCATAGTTGAAGGGCACGGTCAAGATGATCGTGCTGATGGCACGGGTTTCGGGGTGCCGAAATCCGGTACATCACGATTAATTATCAAAGCTATTTTCTTTTAGCAATTCGACAAGGGTTCTTTTCGTAACATAGGGCTTCGCTAACGAAACTTTAGTTTCAAATGCGCAATGTCGACCTAGAGGAGAGGAGAGGCCGACCAAGGAGGCCATCAAAGGAGTTTGCGTGGTGGAGATGATTTCATCTCTCCTACCAGAGTGCCTTTAGAGGTAACGAGGCCCCAGGCGTAAGTGAAGCGAGGAAGAGGATCGAGATCATCAGGATCAAGATCTGAGAGAGCAAGGAAGATTGAGAGAAAGACAAGAAGATAGAGAAGAGCGACAAAGGATGATGCACACTATGGAGACTATGGCAGCTGACATGGCACAACAAGCAGCATCCTTTGCAGCTCATCTCTGAGAGAACAACAACCACCTACACCACACATGGGACTGCGTTGCCTGTGCCCTCATCTTTCAGAGTTTAGAAGGATGAGACCCCCTACATTTTTAGGCGGGCACGATGGCGGCCCGAGAATTGGTGATGGAAATGGAGAAAGTTTTAGCGTGCTAACTTGCACGGAAGATGAGTGTAAGATGGGCGACTTACATGTTGGATGGGAGGCTGGGCCTTGGTGGAAGTCCGTGATAAGGACTCGGGCTCGGGAGACCCCGAGTTGCCTTGGACTTGGGAGGAATTTGTTGAGGAGTTCAACAAACAATATTTCCGAAGTGGTGAGGAACCAATTAGAGATACAATTTTGCGTTAGTACAAGGGAGAATGACCGTGAGAGAATACGGTAGAGTTTCTGACTTGCCGTTTGCTCAGGACTCGTCATCTTGAAGTGATGAAGTCCAAGAGGTTTCACAAGGTTTGAAGCACGAGGTTAGGGAGGCGTGGCTCCATTTCAACTGAGGGCCTATGAGGTGGTCATGAGCAAAGGATTGGGTGTACAAGAGGAGAACTCGAACAGAGATAGACAGAGAGAGCAACAGAGAGGACTTGACCACGGAAGGATGGGGAACTACGAACCGGTGAATAAAAAGCCGAAGTTCGTGGGTCAGAGTCAGAGACCGCAGTTTCAGGGAGGTTTTGGAAGGCCGGCGCAACAGCAACACCAACCGAGGTTTCCATTACTTGCGTCGGGGAGACCTTTTCGCTATGAGAGCCCTGCCATGTCTCTCGGCGCTCTTTGTCCTGCAGGTTCTCGTACCGTATCTTCCGCACCTCGAGAGACGTGTGCCAGATGTGGCAAGCCGCATAGGACTGTAGACTGCAAAATCGGAACTAGAGGTTGTTTCCGATGTGGCAAGGTGGGCCACTTGATCAAGGATTGCCCCGAGACAGACAAGGGCAAGACGGCTTCAGTTACAGCACCACGACCCATTCAAGCAAGGAAGCCGATTGTTAGGGGGAGAGCCTATCGATCCTTTGCTTTCAGAAGGTGGAATGTGCACGACGTCATCCAAGGTGAGAAATTTTATTTTATTACAGAAAAAAATTCCGTTTCATAAAGAATTTTAGATGGAAAGGGTGCATGCATTAGGAATAGTGTAGATTCTTTTAATATAAACTGAGAGTGCATTTTGATGTGTAAATTTCTGTATGTATGTGTATATATATTATAGGTACTTTAACTATGTATGAAAAGGGAAGTGTATTTAGACATGACGCTCGAGTGTTGATAGAGGCGGGGTCTACCCACTCATTCGTCACTCCACGTTTTGCTAAGAAGATGAAGATCGTTCCAGAGACGTTGGATTTCGTCCTATCTGTGTCTATTCCGACTGGAGAGTTAGTAGACACGGAGTTAGCTTGCAAATCCATCATCGTAGCAGTTCAAGACTTAGAAGTGCATGAATTGGAAGCAAAGCTAGTACTGTTAGACATGCAAGGGTTTGATGTGATCCTTGGCATGGGTGGTTTAGTGACATTGTCGACCATTGATTGCAAGAACAAGGTAGTCATTTTCGGACCCAACACAAGAAGATCTTTTCGGTTTCAAGGGTGAGGTCGTCATCATACACTTGATCTCGTGATGAGGCCGAGAAAATGATCAGAAAGGGATGCAGTGGATACTTAGCTTTCTTAAAGGAGGACAAGGAGGAAAAGAACGTCATTTCTGAGATAGCAATTGTGCGAGACTTCGCTGACGTGTTTCCGGAAAAATTGCCTGGATTACCTCCAGAAAGAGAAGTAGAATTCGCCATTGACTTAGCACCAGGAACGGAGCCTATTTCAAAAGCACCTTATAGAATGGCTCCCGCTGAGTTAAAGGAGTTGAAGGAACAACTACAAGAACTAATGGACAAGGGGTTTGTTAGACCGAGCGTGTCTCCATGGGGAGCACCGGTCTTATTTGTCAAGAAGAAAGATGGGTCAATGCGACTATGCATTGACTATCGACAATTGAACAAACTTACTGTGAAGAACCGCTACCCTTTGCCTAGAATTGACGATCTATTCGACCAACTGCAAGGTGCAAAGTATTTTTCCAAGATAGACCTGAGATCTGGGTATCATCAGTTGCGAGTCAAAGCTGAGGACATTCAGAAGACAGCTTTCCGGACACGGTATGGACACTATGAATTCCTTGTGATGCCGTTTGGGTTAACGAATGCTCCAGCGTCGTTTATGGATCTGATGAACCGAGTGTTTAAACCACACTTGGACTCCTGCGTGGTAGTGTTCGTTGATGATATACTAATATACTCCAAATCCAAGAACACGAAGAACACTTGAGGATTGCTCTACAAACGCCACGTGAACACCAATTGTATGCCAAACTCGGTAAGTGTGAGTTTTGGTTGGAAGAAGTTAGCTTTTTGGGACATGTCGTCTCAAAGCATGGTGTCACGGTAGATCCAGCAAAGATAGAAGCAGTAGTTAAATGGGAGCAACCAAAGACAGTGACTGATGTCCGAAGTTTTCTGGGCTTAGCAGGCTATTATCGACGTTTCGTTGAGGGGTTTTCAAAAATATCGGGACCTCTCACAAAGCTGACACGTAAAGATTCAAGGTTTGAGTGGAGTGAGGCATGCGAGAAGAGTTTTCAAGAACTCAAAACGAGACTCACTTCGGCTCCCGTGTTGGCAAATCCTTGAGCGAGGAGGATCGCGATTACTGTTGACAGCGTCATACAATGGCCTTGGTTGTGTGCTCTACCAACACAAGAAGGTGATAGCTTACGAATCAAGACAGTTGAAAGAACACGAGGAAAATTACCCGACTCATGACTTGGAACCGGCGGTCATTTTTTGCTGAAATTTGGAGACACTACTTGTATGGTGAGACATTTGAAATTTTCACCGATCATAAGAGCCTCCGATATCTGTTTACACAGAAGGAGCTCAATATGAGACAGCGCAGATGGATGGAATTCCTCAAAGGACTACGATTGCTCTATACAATACCATCCAGGCAAGGCGAATGTAGTAGCCGATGCATTGAGTCGAAAAGGTTCAAATTTCAATTAGCTTCTTTGATTTTGGGTATGCCGATGGAAATTATTGGAAGACACGGCACTCTATGATGCGAACATTGAGTCAAAGGACCGTGGATCTTTTTTGGCTAACATATCAGTAAAGCCAGAGATATTTGAACATATCCACGATCTACAGATGAAGGATCCGACATTAACAAAGATTCATCAAGACGTGAATGAAGGCATCAGGTCGGACTTTTCAGTAAAAGAAGATGGTTCTTTGTTGTTTAAGGCCGTCTATGCATCCGGACAATGCCGATCTAAAACGAGCGATTCTTGATGAGCTCATAAGTCAAATTATGCTATCCACCTGGTAGCACCAAAATGTACCAAGATTTGAAAAAGAATTCTTGGTGGAAGTGAAACAAGGCGTGGCGGTATGTGTCACGATGTTTGACTTGTCGACAAGTGAAGGTTGATCATAGACATCTGGGGACTATTGCAACCTTTACCAATACCGAATGGAAGTGAATCGATCTCAATGGATTTCATTGTTGGATTACCCGTCTTGCCAAGAGACACAATGCCATTTGGGTAAATGCGTGAACCCGATTGACCAAATCGGTAGCACTTTTTGGTATAATACCACATATCTTTGCGGAAGATTGGCGGAATTATACATGAAGGAGATTGTAAGATTACATGGATTCCAAGCGGCATCGTTTGGATCGTGATCCACTATATCGTCCAAGTTTTGGAAGAAATTTCAAGAAGGAATGGGAACACGACTAGACTTTAGTTCATTTCCATCCTCAAGCGATGGGCGAACGGCGGGTGAATCAAGTGATAGAAGACATGCTCGGGCGTGCATGCTTGATATGCAAGGATCTTTGGGATGAGTATCTACCGATGCTCGAGTTAGCATATAACAACGGTTTTCAAGCGAGCATTGGCATGGCACCGTATGAAGCTCTGTATGGGCGGCGATGCAAGTCACCTCTCGAATTGGGAGGAAAGCAATTGAGAAATTTGTATTAGGACGAAGCTTGAAGACAACGCCATACCGTTGTCCGAATTATCGAAGAAAGGTTGAAGGCGACCAGAGTGAAGCGGAAAATTACGCCGATGTGAAGCGGACTAGTGTTGACTACAAAGTGGGCGAGCATGTGTTTGTGAAGGTGTCACCTATGAAAGGTGTAATGCGATTTGGCAAGAGGGGGAAGTTAAGTCCACGTTATGTTGGACCATTTGAAATTTTGGGACGAATAGGTGAAGTTGCATATCGCATTAGTTTACCACCGCTATTCGATCGAGTACATAATGTCTTCCACATATCGATGCTCAGAAAGTACGTGAATGATCCGTCTCATGTGTTAGGAAAACAACCTATAGAGATGTGTGAGGACATGAGCATGATAGAGGAACCAGTGGAGATCTTGGATCGAAAAGAACAAGTACTGCGCACTAAAGTAATTCCCTTAGTGCTTGTTCGGTGGAACAATCATCCTAAAGAAGAGGCTACTTGGGAACGAGAGGCCGATGTGAGAGAACAATATCCGGCCTTGTTTCTAACGACGTGAGAATCCAATGTAAACCACAAATATGTGTGTGGAATCTCCGCTGTATTAGTAATACAATGGAAATTTTGATCCAATCTGTCATAAATTGTCAAGAATAGTAAAAGAAACAAAGAGATTGAAATTCTGGAGAAATTGGACAAAACCGATTAATCGAATTTCAAATCGATTAATCGATTTGGAATTTCGATTAATCGATTTTGTTCGATTAGTCGACTGGCATGTGCCAGTGACTGGAAGTTCAAATGAGAGTTAGAATATACATAGAAGACAAATTTCGATTGATCGAATTGGAATCTCGATTAATCGATTTGGGATCGACTAATCGATTTTGAAATTTCGATTAATCGATTTACTAAAGGGACTTGGAAGAAATTAGAAGTAGATAGATGATTTCGATTAATCGAAGTGAATCTCGATTAATCGATTTTGAACTTTCGATTAATCGAAATGGATTTCGATTAATCGAATATTTAATGAATTCGGAAAAATTTAGAAGTTACAGCACGATTTCGATTAATCGAAATTAAATTCGATTAATCGATTTTGGAATTTCGATTAATCGAAATGGATTTCGATTAATCGGTAGCCCGATGAGCTTAAAAATTTCAAATTTTAAATGGATCGATTTGATTAATGAAATGGTTTTGATTAATCGAATTTGACTTTCGATTAATCGATTTGAAATCGATTAATCGATTTTTCTGGCCAACCTAGTTTTGAATCTCGATTAATCGATTCTAAATTTCGATTAATCGATTTCGCGGGCTATATATATAAGATTGGGGATTTTATTCCCCATTCGAAAATTTTCTTCCTTCGGTTTTTTTGGCGCTTCATCTTCTTCTTCCTCTCCGACCATCCGTGCTAGGGTTTTTGCGCATCCTCCACCGATCTCCGACCGAGATCGCCTCATTTCGGATTGGAACCTAAGGTAAACCCTAGATTTGTACTTTTCCTCCAATTGAATTAGAAAACTCTAGATTTTCCCAATATGCCGCCCAAAACCCGTTTGTCTTGAAGAAGGCCACCTCAAGCTAGGTTAGGCGTGGCCGCCACCACCACCTACCCCATCGCGGTGAGGACTCCATCACCGTCGGAATCGGAGACCACCTCCGGTTCGTGACGCATCTCTGTACGAGTCTTCCCATGAATCCACCCCATGCCACCACCACCCACCAACGTGGAGCAACCAAGCAGTGGTGGGCTGCCAAGACCTTTGAGGTCGAATACACCATCGACCCTACCCTATTCAAAATCCCGATTCTGGCGAGACCCAATGGGCTCAGAACTACCTAAAGTGCGGACTCGGCAACCTTCTCAAACCAATCCGGGGTTCCTATTACCCTAGATTGGTGAGGTTGTTCTACCAAGGGCTAACCAATGGCCCTAGCGGCGATTGTATTATAACCAAGATCGAGGGTCGTCTCTGTCGATCACTCGACACATACATGAGGTGCTTGAATGCTACCTCGACTTTACCCCGAGACTACCTTATTCCCACCCTTTGAAAAGGAACCCCGTTTGAAGAGGTCATGACTCGCATGACCAGCGGGAAGAAGAATTGAACACGTCCATCAAGAGGGTCGACCTTCCACCCTACATGTGGATGCTCGACTCCATCATAAAATGCAACCTTTACCCGATCGCCCGACACGGGCGCGTGGATAAAGTGCAACATGCACTTCACAGCGACCTTCATGGCGATGGTTTGATGCTACCATGGTCATCCTTGAGGATGCGGTACATCAAGAGTAAAGCGATGAAGGGCAACATGCGGCCCAAGGAGAAGATGCCGTATGCTCGGCTCATCTCGAGCATGTTGGAGTGCTACTCTGCAGCCCTCCTACACTATTTCACCTCACGAGGTGAGGGCTACGGATCAGCGTGAAAGCGTTCACCAAGTCTTCATGGACCCCGTAGCTTCTAACCTATTGAAGCGGACCCTACCAACTCAGGTCCGCTCCCGCCCAGCCAGCCCGGCGGCGGCGTGTAGCACCGCCACCACCCCACCACCTCGGCGGGACCCACTTGAGGTGGGGCACACCTACCCTTGTGAGCCATCTGTGGAAGGGTTCCCTCCACACACCTCCATCCTTGACACCACACGCACACTCGCGCCCGACTCCACCTCATCCTACAGCCGGCGCCCCGCTCCATCCGGTCCTAGCATAGAGGGCGTGTTGGCGAATGGGCGAATGGGCTTGAATAGAGAGGATGATTTCCTCATGTTTCACACCCTCAGTTCATCTACCCTCACACCTACATGGATATCTTGGCATGAAGAAGAATGGGCCGGCCGGACCGCCTTCCATAGAGGACCCGTCTTCCATCCCACCAGACGCGTTCCCTCCACATCCGCTCAGCCAGCCCGGCCGCCACCCCCGGCCAACTCTCGAGACACTGCTGCCATGCCTGCCACCTCGGATGGGACTGCTCCGGCAGATCGACTGGCGAGGGGCTGTTTGAGTCGTCTATGTCTTTTGCATTTTGATTATACTGTACTTTTATTATCGTAACTTATTGGCATTGTAACAAAATATTCAATCCTTAATACAAATTAAATTTTTATATAAATTGTTCAATTTTGCTAGCTTTTACTTCCATGTTTGTGTTGTGTGAATGTGGAGACTTAAATCGTATGAGTCAAATGAACCACCTCACCTCCAAGTGTCTTGGGAAGTGTACACCACCACACCTTTGGGTGATTTTCGAGGACGAAAATTTCCAAGGTGGGGAGGATGTAATAGCTTAAAAATCACATTGAATTATGACCTCGGGATCCGTGCGATTGGTCTTAGGTTTGACCATGAGATAGTTCATTGATGAACTTAAGGTGAGATGAAATGAAGTGATGTGTGAATGTGTAGAAGAGTGGAGAGATAGAGAGTTGTAGAGTTACATACAACGATGAGTGTGTATGTGCTCCAGAGAAAAGAGATAAGATAAAAGGGTTGAAAACCCTAACTTTCATGTTTTGGTGGTTGAGAGAAGTAAAGAAGAGAGAGAGAGGATTAAGAGGAGTTATTGCAAGCTGTTTGGAAGAGGAGTCAAGCATTAAAGAGGCGGATTCGACGCAAGGATCCGTTAGAACGAGCTAGAAAACCCTAGCCTTCCAACTATTGATAGAAATCAACTTGAGGTCTATCCAAGGTAAATTTTTTGTAAATAAGATGCATAGATTATAGGGTTAAGTTACATGAAATGTGGGTTAAATCATAGGAAAATGGCTTAGAAAGATAGAAGAAAAGTATGGAAAAAGATTGGGAAGAAACGTCGAAGAGTGGAATCGACAATTTCGATTAATCGAAATTGGGTTTCGATGTCGAAATTGGCGAGAAGTTGAAGAGTCGAGAGGACCCGATTTCGATTAATCAATTGGATTTCGATCAATCGACTTTGGATTCGATTAATCGATTTGAGAATCGATTAATCATTGGAACTCTCCAAATGGACCCCGAGGTTGGAGGAAATAACGGAAAAATCGACTAATCGAAATGGGATTTGATTAATCGATTTTGTTCGATGTCGATTTGGAATCGATTAATCAACTTGTAATCGACTATTGAAATAAGTGCGCTGCGAAAAGAAGGATTTTGATTAATCGAAATTGGATTGATTAATCGAATGGAAACTTCGGCTATTGAGCAGTAAATCGCTGCGAAAAGAAGGATTTCGATTAATCGAAATTGGATTGATTAATCGAATGGAAACTTTGTTGAGCGTAAATTTACTTTGCGAAAAGAAGAATTTCGATTAATCAGCAGATTAATCGAATGACAACAATTATTGACGAGAATGGACTTTCGAAAAGGAGAAATTCGATTAATCGAAATTGCTTGATTAATCGATATTGACTTCGATTAATCGATTTTGGAAATCGATTAATCGAATCGAATTCGATTAATCGATTTGGAGATCGATTAATCGACTGTAGTGAACTATGCTGACTTTAAGATTTTTGGGAGACCTTATACCTTCTCTATGGCATCCTTTGTGATGTGTTTCACATGTTATATGGTACCATAGGTGGTACGTGAGAACGAGTGCACAAGGAGCCATGCGGGACCTTGATGCATTGATCAGCTAAAGACTTGAGGTAGGGAACACCCTGAACATGTACTTTATTTTACAAGAGCATGTATGTAATGATATCAATTCAATTCAAATGTTTTACTACTCAATGATTATGAAAAGTGTGTGTGTGTGACATTCATAAGAGAACTTAAATGGACCATCCCCAGGGGATGATGAAGTGAAGAAGTAAAGGCATCAGGTGTGATGCAAGTGAACGGATACATCGAGGATGTATCCATGATTGAATCATGCTTGATGAGGCCTAAGCGATATAAGATAGCACAATTACGGTGAATAACTATATGTAAGGCAGATATTTTTTGTTATTTGAGGTTTGATAGGTTACCCCACCGGCGTGGCGGGATAACCACGGAGCGGCGGGATATCCGTGACCGTCTGGCGGCTAATCCGTGAAGCGATCTGGAGGCTTCTCCGTCTGAGTAAGCACACCCGGTGTTGATGAGATGTGAAACCCCGCCTCCTATCCGCAGGGGTAAGGGGCTTGGGTACTATTGGTATTCCCAGGGAATACATCTAAAACTGTCTATATAGATGACGATGAAGGGTATCTCGTCGGGGCTCGATGCTATATTGCGCGGGGATTATTTAAGTTGAAGTTTAAGTTTTGCTTTAGGCCTTCTCGGCATCATTCATGATTAACTAAAAGACATGAGTAACCTACCGATGGTGAAGTGTTTTTAAGCTGTTCTTCATCAATAAATGCATAGACACATCATGCACATATCATAGAATACATGTGAGTTATATTTTATATGTTCAATTGTGTTCTTTCCCTATTGAGCTAGGATGTAGCTCACCCTATAGACTATACGTCAGGTCAAATACTAGCAATGCCGAGGCTTGAGAGGCGACCCGGTGAGTCGGACCTTGCGGCGGCGAGTTAGAGCCACCTCCAGAGGACTTCTTCTAGAGGACTCTGCTGTGCGACTTTGAGGAGTTTTAGTTGGAGATTGTACGGCTTGGTATGTCAAGCCTGGTTTTTGATTAAACCTTGTGTATATGGATATCAGAGTATTCTTTTGGGCGAACCATCCATGATGATGGTTATCATCGATGGTTCGGATCGGTTCTCCCTTCATGCAGAGGCATGAGGGTAGAACTGTCTTTTGAGAAGTGTTTTTATGTAGATTTAAATTCCGCAAGTTGTTCTTATTTATTTTATGCTTGATATACCAGTGTTCCGTGCATAGTTGAGGGGCACGGTCAAGATGATCGTGCTGATGGCACGGGTTTCGGGGTGCCGAAATCCGGGCTGTCACAACTGATGTCATTCTCCTTCTTTACATTGCCATTACTTACATCGTAAAGGCCACCTTTGGGGAGAGGGGTGTGGCGAATCACATCAGGGTCAGACCTAAGCAAGGCCAGTTTTTGCTTTGAATTGTCGGTCAGTTTCTCAAACAAATTCCAAGACTGCTGACTAATATGAGCCATGAAGACCCCTCCACTCACAACATCAATCGTACACTGGTTGATCTTAGTCAACCCTTGATAGAAACTCTGCACGACCTCTGGTAAAACTATACAAGAGGGCGCAGTCAAGGTAGTTGGAGTATAATGCTCCTGAATAGGGCGGTATTCGGCCATTGTAAGAAATTCTCTTTCAGAAGATCAGCTAGAAGCTAAGTTCTGCAAGAGAGTTCTTTTGATGTTTGGATCACACTCAGAAAGTTCTGAATTTTTAGATTGGGTATGATGCATACACCAGAAAGATATATATTTTTGTGCTTTTGTTATTATTTAAATTTTATTTTAGAAAGCAGGGAGAGAAGACAAATCTGGGCCTCTAGCTTTTATTGTCAGAAGAAGCGTTCAAGCTTTGATCTGTTGCTCCAAATAAACCTGCAAAAGAATAAGAAGTAATCAAAGAAAAGAGGCTTGAAAGACAAATATTGGCTTTCAGAATTTTCTACTTCCTCGACAGCAGTGCCAAAACTTGGACAACTCTATAATTATTCTCTGTCTTAACCTATTACAAGCACACAACGGAAATTGAAGCACTAGTATAGGATCATTCCCACGAGGAAGGTCGAAATCTAAGAACTTCTATTTGCCTTTAAAATATAAAGAATGATTGTTTAATCTAAAGTGCAAAAAATAAATTGCAAAAAGTAAATCTAAATCCTCATCCTGTCAGATTCTAGTCGTCAATTTGTCTCCTTCTGGATTACGGATGTTTATAAATTTAAAAATCGTTACACTAATCTGCAGTCTTCCAGAATTTGGGCGTCAATCAAAAACTAGATTTCTGTAGATATTTATGAAAATAAAATACCATTACACTAATATCCTCCAATTCTCAATCTTAAGCGTCAATTTAAATCAAGAAAATTTGGATGTTTACAAAGCAGGACAAATGCATAAAAATAAATATAATCTAGAAAGCAAGTAGCATCTATGTGCAACCGTGAACTTTGTGGGTCCGTCGCGACGATGCGCTCAGTTTAAAAAATGGAGTTGCCACCCGAAGCTTTTGATGTCCCAGGATGCCCAAAATCAATATTGTAAGCATCGAAGTGCAAAATATAACTCTGATTCACCGGTCAACGCTAAAGCGTCTTGGGTAAGGACTTCGATTATCAATCGGGAAGGTGTTAGGCACCTGATTGACCTACTCGTAAGCGGTCTCTACTATGGCCAAGTCTATGTTTATATATATATATATATATATATATATATATATATATATGAAAAAATGAGCGGTACTTCCCCTTGCTCGAAAGCACTTCGATCCTATTAAGCCCTCACACTCACTGAAGTTTTGGCGGCGTAACGGCTCAATTATAGGATAGAGAAAAATCAAAGAAGGTAGAGGAATAGAGGGGAGAGTCGGAGCTCTCGGGCCCTTGTAGCACTGTAGTTGGATCCTTGTGCGAAAAAGCGACACCGATGAGCTTCCGATAGCACTATGGGTTAGACAGGGTTCTAACTTCTAAGGTTGGGAGGCTTGGATGGCTTAAAATGAGGGCATGGTGATGATTTAGGCTAGGGTTTGAAAGATTGGAGATGGGGAGCTATTTTGCTAGAGTTTTCACTTTAGGAATTTGAAAAAGTGTCTAAACAAGGAGGGGAGGGGTCTCTATTTATAGAGGTTGAGGTGATTAGTGAGGGTTAAGTCACTAATGAGTTTAAAAATTAGGTAATGGGAAATCTAAGGTTTTTAGAGTTTTCTAGAGCTTGGAGAAGTGGGATTTGGGTTTAATGGTAGATGATAGGGAGGGTGCTGACTTGAATGGCCTAAGGGTAGTAACTTAAGCTAAAAGGGGCACTAGGGGTCCTAAAGAAACACACCTCAAACTTTGGGATCGTCCACAAGTCAAACCCCCAATATGAATTTCGGTCATTTTTTGAAGAACAACTAGGCCCAAACTATTGGAAATTGAAGACCTGCAGTGGCTCGACCCGGTTTTGCAATATCCTGCACTTCTCTGTAGTTTTCATTTCTCCATAAATTTTGATGTACAACCCCGAATTAGGCGAGTTTTGGCCCATTAGAAAGTTGGGAACCTCTAATTTCCAATGGTATAGGCTTCAGGTTAGGAAACTATATATAAAAAATTTGGCACTCCTCTTTTCATCAGCTATTTTGGTTGGTTCGAAATGGGTTCTGTGGGTCCATTTTAGGCTTTCTAAGGGTTTGAGAAGGTTAGGGTATTCCTAAGGGTTTAGGAATGGTTCTAAAGGTTTGGATTAAGTTCTATGGGTTTGGGAGGTACTTTCGAAAGCTCAGGAGTACGCCTTTCTGGAAGTATAGGTCGATCGAGCCTTGGGCCTAATTTGGGTGTCTACAGATGTCCCTCTTTGGTATCCGTTCACTAATGATTGCATGCCGAAGAAAGAGACATCCGAAGAGGCCCAAGGTGAATGCCATTGGGTCCACTGTATTTAAATGAACCTCAAACATAAAAATAAAATAAAAAACATGGAGAGCGACATAAGCTCAACACTAGAGAAAACGTCCGTCACTCGAGATGGAGAGTAGCGGAAGCCCAACACTTGGGAAATCGTCTGTTCCTCTAGACTATCGGCCCCCATGCGCTTAGTGAAATTACTAGACATAACCGAGATGGTGAAATGGTTGATGATGTTCGATGTTCAAGTTTCATTCTAAATAAAACAACCACGTGAGCAGGAGGGTGATCGACCCATACTTAAAGATTGACGTAAAGTAATAACATGAAGATCCAACGGTTGGTCACGGGTGCCCCTACGTGAGGTAGGGTTTGAAAATTTTGAGCGAACTTATTGACTCCAAAGAAAACTTAGGACAAGTACCCGAGCAGTGCGAATATTGATGTTGTAACTGTAGACACCCCTATTTTGCCCTTTTGGAATATACAAAGCTATTCTGTCAACCTTTGACCTCTCAACCCCAATGTGGGGCCATATTAAAAAATAATAGTATATGTTTGGACACAGGCTAAAATAATAGCTCTATGACTTAGACTCCATGACCCTAATGTGGGAACCATGCACTGAAATAATAGTACATGACAGAACATAGGCTGAAATAATAGCTTTGTGGCTCAGATCCCAACGTAGGGAGACTATATACTGAAACAATAGTATGTAGTCAGAATACAGACTGAAACAATAGTCTTACATTTCAGACCCCCTTTGCCCTAATGTGAGAGCATATATTGAAATAATAATATATGGCCGGACACAGGCTGAAACAATAGCTCTATGGCTCAGACCCCATGACTCTAACGTGGGAACCATGCACTGAAACAATAGTACATGACTGAACGCATGCTGAAACAATAGCTCTGTGGCTCAGACCCCGACGTAGGGAGATTATATACTGAAACAATAGTATATAGTCGAAATGCCGACTAAAACAATAGTCTGGCATTTCAGACCCCCTAATCCTAATTGAGACCATATATTGAAATAATAGTATATGGCTGAACATAGGTTGAAACAATAGCTCTGTGGCTTAGGCCCCATGACCCTAACATGGAAACCATGCACTGAAATAATAGTACATGGCTGAACACAGGCTGAAATAATAGCTTTGTGGCTCAGATCCCAACGTAGGGAGACTATATACTGAAATATAGTCCTATATTTCAGACCTGACCCGGACCCGGACAGCCCCGAATTGCGCGCCTAAAACCATGCGCACAATTTGATCGCACACCATACCATGCACGTGCAATTAGTCCCCCTTTCAGACCAAACTTCTTTTCCCAGACCATTTTGAGACTTGATCACGCGTCTCACATGAGAAGCGCGATCGGATTGAGCGCTCGATCACCGGGGCGCAATTGGCCTACGCCCGACTTAGTCTTATAGTCCTTGACCCCCAAGCTACCTCGATTATGTACTTCGGAAGAGATGCTTAATTGGATTGCGCACCCTACACCAAGCACGCAATTAGTCCTAACTTTGTTAGAACTAGGAAACTCGCTGAGCAAGTCAGCCGGTCGCTCACTGAGTCGGTGACCGACTCAAAGAGATTAAGCATCGGGAAACCGGCGCGTAATTCAGTTAAACGCCTGAAACAGGGCATTTAATTAGAAAAAAACCTATAAAAGCCTTTTTTTTTATTCAACCAGGAGGTTGGACGAAAGAGGCTAAAAATTTCGCAGAGAGAGGACGACAAATATAGCGAATTTTGAGGACAAACTCATAGAGAAACAGAGCCATGATTTCGAGATTCAAGCTTTGAATTTTTGAGATTCCTCTCCGCAACCCCGACCTCAGGTAAGAATTTAGTTTTAGTTTCTGACCATAACCTTTTAGTTTTTAGATTTAGGAATCCTTAGTCTTAATTATTAACATCAAATATTTTCAGTTATAGACCGTAGCACCTTTTTTAGACCGTAATTTGAATCTCTAGTTCTAGTCCCCCATTTTTAGAACCTTAATCTGACGATCTATTTCACCAACCATAGACTTTAATTTTGGTCTAAAATCTTAATCTCCAGTCCTATCATTAATCTCTGGTTCTAGTTCTTAATTTCTAGAACCAATTTTTAATAATGCGGTCTGTTTTTTTGATTTCGGACCCGAATTTAGTCCTTAAAATTTTAAATTCTAGTTTTAATTCCTTAGTTCAATATTCCTAAAACCCCAAATTTTAATTTAGTTTTCTAAAATTTTAGTTTCATAATTTAATTCATCGTTTTAATCCCAAAAATGACTCTAAAAATCTAAAAATACTATTTTATGATCCAAAATTTAATTTACTTCAATCTCGGCCACCCGATTTGCCCAAGGGAGCTTACGGAGGGTACTCGAGAACGAGGTCAATCCTCCTTAGCATAGCAGGCCCAAAACCCCTTTTTCCTAAATTTTTAGTAGGATTAATTCATTGCTTTAATTAGAATTTTAGTAAAATTAATCCATTATTTCAGTTAGAATTTTAGTATAATATAATTTATTGCTTTAATCAGAGTTAGTAAAAGGTAATTCCTTTATCTCAATTAAATTTTAGTATAGCTAATTCATTGCTTTAATTAGATTTTAATAAAATTAGTTTATTTGTTTTGATTAAATTTTAATAAAATTAATTAGCTATACTAAAATTTAAGCGAATTCATTATTTCAAATCAGATTTCTTTTAGTAAAGTTAATTCCTCGACTTGATTAGAAAATTTGATAAAATTACTCCTTTATTTTAATTAGATTTTTAGTATAGTTAATTCATTGCTTTAATTAGATTTTAATAAAATTAGTTTATTTGTTTTGATTAAATTTTAATAAAATTAATTCCTTTGTTTTAATTAGAGTTCTACTAAAATTAGTTCCCTATTTCAATTAGAATTGTAGTAGAATTATTATAATTATTTTACTTAAAATTCTAGTACAATCAGCATGCTTGATTTAACTAGAGATTTATCAAAATTAATATACCTGCATTTCTAGTACAAGTAGGAGACTAATATTAATTAGCCTTCTAGTAACATTAGGAAACTAGATTAATTAGAATACTAATAAAATTAGAAGATTTAAATTAATTAGACTCCTAGCACAATTAGGAGACTAATATTAATTGAACTTCTAGTAGTATTAGGACACTAAAATTAATTAGACTCCAAATAAGACCACAACTAGACTTAAATAGAATTAGGAAATTTAAACCAATTAGAATCATAATAATAACAGGGAAAGAAAAGGAAAACTAAACTATCTAAATTATAAGAAATAGCCATAGCTGCTGACGTTCGTAGGCAGACGACTTAATAAAGAAGTAACCTACACCCGCCCTAAAGCGTGATCACTGATGTGTTGCAGCATCGTTAAATATCTGTAGCTGGCGATCACAACCAACTAGAAATCTTCCTAGAAATCCCCTCTTTTATTTTATTTCTAACATTCCAATCACCGTATCGCTAAATCCACTTGAACAGAATTGGGCCACTGATTCAACGGGGACCACGAGGAACCCAGAAAAAGCGCGCACCAATAGACTGGTGATCGCGATGGAACACTTTTGCAAACTTTTTCTTTCTTAGATAGTTAGTTTTTATTTTACTTTTCTTTTTTATTTCTATTGCATCATTTAGATTTCCTTAAATATATGAGTCTTCGTCAAAGACTCGAGATGTCTAATATATGAAGAGTGAGTTAAGGAGACCCACCATTGTAGGGATGTCATGACAACCTCATGTACGAAGAAGAACCACTTTACAATTCCAGCCTATGACAACCTGAGATTAACATGGCTGGCAAACAAGAAAATCCCTTCTCTACCCCACACACCGACAATAATTATGACGGGAGAGATGGAAACACTAGACAAAACTTAACTGCTCAATAAATTATAGAACTCAGTATTCAAAGAATACAAAGAGGAGATGATGACTCTGAGGAATTGCTTCGAGGGTTGGCTATTGCATACGAGACCATTAGGTCATGAAATATTCAGAAGAATGAGAACGATAGGAAACGCTACCGCATACCCCGAGCATCGTGTTGGCTCGTGCCACACCATTGAGGCAACCTGCTCACACATTCTTTAAAGAGGACTCTCCAGACAAGGTTGGCTCACGGGCCGCTCCAAAAGACAGCACTATCAAAATTGAAGATCTCCCTAAAATGCTCGACGAATACATGGCCAAGAGGGAACGCCCTGGTCACTCATTTGGATTCGACAAATTTTACCGCGACGTTAAATTTAACTTACCAATAGGATTTAAACCGCCAAAATTTATCAAATATAACGGCACGGGAAATCCGAACCATCACTTGGCCCTCTTTTGTAACGATTATCGACCCATACGTGATAATCAAGGACTTCTCATATACTATTTCCAACGTTCATTAGAAGGAGAAGCTCTAGATTAGTTCGCGGGACTCCCGCTCTATAAGATAGAAATATTCGATGATTTAGTAAGTCAATTCCTAGACCGATACAAACACTTGATCCAAGAGACAGTTAGTTTCAGCAATCTGATGACAGCAAAGCAAGGACTCGATGAAGAATTCTTCGACTTTGTCGCCTGATGGAGGAAACTCGCTGCTAGAATCGACACTTCAATGAAAGAGAAGGACTCAGTTGACATCATCATCGATAATACTAGGGAACCGTTGAAGAGCGCACTTGTCATAAGTGATTACCCCGACTTCACTGCACTCCACTCCCGGGCATCCCGACTAGCATGACACATTAAAGGCGGAGACCTTGCCCTATCTATAGTTACGTCGAAAGTAGGCTCATCTAGTGAATCAAAGTCTAAAAATAATAAGAAAGGCTCTTGAACTGAACAAGTCAACACCATTGTAAACCAAGGACAAAACTCCAGGAACGAAAACTTTCAACCATGAAATTTCGGGCAAAATCAAAATCAGCAATGATACACGAACCAAAACCAAGGCACTAATCAACAATGATATGCAAACCAAAACCAAGGCCAGAACCAGAATCAGGGCCAATACCAGAACAAAAACCAATGCCCCAACACCTATCAGAACCAAAATACGACACATAATCGACCGGCCCATGCGCCGAACTATAATAACGTTCCCCCATCGCAAAACTTTAATTCAGCTAGAGGCCCCTACCAGCCGAGGCGGGAACACTATCCCTCGTTACTTGATACAGTTCTTAACATCTTCTATCTCCTTAACAATCAAAATCTCCTTCGATTCCCACAGGAAAGATCCCGACCATGGCCAACAAACCTAGACTATAGCAAATACTACCCATTCCATCGATATGCGGGATACAACCTAGAAGACTGCTGGGTCCTCCGGGCTGTGATCTATGACATGAATGATCGAAACCAAATCGATTGGAAAGTTCTTAGGAATCCAAACCCTAATAATAACTAACCCCAACAAAATTTAGGGATTATTAATAACCCCATGCCTAACCACAACCAAGCAATACCGGCTCAGGTCACCACCGTAGATCTCCTCAGTCAATCCCCCTTCCGGCCCTCAATCTTAATCACCCGCATCAAACCTTCCAACACTTTTGCTACCCCTATGAGAGTTCCTTCACCCCCTCATCCCTCGGCCTTGATCACTCGCATCGCCCCGTCCAGCCCACTGCCTTACCCAAAATTCACTCAGATACGAGTTAACTCCTTTAGGGCATGGAGACCATTCCTCTATAGTCACCAACCAGAACCTTTAACTCCTTCAAATCCTGAACCAACACCAATGCCGCTCCCCTTGTCTGATTCTGAGCTCGAGTATGGAGACCATGCTCGTCAAACCGTAGCTCAAATTGCCGCATGGGTAGAAAGTGTCACTCGAAAGAGCCCAAGCCAAGAAAATGAGATTAAGACTGAGTGTTCACTAAACATAGAAAAAAGTGAGCGAGAAGAACATCCCGTGGGAGACACTGGTCTCTGCTTTCTTAGAAGAAAAGGATTATATACAGTACCTCCCACCTTGGAGCGTCCCAGTGCAAGTATGCACTCCAACCTCAAATTTCACTCACTTCACAAGCACATCAACGTTGAGTAGCACTAGGTTCAGCCAACAATTGACTTGCCCGATTCTTAAATCAGTAACCAATTATCCACCTCCACCCTTCCCTTGAAATAAGGATTTCACTAACATACAGCCACCAGAGGGGAACGTGCGAGAAAAAGAAGTTAACTTGCCGCCCCCACCTCACATTATCCCTCCACCAATCCCTGTACCTGAACCACTCCAACCACCTACACCCAAGGGTCATCGATCAGGCCCAGAAATGGCACTCGAGCCAGGGTAAGAATATGACCTTCTGTGGCACCTTCAAAAGATCTCAGCCCAGATATCTATATTACAACTCATCAAGAAATAGTCTGACCATCACCGACTATTGATAAGGACACATAAAGACACATAAGTGGACGAGGACACAACATTGGATGAGCTTCATCAAATTGCCTCGGTCATGGCGCAACCTCCAACACTCACTTTCACAGACGTAGACATGCCTAAAGAGTCCCTCCACGAAAGTGCGGCTCCCATATACCTTATAGTCATAATTAGAGGGTTCGTCATACCCCACGCATTGGTCGATATAGGAGTAGGACTCAATATCTACCCTATTACAACGTTAAAGATGCCGAAATACACAGAGCAGGATGTCAGACCCTCGACACTATCACTCATAGCTTATGATGGCTCGCGTCATTTCGTCAAAGGAACTATCAAACTACAAGTTAGCCTTAGACCTGTAACAAAAGATGTCACTTTCCATATTTCTGACTCTGCTAGTACGTACAATCTTATCTTAGGAAGAAAATAGTTAGAGTCACTGAAAGCCGTCGCATCCATATACCACCAATGCGTCAAATTCCCATACGAGGACTCCATTATCCGTATATACGCTGATGCACTCCTCCAAGAGATGGACACTGATTACGCTGCAAGTATTTTGACAACCCATGATTTCGTATTGAACACAAGCCACATTCAGAAGGCTCGAATCCCTGATGAGACAATCATTGTAGAAGTCCTTCCCCCTACCCCTCCTAATTCTCCCCCAATGCATTAACAAAGATTAATGAGAAGAGAGGTTAGCCCAGACCTCACCAAACTCTACGACATCAATCCAACTGTGACAAAAGGGTGGGACCTTATGTATTAGCTCGGGTGCATGCCCCAGACTGGACTCGATAAAAATAAGCAAGGTCGCGTAAGGCCTATCATCCCGAAGAAAATACGAAAGCACATAGGGTTAGGTTACCGGTCGGACAGCCCACAGGCCGACTTATTCCCCACCTCACCGAAATGGTCTCTATATGACCACTGTGTCTACGGGACCACTGAGAAATCAGATATACCAAGGCAGAAAGAAGTGTCCTTCACTAAATCCCAAGAAGCGGAAATCGAACAATTGGCCAAAGCATTTAACAATTTAACGAATCTAAACGACGATATTGATAAACTACTCGAGGGAGTCAAACCTTTGTTTGACAATAAGGAGCTTACGGAAGAGAGAAAGGAAGAACCTCCAGAACTTGAGCCGCAAGTGGGAGATTGGGAATTCACTGACGACCAAGATTTCCACGTAGCTACCTTGCACGATGGTGAAGAGCACTTATGCTTAACATAGGAAGAGAATGATACCCCACCAGGAAGTCTTAGCTTGCATAGCATCCACCTCGGCCTTGGCCTTGGGGAATGGGAATGCCCGTGGGACTCACCTTGTATCACTCACCTATACCAACCCCGTTGTAGGGCATGCACCAGCATATTAGAATGCTTCACTAGTTGGATCCGACGCTCCGCGATGGTAGAATTGAACGATCCCAACCTTGTAATAATGGAAGCAAGTAACTATAGACACCCCCATTTTGGCCTCTCAGAATATACAAATCTATTTGGTCAACCTTTGACCTGACAACCTTAATTAGGACCATATACTGAAATAATAGTATATGGCTGGACAGAGGCTGAAACAATAGCTCTGTGGCTCAGGCCCCATGACCTTAAATTGGGAACCATGCACTGAAGCAATAGTACATGGCTGAAATAATGGCTCTGTAGCTCAGATCCCAACGTAGGGAGACTATATACTGAAACAATAGTATATAGTCAGGATGCAGATTGAAATAATAGTCTTACATTTCAGACCCCCTTTGCCCTAATATGAGACCATATACTGAAATAATAGTATATGGTTGAACACAGGCCGGAATAATAGCTCTGTGAATCAGGCCCCATAACCCTGACGCGGGGACCATGCACTGAAACAATAGTACGTGGCTGAACACAGGTTGAAACAATAGCTTTGTGGCTTAGATCCCAACGTAGGGAGACTATATACTGAAACAATAGTATATAGTCGAAATACAGAATAAAATAATAGTCTAACATTTCAGACCCGACCTGGATCCGGACAACCCCGACTTATGCGCCTAAAACCACACGTGCAATTCGATTGCATACCAAATCACACACATGCAATCAGTCCCCTTTCAGACTAGACTCTCTTTTCTGAAACCACCTTGAGACTCGATTATGCACCCCACATAGCACGTACGATCGGATTGTGCGCCCCACCACCAATGTGTAATTGGCCTACACCCTACCAAGTCTTACCGTCCTTGACCCCTAAGCTTCCCGATTTAACACTTCGAAAGAGGCGCTTAATTAGATTGCGCACCCGACAATGGGCGTGCAATTAGTCCTAACGCTGTTAGAACTTGGAAACTCGCTAAGCAAGTTAGTCGATCGTTCACTGAGTCGGTGAGCGACTCCAAGCCATTAAGCACCGGGATATCGGCACGCAATTCGATTAAACGCCTGAAACATGGCGTTTAATTAGAAAACAACTTATAAAATATTTTTTTAATTCGACCCACAACACAACACGAAGGAGAGAGAGAGAGAACAAACTTTTTTTGGGATTTCGAAACCAGAGAACTACGAGAACGAACACATAGAGGAACAAAGCCATGATTTCGAGATTCAAGCTTCAAATCTTCAAGATTTCTCTTCGCAGCCCCGGTCCTAGGTAAAAATCTTAGTTTTAGACTTAGGATTTCTTTAGTTTTAATTATTAGTATCGAATTTTCAGTTTGTAGCACCCTTTTTTTTTAGACCATAATCTCTTATATCTGGTTCTAGTTCTCCGTTTATAGAACCAATCCTTAATCTGACAGTCTAATTTACCAATCATAGGCTTTAATTCTGTTCTAAAATCTTAATATCCAGCCCTATCATTAATCTTTGGTTCTAGTTCTTAGGTTCTAGAACCAGTCCTTAATCATACGATTTGATTTTCTGATTCCGGACCCGAATTCAGTCCTAGAATTTTAAATTTAAATTTAAATTTCTTAGTTTAATATTTTTAAAAATCTAAAATATTAAAATATTTTCTATGATTCTAATTTCTTAATAATTATAATCCCGAAATTGACTTCGAAAAGCTAAAAATATAATATTATAGTCCAAAACCCAATTTGCTTTAACCTCAGCTACCCAATTTGCCCAAGGGAGCTTACGGAGGGTACTTGGGAACGAGGCCAATCCTCCTTAGCATAGCGGGCCTACAACCCCTTTTTTTGAAATTTTAGTAGAATTAGTTCATCGCTTTAATTAGAATTAAGTAAAGTTAGTTTCGTTATTTTCTCATGATTTTAGTATAGTCAATTTATTGCTTTGATTCTAATTCTAGTCAAATCAGTTCCTTTATTTTAGTTAGATTTTAGTATAGTTAATTCATTGCTTTAATAAGAATTTTAGTTTAGTTAATTCATTGTTTTAATCAGAATTTTAATAAAATTAGTTTATTTATTTTAATTAGATTTTAACAAAATTAATTCATTGCTTAAATTAGAGTTATAGTAAAATTAGTTCTCCATTTCAATTAGAATTGCAGTAGGACTAGTATACTTGCTTTACTAAAAAGTCCAATATAATCAGCATACTTGATTTAATTAAAGTTTTATTAAAATTAATACATCTACATTCCTAGTACAATTAGGGGACTGATATCAATTGGACTTTTAGTAGTATTAGGACATTAAGTTAATTAGAATTCTAATAAGATTAGGAAACTTAAATTAATTAGACTCCTGATAGAATATTAGACTAGGCTACTATAATAAATTCCTACACAACTAAACTCATAATAGAATTGGGAAATCTAAACTGATTAGAACTATAACAATAAAGGGAAAGAAAAGGAAAATTAAACTATCAAAATTATAAGAAGAGTCATAGCTGCTGACGTTCGTAGGCGGACGATTCAGTAAAAAAGTAACCCACACCCGTTGTTAAGACCTAAAAAGTACCACTTTTCACCCCTTAACTTAATCTCTGTTAGACCCTTAATCATTTAATAAATGTGTTTTTAGTCTATTATGTAGGTAATAAGCAACAGCTGTAAATAAACCCCTAACCATGCCAGGAAGCCTACTGTTGACCCAGAAGCCCCTCAGAAATATGAAGGTAGAACTCAGACAGAGAATTGGCTGCAGCAGAGGCACAGTAAAGCAGAAATAAATTAAGAAGAATGCCTCACGCAGATGTCGTAGGGCTCAATTTAACCAGAAAGAATACGTCGCGTAGTTTTTGCGGACTTCTGAAGGGAGCACAGCAACGGGTCGCGCAGTCCCCGTGCCCTTCGCACACAGATGAATGTCAGCAAGGAGTAAAAAGTATACTCCGCACAGTTCTGGCGAGGCTCAGTCTTAAGCGCTCGCACAACTCAAAAGAGGAGCCTTCAACCGTCGCGCGATTCACCAAATAGAGAGAGCTCCAGACATTCCAGTGCGCGGCTGTCGTGCAGTAGTCGTGGGACACACACTTTCAAGGAACTACTTGTGTGATCTAGAAGCCTATGTACATTGTTCTCCTTGCGAGGATCGCCATGGGATTCTTCAAGGAACGAACTGCGCGCGCCATTCTCGAGCCATTTCTTGCGTCATTCAAATGCAAAGACCAATCCTGCGACACCCAAAGCATTCCCGCGATGATCAAAGTACCAACCCCGTGATTGCTAGAGCTTCAAGGCAAAGCAACCCCACGATGCCAATTCTATCACGCGACAAGATCTACAAATCCTTTCTACTCAGCGAGGATCGGGTTCTAAACTTCTCCCCACTTATGCAAGGGCATTCTGGTAATCTCCAGCAATTAGGGCATGCACTCTAATGCTCCAATCTCCATGCACACGCCCCGAGGCATCCAAGGGACAAGAATGGACTGCAATTGCATTAATGAAATTAGGGTTTTCCTAACCCCAATTGAGAGAGAACCGACTGCTATATAAGCCTAAGCCTAGCTTAGGTTTAAGGGACTTTTTGTTCTCAACCTCTGTGCTTCTTCTTGAAACAGACTTTAGAATTACAGTAGGCTAAGGTTAGGGTTTAGGAGTTTTTCTTTTTCCTTTTTCTCTCCATAGTCCTGCACTTGCTGGATATGCCTTTTGTATGATTATTTGGTATAGATTTTAATAGAGTTTTTGTAATAGGATCTGTTGCATGTATGAGATGTTATTTTTGTTGTGAGTTGTGCTGTACAAGGCTGCTGCCTTGAGATTCTCCATTGTTAAGTTGTTTTGTAAGCAATGGAGGATTACTTTTAAGGTACTATTTAGATCTAAGCGACCTGTGTGTCCAGGTTAGGCACTTTGTAGGCCTTCCCCCACCACAGGATCCACTAAATCTGAATCCCCATGAGAACTTGTGCTTGTAGCCTTGTGAACATGGTGGCGGCAACAATGTTCTTGTTCTGTCTTAGACCTCTGTGAGGAGGTTAGCCTCTGTGGGTAGTCTATGACTATTTAAGTAGATAGATTATAGCCCTAGGGTGAGGCCAATCCACAGATCTAAGACAGATTCTTCTTCTCTGCACTTGTGCTTGTAGCCTTGTGAGAGATTGTGCAGAGATAGACTCCCTTGTATTTGTATGGACCCACCATCAGATTGCTGATCTGATTTGGCTGTAGAGATTGTAGGCTTGTGACTGGATCACTGTAGTCTTTCTAAAGCAATGAACAGCCATGCTTAAAAGCTAGTACTCAAACTCTTGTTGGTCCTGTGTGTCCAGGCTCGTGCACTTTGTAGGCCTAGCCCCACACACAGAACTTTAGAGGATGAGGTTCATATGGATTCTTGAGCTTGTAGCCTGAATGAAGTAGTGCCTACAATGATAAACTTGTTCTGACCCATCTCTGAATTGTGGTTCCCCTATTGGATAGTCTGTGACCATTTAAGTGGACAGGTTATAGCCTTAAGGGATTAGATCATGGCACATGGGTGAGTTGGATTCTTTCTCCTCTTTGGTGATAATGTAGTCATTGGACAGGAATTCTATAGCAACAGATCTGAGTCTGAGTTACAAAACCCATCAAATCTGTACCTAATAACATACTTCTCACCCTTTTATATTTATTTTCTCACTCCACCATTCCTCTTAACCCTTTCTGTAATTTAGACATTAAGTTACCTTAGGATTTAGATTATAGTGACTCTGTAGTCAGATCTGGAGAGCCTACTAAAGATAGCTCCCTTAGAGCTTTAGATCAACTTTCTTGTGGGACAAACTCTTAATTATCAAAACTTGCTACAACAGGCCATGTATCTTGCAAGACTGTGCATATTTTAGGCTTGCTATTCCGAAATTTCATCCCACCTTTCATTCATTCACCCCATTCTTATCACTGTCTCCAATAAAGTCAGTAGCAAGCACTTAAAATAGCCCAACAAGTTTTTGGTGCCGTTGCTGGGGAACCTTGATCTAATAGTAGACTCTAGATTTTTGTGTTCGTTATTCTTTGATAGCTGTACTTGTGAATAATTGATACTGCTGATTTACATTTAAAATTTTTCTTGCAGATCTGGACCGTAGCAGAGAAGGAGAGTAGAATTGCATTGAGAGTCTAGCTACCGCTGTTTGCACTTCTCTAACCTTCAAAACCTCAATTTATTTCTCCTTTGAAGATTCCATAGCAGTTGATTAGGATAGTTGCAATTTTTGTTAAGTGCAATGTCCTTGCAAATAGTCTTCCCTGCTGTTGGTGTGTGTGCATGTTAGGAAGGAGATCCCTCAGTCCTACATTAGAGCTTGCTAACCCTGAGATAGAAAGGGGTAGAAGATCGAGAAGGCACAGACACACCACAGTCGAGCCCCCTATTGAAATTGAGACAACAGTTATGGGTGAAGAACAACCTAGAACATTGAAGGAATTGAATGCTCCGGATGATTACAATTCTCCATTCAACATTCAATTCCCAGATGTTCAGGGAAACTACGAGATCAAAACCTCCATCATCCAAATGCTTCCCTCTTTCCATGGGCTTAGCAAGGAAGACCCTTATAAGCACATTGACCAGTTCTTGGCCTTGTGCACGACATTCTCCATTACTGGTTTGGGACCAGAAGCCACTAGGTTAAGGCTCTTTCCTTTTTATTTAAAGGACAGGGCCATGACCTGGTTATCTACTCTCCCAAACAACAGCATCACTTTCTGGAAAGACCTTCAAACAAGATTTCTGTCTAAATTTTTTTCAGAGACCAAAACCAGCCAGTTGAGGAAAGGCATACTTGCTTTTGCCCAGTCCCCAACTGAAGATTTTAATCAAGCCTGGGATAGATTTAAGGAGATGCTCAAACAATGTCCCCACCACAAGATCCCTGACTGGCAGCTTGTCCAGAGCTTCTACAATGAGATTGATGAGAAGAGCAGAGACATGGTAGATGCCTCTTGTGGTGGAACGTACATGCATAAAACAGCTGATGAGGCATGGGACTTATTCGAGGTCATTAGCGAAAATGCTTTCCAGAAGATGTCCTCATCTAGAACTGTTGAAGAGCCTCCTCCTAAGCTGGGGTTGGCTGAAACTTCTAAAGGAAAGATGTATGAAGTTAGGAGAAATGATGACCTGAGAATGCAGATGGCCAATCTTACTGATAGATTTGATAAACTTTTAACTGTGGTGCAGCCTAGAATGGCTGCACAAGTGATGGAGGCATGTCTGATATGCCAATCCCCACAGCACACAGTGGAAGAGTGCCCATTTGCGGGACAATACCCTGAGTATGTAATAAACAAGCTGCTGCTGCCCAATCTTTTGGACAACAACAATCTGGTGGCTACAATAAACGATCATATGGATACCAGCACCAAAATACTGGTTACCAATGGAGAGACCACCCAAATTTGAGGTGGAGGCAAGATAATTATATGCAGCCACAATAGATGTTTGCCTTACCTCAAAGGCCACAACAGTAGTTTAATCAAGGTTATGCCCCAAGGTCGATTTTCCAGCAGCAACAGTAACCCCAGCAACAAAATCAATTGGTAGTTCCCCCACCTCGGCCTCGAAGTGCTTCTTTCGAGGAACAAGTTTTGGCTCAATTGCAAAGCCTTGGTCCCTTGAATCAGACTGTGACTTCTCACAGTCAGAGTATAAAGAAGATATAAGAGCAATTAGGCCAAATAGCCAATTCTTTGGCTAAAAGAGAAGAGGGCAGGTTGTAAAGCCAGCCAGTAGCCAACCCTAAGGGCCAGTATTCCATTGGAGAAGCCTCCTCAAATTTTGAGGGGGCTAATGCCATCACAGCCCTAAGGTTTGGTAGGTTGGTAGGCAATCAGGTGGGAAAGGAATAAGGAGAGGTCATTCCTAAGGAACTGCCAAGTGAAAGTGAAAGAGACTTTGCTAGAGCACAGAGACAAGAATTTCCTACTACCCTTCAATAAGGGAAAAATAAAGAGGCTGTAGTTGAGCCTCAGTAGGAGATAAAAATAGAAAAATAAAAAAAATAAAAGTTCAGTCATAGGCTTGCAGCTGAGGAACCAACAGTACCTCAGCTGCCATTTCCTCACGCTTTGAGTGGCCCTGCCCCTTTTGATAAGGGGCAGGCACAGATTAAGGAAATGATGAAAACCTTTAAGCAGGTCAAGACAAATTTACCCCTGCTTGATGCAATCTGACAGGTCCTAGCCTATGCAAAGTTTCTGAAAGACCTTTGTACTCAGAAAAGGAAGGCCAGAGGCCATCTGTCCAAGAAGGTCTTTGCAACTGATACAGTTAATTTTGTATTAACCATGACAATACCTGAGAAGTTGCAAGACCTAGGGATACCCACTATTCCCTGTATTATTAGAGACCACACGATTGGAAGGGCCCTTTTAGACCTTGGAGCCAGTGTTAACCTGCTGCCATACAGTGTGTATCAGCAGCTAGGTTTGGGGGAGCTGAAGCCTACCCCCATTGTTCTATTGACGGCTGATAGGTCTGAGAGGAAACCCATGGGAGTGGTTGAGGATGTCCTAGTGGGGGTAGACAAGTTCTTCTACCCTGCAGACTTTCTTATTTTGGACATGGCCTGCAACAAGAGTACATCCCCGATACCTGTTATTCTGGGCAGACCATTCTTGGCCACTGCCAATGCATGCATTCAATGGTGGTCTGGGATCATGGAAGTTACTTTCGGACATATGAAAGTTGAGCTTAATGTGTACAACAGTGCAATGTACCCTTAGCTGGACAATGAGGAATGCTTTGCAGTGAATGTATTAGAAAAAATTGTTGAAGAAGAACTGCCCACTCTGTTGGAGTGGGCAACATTGTCACTGATTTAACTGAAGTTTGGAACATGGTTGAGGAAGGAAGCCTTGCTTTAATGCCAGAAGACATGTCCCAATTGAGATCTTCTGTGGGCTTAGTGCAGCATTCCAAATGGAAACCTACATTGCTGCCCCTTCCTCCAACCAACAGTACACCAATCCTGCCATCCATCCAATAAGCCCTTGATCTGGAGCTCAAGAAGCTTCCAGAGACATTGAAATATGCTTTCCTCTAGAAAAATGAGGAACTTCCTGTAATTATCTCCTCTTCTCTTACCAGTGAGCAAGAGGAGGAATTACTAATAGTTCTGAGGAAGCACAAGAAAGCAATTGGCTGGACCATTACTGATTTAGGAGGGATTGATGCATTGATCTATCTTTTTTTGCCCCAGCCACCTTTTAAAGGTGAATGTATGCCATCTTTTCTGATATGATTGATAAATTTTTAGAAATTTTTATGGATGATTTTTCGATTTATGGGGATACCTTTGACCAATGTCTACAACACCTCCGTTAGGTCTTACAAAGATGTGAGGAAACCAATTTGTTTTTAAGTTGGGAAAAGAGCCTCTTCATGATAACACAAGGAATTGTGTTGAGCCATGTAGTCTCTAAAGATGGAATTGAGGTAGACAAGGCCAAAGTTGACCCCATTGCAAATTTGCCCCCTCCAAGAACAGTCAAGAAAATTAGATCTTTCCTTGGGCATGCTGGATTCTACAGGAGGTTCATCAAAGACTTCAGCAAAATTGCTAAACCATTGTGCCACCTGCTCTGCCAGGATGTGCCCTTTGACTTTTCTGCTGAATGTCTGGAGGCTTTTGAAACTTTAAAAATCTGCCTCACCTCTGCCACTGTACTCGAAACACCTGACTATACCCTGCCCTTTGAGTTGATGTGTGATGCATCTGACTTGGAAATAGGTGCTGTCTTGGGTCAGAGAAAAGATAAGCTGCCTGTGGTCATTGCATATCTCAGCAAATCACATTCTAAGGCTCAGCTAAACTACACAACAACTGAGAAAGAGCTTTTGGCAGTGGTTTTTGCTGTGGACAAGTTTAGACCTTACCTACTTGGGTCTAAAACTGTCATCTTCACTGATCACTCAACATTAAAGTACCTACTGGCCAAGAAGGATGCAAAACCCAGATTGATTAGATGGATACTCCTATTACAGGAGTTTGACATCGAAATCAAGGATAAAAAGGGTGTAGAAAATATGGTGGCTGACCACTTGTCCAGAATTATGTTGGAGAAAGGTGTTGATGACCTTACTACAAATGATGTCTTCCCGGATGAGCAATTGTTTTCCATCCAATCTTTAGTTCCTTAGTATGCACATATTATCAATTATCTAGTTATCGGCAAGATTCCTTCCCATTGGATAAAAATGGACAAAGATCTATTTTTCTCACAGGTCAAATTCTTTTTCTGGGAGGAATCTTGCCTGTACAAGTATTGTGCAGACCAAATCATTCGAAAATGTGTTCCCGAAAGTGATGTCCCTAGTATTCTGGCCATGCGCCATGAAAATGCCTATGGGGGTCATTTTAGTGGGAGAAAAATAGCTGACAAAGTGTTGCAATGAGGGTTCTATTAGCCTTCTCTTTTTAGAGTTGCCAATATACACTGCAAGACCTGTGAGAGATGTTAGAAACTAGGAGGGCTGTCCAAACGAAATTCAATGCCTTTACAGCCCATCCTTGTTGTAGAACTGTTTGATGTGTGGGGTATTGATTTTATGGGTTCCTTTCCTCCTTCAAATAGTTTTCATTTCATCTTAGTGGCAGTGGATTACGTTTCTAAATGGGTAGAAGCCATTGCCACAAGAACTAATGATAATCAGGTTGTCCTCAAGTTTATAAAGCAAAATATATTCTCAAGATTTGGCACCCCTAGAGCCATTATCAGTGATGGGGGTAGCCATTTCTGTAACAGAAATTTCGAGAGCTTGCTCAAGAAATATTCTATCACCCATAGGATTGCTACTCCCTACCACCCACAAACCAGTGGGCAAGTTGAAATTTCAAATAGGGAGATCAAGCACATCCTAGAGAAGACTGTGAGGACTGATAGGAAAGATTGGGCTGTCAAGCTTAATGATGCACTGTGGGCTTAAAGGACTGCCTATAAGACTCCCATTGGTATGCCCCCTTTTAGACTGGTCTACGGCAAGGCCTGTCATCTCCCAGTGGAGTTAGAACACAGGGCCTATTGGGCCATCAAACATTTAAACCTAGATCTAACTTTTGCTGGTCATCACAGGTTGCTGCAGCTATCCGAATTAGAAGAACTAAGGATGGATGCGTATGCCAATGCCAGGATCTACAAGGAAAGGTCTAAAGCTTTCTTTGACAAAGGGCTATTGAGAAAAAGTTTCATAGCTGGCGACAAGGTTTGGTTGTTTAACTCCAAACTAAAATTTTTTCCTGGCAAATTGAAATCTAGATGGGAAGGTCCTTACACTGTCATGCATGTTTCCCCATCTGGTGTTGTGGAAATCAAGGATCCCAAGTCTGGGAGAACCTTGAAGGTGAATGGTCAGAGGTTGAAGCCTTGTTTTGAAAAACCTGCCGAACCCATGGTCACCATTCACCTCCAAGGGGATCCTTCTTTACACTGATCCATAGGCGTGTCCTTACTGTATCATATGTACTTTGATTTTGGTACATTTATTTTGCTTTCTTTTATGTAAATTCTCTAGGAATTGTTAGTGGTCCCATCTGAATATGGATCTATTTGGTTTAAACCTTTTATGCTTGGTTTGATGTTTCCTGCTCTTTAATTGATAGTTTCCATTAGAATGCATAATGCGGGAGGTTGATTTTTGTTGTCTTTGCTTGAATGATTGAGTTTTTATGTGTCTAGAGGTATCCATGGGGAGAGTCATGCCTAGGATCCAACCACAACACATATGCAAAAGGACAGAATAGAGAGCACTTGCTCTCTGTTTCATACTTTGCTGTCGCTAGGTCCAAAATGAAGCTTGAGAGACCCTCGCGCACTACAGACAGAATACTTCATTTGCTGTCGTGATATTCTAAAGGCTATCACGAGATTTAGAAGGTAAACTGGGAGACTCTCACGCAATTCCACAGAATTACTTCATTTGCTGTCGCAAGATTCTAAGGCTGTCGCAAGATTCAAAGTGAACCTCAGATCTTTTCGCACAATCCAAATGGAGACCAAGGAGTTGCTCGTGCAATCCAAATGGAGACCAGGGAGTCGCTCGCGCAATTCACTTCAATTCATCTCATTCTATCGCGCGCTCCAAGGTCAGCTTGAGAGATTGTCGCGCAATCCAGATTGAATAAACACCTCTACTAGGTTCATTTCCAATCTCACGACCAGATGTTCCAAAGCTCGCCGAGCTTCACGATAAGTATTTAAACCCCACGCATGGCTCCTTTTCCAATATTCTCTTCCTTCTTCCCTCTGTGAAACCCTAGCTTCTGACGCTCTCCCCCTTCTCTCCTCCAACTTCAATACTATAGCTCATCATTCACTCCACAAATCTACAGAGTTGTTCTTAGCATCACCCCCATCCATTGCCCTCTACTCAGAGATCTCACAGTGCCCTGTGCGTCACATCAAACCAAACCCTAGATCTCAGTCTCCGTTTCTCATATTAGAAGATAGAGTTAGAAATGGCTCCAAAGATTGCACAGAAGAGAAAGGGGAAGGATAAGGCCCCTGCTGAGACCACCCCTAAGAAAGCCAAGACTTCAAAGTCGCCCAAAAAAGGGAAGGAAGTGGTTGAGGAGGCGGAGGAACCAACCACTAAGTTTTCTACTCCTTCTGAGCTCATGGTTTCAATCCCATTGGAGCCTGAGACAGATTTTGACCTACCATTTTTTGAGAAGGAACCTCTCTCTACCCCTACTGTGCAGTTCATGAGTAAAGCGGGCCTGACACCCTTGATGAGAGGTATTTCAACACTAGCCTACTCTAGGCTAGTGCAACTGTTTTATCAACACATCAGGGTCAAGAAGGATAAGGATGGACAAGCTTGCTTGCTGGTGCTGATTGACGACTTTGATATGTTAGTGAGCCCCAAGGTGATTGCTGAAGTTTTGGGCGTCCCAGCCGCATTCAACCCTAGCTGTGGATCCCTTGACTGCATCAATTGATACAATTACACAAGCCTTAACTAGAGGTTTAAAGGCCACAGGGGATTCGATCAGAAGGAGAGAATTGGCACTTGAACTCCTCTTCATAGACCAAGTCCTGTAAAAGAACATATACTGCTCAGGACATCAGCAAGGGAGGAGAACTTCCATTGCCGATGCTGTTTATTCGTTCTCTCTTGGCCATGGCTGCCATGCGGCCTGGCTCATATTCGAGGCAATGAAAGACATAGTGGAGAAGATAGGGCAGAAAAAGAAGCCTCACACACTACCATATGCCAGACTCATTGCCTTGCTGCTACTCAAGGGGGGATATAAGATAGGAAAAACTGAGCAGACCACCACCCTTTCCTCTACTACCTTTGCCAAGGGCAATGGGGAATCAGCAAGAGTCTGATGGAGGCCTAGAAGAAAAAGAAAGCTGAGGCGCAGGCCCTTCCCAAACAAGCAGAAGTGGCAGCTGGACCAAGGTCTACCCCTGCTACCAAGGAGGTGCTCACAGAGCATGTTGCCACCACTGCTGCAGCAGCCCCCATTTCCCCTCCACCTTTTACTCCTACATCCACCACCCCTCTTCCATCTATCTCTCACCCTTCTCTGTTTATATCATCCATGCCCACTCCCCCTTCACCTATGATTGGTACCTGGGAGGACTCCCCATCCCCTACCCTACCTCAGTACACAGCCCCCATACCCCCCTCAGCTATACATAAATATGCCAGCCCTCCCCTCATTTCCTACAAAAAATAAAAAACTACTGACAAAATCTCCACCCTCTCCCAGACCCCACCCTCAATCCCTTTCCTCCACACTGACACACCTCACCTTGTAGAAACCATCACCCTAGCCATACTTACTACATCCCCACTCACGGACATTGACTTAACCCTTAACACATCCATAGGCTTCCAAGCCTTTCTGTCTACCTTCCTTGACACAATGCCTACCTACTACACCCCTCTCCCGGACTCCCCAACTACCTCACAGTATCACTCCCCAGAACCCCACTCTTCCCCTCCTTCCACTTTCCACCATGCACCTTCCTCACCTTTCCAACCAATGACCTCTTCTTCACAGACCCAACCTCCCAGCCTTGACACACTGACCCTTATCCTATCCCTTATCCAAGACATCCAAGCCTATTTATCCACCACTACCCAAAAACAGGACCAGATGCAGACTGAACTCACCTCCATCCAATCCACCCTACACACCTTAACCATCCCACCCATCCCTCCACCACCCACTACAACCCCCCTGGTCCTGTCCACTGATAAAGAAACCCAAACCGACTTCCCTCTTGACTCACAACCCCCCCACCATCAATATTACCTTTTACCCCCCCAATTCCCGTTCCTACCTTTCACCATTCCCATTTTTCCTCCCCCATCACCCCTACTCCTACTGAGCCTACCCCATTCTCATTTCTCCCTATACCCTCCATCCCACCTCTTATCCTACCAGCTCCAACTTACACTGACAAAAAGACACAGACTGACCCAGAACTTTTCCTCCTTCCCCCACAAATCCACTTACCCCCTGTTACCCCCCTTCTCCCTCTCAGGACCAATCACAGTTTGCTCCTTCCACTTCCTATCTGCCCATCGCACCCAAACATTTTTTTTATAGCCCCCCCTACCTCACCATCCTCCATCACATGAGGGATAATGCTTACCTTAAGAAGGATGTCCTGAGGGGCATGGCCAAGCTTTGCCAGTCCATTGAGATCCCCCTATTGGAGCAGATCGATAAAATGAACGAGGCCCACAGAAAGCAACTTCTGGGTATCTCCTTGGGGTGGACTAACATTTTGGAAGCCTACCAGAAGGCCAAGGCTTCAGCTACTTATCATGAGTTGAATTGGGAGTTGGAAAAAGCAAATGTTGCTACAGAGAAGGCACGGCCCTGAATGTTTGAAAAGAGGCTCAAAAATGCCCAAGAGATCTTCATCATCCAAAAGGATATCCATGAGACTAATCTCCTAAAACACCAAATTCAGATTGCCTCATTAGAATCTGCATTGACTGCTGTTAAGACCTAAAAAGTGCAACTTTTCACCCCTTAACTTAAGCTCTGTTAGGCCCTTAATCATTTAATAAATGTGTTTTAAGTCTTTTCTCTAGGTAATAAGTAGCAGCTGCAAATAAACTTCTAACCATGGCAAGAAGCTCATTGTTGACCTGGAACTACCTCAGCAGAATGCAGAATGAAGAATGAACCCAAACAGAGAGTTGGTTGAAGCATAGGCACATCAAAGTAGAAATAAACCAAGAAAGATACTTCATGCAAATGTCGTAGGGTTTAATTGAACTAGAGATAATGCTTTCACGCAGTTGTCATGGGCTCCTGGAGGAAACACAACAACTGGCCACGCAGTCCTCGCGCTACTCCTGCGCGGTTTGATGACGTAAAATCGGTCTTAAATGCGATTCTCGCATGAAGCTCGGCCATAAGTGGTGAAAGCATTAGCGCCATAAGTGAGGCTCAAAAGAGGAGTCATTAAGCTTCGCGCGATCCACTCAGAAGTAAGAGCTTCAGGTATTCCTGCGCGCAGCTGTCGCGCAGTGGCCGCGAGATACAATCCTTCAGGGAAATGCTCGCACGACCTAAAAACTCATGAACACTGCTTCTTCACGAAGATCTGTCGCGAGATTCACCAAGGGACAGATCGTGCGAGCAATCCCCGCGCCATTCAAAGCTGAAGGAGCAATCTCGTGACAGCCATTAGTATCCTGTGATGATCAAAATATCAATCTCGCGACTGCATGAACTTCAAGTCAACTCAACCCTGCAACACCAACTCTACCACGCGGAAGGATCTGAAATCGTTTCTTCCCAGTGAGGATCAGATTCTAAACTTCTCCCCACTTCTGCAAGGGCAATCTGGAGACTTTTAGCAATTAGGGCATGCACTCCAATGCTCTAATCTCAGTGTACATGCCCCGAGACATCTAAGGGACAAGAATGGGCAGCAATCACATTGACAAATTAGGGTTTTCCTAACCCTAATGAAGGGAAAGCCGACTTCTATATAAGCCTAAGCCTAGCTTAGGTTTAAGGGAGCTCTTTTGGAGACTAACTTCTGTGCTTCTTCGGGAAACCAACTGTAAAATTACAGTAGGCTAAGGTTAGGGTTTAGGAGTTTTATTTATTTCTTTCTTTCTCTCCATAGTCCAATACTTGCTGGCTATGCCTTTTGTATGATTATAGGGTATAGATTGTAATGGAGTTTTGTAATAAGATTTATTGCATGTATGGGATGATGCTTTTATTGTGAGTTGTTCTGTATAGGCTGCTGCCTTGAGATCCTCTATTGCTAAGTTGTATCGTAAGCAATGGAGGATTGTTTTTAAGGTTTTATTTAGATCCAAGTGACCTGTGTGTCCAGGTTAGGCACATTGCAGGCCTTTCTCCACCATAGGATCCACTAAATCTGAATCCCCATGGGAGCTTGAGTTGGTAACCTTGTGACATGGTGGCGGCAGCAATGATCTTGTTCTGTCTTAGACCTTTGTGAGGAGGATAGCCTCTGTGGATAGTCTGCGACCATTTAAGTGGACAGGTTATAGCCCTAGTGTGAAGCCAATCCGCAGACCTAAGACATATTCTTCCTCTCTGCACTTGTGCTTGTAGCCTTGTGAGAGAATGTGCATAGACAGACTCCCCTATATTTGTATAGATCCGTTTTCAGGTTACAGATCTGAGTTGGCTGTAGAGATTGTAGGCTTGTGACTAGATCACTGCAGTCTTACTAAGGGAGTGAACAGCCATGCTTAAAAGCTAGTACTCAAACTCTTGCTGGTACGGTGTGTCTAGGCTTGTGCACTTTGTAGGCCTAGCCCCACACACAGAACTTTAGAGGATGAGGTTCCTATGGATTCGTGAGCTTATAGCCTGGATGAAGTAGTGCCTACAATGGTAAGCTTGTTCAGACTCATCTCCGGATTGTGGTTCTCCTATTGGATAGTCTGTAACCATTTAAGTGGATAGGTTATAGTCATAAGGGATTGGATCATGGCACAGGGGTGAGTTGAATTCTTTCTCCTCTTTGGTGATAATGTAGCCATTGGATAGGATTTCTATAGCAACAGATCTGAGTCTGAGTTACAAGACCCATCAAATCTGTACCTAATAACATACTTCTCACCCTTTTATATTTATTTTCTCACTCCACCATCCTTCTTAACCCTTTCTGTAATCTAGATATTAAGTTGCCTTAGGATTTAGATTATAGTGACTTTAAATCCCCTTCCATTTAGGATTGTCAGATCTGTAGTCAGATTTGGAGAGCCTACTAAAGATAGCTCCCTTGGAGCTTTAGATCAACTTCCCTGTGGGACAAACTCTTACTTATCAAAACTTGCTACAACAGGCCCTGTATCTTGCAGGACTGTGCATATTTTAGGCTTGCTGCTCCGTAATTATCACTCTACCTTTCACTCATTTTTCATTTACCCCATTCTTATCACTGTCTTCAATAAAGTCAGTAGCAAGCACTTAAATTAGACCAACAAGTTTTTGGCGCCGCTGTCGGGGATATTGATCTATTAGTAGACTCTAGATTTTTAATTCTTTATACTTTGGTAGCTGTACTTGTGAATAATTGATACTGCTGATTTACATTTAGAATTTTTCTTGCAGATCTGGACCGTAGCAGAGAAGGAGAGTAGAATTGCACTGGGAGTCTAGCTACCTCTGTTTGCACTTCTCTAAGCTTCAAAACTCAGCCTATTTCTCCTTTGAAGATTCCACAGCAGTTGTTTTGGATAGTTGCAATTTTTGTTAAGTGCAATGTGCCTGCGAATAGTCTTCCCTGCTGTTGGTGTGTGTGAATGTTAGGAAGGAGATCCCTCAGTCCTATATTAGAGCCTGCTAACCCTGAGATAGAAAGGGGTAGAAGACCGAGAAGGCACAGACACACCACAGTCGAGCCCCCTATTAAAATTGAGACAGCAGTTATGGGTGAAGAACAACCTAGAACATTGAAGGAATTGAATGCTCCGAATGATTACAATTCTCCATTCAGCATTCAATTCCCAGATGTTCAGGGAAACTATGAAATGAAAACTTCCATCATCCAAATGCTTCCCTCTTTCCATGGGCTTAGCAAGGAAGACCCTTACAAGCATATTGACCAGTTCTTGGCCCTGTGCACGACATTCTCCATTGCTGGTTTGGGACCAGAAGCCACTAGGTTAAGGATCTTTCCTTTCTCCCTAAAGGACAGGGCCATGACTTGGTTATCTACTCTCCTAAACAATAACATCACTTCCTGGAAAGACCTCCATACGAGATTTTTGTCTAAATTTTTCCCAGAGACCAAAACCAGCCAGTTGAGGAAGGGCATACTTGCTTTTGTCCAATCCCCAACTGAAGATTTTAACCAAGCCTCGGACATATTTAAAGAGATGCTCAAACAATGCCCCCACCACAAGATCCCTGACTGGCAGCTTGTCCAGAGCTTCTACAATGGGATAGATGAGAAGAGCAGAGACATGGTAGATGCCTCTTGTGGTGGAACGTACATGCATAAAATAACTGATGAGGCATGGGACTTGTTCGAGGTCATAAGTGAAAATGCTTTCCAGAAGATGTCCTCATTTAGAACTGTTCAAGAGCCTTCTCCTAAGTTGGGGCTGGCTGAGACTTCTAAAGGAAAGATGTATGAAGTTAGGGGAAATGATGATCTGAGAATGCAGATGGTCAATCTTACTTAGAGATTTGATAAACTTATGACTGTGGTGCAGCCCAGAATGGCTGCAGAAGTGATGGAGGGATGTCTGATATGCCAATCTCCACAACACACAGTGGAAGAGTGCCCATCTGCGGGGCAATACCCTGAGTTTGTAATGGAACAGGCTGCTGCTGCCCAATCTTTTGGATAGCAACAATTTGGTGGCTACAGTAAATAACCATATGGATATCAGCACCAAAATACTGGTTACCAATGGAGACACCACCCAAATTTGAGGTGGAGGTAAGACAATTATATGCAGCTACAACAGATGTTAGCCTTACCTCAAAGGTCACAGCAGCAGTTTAACCAGGGTTATGTCCCAAGGTCGAATTTCCAGCAGCAACAGCAGCCCCAGCAATAAAATCAATTGGTAGTTCCCCCACCTCAGTGTTGTTGATCTCAAGTGTGCTTTGCTTATTGGTTGGTGTTGAAAGTTAATTAAAAATTAAAAACAGAATAAAACAGGGGATGAATCAGTACAACTCAGAAATCCTAGACCTGCAAGATACAGGGTCCTTTGTTGCAAGTTTTGATAAGTAAGAGTTTGTCCCACAGGGAAAGGTGATCTAAGGCTCCAAGGGAGCTGTCTCTAGTAGTCCCTCCAGATCTGTCTACAAATCTAGCAGTCCTAAAAGGAGGGGAGTTTAAGGTCACTTATTCTAAGTATTCTAATAACTAAATTACAGAAAGGATTGAGAGGATGGATGGAGTGTGGAAAATAATTATAAAAAGGTGAGAAATATGTTATTGAGCCAAGGTCAGAGGAGTTTTTGTAACTCAGATTTAGATATGATGTTATAGAAATCCTGTCCAGAGGCTACATTATCACCTCTGAGGAGAAAGGATCCAACCCATCTCTACTGCCATGACTCCACCCTTAGGGTTATAACCTGTCCACTTGAATGGTCACAGACTATCCCATAGGGGAGCCACTATCCAGGGATGGGTCAAAACATAACAAATAAATCATTGCAGGCACTATTTCATCCAGGCTACCAGCTCAGGAATCCATAGGGAACCTCAACCTCTAAAGTTCCATATGTGGGGCTAAGGCTTGAAAACCATGATAGCCCAGACACATAGAACCAGCAAGCGATTGAGTACAACCTTTGATCCAGCTGTCCATTGCTTGAGAGAGGCTACAATGGTCCATCCACTACAATCTCTATAACTGATCAAATCCGACATCGATGGCGAGATCTATACAAATATGGGGAGTCTCAGATAATCCCTCACCGGGCTTCTACAAGCTCTGAAAAGAAGAAGGATCCATCTTGGATCGGTGGATCGAGAATCACCCTAAGGCTATAATCATCCACTTAAATGGTCACTATCGGAGGTTATCCTCCTCACGAGTCCAAAACAAAACAAGATTATCGCTACTACCACCATGTTCACCGGCTGCAGCTCAAGCTCCCATGGGGGATTTAGATCTAGTAGGTCCTGTGGTGGGGCTAAGGTCGAAGACCATGATAGCCTGCATAATTAGTTTACTTGGATCCGAGTGGCCCTTTAAAATCAGTCCTCCATTGCTTTGAAACACGTACCAAGGCAATGGGGGATCACAAGGCAGCCTTGCACAGAAAGCATCTCACATATAAACAACAATCCCACAAAGTATAAATCCTATTGTAAAACTTCCATTAATCTAACTCAAATACATATATTAAAGTCATAGCCGAATTCTTTGGACTATGGAGAGAAGAAAAGAAAAAGAAAAAGAAAAACTACTTACTGCTAAAAAGAAAGAGAAAAGAAAAGCGATCTGAGATAGGTTCCCAGATACCTAAACCTAAGCTAGGCCTGGGTATACATAGCAGTGGGGTGGCTGTGCATTAGGGTTAGGAAACCCTAATTTTAATGATGCCATGTGGCCTTCTACTGATCCTTGGATGCCTCGGGGCGTGTGCACAGAGATTTGAGCGTGGGAGTGCATGCCCTAATCATTGGAAATTTCCAGAATGCCCTCTACTGAAGAGATGGAAGTTTAGGTTCAGAGCCTCGCTAGGTAGCTATAGTTTCCTAGACTTCTCGCGTGGTAGCTCATTGCTCTTCGCTAGGATGATTTGACACTAAAGCTTCAGCCGTCGCGAGGTTGCCTTGGTTTTCTCTTTAGGCAGTCGCGCGGTAGAGAGTTGAGCTCTCGCTGGGTTGGAGTTTGCGAGGTTGAATAGAAAATACAGTCTCAAGCATCGCGAGGTTGCAATTCAAGCAGTCGCGCGATAGATTAGTCTTCGTTGGGCAGCAGCGCGAGAACTGTGCAAGCTCTTCTCTTTACTTGGACTTCGCGAGTTGCCTCGCGAGATTCTTTTGAGTTTTGAACTACGCGAGGTTCTTTGTCTCACTCAATCTTTGCGAGCTTGGCTTTGCCTTCGCCAGGATGCTTTCTTTCTTGAATGGCGTGCGAATTGCGCGAGGCATTCTTCTTCTGAGAATTATACCTCGCGGTGATTGCGCGACAGCTGCGCGAGACATCTTCTGAAGCTCTCTCTCCTCAGCTGTCTTAAGCGAACTTCACGAGATTGAGAGAGGTCTGCTTTGAACTGTGCAACACTGAGCACTGTGTTCTACTCTTGAGCTTCACGAGAGCTGCGCGGAGTTGAGTTTCTGAAGCTCCCCAGTCATTCATTTGCACGAGAGGTTGCCTGTAAAGCCTTGGGAAGCTCAGCTGATCTGCGCGAGGCTTCAAGGTTCATTCTTGCTGAGGGGCATCTGGTGCCAAAGCAGGCTCCATAACAGGATTCTTAGCCTTATTTCACTGCTGATTATTTTCTGAATAACAACACTTAAGACGAGTTTATTAGGTGGCTAAGGGTCTAATCAAAGGTTAAGTTAAGGGGTGAAAAGTGGTACTTTTCAGGTCTTAACACTCAGCCCCGAAGTGCTTCTTTGGAGGAATAGGTTTTGTCCCAATTGCAAAGCCTTGGACCCTTGAATCAGACTATGACTTCTCACAGTCAAAGCATTAAGAAAATAGAAGAGAAGCTTGGTCAAATAGCCAATGCCTTGGCTAAGAGGGCAGGTTGCCAAGCTATCCAGTAGCCAACCCTAAGGGCCAGTATTCCATCGGAGAAGGCTCCTCAAATTTTGAGGGGGCCAATGCCATCACAGCTCTATGGTCTGGCAAGCTGGTAGATAACCAGGTGGGAAAGGAACAAGGAGAGGTCATTCCTAAGGAAATGTCAAGTGAAAGTGATAAGGACGTTGTTAGAGCATAGAGTCAAAAACTGCCTGCTACCCTTCAACAAGGGGAAAATAAAGAGGTTATAGTTGAGCCTCAACAGGAGATAAAAATAGATAAAAGAAAAAAATAAAAGTTTAGTAATAGGCTTGCAGCTGAGGAAGCAGCAGTACCTCATCTGTCATTTCCTCAAGCTTTGAGTGGCCTTGCCCCTTATAATAAGGGTCAGGCATAGATCGAGGAAATGATGGAGATCTTTAGGCAGGACAAGATAAATTTATCCCTGCTTGATGCAATCCGACAGGTTCCAGCCTATGCAAAGTTTCTGAAAGACCTTTGTACTCAGAAAAGGAAGGCCAGAGGCCACTTGTCCAAAAAGGTCTTTGCGACTGATACAGTTAATTCTGTATTAACCATGACAATGCCTGAGAAGTTGCAAGGCCCAGGGATACCCACTATTCCCTGTATTATTAGAGACTACACAATTGGAAGGGCCCTTTTGGACCTTGGAGCCAGTGTTAACCTGCTGCCATACAGTGTGTATCAGCAGCTAGGTTTGGGGGAGCTTAAGCCCACCCCCATTGTTCTATTGATGGCTGATAGGTCTGAGAGGAAACCTATGGGAGTGGTTGAGGATGTCCTAGTGGGGGTAGACAAGTTTTTCTACCCTGCTGACTTCCTTGTTTTGGACATGGGCGTCAATAAGAGTACATCCCCAATACCTATTATTCTGGGCAGACCATTCTTGGCCACTGCCAATGCATGCATTCAATGCAGGTCTAGAATCATGGAGGTCACTTTCGGACATATGAAAGTTGAGCTTAATGTGTATAACAGTGTAAAGTACCCTCAGCTGGAAAATGAAGAATGCTTTATAGTGGATGTACTAGAAGAAATTGTTGAAAAAGAATTGCCCACTTTGCTGGAGTGGAGCAACATTGTCACTGATTTAACTGAAGTTTGGAATATGGTGGAGGAAGGAAGCCTAGCTTTAATGCTAGAAGACATATCCCTAATGAGGTCTTCTGTGGGCTTAGTGCAGCATTCCAATTGGAAACCTACATTGCTGCCCCTTCCTCCAACCAACAGTACACCAATCCTGCCATCCATCCAACAAGCCCCTAATCTGGAGCTCAAGAAGCTTTCAGAGACATTAAAATATGCTTTCCTTGAGAAAGATGAGAAACTTCCTGTGATTATCTCCTCTTCTCTTACCAGTGAGCAAGAGGAGGAATTGCTAACAGTTTTGAGGAAGCATAAGAAAGCAATTGACTGGACCATTGCTGATCTAGGAGGGATTGATGCATCAATCTAAGATTCATCTAGAGGAGGGCTCAACACCCTCCAGGGAAATGCAGAGGAAATTGAATCCTCACATGCAAGAAGTGGTTCTGAAAGAAATCATTAAGTTGCTGGATGCTGGGGTAATTTACCCCATCTCTGATTCTGAATGGGTGGCACCAATCCAGGTGGTACCCAAGAAATCTGGCATAACAGTGATCACAACCGAGTCTGGAGAGTTGAGATCAGCCAGGGAGACCACAGGCTGGAGAGTTTGCATCGATTATCAAAAACTCAACTCTAAGACCAGAAAAGACCACTTCCCTCTCCCCTTTATTGTTCAAATTTTAGATAAGTTGGTTGGGAAAGCTTTTTACTGTTTTCTTGATGGGTACTCAGGGTACAATCAGATCCCTGTGCACCCCCTTGATCAAGAGAGAACTACATTTACTTGTCCTTTCGGCACCTTTGCTTACAGGAGGATGCCTTTTGGATTGTGTAATGCCCCAGCCACCTTTCAGAGGTGTATGTATGCTATCTTTTCTGATATGATTGATAAATTCTTGAAAATTTTTATGGATGATTTCTCAATTTATGGGGATAGCTTTGACCAATGTTTGCAACACCTCCACAAGGTTTTACAAAGATGTGAGGAGACCAATTTGGTATTAAGTTGGGAGAAGAGCCACTTCATGGTAACACAAGGAATTGTGTTGGGCCATATAGTCTCTAAAAATGGAATTGAGGTAGACAAGGCCAAAGTTGATCTCATTAAAAATTTGCCCCGTCCAAGAACAGTCAAGCAAATCAGATCCTTCCTTGGACATGCTGGATTCTACAGGCGGTTTATCAAAGACTTCAGTAAAATTGCTAAACCATTGTGCCACCTGCTCTGCCAGGATGTGCCCTTTGACTTCTCTGCTGAATGTCTGAAGGCTTTTGAAACTCTAAAAATCTACCTCACCTCTGCCCCTATACTCCAAACACCTGACTATACCTTACCCTTTGAATTGATGTGTGATGCATTTGACTTGGCAATAAGTGCTGTCTTGGGCCAGAGAAAAGATAAGCTGCTTGTGGTCATTGCATATCTCAGCAAATCACTTGTTGAAGCTCAACTGAACTACACAACAACTGAGAAAGAGCTTCTGGCAGTGGTTTTTTCTGTGGACAAGTTTAGACCTTACCTACTTGGGTTTAAAACACTCATTTTCACTGATCACTCTGCACCTACTGTCCAAGAAGGATGCAAAGCCCAGATTGATTAGATGGATACTCCTGTTGTAGGAGTTCGACATCGAAATCAAGGACAAGAAGGGTGTAGAACATGTGGTGGCTGACCACTTGTCCAGAATTATGTTGGAGAAAGGTGTTGATGACCTTGCTACAAATGATGTCTTCCCGGATGAACAACTGTTTGCCATCCAATCTTTAGTTCCTTGGTATGCACATATTGTCAATTATCTAGTTATAGGCAAGATTCCTGCCCATTGGACAAAAATAGACAAAGACCTATTTTTCTCACAGGTCAAATTCTTTTTTTGGGAGGAACCTTGCTTGTACAAGTATTGTGCAGACCAAATCATTCGAAAATGTGTTCCCGAAAGTGATATCCCCAGTATTCTGGCCATGTGTCATGAAAATGCCTGTGGGGGTCACTTTAGTGGGAGAAAAATAGCTGACAAAGTGTTGCAGTGTGGGTTCTATTGGCCTTCTCTTTTTAGAGATGCCAATACATACTGCAAGACCTATGAAAGATGTCAGAAACTAGGAGGGTTGTCTAAACAAAATTCAATGCCTTTACAGCTCATCCTTGTTGTAGAACTGTTTGATGTGTGGGGTATTGATTTTATGGGCCCCTTTCCTCCTTCAAATGATTTTCATTTCATCTTAGTGGCAGTGGACTATGTTTCCAAATGGGTAGAAGCCATTGCCACAAGAACTAATGATAATCAGGTTGTCCTCAAGTTCATAAAGCAGAATATCTTCTCCAGATTTAGTACCCCTAGAGCCATTATCAGTGATGGGGGTAGCCATTTCTGCAACAGAAATTTCGAGAGCTTCCTCAAGAAATATTCTGTCACCCATAGGATTGCTACTCCCTACCACCCACAAACCAGTGGGCAAGTTGAAATTTCAAATAGGGAGATCAAGCACATCCTAGAGAAGACTGTGAGGACTGATAGGAAAGATTGGGCTGTCAAGCTTAATGATGCACTGTGGGCTTAAAGGACTGCCTATAAGACTCTCATTGGTATGTCCCCTTTTAGACTGGTTTATGGCAAGGTCTGTCATCTCCCAGTGGAGTTAGAACACAGGGCCTATTGGGCTATCAAACATTTAAATCTAGATCTAACTTCTGCTGGTCTTCACAGGTTGCTGCAGCTGTCTGAATTGGAAGTACTAAGGATGGATGCGTATGCTAACGCCAGGATCTACAAGGAAAGGTCCAAAGCTTTCTTTGATAAGGGGCTGTTGAGAAAGAGTTTCATAGCTGGTGATAAGGTTTGGTTGTTTAACTCCAAACTTAAATTCTTTCCTGGCAAATTAAAATCCAGATGGGAAGGTCCCTACATTGTCATGCATGTTTCCCCATCTGGTGCTGTGGAAATCAAGGATCCCAAGTCTGGGAGAACCTTGAAGGTGAATGGTCAGAGGCTTAAGCCTTGTTTTGAAAAACCTGTTGAACCCAAGGACACCATTCACTTTCAATGGGATCCTTCTTCAAACTGATCCACAGGTATGTCATTACTGTATCATATGTACTTAGTTTTTGGTTGATTTATCTTGCTTTCTTTTGTTTATATTCTCTAGGATTTGTTAGTGGTCATATCTGAATCTCGACCTATCTATTTTAAACTGTTGATGCTTGGTTTCATTCTTACTGCTCTTTAATTGATAGCTTCTGTTGAATGCATAATATGGGAGGTCGATTTTTGTTGTCCCTGATTATATGATTGAGTGTTCAGAGGTAGCCATAATGAGGGATATGACTAGGATCCAACCACAGCTAGCATGCTAAAAGGGTGGCACAGAGAGCACATGCTCTCTGCTTTATACCTTGATGTCGCTGGGTTCAATTAAAGCCTGAGAGACTCTCGCACACTACAGACAGCATACTTCATTGGTTGTCGCGAGATTCCCAGGCTGTCGCGAGATTTAAAAAGGGAGTCTAAGAGCACTTCGCACAGTTCGCAGGGAAACATTCAATAGCTTTTTGCACAATCCAAATAGAGACCTAGGAACCGCTCGTGCGATCCACATCGAGCTATTCATTAGTTATCGCGAGTTTCCAAGAATATCGCGAGGTTCAGAAGGTAAACTGGGAGACTCTTGCGTAATTCAACAGAAATACTTCATTTACTGTCGCGAGATTCTAAGTTTGTCACGAGATTCAAAATGAACCTCAGAGCTTTTTCGTGCAATCCAAATAGAGACCTAGGAGCCGCTCGCGCAATTCACATGAATTAATCTCACTTTGTCGCACGCTCCAAGGATAACCTGGGAGATTGTCGCGCAATCCATATTTAATCAACACCTTCACTAGGTTCATTTCCAAACTCGCGACCAGATGTTCCAAAGCACGCTGAGCTTCGCGATAAGTATTTCAACCCCGCGCTTGGTCCCTTTTTCATTATTTTCTTCCTTCTTCCCTCTGTGAAACCCTAGCTTCTGGCGCTCTCCCTCTCCCCTCCAGCATAACTCCTACAACTTATCATTCACTTCATAAATCTACAGTTGTTCCTAATATCACTCCCATCAATTGCCCTCTGCTCAGAGATCTTGAGGTGCCCTGTGCGTCAAATCAAACAAAATCTTAGATCTCAGCCTCCGTTTCTCAGACTATAGGACAGAGTTAGACATGGCTCCAAAAATTACACAAAGGAGAAAGGGGAAGGACAAAGACCTTGTAGAGACCACCCCTAAAAAAGCCAATACTTCAAAATCCCCCAAAAAAGAAAAGGAAGTAGTTGAGGAGGCGGCGGTACCAACCACTAAATTCTCTAGTCCTTCTGAACTCATGGTGTCGATTCTATTGGAGCCTGAGACAGCATTTGATTTACCATTTTTTGAGAAGGAACCTCTATCTGCCCCTGCCGTACAGTTTATGAGCAAAGCAGGCCTGATGCCATTAATGAAAGGAATTCCAGCACTAGTCTACCCTAGGTTAGTGCAGTTGTTCTATCAGCACATCAGGGTCAAGAAGGACACAGATGGACAAGAGTGCTTGCTGGTGCTGATTGATGACTTTGATATGTTAGTGAGCCCTAAGGTGATTGCTAAAGTTTTGGGCATCCCAGCAGCATTCGACCCCAGCTGTGGATATGGCCCTCCTCTGAGTGCATCGATCGATACAATTGCCACAGTTTTAACTAGAGGATTAAAAGCCATAGGGGACTCGATCAGAAGGAGAGAATTGGAACCTGAACTTCTATTCATTGACCAAGTCCTGCGAAAAAACATATATTGCTCAGGACATCAGCAGGAGAGGAGAACCCCCATTGCGGATGCTGTCTACTCCTTCCACATGGGCCATGGCTTACATGCAGCTTGGCTAATTTTTGAGGCAATGAAAGACATAGTGGAGAAGATAGGGACAAACAAGAAGCCTCACACACTATCCTATACAAGAATTATTACCTTGCTGCTGATCAAGGGGGGATACAAGATAGGACGGACTGAGCAGACCACCACCCTTACCCCTACTACCTTTGCCAAGAGGCAATGGGGAATCAGCAGGAGCTTGATGGAGGCCCAGAAGAAGAAGAAAGCTGAGGCTCAGTCTCTGCCCAAGCAAGCAGAAGAGGCAGCCAGATCAGGATCTACCCCTGCTACTAAGGAGCAGAGCCTATCAGTACCATCGCTGCAGCAGCACCCATTCCCCCTCCACCTTTTACTCTTGCATCCACTACCCCTCTTGCATCCCCCTCTCACCCCCCTATGTTTCCATTCTCCATGCCCACTCTCCCTTCACCTATGCTTGGTACCTGGGAGGACTCACCATCCCCTACCTTACCCCAGTACACAACCACAATTCCTCCACCAACTCCACCTAAGCCTGCAAGCTCCCCACTCATCTCCTACAGAAAACGAAAGACCATCCCAACCATCTCCCAGACACTACCCTCAATCCCTTATATTCCAATTAACACACCCCACCTTGCAGAAACCACCACCCCAGCCATACCTACCACATCCCCCCTCACAGACATTGACTTAACCCTTAACACATCCATAGGCTTCCAGGCCTTTCTGTCTACCTTCCTTGAAACAATGCCTGCCTACTACACCCCTATCCCAGACTCTCCAAAACCCCACTCTTCCCCTTCCTCCACTTTCCATCATGCCCCTTCCTCACCTTTCCAACCAGTACCCTCTTCTTCATAAATCCAACCTCCCAGCCCTGACACACTACCCCTTATCTTTTCCCTCATCCAAGACATTCAAGCCCAGTTATCCACCAATACCCAAAAATAGGATCAGATGCAGACTGAACTCACCTCCATCCAATCCACCCTACACACCTTAACCACTCCACCCATCCCTCCCCCACCCACTTCAACCCCCCTGATCCAGTCCACTAACAAAGAAATACAAAGAGACTTCCCTCCTAACTCACAACCTCCCCCACCATCCACATTACCTCTTACTCCCCCATTTCCTTTCATACCTTTCACCATTCCCATTTTCCCCCCTCCAACACTCCCTACTCCTACTGAGCCTACCCCATTCTCATTTCCCCCTATACCCTCCATCCCACTTCTTATCCTACCACCTCCAACTTACACAGATAAACAGACCCAGACCAACCCATAACCTATCCCCTCCCCACAACTAGACTTACCCCCTGTTACCCCCCCTTCTCCCCCCAGGACCGATCACAGTTTGCTCCTTCCACATCATATCTGCCCATCACACTAAAACATCATTTTTACAGCCCTCCCTACCTCACCATCCTCCATCACATGAGGGATAATGCTTACCTTAGGAAGGATGTCCTAAGAGGTATGGCCACGCTACGCCAATCCATTGAGACCCCCCTGCTGGAGTAAATTGATGAAATGACAGAGGCCCACAAAAAACAACTTCTGGGCATCTCCTTGGGGTGGAAAAATATCCTAGAGGCCTATCAAAAGACCAAAGCTACAGCTGAGTATAATGCGCTGAATTTGGAGTTGGAGAAAGCAAAGGCTGCTACTGAGAGGTCTCGAGCCAGAATGTTTGAAAAGAGGCTTAACAATGCCCAGGAGATTCACAGAATCTAAAAGGAGATCCATGAGACTGACATTCTCAAACATCAAATCCAGATCGCCTCATTGGAATCTGCATTGGCTGCTGTCAGAAATATTCCTCTGTAGCCCACACCACTCTCTGTTCAAATGCCAACTCCAGAGCCCACAGCTACTCCATCTCCAGCTGCCCAGTCTGAGGAGGCATAACCTAAGACACAGCAAGAGAAAGGCAAGTCCCCAGCTGCCCCTCCTCCCTCACCTCCTACAGAATAGCCTCCACCTCCCAAGGCCTCTGCTTCACCTCGACAAGAGTAAACTTATCCTAAGCAGAGGAAAGTCACTGCTAAGAGGTCTACTCCAAAAGCCACTCCTTTAAAAATTGGAAAAAAGCCAGATGTCCAGTCTGAGGAGGCACATTCCCCTGGCCAGCCTGAGTCCCAAGGAAAAGGGAAATCCCTAGTGGTCCCCACTGCAGAAGCAGAAGCTAAAGGCAAAGGAAAATCCCCTGCCACGCTCCCTGCTAAGCGCAAAGGAAAAGCCCCTCAATAACTCAAGGAACTAAAAGCTCCCAAGCAACCAAAAGTAAGGGTGAGGGCACCTAAAGCTCCAACTGCAAAGAAAACACCAGCCGAAAAGAAAAAGGAGAGGGAGGAAAAGAAGAAACAGGACAGAGATGCCCTTAGGGCACATGCTAAAAAGATGGGCTGGGATTTCTACAAAGATTCGGGTTCAGATTAGATCCTGGTGTCTAGATTGTAGATTAGGTTTTGCTTCTTGTACCTAAATTTGTAAATATTTTCTTCCACTTCAATAGAATTTTTAGTTTTTGTCTATTGCTCTGTTTTGTGTGCTTATTTCTATTTGATAGTTTTCATTTTGTTCTTTTTGTCATTCACGGGAGATGATTTTAGGAAGGCTATGCTTCTTTGCAATAGTAATCCGTGTGGAGGATAGATGTCGATGCTGGTTGAATAAATCTGTACAAATACCTGCCTCAGGGATTTCACTGACTTCTTTTTCAAATTAATGCGCCATGTCAGGCTACCTCGCGGAGATCCCCAGCTCAGCTGCGTAAAAAATGTCAACTATTCATCACTGATTGTTCTTCGCGAGGAGTCCCGCAAGATACACTGATCCCCTTAAATACCATGCCTATCTTTAGACATTCAATTAATGCTCATTTTCTTTTCCAAGAACCAGTTGTGTGTTTCTTCTTTCCCCACACAACGTTCATTTATTGCCAAGTGTGAAAAGGGGCACAAATTAAAATCCGCCGATTCATGTTCCACCGTCCCCCTCTTTTAAATCAGCCATCAGTCCCTTTTCATCTCATCCCTCCTATTCCAACCCTAGCAGTCCACACCTCCTCACACCCATGGCGGATGACACACCCTTCGGGTTTCCCATCAAATTCTACCCCATCTGGGAGGATCCCCCACCGCCTAAGGAACCAGACCCATTACAATTTGTCTGGGATAAATATGACAAGGTTCAGAGGATCCTCACCAAGGAGGAAAAGAAAGAGAGGAAGAAGGAGAAGAAAGAGAAGAAAAAGAGAAACCTGGATCCACTTGCATCTCCCCCACCATCTTCCTCACACCCTCCCCCACCGCCACTCCCTTGATCCCTTTTCCCCCCATTTAGTCTATTCTTTTACCCTCTTTTTGTACCATTTTCATTTATCTTTTTAATGATAGTTTCTTTTAATCTATCTTTATTTTAGCATTATTTTTTCTTTCTCTATTTTCTGTGTTTATTTTATTTCGTCATACGATTGGATTCTTCTGCCTTTTATCACCTCTGAACCAGTGAGGACACTGCTCCGAATGGTTTGGGGGTGTGGCAGTCAGCCAATAAAATAGTTAATTTTAGTGCAGTAATGGTGGTATAACTGAGATGAATAAAGTTAATTTCCACTTAACTTGATACAATGAGGAAACATGTAAAAATTTAAATATTTTTATAGACTTTTGGAAACAGAAAAATGTTGATCCTGACACCACCATGAAGCTGATATTAGAAATTTTTTTGAGTTAAGTACTCAGTGAGCCTAAGAGGAGAGAAACAGACGAAAATACAACCCATGAGTTAAATTTGAAGACCACACCTAGTGAGATTTGGGCCCAGAATTTTCTTTTGAAGAGTATTTTTGGCATTATATTCTGCTCTAAGGACTGATTGATTCATGAATTTTTCACTAAAAGTTGTGCAACTTCTAATCAAAACTAATTGACAGCACTCATGAGACTAAGGAAATGATCCAAGGCCTTTATTTGGATAGCTTGAGCCTGAAAATCTTACATTTTAAAATCTGCCCTTTTGCATACACTGGTTGAGCCTTAAAATCATATTATATATATATATATATATATATATTTTTGCAAGCACCAGAACACTGGTCCCTTAACCTCATGACCTGAGTCAACCTTACCCTCACTCTGAGAATTCAGAAGCTAAAGGAGAAGGAGGTAAAGATACTGAGAATGGTCCAACATTCTGTGGAAGGTGAAGAAAAGCAACTTGTGAACAACTGTGTATCAATGACAGTTGTGTGGCAGTTCATCAAAAAAATAAAATTATATATATATATATATATATATATATATATATAAATAAATAAAAGGAGAAAAAGAAAAGAGAAGTTTAGAGAACAACATTATCTGAAAATTGAAAAGAAGAGGAGAAGTTGGCCACTTTGAGTCTAAAATATAAATGAAAGATGAAGTTTTTGCTGAAATGAAGGTTGTGAAGTCATGAACCACTCCTTACCTTGCTGATTTCTTAATATTGGACTCCCTTTTTGCCCCTTTATTCTGTACACCCCTCAGCCATAAGCCACATTACAACCCATTCAAAAAGACCTTGTGAATCCAAAGTCAAATGAGCTATCATGTGAAGATGAAGAGTTGCCTAATCTATGGTAAAAAATCCTTGAAGATGTCAGAGATTAGAAGCTTGGAATATGCTCATACTTGCAAGCCCATTTGGGGTCTGCAACTGCTCATGAGCTGTTGAGAATGTGAACACCTCCAGGTTATTAATGTTGAGAGATAGCCCAAGTGAGAATTGGGTCTGAATTTAAACCTCATTAAGGTAGTATCCAACCTGGATTTTGAATTAAAGGCAAACTGGGTATTGATTTTTATACATTGAAATTCTAATATTAAATGAATGGTGGTCAGGCAAACACATGTTAACTTTTAAGTTTTAAATGATATGCAACATTGCTGCAGTTTCCTCTAAGTGTTAAATGGGTGTGGGATGAAACTTTAAACATTTGAATCTGTGTTATCATTATCTGCACTATACTTAACTGATTTTAATGGTGAAGTTTGTGGGTATCTTCACTGAAAACCCTCAAGAGACTTCACTCCTCCACTAGGGATCACCTAGGGGTTTAAAAGGCTTGGTACATATGCTAAATGTACCCGTGATCTCTACGAAAGTGGCATTTAATTACAGCTTTGCTAAGGGACTAGCAAAGATTAGGTTTGGGGGTGTGTTAAGACCTGAAAAGTACCACTTTTCACCCCTTAACTTAAGCTCTATTAGGCCCTTAATCATTTAATAAATGTGTTTTAAGTTTTTTCTGTAGATAATAAGCAGCAACTACAAATAAACCCCTAACCATGCCAAGAAGCTCACTGTTGGCCCGGAACTACTTCAGCAGAATGAAGAATGAACTAAGACAGAGAGTTGGCTGAAGCATAGGCACATCAAAGCAGAAATAAACCAAGAAAGATGCTTCGCACAAATGTCGCAGGGTTCAATTGAACCAGAGATATTGCTTTTGCGCAGTTGTCGCGGGCTCCTGGAGGAAGCACAACAACTGGCCGCGCAGTCCTCGCTCTGCTCCCACGTGGTTTGATGACAGAAAGAAATGCAAATCAGTCTTCACGCGGTTCTCGTGAAGCTCAGCCATAAGTGAGTGAAACATTCGTGCAGTCTCGCACAACTCAAAAGAGGAGTCATTAAGGTTCCCACGATCCACTCAGAAGTAAGAGCTTCAGGTATTCCTGCGTGCGGTAGCCGACAGCGTAGATACGAGATCTGAACCTTGAAATGCTCGCGACCCGTAAACTCATGAACACCTTCTTCAAGATCTCACGAGATTCACCAAGGATGATCGAGCAATCCAGCGCCATTCAAAGCTGAAGGAGCAATCTCATGATAGCCATTAGTATCCCGCAATGATCAAAATGTCAATCCCGCGACTGCATGAACTTCAAGTAAACTCAACCCTGTGATGCCAACTCTACCACGCAGAAGGATCTTAAATCATTTCTACCCATCGAGGATCGGGTTCTAAACTTCTCTCCCCTTTTGCAAGGGCAATCTGGGGACTTCTAGTAATTAGGGCATGCGCTCCAATGCTCTAATTTTGGTGCACATGCCTCGAGGCATCCAAGGGACAGGAATGGGCAGCAATCACATTGACAAATTAGGGTTTTCCTAACCCTAATGAAGGGAAAGCCGACTGCTATATAAGCCTAAGCCTAGCTTAGGTTTAAGGGAGCTCTTTTTGAGACTTAACTTCTGTGCTTCTTGTAGAAACCAACTGTAGAATTACAGTAGGCTAAGGTTAGGGTTTGGGAGTTTTCTTTTTTTTCTTTCTTTCTCTCCATAGTCTAGTACTTGGTGGCTATGCCTTTTGTATGATTATAGGGTATAGATTGTAATGGAGTTTTGTAATAGGATTTATTGCATGTATGGGATGATGATTTTATTGTGAGTTGTTCTGTATAGGCTGCTGCCTTGAGATCATCCATTGCTATGTTGTATCGTAAGCAATGGAGGATTGTTTTTAAGGTTTTATTTAGATCCAAGTGACCTGTGTGTCCAGGTTAGGCACATTGTAGGCGTTTTCCCACCACAGGATCCACTAAATCTGAATCCCCATGGGAGCTTGAGCTGGTAGCCTTATGAACATGGTGGCGGCAACAATGGTCTTGTTCTGTCTTAGACCTCTGTGAGGAGGATAGCCTCTGAGGATGGTCTGTGACCATTTAAGTGGACATGTTATAGCCCTAGGGTGAAGCCAATCCACAGACCTAAGACAGATTCTTCCTCTCTGCGCTTGTACTTGTAGCCTTGTGAGAGATTGTGCATAGATAGACTCCCCTATATTTGTATAGATCTGTTTTTAGGTTGCAGATCTGAGTTGGATGTAGAGATTGTAGGCTTGTGACTGGATCACTGCAGTCTTACTAAGGCAGTGAACAGCCATGCTTAAAAGCTAGTACTCAAACTCTTGCTGGTCCTGTGTTCAGGCTTGTGCACTTTATAGACCTAGCCCCACACACAGAACTTTAGAGGATGAGGTTCCTATGGATTCTTGAGCTTGTAGCCTGGATGAAGTAGTGCCTACAATGGTAAGCTTGTTCTGACTCATCTCTGGATTGTGGTTTCCCAATTGGATAGTCTGTGACCATTTAAGTGGACAGGTTATAGTCATAAGGGATTGGATCATGGCACAGGGGTGAGTTGGATTCTTTCTCCTCTTTGGTGATAATGTAGCCATTAGACAGGATTTCTATAGCAACAAATCTGAGATTGAGTTATAAGACCCATCAGATCTGTACCTAATAACATACTTCTCACCCTTTTATATTTATTTTCTCACTCCACCATCCTTCTTAACCCTTTCTGTAATCTAGACATTAAGTTGCCTTAGGATTTAGATTATAGTGACTTTAAGTCCCCTTCCATTTAGGATTGCCAGATCTGTAGTCAGATCTGGAGAGCCTACTAAAGATAGCTCCATTGGAGCTTTAGATCAACTTCCCTGTGGGACAAACTCTTACGTATCAAAACTTGCTACAACAGGCCCTGTATCTTGCAGGACTGTGCATATCTTGCAGGACTCTACCTTTCACTCATTTTTCATTTACCCCATTCTTATCACTGTCTTCAATAAAGTCAGTAGCAAGCACTTAAATTAGACTAACAAGTTTTTGGCGCTGCTGCCGGGGATATTGATCTATTAGTAGACTCTAGATTTTTAATTCTTTATACTTTGGTAGCTGTACTTGTGAATAATTGATACTGCTGATTTACATTTGGAATTTCTCTTGCAGATCTAGACCGTAGCAGAGAAGGAGAGTATAATTGCACTGGGAGTCTAGCTACCTCTGTTTGCACTTCTCTAACCCTCAAAACTCAGCCTATTTCTGCTTTGAAGATTCCACAGCAGTTGATTAGGATAGTTGCAATTTTTGTTAAGTGCAATGTGCCTGCGAATAGTCTTCCCTGCTGTTGGTGTGTGTGCAATGGGCCCAACATTTTCTTTTGAAGAGTGTTTTTGGCATTATTTATGCTCTAAGGACTGATTGAATCAAGATTTTTTTTTACTAGAAGTTGTGCACCTCCAAATCAAAACTAATTGACAGCACTCATGATACTAAGAAAATGATCAAAGGCTTTCATTTGGATAGTTTGAGCATGGAAATCCAACCCTTTATAATATGCCATTTTGCATACACTAATTGAGCCGTAAAATATTTTTCTTTGACAGACACCAGAATACTTGCACCTTAACCTCATCACCTGATTCAACCTCACCCTCACTCTGAGAATTCAGAAGGTAAAGGGGAAGGAGTTAAAGATAGTGAGAATGGTCCAACATTCTGTAGAAGGAAAAGAAAAGCAACTTGTGAACAACAGTGTACCAATGGCAGTTGTGTGGCAGTTCATCATAAAAAGTTTATAAAAAGAGAATGAATAAAAATAAAAAGAGAAAAAGAAAGAGAAGTCTAGAGAACAACATCATCTGAAAATTGAAAAGAAGAGGAGAAGCTGGCCACTTTGAGTCTGAAATATAAAAAGAAAGATGAAGTTTTTGCTAAAATGAAGGTTGTGAAGTCATGAATCACTCCCTATCCTCCTGATTTCTTAATTTTGAATCCCTTTCTACCCTTTGATTCGTTACATCCCTCACCCATAAGCCACATTACAACCTATTTAAAAAGACCTTGTGGATCCAAAGTTAAATGAGCTGTCATGTGGAGATGAGGAGTTATCCAATCAATGGTGAAAAATTCTTAAAGATGTCAGAAATTAGAAGCTTTGCCTATGCTCATGCTTGCAGGCCCATTTGGGGTCTGTAACTGCTCCCGAGTTGTTTTGAATGTGAACACCCTCAGGTTGTTAATGTTGAGAGATGACCCTAGTGAGAATTGGGTTTGAATTCTCGCGTCATTCAAATGCAAAGACCAATCTCGCGACGCCCAAAGCATTCCCGCGATGATCAAAGTACCAACCCCGCGACTGCAAGAGCTTCAAGGCAAAGCAACCCCGCGACGCCAATTCTACCACGCGGCAAGATCTACAAATCCTTTCTACTCAGCAAGGATTGAGTTCTAAACTTCTCTCCACTTCTGTAAGGGTAATCTGGTAATCTCTAGCAATTAGGGCACGCACTCCAATGCTCCAATCTCCGTGCACACGCCCCGAGGCATCCAAGGGATAAGAATGGGCTGCAATTGCATTAATGAAATTAAGGTTTTCCTAACCCTAATTGAGAGAGAACCGACTGCTATATAAGCCTAAGCCTAGCTTAGGTTTAAGGGACTTTTTGTTCTCAACCTCTGTGCTTCTTCTTGAAATGGACTATAGAATTACAGTCGGCTAAGGTTAGGGTTTAGGAGTTTTTCTTTTTCCTTTTTCTCTCCATAGTCCAGCACTTGCTGGCTATGCCTTTTGTATGATTATTTGGTATAGATTTTAATAGAATTTTTGTAATAGGATCTGCTGCATGTATGGGATGTTGTTTTTATTGTAAGTTGTGTTGTATAAGGTTGCTGCCTTGAGATCCTCCATTGCTAAGTTGTTTTGTAAGCAATGGAGGATTGCTTTTAAGGTACTATTTAGATCTAAGTGACCTGTGTGTCCAGGTTAGGCACTTGGCAGGCCTTCCCCCACCACAGGATCCACTAAATTTGAATCCTCATGGGAACTTATGCTTGTAGCCTAGTGAACATGGTGGCGGCAGCAATATTCTTGTTCTGTCTTAGACCTCTATGAGGAGGTTAGCCTCTATGGATAGTCTGTGACCATTTAAGTGGACAGATTATAGCCCTAGGGTGAGGCCAATCCACAGATCTAAGACAGATTCTTCTTCTCTGCACTTGTGCTTATAGCCTTGTGAAAGATTGTGCAGAGACAGACTCCCCTATATTTGTATGGACCCACCATTGGATTGCAGATCTGATTTGGCTATAGAGATTGTAGGCTTGTGACTGGATCACTGCAGTCTTTCTAAAGCAGTGAACAACCATGCTTAAAAGCTAGTACTCAAACTCTTGCTGGTCCTGTGTGTCCAGGCTCATGCACTTTGTAGGCCTAGCCCCACACACAGGACTTTAGAGGATGAGGTTCCTATGGATTCTTGAGCTTGTAGCCTGGATGAAGTAGTGCCTACAATGATAAACTTGTTCTGACCCATCTCTGGATTGTGGTTCCCCTATTGGATAGTCTGTGACCATTTAAGCGGACAGGTTATAGCCTTAAGGAATTGGATCATGGCACAGGGGTGAGTTGAATTCTTTCTCCTCTTTGGTGATAATGTAGCCATTGGACAGGATTTTTATAGCAACAGATCTGAGTTTGAGTTACAAAACCCATCAGATCTGTACCTAATAACATACTTCTCACCCTTTTATATTTATTTTCTCACTCCACCATTCCTCTTAACCCTGCCTGTAATTTAGACATTAAGTTACCTTAGGATTTAGATTATAGTGACCTTTAATCCCCTTCCATTTAGGATTGCTAGATCTGTATTCAGATCTGGAGAGCCTACTAAAGATAGCTCCCTTGGAGCTTTAGATCAACTTCCTTGTGGGACAAACTCTTAATTATCAAAACTTGCTACAACAGGCCCTGTATCTTGTAGGACTGTGCATATTTTAGGCTTTCTATTCCATAATTTCATCCCACCTTTCATTTATTCACCCCATTCTTATCACAGTCTCTAATAAAGTCAGTAGCAAGTACTTAAAATAGCCTAACACCCACTCTAAAGCATGATGATTGACGTGTTGCAGCATCGTTGAATATCTACAGCTGACGATCGCAACAAGTAGGAATCTTCCTAGAAAAACCATTTTTTTTTGTTTATCTTCACCTCCACCATTCCAAACGCCGCATCGCTAGAGTCCACTTGGACAGAATTGGGCCACTGATTCAACGGGGATCGAAAAGAACCCAGAAAAAGCGCACACCAACAGACTGGCGATTGCGATGGGACCCTTTTGCAAACTTTTTTTTTAGATAGTTTTTATCTTATTTCCCTATTTTTTCTTTCCATTGTGTCATTTAGATTCTCTTTTAAATATATGAGTCTTCGTCAAAGACTTAAGATGTCTGGTATACGAAGAGTGAGTTTAGGAGATCCACTATTGTGGGGGTATCATAATAACCTCGCATACGAAGAAGAACCACTTCACAATTCCTGCCCACGACAACCTGAGATTAACATGGCTGGTGAACAAGAAAATCCCTTATCTACCCCACACACCGGTAATAATCATAATGGGAGAGATGGTAACACTGGACAAAACCTTACTGCTCAACAAATCATAGAGTTCAGTATTCAAAGAATACAAAGAGGAGATGATGACTCTGAGGAATTACTTCGAGGATTGGCCGCTGCATACGAAACCATCAGGTCACGACAATTTTCAGAAGACTAAGAAAGACAAGAGAGGCTACCTCCTACCCCGAGCACGGTGTTAGCCCGCGCCACACCATTGAGACAACCTACTTACACATTCTTTAACAATGGCTCTCTAGACAAGGTTTGCTCACGGGTCATTCCAAAAGACAGCACCATTAAAATTGAAGATCTCCCTAAAATGCTTGATGTGTACATAGCCAAGAGAGAGCGCCCCGGTCACTCATTCAGATTCGACAAATTTTGCCAGGACGTTGAATTTAACTTACCAATAGGATTAAAACCGCCAAAATTTATCAAATATAATGGCATGGAAAATCCGATTCATCACTTGGCCCTCTTTTGTAACGATTGTCGGCCCATATGTGATAATCAAAGACTTCTCATTCACTATTTCCAACGCTCATTAGAGGGAGAAACTTTAGATTGGTTCGCGGGACTCCCGCTTTATAAGATAGAAACCTTCAATGATTTGGTCGGTCAATTCCTAGACTAGTATAAATACTTGATCCAAGAGACAATCAGTCTTAGCAATTTGATGGGGGCCAAACAAGGACTTGATGAACAGTTTATTGACTTCGTCGCCAGATGGAGAAAACTCACTGCCAGGACCGACACTTTAATGAAAGAGAAGGACTCAGTGGACATTATCATCGATAACACTAGAGAACCATTAAAGAGTTCACTTGTCATAAGTGATTGCCCCGACTTCACTGCACTCCACTCCCGGGCATCCCGACTAGTGCGACACATTAAAGGCGGAGACCTCGCTCTATCCATAGTCACGTCGAAAGTAGGCTCTTCCAGTGAATCAAAGTCGAAAAATAATAAGAAGCCTTAGGAATCGAATAGGTCGACACCGTTATCAACCAAGGACAAAACTCTGGGAACGAAAATTTCCAACCACGAAACTTCAGGTAAAATCAAAATCAGCAACGGTACATAAACCAAAACCAAGGCACTAACCAACAAAGATATGCAAACCAAAACTAAGACCAGAACCAGAATTAGAGCCAGTATTAGAATAGAAATCAATACCCCAACACCTATCAGAACCAAAATATAATGCAAAATCGACCGGCCCACGCGCCGAATTATAATAACGTACCCCCATTGCAAAACTTCAACGCAGCTAGAGGCCCCTACCAGCCGAGGCAGGAACACTACCCCCCTTTACCGGATGCGATTCCTAATATTTTCCATCTCCTCAACACTCAGAATCTCCTCCGATTCTCGTAAGAAAGGCCTCGCCCATGGCCAATAAATCTATACTATAGGAAATACTGTGCCTTCCATCGATAAGCAGGACACAACCTAGAAGACTGTTGGGTCCTCAGGGACATAATCTTTGGCATGAATGACCAAAATCAGATCAATTGGGAAGTGCTTAGGAATCCTAACCCTAATAATAACCAACCCTAACAAGATCTAGGGATTATTAATAACCCCATGCCCAACCACAACCAAGCAACACCAGCTCAGGTCACCACCATAGATCTCTCTGGTCGATCCTCCTTCCAGCCTTCCACCTTAATCACTCGTATTCAACCCTCTAATACTTCTGCCACACTAGCGAGAGTTCCTTCACCCTCGCATCCCTCAGCCTTGATCACTCGCATTGCCCCACCGAGCCCACCTCTCTATCCAAAATTCACTCAGATATACGTCCATTCCTTTAGGGCCAGGAGACCATTCCTCCATAGTCACCCACCAGAACCTTCAACCCCTCCAAATCATGAACCAACGCCATTTCCACTCCCGTCGTCTGATTCTGAACCCGAGTATGGAGATCACGTCCTTCAAACTGCAGCTCAAATTGATGCATGGATAGAAAGTGTCACCCGAAAGACTCCAAGCCGAGAGAATGAAACCAAGACTGAGTGTTTGCTAAACATAGAAGAAAGTGAGCACGAAGAACATCCTGACCCATGCGAGACACTGGTCTTTGCTTTCCTGGAGGAGGAAGATTACACACAGTACCTCCCACCTTGGAGCGACACCATGCAGGTACACGCTCTGACCTCGAATTTCACTCACTTCACAAATGCATCAACTTTGAGTAACATTGGGTTCGGTCAATAATCGACTTGCCCGATTCTTAAGTCGGGAACCAATTACCCACCTCCGCCTTTCCCTCAAAATAAGGATTTCGTGAACATACAACCACCAGAGGGGAACGTGAGAGAAAGAGAGGTTAACTTGCCGCCCCCACCTCACATTATCCCTCCACTAATTCTTACACCTCAACCAATCAAACTACCTGCACCCAAGGCTCATTGGCCAAGGAAAGAAATGACACTCGAGCTAGGGTAAGAATATGACCTTCTGCGGCATCTCCAAAAGATCTCGGCCTAGATATCCATATTAGAACTCATCAAGAAATCGCCTGACCATCACCAGTTATTGATAAGGATACTTGAAGACACACAAGTGGATGAGGATACCACCTTAGATGAGCTTCATAAAATCTCCTTGGTCATGGCGTAACCTCCGGTGCTCACTTTCACAGACGCAGACATTCCTAAAGAGTCACTCCGCGGGAGTGCGGCTCCCATATATCTTACAGTCATAATTAGAGGGTTCTCCGTACCCCATGCATTGGTTGATACGAGAGCGGGATTCAATATTTTCCCTCTCACAATGTTAAAAATGCTCGAATACATAGAGCAGGATGTCAGGCCCTCGACACTGTCACTCATAACTTATGACGGCTCGTATCGTTTTGTCAAAGGAACTATCAAGCTACAGGTTCGCTTCAGACCTGTAACGAAAGACGTTACCTTTCTTATTTCTGATTCTGCTAGTATGTACAATCTTATATTAGAAAGAAAATGGCTAGAGTCAATGAAGACTGTCGCATCCACATACCATCAATGCATCAAATTCCCGTATGAGGACTCAATCATCCATATATACGCTGATGCACCCCTCCAGGAGATGGACACTGATTACATAGCAAGTATTTTGACAGCCCATGATTTCATACTAAACATGGGTCACATTCAAAAGACTCGAATCCCTAATGAAACAACTATTGTGAAAGTCCATCCCCCTACCCCTCCTAGTTCTCTCCCAACATGCCAACAAAAATTGATGAGGAGAGAGGTTGGCCCAAACCTCGCCAAACTCTACGGCATCAACCCAACTGCGACAAAAGGGTGGGACCTTATGTATCAACTCGGATACATCCCCCACATTGGATCAGTAAAAATAAGCAAGGTTGTGTAGGACCTATTGTCCCAATGAAAATATACAAACATATAGGGTTAGGTTATCAATCGGGTGACCCACAAGCCAACTTGCTCCCTACCTCACCCAAATGGTCTCTATATGACCACTTCGTCTATGGGACCACTGAGAAAGTAGATGTACCAAGGCAGATGAAAGTGTCCTTTACTAGATCTCAAGAAGCGAAAATCGAGCAAATGGCTTACGCATTCAACAATTTAACCAATTTGAACGATGATATTGATAAATCGCTCAAAGGAGTCAAACCCTTGTTTGACGCTAAGGAATTTATAGAAGAGGGGAAGAAAGAACCTTTAGAACTTGAGCCACAAGTAGAAGGTTGGGAATCCACTAATGACGAAGATTTTCACATAGCAGACTTGCAAGGTGATGAAGAGTACTTATACTCAAAATGGAAAGAAGATGATGCCCCACATGAGGATTTTAACTCATATAACATTTGCCTCGGCCTTGGCCTTGGGGGATGGGAATGCCCGTGGGACTCCCCTTGTATCGCTCACCCTTACCAACCCCACTGTAGGGCATGCACCAATATATTAGAACGCTTCGCTAGTTGGATCCGACATTATGCAATAGAAGAATCAAATCACTCCAACCTCGTGACATCGGAAACAAGTAATGACCTACCTGCTCGGCCACTGGCACAAGAAGCAGAAAATCCCAATAGTCATCTGGTTGACCCAGGGGGAAACACCCACACCGCCCTCATTGAGTTTGAAGAGGAACTTGAACTAGACACTTCCCAGACGTGCCACAACTCCAAATATTTTAGAAATCTCTCGAGGAAGAGTGGCAACCTCCCCTGAGTGATGACGAGGACTACTGGATAGACCTCCCTGCACTCGAGTTAGTAGAGCTAGCTAACCTAGGACTTCAAGTGCCGTCAGATCAAGAAGATGAATTCGATACCATCTTTGACTCTAACTCAGAAGGATGGGAATGCCCTTGGGGATCTCCCTGCATTTCTCACCATTACCAACCTCACTGTCGAGCATGCGTGCTCATCCCAACATACTATGAAGTTCAAGGGAAAGAGCTCGCTACCCCTGAGGATCCCTTAGGAGATCACCCTCGACAGGAAGAACAATCGCATTATAACTCAGAGGACGATAGTTCGACCGATTACGATCTCTAGAGCTTCTTTCAAGATGAGGCAATCAACGTGATAGAGGAAATTCGAGCGTCAATGCCACTGTCACCAACATCACTTATTTAAAAGATCTCATCAGATGAGGACTACAAAAAGAAAAAATGCCAAAATCATAAGAAGTCTACGTTTCTTGAAGAATCGCTCGAAGGGCTCTAGCAGCTGTCTTGCTCCCTCAATTAGAGGATGCAACTCTCCCGACGCCTCTTGAGGTGACCGACCCTGTACCATATCTATTATCAAAAAAAAAAAAATAGAAAGAGAAGAAAATCCTAAAAATTCAAAAATATAAAATCTATAAAAATCAGAAAACCTAAAATAAAAAGGAGCCCTTCGTCCCGAATCAAGTGTACGACCAACAAGGAGACTTTTCTCTGAAGACTTCTACCCCATCTCCTACATGAGGACGTAAAGCGTCCAGACTAAACAACAAGCCAGTGATCATACCAGACGAGATACTTTGTGACTTTGAGAGAAGAATCAATAGTCTTGACCTTCACCTTACCAAAGATCACTCAGTCATAGATTACTTCGATGGAGGACTTCCATTTGTAAAATCGAATCTCCAGTGTGGAAACTTTGCAGCATATGAGCTTACCGAGGATGAAGAAGAAACACTGGTTGTCGAAGAGGTGCAAGACTTCCAACGGGTTATCAAGCATTTTGATGAGTAAACCCAAGCTGCCTTGGAACCCACAGAGGAACTTAACTTTGACACCGAAGAGAAGCCCAAGAAGCTACTGATTAGCGTAACGTTCAATGCTAAGGAATGTTAACAGATTGCACAAGTCCTACAAGAGCACATCGATTCCTTTGCATGGTCCTATGAGGATATGCCTGGTTTAGACCCGAGTTTAGTAGAACATCGTCTTATTTTAGAACCTGATGTAAAGCCTGTTAAGCAGAAACTTCGTAGGATGCACCCACAAATAGCCCTTCAAGTTAAAGAGGAAGTGAACAAATTACACAAAGCCAAATTCATCCGAGTCGTCCTCTACCCCAAGTGGGTCACCAACATAGTACCTATCGCCAAGAAAGATGGTAGAGTACGGGTTTCCATTGATTTCTGAGACCTTAACAAGGCATGCCCAAAAGACGACTTCCCACTTTCACACATTGACACTCTAATCGACAACACCGCTGGACATGAGATGCTATCCTTTATGGATGGATTCTCTGGGTATAATCAGATCAAATTAGCAGAGTCTGACCAAGAGAAGACTTCTTTCACCACACCATGAGAAACTTACTGCTATGTTGTCATACCTTTCGGGCTCAAGAATATAAGAGCCACATATCAACGCGCCATGATGGCTATTTTTCACGACATGATGCATAAATGTGTAGAAGTCTATGTTGATGACATATTAGTGAAGTCTCAAATGCTGGCAGGACATGTTGAAGTACTCCGACTGGTGCTACAAATAGCTAAGAAATATCAGTTAAAAATGAACCCAAAGAAATGTGACTTTGGAGTCACCTCCGAAAAATTACTTGGATTCATAGTCAACAAGCGAGGAATCGAAGTTGACCCTGTAAAAGTCAGAGCTATCCTCGAGATGCCACCTCCCAGTAGTATCAAAGATTTATGAGGCCTGATAGAAAGATTGCAATTCATCAGGAGATTTATCTCCTAGCATTCAGACTGATGCAATCCTTTCTACAGACTGCTTAAAGGAGGAACTGAGTACAAATGTGATGACCCGTGTCAGTAAGCCTTCAACAATATCAAGAAGTATCTCCTTAACCCACCAATACTATCTCCACTGGTCCCCGAAAGACCCCTAATCCTCTACCTCTCAACAAACGATAAAGCAATGGGAGTAATTCTAGGACAATATGATGAAGACAGTAAGAGAGAGAAGGCTATCTACTACCTTAGTAGGACGATGGTCGAATACGAACGAAAGTACGCCTTAATGGAGAAGACCTGCCTCACATTGGTGTGGGCCTCAACCAAGTTACATCATTAATTCAGAGCACATAAAATACTAGTACTAGCCCGAATCAACCCTCTGAATTATATATTCGCAAAGCCTGCAACATCAGGAAAGATCGCCCGCTGGCATATGCTCTTGCAAGAATTCGATATCACTTACATCATGCAGAAGTTGATCAAAGGATTAGCAATTGTTGATTACCTTGCAGATCTCCCACTCCCAAGCAATGAGCCCATACACACGGATTTCCCCGATGAAGACCTGCTCATAATTCATAACGAAGAGCCCGACAAGACCTCATAGACCCTTTACTTCGATGATTCTCTAAATCACAAAGGAAAAGGCATCGGGATAGTCCTCCTAAGCCCAGAAGGAGTAGTTATACCTATATATTTTTAATTAGATTTCTCCTTCACTAACAATGTCAAAGAATACGAAGCTTTTATAGCTGGACTATGAGCAGGATTACAATTAGGCATTAAACAGTTAAAAATCATCGGTGATTCCAAGCTAGTAATCTCGCAAGTTATAGGAGAAAAGAAAACTAAGGAAAGGAGACTAATGGCATACCTAGAAATCGCTTAATATTTGATAAAGAAATTTGAAAGAATCTCTTTCACGCACATCCCTAGACTAGAAAATGAGCTGGCAGATTCCTTAGCCACGTTAGCCTCCAACATCTAAATACCCATCGGCCAAAGTACCAAAACCTTCTTCATTGAAAAATTAACAGCACCCGCCCACGAGGTAGCATGGACCGTCAAGAGAGAATTACCGATCCTCCCCACTTGTATAGGACCAAATGAAGCAATCACTCTGAAAAAGTATGTCAAGGCCGAAAATAAAGTTACTATGCTCAAATTTGAAATATCACCAACCAACGACGGACAACCATGATATTTTGACATCTGAAACTTCTTAAAGCATCAACACGTCCTTCTATATGCCACAAAGATCTAACGAAAGACTATAAGGAACCGATGTGCCCAATTATGCATACTCGACGAAGCGTTATACAAAGAAGCCTTCACCAAGAGAGTACTACTATGATGCATCACGACTGCTGCAGGACAATACATCATCCGAGAAGCACACGTCAGTGCCTACAGAGCCCACTCTGGTAGACAGAGGCTCGCCGATCAAGTTACATGACAAGGCTACTTCTGGCCGACGATGATCAGAGATTACCAGCTCTATGTCCAATTCTGTAAGCAATGCCAAGAACACACCGCACTTATCAAAGCTCCATCAATTCCATTGAACACTATGACCTCTCCCTGGCCATTTTTGATGTGGGCCTTCGATGTCATCGGACCTTTCACAGACACAGTTGGGAACACTCACAAGCATGCGGTCATACTTACGACAACCGAATACAACACCAAATGGGCAAAAGCCGAATCCTACGTCAGAATCACCGCTTCAACACTCATAAGGTTTTTCATTCAAAATATCATCACCAGGTTTGGAGTACAGGATGTTTATCATTGACAACGGACCAAATTCATCACAGAAAAGACGAAGAGGTTATGCAAGAAATTCGGCATCGATCTGTGCCACTCATCATCATTCTATCCTCAAGGAAATGGACAAGCAGAAGCTATGAATAAAACATTGATTCGAATTCTGAAATATATAGTAGAAACAAGCAATGGAGTTGACTGGCCCGAATGGCTATTAGAAGCACTCTGGGCCTATAGAACCTTTATTCGTACGACCACTAGCCAAACTCCCTACCTCCTTACCTACAGGATGGAGGCAGTCCTACCATATGAGATACAAGTACTATCTTTACGGATTGAATTAGACGATGAGTTATCCTTAGACGAGAGGAGAATTGCCCTACTCGCACAGTTAGAGCAACTTGATGAAACACGTCTAAGGGCAGCAGATCACGCTTAGGTATATCAGAGGATAGTGGCTAGGGCTTACGATAAGAAAGTCCTCGAACGAACCTTTAATATTAGAGAATTAGTCTTAAAGAAAATCATGCCTTCCAAGCACGCTCAATCTAAAGGAAAACTGAAACCGAACTGGGAAGGCCCTTATGTTATAACAGCCGCATACCCTGGAAATGCATACAAACTAGCGAACTAAGACGGGGAAGAACTCCTTAGCCCTTGGAACGCTATGTACCTTAGAAAATATTATCCTTAGCCCTGTGATCATCACATCCCATGATTAAATACTTATACTTATCACCCCCGTAGTTGTCACGACCCATTCATTGGTCGTACACCTTTAATTCTCAAAATATCCTTAAGACCTTCGATTTATCGCCCACTTTTTTTCCACTCGAGCAATTTGATTAAAGGACTAGTGACCTACCTAACCTCTTTCAAAAGCATAAGAAACACCCGATCCTCATTTCCCCTTTCCCCCGCTATTGGAGGAGATGTTAGAGCAAAAAAATTGAAGACGTCAAGTTCAATCAAAACTCATTATTTTTGCGCTAGCAGGATGCTTTCAATGAATACATATATCAAAATTTTGAGTGAGAGCATTACGACGAATGAATAAGTCAATGAGCTCAGAGAAGCATAACCAGACAGTGAGGACATCTCTGGTAACTTTACTAGAAGTGTATAAGCAAGCTGCGAGGGCATCCCTGATGTCCCCATACTATTAGATGTTATCGTAAGGTGGCGGGAGGAGGACAAACTCTTGCTAACAATAGAATGTGAGACTTTGATGGTACCAAAACATGACAAAGAGCTCAATCATGGCATCCCGTATCCCTTTGAGAAAAAGACTGTTACTCATCCCTTTTGGAAAGCATTAGATACAAACTATTTCCCACATCACTGAGCCCTACCCCCTATTCTACTTTTTATTTCGGACGATAAATCAAAAGCCTTATAGGATGCTCCTAGAAATAAAATTAAAAACCGATGAATGACGACTGAAGCAATCACCCACTATACCTACCATACTTCTCCCTGATAACCACGGGATAGGATGGCCACCACCCTAAGATAGACCCCGTATACGATTGACCTAATCAAAGAAACCTCCCTGGTTCGATGACAGTACCGATTGACTTTTTCTTCCAACTAACTCACCAAATACCCATGATTGCTTATAGACCCAAAGTCCTCATCAACAGCTCATAAAAGCTCCATTGCGTCTACACACTGGGGCATTTCTTTTGGATCAGAAGAAGAATCATATCAGAAGTGCCGACTTGGCCACAAAGAAGATGAGAAATAAAGAAGTCACCATCCGGAGAGTGCTACCGAATATACTATACTGCCAATCCTACCACGCTCCTACACCGGGGCATTATTATTTTATTATTTTTTATTATTATTTCTATCTTGGCTATCTGCTTTCCCTGTTGCTTTATTTTCATTACAAAGAAAAAGAAAAGAAAAATAACAAAAAAAGAAAGAAAGAGAAAAATAGAAAATGTCCACCTTTATTACCAGGCCCCAGTCTGAGGCACTCACCCTCTTGACAACTAGCAAGGGGAAGAACAAAAACTACTGATAGCTTTACCTTTACATGTGCAGATACGAAGCAACCTTCAACCACCACCAGGCTAGCTCAGGGAGAATCCATGTCTCAAAGACGATCGACGGTGATAAAGAAACTAAAAAGCAAAAGTAGACGCAAGAGGAAACTAAAAGAAAAGAAGCCAACCAGGTACATCTAAACTAAAAAATCTCCATATATATATCAAAATCTTTTTCCTTTTTTTTACACCTGTCACCAGGGGAATACCCCCTGTATATGCAACGCACACACACAATGGATACAAAACACACACACGTACACCCCTACTCCCTACGCTACCGCTGGGAGGGCCGAGCACCGCTATCCCCAGTATCATCGGTTCGAAGGTCCGCAGATTGATCCTTCAAAAACATAATCCCAACACCTAGAGTCCTTGGAACCTCTAGCCGACGAGGCCCCACCACAGAACCCCCCTCACTCGTCTCGCCAACAAATCGCCTCGATCGCGAATGAGGAGGATACCCCACGAGAACCTCATGAACAATAGAATCCACGAGTATCATGCCTGGCACGATCATGAGATGTGTGAAGAGACTGCCTAGCTGAGGAACCCATAGCCCTCGACTCTGATCCACCAAGCTGACTAACCGACCTACGTACCCCTCGCTCACTCCTCGTCAGACGATACTACAGCTGATCTAACGTCACCTGCAACTTGGCCCGCATCGTCCGACGCGCCACCTCTAGCACCTCAGCCTGAGTCCTCTACGTAACCATCATCTCAACGAACAGGTCATCGTGACTCTGCATCTCCCCAACGATTCGCCTCACCTCGAGAGTGGCATGTGCTTGCATCGCCTCTAGACGCGCCTCCTCAAGCTGACGAACCTACATAACCACACAAAGTAAAGGAAAACCAATATATATACATGGACAAAAAAAAGAAACTTTGATAAGGAAAGAATTATACCAGATCCAGCCTCTCCTCTAGAAGTCGCCCAACTATCTCCGCAGTCACTAGATCTGTGGGAGGCACGGAAGGGACAACAAACATAGAAGGCTGCAACGAGAACAAACAAATACATCAAATGATACTATAATGACAAATAAACTATAAACATAATAACTAAAACATACCTGAGAAGGAATAGGAGCAGACCCCTGAGGGGGAGCCTCAGGCATAGAGTCCGGAACAGCCTGCACAACACCAAACAAGCCAATACAAGATATGTCTGAACGAAATAAAATAAAATAACCTAAACTAAAGTACACTGAATAAAAAACTTTACCTGGCTCTTGGGACGTAGAGAGGCAGCAGTCGCCTCCCTTGTCTGAAGATCCTCGACAACCTGACGCTGAAATACCATCACAATGTTAGTAAACTATTAAGAAAAGCGAAACAGTAATACCCAATGAACTACCATAATTATACAAATGAGTCAAAAAAGACTAAATAGAAAGTTACCCAATGATCTAGCTCAGCCCAAAGCTGAGCCATCGCTGGATCCTCCCAACTAGAGGAAGCAACTTAAGATGGATCAAATGCCAGAACGGGACCTCCAGCAGCGAGCTCAACTCTCTACAAATAATAATAAACACATTAGTTGGCAACCTCACAATGCTAACAATTAATAAAACCAAGTTCATACAGACACTTACCAATCGGTCGATCTCAGAGTACAAACTGGCCTCCACCTCTCTACCGGCCTGCTACTGACCGCGTAACAACTCGATCATCGTCACATGACTAGCAGAAATAAAACGAGACACTACAACTATATCAGAGTGACTAGAAGACCAAGTCAACATAATACATAAGCAATTAAACTAATAGATTAACTCACCAGGAGTCGTCGAGTCTCTACTAGCCGAGCCCCTAATTCATCCTTCTCTCCCCTAGCCTAAGCAATCGAGAGGGCTAAGGAGTGTAGCATCTCCTCATCTGCTCCATCACCCTATGGAGGGTGTCTAATGCCCCCCACACAGTCGCCGTGAGATGGCCTTCGTCCAACACAGCCAACCTCTCCCTCAATGCTGATGCCGACTCTGGCCCACCAATCATGAAAGAACCACTCCCATGGAAGGGACGTGTGAAGAGGCGCCCGCCACCCAATGTACTAAACCATCTCATGTACTCTCGGACATCTGCCTCGTCACGTGCCCCTGTAACCCTAGTCACCCCGGCTCTAAAATCTGCTATCTGAAGTGCCATCCTCTCCCCAAAGTTTCAGCCAGGAGGGCCGGCCATCCTCTTCACCACTTTGTGGAAAATCTCTAGAGGGACTCCTTGAGCGAGCCCCAGCTGCCATACCACTCGAGATGTGTGGATCCTCTCCACCCTCTTAAAATAATGGACCCATATGTCCACATCAAAGAAGGGTCGGCAAGACTGAATCACTGGCACGCCGTCATCCTCCTCATCCTCGTATGGCCTTTAAATCACCTAGCCAAATAAACAAGCCAATCCCTCAATGAAGCCACAGATCCTAAAAGACCGAAACAAATGAAACAAAATATGCACACGATGATCTATACTTGCCCTGCATGCATATCCTCGAAAAGACCATGCGCAGTTTGAAGATTCGAAGACCAGCAATGACCCCTCAATGCCTCCCTCCACACGTGCATTTGAGGAAACGTGAACTTCACCTCCAACGAAACCCCCAGATGAAGAAAAGCAAAATGATCGTATGCCCAAAACTAAAAAAAAACCAACACAAAAGAAATGCTGAATAACCGCTACGACCAGAAGAACAAAAAAAAAATTGAAGACACCATGACACTGATTAACTAAAACTCACCTGGAGGAAAGGAAGCAGTAAAATTTGCTTTCGTAGAGATCGTCTGGCCGCACCCCACGCATAGGTAGGGAACCGATCCAAGTCTCTGAGAACCATTAAAAACAACCCAGTGACACATTCCCAAGTCGAAGAAGAGAAGAGTACTGCACCGATGAAGTGCATCAAGAACGCTCAGAGCACTCTATCTGTAGCTAACCCCGACTTAACTACAGGCTCCCGACCCATCACTTCCACATAACGCGCCTCATAAGATGCCCTCGCCTCTGAATGATGCCTCGGAGGGATGAAGCCACTGGAAAATGTATCAAAAAAGTAAGTGACACAGACTACACCCGGCCCCGATCCACACGACCTATACGGCACACCCAAAATCTCCTCACACACCTCTAAATATGCTTCTGCTAACTGCGCCGTGATCGGCTCACCCTCAAAATGAAGACCGGTAATGCGGACCAGTCCTCTGGAGTCGATGTTCAGTGGTGAAAAATGCTAGTTTTCACTCTTTAACCTGACCATTGATAGACCTGTGAGCACACTAATAAGCCTCTGTCGAGTGTATTTTGTAGACAATAATAAAAGATGATACTAATGCAAAAAATCACTCAAGAATGCCGACAAAGGGGCCATCTCTCAGCACAGGACAGACCCAGCAATAGCACACCAGAGGGTATCACATCATTGAACCCTTAGAGTGCTTGGCTGCAGCAGAACAAGGCGAAGGAAGTGAAGACAGGCCAAAAACATCCTATTGAGAGGACATATGAAGATTTCGATAGGAGCTGAGAGTTAAATTAGAGGAATTTGTGCAGATTGGTGAGGTTTCGATAAGATCTGAAGGTAGAAAGAAGAAGTCGTGAGGATTGTGAAATTCGATAGGATCCAGGAACCTATCGAACAATTGAGAGAAAGATAGATTTCATCCTGACGAAATCTAGCTGAGGAGAAAAAGGGAACCTATCAAAGGGTTCCTGAACCTATCGAAAGGTCTCCAGAACCTATCGAAAGATAGCCTGAACCTAACAAAATGGAGGTGCTGGAACAACACCTATCGAAGGATGTTTGAGCCTTTCAATAGGAGTGAGAGCCATCCTATCGAAGAGATGGAATGCAAAGCTACAACCTGACGAAATGGTCTCCCAACCTATCGAACTACTCCTTCAACTTGTCGGAAGCTTCCCCAACCCGTCGAAATCATGTTCAGAACTTCTCAGAAACTCAGCTATGCACACGTTGTGACTTGGTGACCTACTGCATGCAACTCGAGGCACTTGGTGACCAGTATGACGGTTGTAGAAGATGCTCTAGGAAATCCTAACCGACCTATGTGCTCTAACAGAACCCTAACAAACTCTGAGGACCTTCTAGAAAGGAGTTTTGGCGGGAAAAACAAAGGAGGAAGCTATATATAGAGACCCCCAATTGTAATTGGGGGGAGATCGAGATCTGAGTAAAATTCTGGAGATTAGAGCTTGCAGAGAAATTCTGTTTTCCCTCCTTTAGCCCAACAATGGTTGGCTAATTCCCCTGGAGTAGTGAGGAGAGAGGTTAGATCTGTAATTGGGTAAGGTTGAGAGTGATATTGTGGGTTCACTGCTGCACAGACTATAGATCTGAGAGCATTTCCATTGTAGAGTGAGTTTGATTGCAATGTAAATATTGTATTTAATGCTATAATTTGGTGCTTGATTGAATTTGTGTAGAGGAGTTTGTTAATCAGCTCACCCTCTTAACTGGTAGACCTCTTGAATACCATCTGATCTCCCTGGATCTGATACTCCTGTAATTCCCTGAGTCTGTGACCTTGGAATTGTAGCATCTATAGTGGTTTTAATTGTTCTGATTGATGCTTTTGCTTTGGAGGAGATCTCTAGGATGATCTGTGACCATTAAATTGGACAGATCATAACCTTAAGATTAGTCCAAGCTCATGCTCCAATTGGATTCGTTTGCTATAAATCCCTGGATCAGATAAAGTATATAGGATGGTCTATTACCATTCAAGTGGACAGATCATAGCCTTAAGACCAGTAGATTCTGTGATTTGGAGTGGAGTCTTCTACCCTGCAGCTGTGCTTATAGCCAGTTGAGGGAAATGTGTGCCCTGAACCTCTGTGGCATGATTAACCTAATCTGAATTTAGTGAGACCAATCTCCAAGCTACTCTTCTCCATTTTCTGTTTTTAACTCCATCGCCCTACAAGATCTAGATTCCTAAACTCGATCCAAGTTAGTTTTTGTTTACTTTTGGTATAGCTTCAGTGACAACCCCTTTTGAACCTCTCCCATGTCTTTTAGCTAACTTAGCATTAATTAGGGTGCCAGATCTCTTACAGATCTGGAGATTTACCATATTTTTAACCTAACCTCCTTGTGGACATTCCCTTACTCACCTTCTTTTTAAAACTTACTACAACGAACTCTGATTACTTGCAGGTCTGTGTGAGTGTGTTCTGTCTAATTTTATGAATGATTTTAGACCCTATTTGAAGGGAAGATAGAATCCCAATAAGTTTTTGGCGCCGCTGCCGGGGAGGTGTGTTTAGAAATTGGTAGATCTAAGTTTTGATCATAGATCTGTAGTTGTTTGTTTGATTTTACTAACTACATTTGTAAGTTTTGTTGTTTTTCAGTATTTTGTGTGCATTTCATCAGATCCGAGGTTGCAGTGTGAGGAGAATTGTGCTAGAGGCTGCTCTGTAGTTTGCATCCCTCTACTCCCCTTCTATTTTCAGATCTGTTGAGTAGTTAGAAAGTTTGGTTGATTCTACTGGTTGTGTCGAGGATTTGTTCTACATTCAGAATTTTGAGTGTTGTATGTTTGGTAGGAGAACTCTCCAACCTCAGATTATTCCACTAAATCCAGAGGTTGAAAGACTTCTCAAATCCAGACCAACTACACCCACATCTGTTGCAATTGACTCTGTAGAAATGGGTGAGCAACAACAGCCGAGAACCCTCAAGAAGTTTAATGCACCAGGGGTCTATAATTCCTCCATTCGCATTCAATTCCCAGCTGCTCAAGGAAACTATGAGATAAAATCTTTCATAATTCAAATGCTGCCCTCATTTCATGACCTGACTAAAGAAGACCCCTACAAGCACATTGATGAGTTCTTGGGACTGTGCACTAAATTTAACATCAGAGATTTGGGGGAGGAGGCCACCGGGATGAGACTCTTTCCTTTTTCATTAAAGGATAGAGCCAGGACGTGGTTGTCCTTACTTCCACCCAACAGCATTTAGTCCTGGAGTGACCTCCAATGTCAATTTTTGGGCGAAGTTCTTCCCTATGTCAAAAACCAGCCAGTTGAGGAAGGGTATCATCTCTTTTACCCAAGATCCAACTGAATATTTTCATCAATCTTGGGAGAGATTTAAGGAACTCCTAATGAAATGCCCCCACCATCAAATCCCTGAATAGAAATTGGGTCAAAGCTTTTATCAGGGAATTGATTCTAAAAGCAAAGACATGGTAGATGCTTCCTGTGGAGGCACCTACCTCCATAAAACTGCTGAGTAGGCATGGGAGCTCTTTGATGTTATTAGTGAGAACTCTATGCAAAGGGAAGCCTCCTAGGTTGGTGAAGTAGAATACTTCAAGAGGGAAGTTATATGAAGTGAGTGCACCAAGTGATTTGGAAAGGAAAGTGGACAGCCTAACTCTAAAATTTGATAGGCTGATGGGAGCAATGTAGTCACTTGTGGCTACTAGGGTGGAGGAGGCATGTGCCATATGCCAGTCCCCTGCTCACTCCCTTGAAGTGATTTTATAGCATGTGGGCTGCGGCTCGATCTTATGGGCGTGACTGCTGCTGGGTATCAATGGAGGAACCACCCCAATCTGAGGTGGAGACAAGATGCAGCCAGTAGCAACAGCCCCAGCAGCCCATGCCCTACAGAAATGCTCAGCCCTATCCCCAAAGTTATTTCCCAAGGCCTCAGTATCAGCAACCCATAGCCCAACTTGTAGCTCCTCTTGTGCAGCAATCTGCACCTCCCCCAACTGCGAGAGCATCTTCCTTTGAGGAAGAAGTTCTATCTTCACTGCAGAACTTAAACTCCTTATCCCAAACTGTGCACTCTCACAACCAGAGCATAAAAAAGATAGATGATCAACTTGTTCAGCTGTCTAATGCCTTGACTAGGAGAGAGGGAGAAAGGCTGCCTAACCAACCACAGGACAACCCACGAAGACAGTTTGTAGTGGGTGAAGTTTCCTCCACCTATGAGGAAGCCAAATCTGTTACAACATTGAGAAGTGGTAGGCTAGTGGACAACCAAGTGGGCTGTGCGCCTGTGAGGAGCTTGGAGGAAGAAAATGAAGTGATTTTTACAAGAACACAACAAAGGCCACCAATGGTGGGCCTGAAGGAACAACCAACTGTGAATAAAGAGGATAATGAGGACCCTCAAGAAAAGAAAAAAATTAAAAAGAAAGATAATCAATTGGCCAAGGCTGCAAATGAGGGAGCAATCCCACATTTGCCATTTCCTAAGGCACTACAGGCACCTTCCCCTTTCGATAAGGGGCGAGGTAAAATAGAAGAAATGATGGAGACTTTCAAGCAAGTCAAGATCAATTTACCTTTACTTGATGCAATTAAACATGTCCTAGCCTATGCCAAGCTTTTAAAGGAGCTATGACCCCATAAAAGACAGTCTAGGATACAACTATCCAAGAAAGTCTCTTCAGCAGAGAAAGTGAAACAAATTTTGTCTATTGCAACTCCCCCCAAACTTCAAGACCCTGGAACCCCCACTATCTCCTGCATCATTGGGGATCACACCATTGATAAGGCCTTATTAGATCTAGGAGCCAGTGTAAATTTGCTTCCATATTTAATATATGAGAAGCTGGGCTTGGGAGAATTAAAGCCCACACATGTGGTCCTATAGCTGGCTAACAGATCTGAAAGGAAACCTATGGGGATAATTGAAGATGTGTTGGTTGGAGTTGACAAAATTTTCTATCCTGCTGATTTCTTAGTGCTAGATATGGAACCAAGTAAGTATGCTATTTCCATACCTGTGATTCTAGGCAGGCCCTTTTTGGCCACTACCAATGCTTACATATAATGCAGGTCTGGAATCATGGAAGTGTCATTTGGAAACATGAAGGTTAAGTTGAATGTGTGTAGCACTGGCTATCAAACCTCTCTTGAAGAGGCTTGTTTTTCCATTAATGCACAAGAGAAGGTGATGTATGAAAATAGACATTGGCTGTTGCAGGACAATGCTTGGTTCACAGATGGAAAACTATACTCAGGGGAGGGACACTGGCTGAGGAAAGAATCCACAGAAGGTACTAATCATGCAAATGTTGTGGACCTCTCAGATCCTCCAGATTAGCCCTTGCAGTCCAGTATGTACCATATGTATTATAACTTGCTGTTTATTTTATGCTTCTAGTGAAATTCTTTTTGCAATAAACATGATATCACAAACATCAGACCATCATTTCAACCTGGCCTAAGATAATGGGAGTTTGTCCATCGTGAAACAATCAGAGCAAAGACACAATGAGGAAGCTCATTGAGTGTCGAATCGCGAATGCTTGTAATTACGGTTTTGTGTGGCTTTGGGAGCTATCGATAGGTCAATTGCACTTTTTGTTAGGTCGCTATATGGCTTCGATAGGATAATTGGGGGGTCTCAATAGGTACTGAACATGATCGACAGGTAAAACCGACTTCTCGATAGGTCAGCAAGGGAAAAATATTGATTTCGATAAGTTCTGGATACCTATCGGGAACGTATCGAAAAGATGAATTAGTTACCCCTACACCTATCTGAAAGATGATTCCACCTATCATGAACCTATTGAATCATCCACTCTAAAAAGCTTGGACTGTCACACTGTCGATAGGATGCATCAACCTATGGAAACCAGCCTATTCATCTTGTCGAAATCGTATATCATCCTTTAAATACCTATCGACAAGTCATTTTCGCCCCATATTGGTACCGGCTGCAAACCCTACCTCTCTTCCTCATTTTTTGCCTCCCCCATCTCTCTACTAAATACCACAGAAATCGTCATCTATTCAATCTGCCACTTTGTCAGTACATTTTGCCGGCACAAGGGAGCATTTTGCCTCAGATTTTAGAAAAATTGGAGCTGTAAATTGCGACATCTGGAAGAAATCCTAGGATTTTAGGTTAAGTTGTCTTTCTGCTTCCCTCCATCATTTTCCTAGCAACTCATTCCACACTTTCCCTAGATACTGTTCCATTTTCGAAAGCCAAAATGGCCGATTTTGAAGAAACCCTAGCTGACCTGTTTCAGCAACCAACTGCTTCCACCCCTAAATCCGCCAAGAAAGCAAAGCCTCCCACCAAACCACCTACCAAGAGGAAGCTCTCTGAAGAGACACCCAAGAAGCCCACCAAAAAGCCTCAACCAACACTCAAAACTCCTTTATCTAAGGCTGAGTTGAAAAATCTTCAAGATTTATATGATTGGCTTGATGATGCATGTAAATAACTATAGTTTAGTTTTTCTTCTATGCCTTTTGTACATATCTTTCCTGCTTATATAGAAATTTCTTCTTGGTACTGTCTTTCTCTTGTCTTGTTTTCTTTTTTATTTTTCCTATGCTATACTCCACTCCTATAAACAGTGGGGACACTGTTTACTTTAGGTTTGGGGGTGCAGCCTGTATGCCAATAAATTAGTTAATTTCAGTGCAGCCAGGTGTAAAAAGGAGTTTGAGGAAATAAAGTGAACTCTCACCTAATTTAGAAAACTTTTTTGAAATAAACTGCAGTTTTAACATTGTTCATGAAGTGAATGTCAACAAATTTTGAAAATAAAAATTGATGTTTAGTGAACCTGAAAGGAGAGAAAAATGTGAGGATACCCCTAAGAAAATTTGATGGAAGGCCATACCCAGTGAGACTTGGGCCTGAAAATTTTTCTTTGAAGAGTGTTGTGGCAAATTTTTCTCTGCTCTGAGGACTGACTAGACCTAATCTTAACCACTAGAAGTTAGGCACATCCAAGTTGAAATAACTTGACAACATTCATGACATTAAGGACATGAAGTAAGGCCATCCCTTGGACAGTTTGAGCTTCAAAATCTTCCACCTTTGAACTGCCCTTGATACACACCATTCGAGCCTTAAAAATCCTAAATTTTTTTTACTAAAAACCAGGAAATTTGAACCCAAAATCCCTTGGCCTATGTCAGTTCACCCTTGATCTGAGAAATCAGGAAAAAGGAGAAGTGAGGTTAGAGGAGCAAGGTTTGACTTTTGGTTGAAAGAGAAGGAAGCTCATTTGGTGGCCATTGTGGCATTCCTGCCCATTAAAAAAGAAAAAAAATAAAAAAAATAAAGCAAAAGGATGAGAAAGAGAAGTCACTTCATTTGAAAATCTACAAGAAGATAAGAAGGTGATGAAGTTGATCACTTCAAGTCTGAAAATTTAAAAAGAAAGTGAAGAGGTGCTGAAATGAAGGTGTTGTCTAGACCACCTTCTTACCTTTACTGATTTCTCAATTTTGAATCCCATTCCACCCTTTCATTCTTTATAAACCTCACTGATAAGCCACATTACAACCCCATAAAAAGTCCTTACTGATCTGAAATGGATCGAGCCGTCATGTGGAGATAAAGATCTGTTTAATCTATGGTGTAAGGAGCTGGAGAAGTCAGAAATCAGAGCAATGCCTATTCTCATGCTTGTAATCCTATTTGAGGGCTATAACTATTCTTGAGCTGAGTGATATGATGCACCCCTCTTCCTTGTATTAATGAGTGAACAACCCTGGTGAGAATTGGGCCTGCAATTCAATTTGACAGGGGTAGTATCAGCAATAAAAGCTTAAATGAATGGTGAGCTCTGCATCAAAATTTTGAAAGAAAGGCCTTGACACGAACTGAGTGATGATAAAGAAATTGCAGCAGACTTTCATGATCCAAAGGGATGCTCTCCCTGTTGAAATTCCTCTAAAGGTGCATGGTGTGAATCCATTTTATCTACTCAAACTCTGCTTTAACCGGTTGCACTAGGATTAACTAAATTTAATTGGAGAAGTTTGTGGGTACCTTCACTGAAAACCCTCAGGAGACTTCACTCCTCCACTAGGGATCACCTAGGGGTTTAAAAGGCTTGGTGCATATGCTAAATGCATCCGGACTCCCTACGAAAGTGGCATTTTTAATTCTTTTTAATTCTCCTTTGCTCAGGGACTAGCAAAGCTTAGGTTTGGGGGTGTGTTAAGTGATGAAAAATGCCAGTTTTCACCCTTTAACTTGACCATTGATAGACTTGTGAGCACACTAATAAGCCTCTGTCGAGTGTATTTTGTAGACAACAATAAAAGATGATACTAATGCACAAAAACCACTCAAGAATGCCCACAAAGGGGCCATCTCTCAGCACAGGAAAGACCCAGTAAGAGCACACTAAAGGGTCGTACATCACTGGACCCTTAGAGTGCTTGACTGTAGCAGAACAAGGCGAAGGAAGTGAAGACAGGCCAAAAACATCCTATCGAGAGGCCATCTGAAGATTTCGATAGGAGCTGAGAGTTAAATTAGAGGAATTCATGCAGATTGGCGAGGTTTCGATAGGATCTGAAGGTAGAAAGAAGAAGTCATGAGGATTGTGAAATTCGATAGGATCCAAAAACCTATCAAACAGTTGAGAGAAAGACAGATTTCATCCTGACGAAATCTAGCTGAGGAGAAAAAGGGAACCTATCGAAGGGTTCCTGAACCTATCGAAAGGTCTCCAGAACCTATCTGAAGACAGCCTGAACCTAACGAAATGGAGATGCGGGAACAACACCTATCGAAGGATGTTTGAGCCTTTCGATAGGAGTGAGAGCCATCCTATCGAAGCGATGGAATGTAAAGCTATAACCTGACGAAACAGTCTCCCAACCTATTGAACTACTCCTCCAACCTGTCAAAAGCTTCCCCAACTTGTCGAAATCGTGTGCAAAACTTCTCAGAAATTCAACTATGCACATGCTGTGACTTGGTGACCTGTTGCACGCAACCCGAGGCATTTGGTGACCGGCACGATGATTCTAGAAGATGCTCTAGGAAACCCTAACCGACTCACGTGCTCTAACAGAACCCTAACAAACTCTGAGGACCTTCTAGAAAGGAGTTTTGGCGGGAAAAACAAAGGAGAAAGCTATATATAGAGAGCCCTAATTACAATTGCGGGGGGGGGGGAGATCGAGATCTGAGCAAAGTTATGGAGATTAGAGTTTGCAGAGAAATTCTATTTTCCCTCCTTTAGCCCAACAATGGTTGGCTAATTCCCCTGGAGTAGCGAGGAGAGGTTAGATCTGTAATTGGGTAAGGTTGAGAGTGCTATTGTGAGTTCACTGCTGCACAGACTAGAGATCTGAGAGCATTTCCATTGTAGAGTGAGTTTGATTGCAATGTAAATGTTGTTTTTAATGCTATAAATAGATCTAAAGTTCCTTTGGTTTCATTTGGTGCTCAATCGGATTTGTGTAGAGGAGTTTGTTAATCAACTCACCCGCTTAACTGGTAGACCTCTTGGATACCATCTAATCTCCCTAGATCTGATACTCCTGTAATTCTCTGAGTCTGTGACCTTGGAATTGTAGCATCTGTAGTGGTTTTAATTATTCTAATTAATGCTTTTGCTTTGGAGGAGATCCCTAGGATGATCTGTGACCATTAAAGTGGACATATCATAACCTTAAGATTAGTCCAAGCTCAGGGTCCAATTGGATTCGTTTGCTGTAAATCCCTGGATCAGATAAAGTCTATACGATGGTCTGTGACCATTTAAGTGGACAGATCATAGCCTTAAGACCAGTAGATCCTGTGATTTGAAGATGGGTGCCAGATCTCTTACAAATCTGGAGATTTACTATATTTTTAACCTAGCCTCCCTGTGGACATTCCCTTACCATCTTTTTAAAACTTACTACAACAGACCCTGATTACTTACAGGTCTGTGTGAGTGTGTTCTGCCTAGTTTTATGAATGATTTTAGACCCTATTTGAAGGGAAGGCAGAATCCCAATAGTCGACAACATCATACCCACGAGAAAGAGATGCGCCTGATGCCTCTCCCTCCACCTCTCCAGGATCACCACGATTGACCTGAAAGGGCTCCAACTCTAGGATCGACCTAAAATCGAAAGACATCAACCACGCCCATTGATACTCTGACAAGGAATGGTACCAAGTATGAGACTCACTCTATGCCGAGCTGATAGCCAACTGCAGGGGCTCCTGTTGAACGGAACACAAATAATGACAGTAAGACTAACACATACCTATGATAAAAGACAAACAGATCTAGAGCTAAAAGCAAATGAAATATGCCCCAAATGCAATAACAACTCATAATGAACACACAAAACATGATAGAGACAACTGAATAGAAACATGACCTATCTCTAGATGCCGTCATGATGCATGAGTGAGCACATAACCAATATTTAATGTAGGTTTGACATAAATTAAAAAAGAGTTTTCAGATCCTAACAAGTCTATGTCATAACCTAAATGCCTAAGAAAATGAAGGAGCTCTTACTCACGGGTACCTACCCGGCCTCGAGCGAAGAAATCCTCCAGTAGGAAGTGTCCACGATCACTACGCTCCTCACCCTGGTGCTCCTCAGCCTCGTCCTCAAGTCTCTCACCCTCGACCCTCTCACCCTCCTCCTCAGCTATACCCTGCTCAATCTCAGGTGCCTCCTCCCTTACCACCACCTGGTCACCCTCCGGTGCCTCCTCTCTAGCCACCTCCCGAACATCCACCTCCTCGGAAATGGGGTCGGTCTGAGCCTCAAAGGTCTCACTTGTCTCCCCCATCATCATCCTCTCTAACTCAAAAATAGTAAAGTCACGCCTCTAACTACCCTCACCCTCCATCCTAGAACAAAGAACTCAGAAAATTAGAAAGAACGGAAGAAACGATGCCTAAAATGAACGACCGGATTGTAAGATATCATGAAAACACAAAAACCATAGCGCAAAGAAACAAGAAAACAAAGAATCAAAGACCAAAACGGATAGCACAAGAAGAATGAGACGTTTTTGAATTATATATAGAACATACCCAAATCGTGCATAAACTGACGCGCGCAACCGAATCACGCACCACTGTTCCCGTGCTTAATGTAGGTCAAACGCTCGTAATAGGGCGCACAAACGGATTGTCGCTCGCTCAAACTAACCCGATCACTTGGTTGCGCGTCTCCCACCAGGCACGTAATCATATCAAGCACCCAAACCAGCGCGCGTGAATGCCAACAATCACTTCAACAGTGACTAGCCACAGTCCTAATCTTGCGCCCCATTACTGGCGCTGAATTCGATTAAACGACCAGACACTGATGCTCAATGACTTTTCGATCCTTTGAAATGCGCGTTCCCATTCCCGCGTGCAATTAGTTTATGCACCCTGAGTGAAGCGCGCAATTGCCCAGAAGCACAAAAATGTGTGCCCAGAACAACAAGTTCACAGGACCAAATTAGGAGACTTCCGACACTGACTGCCAACCTTAACTACGCCATTGTTAGAGTCAATCGAAAAACACTTTTGACTTAGGACATACACACCTCAAATCAAAAACAAAAAAAATGCCCCCCAACATCACTCACACATTTCAATTAAAAATAAACAAACAAAATAAAATACCCCCATCGTCTATACACTCCAATTAAGCCCAAACTAAACCAAAATAAAAAAATGCTCCTAACATACCGCAATCAAAGATAAATAAACTAAATCAAACCAAACTTAAAACAAATAAGCCTCACACTCAAAATAAGTCAAATAAGCTACAAAGTAAACCAAAAATTTACTACAAATAAAATTAAAAACATAATTACGTCTTAAATAAATAAAATGATTACAAAACACACCGAGGGCATATCCTCTAACTATACAACGTAAAATAAGAAACTTAAAATTTGCACATTCAGGCAATGCCTGAATCCGAATTTATTTGAGAAACTAGAGATCATGGAGAAGCCGGAGAAAGGGTACACCTTGAACGAATCCTAACCGTGATAACCTCTTCCCCTTACCCCGAACCAGTAGAATAGAAAGAGTGGCTCAAAGAAAGCCACCCAGGACCTGCGGGATCCACTTTTAGAAGCTCACCTTGGAAATTATAAAAAGAAGGAGCAACTAACACTGAATCCGCAGAGCCTACAAGGAAAAATAGGCATCGGTCACGAGAACTCTGACCTTGCCTTATCCTTGGGTTTCCTTTCTACCACCTTTTTCTCCTCCACCTCATCCCTTAGCATGGTAGCAATTCAACTGCTACGTTGCATTCCAAATCCTGTCCATTCACAATAATCCACTTAATAAACATGATTCTTCGGGTTCAATACTTGGGATACAAATAGAGAGGAAGAAAAGACATTAATGAACAAAAATGCCCTAAATCATAAAAGAAAATGAAATATGCCCCAAGACTTTAACCCTAAGCTTGAATCACAGAACAAAGCAACAATTCAAACCTAAAGCCTTTGGTTCACACCTTTATAAATCATACCTTTCTAAGCCACAAAGTGACAAGTGTCACATCTTTGAAAACCCTTCCAGTCTAATTAAATATAAACCAGACACCCCCCATTTTGAAAGACCACAATCCATGCCAAACCTAGATGAACCAATAATCACACAACACTTACCCCTCTGAAAAAACCACAATCCGTGACAAGCTTAGATAAACCAATAGGAGTAAAACACCCAACAGCCATCTAGAATTGCTTGAAAATTCATACACTTCTGACAAGTGTCATCTCAAATTAAATAACAGGACAAAAATAAAACACCCTAAACCTTAAACAAAACAAACAATAAGAAAACTCTAAAATGAGACCCTGACTTGTGAGGGACCAATAAAAAAATGCCCCATCAAACCCATCAAAACCAAGTAAACCCTATAAACAAACCCCATAAAAACAAACTAATCTCAAGCTAAATTAAATCCTAAAATAAAACAAACAAATCAAATAAATCCAACCAATCCATTAATAAGTTTAAACAAACAAACAAGCACGATAAAACAAAAAAAATGCCTCTTTATTTATAACTCAAAAATTTTACAAGTATCACTAGAGGCATACCTCCTGAATTTACAACCCAAAATGAAAACCTAAAACCTAATCTACAACCCAAAATGAAAATTAGAGACCCAAAACCAACACAAAGCGAGGAGCAGAACGCCCAATCGAAGGCCTGAGAAGGATTACCACCAGACTTGGATTGTCCAGTCGGAGGCTTCAAGAAGGATTGATTGGGAAATACATCCCTCCATTTGTTACTCCTTCTCTTCCACCATCTTCACCGCCTTCGCCGCCGCCTCATCAACGGTGCCTTCACTACTCCCTAAAAGGGACCGATGTGAAGACTAGCGCCCTCATTCCCAATAATGCCCATTCTCAGAATAATGTCACCCTCGAGCATCACCTCAGGGCAAAAATTACATGAAATAATGAACATAGGAAGAAACGACATCCCAATCGGACGGTTAGATCACCCAATATCTCTAAAACATGAATTTTAGAATATAAAATATCTAGAAAAAGTAAAACTCGAGACTAAACCGAGAGATGGGAAAGCAAATGAAGGCTCTATCACTTATATAGAGTACGGGGTCAATCACACGTCAGAACACGTGCGCTTAACTCGATCACGCGCCACGCATGCTGCGCACAATCCAAAACACGCGCCTCGACCCGAGTGCACAACTGAACCATCGCCTGCGCGATGCTTCGATCACGCGCCAACTATGGACAGCACAACCCTATCGAATGAAACACTCCAGACGCATAATACGAAAGGTCACTCGTACACTGACCCTATTGACGCTTCGATCATGCGGACACGATACACCACGCAACTTCATTAAATGTCTCCCACAAGCTGTGCAATACCAACCATTGCTCATACAGTGACCTGCTGATGCCTCGATCACGCGCCTTAATTAGAGCGCGTGATCCAATCACCCACACACTCCAACACGCGTAAACAACCCTCTGAACCTGTGATTGCACGCCCAAAAATAGGCGTGCAATCATATTGAGCGACCTAAACTAGGCACGCAATGCTTGATTTTGAGCAAAATCTATACCTTCACATCTTCCTACCTCACCTTGATCAAAACTCTCCCGTCCCATCGCATAGCCTCACAAGCTATTCAGAGAGAAAGAAGGAGAGAGGGGCAGCCCGTCACGCACACCCCACTGCACACGCATGATACCACCTCAATATCCAGCCCCATCGCAATAAATTAGCCATGCCCTCATGTCCCATCTCAAAAAGCCAAAAGCAAATCCCCCGAAAACATGGGCACATCACCAAAACTAAGCCAATCACGACGCAACCACAGCGTGATCCCATAAACCAAGGTCTGCCGAAGAAAGAAGCGAGACATACCTATCACACAAATATCCTACCAGCATTCTATCACAAACAATGCCCCATAACATCCAGACACAACCCCACCGTACATTCATGAACATGTCCCCTCGCGAGCCAACTATGACTTGTTCTCATCGTGACACAACAACCTTGACACCGACCACACCTCCCCGAAACCCTCATCATGAAACCTTGCATAGAGTCAAATGTTCTAAAAGCCCCATTGCAAACATCACTACTTGAAAAGCTCAGACAACACCTGACGCACCATATGATGAAAGGGAAGAAATCTCAACTTTGCCCCATCTCTAAAGTGAAGAGCTCTCTCCCGAATTGCTCGCTATGTAATAGTCACCAGACACTATTTCCATAGCAGAAATGCATGAAGATTCAGGACTCCTCCCATGTCCCATCGCATCTGACCAATGCCAAGTTCCAACACGAACATCCTGTCAGAATCTCCACGTCCCACTAGGACTCACCCAGCACAAAGCTAAACAAAGGGAGAATCCCCAAGTCCCATCATGACATCACTTCTCCAAGACATTACATCACAACCGCCAAACTCTGCCACATCGAACCAAAAGAAAGGAAAAACCTCCAAAGTCCCATCACGACACTACGACACCACTAGACCATACAAGCTACGCATAATTCAGGTAAGTATCACCCTCAGGTAAGTACTACACTTTTCAATTACTCGATATTGCTTATAAATATAATTAGCTATAATTAAGTCTAAAATATTTTCAAAACCCGTCTCTCTCGACTCACGAATCACTGTAGTCCTCCCATAAGAGACAATCATCAGTATTCTCCAATAAGGTCAGACGGAGTATCTGGCATGCCAAGTGTCATCTTGACAACCACATAAACGGTCGGGTCCACAAATCCTGTATCGGTGGATCTACTCAGCGACGTCTCGAAAGCCACATTTTTCGTCGTTTTACCACCGAATTGATCTTAAGTTAAATTCTCTAAAATTTTAAAATTTCAAAACCCCTTACTTACTCCCGAACAAAAATCTTTTACTTCTAAAAAAAAAGAAGAAGAAACTAAAAAAAGCCCCTTACCACTTATTCCAAAACCAAAAATCTTTTACTTCAAATAAAACAAAGAAAGAAACCAACAAAAAAATGAACAAAGAGACTCACCTACCAACATTCACTTCAATTACCAGTCCGAACCGGCCATTGCCCTGGGAAACCGAACAATGAGTATATTTAATCTAAGAACTTACAAATGCCTATTGGAAAAGGAACGCTTGACGCACATTGGTGTGAGCAATGACGCGCCCGATCTGACATGACTTGTGAAAGCGTTCGACATTATTTTGCATTGTATTATTATCGGTCCTTAGACCTATTTATGGACATTTATATGACGTTCTCCGATACCTCGATTGCGTCATATCCCTCTGTTTGACTGTCCCTTGCACCAGGTCGCGACATGTGGCGGGATGCCCCTTGCACCCACATATTAGGATATGGTGATTCTCCTTTCCGTTTAACTGTCACTCACAGCAAGTTGGGCCACACGATGGGATGCCCCTTCCACCCACATAATAGGATACGCTGACTTCCCCCGTCGACTGTCTATGACGGCAAGTTGCAATACGCAACGAGATCGCCCCTAGGCATCTACAGCATGGAACACGCCTTTCGACAGCTACCACTGGGCCCCAGAATGATCCATCTTAGCTTGCGCTGATAGATAAGAAAGCCAAGCATGTCATGTCAGCATCCCTAGTTCATATTTATGATTTTCCAAGAGAAATAAGAAGACACCTCGAATGAGGGGTGTCTACTTCTTCGACGCGTTCTTATTTCACAAGAACGCGTCGAAGAGGGGCATCTATAGACATCCTCATTTTTCCCTCTTGGAATATACAAATCTATTTGGTCAACCTTTGACCTCACAACCCTAATTAGGTTCATATACGGAAACAATAGTATATGACTGGACACAGGCTGAAATAATAGCTTTGTGGCTCAGGCCTCATGACCCTAAATTGGGAACCATGTACTGAAACAATAGTACATGGCTGAACACAGGCTTAAACAATAGCTCTGTGGCTCAGATCCCAACGTAGGGAGACTATAAACTAAAATAATAGTATATAGTCAGAATGCAGACTGAAACAATAGTCTTGCATTTCAGACCCCCTTTGCCCTAATATGGGACTATACACTGAAACAATAGTATATGGCTGAACACAGGCTAAAACAATAGCTCTGTGATGCAGTCCCCATAACCCTGACGTGGGGACCATGCACTGAAATAATAGTATGTGGCTGAACACAGGCTGAAATAATAACTTTATGGCTGAAATAATAGGGAGACTATATACTGAAATAATAGTATATAGTTAAAATGTAGACTGACACAATAGTCTGGCATTTCAGACCTGACTTGGACCTGGACAACCCCGACTTATGCACCTAAAACCACGCGCGCAATTCGATTACACGCCAAATCACACTCATGCAATTAGTCCCCTTTCAGACCAGACTCTCTATTCTCAGACCACCTCAAGACTCGATTACGTGCCCCACATAGCACGGGCGATCGGATTGAGCACCTGACCACCAGCGCGTAATTGGCCTACACCCGACCAAGTCTTACTGTCTTTGACCCCTAAGCTTCCTCGATTAAATGCTTCGAAAGAGGCGCTTAATCAGATTGCGCACCCCACAATGGGCGCGCAATTAGTCCTAACGCTATTAGAACTTGGAAACTCGCTGAGCAAGTCAGCCGGTCCCTCACTGAGTCTGTGATCGACTCAAAGTGATTAAGCATCAGAAAATCGGTGCGCACCTCAAGACTCGATTACGTGCCCCACATAGCATGGGCGATCGGATTGAGCACCCGACCACCAGCGCGCAATTGGCCCACACCCGACCAAGTCCAGTCTTTGACCCCTAAGCTTCCTCGATTAAATGCTTCGAAAGAGGCGCTTAATCAGATTGCGCACCCCACAATGGGCGCGCAATTAGTCCTAACGCTATTAGAACTTGGAAACTCGCTGAGCAAGTCAGCCGGTCCCTCACTGAGTCTGTGACCGACTCAAAGTGAATAAGCATCAGAAAATCGGTGCGCAATTCGATTAAATGCCTGAAACAGGGCGTTTAATTAGAAAAAAACCTATAGAAGATTTTTTAATTCTACCCACAGCACAACACGAAGGAGAGAGAGAGAACAAACTTTTTTTGGGATTTCAAAACCAGAGAACTCCGAGGATGAACACATAGAGGAACATAGCCATGATTTCGAGATTCACGCTTCGAATCTTTGAGATTTCTCTCCGCAGCCCCGATCCTAGGTAAAAATCTTAGCTTTAGACTTAGGATTTCTCTTAGTTTTAATTATTAGTATCGGATTTTCAGTTTTAGACTGTAGCACCCTTTTTTTTTTAGACCGTAATCTCTTATATCTGGTTCTAGTTCTCCATTTCTAGAACCAGTCCTTAATCTGATGGTTTAATTTACCAACCCTAGGCTTTAATGTCGTTCTAAAATCTTAATTTTCAGCCCTATCATTAATCTCTGGTTCTAGTTCTTAGGTTCTAGAACCAGTCCTTAATCATACAGTCTGATTTTCTGATTCCGGACCCGAATTCAGTCCTAGAATTTTTAAATTTAAATTTAAATTTCTTAATTTAATATTTTTAAAAATCCCAAATATTAATTTTGTTTCTATGATTCTAGTTTCTTAATTTAATCCATAATTACAATCCCGAAATCGACTTCGAAAAGCCAAAAATATAATATTATAGTAAAAAACTCAATTTCGTTTAACCTCAACCACCCGATTTGCCCAAGGAAGCTTACGGAGGGTACTCGGGAACGAGGCCAATTCTCCTTAGCATAGTGGTTCCATAACCCCTTTTTTAGAATTTTAGTAGAATTAGTTCATTGCTTTAATTAGAATTAAGTAAAGTTAGTTATGTTATTTTCTCATGATTTTAGTATAGTCAATTTATTGCTTTGATTCTAATTCTAGTCAAATCAGTTCCTTTATTTTAGTTAGATTTTAGTATAGTTAATTAATTGCTTTAATCAGAATTTTAGTTTAGTTAATTCATTTTTTTAATTAAAATTTTAATAAAATTAGTTTATTTATTTTAATTAACTTTTAACAAAATTAATTCATTGCTTAAATTAGAGTTCTAGTAGAATTAGTTCACCATTTCAAATAGAATTGTAGTAGGACTACTATACTTACTTTACTAAAAATTCCAGTATAATCAGCATACTTGATTTAATTAAAGTTTCATTAAAATTAATACATCTGCATTCCTAGTACAATTAGGGGACTGATATCAATTGGACTTTTAGTAGTATTAGGACACTAAGTTAATTAGAATTCTAATAAGATTAGAAAACTGAAATTAATTAGACTTCTGATAGAATATTAGACTAGGCTACTATAATAAATTCCCATGCAACTAAACTCACAATAGAGTTGGGAAATCTAAACTGATTAGAACTACAACAATAAAGGGAAAGAAAAGGAAAATTAAACTATCAAAATTATAAGAAGAGTCACAGCTGCTAACGTTCGCTGGCGGACGATTCAATAAAGAAGTAACCCACACCCGCTCTAAAGCGTGATCATTGACGTGTTACAGCGTCATTAAATATCTGCAACTGGCGATCGCAACAATTAGGAATCTTTCTAGAAAAACCTTTTTTTTTTTTATCTTCACCTTCATCATTCCAAATGCCGCCTCGCTAGGGTCCACTTGGACAGAATTGGGCCACTGATTCACAAGAAGAAAATTCTAATAGTCATTTGGTCAACCCAGGGGGAAACACCCACATCTCCCTTATAGAGTTTGAAGAGGAACTTGAACTTGACACTCCTCCATTCCCAGACACGCCACAACTTTAAATATTTTAGAAATCTCTCGAGAAAGAATGGCAACCCCCTCCGAGTGATGACGAGGACTACTGGATAGACCTCCCAGCACTCGAGCTAGCAGAGCAAGGTAACCTAGGACTTCAAGTGCTGTCAGATCAAGAAGATGAATTCGATACCATCTTTGACTCTAACTCAGAAGGATGGGAATGCCCTTGGGGATCTCCCTGCATTTGTCACCATTACCAACCTCGCTGCCGAGCATGCGTGCTCATCCCAACATACTATGCTGCCGAGCAAGCGTGCTCATCCCAACATACTATGAAGTTTAAGGGAAAGAGCTCGCTACCCCTGAGGATCCCTTAGGAGATCACCCTCGACAGGAAGAACAATCGCATTATAACTCAGAGGACGATAGTTCGATTGATTACGAGCTCCAGAGCTTCTTCCAAGATGAGGCAATCAATTTGATAAAGGAAATCTGAACTTCAGTGCCACTGTCACCCGCGTCACTTATTCAAAAGGTCTCATTAGCTGAGGACCCCAAAAAAAAATGCCAAATTCAGGACAAGTCCACATTTCCTGAAGAATTGCCCGAATGGCTTCGGTAGCTGTCTCGCTCCCTCTATTAGAGGAAGCAACTTTCGCGGCGCCCCTTGAGGCGATCGACCTTGTACCATATCTACTATCAAAAATAAAAAAAATAGAAAAAGAAGAAAATCCTAAAAATTCAAAATTACAAAATCCAAAAAAATCAGAAAACCTCAGAAAAGAAAGGGAACCTTTGTCCCGAATCAATTTTGCCGCCAATAAAGAGACTTGTCTCCTAAGACTTCTGTCCTCTCTCCTACACAAAGAGGTAAGGCGTCCAGGATAAACAACAGGCCGGTGATCATACTAGACGAGATACTGGATGACTTTGAGAAAAGGATCAATAGCCTTGACATTCACCTTACTAAAGATCTCTTTGTCATAAATTGTGCCAATGAAGGGCTACCTTTTGTAAAACTGAATCCCTAGTGTAGCAATTTTACAGTATATGAGCTTACCGAGGATGAAGAAGAAACACCAGTCCCCAAGGAGGCATAAGACTTCGAACGAGTTATCAAGCATTTCGACGAGCTGACCCAAGCCGCCGCGGAACCTACAGAAGAAATTAATTTTGGCACTGAAGAGAAACCCAAGAAACTACTAATTAGCGCAACGCTCAACTCCAACAAATTGTACAAGTCTTATAAGACCATCTCGACTCCTTTGCATGGTCTTATGAAGATATACCTGGTTTAGACCCAAGTTTAGTAGAACATCGCCTTGGCTTAAAACCCGATACAAAATTGGTTAAGCAGAAACTCCGTAGGATGCACCCACAAACTGCCCTTCAAGCTAAAGAGGAAGTTGACAAGTTACACAAAGCCAAATTCATCTGAGTCGTCCTCTACCCCCAAGTGGGTCGTCAATATAGTACATGTCACTAAAAAAGATGGCAGAGTATGGGTCTGCATTGACTTCCAAAACCTCAACCAGACATGCCCAAAAGATGACTTCCCACTTCCACACATTGACATTCTAGTCGACAACACAGCTGGACATGAGATGCTATCCTTTATGGATGGTTTCTCTCAATATAATCAGATCAAATTAGCAGAGTCCGACCAAGAGAAGACTTCTTTCACTACACCATGGGAAACTTACTGCTACATCATCATGCCTTTTGGGCTCAAGAGCACAAGAGCCACGTATCAATGCGCCATGATGACTATTTTTTATGACATGATGCATAATGTATAGAAGTCTATGTCGATGACATATTAGTGAAGTCCCAAACGCGGGCATGATATGTTGAAGCACTCTAACTGGTGTTACAAAGAGCTAAGAAATATTAGCTAAAAATGAACCCAAAGAAATGTGTCTTCGGAGTCACTTCTAGAAAATTACTCGATTTCATAGTCAGCAAGCGAGGAATTGAAGTGGACCCCACAAAAGTCTGAGCCATCCTCGAGATGCCACCTCCCCGCAATATCAAAGAATTATGAGGCCTGATAGGAAGATTGCAATTCATCAGGAGATTTATCTCCCAGCATTCAGACAGATGCAATCCTTTTCATAGACTACTTAAAGGAGGAGCTGAGTACAAATGGGATGACCAATGTCAGTAAGCCTTCGGCAATATCAAGAAGTACCTCAGTAACCCGCTAATACTATCGCCACCAGTTCCTGGAAGACTCCTAATCCTATACCTCTCAGCAAATGACAAAGCAATTGGAGTAATTTTGGGATAATATAAAGAAGACGGAAAGAGAGAGAAGGCTATCTACTACCTTAGTAGGACGATGGTCGAGTACGAACAAAAATATACATAAATGGAGAAGACCTACCACATACTGGTGTAGGCCTCAACCAAATTATGATACTACTTCGGAGAACACAAGATACTAATACTAGTCCGAATGGACCCTCTGAAGTACGTGTTTGAAAAGCCCACCACGTCAGGAAAGATCGCCTGCTGGCATATGCTATTGTAAGAATTCGATATCACTTATGCCACGTAGAAGTCGATCAAAGAGCAAGCGATTGCTGATTATCTCACAGATCTCTCACTCCCGAGTGATGAACCTATACACGCTGATTTCTCCAATGAAGACCTACTTATGATTCATATCAAAGAGCCCGATAAGACCTCATGGATTTTGACGGTGCACTAAATCACAAAGGAAAAGGCATCGGAGTAGTCCCCCTAAGCTCGAAAGGAGTTGTTATACCTAAGGCTTTTCAATTAGATTTCTCTGTCACTAATAATGTCACAGAATACGAAGCTTTCATAGCTGGACTGTGAGTAGCACTACAATTAGGCGTTAAACAGTTGAAAACCATCGGTGACTCCAAGCTAGTAATCTCGCAAGTTATAAGAGAATGGAAAACCAAGGAAAGAAGACTAATGGTATATTTAAAAACTGCTCAGTATTTGGTAAAGAAATTTGAAAGAATCTCTTTCATGCACATCCCTAGATTACAAAATGAGCTCGCAGACTCTCTTACCATGCTAGCCTCAATCATTCAAATACCCATTGGACAAAATACCAAGACCTTCTTCATCAAAAGCTGACAGTATCCGCCCATGAGGTAGCATGGACCGTCAAGAGATAACTACCAATCCTCCCCACCGGCACAGGACTAAAAGAAGCAATCACTCAGAAAAATCACGTTAAGTCAGAAAGCGAGGTCGCTATATTCAGATTTGAAAAATCACCAACTGACGACAGACAGCCATGGTATTTTGACATCTGGAACTTCTTGAAGCATCAACACGTCCCTCTATACACCAGAAAGATTGAACAAAAGACTATAAGGAACCGATGCGCCTGATTTTACATACTTGGCGAAATACTATACACAGAAGCCTTTACCAAAGGAGTACTGCTATGATGTGTCATAACCACCAAAGGACAATACATCATCCAAGTAGCACACACCAGTGGTTGCGGTGCCCACGCTAGTAGACAAAGACTCGACGATCAAATCACACGACAAGGCTACTTCTGGTCAACAATGATAAGAGATTGCCACCTCTACGTTCAACTCTATAAGCATGTCAAGAATACACCGCACTTATCAAAGCTCCATTAGTTACATTAAACACTATGACCTCGCCATGGCCATTTTTGATGTGGGCCTTCGATGTTATTGGACCTTTCACAGACACGGTTGGGAACACTCATAAGCACGCGTTCATACTTACGGCAACCGAATACTACATCAAATGGGCAGAAGTTGAGTCTTATGTCAGAATCTCCACTTCAACACTCGTAATGTTTATCGTTCAGAATATCATCACCAAGTTTGGAGTACCCAGGATGTTTGTCACTGACAATGGACCACAGTTTATTACAGAGAAGATGAAGAAATTATGCAAGAAGTTCAGCATCGATCTATGCCACTCATCACCATTCTACCCTTAAGGAAATGGACAAGCAGAAGCTACGAATAAAATATTGATTCAAATTCTGAAATATACAGTAGAAACAAGCAATAGAGTCGACTGGCCTGAACGACTATCAGAAGCACTCTGGGCCTATAGGACCTCTATTCGTACGGCCACTGGGTAAACTCCCTGCCTCCTTACCTACGGGATGGATGCAGTCTTAGCATATGAGATATAAGTACCATCCTTACGGATTTAACTCGATGATTAGCTATCCTTAGATGAGAGGAGAATTGCCCTACTCACACAGCTAGAGCAACTCGATGAAACACGTCTAAGGGCAGCTGATCATGCTCAGGTATATCAGAGGAGAGTGGCCAGAGCTTACGATAAGAAAGTCCTCGAACGAACCTTTAATATTGGAGTAGTCTTGAAGAAAATCATGCCTTCCAAACACACCCATCCAAAAGGAAAACTGAAATGGAACTGAGAAGGCCCTTATATTATAACAGTCGCATACCCTAGAAATGCATACAAACTAGCGAACCAAGATGGGAAAGAACTCCCTAGCCCTTGGAACGCCATGTACCTTAAATACTATCCTTAGCCCTGTGATCATCACATCCTATGGTTAAATACTTATACTTATCACTCCCGTAGTCGTCGCGACCCATTCATTGGTCGTACGTCATCAATTCGTAAAGTATCCTTAAGACCTCACATTTATCGCCCACTTTCTTACTCGGGCAATCTGATTGAAGGACTAGTGACCTATCTAACCTCTTTCAAAAGAATAAGTAACATTCGATTCTCATTTCCCCTTCCTCACCATTAATGGAGACGTTAAAGCAGAAAAAAAATAAAGATGCTAGGTTCAATCAAAACTCATTATTCTTGAGCTAGCATGATGCTTTCAAAAATACATATATCAAAATAAATTGAGTGAGAGCATTACGACAAATGAATAAGTTAATGAGCTTAGGGAAGCATAAGCAGGCCGTGAGGACATCTCTGGTAACTTTACTAGAAGGATATAAGCAAGCTACGAGGGCACCCCTGATGTCCTTATACTACTAGATATCGTCATAAGGTGGCGGGAGGAGGACAAACTCTTGCTAACCATAGAATGTGAGACTTTGATGGTATAGAAACGTGATGAAGATCTCGATTATGGCACCCCGTATCCCTCTGAGGAAAAGATTGTTAACCATCCCTTTTGGAAAGCATTAGATACAAACTATTCCCCACATCACAGAGCCTTATCCCCCTCTTCTACTTTTTTCAGACGATAAATCAAATGCCATATAGGATACTCTTAGAAATGAAACCGAAAACTGATGAATGATGACTGATGCAATCACTTACTATACCTGCCATACTTCTCCCTAATAACTATGGGATAGGATGATCACCACCCTAAGATAGACCCCCTGGCATACAACTAACCTAATCAAAGAGACCTCCCCCAGTTCGATGATAGTACTAATAAACTTTTCTTCAAAACTAACTCACTCAAATACCCATGACTGCTTAAAAACCCAAAGTGCTCATCTAAAGCCCAGAAAAGCTCCATTGCATTTGCACACTGGGGTATTTTTTTGGAGTAGAAGGAGAATCACCTTAGAAAAGTAGACTCATCCACAAAGGAGATGCGAAATAATGAAGTCACCATCCGGAGAATGCTATCGAAGATACTATACTGTTGATCCTATCATGCTCCTATACTGGGGCATTTTTATTTTTATTTTTATTATTCTAGTTATTTGCTTTCCCTGTTACATTATTTTCACTCAAAAAGAAAAAGAAAAAAAAAAAGAAGAAAAAAAAGAGAGAAAAAAATGAGAGACCACATATCCATCTTTTACTACCATACCTCAGTCTGAGACACCCACCCCCCTTGACAGCTAGCAAGGAGGAGAATAAAAATTACTGATAGCGTTACCTTTACCTGTGTAGGTACAAAGCAACCTTCAACCATCACCAAGCTAGCTCAGGAACCATCCAAGTCCCAATGACGATCGACGACGCTAAAGAAACTAAAAAGTGAAGGATGAATGCAAGAGGTAATCAAAGGAAAGGAGCCAACCAGGTACACCTAAACAAAAATTTCCATATATATATATATATCAAAATTTACTTCTTTTTATACTTGTCACTGGGGGCATCCCCCCTATATGCACAACGCACACACACAATGATAAAAAACACACACACACACCCCTACTCCCTATGCTGCTGCTGGGATGGATGAGCATCGCTGTCCTCAGTATCATCAACTCGGAGGTCCATAGACTGATCCTTCGAAAACACAATCCCGACACCTAGAGTCCTTGGAACCTCTAGATGACATGACCCCACTACAGAGTCCCCCTCACTCATCTAACTAATAGACCGCCTCGATCGAGAATGAGGAGGATACCCCGTAAGAATCTCATGAATGACAGAATCCTCACGAGCATCACCCCTGACACGATCACATGACGTGTGATGAGACTGCCCAGCCGACGAACTCGGAGCCCTCGACTCTGATCCATCAAGCTGACTAGCCAACCTATGCACCCTCGCTCACTCCTCGTCAGACGATCTGGATTTAGGGACACTCAGATCTCCTCGCATCATTCGATCACAACCAATGCCTCAGTAACCATTATCTTGATGAACAGGTCATCGCGACTCTGTGTCTTTCCAAGGATCTATCATGCTTCGGGCGTGGTGCACACTCGCACCGCCTCTATATGTGCCTCCTCAAGCTGACGAACCTGTGTAACCCCACAAAGTCAAGGAAAACTAATATATATATATATATATATATATATGAACATAAAAAAAAGGAAACCTTGAAAAAGAAAGTGTCATACCAGATCTAGCCTCTTCTCCAGAAGTCGCTCAACGGTCATAGCAGGTACTAGATCAGCAGGAGGCACAGAGGGAACACAAACGTAGGCGGCTATAACGAGAACAAACAAATACATCAGACAACACTATAATGACAAATAAACTATGAACACAATAACTAGAACATACCTGAGAAGGAATAGGAGCAAACTCCTGAAGGGGAGCCTCAGGAGCAGAGTATGGAACAGCCTGCACAACACCAAACAAGCCAACACAAAATATGTTAGAATAAATAAGATGAAATAACCTCAGCTGAAGTACACAAACTAGAAACTATACCTGACTCTTGGGATGTAGAGAGGCAGCAGTCGCCTCCCTCGTTTGGAGATCCTCGGCAACCTGACGCTGAAATACCACGTAATGTTAGTAAACTATTAAGAAAAATAAAATAATAACACCCAACAAACTAATATAATTATACAAATGACTCAAAAGATTGAATGGAACTTACCCAGTGCTCTAGTTCGACCCGAAGCTGAGCCATCGTTGGATCCTCCCGACTGGAGGAAGCAACTGAAGATGGATCAAACGCTGGAGTGGGACCTCCTGTAGCAAGCTCGACTCTCTATGAATAATAATAAACACATAAGTTGGTAAGCTCACAATGCTAACAACCAACAAAACCAAGTTTATATAGAAACTTACCAATCGATCAATCTCAGATCACAAACTGGCCTCCACCTCTCGACCGACCTGCTACTGACTGTGTAGCAACCCGATCATCACCACGTGATTGGCGACCTTGGCCTCCCTCTTGGATTGCCCAAAATAAAATAAGACACCGCAACTATGTCAGAACGATTGGAAAACCAAGTCCACATAATACATAAGCAATTAAACCAATGAACTAACTCAACAGGAAGCGTCGAGTCTCCGCTAGCCGAGCCCCCAAATCATCCTCTACTCCCCTAGCCTGAGCAACCGAGAGTGCTAAGGAGTGCAGCATCTCCTCATCCGAACGAGGAGCACACCCCATCTTCTCCATTTTCCTATGGAGGGCATTTAACACCCCCCGCACACTCACGGTGAGATGGCCTTGCTCTAATGTGGCCAGTCTCTCCCTCAATGTAGACGTCGACTCCGGCCCGCCAATAGCGAAAGAACCACTCCCATGGAAGGGACGTGTGAAGAGGCGCCCACCGCCCAATGCACTAAACCATCTCCTATACTCTCGGAAATACACCTCGTCACACGCCCCCGTAACCTTGGTCCCCCTAGCTCTAACATCAGCCATCTGAAGCGCCATCTGCTCCGCAAAGTTTCGGCCAGGAGGGCCGATCATCCTCTTCGCCACCCTGTGGCGAATCTCTGGAGGGACTCCTTGAGCGAGCCTAAGCTGCCGCACCGCCTGAGATAGGTGGATCCTCTCCACCTTCTCAAAACAATGGATCCATATATCCACGTCGAAGAAGGGCTGGTCAAACTATATCACTGGCACACCCGCATCCTCCTCGGTCGCGTATGGCCTCCAAATCACCTACAACCAAACAAGCAAGCCAACCCATCAATGAATCCTTAGATCCTGAAAATTCAAAACAAAATAAAACAAAATGAAAATACGATGATATATACCTGCCTCGCATGCATATCCTCAAAAAGACCCCACGCGGTCTGAAGGTCGGAAAACCAATGGTGACCCCACAGTGCTGCCCTCCACACATGCATCCGCAGAAACGTGAATGCCACCTCCAACGGAACCCCCGGACAAAGAAAAACAAAATGATCATATGCCTAAAACTAAAAAAAAAATAGCAAAAGAAATGCTGAATAGCTGCTACGACCAAAAAACAGAGACACCATGACACCAATTAACTAAAACTCACCTGGAGGAAGGGAAGAATATCTCCGATCGTCATGACGCCTTGTCCCTGACGATAAAGCTGCTCATAAAGATGCGCCAATACGGCTGCACCCCACGCGTAAGTAGGGACCCAATCCAAGTCCCTGAGAACCATAAAAAATAACTCGGTGATGCATCCCCGAGTGAAAGAAGAAAAGAGTACCGCACCGAGGAAGTGCATCAAGAATGCTCGAAGCACTCTATCCGCAGCCAACCCCGGCTCAACCACGGGCTCCCGACCCACTACCACCACGCAATGCGCCTCAGCAGACGCCCTCACCTCTGAATGGCATCTCGGAGGGACGAAGCCACTCGCAAACGTATCAAAGAACCAAGTGACACGAACTACACCTGGCCCCGATCCACTCAAACTATATGGTACACCCAAAATCTCCTCACACATTGCTAAATACTCTCCTACCATCCACCCCGTGATCGGCTCACCCTCAAAATGAAGACCGATAATGCGGACTCAGTCCTCTGGAGTCAGCAATATCATACCAACTGGAAAGAGAAGCACTTGATGCTCCTCCATCTACCTCTCCAGAATCACTATAATCAGGCCACAATCGACCTGAAAGGGCTCCAGCTCCAGGATCGGCCAAAACTGAAAGACACCAACCACGCCCGTTGAAACTCTGGCAAGGCACAATACCAAGTATAAGACTCAGTCCATGTCAAACTGATAGTCAGCTGCGGGGGCTCCTATCGAATAGAATAACGAGCAATAAAAAAAAATGACAATAAGACTAATACACATACCTATTACGAGAGACAGATAGATCTACCAAGAAGCCAATGAAAATGTACTAAAACACATAATGAAAATTTATAACAAACATACAAAACATGATAAGAACAACAAAGCAGAAACGTGACCTATCCCTCGATACAGTCATGATGCATGAGTGGGCACACAATCAATAATCAATGCAGGTTCGACATAAATTAAAAAGGGTTTTCAGATCCTAATAAGTCTATGTCATAACCTAAATGACTAGAAAAAAATGAAGGAATTCTTGCTCACCGATACCTACCCGGCCTCGAGTAAAGAAATCCTCTAGCAGGAAGTGTCTGCGATCTCGACGCTCCTCACCCTAGTGCTCTTCAGCCTCACCCTCGGCTCTCTCGCTCCTTAGCCTCATCCTTAGCTCTCTCATCCCCAGCTCTCTCCTCCTCAAGCCTCTCACCCTCGTCCTCAGCTACATCCTGCTCAATCTCGAGTACCTCCTCCTTGACCTCCACCTGGTCAACCTCCTCTCTAGCCACCTCCCCAATATCCACCTCCCCGATAACGACATCGGTCTAAGCCTCGAACGTCTCGCCTATCTCCCCCATCATAATCCTCTCTAACTCAGAAATAGAGAGATCGTGCCTACCAATACCCTCACCCTTCATTCTAGAAGAAAGAGCTCAAGAAATTGAAGAGAATGAAAGAAATGGTGCTTGAAACGGATGATCGGATCATGAGATATCACGAAGACATGAAAACTAGAGCACAAAGAAACAAGGAAACTAGAGAATCAGAGATAAAAATGGATAGCATAAAAATAAAAGTTTTTGAACTATTTATAGGACACGGCTAAATTGCGTGCGTCAACTCATGTGCTCAACCCAATCACGCACCACCATTCCTGCGCTTAATTTGGATCAAACGACCAGTCTTGAGCGTGTAAACCAATCATCGCCTGCTCAAACTAATCCGACCACCTGGTTGCGTGCAGCCTACCAAGTGTGTAATCACCTCAAGCGCCCGAATCAGTGTGCGCGAATGCCAACAGTCATCGCCACACTGACCGGCCATCGCCCTAATCTTGCGCCCCATGTCATGCGTTTAACTCGGTTAAACGATTGGACATTGGCGCTTAATGACCTTCCAACCCCCTAAAATGCGTGCTCACATTTCGGCGCGCAATTTGTTTATGCGCCCGGAGTGAAGCGCGCAATTTTCCAGAAACACAAAAAATATGCCCCAGAACAGCAAGCTCATAGGCCTAAATTAGGAGACTTCCGACACTAATTACCGACCTAAACTCTGCCCTGGTTAAGACCAATCCAAAAACACTCCTAACTTTAAAAAAATATATATATAAAATATACACCCCAAACTAAACTAAAAAATGCCCGCCAATATCATTTATACACTTCAACTAAGGCCGAACTAAACTAAAAAAAAAAAATGCCCCCATAACTTACGCGCTTGATCTTAGACTAAACTAAACTAAACTAAAAATGCTCCCAACATACCCCAGATTCGAAATAAAATAATCCAATCGAACCAGACTCGAAGAAATATTAAATAAGGAAAACATCACACCCAAAACAACTTAAATAAGCTTCAAAATAAACCAAACAAAGTTTACTACAAAAGGAACTTAAAAATGTAATTACTTCATAAATGAATAAATGATTACAAAACACATCGAGGGCATACCCTCTGAATATACAAATTAAAACAAGAAATTTAAAATCAGCACGTTCAGGCAATGCCCGAATATGGATTTATTCGAGAAACCACTTCGAGTTGGATTGGTAGCACCAACCTTGGTATCACCTCGCATTCCCAATCTCGTCCATTACCAATAATCCTTAGTAATCACAACTCTTCGGGTTCAATACCCGGGATACAAAATAAAAAGGAAGAAACGACATCAACAAAGAATGCCCAAAAATCACAAATAAAAAAAAAAGCCCTAAAACTTCTAAAATCTTAAGCTTGAAATAAAATTCAAACAAAAAAATAAAGCCTTTGGCCCACACTTATAAGCTATACCTCCTAAACCCCAGAGTGACAAGTGTCACACCTTTAAACCCTTCTAATATAATTAATCAAAACCAAACACATACCCCCCTTTTGAAATACCACAATCCGTGACAAGCTTAGATGAACCAATAGGAGTAAAACACCCAATAACCATCTTGAACTCTTTGAAAACTCACACACTTCTAACAAGTGTCATCTCAAATTATATAAAAGGACTAAAATAAAATACCTTAAACTTTAAACAAAAAATAATTCTCTAGAATAAGACCTTGACTAGTTTGGGACAAAAAAAAAATGCCCCCAACGAACCAAACAGAACCAACTGAACCCTCTAAACAAAGCTCAATAAAATAAATTAGTCTCGGGATCAACCCTCAATAAATCTGGAATGACTCCTAAAAACCCTAAGCTAAATTAAATCCTAAACTAAATCAAACAAAATATGCCTGACTAATCCATTAAATTAGTTTAAAACAAATAACTAAGCACAAAAAAAAAAAAAAAACACCTCTTTATTTATAATTAAAATTCTTTACATGTATCACTGGAGGCATACCTCCTGAACTTAAAACCCAAAATGAAAACCTAGAACCTAACTTACAACCCAAAACAAAAACTGGAAATCCAAAATCAATACAAAGCGAGGAGCGGAGCATCCAATCGGAGGCTTCAGGAAGGATTGGTTGGGTAATACATCCCTCCACTTGTAACACCTCCTCTTCCGCCATCTTCATCGCCTTCGCTGCCGCCTCCTCAACGCTACCTTCACTGCTCCCTAAAAGGAATCGATGTGAAGACTAGCACCCTCATTCCCAATACCTCCCATTCCCAGAATAACACCGTCCCCGAGCATCACCTCAGGGCGAAGATCACACAAAATAACGAACATAGGAAGAAACGACATCCCAATCGGACGATTAGATCATCTAATATCACTAAAACACGAACTTTAGAACACAAAATATCCAAAAAAAGTAAAACTCGAGACTAAACCGAGGAATGAAAACCAAATGAAGGCTCTCTCGCTTAAATAGAGTACGGATTTAATCACGCGCCCATACATATGCGCTTAATCAAGTCATGCGCCACGCACACTGCCCTCAATCTAAAACAAACGGCTCACATGAGCCGCACAACTGAACCATCGCCCACGCAGTGACCTGGTGATGCTCTGATCACCTGCTCACTATAGGCCGTGTAACCCTATCAAACGAATGCCTCACGTCGCTCAATATGAAAGGTCACCCCCACAGTGGCATGGTGACGCCCCGATCACGTGCATGTGTTTTAACTCATAATTCAATCACTTGCACACTCACACACGCGTAAACAACCCTTCAAACCTGCGATCGCATGCCTAAAAATAGGCGTACAATCATATTGAGCGGCCTAAAATAGGTGCGCAATATCTGAATTTGAACAGAATCTACACCTTCAGATATTTTGCACCCCATCTTGATCAAAATTCCCCTGTCCCATCGCGTGGCCTCACATGCTGCTCAGAAAGAACAACACAACCACTTACCCTTCGCCCATCACGATCCCGTTAGAGATGGAGAACCCCATTACATAACCTTGTCACGCACGTTCCATTGCGATAAATCAATCATGCCACTATGCATCCTCTCGTGAGAAGCCAAAGACGAAGCCAATCACGATGCAACCACAACTTGATCTTAAACAACCCAAGATCTGTAAAATAAAGAAACAAGACGCACCTATCATGCAAATATCCTACCAGCATCCCATCGCAAACAACGCCCCATAACATCTAGACACAACCTCGACACACATTCATCAATATGTCCCCTCGCAATGCAACTACGACTTGTTCTCACCAGAACATGCCCCATCATGACACAACAATCTCATTTGGTCCTACAACCCCAACACCAATCACACCTCCCCGAAACCCCCATCACCAAACTGTGCATGGAGTCAAACTTTCTGAAAGTCTCATCGCTAACTATGCTCAGCCAACATCCCATTGCAAACATCACTACCTGAAAAGCTCAAACAACACCTGCCATGCCATATGATGAAAAGGAAGAAAGCTCGATCGTGTCCCATCGCTAAAGCAAAGAGCCCGCTTCCCGAATTGCTCGCTATGTAATAGTCGCTAGACACCACTGCCGCAGCAGAAATGCATGAAGATTTGGGACTCCTCCCATGTCCCATCGCATCTGACTATTGCCAAGTTCTAGCACGAACATCCTGTCAGAATCCCCATGTCCCATGAAGACTCGTCCAGCACGCAGCTAAAGAAAGGAAGAATCTCCAAGTCCCATCGCGACATCACCTCCCCAAGATGCTACATCACACTGGCGGTCGCGCTCCGCCACAACGGACACTAGAAAAGAGAAGAAATCTCCAAAGTCTCACCACCAGCTATACAAAAATCCTGACAACCCATCAATCCCATCACGGACTACACAAGCTACACACAACACAGGTAAGTATCACCCCCAGGTAAGTACTACTCCCCTCTCTCTTACTCGATATTCCTTATAAATATAGTTGGCTAGGATTAAGTTAAAATATTTTCAAAATCCATCTCTCTCGACTCGCGAATCATTGTAGTCCTCCCATAAGAGACAATCATCAGTACTCACCGAGAAGGTTAAACGGAGTATCCGACATGCCAAGTGTCGTCTCGATAATCACACAAACGGTCGGGTCCACAAATCCCGTACTGGTGGATCTACTTAGTGACATCTTGGAAGCCATGTTTTCTACCGTTTTACCACCGAATTGATCTAAGTTAAATTCCCAAACTTTGAAAAAAAATATCTTACCTCTTAAACCAAAAACTTTTACTTCTAAAAAAAATAATCTCTTTTACCTCCAACAATAAAACAAAAAATAGAAAAAGAAACTAAAAAATATAAACGAAGAGACCCCTCTAACTACCAAAATTCATCTCAATTATCAGCCCAAATAGGCCATTCTCCTGGGAAACTGAACAATGAGTATATTTAATCTAAGAATCTACAAACACCTATTGGAAAAGGAACTCCTGAGGCGCATTGGTGTGAGCAATGATGCGCCTGGTCAGACATGACTTGCGAAAGTCTTCGACATTATATCACATTGTATTATTGGTCCCTGAACCTTATGGACATTTGTATGATGCCCCCTAGTAACTCGACTAAGTCATACACCTCTGTTTGACTACCCCTTGCAGTAGGTCGCGACATGCGGCATGATGCCCTTTACTCCCATAGATTACGATATGGTGATTCTCCTTTTCATTTGACTGTCACTCGCAGCAGATCACGCCATGTAATGGGATGCCCCTTGCACCCGCGAAATAGGATATGCTGACTTCCCCCGTCGACTGTCTATGATAGCGGGCCGTGATACATGATGGGATAGCCCCTGGGCATCCACGGCATGAAAAATGCCTTTCGACAGCTACCACTGGGCCCCTGGATGCTCCATTTTAGCTTGCGCTGATAGATAAGAAAGTCAAGCATATCATGTCAGCATCCCTAGTTCACATTTGTGATTTCCTAAGAAAAACGAAAAGACACCTCGAATGAGGGATGTCTACTTCTTCGATGCATTCTTACTTTGCAAGTGCGCGCTGAAGAGGGGCATCTGTAGACACCCCCATTTTTCCCTCCCAAAATATACAAATCTATTCGGTAAACCTTTGACCTCTCAACCCCAATGTCGGACCATAAACTGAAATAATAGTATATGGCTGGACACAGGCTGAAACAATAGCTCTGTGGCTCAGACCCCATGACCCTAACATGGGAACCATGCACTGAAATAATAGTATATGGCAGAATGCAGTCTGAACCAATAACTCTATGGCATAAATCCCAATGTAGGGAGACTATATACTGAAATAATAGTATATAGTCCGAATGCAGACTGAAACAATAGTCTTACATTTCAGACCCCTTTGCCCTAATGTGGGACCATATACTGAAACAATAGTATATGGCTGGACACAGGCTGAAATAATAGCTCTGTGGCTCAGACCCCATGACCCTAACGTGGCACTGAAACAATATTACATGGCTGAGCACAGGCTGAAATAATAGCTCTGTCACTCAGACCCCGAAGTAGGGAGACTATATACTGAAACAATAGTATATAGTCGAAATGCCGACTGAAATAATACTCTGGCATTTCAGACCCCCTAACCCTAATTGGGACCATATGCTGAAACAATATCATATGACTGAACATAGGCTGAAATAATAGCTCTGTGGCTCAAGCCCCATGACCCTAACATCGAAGCCATGCACTGAAATAATAGTATATGGCTGAACACAGGCTGAAATAATAGCTCTGTGGCTCAGATCTCAATGTAGGAAAACTATATATTGAAACAATAGTATATAGTCGAAATGCAGACTGAAATAATAGTCTTACATTTCAAACCCGACCCGGACTCGGACAGCCCCGAATTACAGGCCTAAAACCACGCTCGTAATTCGATCGCACGCCAAACCACACACGTGCAATTAGTCCCCCTTTCAGACCTGACTTTCTTTCCCAGACTACTTCGAGACTCGATTACGCACCTCACATGAGATGCGCGATCGGATTGAGCGCTCGACCACTAGTGTGTAATTGGCCTACGCCCGACCTAGTTTTACAGTCCTTGACCCCAAAGCTTCCTCGATTATGTGCTTCGAAAGAGATGCTTAATCGGATTGCGCACCCTACACCAAGCGCACAATTAGTCCTAACTTTGTTAGAACTAGGAAACTCGCTGAGCAAGTCAGTCGGTCACTCACTGAGTCGGTGATCGACTCAAAGCGATTAAGCACCGAAAAACCGACGCGCAATTCAGTTAAACACCTAAAATAGAGGGTTTAATTAGAAAAAAACCTATAAAAGCCTTTTTTTTTAATTCGACCAGGAGGTTGGACGAAAGAGGCTAAAATTTTTGCAGAGAGAGGACGACAAATACAAATAATTTCGAGGACAAACCCATAGAGAAACATAGCCATGATTTCGAGATTCAAGCTTTGAATTTTTAAGATTCCTCTTCGCAGCCCCGACCTCAGGTAAGAATTTAGTTTTAGTTTTTGACTGTAGCCTTTTAGTCTTTAGATTTAGGATTCCTTAGTCTTAATTATTAACATAAAATATTTTCAGTCTTAAACTATAGCACCTTTTTTAGATCGTAATTTTAAGCTCTGGTTCTAGTCCCCTATTTCTAGAACCAGTCCTTAATCTGACGGCCTAATTTACCGACCATAGACTTTAATTTTGCTCTAAAATCTTAATCTCTAGTCCTATCATTAATCTCCCGTTCTAGTTCTTAGTTTATAGAATTAGTCCTTAATCATATGGTCTGATTTCGGACCCGAATTCAGTCCTTAAAATTTTAAATTCTAGTTTTAATTCCTTAGTTTAATATTCCTAAAATTTCAAATATTAATTTAGTATTCTAAAATTCTAGTTTCATAATTTAATTCATCGTTATAATCTTGAAAATGACTCTAAAAATCCAAAAATACTATTTTATAATCCAAAATTCAATTTGCTTCATTCTCAGCCACCCAATTTGCCCTAGGGAGCTTACAGAGGGTACTCGGGAACGAGGCCAATCCTCCTTAGCATAGCTGGCCCGAGACTCCTTTTTCCTACATTTTTAGTAGGATTAATTCATTGCTTTAATTAGAATTTTAGTAAAATTAATCCATTGTTTCAGTTAGAATTTTAGTATAATATAATTTATTGCTTTAGTCAGAGTTAGTAAAAGGTAGTTCTTTTATCTCAATTAAATTTTAGTATAGCTAATTCATTATTTTAAATCAGATTTTTTTTAGTAAAGTTAATTCCTCGATCTGATTAGAAAATTTGATAAAATTAGTTCCTTTATTTTAATTAGATTTTTAGTATAGTTAATTCATTGCTTTAATTAGATTTTAATAACATTAGTTTATTTGTTTTAATTAGATTTTAATAAAATTAATTCCTTTCTTTTAATTAGAGTTCTAGTAAAATTAGTTCTCTATTTTAATAAGAATTGCAGTATAATTATTATAATTGCTTTACTTAGAATTCTAGTACAGTCAGCATGCTTGATTTAATTAGAGTTTTATCAGAATTAACATACTTGCATTCCTAGTACAAGTAGGAGACTAATATTAATTAGACTTCTAGTAACATTAGGAAACTGGATTAATTAAAATACTAATAAAATTAAAATATTTAAATTAATTAGACTCCTAGCACAATTAGGAGACTAATATTAATTGGACTTCTAGTAGTATTAGGACACTAAAATTAATTAGACTCCAAATAAGACCACAACTAGACTCATAATAGAATTAAGAAATTTAAACCAATTAGAATCATAGCAATAGTAGGAAAAGAAAAGAAAAACTAAACTATCTAAATTATAAGAAAGAGCCATAGCTGCTGACGTTTGCAGGCGGACGACTTAGTAAAGAAATAACCCACACCCGCTCTAAAGTGTGATCACTAACGTGTTACAGCGTCATTAAATATTTGCAGTTGGCGATCGCAACCAACTGGGAATCTTCCTAGAAATCCCCTCTTTTTATTTTATTTCTAACATCCAAACTCCGCATCGCTAGAGTCTACATAGACAGAATTGGGCAACTGATTCAACGGGGACCGAGAGGAATCCAGAAAAAGTGCGCACCAACAGCAACGCTTTTTAGGAGTGTAGCTACCCGAAAGCTCAAAACCTCTTGATTGTAAGATCTTAGACCGTACCTTCGTATCATGAACTATAAAAATATAATAAGGCAATAAAAGCGCCTTAAATAATTGAAGGTAATTTTTTTTTAAAACATTAATTAATCAAAATAAAACTCACAATAATATTTTTATTCCAATAAAAAAATCCAACATGATTAAAGCTTAAACAGTCTTAATAAAATACTAATTGATTATTATCTCATTTACTAAAAAATCAATAATAATAACTAAAAAGGAAAATAGATACTTAGGCCGCGAAGCCTTTATCGCCATTCATTTTCAGTTATGGAGCGCCACGTGCAATCTCATCACCATAGACCCATACGTTGTCCTCGATTACACCTGTTCATCTGGCCACTCACATCAACAAGGGGTGTAAGTTTACACTTGTATAGACCAGACATACAATCCATTAAAGCATAAAATATCAATCATAACTATATAAATATTATTATAATCTCAATAAGCTAAAACGAACTGAACATAAAAATATATATCAATGTTGCATGAATGCATCATTTCTTTTAATTTCATCTTTCCTATCTATTAATGCACGTTAGACTCCGCCCCGCTCAAGACATTGGGTCGTAATCATGCTTATTACTTATTTAGTTAGACTCCGTCATGCTCAAGATGTTGGGTCTAATCAATCATATCATTTATTACATGTCAAACTCTGTCCTGCTCAAGACGTTGGGTTTAATTATGCTCATTATGTTCTTGTTCAGTTAGACATCGATTGTAATCGCTCGAGCAAGGCTGCGTACTCGCTTGCGCGAGGACAAGTGGTCGCTCGCGCGAGTTATAATCGCACCAGCGAGGGTGAGTAATCGCTCGCGCGAGGATAAGTACTCGCTCGTGTGAGGAAAAGTGGTCGCTTGCGCGAGGTCTAGCATAAATATTTGTGTCATTTTAATTAGTTCTTTGGAGTTATGATTCCCTAGATCCTTGTGAACTTTTCTAAGAATATTTTGATTCATGTAATGTAGGTTTGGCGTATGAATGTTACGCTTGACCCTTATGTAATATTGATGTAATTGGATGATGGCTTTGCTTTGAGGTAGGGAATACTCTGAACATGTACCCTTGATTATAAAATCATGTATGTAGTGATGTGATATGTACATGTGTGCATTAAGAGCATAGTTAATTGCTTGTTAATCGAAATTGAACTAAAGCATGTGAATTAAAGAGGTGTGTGTGCGTGTGTGTACACTAAGTAAGAAACCAGTAAACTTATAAGTGTATGATATCCCAGGGATGCATATGAGATGTGAGAATCTAGGTGATCCATAAGAGTATGTGACATCCCAGGGATGTATAGTCAAATGAGAAACCATGTGAATGAGCCTTGAACAAACTTTGAATATTATAATTAGCACAATTACACGATGATAAATTATATGTATTTTGCACAATAAATTTGAGGTTCATAAAATACCCCACCGACTCAGCGGTATACTCGTGACTGACTTGACTGAATATCTGTGACCAGTACGACAGCGAATCTGTACACCAATAGGACATTCCAGGGATGTATATGAGTTATGTGTTCGTCGCCTAGGAGAAAGGGACTTGGATTATATTACATTTAAATATATTTCAATTGGACGACGATGGTGGGTATTCCATCGGGGCTCGATGCTATATTGCTCGAGGAATTATTTAAGTTATTTGATTTAAGTTTCAAGGCAGATCTTCTGGCCTATGAGAATAAAATTGAAAATAAGTTAACAAATATAGAGTAACAGATGCATTCAGTTCATGCTTTCAGTAACTTAAACTATTTTTCAGCTATCTTTTATTGATAAATCATGTTTCTAATGTCATGGAATATATGTGAGTAAGATAGACTTATATGTTCATTCAATTGATTTCCTATTGAGCTATGATGTAGCTCACTCCTTCGACTATACGTCACAGGTCCAGTGTTAGCTGCTGTTGCTGCTTCGAGAGACGTGGATCTGGAGGATTCAGATTATGAGCCTGGGGAGGAGTTAGAGCCCCTTCCTGAGGATTTCTTCTAGAGGACCCTCTACGTACTCTGATAGATTTTGTGAGAGAAATTGTATGGCTTGGTATGTCTAGCCTTTTGTAAGACAATGTAATTTTAGTGAGACATTCTTTTGGCGAATCATCTGGGGTGATGGTTGTTTCATCACCGATGGTTCGGGTTGGTTCTTTTGCTCATGCAGTGGCTTGAGATTAGAAGTGTCTTTTGAGCATCATGTTTTGACTTTATCTTATAGAACTAGAGATTTAGTTTAGTATTAGTTCTTAAGTACTTGATTTGCTTTATAGTTGCTTGGTTATATTAAATGTTCCGTGCAGGCTTATGGCACACAACCTCGAGGGTCGTGCCAATGGCACGAGTTTTGGGGTGCCAAAATTTGGGCTTTCATAGTTGGTATCAAAGCTATTTCTTTTAAAATTTTTGACAAGTCTTGATTTTGTCAAAGCATATGACCTTCTGCTAATAAAATTGTAGTTTCATGATCGCAGAGCTTTATGTCTTCTAGAGGGAGGGGCCGACCCAGAGGTGGCCATGACAGGAACTTACAGAGTAGAGACGGTTTTGTCTCGGCTTCAAATAGAGTGGTGTTGGGGAATAGGGATGCCCCAGGAGACAATAGTCAGGAAAACAGAGACCAAGAGGGGAACTAAGATAGAGATCAGAGAGAACAGGAAATGGTAAGAGAAAGAAATGAGGAAAGAGAAGAGCGTCAGAGGATGATCATACTATGAAAACTATGACAAATGCCATGGCTCAGCAAGCAACGTCCTTGGCAGCACATAATGCCAATGACTAGCATCAGCCACCACCTACGCCTCCAGTGGGTACTACGCAGCCATTACCCTCAGCGTTCACAGAGTTTCAGAGGATGCGTCCTCCGAGTTTTTCAGGGCAAGCAGAGCCAATAGATGCAAAGAATTGGCTAAGTGAGATGGAGAAAGTGTTCAGTGTGATTATGTGCACTGAAGATGAAAGTGTCCGTTGGGCAGCATATATGTTAGATGGGGAGGCAGGCCCATGGTGGAAGTCCGTGTCGAGGACTAGGGCTCAGGAAACCCCAGGATTGTCATGGACATGGGATGAATTCGTGATCGAATTTAACAAACAGTATTTCCGTGAAGTTATGCGTAACCAGATGGAAGTAAAGTTCTTACAACTTGAACAGCGAAAAATTTCGGTAAGGGAATGCGGAGTAGAGTTCATGAGGCTCGCTCGCTTTGCTCCTAATTATGTGGTTACCGACTTGATGAAAGCCAAGAGGCTTCAACGTGGGTTGAGGTCTGATATCAGGGGAAGAGTGGCAGCCTTTGAATTGAAAATCTATGGAGAGGTTATGAGCAAGGCTTTGGTGATTGAGGAAGATAATGAGGATCGATATCGGAGAAGAGATTAGCAAGGAAGGGGAGGGATGGAGTAGAGTAAAGTAAGAAACTACGAGTCGGTGAACAAAAAGTCACGATTCATAGTACCCATTCAGAGGCAACAGTTTCAGACGGGTTTCGTTAGATCGACACAGACAAACTATCCTAGACTACCTATGCTTGCTTCTGGGAAGCCGATCAGATATGAGAACCTTGTTACCACTACCGGAGTATCAGTTAACCAGGGTTTCTCATGGGTAGCATCTTCTATAATAGTTGAGGCTTGTGCCAAGTGTGGCAAGTCTCACAAAATGGCAGATTATAGGCGGAGTACTCGGGGTTGTTTCAAGTGTGGGAAGATAGGCCACTTAATCGAAGATTGCCCTGAGATGAACAAGGAGAGAATGACTTCTGTTTCCATGCTGAGACTGATACAATCAAAGAAGCCGGTCTTGCAAGGAAGAGCCTATGCGATTACTGCCCAGGAAGCACAGAATGTCAATGACATTTAAGACATTATCCAAGGTGAGATTTTCTTTTAAATTAATAATTTTAATTACTTAAAGTTTTTAGATAGAGAAGGTGCATCCATGTAGGAAGTAGAGTAGACTCATTCCTGTATATAAATTTTGATGTATAAGTATGTTATATATATATATGTATGATATAAGTACCTTGCAATTATACGGAAAGGGAAGTGACGTAGCTTATGAAGCTAGAGTATTGATAGACTCGGGGTCTACCAATTCATTTACTACTCCTCGACTTACAAATAAGATGAAGGTCAATCTAGAGACGTTGGATTTTATCTTGGCTATATCTATTCCAACTGGGGAATCAGTCGATACGGACTTGGTTTGTAAGTCGGTGATAATAACCATTAGAGATGGGGATGCCTTTGAACTAAAAAAAAATTTAGTTATGTTGGATATGCAAGGATTCGACATAATCTTTGGCATGGATTGGTCGTCAACTCATTGTGCAATGGTCTATTGTAAGAACAAAGTAGTTATCTTTAGACTGAATATAAGGAGATCATTCCAATTCGTAGGGGTGAGAATGAAGTTTTTGCCACTTGTGTTCGCTGTCAGAGCCGTGCGCTTGATCAGAAAGGAGTGCAGTGATTACTTGGCATTTTTTAAGGAAGACAAGGAAGGAAAGAACATCATTTTAGAGATTACGGTTGCACATGAGTTTGAGGAGGTCTTTTCAGAGGAATTGAAAGGATTACCTCCTGATAGAGAGGTGGAATTCGCTATCGACTTAGCACCTGGAACGGAGCCTGTTTCTAAAGCATCATACCGAATGGCTCCTGCTGAGTTGAAGGAACTGAAAGAGCAATTACAAAAGCTCTTAGATAAGGTTGTAAGGCTGAGCGTGTCTCCTTGGGGAGCACCGGTCTTGTTTGTAAAGACGAAAGATGGGTCGATGCGACTGTGTATCGACTATCGTCAACTAAATAAACTGACCATCAAGAATTGATATCCCTTGCCTCGGATTGATGATTTATTTGATCAACTATAAGGAGCGAGATATTTTTCCAAGATCGATATGAGATTTGGATACCATCAGCTGAGAGTCAAGGTAGAGGACATCCAGAAGACAGCATTCAGGACGCGGTAAGAACACTATGAGTTCTTAGTGATGCCATTTGGTTTGACGAATACACCGACATCGTTTATGAACTTGATGAATCGGGTGTTGAAACCACACCTGGACACTTGCATTGTAGTATTCGTCGATGACATTCTGATATATTCAAAATCGAAGAAGGAGCATGAAGAACATTTGAAAATCACTCTACAGACTCTGCGTGGACACAAATTATATGCCAAGCTCAGTAAGTACGAGTTTTGGTTAGAGAAAGTTATCTTTTGGGGAAATATCATCTCAAAGGAGGGTGTCACAGTAGATCCGGCAAAGATCAAAGCAGTGGTACAATCAGAATAACCGAAGACGGTGATAGATATCCATAGTTTTCATGGTCTAGCTAGATACTATCGACGTTTTGTGGAGGGATTTTCAAAAATATCGGGACTGCTTATGAGTCTCATGAGAAAGGATGTGAGATTTGAGTGGAATGAAGCGTGTGAAAAGAGTTTTTAAGAACTCAAGAAGAGACTCACTTAAGCTCCAGTACTAGCGATTCCTTCAGGCGGTGGAGGGTTTGCGATATATAGTGATGCTTCACATAGTGGTTTAGGCTGCGTGCTCAACTAAAATAAGAGAGTGATTACTTATGAGTCGAGGCAGCTAAAAGATCACGAGAAGAACTACCCAACACATGACTAGGAACTAGCAGCGATCATATTTACATTGAAAATTTGGAGACATTATTTGTACGGTGAGACCTTTGAGATCTTCACCGACTATAAGAGCCTTAGGTACTTATTTACACAGAAAAGAATTCAATATGAGGCAGTGTAAATGGATGAAATTTCTCAAGGACTATGATTGTTCCATACAATACCACCCAGGCAAGGCTAATGTCGTAGCAGATGCCTTGAGTCCTAAGGGTTTAGCTTAGTTAGCTAATCTTATCATGGAGATGCATAGATGGAAGTTGTTTGAAGATCTTTTATTATATGATGCAAATATCGAGGTGCAAGCTACAGGGGCTTTCTTGGCCAACATGACAGTGAGACCGACGATCTTTGAGCATATTCACAAGCTACAGATGAAAGACCCAGAGTTAACAAAAATTCGACAAGATTTGAGTGAGGGCACCAAACCAGAATTCTCGGTGAAAGAAGATGGTTCCTTACTATTCAAGGGACGCCTTTGTATTCGAGTTGATGCCTTTGTATTCTAGTTGATGCCGATCTATGGCAAACTATTCTAGATGAGGCTCATAAATCGAGAAATGTGACCCACCCCGGTAGCACCAAAATATATTAAGACTTGAGGAAGAATTACTGGTGGAGAGGTCTGAAGCAAGACGTAGCCAAGTATGTGTCAAGGTGTTTGACATATCGGCGGGTGAAAGTGGACCACAGACACCCTGCTGGATTGTTGCAACCTCTACCTATACCAGAGTGGAAGTGGGAATCAATCTCCATGGATTTTTTTATAGGATTACTTTGTACAACAAAGAGATACAATACTATTTGGGTAGTCATTGATCGACTGACCAAGTCTGCTCACTTCTTACCCTACAACACAATATGCACAGCAGGAAGACTCACGGAGTTGTATATGAAGGAGATAATGCATTTGCATGGAATTCCCAGCAACATTGTCTCTGATCGTGACCCATTATATACTTGAAAATTTTGAAAGAAGTTTCAAGAAGGCATGGGTATGCGATTGGACTTTAGTTCGGCGTTCCATTCGCAGACTGATGGGCAAATGAAGCAGGTAAATCAGGTGATAGAAGACATGCTCAGAGTGTGTATGCTGAAATTATAAGGATCGTGGGATCAACATCTACCATTGATCGAATTTACATATAACAGTAGCTTCCAAGCAAGCATTGGAATGGCACCTTACGAAGCTCTCTATGGAAGGCGATGTAGATCACCTATTAATTGGGAGGAGACCGGTGAAAAGTTTGTATTGGGGCCGAAGCTACTTGAAGATAACGCCATTGTTGTTCGTATGATAAGAGAGACTTAAATCGGCTCAGAGCAGACAGAAAAGCTATGCCGATATCAATAGAACAAGCATGGACTATGCCATTGGTGAGCATGTGTTCGTAAAGGTTTCACCCATAAAAGACGTTTTGAGATTTGGGAAGAGAGGAAAGATGAGTTCCCATTACCTTGAACCCTTTGAGGTTTTGGTCGAATCGGTGAGGTCACTTATTACATTGGATTACCTCCGTTGTTTGATCCAGTACACAACGTATTTCATGTATCCATGCTCTGAAAGTAGGTAAATGACCCTATACATATCTTGGGAGGTCAGCCGATCGAAATGCACGAAGACATGACCATGATAAAAGAAGTGGCCCACATATTGGATAGAAAAGAGCAAGTTTTACACACAAAGGTGATTCCTTTAGTGCTTGTCAGGTGGAAGAATTATCCGGCCGAAGAAGCAACTTGGGAACTTGAAGTGGATGTGAGAGAACAATATCTAAAGCTATTTTAGGAAAGCTAGATCACATGGCTTATTTGAATTTGTAAGAAATGATGCTATCTAAATCAATGCTTAATTTTTGTGAAAGAGTGTCAATTATGGTTTGTGATTGCTTAAATAGAGGAGGTTTTATAAAGAAAACTTTTATACTACACAAAATGTGATCCCAATGCCATAAAAATGTGAAAGTAGACCAGAAATTGAGCCAGAAGATGTTTCTGGGCTTGCTCGGGCGATAACTTTAGCTCACTCGCATGATAACTTCAACTTGCTTACGCGATCCTTATGCAAATCGAGCGCCAGAATAGTTTTTGTGATCGCTCGCGCGAGAACCTGAATATATATATGGGTGTCCACTATTTTCACCCGTTTCCTCCGCTCGAACGACAATTTTGGAGAGCTAGGGTTTGGAATTCGAACTCAAAGGCTTCAACACGTCTAATTTCAACTTGTTTTTTGCGAATCCGAACCGATAAAAGTGCTTAGAAAGGTGATTTCTACCCTTATTCATCTTTATTTTTGTTGATTTAGTTTGAAAGACCTTGTGATGGCTTCTACAAGCCCTAATCCTCAACCTAGAAAGACGATAGCGATTCGACCGCCGTCTTCTCATAGCAAGGCACCACAAGCACCACCTCCACCACCTCAATCATCTACACCGACCCAACCCAATGATTGGTGGGGGGCCAAAAATTTTGAGCGCGAGTGGGAAATACACGAAAGTTTTTTTCGGGATCCTATGTCCACAAAATGAACTTCGGACTATCTCGGCATTAATGGTTTGAAACCATTGTGGGCGTCGTTTAAAGCCCGGTACTATCCAAGGCTTGTTAAACTATTTTATGAGACCCTTAAAACTAATACTAATGAAACCACTCTCATCATTGAGGTAGATGGAAGGGCGTTGGCTTTTGGCAATACCGACATTTCCATCGCCATGAACTGCCGTCACACCTTCATCCAGGACCCGCTTTCTCAACCCCCTTTCGCCCAAGAAGTAAACTTTCAGACTATTGTCGCTGACATCACGGGCAGCAGTACTACATCCAGACAATCTATCACTAGATCCTAGTTGCCGTCACATATGTGACCTTTAGACATTATTTTTAAGAAAAATTTGTACCCGATTGGCCATGAGCAGGAGCGTCGTGGGCCATTTTTGAGGGCTTTGCACTCTGCCTTTCACAACAGGTGGTTTAGCGCCCTTAGGGAGGCTATGAAGGGCATTGTGCATGCCTATAAAAGGAATGTGAGGGGTGCTGTCCCTCCACCCATAAACCGCCTACCCTATGCCTGTCTGATTTCACGACTCTTTGACTTACGTCATGGAAAAGAGGGTTTTGAGATTAAAGGGGACGAGCCCATACTAACAGACAACATCATTCCATTCATCGCCCAAGATTTAACTAAGAACTTAAAGAGCCTACAAAACAGTCAAAAGAGGAAGAGGGATAGTCAGGTCGCATGGCAGGTGGCTCAACCACCACCACCACCCGACCCAGCTGCTCCATCCACTTCGTCTTCACAGCCCTTCCCTACCATCAACGGCAACATGATACATGATATCCTTCTATAGGGGAGGGCGATTAGATTGCACCAGAGGTTTTAGGAGGCACTTCTTATAGATCTTATGACCCACACATTCCCACAGACATACCGGGAGTGTGTAGATGTGTTTCGGGGTGCCATTTTCAGTGCATCTAGCTGAGGTGCTGCTACTAGGGAGACGGCCGGGGAGGGGGTTGTCGAGGAGGAGGTTGATGATGATGATGACTATGAGGAGGAGGATGATTATGACTCGAGTTCTGGCTCTGAGGAGGAGGACGATGATGAGGAGTACGAGAAGGGTGACGAATAGGTCATCATCGCAGAGTTAAATTCTTTTTGAAAATGTAAATGCTATGGCTATAAAATGTTGATAAAAATGTGGGGATGGAGAACATTCAAAATATTTTTCTTTTTTTTTATTATTGATTATCACCGCTACGGTGATGGTTATATATATGTCTGTTTGGCTATCTTTATGCATGGTGATTGATTATAACATGGATGTTGGAATGAATAGATGAAATTTTCTGTAGGTATATGTGTTGTGTGTCTTATGGATTATGCAGGTACCTAAGGTTTTGTAAATACCATGGAATGCATATGGATGTTGTAGTATATTTATCTGAATAACAGGATGGGGAGCATATGAAATTGTAGTCCTTGTATATGGGTATATGTGGTGTTGTCATGCAGGGATTCATCGTATGTGTTAGTATGGTATAATTATCTTATTGTGATTTACGGGTTCTGTATTCCCATGCTCGTGTATGTGTTAGTGCGGGTTGTTCACTTCTACATATGGTAATTTAGTTACCTATATACCTTATCAATTTTCGAGGGAAAAAATTTTATAAGGTGGGGTGAATGTAATAACCCGGGTTTTTGGGAACAGTGTAGGTCATATGCAGCGTGCACTATACTTGTGTGTTTGTGAGTCACAAGGGAACCACACTTACTTATACACTTTTTATGTATGTGTTGTACATATTGTATAGGTGTGTATGACTAACACACTAGTCTCTCACATGTTAGAGAAAAGAGGGGAGGAGTCTCACACGGGTATCCCTTTGTTTGAGTAGAGAGAGAGAGAGTGAAATAAAAAGTGAGAAGAAAGAGGGTTTGAGTTGTAGAGAAATTTAGAGATAGGGATTTTCTTTTGACCCAAAGATAAGATTTACCTTATGGATGTTGAGCTTATGAGATGAGGAAGTTGTGGTGAAACCCTTGAGGAAGATCTAAGGGTTCTGAGCTTGAGATATATCTAGAGAGGAGTTGGACAAAAGGGTTTTGAAACCCTCTTTTGTTGAGAAGATCATGGACCAAATCTATGGGAGATCTAGTGTTTAAGGTATGTAATAAGTTAATTTTGAGCATTAAATGAAGTATTTATGATGGGTTTGTTGGTGTATTAAATGTAGTTTTAAATAGGGTAAGGTTAGAGTTCTCGAGAAGCTCGAGCAGTAGAGCTAGCTATTCCTCACGCGCATGGTTATAATAGCTCGCTCGCGTGAGGGGGAGATAAATATAGTGAGAAAATAAGTTCTATCTTTGCTCGCGCAAGTTTTGTAAAGGGAAGCTTACTCGTGTGAGGGTTCGCATGAGTTTCAGGTGACCTCGATTGTAATCGCTCGAGTAAGGGTGAATGCTCTCTTGCGTGAGGAAAAGTGGTCGCTCGCGCGAGGTCTAGCATAGATATTTGTTTTATTTTAATTAGTTCTTTGGAGTTATGATTTCCTAGATCCTTGTAAACTTTTTAAAGAGTATTTTGATTCATGTAATGTAGGTTTGGCGTATAGATGTTACGCTTGACCCTTATGTGATATTGATGTAATTGGATGATGGCTTTGATTTGAGGTAGGAAATACTCTGAACATGTACCACTGATTATGAAATCATGTCTGTAGTGATGTGATATGTACATGTGTGCATTAAGAGCATAGCTTGCATAGCTAATTTCTTGTTAATCGAAATTAAACTAAAGCATGTGAATTAAAGAGGTGTGTGTGCGTGTGTGTACACTAAGTAAGAAACCAATAAGCTTGTAAGTGTATGACATCCCAGGGATGCATATGAGATGTGAGCATCTAGGTGATGCATAAGAGTATGTGACATCTCAGGGATGTATAGTCAAATGAGAAACCATGTGAATGAACCTTGAACAAACTTTAAATATTATAATTATCACAATTACACGGTGATAAACTATATATATTTTGCACAATAGATTTGAGGTTCATAGAATATCTCACTGACTCGACGGTATACTCGTGACTGACTCGGCAGAATATCCGTTACCAGTACAACGGCCAATCCGTACACCAGCAGGACATCCCAGGGATGTATATGAGTTATGTACCCGTCGCGTAGGAGAAAAGGGCTTGGGTTATATTACATTTAAATATAGTTCAATTGGACAACAATGGTGGGTATTCCATCGGGGCTTGATGCTATATTGCTGGAGAAATTATTTAAGTTATTTTATTAAAGTTTCAAGACAGGTCTTCTGGCCTATGAGAACAAAATTAAAAACAAGTTAACACATGTAGAGTAACAGATGTATTCAGTTCATACTTTCAGTAACTTAAGTTGTTTTCAAGTTATCTTTTATTGATAAATCATGTTTCTAATGTCATGAAATATATGTGAGTAAGATAAATTTATATGTGCATTCAGTTGATTCCCTATTGAGCTATGATGTAGCTCACTCCTTCGACTATACATCACAGGTCCAGTGTTAGCTAATATTGCTGCTTCGAGAGACGGGGATCCTAAGGATTTAGATTATGTGCCTGGGGAGGAGTCAGCGCCCCCTCCTGAGGATTTCTTCTAGAGGATCCTCTGCATACTTTGATAGATTTTGTGAGAGAAATTATACGGCTTGGTATGTCCAGCCTTTTGTATAAGACAATGTAATTTTAGTGAGATATTCTTTTGGCAAACCATCTGGGGTGACGATTGTTTCATCACCAATAGTTCGGGTTGGTTCTTTTGCTCATGCAGTGGCATGAGATCAGAACTGTCTTTTGAGTATCATATTTTAACTTTACCTTATAGAACTGGAGATTTAGTTCAGTATTAGTTCTTAAGTACTTGATTTGCTTTATAGTTGCTTGGTTATACCAAATTTTTCGTGCAAGCAATTGGGGCACGACCTCGAGGGTCGTGCCAATGGCACGGTTTTTGGGGTGCCAAACTTTAGGCTGTCACAGACTCCATCATGTACAAGATGTTGGGGCTAATACCATCTTAGACTCCATTAGGTATATGACGTTGGGTCTAATGCTTCTTAATCATGTTTAGTTAGACTTTATCAAGCATAAGATGTTGGGTCTAATGCCTTCTTAGACTCCATCATGTACAAGATGTTGGGTCTAATATTTATTAATCATTACTTGACATGTCATCATGTTTTACGTGTCTTGATTACGCATTGTATAGATCATCAAGGAATGTGTAAAGTACATAAGAGTAGGATCATAATATATAAACATTTAAGTGCACTAAATCATGGTACATAAATATTGAAGTGTACCCAATCATGGTGCATAAATATTGAAGTGCACATAATGCGATCATGATATATAAACATTTATATTTAATGACACTGTTATGAGAAGAACTAAATATCAAACTTGATTGTTTAAACTCAATCTATTGATTTCATGTTCAGGCTCAATCTATTGATTTCGACTCCATCTATTAATTTCGACTCAATCTATTGATTTTATGTTCCGGCTCAATGGATTGATTTCGGGTCAATCTATTGAGTTAGTATTTATACTCAATTTATTGAGTTCGGCTCAATCTATTGAGTTTTGTCTATGAGTATTTAAAACATTCCTCTGTTCATACTCAATCGATTGATTTCCAAGAATCTATCGATTGACTCAAATCCGTGCTCAGACTCAATCTATTGAGTTAGTGTTCAGACTCAATCTATTGAATTCGGCTCAATCTAATGAGTTAGTGTTCAGACTTAATCTATTGAGTTCGGCTCAATCTATTGAGTTTTGTATGTGAGTATTTAAAGCATTCCTTTGTTCATACTCAATCGATTGATTTCCAAGAATCAATCGATTGACGCAAATCCGTGCTCAGACTCAATCTATTGAGTTCTACTCAATCTATTGAGTTTTTATTCAGACTCAATAGATTGATTTTTCAAAATTAATCTATTGATTCCAATCCATGGGCACACCTCAGAATGCATCAAATCACCTAGTGGGATTTCTACTGTCTTCTTCTTAATCAAAATTATCAATATTAAGGATCATTAATCATAGCATTCATCTCATTTAATCATTCAATCATTACTCATGAAATAGATACACTAATTTGCAAAAAAAACTAATTAAAAACAAATATTTTAAGTTTAATGGGAAGTATGATTTGTCCATACCTAGATCGATCATATCACCAAGATTAGATAGAAATCTCAACAACGATAATGATTCTAGAAGGGGCGAATGCCGCTTGAGAATATATGCCAACGTCTCACCTATCTTCCAAAAAAAGGGTTCTAGAAAGGTAGATCTTGAATTTCTTCTCTAAAGTCTCTAGGGTTTCTGACCGCTCTATTCTTAAGAAGAACTCTAAATAAGCTTATGATTTAGGGTTCTCCATAAGACATTTTATAACATTTTGAGGATTATCTGGTATTAAGCTAACACACCAAGGAAGGGTGTATAGGCTTTTACCTCAAAGTCCAAAATAGAGGTTTAGAACGCATATAACAAGATTCAATCCCTAAACCTCTTATATAGAACTCAAGCCTTTAACCAGCAAGCTATTACACAACTTGTGTCCATTAATGACAGAAATACATATAAGATCTTGAAAAACCAAAATATATATTTTTAATTAAAATTTTTTGGAAAGTCAAGGTATGCGGTGAATATGTTATCAAGCACATACACATAATTTAGGTGTATTAAATACATAAAATTTGAATTACAACATTCTTCCCTACTTATAAAAATTTCATCCTCGAAATTGAGTCGTACCTTACTCGAAGAGATGAGGGTAGTTCCTCCTGATGGCATCCTCGTGTTCCCAAGTGGCCTCCTCACGAGAGTGGTGTTACCACACAACTAGGACCAACGGTATAACTTTATTCCTCAGGGTCAGCTTTTTTGGTAAACAATCTGAACATGCATCTCCACAACGGTCATATCCTTATAAACCTCCAATGGTTCCCAGTCGATAACGTGAGTAATGTCTGCCACATATTTCTTTAGCAAGGATATGTGAAAAATATTGTGTACATCGACAAACTTTAGTGGAAACTTGACTCGATATGTCGTTTCTCCAATTCTCTTCAAGATTCGAACGGTCCCACGAATATCGGACTAAGGTTTCCTTTCATTCCAAATCTCATCACTCCTTTCATAGAAGAAATTTTCATGAAGACTTTATCCCCTTCGATCAGATCCCAATTCCTACACTTTAAATTAGTGTAGCTCTTTTGTCTACACTGCACGATTCTCATTCGTTCTTGATCAACTGAACTAGCTTTGGCATGCCTTCAACCATTTAAGGTCTTAACAAACAACTCACACCGACCTCATCCCAACACAAGGGATTTTTGCAACTTCTCCCATACAAGGCTTTATATGGGGTCATCTATATAGTGGATTGGTAACTATTATTATAAGCGAACTCTGCAAGGGGTAGATGTTCGTCCCAATTGCCTCCAAAGACCAGTACACAAGTGCGAAGCATGTCTTCCAACACTTAATTCGGTATTTTGGTCTGCCCATTCGTTTGAGGATGAGAAGCAGAGCTAAATTTCAACTTAGACCCCATCCCATCTTAAAATTTATGTCAAAATATTGACGTGAAACGAGGGTCTTTATCAGATACAATATCAGTAGGTACACCATGTAATTTGACAATCTCACAAATATAAATATTTGCCAACTGAGAAACTGAATAGGTCATGCGATACGAAATAAAATGAGTCAACCTAGAATCGGTGATGAAATCCATACCAATACTTTCCCATTTCCAACCTAAATAACATCATTTCTTTTCAAAGTTCTCAGCAACCCGGTGATGAAATCCATACCAATACTTTCCCATTTCCAACCTAGAATCGGTAGTGACTAAAGAAACCCGGGTGGTTTCTGGTGTTCAGTTTTAACTTGCTGACATGTGAGACAACTTGCCACGTAGTCAGCAATCTCTCTCTTCATATCATTCCACTAATAATTTTTCTTCAATCCTTTATACATCTGATTGCTCTCAGGATAAATAGAGAATTTAGACTGATGAGCTTCATCCAAGATCTCTCATTTCAATTCTATATTATCAGGTATACAGTAGCAACTTTGAAAAAGCATCATCCCATTATCTCTAACAGTAATCTTTGGCTTTCCACTGTCCTTCTATTTCAAAGGGTAGGATCTTCAAGTTATAGTTCCCTGATTCGATCAAGTAATAAAGAGGTGATAACAATGTATGAAAGCAATGCCCTTGGTCGAGTCACCTGCTCTGGAACAAATCTGCTGAGGGCATTAACAGCAACATTAGCCTTTTCTAGATGATATTTGATCTCGCAATCGAAATCGATTAGGAATTCCAACCATCTCCTTTTTCTTATATTCAAGTATTTCTGAGAAAAAAGGTATTAAAGACTTTGATGATCTATAGAGATGATGAATTTCTCTCTATACAGGTAGTATCTCCAGATCTTCAACACGAATATGATAGCAGCCAGTTCTAGATCGTGCATAGGGTAATTCTTTTCATGTTCCTTTAGCTGCCTGGATCCATAAGCTACAACTCTCATATCCTTATAAACCTCTAATGGTTCCCAGTCGATAATGTGAGTAGGGTCTGCCACGTATTTCTTTAGCAAGGATATGTGAAAAATATTGTGTACATTGACAAACTTTGGTGGAAACTTGACTCGATATGTCGTTTCTCCAGTTCTCTTCAAGATTCGAATAGTCCCACGAATATCGGACTAAGGTTTCCTTTCATCCCAAATCTCATCACTCATTTCATAGGAGAAATTTTCATGAAGACTTTATCCCCTTCGATCAGATCCCAATTTCTACGCTTCAAATCAGCATAACTCTTTTATCTACTCTGCACGGTTCGCATTTCTTCTCGGCTCAACTGAACTAGCTTGGACATGTCTTTAACCATTTGAGGTCCCAACAAAGTTCTCACACTGACCTCATCCCAACACAAGGGAGTTCTGCAACTTCTCCCATACAAGGCTTTATACGGGGCCATCTGTATAGTGGATTGGTAACTATTATTATAAGCGAACTCTGTAAGGGGTAGATGTTCATTCCAATTGCCTCTAAAATCCAGTACACAAGCGCGAAGCATGTCTTCCAACACTTGATTCAGTCTTTCGGTCTACCCATTTGTTTGAGGATGAGAAGCGGAACTAAATTTCAACTTAGACCCCATCCCATCTTGAAATTTTTGCCAAAATATCGACGTGAAATGAGGGTCTCTATCAGATACAATATCAGCAGGTACACCATGTAATCTGACAATCTCGTGAATGCAAATTTCCGCTAACTGAAAAGCTGAATAGGTCATGCGGTATAGAATAAAATGAGTAGATTTAATCAATCTGTCGACCACAACCCGGGTGGTTTCTGGTGTTCAGCTTTAACTTGCTTACATGTGAGACATTTTACCACGTAGTCAGCGATCTCTCTCTTCATATCATTCCACCAATAATTTTTCATCAATCCTTTATACATCTTATTATTCTCAAGATAAATAGAGAATTTAGACTTATGGGCTTCATCCAAGATCTCTCGTTTCAATTTTATATTATCAGGTACACAGTAGCATCCCTGGAAAAGCATCATCTCATCAACTCTGACAGTAATCTCTGGCTTTCCACTATTCTTCTATTTCAAAGGGTAGGATCTTCAAGTTTTAGTTCCCTAATTCGATCAAGTAATGAAGAGGTGATAACAATGTGTGAAAGCAATGCCCTTGGTCGAATCACCTGCTTTTGAACAAATCTGCTGAGGGCATCAACAATAACATTAGCCTTTCCTGGATGATATTTGATCTCACAATCATAATCGATTAGGAATTCCAACCATATCCTCTATCTTATATTCAAGTCTTTCTGAGAAAAAAGGTATTTAAGACTTTGATGATCTATGGAGATGATGAATTTCTCTCCATACAGGTAGTGTCTCCAGATCTTCAGCGAGAGTATGATAGTAGCCAGTTCTTGATCGTGCGTAGGGTAATTCTTTTCATGTTCCTTTAGCTGTCTGGATCCGTAAGCTACAACTCTCTCATTCTGCATCAGGACACCGCCTAGTCCTTTATATGACACATCAGTATTAACGGTGAAGCCACCACTTCCAGAAGGTATCACTAGAATAGGAGCAATAGTCAACCTTTTCTTTAACTCAAGAAAGCTCTTCTTACACTCATTGGTCCAATTGAATTACCCATTCTTCTTGGTTAGCCCGGTAAGAGGTCTTGAGATCTTTGAGCAACCTTTCACGAACCTTCTATAGTAACCTGCTAAGCCAACGAAACTTCATACTTTAGTAACACTTTTAGGACTCACCCAATTCACATTGGCTTCAATTTTAGCAAGATTAATAGTAATCCCTACCTCAGAAATTTTATGGCTAAGAATGCCACTTCCCACATCTAGAATTCACATTTACTCATCTTAGCATATAACTAGTGGTCCAAGAGGGTTTGTAAGGCAATCCTTAAATACTGAGTGTGCTCTTCTTCAGACTTGGAGTAGATCAGGATGTCATCGACAAAAACCACCACCAACTAATCCAAGTAGGGCTTAAAAATACGAATCATCAAGTTCATAAAGATAGCAGGGGCATTAGTCAATCTGAAGGGCATTACTAAAAATTCAAATTGTCCATACCTCATATTGAATGTCGTCTTAGCTATGTCAGACTCTCTCACCCTTAATTGGTGATATCCAGATCTCAAATCTACCTTAGATAAGTATCATGCACCTTGCAGTTGATCAAATAGAGCATCGATCCGTGGCAATGGATACTAGTACTTAATCGTGGCCTAGTTCAACTATCTGTAATCAATGCACAACCTTTGAGAATCGTCTTTCTTCACAAATAAAATAGGAGCACCCCATGGTGACTGAATCCTAATAAAACCCTTATCTTATAGTTTTTGTAACTGTTTCTTCAATTCTGATAGTTTTGCAGGCGCCATATTGTAAGGAGTCTTGGCTATCAGTGTAGTGTCAGGTACGAGCTTAATTTGAAATTCGACTTCCTACTTGACGACAAACCCTTCACCTCATCAGGGAAAACTCTTACAAATTTATTTATAATAGGAATCGAAGATATATCTCCCTGCTTTTCTTTGGTTTCCAATCAAGCAAAGAGTTTCGGAATGACACCTTTCTGTGCACCCTTGAATTCAAACATCGGTCCATCTAAAGGGGTAAAAATCACAGTTTTGGTGAAATAATCAAGGGTCGCATGAGATTCAGTGAGCCAATCCATCTCTAAGATAACATCAAAATCTTTAAAGTCTAATTAAATTAGATCGACAACCAATGCATGGGTTCCAATCTGAAATGAACACGAGGGAAGACTCTATCAGTAAGCACACTCTTTCCCAGAGTAGTTGCTTCGGTCAAAGGAATGCTAATTGGAAATGAATTCTTATCAAGACACTTAGCAAAATTCAACGAGACGAATGAATGAGAAGCACCTGAATCCAAAAGCACATGAGCAAATAGACTATCGATCAACATCAAACGTGGGCACCCAAGACACGCCACGACTTAAATTATTCAATATAGAGTTTATCATTCAATTAAAAAAAATTAAGGTTCCTTTCTGAAAACATGTTCATTCATTTTAATTTTTATTTAAAAACATTTCTAAAAAATTGATCAAACCCACATTAGACTTCAGTTCCACATATTCCCGATGTAAGAATCAACCTTAGGCTTTGATACCAACTGTAGCGACCTGAAATCTCACAACCTCTTGATTGTAAGATCTTAGAGCGTACCTTCGTATCGTGAACCATAGAAATATAATAAGGTAATAAAAGCTCCTTAAACAGCGGAAGATAAAATTTGTTTAAAATATTAATTAATCAAAATAAAACTCATAATAATGTTCTTATTCCAATAACAAAGTCCAATATGATTAAAGCTTAAACAGTCTTAATAAAATCCTAATTGATTATTATCTCATTTATTTAAAAACTAATAATAATAATTAGAAAAGAAAATAGATAATTAGGTCGCGAAGCCTTCGTCGTCATTCATTTCAGGTTCCTGAGCACCACGTGCAGTCTCATCACCATAGACCCATACGTTGTCTTTGAGTACACCTGTCTCTTCTGGTCACCCATATCAACAAGGGGTGTAAGTTTACACTTGTATGGACCAGACATGCAATCCATTGAAGCATAAAATATCAATAACAGCCATATGAACATTATTATAATCTCAATAAGCTAAAAGAACTAAACATAAAAATGGATATCAATGTTGCATGAATGCATCCTTTCTTTTAATTTAATCTTTCTTATCTATTAATGCAGTTAGACTCCGTCTTGCTCAAGACGTTGGGTCATAGTCATGTTTATTATTGGTTTAGTTAGACTCCGTCATATTCAAGACGTTGGGTCTAATCAATCATATCATTTATTGCATGTCAAACTTTGTCCCGCTCAAGAGGTTGGGTTTAATTATGCTTATCATGTTCTTATTTAATTAGACTCCATCATATACAAGATGTTGGGTCTAATACCCTCTTAGACTCCATCAGGTTCAAGACATTGGATCTAATACTTCTTAATTATGTTTAGTTAGAATCAATCAAGCACAAGATGTTGGGTCTAATACCTTTTTAGACTCCATCATATACAAAATGTTGGGTCTAATGTTCATTAATCATTACTTGACATTTTATCAATTTTTACATGTCTTGATTGCGTATTGTATAGATCATCAAGGAACATGTAAAGTACATAATAGTCGGATCATAATACATAAGCATTAAAGTACACTAAATCATAGTATATATACATTGAAGTGTACACAATCATGGTACATAAATATTAAAGTGCATATAATGCGATCATGGTACATAAATATTGATATTTAATGACACTGTTATGAGAAGAATTGAATATAGAACTTAACTGTTCAAACTCAATCTATTGATTTCATGTTCAGGCTCAATGGATTGATTTCGGCTGAACCTACCGAGTTAGTATTCAGACTCAATTTATTGAGTTTGGCTAAATCTATTGAGTTTTTTCTGTGAGTATTTAAAGTATTGCTTTGCTCATACTCAATCGATTGATTTCTAAGAATCAATTGATTGACTCAAATTCGTGCCCAGACTCAATATATTAGTGTTCAAACTCAATCTATTGAGTTTGGCTCAATCTATTGAGTTTTGTCTGTGAGTATTTAAAGCATTCCTTTGTTCATACTCAATCGATTGATTTCCAAGAATCGATAGATTGACCCAAATCTATGTTCAAACTCAAACTATTGAGTTAGTGTTCAGACTCAATCTATTGAGTTCGGCTCAATCTATTGAATTTGGGTTCAGACTCAACAGATTGATTTTCCAGAATCAATCTATTGATTCCAAGAATCGATAGATTGACCCAAATCTATGTTCAAACTCAAACTATTGAGTTAGTGTTCAAACTCAATCTATTGAGTTCGGCTCAATCTATTGAATTTGGGTTCAGACTCAACAGATTGATTTTCCAGAATCAATCTATTGATTCCAATCCGTGAACCCACCTCAGAATGCATCAAATCACATGGTGGGATTTCAATCGTCTTCTTCTTAATCAAAATTATTAACATTAAGGATCATTAACCATAACATACATCTCATTTAATTATTCAATCATTACTCATGAAATAGATACACTAATTTGTAAAAAAATCTAATTAAAAACTAATATTTTAAGTTCAATGAAAGAAAAATTTCTCCATACGTAGATCGATCGCATCACTATAATTGGATCGAGATCCCAATAATGATGATGATTCTAAAAGGAGGCGAAGGCCGCTTGAGAATATACGCCAACGTCTCACCGATCTTCCAAAAGAAAGGTTCTAGAAAGGTAGATCTAGAATTTCTTCTCTAAGGTCTCTAGTATTTCTGACGGTTCTATTCTTAAGAAGAACTTTAAATGAGATTATGATTTAGGATTCTCCATAAGACACTTATTTATAATATTTTGGGAATTATCCGGTGTTAAGCTAACACACCAAGGAAGGGTGTATAGACTTTTACCTCAAAGTCCAAAATAGAAGTTTAGAACATAATGACAAGATTCGATCTCTAGACCTCTTGTTTAAAACTCAAGCCTTTAACCAAGCTATTACACAACTTGTGTCCATTAATGACAGAAATAAATATAAGTGCTTGAAAAACCAAAACATATATTTTTAGTTAAAATATTTTGGAAAGTCAAGGCATGCGGTGAATACGTCATTAAGCATGTACACATAATTCAGGTGTATAAAATACATGAAATTCGAATTACAACATTCTTCCCTTCTTCTAAAAATTTCATCCTCAAAATTGAGTCCTACCTTACTCGAAGAGATGGGGGTAGTCCCTCTTGATGGCATCCTCACGCTCTCAAGTGGCCTCCACACTAGAGTGGTATTACCACACAACTAGGACCAATTGTATAACTTTATTCCTTAGGGTCTGCTTTTTTGGTCAACAATCTGAATATGAATCTCCACAACGGTCATATCCTTACAAACCTCCAATGGTTCCCAGTCGATAATGTGAGTAGGGTCTGCCACGTATTTCTCTAGCAAGGATATGTAAAAAATATTGTGTACATCGATAAACTTTGGTGGAAACTTGACTCGATATGTCGTTTCTCCGATTCTCTTCAACATTCGAACGGTCTCATGAATATCGGACTAAGGTTTCCTTTCATTCTAAATCTCATCACTCCTTTCATAGGAGAAATTTTCATGATGACTTTATCCCCTTCGATCAGATCCCAATTTCTACGCTTCAAATCGGTATAACTCTTTTGTCTACTCTGCGCGGTTCACATTCGTTCTCGACTCAACTGAACTAGCTTGGACATGTCTTTAACCATTTGAGGTCCCAACAAAGTTCTCACACCAACCTCATCCCAACATAAGGGAGTTCTGCAACTTCTCCCATACAAGGCTTTATACGGGGCCATGTATAGTGGATTGGTAATTATTGTTATAAGCGAACTCCGTAAGGGGTAGATATTCATCCCAATTGCCTCTAAAGTCCAGTACACAAGTGCGAAACATGTCTTCCAACACTTGATTCAGTCTTTCAGTCTACCCATTCTTTTAAGGATGAGAAGCGGAGCTAAATTTCAACTTAGACCCCATCCCATCTTGAAATTTTTGCCAAAATATCGACATGAAACGAGGGTCTCTATTAGATACAATATCAGTAGGTACACCATGTAATCTGACAATCTCACGAATGTAAATATCTGCCAATTGAGAAGCTGAATAAGTCATGCGATACGAAATAAAATGAGCCGATTTAGTCAATCTATCGGCCACAACCCAAATAGCGTTGTTCCTTTTCAAATTTCTCAGTAACCCGGTGATGAAATCCATACCAATACTTTCCCATTTCCAACCTGGAATCGGTATTGACTGAAGTAACTCGGGTAGAGTCTGGTGTTCAGCTTTAACTTGACGACATGTGAGACATCTTGCCACGTATTCAGCGATCTCTCTCTTTATATCATTCCACTAATAATTTTTCTTCAATCCTTTATATATCTTATTTTTCCTAAGGTGAATAGAGAATTTAGACTTATGGGCTTTGTCGAAGATCTCCTGTTTCAATTCTACATTTTTAGGTACACAGTAGCGTCCCTAAAATAGCATCATCCCATCTTCTCTGACAGTAATTTTCGGCTATCCACTCTCCTTCAGTTTCAAAAGGGTAGAATCTTCAAGTTGTAGTTTCTTGATTTGATCAAGTAATGAAGAGGTGATAATAATGTATGAAAGCAATGCCCTTGGTCGAATCAACTACTCTGGAATAAATCTGCTGAGGGCATTGGCAACAACATTAGCCTTTCCCGGACGATATTTGATCTCGCAATCGTAATCGATCAGGAATTCAAACTATCTCCTCTGTCTCATATTCAAGTCTTTTTGAGTAAAAAGGTATTTAAGACTTTGATGATCCGTGAAGATAATACATTTCTATCCATACAAGTAGTCTCTTCAGATCTTCAGTGCGAATATGATAGCAGCCAGTTTTAGATCATACATAGGGTAATCTTTTTCATGTTCCTTTTGCTACCTAGATCCGTAAGCTGTAACTCTCTCATTTTTCATCAGGACACCGCCTAGTCCTTTATATGACACATCAATATTAACGGTGTAGCTTCCATTGCCAAAAGGTATCACTAGAATAGGAGCAGTAGTTAGTCTTTTCAACTCGAGAAAGCTCTTCTCCCACTCATCGGTCTAATTGAATTCCACATTCTTCTTGGTCAGCCCAGTAAGAGGTCCTGAGATCTTTGAGGAACCTTTCATGAACCTTCTATAGTAACCTGTTGTTATGCACTGAAAAGTACCACTTTTCACCTCTTAACCTGGCCTTTGCTACACCTTATAGCTGTCTAATAATCCTTTGTTTAGTGTGTTTTGTAGTTAGTAATAAATTATGTAACTTAACAGAAAGTCCATGTCTTTGGTGCCAAGAAGAGAGAATCCAAGCAAGAGATGACAGCTGTGCCAAAGACTGATGGAACACCATGGTGACTAGTTTGCATGTCAAAGTGGACCCAAGAAGGCCAACAGATGTGAGAAATATGGATGTAAGTGGAGAGAGCTACAACAACAGTAGCTGCAGTACATAAGAGGAGAATATGTGTTATCTCGCATAGTTGAAGTGCTGCCTCGTGCTGTTGAAGTCCACAGTAGAGTCATCTCATACAACTAATATACGCAACACAAGAGAACTCATGATGCAGTCGCGCACTTTAGCTGCAACCAACACTCAAAGACCTTGCGAAGCTCTCGTGCACTAAGCCTTTAGAAATCTAGCTTGCGAAGCTCTCGCGAGGAACAAGTTTCATGTCAGCCGCGTGCACTATCTCGCGAAGCTAATCTGCTCAAAAGACAATAACAAACTCACAAAGTCCTCGCATGGTTCAAGAGGAGAGAGAGCTTCAGAAATGTCCTCGCACAATTCTTGCGCATTTAATAGCTCAACCCTCTACCGACCGAGCTTTGCTATTCCTTCAACAAGAAGCCTAGTGAGATGTAAAGGCATCCTTGCGACACCCTCGTGAGAGAAAATTCTAAAGCTCTACCGCGCGAGCAAGCCAAGCACTGCAAATTCTTCTGTGCGAGTGCATTCAAAGCCAAAGTAGTTGCGTGACAATACAAAGTCCACCTGTGCGAGTGAATGACTTTCCTAGACGAATTCTTACCTCGAGAGGACTCTACAAATTGCGCGAATGAACTAAAAAGCAAATGGCAGCCCCGCAAAGTTTGGGCTCTCCATTTTTCAATCTTAACTCAAGGACCTTTTGGGGATTTCCCGAGGTCCAGGGCACACACCCTGAGGCTCTGATCTTGAGGCACACATCCCAAGGCACCCAAGGGTTGTAACAATGCCACATCTGTCCTAGGAAATTAGAGTTACTCTTTTGTTGGCTAAGGCATTAGGACTGAGTATTTACGCTGTACATTGTAACTTAGAATTATCATCCCTCCTTCAACCTCTGTCAGCTTAGAGCTTGAGCAGGCTAGGATTAGGGTTTAATCACCTATTTTTCCTTTTTTCCTCTTCTCTCTTATCCCAACACTTGCTGGCTACATCCTCTGTAAGAAATTAGGTCCAGTTTTATTAGTTTTGTAATGGGTCTTGTAATCTTTGGGATTTTGTGAAGAGCTGTTGTGCACAAGGCTATTGCCTTGAGAAATCTCATTGTGAGTATTTTTTATCAATAAAATTTATAGTTTAATTGTTCATTCAATTTGTTATTTTTCTATTTGCCCATAGTTTTGTCTAAGCTAAGCATGCATTTAAGATTTGTGCTGAATTGAAAGGCCCATGGAAGCTTGAGCTTATAGCCCTGGGACCATGGTGGCAGCAGCAATTTACATGTTCTTTCTTAGACCTCTGTGGTGCGGATAACCTCTATGGATAGCTTCTGACCATTTAAGTGGATAGACTATAGCCCTAGGGTGATTCCAAGACATAGATCTGAGAAGGATTCTTCTCCTCTGCACTTGAGCTTGTAGCCTTATGAGAGCAGGAACAAGCTCCTTCTGTTTTACTTGACCAATATCAGATGTTAGATCTGATTTCTCTGTAGTGATTGAACAACTGTGAGCTAGGTCATTACAGGCCCTTTGAAGCAATGACCAGCTGCATTTAAGTCCCCAAATATCCCTTGAACAACTGTGGTCTTCACTAGTTTTTCAAGAACTATGTGCTCCCATGGATGCTTGAGCATGTAGCTTGGCTTACATAGTGTATGTAATAGTTTTATTGTTCTGATTTGATTCATTGGGTGGAGGACATCTATTGGATGGTCTATGACCATTTAAGTGGTCAGGTTATAGCCTTAAGATTAGTCAACTCCTTTGGATCATATCGGTTTTCTGACTTAGTCCATGTGGTTTGGTCCTCTCTATTGGATAGTCTGTGACCATTGAAGTGGATAGGTTATATCCTTAAGAGACCATGTCAAACCATATGGGTTGAGTTGGATACATCTTCCTTGGAAAGGTGTTAGGCACCCAATCAACCAGCTTAATGCGGTCTCTACTTATGACCAAAACAAAAATAATATAAAAGAAGAGAAGAAGGCTTCCTCTTGCCTAAAGGGGCTTAAAATCCTATTTGTGCCCCTCCGTTCCTACCAAAAATTCTACAGCATAATGGCACAAATGGGAGGATGGAGGGATGACCGAGAAGGTAGAGGAATAGAGGAGAGAGCCGGAGCTCTCGGGCCCTTATTGCACCATTGAGGAGCCTTGCGTTGGCTTGCTTTGATAAGCTTTTAAAGGCTTGTATGGTGGAAAAAGGAGTTCTAACCTCTAAGACTTGCTAACTAAGAGGTAGAGAGGGAAGGCAAATGGATAGCACACACCTAACCTAGAGACTTTTTATGAAGGGTAAGGCATGGAAGGGGGTTTATCAATTCTGGAATTTGTATGAGCAATGGTTCACCAAAGGGAGAAAAATCTTCTCACTTTAAGCTCTTTCTCTCTTAGGTAATTTTCTCAACCTTTAATCTAAGGGGAGGGGGGTTCTATTTATAGGAAAAGGGTGGGTTATGAGGCTACTTAGAGGCTAAGCAAGATTAGAAATTAGATAATCTAGCATCTAAGGCTTCCTAGGGTTTTTAGAGCCTTAAAATATGTGAAGAGGTGCTCCAATGGTGAATGATTGAATGAGGCTTAAAACCACTTAAGGGGTTGCACATAGGTAGTAAATAAGTGTAACAAAACTAGCAAAACACACCCCAAAGGTCAAGATGGTCAATAAGTCAAACCCCAATCTAAATTTTTGAGGTAAAAATCAGGGGTTACTATTCATATGTCTGGCACAACTATTAGTTACGCTAGGCATATGCACAACAAAACAGTGCATGCATAGTTCCTGGAAGTTGGCTCCCCGAGGTGGGGTCCACCTTAGTACTGGCGCAACTATTAAATGCACCAGGCCATTTCTGGGGAGAGATGGCTTGGCGTAACTAATAGTTGCACCAAGCTTACCTATAACTGGTGCAACTATTAGTTGAGCCAAGCCAGCCAAATCTCTAAGGGGGGTTTATGAAATTACCATCCTGCCCCTCAGGTTCGAACCACCATATCTTTGCGTACACAGCTCCGATTGGGGTGATTCCTAGTCCGTTGGAAAGCTGACGACTTCTATTTTTCAATGGTATAAGATTCTATTATAGTAGAAGGCCGTGACTAGTTCTGATGCACCATCCTTCATCCATTGCTTGGGAAAGCTTGGCTTAGGTCTGGAATGGGCTCTAAGGATTGGGATTGGTTTCTAAGGGTTCGGGAGGATTCCTAAGGGATCTAAGGTGATTTTGAAGGGTTTGAATGAGTCCGTAAGGGTTCTATACATGCCATCAAAAGCTCGGAGGCACGCCTCTCTCGAAATGTATTTTGATCGAGCCTTGGGCCAAATTTGGGTGTCTACAGATGCCCCTCTTTGGTATCCGATCACTAATGATCGAATGCCAAAGAAAAGAGACATCCGAAGAGGCCCAAGGCATTACTGACAGATCAGCTGCATTCAGAATGAACTTCAAACATTAGTTGAGTAACATGGTGAGAAAATGAAAGCCCTGTATGCCAAGCTAAACATCCGTTTCTCAAGATAATCGGTCCCCAAGCACTTAGCGACATTGCTTGGCATAACCAAGGTGGAATGAGTCACGAAACCCCTATAGTCGTGAAAACATTCACTTCTCGGGATGATTTGAAGGTATTTGATGTTCAAGGTTCATTCTGAATACAACAACTTCGTAAGTAAGCGGGGTGATCGACCCATACTTAAAGATAGGCATTAAGCAAGAATTACGCAAGGCTCCACAGTTTGTATCCAATCTTATGAGGTATTTGATTGCCTCATTTGACTATTCGCGGGTGCCCCTACTTGAAGCAGGGTTCGAGGTCTTTAGGCGAACCCCTCGATCTCGATGTTTATTTGGCATGACTACCCAAGCCGAGTGAATAGATGTCGCAACATTTTTTTGGACTACGTGCCATTTTCAAAAATGTGCCCCAGATCCACATCACCTATAGCATCCAACTTCGAATAATCCTGAACAGATCCAACCAAAATTGGGTGTCTACCAAAAGAGATATCCAGTCCTGGTCTCTGCCAACAATGACCTTACACCTCCTTTAACTATGCATAAACATGCACCCATTAGGGGTGATAAGCAACAAAGGCGATGGAAGTCCTACAATTTACAGGAACAAATGACTATCCTACGAATACCCAGACACATGGTGTTCACTTTACAGGGATACCGCACTAGCACAGGTTTTAAGCCTGAGGAAAATAAGGGAAATGAACCCTTTTGTATGCATGATTGCACATAGTTTGATTGATACGTAGTTTCATTCTTAATAGGTTAGTTTCAACCAAGGATTGACCTTTTTCAATGGAGTTACCCGGACCTCAAACCACATAGGACGCATGCCCAGACTACGCAGACCAAGAGTCCACACCTCTGAAAGGTTCGTGAAAAATCTGAAACTTAGACTCTCACGTTCATATGAATCAAAGACAGAGTGCTTAGCTCAAATATTTAGCAGTGGAATCACCCTAATCGAAACATTAACTATTAGATCGAGATTGACACCGTTGCTCCTACTTTGAAGTAGGATCCCAAGATCCAAGGCGAAGCTTTAGACTTAGGACATTAATTTAGCATAGCTGTGTTGCCGATAAAATATTGACATTTTGCCGCATCGAAAATACGCAAGTGCATAGCAGTGTGTTCTATGAAAACATAGATTTATTCTTCTTCTCTTTTTTCAATGATTGCTTTTTCCATTTTTTTTATTTGAAAACAAGCATTATCTGGACCTCGAACCCTAGGAGGCGCACACCCAGACAATGCATACCAAGAGCCCGTGCTTCTGAAATAGTTTACGATGAAACTGAAGCCAACGTACTGAAGTCCATTTGATACTGAAAGGATCGGGCCAAAATTGAGTGTCCATAGAAGGACACTCAATCTTGGCCTCCGCCATCAATGAAGTTACAAATGGACAACTATGCATAAACACACACCCATTAGGGGCAATAAATAATAAGGCGATGGAAGTCCCGACCCAGATCCCGTCCGGGTACAATTTATAGGAACAAACGACCATGCAACGGATATCCAGATGCATGACGTACACTTTACAAGAATACCGTACAGGTTTTAACCTTGCGCCCTAAAATGGTCCCTTCAGCATGCATATTTGCACATAGTTGTCTGACGTAGTTTCGTATCTGACAAGTTGGAATTAATCCAACAATGGATCTTTTTGAAGACGGAGTTATCCGAACCTCAAACCCTGTAGGGCACTCGCCTGGACAGTGTAGATCAAGAGTCAGAACCTCCGAAAATATCACAAGATGAACTTTAAGTTCAAGGCACTCAAGTTCACCTGAAATAAAAAAATGGAGTGATCAACGTGAACATTTAACGGTGGAATCAATCTGATCGAAATATTGACTGTTTGACCAAGATTGACACCATTGCTCCTACTTTGAAGTAGGATCCATAGATCCAAGGCAAACCTTAGACCTAGGACATTAATTTAGCACAGCTGCATTGCCAATAAAATATTGACATTTTACCACATTGAAAACACGCATGTGCGTAGGTGTGCATGAAAAGTTCACAGATTTATTTTTTTCCTTTTCAAAATGATTTTAATTCTCCCTTTTTTTCTTGAATAGACCTGACATTGGTGGCGAGATGCTTCATCTGATTTGTCCATCGCTGAGAAGTTGCCTGCTTCGAGGCTTTAGAGCGTTTGATGTTCCTACACATCCTTGAGAAAATGTCAGTTCATTTTTTATTTATATAGGTAACAATAAGCATCCTAATTAACAGAAGGAGAAACAAACTTTTACCTATATTTTTCATTTTCAAGATTTATATATATTTTTTTGGATTTTTATTTTCAGAGATTTTTTTTGTTCTTTTTTTTGAGATGGAAGTACAATGCTGAAACTATGTACATGAGAAAGAGTAGAAATATACACACACATTTTTTTTGTATTTAGATTTTTCTTGATTTTTTTGTTCTTTTTTGGCTTCACTTTTTTTTTTTTTATGATTCCTTATCAATGAGGTAAAGTCTCACGGGTCCCACTTTGGGCGTAGTCGAACCCCCCTTTTAAATAGTCGGGTCTGAGGGAGTTTTAGCACCCTTACGAAGACTGAAACATCAATCCCTTTGGGCTGAGTCAAACCTTTCTCCTTACCTTGGGTCATAAGTTTGATGAAGCCATTTCACAAAGACAATTCTGGCTGGGGCCTGATTTGAACTAGCATGAGGGGCCCAGAAAAGGGGATCAGCGAGAGTAACCAAGAGGGCTCCTCAAACATTAATTTTATTGACCCATTCCAACAATCATTTTTCTTTTAAAACTCTTTTACTCACAATGCCCAAGGTGGGTTCGTCGTGCCCATTTTTACCCTCTTTTTACCCGTGGTGCCCTTTCGAGTTTTCACCACGTCCATGGGTTTAACTCTCTTACCCCAAGCACCCTTTTGGGTTTTCACCTGGTCCACACAAACTCGTTGTTTTTACTCATAGTGCCCTTTCGGCTTTTCACCACGTCCATCTTACTTTGAGGTTGTATTTTTATTTATTATTATTTTTATATTATTTTTTTAAAAGCCACGACATAGACGTCGATTCCGTCATAACCGGCTGGATGGGGCTCTAGTGTCATCTCACAATTCAGCTCGTGTTGACTTAATAGATGTATGATTGCTTGTGAACTTGAAAAGAGGGCTTTCTTTAGGGTGTAGCTTAGCCATGGGTCAGGTTAGGATTTGAAGGTATGCTAGGCTAAATAGGGTTTTCTTGATATGGCTTAAGTTTTTCTCAACATTCTTCTTCCTTGGGAGATTTTACTGTACACGCCCCACGATTCGATTTTTTCATTTTCTTTATCTTATTTCAAGCAATCTCTTTTTGAGGTTTTACTTTTCCGATTTTTTTGAATTTTGATGGTAACTTTACTTCCTCTCTTTTTTTTATATATGTATACACTTTTTCTTTTCCAGAAAAGTGGCTCATTGAAAGAAAGGCCTAGGCTCAAAATGGGGTACTTCAATCTATGGATTCAGAGCGAGGGTACTTCAACCTCAACCGGTAGGATGACCTCGGTTCCATACACAAGGGAGAATGGTGTTGCCCCTGTAGCGGTACGGATCGACATTCTGTAGGCCCATAAAGTAAATGGCAGTATTTCACTCCAATCTCAGTAAGTGACGACCATCTTCTCTAGGATGTGGATGATCGCCTTGTTTACAACTTCTACGGCTCCATATGTTTGAGGCTGATAAGGGGACGAGCGATGGTGCTTGATCTTGCATTGCTCGCAGAAGGCTTGGATGCGCTTATTCACAAAGTTTATGCCGTTGTCCGTGATGATATCCTTGGGTACTCCAAATCTGCACACAATATTGTTCTTAAGAAATTTCTCAACGTGACTGGCCATGATGTTAGCATATGATGCCGCTTCTACACACTTGGTAAAGTATTCAATGGCGACGAGGATGAATCGATGTCAGTTCGATGCTTTCGGATTAATCATTCCGACGATGTCAAGGCCCCAGGTAGAAAATGGCCAAGGAGTGGTTATGCAGTGAAGATAGATGGCAGGAGCATGTATCAGACTGAAGTGTTCCTGACACTTGTAGCATTTTTGAACATGTTTATAGAAATCCGATTCCATAGTGGTCCAAAAGTATCCCTGCCGTATAATTTTCTTAGCAAGCATGTGACCGCTGACGTGGGCTCTGCATACTCACCCATGGATCTCCTTCATGATATTGATTACTTCACCTTTAGTAAGGCACCTGAGTAAGATGTTATTGTAGGATCACTTGTAAAGGCATTCCCCACAAATGACGTAGCCTGCTGCTAAACGCTAAATGATTCGCCGATCCGTCTTGGATGTACCTTTAGGGAAAGTGTCTCGAGGAAATTCTTGATATCTGAGAACCAAGGTGGCTCATCATCAGGCTTGATAGGTTCCTCAATTTGAAGGTAGAAGGCCGGCTCATTCCTTTGCTCGATTATGATCGGCTTCATCTTAGCACCAAACGGGATTTCTATCATTGACGCCAAATTGGCTAGTGCGTCGGCAAAGCAATTCCTTATCCGGGGGACATATGAGAATGTCACGTCTTGGAAGCAAGCTATCAGATCCTCGAGGTGTTCATGGTAAGGGATTAGTTTCTCATCTTTCGTCTTCTAGTCACCGTTCGTCTAGCATATAATTAACTGCGAATCACCAACTACTCTGAGGTGAGTTATATTCAGATCGAGAGCCGCCTGCAGACCAGCGGTACAAGATTCGTACTCAGCCATGTTGTTAGTACAAGGGAAGTTGAGCTTGATAGAGACGGGTATGTGGGATCCTTTCGGCAAAATCAGAATGGCGCCAACTCCCTGACCTTCTGCATTTACATTACCCATGATTCTTTTGCTTCTTCAGTATCGTCTTCTGTCATAAAAAGGATGTCCTCATTGACGAATTTAGTTCTCAAAGGCTCATAATTTGGTAAAGGATTGTCTGTAAGATGATCGGCGAGTGCCTGCCCCTTAAAAGACTTATGGGTGACGTACGTGATGTCAAACTCAGACAATAAAAGCTACCATCGTACAGTTCGTCCAGTGAGAGCCAGCTTCTCAAGCAGGTTTTTCAACGGCTCCATTCGAGCCAGAATTAGAACGGCTTGAGATAGCAAGTAATGGTGGAGCCTCTGAGTAGCCCACACAAGAGCTAGGCATGCTTCTCCAGATGAGAATAGTGTGTCTCATAATCAGTAAACTTCTTGCTTAGATAGTAAATGGCCTGCTCTCTTCTTCTCGTCTTGTCATGCTGCCCTAAGACACATCCCATCGAGACTTTTGTCGTGGAGAGATACATTAAGAGTGGTTTCCCCGACTTGGGTGGTACCAAAATAGGTGGGTTAAGGAGGTAGGTTTTGATTTTACTGAATGGTGTCTGGCAGTCGTCGTTCCATTCAATGGGCGAGTTCTTCCTTAGTAGCTTGAAGATCAGCGTGAAGATGGGTGTTAGCTGTGTAATGAACCGACTGATATATTATATTCTGGCTAAGAATCTTCTAACTTCTTTCTCGATAGATGGTGGAGGCATTTCAGTGATGGCTTTAACTTTGAATGGGTCAACCTCGATCCCTCTCCTGCTGACGATGAATCCAAACAGTTTTCTAGACATAGCGCCAAAAGCGCACTTCTGTGGATTCAGACATAACCTGTACTTTCTCAGCCTCTCAAACAGCTTCTAGAGGTTTACCAGATGATCGTTTCACTCCGATGACTTGGCTATCATATCATCGACATATACTTTAATCTCTCAGTGCATCATGTCGTGAAACAGTGCAATCATAGCTCTCTGATACATTGCACCGACGATCTGCCTCTGCCAATGGCATGACTCTTTAGCAAATGGCATGACTCTTTAGCAAAAGGTTCCCCAAGGAGTGATGAACGTAGTCTTCTCTCGATCTGCCTCTGCCATCTTTATCTAATTATATCCGGAGAATCCATCCATAAATGAAAGCATCCCGTGCTTAGTGGTATTATCGACCAAGATGTAGATGTGCGGCAATGGGAAATCGTTCTTCGGGCTCGCTCTATTCAAATTTTCTAAAATCAATGCACATGCAGACCTTTCCATCTTTCTTTGGTACATGCATAATATTGGTTAGCCACTGCGGGTATTTACATACCATGAGAAACCCCACATCGTATTGCTTTATGACCTTGTCGACTTTCAACATCCACTTGGGTCGGAGACGTCTCAGCTTCTGCTTAACCAGCTTCATATCAAGGTAGAGAGGCAACTCATGCTCGACCAAATCGGGGTCTAGACTAAGCATGTCCTCGTATGATTAGACAAAAACGTCTTGGTATGACCGAAGGAAGTCAATCATGCTTTTTCTCTCTTCGGGAGACAATGACGTTCCAATCTTGGTAATTTGGGGAATCTCCTCAGTTCCTAGGTTAATGTCCTCCATTTCCTCAACAATGGGGGTAGGGCTAAGCTCAAATTTAGCAAACTGGTCAAAGAGCTCATTGGGGAGCTCCTCTAAGGGGATATCCTCGTCCATACTCGTAACTCCTACCTCTTCTTATATTTCTACAGGAAAGGGGTGAATTTTATGTGGGATGATACTTCGATTAAGGCATCTTTTTATGAGATTTTATCTGAAATTTTAAATGATAATATTTTTAGACTTTGTACTTTTTCAATATTTTTGGGATTTTTATTTTCTTCGGAGACGGCCTTGGCAGCACGAGTTTGTGTATATACAAGGTATTGCTTGCCAAGGGCTTATCTTACTTTTTATAGGTTGTTTTTTTTATGGAAAATGAGTGCCAAATGTTAGGCCACTCCCTTCTTCTAGGGTTTGGAACAAAGATGCCCAGTTGCGTACCTGCGAGGCCACTCCTTTACCTATTTAGATGGAGGGTGCTGACTGATACGTCTCTTCGGAGTTAGCCTCCATCATGTTGATCCCCATTTTGTTTGAGATGATGTCCTCAAATGATAACACAATTTTATGGTGATTTACCACAGGGAGAGTTTGTTTAGGTACAAGCCATCATTCCTCAAAGAGGGATAATGCGGCCAAGTCTATCTCGAGGTTGGGAAGGGTAATATGGGGATTGGTGGGGTGAACTGGTGCTGTAGGCTTGTGTGAGGTTAATTAGGTTTCCCCATTCTGGTCAATCTTCATAACCTTGGCACTTATGAATGAATTCCTTATGTGAGGCCTGAGACGAGGTTTTTCTTCTATGTGGATCCCCCTGGCTTTTGCAGCTGCCGTCGTATAGACTTTCTCCTTGACCTCTCTCACTTCTTCTTTTGTGGGCTTATAACCAAGCTTGAATCAGACTTTTTGTTCCCCTTTGGCTATGACAGGCTCCTTTCTACCTTGGGGTTTGGGGCTAAGTCCCCTTCCTTTTTGGTAGCCCCACTTTTGAAGCATAGCCACTGCCGCTATCATTCCCTCTCCGATTCTTAGAATGATGCTCTCGATGGGCTCCGAGAGTATCTTCGACACCTCGCATTCGAAACCGTGGAGGTCGACGTCCTCAGAGGTGTACGTCACATCCAACACATTGGGCTTTTCAATGCTGTTGGTGGTCTTCTCTTTCTCACTGTGCCCCTCATCGATGATTGTGATGATCTTATTCCCGATATAAATTTGAGTTTCTGGTGCAATGTAGAGGGTATTACTGCAACCTCATGTAGCCACGGGTGCCCCAGTAGCAGATTAAATGAGGATTTGATGTCCATTACTTGAAATAATATGGAGAAGGTCATTAGCCCAATTAATAGCTCAAGATCAACTTCTCCCATTATCTCTCTCCTGGTATTGTCAAAACCTCGGGCACTGGTTCTAGTGGGTCTCAACATGCAAGGATCTATCCCAATCTTGGTGGCAGTTCTTAGCAGACATATGTTCAACACAATCCCATTATCAATCAAAACAAGGGGGATAATCATATTTTCAGACTCAACGGTTATTTTCAAAGATTTTGAGTGACTACCCCCTTCCTTAGGTAAATCGACATCAGAAAATAAAATTACATTTGGAGCCATCACTTGACCAATTATTTGCCCGACTTCATCTGGGCTAACTTGAAGTGAGACGTCCGCATTCTTTAACGCCCCCATTAAAGCTTGAAAATGGAGTGGGGACGCCTTTAACAGATCCCATAATGTAATATGGGCAGACATTCTTCTCAGCTGAGTCTCCAGTATATGTTCTCGACTCATCTTCTCGAAGGGATTCAATGTGGTATCTTTCTTCCCCTCTGGTTGGACTTGTGCTACTGTCGGTGCTTCTGACTGCTTTAAAATCTTCTCAGACCAGGTAACGAAGTCCACTGCCCCTTCTCTGTGGCTGCCGGTGATGATTTTTGTTTGTTCGTAACTCAGCAGGACCTGATGAGGATCATAGATCGGCCCCAAAATCTGGAATGGTACAGCCGGTTCGAAGGCACTTGTATTGCTGGCTTAAGAGGTGTGGGCAACTCTTGATTTATTTCGGTGGTAACTGGTTAGGTGGCAAAATTGAGCCAAATGAGGGTGGTGAAGCTTGAGCGTGGTGGTACTGAGGGAAACGGTGTGAAAGTAGGCCATTGGTAGTTGATGGGCAGTGGAGGATTAGGGGTTTGATGGGCCATCGGGTAATTGACGGGGGTGGTGGTGTATGATTGATATGCATTTATGTGCACATAATTGATGGGTGTGGGTGACGGAAAGTAAGCCCTAAGATCCAAGGGTTTAATTTGTTGAGTCGGGTTAGGGAAATAATCTAACAAATTCAGGGGTTCAATCACCCCAATATTCGTCTCTTCAATATTTCTCGGCAATGGCACCACATAGTGCTCCCGATCACTGATGTAATCGGATGGGTCAAACTCAAATTCCTCCTCATATTCCTTTACCATTCTGATGGTGGGTCTGGGACCTGCTCCTTCGATAGGATGTGGGGGTAATGATACCTGGTGGATATTTGTATGTTGGTTCACTTGTGAAGGTGCTGGTGGAATAATTTTCTCGGTATCGATTAAATTTTAGATTGTGTGCTTTAATGGGAAGCAGTGATCAGTCGGGTGACTCGGGCCCTGATGAAAATTGTAGTGGGTATTTGGGTCATAGTTCATTGGGACCGGGTGGGGAGGAGGTTGCGGTTGATGAATGGTAACTAATCCCTTTTATATTAATAAAGGCAAAAGTACACTTAGTGATTGCCCCAGGGGTGTAAACACTCGGTCATAGCGGGCTCTCCTCTGCTCTGGAGTCATCTGCATTCCTTGACCATTCTCTACTCTCTGTATCTGCTTAGTTCTGACCGGTGCTGGCTGGGCCGCTTGGAATTAGAACAGGGTCATATTATTGTTGGGCCTGGCATTTGCAATATTTTGGACATTGGCCCCGGTTCTCTTATCATTTCTTTATTTTGAAAACCTTCTAACCCCATTGGCTCCACTTGGTATATTTTTGTTCAGGCGGCCCTCCCCGATGGCATCTTCACAGCAGTTGGCGTTTCTCACCAGATCAGCAAAACTGGACTGCTGCTAGTACATCAAAAAGTCTGACATCGTGGGTAGAGTATTCATGGAAATCATTTCAATTTGCTCATCATTAGGTATCCTGTTTCTGACCTAAGCTGCTAGTGCTCTCCACCGCCCTAAGTAGTCGCTGAAGGTCTCATTCAGGTTCTGCTTTAATCGGGTCAAGTCAGACTTACGCAGTTCGATGTCAATATTATAGACATATTGCTCTTGGAACAAGTGCGCTAAGTCCTTCCACATTTTTATCATATATGGTTCCAAAGATGTGAATCACCTCAGGGGCGGACCAGTCAAACTCTTTTGAAAGACCTTTATCAATAGTCTTTCGTCTCCTCCATATTGGCACATTTCTCCATAGTAGGACTTGAGGTGTGCAATAGGATTGTCGGTGCCATTGTATTTGTTAAAAGCTGACATTTTAAATTTAGGAGGCAAGGGGACCTCAACGAATAAGCATAAATCTGTGAAGTCTGTAGCGTGGATTTCAGCACCACCCATTTTCATCAACTACTTTTGTATCTTGTCCAACTGTTCTTTCAGCTACTCTGACTCCTTAGATATGGGGGCCAATTTCTTAGCAATTGGTTGGATTTCACTTTGTGCTACCAGGGGAGAAATGATTGAGGGAGAGTTAAGGCTGGTCAAATCCCCAGCATAGGCTCCATTGTTCCTAATCTCATCCTCTTCATACTTCTAGTCGACATAGTACGCAGTGAGGGTGGGATTCTCATGCTGGTGTTGCATGAACTGGGTGGGAATGACTTGAGTAGGGGTTGGGTGAGCCCATTGGGGATGAGGGAAAGTTTATTGGGTGATGGGATGAGTGGAAGTTAGATTTTGGAGCGGGGCCTGATGAGGCCATTGAGCATGGGGTAAGGTTTGGAGATGGCCTTGGGGTGTGGGGCCGTGGGAAAATTAGGTTTGAGGTATGGTTTGGGTTTGACACGGGTGTGAAGGTTGGGGGTGAGTGAAATTTTGGCGGGTATTGTGGGGGGTATTGGTGGGGGGTGGCTTCAAGGTTTTGGGCTTGGGTTTGGGCCATGAAGCCTTGGGAGGGTTGGACCATGAAGCCTTGGTCATTATAGGTTTGGGCCATGGGCCCTTGATGGGTTTGGACCATGGGCCCTTGGTGGGTTTGGGCCATGGGCCCTTGGTGATTCTAGGCCATGGGCCTTGGTGGGTCTGGCTCATTGGGCCTTGGTGGGTTTGGCTCATTGGGCCTTGATGGGTCTAGGTCATGGGCCCATGGTGGGTCTGGCCCATTGGGCATTGGTGGTTCTAGCCCATTGAGTCTTGGTGGGTTTGGGCGATGGGCCCTTTGTATGTGTGGGTGGTTGGGTTTTTAGCCAATGGGCCTTGGGGCATGTGGAAAGTAGGGATTTGGGCCAATGGGCCTTGGGTCATGTGGGAAACGGGGACTTGGGGCAATGAGCCTTGGGGCATGTGGGAAATGGGGGTTTGGGTGGTGTGGATGATGGAGGGTTGATGGTGGTCATGGGGGAGTGAGGCATGGAGATTGGCTAGGGTATGGGATGGGTTCATGGATATGGGGTGTGGAGGAGAGGAGGCATTTTAAGAAGCCTTCCACATAGAGTAGACTTGGAACATCTCCTCCATCATGGTCATGGAAGGAGGGTTGGATGGAGATGGTGGATTTAAGGGGTGATGAGATGTAGATGGGGTGGATGTGGTGGGTAAATTGGGTATGATCCCGATAAAATCGGGCATGACCTAGGTGGATGGGAGAATTTGTGGGGGGTGGATGATGGGGAAAATTGGGTTGGGTTTTGTATGAATGTGGATGGGAAATGTGTTGGATTTGGCATGGATGTGGGTGGAAAGTAGGATGGGTTTGGCTTGGATATTGGAGGGAAAATGGGCATGGTTTGGGCAAAAGATGGGAAATTGGGGGGTGGATTTTGGATAACTTGGGAAGTGGTGGATGGAAAAGTAGGGGCGCCAAAGGGGCCTGAAATGGCAAAGGGTGATTGGGTGAGGGAGATGGTGGTTAAAATTTCTTCCAAATGGGAATGGGTTGGAGAATATGGCGGGGATGAATCGGGATTGGCATATGCCAGGTCCACTACCCATGACATGTCTCGGTATCGGGTTGGGTATGGGTGCCTTGGATAAGACCCGAAAACTTCTCTCCTTCTTCCCCTACGGGATGATGGTGGGTAGGGTGATGTCTTTGTGTCAGCACCACAAAGACTATATTTTTTAGGTTGTTTGATTTTTAACCTTTTTTTTGGAATTTTTATAAGTGAAAATTAAGGTTCCAAGGCCTTGGAGTTCCCTTCTCGGGTGGCTTTCGTACCCTAATTTAGGACCCGCAGTGACGATTCCGAAGCACTTCGAAAGAATCAAAGGAAGTCCTTTGATCTATTGAAGGCACAAAAATCAAGGCAAATGACTCGGTCCTCCAAAATGAGTAAAAAAGAAGTTACCTTCTTTTGATCGATAGGGGCATATTGGGTGTTAGAGGTGGCGGGGGTCCAAACAGAGGCACTAAGACACTAATCGGGGGATTCTAGATGTGGAAAAGGCCACAGAATCAGGCTGGATTGCTCAGAACAATACTAGCACAAGTACTACATGCGCCAGAGCAAAAATTCCCTAAATAAGGCTGGCGCAACTATTAGTTGCGACAATTTTGTATTGGCGCAACTAATACTTGCGCTAGGCAAAAGTGGGTTTTCAGAACTCTTGACAATAGCTACTTCAGCCCGAATTAAGTCTCTTTTTATCTTTTTTGTGGATGTTGGGCTTCCGGGAATTGACTAATTTTTTTGTACGAATCGTTCTCTCCTCACCAAACCTAGGGGTTTGAATCCAGTATAACTCGCTAGTGCGCTCCCCAACGGGTTTCAAGCTTGTAGGAATAGGTGACCTAGCCGATATACCTCTGGCGCAAGCGCTTTCTTAGATACTAGGTGGGCTGCGACTTTTCTGGATCATCACCACTAGGGGCTGCCGCTATAATAAGACCCGGGTGGTTGTATGTGTGCCTAAAGCCAACCCTTTAAAAATCTACCCTGTAAAAATAAATTGATTATGTTTCCTATCTTGGTTCAATTTTAATTTTTTTCAAAGCCTTTTTTTATGGAAGTTTTTTTTAGTTCAAACATCGGGGGTGATGATCCCGTGCCGCCACTACGGGCCGGCGTCCATTGTTAGAATATGCTTACACAAGTAGGCCTGCCAATCGGTTAAGACACTCTAAATGGCGAAAATTTAAAGAAAATTAAAAGATAATGCGCAAGTAGGCCCGCCAATCGGCTAAGGCACTAAAATGACAGAAAAGTAAAGAAAATTAAAAGACAATGCGCATGTAGGCCAATCGGCTAAGGCTCGTAAATGGCATAAAAGTAGGGGTAAGTAAAATGACTTAATCGAAGGGGTGAGTAAAAATAAAATTAAAAACAACAATAAAAGGTTAGTAAAATCAAAAATAAAGAGGCCAAGTTCAAGGGGAAGCTCTACAAGCTACTCCCTAGCATAGTCGCCATCTGTGCAACCGTGGGAATTTTGAAGATCCCGTCGCGACGATGCCCTCGCTAACAAAAATATAGAGTCGCCACCAGGAGCTTTTGGTGTCCTGAGAAACCTAGATCATTTTTATAAGCACCGAAGTGCCACAAATATAACTCTGAATCCGATCCACACCAAAGGTTCTTGGGTAGGGGCTTCGGTTATCGATTGGGAAGGTGTTAGGCACCCAATCAACCCGGTTAATGTAGTCTCTACTTATAGCCAAAACAAAAACAATATAAAAGAAGAGAAGAAGGCTTCCTCTTGCCCAAAGGGGCTTAAAATCCTATTTGTGCCCCTCCGTTCCTATAAAAAATTTGGCGGTGTAACGACACAAATGGGATGATGGAGGGATGACTGAGAAGGTAGAGGAATAGATGAGAGAGTCGGAGCTCTCGGGCCCTTATTGCACCATTGAGGAGCCTTGCGCTGTCTTGCTTTGATAAGCTTTTAAAGGCTTGTATGGTGGAAAAAGGAGTTCTAACTTCTAAGGCTTGCTAACTAAGAGGTAGAGAGGGAAGACAAATGGATAGCACACACTTAATCTAGAGGCTTTTTATGAAGGGTAAAGCTTAGAAGGGGGTTTATCAATTCTGAAATTTGTATGAGCAATGGTGCACAAAAGGGAGAAAGATCTTCTCACTTTAAACTTTCTTTCTTAGGTAATTTTCTCAACTTTTAATCCAAGGGGAGCGGGGTTCTATTTATAGGAAAAGGGTGGGTTAGGAGGTTACTTAGAGGCTAAGCAAGATTAGGAATTAGGTAATCTAGCATCTTAGGTTTCCTAAGATTTTTAGAGCCTTGAAATATGTGAAGAGGTGCTCCAATGGTGGATGATTGAATGAGACTTTAAACCACTTAAGAGGTTGCACATAGGTAGTAAATGGGTGCAACAGAACTAGCAAAGCACACCCCAAAGGTCAAGATGGTCAACAAGTCAAACCCTAATCTCAATTTTCGAGACAAAAATTAGGTGTTACTGTTCATATGCCATGTGCAACTATTAGTTGCGCCAGACATATGCACAGTAAAACAGTGCATGCACAATGCCTGGAAGTTGGCTCCCCGAGGTGGGATCCACCTTAATACTGGCGCAACTATTAGTTACGCCAGGTCATTTCTGGGGAGAGATGGCTTGGCGCAACTAATAGTTGTGCCAAGCTTACCTATAACTGGCGCAACTAATAGTTGCGCCAAATCACTAAGGGGGGGTTTATGAAATTACCATCCTGCCCCTCAAGTTCAGATCACTATATCTTTACATACACAGCTTCGATTGGGGTGATTTCTAGCCCGTTAGAAAGCTGACGACTTCTACTTTTTAATGGTATAAGATTCAATCACAATAGAAAGCCATAACTAATTTTGGTGCACCATCCTTCATCCATTGCTTGGGAAAGCTAGGCTTAGGTCTGAAATGAGCTCTAAGGGTTGGGATTGGTTTCTAAGGGTTCGGGAGGGTTCCTAAGGGATCTAAGGTGATTTCTAAGGATTTGAATGGGTCTCTAAGGGTTCGATACAAGCCATCAAAAGCTCAAAGGCACGCCTCTCTCAAAATGTGTTTTGATTGGCCCTTGGGCCAAATTCGAGTGTCTACACCTACCTCAGAAATTCTGTGGCTTAGGAATACCACTTCCCGCATCCAGAATTTGCATTTACTCATCTTATCATATAATATGCAAGGCAACCCTTAAATGTCCAGCATGCTCTTCTTCGAACTTGGAGTAGATCAGGATGTCATCGACGAAAACCCTCAGAAACTACTCCAAGTAGGGCTTAAAAATATGGTTCATCAAGTCCTTGAAGATAGCAGGGGCATTAGTCAATCTGAAGGGCATTACTAAGAATTCAAACTACCCATACCTCGTATTGAATGCCGTCTTAGCTATGTCAGAGTCTCTCACCCTCAACTGGTGATATCCAGATCTCAAATCTATCTTAGAGAAGTATCGTGCACCTTACAGTTGATCAAATAGAACATCGATCTGTGGCAATGGATACTTGTTCTTAATCGTTGCCTGGTTCCACTATTAATAATCAATGCACAACCTCGGAGAATCATCCTTCTTCTTCACAAATAAAATAGAAGCACCCCATGGTGACTGACTCCTTCTAATAAAACACTTATCGTACAGTTCCTGTAACTGTTTCTTCAATTCTGACAGTTCTGTAGGTGCTATCTTGTAAGGAGTCTTGGCTATCGATGTAGTGCCAGGTATGAGTTCAATATGAAATTTGACTTCCCTACTCGGTCGCAAACCCTTCACCTCATCAGGAAAAACTTTTACAAATTCATTTACAACAGGAATCGAAGATATATCTCCTCACTTTTCCTTGGTTTCCAATAAAGCAAAGAGTTTCGAAATGGCACCTTTTCGTGCTCCCTTGAATTTAAAGGTCGGTCCATCCAAAGGGGTAAAAATCACGGTCTTGACGAAACAATCAAGGGTCACATGAGATTCTGCGAACCAATTCATCCCTAGGATAACATCGAAGTCTAAGTCAATTAGATCGACAACCAATGCATAGGTTCTAATCTGAATAGAACATCGAGGGTAGACTCTGTTAGCAAGCACACTCTTCCTCAGAGGAGTTTTTACGGTCAAAGGAATGCTCATCGGAGATAAATTCTTATCAAGTCGCTTAGTGAAATTCAAGGAGATGAATGAATGGGAAGCACCGGAATTCAAAAGAACATGAGCAAAAAGACCATCGTTCAACATCAAACCTGGGCACCCAAGGCACACCACGACTTAAATTATCCAACATAGAGGTTATCATTCAATTTAAAAAAATTAAGGTTCCTTTCTGAAAACATGTTCATTCATTTTATTTTTTATTTGAAAACATTTATGAAAAATCGATCAAACCCACATTAGACTTCAGTTTCATATATTCCCGACGTAAGAATCAACCTTAGGCTCTGATACCAATTGTAGCGACCTAAAATCTCACAACCTCTTGATTGTAAGATCTTAGACCGTACCTTCGTATCGTGAACCATAGAAATATAATAAGGCAATAAAAGCGCCTTAAATAGCAAAAGATAAAATTTCTTTGAAATATTAATTAATCAAAATAAAATCCATCATAATATTCTTATTCTAATAACAAAGTTCAACATGATTAAAGCTTAAACAGTTTTAATAAAATACTAATTGATTATTATCTCATTTATTTAAAAACCAGTAATGATAATTAGAAAGAAAAATAGATAATTAGGCCACGAAGCATTCGTCGCCATTCATGTTAGTTTCCTGAGCATCACGTGTAGTCTCATCACCATAGACGCATACGTTGTCATCGGCTACACCTGCCTTATCTGGCCACTCACATCAATAAGAGGTATAAGTTTACACCAATCCATTGAAGCATAAAATATCAATCATATCCATATGAACATTATTATAATCTCAATAAGCTAAAATGAACTGAACATAAAAATGGATATCAATGTTGCATGAATGTATCCTTTCTTTTAATTTCATCTTTTTTATCTATTAATGCAGTTAGATTCCGTCCTGCTCAAGACGTTGGGTCGTAATCATGCTTATTACTTGTTTAGTTTGACTCCGTCATGCTCAAGATGTTAGGTCTAATCAATCAAATCATTTATTGCATGTCAAACTCCATCCCGCTCAAGACGTTGGGTTTAGCCATGCTCATCATGTTCTTATTTAGTTAGACTCCATCATGTACAGGATGTTGGGTCTAATATCTTCTTAGACTCCATCAGGTACAAGACGTTAGGTCTAATGCTTCTTAATCTGCTCAATCTATTGATTTCGGTTCAATCTATTGAGTTAGTATTTAGACTCAATTTATTGAGTTCGGCTCAATCTATTGACTTTTGTCTATGAGTATTTAAAGCATTCCTCTGTTCATACTCAATCGATTGATTTCCAAGAATCTATCGATTGACTCAAATCCGTGCTCAGACTCAATCTATTGGGTTAGTGTTTAGACTCAATCTATTGAATTCGGCTTAATCTAATGAGTTAGTGTTCAGACTTAATCTATTGAGTTCGGCTCAATCTATTGAGTTTTGTATGTGAGTATTTAAAGCATTCCTTTGTTCATACTCAATCTATTGATTTCCAAGAATCAATTGATTGACGCAAATCCGTGCTCAGACTCAATCTATTGAGTTTGTGTTCAGACTCAATAGATTGATTTTCAAGAATCAATCTATTGATTCCAATTTATGAGCACACCTCAGAATGCATCAAATCACATGGTGGGATTTCAACTGTCTTCTTCTTAATCAAAATTATTAATATTAAGGATCATTAATCATAGCATATATCTCATTAAATCATTCAATCATTACATATGAAATAGATACACTAATTTAAAAAAAAACTAATTAAAAACTAATATTTTAAGTTCAATGGAAAGCATGATTTCTCCATACCTAGATCGATCATATCACCAAGATTAGATCGGGATCTCAATAATGATGATGATTCTAAAAGGTTGCAAAGGCTACTTGAGAATATACGCCAATGTCTCACCGATCTTCCAAAAGAAAGGTTCTTGAAAGATAGATCTAGAATTTCTTCTCTAAGGTCTCTAGGGTTTCTGACGGCTCTATTCTTAAGAAGAACTCTAAATGATAATATGATTTAGGTTTCTCCGTAAGAAACTTATTTATATTATTTTAGAGATTATCCGGTGTTAAGCTAACACACCAAGGAAGGGTGTATAGGCTTTTACCTCAAAGTCCAAAATAGTGGTTCAAACCATACATAACAAGATTCGATCCCTCTTGTCTAGAACTCAAGCCTTTAATCAACAGGCTATTACACAACTTGTGTCCATTAATGATGGAAATAAATATAAGAGCTTGAAAAACCATCACATGTATTTTTAATTAAAATATTTTGAAAAGTCAAGGCATGCGATAAATACGTTATTAAGGACATACACATAATTTAGGTGTATTAAAGACATGAAATTCGAATCACAACAGGAAGTGTGTCCCACTTAACAAGCCACATTTTTATTTTTTTATGTTTTATGTGTTTTTTCTTTTCATACTTTTTTTGTTCGATGTTATTGAGCACGCTCATCGACTTGAATTTCAATTTAGCACAACTGCTCGAGCGGATTGAATGGGAGTCAAACCGCTTTTTGGGTGTGTGTGCCACTAACCATTATTTATTTATTTTTCTTTTTCTTCTTCTTCCTTTTCTTTTCTTCTTTTTTTTTTTTCTTTTTGCATGAGTGTCTTGAGAATGAGTAAGAATGAGCTGTGGCTTTGGAATGCAAGAGCCCTCGTCTGGAAGGAGCTTTGAACGAGGTCCCTGGTTCACTGATACTTCTCGAATGAGGGCCTTCTTGATTGATGGATGAGTAATACTCGTGGAAATGCGCTTCTCTGTAGGGTCTGTGCCTTGTTGACCTAACATGTACACACTTCAACAATAGATCAAACACAAAAGGAGAGGGGTAAAAGCCCCTAACAGATTATATTTTTGTTTTTTGGGTTATATGCTTTTTTTTAATTTCTTTTTCAAAATATAAAGGCAAAGAAAATGGCGCCATACGTATTATTTTTGTGATGTGGCGCAAGCAAAGTATAGAAATGAAATGAAAATGAGAACTCTTTTTTGGTATATACATTTTCTTTTATTCTTTTTTTGTATGATGCCTTAATCGTGAGAGGAGGTAACGGGTCTGATTCTGAGAATAGCCGAACTCGTTCATGCGGTTGGGCCTAAGCGAGGTCCAGAATTTTACCGAGGTTGGAACTTCCATCCCTTTGGATTGAATTATCCTTTTATCCTTACCTCTGGTCATGCGTTTGATGGTGCAGTCTAAAGATATACCTGATCAGGACCTGATTTGAGTTAACATGAGCGGCCCAATTGGCGACTAGCTAACCCAAAAATGTAACAAAAGGAGTAATTGATGAATTTTCTTTCTTTTTCTTTCAAAACATTTTTACTCACTGCTCCCAAGATGGGTTTTCTTCATGCCTGTTATCGCCCTCTTTTTTACCTGTAACGCCCTATCAGATTTTCACTATGTCCATGGGTATTGCATTTTTACCTTAGGCGCCTTTCCCAGTTTTCACCTGGTCAGCACAAGCTCACTCTTTTTAACTGTGGCGCCCTTGCGAGTTTTCACCATGTCCTCTTTGCTTTGCTTTGAGCTTGTATTATTTTTTCCTTTTATTATTAATTTTTTTTTTCAAGGACCATGACATGGCCATCGATTTTGTCATAGCTAGCTGGATGAAGTTCTTTATTGTCTCTCAGCTTGGCTTACACTGACTCAATGGATATCATGATTGCTTGTGGGCCTTATAGAGGGCTTTCTTCAGGGATGTATCGTGGCCATGAGTTTAGAAGGGATATGTTATGATTTTGAAGATATTTCGGATTTAAAAGTTTTTTCTTGATTGGGTTCTAGCTGTCGTAATACATTTCTTCCTTAGGGGATTTTTATTATACATGCCCCATGATTTTTCCATCTCTTTTCTTTTCTATTTTTTGTTCTTTTTGCTTTCTTTCCCGACATTCTCTTTTTAGGATTTTGCTTTGCTGAGTTTTTTTGGGTTTTTGATGATAACTCTCTTTTCTTCTTTTTTTGTTTAGTATATACATTTTCACTTATTTTTTTCTCTTTTTGGGAGGGCTATGAAAGAAAGGCTATTGACTCAACAGGTGTAGCAAAAGGTGTGATCATTCAAAGACTCTTTTTGGCTACTTGACTTTGAAATGATGACCTCTTTTAAGGGGCCATTAAGTAGTCAAGTATCTATTTTTATCAATACTTACCTTGCTGTGAGAGACTTAGGAGTAGAATCGACATACTTATCCTGCATTGATTGGCTCGAGAAAATGATCTCCGTCCATGGTGGTGAGATGAAGCGTGTATCCAGGGAGCACTTCTCTGATGACATAAGGCCCTTCCTAGTTGGGCTTAAATTTCCCTCGAGGATCCGTGTGGAGAGAAGGGAAGATTTTCTTGAGTACCATGTCACCCACCTTCAATGCTCGAACATGAACACTTTTGTTGTAAGCGTGTGCGATTCACTCTTGATAGACTTGGGTATGACACAAGGCCTGAAGTTTTTCTCATCGATCAGGTTTAGTTGTTCAAAATGGGATTTCTCTCTTTTGGCCTCTGGTAGACCAGAATCGATGAGGATATAGAGTGAGGGTACTTCAACTTTAACTGGTAGCACTACCTCGGTTTCATACACAAGGGAAAACGGTATTGCCCTTTTAGCAGTACGGATCGATGTTCGAGAGGCCCATAGTGCGAAGGGTAACATTTCACTCCAATCTTGGTATGTGACAACCATTTTCTTGAGGATGCGAATAACTGTCTTGTTAGCAGCTTCTACGGCTCCATTGGTTTCAGCCAATATGGTGACGAATGATGATGCTTGGTTTTATATTACTCGCAGAAGGCTCTGATGTGCTTGTTCACAAAGTTGGTGCCGTTGTCCGTGATGGTGTCTTTGGGCATGTCGAATCAACAAATGATGTTGCTCTTGATAAACTTTTCAACATGATTGGCCATGATGTTTGTAAAGGATGTTGCCTCTACCCATTTTGTGAAGTACTCGATGGCGACGAGGATGAACTGATGCCCATTAGATGCTTTCGGGTTGGTCTTTTCTACGACGTCAATACCCCATGTGGCAAATGGCCATGGGGTGGTCATGCTGTGGAGATTTAAGGCTGGAGCATGTACCAGACTAGAGTGTTCTTGGCATTTGTATCACTTCTGAATGTGCTTGCAACAGTCAGTTTCCATGGTGGTCCAAAAATACCCTTGCCATAAGATCTTTTTGGCAAGCATATATCCATTGATGTGTGCCCTGCATACTCCTTCATGGATTTCCTTTATGACGTTGGCTGCCTCGCTTTTAGTTAGGTATCAGAGCATGATATTGTTATATGACTGCTTATAGAGGTACTCACCATAGATGACGTAATTAGCCACTAAACGTTGGATGGTTCGCTTGTCGGTCTTGGATGTGCCCTCAGGAACTGCCTTGAGTTTCGAGGAAATTCTTGATATTTGAGAACCATGGAGGCTCATCATCTATCTTTATGGATCCTTTAATTTAGAGGCAAAAGGTAGGCTCATTTCTTTGCCTGATCATGATGGGCTTCATCTCGACGCCATATAGAATTTTGACCATTGATGCCAATATTGCTAGTGCATCAGCGAAGCGATTTCTTGCTCACGAGATATAGGAGAAATATCGTCGAAGCATGCAATTTGATCTTCCAGGTGCTCATGGTACGAGATCAACTTCTCATCTTTTGTCTTCCAATCTCCATTGGTCTGACATATGATTATCTGTGAGTCGCCAAATATCCTGAGATGAGTCACAGTCAGGTCGAGAGCTGCTTGCAGGCCAGCTGAACAAGCTTCATATTCAGCCATGTTGTTGGTGCAAGGAAAGTTAAGTTTGATGGAGACTTGCACGTGAGACCCTTTCGACAAGATTAGAACAATGCCGACTCCTTGTCCTTCAGCATTCGATGCCTCATCAAAGTGCATTACTCAAGACTCCTCTGTCTCTTCTTTGTCATCTTTTGTCATGAATAAAATGTCTTCATCAGGGAACTTAGTTCTCATAGGCTCGTAATCAAGTAAGGGATTCTCGGGAAGATGATCCGCGAGTGCTTGCCCCTTGATTGACTTATGGGTGACATACGTGATGTCAAATTCAGATAGAAGCAGCTGCCAGCGTGCGGTCCGCCCCTTAAGAGTTGTCTTTTCGAATAGGTACTCCAATGGGTCCATTCATACTAGAAGGATAACTTCCTGGGAGAGTAAGTAGTGATGGAGTCTCTGTGTAGCCCAAACGAGAGATAGGCATGCCTTCTCCAAATGAGAATAATGTGTCTCATAATTTATAAATTTCATACTCAGGTAGTAGATGGCTTGCTCTTTTCTTTTAGTTTAGTCATGTTGCCCTAAGACACATCCCATCGAGAATTCTGTCATTGAGAGGTACATTAAGAGTGGTCTCCCAGGTACTGGTTGTACCAACACTGGAGGATTGAGGAGATAACTTTTGATCTTGTCGAACGCTGCCTAGCAGCCATCATTCCATTTGACAGACGAATCTTCCCTTAGTAGCTTAAAGATCAGAGCGTAGATAGGAGTGAGTTGTGCAATGAACCGACTGATAAACTGTGTTTTACCCAAGAAGCCTCTGACCTCTTTCTCTGTACATGGCAGAGGCAATTCGACGATGGCTATCATGTTTATCGGATCGACGGCGATGCCCTTTCTATTGATGATGAAACCAAGTAGCTTTCCTGACATAGTATCGAATGCGCATTTATGAGGGTTCAAGCACAACCTGTATTTTCTCAATCTTTCAAACAACTTTTGGAGGTTCACCAGATGATCACCTCTTTCTTGTGACTTGACGATCATGTCATCGACGTACACCTCAATTTCTCTATGTATCATGTCATAGAATAGTGTTGTCATCGCCCTTTGATATGTTGCCCCAATATTATTTAATCCAAATGGCATGACTTGGTAGCAGAAAGTTTCCCATGGAGTTATAAATGTTATTTTTTCTCGATCAGCCTCTGCCATTTTGATCTGATTGTACCCTTAAAATCTATCCATGAACGAGAGCATCCCATGCCTGGCAGTATTATTTACCAAGATGTCGATGTGTGGCAAAGGGAAGTCTTCTTTCGGGCTCGCCTTGTTGAGATTTCTAAAGTCGATGCACATGCGGCCTTTTCCATCCTTTTTTAGTATCAACACAATGTTGGCTAGCCATTGCGGATATTTGGAGACCATGAGAAATCCTACATTATACTGCTTGATGACTTCATCTTTCACTTTTAGCATCCATTCCGGCCTGAGTCACCTCAATTTATGCTTGACCGACTTAACATCTGAATATAGCGGTAACTCATGCTCGAACAAATTGGTATCTAAATTAGGCATATCCTCGTATGACCATGCAAAGGCGTCTTGAGATGACCGAAGGAAATCAATCATTTTTTTTCTTTCCTCGAGAGATAGTGATGTTCCGATCTTAGAGATTCTAGGAACCTCATCGATGCCCAGATTGACATTTTCAGTCTCTTCATTGATCGGGGTATGGCCATGCTGAAAATTGGCATATTATTTAAGGAGCTCATTGGGTAGCTCCTCGATTAAGTCCTCGCCATCCAGATCCGTGACTTCTACCTCTTCTTGTATTTCTATAAGAAAGAGGTCGATTTCATGGCGGATGAGCTTTTCAATTAAGGCATCTATTTTCTTACTTTTTTGAGAATTTTAAAAGATAATATTTTTAGAGTTTTTTACATTTTTTCTATTTTTTTATGGGTTTCCTTTTCTTCGGAGATGGGCCCTTGGCAAGGCGGGTCTCTATACACACATGGTATTGCCTGCCAAGGGCTAATCTCACTTTTTATAGGTTATTTTTTTTCAGGAAGTTGGTGCCGTATTTATAACCATTTGATGCTTCTAGAGTTAGGGGCATTGAAGCACACTTCCTCACCTGAGGTGCCGCACCTTTACCCGATTCTATGAAAGATATGGGCTGAGATGGTTTCCAAGGGTCGTCCCCCATCATGTTAATGATGGGTTCATCTTGCACGTGGTCTGTAAATATTACTACGGGCTTGGGATGGGTTAAGCCAGGTGGCTATACCGGAAAGGGTATCTCCTCCTCAAATAGGGATAGGGAGGCTAGGCTTATTCAATATCAGGGAGAATGATTTTGGGGTTGGTTTCATGGATAGCCCCTGGTTTATGCGAGGTCAACATTGTTGCCCCATTTTGATCAATTTTTCTTATTCATGCGCTCACGAACGTGTTTCAGATGTGAGGCCACGAACGGGGTTCATCTTCTAGGTCTACCCCTTAGGCTTGGGTTGCAGTAGCGGTTTGGGCCTTTTCCTTGGCCTCTCAGACTTCTTCTTCAGTAGGACTATAGCCTAAGCCAAATTTGACTCATTTTTGGTCCTTGGATCTGACTGGGTCTCTCTTGAGTTGTAGGCGAGGACCTAAACCCTTTCCTTTTTGGTAGCCTGACTTCTGGAGCATGGCTACTGCCGCAACCATTCCTCCACCAATTTTTTTGGTGACCTTTCTGGGGGATTCTGGCACCACTGCCTTTGACACATCATATCAAAAACTATAAAGCTCTGTGTCCTCATCTGTGTGTGGTACATCTAGCACCTTGAGATTTTCAATATTGTGGGCCATTTTTCTCTTTCTTCTCGCCCTTCACCCATAATAAATATAACCTTCTGTTCATATATAAATTTGAGCTGTTGATGTAGGGTGGATGGCACCGCCCCAATTTCGTGCAACCATGGGCGCCCAAGCAGCAGGTTGAAAGAGGACTTAATGCCCATGACATGGAATGGGATTGAGAAGGTCATTAGCCCAATGGTGAGCTCAAGATTGACTTCTCCTATCACTTCCCTCCTAGTGTTATCGAAACCACGAGCTCCTATTCTGGATGGTCGAAACATTGACGGGTCGACCCCAATCTTGGTCGCAGTCTGCAATGGCCATTCATTTAATGTCAAATCATTGTCTACTAGTATCAACGGTATTACCATGTTCCCGGTTTCTATTGTGATATTGAGGGGCCTGGAGTGGTTCCCTCCTGCTGGGAGGTCAGCGTCCGAAAATGAGATGGCTTTGGGAGCCACCAACCTGACCATCTATCTAACTTCATCTGGGATACTTTATTTGATACATGAGCATCTTTCACTGCTTCGATCAGAGCTTTGAAGTGGGCCGAGGACGTCATTAGTAAGTCCCAGATGGTGATGTGAGTTGGTGTCCTTTTGAGCTATGTTTCTAACACGTGTTCTTGGCTCATTTTATCTAGATGGTGCACCGTTGTAGGTCCCCTTCATTGTTGTCGCCCGCATTGGCGTCCGTTTGGTTGTAGTTGAGCGGGACTTGATGGGGAACATATTTTAGTCTTGGGATTTGAAATGGGGTGGATGGTGGCATCGGATATGATTGGAACGATGTGGCTGGTGTGGTGACACTAGGCCAAATATGGTTGACTGGTGATAGGGGTGGATGCACTGGTGGTAATGCGGCGATATTGGGCCAGCTATAGTTGGTTGGTGCTGGAGATGGATAGATTGGTGGGGGCATGGAAAAACTGGGCAGGTTGAAGGGGAAGGGAACAATGGGGGTTGCTTATGGGTTAGAGAAATAATCGGCTAAGTTCAAGGGCTCGATTACCCCAATGGTTTCTTGGTTCCACTGCTATGTTGTTTCGTAGCTTTCTCCTATGCTGATATATTCTGAAGGGTCAATTTCTTCCATCGCTTCATGTAGCATATTAATTTTGAACCTCGGGCCCATTCCTCCTTGCAGGTGGGGTGACAATGGCGCTTGCAGAATATTGGTGTGCAGGTTTGCTTGGGGAGTTGCTAGAGCAATGAGCTTCCCTGCCTTAATCAGATCTTGAATCACATGCTTCAAAGGGAAGCATTGATCGGTTGGGTGACCCAGCCCCTGATGAAAATTGCAGTGCACATTAGGATCATAATTTCTCGGGAGAGGGTTAGGTGGAGGGCCTGGTTGGAATGGTGTGACTAAACCTTTCTCAATTAACAAAGGCAACAAGACATTGAGGGATTGTCTTAAGGGAGTGAATTCACAGTTATAATGGGCCCTTCTCTGTTTGGTGGCCATTTGTGCCATTAGGCCATTTCCTTGTCTCTGAACTAGATTTGCCTAAGTCGGGGCTTGCTGTGCTGCTCCAAATTGAAAAGGTACCATGCTGGTGCTGGGTTGTGTGGTTATTATGGTTTGTACCTCTGCTCCTGCTCTTCTCTCCGTCCCTTGTTCGGAAAATTTATGGACCCCACCGGCCCTACTAGTGGCATTTTTCTTTAACCGCCCCACTCTTATCACGTCTTCCCAGCGGTTGGGATTTCTTACCAAATCAGCAAAGCTAGCTTGCTGTTGGTACACTAGGAAATCAAAGATAACGGGTAGGGCAGTTTTTGAGATCAACTCGATTTGCTCCTCGTCCGGTATATGGATCCTCACTTAGGCTGCTAGGGCCCTCCACCTTCGAAGGTACTCATTAATGGTTTTATCGTATTTTTGTTTCAAGCGGCTAGATCAGACTTGCGAGGCTCTATGTCGATGTTGTAGACATATTGCTCTTGAAATAGGTGGGTGAAGTCTTTCTATGTTTTCAACATAGATGGTTCAATGGATGTGAACCATCTCAGTGCTGGGTCAGTGAGGCTTTTCTGGAACACTTTAATGAGGAGTTATTCATCTCCTCCGTATTGGCACATATCCCCATAGAAAGACATGAGGTGGGCGATTGGGTTGCCGTTGCCATTGTAATGGCACCTCAATAAAAAAATAGAGATATGGAAAATCAGTGGCATGGATCTCAGTCCCACTCAGCTTCATTAATTGTTTTTGAATTTTGTCCATCTGCTCTCTTAGCAGCCCGGACTCCCTAGATGGTAATGCTGGGGCTGCTCCCCCACTAGGCTGCCCAGACTCATTTTAAGCTATCTATTGGTTGGTGAATGTGGGTGGTGGCAGGTTAAAATTGGTGAATGCCCCCACATAGGCCCCCTATTTCGGGCCTCGTATTCTTCATATTGATGACCCGCATCAATAAATGGTGGGGGAGGGGTGATTTTATCTGGCGAATTCTGGGTGGGTTCCTGATGAGGCCACTCTGCTTGATGAGGATTTTGATGACTAATTTGTGGGGTGAGAGGACGTGTGAATTGGGGATTTTGGATGATTTGAGTGGGTGTCGGATGGGGCCATTGTATTTGGAGGAAATTTTGGGGATTGGGTTGAGGGGTAAGAGGATGTGTAAATTGGGGATTTTGGATGGTTTGAGATGGATTCCCATGTTGGGTTGGGAATGAAGGATACGGATGGGTTGGATTCATGCCTGATTGGTGGGTTAGGTAAGCCAGGTTCACTATGTGGGAGGGAACGGGGTGTGCTTGTGGAACGTGATGGTAGTTGAGAAATTGGGGGAATTGTGGGGGGTTTGAAAATGTAACCCTTGAACTTGAGTCGGTATGGACTTGTGGTTGGGTATTGGGCCTTTGAGGCCCACTTGAATGCCTCCCTGATTGGTGTTGGGTGGTGTGAATTATGGGTGGTTGATTGGGGTTAGTATTTTGGGTGAACGAGGTATAGAGATTTTGGAGAGTATGCTGGGGGTTTGATATTTAGGGTGGGTTGGGAAGGCTTTGGGAGGCCTTTCAAGCAATATATGCCCTAACCATGTTGTCCATCATGGCCATAGGATTGGTTATGGGGTAGATGTGGATGGCCCTTCCGATGAGGGGGGTGTATGGGGTGAATTTGGTGCTTGGGTGGATGTAGGGGGAAAATTGGGAAATGCTTGGGTTGACGTGGGAAAATTTGGGATGGTTGATGAGGGGAAATGGGGTTATTTAGGGTGGAGGGAAAAGATGATGTATTTTGGGTGGATATGGAGGAAACGATGGGCAAATTTTGAGTAGATGTGGATGGAAAAATGGGCAAATTTTGAGTGGAAGTGGATGGAAAACGGGGTGGAAAATTGGGTGTATGTTGGGTGGATGTAAAGGGAAAGTTGGGAGGATAATTGGGTGTATGTTGGATGGTGGAAAAAGGGGTGTATTTTGGTTTGATGCGGAAGGGAAAATGCGTGCTCTGAATGGTCCGACGACATTGAATGGGGATTTAGTTGGGGGATCGGAGATAGGGATCTCCTCGGTGTTGAATGTGGTGGGGATGAATTTGGATCAAAGCAGGCAGGATCAACCGCCCAAGACATGGCTTGATAGTGGGTGGGGTATGGGTTTCGCATGTAAGGTTCAAAGGCTTTCTTTTTTCTTCCCTTCGAGGTGATGGCGGGTTTGGCGATATTGTTGTTACAGCACCACAAACTCTCTTTTTTTATTTTTCTTGGCCTTTTTACTTTTTTTATTTTTTCTTTCGATGGTGATTTTTGAATGATGATGATGAGAACCCCCTTTTCGGATGGTGTGAGCACCCCTAATGCCTCCCACGATGAGATCTCGATGCACTTTTGAAGAATCAAAGGGAATCCTTTCATCTATGTAAAGGCATAGAAATCCATGCGATAACCCGATCCCTCGGAAGAGTTAATAAGACGGTGACCTCTCTTGACCGGCGAGCGTGTTTTGGGTATCAAGAGTGTGGGAATTATCGAGAATGTCGGAACCAACTATAGGAGTCGGGGTAATGCCCCTTGGGACTTTTTCTGCACTTTTTGGTCCGTGCCTAGAGGATACAAGATTCCGCTAGTGCTCTCCCTAGAGTTTTCAAGCTTGTAACAAGTTCAGTCACCCACCCGATATACCTCCAACGCAAGCACTGGATGGGGTAGTTGTATCGCTCCCTAATTTCCCCCCCTTTTGAAAAAGCTACCCATGCAACTACAATTATTATGTCCCTTGGTTCAATTTTAACATTCAATTTTAGGGAGTTTGCATAAGTTCAAAAACGAGTGGCGAGAGTCCCCTGTCGCCTCTACGGGCCAACGTCCACTGTTAGAATATGCCAAGGAATAAGAAAATTACGAGGCCAGTCAAGCGAATAGGTGGAATAAATAAATTGTAACAAGTAGGCCTACCAAATGATTAAGGTGTGTAAATGATAGAATCGTAGGGGTAAGTAAAAGTGCTCAAGGAAGCCCTCCAAACGGCTAAGGCGGTAAATGACCGAATCATAGGGGTAAGTAAAAAGTGCTCAAGTAAGCCCGCCAAACGGCTAAGGCGGTAAATGACCGAATCGTAGGGGTAAGTAAAACTGACGGAGTCGTAAGAGTAAGTAAGCAAAAAGAATAAAAAGTTAGCAAAAAGAGGAAGAACATATGCAAAAGGGGCCAAAACTTCAAGTAGAAGCTCTACACAAATATCCCTAGTGGAGTCACCATCTGTTCAACGGTAGACTGTGCGGGTCCATCGCGACTATGTGCTCACTAAATGAAATAGAGTCGCCACCGGGAGCTTTTGGTGTCTCAAGATGTCCAAAATTAATATTATAAGCACCGAAATGTAAAATATGACTCCAATTCACTGGTCAACACCAAAGCCTCTTGGATAAGGACTTCGGTTATCAATCGAAAAGGTGTTAGGCACCCGATTGACTGGCTTGTAAGCGGTCTTTACTATGGCCAGGCCTATGTTTAGATGTATATATATATATATAAAGGAAAAAAATGAGGGGCCCTTCCCCTTGCCCGAAGGCACTTCGATCCTATTGAGCTCTCACACTCATTGAAATTTTGGCAGCGTAACGACTCAATTCTAGGATAAAAGAAATGCAAAGAAGGTAGAGGAATAGAGGACAGAGCCGGAGCTCTTAGGCCTTTGTAATTGATCAGTCACATAATTTACAATTTTATCACCCTTAACTTAGTGATGCTAGGCTTTAGTTTGCTACTAATAATTTACTGATGTGCAGATATTAGAGATAAACAGTAAAAGAGAACCTAAGTGTTAATATTCGTCAAAGTGAACTCAAATAGCAGTAAGAAATATGATTGAGCAAAAAAGGCATTTTCCGCCTACTAAAATCCAGAAAATCGTAATTTATAATTCTTCAAAAGTGACAAAAAGAAGAAAAGGCAAAGAATTGTAATTCGGAGAATCATCCGAATAGGAAGCTATGAAAGACAGAAAATCGTGAATGACGATTTTCTATAAAAGAGGAGAAAAAAAGATAGAAAATCGTGATTGATGATTTTTGAGAAAAGAAGCTTTCCTACTATTATTGTTGTTGCTAATCATGTGAGTGAAGATTATCACCGCCATGAACAAAATTAGAAGATTCCTAGAAATTATAAGTTTGGTGAATCACGGATCTGAGAAGATTGATAAAGATCCACTCCGATGGACTCTATTGCTGAAATAAAGGAGAACAATTCAGAAGCACATCAACTAAAGAAAGCAAGGAAAGATAAAAAATTGAATTAGAGTTATATTAGAAATCTTTTTAGTAGTTTCTTCTATTAGAATTAGAAGTCTTTGTAAACCGACTCCTTATGATCTATAAATAAGAGAGCCTAGTATAGGAATAAGTAATAAAGACTTTCAGCATTAATTGATGCTTGAGGTTGGAATTTCTTTCGATCAGTAGTGTAAAATAGTTTGAGTAGATTAGATATCAGAGGTTTCTCAAGAGCAATTGACGACTACAATTGAGTGCTGAAGATTAGAGTAGATATTTGTAGTTTCTCAGGAGCAATTGATGACTGCGGCTGAGGGGTGAAGGATATATTTTACTTTACTTTTTAGTTTAAATTTACAGCTTTGTAAACATCTCCAAGTTTTAATTTGAATTGACGACTCATGTTAGAATTTGCAGATTAGTGTAACAGTTTTTACTTTTCCAGCTTTAATTTTCTAAGGTTTGATTGAGGCTCAGATTTTAGGAAGTTGTTGATTAGATTAAATCTGTATTGATAGGATCTTAGACTTGATTGACGACCAATACTAAGAAACTAGAGATATAATGTAATAGTACTATTTATTTTCATAAATATCTGATAGCTGAAGATTGGGATTGACGACCTCAATCCGAAGAAGGAGGATTTAGATTTATTTTATACACCTTAGATTAAAACAGATTCTTTTATTCATATTTCTCCAGTAGATTAGTAGAAGTTTTTAAAATAAGGATTTAAGTAGGAAATATAAATAACAAGTAATTAGATAAATAAACTTCCTCATGGGAACGATCCTATGCTAGTACTATGATTTCCATTGTGCACTTGCAATAGGTTAAGAATTGAGTTTAACATAATTTTAATATACATAATAAAGAACGACCAAGTTTTTGGCGTCGCTATCGGGGAAGCGGAATTTATCTTTATTTCTATTTTTATCTAATATTTTTATTCTTTTAGAAACCAATATTTATCATTATCTTTTTATATTTCTTCATATTTTTAACTTTCTTTAGTCACTTCTTAAGCTTTTACAGGTTTATTCAGAGTAGCGAATCAAAATTCAAAACTTCTGCCGACCACAGAAACTAGAGGCTCATATTTGCTTCTCTCCCTGCCTTCTAAAATAAAAATAAAATAAATAAATACATATAAAAAATAAAATAATAATTTGGTAGGAAATCGTGATCTTTTCCTAATTGGGGCAGTTATGGGCGCGTGCCGGTATTTTGGCCATAACTTTGGTTACGGGTGTCGGAATCGTGCAAATAACCCAAGTTCGGAAAGCTCTTTGTGGCACGCACATCGTGGCTATCTTTGGTAGAATTTTTATCGAGCCCAAAATCTACTGATTACCCTTCCAAATCCCCTTTTTAATTATTTCTTTCTTTTTTTGATAATATTTCCTTTAGTGTTTAGGAGGTGATTCTGAACCCGATTTGGGTCAGATTTTTTTTTATAAAATACTTCTTTTATTATATATTTTTATTTTGGCATGTTTATTGAAATTTGCTATTTTTGACAAAATTCTAATAATAAAGATTTTTAACTAATATATATATATATATATATATATAATTCTTTTTGGTTTATGCACCTCGCTCGTTCCAAATCTATAAATATTTTGAGTATTTAATTGCCCTGTCGCCCAACTATATTTGAAAATGATAGACTGGGAATGGGCGTATGCATTCCAGTGAATTGATTACGGTAACACGTATAACCCACAGTGGAATAACCATCCTTATTTTAATTATGGTTCCACTAGTGGCCAACATTAGGGACCATCTGTTGTTGAGCCAAACTATTCTCCTGCACAGAATTTCCAACAGACTTACCTGCCACCCATGAGACCATATCAGCCATATGAGCAGCAACAATTTTGTCCTCCAAGCAGTGGATTTGATGATACAATTGCTGAAATCCTTAGGGATTTATAACAATAGTGGCATCAGCGTTCGAAGGATTTGTTTCAGCTCGCTCAATTCTCTCAAGTTTTACATTCGCACATTACGAAGCTAGAAGCCCAAGTTGAGCAGCTAGTTATGCAATTGGTGGAACGAGAGAGCAACCAGTTACAGTCACAACCTGTGAGTAACTCGAGAGGATAAGTTTTTGTGGGAGATACATCGATTCCCCCAGAATAGATCCAAGTTGTTCAACTTTTAAGAAGTGGTGAGACAGTTGATAACAAGGTGGAGATGCCCACGTTAGTAGTCGTCCCCGAGACCAAGGATAGTAAGCCTGAAATTAAAGAGGATGTTTTCCCACCAGAAAAACTAAAAATAATAAAAATTGAAAATAATCCCCAAAAAGATAATAAAGATAGTGTGCCTAATATTGTGACCGAAGTACCATATATACCAAATTACCCTTTTCTAATGCTTTCGGCGCACCGTCACTATTTTATAAAACCTAAAAAAATTAGAGAGCAGATATTTTATTCATATCTCCCCTCTTAATTCTCAAACGAGGATATGGAACCCTAGAATTTTTCTTTCTAGCTGAAGAAGGACCAGTGATCACTATATCACTGGCAGACCCTGAGTATGTCGGATATACTCATGGGCACCGTCGAGCTACCGACTCATCCGTAGCAAAATCCTGTACAATATGTAAACTAACTTTTTTATTTTGCTTTAGTTGGAAATATTTTCTCAGCAAGTATATTACGATCTAAATTGGGGTAAAATACGATCGATTGTAAGATACTTTCTGCTGTATAATATTATGTTCTCGAGTGATCGTATGGATTTACTACATTTTGAACCTCACCGGTACCAAAATTTTGAAATTAAAATTTTTACTGTGTCCCCTATTTCGCACAATAAGGACATTGTCCTAAGTAAGTTGGGGGGGGGGGATACATATCAATTTTGATAGTATAGTTTTTTACGAGTTTTTTTAGAGATTTATTTTCTAAAATTAAGAGAGTTAATCATTATACGAGAATTATGAAAAAATATGAAAATCTAAAATTCTTAGCAACCCATCATAGTAGTAGTTTAAAAATCAAAATCAAAATAGTTACAATTCAAAGTAAAGCATCTTTAGAACACTATATCAGGAGAATGTTTGAAACTATACGATTGATTTGAACTATAAATATTCTAGATTAAAGTTTTAAAATCATATAACCAGTGAGCTATAGAGCTTATTTTCTCTTTTACTCTGAGAAAGAGAGACAGTTTTTTATTCATGCTAAATTTTTCTTGAACTTCTCTATTTAAAATCTTATAATGTTGAACTTAGAATCAAGATATTCTGTAAATATGATAATTTATTTATTTAGAACTGTCTATTAAATATATCAAAGCAGTAAGACATCCATATTAGTAAATTGTGAAAATGACCAAAGGCCATCTTTTATTAAATCAGAGCCAAAAAGCCAAAAAGCCAAAAATCCCAGAATATTTTTATCCTTTGAACCCATATTAGAAGCCTAAGAACTAAATTTCTGTGTACCACAATTTTATAAACTTTTAACCATATGTACTGCCCAATACTTTCTATCCTTGACCCTTAAAATTTCTGAAAGTTTAGAATGTAAAAGGGGAGAAGAGGGAGTGAAAGGAGTATATGTGTAACAAATAAAGGATCTGCAGAACATGGCATAAGTAAAAAGAAATACACTTATATGAAAATATGGGAAAAGAAATAGAAGAAAATCATAAAAAGACGATTCCATGAAAAAAAAAAAAATGAAGCAAAAAGCTTCCAACCTGAGAAAAATGGGATTTATACAAGAAAATAAGTGGGAAAAAGTTATTCAAAATAAGGATACTTACTGAGAAGGAAGAGCTAAATTCTCATAAATAATTTTGAATCCTCTTTACCATTTTCTTTGAAACCTTCTAACAACTCAAAGCCCCATTACAAGCCAAAGGAAAGACCTTTGTGATTTACGATTTGCAAGAATATAAGTCTAGTAGAGATATTTAAAATAGATACTATCAATAAATGAAGAAGTTATATGAACAGAACTAATTATCCTTTCTATAAGATTTGTCTTCTTAGTTAATTGTCCGATGAAATTTGCATATATATCTACAATATTGTGAGAACCCAAAATTTCGATTATTTTTTAGAGTATGCCATAAGTGAGAATTTGGATGAAAATATTTTCTAAAAATTATAATTTAAAAAAATCTATGATGAATAAACTTTTCACTGATATGCATACACACTCTAGGGTATAACAAATTGAAATTATTGAGTTTTGATAGAGGATAATTATGATGATGGAAAGCTAAAGATAAAAGATTTGAAATTTTTGAAAAGTAATAAACATCTAACGATTGACTGAGTATTTAGTATATAAAAATCTATATTTTAAATTTTTAGTTTTGAAAAATCCTAAAATATTGAAAGTTTGTAGGTAACTTCACTGGAAACCTTCAGGAGACTACAACTCCTCTACTAGGGATCACCTAGGGGTTTAATGGCTTGTTGCATTCGCTAAATGCAATCATGCTCCCTACGAAAGTGGCATTTAAATTTTTAGTTTTAGGATAGTTTAATTTTCCTTGTTTGCTAGGGACTAGCAAAACTTAAGTTTGGGACTGTGATCAGTCATATAATTTACCATTTTATCACCCTTAACTTAGTAATACTAGGCTTTTGTTTGCTGCTAATAACTTACTAATGTGCATGTATTAAAGATAAACAGTAAAAGAGAGCCTAAGTGTTAATATTCGTCAAAGTAAACTCAAATAGAAGTAAGAAAGATGATTGAGCGAAAAAGACGTTTTCCACCTACTAAAAGCCAGTCAATTGTAATTTACTATTCTTCAAAAGAGATTAAAAAAAGAAAAGGCAAAGAATTATAATCCAGAGAATCATCCGAATAGGAAGCTATGAAAGACAGAAAATCGTGATTGATGATTTTCTATGAAAGAGAAGAAAAAAAGATAGAAAATCGTGTTTGACGATTTCCCAGAAAAGAAGCTTTCCTACTATTGCTGTTGTTGCTGATCACATGAGTGAAGATTATCACCGCCATGAATAAAATTAGAAGATTCCTAGAAATTATAAGTTTGGTGAATCACGGATCTGAGAAGATTGATGAAGATCTACTCCGAAGGACTCTATTGCTGAAATAAAGGAGAATAATCCAGAATCACATCAACTAAAGAAAGCAAGGAAAGATAAAATTAGGAATTAAAGTTATATTAGGAATCTTTTTAGTAGTTTCTTTTATTAGAATTAGAAGTCTTTGTAAACTGACTCCTTATGATCTATAAATAATAGAGCCCGGTATAGGAATAAGCATCGACGAATTTCAGCATCAATTGAAGCCTGAGGTTGGATTTTCTTTCTATTAGTAGCATAAAATAGTTAGAGTAGATTAGATATTTGAGGTTTCTCAAGAGCAATTGATGACTGCAATTAGTGCTGAAGATTAGAGTAGATATCTGTTATAACATCCTGAAACTTTTAACCTTTGAACAGTATGCTTTGGTGTGCATGCCCGATTGGTCACGTACTCGACCCTATGAAAATAATTGATAAGTCATATTAGGTCATGTGTTAAGTGAAAATTAGAAGGAGTAAAGTTATGCGTGAACCTTTGAATGAATTTTGATACACCTAGTTGCGGTGTATATGCTTAACACCAAAATCAAAGACTTAATATAAGTGTATGAAGCCTAAGAGAATTTATTTCTCTTATGATTTTTGGGTTCTAGAGAGGGAATAAAAGTTTATTAATGATTAAACAACTTATTTAAATAATTGGGCCAACTATATTTAGTTAATTAGTTGGGCTAACTGATATCGGCCACTATTCGAGCTGACTATAGGTCCTGATTGGGTGCATGTCTATTAAGAAACACGTCACCCGCTCAAATTTTTCAAACGAAATAGTTTTGGGTCCATTTGAGCTCATGTGAGATTTTTAGGATTAAGTTCATACACCGTGGTAGTGTGTATTGGCTCAAGACTGAGTCTGATTGATAAGTGGTTTGGGTGTACAGGCCCCGCACCGAATGAAAAGATTAATTTTATAATAGCTGACACCTCGCTTAGGTGTATTCGTTTCATGTGGAGTCTAGTTCCTTGGATATGGCTAACACCCAAAATGTATGAGTTTTATAAGGGAATAAGTCCCTTTAGTTATAAAACAAAACAAAGCTTCTTATGGAAGCTAATTGCCAGGTTCATTTCTTTGGGCGTGTGGTTTCTAGAGAGAGAAAGAGAGAGAAGATGGAGGAGATCGCACACGTGGACGTCTGAAGCTAGGATCGATCCATTGGACTTTAAGGTATTAACCTCATATAAATTTGTGTAATGCGTGAGGCGTCGGATTTCGATATTGGTTTTGAGTGTGTGGGTTGAAGCTAGAGGGAACCAACTCTTTTGATCACAATATATGCGATGGGAAGAGGGAAGAGCAGGGCGTATTAGAGCGGAGCGTCATTGTAGGCTTCGTTTGGATTCGAACTCCAGTTAGATCGATGAAATTCGCTCTAAAACCCTAGCTTGGACGTGAGCTCGTGGATCGAGGAATCGATTGATTTAAGGTATGGAGATGTTGCTAAATTCAGACTTAGAGTGGTGTTAGGTTGGTTTATGTTTATGGGTTAAGAATTAGAAGAAAAGAACTTAGATTTGAAGAGAAAAATGGGGTTTTGAAGTTTAAACCCGAGCTGTCAAAAACCGACCGGTCGAATTCCAAATCGACAGGTCGAATTCGTCTGAGCTTGCTGACACCACCTCATTATTTCAGTCGTAACTTTCCAGTCCGATCTCTGACTATCACGATTCTTGTGGTGTTCGAAAGAGAACAACAAGATCTACAACTTTTGTAAATTGATCAATTTGTAAATCAACTATTTTAAAGGTCAAAATTTAGTGTGAAGTTAGGTCAAATTCTGATTTTGTCGAGATACGAAACCGACCGATCAAATGGAATTCAACCGATAGATTTTGAATACCGATCAGTTGAAAATAGCATGACCAGTTGATTTGTGAAAAACAATGAGTATGTAATTTGGGTATGGAGAAATCGATCGGTCGATTTTGTCAGACCTTGCTAATACTGCTTCGGTATTTTGACCATAACTTTCTGTCTTGAACTCAGAATTACCCGATTCATGAAGCGTTGGAGAGAGAACAACGAGTTCTAAAAATTTTGTGAATTAACTAACACATGATATAATGTTGTGAGGGTCAAAATTGAGCTGAAATTAAGCCAAGTTTTAAGTTAGCACATTTGACTGAAGTGCCGACACAACTTTGATATTTTGACCATAACTCTTTACTCCGAAGTTCGATTGACGCAATTCTTATGTCGTTGGAAAGAGGACAATGAGATCTATAATTTTAGTGAAGTAATCAATTCATAAATCAATTTTTTTGAAGGTTAAAATTGAAGGGAAAGTTACATAAAATTATAAGTTAGCACAAACTTGTCCGTTTTCGCCTGGATTTTGAAAAAACATGTAAATACGTCAAATTTATTAGAAATTTGAAGCAATCCTTGATACCTCATTGTATGTGTGAGGTAGATTGACCACGAGAGGTCGTATGTGAGGACTATTGGGTCTCTTTGAAACGCTCCGAAATTAAGGTAGGGAAAATTCACCATCTCTTTGCATTTATGATTTTTATTCATAGATAATGTGATATAAGCGAATATTTTATAACTGTTTTAGAAAATATGAAAGCTTTGAAATACGAATTTGTAATTGAACGCATGTGTGTGTTTGTTCCGTCTATGTATTGGTTTTTGTTCCATTTATGTATCCGTTTGTGTTCCATTCCGTTTCGTTTTCGAATTCGTTTATGTTCCGCTTGGGAATTTGAATTGAGAATTGTGTGAATCTAAAATCAAGTGGCAAAGAGGGGTTGAGGCCCCAGGGTTTTTACTTTGTTCCCACGATGGGATGCTTTGGCCCAATGATATGTTATGTTTATGATACGCTCTAACTTCGATATGTTTTGTTCCCCGCTTATGGGATCTGTTGGTTATACTTTGTGTACAACGAGGGGTTGAGTCCCCGAGGTTTTTACCTTGTTCCCGCGATAGGATGCTTTGGCTTTCGATATGTTTTGTTTCCCGCATATGGGATGCCTACGTAATTGTGCCTTGATTATACTTTATGTGCAAAGAGGGGTTGAGTTCCTAAGGTTACGAGCTTGTTCCCGCGATGGGATGCTTTGACCTTCTGATATATATGTGTTTCTATTCCCCACTTACGAGATGGTTCAGTTATACTTGTGTGCAAAGAGGGGTTGAGTCCCCGAGGTTTTACCTTGTTCCCGCAATGGGATGCTTTGGCTTTCGGCTATGTATGTTCTGTTCCTTGATACGCTGCTCATTCCGTGTATACTCAGATCTGATGATATGTTTACTCCGTTTTGTTATGTTCTAATAATGATATGTCTCCGTTTCTAACATATTTCTGCTTTGGTATATTTTGCTTCTGATTTGAATATGTTTTCAGCTATGTTTTATTTTGATCTGTGTTCGTCTCCAATATGCTTTGTTTAAAAAATGAAAATATAATATTTGCGACTCTGTTTGATGCGAAATTGTTTTGAAATTCTATTATTGAATCTATGCATTTCAATGATAAGATATAAATTATGTTTGAATTTTTTCTACTGAGCTTAGATGTAGCTCCCCCCCCCCCCCCCGACTACACGTCACAGGTGTAGATTTGAGGAGGGTCCAGAGTACATACTAGAAGAAAAGAAGCTTCCGCATAAGGATTTGTACTCTATTTTGGGATCGTAGAATTAGTGCCTTGCAGATTTGGTGAGTTAAGGTTTGGTATATTGGTACTGTTGTACACCCTTGTGGGTGATGGTTGGCCATCATTGGTATTTGTTCGGTTCTGTATATATTAGATTTTAGAACTAGAGATTTCTATTCATACCATATATTTTATCTGCTTTGATTTCCGCATGTGGGTAGATGTACCAAGTATTGTGTACTAGATTGTGATCTACGATCTGATGGTCCGGTTTTTCCCATTTGGTTTAAGTTAGTTTAAGAAAAAGAAAAAAAAAATGTCTCAAAATTCAGGTTGGAAAAATTCGGGCTTTCACATCTGTAGTTTCTTAGGAGCAATTGACGACTGCGGCTGAGGGGTGAAGGATATATTTTACTTTACTTTTTAGTTTAAATTTACAGCTTTGTAAACATCTCCAAGTTTTAATTTGAATTGACGACTCAGGTTAGAATTTGTAGATTAGAGTAACGGTTTTTACTTTTCCATCTTCAGTTTTCTAAGGTTTGATTGACACCCATATTTTAGGAAGTTGTTGATTAGATTAAATCTATATTGATAGGATCTTAGACTTGATTGACGACCAATGCTAAAAAACTAGAGATATAGTGTAATGGTACTATTTATTTTCATAAATGTCGGATAGCTGAAGATTAGGATTGACGAACTCAATCAGAAGGAGGATTTAGATTTATTTTATGCACCTTAGATTAAAACAAATTCTTTTATTCATATTTCTCCAGTAGATTAGATTTTAAAGATAAATAGAAGTTTTTAAAATAAGGATTTAAGTAGAAGATATAAATAAGAAGTAATTAGATAAATAAACTTCCTTGTGGGAACGATCCTATGCTAGTACTATGATTTCTATTATGCGCTTGCAATAGGTTAAGACTTGAGTTTAACATAATTTTAATATACGTAATAAAGCACGACCAGTAGCACCGTGGTTGAATCCTTGCTCGAAAAAGCGACACCAATGAGCTTCCGATCGCACTACGGGTTAGAGTGGGGTTCTAACTTCTAAAGTTGGGAGGTTTGGATGGCTTAAAATGAGGGCATGGTGATGATCTAGGCTAGGGTTTGAAATCTTGGAAGGTTTTATGCATGGAGATGAGAAGTTATTTTGCTAGAGTTTTGATTTTAGGATTTTGAAAAAGTGTCTAAACAAGGAGGGAGGGGGGGTCTCTAATTATAAAGTTTGAGGTGATTAATGAAGGGTTAAGTCATTGAGGGGTTTAGAAATTAGGTAATGGGCAATCTAGGGTTTTTAAAATTTTCTAGAGCTTAGAGAAGAGAGATTTGGGTTTAATGGTAGATGATAGGGTGGTGACTTGAATGGCCTAAGAGTTATAACTTAAGCTAAAAGGGGCACTAGGTTCCTAAAGAAACACACCCTAGAAATTAGGATGGTCCACAAGTCAAACCCCCAATATAAATTTCGACCATTTTTTGAAGGAAAATTAGGCTCAAACTGTTGGAAGTTGAAGACCTGCAGTGGCCCGACTTGATTTTGCAATTTCCTGCACTTCTCTACAGTTTTCATTTCGCCATAACGTTTGATGTACAACTCTGAATTAGGAGATTTTTGGATTGTTGGAAAGATGGAAACCTCTACTTTCCAATGGTATAGGCCTTTGTTTGAGAAACTATCTATAAAAACTTTGGTACTCCTCTTTTCATTTGCTATTTTGTTTGGTTCGAAACGAGTTCTGTGGGCCGCTTTAGGCTTTCTAAGGGTTTGGGAAGGTTAGGGTTGATTCCTAAGGGTTTGGGAATGGTTCTAAAGGTTTGGATTAAGTTATAAGGGTTTGGGAGGTGCTTTCAGAAGCTCGAGAGTACACCTTTCTCGAAGTACGGGTCAATCAAGCTTTAGGTCAAATTTGGGTGTCTCCAATCTATTCTAAAGTTGATCTTCCATCTCCCAATTGCAGCCGTCAATTGGTCTCGAGAAACTTCAGATACTCTACTCTACTTTTGATATTCGAGTTCCTAACCTCAGTTGTCAATTGCGACTTACTGACCTTGGATGCTTATTCTTGATGTCGAGACCTCTTATTTATAGCTTTATAAGGGGCCGGTTTACATTATTCGAATCCTAATAAAAGTAAAATACTAAAACAAAAACTTCTTAAAATTATAAACTTCCTAATCCTAATCTTTCTTGCTTCGAATAGTAGATGCGTGGATATCAGTTCCTTAATTTCAGCATCACAAATATTCAGGATTCTTATCGTCAATCTTCTCAGATTCATAGAATGCAAAGCTTCTATATTAAAAGTTCTTTCTATTTTGTGCATGGCAGTGCAACTTTTCACGTAATCTTTAGCAGCAAAATGAGCTTTATAATACAAAATCATAATTACGATTTCGGTTATTATCTTCAGTACGATTCCTTTCTCTCAATCGATCGCAATCTAGCACGTTCTCTCAGTTTTGTGAGCTTTTTCTGCAGAATCGTAAATACGATTCTCTATTTCTTCTTTGGCTTTGACTTCTTGAGATTATGATTTGGATCGTAAATTTTCTTTCGGCTTACGGACTGGTGATTCTACTATGATTCGGATTGTAGCTTAGTGCGATCGTCTTTCTTATTACTTTTTTAGTCAATTTTGGCAAAGATTAACACTTTCATTCTTTTATGCTTATTGTTCTAAATATTTGTACATCAACATCTCATTAGTAGCAAACTGGAGTCTAGGATCACTAATTTAAGGGTGATAAAATGATAAATTTTGTGATTGATCAGAACCATGTAAATTTCTTTGTGTTGTGTATGATTGCTTTTGCACTTCTTCTTTTGTCATATTCATCGAGATAAGGAGTTCGGTAGTGTGGGTTGAATTTCTAACAAGTGGTATCAAAGTGAGGTTTACACAACAATAGCGATGAAGGTCTCGAATGCATGATTCGAGGTGGAGAAATTTTTAGGAAAGAATAACTTCACTTTGTGACAAGTCAAGGTCACAGATCTCCTTGTCCAACAAGGCATTGATGATTATTTACTTGGAAAGGAGAAAGGGAAGAAGACATAGACGTCCGATGAAGAGTAGATCTCTCTTGATAAGAGAACCGTAAGCTATCCGGTTGTGCTTGTCTGATGAAGTTCTGTACAACGTTCTTCACGAAAGGATGATCGTGGATTTGTGGAAGAACATGAAATCTCTTTACATGACAAAGTTGTTATCTAACATGCTTTTTATGAAAAAACAACTCTACACCCTTCGTATGAAGGCTGGTACGCATATTCATAATCATTTAAATTTATTTAATAAAATAGTTAGTAAACTATTGAGCATTGAGGTAAAACTTGAAGAAGCAGATCTTATACTTCTCTTACTCACCTCATTGCCTGCATCTTATGATCACCTTATTACAATATTAATTTATGGTAAGGATACCATAGTAGTCGAAGAAGTGACTATTGCACTTCTTTCAGACGAATTGAGAAAACGACTTGAATCTAATTATGAAGGAAGGGGTCGTGATTAATCACATAATTTACCATTTTATCACCCTTAGCTTAGTAATGCTAGACCTTAGTTTTCTACTAATGATATGATGATGTGCAAATATTTAAAACAGTAAGCAGAAAAGAACTAAAGTGTTAATCTTTGCCAAAATGAACTCAAAAAGCAATAAGAGAGAATATCGCATGAAGATACGATCCCAATCGTGTATGAGTACCAGTCTATTAGCTAAAGAGAGGGCTTACGATCCAATCGTAACCTCGAGAGAGTGTATCGGAAGAAAGAAAAGAAGGAATTGTACTTATGATCCTATAAAAAATGCTCAAGACTGGAAAGCACGAAGGAAGGATACGATCATTCGAGAGCTGGGAATCGTACTGAATAAAGAAGAGAAATCGTATTTACGATTTTATAATATCAAAGCTCGAGCTACTGCTAATCACGTGAAGAGATGCACCGCCATGCATAGAATAGAAAGAATACTTGAAATAGAAATCTTGTACTCTATGGATCTGAGAAGATTGACAAAAAAAATCCTGAAGATCTCTGCTACTGAAATTAAGGAGAAGAATCCTACGCCCATGTACTGATTAAAGCAAGGAAAGTTAAGATTAGAAGTTTAGTTAACTTAGGAAACTTTTATTTTTAGTAGTTTTATTTTATTAGGAGTCGAATAATATAAATTGACCCCTTATGATCTATAAATAAGAGGGTTCAGCATCCAGCACAATTTATCAAATGAATTCTCAGCATCAATTAATGACTGAGGTTGGGTTTCCTGACGATCAACTTAATTTAGTTTAGTTTAGATGTCCAAGGCTTCTCAAGAGCAATTGACAACTGTGATTGGGAGATGGAAGATTAGAGTAGAGTATCAGTAGTTTCTCAAGAGTAATTGACATCTGTGATTGAGCGATGAAAGATCCTTTTATTCATTTCTAGTTTAGATTTACTGCTTTCTTTTACTACTTTGTAAACATCTGGTAGTTCTTGATTTTAATTGACGACTAAGATTGAGAATTTGAAAGAGTATCGAAATGGTATTTTATTTTCCATCTTCAATTTTCTAGTGTTTGATTGAGGCCCAGATTCTGGAAACTTGCAGATTAGTATAAATCTATATTGAAAGAATTTCAAATTTGATTGATGCCCAAATTCTGAGAGACTTAGATATAGTGTAACGGTATTTTAAATTTTACAGATATTCGAGAATTGAAGGAGACTGATTGACGACCAGGATCTGGAAGTAGGAGGATTTATATTTATTTTCTTACACTTTAGTTTAATTTAAACCCATTCTTTATTCTTTAAAGGCAAATAAAAGTTTTCTAGAATTTTCGACCTTCCACATGGGAACGATCCTACCACTAGTGTTATAATTTCCATTGTGTACTTGCAATAGGTTATGATAGAACATAATTCATAGAGCTGTTCGAACAAGTTTTTTGTATCGTTGTCGGGGAAGCAAAATTTTAAAAAAAAAAAACCGATTTTTGTCTTTCAAATCTCTTTTCTTTTCTATTTTTATTTTCTTTGATCGCTCCTTTATCTATTGCAGGCTTATTCGGAGCAGCTGATTGAAAGTTTCAACACTTCTTCTAATAATAGAAGCTAGAGGCTCAGATTTGTTTTCTCTCCCTGCCTTCTAAAATAAGAATCAAATAAAATTAAAAATACAAAAAAAAATATATATATTGGTGTACTTTACACATTTGATCTCAAAAGAATTTAAATCTTGTACGTGTGCGATTCATAACAACCAGGTAGCCGGAGAGGAAACATTTGTTGCTTATCATAAGTTCTCGACAACAACATTACTCACAATAAGTTGTACGATGTTTCATATTTACACTAGCCAACACCTCATGAAGAGCCAACTAATTCTCTTTAATACCATTATGGCGAATAGGTTTGGAGGTGCAAGCGAATTCATTACGTCGTTTCACATTCCCTCATGCAAGCTCTTCAGCACATTCATATCCTTTCGACCCTACCACTCCATCCATACCCACAACTATGGCAGACGACAAACCCAACAACCTGCCAATCAAGTTCTTTCCAATCGGGGAGGACTCGCAGCCACCAAAAGAACCAGACCCTCTACAGTTCCTGTGGAACGAGTACGAGGAAGTACAACAGATACTGGCCAAGGAATAGAAGAAAAAGAATAGGAAAATATAAAAGAAAATTAAACAGACGGAACCATCCGCTTCATCCACCATACCCTCCACCACCGCCATCTCCTCCTCCCCCCCTCGTATGCCTCATCCCCCACCAGCCCTCCTCCTTCATCTTGATCCCTACTATTCCCCTTCTCGGCTGACGTTCTCTTCCAATAGCGGCATGATGATGACATCTGGGAGCCGGAAGGGTGGTTAATCTTTTTGGCAATAAAATTTTGAAGACCCCGGGGCTGATCTATATCGAATTAAACCTTAGTGCCTCGGACGGTCATTGCCGGTGTCGAAGTCAGTCCGTGTCTAGATTTTTCCCAGGTTTCATTTCCTTACAATCTTTGTAAATATTTCATCTTATTAATAGAAATTTCTTTTGTTTATATTTCTTTTATATTCTTTTTGCTTTATGGTGTCGTTTTCTGTGTTAACCATGTTGAAAATAATTTCTCCCAAGTTTGGGGGAGATCTTTGATTTTCTTTGCAGATTTTGTGCCCGGTACACGAAGCACCATCGCAATTTTTTTGAGTATCCCCTATTTTTGAGAACAATGAGGACATATCCTATTTAAGTTTGGGGGTACACACATGCTGTGTATATAAATTAATTTGAAAAAAAATAAAATTGTTTCTGTGTAGATTTAATTAGTTTTAGTTCCATTTTTAGAATCTATTTTTAGATTTTAAAGATAGTTTAATTTTTTTTCTTTTTGTTAACCATCATATGAGAGTAACGATTAGATATAATATGACTCCATAAGCATTACCATAATCCTAATAGAAGTTCACACATCAATAATAGAAACAGTTACGATTCATGTTTAGCCCACTTATACACTGTATCAGAACTGAATGTTTGAAACTATACTTTACTTTAAACTGTAATATTTAGACTAAAGTTTCAAAATCGTATACCCAGTGAGCATTTAGACTTATTTCCTTTCTTTGAGAGAGAGACTACTTTTCTATTCAAATTCAAATTTTCTTGAACTTATTGATTGCTTTAATGAAATCTCATATTACTGTATATATTCGAATCAAATATTCTACGATTATGCTAACTATTTTTCTAGAACTATTTGTTGTAAGTATCGAAACAATATGGAATTCTTGCTAGTGAATCATGAAAATGATTTGAGGCTTTCTTTTTATTCATTTGAGTCAAAATGCCAAAATACTAAAATATATTTATCCCTTGAACCCATATTACAACTTAAATTAATTATTCTTTGTACCAAAATCTTATAAACCCTTAATCATATGTACTATCCAAAGCTTTCAGTCTTTAAACCCTTGTAATTCTGAGAATTTAGAATAAAAGGAGAAATAGGAGAGTGAAAGGAGTATGCAAGAACAAATAAAGGAAATGTAAAGAAGGGTTCAACTGATAGAGAAATAGAATTATGAAAAAAAAAATATGGGAGTAAGAAAAAAATATATATTGAGAAAGAGAAGTAAAAAGCTTCCAAATTGAGAAAGAAAATTCAAGAGGATATTTGACAAAAAAAGGGGGTTTACTAAAAAAAAAATGTATATGGGAAGAAGTTATCCAACTTTTTGAATACTTACTGAAGTAGAAAAATAAGAAAAAGATGAAGATAGGAGAGAAGAAGTCATCCAACTTTTTGGATACTTACTGAATTAGAAAAAGATGACGAAGATAGGTGAGAGATGAGCTGAATTCTTAGAACTTTTGAATCTTTTCTACTTTTCTTTGAAAGCTTTTAACCCATAGACCCATTACAAGCCAAATAAAGCCCTTTCTGATTCATGATTTACAAAAGCGTGAGCCTAGTAGAGATGTGTATGATAAATGTTATGGAAAATCAGAAAATCATAAGAAATAGAATTGATTATCTATTTCATGAGATTTATTCTTTTTTCAATTGTCCTTAAAATCATTCTTTATATATATTATTTTGAGAATCCAATAATTTCGATATTCTTTTTGAGCGTATGCCAATAGTGAGAATTTGGATGAAAATGCTTTCTAAATTTGTAGTTTAAAAAAATTTATAATAAATGAATTCTTTCATTGGTATTCACACACTCCACGCTTAATATGAATTAAAATTATTGAGTTTTTGATCAAGGATAACTGCTATGATGAGAAGTTATGATTGATGGAATCTTATTTTTGAAATTCTAATAACCATGTGATGATTGACTGATTAGTGTATCAATAATAGTTAGAATTTTAAAAGTTTATTTTTTTTCTTTGTTTTGAAATTTTTTTGAAAAATTCAAAAATATTTTAAAGTTTGTAGGTAACTTTACTGGAAACTTTCAAGGCGCACAACTCCTCCATTAGGGATCACTTAGGGATCTAAAGGCTTGTTGCATCTGCTAAGTAGAATCGTGCTCCCTACAAAAGTGGCATTAAAATTTTTAGAATAATTTATCTTTCTTTGTTTGCTAGGGACTAGCAAAACGTAAGTTTGGGGATGTGATCAATCACATAATTTATCATTTTATCACTCTTAACTTAGTGATGCTAGACCTTAGTTTGCTACTAATGATATGATGATGTGTAGATATTTAGAACAGTAGGCAAAAAAGAGCCAAAGTGTTAATCATTGCCAAAATAAAATAAAAAAGCATTAAGAAAGACGATCACATGAAGATATGATTCCAATTGTGGCTGAGAACCAAGCTAAAGAGAGAGCTTAGGATCCAATCGTAAACTCGAGAGAGTGAACTGGAAGAAAGAAAAGAAGGAATCATACTTACTAACAGAAAATGCTAAAGACTGGAAAGCACGAAGGAAGGATATGATCATTTGAGAGATACGAATCGTACTGAATAAAAAAGAGAAATCATATTTATGATTTTATAATATCAAAGCTCGAGTTACTGTTGATCACATGAAGAGATGCACCACCATGCACAGAATAGAAAGAACACTTGAAATAGAAGTCTTGCAATCTATGGATCTTAGAAGATTGGCAAAAAAATCCTGAAGATCTCTACTACTGAAATTAAGGAGAAGAATCCTGCGTGCATCTACTGATTAAGGCAAGGAAGATTAAGATTATAAGTTTAGTTAACTTAGGAAGCTTTTATTTTTAGTAGTTTTCTTTTATTAGGAGTCGAATAATGTATACCGACCCCTTATGATTTATAAATAAAAGGGTTCGACATCCAGTATAATTTATCGAAGGAATTCTCAGCATCAATTGACAACTGAGGTTGGGTTTCCTGACGATCAACTTAGTTTAGTTTAATTTAAATATCCAAGATTTCTCGAGAGCAATTGATGACTGTGATCGAAAGCTGGATGATTAGAGTAGAGTATCCGTAGTTCCTCAAGAGCAATTGATGCCTGTGATTGAGAGATGAAAGATCTTTTTATTTCTTTCTAGTTTAGATTTACTGCTTTCTTTTATTGCTTTGTAAATATCTAATAGTTCTTGATTTTAATTGATGACTAAGATTGAGAATTTGAAAGATTAGTGTAATAGTATTTTATTTTTCATCTTCAATTTTTTAGTGTTTGATTGACGCCCAAATTTTGGAAAGTTACAGATTAGTATAAATCTATATTGAAAGAATTTCATATTTGATTGATGCCCACATTCCGAGAGACATAGATATAGTGTAACGATATTTTAATTTTCATAGATATTCGAAAATTGAAGGCGACTGATTGACGACCAGGATCTGAAAGTAGGAGGATTTAGATTTATTTTCTTTCACTTTAATTTAATTGAAATCCATTCTTTATTCTTTAAAGGCAAATAAAAATTTTCTAAAATTTTCGACCTTCCTCGTGGGAACAATCCTATCACTAGTGCTATAATTTTCATTGTGCACTTGTAATAGGTTAAGACAGAACATAATTCATAGAGCTGTCCGAACAGGTCAAAACCGTGATTGCAAAAGAGACAAGTTCAGAAGGGATAATAAATCTATGAAAGGAAATAACGGGTTCAAATCTGGGCATGACAGAAAGGATATTATATGTTACTTTTGTCAGCAATCTAAACATATTCATAAATATTACAAGCAGAGATTGAATAAAGATAAGAGTGATGAAGGAACTTCGCAACAGGCTAGTGTTGTTAAGTTAGATTCTGGTGAAGACCTATTGTGTGCACTGTTAGGATCTAGTTAATTTGATGGTAGATGGATCCTTGATTCAGGGGCATCGTATCACATACATCCATATAGGGATTAGTTTAACCAATATAAGGTAACCAATAGTGGGATGATTTTGATGGAGAATGACATTATATGTGAAGCAACGAGTATCGGTTCTATCAAAGTAAAAATGTTTGATGGTTGTTTTTGCACTCTTACGGAGATTAAGCATGTGCCTGATCTGAAAAAAATTTATTCTCGTTGGGGCATTGGATGAGATAAGATGTCGAGTCATCCTAGAATCTGAAAAACTGATGGTCGCACGAGGTGCTATGACCTTGATGAAAGGTGAGAATCTGAATAATCTTTACACTCTAGTAGGTAACACAGTCAACGCCAATTTTATTGCGGCTATGAAAGATTCCAATGATCTCTCAGATTTGTGGCACAAGTGGCTTGGTCACATGTGTGAACATGGGTTGACAAAGCTCATAAAGAATGACAATTTCTATCATTCAAACTTGTAAACTGAAATTTTATGATGTTTGAATCTTCGGGACGTAGAAGAAAGTTTCTTCACAGGAAAACATACTTCGAAAGGGCTGATTGATTACATACATTCAGATATATAGGGACCGACTAAAGTCACTTCAATAGGTGGAGCCAACCACTTTGTATCATTCATAGATGACTACTCCATGAAAGTTTGGGTGTATCCAATTAAGAATAAGTCGGATGTATTTTAGAAATTTAAACAGTGGCAGAGTATGTTGAAAAATAGATAGACAGAAAGGTGGAGATTCTCAGTTCAGATAATGGTGGAGAATACTTGTCATTAGATTTCAAGTTCTGCAATAAAAATGAAGGAATTGTTAGGCACTTAACAGTTCCTGGAAATCCTCAACAAAACGACATGACCAAGAGGATAAACAGAACACTATTAGAAAAAGTGCGGTACATGTTGAATCATTCCGGCTTGAGTCATAGGTTCTGGGCAGAGGCAGTGAACACAACATGTTATTTCGTCAATCGGTCGCCTTCAGTGACATTGAACTCAAAAACTACAGATGAGATTTAGTATGAATGACACGGAAGTTACTCTCACTTGAGGGTGTTTGGATGTGCGGCGTATGCATTACTTCAAAGAAGTGAAGGATCTAAGTTGGATCCAAAATCTAAAAAGTGTGCCTTGATTGACTATGGCGAAGGAGTAAAGGATTATCATTTGTGAGATACACAATCTCCTGAAGTGATAGTTGAAAGAGATGCTACTTTCAATAAAGATGAGTTTCCGATGAAAAAGGCGGAAGATAAATCTCAGTTATATAGTGAACCACATGTACAAGTTGATGTTGAAAGGAATGAGCAAGATGAGAAAAATAATGAAGATTCTGAGATAGAGCATGATGACATAATTCTCAAGACTTGTAGTCCCAGGCATCGATTCTGGTTCAGGTTACCATGAGAAGGCCAGAAAGGACGAAGAAGCGTCCTGAAAAGTTTAGAAATATGATTTCTTTAGCAATTGGACATATCTTAGAGAATGGGGAAGCTTCGATAGATACAGATACAGTAAAGTGGCAGTTAGCTATGGAAGAAGAATGACAGTCACTTTTGAAAAATGAGACTTGGGATCTCATGGAACTTCCTAATGGGAAGAGGGTCATCAGTTGTAAATGGGTCTTTCGTTAGAAAGAAGGTGATAAGTGTGAAACTCCAAAGTTCAAAGCAAAGCAAGTTGCAAAGGAATTTTCTCAAAAAATGGGTGTCGATTATAATAAGATATTATCTCTAGTTGCGAAACATACATCGATTTACACGTTATTGGCCGTTGTTACTCAGAAAGATCTTGAATTAGAAAAGATGGATGTGAAAATAACTTTTCTCCATGGAGATCTTCAGGAAGAGATTTATATGAGACAACTAGAAAGATTTAAAGCAGAAAAGTTAGAATCGCTCATTTACAGATTGAAGTTCTTATATGATCATAAACAGGCACCCAAGCAGTAGTTTAAGAAATTTGATTCATATATGCTGAGTATAGGATATCATACAGGACAGTATGATTATTGTGTCTATTGGAAAGAGTATTGTAAAAGAGAGAATCTTCCTAATCTATATAGATAATATGCTGATAGTAGCAAGAAGCAAGGTTGAATCAATAAGCTGAAGCAATCATTGAGTCAGAAATTTGAGATGAAGAATCTTGATTTCATAAATAAGATTCTAGGTACAAAAATTACGAGAGATCGTGAGAAGAAAAGACTTTGGCTAACTCAAAGGACTTTTATCCAAAAGCTCCTTAAGAAGTATAATATGAGTGATACCAAGTCTATATCAACTCCCCTAGTAGAGCATTTCAAACTCATAAAGAAGATGAGTTCATCTATATATGCTGAAAGGGAATATATGAAGAATATTCCTTATGCAAATATTGTCAGGAGTTTATTATATGTCATGGTGAGTACACGACCAGATTTAGCACAGGCCTTGAGTATGGTTTGCAAGTATATGTCTAATCCAGGAATAGAGCATTGACTGGTAGTTAACTAGATACTGAGGTATCTAAAAGGTACAACTGAAAATGGATTAATGTTTGAAGGTGGAAATACATGCGAGTTGGATCTCTACGATTACGTCGATTCCGATTGTGCTAGTGACTTTGACAGGTGGAGCAAGCAGTTGGAAGTCTATGCTTCAAGGGATAGTTGTGTTATCAACTATAGAGGCCGAGTATATAGCGGCTACAGAAGCTGCTCAGGAAGCCTCATAGATTAAGGGTTTGGTCAGTAAATTTCATAAGGTTAATAAGAGCACTGATATCTTCTACGACAATTCGAGTGCCATTCACCTAGCAAAGAACTGGGTCTTTCATACTAAAGCGAAGCATAACGATATCCGATATCATTTTATTAGAGATATGATAGAAGATGGAGAAATATCAGTTGAAAGATCGATACGAAAGAGAACACAGTGGATATGTTGACCAGGCCAGTTACATATAATAAGTTTAGGCATTACCTAAACTTGATCAACACTTGTCGCAGATGTTGATGCATGTTGGGGTGGTGATGCAGTTGGGGATAAAACCTAGGTGGAGATTTTTGGTTTAGGTTTAACGCCACACGCCTCTTATGAGACATTCTAAGGAGTGGCCTCGGGTCCTAATCGATCGATCGAGCTGTTGGGAGCGATCGACTGATTGTGAATGAAATAAACAGTATGCTCACTGGCTATAATCGATTGATCAAGCTTGGGAAGTCGATTGATCAATCTGAGCATAAATTGTTGGGTTACTCTAAGATAGAAATCGATCGATCGAGCTGCTAAATCGATTTATCAATTCTTGGAGGATTAGGTCCACGATTTTGGACTCTTGACTAATTTAGAAGATTTCTTTGGTCAATGTTTCCTAATGCAGTTGGGACCTATTAACAGAATATTATTCTAGGGTTTCAAGAGAGAGTTTTCAAGAGATAAAACTGTGGTGAATACATTGAGAATCAAGGTATGGAAGAAAGGTTTGGGGATTGAAGCATCCGATTGAAGTCATTTTTGTGCCGGAATCGTTACTATATTTTGGCAAATCTCTTATCTGTTCTTTGAAAGACTACGTCTTTGGTTTAATAGCGTGTTGACTGTTGAAGATCCTGTTAGATCATGTTTTAGAGTGCACTAGAGAGAAGAGAGTGTATGTGTTGTAAACATTCACAAATAGATATTCCGTGGACGTAGCCCTAGATTGGGTGAACCACGTAAATTCCTTTGAGTTGTGTGTGATTGCTTTTGCATCTTCTTCTTTTACCATATTCATCACGATACGGAGTTCGGTAGTGTGGGTTGAATTCCTACGTGAAAGTTCAAATTATAATTTCAATATTAGATATTAATAATAAGATGTTAACGATTCGATCTAGAAAAAAACAAAAACAAGATGGTAACGGTCGAAGGATATCAAATGATATACAAATTATAATTTAAATATTAGATATTATTAACAAGATGGTGACGGTAGAAGGAGATCAAATGATATTATAAGAGGAAGAGATCAAGTTCATTGGCCAAAGAGTTATTTTTTCCTCGTCGAAGCATCGACTGATTTAAAGAAAAGTGATCGTCATCAATCACATTAAAAGATTGATTGCAGGATATCAATTTAGATCAAAAAAAGTAGGAGACTATCCCTAAATAATATGATTTAGAGACCTACAAAATCAGATCGGCTCTTATATTGATGTAACAATTTTGAGAATGATCAATTGATTCCATCAGACCCAACATAGACGATTGATCTCGAGAATCAAAATTGATCAATAGAAGGTGGCCGATTAAAAGGTTAGACCGAAGAGATCATCATCAATTGACCGGATTGTGATCTAGAAAGAAAATAGTGACCGACTCCTTCAAAGAGCGTCCCATCGAATGGAGGAGATCGCCCTTCGATCGAATGTGTGCCTGAACATCAATAATCAACAGTCAGGCGACGATTGGGCCAAACGTAGGTACCAACTAGATGTGATAATTAGAGTTTTAAATTCATATATTTTATGATTTTATGGTTATTATATATTACGTTGGAATCAATACATACATGAGTTAAACAAATATAAGTGGGAATGATGGATTAAGTTTGGTTGAATCAGTTCCCTAAGATAGTGTTCTTTCAAAATCATGAAGTTTTGATGTATTTTTGTTGATAAACCTATGGATCAAAATTTCGGCTGAAAATTTGAAATTTGGCTGAAATGTTTCGGTTCCGAGCATGGCCGAAACGAAACCGAAATCCAAAATTTCGGCCAAAATTTCGGATTTCGGTTTCGATCATGCTGGAAACCGAAATTCAACCCAAAATTTTGATCCTCAGATAAACCACTCATGCATATTACATTGAAGTTTTAAACTTTACACTTCCAATGATGTAAGATTGGTGTAGAATAAAATTTGTAGTGTTTTATAAAATATAAAGTGTTATGTGTACTTTCGACGTAGTTCAATGTTTCAAAATGGTATCGGCATCTTTATCATTATGGAGTATTCGAGTACAACAGAGTGGGTTCTTTTCCTTCTATGAGTTCCTTCAATGGGTTGTAAAGGATGACACCGGGCTGGATTTGAGATCGTCTTTACAATAGTAAGGGCCATATGGAACTACAAGAACAAGATCAGCCATGGGGAATGAGTGGAGGACATCTGAAGATACAATTGGAATGCAGAAAACTGGTTGGGCGATTACATGGTGGCAAACAATAGAACTACTGATACTCTACCATCGGCGGAGGTTACTGCTTTTTCTCTGAAGTGGGAGCCCCCAATGAGGGATGTCAATAAGGTAAATGTTGATAGATCCTGGGAAAATAGCTCTAGAAAGGGTGGTATCGGTGTAATTATTCGAAACCACGAAGGGAAGATCTTGGCCACTATGTGCAAAGAATAAATCCCTAGGGTGGCCTCAGGGGGGGAGGGGATTCGAACTAACAATCTCACGATGAACGATCAAATAAGAACGCAAAAGAAAACAAAATCAAATACAATCACACAAGAGATAATATTGACATGGTTCGACAATATGCCAACGTCCACGGACAACGATGATTCACTATATTGATGAATCCACAATGATACAAGAATACTCAAGCCTCACCAAACCTCTCCGCAAAACCCTAGAGAGGTTTATCAAACCTTGTCAATGATATTTCAACTCTCTGATTCGTCCAATAGCTTTTACCTTATATAGAAGACACCAAATCCTACTTCAAATCTACGAGAAACTAGCCAAATACAGAGTGTAATCGCAACTAGGTCTTCGTGGGTCACTCGAGCGGGAACCAATGTCACTCGGACGACTTAGACTAGAGAAACCACCCTTTGAAATAGTTCACTGGTCACTTGAGCGAGTACCAAAGTTGTTTGAGTGACTTAAACAAGTAAGTTGGCCCTAATAGGTGATCCACCTCACTTGAGTAGATTTAGTTTTCACTCGAGCGAGATATAATAAGTTAGAGCTTAAAATAACAATTCTCCACCTAGCTATAAGCTTCACCATGCACTCTTTGCTCCGATCATTGCTAAACTCCACTACAAAAAATAAGACTATTAGCGACAGCCAAAAACTACCGCTATTAACAAAAAAATTGCCGCTAATAGTCTTAATAGTTTTTTGTCAATAGCGACATTTTTTTGCTGCAAAAAACTGCCGCTAATAGTCTTATTTTTTGTAGTGCTTATATTACCGCTGCCACCAGCTCCCCTAGGACAATCAAACCTGCTAAACATTGATCAAATTCAAATAATGTTTAGACTTGGCCATCGGTACCACCTTTGTCATCATATCCGTAGAACTATCCTTCATACTTACCTTCTTCAAAGATATCTCGCCATTTTTGGTTACTTCCTGTATGATGTTTGATACGAGCATGATATACGTGATTCTTTGCTAAGTAAATAACACTTTGGATATCACAGAAGATATCAACAGTTTGCTATGCGATTCCCAAATCACCAAATAAGCCTTGAAATCATAATGCTTCTTTCACTGCCTCTGTTACTGCCATATACTCTGCCTCCGTAGTAGACAAAGTCGCTATATCCTGTAACATTGACCTCCAGCTAATCAAACCATCTTATAGTGTAAACACATATCCCTTTGTAAACTATTGCTTATCCAAATCACCCGTGTAATTTGAATCTACGCAATCACATAATTGATGATCTGTACCACTATGAAAAACTAACTTGCACCTAATCGCTCTCTTACCCTTAGGTATGTCTTCCAGTTCTCAAGTTTGATTCTAGTAAAGAGAATCCATCTCTTCACCCATTGCGGCTTTTCATTTCCATGCACATCTTCCACTGATTGCATTCTTGAATGAAGACGACTCACTGTCATCCAACGTCAATACGTAGGCGACCATATCCTAGTAATCTTAGTGAATTGGTGCTCTAGCATTCCTTTGGGTTCTTCCACCCACTAAGGATAACTCTGACTCTTTCTCAATTGTTTCTACACTTAAAATTTCTACACCTTTTTTCTAATGTAGTAACTGTAGTCTAACTCCACCTCAAATTCATCTTCCACCACCTCTCCAATTTTCATGCTCTATTTGCTAAAAATTCGCATAAAAAATTCATCAAAGGTCATATCTCTACTGATCACAACCATATTCTATTCGGGACATCATACGTTGTATTCTTTTACACCATCTACATACCATAAGAAAGACTCATTCTTAGCTCTTTAGTCTCTGACATGATAGCAAGCTGCGCAACCAAAGACACTCAATGCACTGTAATTTGTAGGCTTCACTCACATCTCAATCTGAGTTTTACACTCTATTGTCATAGATGGTGATCTGTTTACTAGATAGCACGTTATACTGACTATCTCAACGTAGAACTCTCTATCCAATCCCTCACTGGATAACCCACGTCTTACCTTTTTAAATAGAGCTCTATTTCTGCGTTCTGCTCTCTCATTCTGTTACTGTGTATTCCTCACTGTGAAGTGCCTCGCAATATCGTTAGGGCACTAACAGTTGTATATTTCTTACTATAAAGTGCCTAAAAATATCGTTGAGGCAATGACGCTTAGATTATTTTATTTTTATTTTTATTATTTATATTTTTTTATCGAAGCGTCAACACCTCAATATAGAGGCGCTGACACCCCATTTTTTTAAGCGAAATAATGACACCTCGATATAGAGGCGTCGACACCTTGACGCCGGGGTGTCAGCGCCTGGCTATCGGGGTGCCGACACTTCACTGTCGAGGTGCTAGCGCTTCGCTACCAGACGATCACTGTTGTGGAATTCCAGTGTGTAGATTTATGATATAAAAATTAGGAGAAAATAGAGATGGATTCAGCACATCTAAGATATCCTAGACTTGCAAGATACAGGGTCCTTTGTAGCATGCTTTAATAGAATGGTAAATAAGGGAATGTCCACAGGGAGGCTGGATAGAAATAGGATAAATCTCCAGATCTATAAGAGATCTGGCACCCTAGCTATCTCTACTTTAGTTAAAAGACAAGGGAGAGTTTTGAAATGAGTTGTCACTTAAACCTAACTACAAATAAAATGCTGATTGTTTTGGATCGAATCTGGAGCCTCAGATCTTGCAGATGGAATGGTTTAAAAACTCAGAAAATGGAGAAGAACAACTTGGAGATTGTCTTCACTGCAATCAGGTTGAGCTAAGCATATTACGGGTGTTCAAAAGCACACAAGTCCCTCAGCTAGCCACAGGCACTGTCTGTAAGCACAGCTGTAAGGTATAAATTCCACTTTAAATCACAGGATCCACCTGGCCATAAGGCTATGATCTGTCCACTTTAATGGTCATAGACCATCCTATAGGCTTTATCGAATCCATGGATTGCAGCGGATAAATCCAATTAAGGCCTAAGCTCAGATTTACCTTAAGGTTATGATCTATCCACTTTAATGGTCACAGACCATCCTAGAGATCTCCTACAAAGCCAGAGCCTTAATTAGAACAATTAAAACCACTACAGATGCTGCAACTTCTAGGTCACAGACGCAGGAGATTACAGGGATATCAGATCCAGGGAATTCAGATGATATCTAAGAGGTCTACCAGTTAAGTGGGTGAGCTGATCAAGCAACTCCTCTACACAAATCCGATCGAGCACTAAAAGGAATCAAAAGAGCTTTAGATCTAATTAAAATATTGAAAACAGCATTTTCATTGCAAACAAGGTCACTCTTATAATGGAATGCTCTCATATCTGTAGTCTATGCAGCAATTAACCCCAGCAACACTCTTAACCTTACCCAATTACAAATCTAACTCACTCCTTGCTGCTCCTAGGGAATTAGCCAACCATGGTTGGGCTAAAGGAGGGAAAATAGAATCTCGCTATAAGCTCTGATCTCTAGGAAATTATTCAAAAATTCATTCTTCTACAATGGCAATTGGGGATCTCAATATATAGCTTTCTCCTCTATTTTTCCTGCCAAAAATCTCTTCTAGAAGGTTGTCAGAGTTTGTTAGAGTTCTGTTAACGCATGTGGGTTGGTTAGGGCTTTCTAGGGCATCTTTTAGAACATCGAGCCGGTCACCAGAGTGCCTCGGTTTGCGTGCGACAGGTCACCAAGTCTCAGCGTGTGCATAGCATAGTTTCTGAGAAGTTCAGCACATGATTTCGACAGGTTGGGGAAGCTTTTGACAAGTTAAAAGTAAGCTTGTAGTTCCTTTCGATAGGTTCCCTGGTCTCTTGGATAGGTACCTATAGGATGAGTTCTCTCTTTGAAGCTTCAGGGTCCTCAACCTAATATCTGGAGTATTCGATAGGTTTGCTGAGTAGTTCGATAGGTCCAGTGGTCCTCTTCAACAGGTTCAGCTCTGTGTGCCGTCATCCCATTAGGTTTGCTCCCATTCCTATCGAAAGGCTTAAGCATCCTTCGATAGGTTCAATTTCAACATCATTTCGATAGGTTCAGGGAGCCTTCGACAGGTTAGAATCGAGCATTTTAGTCCTTTCGTTAGGTTCTCAGATCCGTTCGATAGGTTCTTTTGACACTTCAGGCAAGCTTTCGATAGGATAATTTCTTCTTTCCTTTCTTTGCTCGATAGGTTTTGAAATCCTATTGAACTCTTCAATCCATGCGACTTCATCCTTCTTCTGCCTTCGGATCCTATCAGACCCTTCTCCAACTGCACGAATTCTTTCCTTTTTCTCCTCAGCTCCTATCGAAGTCTTCCGGCATCCTCTCGATAGGATGTTTTGGACCTATCTTTACTTCTTTCTCCTTGTTCTGTTGCTGGGTCTGCATGGTGCTGGGAGATGACTTCTTTGTGGGCATTCTTAAGTGGTTTGCTGCATTATTACCAGCTGTCCCAGCTATCTATAAAATGCACTCAACAGAGGCTTATTAGTGTGCTCACAGGTCTATGAAAGGTCAGGTTAAGGGGTGCAAAGTGGCATTTTTCACCACTTAACACACCCCCAAACTTAAGCTTTGCTAGTCCCTGAGCAAAGGAGAATTCAAAGAAAAGTAAAATGCCACTTTCGTAGGGAGCACAGATGCATTTAGCACATGCACCAAGCCTTTTAAACCCCTAGGTGATCCCTAGTGGAGGAGTGAAGTCTCCTGAGGGTTTTCAGTGAAGGTACCCACAAACTTCTCCAATAAACTTAGTGAATACTAATGCAACATGTTAAAATAGAGTTTATGTGAAAAAAAATAGATTTCACACCATGTCCATTCAAATCCAGAGGGTTTCACCAATTCAAAACCTAAAATTCTGCTGTAATCCCTTCATTCTAAATCAGTTCATGTCAAGGCATTGGGCTTAAAACTTTGACGCAGAGATCCCCTTTAATTCAAGAATTTTGTTCCTATACCACCCCAAATCTCTGATTTTAGACCCAAATCATACCGGGGTTGTTCACTCATAACAAAAATCAAAGGGTGCATCATTTCACACAGCTCAAGATCAGTTGCAGCCCTCAAATAGGACTGCAAGCAGGAGCATAGGCATTGCTTTAGTTCCTGAAATTTTCTAACTCTTTTCATCATAGATTAAGCAAATTCTCATCTCCACATGACAGCTCAATCCATTTCAGATCAGTAGGGTCTTTTTATTGGGTAGTAATGTGGCTTATGGGTGAAATTTGTAAAAGAAATAATAGGGAAAAATATGATTCAAAATTGAGAAATCAGTAAGGGTAAGAAGGTGTCTAGACAATGCCTCCTTCATTTCAGCATAATTCCATCTACTTCTTGAATTTTCAGATTTGAAGTGATCAGTTTCTAATCCTCTTTTCAGTCTTTCAATGAAATGACTTCTCTTTCTCAACCCCCATTTTTTCTATTTCATAGGCTGGAATGGCACAATGCCACCAACTGTGTTTTTCTCCTCTTGTACCCACTTCTCAAACCAGCTCTACCTTCTTCCATTCCTTTACCTTTACCTTCTGAAATCTCAGAGTGAGGTCGGGCTGCATTAGGTTAAAGAGTTTTGGGTTTGAATTTCTGGTTTTTATCGAAGAAAAACTGTGATTTCAAGGCTCAAATGGTGTGTATCAAGGGCAGTTCAAAGGTGGAAGATTTTAGGCTCAAACTGTCCAAGGGATGGCCTTACTTCATGTCCTCAATGTCATGAATGCTGTCAAGTTGTTTCAACTTGGATTTTCCTAACTTCTAATGATTAAAATTAGATCCCATCAGTCCTTAGAGCAGAAAAAAATTGCCAAGACGCTCTTTAAAGAAAAAATATTTTAGGCCCAAATATCACTGGGTATGGCCTTCCATCAAATTTTTTGGGGTGTATCCTTACAGTTTTCTCTTATTTCAGGTTCACTAAGCATCAATTTTTAAAAATTCTTGACATTTACTTCATGAGAAATATTAAAACTACAGCTCATTTCAGTTTCCAAAAGTTTTTAATTTCCTCTTTTTTCAAAAATCAGGTGGGAAATCACTTTATTTTCAAAAACTTTTTCAACATAGCTGCACAAAGCATTAACTTATTTCATTGGCACACCTGCGATACCCCCAACCCTAAGATGAACATTGTCCTCAATGCTCTACACAATGAGAAACTAGGGGCAACAGGGTAAAAGAAGAAAGAAAAACTTAAGCAGAAAAATTGCAGCTATGTGCAGCAGAAATTAAAAAAATGCAAAACTGAATACATGAGCAGGAAAATGGAAAAAAAAATGCTATGCAAATGCAAGAAATTTATGATAAAACAGCAAAACTAAGCTAGAATTGCTACATATTAAAATCTAGAAACTGAATGAGTAGGAAAACTGCAGTGCAAATGAAGGGAAACTAATGCTAATGATAGGAAAATATCAAAAACAGAGTAAGGACCTGGATACCAAGCTATAAAAACAGAGAAATATAGATAGAATTTCAAAGACAAAAAATAGAAAAGCAAAGTTAGAAACTGAATACAAAACTATAAAAGTACAGAAAATTAGTAAAACTAGGACACATTAATCTAAGAAAGAGAAATTAGCAATCTAAAAGCAGAATTTTAAACTAAAAATTCCTAAAACAGAGAATCCTAAGACCAAATCATAAATCCCCTAAGCCCAAAGAAAACCCCAAAAGCCTGAGCTACTTATGAATCTACGTGATTATAAAAATGATCAGCAAGAATAACGTACAGTGAAAAGCTGGAATGTGGCTTATGGGTGAAATTTGTAAAAGAAATAATAGGGAAAAATACGATTCAAAATTGAGAAATCAATAAGGGTAAGAAGGTGTCTAGACAATACCTCCTTCATTTCAGCATAATTCCACCTACTTCTTGAATTTTCAGATTTAAAGTGATCAGTTTCTAATCCTCTTTTCAGTCTTTCAATGAAATGACTTCTCTTTCTCAACCCCCTTTTTTTTTCTTTTTCATAGACTAGAATGGCACAATGCCACCAACTGTGTTTTTCTCCTCTTGTACCCACTTCTCAAACCAGCTCTACCTTCTTCCATTCCTTTACCTTTACCTTCTGAAATCTCAGAGTGAGGTCGGGCTGCATTAGGTTAAAGAGTTTTGGGTTTGAATTTCTGGTTTTTATCGAAGAAAAACTGTGATTTCAAGGCTCAAATGGTGTGTATCAAGGGCAGTTCAAAGGTGGAAGATTTTAGGCTCAAACTGTCCAAGGGATGGCCTTATTTCATGTCCTCAATGTCATGAATGCTGTCAAGTTGTTTCAACTTGGATTTTCCTAACTTCTAATGATTAAAATTAGATCCCATCAGTCCTTAGAGCAGAAAACAATTGCCAAGACACTCTTTAAGGAAAAAATATTTTAGGCCCAAATCTCACTGGGTATGGCCTTCCATCAAATTTTCTGGGGTGTATCTTTACAGTTTTCTCTTATTTCAGGTTTACTAAGCATCAATTTTTAAAAATTCTTGACATTTACTTCATGAGAAATATTAAAACTACAGCTCATTTCAGTTTTCAAAAGTTTTTAATTTCCTCTTTTTTCAAAAATTAGGTGGGAAATCACTTTATTTTCAAAAACTTTTTCAACATAACTCCACAAAGCATTAACTTATTTCATTGGCACACCTGCCATACCCCCAACCCTAAGATGAACATTGTCCTCAATGCTCTACACAATGAGAAACTAGGGGCAACAGGGTAAAAGAAGAAAGAAAAACTTAAGCAGAAAAATTGCAGCTATGTGCAGCAGAAATTAAAAAAATGCAAAACTGAATTCATGAGCAGGAAAAATGAAGGGAAACATATGCTAATGATAGAAAAATATCAAAAACAGAGTAAGGACCTAGATACCAAGCTATAAAAAACAAAGAAATATAGATAGAATTTCAGAGACAAAAAATAGAAAAGCAAAGTTAGAAAATGAATACAAAACTATAAAAGTACAGAAAATCAGTAAAAACTAGGACACATTAATCTAAGAAAGAGAAATTAGCAATCTAAAAGCAGAATTTTAAACTAAAAATTCCTAAAACAGAGAATCCTAAGACCAAATCATAAATCCCCTGAGCCCAAAGAAAACCCCAAAAGCCTGAGGTACTTATGAATCTAAGTGATTATAAAAATGATCAGCAAGAATAACATACAGTGAAAAGCTGGAATGTGGCTTATGGGTGAAATTTGTAAAAGAAATAATAGGGAAAAATATGATTCAAAATTGAGAAATCAATAAGGGTAAGAAGGTGTTTAGACAATACCTCCTTCATTTCAGCATAATTCCATCTACTTCTTGAATTTTCAGATTTGAAGTGATCAATTTCTAATCCTCTTTTCAGTCTTTCAATGAAATGACTTCTCTTTCTCAACCCTTTTTTCTTTTCATACTTTGAATGCCACCAACTGTGTTTTTCTCCTCTTGTACCCACTTCTCAAACCAGCTCTACCTTTTTCCATTCCTTTACCTTTACCTTTTGAAATCGCAGAGTGAGGTCGGGCTACATTAGGTTAAAGAGTTTTGGGTTTGAATTTCTGGTTTTTATCGAAGAAAAACTGTGATTTCAAGGCTCAAATGGTGTGTATCAAGGGCAGTTCAAAGGTGGAAGATTTTAGGCTTAAATTGTCCAAGGGATGGCCTTATTTCATGTCCTCAATGTCATGAATGCTGTCAAGTTGTTTCAACTTGGATTTTCCTAACTTCTAATGATTAAAATTAGATCCCATCAGTCCTTAGAGCAGAAAAAAATTGCCAAGACACTCTTTAAGGAAAAAATATTTTAGGCCCAAGTCTCATTGGGTATGGCCTTCCATCAAATTTTCTGGGGTGTATCCTTACAGTTTTCTCTTATTTCAGGTTCACTAAGCATCAATTTTTAAAAATTCTTGACATTTACTTCATGAGAAATATTAAAACTACAGCTCATTTCAGTTTCCAAAAGTTTTTAATTTCCTCTTTTTTCAAAAATCAGGTGGGAAATCACTTTATTTTCAAAAACTTTTTCAACATAGCTGCACAAAGCATTAACTTATTTCATTGGCACACCTGCGATACCCCCAACCCTAAGATGAACATTGTCCTCAATGCTCTACACAATGAGAAACTAGGGGCAACAGGGTAAAAGAAGAAAGGCTTAAGCAGAAAAATTGCAACTATGTGCAGCAGAAATTAAAAAAATGCAAAACTGAATACATTAGCAGGAAAATGGAAAAAAAAATGCTATGCAAATGCAGGAAATTTATGATAAAATAGCAAAACTAAGCTAGAATTGCTACATATTAAAATCTAGAAACTGAATGAGTAGGAAAACTGCAGTGCAAATGAAGGGAAACTAATGCTAATGATAGGAAAATATCAAAAATAGAGTAAGGACCTAGATACCAAGCTATAAAAACAGAGAAATATGGATAGAATTTCAGAGACAAAAAATAGAAAAGCAAAGTTAGAAACTGAATACAAAACTATAAAAGTACAGAAAATTAGTAAAACTAGGACACATTAATCTAAGAAAGAGAAATTAGCAATCTAAAAGCAGAATTTTAAACTAAAAATTCCTAAAACAGAGAATCCTATGACCAAATCATAAATCCCCTAAGCCCAAAGAAAACCCCAAAAGCCTGAGCTACTTATGAATCTAAGTGATTATAAAAATGATCAGCAAGAATAACATACAGTGAAAAGCTGGAATGTAGCTTATGGGTGAAATTTGTGAAAGAAATAATAGGGAAAAATATGATTCAAAATTGAGAAATCAATAAGGGTAAGAAGGTGTCTAGACAATACCTCCTTCATTTCAGCATAATTCCATCTACTTCTTGAATTTTTAGATTTGAAGTGATCAGTTTCTAATCCTCTTTTCAGTCTTTCAATGAAATGACTTCTCTTTCTCAACCCCATTTTTTTTTCTTTTTCATAGACTAGAATGGCACAATGCCACCAACTGTGTTTTTCTCCTCTTGTACCCACTTCTCAAACCAGCTCTACCTTCTTCCATTCCTTTACCTTTACCTTCTGAAATCTCAGAGTGAGGTCGGGCTGCATTAGGTTAAAAAGTTTTGGGATTGAATTTATGGTTTTTATCGAAGAAAAACTGGGATTTCAAGGCTCAAATGGTGTGTATCAAGGGCAGTTCAAAGGTGGAAGATTTTAGGCTCAAACTGTCCAAGGGATGGCCTTACTTCATGTCCTCAATGTCATGTATGCTGTCAAGTTGTTTCAACTTGGATTTTCCTAACTTCTAATGATTAAAATTAGATCCCATCAGTCCTTAGAGCAGAAAAAAATTGCCAAGACACTCTTTAAGGAAAAAATATTTTAGGCCCAAATCTCATTGGGTATGGCCTTCCATCAAATTTTCTGGGGTGTATCCTTACAGTTTTCTCTTATTTCAGGTTCACTGAGCATCAATTTTTAAAAATTCTTGACATTTACTTCATGAGAAATATTAAAACTACATCTCATTTCAGTTTCCAAAAGTTTTTAATTTCCACTTTTTTCAAAAATCAGGTGGGAAATCACTTTATTTTCAAAAACTTTTTCAACATAGCTGCACAAAGCATTAACTTATTTCATTGGCACACCTGCCATAACCCCCAACCCTAAGATGAACATTGTCCTCAATGCTCTACACAATGAGTAAAAGAAGAAAGAAAAACTTAAGCAGAAAAATTGCAGCTATGTGCAGCAGAAATTAAAAAAATGCAAAACTGAATACATGAGCAGGAAAATGGAAAAAAAAATGCTATGCAAATGCAGGAAATTTATGATAAAACAGCAAAACTAAGCTAGAATTGCTACATATTAAAATCTAGAAACTGAATGAGTAGGAAAACTGCAGTGCAAATGAAGGGAAACTAATGCTAATGATAGAAAAATATCAAAAACAGAGTAAGGACCTGGATACCAAGCTATAAAAACAGAGAAATATAGATAGAATTTCAGAGACAAAAAATAGAAAAGCAAAGTTAGAAACTGAATACAAAACTATAAAAGTACAAAAAATCAGTAAAACTAGGACACATTAATCTAAGAAAGAGAAATTAGCAATCTAAAAGCAGAATTTTAAACTAAAAATTCCTAAAACAGAGAATCCTAAGACCAAATCATAAATCCCCTAAGCCCAGAGAAAACCCCAAAAGTCTGAGCTACTTATGAATCTAAGTGATTATAAAAATGATCAGCAAGAATGACATACAGTGAAAAGCAAGAGTCATAAGACTGACCCCTATATTGATGATGTGTATGAATAAAAAAGAATTTCTAACTAATGAAGCATGGGGGCACACGTTAAAAACAGGATTCATACAGCTGAGATCCATTTAATGGTGAAGCAATCTTGAAGGAAAATGAAATCAGTGGCTCCATTGAATATTCCAAACAACATATGATCCACTGCTCATTATCCTACATGATTCCTCAAAATGAAAAATCATGATCTTAGCAGGTCCAAATAAAAACAAAGAAGAACAGCCCATCTGGAAAATATTTTTATGTTTTTTATAATTTTCAATTTTTTTATTTGTTTTGGATCAGCCTAGGCTCTGCAAGAGCCATTATTTACTATTGCTGAAAAATAATAAGAAATTTTAATTTGTATTTTTATTTTCTTATGTTTTTGCATTTGGTTTTGTTATCTAAAAATCAACATGCCAATAGCAGAAATTTAAACTAAGACACTCAAAACTCTGCAGAACTGCTAGTTTTAAAGAATAGAAAATGAATGCAAAGGAGAAGGGGATGCAAACTCAAGCATATTTGTTCCTGCTGCAATCCAGATGCTCCTTGTGCAGCAGCTGCTCCAGATCTGCAAAAATTCAAACAACTGCAGCAGTACCTTATTCAAGCATTGTGCAATCATGGGAATCGAGACGATCCCGTCGCGACGATGTGCTCTCTAATAAAAATATAGAGTCGCCACCCGGAGCTTTCGGTGTCTCGGGATACCTAGTTCATTTTTATGAGCACCGAAGTGCTAAAAATATGACTCTGAATCCGGTCCACACCAAAGGCTCTTGGGTAGGGGATTCGGTTATCGATCAGGAAGGTGTTAGGCACCCGATCAACCCGCTTAACGCGGTCTCTACTAATGGCCAACAATAAAATAAAGTAGAAGCAAGGAAAATAGCTTCCTCTTACCGAAAAGGGCTTAGAATCCTATTTGTGCCCCTCCGTTCCTACCGAAAAATCAGCGGCGTAACGACACAAATGAGAGGATGGAGGGAGCTAGAAAGAGATAGGAGAAGAAAGGGGAGAGCCGGAGCCCTCGGGCCCTTGTAGCACCGTAGAGGAGCCTTACGTGGCTTGCTTTGATGAGCTTTCGAAGGCTTGAATGGTAGACAAATGGGTTCTAACCACTTAGGACTTAAAGCTAAGAGGTAGGGGATGGAGGCGAGGGGATCACACACACCTAGGCTAAGAGTTTTGGATGCAAGAACAAGCTTGAAATGAGGTTTTGGAATTCTGGAATTTGGATTAAAATAGTGCACAAAAGGGAGGAAGAACTTCTCACTTTGAGCTCTTTCTCTCTTAAGCAAATTTCTCAACCCTTAAACCAAGGGGAGGGGGGCTCTATTTATAGGAAAAGGGCGGATTAGGAGGCTACTTAGAGGCTAAACAAGTTTAAGAATTAGGTAATGGGCCATCTAAGGTTTCCTAGGATTTTAAGAGATTGGAAAGGTGTGAAGGTGGTTTTAATGGTGGATGACAGGTTAGTGTTTCAAATCACTTAAGGGTTGCAAATAGGCATTAAAAGGGTACAACAAAGTTATAAAATCACACCCCAAGGACTAAGGTGGTCAACAAGTCAAACCCTAATCATGAATTTCGAGGAAAAAACCTACAGTCACTGTTCATATGCCTGGCGCAACTATTAGTTACGCCAGACAAATGCATAGTAAAATAGTAGCGAACAGTAGCCTGGAAGTTGGCTTCGCGAGGGGTGGTGGGACCCATTTATGCCTGGCGCAACTATTAGTTGCGCCAGGCCATTTATGGGGGACAAAAGCTTGGCGCAACTATTAGTTGCGCCAGGCAAATTCAGGGGGAAAATGGCTTGGCGCAACTATTAGTTGCGCTAGGCAAAAATCCCTCCAAAAAAAGCCCAATTTTCAAACGGCCATAACTTTTGATATACAACTCTGATTGGGGTGATTCTTGGCTCGTTGGAAATCGAGAGAAGTCCTCTTTCTAATGATATATGATTTGATATTAGTAAAAGATCTCCCCTAGTCCTGGTGTACCACTCTTCATCCATTGCCCGGGAAGGTTAGGTTTAGGGTTCGGAATGGGCTCTAAGGGTCGGGATTGGGTTCTAAAGGTTTGGGATAGGTTCCTAAGAGATATAGGGTGATTCCTAAGGGTTTGGGGTGATTCCTAAGGGTTCCTTTCATGCCATCAAAAGCTCAGAATTGCACCTCTCTTAAAAGGTGTTTCGATCGGGCCTTGGGCCAAATTTGGGTGTCTACAGATGCCCCTCTTTGGTATCCAATCACTAGTGATCGTATGCCAAAGAAAAGAGACATCTGAAGAGGCCCAAGGCATTATTGACGGGTCCGTTGCATTCAGAACAAACTTCAAACATCAGGTGAGTAACATGGTGAGAAAACGAAAGCCCTGGAGTGCCAGGCTAATCATTTGTTTCTCGAGGTAATCGGTTCCCAAGTGCTTAGCGACATTACTAGGCATAACCGAGGTGGAATGAGTTGCAAACTCCCTATAGTCGGGGAAGATGTTCACTTCTCGGGATGATTTTGAAGGTATTTGATGTTTAAGATTTATTCTGAATTCAACAGAATCGTAAGTAGGAGGGGTGATCGACCCACATTCAAAGATAGGCGCGAAGTAAACATACGCAAGGCTCAACATTTTGCGTCCAATCCTACAAGGCATTTGATGACCTCATTGGATTATTCACGGGTGCCCCTGCAGAAAGCAGGGTTTGAGATCTTTGGGCGAACCCATCGATCCCAAAGTTTATTTAACATGACCACCTGAGCGAAGTGAATAGATGTCACAATGCTTTTTAGGAGTGCGTGCCATTTTTCAAAGCGTGCCCCAGATCCACATGACCCAGAGTATCTAGTTTCAACTTCCTTGAACAGATCCAGCCAAACATTAGGCACCTCCCAAAAGGGGGCATCCAATCCTGACCTCTGTTGACAATGATCATAATCATCAATTAACTATGCTTAATCATGCACCCATCAGGGGCAATAAATAACAACAAGGCGATGGAAGCCCCGACCCGGACCCACCCGGGTATAATTTACGGGGACAAACGACCATCATACAGATACCCAGACGCATGGCGTACATTTTATAGGGATATTGCTGCCCATACAGGTTTTAAGCCTGCAGAAAATAAAAAGGGAAATGAACCCTTCTGAATGCATGGTTGCACATAGTTTGATTGACACATAATCTCATTCTCAATAGGTTGGTCTCAACCAACGATTGACCTTTTTCAACGGAGAATCTGAAGCTTAAGACAACTCAAGTTCACACGAATCCAAAACAGAGCGCTCATCGCTCAAAAGATTTAGCAGTGGAGTTGACCCAACCGAAACATTGACTGTTTGACCAGGACTTACATTGTTGCTCCTACTTTGAAGTAGGATCCATGGATCCAAGGCGAACCTTTGACCTAGGACATTAATTTTGTACATCTGTGCTATCGATAAAATATTGACATTTTACCGCATCGAAACATGCATGTGCGTCGCATGAAAACATAGATTTCTTTTTCTTTTCGAAATGATTTTCATCATTTTTTTTGTTAGACCTGACGTCGGTGGTGAGATGCTTTATCGGATTTGTCCATCGCTGAGAAGTTGCCTGCTTCAAGGCTTTGGACCGTGTGATGTTCCTGCACATTCTCGAGAAAACGTCAGTCCCTTTTTTGTTTATACATATACAGAAAATGCATCCTAAACAATAAAAGAAAAAGTAGGTCTCTACCTATACTTTTTCATTTTGAAGATATTTTTTTGGATTTTAGTTTTTTGGAGATTTTTTGTTATTTTTCTTCATTTTTGAGATTGAAATATGATGCTGAAAATATGTACATGAAAATGAGTAGAAATATATACACAGTTTTTGGTGTTTGGATTTTTCTTGATTTTTTTATTTTTGGGCTTTTTTTTTTTTTTTTTCTCTCCTTTTTTTGATGCCTTAATCATTGGGTGAGATTTTGAGAAACCTTGGGTCCATCTTTGATCATGGTCGACCTCTTTCATGCAGTCGGACCTGAGTGAGTTTCCAGATTTTACCAAGGCCAGAACGTTGATCCCTTTGGATTGAGTTAAACCTTTCTCCTTGCCTCGGGTCATACATTTGACGGTGCAGGTTTCACAAAGACAATTATTGTGACAGCCCGAATTTCCACACCCAAAAATCCGTGCCATCAGGATCATACTCTGGATGATCTCCGGGACAAATCATAAAGTGTCTGCTCATATAGCGGAAACCAAGCAGACACTATCGAGCAGTGGTAGGTCGAGTTATCACATAATACATTTAATATAAAAGAACAATAACAAATCATGCATCTACATATAACAAAAAGAATATACATCCACAAAAAGGAACCAAGAAGAACCATTGGTGATGGACATCCATCACCCAAACAATGGTTCCCGATAGTGGTTCCAATAGAATGTATAAAATCACTAAAATACAATATAGATAGTAATATATATATATATACATGTAGACAGTGGCCACCAGGCACACAAAATAATCCGAAATATCCTAAATGCAAATATGAGACTCAGTACCCAGGCTACGGATAGAACTCGTCCCCTTGGATGTCTGTCTCCTCGTCCTCGGCCTCAGCCTATGGGTCAGGCTGGTAATCTGGGTCGCTCTCAGTGCCCGGAGCTACAGCCTCAGAACCTATAAATGGTTTAAAACAGGGTGAGCTACATCATAGCTCAATAGAAGAATACCAACTAAAGTGTAATGAATATGCAAGACATGATATTTCAAAATAGAAATCAAATCAGAATGTATAAATAGGCAAAATCAGAGTAAATGCTGAATTTGTAAACAAGAAATAGCTGTGATGCAGATATATAATCAGTGACTTAAATTGTATTTGTTTTCTAACTTAAGAAACTCCCGTGAATATATAACACGGAGTAAACAGGAATTTACCGATAGGAAACCCCAACCAATCGTCGTTCACATGAACAATTTTAGATTGTAACAATGCCTCATCTACAGAGTGTAATTGTGCCGAGGGATTACAAGCAGATGCACAAGTGTGCCAGGCTCGGATATACCGCCGGGTCGGTGGGGATCATCTGGTTAAATCGTCAAATCACATACACGCATAGACCTCACTGATCAGATAGTAGAAATCAGGAGCAGGTTTCAGAAACAAATCAAAAAATAGAAATCAAAGATAGCAGGAATTTATGATATGCTTACATGCTTGTTTGTTAAAAACAGAAATCAGGGCGCATATATGAAATAAACATGAAATCATACTAAAAAGCAGTTTAGCTTGGTTTTCCCCTACCTCAGGTCACACTTCTTTCTAAGCAAATCCAAAGCCTTTCAGAAAGTCATAGTCTGATCCAAGGCCCTAAACACAATATTTTAAGTGTCAGGAATGTCAGAATATCAGCTGGCATAATGTCCCGTGAGGTTTTACTCACAAAACTAATACATGTAGAAAACAGGGGTGATTGATCGATCACCACTCTTATTGATCGATCAATCCCTCTTGTTGATCGATCAATGATCCCATTGATCGATCAATACCCTCTTAGCTCTCAACCAGGAACAAAGTCAATTGATCGATCAATAGCCTCTATTGATCGATCACTACTCATTATTGATCGATCAATACCCTTGTTGATCGATCAATAACCTCTTCTCTCCTCACTTTAACACAGCCTAAATTGATCAATCACTAGCTTGGTTGATCGATCAATGCCCTCATTGATCGATCAATAGCCTAAATTTCAAATTTCCCACCTTTTGTTCATGTTAAATTCTTATACAGATTGATCGATCAATGCCTTCATTGATCGATCAATACACTCAAGTGATCGATCGAAACCTTTGTTGATCGATCACTAACTATCATTGATCGATCACTCTCATGTTGATCGATCAATACCCAGGATTGATAGATCAATGCCTAAATTGATCGATCAATGCTCTTCGAGCACTGAACTTCAAGAATTCTCAAGCTTCTGTTCACTTTTCTGTCCTATATAGATTGATCAATCAATGGTCTTCATTGATCGATCACTACCAGTCATTGATCGATTAATACCTTCATTGATCGATCAATAATGACAGAACCCCTGCCATTAATGGAGGTCATCTACAACCCTATTTTAAACCCATTTTCATTAATGATTTCTTACAACCATTAATACACACTCACTTGCACATTTAAGGACACCCAACTGCCCATTCTTAAACACACGGACTCACCTTTAGTTGGGCCCTTTCGGGGTTTAGGAAAATCGATCCGAACGAGGGTTTCAGATTCGACACTCATAGTTTATCACCGATCCGACTCTGACGAGCACACAATTAGCTCTGGTTCAGTATGCAGAGACCTCACGTGTACTTAGACCATACTTAAGCTTGGCTCATTGAACTCTACATACCCTAACTTAGACAACTCACCATTCCGGTATCGCTAACCCTGTTTTTCACGATGGACTCGCCCAAACCAAACCTAGCTCCAAATCTCTTGGCTTCTAGAGCAAGGGGAAGAAGAAGAAGAAGAGCTCTCTCCCAAGTCTCTCCCTTCCCTTATAAGCTACCCAAAATGAAATATCCCTAATATTTCACTTCAAACCTTAAGTTAGACTCCGGTGTGAAGTGCCTACATAACCTCTACGGCGTAACACTATCCAACAAGGTTCTACTAGTCTCAGATTCATGCGAAAATTTACATGTGACTTCATCAGACTATAGGTTAATATTATTTCAATTAATAGTAATTACTAATTTTAAATTTTGTCTCAATTTCTGTGCCAGGCACGTAGATCGAAATAGTCAGGTTCTTGTTTAGAATGTTAGGGTCGTTACATTATCCCCCCCTTAGGAATTTTCATCCTCAAAAATGTCTAAGGGCGCGGTTAGATAACCATTGGTTTTAAGACAAACAGATAGATGAAATGTAGAACCATGCAGTCAACACATCATACAGAGATAACTACGCATATAGAACAGAATTGATATGATAAGCAGATCAATTTAGATACAGATATAAGTAGTATAAGAACAACATATAGTAGCATAGTAATATTTGTAGGGACGTCAGATGGACCGGCCTCGTCAGGCGTAGGTCTGCTAGGACGAGGTGGTGGTGTGCGGTAGTCACGAGGGTCGACCGTGTGCTGACGGGCGTGGGCGATCATCGGCGTGGACGTGGTGGCGTATAGGTGCTGCATGACGAGCTCATGCATACCCTCGTGGTAATCCAATCGACGGTGAATCTGTCTCTGGAACGCCTCCATGCCATCCAACCGCTCGTGTATACATCGGTTGCCCTCCACCAGCTCTCGAAGCATTGTCGCGACGTCGTCCGAGGAAGATGGTTGGGGATGGGCTGTGGTGTGACGAAGCGGTCGACGGGGTGTAGTGGGGGCAGGTCGTGTAGACACCTCAGGTGGAGGTGGTGGATCACGTGGGGCCTCCCCCTCTCCAGATATAGGCTCGACGGGTGCCGCACCCTCGGCGACGGTGGGTGGAATGGGCTCAGCTGCGCCCTCCTCCTCCTCAGGAAGCCGTCTAACCAATAAATTATAACTCTTGGTCCAGTCTTTCAGGTGAAAGACTTTAGTGTTGTCGACCAAGCGAGGCTCGTGAGGAGCCAAAGCATATGCCTCGCGTAGAGCGGCATATTGCTCTACCATCTTGGTGATGAGGCGGGCGTAGGGGATTTTTTTCTTAACCCCGGATTTCACCTTCTCTGACATAAGGTCATTGGCATTTATAATGCCATCGATGACCAAGTCAGCCACAGAGAACCAACGGTTCTCAAAGGCCGAGAATAGTGCCTGTTGCACTACCCTAGTCCGAGAGGACTTGTGTAAAAACGGGTTAAGTGCACACTTGTTGTAAGTGTCAAGCATCCACAACTTATCAAGCAATTGGGCCCGAGATATGGATTGGCCCTTCCTGTGCTGACCCTGGGTCATCTTAGTGACCACGTCAGCGAAAGAGACCTCCTTGATGTACGGGGCATCCAGGCCACACGTCTCAACGTAAGCGGACGGGCATTGAAGTGCCGCCGCGACATGGAAATGGTTGAATTTATACTCAAACCCATCGATGGTCGTGACGAGTCGATGGTGACTATCACCCCATCATAGGTTTTGGAAAAATAGTTTCACGAGACGTGGACAATAATGGTCATGAAACGGTTCTAGCAAGGGTTTCAACCCGAGATTTTGGATATAACCCTTGGCCCAAGCCATTTCAGGTCGGTCCTCGTAAAGCGAGGACACAAAAACATATTCGGGCAAGAAGGTCTTGGAAGCCCACCAAGATTTGGGGACTTCACGTTCGACGGGAATCGAAATGGGGGTCGGAATAGGTGGTACCACTGTCGAAACCGATGCCACAGGTGGCACAGGTTGTTGGGGAACAGGAACGGAGGACGGTAAGGTGTACGAGCCCGAGATGTTGGGATCTTCCGTGAAGCTTTTTTCATTCGCGGCCCCATGGTCAAACTTTGCAAAAACAAAAAACAAGAATCGAAATGAATGAAAAAGGAAAGTTTTATCGGGCGAATGGAGCAATGTCCACTCGAATCAAGCCGGAGGAAGGACGGAGATGGCCGGAGAAGAGTTGGGAAAGTGGTTGAATGGTCGAAGTGCAAAACCCTTGATCGATCAATCTTAAAGCGTCGTGCAAATGACCGTTCAAAACTCCACTTCTTAACTTAAACCCCAGGATTGATCGATCAATGCTTTTATTGATCGATCAATGAAGCATCTTTATGCCCTAAATCGATGCATTGATCGATCACCAACCCTTGTTGATCGATCACTGACACCCTTATTGATCGATCAATGCCTATGTTGATCGATCAATGCTTACTTTTCACTGCGAAGTTGATCGATCACTAACCCATGTTGATCGATCAATGGAACCAATATTGATCGATCAATACCCCTGTTGATCGATCAATAGCCTAACATTTGAGTACAATTCTTCATTGTCATTGATCGATCACCTCACTTTGTTGATCGATCAATCACTAAATTGATCGATCAATACCTCTGTTGATCGATAATTGCTGGCTGTGACACTGTTTCGTAACACAGTCAACTCTTTAAAGCGAACTATCCGCACTTTGAAAATAGGGTACATGTACATCCCATACAGAATCCACAGAAGGGGATTCCTCGAGCCAATGATGCATGCTCACGCACAACAACTTAATTATGGTGACGAATCTTTAAGCGAAAAATAACTAAGAATTTACCTCTCTCATTAGGTAAACATGTGTGGATACTGTTCACGAATTTCGGTTGCATGTTCCCAAGTAGCTTCAGCGTCCAAATGATTTCTCCACTTGACTAGCACCAGTGGAATCAACTTGGTTCGCAAGACTTGATCTCTATGATCCAAAATCGCAATCGGTTCCTCAATCGCCGTCAAATCCTCTTGTAGCTTAATCGGTTGAAAATCCAAGACGTGAGTCGGATCGCGTACGTAGTGTCATAGCATAGACACATGAAAAACGTTATGCATGCTTGCCAACTGTGGTGGCAAGGCAATCCGATAAGCGACTTCACCAACCCGTCCGAGTACCTCAAATGGACCAATATATCGAGGACTCAGCTTTCCGCATTTCCCAAAGCGCATGACACCCTTGGTTGGTGAGATCTTCACAAAGACCTTATCTCCAACCTGAAAACAAGTGTTAATTCCATAGCAAATCAACTTAACTATGGACTTATGCTTCGTCTAACGTATTTGGTTATACCTGAAACTCCACTTGTGTTCGATGGAGATTAGCATAGCTCTTTTGGCGACTTTGGGCAACCCTCAACCTTTCGCGGATCAATCTAACCGTCTCGGTAGTACTGTCCATGATCTCAAGTCCCAAAACAAGCTTCTCGCCGACTTCTTCCTAATTCAATGGAGATCTGTATCGACGTCCATATAAGGCTTCATAAGGCGCCATCACAATACTTGACTAATAACTGTTATTGTAAGTGAAATCGATCAGAGGCAAGTGCTGATCCCATGAACCATGAAAGTCCAACATACATGCACGCAACATATCCTCTATGATCTGGTTCACTCTCTTAGTCTGCCCATCTGTCTGAGGATGAAACGCTGAGCTGAACTCCAATTTAGTACCCATGCCTTCCTGGATTCGTCGCCAAAATTGCGATGTATATAACGGATCTCTATCACATACTATGCTAACTGGTATGCCATGTAACTGAACTATCTCCTTCATGTACAGCTCTGCACGCTTATTGGCTGTATATGTAGTCCAATACGACAAAAAATGTGTAGATTTCATCAGTCGGTCTACAATGACCCAAATGGCATTGTTCTTTCTCAAGGTGCTCGGCAATCCAAGTATAAAATCCATAGAAATGGCTTCCCACTTCCACTCTGGCACTGGCAATGGTTGTAACAAACCCGCTGGATTTTGATGGTCCACTTTCACCTGCTGGTAAACCAAACATCGAGAAACATAATCTGCAACATCTTTCTTCAGTCCTCTCCACCAAAAACTTCGCTTGAGATCTTGGTACATCTTGGTACTCCCAGGATGTATAGCATATGTAGACTTATGCGCTTCTTCCAAAATTGTATCTTTTAAGTCCTTAGTATCAGGTATGCACATCCAATCTCAAAATAGCAAAGTGCCATCATCTTTGATGGTAAAATCAGGCCTGATCTTGTTGATCACATCCTTTCTAATGGCCATAAGCTCACCGTCAATCATTTGGAGGTTACGTACATTATCAAACAACGTGGACCGTATCACAATAGTAGCCATCAGTGCCCCGAACCTCTGACATCAATCAGCGTATCGCACAAGGCCAGGTCCTCAAGTAGATGCCACCACTGTACTCTGGTGATAAGATGTGTCAACTGAGCTGAAGACTTCCTGCTCAAAGCATCTGCCACAACATTGGCCTTCCCAGGGTGATACTGGATGGACAATCGTAATCTTTCAAAAACTCCATCCATCTGCGCTGTCGCATATTCAAATCCTTCTGGGTAAACATATACTTAAGACTTTTGTGGTCGGTGTAGATATCAAACGTCTCACCGTATAAGTAGTTCCTCCAAATCTTCAAAGTAAAGATCACCGCCGCTAACTCCAAATCATGAGTCAGGTAATTTCTCTCATGTTCCTTAAGCTGTCTAGAGCCATACGCGATAGCCTTCTTGTGCTGGTTGAGGACACAACCCAAACCACTATATGATGCGTCACTGTAGATAGCAAAACCTCCTCTGTCAGAAGGTATAGCCAATACCGGTACTGTGGTCAGACGCATCTTCAATTCCTGGAACCTCTTCTCACACTGATCAGTCCAATCAAACTTAGCATTTTTCTTAGTGAGCTAAGTAAGTGGACTTGATAGCTTGGAGAATCGCTCTACAAATCGTCTGTAGTATCCTGCCAAACCAAGGAAACTACGGATCTCAGTTACTGTTCTTGGTTGTTCCCAATTCTCGACTGCCTCGATTTTTGTCGGATCAACCGTTATACCCTTAGCAGAGACGATATGGCCCAAGAAACTAACTTGGTCCAGCCAAAACTCACACTTGCTAAGCTTTGCATATAATTTGTGCTCTCGAGGGTCTGTAAAGCTACATGTAGATGCTCTTCATGTTCCTCCTTTGTCTTGGAATAGACAAGGATGTCATCTACAAAAACAACCACTGACCTATCCAAGTGTGGTTTAAACACTCGGTTCATCAGGTCCATAAATGACGCAGGTGCGTTCGTCAATCCAAATGGAATAACTAAGAATTCATAGTGCCCATATCTGGTTCTGAATGCCGTCTTCTCAATATCTTCAGCTTTGACTCGTAGTTGATGATAACCTGATCTCAAGTCGATCTTCGTAAAGAACCTCGCTCCTTGTAACTAATCAAACAGATCATCGATCCTAGGAAGCGGGTAACGATTCTTAATCGTCAACTTGTTCAACTACCGATAGTCAATGCACAGACGCATTGAACCATCCTTCTTTCTGACAAACAACACGGGTGCTCCCCAAGGAGACACACTCGGTCGAATGAACCCTTTGTCAGGCAGTTCTTGTAGTTGCTCCTTCAACTCTTGCAATTCTGCTGGAGCCATCCGATAAGGAGCCTTAGATACTGGTTCAGTGCCTGGAGCCAGATTGATTGCAAACTCGATCTCTCAAGCCGGTGGTAGTCCTGGCAAATCCTCAAGGAATACATTGGGATACTCGCATGCAATGTGAATATCGGATATCACCTTTGTCTCCTCCCGTTGCTCTTGTAGAAAGGCTATATATCCACTGCATCCACTTTTCATCATCTTTTCGGCCCGAATAGCAGATATCAACGGAGTTACCTTAGACTTCACCCCGAAGAATCTGAATGATCTCTCCTTTGGAGGATGAAATACCACTATCTTTCGAAGACAATCAACGCTCGCGTGGTAAGCGGATAGCCAGTCCATTCCTAGAATGATGTCGAATCCCTTGATATCTAATAAAATTAAGTCTGTTAGTGTTTCCTGTTCGTCTACCGACACTACCACTGATTTACACACTGTGAGTGCATTCACTGCGCTACCCGTAGGAATTGACACTGTTAAAATGAAATCTAGCTGTTCTGGAGTGGCACTCAATTCCTTCGTAAATTGAGGCCTTAAGAAAGAATGCGTAGAACCTGGGTCTATCAAGACTCGAGCCCTATGGAAGCAAATGTCACAACTCCTATACACTTTCAGTTCACCTAAAAGCCAATTGCAATATTAAATTAAGCGTTTCAGATATGTGTGCGTATATGTACTATTATCATCATACTTTATCAAATAAATTCTATCCTTATTAAATTTCCAGTTCATCTTATTAAATAAAATAGCTTCTCTTGAATTTTAATCATACCTTGGATGACATCATTCGATGTCAGAGCATCGGTCACTGTAACGGTGTATGCTCGACCGTGAACCACACGTCGAGAAGATCTCTGCGTAGATATTGATCTTGACCGCTCTTTGCTCTCCTCTGGGCAGTTTCTAACCAAGTGGCCCATCTTGCCACACCTGAAGCTTGCCCCTGTCTCTCTCCTGCACTCCTCTGTCTTGTGTGGTTTCCCACACTTCGCACATGACACGGATGGAGTGAAAGACTAGACCCTTGAAGGTCCCTGAGTCACTGAAACCCCACTACCAGAAGATCCAGAGGGTCAAAATGGTCTAGAAGACGTAGGCACTGCTGCTCTCTGGTATGAACTCGGACCTAAAGAAATCGCTGATCGAGAGTGCATAGGGTATCTCGGGGGTTTGGAAAATCTAGCCCTCTTGTTCTGCTCCTTGTCCTGAGACTGCCCTTGAAATGGTCGCTCTCTCACCTGCTTGTCTCTCCAAGAGAACTGTTTCTGGTTCTCTTCCTTCACTAAGAGAGCCTTGGCCATTACTCCTTCATACGTCTCCATTTCCCACATGGCGACATCCTTTTGTAAGTTCTGTCTCAAACAAGGTTGAAACTTCCTTGCTCTCATCAGTTCAGTGGCTACGTGCTGGGGTGCAAACCTAGCCAGTCTATCAAACTCAGCTCCATAATCCCTTACTGACATGGCACCCTGCTTCAGCTCTATAAATTTCACTTCCCACTGATGCCTCACAATTTTCGGGAAGTATTTGTGATAAAACACCTCCGTGAACTCCTCCCATGTCCAAGGAGTGTGAGGAAACTCTCTTTGTCTATTCTGTGACACCGACTTCCTCCAAAGTCCGGCGTCACCGTCAAATTTGAAAGTGGCCCATCGCACTTTCTCCACATCATTACACTGGAGCACTTCGAAAAGCTTCTCCATCTCTTCTATCCATCCCTCCGCCTCTATGGGATCCGTCTGACCCGAGAAGTTAGGAGGTCTCATTCTCCTAAACTCCGTGAATCCACTAGGCTAATGAGGTGGTCTAGCTGCCTGTTGAGTCAGAGCAGCTGTCTGCTGAGCGACGTTGGTAGCCAATGCTTCCAACACCTGCTCCATTCTTACTTCATTACCTCTTCTACCTCCTCTTGGTCCCACTGGAACCGCATTAGTATGCGAAAGGAATTCCAAACCCCGCGACGTGCCTATCACCTCAGGTATTTCCCTCAGGGGGACCTCTCTCTGACCTGCTCTACCTCCACAGTGCCCCCTCTGAAATTAGGGCCCATACTGGTCTGTCATTGTGAAAATAACAACATTGATCATTACATAGATTGTGAAAACAATCCAACCTGAACCCGTAGTTCAACCTAAAGTCTAAGCTCTGATACCAACTGTGACAGTCCGAATTTCCACACCCAAAAATCCGTGCCATCAGGATCATACTCTGGATGATCCCCGGGACAAATCATAAAGTGTCTGCTCGTATAGCAAAAACCAAGCAGACACTATCCAGCAGTGGTAGGTCAAGTTATCACATAATACATTTAATATAAAAGAACAATAACAAATCATGCATCTACATATAATAAAAAGAATATACATCCACAGAAAGGAACCAAGAAGAACCATTGGTGATGGACATCCATCACCCAAACAATGGTTCCCGATAGTGGTTCCAATAGAATGTATAAAATCACTAAAATACAATCTAGATAGTAATATATATATATATATATATATATATATATATATACATGTAGAGAGTGGCCACCAGGCACACAAAATAATCTGGAATATCTAAAATGCAAATATGAGACTCAGTACCCAAGCTACGGATAGAACTCGTCTGCCTGGATGTCTGTCTCCTCGTCCTCAAACCTCGGCCTCAAATTTCTATAAATGGTTTAAAACAGGGTGAGCTACATCATAGCTCAATAGAAGAATACCAACTAAAGTGTAATGAATATGCAAGACATGATATTTCAAAATAGAAATCAAATCAGAATGTATAAATAGGCAAAATCAGAGTAAATGCTGAATTTGTAAACAAGAAATAGCTGTGATGCAAATATATAATCAGTGACTTAAATTGTATTTGTTTTCTAACTTAAGAAACTCCCGTGAATATATAACACGGAGTAAACATGAATTTACCGATAGGAAACCCCAACCAATCGTCGTTCACATGAACAATTTTAGATTGTAACAATGCCTCATCTACAAAGTGCAATTGTGCCGAGGGATTACAAGCAGATGCACAAGTGTGCCAGGCTCGGATATACCGCCGGGTCGGTGGGGATCATCTGGTTAAATCGTCAAATCACATACATGCATAGACCTCACAGATCAGATAGTAGAAATCAGGAGCAGGTTTCAGAAACAAATCAAAAAACAGAAATCAAAGATAGCAGGAATTTATGATATGCTTACATGCTTGTTTGTTAAAAACAGAAATCAGGGCGCATATATGAAATAAACATGAAATCATACTCAAAAGCAGTTTAGGTTGGTTTTCCCCTACCTCAGGTCACACTTCTTTCTAAGCAAATCCAAAGCCTTTCAGAAAGTCATAGTCTGATCCAAGGCCCTAAACACAGTATTTTAAGTGTCAGGAATGTCAGAATATCAACCGGCATAATGTTCCGTGAGGTTTTACTCACAAAATTAATACATGTAGAAAATAGGGGTGATTGATCGATCACCACTCTTATTGATCGATCAATCCCTCTTGTTGATCGATCAATGATCCCATTGATCGATCAATACCCTCTTAGCTCTCAACCAGGAATAGAGTCAATTGATCAATCAATAGCCTCTATTGATCGATCACTACTCATTATTGATCGATCAATACCCTTGTTGATCGATCAATAACCTCTTCTCTCCTCACTTTAACACAGCCTAAATTGATCGATCACCAGCTTGGTTGATCGATTAATGCCTCCTGTTGATCAATCAATGCCCTCATTGATCGATCAATAGCCTAAATTTCAAATTTCCCACCTTCTGTTCACATTAAATTCTTATACAGATTGATCGATCAATGCCTTCATTGATCGATCAATACACTCCAGTGATCGATCAATACCTTCGTTGATCGATCACTAACTGTCATTGATCGATCACTCTCATGTTGATCGATCAATACCCAGGATTGATCGATCAATACCCAGGATTGATCGATCAATACCTAAATTGATCACTCAATGCTCTTCGAGCCCTGAACTTTCAGAATTCTCAAGCTTCTGTTCACTTTTCTGCCCTATATAGATTGATCGATCAATGGTCTTCATTGATCGATCACTACCAGTCATTGATCGATCAATACCTTCATTGATCGATCAATAATGACAGAACTCCTGTCATTAATGGAGGTCATCTACAACCCTATTTTAAACCCATTTTTATTAATGGTTTCTTACAACCATTAATACACACTCACTTGCACATTTAAGGACACCCAAATGCCCATTCTTAAACACACAGACTCACCTTTAGTTGGGCCCTTTCGGGGTTTCGGCAAATCGATCCGAACGAGGGTTTCGGATCCGGCTCTCGTAGTTTATCACCGAACCGACTCTGACGAGCACACGATTAGCTCTGGTTTAGTACGCAGAGACCTCACGCATACTTAGACCATACTTAAGCTCATCTCATTGAACTCTACATACCCTAACTTAGACAACTCACCATTCCGATATTGCTAACCCTGTTTTTCACGATGGACTCGCCCAAACCAAACCTAGCTCCAAATCTCTTGGCTTCTAGAGCAAGGGGAAGAAGAAGAAGAAGAACCCTCTCCCAAGTCTCTCCCTTCCCTTATAAGCTACCCAAAATGAAATATCCCTGATATTTCACTTCAAACCTTAAGTTAGACTCCGGTGTGAAGCGCCTACATAACCTTTACAGCGTAACACTATCCGACAAGGTTCTACCAGTCTCGAATTCAGTGAAAATTTACATGTGACTTCATCAGACTATAGGTTAATATTATTTCAATTAATAGTAATTACTAATTTTAAATTTTATCTCGATTTCTATGCCAGGCACGTAGATTGAAATAGTTAGGTTCTTGTTTAGAATTTCAGGGTCATTACAATTATGGTTGGGACCCGATTTGAACTAGCATGAGCAGCCTAGTCAGACAAGAGGGTACAGGAAGAGTAACAAAAGGGTTCCTCAAACATCAATCTTCTCAATTAGTCCAAACCTTTCTTTTTCAATTTTTTCTTCTTTTCCTCTTTTTTTCTTCTCTTTTTTTTTATCTCCCTCTTTTTACCCGTGGCGCCCTTTCGGGTTTCACAACGTCCGTGGGTTTAGGTCTCTTACCCCAAGCCCTTTCGGGTTTTCACCTGGTCCGCTCAAGCTCGCTGCTTTTACCCATAATGCCCTTTCGAGTTTTCACCACGTCCATCTTGCTTTGAGCTTATATTTTTATTTTATTTTATTTTTTCTTTTTATTTTCTTTTCTTTTTTCAACACCACGACATAGAACCCGATTCCGTCATAGCCGACTGGATGGGGTTCTGGTGTCGTCTCATAACTCGGCTTATATTGACTTAACAGATATTATGACTGCTTGCGAACCAACAAAGAGGGCTTCCTTCAGGTTGTAGCTTGGCCATGGGTTAGGTTAGGATTTGAAGTAATGCTGGGTTAAAAGGATTTTCTTGATACGACTTCAGTTTTCTCGACATACTTTCTTCCTTGGGGGTTTTACTGTACATGCCCCATGATTCTTCTACATTTTTTTGTTCTTTATGCTTCATTTCAGGAAATCTCTTTTTGAGGTTTTGCTTTTTCGATTTCTTTAGATTTTGGTAGTAACTTTATACACATGCATCTTTTCTCTCTTTTTTTTTGGGTATTTGTACACGGATATATATATATATATATTTTTTTTTTTTTTGGGGAACGGGTTTATTAAAAGAAAGGCCCAGGCTCAAATGGGGTAGCAAAGGATATCATCATTTTTTTTATTTTTTATTTTTTTTTGTAGGGATACTTTTTAGCTACTGTATTTGGAATGATGGCCACTTTTGGGTGGTTCCTAAGCAGTCACGTATATGTTTCATCAATACTTACCTTATTGCGATAGACTAAGAGTAGAACCGTCGGACGTATCCGGCGTTGATGGGCTCAGGAAAATGATCTCCGTCCATGGTGGCGAGGCAGATGGCGTATCCTAGCAGCACTTCTCGGATGACGTAAGGTCCTTCCCAGTTTGGCTTGAATTTTTCCCTCGGATCGGTGTGGAGGGATGGGAAGATCTTCTTCAACACAGTGTCTCCTACCTTCAGATCTCGACCGCGGACACGTTTATTGTAAGCGCGTTCGAGTCGCCCTTGGTAAACTTGAGTGTGGCATAAGGCTAGGAGTCTCTTCTCGTCTAATAAGTTCAGCTGATCAAAGTGTGATCTCTCTCTTTCTGCTTCGAGTAAGCCTGATTCCATGAGGATTCGGAGCGAGGGTACTTCAACCTCCATCGGGAGGATGACCTCAGTTCCATACACAAGGGAGAATGGTGTTGCCCCTGTAGCGGTACGGATCGACGTTCGATAGGCCCACCAAGCAAATGGTAGCATTTCGCTCCAATCTCGGTAAGTGACAACCATTTTCTCAAGGATGCGGACAACTGTCTTATTCACGGCTTCCACGGCTCCATTAGTTTGAGGCCGACAAGGGGACGAGCGATGGTGCTTGATCTTGTATTATTCACAGAAGTCTTAGATGTGCTTATTCGCAAAGTTTGTGTCGTTGTCTGTGATGATATCTTTGGGTACTCCAAATCGGCACACAATATTGTTCTTGAGAAACTTATCGACATGATTGGCAGTGATGTTGGTATATGACGCTGCTTCTACCCACTTGGTAAAGTATTCAATGGCGACGGGGATGAACTGATGTCCATTTGATGCTTTTGGATTAATCATTCTGACAACATCAAGGCCCCAGGTAGCAAATGGCCAAGGAGTGGTCATGCAGTGAAGATCGATGGCAGGAGCGTGTATCAGACTGGAGTGTTCTTGACACTTACAACATTTTTTAACATGTTTACAGCAATCTGATTCCATAGTGGTCCACAAGTATCCTTGCCACAGAATTTTCTTAGCGAGCATGTGACCGCTAACGTGGGCTCCGCATACTCCCTCATGGACTTCTTTCATAATGTCGACCGCTTCACTTTCAATAAGGCACCTGAGTAAGATATTATTGTATGATCGCTTGTAGAGGCATTCCCCGCAAATGACATAACCTACCGCTAAACGTTGAATGGTTCTTCGGTCAGTCTTGGATGTACCCTCTGGGAAAGTCAGGGTTCAAGAAAATTCTTGATATCTGAGAGCCAAGGTGTCTCATCATCAGGCTTTGTAGGTTCCTCAATCTGGAGGCAGAAGGCTGGTTCATTCCTCTGCTCGATCACGTTCAGCTTCATCTCAAAACCATAGGGGATTTCAATCATTGACGCCAGAGTGGCTAATGTGTCGGTAAAGCGATTCCTTATCCGGGGGACATATGAGAAAGTCACATCTTGGAAGCAAGCTATCAGATCCTCGAGGTGTTCATGATAGGGGATCAGCTTCTCGTCTTTCATCTTCCAATCACCATTCGTCTGGCATATGATTAACTGTGAATCGCCAAATACTTGAAGGTGAGTTACATTCAGATCGAGAGCTGCCTGCAGACCAGTGGTGCAAGCTTCATACTCAGTCATATTGTTAGTGCAAGGGAAATTGAGCTTGATGGAGACGAGTACGTGGTATCCTTTCGACGAAATCAGAATGGCGCCAACTCCTTGACCTTCGACATTTGCTGCCCCATCAAAGTGCATTACCCATGATTCTTCTGCTTCTTCTGTATTGTCCTCCGTCATGAACAAGATATCTTCATCTGGGAATTCGATTCTTAACGGCTCATAGTCAGGCAAAGGATTATCAGCAAGATGATCAGCAAGTGCCTGCCCCTTGAGCGATTTCTGAGTGACGTACAAGATGTCGAATTCAGATAATAAAAGTTACCATCGTGCGGTTCATCCAGTGAGAGCCGATTTTTCCAATAGGTACTTTAATGGGTCCATTCGGGCCAAGAGCAGAACGGCCTGAGATAGCAAGTAGTGGCGGAGCCTTTGAGTAGCCCATACAAGAGCTAGGCATGTTTTTTCCAGATGAGAATAGCGCATCTCATAATCAGTAAACTTCTTGCTCAGATAGTAAATGGCCTGCTCTCTTCTTCCTGTTTCATCGTGCTGCCCCAAGACACATCCCATCAAAACTTCCGTCGTAGAGAGATACATCAAGAGTGGTCTCCCTGGCTCAGGTGGTACCAAAACAGGTGGATTCAGAAGGTAGCTTTTGATTTTATCGAACGCTACCTGACAATCATCATTCTATTCAACAGGAGAATTCTTCCTTAGCAGCTTGAAGATCGGCGTGCAGATAGGTGTTAGCTGTGCAATGAACCGACTGATATACTGTATTATGCCTAAGAACCCTCTAACTTCCTTCTCAATAGACGGTGGCGGCATTTCAGTGATGGCTTTGACTTTGATTGGGTCGACCTTGATCCCTCTCCTGCTGACGATGAATCCTAACAATTTCCCTGACATGGTGCCTAACGCGCACTTTTGTGGATTCAGTCGTAGTCGATACTTCCTCAACCTTTCAAATAGTTTCTGGAGGTTTACCAGATGGTCGCTTTGCTCCGGTGATTTGGCTATCATGTCATCGACATATACTTCAATCTCTCGATGCATCATGTCATGAAATAGTGCAGTCATAGCTCTCTGGTACGTTACATCGGCATTTTTCAGCCAAAGGGTTCCCCAGGGGGTAATGAACGCTGTCTTTTCGAGATCAACCTCTGCCATCTTTATCTGATTATATCTTGAGAATCCATCCATGAAAGAGAGCATCCCGTGCTTAGCTGTGTTATCGACCAAGATGTCAATGTGGGGTAGTGGGAAATCGTCCTTTGGGCTCGCTCTATTCAAATTGTGAAAATCGATGCACATGCGGACCTTTCCATCCTTCTTTGGCACAGGTACGATATTGGCTAGCCACTGCGGGTACTTGGATACCATGAGAAACCCCGCATCGTATTGCTTGATGACCTCGTCTTTGACTTTCAGCATCCATTCGGGTCGAAGACGTCTCAGCTTCTGCTTGACTGGCTTCATATCAGGGTAGAGGGGCAACTCATGCTCGACCAAATCGGTATTCAGACCAGGTATGTCCTCGTATGACCAGGAAAAAATTTCTTGGTATGACCGAAGGAAGTCGATCATGCTTTTTCTTTCCTCAGGGGACAGTGATGTTTCGATTTTGGTTATTCTGGGAACTTCCTCAGTTCCTAGGTTGACATCCTCGGTCTCTTCGAAAATGGGGGTAGGGCCATGCTCAAAGTCGGCAAATCGGTCAAGGAGCTCATTGGGGAGCTCCTCGAGGGGGATATCCTCATCCAAACTCGTGATCCCTACCTCTTCTTGTATTTCTACATGGAAGGGGTCGATTTCACGTAGGACGGGCATTTGGATTAAGGCATCTTTTTATGGGACATTTACTAGAATCTTAAATGACAATATTTTTAGACTTTGGATTTTTTCAATGTTTTTGGGATTTTGTGTTTTTTCCATGTTTTTGAGATTTCCGTTTTCTTCGGAGACGGGCCCTTGGCAAGGCGGGTTGCTATATACACAGGGTATTGCCTGCCAAGGGCTTATCTCACTTTTTATAGGTTGTTTTTTTTTGGGAAACAGGCGCCAAACTTTAGGCCACTTCCTGCTTCCAGAGTTTGGGGCAAAGATGCCCAGTTGCGTACCTGAGGGGCCGCTTCCTTACCTGTTGGGATGGAGGGTGCTAGCTGATATGGCTCATTGGAGTCAACCTCCATCATGTTAATCCCCATTTCATCTAAGATGATATCCTCAAATGTTAACACGGCTTTATGGTGATTCACCACAGGGGGAGCTTGTTCAGGTACCGACCGTCGTTCCTCGAAAAGGGACAATGCGGCCAAATCTATCTCCAAGCTGGGAAGGGAGATCTGGGGATTGGTGGGATGGACTGGGGCTATGGGTTTGTGTGGGGTCAAATGGGTTGCCCCATTTTGATCGATCTTTACGATCCCTGTGCTGACAAAGGAATCCCTGATGTGTGGCCTAGGGCGAGGTTTCTCTTCTATGTTGATTCCTCGAGCTCTTGCAGCTGCGGCGACCCTGGCTTTCTCTTTGGCCTCTCGGACCTCTTCTTCTGTGGGCTTGTATCCCAGCCTGAATCTTACTTTTTGTCCCTTGACCACAACTGGCTCTCTTCTACGTTGTAATTTGGGTCCCAGACCCCTTCCTTTCTGATAGCCCCACTTTTGGAGCATTGCCACTACTGCTATCATACCGCCTCCCGTTTTAGACATGATGCCCTCCATGGGCTCTGGGAGTATTGCCGACACCTCGTATTCAAAACTGTAGAGGACGACGTCCTCAGCGGTGTGTGGTACATTCAGCATATTAGGTTTTTCAACACTATTGGTGGCTTTTTCTTTCTCACCATGCCCCTCCCCAATGATTGTCACAATTTTATGCCCAGACATAAATTTGAGCTTCTGGTGTAAAGTGGACGGTATGGCTTCCACCTCGTGCAGCCACGGGCGCCCCAATAATAAGTTGAAGAAAGATTTAATATCCATGACTTGAAACAAGATGGAAAAGGTCGTTGGACCTATCAATAGCTCAAGATCAACTTCTCCCATTATTTCTCTTCTGGTATTATCAAATCCTCTAGCGCTGGTTCTTGTGGGCCTTAACATGCATGGGTCAACCCCGATCTTGGTGGCAGTTCTTAACAGGCATATATTCAATGCAGACCCGTTGTCAATTAGTACTAAAAGGAATGACCATGTTTCTGGATTCAATAGTTATATTCAAAGACTTGGAATGGCTACACCCTTCTTCTGGCAAATCAGCATCAGAAAATGAAATGGCATTCGGAGCCATCACTTGCCCAATTATCTGCTCAACTTCATCTGGGCTAACCTGGAGCGATACATGCGCATTCTTTAACGCCCCCATTAATGCTTGGAAATGGAGTGGGGACGTCATCAGTAGATCCCATATAGTGATATGGGCCGGCATTCTTCTCAACTGAGTCTCCAATATGTGTTCTCGACTCATCTTCTTGAAGGGGTTCACCGCGCTGTCTTTCTTCCCTTCGGGCTGGGCTTGTGCTACTGTTGGTGCTTCTGGCTACTTTGATATCCTCCGAGACCTAGTAACAAAATCTACTGCCCCTTCTCTGCTGCTGCTGCCGGCATTGACATCTGTTTGTTCGTAGCTCAGTGGGACCTGATGAGGATCATAGGTTGGTCCCGAGAGCTGGAAAGGTATGGCTGCCGGTGCTTGAGGCACTTGTACTGTCAGCTCAGGAGGTGGGGGTAATATTTGGTTCACCTCAGTGGCAGTGGGTTGGGTGGAAAGGTTAGGCCAAATGGGGGTTGTGAAGCTTGGGTGTGGTGGCACCAGAGGAAAAGAGGTAAAAGCAGGCCATTAATAGCCGATGGGTATTGATGGGATATGAGGGGTCTGACGGGCCGTTAGGTAGTTGACCGAGGTGATGGGGCCTGCTGGCGGCTAAATTGGGGATGATGGGATGGGCATAGGCCTTTGATAACTGAGGGGTGTGGGTGTTGGATTGGGGGCTCGGTGGTTTATGGGGTAGTTGATGGGGGTTGTGGTATATGGCGGTAGCTGGAATGGGGCGGGTGCCGGCCATTGGTAGTTGGTGGGTGCGGGTATAGGAGTGGGGACCTGGTAGCTTATTGATAGCTTATTGGGTGATTTGTGGTATATGGTTAGTATGCATTTATATTCACATAATTAACAAGTGTGGTGGGTGGAAAATATGCCCTGAGATCCAAAGGTTCCAATTGCGGAGTCGGGTTGGGAAAATAATCTGACAAATTTAGGGGTTCAACAACCCCGATATTCCTTTCCTCAATATTTTTTAATAGTGGTGCTACATAATTCTCTCGATCACTGATATAATCGGAGGGGTCAAACTCAAATTCTTCCTCATCCTCTATCACTTCAATGGTGGGTCTGAGACCTGCTGCTCCGGTGGGATGTGGGGGTAGTGGCACTTGATGGATATTAGCGTGCTGAGGAGGCACAGGGGGAATGATTTTCTTGGCATCGATCAAATCTTGGATCGCGTGCTTCAATGGGAAGCAGCGATCAGTAGGGTGACCCAGACCATGATGAAAATTATAGTGGGTATTTAGGTCATAGTTCCTCGGGATCGGGTGAGGAGGAGGTTGTGGTTGACGGATAGTAACTAATCCCTTTTCCACCAACAGGGGCAAAAGTACACTCAATGATTGCCCCAGAGGTGTAAAAACTCGATCGTAGTGGGGTCTTCTCTGCTCCAAAGTCATTTGCATTCCTGGCCCATTCCCCATTCTCGTGGTTCCGCCAGCCTAATCAGGTCCGGTAAATACCAAACCAAACGAGCAAGATATTATTGGGCCTAGTGTTGACTATGTTTTGGACATCGCCCCCTGTTCTTTTCTCATTCCTCTGTTCTGAAAACCTTCTAACCCCACTGGGTCTACTCGGTGTGCTCTTATTTAGACGCCCCTCCCTGATGGCATCCTTGCATCGGTTGTCATTCCTCACCAAATTGGCAAAACTAGACTGCTGTTGGTATACAAGAAAATCAGAGATCGCTGGCAGAGTGTTCTTTGAAATCATCTCTATCTACTCATCGTCCGGTATTTTATTTCTGTCTTGAGCTGCCAGTGCTCTCCAACGCCCCAAATAGTCACTGAAGGTCTCGTTTGAATTCTGCTTTAACCGGGCCAAATCAGACTTGTGCGGTTCAATATCAGTATTATAGACATACTGCTCTTGGAACAAATGCGCTAAAATCTTTCCATGTCTTCATCATGGATGGTTCAAGGGACGTGAACCACCTCAGGGCCGGTCTGGTTAATCTTTTCTGAAAGACTTTTATTAGTAGTCTTTCATCCCCCCCGTATTGGCACATGTCCCCATAATAGGACTTGAGGTGTGTGATTGGGTTGCCTGTGCCATTGTATTTATCAAATACTGGCATTTTAAATTTGAGAGGTAAGGGGACCTCAACGAACAAGCATAGGTCTGTGAAGTCCGTGGCGTGGATTTCAGCACCACCCATTTTCATCAGCTATTTTTGTATTTTGTCCAACTTTTCTTTTAGCTGTTCTGACTCTTTGGACACGGGAGCTGCTTTCTCGACAGTTGGCTGGACTTCACTTTGGGCTATCAGGGGATGGGAAATTATGGGAGGAGGGTGGAGGCTAGTCAATGCCCCAGCATAGGCCCCACTATTTCTAATCTCGTCCTCTTCATACTGCTGGTCGGCATAATGTGCAGCGAGGGCGGGATTCTCTTGTTGTTGTTGCATGGGCTGGATCGCAATGATATGAGTGGGGGTTGGGTGAGCCCATTGGGGGTGAGGAAAGGTCTGTTGGGTGATGGGGATTTGGTTTTGAGGTGGGGCCTGATGGGGCCATTGGGTATGGGGGAAGGTCTGGAAATGGTCTTGGGGTGTGGGGCCATGGGAAACTTGGGTTTGTCCTGGGTGTGGAGGTTGGGTTAGAAGTTGGGGGTATTGTGGAAGATATGGGTGTGGGGTTTGGTTTTGGGCCATGAACCCTTGGCAATTTTGGGTCATGGGCTACTGATGGGTTTGGGCCATGGACCCTTGGTAGGTTTGGGCCATGGGCCCTAGATATGCTTGGGCCAATGGGCCTTGGTAGGTTTGGGCCATGGGCCCTTGGTGGGTCTGGCCAGATGGGCCTTGTTGGGTCTGGGTCATGGGCCCTTGGTGGGTCTGATTCGATGGGCCTTGTTGGGTCTGGGCCATGGGCCCCTGTTGGGTCTTGCCCAATGGGCCTTATTGGGTTTGGGTCATGGGCCCTTGATGGGTCTGGCCCAATGGATTTTGTTGGGTCTGGGCCATGGGCCCTTGGTGGGTCTAGGGCATGGGCCATTGGTGGGTTTGGGACATGGGCCCTTGGTGGGTTTGGCCCACTGGGCCCTGGGTAATGGGGTTCTGAGCCAATGGGCCTTGATGAGTGTGGGTGATGGGGTATTGGGCCATTGGGCCTTGGAGATCATGGGTGGTGGGGTATTGGATGGTGTGGATTATGGGAGGTTGATGGGGGTCATGGGGGAGTGAGGCATGGAGATTGGCTAGAGTATGGGAGGGGTTCATGGATGTGGGATGTGGAGGAGAGGTATTTTGGGAAGCCTTCCATGCGGAGTAGGCTTGGAACATCTCCTCCATCATGGCCATGGAGGAAGGATCGGAAGTGGATGGTGGATTTAATGGATGGTTGGGTATGGATGGGGTGGATGTGAGGGGAAAATTGGGCATGGCCCCGGGAGGTGACGGGACGTGGGAGGGGTTAAAGGAATGGGGTGGAGCATTGGTAATGGGGGATGGGTTGGAGATGTTTAAAGATGATGGAGGGTAAAGGGTGGGTGCTTGGGAAAAATTGGGCATGGCCTCGGTAAAAACGGGCATGACCCGTGTAGATGGGGGGATTTGTGGGGGATTTGTTAGGACGGAGGCGACATAGGTGAATGAGGGCGGATCGGGTCTATAGAGGGATGGTGGGAATTGGGGCATGAATGCGGATTGGGAAAATGGGTTAGGATTTTGCATGGACATGGTTTGTACAAAAGATGGAGAATGAGGGGTTGGACTTTGGATATTTTGGGGGGTAGTGGTTGGGAATATGGGGGCGCCAAATGGGCCGGTGACGGTAAAATAGGGTTGGGTGAGGGGGATGGCGGAAAAGACTTCTCCTGAATGGGAGTGGGTTGGAGAATGCGGTGGGGATGAGTCAGGATCGGCGTAAACCGGGTCCACTACCCACGACATTCTACGGGAGCGGGTCGGGTAAGGGTGCCTTGGATAAGGCCCAAAAATCCTCCTCCTTCTTCCCCTACGAGACGACGGAGGACAAGACGATGTCGTTGCGCCGGCACCACAAACTATCTATTTCTTTTTGGGTTTTAAATTATTTATTATTATTATTTTTTAATTTTATGATGATTTTTTGAAAACCAGAGGTTTCGAGGCCTTGGAATTTCTTTTTTAGGTGGCCTTCGTACCTTAATTCGAGACCCGCGGCGACGGTTCCGATGCACTTCGGAAGAATCGAAGGAGAACCTTCGATCTATTGAAAGCACTAAAATTGATGCAAACAATCCGATCCCCCGAAACGAGCCAAAAAGAAGTTGCCTTCTCTTGACCGGCGGGGGCGTATTGGGTGTTGGAGATGGCGGGACCTAAACAAGGCACTAAGCACACTGATCGGGCAATTCGGGAGGTGGAAAGGCCACATATTCGGGCTGGAGGGCTGTTAACCAGACCTGGCACAACTAATACTTGTGCCAAGGTTGCAGGGGACCAGTTTTACACTGGTGCAACTATTAGTTGCGCCAGGGTAAAATGTTGGACTTTAAAGCTAGTTGCGCCAGTTATAAATTTCAAATTTTTGTCTTTGGCGCTAATACATCATCTTGACCAAAAAGCAGAGGCTCCGAATGTTTGACGAGTACAGAGCTCAAAATGAGTCTCTTTTTTGGTTTTGTGGAAGAGCTAGGCTTCCATCGATTCTCTCCTCACCGCACTTAAAGGATTGAGTCCGGTATAACTCGCTAGTGCGCTCCCCCAAGGGTTTTAAGCTTCAGAATGGGAACCCACCCGATATACCTCCAGCGCAAGCGCCTTCTTAGATACTAGGTGGGCTGGGACTTTTCTGGATCATCCCCACTAGGGGCTGCCGCCATACTAAGACCTGCGTGTTTGTATGTGTGCCCCAACAAACCCCTTTGAAAAATCTACCCTGCAAAAATAAATTAATTAAGCTCCCTAACTTGGTTCAATTTTAATTTTTCAAAACTTTTCTCTTTTTTTTGGAAGTTTTCATTAGTTCAAAGACCGGGGGTGATTATCCCGTGCCGCCACTACGGGCCGACGTCCACTGACGAAATATGAGTGCACAAGTAGGCCCGCCAATCGGCTAAGACACTTTAAATGACGGAAAAGTAAGAAAATTAAAAGACAATGCTCAAGTAGACCCGCCAATTGGCTAAGGCACTAAAATGATGGAAAAGTAAGGAATTTTAAAAGACAATGCGCATGTAGGCCCGCCAATCGGCTAAGGCTCATAAATGACGGAAAAGTAGGGGTAAGTAAAACAACTTAATCGGAGGGGTGAGTAAAGAAACAAAAAATGCACTAAAAAAACAGCAATAACATGTTAGTAAAAATAAAATAAAACAAGGCCAAGTTCAAGGGGAAGCTCTACAAGAAAAATCCCCAGCAGAGTCGCCATCTGTGCAACCGTGGGAATCGAGACGATCCCGTCGCGACGATGCACTCTCTAATAAAAATATAGAGTCGCCACCAGGAGCTTTCGGTGTCCCGAGATACCTAGTTCATTTTTATGAGCACCGAAGTGCTAAAAATATGACTCTGAATCCGGTCCACACCAAAGGCTCTTGGGTAGGGGCTTTGGTTATCGATCGGGAAGGTGTTAGGCACCCGATCAACCCGCTTAATGCGGTCTCTACTAATGGCCAACAATAAAATAAAGTCGAAGCAAGGAAAATAGCTTCCTCTTGCCTAAAAGGGCTTAGAATCCTATTTGTGCCCCTCCGTTCCTACCGAAAAATCGGCGGCGTAACGACACAAATGAGAGGATGGAGAGAGCTAGAAAGAGATAGGAGAAGAAAGGGGAGAGCCGGAGCCCTCGGGCCCTTGTGGCACCGTAGAGGAGCCTTGCGTGGCTTGCTTTGATGAGCTTTCGAAGGCTTGCATGGTAGAAAAATGGGTTCTAACCACTTAGGACTTAAAGCTAAGAGGTAGGGGATGGAGGCTAGGAGATCACACACACCTAGGCTAAGGGTTTTGGATGGAAGAATAAGCTTGAAATGAGGTTTTGGAATTCTGGAATTTGGATGAAAATAGTGCACAAAAGGGAGGAAGAACTTCTCACTTTGAGCTCTTTCTCTCTTAAGCAAATTTCTCAACCCTTAAATCAAGGGGAGGGGGGCTCTATTTATAGGAAAAGGGTGGATTAGGAGGCTACTTAGAGGCTAAACAAGTTTAAGAATTAGGTAATGGGCCATCTAAGATTTCCTAGGATTTTAAGGGTTTGGAAAGGTGTGAAGGTGGTTTTAATGGTGGATGATAGGTTAGTGTTTCAAATCACTTAAGGGTTGCAAATAGGTATTAAAAGGGTGTAACAAAGTTATCAAAACACACCCCAAGGACTGAGGTGGCCAACAAGTCAAACCCTAATCACGAATTTCGGGAAAAAAACCCACAGTCACTGTTCATATGCCTGGCGCAACTATTAGTTGCGCCAGGCAAATGCATAGTAAAATAGTAGCGAACAGTAGCCTGGAAGTTGGCTTCGCGAGGGGTGGTGGGACCCATTTATGCCTGGCGCAACTATTAGTTGCGCCAGGCCATTTTTGGGGGACAAAAGCCTGGCGCAACTATTAGTTGCGCTAGGCAAATTCAGGGGGAAAATGGCTTGGTGAAACTATTAGTTGCGCTAGGCAAAAATCCCTCTAAAAAAAGCTCGATTTTCAAATGACCATAAATTTTGATATACAACTCCGATTGGGGTGATTCTTAGCTCGTTGGAAAGTTGGAGAAGTCCTCTTTCCAATGGTATATGATTTGATATTAGTAAAAGACCTCAGCTAGTCCTAGTGCACCACTCTTCATCCATTGCCCGGGAAAGTTAGGTTTAGGATTCAGAATGGGTTCTAAGGGTCAAGATTGGTTTCTAAAGGTTTGGGATAGGTTCCTAAGGGATATAGGATGATTCCTAAGGGTTTGGGGTGATTTCTAAGGGTTCCATTCATGCCATCAAAAGCTCAGAATTGCACCTCTCTTAAAAGGTGTTTCGATTGGGCCTTGGGCCAAATTTGGGTGTCTACAAGCATATTGAAAAAAATAAAAAGGAAAAGATCAGGTTACTGCACCAATTTGATAAAAAGACAAAAGAGTGACAACAGCATTTATTCAACTAACTAGAAGGCAAAGAATAAAACCTCAAAAAAAATAAAAAATTCTACTACAGTAAAACAGGTTTTCTATACAAAACTGCAGTAGACATTTAATCAAGCACTTGAAATGCAAAGTGCAGGTTTAAAGCAAAAATTAAAATAAAAATCAGATCTATAAAATTGAAAAACTCAGATCTACTATCTAGATCAAAACTCCCTGACAGCGACGCTAAAAACTTGTTGTGGAATTCCAGTGTATTGATTTATGATGTAAAAATCAGGAGAAAACAGAGATGGATTCAGCACATCGGAGATATCTTAGACCTGTAAGATACAGGGTCCTTTGTAGCAAGCTTTAAAAGAATGGTAAGTAAGGGAATGTCCACAGGGAGGCTGGTTAGAAATAGGATAAATCTCCAGATCTGTAAGAGATCTGGCACCGTAGCTATCTCTACTTTAGTTAAAAGACAGGGGAGAGTTTTGTAATGAGTTGTCACTTAAACTAAACTACAAATAAAATGCAGATTGTTTTGGAACGAATCTGGGGCCTCAGATCTTGTAGATAGAATGGTTTAAAAACTCAAAAAATGGAGAAGAACAGCTTGGAGATTGTCTTCACTGCAATCAGGTTGAGCTAAGCATATTACAAGGGTTCAAAAGCACATAAGTCCCTCAGCTGGCCACAAGCACTGTCTGCAAGCACAGCTGCAGGGTATAAATTCCACTTCAAATCACACGATCCACCTGGCCTTAAGGCTATGATCTATCCACTTTAATGGTCACAGGCCATCCTATAGGCTTTATCGAATCCATGGATTACAGCAAATAAATCCAATTAAGGCCTGAGCTCAGATTTACCTTAAGGTTATGATCTATCCACTTTAATGGTCACAGACCATCCTAGAGATCTCCTACAAACCCAGAGCCTCAATTAGAACAATTAAAACTACTACAGATGCTGCAATTTCTAGGTCACAGACGCAGGAGATTACAGGGATATCAGATCCAGGGAATTTAGATGATATCCAAGAGGTCTACCAGTTAAGTGGGTGAGCTGATCAAGCAACCCCTCTACACAAATCTGATCGAGCACCAAAAGAAATCAAAAGAGCTTTAGATCTAATTAAAACATTGAAAACAACATTTTCATTGCAAACAAGGTCACTCTTACAATGAAATTCTCTCAGATCTGTACTCTGTGCAGTAATTAACCCCAACAACACTCTTAACCTTACCCAATTACAGATCTAACTCACTCCTTGCTGCTCCTAGGGAATTAGCCAACCATGGTTGGGCTAAAGGAGGGAAAATGAAATCTCGCTGCAAGCTCTGATCTCCAGGAAATTATTCAGAAATTCGATCTTCCTCAATGGCAATTGGGGATCTCAATATAGATCTTTCTCCTCTATTTTTCTTACCAAAAATCCCTTCTATAAGGTTGTCAGAGTTTGTTAGAGTTTTGTTAACTCACGTGGGTTGGTTAGGGCTTTCTAGGGCATCTTCTAGAGCGTCGCACCAATCACCAGAGTGCCTCAGTTTGCGTATGACAGATCACCAAGTCTCAGTGTGTGCATAGCATAGTTTCTGAGAAGTTCAGTACACGATTTTGACAGGTTGGAGAAGCTTCTGACAGGTTAAAAGTAATCTTGTAGTTCCTTTCGATAGGTTCCCTGGTCTCTTTGATAGGTACCGATAGGATGAGTTCTCTCTTTGAAGCTTCAGGGTCCTCAGCCCAATATCTGGAGTATTCGATAGGTTGGCTGAGTAGTTCAATAGGTCCAGTGGTCCTCTTCGACAGGTTCAGCTCTGTGTGCCATCATCCCGATAGGTTGGCTCCCATTCCTATCAAAAGGCTTAAGCATCCTTCGATAGGTTCAATTTCAACATCTTCATTTCGATAGGTTCAGGGAGCCTTCGACAGGTTGGAACCGAGTATTTTAGTCCTTTTGCTAGGTTCTCAGATCCGTTCGATAGGTTCTTTTGACACTTCAGGCAAGTTTTCGACAGGATAGTTTCTTCTTTCTTTCTTTGCTCGATAGGTTCTGAAATCCTATCGAACTCTTCAATCCATGAGACTTCATCCTTCTTCTGCCTTCAAATCCTCTCGGACCCTTCTCCAACTGCACGAATTCTTTCCTTTTTCTCCTCAGCTCCTATCGAAGTCTTCCGACATCCTCTCGATAGGATGTTTTGGACCTATCTTCATTTCTTTCTCCTTGTTCTGTTGCTGGGTCAGCATGGTGCTGAGAGATGACTTCTTTGTGGGCATTCTTAAGTGGTTTGCTGCATTATTACCAGCTTTCCCTGCTATCTACAAAATGCACTCAACAAAGGCTTATTAGTGTGCTCACAGGTTCATGAAAGGTCAGGTTAAGGGGTGCAAAGTGGCATTTTTCATCACTTAACAATCACTTTTAAAATATTTTAAAAGTTTAACCAAAGTTAGTAAAGTGGGCCCCATGCCACCCATCACTTCACAAAAAGGCGCTACGTGTCACGCCCATATCAATAGGCGCAAAACTAAGATTACACTTTTAAAATATTTTAATAGTTAAATACCCTTCCAGCAGTCATTCTTGACTTTTTTAAAGTATATTTTCTCTTTCTTCTCTCCATTTTTTGAAAAAAGTGTCAGACTTACTTTTTCAGGTATACTTTACTCAAAAAATGTGAGCGCTCGGTAGCAAAGCGCTGGCACCTCGATAGAGAAACCCCAGCACCTCTGTAGCGAAGCACTGGTACCCCGATAGAGAGGCATTGGCACCCTGGCACCAAGGTGCCAGCATCAGAGTACCAATGCCTTTATATCGAGGTGCTTGCGCTTCGCTAAAAAAAATAAATTTCTTTTTTTTTTTTTTAAATTTGCAAAGTGTCGTCACCTCGATTAGGGCTATGCATTTTTTGGACCAAATCGACCAAACCGGACTGAACCGCCGATTTTTGTCTAGTTTGGATGGGTACCGGTTTGGGTTTTGTTTGGCAAAAAGAAAAACTGAAATGTTCTGTTTGGTTTCAGTTTCAGGCCTTCCCAAGCGAAACCGACCAAACCGAACCAATTGTAAGTATATATATATATATATAGTCAACTTGAGTCAAACAAACGATTGGGCCTCGGATTTTTAGTCTAAAATTTGGACCCATATTTAGTGTTTCACAATCTTACTTAAGGCTCAAATCTCACATGACGTTGAATTATAGAGTAGAGACTTAGGGTTCTACTTTCTAGAGGTTAGTTAGCAGAAGTGTATTTGAGCAAAAATAAAACGACTTCAAAAAAATTGAAAATAGTAAAGGGTAAAACAGGTTGAGAAAGTGGGAAAATTTTAATGTGCAAATAGAACTTATAGGAAAACTGAAACTGACCAAACCAAACTGACACCGAATCAAATCGGGTTGGCTTGGTTCAACAGTTGGACGGTTTGGTTTGAATATTTAGAAACCGATTAGAACCGGTTTTGTTTGTGGTTTTGGTCCAAAACCGTCCAAACATAACCGAATACACCTCTAACCTCAATATAGAGGCGTCGGCACCCCTAAAAAATATTATTATTATTATTATTATTATTATTATTTATCGAAGCGTCGACGCCCCTAAAATGAGGTGCCGATGCCCCATTTTTTTTTTTTTCAACGAATCACCAACACCTCGATATAGAGGCATTGGCACCCCGATGCTAGGGTGCTAGCGCCTTGCTATCGGGGTGCCGGCGCTCCGCTACCGAGGTGCTAGTGCTTTGCTACCTAGCGCTCACATTTTTTGAGTAAAATAGACCTGAAAAAGTAAGCTTAACACTTAAAAAAAGAGTGAGAAAAGAAAGAAACTTTACAAAGACTTCTTAAAAAGTCAAGAATGATGGCTGGACGAGAATATAACTTTTAAAATATTTTAAAATTTTAATTCTAGTTAGTAAAGTCGGCCCTATGCCACTCATCACTCCACAAAAAAGGCGTTACATATCTCACTCATATTAATTGGGCACAAAAATATCTCTACGCCCAGACACATATCCCCGACCCTCTCTCTCTCTCTATATATATATAAATATATATATGTGTGTGTGTGTGTGTTTGTGTTTATGTGTGAGATTAGTGAAATATTAAAAAAGCATGATAATAAATAATTGTGCACCGGGATCGAGCACTTGCACCATTGCTTTGCATTTTTCAAAATTTGTATTTTCCCTCATACATGACTATCGTTCTTCTGCTTCTTCATCAATCCCCCTCCCCCATATCTAGGAGATGATTATTCACTCAGAAAACTTATTAATGCCTCCGATCCATGGGTTGATATTAATTGAGATAGTGCTTATTTACAATTGTCAATTTTTTTTTATATAGTTTTAATGCAGGCATGCGTTTTTTTTAGTTCTTTCTTCTCTCTCAAAGACCATATATATATTTTTTGATAACCTCAGCATCCGGGCCTCTTAGAGCACCTGCCTAATCCCAGGAATACATGCGCACCCTAAATTCAGCATATGTCGGGTCAGCCCAAGATATAAATCTCTAGGGTAGTTTGAAAGGGGGGAGGGAATTCGAACTCAGGTCTCCTACCTTTGGAAGTCGGTATCTGGCCAGCTCACCTAACCCCTTCAGGTTAAAACCATATTATATAATGTGTCTTTTTCTAGATGGCTTTTTTTTTTTTTTTGAAAGATTAATTTTATTAATTTTGTTTTCCTGGATGGCATTTCCATTAATTTTATTAATGGAAAAGCTTCGTTGTCCGAGGGTCGGTGGAGTACTGTTTTTCTTCCAAACTCCGGATGCTTAAGGTGCTTCTCAAGGGGTGGAACAGAGACGTGTTTGGAAATGCTTTCAAAACCAAATTGCAGTTGCTTTCTAATATTGAAGTGCTTAATCACAGAGAAGAGGTCGATGGGAGCCTTTCTCAGGTGGACAAAAATGAGAGGGCGGCTTGCAAGGAAATTTTTAATAAAACTATCATCGAGGAAGAGGTATTTTGGTGGCAAAGAGCCCGAGAATAGCGGGTCAAAGAGGGGGACTAGAACTCTAAATTTTTTCATGGGATGGCTAACTCCAATTTCAGGAGAAAGATGATTTCATCTCTTTCGGTGAACAGCAGAATAATCACTGATAAGGATGAAATGAGATGTGCGGTTATGGAGCACTTCAAGTTATAATCCAAGGAGGAGGCGGAGATAAGACCTTTCCCAGAGGGCCTCCCCTTTGGGCAGATTTCGTCAGATGAAAGTGTTAGGCTCGAATCCCCTTTCTAGTTGGATGAGATTCGAAGGGTTGTTTTGGAGACTGCGAAAGGGCGTCGGGGCTCGATGGTTTTTCAATGAATTTTTTGCAAGTTTTTTGGGATTTGGTCAAAGAGGATGTCAATGTCTTCCACTAGTTCTACAGACATGCTCATCTAAGTAAGGGGACTTGCTCGACTTTTATTGTTCTTCCTAAAAGTGATAGTACTGCAGGGCTAGGGGATTTTCGCCCAATCAACTTAGTCAGTTGTCTTTACAAATTGCTGGCCAGTGTTTTAGTCAACCAATTTAGATCAGTGATCGATAGTCTCGTGGATGGGGTGGTCATAGTTCACAAATGTCTCCATTCTCGACATGCTATCAAGAAACCGGGGGTTATAGTGAAATTGGATATGGAGAAGGCCTATGACCAAGTTCATTGGTCGTTTTTGATCAAAATGCTTGCTAAAATGGGGTTCGGATCTTGTTGGAGAAAATGGATTTGGGCCGGTATTAGTAGTCCCATGAATTCGGTTTTACTCAATGGTTCTCCTACGGGGTTTTTTGCTGGCACAAGAGGGCTTCGGCGAGGTGATCCATTGTCACCAAATTTGTTCAATTTAGTGGGCGAGTGTTTAAGTAGACTGATTGATAGAGGGGCAGATTTGGGTCATGCTGAGGGTTTCTCCTTGTCTCGCAACCTTAATTCGATCACGCACATGCAATTTGCGGATGACATGGTTATTTTCTGTGATGCAAACCGTGAAAACCTGCTGTGTTTGAAATGGATCCTTATGACCTATGAAAGATACATGGATCAGAGAGTTAATATGAGCAAAACTAAAATATTTGGGATTCATGTCGATCAACCTCAGCTGATGGACCTGGCATTCTACTTAGAATGTGAGATAGATCATTTTCCATCTGTTTATTTGTGGCTACCGTTTTGCTTAGGTAAGCCGAGGAAAAGCGCTTGGGATCCAGTAACCGAAAGATACGAAAAAAGACTATCTATTTTGAAGGGAAAGATGTTGTCTATGGCTAGAAGAGTTATGCTTATCAGGAGCGTCTTGAGCAGCATGCCAATTTATCAGTTTTCTATGTTTAAGTGCTCGACCAGTGTTATGCAAATAATTGAATTAATCATGCGCAATTTTCTGTGGAATGGGGGGATGTTCATAGGAGAATGAATCTCTTAAACTGGGATACTATTTGTTTTCGAAAATGGATGGTGGTTTGGGTATTCGAAACATTGATTTGATGAATGGGGCACTTTTGTGCAAATGGTTATGTAAGCTAGAGAATGGTGGGGATTCATTTTGGGCGAAGCCTATCTCGGCTAACTACAATTGTGTCAGAGGTGGGTGGGATATCATCACCATATCCTCCAATAGAGGGTCTGGATGGTGGAAAGGAATTGTGGCTATGGTGCAAGACTTCAATATAAGTATTAACTGTCAAGCTAACAATGCCTGCAAAGTCAAATTTTGGGATGAACGGTGGTGTACTTCCCAACATTTCAAAACTGCTTACCTAGCAATCTACGTTTTAAGCAAGATAAAATTAGTCGTTGTTGTTGATTGTGTTGCAGTTTCGGATAATGGAATTTCTTGGGATCTGGATTTTAGGTGACACTTAAGCGAGGTCGAAAAATGAGAGGTCTCGGCACTGATGGATGATTTGAAAGGCTTCACTAGATTCTCTCTCCAAGAAGATATGAGGTTCTGGTGTGGTAGAATTGACGACTCATTTTCGGTTAGCTCAGCCTATAGATTTTTATGGCGTAGGCTTCTCATCTTACGGCTGTGGACAGGTGTGTGGAAGGTTAAAGCTCTGCCCAGGAACATTTTGTTCGCTTGGTTTGCGGCATTTAACCGTATCAAGACTGTGGACTCCTTGATTAGGCAGGGAATTCAGAATCCTAATCGATGCTTCATGTGCCTTTCTATGTCTGAGTCTGCTGATCACCTTTTGCTCCATTGTCTGTTTGCCTGTACCATCTGAAACACAATCCCTTCCCACTGGAAGTTGATGGGCTGCTTGCCGAGCTCGTGCGGGAATTTATTAGCCGAGTGGTGCCACGATTGTAGTAGGTCCGGTCACCCAGTCACCTCCGCGATTCCAATCGCTGTCTTTGTAGCCATCTAGAAGGAATGAAATCTTCAAATTTTCGAAGGTAGTTTTAGATCATCGGCATCTATTCTGGAGGAGATAGTCGGCTGCATTCAACTTTGGGGGTTCGTATGGGGCAAAAATTGGCTAATTGAGGGGTGATTGCCAGTTTATCCTTAGGTTACCCTTTCTCTTGTGCTTGAGTGCGGTTGATTGCTTGTTAGCTTCATTGCTATAGGGCCCTTTTTTGGTTTATGCTTTTTCTGTTGTTTCTTTTCTTTTTTCGTTCTTTGAGCACCTCACTCGGTTTGATCTTCTTTGTATTTTTCTTTCGTTTGAATGAAAATTACATAGTTACCAATCAAAATTTTTTTTTTTTATTAATGAACCAAAGGATACACCCCTCCTGTTAAAAGCAATGGGTAGCTTGTTCCAAAGAGCAACAGAATGAGGACATTGACTGAAAAGATGGACACTTGACTCTTTAGTATCTTTGCAAAAGTACGTAGCATAAATCCATGATGTTCATCCCTCTTTTCTTCAATTTTTCAATGGTCGGAAGACTGCCTTTAGTCAACATCCATAAGAAAAAACTGATATTCAAGGGAATTTTAAAGTCCCAAATCATTTCCCAATCCACCCTAGGAAAATTGGAACACAGACTTAAGTATCCAGTTTTGACAGAAAACTGTCCCTTCAAGGATTAAAGATAATTCACCAAATTCGCCAATCTCATGATCAATGAGTCTTCTCTTAGCCAATAGTTTCCAAGATTTGGTATCTCTGTCATATGATTCTGCAATAGTGGGACTAGGATTAATCATAGTTGAGAATAATCTGGGGAAGCGATCAACAATTGAAGGTTGGCCCTGGTTCCATTTATCCTTCCACATATAATTTGATTCTTCTTAATGGCACCGTTTCCAATATAGAACTCGATGCCATTAAGAAATTGCCTGTGCACGGAAAGCAGTCTTTTCCACCACCCAGAATTGATTGATTAGTTAATGTTCTTAATATCCCACCCATTTCTGGATAGCTGATATTTGTTGATGACGATATTATGTCCAGAAATCGGAATTGTCTACTCTGAGTCTCCACCACCAATTCATAAGCAAAGCGGATCAGTTAATCGATTTTATGGGCCGAATGCCCCATCCATCACCCCATTTACGCTTTGTGATGGAATCCCAGCTAACTAGATGGAGTTTTTCATGTTCTCATTGTCTCCCCTCATCTTTTTCATTTCGTCACATATCTTCCTTGGGCATTGAAACATAGAAAGAGTAATTTGAGGAACGAATTGAAAACAGATTGAATTAAAATGCGTTTACCTCCTTTGGAAAGAAGCCTGTTTCATCCACTCAGCAAGATTAGCTGTTATTCTAGAAATGATAGGTTGCCAATCATTTATCAAAAGCTTTCAAAAAAGTAAAAGTGTAGCGTTAGCCGAGAGAATGGAGACTGGGACATCCGGGCACCATCCTGCCTACGGCACCTTACACAACAGGCACTTATCAGAAGAAAGGAGGAAACTAGGCGCTGATCAATTCTCTTGTGATAGAAGCCATTCGGGCTCCGTTGATTTCAAATGGTGGAATGGTGATTGGAGATGCATTTTTTGCGGGTATCACAATTTCTGATCCAAAAAATATTGCAATAGAAGTTGTGGTGCAGTTTCTTCATCTGGCGTTAGGTATCCATGGAAGAGCTTTGCCAATCCCAAAAAATATGAGGCCCATCCTATGGCCGAACAAGTGCAAGATCTACAACAGGGGTTTTCAATATGGGGCAAAGACAAAGTCCAATTTAAACCACCTGCGCCCATCAATCACCCTATTGGCAATGGCTTGGATCCTGAGGCCGAGCACTGGGGGGCTGCCCTCTCCAACAGAGCAGTTATTGTTTCGATTCCAAATGGAAAAATATACATGGCAAGATTTAACGCATCGGTTTCTTCCAAATGGGATAACAAGGAGATCATAGGGACATGGAAAATCAACAGATTTTCCTATCTTGCCTACTTCTATAACCGATCTGTGGCGTCTAATTTGAATCTTTCAAGAACAGATTTCATTGATCAACAAAGGGTGGCTTTCCCTAGATGGAACCCTAACTGTGACAGCCCGAATTTTGGCACCCCGAAACCCGTGCCATCGACAAGATCATCTTGACCATGCCCCCTTGGCTAAGCACGGAACACTGGTATATCAAGCAATAAAAATAAACTGAAAATGATAACAATAATTGCGGAAATAATTCATTTCGATTAAGTACTGATCAAAAGACGGTTCTACCTTCATACCCCTGCATGAATGGAGAATCGATCCGAACCATTGATGATTGCCAATCATCACAAATGGTTCACCCCAAAAGAATAATCCCAACATTTAATTACATTGTTTAACGACAACTAGGCTTGACATACCAAGCCGTACCAAATAAGCTCACAAAACTCTCAAAGATGCACAACGGAGTCCTCTAGAAGAAGTCCTCAGGAGGTGGCTCCAACTCGTCACTAGGCGCAAGGTTCGACCCACCAGAGTCAACGTCCCCTGAAGCTTCAGCAGCTGCTAATAGTGGACCTGCGACGAATAGTCTAAGGGGTGAGCTACATCCTAGCTCAATAGGGAACAAAACACAGTGAACATATAAATTAAAACTCACATGTATTCCATGATATGCTTATGCATGATGTGTCTATGCAGTTACTGAGAAACAGTTGAAAAGGAATCACATTTTACTGGTGGTTTACACATGTCTTTTAATTAATCATGAATGACACTGAATAGGCCTAAAGCAAAACTTAACCTTTCAACTTAAGTAATCCCCGAGCAATATAGCATCGAGCCCCGATGAGATACCCTTCATCGTCATCTATATAGACAGTTTTAAACGTATTCCCTGGGAATACAATTAGTACCCAAGCCCTTCTCCCCTGGGGATCGGTGGTGCGGTGGCGGGGTTTCAAACATATCACAACATCCCTGGGATGTCCTTACTATGTACGGATATGCCTCCGCACTGGCCTACGGTTTCGCTGCCGTATCGGTCATGGATATCCTGTCGCGTCAATCGTGGGTATCCCGCCACGTCGGTGGGGTATCCTATCAAACCTCAAATAATAAAAATATCAGGTGCTTTACATATAGTTATTCATCGTGTAAGTGTGGTATCTTATATCAATTAGGCCCTATCAGACATTATTCAATCTTAGATACATCCCTGGGATGTATCTATTCACTTGCATCACACCTGACACTCTTATTACTTCACTTCCTCATCCCCTGGGGATGGCTCATTGTTAGATGCTCTTATTGTTGTCACTCACACACACTTTTCACAAAACTTTAAGCAATAAAACAGTTTTCAATTTGATTCTATATCACTACACACATGCTCTTGCAAATTAAAGTACATGTTCAAGGTATTCCCTACCTCAAGTCTCTGATAAATCACTCATCAAGGTCCCACGTGGCTCCTTGTGCCCAAGTTCACACGTACCACCTAAGGTATAACATAATACATGCAATACATCAATAAAGATGTAACAAAGAAGGTCCAAGACCCTCCGAGAATCTTAAAGTCAACTAAAAAGTTAACCAAAACTAAGTCAGTCGATTAATCGAACTCCAAAGTCGATTAATCGAATCTGATTCGATTAATCGATTCCCAAAATCGATTAATCGAGGTCCCCATTCGATTAATCGACTCCCACATTGATTAATCGAATTTCTCTACTCGATCAATTCGATTCTCAATTCGAGTAATCAAATCCCCAAAATCTATTAATAGATCCAAAATCGATTAATCGAAATTCGAAATCGATTAATCGAAATCCTATTTCGACTAGTCGATTTCCCCAGGTCACTTTCCTCTAGCCACTGAAGTTCACTGGAGGCTCTCAATCGATTAATCGACACCAAAATCGATTAATCAAAAATCCAAAGTCGATTAATCGAAACTCAGTTCGATTAATCGAATTCGAATCATTTGACTTTTCAACTTCTTAGCGAAAATCGATTAATCGAAACCCAATTTCGATTAATCGATTTGGCCAGATTCAGCCCCCTTTTGGGCTGTTCTTCCAAATCTTTTCCTACTCTAATTTCTTTCTTTTTCTAAGCCTTTTTCCTATGATTTAAACCATTCCTAACTACAATTAAACTCCCATAACCTATGCATTGAATTCACAAGGATTTTACCTTCAATCAATCTCAAATTGATTTGGTCAAGGGGTTGGAAAGGCTAGGGTTCCAGCTTTGGCTTGAACGGATCCTTCGTGTCGAATCAGCCTTTTAAATGCTTGAATCTCCCTTCTAATCAGCTGCAATAACTCCTCTCTTTACTCCTATCACTCTCTCTCTCTCTCTTCTTAACTCTTCTTCAACAACCAAACAATTGATTTTAGGGTTATTAAACCCTTTTATACTCCTTTTCCATGTGTGTTGAGCACATACACCAGAAGTAGGTGTATGTGACTCCAGATTTCGTCACATTCTACACATTCACTTAAATTCTCACATCTCATCCGTTCATCTTAACCTACATCAACTTGTGAATTCATACATGGTCAAACCTATGACCAGTCGGGCACGGATCTCAAGGTCACTGTTTAACGCATAATTTTTAGGATATTACATCCTCCCCACCTTGGGAATTTTTGTCCTCGAAAATAAGCCAAAGGTGCGTCGGTCTGGGTCCCCCCCCCAACACTCTCAGGTGAGGTGGCCCAGTCAAGTTATACGAAATAGAACAAACACACAGACATAGCATAAAAGATAACAGTCGTAGAAAATTAACAAAATATTTATATTGACTAACAAGATTTTTATAAAATATTTACAAGAAGTTACACCACAGTACAACCAAAATTTTTCCAGTCAACCAAAATACAATGGAAAGTATGGTAGCCCAAGGCTCATGCCGTCCCCTCGCCAGACTGGTCGGGTGGTGGAGCAGGCTACTCCATCTGAGCTGGCGGAGCTATGGGGGCTGGCTGGTCTGCTGGAGCTGGCTGGGTGGTGGGTAGCGGTGGCTGCTGTGGCTGTGCTGGCTCCTCTGGGGGTGGATGGCTGGTCGTAGTCGACGGTGGTGGCTGCTGCTGTGGGGTGTCAGTCGGCGTCGATGGAGCAAAAGTGGAAGTACTAGGTGAGGCAGCAAGCGGGCGGAAGGCGGTACCGGTGTGGAAGGCAGTATGTCCGGCGGTCCACGCCGCCTCCTCAGCTAACCCTCGCTGGTAATCATGTGGGTAGATATGCCTCATAGTGTGGTACATGAGGAAATCCATCCGGCGGTTCATGCGTACGTTGTTAGCCTCCATACGTGCCAACACATTCTCTATAGTAGGGCCGGAAAGAGCTGCGGGTTGGCGACGAGATGAAGTTGGCGTCGCCGGAGCTGGTCGAGGTGGGGGTGTAGCTGCTGTGGTAGGAGGTGAAATGATGGGCTGGCTCGTAGCCGGTGGAGTAACAGGTGGGGCCTCCCCCACAGGTGATGCTCCCTCGACGGGAAGGTCTGGCTGTGGTGGTGGGGGTGGTGGTGGTACTACAGCTACGCCCTCAGCTGGTAAGGCCCTCTTCAGAAGGTTGTAACTACGGTTCCACGAGGAGTGTGAGAACTGTTTAATCTTGTCCGTCGCCCGCACCTCGTGGGGCGATATCGTGTACGCCGAAGTGGCGAAATAGCTCTCCAATATGCTCGAGATGAGCCGAGGATAGGACATTTTTTCTTTGGGCCTTAGGTTGCCCTTCATCAGCTTGCCCTTCATGTACCTCATCCCCGTGAGGATGATCATGGTGGCATCGAACCACCGGCCCTTGTAGGCCGCATACAGTGCTTGTTGAACCAAGTCTACCCGCTCGATATCGTGTCGCATCGGGTAGAGGTTGCACTTGATGATGGAGTCGAGCATCCACATATACAGAGGTAAGTCTACCCTACAAATTGCGGTGCCTGAACCCCTCTTCCCCTTGGGCATGTCACAGATGATCTCCTCGACATCCACCTCCTCTGGAAAAGGTGGGAATAGGGTAGTCTCAAGGACAAAGTCCAAATGGCACTCAAGTGCCTCATGGATGTGGCGACGTGTAATGGTGTAGTCTCGACTCTCTATCTTGGTCAAGACCACGTCGTCAGTAGGGCCATCGGTAAGGCCCTGGTAAAACAGTCAAACCAACCGAGGGTAGTAGGACCCACGGGTCTATTTCAAAAGATTGCTGAGTCCGACATTTTCAAGGTACCTACAAGCCCAATTGGTCTCACCTTGCACATTAGGGTTTGTGAATAGGGTTGGGTCGATAATGAAATCGATCCCAATGGTCTTAGCCGCCCACCACTCATTGGGTTGAACCACATTGGTGGGTGGTGGTGGCATAGGTGTGGATTCACATGAAGGCTCACGCGAAGATGCGCCCATCGACCCGGACGTGGTGTCCGATGCCGATGGCAATGGGGTCCTCATGGGTGATGGGGTAGGTGGTGGCGGTGCGGCATTCTTACGCCGTACCGGGAGTTTAGTGGTTGCCTTCTTTGAAGACAATCGGGTTTTCGGCGGCATCGTGGTGAAAATTCAAGAAAACTAAGGTTTCTCTAACTCAAATTGAAGAAAAAGTTCAAATTTAGGGTTTACCGTAGGTTTTGGATGCTATGGTACTCGAATCCGAGCTGAAATTGATGGAAAATGCAAACCCTAGAGTGCTCGGTTGGTTGGAGAAGAGGAAGAAGAAATGGCGCCCAAATGCAAAAAGCCCAAATGATTCGAATGGGGAACAAAATCCCCAAACTTATATATATAGGCTCAGATCAGATTAATAGATTTCTCAAAGTCGATTAATCGAGTTGCAAAAATAGCTCAGGCGCCCGAAATCGATTAGTCAATTTCAAAAATCGATTAGTCGAAAAACAAAATCGATTAATCGAAATCCATTTCGATTAATCGAAATCGTAGCCGTTTAAAATTTCAAAATTTTGAGCTCACTGGTGTTAGCCAGTTGATTAATCGAAATCCATTTCGATTAATCAAAATTTTAAAACTAATTAATTGAATTTTACTTCGATTAGTCGAAATTGCATGGTCTTTCAAAATATATTTTTTTTCCAATTCCATAAACGACTCGATTAGTCGAATTTTCCAGTTCGATTAATCAAATTATGAATCGATTAATCGAAATCGTCATCGATTAATCGAAATTTCATATAACTCAAATTTTCATTTAAAATCCCTTAAGTTATTCGATTAATCGAATCTCATGATCGATTAATCGAAATCCAAATTCGATTAATCAAAACTTAGATCGATTAGTCGAATTCACTAATACTTTAAATCTTTCAATTATCAGGCCCACTGGCCTCTGCCAGTCGATTAATCGATTTACAGAATCGATTAATCAAATTCCCTCGATTGAAATTTTCAAAATTTTCATCTGTCAAAATTTGTCCTCACTGGCTGATGCCAGTTGATTTGTCGAACAAAACTCGATTAATCGAATCCTCAAATCGATTAATCGAATACTCAAATCGATTAATCGATTAATCGGTTTTACCCGACTTCTCAAATTTTGTTATTTCCTTTTGTCCTTTATTTCCCTGGTGATATTTATCTCAAATTTTTTTTTTTTTTCGAATTCTCATTGAATATATTGACCAATTGGTCATCATTAAATTTACATGAAAGATGAGAATCCGCAACATTCTTGTGGTGTTACAACGTTGACTCTCAAGTCATCACAAATAAGCTCGGATACTATTCCTTCACGTCGGCCTCTCGTTCCCACGTAGCCTCTTCGGTCGGATGATTCTTCCATCGAACAAGCACTAAGGGGATCACTTTTGTACGTAGTACTTGTTCCTTTCGATCCAAAATCTCCACCGATTCTTCTATCATGCTCATGTCCTCATACATCTCCAAAGGTTGACTTCCTAACATATGAGATGGATCATTTACGTACTTCCTGAGCATCGATATGTGAAAAACATTATGTACCTGATTGTATAACGGTGGTAATCCAATGCGGTAAGCAACTTCGCCTACGCGACCGAAAATTTCAAATGGTCCAAGATAATGGGGACTTAACTTCCCTCGCTTGCCTAACCTCATCACGCCTTTCATAGGCGACACTTTCACAAACACGTGTTCACCCACTTTATAGTCGACACTAGTCCGCTTGATGTCGGCGTAACTTTTATGTCTGCTCTGTGCTGACTTCAGCCTTTCTCTGATTATACGTACGACAGTGGCATTGTCTTCAAGTAGTTCTGGCCCCAAAATAAACTTCTCACCCGTTTCTTCCCAGTTGATGGGTGATTTACATCGTCGTCCATACAGAGCTTCATACGGTGCCATACCAATGCTCGTTTGAAAACTATTGTTGTATGCGAGTTCGATCAATGGTAGATACTGATCCCAATATCCTTGCATATCCAGCATGCACACTCTGAGCATGTCTTCTATTACTTTGTTCACTCGCTCAGTCTGCCCATCAGTTTGAGGATGGAAAGCTGAACTAAAGTCTAGTCGCGTTCCCATTCCTTCTTGAAATTTCTTCCAAAACTTGGATGTATAAAGTGGATCACTAACCTAAACTACCGCTTCAATCCCGTAATCTTACGATCTCCTTCATGTATAAGTCTGCCAGTCTTTCTGCCATATACATCATATTGTAAGGCAAAAAGTGCGCTAATTTGGTCAATCGATCCACGACTACCCAAATGGCATTGTGTCTCTTGGCAGTACGTGGTAATCCAACAATGAAATCCATAGAGATCGATTCCCACTTCCATTTTGGTATTAGTAAAGGCTGCAATAGTCCAGCAGGATGCCTATGGTCAATCTTCACCTGCTGACAGGTCAAACACCGTGACATGTATTCGGCCACGTCTTGCTTCAAACCTCTCCACCAATAGTTCTTTTTCAAGTCTTGGTACATTTTGGTACTACCAGGGTGGATAGCATAATTTGACTTGTGGGCTTCATCAAGAATCGTTCGTCTTAGATCGGCATTGTCTGGAATGCAGAGACGGCCCTTAAACAATAAAGAACCATCTTCTTTCACTGAGAATTCCAGTCTGATGCCTTCAATCACGTCTTGATGAATCTTTGTTAGCCTGATCTTTCATCTCAGAGATCGGATATGCTCAAATATCACCGTTTCACCGATATGTTAGCCAAAAGGATCCGTAGCTTTTGACTCAATGTTCGATCATAGTGCCGTGTCTTCCAATAATTTCCACCTGCATACCCAAAATCAAACAAGCTAACCGAAAGCTAACCTTCTACTCAAGCATCGGCCACTACTACGATTCGCCTTTGCTCTCGGATGGTACTGTATAGAACAATCATAGACCTTGAGGAACTCCATCCATCTGTGCTATCTCATGTTGAGCTCCTTCTCTGTAAACAGGTATCTGAGGCTCTTATGATCGGTGAAAATTTCAAACGTCTCACCATACAAGTAATGTCTCCAAATCTTCAGCGCAAAAATGACTGCTGCTAGCTCCAAGTCATGAGTCGGGTAATTTTTCTCGTGTTCTTTCAAATTGCCTTGATCCGTAAGCTATCACCTTCTTGTGTTGGTTGAGCACAACCAAACCATTGTATGGCCCATCGTCAGACATCGCAGATCCTCCATCGTCAAGGAATCGCTAGCACTGGAGCTGAAGTGAGTCTCGTCCTGAGCTTTTGAAAACTTTTCTCGCATGCCTCACTCCACTCAAACCTTGAATCCTTTCGTGTCAGTCTCATGAGAGGTCCCGATATCTTTGAAAACCCCTTGACGAAACATCGATAATAGCTTGCTAACCCAAGAAAACTTCGGACATCGGTCACTGTCTTTGGTTGTTCCCATTTAACCACTGCTTCTATTTTTGCTGGATCTACAGTGACACTGTGCTTTGAGACAACATGTCCCAAAAAGCTAACCTCTTCCAACCAAAACTCACATTTGCTGAGTTTGGCGTACAATTGGTGTTCACGTAGCGTCTGTAGATCAATCCTCAAATGTTCTTCATGTTCCATCTTGGATTTGGAGTATATCAAAATATAATCAACGAATACAACGACGCAGGAGTCCAGGTGTGGTTTAAACACCCGATTCATCAGATCCATAAACGACGTCGGAGCATTCGTCAATCCAAATGGCATCACAAGGAATTCATAGTGTCCATACCGTGTCCTGAAAGCAGTCTTCTGGATGTCCTCTGTCTTGACTCTCAACTGATGGTATCCAGATCTCAGGTCGATCTTGGAAAAATACCTCACTCCTTACAGTTGATCAAACAGATCGTCAATTCTAGGCAAAGGGTAGTGGTTCTTCACAGTGAGTTTGTTCAGTTGTCGATAGTCAATGCGTAGACGCATTGACCCATCCTTCTTCTTGACAAACAAGACCGGTGCTCCCCACGGAGACACGCTCGGTCTGACAAACCCCTTGTCCATGAGCTCTTGTAATTACTCTTTCAACTCCTTCAACTCAGCAGGAGCCATCCTATATGGTGCTTTTGAAACAGGCTCCATTCCCGGTGCTAAGTCAATGGCGAATTCTAATTCTCTCTAGAGGTAATCCAGGCAATTCCTCTGGAGAGACGTCGGCAAAGTCTTGCACAACTGCTATCTCAGAGATGACGTTCTTTTCTTCCTTGTCCTCCTTTAAGAAAGCCAAGTACCCACTACAACCCTTCCTGATCATTCGCTCAGCCCTTACTGCTGAGATCAGTGGCATATGTGATGACCTCACTCCTTGAAATTGAAATGATCTTCTTGTGTTGGGTCTGAAAATGACAACTTTATTCTTGCAATCGACTATTGCACAATGCTGCACCAACCAGTCCATGCCAAGGATCACATCAAACCCTTGCATGTCCAGCAGTATCAACTTTGCCTCCAATTCATGCACATCGAGGTCTCGAATTGCTACGATGACGGATTTGCAAGCTAGCTCTGTGTCCACTAACTCTCCAGTCGGAATAGACACAGATAGGACAAAGTCCAACGCCTCTGGAATAATCTTCATCCTCTTGGCAAATCGTGGAGTGATGAATGAGTGGGTAGACCCTGGGTCTATCAACACTCTAGCGTCATATCCAACGAAACATCCTTTCTCATATACAGTTAGCGTACCTATAGTATACATACATACATACAATAATTTACATATCAATTTACACCCCTAATTCACATATAAATTCAGTGTCTAGAAAAAGAAACTACACTATTTTCTAATGAATGCACCTTCTCTATCTAAAACTTTAATGAAATTGAAATTTCCTTTATTTAAAATAAATCTCACCTTGGATGACGTCATGCACGTTTTCTGCTTCCTGAGCTGTGACTGCATAGGCTCTTCCATGAACGACCGGCTTCCGTGCTTGAATGGGTCGTGGCACTGCAACTGAAGTCGTCTTCCCTTTATCAACCTCGGGGCAATCCTTGATAAAGTGGCCCACCTTGCCACATCGAAGCAACCCCTGGTTCCCATTCTGCAATCCACGGTCCTATGAGGCTTGCCACACTTGGCAAGTCTCCAGAAGAAACAACGAGAACCCTGTGAGTGGCGCCAGAGAGACATGGCAGGGCTCTCATAGCGTAAAGGTCTCCCCGAAGCAAGTAGTAGAAATCTCTGTTGGTTGTGCTGCTGCATCGGTCTTCCGAAACCCCCTTGGAACTGTGGTCTTTGATTTTGGGCCACGAACCTCCGCTTTTTATTCACCGGTTCGTAGTTCCCCATTCTTCCTTGATCTGTGTTTCCCTTCTGTTGCTCTCTCTGCCTATATCTATTATTGTTCTCCTCTTCTACAACAAGTGCTTTACTCATGACTTCTTCATAGGTCCTCAGCTGAAATGGAGCTACTCCTCCCCTAACTCGTGCTTCAAGCCTGTCGAAACCTCTTCGCCTTCATCATGTGAGTAAACGTAATCCGGAGCAAACGCAAGTAGTCAGAAAACTCCACTCCATATTCTCTCACGCTCATCCTCCCTTGCACCAATTATAGGAACTAAATCTCCATCTGATTCCTTATCACTTCTGGAAAATACTGTTTGTTGAACTCCTCAATAAACTCCTCCCAAGTCCAAGGCAACTCTGGGGTCTCCTGAGCCCTCTAGTCTGTATCACGGACTTCCACCAAGGCCCAGCCTCCCCATCTAGCATGTAGGTTGCCCATCGTACACTCTCATCCTCCGTGCATGTCAGCACGCTGAATAATTTCTCCATCTCCATTAACCAATTTTCTGCTGCCATAGTGTCTGCTTGCCCAGAAAATGTAGGAGGTCTCATCCTCTGGAACTCAGTAAAAGACGAAGGCACAGGCAATGTAGGTCCTACAGGTGGTGTAGGTGGCTGCTGCTCTCTCGCTGCATGAGCTACAAAGGATGCGGCTTGTTGTGCCATGGCAGCTGCCATGGTCTCCATGGTGTGCATCATCCTTTGGCGCTCCTTTCTATCTTCCTGTCTTTCTCTCACCCTCTCCTGTTCTCGCTAATCTCGATCCTGACAATCTCGATCCTCATCCTCTTGTTGTCTACTACTGCTGCCCCCTGGGGCCTCATTACCTCCTAAGGGTACTCGATTGGTAGGAGAGATGTAACCATCTCCACTACGCCAACTTCTCTGCTGGCCTCCTCTCGGTCGGCCTCTTCCCCTAGATGACATTGATGGCTGCATTTAAAACTGAAGTTTCATTAGCAGAAGTTCCTATGTTCTGACAAAAAGAATGATTGTCAGAATTGCTAAAAGAAATGGCTCTGAATCCAACTGTGACAGCCCAGATTTTAGCACCCCAAAACCCGTGCCATCAGCAAGATCATCTTGACCATGCTCCCTTGGCTAAACACGAAACACTGGTATATCAAGAAATTGAAATAAACTGAAAATGATAACAATAATTGTGAAAATAATTCATTTCGATTAAGTACTGATCAAAAGACGGTTCTACCTTCATGCCCCTACATGAATGGAGAACCGATCCGAACCATTGATGATTGCCAATCATCACAAATGGTTCGCCCCAAAAGAATAATCCTAACATTTAATTACATTGTTTAACGACAACTAGGCTTGACATACCAAGCCGTACCAAATAAGCTCACAAAACTCTCAAAGATGCACAACGGAGTCCTCTAGAAGAAGTCCTCAGGAGGTGGCTCCAACTCGTCACCAGGCGCAAGGTCCGACCCACCAGGGTCAACGTCCCCTGAAGCTTCAACAGCTGCTAATAGTGGACCTGCGACGAATAGTCTAAGGGGTGAGCTACATCCTAGCTCAATAGGGAACAAAACATAGTGAACATATAAATTAAAACTCACATGTATTCCATGATATGCTTATGCATGATGTGTCTATGCTGTTACTGAGAAACAGTTGAAAAGGAATCACATTTTACTTGTGGTTTACACATGTCTTTTAATTAATCATGAATGACACTGAATAGGCCTAAAGCAAAACTTAATCTTTCAACTTAAGTAATCCCCGAGCAATATAGCATCGAGCCCCGATGAGATACCCTTCATCGTCATCTATATAGACAGTTTTAAACATATTCCCTGGGAATACAATTAGTACCCAAGCCCTTCTCCCCTGGGGATCGGTGGTGCGGTGGCGGGGTTTCAAACATATCACAACATCCCTGGGATGTCCTTACTATGTACGGATACGCCTCCGCACTGGCCTACGGTTTCGCCGTCGTATCGGTCACGGATATCCTGCCGCGTCAGTCGTGGGTATCCCGCCACGTAGGTGGGGTATCCTATCAAACCTCAAATAACAAAAATATCAGGTGCTATACATATAGTTATTCACCGTGTAAGTGTGGTATCTTATATCAGTTAGGCCCTATAAGACATTATTCAATCTTAGATACATCCCTGGGATGTATCTATTCACTTGCATCACACCTGACGCTCTTATTACTTCACTTCCTCATCCCCTGGGGATGGCTCATTGTTAGATGCTCTTATTGTTGTCACTCACACACACTTTTTACAAAACTTTAAGCAATAAAACAGTTTTCAATTTGATTCTATATCACTACATACATGCTCTTGCAAATTAAAGTACACGTTCACGGTGTTCCCTACCTCAAGTCTCTGATAAATCACGCATCAAGGTCCCACGTGGCTCCTTGTGCCCAAGTTCACACGTACCACCTAAGGTACAACATAATATATGTAATACATCAATAAAGATGTAACAAAGAAGGTCCAAGACCCTCCAAGAATCTTGAAGTCAACTAAAAAGTTAACCAAAACTAAGTTAGTCGATTAATCGAACTCCAAAGTCGATTAATCGAATCTGATTCGATTGATCGATTCCCAAAATCGATTAATCGAGGTCCCCATTCGATTAATCGAATCCCACATCGATTAATCGAATTTCTCTACTCTATCAATTCGATTCTTAATTCGAGTAATCAAATCCCAAAATTGATTAATCGATCCAAAATCGATTAATCGAAATTCAAAATTGATTAATCGAAATCCCATTTCGACTAGTCGATTTCCCCTGGTCACTTTCCTCCAGCCACTGAAGTTCACTGGTGGCTCTCAGTCGATTAATCGACACCAAAATCGATTAATCGAAAATCCAAAGTCGATTAATTGAAACTCAGTTCAATTAATCGAATTTGGGTCATTTGACTTTTCAACTTCATGGTGAAAATCAATTAATCGAAACCCAATTTCGATTAATTGATTTGGCCAGATTCAGCCCCCTTTTGGGCTGTTCTTCCAAATCTTTTCCTACTCTAATTTCTTTCTTTTTCTAAGCCTTTTTCCTATGATTTAAACCATTCCTAACTACAATTAAACTCCCATAATCTATGCATTGAATTCACAAGGATTTTACCTCCAATTAATCTCAAATTGATTTGGTCAAGGGGTTGGAAAGGCTAGGGTTCCAGCTTGGGCTTGAACGGATCCTTCGTGTCGAATCGGCCTTTTAAATGCTTGAATCCCCCTTCTAATCAACTGCAATAACTCCTCTCTTTACTCCTCTCTCTCTCTCTCTCTCTCTCTTCTTAACTCTTCTTCAACAACCAAACAATTGATTTTAGGGTTATTAAACCCTTTTATACTCCTTTTCCATGTGTGTTGAGCACATACACCAGAAGTAGGTGTATGTGACTCTAGATTTCGTCACATTCTACACATTCACTTAAATTCTCACATCTCATCCGTTCATCTTAACCTACGTCAACTCATGAATTCTTACATGGTCAAACCTATGACCAGTCAGGCACGGATCTCGAGGTCACTGTTTAACAAGTAATTTTTGGGATATTACACTACTAGTAACATGGTTACACCTCCTCTCAGTGGATCACTTTGGATCCGTGTACGGGGCCTCCCACTACACTTCTGAAACATTACAAAATTCAAAGAGATTGCTGCTAATTGTGGGGGATTATTAGAAATTGATCCTAACTCTTTAAATTTTAAGCATATTGAATATGTCAGACTCAGAGTCTCCTCTCCTTTTTGGTGGGAGATTCCACAGGCTCTCGAAGTGCAAGTTAAAAATGAAACCATTCTTTTAGCTCTGGACACTGAACTTGATTCTAAGCCAACTTTGGAAATCTGAATTTCGATTTTCAAGATTGAGAAAAGCCACCCTCGACAGATTACCTTGGCTGTCTTTCCCCTTTTTATCCAGAGGTAATCTGATCCAGAACCACAATCCGCTTGCAATCTTGGGAACATTCAGAGCCAGGAACGCATCCCCTCATATAGCGGAAGATCCCTTAGCTCAAGCCACAATTTTAGCAATGTCCAAGAATAGACAGATTGCTGCAATCTCCACTTCGATTGGACCTGTTTCTACTGTGCTGTGCCCTCATCCCAAAGCCCAACACTGCTGACCCTGCTCCAGACCCAACAACTACAGCAATGGAACCACGTCCTGAGCAACAGATTGTATCCATTTTAGTGGGCCATACCCACAAACCAGCAGGTTCAACTACCGACAACCCACATCCCCATCACACCCATGTTTCTGCACATCTTGGCCAAGCTCCCAATCTTCACCATGATCCATTATCCCCCATAGTGGCAATACCCCCATCTAACCAATTTTTTTAGCGGTCTCCCCCCTCTGCAATTATATTCTCAGCTGAATCTCTGGACTGCCCTCCCAATTTTCACATAGAGAAACCCATCCTTCGTATCACTAAATTTTCTGATGATATCGCCGATGCAGCCACTTATCCAGATATCACACTACAAAAAAAGGACTTTCAGAGACGATTATTGGAGATGGCTTTTCAAAGCCATCTCCAATAACCACATATTAGAGACGGCCATTTCAAAAGCCGTCTCGAATCCTTTTATAAGGGACGGCTATAGCCGTCTCCCTACATAAAATAACATATAGAGTATGGTTCAGGCAATCAGAAATTTTAGAGACTACATGAAAATTCGTCTCTAAAAGTCTCATTAACACCAATAGATATGGCTTCAGCCGTCTCCAAGAGATCTAGTTTGGTGTCGTTGTATTTTTGGCGATTGCAAATAACCTAACTCAGCCTGGCCCTATATATAGCCAATGCTATAAAATCTATTTCACGTTTGCAACTCGTCGCGAGGTGACAACTCAGTCTCGTTATCTCTGATTTCTGAGATGGAAAACTGAAGCGAAACCCTTTCTCCTTCCTTCTCTTTGGTCTTCAAAGTTGTGTAACCCTAATCGATCTCCCAATTTTCTCTCTAACCTCTTTATTCAATCTCCCACTCTCTAAAAAATTTACTAGATTGGAAGGATTTTGAGTTCTAATAACCAAAAACAAGCTCAACCCGGAGGAATTTAAGTGCCAGATCACCAACGAAGCTACTTTTCCGATAAGTTTAATTAAAGGATTATTAGAGTGAAATCTTCAATCTGATTCACCATCTCGGCTCAACTTTGTTTCAGATTTGTTGGAAGAAATCGAAAAAGCTGACGTGGTCTAATTGCTTGAATCGGATGTAAGTGAATCTAGGCGAATACGGTGCTCGAATGATCTTGAATTTGGTGCTCTAGCAGTTTGAATCGGATCCAAAAAACTGAACTCTAATTGCTTAAATCTGAGTCAGACAAAGTTCAGATTTAAGGTGTGGTTCAATTTTGATTTTCATTCAAGCTGCATTTCGATTCAGATTCCAAGTGGATTTCAAATTTTGATTCACGATCTTACGAATTTTGATTTTGATTCAGATCAAGTAGATTTTGAATCTGTAAAATTTGTTTGTAATTTTTTTGGAATTATAGGATTATTTGTTTGGAATTAGAACTTTTTTTGGAAAGCAGTTGGATGATCATTCTGATCGTCATCTGATTGAGTTTAGATCAAATCAAGTGAAACCTTCTCATAGGTCGATTTGCAGAAGCGATTCATTGATTGTGTCTATTTCCTCGCATCACCCCTCACCTGCAAAAAGGTAATTATTAATTGAATGTTGTATCAGTTATAGGTTTATATTTTGTTTTATTGCTATCTCTTATTTTTATTTCTATAAATATCTTATTATTATTATTTTTAAATGCAAAATACTCATTGTGTAACATTCAGAAGTTTTGACCCATGAACAGTAGGCCTCGGTGTGCGTGTCTGACGGTTCGCACGTCGAAGACTGTGCCGATGGACTTAGAAATGTATGTAGATTAAATACTATGGAACAGATTTTTGTGAGAGATGGAATCAGGCTGTGTTAAGAAGTTAGTAGACCTTCTTACACCTAACGTAGGTGTAACTGTTTAGCACCTAAGCCTAAGGCTAGGTTATAGGGGAAAAAAATACCCTTATTAACTTTGCATTCAATATCCTTATTGCTTATGATTTGGAGTTAAGAAGAGAGAGGGTGAATCGAAGGTGTTGAACACAGTTGAATGCGAGAACGATTTGTTCTTAAAGTGCGAAGCTAAGAGCCTGGTTGAAGAAGAACAGAATGTTGTTCACCTGGTGAAACCCTAGCCTGATTTAGAAGCAAAGATAGAGGAATCAGATGTGAGTAAGGTATGAAAATTATGTTTGTGCTGTGAATTCGTGTTAGATGGTAGTAAATCTAATTCATGATCGAAAAATCATAAGAAACGGGTTTGGATTTGAGAAAGAATGGAGAATGATTGAGAAAACACAAGATCGGGTGAAATCTGCAAATTTTGATCAATCGAAATTTGGTTCGATCAATCAAAATTTGGTTCGATCGATCAAAATGGACTTAAGAAAGAAGAGTTCGATTTTCGAGGAAATTCATTCGATCGAAATAATTTTGATCGAACGAAATGTGTTTCAATCGATCGAATCTCACACTTGATCGATCAAAACGTATATAACAGAAATTTTTAAATATTGCTCTGAGGATTCGACCAATCAAAATTATTTTCGATCGATCAAATTTTTGATCCGATCGATCGAAATTGCAAGGTCAAGTTATGAGTTATGTGGGATTCGACCGATTGAGAAATTCATTCGATTGAACTATGTGTGTGTTAATGGGCTTCTGTGGGATTCGACCGATCGAGATACTTTCGATTGATCGAATTTAGATTTTGATCAATTGAAATTGGGATTCGATCGATCAAAATTTCTAGATTAAAAAAGTTGTTGTATTTTGACTGCAAGATTTTGGGGGAATCTTTCATCGTATGTTTAGCATCATTCTAATGTACGAACCATGGATTTGACGTGTTTAGGTGAGCTTGTGTCGTGTGAGCCAAGGCAGACTCAAACTGTGGATTAAGAACGCGTGGCTTGAGATTTTGAGGTAGGGAAAATTTGATATCATGTGCATTTAATACATTAGCATGTGCTGTGACAAACCAAATTTTGACACCCCGAAATCTGTGCCATCAGCACGACCCTCGAGGTCATGCACCTTAAATCTATGCGGAACATCATGTAACAAGTAAAAGCCAACAATTAAAAATACCAAAGTTTTAAACTAACTAAGTCTCCATATTTCAATAAAGTCTAGCAACCAACAGACAGTTCCAGTCTCATGCCAATTCATGAGCAGAGGAACTGTCTCGAACCATTGATTATAATCTTATCACCCGAGATGGTTCGCCAAAAGGAAAGTATAGTATTCAATTACATTTAAAAGAAAGGACTTGACATGCCAAGCCACAAGTACTCTCTACTTACTACTCAAAACGTAAGGAACTTCTAAAAGAATTCCTCAGGAGGAGGTTCTAACTCTTCTCCGGCCACGTAATCCGAACCTTCTGGATCAACGTCTCTCGAAGCCTGTGTTGCCGCTAGTGTTGGACCTACGAGGTATAGTCTAAGGGGTGAGCTACATCCTAGCTCAGTAGAGAAACGTAAAGAACATATAGATTAATTCTCACATATATGTTATGCAGTTTTAAAATACAATTTATCTGATGTTACTATTTGGAAAGACAATCGAAATAAATGAAGAAAATGATGAATACAACTACTTACTTTGCATGGTTTTGTTCATTCTCACCTTACTCGTTTAGTTGTGAATTCGGCCTAATAACTTAACTCTTTAACTTAAATAGTCCCCGAGCAATATAGCATCGAGCCCCGATGGAATACCCACCATCGTCATCTAATTAGACAGTTGTTAATTTGTATTCCCTGGGAATACTGCCCAAGCCCCTTTCTCATAGGTGGCGGGGTCTATTCTCAAATCTACATCCATGGGATGTGCTACTGTATACGGATTAGCCGCCGTACCGGTCACGGATATCCTGTCGAGTCAGTCGTAGGTATCCCGCCACGTCAGTGGGGTATTCTAAACAAACCTTAAATAACAAAAATATCAAGTGTGCTTTACATATAGTTATTCACCATGATTGTGCTAATTTTTATATATTAGGCCTTATCACCTTACTTTCTTTTCCCCACTGATTCTCATCTGCACCCCTGGGATGCTACTGATTTATCGTATCATATAAGTATTTACTTTGCAGTTTTTACGTCCCCTGGGGACCTCTGGTTTCATTTTCTGAAGTCTACACACGCACACTCTATTTATGTGAAATGATGAGATACTTAGCTTAGCAATTTGATCTGTACTACACATGAGTAATTGAACAATGCACATGTTTAGATAAGGTTCCCTACATCAAGGCAAAACCCAGTGGTCCCTTCTCGTAGTGATGACACGTACTGATCTCACGTCAACCTACATTGCATGCAAAAGGACATGCCTTAGAATGGTCACCAGTGGTCACTAGCACTCCTGGAGCGTATAGTCCCATGAGGTATATTTATATACATAAAAATTTAAGTCAATTTTGGTGCCTCGCTCGAGCGATTGCCTAGCCTCGCTCGAGCGACCTCTTAACCTCGCTTGAGCGGTTTAAAACAAGGTGTCTGAAGCCTAAAGTGAGACCTCGCTCGAGCGAGCTTATTCATTCAATATGGGTCTTGCTCGAGCGAGCCCAGAACGTACTTTGTTCTCAGGTATATATATATTTTTTGTCCTCGCTCGAGCGAGACGTTTAGATCGCTCGAGCGAGGAGCGGAAACCTTCACTCTTTGATTCGTTCGAGAAATCTATCCTATTTCTTTCAATCTTTAATATCATTAATCGGCCATTGCCCAATACATTGTAGGTTATCATTAAAAACATACCTAAGCACTTATCAAGCATTATATCATACCTAAATCGGCGGATCTCGTAATCGGTTCGATCTAAAGTTTGAACTTCTGCTACTTCGAAGAGATCTCTACGTTCCTGGTCCGACCTTCTCTTCAGGTCTTCCACCGGTTTACACCCCAGCAAGGCCTTAGCCTTTCTTTTCTACAAGACTCTCCTTTCTTTCTCTCTATTTTCCTCCTCTCTATTTAGGTTAGAATTATGTTACGTAAGGGAGAGACTTCTCTCCACTTTTACTTATATAGTGAAAGGAAGGGAAAATATAGTATGTTACACACATATACACACTGTGTGTATATGTTGACCCTGGTTTCCTTGTGAACCACACATACACGTGCGTGGCACATGGCTTGTACAGTTCCAAAAATCTGGGGTTGTTACATTCACCCCACCTTATAAGATTTTCGTCCTCAAAAATTGATCATGTCCTAAAATATTGTACCACATATTCTACAGGCTGTGTCATTGGTTAACTCATTACTCATTTGTTAGTAAGTCGTATGGTCCAGTGACCCGAAATAACCTGCTTAAAGATTACAACTATTTGTACCAAACAAGAATACAATCACCTGAAACAGCCGAAAGAGTTTAGAACCTGATAAACGATTATTATCATAATTGAAATGATGTTCATACCACATCACGCATGAAAACTTTTGTCATGTCCTACTGTTATTCCATCAAAGACTCATCTAATCAAAAGCATATATATATATCAAATATTTAGCGTGCCCACCAAATTATAATTTGTGACAATCATGTCACAGCAGTATCAACCATTCACCATACCAAAATTTTTTTTAACATCGCAATATTTCAAAAAGAAAAGTTATATCTATAGCGACCTAGTCGTCACCGTCCTCGTACTCATCGCATCGTCGTCATCGCCTGTGTCCCCGTCATCATCACTCTCCGCATCTCCTCCATCGCCATCACCAACGGTCTCTTCGACGTGGGTGGCACCAGCTGTAGTGGTCCTAGTAGCCTGGCTCGAACAAGACGTCCCAAAAATGGCATCTCTCATTGTTGCAATCCGCTGTTGGTATGTCTGCGGATATGCCTGGCCCATGAGGTCGATGAGAAGCGCCTCCTGGAACCGCTAATGTAGTCGGGTCTCCCGTACCTGTAGGAGGATCTCCCGCAACATACTGGTGTCGGTGGTATGCAGATGTGGAGGCACAGTGGAGGGAGTAGCTGGTCCAGTCGATGGTGGCTGTGGTGCATGTCTTGCAGCCTGACGATCTCTTTTCTTGTTTACACTGTTTTGAAGCCCCTTTAGGATTCGACTTAGGTCTTGGGCTATGTAGGGGACAACGTTATCGCTAAACGATAACTCGTCGGTGTTGATCTTAAATCCATCCTTCCCATTACGCGCATCGAGGAGTTAGGATATAAGACGTGCGTATGGGAGGCGGTTGATCAGTGGAGGGATAGCGCCCCTAACATTTCTTTTATAGGCATGCACCATGCCTTTAATGACGACCATTGGAGCGCTAAACCACCTATTGTGGAAGGCAGAGTGCAAGGCTCGTAAAATAGTGTCACGACGCTCTTGGTCATGACCGGTAGGGTGTAAATTTTTCTTGAAGATGATGTCTAAAAACCACATGTGTGGTGGTAACTGGGATCGGGTGATGGATTGACCCGATGTGGACGCGCCGCCAGTAATATCATAAATGATCGTTGGGAACCCGACGTTCCCAACAAGTGGAGGTTGAGTGTTTGGGCTCGGGGTGTAGGTGAGAGGGCAGTTCATGATGGCGGACACATCGCCGCCTCCAAAAGTCAATTCTTTCCCGTCAATTGTGACGAGGATGGTGTCCTCATTGTCATTGGTTTTGAGGGTCTGATAAAATAATCGGACTAATCTCGGATAGTACCGAGGTCCAAATGGTGTAAGTAAAGGTCAGAGTTTGTGGTTTGTCAGGAAATCCGATGTCCATTTTGTGGAAGTCGGATCTATAAAGCACGAGGGATGAATTTCCCATTCGGCTTCCATTTCTTTCGTGCCCCACCAATCATCTAGTTGGATCGGGATGGGTGCTGGTGGTGGTGGAGGTTGTTGTTGTGGTGCCTTGTTTCGCGATGATGGCGATCGGGTCGCCATTCGCTTCCTCGGTTGGGGATTAGGGCTTGAAGAAGCCATTAAATTTATAGAGTTTAAACAACGTAAAGGAGTGTGGAGAAGGTAGATTGTACCTAGCGAAATGGTTCGGACGGTTCAGATTTTTCGAATCCGGTTTGAATCGGATGGAAAAAGGCTTGAAAGTGAAAACCCTAGACCCTCGCTCGGCACCAAACTCCTTGCGTGAAGAAGAAATGGGCGTTTTACATTATGTCCACTATATATAGTCTGTCCTCGCTCGAGCGGTCGTTAGTTATCGCTCGAGCGTGCACAGAATGGTAACTGGTATAATAATTTGGCCTCACTCGAGCGGCTTGGAAACCTCGCGCGAGCGACTAATACACCTCTCTCGAGCGGTCACTATTCTTCGCTCGAGCGAGCCCAGAACACGTCAGGTTTGTTATTTTATGTAGCTCGCGCGCGAGCGAGTGTGAAGTCTCGCTCGAGCGAGCCCATCAACATAATTTTGTCATCCATAAGCTCGTATCTTGTCTTCCTCCGTTCTTACATTCGGGAACATTGTGATCCAATTCACCCCTAACTTCCCTTATGGACACTGTGATAAAAAATGTATGAGGAGTCCGTCATAACAAACTGTTTAAGCTAAATTCTTTTTTTTTTTTTTTTTTTTTTGAATTCGAAGCATACCCATTCATTTAGTTTAAAAAAATATATATATATAGAAATTTATACATGAAATCAAAGTATCATGTGACATCACTATTTACAAACATAGCTAAGTGGCACTCTCAAACAACTTTGGATATTGTTCTTTGACATCAGTCTCCCGTTCCCATGTTGCCTCTTCGGTCGGATGATTCTTCCATCGAACAAGTACTAAGGGAATGATCTTGGTGCATAGTACTTGTTCCTTTCTATCCAGTATCTCTGCCGGCTCTTCTATCATGCTCATGTCTTCACACATCTCTAGTGGTTGACCTTCCAAAATGTGGGTCACTCACATACTTCCTGAGCATAGAAACGTGGAAAACGATATGTACTCGATCAAACACCGGAGGTAAACCAATGCGATATGCAACTTCGCCAACTCGGCCCAACACTTCGAATGGTCCAAGATATCGTGGACTCAGTTTCCCCCTCTTTCCAAATCTCATCACGCCCTTCATAGGTGACACCTTGACAAACACATGTTCACCCACCATATAATCGACACTGGTCCGCTTGATATCTGCGTAGCTTTTCTGCCTGCTTTGAGCCGACTTAAGTTTCTCCCTAATCATTTGGACGACTGTGGCATTATCTTCAAGCAACTTGGGCCCTAAAACAAATTTCTCACCAGTTTCCTCCCAATTGATGGGCGATTTACACCATCTTCCGTAAAATGCTTCATATGGTGCCATTCCGATGCTCGTTTGAAAGCTGTTATTATATGTAAATTTGATTAATGGTAAATGTTGATCCCACGATTCTTGCATTTCCAACATACAAGCTCTGAGCATGTCTTCTATTACTTGATTTACCCGTTCTGTTTGTCCATCTGATTGCGGATGGAAAGCTGAACTGAAATCTAATCGTGTCCCCATTCCTTCCTGAAACTTCTTCCAGAATTTTGATGTATATAACAGATCTCGATCGGAGATGATGCTACTTGGGATCCCGTGTAGGCATACTATTTCCTTCATATAGAGTTCTGCGAGCTTTCCTGCCGTATACATCGTGTTGTAAGGTAGGAAGTGTGCTGACTTGGTCAGTCGGTCCAGAATTACCCAGATGGCATTATATCCCTTTGCTGTACGCGGTAGTCCAATGATGAAATCCATAGATATTGATTCCCATTTCCATTCTGGTATTGGTAGAGGTTGCAATAATCCTGCAGGGTGTCTATGATCAATCTTCACTTGTTGACACGTCAAACATCGTGAAACATATTCTGCTACATCTTGTTTTAAACCTCTCCACCAGTAATTCCTTTTCAGATCTTGGTACATTTTCGTGCTGCCTGGGTGTATCGTGTAACTTGATTTGTGCGACTCATCAAGGATAGTTCGCTTTAGATCAACATTGTCCGAAATACAGAGTCGACCCTTGAACAACAAGGAACCATCCTCCTTGATTGAGAAATCTGATCTGATGCCCTCAGTTACATCTTGACGACTCTTCATTAATGCTCGGTCCCTCATCTGTAGCTCATGGATATGCTCGAATATTACTGGTCTCACTGATATGTTAGCCAAAAAGGCCCTTGTAGCTTGTGGCTCAATATTCGCATCATACATCGAAAGATCTTCAAACAACTTCCATCTATGCATACCCAAAATCAAACTGGCCAATAGAGCTGCACCCTTCCGACTTAGGGCATCGGCTACTACGTTAGCCTTACCTGGATGATACTGTATGGAACAGTCATAGTCCTTAAGAAACTCCATCCATCTGCGTTGTCTCATATTTAGTTCCTTCTGTGTGAACAAGTATCTGAGGCTTTTATGATCGGTGAAAATCTCGAAGGTCTCACCGTATAGATAGTGTCGCCAAATCTTCAACGCAAATATGACTGCTGCTAGCTCTAGGTCATGTGTCGGATAGTTCTTCTCATGTTCTTTCAACTGTCTTGACCCGTAAGCTATCACCTTCTTGTGTTGGTTGAGCACGCAACCCAAACCATTGTACGAAGCATCACTGTACACTGCGAATCCCCCACTGCCTGAAGGAATTGCTAATATTGGAGCTGAAGTGAGTCTCATTTTGAGTTCTTGAAAACACTTCTCGCACGCCTCACTCCATTCGAATCTCGCATCCTTCCTTGTAAGTCTCGTGAGAGGTCCCGATATTTTTGAAAACCCCTCAACAAAACGTCGATAGTAACCTGCCAGTCCAAGGAAACTACGGACATCGGTCACTGTCTTAGGCTGTTCCTAATTCACTACTGCCTCGATTTTGGACGGGTCTACTGTGACACCATGCTTGGAGATGACATGTCCCAAAAAGCTAACCTCTTCTAACCAAAATTCGCATTTGTTGAGTTTGGCGTAAAGTTGGTGTTCACGCAAGGTTTATAGAGCGAGTCTTAGATGCTTCTCACGCTCCTCTTCTGACTTGGAATATATCAGAATGTCGTCGACAAACACCACGACACAAGAATCCAGATGTGGTTTAAACACCCGGTTCATTAAGTCCATAAACGACGCCGGTGCATTTGTCAACCCAAACGGCATCACTAAAAATTTGTAGTGTCGATACTGTGTTCTGAATGCAGTTTTCTGAATATCTTCGGCCTGAACTCTCAACTGATGGTATCCCGACCTGATGTCGATCTTAGAGAAATATCTTGCTCCTTGAAGTTGATCGAACAAGTCATCAATTCTCGGCAACGGGTATCGATTCTTCACAGTGAGTTTGTTTAACTGTCGATAATCAATGCATAAACGCATTGACCCATCTTTCTTCTTTGCAAATAAGACTGGTGCTCCCCAAGGAGACACACTCGGTCTCACAAACCCTTTATCCATGAGTTCTTGCAACTGTTCTTTCAATTCCTTCAACTCAGCAGGAGCCATTCGATATGGTGCTTTTGAAACAGGCTCCGTTCCTGGTGCTAAGTCGATAGCGAATTCCACTTCCCTCTCTGGAGGTAACCCTGGCAATTCGTCTGGGAACACATCTTCAAACTCTCGTACCACTGCAATTTCTGAAATGACATTCTTCTCTTCCTTATCCGTCTTCAAGAATGCCAAGTAACTGCTGCAGCCTTTTCTGATCATGCGTTCGCCTCTGACTGCTGAGATAAGTGGTAGGTGTTTTGATCTTTCCCCTCGAAATCTGAACGATCTCCTAGTGTTAGGCCTGAAGATAACGACTTTATTCTTGCAATCTATCGTCGCGCAGTGTTGTGATAACCAGTCCATGCCAAGGATTATGTCGAATCCTTGCATATCCAACAAGATTAATTGTGCATCTAATTCGTAGGTGTCGCCGTCCTGAACACTCACCACTACTGATTTGCAAATTTGCTCTGTATTCACTAACTCTCCAGTCGGGATTGATACTGAGAGGACAAAATTCAATATCTCTGGAACAATCTTTATTCTTTTTGCAAATCTCGGAGTAATGAATGAGTGGGTAGACCCTGGGTCTATCAACACTCTTGCGTCGTATGCTACATAGCATCCTTTCTCATAAACGGGTAATTTACCTATAACATACAGCCATACACATATTTATAGCACACACCTTACACATTAATTTAAGTTTTAGTAATGAATTTATACTATTTACAAAAGAATGCACCTTCTCTATCTAAAATTTTAAAAAGAATAGAAATTTCTTTATTTTAAAAGGAACTTTCCCTTGAATGACATCATGTACGCTCTCGCTTCTTGGCGGATCACAGAGGCCCTCCCTTGCACGACAAGGTTTCCTTGCTTGAATTGGTCGTGACATCGGTCAAGTCGTTTCTCCTTGTTTGCCTCAGGATAGTCCTTAATCACGTGGCCCATCTTGCCACATTTAAAACATCCTCGCATCCCTTGCCTGCAATCAGCCATTTTGTGGGACTTGCCACACTTGGCACAAGTATCCTTTGGTGTTGAAGATGCAGCTCGTGAGAAACCTTGTGTTACCGTAGCTCTAGTAGAAATGGCAGGACTCTCATACCTCATCGATCTCCCTGATGCCAGTAATGGAAACCTTTGATATGTGCTCTGTTGTGTCAGTCTCCCATATCCTGCTTGAAATGGTTGTCTCTGATTCTGTACTACGAACCTCGACTTTTTGTTTATTGGCTCATAGTTCCCAGTTCTGTTCTGATCCACGCTTGTTCTTCCCTGTTGTTCCCTTTGACGGTAGCGGTTGTTGTTCTCTTCTTCCACCACTAGTGCCTTACTCATAACCTCTTCGTAGGTTCTTAGCTAAAATGGAGCAACTCCTCCTCGAATATCTGGCCTCAAACCCTGTTGAAACCTCTTTGTTTTCATTGCTTCTGTAACCACGTAGTCAGGAGCGAAACGAGCAAGTCTCATGAACTCCACTCCGTACTCCCTTACTATCATATTTCTCTGTTGGAGTTGTAAAAACTGTACTTCTATCTGATTTCTCACTACTTCGGGGAAATATTGTTTATTGAATTCTTCCACGAATTCATTCCACATCCATGGTACATTTGGGGTCTCCTGAGCCCTAGTTCGCGACACAGACTTCCACCAAGGTCCAGCCTCCCCATCTAACATGTACGCTGCCCAACGGACGCTCTCATCTTTCGTGCAAGTGAGTACGTTGAAAAGCTTTTCCATCTCACTTAGCCAATTTTCAGCAGCCATAGTGTCTGCTTGCCCTGAAAAGTTAGGAGGTCTCATCCTCTGAAATTCCGTAAATGCTGAAGTTGCTGGGGGTGTTGGTACTATCGGAGATGTAGGTGGCTGATGCTGATTACCAATATTTTGAGCCGACAAGGATGCTGCCATGGCAGCCGCCATGGTTTCCATAGTGTGCATCATCCTCTGACGCTCCTCTCTCTTCATTTCTCTCCCTGATCCTATCTTGTTCTCTCTGATCTTGACCCTGACGGTCTTGATCGTGATTTTTGGCCTGGTCTCTGTTCCCTGGACTACTACTCTCGGGAATTTCTCTTTCTCCCAACGGTACTCTGTTCGTTGGCAAGATGAACTCACCTCTACTGCGTAAGTTCCTATCATGACCACCCTTGGTCGACCTCTCCTTCCCGAAGACATCACGATCTGCATATGAAATTAACTTTCGTCAGCAGAAGTCCCTATGCTCTGACAAAAGAATGATTGTCAGAATTTCTAGAAGAACGGCTTTGATACCAACTGTGACAGCCCAAATTTTGACACCCCAAAATCCGTGCCATCAGTACGAGGTCATGCACCTTAAATCTATGCGAAACATCATGTAACAAGTAAAAGCCAACAATTTAAAATACCAAAGCTTTAAACTAACTAAGTCTCCATGTTTCAATAAAGTCTAGCAACCAACGAATAGTTCCGGTCTCATGCCAATTCATGAGCAGAGGAACTGTCCCGAACCATTGATTATAATCTTATCACCCGAGATGGTTCGCCAAAAGGAAAGTATAGTATTCAATTACATTTAAAAGAAAGGACTTGACATGCCAAGCAACAAGTACTCTCTACTCACTACTCAAAACGTAAGGAACTTCTAAAAGAATTCCTCAGGAGGAGGTTCTAACTCTTCTCCGACCACGTAATCCGAACCTTCTGGATCAACGTCTCTCGAAGCTTGTGTTGCCGCTAGTGTTGGACCTGCGACGTATAATCTAAGGGGTGAGCTATATCCTAGCTCAGTAGAGAAACGTAAAGAACATATAGATTAATTCTCACATATATGTTATGCAGTTTTAAAATACAATTTATCTGATGTTACTATTTGGAAAGACAATCGAAATAAATGAAGAAAATGATGAATACAACTACTTACTTTGCATGGTTTTGTTCATTCTCACCTTACTCGTTTAGTTATGAATTCGGCCTAATAACTTAACTCTTTAACTTAAATAGTCCCCGAGCAATATAGCATCGAGCCCCGATGGAATACCCACCATCGTCGTCTAATTAGATAGTTGTTAATTTGTATTCCCTGGGAATACTGCCCAAGCCCCTTTCTCATAGGTGGCGGGGTCTATTCTCAAATCTATATCCTTGGGATGTGCTATTGTATACGGATTAGCCGCCGTACCGGTCACGGATATCCTGCCGAGTTAGTCGTGGGTATCCCACCACGTCGGTGGGATATTCTAAACAAACCTTAAATAACAAAAATATCAAGTGTGCTTTACATATAGTTATTCGCCGTGATTGTGCTAATTTTTAATATATTAGGCCTTATCACCTTACTTTCTTTTCCCCACTGATTCTCATCTGCACCCCTGGGATGCTACTGATTTATCGTATCATATAGGTATTTACTTTGCAGTTTTTGCGTCCCCTGGGGACCTCTGGTTTCATTTTCTGAAGTCTACACACGCACACTCTATTTATGTGAAATGATGAGATACTTAGCTTTGCAATTAGATCTGTACTACACATATGAGTAATTGAACAATGCACATGTGTCGATAAGGTTCCCTACCTCAAGGCAAAACCCAGTGGTCCCTTCTGGTAGTGATGACACGTACTGATCTCACGTCAACCTACATTGCATGCGAAAGGACATGCCTTAGAATGGTCACCAGTGGTGACTAGCACTCCTGGAGCATATAGTTCCCATGAGGTATATTTATATATGTAAAAATTTAAATCAATTTTGGTGCCTCGCTCGAGCGGTTGCCTAGCCTCGCTCGAGCGACCTCTTAACCTCGCTCGAGCGGTTTAAAGCGAGGTGAATGAAGCCTAAAGTGAGACCTCGCTCGAGCGAGCTTATTCCTTCAATATGGGTCTCGCTCGAGTGAGCCCTTAACGTACTTTGTTCTCAGGTATATATATATATTTTCTGTCCTCGCTCGAGCGAGACGTTTAGGTCGCTCGAGCGAGGAGCGGAAACCTTCACTCCTTGATTCGTTCGAGAAATCTATCCTATTTCTTTCAATCTTTAATATCATTAATCGGCCATTGCCCAATACATTGTAGGTTATCATTAAAAACATACCTAAGCACTTATCAAGCATTATATCATACCTAAATCAGCGGATCTTGTAATCGGTTCGATCTAACGTTCGAACTTCTGCTACTTCGAAGGGATCTCTACGTTCCTGGTCCAACCTTTTCTCCAGGTCTTCCACCGGTTTACACCCCAACAAGGCCTTAGCCTTTCTTTTCTACAAGACTCTCCTTTCTTTCTCTCTATTTTCCTCTCTATTTAGGTTAGAATTATGTTACGTAAGGGAGAGACTTCTCTCCACTTTCACTTATATAGTAAAAGGAAGGGAAAATATAGTATGTTACACACATATACACACCGTGTGTATATGTTGACCTTGGTTTCCTTGTGAACCACACATATACATGCGTGGCACATGGCTTGTACAGTTCCGAAAATCTGGGGTTGTTACATTTGTGTTATGTTATGATGCGTTCTTTGATAAAATCATGTAAATTTTGTTTATGACTCCGAATTGAGAAAGAATATACATGTGTTTTTCAGAAAATGTGTAAGATTTTGTGGAATCTTCATGATTCAATTCGATTTGATTTGTGTGTGTGAGAATTTGGATGGACCATTAACTTGGCTAAAATTATCACTTTACACGGCAAGAAGCTATGTGTATGTACTTTGATTTGAGGTTTATATGTGAATACCTGACCGAATCAGTGGTATAATCATGACAGACGTGGCAGGATATCCGTGACCGGTACGGTGGCTAATCCGTACACCCTTTGTGATCTGTATAATTTTATGAAAATCATACCGTATAACGGTAATTGCGTTCGGCCAAGTGTCCAACTTTATGGGACCTTGGATATATATAAAAATGATTCATGTGAACGACGATGGTGGGTATTCCATCGGGGGCTCGAGGCTATAGTTCCTCATGCAATAAATTAACTAAAGCACTTTTAAGTTTTTCCTTGTGTTAAGATTGATGTAAGTGTACATGTTTCTGAGTTCTACTTTAGTGTTCCATGTTATGACATCACAAATGAACATCTGTCTTTGATAAGCTTTGTTTCCATTATGCCAATAGACATGTGTTTGATGTTCACAATATGCATGCTATGAGTTTTTCCCTATTGAGCTTGGATGAAGCTCATTCCTCGACTAAATGTCACAGGTACAGGTGAAGGATTAGAAGTTGAGATTTCTGAGAAGGAGGATTCTGATTATTCTCCTGAGAAGGAATTAGAAGAAATTCGCCCCGAGGACTGTTATCTTTGTGCTAGGCCCGGTATGTCCGGCCTTAGGTTGAAGGACTAGAGTTATGCAAAGGATATGCATTAATTTGAATAGTGACTGTAATTATTTTTGGTGAACCATGTTTCGTTAAGGAAGGGTCCTTACCGGTGGTTCTTGTCGATTCTTTTTCCATATGTATTCGTATGAAATTAGAACCGTTATTTTGAGCTTTTGGGAGATAACACTAGTCCTTTCTCCTTATTTTGGTTATATTAGTTAGTTAGTTATGGCTCTGCTTGTTTCCGCTATGCGCATGATTATGCCATGTTTTTCGTTCGGGGTTCGACCTTTAGGTCAACCTGCTGACGGCGTGAGTTTCGGGGTGCCGAAATCTAGTCTGCAATAGTTGGTATCAGAGCTTACGACTTTAGAGACATTTGACAAGTCTTAAACCTTTTAGAGATTTAAGATTTTGTTGGATACTACGGACCGTCTGTTAATGAGACTTTAGTTTCATTGTAACAGATTCCAATGGATCAACAAGGTAGAGGATGGCCTAGAGGAGGTTGCCAAAGAAATGTGAGAAGGATAGATGATATTCCTTCAGGATCTAGTAGAGAGCAGAGACCACCTCCTGGGGAGGAGAGGGGTCAACGAGATGAGGCCACAGATAGGATGGCTAGAGCAATGGAGGCCGTAGCTGCTGTTATGGCTCAGAAGACTTAGCAGACGACATTATTGAATTAGCTGACTGTGATATTAGCCTCCAATAATGTGAGTCATCATCATTAGCCACCACCACCACCTCCTCCTGCACTATTGCCATCATCATTCGTGGACTTCTTGAGATTGAGACCTTCGAGTTTCCACGGGAAGATGGATCCACTAGAGGCGGAGTAATGGTTGAACCAGATGGAGAAGCAATTAGAAAGACTCCAGAGCCCTGAAGATGAGAAAGTTGGTTGGGCTTCCTTCCAACTTGAAGGTGACGCCGATGCTTGGTGTAAGTCGGTGTTAAGAAAAAGGGAAGTTGAGAGTCTACATGACCCGTGGACATAGGCTGAAGTTTTAAGAGTGTTTAACAAGGAGTATTTTCCAAAAAAAGTTTGAAATCAATTGAAAAAGGATTTTGCCAATCTAGAGCAAGTGAGCATGACCGTACTGGAGTACGATAATGAATTTGTACGTTTATCACAGTTTGCTCCAGAGTTAGTGGCTACCGAGGAAATGAAGGCCAATAGATTTGAGGAAGGCCTGAGACCGATTATTAAGGATAGGGTGTCGATGTTTGAACTTGAAACATATGCCAAAGTGATGGGGAAGGTCATCGTTGTTGAGAAATATATAAGCAACATCTATAAGAGGCGTGACTTAAAGAACAAGGCCAGTCAAGGGAGTGCGAATGACTACGCCTCGGGGAATAAAAAGTTGAGGTTATCAGCACCTGCTCCAATTTCAAGACCACCCTACACGAGTTATCAGAGGCCCACGACATCTGCTCCCATGAGACCGTTCCGCTTAGAGGGCCTTGTTTAGACCCAGACATCAGGATCATCAGTCACAGAGGGATCTTCAAGAGCGACATCGACTAGTTCACAAGTCAAATGTACCCGTTGTGGCAAACCACATAAAACATCAAACTGTAGACAGGATATGGGAGGTTGTTATAAATGCGAGAAGATGGGACATATGATACGAGACTGCCCCGAGATGAGGAAGGAAGGTATTATTTCGACTGCTACGATGCAGAGGCCTACACGATCTACTCTACCCACTATCCAAGGCCACGCTTTTGCAATAACTGTTGAAGACACTCGTACGAGCAACGATGTAATTCAAGTTATAATCTTCATATTATGTTTAAATTCGTTTACTTGTTTTCTAGATGAAGAAAGTGTATTGATAGGAAGATCTAGGTTCATTTTGATGATTGTGTGATCTTGACATGCATGTCCGAACGCTTAAGTATATATATTTATAGGTACGTTACTATTGTATCAAGAAAACAACGGCGATCATTGTGATACACGAGTTTTGATAGACCCAAGGTCTACCCACTCATTCGTAACTCCAAAATTCACGGGGAGATTGAAAATCATTCCCGAGGAGTTAGATATCATTCTGGATGTGTCGGTTCCTACGGGAAGTGCAATAACCACAGGCACTAATTGCCTATCAGTTATTGTTCAAGTGGAAGATCAAGAGACCATCACAGATCTCATCTTATTGAACAGATAAGGGTTCGACGTACTCCTTGACATGAATTGGCTATCCGCTTATCATGCAAGTGTTGATTGCCTACGAAAAGTAGTCACTTTTCATCCACAAAGAAGAAAATCTTTTCGGGTGATGGAAGACAAGGGCAAGATTGTACCGATCATCTCCGCGGTGTAAGCTGAGCGGATGATGAAGAATGGGTGCAAAGGATACCTAGCTTTCCTATAAGAATAGAAAGAAATGAAGAATGTCATCACCAATATTCCGATTGCCTGTGAGTTTGAGGACGCATTTCTCGATGAATTGCCAAGATTATCGCCGGATTAGGGAAATTGAGTTTGCAATAGACTAAACTCCGGGCACAGAACCAGTCTCCAAAGCTCCCTATTGAATGGCTCCTGTCGAATTGAAAGAGTTGAAAGAGCAATTACAAGAATTGTTGGATAAAGGCTTTATAAGACCCAGTGTGTCCCCTTGGGGAGCACTAGGCTTATTTGTAAAAAAAAAGGACGGATCGATGAGACTTTGTATTGACTATCATCAATTAAACAAACTAACAATCAAGAACAAGTACCTGTTGCCCAGGATCGACGATCTATTTGACCAGTTGCAAGGGGCAAAATTCTTTACGAAGATTGACTTGAGATCAGGGTATCATCAACTAAGAGTGACGGCCGAAGATGTTCAGAGGATGGCATTCAGAACCAGATATGGGCATTATGAGTTCTTAGTGATGCCTTTCGGCTTGACGAACACACCAGCTTCATTTATGGACCTCATGCATAGGGTCTTTAAACAACATCTTGATACATGCGTAGTGGTGTTAGTGGACGATATTCTTATTCACTCAAAGACCAGAGAAGAACACGAACAACATTTACGCATCGCTTTACAGACTCTACGTGAGCATCAGTTATATGCCAAACTCAGCAAGTGTGAGTTCTGGCTAGAACAAGTGAGTTTTCTCAGCCACGTACTTTCAGAAGCAGGTGTAACAGTTGATCCAACAAAGATCGAGGCAGTAGTAGATTGGGAACAACCAAAGACTGTGACTGAGATTCATAGTTTCCTTAGTCTAGCTGGGTATTATCGACGATTTATGAAAGGATTCTCTAAGATTTCAGGACCACTCATGCGACTTATAAGAAAGAATGTAAAATTTGAGTGGACTAGTGAATGTGAAGAGAGCTTCCAAGAACTCAAAAAATGGCTTACCTCTGCTCCAGTGTTGGCTATTCCATCAGGTAGTGGGGGATTTGCTATTTATAGCGATGTGTCATATGGTGGTTGAGGCTGTGCATTGAATTAGAACAGAAGAGTAAGGTCATAGCCTACAGATCGAGACAATTGAAAGTGCACGAGAAGAACTATTCGACGCACGATCAAGAGTTAGCCACGGTGATTTTTGCGTTTAAGATTTGGAGACATTACCTATATGGTGAGACCTTTGAGATCTTCACAGACCACAAAAGCCTCAAGTACCTGTTTATGCAGGAAGAATTGAATATGAGGCAATGGCGGTGGATTGAATTTCTCAAGGACTCCGACTGCACTATCTAGTATCACCCAAGTAAAGAAAACGTCGTGGCAGACGCATTGAGTAGAAAGAGTGCGGCTCAGTATGCTAGTCTCATTACAAGACTTCGACGATGGAAACTGTTGGAAGACCTTTCTTTGTACGATAAGAATATAGAGGTCAAGGATTTTGGTGTGTTATTGGCAAATATGACAATCAGACCAACGATTTTTGATCGCATCTATGAACTACAAATGAAAGATGCAGAGCTCATAAAGATTCGACAAGGGGTGACCGCCGGCACAAGTGTAGATTTTTCTATTAAAGAGGATGGATCATTGCTATTCCGTGGACGCTTATGCATACCAGTTGATGCCGATTTGAGGCAAACTATATTGGACGAAGCTCATAAGTCTAAGTATGCCATTCACCCTTGTGGTACTAAGATGTACCAAGATTTGCAGAAGAACTATTGGTGGAGAGGATTGAAGAAAGATGTTGCCAAATATGTATCTAAATGCTTAGTGTGTCAACAAGTGAAGGTGGATCACAGACACCAAGAAAGTCTATTGCAACCTCTGCCAATACCAAAATGGAAATGGGAGTCTATCTCCATGGAGTTTATTATGGGATTACCAAGGACGATGAGGCACTAATATGCTATATGGGTAATAGTGGATCGACTGATGACTTCGGCACACTTCCTGCCCTACAACACAACATACACGGCAACCAAATTGGCGGGTTTGTATACCTCGATATTCTGGCAAAGATTTCAAGAAGGTATGGGCACGAGATTGGACTTTAATTCGACATTCCATCCGCATACCGATAGTCAGATAGAGAGAGTCAATCAGATTATTGAAGATATGCTTCGGGCGTGCATGATTGATTTTCAGGGATCATGGGATCAACATCTCCCATTGATTGAATTCGTGTATAATAATAGTTTTCAGCAGAGCATTGGGATGGCTCCGTATGAAGCACTATATGGACGGAGATGTAGGTCTCCGATCAACTGGGAGGAATCTGGCAAAAAATTCATATTGGGACCGAAAGTCATAAAGAGAAATGCCGAGACCGTTTGTATTATAAGAGAAAGAATAAAAATGGCACAGAATCGATAGAAGAGCTATGCGAATATCAAGCGATCGAGCATGGATTTTCAAGTGGGAGATCACGTGTTTGTGAAGATATCTCCAATGAATGGTGTGATGCGCTTCAAAAAGCGCAGAAAGCGGAGTCCTTGCTACATTGGACCGTTCGAGGTATTGGGAAGAGTCAGAGAAGTTGCATATAGGGTTGCATTACCCCGCAGCTCGATAGAGTGCACGACATGCTTCATGTTTCTATCTTACGGAAATACGTGAGGGACCGAACTCATATCCTCGATGCACCACCAATTGAAGTCTATAAGGATTTGACAATCATAGAAGAATCAATGCAAATTTTAGACCAAATCGAACAAGTGTTGCGCACAAGATGGATTCCTTTGGTGTTGGTCCAATGAAAGAATCATTCGAAAGAGGAAGCTACATGGGAATGCGAAGCCGAGATTCGTGACCAGTACCCTTCATTGTTCAGTGACCTAGAGAGAGAAAAGATTTTGTAGAAGTCCATTGTGACTTCAAGTGCATGTAAACAATTTGCATGATGAATGAGAGGTATGAATTGGAAGTCTAGAGCTCGAGAATCATGAAGAAAACTCAAAAACATAAAAATTGAGTGTTTTCTGCAAATTTCGATCGATCAAACTTATTTTCGATCGATAGAATATGATTTAGATCGATCGAAGTGTAAATCAATCGATCGAAATGCCCAGACAGAAGAGTGATATTTATTAAACAAGGCTTAATAAATTCGTCCGATCGAATTAATTTCGATCGATCTAGTTTGGAATTTCGATCTATCGAACTGAGAACTCGTTCGATCGAACTGAAAATTCATTCGATTGAATTTAATCTCGTTTGATCAAAAATTTTAAAGGCCTGAGGAATTCGACCGATCAAAATTTATTCGTTCGATCGAATTTTGGCTCTCGATCGATCGAAATAAAATTTGTTCGATCAAAAGCGAAGCCCAGTTTAACTTAAGCTAATTTTGATAGATCAAAAATAAAATCGATCGATCGAAATCGCAGTTCATTCCTTATTAAGTGAATTTCGATTGATCGAAATTAATTCGATCGCTCGAACCGCGCAGTATATATATGTTAAGTGAAATTTTTAGTTTAAAATTTTGGAATTTTGAGGTTTTTCTCTTAGGGTTTTCATGGGTTTTGTTTGGCGGGATCAAGGAACTGAGCATTTGAGCGCAGATTCACCATGAGATCGAATCCAAACCTCATCACAAAGGTAAATCCCTAACTTTGAATTGCCAATTTCTTTTTTTCAAAAAATTTTAGATTTTTATATAGAAACCCTAGAGTTTTGTTTCCTTTCTCAATCCTATGGCTCCCAAGAAGAGGTTAGCATCAAAACTAATGACGTCCAAGAAACCCAAATCCACATCGGGTTCTTCGCAACTACTACCAAACCATCCATCACAACCCATACCCATGCCACCATCCACATCTCAAGCGCCACAACCCAAACAACCGAACGAATGGTGGGCCGATAAGGGGTTTGCTTACGAGTATACTATCGATCCGGCCTTATTTGAGACGCCCAATGTGCCAGGCATAGATGCTTGGGCACTAGATTACTTGAACAAGGCCGGGTTGGATAATCTTTCGAAGCCCCTCCATCAATACTACTACCCTTGCTTCGTGCGACTCTTTTATCAAAACATGTTTGATGGCCCAAACCCTAAAACCACCATTTGCACCAAAATTAGTGGAAAAACCTACGTTTTTACCCATAAAATGGCTTGTAAGGCCTTGGAGTGTTTCGATGGTTATGGTCCCGGGATTAATTTATTGCCCCCAAACCCTAGTGATATACCTCGCGATGTGATAGCAGTGAAGATGTCACGGGGTTGAGTTGCACCAGGTCGAGCCATTAAACGAGCCCACTTGCCGAGCTCTATGTGGATGCTCGACACGATTTTAAAATGCAACATGTACCCAATTCGCCAAAAGACCGAGAGGTTAGGGGTATTAATGCAAGCCTTGTTTTCTACATTCGAAGGGCCGTGGCTTAATGCCGTAGAAGTTGTTTTTGAGGGTATGAGACATGGGAGAGCCAAGATGTTAGAGGGGGCAGATAAGCCTGAGGAGTTTATTCCTTATGCGGGCCTTATTTCAGCTAAACTTGAGGAATACTCGGCGAGTGCCACGCATAAAGTTTCCTCGCGCGAGCGGAAATCCTCCAATAATGTGGAGTTCTATACTTTTAAACAGTGGAGGAAGACCTACAACCGGCTGAAACCACACCTCCAGCCAGTGCCCCAAGCGCCTCCTATATCTCCTCAACCCCAAGATGTGCTTGCCCATGATTCGCTAGACCATGACCAGCCACCTCCAGATGCCATCCCTCCAGCACCTCAGCCAGACTACCAGTCGATGCCACCACCCTATCATCAAGCAGCCCCAATGACCAACAAGGAGTTGGCTACTCTAATACAAGAGAGTAATCGCCAGCTCAACCAGCGCCTTGATTACCATGAACTGCTAGTGGAGGACACTCTACAAGCTATGTACCCTATAGACTACCTCTAGAGGATGGCGATCATGCATGCATGTGTGTTCAGCGCTTCTACATCGAGCGCTGATATAGAAGAACCACAACCTGATGAGGCAGCCGGCAAGGGTCGAACCGATGATGAGACGGAGGGTGCGGGATGTCCTACTGGAGCGGCGGATCCTACAGGATCGGAGGGAGGAGCTAATGCATGACATATTTAGGAAATTTTGTGAGCTCGAGCGATTTTCTTTTTGAAAATTAAGATTTTGTGGATGAATGTATAATTCGCTAACTATGGTGGCATGGTGGCCACATATGCACTTTTATTTCCTAGAACTATTGTGGCATGGTTGCCACGGTGCTAATTTTTCTTTTTGGACGTGAATACTATTATAACTTTTCTCTTGCAATTGGTGAAATCGCATATGTAGGAAATAATCTATGTGATTATGTTGTCTCGTTCTGCTATGTGTACCTTGTAATTGCTAGAATTCATGATATAGGGTTGCGTTTGTGTGTGAGAATTTTAATATAGTCAATAGCTTGTTTTGCCATGTGTGGTGCCTTTCGAAGTCACCTTTCATGTGTCTAACCTTCAGAAGTTAGATTAATTATCGAGGATGAAAATTCCTAAGGTGGGGAGAATGTAACGTCCCAAAGTTTTGACCCATGAATAGTAGGCCTCGATGTGCGTGTCTGACGGTTCGCACGTCGAAGACTGTGCCGATGGACTTAGTAATGTATGTAGACTAAATCCTATGGAACGGATTTTTGTGAGAGATGGAATCAGGTTGTGTTAAGAAGTTAGTAGACCTTCTTACACCTAACGTAGGTGTAACTATTTAGCACCTAAGCCTAAGGCTGAGTAATAGGGGAAATAAATACCCTTAGTAACTTTACATTCAATACCTTTATTGCTTATGGTTTGGAGTTAAGAAGAGAGGGTGAATCGAAGGTGTTGAATGAGGATGAAGTGTGAAGCTAAGAGCCTGATTGAAGAAGAACAAAATGTTGTTCATCTGGTGAAACCCTAGCCTTTTTTGGAACCAAAGATAGAGGAATCGGATGTGAGTAAGGTATGGAAATTATGTTTGTGTTGTGAATTCGTGATAGATGGTAGTTAATCTAATTCATGATTGAAAAATCATAAGAAAAAGGTTTGGATTTGAGAAAGAAAAGAGAACGATTGAGAAAACCTAAGATCAAGTGAAATCTGCAAATTTCAAACGATCAAAATTTGGTTCGATCGATCAAAATGGACTTAAGAACGAAGAGTTCGACTTCTGAGGAAATCCGTTCGATTGAAATAATTTTGATCGAACGAAATGTGTTTCAATATATCGAATCTCACACTCGATCGATCAAAATATATATAACAGAGAATTTTAAATATTGCAGTGAGGATTCGACTGATAGAAATTATTATTGATTGATCAAATTTTTTATTCGATCAATCGAATTATAAATCGATTGTTCGAAATTGTAAGGCCAAGTTATGAGTTCTGTGGGATTCGACCGATCAAGAAATATTTTGATCGATCAAAATAGAAATTTGATTGATTGAATTAAAATTTGTTTGATCAAATTATGTGTGTGTTAATTGCCTTCTGTGGGATTCGACTGATCGAGATACTTTCGACCGATCGAATTGAGATTTTGATCGATAGAAACTGGGATTCGATCGATCAAAATGGCAAGATTTGGAAAGCTATTGTATTTTGACTCTGAGATTTTGGGGGAATCTTTCATCATATGTTTAGCATCATTCTAATATATAAACCATGGATTTGACGTGTTTAGGTGTGCTTGTGTCGTGTGAGCCAAGGCAGACTCAAACTGTGGATTAAGAATGCGTGGCTTGAGATTTTGAGGTAGGGAAAACTTGATATCATGTGCATTTAATACATTAGCATGTGTGTTATGTTATGATGCGTTCCTTGATAAAATTATGTGAATTTTGTTTATGACTTCGAATTGAAAAAGAATATGCATATATGTTTTTAAGAAAATGTGTAAGATTTTGTGGAATCTACATGATTCAATTCGATTTGATGCGTGTGTGTGAGAATTCGGACGGACCTTCAACTTAGCTATAATTATCACTTTATACGGTGAGAAGCTATATGTATGCACTTTGATTTGAGGTTTGTATGTGAATAGCCAACCGACTCGGTTGTATAACCATGACTGACGCGATAGGAAATCCGTGATCGGTACGACAACCAATCTGTACACCCTTTGTGATCTGTGTAATTTTGTGAAAATCATACCATATAACGATAATTGCGTTCGGCCAAGTGTCAAACTTTATGGGACCTGGATATATGTAAAAATGGTTCATCTGAATGACGATGGTGGGTATTTCATCGGGGGCTCGAGACTATAGTTATTAAGTAAAGCACTTTTAAGTGTTTCCTTGTGTTAAGATCATGATGTAAGTATGTGTTTATGTTTCTGAGTTCTACTTTAGTGTTCCATGTTATGACATCACAAATGTGCATCTGTCTTTGATAAGCTTTGTTTCCATTATGCCATAAGACATGTGTTTGATGTTCACAATATGCATGCTATGAGTTTTTCCCTACTGAGCTTGGATGAAGCTCATTCTTCGACTAAATGTCACAGGTACAAGTGAAGGCGTAGAAGCTGAGATTTCATAGAAGGAGGATTCTGATTATTCTCCTAGGAAGGAATTAGAAGAAATTCATCCCGAGGACTGTTATCTTTGTGCTAGGCCCGGTATGTCTGGCCTTAGGTTGAAGGACTAGAGTTGTTTTAGTTTGATGCAAAGGATATGTATTAATCCAATTTCGCATTCCCGAATGGCTATCAAGACGACCTTCAGGGTCGTGCCTTACATTCATATCATTACTCCTCATTATATATATACAGTCAAACGGTGATTGAAGCACATGCGAATACCCTAAGCAAACAATAAGAACTTATAAGTTAATTAATCCTACCGGGCTGTTCTTGTTCCATGCCAATTCATGGACATAAGGACATACCCGAAAGTTTGATGATACTCATTCCTCCTAGGTGGTCTACCAAGTGACAGTATTTAGACCTTCCAAATGATGAGGTTCGACATATCATGTCATACATAGTACTCTTTCTCAACTCACTATCAAAGTATGCAGTGGGTTTCCTAGAAGAATTCCTCAGGAGGAGGTTCTGACTCTTCTGTGGGTACAGACACCGATGCCTTTGGATTTACTTCACCCGAAGTCCTTGCTGCCGTTAGTCCTTGACCTGCGACGTATAGTCTAAGGGGGGTGAGCTACATCCTAGCTCCGTAGGGAAAACAAAAGAACATATAGATTATCTCCCGCACATATGTTAGTACCAACAACATAAATTCTCAAGAAATATTTATGTACAACAATTTGAAGGATAAAAGTAATTCAATGACTCCCAACCAATCTTAACACAGTTTCTGTTTAATCTCTTTAAGAATTTATTTGTGAACTTGGCCTAATCACTTAAATCTTAACTTAAGTAATCCTCGAGCACTATAGCATCGAGCCCCGATGGAATACCCGCCATCGTCGTCTAACTAGACAGTTATTATGTGTATCCCCTGCCAATATTGCCCAAGCCCCTTTCTCATAGGCGAGGTCTATTCTCAATCTACATCCACAGGATGTGTTACATCTATCTGGATTGGCCGCCTGCAGTCACGGATATCTGCCGAGTCATCGTGGGTATCCCGCCACGTCGGTGGGGTATTCTGATCAACCTTAAATAATAAAAATATCAATGTGCTTTACATATAGTTGTTTACCGTGAATGTGCTAGATATATTACATTAGGCCTTATCACATTGTTTCTGTTTCTCTATTTAGTTTCTTAGGCATCCCTGGGATGCCCCATACTTCTATTTCAACTTTCTCTGATTTAACCACATTATATTTCGTCCCCTGGGGACCTCAGGATTCTTCACACTTTACACACACACACACTTATCATGAGAGTTTATAGTATATACTACTATTTAAATAGACTTTACTACGCATATGAGTTCCCAGAATAATGCACATGTTTCAAGAATACTCCCTACCTCAACAATCTCAAAGCATGCTTGTCCTTAGCGGTTATAATGCATCAACCTACATTAAAAGAGAATTTACTTTAGGATGGTTTAAGGTCATTTGGGGTGTAGGACACCCGAGTTCCTCTCCTTAGAAAAACCAATATTTGAGTGGTCACGGACCTGGCCAATAGCCCTCGCCGGCGGTCACTTGACCTCGCCGAGCGGTCTTGACCTCGCCGAGGCGGTCAAATCGAGATCGCCGAGCGGTTAAATCGAGCTCTCGAATTTTATCAGGACTCGCCGAGCGAGCTCCCTTTAGTTTTAGGGACGAGCGAGCCCAGAGCCACATTTTCTATATTCATCCAGCTCTTTAGATCGCCGAGCGAGGAACAATGATTTTGTCCCTCGATCAGATCGAGAATATGCTTCCACTCATCATTTACCCTTCATCTTATACAAGGAACCATTTAGCCAACCTCTTTCCTACTATTTAAAACCTTCCTAGGCATCTATCATGTCCTTAACGTACCTCTGACGATGAAACCACACTGGTCTGATTTATGATTTGAATATCTACTCGGTTATCCGGCCTCCCTGGTTCGTCCTCCCATCGTTTCCTCTGATCTCCTTTGCCGACCTAAGTCTCAACGAACCCTAGTTCTCTACCAGGCTCTTTTCTTCTTTCTCTCTATATTCTCCTTCTCTATTTAGGTTAGAATAGATTTACGTAAGGGCTCTTCTCTATCTCTTTCACTTTTATATCTAAAATTTTTGGGATAATACTAGTGTGTTTCCCACGTACACACTTAACGTATATGGGTCGTATTTGGTCTCCTTGTGAAACACATACACCTATGTGTAAGTATGTGCCGTGCACAGATCTCAAAAATCTGGGTTGTGACAATCACCCCAACTTATAAGATTTTCGCCCTCGAAAATCGATATTTTTTCTTGTCAGTACGTACCATACTCATCATACGACTCATATTAAATCAGAAATTTACATAAATTGCATTTTTAAAAGAAACCAGTGTTGGTCACACCCACAATTTTTCATACAATAAATCAAAACAATTACACAAAAATATTATCGACATCTCATCCCATAAATATTTATCATCTACTCAAACAAAACCTTGTGACATTCATGTCACGATAGTTTGAAGGAATTTTAACCTACATCTCAAAAGTTTCAAAATATTACATGCCAAGTGTTCAAATGTTTGCTACTATCTAATCCTCATCCTCTTCATAGTCGTCGTCGTCGTAGTCATCTTCGCCATCATCATCGCCATCGTCCCCCGTGACGGCTGCGGTACCCACCGTGGCGCTCCTCGTAGTCGGAGCTAGATGCTCCAAAGATAGCGCCCTCATGGCACCTACGCTGCATGTAAGATCGGGTATGCCCGCCCATGAGGTCTATGAGGCCTCGAACCTCGGTGCACTGATCTCTCTCCCTTGTTGAAGGATCTCCCGCATCATGCCCGTGTCAGTAGTGGGTATGGGCTGCGGTATCGGGGTAGAGGAAGTAGTCGGTCTCCTGTGCTTGATGGGTGGTTGATCCGAGACTCCGGTCTCTTTTTGTCGACGCTGGTTTGGAGGCTCTTAAGGTTTCGGCTCCAATCTTGGGCGAGGTATGGGACGACGTTGTCGGTGAGGAACAACTCGTCCTCTCGAATCCTAAATCCTCCCTTCCCGTTTCGCGAATCCAAGAGTCGGGAAATCAACCGAGCATAAGGTAATCGGTTGATTGGTGGAGGGACAGCACCCCTTACATTCCTTTTGTAGGCATGCGCCATGCCTTTTATGACCACCATAGGTGCGTTGATCCACCTATTGTGAAATGCGGTATGTAGTGCTCGCAAAAACGCATCTCGGCGTTCTTGGTCATGGCCGGTTGGGTGCAAATTCTTTTTGAAGATAATATCCAAAAGCCACATGCGCGGCGGTAATTGTGATCGGGTGATGGATTGTCCCGAGGCGATCCTGCCGCCAGTGATGTCGGAGATTATCGTTGGGAAATCTACGTTCCCAGGAAAAGGTGGTAGGATGAGTGGGCTAGGGGTGTAGATGTGAGGACATTTCATGATTGAGGAAATGTCGGCACATCTGAAAATTAACTCATTACCATCGATGGTAACGAGTATGGCATCCTCATCAACGTTCAATTGTAGGGTCTGGTAAAATAATTTCACTAGCCTCGGGTAGTATCGATCCCCGAACGGCGTAAGTAGGGTCTTGAGCTGATTATTGGTGATGAAGTCCGATGTCCACTGGGTGGACGCCGGATCTCCGAAACAAGAGGGGTGTATTTCCCACTCGGCTTCAAAAATTTTTGATCCCCACCAATCATCCAGTGTGATTGGAGTAGAGGGTGGGTTTGATGGTTGTTGAGAGGTTTGTGGCGCCTTGTTGCACGCCGGTGGCGACCGAGTCGCCATCCGTTTCTTTGGTTGGGGGTTCGGGCTTGAGGCCATCTAGTATAATAATGCAAAATGAAGGAAAAACTTTAGGAAATAGGTAGAGTTTACCTAGGAGAATCGTCTTAACGGATCGGATTGCTCAAATCCGTTTGGAATCGGAAGAAAAATGGTTGAAAACGGCTGCCCTAACCCTTTCCCCGATCGCCTCTCTTTTCTCTCGCTTGAAGATGAACAGACGCCCTGGTCTGTCATATTTATAGTTCCGCCTCGCTCGAGCGGTCATTAGCCCTCGCTCGAGCGAGAACAGAAATCATATTATTATATACCGTTACCTCGCTCGAGCGGTTATAAATCATCACTCGAGCGGTCTACATACCTCGCTCGAGCGAGGATTTGTTATCGCTCGAGTGAGAGGAAATATGATTTTATGTGGGCTCGCTCGAGCGGTCGTAAGTGGTCGCTCGAGCGAGACCAGAAACGTTTCTCTGGGACCTTTTTGCTCATTTAATTTTCAATTTATCACTAGTTTCATCAATTTAGAGTTCAACGAAATTTTTTTTTTTTTTTTCTCAAACATTGTTTGAAATGAACATATCAAAAGAAAACATACTTAGTCTTCATAGTACCCGAAATTACATATTCTCAAACGAATGAAACCTTCAGTTTTCAAGTTCGAACAATTTAGGGTATTGTTCTTTAACATCCGCCTCACGTTCCCATGTTGCCTCTTCGGCCGGATGGTTCTTCCATCGGACAAGCACTAAGGAAATTACTTTTGTTCGCAACACCTGTTCCTTTTGATCTAAAATTTCTACGGGTTCTTCAATCATGGTCATATCTTCATGCATTTCGAATGATTGACCGCTCAGCACATGATCAGGGTCATTGAGATATTTTCTAAGCATAGACACGTGGAACACGTTGTGTACCTGATCAAACAATGGTGGCAAACCAATGCGGTAGGCTACTTCTCCCACTCGACCCAGAACTTCAAACGGTCCAAGATAACGGGGACTTAGTTTCCCCCTCTTCCCAAATCTCATCACCCCCTTCATCGGTGATACTTTCACGAACACATGTTCACCCACTTTAAAGTCTACACTAGTCCGCTTGATGTCAGCATAGCTTTTCTGTCTGCTCTGAGCCGCTTTTAGTCTTTCCCTGATCATGCGGACAATGGCAGCGTTATCTTCAAGTAGCTCGGGTCCCAAAACGAATTTCTCCCCAGTTTCTTCCCAATTGATTGGCGACTTACATCGTCTTCCGTACAAGGCTTCATACGGTGCCATCCCAATGCTCGTTTGAAAACTATTATTATAAGCGAACTCAATCAATGGTAGATGTTGATCCCACGATCCTTGCAATTCTAACATACATGCCCTAAGCATGTCTTCAATGACTTGGTTGACCCTCTCAGTCTGTCCGTCTGTTTGTGGGTGAAACGCCGTACTGAAATCCAACTTAGTTCCCATTCCTTCTTGGAATTTCCTCCAAAACTTTGATGTATATAATGGGTCTCGGTCTGAAACAATGCTACTTGGAATCCCATGTAGCCGAACGATCTCCTTCATGTAAAGTTCTGCTAATCTTCCCGCTGTGTACATCGTGTTGTACGGCAAGAAATGTGCCGACTTAGTCAATCGATCAACCACCACCCAAATGGCGTTATGCCTCCTTGCAGTTCGTGGTAACCCGACTATGAAATCCATTGAGATAGATTCCCATTTCCATTCCGGTATGGGTAAGGGTAATAATAGGCTCAGGGGTGTCTATGATCGATTTTCACTTGTTGACACGTCAAACATTGTGACACATACTCTGCCACATCTTGTTTCAAACCTCTCCACCAATAATTCTTTTTCAGATCCTGATACATCTTCGTGCTTCCCGGGTGGATCGCATAGCTTGACCTGTGAGATTCATCAAGAATCGTTCGCCGTAATTCGGCGTTGTCCGGGATGCAAAGCCGCCCTTTGAATGTTAAGGAACCGTCTTCCTTGATTGAAAACTCAGAGGTAGTACCTTCTATTACATTTTGATGTATCCGTGTTAGAATCGGGTCTTTCATCTGTAGTTCTCGTATGTGTTCAAATATCACTGGCTTCACTGATATGTTGGCTAAGAAGGCTCCTGTGGCTTGTGGTTGGATGTCTGCACCACATAACGCTAGATCCTCCAACAACTTCCATCGATGTATACCGAAATTAGGCTAGCCACCGGTATGAACTCTTCGACTCAACGCTCCACTACGTTAGCTTTGCCTGGATGATACTGTATAGAACAGTCGTAATCTTTGAGAAATTCCATCCACCTCCGCTGCCTCATATTCAGTTCCTTCTGTGTAAACAGGTATTTGAGGCTTTTATGGTCAGTGAAAATTTCGAATGTTTCTCCGTATAGGTAATGTCGCCATATTTTTAATGCGAATATGATCGACTAGTTCAGATCGTGTGTTGGGTAGTTCCTTCGTGCTCTTTCAATATGCGGAGCCGTAAGCTATTACCTTTTTATATTGATTTAGTACACAACCCAACCCGTTATACGAAGCATCACTATAAACTGCGAATCCTCCACTGCCTGATGGAATGGCTAACACTGGAGCTGAGGTGAGTCTTTTCTTGAGTTCTTGAAAACTCTTTTCACACGCCTCACTCCACTCAAATCTTGAGTCCTTTCTTGTAAGTCTCGTAAGAGGTCCTGATATTTTTGAAAATCCTTCTCTGGCGTCGATAATAACTTTGCCACCGAGGAAACTTCGGATGTCTGTCACGGTTTTTGGTTGTTCCCAGTTCACTACTGCCTCGATCTTAGCGGGATCTACAGTGACACCATGCTTGGAGACGACATGTCCCAGAAAGCTAACCTTTTCTAGCCAAAACTCACATTTGCTGAGCTTGGCGTACAGCTGGTGTTGACGCAAGGTTTGTAGAGCGACACGTAAGTGTTCTTCATGCTCTGTTTTCGTTTTTGAGTAGATTAGGATGTCATCAACAAATACTACCACACAGGAGTCTAAGTGTGGTTTTAAACACTCGATTCATCAAATCCATAAACAACGCTGGTGCATTTGTCAGCCCAAATGGCATCACCAAAAATTCATAGTGTCCATACCATGTTCTAAAAGCCGTTTTCTGAATGTCCTCGGCCCTGACTCTTAACTGATGGTACCCAGATCTTAGGTCGATCTTGGAGAAGTGTTTTGCTCCTTGTAATTGGTCGAATAAGTCATCTATTCTTGGCAACGGATACCGATTCTTCACCGTGACTTTATTCAATTGGCGGTAGTCGATGCACAAACGCATCGACCCATCCTTCTTTTTCACGAACAACACCGGTGCTCCCCACGGAGACACGCTTGGTCGTATAAACCCCTTGTCCATGAGCTCTTGCAGTTGTTCTTTCAACTCTTTCAACTCTGCAGGGGCCATTCTATAAGGTGCTTTTGAAACAGGTTCCGTTTCTGGTGCCAAATCGATCGCAAATTCTACTTCTCTTTCTGGAGGTAATCCTGGCAATTCTTCTGGGAATACATCTGGGAATTCTCGCACTGACTATGTCCGAGATAATATTCTTTTCTTCTTTATCCTCCTTCAAAAATGCCAAATAACCACTACACCCTTTCCTAATTAAACGTTCTGCTCTCACTGCAGATATAAGTGGTACCTGAGTCGACCTCTCCCCCTGAAATCGAAACGATCTCCTCGTGTTAGGGCGGAAAACAACAACCTTATCCTTGCAGTCCACTGTTGCGCAATGTTGGGACAGCCAATCCATGCCAAGGATTACATCGAATCCCTGCATGTCCAACCATATTAGATTTGCCTCTAATTCGTGGACCACGTGATCCCTAATACTTACTACTACCGATTTGCAGACTAATTCCGTGTCCACTAATTCACCTGTTGGGATGGACACTGATAACACAAAGTCCAGTGTTTCCGGAACAATCTTCATTCTTTTCACAAATCTAGGGGTAATGAAGGAGTGGGTAGACCACAGGTCTATCAAGATCAGCGTCATGTGCTACGTAGCACCCTTTCTCGTAAATCTGTAACGTACCTACAATACATGCATATACGTACACAACATATCCATAAACAATTTTCACTCTTACGTTTAATATGATATATATATTTATATATCCTAATATAAACTCATTCTTTATCCAGAGTTATATTGAAACCGAAATTCTCTATTTTAAAGGAGTTCTCACCTTGGATAATGTCGTGTACACTCCCTGCTTCCTGAGCAGTAACTGCGTAGGCTCTTCCTCGAATAACAGGCTTTCGAGCTTGAATTGGTTGTGGCATGGAGGTTGGAGCCGTCTTTTCTCTGGCTGTCTCAGGGCAGTCTCTCATCATGTGACCTATCTTGCCACACTTGAAACAGCCTCGCATTCCTTGCCTACAGTCCGTTGTTTTATGGGACTTGCCACATTTAGCACAAGTTTCCCTTGGAAATGAATTAGCAGCTCTCGGAAAAACTTGTGGAGTTGTAGTCCTGTTGGAATAAGTAGGACCTTGATACCTCATCGATCTCCCTGATGCGAGCAACGGATAATTTTGATGAGTCGATTGTGGAGCAGCTCTCCCATAACCCGACTGGAATGACGGTTTCTGATTTGGTGTTATAAACCTCTGTTTCTTATATGACGATTCATAACCCCCAGTCCTATTCAGATCGGTGCATTCTTCCTTTGATGTTCCCTCTGCCGGTATCGGTTATTATTTTCTTCCTCAACCACCAATGCCTTACTCATTACTTCTCCATAAGTCTTCAGCTGGAAGGGCGCAACACCCCCTCGGATGTCCGACCGTAAGCCCTATTGGAACCTCCTCGCTTTCATCACGTCTGAGATTATTAATGGGGCGGCGAGCATCCTCATGAATTCCACTCCATACTCTCTCACGGTCATTCTTCCCTGTGCTAGTTGTAAAAATTGGGTCTCCATCTGATTTCTCACAACTTCAGGAAAATATTGTTTATTGAATTCTTCTACAAATTCGTCCCAAGTCCACGGCACATCTGGAGTTTCTTGTGCTCTCGTCCGCGACACTGATTTCCACCAAGGTCCAGCTTCTCCATCTAACATGTATGCTGCCCAACGGACGCTCTCATCCTCCGTGCATGTCAGTACACTAAACACCTTCTCCATTTCTCCCAACCAGTTTTCGGCGGCCATCGTGTCTGCCTGCCCTGAAAAGTTGGGAGGTCTCATTCTTCTGAACTCGGTGAATGTTGAAGCCACTGAGGGTGTAAGTCCTACTGGAGGGGTAGGTGTTCGTTGTGGTTCTGGTACTGTATGCGCTGCTAAGGACGCTGCTTGTTGTGCCATAGCAGTTGCCATGGTCTCCATTGTGTGCATCATTCTCTGACGTTCTTCTCTTTCTTCATTTCTTTCTCTCACCCTATCTTGTTCCCTCTGTTCTCTATCTTGCCTATCTAGATCTTGCCCCTCTGCTTGATTTTGGTTTCCTCCCTGGCCACTGCTCTCGGGAATCTCCCTGTTTCCCAACGGCACTCTGTTTGTAGGTGAGACGAACCCATCTCCACTGCGCAAATTCCTATCATGGCCACCCCTGGGTCGGCCTCTCCCCCTAGGAAACATAACGGTCTGCATGAGAATTCATAATCTCGTTAGCAGAAGTCCCAATATTCTGATGATGTGATAATCAGAACTATGGAAAGAAAGCGCTTTGATACCAACTGTGACAGCCCGAATTTCGGCATCCCGAAATCCGTGCCATCAGCACGACCTTCAGGGCCGTGCCTTACATTCATATCATTACTCCTCATTATATATATACAGTCAAACGGTGATTGAAGCACATGCGAATACCCTAAGCAAACAATAAGAACTTATAAGTTAATTAATCCTACCGGGCTGTTCTTGTTCCATGCCAATTCATGGACATAAGGACATACCCGAAAGTTTGATGATACTCATTCCTCCTAGGTGGTCTACCAAGTGACAGTATTTAGACCTTCCAAATGATGAGGTTCGACATATCATGTCATACATAGTACTCTTTCTCAACTCACTATCAAAGTATGCAGTGGGTTTCCTAGAAGAATTCCTCAGGAGGAGGTTCTGACTCTTCTGTGGGCAGCATACACGATGCCTTTGGATTTATTTCACCAAGTCCTTGCCGTTAGTCCTTGACTGACGTATAGTCTAAGGTGAGCTACATCCTAGCTCCGAGGGAAAACAAAAGAACATATAGATTATCTCACATATGTTAGTACCAACAACATAAATTCTCAAGAAATATTTATGTACAACAATTTGAAGGATAAAAGTAATTCAATGACTTAACCAATCTTAACATGCTTCTGCTTAATCTCTTTAAGAATTTATTTGTGAACTTGGCCTAATCACTTAAATCTTAACTTAAGTAATCCTCGAGCACTATAGCATCGAGCCCCGATGGAATACCCGCCATCGTCGTCTAACTAGACAGTTATTATGTGTATCCCCTGGGAATACTGCCCAAGCCCCTTTCTCATAGGCGGCGGGGTCTATTCTCAATCTACATCCCTGGGATGTGTTACATCTATACGGATTGGTCATTGCATCGTCACGGATATCCCGCCGAGTCCAGGTATCCCGCCACGTCGGTGGGGTATTCTGATCAACCTTAAATAATAAAAATATCAATGTGCTTTACATATAGTTGTTCACCGTGAATGTGCTAGATATATTACATTAGGCCTTATCACATTGTTTCTGTTTCTCTATTTAGTTTCTTACGCATCCCTGGGATGCCCCATACTTCTATTTCAACTTTCTCTGATTTAACCACATTATATTTCGTCCCCTGGGGACCTCAGGATTCTTCACACTTTACACACACACACACACTTATCATGAGAGTTTATAGTATATACTACTATTTAAATAGACTTTACTACGCATATGAGTTCCCAGAATAATGCACATGTTTCAAGAATACTCCCTACCTCAACAATCTCAAAGCATGCTTGTCCTTAGCGGTTATAATGCATCAACCTACATTAAAAGAGAATTTACTTTAGGATGGTTTAAGGTCATTTGGGGTGTAGGACACCCGAGTTCCTCTCCTTAGAAAAACCAATATTTGAGTGGTCACCAGACCTCGCTCGCGCGGTCAATAGCCCTCGCTCGAGCGGTCACTTGACCTCGCTCGAGCGGTCTCTTGACCTCGCTCGAGCGGTCAAATCGAGATCGCTCGAGCGGTTAAATCGAGCTCTCGAATTTTACTGTGGACCCTCGCTCGAGCGAGCTCCCCTTTAGTTTTAGGGACCGCTCGAGCGAGCCCAGAGCCACATTTTCTATATTCATCCTCACTCGAGCGAGCCTCTTTAGATCGCTCGAGCGAGGAACAATGATTTTATCCCTCGATCAGATCGAGAATATGCTTCTACTCATCATTTACCCTTCATCTTATACAAGGAACCATTTAGCCAACCTCTTTCCTACTATTTAAAACCTTCCTAGGCATCTATCATGTCCTTAACGCACTCCCATGATGAAACCACACCGGTCTGATTTATGATTTGAATATCTACTCGGTTATCCGGCCTCCCTGGTTCGTCCTCCCATCGTTTCCTCTGATCTCCTTTGTCGACCTAAGTCTCAACGAACCCTAGTTCTCTACCAGGCTCTTTTCTTCTTTCTCTCTATATTCTCCTTCTCTCTATTTAGGTTAGAATAGATTTACGTAAGGGTTCTTCTCTATCTCTTTCACTTTTATATCTAAAATTTTTGGGATAATACTAGTGTGTTTCCCACGTACACACTTAACGTATATGGGTCGTTTTTGGTCTCCTTGTGAAACACATACACCTATGTGTAAGTATGTGCCGTGCACAGATCTCAAAAATCTGGGTTGTGACATGAACCATGTTTTGGTAAGGAAGGGTCCTTACCGGTGGTTCTTGTCGGTTCTTTTTCCATATATATTCGTATGAAATTAGAACCGTTATTTTGAGCTTTTAGGAGATAACACTAGTTCTTTCTCCTTATTTTGCATTTTGGTTATGTTCGTTAGTTAGTTATGGCTTTGCTTGTTTCCGCTATGTGCATGATTATGCCATGTGCATTTGGGTCAACTCGCTGACGGCATGAGTTTCGGGGTGCCGAAATATGGGCTGTCACAGTTGGTACCAGAGCTTACGACTTTAGAGACATCTGAAAAGTCTAAAACCATTTAGAGATTTGAGATTTTGTTGGATACTAGGGACCGTCTGTTAATGAGACTTTGGTTTCATTGTAATAGATTCCAATGGAACAACGAGGTATAGGACGGCTTAGAGGAGGTCGCCAAAGAAATGTGAGAAGGATAGATGATATTCCTTCGGGATCTAGTAGAGAGTAGAGACCACCTCTTAGGGAGGAGAGGGGTCATTGAGATGAGGTGACAGATAAGATGGCTAGAGCAATGGAGGCCATAGCTGCTGCTATGGCTCAGCAGACTCAGCAGACGACATTATTGATTGAGCAGACTACGATATTAGCTGCCAATAATGTGAGTCATCATCATCAGCCACCACCACCACCTCCTCCTGCACTATTGCCATCATCATTCGTGGACTTCAGGAGATTGAGACCTCCAAGTTTCCACCGGCTGATGGATCTGCTGGAGGTGGAGAAATGGTTGAACTAGATGGAGAAGCTATTAGAAAGACTCCAGAGCCCTGAAGATGAGAAAGTTGGTTGGGATTCCTTCCAACTTGAAGGTGATGCCGATGCTTGGTGGAAGTCGGTGTTAAGAAAGAGGGAAGTTGAGGGTCTACATGACCTGTGGACATGGGCCGATTTTGTGAGAGTGTTTAAAAAGGAGTATTTTCCAAAACAAGTCTGGAATCAATTGCAAAAGGATTTTGCCAATCTAGAGCAAGGGAGCATGACCATACGGGAGTCCGGTAATGAATTTGTACATTTATCACGGTTTGCTCCAGAGTTAGTGACTCCCGAGGAAATGAAGGGCAATAGACTTGAGGAAGGCCTGAGACCGAATATTAAGGATATGGTATCGATGTTTGAACTTGAAACATACGCCAAAGTGATGGGGAAGGCCATCGTTGCTGAGAGAGATATAAACAACATGTATAAGAGGCGTGACTTAAAAAACAAGGCTAGTCAAGGGAGAACGAGTGACTACGACTCGGGCAATAAAAAGCTGAGGTTATCAGCACCTGCTCCAATTTCCAGACCACCCTACACGAGTTATCAGAGGCCCATGAAATCTACTCCCATGAGACCGTTCTGCTTAGAGGGCCCTGTTCAGACCCAGACGTCCAGAGCATTAGTCACACAGGGATCTTCTAGACCGGCATTGACTAGTCCGCAAGTCAAATGAGCCTGTTGTAGCAAACCACATAAAACATCGGATTGCAGACAAGATATGGGAGGCTGTTATAAATGCGGGAAGATGGGCCATATGATACGCGACTGCCTCGAGATGAGGAAGGAAGGTATTGTTTCGACTGCTACGGTGCAGAGGCTTACACGATCTACTCGACCCACTATCCAAAGCCACGCTTTTGTAGTAATAGCTAAAGACGCTCGTACGAGCAACGACGTAATTCAAGGTATAATCTTCTTATTATGTTTAAATTCATTTACTTATTTTCTAGATGAAGAAAGTGCATTGATAGGAAGATCTAGATTCATTTTGATGATTGTGTGATCTTGACATGCATGTCTGAACTTAAGTATATATATTTATAGGTACGTTACTATTGTATCAAGAAAACAACGGCGATCATTGTGATGCTTGAGTTTTGATAGACCCAGGGTCTACCCACTTATTCGTAACTCCAGAATTCGCGGGGAGATTGAAAATCGTTCTCGGGAAGTTAGATTTCATTCTGGATGTGTCGGTTCCTATGGGAAGTGCAGTAACCATAGGCACTTATTGCTGATCAGTTATTGTTCAAGTGGAAGATCAAGAGACCATCACGGATCTTATCTTGTTGAACATGCAAGGGTTTGACGTACTCTTTGGCATGAATTGGCTATCCGCTTATCATTTAAGCATTGATTGCCTACGAAAAGTAGTCACTTTTCGTCCATAAAAATAGAAATCTTTCCTGTTTATTGGTGACAAGGGCAAGATTGTACTGATCATCTCTGTGGTGCGAGCTGAGCGAATGATGTAGAATGGGTGTAAAGGATACCTAGCTTTCCTATAAGAACAGAAGGAAATGAAGAATGTCACCAGCGATATTTCGATTGCCTGTGAGTTTGAGGATGCATTTCCTGATGAATTGCCGGGATTACCACCGAATCGGGAAATTAAGTTTGCAATAGACTTAGCTCCAGGCATAGAACCAGTCTCCAAAGCTCCCTATCGATTAGCTCCTGCCGAATTGAAAGAGTTGAAGGAGAAATTACAAGAATTGTTGGATAAAGACTTTATAAGACCCAGTGTGTCCCCTTGGGGAGCACCGGTCTTATTTGTAAAAAAGGACGGGTTGATGAGACTTTGCATCGACTATCGTCAATTAAACAAACTGACGATCAAGAACAAGTACCTGTTACCCAAGATCGACGATCTGTTTGACCAGTTGCAAGGGTCAAAATTCTTTACAATGATTGACTTGAGATCAAGGTGTCATCAACTGAGAGTGAAGGCCGAAGATGTTCAGAAGACGACATTCAGAACTAGATACGAGCATTATGAGTTCTTAGTGATGCCTTTCGGCTTGATGAATGCACCAACTTCATTTATGGACCTTATGAATAAGGTCTTTAAACAATATCTTGATACATGCGTAGTGGTGTTCGTGGACGATATTCTTATTTACTCAAAGACCAAAGGAGAACACAAACAACATTTGCGCGTCGCTTTGCGGACTCTATCTGAGCATCAGTTATATGCCAAACTCAGCAAGTGTGAGTTTTGGCTAGAATAAGTGAGTTTTCTCGATCACGTAGTTTTAGAAGCAGGTGTGACAGTTGTTTCGGCAAAGATCGAGGTAGTAGTAGATTGGGAACCAAAGACTGTGACTGAGATTCACAGTTTTCTCAGTCTAGCTGGGTATTATTGACGATTTGTAAAAGGATTCTCTAAGATTTATGGACCACTCACATGACTTATGAGAAAAAATGTTAAAATTTTAGTGGACCTGTGACAGCCCAGATTTTGATACCCCAAAACCCGTGCCATCAGTACGATCCTCCAGACCGTGCCCCAAAGCTTAGTACAGAACATTGGTATAACAAGCACAAATAAATAAATAAGGCAATTAATCTCATTAAAGTGGAAGAAGTTAATATGACCAACTGGCATACGCAAAAGACAGTTCTACTTTCATGCCACTGCATGAACAGAGAACCGACCCGAACCATCGGTGATAATCAGATCACCCCGGATGGTTCGCCAAAGAATAATCCAGTATAATTACATTGTTTTAACAAAATAAAGGCTTGACATACCAAGCCGCACTAATCTCTCAAAACTACTCTCTGTCAAAGTACGCAGTAGAGTCACCTTGAAGAAGTCCTCGGGTGGAGGCTCCAACTCGTCTCCCAGCACGTAATCCGAGTCACTCGGATCAACGTCTCCCGAAGCCTCTACAGCTGCTATCAATGGACCTGCGACGTATAGTCTAAAGGGTGAGCTACATCCTAGCTCAATAGGGAACAAACACAATGAACATATAAATTAAGACTCACATATAATTCATGATATTCTATGCATGATGTATCTATGCAAGTGCTTGAAAAATAATTTAAAAGCTGGTAGTTTGCATTCAATTTTACTTGTATTTTACATGTCTTACTTTACTATTGATTTATCATGAATGACACTGAACAGGCCTAAAGCAAAAACTTAAATCTTCAACTTAAGTAATCCCCGAGCAATATAGCATCGAGCCCCGATGAGATACCCTTCATCGTCATCTAATTAGACAGTTGTAAAAATGTATTCCCTGGGAATACTACCCAAGTCCCTTTCTCACTAGGCGGCGGGGTTAAATATCACACAACATCTCTGAGATGTACTTACTTCTGGATAAACCTCCATCTGGTGTAATGGATTTGTCATTGCATCAGCCACGGATATCCTACGCGTCGGGTTAGGGTATCCACACGTCGGTGGGGTATCCTATCAAACCTCAAGTAACAAAAATAACATGTGCTTTACATATAGTTGTTCACCGTGTAAGTGTGCTATCTTATATCAGTTAGGCCTCAACAGTAATTATTCAATCCTATGTATACATCCCTGGGATGTATACAAACCCGCATCACACCTGATGCCTTTATTTCTTTCTCATCCCCTAGGGATGTCTCAATCTCATTAGATTACTTGTTCTTAATTACTTGCATCACACAGATGCCTTTATCACATTCTTGGTGTCACACACGCATCCATTTTCACAAAGCTTTTCACAATTTAAAATAACTTCAATTTGATAATTATATCACTCCATACATGCTCTTGAAAATAAAGTACATGTTCAAGGTGTTCCCTACCTCAAGTCTTTGAATTTTCCAGCATCAAGGTCCCACGCAGCTCCTTGTGCTCATGATCACACGTACCACCTATGGTACAACATAACACATGTAACTCATCACTAAAGATGTAACAAAGAAGGTCTAAGACCCTCCCTGAATCTCAAAGTCAACTATAAAGTTTAAGCAAAACTGTCAAAGTCGATTAATCGATTCCCAAAATTGATTAATCGAAATGCAATTCGATTAATCGATTTCTAAAATCGATTAATCGAAACCCAAATCGATTAATCGATTCTCAAAATTGATTAATCGAAATTCAAATTCGATTAATCGATCCCAAATCGATTAATCGAAGTCTCTAACATAATGGAGTCGATTCTCAAATCGAGTGATCGAAATCACAAAATCGATTAATCGATCCCAAATCGATTAATCAAAATCTGAAATCGATTAATCGAAATTCCAAATTGATTAGTCGATTTCCCCAGGTTACTTTCCTTCAGTGGCTGGAGCTTCTCAGTCGATTAGTCGATTTCCAAATTGACTAATCGAAATCCAAATCGATTAATCGAAATTCATTTCGATTAATCGAGATCGGGCTTCCATGACTTTTCAACTTCTGGGCCAAAATCGATTAATCGAAATCCAATTTTGATTAATCGATTTGGCCAGATTCAGCCCCCTTTCGGGCTATTCTTCCAAATCCTTCTCAAACAATTTTCTTTCTTTTTCTAAGTCTTTATCCTATGATTTTAAGTGTTCTTGACTACAATTAAACTCCTACAATGTATGCATTTAATTCAGTAAAATTTTCCTTAATCAAATCCCAATTTGATTGGATCTAAAGGTTGGAAAGGCTAGGGTTCAAGCTTTAGCTATAACGGATCCTTCGCGTTGAATTCAGCTTTAAATACTCGAATCCTTCTCCCTTGGCTTGCATTTACTCCTTGCTTAACAGCTCTCTTTACTTCTCTCTCTCTCTCTCTTCTTAATTCTCTTCAACAACCCAAAACAATGAAGTTAGGGTTCTTTAAACCCTTATATCCCTACTCTCTTTGTGTTGAGCACATACACCTAAATAGGTGTATGTGACTCCAGATTTACACTACACTCCACCTCCTTACCTCATATTCACATCATATACGTTCATCACTTCTCGAGTCAACTAGTGAACTCCTACTTGGTCAAACTTATGACCAGTCGGGCACGGATCCCGAAGCCATCTTGTAATGCAAAATTTCGAGATATTACAGGACTAATGAATGTAAAGAGTGCTTCCAAGAACTCAAGAAATGGCTTACCTCTGCTTCAGTGTTGGCTATTCCATTAGGTAGTGGGGGATTTGCTGTTTATAGTGATGCATCATATGCTGGTTTGGGTTGTGTATTGAATCAGAACAGTAAGGTCATAGCCTACAGATCGAGACAGTTGAAAGAGCACGAGAAGAACTATCCGACGCACGATCTAGAGTTAGTCGCGGTGATTTTTGTGCTCAAGATTTGGAGACATTACCTATATGGTGAGACCTTTGAGATCTTCACGGACCAGAAAAGCCTTAAGTGCCTATTTATGCAAAAAGAATTGAATATGAGGCAACGGCAGTGGATTAAATTTCTCAAGGACTACGACTGCACTATCCAGTATCACCCAGGTAAACCAAACGTCATGGCAGAGGCATTGAGCAGGAAGAATGCGGCTCAGTTGGCTACTCTCATTACGGGACTTTGACGATGGAAACTATTGGAAGACCTTTCTTTGTACGATAAGAATATAGAGGTCAAGGATTTTGGTGTGTTGTTGGCAAATATCACAATTAGACCAATGATTTTTTATCGCATCTACAAACTACAAATGAAAGACGCAGAGCTCATAAAGATTTGACAAGGGGTGACCGCTGACACAAGTGTACATTTTTCTATTAAAGAGGATGGATCATTACTATTCCGTGGACGCCTATGCATACCAGTTGATGCCAATTTGAAGTAAACTATATTGGACGAAGCTCATAAGTCTAAGTATGCCATTCATCCTTGTGGTACTAAGATGTACCAAGATTTGCAGAAGAACTATTGGTGAGAGGATTGAAGAAAGATGTTGTCGAATATATATCTAAATGCTTAGTGTGTCAACAAGTGAATGTGGATCACAGACAGTAAGTAAGTCTATTGCAACCTCTGTCAATACCATAATGGAAATGGGAGTCTATCTCCATGGACTTTATTGTGGGAATACCGAGGACGATGAGGTGCTACAATGCTATATGGGTAATAGTGGATCGACTGATGAAGTCGGCACACTTACTACGCTACAACACAACTTACACGGCAACCAAGTTGGCGGATTTGTATATCTCGATATTCTGGCAAAGATTTCAAGAAGGTATGCGCACGAGATTGGACTTTAGTTTGGCACTCCATTCATAGACCGATAGTCAGACGGAGAGAGTCAATCAGATTATTGAAGATATGCTTCGGGCGTGCATGATTGATTTTCAAGGATCATGGGATCAACATCTCCCGTTGATTGAATTCGCGTATAATAATAGTTTTCAGCAGAGCATTGGAATGGCTCCGTATGAAGCACTATATGGACGAAGGTGTAGGTCTCTGATCAACTGGGAGGAATCCAGCGAAAAATTCATATTGGGACCGAAAATCATAAAGAGAAATGTTGAGACCGTTCATATTATAAGAGAAAGAATCAAAACGACACAGAGTCGGCAGAAGAGCTATGCGGATATCAAGCGATCGAGTATGAATTTTCAAGTGGGAGATCATGTATTTGTGAATATATCTCCAATGAAGGGTGTGTTGCTGTTCGGAGAGCTTGGAAGGCTGAGTCCTCGCTACATTGGACCGTTCGAGGTATTGGGAACAGTCGGTGAAGTTGCATATAGGGTTGAATTACCCCCGCAGCTCGATAGAGTGCACGATGTGTTTCACATTTCTATCTTATGGAAATACGTGAGGGACCCAACTCATATCCTCGATGCACCACCATTTGAAGTTGATAAGGATTTAACGATCATAGAAGAACCAATGCAAATTTTAGACCGAACCGAACAAGTATTGTGCACAAGACGGATTCCTTTGGTGTTGGTTTAATGGAAGAATCATTCAAAAGAGGAAGCTACATGGGTATGCTAAGCCGAGATTCGCGACCAGTACCCTTCATTGTTCAATGACCTAGAGAGAGAAAAGATTTTATAGAAGTCCATTGTAACTTCAAGTGCATGTAAACAATTTGAATGATGAATGAGAGGTATGAATTGGAAGTATAGGGCTTGAGAATCATGTAGAAAACTCAAAAACACAAAAATTGAGTATTTTTTGCAAATTTCGATCCATCAAAATTATTTTCAATCGATCGAATATGATTTCGATCGATCGAAGTGTAAACTGATCGATCAAAATGCCCAGACAAAAGAGTGATATTTAGAAAACAAGGCTTAATAAATTCATTCGATCGAATTAATTTTGATCGATCTAATTTTGAATTTCGATCGATCGACATGAGAACTCGTTCGATTGAATTTAATCTCGCTCGATCAAAAAATTTAAAGGCCTAAGGAATTCAACCGATCAAAATTTATTCGTTTGATCAAATTTTGGCTCTCGATCTATCGAAATAAAATTTGTTCAATCGAAAGCGGAGCCCAGTTTCACTTAAGCTAATTTCGATCGATCGGAATCGCAATTCATTCCTTATTTTCGATCGATCGATATTAATTCGATCGAGCGAACCGCATAGTATATATATGTTAAGTGAAATTTTTAGTTCAAAATTTTGGAATTTTAGGGTTTTTCTCTTAGGGTTTTCGTGGGTTTTGTTTGGGGGGATCAAGGAACTGAGCATTTTAGCACAAATTCGTCATGAGATTGAATCCAAACCTCATCACAAAGCTAAATCCCTAACTTTGAGCTCCCAATTTCCTTTTTTTTTTTAAATTTAGATTTTTATATAGAAACCCTAGAGTTTCGTTTCCTTTCCCAATCTTATGGCTCCCAAGAAGAGGTTAGCATCAAAACCAACCACGTCCAAGAAACCCAAATCCACATCGGGTTCTTCGCAACCGCCACCAAACCCCCCACCGCAACCAATACCCGTGCCACCATCCACATCTCAAGCGCCACAACCCGAACAACCGAACAAATGCTGGGCTGATAAGGGGTTTGCTTACGAGTATACTATCGATCCGGCCTTATTTGAGACGCCCAACATGCCAGGCATAGACGCTTGGGCACTAGATTACTTGAGCAAGGCTGGTTTGGATAATATTTTGAAGCCCTCCATCAATACTACTACCCTCGCCTCATGCGACTCTTTTATCAAAACATGTTAGATGGCCCAAACCCTAAAACCACCATTTGTACCAAAATTGATGGAAAAACCTACATTTTTACCCATAAAATGGCTTGTGAGGCCTTGGAGTGTTTCGATGGTAATGGTCCCGGGATTAATTTATTGCTCCCAAACCCTAGTGATATACCTCGCAATGTGATAACAGCGAAGATGACTTTGGGTGGAGTTGCACTAGGTCTGGCCATTAAACGAGCCCACTTGCAGAGCTATATATGGATGCCGATTTTCAAATGCAACATGTACCCAATTGCCATAAGACCGAGAGGTTAGGGGTATTAATGCAAGCCTTGTTTTCTACATTCGAAGGGCGGTGGTTTAATGCCGCAGAAGTTGTTTTTGTGGGTATGAGACATGGGAAAGTCAAGATGTTAGAGGGGGCGGATAAGCCTGAGGAGTTTATTCCTTATGCGGGTCTTATTTCGCTATGTTTAAGGAATACTCGGCGAGCGCTGCACATAAAGGATCCCCGCGCGAGCGCAAATCCTTTGATAATGTGGAGTTCTATACTTTTAAATAGTGGAGGAAGACCTACAACCGGCTGAAACCACACTTCCAGCCAGTGCCCCAAGCGCCTCCTATCCCTCCTCAACCCCAAGATGTGCCTGCCCATGATGCGCCAGAGCATGACCAGCCACCTCCAGATGTCCCTCTTCAAGGTCAGCTAGATGTCATCCCTCCAGCACTTCAGCCAGACTACGTGCTAATGCCACCACCCTATCATCAAGCAGCTCCTATGACCAACAAGGAGTTGGCTACTCTCATACAAGGAAGTAATCGCCAGCTCAACCAGCGCCTTGATTACCACGAGCTGCTAGTGGAGGACACTCTTCACGCTATGTACCCTATAGACTACCTCTAGAGGATGGCGATCATGTGTGCATGTGTGTTCAGCGCTTCTTCATCATGCACTGATACAGAAGAACCACAGCCTGATGAGGCAACCGACGAGGGTCGAGCCGATGACGAGACGAAGGGTGCGGGCTATCCTACTGGAGCGACGGATCCTACCGGACCGGAGGGAGGGGCTGATGCATGACATATTTAGGAAATTTTGTGAGCTCGAGCAATTTTCTTTTTGAATATTAAGATTTTGTGGATGAATTTATAATTCCCTAACTTTGGTGGCATGGTGGCCACATCGGCTCTTTTATTTCCTAGAACTATTGTGGCATGGTTGCCACGGTGCTAATTTTTCTTTTTGGATGTGAATACTATTATAACTTTTCTCTTGCAATTGGTGAAATTGCATAGAATCGCATATGTTGGAAATAATCTGTGTGATTATGTTGTCTCGTTCTACTATGTGTACCTAGTAATTTCGAGAATTCGTGATATAGGGTTGCGTTTGTGTGTGAGAATTTTAATATAGTCAATAGCTTGTTTAGCCATGTGTGGTGCCTTTCGAGGTCACCTATCGTGTGTCTAACCTTCAGAAGTTAGATTAATTTTTGAGGAAGAAAATTCCTAAGGTGGGGAGAATGTAACATCCCAAAGTTTTCACCCATGAACAGTAGGCCGTGGTGCGCATGTCTGACGGTTCGCACGTCGAAGGCCGTGCCGATGGACTCAGTAATGTATGTAGATTAAATCCTATGGAACAGATTTTTGTGAGAGATGGAATTAGGTTGTGTTAAGAAGTTAGTAGACCTTCTTAAACCTAACGCAGGTGTAACTATTTGGCACCTAAGCCTAAGGCTGGGTTATAGGGAAAATAAATACCCTTAGTAACTTTGCATTCAATACCTTTATTGCTTATGATTTGGACTTAAGAAGAGAGAGGGTGAATCGAAGGTGTTGAACGCGGTTGAATGCGAGAACGTTTCATTCTTGAAGTGCGAAGCTAAGAGCCTGGTTGAAGAAGGACAAAATGCTAATCATCTGGTGAAACGCTAGCCTAATTTGGAAGCAAAGATAGTGGAATCGAATGTGAGGAAGGTATGGAAATTATGTTTGTGTTGTGAATTCGTGATTGAAAAATCATAAGAAACAGGTTTGGATTTGAGAAAGAACGGAGAACGATTGAGAAAACCCAAGATCAGGTGAAATCTGTAAATTTTGATCGATCGAAATTTGGTTCGATCGATCGAAATGGTCTTATGAATGAAGAGTTCAACTTTCGAGGAAATTCGTTCGATTGAAGTAATTTCGATCGAACGAAATGTGTTTCGATCGATCGAATCTCACACTCGATGAATCAAAACTTATATAACAGAGATTTTTAAATAATGTTGTGAGGATTCGACCGATCAAATTTATTTTTGATCAATCGAATTTTTGATCCGATCGATCAAATTATAAATCGATCGATCGAAATTGCAAGGCCAAGTTATGAGTTTTATGGGATTCAACCGATCAAGAAATACTTCGATCGATTGAAATAGAAATTTGATCGATTGAATTAATATTTGTTCGATCAAACTATGTGTGTGTTAGTTGGCTTCTGTGGGATTCGACAGATTGAGATACTTTTGATCAATTGAATTCTGATTTCGATCGATCGAAACTGGGATTCGATCGATCAAAATTGCCAGATTCGGAAAGCTGTTGTATTTTGATTGCGAGATTTTGGGGGAATCTTTCATGATATGTTTAGCATCATTCTAATGTATGAACCATGGATTTGACGTGTGTAGGTGAGCTTGTGTTGTGTGAGCCAAGGTGGACTCAAACTGTGGATTAAGAACGCGTGGCTTGAGATTTTGAGGTAGGGTAAACTTGATATCATGTGCATTTTATACATTAGCATGTGTGTTATGTTATGATGCGTTCTTTGATAAAATCATGTGAATTTTGTTTATGACTCTGAATTGAGAAAGAATATGCATATGTGTTTTTCAGAATATGTGTAAGATTTTGTGGAATCTTCATGATTCAATTTGATTTGATGCATGTGTGTGAGAATTCAGACGGACCTTTAACTTAGCTATAATTATCACTTTACACGGCAAGAAGCTATATGTATAAACTTTGATTTGCGATTTGTATGTGATTACCCGACCGACTCGACGGTATAATCGTGACTGATGCGGCAGGATATCCGTGATCGATATGGCGGCCAATCCGTACACCCTTTGTGATCTGTGTAATTTTGTGAAAATTATTTCGTATAACGGTAATTGCATTCGGCCAACTGTCCAACTTTATGGGACCTTGGATATATGTGAAAATGGTTAATGTGAACGATGATGGTAAGTATTCCGTCAGGGGCTCGAGGCTATAGTTCCTCATGCAATAAATTAAGTAAAGCACTTTTAAGTTTTTCCTTGGGTTAAGATCATGATGTAAGTACCTGTTCATGTTTCCAAGCTCTACTTTAGTGTTCCATGTTATGGCATCACAAATGTGCATCTGTCTTTGATAAGCTTTGTTTCCATTATGCCATAAGATATGTGTTTGATGTTCACAATATGCATGCTATGTGTTTTTCCCTACTGAGCTTGGATGAAGCTCGTTCCTCAACTAAATATCACAGGTATAGGTGAAGGAGTAGAAGTTGAGAATTCAAAAGAGGATTCTGATTATTCTCCTGGGAAGAAATTAGAAGAAATTCATCCCGAGGACTGTTTTCTTTATGTTAGGCCCGGTATGTCCACCCTTAGGTTGAAGGACTAGAGTTGCTTTAGTTTGATGCAAAGGATATGTATTAATTCGAATGGTGACTGTAATTCTTTTTGGTGAACCATGTTTTGGTAAGGAAGGGTCCTTACCGGTGGTTCTTGTTGGTTCTTTTTCCATATGTATTCATTTGAAATTAGAACCATTATTTTGAGCTTTTTAGAGATAACACTAGTTCTTTCTCCTTATTTTGGTTATGTTAGTTAGTTAGTTATGGCTCTGCTTGTTTCCTTTATGCACATGATTATGCCATGTGTTTCGTTCGGGGTTCAGCCTTTGGGTCAACCCGCTGACAGCGTGGGTTTCGGGGTGCCGAAATCCGGGTTGTTACACATTGATATGAATTTTTCATGTAAAAATTCACTGTTCTGTTTTGGTTTTTATTTACATTTTTTTTTTCATTTTTAGGCATTTGTAAATGCAAAAATCAGAGCATCATATTTGGATGCTCTGTTTGTATAGTTTCAAAATCTAAATCTGCTTGTGAATGGATTTAACGGCTATGAATATAGTTATGCTTGTGAATGGATTCAATAGCTAGTACTGTCTGCCCAGCATAAAATCTGGCCTCGTCTTTTGTTAAGGTATCCTTCATCTTGAAAGGAGCAGTAAAGTTTGACAATGCAAGCACTGTCAACCTCAACAAGGACATTCCGCTCAGCTTTAACATGATCCACCTATAATAACCACACATTAGACAAGCATAAACCATGTGAGAACCACCACCAATTGGTCTCCACAAATTAAAATTTTGACAGTTGCTTTGTTGGCAACCAATGACAGTGGTTTTGGTAGTTTAATTAGGCTGCGTATAGCATAACTCTCTACTAGCCCCTACCACAACAGAGTTTACCTGCTTTAGTTAGTTCTTATTCTCTTTTCTAACACCCTACAAAGCAGGATTTACATGCTCTAGCAGCAACTTCTCTGCTCTCTACAAACTCCCTATTAGAGCAAATAAAATCTGCTATGGCAAGGAGTGAGTAGAGAGGAGGGTAGAACTGTTGAACAGGTAAATCTTGCATAAAATCTTGCTATGCAAGGAGTTATCAAGGAGAGGGGTACCTGCTAAAGCAGGTAGCGGGATGTTTGCAGAGAGGGTGGGAACCTGCTAAAGCAGGTGAACTCCGCTATAGCAGGGCTAGCAGAGAGCTATGCCATACACAGCCTTAGAGAACCTAATGGTACAACTATCTTAGAATTTGTTGGGCCGATTGGTGAGGCTGATTCTAACTATATATGCAGAACCATTCATATTACTAGACGGCCATAAGGAGTCAATTAATGTCATTAGATGGGCTGATTGGTGAGGCACTACTGTCTATTTGTAATAGCCTCCCCCCCTCCTGGAGCAGTCAATTAATGTCATTAGATGGGCTCATGATGGTAGGCTTTCCCCATGGAGAATTGCTCCTGCTTTTTATCAAGTATTGGTGACCTTGCTCCTTTTGTCACTTTTTCTTCCAGCATGTACTAAGGGAAGTTGGTGCTTTGGTGGATTCCTTTTTTCAGTAAAGATGGAGCTGCTTTGGATAATACTATGTTTTGAATCCTTCCTCTTGATGGCTAGGATTGTAGTTTTTCGATTTGGATTTCATAACGTAAAGTTTTCATCTAATTTGTTGCCGCGCCAAGGTGCCCGATTACTTAAGCTCTCTTCCTCTGTCCATAGGTATTCCTACCTTTTTAAAATCTCAAGTCTCATGATTTCTTGAGTTTCTTAATTGCATAAACGTGGCTGGTGGTCTTTTCTCTACAAAGTCTCACCTACACATTTAGATCAAATGTTCTAAATGGAAAATCCTATGAATTAAACATGTTTGAAAAATATTTAGATATAAACTATAAACTGTCATATTAAACTATATGTCGACTCATATGGCCTCTTCCCTCCCTTAATTAACAACTTGTCATAAATTTTGTTTAGAGGGTGGAAATAGCATAGCATCCTCAGTTGTACTAACTATTTTTATCTAATCAATGGGTAATATGTGTGAGAGAGAGAGCAGGGATATGGTGTTTAATAGAATTATATGCCCTTAATGGCAGGGTAATGAAACCTCTTACGTCAAGGTTATTTCGAGTCTTGCTTGCTTGTGATACTAACTAGCAATGAATGGAAGTCCTAGATAAGGTGAGTCTGTGATACTAACTAAGAATTATGTAATGTTAGTTATGAGATTATTGCAACAATTAACCACAACAATTGAAGTTGGTATTAGATATCCAACACAAATTCTAGGTGATTTGATTTATGGGTCACTTGGACGAGTTTTCATCATGCATGCCCGTGTGATTTGGAGACAATGATGTATATCTATATATGGATGGTGTCATTGATTTGGACGAAACAAACATTTCTATCATATGATTCAATTTTACTAATTTTTAAAAAGAAACTATTATTGAACAGAGAGAGGGAGAAGAGCAGGAATCTGAGTTTTCTCATATAATAAGCTAATTTTACTAATTTTTGAAATGACGGAAGTAAATCAACTAAAGAGCATGTCCGTGTGCGGCAAAGGGCACGGCCCCGGTGGCCTATCACTTGCAACATTTGAGTAGGGCTGTGGTTTAGGTTGGGGGAGGATGTGTTACAATATTGGGTAGGGAGTCTGTTACGTCGAGTTGGTTTGGGTCAAGAGTCCAGGATTAGTTTTCCCTTTTGATATTTCGATTCCATTCCGACCTAGTACAGATTGGAATGTTGAACCTCAACCCAACTCCTAGGTTTGAGTACTCTTAAGGCCTCCTTTGGCATTTGAGAAAAGCTCCCAATCTGAGCATTTTAAAGTATTTTCAGGTCACTTTCTGACCTTTTGTGTTTGAGAGCTTTTCTGGAAAACTGTTTTCTGATTTTTTTCAAGTGAAAATGATAGAATGATTATGGAGCAAAGCAGTCAGAAATGCTTAGATTTTAAGCTCAGAAAGCTGAGGGCAAACTACACCTCTAAACCAAGAAAATGAACTTTTTTGGGGAAAAGTAAAAAAAAAGTTCATTTTCGTCAAGTGATCCGTGAACCCAACGACCTTAAATTTTCGTCACGTGCTGCTTCATCCGCGCCGAATGAGAAGTGTACGCAGAGTGGGAAACTGCATAGAACAGAGGAATGAAGGTGGACAACTGGTGGATACTTTAAGTGTAGCAAGCAAGGACATTTGATCAAAGATTGTCCTGAGTGGACGAAGGAGCCAATGACAACAACAATGACTCCAAAACCTTGGGCATCAACTCAGAGGCCCTCATGACCTATAGTACAAGGCAGAGCCCATGCTATCTCGGCACAAGGTGGTCAGGCAATAAATGATGTGATCCAAGGTATGATTTCATCATTAGTGGTTAAATTATTATCTTATTTCAGTTGATAAGTATTTTGAAGTGTGTTCTAATTAAACAAAATTATGAATGCAAAGACACCTTCATAGACATATTTAACTGAACCACATTCTTTAAGTATCATATGACATTTGCTTTGCCTTCTGTATAAGTACGTATGAATCAAAAAGCATTGGACGATTCGATTCTTCCTAAGTTTCACGTACAGGAAGAATCAGATTGTCACCTGACGACCTAACCTTTCTTAGAAATTCGTGTGGGAAAAGTCAGCCTGTCACAACTTCAAGTCGTCTCCAATAATAGAAGATTGTTATTAGGGATGGCTGAAGCCATCTCTAATAGTAGAAGATTGTTATTGGGGATGGCTGAAGCCATCTCTAATAGTAGAAGATTGTTATTGGGGATGGTTGAACTGTCCCTTACATTCGTTGATATGGAAATGGAGACAGCTTATGTCAGTCTCCAATGAGCTTAAATATTGGGGATGATCAAAAGCCGTCTCCAATGTTTGGTCTTTAAAGACATTGGAGACGGGGCTATCAGAGACTACTATTGGAGACGGCTTAGACATCTTTGGAGATAGCCAAAAACCCACCTCCAATAAACATATTTTTTGTAGTGTCAATTACAAGGAAGTTAACATTAGTGAAAGCGAAAGTAGCCGGCAAGACGACTTAAATGATGATTCAGATGTAGACTTTGTATCGGGAGTTGACCATTTCTCTCAACCAATTTTTGAAGCTAATGTCTCCACTCAAAGTGTTTTTGTCAAGTCATAAATACCATCACATAGTGCAAATAGGGACAATGAAAGTGCGAACTTTTGCAGAAATGATGTCCGAGCAGAATTGGAAGACAATCTTCTAGCTGAAAATCTGGGTAATGAGGTGGAAATGATCTCTGCCACCAAATCCACCACTCATAACAAGAAAAAAGCCGAACTCAAATGGTTGCAGTGATCCCTCATCTACACCCATTAAGTTTCTTGGTTTCAAAGTCAAAATATAATGAAAATCCTTACTTGGAATGTTCGCGCTCTAGGCAAAAGTTGCAAGCGTGCTACAGTTAAGAGTGTCGTCATCAACAATAAAGCTAATTTAGTCTCTCTTCAAGAGACTAAATGGAACCAAATTGATAGAGTCATACAACAATCCATTAACCCAAATGTGGATTGGAATTGGGTACATAAAGATGCAAATGGAACCAAAGGTGGGATACTTGTCATGTGTGATAGCGCCATCTACGAAAGCCAAGGTCACTGGATGGGTAATTTTAATAGTTCGATAATGCTTTTTCATAAACGAAAAAATATTTCTTTCCTTCCTATAGCAGTTTATGGACCTTGTATTAGGGGTGCCGATGTTGAATTATGGGATGACCTTTATCGATGGAAAATCCTCCATCAGGGGCCATGGGTGATATGTGGGGATTTTATGTCCATCTCTCATCCTAAAGAAATATCCAATAATTTCCATTTTTTAAATTCCATGAGAAATTTTTCCGAATTCATTAACAAGGCCAAACTTATGGACATCCCTATGTCTGGGGCCCAATTCACTTGGACTAATGGTAGAAACCCGGCCACTCTTTGACGCTTAGACCGTTTTGTCATCAATAAAAGTTTCAATACCTTATATCCCGTTGCTGATTGCAAAGCTATCACTAGAGTTACATCCAATCACACTCCTCCAATTCTAAACTTGAACTGAATCAAATGGGGCCCTTCTCCTTTTAGACTATACAACCATTGGCTTGACAATAACGAATTTGACGAAAATATGCCTATGTGGTGGGTTGCTACGGATGGTCTCTGATCAGTCACATAATTTATCGTTTTATCACCCTTAAGTTAGTGGTGATAGGATTTAGTTTGCTACTAACGAGATATTGATGTGTAGATATTAAAGATAAGCAGTAAATTAGAGCCTAAGTGTTAATCTTTATCAAAATGAACTCAAAAAGCAATAGAAAAGCGATTGAGCGAAAAAGACATTTTGCCGCTACTGAAAGTCAGAAAATCGTAATTTATGATTATTCAAAAGAGACAAAAAGAGAAAAGCGATAAAGCATAATCCAGAGAATCGTCAACTATGAGGAAGCTTACTGAAAATAGAAAGTCGTGATTAATGATTTTCAAGAGAAGAAGCCATGAAAGAAGAAATCGCTATTTACGATTTTCTAAGAATAGAAGCTTTCCTACTATTGTTGCTGTTGCTGATCACGTGAGAACTATCACCGTCATATCCAGAATTAAAAGACTCCTATAATTAGAAGTCAGATAAACCACCGATCTGAGAAGATTGATAAAGATCTAAATCCGAAGAACTCTGCTACTGCTAGATAAAGAACACTCTAGAAGCGCATCAACTAAAGGAAGCAAGGAAAGATGAAATTAGTAATTAGAGTTATATTAGGATACTTTTGTTTTTAATAGTTTCTTTTATTAGAACTAGATCTCTATAAATCGACCCTTTATGATCTATAAATAAGAAGGCTTGGCATAGGAATAATCATCAAAGAATTTCAACATCAATTGACGCCCGAGGTTAGATTTTCTTCGTACCAGTAGTGTACACTAGTGAGAGTAGATTAGATATCAGAAGTTTCTCAAGAGCAATTGATGACTGCAATTGAGTGCTGAAGATTAGTGTAGATATCTATAATTTCTTAGGAGCATTTGACGATTGCGGCTGAGGGGTGAAGGATATATTTTACTTTGCTTTCTAGATTAGATTTTCTTTGCTTTATAAATATCTCCAAGTTTTAATTTTAATTGACAACTCAGGTTAGAATTTGCAGATTAGTGTAACGATTTTTACTTTTCCAGCTTTAGTTCGCCAGAGTTTGATTGGCACCCAAATTTTTGGTTAATTATTGATTAGATTAAATCTATGTTGATAGGATCTTAGATTTGGTTGACAATCAATGCTAGGAGACTAGAAATATGGCGTAATGGTACTATTTATTTTCATAAATATTCGAAAGCTGAAGATTGAGATTGACGACCTTAATCTGAAGAAGGAGGATTAGAATTAATTTTTATGCACTTTAGTTTAGAAAACCATTCTTTTATTCATATTTCTCCAGTAGATTAGAAAATCTTAAAGATAAATAGAAATTTTTAAGATAAGGATTTAGATAGAAGATAGAAATAGGAATTAATAAGATAATGAACTTCCTCGTGGGAACGATCCTATGTTATGCTATAATTTCTATTGTGCGCTTGCAAGAGGTTAAGACTTGAATTTAATATAATTATAATACACAATAACAACCAAGTCAAGTTTTTGGTGCCACTGCCGGGGAAGCGAATTTATCTAATTCTTTCAAATTTTTATCTAATATTTTTTATTCTTTTAGAAACTAATATTTATCTTTCTCTTTTTATATTTCTTTATATTTTTATTTTCTTTAATCACTTTTTAAGCTTTTGCAGGTTTATTCTGGGCAGCGAATCAAAAGTCTCCAACTTCTGCTGGCCACGAAACTTAGAAGCTCATATTTGTATCTATCCCTGCTAATCTCTCCCTGCTTTCTATAATAAAAATCTTATAAAGTTAACAACATAAAAATAAGTAGTTATTCACACGCTAGTAGATACCATCGTATGAAAATAAATATTACCCATCAGATGTACTTTTCGATATCATGACACATAATAAATCATACGACGTTTTATTTTTATTTCAGTCGACATATAATTTATTGTCAACTAATTTTCTGTAAAATCATTATGACAATTAAGCTCGGAAGGATGAGAAAATTTAAAACAACGATTCATATTCTACCATCCAAGCACTTCAAATACAAGATCAGTCCATTCTTAGCGAAATCATTCCCTTTCATCCCCACTAATCTGTCCCAACCCACAACTATGGAGAAGGATGGTCCCAACTATAACCCAATAAAGTTCTTTCTAGTATGGGAGGACCCACCACCACCACCAGAGCCAGACCCTCTGCAGCTCCTGTGGGACGAGCACGAGGAAGTTCAGAAGATTTTGGCGAAGGAAGAAAAGAAAAAGCACAAAAAGAAGAGAAAAAAAAAAGAAGAAGATTGAACCGCCTGCCTCTTCTAACACCCCCCCCCATTTTCGCCTCCTCTTCCTCCCATCCACCCCCTGCTCAGCTACAGCCCCCTGATTCCCCCTAATCTCCGATATTCCCCTTCCTAGCTTACAATTCCTTTTCCAAATCCAGCATGAGGAGAACATTCCGGAGCCAGGAAGGCAAACCATTCTTGATGGGATATAAAAAATAAATAAATAAATAAATAAAATCGAAGAATTCTTCTCTAGGGCATTGCTGCCAGTGTCATAGTTTAGTGTGTGTCTAGATTTTTCCTAGGTTTATACTCTTTTATGTAATTAGTTCTTATATTAGATTTTAGTTTTTATTTTCCCTTCTTTTCATTGTAAATATTCTAATATATATATATATATATATATATATATATATATATAATTTTCCTTTTACTAACTCTGCATTTTTTTCTAACAGCGTGTGTTACTAACATTACTAACAATTTTATTTTCTAACATTCTCTATTTCAATCGGAAGCATTTTTTTCCTAAGTTTGGGCGAAAGATTTTTTATTTTATTACAAATTATATACCCAATTACTAACATAGCAGTAAATAAAATAGGTAATTTTTTCTGTATGTTCCCTATTTTGCATAATGAGAACATTATCCTATTTAAGTTTAGGTGGGGGGATACACCACATTAGTTTAGTTTAATTTTTTTTTTTATAGTTTTCTTTTTCGTATAAATTTTAAATTTTAAATTTCTCTTTTTAAATTCTTTTAAAAAAAGTTGATCATTATATGCAATTTATTAAAAATATAAAAATCCAAATTTCTTAACAAACCATCATAGTAGTAGTTCAAAAATCAAAATAAAGATAGTTACAATTCAAAGTAAAGCATCTCTAGAATACTATATCAGAAAATGTTTGAAACTATACGATTGATCTAAACTGCATATATTTTAGATTATAGTTTCAAAATTATATAACTAGTGAGCTATAGAGCTTTTTCCTCTATATTCTGAGAGAAAGAGAGACTATTTTTATTCATGCTAAAATTTCTTTGAACTTCTCTATTATCTGAAATGTCATATTATTGAATTTAGAATCAGTATATTCTATGATTATGATAATTTATTTATTTAGAACTGTCTATTAAATATATCAAACCCATATTAGATGCCTAAAGGCTAAATTTCTTTATACCAGATTTTATAAACCCTTAACCATATGAAATGCTCAAAAATTTCTATCCTTAACCCTTACAATTTCTGAGAGTTTAGAATGTAAAAGAAGGGAAGAAAAGGGAGTGAAAGGAGTATGAGTTAACAGATAAGGGACATGTTGAAAAGGGTATATAAAAAAAAATACAAATGTATAAAAATATGGGAGAAGAAAAGAAAAAAAAATGAAAAATCATAAAAAAATGAAATTATGAAAAGAAAAGCAAAAAGCTTTCAAACTGAAAAGAAGAGAAATGAATTTACAAAAGAAAAAGAAATGGGAAGAAGTTATCCAAAATAAGGATACTGACTGAAGTTGAAAAATGGAAGAAGGGAAGAAAGAGCTAAACTCTTGGAAATAATTTTGAATCCTCTTTACCTTTTTCTTTGAAACTTTCTGAAAATGCAAAGCCCCATTACAAGCCAAAGGAAAGCCCTCTGTGATTTACGATTTACAAAAATATGAGTCTAGTAGAGATATTTAAAATAAATACTATAAATAAATAAAGAAATTATATGAAAAGAATTGATTATCCTTTTCATGAGATTTATCTTTTTACTTGATTGTCCTTTGAATTTCACGAACATATCATATTATGAGAACCTAAAATTTTAATTATTTTTGAGAGTATGCCGATAAGTGAGAGTTTGGATGAAATTTTTTTTAAAAAAACTACAGTTTAGAAAAATCTATGATGAATAAACTTTTCACTGATATGCACACACTCTACGTTATACAAAAATTGAAATTATTGAGTTATGATCAAGGATGATTACGATGATGGGAATCTAAGGATAAAAGATTTGAAATATTTTGAAATAATGAATATATAATGACTAACTGAATAGTTAGTAATATATATATATATAAATATTAGTTCATATTTTGAATTTTTAGTTTTGAAAATTCCATAAGGGATCACCTAGGGGTTTAAAGGCTTGTTGCATCTGCTAAATGTAATCATGCTCCCTATGAAAGTGGCATTTAAATTTATAGTTTTAAATATTTTATGTTTCCTTGTTTGCTAGGGACTAGCAAAACTTAAGTTTGGGGGTGTGATCAGTCACATAATTTACCATTTTATCACCCTTAACTTAGTGATGCTAGGACTTAGTTTGCTACTAATGAGATACTGATGTGCAGATATTAAAGATAATTAGTAAATTAGAGCTAAGTGTTAATCTTTATAAAATTAACTCAAAAGGCAATAAGAAAAGTGATTGAGTGAAAAAGATGATTTGCCGCTATTGAAAGTCAGAAAATTGCAATTTATGATTCTTTAAAAGAGATAAAAAGAGAAAAGCGATAAAGCGTAATCCAGAGAATCGTCAACTATGAGGAAGCCTACTGAAAATAGAAAGTCGTGATTAACGATTTTCTAGAGAAGAAGCTATGAAAGAAGAAATCACTATTCACGATTTCCTAAGAATAAAAGCTTTCCTACTATTATTGCTGTTACTGATTATGTGAGAACTATTATCGCCATATCCAGAATTAGAAGATTCCTGTAATTAGAAGTCTGATAAACTATGAATCTGAGAAGATTGATAAAGATCTAAATCTGAAGGACTCTGCTACTGCTAGATAAAGAACACTCTAGAAGCGTATCAACTAAAGGAAGCAAGGAAAGATAAAATTAGCAATTAGAGTTATATTAGGATACTTTTATTTTTAGTAGTTTCTTTTATTAGAACTAAATCTCTGTAAATCGACCCCTTATGATCTATAAATAAGCGGGCTCGGCATAGAAATAATCATCGAATAATTTCAACATCAATTGACGCCTGAGGTTAGATTTTTTTCCAATCAGTAGTGTATACTAGTTAGAGTAGATTAGATATCAGAGGTTTCTCAAGAACAATTGATGACTTCAATTGAGTGTTGAAGATTACTGTAGATATCTGTAATTTCTCAGGAGCAACTGACGACTGCGGCTGAGGGGTGAAGGATATATATTACTTTGCTTTCTAGGTTAAATTTTCTTTACTTTGTAAACATCTCCAAGTTTTAATTTGAATTGACGATTTAGGTTAGAATTTGCAGATTAGTGTAACGGTTTTTACTTTTCCATCTTCAGTTTGCTAGAGCTTGATTGATGCCCAAATTTCTAGTTGATTGTTAATTAGATTAAATCTGTATTGATAGGATCTTAGACGTGATTGACGACCAATGCTAGGAGATTAGAAATATGGTGTAATGATACTATTTATTTTCATAAATATCCAAAGGCTGAAGATTGAGATTGACGACCTTAATCTGAAGGAGGATTAGGATTTATTTTTATGCACTTTAGATTAGAAAACCATTCTTTTATTCATATTTCTCCAGTAGATTAGGAAATCTTAAAGATAAATAAATATTTTTAAGATAAGGATTTAGATAGAAGATAAAAATAGGAATTAATAAGATAATGAACTTTCTCATGGGAACGATCCTATGCTATGCTATAATTTCCATTGTGCGCTTGCAATAGGTTAAGACTTGAATTTAATATAATTATAATACACAATAACAACCAAGTCAGTCTCCATTTCATAACATCTAAATTTCGCACCCTCAAAACATATGTATCTGAGTGGAATAAAGGTACCAAAACATCCACCAAAGCTACTGCTAACATCATTGCATATACCATTAAAAATATCGATCTATTAAGGGAAGTTCGTCATCTCCCTGATGAAGAAACTCTTGAGAGAGAAAGGGCTAAAAGCAGCTATGCCAATCTCGCGTTGAAGATTGAAAAAGAATGGTGTGTCAAAGATCATGTATCTGATGGCCTAAAGAGGGAGACAAAAACACAGCCTTTTTTCATTCTTCTACTAACATCCATGGGAAAATTAACACCATCCAGTTTACACATAGATGGCATCCTGTACACTAAACCTGAAGATATTGTCAGCATTGCCATTGCTTTCCTTGAAAATCTGTTCAAAGAAACTAATCACAAAAGGCCACATCTAAATAATGTAAATCACAAAGTCTTATCCCAATCTCCGGCCAATCATCTTGAAGATAACTTTCACATTGATGAAATTTGGACCGCTATAAAGAATTGCAATGCCCAAAGAGCCCCCGGACCTAACGGGCTCACGATTGATTTTTTTCATAAATATTAGTCGACCGTCAAAGTTGATTTGGTCCAGATGCTTCAAAATTTCTGGGAAGATGGATATATAGACAAGTCCATAAACTCCACTTTTATCGTTCTCATTCCCAAGGAGAGAGGAGCTGCAGAAATGAAGAAATTTAGACCTATTTCCCTTGTCTCTAGTCTGTACATAATAATTGCCAACAAGTTGAAATAGGTCATCAGCTTGATTGTCTCTAAATCTCAGGGTGCTTTTAATGACGGTAAACATATTCTTGATCTAGCCATTTTGACTCAAGAATGCATTCATTCATAACACTAAGCTAAAAAGGAAAGGGTTCTTATCAAAATAGATATTGAGAAGGCTTACGATAGGGTAAGTTGGGACTATCTTCTCTGGATGATGAAAAAGATGGGCTTCGACGAAAGAAGGAGATCCTGGATCCACGGTTGTCCTATTAGCGTTTACTTTTCTTTCATCATTAATGGGAAAGCTTGTAGTTTCTTCAAGGCTTATAGGGGGCAATGACAAGGATGTCCTTTGTCTCTGTACCTTTTTAATATTGCCAGCGAAGGTCTAGCGCTCTTATTTCAACACGCGAACTCAGAAGGTAATGTTATTGGCTTTTTTAATCCTAGATGCAATTTTAATATCAATCTCTTACACTATGCTGATGACTCTCTTATAATGTGTGGTGGAGAGATTAACCAAATACGGCAGGTTTGCAAAATCCTCAAAGTTTATGAAAAAGCCTTTGGTCAACAGGTGAACTTCGAAAAATCCAATATATTCGATATTAACATATCGGATAATCTCTTGAATAGTTGGTCCAATGATGTCAAGTTCGTTCCTGCCAAGTTCCCTTTCATATATCTCGGTGTTCCCATAGGCATTGGAAAATTAAAATCATTTGCTTGGGATCCTATTATTTCTAAAATAAATGACATACTAAGTGGTTGGAAATGCAAAATCCCCTCTAAAGGAGGAAGGTTGACACTTATATAATCAATCCTCAGCATTGTTCCCACCTATTTCCTCTCCATTTACAAGTGTCCTGCCACGGTGTGCAAGGAGATTGAAAGACTTGACCGTAACTCCTTATGGGGCGATATTGGAAGATCTAAAAAAATACATTCAATAGGGTGGGACACGGTGGTGAAGCCCAAATGGGTCGGGGGCCTCGGCCTCCGACCCATTGACAAGATGAACCATTCTCTTCTTATGAAATGATGGTCGCATCTCGGAGACTCTAATGAAGATTGGTTCAAAGAAATTATCATTAATAAATATCGTATGAGTAACAATGATTGGGAGTGTAGAAAAGGAAAATATCAAATCTCATCATGGTGGTAGAAAAGTATTATTTCCGTTAGGAACATGTTCATCAATAACATATCCTACTCCTTAGGTAAAGGAGATGACATTCGTCTCTGGCTCGATAAGTGGAATAATTTGTCAAACCCTTTACATTTTCAATTTCCCAATCTCTTCATTATTGCCGATAATCCGCAAGTATATATCTGCGATATTTTCAATTCGAATGCTTCTAGACTTTGGACCATCAAATTCAAGAGGAGAATTAATGATACATAAATCACCGAATTTTGCGCTCTTTTTGTCATTCTGGATAACACCTACCACAGTTTGACCATTCCAGATCGCCACATCTGGGCAACTAATTGTAACAAGCCAATTTCCATCAAATTGGCTTACAAATATTTTGTAGTCACCCGAGACCTCACAACCTCTTGATTGTAAGATCTTAGGTCGTACCTTCGTGTCATGAACTAAAAATATAATAAGGCACTAAAAGCGCCTTAAACAGTAGAAGATAAAATTTCTTTAAAATATTAATTAATCAAAATAAAACTCATGATAATATTCTTATTTCAATAACAAGTCCAACATGATTAAAGCTTAAACAGTCTTAATAACATACTAACTGATTAATGTCTCATTTATTTAAAACCAATAATAATAGTTAGAAAGGAAAATAGATAATTAGGCCACGAAGCCATCATCACCATTAATTTTAGATTCTTGGGCACCACGTGCCGTCTCATCACTATATACCCATACGTTGTCCTCAGCTATATCTGTGACAGCCTGAATTTTGGTACCTCGAAACCCGTGCCATTAGCACGACCCTTAAGGTCGTGTCCCATAAGCTTGTATGGAACATTGGTATATCCAAGCAACAATAAAGCAAAATAAAGCATAAAAACTAAATCGAACTAAATCTCCAGTTCTATATATATAACCATCAAAATAAGTAATCCTAAAGATGGTTCTAGTCTCATGCCAACGCATGAGCAAAAGAACCCACCCGAACCATCAGTGACGACACGACAGTCACCCTGGATGGTTCGCCAAAAGAATATATCATCATTAATTACATTTTCTCAAAAATATCTTGACATACCAAGCCGTACAGTACTCTTTCAAAACTAAATCAAAGTACACACGGATCCTCTAGAAGAATTCGTTAGGAGGGGGATCTAAATCATCCCGAGGTACGTAATTCGACCCCTATGGATCTACGCCTCTCGAAGTAGCACAGCCGCAAGCACAGGACCTGTGACGTATAGTCTAAAGGGTGAGCTACATCCTAGATCAATAGGGAAACAACTGAATGAACATATAAGTTAATCTCTCACATATATTTTATGATATTTAGTAGCATGATGTATCAATGAATTGGCTGAAAAATCATATTAAATGACTGAAGAGATGCACTGGATGTTACTGTTACTTTACATGTGTTTATTTGTTTTCAACTTGCTCATATAAGACAATGATTTGGCCTAAAGACTTAAATCATAACTTAAATATTCCCCAATTTACTATAGCATCATGCGCTTAATGGAATATCCTCCATCGTCATCTAATCAAACCATTATCGTATCCTTTTTCATTCATTCAATACTACCCAGGTCCCTTTCTCATAGGCGACGAGGTTTATTTCTCATACGTACATACATACATCCCTGGGATGTGCAACTGGTGTACGGATTGGCCGCCGTACCAGTCACGGATATCATGTCGAGTCAGTTGTGGGTATCCTACCATATCGGTGGGGTATTCTCCAAACCTTAAATATCAAAAGTGCACTATATATTGTTATTCACGATGTGGTTGTGCTAAATATAGTAGTTAGGCCTTATCAATCTCATTCTCTTTGCTTTATATTTTTACATACATCCCTGGGATGGCCAACTCAATGCATCACATAGATGATCTTATCACATTCACATCCCCTAGGGACGTCACATGCTTATTTACTTTATTTTGTGTTCACACACACACACACACACACTTAAGATTCACATTTTTGATACATAAGTACTCATTTCTATATCACTACATACATACTTTTGCTATTAAAATACATGTTCAAGGCGTTCCGTACCTCACGCGTATAATTTCTCAAGCGTCCAAATCCCACGCGTTTCCCATGCTCGCAATCACTTAGATAACCTATGGTGCATCATAGCATAAGTAAGGCATCAAGAAAGATGCATAGATGAAGGTATAAGACCCTCCTAGAATCCCAAAGTCCAAAATAAAAGCCAACAAGAACTGTCTAAATCGATTGATTGATATCTAAAATCGATCAATCGAATTCCCAAAATCGATTAATCGATCCCAAATCGATTAATCGAAATTCCAAAATTGATTGATCGATTTCTCAAATCGATCAATCGGTTTTTCCAAGCACTGATTTTCCAGCCACTGGGAGTTCTCAGACGATTAATCGAAATCCACAAATCGATTGATCGATTTAAAATTGATCAATCGGACTCGAGCAATTTTTCCCAACTAACTTCCTGGTCAAAATCAATTGATCGATTTTACAAATTGATCAATCGATTTGGTCAGAAATCCAGCCCTTTGCGGGCATTCCTTCCAGCCTTCCTCTCTTTCATTTCTCATTTCCTTTCTATATGTTTTATTTGACATTTAACCAATCTATCCTAGAGTTAATGCACAACAACATATTCATTAAAATCCAACCAAAAACTCACCTCAAATCAACCCTTGGTTGATTTAATGGTTTGGCTCAAAGGCTAGGGCTCCTAGCTCCGCCTCCCACGAACTCCAACGCGTCGTATCCGAAGTAATTGCTCAAGCCCGACTCTATTGCATTTACTCCTTCTTAATCTCTCTCTCTCTCTCTCTCTCTCTCCTTAACTCTCTACACCAACCCAACTTAATGAGAAATAACTCTCTTAAGTTATTTGCTTCTCTTAACCCTCTCTTGCTTTGGTGTAAAGCACATACACCAAGGATAGGTGTATGTGATCTCTAAATTAGCTCCTACGCTACACATAAGTGTTCATTTACATCAAGGCTACTTTAACCATAGTCATCGTGCTGACTTTTACTTGGTCAAACCTATGACCAGTCAGGCACACATCCCGAGGACACTATTCGACGCCCAAATTTTGGGGATGTTATATTCTCCCCACCTTGGAAATTTTCGTCTTCAAAAATGTACCCAAGGGTTTCCCTATGGAATACCCACACACATTGACAGATGAAGTTCCATTCTATAACATTCATCGCACATTCCGTATGAAAACAAATTTGATTTGCAACTATTGGAGTAATTAAGCAAAAGTCAAAATAACTTACAAATTGCAATGTGATTTGCATTCGATACAAAAGAAGTAAAATCCTAAAAAGCAATGGCATCCATGCCAGATAGTTCCATACATCATATTTCCAAAATAATTACAATCCTCAAAAAGTATTTACGATCCAAAAAGAAAAGCCACCACAATAATCATGCCATCCCATCCCCTGGCTAGTCCTCCTCATTAGCCGCACGCGTACCAGAGGCCAAAGCATTAGGAGTCCATGTCCTCGCCATCGCGATGCGCTGCTGGTAATCAGTGGGATACATGTACTGCATCGTCTGGTAGAGTAATGCCTCGTGGAAATCCAGCCTGTGGTCCATGCGTGTGCTGGTCTCCTCCATACGCTACTGGTGTTCCAGCATCTGTCGATTGTTCTCCGCCAAAAGCGTGAGAACATCATCAATAGTACTCGGCGCAGGGGCCTGAGATGCCCGCCTCCGGTGAGCTTGTGCATAACTAGTAGGACTGGACTATGAAGGACTGGGAGGTGACACTGAAGGATGCTCCTCAGGTGGTACTGGGTCATGAGGCTGCTCTCCCTCTGCTGGTGGGTCCTACTGTGGTGGTGGTGATGCATTGCTAGCCTGGGCAGGTGATGGCCCCTCAACTGGTAAGGCCTTTTTCAACATTCGGTAGCTATGGCCCCATGTAGCTATGGAATAGTGTTTCATGTGGTTGGTGGCCTTGCGCTCAGCAGGAGAAATTGCATACTTTGGGGCGTCAGAGTAGCATTCCAACATACTTGAAATTAGTCAAGCATAGGGTATACGCTCCTTGGGTCTCAACGGGCCTTTCATCATTTTCCCCTTTATATAAATCATTCCCTCAAAGACTATCTTAGTAGCGTCGAACCAACGGCCATGGTATGCCGCGTATAGGGCCTGTTGGACCAACTCTACCCGCTCAGTGTCATGGCGCATAGGGTAAAGATTACACTTGATTATTAAATCAAGCATCCACATGTAAGGAGGTTAGTCGACCCTCCGTATCGATTTGCCGAATCCCTTGTTTCCCCTTGTTAATTATGTTCTAATTTCTTCATAATCGATTAGCTGTGGGAAGGGAGGAAAAAGATTTATTTCAGGCACGTGGTTTAGGTAGCACTTTAAGGACTCGTGGACATGGCATCGGGTGAAAAGGTAGTTACGACCATCAATCTCGGTCGTAACGGTGTCATCCATTCGACCCTTTTCAAATTTTGGTAGAACAATCGAACGAGTCTAGGGTAATAGTACTCGTGTAGCGGTTTCAAAAGATTACCGAGACCCGCATTTAAAAGTTATTGTTGGGCCCATTGAGTTTCATCCTCGACGTCGGGATCGGTAAACAAGGCCTTGTCGATAATGTACTTGTACTGAAACTCTTTTGCAGCCCACAATTCATTTGGTTGGGGCCAATTTTTTGGTGGTGGGGGTGGGGGCTACGATTCGCATGATGACGCATCCGTCGAGTATGATGAATCTGTCGATGATGGTGATGGTGATGATGATGAAGAAGGTGTAGGTGGTGGTGGCACTACATGAAAATCGATAAAAAACAACGGCCCAAAACCGTTGTAAATGTCATAAGCAACGGTTTTGAGCCATTGCAATCTGAATCCTCCGGATCTACGCCTCCCGAAGTAGCAGTAGCCACAAGCACAGGACCTGTGACGTATAGTCTAATGGGTGAGCTACATCCTAGCTCAATAAGAAAACAACTGAATGAACATATAAGTTAATCTCTCATATATATTCCATAATATTTAGCAGCATGATGTATCAATGAATTAGCTGGAAAAATATATATTAAATGACTGAAAAGATGCATTAGATGTTACTGTTACTTTACATATGTTCATTTGTTCTCAACTTACTCATAGAAGACAATGATTTGACCAAAAGACTTAAATCATAACTTAAATTTTCTCCGATTTACTATATCATTGGGCGCTCGATAGAATACCCTCCATCGTCGTCTAATTAGACCATTTTTATATCCTTTTTCATTTGTTCAATACTATCTAGGTCCCTTTCTCATAAGCGACGGGGTTTAAGTCTCATACGTACATACATATATCCCTGGGATGTGTAACTGGTGTACGGATTGGCCGCCGTACCGATCACGGATATCCTGACGAGTCAATCGTGGGTATCCCGCCATGTCGGTGGGGTATTCTCCAAACCTTAAATATCAAAAGTGTATTATAAATAGTTATTCACCATGTGATTGTGCTAAATATAGTAGATTAGGCCTTATCAATCTCATTCACTTTGCTTTATATTTTCACATACATCCCTGGGATGTCCAACTCAATGCATCACACAGATGCTCTTATCACTTTCACATCCCCTGGGGATGTCACATACTTATTTACTTTACTTTGTGTTCACACACACACACACTTAAGATTCACATTTTCGATGCATAAGTACTCATTTTTATATCACTACATACATGCTTTTGCTATTAAATACATGTTCAAGGCGTTCCGTACCTCACGCGTATAATTCCTCAAGCGTCCTGATCCCACGCATTTCCCATGCTCGCAATTACTTGGATAACTTATGGTGCATTATAGCATAAGCAAGGCATTAAGAAAGATGCATAGATGAAGGTACAAGACCCTCCTAGAACCCCAAGGTCCAAAACAAAAGCCAACAGGAACTGTCCAAATCGATTGATCGATCTCCAAAATTGATCTATCGAATTCCCAAAATCGATTAATTGATCTCAAATCGAATAATCGAAATTCTAGAATCGATTGATCTATTTCTCAAATCGATCAATAAGTTTTCCCAAGCTCTGATTTTCCAGCCACTGGGAGTTCTCAGAAGATTAATCGATTTTAAATTGATTAATCGAAATCCACAAATCGATTGATTGATTTAAAATCGATCAATCGGTCTCAGGAAATTTTGTACAGCTAACTTCCAAGTCAAAATTGATTGATCAATTTTACAAATCGATCAATCGATTTGGTCAAAAATCCAGCCTTTCGCGGTCATTTCTTCCAGCCTTCCTCTCTTTCATTTCTCCTTTCCTTTCTACATTTTTAATTTTACATTTAACCAATCTATCCTAGAGCTAATGCACAACAACATATTCATTAAAATCCAACCAAAAACTCACATCAAATCAATCCTTGGTTGATTTAATGGTTTGGCTCAAAGGCTAGGGCTCCTATGTAACGTCCCGAAAATTCCGTATTTTAAATAGTTCACCTCGGGATGCGAACCAACTGGTTTGGTGTTTGACCGGGTCAACATTTAATGGGTTGATTTAGTTGAACATGAGGAGGTGACAAAGTTAAGTGGACCAAGAGTGGTTAGTAGAATATGTAAGTATATACGCCGAGTTAGGTATATGTGCTTTACACCAAATTAAAATAGGATAGGTTATAAGGGATAAATGAGAAGAGTTATTTCCTTTTAATGTAAAGAAGAGAGTTAAGAGAAAGAGAGATAGAGTGAGAGAGTAAATATGAGAAATCATACGATTGTATTGAATGTAAATTACTGACTTTGGCTCGGAGAATTAGTAGATCGAGCTCAGGATCGAGGAGAGGTTTTGATTGTGAGATTGAGAAACCCTAGGAAGATCAGACTTGGGATGAAGGGATCTAACCGTTGAAGGTGAGCTAAATTTTCTTAAGAGATTCTTTAAAATTAGTTTGATTTAACAATATGTTTAGATATATGAATATAGATATAAGGATATGGGATTGGTGAAGTTTTAGCAGGTTTGGAAGAAGGGTTTGGATGAGTTCAAGAAGTGATGAACTCGATCCAAGCAAAGAGTAGGCAATTTCGATCAAACGATTTCCAAACCGTTTGAACGAATTTGACCTGAGAAGAAGATATGGAATGAGAAATGGGTTTCTGAGTAAATCGATTGAATGATTTGAAAATCGTTCGTTCAATTTTAGAAACCGTTCAATCGAAATAAAAATCGATTAAACGGTTTGCTCAGAGGGCATTGAAGTCAAAGGAGAATTCGTTCGAACGAAATAAAATTCGTTCGAACAATATGGAATCTGTTCGTTCGATCAATTTGGTCAAAGTTAGGCTTTGGGGTCTAATTAAGCTTGTTAATGAATTTTAAGAGGACTTAAGTTTCTTGACCCACTGTTTAGACATTGTAATGATATTTTGCATATGTTGATCATGCCTAGGTTAAGCCGAACCGTTGAGTTACTCATAGTAGGATCGGGTTTGAGGATTCAAAGGTTCGAGACGCATGTAAGGTAGGGGAATCTCTAACTAGTATGCCATATTACAAACCCATATGTAGTGATAGTGTAAGATGCATGTTTCGTTAAATTTTATTGATTTATAGTTAATGCAAAGCATAAGAAAATGGAAATAGTGCATGTTTTTACACAAGTAAACGAGGAATTCATTAAGTACGAGAAAGATCATCTCAGGGATAACACACAGGTATCGCAGAGATGCAATAGACAGCGTGACATCCCAGGGATGTGAGGTGGATTAAAGATCCATGTTAAAGAGATAAACAGTAAACATGAATGCACGGGCTGAGTGTTATTAACTATTAGCATAAATTCACGGTGAATAACTATATTTATTGCACAATTCAATTTAAGGTTCAAAGAATACCCAACTGATGCGGCGGGATAACCATGACTGACGCGGCAGGATATCCGTGACCGGTACGGCGGCTAATCCGTACAACAGCAGGCATCTCAGGGATGTATAGTAATATTAAGCCCGTCGCCTAAGAGACAGGGACGAGGACAATTCCATGAGAAATAGTCTGATTAGACGACGATGGAGGGTATTCCATCGGTGCTCGATGCTATATTGCTCGGGGATTATTTAAGTTAAGATTTAAGTCATGATCTCAGCCTGGTTGTAACTAAGGAAACTAGTAGTCATTGAAAGAAATGCATGAACAGAATGATAAAAGCAGTCATATAGTTTTGTCACATTTTAAAGTTAAATTTTTGAAATGATTTAATTATAAATGCATGTCTATTCTTTTCATGAAATATATGTTTGTAAAATGGATATATTTGCTATGATATTGCCCTATTGAGCTAGGATGTAGCTCACCCTTTGACTATATGTCACAGGTGATGGTTTAGAATTTGATGAGAATGTAGGAGTTGCTACAGACGAGGGTGATCCTGGTGATTTGGAGTACTTTCCTGAGGAGACTGAGCCTCCTCCGGAGAGATTCTTCTAGAAGATTTTTGCTACGCATTTTGATAGTATTTGGTAAAAAGAAAAGAGAATTACATCTTGATACGTCCAGCCTTATTTTTTTTTATTTTGTAAGGGTAAACAAATATGTAATATTCTTTTGCCGAACCATTGAGAGTGACCGTAGTTACGAAACTAATGGTTCGGGTTGGTTCTTTTGTTCATGCGGAGTCATGAAATTAGAACTATCTTTTGGACACGTGCTTTTGGATTAACGTACTGTAGAAAAGGAGAATTATTTTGCATCACTTTCTTTTGTTTAATAGTATGAATGGGATGTACCAATGTTCCACACTTTCATTATGGGGCACGGCCTTTAGGGCTGTGCCGATGGCACGAGTTTTGGGGTGCCGAAATCTGGGCTGTCACATCCTAGCTCTGCCTCCCATGAACAACAACGCGTCGTATATGGAGTAATTGCTCAAGCACGTCCTCAATTTGTAATCCACATTAACTCCATTGCATTTACTCCTTCTGACTCTCTCTCTCTCTCTCCTTAACTCTCTACACCAACCCAACTTAATGAGAAATAACTCTCTTAAGTTATTTGCTTCTCTTAACCCTCTCTTGCTTTGGTGTAAAGAACATACACCAAGGATAGGTGTAAGTGATCTCTAAATTAGCTCCTACGCTACACATACGTGTTCATTTACATCAAGGCTACTTTAACCATAGTCATCGCGTTGACTTTCACTTGGTCATACCTATGACCAGTCGAGCACGCATCCCGAGGACACTGTTCAATGTCCAAATTTTAGGGATGTTATAATATCCGTCTCATCTGGCCACCCACAACAATAAGGGGTGTAAGTTTATACTTGTATGAATGTTGAGTAGTGAAAAATGCCAGTTTTCACCCCTTAACCTGACCTTTGATGGACCTGTGAGCACATTAATAAACCTCTGTTGAGTCTGTTTTGTAGATTGCAATAAAAGATAAGAAAAATGCAGAAAACCACTCAAGAATGCCACACAAAGAAGTCCACCTCTCAGCACAGTGCAGACCCAGCAATGGCACATAAGAGGGCTGCACACCATTGAGCCCTTGGAGCACGTGGCTATAGCAGGGTAAGGCGAAGGAAGTGAAAATAAGCTGGAAACATCCTATAGAGAGGTCATCTGAAGACTTCGATAGGAGCTGAAAGCAAAGAAAGGAGGAATTCATGCAGTTGAGAAGGTTTTGATAGGATCTGAAGCCAGAAGAAGAATGGATTCGTGTGGATTGAGGAGTTTGATAGGATCCAAGAACCTATCGAGCAGTTGAAAGAGAAGAAACTATCCTATTGAAAGCCTGCCTGAGGTGTAAGAGGAACCTATCGAATAGTTTCCTGAACCTATCGAGATGGAGATGCGGGAGCGAAACCTATCGAAATGATCCTCCAACCTATCAAAAAGCTTCCCCAACCTGTCGAATGCTCCAGGTAGAGGGTTGAGAATGCTGAAGCTTTAAGAGAAAACTCATCCTATCAAAACCTATCGAAGAAATTTGAGAACCTAGTGAAAGGACCAAAAAGCTCCATTTGAACCTGTCGAAAGCTTCCTCAACCTATCAAAATCGTGTGAAGAACTTTTCAGAAAATCGGCGATTCATACGCTGCAACTTGGTGACTTGCTACATGCAAACTGAGGCAGATTGGTGACTGGTATGACGATCGAAAAGATGCCTTAGGAAATCCTAACCAACCCACATGCTTTAACAGAACTCTAACAAACTCTGAGGACCTTCTAGAAGGAAAGATTGGCGGGAAAAATAAGAGAGAAAGCTATATATGGAGATCCCCAATTGCAATTAGGGGAGATCAAGATTTAGATCAATTTCTGGAGATCAGAGCTTGAAGTGAAAGTCCATTTTCCCTCTTTTAGCTCAACCATGGTTGGCTAATTCCCTTGGAGCAGCGAAGAGAGAGGTTAGATCTGTAATTGGGTAAGGTTGAGAGTGTTATTGTGGGTTAATTACTGCACAAACTACAGATCTGAGAGCATTTCATTGTAGAGCGAGTTTTATTGCAATGTAAATGTTATTTCTATTAATTTAATTAGATTTATAGTTCCTTTGGTTTCATTTGGTGCTCGATCAGATTTGTGTATAGGAGTCTGTTGATCAGCTCACCCACTTAACTGGTAGACCTCTTGGATACCATTTGAGCTCCCTAGATCTGATATCCCTATAGTTTCTTATGTCTGTGACCTAGAAATTGTAGCATCCGTAGTGGTTTTAATACTCTGATTGAAACCTTTGGTTTGGAGGAATTCCATAGGATGATCTGTGACCATTAAAGTGGACAGATCATATCCTTAAGAGCAGTCCAATCTCTGGTTTCAATTGGATTCTTCTACCATAGACCTTTGGATCGGATGAAGTCTATAGGATGGTCTGAGACCATTAAAGTGGACCATAGCCTTAAGATCAGCTAAATCCTTTGGTTTAGAGTGGAACCTTCTACCCTGCAGCTGTGCTTGTAGCCAACTTTGGGATTTGTGTGCTTTGAAACCCTTGTAACATGATCAGCTCAACCTGATCACAGTGAGACCAATCTCCAAGCTGCTCTTCTCCATTTTCTATTTTTAAACCCTTCCATTTGCAAGATCTAGATCTCTGGACTCGATCTCAGTAGTTTACATTTCAAGGATAGTTTAGTTCAAGCGACAACCCTGTTTAACCTCTCCCCTTTTTCTTAGCTTCCTTAGCATTAGTTAGGGTGCTAGATCTCTTACTAATCTGGAGATTTACCATATTTTAAACTCACCTCCCTGTGGATATTTCCTTACTTATTAAAACTTGCTACAAAGGACCCTGTATCTTGCAGGTCTAGGATATTTTTGTTGTGCTGAATTCATCCCCTGTTTTACTATCATTACACAATAAATCAGCATATTGAAATTCTCTAACAAGTTTTTGGCGCCGCTGGCGGGGAGATATTTTTAAAATTGGTAGATCTAGTTTAGACCATAGATCTGCAGTAGTTTGTTTGATTTTTTTTACTAACTTTGTTTGTAAGTTTTGTTGTTTTCTAGTATTCTGTTTATATTTCACCATATCTAAAGCTGCTACGAAAAGAGGAGCATTGTGCTGGAGGCTGCTCTTGAGTTTGCATCCCTCTACTCCCTTTCATTGGTCAGATCTATTAAATTTTAGATTCAATAGTCATTTATTTTTTTTCCTGTTTGTTGTGTTTGAAGAATTGCTCTGCATTTGATCTTGAGTGGTGTATGTTTGGGAGAAGAACTCTCCAACCACAGATTGTCCCTTTAAATCTAGAGGTTGAAAGGCTTCTCCGATCTAGACAAACTCCACTCACATTTGTTGTAACTGAATTTCTAGAAATGGGTTAGTAACAGCAGCCTAGAACTCTCAAGGAATTTAATGCACCAGGGGTTTACAATTCCCCCTTCTACATTCAGTTCCTAGTTGCTCAAGAAAATTATGAAATAAAGTCTTCCATAATCCAGATGCTACCCTCATTTCATGGCCTAACCAAAGAGGATCCTTATAAACACATTGATGAATTCTTAGGACTCTGCACCACTTTCAACATCGCAAGTTTGGGGGAGGAAGCAACCAGAATGAGATTCTTTCCTTTTTCATTAAAGGATAGAGCCAGGACCTGGTTGTCAATGCTTCCACCCAATAGCATTCAGTCATGGAGTGATCTTCAATGTCAGTTTTTGGTCAAATTCTTCCCCATGTCCAAAACAAGCTAGTTGAGGAAGGGCATCATCTCATTTGCCCAAGATCCAGCTGAGGAATTTCACCAAGCTTGGGAGAGATTCAAGGAACTCCTAAAGAAATGCCCCCACCATCAAATCCCTAAATGACAATTGGTTCAAAGTTTTTACCAAGGGATTGATTCAAAAAGCAGAGACATGGTAGATGCTTCTTATGGTGGCACCTATCTCCATAAAACTGTTGAGGAGGCCTGGGAGTTGTTTGATATCATTAGTGAGAACTCCATACAGAGGGAGACCTTGTCTAGGGACCTAGATCCTCTTAAATTGGTGAAAGTAAATACCACAAGAGGGAAGATATTTGAGGTAAATGTGCAAAGTGATTTGGAGAGGAAAGTAGACAGCCTGACACTGAAATTTGATAAGCTCATGGGAGCAATGCAGTCACCCATGGCTACTAGGGTGGAGGAGGCATGTGCTATCTGCCAATCCCCTACCCACCCCATTGAAGAATGCCCATCAACTGTCTAATTTTCAGATTTTATTACGGAGCATGTGGCTGTCACTCAGTCCTATGGGCAACAACTTGCTGTTGGGTATCAATGGAGGAACCACCCTAACTTGAGGTGGAGACAAGATGCATACCCAAACCAGCAGCAACAGCCACATCAGCCCATGCCCTATAGAAATGCTCAGCCCTACCACTAGAGTTATGTTCCCCAGTCTCATTACCAGAAGCCCATGACCCAGCTTGTGGGCCAGCCTGTGCAGCAACCTGCACCACCTCCAGCTGTGAAAGCACCTTCTTTCGAGGAACAAGTTCTGGCCTCACTGCAAAATTTGGGTCCCTTAACTCAAACTGTGCACTCTCACAGCCAAAGCATAAAAAAGATAGAAGACCATCTTGGCCAGCTGTCTAATGCATTGACTAAGAGAGAGGAAGGGAGGCTACCTAGCCAACCACTGGATAACCCAAGGAGATAGTATGTAGTGGGTGAAGTTTCCTCCACCTATGAGGAAGCCAAATCCATTACTACATTAAGAAGTGGAAGGATAGTTGGTACCTAAGACAACTGTGAGACTTTGAGAAATTTTGAAAAAGGCACAGAGGTGGTTTTTGAAAGGACACAATAAGGACCACTATTGGTGGACATAAAGGAGCAACTAGATGAGAATAAAGAGGATAATGATGATCCTCAAGAAAAGAGAAAAATAAAAAAAAAAGTTGACCAATTGGCTAAGGCTGCAAATGAGGGAGCAATCCCACATTTGCCATTTCCTAAAGCATTGCAAGCACCTTCCCCTTTCGATAAAGGGCAAGGTAAAATAGAGGAAATGATGAAAACTTTTAAGCAAGTAAAGATCAACTTGCCTTTACTTGATACAATTAAACAAGTTCCAGCCTATGCCAAGTTTCTGAAGGAATTATGCACCCATAAAAGACAGTCTAGGATACACTTATCCAAGAAGGTCTTTCCAGCAGAAAAGGTAAAGCAAATGCTGTCTATTGCTACCCCCACAAAACTTCAAGACCCTGGAGTGCCCACTATCCCCTGCATCATTGGGGATCATAAAATTGAGAAAGCCTTATTAGATCTGGGAGCCAGTGTGAATTTACTGTCATATATAGTATATGAGAAGCTGGGTTTAGGAAAGTTGGAGCCCACACATGTGGTCTTGCAATTAGCTAACAGATCTGAAAGGAAGCCTATGGGGGTAATTGAAGATGTCCTTGTGGGAGTTGACAAGTTCTTTTACCCTACTGACTTTGTGGTGCTAGACATGGAGCCACGCAAATGTGTTTCTTCCATAATGTGATTTTAGGCAGGCCTTTTTTGGCCACTGCTAATGCTTGTATACAATGCAGGTCAGGAGTCATGGAATTCTCCTTTAGCAACTTGAAAGTAAAGCTAAATGTGTACAACACAGCTCATCAGCCTCCTCTAGATGAGACCTATATTTCCATTAATGTACTAGAGGAGGCTGTGCATAAAAATCCACATCCACTGATGCAGGGCAATGTGTGGTTTACAAATACAAAACGGCACCCAGGGAATGGACATTTACTGTAGAATAGATCCACGAAAGGTGCCAAGTTTGATGAGCCTGAAGAAACTATGGACCTTCCAGACCCTCCAGATTAGCCCCTGAAGTCAGTATGTATCATATGTACCTTACTTTGCTTTTGTTCTAGGTGTTTACTTTGTTGTTAATTAAAATTTTTTTTTCTGTAATAAAAAAAAAATTGCCATGCTAAATATTAGGCCATTATTTCAATATTATCAGCTGCCCTAAGATAATGGGTGCTTGGCCACAAGGGAAACAAACTGTAGAGTAGCACAGTAGAAGAGCTTGCTGAGTGCTGAAGCTGAGAGTGCCCAGAAATGTAGCCTTATTTGGTTTTTGGGAGCCTTCGATAGGTCAAGTTCACTTTTTGTTAGGTCACATGGTGATTTCGACAGGATATTTGATGGTTTCGATTGCCACTAAGGCCTGTCAAAGGATGGTTCCACCTACTGGGATCCTATTAAATCATACCTTTTGAAAGCTGTGTCATCTAAGCTTTCGACAGGACGCATGAACCTATCGAAACCATCCAATGCATCCTATCGAAATCGTATTTCACCCCCTATATACCTGTCGATAAGTCATATGTGCCTCACTCACTACCGTTTGCAAAAGCCCTAGCTCTCTTCCTCTCTCTTTCGCCTCCTTCCTCCACAAAATCCTCGCAGAACCTTCAACTGTTCAGTTTGCCATTTCGTACGTGCATTGAGCTTGCGCAGAAGAGTGTTGTGCATTTGATTTTGGAGAAATTAGAGTTGTGTATTGCGATATCTGTTAAACCCTAGGAATTTTGGGGTAAGTTGCCTTCCCACCGCTAATCTGTTGTTGTTCTAATTGTTAACCTCTAAATTCCATTACAAGTTAGTGAGTGAACAATCCCTGAGAGTAAATGGCTGAGCTTGAGGAAACCCTAGCAAACCTACTCCGGAGACTAGCTGCTTCTACCCCCAAATCTTCCAAGAAATCGAAGTCAGTTTCCAAACCACCTGTTAAGAGGAAGCTCTCTGAAGAGACACCCAAGAAGGCCCCTAAAGCTAAGAAAACCAAAGCGGTAGAAATTCATGAGCCTGTGGTGGAAACACCCTTAGAGAGAATTGCTCCTACAGTAGAGCTTCCAGCTGGGTAACTACCCCCAATGAGTTTCTAGAAAATTTGAGTCTTGTCCCTGAGACAGTTTTTGATCTGGCATATTTTGCCAACATTGGGGAGTGCCATGGGACATTGGAACATTTGAAGAAATAAGGATTATTGCCCTTGCTTTAACCCTTGAAGGAAAATGTGTACCCTAGGTTGGTGAAATTGTGGTACCAGAACCTGACAAAGAAGGTGGTGCCCGGGGCTGAGGATGTACTAGAAATCTTAATTGATGACTGGCAGCTGATTGTCCATTGCAGAGACATTGGGATGGCTTTGGGATTCCCATATCAATTTGACTCCACTAGAGCTGAGGGAGCACCTATAGGGGCTACATTTAGGGAAATGGCTAAATAGCTTACGAACGGAATAGTGGGCTCTGGTGAATCCCTGATGAGAAGAGACCTCCATCCTACCCAAAGACTCATTGATACCATTTTGAGGAAAAATGTCTATGTCACTGGCCACTTGCAAGAGAGAAGGGCCCCATTAGTGGATGCCCTATACTACTGTTCAAAGGGATAGTTTGTGAATGCACCTAAGCTGATTTTTGAAAGAATTGTGGACATCAATGAGAAGGTGCTGAAGAGACAAGCTTTTGCTAAGGGAGGAGGTTTGCCCTTCTGCAGACTCATCACATGTCTGCTCAAGACTGGAAAGTATGTGATCAAAAGAAATGAGCCAATGGAGAAGCTGACCATCAAAGTGTATGGAAAGCGGGAATGGTCCACCACTCTCACTTTGATTAAGAAGAGTAAACCAGTTAGAATGGAGGAGGCTGAGAAGGCACCCACTACCGTGGCAGCAGATATTCCAGCCGAGATACCCTCATCCATCCCTCCCCCTACCATACCTGTCCCATTACCCACACCTCCACCCACGTTGCTTTTTCCTTTTGTATCAGTCCCTCTTCCAACAGACTCCTTTCCACCCACCTTTGAACCAGTTTTACCTTCACCCACCACTCAGGTTTTCCAACTTGAAGTCCTTGAACCTCCCACATTCTCCGAGCTTACCCCTACCATTTCTTCTCCACCCATTACCCAACCCATTTCTGATTTCCCCCCTCCACAACCCCCTCTGCATATACAGGGTGTGGACCAGTTCACCACTATCGGGCTCACTACCCTCATGACTTCAATTGTGGAGGATGTTGCTCATGAGTACACTCCCCTTCCTGGCTCCCCACGCCCCACTCCCCCTCATTTCAACCATGCACCCTCCTCTCCTTTCCATCCCATTCCAACACCTGTCCCGTCTACCCCCACCATGCCTGACACGTTCACCCAAATTCTCTCACTCCTATAGTTCATTCAATCTTAATTGACCATAAACACTGACAACCAAACCCTCATGAGCGCCTGCCTACAATCAATTCAATCCACCCCTACCCATCCTCTCCAGCTCCTCAACCCCTCCCACCTCCCCTCGTTCACCTATCCACGTACCCATACATTTATCTCCTCCTCATTCACCCAGAGCTTCACCACCCCGGGCTACTGCCCAGGCTGAGGAGGTAGCAGCCCCATCTCTTCCCACACCTTCATCTGTTCTCCCTTCATCACCATCTATAATTGCTTCTGCAGTGGTTGAATCACCCATCAACTACTCCCCCCCTCCCACTCCACCTATTTTTAAAGATGCATCCACCCAAACTGATCCATGGGAGGATCTGGTTCTCTCCACCCCCTCCTCTTCATCCACTACACCCATGTCCTTGCCCATTGTCCTTAGACAAAACATGTACATCCCCGCTTACCTCACCCTGCTGTATGCCATGAGGGACAACCCTTACATCCACAGGGATGTCCTGAGAGGAATGGCTACACTCCGAGCTTCCCTTGAAGCCCCTTATGAGGAGAGGATTGCCAACATAGAATTGGAGCACAGAATCAAGCTTCGAGATATCTCTCAAGGGTGGTCTGAAATCCTGACTCGTTATGAGTTCGCAAAACAGTTGGCAGCTGCTGAGAGTCTAATTGCCAAATATGAGAAGAAGAATTTTGAGCTTCTCAAGAAGAAATTAGCCAATGCTTAGGAGATACTCATGGCCACTAAGGAACTCTCTGATGCCAACCTGCTCTATGTCGCAAAACAAATTGACATATTGGAGAAAAAGGTTGCTTCCTGTACCTCTCAACCCTTTCAACCTACCCCTCTAGCCACCGTACCTCCTACTGAGCCTCCCTCCACTCAATCTTGTCCCCCTTCTACAACTCGACCTCCTCCTACCCCACATGTGGATGTGCACCCTCCTCCAGCCCAGGAACCTCCCCCTACTCAACCTGCCCCTCCAAAATCTAAAATGGCCCCCACCAAGAAGAAAGTCCCTGCCAAAAGATCTACCCCCTCTGCTACTTCTATCAAGAAAGGGAAGAAGCCTGCTGCCCAGTCTAAAGAGGCTCACCTCACCAAGCCCCCAACACAACTTGACGCCTCTTTCACCTTACTCTCTAGGAACGAAAGAAGGAAGGCTGTTGCGGCTCTCAGATTGGACCCCACTGTTGTTTTTCCTTCTGATTCAAATTCAAATTTTATTGCTACTGCTGATCCAAAAGGAAAACAACCTGCTGCTCAGTCTGAGGAGGTAGTAAAGAACCCGCAACAGAAAGTAAAATCTAAAGGAAAGGCTCCTTTATCTAAGGATGAGCTGAAAAACCTGGCTGACCTCTATGGTTGGCCAGATGATGCCTGTAAATAGATGTGGCAGTTTGTTGTTTTAGTTTCTTTCTAACTTATCTCATGTATATATTTGCCATATTAATACAATTTTGTCTTCATGTATTTTTGTTTTTTTTTACTGTGTCGATATTTTCTTCCCATGCCTCTCTCCTGATTTCATTGTATCAAACAGTGAGGATACTGTTTAATTTAGGTTTGGGGGTATGGCAGGTATGCCAATGAAATGAGTTAATGGTAGTATAGCTAGGCTAAAAAGGAGTGTTTGGAATTAGTTAGAGTAAATTCTCACTTGATTTTTTATGGAAAAGAGGAAATTAAAAAACTGTTGAAACTAAAATAATCTGTAGTCCAAAAGGCTTCATGAGGCAAATGTCAACAATTTTCAAAAAATAATTTTGATGTGTAGTAAACCTGAAACGAGAGAAGATTGTGAAGATACACCCCTGAAAATTTGATGGAAGGCCATATCCAGTGAGATTTGGACCTGAGAAATTTTTCTTTGAAGAGTGTCTAGGCAATTCTTCTGCTCTAAGGACTGATTGAACTCAATTTTGCTCACTAGAAGTTAGGCAAATCCAATTTGAAATAGCTCGACAGCACTCATGACATGGAGGATATGAAGTAAGGCCATCCCTTGGACAGTTTGAATTTAAAGATCCTACCCTTTGAACTTCCCTTGATACTCCCACTTTGAGCCTTAAAGATCCCAATTTCTTTGATGGAAACAAGAAAATTCAATCCCAAAAGAAAAACCTTTTGACCCGATGCAGCCTGACCTCACTCTGAGAATTCAGAAGGTAAAGGTGAAGAAATGGAAGAAGGTAGAGCTGGTGTGATTTTTGGCTCAGAAAGAGGGAAACTCATTTGGTGGTGTTGTGGCATTCCGGCCCATAAAAAATAAAAATAAAAATAAAAATAAATAAATAATTGAGAAAAATACAAAAAGAAAAAAAAGTATACAAAAAGAAAAAAAAAAGAACAGAGCAAACGGATGAGAAAGAGAAGTCACTTCATTTGAAAATCTACAAGAAGATAAGAAGCTGATGAAGCTGATCACTTCAAGTCTGAAAATTTAAAAAGAAAGTAAAGAGGTGCTAAAATGAAGAAGGTTGACTTGCAAATCACTTCCTTACCTTTACAGACTTCTCAAATTTGAACCCCTTCTACCCTTTCATTCTTTTACAAACCTCATCCCTAAGCCACATTACAACCCAATAAAAAGACCTTACTGATCTGAAATAAATTGAGCTGTTATGTGGAGATAAGGATTTATTTTAATCAATGGTGAAAAAAATTAGAAAATTTTAGGAATTAGAGCAATTCCTATGCTATTGCTTGCAGTCCTATTTGAGGGCTGTAACTACTCTTGAGCTGCGTGAGATTCTACACCTTTCATTCTTGTTGTTGTGAGTGAACAGCCCTAGTGAGACTTGGGTCTGAAATCCAATGTGATGGGGGTAGTATCAAAACAGAATTCTCAAGTGAAAGGTGAGCCATGCATTAATTTTTAGGAGAAATGCCTTGACATGAGCTGAGTGATGGTAAAGGATCATAGCAAACTTTCAAGTTTTGAGCAGATTTTTTTTTCTCTGTTGAAACTCCTCTACTGAATTGAAAAGACAAGGTGTGAATTTAATCTATTTACTAAAACTCTGTTTTAGTAGGATGCACTACTATTAACTAACTTTATGGGAGATGTTTGTGGGTACCTTCACTGAAAACCATCAGGATACTTCACTCCTCCACTAGGGATCACCTAGGGGTTTAAAAGGCTTGATGCACATGCTAAATGCATCCGTGATCCCTACGAAAGTGGCATTTTTATTTTTTTAATTTTCCTTTACTCAGGGACTAGCAAAGCTTAGGTTTGAGGTGTGTTAAGTAGTGAAAAATGCCAGTTTTCACCCCTTAACCTGACCTTTGATGGACCTATGAGCACATTAATAAACCTCTGTTGAGTCTATTAAAAGATAGGAAAAATGCAGAAAACCACTCAAGAATGCCACACAAAAAAGTCCATCTCTCAGCACAGTGCAGACCCAGCAATGGCACACAAGAGGGTTGCACACCATTGAGCCCTTGGAGTGCGTGGCTACAGTAGGGTAAGGCGAAGGAAGTGAAAAAAGGCTAGAAACATCCTATCGAGAGGTCATCTAAAGACTTCGATAGGAGTTAAAAACAAATAAAGGAGGAATTCGTGTAGTTGGAAAGGTTTCGATAGGATCTGAAGGTAGAAGAAGAATGGATTCGTGTGGATTGAGGAGTTCGATAGGATCCAAGAACCTATCAAGCAACTGAAAGAAATGAAGAAACCATCCTATCGAAAGCCTGCCTGAGGTGTAAGAAGAACCTATCGAATGGTTTCCTGAACCTATCAAATGGTTTCCTAAACCTATCGAGATTGAGACGCGGGAGTGAAACCTATCGAAATGGTCCTCCAACCTATCGAAAAGCTTCCCCAACCTATCGAATGCTCCAGGCAGAGAGCTGAGAATGTTGAAGCTTTATGAAAAGGCTCATCCTATCGAAACCTATCGAAGAGATTTGAGAACCTAGTGAAAGGACCAAAAAGCTCCATTTGAACCTATTGAAAGCTTCCTCAACCTATCAAAATTATGTGAAGAACTTCTCAGAAAATTGGTGATTCACACGCTGCAACTTGGTGACTTGTTGCACACAAATCGAGGCATATTGGTGATCGACACGATGATCCAAAAGATGCCCTAGGAAACCCTAACCAACCCACGTGCTCTAACTGAACTCTAACAAACTCTGAGGACCTTCTAGAAGGAAAGATTGGGGGGAAAAATAAGAGAGAAAGCTATATATGGAGATCCCCAATTACAATTGGGGGAGATCGAGATTTGGATCAATTTCTAGAGATTAGAGCTTGCAGCAAAAGCCCATTTTCCCTCTTTTAGCTCAACCATGGTTGGCTAATTCCCTTGGAGCAGTGAAGTGAGAGGTTAGATCTGTAGTTGGGTGAGGTTGAGAGTGTTATTGTGGGTTAAGTGCTACACAGACTACAGATCTGAGAACATTTCATTATAGAGCGAGTTTTATTGTAATGTAAATATTATTTCTATTGATTTAATTAGATTTATAGTTCCTTTGGTTTCATTTGGTGCTCGATCGGATTTGTGTAGAGGAGTCTGTTGATCAACTCACCCACTTAACTGGTAGACCTCTTAGATACCATCTGAACTCCCTAGATCTGATATCCTTGTAGTTTCTTCTGTCTATGACCTGGAAATTACAGCATCTGTAGTGGTTTTAATGCTCTGGTTGAAACCTTTGGTTTGGAGAAATTCCATAGGATGATTTGTGACCATTAAAGTGGACAGATCATAGCCTTAAGAGCAGTCCAATCTCTGGTTTCAATTGGATTCTTCTACCATAGACCTTTGGATCGGATAAAGTCTATAGGATGGTCTGTGACCATTAAAGTGGACAGACTATAGCCCAAGGACCTCTAGCAATTTTTTTTTGAATTTTCTTTTGATTCGAGGCCTCTAAGCAAAGCTCAAGGACCTTTGGCAATTTTATTCTTGCACAACTCTTTAAGTGGATCAAATGCCAGTTGATACGCTTTAAGAGCGCGTGCGCTCTGTCGGGGATAGGTATACCTTGGGGATGTGCATGTTTCGGTGGTGAGCTGCTCTTGATTCACACTAGCCGGAGTGCCTTAACTCATGATAAAGCTAAAAAAGATCAGGATATGACCAAACCTCCATCGAAAGAGATGACCAATTCTTGCCTCCATCCCCAATGAAATCACATCTTACTAACTATGCACAGACAGACACCCATCAGGGGCGATAAGCAGCAAATAGGCGCGTACGGAAGCCTCGACCTAAGGTAAATTTATGAGGACAAACGACCATCCTGCTGATACCTAGGCGCAAGTGCGTACATTCAACAGGGACACCATGCCTATACAGGTTTTAACCCAGTGTAAAAGAAAATAAAAGGGAATGAGCCCTTTGGTCTGTATGTTTGCACATAGTTTGGTTGGTTGTAATTTCATTTTTGATGGGTCAGTTTCAACTGACAATAAACTTTTCGAATGGTCTGAAGTCGGGTGCACTCTTGTTCAACATAGATCCGAAGGTGGATGATCAGAGCCAAATGCTTGGAAGGTGGGGTCAACCTACACAAGATTTTAACTACATAACAAAAGGTTGTTATCCCGAACCTTCTCCTTCTTTTTTTCTTCTCTTTTTTTTTCCTTTTTTTTCTTCTTTTCTCTTTTTTTTTTGCATGTCAGTTCGAGACTTTGAGCATGCTCAAACTATTTTTATTTTTGCAAGTATCCTTAGGCAGATTAACTTGCCATGTTGATACACCACAAGGACAAGCGCATTCCGGTGATAGCTCCTTGGTTTGCCTGCCGGATCAGGACTCGCCTCCTGTCGGGGAAGGTTTTGGGCTAGGTGTATGTTCCCAGGAGCGAACGGTGATGGATGAGTTTATTTGCTTGCCGGATCATGCCCTGACTCATGGGGAATGTTTAAGGAATAGTGACTGGGGATGGGTAAAATTATCTGCCTGCTGGATCAGGTCTCACCTCCTGGGGATGCGTGGTCTTGGTCTTTAAACAAAATAGACCCAGATATTTTATTTAGGAAGGTGGGCTCGGAGGCGGGTTCCTGATGTCCGGGGATAAACATGACCGGTATTTTGCCTGCCGGATCAGGCATGAGGTGTCCCTGTGTAAAACAGTGTTTGAGAATTTTTGGGTGAACTCGATCATTCCGAATTGATTTAACATGGCTCTCGGAGTGGGGCAAACAGGCGTTGCGACGCTCTTTTGAGAACTAGTGTTGTGTTTCGGCATATTTCCTTTTTCTCTCTTTTTTTTTGTTGTTATTTCATGTGAATCTCTTATTTTTTTTGGTTTTATGCAAATTTTTTTTTATGATTTTATGGGAGCACTCGGCGGGCGCTTACAGATCAAGATCCGTTTATTGTAGCACGGTCCCTTTGGGCCAATCGAAGGGAGCTCGAAGGGCCATTTAGGGATGCGTGCACCATCTCCTGGTGATACGTGGGCTTCTAAGAGGGGCCAGGCGTAGATCCGGGCCATACAAAGGGCTTGTCTGGTCATCAAAGCCAAAAATTAATTGGTCGGTATATAATATACACTGCAAATCTTGAAAATGGTCGGCGTATATATTATATACGCTAACCAACCAAAATTTGGCGCTTTAAACTGCCCCGAGCTCTTTCAAATTCTATTTTCTTCCCTCCTTCCTTCTCAAGTCTGAGACAGCCCCCTAGAGTTTTTGTGTTTGATTTTGCTTGAGTTCTAGCAATTAGCTGCGTGCCGATTCACTCTCGATCTTTAGATCTATTTCCTCTCCTATTGAAGGTAATCACCAACCCCTCTTTCATCTTTCCTTTACATTTTGATAATGTTTTTTTTATTTGAAATGCTTGATGTTCTTCCTTTTTGTGGTGAAAGATTAAAGCTTTTTTCAAGTATATGTGATTCCTTATGCCTATGCTCCTCTTTTTCCATTCATTTTTTTTTACTATATCATCATCATTCATCATTCATCATTTTTTTTCTCCTCTTTTTTTCTTATGTTTCTTTCATGATGGATTAGTGTTGCTCTTCCCTTTTTCCTTTTTTCTCTTTTCTTTTTCTCTTTTTTTTTGTTTGTTGTTTTTTTTTTTATTTTCTTTAGCAACCTTTCCTTATACCGATGTGTTCCACATTTCAAGGATGTCTGGCGACAAAGGGCAAGATCAACAGGAGGGGCCAGAGATGGCCTATGGTCCTCATGGGGAGCAGTTTATCGTTTCTCAGTGCTCTTCTCAACCCTGGTATGAAATGCAAGGTGAAGCCACCCGTATCAGCCTCTTCCATTATCAGCACACCCATATCTCCAACTTTGGGATTGCTGGCCAGGTAAACCGATGAGCCCTTTTCTTTTCCTTTGATGCTTTTGCTACACCATTTTGCTCCTATTTGATAGATTCCTTTTGTTTGCAGCCTTTACCTCATATCATGTTTCGGGGTGGCTGGTTCGATCTCCAGCGCCTCGTGCTCTATCTTTCCCCAGTGGTGAAGGACCTGCTTGCTCAAGCTGGTTTTGGGGATTTTATTTCGTGCCCCACTGTGAGGGCCGACACGGCCTATGTGAAGGCCCTGATAGAGTGCTTTCGCCCTGAGACCATGACGTTTCATATGACCATGGCTGAGATGACCCTTACACCCATGGACTGGTCCATGATCACTGGGGTTCGCATTGGAGGTGTCACTACCCACCGCCGATAGGGAGGAGGTGACTCGGCTAATAGGGGCCTACCCAACCTCAGGGAATGTTCATGATTCTGAAGTCAAGTTATCCTGGCTGGTTAGTCTGTTTGAGCCTCATGAGTTGATGGATCTGGGCCAGCCCGATGTAGCCATTTATCTAGAGCCAGAGCGTGCACTGATGCTGGCCTGTATTTCTCTGTTGTTTCTTTTGGGTAAGACTCTTCTTTCAAACATCAGCGGAGGGCGGGTCTCATTGTCCCTTCTCAGTCTTATGGTGAACTGGGACAACGTGCATTGATTTGATTGGGGCGGTGCTGGCTATGCGGTGCTCATGTCTAGCCAGGTGCGAGCCGTACTTGGGGAGTCTAGCTCCATTGTGGGCTTTTGGCACGCACTTAAGGTATTTTATCCTCTAGTCTTAGTTTGTCCAACTTTTCCCTTTTATGGCATATCTATTTTTATCTACTTTCTTTCTCAGGTTTGGGGGTATCTGCATTTCCAACCTGGTCGCCCTCTGCTTCTATCCGAAGTTCCTACGTTACCCCTTATGAGCAATTGGCACGTGAACCGCCGTCGGGACGTAGGCATGAAGCACCTAGAGTTAGGGCTGTGCTCCCAGATTGATCTGTTGATCCCTGAGCAGGTATAACAATTTCTATCTTTTCAAATGTGATAGTTCTTTCGTGCTGTGGGTTCAAATGTATACATCCCTCCTCTGTTTTTATTTTATATATTTTTTTTGAGCAGGTCATCCTTGATCCCTCGGATCTCCTTTCTCATTTTTTGTTAGACCGACGCATCATTTTCTTCTATGGGTCCTGGACTAGGGCCCATTAGCTAGGAGAGAGGGTGGTTCATCAGTACCATCCTCTTTTCGCTGTGCCCCAAGCTCCTCCAGCAGATGTGTTGGCTCTTGAAAGTTCCACCGAAGTGCTTACCGCTCGCTTTCTCCATCATGGGGTTCCCATTGATGACCTTCTTTTTCCAGGGGGATATCAGATGTGGTATGAGTCTCTGCCCTATCATTCTCTGCTGCCCCGGTTCGTGCCTGGTGCCAACTTTTTGGCCTTTGGCGATTCGCGGTCTCAGGTAATGTTCTTTCCTCTTTTTATTTAGTAGCCTTCCTGTGAATGCCTTGATTGCCCTGCTATTTGAACAAAAACCATTTCTCTCTACAGTTTGGGCAAGGTGGTGACTCAGATGAGGAGGATGAGGCGGTTGCTCCTGATGAGGCTACAGGTGCTGGACCTTCTGACCCTTTTGGCACTGGTGCTTCTGACAGTTCGCCGCCGAGGTCCAGGGGACCTTTAAGCGCTTGGATGATGCTTTCCTGTCGCGTATGTGTGCCGATGTCGCTGAGAAGGCACGCATATCCACTGAAGCTATTCGAATCCCACCTCCTGAGCTGATCCCCGGGGTAGTTTCTACCTTGTTGCTTTGCTCTCTCTTCTCTTTTTATCTTTTTTTTCTTGAACTATGCTGATGACCTGTGTGACTGACACCTCTTTTTCTTGCTGTGCAGAATTATGAGTCGGCTGTGAACCAAGCCGAATATTACCGCAACATTGTCAGGCTTAGAGAGGCTAAGGTGGTGAGTGAATACTGACCAAACCTAATCATTTTCTTATTTACCTTTCGCATGTTTCCTTACATGATGGCCTCTGGTGTGCTCCTGCAGCGTGCTCGTAAAAAGGAGTCGCGCTCTCTGCTCGGCCGCATCTCTCAGGCATGGACTCGGGTGGGAGAGACTCGTACTTTTCAAAGCGCGACCCGGTGCCGGAAGAAGTCGAAGGGGGCTGCCCAAGACTAGTTTATTTTCTGAAAATTTGAAACATTGAAACAGTTTAGACTTTTGTTTATTGGGGGAATATGTAATCTTTTAAACAAAAAGTTTTTTTTGAATGGTTTTATGATTTTTATGGTTTATATGAATGCTCTGTTTGGTTATCTCTCCGCTTTTATAGTTTCCTTTTCTTCGGCATGAAGCGGACCATAGCCCCTCCAACGATGAGATTGAGCCCGCATATGATTCTCCGCATATGACCCATGGATACCGCATCATTCGAGGATTTCCCATGGGTGCGTGAGCGTGCCCGACTGTGGGTTACCCCGAGATAAAAAAAGTAGGCCAAGCGAAGCCCGTCCCTCTCTTGGGAGGAAGTAAAAAGAATGAACCAATGCGAGGGGAGCCACACTTCCCTGCAATTTTAGCTGGGCATATATATTATATACGCCTGGCAAAATATTTAAAATTTTGCCTTGGCGTATATAATATATACGACTCATATAACTGGGCTCAACGGGTTCTCTATAACCTTAACCTGGCCCTCTTTGCCTCTCTTTTCATCCAGACTTGGCCTTTTTGCCCTCCTTTTTTTTTCTTCTTTTTCTTCTCTCTCTTTTTTTTATTTTCTTACAAATGGATCCAAATCCCTACATTGACTGATTTTTATAAAGAACATCTTTGTACGTCCATGGACCCGCTTCCTACAAAAGGCCCAAGTTCTCATATGGGGGCTGGGGCTAGTATACTTCCCTGTTTGGACCCGGGACCCAGTTTTTTGCAAAAATGGTGCAATAGCTTGGCTGAGGGTGAGCTCGTTGTTTTAGATTGCCTCGAGTTATCCTGCCTTTCCTCTCTCCTTGTTATTCCTCTGTCGCCCAACCTCCTGCAAGCGGCTTTGGCGTCGTGGGACCATAGGGCCCATGTCTTCATATTCGGGTCCAGGGAGTTCACCCCAACCTTGGAAGAGCTAGCCTCTATTACTGGCTTGAGGATGCATCTGGGACTTGCCAAAGTGGTGCCCAAATCGAGGTATGCAAAGGCGATCCACACGGTTCTTGGTTTGAGAAAGGGTGGGTATGAGAAGGGCTTCACCAGGGGGCCCACCAGGTGCTCGGTGAAATTCCTGAGAGAACTTTTTGGCGACTCAAGTCTCCGAAAGTTGCCTATCCGAGATCCTTTCAATGTAAAGGCCTTTGCCCTTTATTTGCCATCTGAAGTTCTCTTCTTTGCTGGGGGTGAGACATTTTCCCTCTGGTTATGCGACGTCTTGACCGATTGGAGGGAGGTCATTCACTGATACATCTGGTCCTGGCTGAGATGTATCAAGGCCTGGATACCTCGGCCTCGGGCCAGGTCGGGATTCTTAGCAGGAGTCCACTCCTTATTCAGATTTCGCTAGGAGAGCATTTTGCTATCATGGGGCCCGTGTCAAGATTTTTCTTGGTAAGAGGGGATGTGGCTCGGGGCTTTCTAACCCGGTGCTAAAGACTGCCACATGGGAGCATCAAGGAACTGAGCCTGTGGCTATCTGATGTGGAGTTGATCTGGCAACTTCCCTGGATGGACAACCCCTTTCCGATTGTCCGCTCTCGGGATTGTGAGGGTATCACGCTTTTGGGGTTGACTGGTAATACTTACTATTTCCCATCTCGGGTGCTCCGTCAATTTGGATATACCCAACACGTGCCATGCACTGTGAGGCCGCCCTTGTGCTCTCTGATATTCTCTCGGGGTTCTCTCAGTGACCTAGACCGCATAGCAGCCCGCTGGGAGACCCGCCAATTGGCGCACATGTGTAGCTTAGTTCAGGGGGCCATTCTCTCTTCTGATTACAAGGTTTGACTGGCATCTGAGGGCTTACCTACCCCTAACCTGATTTCGATAGATGTGATAGAGACGGGACCCTGGCCATACAAGGAAATGATACTTCGAACTAGGATTGAGTCTCTTTCTGTAGAGAGGCGGGCTTTGATTGAGGCTTTGGAGAAGGAAAGGGCCAGAGCTGAGATTGCGGAGGTGAGGGCAGCTACGGCTGAGAGTGAGGTTCTTCGGTTGACTGGGCTTTTGATTGAGTCTCGTAGTGCAGCTGACACTTCACAGAGGCGGTAGAAGAGACTTCATGGTAGGTGGTTGTTTGATCGGAATGCCCGTGAGGACTCTCTTCTTGCAGAGATCAGTGCTTTGAAGCGTGGTCCTTGCCCCTGACCTGTTCCTACACATACCATAGATCATATACACAGAAGGGGGGCTGATGCCCCTTAACAGAGATCTCTTTTTTTGGGTTGTTTCTTCCTTTTTGTTTGTTTTTTTGTTTTATACTTGTAAAGAAGGCTGAAAATAGAAAGTGTGTCATGTTGTTATCTTTTTGGGATGTGACACTTCAAACGTAACGCTGTAAGAAAATAAATAAAATCTATTATACATATATTTTATTATTACTTTTTTTGGTGTTCGAATTTTCTTCCATACATCTCGCAACGTAAGATTTTTTATGGAAAAGGAAAATCTATTATCTTTTTTTTGAAATTTTCTCCTACACAGTGTGAGGCTCTTTATGGAAAAGGAAAATCTATTATCTTTTTTGAAATTTTCTCCTACACAGTATGAGGCTCTTTATGGAAAAGGAAAATCTATTCTTTTTTTGAAATTTTCTCCTTTTCTCCTTCTCCTTTTTGTGATGTCAGTATTTACGAGGCCAATTGGTGGGCCCTTTTTTGAGCATGGTCAAACCCTGTTCATGAGGCTCAGGTTTTTCTTGTAAACATGGAAAGGTCAGCTTCCCCGAGATTGATTAGTCTTCTGTCTTTATCTCTGGTCATGTGTCAGACGACGCGGTAGAGACCACATACTTGATCAGGATCCGATCCAATTTTAACATGAGCGGCCTAGCAAAGGGGAGAAGTGGCTCAAGGGGTCCAGACTAAAATAGGCGGGCTAGAACAGATCCTCTCCTAATCTCTCTTTTCTTGACATTTTTGCTCACAGTGCCCAAGACGAGTTTTCTCTATGCCTGTCATCCCTGTTTTTACTCGTAGCGCCCTTTCGGGTTTTCACTGCATCCATGGGTTCGCTCTCTTACCCCAGGTGCCTTTTCAGGTTTTCCCCTAGTCCGCGTGAGTTCGTTGTTTTTACCCGCGGTGCCCTTGCGGGTTTTCACCACGTCCATCTTGCTTTGAACTCAAATTAATTTTTTTTTTCTTTTACCTCAAGAACCAGAAAGCCACGACATGGACATCGATTCCATCATAGTCGACTGGATGAAGTTCTGTGTGGTCCATTAACTCAGCTTGTGCTGATGCAATAGATGCTATGACTGCTTATGGACCTTAAAGAGGGCTTTCTTCCGGGTTGTAATGTGGTTGGGGCTCAAACATGTTGGGTTTTTCTGGGATTTTGGATTTAAGCTCTAAGTGAATTCTAGATTTAGTGATTCCTCTTCCTTTTCAAGGGCTTTTTACGTTATGTGCCCCAGTCGTTTCTTTTTCATTCTTGATCCCCGCTTTTGGGGTTTTACTTTTTTTTTGGTTGAGATATTTCTTTTTTTTTTTTTGATGTTTTTGGGAGGGGTATATGAAAGAAATGGTTATTGACCCGATGTGTGTAGCAAAAAGGGTAAAGGTATTCAGGGAATATTTCACTTTTTTTTTTTTGGGGGCTGCTTGTCTTTTAAATGATGGCCTCTTCTATGGGGTCCTTAAGCAGTCACGCATCTACCTATGTCAACACTTACCTTGTCGCAAGACCTATGAGTAGAACCTACGGAGGTATCCAGCGTTGATGGACTCAGGAAAGTGGTCTCCGTCCATGGTGGCAAGGCGAACTGCGTATCCTGGTAACACTTCTCGGATGACGTAGTGTCCTTCCCAATTTGGCTTAAAATTTCCTCTTCGATCGGCATGGAGGAAAGGGAAGATCTTCAGCACAGTGTCTCCAACCTTTAGATCTCGATCGCGGACATGTTTATTGTAAGCACGTGCGATTCTCCTCTGATAGACCTGGGTGTGACACAAAGCTGGGAGTCTCTTCTCGTCAATCAAATCTAACTGCTCAAAACGGGATCTTTCTTTCTCAGCTTCGGGTAGATGGGATTCCAAAAGGATACGGAGTGACAGTCCTTCAACCTCAACGGGTAGCACGACCTCGGTTCCATGCACAAGGGAGAATGGTGTTGCCCCTGCAGCAGTGCGGATAGACGTTCTATAGGCCCAAAGCGCGAAGGGTAACTGCTCACTCCAATCTCTATAAGTGACTACCATCTTCTCCAGAATGCGGATAAGAGTTTTGTTGGCTGCTTCTATAGCTCCGTTCGTCTGAGGCCTGTATGGGGATGAGAGATGATGATTGATCTGGAACTGCTCACAGAAGGCCTGGATGCCCCTATTAGCGAAATTAGTGCCATTATTAGTGATGATATCCTTGGGCACGCCGAATCTGCAAATGATGTTGTTCTTGATGTACTTCTCAACATGACTGGCCTTAATGCTTGTATAGGAGGCTACCTCTACCCACTTCGTGAAGTACTCCACTGCGACGAGGATGAACTGATGTCCGTTGGAAGCCTTAGGATTGATCTTGCCGATGACATCGAGACCCCAGGTGGTGAACGGCCAAGGAGTGGTCATGCTGTGTAAATCAGTGACCAGAGCATGTATTAGACTAGAGTGTTCTTGGTACTTGTAGCACTTCTGAACATGTTTGCAGTAATCAGTCTCTAAAGTGATCCAAAAGTATCCTTGCCTTAGTATTTTCTTAGAGAGCATGTGTCCACTGACGTGTGCCCCGCAGACTCCTTCCTGAATCTCCTTCATGATCTCAACCGCTTCTCTCTCGGTTAGGCATCGGAGCAGAACATTGTCGTGAGACCGTCTGTACAGGAGATCACCACAGATGACGTAGTTTGTTGCCAATCACTGGATGGTGTGTCTGTCTACCTTCGATGTTCCTTCTAGGATAGTTCAAGTCTCGAGGAAATTATTGATGTCTGAGAACCAGGGTGGCTTGCCATCTAACTTGGTAGATCCTTCGATCAAGTGATAGAATGTCGGTTCGTCCCTCTGCTCTATCATGATCGGCTTCATCTCAACTCCGTACGAAATCTCAACCATAGAGGCCAGGGTAACCAGGGCATCAGCAAACTAATTTCTTGCTCGCGGCACATAAGAGAAGGTGACTTCCTCAAAGCAGGTTATCAGATCCTCAAGATGTTCATGGTACGAGATCAGCTTCTCATCCTTGGTCTTCCAATATTTGTTGGTCTGGCATATGATTAACTGTGAATCCCCAAAGACCCTGAGGTGAGTTATATTCATATTAATAGTTGCTTGTAAACCAGCTGCACAGGTTTCATACTCGGCCATATTGTTGGTGCATGGGAAGTTCAACTTGATTGAGATGGGTACATGCGATCCTCTTGACGAGATAAGAATGGCGCCAACTCCTTGGCCTTCAACATACGATGCCCCATCAAAGTGCATTACCTAAGACTCCTCTGTTTCCTTTGTATCCTCTTCAGTCATGAACAAGATGTCCTCATCGGGAAATTCAGTCCTTAGAGGCTCATAGTCCGGCAGAGGGTTCTCAGTAAGATGATCAGCGAGTGCTTGCCCCTTGATGGACTTCTGGGTGACATAAGTAATGTCAAATTCGAAGAGGAGTAGTTGCCATCATGCAGTTCGGCCAGTGAGAGCAGGTTTCTCGAACAGGTACTTCAATGGATCCATCCGTGTTAGAAGTAGAACGACTTGGGATAACAGGTAGTGTCGAAGTCTTTGACTAGCCCAAACGAGCTCTAAGCATGCCTTCTCCAGATGAGAATAGCGCGTCTCATAATCAGTGAACTTCTTGCTTAGGTAGTAGATGACCTACTCTCTTCTTCCTGTCTCATCATGTTGTCCTAACACACAGCTCATGGAAAACTCTGTCATGGATAGGTACATTATCAGGGGTCTATCAGGTATAGGTGGTACCAATACCAGAGGATTTAGGAGGTAACCCTTAATCTTGTCAAATGTAGCGTGGTAGTCATCATTCCACTCAATGGGTGAATCCTTTCTTAGTAGCTTGAAGATCGGTGCGCATATCGGAGTTAACTATGTAATGAACTGGCTGATGTACTAGATTCTGCCTAAAAAGCCTCTGACCTCCTTCTCCGTAAATGGTGGTGCCATTTCAGTGATGGCCTTGATCTTTGTCGGATCGACCTCAATCCCTCTCCTACTGACAATAAAGCCTAACAGTTTTTCTGACATAGCGTCGAATGCGCACTTTTGGGGATTCAATCGCAACCTGTACTTTCTCAACCTCTTGAACAGCTTCTGAAGGTTTACCAAGTGGTCATCCCTTTTCGGCAATTTGGCAATCATATCGTCGACATACACTTCAATCTCTTCGTGCATCATGTCGTGGAACAGGGCTGTCATTGCTCTCTAGTAGGTTGCCCCAGCGTTCTTGAGCCTGAATGGCATCACCTTGTAACAGAAGGTACCCCAGGGAGTGATGAACGCAGTCTTTTCTCGGTCGGCCTCTACCATCTTAATCTGATTGTAGCCTGAGAATCCATCCAGCAATGAGAGCATTTCGTGCTTAGCAGTGTTATCGTCCAAGATATCGATGTGTGGTAACGGAAAGTCATCCTTAGGGCTTGCCTTGTTGAGATTTCAGAAATCAATGCACATTCGAACCTTCCCATCCTTCTTTGGTACGGGGACGATATTGGCCAGCCATTGTGGGTACTTGGATACCATGAGAAAACCCGCGTCATACTGCTAAATGACTTCATCCTTCATCTTCAACATCCATTCAGGTCGGAGGCATCTCAGCTTTTGTTTAATCGGCTTAATATCAGGGTGGAGTGTCAACTCATGCTCAACCAGATCGGTATCCAAACCAGGCATGTCTTCATACGACCATGCGAAGACGTCTTGGTATGATCAAAGGAAGTCTATCATACCTTTTCTCTCCGCAGGGGACAATGATGTTTCGATTTTGGTTATTCTAGGGGCCTCTTTGGTGCCCAAATTGACGTCCTCCACCTCTTCGACGATCGGGGTCGGGCCATGCTCAAAATCGGCAAATTGCTTGAGGAGCTCATTAGAGAGCTCATCGATTTGACCTTCCTCGTCCAGACTCGCGACTCCTACCTCTTCTTGTATTTCTACAGGAAAGGGGCCGGCTTCACGCGGGACGGATATAACGACATCATTTTTAATTTTATGGAGAATTTTAAAAGATAATATTTTTAGAATTTGTATTTTTTCTATTTTTATGGTTTTTTGTATTTTTTCGAAGGTCAGCCCCTGGCGAGGTGGTTCTCTATATATATAGGGTAGAGTGTCCCAGAGGCTAACCTCACTTTTTACAGGTTATTTTTTTTAGAGAGTCGATGCAGTATTCACAGCATTTGGCGGCTCCCAGGAGTTGGGGCAAAGATGCCCAGTTACCTACCTGCGAGGCCTAGCCTTTATTTCTTTGGGTGGAAGTGGCATCGGTAGGCTCTTACAGTTCCTCCCTCAGCATGTTTTCGGAGGGATCCTCTGGGACCCTGTCCTCTATGGTTAGGATGGGCCCAAAGTGGCTGGTGCTAGAGTGATGGGTGGACCGGGGGACTTCCTCCTCGAATAAGGAGAGGCCGGCTAAGTCCACCTCGAGGTTTGAGGGATGATGTAAGGATTGCTGGAGTGGGCGGAAGTAGGCTTATGTGGGGTTACCCTCGTCTCCCCATTTAGATCAATCTTTACCACCCCGACACTCACAAAGGTTTGACGGATGCGGGCGTGAGGCACTTCTTTCAGGTTGATTCCTCTGGCCCTGGCGACTGCTATGTCTCTTATCCTTTCCTTGGCCTCTCTAACTTCTTCAATGGGCCTATAGCCCAGGCCAAATTTGGTTTGCTGCCCCTTGGCCCTAACGGGGTCTCTTCTTCCTCGAAGGCGCGGGTCCAGCCCTTTCCCTTTTTGGTGGCCCCATTTGTGGAGTATGAACACAACTGCATCCATTCCTCCTCCAATTTTGGCAGGGGTTTTTTCAGTCAACCCGAGAGTAACGGCTGAGAAGTCATACTCAAATCGATGGAGATCGGTGTCATCTGCTATGTGCAGATGTTAAGCACTTTCAGATTCTCAATAGGCAGAGTGCTCCTCTCCCTGTCTTCTCTGCTCTCGCCTACAATGGTGACGATTCTTCCCTCTGAGATGAATCAGAGTTTTTAGTGTAGAGTTGACGGTATTGCCCCGATCTCATGTAGCCACGGCCTGCCTAATAGTAGATTAAATGTAGACTTGATGTCCATCACCTGAAAGGGGATGGTGAAGGTTTGCGGCCCGATGATCAGGTCGAGGTCTATTTCTCCTATGATTTCTCTCCTGGTGTTGTCGAATCCCCTGGTGCTTGTTATGAATGGCCGGAAGGTGTTGGGGTTCGCACCAATTTTGATTGTCGAACTTAGAGGGCATACGTTCAATGCCGACCCGTTGTCTATTAAGACCAACGGCACCACCAGGTTCCCTATTTCCACTATTATATTCAGGGGCTTTGAGTGGTTGTTCCCCTCGAGCGGCATATTCGCATCAGTGAATGAGATGGCATTTGGGGCCAATACTTGCCCGATTATTTCTCACACTTCATCTGGGGTTATGTGGGTAGAAACATGTGCGTCTTTAAGTGCTCCCGTTAAGGCTTGAAAGTGGAGCGGGGACGTGATTAACAAATCCCACACAATAATATGTGCGAGTGTTCTCTTGAGCTGCGTCTCCAACACGTGCTCTCTGGCCATTTTCTCAAAGGGGTTCCTTGTGGCCTGCTCTTTCTTCTTCCCTTCTCTGACGACCCCCGATGCTTCTGGCTGTGTAGAAATCCTGTCAGACCGAGTAATAAATTCAACAGTCTCCTCTCGGTTGCAACCAGCATTCATGTCCATCTGTTCATAGCTTAACGACACTTGATGGGGGTCATAGGTAGGTTTCGGGATGAGGAAGGGAGTGCATGGTGATTCTGGGGAGGATTGGGCTGGGTATGTCAGATTCTCGGGTCCAACCAGGTTGACTCCAATAGGGGGAGGAATGGTAGTGGTGGGAATTGGTGAGGTTGGATTTGTGGGTGCGGAGGGGGCTTGTACAAGCATTACCTAGGCGTGGTAAGACCAGTGGTGATTGGGAGCGGGTGATAAGGGGAGTGGGTGAGGGGCTGCTTATTTGGGTGGGAGGATTGGGGGCAAAATAGCGAAGGGATGGTGGGAGTGTGACTGGGAGACGTCGGAGGTGCAGGTGGAGTGGGGTGATAGGGATATGAAAGGGTTGTATATGGGGTGGCATGGTGGGGTGATGATGGGTTCGTGGATGAAACGGGATAAATTGGGGATGATGGAGTTGTACATGGAGCAGGGTGATTGGGATATGACGGGGTAGCAGATGGAGCAAGGGGGTATGGATATGAAGGGTTTATAAATGGGGTGGCATGGTGGGACGATGATGGGTTCATGGATGAAATGAGGTAAATTGGGGATGATGGAGTTGTGCATGGAGTGGGGTGATTTGGGGATGGTGGAGTTGTGTATTTGGCAAGATGATTTGGGGATGGCCGGATGGTATACTCGGTGGTGGGATTTGGGGGTGTGTAATGGATGGGATAATTTGGGGATGGCAGAGTGGTGTATTGGATGGAGAGATTCGGGAGTGTGTATGGGGTAGGGTAGTATGGGGATGGTGGAGTTATGTATGGCATGGGGTGAATTGGGTGTGACGGAGAGGTATATGGGGTAAATTAGGAGTGGGGCGGATATGTGTATGATTGTGGTGGGGCTGTGCCCATTTGGATTTGATAGGCGGGAGCGGGAGTGGAAAAATACTACCCTAACTCTAAGGGCTCCTCTTGGTATGCCAAGGTGGGAAAGTAATCAGCTAAATACAGCAGGTCGATCACCCCCACAAATGGTTCGTCCTTATTCAACTAGGGAAATGAAAACTCCTCTTGATTACTGATGTAATCCAAGGAGTCAAACTCTTCTTCTTTCTCTTCTACCCAGTGGATGTTAGGCTTGGTGCCTCCTTGGTGCGGTGGTAGAGGGGCTTGATGGATGTTCTGGTTCTGCCCTTGAGGAGGCGGCAGGGGAACAATTTTTTTTGCCTCTATTAAATCTTGGACCGAGTGCTTTAGTGGGAAGCACCGGTCCGTATGGTGACCCGGTCCTTGGTGGAAGTTATAATGCAGGTTCGGGTCTTAGTTTCTCGGGATTGGATTGGGTGGTGGGCGAGGCTGGAGTAAATTGACCAGACCCTTTTGTGGCAACACTGGTAATAAGATACTTAAAGATTGCCCTAACGACGTGAACACCCGTTCGAATCGTGCTCTCATCTGTTCTTGGGTAAATGGGGCTCTCGGTCCGTTGTTTGGCCTTGGCGCTTGCTCGAAACAGGCTGGGGGTGGTTGTGCGGCCTGGAGCTGTATCGGGGGGGCATTGGTATTGGCCTGGGGGTAAACGATGTTCTGTACCTCTGTCCCTGGTCTTCTTTCAATTCTTGGTTCGGCAGCTTTTCGAACCCCGGTGGCCCCGTTGGCCACGCTCTTTCCCAACCTGCCCTCTCTAACGGCGTCTTCGCAACGGTTGGCATTTCAGACCAAATCAGCAAAACTGGACTGTTGCTGATACACCAAAAAATCCGCGATGACTGGGAGAGCTCCCTTGGTTATCAATTCAATCTGCTCATCATCAGGAATCCGGTGGGTCACCTGATCGGCCAATGCCCTCCACCTTCCTAAGTAGGCACTGAAAATTTCATCATGTCTTTGCTTCAAACAGGCCAGATCCGACTTCCTTGGCTCTATGTCCATGTTATAGACATACTGTTCTTGGAATAAGTGTGTCAGATCTTTCCAAGTTTTTGTCATGAATGGTTCTAGGGATGTGAACCATCTCAGTGCTGGGCCCGTTAGACTCTTTTGGAACACATTGATAAGGAGTCGTTCATCTCCGCCGTACTAGCACATATCCCCACAGTAAGATTTTAATTGGGCAATGGGGTTGCCAGTGCCATTATATTTATCGAATGATGGCATCTTAAATTTCTGTGGCAGGGGGACATCCGAGAATAGACATAAGTCTGAAAAGTTTGTCGAATGTAGTTCTACTCCTCCCATCTTCATCAGCTACTTCTGTATTCTGTCTATCTATTTTTTCACCTGCTCTGATTCTTTTAAGGCTGTAGCTGGGACTGCCTCCCCCTGATTTTGTTCGGCCCTGGGTGTGACGATGGTGGGCCTGGGAGGGTAGAAGCTGGCAACTCCTCCACTGTTGCAGATCTCGTCCTCCTCGTACTGTTGGTCATTGTACTGGTGAGGGGCGAGGTCCGCTATTTGGACTTGGGGGATGATGGGTTGGGTTACCTGGTGGGGCCACAAGGTTTGTAGGGGATGGGAAGGAATGAATGGATGAGTGGTTTGTGGATGAATGATGTGCTGAGGTGGGTGCATATTCTGGGGGTGATGGGGGTGTGGTTGATGTGGCGAGATGCTGTAGGCATGGGTTTGAGGAATGGAGTAGATCGGATTTTCCGTTGGAGGCGGGATGGGGGCATAAGGGGTATAGGTGAATGAAGGGTACTGGTGGGGGGGTAAGGGGTTCGTGAACGGGCCTTGATGAGTGTGGGTGGATGGGCCTTGGGTTTGATGGATTTAGGCTTGATGGTTATGGAAGGCTTGGGTTGTTGGGCCTTGGGCCTGGGAGTGGGGGTTGGTATGATTTTAGGCCAATGGGCCCTGTCGGGTTTGGGCTAATGGGCCATGTGGGTATTGGGTGTGGGGTGATGGACCTTGGGCCTGGGTTTGATAGGTTTGGGTCCAAGGTCCCGGGGGGGTTTGGAACTGGGCCTGGGTTTGATGGGCCTGGTCCTGGGCCCGAGTCTGGTGAGTTTGGGCTTGGGCCCATGGGTCTTGAAGGTTTTGGGCCTAGGTCTGATGGATTTGATGGGCTTGGGCCTGAGCTTGGGCTTGGGCCTGAGCTTGGGTTTGGGAGTGGGTCTGTGCCCATGGTTCTGAAGATATTTGGGGTTAGGCCCATGGACTTGTGTGGGCTTGGGCCTGAGATGAGTGGGCTTGGGCCTAAAACTGAGGTGGGGGATTTTGGATGGTATGGATGATGGGTGGTTGGGCATGGACATGAGGGAATGGGGTATGGAGGTTTTGGAGACCTAGATGTGGGGTTTGGAATGTAGGGCTCCAAGAGGCAGCCCACAGGGCATACATCATTCTCATGTCCTCCATTGAGGGCATGGATTCAGGTGTGAGATTGGAGGGTGATGGCCCACTCAAGGATGGAGGAGATTGGGTGAAATTGGGCATGACCCGGGTATGGGGGGTATGGATGATTGTGCTTGGAGGGTATGAATGTATGGCTATGGAAGATGGTGGGTTACTGGTCATACCTTGGGAAAAGTTGGGCATGACCTGGGTAAATGGGGGGGTATGTTGGGATGTGGATGGGCCATGTGATGTGGATGGGCCATGTGATGTGGATGGCATGTGAGATGAGGTGGACGGGATATAGGATGTAGGGGGAATGGATGATGAGGTGGATGGGAAGTGGGAGGTCGGCAGGGGATGGGGCTCCTGATGGGGTCTTTGGGAGTAGGGGGGTGTGGTAAGGGTGTATGGATGGGAGATGGGGATGTATGGGTCGGCTGGGAAATGAGGGGTTTCCGTAGGGGATGAGATGGGGGTATGTTGGGAGAATGTAAGGGAGGGGGATGGGGTGGATGCGAACACTGGCGCCCCAAATGGACCGGTGACATTGAACCAGGTTTGGGTGAAGGCGTCAAAGATCGGGTCTTCTCCTACATGGGAATGGGATGGAGATGATGGTGGGGCTGTATCGACGCTCGACATGATCCGTTGACGAGTGTTGTATCGATGTCTTGGGTAAGGACCGAATACCTTGCTAGTTCTCTTTCTACGGGTTGGGTTCGAGGTCGCCGTAGTGACGGTCCCACCAAAAGTATATTTTTGTTTTGGGTTTTTGATTTTTTCTTTATATATTTTTTGGATTTTTCAAATGGAAATTAACTCCTCTATTTAAATGAATGATGATCTGGTGCCCTAAGAAAATTTCCGTCTTGGGTGATATATGCACCTTTAGTAGGTCCCACGGCGGGATCCGACACACTTCTGGAGAAGCAAAAGGGAACCCTTTCATTCTATTGAAGGTGAGGGAATCCACACAAACGACCCGATCCCCCGGAGCAAATCAATGAGAAGTTGCCTTCTTTTGACTGGGCAGGGGCATATTGGGTGTTATAGAATGCGGGAGGCTACTGAGGGCACTAATACCGCTAATCGGGGAACTTGGGTGGTGGATTGGGCCTCAGATCGGGCTGCTTGAATCCAATTTATACTGGACGTATGTATTATATACGCCTAACCAAACTAAGCAGATTGGGCTCGGCGTATATATCATATACGCCTGGCTTAAATCTAGGGATTTTGGCTGAGAGTATATATTATATATGCCTGAGTATTTCTGGGGATTCGTTACTGGGCGTATTTAATATATACGCCTGGCAAAAACTGTTCTTCCAGCTTGGTTTGACAGTGAACAACAAGCCAACAATGAGTCTTTTTAAACTGGTTTCCTGGGAGGGACGCTCCCGGGGACTGCTGTGTATGTTATGGGTCACTCCTTTCCGCTTCCTAGGGATACCCAACTGAATTCGGGCTGTCTACGCTCTCAACATTGTGGGTTTTACGACTTGATCGGAATTGGCAACCCAACCGATATACCTCCGGCGCAAGCGCCTTCTCAGGTACTGGAAGGGGTGGTTCTTTTCAGGATCGTCACCACTAGGGCTGCTGCCTTACTGGGAATCGGGTAAGTTATATCTGTGCCTAAACCTCCCGAAACTACCCAAAATACTCAAAAATAAATTTGATTATGTCCCCATACTGTTGGTTCACTTTTAATTGCAGATTTTTAAAGGGGAGTGAATTTAAGTCCAAGTTCGGGTCGGGGATGACAAGCCCGTGTCACCTCAACGGGTCGGCGTTCAACGGTGAGATATGATGACTGAAATGAAGAGCGCACGTAGGCCCGCCAAACGGCTAAGGCTCGTAAATGACTGAAATTTAAATGACGTGGAAAGTAGATGCGAGCAGGCCCACCAAACAGCTAAGGCGGCTTAAATGATAAAATCGTAAAAAATTGAAATTTAAAGGCGCAAGTAGGCCCACCAATCGGCTAAAGCACTTAAAGGACAGAATCGTAGGGGTGAGTATGTTAGTAAAAACAACAAAAATGAAGAAAAAATAGCAGAAAATAAAAAAAATAGCAATGGTTAGTAAAGATAAAAAAGGAAGCCAACAAGAGGCAAGCCCTAGGGTGATATCCCTAGTAGAGTCGCCATCTGTGCAACCAAGGATTCTCTCGACCCATCGCGGCGATGCACTCGCGATGGAATAAATGTAGAGTTGCCACCCGGAGCTTTTGGTGACCCGGGAAAACTTTAAATCATTATTTTGAGCACCGAAGTGCTAAATATGACTCTAATTTACCGGTTTTTGCCAAAGACTCTAGGGTAGGGGCTTCGGTTATCGATCGGGAAGGGTTTAGGCACCCAATCAACCCGCACGTAGTGGTCTCTATCTATGGCCAAAATAAAAAATAAATGGGCGGAGCTTCCGCTTGCCCAAAGGTAATATGATCCTATCAAGCTTTGAGCCAAAATCAAAATTTTGCCGGCGTAACGGCTTGAATCCTTGGACGGAGGAAACACCAAGAAGGTAGAGGAAGAGAGGGGTGAGCCGGAGCTCATGGGCCCTTGTTGCACCGTAGAAGACCTTCGCTTCAGCGTACTTCCGATGGCTTTAAATGGTTTAAATGGTAGGAGAATGAATTCTAATGCTAGGATTCGATAGATGGGAAGTGTAGGATGAAGCTAGGGACTAAGCTTGACTAAAAAGGGGTGATCTAATGGTTGAAATTGATTGAAAGGAGTGAACTAAGCATGCTGGAATTCTGGTTGAAGAATGCAAAAATAAAAGGGGACTTTCTCTCACTAGGGCTCTCTCTCTTTAGCTCCACTTTCAACCTTAATTTTTCAACCCTTTGGGAAGAGGGGGGGCTCTCTATTTATAGAGAAAAGGTAGGTTAGAGAGTTACTTAAGAGCTAATTGGTTTAGCAATTAGGTAATTCCCCATCTAAGGTTTTCTAGGTTTTTAGAGCCCTAGGGGTTTGGGGAACCGGTTTCAATGGCAGATGATGGGTGAGACCATAGGTGACTTAAGGGTTGCATATAAGCTTAAAGGGGGTGCAACCAACCATAAGACACCCACCTCAACCAAGGGGATGGTCAAAAGGTCAAACCTGATGAAGGAATTTCGAGCACCTGATGACAGTTACTGTAGCTAAGCTGGGCATATATATTACATACGCTCAATTTATGTACAGTGATTTTCATGAATACCAGAGGAGACCTGAGAAGGTGGGTGTCCGCGATGGGTCCCTATCTTATGTCACGTATATTATATGTTCGCCAAATTTGGCCCAAATATGCCAAGCGTATATAATATATATGCCTGACCAAACTGGGGCCAAATTTGTTGGGCGTATGTAATACATATGCCTGAGCAAAAGTCATGATTTTATGTAAAACTTCAATCGGCCATAACTTTTGAACCATTACTCTAAATTGGGTGATCTTTGGCTTGCTAGAAAGCTGGAGAAGTCCTCCTTTCAATGGTATGTGGCTCATCCTCGATAGTGGTCTGTGTAAAATTTTGTAGCTATCCTCCCATCAATTGCTCAGAAGGGTTCAAGTTGGGTCTGGAAAGGGATCCTAGGGTTTAGGGGTGATCTCAAGGGTTGGGGGGAATGGTTCTAAAGGGTTCAGGGTGATTCCTAAAGGTCTGGGTAGGTTCCTAAGGGTTCAGGGCAATTCCTAAAGGTTTAGGGGTGCCATCGAAAGCACAAGGGTACATCTCTCTCGGAGTACAGACTGATCGGGCCTTGGGCCAAATTTGGGTGTCTACACACTTGCTATGAAAGGCAGAGTGCAAAGCCCTCAGAAATGGCCCACAACGCTCATGCTCATGGCCAATCAGGTATAAATTTTTCTTAAAAATAATGTCTAAAGGCCACATATGTGGCAGCAAGTAGGACCTAGTGACAAATTGTCTCGATGCAGTACTGCCGCCCATAATGTCAACGACAATAATCTGAATGTTTACTTCTTAGGCGAAAGGGGGTTGAGAATGTGGGTCCTGGATGAAGGTGTGAGGGCAGTTCATGGCGATGGAAATGTCGCTATCGCCAAAAGCAAATGCCCTTCCATCTACCTCAACGACGAGAGTGGTTTCGTCGGTATTAGTTTTAAGGGTCTCATAAAATAGCTTAACAAGCCTCAGATAGTATCGGGCTTTAAATGGCGCCAACAGTGGTTTCAAACCATTAATGCCAAGATAGTCCGAAGTCCATTTTGTGGACATAGGATCCCAAAAAAACTTTCATGTATTTCCCACTCGGGCTAAAAATTTTTGGCCCCCCACCAATCATTGGGTTCGGTCAGTGTAGATGATTGAGGTGGTGGAGGTGGTGCTTGTGGTGCCTTGCTACGAGAAGACGATGGCCGAATCACTATCTTCTTTCTAGGTTGAGGGTTAGGGCTTATAGAAGCCATCACAAGGTCTTTCAAACCAAATCAACAAAAATAAAGATGAATAAGGGTAGAAATCACCTTTCTAAGAACTTCTATCGGTTCAGATTCGGGAAAAACAAGTTGAAATTGGACGTTTTGAAGCCTTTGAGCGTAAATTCCAAACCCTAGCTCTCCAAAATCGTCGTTCGAGCGGAGGAAATGAGCGAAAACAGTGGACGCTCATATATATATATTCAGGTCCTCGCATGAGTGATATAAGTCCTTGCGTGAACAATCAGAAAAATTATTTTGGCACTCAATTTGCATAAGGCTCGCACGAGCAAGCTTAAGATATCTCGCGAGCGAGCCCAAAAACATCTTCTGTCCCAATTTCTGGTCTACTTTCACATTTTTGTGGCGTTGGCATCACATTTTGTGTAGTATAAAAGTTTTCTTTATAAAAACACCTCTAGTTATGCAATCACAACCCATAACTGACGCGCTTTCACAAAAATTAATCATTGATTTAGATAGCATCATTTCTTACAATTTCAAACAAAGCCATGCGATCTAGCTTTCCTCAAACAACTTCGGATATTATTCTCTCACATTCGCTTCATGTTCCCAAGTTGCTTCTTCGGCCGGATGATTCTTCCACCTAACAAGCACTAAAGGAATTACCTTCCTGTATAAAACTTGCTCTTTTCTATCCAATATTTGGGCCGCTTCTTCTATCAGGGTCATGTCTTCGTGCATTTCTATCGGCTGACCTCCCAAGATATGTGTAGGCTCATTTACATACTTTCGGAGCATGGATACATGAAACATGTTATGTACCCGATCAAATAACGGAGGTAATCCAATGTGATAAGCGACCTCGTCGACTCGACCCAAAACCTCAAAGGGTCCAAGGTAGCTTTCCCCTCTTCCCAAATCTCATGACGCCCTTCATGGGCGATACCTTTACAAACACATGCTCGCCAACGGCATAGTCCACGCTCATTCTTTTGATATCGGCATAGCTCTTCTGTCTGCTCTAAGTCAATTTAAGTCTCTCTCTTATCATACAAACAACAATGGCATTATCTTCAAGTAACTTCAGCCCCAATACAAACTTTTTGTCGATCTTTTCTCAATTGATAGGCGATTTACATCGCCTTCTATAGAGAGCATCATAAGGTGCCATTCCAATACTCACCTGAAAGCTATTGTTGTATGCAAATTCGATCAACGGTAGAAGTTGATCCCATGATCTTTATAATTAAAGCATATATGCTCTGAGCATGTCCTCTATCACCTAATTTACCCGCTCTATTTGCCCATCGGTCTGTGAATGGAATGCCGAACTAAAGTCCAATCGCGTACCTATGCCTTCGTAAAATTTCTTCTAAAATTTTGAAGTATAAAATGGGTCATGATCAAAGACGATGTTGTTGGTAATCCCGTGCAAACGTACAATCTCCTTCATATACAACTTCATGAGTCTTCCTGCCATATACATCGTGTTGTAGGGTAAGAAGTGAGCTAACTTGGTCAATCGATCAACGACTATCCAAATAGCATTGTATCTCTTTGCTGTACGTGGTAATCCTACAAGAAAATCCATGGAGATTAATTCCCACTTTTAGTCCGATATAGGTAGAGGCTGCAACAATCCAGTAGGGTGTCAGTGGTCCACTTTCACCTACTGACATGTTAAAGTCCTTGACACGTACTTGGCTACATCTTGTTTCAGACCTCTCCACCAGTAACTCTTCCTCAAGTCCTGATATATTTTAGTGCTACCGGGGTGGATCGCATATCTTGATTTGTGAGCCTCATCTAAAACAATTTGTCGCAGATCGACATCAACTGGAATACAAAGGCTTCCCCTGAATAGTAAGGAACCGTCCTCTTTCACCAAAAATTCTTGTTTGGTGCCCTCAATCACATCTTGTCGAATTTTTCTTAACTCCGGGTCTTTCATTTGTAGCTCGTGAATATGCTTAAAGATCGTCGGTCTCATTGTGATGTTGGCCAAGAAAGCCCCTGAGGCTTGTACCTCTATATTTGCGTCATATAATGAAAGATCTTCAAATAACTTCCATCTATGCATGCCCATGATAAGATTAGGTAACTGAGAAGAACTCTTATGACTCAAGGCATATGCTTCGATATTAGCCTTGCCTGGGTGATATTGTATGGAACAATCATAGTGTTGGGGAAATGGAGTGTGCTGATTTAGTGTGTAACAAAATCCAATCAAATCAAAACAAAGGATGGATTTAACACAACTACAATCTCCTAGACTTGCATGATACAGGGCTACTGCAGTAAGTTTTATAGGTAAGTAAGGGTATGTCCATAGGGAAAATGTGAATAAACTATGATGGATCTCCAGATCTACAATGAATCTAGCACTCTATCCTACTTTAAGCTACTCTAAAATAGGAGAGAGGAGAGGTTTTTAGGTTTTTGTCACTATAAACTACATATTTTAAATGTAGTTGATCCAGGGCTTAAGAGGACACAGAGGTAAGAGGAAATGGATTAAAAATAAAAAGGATGAAGGTTAGCAGCTAGGGATTTGGTATTCCACTGAAAATGAATCGAATTAAAGACAATGCTTAGATCGGATCTACAACAATCCTTCATCTGGCTACAAGCTCCCCAGGTTTTACCCCGGCAGATGCATGGTAAAAGAATCCAATCTCAACTAGAGAATGGGAAGCAATCCTAAGGCTATGATCTGTCCACTTTAATGGTCACAGACCATCCTAGAGATTGTCTTGAGCCAATGGTTTTAATTTGAATGGGTTAACCATTATAGATGTTGTGAATGTCAGGCTACAAGCTCCCCATTTCTGGCTAGCTCACAGGAGTATCCAAACTAAGGAAATCAAATATGAATAAATAAAATCTAGCTCAGAATTAACTCTAAAACTTATAAATCCATTGCAATGCTACTACTTACAACGATGTGCTCAGATCTACAATCTGTGCAGCATCTAATCCCTCACAAAGCCTCTAAAACACTCAATTATAGATCATACCCTCACCCTAGCTACTAAAAAGGTTTTTAGCCAACCATCATTGGCTAATGGCGAGGAAGAAGAAGAAGGAAAAGAGAGGGAAAATTGGAGGGAAAAATGAATCCGATCTCGGCTCTGCTCTCTCAATTTTTGGATGCCTTTCAATGTCGTTGCTTCTCTATTTATACCTTTTTCTCAGATCTGTTTCAGCCAATCAGAATTTAGAAGAATAATAAAGTTATGCTGATGTGGTTGATCTCTCTTCTAGAAGCTTTCCTCTTATTGGTCCACAATTGACAAGTACATGTGAGGTAGTTAGAGTTCCCGCTCGTGCTCAGTTGAATCCCAAAAGTACCCCCCAGGGGTCACTATCGTGCCTTGGAGCGTGTGCGTGGAATTTAGAAGTTGTGACTGCTGAAGAAGGGTCATTGGAAGTTCCCAGAATGAATGTCGAGAGGTTATAGAGAACTTTTCTATGGGTTCTTGGTTTGTATGCTCAGTCTTTCAATAGGTTTGGGATATCCTCTCGCTGGGTTGAAGTGTACTCGTCGCTAGGATAGCCTCTCTTGACAGGTTTGAAGTAGCTCTCGATACCCTCTGTTTAGTCCTTCCTCCATCTTGTCGATAGGTTACAACCATCTTGTCGCCTTGGCGAGGTGATCGATATGTTGGGGATCATCTTGACAGGTTCTGATCCTGTCGAAGGCTTCTCTTGTTCTGCTTGATAGGTTTTTCTGAACCTTGTGACTTCCACTGCACCTTCAGCTAAGGGATCGACATGATTCTTTCTTTCTGTAATCACAACCTATCGACAAGCAGCTGGAACCTTGCGATAGCTTACTGGATCCTCTCGACAGCTTCTTCCTTGACTTTCCTCAGCTGACACCTATTTCTGTTGCACTATCTTCCATCTGTTAGCACTCAGCAACCTCTTGGTGGGTTCAATCTATCTTTTCTGCAACTGTGCTTGGTCTCAAGCATGAGTTGTTGAGCCCATGACCTTCTCATGAATTTATACAACTCTGATTGCTTGACTGACAGGCTTTTGTGCTGTTGTGAAACCGTGATGAGGAACAGATTGCTTCTTTGGCCTTTTTAGGTAGATATCTGTACTAAGGCTAGATTTTATTGCTTATCTACAAAACATCTTTAACACACCTTATTAGTCAATTCAAGGGCCTAACAAAGGTCGGGTTAGGAGGTGAAAAATAGTATTTGTCACTACTCAACACACCCCCAAACCTAAGCTTTGCTAGTCCCTGAGCAAAGAAGAAATTTAAAACTATTATGAAAAATGAAAAGAAAAATATGCCACTTTTGTAGGGAACACAGATGCATTTAGCATATACATAAAGCCTTTTAAACCCCTAGGTGATTCCTAGTGGAGGAGTGAAGTTTCCTGAGGGTTTTCAGTGAAGTTACCCACAAACTTCCCCAATGGTTCAGTTAATGTTAATGCGGCATGTTGAGAACAAAAATCAAGTCAAAATGAAATTCATTCCACACCTTATTCCTTTAAGTTCAGAAGGTTTTTATAAAAAACACAGTCTTTCAAAAACTGAAATTCTGCTGCATTTCCTTCACAATCAATCAGCTCATGTCAAGGCATTTGATCCGAAATTTAATACATAGCTTGCTATAAACTTGAGAATGTATGTTATGATACAACTCCCAACAAACTTAATTTCAGACCCAAAGCTCACCAAGGCTTGTCTCTCAGAAGGAAAATAGAAGGGTGCATCAGTTCACTCAGCTCAAGAGCAATTACAGCCCTCAAATAGAACTGCAAGCATGAGCATAGGCATTGCTCTAATTTATGAAATTTTCTAACACCTTTCACCATAGATCAAACGCATCCTTGTCTCCACATGACAACTCAATCAATTTCAGATCAGTAAGAACTTTTTATTGGGTTGTAATGTGGCTTATGGGTGAAATTTATAAAGTATAAAAGGGAATCAAAGGATTCAAATATGAGAAATCAGTAAGGTAAGGAGGTGATTTGCAATCAACCTTTATTTCAGCATAATTCCATCTTCTTTTTGAATTTTCAGAGCCAAAGTAGCCAGCTTCTTCATTTTTATTTTTATTTTCAAACTATCTGATGAAATGACTTCACTCTTTTATTTTGCTTTTCTATTTTTCTTTTCTTTTTTGTATGCCTTTCTTTTGGATTTTTCTCTATTTTTTTTATGGGCTGGCATGCCACAATTACACATCACTCTTGCCTTCACATTTGTTTTCTTCTTCTTGTACTAGATTGTCAAAACTTACTCCTCTAACCTCTTCAATTCCTTCACCTTTCCTTCTGAAATCTCAAAGTGAGGATCAAGCTACGTCTGGTCATTGAGGTTTTTTTGGTTTGTATCAAAGAAAAGCTTGAATTGCAAGGCTCAAATGGTGTTTATCAAGGGCAGTTCAAAGGGTACGGATATTTTCAGCTCAAACTGTCCAAGGGATGTCCTTACTTCATGTCCTCAATGTCAAGAATACTGTCAAGCTATTTTAACTTGGATTTGCCTAACTTCTAGTGATCAAAGTTGGATCCAGTCAGTCTTTAGAGCAGAAAAATTGCCAAGACACTCTTTAAAAAGATAAATTCTCAGGCCCAAATCTCACTGGGTGTGGTCTTCCATCAAATTTTCTGGGGAGTATCCTCACAGATCTTCTCTCCTCTCAAGGTCACTAAGTGTTAATTTTTGAATAGAAGTTCCTGACATTTGCTTCATTATAGTGTTAGGGCTGTTGCATTAGTCCAATGTTAAAAAGTTTTTTTTTTTTTTTTTTTCAATTTTCATAAAAAATTTAGGTGGGGATTTACTTCATTTTCTTAGTTTTTTTATTAAACCATACTGCACTACTATTAACTATCCATTGGTAAGGCATACCTTGCCACACCCCCAAACCTATGAGGAGCAGTGTCCTCACTGTGTTAAAACAACAGTGGGTGTGCAGGACAAAAAATAAAATAAAGATACACACAGAAAGAAAAGAAATATAAGACAGAAATATCAAAGAAACTAATTAACACCAAAAGAAATTGTATTAAAATATATACAGAGAGTATGCACAAGAGCCGAATGAGTACACAAAATAAAAAGTAGAAAAGAAAACCTAGACACATTCTAATATAGACACGACTCAGGCGGCAACGTCCATAGCCTCAAACAAAATATCCCATTCAAAAAGTTGCACCCATGGCTCAGGGATATCCTCAACTTGCTGTCGCTGGAAGAGGAACTGCAAGCCAGGGGAGGGGATGAGAAGGCCTAGGAGGAAGGAAGTTGAGTGGGTGGTGGATGGGGAGGCGAGGGAGGGGGAGAGGAGTCGGGGGGTTCTATCTTCTATTTTTTCTTCTTCCTCTTATCCTTTTTCTTCTCTTCCTGGGCCAGAATCCGTTACTCCTCCTAGGATTCATCCCACAGGAATTGCAGTGGGTCTGGCTCCTTAGGTGGTGGCGGGTCCAACCATATTTGGTAGAATCTGTTTGGTTTATTGATGGGTTTGTCATCCGCCATGATTGGAAGTGGAGATGAACTGACAAAGTCGATAGAGAGTGAGTACCACGGAGGGGGACAAACCTGCTATTTAAAAGGCGAGGTAGGTGGAATAGGGATCGTCAGAATAAATGGTCGCATTTTTTCAAAGCTTAATTGTTAAAATGATAGTGGCGATAAATGGCATGACGATGGCGGTAAGCACAGCATGTCATGTGAATTATTATGGGAAATGACACCGTGGAGTGCATGCTTGACTATTTTTAGCCATGGGGTTTAATGCGAGGAGACAAGAGGAATTAATGCTCGGACACGGAGGGGGAGAACGCGGCTGAGTCCTCTCGAGGGGTACATGGAGCCTTTCTACTAGTATTCTGAACCTATCGAGAATTACAAAGGAGGACCCTCAGATCTTATCGACAGGTTCATCGATCATATCGATAGGTTCAACGATCATATAGACAGACAATGATGCACCAGTAAAACCCGTCAATGCATTCCTTCAGAGATTTCAAAACCTATCGACAAGCAGCCCAAGCCTTCTCGACAGGATATAAATCAATGAAAATAGGCCTATATCCTATCCCACAACCATGCTACACATCCCTTAGTCAACTCAGGAAGTTCCCAGCCCCAAGTCGGTCTATGAAGGACACCTGATATGTACATACTCATACTAACCCTAATGACTCTGCGAAACAGTAGTAGCACACCAAAACCGCAACTATGATACAAATGATGAATTGTTGAGAATTAGTTAAGTAATGGAGGATCTTGAAGGGAAATGGTCATTATGGGCTCCACATTTTCAACACTGGCTTGAGCCTCTAACCATTTACTTTCATGATCCTACCATTGTTGGGATCCTTAATATCAACTGCTCCAGCGGGGAATACATGCTCAACTATGTAGTGGCCCTCCCATTTGGATTTCAATTTTTCTAAGAAAAATTTCAGCTTAGAGTTGAAAAGCCATACCTTGCTACCAAAAATGAACTCTTTTCTTAACAGTTGCTTGTCAAAGAAGGCCTTGGTTTTCTCCTTGTAAATTCTTGCATTGCAATAAACGTCCAACCTCAGCTCATCCAACTCAGACAGTTGGAGTTTCCTCTGAATGCCAGCAGAAGTTAAGTCAGTATACAAAGCTTTAATGGCCCAATATGCCCTGTGTTCAAGCTCCATTGGTAAATGATATGCCTTGCCATATACTAGCAGAAAAGGAGTCATCCCACTGGGGGTCTTGTAAGCAGTTCTATAGGCCCATAAAACATCAGGTAGCTTCAGAAACCAATCCTTCCGATCCACTCTCATTATTTTCTTTAAAATATGTTTGATCTCTCTGTTAGAAATCTCCACCTACGCACTGGTTTGTCGGTGGTATGGGGTGGCAACTTTGTGTGTTACAGAATTCTTTCTAAGGAGGTTCTCAAACTGTTTGTTGCAAAAATGGCTCCCCCCATCACTGATGATCGCTCTGGGGGTGCCAAACCTAGAGAAAATGTTATCCTTCAAAAAGTTGAGGACAACCTTATGATCATTAGCTCTTGTGGCTATGGCCTCGACCCATTTTGGACACATAGTCTACAACCACAAAAATGTAATTATAACAATGGGAAGGAGGGAATGGGCCCATAAAGTCTATCCCCCAAACATCAAAAAGCTCAATCACAATAATGGGCTGCAAGGGCATGGAATTTCGTGTGGAAATACTCCCTATTTGTTGGCATCTAGAACAGGCTTTGCAGTGTTGAAAGGCATCCTTGAAAAGAGTGGGCCAATATAAGCCACTTTCAGGTTTTATTGGAAATGGCTTCATAAGCTGTTCATGGCACATAGTCAGAATATTTTTAAATTCGATTTCAGACACACATCTTCTTCCCACTTGATCTGCACAATACTTAAAAAAGGTAAGGATCCTCTCACATGTAATATCAAATTTGTGAGAAAAATAGATTCTTATCATCCTTATTCTAATGTGGGGGAATTTTACCTGCAACTAGATAGTTTACTATGTTGGCAAACCAGGGTACACTCATCTCTATAGCGAAGAACTGTTCATCTGGGAAGGAATCATTGATGGGCAAGCTCTCTTGTTCAACAGCTAGGATCCTGGATAGGTGGTTTGCTACCACATTCTCAACCCCCTTCTTGTCCTTGATCTCTAAATCAAATTCCTGTAAAAGCAAAACCCATCATATCAGTCTGGCTTTGGCATCTCTTTTGGACAAGAGATATTTTAAGGCTGAGTGGTCAGTAACCACAATGATCTTAGATCCCAGCACATATGATCGAAATTTCTCCAAAGCAAATACAATAGTCAATAGCTCCTTTTCAGTTGTTGTATAGTTCAGCTGGGCATCAGCCATTGATTTGCTTGCATAAGCCATTACACTTGGTGCCTTGTCTTTCCTTTGTCCCAAGACTACACCAATAGCAAAGTCTAATGCATCACACATCAGCTTGAATGGCAAGGAGAAATCAGGAGCTTGTAAAATGGGAGCAGTAGTCAAACAGGTCTTTAGCAATTCAAAGGCAGTAAGGCATTCATTACTGAATTCAAATGGAACCTCCTGGCACAACAGGTGGCAAAGAGGTTTGGAAATTTGACTGAAATCTTCGATAGAAACCAGCATGACCCAGAAATGACCTGACTTGCTTGACAGTTTTGGGTGGGGGTAGATGTGTAATTAAGTCAATTTTAGCTTGATCAACCTCTATCCCTTTGTGGGAGACAACATGCCCTAAGACAGTGTCTTGAGTCACCATGAAGTGACTCTTTTCCCAACTTAAGACTAGGTTGGTTTCTTCACGTCTTTGCAACACCAGGCAAAGGTGATGTAAGCATTGACTGAAATCATCCCCATAAATGGAAAAATCATCCATAAAAATCTCCAAGAACTGATCAATCATGTCAGAGAAATTAACATACATACATCTTTGAAAGGTGGCAAGTGCATTACATAGTCCAAATGGCATCCTTCTGTATGAAAAGGCTCCAAAGGGGCATCTAAAGTTTGTTTTCTCTTGATCCTGTGGGCATACAGGGATCTGATTATATCCTGAATAACCATCAAGAAAACAATAAAATGCCTTGCCTACCAGCTTATCCAAGATTTGATCAATGAATGGCAATGGGAAATGGTCTTTCCTAGTTTTCTCATTGAGCTTCCTGTAATCTATACATACCCTCTAACCAGTGGTCTGTCTGGTTGGGATCAGCTCTCCTGAGTCTGCTTGACCTACAATTATTTGGGGATTTCTTAGGCACTGCCACCCATTGAGAATTTGAGATGGGGTAAATGACCCCAGCATCTAACAGCTTGACAACTTCCTTCATGACAACCTCTTGCATGTGTGGGTTCAATTTCCTTTGTATCTCTCTAGAAGGTTTGGAACCCTCTTCAAGATGAATCTTGTGCATGCACACAGCAGGATTTATACCTCCAAGATCTGCAATAGTCCACCCTATTGCTCTTTTATGCTTCCTCAACACACAAAGCAATTCTTCCTCTTGCTCAAGAGTGAGGGAGGAAGAAATTATGACTGACAATTTCTTATTAACGGCTAGGAAAGCATACTTTAATGATTTTACGAGTTGCTTCAGCTCCACTTCTGGGGGACTGATGAGTGAAGGCTGTAGGGGTGCCTTAGAAGGTTGTGGAAGAGATAACAAAGCTGGTTTCCCTGGGTGATGCTTTGCTGGCTCCACTTCAGAATTTATAGTTTGCACTTGCTCAAGCTCAGAGGTGAAGGATTTCTCTTCCACAGCTTCCTTCCAAACTTCATTAAAAACATCAAACAGATCATTATTGAGCAGAAGTTAGGATAGAGTTTCTTCCACTAACTCATCCAGCAGCTCAATGGAAAGATAGTCCTCATTATCTAAATTGGGCTAATGAGCTGCACTATACACATTCTATTTGACTTTCATATTACCAAAGGTTACTTCCATGACTCCTGATCTACATTGAATGCACTCATTGGTAGTGGCCAAGAAAGGTCTGCCCAAAATCACAGGGATGGAAGTAGCACACTTGCTTGGCTCCATATCTAACACCAAAAAATCAACAGGATAAAAGAATTTGTCAACCCCAACCAAGTCATCTTCTATGATGCCCACAGGCTTCCTTTTAGATATGTCAGCTAGTTGTAAGACCACATGTGTGGGCTTCAACTCACCTAAGCCCAACTTCTTATATACTGAATATGGAAGTAAATTCACACTTGCTCCCAGATCTAATAAGGCTTTTACAATGGTATGATCTCCAATGATGCAGGGGATAGTGGGAACTCCAGGGTCTTGGAGCATGGCTGGGGTTGATATAGTCAAGACTTGGTTCACTTCTTCTACTAAAATGACTTTCTTGGATAGGTGAATCCTTCATTGTCTTTTGTGGGTGTAAAGATCTTTTAAAAACTTGGCATAGGCTGGCACTTACTTGATTGTATCAAGTAAAGGCAAGTTGATCTTTACTTGCTTAAAGGTTTCCATCATTTCCTCTACTTTGGCATTCCCCTTATCAAAAGAAGCTGCTTTTAAAGCATTTGGAAATGGGAAATGGGGAACTGACCTCCCATTTGCAGCCTTAGCCAATTCATCAAATTTTTCTTTATTTTTATTTTCAATTTTTTCTTCTTTTTTTTTTGTTTTGTTTCTGTTGGAGAGCATTAACATCCCCCTTATTCAAACTGGACAGCTCCTGCTGTACATTCATTGGAACTACTTCATCTTCTATCTCTGAAATTTTTAAAGGCCCATAGCCTACCTAATTATTCACCATCTTGCCACTTCTTAATGTGGTGATAGATTTAGCTTACTCATGGGAAGAAGAAACTTTACCCACCACATATTGTCTCTTTGGGTTGTGCATGGGCTGACTAGGCAACCTACCTTCCTCTTTCTTTGTCAATGCATTAGATAGTTGATCAAGATGGTCTTCTATCTTTTTTATGCTCTGGCTATGAGAGTGGACGGTTTGGGACAAAGAGCATAAGTTCTGTAATGACATCAGAACTTGCTCTTCAAAAGAGGGTGTTCTAGAGGCTGGAATTGGGACATTTGGCTGCACAGGCTGAACCATAGGCTGAGCCATAGGTTTCTAGTATGGGATCCTTGGAATAAAATGTTGTTGGTAAGTCTGGGGAGCAGGTTTAAAAAATATTGGCTGCTGATAGAACTGATGTTGGAACTGCTGCTGGTTTTAATTTTGTACATTGTCTTGCTTCCACCTCAGGTTAGGGTAGATTCTTCGGGAATAACCAGCAGTTGATTGCTGACCATAAGACAGAGCAGCAGCCACATGTTCCATTACCAATTTTGGGAATTGCCCAGCAGAGGGGAAATCCTGAATGGGATGAGTGTGAGATTGACAAATGAGACATGTCTCTCCCACACTAGCAACCAATGGAGACTGCCTCTCCTCCATCATGTTCTCCAGCTTTTGAGTTGAGCTGGTTACCCTTCTTTCCAAATCGTTATACCCACCAATCTCATACAATTTTCCTCTTGATGTATTCTCCTTCACCATTCCTCCTGGGGTGTCCACATCCCTAGCAAGAGACTCTTACTGTAATGAATTTTCACTTATATCATCAAACAATTCTCACGCTTCCTCAGCTATTTTATGAAGGTATGCGCCTCCATAAGAAGCATCCACAATATTTCTACTCTTTGAGTCAATTCCTTGATAGAAACTTTGGATAAGTTGTCATTCAAAAATTTGGTGGTGGGGGCACTGCCTCAACAGCTCCTTGAATCTTTCCCATGCCTCATGGAACCCTTCAGTTGAGAGTTGAGAAAATGAGAGGATATTCTTCCTCAACTGACTAGTTCTAGACATGGGGAAGAATTTAGCTAGGATTTGGCTTTGCATGTCATCCCACGAGTTGATATTATTAGGGGGAAGCAATGATAACCAGGCCCTAGCTTTGTCCTTTAATGAAAAAGGAAATAGCCTAAGCTTGGTGGCTTCTGGCCCTAGACCTATAATGTTAAAGGTGGTACACAAGGCAAGGAATTTATCCACATACTTGTATGGGTCCTCTTTACTCAAACCATGGAAAGAAGGCAACATCTGAATGGTTGAGGACTTAATCTCATAATTAGTTTCCACAGTAGGAAACTAGATACAAAAAGGAGAGTTATATGCACCAGGTGCATAATAATCCTTCAACAACAACCTCGGTTGCAACAGATTCAGTTTCAACAGATGTAGATGGGGTTTGTTTGGGTCTAAGAATCCTTTCAACCTCTGGATTAAATGGAAAAATCTAGGGGTTGAGAGTTCTTCTTCTAAACATACACCACTCACACAATGCACAAGATACGGTTCACAAGAAATACAACAACTAGGAACAAGCACAAACAGCTAATAAATCTACAAATGCATAGATCCGAAAAATAATAGAGTAGTAAAGAGATGCAAACTTCAGCACAACCTCTAGCACAATGCTCGAAGCACCACAGACTCAGATCTGAAAAGAAAATCACTATAAAATACTACAGGAGCAATTAGTCAAACACTTAACAAGTAATCACAATTACAAATCTAAAAAAAAATAAAAATAATTAGAAAGAAAACTTAGATCTACCAAGTTTAGATCACATGATCCCCGGCAGCGGCACCAAACACTTGTTGGGGAAATGGAGTGTACTGATTTAGTGTGTAACAAAATAAAATCAAATCAAAATAAAAGATGGATTTAGCACAACAGCAATCTCCTAGACCTGCCAGATACAGGGCTATTGCAGCAAGTTTTATAGGTAAGTAAAGGTATGTCCACAGGGAAAATGTGAATAAACTATGATGGATCTCCAGATCTACAATAGATCTGGCACTCTATCCCACTTTAAGCTACTGTAAAATAGGAGAGAGAAGAGGTTTTTAGGGTTTTGTCACTATAAACTACAGATTTTAAATGCAGTTGATCCAGAGCTTAAGAGAACACAGAGGTAAGAAGAAATGGATTAAAAATCAAAAGGATGAAGGTCAGCAGCTAGGGATTTGGTATTCCATTGAAAATGAATCGAATCAAAGGTAATGTTTAGATCGGATCTACAATAATCCTTCATCTGGCTAAAAGCTCCCCATATTTTACCCTAACAAATGTATGGTAAAAGAATCCAATCTCAACCAGAGAATGGGAAGCAGTCCTAAGGCTATGATCTGTCAACTTTAATGGTCACAGACCATCCCAGAGATTATCCCAATAAATTGAAGCAATCCTAAGGCTCTGATCTGTCCACTTTAATGGTCACAGACCATCCTAGAGATTGTCTTGAGCCAATGGTTTTAATTAGAACGGGTTAACCATTATAGATGTTATGAATGTCAGGCTACAAGCTCCCCATTTTTGGCTGGCTCACAGGAGTATCCAAACTAAGGAAATCAAATATGAATAAATGAAATCTAGTTCAGAATTAACTCTAAAACCCACAATTCCCTTGAAATGCTACTACTTACAATGATGTGCTCAGATCTACAACCTGTGCAGCATCTAATCCCTCACAAAGCCTCTAAAACTCTTAATTATAGATCATACCCTCACCCTAGCTACTAAAGAGGTTTTTAGACAACCATCATTGGCTAATGGCGAGGAAGAAGAAGGAAAAGAGAGGGAAAAATTGGAGGGAAAAATGAATTCGATCTTAGCTCTGCTCTCTTAATTTCTAGATGCCTTTCAATGTCGTTGCTTCTCTATTTATACCTTTTTCTCAGATCTGTTTCAGCTAATCAGAATTTAGAAGAATAATACAGTTATGTTGATGTGGCTGATCCCTCTTCTAGAAACTTTCCTCCTATTGGTCCACAACTGACAAGTACATGTTAGGTAGTTAGAGTTCCTGCTCGTGCTCAGTTAAATCCTAAAAATACCCCCCAGGTGTCGCTGTCGTGCTTTGGAGCGTGTGCACAGAATCTGAAAGTTGTGACTGCTGAAGAAGGGTCATTGGAAGTTCCCAGAATGAATGTCAAGAGGTTTTAGAGAACTTTTCAATGGGTTCTTGGTCTGTATGCTCAGTCTTTCAATAGGTTTGGGATATCCTCTCGCTGGGTTGAAGTGTACTCGTCGCTAAGATTCGCCTCTCTTGACAGGTTTGAAGTATCTCTCGACACCCTCTATTTAGTCCTTCGTCCATCTTGTCGACAGGATATAATCATCCTGTCACCTTGGTGAGGTGATCGATATGTTGGGGATCATCTCGACAGGTTCTAAAGGATCCTATCGAAGGCTTCTCTTGTTCTGCTTGATAGGTTTATCTGAACCTCGCAACTTCCACTGCACCTTCAGCTAAGGTGTCGACAGGATTCTTTCTTTCTGTAATCACAAACTATCGACAAGTAGCTGGAACCTTGTGATAGCTTAATGGATCCTCTTCCTTGACTTTCCTCAGCTGGCACCTATTTCTCTTGCACTATCTTCCATCTGTTAGCACTCAGCAACCTCTTGGTGGGTTCAATCTATCTTTTTTGTAACTGTGCTTGGTCTCAAGCATGACTTGTTGAACCCATGACCTTCTCATGAATTTATACAACTCTGATTACTTGATTGACAAGCTTTTGGGCTGTTGTGAAACCGTGATGAGGACCAGATTGCTTCTTTGGCATTTTTAGGTGGATATCTGCACTAAGGCTAGATTTTATTGCTTATCTACAAAACATCCTTAACATACCTTATTAGTCAATTCAAGGGCCTAACAAAGGTCGGGTTAGGAGGAGAAAAATGGTATTATTCACTACTCAACACATAGTCCTTGAGAAACTCCATCCCCCTTCGCTGCCTCATATTTAATTCTTTCTGTGTAAATAAGTACCTGAGGCTCTTATGGTCGGTGAAGATCTCAAAGGTCTCACCGTATAAATAATGTCTCCAAATTTTCAATACAAATATGGCCGCTACTAGTTCCAGGTCATCGACAAATACAACGACGCAAGTGTCCAGATGTGGTTTAAACACCCGATTCATCAAGTCCATAAACGATGTCGGTGCATTCATTAAACCGAATGGCATCACTAAAAACTCGTAGTGTCCGTACCGCATCCTGAATGTTGTCTTCTAGATGTCCTCTACCTTAACTCTCAACTGATGGTATCAAGATCTCAAATCGATCTTGGAAAAATATCTCGGTCCTTATATCTGATCAAATAAATCATCAATCCTAGGCAATGGATATCGATTCTTGATAGTTAGTTTATTTAGTTGACGATAGTCGATGCACAATCTCATTGACCTCTCTTTCTTCTTTATAAACAAGATCGACGCTCCCCAAGGAGACACGCTCGGCCTTACAAACCCCTTATCTAAGAGCTCTTGTAACTGCTCTTTCAATTCCTTCATCTCAACAGGAGCCATTCGATACAGTGCTTTGGAAACAGGGTCCATTCCCGGTACTAAGTCAATAGCGAATTCCACCTCTCTATCAGGAGGTAACCCTGGCAATTCCTCTGGAAAGACATCCTCAAACTCAAGCGCAACCGCAATCTCTGAAATGATGTTCTTTCCTTCCTTGTCTTCCTTCAAGAATGTCAAGTAACCACTGCACCCCTTTCTGATCAAGTGCTTGCCTCTGACGACGGACACAAGTCGTAGAAACATCATTCTCACCCCTATGAATCGGAATGATCTCCTTGTATTCGGTCTAAAGATAACCACTTTGTTCTTTAGTCGACCGTTATATAATGAGTTGACAATCAATCCATGCCAAGGATCACGTTGAATCCTTACATATCCAATAGAACTAAATTTACTGCTAGTTCAAAGACATCCCCATCTCAAATGGTTACTATCACCGACTTACAAACCAAGTCCGTATCGACCGATTCCCCACTAGGAATAGATACTGCCAAAATAAAATCAAACATCTTTGGGTTGACCTTCATCTTCTTTGCAAATGGAAGAGTAGTAAATGAATGGGTAGACCCGGGTCTATCAACACTCTAGCTTAATAGGCTACGTCACTTCCCTTTCCGTATAATTGTAAGGTACCTATATCATACATATATATATAACCTACTTATTCATCAAAATTTATATACATGAATGAGTCTACTCTACTTCCTACATGGATGCACCTTCTCTATCTAAAAACTTTAAGTAGTTGAAATTTTAAATTTTTAAAAGAAAATCTCACCTTGGATAATGTCATTGACATTCTGTACTTATTGGGTAGTAACCGCAGAGGCTCTTCCTTGCACGACCGGCTTCTTTGATTGTATCAGTCTCGGCATGGAAGCAGTCGTTCTCTCCTTGTTCGTCACATGGCAATCTCGGATCATGTGGCCTATCTTCCCACACTTGTAGCAACCCCGAGTACCCTGCCGACAATCTGCCATTTTGTGAGACTTGTCACACTTGGCACAAGTCTCAACTATAGTAGAATATGCTGCCCGTAAGAAATCATGGGAAACTAATACTCTGATAGTCGTAACAGGGTTTTCATATCTGATTGGCCTCCCAGATGCAAGCATAGGCATTCTTGGATAGTTTCTCTACGTCGGTCTAACGAAACTCGTCTGAAACTGTTGCCTCTGAATGGGTGCTACGAATCGCGACTTTTTATTCACTGGCTCGTAGTTTCCCACTTTACTCTGCTCCATCCTTCCTCTTCCTTGTCGGTCTCTCCTCCGATATCGATCATCATTATCTTCCTCGATCACCAGAGCCTTGCTCATTTCCTCTCCATAGGTCTTCAGCTCAAAGGTCGCCACTCTCCCCCTAATATCCGGCCTTAAGCCGCGTTGAAGCCTCTTGGCTATCATCAAGTTAGTAACCATGTAATCAGGAGCAAAGCGAGTGAGCCTCATAAACTCTACTCCATATTCCCTTACGGACATCTTTCCCTGTTCAAGTTGAAGAAATTTTACTTCCATCTGATTACACACGACTTCAGGGAAATATTATTTCTTGAATTCGATCACAAACTCATCCCATGTCCACAACAATCCTGGGGTTTCCTGAGCTCTAGTCCTCAACACGGCCTTCCATCATGGGCCTGCCTCCCCATCTAACATATATGCTGCCTAACGGACACTTTCATCTTCAGTGCATGTAAGCACATTGAACACCTTCTCCATCTCACTTAGCCAATTCTCCGCATCCATTGGCACTTCTTGTCCTGAAAAACTTGGAGGACGCATCCTCCGAAACTCTATGAACACTGAGGGCAATGGCTATGTAGTACCCACTGGAGGCGTAGGTGGTGGCTGATGCTGGTCATTGGCATTATGTGCTGCCAAGGACGCCGCTTGCTGAGCCATGACATTTGCCATGGTTTCCATGATATGCATCATCCTCTGATGCTCTTCTCTTTCCTCATTTCTTTCTCTTACCCTTTCTTGCTCTCTCTGATCTCTATCTTGATTCCCCTCTTAATCTCTGTTCTCCTAACTATTGCCTCCTGGGGCATCCCTATTCCCCAACGGCACTCTGTTTAAAGCCGAGACAAAACCGTCTCTACTCTGCAAGTCCCTATCATGGTCGCCTCTGGGTCGACCCCTCCCTCTAGAAGACATAATGCTCTGCGATCATGAAACTACAGTTTTATTAGCAGAAGGTCCTATGCTCTGATAAAATCAAGACTTATTAGAAATTCTAAAAGAAATAACTTTAATACCAACTATGACAGCCCAGATTTTGGTACCCCAAAACCCGTGCCATCGGCACGACCTCGAGGTGGTGCCCCATATACATGCACGAAACATTTGGTATATCCACACAAGTAGAAAGTAAAACATGTATTAAAGAGCTAATACATAACTAAAACTCCATTTCTATAAGTTAAAGCCAATGGCATATAACCTAAAAGATAGTTTTGGTCTCATGCCACTGCATGAGCAAAAGAACCAACTCGAATCATCGGTGACTAAACAGCCGTCACCCCAGATGATTCGCCAAAAGAATGTCTAACAAAATTCATATTATCTTATTCAAAAGGCTGGACATACCAAGCCGTACAATCTTTCTCACAAAATAATCAAAGTACGCAGAGGGTTCTCTAGAAGAAATCCTCAGGAGAGGGCTCTGACTCTTCCCCAGGTACGTAATCTGAATCCTCTAAATCTACGTCTCTCGAAGCAGCATCAGCAGCTAACACTGGACTTGTGATATATAGTCTAAAAGGGTGAGCTACATCCTAGCTCAATAGGGAAGATATCAAAATATGTAAATCTTACTCACATACATTTCATGACATGATGGAAACATGCTTGAATCAATATAGAACATTTAAGAAACAGTTAGAGATATTAAAAGACTAAAGAAAATGAGATTGCTACACTACACATGTCATCTCATGCTCAACTAGTTCTCATATTACAACTGGGTTAGTCTCATGACTTAAATCAATTAACTTAAATAATCCCCGAGCAATATAGCATCGAGCTTCGATGGAATACCCTCCATCGTCATCCAATCAGACTATTTTTTATGTGATCTAACCGAAGTCCTTTTCACATAGGCGACTGACATATAAATCATGTACATCCCTAGGATATCTTACAGGTGTATGGATTGGCCGTCGTACCGGTCACGGATATCCTGTCGAGTTAGTCATGGGAATACCGCCATGTCAGTGGGTATTCTACAAACCTTAAATCAATTGTGCACTATATATAGTTATTCATAGTGTAATTGTGCTAATTATTAGTAGTTTAAGCCATTCACGTGTTTTCCATCATGTGTACATTCACATTAACTATACATCCCTGGTACGTCACACATTTAAATGCATCACACAGATGCCCAGTTCTCATACACATCCCTGGGATGTCTCATGACTTATACTTATGACTTTTTCATTTCAGTGTACACACACACCTTAAGTTTCACACACTTTTCTTAGCATTTTAAACCCAAGCATATCTATACTTTAAACGAATATGCATACATAGAATATCACTACATACATGCTTTTGTAATCAACTGTACAAGTTCATAATATTCCCTACCTCAAAGCAAAGCCATCACCCAATCACATCAATATCACATAAGAGTCAAGTGTAATAACCATATGCCAAACCTATATTACATGAATCAAAATACTCTTATAAAAGCTCACAAAGATATAGGGAAACATAACTCCAAAGAACTAATTAAAATAAAATAAACATCTATGCTAGACCTCGCACCAGTGACCACTTGTCCTCACGCGAGCGAGCACTCACCCTCGCTCGAGCGATTATAACTCACGCAAGCGACCACTTTTCCTCACACGAGCGAGTACATTCGAGCGAGTACTCACCCTCGCTTGAGCGATTATAATCAAGGTCACCTGAAGCTCACACGAGCCCTCGCTTGAACGAGCTTCCCTTTATAAAACTATCTCATGCGAGCAAGCACAGAACTTATTTTCTCACTATATTTGTCTCCCCCACAAGCCAGCGAGCTATTATAACTGCACTTGCGAGGAACAGCTACCTCTAGAGCTCGAACTTTTCGAGAACTCTAATCTTACCCTATTTGTAGACACCCAAATTCAGCCCAAGGGCCGATCAGTCTATACTCCGAGAGAGATGCACCCCTGTGATTCCGATGGCACCTCTGAACCCTTGGGAATATATTCAGACCTTTAGGAATCACCTAAAACCCATTATAACCATTCCCCCAACCCTTAGAGATCACCCCTAAACCCTAGGATCCCTTCCCAGACTCAACTTAAACCCTTCTGAGCATTTGATGGGAGGAGAGCTATAAATTTTTATATAGACTACTACTGAGAATGACCCATATACCATTGGAGAGAGGAATTCTTCAGCTTTCCAGCAAGCCAAAGATCACCCAATTTGGAGTTGTGGTTCAAAAGTTATGGCCGAATGAAGGTTCACATAAAATCAAGACTTTTTGCTCAGGCGTATGTATTACATACGCCCAGCAAATTTGGCCCCAGTTTGGTCAGGCGTATGTATTATATACGCCTGGCATTTTTGGCCCAAATTTGGTCAGGCGTATATAATACATACGCCCAGTATAGGAAGGCCCCACCACGGGCACCCATCTTCTCAGATTCCCCCTGGTTTTCATGAATTTCATTGTGCATAAATTGGGCATATGTAATATATACGCCCAGCTTAGCTACAGTATCTGTCATTAAATGCTCGAATTTCCTCCATCTGGTTTGACCCTTTGACCATCCCTTTGGTTGAGGTAGGTGTCTTAAGGTTGGTTGCACCCCCTTTGAGCTTATTGGCAACCCTTAAGTCACCCATGGTCTCACCCCATCATCTACCATTGAAATCAATTTTCCAAACCTCTAGGACCCTAAAAACTTAGAAAACCTTAGATAGAGGATTATCTAATTGCTAAACCAATTAGCTCTTAAGTGATCCTCTAACCCACCTCTTCTCTATAAATAGAGAGGCCCCCCTCTTCCCAAAAGGGTTGAAAAATTAAGGTTGAGAGTTAAGCTTAAGAGAGAGAGCCCTAGTGAGAGAAAAATGTGTTATTTTGCATTCTTCAACTAGAATTCCAGCATGCTTAGTTCATCCTTTTCAACCCTTTTCAACCATTAGATCACCGCTTGTTAGTCAAGCTTAGTCCCTAGATTCATCCCACAATTCCTATCTATTGAATCCTAGCATTAGAACCTATTCCTCTATCGTTTAAGCCATTTAAAGCCATCGGAAGCACGCCGACGCGAAGGTCTTCTACGGTGCAACAAGGGCCTGTGAGCTCCGGCTCACCCCTCTCTTCCTCTACCTTCTTGGTGTTTCCTCTGTCCAAGGATTCAAGCCGTTAGCTGCCGAAATTTCCGTTTAGCTCAAAGCTTGATAGGACCGTATCGCCTTCGGGCAAGGGGAAGCTCCGCCCATTTATTTTTATTTTTAGCCATAGATAGAGACCGCTACATGCGGGTTGATCGGGTGCCTAAACCCTTCCCGATTGATAACCGAAGCCCCTACCCTAGAGCCTTTGGAAAAGACCGGTAAATCAGAGTCATATTTAGCACTTCGGTGCTCAAAGTATTGATTTAAAGGTTTCCTAGGTCACCAAAAGCTCCGGGTGGCGACTCTACATTTTATTCCACCGCGAGCATATCACCACGACAGGTTCGAGAGGATCCATGGTCGCTCAAATGGCGACTCTACTGACCCTAGCGCTTCCCCTCTTGTTGGCCTTTTTTTTTTTTACTAACCATTGCTGTTTTTTGTTCTAATTTTCTGCTATTTTTCTTTATTTTTGTTATTTTTACTAGCATACTCACCCCTACGATTCAGTCCTTTAAGTGCCTTAGCCGATTGGCAGGCCTACTTGCGCCTTTAAATTTCAGTTTTTACAATTTTGTCATTTAAGCCGCCTTAGCCGTTTGGCGGGTCTGCTCGCATCTACTTTCCATGTTATTTAAATTTCAGTCATTTACGAGCCTTAGCCGTTTGGCGGGCCTACGTGCGCTCTTTATTTCAGTCATCATGTCTCACCGTTGAACGCCGGCCCGTTGAGGCGGCACAGGCTTGTCATCCCCGACCCGAACTTGGACTTAAATTTACTCCCCTTTAAAAATCTGCAATTAAAAGTGAGCCAACAGTGTGGGGACATAATCAAAGTTAATTTTTCATATTTTGGGTAGTTTTTTGGGGGGGTTTAGGCACATATATAATTTACCCGGTCCCCAGTAAGGCGGCAGCCCTAGTGGTGATGATCCTGAAAAGAACCACCCCTTCCAGTACTTGAGAAGGCACTTGCGCCGGAGGTATATCAGTTGGGTTGCCAATTCTGATCAAGCCGTAAAACCCGCGATGGTGAGAGCGTACACAGCCCGAATTCAGCCGTGTATCCTTAGGAAGCGGAAAGGAGGGACCCGATAACATACACAGCAGTCCCCGGGAGCATCCCTCCCAGAAAACTAGTTCAAAAGACCCATTTTGGGCTTGTTGTTTACTGTCAAACAAGGCTGGAAAAACAGCCTCTGTAGGCGTATATATTACATACGCTCGGCAACAAATTCCCAGAAATACTCAGGCGTATATAATATATACGCCCAGCCAAAATCCCCAAATTTAAGCCAGGCATATATAATATATACGCCCAGCCAAATCTGCTAAGTTTTGGTCAGGCTTATATAATACATACGCCCAGTATATACTGGGTTCAGGCAGCCCGATCTGAGGCCCAATCCACCACCCAAGTTCCCTGATTAGCGGTATTAGTGCCCATAGTAGCCTCCCGCATTCTGTAACGCCCAATATGCCCCCGCCTAGTCAAAAGAAGGCGACTTCTCATTGATTTACTCCGGGGGATTGGGTCGTTTGCGTGGATTCCCTCACTTTCAATAGAACGAAAGGGTTCCCATTCGCTTCTTCCGAAGTTTGTCGGATCCCACCGTGGGACCTACTAAAGGTGCATATATCACCCGAGATGGAAATTTTTCTAGGGCACCAGATCATCATTCATTTAAACAGGGGAGATAATTTTCATTTGAAAAATCCAAAAAAAATAATAAATATATAGAAAAATTAAAAATCCGTATATATGCGCACTTTCGGTGCGATTGTCACTACGGCGACCTCAAACCCAACCCGTAGAAAAAGAACTAGAAAAGTGTTCGGCCCTTACCCAAGGCATCGATACAACACTCATCAGCGGATCATGTCGAGCGCCGATACATCCCCGCCAACATCCCCATCCCATTCCCGTATAGGAGAAGACCCGATCCCCAACACCTTCACCCAAACCCGGTTCAATGTCACTGGTTCATTTGGGGCAGTGTTCATCCACCATCCCCATCCCCATTACATTTTCCCAACATACCCCCATCTCATCCTCTACTGAAACACCTCATTTCCCGACCGACCCATACATCCCCATCTCCCATCCATACACCCTTACCGCACCCCCCTACTCCCAAAGACCCCATTGGGAGCCCCATCCCCCACCTACCTCCCACATCCCATCCACCTCGTCATCCATGCCTCCTACATCCTATATCCCATTCACCTCATCTCACCTGCCTTCCACATCACATGGCTCATCCAAATCCGAACATACCTCCCTATTTACCTAGGTCATGCCCAACTTTTCCCAGGGTGTGACCAGTAACCCACCGTCTTCCATAGCCATACATCCACACCCTCCAGGCACAATCATTCATACCCCCCATACCCGGGTCATGCCCAATTTCACCCAACCCCTCCATCCTTGAATGGGCCACCACCCTCCAATCTCACACCTGAATCCATGCCCTCAATGGAGGACATGAGAATGATGTATGCCCTGTGGGCTACCTCTCGGAGTCCTACATTCCAAACCCCACATCTAAGTCTCCAAAACCTCCATATCCCATTCCCCCATGACCATCCCCAACCACCCATCATTCATACCATCCAAGATCCCCCACCTCAATTTCAGGCCCAGGCCCAAGCCCAAGAGACCCAAGCCCACTCATCTCAGGACCAAACCCACACGAATCCATGGGCCCCAGCCCAAATGTATTTAGAACCATGGGCCTAAGCCCAAACCCAGGCCCAAGCCCACCAGACCCATCAGACCCAGGCCCAAAATCCTCAAGATCCATGGGCCCAAGCCCAAACCCATCAGGCCCAGGCCCAAAATCCTCAAGGCTCAAGCCCATCAGACTCAGGCCTAGGCCCAAAATCCTTAAGGCCCATGGGCCCAAACCCAAACCCATCAGACCCAAACCCAGGCCCAAAACCCTCAAGGCCCATGGCCCCAGGCCTAAACCCACCAGACTCAGGCCCAGGCCCAAGCCCATCTGATCCAAGCCCAATTCCAAACCCCCCAAGGCCCTTAGACCCAAACCTATCAAACCCAAGCCCAAGGTCCATCATCTGACACCCAATACCCATATGGCCCATTAGCCCAAACCCAACAGGGCCCATTGGCCCAAAATCATGCCAACCCCCACACCCAGGCCCCGGGCCCATCAACCCAAGCTTTCCAAGACCATCAAGCCCAAACCCAAGGCCCATCCACCCACACTCATCAAAGCCCGTTCACAAACCCCTTACCCCCTCACCAGTACCCTTCATTCACCTATACCCCTTATGCCCCATCCAGCCTCCAGCAGGAAAATCTGTCCATCCACCCATTCCTCAAATCCATGCCTACAACATCCCGCCACATCAACCACACCCCATCACCCCAGAATGTGCACCCATTTCGGCATCACTCATCCACAAACCACTCATCCATTCACTCCTCCCCATCCCTTACAAGCTTTGTGGCCCCACCAGGTTATCCAACCCATCACCCCCCAGGTCCAAATAGCGGACCTCGCCCCTCACCAGTACAATGACCAATAGTACGAGGAGGACGAGATCCACAATAGTGGAGGAGTTACCAGTTTCGGCTCCCCCAGGCCCATCATCGTCACACCCGGGGCCGGACAAAATCAGGGGGAGGCAGTCCGAGCTACAGCCTCAAAAGAATCAGAGCAGCTGAAAGAACAGATAGACAAAATACAAAAGTAGCTGACGAAGATGGGAGGAGTAGAACTGCATTCGACAGACTTTTCAAACTTATGTCTATTCTCGGATGTCACCTTGCCACCAAAATTTAAGATGCCATCATTCGATAAATATAATGGCACTGGCAACCCCATCGCCCACTTAAAATCTTACTGTGGGGATATGTGTCAGTACGGCGAAGATGAACGACTCCTCATCAAAGTGTTCCAAAAGAGTCTAACGGGCCTAGCACTGAGATGGTTCACATCCCTAGAACCGTCCATGACCAAAACTTGGAAGGATCTGACACACCTATTCCAAAAACAATAGATCTATAACATGGACATAGAGTCAAGGAAGTTGGATCTGGCCCGTTTGAAGCAAAGATATGACGAAACTTTCAGTGCCTATTTAGAGAGGTGGAGGGCATTGGCTGCCCAAGTGACCGACCAGATTCCTGATGATGAGCAGATTGAGTTGATAACTAAGGGAGCTCTCCCAATCATCACAGAATTTTTGGTACATCAGTAGCAGTCCAGTTTTGCTAATTTGGTCCGAAATGCCAACTGTTGCGAAGACGCCGTTAGAGAGGGCAAGTTGGGAAAGAGCATGGCCAACGGGGCCACTAGGGTTCGAAAAGCTGCCGAACCAAGGGTTGAAAGAAGGCCAGGGGCAGAGGTGCAGAACATCGTTTATCCCCAGGCCAATACCACCCCGATACAGCTCCAGGCCGCACAACCACCCCCAGCCCATTTTGAGCAAGCACCAAGGTGATTGAGGGTCTTCATGCCATTAGGGCAATCGTTAAGTGTCTTGTTGCCAGTGTTGCTACAAAAGGGTCTGGTCAACTTACTCCAGCCTCGCCCACCACCCAACACGATACAAAGAAACTACGATCCGAACTTGCATTGTAACTTCCACCAGGGACCAAGTCACCCTACGAACCGATGCTTCACACTAAAGCACGCAATCCAAGATTTAATAGAGGCAGGAAAAAGTGTTTCCCCTTCGCTTCCTCAAGGGCAGAACTAGAACATCCATCAGGCCCCTCTGCCACCACATCCAGGAGGCCCCAGGCCTAACATCCATTGGGTAGAAGAGGAAGAGGAAGAGTTCGACCCCTCAGATTACATCAGTAGTCAAGAGGAGTTTTCATTTCCCTGGCTGAACAAGGGCGAACAAATTGTGGGGGTGATCGAGCCACTGTATTTAGCTGATTACTTCCCCACCCCGGCATACCAAGAGAAGCCCTTAGATTTAGGGCAATATTTTTCCACTCCCGCTCCTACCTATCAAATCCAAACGGGCCCAGCCCCGCCGCAATCATACGCATATCCACCCCACTCCCAATTTACCCCACAATACACACCACCTCCCAATCACCCCATCCCATACACTATCCCACCATCAGCCACCCCATGTACCTCTTCGTCATGCCCAAATCACCCCACGCCATACATAAATCCACCATCACCATACTATCCCACCCCATACACACCCCCAAATCTCTCCACCCAATGCACCACTCTGCCATCCCCAAATTATCCTATCCTGTACACACCCCCAAATCTCACCACCCAGCATACTACTCCTACCCCAAATCACCCCGCCCCGTGCACAACTCCATCATCCTCGATTTACCCCGTTTCCTTCACGAACCCATCATCGCCCCACCATGCCACCCTAGTTTCAAACCTTTCATATCAGTACCCCCTGCTCCATCCGCTACCCTGTCATACCCCTGTCACCCTGCTCCACCAGCACCTCTGACGTTTCCCAGCCACCCCATCCCAGTCACACCCCCACCATCCCTTCGCCATTTCGCCCCCAATCCAACTCCACCCCCACCCAAACAAACAACCCCTCACCCACTCCCCTTATCACCCGCTCCCAATCACCACTAGTCTTACCACGCCCCGATAATGCCTGCATAAACCCACTCCGCACCCTCAAATCCAACTCCTGCCAACACCACTCAGCCCCCTATTGGAGTCAACCTGGTTAGGCCCCAGAATCTGACATACCCAGCCCAATCCGCCCCAGAATCACCATGCACTCCCTTCCTCATCCTGAAACCTGCCTATGACCCGCATCAAGTGCCGTTAAGTTACGAGCAGACGGACATGAATGCTGCTCGCAACTAAGAAGAGACGATTGAATTTATCACCCAATTAGGCAGAATTTCTACACAGCCAGATGCATTGGGGGCCGTTAGAGGAGAAGAGAAGAAAAAAGAGCAGGCCGCAGGGAACCCCTTTGAGAAAATGGCTAGAGAGCATGTGTTGGAGACACAGCTCCAGAGGACACCCACACATATTACTGTCTGAGATTTATTAATCACATCCCTGCTCCACTTTCAAGTCTTAATGGGAGCACTCAAAGACGCATATGTTTCCGCCCACGTGACCCTAGACGAGGTGGGAGAAATAATTGGGCAAGTATTGGCCCCAAATGCCATCTCATTCACGGATGCATATCTGCCGCTCGAGGGGAACAACCACTCTAAGCCCCTGAATATAACCGTGGAAACAGGGAACCTGGTGGTGCCATTGGTCTTAATAGATAACGAGTCGGCATTAAATGTATGCCCTCTAAGGACGACAATCAAAATCGGTGCGAACCCAAACACCTTCCGGCCATCACTAACAAGCACCAGGGAATTCAACAACACCCGGAGAGAAATTGTAGGAGAGGTAGACCTTGACCTGGTCATCGGGCCGCAAACCTTCACTGTCCCCTTCCAGGTAATGGACATCAAGTCTACATTTAATGTACTATTGGGCCGGCCGTGGCTGCATGAGATCGGGGTAATACTATCAACTCTACACCAAAAACTCTGATTCATCTCAAGCGAAAGAATCGTCACCATCGTAGGTTAGAGCAGAGAAGACAGGGAGCGGAGCGCTCTGCATATTGAGAATTTGAAAGTGCTTGGCATGCCGCATACAGCAGATGACACCGATCTCCATCAATTTGAGTATGACTTTTCAGCCGTTACTCTTGAGTCGCCTGAGAAAACCCCTACCAAAGCTGGGGTAGAAATGGATGCAGCAGTGTTCATGCTCCACAAATGGGGCCACCAAAAAGGGAAAGGATTAGGCCCACGCCTTCAAGGAAGAAGAGACCCCATCAAGGCTAAGGGGCAGCAAACCAGATTTGGCCACGACTATAGGCCCCTTGAAGAAGAAGTCAGAGAGGCCAAGGAAAAGATAAAAGCCACAGCAGCCGCCAGGGCCAGAGGAATCCACCTGGAAAAAGAAACTCCCACCCGACCCCACATCCGTCAAACCTTTGTGAGCGTCGGGGTGGTAAAGATTGATCTGAATGGAGAGACAAGGGTAACCCCACACAAGCCTGTTTCCGCCCATCCTACCAACCCTTACATCACCCCCCAGACCTCGAGGTGGACTTAGCCGCCCTCTCCTTATTTGGGGAAGAAGTCCCCCGGTCCACCTTTCACTCTAACACCGGCCACATTGGGCCCATCATAACCATAGAGGACAGGGTCCCAGAGGATCCCTCCATAAACATGCTGAGGGGGGAACTGCAAGAGCCTACCGATGCCATTTCCAATCAAAAGGGTAAAGGCCAAGCCTCGCAAGTAAGTAACTCGGCATCCTTGCCCCAACTCTTGGGAGCCGCCAAATGCTGTGAATACGGCACTGGCTCTCCAGAAAAAAATAACCTATAAGAAGTGAGGCTAGCCTCTGGGACACTCTACCCTGTATATATAGAGATCCACCTCACCAGGGGCTAACCTCCGAAAAATTGTGAAAAACAATAAAAATAGAAAAAATACCAATTCTAAAAATATTGTCCTTTAAAATTTCTAATAAAATTGAAAATGATGTCGGGATATCGATCCCACGCGAAGCTGACCTCTTCCCTGTAGAAATACGAGAAGAGGTAGGTGTCACGAGTCTGGATGAGGAAGGTCAAGTCGATGAGCTCCCCAATGAGCTCCTCAAGCAATTTGCCGATTTTGAGCATGGCCCTACCCCGATCGTCGAAGAGACAGAGGACGTCAATTTGGGCACCGAAGAGGTCCTTAGAATCACAAAAATCAGAACGTCCCTGTCCCCTACTAAGAGAAAGGGTATGATAGACTTCCTCCGATCATACCAAGACATCTTCGCATGGTCGTATGAAGACATGCCTGGTCTGGATACCGATTTGGTTGAACATGAGTTGCCACTCTACCCTGATTGCAAGCCGGTTAAACAGAAGCTGAGACGTCTCTGACCTGAGTGGATGTTGAAAGTAAAGGATGAGGTCATTAAGCAATATGACGTAGGTTTCCTCATGGTATCCAAGTACCCGCAATGGCTGGCCAATATTGTCCCCGTACCAAAGAAAGATGGAAAGGTTCGAATGTGCATTGATATCTGAAATCTCAACAAGGCAAGCCCTAAGGATGACTTCCCATTACATCGATATCTTGGTCGATAACACTACTAGGCACGGGATGCTTTCTTTCATGGATGGGTTCTTGAGCTACAATCAGATTAAGATAGCAGAGGCCGATCAAGAGAAGACCGTGTTCATCACTCCATGGGGTACCTTCTGCTATAAGGTGATGCCATTCGGGCTCAAGAACGCTAGGGCAACCTACCAGAGAGCAATGACGGCCCTATTCCACGACATGATGCACCGAGAGATCGAAGTGTATGTCGATGACATGATTGTTAAATCACCGGATAGGGATGACCACTTGGTAAGCCTTCAGAAGCTGTTCGAGAGGTTGAGAAAGTACATGCTGTAGTTGAATCCCTAGAAGTGCGCATTCGATGCTATGTCAAGAAAACTATTAGGTTTTATCATCAGTAGGAGAGGCATCGAGGTCGATCTGACCAAGATCAAGGCCATCACGGAAATGCCACCACCGTCTACAGAGAAATAGGTTAGAGGCTTTTTAGGCAGAATCTAGTACATCAGTCGGTTCATCGCGTAGTTAACTTCGATATGCGCTCCAATCTTCAAACTACTAAGAAAGGATTCACCAGTTGAGTGAAATGATGACTGCCAAGCTGCATTTGACAAGATCAAGGGTTACCTCCTAGATCCTCTAGTATTGGTACCACCTGTACCTGGTAGACCCCTGATAATGTACCTATCCATGACAGAGTTTTCCATGGGCTGTGTGTTAGGGCAACACGATGAGACAGGAAGAAGATAGCAGGCCATCTACTACCTGAGCAAGAAGTTCACTGATTATGAGACGCATTACTCTCATCTGGAGAGGGCATGCCTAGCACTTGTGTGGGCTACTCAAAGACTTCAACACTACCTATTATCCCAAGCCGTCCTACTTCTAGCGCGGATGGATCCGAAGAAGTACCTATTCGAGAAACCTGCTCTCACTGGCCGAACCGCACGATGATAGCTTTTATTATCTGAATTCGACATCATGTACGTCACTCAGAAATCAATCAAGGGGCAGGCGCTCGCCTATCATCTTACTGAGAACCCTCTGCCTGACTACGAGCCTCTAAGGACTAAATTCCTCGATGAGGACATCCTGTTCATGGCAAAGGATGATACAGAAGAAGCAGAAGAATGATGGGTAATGCACTTTGACGGGGCATCGCATGTCCAAGGCCAGGGAGTTGGCGCCATCCTAATTTCACCAAGAGGATCCCATGTACCGATCTCTATCAAGCTCAACTTCCCCTGCACTAACAATATGGCTGAGTACGAAGCTTTTGCCGCCGGTCTACAGGCATCTCTCGATCTGAATGTAACTCACCTTCAAGTTTTTGGCGATTCACAGTTAATCATATGTCAGACGAATGGTGACTGGAAGACGAAAGACGAGAAACTGATCCCCTATCATGAACACCTCGAGGATCTAATAGCTTGCTTCCAAGATGTGACTTTTTCATACGTCCCCTGGATAAGGAATCGCTTTGCCAATGCATTAGCAACTTTGGCGTCAATGATTGAAATCCCCTATGGTGTTGAGATGAAGCCGATCATGATCGACCAGAGGAATGAGCCGGCCTTCTGCCTCCAGATTGAGGAACCTACAAAGCCTGATGATGATCCACCTTGGTTCTTAGATATCAAAAATTTCCTCAAAACCCTAACTTTCCCCGAGGGTACATCCAAGACAGATCGACGAACCATTCAACGTTTAGCGGCAGGTTACGTCATTTGTGGGGAATGCCTCTACAAGCCATCATACAATAACATCTTACTCAGGTGCCCCACTGAAAGTGAAGCGGTCAGTATTATGAAAGAAATCCATGAGGGACTATGCAGAGCCCACATCAGCGGTCACATGCTCGCCAAGAAAATTCTACGGCAAGGATACTTTTAGACCACTATGGAATCGAATTACTGTAAACATGTTCAAAAATGCTACAAGTGTCAAGAACACTCCAGTCGGATACACGCTCCTGCCATTGATCTTCACTGCACGACCACTCCTTGGCCATTCGCTACCTGGGGCCTCGACGTTGTTGAAATGATTAATCCAAAAGCATCAAACGGACATCGGTTCATCCTCATCGCCATTGAGTACTTCACCAAGTGGGTAGAAGCGGCGTCATATGCCAACATCACCGCCAGTCACGTCGAGAAGTTTCTCAAAAACAATATCATGTGTCGATCTGGAGTACCCAAAGATATCGTCACTGATAATGGCACCAATTTCGTGAATAAGCGCATCCGAGACTTCTGCGAAAAGTACAAGATTAAGCACCATCGCTCATCCCCTTATAGGCCTCAGATGAATGGAGCCGTAGAGGTAGCCAACAAAACTCTAGTCCGCATCTTGGAGAAAATGGTCGTCATTTATCAAGATTGGAGCGAGAAGTTACCCTTCATGCTTTGGGCCTACAGAACGTCAATCCGTACCGCTACAGGGGCAACACCATTCTCCCTTGTGTATGGAACCGAGGCCGTCCTCCCGGTGGAGGTTGAAGTACCGTCGCTCTGAATCCTCATGGAATTAGGCTTACCCGAAGCAGAGAGAGAGAGATCACACTTTGATCAGTTGAACTTACTAGATGAAAAGAGACTCTTAGCCTTATGCCCTACCTAAGTATACATGGGGCGAATCGCACGCCCTTACAATGAACGTGTCCGCGGTCGAGATCTAAAGGTAGGAGACACTGTGCTAAAGAAGATCTTCCCATCCCTCCATGCCGATCTAAGGGAAAAATTTAAGCCAAAGTGGGAAGGACCATACGTTATTCGAGAGGTGTTGCTGGGATACGCCATCCGCCTCGCCACCATGGACGGAGATCATCTTCCTGAGCCCATCAACGCTGGATACGTCCGACGGTTCTACTCATAGTCTATCATGATAAGGTAAGTATTGATGAAACAGATACGTGACTGCTTAAAAATCATCCAAAAGAGGCCATCATTCCAAGCACAGTAGCCCAAAAGCATCCTTAAAAATGATGATATCCTTTGCTACCCCATTTGAGCCTGGGCCTTTCTTTCAATAAACCATTTCCCCCCAAAAATATATACGTGTACATATACCAAAAAAGAGGGAGAGAGGAAAAATACATGAGTGAGTTACTATCAAATCCAAAAAAATCGAGAAAAGCAAACCTAAAAAAAATTAATATTTTTTGGAGGAAAAAGAATAACAAAAAATGTGTATGTAGAAGAATCACGGGGCATGTACAGTAGAAACCCCCAAGGAAGAAAGTATTTTGGGAAAACTGAAGCCATAGCAAGGAAACCCTTTTAACCCAGCATACCTTCAAATCCTAACCCTACCCATGGCCAAGCTACTCCCTTAAGGAAGCCCTCTTTGTAGGTTTGCAAGCAGTCATATTATCTGTTAAGTCAACATGAGCCGAGTCGTGAGACGATACCAGAACCCCATCCAGCCGGTTATGACGAAATCTTTGTCCATGTCGTGGCTTTTTGGTTCTAAAAAAAAAAGAAAAAGAAAAGAAAAAAAAGAAAAGAGAGAAAATCAATTTGAGTTCAAAGCAAAATGGACGTGGTGAAAACCCGCAAGGGCACATGTAAAAACAAATAACTCACGCGACAGTGAAAACCTGAAAAGGCACTTGGGGTAAGAGAGCGGACCCATGGGCGTAGTGAAAACCCAAAACGGCGCTACGGGTAAAAATAGGGATGAGGGGTATGGCGAAAACCCATCTTGGGCGCTGTGAGCAAAAATGTCAAGAAAAGAGAGATTAGGAGAGGATCTGTTCTAGCTCACCTATTTTTGTCTGGACCCCTTGAAGCCTCTTCTCCCCTTTACTGGGCCGCTCATGTCAAAATGGATCGGATCCCGATCATGTATGTCGTCTCTACCGCATCGTCTGACACATGACCAAAGGTAAAGGCAGAAGACCAATCAATCTCGGGGAAGCTGACCTATCCATTTTTAAAAAGGAAAACTGGAGCCTCATAAACAGGGTTCGACCATGCTCAAAAAAGGACCCACCATTTGGCTTTGAAAATACCGACATCACAAAAAGGAGAAAATTTTAAAAAAGATAATGAATTTTCCTTTCCCATAAAAAGCCTCACACTGTGAGGGAGAAAATTTCAAAAAAGATAATGGATTTTCCTTTCCCATAAAAGCCTCACCCTGTGTAGGAGAAAAATTTGAAAAGAAAAAAATAATAATAGATTTTCCTTTTCCACAAAAAAAAAAAAAAAACCTTACGTTAAAAGACATATGGAAGAAAATTTGAATACCAAAAAAATTATATATATATATATATATATGTGTGTATATAGCAGATTTCATTTCTTTTCTGCCCCGTCCCAAAAGGATAACAACATGATACACTTTTTACTTTCTGCCTTCTGTACAAGTATAAAACAAACAAAAAAGAAACAACCCAAAAAAAGGAAGGAGATCTCTGTTAAGGGGCATCAGCCCCCCTCTGTGTATATGATCTATGGTATGTGCAGGAACAGGTCAGGGGCAGGAACCACGCTTCAAGGCACTGATCTCTACGAGAAGAGAGTCCTCACGGACATTTTGATCTGTCAACCACCTACCATGAAGACTCTTCTGCCGCCTCCGCGAAGCGTCAACTGCACTGCGAGACTCAGTCAAAAGCCCAGTCAATCGAAGAGCCTCACTCTCGACCGTAGCAACTCTCACCTCCGCCATCTCGGCTCTGGCCCTCTCCTTCCCCAAAGCCCGCTTCTCTACAGAAAGAGACTCAATTCTAGTCTGGAGCATCATTTCCTTGTATGGCCAGGGTCCTGTCCCTATCGCATCTACCGAAATCGGGTTAGGGGTAGGTAAGCTCTCAGATGCCAGCCAAACCTCGAAATCAAAAGAGAGGACGCCCCAAAGTTGGAAATATGGGTATGCTGACAATGAAGGAGGCTAGTACGGGCGACTTCACCTTGCATTTCATACTAAGGTTGGGAGGAGCGCTGTGAAACAATGAACTGCTCCCCACGAGGACCATAGGCCACCTCGGGCCCCTCCTGTGGATCCTGCCCTTCGTCGCCAGACATATGAAAATATGGAACACATCTGTATAAGAAAGGGCTGCTAAAAAAAAAAAAGGAGAATAACAAAAAAAATGCACCAATCCATAAAAAAATGAATGAAGAATGAATGGTGATGAATAATAAGGAAAATAAAAAAAAAAGAGGGGAGCATAGGCCTAAGGAATTACATATACCTGAAAAAAAAAAAGGAAGAACATCAAGCATTTCAAACCAAAAAAAGAAAGAGAGAAATAGAAAAGTAACAAAAAATGCAAAAAAATAATATATGTTCATTAATCCATCATAAAAAAAATATATATATAACAAAATAAACAAAAACAAGAAACAAATAAGAATAAAGATGTTGAACGGTGACGATATATAATAATAATATGATGGGATGATGAATGATGGTATAATAGAAAAGGGAAAAAAGGATGATGATGAATGAAAAAAAAAAAAAAAAAAAAGAGAAAAGGAAAGAGAAGGGCATGAGCACAAGGAATCACATATACTTGAAAAAAAACAAATGCATTAATTTGTCACCACAAAAAGGAGGAACATCAAGCATTATCAAAATTCAAAAAGGAGATGAAAGAGGGGTTGATGATTTCCTTCAAGGGAAGAGGAAATAGATCCAAAAGCTGGCAGAGGATGAGCGTTTCTGATCCACACACACGAACCCCGGTGATAGAACTGAAGCAAAACCAAATGCCAAAACCCTAAGGGGCTGTCCCGGACTTGAGAAAGAAGGAGGGAAGAAGATAGAGTTTGAAAGAGGGGGTCCCTTTTGTGCTCGGGCTCGAGTTTTAAAACTGCCAATTTTGGTCAGGCGTATATAATATATACGCCTCACCAAAAGTGGCAGTTTTAAAACTGCCCGACCATTTTTTGGCTTTGAGGCCCGACGGGCCCCCCTGTATGCTATGGACCAAGGCCCGGTCCCTCTCAGAAGCTCATGTACCATCAAGCATTGGTGCACGCATCCCCAAATGGCCCTTCGAGCTCTCTTCAATTGGCCCAAAGGGACCATGCCACAGTAAATGGGTCTAGGCCGGTGAGCGCCCGCCGAGTGCTCCCATAAAATCGTAAAGGAAAAAAAAAGAAAAGAAAAAAGAGAAAGAAACAATTCACATAAAATAACAAAAAAAAAAAGAAGAAGAAATAAGAGAAAGAAACAATTCGCATAAAATAACAAAAAAAAGAAAAAAGAAAAAAATCCTGAAACACAACACAAGTTATCAAAGGAGCGTCGCAATGACTGTTTGTGCCACTCCGAGAACCGTGTTAAATTAATTCAGAATAATCGGGTTCACCCGAAAACTCTCGAACCCTATTTTACATAGGGACATCCCGTACCTGATCCGGCAGGCAGATAATTTTACCCATCCCCGGTCCCTGTTCCCTAAACATGCCCCAGGAGGTAGTACCTGGTCCGACAGGCAAACCAAGGACCTATCACCGGAATGTGCACGTCCTTGAGGTATATCAACATGGCAAGTTGATCTGCCTAAGGATACATGCAAAAATAAAAATAGTTTGAGCATGCTCAAAGTCTCGAACTGACATGTGCAAAAAAAAAAAGAAAAAGAAAAAGAAGGAGAAGGTTCGGAGTAACAACCTGTTGTTATGTAGTTAAATCCTGAGTAGGTTGACCCCACCTTCCAAGCTTTGGCTATGATCATCCACCTTCTGATCTATGATTGACCAAGAGTGCACCCAACTTCAGAGCATTCGAAAAGTCTATTATCAGTTGAAACTGACCCGTCAAAAGTTAAATGACAACCAACCAAACTATGTGCAAACATACAGACTAAAGGGCTCATTCCCTTTTACTTCCTTTTACACAGGCTTAAAAACCTATATAGGCACGGTGTCCCTATTGAATGTATGCACTTGCATCTGGGTATCTACAGGATGGTCGTTTGTCCTCGTAAATTGTACCTTAGGGTCGAGGCTTCCGTCCGTGCCTATTTGCTGCTTATCGCCCCTAGTGGGTGTCTGTCTGTGCATAGTTAGTAAGATGTGATTTCATTAGGGACGGAGGCTAGAATTGACCATCTCTTTTGATGGATGTTTGGTCCTAGCCCGATCTTTTTCAGCTTTGTCTCGAGTTAAGGCACTCCGATTCATGTGAATCAGGAGCACCTCACCACCGGAACGAGCACATCCCCAAGGTGCACCCATCCCCGGCGGAGCGCACGCATTCTTAAAGCGTATCAACTGACATTTGATCCACTTAAAGAATTGTGCAAGAATAAAATTGCCAGAGGTCCTTGAGCTTTGCTTAGAGGCCTCGAAGCAAAAGAAAGTTAAAAAAAATATAAAAATTACTCTAAAAATGGGCATGCATTCCCAAGAAGTGTTGCGATATCAATATTCGCTCCACTCGGGTAAATCATGCTAAAGCAACCTCGAGGTTGATGGGTTCACCCAGAAACTCCGAGCCTTACCTAGGTAAGGCCACCAGTGGCCAATCCAATGGATCTGTCAATACCCCATAGGATTGGACACATTGTTTAGGCCTTCGCTTTGTGTACCTCGCGTCGATCCCGAAGCATAGATCGATCACCTCGTTTCATGGAGCTGTCTGGTTCAGATTAATACTCAACATCACAGATCTATAATTTCCCTCAGGAAGTGAACGATATCCCGGCTAGCAGGCATACACTTTTTGTGATCACCGTAGTTATGCCCAGTAATGTCGCAATGCACTTGGGGACTATTAGCTTTGAGGTACGGACGATATCCCGAAATGAGAGGGCTTACGTATACTAAACATCACCATGAATGTTTGAGAATTGAGTTGAACCAGGCGGACCCATCAAATGTGCCTTGGACCCCTTCGGATGTCCCTTATCTTTGGCATCTGATCATTAGTGATCGAATACCAAAGAGGGGCATCTGCAGACACCCAAATTCGGTCCAAGGCCCGATCAGTCTATACTCTGAGAGAGATGCACCCCTGTGCTTCCGATGGCACCCCTAAACCCTTGGGAAATAATCCAAACCTTTAGGAATCACCTAAAACCCATTAGAACCATTCCCCCAACCCTTAGAGATCACCCCTAAACCCTAGGATCCCTTCCCAGACTCAACTTAAACCCTTCTGAGCATTTGATGGGAGGAGAGATACAAATTTTTATATACACCATTTCTGAGAATGAGCCACATACCATTGGAGAGAGGACTTCTCTAGATTTCCAGCAAGCTAAAGATCACCCAATTTGGAGTTGTGGCTCAAAAGTTATGGCCGAATGAAGGTTCACATAAAATCATAATTTTTTGCTCAGGCGTATGTATTACATACGCCCAGCAAATTTGGCCCCAGTTTGGTCAGGCATATGTATTATATACACCTGGCATTTTTGGGCCAAATTTGGCCGGACGTATATAATACATACGCCCAGCATAGGAAGGCCCCACCACGGTCACCCATCTTCTCAGATTCTCCCTGGTTTTCATGAATTTCACTGTGCATAAACTGGGCGTATGTAATATATATGCCCAGCTTAGCTACAGTATCTGTCATTAAATGCTCGAATTTCTTCCATCTGGTTTGACCCTTTGGCCATCCCCTTGATTGATGTGGGTGTCTTAAGGTTGGTTGCACCCCCTTTGAGCTTATTGGCAGCCATTAAGTCACCCATGATCTCACCCCATCATCTACCATTGAAATCAATTTCCCAAACTTCTAGAACCCTAAAAACCTAGAAAACCTTAGATAGAGGATTACCTAATAGCTAAACCAATTAACTCTTAAGTGATCCTCTAACCCACCTCTTCTCTATAAATAGAGAGCCCCCCCTCTTCCCAAAAGGGTTGAAAAATTATGGTTGAGAGTTAAGCTTAAGAGAGAGAGCCGTAGTGAGAGAAAAATATGTCTTATTTTGCATTCTTCAACCAGAATTCCAGCATGCTTAGTTCATCCTTTTCAACCCTTTTCAACCATTAAATTACCCCTTGTTAGTCAAGCTTAGTCCCTAGCTTCATCCCACACTTCCTATCTACCGAATCCTAGAATTAGAACCTATTCCTCTACCGTTTAAGCCATTTAGATCCATCGGAAGCACGCCGAAGTGAAGGTCTTCTACGGTACAACAAGGGCCCGTGAGCTCCGGCTCACCCCTCTCTTCCTCTACCTTCTTGGTATTTCCTCCGTCTAAGGATTCAAGGTGTTTTGCCACCAAAATTTTGGTTTGGCTCAAAGCTTGATAGGACCATATCGCCTTCGGGCAAGGGGAAGCTCCGCCCATTTATTTTTATTTTTGGCCATAGATAGAGACCGCTACATGCGGGTTGATCGGGTGCCTAAACCCTTCCCGATCGATAACTGAAGCCCCTACCCTAGAGTCTTTGACAAAGACCGGTAAATCAGAGTCATATTTAGCACTTCGATGCTCAAAGTATTGAGTTAAAGGTTTCCCGGGTCACCAAAAGCTCCGAGTGGCTACTTTACATTTTATTCCACCGCGAGCGTATCGCCGCGACGGGTTCGAGAGGATCCATGGTCGCTCACTATTTAAAAACCATATTTAATACACCAACAAACCCATCACAAATACATCATTTAAAGCTCATAATTAACTAAATACATACCTTAAATAATAGATCTCTCATAGATTTGGTCCATGATCTTCTCAACAAAAGAGGGTTTCAGAACCCTTTTCTCCAACTCCTCTCTAGATCAATCCCAAGCTCAAAACCCTTAGATCTTCCTCAAGGGCTTCACCGCACCTTCCTCATCTCATAAACTTAACATCCATAAGGTAGATCTTATCTTTAGATCAAAATAAAATCCCTATCACTAATTTTCTCTACAACTCAAACCCTCTTCTTCTGACTTTCTATTTCCCTCTCTCTCTACTCAAGCAAAGGTATGCCCGTGTGGGACTCCTCCCCCTTTTCTCTAACTTGTGAGAGACTAGTGTATTACACACACACACCTATACCACATGTCTCACATCTACTTAACTCCTATGTACCACACATACACTAAAAGTGTATAAAGTAAGTGTGGTTCCCTTGTGACTCACAAATACCCAAGCACAGTGCATGTTGCACATGACCTACACTATTCGCAAAAACTCGGGTTATTACATTCAATGTCTTTATCACTGTCAGAATGTTCATCTCCTTGGATCAAATAAACCCTTTTTATCCTTTCTTCGGGTGATCCTTTTAACAGTGTGACTGCGAAGATTTACCTAATCGAGACCCGATTTGAGCAAACATGGGCGGCCCAGGAGGATCAGGTGGATCAGGTTGTAACCAAGGGAGTAACCGATGACTTTTTCTTTTTCTTTTGAATGTTTTTACTCACAGCGCCCAAGATGGGTTTTCGCCATGCCCGTTGTTTCCCTCTTTTTTTATTGTACATGTCCTATTTTTTCTTTTCTATTTTTTTTATTCTTTTTCTTATTTAGACAATCTCTTTTTGGGATTTTACTTTTCTGATTTTTTAAATTTTTTATAGTAACTCTTTTTTTTTTCTTTTTCGTTTAGTATGTGCATTTTTTTCGTCTTCTTTTCTGGGGTCGGGTTTATGAAAGAAAAGCCAATGGCTCAACGGGTGTAGTAAAGGGTGTGATCATTCAGGGATGCTTTTTTAGCTACTTGGCTTTAAAATGATAGCCTTGTTTATAGAGTCTTTAAGCAGTCACGTATCCATCTTATCAATACTTTCCTTGTTGTGAGAGACTAGGAGTGAAACATTGGACATATCTAGCATTGATGGGCTCTGGAAAGTGATCTCCATCCATGGTTGCGAGGCAGAGCGCATACCTTAGGAGCACCTCTCGGATGATGAAGGGTCCTTCCCAGTTGGGCCTGAATTTCCCTCTCAGATCAACATGGAGAGAAGGGAAGATTTTCTTGAGAACGGTGTCTCCCGCCTTCAAATCTCAACTGCGAACACATTTGTTGTAAGCGCGTGTGATTTTCCTTTGATAAACTTGGGTGTGATACAAAGCTAGGAGCCTTTTCTCGTCCAGCAGGTTTGGCAGTTCAAAGCGGGACCTCTCTTTTTTAGCCTCAGGTAGGCTTGATTCGATGAGGATACAGAGTGAAGGTACTTCAACCTTGACTGGCAATACTACCTCAGTTCCATACACAAGGGAGAACGGTGTTGCCCTTGTAGCGGTACAAATCAACGTTTATTAAGCCCAAAGTGTGAAAGGTAGCATTTTGCTCTAGTCTCGATAGGTGATAACCATCTTCTCTAAGATGCAGACAACTGTCTTGTTGGCAGCTTATATGGCCCCATTGGTTTGCGACCTATATTATGACGAGCGGTGATGTTTGATCTTATATTGCTCATGGCATGCTTTGATGCATTTATTCACAAAGTTGGTGCCGTTGTCCATGATGATGTCCTTGGGTATGCTAAATCGATAAACAAATTGCTCTTGATGAATTTGTCAACATGACTAGCTGTGATGCTTGTGTAGGATGCCACCTCCACCCATTTGGTGAAGTACTCGATGGCGATGAGGATGAATTGATGTCCATTAGATCCTTTTGAGTTGACCTTTTCGATGACATCAAGGCCCCAGGTAGTGAATGGCCAAGGAGTGGTCATGCTACGTAGATCCATGGCATGAGCATGTATTAGACTGGAATGCTCCTGACATTTGTAGCACTTCTGCACGTGCTTCCAACAGTCAGTTTCCATGGTAGTAAAAAAATATCCTTGTCGTAGGATCTTCTTAGTGAGCATATGGCCGTTGACGTGGGCACCGCACACTCCCTCATGGATTTCTTTTATGACGTTGGCCGCCTCGCCCTCAGTAAGGCATCTTAGCAAGATGTGGTTATATGATCACTCGTAGAGGCACTCGCTGTAGATGACGTAGTTAGCCGCTAAACGTTGGATAGTTCGCATGTCCGTCTTGGAAGTGCCCTCAGGGAAAGTTCAAGTTTCGAGGAAATTCTTGATATCTGAGAACCATGAAGGCTCATCATCTAGCCTTTCAGATCCCTCATTCTATAGGCAAAAGGCCAGCTCGTTCCTCTGTTCAATCATGATTGACTTCACTTCAATGCCATAGGGAATTTTGACCATCGATGCCAACGTTGCTAGTGCATTGGCGAAACAATTTCTTGCTCGTGGGACATAGGAGAAGGTGATATCATTGAAGCATGCTATTAGATCTTCGAGGTGCTCATGGTATGAGACCAATTTCTCATATTTTATCTTTCAATCTCTGTTTATCTGGCATATGATTAACTGTGAGTCGCCAAACACCCTTAGATGAGTTACTTTCAGGTCCAAGGCCGCTTGTAAGCCTGCTGCGCATGTTTCATATTCGGCCATGTTGTTTGTGCATGGCAAGTTGAGCTTGATGGAGACTGGTATGTGAGATCCTTTCGGTGAAATCAAAATAGCGTCAATTCTTTGACCTTCAGCATTTGTTGCCCCATCGAAGTGTATTACCCAAAATTCCTTCATTTATGTTGTATCATCCTCTGCCATAAACAAGATGTGCTCATTTGGGAATTCAATTCTCAAAGGATCATAGTCAGGTAAAGGATTCTCAGCAAGATGATCAGCGAGAGCTTACCCGTTGATCGACTTTTGGGTGACATATGTGATGTCAAATTCAGATAGGAGAAGTTACCAGCATGCAGTTAGGCCTGTGAGAGACGGCTTTTCAAACAAGTACTTCAACGGATCCATTCGGGCTAGGAGTAGGAAGACTTGAGATAGCAAGTAATGACGGAGCCTCTATGTACCCCATACAAGAGCCAGGCATGCCTTTTCCAAATGAATTGTGTGTCTCATAGTGAATAAACTTTTTGCTGAGATAGTAGATGGCCTGCTCTCTTCTTCCTGTTTCGTCATGCTGCCCCAGGACAAATCCCATCGAAACTTCCGTCGTAGAGAGATACATTAAGAATGGTCTCCCCGGCTCGAGTGGTACCAACACAGGCGGGTTGAGAAGGTAACCCTTGATCTTATCAAATCCTGCCTGAAAATCATCGTTTCATTCAACGGGCGAGTCTTTTCATAGTAGTTTGAAGATCAGTGTGCAGATAGGAGCCAGTTGTGCAATGAACCGACTAATGTACTATATTCTGCCCAAGAAATCTCTGACCTCTTTCTCGGTAAATGGCGGTGGCATTTCGACAATGACTTTTACTTTGATTGGGTCAACCTTGATGCCTCTTCTGCTAACAATGAAGCCTAGTGGTTTTTCTAACATAGCACTGAATGCGCATTGCTGAGGGTTCAAACGCATCATGTATTTTTTTAGTCTTTCAAATAGCTTTTGGAGATTTATCAAATGATCACTTCTCTCTAGTGACTTAGCTGTCATGTCATCTACATACACCTCGATCTCTCGATGCATAATGTCATGGAAGAGTCAATCATCGCTCTCTGATATGTTGCCCCAATATTCTTTAACCCCAACGACATGACTCGGTAACAGAAAGTTCCCCATGGAGTAATGAATGCTATTTTTTTGTTGTCTGCCTCTACCATCTTGATTTGATTATATCCAGAGAATCCGCCCATGAATGAGAGCATCGCATGCCTGGCAGTGTTATCGACCAAGATATCGATGTGTGGTAACGGGAAGTCATCCATCAGGCTCGCCTTGTTGAGATTTTTGAATTCAATACACATGTGAACCTTTTCATCATTCTTCGATACAGGGACGATATGGCTAACCACTGTGGGTACTTTGAGACATGAGAAACCCGACATCATACTATTTGATGACCTCATTCTTAACCTTTAGCATCCACTCTGGCCTGAGATGTCTTCTGCTTGACTGACTTCATATCTGGATATAAAGCCAGTTCATGCTCGACCAACTCAGTATCCAAAGCGAGCATATCCTTGTACGACCATGCGAAGATGTCTTGGTATGACTGAAGGAAATCAATCATGCTTTTTCTTTCCTCATGAGATAATGACGTTCTGATTTTAGTGATTCTAGGAGCTGCCTCGGTCCCTAGATTGACGTCATCTATTTCTTCAACGATTGGGAGGGCCATGCTCAAAGTCGGCAAACCGTCGAAGGAGTTCATTAGGGAGCTCCTTAGTAGGGATTTCCTCTTCCAGACTCGTGGCTCTTACCCTTTCTTGTATTTTTAAAAGAAAGGGGTTGATTTCACGTAGGACAGGTTTTACAATTAAGGCATCAATTTCTTTGATTTTCTCAGGAATTTTGAAAGATAATATTTTTAGATTTTATATTTTTTCTATTCTTTTAGGCTTTTTCTTTTCTTCAGAAATGGGCCCTTGGTAAGGCGGGTCCCTATATACAAATGGTATTGCCTGCCAAGGGCTCACCTCATTTTTTATAGGTTGTTTTATTTTGGGAAGCAGGTGCCGAATTTTAGGCCACTCGAAGCTTCTAAAGTTATGGGCCTTGACGCCCAATTCCTTACCTATGGTACTGTAGACCCCCCTATTTTGCCCTCTCGAAATATACAAATCTGTTAAGTCAACCTCCTTTGACCTCTCAACCCTAACGTAAGGACCATGCACTAAAATAATAATACATGGCTGAACACAGGCTAAAACAATAGCTTTGTGGCTCATATCCCAATGTAGGGAGACTATATACTGAAACAATAGTATATAGTCAGAATGCAGATTGAAACAATAGTCTTGCATTTAGGACCCCCTTTGTCCTAATGTGAGACCATATACTGAAACTATAGTATATGGCTGGACACAGGCTGAAACAATAGTTTTGTGGCTTAGGCCCCACGACCCTAACGTAGGGACCATATACTGAAATAATAGTGTATGGCTGGACATAGGCTGAAACAATAGCTCTGTGGCTCAGGCCTCATGACCCTAACATAGGGACTATATACTGAAACAATAGTATATGGCTGAATACAGGCTGAAACAATAGCTCTGTGGCTCAGATCCCAACATAGGGAGACTATATACTGAAGCTATAGTATATAGTCGAAATGCAAGCTGAAATAATAGTCAGACATAGTAGAATTATGCACCTAAAATCACATGCGCAATTCTATCGCACGCCAAACCACACAGAAGCAATCAGTCCCCCTTTCAGACTAGACTTCCTTTCCCAAACTACTTCGAGACTCCATCACACGCCTCACATGAGACAAGTGATCAGATTGAGCGCCCAACCACCGCCGCGCAGTTGGCCTACGCCCGACCTAGTCTTATAGTCCTTGACCCCCAAGCTTCCTAGATCAACCGCTTCTAAAGAGACGCTTAATCAGATTGCGCATTCCACATTAAGCGCGCAATGAATCCTAACATTGTTAGAGCTAGAAAACTCGCTAAGCAAGTCAGTCGGTCGCTCACTGAGTTGGTGACCGACTCAAAGCGATTAAGCACCGGGAGACCGGCGGGTAATTTAGTTAAACGCCTGAAATAGGGCGTTTAATTAGAAAAAACCCTATAAAAGATTTTTTTTTAATCCGACCCAGAGAGGTTGGAGAGAGAACGAATTTTTTTTAAGAAGTTTGGGATTTTGAGACCAGAGAATTTCGAGAATGAATACATAGAGAAACACAACCATGATTTTGAGATTCAAGCTTCAAATTTTCGAGATTCCTCTTCGCAGCCCGACCTTAGGTAAGAATTTAATTTTTTGTTTTCGATCGTAGTTTTTTTAGCTCTTAGTTTTAATTATTAATATCAATTTTTTATTTTTAGACCGTAATTTCCAATCTCTGGTTCTAGTCCCATGCTTCTAGAACTAGTCCTTAATTTGACAGCCCAATTCATCGACCATAGACTTTAATTTTGTTCTAAAACTTAATCTCCAGTCCTATCATTAATCTCTGGTTCTAGTTCTTAGTTTCTAGAACTAGTCGTTAATCATACGGTCAGATTTTCTGATTTCGAACCTGAATTCAATCCTTAAATTCTTAAATTCTAGTTTTATTTCCTTAGTTTAATATTTCTAAAACCCCAAATATTAATTTAGTTTTCTAAAATTCTAGTTTCATAATTTAATTCATCATTATATTCCCAAAAACGACTCTAAAAATCTAAAAATACTATTTTATAATAAAGAATTCAACTTGCTTTAATCTCAGCCACCCGATTTTCCTAAAGGAGCTTATGAAGGGTACTCGGGAGCGAGGCCAATCCTCCTTAGCATAGCGAGCGTAAAACCTCTTTTTCTTAAATTTTTAGTAGGATTAAATCATTTCTTTAATTAGATTTCAGGTATAGTTAATTTATTACTATAATCGGAATTTTAACAAAATTAGCTTGATTCCTTTAATTAGATTTTTAAAATAAAATTAATTCATTGCTTAAATTAGAGTTTTGGTAAAATCAGTCTTCTATTCCAATTAAAATTGCAGTAGAACTAGTATACTTGCTTTACTCAGAATTTCAGTATAATTAGCATGTTTGATTTAATTAGGGTTTCATTAAAATCAACATATTTGCATTCCTAGTATAATTAGGACACTTAATTAATTAGACTCCTAGTAGGGCTAGGAGAGTTAATTAATTAGACATTCAATAAGATTAGGAATCTTGATTAATTAGACTTCTAATAAGATCAAAACACTTAAACCAGGTAGACTCCTAATAGGATTAGGACACTAGAAGATTAATTCATCCACTACAACAAAGTCACAACTAGACTAACAATAGAATTAGGAAATTTAAACCAATTAGAATCATAGCAATAACAGGGAAAGAAAAGGGAAACTAAACTATCTAAATTAAAAGAAAGAGCCATAACTACTAATATTCGCAGGTGGACGATTCAGTAAAGAAGTAACCCACACCCGCTCTAAAGCGTGATCACTGACGTGTTACAGCGTCGTTAAATATCTGCAACTGGCAATCGCAACAAACTAGGAACCTTCCTAGAAAAAAACCCCTTTTTTATTTTATTTCTAACATTCCAAACACCGCATCGCTAGAGTTCACTTGGACAGAATTGGGCCACTGATTCAACGGGGACCGAGAGGAACCCAGAAAAGCGCGCACAAACAGATTGGCGATCGCAATGGGACACTTTTGCAAACTCTTTCTCTCTTAGATAGTTTCTATTTTACTTTCCTGTTTTTATTTCCATCGCATCGTTTAGATTTCCTCACATATATGAGTCTTCGTCAAAGACTCGAGATGTCCGACATACAAAGAGTGAGTTTAGGAGACCCACCATTGTGGGGATATCATGACAACCCCATGTACGAAGAAGAACCACTTTACAATTCCAGCCTATGACAACCTGAGATTAACATGGCTAGCAAACAAGAAAATCCCTTCTCTACCCTACACACTAATAACAATCATGACGGGAGAGATGGTAACACTGGACAAAACCTTATTGCTCAACAAATTATAGAGCTCAGTATTCAACGGATACAAAGAGGAGATGATAACTCCGAGGAATTGCTTTGAAGATTAGCTACCGCATACGAGACCATTAGGTCACGACAATATTCAGAAGAACAAGAACGACAGGAAAAGACACCATCTACCCCGAGCACGATGTCAGCCTGTGCCAGGCCATTGAGGCAACCTGCTCACACATTCTTTAACGAGGGCTCTCCAAATAAGGTTGTCTCACGAGCTGCTCCAAAAGACTGCACTATCAAAATTGAAGATCTCCCTAAAATGCCCGACGAATACATGGCTAAGAGGGAATGCCCTGGTCACTCATTTGTATTCGACAAATTCTGTTGGGACGTTGAATTTAACTTACCAGTAGGGTTTAAACCGTCAAACTTTACCAAATATAATGGCACGGGAAATCCGAACCATCACCTGGCCCTCTTTTGCAATGATTGTCGACCCATACGTGATAATCAAGAACTTCTCATTCATTATTTCCAATGCTCATTAGAAGGAGAAGCTCTAGTTTGGTTTATGGGACTCCCGCTCTATAAGATAGAAATATTCAATGATTTAGTCGGTCAATTCCTAGACCAATACAAACACTTGATCCAAGAGACAGTTAGTCTCAGCGATCTGATGGCGGCAAAGCAAGGACCTAATGAATAATTCATTGACTTCGTCGCCCAATGGAGGAAACTCATTGCCAGGACTGACACTTTAATAAAAGAGAAAGACACAGTTGATATTATTATTGACAATACTAGGGAACCATTGAAGAGCGCGCTTGTCATAAGCGATTGCCCCAACTTCACTGCAGTCTACTCCCGGGCATCCCGACTAGCGCGACACATTAAAGGCGGAGACCTCACCCTATCCATAGTTATGTCGAAAGTAAGCTCTTCTAGTGAATCAAAGTCAAAAAATAATAAGAAAGCTTCAAGAACAGAACAGGTCAACACCGTTGTAAAATGAGGACAAAACTCCGAGAATAAAAACTTTCAACCACAAAATTTCAGGGAAAATCAGAATCAGCAACAATAAATGAACCAAAACCAAGGTACTAATCAACAAAGATATGCAAATCAAAACCAAGGCCAAAACCAGAATCAGGGCCAATACCAAAACAGGAACCAATATCCCAACAGCTACCCAAACCAAAATATGACACAGAATTGACCGGCCCATGTGCCAAACTATAATAGCATTCCCTCACCGTAAAACTTCAACTCAGCTAGAGTCCCCTACCACCCGAGACAGGAATACTATCCCTCTTTACCTGATACGATCCCTAACATCTTTCGTTTCCTTAACACTCAGAATCTCCTCCGATTCCCATAGAAAAGATCCTGACCATGGTCGACAAACCTAGACTATAGCAAATACTACGCATTCCATCAACACGCGAGACACAACCTAGAAGACGGTTGGGTCCTCCGAGATGTGATCTATGACATGAATGATCGAAACCAAATTGACTGGGAAGCGCTTAGGAATCCTAACCCTAATAATAACCAACCCCAACAAAATTTAGGGATCATTAATAATCATATGCCTAACCACAACCAAGAAACACCGGCCCAGGTCGCTACCGTGGATCTTTTCGGTCAATCCCCCTTCCAGCCCTCAACCTTAATCACCCGCATCCAACCTTTCGACACTTTTGCTACTCCTATGAGAGTTCCTTCACCCTCGCATCCCTCAGCCTTGATCACTCGAATCGCCCCGCCAAGTCCACCTCCTTATCCAAAATTCGCCTAGATACGAGTCCCGTCTTTTAAGGCCCGGAGACCATTCTTCCATAGTCACCCACCAAAACCTTTAACCCCTTCAAATCCTGAACCAACACCAATGCCGCTCCCCTCGTCTGATTCTGACCATGAATATGGAGAGCATGTTGTTCAAATTGTAGCCCAAATTGCCGCATGTGTTGACAGTGTCACCCGAAAGACTCCAAGCCAATAAAATAAAGCAAAGACTGAGTATTCATTAAGCATAGAATAAAGTGAGCAAGAAGAACATCCCGACCTGTGCGAGACCCTGGTCTCTGCTTTCCTAGAAGAAGAGGATTACACATAGTACCTCCCACCTTGGAGAGGCACAGTGCGAGTACTCGCCCTAACCTCGAATTTCACTCACTTCACAAACACATCAACACCGAGCCACACTGGGTTCGGTCAACAACCGACTTACTTGATTCTTAAATCAGGAACCAACTATCCACCTCTGCCTTTCCCTAGAAATAAGGATTTCATGAACGCACAACCATCAGAGGAAAACGTGCGAGAAAGAGAAGTTAACTTGGCGCCCCCACCTCACATTATCCCTCTACCAATCCCTGCACCTCAACCACCAACCACCTGTACCCAAGGCTCATCAGTCGGGCAAAGAAATAGCACTCGAGCCAGGGCTAGAATATGACCTTCTGCGGCATCTTCAAAAGATCTCAGCCCAGATATCAATATTGGAACTCATCAAGAAATCATCTAACCATCATCGGTTGTTGATAAGGACACTTGAAGACACACAAGTGGATGAGGATAGAACATTAGACGAGCTTCATCAAATTTCCTCGGTCATGGCGCAACCCCCAACATTCACTTTCAAAGATGCAGATATGCCTAAAGAGTCCCTCCGTGGAAGCGCACCTGCCATATATCTTACAGTCATAATCAGAGGATTCTCTGTACCCCATGCATTGGTCGATATAGGAGTAGGACTTAATATCTGCCCTATCATAACGTTAAAGACGCTTGAATACACGGAGCAGGATGTCAGACCCTCGACACTATCACTCATAGCTTATGACAGCTCGCGTCGTTTAGTCAAAGGAACTATCAAACTATAGGTTTGCCTCGGACCTGTAACGAGAGACGTCACTTTCCATGTTTCTGACTTTGCTAGTATGTACAATCTTATCTTAGGAAGAAAATGGTTAGAGATAGTGAAAGCTGTCGCGCTCACATACCATCAATGCGTTAAATTTTCGTACGAGGACTCCATTGTCCCTATATACGCTGATGCACGCCTCAAGAAGATGGACACTGATTACGCTGCGAGTATTTTGATAGCCCATGATTCCGTATTGAACACAGGCCATGTTCAGAAGGCCCAAATCCCTTATGAGACAATCGTTGCAGAAGTCCATCCCCCTACCCCTCCTAGTTCTCCCCTGACGCATCAATAAAAATTAATGAGAAGAGAGGTTGGCCCAGACCTCGCCAAACTTTACGACATTAACCCAATCGTGAGAAAAGGGTGGGACCTTATGTATCAGCTCGGGTACATCCCCCACACTAAACTTGATAAAAATAAGCAAGGCCTTGTCGAACCTGTTGTTCCAATGAAAATACGCAAACACATGGGGTTAGGTTACCAATCGGATGACCCACAAGCCAACTTGTTCCCTACCTCACTAAAATCGTTTTTATATGACCACTTCGTCTATGGGACCACTGAGAAAGTAGATGTACCAAGGCAAAAGGAAGTGTCCTTCACTAGATCCCAAGAAGTGGAAATCAAACGAATGGCCAAAGCATTTAACGATTTAATGAATCTGAATGACAATATTGATAAACCACTTGAGGGAGTCAACCTTTGTTTGACACTAAGGAGCTTACAGAGGAGAGAAAGAAAGAACCTCCAGATCTCGAGCCGCAATTGGGAGATTAGGAATCCACTGATGATGAAGATTTCCACATAGCTACCTTACAAGATAGTGAAGAGCACTTATGCTTAACATAGGAAGATGATGATACCCCACCAGGAAGTCTTAGCTCGCATAGCATCCGCCTCGGCCTTGGCCTTAGAGGATGGGAATGCCTGTGGGACTCTCCTTGTATTGCTCACCCATGCCAACCTCGTTGCAGGGCATGCACCAGTATATTAGAACATTTCGCTAGCAGGATCTGACATTCTACAATAGTAGGACTGAATGATCTCGACCCCATAACGACAAAAACAAGTAGTGACCTACCAACTCAGCTACCAGCACAGGAAGAAGAAAATTCCGACGGCCATTTGGTCGACCCAGGGGGAAACACCCACATCGCCCTCATTGAGTTTGAAGAGGAACTTGAACTAGACACTCCTCCATCCCCAGACATGCCACAACTCTTAATATTTTGGAAATCTCTCGAGGAAGAAAACCCCCTCCGAGTGATGATGAGGACTACTGGATAGACCTTCCTACACTCGAGTTACCAGAGCAGGTTAACCTATGACTTTAAGCACTGTTAGATCAAGAAGATGAGTTCGATACCAGCCTTAACACTGACTCAAAAGGATGGGAATGCCCTTAGAGATCTCCCTATATTTCTCACCATTACCAGCCTCGTTGCCGAGCCTGCATGCTTATCCTAACATATTATGAAGTTTAAGGGAAAGAGCTCACTACACCTGAGGAAACTTTAGGAGATCACCCTCAACAAGAAGAGCAATCGTATTATAACTCAAAGGATGATAGTTCTACTAGTTACAATCTCCAGAGCTTCTTCCAAGATGAGGCAATCAATGTGATAGAGGAAATCTAAATGTTAGTGCCGCTGTCACCCGCGTCACTTATTCAAAAGGTCTCATTAGATGAGGACTTCAAAAAAAAAATGCCAAATTCAGAATAAGTCCACATTTATCGAAGAATCGCCCGAACGGCTCCAACAGCCACCTCGCTCCCTCAATTAAAGGAAGCAACTCTCCTAGCACCTCTTAAGGCGACCGACCTTGTACAATATCTACTATCAAAAATCAAAAAACTAGAAAAAGAATAAAACTCTAAAAATTCATAAATACAAAATCCAAAAAAATCAGAAAACCTCATAAAAGAAAAGGAACCTTTGTCCTGAACTAGTTTTGTGGCCAATAAGGAGACTTGTCTCCTAAGACTTCTGTCCCCTCTCCCACACGAAGACGAATGCCGTCCAGGCTAAATAACAAGCTAGTGATCATACCAGATGCGATACTTCATGACTTTAAGAAAATGATCAATAGCCTTGACCCTCACCGTACCAAAGATCTCTCAGTCATAAATTGTGCCTACAAAGGGCTACCTTTCACAAAATCGAATCCCCAGTGTAGTAATTTTGTAGTATATGAGCTTACCGAGGATGAAGAAGAAACACCAGTCCCTGAGGAGGCACAGGACTTCCAACGGGTCATGAAGCATTTCGACGAGCAAACTCAAGCTGTCGCAGAACCTACAGAAGAAATCAACTTTGACACTGAAGAGAAACCCAAGGGATTACTAATTAGCACGACGTTCGACTCCAAGGAACATCAACATATCGTACAAGTCCTACAAGAACACCTCGACTCCTTTGCATGGTCCTATGAAGATATGTCTGGTCTAAACCCAAGTTTAGTAGAACATCACCTTGTCTTAGAACCCGATGCAAAGCCTGTTAAGCAGAAACACCGTAGGATGCAACCACAAACCACCCTTCAAGTTAAAGAGGAAGTTGACAAGTTACACAAAGCTAAATTCATCCAAGTCGTCCTCTACCCCAAATGGGTCGCCAACATAGTACCTGTCACTAAGAAAGATGGCAGAGTTCTGGTTTGCATTGACTTCCGAAACCTTAACCAGGCATGCTCAAAAGACGACTTCCCACTTCTGCACATTGACACTCTAGTCTAAAATACCGTTGGACATGAGATGTTATCCTTTATTGATGGTTTCTCTGGGTATAATCAGATCAAATTAGCATAGTCAGACCAAGAGAAGACTTCTTTCACCACACCATGGGGAACATACTACTACGTTGTCATGCCATTTGGGCTCAAGAATGTAAGAGCCACGTATCAACGTGCCATGATGACTATTTTTCATGACATGATGCATAAGTGTGTAGAAGTCTACGTTGATGACATATTAGTACAGTCCCAAACACGTGCAAGACATGTTGAAGCACTCCGACAGGTGTTACAAATAGCTAAGAAATATCAGTTAAAACTGAACCCAAAGAAATGTGTCTTTGGAGCCACTTCCAGAAAATTACTCGATTTCATAATCAGCAAGCGAGGAATCGAAGTGGACCTCGCAAAAGTCAGAGCTATCTTTGAGATGCCACCTCCCAGTAATATCAAAGAATTACAAGGCCTAATAGAAGATTGCAATTCATCAGGAGATTTATCTCCTAGCATTCAGACAGATGCGATCCTTTCTACAAACTACTTAAAGGAGGAACTGAGTGCAAATGAGATGACCAGTGTCAGCAAGCCTTTGACAATATCAAAAAGTACCTCCTTAACCCGCCAATACTATCGCCACCAGTTTTCAGAAAACCACTAATCCTATACCTCTCAGCGAATGACAAAGCAATGAGAGTAATTCTGGGATAATATAAGGAAGATGGCAAGAGAGAGAAGGCTATCACCACCTCAGTTGGACGATGGTCGAGTACGATAAAAAATACACTCCAATGGAGAAGACCTACCTTGCATTGGTGTGGGCCTCAACCAAATTATGACACTACTTCGGAGCGCATAAGATACTAGTACTGGCCTGAATGGATCCTCTGAAGTATGTATTCGAAAAGCCCGCAACATCAGGAAAGATCGCTCGCTGGCATATGCTCTTGCAAGAATTCAATATCACTTACGTCATGCAGAAGTCGATCAAAGGACAAGCAGTCGCCGATTACCTCACAGATCTCCCACTACCGAGTGATGTGCTCGTACACGCTGATTTCTCTGATGAAGACCTACTCACGATTCATAATGAAGAGCCTAATAAGACCTCATGGACCCTTTATTTTGACGGTGCGTTAAATCACAAAGGAAAAGGCATTGGGATTCCTCCTAAACCCAAAAGGAGTTGTTATACCTAAGGCTTTTCAATTAGATTTCCATGTCACTAATAATACTGTAGAATATGAAACTTTCATAGCTGACTATAAGCAGCACTACAATTAGGCGTAAAACAATTAAAAACCATCGGTGATTCCAAGATTAGAAACCACTCAATATTTAGTAAAGAAATTTGAAAGAATCTCTTTCATGCACATCCCTAGATTAGAAAATGAGCTCGCAGGCTCCCTTGTCACGCTAGCCTCGGTCATTCAAATACCCATTAGACAAAATACCAAGACCTTCATTGAAAAGCTGGCAGTACCCACTCAGGAGGTAGCATGGATCGTCAAGAGAGAATTACCAATCCTCCCCAAAAGTACAGGACAAAAAGAAGTAATCACTCTAAAAAAGCACGTCAAGTCAGAAACTGAAGTCACTATATTCAGATTTGAAAAATCACCAACTGACAATGAACAGTCATGGTATTTCAACATCTGAAACTTCTTGAAGCATCATCACGTCCCTCCATATGCCACAAAGGTCGAATGGAAGACTATAAAGAACCGATGTGCCCGATTTTGCCTACTCGGTGAAATACTATATAAAGAAGCCTTTACTAAAAGAGTACTGGTATGATGTGTCACAACCGCCTAAGGACAATACATCATCTGAGAAGCACACGCTAGTGTCTGCGATGCCCACACCGGTAAACAGATACTTACTGATCAAATTACACGACAAGGCTACTTCTGGCTGACAACGATAAGAGATTGTCACCTCTACGTCTAATTCTGCAAGCAATTCCAAGAACACGCCGCATTTGTCAAAGCTCCATTAGTTGCATTGAACACTATGACCTCGTCGTGGCTATTTTGATGTGGGCCTTCGGTGTCATCAGACCTTTCACGGACACAGTTTGGAACACTCACATGCATGCGTTCATACTTACGGCAACCGAATACTACACCAAATAGGCAGAAGCTGAATCCTATGTTAAAATCACCATTTCAACACTCGTAAGATTTATCGTTCGAAATATCATCACCAGGTTTGGAGTATCCAGGATGCTCGTCACTGACAACGGACCATAGTTCATTGCAGAAAAGACAAAGAAGTTATGCAAGAAGTTTTGCATCGATCTACGCTACTCATCACCATTCTACCCTCAAGGAAATGGGCAAGCAAAAGCTACGAATAAAACACTGATTCGAATTTTGAAATGCACAGTAGAAACAAGCAATAGAGCCGACTAGCATGAACGACTACCAGAAGCACTTTGGGCCTATAGGACCTTTATTCGTACGGCTACTGGCCAAACTCCCTACCTCCTTACCTATGGGATGGAGGTAATCCTACCATATGAGATACAAGTACCATCCTTACGGATTCAACTAATTGATGAGCTATCCTTAGACAAGAGGAGAATTGCCCTACTTGCGCAGCTATAGCAGCTCGGTGAAACACCTCTAAGGGCAGCTGATCATGCTCAGGTATATCAGAGGAGAGTGGACAGGGCTTATGATAGGAAAGTCCTTGAACGAACCTTTGATATTGGAGAATTAGTCTTGGAAAAAATTATGCCTTTCAACCATGCCCATCCCAAAGGAAAACTAAAATCGAACTATGAAGGCCCTTATGTTATAACAACTGTATACCCTGAAAATGCATACAAATTGGCGAACCAAGACGAGGAAGAACTCCTTAGCCCTTGGAACGCCATGTGCCTTTGAAAATACTACCCTTAGCCCTGCGATCATCACATCCCGTGGTTAAATACTTATACTTACCACCCTCGTAGTTGTCTCGACCCATTCGTCCGTCATAGTCATCAATTCTCAGAATACCCTTAAGACCTCTAATTTATTACCCACTTTCTTATTCAGGCAATTAGCTCGAAGGACTAGTGACATACCTAACCTCTTTCAAAAGCATAAGTAACACCCGCTCCTCATTTCCCCTTCCCCACCATTAGAGGAGATGTTAGAGCAAAAAAAAATGAAGATGCTAGGTTCAATTAAAACTCATTATTCTTGCGCTAGCAGGATGCTTTAAAAAAAAAAAATATATATATATATATATAAATTGAGTGAGAGCATTACGATGAATGAATAAGTCAATGAGCTCAGGGAAGCATAAGCAGGCCGTGAGGACATCTCTGGTAACTTTACTATAACTGTATAAGCAAGCTGCAAGGGCATCCCTGATGTCCCCACACTACTAGATATCGTCACAAGGCGGCGGGAGGAGGATAAACTCCTGCTAACCACAGAATGTGAGATTTTGATGGCACCAAAACACAACGAAGAGCTCAATTATGGCACTCCATATCCCCTCTGAGAAAATGATTGTCACTCATCCCTTTTGCATAGTGATAGATACAAATTATTCCCCAAATCACAGAGCCTTACTCCCTCTTCTACTTTTTATTTTATTTTCGGATGATAAATCGAAAGCCTTACAGGATACTCCTAAGAATGAAACAGAGAACCGATGAATGATGACTGATGCAATCATTTACTATACCTACTGTACTTCTCCCTAATAACCACGGGATAGGATGACCGACACCTTAAGGTAGACCCGTGTACACAACTGACGTAATCGAAGAGAGTTCCCCCAGTTTGATGACAGTACTAATAAACTCTTCTTCAAAACTAACTCACTCAAATACCCGTGACCGCTCATAGACCCAAAAGTGCTCATCTCAAACCAAGAAAAGCTCCATTGCATCTACACACTGGGGCATTTTTTTCTTTTGGATCTGAAGAAGAATCATCTTAGAAGTGTTGGCTTGTCCACCAAGGAAGATGAGGAATAATAAAGTTACCATCCGGAGAATGCTACTAAAGACACCATACTGTCGATCCTACCACACTCCTACACTGGGGCATTTTTTTTTTTATTTTTTTATTTTTTTTGTTATTATTATTCTAGTTATTTGCTTTCCCTGTTGCATTATTTTCACTCAAAAAGAAAAAGAAAAAAAAGAAAGAAAAAAAAAATGAAAAAGAGCAACATATCTATCCTTTACTACCAGACCTCGGTCTGAGATACTCGCCCCCCTTGAGAACTAGCAAGGGGGAGAACAAAAATTACTGATAGCACTACCTTTACATGTGTAGATATGAAGCAACCTTCAAACCACCACCAGGCCAGCTCAGGAAGCATCCAAGTCCCGATGACGATTGACGGCGCTGAAGAAAATAAAAAAGCGAAGGACAAATGTGAGAGGTAACTAAATGAAAAGAAGTCAATCATGTACATCTAAACCAAAAATCTCTATATATATATATAAAAAATTTTCTTTTCTTTCTTTACACTTGTCACTAGGGGCATCCCCCTATATATACAATGCACACACATAATGAACACAAACCAAAAAAATACACATACACCCCTACTCCCTACGCTGCTGCTGGGATGGTCGATCACCGTTGTACCCAGTATTATTAGCTCGGAGGTCTGCAAACTGATCCTTCGAAAACACAATCCTAGCCCCTAGAGTCTGCAGAACCTCTAGACAATGTGGCCCCGCTATAGAATCCCCCTCACTCGTCTAACTAACATACCGCCTCGATCGAGAAAGAAGGAGGTACCTCACAAGAACCTCATGAACGACAGAATCCTCACCGGCATTACCCCTGACATGATCACGTGACATGTGACGATACTACTCGGTCGAGGAACCAGTGGCCCTCAACTCTGATCCATCAAGTTGACCAGCCAACCTGTGCACTCCCCGCTCACTCCTCATCAAATAATACTGCAGCCCATCTAGGGGAGCCTGCATCTCTTCCCGCGTCGTCCGATGCGCCACCTCCAACGCCTCAATCTGAGTCTTCTGTGCGACCATCATCTCAACGAATAGGTCATCGCGACTCGAAGTGTCTCCAAGGATCCGACCCACCTCAGGAGTGGCACCCGCTTGTGTCACCTTTAGGCATGCTTCCTCAAGATGACGAGCCTGCATAACCAGACTAAGTCAAAGAAAATCCAATGCACATATATACGAACATAGAAAATTTTTGAAAAGGAAAGAGTCATACTAGATCCACCCTCTGCCTCAGAAATCACTCAACTGTCGCAGAGGTCACTGAATCAGCAGACGGCATGGAAGGAACAGCAAACGTAGGTGGCTACAATGGAAAAATGAACAAATACATCAGATAACACTACGATGACAAATAAGCTACGAACACGATAATTAAAATATACCTGGGAAGGAATAGGAGCGGACCCCTGAGGAGGAGCCTCAAGAGCAGAGTCTGGAATAGCCTGCACAACACTAAACAAGCCAACATAAAATATCTCAGAACAAATAAGACGAAATAACCTTAGCTGAAGTACGCCAAACCAGAAACTATACCTGACTCTCAAGACGTAGAGAGGCAGCAATCGCCTCCCTCGTCTGAAAGTCCTCGGCAATCTGACGCTAAAAGACCAACACAATGTTAATAAACTATTAAGAAAGCGAAACAATAATAGCAAATGAACTACTACAATTATACAAATAAGTCGAAGGATTAAGGAAACTTACCCAGTGCTCCAGCTCAGCCTGAAGCTGAGCCATCGCTAGATCCTCCTGACTAGAGGAAGCAACTGAAGATGGACCAAATGCCGAAGTGGGACCTCCAGCAGCAAACTCGGCTATCTACGAATAATAATAAACACATCCGTTGGCAAGCTCACAATGCTAATAATTAACAAAATTATGTTCGTATAGACACTTACCAATCGATTGATCTCAAATTGTAGAGTGGCCTCCACCTCTCGACCGGCCTGCTATTGACTGCGCAGCAACCCGATCATCACCACATGACTGACGACCTTGGCCTCCCTCTCAGACTACCGAAAATAAACCAAGACACCACAACTATGTCAGAACGACTGGAAGACCAAGTCCACATAATACATAAATAATTAGACCAATAAGTTATCTCAACAGGAGCCGTCAAGTCTCTGCTAGCCGAACCCCCAACTCATCCTCCGCTCCCCTAGCCTGAGCAACCGAGAGGGCTAAGGAGTGCAACATCTCCTCATCAGGACGAGGATCACACCTCATCTGCGCCATCGCCCTATGGAGGGCATCTAACACCCCCCGCACACTCATGGTGAGATGGCCCTACTCCAACATGGCCAGTCTCTCCCTCAATACAGACTCCAACTCTGGCCCACCAATCGTGAAAGAACCACTCCCATGGAAGGGACGTGTGAAGAGGAGCCCACCACCCAAAGCACAAAACCATCTTTTATACTCTCGGACATCCACCTCATCACGTGCCCCTGCCACCCTGGTCACCCTAGCTTTGAAATCAGCCATCTGAAGTGCCATCCACTCTGTAAAGTTCTGGCCAGGGGGGGCGGTCATCCTCTTCGCCACCCTGTGGTGAATCTCCGGAGGGACTCCCTGAGTGAGCTTGAGCTGCCGCACCGCCCGAGATAGGTGAATCCTCTCCACCTTCTCAAAACAATGGACCCATACATCCATGTCAAAGAAGGGCTGGCTAAACTGAATCACTGGCACACCCACATCCTCCTCGGCCGCGTATGGCCTCCAAATCACCTACAATCAAACAAGCAACCCAACCTATCAATGAATCCTTAAAGCCTGAGAACTCAAAACAAAAGAAAATAAAATGAATGCATAGTAGTATATACCTGTCGCGCATGCATGTCCCCAAAGACCCCGCCCGCGCGATCTAAAGATTGGATGACCAACAGCGACCCTGCAGTGTTGCCCTCCACACATGCATCTGAGGAAACGTGAACCTCACCTCCAACGGAAACCCCAAATGAAGAAAAGTAAAATGATCATATGCCCAAAACTAAAAAAGAAAAAACAACAAAAGAAATGTTGAATAGCTGCTATGACCAGAAGAATAAAAAAAACTAAAGACTCCATGACACTTATTAACTAAAACTCACCTGGAGGAAGGGAAGGAAACCTCCGATCTTCGCGACGCCCCGTCCCCAACGATAAAGCTGCTCATAGAGATGCGCCAATGTGGCAGCACCCCACGTGTAGGTAGGGACCCGATCCAAGTCCCGAAGAACCATAAAAAAATAACTTGGTGACGCATCCCCAAGCCGAAGAAGAAAAGAGTACTGCACCGAGGAAGTGCATCAAGAATGCTCGAAGCACTCTATCTACAGCCAACCCCGGCGCAACCACGGGCTCTCAACCCGCCACCACCACACAACGTGCCTCATAAGATGTCCTCACCTCTGAATGATGCCTCAGAGGGATGTAGCCACTAGTGAATGTATCAAAGATCCAAGTGACGCAAACTACACCCGTCCGCGATCCACTCAACCTATACGGCACACCCAAAATCTCCTCACACACCTCCAAATAAGCTCCCCCCATCCGCCTCGTGATCAGCTCACCCTCAAAACAAAGATCGGTGATGCGAACCCAGTCCTCTAGAGTCGACAACATCATACTAACTGGAAAGAGAAGCGCTAATTGCTCCTCCTTCCACCTCTCTAGGATCGCCGCAATCAAACTACGATCGACCTAAAAGGGCTCCAGCTCCAGGATCGATCCAAAACCAAAAGACACCAACCGGGCTCGCTGAAACTCCGACAAGGCACGATACCAAGTATGAGACTCGGTCCATGACGAGCTGATAGCCAGCTACGGAGGCTCCTATTGAATGAAACACAAGCAAGAAAAATAAGGCTAACATACATACCTACGACAAGAAATAGACAAATCCACCAAGAAGCTAACGAAATATGCCAAATCACACAATGACAATTCATAACAAGCACACAAAACATGATAAGAATAACAAAGCAGAAACATGACCTATCTCTAGATGCTATCATGATGCATAGGTGAGCACACAGTCAATGATCAATGTACGTTCGACATAAATTCAAAAGGGATTCCAGATCCTAATAAATCTATGTCATAACCTAAATGCCTAAAGAAAAATCAAGGAACTCTTGCTCACGTGTACCTACCCGGCCTCGAGCAAAGAAATCCTCCAGCGGGAAGTGTCTTTGAGCCTAATGCTCCTCGCCCTGGTGCTCCTCGGTCTCGTCCTTAGCTCTCTCCTCCTCATCTCTCTCGCCCTCAGCTCTCTCACCCTCAACCCTCTCGCCCTCATCCTCAGCTACACCCTACTCAATCTCGAGTACGTACCCCCTGACCTCTGCCTGATCACCCTCCGGTACCTCCTCTCTAACCATCTCCTCGACATCCACCTCCATGGCAACAACGTCGGTCCAAGCCTCGAAAGTCTCACCTATCTCCCCCATCATCATCCTCTCCAACTCAGAGACAGTAAGATTGTGTCTACCATCGCCCTCAAACTTTATCCTAGAAAAAAGAGCTCAAAAAACTAGAAAGAATAGAAGAAATAGCGCCTGAAATTGAAAGTCGGATAGCAAGGTATCGCAAAAACACGAAAACAGAGTGCAAGGAAACAAGGAAACTAGAGAATCGAAGACAAAAACGGATAGCACAAAAACAAATAAAAAATTCTGAACTATATATAGACCGTGGCTAAATCACGCGTTTGAATTCACGCACTCGATCAAATCACGCACCACCATCCCCGTATTTAATTCAGATCACACACCCATCCTTGAGCGCGTAAATAGATTGTCGCCCTTTCAAACTAACCCCACACACTGGTTGTGCACAGCCTATCAGACGCGTAATCATCTTGTGTGCCCACACAGAGGCACGTAAATTCCAAAGGCCACCCGCACAGTGACCGGCCACCGCCCTAATCCTGCCCCCTATACCGTGCATTTAACTCAGTTGAACGACCGAACACTGTAGCTTAATGGCCTTCCAATCCTCGAAATTGCACGCTTCTTTGCCGACGCATAATTTGTTCCTGAGCCCGGAATGAAGCGTGCAATTCCCCAAAAACACAAAAAATATACATACCCCAGAACAGCAGGTTCACAAGACAAAATTAGGAGGCTTCCGACATTAATTACCAACCTAAACCACGCCCTTGAAAAGACCAATCCAAAAATACTCCTAACTTAAAAATATACACCCCAAACTAAGCTGAAAAAAATGCTCCCCAACATCATTTACACACATCAACTATGACCAAAACGAAAGAAAATGCCCCCCATCACTTACGCACTTGATCTTCGACTAAACTAAACTAAACTAAAAATGGTCCCAACATGCCCCGATCCAAAATAAATACATCAAATCAAACCAAACATAAATAAATAAACTTCATACCCGACACAAACGAAGTAAGATACAAAGTAAACCAAACCAAATTTACTAAATAACCCCAAACAGAATTAAAAAACATAATCACTTCATAAATGAATAAAATAATTCGAAAACACATTGAGGGCATACCCTCTGAATATACAACTTAAAACAAGCAATTTTAAATCTGCATGTTCAAGCAATGCCCAAATCCGAATTTATTCGGGAAACCAGAAATCTCAAAGAGGCCCGGAGGAGGAACACACCCTGAATGAATCCTGACAATGACAACCTTTCCCCACCCCAAGTTGGCAGAAAAGAAAGAGTGGCTCACGGAAAGCCACCCAAGATCTGCAGGATCCACCTTTGGAAGCTCACCTTGGAAAGCATAACAAGGAGGTGCAACTAACACTGAATCCGCAGATCCTACCGAGGAAATATAGGCACCGGTCATGAGAAATCTGACCCGGCCTTATCCTTGAGTTTCCTTTCTACCTTCTTTTTCTCCTCCACCTCTTCCCTTAGCACAGTAGCAATTCGACTACTACCTTGCATTCCTAATTCCATCCATTCCCAATAATCCGCTCAATGAGCATAACTCTTCGGGTTCAATACCCGGGATACAAAAGAGAAAGGAAGAAAAGACATTAATGAACGAAAAAAAATGGCCAAAATCATAAACAAAAAAATATGCCCTAAAACTTCTAAAATCTTATGCTTGAAATAAAATTAAAAAAAAAACAAAGCCTTTGGCGCATACTTATAAGCTATACCTCCTAAACCATAGAGTGACAAGTGTCGCACCTTTAAACCCTTCCAATCTAATTAAATTCAAACCAAACGCATACCCCCTTTGAAAAACCACAATCCATGACTAGCCTAGACAAATCAATAATCATGCAACACTTACCCCTCCAAAAAAAAAATACAAACTCAAAACAAAGTAAACAAACCAATACGATTCAAACACTTAACACCCATCTAGAAACTTTAAATTAAACCCTAAATTCACACACTGCTAACAAGTGTCATCTAAAATTAAATAAAAGACTAAAATAAAATACCTCAAACCTTAAACAAAAAATAATTCTCTAGAATAAGACCCTGACTTGTTTGGGACCAAAAAAAAAAACACCAACGAACCAAAAAGAACCAAGTAAACTCTCTAAATAAAACTAAATAAAGCAAACTAATCTCAAGAAACCCTAAGCTAAGTTAAATCCTAAACTAAATCAAGCCAAATATGCCTGACTAATCCATTACACAAGTTAAAACCAATAACTAAGCACATTAAACAAAAAAAAAAAACCTCTTTATTTATAGCCAAAATTCTTTACATGTATCACCCGAGGCATACCTCCTGAACTTACATCCCAAAATGAAAACCTAGAACCTAACTTACAACCCAAAACGAAAATTGGAAACTCAAAACCAACACAATGCAAGGAGCGGAGCGTCCAATCGGAGGCTTCAAGAAGGATTGGTTGGGTAATACATCCCTCCACTTGTAACACCTTCTCTTCCGCTATCTTCACCTCCTCCGTCGCCGCCTCCTCAGAGCTGCCTTCATTGCTTCCTAAAAGGGATCGATGTGAAGACTAGTGCCCTCATTCCCAATACCACCCATTCTTAGAATAATGTCACCCCCGAGCATCATCTCAAGATGAAGATCATGCAAAATCATGAACATAGGAAGAAATGACATCCCAATCGGACGGTTAGATCATCAGATATCGCTAAAACATGAATTTTAGAACACAAAATATCTAGAAAAGTAAAATTCAATCACCCGCATACTCACACACACGCAAACAACCATTCAAACCTACGATCACACGCCCAAAAACCGGTGTGCAATCATATTGAGCAGCCTAAAACAGGCGCGCAATATCTGACTTTGAACAGAATCTACACCTTCACATCTTTTCCACCCCATCTTCATCCAAATTCCCCTATCCCATCGTGTGACCTCACATGGCTGTTAAGAAAGAATGACACAGCCACTTACCCTTCTCCCATCACGATCTCGCTAGAGATCGAGAATCTCATTTCATAACCCCGTCACGCACGTCCCATCGTGATAAATCAATCATGCCACCGCACATCCTCTAGAGAGAAGCCAAAGACGAAGTCAATCAAGGTGCAACCACAACATGATCTTACATAACCCAAGATCTGCCAAAGAAAGAAACAAGACACACCTATCATGCAAATATCCTACCAGCATCCCATCGCAAACAACGCCCCATAACATCTAGACACACCCTCGACACACATTCATCAATATGTCCCCTCGCGATGCAACTATGACTCGTTCTCACCACGAACATGCCCAATCACGACCCAACAATCTCATTTGGCCCTACAGCCCAACACCAATCACACCTCCCCGAAACCCCATCATGAAACTGCGCATGGAGTCACACTTTCAGAAAGTCCCCTCGCTAACTACCTAAAAAGCTCAAACAACACCTACCACACCATACGATGAAAAGGAAGAAAGCTCGATCATGTCCCATCGCTAAAGCAAAGATCCCTCTTCTTGAATTGCTTGCTATGTAATAGTTGTCAGACACCACTGTAGTAGAAATGTATGAAGATTCGATACTCCTCCCATGTCCCATCGCATCCAACAAATGCCAAGTTCCAGCACGAACATCCTATCAGAATCCCCATGCCCCTCCAGGACTCATCCAGCACGCAGCCAAAGAAAGAGAAGAAATCTCCAAAGTCCCATCGTGATGTCACGATGACAGCCAGCTGGTCCCGCCACCAGCTATATAGAAGTCTCGACAACCCATCAGTCCCATCACAGACTACACAAGCTACGCACAATACAGGTAAGTATCACCCCCAAGTAAGTACTACTCCCCTCTCTTTTACTCAATATTCCTTGTAAAATATAGTTAGCTATGATTAAGTCCAAAATGATTTCAAAACCCATCTCTCTCGACTGGTGGATCACTGCAGTCCTCCCATAAGAGACAATCATTAGTATTCGCCGAGAAGATTAGACAGAGTATCCAGCATGCCAAGTGTCGTCTTGACAACCACACAAACGGTCGAGGCCACAAATCCTGTTCCAGTGATCTGCTCAGCGAGGACTTGGAAGCCACATTTTCTGAAGATTTATCACCAAATTGATCTTTAGTTAAAAATCCCAGAATTTCAAAACCCCTTACTTCTAAAAGAAAAAAAAAACTTTTACTTCTAAAAAAAAAGAAAAAAAAATGATCAAACTACCAAAAGAAGAAACCAACAAAAAAACATAATAATTAATAAAGAGACTCACCTACCAAAATTCACTCCAATTACCACTCCAATTACCAGCCCAAACCGGCCATTCCCCTGGGAAACCAAATAATAAGTATATTTAATCTAAGAACTTACAAATGCCTATTAGAAAAGGAATGCCTGATGCGCATTGGTGTGAGCAATGACGTGCTCGGTCCAATATGGCTTGCGAAAGCCTTTGACATTATATTATATTTTATTATTGGTCCCTGGATCTTATGGACATTTGTATGATGCCCCTTGGTACCTCGACTGTATCATACCCCTCTGTTTGACTGCCCCTTGTAGCAGGTCACGACATGCGGTGGGATGCCCCTTGCACCCACAGATTAGGATATGGTGATTCTCCTTTCCGTTTGACTGTCACTCACAGCAGGTCGCGCCACATGACAAGATGCCCCTTCCACCCATGAAATAGGATACACTGACTTCCCTCATCAACTGTCTATGATAGCGGGTCGCAATACGCGACAAGATCGCCCCTGAGCATTCATGGCATGGAACACGCCTTTTGGCAGTTACCACTGGGCCCCCGAATGCTCCATTTTAGCTTACACTGATAGATAAAAAATCTAAGAATGTCATGTCAGCATCTCCAATTCATATTTGTGATTTGCCAAGAGAAATGAGAAGATACCTCGGATGAGGGGTGTCTACTTCTTCGACGCGTTCTTACTTCGCAGGAGCGCGCCGAAGAGGGGCATCTGTAGACACCCCCATTTTGCCCTCTCAAAATATATAAATCTTTTCGGTCAACCTCCTTTGACTTCTCAACCCTAACGTAGGGACAATGCAATGAAATAATAATACATGGCTGAACAGAGGCTAAAATAATAGCTATGTGGCTTAGATCTCAATGTAGGGAGACTATATACTGAAATAATAGTATATAATCAGAATTCATACTGAAATAATAGTCTTACATTTCAGACCCCCTTTGCCCTAATGTGGAACCATATACTGAAATAGTAGTATATGGCTTGACACAGGCTGAAACAATAGCTCTGTGGCTCAGGCCCCATGACCCTCACGTAGGGTCCATATACTGAAACAATAGTATATGGTTGGACGCAGGCTGAAACAATAACTCTGTGGCTCAGGTCCCATGACCCTAATGTAGGGACCATATACTGAAAAGATAATATATGGTGGAACACAGGCTAAAATAATAGCTCTGTGGCTCAGATCCCAATGTAGGGAGACTATATACTGAAATAATAGTATATAGTTGAAATGCAAGCTGAAAAAATAGTCTGACATTTCAGAGCAGACACTAACCTGAACAACCTCAAATTACGTGCCTAAAACCACGCGCGTAATTCGATCGCACCCAAAATCACACGGATGCAATCAGTCCCCCTTTCAGACCAGACTTCCTTTCCCAGACCACTGTTGGCCACTTACCTTGTGTTCAAAAAGGGGTTTAAAATCACACAATTAAAGGATCTATTGGTTGCACACACCAAGGCAACCAGACATACAGACCTACAAGTATTCAGGGCCAGTTGTAGCAAGTTTTAAAAGTTAAGTAAGGGCATGTCCACAGGGAGATGTGAGCTAAAAATTAAGTAACTCTCCAAATCTAAGGCAGATCTGGCACCCTACCTAATACTAAAATAGCAAAAGAGAGAGGAGAGGTTTTAAGGGGTTGTCACTTTAATCTAAACAACAGAAACACAATTAAATGCATAAATTAATTGAGATTAAATCCAGAGTTCAGATCTTACAAGTGAGGGGATATTTTTGGTGAAATTAAAAATAGAAAATGGAGAGAAGCAACTTGGAGTTTGGTCTTACTGCAATTGGATTGAGCTAATAGTGTCATAAAGAATTCATAATGCATCAATCCCTCATCTAGCTTTTGTTTTTTCTACTTTCTCTTATTCTTTTTCTTCTCTTCCTTTGCCAAAATCTGTTGCACTTCTTCGTACTCGTCCCATAAAAATTGTAAGGGATCAGGCTCGACTGGTTATGGCGGTGGGGGCTAGATTTGGTCGGCAAATCTTTGGGTTTGTCATCTGCCATGATTGGGATATGGAAGGACTGAAGAGGTCAGGAGGGAATGGAAGTGAAAGGACTAGACGAGGCTGATATTTAAAATGCATGGGCGGTGGAATATGAATCAGTATAATAAATCGTTCGCATTCTTCCAAGCTTAATTGCTGAAAATGAAGGTGGGAACAAATGGTAAGGTGGTTGTTGTATGGGGTGTTGTGTAGATTAATATGGGGAATGGAGAGCGGACCGCATGTTGGGCTATTTTTAGCAATGGTGGTTAAGTCAAGGAAGTATGTGCAATGAATGCTTAGATACCGACCTGTGGATAAGGATGAAAATGAGCTCTGACAGGGTTGGTGATGCAGTTTTTGACAGGTTGGTGCAACCTGTCAAGAGGTTAAAAACTATTGAACCTCTCGAGAGGTTCACTTTATCCTGTCAAGGAGGTTTGGCTCCTTAGCAGTGACAAATGGGGAAGAGAGAGCTAGGGTTCTGCAGAGAGTATTGAATGTAGCAGAAATGACCTAACGACAGGTATATAAACGGTGAAAATCGATTTCGATAGGATGAGCTGAATGATTTTGATAGATCAAGGTATCCTAGCGAACACTATAAAGAATATAGCATGCAGATGAGATGCTTCAATAGGTCAAATCCTACCTATGGATAGGTTCATGTGGTATATGATTCATCCTTTCGATAGATTCTTGGTAAGTATCCAGAACCTATCAAAAACTTCTTTCTGTCCTTTAGAACCTATCGAAGAGTTGTTTTCACCTATCGACAAGTCTCAAATGACCTATAAAAAGGAAATGACCTATCGAAATCCTCAAATGACCTATCAAAAGGTCCCATATGCTCATAGAAACAGCATTTTTATGCAGTGCTCAACCTCAGCACTCAGCAAATTCTTTTGCTGTGCTTCCATTCAAATTTTCTTCCATTGTTGACATACTCCCATGGTCCCTAGACTGCTGACAAGATTGAAATGATGACCTAATGCTAGTATGACAATTTTATTGTAAATGAATGAAACATCAAAACAGAAAGTAAGCACTTAAAATAGAACCAAAATATAGTACATATGATACACACTGAAATCATGTATAAATTGGAGGGTCCTGAAGATCAATGGTCTCCTCAGGCTCACAGATTTTTTCAACCCAAATTTTTAACCTCTGTCCATTGACTTTCATGACCCTACCATCTTTAGGGTCCATGATTTCTACAGCTCCAGATGGGGAAACCTGTAAAACTATGTAGGGCCCATCCCATCTGGAATGTAACTTTCTTGGAAAGAATTTTACTCTTGAATTGAACAACCATACCTTGTCACCTATTTTGAATTCTTTCCGCAGCAAGTGCCTGTCATGAAAGGCTTTGGTTTTGTCCTTGTAGATCCGGGCATTTGAATATGCTTCCATCCTCCACTCATCAAGCTCAGATAATTGCAATTTCCTGATCACAGAAGTTAAGTCAAAATTTAATGTTTTAATGGCCCAATATGCTCTATGTTCTTACTCAACAGGCAAGTGACATGCGTTTCCATACACTAGCCTGAATGGGGACATCCCTATGGGGGTCTTATAGGCAGTCCTATAAGCCCACAAGGCATCTGACAGTTTTATGGACCAATCTCTCCTATCAGCTCACACAGTCTTCTCTAGGATGTGTTTGATTTCCCTGTTGGAAATCTCTACTTGCCCATTGGTTTGTGGGTGGTAGGGAGTAGCAACTCTGTGGGTCATAGAGTATTTTTCCAATAGTTTTTCAAAATGTTTGTTACAAAAGTGGCTTCCTCCATCACTAATAATAGCTTTGGGGTGCCAAACCTAGAGAAGATGTTGTCCTTAAAAACTTAATGACAACCTTATGATCATTTGTTCTTGTAGTTATGGCCTCTACCCATTTGGACACATAGTCTATAGCTACAAGGATGAAATTATATCCATAGGAGGGGGGAAAAGGTCCCATAAAATCAATTCCTCATATGTCAAACAGTTCAACAACAAGCACAGGTTACAAGGGCAAAGACTTTCTTTTTGTAATACTTCCCATTTCCTGGCATCTAGAACAAGCTTTGCAATGTTGTATGACATCCTTGAAAAGAATGGGCCAATAGAAACCACTTTGAAGCACCTTTGCAGCAGTCTTGTTACCACTGAAATGGCCCCCACAACCCTGTTCATGACACATGGTTAGAATGTTTTCAAACTCAGTTTCAGGTACACATCTTCTTATCAGCTGGTCTGCACAATACTTAAAAAGATAAGGATCCTCCCACACGTAATATCGAATGTTTGAGAAGAACCAATTCCTATCATCCTTACTCCAATGTAGGGGTATCCTTGCCAAAGTAAGATAGTTTACTATGTTGGCAAACCAGGGCATACTTATCTCTACAGTAAAAAGCTGCTCATCTGGGAAAGAATCATTGATGGGCAAACTCTCTATTTCAGCATCCGGGATCTTTGATAGGTGGTCTGCAACCACATTTTCAACCCCCTTCTTGTCTTTGATTTCCATGTTGAATTCCTGTAGAAGAAGAATTCATCTAATTAGTCTAGCCTTGGCCTCCTTCTTAGACAAGAGGTATTTTAGGGTTGAATGGTCAGTAAACACAGTGATCTTGGATCCCAACACATATGATCTGAACTTTTCTATAGCAAATATAATGGCTAGCAACTCCTTTTCAGTTGTAGTGCAATTCAATTGAGCATCAACCATTGATTTACTAGCATATGCCACCACACATGGTGCTTTGTCTTTCCTTTGTCCCAATACTGTACCAATGGCAAAGTCTGATGCATCACACATCAGCTCAAATGGTAGAGAGAAATCAGGAGCTTGTAATATAGGAGCAGTGGTCAAACAAGTCTTCAGAAGTTCAAAAGCAGCTAAGCATTCATCATTGAACACAAATGGAATCTCTTGGCACAACAAGTGGCAAAGAGGCTTGGAAATTTTGCTAAAGTCTTTGATGAACCTCCTGTAGAAACCAGCATGGCCCAAGAATGACCTGACTTGTTTGACAGTTTTGGGAGGGGGCAAATGTGCTATTAAATTAATTATAGCTTGATCAACCTCTATTCCTCTTTGGGAAACAACATGTCCTAGGACAATACCTTGAGTCACCATGAAATGACTCTTTTCCCAACTCAGAACCAAGTTGGTCTCCTCACACCTTTGCAGCACAAGGCTGAGATGGTGCAGGCAGTGGCTAAAATTATCCCCATAAATAGAGAAATCATTCATAAAAATCTTTAAAAACTTATCAATAATGTCAGAAAAGATAGCATATATGCATCTTTGAAAAGTGGCAGGTGCATTACAGAACTCAAGTGGCATCCTTCTGTATGCAAAGGTTCCAAATGGACAAGTGAATGTGGTTTTTTCTTGATCTTGTGGGTAAACAGGAATCTGATTGTATCCTAAATAACCATCAAGAAAATAGTAAAATGCCTTACCTGCCAACTTATCTAAGATCTAATCTATAAAAGGCAATGGGAAGTGATATTTGCTAGTTTTCTCATTGAGCTTGCGATAGTCTATGCATACCCTCAAACCAGTGGTCTATCTGGTTGGAATTAGCCCACCTAAGTCTACTTGAACTACTGTGATCCCAGATTTCTTGGGCATCATTACTTGGGTGCTGCCACGCATTGAGAATCTGAGATAGGGTAAATGACCCCAGCATCAAGAAGATTGACTACTTCCTTCATAACAACTTCTTGCATGTGTGGATTGTGCTTCCTTTGTATCTCTCTAGAAGGTTTAGAACCTTCTTCAAGATGAATTTTGTGCATGCACACAACTAGATTTATCCCCCCAAAATTTGCAATAGTCCACCCTATTGCTTTCTTATGCCTTTTTAGCACACAAAGCAATTCTTCTTCCTGCTCAAGAGTGAGGAAAGAAGAGATTATCACTGACTGTTTGTGATTGGCTCCTAAAAAGGTATATTTTAAAGATTTTGAGAGTTGCTTTAACTCCACATCTGGGGGACTGATGAGTGAAGGCAATAGAGCTGCCTTAGAAGGTGGTGGAAGAGGTAGTAAAGCAGGAGTCCATGGGTGATGCTTTGCTGGCCCTGCTTCAAAATTTAACATTTCCACTTGCTCAAGCTCAGATGTGGAAGCTTTCTCTTCCACTGTTTCATTCCATACTTCTTCAAAAACATTAAAGAAATCATTACCATGTAGCAACTTAGGCTGAGTTTCTTGCACAAACTCATCCAGCACATCAATGGAAAAATAGTCCTCATTTTCTAAGTGGGGCTGGTGAGCTGCATTGTACACATTCAGCTTAACTTTCATATTACCAAAAGATACCTCCATGACCCCTGATCTATATTGTATACAAGTATTTACAGTATCCGAAAAGGGCCTACCTAAGATCATACGGATAGAAGTAGCACACTTGCTCGGCTCCATTTTCAGCACTAGAAAATCAGCAGGATAAAGGAATTTGTCAACTCTAACCAAAACATCTTCAATGATCCCCACAGGCTTTCTTTCAGATCTATCAGCTAGTTGTAAGACCACATGTGTGGGCTTCAACTCTCCTAAGCCCATCTTCTCATATACTGAATATGGAAGCAAATTCACACTAGCTCCTAGATCTAACAAGACTTTTTCAATGGTATGATCCCCAATGATGCGGGGGATAGTGGGGACTCCAGGGTCTTGGAGTTTTGTTGGGGTTGCAATAGTCAGTATTTGTTGCACTTTTTCTGCTGAAAAGACTTTCTTGGACAGATGTATCCTTGATTGTCTTTTGTGGGTGTAAAGGTCTTTTAAAAACTTGGCATAGGCTAGGACCTGCTTGATTGCATCAAGCAGAGGCAGATTGATCTTCACTTACTTAAAAGTTTTCATCATTTTCTCTATTTTGGCATGCCCTTTATCAACAGGGAAAGGTGCTTGCATTGCCTTAGGAAATGGCAAATGTGGGATTGCTCCCCCATTTGCAGCTTTAGCTAACTCATCATCTCTTTTTTTAGTTTTATTATTTTCTTGAGGATCACCATTATCCTTCTTATTCAACATGGGTTGCTCCTGTTGTACCTTCTCTTTTTCTTTCTCTAAATTTTTCAAAGGCGCACAGCCTACTTGATTGTCCACCAACCTTTCACTTCTTAATGTGGTAACAGATTTGGCTTCCTCATGGGAAAAAGAAACCTCACCTACCACATATTATCTCCTTGGGTTGTCCATGGGTTGGCTAGGCAGCCTCCCATCCTCTCTCTTGGTCAAAGTATTATACAGCTGACCAAGATGATATTCTATCTTTTTAATGCTTTGGCTATGAGAGTGCATAGTTTGAGACAAGGGTCCTAAGTTCTGTAATAAAGCCAGAACTTGTTCCTCAAAAGAAAGTGATCTAGTAGCTGATGGGGGTGCAACTTGTTGCACAGGCTGAGCCATAGGTTGAGTCATAAGTTGTTGATAGTGGGGCCTTGGAAAGTAATTCTGGTGGTAGAGTTGAGCATTTTTATAAGGCATGGGCTGCTGTGGCTGTTGCTGCTGGTTTAGAAAAGTATCTTGTCTCCACCTCAAGTTGGGGTGGTTTCTCCATTGGTAACCAGCCATAGGCTGTTGCCCAAAAGATTGAGTGGCAGCCACATGCTCCATCACTAAATCTGGAAATTGAACAGCTGAGGGGCATTCCTCAAGGGAGTGAGTGAGGGACTGCCATAAAATACATGCCTCCTCAACTTTAGCAGCAATGGGTGACTGCATTGCTCCCATGAGCTTAACAAACTTCTGAGTCAAACTGTCCACTTTCCTTTCCAAATCATTGTGCCCACTCACCTCATACATCTTTCCTCTTGTGATATTTTCTTTCACCATTCTAGGAATGTCCAAGTCCCTGGACAATGTTGCATGGAGTTCTCACTGATGATGTCGAACAACTCTCAAGCCTCCTCAGCAGTTTTGTGGAGGTAAGTACCACGACAAGAGGCATCTACCATATCTCTGCTTTTAAAATCAATTCCCTGATAGAAACTTGAACAAGTTGCCATTCAGGGATTTGATGATGGGGACATTTCTTTAGGAGTTCTTTAAATCTCTCCCATGCTTGGCAAAAATCCTCAGTTGGGTCTTGAGCAAATGAGATAACAACTGGCTTGTCTTGGACATGGGGAAAAACTTGGCCAAAAACTGATATTGAAGGTCACTCCAGGACTGAATACTATTAGGTGGGAGTATTGACAACAAAGTCCTGACTCTATCCTTTAATGAAAAAGGAAAAAGTCTCATCCTGGTTGCTTCCTCCCCCAAACCTGTTATATTGAATGTAGTGCACAGTCCTAGAAATTCATCAATGTGCTTATATGAGTCTTCTTTTTTTAGGCCATGGAATGAGGGTAGCATTTGGATTATGGAGGACTTGATCTCATAGTTCTCTTGAACAGCAGGAAATTGAATGCAGAAGGGAGAATTGTAAACCCCTAGTGCATTGAATTCCTTCAAGGTTCTAGGTTGCTCACCCATTTCAGTAGATTCAGATGCAGCAGATGTGGGTGAGATTTGTTTAGACCTAAGAATTCTTTCAACCTCTATATTTAATGGAATAATCTGAGGGTTGAGAGTTCTCCTTCCAAATATACTACTCACAATCTTAATACACACAATGCAGAGCAAATTTAACACAACAATCAGGAACAAGCACAATTAACTAATAAAACTACAAATCCACAGATCAGAAAAATAAAAGGAGTAGAGGGATGCAAACTTTAGCACAGCCCCTAGCACAATGCTCCTCCTTAGACACAACTCCCAATCTGTTAAAAACAACAGAAACTATTCCAAAACAGCAAAAACTTTCAAAAGTAGTTAGTGAAAAACTAAACAGTCTATTAGAGATTTACAATCTATACTAAAACAAACTTAGATCTACCAATTTTAAGGACACAGATCCCCGGCAGCGGCGCTAAAAACTTGTTGGCCACTTACCTTGTGTTCAAAAAGGGGTTTAAAATCACATAATTAAAGGATCTACTGGTTGCACACACCATGGCAAGCAGATATACAAATCTGCAAGTATTCAGGGCCTGTTGTAGCAAGTTTAAAAGGGAAAGTAAGGGTATGTCCACAGGGAAATGTGAGCTGAAAACTACGTAAATCTCCAGATCTAAGGTAGATCTGGCACCCTGCCTAATACCAAAATAGCAAAAGAGAGAGGAGAGGTTTTAAGGGGTTGTCACTTTAATCTAAACTACAGAAACACAATTAAATGCATAAATGAATTGAGATTAAATCCAGAGTTCAGATCTTACAAGTGAGGGGAATTTTTTGGTGAAATTAAAAACAACAAATAAAGAGAAGCAACTTGGAGTTTGGTCTTACTGTAATTGGATTGAGCTGACAGTGTCACAACGAATTCAAAATGCATCAATCCCTCATCTAGCTATAAGCACAGCTACAGGGTAAAAGGATCTGATCTAAGCCAGAGATTTGGATTGATCTTAAGGCTATGATCTGTCCACTTCAATGGTCACAGATCATCCAAGAGATTCACTCCATTCTCAAGCTTCCATCAGAATAGTATACTCACTACAAATGCTGCAACTACCAGGCCACAGACACAGGCAATTACAGTAACATCAGATCTAGGGAGATCAAATGGTATCCAAGAGGTCCACCAATTAAGTGGGTGAGCTATTCCCATCTACACAAATCCGATCGAGCACCAAATAAAACCAGACAAAATATGGATCTAATTACAACAATTAAACCAACATTGCATTGAAATAAAATTGTTATACAATGAAATGCTCTTAGATTTGTAGTCTGTGCATCATCTGACCCTTAATAACATTCTTAACTCTCCCCAATTATAGATCCAACCTCACTCCTTGCTGCTCCAAAGAAATTAGCCAACCATGGTTGGGCTAAAAGGAAGAATAGAGAATTTTGATGCAAGCTCTGATCTCCAAAATTGATCCCCTTTTTTTGACGGCTTCCCTTCCTTTTATAGCTTTCCTCCTCTACCTCAAATCCATATTTTCCGCCAATTACAGCTTTTAGAATAATCCTGTTATTCCCTCCTTTATTCCACTTTTAGAAGGCTCTTTCAGTTAGTTAGAGTTGGGGGAGAGCACATGGGTCGGTTAGGGTTTCCCAGGGCTCTTCTAGAGACTTTGTGCTAATCACCAAAGTGCCTCAGATTGCGTGTAGTAGGTCACCAACTTGCAGCATGTGCACATAAGCTTTTTTTAGAAGTCCTTCAGTCAATTTTGATAGGTTCCTGAGGCTTTCGACAGGTTCCAAATAGGCCTTTTGTTCCTTTCGCTAGGATTCAGGATCCTTTCGATAGGTTCTGATAGGTTGGGCTGAGAATAAAGCTCCAGCATCCGCAGCCTTCATCTGGTGTGTTCGATAGGATGGGGGCTCCTTTCGATAGGCTAATCTCTGCACACTACATTTCGATAGGTTTGCTTCTAGCTCCTCTCGATAGGTTCTCAACTTTTTGATAGGTTCTGGTTTGGTGTCCTTAGCATGACAGGTTTTAGAATCCTATCGACAGGTTCTCTTCAAGCTTAGGCAACTTGTCAATAGCATGCTCCCTTCTTGTTTCCGACTGCACGATAGGTTCCTGGATCCTATCGAATTCTCCCATCCTCACGACTTCTTCCTTCCCTCAGCCTTTAGATCCTATCGACAGGTTCCAGTAACCTCTCGATAGGTTGTTTTTAGCCTATTTTCACTCCTTCAACACTGCTTTGCTATTGCTGCATGGTCTAAGTGGGCAACTGTTGCGTCTGAACTACATTGAGAGATGGATTTCTGTACTATGACTACTTTTTACCACTATCTACAAGACATACTCAACAAACATTTATTAGTCCACTCATAGGTCTATCAAAGCTCATGTTAAGGGGTGAAAAGTGGTACTTTTCAGAGATTAACAACCACTTAGAGACTCGATCACACGCCTCATACGAGACGCGCGATCGGATTGAACGCCCAACCACCGGCGCATAATTGGCCTCCGCCCAACCTAGTCTTACAGTCCTTGACCCCCAAGCTTCCTAGATCAAGCACTTCTAAAGAGACGCTTAATCGGATTGCGCATTCCACATTAAGCACGCAATTAGTCCTAACATTGTTAGAACTAGGAAACTCGCTGAGCAAGTTAGTCGGTCCCTCACTGAGTCAGTGACCAACTCAAAGCGATTAAGCACCGGGAGACTGGCGCGTAATTCAGTTAAACGCCTGAAATAGGGCATTTAATTAGAAAAAACCCTATAAAAGATTTTTTTTTAATCCGACCCAGAGAGGTTGGAGAGAACGGATTTTTTGAAGAAGTTTGGGATTTCGAGACCAAAGAATTTTGAGAACAAATACATCGAGAAACACAACCTTGATTTCAAGATTCAAGCTTCGAATTTTCGAGATTCCTCTCCGTAGCCCCGACCTTAGGTAAGAATTTAGTTTTTAGTTTCCGACCATAGTTTTTTTATTTCTTAGTTTTAATTATTAATATTAATTTTCAGTTTTTAGACCGTAGCACCCCTTTTTAGACCGTAATTTCCAATCTCTGGTTCTATTCCCCTGCTTATAGAACTAGTCCTTAATATGACGGCCTAATTCACCGACCATAGACTTAAATTTTGTTCTAAAATCTTAATCTCCAGTCCTATCATTAATCTCTGGTTTTAGTTCTTAGTTTTTAGAACCAGTCCTTAATCATACGATCTGATTTTCTGATTTCAGACCCGAATTCAATCCTTAAATTCTTAAATTCTAGTTTTAATTCCTTAGTTTAATATTTCTAAAACCCCAAATATTAATTTAGTTTTCTAAAATTCTAGTTTCATAATTTAATTCATCATTATAATCCCAAAAACAACTCTAAAAATCTAAAAATACTATTTTATAATATAAAATTTAACTTGCTTTAATCTCAGCCACCCGATTTTCCCAATGGAGCTTACGGAGAGTACTCGGGAACGAGGCCAATCCTCCTTAGCATAGCAGGCCCAAAACCCCTTTTTCTTAAATTTTTAATAGGATTAAGTCATTGCTTTAATTAGATTTTAGGTATTATTAATTTATTGCTATAATCAGAATTTTAACAAAATTAGCTTATTTCCTTTAATTAGATTTTTTTAATAAAATTAATTCATTGCTTAAATTAGAGTTTTGGTAAAATTAGTCTTCTATTCCAATCAAAATTGCAGTAGAACTAGTATACTTGCTTTACTCATAATTTCAGTATAATTAGCATGCTTGATTTAATTAGAGTTTCATTAAAATCAACATATTTACATTCCTAGTATAATTAGGAGACTTAATTAATTTGACTCCTAGTAGGGTTGCGAGACTTGATTAATTAGACTTTCAATAAGATTAGGGAACTTCTAATAAGATCAGAACACTTAAACTAGGTAGACTCCTAATAGGATTAGGACACTAGAAGATTAATTCATTCACTACAACAAAGTCACAACTAGACTCACAATAGAATTAGGAAATTTAAGACAATTAGAATCATAACAATAATAGGAAAAGAAAAGGGAAACTAAACTATCTAAATTATAAAAAAGAGTCATAGCTGCTGACATTCGCAGGCAGACGATTTAGTAAAGTAACACACACCTGCTCTAAAGCATGATCACTGACGTATTGCTGCGTCGTTAAATATCTACAGCTGGCGATCACAACAAACTAGGAACCTTCCTAGAAAAAAAACCCTATTTTTTATTTTATTTCTAACAATCCAAACACTGTATCGCTAGAGTCCACTTGGACAGAATTGGGCCATTGATTCAATGGGGATCGAGAGGAACCCAAAAAAAACACGCACCAACAGGTACTATCCCTTTACCTACTCGGGTGGAGGGTATTGATCGATACAGCTCTTCGACGTCGACCTCCATCATGTTGATCATGGGTCCATCTGGGACCCTGTCCTCAAACATCAGTAATGTCCTGTGGTGGTTTACCACAGGGGGAGATTGTGTAGGTATGGAAATTTCTTCCTCAAAAAGGGACAGAGCGGCTAACTCTATTTCTAGGCCGGGGGATGATTTGGGGATTAGTAGGATGGATAAGGGCCGCCGGTTTGTATGGGATTAGCTGCGTTGCCCCATTCTGTTCAATCTTTACAAATCCTGCGCTTTTGAAGGTATTCCGGAGGTGAGGCCTAAGACGGGGTTCCTCTTCTAGGTTTATTCCCTTAGCTTAAGCAGTGGCTATGGTTCGGGCCATTTCCTTGGCCACTCTGACCTCTTCTTCTGTGGGCTTGTAGCCTAGCCCAAATCTGACTTGTTGCCCACCCTTGGCCTTCACTAGCTCTCTCCTGCCTTGTAATCGGGGTCCCAGCCTGTTACCTTTCTGATATCCCTATTTCTAGAGCATGGCCATAGCCACAACCATTTCGCCTCTAGTTTTCAGGGTGATACTCTCTGGGGGCTCAGGGACTACCGTCGATACCTCGTATTCAAAGTTATGGAGGTATGTATCTTCGGTGGTGTGCGGTACATCTAACATTTTGGGGTTCTCAATGTTGTGGGTGGCTTTTTCTTTTATATTATGCCCTTCACCTATGATGGTGATGATTTTCTGTTCAGCCAAGTTTAAGTTTCTGATGCAAATTTGAAGGTATTGCCCCGACCTCATGTAACAAAGGGCATCCCAATAACAGGTGGAAGGAGGACCTGATGTCCACTACTTGGAAAGGTATGGAAAAGGTCATTAGCCCGATCACGAGCTCAAGGTCGACTTCCCCAATTATCCCTCTTCTCATGTTACCAAAACCTCTGGCGCTGGTTTTTATTGATTTTAGCATACAAGGATCCACCCTTATCCTGGTAGCTGTTCTCAAAGGACACATTTAAAGTAGACCCATTGTCGATTAATACCAATGGGATTACTAGATTTCCAGTTTCTACAGTGATGTTGAGAGATTTGGAATGATTATTTTCCTCCTCTGGCAAATCAGCATCTAAAAACGAGATGGCATTGGGAGCCATCACCTACCCGATTATCTGCATGACCTCATTTGGGCTTACTTAGAGAGACACATGCACATTCTTTAATGCCCCCATTAGGGCCTGGAAATGAAGCAGGGATGTCATTAGCAGATTCAAGACTGTGATATGGGTTGGCATTCTCCTCAGCTGGGTTTCAAGTATGTGTTCTCGGTTCATCTTCTCAAATGGGTTTACCCCAGTAATATCCTTCTTCCCTTTTGGTTGGGCTGGCGATGGTACTGGTGCGTCTAGCTGTTTGGAGATTTTCCTTGACTTGGTGATGAAATCCACTACCCCCTCCTTACTATCACCGGTATTGACATCTGTTTGATCATAACTGAGCCGAACCAAATGGGGATCGTAAGTTAGACTCCAAATTTGGAATGGGGTGGAAGAGGGTATCAGAGGTGCCTGTACCGATGGATTGGGATGGGAGGGGATCACCTGGTTAACTTCTGAAAAAGATGGAAGGGTGGAGCAAGTGGGCCAAATGGGTTGGCGGGGATTGTGGATGTTTGTATCGGGGGTGATGTGATAGGGGCGGGCCATTGATAATTGATTGGTGATGGAGGGGGATGGGGGGCATAATCTGCCATTGGGTAGCTGACGGGGGATACCATGTATGGTTGATAGGAATTGATTTGGACGTAATTGACAGGAGCTGGTGATGGGAAATATACCCTAAGATCTAAGGGTTCTACTTGTGGTGTGGGGTTAGGAAAGAAATTAGCTAGATTCAAAGGTTCGATTACCCTAATGCTTCTGTCATCCTGGTCTCTCTGCCTTGGTGTTACAAAATCTACCTGGGTGTAGATATACTCTGGCAGGTCGAACTCCTCATCATCCTCTTCTACCATGCCGATAGTTGGTCTTAGGCATGTCCCTCCTGGTGGGTGTGGTGGAAGCGGCACCTGGTGTATATTCGCGTGTTGGATGAATGATCTTGTCGGCCTCTATTAAGTCCTGTATCGCATGCTTCAGGGGGAAACAACGATCAGTCGAATGGTCTGGTCTTTGATGGAAGTTGCAGTGGTTGTTGGGGTCATAATTTCTTGAGATTGGATTCGGTAGGAGTCGTGGTTGGAGCGCTGTGACAAAAACTTTGTCAATTAACAAGGGTAACAAGATATTCAGTGACTACCCTAAGGGAGTGAAGACTCAATCAAAATAGGCTTTTCTCTGCTCTGGGGTCATTTGTGCCCCTTGTCCATTTCTGATTCTTTGCATCAGCGCACTTTGGGCCGGGGCAGGCTAGGTTGCCCTAAACTTGAATAGGGTTGTGTTTGTGTTGGGTCGTGTATTGTTGACCGTTTGTATATCTTCCCTGATTCTTCTTTCATTCCTCTGATCGGTGAACCTCCGGACCCCACTATTTGTAGTTTTATTCAACCATCCTTCTCTTATCACATCTTTACAGTGATTGGCATTCCTCATCAAATCAGCAAAGCTGGACTACCGTTGGTATACGAGGAAGTCCAAGATGACTGGTAGGGTGTTCTTTGATATCATTTCAATCTGCTCATCGTCGGGTATTCTGTTCCTGACCTAAGACACTAGTGCCCTCTACCACCCAAGATAATCACTAAATGCTACGTCGGGCTTCTGCTTTAGCCGGGATAGGTCTAATTTTCTACGTTCAATGTCTATGTGGTAGACATATTACTCTTGCAATAAGTGGGTCAGATTCCTTCCAAGTTTTTATCATGGAAGGTTTCAGCGAAGTGAACCACCTTAAGGCCGGGCCCGTACGGCCCTTTTAGAAGACCTTTATGAGAAAATGCTCATCCCCTCCATACTGGCACATGTCCCCATAGTAGGACTGGAGATGTGCAATGGGGTTACCTGTGCCATTATATTTGTCGAAGATTGGCACTTTAAATTTTGAGGGTAAGGGGACTTCAAAAAATAGGCACATGTCGTAAAAGTCCATGGCATGGATTTTAGTTCCACCAACTTCATTAATTATTTATGGATCTTGTCCAGTTGTACCTTCAATTGCTTGAATTCTTTGGATGGTGGTGTCGTTCTTTCGACTGTCGGCCTCCATTCACTTTGTACATTATGGGTGACAAAGGATTAATGCTTGTGTGTGCCCCCATATAAGCCCCACTATTTCTTATCTAATCTTCCTCATACTATGGGTCTTCATAAAACGGGGGAAGGGTGAGATTTTCCTGTTGGTGTTGGGTAGTTTTAGGGGGTGCTGGGTGGGACCACTGTACATGGGGGAAATTCGATGGAATTATAGGGTGAGTGGAGGTTGGGTTTTGGATTAGGGCTTGATGAGGTCATTGTGCCTTGGGGAATTCATGGGGATGAGTTTGAGATGCAGGAGGATGGGTGAGTTGGGGTTGATGAATGGTGTGAGATAGGTTCCTGTATTTGGTCGGGTATGAAGGTTGTGAGTGAATGGGATTTTGAGGGAATTGTGGAGGTGTGGGAATGAGGTTCTAAGGTTTGATCCTTGCTGGGCTTTGGTATAGGGTAAGGAGCTTGGATGAGCTTGGGCCATAGGGCCTGGGTGGGTCTGGACCATGGGGCTTTGATGGGTTTGGCCCATTGGGTCTTGATGGGTTTGGCCCATTGGGTCTTGATGGGTTTGGCCCATTGGGCATTGGTGGGTCTGGTCCATTAGGATTTGATGGGTCTGACACATTGGGCCTTGATGGGTCTAGCCCATTGGGCCTTGATGGGTTTGACCCATGGGGACCTGAGGCCCTCTCAAATGACCCCATGGTAAGTGTGAATCTTGGGTGGTATGGATAATGGGGGTTTGATGAGAGTTTTGGAGAAAAGGGGCATGGAGATTTAGGAGTGTATGAGATGGGTTTGTGAGGGGTGGATAAAGGAGGCTGCCTTGAGAAGCCTTGCAGCTGGTGCAGGCCCTGACCATTTCCTCTATCATGGCCATTGGATTGGGTGAGGAGGTGGGTGCTAGGGGTGTATCTGATGAAAGGGAAATATAGGGTATGGATGGAGGGGGTGTATGGGAAAAATTGGGCATGACCTGGGTATATGAGGAGATATTGTGTGCGATTTGTGAGGATTAGGGATAATTGGTCATTGCTTGGGGAAAATGTGGGGTAAAGGTGGAGGATTGGTTTGGATTTTGGGGAGGTATGGATGAGAGATGGGGGCAGTTTGAAAGAGTGGATGTGGAAAAATGTGGCATGCTTGGATTGGACAGGAATAAGGGGGTATATTGGATGTGGAGGGAAAATGGGGTGAATTTTGGTTTGAGGTGGGGAAAGAATAGGGCGATGCATGGGGTGAATTTTGGGTAAAGGTGGGCGGAAAACTGAAGAGATTTGAAGTGGATGAGGATAGGACATGAACAGGTGTGGGCAGGGAAAGGGATGAACTTTAAATGGGTGCGGATGGGAATATGGTGTACTAAAGGGTCCGATGACAGTGAATGACGGTTGGGTGAGTGGAATGGAGGTGAACATTTCGTCCGAATGAGAACGGGTTGGGGAACGTGGCGGGGATGAATCGGGATCGGCGTATGCCAGATCTACCGCCCCCGACATGGTTTGGTGATGGGTTGGGTACGGATGCCTCGAGTGGGGTCCGTAGAATTTTTTCCTTCTTTCCCTACGGGATGACGGAGGGTAAGGTGATGCCGTTATGCCGGTACCACAAGCTATATATTTTTTGGGTTTTTTATTTTTATTATTATTATTTTTTTAAATAAGTGAATCTTTACGATGAAGAACTCCAAGGCATTTGGAATTCTCGTTTTAGGCAGCGTTCGCACACTAAATATCTCCCGCGGCAGGCTCCCTTTGATCTATGTGAAGGCATGGGAAACCACGCAAACAATCCAATCCCTTGGGGCAAATCAATAACTTGCTTCGAAAGAATCAAAAGGAAAACCCTTCGATCTATGTGAAGGCATGGGAAACCATACAAACAACCCGATCCCCCGGGGCAAATCAATAAGAGTGATCTCTTTTGACCAGTGAGGGCATATTGGGCATCGAAGAGTACGGGATCTATCAGAGATGCTAAACCACTAAGCAGGGGACTCGGGGAATGGTGAAAGAAGGCCCCAGATTCGGGCTGCCAGGCCCAGAACAAGCTTGGTGTGTGTATTATATGCGCTAGGTCAAATCCTGGAGATTTTGGCTTAGCGTGTGTATCACACACGCTAGGCTAAATCTGACAAGGGTTGGTTGAGCGTGTGTAATATACATGCTAGAACAATTATGGGCAAAAAAGGCTTAGCGTGTATATTATACACGTTAGGCAAAAAGAGTTTATATAAACTATTTTGATAGCAAACAGCAGGCCCGAATTGAGTCTATTTTTTGAGTTTTTTTGAAGTTATGCTTCTGGGGACTGATTTTCTTATTGTAACGGGTCCCTCCTTACCAAACCTAGGGATACAAGGTCGATTCAGGACAACTAATGCAGTCCCTCACGGGTTTTAAGCTTTGCAATTACATCGGTCACCCACCCGATATACCTTCGGCGTAAGCGCCTTCTCAGATACTGGACGGGGTGGTACTTTTTCGGATCATCACCACTAGGGGCTGCCATAGTACTAAGAACACAGAGGTAAGAGGAAATGGATTAAAAATCAAAAGGATGAAGGTTAGCAGCTAGGGATTTGGTATTCCACTGAAAATGAATCGAATCAAAGACAATGCTTAGATCGAATCTACAACAATCCTTCATCTGGCTACAAGCTCCCCAGGTTTTACCCCGGCAGATGCATGGTAAAAGAATTCAATCTCAACTAGAGAATGGGAAGCAATCCTAAGGCTATGATCTGTCCATTTTAATGGTCACAGACCATCCTAGAGATTGTCTTGAGCCAATGGTTTTAATTTGAACGGGTTAACCATTATAGATGTTGTGAATGCCAGGCTACAAGCTCCCCATTTCTGGCTAGCTCACAGGAGTATCCAAACTAAGGAAATCAAATACGAATAAATAAAATCTATCTCAGAATTAACTCTAAAACTTATAATTCCATTGCAATGCTACTACTTACAATGGTGTGCTCAGATCTACAATCTGTGCAGCATCTAATCCCTCACAAAGCCTCTGAAACACTCAATTATAGATCATACCCTCACCCTAGCTACTGAAAAGGTTTTTAGCCAACCATCATTGGCTAATGGCGAGGAAGGAGAAGAAGGAAAAGAGAGGGAAAAATTTGAGGGAAAAATGAATCCGATCTCGGCTCTGCTGTCTCAATTTCTGGATGCCTTTCAATGTCGTTGCTTCTCTATTTATACCTTTTTCTCAGATCTGTTTTAGCCAATCAGAATTTAGAAGAATAATGTAGTTATGCTGATGTGGTTGATCTCTCTTCTAGAAGCTTTCCTCTTATTAGACCACAACTGACAAGTACATGTGAGGTAGTTAGAGTTCCCGCTCGTGCTCAGTTGAATCCCAAAAGTGCCTTGGAGCGTGTGCGTGGAATTTGGAAGTTGTGACTGCTGAAGAGGGTCATTGGAAGTTCCCAGAATGAATGTCGAGAGGTTATAGAGAACTTTTCAATAGGTTCTTGGTTTGTATGCTCAGTCTTTCAATAGGTTTAGGATATCTTCTCGCTGGGTTGAAGTGTACTCGTCGCTAGGATAGCCTCTCTTGACAAGTTTGAAGTAGCTCTCAATACCATCTGTTTAGTCCTTCCTCCATCTTGTCGATAGGTTACAACCATCTTGTCGCCTTGGTGAGGTGATCGATATGTTGGGGATCATCTTGACAAGTTCTGATCCTATCGAAGGCTTCTCTTGTTCTGCTTGATAGGTTTTTCTGAACCTCGTGACTTCCACTACACCTTCAGCTAAGGGGTCGACATGATTCTTTCTTTCTGTAATCACAACCTATCGACAAGCAGCTGGAACCTTGCGATAGCTTACTGGATCCTCTCCACAGCTTCTTCCTTGACTTTCTTCAGCTGGCGCCTATTTCTGTTACACTATCTTCCATCTATTAGCACTCAACAACCTCTTGGTGGGTTCAATCTATCTTTTCTGCAACTGTGCTTGGTCTCAAGCATGACTTGTTGAGCCCATGACCTTCTCATGAATTTATACAACTCTGATTGCTTGGCTGACAGGCTTTTGTGCTGTTGTGAAACCATGATGAGGAACAGATTGCTTCTTTAGCCTTTTTAGGTGGATATCTGCACTAAGGCTAGATTTTATTGCTTACCTACAAAACATCTTTAACCGACCTTATTAGTCAATTCATGGGCCTAACAAAGGTCGGGTTAGGAGGTGAAAAATAGTATTTGTCACTACTCAACACACCCCGAAACCTAAGCTTTGCTAGTCCCTGAGCAAAGAAGAAATTCAAAACTATTATGAAAAATGAAAAGAAAAATATGCCACTTTTATAGGGAACACAGATGCATTTAGCATATGCAAAAAGCCTTTTAAACCCCTAGGTGATTCCTAGTGGAGGAGTGAAGTCTCCTGAGGGTTTTCAGTGAAGTTACCCACAAACTTCCCCAATGGTTCAGTAAATGTTAATGCAGCATGTTGAGAACAAAAATCAAGTCAAAATGAAATTCATTCCACACCTTGTTCCTTTAAGTTCAGAAGGTTTTTATCAAAAACACAGTCTTTTAAAAATTGAAATTCTGCTACATTTCCTTCACAATCAATCAGCTCATGTCAAGGCATTTTATCCGAAATTTAATACATAGCTTGCTATCAACTTGAGAATGTATGTTATGATACAACTCCCAACAAACTTAATTTCAGACCCAAAGCTCACCAGGGCTTGTCTCTCAGAAGGAAACTAGAAGGGTGCATCACCACTCAAACCAAGAGCAAGCATGTGCCTCAAATAGAACTGCAAGCATGAGCATAGGCATTGCTCTAATTTATGAAATTTTCTAACTCCTTTCACCATAGATCAAACATATCCTTGTCTCCACATGACAGGTCAATCAATTTCGGATCAGTAAGGACTTTTTATTGGGTTGTAATGTGCCTTATGGGTGAAATTTATAAAGTATAAAAGGGAATGAAAGGATTCAAATGTGAGAAATCAGTAAGGTAAGGAGGTGATTTGCAATCAACCTTTATTTCAGCATAATTCCATCTTCTTTTTGAATTTTCAGAGCCAAAGTGGCCAGCTTCTTCTTTTTTTTTTTTTTTTTTCAAACTATCTGATGAAATGACTTCACTCTTTTATTTTGCTTTTCTATATTTCTTTTCTTTTTTGTATGCCTTTCTTTTGGGTTTTTCTCCATTTTTTTTATGGGCTGGCATGCCACAATTACACATCACTCTTGCCTTCACATGTGTTTTCTTCTTCTTGTACCAGATTGTCAAAAGTTACTCCTCTAACCTCTTCAATTCCTTCACCTTTCCTTCTGAAATCTCAAAGTGAGGGTCAGGCTACATCTGGTCATTGAGGTTTTTTTGGTTTGTATCAAAGAAAAGCTTGGATTGCAAGGCTCAAATGGTGGTTATCAACGGCAGTTCAAAGGGTAAGGATATTTTTAGCTCAAACTGTCAAAGGGATGTCCTTACTTCATGTCCTCAATGTCAAGAATCCTGTCAATCTATTTTAACTTGGATTTGCCTAACTTCTAGTGATCAAAGTTGGATCCAGTCAGTCTTTAGAGTAGAAAAATTGCCAAGGCACTCTCTTTAAAAAGATAAATTCTCAGGCCCAAATCTCACTGGGTGTGGTCTTCCATCAAATTTTATGGGGAGTATCCTCACAGATCTTCTCTCCTCTCAAGGTCACTAAGTGTTAATTTTTGAATAGAAGTTCCTGACATTTGCTTCATTATAGTGTTAGGGCTATTGCATTAGTCCAATGTTAAAAAGTTTTATTTTTTTTTTCTTTTTCAATTTTCCTAAAAAATTCAGGTGGGGATTTACTTCATTTTTTTAGTTTTTTTATTAAATCTTACTGCACTACTTTTAACTATCCATTGGTAAGGCGTACCTTGCCACACCCCCAAACCTATGAGGAGTAGTGTCCTCACTGTGTTAAAACAACAGTTGGTGTGTAGGACGAAAAAAAAAAATAAAGATCACACAGAAAGAAAAGAAATATAAGACAGAATTATCAAAGAAACTAATTAACACCAAAAGAAATTGTATTAAAATATATACAGAGAGTATGCACAAGAGCTGAATGAGTACATAAAATAAAAAGTAGAAAAGAAAACCTAGACACATTCTAATATAGACACGACCCAGGCAGCAACGTCCATAGCCTCAAACAAAATATCCCATTCAAAAAGTTGCGCTCATGGCTCAGGGATATCCTCAACGTGCTGCCGCTGAAAGAGGAACTGCAAGCCAGGGGAGGGGATGAGAAGGCCTAGGAGGAAGGAAGTTGAGTGGGTGGTGGATGGGGAGGCGAGGGAGGGGGAGAGGAGTCGGGGGGTTCTATCTTCTATTTTTTCTTCTTCCTCTTATCCTTTTTCTTCTCTTCCTGGGCCAGAATTCGTTGCGCCTCCTCGAATTCATCCCACAGGAATTGCAGTGGGTCTAGCTCCTTAGATGGTGGCAGGTCCAACCAGATTTGGTAGAATCTGTTTAGCTTATTGATGGGTTTGTCATCCGCCATGGTTGGAAGTGGGGATGGACTGACAAAGTCGACAAAGAATGAGTACCACGGAAGGGGACAAACTTGCTATTGAAAAGGCGAGGTAGGTGGAATAGGGATCGTTAGAATAAATGGTCGCATTTTTTCAAAGCTTAACTGTTAAAATGACGGTGGCGATAAATGGCATGACGATGGCGGTAAGCACAGCATGTCATGTGAATTATTATGGGAAATGACACCATGGAGTGCATGCCTGACTATTTTTAGCCATGGGGTTTAATGCGAGGAGACAAGAGGAATTAATGCTCGGACACGGAGGGAGAGAACGCGGCTGAGTCCTCTCAAGGGGTACATGGAGCCTTTCTACTGGTATTCTGAACCTATCGAGAATTACAAAGGAGGACCCTCAGATCTTATCGATAGGTTCAACGATCATATCAACAGGTTCAATGATCATATAGACCGACAATGATGCACTAGTAAAACCCGTCAATGCAATCCTTTAGAGATTTCGAAACCTGTCGACAAGCAGCCCAAGCCTTCTCGACAGGATATAAATCAATGCAAATAGGCCTATATCCTGTCCCACGACCATGCCAGACATCCCTTAGTCAACTCAGGAAGTTCCCAGCCCCAAGTCGGTCTATGAAGGACACCTGATATGTACATACTCATACTAACCCTAATGACTCTGGGAAACAGTAGTAGCACACCAAAACCACAACTATGATACATATGATACATTGTTATGAATCAGTTAAGTAATGGAGGATCTTGAAGGGAAATGGTCACTATGGGCTCCACATTTTCAACAACTGGCTTGAGCCTCTGACCATTTACTTTCATGATCCTACCATTGTTGGGATCCTTAATATCAACTGCTCCAGAGGGGAATACATGCTCAACTATGTAGCGTCATTTGGATTTCAATTTTTCTGAGAAAAATTTCAGCTTAGAGTTGAAAAGCCATACCTTGCTACCAAAAATGAACTCTTTTCTTAACAGTTGCTTGTCAAAGAAGACCTTGGTTTTCTCCTTGTAAATTCTTGCATTGCAATAAACGTCCAACCTCAGCTCATCCAACTCAGACAGTTGGAGTTTCCTCTGAATGCCAGTAAAAGTTAAGTCAGTATACAAAGCTTTAATGGCCCAATATGCCCTATGCTCAAGCTCCATTGGTAAATGATATGCCTTGCCATATACCAGTAGAAAAGGAGACATCCCGCTGGGGGTCTTGTAAGCAATTCTATAGGCCCATAAAACATCAGGTAGCTTCAGAAACCAATCCTTCTGATCCACTCTCATTGATTTCTCTAAAATATGTTTGATCTCTCTGTTAGAAATCTCCACCTACCCACTGGTTTGTGGGTGGTATGGGGTGGCAACTCTATGTGTTACAGAATTCTTTCTAAGGAGGTTCTCAAGTTGTTTGTTGCAGAAATGGCTCCCCCCATTACTGATGATGGCTCTGGGGGTGCCAAACCTAGAGAAAATGTTATCCTTCAAAAAGTTGAGGACAACCTTATGATCATTAGTTCTTGTGGCTATGGCCTCGACCCATTTTGGAGACATAGTCCACAACCACAAAAATGTAATTATAACAATGGGAAGGAGGGAATGGGCCCATAAAGTCTATCCCCCAAACATCAAAAAGCTCAATCACAAGAATGGGCTGCAAGGGCATGGAATTTTGTGTGGAAATACTCCCCATTTGTTGGCATCTAGAACAGGCTTTGCAGTGTTGAAAGGCATCCTTGAAAAGAGTGGGCCAATAGAAGCCACTTTGAAGAACCTTCGCAGCAGTTTTATTGCCACTGAAATGGCCTCCGCAAGCCTGTTCAAGGCACATAGTCAGAATATTTTTAAATTCGGTTTCAGACACACATCTTCTTACCACTTGGTGTGCACAATACTTAAAAAGGTAAGGATCCTCTCACATGTAATATCAAATTTGTGAGAAAAATAGATTCTTATCATCCTTATTCCAATGTGGGGGAATTTTACCTGCAGCTAGATAGTTTACTATGTTGGCAAACCAGGGCACACTCATCTCTATAGCGAAGAACTGTTCATCTGGGAAGGAATCATTGATGGGCAAGCTCTCTTGTTCAACAGCTAGGATCCAGGATAGTTGGTCTGCTACCACATTCTCAACCCCCTTCTACTCCTTGATCTCTAAATCAAATTCCTGTAAAAGCAAAACCCATCTTATCAGTCTGGCATTGGCATCTTTTTTGGACAAGAGATATTTTAAGGATGAGTGGTCAGTAAACACAATGATCTTAGATCTCAGCACATATGATCAAAATTTCTCCAAAGCAAATACAATAGTCAATAGCTCCTTTTTAGTTGTTGTATAGTTCAGCTGGGCATTAGCCATTGATTTGCTTACATAAGCCATTACACTTGGTGCCTTGTCTTTCCTTTGTCCCAAGACTACACCAATAGCAAAGTCTGATGCATCACACATCAACTCGAATGACAAGGAGAAATCAGGAGCTTGTAAAATGGGAGCAGTAGTCAAACATGTCTTTAGTAATTCAAAGGCAGCAAGGCATTCATTACTGAATTCAAATGGAACCTCTTGGCACAACAGGTAGCAAAGAGGTTTGGAAATTTGACTGAAATCTTCGATAGAAACCAGCATGACCTAGAAATGACCTGACTTGCTTGACAGTTTCGGGTGGGGGTAGATGTATAATTAAGTCAATTTTAGCTTGATCAACCTCTACCCCTTTGTGGGAGACAACATGCCCTAAGACAGTGTCTTGAGTCACCATGAAGTGACTCTTTTCCCAACTTAAGACTAGGTTGGTTTCTTCACATCTTTGCAATACCAGGCAAAGGTGATGTAAGCATTGACTGAAATCATCCCCATAAATGGAAAAATCATCCATAAAAATCTCGAAGAACTAATCAATCATGTCAGAGAAATTAACATACATACATCTTTGAAAGGTGGCAAGTGCATTACATAGTCCAAATGGCATCCTTCTGTATGAAAAGGCTCCAAAGGGGCATGTAAAGTTTATTTTCTCTTGATCCTGTGGGTATATAGGGATCTGATTGTATCCTGAATAACCATCAAGAAAATAATAAAATGCCTTGCCTGCCAGCTTATCCAAGATTTGATCAATAAATGGCAATGGGAAATGGTCTTTCCTAGTTTTCTCATTGAGCTTCCTGTAATCTATACACACCCTCCAACCAGTGGTCTGTCTGGTTGGGATCAGCTCTCCTGAGTCTGCTTGAACTATAGTTATTTGGGATTTCTTAGGCACTGCCACCCATTGAGAATTTGAGATGGGGTAAATGACCCAGCATCTAATAGCTTGACAACTTCTTGCATGACAACCTCTTGCATGTGTGGGTTCAATTTCCTTTGTATCTCTCTAGAAGGTTTGGAACCCTCTTCAAGATGAATCTTGCGCATGCACACAGCAGGATTTATACCTCCAAGATCTGCAATAGTCCACCCTATTGTTCTTTTATGCTTCCTCAGCACACAAAGCAATTCTTCCTCTTACTCAAGAGTGAGGGAGGAAGAAATTATGGCTAGTAATTTCTTATTATCTGCTAGGAAAGCATACTTTAAAGATTTTAGGAGTTGCTTCAGCTCCACATCTGGGGGACTGATGAGTGAAGGCCGTAGGGGTGCCTTAGAAGGTTGTGGAAGAGATAACAAAGCTGGTTTCCCTGGGTGACGCTTTGCTGGCTCCACTTCAGAATTTATAGTTTGCACTTGCTCAAGCTCAGAGGTGAAGGCTTTCTCTTCCATAGCTTCCTTCCAAACTTCATCAAAAACATCAAACAGATCATTATTGAGTAGAAGTTAGGATAGAGTTTCTTCCACTAACTCATTCAGCAGCTCAATGGAAAAATAGTCCTCATTATCTAAATTGGGCTGATGAGCTGCATTATACACATTCAATTTGACTTTCATATTACCAAAGGTTACTTCCATGACTCCTGATCTACATTGAATGCACTCATTGGTAGTGGCCAAGAAAGGTCTGCCCAAAATCACAGGGATGGAAGTAGCACACTTGCTTGGCTCCATATCTAACACTAAAAAATCAGCAAGATAAAAGAATTTGTCAACCCCAACCAAGTCATCTTCTATGATGCCCACAGGCTTCCTTTTAGATATGTCAGCTAGTTGTAAGACCACATGTGTGGGCTTCAACTCACCTAAGCCCAACTTCTTATATACTGAATATGGAAGTAAATTCACACTTGCTCCCAAATCTAATAAGGCTTTTACAATGGTATGATCCCCAATGATGCAGGGGATAGTGGGAACTCCAGGGTCTTGGAGCATGGCTGGGGTTGATATAGTCAAGACTTGGTTCACTTCTTCTACTAAAAAGACTTTCTTGGATAGGTGAATCCTCGATTGTCTTTTGTGGGTGCAAATATCTTTTAAAAACTTGGCATAGGCTAGCACTTACTTGATTGTATCAAGTAAAGGCAAGTTGATCTTTACTTGCTTAAAGGTTTCCATCATTTCCTCTACTTTGGCATTCCCCTTATCAAAAGGAGAAGCTGCTTTTAAAGCATTTGGAAATGGGAAATGGGGAACTGACCCCCCATTTGCAGGCTTAGCCAATTCATCAAATTTTTCTTTATTTTTATTTTCTATTTTTTCTTCTTTTTTTTTTTGTTTTGTTTCTGTTGGAGAGCATTAACATCCCCCTTATTCAAACTGGACAGCTCCTGCTGTACATTCATTGGAACTGCTTCATCTTCTGTCTCTGAAATTTTTAAAGGCCCATAGCCTACCTGATTGTTCAACATCTTTCCACTTCTTAATGTGGTGATAGATTTAGCTTACTCATGGGAAGAAGAAACTTTACCCACCACATGTTGTCTCTTTGGGTTGTCCATGGGCTGACTAGGCAACCTACCTTCCTCTCTCTTTGTCAATGCATTAGACAGTTGACCAAGATGGTCTTCTATCTTTTTTATGCTCTGGCTATGAGAGTGGACAGTTTGGGACAAAGAGCCTAAGTTCTGTGATGACGTCAGAACTTTCTCTTCAAAAGAGGGTGTTCTAGAGGCTGGAATTGGGACATTTGGTTGCACAGGCTGAACCATAGGCTGAGCGATTGGTTTCTAGTATGGGATCCTTGGAACAAAATGTTGTTGGTAAGTCTGGGGAGCAGGTTTAAAAGACATTGACTGCTGTGGTTGCTGATAGAACTGATGTTGGAACTGCTGCTGGTTTTAATTTTGCACATTGTCTTGCTTCCACCTCAGGTTAGGGTGGATTCTCCAGGAATAATCAGCAGTTGGTTGCTGACCATAAGACGGAGCAGCAGCCACATGTTCCATTACCAATTTTGGGAATTGCCCAGCAGAGGGGAAATCCTGAATGGGATGAGTGTGAGATTGACAAATGAGACATGCCTTTCCCACACTAGCAACCAATGGAGACTGCCTCTCCTCCATCATGTTCTCCAGCTTTTGAGTTGAGCTGGTTACCCTTCTTTCCAAATAGTTATACCCACCAATCTCATACAATTTTCATCTTGAAGTATTCTCCTTCACCATTCCTCCTGGGGTGTCCACATCCCTAGCAAGAGACTCTTACTGTAATGAATTTTCACTTATAACATCAAACAATTCTCATGCTTCCTCAGCTATTTTATGAAGGTATGTGCCTCCACAAGAAGCATCCACAATATTTCTACTCTTTGAGTCAATTCCTTGATAGAAACTTTGGATAAGTTGTCATTCAAAAATTTGGTGGTGGGGGCACTACCTCAACAGCTCCTTGAATCTTTCCCATGCCTCATGGAACCCTTCAGTTGAGAGTTGAGAAAATGAGAGGATATTCTTCCTCAACTGACTAGTTCTAGACATGGGGAAGAATTTAGCTAGGATTTGGCTTTGCATGTCATCCCACGAGTTGATACTATTAGGGGGAAGTTATGATAACCAGGCCCTAGCTTTGTCCTTTAATGAAAAAGGAAATAGCCTAAGCTTGGTGGCTTCTGGCCCTAGACCTATAATGTTAAAGGTGGTACACAAGGCAAGGAATTCATTCACATACTTGTATGGGTCCTCTTTACTCAAATCATGGAAAGAAGGCAACATCTGAATGGTTGAGGACTTAATCTCATAATTAGTTTCTATAGTTGGAAACTGGATACAAAAAGGAGAGTTATATGCACCAGGTGCATAATAATCCTTGAACAACAACCTTGGTTGCTCACCCATTGCAACAGATTCAGTTTCAATAGATGTAGATGGGGTTTGTTTGGGTCTAAGAATCCTTTCAACCTCTGGATTTAATGGCAAAATCTAGGGGTTGAGAGTTTTTCTTCTAAACATACACCACTCACACAATGCATAAGACACGGTTCACAATAAATACAACAACCAGGAACAAGCACAAACAGCTAATAAATTTACAAATGCACAGATCTGAAAAATAATAGAGTAAAGAGATGCAAACTTCAGCACAACCTCTAACACAATGCTCGAAGCACCACAGACCCAGATCTGAAAAGAAAATCACTATAAAATGCTACAGGAGCAATTAGTCAAACACTTAACAAGTAATCACAATTACAAATCTAAAAAAAATTAAAAATAATTAGAAAGAAAACTTAGATCTACCAAGTTTAGATCACATGATCCCCGGCAGCGGCGCCAAACACTTGTTGGGGAAATGGAGTGTGCTGATTTAGTGTGTAACAAAATAAAATAAAATAAAATTAAATTAAAAGATGGATTTAGCACAACTACAATCTCCTAGACCTGCCAGATACAGGGCTATTGCAGTAAGTTTTATGGGTAAGTAAAGGTATGTCCACAGGGAAAATGTGAATAAACTATGATGGATCTCCAGATCTACAATAGATCTGGCACTCTATCCTACTTTAAGCTACTATAAAACAGGAGAGAGGAGAGGTTTTTAGGGTTTTGTCACTATAAACTACAGATTTTAAATGCAATTTATCCAGAGCTTAAGAGAACACAGAGGTAAGAGGAAATGGATTAAAAATCAAAAGGATGAAGGTCAGCAGCTAGGGATTTGGTATTCCATTGAAAATGAATCGAATCAAAGGCAATGTTTAGATCGGATCTACAATAATCCTTCATCTGGCTAAAAGCTCCCCAGATTTTACCCTAACAGATGTATGGTAAAAGAATCCAATCTCAACCAGAGAATGGGAAGCAATCCTAAGGCTATGATCTGTCCACTTTAATGGTCACAGACCATCCCAGAGATTATTCCAATAAATTAAAGCAATCCTAAGGCTATGATCTGTCCACTTTAATGGTCACAGACCATCCTAGAGATTGTCTTGAGCCAATGGTTTTAATTAGAACGGGTTAACCATTATAGATGCTGTGAATGCCAGGCTACAAGCTCCCCATTTCTGACTGGCTCACAGGAGTATCCAAACTAAGGAAATCAAATATGAATAAATGAAATTTAGTTTAGAATTAACTCTAAAACCCACAATTCCCTACTACTTACAATGATGTGCTCAGATCTACAATCTGTGCAGCATCTAATCCCTCACAAAGCCTCCAAAACTCTTAATTATAGATCATACCCTCACCCTAGCTACTACAGAGGTTTTTAGCCAACCATCATTGGCTAATGGCAAGGAAGAAGAAGAAGGAAAAGAGAGGGGAAATTTGGAGGGTAAAATGAATTTGATCTCAGCTCTGCTCTCTCAATTTCTAGATGCCTTTCAATGTCGTTGCTTCTCTATTTATACCATTTTCTCAGATCTGTTTCAGCTAATCAGAATTCAGAAGAATAATACAGTTATGTTGATGTGGCTGATCCCTCTTCTAGAAACTTTCCTCCTATTGGTCCACAACTGACAAGTACATGTGAGGTAGTTAGAGTTCCCGCTCTTGCTCAGTTAAATCCCAAAAATACCCCCCAGGTGTCACTATCATGCCTTGGAGCGTGTGCGCAGAATCTGAAAGTTGTGACTGCTGAAGAAGGGTCATTGGAAGTTCCCAGAATGAATGTCGAGAGGTTTTAGAGAACCTTTTGATGGGTTCTTGGTCTGTATGCTCAGTCTTTTGATAGGTTTGGGATATCCTCTCGCTGGTTTGAAGTGTACTCGTCGCTAGGATTCGCCTCTCTTGACAGGTTTGAAGTAGCTCTCGACACCCTCTGTTTAGTCCTTCGTCCATCTTGTCGACAGGTTATAACCATCCGGTTGCCTTGGTGAGGTGATCGACATGTTGGGGATCATCTCGACAGGTTCTAAAGGATCCTATCGAAGGCTTCTCTTGTTCTGCTTGATAGGTTTATCTGAACCTCACAACTTCCACTACACCTTCAGTTAAGGTGTCGACAAGATTCTTTCTTTCTGTAATCACAACCTATCGACAAGTAGCTGGAACCTTGTGATAGCTTAATGGATCCTCTTGGCAGCTTCTTCCTTGACTTTCCTCAGCTGGCACCTATTTCTCTTACACTATCTTCCATCTGTTAGCACTCAGCAACCTCTTGGTGGGTTCAATCTATCTTTTCTGCAACTGTGCTTAGTCTCAAGCATGACTGGTTGAGCCCATGACCTTCTCATGAATTTATACAACTTTGATTACTTGACTGAAAAGCTTTTCGGCTATTGTGAAACCGTGATGAGGAACAGATTGCTTCTTTGGCATTTTTAGGTGGATATCTGCACTAAGGCTAGATTTTATTGCTTATCTACAAAACATCCTTAACACACCTTATTAGTCAATTCAAGGGCCTAACAAAGGTCAGGTTAGGAGGAGATAATTAGTATTTTTCACTACTCAACACATAGTCCTTGAGAAACTCCATCCCCCATCGCTGTCTCATATTTAATTCTTTCTATGTAAATAAGTACCTGAGGCTCTTATGGTCGGTGAAGATCTCAAAGGTCTCACCGTACAAATAATGTCTCCAAATTTTCAATACAAATATGACCGCTACTAGTTTCAGGTCATCGACAAATACTACGATGCAAGTGTCCAGATGTGGTTTAAACACCCGATTCATCAAGTCCATAAATGATGTCGGTGCATTCATTAAACCGAATGGCATCACTAAAAACTCGTAGTGTCCGTACCGCATCCTGAATGTTGTCTTCTAGATGTCCTCTACCTTAACTCTCAGCTGATGGTATCAAGATCTCAAATCGATCTTGGAAAAATATCTCGGTCCTTGTAGATGATCAAATAAATCGTCAATCCTAGGCAATGGTTATCGATTCTTGATGGTTAGTTTATTTAGTTGGCGATAGTCGATGTACAATCTCATTGACCTCTCTTTCTTCTTTATAAACAAGATCGACGCTCTCCAAGGAGACACGCTCGGCCTTACACACCCCTTATTTAAGAGCTCTTGTAACTGCTCTTTCAAATCCTTCATCTCAGCAGGAGCCATTTGATACAGTGCTTTGGAAACAGGCACCATTCCCAGTACTAAGTCGATTGCAAATTCCACCTCTCTATCAGGAGGTAACCTTGGTAATTCCTCTGGAAAGACATCCTCAAACTCACGCGCAACCGTAATCTCTAAAATGATGTTCTTTCCTTCCTTGTCTTCCTTCAAGAATGTCAAGTAACCACTGCACCCCTTTCTGATCAAGCGCTTGCCTCTGACGGTGGACAAGTGTCGTAGAAACATCATTCTCACCCCTATGAATCAGAATGATCTCCTTATATTCGGTCTAAAGATAACCACTTTGTTCTTATAGTCGACCGTTATATAATGAGTTGATAATCAATCCATGCCAAGGATCACGTTGAATCCTTACATATCCAATAGAACTAAATTTACTGCTAGTTCAAAGACGTCCCATCTCTAATGGTTACTATCACCGACTTACAAACCAAGTTTGTATCGACTGATTCCCCACTGGGAATAGATACTGCCAAAATAAAATCCAACGTCTTTGGGTTGACCTTCATCTTCTTTGCAAATGGAAGAGTAGTAAATGAATGGGTAGACCCGGGTCTATCAACACTCTCGCTTCATAGGCTACATCGCTTCCCTTTCCGTATAATTATAAGGTACCTATATCATACATATATATATAACCTACTTATTCATCAAAATTTATATACATGAATGAGTCTACTCTACTTCCTACATGGATGCACCTTCTCTATCTAAAAACTTTAAGTAGTTGAAATTCTAAATTTTTAAAAGAAAATCTCACCTTGGATAATGTCATTGACATTCTATACTTCTTGGGTAGTAACCGCATAGGCTCTTCCTTGCACGACCGGCTTCTTTGATTGTATCGGTTTCGGCATGGAAGCAGAAGTCGTTCTCTCCTTGTTCGTCTCATGGCAATCTCGGATCATGTGGCCTATCTTCCCACACTTGTGGCAACCCCGAGTACCCTGCCGACAATCTGCCATTTTGTGAGACTTATCACACTTGGCACAAGTCTCAACTATAGTAGAATATGCTACCCGTAAGAAATCCTGGGAAACTGATACTCCGGTAGTCGTAACAGGGTTGTCATATCTGATTGGCCTCCCAGACGCAAGCATAGGCAGTCTTGGATAGTTTCTCTACGTCAGTCTAATGAAACTCGTCTGAAACTGTTGCCTCTGAATGGGTGCTACGAATCGCGACTTTTTATTCACTAGCTCGTAGTTTCCCACTTTACTCTGCTCCATCCTTCCTCTTCCTTGTCGGTCTCTCCTCCGACATCAATCATCATTATCTTCCTCGATCACCAGAGCCTTGCTCATATCCTCTCCATAGGTCTTCAGCTCAAAGGCCTCCACTCTCCCCCTAATATCCGGCCTCAAGCCGCGTTGAAGCCTCTTGGCTATCATCAAGTCGGTAACCACGTAATCAGGAGCAAAGCGAGTGAGCGTCATAAACTCTACTTCCATTTGATTACGCACGACTTCAGGGAAATATTATTTCTTGAATTCGATCACAAACTCATCCCATGTCCACGACAATCCTAGGGTTTCCTGAGCTCTACTCCTCAACACGACCTTCCATCATGGGCTTGCCTCCCCATCTAACATATATGCCGCCTAATGGACACTTTCATATTCAGTGCATGTAAGCACACTGAACACCTTCTCCATATCACTTAGCCAATTCTCTGCATCCATTGGCTCTGCTTGTCCTGAAAAACTCGGTGGACGCATCCTCTGAAACTCTATGAACACTGAGGGCAATGGCTATGTAGTACCCACTGGAGGCGTAGGTGGTGGCTGATGCTGGTCATTGGCATTATGTGTTGTCAATGACGCCGCTTGCTAAGCCATGACATTTGCCATGGTTTCCATGATATGCATCATCCTCTGATGCTCTTCTCTTTCCTCATTTCTTTCTCTTACCCTTTCTTGCTCTTTCTAATCTCTATCTTGATTCCCCTCTTAATCTCTATTCTCCTGACTACTGCCTCCTGGGGCATCCCTATTCCCCAACGGCACTCTGTTTGAAGCCGAGACAAAACCGTCTCTACTCTGCAAGTCCCTATCATGGCTGCCTCTGGGTCGACCCCTCCCTCTAGAAGACATAATTCTCTACGTTCATGAAACTACAGTTTCATTAGCAGAAGGTCCTATGCTCTGACAAAATCAAGACTTGTCAGAAATTCTAAAAGAAATAACTTTAATACAAAATATGACAGCCCGAATTTTGGTACCCCAAAACCTGTGCCATCGGCACGACCTCGAGGTCGTGCCCCATATACATGCACGAAACATTTGGTATATCCACACAAGTAGAAAGTAAAACATGTATTAAAGAGCTAATACATAACTAAAACTCCAATTCTATAAGTTAAAACCAATGACATATAGCCCAAAAGATAGTTCTGGTCTCATGCCACTGCATGAGCAAAAGAACCAACTCGAATCATCGGTGACTAAATAGCCGTCACCCCAGATGATTAGCCAAAAGAATGTCTAACAAAATTCATATTATCTTATTCAAAAGGCTGGACATACCAAGCCGTACAATCTCTCTCACAAAATAATCAAAGTATGCAGAGGGTTCTCTAGAAGAAATCCTCAGGAGGGGGCTCTGACTCTTCCCCAAGTACGTAATTTGAATCCTCCGAATCTGTCTCTCGAACCAGCAGTAGCAGCTAACACTGGGCCTGTGACATATAGTCTAAAAGGGTGAGCTATATCCTAGCTCAATAGGGAAGATATCAGAATATGTAAATCTATCTTACTCACATACATTTCATGACATGATGGAAACATGCTTGAATCAATATAGAACATTTAAGAAACAGTTAGAGATATTAAAAGACTAAAGAAAATGAGATTGCTACACTACACATGTCATCTCATGCTCAACTAGTTCTCATATTACAACTGGGTTGGTCTCATGACTTAAATTAATTAACTTAAATAATCCCCAAGCAATATAGCATCGAGCTCTGATGGAATACCCTCCATCGTCGTCCAATCAGACTATTTTTTATGTGATCTAACCGAAGTCCCTTTCACATAGGTGACTGACACATAAATCATGTACATCCCTAGGATGTCTTACAGGTGTATGGATTGGCCATCGTACCGGTCATGGATATCCTGTCGAGTTAGTCATGGGTATACCGCCATGTTAGTGGGGTATTCTACAAACCTTAAATCAATTGTGCACTATATATAGTTATTCATCGTGTAATTGTGCTAATTATTAGTAGTTTAAGCCATTCACGTGTTTTCCATCATGTGTACATTCACATTAATTATACATCCCTGGGACGTCACACATTTAAATGCATCACACAGATGCCCAGTTCTCATACACATCCCTGGGATGTCTCATGACTTATACTTATGACTTTTTCATTTCAGTGTACACACACACCTTAAGTTTCACACACTTTTCTTAGCATTTTAAACTCAAGCACTTATCTATGCTTTAAACGAACATGCATACATAGAATATCACTACATACATGTTTTCTTAATCAACTGTACAAGTTCATAATATTCCCTACCTCAAAGCAAAGCCATCACCCAATCACATCAATATCACATAAGGGTCAAGTGTAACAACCATACGCCAAACCTATATTACATGAATCAAAATACTCTTATAAAAGCTCACAAAGATATAGGGAAACATAACTCCAAAGAACTAATTAAACTAAAATAAACATCTATGCTAGACCTCGCACGAGCGATTATAACTCACACGAGCGACCACTTGTCCTCACACGAGCGAGTACTCACCCTCGCTCGAGCGAGTACTCACCCTCACTCGAGCGAGTACTCACCCTTGCTCGAGCGAGTACTCACCCTCGCTCGAGCGATTATAATCAAGGTCACCTGAAGCTCACACGAGCCCTCGCGTGAACGAGCTTCCCTTTATAAAACTATCTCATGCGAGCGAGCACAGAACTTATTTTCTCACTATATTTGTCTCCCCCTCAGGCCAGCGAGCTATTATAACCGCACTTGCGAGGAACAGCTACCTCTACAGCTCGAGCTTCTCGAGAACTCTAATCTTACCCTATTTGTAGACACCCAAATTCGGCCCAAGGCCCGACTAGCCGATACTCCGAGAGACATGCACCCCTGTGCTTCCAATGGCACCTCTGAACCCTTGGAAATCTATCCAGACCTTTAGGAATCACCTAAAACCTATTAGAACCATTCCTCCAACCCTTAGAGATCACCCCTAAACCCTAGGATCCCTTCCCAGACTCAACTTAAACCCTTCTGAGTATTTGATGGGAGGAAAGCTATAAATTTTTATATAGACCACTGCTAAGAATGAGCTACATACCATTGGAGAGAGGACTTCTCCAGCTTTTCAGCAAGCCAAAGATCACTCAATTTGGATTTGTGGTTCAAAAGTTATGGCAAGCCTGTTTTCGCCCATCCTACCAACCCTTACATCACCCCCCCAGACCTCGAGGTGGACTTAGCCGCCCTCTCCTTATTTGAGGAAGAAGTCCCCCGGTCCACCTGTCACTCTAACACCGGCCACTTTGGGCCTATCCTAACCATAGAAGACAGGGTCCCAAAGGATCCCTCCATAAGCATGCTGAGGGGGGAACTGCAAGAACCTACCGATGCCATTTCCAACCAAAAGGGTAAAGGCCAAGCCTCGCAAGTAAGTAACTGGGCATCCTTGCCCCAACTCCTGGGAGCCGCCAAATGCTGTGAATATGGCACCGACTCTCTAGAAAAAAACAACCTATAAGAAGTGAGGTTAGCCTCTGGGACACTCTACCCTATATATATAGAGATCCACCTCACCAGGGGCTAACCTCCAAAAAATTGAGAAAAACCATAAAAATAGAAAAAATATCAATTCCAAAAATATTGTCCTTTAAAATTTCCAATAAAATTGAAAATGATGTCGGGATGCCCGTCCCACGCGAAGCCGACCTCTTCCCTATAGAAATACAAGAAGAGGTAGGTGTCACGAGTCTGGAGGAGGAAGGTCAAGTCGATGAGCTCCCCAATGAGCTCCTCAAGCAATTTGCCGATTTTGAGCATGGCCCTACCCCGATCGTCGAAGAGACAGAGGACGTCAATTTGGACACCGAAGAGGTCCCTAGAATCACCAAAATCGAAACATGGCTGTCCCCTGCGGAGAGAAAGGGTATGATAGACTTCCTCCGGTCATATCAAGACGTCTTTGCATGGTCGTATGAAGACATGCCTAGTTTGGATACCGATCTTGTTGAACATGAGTTGCCACTCTGCCCTGATTGCAAGCCGGTTAAACAGAAGCTGAGACGTCTCCGACCTGAGTGGATGTTGAAAGTAAAGGACGAGGTCATTAAGCAGTATGAAGTAGGTTTCCTCATGGTATCCAAGTACTCGCAATGGCTGGCCAATATCGTCCCCGTACCAAAGAAAGATGGAAAGGTTTGAATGTGCATTGATTTCCAAAATCTCAACAAGACAAGCCCTAAGGATGACTTCCCATTACCCCACATCGATATCTTGGTCGATAACACTGCTAAGCACGGGATGCTTTCTTTCATGAACGGGTTCTCAGGCTATAATCAGATTAAGATTGCAGAGGCCGACTGAGAGAAGACCACGTTCATCACTCCCTGAGGTACCTTCTGCTACAAGGTGATGCCATTCGGGCTCAAGAATGCTAGGGCAACCTACCAGAGAGCAATGACGACCCTATTCCACAACATGATGCACCGAGAGATCGAAGTGTATGTCGATGACATGATTTCTAAATCATCGGAAAGGGACGACCACTTGGTAAGCCTTCAGAAGCTGTTCGAGAGGTTGAGAAAGTACAGACTGCGGTTGAATCCCTAGAAGTGCACATTTGGCGCTATGTCAGGAAAACTATTAGGTTTTATCGTCAGTAGGAGAGGCATCGAGGTCGATCTAACCAAGATCAAGGCCATCACTGAAATGCCACCACCGTCTATAGAGAAATAGGTCAGAGGCTTTTTAGGCAGAATCTAGTACATCAGTCGGTTCATCGCGCAGTTAACTTTGATATGCGCACCAATCTTCAAACTACTAAGAAAGGATTCACCAGTTGAGTGGAATGATGACTGCCAAGCTACATTTGACAAGATCAAGGGTTACCTCTAAATCCTCTAGTATTGGTACCACCTGTACCTGGTAGACCCCTGATAATGTACCTATCCATGACAGAGTTTTCCATGGGATGTGTGTTAGGGTAACACGATGAGACAGGAAGAAGAGAGCAGGCCATCTACTACCTGAGCAAGAAGTTCACGGATTATGAGACGCGCTACTCTCATCTGGAGAGAGCATGCCTAGCGCTTGTGTGGGCTATTCAAAGACTTCAACACTACCTGTTATCCCAAGCTGTCCTACTTCTAGCGTAGACGGATCCGTTGAAGTACCTATTCGAGAAACCTGCTCTCACTGGCCGAACTGCACGATGACAGCTTTTATTATTCGAATTTGACATCATGTACGTCACTCATAAATCAATCAAGTGGCAGGCACTCGTCGATCATCTTGCTGAGAACCCTCTAATTGACTACGAGCCTCTAAGGACTGAATTCCCCAATGAGGACATCCTGTTCATGGCAAAGGATGATACAGAAGAAGCAGAAGAATAATGGGTAATGCACTTTGACGGGGCATCGCATGTCGAAGGCCAGGGAGTTGGCGCCATCCTGATTTCACCAAGAGGATCCCATGAACCGATCTCTATCAAGCTCAACTTCCCCTGCACTAACAATATGGCTGAGTACGAAGCTTGCGCCGTCACTCTACAGGCATCTCTCGATCTGAATGTAACTCACCTTCAAGTTTTTAGCGATTCACAATTAATCATATGTCAGACGAATGGTGACTGGAAGACGAAAGACGAGAAACTGATCCCCTATCATGAACACCTCAAGGATCTAATAGCTTGCTTCCAAGATGTGACTTTTTCATACGTCCCCCGGATAAGGAATCGCTTTGTCGACACATTAGCAACTTTGGCGTAAATGATTGAAATCCCCTCTGGTGTTGAGATGAAGCCGATCATGATCGAGCAGAGGAATGAGCCGGCCTTCTGCCTCCAGATTAAGGAACCTACAAAGCCTGATGATGATCCACCTTGGTTCTCAGATATCAAGAATTTCCTCAAAACCCTAACTTTCCTCGATGGTACATCCAAGACGGATTGACGAATCATTCAACGTTTAGCGGCAGGTTACGTCATTTGTGGGGAATGCCTCTATAAGCGATCATACAATAACATCTTACTCAGGTTCCTCACTGAAAGTGAAGCGGTCAGTATTATGAAAGAAATCCATGAGGGAGTATGCGAAGCCCACATTAGCGGTCACATGCTCGCCAAGAAAATTCTGCGACAATGATACTTTTGGACCACTATGGAATCGGATTGCTGCAAACATGTTCAAAAATGCTACAAGTGTCAAGAACACTCCAGTGTGATACACGCTCCTGCCATTGATCTTCACTGCACGACCACTCCTTGGCCATTTGCTACCTGGGGCCTCGACGTTGTCGAAATGATTAATCCAAAAGCATCAAACGGACATTGGTTCATCCTCGTCGTCATTGAGTACTTCACCAAGTGGGTAGAAGCGGCGTCATATGCCAACATCACCGCCAGTCACATAGAGAAGTTTCTCAAAAACAATATCGCGTGCCGATTTGGAGTACCCAAAGATATCATCACTGATAATGGCACCAATTTCGCGAATAAGCGCATCCGAGACTTCTGTGAAAAGTACAAGATTAAGCACAATCGCTCATCCCCTTATAGGCCTTAAACGAATGGAGCCATAGAGGTGGCCAACAAAACTCTAGTCCGCATCCTGGAGAAAATGGTCGTCACTTTTCGAGATTAGAGCGAGCAGTTACCCTTTACGCTTTGGGCCTACAGAACGTCGGCCCGTACCGCTACAGGGGCAACACCATTCTCCCTTGTGTATGGAACAGAGGCCGTCCTCCCGGTTGAGGTTGAAGTACCGTTGCTCCAAATCCTCATGGAATCAGGCTTACCCGAAGCAGAGAGAGAGATCACGCTTTGATCAACTGAACTTACTGGACGAAAAGAGACTCTTAGCCTTATGCCATACCTAAGTATACCAAGGGCGAATCGCACTGGCTTACAATAAACGTGTCCGCGGTCGAGATCTAAAGGTAGGAGACACTGTGCTAAAGAAGATCTTCCCATCCCTCCATGCCGATCCAAGGGGAAAATTTAAGCCAAAGTGGGAAGGACCATACGTCATTCGAGAGGTGCTGTCGGGATACGCCATTCGCCTCGCCACCATGGACGGAGATCATCTTCCTAAGCCCATCAACGCTGGATACGTCCGACGGTTCTACTCATAGTCTATCATGATAAGGTAAGTATTGATGAAACAGATACGTGACTGCTTAAAAATCATCCAAAAGAGGCCATCGTTCCAAGCACAGTAGCCCAAAAGCATCCCTAAAAATGATGATATCCTTTGCTACCCCATATGAGCCTGGGCCTTTCTTTCAATAAACCGTTTCTCCCTAAAAAAAATATACGTGTACATATACCAAAAAAGAGGGAGAGAGGAAAAATACATGAGTGAGTTACTATCAAATCCAAAAAAACCGAGAAAAGCAAAACCTCAAAAAAAAAAAAAATTTTGGAGGAAAAATAATAACAAAAAATGTGTATGTAGAAGAATCACGGGGCATGTACAGTAGAAACCCCCAAGGAAGAAAGTATTTTGGGAAAACTGAAGCCATAGCAAGGAAACCCTTTTAACCCAGCATACCTTCAAATCCTAATCCTACCCATAGCCAAGCTACACCCTGAAGGAAGCCCTCTTTGTAGGTTTGCAAGCAGTCATATTTTCTGTTAAGTCAACATGAGCCGAGTCGTGAGACGACACCAAAACCCCATCCAGTCGATTATGACAAAATCTTTGTCCATGTCATGGCTTTCTGGTTCTAAAAAAAAAAGAAAAAGAAAAGAAAAAAAAAAGAAAAAGAAAAACAATTTGAGTTCAAAGCAAAATGGACGTGGTGAAGACCCGCAAGGGCACCGCGGGTAAAAATAGCGAACTCACGCGGACCAGGTGAAAACTTGAAAAGGCACTTGGGGTAAGAGAGCGGACCCATGGATGTAGTGAAAACCCGAAAGGGCGCTACGGGTAAAAATAGGGATGACGGGCATGGCGAAAACCCGTCTTGGGCGCTGTGAGCAAAAATGTCAAGAAAAGAGAGATTAGGAGAGGATCTGTTCTGGCTCACCTATTTTAGTCTGGACCCCTTGAAGCCTCTTCTCCCCTTTGCTGGGCCGCTCATGTCAAAATGGATCGGATCCCGATCAAGTATGTCGTCTCTACCGCATCGTCTGACACATGACTAAAGGTAAAGGCAGAAGACCAATCAATCTCGGGGAAGCTGACCTATCCATGTTTAAAAAGGAAAACTGGAGCCTCATAAACAGGGTTCGACCATGCTCAAAAAAGGACCCACCATTTGGCTTTGAAAATATCGACATCACAAAAAGGAAAAAATTTCAAAAAAGATACTGGATTTTCCTTTCCCATAAAAAGCCTCACACTGTGAGGGAGAAAATTTTAAAAAAGATAATGGATTTTCCTTTCCCATAAAAAGCCTCACCCTGTGTAGGAGAAAATTTTGAAAAGAAAAAAATAATAATAGATTTTCCTTTTCTATAAAAAAAAAAAAAAAAACCTTACGTTGAAAGACGTATGGAAGAAAATTCGAATACCAAAAAAATTATATATGTGTATATAGCAGATTTCATTTCTTTTCTTTTCTTACAAGCATAACGTATGAAGTGCCCCGTCCCAAAAGGATAACAACATGACACACTTTCTACTTTCTGCCTTCTGTACAAGTATAAAACAAACAAAAAAGAAACAACTCAAAAAAAGGAAGGAGATCTCTGTTAAGGGGCATCAGCCCCCCTCTGTGTATATGATCTATGGTATGTGCAGGAACAGGTCAGGGGCAGGAACCATGCTTCAAGGCACTGATCTCTGCGAGAACAGAGTCCTCTTTGGCATTTGATCGGTCAACCACCTACCATGAAGACTCTTCGCCTCAGCAAGCGCCAATCACCGCGAGACTCACCAAAAGCCCACCAATCGAAGAGCCTCACTCTCGACCGTAGCAACTCTCACCTCCGCCATCTCTTGCTCGCCTCTCCTTCCTCAAAGCCAGCTTCTCTACAGAAAGAGACTCAATTCTAGTCTGGAGCATCGTTTCCTTGTATGGCCAGGGTCCCATCTCTATCGCATCTATCGAAATCGGGTTAGGGCAGGTAAGCTCTCAGATGCCAGCCAAACCTCGTAATCAGAAGAGAGGACGCCCCAAAGTTGGAAATATGGGTATGCTAACAATGAAGGAGGCTAGTACGGGCGGCTTCACCTTGCATTTCATACCAAGGTTGGGAGGAGCGCTGTGAAACAATGAACTGCTCTACATGAGGACCATAGGCCATCTCGGGCCCCTCCTGTGGATCCTGCCCTTCGTTGCCAGATATCTGAAAATATGGAACACATCGGTATAAGAAAAGGCTGCTAAAAAAAAAAAGGAGAATAACAAAAAAAATGCACTAATCCATCAAAAAAATGAATGAAGAATGAATGGTGATGAATAACGAGGAAAAAAAAAAAAAAAAAAGAGGGGAGCATGGGCCTAAGGAATCACATATACCTGAAAAAAAAAGGATGCACATCAAACATTTCAGACCAAAAAAAGAAAGAGAGAGAGAAAAGTAACAAAAAATGCAAAAAAAAAAATATATGTGCATTAATCCATCATAAAAAAAAAAAAACAACAAAACAAACAAAAACAACAAACAAATAAGAATAAAGATGTTGAACGGTGACGATATATAATAATAATATGATGGAATGATGAATGATGGTATAATATAAAAGGGAAAAAAGGATGATGATGAATGAAAAAAAAAAAAAAAATAAGAGAAAAGGAAAGAGAAGGGCATGAGCACAAGGAATCACATATACTTGAAAAAACAAAAATGCATTAATTTGTCACCACAAAAAGGAGGAACATCAAGCATTATCAAAATTCAAAAAGGAGATGAAAGAGGGTTGATAATTACCTTCAAGGGGAGAGGAAATAGATCCAAAAACCGGCAGAGGATGAGCATTTCTGATCCACACACACGAACCCCAGTGATAGAACTCAAGCAAAACCAAATGCCAAAACCCTAAGGGGCTGTCCCAGACTTGAGAAAGAAGGAGGGAAGAAGATAGAGTGCCATTTTTGTCAGATTTTACGTATATATATATCGCCTCACCAAAAAGTGGCGATTTAAACGCCTCGACCATTTTTGGCTTTGAGGCCCACATCATGCTATGGACCAAGGCCCGGTCCCTCTCAGAAGCTCACGTACCATCAAGCATTGGTGCACGCATCCCCAAATGGCCCTTCGAGCTCTCTTCAATTGGCCCAAAGGGACCATGCCACAGTAAACGGGTCTAGGTCGGTGAGCGCCCGCCGAGTGCTCCCATAAAATCGTAAAGCAAAAAAAAAGAAGAAGAAGAAAAAGGAGAAAGAAACAATTCACATAAAATAACAAAAAAAAAGAAGAAGAAAAAAGAGAAAGAAACAATTCACATAAAATAACAAAAAAAAAGAAAAAAGAAAAAAATCCTGAAACACAACACTAGTTCTCAAAGGAGCGTCGTAATGACTGTTTGCGCCACTTCGAGAACCGTGTTAAATCAATTCAGAATGATCGGGTTCAACCGAAAACTCTCGAACCTTATTTTACACAGGGACACCCCGTACCTGATCCGGCAGGTAGATAATTTTACCCATCCCCGGTCCCTGTTCCCTAAACATGCCCCAGGAGGTAGTACCTAGTCCGACAGGCAAACCAAGGACCTTTCACCGGAATGTGCACGTCCTTAAGGTATATCAACATGGCAAGTTGATCTGCCTAAGGATACATGCAAAAATAAAAATAGTTTGAGCATGCTCAAAGTCTCGAACTGACATGTGCAAAAAAAAAAAGGAAAAAGAAAAAGAAGAAGGTTCGGAGCAACAACCTGTTGTTATGTAGTTAAAATCCTGAGTAGGTTGACCCCACCTTCCAAGCTTTAGCTCTGATCATCCACCTTTTGATCTATGATTGACCAAGAGTGCACCCGACTTCAGACCATTCGAAAAGTCTATTGTCAGTTGAAACTGACCCGTCAAAAGTGAAATGACAACCAACCAAACTATGTGCAAACATACAGACGAAAGGGCTTATTCCCTTTTACACAGGCTTAAAAACCTGTATAGGCACGGTGTCCCTATTGAATGTATGCACTTGCATCTAGGTATTTGCAGGATGGTCGTTAGTCCTCGTAAATTATACCTTAGGGTCGAGGCTTCCGCCCGCGCCTATTTGCTGCTTATCGCCCCTGATGGGTGTCTGTCTGTGCATAGTTAGTAAGATGTAATTTCATTAGGGACGGAGGCTAGAATTGACCATCTCTTTCGATGGATGTTTGGTCCTAGCCCGATCTTTTTCAGCTTTGTCTCGAGTTAAGGCACTCCGGTTCATGTGAATCAGGAGCACCTCACCACCGGAACGAGTACATCCCCAAGGTGCACCCATCCCCGGCGGAGCGCACGCATTCTTAAAGCGTATCAACTGACATTTGATCCACTTTAAGAATTGCGCAAGAATAAAATTGCTAGAGGTCCTTGAGCTTTGCTTAGAGGCCTCGAAGCAAAAGAAAGTTAAAAAAAATATATATAAATTACTCTGAAAATGGGCATGCATTCCCAAGAAGTGTTGCGATATCAATATTCGCTCCACTCAGGTAAATCATGCTAAAGCAACCTCGAGGTTGATGGGTTCACCTAGAAACTCTAAGCCTTACCTAGGTAAGGGCACCCGTGGCCAATACAATGGAGCTGTCAATACCCCATTGGATTGGACACATTGTTTAGGCTTTCGCTTTGTGTACCTCGCGTCAATCCCGAAGCATAGATCGATCACCTCGTTTCATGGAGCTGTCTGGTTCATATTAATACTCAACAACACAAATCTATAATTTTCCTCAGGAAGTGGACGATATCCTGGTTAGCGGGCTTACACTTTGTGTGATCACCGTAGTTATGCCCAGTAATGTCGTAATGCACTTGGGGACTGTTAGCTTTGAGGTACGGACGATATCCCGAAATGAGAGGGCTTACATATACTAACCATCACCATGAATGTTTGAGAATTGAGTTGAACCAGGCGGACCCATCAAATGTGCCTTGGACCTCTTCGGATGTCCCTTATCTTTGGCATCCGATCATTAGTGATCGAATACCAAAGAGGGGCATCTGTAGACACCCAAATTCGGTTCAAGGCCCGATCAGTCTATACTCCAAGAGAGATGCACCCCTGTGCTTTCGATGGAACCCCTGAACCCTTGGGAATCTATCCAGACCTTTAGGAATCACCTAAAACCCATTAGAACCATTCCCCCAACCCTTCGAGATCACCCTTAAACCCTAGGATCCCTTCCCAGACTCAACTTAAACCCTTCTGAGCATTTGATGGGAGAAGAGCTATGGATTTTTATATAGAAAACTACTAAGGATGAGCCACATACCATTGGAGAGAGGACTTCTCCAGCTTTCCAGCAAGCCAAAGATCACCCAATTTGGAGTTGTGGTTCAAAAGTTATAGCCGAATGAAGGTTCACATAAAATCATGACTTTTTGCTCAGGCGTATGTATTACATACGCCCAGCAAATTTGGCCCCAGTTTGGTCAGGCATATGTATTATATACGCTTGGCATTTTGGGGCCAAATTTTGCCAGGCATATATAATACATACGCCTAGCATAGGAAGGCCCCACCACGGACACCCATCTTCTCAGATTCCCCCTGGTTTTCATGAATTTCACTGTGCATAAACTGGGCGCATGTAATATATACGCCCAACTTAGCTACAATATTTGTCATTAAATGCTCGAATTTCCTCCATCTGGTTTAACCCTTTGACCATCCCCTTGATTGAGGTGGGTGTCTTAAGGTTGGTTGCACCCCCTTTGAGCTTATTGGCAACTGTTAAGTCACCCATGGTCTCACCCCATCATCTACCATTGAAATCAATTTCCCAAACCTCTAGGACCGTAAAAACCTAGAAAACCTTTGATAGAGGATTACCTAATAGCTAAGCCAATTAGCTCGTAAGTGATCCTCTAACCCACCTCTTCTCTATAAATAGAGAGCCCCCCCTCTTTCCAAAAGGGTTGAAAAATTAAGGTTGAGAGTTAAGCTTAAGAGAGAGAGAGCCCTAGTGAGAGAAAAATATGTCTTATTTTGCATTCTTCAACTAGAATTCCAGCATGCTTAGTTCATCCTTTTCAACCCTTTTCAACCATTAAATTACACCTTGTTAGTCAAGCTTAGTCCCTAGCTTCATCCCACACTTCCTATCTACCGAATTCTAGCATTAGAACCTATTCCTCTACCGTTTAAGCCATTTAAAGCCATCGGAAGCATGCCGAAGCGAAGGTCTTCTACGGTGCAACAAGGGCCCGTGAGCTCTGACTCACCCCTCTCTTCCTCTACCTTCTTGGTGTTTCCTCCTTCCAAGGATTCAAGCCGTTACGCCACCGAAATTTTGGTTTGGCTCAAAGCTTGATAGGACCGTCTCGCCTTCGGGCAAGGGGAAGCTCTGCCCATTTATTTTTATTTTTGGCCATAGATAGAGACCGCTACAGGCGGGTTGATCGGGTGCCTAAACCCTTCCCGATCGATAACCGAAGCCCCTACCCTAGAGTCTTTGGCAAAGACCGGTAAATCAGAGTCATATTTAGCACTTCGATGCTCAAAGTATTGATTTAAAGGTTTCCCGGGTCACCAAAAGCTCCGAGTGGCGACTCTACATTTTATTCCACCGCGAGCGTATCGCCGTGACGGGTTCGAGAGGATCCATGGTCGCTCACTATTTAAAAACCATATTTAATACACCAACAAACCCATCATAAATACATCATTTAAAGCTCATAATTAACTAAATACATACCTTAAATAATAGATCTCTCATAGATTTGGTCCATGATCTTCTCAACAAAAGAGGGTTTCAGAACCCTTTTCTCCAACTCCTCTCTAGATCAATCCCAAGCTCAAAACCCTTAGATCTTCCTCAAGGGCTTCACCACACCTTCCTTATCTCATAAACTTAACATCCATAAGGTAGATCTTATCTTTGGATCAAAAGAAAATCCCTATCACTAATTTTCTACAATTTTCTCAAACCCGATTTGGTCCATGATCTTTTCTCAACTCCTCTCTAGATCAATCCCAAGCTCAAAAACCCTTAGATCTTCCTCAAGGGCTTCACCGCACCTTCCTCATCTCATAAACTTAACATCCATAAGGTAGATCTTATCTTAGATCAAAATAAAACCTATCACTAATTTCTCTACAACTCAAACCCTCTTCTTCCGAGGATTTCTATTTCTCTCTCTCACTCAAGCTAAAGGTAAACCAGTACTCCTCCCCTTTCTCTAACTTCAGAGAGACTAGTGTTACACACACACACTTATACCACATGTCTCACATCTACTTAACTCCTTTGTACCACACTAAAGTGTATAAAGTAAGTGTGGTTCTCAGGACTCACAACACTAAGCCCAAGGCATGCTTGCACATGACCTACTTTTTCACCAAAACCTGGGTTATTACATTCAATGTCTTCATATATATTTATTTGTTCATCTCTTGGTTCAAATTAATTTATATCCTTTCTTCTGATCCTTTTAAAGGCCGGTGGATGAAGATTTACCTAATCGAGACCCGATTTGAGCAATGGATGCCCAGAGGATCGTGTGAAGACCTTAAACCAAGGAGTAAAGAGATGACTTTTTCTTTTTCTTTTGAACGCTTTTTAAGAAGGACTAAGATGGGTTTTGTCGCCATGCCTCCTTGGGGGAATTTTGATTGTACATGTCCTATTTTTTCTTTTCTATTTTTTTTATTCTTTTTCTTATTTAGACAATCTCTTTTTGGGATTTTACTTTTCTGATTTTTTGAATTTTTTATAGTAACTCTTTTTTTTTTCTTTTTCGTTTGGTATGTGCATTTTTTTCGTCTTCTTTTCTGGGGAGGGGTTTATGAAAGAAAAGCCAATGGCTCAACGGGTGTAGCAAAGGGTGTGATCATTCAGGGATGCTTTTTTAGCTACTTGGCTTTAAAATGATGGCCTTGTATATAGTCTTTAAGCAGTCACGTATCCATCTTATCAATATTTACCTTGTTGTGAGAGACTAGGAGTAGAAACATTGGACGTATCTAGCATTGATGGGCTCCAGAAAGTGATTTCCATCCATGGTGGCGAGGCAGAGTGCATACCTTAGGAGCACCTCTCGGATGATGAAGGGTCCTTCCCAGTTGGGCCTGAATTTCCCTCTCAGATCAACATGGAGAGAAGGGAAGATTTTGTTGAGCACGGTGTCTCCCACCTACAAATCTCAACTGCGAACACGTTTGTTGTAAGCGCGTGTGATTCGCCTTTGATAAACTTGGGTGTGACACAAAGCTAAGAGCCTTTTCTCGTCCAGCAGGTTCAGCAGTTCAAAGCGGGACCTCTCTTTTTCAGCCTCAGGTAGGCCTGATTCGATGAGGATACGGAGTGAAGGTACTTCAACCTTGACTGGCAACACTACCTCAGTTCCATGCACAAGGGAGAATGGTGTTGCCCTTGTAGCGGTACAAATCGACGTTTATTAAGCCCAAAGTGTGAAAGGTAGCATTTTTTTCTAGTCTCGATAGGTGATAACCATCTTCTCTAAGATGCAGACGACTGTCTTGTTCGCAGCTTCTACGGCCCCATTGGTTTGCGGCCTATATGGTGACGAGTGGTGATGTTTGATCTTATATTGCTCATAGCATGCTTTGATGCATTTATTCACAAAGTTGGTGCCGTTGTCCATGATGATGTCCTTGGGTATGCTAAATCGATAAACAAATTGCTCTTGATGAATTTGTCAACATGACTGGCTGTGATGTTTGTGTAGGATGCCACCTCCACCCATTTGGTGAAGTACTCGATGGCAATGAGGATGAATTGATGTCCATTAGATCCTTTTGGGTTGACCTTTTCGACGACATAAAGGCCCTAGGTAGTGAATGGACAAGGAGTGGTCATGCTACGTAGATCCATGGCAGGAGCATGTATTAGACTGGAATGCTCCTGGCATTTGTAGCACTTCTGTACGTGCTTCCAACAGTCAGTTTCCATGGTAGTCAAAAACTATCCTTGCCGTAGGATCTTCTTAGCGAGCACGTGGCCGTTGACGTGGGTTCCGCACACTCCCTCATGGATTTCTTTTATGATGTTGGCCGCCTCGCCCTCAGTAAAGCATCTGGGCAAGATGTGGTTATATGATCGCTCGTAGAGGCACTCGCTGCAGATGACGTAGTTAGCCGCTAAATGTTGGATAGTCCGCATGTCCGTCTTGGAAGTGCCTCAGGGAAAGTTTAAGTTTCGAGGAAATTCTTAATATCTGAGAACCATGAAGGCTCATCATCTAGCCTTTCAGATCCCTCAATCTATAGGCAAAAGGCCGGCTCGTTCCTCTATTCAATCATGATTGACTTCACTTCAATGCCATAGGGAATTTTGACCATCGATGCCAACGTTGCTAGTGCATCGGCGAAACAATTTCTTGCTCGCGGGACATAGGAGAAGGTGATATCATTGAAGCATGATGTTAGATCTTCGAGGTGCTCATGGTATGAGACCAATTTCTCATCTTTTATCTTTCAATCTCTATTTGTCTGGCATATGATTAACTGTGAGTCGCCAAACATCCTTAGATGACTTACTTTTAGGTCCAAGGCCGCTTGTAGGCCTGCTGCGCATGTTTCATATTCGGCCATGTTGTTTGTGCATGGGAAGTTGAGATTGATGGAGACTGGTATGTGAGATCCTTTCAGTGAAATCAAAATAGCGCCAATTCTTTGACCTTCAGCATTTGCTACCCCATCGAAGTGTATTACCCAAGATTCCTTCATTTATGCTGTATCATCCTCTGTCATAAACAAGATGTGCTCATTTGGGAATTCAATTCTCAAAGGATCATAGTCAGGTAAAGGATTCTCGACAAGATGTTCAGTGAGAGCTTACCCGTTGATCAACTTTTGGGTGGCATATGTGATGTTAAATTCAGATAGGAGAAGTTTTCAGCATGCAGTTAGGCCTGTGAGAGACGGCTTTTCAAACAAGTACTTCAACGGATCCATTCGTGCTAGGAGTAGGAAGACTTGAGATAGCAAGTAATGACGGAGCGTCTATGTTCCCCATACAAGAGCCAGGCATGCCTTTTCCAAATGAATAGTGTGTCTCATAGTGAATAAAATTTTTGCTAAGATAGTAGATGGCCTGCTCTCTTCTTCCTATTTTGTCATGTTGCCCCAGGACAAATCCCATCGAAACTTCCATCGTAGAGAGATACATTAAGAATGGTCTCCCCGGCTCGAGTGGTACCAACACAGGCGGGTTGAGAAGGTAACCCTTGATATTATCAAATGCTGCCTGACAATCATCGTTTCATTCAACGGGCGAGTCTTTTCTTAGTAGTTTAAAGATCAGTGTGTAGATAGGAGTCAGTTGTGCAATGAACCGATTGATGTACTGTATTCTGCCCAAGAAATCTCTGACCTCTTTCTCGATAAATGGCGGTGGCATTTTGACAATGACTTTTACTTTGATTGGGTCAACCTTGATGCCTCTTTTGCTAACAATGAAGCCTAGTGGTTTTTCTAACATAGCACTGAATGCGCATTGCTGAGGGTTCAAACGCATCATGTATTTTCTCAGTCTTTCAAATAGCTTTTGGAGATTTATCAAATGATCACTTCTCTCTGGTGACTTAGCTATCATGTCGTCTGCATACACCTCGATCTCTCGGTGCATAATGTCATGGAAGAGTCAATCATCGCTCTCTGATATGTTGCCCCAATATTCTTTAACCCCAACGACATGACTCGGTAACAGAAAGTTCCCCATGGAGTAATGAATGCTATTTTTTTGTTGTCCGCCTCTACCATCTTGATTTGATTGTATCCAGAGAATCCGCCCATGAATGAGAGCATCGCATGCCTGGCAGTGTTATCGACCAAGATGTCGATGTGTGGTAATGGGAAGTCATCCATCAGGCTCGCCTTGTTGAGATTTTTGAATTCAATGCACATGTGGACCTTTTCATCATTCTTCGCTACAGGGACGATATGGCTAATCACTGTGGGTACTTTGAGACATGAGAAACCCTGCATCATACTATTTGATGACCTCATTCTTAACCTTTAGCATCCACTCTGGCCTGAGATGTCTCAACTTCTGCTTGACTGACTTCATATTTGGATATAAAGCCAGTTCATGCTCGACCAACTCAGTATCCAAACCGAGCATATCCTTGTACGACCATGCGAAGATGTCTTGGTATGACCAAAGGAAATCAATCATGCTTTTTTTTTCCTAAGGAGACAGTGACGTTCCAATTTTAGTGATTCTAGGAGCTGCCTCGGTCCCTAGATTGACGTCATCTGTTTCTTCAAAGATTGGGGTAGGGCCATGCTCAAAGTCGGCAAACCGTCGAAGGAGTTCATTGAGGAGCTCCTCAATAGGGATTTCCTCTTCCAGACTCGTGGCTCTTACCCCTTCTTGTATTTTTAAAAGAAAGGGGTCGATTTCACGTGGGATAGGTTTTACAATTAAGGCATCAATTTCTTTGATTTCTCAGGAATTTTGATTTTAGAATTTATATTGTTCTATTCTTTTAGGCTTTTTCTTTTCTTCAAGAATGGGCCCTTGGTAAGGCGGGTCCCTATATACACATGGTATTGCCTGCCAAGGGCTCACCTCATTTTTTATAGGTTGTTTTATTTTGGGAAGCAGGTGATGAATTTTAGGCCACTCGAAGCTTCTAGAGTTATGGGCCTTGACGCCCATTTCCTTACCTATGGTACTGTAGACCCCCCTATTTTGCCCTCTCGGAATATACAAATCTGTTCGGTCAACCTCCTTTGACCTCTCAACCCTAACGTAAGGACCATGCACTAAAATAATAATACATGGCTGAACACAGGCTGAGACAATAGCTTTGTGGATTAGATCCCAATGTAGGGAGACTATATACTGAAATAATAATATATAGTCAGAATGCAGACTGAAATAATAGTCTTGCATTTCAGACCCCCTTTGTCCTAATGTGAGACCATATACTGAAACTATAGTATATGGCTGGACACAGGCTGAAATAATAGTTTTGTGGCTCAGGCTCCACGACCCTAACGTAGGGACCATATACTGAAACAATAGTATATGGCTGGACATAGGCTAAAATAATAGCTCTGTGGCTCAGGCCTCATGACCCTAACGTAGGGACCATATACTGAAACAATAGTATATGGCTGAACACAGGCTGGAATAATAGCTCTGTGGCTTAGATCCCAATGTAGGGAGACTATATACTGAAGCTATAGTATATAGTCGAAATGCAAGCTGAAATAATAGTCAGACATTTCAAACTCGACCCTGACCCAGACAACGTCAAAATACGCGCCTAAAATCACATGCGCAAGCACGCCAAACCACACACAAGCAATCAGTCCCCCTTTCATACTAGACTTCCTTTCCTAAACTACTTTGAGACTCGATCACACGCCTCACATGAGACACGCGATCGGATTGAGCGCTAGACCACCGCCGCGCAGTTAGCCTACGCCCGACCTAGTCTTATAGTCCTTGACCCCCAAGCTTCCTCGATCAACTGCTTCTAAAGAGATGCTTAATCAGATTGCGCATTCCACATTAAGCGCGCAATGAGTCCTAACATTGTTAGAGCTAGAAAACTCGCTAAGCAAGTCAGCCGGTCGCTCACTGAGTCGGTGACCGACTCAAAGCGATTAAGCACCGGGAGACTGGCGGGTAATTCAGTTAAACGCCTGAAACAAGGCGTTTAATTAGAAAAAACCCTATAAAAGATTTTTTTTTAATCCGACCCAGAGAGGTTGGAGAGAGAACGGATTTTTTTTAAGAAGTTTGGGATTTTGAGACCAGAGAATTTCGAGAATGAATACATAGAGAAACACAACCATGATTTCGAGATTCAAGCTTCAAATTTTTGAGATTCCTCTCCGCAGCCCGACCTTAGGTAAGAATTTAATTTTTCGTTTTCGATCGTAGTTTTTTTAGCTCTTAGTTTTAATTATTAATATTAATTTTTAATTTTTAGACCGTAATTTCCAATCTCTAGTTCTAGTCCCATGCTTCTAGAACTAGTCCTTAATTTGACGGCCTAATTCACCGACCATAGACTTTAATTTTGTTTTAAAACTTAATCTCCAGTCCTATCATTAATCTCTGGTTCTAGTTCTTAGTTTTTAGAACCCATCGTAAATCATACGATCAGATTTTCTGATTTCGGACCTGAATTCAGTCCTTAAATTCTTAAATTCTAGTTTTATTTCCTTAGTTTAATATTTCTAAAACCCCAAATATTAATTTAGTTTTCTAAAATTCTAGTTTCATAATTTAATTCATCATTATAATCCCAAAAACGACTCTAAAAATCTAAAAATACTATTTTATAATAAAAAATTCAACTTGCTTTAATCTCAGCCACCCGATTTGCCCAAGGGAGCTTATGGAGGGTACTCGGGAGCGAGGCCAATCCTCCTTAGCATAGCGAGCCCAAAACCTCTTTTTCTTAAATTTTTAGTAGGATTAATTCATTGCTTTAATTAGATTTCAGGTATAGTTAATTTATTACTATAATCAGAATTTTAACAAAATTAGCTTGTTTCCTTTAATTATATTTTTTTAATAAAATTAATTCATTGCTTAAATTAGAGTTTTGGTCAAATCAGTCTTCTATTCCAATCAGAATTGCAGTAGAACTAGTATACTTGCTTTACTTAGAATTTCAGTATAATTAGCATGCTTGATTTAATTAGGGTTTCATTAAAATCAACATATTTGCATTCCTAGTATAATTAGGAGACTTAATTAATTAGACTCCTAGTAGGGTTAGGAGACTTGATTAATTAGACTTTCAATAAGATTAGGAATCTTGATTAATTAGACTTCTAATAAGATCAGAACACTTAAACCAGGTACACTCCTAATAGGACTAGGACACTAGAAGATTAATTCATTCACTACAACAAAGTCACAACTAGACTAACAATAGAATTAGGAAATTTAAACCAATTAGAATCATAGCAATAACAGGGAAAGAAAAGGGAAACTAAACCATCTAAATTAAAAGAAAGAGCCATAACTGCTGACGTTTGCAGGTGGACGATTCAGTAAAGAAGTAACCCACACCCGCTCTAAAGCGTGATCACTGACTTGTTACAGCGTCGTTAAATATCTACAGCTGGCGATCGCAACAAACTAGGAACCTTCCTAGAAAAAAAAAACCTCCTTTTTATTTTATTTCTAACATTCCAAACACCGCATCGCTAGAGTCCACTTGGACAGAATTGGGCCACTAATTCAATGGAGACCGAGAGTAACCCAGAAAAACCGCGCACAAATAGATTGGCGATCGCAATGGGACACTTTTACAAAGTCTTTCTCTCTTAGATAGTTTCTATTTTACTTTCCTGTTTTTATTTCCATCGCATCGTTTAAATTTCCTCACATATATGAGTCTCCGTCAAAGACTCGAGATGTCCGACATACAAAGAGTGAGTTTAGGAGACCCCCCATTGTGGGGATATCATGACAACCCCATGTACGAAGAAGAACCACTTTACAATTCCAGCCTATGACAACCTGAGATTAACATGGCTAGCAAACAAGAAAATCCCTTCTCTACCCCGCACACTAATAACAATCATGACGGGAGAGATGGTAACACTGGACAAAACCTTATTGCTCAACCAATTGTAGATCTTAGTATTCAACGGATACAAAGAGGAGATGATAACTCTGAGGAATTACTTTGAGGATTAGCTACTGCATACGAGACCATTAGGTCATGACAATATTCAGAAGAACAAGAACGACAGGAAGAGACACCACCTACCCCGAGCACGGTGTCAGCCTGTGCCAGACCATTGAGGCAACCTGCTCACACATTCTTTAACGAGGGCTCTCCAAACAAGGTTGGCTCGCGAGCCACTCCAAAAGACTGCACTATCAAAATTGAAGATCTTCCTAAAATGCCCGACGAATACATGAACAAGAGGGAATGCCCTGGTCACTCATTTGTATTCGACAAATTCTGTTGGGACGTTGAAGTTAACTTACCAGTAGGATTTAAACCGTCAAACTTTACCAAATATAATGGCACGGGAAATCCGAACCATCACCTGGCCCTCTTTTGCAATGATTGTCGACCCATACGTGATAATCAAGGACTTCTCATCCATTATTTCCAATGCTCATTAGAAGGAGAAGCTCTAGTTTGGTTTGCGGGACTCCCGCTCTATAAGATAGAAACATTCGATGATTTAGTCGGTCAATTCCTAGACCAATAGAAACACTTGATCCAAGAGACAGTTAGTCTCAGTGATCTGATGACGGCAAAGCAAGGACCTGATGAATAATTCACTGACTTTGTCGCCCAATGGAGGAAACTTGCTGCCAGGACTGACACTTCAATAAAAGAGAAAGACAAAGTTGATATTATTATCGACAATACTAGGGAACCATTGAAGAGCGCGCTTGTCATAAGCGATTGCCCCAACTTCACTGCACTCTACTCCCGAGCATCCCGACTAGCGCGACACATTAAAGGCGGAGACCTCACCCTATCCATAGTTACGTCGAAAGTAAGCTCTTCTAGTGAATCAAAGTTGAAAAATAATAAGAAAGCTTCAGGAACAGAACAGGTCAACACCATTGTAAAACAAGGACAAAACTCCGGGAATGAAAACTTTCAACCGCAAAATTTTGGGGAAAATTAGAATCAGCAACAATACATGAACTGAAACTAAGGTACTAATCAACCAAGATATGCAAATCGAAACCAAGGCCAAAACCAGAATCAGGGCCAATATCAAAACAGGAACTAATATCCCAACACCTACCCAAACCAAAATATGACACAGAATCGACCGGCCCATGTGCCGAACTATAATAGCATTCCCTCACCGCAAAACTTCAACTCAGCTAGAGTCCCCTACCAGCCGAGGTAGGAATACTATCCCTCTTTACCTGATACGATCCCTAACATCTTTCATCTCCTTAACACTCAGAATCTCCTCCGATTCCCGGAGAAAAGATCCTGACCATGGTCGACAAACCTAGACTATAGCAAATACTGCGCACTCCATTGACATGAGGGACACAACCTAGAAGACAACTGGGTCCTCCGGGATGTGATCTATGACATGAATGATCGAAACCAAATCGACTGGGAAGCGCTTAGGAATCCTAACCCTAATAATAACCAACCCCAAAAAAATTTAGGGATCATTAATAATCCTATGCCTAACCACAACCAAGCAACACCGGCCCAGGTCACTACCGTGGATCTTTCCGGTCAATCCCCCTTCCAACCCTCAACCTTAATCACCCTCATCCAACCTTCCGACACTTTTGCTACTCCTATGAGAGTTCCTTCACCCTCGCATCCCTTGGCCTTGATCACTCGAATCGTCCCGCCAAATCCACCTCCTTATCCAAAATTCACCCAGATACGAGTCCCCTCTTTTAAGGCCCGGAGACCATTCTTCCATAGTCACCCACCAAAACCTTTAACCCCTTCAAATCCTGAACCAACACCAATGCCGCTCCCCTCGTCCAATTCTGAGCATAAATATGGAGAGCATGTTGTTCAAATTGTAGCCCAAATTGTCGCATGTGTTGACAGTGTCACCCGAAAGACTCCAAACCAATAAAATGAAGCAAAGACTGAGTATTCACTAAGCATAGAAGAAAGTGAGCAAGAAGAACATCCTGACCTGTGCGAGACCCTAGTCTCTGCTTTCCTAGAAGAAGAGGATTACACACAGTACCTCCCACCTTGGAGAGGCACCATGTGAGTACGCGCCCTAACCTCGAATTTCACTCACTTCACAAACACATCAACATCGAGCCACACTGGGTTCGGTCAACAACCGACTTACCTGATTCTTAAATCAGGAACCAACTATCCACCTCCGCCTTTCCCTAGAAATAAGGATTTCACGAGCGCACAACCATCAGAGGAAAACATGCGAGAAGGAGTAGTTAACTTGCCACCCCCACCTCACATTATCCCTCTACCAATCCCTGCACCTCAACCACTCCAACCACCTGCACCCCAGGCTCATTGGTCGGGCAAAGAAATAGCACTCGAGCCAGGGCAAGAATATGACCTACAACATCTTCAAAAGATCTCAGCCCAGATATCAATATTGGAACTCATCAAGAAATCATCTGACCATCATCGGTTGTTGATAAGGACACTTGAAGACACACAAGTGGATGAGGATAGAACATTAGACGAGCTTCATCAAATTGCCTCGGTCATGGCGCAACCCCCGGCACTCACTTTCAAAGATGCAGACATGCCTAAAGAGTCCCTCCGTGGAAGCGCAGCTCCCATATATCTTACAGTCATAATCAGAGGATTCTCCGTACCCCATGCATTGGTCGATATAGGAGTAGGACTCAATATCTGCCCTATCATAACGTTAAAGACGCTTGAATACACGGAGCAGGATGTCAGACCCTTGGCACTATCACTCATAGCTTATGACGGCTCGCGTCGTTTAGTAAAAGGAACTATCAAATTATAAGTTCGCCTCGAACCTGTAACGAGAGACGTCACTTTCCATGTTTCTGACTCTCCTAGTATGTACAATCTTATCTTAGGAAGAAAATGGTTAGAGACAATGAAAGCTGTCGCACCCACATACCATCAATGCGTCAAATTTTCATACGAGGACTCCATTTTCCGTATATACGCTGATGCACCCCTCAAGAAGATGGACTCTGATTACGCTGCGAGTATTTCGATAGCCCATGATTCCGTATTGAGCACATGCCACATTCAGAAGGCCCAAATCCCTTATGAGACAATCGTTGCAGAAGTTCATCCCCCTACCCCTCCTAGTTCTCCCCTGATGAGTCAACAAAAATTAATGAGGAGAGGTTGGCCCAGACCTCGCCAAACTTTACGACATTAACCCAATCGTGAAAAAAGGGTGGGACCTTATGTATCAGCTCAGGTACATCCCCCACACTAAACTTGATAAAAATAAGCAAGGCCGTGTCGAACCTGTTGTTCCAATGAAAATACGCAAACACATGGGGTTAGGTTACCAATCGGATGACCCATAAGCCAACTTGTTCCCTACCTCACTGAAATCGTTTCTATATGACCACTTCGTCTATGGGACCACTGAGAAAGCAGATGCACCAAGGCAAAAGGAAGTGTCCTTCACTAGATCCCAAGAAGTGGAAATCAAACGAATGGCCAAAGCATTTAACGATTTAATGAACCTGAATGACAATATTGATAAACCACTCGAGGGTGTCAACCTTTGTTTGACACTAAGGAGCTTACAGAAGAGAGAAAGAAAGAACCTCCAGATCTCGAGCCGCAATTGGGAGATTAGGAATCCACTGATGACGAAGATTTCCACATAGCTACCTTGCAAGATAGTGAAGAGCACTTACGCTTAACATAGGAAGAGGATGATACCCCACCAGGAAGTCTTAGCTCGGATAGCATCCGCCTCGACCTTGGCCTTGGAGGATGGGAATGCCTATGGGACTCTCCTTGTATTGCTCACCCATGCTAACCTCGTTGCAGGGCATGCACCAGTATATTAGAACATTTCTCTAGCAGGATCCGACATTCTACAATAGTAGGACTGAATGATCTCGACCCCATAACGACAGAAATAAGTAGTGACCTACCAACTCAGCTAACACAGGAAGAAGAAAATTCCGACGGCCATTTGGTCGACCCAGGGGGAAACACCCACATCGCCCTCATTGAGTTTGAAGAGGAACTTGAACTAGACACTCCTCCATCCCTATACATGCCACAACTCTAAATATTTTGGAAATCTCTCGAGGAAGAAAACCCTCTCCGAGTGATGATGAGGACTACTGGATAGACCTTCCTGCACTTGAGTTAGCAGAGCAGGTTAACCTATGACTTTAAGCACTGTTAGATCAAGAGGATGAGTTTGATACCAGCCTTAACTCTGACTCGAAAGGATGGGAATGCCCTTAGAGATCTCCCTATATTTCTCACCATTACCAGCCTCATTGCCGAGCCTGCATGCTTATCCTAACATATTATGATGTTTAAGGGAAAGAGCTCACTACCCCTGAGAAAACTTTAGGAGATCACCCTCAACAAGAAGAGCAACCGTATTATAACTCAGAGGATGATAGTTCAACAAGTTACAATCTCTAGAGCTTCTTCCAAGATGAGGCAATCAATGTGATAGAGGAAATATGAACATTAGTGCCGCTGTCACCCGCGTCACTTATTCAGAAGGTCTCATTAGATGAGGACTTCAAAAATAAAATGCCAAATTCAGAATAAGTCCACATTTATCGAAGAATCACCCGAACGGCTCCAACAGCCACCTCGCTCCCTCAATTAAAGGAAGCAACTCGCCCAGCGCCTCTTAAGGCGACCGACCTTGTACCATATCTACTATCAAAAATCAAAAAAATAGAAAAAGAAGAAAACCCTAAAAATTCATAAATACAAAATCCAAAAAAATCAGAAAACCTTAGAAAAGAAAAGGAACCCTTTGTCCTGAACCAGTTTTGCGGCCAATAAGGAGACTTGTCTCCTAAAACTTTTGTCCCCTCTCCCGCACGAAGACGCAAGCCGTCTAGGCTAAATAGCAAGCCAGTGATCATACCAGATGCAATACTTCATGACTTTGAGAAAATGATCAATAGCCTTGACCCTCATCGTACCAAAGATCTCTCAGTCATAAATTGTGCCTACGAAGGGCTACCTTTCACAAAACCAAATCTCCAGTGTAGTAATTTTGCAGTATATGAGCTTACCGAGGATGAAGAAGAAACACCAGTCCCTGAGGAGGCACAGGACTTCCAACGGGTCATCAAGCATTTCGACGAGCAAACTCAAGCTGTCGCAGAACCTACAGAAGAAATCAACTTTGGCACTGAAGAGAAACCCAAGGGATTACTAATTAGCGCGACGTTCAACTCCAAGGAACGTCAACAAATCGTACAAGTCCTACAAGAACACCTCGACTCCTTTGCATGGTCCTATGAAGATATGGCGGGTCTAAACCAAAGTTTAGTAGAACATCGCCTTGTCTTAGAACCCGATGCAAAGCCTGTTAAGCAGAAACTCCGTAGGATGCAACTACAAACCACCCTTCAAGTTAAAGAGGAAGTTGACAAGTTACACAAAGCTAAATTCATCCGAGTCGTCCTCTACCCCAAATGGGTCACCAACATAGTACCTGTCACTAAAAAAGATGACAGAGTTCGGGTTTGCATTGAATTCCGAAACCTTAACCAGGCATGCTCAAAAGACGACTTCCCACTTCTGCACATTGACACTCTAGTCAAAAATACCGTTGGACATGAGATGTTATCCTTTATGGATGGTTTCTCTGGGTATAATCAGATCAAATTAGCATAGTCTGACCAAGAGAAGAATTCTTTCACCACACCATGGGGAATATACTACTACGTTGTCATGCCATTCGGGCTCAAGAATGTAAGAGCCACGTATCAACTTTCCATGATGACTATTTTTCGCGACATGATGCATAAGTGTGTAGAATTCTACGTTGATGACATATTAGTACTGTCCCAAACACGGGCAAGACATGTTGAAGCACTCTGGCAGGTGTTACAAATAGCTAAGAAATATCAATTAAAACTGAACCCAAAGAAATGTGTCTTTGGAGCCACTTCCAGAAAATTACTCGATTTCATAATCAGCAAGCGAGGAATCAAAGTGGACCTCGCAAAAGTCAGAGCTATCTTTGAGATGCCACCTCCCAGTAATATCAAAGAATTACAAGGCCTAATAAGAAGATTGCAATTCATCAGGAGATTTATCTCCTAACATTCAGACAGATGCGATCCTTTCTACAGACTACTTAAAGGAGGAACTGAGTGCAAATGGGATGATCAGTGTCAGCAAGCCTTTGACAATATCAAAAAGTACCTCCTTAACCCGCCAATACTATCGCCACCAGTTTTCAGAAGACCTCTCAGCGAACGACAAAGCAATGAGAGTAATTCTGGGATAATATAAGGAAGATGGCAAGAGAGAGAAGGCTATCTACCACCTCAGTAGGACAATGGTCGAGTACGATAAAAAATACACTCCAATGGAGAAGACCTGCCTTGCATTGGTGTGGGCCTCAATCAAATTACGACACTACTTCGGAGCGCATAAGATACTAGTACTGGCTTGAAGGGATCCTCTGAAGTACGTATTCGAAAAGCCTGCAACATCAGGAATGATCGCTCGCTAGCATATGCTCCTGCAAGAATTCAATATCACTTACGTCATGTAGAAGTCGAACAAAGGACAAGCAGTCACCGATTACCTCACAGATCTCCCACTACCGAGTGATGCGCTCGTACACGCTGATTTCTCTGATGAAGACCTACTCACGATTCATAATGAAGAGCCCAATAAGACCTCATGGACCCTTTGTTTTGACGGTGCGTTAAATCACAAAGGAAAAGGCATCGGGATTCCTCCTAAACCCAAAAGGAGTTGTTATACCTAAGGCTTTTCAATTAGATTTTCCTGTCACTAATAATATTGCGGAATATGAAACTTTCATAGCTAGACTATAAGCAGCACTACAATTAGGCGTCAAACAATTAAAAACCATCGGTGATTCCAAGCTAGTAATCTCGCAAGTTATAGGAGAATGGAAAACCAAGGAAAGGTGACTAATGGCATACCTAGAAACCACTCAATATTTAGTAAAGAAATTTGAAAGAATCTCTTTCATGCACATCCCTAGATTAGAAAACGAGCTTGCAGACTCCCTTGTCATGCTAGCCTCGGTCATTCAAATACCCATTAGACAAAATACCAAGACCTTCATTGAAAAGCTGGCAGTATCCACTCAGGAGGTAGCAGGGATCGTCAAGAGAGAATTACCAATCCTCCCCAAAAGTACAGGACCAAAAGAAGTAATCACTCCGAAAAAGCACGTCAAGTCAGAAACTAAAGTCATTATATTCAGATTTGAAAAATCACCAACTGACAATGGACAGCCATGGTATTTCAACATCTGAAACTTCTTGAAGCATCATCACGTCCCTCCATATGCCACTAAGGTCGAATGGAAGACTATAAAGGACCGATGTGCCTGATTCTACCTACTCGGTGAAATACTATATAAAGAAGCCTTTACCAAAGGAGTACTGGTATGATGCGTCACAACCGCCGAAGGATAATGCATCATCTGAGAAGCACACGCTAGTGTCTGCGATGCCCACACCGGTAAACAGATACTCGCCGATCAAATTACACGACAAGGCTACTTCTGGCCGACAACGATAAGAGATTGCCACCTCTACGTCCAATTCTGCAAGCAATTCCAAGAACACGCTGCATTTGTCAAAGCTCCATTAGTTGCATTGAACACTATGACCTCGTCATGGCTATTCCGATGTGGGCCTTCGGTGTCATCAGACCTTTCAAGGACACAGTTTGGAACACTCACAAGCATGCGTTCATACTTACGACAACCGAATACTACACAAAATAGGCAGAAGTTGAGTCCTACGTTAAAATCACTATTTCAACACTCGTAAGATTTATCGTTCGAAATATCATCACCAGGTTTGGAGTATCCAAGATGTTCGTCAGTGACAACGGACCACAGTTCATCGCAGAAAAGACAAAGAAGTTATGCAAGAAGTTCTGCATCGATCTACGCTACTCATCACCATTCTACCCTCAAGGAAATGGGCAAGCAAAAGCTATGAATCAAACACTGATTCAAATTCTGAAATGCACAGTAGAAACGAGCAATAGAGCCGACTAGCATGAACGACTACCAGAAGCACTCTGGGCCTATAGGACCTTTATTCGTACGGCTACTGGCCAAACTCCTTACCTCCTTACCTGTGGGATGGAGGCAGTCCTACCATATGAGATACAAGTACCATCCTTACAGATTCAACTTGATGATGAGCTATCCTTAGACGAGAGGAGAATTGCCCTACTCGCGCAGCTATAGTAGCACGATGAAACACGTTTAAGGGCAGCTGATCATGCTCAGGTATATCAGAGGAGAGTGGCCAGGGCTTATGATAGGAAAGTCCTTGAACGAACCTTTAATATTGGAGAATTAGTCTTGAAAAAAATTATGCCTTTCAAGCATGCCCATCCCAAAGGAAAACTGAAATCGAACTAAGAAGGCCCTTATGTTATAACAGCTGTATACCCAGAAAATGCATACAAATTGGCGAACCAAGACAAGGAAGAACTCCTTAGCCCTTGGAATGCCATGTGCCTTTGAAAATACTACCCTTTGCCTTGCAATCATCACATCCCGTGGTTAAATACTTATACTTACCACCCTCGTAGTTGTCTCGACCCATTCGTCCGTCATAGTCATCAATTCTCAGAATACCCTTAAGACCTCTAATTTATTACCTACTTTCTTATTCGGGCAATTAGATCGAAGGACTAGTGACATACCTAACCTCTTTCAAAAGCATAAGTAACACCCGATCCTCATTTCCCCTTCCCCGCCATTGGAGGAGATGTTAGAGCAAAAAAAATGAAGATGCTAGGTTCAATTAAAACTCATTATTCTTGCGCTAGCAGGATGCTTTCAAAAATATATATATATATAAATCGAGTGAGAGCATTACGACGAGTGAATAAGTCAATGAGCTCAAGGAAGCATAAGCAGGCCGTGAGGACATCTCTAGTAACTTTACTATAACTGTATAAGCAAGCTGCAAGGGCATCCCTGATGTCCCCACACTACTAGATATCGTCACAAGGCGGCGGGAGGAGGATAAACTCCTGCTAACCACAGAATGTGAGATTTTGATGGCACCAAAACACAATGAAGAGCTCAATTATGGCACCCCATATCCCCTCTGAGAAAATGATTGTCACTCATCCCTTTTGCATAGTGGTAGATACAAATTATTCCCCAAATCACTGGGCCTTACTCCCTCTTCTACTTTTTATTTTATTTTCGGATGATAAATCGAAAGCCTTACAGGATACTCCTAAGAATGAAACAGAGAACCGATGAATGATGACTAATGCAATCACTTACTATACCTACCGTACTTCTCCCTAATAACCACGGGATAGGATGACCGACACCTTAAGGTAGACCCGTGTACACAACTGACATAATCGAAGAGACTTCCCCCAGTTTGATGACAATACTAATAAACTCTTCTTCAAAACTAACTCACTCAAATACCCGTGACCGCTCATAGACCCAAAAGTGCTCATCTCAAACCAAGAAAAGCTCCATTGCATCTACACACTGGGGCATTTTTTTCTTTTGGATCTAAACGAGAATCACCTTAGAAGTGCTGGCTCGTCCACCAAGGAAGATGAGGAATACTAAAGTTACCATCTGGAGAATGCTACCAAAGACACTATACTGTCGATCCTACCACGCTCCTACACTGAGGCATTTTTATTTTTATTATTTTAGTTTTTTTGTTATTATTATTCTAGTTATTTTCTTTCCCTATTGCATTATTTTCACTCAAAAAGAAAAAGAAAAAAAGAAAGAAAAAAAAAATGAAAAAGAGCAACATATCTATCCTTTACTACCAGACCTCGGTCTGAGATACTCGCCCCCTTGACAACTAGCAAGAGGGAGAACAAAAATTACTGATAGCATTACCTTTACATGTGCAGATACGAAGCAACCTTCAAACCACCACCAGGCCAGCTCAGGAAGCATCCAAGTCCCGATGACGGTTGACGGCACTTAAGAAAATAAAAAAGTGAAGGACAAATGCGAGAGGTAACTAAATGAAAAGGAGTCAATCATGTACATCTAAACCAAAAATCTCTATATGTATATATATAAAAAATTTTCTTTTCTTTCTTTACACTTGTCACTAGGGGCATCCCCCTATATATACAATGCACACACACAATGAACACAAACCAAAAAAATACACATACACCCCTACTCCCTACGCTGCCGCTGGGATGGTCGATCACCGTTGTCCCCAGTATCATCAGCTCGAAGGTCCGCAAACTGATCCTTCAAAAACACAATCCTAGCCCCTGGAGTCTGCAGAACCTATAGACAACGTGGTCCCGCTATAGAATCCCCCTCACTCATCTAACTAACAGACCGCCTCGATCGAGAAAGAAGGAGGTACCTCGCGAGAACCTCATGAACGACAGAATCCTCCCCAACATTACCCCTGACATGATCACGTGACATGTGAAAATATTGCTCGGCCAAGGAACCAGTGGCCCTCAACTCTAATCCATCAAGCTGACCAGCCAACCTGTGCACTCCCCGCTCACTCCTCATCAAATAATACTGCAGCCCATCTAGGGACACATGCATCTCTTCCCACGTCGTCCGATGCACCGCCTCCAACGCCTCAATCGGAGTCTTCTGTGCGACCATCATCTCAACGAATAGGTCATCACGACTCGAAGTGTCTCCAAGGATCCGACCCACCTCAGGAGTGGCACGTGCTTGTGTAACCTCTAGGCATGCTTCCTCAAGATGACGAACCTGCATAACCAGACTAAGTCAAAGAAAAACCAATGCACATATATACGAACATAGAAAATTTTTGGTAAGAAAAGAGTCATACCAGATCCGCCCTCTCCCTTAGAAGTCACTCAACCATCGCAGAGGTCACTGGATCAGCAGACGACATGGAAGGAACAACAAACGTAGGTGGCTACAATGGAAAAATGAACAAATACATCAGATAACACTACGATGACAAATAAGGTACGAACACAATAATTAAAACATACCTGGGAAGGAATAGGAGCGGACCCCTGAGGGGGAGCCTCAGGAGCAGATTCTAGAATAGCCTGCACAACACTAAACAAGCCAACATAAAATATGTCAGAACAAATAAGACGAAATAACCTTAGCAGAAGTATGCCAAACCAGAAACTATACCTGACTCTCAGGACGTAGAGAGGCAGCAATCGCCTCCCTCATCTGAAAGTCCTCAGCAATCTAACGCTAAAAGACCAACACAATGTTAATAAACTATTAAGAAAGCGAAACAATAATACCAAATGAACTACTACAATTATACAAATAAGTCGAAGGATTAAGGAAACTTACCCAGTGCTCCAGCTCGGCCTGAAGCCGAGCCATCGCTAGATCCTCCTGACTGGAGGAAGCAACTGAAGATGGATCAAATGCCGAAGTGGGACCTCCAGCAGCAAACTCGGCTATCTATGAATAATAATAAACACATCCATTGGCAAGCTCACAATGCTAGCAATTAACAAAATTATGTTCGTATAGACACTTACCAATCGATTGATCTCAAATCGTAGAGTGGCCTCCACCTCTCGACCGGCCTACTATTGACTGCGTAGCAACCCAATCATTGCCACGTGACTGACGACCTCAGCCTCCCTCTCAGACTACCCAAAATAAACCAAGACACCACAACTATGTCAGAACGACTAGAAGACCAAGTCCACATAATACATAAATAATTAGACCAATAAGTTAACTCAACAGGAGCCGTCAAGTCTCCGCTAGCCGAACCCCCAACTCATCCTCCGCTCCCCTAGCTTGAGCAACCGAGAGGGCTAAGGAGTGCAACATCTCCTCATCAGGACGAGGAGCACACCTCATCTACGCCATCGCCCTATGGAGGGCATCTAACACCCCCCACACACTCATGGTGAGATGACCCTACTCCAACATGGCCAGTCTCTCCCTCAATACAGACGCCAACTCTGGCCCGCCAATCGCGAAAGAACCACTCCCATGGAAGGGACGTGTGAAGAGGCGCCCACCACCCAAAGCACTATCCATCTCTTATACTCTCAGACATCGACCTCATCACGTGCCACTGCCACCCTGGTCCCCCTAGCTTTGAAATCAGCCATCTGAAGTGCCATCCACTCTGCAAAGTTTTGGCCAGGGGGGGCAGTCATCCTCTTTGCCACCCTGTGGCGAATCTCCGGAGGGACTCCCTGAGCGAGCTTGAGCTGCCGCACCGCCCGAGATAGGTGAATCCTCTCCACCTTCTCAAAACAATGGACCCATACATCCATGTCAAAGAAGGGCTGGCTAAACTGAATCACTGGCACACCCACATCCTCCTTTACCGCGTATGGCCTCCAAATCACCTACAACTAAACAAGCAAGCCAACCTATCAATGAATCCTTAAAGCCTGAGAACTCAAAACAAAACAAAATTAAATGAATGCATAGTAGTATATACCTGTCCCGCATGCATGTCCCCAAAGACCCCCCCGTGCGGTCTGAAGATCGGAAGACCATTGGCGACCCTGCAGTGTTGCCCTCCACACATGCATCCGAGGAAACGTGAACCTCACCTCCAACGGAACCCCCAAACGAAGAAAAGTAAAATGATCATACGCCCAAAACTAAAAAAGAAAAAACAACAAAAGAAATGTTGAATAGCTGCTATGACTAGAAGAATAAAAAAACTAAAGACTCCATGACACTGATTAACTAAAACTCACCTGGAGGAAGGGAAGGAAACCTTCGATCTTCACGACGCCCCGTCCCCAACGATAAAGTTGCTCATAGAGATGCACCAATGAGGTAGCACCCCACGTGTAGGTAGGGATCCAATCCAAGTCCCTGAGAACCATAAAAAAATAACTTGGTGACGCATCCCCAAGCCGAAGAAGAAAAGAGTACTGCACCAAGGAAGTGCATCAAGAATGCTCGAAGCACTCTATCCGCAGCCAACCTCGGTGCAACCACGGGCTCTCGACCCGCCACCACCACACAACGTGCCTCATAAGATGTCCTCACCTCTGAATGATGCCTCAGAGGGATGAAGCCACTAGCGAATGTATCAAAGATCCAAGTGACGCAAACTACACCCGGTCGCGATCCACTCAACCTATACGGCACACCCAAAATCACCTCACACACCTCCAAATAAGCTCCCCCCATCCGCCTCGTGATCAGCTCACCCTCAAAATAAAGATCAGTGATGTGAACCCAGTCCTCTAGAGTCGACAACATCATACTAACTGGAAAGAGAAGCGCCAACTGCTCCTCCCTCCTCCTCTCTAGGATCGTCGCAATCAAACTACGATCGACCTGAAAGGGCTCCAGCTCCAGGATCGATCCGAAACCAAAAGACACCAACTGCGCTCGCTGAAACTCTGACAAGGCACGATACCAGGTATGAGACTCGGTCCATGACGAGCTGATAGCCAGCTACGGAGGCTCCTATTGAATGAAACACAAGCAAGGAAAATAAGACTAACATACATACCTACGACAAGAGATAGACAAATCCACCAAGAAGCCAACGAAATATGCCAAATCACACAATGACAATTCATAACAAGCACACAAAACATGATAAGAATAACAAAGCAGAAACATGACCTATCTCTAGATGCTGTCATGATGCATGGGTGAGCACACAGTCAATGATCAATGTAGGTTCGACATAAATTCAAAAGGGATTCCAAATCCTAATAAATCTATGTCATAACCTAAATGCCTAAAGAAAAATGAAGGAACTCTTGCTCACGTGTACGTACCCGGCCTCGAGCAAAGGAATCCTCCAACGGGAAGTGTCTGTGAGCCTAATGCTCCTCGCCCTAGTGCTCCTCGGTCTCGTCCTCAGCTCTCTTCTCCTCGTCTCTCTCGCCCTCAGCTCTCTCACCCTCAACCCTCTCGCCCTCGCCCTCATCCTCAGCTACACCATGCTAATCTCGAGTACCTACTCCCTGACCTCCGCCTGATCACCCTCTGGTACCTCCTCTCTAACCATCTCCTCGACATCCACCTCCATGGCAACAACGTCGGTCCAAGCCTCGAATGTCTCACCTATCTCCCCATCATCGTCCTCTCCAACTCAGAGACAGTAAGATTGTGTCTACCATCGCCCTCAAACTTTATCCTAGAAAAAAGAGCTCAAAAAACTGGAAAGAATAGAAGAAACAGCGCCTGAAATTGACAGTCGGATCGCGAAAACACGAAAACAGAGTGGAAGGAAACAAGAAAACTAGAGAATCGAAGACAAAAACGGATAGCGCAAAAACAAATAAAAACTTCTGAACTATATACAGAGCGCGGCTAAATTACGCGTTTGAATTCACGCACTCGATCAAATCACGCACCACCATCCCCGCGTTTAATTCAGATCACACGACCATCTTTGAGCACGTAAATAGATTGTCGCCCGTTCAAACTAACCCGACGCACTGGTTGTGTGCAGCCTATCAGACGCGTAATCATCTTGTGTGCCCACACAGAGGCACATAAATTCCAAAGGCCACCCGCACAGTGACTGGCCACCGCCCTAATCCTGTGCCCTATACCGTGCATTTAACTCGGTTGAACGACCGGACACTGTAGCTTAATGGCCTTCCAATCCTCGAAATTGCGCGCTTCCTTGCCGATGCATAATTTATTCCTGAGCCCAGAATGAAGCGTGCAATTCCCCAAAAACACAAAAAATATATATACCCCAGAACAGCAGGTTCACAAGACAAAATTAGGAGGCTTCCGACATTAATTACCAACCTAAACCATGCCCCTGCAAAGACCAATCCAAAAATACTCCTAACTTAAAAATATACACCCCAAACTAAGCTGAAAAAAATGTTCCCCAACATCATTTACACACATCAACTATGACCAAAATGAAAGAAAATGCTCGCCATCACTTACGCACTTGATCTTAGACTAAACTAAACTAAAAATGCTCCCAACATGCCCCGATCCAAAATAAATACACCAAATCAAACCGAACATAAATAAATAAACTTCATACCCAACACAAACGAAGTAAGATACAAAGTAAACCGAACCAAATTTACTAAATAACCCCAAACAAAATTAAAAAACATAATCACTTCATAAATGAATAAAATAATTTCAAAACACATTGAGGGCATACCCTCTGAATATACAACTTAAAACAAGCAATTTTAAATCCGCATGTTCAAGCAATGCCCGAATCTGAATTTATTCGGGAAACCATAAATCTCAAAGAAGCCCAGAGGAGGAAAACACCCTGAATGAATCCTGACAATGATAACCTTTCCCCACCCCAAGTTGGCAGAAAAGAAAGAGTGGCTCACGGAAAGCCACCCAGGATCTGCGGGATCTACCTTTGGAAGCTCACCTTGGAAAGCATAACAAGGAGGAGCAACTAACACTGAATCCGTAGATCCTACCGAGGAAGAATAGGCACCGGTCACGAGAACTCTGACTCGGCCTTATCCTTGAGTTTCCTTTCTACCTTCTTTTTCTCCTCCACCTCTTCCTTTAGCACAGTAGCAATTCGACTACTACTTTGCATTCCTAATTCCATCCATTCCCAATAATCCACTCAATGAACATAACTCTTCGGGTTCAATACCCGAGATACAAAAGAGAAAGGAGGAAAAGACATTAATGAACGAAAAAAAATGGCCAAAATCATAAACAAAAAAATATGCCCCAAAACTTCTAAAATCTTAAGCTTGAAATAAAATTTTAAAAAAAAACAAAGCCTTTGGCTCACACTTATAAGCTATACCTCCGAAACCACAGAGTGACAAGTGTCACACCTTTAAACCCTTCCAATCTAATTAAATTCAAACCAAACACATACCCCCTTTGAAAAACCACAATCCATGACTAGCCTAGACGAACCAATAATCATGCAACACTTACCCCTCCAAAAAAAAAAATACAAACTCAAAACAAAGTAAACAAACCAATAGGATTCAAACACTTAACACCCATCGAGAAACTTTAAATTAAACCCTAAATTCACACACTGCTAACAAGTGTCATCTAAAATTAAATAAAAGACTAAAATAAAATACCTCAAACTTTAAACAAAAAATAAGTCTCTAGAATAAGACCCTGACTTGTTTGAGACCAAAAAACAAAAAACCAACGAACCAAAAAGAACCAAGTAAACTCTCTAAATAAAACTAAATAAAGCAAACTAATCTTAGGATAAACCCTAAGCTAAGTTAAATCCTAAACTAAATCAAGCCAAATATGCCTGACTAATCCATTACACAAGTTAAAACCAATAACTAAGCACATTAAACAAAAAAAAAAACCTCTTTATTTGTAGCCAAAATTCTTTACATGTATCACCGGAGGCATACCTCTTGAACTTACAACCCAAAATGAAAATCGAGAACCTAACTTACAATCCAAAACGAAAATTGGAAACCCAAAATCAATACAAAGCGAGGAGCGGAGCATCAAATCGGAGGCTTCAGGAAGGATTGGTTGGGTAATACATCCCTCCACTTGTAACACCTTCTCGTCCGCCATCTTCACCTCCTCCGCCGCCGCCTCCTCAGCGCTGCCTTCATTGCTCCCTAAAAGGGATCGATGCAAAGACTAGCGCCCTCATTCCCAATACCACCCATTCCAAGAATAATATCACCCCCGAGCATCATCTCAAGATGAAGATCATGTAAAATCATGAACATAGGAAGAAATGACATCCCAATTGGACAGTTAGATCATCCGATATCGCTAAAACACAAATTTTAGAACACAAAATATCTAGAAAAGTAAAACTCGAGACTAAACTAGAGAATGAGAAATAAATGATGGTTCCCTCGCTTATATAAAGTACGGACATAATCACGCGCCCATACACATGCGTTTATTCTTGTCACGCGCCACGCACACTGTGCTCAATCGAAAACACGCGCTCTGACCTGAGTAGGCAACTGAACCATTGCCCGTGCCGCCCGCGCGATGCTCCGATCACCCGCTCACTATAGACCACATAACCCAATCAAACGAAGGCCTCACTCCGCACAATATGAAAGGTCGCCAGCGCAGTGACCTGGTGACGCCTCGAACACGTGCAAGTGTTCGAACGCATAATTCAATCACCCGCATACTCACACACGCATAAACAACCCTTCAAACCTACGATCACACGCCCAAAAACCGGTGTGCAATCATATTGAGCAACCTAAAACAGGCGCGCAATATCTGACTTTGAACAGAATCTACACCTTCACATCTTTTCCACCCCATCTTCATCCAAATTCCCCTATCCCATCGTGTGACCTCACATGGTTGTCCAAAAAGAATGACACAGCCACTTACCCTTCTCCCATCATGATCTCGCTAGAGATAGAGAATCCCATTTCATAACCCCATCACGCACGTCCCATCGCGATAAATCAATCATGCCACCACACATCCATTAATGAGAAGCCAAAAACAAAGTCAATCAAGGTGCAACCACAACATGATCTTACATAACTCAAGATCTGCCAAAGAAAGAAATAAGACACACCTATCACGCAAATATCCTACTAGCATCCCATAACAAACAACGCCCCATAACATCTAGACACAACCTCGACACACATTCATCAATATGTCCCCTCGCGATGCAACTATGACTCGTTCTCACCATGAACATGCCCAATCATGACACAACAATCTCATTTAGTCCTACAACCCCAACACCAATCACACCTCCCCGAAACCCCATCACGAAACCATGCATGGAGTCACACTTTCTGAAAGTCCCATCGCTAACTATGCTCAGCCAACATCACATCGCAAACATCACTACCTGAAAAGCTCAAACAACACCTACCACACCATATGATGAAAAGAAAGAAAGCTCGATCATGTCCCATCGCTAAAGCAAAGAGCCCTCTTCTTGAATTGCTCGCTACGTAATAGTCGTCAGACATCACTGCAGTAGAAATGTATGAAGATTCGATACTCCTCCCATGTCCCATCGCATCCAACAAATGCCAAGTTCCAGCACGAACATCCTATCAGAATCCCCATGCCCCTCCAGGACTCATCCAGCACGCAGCCAAAGAAAGAGAAGAAATCTCCAAAGTCCCATCGCGATGTCACGACGACAGCCAGCTGGTCCCGCCACCAGCTATATAGAAATCCTGACAACCCATCAGTCCCATCACAGGCTACACAAGCTATGCACAATACAGGTAAGTATCACCCCCAAGTAAGTACTACTCCCCACTCTTTTACTCGATATTCCTTGTAAAATATAGTTAGCTATGATTAAGTCCAAAATGATTTCAAAACCCATCTCTCTCGACTCGTGGATCACTGTAGTCCTCCCATAAGAGACAATCATTAGTATTCGTCGAGAAGATTAGACAGAGTATCCGGCATGCCAAGTGTCATCTTGACAACCACACAAACGATCAAGTCCACAAATCCTGTTTCGGTGATCTGCTCAGCGAGGACTTGGAAGCCACATTTTTTGAAGATTTATAACCAAATTGATCTTTAGTTAAAAATCTCATAATTTCAAAACCCCTTACTTCTAAAAGGAAAAAAAAACTTTTACTTCTAAAACAAAGAAAAAAAAATAATCAAACTACCAAAAGGAGAAACCAACAAAAAAAGAGAATAATAAATAAAGAGACTCACCTGCCAAAATTCACTCCAATTACCACTCCAATTACCAGCCCGAACCGGCCATTCCCCTAAGAAACCAAATAATGAGTATATTTAATCTAAGAAGTTACAAATGCCTATTAGAAAAGGAATGCCTGATGCGCATTAGTGTGAGCAATGACGTGCTCGGTCTGATATGACTTGTGAAAGCCTTTGACATTATATTATATTTTATTATTGGTCCCTGGACCTTATGGACATTTGTATGATGCCCCTTGGTACCTCTACTATATCATACCCCTCTGTTTGACTACCCCTTGCAGCAGGTCGCGACATGCGGTGGGATGCCCCTTGCACCCACAAATTAGGATATGGTGATTCTCCTTTCCGTTTGACTGTCACTCACAGCAGGTCGCGCCACACGACAAGATGCCCCTTGCACCCATGAAATAGGATACAATGACTTCCCTTATCAACTGTCTATGACAGCGGGTCACAATACGCGACAAGATCGCCTCTGAGCATCCATGGCATGGAACACGCCTTTTGACAGTTACCACTGGGCCCCCGATGCTCTATTTTAGCTTACACTGATAAATAAAAAAGCCAAGAATGTCATGTCAGCATCTCCAATTCATATTTGTGATTTCCCAAGAGAAATGAGAAGATACCTCGGATGAGGAGTGTCTACTTCTTCGACGCGTTCTTACTTCGCAGGAGCCGCCGAAGAGGGGCATCTGTAGACACCCCCATTTTTCCCTCTCAAAATATATAAATCTGTTCGGTCAACCTCCTTTGACTTCTCAACCCTAACGTAGGGACCATGCAATGAAATAATAGTACATGGCTGAACAGAGGCTAAAATAATAGCTCTGTGGCTTAGATCCCAATGTAGGGAGACTATATACTGAAATAATAGTATATAGTCAGAATTTAGACTGAAATAATAGTCTTACATTTCAGACCCTCTTTCCCTAATGTGGGACCATATACTAAAACAGTAGTATATGGCTTGACACAGGCTGAAACAATAGCTCTGTGGCTCAGGCCCCATGACTATCACGTAGGGACCATATACTGAAATAATAGTATATGGCTGGACGCAGGCTGAAACAATAGCTCTGTGGCTTAGGTCCCATGACCCTAATGTAGGGACCATATACTAAAAAGATAATATATGGTGGAACACAGGCTAAAACAATAGCTCTGTGGCTCAGATCCCAATGTAGGGAGACTATATACTGAAATAATTGTATATAGTTGAAATGCAAGCTGAAAAAATAGTCTGGCATTTCAGAGTAGACACTGACCCGAACAACCTCGAATTATGTGCCTAAAACCACGCGCGTAATTCGATCGCACACCAAATCACACGCATGCAATCAGTCCCCCTTTCAGACCAGACTTCCTTTCCCAGACCACTGCTGACCACTTACCTTGTGTTCAAAAAGGGGTTTAAAATCACACAATTAAAGGATATATTGGTCGCACACACCAAGGCAAGTAGACATACAGACCTGCAAGTATTCAGGGCCAGTTGTAGCAAGTTTTAAAGGGTAAGTAAGGGTATGTCCACAGGGAAACATGAGCTAAAAATTAAGTAAATCTCCAAATCTAAGGCAGATCTGGCACCCTGCCTAATACTAAAATAGCAAAAGAGAGAGGAGAGGTTTTAAGGGGTTGTCACTTTAATCTAAACTACAGAAACACAATTAAATGCATAAATGAATTGAGATTAAATCCAGAGTTCAGATCTTACAAGTGAGGGGATATTTTTGGTGAAATTAAAAATAGAAAATGGAGAGAAGCAACTTGGAGTTTGGTCTTACTGCAATTGGATTGAGCTAACAGTGTCATAAAGAATTCAGAATGCATCAATCCCTCATCTGGCTATAAGTATAGTTGTAGGGTAAAAGGATCTGATCTAAGCCAGAGATTTGGATTGATCTTAAGGCTATGAATTGTCCACTTCAATGGTCACAAATCATCCAATATATTCACTCCATTCTCAAGCTTCCATCAGAACAGTATACTCACTACAAATGCTGCAACTGCCAGGCCATAGACATAGGCAATTGCAGGAACATCAGATCTAGGGAGATCAAATGGTATCTAAGAGGTCTACTAGTTAAGTGGGTGAGCTATTCCCATCTACATAAATCCAATCGAGCACCAAATGAAACCAGACGAAATATGGATCTAATTATAACAATTAAACCAACATTGCATTGAAATAAAATAGTTAAACAATAAAATGCTCTCAGATTTGTACTCTGTGCATCGTCTGACTCTTAATAACATTCTCAACTCACCCCAATTATAGATCCAACCTCACTCCTTGCTGCTTCGAAGAAATTAGCCAACCATGATTGGGCTAAAAGGAAGAATAGAAAATTTTGATGCAAGCTTTGATCTCCAGAATTGATCCCCTTTTCTGACGGCTTCCCTTCCTTTTATAGCTTTCCTCCTCTGCCTCAGATCCATTTTTCTTGCCAATTATAGCTTCCAAAATAATCCTTTTATTCCCTCCTTTATTCCCCTTATAGAAGGCTCTTTCAGTTAGTTAGAGTTGGGGGAGAGCACGTGGGTCGGTTAGGGTTTCCCAGGGCACTTCTAGAGACTTTGTGTCGGTCACCAGAGTACCTCGGATTGTGTGCAGTAGGTCACCAACTTGCAGCGTGTGCACAACAGCTTTTTTGAGAAATCCTTCAGTCGATTTCGATAGGTTCCTGAGGCTTTCGACAGGTTCCAAACAGGCTTTCTGTTCCTTTCTCTAGGATTCAAGATCTTTTCGATAGGTTTCGATAGGTTAGGCTGAGAATAAAGCTCCAGCATCCGCAGCCTTCATCTGGTGTGTTCGAGAGGTTGGGGGCTCCTTTCAATAGGTTGATCTTTGCACACTACATTTCGATAGGTTTGCTTCTAGCTCCTGTCGATAGGTTCTCAACTTTTCGATAGGTTCTCGATAGGTGTCCTTAGCGCGATAGGTTCTAGAATCCTATCGACAGGTTCTCTTCAAGCTTAGCTAACCTGTCGATAGGATGCTCCCTTCTTGTTTTTGACTACGCGATAGGTTCTAGGATCCTATCGAATTCTCCCATCCTCATGACTTCTTCCTTCTCTCAGCCTTCACATCCTATCGACAGGTTCTAGTAACCTCTCGATATGTTATTTTCAGCTTGTTTTCACTCCTTCAACACTGCTTTGTTGTTGCTGCATGCTCTAAGTGGGCCACTGTTGGGTCTGAACTGCATTGAGAGATGGATTGCTGCATTATGACTGCTTTTTACTGCTATCTACAAGACATACTCAACAAGCATTTATTAGTCCACTCATATGTCTATCAAAGCTCATGTTAAGGGGTGAAAAGTGGTACTTTTCAGAAATTAACATACCCCCAAACCTAAGCTTTGCTAGTCCCTGAGCAAAGGAAGAATAAAGATAACTAAAATGCCACTTTTGTAGGGAGCACAGATGCATTTAGCATATGCATCAAGCCTTTTGAACCCCTAAGTGATCCCTAGTGGAGAAGTGGAGTCTCCTGAGGGTTTTCAGTGAAGGTACCCATAAACTTCTCCAATAAAATCAGTTAGTACTAGTGGACATGCTAAAAGAGAGTTTAAGTAAGATAAAACAAATTCCAGACCATGTGCATTAAATTCTAGAGGATTTTCAGCAGAAAAAATCTTCAGTTTAAAACTTAAAATTCTGCCGTAATTCTTTCATCATCAATCAGTTCATGGCAAAGCCTTGTGTCTGAAAATTAATGCAGAGCTCACCTTTAATTTAAGAATTCTATTTTGATAATGCCCCAAGCACATTTGAATTTCAAACCCAAGTCTTACCAGGGCTGTTCACTCTCAGTAAAAATAGAAGGGTGCATCATTTCACACGACTCAAGAGCAGTTACAGCCCTCAAATAGGACTGCAAGCATGAGCATAGGCATTGCTCTAACTTCTGAAATTTTCTAACTCTTTTCACCATAGATTAAACACATCCTCATCTCCATATGACAGCTCAATTCATTTCAGATCAGTAAGGTCTTTTTATTGGGTTGTAATGTGGCTTATGGATGAAATTTACAAAGGAATAAAAGGGTAAAAGGGATTCAAATTGAGAAATCAGGAAGGTAAGGAGGTGATGCACCACCTTCTTCAGTTCAACACAATTTCATCTACTTCTTGAATTTCCAGATTTGAAATGGCCAGTTTCTAATCATCTTTTCAATCTTTCGATGAGATGACTTCTCTTTCTCATTCTTTTACTTTGCTTTTCTATTTTTCTTTTCTTTTTGTATGCTTTTGCTTCTTCTTTTTTTTTTTTTCTTTTTATGGGTTGGAATGCCACAACACCATCAAATACGCTTTCCTCTTACTCAACGAAATTTTAAACCTTGCTCCTCTAACCTCACTTCTCCTTTTTCTTGATTTCTCAGATCGAGAGTGAACTGAAATAGGTCAAGGGGTTTTGGGTTCAAATTTTCTGGTTTATATCAAGAAAACTGGGAAGTTTAAGGCTCAAATGTTGTGTATCAAGGGCATTCAAAGGTGGGAAAATTTTAGGCTCAAACTATCCAAGGGATGGCCTTACTTCATGTCCTCAATGTCATGAATGTTGTGAAGTTGTTTCAACTTAGATTTGCCTAACTTCTAGTGGGAAAAATTAGATCCAATCAGTCCATAGAGTAGAAAAAATTGCCATGACACTCTTCAAAGAAATTTTTTTTCAGGCCCAAATCTCACTGGGTATGGCCTTCCATCAAATTTTATGGGGTGTATCCTTACAGTTTTCTCTCATTTCAGGTTCACTAAACAAATTTTGAAAATTCTTGACATTTACTTCATGAAAAATATTTAAACTATAGCTCATTTAAGTTTTTAAAAGTTTTTTAATTTCCTCTTTTCCAAAAATCAGGTGGGAAATCACTTTATTTTCAAAAACTTTTTTAACATAGCTGCACTAGCATTAACTCATTTCATTGGCACACCTGCATACCCCCAAACCTAAATTAAACAGTGTCCTCACTGTTCAGAGAGAAAGGTGTAGTGCAACATGGTAAAAATAGGAGGAAAATACAGAAAAGGGTACATTAAGCAGGCAAGCAAAGAAAAGCAGTACATTATTCGAAAATTACGCAAGTAAAGGAAATAGAAGACTTATTATATAAAGTAGTACATATATGCCAAAGAAGTAAAGAAAAGAAATCTAGACACAAGGTATCAAAATCCTTGAAGAGGAACTGCAAGCTAGAGGGGGGAAAAAGTTCTAAGGGAGGGGAGGCTGGGTAGGGGGTGAAGGGGGAGAGGATGCCGGTGGTTCTAGCTTTTGTTTTTTCTACTTTCTCTTATTCTTTTTCTTCTCTTCCTTTGCCAAAATCTGTTGCACTTCTTCGTACTCGTCCCATAAAAATTGTAAGGGATCAGGCTCGACTGGTTGTGGCGGTGGGAGCCAGACGGGGTAGAATTTGGTCAGCAAATCTTTGGGTTTGTCGTCTGCCATGATTGGGATATGGAAGGATTGAAGAGGTCAGGAGGGAATGGATGTGAAAGGACTAGATGAGGCTGATATTTAAAATGCATGGGCAGTGGAATATGAATCAGTATAATAAATCGTTCGCATTCTTCCAAGCTTAATTGCTGAAAATGAAGTTGGGAATAAATGGTAAGGTGGTTGCTGTATGGGGTGTTGTGTAGATTAATATGGGGAATGGAGAGCGGACCTCATGTTGGGCTATTTTTAGCAATGGTGGTTAAGTCAAGGAAATATGCGTAATGAATGCTTAGAAACCGACTTGTGGATAAGGATGAAAACGAGCTCTGACAGGGTTGGGGATGCGGTTTTTGACAGGTTGGTGCAACCTATCAAGAGGTTAAAAACTATTGAACCTCTCGAGAGGTTCACTTTATCCTGTCAACGAGGTTTGGCTCCTTAGCAGTGACAAATGGGGAAGAGAGAGCTAGGGTTCTGCAAAGAGTATTGAATGTAGCATAAATGACCTAACGACAGGTATATAAACGGTGAAAATCGATTTCGATAGGATGAGCTGAATGATTTCGATAGATCAAGGTATCCTAGAGAACACTATAAAGAATATAGCGTGCAGATGAGATGCTTCAATAGGTCAAATCCTTCCTATCGATAGGTTCATGTGGTATGTGATTCATCCTTTGGATAGATTCTTGGTAAGTATCCAGAACCTATCAAAAACTTCTTTCTGTCCTTTAGAACCTATCGAAGAGTTGTTTTCACCTATCGACAAGTCTCAAATGACCTATAAAAAGGAAATGACCTATCGAAATCCTCAAATGACCTATCGAAAGGTCCCATATGCTCATAGAAACAACATTTTTGTGCAGTGCTCAGCCTTAGCACTCAGCAAACTCTTTTGTTGTGCTTCCATTCAAATTTTCTTCCATTGTTGACATACTCCCATGGTCCCTAGACTGCTGACAAGATTGAAATGATGACCTAATGCTAGCATGACAATTTTATTGTAAATGAATAAAACATCAAAACAGAAAGTAAGCACTTAAAACATAACCAAAATATAGTACATATGATACACACTAAAATCATGTATAAATTGGAGGGTCCTGAAGATCAATGGTCTCCTCAGGCTCACAGATTTTTTCAACACAAATTTTTAACCTCTGTCCATTGACTTTCATGACCCTACCATCTTTAGGGTCCATGATTTCTGACTCGTATGATGGAAACACTAAAAGCGTGTAGGGGCCATCCCATCTGGAGTGTAATTTTCCTGGAAAGAATTTTAATCTTGAATTGAACAACCATACCTTGCCACCTATTTTGAATTCTTTCCGCAGCAAGTGCCTGTCATGAAAGGGTTTGGTTTTGTCCTTGTAGATCCAGGCATTTGAATATGCTTCCATCCTCAACTCATCCAGCTTAGATAATTGTAATTTCCTGATCACAGAAGTTAAGTCAGAATTTAATATTTTAATGGCCCAATATGCTCTATGTTCTAACTCAACAGGCAAGTGACATGCCTTTCCATACACTAGCCTGAATGGGGACATCCCTATGGGGGTCTTATAGGCAGTCCTATAAGCCCACAAGGCATCTGGCAGTTTTATGGACCAATCTCTCTTATCAGCTCGCACAGTCTTCTCTAGGATGTGTTTGATTTTCCTGTTGGAAATCTCTACTTGCCCATTGGTTTGTGGGTGGTAAGGAGTAGCAACTCTGTGGGTCATAGAGTATTTTTCCAATAGTTTTTCAAAAGGTTTGTTGTAAAAGTGGCTTCCTCCATCACTAATAATAGCTTTGGGGGGGCCAAACCTAGAGAAGATGTTGTCCTTTAAAAACATAATGACAACCTTATGATCATTTGTTCTTGTAGCTATGGCCTCTACCCATTTGGACACAGTCTATAGCTACAAGGATGAAATTATGTCCATAGGAGGGGGGAAAAGGTCCCATAAAATCAATTCCTCATATGTCAAATAGTTCAACAACAAGCACAGGTTACAAGGGCAAAGAGTTTCTTTTTGTAATACTTCCCATTTCTTGGCATCTAGAATAAGCTTTGCAATGCTGTATGACATCCTTGAAAAGAATGGGCCAATAGAAACCACTTTGAAACACCTTTGTAGCAGTCTTATTACCACTGAAATGGCCCCCACAACCCTGTTCATGACACATGGTTAGAATGTTTTCAAACTCAGTTTCAGGTACACATCTTCTTATCACCTGGTCTGCACAATACTTAAAAAGATAAGGATCCTCCCACACGTAATATCGAATGTGTGAGAAGAACCAATTCCTATCATCCTTACTCCAGTGTGAGGGTATCCTTCCCACAGTAAGATAGTTTACTATGTTGGCAAACCAGGGCATACTTATCTCTACAGCAAAAAGCTACTCATCTGGGAAAGAATCATTGATGGGCAAACTCTCTATTTCAGCATCTGGGATCCTTGATAGGTGGTCAGCAACCACATTTTCAACCTCGCTCTTGTCTTTGATTTCCATGTTGAATTCTTGTAGAAGAAGAATCCATCTAATTAGTCTAGCCTTGGCCTCCTTCTTAGACAAGAGGTATTTTAGGGTTGAATGGTCAGTAAACACAGTGATCTTGGATCCCAACACATATGATCTGAACTTTTCAAGAGCAAATATAATGGCTAGCAACTCCTTTTCAGTTGTAGTGTAATTCAATTGAGCATCAACCATTGATTTACTAGCATATGCCACCACACATGGTGCTTTGTCTTTCCTTTGTCCCAATACTGTACCAATGGTAAAGTCTGATGCATCGCACATCAGCTTAAATGGCAGAGAGAAATCAAGAGCTTGTAATATAGGAACAGTGGTCAAACAAGTCTTCAGAAGTTCAATAGCAGCTAGGCATTCATCATTGAACACAAATGGAATCTCTTGGCACAGCAAGTGGCAAAGAGGCTTGGAAATTTTGCTAAAGTCTTTGATGAACCTCCTGTAGAAACTAGCATGGCCCAAGAATGACCTGACTTGTTTGACAGTTTTGGGAGGGGGCAAATGTGCTATTAAATTAATTTTAGCTTGATCAACCTCTATTCATCTTTGGGAAACAACATGCCCTAGGACAATACCTTGAGTCACCATGAAATGACTCTTTTCCCAACTTAGAACCAGGTTGGTCTCCTCACACCTTTGCAGCACAAGGCTGAGATGGTGCAGGCAGTGGCTAAAATTATCCCCATAAATAGAGAAATCATCAATAAAAATCTTTAAAAACTTATCAATCATGTCAGAGAAGATAGCATATATGCATCTTTGAAAAGTAGTAGGTGCATTACAGAGCCCAAATGGCATCCTTCTGTATTCAAAGGTTTCAAATGGATAAGTGAATGGGGTTTTTTCTTGATCTTGTGGGTAAACAGGAATCTGATTGTATCCTGAATAGCCATCAAGAAAATAGTAAAATGCCTTACCTGCCAACTTATCTATGATCTGATCTATAAAAGGCAATGGGAAGTGATCTTTGCTAGTTTTCTCATTGAGCTTGCGATAGTCTATGCATACCCTCAAACCAGTGGTCTATCTGGTTGGAATTAGCCCACCTGAGTCTGCTTGAACTACTGTGATCCCAGATTTCTTGGGCAACACTTGGGTGGGTGCCACCCATTGAGAATTTGAGATAGGGTAAATGACCCCAGCATTAAGAAGATTGACTACTTCCTTCATAACAACTTCTTGCATGTGTGGATTGAGCTTCCTTTGCATCTCTCTAGAAGGTTTAGAACCTTCTTCAAGATGAATTTTGTGCATGGACACAACTAGATTTATCCACCCAAAATCTGCAATAGTCCACCCTATTACTTTCTTATGCCTTTTTAGCACACAAAGCAATTCTTCTTCCTGCTAAAGAGTGAGGAAAGAAGAGATTATCACTGACAGTTTGTGATTGGCTCCTAAAAAGGTATATTTTAAAGATTTTGAGAGTTGCTTTAACTCCACATCTGGGGACTGATGAGTGAAGGCAATAGAGGTGCCTTAGAAGGTGGTAGAAGAGGTAGTAAAGCAGGAGTCCATGGGTGATGCTTTGCTGGCCCTGCTTCAAAATTTACCATTTCCACTTGCTCAAGCTCAGATGTGGAAGCTTTCTCTTCCACTGTTTCATTCCATACTTCTTCAAAAACATTAAAGAAATCATTACCATGTAGCAGCTGAGGCTGAGTTTCTTGCACAAACTCATCCAGCACATCAATGGAAAAATAGTCCTCATTTTCTAAGTGGGGCTGGTGAGCTGCATTGTACACATTCAGCTTAACTTTCATATTACCAAAAGATACCTCCATGACCCCTGATCTATATTGTATACAAGCATTTATAGTATCCAAAAAGGGCCTACCTAAGATCATAGGGATAGAAGTAGCACACTTGCTTGGCTCCATTTCCAGCACCAGAAAATCAGCAGGATAAAGGAATTTGTCAACTCTAACCAAAACATCTTCAATGATCCCCACAGACTTTCTTTCAGATCTGTCAGCTAGTTATAAGACCACAAGACTTTTTCAATGGTATGATCCCCAATGATGCGGGGGATAGTGGGGACTCCAGGGTCTTGGAGTTTTGTTGGGGTTGCAATAGTCAGTATTTGTTGCACTTTTTCTGCTAAAAAGACTTTCTTGGACAGATGTATCCTTGATTGTCTTTTGTGGGTGCAAAGGTCTTTTAAAAACTTGGCATAGGCTGGGACCTGCTTGATTGCATCAAGAAGAGGTAGATTGATCTGCACTTGCTTAAAAGTTTCCATCATTTTCTCTATTTTGGCATGCCCTTTATCAACAAGGAAAGGTGCTTGCATTGCCTTAGGAAATGGCAAATGTGGCATTTCTCTCCCATTTGCAGCTTTAGCTAACTCATCATCTCTTTTTTTAGTTTTATTATTTTCTTGAGGATCACCATTATCCTTCTTATTCAACATGGGTTGCTCCTATTGTACCGTCTCTTTTTCTTTCTCTAAATTTTTCAAAGGCCACAACCTACTTGATTGTCCACCAACCTTTCACTTCTTAATGTTGTAACAGATTTGGCTTCCTCATGGGAAGAAGAAACCTCCCCTACCACATATTATCTCCTTGGGTTGTCCATGGGTTGGCTACGTAGCCTCCCTTCCTCTCTCTTGGTCAAAGTATTAGACAACTGACCAAGATGATCTTCTATCTTTTTAATGCTTTGGCTATGAGAGTGCACAGTTTGAGACAAGAGTCCTAAGTTCTGTAATAAAGCCAGAACTTGTTCCTCAAAAGAAAGTGATCTAGTAGCTGTCGGGGGTGCAGCTTGCTGCACAGGCTGAGCCATAGGTTGAGTCATGGGTTGTTGATAGTGGGGCCTTGGAAAGTAATTCTGGTGGTAGAGCTAAGCATTTTTATAAGGCATGGGCTGCTGTGGCTGTTGCTGCTGGTTTAGAAAAGTATCTTGTCTCCACCTCAAGTTGGGGTGGTTTCTCCATTGGTAATCAGCAGTAGGCTGTTGCCCAAAAGACTAAGTGGCAGCCACATGCTCCATCACTAAATCTAGAAATTGAACAGTTGAGGGGCATTCCTCAAGGGAGTGAGTGAGGGACTGGCATATAACACATTCCTCCTCCACTTTAGCAACAATGGGTGACTGCATTGCTCCCATGAGCTTATCAAACTTCTGGGTCAAACTGTCCACTTTCCTTTCCAAATCATTGTGCCCACTCACCTCATACATCTTTCCTCTTGTCGTATTTTCTTTCACCATTCTAGGAATGTCAAAGTCCCTGGACAATGTCTCTCTCTGCATGGAGTTGTCACTGATGATGTCGAACAACTCTCAAGCCTCCTCAGCAGTTTTGTGGAGGTAAGTACCACCACAAGAGGCATCTACCATATCTCTGCTTTTAGAATCAATTCCTTGATAGAAACTTTGAACAAGCTGCCATTTAGGGATTTGATGATGGGGACATTTCTTTAGGAGTTCTTTAAATCTCTCCCATACGTGGTGAAAATCCTCAGTTGGGTCTTGAGCAAATGAGATAATGCCCTTCCTCAACTGGCTTGTCTTGGACATGGGAAAAAAATTGGCCAAACACTAATATTGAAGATCACTCCAGGACTGAATACTATTAGGTGGGAGTATTGACAACCATGTCCTGGCTCTATCCTTTAATGAGAAAGGAAAAAGTCTCATCCTGGTTGCTTCCTCCCCCAAACCTGTTATATTGAATGTAGTGCACAGTCCTAGAAATTCTTCAATGTGCTTATATGAGTCTTCTTTTGTTAGGCCATGGAATGACGGTAGCATTTGGATTATGGAGGACTTGATCTCATAGCTCTCTTGAACAGCAGGGAATTGAATGCAGAAGGGAGAATTGTAAACCCCTAGTGCATTGAATTCCTTCAAGGTTCTAGGTTGCTCACCCATTTCAGCAAATTCAGATGCAGCAGATGTGGGTGAGATTTGTTTAGACCTAAGAATTCTTTCAACCTTTGGATTTAATGGAATAATCTGAGGGTTGAGAGTTCTCCTTCCAAACTTACACTACTCACAATCTTAATACACACAGTGCAGAGCAAATTTAACACAACAATCAGGAACAAGCACAATTAACTAATAAATCTATAAATCCACAGATCAGAAAAATAAAAGGAGTAGCAGGATGCAAACTTTAACACAGCCCCTAGCACAATGCTCCTCCTTAGACACAGCTTCCAATCTGTTAAAAACAACAGAAACTATTCCAAAACATCAAAAACTTTCAAAAGCAGTTAGTGAAAAACTAAACAGTCTATTAGAGATATACAATCTATACTAAAACAAACTTAGATCTACCAATTTTAAGCACACAGATCCCTGGCAGCGGTGCCAAAAACTTGTTGGCCACTTACCTTGTGTTCAAAAAAGGGTTTAAAATCACACAATTAAAGGATCTACTGGTTGCACACACCAACGCAAGCAGACATACAGACTTGCAAGTATTTAGGGCCTGCTGTAGCAAGTTTAAAAGGGAAAGTAAGGGTATGTCCACAGGGAAATGTGAGCTAAAAATTAAGTAAATCTCCAGATCTAAGGCAGATCTGGCACCCTACCTAATACTAAAATAGCAAAAGAGAGAAGAGAGGTTTTAAGGGGTTGTCACTTTAATCTAAACTACAGAAACACAATTAAATGTAGAAATGAATTGAGATTAAATCCAGAGTTCAGATCTTACAAGTGAGGGGAATTTTTTGGTGACATTAAAAACAGAAAATAAAGAGAAGCAACTTGGAGTTTGGTCTTACTGTAATTGGATTGAGCTGACAGTGTCACAATGAATTCAGAATGCATCAATCCCTCATCTAGCTATAAGCACAACTGCAGGGTAAAAGGATCTGATCTAAGCCAGAGATTTGGATTGATCTTAAGGCTATGATCTGTCCACTTCAATTGTCACAGATCATCCAATAGATTCACTCCATTCTCAAGCTTCCATCAGAATAGTATACTCACTATAAATGTAGCAACTACCAGGCCACAGACACAGACAATTATAGGAACATCATATCTAGGAAGATCAAATGGTATCCAAAAGGTCTACAAAGAGGTCTACCAGTTAAGTGGGTGAGCTATTCCCATCAACACAAATCCGATCGAGCACCAAATGAAACCAGACGAAATATGGATATAATTACAACAATTAAACCAACATTGCATTGAAATAAAATTATTATACAATGAAATGCTCTCAGATTTGTAGTCTGTGCATCATCTGACCCTTAATAACATTCTTAACTCTCCCCAATTACAGATCCAACCTCACTCCTTGCTGCTCCAAAGAAATTAGCCAACCATGGTTGGGCTAAAAGGAAGAATAGAGAATTTTGATGCAAGCTCTGATCTCCAAAATTGATCCCCTCTTTTTGATAGCTTCCCTTCCTTTTATAGCTTTCCTCCTCTACCTCAAATCCATATTTTTTGCCAATTACAGCTTTCAGAATAATCCTATTATTCCCTCCTTTATTCCACTTTTAGAAGGCTCTTTCAGTTAGTTAGAGTTGGGGGAGAGCACATGGGTCGGTTAGGGTTTCCTAGGGCACTTCTAGAGACTTCGTGCTGATCACCAAAGTGCCTCAGATTGCGTGCAGCAGGTAACCAATTTGTAGCATGTGCACATCAGCTTTTCTGAGAAGTCCTTCAGTTAATTATGATAGGTTCCTGAGGCTTTCGACAGGTTCCAAATGGGCCTTCTGTTCCTTTCGCTAAGATTCAGGATCCTTTCGATAGGTTCTGATAGGTTAGGCTACGAATAAAGCTCCAGCATCCGCAGCCTTCATCTGGTGTGTTCGACAAGATGGGGGCTCCTTTCGATAGGTTGATCTCTGCACACTACATTTCGATAGGTTTGCTTCTAGCTCCTATCGATAGGTTCTCAACTTTTTGATAGGTTCTGGTTTGGTGTCCTTAGCGTCACAGGTTTTAGAATCCTATCGACAGGTTCTCTTCAAGCTTAGGCAACTTGTCACTAGCATGCTCCCTTCTTGTTTCTGACTGCACGATAGGTTCCTGGATCCTATCGAATTCTCCCATCCTCACGACTTCTTCCATCTCTCAGCCTTCAGATCCTATCGATAGGTTCCAGTAACATCTCGATAGGTTGTTTTTAGCCTATTTTCACTCCTTCAACACTGCTTTGCTATTGCTGCATGCTCTAAGTGGGCCACTGTTGTGTCTGAACTACATTGAGAGATGGATTTTTGTACTATGACTGCTTTTTACTACTATCTACAAGACATACTCAACAAGCATTTATTAGTCCACTCATATGTCTATCAAAGCTCATGTTAAGGGGTGAAAAGTGGTACTTTTCAGAGATTAACAAGCACTTCGAGACTCGATCACACGCCTCACACGAGACACGCGATCGGATTGAGCACCCGACCACTGGCGCATAATTGGCCTCCGCCCAACCTAGTCTTACAGTCCTTGACCCCCAAGCTTCCTAGATCAAGCGCTTCTAAAGAGACGCTTAATCGGATTGCGCATTCCACATTAAGCATGCAATTAGTCCTAACATTGTTAGAACTAGGAAACTCGTTGAGCAAGTTAGTCGGTCCCTCACTGAGTCAGTGACCAACTCAAAGCGATTAAGCACCGGGAGACCGGCACGTAATTCAGTTAAACGTCTAAAATAGGGCATTTAATTAGAAAAAACCCTATAAAAGATTTTTTTTAATCCGACCCAGAGAGGTTGGAGAGAGAACAGATTTTTTGAAGAAGTTTGGGATTTCGAGACCAGAGAATTTTGAGAACAAATACATCGAGAAACACAACCTTGATTTCAAGATTCAAGCTTCAAATTTTCGAGATTCCTCTCCATAGCCCCGACCTTAGGTAAGAATTTAGTTTTTAGTTTCCGACCGTAGTTTTTTTAGTTCTTAGTTTTAATTATTAATATTAATTTTCAGTTTTTAGACCGTAGCACCCCTTTTTAGACCATAATTTCCAATATCTGGTTCTATTCCCCCGCTTATAGAACCAGTCCTTAATATGACGGCCAAATTCACTGACCATAGACTTAAATTTTGTTCTAAAATCTTAATCTCCAGTCCTATCATTAATCTCTGGTTCTAGTTCTTAGTTTTTAGAACCAGCCCTTAATCATACAATCTGATTTTCTAATTTCGGACCCGAATTCAATCCTTAAATTCTTAAATTCTAGTTTTAATTCTTTAGTTTAATATTTCTAAAACCCCAAATATTAATTTAGTTTTCTAAAACTCTAGTTTCATAATTTAATTCATCATTATAATCTCAAAAACAACTCTAAAAATATAAAAATACTATTTTATAATCTAAAATTTAACTTGCTTTAATCTCAGCCACCCGATTTGCCCAAGGGAGCTTACGAAGAGTACTCGGGAACGAGGCCAATCCTCCTTAGTATAGCAGGCCCAAAACCCCTTTTTCTTAAATTTTTAATAGGATTAAGTCATTGCTTTAATTAGATTTCAAGTATTATTAATTTATTGCTATAATAGGAATTTTAACAAAATTAGCTTGTTTCCTTTAATTAGATTTTTTTAATAAAATTAATTCATTGCTTAAATTAGAGTTTTGGTAAAATCAATCTTCTATTCCAATCAAAATTGCAGTAGAAATAGTATACTTGCTTTACTCATAATTTCAGTATAATTAGCATGTTTGATTTAATTAGAGTTTCATTAAAATCAACATATATACATTCCAAGTATAATTAGGAGACTTAATTAGTTAGACACCTAGTAGGGTTAGGAGACTTGATTAATTAGACTTTCAATAAGATTAGGAAACTTGATTAATTAGACTTCTAATAAGATCAGAACACTTAAACCAGGTAGACTCCTAATAGGATTAGGACACTAGAAGATTAATTCATTCACTACAACAAAGTCACAACTAGACTCACAATAGAATTAGGAAATTTAAACCAATTAGAATCATAACAATAATAGGAAAAGAAAAGGGAAACTAAACTATCTAAATTATAAGAAAGAGCCATAGCTGCTGACGTTCGTAGGTGGACGATTTAACACACACCTGCTCTAAAGCATGATCACTGACGTGTTGATGCATCGTTAAATATTTGCAGCTGGCGATCGCAACAAACTAGGAACCTTCCTAGAAAAAAAACCCCATTTTTTATTTTATTTCTAACAGTCCAAACACTGCATCGCTAGAGTCCACTTGGACAGAATTGGGCCACTGATTCAACGGGGACTGAGAGGAACCCAGAAAAAACACGCACCAACAGGTACTATCCCTTTACCTACTCGGGTGGAGGGTACTGATCGATACAGCTCTTCGGCGTCGACCTCCATCATGTTGATCATGGGTTCATCTGGGACCCTGTCCTCAAACATCAGTAATGTCCTGTGGTGGTTTAGCACAGGGGGAGATTGTGTAGTATGGAAAATTCTTCCTCAAAAAGGGACAAAGCGGCTAACTCTATTTCTAGGCCGAGGGATGATTTGGGGATTGGTAGGGTGGATAAGGGCCGCCGATTGGTATGGGACTAGCTGCGTTGCCCCATTCTGATCAATCTTTACAATCCCTGTGCTTTTGAAGGTATTCCTGAGGTGAGGCCTAAGATGGGGTTCCTCTTCTAGGTTTATTCCCTTAGCTTTAGCAATGGCTATGGTTCGGGCCATTTCCTTGGCCTCTCTGACCTCTTCTTCAGTGGGCTTGTAGCCTAGCCTGAATCTGACTTGTTGCCCACCTTTGGCCTTCACTGGCTCTCTCCTACCTTGTAATCGGGGTCCCAGCCCTTTACCTTTATGATATCCCAATTTCTAGAGCATGGCCACAGCCACAACCATTTCGCCTCCGGGTTTCAGGGTGATACTCTCTAGGGGCTCAGGGACTACCGTCGATACCTCGTATTCAAAGTTATGGAGGTATGTATCTTCGGTGGTGTGCGGTACATCTAACATTTTGGGGTTCTCAATGTTGTGGGTGGCTTTTTCTTTTTTATTATGCCCTTCACCTATGATGGTGATGATTTTTTGTTCAGCCACAAGTTTAAGTTTCTGATGCAAATTTGAAGGTATTTCCCTGACCTCATGTAACCAAGGGCATCCCAATAGCAGGTGGAAGGAGGACCTGATGTCCACTACTTGGAAAGGTATGGAAAAGGTCATTAGCCCGATCATGAGCTCAAGGTCGACTTCCCCCATTATCCCTCTTCTCATGTTACCAAAACCTCTGGCGCTGGTTTTTATTGATTTTAGCATACAAGGATCCACCCCTATCCTGGTAGCTGTTCTCAAAGGACACATTTAAAGTAGACCCATTGTCGATTAATACCAATGGGATTACTAGATTTCCAGTTTCTACAGTGATGTTGAGAGATTTGGAATGATTATTTCCCTCCTCTGGCAAATCAACATCTAAAAAAGAGATGGCATTGGGAGCCATCACCTATCTGATTATCTGCATGATCTCATTTGGGCTTACTTGGAGAGACACGTGCACATTCTTTAATGCCCCCATTAGGGCCTGTAAATGAAGCAGGGATGCCATTAGCAGATTCAAGACTGTGATATGGGCTGCCATTCTCCTTAGCTGGGTTTCAAGTACGTGTTCTCGGCTCATCTTCTCAAATGGGTTTTCCCCAGTAGTATCCTTCTTCCCTTTTGGTTGGGTTGGCGATGGTCCTGGTGCATCTAGCTGTTTGGAGATTTTCCTTGACCTGGTGATGAAATCCACTGCCCCCTCCTTACTATCACTGGTATTGACATCTGTTTGATCATAATTGAGCTGAACCTAATGGGGATCGTAAGTTAGACTCAAAATTTGGAATGGGGTGGAAGAGGGTATCAAAGGTGTCTGTACCGATGGATTGGGATGGGCGGGGATCACCTGGTTAACTTCTGTAAAAGATGGAAGGGTGGAGCAAGTGGGCCAAATGGGTTGGCGGGGATTGTGGATGATTGTATCAGGGGTGATGTGACAGGGGCAAGCCATTGATAATTGATTGGTGATGGAGGGGGATGGGGTGTCATGATCTGGATTTTATACCTTTGATATACCTAAAATATGTGTATGTGTTTAATACCGTATTCCCCACATACCTTGAGTTTTCAAAACATTTTATCTAAAAATGCATGTTTTGGTTTTTCAAGCTTTTATATTTATTTTCATCATTAATGAACATAAGTTGTTTAATAACCTATTGGTTAAAGACTTTAAGTTCTATATAAGAGGTCTAGGGATCAAACCTTGTTATGTGTGCTTTAAACCTCTATTTTAGACTTTGAGATAAAAGCCTATACACTCTTCCTTTTTGTGTTGGCTTAACACCGGATAATTTCAAAAGTGTGGTAAATAAGTGTCTTACGGAGAACCCTAAATTATAAGCTCATTTAGAGTTCCTCTTAAGAATAGAGCCGTCAGAGACCCTAGAGACCTTAGAGAAGAAATTCTAGATCTATCTTCCTAAAACCCTTCTTTTGGAAGTGCGGTGAGACGTTGGCGTATATTCTCAAGCGGCCTTCACCTTCTTCTAAAATCATCATCATTGTTGGGATCTGAATCTAATCGTGGTGGTATGATCAATCTAGGTATGGAGAAATTATACTTTCCATTGATCTTAAAATATTATTTTTTTATTAATAGATTTTTATATAAATTAGTGATTTTATTTCATAGATAATGATGGAATGATTAAATGAATGCATGCTATGATTAATAGATTTTTAATGTTAATAATGTTGGATTAAAAAGAAGTCTGATTAAATTCCACCATATAATTTGATGTATTTTGAGGCGTGCTCACGGATTGAAATCAATCGATTGACACCTAAAAGCAATTTCTGTGAATTCCCGCCAAACTTTGCATCAGATACTGCCTTGGTATTTTAGCCATAACTTTCTGTCCTGAACTCGGATTAAGGTGATTCTTATGGCGTTGGAAAGATGACGACTAGATCTACAACGTTTGTGTTTTAGCCAGTTTCTGAATCTAACGTCTTGAAGGTCCAAATTGAGCTGTAAGTAGCACTAAGTTCCCGATGACCCAAAGTTACAGTATTTTGATATTATTTTCAGAATTCTTGGGCTGTTTTACGCACCATGATCGTATGATATGCACTGTAATATTTATGCACCATGATTGTGTATACTTTGATATTTACGTTCCATGATTAAATGCACTTAAATGCATATGTAGTATGATATCACTCTCATGCACTTTATATGTCCCATGATGATCTATATAATTCACAATCAAGATACGTAAAATACGATGAAATGTCAAGCCATGATTAATGAGCATTAGACCCAACATCTTGTACCCGATGGAGTATAAGAAGGTATTAGACCCAACATCTTGTGTAAGATGGAGTCTAACTGAATAAGAGTATGATGAGCATGATTTAGCCCAACGTCTTGAGCGGGACGGAGTTTGGCATGCAATAAATAACATGATTCATTAGACCCAACGTCTTGAGCATGACGAAGTCTAACTAACAAGTGATAAGCATGATTAAGACCCAACGTCTTGAGCGGGACGAAGTCTAACGTGCATTAAATGACAAGAAAGATGAAATTAAAAGATATAATGCATTCATGTAATATTAATATATATGTTTACGTTCAGTTCATTTCAGCTTAGTGAGATTATACATGTCACATGCACACATACATGAGATATATTAAAATGTTATATGGCTAGGATTGATATTTTATGCTTCAATGGATTACATATCTGGTCCATACAAGTGTAAACTTACACCCCTTGTTTATGTGGGTGATCAGATGAGACAGGTTTTGCCAATGACAATGTATGGGTCTATGGCGATGAGACGGCACGTGGTGCTTAAGAAACTAGACTGAATGGCGATGATGGCTTCGTGACCTTATTAGCTATTTTCCTTTCTAGTTATTAGTAATTTTAAATAAATGGGACATTGATCAGTTAGTATTTTATCTAAACTGTTTAAGCTTTAATTATGTTGGACTTGTTATTAGAATAAGAACATTATCATGGGTTTTATTTAGATTAATTAATGTTTTAAAGAAATTTTATCTTTCGTTGTTTAAGGTGCTTTTATCGCCTTATTATGTTTCTATGGTTCTCGATACGAAGGTACGGTCTAAGATCTTACAATTAAGAAGTTGTGAGAGCTCGGGTCGCTACATGGGGGGCATAATCAGCCCTTGGGTAGCTGACGGGGGATACCATGTATGGTTGATAGGAATTGATTTGGACATAGTTGACAGGAGCTGGTGATGGGAAATATATCCTAAGATCTAAGGGTTCTACTTGTGGTGTGGGGTTAGGAAAGAAATCAGCTAGATTCAAAGGTTCGATTACCCTAATGCTTCTGTCATCCTGGTCTCTCTGCCTTGGTGTTACAAAATCTACATGGGTGCAGATATACTTTGGCAGGTCAAACTCCTCATCATCCTCTTCTATCATGCCGATAGTTGGTCTTAGGCCTATCCCTCCTGGTGGGTGTGGTGGAAGCGGCACCTAGTGTATATTCGCGTGTTAGATGAATGATCTTGTCGGCCTCTATTAAGTCCTGTATCGCATGCTTCAGGGGGAAACAACGATCAGTCGAATGGCTTGGTCTTTGATGGAAGTTGCAGTGGGTGTTGGGGTCATAATTTCTTGAGATTGGATTCGACAAGGGTTGTGGTTGGAGTGTTGTGAGAAAAACTTTGACAATTAACAAGGGTAACAAGATATTCAGTGACTACCCTAAGGGAGTGAAGACTCAATCAAAATAGGCTTTTCTCTGCTCTGGGGTCATCTGTGCCCCTTATCCATTTCTGATTCTTTGCATCAGCGCACTTTGGGTCGGGGCAGGTTGGGTTGCCCTAAACTTGAATAGGGTTGTGCTGGTGTTGGGTCGTGTATTATCGACTGTTTGTATATCTTCCCTGATTCTTCTCTCATTCCTCTGATCGGTGAACCTCCGGACCCATCTGTTTGTAGTTTTGTTCAACCATCCTTCTCTTATCACATCTTTACAGCGATTGGTATTCCTCACCAAATCAGCAAAGCTGGACTGCTGTTGGTATATGAGGAAGTCCGAGATGACTGGTAGGGTGTTCTATGATATCATTTCAATCTGCTCATCGTCGGGTATTCTGTTCCTAACCTGAGACACTAGTGCCCTCCACCACCCAAGATAATCACTAAATGCTTCGTTGGGCTTCTGCTTTAGCCGGGCTAGGTCTAATTTTCTACATTCAATGTCTATGTGGTAGACATATTACTCTTGGAATAAGTGGGTCAAATTCCTTCCAAGTTTTGATCATGGAAGGTTTCAGCGAAGTGAACCACCTTAAGGTCGGGCCTACAAGGCTCTTTTAGAAGACCTTTATGAGAAAATGCTCATCCCCTCCATACTGGCACATGTCCCCATAGTAGGACTGGAGATGTGCAATGAGATTACCTGTGCCATTATATTTGTCGAAGATTGGCACTTTAAATTTTGAGGGTAAGGGGACTTCAGAAAATAGGCACACGTCGTAAAAGTCCGTGGCATGGATTCCAGTTCCACCATCTTCATTAATTATTTCTGGATCTTGTCCAGTTGTTCCTTCAATTGCTTGAATTCTTTGGATGGTGGTGTCGTTCTTTCGACTGTCGACCTCCATTCACTTTGTACTGCCGATGGGTTGGTGATTATGGGTGGCAAAGGATTAATGCTTGTGTGTGCCCCCATATAAGCCCCACTATTTCTTATCTAATCTTCCTCATACTATGGGTCTTCATAAAATGGGGGAAGGGTGAGATTTTCCTGTTGGTGCTGGGTAGTTTGAGGGGGTGCTAGGTGGGACCACTATACATGGGGGAAATTCGATGGAATTATAGGGTGAGTGGAGGTTGGGTTTTGGATTAGGGCTTAATGAGGCCATTGTGCCTTGGGGAATTCATGGGGATGAGTTTGAGATGCAGGAGGATGGGTGAGTTGGGGTTGATGAATGGTGTGAGATAGGTTCCTGTATTTGGTCGGGTATGAAGGTTTTGAGTGAATGGGATTTTGAGGGAATTGTGGAGGTGTGGGAATGAGGTTCTAAGGTTTGAGCCTTGCTGGGCTTGGGTATAGGGTAAGGAGCTTGGATGAGCTTGGGCCATAGGGCCTAGGTGGGTCTGGACCATGGGGCTTTGATGGGTTTGGCCCATTGGGCATTGGTGGGTCCGGCCCATTAGGACTTGGTGGGTCTGGCACATTGGGCCTTGATGGGTCTAGCCCATTGGGCCTTGGTGGGTTTGACCCATGGGGGCCTGAGGCCCGCTCAAATGACCCCATGGTAAGTGTAGATCTTGGGTGGTATGGATAATGGGGGGTTGATGAGAGTTTTGGAGAAAAGGAGCATGGAGATTTAGGAGTGTATGAGATGGGTTTGTTAGGGGTGGATAAAGGAGGCTGCCTTGAGAAGCCTTGCAGCTGGTGTAGGCCCTGACCATTTCCTCCATCATGGCCATTGGATTGGGTGAGGAGGTGGGTGCTAGGGGTGTATCTGATGAAAGGGAAATATAGGGTATGGATTGAGGGGGTGTATGGGAAAAATTGGGCATGGCCCCGGTAAAATTGGGCATGACCTGGGTATATGAGGGGATATTGTGTGCGATTTGTGAGGATTAGGGATAATTGGTCATTGCTTGGGGAAAATGTGGGGTAAAGGTGGAGGATTGGTTTGGATTTTGGGGAGGTATGGATGAGAAATGGGGGCAGTTCGGAAGAGTGGACGTGGAAAAATGTGGCATGCTTGGATTGGACAGGGATAAGGGGGTATATTGGATGTGGAGGGAAAATGGGGTGAATTTTGGTTTGAGGTGGGGAAAGAATAGGGCGATGCATGGGGTGGATTTTGGGTAAAGGTGGGCGGAAAACTGGAGAGATTTGAAGTGGATGAGGATGGGACTTGAACAGGTGTGGGCAGGGAAAGGGATGAACTTTAAATGGGTGTGGATGGGAATATGGTGTACTAAAGGGTCCGATGACGGTGAATGACGGTTGGGTGAGCGGAATGGAGGTGAACATTCCGTCTGAATGAGAATGGGTTTGGGAGCATGGCGGGGATGAATCGAGATCGGCGTATGCCAGATCTACCGCCCACGACATGGCTTGGTGATGGGTTGGGTACGGATGCCTCGGGTGGGGTCCGTAGAATTTTTCCTTCTTTCCCTACGGGATGACGGAGGGTAAGGTGATGCCGTTATGCCGGTACCACAAGCTATATATTTTTTGGGTTTTATATTTTTATTATTATTATTTTTTTAAATAAGTGAATCTTTATGATGAAGAACTCCAGGGCATTTGGAATTCTCATTTCAGGCAGCGTTCGCACACTAAATATCTCCCGCGGCAGGCTCCCTTTGATCTCTGTGAAGGCATGGGAAACCACGCAAACAATCCAATCCCCCAGGGCAAATCAATAACTTGCTTCGAAAGAATCAAAAGGAAAACCCTTCGATCTATGTGAAGGCATGGGAAACCATGCAAACAACCCGATCCCCTGGGGCAAATCAATAAGAGTGATCTCTTTCGACCGGCGAGGGCGTATTGGGCATCGAAGAGTACGGGATCTATCAGAGATGCTAAACCCCTAAGCAGGGGACTCAGGGAATGGTGAAAGAAGGCCCCAGATTTGGGCTGCCAGGCCCAGAACAGGCTTGTTGTGTGTATTATATGCGCTAGGTCAAATCCTGGAGATTTTGGCTTAGCATGTGTATTACACACTCTAGGCTAAATCTGACAACGGTTGGTTGAGCGTGTGTAATATACACACTAGAAGAATTATGGGCAAAAAAGGCTTAGCGTGTATATTATACACGTTAGGTAAAAAGAGTTTATATAAACTATTTTGATAGTAAACAGCAGGCCCGAATTGAGTCTATTTTTTGAGTTTTTTTGAAGTTATGCTTATGGGGACTGATTTTCTTGTTGTAACGGGTCCCTCCTTACCAAACCTAGGGATACAAGGTCGATTCGGGACAACTAATGCAGTCCCTCACGGGTTTTAAGCTTTGCAATTGCATCGGTCACCCACTCGATATACCTTCGGCGCAAGCGCCTTCTCAGATACTGGACGGGGTGGTACTTTTTCGGATCATCACCACTAGGGGCTGCCATAGTACTAAGAACCGGGTGTTTGTATCGCTGACTAAATTCCCAACCCTTTAAACGCTACCCCCACAAAAATGATTTAAGTCCCTTAATTCAATTTTAAGGTTCAATTTTAAATTCAATTTTAAAAGGGAGGTTGCTTATCGTTCAAAAATGGGTGGTGATGATCCCGTGTCGCCTCTACAGGCCGGTGTCCACTGATATGATATGATTGCGAAAATTAAAAGATCACGTAAGCTTTCCAAATGGCTAAGGCATGTAAATGCGCAAGTAAGCCCGCCAATTAGCTAAGGCATGTAAATGACGAAAAAATAAATGAATTGTAAAGACAATGCTCAAGTAGGCTGCCAATTCGGCTAAGGAACTTAAATGACGGAAAAGGAAGTGTAAGTGAAACTAAACCGAATCGTAGGGGTGAAAAAATTTGATAGAACCGTAGGGGTGAGTAAAAATAAAAGAAAATAACCAAGTTAGTAAAAAAAAATAATAAAAAGGCTAAATTTCAAGCGGAAGCTCTACTAGCTGTCCCCAGCAGAGTCGCCATTTGTGCAACCGTGGGCTCTTTCGAGTCTGTCGTGATGATGCACTCATTAATAAAACTAGAGTCGCCACCCGGAGTTTTTAGTGTCCCGGGATTCCTCAAATTAATATTAAATGCACCGAAGTATCAACTATGACTCTGATTTAGCGATCCACGTCAAAAGCTCTTGGGTAGGGGCTTCGGTTATCTATCGAGAAGGTGTTAGGCACCCAATCAACCCACCCAAATGCGGTCTCTACTTATGGCCAAAATAAAAGAAAAATAAAGTGAAAAAGAGCACTTCCTCTTATCCAAAGGTGCTTTAATCTTATTTGTGTCCCTCCGCAATAGCCGAGATTTCGACGGCGTAACGGCACAAATTCAAGGTTGAGGGAAAAGCTAAGAAGGTAGAGGAGTAGAGGGGAGAGCCGGAGCTCTCGGGCCCTTGTAGCACAGCGGTGGACCTTCACATAGGTGCACTTGGCGAACTTCTAATACCTTGGAAAGATGGAATGGTGGTTATAATCCTCCAAGGCTTGATGGCAAAGAGGTAGGAGAAGAGAGTTAAGGGATAGGTCTCACCTAAACTAAGGGATTTTCTATGAAAGAAAAGGTCTAAGGGAGGTTTTAGGAATCTGGAATTTTTATGGGTTTTGGTGCATCAAAGGGGAGGAGGGGATCTCTTAATCTCTTTCTCGCTCTTAAAATTTTTTCAAGCCATTTGCAAGGGGGGATGCCTCTCTATTTATAGGTAAAGAGAGGATTAGGGGATACTTAAAAGCTAATTAGGATTACCAATTAGGTAATCCTAAACCTAAGGTTTTTTTTTGGGTTTTTAAGGTGGTGATGTGTGAGAATGGGTTCAATGGTAGATGATAGGGTGAAGCTTCAAATGACTAGAGGGTTGCAAATAGGGTAAGTGAGGGTGCAACAGCCCTAATAAAACCCACCCTAAACATTGGGATGGTCAATAAGTCAAACCCTAAAAGTAAATTTGAAGCAAAATCTAACAGTTACTGTAGTTAAGCCTGGCGTGTGTATTATACATGCCAAGCATAGCTACAGTGCCAGAGAAGTTCAGAGCCCGCTGTGGGACCCAGCTATGCTTAGCGTGTCTATTATCTACGCTAAGACATTTATGGGAAAAGATGGCCTAGCGTGTATAATATACACACTAGGCAACCTTTCTCCAGAAATGGCCTAGCGTGTGTATTATACATGCTAAGCATGCCCATACTCTCGAGAAGCTCTCGAGGGGCTCGGCCATATTCGGATCACCGTAATTTTGGATGTGCAACTCAGATTGAGGTGATTCTTAGCTTGTTGAAAAGTTGGGATTCTCTACTTTTCAATGGTATAAGCTTCTATCTCAGTAGAGGTCTCTATCAGACTTGGTACATCTCTCTCTAACCATTGCTTGGGAGGGTTAACTAAGGGTTCGGAGAGGTTGGGGGTAATTCCTAAGGGTTTACGCCAGTTTCTAAGGGTATGGGAGGATTCCTAAGGGTATGGGAGATGCTATCGGAAGCTCGGGGTGCGCTTCTTTTGAAGTATATTTCGATCGGGCCTTGGGCCAAATTTGAGTGTCTACAGATCATCACTATTGAATTGGATTTTTGAAAATTGTAATAAGAATCCTCGATGCATGGGTCAAAGATTGAGCCATGGTATGAAATGTTAGTGATTGTACTAACACTAAAGGCTAAGTGTTAGGGTTTTGTACACTAGAGTGGCAAACCTTTTAAATTCCCTAGAAGCCTTAGGGTAAGTTTAATAAATATTCTTAAATTTATAAATTAAAAAATAGAATTTTACATTTCTCTAGTTAATCCATACTACTCATCTAGTTGACTAAAATTTGAATCATCTTACACCACCCAATTTACATTGGGGAAATCTTGAGTGTTAGATGCATCAAAGTGCATGCACCACAAGATTGGTTGGAAACTGGACTTTTCACATAAATAAAGGACTGTAAATACAATAAAAGACAAGTTTTAATGTAGTGTGTGCTGAGATGGAGGGTCAACAAGGGTCAAAGGTCAATGGGAATGTGGGACAAAGAGGGAGAGAGAGAGAGAGAGAGAGAGAGAGAGAGAGAGAGTTTGAATAATGGGAATACTTGGGGACTTGGAGGATTTAGGCTTGGGCAGTGTGGGGGTGCCATCTGGCTAGAAATTTTAGTTTGTGTCTCTCACTTTCTTCTAAAAATTTGAAACTCTAAGGAGAACATAGCATTCCTGCCTTCTTCTCCATCTTCCTCCTCTCTGTAAACTCTATGAAAGCTTCTTAGAACAACTTGAAGCCCTTGTCTTCTCCTCCACAATCTAATCATTACATCTTTAAACTAAAACCACCAATCTAGCTTCCCCACTCCACCTATTGCAATATTCCTGAATTTGAGCCCCATCCCAGCAATCTTAGGCCCACGTTTTGGAGAGAAAAGAGCTTGGAGATTGGAGATTTCAAGGTAAAATCTGGGTTTAGTTGGTTGTTTAGATTTCTAGCATGTTTCATCTAGATTTTTCACATAGTTATATATCTTCTTCTGTTATTCTTTGATGGCCAAGTCTGGGATGACCATGCCTCCACATGGGACCAGCACTTTAGCACTCTTGGATGTGATTTATAGATCATTTAAGAGTTATCCAATGGCCTATGATGGCCAAGATAGACCTAGACCACTAGATTTCAAAATTGGATGCTTTTGCTATAGATCGCTTTGATTAGAATGGATTTTTGTATTGAAAACATGAATCTCAATTTGATTCATGTATAATACAGAGATGGATGACCATTCATGGGATCATCACACACATTCAAGGCCATCTAATGATCTTAAATGATTAAAAGGGTCAAACTAGGTCTATTTTGAGAAATTTACTTAGAAATGATATGATATTAGTACCTAGAAGTACATTTTTATGTAAATATTTTCTGTTATACCAAGATGAGATATGGACATGAGCCATATGGTATATGCATGTGGTTTTGATACACATGTAAGGCCATCAAATGGCCTAGATTGACCTAGAAGGTCAAAAATCTAGAAAACTATTCAAATCTTGAATATTTAGACCATACCATGAATTTTAGAGCTAAATGTCCACATAGATGTATGCTATATATATAATAGATCAATTTTATAAATTGCTCATCATTGTGGTTCATCATAAATCTCACAGAATTCTAGGTCAAAAATGTACCTTTGCATAGATAGTCTAGAATTTAAATTGATGAGTTTCTTTGCATAGTTTGGTTATGAAATTGTGCTGTGGATGATGGTGTGTTTAGATAAAATAATCATGTGTAGTCTCTATTGTGATGCACCCTATATTGCTTTGATCATATTTTAGATGTGTGATCCTAGATCGATCAATCTTTTGAATGAGTTTCATGTGATCTAGATTTCAATGTGCCTCAAATCTTTGTATAGTATTAGAATAGATGTGGCATAATAAGTGAGAGATCATGTACAGATTTCCATGGCCACTCTACAGAAAAAGAGTTCGATCATTAATAATGATGATTGAAAAATTTGATGGTCCAGATTGATTTCGTTGAAAACTTGCTAGATAAGCTAAAATATCTCTCGATACAAATGCCTAGAACTAACTTATTTAAAATCATAAGTTCTCCAATTTTTCAAAAAGAATAATAAGTACATGATTTGTTGAAATTTGTGTATTTGACCTTTGATTTGATCATGGGTAAATCAATGGTGTTAGATGAATTGATACGTTAGATGAATGGATAGGTTGGAATTTGACACGAAAGAATGAGGATTTAAAAATTGAATAGAAAGAACCTTTTATAAGGCTAATGTATAGATAATTTAGAAAATTTAATGTTTACTCGATAAGATGGACCCAATCGGATGGCTCCCAAAGCCCGATCCGATATCTTTAGAAAAATCGACATCGGTGACTAGAAGAGTACCAGTAACCGATTAGAGTTAATTGAATAGATATGATGACCCGAAACTCGATACCAATGAACCTGGGATTAGTTGGGGAAGTTCCGGACCATGATCCGATGATGTGTGGCATAAGATGGACTACTTAGCGGACCCCATCTAAGGCCAAAATTGTGAACTGTGCCATAGGAAATCAGTCACGGAACAGTGAACTAAAAAAATAAAAATAAAAGGTAGAAAAATCCCTAAAAATTCTGGGATGCACTTAACTGAGTTCCCGATACTCAATAAAAATTTCAGGCCCAAATCCCATACGGTCTGAAAGTTACAGCACCCCGAACGCGATGCTACTAATCTGCCCCATTGCACCCAAAAATAGGACTGTAATAAATTCTAGTTCCCGTGCCGAAATATTAATTGAAAATTCTAAAATAAATTGAACATTAGCCTTAGAACATCTTTAACATCTTGTAAAAATATCATGCCTCAATTCGATCATAATCAATGGCAAGAAATTCTACAAATTTCAGCCTAGATTATAGGTAAATAGTAGATGGCCAGAGAACCAGAGCCGACCTTCGATCGAATGGACCCTATTACATCCTGATATGGGGACTTTTGACCCAAAAAATATAAAAGAATAAGTTGGGTGACTCTCATATCTTTCCAGAGAGGCGCTAAACGTCACATTTCAATGTCGGAGTTAAAGGTTACAGACCCGACACCAAGGCCCAATAATTCATGCCACGATCAAACCTGATCATATTTTTGGGTGCCACAACTAGGAAAAGATGCACTCATCAATCATCTTATATCCAGTTTTGAAAGCATGTAAAAATTCGATCGGAGCCAAAAATAGCATCTGATTTACCGTAAGTTGTCCACCACTTCTACGGACAATCAGAATATACAGAATTAAAGCTAGTATTCGGACCTTGACCCGAGACTCGTGAAAAATTAGGCAGATCCAAACACAATCCCCTAATGCTAACATATGATAAACCCATGTGAAATTGGTCAACTAAGTCAAAGGACCCAATTGGATTCTTGACGGTCCAATAAGGCCTAAACTCCTAAACTCTAAAGTTAATCGGATTGATAGGATTAATAAGAGTCCAGTTAAGGACCAAGCCCATAGTTCGGTAAATTCGATTGCGAACCTGGCCCAAGGCATACTGAATGAGGCCCGTGGAAACAGAAAACATAAGACCAGGACCTCGAAAAGGCCCATACTTCTAGATTTAAATCTAGTAAAGGCCTGAATTACTTATGTTGGACCCTGTTGGACCTAAAATCCATCAAACCTTTATCGAATAGAACCCATTGAACCCTTTGGACCTAAACTCCATTGGACCCATATCATATAGAACCCGTTGGACCTAAAATCAATCGGACATTTATCGAATAAAACAAATTGGACCACTTTGGACCTAAACTCCATTGGACCCCTATCGTATAGAACCCTTTGGACCCAAACTCCATTGGACCCATATTGTATAGAACCCATTGGACTCTATTTTTTCCTTTGGACCCATAACCCTTTGAACCCATAAGCCATTGGAACCTTGACCCCTTTTGACCCACGACCCCTACTTGAAGTTATAGGATAAGTAAGAACTTGAACAACTAGTTAGTTGACTTAATTCAAATAACTAAGATTTATAGAAATAGGCACCTTCACGCCTTAAACATCGTTAGAGATAACCGAGTTCTATTATCGATGATGATAAACATAAGTCCCCTTTTGGACTTTAAACTGAGGTAACACTTGATACAAGTGTAAGCCGACAAGATCCCCCTTAGGATCAAGTCATGTGGTTGGAAGCTTGGATCTAACTTCTGCTTGGACATGATTAAAATAGAATACTGAAATGCCTGAAATGTACATGATTGATAGATAGTGACATGCTTGAACATGATTGAAATAGAATACTAAAATTCTTGAAATGTATATGATTGATAGATAGTGACATGCTTGAACATGAATGTTAAAGGAAATGCTTGAATGTAAAGGATTGAAAGATAGAATCTTGTATAGAATACAACGTATGACAGATAGATTCTTGAATATGTGTTGAACTCTGAATGTGGAATACATTATATGATAGACAAAATTTGAAAACATGTATAGAATACAGAAATACGAACACAGAGATATTAATACAGAAATATGAATAAAGAAATATGAATACAGAAACATGAATATAAAAATATGAACACAAAAATACATGATACAGAACCTTAGAAATGAGGATATATGATACATAACTTCAGAAATGAGGATACAGAATACAGAACCTTAGAAATGGGGACTTATGATACAGAACTTCAGAAATGAGGTTACATGATACAGAACCTCATAAATGAGGATACAAAATATAGAAGTATGAATATAATACATGAAAGATAGAATCGAGAAATATGTACGTAACACAAAATTTTGAATATAAAAAAGATGAATAATGCAACAAAAATTGAAAATTTGAAAATGGAAAGACAATACCATACAGACATGTACAGAACCACACATGGTTGATAGTTGTTTGTTGGGGTGTTTGCCTTCCCTCAAATGGGGGTCTAAAATCACTAATAAAACTAGGCAGAACACACTCACACAGACCTGCAAGTAATCAAGGTCTGTTGTAGTAAGTTTTAAGAAGATGGCGAGTAAGGGAATGTCCACAGGGAGGTTGGTTTAAAAATATGATAAATCTCCAGATCTGTATGAGATATGACACCCTAACTAATGCTACATTAGCTAAAAGACAGGGCAGAGGTTTAAAATGGATTGTCACTTAAGCTAAGGTAAAATTAAACATAGACTAACTTGGATCGAGTTTGAAAACTTAGATCTTGCAGGGGAAAAGAGTAAAAAGTAGAAAATGGAGAAGAGTAACTTAGAGATTGGTCTTCAGTGAAATCAGATTCAATTAATCAAGCTACAGAGGTTCAGAGCACACAATTCCCTCAATTGGCTATAAGCATAGCTGCAGGGTAGATAGCTGATAAGTAGTGAAAAATACCATTTTTTACCCCTAAACATGAGCCTTGAAAGACCCTTGAGAGGACTAAATAAGTGCTTTAGTGTTCATATTGCAGCTAACCAAAAAGACAGGTCCAAATCCGAAAACCATCCTAAAATGATCAAAAAGCTGACAACGCATGTCAAACTCAAAGAGGGAGTGAAGAAATAGCCTCAGCAATGGCTAAAAAGGTCCTAAAAGAGCAAGAAAAGACCTGAAGAAGAAGAAGGATCCATTCGCAAAGAAGAATGGAAGCTAAAAGTTCAATTCGCAAAGAACATCTACTATTCGCAAAGAACTTTGAACTTTGCGAAAAGAAGAGAAGTCCTTTGCGAAAAGACCTCCTGAAGCCAAAATTCTTTGCGAAAAGAAGAGAAGTCCTTTGCGAAAAGATCTCCTGAAGCCAAAGTCCTTTGCGAAAAGATCTCCTGAAGCCAAAATGCTTTGCGAAAAGAGATTACGGAGCCAAAATGCTTTAAGAGAGATTACGAGCCAAACTACTTTTTGAAAAAGCCCTTAAACTATGCGAAATGGCATTACGGGATTTGTCGTCCAAGGGTATTTCAGAAACTTTGCACACGCCTTAAAACCCAAGGACATTAGGAAGATTACGAGCACGAACCAAAGGCATATTCCACCCCATGTGAACACCCAAAGATGAAATTACTTGGCGGGAACTTCTAGAAGCTCAAACAGATTTTTGAATTACATAGTAATTGATGCCTCTGTTTCTGATTGGTGAACCGGATCAAGCATTTCGATTGGCGAGCAGATCTGGATCACAGTGCTCGACTCCTATTGGTTGATACTGAGATCTATCCAATTATCGATTGGTTGATACACATCGAAAGCTTAGGAAAACTATAAATAGACGAACCATTTGCCCAATTTGGGTATCCAGATTTTAGAGTTTTCATCTCTGTTTCCCCATTCCAATTAAAGCTCATCGATTCCCTGTAATCCCTTCTTGTATTTTACCTTTGAGAGCCATTGCGAGTGATTTGTACTTCAAGTTGGATTCAAGATCAGTAAATCGAGGGCTCTCGAGAAGCTCGGTATAAGTCTGAGGCTCTCTAAGAAGCCGTGCTCTGTAATTGTAACGTTGGATTTTAAAAGGTTCTTGTAATTTGTGTCTTCTCCATTGGAGTCATGTCGAGGGTTACGAATGTTCACCTTAGTGCATTAGACTTCTTTAGATTCACTCATCCGCATCCAACTTCCCTTAATTCATCATCCTGCGAATTAAGCGTTGGTAACCTAATTCAAGCGGCATTCTGATGATGTTCATGTTACGAAATAAAGAATAGGCCCCATCTAGGCGATGATCCATGACAAATCACGCCCATAAGTCTAAACCTATTCCTTAATTCGGATTTATTTCTCTTACATCTGTGCTGGTAGCCAGATGAAGATTGAATCTGCTCTGTTGAACTACAGATTCTCCATTAAAATTCAAAGGCTAAAATACATGAAGCTATTATTTCTGCATTTGTCTTATTTTAAACACCTCCACAACTCGGATCTGGATCACGTAGTTAGTTCTTTTCTTTATTTGCTTTTAGTTAAACGTGACAAAACCCAACACTCTCTTTTATCTATTCTTTATTTTAGATAATTATAGAGCCAGATCTGGTAGCACAGATCTGGAGGTTTATCTCTCATTTTAGACAAACTTCTCTGTGGACGATCTTGAAATACTTACTTTTAAAACTTGCTACAATTGGCCCTGATCTTGCAGGCCAGTGTTAGCCCCAATGTGCTGATATCCCTTTCATAAGTTAACATCCATATAATTTAGCATTCTTTAATTCTTTAATTTTTTGCACACATTTTTGGCACACTTGGAGCGACAACAATAGCTCCACTCCAAATCGCAAGATCCACCTGGTCTTAAAGCTATGATCAGTCCACTTTAATGGTCACAGACCATCCTATAGACTTTATCTGATCCATGGATTTGCAGCAGACGAATCCAATTGGACCCTGAGCTTGGACTAATCTTAAGGTTATGATCTGTCCACTTTAATTGTCACAGACTATCCTAGGGATCTCCTCCAAAGCTAAAGCATCAATTAGAACAATTAAAACCACTACAGATGCTGCAATTCCCAGGTCACAGACTCAAGGAATCACTGGAGTATCAGATCCAGGCAGATCGGGTGGTATCCAAGAGGCCTACTAGTTAAGTGGGTGAGCTGATCTACAGACTCCTCTACAAGAATTCGATCGATCACCAAATAAAACCAAAGGAACTTTAGATCTAATTAAAACATTAAAAACATCATTTACATTGCAATCAAAATCACTCTACAATGGAAATACTCTCAGATCTGTATTCTGTGCTGCTGGGAACCCACAATAACAATCTTAACCTTGCCTAATTACAGATCTAATTTCTCTCCTTGCTACTCCAAGGGAATTAGCCAACCATTGTTGGGCTAAAGGAGGGAAAATAGAATTTCTCTGCAAGCTTTAATCTCCAGAATTTGGCTCAGATCTCGATCCCCCCCCCAAATTGCAATTAGGGGTCTCTATATATAACTTTCTCCTCTATTTTTCTCACCAAAGATCTCTTCTAGAAGGCCCTCATAGTTTGTTAGGGTTCTATTAGAGCATGCTGGTCGGTTAGGGTTTCCTAGGGCATCTTCTGGAACCGTCGTGCTGGTCACTAAATGCCTCGGGTTGCGTGCAGCAGGTCACCAAGTCACAGCATGTACACAACTAAATTTCTGAGAAGTTTTGTATATGATTTCGACAGGCTCAGGAAGCTTTCGACAGATTCAAATAGAGCTTTTTGGTACTTTTGCTAGGTTCTCAGATCTCTTCGATAGGTTCCGATAGGATGAGCCTTCTCTTAGAGTTTCAGCATTCTCAGCCCTTGGCCTGAATTATTCAACAGGTTGAGGCTGCTTTTCGATAGGTTGGAGCACCATTTCAATAGGTTCCACTCTGCATGCCATTATTTCGATAGGGTTGCTTTCACTCCTATCGAAAGGCTCAAGCACCCTTCGATAGGTTCTATTCCAGTGTCTTCATCTCGATAGGTTCAAGAAACCATTCGATAGGTGCCCTTTACACCTTAGGCAGGTTTTTGATAGGATGGTTTCTTCCTTCCTTTCAGCTGCTCGATAGGTTCTTGGATCCTATCGAACTCCTCAATCCACACGAATCCATCCTTCTTCCTTCAGATCCTATCGAAACCTTTTCAACTGCATGAATTCCTTCTTTCTTTGCTTTCAGCTCCTATCGAAGTCTTCAGGTGACCTCTCGATAGGATGTTTTTAGCCTGTTTTCACTTCCTTCACCTTGCCCTGCTATAGCCATGCGCTCCAAGGGTCCAGTGATGTGCTACCCTCTGGTGTGTTGTTGCTGGGTTTGTCCTGTGCTGAGATATGGCCCCTTTTTGGGAATTCTTGAGTGGTTTTCTACATTAGTGTCATCTTTTATTGTTGTCTACAAAATACACTCGACAGAGGTTTATTAGTATGCTCACAGGTCTATCAATGGTTAGATTAAAGAGTGAAAAGTGGCATTTTTCACCACTTAACACACCCCCAAACCTAAGCTTTGCTAGTCCCAGAGCAAAGGAGAATTAAAAGGAAATAAAAATGCCACTTTCATAGGGAGTACGGATGCATTTAGCATATGCACGAAGCCTTTTAAACCCCTAGGTGATCCCTAGCAGAGGAGTGAAGTCTCCTGAGGGTTTTCAGTGAAGGTACCCACAAACTTCTCCAATAAGGTTAGTTAATCGTAGTGCAACCTGCTAAACAGAGTTTCAGTAAAATAGAATAAATTCACACTGCGTCTTTTCAATTCATTAGAGGAGTTTCAATCAGAAAGAAAATCAGTTCCAAACTTGAAAGTCTGGTGCAATCCTTCACCATCACTCAACTCATGTCAAGGCATTGCTCCAAGGAAGAAAGGCATGGCTCACCTTTCACTTGAGAATTCTATTTTGATACTACCCCCATCAAATTTGGATTTCAAACCTAAGTCTCACCCGGGCTGTTCACTCACAACGAAAAAGAATGAAGGGTGTAGAATTACACATGACTCAAAAGGCGATTCTGACCCTCAAATAGGAATAAGCTTTGAGCATAGGCATTTCTCTAATTCCTGAAAGTTTTCTAGCTCTTCACATCATAGATTAAATAAATCTTTATCTCCACATGTCAGCTCAATTCATTTCAGATCAGTAAGGTCTTTTTATTGGGTTGTAATGTGGCTTAGGGATGAGGTTTGTAAAAGAAAGAAAAGGGTAAAAGGGATTCAAATTGAGAAATCAGTAAAGGTAAGGAGATGGTTTGCAGCTCATCCTTCTTCTTTTCAGCACCTCTTCAATTTCTTTGTGGAATTTCAGACTTGAAGTGATCAGCTTCTTATCTTCTTGTAGATTTTCAAATGAAGTGACTTCTCTTTCTCATCCTTTTGCTCTATTTTTTATTATTTTTATTTTATTTTTATTTTTTTTTAAATTGGGATGCCACAACTATACATCACTCTAGTTTTCAAATATACTTTCTTCTTCTTTTGCCAGACATCGAACCTTGCATCTCTAACCTCACTTCTCTTATTTTTTGATTTCTCAGGTTGAGGGTGAACTGAAATAGGTCAAAAAGGTTTTGGGTTCAAAATTTCTGGTTTCCATCAAAGAAAAACTGTGATTTTAAAATCTCAACTGGTGTGCATCAAGGGTAGTTCAAAGGTGGGGCATTTTAGGCTTAAACTGTTCAAGGGATGGCCTTACTTCATGTCTTCAATGTCATGAATGCTGTCAAGCTGTTTCAACTTGGAATTTCCTAACTCCTAGTGATTAAAATTAGATCCCATCAGTCCTTAGAGCAGAAAAAATTGCCAAGACACTCTTCAAAGAAACTCTTTCAGGTCCCAAATCTCACTAGGTATGGCCTTCCATCAAATTTTCAGGGGTGTATCTTCACATTCTTCTCTCATTTCAAGTTTACTACACATCAAAATTACTTTTCACAAATTGTTGACATTTGCCTCATGAAGTCTGTTGGACTACAGCTTATTTCAGTTTCAAACTGTTTTTTTTTTAATTTCCTCTTTTTATAAAAATTCAAGTGAGAATTTACTCTACTTAATTCTAACCACTCCTTTTTAGCCTAGCTGCACTGAAATTAACTAATTTATTGGCATACATGCCATACCCCCAAACCTAAACTAAACAGTGTCCTCACTGTTTACAACATGAAATTAGGAGAGAGGCATTGGGGGGAAAAGAGCGAAACAGAAAAAAAAACTACATGAGACAAAACTACATGAAGACAAAATTATATTAAAATGCTAAATATATACATGAGGCAAGTGAGGAAGAAACTAAAATAACAAACTGCGATAACTATTTACAGGCATCATCTGGCCACTCATAGAGGTTAGCCAGATTTTTCAGCTCATCCTATGATAAAGGAGCTTTTCCTTTAGATTTAGCTTCCAGTTGCGACTTCTTTGCTGCCTCCTCAGATTGGGCAGCGGGTTGTTTTCCTTTGGGATCAATAGTAGCAACATAATCTGAATCTGAATCTAAAGGAAAAAGGGCAGTGGGGTCCAATCTGAGAGCCACAACAGCCTTCCTTCTTTCCTCCCTTAACAGTAAGGTGAAGGAGGCATCAGGTCGGGTTGGGGGTTGGGTGGGAGGGCCGTCTTTAGATCGGGCGGCAGGCTTCTTTCCTTTCTTGACAGAAGTAGCAGAGCGAGCAGATCGTTTGGCAGTAACTTTCTTCTTGGGGAGAGCCCTTGTTGGTTTTGGAGGGGCAGGTTGAGTAGGGGGAGGCTCCTGGGCAGGAGGGTGCACATCAACAGGGGGGGTGGGAGGTGGTTGAGTTGTAGAAGGGGGACAGGATTTAGTGGAAGGACATGTAGGGGGAGGTGTAGTGGCGAGAGGGGTAGGTTGAAATGGCTGAGAGGTAAGGGAAGCAATACTACAGGGAATAGTTGCCTCTAGCCTTCCAATCGTGTGGTCAACACTGGCTCCGAGGTCTAAAAGGGCCCTTCCAATCGTGTGGTCACCAATAATACAGGGAATAGTGAGTATCCCTGGGTCTTGCAACTTCTCAAGTATTGTCATGGTTAATACAGAATTTACTGTATCAGTCGCAAAGACCTTCTTGGACAAATGGCCTCTGGCCTTCCTTTTTTGAGTACAGAGGTCTTTCAGAAACTTTGCATAGGCTGGGACTTGTCGGATTGCATCAAGCAGGGATAAATTTATCTTGACCTGGTTAAAGGTCTCCATCATTTCCTCGATCTGTGCCTGACCCTTATCAAAAGGGGCAGGGCCACTCAAAGCTTGAGGAAATGGCAGCTGAGGTACTGCTGGTTCCTCAGCTGCAAGCCCATGGCTGAACTTTTTTTTTTTTCTTTTTTCTATTTTTATCTCCTGCTGAGGCTCAACTACAACCTCTTTATTTTTCTCTGGTTGAAGGCGTGAGTGAGTTCTTTACTACCTTAACAATATCCTTATCACTTTCACATGACATTTCCTTATGCTAGACCTCTCCTTGTTCCTTTCCCACCTGGTTGTCTACCATCCTACCAGACCTTAGGGCAGTTATGGCATTGGCCCCCTCAAAATTGGGGGAGCCTTCTCTGATGGAATACTGGCCCTTAGGGTTGGCAATTGGTTGGCTTGGCAACCTGCCCTCCTGTCTTTTAGCCAAAGCATTGGCTATTTGGCCAAGCTGCTCTTCTATTTTCTTAATGATTTGACTGTGAGAAGTCACAGTTTGATTTAAGGGTCCAAGGCTTTGCAATTGGGCCAAAATCTGATCCTCAAAAGAAGCACTTCGGGGCTACGGTGGGGGAACTATCAATTGATTTTATTGTTGGGGCTGCTGTTGTTGGAAATTTGACCTTTGAGCATAACCCTGGTTAAACTGCTGATGTGGCCTTTGAGGTAAGGCCAACATCTGTTGTGGCTGCATATAATTGTCTTGCCTCCACCTCAAATTTGAGTGGTCTCTCCATTGGTAACAAGCATTTTGGTGCTGGTATCCATATAGTTGTTTATTGTAGCCACCAGATTGTTGTTGTCCAAAAGATTGGGCCGCAGCAGCCTGTTCCATTACAAACTCAGGGTATTGCCCCGTAGATGGACATTCTTCTACTCTGTGCTGTGGAGATTGGCATATCAGACATGCCTCCATCACTTGTGCAGCCATTCTGGGCTGCACCACAGTCAAAAGTTTATCAAATCTTGTAGTAAGATTGGCCATCTGCATTCTCAGATCATCATTTCCCCTAACTTCATATATTTTTCCTTTAGAAGTCTGAGCCACCCCCAGCTTAGGAGATGGTTCCTGAACAGTTTTAGAAGAGGACATCTTCTGGAAAGCATTTTCACTTATGACCTCCAACAAGTCCCATTCCTCATCAGCTGTTCTATGCATGTACGTTCCACCACAAGAGGCATCTACCATGTCTTTGCTCTTCTCATCAATCCCATTGTAGAAGCTCTGGACAAGCTGCCAGTCAGGGATCTTGTGGTGGGGACATTGTTTGAGCATCTCTTTAAATCTATCCCAGCACTGGTTAAAATCTTCAGTTGGGGATTGGGCAAAAGAAAGTATGCCTTTCCTCAACTGGCTGGTCTTGGTCTCTAGGAAAAATTTAGACAGAAATCTTGTCTGAAGGTCTTTCCAGGAGGTGATGTTGTTGTTTGGGAGAGTAGATAACCATGTCATGGCCCCGTCCTTTAGGGAGAAAGGAAAGAGCCTTAACCTAGTGGCTTCTGGTCCCAAACCAGCAATGGAGAATGTCGTGCACAGGGCCAAGAATTGGTCAATGTGCTTGTAAGGGTCTTCCTTGCTAAGCCCATGGAAAGAAGGAAGAATTTGGATGATGAAAGTTTTGATTTCGTAGTTTCCTTGAACATCAGGGAATTAGATGCTAAATGGAGAATTGTAATCATCCAGAGCATTCAATTCCTTTAATGTTCTAGGTTGTTCTTCACCCATAACTGCTATCTCAATTTCAATAGGGGGCTCAACAGTGGTGTGTCTATGCCTTCTTGGTCTTCTACCCCTTTCTATCTCAGGGTTAGCAGGCTCCAACGTAGGACTGAGGGATCTCCTTCCTAACATGCACACACACCAACAATAGGGAAGACTATTTACAGGCACATTGCACTTAAAAAATTGTAACTATCCTAATCAACTGCTATGCTATGGAATCTTCAAATGAGAAATAGACTGAGTTTTGAGGGTTAGAGAAGTGCAAACAGAGGTAGCTAGACTCCCAGTGCAATTCTACTCTCCTTCTCTACTACGGTCCAAATCTGCCAGAAAATTTTCAAATTTAAATCAACAGTATCAATTATTCACAAGTACAGCTACCAAAAAATAAAGAATAAAAAATCTAGAGTCTACTAAAAGATCAATTTCCCCGACAGCGGCACCAAAAACTTGTTAGGCTATTTTTAGAGTGCTTGCTACTGACTTTATTGAAGACAGTGATAAGAATGGGGTGAATGAAAATGAATGAAAGGTGGATTGAAAATGACAGAGCAGCAAGCCTAAAATATGTACAATCCTTCAAGATAAAGGGCCTGTTGTAGCAAGTTTTGATAAGTAGGAGTTTGTCCCACAGGGAAATTGATCTTAAGCTCCAAGGGAGCCATCTTTAGTAGGCCCTCCAGATCTGACTACAGATCTGGCAATCCTAAAGGGAAGGGGATTTAGGGTCACTAAAATCTAAATTCTAAGGTATCCTAATGTCTAAAATATAGAAAGGTTTAAGAAAGAAGATGGAGTGAAAAAATAAATATAAAAGGGTGAGAAGTATGCTATTAGGTTCAGATCTGATGGGCTTCATGACTCAAATTCAGATCTGCTGCTATAGAAGTCCTGTCCAGTGGCTACATTATCACCACTGAGGAGAAAGAATCCAACTCATCTCTGTGCCATGACCCAATCCCTTTATGGCTATAACATGTCCACTTAAATGGTCACAGATTATCCAAGTGGGGAACCACAGTCCAGAGATGGGTCAGAACAAGTTTATCATTGTAAGCACTACTTCATCCAGGCTACAAGCACAAGAATCCATAGGGAACTAAAGTGCTATGTGTGGGGCTAGGCCGGTATGGAAGCATGTTAGCCCAGACACATAAAACCAGCAAGAGTTTGAGTTCAGCCTTAGATCCAAGCATCCTTTGCTTTAGAGGCTGTGATCGATCCAAACGCAATCTCTATAACCAAACCAGATCTGCCATCTGATGGCGGGTCTATACACATACAGGGGAGTTTGTCTCAGCACAATCTCTCACAGGGCTACAAGCACAAGTGCAGAGAAGAATAATCCATCTTGAGTCTGTGGGTTGGCTTCACCCTAAGGCTATAACCTGTCCACTTAAATGGTCACAGACTATCCCAGAGTCTATCCTCCTCACAAAGCTCAAGATAGAACAAAAAACATTGCTGCCACCACCATGTTCACAAGGCTACAAAAGCTCATTGCTCCCATGGGGACTTCAGATCTAGTGGGTCCTGTGGTGGGGCTAGGCCTGTATGGGAGCATGTTAGCCCATACGCACAGGTCGCTTGGATCTGAATAGACCATAAAATCAGTCCTCCATTGCTTACAATACGTCCTAGCAATGGAGGATCTCAAGATAACAGCCTTGTACAGAACAACTCACAAAAATCCCATAAAAGTAAAACACCTTATCATGAAACTCCATTAATCTATTCCAAATAGTCATACAAAGGCATAGCCAGCAAATGCTAGACTATGGAGAGAAGAAAAAGTAAAAAGAAAACTACCTAAACCTTCCTAGAGATATGCAGCTACTACAAGAGGAAGATAGACTAAATTCTATTCTTAGCAGAGAGTCCTCTAAACCTAAACCAGACTTAGGTTTATATAGTAGTTAGTTTGGCGGTGCATTAGGGTTAGGACCCTAATTTTAACGATGCCACATGGCCTAATATTATCCCTTGGATGCCTCGGGGCACGTGCACGAAACTTAGAGCATTGGAATGCGTGCCCTAATTGCAGAAAGTTCCCAAAATGTCCTCTATAGAGGTGAGGGGGAGTTAGAGTTCAGAGCCTCGCCAGGTAGCACTAGTATCCAAGACTGTCGCGTGGTAGCACGGTCTTCGTGAGATTGGATTAGCTTGAAATTCTAGCCGTCACGGGGTTGTCTTAGTTGCAGTTGAAGCAGTCGCGCGATAGAGCATTGAATCCTCGCTGGATTGCTCTAGTCTTCGCAGGATTGCACTTTCCTTCTGAATGGCGCGAGAATTGTGTGAGCAATTTGTTTCTCAATCGATCTTCATGAGGATCCTCACGAGGACGTGATGTGCATTGGTCTTTGAATTGCGCGAGAGGTTTTTTCTGAAGTTTTGCATCCCGCGGCCACTGCGCAACAGCTGCGCGCCGAAATGCCTGGAGCTCTCTCTCCTCAGTTGATCTGAGTGAACTGCGTGAGGTTTGAGAGATGCTTTCTTGAGCTGCGTGAGACTGCGTGAGCAGTTATATTTGAGCTTCACGAGAGTTGAACGAAGTATGATTCTGAGGCCCCTCTGTCACTCAACTGCGCTAGAACAGTGCGGGCAACTGGAAATGAAGTTTTGGGAAACTCGCGAGGACTGCACGAGGCTTAATTTCTGAATCCTTTAAAGCTTGTGAAAGCTGCGCGAGGTTCAATTCTTGTCTGGGTTCAGCTTTCATCCTTCTGAGGGACTTCTGGGGCAAAAGTGGGCTCCTTAACAGGGTTTAGGCCTTATTGCAACTGTTATTTATTACCTACAGAAATGACTTAACACATATTTATTAGATGGCTAAGGGTCTAATAGAGGCTAAGTTAAGGGGTGAAGAGTGGTACTTTTCATGTCTTAACAGGGAGCCCTTGTTGGTTTTGGAGGGGCTGGTTGAGTAGGGGGAGGCTCCTGGGCTAGAGGAGGGTGCACATCTATAAGGGGGGTGGGAGGAGGTTGAGTTGTAGAAGGGGGACAGGATTGAGTGGAAGGAGGTGCAGGGGGAGGTGAGGTGGCGAGAGGGGTAGGTTGAAATGACTGAGAGGTAAGGGAAGCAACCTTTTTCTCCAATATGTCAATTTGTTTTGTGGCATAGAGCAGGTTGGCATCAGAGAGTTCCTTGGTGGCCTTGAGTATCTCCTGAGCATTGGCTAATTTTTTCTTGAGAAGCTCAGAATTCTTCTTCTCATATTTGGCAATGAGAGTCTCAGCAGCTGCCAACTATTTTGCGGACTCATAACGAGTCAGGATTTCAGACCACCCTTGAGAGATATCTCGGAGCTTAATTCTGTGCTCCAATTCTATGTTGGCAATCCTCTCCTCATAACGGGCCGCCATGGAAGCGTGGAGTGCAGCCATACCTCTCAGGACATCCCTGTGGATGTAAGGGTTGTCCCTCATGGCATACAGTAGGGTGAGGTAAGGGGGGATGTAAATGGTTTGTCTAAGGACAATGGGCAACGACAGGGGTGTAGTGGATGAAGAGGAGGGGGTGGAGAGAACCAGATCCTCCCATGGATCAGTTTAGGTGGAGGCATCCTAGAAAATAGGTGGGGAGGTGGTGGAGGGTAGAGGGGATTCAGCTACTGCGGAGGCTAGTAAATCTAGTAATGAGGATAAAGTGGCCGATGGTGAGGAAAGTATGGGGAGAGCTAGTGCGGCTACGTCCTCAGGCTGGGAAACCGCGGGTGTGGGGTAGGTATGGGTGAAGCAGGAGGGGATATGTGAGGGGGTTGAGGGGCAGAAGAGGGTGGGGTAAGGGTTGATTGAATTGATTGGAGGCATGAGGACATGAGGGTCAAGTTGTCGGTGTTGATGGTTAATTGGGATTGAAAGGTTTGGAGGAGGGATAGAATTTGAGTGAGGGTGTCAGGCATGGTGGGGCTAGAAGGGTCAGGTGTTTCGACATGATGGAAGGGAGAAGAGGGTGCATGGTTAAAATGAGGAGGAGTGGGGCGTGGGGAGTCAGGAAGTGGAGTGTATTCATGAGCCACATCCTCCACAATTGAGGTCATGAGGGCCGTGAACCCAGTAGTGGGGAACAAGTCCACACCCTGTGGATGCAGAGGGGCTTGTGATGGGGTGAAATTAGAAATGGGTGGAGAAGAAATGATAGGGGTAAGCTCAGAGAATGTGGGAGGTTCAAGGATGTCAGGTTGGAAAACTTGGGAGGTTGGTGGAGAGAGGTTTGTTGGAAGAGGGACTGATACAAATTGAAAAAAGCAAAGTGGGTGGAGGTATGGGTAATGGGACAAGTATGGTAGGTGGAGGGGTGGATAAGGGTATCTCTGCAGGAGTCTCTACTGCCACGGTAGTGGGTGCCTTCTCAGCCTCCTCCCTTCCAACTGGCTGACTCTTCTTAATCAAGGTGAGGCTGGTTGACCATTCCCGCTTTCCATACAATTGAATGGTTAGCTTCACCATTGGCTCATTTCGCTTGATCAGATACTTTCCAATCTTGAGTAGACATGTGATGAGTCTGCAGAAAGGCAGACCTCCTCCCTTAGAAAAAGCTGGTCTCTTCAGCACCTTGTCATTGATGTCCACCATTGTTTCAAAAATCTGCTTAGGTGCATTCACAAATTGCCCCTTTGAACAGAAGTATAGGGCATCCATTAATGGGGCCCTTCTCTCTTGCAAATGGCCAGAGACATAGACATTTTTTCTCAAAATGGTATCAATGAGTCTTAGGGTAGGATGGAGGTCTCTTCTCATCAAGGATTCACCAGAGCCCACTATTCCGTTAGTAAGCTGTTTAGCCATTTCCCTAAATGTAGCCCCTGTGGGTGCTCCCTCAGCTCTGATGGAGTCAAATTGATATGAGACTCCCAAAGCCATCCCAATGTCTTTGTAATTGGCAGTCAGCTGCCAGTCATCAATCAAGATTTCTAGTATATCCTCGGCCCCAGGCCTCACCTTCTTTATCAGGTTCTGGTACCACAATTTCACCAACCTGGGGTAGACATTTTCCTTCAAGGGTGAAAGTAGGGGCAACAAACCTTCTCTCTTCAAATATTCCAATGTCTCTTGGCACTCCCCAATGTTGGCAAAATAAGCTAGATCAAAATTTGTCTCAGGGACAAGACTTAATTTTTCTACAAACTCATTGGGGGTAGTTAACCCAGCTGGCAGCTCTACTGGAGGAGTAGCTCTTGCTAAGGGTTCTTCCACCATAGGCTCCTAAATCTCAATAACTTTGGCTTTCTTAGCTTTAGGAACCTTTTTGGGTGTCATCTCAGTGAGCTTCCTCTTAACAGGCGGTTTGTCAGCTAGCTTCAACTTCTTGGAGGATTTGGGGGTGGAAGCAGTTGTTCTCCGACTTATGTTTGCTAGAGTTTCCTCCGGCTCATCCATTTTACTCTCAGAAATTAATCACTCACCAACTTGGATGGAGCTTGAAGGTTAAAAATTAGAGAAATGATAAATTGATGGTGGGAAGGCAACTGTCCTCGAAATACCCAGGGTTTAACAGAAATCGCAATGCACAACTTCAATTTTTCCAAAGTCAGGGGCAAAATGCTCCTCTGTGCAAGCTGAATGTACTAACAAAATGGCAGACTGAACAACTGAAGGTTCTATGAGGATTTCGTGGAGAAAGAGGGAGGCGAAAGAAAGAGGAAAAGAGCTAGGGTTTTGCAGAAGGTATGGAATGAGGCACAAATGACCTATCGATAGATATATAAGCGGTGAAATACAATTCCGATAGGATGAACTGGATGGTTTCGATAGGTTCATGCATCCTGTTTAAAACATAGCAGACAAAACTTTAAAAGGGGATGATTCGATAGGGTCTCGATAGGTGGAACTATCCTTCTAATAAGTTTAAACGGCAGATGAGTCATCATTTCGATAGGTTCCCGATTGGTATCCAAAACCTATCGAAATCTCCGTTTTGCTCGTTTCGAAAGGTGAACTTGACCTGTCGAAAACTCCTAAAACCAAATAAGGCTGCATTTTTGGGCACTCACAGTCTTAGTTCTTAGCAGGCTCTATTGCTGTGGTGCCCCATGATTTGATTCTCTTATGGACAGCTCCCATTAACTCAGGACAACTGCTAATATTGAAATGACAGCCTAGTACTAAGCATGGCAGTTTTGTTTCTCTTTTTTCTTTTTATTGCAGGAAATAAATAAACAATCAATTAACAACTAAGTAAACACCTAAAAAAAAAATAAAGTATGGTACATATGATACATACTGACTTCAGGGGCTAATCTGGAGGGTCTGAAAGGTCCATAGTCTCCTCAAGCTCATCAAACTTGGCACCTTTCGTGTATCTTTTCCTCAGCCAGTGTCCATTCCCTGGGTGCAGTTTTCCATCTGTGAACTAAGCATTGTCCTGCAACAGCCAATGTGTATTTTTGTGAATCACTTTCTTTTGGGCATTAATGGAAAAGCAACCCTCTTTAGGAGAGGTTGATAGCTAGTGCTATACCTTCATGTTACCAAATGATACTTCCATGATTCCATACCTGCATTGTATGTGAGCTTTGGCAGTGGCCAAAAAGGGCCTGCCTAGAATCACAGGTATGGAAGAAGCACATTTGCTTGGTTCAATGTCCAATACCAAAAAGCCAGCAGGATAGAAGAATTTGTTAACTCCAACCAAAACACCCTCAATTATCCCCACAGGTTTCCTTTCAGATTTGTCAGCCAGCTGTAAGACCACATGTGTGGGCTTTAATTCTCCCAAGCCCAGCTTCTCATATAGTGAATATGGAAGCAAATTTACACTGGCTCCCAGATTTAATAAGTCTTTGTCAATGATGTGATCCTTAATGATGCAGGGGATAGTAGGGGTTCTAGGGTCTTGAAATTTGGTTGGGGTTGCAATCGACAAAATTTGTTTCACTTTCTCTGCTGAACAGACTTTCTTGGATAGGTGTATCCTGGATTGTCTTTTATGGGTGCATAGTTCTTTTAAAAACTTGGTATAGGCTGAGACTTGTTTAATGGCACCAAGGAAGGGTAAATTGATCTGTACTTGCTTGAAAGTCTCCATCATTTTCTCAATTTTTCCTTGCCCTTTATCAAAAGGGGAGGGTGCTTGTTGTGCCTTAGGAAATGGCAAATGTGGGATTGCTCCCTCACTTGCAGCCTTAGCCAATAGGGCCTCTTTCTTTTTTATTTTTTTCTTTTCTTAAGGATCCTCATTATCCTCTTTATTCACAGCTGGTTTCTCCTTCAAGTCCACCACTGGTGGCTTTTGTTTTGTTCTGGTAGAAATCACTTCATTTTCTTCCTCCAAGTTCCTCACAGGCTCATAGCCCACTTGGTTGTCCACTAGCTTACCACTTCTCAAACTTGTAACAGATTTCGCTTCCTCATAGGTGGAGGAGACTTCACCCACTACAAATTGTCTTTGTGGGTTGTCCTGTGGTTGGCTAGGCAACCTTCCTCCCTCTCTCTTAGTCAGAGAATCAGACAGCTGACCAAGTTAGTACTATATCTTTTTGATGCTCTGGTTGTAAGAGTGCACAGTTTGGGTTAGGGAGTTCAAATTTTATAGTGAAGACAGAACTTGTTCCTCAAAGGAAGATGCTCTCGCAGTTGGAGGAGGTGCAGCTTGCTGCACAGGAGGGGCTACAGGTTGGGCCATGGGTTGTTGATACTGAGGCCTTGGGACATAACCTTCTCGATAGGGCTGAGCATTTCTCTAGGGCATGGGCTACTGGGGCTGCTGCTGCTGACTGGGGTATGCATCTTGTCTCCTCCTCAGATTGGGGTGCTTCCTCCATTGATACCTAGCAGCAGGCTGCTGCTCATAAGACTGAGCTGCAGCCACATGCTTTGTTATAAAATCAAGAAATTGGTTAGCAGATGGGCATTCTTCAGTGGCGTGAGCAGGGGACTGGCATATGGCACATGCCTCCTCCATTCTAGCAGCCACAGGTGACTGCATTGCTCCCATCAGCCTATCAAATTTCAGGGCTAAACTGTCCACTTTCCTTTCCAAATCACTTGGCACACTCACTTCATGTAACTTCCCTCTTGAAGTATTCTCCTTCACCAACCTAGAAAGCTCTAGATCTTTAGCTAAGGTTTCCCTTTGCATAGAATTCTCACTAATGATATCAAAGAGCTCTCATGCCTCCTTAGTAGTTTTATGGAGGTAGGTGCCACCACAGGAAGCTTCTATCATGTCCATGCTCTTAGAATCAATTCCCTGATAAAAGCTCTGAACCAATTGCCATTCAGGGATTTGATGGTGGGGGCATTTCTTTAGGAGTTCCTTGAATCTCTCCCAAGCTTGGTGAAAATCCTCAGTTGGGTCTTGGGCAAATGAGATGATGCCCTTCCTCAACTGGCTTGTTTTTAACATAGGGAAGAACTTGGCCAGAAATTGACATTGGAGGTCACTCCAGGACTGAATGTTATTGGGTGGAAGCATGGACAACCAGGTCCTGGCTATGTCCTTTAATGAAAAAGGAAAGAGTCTCATCTTGGTGGCCTCCTCCCCCAAACATGTGATATTAAATGTAGTGCATAGTTCCAAGAACTCATCAATGTGCTTGTAGGGGTCTTCTTTAGTCAAGCCATGAAATGAGGGCAGCATTTGAATTATGGATGATTTTATCTCATAGTTTCCCTGAGCAACTGGGAATTGAATGCAGAAGGGGGAATTGTAAACCCCTGGTTCATTAAACTCCTTGAGAGTTCTAGGCTGTTGTTGCTCACTCATTTCTGTAGAGTCAATTGCAACAGATGTGGGTGTAGTTGGTCTGGATCTGAGAAGTTTTTCAACCTCTGGATTTAGTGAAATAATCTAAGGTTGGAGAGTTCTCCTACCAAACATACAACACTCAAAATCTGAATGCAGAATAGATCCTCAACACAACAAGTAGAATCAACCAAAATTTCTAACTACTCTAACAAAAATATCAACATATCTGAAAAATAACAGGGGAGTAGAGGGATGCAAACTATAGATAAGTCTTCAACACATTTCTCCTCTCACTGGCAGCCTTAGATCTGATGAAATGCACACAAAATATTGAAAAACAACAAAACATACAAATGCAGTTAGTAAAATTAAACAAACATCTATCAATTTCTACAGATCTATGATCAAAACTTAGATCTATCAATTTCGAAACACACCTCCCCGACAGCGGTGCCAAAAACTTGTTGGATTTTTTGCCTTCCCTCAAATGGGGGTCTAAAGTCACTAATAAAACTAGGCTGAACACACTCACACAGACCTACAAGTAATCAGGTCTATTGTATCATGTTTTAAGAAGATGGTGAGTAAGGGAATGTCCACATGGAGGTTGGTTTAAAAATATGATAAATCTCCAAATCTGTATGAGATCTGGCACCCTAACTAATGCTACGTTAGCTAAAAGACAGGGGAGAGGTTTAAATGGATTGTCACTTAAGCTAAGGTAAAATTAAATGTAGACTAACTTGGATCAAGTTTGAGAACTTAGATCCTGTAGGGGAAAAGAGTAAAAAGCAGAAAATGGAGAAGAGTAGCTTAGAGATTGGTCTTCACTGAAATCAGATTCAATTAATCATGCTAGAGAGGTTCAGAGCACACAATTCCCTCAACTGGCTATAAGCACAGCTGTAGGGTAGAAAGCTCCACTCCAAATTACAGGATCCACCTAGTCTTAAGGCTATGATCTATCCACTTTAATGGTCACAGACCATCCGATAGACTTTATCTGATCCATGGATTTACAGCAGACGAATCTAATTGGAGCCTGAGCTTGGACTAATCTTAAGGTTATGATCTGTCCAATATAATGGTCATAGACCATCCTAGGGATCTCCTCCAAAGCTAAAGCATCAATTAGAACAATGAAAACCACTATAGATGTTGTAATTCCCAGGTCACAGACTCAAGGAATCACAGGAGTATCAGATCCAGGGAGATTGGGTGGTATCCAAGAGGCCTACTAGTTAAGTGGGTGAGCTAATCTACAGACTCCTCTACACAAATCCAATCAATCACCAAATGAAACCAAAGGAACTTAGATCTAATTAAAGCATTAAAAATATCATTTACATTGCAATCAAAATCACTCTACAATGGAAATACTCTCAGATCTGTAGTCTGTGCAGCTGGGAACCACAATAGCAATCTTAACCTTATCCAATTACAGATCTAACCTCTCTCCTCACTACTCCAAGGAAATTAGCCAACCATTGTTGGGCTAAAGGAGGGAAAATAGAATTTCTCTGCAAGCTCTAATCTTCAGAATTTGGCTCAGATCTTGATCCCCCTCAATTGTAATTGGGGGTCTCTATATATAGCTTTCTCCTCTATTTTTCCCGCCAAAGATCCCTTCTAGAAGATCCTCAGAGTTTGTTAGGGTTCTCTTAGAGCACGTGGGTCGATTAGGATTTCCTAGGGCATCTTCTAGAACTGTCGTGCCGATCACTAAGTGCCTGGGGTTGTGTGTAGCAGGTCACCATGTCACAGCGTGTGCACAGCTAAATTTCTGAGAAGTTTTGCACACGATTTTGACAGGTTTAAAAAGCTTTTGACAGGTTCAAAAAGAGCTTTTTGGTCCTTTCGCTAGCTTCTCAGATCTCTTCGATAGGTTCCGATAGGATGAGCCTTCTCTTAGAGTTTCAGCATTCTCAGCCCTTGGACTGAAGTATTCGACAGGTTGAGGCTACTTTTCGACAGGTTGGAGCACCATTTTGATAGGTTCCGCTCTGCATGCCATTGTTTTGATAGGGTTGCTTTCACTCCTATCGAAAGGCTCAAGCACCCTTCGATAGATTCTGTTCCAGCGTCTTCATCTCGATAGGTTCAGGAAACCATTCGATAGGTGCCCTTTACACCTCAGGCAGGTTTTTGATAGGATGGTTTCTTCCTTCCTTTCAGCTACTCGATAGGTTCTTGGATCCTATCGAACTCCTTAATCCACACGAATCCATCCTTCTTCAGCCTTTAGATCCTATCGAAACCTTTTCAACTGCATGAATTCCTCCTTTCTTTACTTTCAGCTCCTATCGAAGTCTTTAGGTGTCCTCTTGATAGGATGTTTTCAGCCTGTTTTCACTTCCTTCGCCTTGCCCTATTGTAGCCACGCACTCCAAGGGTCCAGTGATGTGCTACTCTCTGGTGCGCTGTTGCTGGGTTTGTCCTGTGTTGAGAGATGGCCCCTTTTTGGACATTCTTGAGTAGTTTTCTGTATTAGTGTCATCTTTTATTGTTGTCTACAAAATGCACTCGACGGAGGCTTATTAGTGTGCTCACAGGTCTATCAATGGTCAGGTTAAAGGGTGAAAAGTGGCATTTTTCATCACTTAACATTGTTCTCATGAACAAGCTCGTATGAGCACACCTCACATATGAGAGGGTTATCGAAATGTCAGATGCGGATTGGGTCTAGTTAGATTAACATGGTCTTTGATCCTTGCCTAAGATTAGCTAAACGGTGTAGAGTGTCGACCTTTGTGTGCACAAACATTGGCATACAGTTTAGAGATAGGACCATGGTTGGTGTTTGGTATCAACATCGATTTAATTAAAAGATACTAATAATTAATTTATACCTAACAATTTAATAATAATTGATTAATCTCTAAGACAAATACAATTTCATTTTAATCATATCATGCTTAATCTGGAAGAAATGTGAATTAGACCAAATGATGTTATTGCAATCTCTCTTCTCATAATATTGTTGTAAATAATTTTTGGATAATAATCTTATAATTTACTATAATAATCACATTATTTTCCAGTTAGTGATAAATAAAATACCATTGAATTGCTATTATTTCTGCAAATGTTTACTTGTGTTTTAATCAGTATTAGTTACGATGCATATAGTCAGAATTCTTGTTAACAATTAGTTGTATTCACAATTGTTGGAAACCCCACTCGCACATGCACCTATGGAATGTCTATATGCTACTTGTACTAGAATACTAAGATAATGCTAACTAAGATTTTATTGAGCTTCATCGCTTACGGTCATTTCATGACCCAATAATTCCAGAGGCCAGTCATAGTTAGCAGCCACCTAACCAAGATTAAGAAAGTTGGACACTGAGAGATCCAGGAGTAATAGTGAGTTGATAGTTTAAAGCTCTTTTTGTCCAGTAGAGCTACCAGCACTGACACTTAGTTTTAAAGGATCTTTCCTTCTTATTTTGACTTTTTTTTAAGTCCATTACTTTTGAAATATTGGTTATACTTTTGTAATTAGGCTTATAAGGATGGTTTAACTTTTAAGGATTTATTTTGATGGCAAAAGGTTTTAAAAGCAGCCTTCATTATATTGTTTTACTCATTGAAAATCGTTTATGATCAAATCATAATTCTTAATATGCCCGTCAAGTTAACAAAATTGAGAGGTTGAACTGATAGCGTTTGACTTAAGTTCCCGTGCATAGTTTGATAAATAAAGATAATTTGTTTCTGCACTTAAAAGTATTTTTCGCGAGATTTTAGAAAATATATGTATATATATATATGGAAAATTTCATGCAAAAGAGAAACGAAGTATGAACTTGAAATAGAAGTATATGGATATGAATAGAAATGAATGGTGCGCGTTACGCCAACTCGCATTGGAGTCGTCAACGGACCGCGGGTTAGGGTGTGAGGGGCGTGACACACTATTATGTTTGGTATCAATGCCTAAAGATTTTGAAATTTCTTTGATTTATGAAAACGTTTTCTGAACATTTGAGTTTTCAAAGGTTTTATCGACTTACGTGAGTTTGAAAAATGTCCAAGGAATTATGAAAATTGCACATGACACAGTAGGAATAATTTGTTAGTTCTTAGAAGTTCTTGACCCTAGTCTAATCGATACCTCTGACAGGAACTGGTTGATGGATACCTCTGACTGAAACCTTCCAGAGAAAGTTTGAAGCCTTTCCACTTGAACTCGATTAAGATACGTCATAGCTTGTGTAATTGATTACTGTGTATATAACTTATATAGAAAGAAAAACTAAGACACTTCTCATAGGTTATATATCCATTTTGATGAAACTCCTATGTGTTCTACTTATCCTTTAGGATGGTGAGCACTAGAAGAATCTGACAACCACCTTCTCCTGAACCATCGACTCAGGAGAGTAATCACGAAGAGGATGCTCCTGAACTGTGGGCTGGTTTGTATCGTCATATGGAGCAAATGATGGCTGCAATGGTCACAAATTAAGACCGAGGACAATCGATGGTGGAGCAACTTCAGCAAATGAAACCACCAATGTTTATGGGAGCTTGGAAACCAATGACAACCGATAACTGGCTGAAGAGAGTTGAAACACTGTTGACGATATTATGATGCCCTGAATCTGACTGGGTCGAATTGTCAACCTTTCTTTTTGAAGGAGAAACTAGAAACTTGTGGGCAACGAGTGTGGAGGGAATCCTGTCAAACGAACTCTCTATTATGCGATCGCGATTTGTGAGCTTGTTCCATCAAGCTTATTTTACCAAGGCACAACAACAGAAGACAGAGACTAAGTTCCTCGAACTAGTGCAAGGAGCTTTGGTCATCAGGCAGTACAACGTCCACTTTAATTCTCTCGCTCGTTATGTGACCCTACTGGTTCAAGATGAAGAAAGGAAGGTGAGAAGGATCGAAAGAGGATTGAAACCTAGCATTCGTCTCTTTGTGTTCCCGTATTAGTTGGAAACCTATGTGGTAGTACTTGAGAATGCCCTTCTAATAGAGGTCGAGCATGGTGAGTTCCTCGCAAGCCGTTAGATGTGGGATGAGAATAATTGAAGGAATCAAACTGGAAAACCCCGACCTAACCCTCAAGCTAGGAAGGAAGATAAACCTAGGGAGAAGAAGCCAAAAGTCGAGGTAGTAACCCCTACCAAAAAACCAAAACCTGTGGTAGGACCCTGCCGGCATTGGGGAAGAATCGACCATGCCACGACGACCTGTCGTCTGACACTAAGCACTTGTTTCATTTGCGGTCAAAAAGGGCACATGATGAAACACTACCCGACTCTTCAAGTGATGCAGGAGATAGCTGAAGGAATGAAATCGATGAATCAAGGACGATTCTATGCTTTGACCAAAGGAGAGGCGAAAGCATCCCCGGTCGTCATTGCATGTGTGATGTTTGTTTTCCAGCAATTAGCTCAAGTTTTGATAGACCCTGAATCGTCTCATTCTTTTATATTACCATCTTTTGCTAGTAAGATAAAGATGGAACCTGTGAAACTTGCGAAAAAATGGTATGTAATTACTCCTACTAGCGAAGAAGTCAAGATTAGGACCGTGTATCCATCATGTACTCTAGATATTTAGGATTACTGCCTTGAAGTCGATCTCTTTTTATTGAACATGAGAGATTTTGACATTATCCTTGGAATGGATTAGCTTTCATTCCATCATTCCTATTGGAATTGTCATGATAAGACTTTGACCTTGAGAATTACTTGTTAGCCTGAGACATTTTTGTCATTAATTCAAGAATCTTCGTCCTTACAACATGCGTTTGTCTTTGGTTCTAATCTCATAGAACACAAATCTGAATTCACCCTTGATAGAGTCGCTGTAATTAGATAGTTTTCGGATCAGCGAGTGAAGGCAGAGCATCAAAGACATGCATGACCCTTATAACCATTGGATATTCCTCGGTGGAAGTGGGAGCACATTACTATAGACTTTGTGTCAGGACTCCCTACAACCAGTAAAGGCTACGACAAGATCTGAGTAATTGTGGATCGCCTGGCGAAATCAATACATTTCTTGGCTACAAAGCAGACTTGAACAATTAGCCAGACTATACATTTCCTAAATTATATGACTTCATGGGGTTCCTTTGTCGATTGTATCGGACCAAGATTCCCATTTTACTTCAGAGTTCTGGTGATCATTTCAGAAAGCTCTGGGAACCAAGATAAAGATGAGTGCAACCTACCATCACCAAACCGATGGACAATCCAAACGAACAATTCAAATTCTAGAAGATATGTTGAGAGCCTGTGTTCTCAATTTTCAAGGAAGATGGGACTAGTACTTGCCTTTATGCGAGTTTGCTTACAACAACAGCAATCAGAGCATCATTAAAATGGCATCGTATGAAGCTCTGTATGGAAGACCTTGTCGATCTCCACTGTGCTGGAATGAAATTAGTGAAAGACAAATACTTGGCCCTGAATTGGTCCAGATCACTGTCGAGAAGATTAAACTAATTTGATCTCGGTTATTAGCCATACAAAATCGATATAAGAGTTTTACCAATAAGAAGAGGTGGATATTGGAATTTGAAGTTGGAGAAAAGGTTTTTATTAGAGTGTCTCCTATGAAAGGCGTGATTCGGTTTGGTAAACGAGGCAAGTTAAAGCCCAGTTATATTAGACCTTATCTGATAGTTGAAAGGATTGGAACCGTAGCATATCGGCTACAACTCCTTGACAAAATGGGACGAGTACATAATATATTCCATGTATCTACACTGTGACGATATATTCCAGATCTGAGTCACTTGTTTCTCAAGAAGTTATCGAACTTCGTGAAGATCTGACTTACACGGAGCGATCCATGCAAATTTTGGATCATAAAGAACAACAGCTGTGTACTAAAACTATTCCCTTAGTAAAAGTACTTTGGAGGAACCAGGACGTGGAAAGCACTACATGGGAATTAGAATCTAAAATGTGAATGAACTATTCTCACTTGTTTGAAGGTACTCGAAAATTTCTTTGAAATGACTAGTTATAAAATTTTGACTGCTTGAACATGCTTGTGATTGCTTTAATAGATAAGTCGCCTGAGTATAGTTTGCATGTTTGAATCTATCTTGACTTATGCATATGATTGTCTGAATTTGTCTGCAATCCTTTGATATGCTTGCTCAAAAATGATCCAAATAATTTGATATTGACTCTAAACCCGTTCTGAATGAGAGTCAGACTATATGATAAGAATCTGATTATATGGCTTGAACCTGATCACATGACTTCTAAATAGTATATGGCACCATCTGTTAACTAATAGTGATTTGACTTTTGATATAGTATATGTTGCATGATTGAGTATTGATAGATTGACATAGTCATAATTTTCTTGCATTATTTCTTTTGATATAGGTTGATTCCCTCTCTTGAAATGATATCGTGTGCTATTGATTCTGTTTATATTCGTATATGTAGACACCCAAATTCGGCCCAAGGCCCGATCAATCTGTACTTCGGGAGAGATGTACCCCTGTGCTTCCAATGGCACCCCCCTGAACCCTTAGGAACCTACCTAGACCAGTAGGAATCACCCTAAGACCTTTAGAGCCATTCCCCCAATCCGTAGAAGTCACCCCTACACCCTAGAATCCCTTCCCAGACCTAACTTAAACCCTTCAGGCGATTGATGGGAGGAGAGCTACCAAATTTCACATAGGCTAGTACCATGGATGAGCCATATACCATTGAAAAGAGGACTTCTTCAGCTTTCCAACGAGCCAAAGATCACCCAATTTGAAGCTACGGTTCAAAAGTTATAGCTGATTGAAGTTTCACATAAAATCATAAAAATTTTACTCAAGCGTGGATATTACATACGCCCAGCCAATTTAGCCCCAGATTAGTCAGGCGTATATATTATATACGCCTGCCTATTTTGGGGGAAATTTGGCCGGGTGTATTAATATATACGCCCAGCATAGGTGGGACCCGGCACGGGCTTCATCTATTCAAGGCTCCCCTGTTTTTGGTGAAGTTCTTGTTCTAAAGCTGAGGCGTATATAATATCGCCCGACTTAGCTCTCTGATAGCTCCTCCATCTAGTTTAACCTTTGACCATCCCCTTGGTTGAGGTGGGTGTCTTGAGATTGGTTGCACCCCTTTGAGCTTATTGGCAACCCTTAAGTCACCCATGGTCTCACCCCATCATCCATTGAAACCAGTTTTCCAAAACCCTAAGACCTTGAAAACCCAAAAACCTTAGATGGGGATTACCTAATTGCTAAACCAATTAGCTCTTAAGTAAGCCCTAACCCATCCCTTCTCTATAAATAGAGGCCCTCTCTTCCTTAAGGGTTAGAAAAATTGGAGGTTAAGGATTTGGAGCTCAAGAGAGAACCCTAGTGAGAGAAAGTGCACTCATTTTCGAATTCCAGCAAGCTTAGTTCATCTTTTCCAATCCATTTCAACCATTAGATCACTCCCTTTAGCTAAAAGTCTAGCCTTTGGCCTTCACTCTACACTTCCTATTTTATTGAATCCTAGCATTAGAACCCATTTTCACACCATTTAAGCCATCGGAAGCACGCCAAATCAAAGATCTTCCACGGTGCAACAAGGGCCCGTGAGCTCGGCTCACCCTCTCTTCCTCTACCTTCTTGGTGTCTCCTCCGTCCAAGGATTCAAGCCCGTTCGGCGAAATTTGGTTTGGCTCAAAGCTTGATAGGACCGTGTATTGCCTTGGCAAGGGAAACTCCGCCCTTTTATTTTTATTTTGGCCATAGATAGAGACCGCTACGTGCGGGTTGATCGGTGCCTAAACCCTTCCCGATCGATAACGAAGCCCTACCCTAGAGCCTTTGGCAAAGACCGATAAATCGAGTCATATTTAGCACTTCGGTGCTCAAAATATCGATTTGAAGGTTTCTGTCACCAAAAGCTCCGGTGCGACTCTACATTTTCATTAAAAGCGGCGCATCGCGCAGAGTTCGAGAGGATCACGGTGTCATACGGATGGCGACTCTCTGATTTCACCCTAAGCGCTTCCCTCTTGTTGGCCTTTCCTTTTATTTTGTTATTTTACTAACCATGGCTGTTTTTGTTCTAATTTGCTGCTATTTTTCTATATTTTTGTTGTTTTTACTAACGTACTCACCCCTCGATTGATCTTTTAAGTGCCTTAGCCGTTTGGCGGGCCTACTTGCGCCTTAAATTTCAGCTTTTACGATTCTAGTCATTTAAGCCGCCTTAGCCGTTTGGCGGGCCCGCTCGCATTTATTTTCACGTCATTTAAATTTCGGTCATTTACAAGCCTTAGCCGTTTGGCGGGCCTACTTGCGCACTTTATTTCGGTCATCATATTTCACCTTTGAACGCTGGCCCGTTGAGGTGGCACGGGTTTGTCATCCTCGACTCGATTTTGGACTTAATTTTACTCCCCTATAAAAATTTGTAATTAAAAGTGAACCAACAGTATGGGGACATAATTGAATTTATTTTTGCATTTTTGGGTAGTTTTCGGGGGGTTTAGGCACAGATACAATTTACCCGGTTCCCAGTAAGGCGGCAGCCCTAGTGGTGATGATCCTGAAAAGAACCACCCCTTCCAGTACCTGAGAAGGCGCTTGCGCCGGAGGTATATCGGTTGGGTTGCCAATTCCGATCAAGCCATAAAACCTGCATTAGTGAGAGCGTAGAAAACCCATAATTCAGCCATGTATCCCTAGGAAACGGAAAGGAGGGACCCGATAACATACACAGCAGTCCCCGGGAGCATTTCTCCCAAGAAACCAGTTCAAAGACCCACATTAGCTTGTCCCTTTGTCAAAATATAATGAGAACCTTTTGCCGGCGTATATAATATATCGCCCAAAAAAGCCCAGTTACGGTATATATAATATATCGTGACCATTAAATCGATTTAAGCGGTATATAATATATCGCGACCAAATCTGTACTTTTTGAGAGGCGTGCATAATATATATCGCCCAGTATATCTTTGCAACCCGACCTGAGGCCCAATCCACCACCCCAATTCCCGATTAAGCGGTATTAGTGTCATGTAGCCTCCACATTCTCTAACACCCAATATGCCCCTTGACTTCTTATTGATTTGCTCGAGGATCGGGTCATTTCGTGGATTCCTCACCTTCAATAGAACGAAAGGGTTCCTTTCGCTTCTTCGAAGTGTCGGATCCATGTGGGACCTACTAAAGGCACCTATATCGCCTGAAACGGGAGTTGACCCTGGGCACCAGGTCATCATTCATCTAAGTAGAAGGGAGTTAATTGCAATTTGAAAAAAAGAAGAAAATCCTCATCTTCAAAAAATCCACCTTCAAAAAAAAAAAAAAAAATCAATAAAAAATAACAACAAAAAAATTCACTTTTCAAAAACAAAAAAATCAAATCAGCATCATTTTCCAAAACCACCCAAAAAAAAAAAAAAAAAAAAACACAAAGAAAAACAATAAAAAATATACCTTGGTGTGACCGTCACTACGGCGACCTCAAACCCGGCCCGTAGGAGAAGAACCAGGAAGGTATTCGGCCCTTATCCGCGACATCAATACAACACTCGTCAGCGGATCATGTCAAGAGCCGATACATCCCCACCGTCATCCCCTTCCCATTCCCATATAGGAGAAGACCCGATCTCCGACACCTTCACCCAAACCAGGTTCGATATCACGGGCCCATTTGGGGCGCCCGTGTTCACCTCCACCTCATCCCCTTCCCTTACATTCTCCCAACATACCCCTTTTTCATCCCCTACTGAAACCCCTCATTTCCCAACCGATCCCTACATCCCCATCTCCCATCCAAACACCCTTACCGCATCCCCATACTTCCAAAGACCCCCTAGGGAGTCCCATCCCCCGCCTACTTCCCACGTTCCATCCCTCTCATCACCCATGCCCCCAACATCCTACATCCCATCCACCCCATCTCACATACCATTCCCACCACATGGCCCATCCACATCCCAACATACCCCCCCATTTTCCCAGGTCATGCCCAATTTCTCCCAACCACCTCCATCCTTAAGTGAGCCATCACCCCCCAATCTCACACCTGAATCCATGCCCTCGATGGAGGACATGAGAACATGTGGGCCGCTTCTAACCCTACCTCTCAAACCCCACGTCCAAATTTCCAAAACCTCCATACCCCATTCCCTCCTAACCTTGCCCAACCACCCATCGTCCATACCTCCCAAAATCCCCCACCTCAATTTCAAACCCAAACCCACACAAATCCATGGGCCCCAGCCCAAACACCTCTAGAGATATGGGCCCAGGCCCAAAACCCTCAAAACCCATGGGCCCACGCCCAAGCTTATCAAGCCCAGGCCCCAGCCCAAACACCTCCAAACCCATGGGCCCCATCAGACCTAGGCCCACACCCAAGACACTCAAAACCCATGGGCCCAAGCCCAAGCCCACCAGACCCAGGCCCAAGTCCAAGCCCCCCCAGGGCCCATGGACCCAAACCTACCAAACTCAAACCCAGGGCCCATGGACCCAAACCCAACCCCCTCATGCCCCAGTAGCTCAAACTCAACAAGGCCCATTGGCCCAAAGTCATATTAATCCCCACACCCAGGCCCAGGGCCCGTCGATTCGAGCCTTCCAAAACCATCAAACCCAAATCCCTCAAACCCAAGGCCCATCTGCCCCCGCTCATCAAAGCCCATTCACTAACCCCATACCCCCCCACCAATACCCTTCATTCACCTATACCCCTTACGCCCCCATCCCACCTCCAATGGGAAATCCAATCCATCCCATTCCTCAAAACCACAACATCCCACTACCTCAATCACACCTCCATCACCCCCAGAACGTGCACCCAACTCGGCACATCACTTACCCATAAAACGCTCACCCATTTATCCCTTCTCATCCCCTACAAACCATATGGCCCCACCAAGTCATCCAACCCATCACCCCCCAAGTCCAAATAGCAAAGCTCGCCCCTCACCAATACCACGACCAACAGTACGATGAGGATGGGATTCGCAACAGTGGAGGAACTACCAGTTTTAACCCTCCCGGGCCCACCATCATCACCCCTAGGGTCGAACCAAATCAAGGGGAAGCGGTCCTACGCCCTCAAAGGAACCCAGAAAGAGAAGATAGATGAATACGAATAAAGCGGTGATGAAGATGGGTGGAATGGAACTACACTCAACGGACTTTTCAGACTTATGTCTGTTCTCTGACGTCCCCCTGCCACAGAAATTCAAGATGCCATCATTTGATAAGTATAATGGCACTGGCAATCCCATCGCCCACTTGAAATCTTACTGTGGGGATATGTGCCAGTATGGCGGAGATGAATGACTCCTCATCAAAGTGTTCCAAAAGAGTTTGACGGGCCCAGCACTGAGATGGTTCACATCCCTGGAGCCATCTGTGATAAAAAATTGGAAAGATCTGACACGCTTATTTCAAGAACAATATGTCTATAACATGGACATAGAACCAAGGAAGTCGGACTTGGCCCAATTAAAGCAAAGACATGATGAAACATTCAGTGCTTACTTGGAGAGGTGGAGGGCCTTAGCCGCTCAGGTAACTCATCGGATTCCCGATGATGAGTAGATTGAATTGATAACCACGGGAGCCCTCCCAGTCATCGCAGATTTTTTAGTATATCAGCAGCAGTCAAGTTTTGCTGATCTGATCCAAAATGCCAATCGTTGCGAAGATGCCATTTGAGAGGGCAGGTTAGGAAGGAATGTAATGAGGGCCAGGGTTCAAAAGTCGAACTAAGAATTGAAAGAAGACCAGGGACAAAGGTACAGAACATTGTTTACCCCCAGGCCAATACCAACCCCCCCGATACAACTCCAGGTTACACAACCACCCCCGACCCGTTTCGAGCAAGTATCAAGCCCAACCAACGGCCCAAGAGCCCCGTTTATCCCGGAATAGATGAAAGCACATTTTGAACGAGTATTCACCCCGTTGGGGCAATCCTTGAGTGTCTTATTGCCGATGTTACTACAGAAAGGCCTGGTCAATTTACTCCAACCTCGCCCGCCACCCCACCCAATACCAAGGAATTATGATCCGAATATGCATTGCAATTTCCACCAGGGACCGGGTCACCCTACGAACCAGTGCTTCCCGTTAAAGCATGCGGTCCAAGATCTGATAGAGGCAGGAAAGATCATACCCCCGCCACTTCCCCAAGGGCAAAACCAGAATATCCATCAAGCCCCTCTACCACCGCACCCAGGAGGCCCTAGGCCTAACATACATTAGATAGAGGAAGAAGAAGAAGAGTTTGACCCGTCAAATTATATTAGCAATCAGGAGGAATTTTCACTCCCCAGGCCGATCGAAGATGAACTATTTGTTGGGGTGATCGAGCCACTGTATCTTGTCGATTATTTTCCCACACTAGCTTGCCAAGAGGAGCCCTTAAATTTTAGGCAGTATTTTTCCACCCCCGCTCCCACCTATCAAATCCAAACGGGCATAGCCCGCGCAATCATCACATATCCACCCCATAATTTTATACACCCCTCCGTCACACATAAATCATCTTTCCTTCCGCCATCCCCATATTATCCTACCCCATACACACCCTCAAGTCCCTCCACCCAATACACTACTCTTACCCCATTCCATACACACCTTCAAATCCCCCCACCCAATTTACCCCCTACACCCCTCCATCGCCCCCCCATTACCCCACCCCATGCACCACCCCCTCATCCCCCAACTATCCCATTTCATCTACTAACCCCTCATCATCCCACCATGCCACAAACCCTTTATACCCCCCCATTCCACCCACTACCCCGCCATATCCAAACCATCCCGCTCAATGCACAACTCCATCGTCCTCAATTTACCCCACTTCATCCACAAACCCATCACCATCCCATCATACCTCCCCATATACAAACCCTTCATATCCCTATCACCCCGCGCCCACCACACCTCATACGTCCCCCCATCCCTCCAGCCCAGACACACTCCTGCCATCCCTTCTTATTTTGGCCTAATCAACTCCACCACCACGGGACAAGCAACCCCTAACACAATCCCCTCATGACCCAATCACCATTGGTCCTACCATGCCCAGGTAACGCCAGTACAAGCCCCCTCCGTGCCCATAACTCCAATTCTGTCAATTGCCCGCACTACCATTCCACCGCCCATTGGAGTTAACACAGTGGGACCAGAAACTAGTATATTCGCCCAATCCTCCCGAATCCTCACGCACTCCATTTCTCATCCCAAAACACCTTATGACCCGCATCAGTACCATTGAGCTATGAGCAGATGAACATGAATGTCGTGCAACCAAGAAGAGGCTATTGAATTGTTACCCGATCGGGCAGATTCTACAACGGAAGCATCGGAAAAGAGGAGAAGAAAGAAGAAAGAAAAGAAGAAACTTTGAAAAAATGGCAGGAGCACATATCTGGAGACACAACTCAAGAGAACACCGCACATATTATTCATGTGGGATTTGTTAATCATGTCTCCACTCCACTTTCAAGCCCTAATGGGAGCGCTCAAGGGCACATGTCTCCACCCATGTAACTCCGGATGAAGTAGGGAAATAATAGGGCAAGTGTTGGCCCCAAATGCCATCTCTTTCACCATCTGGACCTACCGAGGGAATGACCATTCTAAACCCTTGAATATAACGGTGGAAGTAGAATTTGGTGGTATGTTGGTCTGATCGACAACGGGTTGGCGCTGAGCGTATGCCCTCTGGGGCGACAATCAAAATTGGGGCGAACCCACACCTTCGACCATCCATATCAAGCGCAAGTTCGACAACACTAGAAGAAATCATAGAAGTAGACCTTGACCTAATCCTCGGACATAAACCTTCACCACCCCTTTCAAGTGATGGACATCAAGTCTACCTTCAATCTGCTATTGGGCGGCCATGGATACATAAGCTGGAGCAATACCATCTACTGCACCAAAAGCTTCATTCATCTCGGAAGGAAAAATTGTCACCATCATAGGTGAGAGCGAGAGGACATGGGGAAGAGCGCTCGCACATTGAGAATCGAAAGTCTTGAACATACGCATCGATTTGAGTATGACTTCTCAAATGTTACCCTCGAACCAAGCGAAAAGACCGGATAAAACTAGAGGAGGAATGGGCGATTGTGTTCATGCTCCACTGAGATGGGGCCATCAAAAGCGGAAAGAATGGGCCCGCCTTCAAGGAAGAAGAGACCCGTCAAGGCCAAGGGCAACAAACTAAATTCTGCTTAGGCTCTGAGGCCGGAGAAGAGGAAGTCGAAAGAGGCCAAGGAAAAGATGAGAGCCATAGCAGGAATCATCTTGGAAGAGGAACCTCACGCTCACCCCCACATCCGTGAAACCTTTGTGAGCGCCGGGGTAGTAAAAATTGATCTGAATGGGGGGCGAGGGTAACCCCACATTAGCCTACTTCAATCCACCCCACCAATCCCTACATCATCCCCAGGACTTCAAAATGGACTTAGAGCCCTTTCCTTGTTTGAGGAAGAAGTTCCCGATCCACCCCTCACTCCGGCCAACCACTCTGGGCCCCTCCTAACCATAGAGGACAAGGTCCCGAAGGATCGCTCTGTAAAAATCTTGAGGGAATTAATGCAAGAGCCCTCGATCGCTCCTCGATAAAGAGGTAAAGGCCAAGCCTCGAGTGATGCTTGGGCATCCTTGCCCCAACTCTTGAGAGCCGCCAAATGCCATGAAAATGGCACCGACTCTCCAAAAAAAAACAACCTGTAAAAAGTGAGGTTAGCCTCTGGACCACTCTACCTTGTATATATAGAGATCCACCTCGCCAGGGGCTGACCTCCGAAAAAATACAAAAGATCATAAAAATAGAAAAAATACCAATTCTAAAAATATTGTCCTTTAAAATTCCCAATAAAATTAAAATCAATGTCATGATACCCGTCCCATGTGAAGCCAACCCCTTCCCTGTAGAAATACAAGAAGAGGTTGGAGTCACGAGTCTGGACGAGAAAGGCCAAACCGACGAGCTCCCCAATGAGCTCCTCAAACAATTTGCCGATTTTGAGCATGGCCCTACCCCGATCGTCGAAGAGACGGAGGATGTCAATTTGGGCACCACAGAGACCCCTAGAATCATAAAAATCGGAACGTCGCTGTCCCCTGTGGAGAGGAAAGGTATGATAGACTTCCTTCGGTCATACCAAGAGGTCTTCGCATGGTCGTATGAGGACATGCCTGGTTTGGATACCGATCTGGTTGTGCATGAGTTGCCACTCTACCCCGATGTTAAGCCGGTGAAACAGAAGCTGAGATGACTCCGACTCGAATGGATGTTGAAGGTGAAGGATGAGGTCATTAAACAGTATGACGTAGGTTTCCTCATGGTATCCAAGTACCCGCAGTGGCTAGCCAATATCGTCCCCGTACCAAAGAAGGATGGAAAGGTTCGAATGTGCATTGATTTCCAAAATCTCAACAAGGTGAGCCCTAAGGACAATTTCCCACTGCCACACATCGATATCTTGGTCGATAACACTGCAAAGCATGGAATGCTCTCATTTATGGATGGATTCTCAGGATACAATCAGATAAAGATGGCAGAGGTTGATCGCGAGAAGACGGCGTTCATTACCCCCTGGGGAACCTTCTGCTACAAGGTAATGCCATTCGGGCTGAAGAATGCTGGGGCAACCTATCAAAGAGTAATGACGGCCTTGTTCCACGACATGATGCACCGAGAGATCGAAGTATACGTCGACGACATGATTGCCAAATCACCAGAAAGGGAGGTCCACTTGATAAACCTTCAGAAGCTATTCGAGAGGTTGAGAAAATATAGATTGCGGTTGAATCCCCAGAAATGCGCGTTTGGTGCCATGTCCGGAAAGGTATTGGGTTTTATTGTCAGTAGGAGAGGGATCGAGGTTGATTCGACCAAGATCAAGGCTATAACTGAGATGCCGCCACCATCTACAGAGAAGGAAGTCAGAGGCTTTTTAGGCAGGATCCAGTACATCAGCTGATTCATCGCACAGTTAACTCTGATATGCGCACCAATCTTCAAGCTGCTGAAAAAGGACTCACCAGTTGAATGGAATGATGACTGCCAGGCTGCATTCGACAAGATTAAAGGTTATCTCCTAAAACCTCCGGTATTGGTACCGCCCGTACCTGATAGACCCTTAATAATGTACTTGTCCACGACTGAGTTTTCCATGGGCTGTGTGTTAGGACAGCATGATGAGACGAGAAGAAGAGAGCAGGCCATCTATTTCCTAAGCAAGAAATTCACTGATTACGAGGCTCATCTGGAGAAAGCATGCTTGGCACTCGTTTGGGTTACTCAGAGACTTCGACACTACCTGTTATCCCAGGCCGTTCTACTTCTAGCACGGATGGATCCGTTGAAGTGCCTATTCGAGAAGCCTGCTCTCACTGGCCGAACTGCACGATGGCAACTACTCCTATCCGAGTTTGACATTACTTATGTCACCCAGAAGTCGATTAAGGGGCAGGCACTCGTCGATCATCTTGCTGAGAACCCTCTGCCGAACTATGAGCCTCTAAGGACCAAATTCCTCGATGATGACATTTTGTTCATGACCGACAAGGATACATGAAACGGAGGAGCCCTGGGTAATGCACTTCGATGGGGCATCGCATGCTAAGGGCCAAGGAGTTGGCGCCATCCTTATCTCACCGAAAGTATCCCATATACCCATCTCAATCAAATTGAACTTCCCATGCACCAACAATATGGCCGAGTATGAGGCCTGTACAGCTGGTTTACAGGCGACTCTTGATCTAAATATAACTCACCTTAGGGTCTTTGAAGATTCACAGTTAATTATATGCCAAACCAACGAGGATTGGAAGACCAAGGATGAGAAACTGATCCCATACCATGAACATCTGGAGGATATGATAACCTGCTTTGAGGAAGTCACCTTCTCTTATGTGGCACGAGCAAGAAATCAGTTTGCTGACGCCCTGGCTACCCTGGCCTCTATGGTTGAGTTTCCATATGGAGTGATGATGAAGCTGATCATGATAGAGCAGAGGAGCGAACTGGCTTTCTGTCACTTGATCGAAGGACCTACGGAGATAGAGGATCAACCACCCTAGTTCTCAGACATCAAAAATTTCCTCGAGACTCGAACTGTCTCGAAAGGAACATCAAAGGTAGACAAACGCACCATCCAACGATTGGCAACAAACTACGTCATCTGTGGCGATCTCCTGTATAGACGGTCTCATGACAATGTTCTGCTCCGATGCCTAACCCAGAAAGAAGCGGTTGAGATCATGAAGGAGATTCATGAAGGGGTCTGCGGAGCCCACGTCAGCGGTCACATGCTCGCTAAGAAAATTCTAAGGTAAGGATACTTTTGGACTACTTTGGTGACTGATTGTTGCAAGCACGTAAGAAGTTCTACAAATGCCAAGAGCACTCCAGCCTAATACACACTCCGGCCATTGACTTACATTGCATGGCCACCCCTTGGCCGTTCGCCACCTGGGGTCTCAACATCATCGGCAAGATCAATCCTAAGGCTTCCAATGGACATCAATTCATCCTCGTCGCTGTGGAATACTTTACAAAATGGGTAGAGGCGGCCTCCTATACGAGCATTAAGGCTAGTCATGTTAAGAAGTTCATCAAGAACAACATCATTTGCAGATTCGGCGTACCCGAAGATATCATCACTGATAATGGCACTAATTTCACTAATAGGCGCATCCGGGCCTTGTATGAGCGGTTCAAGATCAAGCATCATCGTTCATCCTCGTATAGGCCTCAGACGAATGGAGCTTTGGAGGCAGCCAACAAAACTCTGATCCGCATCTTGGAGAAGATGGTGGTTACTTACAGAGATTGGAGTGAGCAGTTACCCTTTGCACTTTGGGCCTATAGAACGTCTATCCGCACCGCAACAGGAGCAACACCATTCTCCCTTGTGTATGGGACCGAGGCCATGCTACCCGTTGAGGTCGAGGTACCGTCACTCCGTATCCTTTTAGAATCCCATCTACTTGAAGCTGAGAGGGAAAGAGCTCGTTTTGAATAGCTAGACCTAATTGACGAGAAAAGACTCCTAGCCTTGTGCCACACTCAGGTCTATCAGAGGAGAATTACACGTGCTTACAATAAGCACGTCTGCGGCCGAGATCTGAAGGTAGGAGACACTGTACTGAAGAAAAATTTTCGGTCTCTCCACGCTGATCCGAGAGGGAAGTTTAAGCCGAATTGGGAGGGACCCTACGTCGTCTGAGAGGTTCTACCAGGATGGAGACCACTTTCCTGAGCCCATCAACGCTGGATACCTCCGTAAGTTCTACTCATAGGTCTTGGGACAAGGTAAGTTTCGATAAAAGTAGATGCGTGACCGCTTAAGGGCTCCATAAAAGAGGCCATCATTTCAAAGTCAAATAGCCCAAAAGAATATTCCATGAAAACCTTCACCCTTTTTGCTACACATTCGGGTCAACAACCATTTCTTTCATATACCCCACCCAAAATTCCAAAAAAAAAGAAGAAAGAAGAAAAGGGAGGAAAAATTCAAACCAAAAGAAGAAGAAGAAGGCGCCCCAAAAAAAGAAAAAACAAACAACAAAGAAAAAGAGGGGTACCCAAAAAAAAAAAAAAATGATGACTGGGGCATAAAAAGCCTTTGGAAAGAAAAAGGAGTCCCTGAATCTAGAAATCACCCCAAACTTAGATCCAAATCCCCAGAAAAATCCAACCTGTTTGAACCCCAACCACATTACAACCCGGAAGAAAGCCCTCTTTAAGGTCCACAAGCGGTTATAACATCTACTGCATCAGAACAAGCCGAGTTAACAAACCACACAAAACTTCATTCAGCCGGCTATGACGGAATTGACGCCCATGTCGTGGCTTTCTGGTTCTTGAAAAAAAGAAAAAAAAGAGAAAAAAAGAAAAGAAAAGAAAAAAAAGAAAAAAAAAAAGAGAAAATTAATTTGAGTTCAAAGCAAGACGGAGGTGGTGAAAACCCGAAAGTGCGCTACGGGTAAAAACAGGGATGACAGGCATGGCGAAAACCCGTCTTGGGCGCTATGAGCAAAAAATGTCAAGAAAAGAGAGATTAGGAGAAGACCTGTTCTGGCCCGCCTATTTCAGTTTGGACCCCTTAGGCCTCTTCTCCCCTTTGATGGGCCACTCATGTTGGAAATTGGATCGGATCCCAATCAAGTATGTCGTCTCTACCGCATCGTCTGACATATGACCAAAGGGAAAGACAGAGGACTGAACCAATCTCAGGGCAGCTAACCTTCTCATGTTTAAAGGAAAAAACTTGTGCCTCAACAACAGGGTTCGACCATGCTCAAAAAGGGACCCGGTGGTTTGGCCTTGTGGTTACCGGCATCACAAAAGAAAAGAAAATTCCAAAAAAGATAATAGATTTCCCTTTCCCATAAAAAACCTCACACTGTGGAGGAGAAAATTCCAAAAAAGAAAATAGATTTCCCTTTTCCATAAAAAACCTCACACCGTGAGGAAGAAAATTCCAAAAAAGATAATAGATTTCCCTTTCCCATAAAAAACCTCACACCGTGAGGAAGAAAATTCCAAAAAAGAAAATAGATTTCCCTTTCTCATAAAGAGCCTCACACCGTGAGGAAGAAAATTCTAAAAAAGAAAATAGATTTCCCTTTTCCATAAAAGAACCTCACACTGTGAGGAAGAAAATTCCAAAAAAGAAAATAGATTTCCCTTTTCCATAAAAAACCTCACACTGTGAGGAAGAAAATTCTAAAAAAGATAATAGATTCCCCTTTTCCATAAAAAAGCCTCACACTGTGGAGGAGAAAATTCCAAAAAAGATAATAGATTCCCCTTTTCCATAAAAAAGCCTCACACTGTGGAGGAGAAAATTCCAAAAAAATATAATAGATTTCCCTTTCCCATAAAAAACCTCACACTGTGGAGGAGAAAATTTCAAAAAAGATAATAGATTTCCCTTTCCCATAAAAAGCCTCACACTGTGGAGGAGAAAATTTCAAAAAAGATAATAGATTTCCCTTTCCCATAAAAAGCCTCACACTGTGGAGGAGAAAATTCTAAAAAAGATAATAGATTTCCCTTTCCCATAAAAAGCCTCACCCTGTGGAGGAGAAAATTCCAAAAAACAAAAAAGAAGAAAATAGATTTCCCTTTTCCATAAAAATAAAAAAAAAAATAAAAAAAAAAACCCACTAGGTGAAAGAGAAAATCCCCATAAAAAGTCTTACATTACAGAATTACAAAAAGAAAAATACGAGCGCATGTATAGATTTCATTCCCTTTCTTTACAAGTGTTGCCTACTGAGTGTCACGTCCTAAAAAGATAACGACTTGACACACTTTCTATTTTGCTGCTTCCTTTACAACAAAAAAACAAAACCCAAAATGTATATAGCTGTGTACATATGAAAAAAAGAGAAAAAAAAAAAAAGAACAGAAAAAGATAACCCAAAAAGAGATCTCTGTTAGGGGGCTTTCCCCCCGTGTATATGATCTATGATATGTGCAGAAACAGGTCAAGGGCGGGGAGCATGCTTCAAAGCGCTAATCTCTGCAAGCAGGGAGTCCTCGCGGGCATTTCGATCAGACTTCCACCTACCATGAAGACTCTTCTACCGTCTCCGTGAAGCTTCAGCTGCGCTGCGGGACTCAGTCAAAAGACCAGTCAACAGAAGGACCTCGCTCTTGGCTGTAGCAGCTCTCACCTCCGCAATATCAGCTCTGACCCTTTCTTTTTCCAAAGCCTCAATCAAAGCCAGTCTCTCTACAGAAAGGGACTCGATCCGGGTCCAAACCATCGCTTCCTTACATGCCTAGGGCCCAGTCTCCACCACATCTACCGAAGCTGGGCTAGGAGTAGATAATTCCTCAGATACCAGCCAACCCTCGTAACCCGGAGAGACGACACCCCCCTAAACCAAGCTACACATATGCGCCGATTGGCGGGTTTCCCATAGGGCAGCATGTGATCAAGATCACTAAGAGAACCTTGAGAGAATATCAAAGAGCACAAGGGTGGCCTCGCGGTACACGGCACATGCTAAGTATACCCGAATTGACGGAGCACCAGAGATGGTAAGTAGTATGTGCTACCGGTCAGCCCCAAAAGTGTGATGCCCTCATAATCCCGAGAGCGGACAATCGGGAAGGTGCCGTCCATCCAGGGAAGTTGCCAGGTCAGCTCTACATCAGATAGCCACAGGCTCAGTTCCTCGACGCTCCCACAAGGCAGTCTCGAACTCCGGATCAGAAAACCCCGAGCCACATCCCCTCTAATCAAGAATCTAGCCAAATGCTCTCCTAACAAGATCTGAACAAGGAGCGGGCTCCCGCTGAGAATCCAAACCCGACCCGAGGCCGCAGCATCCAAGCCTCGATACATCTCCGCCAGGACCAGGTGTACCAATGAGCGACCTCCCTCCAATTCGGTCAAAACATTACATAGCCTAAGAGAAAAGCTCTCACCCCCAGTGAAGAAGAGAACTTCCGACAGCAAATAAAGGTCAAAGGCCTTCACATTGAAGGGATCTCGAATAGGCAACTTTCGAAGGCTCGAGTCACCGAAAGTTCTCTCACGAATTTCATCGAACACCTGGTGGGCCATCCGGCAAAACATTTCTCGTATCCACCCTTTTTTAAGCCAAGGACCGCGTGAACCACCTTTGCATACCCCGGTTTGGGCACTACTTTGGCAAGGCCTCGATGCATCTTCAAGCCAGTGATGGAGGCTAGCTCTTCCAAAGTTGGGGTCAGCTCCCTAGACCCAAATTTAAAGACATGGGCCCTATGGTCCCATGATGCCAAAGTCGCCTGTAGTAGGTTGGGCAACAGAGGAACAACGAGGAGAGAGGAAAGGCGGGACAACCCGAGGCCATTCAGAATAACAAGCTCGCTCTCAGCCAAACTATCATGCCATTTTTGCAAAAAGCTGGGCCCCGGGTCCAAACAGGGAAGTATACTGGCCCCCATATAAAAGCTTGGGCCCCCTTTTGAAGGCAGGTCCATCGGCGTACAAAGATGTTCTTTGTGAAATCGGTCAATATATGACGATGGGCCCGCTAGAAAAAGAGGGGAAAGAAAGAAAATAAAAGGAGGGGCAAAACAGCCAAACCAAAGTAGAAGAGGAGACAAGGGGGGACCAGGCTCGGGTTATAAGGAGCCCGCTGAGGTCAATCTATAGCAGGCGTATATACTATATACGCCAAGGCAAATTTTGAACCATTTTTGCCCGGCGTATAAAATATATACGCCCGGCCATTTTTACTGAGGATTGGTCAGGCGTATATAATATATACGCCCAGCTATTGATTGTTGAATGTTGGCCTGGCGTATATAATATATACGCCCAGTTTAAGCCGGGGCTGGTAAGGCCCCCCCCTCACACTGGTCTATTTCTTTTCCCAAGGTGGAACGTAGTTTATTTTGGCCCACCTTTTCGTCGCGAGAGCACACATGGGCAGCCATGCCACACACCCATGAGAAACACCCGAGTGGCGCGCCGCCCATAGGTCGCATACGGAAAGTCACCTGCATGACCAACCTCATCAGTGGAGAGGTGCCAGTTCATTCCAAGCGAGAAAAAGAGAGAGGAAACCACCAAAGCAAAGAGATAACCAAATAAAACAGTCGCATGAACCATGAAAATTATAAAACCATAAAAAAAAGAGACTGTTGTTGTCTAAAGTTATTACATATCCCATATAAATCAAAAGTTTAAATTGTCTCATTGTGTCCACTTTTACAGAAAATAAACTAGTCCTGGGCAGCTCCCTTCGAATTCTTCCGGCGCCGGCTCGCACTTTGAAAAGTACGGGTCTCCCCCACCCGAGTCCACGCCTGAGAGAAACGCCTAAGCAAGGAGCGCGACTCCTTCTCACGAGCACGCTGCAGAGGCACACCAAAGGCCCTCAGATAGAGAAATAGGCGGAAAGTAAACAAGGAAAATGACTAGGTTGGGCCAGCATTCACTCACCACTTCGGTCTCCCTAAGCTCAAAGAGATTACGGTAGTATTTGACCTGACTCACTGCCGACTCATAATCCTGGCCGATAAGGAAAAGGAGGTGTTAGTCACACAGGCCATCAGCATAATTCGGGAGAAAGGAACAAGAACAGAGCAACAAGATAGAAATTACCCAAGGAATCAGCTCGGGAGGTGGGACCTGGATGGCTTCAGCAGAAATTCATGCCTTTTCAGCCACGTCGGCACACATGCGTGACAAAAAGGCATCGTCCACGCGTTTGAAGGTCCCACGACCTCGGCAAGCGAAACTACCGTAAGCACGCACCAAAGGGTCGAGGGTCCGCACAAGCCACGCCAAGCACCAACCGGAAGGATCGGAGGGTCCAGACTGTTGCATCATAGGAACCTCCTCTTCCCCTCATCTAGTACCTGCTCAAATTATAGAGAGAAACATTTTATCATTATGGGTGACAGGTCAATCAAAGTAACCACATGAAAGCTGCTGAATGAAAGGAGAAATGGGGCATTACTTGAGATCGTGGCCTACCAAAAGCTAAAAAGTTAGCACCGGACACGAAGCGGGGCAGCAAGAAATGATAGGGCAGGGAGTCGTACCAAGACTGATACCCCCCGGGCAGGAGAAGGTCATCGATAGGAAGCCCATGGTGAAGAAAGTGAGCAGTGAGCTCATCAATGGAGCCCTCTGGGGCCAACACATCGGCAGGAGGAGCTTGGGGCACGGTAAAGAGAGGGCGATACTGATGAACCGCTCTCTCCCCTAAATAATAGGCCCTAGTCCAGGACCTGTAGAGAAAGATGATATGACGGTCCAGCAAAAGATGAGAGGGACCCACTGAGGCCAAATTCCTGAAGGGAGGTCCTATGTAAGGGTCGAGGATGACCTGCAAAAGAAGAGAAAATCGGAAGGGGATGCACACATTTGGTCAGAACCCCTAGCACACAGGAGCTGAGCTGTCAAATTTACAAACAGGGAATTTTTTTACCTACTCTGGGATCAACAGGTCAAACTGAGAGCGCAGTCCTAACTCCAAATGCTTCATACCTACGTCCCGACGGCGACCCACGTGCCAGTTACTCATGAGGGGGAACATAGCAATGTCAGACTGAAGCAGAGGGCGACCCAGTTGAAAGTGAAGGTACCCCAGACATGAGAAAGCAGGTAGCTGAAAACAAGTATGCTATAAAGGAAAATTGGATAAACTAAAAACAAAAGATAAAATACCTCGATGGCAGGTCAGAACCCACAATGGAGCTAGACTCCCCAAGAACGGCCCGCTTTAGGCTGGACATGAGTACGGCATAGCCAGTGTCACCCCAATCGAATCGATGCACGGTCTCCCAGTTCACCATCAGGCTGAGCAGGGACAAGGAGACTCGCCCTCCACTAGTGTTGGAGAGGAGAGTCTTGCCCAGGAGGAACAGTAAGGAGATGCGGGCCAGCATAAGTGCACGCACAGGCTCGATGTAAATGTTCATGTCAGGCTGCCCCTGGTCAACAAACTCATTAGGCCCAAACTGATCAACCAACCAGGATAGCTTGACCTCCGAGCCCCGAACGTTCCCTAAGGACGGGTAGGCCCCTAGCAGTTGAATCACCTCCTCCCTACCCGGTGTGCGGGTAGGTACCACGGGCACCCCTCCGATACGGACCCCAGTGATCATAGACCGATACCGGCCGTGAAGGCCATCTCTGCCACGGCCATGTGGAATGTCATCGTCTCGGGGCGAAAACACTCTATCAGTGCCTTTAAATAGGTCGTATCAGCCCTTACAGCGGGGCACGAAATGAAGTCCCCAAAATCGGCAGCAGTGAGTAGGTCCTTCACCACTGGGGGAAGGTAAAGCACAAGACGCTGGAGGTCAAACCAACCGCCTTGGAACATAATGTGCGGCAGGGGCTGCAAGCAAAAGGCATCAATCAGATAGGGGCAGGGAGATATAATGAGGGCATCAAAGGAAAACAAAAGCGGAAAGGAGGAGGGGGCCCATCTATTTACCTGACCAACGATCCCGAAGTTTGACATATAGGTGTGCTGGCAGTAGAGGAGGCCGGTGTGGGCGGCCTTGCCTTGCATCTCATACCAAGGCTGGGAGGAGCGCTGAGACACAATGAACTGTTCCCCATGGGGACCATAGGCCATCTCCGGCCCTTCTTGCCGATCATGCCCTTCGTCACCAGACATCCTGAAAATATGAGACGCATCGGCATATGAGAAGGTTGCCAACAAAAAAGGGAAGAAAGAGAAAATATATATATGCACTAATCCCAAAAAAAAATAACAAAAACAAAAAAAACTATGTGTATATACTGATCCAAACCAAAAAAGAGGTGTGTGTGTGTACTAAAAAACCAAAAAAACCCATGTGTATATACCAATCCAAAAAAGAGATGCGTGTGTGTACTAAGAACAAAAAAAAAAAAAAACCCATGTGTGTGTAGGTACCAATCCAAAAAAAAGAGAGGTGTGTGTGTAAAAAAAAAAAAAAAAACCATGTGCGAGTGTACTAATCCAAAAAATGTGTATGTGCACTAACCTAAAAAAAAAAAAAAAAATGCGTGTACCATGCCAAAAAGAAAAACAAAAATAAAAGGTGTGTGTATTGACCCATTACCAAAAAATGTGTGTGTGTATTAATCCAAAACATGTATACATGTACTAACCCATCAACAAGCAAAAAAGATGTGTATGTGCACACTAATCCACAAAAAAAAAAAAACGAAAAAAACAAACAAAAAAAAACACATAATAAATAAATATGTATGCGCTAAAAAAAAAAGAAAAGAAGAGAGGCACCAACCCATCAAATAAGATGCACTAATCCATCGAAAACAAAAAAGAAAGAGAAAAGAGGATGAGATGAATAAATGATAGATGAAAGAAAAAAAATAGGCCTAAGGAAAACAACAAAAACAAAACCAAGAGAAAAGGAACATAGGCATCACATATGTTTAAATGAAAATGAAAAAAAAATATTTCACTATAAAAGAAAAAAGAGAGAAAAAGAAAAGCATCAAACAATAATATTATCAAAATGCAAAGGGAAAGTAAGGGAAGGTAATGGTTACCTTCAATGGGGGAGAAAAACGAATAGCAAGGAGAGAGGATAAGCGCCTTTCGATCCACACCCGCGACCGCCGGTAATAGAACTCAAGCCAAATCAAATGAAAAAACCCTAAGGGGTTGTCCTGGACTCAAGAAGAAAGGAGGGAGGAAGAGAGAATTTGAAAAGGGGGGACCCCTTTTGTGCTCGGGCTCGGGCGGCCAGAATCGCGTTTTAGACGGGCGATATAATATATACGCCCAATTATTTTTTCAGATTTTGGTCAGGCGTATATATTATATATGCCCGACCAAAAATGGCAGTTTTTAAACTGCCCGACCTCCCTTTTTCGATTTTAAGGCCCAACGGCCCCCTTGTATGCTATGGACCTCGATCCGGACCCCCCTTTGAGGCCCATGTGTCATCGGCCATGGTGCACACATCCCCAAATGACCCTTCGAGTTCCCTTCGATTGGCCCAAAGGGACCATGCTACAGTAAACGGATCCAGATTCTTAGGCGCCCCCCCTAATGCACCCACAAAATCAAAAAAGAGGAAGAAAAAATAAAAAATACAACGCTGGTTCTCAAATGAGCGTCGCAACGCCTATTTGCCCCAGTCCGAGAGCCGTGTTAAATAAATTCAGAATGATCGGGTTCACCCGAAAGCTCTCAAACCCTGTTTTAGGCAGGTAATTTTGCCCATCTCCGGTCACTGTTCCCTACAGAGTCCCCCAGCAAGAGTCAGGCCTAATCCGGCAGGCAAACCAAGAACCCAACACCGGAATGCACACGTCCCTGAGGTATATCAACATGGCAAGTTGATTCGCCTAAGGATACGTGCAAAAATAAAGGCAGTTTGAGCATGCCCAGGGTCTCCATCTGACATGAAAGAAAAAAGAAAGAGAAAAGAGAAAAAGAAAAGAAAAAAAAAGAAGAAGAAAGAAAAGGAGAAGAAATAACAACTTGTTGCTGCTTAGTGAAAACCCTGAGTAGGTTGACCCCACCTTTCGGCATTCACTCTGGTCATCTACCTTCGGATCTCTGTTGACCAGGAGTGCCCCTGACTTCAGACCATTCGAAAAAGTCTATTGTCAGTCGAAACTGACCTGTCAAAAATGAAATTACAACCAACCAAACTATGTGCAAACATACAGACCAAAGGGCCCTTTTCCCTTTTTATTTCCTTTTACATAGGCTTAAAACCTGTATAGGCACGGTGTCCCTGTTGAATGTATGCACTTGCGTCTTGGTATCTGCAGGATGGTTGTTGTCCTCGTAAATTGTACCTTAGGGTCGAGGCTTCTGTTCGCGCCTATTTACTGCTTATCGCCCCTGATGGGTGTCTGTCTGTGCATAGTTAGTAAGATGTGATTTCATTAGGGATGGAGGCTAGAATTGGCCATCTCTTTTGAGGGATGATTGGTCCTAGCCCGATCTTTTTAGCTTTGTCTCGAGTTAAAGCACTCTGGTCCGTGTGAATCAGGAGCACCTCACCACTGGAACGTACACATCCCCAAGGTGCACCTATCCCCAGCATGGCGCACGCACTCTTAAAAGCGTATCAACTGGCATTTGATCCACTTAAAGAGTTGTGCAAAAATAAAGTTGTCAGAGGTCATCGAGATCTGCTTAGAGGCCTCGAAATAAAAGAAAATTCAGAAAATGACACAAAAAAGAATTTTACTCGGAAAATGGGCATGCATTCCCAAGAGGCGTTGCGACATCAATATTCGCTCCACTCGGGTCAATCATGCTAAAGCAACCTTGAGGTTGATGGGTTCACCTAGAAACTTTGAGCCTTACCTTGGTAAGGGCAGCCGTGCCCAATCCAATGGAGCTGTCGATATTCCATAGGATTGGACACAGTTTGAAGGCCTTCGCTTTGTATGCTTCGCATCAATTCCGAAGCATAGATATATCATACCGTTTCATGGAGCTGTCTGGTTCAGATTAACACTCAACATCACAAATCTATAATTTCCCTCAGAAAGTGGACGATATCCCGGCTAGCGGGCTTACACTTTTTGTGATTATCGCAGTTATGCCCAGTAATGTCACAATGCGCTTGGGGACTGTTAGCTTTGAGGTACGGATGATATCCTGAAATGAGAGGGCTTACGTACACTCACAATCACCATGGGTGTTTGAGAATTGAGTTGAACCAGGCGGACCCATCAAACGTGCCTTGGACCTCTTCGGATGTCTCTTGTCTTTGGCATCCGATCATTAGTGATCGAATACCAAAGAGGGGCATCTGTAGACACCCAAATTCGGCCCAAGGCTCGATCAATCTGTACTTCGGGAGAGATGTACCCCTGTGCTTCCGATGGCACCCCCCTGAACCCTTAGGAACCTACCTAGACCAGTAGGAATCACCCTAAGACCTTTAGAGCCATTCCCCCAATCCGTAGAAGTCACCCCTACACCCTAGAATCCCTTCCCAGACCTAACTTAAACCCTTCTGGCGGTTGATGGGAGGAGAGCTACCAAATTTCACATAGGCTAGTACCATGGATGAGCCATATACCATTGAAAAGAGGACTTCTTCAGCTTTCCAACGAGCCAAAGATCACCCAATTTGAAGCTACGGTTCAAAAGTTATAGCTGATTGAAGTTTCACATAAAATCATAAAAATTTTACTCAGGCGTGGATATTACATACGCCCAGCCAATTTAGCCCTAGATTAGTCAAGCGTATATATTATATACGCCTACCTATTTTGGGGGAAATTTGGTCGGGCGTATATAATATATACGCCCAGCATAGGTGGGACCCGGCACGGGCTTCATCTTCTCAAGGCTCCCCTGTTTTTGGTGAAGTTCTTGTTCCTAAAGCGGGCGTATATATATTTAGCCCACTTATCGATCCATCGATAGCTCAAATTTCCTCCATCTAGTTTAACCCTTTGACCATCCCCTTGGTTGAGGTGGGTGTCTTGAGATTGGTTGCACCCCCTTTGAGCTTATTGGCAACCCTTAAGTCACCCATGGTCTCACCCCATCATCCGCCGTTGAAACCAGTTTTCCAAAACCCTAAGACCTTGAAAACCCAAAAAACCTTAGATGGGGGATTACCTAATTGCTAAACCAATTAGCTCTTAAGTAAGCCCCTAACCCATCCCTTCTCTATAAATAGAGAGGCCCCTCTCTTCCTTAAGGGTTAGAAAAAATTGGAGGTTAAGGATTTGGAGCTCAAGAGAGAACCCTAGTGAGAGAAAGTGCACTCATTTTCCAGAATTCCAGCAAGCTTAGTTTATCCTTTCCAATCCATTTCAACCATTAGATCACTCCCTTTAGCTAAAGTCTAGCCTTTGGCCTTACCCTACACTTCCTATTTTATTGAATCCTAGCATTAGAACCCATTTTCACACCATTTAAGCCATCGGAAGCAGGCCAAATCAAAGACCTTCCACGGTGCAACAAGGGCCCGTGAGCTCCGGCTCACCCCTCTCTTCCTCTACCTTCTTGGTGTCTCCTCCGTCCAAGGATTCAAGCCGTTACGCCGCCGAAATTTTGGTTTGGCTCAAAGCTTGATAGGACCGTATTGCCTTCGGGCAAGGGGAAGCTCCGCCCTTTTTATTTTTATTTTGGCCATAGATAGAGACCGCTACGTGCGGGTTGATCGGGTGCCTAAACCCTTCCCGATCGATAACCGAAGCCCCTACCCTAGAGCCTTTGGCAAAGACCGGTAAATCAGAGTAATATTTAGCACTTCGGTGCTCAAAATATCGATTTGAAGGTTTCCCGGGTCACCAAAAGCTCCGAGTGGCGACTCTACATTTTCATTAAAAGGCGAGCGCATCGCCGCGACGGGTTCGAGAGGATCCACGGTGTCACAGATGGCGACTCTGCTGGGGATTTCACCCTAGCGCTTCCCCTCTTGTTGGCCTTTCCTTTTATTTTGTTATTTTACTAACCATGGCTGCTTTTTGTTCTAATTTGCTGCTATTTTTCGTTATTTTTTGTTATTTTTACTAACGTACTCACCCCTACGATTCAGTCCTTTAAGTGGCTTAGCCATTTGGCGGGCCTACTTGCGCCTTAAATTTCAGCTTTTATGATTCTAGTCATTTAAGCCGCCTTAGCCGTTTGGCGGGCCCGCTCGCATTTATTTTCACGTCATTTAAATTTCGGTCATTTACAAGCCTTAGCCGTTTGGCGGGCCTACTTGCGCACTTTATTTTGGTCATCATATTTCACCTTCGAACGCCGGCCCGTTGAGGCGGCACGGGTTTGTCATCCCCGACCCGATTTTGGACTTAATCTCACTCGCCTATAAAAATTTGTAATTAAAAGTGAACCAACAGTATGGGGACATAATCGAATTAATATTTGCATTTTTGGATAGTTTTCGGGGGGTTTAGGCACAGATACGATTTACCCGATTCCCAGTAAGGCGGCAGCCCTAGTGGTGATGATCCTGAAAAGAACCACCCCTTCCAGTACCTGAGAAGGCGCTTGCGCCGGAGGTATATCGGTTGGGTTGCCAATTCCGATCAAGCCATAAAACCTGCATTGGTGAGAGCGTAGAAAACCCAAAATTCAGCCGTGTATCCCTAGGAAACGGAAAGGAGGGACCCGATAACATACACAGCAGTCCCCGGGAGCATTTCTCCCAAGAAACCAGTTTAAAGACCCACATTCAGGCTTGCTGTCCACCGTCAAAATATAATTGACAGAACCTTTTGCCCGGCGTATATAATATATAAGCCCAGCAAAAAAGCCCCAGATTTACACAGGCGTATATAATATATACGCCCAAATCAGATTTAAGTCGGCATATAATATATCGTGACCAAATCTGTACTTTTTTGGTCGGGCGTGCATAATATATACGCCCAGTATATATTGGGCTGCAGCAACCCGACCTGTGGCCCAACCCACCACCCCAATTCCCCGTTTAGCGGTATTAGTGTCCGCGGTAGCCTCCCACATTCTCTAACACCCAATATGCTCCCGCCCAGTCAAAAGAAGGCGACTTCTTATTGATTTGCTCCGGGGGATCGGGTCATTTGCGTGGATTCCCTCGCCTTCAATAGAACGAAAGGGATCCCTTTCGCTTCTTCCGAAGTGTGTCGGATCCCGCCGTGGGACCTACCAAAGGTACATATATCGCCCGAAACGGGAGTTGACCCTGGGCACCAGGTCATCATTCATCTAAGTAGAGGGGAGTTAATTGCAATTTGAAAAAAAAAAAAGCGAGAAAGAAAATCCTCATCTTCTGACTGCTTGAACATGCTTGTGATTGCTTTAATAGATAAGTCGCCTGAGTATAGTTTGCATGTTTGAATCTATCTTGACTTATGCATATGATTGTCTGAATTTGTCTGCAATCCTTTGATATGCTTGCTCAAAAATGATCCAAATAATTTGATATTGACTCTAAACCCGTTCTGAATGAGAGTCAGACTATATGATAAGAATCTGATTATATGGCTTGAACCTGATCACATGACTTCTAAATAGTATATGGCACCATCTGTTAACTAATAGTGATTTGACTTTTGATATAGTATATGTTGCATGATTGAGTATTGATAGATTGACATAGTCATAATTTTCTTGCATTATTTCTTTTGATATAGGTTGATTCCCTCTCTTGAAATGATATCGTGTGCTATTGATTCTGTTTATATTCGTATATGTAGACACCCAAATTCGGCCCAAGGCCCGATCAATCTGTACTTCGGGAGAGATGAACCCCTGTGCTTCCGATGGCACCCCCCTGAACCCTTAGGAACCTACCTAGACCAGTAGGAATCACCCTAAGACCTTTAGAGCCATTCCCCCAATCCGTAGAAGTCACCCCTACACCCTAGAATCCCTTCCCAGACCTAACTTAAACCCTTCTGGCGGTTGATGGGAGGAGAGCTACCAAATTTCACATAGGCTAGTACCATGGATGAGCCATATACCATTGAAAAGAGGACTTCTTCAGCTTTCCAACGAGCCAAAGATCACCCAATTTGAAGCTACGGTTCAAAAGTTATAGCTGATTGAAGTTTCACATAAAATCATAAAAATTTTACTCAGGCGTGGATATTACATACGCCCAACCAATTTAGCCCCAGATTAGTCAAGCGTATATATTATAATACGCCTGCCTATTATAGGTGGGACCCGGCACGGGCTTCATCTTCTCAAGGCTCCCCTATTTTTTGTGAAGTTTACTGTTCCTAAATTGGGTGTATATAATATATACGCCCAACTTAGCTACAATAACTGTCATCAGTAGCTCGAATTTCCTACATCTAGTTTGACCCTTTGACCATCCCCTTGGTTGAGGTGGGTGTCTTGAGATTGGTTGCTCCCCCTTTGAGCTTATTGGCAACCCTTAAGTCACTCATGGTCTCACCCCATCATCCGCCATTGAAACCAGTTTCCCAAAACCCTAGGACCTTGAAAACCCAAAAAACCTTAGACGGGGGATTACCTAATTGCTAAACCAATTAGCTCTTAAGTAAGCCCCTAACCCACCCCTTCTCTATAAATAGAGAGGCCCCCCTCTTCCTTAAGGGTTAGAAAAAATTGGAGGTTAAGGATTTGGAGCTCAAGAGAGAACCCTAGTGAGAGAAACTGCACTCATTTTCCAGAATTCCAGCAAGCTTAGTTCATCCTTTCCAATCCATTTCAACCATTAGATCACTCCCTTTAGCTAAAGTCTAGCCTTTGGCCTTACCCTACACTTCCTATTTTATTGAATCCTAGCATTAGAACCCATTTTCACACCATTTAAGCCATCGGAAGCACGCCAAATCGAAGACCTTCCACGGTGCAACAAGGGCCCGTGAGCTCCGGCTCACCCCTCTCTTCCTCTACCTTCTTGGTGTCTCCTCCGTCCAAGGATTCAAGCCGTTACGCCGCCGAAATTTTGGTTTTGCTCAAAGCTTGATAGCACCGTATTGCCTTCGGGCAAGGGGAAGCTCCACCCTTTTTATTTTTATTTTGGCCATAGATAGAGACCGCTACGTGCGAGTTGATCGGGTGCCTAAACCCTTCCCGATCGATAACCGAAGCCCCTACCCTAGAGCCTTTGGCAAAGACCGGTAAATCAGAGTCATATTTAGCACTTCGGTGCTCAAAATATCGATTTGAAGGTTTCCCGAGTCACCAAAAGCTCCAGGTGGCGACTCTACATTTTCATTAAAAGGCAAGCGCATCGCCGCGACGGGTTCGAGAGGATCCGCGGTCGCACAATATAGTTTATGCTAGATAGGTGTGATTAAATTGATTGATTTATTGACACTGACCATTTTGGTTGATTTAACATTACAAAAAAAAGTCACTAATCGACCACAGACTTGAGAGGTTTTAATTAATAAGATTTTCTCGACTAGTTGATAAACGAAAACCATCGCCTACTGACAAATTAAGCCTTACCCTGAGTAAACATTTGTAGGGCCTAGGCCATAGGTGATAACTATCAAGGTCAGTCAACCAGTGTATCCTCCTACGAGGCTTGAACAGGAGACAAATCTCACCTATCGACAACATAATCTTGATCTTAACCTTTAGCTAACCTGATGCAAACTTTTAGATAACCATGCTAGAAGAACTGAAGAAGAAACATGCAGCCCTGAAAGCTGAGTTAAAGGAATTAGAACCCGACCTTGTTTACAGAAAGCGGTTTTTAGAAGGAAACAATAAGAATAGGGCTTTCCTCGCCAATACCCTGCGAGACGATCCTGGCGTGAAGATGGAGGACCGGAAAGTCTACTCCGTGATGATCAAAGACTATAATAGGGACATCTGAGTGGCTAAGATCCTAATCAGCCAAACCGAACAAAGGATAACTGAGGTCACTGAACAGTTGCTGAACATCAAAAACTTTTTGAAAAGATTTTCTAGCAGGAAATGATTTATGGGAAAACAAAACTTTTCTTTTTGGAAATTTATGATGTTTTGGTAAAATTTTGGTGGTGTGCCATTTGTTTTACAGCAAAGTGAAAAGTTTGGAACATTTTGGAATTGTATTTCATATTGGTCTTGTTTAAAAACTTGGGTGTTTTACTTAGTAGTTTTGGAATAGCAAATATTGTGGACAAATTTGGTGAAAAGGTTATGAAGGAATATTTGGGCATTTTGGTAAAACATTTTATCTATTTATTCATTCTCATTTCTCATATAATTAATTGTAGCATTCTAATTTTGAACTTAGCATCCACATGTCTATCAAAACTTACACTCACAAACCTTTGTTTGAGAGTTTTGGTTATAAAGAGAATAAAAAATTTGAAAATGTTGCACACATTTGTTTTATTTTAAATTTTTATTAGAAAATCTTGTTCTCTTCAGATGAACCCAGTATACGTTACACTATGGAAGCCAATAGGGGACCTTGCTAGAAAAATTCACTTACGTGAAGAGCTCTCTTGAACATAACCAAGAGATTTTGTGCGAGAACATACTTGAAGATCATTAGAAGAGAACTACCACTCAAGAATTGTTGAATGTGCTTCGACAAGATAAGGAAAAGAGAGCTCGACTCCAAGAAGAGTTGAGACACATAGAAGTAGATTTTAAAGAGGATGTGAAGCGTTTGAAGAATCTAGAAAAGAGACTTGAAAAGCTGGCAACCGACATAGGGAGGCTGCAAGCTGAAACTTATACTCCCAGACCATAAAAATAGGATTTGGAAAACCTTTTTATATGATCATTTTGTCTTGATGTATGCTCTCATGAGCAGAGAGACTTGTAGAACTTTTGATGCTAACTTTTAAAGGAAAAATCTAATGGAATGACATGATCTTTTTGAAATAATGAACAAATTTTGTTACGCATGACTATCTTGTAGTTAAGAATTATCTTACCATAAGACAAAATAAAATTCCAAGCGTCGCTAAACGCCAATCTCTTACAAATGGATGCATACACACTAATTCCTGAAACGCTACCTGAGATTCGGCAAGGAAGAAAGATGTTGCATAAGTACGAACACATGTATCCCCTGATAAATAAAGAGCCACGAAAACATGTTGAAATGCATTCAGAAGAAAAAGGAAATCATAAGAAGAGAACTATACAACGTGGAACACTTTGCCACGACATCCTTAGAGCGCACTGAAGAAAATCATACCAGAGTAAGAATATATTGATTAGCTTAGAAACCCATCGCGAATGGGAAGACCACTTCTAGTTCATGGAAGAGAGAGCCTATGACAGCGCCCAATCTCACATACATAGAATGCAACAGTTAATTCACTCTTATGAACAAGCTCTACGTGAAAAGAAGAAGGGTAAGAATTGTAGTGAATCCTGATTAATCTTACATGGTTAGTGCATCTTGAGTTCTTGAAATATGTAAGACTCTTGAAATCCTATGTACCAAGTTAATGTTGTTCTTACTTGATTTAAAATCACTATGATGAGTGCATCCCTAAAAACAATCTTGATATTTCCACAGATAGGCAGTATGATGACTTTACTGAAAACAATGACGAAATTGACACACAAAATGAAGAAAGTACAGTAAGAAGAGCTTCTCTTCTTCCACCAATGTGCCATACACAAATCATCAATCTAATATCTTGAAACTTGCATCGACAATCTGGCCAGCGAGAAACACATCTAGGCTATCTGTGTTTCTCTACTCAAAGTAAATCTGCCTAGTAAACGCGAGACCATCCAACAAATGGATAATGTAAAACAAAGACTTCGAAACTGCAAGTGGCATCTGGCCAAGGAAATTGCTGAACTTGGTTAGAGTGAGCGAATCCTAGCAACCGTTAGAGAGAAGATCGATAGACTCGACGTCGTTATGGTTGCAACTGAGACTCTGATAGAAATCACAGGTATTCCTGAAACACTCCTGATAATTTTGATTCCAGGAATGAAATCCTTTTTATGGAGGGGAGGATGTAACACCTGCTCCTAGATCTTTGTGCTTGTCAAATGGTTTACTTTACACTAGTGTGACCTGACTGTGCTAGGTGACTGCCTGGTCAGATCCACCAAAATTCATTGAACACCAACTTTGAATAAATAGGAAAATGATTATTACATGTGACAACCACTTTAAAACAATAAGAGCTTGACCATTACCTGTGACACCCACCTTAAATAAATAAAAATCTGACTATCTGTGGCTCCCATCTCTAGCCAATAAGAATTTTCCTACTGATATTGGCACCCACCTTAAATAAATTAGAATTTGATTGCTACCAGTGGCACCCCCTTAAATAAATAAGAGTTGACTACTGATAGTGGCATCAACCCTAAAATAATAGAAAATTCACTTATATGCAATGACACCCATAGAGCACCCCAAGAAATTAAATTTGTGTGTAAGAAAAAATGATGGAACACCCACCATGTCATACACCAGGAATTAACTGGGTTAATGCATGAATATATATCAGACCCAAGGTTTGACCCAAAATGGGCCTAGACCTTGAGAGTGATGGGGAGATCATCACAATGAAATTGGATTTTTGAGAATTGTAATAAGAATCCTAGATGCATGAGTCAAATATTGACCCATGGGATGGAAATTTAGAGATTTTACTAACACTAACGGCTAAGTATTAGTGTTTTGTATACTAGAGTGACAAACCTTGTAAATTCCTTAGAAGCCTAAGGGCAAGTTTAATAAATTTTTTTGAATTTATAAATTAGAAAATAGAATTTTACATTTCTCTAGTTAATCCATACCACTCATCTAGTTGACTAAAATTTGAATCATCTTACACCATCCAATTTACATTGGAAAAATCTAGGGTGTATGATGCATCAAAGTGCATGCACCACAAGATTGGTTGGAAAGTCGACTTTTCACATAAATTAAGGACTCTAAATACAATAAAAGACAAGTTTTAATGTAGCGTATGGTGACATGGAGGGTCAACATGGGTCAAAGGTCAATGGGTGTGTGGGACAAAGAGGGAGAGAGAGAGAGAGAGACTTTGAATAATGGGAATACATGGGGACTTGGAGGATTTAGGCTTGGGTAGTGTGGGGGTGCCATGTGGCTAGAAATTTCAGTTTGTGTCTCCCACTTTCTCCTTGAAATTTCAAATTCTAAGGATAACATAGCTTTCTAGCCTTCTTCTCCATCTTCCTCCTCTCTCTAAACTCCATGAAATCTCCTTAGAACACCTTGAAGCCCTTGTCTTCTCCTCCCTAATCAAACCATTAGATCTTAAAACTAAAATCACCAATCTCCTCCCCACTCCTCCTATAACAATATACCTGAATTTGAGCTCCATCCTAGCCATCTTAGCCCCATGTTTTGTAGAGAAAACAACTTGGATATTATAGATTTCAAGGTACAATCTTGGTTTAGTTGGTTGTTTAGATTTCTAGCTTGTTTCATCTAGATTTTTCTCATAGTTATATGTCTTCTTCTCGTGTTCTTGGATAACCAAGTCTGGGATGACCATGTACTCACATGGTACCAGCACTTTAGCACACTTGGATGTAATTTATAGATCACTTAAGAGTTATCCAATGGTCTAGGATGGCCAAGATAGGCCTAGACCTCCAGATTTTGAAATTGGAGGCTTTTCCTATAGATCTCTTGCTTAGAAAGGATTTTTGTATTGAAAACATGAATGTTATTTTGATTCATGTATAAGATAGAGATGGATGACCATGCATGTGAAATTTGAGCACATGCAAGGCCCTCTAATGGCTTAGATTAGCCCAAATTAGGTTAAATCAAACCACTATGTCCTCATGTGAGTAATCCATGCAATTTTTGCAAAATGAAATATAGAAAGTTTATAGATATAGACTTCATATATTCTGGAATGATAATGGCCTGGGATAATGATGACCATGCGTGGGATCATCACACACATGCAAGGCCATCTAATCGTCTTAAATGACTAAAAGGGTCAAACTAGGTCTATTTTGAGAAATTTACTTAGAAATGATATGATTTTAGTTCCTAAAAGTATTTTTTTATGTAAATATTTTCTGTTACTCCATGATAAGACATAGGCTTGAGCCATATGGTATATACATGAGTTTTTGATACACATGTAAGACCATCAAATGGCCTAGATTGACCTAGAAGGTCAAAAATCTAGACAACTAGTCAAATCATGAATATTTTGACCATACCATGAATTTTAGTGCTAAAGATCCACATAGATGCATGCTATAAATATAATAGATCAAGTTTATAAATTATTCATCACTGTGGTTCATCATAAATCTCATGGAATTCTAGGTCAAAAATGTATCTTTGCATAGATAGTATATAATTGAAATTGATGAGTTTCTTTGCATAGTTTGGTTATGAAATTGTACTGTGGATGATGGTATATTTCGATAAAGCAATCATGTGTACTCTCTATTGTGATGCACCCTATATTGCTTTTATCATATTTTAGATGTGTGGTCCTAGGTCGATCAATCTTTTGAGTGAGTTTCATGTGATTTAGATTTCAATGTGCCTCAAATCTTTGTAAAGTATTAGTATAGATGTTTGCATAATAAGTGACTGAGCATGGACACATTTCCATGGCCACTACACAGCAAAAGAGTTTGATCATTAATAATGATGATTGATAAATCGGATGGTCCCGATTGATTTTGTTGAAAACTTGCTAGATAAGCTAAAATATCTCTCGATGGAAATGTCTGGAACTAAATCATTTAAAACCATAAGTTCTCTGATATTTCAAAAATAATTATAAGAGCATGATTTATGGAAATTTGCGTATTTGAACCTTGATTTGATCATGGGTAAATAGATGGTGTTAGATAAATGGATAGATTGGAATTTGACACGAAAGAATGAGGATTTAAAAATTCAATAGAAAGGATCTTTTATAAGGCTAATATATAGAGAATTTTGAAATTTTAATTTTTACCAAATAAGATGGACCCGATTGGATGGCTCCCAAAGCCTGATTCGATATCTTTAGAAAAATCGACATTAGTGGCCATAAGAGTACCGGTAACTGATTAGAGTTAATTAAATGAAGATGATGACCCAAAACTCGATCCCAATGGACCTGGAATTAGTTGGAGATATTCCGGACCGAGATTCAATGATGTGTGGCATAAGATGTACCACTAAGTGGACCCTATCTAAGGCCAAAATTGTGAATTGTGCAGCCCATAGGAAATCAGTCGCGGAACAGTGAACCAAACAAATAAAAATAAAAGGTAGAAAAATCCCTAAAAATTCTGGGATGCACTTAGCTGAATTCCCGATACTCGGTAAAAATTTCAGATACGAATCTCATACGGTCTGAAAGTTATGGCACCCGGAACACGATGCGACTAATCGGTCCCGTTGCACCCAAAAATAGGACTGTAATGAATTCCAGTTCCCGTGCCCGAAATATTCATGGAAAAATTTAAAATAAATTGAACATAAGCCATAGAACATCTTTAAGATCTGATAAAAATTTCAGGCCCCGATTCGATCAGAATCAACGGCATGGATTTCAGCAAATTTCAGCCCGGATTATAGGTAAATAGTACGTAGCCAAAAACCAGACCCGACCTTCGATATGATGGACCCTGTTACATCCAGATCTGTGGAATTTTGACCGAAATAATGGAAAGGAATAAGTTGGGTGACTCTCTAATATTTCCAGAGAGCCGCTAAATGCCTGATTTCGGTGTCGGCGTTAAAAGTTATAGACCCGACACCGAGGCCCAATAATTCTGACCTGAAGCCCTGATAAAACAGGACCGATCTCGGTGATTTTTTTGCCACGATCAAACCTGATCGTATTTTTGGATTCCACCACTTGGGAAAGATGTACTCATCAGTTATCTTATCCCCAGTTTTAGAAGCATATAAAAATTCGATCAGATCCGAAAATGGCGGCCGATTTACCATTGGTTGTCTGCCACTTCTACAGAAAATCAGAATATATAGAATTAAAGCTAGTATTCGGACCTTGACCTGAGACCCGTGGCAAATTGGGCAGACCCAAACACATGGTCCCCTAATGGTAACATATGACAAACCCATGTAAAATTGGTCAACTAAGTCATAGGACCCAATTGGATTCTTGACGGCCCAATAAGGCCCAAACTCCTAAACTCTTAAGTTAATAGGATTGAAAAGAGTCTAGAAAAGGACCCATAGCTTGAAAATTTCAATTACGAACCCAGCCCAGGGCATACTGAATGAGGCCCATGAAAACGGAAAAAATAGGAACCGGACCTCAAAAAGGCCCGTACTTCTAGATTTAAATCTAGTAAAGGCCCGAATCACCTATTTTGGACTCCGTTGGACCTAAAATTCATCGGACCTTCATCGAATAAAACCCATTGAACCTGGACCCTTTTGGACCTAAACTACATTGGACCCATATCGTATAGAACCCGTTGGACCTAAAATCCATTGGATCTTTATCAAATAAAACCCATTAGACCCCTTTGGACATAAACTCCGTTGATCCCGTATTGTATAGAACCCATTGGACCCTTTGGACCTAAACTCCATTGGACCCATAACATATAGAACCCGTTGGACCCCTTTGGACCCAAACTCCATTCGACCCATATTGTATAGAACCCATTGGACTCTTTTTTTTCCTTCAGACCCATAACCCTTCGGACCCATAAACCATTGGACCCATGACCCCTTTTGACCCACAACACATACTTGAAGTTATAGGATAAGTAAGAACTTGAACAACTAGTTAGTTGACTTAACTCAAATAATTAGGATTTATAGAAACAGGCACCATGCTGCCTTAAACATCGTTAGAGAAAATCAAGTTCTATTATCGACAATGAGAAACATGAGTCCCCTTTTGGACTTTATATTGAGGTAACACTTGATACAAGTGTAAACCGACAAGATGCCCCCTTAGGATCAAGTCATGTGATTGGAAGCTTGGATCTAACTTCTGCTTGGACACGATTGAAATAGAATACTGAAATGCTTGAAATATACATGATTGATAGATAGTGACATGCTTGGACATGATTTAAATAGAATTCTAAAATGCTTGAAATATACATGATTGATAGTGTAGACACCCAAATTTGGCCCAAGGCCCGATCGACACATACTTCGAGAAAGGCGTACCCCTGAGCTTATGAAAGCATTCCCAAATCCTTAAGAATTATCCTAAAACCTTTAGAACCCCCCCCCCCAAACCCTTAGGAGTCAACCCAAACCTTCCTAAACCCATTAGAATCCTCTCCTAGACCTGTTTCAAACCCTCTTGAGAGGTGGATGGAAAGAGGAGTTCCAACATTTACACAGACCTTTTCTGGTAATGCGTCATATACCATTGGAAAGAAGATTTCTGCAGCTTTCCAACGAGCTAAGAATTGCCTCAATTGGAGTTCTATATCAAAAGTTACAACGATTTGAATATCGGACAGAAATGTTGGTATTTTGCCTGGCGTGTGTAATACACATGCTAGGCCATTTCTAGAGAAATGTTGCATGGCGTGTATATTATACACACCGGGCCATTTTTATCATAAATGGCTTGGTGTGTATATTATACATGCCAAACATCAGATGGGCCCACCAGCGGGCTCTGGACTTCTCTGGCACTGTAGCTATGCTTCGCATGGATAATATACATGCCAGGCTTAGCTATAATAAAATTTGGATTTTGCCCGGATTTCACTTTTGGGGTTTGACTTGTTGACCATCCCAATATTTAGGGTGGATTTCATTAGGACTGTTGCACTTTTCCGATTTGCAACCCTCTAGTCATTTGAAACCTCACCCTATCATCTACCATTGAACCCGATTCACATCTTTCCAAGCCCTTAAGATCCTAGGAAACCTTAGATATTAGGATTACCTAATTGCTAATCATAATTAGCTTTTAAGTACCCCCTAATCCTTTCTTTTTCTATAAATAGAGAGGCACCCCCCTTTGCAAATGGTTTTAAAATTTTCAAAGAGTGAGAAAATTCTAGTGAGCTCCCCTCCCATTTGCCTCTACTAAATCCATATAATTCCAGAACCGAGTTTCATCTTTGCATCTCATTCTACACCATCCATCCTTGAGATTTAACTAGATCTAGCCCCTAGCCTTCTTCTCCTACCTCTTAGCTCCCTAGCTTTAGAGATCAAAACCCGTTTCTCTAATCATTTGCTTTCAGAAGCTCATCCAAGATACTCTCACGCGAAGATCCACATCGGTGCTACAAGGGCCCGAGAATTGAGGCGTTATGCTACCCAAATTTCTGCAAGCGGGAAGGGCTCAATAGAATCGGTGTGCCTTTGGGCAAGGGGAGGTGCTGCTCATTTTTTATTTCTTTTAATATATATAATTATATATATATATATATATATTATATAAACCAGCCACGCATACAAATAGCCATAGTAGAGACCGCTTACGAGTGGGTTGATCAAGTACCTAACACCTTCCCGATCGATAACCAAATCCCCTACCCAAGAGCCTTTGGTGTTGACTGGTATCAGAGTCATATATTTGCACTTCGATGCTTTCAATATTGATTTAGGTTTCCCGGGATACCAAAAGCTCTGGGTGGCGACTCTAGGTTTTATTAAAGAGCGCATCATCACGTTGGATTCATTAAAAATCAATGGTTGCATAGATGGCGACTCTGTTGGGAAGAGCTTGTAGAGCTTCCCCTTGAAGTTTTGGCCTATTTTTGGTTTTTTATTTTTCTTGTCTACTAACCCTTTTTGCTTCATTTCTTTGATACTTACCGCTACTTTTCTATCATTTAAGTGCCTTAGCCGATTAGCGGGCCTACTTGAGCATTGTCTTTACTTTCATTTACTTTCCGCCATTTGCATGCCTTAGCTGATTGGCGGGCTTACTTGCGCATTTTACATGCCTTAGCCGTTTGGCGGGCCTATGTAAGCTTTTATTTTTCCACACTCATATACCATCAGTAGACGCTGGCCCGTAGAGGCGGCACGTGATCATCACAACCCGTTTTTGAACCTAAGCCAATTCCCCTTTTAAAACTTGACAATAAAATTGAACCTTAAAAGTGAATTAAGGGACTTAAATCATTTTTGCGAGGGTAGCTTTTAAAGGGTTGGGAATTTAGGCAGTGATACAAACGTCCTGGTGCGTAGTACGGCGGCAGCCCCTAGTGGTGATGATCCTGAATAGAACCACCCCATCCAGTATCTGAGAGGGGGCTTGCGCCAAAGGTATATTGGGTGGGTGACCGATCCAGTTACGAAGCTTAAAACCCTTAGGGGAGTGCGTTAGTTGTCCCGAATCAACTTTCTATCCCTAGGTTCGGTGAGGAGGGCCCGTTACAACAAGGAAATCAATTCCAGAAAACCAGAAAAAAGACTAATTTTGGGTTTGCAGTTTGCTGTCAAAATATAAATATAAATCCCATTTTATCTGGCGTGTGTAATACACACTAAGCCATTTGCTCCCCATAACTTCTCTGGCGTGTATAATACACAAGCCAAGCCAAAATCTCTAGATTTTGGCTTGGCGCATATAATGCACACTCCAAGCCTGTTTTGGGCTAGGCAGCCCGAATCTGAGGCCTATTATCACCTTCCCGAGTCCCCCGCTTAGTTGTTTAGCACCTATGATAGGTCCCACACTTTTTGACGCCCAATACGCCCTCGCCGATCAAAGAGGCTACCTCCTTATTGATTTATTCCGAGGTATCGGGTTGTCACGTGGACTCCCTTTCCTTCACATAGATCAAGGGTTTTTCCCTTTGATTCTTCTGATGTGTGTTGGGATCCCACTGTGGGAAATATTTGAGGTATGAACACCACCCAAAACGGGAATTTCAAGGCCCCGGAACTCATTCTAGAAAGGTTCATTTGCTTTATCTAAAAAATAAATAATAAAAAATTAATTTAAAAACCAAAAAAGACTGGTGGTGCTGGTGCAACAACATCGCCCTACTCTTCGTCATCCTGAAGAGGGAGGAGAAGAAAATTTTACGGACCCCATCCGAGGCATCCATACCCAACCCGCCGCCAAGCCTTGTCTTGGGCAGTGGATCCGGCTTATGCCGATCCCGATTCATCCCCGCCACGTTCCCCAACTCATTCCCACATAGAAGAAATCCCCATTTCCAATTCCCCCATCCCATCCCATTTCGATGTCATCGGACCCTACGGTGCGCCCGTATTCCCATCCACATCTGCCTCATTCCCTAAAAATTCACCCCATTGTCCTCCCACATCCATCCAAAATCTAAACTCCTTCCCCTTATTCACCCAACACACACTCATTTTTTCCCCATCTACACAAGCCATGCCCCATTTCCCTTCCACATCCACTCAAAACCTCCACCATTTTACATCCACATCCATCCCTACCATTCCAAATCCTTCCACATCAATCCAATAAGCCCCTAATTTTCCCACATCCATCCAACAAACACCCCAACTTCCCTCCACATCCAATCCAAATTTTTCCTCCACATCCAATCCCAACAACCCCCATTTTCCCACATACACCCAAGCAATGCCCAATTTATCCTAATCCCCTCCAAATACACCCAAGTTCCCCTCATTCACCCAAAATCCACCACATTTTCCTCCATCTACCCGAGTCATGCCCAATTTTTTCCAATCCACCCAAACAATGCCCAAATTTCCTTCATCAATCATGCCCAATTTTCCTACCTCTACCCAGGTCATGCCCATTTTCTCTCATGCATCCTCCTCATTAAATGAACCATCCGCCTCTGCTCCCATACCCGATTCAATGGCCATCATGCAAGAAATGATGAACACCTTCATGGCATGGAGGGCCTCCCAAAATTACCCTAATCCACCCCTAATGCCCAACCCTCAACATACCCTCCAAAATCTCCATACTTCCTTCCCCCAAAACCCTAATCAACCCCCATTATCCATACCATCCAAGGCTCCCATCTACCTTGGGACCATTTGAGTGGGCCTCAAGGTCCAATGACCCAGATCCAAGCTCACCATGGCCCAATGGCCCAAACCCACTAAGGCCCAATGACACAAGCCCATCAAGGCCCAATCCTCCAAGCCCATCAAGGCCCATTATCCCAAGCCCATCAAGGTCCAATGCCCCAAGCCCATCAAGGCCCATTACGCCCAAGCCCATCAAGGCCCATTGTCCTATAACTAAGCCTATCAAGGCCCAACATTCCAAGTTCACCAAAGCGCCTCATTTACAAACCCTTCATCATTCCCCCAATATCCCATATTTACCTATACCCAACATACCCCCATTCCCCCTCAAATAATACACCCCTCTCATTCAATCCCTCAATTCGGCCTGGGCCCTATTTATCCACATTCTTCACACCTCCTCAATATGAGAATCCATCCTATACCATCAACCATCCCCAATTTACCCATCCACTAACTCCCCAACTAAATCTCCAAAATGTACAATGGCTTCTTTAGGCACCTGCCCAAAATCCACCATTCACTCATCCTGTCACCCCACAAGCCACTCATCAAAGTTTCCCCCAACCCCAATGGCCTCATCAAGCACCTGTCCAACCCATTCAAAATCAGCAGGATAACCTCACCCTTCTTCCATTGTATGTTGATCAACAATACGAGGAAGATGAGGTCAGAAATAGTGAGGCCTATGCAGGGGCATTCGCTAGCTTTAATCCCCCACCACCCACACTTACCAATCCCCATGCCATCTAAAATGAAGGGAGGCAGCCTCTTGAGGGAACGGCCCCAGCCCGACCATCCAAAGAATTCGAGCAATTGAAGGAACAACTGGACAAGATCTAGAAACAATTAATGAAGATGGGTGGAACTGAGATCCATGCCACGGACTTTTTCAACTTGTGCCTATTTTTTTAACTCCCCTTACCCTCGAAATTCAAAGTGCCGATCTTTGACAAATATAATGGCACGGGTAACCCCATTGCACATCTCAAGTCCTACTGTGGGGACATGTGCCAGTACAGAGGGGATGAGTGTTTGCTCATAAAATTTTTCCAGAAGAGTCTCACAGGCCCAACTTTAAGATGGTTCACTTCTTTGGAACCATCCATGATTAAAACTTGGAAAGATCTGACCCACCTATTCCAGGAATAGTATGTCTACAACATAGACATCGAGCCCCACAAATCTGATCTAGCTCGTCTGAAGCAGAAGCCCGATGAAACATTTAGTGACTACCTCGGGCGATGGAGGGCATTGACAGCTCAAGTGAGAAACAAAATACTAGATGATGAGTAAATTGAGATGATCTCGAAAAACACTCTACCAGTCATCTTAGATTTTCTGGTATACCAGCAGCAATTCAGCTTTGCTGACTTGGTAAGAAATGCCAACCGTTGTAAAAACGCAATTAGAGAGGGATGTTTAAGCAAGAATGTGTCCAATTAGACCAGTGGAGTCCGAAAATTCACCGAGTAGAGAAATGAGAGAAGATCAGAAGTAGAGGTACAAGCTATAATAAACACGTCGCCCAACACCATCATGATACCGTTTCAGTTCATAGCAGCACAACTGGCACCAACACCAACACATCCAGCTCAAAGGCACAACAGTGTCCCTCGGGGGAAAATGACCCCTAAGCAGAGAGGGGCCCGATATAACGGAATATTTACTCCCCTGGGGCAATCCCTAAATATCTTTTTACCTTTATTAGTTAAAAAAGGTTTGGTCACCATACTTCAACCACGACCTTCGTTGAATCTACACCTAGAGTTTATGATCCCAACACACATTGCAATTATCACCAGAAACTTATGCACCCAACTAATCGATGCCATCCGTTAATGCATGCGATACAAGACCTCATTGAGGCAAAGAAACTCATTCCCTGGCACCTCGTCAAGCAAATCAACACACTAATATCATACAGGCACCATTACCCCCACACTCGCAGGGAGGAATGGGTCCAAGGGCCATAGTTAATATGTTGTAGGAAGAGATGGAAGTGGTCAATGCCTCAAAATATATTGGCATAGGGGAAAACTACAATGATTCATGGCTGTGGAATCAGGAGAGCGAGACCGTTGGGGTAGTCGAGCCTTTAAACTTGCCTAATTATTTTCCAAGCCCGACACCTCAAGCAGCACCACTAGATCTGAGGTTATATTTTCCCTCACCAACTCCCATTAACCAAGCCAATTGGGCCCACCACCTCCGCAATACCAAACATATTCAACATCAACCCCTGTTAATTGCATGGTGCCCAAATTTACCCCACCATTGGAATCAGCTCTGACTCCTTAAAATTGGCCCAATTTCACCACACCATCATCAGCCTATCCACCTTCATCTCCGACATTGATCTAATACGGTTGGCCCAATTTTGCTGCACCCCCGCCAGTTTACCCATCTTCGGCGCTAGTCAACGAGATCTGGCGTGGTTTTACCATGCCATCAATCTAGGCATCTCTGATACCCTCACCCTCCCAATTTCAGATCTCAGGGCCGACCTACGACCCCCCGTCAAGTCTCGCTCAGTTATGAACAGACAGACACCAATGCAGGCAGAGGCAGAGAAGGGGTAGTTAATTTCGTTACCCGATCAGGAAGAATCTCTAAATAACCTAAAGTATCGGTACCAGGTCGGCCAGAAGAGAATAAAGACCCAGTCGCAGTGAACCCTTTTGAAAAAATGAGCAAAGAGCACATACTAGAAACTCAGCTAAAGAGAATGCCAGCCCACATCACAGTCTGAGACATGTTTATGACATCTCCGCTCCATTTCCAGGCTCTGATGGGAGCACCAAAAGATGCACATGTGTCTATCCAAGTAACCCCTGATGAGGTGAGACAAATAATTGGGCAAGTTTTAGCCCCCAAGGCCATCTCATTTTTAGATGTTGATCTTCCAGATGAGGGAAATAATTATTCCAAACCCCTCAACATTACGATGGAAATGGGGAACTTGGTGATTCCATTAGAACTGATAGACAATGGTTCAATAATGAATATATGCCCCCTCAGAATTGTAACCAAAATAGGGATTGATCCCTCCACATTCAAGCCAACCAGAACAAGTTCAAGAGGGTTTGATAATACTAGGAGGGAGGTGATGGGAGAAGTCGATCTTGAGCTCACCATTGGGCCAATGACCTTCTCAATCCCTTTCCAAGTCATAGACATCAAGTCCTCCTTCAACCTGCTACTAGGACACTCGTGGCTGCATGAAATCGGAGTGGTGCCCTCCACTCTACACCAACAACTCAATTCATATAAGAGCAGAAGGTCATAACAATCATGGGAGAAGGGCGAGAAGAAAGAGAGAAAATAGGCCACAACATCAAAAATCTCAAGGTGCTGGATGTACCCCATATAGCTGAAGACACAGATCTTCACAACTTCTAATATGATGTGTCAACATTGCGGCCGCACCTATCAGAGAGGTCACCATAAAAACTAGAGGTGGAATGACTGCAGCGTAGCCATACTCCAAAGGTGGGGCTATCAGAAAGGAAAAGGTTTGGGTCCCCGTTTGCAAGGCAGGAGAGACCCGATCAGAGCGAAAGGCAGCCAACATGTCAAATTTGGGTTAGGTTACAAGCCCACTGAGGAGGAGGTTCAGGAAGCCATGGAGAAGGCCGGAACCATAGTCATTGCCAAAGCCAGGGGGATAGACCTGGAAGACGAACCCCACCCGAGACCTCACATCCGCAATACATTCGTGAGTGCAAGGATTGTAAAAATTGATTAGAATGGGGCAACATAGCTGACCCCACACAAGTCAGTGGTCGTTATCCACCCAACTAATCCCCAAATCATTTCCCCCGATGTGGAAATAGACATGGCATCCCTTTTGAGGGGGACCCTTACCAATCCAGCCACCTATCCTAAACCATCCAAAACCCATATTAACGTTTGAGGACCGAGTCTCGGACGAGCCCAAGATAAACATGATGGAGGTTGACTCCCAAAAGCTATCTCAATCAGCCTCCTCCACAAGGCTAGGTAAAAAGGCGACGCCTTTGGTGAGGAGTTGAGCGTCAATGCCCCTAACTCTGGAAGCATCAAATGGCCACAAATTCAGCACCTGCTACCTAAGAAACAACCTTTAAAAAGCAAGGTTAGCCCTTGATAGGCAATACCATGTGTAAATAGAGACCCGCCTTACCAAGGACCCACTACATAAAAAAAATTCTAAAAAGATAAAGAAATACAAAATAATCTAGAAAAAATTATCTTTATTCCCGAGAAAATCAAAGAAAATAGTGCCATAATAGAAAAACCCGTCCCACATGAGATCGACCCCTTTCTTGTAGACATATAAGAAGAGGTAAGAGTCGTGAGTCTGGATGAGGAAATTCCAACAGAGGAGCTCCCCAATGAGCTCCTTGACCGGTTTACCAATTTTGAGCATGGCACTACACCGATTATTGAAAAAATGTAGGACATCAATCTAGGGACTGAGGAGATCCCCAGAATCACCAAGATCGGAACTGTAACAGCTGCCATAGTTTAACACCATTAGTGGCTAGGGACATGGGTCAGGTCAAGCGTGTGCCTAACACGGGACACAAAAATGTATTTAAATTCGTGTTCAAAACTAATAAGCATGAGAGGCCCATTGTGGCCCATTGTGGCCCAGTAACCCTCCATATACCATCAAGGGTATTAGCCAAATATACCGAATAAAAGCATGCTATCTTCACATTACTAAGTAGTTTAATTATTTACTAATGCTATCCTACTATATATGTGTAATTGCTATCTGGTTTAATTATTACTAATGAGGTTCATTAGGAACTAATGGCTTTACCTTAAACTAGCTTATACACTTCAGTAGTGTATGAGCTTTAGACTGAAGTTAAGGCTGTGTTGTCTTATATGCTTATATAGTAAACAACAAGTGCAAGCTTTGCATGGGATGCCAGCCCCTTGTAGGTTATAAGCTACTTTCATCACCTCTTGACTACACGACTGCGTGAGTCATCATGCAATCCCATGCACGCAAAGTGGAGATAAACCACTACAAAAGCTTGTCTCTAGCTCCTTTCCTCTTCCTGCTATCAACTTTGAACGAAATCACTCTTAGTAACTATACCCGGCTCAACCATTAAAGCACAAGGTTAAATAAAAATCAGACAATGAAACCCTACTGCTAGCTTCTCAAACCCATGTCCCATTTTAACCCTTTCAAACCCTTGAATTTAGAATCGTAGATCACAAGGAGACCTGCGATTCAATCTAGAGGATTGTGAAGACGACCCTTGGTCTCAGAGAGTCTTTGCGGCCTTTGCTCTTACGAGTACATTGCGAGTTTGACACCGGCGCCCGTTCGACGTCGTCATAACCAAGTACACCAAAAGGTATGCTATAAAATGAATCATGGATTAGTTCTTATAGATTAGAATTCATTTATGATAAATGTTAAGCCCTTGGTGTCGATTCCATACAATCGGATCAACATCCTTGAGGCATAAGAGTTGTGTGGAAATTTCGGAGTCAACAAAATACCGAGACAGGTGCATCAATGGTCGCGAGGTCGGGTTCATGGACGTGAATTCGGGTTCGTAGCCGCAAGTTCGGACCCAAAACTTTAAGTTGGTGCAATCTATTATTTATTTAAATAAAATAAAAATATAATTAAATTTTTGGGCTTAATTAATTTTAAATAAATAATAATATAAACTTGCAACAATAATATATATTATCATAGTCTTAGTAGAAGGATAAATTTATACTATATAGATTTAGAAATAAATAATATCAATATGATATTATGTCAATTAAGTCAATCTATCAAATTTATAAGTATTAAAATTTAATTAATTTTACAGACATAAAAGAGGAAGTAAACATATTAAATATACAGACCTAATATAAGGTAGAATATTAATGGCTCAAACAAAAGGAATTTTTGAAAAGAAAAGAGAAATAACATATAAACCCAATTTACAAAATATATAACTTTCAAGGGAAAGCATATATTAAATATATAGATCTCCAAATTATTGCACTCCGGATCTTTCATACCGAAGACTGGATTTAAGAAATAAAATCGGGTCTAGGTATAATATATAAAAGAAACAATAGTATTTATACAGTGTTGAAGGCCCAACTAACTAAGGCTATAGGAGATACCAGAGGAGAGAAAGGGGCACCACGGCAAGCTTGAGCAGCAGGCTTGTCGCAGCAACCTCACAAGGTTGCCGCGGCAAGGTGCTCAGCTGAAGAGCTTGCCGTGGCAAACCTATGGCTTGCCGAGGCAACCCTGTGTCTGGGTCTTGTGTCTGCTTTGTGGTGTTTTATGTTGTAGATATATGCTAGGTATGGACCCTAAGGCTAGTGAACCATAAAAGTCACTTATATACAACCTATGGTGACCTAGTAAACCATTAAAAATACTAAAATCATGACCTTAAATTATAGGAGAATGGTGCACATGACGAGCTCGTCACGATAAGTTTCGTTTGGATGCGTGCGTGCACATGAAGTAAGTAAAGCGCAAGCGTGCGTTAAGGTAGGGAGTTTACCTTGCCAACTTATATTTTGTTTTCTCATTCTCGTCTAGATAGCAAGTTAGTGATGATGCTCATATATGATAATAGTTAGTTATGATATGAGTTAAAGATGAACATGCTAGTGCAGTGTATGGATATATATGCTAGTCAGTTTTGATGTAGGGTGATTCAGTAAAGACGAATGCTTATGATGATGATGATAAAGTCAATTTAAATGAATACTTTTTATATAGTTATGTTCATCTCAGTTTGGATGATGATGAGTCAGTGTAAATGAACGGCTCATGTCAACTTTGATGAATAGATGTGTATGCTAATACTACAATCAGTTCGATATAAGTCTATGAAGGATTATACTAATTCAGTTTGAATGTGTGGGTATAAATGATGATGATAGATCAGTTTAGAGGAATGGTTATGACTAATGATGCTCATGTATTGCTCATGAATGATCATGTATGATAATAGATAGAAATAGATAGTTCTGATATGAAGAATAATACTAAGTTCAGTTTCAATATCTACTTATATACTATTTGGTCATGATATTCTCGCATACTGGATACCACGCATTGTTTATGTCCCGTTATCATTGATGTCATGTAAACATTTTTGCTTCATTTTGAGCCAAGTGATCCCGCTAATTCGAGAGCTTGATGTCTTGGTCCAAATGATCCCGCTAACTCGGGAGCTTGATTTGTCTCAGTCCAAGTGATCCTGCTAACTCGTAAGCTTGACAAGTGATCCCGCTAACTCGAGAGCTTGATTTTCTTATTTCTCGTACATGTATGGTTTACATCTGATAGCTTGTTTAAGCTAAGATTGATTTAGCATGATTCCTTATTCTGCATGATTCCTCATATCTATTGCACCATGATTTCCTTGCATTTATTCAACATGATTGATCAGCATGTCAGCATGATACATTATTCGCATGATTAGTTGTTTGTTTTATGCTAAATGTTGTTATAATTGATACAAGAAAAGATATAATATGATTCGATTTATATTTTATGCATCAAGAAATGAATTGGTAATTTAACATATAAGTTAGCACTGTAAATGTCCCTGCTGAGCTTCGATGATAGCTCATCCTACGACTTCAATGTCTTAACTGCAAGTATTGATCCAGAGCACGAGGGTGATCCCACATATCAGCTGAAGGAGGAGGATGAAGAGGACAAGGAGGAAGAATTCGCTGAGAAAATCTTTCTGAAATACGTTTGAGAGAGAGATTTATTTTAAACACTTGTATAAACCACAGTATGATATTTTTTGAGATATTTTAGTACTTCATGTATAGGTTACTTTCCATTGTTTAGATGGCAGGTGGGCCGTTATCGGTGGAAAGCTATACATGGCATCAGTTAGTTTTTATTCTATCTCTTCTTAGTTTACTGTTTAATAGATGAGTAAATATCAGTTTTGGCCATATTATTTCATGTTAGAGTTATTAAATTGCTTCCGCATATGCATTACTTTGTACATGACATGATGCACTTGTATGAAAGGATCATGTTAGGTGATCCAACAACGCGACCTTTCCTACATACGATCAAGGGAAAAGTCGGGTTGTCATAGGTGGTAACAGAGCACCCGACGTTAAGTCATTTGGAGACTTAACTCTAGTGTAGACATATGGAAAAGTGTCTGATGTTTGTTCAATGTTAGGATTTAGGTTGAGTATATGTTTATCTGATCAAGTTGTTGCTTGATCATAATAGGTTGTGATACCTCCAAGATGTGGGAGAGGAAGGGGTAGACCACCATTACCCTATTGCACTGGGTTGAATATTATTCCAGTGGTAGGCTACGAGCACGATATTGTCTCTGGAAGCGGAGAAAACATACATATGGCAGAAAGCTGAACTATAATGGAGAATGTTGTTGAACATACTCCTCCTATAGTAGATGAGCATCACATGGGGCCTACTCTGAGAGTCAAGCAGAATGCGGGACAAAATCTACCGCTTATGGAGACAATGGTCCACACTATGGCCCTGCTAGCAGAGTGACGACCACTAGAGGGCTTTGTAGAGTTGGTACACCTTCGACCGTCAGGTTTCTATGGTCAACATGACCCAATGGAGGCTGAGATATGGTTAACACAGATTGAAAGGTGCTTCTTCGGGTTAGATGCACTGAGGTCGAGAAAGTCAGTTGAGCAGCATACAAACTAGAGGGTGAAGCAGAGCCCTGGTGGCAGTCTGTAGAACGGACAAGAGTACCCAGCGTACCTTGGACGTGGGCAGATTTTACTGAAGCTTTAAATGATAAGTATTTTTCTGTACCTAAGAGATATAGTATGGAGGTTCAATTTGTGACCTAAGTACAAGGTCAGATGACAGTCAGAGAGTATGAGGCAGAATTCACTCACCTTTCTCGGTTTATGCCATTGCCAGCAGCCACCGAGCTCATGAAGACACAGAAGTTTGAGCACGATTTGTAGCCCATGATAAAGGAAACAATTTCGTTGTTCCAAGCTATGACGTATTCACACGTGATGAAGTTGGCCCTTATAGCAGAGACCGATGTCGAGACTATGTTAAAGGGGAGAGAGGAACAAAATAAAGGCAGAAAGGCTCCGGCTTGGAGTCCCAACCAAGCGAGTAAGAGACCGCGATATCCCATGCAACCAACATTCCAACCTGCTGCAGTAGCCTACACGTGGCCTTACACTCTCGTAAATCTACCACCATTACCACCTCGAGTTTCACGTGTTGTGAACTAACCTGCACAGTCTGTAACTCAGGTTTCATGAGCACGACCGGCAGTTTCCCGCACGAGATCTTATACAGTTTCATCGACAACTTCAACCGATATATGTGGGAAGTGTGGGAAGGCACACAAGACAGACGAATGTCTTAAAGAGTCTGGTGCATGCTTTCATTGTCGAAAGATGGGACATCAGATAAAGGATTGTCCAGAGATGGCGGGAACGACATCAAAAATGGGACCAACTATGCAATCTGCACGGCCTACAGTATAAGGCTTAGCTTATGTTGTGTCAGCACAAGGCGCTCAAACCAGTAATGATATTATTCAAGGTATGTTTGATATTATTATTTTATCATAAGTTTATGAATAATCTTTTTTGATGAAGTAGGTGCACCAGTTTCAAATGTAGAAATATACACACTTTGTACATTGTATTATTCCCACTAGTTTTAGAAACTTATAGTCTTATATTTGATAGTTTATAAATCCCATTAGTTAGAGCTAATTATCTAATACATGTGTAATAGGTACATTACTACTGTATCCCAAGGGTGCGTACTTGAGTTATGAGACATGAGTTTTAATAGATCTCAGATCTACTCACTCGTTTATTGCACCTGAGTTTGCTGATCAGATGGGAAGGTTAGGAGACACTCCAGAACCTCTCGACTTTATTTTAGAAGTGTTAATCCCGATCAGGCAATCTTTCACTACAGACATGGTGTATCGATCCATTGTTATTCTAATCAAAGATTACTAGGAATACGAAGCTGTGGCTGATTTGATATTGCTTGATATGCAAGGATTCGACATAATCCTTGGTATGGATTGGTTGTTCAATCACCATGCAAACATTGACTGTCGAAAGAAGATTGTTACTTTTCATCCCCAAGGGAGGAAATCAGCTAAATTTTTTGGTATACAGTCAACTATACTCCCTTTCATCTCAGCGATCCGAGCACAACGATTACTCGATGATGGTGCTCAAGGGTATATCGCTTTTATCCAAAGTTAAGATCAGGAAGAGAAGAAAGTCACACTTTCAGATGAGTCGATTGCCTGTGAATTCCGTAATATTTTCCCTGATGAGTTGCCAGGTTATCACCTGACAAGGAAGTAGAATTCGCTATTGATTTAGCCCCGGGCATCGAGCCGGTATCAAAGGTGCCATATCGAATGGAACCAACAGAGTTGAAAGAACTCAAGGAGCAACTATAAGAGCTTCTTGATAAAGGCTTTATCAGACTGAGTGTGTCTTCGTGGGGAGCACCGGTGTTGTTCGTGAAGAAAAAGGACGGTTCGATGCGCCTCTGCATTGATTATCGTCAACTAAATAAACTGACGATCAAGAATTATTATCCGCTCCCCAGAATCAATGATCTCTTTGATCAGTTACAAGGAGCACAGTGTTTTTCAAATATTGATTTACGATCGAGATATCAGCAGATGAAGGTGAAAGTTGAAGATATGTCGAAGACAGCTTTCCGGACATGATATGGACACTACAAGTTTCTCGTCATGCCCTTCAGGTTAACAAATGCGCCTGCAACATTTATGGACTTGATGAATCGAGTCTTCAAGCCTTATTTACATCAGTCTATTGTAGTATTCATCGACGATATACTCATCTACTCAAAGACGAGCAAAGCACGAAGAACATTTGTGACTTGCTTTGCAGACATTGAGAGAATCTCAGTTATATGCCAAGTTCAGTAAATATGACTTCTGGTTGAATCAAGTCTATGTTCTGGGTCATATCATCTCCGAAGCCAGTATTACCGTCAATCCTACAAAGATAGAGGCAGTAATGCAATGGAAGCAGCCACAAACAGTAATCAAGATCAGAAGCTTTCTAGGTCTCACAAGGTATTATCTACATTTTGTTGAAGGGTTTTCAAAGCTTGCTGGACCACTCACGCAGCTCACTTGTAAGAATGTTAAATTTGAGTGGAATGAGGCATGTGATCAAAGTTTCTAAGAGTTGAAAAGGAGACTCACCTCCGCTCCCGTACTAGCACTACCATCAGGCAGTGGTGGTTTTGTTGTCTTCAGTGATGCCACATATAGTGGGTTAGGCTATGTATTGAATCAATGGTAATGTGTGATTGCATATGGTTCTTGACAGTTAAAAGATCACAAGAAAAACTACCCCACTCATGACCTGGAACTAGCAGCGGTCATTTTTATATTGAAAATCTGGAGGCACTACCTGTATGGTGAAACCTTCGAGATATTCACCGATCATAAATGTCTCAAGTATCTCTTTACTTAAAAAGAGTTAAATTTGAGGCAGAGAAGATGGATGGAGTTCTTAAAGGACTATGACTGTTCTATTCAATACCATCCCGGTAAAGCCAATGTAGTGGCTGATGTGCTAAGTTGAAAATTGTCCGCTCAGCTATCCCATCTTGTGACATGGCTACAAAGATGGAAGTTACTCAATGACCTAGTGTTATCCAATGCAACTCTTAGGTCAACATCAACTGGAGGTTTGCTTGCAACAGTGATGATCTGATCTACACTCTTCGATAGGATCAGAGAACTCCAGATGCATGATGCAGAGCTTATTGCCATTAGACAAGCAGTACTAATTGGGCTCCAGCCAGACTTTTCTATTAAGGACGATGGGTCCTTATTATTTTGAGGCTGAGTATGTGTACCAAATGATAGTGACTTTCGTCATGAGATTCTTGAAGAAGCTCACAAGTCAGCTTATGTCATTCATCCTGGTAGCACGAAAATGTATCAAGATTTGAAAAAGACATTTTGGTGGAATAGATTAAAGCGAGAAGTGGCAGAACATGTTGCGAAATGTTTAACCTGCCAGCAAGTGAAGGTCAAACACAAACATCCTACGGCTCTGTTACAGTTACTGCCCATCCGCACATTTCCATAGATTTTATCCTTGGCTTGCCCTGTACACAGAAGGGTTAAAATGCGATTTGGGTGATTGTTGATCATCTCACCAAATTAGTGCATTTCTTTCCCTACAGCATGCGATATACAATGTCGAAATTGGCTGAAGTTTATCTGAGAGAGATAGTCCGACTACATGGGATACCTGTGAGTATCGTGTCAGATCGTGATCCTGTATATACCTCCCGATTCTGGCAGAGTTTCTAAGAAGGAATGGGTTTCAAGTTGGAATTTAGTAATGCATTTTATCCTCAGACCGACGGATAGACAGAGATGAATCAGGTGATAGAGGATATATTACGGCCATGTATGCTAGATTTTCAAGGATCATGGGATAAGCACTTACCCCTGATCAAATTCGCATACAATAATAGCGTCCAATCAAGCATCGACATGGCACTGTTTGAGGCACTGTATGGACGCCGATGTAAATCTCTGATCTATTGGGAAGAAGCTAGCGAATGTCTTATTTTGTGCCCTGACTTGATAGAAAATACCAATGCAGTTGTGCACATTATTCAGTAGAGACTGAAGAGTGCTCAGAGTTGGCAGAAGAGTTATGCTGATCTAAAATGAAGCAGTGTTGATTTTCAGGTAACTAAACACATCTATGAGTCTATTGGTTACGTGAATTAAATTACGTATAGTGCAATTCTAACATATGCCATACAGATTGGCGATCACGTCTTTATCAAAATATCTTAGACTTTAAGTGGGGCAAAACCCCTATTTTCTCATTTTTCTGCTATTCTCTTGTGGGGTCTCTATGTATTTTTCCCTCTCGAGCTATATACAAGATATTTGAGTGCAAAAAATACCCTGATTTCACGATGAAATCCATTGCATGTCGAAGAATCACGCTTGGCCGAGCTTTTTCATCTCCAATTTCAGCATTTTATTCCAGAATTTAGTGTCTTTGTGAGGTAAAACCCTCATTTCTCCCCTTGTCATTTTTCTTTTCAAACTCTTTGAAATACCATGCCTCCAAGGAAGGTCATGGCTTCCAAAAGCACTCCCTTATGCCCAAAGGCTACGGAAAAAGCAAAGGGTAAAGCCCCATCTAAGTCCCACGAGTATGCCAATCCACCCGTGGATCGCGAGCAACCCGTTCCATGGTGGGACTCAAAAGCCATGGAACCTGATTGGCTGATTGAGGACTCATTACTCGTACTGACCGATCTGACCACATGGTCATTACACTATCTTGAACAGGCGCATTTAGACGCCCTATTCCAGCCCATACACACACTTTTATCCCCGCCTCGCCAAATTATTTTACCAAAATTTAAAAAGTGTTGAGTTTTTCAGCCAATTAGATACTGAAATTGATGGCCAATAATTTCATTTTGACTTATAAGACATAGCCAAGGCTATAGATTGCAGTGTGACCTTTGACGAGAGCTTAGATATGCAAGCCCCATGCCTGAAGGATGTGAAATTCTATCACATCACTGCAAGATGACAGACAGACAGACCTCCTTCGCTCAAGGTCTTTTGGTTATACGCAGCCAATTACCACAAAACATGTGGTTTTTAGACTGTGTTTTTCGATGTAACCTATACCCTATGCAGCATTACCACGAGCGACGTGACGCTCTCTTACAAGCCTTCTATATTGTACATGATACTCATTGGGTTAATTCCCTAAAGGTTGTTTGAGAGGGCATTAAGTATGCCAGTATCCATCTCTGTAGTAATGTAGCCACACCCATGCCCACATGCCCTTATCCGTGTCTGATCACTTGACTTCTAGAGGGTGGTCATCAAGATGCCCATAATAGAGAATCCTATCAAGTACCTCTTGGTGAGGAGCTCCACATTGACCATATTCAAGTGTTTACCCCCACAATATAGAAAAATGTATATCAACGATCTCATCAAGCGATGAAAAATGGACAAGCACGACAAATACGTGCTCCTCCACAACAGCCCCAAGCCACACCATCGGCACCAACTGAAGAAGCTCCAATTCCCTCTCAAGCCGAACCAATTCCCTCTACGAATGAGACTTTTACCATTGCCAACCTTGCGCGGCTAATGAGATAAAATCATGAACAAACAATTCAACAATTCAATAACCTCTACCGGAACAACTATATGCTTCATCAACATGTCCACTACATTGAAGAGGCCACCACTCTTTTGATGGAGCACATATTTCAGACTGCCTCAACCCCTTATATTGGACGGGCATGAAATTATAAGTCTGCGTACACCCACAACGCAACCACTTTAGTGCTAGAGCTTGCTTGGAGGGATGCAGGACCATGCTCAGCCGGTCAGCAGCAGCATAGCTCCCAGCAGGGTAAGTATTCCACTCACTTTTCTCAAAGTTTTGTGCATATCTAATCATTACTGCACATTGTTTTGTTTACTATAGTAGCAGTGTTCGAATTTTCTTATAATTTTGTTATGTGATTCCTATATTATTCATCAGTAATTAGTCATGTCAATCACACCTATAATAGTGACCTGATTTCCTTATTACAATATCATATATGTTCATATACTTTTAATTAGTCATGTGCATTTTGTCAACTCAAAGAGTAGTATAACAGTGTAGACACCATGGCCTGCTCTACTTTCCTTGCCTTCATTTATTTTCGAGGATGAAAATCCCTTAAGTAGGGGAGGGTGTAATAACTGCAATATTTTAACACCATTAGTGGCTAGGGACATAGGTTAGGTCAGGCGTGTGCCTAACACGGGACACAAAAGATGTATTTAAATTCGTGTTCAAAACTGATAAGAATGAGAGGCCCTTTGTGGCCCAGTAACAAAATGTTTTAGTAAAACCCAGTCAAGCATACACTTAAAGCTACTGCATAAAAAAAATATAAACTTGAAATTGTAACCCTCCATATACCATCAAGGGGTATTAGCCAAATGTACCGAATAAAAACATGCTATCCTTATATTACTAAGTAGTTTAATTATTTACTAATGCTATCCTAGTATATATGTGTAATTGCTACCTGGTTTAATTATTACTAATGAGGTTCATTAGGTACTAATGGCTTTACCCTAAACTGGCTTAAACACTTAAGTAGTGTATGAGCTTTAGACTGAAGTTAAGGTTGTGTTGTCTTATATGCTTATATAGTAAACAACAAGTGCTAGCTTTACATGGGATGCCAGCCCCTTGTAACTTATAAGCTCCTTTCATCACCTCTTGACTACACGACTGCGTGAGTCATCATGCAATCCCATGCATGCAAAGTGGACATAAACCACTACAAAATCTCGTCTCCAGCTCCTTTCCTCTTCCTGTTATCAACTTTGAATGAAATCACTCTTAGTAACTATACCCGGCTATACCATTAAAGCACAAGGTTAAATAAAAATCAGACAATGAAACCCTAGTGCTAGCTTCTCAAACCCATGTCCCATTTCAACACTTTCAAACCCTTGAATTTAGAACCGTAGATCACAAGGTGACCTGTGATTCAATCAAGGGGACTGCAAAGACGAGCCTTGGTCTCGGAGAGTCTTTGCGGCCTTCGCTCTTACGAGTACGTCATGAGTTCGACACCGATGCCCGTTCGGCGTCATCATAACCAAGTACACCAAAAGGTATGTCATAAAACGAATCATGGATTAGTTCTTATAGATTAGAATTCATTTACGATAAATGTTAAGCCCTTGGTGTCGATTCCATACAATCGGATTGACAGCCATGAGACAAAAGAGTTGTGTGGAAGTTTCAAAGTCAACATCTCCAAATTATTTCACTCCGGATCTTTCATACCGGAGATCAGATTTAAGAAATAAAATCGGGTCTAGGAACAATATATAAAAGAAACAATAGTTTTTATACAGTGTAGAAGGCCTAGCTAACGAAGGATACAAGAGAAACTAGAGGAGAGCAAGGGGCATCACGGCAAGCTTGAGCAGCAGGCTTGCCGCGGGAACCTCACAAGGTTGTCACGGCAAGGTTCTCAGCTGAAGAGCTTGCCGTGGCAACCTTGTGACTTTCCAAGGCAAGCCTGTGTCTGGGTCTTGTGTCTACTTTGTGGTGTTTTGTGTTGTAGATATATGCTGGGTATGGACCCTAAGGCTAGTGAACCATAACAGTCACTTATATACAGCCTATGGTGACCCGTAAACCATTAAAAATACTAAAATCATGATCTTAAATTATAGGAGCATGGTGCACATGACGAGCTCGTCACGATAAGTTTCGCTTAGATGCGTGCGTGCACATGTAACAAGTAAAGCGTAAGCGTGTGTTAAGGTTGGGAGTTTACCTTGCCAACTTATATTTTGCTTTCTCATTCTCGTCTAGATAGTTGGTGATGATGCTCATATATGATAATAGTTAGTTATGATATGAGTTAAAGATGAACATGCTAGTGCAGTGTATGGATATATATGCTAGTCAGTTTTGATGTAGGGTGATTTAGTACAGACGAATGCTTATGATGATGAGGATAAAGTCAGTTTGAATGAACGCTTTTTATTTAATTATGTTCATGTTAGTTTGTATGATGATGAGTCAATGTAAATGAACGGCTCATGTCGACTTTGATGAATAGACGTGTATGCTAATAATACAATCAGTTCGATATATGGCTATGAAGGATTATACTAATTCAGTTTGAATGTGTGGTTATAAATGATGATGCTAGATCAGTTTAGAGGAATAGTTATGACTAATGATGCTCATGTATTGCTCATGAATGATCATGTATGATAATAGATAGAAATTGATAGTTCTGATATGAAGAATAATACTAAGTTCAGTTTCAATATCTGCTTATATACTATCTGCTTATGAAATTCTCGCATACTTGATACCATGCATTGTTCATGTCCCATTATCCTTAATGTCATGTACATGTTTTTCCTTCATTTTGAGCCAAGTGATCCCGTTAACTCAGGAGCTTGATGTCTTGGTCCAAGTGATCCGCTAACTCGGGAGCTTGACAAGTGATCCTGCTAACTTAGAGCTTGATTCGTATCAATCCAAGTGATCCCGCTAACTCGGGATCTTGATTTTCTTTTTTCTCGTAGATGTATGGTTTACATTTGATAGCTTGTTTATGCAAAGATTGATTTAGCATGATTCCTTATTCAACATGATTCCTCGTATCTGTTGCACCATGATTTTCTTGTATTTATTCAACATGATTAATCAGCATGTCAGCATGATATATTATTTGCATGATTAGTTATTTGTTTTATACTATATGTTGCTAGAATAGATACAAGAAAAGATATATTATGATTTGATTTGTATTTTATGCATCAAGAAATGAATTGGTAATCTAACATATAAGTTGGCACTATAAATGTCCCTACTGAGCTTCTATGATAGCTCATCCTATGACTTCAATGTCTTAGTTACAGATATTGATCCGAAGCACGAGGGTGATCCCACATATCAGCGGGAGGAGGAGGAAGAAGAAAAGGATGAGGAGGATGAGGAGGAAGAATTCGCTGAGGAATTCTTTTCGAAATAGGTTTGAGAGAGAGAGGGAGATTTATTTTAAACACTTTTATAAACCATAGTATGATGTTTTTTGAGATATTTTAGTACTTCATGTATAGATTTTCTTTCCATTGTTTAAATGAAGGGTGGCCGTCATCGGTGGAGAGCTATACATGACATTAGTTAGTTATTGTTCTATCTCTTGTTAGTTTACTATTTAATAGATGAGTAAATATTAGTTTTTGTCATATTATTTCATATCAGAGTTCTTAAATTACTTCCACATATGCAATACTTTGTACATGATATGATGCACTTGTATGATAGGATCATGTTAGGTGATCCGACGAGACCTTTCCTATATACTATCAAGGGAAAAGTCAGGTCGTCACAGGAACGTCGCTATCTCTCGAGGAAAGAAGCAGCATGATTGATTTCCTTTGGCCATACCAAGACATCTTTGCACGGTCATATGAGGATATGCCTGGTTTGGAGACCGATTTGGTCTAGAATGAGTTGCCGCTATATCTAGATTTTAAGCCAATCAAGAAAGAGTTGAGACTCCTCAGGCCAGAATGGAGGTTAAAAATGAAGGACTAGGTCATCAAATAGTACAACACAGGGTTTCTCAAAGTCTCTAAGTAATCTCAATGGTTACCCAACATCGTCTTGGTACCTAAGAAGGATAAAAAGGTTTACATATGCATTGACTTAAGAAATCTGAACAAGGCGAGCCTAAAGGATGACTTCCCATTGCCACACATTGACATCTTGGTCGATAACACTGCTAGGCATGGGATGTTGTCATTCATGAACGGATTTTCCAGATACAATCAGATCATGATGGCCGAAGCAGACCGAGAGAAGATAGCGTTCATTACTCCATGATAAACTTTTTGTTACTGAGTCATACCATATTGGTTGAAGAATGCTAGGGCAACATAACAAAGTGAGATGACGACACGCTGATCCGAGAGGGAAATTTAAGCTCAACTGGGAAGGACCTTAAGTCATCCGAGAGGTGCTGTGTGTATATGCTCTCCGCCTTGCCACCATGAACGGAGATCATTTTCTTGAGTCAATCAACGCTGGATACGTCTGACAATTCTACTCCTAGTCTTAGCGGCAAGGTAAGTATTGATAATATTGATACGTGACTGCTTAAGGACCCCATATAAGATGCCATCATTTCAAAGCCAAATAGCCAAAAAGTATCTATGAATAGTTATACCCTTTGCTACCCCATCTTGAGCTAATGACCTTTTCTTTAATTACCCTCTCCCCAGAAAAAGAGTGCATATACTAAAAAAAAAGAGGAGAAAAAGAGTTATCACCAAAATCCAAAAACATCATAAATGCGAAATCCCAAAAAGAGGATGTCTGAAAAAAAATATATATATACAAAAGAAAAGAGATCATGGGACATGTACAGTAGAAAATCCCTAAGGAAGAAGTATATTACGGCAACTGGAACCCAATCAAGGAAACCTTTTAACTGAGAATACATTTAAAATTCCTAACCTATCCCTTTCAAACCCATGGCCAAGATACATCCCCAAAGAAAGCCCTCTTTAAGGTCTACGAGCAGTCACAGTATCCGTTGAGTCGGCATGAGCCAAGCTAAGAGTCGATAAAAGAATTCCATCCTGCTGGCTATGACAGAATCGACGTCTATGTCATGGCCTTTACAAAACAAAAAGAAATGAAAATAAAAATATACAAGTTCAAAGCAAAATAGACATAGTGAAAACCCGAAAGGGCACTATGGGTAAAAAGAGCGAGCTTGTGCGGACTAGGTGAAAACCTGAAAAGGCACCTGGGTGTTAGTGCCCGCTTTTTCTGGGTTCCTCTCGATCCTCGTTGAATCAGTGGCTCCTATTCTGTCCAAGTGAAATCTAGCGATGCGGCATTTGGAATAAGGGAGGTAAAAAAATAAAGGGCTTTTAGGAAGGTTCCTAATTTGTTGTGACGCTTGCTGCAGATATTTATCGACGCTGCAACACGTCAATGATCACGCTTAAGAGCAGGTATGGGTTACTTCTATACTGAATTGTCTACCTGCGAACGTCAGCAGCTATGTCTTTTTCTTATAATTTAGGTAGTTTAATTTTCCTATTACTTCACGTTATTGTTATAATTTTGGTCAGTTTAGACTTCCCTGATTCTATTATGAATTTAGCTGTGAATTTGTTAGAGTGAGTGGATCTATTCTAATATTATAATCCTACTGGGGGTCTAACATCCTAATCTTATCAGAATTCTAATTAATTTAGTATCCTAATACTACTAAGAGTCCGATTAATTGTAGTCTCTTAATCCCATTAAATGTCTGATTGTGATCAGGTTTCTTAATTTTTCTAGGAGTGCACATGTAGTAGTCTTGAGGAAACTCTAATTAATTCAAGCATACTAGTTATACTCAAACTCTAAGTAGAGCAAGTATATTAGTTGTATTGGAATTCTAATTAAAGCAAGTATAATAGTCTTACTAGAATTCTAATCGAAGTAGAAAACTAATTTTACTGAAACTCTTATTTAAGCAAAGGAATTAATTTTATTAAAATCTAATTAAAACAAATAGACTGATTTTCTTAAAAATTTGATTAAAATAAATAAACTAATTTAATTAAAATTCTAATTAAAGCAATGAATTAACTGTACTAAAAATCTAATCAATGCAATGAATTAATCATACTAAATTCTAATTAAAGCAAGATATTAACCAATTAAAATCTGATTTGAAGAAATTAATCAATCACACTAAAATCTAATTAACTTAACTAATTAGTTATGCTGAAATAAAATCAATCTTCTGATTAATTATACTAAAAAAATAAGAAAAAGCAATTAATTGATTCTAGATTTCTTAAAAAAAAAAGAGTTTTGGGCCCGCTATGCTAAGGAGGATTGGCCTCATTCCCGAGTACCCTCTGTAAGCTCCCTTGGGCAAATCGGATTGCTGAGATTAAAGATAAATTTGATTTTGGACCGTAAAATAGTATTTTAGATTGTTCAAAATTGATTTTGAAATAATAATTATGGATTGAATCATGAACTTGAATTGTAAATACTAATATTAATATTTTGGAGTTTTGGAGATATTAAAATAAAGAATTAAAATTTAAATTTAAATTTCTAGCACTGAATTCGGGTCCGAAATAAGAAAAATCAGACTGTATGATTAAGGACTAGTTCTAGAATCTAAGATCTGGAACTAGAAATTAATGATAGGACTGGAGATTAAGATTTTAGAATGGAATTAAGGCCTAGGGTCGGTAAATTAGACCGTCAGATTAAGGACTGGTTCCGAATTCAGAGAATAAGAACCATATATAAAAATTTGTGGTCTAAAAAGGGTACTACGGTCTCGGACTGAAACTTAAAACCTATGATTAAAGCTAAAAGAAATATCCTAGGCCTAAAACTAAGATTTTTACCTAGGGTCAGGGCTGCGGAGAGAAATCTCGAAGATTCTGCGCTTGAATTTTGAAATCATGACTAGGTTGCTCTATATGTTCGCTATCGGAGTTCTCTAGTTACGAAATCCCAAAAAAAATTTGTTCTCTCTCAAAATTTTGCCCAGCCTCCCGAGCGAATTAGGAAAAAAATCTTTTATAGGTTTTTCTTTAATTACGCGCCTTTTTCCAAGCGTTTAATAGAATTACGCGCCAGCCTCCCGACGCTTAATCGCATTAAGTTGTCACCGACTCAGTGAGCGACTAGCTAACTTGCTTAGCGAGTTTTCTAGCTTTAATAGCATTAAAACTAATTGCATGCCCAATTTAGGGTGCGTAATCCAATTAAGTGCCACTCTCGAAGTATTTAATCGAGGAAACTTAGAGATTAAGGAAAGTGAGGCTAGGTCGGGCATAGGCCAATTGCACGCTGGTGATCGGGCATGCAATCCGATCATGAAATCCGATCGTGCGTCTGATTTCAAGCGTGTGATTGAGTCTCGAGATGGTCTGGGAAAGGAAGTTTGGTCTGAAAGGGGGATTGATTGCGCGTTTGTGGTCTAGCGTGCAATCGAATTACGTGTGGGGTTTTAGGCGCTTAATTCGGGATTGTCCGGGTCTGGTCTCTAGTTTGAAATGCAAGACTATTATTTCAGTCTATATTTCAACTATATACTATTATTTCAGTATATAGTCTCCCTACATTGGGATCTAAGCCACATAGCTATTGTTTCAGCCTATGTTCAGCCATGTACTATTGTTTCAATGCATGATTCCCATATCAGGGTTATGAGGTCAAAGGTTGATCGAACAAAAATTGTATGCCCCAAGAGGGCAAAATGGGGGTGTCTACAGATGCCCCTCTTCGGCGTGCTTTTACAAAGTAAGAACATGTCGAAGAAGTAGACACCCCTCATTCGAGCTGTCTTCTCGTTTCTCTTGAAAAATTATAAATGTGAATTGGGGATGCTAACATGGCATGCTTGGCTTTCCTATCTATCAGCACAAGCTAAAATGGAGCATTTAAAGGGTAAATGGTAGTTATCGAAGGACACATTCTGGGTCTGTGGGTGTATGGTGCATCTCGCCTCATGGTGCGGGCTAACAGAGGGACTTTGCGTAATCGAGGTACCAGGGCATTAATCAAATGTCCAAAATAAGATCTAAGGACCGATAATAATAAAATGAAGTATCATGTAATATTGAAGGCTTTTGCAAGTCATGTCAGATCAGGCGCGTCATTGCTCACACCAATGCACGTCAAGCGTTCCTTTTCCAATAGGCATTTGTAAGTTCTTAGATTAAATATACTCAATGTTCAGTTTCTCAGGGGAATGGCTGGTTTGGGCTGGTAATCGAGGTGGGGGCTTGTGAGGTGTGCTCAATTGAATTCTGCACAGTGGCATGTGTGCTTGATTCATCAAGAGTCAACTTCTAAGTTGGGAATTCTAGTGCTAATGTCTCTGAAAAAATGATTCTACACAGTGGAGTATGCGTTTGATCCAATTTTGTGCAGTGGGATATGCGCTTGATTGCGAGTTTAGGGGTTGGTTTATAAGTTGGGTATTCTAGATCTAATGTGTCTAAATAAACGATTCTGCGTAGTGGAGTATGCGCTTGATCCAATTATGCGCAATGGGATATGCGCTTGATTGCAAGTTCAGGTGATCTTAGAAGTTAAAGGTCAGGTTCAAGTGTAATTTATTGTGCGCGGGTGATGGGGCGCTTAATTAGTTTTTTTTTTTTGATATTTAAAGAAGGGCGAGTTGGGTCTATTTATCTTGTTGGTTTGTTCTTCTTTTCTTCTTCTCTTTTGCCTTTTTTCTTTTTTTTATTTTTTTTATTTTTGTTTTGTGAAGTAAAGGTTTTTTTTGTGAAATAAAGGGGATTTTGAAAATTTGAAATTTTAGGGGTTTTAACTTAAGATCAATTCGGTGGTAAAACAACAAAAAATGTGGCTTTCGAGACATCGTTGAGCAGATCCATCGGTACGAGAATTGTGGACCCGACCGTTGTTGTGGTTGTCAAGGCGACACTTGGCATGCTGGATACTCCGTCTAACCTTCTCGGCAAGTAATGATGATTGTCTCTTATGGGAGGACTACAGTGATTCGTGAGTCGAGAGAGACGGGTTTTTAAATCATTTTGACTTAATCATAGCTAACCATATATTTATGAGGAATATCGAGTAAAACAAAATAGTGGGTAGTACTTACCTGGATTGTGCGTAGTTTGTACAGTTCATGGTGGTGCCGTAGTGTCACGATTGGACTTTGGAGATTTCTTCTCTTTAGGTCTGTTGTGGTAGTGGTTGGCAGTTATCATGTGATGTCTTGGGAGAAATGATGTCGCGATGGGATGTTGACTGAGCATAGTTACCAGTGGCGTGCTCGCATCCTCGGGAGATTTACTTTTGGCTTCTCGCAATGGGTCATGAGGGTATGGTTAATTTATTATGATGGGACTGGATATCGAGGTGATATTGCATGTGTACACAATGGGAATGGGTGTTGTCAATGCTTCCTTCTCATGTAAGGGTACGCGATGGGACGAGTGAGTAAGTCCTTTTTTTTTTCAGAACAGCCTGTGAGGCTACATAATGGGACAAAAGAATCTTGACTGCGATGGGGCAAGAGGTATGAGGGCATAGATTTCATCCACAGTCAAGTATTACGCGCCTATTTTAGGTCACTCAATGTGATTACGCGCTTGTTTTCAGGCGTGCGATCTCAGGCTAGAGGGGTTGTTTGCGCTTGTGGGAGTGTGCATGCGATTGTATTACGCGTTATAATGTAGGCGTGTGATCAAGGCGGCAGCAGGTCATTGTGCGGGTGACTTTTCAGGTCACGCAGTAGCAGTGTGTCGTTTGATAGGTTTACACGATTCTTGGAGTGCATGCGATCGGAGCGTCGCGCAGTTGGTGCGGGTGATGGCTTATTTGCACGCTTGGATCATAGCGTGTATTTTGGATTAAGCGCAGTGTGTGTAGCGCATGATCAAGTTAAGAGCATGTGTTTGGGCGCATGATTAAGTCCGTATTCTATATAAGTGAGAGAGCTTTCATTTATTTTTCATCCTTTGGTTTAGTCTCGAGTTTTGACCTTTTTCTGGATATCTAGCATTCTGAAACTCGTGTTTTAGTGATATCGAGTGATCTAATTGTCCGATTGGGATGTCATTTCTTCCTATATTTGTTTTTTTGCGTGATCTTTGTCTTGAGGTGATGCTTGTGGGCGGCGTTATAATGAGAATAGGCGATATTGGAAATGAGTGAGCTTGTCTTAACATCGATCCTTTTTAGGGAGCAGTGAAGGCAGCGTTGGGGAGGCGGCAGTGGAGGAGGTGAAGATAGCGGAAGAGGAGTAAAAAGTGGAGGGATGTGTTTCCCAGCCAATGCTCCCTGAAGTCTCTGATTGGACTCTCCAAGCGGAATCTGCTCCTTGCTTTGTCTCCGTTTTGAACCCAGTCTTCGTTTTGGGTTGTAGGTTAAAGTTTTAGGTTTTCGTTTTGGGTTGTAAATTCAAGAGGTATGCCTCCGGTGATACTTGTAAAGCTTCTGAGTTATGAATAAAGGGGCATTTTTTTTTTTTGTTCTTATTTATTTGTTAGTGGATTAGTTGGATTTATCTGATTTGTTGGACTTATTTTGAGTTTTTTAATTTTTAGGATTCATTCAGAATTTATTTAGGGCTTAACCCGAGGTTAATTCGCTTTATTGAGCTTGGTTTAGAGGGTTTACTTGGTTCTGTCTAGTTTGTTGGGGGCATTTTTTTTTCCTAAACCAGTCAGGGCCTTATTTTAGAGAGTTGTTGCTTTTTTTATTTGAAGTTTTGTCTGGTTTAAGGTTTAATTTTAACTTTAGTTTTGATGTTTTGTTTGATTCAACATTAGACTTAAAAGGTGTGAGTTTTCAAAGGCTCTAGATGGGTGTTACATGTTTAAATCCTATTGGTTTATCCATTTTTGAGTGGATTGGTGTTTCTTAGGGAGTTAAGTTTGTGTGATTATTGGTTCATCTAAGTTTTTCATGGATGTGGTCTTTCAAGGGGGTATGTGTTTGGTCTAGATTTAATTAAATTGGGAGGGCTTTCAAGATGTGACACTTGTCACTCTATGGTTTAGGAATGTATAGCTTATAAATTTGTGAGCCTAGGGGTTTTGGGTTCTTGTTTTTTGTTTTGGATTTTTATTTTAAGTTTAGGGTTAAAAGTTTTGGGGCATTTTTTTTTGTTTGTGTATTAATTCGTTCATTAATGTCTTTTCTTCCTTTCTTTTTTGTATCCCGGGTGTTGGACTCGAAGAGTTGTGTTTATTGCATGAATTGTTAAGAATGGATAGGATTGGGAATGCAAGGTAGCAGTCGAATTGCTGCCATACTAAGGGAAGAGATGGAGGAGAAAAAGGTTGTAGAAAGGACACCTAAGGATAAGGTAGGGTCAGAATTTTCGTGACCGATGCCTATTTTTCCTCGGTAGGCTCTGCAAATCCCTTATTAGTTGCTCTTCATTGTTATGGTTTCCAAGGTGAGCTTCTAAGGGCAGATCTCGCGGGTCCTGGGTGGCTTTTCGTGAGCCACTCTTTCTTTTCTGCCGGCTCGGGGCAAGGGGAAGAGGTTATTACAACTACAATTTGTTCAGGGTGCCTCCACCCTTCGGGCTTCTCCGAGATCTCTAGTTTTCCGAATCAATCCGGATTCGGGCATTGCCTGAACATGCAGATTTTAAGCTTCTTGTTTTAAGTTTTATATTCAGAGGGTATGCCCTCGGTGTATTTTGTAATTATTTTATTCATTTATGAAGAAATTATATATTTTTTTATGTCATTTGTGGTAATTTCAGGTTTACTTTATTTTGGTTTATTTGGTAGCTTGCTTCGATTTGGTTTTGAGTGTGGTGCTTATTTATTTAACTTTGGTCTAATCTTATTTATCTATTCTGATCTGGGGTGTCCTGGGAACAATTTTTTTATTTAGTTTAGGTTTAAGTGAATGAATGATGGGGGGCATTTTTTAGTTTTTCTTTAGTCTTGGTATTAGTTGGAGTGTGTAGGTGATGTTGGGGATATTTTTCTTGTTTAGTTTCACCTTAGTTGGGGCAAGTTTTTTTTGTTTAGTTTTGGTTGGAGTGTCTAAACGGTGTCAAGGCATTTTTTTTAGTTCGGTCTTAGTCTGGAGCATTTTCTTTTAGTTATCGGGGTGCAGATTTCTTTAAGTCTGGAATGTTCTGGATCGGGCATAACAAGGGCGTGGTTTAGGCTAGTAATTAGTGTTGGAGATCAACTAATTTAGGGCCTATGAATATGCTACTATGGGCATTTTTTTTGAGGAATTGCATGCTTCACTTCAGGGCCATAAATTAATTGCGCGTCAGAGGGTGGATGCGCGTTCAGAGCGTTAGAAGGTTACTAAGTGCCAGTTTCCTGTCGTTTCACCGAATTGAACGTAGGATACCAGGCACGTGATCAAGGCGGTGGTTGGTCACTGTACAGGTAACCATTGGCATTCGCGCGCCACTGTGTGGATGCTTGAATTGATTACGCGCTCAGTAGGTTGCACACAATCAGATGGTCGGGTTAGTTTGAGCGGGCGATGATTGATTTACGCGCTTAAGACCGGTCGTGTGATCTGGATTAAACGCGATGAGAGTGGTGCGTGATTAGTTTGCACGCCTGGATTTACGCCGATTCAGTGGTGTCCTATAAATAGTTCAAATTTTTTCATTTTCGTCGTGCGATTCGTGTTAGTCTTCAATTCTCTATTTACTTATTTCTTGATGCTCTAATTTTTGTGTTTTCGTGATATCTCATGATGCGGTTGTCCATTTTAGGCATTGTTTCTTTCATTCTCTTTAGTTTTTTGAGCTCTTCATTCAAGGATGGAGTCTGAGGGTGGTGGTAGGCACGATATTACCGTTTCTGGGTTAGAGAGGATGTTAGGGGTGGAGATGGGTGAGACTTCCGAGGTGCGAACCGACATTGTCAGGGAGGTGGATGTTGGGGAGGTAGTTAGAGAGGAGGTATTGGAGGCTGATCAGTCGGGGGGCAAGGAGGAGGTGGTCGAGATTGAGCAGGGAGTCGTTGAGGATGAGGGTGAGAGGATTGACGGTGAGATACCTGACGGTGAGAGAACCGAGGGTGCGGCTGAGGAGCATCGGGATCGCAGACACTTCCCACTGGAGGATTTCTTCGCTCGAGGTCGGGTAAGCACTCATGACCAAGAGTTCTTCCATTTTCTTAGCCACTTCGGTTATGAGATAGGCTTATTAGGATTTGGAAACCCTTCTAACTTATGTGAAAACCTGCATTAATGATCGATGGTTGTGTGCTCACTCATGCATCATAACAGTATTTAAAGATAGGTCATGTTTCTATTCAGTCATTCTTATCATGTTTTATGTGTTTGTTGAGAATTGTTATTAAGATTAAGGCATATTTGACTTGCTTCTAGTTCGATATTCATTTGTCTTTTGTCATGGGTATGTGCTAGTCTTACTGTTATTATTTGTATTTCGTTCAATAAGAGCCCCTGCAGCTGGCTATTAGCTCGGCATGGACCGAGTCCCATACTTGGTATTGTGCCTTGTCAGAGTTTCAGCGAGCGCGGCTAGCGTCTTTCGGTTTTAGACTGATCCAGGAGCTGGAGCCCTTTTAGGTCGATCGTGACCTAATCGCGGTGATTTTAGAGAGGTGGAGGGAGGAGCATCAGGCGCTTCTCTTTCTAGTAGGCATGATGTTACCGACTCCGGAGGATTGGGTCCATATCATCGGTCTTTATTTTGAGGGTAAGCCGATCATAGGGCGGATGGCAGGACATTATTTGGAGGTGTGTGAGGAGATCTTGGGTGTGCCGTATAGGTCGAGCGGCTCGGGGCCAGGTGTAGTTCAAGTCACTTGGTTTTTTGATACATTTGCGAGTGGCTTCGTCCCCCTGAGGCGCCATTCAAAGGTGAAGGCAGCCTATGAGGTGCGTTGTGCAGTAGTGACGGGTTGATAGTCTGTAGTGGAGCTGAAGGTGGCTATGGATAGGGTGCTTCGAGCATTCTTGATGCACTTCCTTGGTGCAATATTCCTCTCTTCTTCGACTCGGGGATGCGTCATCGGGTTATCTTTTATGGTTCTCGGAGACTTGGATCGAGTCCCCACCTATGCGTGGGGTGCGGCCGCATTGGTGCATCTCTATGAGTTTTAGTTAATTAATGTCATAACGTCTCTTTTTTTTGGTCTTTTAATGGTAACTATTCAACGTTTCTTCTATTTTTCTTTCTAGTTCTGGGCGTATGAACACTTTGCGTTTCTTCGTCTGAGAGTTCCGTTGGAGGTGATAGTCACATTATTGCGGATGCATGTGTGGAGGGAGGCGTTGAGGGGTCGTCATTGGTCTTTGAATCTTCAGAGCACGCGAGGCCTCTTTGAGGATATGCATGCGAGGCAGGTATAGATCGTCATACATACATTTTTTTTCATTTTGGTCTTTTAGGATCTAGGTCTTCATTGAGGCGTCGACTCGTTTGCTTGGTTGTAGGTGATTTGGAGACCGTATTACGGATGAGGAGGATGTCGGTGTGCCAGTGATTCAGTCTGGCCATCCCTTGATGCCGGTGTGCCAGTGATTCAGTCTGGCCATCCCTTCTTTGATGTGGACATATGGGTCCATTGTTTTGAGAGGGTGGAGAGGATCCACACTTCTCGAGTGGTACGGTAGTTAGGGCTTGCTCAGAGAGTCCCTCCAGAGATTCGCCATAGCGAAAGAGGATGATCGGTCCCTCCTAGCCAGAATTTTGCGGAGCGGATGGGGCTTCAGGTAGCGAATTTTAGAGCTAGGGGACTAGGGTTACAAGAGTGCATGATGAGGCAAACGCTCGAGAGTATGTGCAATGGTTTAGTGCGTTAGGTGGCGGGTGCCTTTTCACACGTCCCTTCCATGGGAGTGGCTCTTTCGCGATCGATGGACCAGAGTCGACGTCAGCCTTGAGGGAGAGGTTGGCTGCATTGGAGCAGGGCCACCTCACTGCGAGCATGTGGGGGGCATTAGACGCTCTCCATAGGGCGATGGAGCGGATGGGGTGTGCTCCTCGTTCGGATGAGGAGATGCTACACTCTTTAGCCTCCTCGGTTGCTCAGGCTAGGGTGGCGGAGGATGAGTTAGGGGCTCGGCTAGCGGAGGCTCGACGGATCTTGGTGAGTTAATTTATGTTTATTTATTTATTTATGTGGACTTGGTCTTCTGGTCGTTTTGATAGGGTTGTGGGGTCTCATTTTATTTTGTTTTGGACAGTCTACAAGGGAGGGTGAGGTCGCTCATTTGGCGGTGATGATTGAGTTGTTACGCAATTAGTAGTAGGCCGACTGAGAGGTGGAGGCCATCTTACGATCTGAGATTGACCGATTGGTAGGTGTCTTTACAAATAAGGTTTTGTTAATTATTAGCATTGTGAGCTTACCAACTGATGTCTTTATTGTTATTCGTAGAGAGCCGAGCTCGCTGCTAGAGGTTTCGTTTCGGCATTTGATCCGTCTTCAGTTGCTTCCTCCAGTCGGGAGGATCTAGCGATGGTTCAGCTTCAGGCAGAGCTAGATCATTGGGTAAGTTCCATTCAATCTTTTATCTTATTTGTGTCATTGCATTAGTTTGTTGGGTGTCATTGTTTCACTTTCTTAGTAGCTTCCTAATATCATACGGTATTTCAGCGTCGGGTTGCCGAGGATCTTCAAGTGAGGGAGGCGACTGCTGCCACATTACGCCCGGAGAGTCAGGTATAGTTTTTTTTTTATGTGGCATAATTATTTTTAGATTATTTCATCTTTATTTTGTTCTGACATGTTTTGTGTTGGTTTGTTTGGTTCTTTGTGCAAGCTATTCCGGGCTCTGCTCCCGAGGCTCCCCCTCAGGAGTATGTTCTTATTCCTACTCTGGTATGTGTCTTAGTTATTATGTTCGTAGTTTATTTGTCATTATAGTATTTTTCTGATGTATTTGCTTATTCTTGTTGCAGTCACCTACATTCGCTGTTCCTTCCGTGCCTCCCGCTGATCCAGTGACTGCTGAGACTATTGAGCGACTCCTGGAGGAGAGGTTGGCCCTGGTATGGTTCTCTTGTTTTCAAAGCTTTTTTTTTTTGTTAATATATATATTAGTTTTCCTTTGACTTGGTGTGGTTATGCAAGTTCGTCAGCTTGAGGAGGCGCGTCTAGAGGCGGCGCGAGTACGTGCCACTCTCGAGGCGAGACAGATTCTTGGGGAGACGTCGAGTCGTGAGGACCTGGTTATTGAGATGATGGCTACATAGAGGACTCAGACTGAGGTGTTGGAGGTGGCGCGTCAAACGACGTGAGAAGAGATGCAGGCATCCCTAGATGGGCTGCAGTATCATCTGATGAGGAGTGAACGAGGAATACATAGGCTGGCTCGTCAGCTTGGTGGGTCGGAGTCAAGGGATGTGGGTTCTTCGGCTGGGCAGTCTCGTCATATGTCCCATAATCACGTCAGGGGTGATGGTCGTGAGGATTCTGTTGTTCGTGAGGTACTTGCGAGGTATCCTCCTCATTCACAATCGAGGTGATCCGCTAGTTAGGCGAGTGAGGGGAGTTCTGTGGCGGGGCCCCTTCGTCTAGAGGTTCCGAGGACTCCGGCTGCAAGGATTGTGTTTTTAGAGGACCAGTCTATGGACCTCTGAGCTGATGATATTAGGGACAGCGGTAATCGATCATTTCAGCGGCAGCGTAGGGAGTAGGTGTGTGTGCATTTTTTGTATTCATAGTATGTGTGTATTGTGTATATAGGGGGGATGCCCCCGGTGATAAGTGTAAAAAGAAATAGAAAGATTTTGACATATATATGGAGAGATTTTTGGTTTAGATGTATCTGATTGGTTCCTTTTCTTTTAGTTACCTCTTGCATCTACTTTTGCTTTTTTTTTTTTTTTTTTTTCTTTAGCGCCATCGACCGTCATTGGGACTTAGATGCTTCCTGAGCTGGCCCGGTGATGGTTGAAGGTTGCTTCGTATCTGCACGTGTGAGAGTAACGTTGTCAGTAGTTTTGTTCTCCCTCTTGCTAGTTTTCAAGGGGGTTAAGTGTCTCCGATCGGAGTCTGGTAGCAAAAGATGAATATGTGCTATTTTTTTTATCTTTTTTTCTTTCTCTTTTATTTTTTGAAATAAAAATAATGCAACAGGGAAGGAAAATAGTTTAAATAGAAATAATAATAAAAAATAATAAAAAAATAAAATGCCCCAGTGTATGAGCGTGATAGGATTGGCAATATAATATCTTCGGTAGCACTTTTCGGGTGATAACTTCGTCGTTTCTTATCTTCTTTGTGGACAAGCCGGCGCTTCTGACCTAATTCTTCTACTAATCCAAAAAAATGCCCCAGCGTCAAGATATAATGGAGCTTTTCTGGGTTTCAGGATGAGCACTTTGTGTCTATAAGCAGTCATGGGTATTTGGTGAGTTAGTTTTAAAGAAAAGTTGATCGGCATTGTCATTGAACCAGGGAGGTCTCTTTGATTAGGTTAGTTGTATATGAGTTTTATCTTAGGGTGGTGGTCATCTTATCTCATGATTATTAGGGAGAAGTATGGTAGGTATAGTAGGTGATTGCAGCAGTCATCATTCATCAGTTTTCAGTTTCATTTCTAGGAGCATCCTGTAAGGCTTCTGATTTATCGTCCGAAAATAAAAATAGAAGAGGGGCGTAAAGCTCAGTGATGTGGGGAATAGTTTGTATCTAATGCTTTCCAAAAGGGATAGGTAATAATATTTTTCTCAGAGGGATACGGGATGCCATAATTGGGCTCTTCGCCATGTTTTGACACCATCAAAATCTCATATTCCATGCTTAGCAAGAGTTTGTCCTCTTCCCGCCACCTTACGATGACATCTAGTGGTATGGAGACATCAGGGATGCCCTCACAGCTTGCTTATACACTTCTAGTAAAGTTACCAGAGATGTCCTCACGGCCTGCTTATGCTTCCCTGAGCTCATTGACTTGTTCATTCGTCGTAATGCTCTCACTTGATTTTTGATATGTAAATGTATATTTTTCTAAAAGCATCCTGCTAGTGTAAGAATAATGAGTTTTGATTGAACCTAACATCTTCATTTTTTTTTGCTCTAACGTCTCCCCCAATGGCAGGGGAAGGGAAGTGAGGATCTGGTGTTACTTATACTTTTGAAAGGAGTTAGATAGGTCACTAGTCCTTTAATCAAATTGCCCAAGTGAGAAAAGGTGGGCGATAAATTGGAGGTCTTAAGGATATTCTAAGAATTGAAGGCTTGATGACTACGGGGGTGATAAGTATAAGTATTTAACCACGGGATGTGACGATCACAGGGCTAAGGGTAATATTTTCTAAGGTACATGGCATTCCAAGGGCTAGGGAGTTCTTCCCTGTCTTGGTTTGCCAGTTTGTATGCGTTTCTAAGGTATGCAGTTGTTATGACGTAAGGGCCTTCCCAGTTCGATTTCAATTTTCCTTTCGGATGGGCATGCTTGGAAGGCATGATTTTCTTTAAGACTAATTTTCCAATATTAATGGTTCGCTCAAGGACTTTCTTATCATAAGCCCTGGCCGCTCTCCTATGATATACCTGAGCGTGATCAGCTGTCCTTAGGCGTGTTTCATCGAACTGCTCTAGCTGCATGAGTAAGGCAATTCTCCTCTCGTCTAAGGATAGCTCATCATCGAGTTGAATCCATAAGGATGGTACTTATATCTCATATGGTAGGACTGCCTCCCTTCCATAGGTATGGAGGTAGGGAGTTTGGCCAGTGGCCAAACGAATAGAGGTCCTATAGGCCCAGAGTGCTTCTGGTAGTCGTTCAGGCAAGTTGGCTCCATTGCTTGTTTCTACTGTGTATTTTAAGATTCGAATTAGCATTTTATTCGTAGCTTCTGCCTGTCCATTGCCTTGAGCGTAGAATGGTGATAAGTGCTGTAGATCGATATCGTACTTCTTGCATAACTTCTTTATCTTTTCTGTAATGAACTGCTGTCTGTTGTCGATGGCAAACATCCTGGGTACTCCAAACCTGATGATGATATTTCGAACGATAAGCTTTACGAGTGTTGAAACGGTGATTCTGACATAGGATTCAGCTTCTGCCCATTTCGTGTAGTATTCGATCTCTGTAAGTATGAACGCGTGCTTGTGAGTGTTTCCAATGGTGTTTGTGAAAGGTCCAATGACATCGAAGGCCCACATCGAAATGGCCATGGTGGGGTCATAGTATTCAATGCAACTAGTGGAGCTTTAATGAGTGCAGCGTGCTCTAAGCATTGCTTGCAGGATTGGATGTAGAGGTGGCAATCTTTGATCATTGTCGGCCAGAAGTGGCCTTATCGTGTAACTTGATCAACGAGTCTCTGTCTACTGGAGTGGGTGTCGTAGGCACTGGCGTGTGCTTCTCGGATGATATATTATCCTTTAGCAGTCATGATGCATCGTAGCAGTACTCCTTTAGTGAAGGTCTCCGTATATAATGTTTCACCGAGTATGCAGAATTGGGCGCATCAGTTCCTTATAGCCTTTCGTTCGATCTTTGTGGCATATGGGGGAATGTCTTGATATTTTAAGAAGTGTCAGATGGCAAAATATCACGGTTGTCCATCGTCGGTGGGTGATTTTTCAAATCGGAACATAGCGACTTCGGTTCCTATCTTAACGTGCTTTCCCAGGGTGATTGCTTCTTTCAATCCTGCACTTGTGGGGAGGACGGGTAATTCTCTCTTGACGGTCTATGCAACCTCATGGGTGGGTACTATTAGCTTTTCGATGAATAAGGTCATGGTACTTTGCCCGACGAATATTTGGACGATCGAGGCTAAGGTGGCTAAGGAATCTGTGAGCTCATTTTCTAATCTAGGGATGCGCGTGAAAGAGATTCTTTCAAATTTTTTTACTAAATATTGAGCGGTTTCTAGGTATACCATTAGTCTCCTTTCCTTAGTTTTCCATTCTCCTATGACTTGTGAAATTACTAGTTTGGAATCACCGATGGTTTTTAACTGTTTAACACCTAATTGTAGTGTTGCTCGTAGTTCAGCTATAAAAGCTTCATATTCTTTCAAATTATTAGTGACAGGGAAATCTAGTTAAAAACCTTTAGGTATGACAACTCCTTTTGGGCTTAGGAGGAATATCTCGATACCTTTTCCTTTGTGATTTAAAGTGTCGTCAAAATAAAGGGTCCATGAGGTCTTATCGGGCTCTTCATTATGAATCGTGAAGAGGTCCTCATTAGGGAAATCCACATGCACGGGCTCATCACTCGACAATGGGAAATCTGTGAGGTAATCGGCGATTGCTTACCCTTTGATCGATCTCTGTGTGACCTAAGTGATATCAAATTCTTGTAAGAGCATATGCCAGCGAGCGATCTTTCCTGATGTTGCGGGCTTTTCGAATACATACTTTAGAGGGTCCATTCAGGCTAGTACTAGTATTTTATGTGCTCCGAAGTAGTGTCGTAATTTGATAGAGGCCCACACTAACATGAGGCAAGTCTTCTCCATTAAAGTGTATTTTTATTTGTATTCGACCATCGTCCTACTGAGGTAGTATATAGCCTTCTCTCTCTTGCCGTCTTTTTCATATTGTCCGAGGATTACTCTCATTGCTTTGTCGTTTGCTGAGAGGTATAGAATTAGGGGTCTTCCGGGGACAAGTGATGATAGTATTGGCGAGTTAAGGAGGTACTTCTTGATGTTGTCAAAGGCTTGCTAACACTTATCATCCCATTTGTACTCAGTTCCTCCTATATGTAGTCTGTAGAAAGGATCACATCTATTTAAATGCTGGGAGATAAATCTTCTGATGAATTGAAATCTTCCTATCAGGCCTCATAACTCTTTGATATTACTGGGAGGCGGCATCTCAAGGATGGCTCTGACTTTTGCAGGGTCAACTTCGATCCCTCGGTTGCTAACTATAAAATCAAGTAATTTTAAGGAGGTGACCCTGAAGATACATTTCTTTGGGTTCATTTTTAGCTCATATTTCTTAGCTCTTTGTAACACCAGTCGGAGCGCTTAAATATGTCCTACTCGCGTTTGGGACTGCACTAATTTGTCATCAACATAGACTTCTACACACTTATGCATCATGCCGTGAAAGATAGCCATCATGGCGCATTGATACGTGGATCCTATGTTCTTGAGCCCAAAAGGCATGTCTAGTTGAGGTTTCAGAAGTCGAAGCAAACCCATACTCTGCCGTCTTTCTTGGCGACAGGTACTATATTGGCGACCCACTTAGGGTAAAGAACAACTCGGATAAATTTGGCTTTGTGTAACTTGTCGACTTCCTCTTTAACCTGAAGGGTGGTTTGTGGGTGCATCTTGCGGAGTTTCTGCTTAACAAGCTTTGCATCGGGTTCTTAGATAAGGTGATGTTCTACTGAACTTGGGTCTAAACCGGGCATGTCCTCGTAGGACCATGTGAAGGAATCGAAGTGTTCTTACAGGACTTGTGCAATTTGTTGGCGTTCCTTGGAGTTAAGCGTTGCGCTAATTAGTAGCTTCTTAGGTTTCTCTTCAGTGCTAAAGTTAAGTTCTTCTGTGGGTCCGGGCAGCTTGGGTTTTCTCATCAAAAAGCTTGATCACCCGTTGGAAGTCCAGTGCCTACTTGGCAACTGGTGCTCTTTCTTCATCCTCAGTAAGTTTGTATACTATGAAATTTTTACACTGGGATCTGGATTTGTGAAAGGTAACCCTTCATCGGCACAATCTATGACTGAGAGATCTTTAGTAAGATGAAGGTCAAGACTACTGATTCTTCTCTCAAAGTCACAAAATATCTCGTTCGGTATGATCACTGGCTTGCTGTTTCGCCGGGATGCTTTACGTCCTCATGCGGGGAATGGGATAGAAACCTTAGGAGAAAAGCCTCCTTCTTGGCCATAAATTTGGTTTGGGGCGAAGTGTTCCCTTTCTTTTATGGGGTTTTCTTATTTTTTTGGATTTTGTATTTCTAAATTTTTAGGATTTGTTGTTTTTTCTATTTTTTTACTTTTGACAATATATATGGTACAGGGTTGGTCGCGTCAAGTGGCACCAAGAGAATTGCTTCCTCTAGTTGAGGGAGCGAGATGGCTGCTGAAGCCGTTCAGGTAATTCCTCGGGAAATGCAGACTTGTGAATTTGGCATTTTTTTTTTTGGAGTCCTCATCCGATGAGATCTTTTGAATGAGTGAAGCTGGTAACAACGACATTAACGTTTGGACTTCTTCTGCTACATTGATCGCCTCTTCTTCGAAGAAGCTCTAAAGATCGTAGTCAATTGAACTATCATCCTCTTGGTTGTAATAATATTATTCTTCCCATCGAGGGGGATCTCCTAAAGGATCCTCAGGGTAGCGAGTTCTTTTCCATGATCTTCATAATATATTAGGATGAGCGCGCATGCTTGACAGCAAGGTTAATAATGGTGAAGCATGCAGGGGGATTCCAAGGACATTCCTATCCTTCTAGGTTAGAGTCGAGGGCAGAATCGAATTCATCTTCTTGATCTGATAGTGCTTGAAGTCTTAAATTGGCTCGCTCTGCTAACTCGAGGGTCGGGAGATCTATCCAATAGTCCTCGTCGTCACTCAGGAGAGGTTGCCATTCTTCCTCTAGAGATTTCCAAAATATTTGGAGTTGCAGTGAATCTAGGGATGTAGAAGTGTCTGGTTCAAGTTCCCCTTCAACGTCTAAGACGGTGCCGCGAGTGTTTCCCCTTAGGTCAATTAGATGACCGTTGGGATTTTCTTCTTCTTGTATCGACGGCCGAGCTGGTAGGTCATTGCTTGTGTCGGTGGTTACGAGGTTAGAGTAATTTGATTCTTCTATCATAGAGTGTCGGGTCTAACTAGCAAAACACTCTAGTATGCTGTGCATGCCGTAGAGCGGGGTTGGTGTGGGTAAGCGATACAAGGGGAGTCCCAAAGCATTCCCATCCCTCAAGGCTAAGGCCGAGGCGGATGCTATAAGAGCTAGTATTTTCTTATGGAGTATCATCTCTTTCCCATGTTAAGCGTAAGTGCTCTTCACCGCCTTGCAAGGCAGCTATGTGAAAATCTTCGTCATCAGTGGATTCTCAATCGCCTACTTAGGGGTCAAGTTATGGAGGTTCTTCTCTCCTCTCTTCTGCAAATTCCTTGGTGTCAAACATGGGCTTGACTCCTTCGAGCGGTTTATCAATATCGTCATTTAGATTGGATAAATTGTTGAATGCTTTAGTCATTTTCTCAATTTCCACCTCTTGGGATCTAGTGAAGGACACTTCCTTACACTTTGGTACATCTGCTTTCTCAGTGGTTCGATAGGCGAAGTGGTCTTATAGAGACCATTTTGGTGAGGTAGGGGACAAGTCGGCTTGCGGGCCATCTGATTGGTAACCTAACCCTATGTGCTTACGTATTTGCGTTGGGACAACGGGTCCTACATGACCTTGCTTATTTTTACCGAGTCCGGTGTGGGGAACGTATCCAAGTTGGTACATAAGGTCCCACCCTTTTGTCGTGGTAGGATTGATGGCATAGAGTTTGGTGAGGTCTGGACCAACCTCTCTTCTCATTATTTTTTGTCGACGCATTGGGGGAAAACTAGGAGGAGTAGGGGGACAGACTTCCACAACGGTTGTCTCATCAGGGATTCAAGTCATTTGAATATGACCCGTGTTCAACACATAGTCGTGAGTGGTTGGCATGCTCGCCGCGTAATCAGTATCCATCTCCTGGAGGGGTGCATCAGTGTATATAGGGACGATGGAGTCCTCGTATGGGAATTTGACGCATTGGTGGTATGTGGATGTGACAGTGTTGATGAGTTCTGGTGTGCTTACATTATTGGTTGGTGGTGAAAGTTATTTAAAAATCAAAGACAGTGTAAAACAAGGGGTGAATCCAGCACAACTCAGAAGTCCTAGACCTGCAAGATACAGGGTCCTTTGTAGCAAGTTTTGATAAGTAAGAGTTTGTCCCACAGGGAAAGGTGATCTAGAGCTCCAAGGGAGCCATCTCTAGTAGTCCCTCCAAATCTGTCTACAGATCTGGCAGTCCTAGAAGGAGGGGAGTTTAAGGTCACTTATTCTAAGTATTTTAATATCTAAACTACAGAAAGTGTTGAGAGGATGGATGGAGTGTGGAAAATAAGTATAAAAAGGGTGAGAAGTACATTATTGAGCCAAGGTCAGAGAAGTTTTGTAACTCAGATTTAGATCTGATGTTATAGAAACCTGTCCAGAGGCTACATTATCACCTCTGAGGAGAAAGGATCCAACCCATCACTCTGCCATGATTCCACCCTTAAGGCTATAACCTGTCCACTTAAATGGTCACAGATTATCCCATAGGGGAGCCACTATCCAGGGATGGGTCAAAACATAACAAGTAAATCATTGCAGGCACTATTTCATCCAGGCTACCAGCTCAAGAATCCATAGGGAACCTCAACCTCTAAAGTTCTATATGAGGGAAAGGATATGAGTAAGGGTATCTGAGATTGGTTGAGGTGGAGTATGAGGATAAGAAGGAACAGGTTGGAAAGGGGAAGTGGGGGCATGATGGAAAGTGGTAGGGGGGGAAGGTGAAGGGTCTGGCGAATGATGTGGTGAAGGGAGAGGGGACTCAGGGAGAGGGATGTCATGGGTGGGCAAGGTATCAAGCAAGGTGGTCATGAAGGCTTGATACCCTGAAGTGGTGGCTAGGTTAAAGTCCAGGTCATGGAGAGGTGGGACTAAGGGTTGGTCAATAAGGGGTGTGTCTGTGGGAAGGACAGGGGGGGTGGAAGTGGTTAAAGATGAGGCAGGGGTAGTGTGGGAGGTTTTCTTTTTAAGGTAGGTTATCAAGGGAGGGCTGTCAGGGTGTGGATCAGATGATATGGGAGAGACTGGGGCTGTGTATTGAGGTATGGTGGGTGAAGGTGGAGTGTTGTCCTGGGGTTCAACACTTTCTTCCCAGGTACGGATAATAGTGGGAGGTGGAATGGAAAAAGGAGATAAAAGAGGGAAGGGGAGAGATGGAATAGGTGAAGAAGGTAGTGGAGAGGCAAGTGTGGTGGATGGAGGGATTGCTGTAGAAGCAGAGGTGATAGAAGCTCGCTCCACCTTCTTTGGGGCAGGGGTTTTAGCCTTCTTTTTGGGGGCAGGGGTGGCCTTTGCCACAGCAGCTCCCTCTCCCTGCTCGGAGACATTCTGAGCTTCAGCCTTCTTCTTCTTCTTCTGGGGATCCATTAGACTTCTGCTGATCCCCCATTGTCTTTTGGCAAAAGTGGTGGGAGTGAGGTCAGCAGATAACTCCCCCACTGGTATCTTGTACCCTCCCCTCAAAAGTAGTCTGATAATGAGTCTTCCATAGGGGAGAGTGTGGACCTTCTTTTGCAGCCCAAGCTTCACCATCATGTCTTTCATGGCTTCAAAAATCAACCATGCAAAGATTAAATCATGGGAGAGAAAGAGTAGAGCATCAAGAATTGGTGTCCTCCTATCTTTGCGATGGCGGGCGATAGATATTCTTCCTTAGCACTTGATCGATGAACATCAGCTTGGGATCCAAATCCCTTCTTCTGATGGAGTCCCCTGTGGCCTTCAAGCCTCTGGTAATGGCTTGGGCAATGGTATCGAGAGAGGCACTCACAGGGGCACCATATTCGCAGTTGGGATCAAAAATGACCGGGATGCCCATGACTTCAGCAATTAACTCTGGGCTAAGCAACATCTCAAAATTATCAACTAACACAAGGAGGCGGCTGCTTTGTGTGTATCCGACCACTAAGGTGTTGGTAAAAGAGTTGCACTAATCTAGGATAGGCTAGTGCAGGAATCATTTGCATAAATGGGAACAAACCAGCCTTGCGCAAGAACTCAATGGCAGGTGCTAACAACGGCTCGGATTCAAAGAAAGAGATATTAAAAATGGCTTCAGGCTCTAAGGGAATGGAAATGAGGAGCTCAGAGGGTGTAGAATAATCTGGTGTTTGTGCAACCACCTCAGGAACCACCTCCTTCCCTTTGTGCTGTGTCGTAGAGGACTTGGCTTTCTTAGGGGCAGGCTCCACAGTGGCCTTGTCCCTGGCTCTCTTCACAGGTGCACTTTTAGGAGCCATCACAACTCTCCTTGGTGAGTGTGCAATTGAATTTTTGAAAGGAAAGATCAGGAGCTAAGTCTAACCCTAAAAGTTAGGGTTCTATTCAATTGGACGCACGGTGGATCTCAAGAGCTCTTAGCAGGGGGCAACTATTGATGGAAGCTTTAAGAACAAAAATCCTAAATTTCAAAGTGAACAATGAACTGTAGACAAGATGCTGGAGGAGAGAGGTTGAGAGGAGTGGGAGCTAGGGTTTCGCTGGTAGGAGAGGAAAGAGAAAGTAGTAAAGGAAAGCAGCGCGGGGTGGGATTTAAATATCGCGAGGCTCGGCACGCTTTTAAAATGTCCGCTCGCTGGCTGGGAATGAATGGTCACGATATTAGATGTTCCTATAAACTGCGCGAGGCAGCCCACCCAGTTATATCTGAAACTCGCGACAGCAAAACAAAGTAGTTCTTTATGGACTACACGAGAGGGGACCAAACCCATTATTCAGAACCCCGTGATGGCTTAACCGAGGCAGAATTCACTCACCCATTAGTCAACTTTTTGACCCTGACTTAATAGGTGGATTCTCTCACAGACTCTCTTCCAGGGACACCCCCAAGCATTATAATGCATCTACAAATTCCCATACTTTCAAGGCATTAAATTCATACATCATGAAAAGCATTCAAATACTACATTATCATTCAATCACTAGAAATTGTCAAACAAGGGGAGATGGTATAAAAGTAGGCATTAAAGCACTAAACTCCGATTCCAACAAGATCGCTAACAATTCCTATCAACTGTAGAATACATATCATACAACGGTGCACAGTTCTTAATCATTAATTTAATGAAAGATCTCCCTCAGGGTTGGAGGATCCTTCACCAATCAAAAATTGGCTCTTGGGATTAACCACTGGTTGACTGGGCAATCTTCCCTCTTCTCTTTTGGCTAAGGTGTTCGCTAGTTGTTCAATTTTTTCTTCTATCTTCTTGATGCTCTGACCATGAGAGTTCACAGTCTGAGTCAAGGAACCCAGGTTTTACAGTGATGTCAAGACCTGGTCCTCAAAAGAAGTATTTCTAGGTTGAGAAGGGGTCGAGACCAACCGATTTCTTCGATGGGGGCGATGGTGCTGGAAGGTAGACCTAGGGGCATTCCCTTGATTGAACTGCTGTTGTGGCCTTTGTGGTAAGGCCAACATCTGCTGGGGATGCATGTAGTTTTCCTGCTTCCACCTCAGATTCGGGTGGTCTCTCCATTGGTAACCAGCATTTTGGTGCTGGTATCCATATGGCTGCCTATTGTAGCCCCCAGATTGTTGTTGGCCATAAGATTGAGCAGCAGCAGCATGTTCTAAAATCAATTCAGGAAATTGCCCTGCAGCTGGACATTCCTCCACTGTGTGCTGTGGGGACTGGCATATCAGACATGCCTCAGCCCCATGAGCAGCCCTTCTGGGTTGCATCACAGTCAATAATTTATCAAACTTCATAGAGAGGTTTGCCATCTGCAGCTGCAGGTCATTGTTCCCAGACACCTCATAAACTTTTCCTCTTGATCCAGCAGCAGGCACCACCTTTGACTCAGATTCATGACTAGTTCTTGCTAGGGATGGCTTTTGGAAAGCATTCTCACTAATCACCTCAAACAGTTCCCATGCCTCCTCAGTAGTTTTGTGCATGTAGGATCCACCACAAGAGGCATCGACCATATCTCTATTTTTCTCATCAATCCCATTATAGAAGCTTTGTACAAACTGCCACTCAGGGATCTTGTGGTGGGGGCATTGTTTGAGCATCTCTTTAAACCTATCCCAGGACTGGTTAAAATCCTCAGTTGGGGATTGAGCAAATGTAAGAATCTCCTTCCTCAACTGGCTAGTTTTGGTCTCAGGGAAGAACTTGGTTAGGAATCTGGTCTGCAGGTCATTCCATGAAGCAATGCTATTGTTGGGAAGAGTGGTCAGCCAGGTACTGGCCCTATCCTTCAGAGAGAAGGGAAAGAGTCTGAGCCTAGTAGCCTCAGGTCCCAAACCAGTGATATTAAAAGTGGTGCCCAAGGCCAAGAACTGGTCAATATGCTTGTAAGGGTCCTCTTTGCTAAGCCCATGGAAAGCTGGCAGCATCTGGATGATTGAAGTTTTTATCTCATAGTTCCCCTGGACATCAGGGAATTGAATGCTAAAAGGTGAGTTATAGTCATCCGGAGCATTCAACTCCTTGAGGGTTCTGGGCTGTTCTTCACCCATAATTGTTGTCAAAGATTCACTTGGGGGCTCTCCTGTGGTGTGCCTGTCTCTTCTAAGTCTCCTTCCCCTTTCTAACTCAGGGTTAAGAGGCTCTAAAGCAGGGCTAAGGGATCTCCTCCCTAGCATATAAGCACACCAATAGCAAGGAAAGCTTCTTGCAAGCACATCGCAAAAGAATGATTGTACACTAACAAATTTATCAAACTAGTTTACAGCTATTCAAAGAATACATTTAAACTATCCTAGATACTGCTAAAATTTTTTTTTTAAGAAAGATAGACAGAGCTTTAAAAGTCAAAGAGTTTGCAAACAGAGGTAGCTAAGCTCCAATTGCAGTCCAACTATCTTTCACTGCTGCTGTCTAGATCTGCAAGAAAGGTTCAAAATTATGTCAGCAGTATCAATTATTCACATGTGCAAAGAATACTAAGAATACAAAAACTAAGGGTCTACTAATAGATCATCTATCCCCGGCAACGGCGCCAAAAACTTGTTGATGAGTTCTGGTGTGCTTACATTATTGGTTGGTGGTGAAAGTTATTTAAAAATCAAAGACAGAGTAAAACAGGGGGTGAATCTAGCACAACTCAAAAGTCCTAGACCTGCAAGATACATGGTCCTTTGTAGCAAGTTTTGATAAGTAAGAGTTTGTCCCACAGGGAAAGGTGATCTAGAGCTCCAAGGGAGCCATCTCTAGTAGTCCCTCTAGATCTGTCTACAGATCTGGCAGTCCTAGAAGGAGGGGAGTTTAAGGTCACTTATTCTAAGTATTTTAATATCTAAACTACAGAAAGTGTTGAGAGGATGTATGGAGTGTGGAAAATAAGTATAAAAAGGGTGAGAAGTAGTTATTGAGCCAAGGTCATAGAAGTTTTGTAACTCAGATTTAGAACTGATGTTATAGAAATCCTGTCCAGAGGCTACATTATCACCTTTGAGGAGAAAGGATCCAACCCATCACTCTGCCATGATTCCACCCTTAAGGCTATAACCTGTCCACTTAAATGGTCACAGATTATCCCATAGGGGAGCCACTATCTAGGGATGGGTCAAAACATAACAAGTAAATCATTGCAGGCACTATTTCATCCAAGCTACTAGCTTAAGAATCCATAGGGAACCTCAACCTCTAAAGTTCTATATGTGGGGCTAAGGCTGTAGGACCGTGATAGCCCAGACACATAGAACCAGTAAGAGATTGAGTACAACCTTCGATCTAGCTGTCCATTGCTTGAGCGAGGCTACAATAGTCCAGTCACCAACCTACAATCTCTATAACCAGATCAGATCCAACATCTGATGGCGGATCTATACAAATATAGGGGAGTCTGCCTCTGTACAATCTCTCACCAGGCTTTTACAAGCACAAGTGTAAAGAAGAAGGATCCATCTTGGATCGGTGGATTAGAATCACCTTAAGGCTATAATCTGTCTACTTAAATGGTCACAGACTATCCCAGAGGTTATCCTCCTCACGGAGCCCAAAACAAAACAAGAATATCGCCGCTACCACCATGCTCACAAGGTTACCAGCTCAAGCTCCCATGGGGATTTCAGATCTAGTGGGTCCTGTGGTGGGGCTAAGGCTGTAGGACCATAATAGCCCAGACACACAGGTCACTTGGATCTGAATGGCCCTTAGAATCAGTCCTCCATTGCTTTGAAACACAGCCAAAGCAATGAAGGATCACAAGGCAGCAGCCTTGCACAGAACATCTCACACATAAACACCAATCCCACAAAGTACAGATCCTATTACAAAACTTCCATTGATCTATTTCAAAAACACATACAAAGGCATAGCCAGCAAGTGCTGGACTATGGAGAGAAGGAAAGAAAAAGAAAATTACTTACTGCTAAAAAGAAAGAGAAAAGAAAAAACGATCTGAGATGGGTTCCCAGATACCTAAACCTAAGTTAGGTATGGGTTTATATAGCAGTGGGGTGGCAGCACATTAGGGTTAGGAAACCCTAATTTTAATGATGCCACATGGCCTAATAATGATCCTTGGATGCCTCGGGGTACATGCACGGAGATTTGAGCTTGGGAGTGTGTGCCCTAATCGCTGGAAATACCCAAAAGGTCCTCTACTAAAGAGATGGAAGTTTAGGGTTAGAGCTTCGCTAGGTAGCTGTAGTTTCCCAGACTTGTCACGTGGTAGCTCTTTGCTCTTTGCTAGGATGATTTGACACTGAAGCTTTAGCATTCGCGAGGTTGCCTTGGTTTGCTCTTGACATCCACGCGATGAGAATTGCACTCATTTGGATTGGGCTTCGCGAGGTTGAATAGAAAACACAGTCTCAAGTGTCGCGGGGTTGAAATTCAAGCAGTCGCGAGGTCGCTCGGTCTTCGCTGGGCTGATCTTCGCGAGAGTGAATTTCAGCAGCGAGAGAACTTCGCGAGCACTTCTCTTTACTGGACTTCGCGAGTTTCCTCATGAGGCTCTTCTGAGTTCTGAACTGCGCGAGGCTCTATGTCTCACTTGATCTTCGCGAGGTTGGCTTTGCCTTCGCCAGGATGTTTTCTTTCTTGAATGGCGCGAGAACTGCGCAAGGCGTTCTTCTTTTGATAATTACATCCCGTGGCGACTGTGCGAGAGCTACATGAGGAATCTTTTGAAGCTCTCTCTCCTCAGCCATTCTGAGCGAACTGCGCGAGATTGAGAGAGGTCTGCTTTGAACTGCGCGACACTGTGCGATGTGTTCTACTCTTGAGCTTCACGAGAGCTGTGTGAGTTTGAGTTTCTGAAGCTCTTCAGTCACTCATCTGCCCGAGAGGTTGCTGTAAAGTCTTGGGAAGCTCAGTTGAACAGCGCGAGGCATATTTCTCCTGAATCCTCTAAAGCTTGGGTCAGCTGCGCGAGGGTCATTTCAGGTCTGGATTCCGAATTCATTCTTCTGAGGGATATCTGGTGCCAAAGCAGGCTCCTTAACAGGATTCCTGACCTTATTTCACTGCTGATTATTACCTACATAAAACACTTAACAAGAACTTATTAGGTGGCTAAGGGTCTAATCAAAGGTTAAGTTAAAGGGTGAAAAGTGGTACTTTTTAGGTCTTAACAGACAGCCTTCATCAACTCTAGCCATTTCATTCCTAAAATGAGATTGTATGTACTAGCAAAATCAGAAACATGGAAGGTAACATCTTTCATTATAGGTCTGAGGCAAACTTGTAGCTTGATAATTCCTTTGAAAAAGCGGTGCGACCCATCATAAGCTATGAGTGACAGTGCAGAGGGCCTAACATCTTGTTTCATATATTCGAGCATATTTAGGGTGGGGAGAGGGCAGATTTTAAGTCCTGCTCCCGTGTCGATGAGTGCATGTGGTACGAAGAATCCTCTAATTATGACCGTAAGGTATATAGGGGCCGCACTCTCGCGGAGTGACTCTTTAGGCATGTCTACGTCTATAAAAGTGAGCCAGAGGTTGTGTCATGACCGAGGTGATTTGATGAAGCTCATCTAGGGTCGTATCCTCATCTACTTATGTGTCTTAAAGTGTCCTTATCTACAACCAGTGATGGTCAGGTGATTTCTTGATGAGTTTTGGTATAGATATCTGGGTCGGGATCTTCTAGAGATGCTGCAAAAGGTCTTATTCTTGTCCTAGCTCGAGTGCAGTTTCTTTGGCTGGCCAATGGCCCTTAGGTGCAGATGGTTGGAATGGTTGAGGTGCAGGATTGGTGGAGGGATGATGTGAGGTGGGGGAGGTAAGTTATTTTCTTTTTCTCTCACATTCCCCTCTGGTGGTTGTGCATTCGTAAAATCCTTATTTTGAGGGAAAGGCAAAGGTGGGTAATTGGTTCCTGATTTGAGAATCGGGCAAGTCGGTTATTGACTGAACCCGGTGTTGCTGGATGTGGATGTATTTGTGAAATGGGTGAAATTCGATGTTGGAACGCGTACCTGAATGGTGCCGCTCCAAGGCTAGAGGTACTTTATGTAGTCTTCTCTTCTATGAAAGCAGAGACCAGTGTCTTGTACAGGTCAAGATGTTCTTCTGGTTGACTTTCTTTTAGGTTGAGCGAATGCTCGATTGCTATTTTGTTTTCTTGGCTTGGAGTTTTTCGGGTGACACTTTCTACCCATGCAACAATTTGTGCCACAATTTGGAGAACGTGATCTCCATACTCGGGTTCAGAATCGAACAAAGGGAGTGGTAATGGCATTGGTTCGAGATTTGGAGGGGTTGGAGGCTCTGGTGGGTGACTACGGAGGAATGGTCTCCTAGCCCTAAAGGAATGGACCCATATCTATGTGAATTTTGGATAAGGAAGTGGATTGAGCGGGGCGATGTGAGTGATCAAGGCCGAGGGATATGGAGGTGAAGGAGCTCTTGTGGGTGTCGCGGAAGCAACAGAGGGTTGAATGTGAGTGATTAAGGAGGAAGGTTGGAAGGGGAGTCGACCGAAGAGATCTAGGTGGTGACCTGAGCCGGTGTTGCTTGGTTATGGTTGGGCAAGGGGTTGTTAACGATTCCTAAATTTTGTTGGGGTTGGTTATTATTAGGGCTAGGGTTCCTAAGTTCTTCCCAATCGATCTTATTTTGGTCATTCATGTCATAGATTGTCTCTGAGGACCCAACAGTCCTCTAGGTTGTGTCTTGCATATCGATGGAAGGTACAATATTTACTATAGTCTAGATTTGTCGGCCATGGCTGAGGTTTTTCCTGCAGTAATTGAAGGAGATTATGAGTATTAAGGAGACAAAAAATGTTGGAGATAGTATCCGGTAAAGGGGGATAGTGTTCTCACATTGGCTGGTAGGGGCCTCTGGCTGGGTTAAAGTTTTACGGTGGGGGCTCACTATTATAATTCAGCACGTGGGCCGGTCGATTTTGCATCATGTTCTGATTCTGGTATGTATTGGGATATTAATTTCTATTCTGACACTAGCCCTGATTCTGATTCTAACCTTGGTTTTGGTTTGCGTATCTCTGTTGACTAGCACCTTGGTTTTGATTGGTGTACCGTTGTTGGTTTTGATTTTGTTTGAAATTTTGTAGTTGGAAGTTCCCGTTACTAGAGTTTTGTCCTTGGTTGACAACGGTGTTAACTTGCTTAGTTTCTGAGGCTTTCTTATTATTTTTTTATTTCGATTCACTGAAGAGCCTAGTTTTGATGTGACTATGGATAGAGTAAGTTCTCCGCCTTTAATGTGTCGCGCTAGTCGGGATGCTCGGGAGTGGAGTGCAGTGAGGTTGGGGCAATCACTTATGACAAGTGCGCTCTTTAACGGTTCTCTAGTGCCATAGATGATAATGTCCACTGAATCCTTCTCTTTCATTGAGGTGCCAGTCCTAGCAGCGAGTTTTCTCCATCTGGCGACGAAGTCGATAAATTCTTCATCAGGTCCTTGCTTGGCTGGCATTAGATCGCTGAGACTAACTGTCTCTTGGATCAAGTGCTTGTATTGGTCTAGGAATTGATCGACTACTTCAACGAAGGTCTCTATCTTATGAAGTGGGAGTCCCAAAAACCAATCTAAAGCTTCTCCTTCTAATAAGCGTTAAAAATATTGAATGAGAAGTCCTTGATTATCACGTATGGGTCGGCAATCATTACAAAAGAGGGCCAAGTGATGATTCAGATTTCTCGTGCCATTATATTTGGTAAATTTCGGTGGCTTAAATCCTATTGGTAAATTAAACTCGACGTGCCGACAAAATTTGTCGAATCCGAATGAGTGATCGGGGCGCTCTCTCTTGCCGTGTACTCATCGAGCATTTTAGGGAGATCTTCGATTTTAATGGTGCTGTCTTTTGGAGTGACCCGTGAGCAAACCTTATCTAAAGAGTCATCGTTGATGAATGTGTCGGTAGGTTCTCTTAATGGGGTGGCACGGACCGACATCGTGCTCGGGGTACGAGGTGGCCTCTCTTGTTGCTCTTATTCCTCTGAAAATTATTGAGACCTAATGATTTTGTATGTGGCGGCCAACCCTCGAAGCAATTCCTCGGAGTCGTCCTCTCCTCTTTATATTCTTTGAATACTGAGTTCTGGAATTTGTTGAGCGGTAAGGTTTTGCCTGATGTTACCATCTCTCCCATTATGACTATTACCAGTGTGTGGGGTAAAAAAGGGATTTTCTTGCTCGCCAGCCATGTTAATCTCTGGTTGTCGTGGGTTGAAATTGTAAAATGGCTCTTCTTCATACATGGGAATGTTATGATATCCCCACGATGTTGGGTGTCCTAAACTCACTCTTCATATACTAGACATCTCAAGTCTTTGACGAAGACTCATATATATAAAAGGGAATCTAAATGACACGATGAAAAGATGAAATCTAACTATCTAGAGAAAGATTTTGCAAAAGTATCCCATCACGATCGTCAGTTTGTTAGTGCGCTCTTTTTCTGGGTACCTCTCGATTTCTGTTGAATCAGTGGCTCCAATTCTGTCCAAGTGGACTCTAGCAATGTGGCATTTGGAATAAGTGAGATAAAATAATAATGAGTTTGTTTTGGGAAGGTTCCTAGTTTGTTGCGATCGCCAGCTGCAGATATTTATCGACGCTGCAATACATCAATGATCACACTTAAGAGCAGGTATGGGCTACTTCTATACTGAATCGTCCGCCTGCGAACGTCAGCAGCTATGTCTTTTTCTTATAATTTAAATAGTTTAATTTTCCTTTTACTTCTCGTTATTTTTATAGTTCTGGTCAGTTTAGACTTCCCTGATTCTATTATGAATTTAGCTGTGAATTTGTTAGAGTGAGTGGATCTATTCTAATATTATAATCCTACTGAGGGTCTAATTAATTTTAACTTCCTAATCTTATCAGAATTCTAATTAATTTAGTATCCTAATACTACTAAGAGTCCGATTAATTGTAGTCTCTTAATCCTATTAAAAGTCTAATTGTGATCAGGTTTCTTAATTATGCTAGGAGTGCACATGGAGTAGTCTTGATGAAACTCTAATTAATTCAAGCATGCTAGTTATACTCAAATTCTAAGTAGAGCAAGTATATTAGTTGTATTGGAATTCTAATTAAATCAAGTATAATAGTCTTATTAGAATTCTAATCGAAGTAGAAAACTAACTTTACTGAAACTCTAATTTAAGCAAAGGAATTAATTTTATTAAAATCTAATTAAAACAAATAGACTGATTTTCTTAAAAATTTGATTAAAATAAATAAACTAATTTGATTAAAATTCTAATTAAAGCAATGAATTAACTATACTAAAAATCTAATAAAAGCAATGAATTAATCATACTAAATTCTAATTAAAGCAAGATATTAACCAATTAAAATTTGATTTGAAGAAATTAATCGATCACACTAAAATCAAATTAACTTAAACAATTAGTTATGCTAAAATAAAATCAAACTACTGATTAATTATACTAAAAAAATAAAAGAAAGTAATTACTTGATTCTAGAATTCCTAAAAAAAAAAAGGGTTTTGAGCCCGCTATGCTAAGGAGGATTGGCCTCGTTCCTGAGTACCCTCCATAAGCTCCCTTGGGCAAATCGGATGGCTGAGATTAAAGATAAATTGGATTTTGAATCGTAAAACAGTATTTTTGATTTTTTGAAATTGATTTCGGAATAATAATTATAAATTGAATCATGAACTAGAATTGTAAAAACTAATATTAATATTTAGGATTTTTGGAGATATTAAAATAAGGAATTAAAATTAAAATTAAAATTTCTAGGACTGAATTCGGGTCTGAAATTAGAGAAATTAGATCGTATGATTAAGGACTGGTTCTAGAATCTAAAATCTAGAACCATAAATTAATGATAGGACTGGAGATTAAGATTTTAGAACGAAATTAAGGCCTAGGGTCGATAAATTAGACTGTCAGATTAAGGACTGGTTTCGAATTCGAAGAATTAGAACCAAATATAAAAATTTGTGATATAAAAAAGGGTACTACGGTCTCGGACCGAAAATTAAAACCTATGATTAAAGCTAAAAGAAATATCCTAGGTTTAAAACTAGATTTTTACCTAGGGTCGGGGCTGTGGAGAGAAATCTCGAAGATTCTGCACTTGAATTTCGAAATCATGACTAGGTTGCTCTATGTGTTCGTTCTCGGAGTTCTCTAGTTTCGGAATCCCAAAAAAAATCTATTCTCTCTGGAAATTTTGCCCAGCCTCCCGAGCGAATTAGAAAAAAAATCTTTTATAGGTTTTTCTTCAATTACGCGCCCTTTTCCATGCGTTTAACTGAATTACATGCCAGCCTCTCGGTACTTAATTGCTTTGAGTCGGTCACCGACTCAGTGAGTGATCGGCTGACTTGCTCAGCGAGTTTCTTAGTTCTAATAGCGTTAAAACTAATTGCGCGCCCAATTTGTGGTGCGTAATCCAATTAAGCGCCTGTCTTAAAGCATTTAATCGAGGAAACTTAGGGATCAAGGACAGTGAGGCTAGGCCGGGCATAGGCCAATTGCGCGCTGGTGATCGAGCGTGCAATCTGATCGCAGGTCTAATTTTAAGCGCATGATCGAGTCTCGAGATGGTATGGGAAAGGAAGTTTGGTCTGAAAGGGGGACTGATTGTGCATTTGTGGTCTAGTATGCAATCGAATTACGCACGGGGTTTCAGATGCTCAATTCGGAGTTGTCCGAGTCTTGTCTCTAGTCTGAAATGTAAGACTATTGTCTCAGTCTGTATTTTGACTATAGTCTCCCTACATTGGGATCTGAGTCACAGAGCTATTGTTTCAGCCTTTGTTCAGTCATGTACTATTGTTTCAGTGCATGGTTCCCATATCAGGGTTATGAGGTCAAAGGTTGATCGAATAAAAATTGTATGTCCCGAGAGGGCAAAATGGGGGTGTCTACACTGGGGTAAAAATGCATACCCATGGATGTAGTGAAAGGGCACTACGGGTAAAAAAGAGGAAAACAACGGGCACGGCGAAAACTCGTCATGGGTGCTATAAGTAAAATGTTATAAAAGAGAAGAAAAGAGGACATTCATTTGGTTACTCCCTTGGTTACAATCCCGAGCTATTTGGTCTTCAACTAGGCCGCTCATGCCTGCTCAAATCAGTATTTTGATCAGGCAGATCCTTCAGGCTGCACCGTCAAAAGCATGACCCGAGGTAAGGATAAAAGGTTGATTCGACCGAAAGGGATGGACATTCTGACCTCGAAAAAAAAAAAATGCTAAACCTCACATGGATCCGACCACATAAAGGGGTTCAACTATGCTCAAAATGGGACTCGTTACTTTGTCTCACTGTTACGGCATCAAACAAAAAAAAAGAAGAAAAAAATAAAATAAATAATCAATCAAAAATCTAAAAAATACAAAATATATATATCCCCACTTTCATTATGTCCATGTACGTATGTACATCATCATACTTCTATCTCAAAATGAAGAAAAAGAATAAAAAATCAAAAAACAAAAATTCAAAAATATATAAATCTTGAAAATTGAAAATGTGAAGGTAATGGTTTGTTTCTCCTTCTGTTAATTAGGATGCATGTTGTTGCCTATATAAATAAAAAAGGGACTGACGTTTTCTTGAGAAATATGCAGGAACATCAAAATGGTCCAAAGCCTCGAAGCCGACGACCTCTCAACGATGGACAGATCAAATGAAGCATCTCTTCGCAAATGTTGGTCTATTCAAAAAAAAAAAGGAAAAAAGGAATCATTTGAAAATAAGAGAGAAAGAAATCTATATTTTCGTGGTACTTTTTGCTATGCACATGCGTGCTCCAATGCCTTAAAATGTCAATATATTATTGGCAACGCAGTGTGCTATATTAACGTCTTGAGTCTAAGGCTCACCTTGGATCTTTGGATCCTTCTTTAAAGTAGGAGCAATGATGTCAATCTCGATCAAACGATCAATGTTTCGATAAGGTTGATTCCACTGCTAAATCCTTGCGCAAAACGCTCCATTTTTGGATTCACGTGAACTTAAGTGTCTTAAGATTTAGATTCCTAAGAAAAATGTCAATTATTGGTTAAAACCAACCTGTCAAAAAAAGAAATTATCAATCGAATGAAGGGCTCATTTTAGGGTGCAGGCTTAAAACCTGCATTTGTACGGTATCCCTGTAAAGTATACACCTTGCGTGTGGGTTTCTGTTGAGTGATCATTTGTTCTCGTAAATTATACCCGGATGGGTTCTAGGTCGGGACTTCCATTTCCCTTTGTTTTTATCTATCCCTGATCAGTGCATGTTTTTGCATAATTGTTCGAGAATAAGATCATCATTGACGGAGACCAAGATTGAGTGCCTCCTTCGGTAGGCACCGAATTTTAGCCGGATCTGTCCAGTATTATTTGAAGTTGAGTATTCCAGGTCATATTGATTCAAAACACACTATCAAAAGTGGCACGTACTCCCAAAAAGTATTGTTGTAGACATCCCCATTTTGTCCTCTCGGAATATACAATTTGTTTGATCAACCTTTGACCTCATAACCCTGATATGAGACCATATACTGAAACAATAGTATATGGCAGAACACAGGCTGAAACAATAGTTTTGTGGCTCAAACCCCATACCCTCGATGTGGGAATTATGCACTGAAATAATCGTACATGGCTGAATGCAGGTTGAAATAATAGCTCTGTGGCTCAGATCCCGACGTAGGGAGATTATATACTAAAATAATAGCATATAGTCGGAATGCAGACTGAGACAATAGTCTTGCATTTCAGACCCCTAACCCTAATGTGGGACCATATACTGAAACAATAGTATATGTCTAGACATAGGCTGAAACAATAGTATCGTGGCTCAGGCCCCATACCCCCGACGTGGGAACCATGCACTGAAACAATAGTATATGGCTGAGCACAGACTGAAACAATAGCTCTGTAGCTCAGATCCCGACGTAGGGAGCCTATATACTGAAACAATAGTATATAGTCGGAATACAGACTAAAACAATAGTCTCGCATTTCAGACTCCTAACCCTAATGTGGGACCATATACTAAAACAATATTATATGGCTGGACACAGGTTGAAATAATAGTTCTGTGGCTCAGGCCCCATACCCTCGACGTAGGAACCATGCACTGAAACAATAGTACATGGCTTAGCACAGGCTGAAATAATAGCTCGGTGGATCAGATCCCAATGTAGGGAGACTATATACTGAAACAATAGTATATAGTCGGAATGTAGGCTGAAATAATAGTCTGGCATTTCAAGCCCGACCCAGACCCGGACAACCCCGAATTACGCATCTAACACCAAGCGCTCAATTCGATTGCATGCCAAATCACAAGCGCACAATCAGTCCCTTCTCAGACCAGACTTCCCTTCCCAGACCACCTTGAGACTCGATCATGTGTCTGACACCAGACGCGTGATCGGATTGAACGCCCCATCACCGGCGCGCAATTAGCCTATGCCCGGCCTAGTCTCACTGTCCTTGACCCCTAAGTTTCCTTTATTAAACACTTCGAGAGTAGCGCTTAATTGGATTACGCACTCCAAAATGGGTGCGCAATTAGTTCTAGCACTATTAGGACTAGGAAACTCGCTGAGCAAGTCAGTCGATCGCTCACTGAGTCGGCGATCGACTCAAAGTGATTAAGCACCGAGAGACCAGCGCGCAATTTGATTAAATGCCTAAAACAGGGTGCTTAATTGAAAAAAAAACCTATAAAAGCTTTTTTTTCTCAAAAAGAGAAAGAGAAGCTGACAATTTTGAGAGAGAACAGACTTTTTTGGGATTCCAAAACTAGAGAACTCCGAGGACAAACCCATAAAGCAACCTAGTCATGATTTCGAGATTCAAGCTTCGAATCTTCGAGATTTCTCTCTGCAACCCCGACCCTAGGTAAGGATTTATTTTTTTAGTTCACGACCGTAACTTCTAGTCTCTAGATTTAGGAATTCTATTAGTTTTAATTTTTAATCTTAAACCGTAGCACCCTTTTAGGACCATAATTCTCTATATCTGGTTCTAGTTCTCTGAATTTAGAATCGGTCCTTCATCCGACGGTCTAATTTACCAACCCTAGGCTTTAATTCCGTTCTAAAATCTTAATCTCCAGTCCTATCATTAATTTTTGGTTCTAGGTCTTAGACTCTAGAACCAGTCCTTAATCATACAGTCTGATTTTCTGATTTTAGACCCAGTTCAATCCTAAAGTTTTAAATTATGGTTTTAATTCCCTATTTTAATATTTCTAAATATCCTAATATTAATTTTAGTTTCTATAATTCTAGTTCATAATTTAATTCATAATTATTACTCCGAAATCGACTCTAAAAAGCCTAAAATACTATTTTACACTCCAAAATCTAATTTATCTTGAATCTCAGCCACCCGATTTGTCCAAGGGAGCTTACGAAGGGTACTCGGTAACGAGGCCAATCCTCCTTAGCACAGCCGGCCTAAACCCCTTTTTTCTTATTAATTCAATTTCTAATTAAAATTAGGATATTTAAATTAATTAGACTCATAGTAGGATTAGGAGACTTAATTAATTAGATTTCTAATAGGATTAAGACATTTAAATTAATTAGACTTTTAATAAGATTAGGAGACTTAATTAGATTTCTAATAGGATTAAGATATTTAAATTAATTAGACTCCTAGTAGAATTGGAAGACCTTTTTAAAATTAGATTCCTAGTAGAATTAGGAGACCCCACTAGGGTTAGGAGACCAAGTTAAATAAAATCCCAGTAGGAATAGGAAAACCAAACCAGGATTAGGAGACCTTTCTTAATCAAACTCCCAGTAGGATTACGAGACCAAGTTAAATAAAATCCTAGCAGGAATAGGAAAACCAAACCAGTTATACTAAAGGCAAACCACAGCTGCTGACGTTCGCCGATGGACGATTCAGTAAAGGAGTTCAACCTACAAGCCCCTGCTCCCCCTTAAAGCATGATCATTGATGCATTATAGCATCGCTAAATATCTGTAGCTGGTGATCTCAACAAACTAGGAACCTTCCTAGAAAACCCTTTATTTCTAATATTCCAAACAACGCATCGCTAGAGTCCACTTGGACAGAATTGGAGCCACTAATTCAATGGGGACAGAGAGGAACCCAGAAAAAATGCGCACCAATAGACTGGCAATAGCGATGGGACACTTTTGCAAACTCTTTTTCTAGATAGTTAGTTTTCATCTTATCTCCCCATTCTTCTTTCTATTGTGTCATTTAGATTCCCTTATATATATATATGAGTCTTCGTCAAAGACTCAAGATGTCTGGTATACGAAGAGTGAGTTTAGGAGACCCACCATTGTGGGGATATCATAGCAACCCCACGTACGAGGAAGAACTGTTTCACAGTTCCAACCTACGACAATCTGAGATTAACATGGCCGGCGAGCAAGGAAATCCCTTCTCCACCCCACACACTGGTAATAATCATAATGGGAGAGATGGTAACATCAGATGAAACCTCACTGCTCAATAGATCGTAGAACTCAGTATTCAAAGAATACAAAGAGGAGATGATGACTTCAAAGAATTTCTTCGAGGGTTGGCCGCCGCATACGAAACTATTAGGTCACGACAATTTTCAGAAGAACAAGAGTGAAAAGAGAGGCAACCTCCTATCCCGAGCACGGGGTCAGCCAGCGCCACGCCATTGAGACAACCTGTCCACACATTCTTCAATGATGACTCTTTAGACAATGTTTGCTCACGGGTCGCTCCAAAAGACAACACCATTAAAATCAAAGATCTCCCTAAAATGGTCGATGACTACATGGCCAAGAGAGACCGCCTCGGTCACTCATTCGGATTCAATAAATTTTGCCGGGACATCGAGTTTAATTTACCAACAGGATTTAAGCCACCGAAATTTATCAAATATAATGGCACGGGAAATCCGAATCATCACTTGGCCCTCTTTTATAATGATTGCCGACCCATACGTGATAATCAAGGACTTTTCATTCATTATTTCCAACGCTCATTAGAAGGAGAAGCTTTAGATTGGTTTGCGGGACTCCTGCTTTATAAGATAGAAACGTTCGATGAATTAGTCAGTCAATTCCTAGACCAATACAAATAGTTGATCCAAGAGATAGTCAGTCTCAGCGATCTAATGGCAGCCAAGCAAGGACCTGATGAAGAGTTTACCGACTTTATCACCAGATGGAGAAAACTCATTTCTAGGATGGACACTTCAATGAAAGAGAAGGATTCGGTGGACATTATCATCGATAACACTAGAGAACCGTTAAAGAGCGCACTTGTCATAAGTGATTGTCTCAACTTCACTGCACTCCACTCCCGGGCATCCCGACTAGCGTGACACATTAAAGGCGGAGACCTTACTTTATCCATAGTCACATCGAAAGTGGGCTCTTCCAGCGAATCAAAATAAAAAAATAATAAGAAACCCTTAGGAACTGAATAGGTCAACACCGTTGTTAATCAAGGACAAAACTCTAGAAACGAAAATTTCCACTCGCAAAACTTCGAGCACAATCAAAATTAGCAACAATTCACAAACCAAAACCAAGGCACTAATTAGCAAAGATATGCAAACCAAAACCAAAGCCATAGCCAGAATCAAGGCCAATATCAGAATAAAAATTAATATCCCAATACCTACCAGAATCATAATAAGATGCAGAATCAACAGGCCCACGTGTCGAATTACAATAGTGTGCCCCCACCGCAGAACTTTAACCTAACCAGGGGCCCCTACCAGTCGAGGCGGGAATACTATCCCCCTTTATCGATACGATTCCCAATATCTTTCGTCTCCTTAACACTCAAATCTCCTCCAATTCCCGTAGGAAAGACCTCGCCCATCGCCGATAAATCTAGACTATAGCAAATACTATGCCTTCCATCGATACGCAGGACACAACCTAGAAGACTGCTGGGTCCTCGAGGATGTAATCTATGACATGAATGACTGAAGTCAGATCGATTGAGAAGCGCTTAGGAATTCTAACCCTAATAATATAAACCCCTATAAAATTTAGGGATCGATAATAACCCCATGCCCAACCACCACCGAGCCACACCTGCTCAGGTCACCAACGTAGATCTCTCTGGTCGATCCCCCTTCCAACCTTCCACCTTAATCACTCGCATTCAACCCTCTGGTACTTTCGCCACACCAGCGAGAGCCCCTTCACCCCCGCATCCCTCGACCCTGATCACTCACATTGCCCTACCGAATCCACCTCCTTATCTAAGATTTACTCAGATACTAGTCCATTCCTTTAGGGCTAGGAGACCACTCCTCCGTAGTCACCCACAAGAACCTCTAACCCCTCTAAATCCTGAACCAACGCCATTACCACTCCCTTTCTCTGATTCTGAACCTGAGTATGGAGATTACGTTCTTCAAACTGTAGCCTAAATCGCTGCATGGGTAGAAAGTGTAACCCGAAAAGCTCCAAGCCAAGACAATGAAATAATCACCGAGCGTTCGCTGAACCTAGAAGAGAGCAAGCCATAAGAACTTCCTGACCCGTGCGAGAATTGGTCTCTGCTTTCCTAGAAGAGGAAGATTACACACAGTACCTCCCACCTTAGAGCGGCACCATTCAGGTACGCATTCCAACCTTAAATTTTAATCATTTTATAAATACATCCGTGTCAAGCCATGTCGAGTTCAATCAACAACCGACTTTCTCGATTCTCAAATTAGGAACCAATTACCCACCTTCGCCTTTCCCTCGAAGTAAGGATTTTACCAACATACAACCACCAGAGGAGAATGTGAGAGAAAGAGAAGTTCACTTACCTCCCCCACCTCACATCATCCCTCCACCAACTCCTGCACCTCAAACATTCCAACCACCCACACCTAAGACCCATCGGCCAAGCAAAGAAATTGCGCTCGAGCCAGGGCAAGAATATGACCTTCTGCGACATCTTCAAAAGATCTCAGCCCAGATATCCATACTAGAACTCATCAAGAAATCACCTGATTATCACCGGTTGTTGATAAGGACACTTGAATACATGCAAGTGGATGAGGATACGAACCTAGATGAACTTCATCAAATCACTTCGGTCATGGTACAACCTCCAGCACTCATTTTTACAGACGCAGACATGCCTAAAGAGTCACTCCGCGGGAGTGCGGCCCCCATATATCTTACGATCATAATTAGAGGATTTTCCGTACCACATGCACTCATTGGTACGGGAGCAGGACTTAACATCTGCCCTCTCACCATGTTAAAAATGCTCTAATACACAGAGCAGGATGTCAGGCCCTCCACACTGTCACTCATAGCTTATAATGGGTAGCGTCACTTTGTGAAAGGAACTATCAAGTTACAGGTTCACCTCGGACCTGTAACGAAAGATATTACCTTCCATGTTTCTGATTCCGCTAGTACGTACAATCTCATTTTAGAAAGAAGATGGCTGGAGTCAATGAAGGCCATCACTTCCACATACCATTAATGCGTCAAATTCCCATACGAGGACGCCACCATCCATATATATGCTGATGCACCCCTCCAGGAGATTGATACTGATTACGCGGCAAGCATACCAACCGCTCACAATTATGTATTGAATACCGGCCACATTCGAAAGACTCGAATCCCTGGTGAGACAACCGTTGCAAAAATCCGGCCCCCTACCCCTCCTAGTTCTCCCCCAACGCATCAACAAAAATTAGTGAGAAGAGAGGTTCGTCCAACTCTCGCCAAACTCTATGCCATTAACCCTATCGCGACAAAAGGGTGGGACCTTATGTACCAACTTGGATACGTTCCCCACACCGGACTCAGTAAAAATTAGCAAGGTCCTGTAGGACCCGTTGTCCCAATGCAAATACGTAAGCACACAGGGTTAGGTTACCAATCGAACAGCCCGCAAGCCGACTTGTCCCCTACCTCACGAAAATGGTCTCTATATGACCACTTTGCCTATGGGAGCACTGAGAAAGCAGATGTGCCAAAGCATAAGGAAATGTCCTTCACTAGATCCCAAGAAGTAGGAATTAATTGAATGACTAAAGCGTTCAATGATTTAACTAATTTAAACGACGATATTGATAAACCGCTCGAAGGAGTCAAGCCCATGTTTGACACTAAGGAATTTGCAGAAGAGATGAGAGAAGAACCTCTAGAACTCGACCCACGAGTAGAGAATTGGGAATCCACTGATGACGAAGATTTTCACATAGCAGCCTTGCAAGATAGTGAAGAGCACTTACGCTTAACATGGGAAAAAGATGACACTCCAAAAGAAAATACTAACTCGTGTAGCATCCACCTCGACCTTGGCCTTGTGGGATGGGAATGCCCTTGAGACTCCGCTTGTATCGCTTACCCATACCAACCCCGCTGTAGGGCATGCACCAATATATTAGAATGTTATGCTAGTTAGATCCGACACTCTACGATTGAAGAATCGAATCACTCCAACCACATGACCACTGACACAAGTAATGACCTACTAGCTCAGCTACCGACACAAGAAGCAAAAAATCCAAATGATCATCCGATTGACCTAGGGGAAACACCCAACAAGCCCTCATAGAGTTTGAAGAGGAACTTGAACTAGACACTTCTTTGTCTCCAGACACACCACAACTCTAAATATTTTGGAAATCTTTCGAGGAAGAATGGCAACCCCCTCCGAGTGATGACGAAGACTACCGAATAGACCTCCCTGCACTCAAGCTAGTGGAGCGAGCCAATCTAGGACTTCATGCACTATCAGATCAAGAAGATGAATTCGATACCATCTTCGACTCTAACCTAGAAGGAAGGGAATGTCCTTTGGGATCCCCCTGCATTCTACACCATTATCAACCTCACTGCCGAGCATGCGTTCTCATCCCAACATATTATGAAGATTAAGAAAAAAAATTTGCTACCCCTGAGGATCCTTTGGGAGACTCCCCTCAGTGGAAAGAACAACATTATTATAACCCAGAGGATGATAGCTTAATTGACTATGATCTTCAGAGCTTCTTCGAAGAAGCGACAATCAATGTGGCAGAAGAAGTCCAAGTGCTAGTACCGCTGTCACCAGTGTCACTCATTCAAAAGATCTCATCAGATGAGGACTCCAAAAAAATAAATGTCAAATTCACAACAAGTCCGCATTTCTCGAAGAATCACTCGAACGGCTCTAGCAGCCATCTCACTCCCTCAACTAGAGGAAGCAATTCTCCCGGTGCCCCTTGAGGCGACCGATATTGTACCATATTTATTTTTAAAAATTAAAAAAATAGAAAAAATAGAAAACCCTAAAAATTCATAAATACAAAATCTAAAAAATTAGAAAACTCCAGAAAAGAAAGGGAACTCTTCGTCCCGAACCAAATTTGTGGCTAACAAGGAGACTTTTCTCCTAAGGTTTATATCCCATTCCCCGCACAAGGATGTAAAGCATCCCGGCTAGACAACAAGCCAGTGATCATACCGGACGAGATACTGTTGTTGGAGTTTTTACTGCTGTGTCCTTGCTTATTGTGTGGTGAAAACAAATAAAAAAAATGCAAAGTAAAATAAAAGATGGAAACAACAAAACTAAAGTAATCCTAAGCCTACAGGATCCAGGGCTATTGCAGCAAGTTTTGATAACTAAGAGTTTGTCCCACAAAGAAGTTGATCTCGAACCCAAAATGGGCTATAATAGTAGGCCTCCAGATCTGGCTACAAATCTGGCAATCCTAAAGAAAGGGAGTTGGGTGTCATGCCTACACTAAATTATCTAAAGAAAGAAATAAAGTGCAGTCCTATCCTAAGAAAGGGTTAAAAAGAAGGGGATGATAGTGTATTAAAATAAGGATAAAGGGATGAGAAGTAAGCAACTTAGGTAAAAGGTTCATTTAGTTATGCAACTCAGATTTAGGGCTCTCTCTCTGTAGCAAGTCCTTGCGGAAGTGCTACTACTAACCTCAACAAGGTGGAAGTATCCATCTTAACTCATACCATTTGGAGTGCTCTTAAGGCTATAGTCTGTCCACTCAAATGGCCACAATCTATCTTATAGAGTCTGTCAAATCTCATTGATCAAGCCAGAAATTGCTAATCTAATCCAAAAGAGTAAGCTAATCAAACCTCATCCAATGGATCAAACTAGGCCATGAATACCATTGCAGACACTATGTTTGCCAGGGTACAAGCTCCCCAGTTCTACGCACAGATCTGCCTGACATTCATAGAAGTTCCAACCCATAAAGCCCTATGTGTATTGTCAAGGCCAGCGGCACATTGATGCCCACACAAAGGACTAGTAACAGGTTGAATAAGGATTGAAGTACAGCTGATCATTGCTACAAAAGGACTACAATGACTCAGCCTCCCAGTCCGCAATCACTACAGAGAAGCCAAATCTAACATCTGATGGCGGTCAAGTAAAATAAGGGAGAGTCTGTTCCTGTATAATCTCTCACTAGGCCAAACGTTCAAGTGCAGAGAAGAAGAATTCATCTCAGATTTGTGACCAAGTTTTCCCTAAGGCTATAGTATGTCCACTCAAATGGTCACATGCTATCCACAGAGGCTCCCTTACCCACTAATACTAAAACAGAGCATAAGAATTGTTGTCTGCCACCATGGTCCCAGGGCATCAAGCTCAAGCTTCCATGGGCCTTTCAATATGCTCAAAACCTAAATGTATGCTATAGCCTGAACAAAACTACGGACAAATAGGAAAATAATAGATTGAGTGAGCATTCAAATAAAGATTTCATTGATTTAGTATTATTAACAATGAAATCCCTCAAGGCAGTAGCCTTGTGCACAACAGCTCAACACCAAATCCCAATGTTTACTGACCTATTACAAAACTGAAATAACACTATACATAAATACGTACCGAAGGTTTAGCCAGCAAGTGTTGGGCTAAGAGAGAAGAAAAAATGGAAAAAGGGGTGATCAAACCCTAGCCTACTTGAGCTCTCAGTCGACAGAGGTTGAAGGAGAAAGTGAATGATAATTTTCTAAGTTATAAGCGTAGCTTATATACTTAGTCTCAATGTTGTGGTTGAGAGGAGAGTAAACCCTAATTTTTTAAGCAGATGTGGCACTATTTCAACCCTTGGATGTGTGTGTCATAATCCGTGCCTTGAGGTGCGTGCCTGAGACTTGGGGAAATCCCCAAAAGGACCTTGAGTTAGGATTGAGAAGTGGAGAGCCCGAACTAAGCGAGGCTGGCTTTTGCATTTCACTTCTATCACGCATTATGCAGAATGTTCGTGAGGTAGATTTTTGGCGTGGAATATTATTGTCTCGCACAGTAGAGCTCTAGATGATCATGTGGTTACCTCAACTCTGAATGTACTCGCGCAGAAGAGCTTTCACCGCCTTGATTGCTCACGCAGAAGACCTTCAGAAACTTCATTCGTGAGGTACTGGCGTAGATGCCTTCGTATCTCGCTCGGTATAGACTTGAACTTTTAGGCGAGCGAGAGTTGCACGAGAGGATTTTTGGGGATCTCTCTCTTCCAGAGCCACACTAGAGCTGCACAAGGTTTCTACTATTATTCACGCCAGTTAGCCTTACGAGGTAGTGTGCTCTGCTGCGCTAAGGCGTGATCCTCGTGAGAACTGCACGAGCTGTATTTCTAAAGGCTTTGTGCGTGAAAGCTACACGAGTTTCTTCATATGATGCTTTCCACTGAAGTGCACGACTGCTGCGCGAGAGCTACTTTGCAATAACGCTCCATTTAAACTACACGACTTCTTCATGAGCTCTGTCATATTGCATGTCTTAGCTGCGCAAGGGAGCTCTGCCAGTGACTTAGACAGTGTGAGGCTGCACCTCAGATGTGCGAGATAGGTCCCTAGTTCCTCTGCTGTTATGCACATGCTTCTGTTGCAGCTTCCTCCACCCTCACCTATACTTCTATCATTTGCTAGACTTTCTGGGTCAGTATGACATGCAAAAATAGTTGCCATGGTGTGTACCACCATGGTGTTCCATCACTTCTTATTCAGCCGTCATCTTTTGCTTGAAATGTCTCTCTTCTTAGCAACAAAAGCACAGACTCTGTGTTAAGCTACATAATTTATTCCTAACTACAAAATAAGCTAAAAAGGAATTATTAGTGAGCTTCAAGGTCCAGCAAAGGCTAGGTTAAGAGGTGAAAAGTGATACTTTTAAGTGATTAACACACTCCCAAACCTAATCTTTGCTAGTCCCTGAGCAAAGCAAAATATAAATAGGTACCCTAAGAATGTAAATGCCACTTTCGTAGGTTGCACAGATGCATTTAGTGGTATGTATTCCCGCCTGTCACGCGGGTGACCCGAGTTCAATCCGTGGCAGCAGTGCCAAAAACTTTTTATGGTATTTTAGATGCTTGCTGCTAACTTTATTTGAAACAAGTGATAAGAAAGTGTTAGTAAAAGTATATCAAAGGTGGATTGAAAAACACAAAACAGCAAGTCTAAAAATACACAGACCTGCAAGATACAGGGCCTATTGTAGCAAGTTTTGATAAGTAAGAGTTTGTCCCACAGGGAGCATTGATCTGAACCACAAGAGTTGTATAGTAGTCTCTAGATCTAACTGCAGATCTGGCATTCCTAAAGGAAGGGAGTTTAGGTGTCACTAAGCTATACTAAAAACTAGGAAAAGACAAGAATAAACTACAGCTAAAGAAAGGGATAAAGAAGGATGATGATGTGTGTTAAAATAAAAGTAAAAGGGGTGAAGAGTAAGCATCTTAGGTTAAAATTCATTCAGTTATGCAACTCAGATTTAGGGCTCTCTCTGCAGCAAGTCTTTACAGAAGTGCTATTACTAACATCAACAAGGTGGAAGCATCCAACATAACCCATGCCATTTGGGATGCTCTTAAGGCTATAGTTTGTCCACTCAAATGGGCACAGGCTATCCTATAGTGTCTGTCAAATCTCAATGATCAAGTTAGAAATTGCTAATCTAATCCAAAGGAGTATGCTGATCAAACATCATCCAATGGATCAAACCAAGCCATGAATACCATTGCAGACACTATGTCTATCAGTGCTCCGAGCTCCCCAGATCTGCGCATAAACCTGGCTGGCATCCATAGGGGTATTAAATCTAGGAAGGTTAGATGGCAATCAAAATATCTAAAGGTTAAGTGCATGGGCAAAACCTAGAACCACAAATCCAATCGAGAATCTAGTGGAACTAAAAGATCTATAGAGTTAAATAGGCTTTACATCAACAATTTATTGCTTAAAAACAACTTGCAACACAAATGTCCTCACAGCTGCAATAACTAGAAGGAAGCCAAATCTAACATCTGATGGCGATCAAGTAAAATAGAGGAGAGTCTGTTCTTGCACAATCTCTCACCAGGCCCTAAGTCTAAGTGCAGAGAAGAAGAATCCATCTCAGATCTGTGACCAAATTTGTCCTAGGGCTATAGTCTGTCCACTCAAATGGTCACAAGCTATCCACAAAGGCTCCTTTACCCACAAATACTAAAATAGAGCATAAGAACTGTTGTCTGCTATCATGGTCCCAGGGCATCACACTCAAGCTTCCATGGGCCTTTCAATAAGCTCAAATCCTAAATGTATGCTATAGCCTAAACAGAACTATGGAGAAATAGGAAAATAACAGATTGAGTAAGCTTTCAAACAAAGATTCCATTAATATGATGTTATTAAGAATGAAATCTCTCAAGGCAGCAGCCTTATGCGCAATAGCTCAACACCAAATCCCAATGTTTACTGACCTATTACAAAACTGAAATAAAACTATACATAAATGCTTACCAAAGGTTTAACCAGCAAGTGCTGGGCTAAGAGAGAAGAAAAATTGGAAAAAGAGGTGATCCAGCCCTAATCCTAACCCTAAGTGATCACAGGCTAACCCTGGATAATTTACAAAATAGGAGGATGTTCTATTAATAAGTAATCCTTGAACATTTGTATGCCCTAGAAGTAAGGGTGATGATGTGGAGTTGATTAAGTGGCCCATCTGCAACCCTTGGCTGCTTTGGTAAGTGTGGGACGTTGGGATGTGTGCCTTAGAAGGTGTGAAATATCCAAAATATCCTTAGGTACTGAAATAGGCTGCTGGAATTCGTGCCTCGCGTAGAAGACAGCTTTAGGTATGCATCTCACTAAGATCTCGCTAGGATCTCGCTAGGGTGCAGCTTTAGAAGTTAAATCTCGCTAGGTAGAAATACAACAAGAGCTTTAATCTCGCTGGGCTGAAATACAGCATTTTTAAATCTAGCTGGGTTGAAATATAGCAGGAGCTTCAATCTCGCTAGGCTGAAATACAGCATTTTTAAATCTCGCTGGACTTAAATACAACATTTTTCAGCACTACACTAGTTCAACAGAATGCCTCAACAGCGGAACAACTCTAATGCCTCTATTTTTTTCAGCTCTACACCACTCGACTTTGAGTCCGCAGCCCGTGGGGTTTAGTTGAACTGCTCAAGGGTGCTCCACAGCTGCCTCGAGAGTGCACAACAGCTGTTTGATAAAATTCTTTTAGCCTATACGCTGTTCCAATGTGCTAAATATGCGAGTTTATAGCTCATGTTCTTCAATGCAGCTGCTTTGCCTCTTGAATGGTGTAGTGCAGCTGCTGAAAAAACTGCTCTGTGGATTGAATGTAGGTTGCAGTGCTGCTGCTATCATGCGTCTAAAATATATATAGCAGCCCAATTGGATGGTGCAGCAGCACATAAAGTTTATTTTGAAAGTGCTCAAGTGCTGTTGGCTTCAAGTATAGGCTGCTGCCATGGCAGCAATGCTGCTCCAGCTATGTGGCTTTAAATCCTCATCATTACAGCTTTGGACTTCAGTTAGTGCAGCAGCAAGAGTGTGCACAACATTGGTGTGCAGCTATATTGGATAGTGCCCCAGCTTTGCAGCTCAAGAGGATGAAGTCTTTAGCTGCTCCAAAGGATTAAAGTGCTACTCGCTAGGTTTAAAACAGCGAGGAGCTCGCCAGGTTCAAGTGGAGCTTGGACAGCTCGCTAGTTTCATTGGGTGTAGCTCGCTTAGTTCACTTTGCAGCAGCTTCAGGTCATGAGGATCAGATTACAGCAACTCCCAGCTCATGAGGATCCTAGTGGAGGAGTGAAGTTTCCTGAGGGTTTTCAGTGATGGTACCCACAAACTTCACCATTAAAATAGTTAAAAATAGTGTTGTCAATGACAAAACAAATTTCAATGAATAAAGCATCAGTCCACACCTATTCTTTAAAGTTTAGAGGAAATTATAGTAGTAATGCAGCCATTTAAAACTCAAAATCAGCAGGTATTTGCATCACCACCTATCATTTTATATCAAAAAATCAAAGTACAAAAATCAGTACCAAGCTTGCCTTAAATTTAAAAATCAGGTTGGATACAACCCTAATGAAATTAAAATTCAAACCCAATCCTTACAAGGGCTATCTCTCACAATGAAAATCAAAAGGGTGTTCACATTCTCATCAGCTCAAGAGCAGTTACAGACCCCAAATGGGCCTGCAAGCATGAGCATAGGCAAAGCTTCTAATTTCTAACATCCTCATTACTTTTCACCATAGATTGGACACTCTCTCATCTCCACATGACAGCTCATTTCATTTAGGATCAACAAGGACTTTTGATGGGTTGTAATGGGGCTTATGGGTGAGATTTATAAAGAATAAAAGGATAGAATGGATCAAAATTGAGAAATCAGAAAGGTAGGAGGTGATTCATGACTTCACCACCTTCATTTCAACACTATTTCATCTTCCTTGACATTTTTCAGATTCAAAGTGGCCAACTTCTTCTCTTCTTTTTAATTTTCAAATGAAGTACTTTTCTTGACTTCTTTTTTTATATTTCTTTTCTTTTCTTTTATATATATATATTTTACATTTTGGTTTTGGTTTGGCACACATAACCATTGCTACACTGCTAATTTTAGACTGCTTCTCTTCCACTTTCACCAAATGTTGGACCTAGCTCACCTATCTTCAACTTCTCCTTTATCTTCTGAATTCTCATAGTGAGGGACAGGTTGAATCAGGTTATGAGGCTAAGGTGCAAGTACCCCGGTGTTTGTTGAAGAAAAATAGGATTTTCAAAGCTCAAAGAGTGTAAGCAGAGGGCAATTGAATAGGTAGGAAATTTTAAGCCCAAACTATCCAAATGAAGGCCTTGGGTCATTTCCTTAGTGTAATTAGTGCTGTCAATCAATTTTTTGATTTGGAGGTGCCTAACTTCTAGTGAAAAGGTCTTGACTCAATCAGTCCTTAGAGCAGAAAAAATGTCAAAAATATTCTTCAAAAGAAAATGATGGTCCCAAATCTCAATAGGTATGGTCCTCAAATTAACCCATGGGATGTATTTTCACCTTTTTCTCTCCTCTTAGGTTCACTAAGTACTAACTAAAAAATTTTATGATGTTAGCTTCATGGTGGTGCAAAGATTTTAAAATTTTTAGTTTCAAAATATCTGTAAAAATTTTAAATTTTCCACAAATTTCCTCATTCTAACAAGTTAGGTGGGAATTGACTTTATTCATCCCAATTAAACCAACACTGTTGTACTAAAGTTAACTATTCTATTGGCAGGACTACCCTGCCACACCCCCAAACCTAAGGTAAACAGTGTCCTCACTGTTTCATGCAAACATGTATAGGGGCAGTAGCGTGCCGGACAGACACACACTAAACTACAGCAAAAAATAAAGAGAAAAATGAGCTAAAATAATGCAGAAAAGTAAACTATGAAGGAGAAAAAGAGGAGAAACAGAACATGACTACTAAAAAAAAATAAAACAGCTACACAAACTCCTAGAAATAGCAACTATATGTTGCTGAAGTGACAGTAAAAACATGTATATAAAACATAAACTAAACTAAACAATTAAAATTCCAAACACAAAATTTTATAAAATGATCCGAGTATGAATCAGAATTGATGAAACAAAATTTTGAAAAGTAAAAGAACACTTTGTAAAGCAGGATTCATACAAAAATCAGATCGCACAATACTATATAGACAGAATTTTAAAACACTAAAAACAGCTATGTTACATATGGTACACAATGTTGAATCAGCTATCAGTGGAAGGACGTGAAAGTGAATGATTTTAGAGGGCTCAACAAAATTTTCAACACAGATTTGTAACCTCTGATCATTAACCCTCATGACTCTTTCCAACAGTAAGGTTCATGATCTCAACAGTCTAGATGGGGTTATATGCATGACAGAAAATTAAGACAACCCATCTGGAACTCAGATAAACTAGAAAGAACTGTAATATATAAATGAAAGGTCATACCTTTGCATTTGCAACAAACCTGAGGTCCTCTAGCTCAGCAGTTTATAGTTGGATGAGAGATGCAGGGATTAGCTCCAGCTCCACATTAGGTGGAAAATCACATAAAAGGCAGCAAAGGTCCCTTAAATGGCTGAGGGCAGTTGTCTAAGTGAAGTGGTGCACTCACCCCACTAAGAAGCCCAAAATAGTACTTTTTAGCACATAGGTGGGGGCCTCCTCAGTCCATACTTCCAAAAATTTCAGCAAATATCTCAGCCCAAATCCAGCAAATTGGGCAAGGTCTCATCCACTATCTCACCAAGGACTATAACTGTTTAACAAATCTCATTTCCTCCATCATATCCTCCCCCTTATGAGAGGGAGAACCTTTAAAAATTTGAGGAAATGACAGATGACGTACTGCTAGTCCTCATCTGCTGACACATCATTTATTTATTTATTTTTTTTTTATAGATTATAGTTGTACTTTATTCAAACATTACAAAGACACAATCTAAAACAAAAAATGAAGAAAAGTTTCAAAAATCACACAAAAATGAAAGTCGACATTTATTCAAACACTACATCTATAAAGAATATAGCTCAGCAAAAACACAGATTACTATACTAGATCAAAACTCCCCGGCAACAGTGCCAAAAACTTGTTGGAGTTTTTACTGTTGTGTGCTTGCTTATTGTGTGGTAAAAATAAATAAAAAAAAATGCAAAGTGAAATAAAAGATTGAAACAACACAACTAAAGTAATCCTAAGCCTGCAAGATTCAGGGCTATTGTAACAAGTTTTGATAAGTAAGAGTTTGTCCCACAGAGAAGTTGATCAAGAACCCCAAATCAGCTATAATAGTAGGCCTCCAGATCTGGCAATCCTAAAGAAAGGGAGTTGGGCGTCACACCGACACTAAATTATCTAAAAGAAGAAACAAAGTGCAGCCCTATCCTAAGAAAGGGTTAGAAAGAAGGGGATGATGGTGTATTAAAATAAGGATAACAGGATGAGAAGTAAGCAGCTTAGGTAAAAGGTTCATTTAGTTATGCAACTCAGATTTAGGGCTCTCTCTCTCTCTGTAGCAAGTCCTTGCTAAAGTTCTACCCCAACAAGATGGAAGTATCCAGCTTAACCCATGCCATTTGGGGTGCCCTTAAGGCTATAGTCTATCCACTCAAATGGCTACAGTCTATCCTATAGAGTCTATCAAATCTCATTAATCAAGCCAGAAATTGCTAATCTAATCCAAAGGAGTAAGCTGATCAAACATCATCGAATGGATCAAACCAAGCCATGAATACCATTACAGACACTATGTCTACTAGTGCTCCGAGCTCCCCAAATCTGCGCATAGACTTGGCTGGCATCCATAGGGGTATTAAATCTAGGAAGGTCAGATGGCAATCAAAAGATCTAAAAGTTAAGTGAACGGGCAAAACCCAAAACCATAAATTCGATTGAGAATTTAGTGGAACCAAAACATCTATGAGTTAAATAGGCTTTACATCAATAATTTATTGCTTAAAAATTGCTTGCAATATAAATGTCCTCATAGCTGTAAAAACTACAGGGAAGCCAAATATAAAATCTGATGGCGGTCAAGTAAAATAGAGGAGAGTCTGCTCCTGCACAATCTCTCACCAGGCCACAAGTCCAAGTGCAGAGAAGAAGAATCCATCTCAGATCTGTGACCATGTTTGCCCTAGGGCTATAGTTTGTCCACTCAAATGGTCACAGGCTATCCACAGAGGCTCCCTTATCCATAAATACTAAAATAGAGCATAAGAATTGTTGTCTGCCACCATGGTCCTAGCGCATCACGCTCAAGCTTCCATGGGCCTTTCAATAAGCTCAAATCCTAAATGTATGCTATAGCCTGAACAGAACTACGTACAAATACGAAAATAACAGATTGAGTAAGCATTCAAACAAAAATTCCATTGATTTGGTGTTATTAACAATGAAATCCCTCAAGGCAACAGCCTTGTGTGCAACAGCTCAACACCAAATCCCAATGTTTACTGACCTATTACAAAACTGAATTAAAACTATACATAAATGCTTACCAAAGGTTTAGCCAGCAAGTCCTGGGCTAAGAGAGATGAAAAAATAGAAAAAGAGGAGATCAAACCCTAACCCTAACCCTAAGTGATCATAGGCTAACCCTGGATAATTTATAAAATAGGAGGATGTTCTATTTATAAGCAAGGGTGAGGATGTGGAGTTCATTATGTGGCCCATCTGCGATCCTTGGCTGCTTTGGGAAGTGTGGAACACTGGGATGCATGCCCTAGAAGGTGTGAAATACCCAAAGAGAAGCATCTTTTCAGTATGCATCTCACCGAGATCTCGCTAGATCTCTGCTAGGTTGTCGCTCGTTAAATCATGGATCTGAAATCGGGAGCTTCAATCTCGCTGGGCTGAAATACAACATTTTAAAATCTCGCTGGGCTGAAATATAGCAGGAGCTTCAATCTCGCAAGGCTGAAATACAACATTTTAAAATCTCGCTAGGCTGAAATACAACATTTTTTAGCACTACACTTGTTCGACAAAATGCCTCAACAACAGAACAACTCTAATGCCTATATTCTTTTCAGCTCTACACCACTCGACTTCGAGTCCGTAGCCCATGGGGTTTAGTTGAACTGCTCAAGGGTGCTCAACAACTGCCTCGAGAATGCATAACAGTTGTTCGATAAAATGCTTTCAGCCTATACGCTGCTCCAATGTGCTAAATATGCGAGTTTATAGCTCATGTTCTTCAATGCAACTTCTTTGGCGCTTGAATGGTGTAGTGCAGCTATTGAAAAAGCTGATTTGTGGATTGAATGTAGGTTGCAGTGCTGCTACTATCATGTGTCTAAAATATATATAGTAGCCCAATTGGATGGTGCAACAATACATAAAGTTCATTTTGAAAGTGCTCAAGTGTTGTTGGCTTCACGTATAGGCTGCTGCCATGGCAGCAATGCTGCTCCAGCTATGTGGCTTTAAATCCTCATCATTGCAGCTTTGGACTTCAGTTAGTGCAGCAGCAAGAGTGTGCACAACATTGGTATGCTACTTTACTGGATAGTGCCACAACTTTGCAGCATAAGAGGACGAAGTCTTTAACTGCTCCAAAGGATTAAAGTGCTGCTCGCTAGGCTCAAAACAGTAAGGAGCTCGCCAGGTTCAAATGGAACTTGGACAGCTCGCTAGGCTCACTAGGTGCAGCTCGCTTAGTTCACTTTGCAGCAGCTTTAGGTCGTGAGGAGCAGATTACAGCAACTCCCAGCTCGCGAGGATCACTTTGCTGCTGCTCTTTTGGTTCAAATCAGCAACTCTAACTGCTCGCTAGGCTTAGATAAAAATGCAGCAGCTATTACTACTCACGAGGATTAAATGAAAGGTTCTTATGGCTACTTGCTAGGCTGAAATGCAGCTCATGAAATTTTACCAAGTTCAAATGTGTGCACAACAGCATCAAATTGCAGCAACTCGCGAGGTTCGCACAATAGCTACTCATTAAGTTTCTTTGAAGCTCACGAGGTTCATATACTGCTGCTCGCCAAGTTCTAATGCAGTTGTTTAAGGAGCTCGCCAAGATGATGAGTGCACACAAGAAAAATATAACTCGCCAAGCTCTAATGTGTGCAGCTCTTGTAGTTCAAGTAGTTCAACCTTCATTGAGCTCTCTGATGTGCCACTTGAAGTGGTGTTCTATTTACTTCACTGCAGCTATAGTCCAATAACTTGGCTCCACTTCTCACCCTCAATAGGTCTTCAAAGGTCCCAAAGCATGCCAAAATTGTCCCAATGGTGTGAACCACCATGATTCATTCCCGGTAAATTCTTCAACTCCACAACTTAGCATAAAAATCCTCCTTCTTGGCTTGAAATATGACGGATTGCATCATTAAGCTATAAATTTCTGTTATCTATAACACACATTTAAAACACTTTATTAGTCCACTCAGAGATCCATCAAAGGTCGGGTTAAGGGGTGAAGAGTGATACTTTTTAGAACTTAACCGATACTTTGTGACTTTGAGAGAAGAATTAGTAGTCTTGACCTTCACCTTTACGAAGATCTCTCAGTCATAACTTGTGCCGATGAAGGGTTACCTGTCGCAAACTCAGATCCCTAGTGTAGCAATTTCACAATATACGAACTTACCGGGGATAAAGAAAGAACACCAGTTGCCGAGGAGGCACTGGACTTCCAACGAATTATCAAGCATTTCGGTGAGCAAATCGAAGCTGCCGCGGAACCCACAGAAGAACTTAACTTTGGCACTAAAGAGAAACCCAAGATGCTACTGATTAGCACAACGCTTAACTCCAAGGAACGCCAACAAATTACACAAGTCCTGCAAGAACACCTCGATTCCTCCGTATGGTCCTACGAGGACATGCCTGGTTTAGAGCCTAGTTTAATAGAACATCGCCTCTTCTTACAACCTAATGGAAAGCCTATTAAGCAGAAACTCTACAGGATGCACCCACAAACCACCCTCTAAGTTAAAGAGGAAGTAGATAATTTACACAAAGTCAAATTTATCTGAGTCATTCTCTACCCTAAGTGGGTCACTAACATAGTACCTATCATCAAGAAAGATGGTAGAGTACGAGTTTGCATCGACTTTTGAAACCTCAATCAGGCATGCCCAAAAGATGACTTCCCACTTCCACACATTAACACTCTAGTCGATAACACCGTTGGATATGAGATGCTATCCTTTATGGATGATTTCTCTAGATATAATCATATTAAATTAGCAGAGTCTGACTAAGAGAAAACTTCCTTCACCACACCATGGGGAACATACTGTTACGTTGTTATGCCTTTTGGGCTCAAGAACGTAAGAGCCACGTATCAACGTGCCATAATGACTATCTTTCACGATATGATGCATAAGTGTATAGAAGTCTATGTCGATAACATATTAGTGAAGTCCCAAATGCGAGTAGGACATATCGAAGTGCTCCGACTGGTGTTGCAAAGAGCTAAGAAATATTAGTTAAAAATGAACCCAAAGAAATGTGTCTTCGGGGTCACTTTTAAAACATTACTAGGTTTTATAGTTAGCAAGCGAGGGATTGAAGCCGACCCTGCAAAAGTCAGAGCCATCCTCGAGATGCTGCCTCTTAGTAATATCAAAGAGTTATGAGGCCTGATAGGAAGATTGCAATTTATCAGAAGATTTATCTCATAGCATTGGGACAAATGCGATCCTTTCTACTGATTACTTAAAGGATGAACTGAGTACAAATGAGATGATCAGTGTTAATAAGCCTTTAATAATATCAAGAAGTACCTCCTTAATTCGTCAGTACTATCGCCCCCAGTCCCCGAAAGACCCCTAATTCTATACCTCTCAGCAAACGACAAAGCAATAAGAGTAATTTTGGGATAATATGAAGAAGACGGTAAGAGAGAGAGGGCTATCTACTATGTTGGTAGAACAATGGTCGAATACGAACAAAAATACACTTTAATGGAGAAGACTTGCCTCACATTAGTGTGGGCCTCTACCAAATTATGACACTACTTCGGAGCACATAAAATACTAGTACTAGCCCGAATGGACCCTCTGAAGTATGTATTCGAAAAGGCCGTAACATCAGGAAAGATCGCTCGCTGGCATATGGTCCTGCAAGAATTCGATATTACTTACGTCACACAGAAGTTGATCAAAGGATAAGCGATCGCCGATTACCTCGCAGATCTCCCACTCCCAAGCAATGAGCCCATACACACGGATTTCCTCAATGAGGACCTATTCACGATTCATAACGAAGAGCCAGATAAGACCTCATGGATCCTTTATTTTGACGGTGCTCTAAATCACAAAGGAAAAGGCATCGAGATAGTCCTCCTAAGTCCAGAAGGAGTTATCATACCTAAGGCTTTTCAGCTAGATTTCCCTGTCACTAACAATGTCGCAGAATGTGAATCCTTTATAGCTAGACTACGAGCAGCACTACAATTAGGTGTTAAATAGTTAAAAACCGTTGGTGATTCCAAACTAGTAATTTCACAAATCATAGAAGAATGAAAAACTAAGGAAAGGAGACTAATGACATATCTAGAAATCGCTCAATATTTAGAAATTTGAAAGAATCTCTTTCAGGCACACCCCTAGATTAGAAAATGAGCTCATAGGTTCCTTAGCCACGCTAGCCTCGATCATCCAAATACCCATTGGGTAAAATACCAAGACCTTCTTCATTGAAAAGCTGACAGTACCCACCCATGAGATAGCATAGACCGTTAAGAGAGAATTACCCATCCTCTCCATAAGTACAGGATCGAAAGAAGCAATCACCCTACAAAAGCACGTCAACATAGAAACTGAAGTTGCTATATTCAGATTTGAAAAATCACCGACCGATGATGGATAGCCATGGTATTTTGATGTCTGAAACTTCTTAAAGCATCAACACATCCCCCCATACACCATGAAGGTCAAACAAAAGACTATAAGAAACCGATGCGCCTGATTCTACATACTCGATGAAACATTATACAAAGAGGCCTTCACTAAAGGAGTACTACTATGATCCATCATGACTGCCAAAGGATAATACATCATCTGAGAAGCACATGCCAGTGCCTGCGGTGCCCACTCCTGTAGATAGAGACTCACCGATCAAGTTACATGACAAGACTACTTCTGGCCGATAATGATCAGAGATTGTCACCTCTATGTCTAATCCTAAAAGCAATGCCAAGAACACACCGCACTCATCAAAGCTCCATCAGTTGTATTGAATACTATGACCTCGCCATGGCCGTTTTTTATGTGGGCCTTCGATGTCATTGGACCTTTCATAGACACCATTGAGAACACTCACATGCACACGTTCATACTTATGATGACCGAATACTACACCAAATGGGCAGAAGCTAAATCTTATGTCAGAATCATCGCTTCAACACTCATAAGGTTTATCGTTCAGAATATCATCACCAGGTTTTGTGTACCCAGGATGTTTATCACTGACAATAGACCATAGTTCATCGCAGAGAAGATGAAGAAGTTATGCAAGAAGTACGACATCGATCTATGCCATTCATTACCGTTCTATCCTCAAGGCAATGGATAAGTAAAAGCTATGAACAAAATACTGATTCAAATCCTAAAATGCACAGTAGAAATGAGCAATGGAGCTGGCTGGCCTGAACGACTACCAGAAGCGCTCTGGGCCTACAGGACCTCTATTCGTACGGCCGCTAGCCAAACTCCCTACCTCCTTACCTAAAGGATGGAGGCAGTCCTACCCTATGAGATACAAGTACCATCCTTATGGATTCAACTCGATGATGAGCTATCCTTAGATGATAGGAGAATTATCCTACTCACGTAGCTAGAGCAGCTCGATAGAACACGTCTAAGGGCAGCTGATCACGCTTAGGTATATCAGAGGAGAGTGGCTAGGGCTTATAATAAGAAAGTCCTTGAACGAAACTTTAATATTGGGAAATTAGTCTTAAAGAAAATTATACCTTCCAAGCACGCCCATTCGAAAGTAAAACTGAAATTGAACTGAAAAGGCCCATATGTCGTAACAGCTGCATACCCTGGAAATGACTACAAACTAGTGAACCGAGACAGGGAAGAACTCCCTAGCCCTTAGAATGCCATGTACCTTAGAAAATATTACCCTTAGCCCTGTGATTGTCACATCTTGTGGTTAAATACTTATACTTATCACCCCCGTCGTTGTCACGACCCATTCATTGGTCGTACGCCTTCATTTCTCAGAATATCCTTAAGACTTCGATTTATCACCCACCTTTTCTCACTCGGACAATTTGATTAAAGGATTAGTGACCTATCTAACCTCTTTCAAAAGTGTAAGTAACACTCGATCCTCATTTCCCTCCCCCCGCCATTGGAGGAGACGTTAGAGCAAAAAAATGAAGATGTTAGGTTCAATCAAAACTCATTATTCTTGCGTTAGCAGGATGCTTTCAAAATACATATATGTATAAAAATTGAGCGAGAGCATTATAACAAAAGTGCAAACAGTGGTCAATCAGTTTAATATAAATACAGTTCATTTCACCCTTGCTCTGTCAAAATTATAGGAGTCCCAAAGTGGTATATGCAAACAATTTAACACCTCAGTCTTGCATGCATACTCATCTCCTCCAATTAGCTGACATCAGGAAGACAATATGTGTAAAATAGTATTAAGATTACCAGTACATCAATATTCAGGTTTAAACAATGTTCAACTAATTTAAATTTTAGACCCAATGCTTACCAGGGCTGCCTCTCATAACTGAATTTAAGGGTGTATCATTTCACACAAGCTCAAGAGCAGTTACATACCCCAAATGGGTTTGCAAGCATGAGCATAGGCAGCTCTTCTAATTTTTGACATCATAAAGTACTTCTCACCATAGATTAGACATTCCCTTATCTTCACATGACAGTTCATTTGACTTTGGATCAACAAGGGCTTTTCATGGGTTGTAATGTGGCATATTGGTGAGCGTTGTAAAGAATAAAAGGGGTAAAAAGAATTCAAACTTTAGAAATCAACACAGGTAGGAGATGATTCATGACTTCACCTTCTTCATTTCAACACCGCTTCATCTTCTATTTTGAAAATTCAGGGCTAAAGTGGCCAACTTCTTCTCTTCTTCACATTTCCAATGAAGTTCTTATTTTGACTTCTCATTCTTCTCTTTTTATATTTTTTCTTTCTCAGATTTTTTTTAAATTTTTTTCTTTATATATATTTTCTTTTAATGATGGGTGTCATGCATCTACAACTGCTACACTATTATTTACAGATCTCCACCTCTTTTCTCCTCCTTTCACCAAATGTTAAACTTTGCTCACTTATCTTCAACATCCTCTCCTTTACCTTCTGAATTCTCAGAGTGAGGATAGGGTTGAATCAAGTTAAGAGGTTCAGGTTTGAATACTTTAGTGTTTGTTGAAGAAAAATGGGGCTTTAAGGCTCAAAAAAGTGTATGCACAAGGGTAGTTTCACAGGTTTGATCTTTTAGGCTCAAACTGTCCAAATGAAGGCCTTGATCCTTTCCTTAGAATCATGATTACTGTCAAACAGCTTCAAATTAGGGTGTCTAACTTCTAGTGAAAAGGACTTGACTCAGTCGGTCCTTAGAACAGAGAAAAAAAGAATTTCCATAGACACTCCTAAAAGAAAAATTTTATAGGCTCAAAGCTCACTGGGTATGGTCTTCAATTACACTCAAAGGGGTATGCTTTCACTTGTTTCTCTCTTTACTGATTTACTAACTACTACTTATAAAAAATTTCTGGATGTTCACCTCATAGAAGTATTGATTTTCAAATGACTTTAGTATTAAGAAGGTCTGCACAGTATAAATTTTCTCACTTTCAACATTGATTAAGTGAAGTTCATTATATTTATTCCTTACTTAGTTAAGACTGTTGCACTTAGGTTAACTAGATCATTTGCAATCCTTGCCACATCCCAAAACCTATGAGGAGCAGTGTCCTCACTGATTCAAAGATAAGAGGGTATGTGCAGCAAGGAACAAAGACACACTAAAACAAACAACTAAAACAAAATTAACTAATTATGAAATAGATACAAACAACTAAAACAAATAAACTAATTATGATGCTGAAATTGAAAGCAAACAAAACATAAGAAAAAGAAAATTTCATTAATGCAACAAAGTTTGTACAATGGATGGCAAAATAACAAAAAGAAATTAGCTACTTCGGGAAGAGGAACTGTAAGCCAGAAAGGGGGTAGTGATAACAGGGACTAAGAAGAAGGATGCTAAGTAGGTGGTGGATGGGGCGGAGAGGAAGGGGCAGAAGGTGTAGATGGCTCTGTCTTCTGTTTCTTCTTCTTTCTCAGATTCTTTTTTTTTTCCTCCTTGGCCAAAATCCTCTGTACTTTTTCGTACTCATCCCACAAGAACTGTAATGGGTCAGGTTCTTTTGGTGGTGGGTCCTCCCAAACTGGGTCCAATTTTTTGGGCAGCTCAATGGGTTTGTCATCTGCCATAGTTGTGGGTAGGTACGGACTGCTGAGGGTCAAAAGAGAACGGATTCGATGGAGGTGAAGTGGCCCTAGAATTTAAAATGCATGGGTGGTGAAATTTGCATCGGCGTAATAAATTTTCTCCTCCTTTCAAGGTTAATTGCTATAATGATATTAAAGAAGGCTAGTTAGCAATAAATACATCGGTTGGGGGAAATATAAAACACCATGCAATTTATTATGGGAAAGGGTCCCGTAAAGTGCATGTTGGCCTATTATTCGCAATGGAAGTTAAGGCGAAAAGATATGAAGTGAAGAATTCACAGCGATTTGGCAGGGTTTAACGGGCAAACCCGTGCCTCACGCAGATGTTAATAGGTGCTCACGGGGCACATTTCTTGCGTAGTGTACATTCAGTCACGCAGAAGAAAGAAAATACTTCTTAATGTAGTTCGCGGAGTTGAAACTGGGCCTTGGTGCGCACGTTGAATTTTTCTTTTTCACGTAGCTGCGCTATCTAACTTTGCGAGATTTCAAAATGTAAAGCATTAAGTTCCTCGCGAGGTTGAATGCGTGGAGTCAGTCATTTGTGTCGATCTAATTTTTTGCCAAGATTGAGCCTCGCAGGGCTCGAATTGTCATAAGAGCTTCGCGAGATTGAACTTTATGCCTGTTAGCATCGCGAGAACCCATAATGGCATGCACCTAGCCATTGTGTGTCACCACCAACCCTTTCACATATATTCCATTTCATCATCACAAATATGTGCCTATTATCACCCACTATTGATCTCAATCGTAGAATTCTAAAGATAGTTCTATTTCAGATCTCATTCGTGCTATTTATTATGAGAGCACCTCAAACTTGTACATCAAATTCATATGGCAGCCATGCACATGTACTCAAAACAAAGATGAACAAAACAAAATCACACACACGAGCAAATCAACACCCTAAATGCAGTAATGGAAAATTTTCTAAGCATCATAAGAAAAACAAAGCATTTAACTCATATGGTACATATGTTACAAAGTTGTGGATCATTGAGCAGTGGGAGGTTCATGTAGGTGAATGGTTTGAGGGGGCTCCATTGAATTTTCTACACAAATTTTCAGCCTTTGCCCATTCACTTTCATGATCTTCCCAGACATAGGATCCAAGATTTCCATAGCACAAGATGGGGAGTGTTAAGACCTGAAAAGTGTTACTTTTCACCCCTTAACTTAACCTCTGTTAGACCCTTAGTCATTTAATAAATTTGTGTTAAGACCATTTTCTAGGTAATAAGCAGCAGCTGCAGATAAGGCCCTAACCCTGCTAAGAAGCCTACTTTTGCCCCAGAAGTTCCTCAGATGAAAAGAAGTTGAATCCAGACAGAACTTGGGTGCAGCATAGGTAAGCAGCAACAAGTCAAGAAATGAGCCTCACGCAAATGTCGCAAGGTTCAATTGATTCAGAGAGAAATGCTTCGCGTAGTTATCGCGGGTTTCTCAAGGCATAATACCAACTACTCGCACTATTCTCACGCAGATTAATGATAGAAGGGCTCAAAAAGTAGACTTCATGCAGTTCTCGTGAGGCTCAGTTGTAAGCGCTCGCGCATTCTCACGCAGCTCAAGAGAGGAGCATTTAATCCTCGCGCGATTCACTGAGGAGAGAGACCTCCAGGCACTCCTGCGCGCAGCTATCGTGCAGTGGCCGCAGGATGCAGATCTTCAGGGGACTACTCGCGCAATCTAGAGGATGATGTAATTGCTTCTTCGCGAGGATCCCCATGAGATTCACCAAGGAATGAACTACACGCATGATTCCCACGCCACTCAAATGGAAAGCGCAATCCCGTGATGACCAGAGCATTCCAGTGATGACCAAACTATCTACCCCACGACTTCAAGAGCTTCAAGTCAATTCAATCTCGCGACAACAACTCTATCACGCGACAAGACATGGAAGCCCTTGCTACCTAGCGAGGCTCGAGATCTTAACGTTCCCCCACTTCTGCAGGGGCAGTCTGGGAACTTTCAGCAACTAGGGAGTGCACTCCAATCTCCGTGCAAACACCCAAAGGCATCCAAGGAATACAAATGGGCCACATTTGCATCGTTAAAATTAGGGTTTTCCTAAACCTAATGCTCCCACAGTCGACTGCTATATATGCAAGGGGAGGGAACACTGAATAAAGAGGGAGGTGAGGACTGAATTCCTCTTATCTTCTTGAATCGGTTGTAGAGTTCCAGTAGGCTAAGGTTAGGGTTTAGGTAGCATCATTTTCCTTTTTTTTCTCTCCATAGCCCAGCACTTGCTGGCTATGCCTTTGTAAGTTTATTTGGAATAGTTTCAATGGTGTTTTATAATACGATGTTATACATATATGGGATTGATGTTTGAGGGTTGTTCCGTACAAGGCTGCTGCCTTGAGATCCTCTATTGCTAAGTTATATTGTAAGCAACGGAGGATTATTTTTAAGGATTTATTCAGATCCAAGTGACCTATGTGTCCAGGCTAGTGCACATATATAGGCCTATGCCCCACCATAGGATCCACTAAATCTGAATCCCCATTGGCGCCTGAGATGGTAGCCTTGTGAACATGGTGGTGGCAATAATCTACTTGTTCTGTCTTAGACCTCTGTGAGGAGGATAGCCTCTGTGGATAGTCTGTGGCCATTTGAGTGGATAGGTTATAGCCCTAGGGTGAGGCCAATCCACTGATCTAAGATAGATTCTTCTTCTCTGCACTTGTGCTTGTAGCCCTGTGAGAGATTGTGCAGAGACAGACTCCCCTGTATTTGTATAGACCCACCATCGGATGGTAAATCTGATCTCGCTGTAGAGATTTTAGGCTTGTGACTGGATCACTGTTGTCTCTCTAAAGCAGTGAACAGCTACATCTAAAGCTAGTACTCGAACTCTTGCTGGTCCTGTGTGTCCAGGCTAGTGCACATATGCAGGCCTATGCCCCACACAGAACTTTAGAGGTTGAGGTTCCTATGGATTCTTGAGCTGGTAGCCTGGATGAAGTAGTGCCTACAATGATAAACATGTTCTGACCCATCTATGGACTGTGGTTCCCCTATTGGATAGTCTGTGACCATTTGAGAGGACAGGTTATAGCTATAAGGGATTGGATCATGGCACAGGGGTGAGTTGGATCCTTTCTCCTCTTTGGTGATAATGTAGCCATTGGACAGGACTTCTATAGCAGCGGATCTGAGTCTAAGTTATAAAACCCATCAGATCTGTACCTAATAGCTTACTTCTCACCCTTTTTATATTTATTTTCTCACACTCCATCATTCTTCTCAACCATTTCTGTAGTTAGGCATTAGGTTACCATAGGATTTAAGCAATAGTGATCTTAAATCTCCTTCCATTTAGGATTGCCAGATCTGTAGTCAGATCTGGAGGACCTACTAAAGATAGCTCCCTTGGAGCTTTAGACCATTTTACCTATGGGACAAACTCTTATTAAAACTTGCTACAATAGGCCCTGTATCTTGCAGGTCTGTGTATTTTTAGACTTGGTGCTTTTTATTTTTCAATTCACCTTTGATTTGTTTTCACTAACACATTCTTATCACTATTTTCAATAAAGTTAGCAGCAAGTATCTAAAATACAAGAAGTTTTTGGTGCCATTGCCGAGGATTTTGATCTATTAGTAGGCCCTAAATTTTTGTATTTTTTTATTCTTTGGTAGTTGTGCTTTTGAATAACTGATTCTGCTGATTTACATTTGGAATTTTTCTTTGCAGATCTAGACAGTAGCAAAGAAGGAAAGTTAAACTGCACTAGGAGTCTGGCTACCTCTATTTACATTTCTCTAATCCTCAAAACTCAGTCTATTTTTCCTTTGCAAATTCTATAGCAATTGATTAGGATAGTTGTAATTTTGTTTAGATAATTCTTTGAGTTAATTGCAATGTGTCTGCAAGTAGTCTTCCCTGCTGTTGGTGTGTATGCATGTTAGGAAGGAGATCCCTCTGTCCCACATTAGAGCCTCCTAACCCTGAGATAGAAAAGGCCAGAAGACCAAGAAGGCCCAGACACACCACAGTTGAGCCCTCATGAAACCGGCGGTCATGGGTGAAGAGCAACCCAGAACATTGAAGGAGTTGAATGCTCCTGATGATTATAATTCCCCATTCAGCATTCAATTCCTAGATGTTCAGGGAAACTATGAGATTAAAACCTCAATCATCCAAATGCTTCCCTCTTTCCATGGGCTCAGTAAGGAAGACCCCTACAAGCACATTGACCAATTCTTGGCCCTGTGCACAACATTTTCCATTACTGGTTTGGGACCAGAAGCCACTAGATTAAGGCTCTTTCCTTTCTCCCTAAAGGGAAGGGCCATCACCTGGTTAGCTACTCTCCCAAACAACAACATTAGTTCTTGGAAAGACCTCCAGACCAAATTTTTGACAAAACCCAGAGACAAAAACCAGCCAGTTGAGGAAAGCAATACTTGCTTTTGCCCAATCTCCAACTGAAGATTTTAATCAAGCATGGGACAGATTCAAGGAGATGTTCAAACAATGTCCCCACCACAAGATCTCTGACTGGCAGCTTGTCCAGAGCTTCTATAATGGGATTGATGAGAAAAGTAGAGATATGGTAGATGCCTCTTGTGGTGGAACTTACATGCACAAAACAGCAGATGAGACATGGAAATTGTTCGAGGTCATCAGTGAAAATGTTTTCCAAAAGATATCCTTGTCAAGAACTGTTCAAGAGCCTTCTCCTAAAATGGGACTAGCTGTAACTTCCAAAGGAAAGATGTATGAAGTAACTGGGAATAATGACCTGCAAATGCAAATGGCCAATCTTTCTGATAGGTTTAATAAACTAGTGACTGTGGTGCAACCCAAATGGGCTGCACAGGTGATGGAGGCATGTCTGATATGCCAATCTCCACAACACACAGTGGAAGAGTGCCCATCTACAGGGCAATATCCTGAGTATGTGATGGAACAAGCTGCTGCTGCCTAATCATTTGGCCAGCAACAATCTGTTGGCTATAACAAGCAGCCATTTGGATACCAGCACCAAAATGTTGGTTACTAGTGGAGGGATCACCAAATTTGAGGTGGAAACAAGATAATTACATGCAGCCACAACAGATGTTGGCCTTACCTCAAAGGCCACAACAATAATTTAACAGGGATATGCCCCAAGGTCAAATTTCCAGCATCAGCAGCTGCCCCAGCAACAAAATCAGTTGGTAGATCCCTCACCTAAGCCCTGAAATGCTTCTTTTGAGGATCAGGTTTTGACCTCATTGCAAAACCTTAGAATCTTGACTCAGACTGTGGACTCTCACAGTCAAAGCATAAAGAAAATGGAAGAGCAGTTAGGCCAAATATCTAATGCCTTGGCTAAAAGAGAGGAGGGCAGGTTGCTAGGCCAGCGAGTGGCCAACCCTAAGGGCCAATATTTGATTGGAGAAGGTTCCTCAAGTTTTGAGGGAGCTAATGCCATCACAACCTTAAGGTCTAGTAGGCTAGTGGACAACCAGGTTGGAAAGGAACAAGGAGAGGTCATTTCCAAAGAATTCTTGAATGAATGTGAAAAAGAATATGTTAGAGCACAGAGCCAAGCGTTGCCTGCTACCCTACAACAAGAGAAAAATAATGAGGCTGTAGTTGAGCCTCAGCAGGAAATAAAAGATGCAAAAGAAAAAAATAAAAGTTTAATCATAGGCTTGCAGCTAAGGAACCAGCAGTACCTCAGTTGCCATTTCCTCAAGCTTTGAGTGGCCCTGCCCCTTTTGATAAGGGGAATGCACAGATAGAAGAAATGATGGAAACCTTTAAGCAGGTAAAAATCAATTTACTCCTGCTTGATGCAATTAGACAGGTCCCAGCCTATGCCGAATTTCTGAAAGACCTTTGTACGCAGAAAAGAAAGGCTAGAGGCCATTTGTCCAGAAAGGTCTTTACAACTGATACAGTTAATTCTGTATTAAACATAACAATACCAAAGAAGTTGCAAGACCCAGGGATACCCACTATTCCCTGCATAATTGGAGACCACACAATTGGAAGGGCCCTTCTAGACCTTGGAGCCAGTGTAAACCTGCTGCCATACAGTGTGTATCAGCAGCTAGGTTTGAGGGAGCTAAAACCCACCCTCATTGTGCTGTTAATGGTTGATAGGTCTGAAAGGAGACCTATGGGAGTGGTTGAGGATATCTTAGTAGGGGTGGACAAGTTCTTTTACCCTATAGACTTCCTGGTTTTGGACATGGGCTGTAACAAGAGTACAACCCCTATACCTGTTATTTTGGGCAGGCCATTCTTGGCCACTGCCAATGCATGCATTCAATGCAGGTTAGGGATTATGGAGGAAACTTTTGAACACATGAAGGTTGAACTGAATGTGTATAATAGTGCAAAGTACCCTCAGCTAGACAAAAGCTTTGCAGTGGATGTACTAGAGGGAGTTGTTGAAGAAGAATTGCCCACTCTGCTGGATTGGGGCAACATTGTCAAAAGTTTAGTTGAAGTTTCGAACATGGTAGAGGAAGATAGCCTAACTGTTATGACAGAAGACATGACCACATTCAAGTCTTCTATGGGCTTAGTGCAGCATTCCATTTGGAAACCTACATTGCTGCCTCTTCCTCAAACCAAAAAAGAACTAATCTTGCCATCCACCCAACAAGCCCCTGATCTGGATCTCAAGAAGCTTCTAGAAATACTGAAATATGCCTTCGTTGAGAAAGGTGAAAAACTTCCTATAATTATCTCCTCCTCTCTTACCAATGAGCAGGAGGAAGAATTACTAACAGTCTTGAGGAAGCACAAAAAGGCAATTGGCTGGACCATTGCGGATCTCAGAGGGATAGATGTATCAATATGTATACACAGGATCCATTTAGAGGAGGGCTCAGTACCCTCCAGGGAAATGCAGAGGAAATTGAATCCTCACATGCAGGAAGTGATCCTAAAAGAGATTATTAAATTGCTAGATGCTGGGGTAATTTACCCCATTTCTGATTCTGAATGGGTGGTGCTTATCCAAGTGGTGTCCAAGAAATCTGGCATAACAGTCGTTACAACTGAGTCTGGAGAGCTGAGACCAGCCAGGGACACCACTGGCTGGAGATCGGAAGCTCAACTCTAAAACCAGAAAAGACCACTTCCCTCTCCCCTTCATAGATCAAATTCTAGATAAGTTGGCTGGAAAAACTTTTTATTGCTTTCTTAATGGGTACTCAGGGTACAACTAGATCCCTGTGCACCCTCACGACTAAGAGAAAACTATATTTACTTGCCCTTTTGGCACCTTTCCTTATCGAAGGATGCCTTTCAGGCTGTGTAATGCACCAGCCACCCTTCAGAGGTGTATGTATACCATATTCTCTAATATGATTGACAAGTTCTTGGAAATTTTTATGAATGATTTCTCTGTATATGGGGACAGTTTTGGCCAATGTCTGCAACACCTCCACCTGGTCTTGCAAAGATGTGAAGAGACCAATCTGGTCTTAAGTTGGGAAAAGAACCACTTCATGGTAACACAAGGTATTGTGATGGGCCATGTAGTCTCTAAAGAAGGGATTGAGGTAGATAAGGCCAAAGTTGACCTCATTATAAATTTACCCCCTCCATGAACAGTCAAATAAATTAGATCTTTCCTTCGACATGCAGGATTCTACAGAAGGTTCATTAAAGACTTAAGCAAAATTGCTTAACCATTGTGCCACCTGCTCTGCCAGGATGTGCCCTTTGATTTTTCTGCTGAATGTCTTGAGGCTTTTAAAACTTTAAAGATATGCCTCACCTCTGCCCCTGTATTGCAATCACCTGACTATGCACTATCCTTTGAGCTGATGTGTGATGCATCCAACTTGGCAATAGGTGCTGTTTTGGGCCAAAGGAAAGATAAGCTGCCAGTGGTCATTGCCTATGTCAGCAAATCACTTGCTGAAGCTCAGCTGAATTACATCACAATTGAGAAAGAGCTTTTGGCAGTGGTTTTCACTATTGACAAATTTAGACCTTACCTACTTGGGTCTAAAATTGTAATCTTCACAGACCACTCAGCATTGAAATACCTATTATCCAAGAAAGATGCTAAGCCCAGGCTGATTAGATGGATACTCCTGTTGTAGGAGTTTGACATTGAAATCAAGGACAAAAAGGGTGTGGAAAATGTGGTGGCTGACCACTTGTCTAGAATTGTGTTAGAAAAATGTGTTGATGACCCTACAAATGATGTTTTCCCGGATGAGCAATTGTTTGTCATCCAATCCTTGGTTCCTTGGTATGCACACATTATAAACTATTTAGTTATAGGCAAGTTTCCTGCCCATTGGACCAAAATGGACAAAAACATGTTCTTCTCACAGGTCAAATTCTTTTTTTGGGAGGAACCTTGCTTATACAAATACTGTGCAGACCAAATCATCCTAAAATGTGTTCCAGAAAGTGTTGTCCCCAGTATTTTGGTCATGTGCCATGAAAATGCCTGTGGGGGGCACTTTAGTGAGAGAAAAATAGCTGACAAGATCTTACAGTGTGGGTTCTATTGGCCTTCTTTATTCAGAGATGCCAATACACACTACAGGACATGTGAGAGATGTCAGAAATTAGGAGGGATGTCCAAAAGAAACTCAATGCCTTTGCAGCCCATCCTTGTTGTGGAACTGTTTGATGTCTGAGGTATTGACTTTATGGGCCCCTTTCCTCCTTCAAATGATTATCATTTCATCTTAGTAGTAGTGGATTATGTTTCAAAATGGGTAGAAGCTGTTTCCATAATAACCAATGATAATCAAGTAGTCCAAAAATTTGTAAAGCAAAATATCTTCACAAGATTTGGCACCCCTAGAGCCATTATCAGTGATGGGGGTAGCCATTTCTGTAACAAAAATTTCGAGAGCTTGCTCAAGAAATATTCTGTAACCCATAGAATTGCTACTCCCTACCACCCGCAAACCAGTGGGCAAGTTGAAATTTCTAATAGGGAGATCAAGCATATCCTTGAGAAGACAGTGAAGACTGACAGAAAGGACTGAGCTGATAAGCTAAATAATGCATTATGGGCTTATAGGACTGCTTATAAGACTGCCATTGGGATGTCCCCATTCAGACTGATTTATGGCAAGGCTTGCCATCTTCCAGTAGAGTTAGAACACAGGGCCTATTGGGCCATAAAAAAATTAAATATAAACCTAACTTCTGCTAGTCATCATAGGTCACTGCAGCTGTCAGAACTGGATGAGCTGAGGATGGATGCATATGCCAATGCCCGGATATACAAGGAAAGGTCCAAGGCTTTCTTTGACAAGGGTTTGTTAAGAAAGAGCTTCATGGCTGGTGATAAGGTTTGGTTGTTTAACTCCAAACTTAAATTTTTTCCTGGCAAACTAAAATCCAGATGGGAAGGCACCTATATTGTCATGAATGTTTCCCCATCTGGTGCTGTGGAAATCAAGGATCCCAAGTCTGGGAAAACCTTGAAGGTGAATGGTCAGAGGCTTTAGCCTTGTTTAGAAAAACCTACTGAACCTATGGACACCATTCACTTTCAAGGGGACCCTTCATTAAACTAATCCACAGATGTGTCCATGTTGTATTATATGTACTTTAGTTTTGTTAGATTTATATTGCCTTCTTTTGTTCAAAGTTTTTAGGAAATTTTAGTGGCCTCACTTGAGTATGCATCTATCTGGTCTGATTTCTTTTTATGCTTGGTTTGAATGACTACTTCTCTTAAATTGGTGGTTTTTCATTGAATGCACGATGTTTGGATAATGATTTTTGTTGCCTATGCTTGAATGTTTAATGCTATAAGTGGGGGGTCATTTTTAAGTATCTGGGGGTGCCCCTGGTGATGAGTTATACCTAGGAACTAGCTACAGCACAAATGGAAATGGCAAAATGAAGAGCGTGTGCTCTCTGTTTAAAGTTTTGCTGTCGCGGGGTCCAAAATGAGGCCTGGGAGCCTCTCGTGCAATCCAAATGGAATACTTCACTAGCTGTAGCGAGATCCAAGGTAAACCCTGGGAGCCTCTCGCGCAATCCCAGTGCTAAATATAGACCTACATTTATTCTGCGCTTTTTTCCCCATAATAAGTTGTGCCACTTATCATTCTCCAAAAGAATCACAATTTATTGCTAAACTTGGAAGGAGACAAACTTTAATATGTCGATTCATATTCCACCGTCCAAGTATTTTAAATATGCAGTTAGTTCGTCTTCATCTCATTCTTTCTCCTCTAACCTTAGCAGTCCTGCCCTACTCATAGCCATGGCGGATAAAAAACCCACAGAGCTGCCAAACAAATTCTACTCGATGTTGTTGGACCCGCCACCACCTAAAGAACCAGACCCACTACAATTCCTCTGGGATGAATATGAGGAGGTGCAAAGGATCCTGGCCAAGGAGGAGAAGAAAGAGAGCAAGACAAAGAAGAAGAAGCAAAATACCGAACCACCCCCATCTTCTCCCCCATCCTCCTCAAACCCTCCACCACCTACTCCCCCTTGATCCCTATTCTTTCCCCCCCTCTCCCCATGCACCAGGTTGAGGATATCCCTAGGCCAGGGGGAAGAACTATATTGTTTTTACAGAATGATTTGGTGCTCTGAGTCTAGTCTGTTCTTAGAATTTTACCTTTTTATAAATCTTTTTGTAATATTTTTATATTATAATGAATTTTTCTTTTTGTTCTATACTGTTCAGTTTACTATCTTTGCTTATTTTTGTTTGTCTGCTCTTATGTATTTTTGTTTGTCTTCTTGTGTGTTTACTTGTTGTGTGCTTTATTTCCTGCTATTTCCGTTCTCCTATCTCTGTATTGAATCTATTGCACATCCACTCTTAACTTTGAACCAGTGAGGACACTGCTCCTCAGGGTTTGGGGGTGTGGTAGGGTAGGTCTGCCAATAGAATAGTTAACTTTAGTGTAGTAGTGGTGCTGTAATTGGGATGAATAAAGTCAATTTCCACCTAACTTGCTGCAATGAGAAAATTTGTGGAAAATCAAAACATTTTTACAGACATTTCGAAAATGAAAATTTTAAAATCTTAGCACCACCATGAAGCTAACATCAAAAATTTTAAATTAGTACCTAGTAAACCTAAGAGGAGAGAAAAAGGTGAAAATACACTCCATGAGTTAAAAAGAAGACTATATCTAGTGAGATTTGGGCCCATCAATTTATGTTGAAGAGTGTTTTTGGTATTTTTTCTACTCTAAGGTTTGATTGACTCAGCACTTTTTACTAGAAGTTAGGCACCTCCAAATCAAAACTGATCGACAACACTCATGATACTAAGGAGATGATGTAAAGCCTTCATTTGGACAGTTTGAGCTTAAAATTTCCTACCCATTAAAACTGCCCTTTTGCTTACACTCTTTGAGCCTTGAAAATCCTATTTTTCTTCAACTAACATCAGAGTACTTGCACCTTAACCTCATGACCTGATTCAACCTGACCCTCACTCTGAAAATTTAGAAAGTAAAGGAGATGTAATTGAAGGTAGTGAGAGGGGTTCAACATTTGGTGGAAGGAGAGGAAGAGCAAATTGTAAACAGTAGTGTAGCAGTGGTTCAGTTGTGGCATTTCATTAAAAAAAAAAAAAAAAAAAAGGAGAGAAAAGAGAAGTCAAGAGAATACCTTCATCTGAAAATTGGACAAAAGAAGAGAAGCTGGCCACTTTGAATATGAAAAATATCAAGGAAGATGAAGTATGCTGAATGAAATGAAGGTAGTGAAGTCATGAGTTACTCCTTACCTTGCTGATTTCTCAATTTTGATTTCCTTTTTACCCCTTCATTTTTATATCCCTCACCCATAAGCCACATCACAACCCATTCAAAAGACCTTAAAGATCCAAAGTGAAATGAGATGTCAGGTGGAGATGAGGGAGTGCCTAATCTATAGTGAAAAGTCATGAGGATGTCAGAAATTAGAAGCTTTACCTATGCTCATGCTTACAGGCCCATTTGGGGTCTGTAACTGCTCTTGAGCTGCTTTAAATGTGAACACCCCTAGATATTCATTGTTGAGAGATAGCCCTAGTGAGAATTGGGTTTGACTTGTAACTTCATTGGGGTTATATTTAACCTAATTTTCGAATCTAAGGCAAGCTTCGTACTGATATGTGCACATTGAATTTCTAATGTAAAATAATTGGTGGAAATGTAAACACATGTTAAAAATTTTGAGTTTTAAATGGCCTGCATTACTGCTGCAATTTCCTTTGAATTCTAATGAGATGTGGATTGATGCTTTATTCATTGAAATTTGTTTTGCCATTGACTGCACCACTTTTAATTATTTTAATAGTGAAGTTTGTGGGTATCTTCACCGAAAACCCTCAGGAGACTTCACTCCTCCACTAGGCATCACCTAATGGTTTAAAAGGCTTGGTACATATGTTAAATGTACCCGTGATCCCTATGAAAGTGGCATTTAATTAAGGTGTAGATGTTTAGTTAAAGCTTTCCTAAGGGACTAGCAAAGATTAGGTTTGGGGGTGTGTTAAGACCTGAAAAGTACCACTTTTCACCCCTTAACTTAACCTCTGTTAGACTCTTAGTCATTTAATAAATCTGTGTTAAGACCATTTTGTAGGTAATAAGCAGTAGCTGCAGATAAGGCTCTAACCCTATTAAGAAGCCTACTTTTACCCCAGAAATTCCTCAGAAGAAAGGAAGTTGAATCCAGATAGGACTTGGCTGCAACATAGGTAAAGCACAGCAGCAACAAGTTAAGAAATGAGCCTCGCGTAGATGTCGCAAGGTTCAATTGATTCAGAGAGAAATGCTTCACGCAGTTATCGCAGGTTTCTCAAGGCAGCACACCAACTACTGGCGTTGTTCTCATGCAGATTAATGACAGAAGGGCTCAAAAAGTAGACTTCACGCAGTTCTCACGAGGCACAATTGTAAGCGCTCGCGTAGTCTCGCACAAATTAAGAGAGGAGCATTTAATCCTCACGCGATTCACTGAGGAGAGAGAGCTCCAGACACTCCTGCGCGCAACTGTCGCGTAGTGGCCGTGGGATGCAGATCTTCAGGGGACTGCACGCGCAATCCAGAGGATGATGTAATTGCTTCTTCGCGAGGATCCCCGTGAGATTCACCAAGGAATGAACTGTGCACGCGATTCCCGCGCCACTCAAATGGAAAGTGCAATCCTGCGACAACCCCGCGACTGCAAGAGCTTCAAGTCAATTCAATCCTGCGACGACAACTCTATCACGCGACAAGACCTGGAAACCCTTGCTACCTAGCGAGGCTCGGGATCTTAACTTTCTCCCACTTCTGCAGGGGCAGTCTGGGAACTTTCAGCAACTAGGGCGCGCACTCCAATGCTCCAATCTCCGTGCACATGCCTTGAGACATCTAAAGAACAGAAATGGGCCACATTTACATCGTTAAAATTAGGATTTTCCTAACCCTAATTCTCCCATAGTTGACTGCTATATATGCAAGGGGAAGAAGGAACACTGAATAAAGAGGGAGGTGAGGACTGAATTCCTCCTATCTTCTTGAATCGGCTGTAGAGTTCCAGTAGGCTAAGGTTAGGGTTTAGGTAGCATCTTTTTCCTTTTTCTTCTCTCCATAGCCCAGCACTTGCTGGCTATGCCTTTATATGTTTATTTGGAATAGTTTTAATGGTGTTTTATAATAGGATGTTATACATATATGGGATTGATGTTTGAGGGTTGTTTTGTACAAGGCTGCTGCCTTGAGATCCTCCATTGCTAAGTTGTATTGTAAGAAACGGAGGATTGTTTTTAAGGATTTATTAAGATCCAAGTAACCTGTGTGTCCAGGCTAGTGCACATATACAGGCCTATGCCCCACCACAGGATCCACTAAATTCGAATTCATATGGGAGCCTGAGCTGGTAGCCTTGTGAACATGGTGGTGGCAGTAATCTACTTGTTCTGTCTCAGACCACTGTAAGGAGGATAGCCTCTGTAGATAGTTTGTGGCCATTTGAGTGGACAGGTTATAGCCCTAGGGTGAGGCCAATCCACAGATCTAAGACAGATTCTTCTTCTCTGCACTTGTGCTTGTAGCCCTGTGAGAGATTGTGCAGAGACAGACTCCCCTGTATTTTTATAGACCTACCATCAGATGACAAATCTGATTTGGCTGTAGAGATTGTAGGCTACTGACTGGATCGCTGCTATCTCTCTAAAGCAATGAACAGCTAGATCTAAAGCTAGTACTCGAACTCTTGCTGGTCCTGTGTGTCCAGGCTAGTGCACATATGCAGGCCTATGCCCCACACACAGAACTTTAGAGGTTGAGGTTCCTATGGATTCTTGAGTTGGTAGCCTGGATGAAGTGGTGCCTACAATGATAAACATGTTCTGACCCATCTATGGACTGTGGTTCCCCTATTGGCTAGTCTGTGACCATTTGAGTGGAGAAGTTATAGCCATAAGGGATTGGATCATGGCACAGGGGTGAGTTGGATCCTTTCTCCTCTTTGGTGATAATGTAGCCATTGGACAAGACTTCTATAGCAGCAGATCTGAGTCTGAGTTATAAAGCCCATCAGATCTGTACCTAATAGCTTACTTCTCACCCTTCTAATATTTATTTTCTCACACTCCATTATTCTTCTCAACCATTTCTGTAGTTTAGGCATTAGGTTACCATTGGATTTAAACAATAGTGACCTTAAATCCCCTTCCATTTAGGATTGCCAGATCTGTAGTCAGATCTGGAGTACCTACTAAAGATGGCTCCCTTGGAGCTTTAGACCATTTTCCCTGTGGGGCAAACTCTTATTAAAACTTGCTACAACAGGCCTTGTATCTTGCAGGTCTGTGTATTTTTAGACTTGCTGCTTTGTATTTTTCAATCCACCTTTTATTTGTATTCACTAACCCATTCTTATCACTGTTTTCAATAAAGTTAGTAGCAAGCATCTAAAATACAACAACAAGGAGGCATGAATGGCAGTATAAGGTCCATCCCATCTGGATTTCAACTTTCCTGAGAAATTTTTTAATCTGGAGTTGAAAAACCAAACCTTAGTGCCAGCATTGAATTCCCTTCTCATTAGCTTCTTGTCAAAGTATGTCTTGGATTTCTCCTTGTATATTCGGGCATTTGAATAGACTTTCAGCCTCAACTCATCAAGCTCTGCCATATACAATTTCCTATGAGAACCAGTAGAAGTTAGATCAAAATTCAATGCTTTGATAGCCCAATAGGCTCTGTGCTCTAACTCCACTGGTAGGTGGCAGGCCTTGCTATAAACCAGCCTAAATGAGGACATGCCAATAAGGGTCTTATAGGCAGTCCTATAGGCCTACAAAGCATCATTCAGCTTTTGTGCCCAATCCTTCCTATTAGTCTTCACAGTCTTCTCCAAGATATGTTTGATCTCCTTATTGGAAATTTCAACTTACCCACTGGTTTGTGGGTGGTAGGGAGTCGCAATCATATGGGTAACAGAGTACTTTTTGAGGAGATTCTTAAAAGGTCTGTTATAGAAATGACTTTTCCCATCACTAATGATAGCTCTGGGGATGCCAAATCTTGAGAAGGTATTATCCTTCAAAATTTAAGGACAACTGTGTGGTCATTGGTCCTTGTGGCAATGGCTTCCACCCATTTGGACACATAGTCCACTGCGACAAGTATGAAGTTAAAACTCATAGATAGAGGAAAGGGGCCCATAAAATCAATGCCCCATATGTCAAAAAGTTCTACCATAAGAATGGGCTGCAAGGGCATAGAATTTTTCTTGGAAATGTCTCCCATCCTTTGACATCTCTCACAATGTATAAATGCATCTTTGAACAAAGAAGGTGCATCTCTGAACAAAGAAGGCCAATAAAAACCACATTGCAACACTTTTACTGCAGTCTTATTTCCATTGAAGTGACCTCCACAAGCTTGCTCATGGCACATTAAAAGAATAGTGTGGAACTCACTTTTAGCACACATCTCCTAACCACCTGGTCTGCACAATGCTTAAATAGGTATGGATCCTCCCACAGAAAATGCCTGACCTGAGAGAAAAATAGGTCTTTGTCCATCTTGGACCAGTGCGGGGGAATCCTACCAACAGCAAGAAAATTGACAATGTGTGCAAACTAGGGCACACTAGACTGTACAACAAATAGCTGCTCATCAAGGAATAACTCATTAATGGGTGCTACTGTACATTCTTCTAAAATAATCCTAGAGAGGTGGTCAGCCATCACATTCTCAACTCCCTTTTTGCCCTTGATCTCAATATCAAACTCCTGTAACAGGAGGATCCATCTGATCAACCTTGGCTTGGCAACCTTCTTAGCCATTAGGTATTTCAGGGCTAAGTGATCAGCGAAAACCACAATTTTAGACCCAAGCAAGTAGGGTCTAAACTTGTCCACAGCAAACACAATAGCTAGTAGCTCTTTCTCAGTAGTGGTATAGATCAGCTGAGGTTCAGCTAGTGATTTGCTAGCATTATAGATCACTTCAGGCAACTTATCTTTCCTCTGTCCTAAGGCAGCACCTACGGTTAAGTCTGATGCATCACACATCAGCTCAACAGGGAGTGAGTAATCTGGGACATGGATTATAGGAGCAATGGTGAGACACTTTTTTAAGACCTCAAAGGCCTCAAGGCACTCAGAAGAGAAGTCAAATGGCACATCCTGACAAAGCAGGTGGCACAATGGCTTTGAAATTTTGCTGAAGTCCTTAATGAATCTCCTTTAGAACCCAGCATGTCCTAAAAATGATCTGATTTGTTTGACAGCCCTGGGTAGGGGCAGATGAGAAATCAAGTCTACTTTAGCCTTGTGAACCTCTATTCCTTTGAGAGAGACCGCATGGCCAAAAACAATTCCTGTGTCACCATAAAGTGACTCTTTTCCCAACTTAGGACCAAATTGTTCTCCTCGCATCTTTGTAGAATCAGCTCAAGGTGACTCAAGCACTGGCTAAAGCTGTCCCCAAATACTGAGAAATCATTCATGAAGATTTCTAGGAACTGGTCAATCATATTAGAAAAGATTGCATACATACACCTCTGAAAAGTGGTTGGGGCATTGCATAGTCCAAAAGGCATCCTCCTGTAAGCAAAGGTGCCAAAGGGACATGTGAAAGTAGTTTTCTCCTGATCTTGAGGATTCACAAGGATTTGGTTATACCCTAAGTATCCATCAAGAAAATAGTAAAAAGCCTTCCCAGCCAGCTTATCTAAAATTTGGTCAATGAAAGGGAGGGGAAAGCGGTCCTTTCTAGTCTTAGAGTTGAGTTTTCTATAGTCAATGCAAACCCTCCAGCCAGTGGTCTCTCTGGCTGGCATCAACTCCCCAGAATTAGTAGTGATAACTATTATGCCTGACTTTTTAGGTACCACCTGGATAGGTGGCACCCATTCTGAATCTGAAATGGGGTAAATTACGCCTACATCCAACAGTTTCACTATCTCCTTGAGGACCACCTCCTGCATGTGAGGATTAAGTTTCCTCTGCATCTCCCTTGAGGGTTTTGCACCCTCATCCAGGTGAATTCTGTGTATGCAGATTGAGGCATCAATGCCTCCAAGATCAGCTATTGTCCAACCTATTACTTTTTTATGCTTCTTGAGAATACTCAATAATGCCTCCTGCTCACTAGAGAGAGAGGAGGAGATAATCACTAGAAGCTTATTGTTCTACCCCAAGAAGGCATATTTTAATGTGGCTAGAAGCTTTCAGCTCCAGCTCAGGGGGACTTTCAATTGAAGGCCACAAAGGTGCCTTAGTGGTTTGAGGAAGGGGCAACAATGAATGTTTCCAGTTTGAATGCTGTACTAGGCCCACAGAAGACTTTATTTTGGTGTTGTCTTCTGTCATGAAAACTTCGGCCTCCTTCTCAAACATGCTCCAAATATTTGCTAGGTCATCAATAATATTATCCCAATTCAGCAGATTGGATAATTCTTCTTCCACTAGGCCATCTAATACCTCTATTGCAAAGTAGTCCTCAATGTCCATCTGAGGATGCCCAACAGCATGGTACACATTTAACTCGGCTTTCATATTTCTAAAGGTCACCTCCATCACCTGTGACCTGCATTGTATGCAAGCATTTACAGTGGCCAAGAATGGCCTCCCAAGGATGACATGAATTGGGGCTTTACCTTTGCAAGGGTCGATGTCCAAAACAAGGAAATCAGCAGGATAGTAGAACTTGTCCACCCCACCAAAACATTTTCCACCACACCTACAGGTCTCCTCTCAGACCTATCAGTCAGTTGGAGCATAACTGATGTGAGTTTCAGCTCCCCCAAACCTAGTTCCTCATACACAGAGTATGGGAGTAGGTTCACACTGGCCCCTAACTCCAAGAGGGCTTTATCAATGGTATGGTCTCCAATAATGCAGGGGATAGTAGGTGCCCCAGGGTCTTGTAGTTTCTCAGTCGTGGCGATTGACAGAACAGACCCAACATGCTCAACAGTAAAAACCTTTTTGTACAACTGCACCCTTGCTTTTCTCTTCTGTGTGTTGAGGTCCTTCAAGAACTTGGCATAGGCAGGGACCTATTTTATGACATCAAGCAGTGGTAAATTAATCTTGACCTGCTTGAAGGTCTCCATCATTTCCTCCATCTGAGCATCCCCCTTATCAAAAAGAGATGGGCCAGCTAATCCCTGAGGAAATGGCAGCTGTGGGACAGCTGGTGCCATAGCTGCATGCCTAACCACCTCATGGTCAATTTTTTATTTTTTTTCTTTTTTCTTCAGTTATTGGTTGCTATTGGGGCTCAACATCCGCCCTTTTATTTTGCCCTTACTGATATACAATAGGGGATGACTTCTTTGACTCTTCACCACTCTCATCTTTTTCAATTTTACTTTCTATGACCTCCTCAGTTGCTCTGCCAACTAAATTATCAACCACTCTCCCACTCCTTTGGGTAGTGATTGTATTAGTGTCCTCTTGGGCAGAGGATGCTTCTCCAATCATATATTGTCTCTTTAGATTGGCCAAGGGCTGATTGGGCAGTCTACCCTCCTCTCTTTTATTCAAAGCATTGTAAATTTGACCAAGCTGGTCTTCAATTTTCTTAATGCTTTGCCCATGAGAGTTCACAATCTTGACTAGGCTCCCCAAATTCTACATGGATGACATTATTTACTCTTCAAAAGAAGAGGATCTAGGTTGTTGTGAGGGCAAGGCCAACTGGTTGGGTTGTGGAGCAAGTAACTGAAAATTTTACCGAGGTGGGTATCCCTGGTTAAACTGGTGCTGAGGTCTGTATGGAGCTACCAACTGCTGCTGCTGGGGTTGAGGGTAATTATCTTGCCTCCACCTCAAATTTGGGTGATTCCTTTATGAGTACCCAGCAGGTCGCTGCCCAAATGCTTGGGCAGCATTGGCTTGCTCCATAACAAAATCAGGCATGCCTCCTCCATTAGAATTTGGTGGGAGATTGGCATATCATACATGCCTCCTCCACTTGTGCAACCATTCTAGGCTACATCACATTCATCAATTTGTCGAACTTCAAGATCAAATTGTCTACCTTCTTTTCCAACTCAATCTGCACCTTTACTTCATATATTCCACCTCTAGGGGTGGACTCTTTTACCAACCTAGTAGGAGTCTGACTATCATTGCGAGACAGTGACTTCTGCTACATGGAATTTTCCCCTATAATGTCAAACAACTCCCAAGCCTCATCAGCTATCTTGTGGAGGTAGCTACCACCACATGAGGCATCCACCATATCCCTACTCTTGGGATTAATTCCTTGGCAAAATACTTGCACTAATTGCCACATTAGAATTTGGTGGTGGGGGCATTATTTTAACATCTTCTGGAATATCTCCCAAGCTTCATAAAAATCCTCAGTTGAGGACTGAGTAAATGACAAAATACTTGTCCTCATCTGGCTAGTCTTGTTCATGGGAAAGAATTTAGTCAGGAATTGGCTTTGGAGGTCACTCCATGTTTGTATGTTGTTGGCTAGGAGCTTAGAGAGTCATGTGCTGGATTTATCCTTTAAGGAAAAAGGAAAAAGCCTCAGCTTCGTGGCTTTAGGACCCAAGTCAACAATATTGAGGTGGTGCAAAGTGCCAAAAATTGGTCAATGTGCTTGTAAGGATCTTCCTTACTAAGCCCATGAAAAGATGGCAGCATATTGATGGTGGAGGACTTGATTTCATAATTTCCTTCCACTGAAGGAAATTGTATGCAGAAGGGAGAGGTGTACTCCCCTGGTGCATTGTATTCCTTCAAGGTTCTTTGCCTCTCAGCCATGTTAGCTTGCTCAGTTTCAACTGTAGGGCCTTCTGTGGTGTTTCTTGGTCTGAGGATCCATTCAACCTCAGGATTTGGAGGTTCCAACTCAGGGTTTGGGGACCTTCTTCCAAGCATACACCCACAAACTCATCTAGTAAGGAAAATGCTTACAGCACTCAAAGAATTTCTAAACTAAAATAACAACTAACAAATTTACACGAAATTAACTACAAGGAATTCAACATTAAATGACTAGGTTTTAGGGTAAAAGAAGTGCAAACAAAGCTAGCTAGACTCTAGCTGCAGCTCTAGCTTTTCCCTTCTGCTATTGTCTAATTCTGCAAAATTCTAAAAAGAATTAGTAGTACTTTCATTCTATTATGGCACCGCTACAAAGAAATTTCTAAAATATAATATAATACAACTCAGGTCTACTAAAAAGAATAATTTTCTCGACAGCGACGCCAAAAACTTATTGTCGGTGTTTACTATGTGCTTACTTATTGTGTGGTGAGAACAAATTAAAAATCAAAAATAAAATAAAATAAAAGATGGAAACAACACAACTGAAGTAATCCTAAGCCTACAAGATACAGGGCTATTGTAGCAAGTTTTGATAAGTAAGAGTATGTCCCACAGAAAAATTGTTCTAGAACCCAAAATGGGCTATAATAATAGGCCTCCAGATCTAGCTACAGATCTGAAAATCCTAAAGAAAGGGAGTTGGGTGTCACGTCTATACTAAATTACCTACTGAAAAAAATAGAAAGAAATAAAGTGCAGTCCTATCCTAAGAAAGGGTTATAAAGAAGGGGGTGATGGTGTGTTAAAATAAAGATAAAAAGGGTGAGAAGTAAGATATTTAGGTTAAAGGTTTATTTAAGTTATGCAACTCATATTTAGGGCTCTCTCTGCAGCAAGTCCTTGCTGAAGTGCTATCAATAACTGTTGGTGTTCTGAGTGTGCATGATTTATTTGTGTTTTGAAAACATACTTGCAAATGATGCATTGTACTGAATATTAAAAAGAATAAGAAAATATCAGCACAGAAAGAACATAATTAACCTGCAAGATCAGGGCCAATTGTAGCAAGTTTTAAATGTAAGTGAGTAAAAGATCGTCCACAGGGAATTGATTTAAAATTTAAGATAAACCTCCAGATCTGAGTTACCAGATCTGACCTCTGATCCCATCTACAAAGCACATAAGATGGGAGGTTGAATTTGTCACATTAACTAAATGATAAAAGTAAAAATTAAACTAAGTGATCCAGATCCGAGTTGGGGAAACGTTTGTGGTAAACTTATATAAAAAATGGAGAAGTAATATCTAACTTTGATTTGGTCCTTGAAAACTAATGAGAACGACTGCAGCTCAACTGAGAGATGATCCAATCTTCATCTGGCTACAAGCACAGATGTAAGAGAAATAAATCTAATTTAAGGATTAGGTTTAAGCTTATGGCTATGGTCTGTCCACTTTAATGGCCACAAACCATCCAATAGTCTGTAATCCAAAGCCTTAGTTTAGAACAAGAAGCATCACTACAAATGTCGTGAGAGATTAGGTTACCAACACTAATTCTCACAGGATTAATGAATCAAGGGAAGTTGTATGAAAAACAATAAATCTAAAGGAGTCTAATGCAATAAGGAGATCAGAGGGAACCCTTAACATGAGTCCAATTGAGAATATACGGTTTGCAGCAACCTTTTCAAATCCACCATTACAATTACATAGCACAGCTTAAACGGCTCTCAGATTTGTAGTCTAGAATACAACTCTCTTTTGAATTACAGAAATGTCTCATAGCTCCCAATTTCAAGTCAAAGTGAAGCTATTACAGGGATTTCAGACAAACTATCTGGTTTGGAAATGGGGGAATAGGAATGAAACTCAAAATCTGGATGCCCAAATTGGGCAAATGGTTCGTCTATTTATAGTTTTCTCTAAGTCCAGCTCAGATGTGTATCAACCAATCAGAGGTGCTCAGATCTGTATTGACCAATGGTGGTCAAGCACGAGGATCCAGATCTGTTCTGACCAATCAGAATTCCTCGATCTGGTTTAGCCAATCAGGTGAAAAAGGCATCAATTCTGTTATGCATTTTGAAAGTCTGTTAGAGTTTCTAGAAGTTCCCGCCAAGTTATTTCATCTCTGGGTGCTCACGTGGGGTGGAATATGCCTTTGGTTCGTGCTCAGAATCTTTCAGAATGTCCCTGGGCTTTTAAATGCATTGGGGCGCATGCAGAGATTACTGAATTGCCCTTGCAAATGCTGAGAATCTTCAGGATATCATTTCGCACAGTTTGGAAACCTTTTCGCAAGGTATTGTCACTTCTGAAGCTCTTTTCGCACAGATTGGAGACCTTTTCGAAAAGAACTGTAACTTCTGGAGATCTATTCGCAAAGATTGGAGACCTTTTCGAAAAGAACTGTAACTTTTGGAGATCTATTCGCAAAGATTGGAGACCTTTTCGCAGAGCTTGGGGACCTTTTCGCAAAGATTGGGGACCTTTACGAATAGCATTCTGTAGTGCATTCTTCTTTTCGAATAGCTCTAAACCTCTTTCCAGGTTGAAACCAGGCCTTTGTCCTCTTTATTTTAGGCATTTTGAACCCAAAGGAGGTTGTCCTTTCTCCTTCTTCCTCCAGATCAAGATGGGTCATCATCTTTTTGGCACTTTTAAGCTACTTTCAAGGTTAAGCCTGCCTTTATTATTAGCTGTAAAACAAACACTTAAAACACTTATTTAGTTCTCTCAAGGGTCTATCAAGGCCCAGATTAAGGGGTAAAAAATGGTATTTTCCAGTTCTCAACACACCCCCAAACCTATGCTTTGCTAGTCCCTGAGCAAAGACAAAATTTTAAAATAGAATGAAAAGCCATTTTTGTAGGGAGCACAGTTGCATTTAGCATATGCAACAAGCCTTTTAAACACCTAGGTGATCCCTAGTGGAGGAGTGAAGTCTCCTGAGGGTTTTCAGTGAAGGTACCCACAAACTTCTCCAATAAATCAGTTAAGATCAATGCGCTCATAAAGCAAACTTTCATCCAATCAGATTATTCACACCTGCATCAGTCAGGCTTGTAAGAAGATTTTCAAGAAAACATCAGTTCAAAACTAAAATTCTGTTGTAATTCCTTTACCATTCACTCAGTTGGTGTCAAAAAGTTTTTACAAGAAAAATTAATGAAAAGCTTGCCTTCTATTTGAGAATTCAGTTTTGATGTTACCCCAAATAAGTTGATTTCAAACTCAACTCTCACCAGGGTTTTCACTCACCATGCAAATATGAGGGTTGCACTATTTCACACAGCTCAAGAGCAATTACAGTCCTCAAATAGGATTGTAAGCAGGAGCATAGGCATTGCTTTTCAGTTCTGAATTTACTACTTTTTTCACCATAGATTACACAAATCCTTATCTCCATGTGACAGCTCAATCCATCATTGATCAGTAAGGACTTTAACTTGGGTTGTAATGTGGCTTATGGGTGAAATTTATCAAGAATAAAGGGGTGGAATGGAGTTCAAAATTGAGAAGTCAGTCAAGGTAAGTAGGTGATAGACACACCTTCTTCAATTCAGCATAATTTCATCTTCTTCTTTGAATTTTCAGAGCCAAAGTGACCATCTTTTTCTCTTTCTTTTTCAAACTTCCAATGAAATGACTTCTCTTTTTTTTTTTTATCAAATCAACATTGACTGGAATGCCACATTTCTTCTGCTGATACATCATTGCCTTCAATTATTTTTCTTTTTCTTTTACCAAACTGTTACCCAACTCACCTTTCTTCAGCTTTCTTTCCTTTACCTTCTGAATTCTCAGAGTGAGGGTTAGGCTAAATGAGGTTGATGAGGTTTCAAAGAAATCTTTGATTTATAAAGCTCAAATGGTGTGTATCAAGGGCAATTTTAAAAGGTGGGGCTTTTTGAAGTTCAAACTGTCCAAAAGAAGGCCCTACATCATGTCTTTAATATCATGATTGCTGTCAAGCTATTTTAACTTGGATATGTGTAACTTCTAGTGATAACAAGGTGTTCAAAGCAGCGAAAAAGATTGCCAATTCATACCTCCAAAGAATACATTTCAGCAGGCCCAAATCTCACTGGGTGTGGTTTTCTATCAAATTCTTGAGGTATATCATCACTGTTTTCTCTCTTTTTAGGTTTACTAAAACATCAATTTTTTTTTTTTTTAGAAAATTTCTAACCTTCACTTCATGAAAGTATTAGAATTACACTAGAAATCAATTTTAAAAAGTTTTAACTTCCTCATTTTTCAAAACAACAGGTGTGAAATTACTTTATTTTCAAAAATTATGCTGGTCATAAGCTGCACCAAGCATTAACTTATTTTATTGGCATCTCTGCCACACCCCCAATCCTAAGATGAGCATTGTCCTCAATGTTCTAGACAGTGAGAGACTAGGGGCAGCAGGGTAAAAGAAGAAAGAAAAACTAAGAACAGAAAAAATCTAAACTATACGCAACAGAAAATAAAAATATAAAACTGAATATATGAGCAAGGAAATGGAAAACATGATATACAAATGCAAGAAAAATCAACAAAACAATGCTAGAACTGCTAAAAAAAATAAAATCTAAAAAATAGAAGGATTGCTATGCAAATGGAAGGAAACTAATGCTAATAACAGAGAAACAGTAAAAACAAGGTAAGGGACTGAATACAAAGTTAAAAAAGAAAAAGAAAAGTGTTGATACAAAAACAGAATTTGTGAATGCAAAATAGGGAAACAAAGTTAGAAACTAACTATACTCACAGAAAAATGACGAAAATCAGTCAAACGAGGACACATTAACCTAAGAAAGATAATAATAATAATAATAATAATAATAAAAATTTAAAAAAAAAAAAAAAATCAGCGATCTAAAAACAGAATTTGAAACTAAAATTCCTAAAACATAAACTCTAATGCCAAATGATACATCCTAAGCCCAAAGAAAAACCCCAAAAACATGAGATACTTATGAATCTAAGTGATTATAAAAATGATTAGCAGGAATAATATATAGTGAAAAGCAAGATTCATAAGACTGACCCCTTTGTTGATGATGTGTATGAATAAAAAAGAATAATGAAGCATGGGAGCACATATTAAAAACAGGGTTCACACACAGCTGAGACCCATTTATGATGAAGAAATCTCGAAGGAAAATAAAATCAGTGGGTCCATTGAATATTCAAAACAGCCTATGATTCACTACTCATTATCCTACATGATTCCTAAAAAAGAAAAAATGATCTCAGCAGGTCCAGATGGGAAAAGTGGATGCAAATGGAGAAAAACAGCCCATCCGGAAGATATCTATATATATTTATTTTTTTTTTTTGTTTTTATAATTTTCTATATATATTTTTTTTACTTGTTTTGGATCAGCCCGGGCTCAACAAGAGCCCTTATTTACTACTGCTGAAAATAATGAGAAACAACTCAGAGATTTTCTATTTGTGTTTTCATCTTCTTTTATTTTGTATTTGGTTTTGTAAAAAAAAAATCAAGATGCCTAAAACATGAGAAATTATAATCAAAACAAACATTAAACACATGAAACAATTTGGTTCTCAAGAATTTAAAAATAGAAAATGAATGCAAAGGAGAAGGGGATGCAAACTCAAGCAGATCTGCTCCAGCTTTAGTCCAGATGCTCCTTGTTGGACGGCTGCTCCAGATCTGCAAAAATCCAAAAACTGCAGAGTACCTTATTCAAGTATATTGACAAAAATAAAAAGAAAAACTCAAAGCACGCCCAAATTTGACAAAAGACAAAAGAGTGGCACATTTATTCAAATAACTAGAAGGCAAAAGAATAAAAACTCGTAAAAATAAAAAATTTCGCGAAGTAAAGCAGTTTTCTATACAAAACTGCAGTAGACATTTAATCAAGCACTTGGAATGCAACGTGCAGTTTTAAAGAAAAAATAAAAATGAAAATCAAATCTACAAAATTGAAAAACTTAGGTCTACCAATTTTAAAATCTATTCCCCGGCAACGGCGCCAAAAACTTGTTGGTGTTTTGAGTGTGCATGATTTATTTGTGTTTTGAAAACATACTTGCAAATGATGCATTGTACTGAATATTAAAAAGAATAAGAAAATATCAGCACAGAAAGAACATAATTAACCTGCAACATCAGGGCCAATTGTAGCAAGTTTTAAATGTAAGTGAGTAAAAAATCGTCCACAGGGAATTGATTTAAAATTTAAGATAAACCTCCAGATCTGAGCTACCAGATCTGACCTCTGATCCTATCTTCAAAGCATATAAGATGGGAGGTTGAATTTGTCACATTAACTAAATGATAAAAGTAAAAATTAAACTAAGTGATCCAGATCCGAGTTGGGGAAACGTTTGTGGTAAACTTATATAAAAAATGGAGAAGTAATATCTAACTTTGATTTGGTCCTTGAAAATTAATGAGAACGACTGCAGCTCAACTGAGAGATGATCCAATCTTCATCTAGCTACAAGCACAGATGTAAGAGAAATAAATCTAATTTAAGGATTAGGTTTAAGCTTATGGCTATGGTCTGTCCACTTTAATGGCCACAAACCATCCAATAGTCTTTAATCCAAAGCCTTAGTTTAGAACAAGAAGCATCACTACAAATGCCGTGAGAGATTAGGTTACCAACACTAATTCTCACAGGATTAATGAATCAAGGGAAGTTGCATGAAAAATAGTAAATCTAAAGGAGTCTAATGCAATAAGGAGATCAGAGAGAACCCTTAACATGAGTCCAATTGAGAATATACGGTTTGCAGCAACCTTTTCAAATCCACCATTACAATTACAGAGCGCAGCTTAAACAACTCTCAGATTTGTAGTCTAGAATACAACTCTCTTTTGAATTACAGAAATGTCTCATAGCTCCCAATTTCAAGTCAAAGTGAAGCTATTACAGGGATTTCAGACAAACTATCTGGTTTGGAAATGGGGGAATAGGAATGAAACTCAAAATCTGGATGCCCAAATTAGGCAAATGGTTCGTCTATTTATAGTTTTTCCTAAGTCCAGCTCATATGTGTATCAACCAATCAGAGGTGCTCAGATCTGTATTGACCAATGGTGGTCGAGCACGAGGATCCAGATATGTTCTGACCAATCAGAATTCTTCGATCTAGTTCAACAAATCAGGTGAAAAAGGCATCAATTCTGTTATGCATTTTGAAAGTCTGTTAGAGTTTCTAGAAGTTCCCGCCAAGTTATTTCATCTCTGGGTGCTCACGTGGGGTGGAATATGCCTTTGGTTCGTGCTCAGAATCTTTCAGAATGTCCCTGGGCTTTTAAATGCATTGGGGCGCATGCAGAGATTACTGAATTGCCCTTGCAGATGCTGAGAATCTTCAGGATATCATTTCGCACAGTTTGGAGAACTTTTTGCAAGGTACTGTGACTTCTGAAGCTCTTTTCGCACAGATTGGAGACCTTTTCAAAAAGAACTGTAACTTCTGGAGATCTATTCGCAAAGATTGGAGACCTTTTCGAAAAGAACTGTAACTTCTGGAGATCTATTCGCAAAGATTGGAGACCTTTTCGCAGAGCTTGGGGACCTTTTCGCAAAGATTGGGGACCTTTACGAATAGCATTCTGTAGTGCATTCTTCTTTTCGAATAGCTCTAAACCTCTTTCCAGGTTAAAACCAGGCCTTTGTCCTCTTTATTTTAGGCATTTTGACAGCCAGTGAGGTTGTCCTTTCTCCTTCTTCCTCCAGATCAAGATGGGTCATCATCTTTTTGGCACTTTTAAGCTACTTTCAAGGTTAAGCCTGCCTTTATTGTTAGCTGTAAAACAAACACTTAAAACACTTATTTAGTTCTCTCAAGGGTCTATCAAGGCCCAGATTAAGGGGTGAAAAATGGTATTTTCCAGTTCTCAACAATAACCTCAACAAGGTAGAAGAATCCAACATAACCCATGCCATTTGGGGCGCTCTTAAGGCTATAGTCCGTCCACTCAAATGGTTATAATCTATCCAATGGAGTCTGTCAAATCTCATTGATTAAGCCAGAAATGCTAACCTAATCCAAAGGAGTGGGTTGATCAAACCCAATCCAATGAACCAAATCAGGCCATGAATACCATTGCAGACACTATGTCTGCTAGTATTCCGAGCTCCCCAGATCAGCACACAGACCTGGCTGGCATTCATAGGGATATTAAACCTAGGAAGATCAGATGGCAATCAAGTGATCTAAAGGTTAAGCGAATGGGCAATTCCCAAATACACAAATCCAATCGAGAATCTAATTGAACAAAAAGATCTATAGATTTAATTAGACTTTAAATCAATAATTTATTGCTTAAAAATAGCTAGTAATCAAATGTCCTCCTAGCTGCAATCACTACAGAGAAGCCAGATCTAACATCTAATGGCGGTCAAATGAAATAGAGGGGAGCCTGTTCCTGCACAATCTCTCAGTAGGCCACATGTCCAAGTGTAGAGAAGAAGAATCCATCTCAGATATGTGACCAAGTTTGCCCTAAGGCTATAGTCTGTCCACTCTAATGGTCACAGGCTATCCACAAAGGCTCCCTTTACCACAAATACTGAGGTAGAACATGAAAACTATTGTTTGCCACCATGGTCCCAAGGCATCACGCTCAAGCTTCCATGGGCCTTTTAATAAGCTCAAATCCTAAATGTATGCTATAGCTTGAATAGAACTACAGACAAATTGGAAAATAACAGATTGAGTAAGCATTCAAATAAAAATTCCATTGATCTGGTATTATTAACAACAAAATCCCTTAAGGCAATAGCCTTGTGCACAATAGCTCAACACTAAATCCCAATGTTTAACTAACCTATTACAAAACCTAAATAAAACTACACATAAATGCTTACCAAAGGTTTAACCAGCAAGTGCTGAGCTCAGAGAAGAAAAAATAGAAAAAGAGGTGATCAAACCCTAACCCTAGCCTACTTGAGCTCTCAGCCAATAGAGGTTGAAGGAGAATGTGAATGATGATTTTCTAAGTTACAAGTGCAACTTATATACTTAGTCCCAATGCTGTGGCTGAGAGGAAGTAAACCCTAATTTTTTCAAGCAGATGTGGCACTGTTTCAACCCGTGGATGTCTTGGGTTGCATGCATAAGAATTCATGCCTCAGGGTGTGTGCCCTACACTTGGGGAAATCTCCAAAAGGTCCTTAGGTTAAGATTGAGAAGTGGAGAGCCCGAGCTTTGCGAGGCTGGATTCTGCATTTCTCTTCTGTCACACAGCTGTAGAGTGTTCGCGAGGTAGAGTTTGGCATGCAATATTATTGTCTCGTGCAGTAGAGCTCCAGATGATCACGTGATTGCCTCAGCTTTGAATGTACTTGCATAGAAGAACTTTCAGTGCATTGATTGCTCGCGCAAAGGATCTTCAGAAACTTTATTTGTGAGGTACTCTCGTAGATGCTTTCGCATCTCGCTTGGTATAGACTTGAACTTTTAGGCGCGTGAGAGCTGTGCAAGAGGATTTCTGGGTGTCTCTCTCTTTTCCAGAACCATGCGAGAACTACACGAGGTTTCTTCTATTGTTTGTGCCAATTAGCCTCGTGGGGTAGTGCGCTCTGCTGCACTAAGGCTTGATCCTCGCGAGAACTTTGCGAGCTATATTTTTGAAGGCTTAGTGCGTGAAAGCTCCTTGAGTTTCTTCATATGATGCTTGCAGCTGAAGTGCGCGACTGCTGCACGAGAGCTATTCTGTGATAAACTCTTTATTGAGTTGCGCGACATCTTCTTGAGCTCTATTATGTTGCATGTCTTGGCTATGTGAGGGAGCTCTGCCAGTGACTTTCAACAGTGCGAGGCTACACCTCAGCTATGCGAGATAGGTCCTTGGCTCCTCCGCTGCTATGCACATGCTTCTATTGTAGTTTCCTCCACACTCACCTATACTTCTTTCATCTGTTAGACTTCATTGGTCCATTACGACATGCCAAATAGTCACCATGGTGTGTACCACATTGGTGTTCCATCACTTTTTGGTTCAGCTGTCATCTTTTGCTTGCTTTCTCTCTCTTCTTTGCACCAAAAGCACAAACTTTGTGTTAAGCTGCATAATTTATTTTTAACTACAAGATAAGCTAAAAAAGAGTTATTAGTCAGCTTAAAAGTCCAGCAAAGGCTAAGTTAAGAGGTGAACAATAGTACTTTTCAATGATTAACAACTGCTCATAGACCCAAAGTGCTCATCGCGAAATCCAAAAAAGCTCCATTGCATGTTGACTTTGGTGCATTTTTTTATATTAGAAGAAAAATCATATTAGAAGCGTCGGATTGTCCACAAAGAAGATGAGGAACGACGAAGTTACCATCCGAAAAGTTCTTGCGAAGATACCATACTGCCAATCCTGCCACGCTCCTACACTTGGGGCATTTTTATTTTTATTATTTTGTTATTATTTCCATCTTAGTTATTTGCTTTCCCTGTTGCATTGTTGTCATTTAAAAAAATAGAAAAAAAATAGCAAAAAAAGAAAGAAAAAAGAAGAGCACATATCCATCATTTACTACCAGACTCCGGTTTGAGACACTTACCCCCCTTGACAACTAGCAAGGGGGAGAACAAAAACTACTGACAGCATTACTCTCACATGTGTAGATATGATGCAACCTTCAACCATCACCAAGCCAGCTCAGGAAGCATCCAAGTCCTAATAACGGTCGATGGCGCTAAAGCAACTAAAAGGCAAGAGTAGACACAAGAGGTAACTAAAAGAAAAGGAGCCAAACAGATACATCTAAACCAAAAATCCCTATATATATATATGTCAAAATCTTTTCATTTCTTTTTACACTTGTCACCGGGGGCGTCCCCCCTATATATACAACAACACATACCATGAATACAAAAAACACACACACACAGCCCTACTCCCTACACTGTCACTGGGACGATCGATCACTGCCGTCCTCGGTATCATCAGCTCGGAGGTCCGTAGATTGGTCCTCTAAAAATACAATCCCGGCACCCGAAGTCCTTAGAACCTCTAAACGAAGAGGCCCTGCTACAGAACCCCCTAACTTGTTTGGCTAACAGACCGCCTCGATCGAGAATGAGGAGGATACCTCACAAGAATATCATGAACGGCCAAATCCCTATGAGCATCATCCCTGATGCGGTCATGTGACGTGCGATGAGACTGCCCAGCCGAGGAACCCATAGCCCTCAACTCTGAGCCATCAAGCTGACTAACCAACCTACACACCCCTCTCTCACTCCTCGTTAGACGATACTACAAGCGATCTAGGGACACCTGCATCTCCGCCCATGTCGTCCGACGTGCCGCCTTTCACCCCTTAATTTAAGCTCGGTCTAAGTCCTTGTTAAGACCTAAAAAGTACCACTTTTCACCCCTTAACTTAAGCTCTGTTAGGCCCTTAATCATTTAATAAATATGTTTTAAGTCTTTTCTGTAGGTAATATGTAGCAGCTACAAATAAACCCCTAACCATGCCAAGAAGCTCACTGTTGACCCAGAAACTACCTCAGCAGAATGAAGAATGAACCCAGACAGAGAGTTGGCTGAAGCATAGGCACATCAAAGCAGAAATAAACCAAGAAAGATGCTTCGTGCAAATGTCGTAGGGTTCAATTGAACCAGAGATAATGTCTTCGCGCAGTTATCGCGGGCTCCTGGAGGAAGCACAACAACTGGCCGCACAGTCCTCGCGCTGCTCCAGCGTGGTTTGATGACAGAAAGAAATGCAAATCAGTCTTCGCATGGTTCTCGCGAAGCTGAGCCATAAGTGAGTGAAGCATTCGCGCAGTCTTGCACAGCTCAAAAGAGGAGTCATTAAGCTTCATGCGATCCACTCAGAAGTAAGAGCTTCAGGTATTCCTGCAAGACAACCCAGCGGGGACCTTCGTGGAAATGCTCGATGATCTATCACGAGATTCACCAAGGGATAGACCGCGCAAGCAATCCCAGCGCCATTCAAAGCTGAAGGGGCAATCTCATGACAGCCATTGGTATCCCGCGATGATCAAAATGTCAATCCCGCGATTGCATGAACTTCAAGTCAACTCAACCCTGCGATGCCAACTCTACCACGCGGAAGGATCTGAAATCGTTTCTACCCAGTGAGGATCGGGTTTTAAACTTCACCCCACTTCTGTAAGGTAATCTCGGGACTTTCAGCAATTAGGGCATGCACTCCAATTCTCCAATTTCTGTGCACAAGCCCCGAGGCATCCAAGGGACAGGAATGAGCCGCAATCACATTGAAAAATTAGGGTTTTCCTAACCCTAATTGGGGAAGCCAACTGCTATATAAGCCTAAGCGTAGCATAGGTTTAAGAGAGCTCTTTTTGGGACTTAACTTCTATGTTTCTTCTTGAAACCAACTGTAGAATTACAGTAGGCTACGGTTAGGGTTTAGGAGTTTTCTTTTTTTTCCTCTTTCTTTCTCTCCATAGTCTAGTACTTTCTGGCTATGTCTTTTGTATGATTATATGGTATAGATTGTAATGGAGTTTTGTAATAGGATTTATTGCATGTATGGGATGATACTTTTGTTGTGAGTTGTTCTGTACAGGCTGCTGCCTTGAGATCCTCCATTGCTAAGTTGTATCGTAAGTAATGTAGGATTGTTTTTAAGGTTTTATTTAGATCTAAGTGACCTGTGTGTCCAGGTTAGGCACATTGCAGGCCTTTCCCCACCACAGGATCCACTAAATCTGAATCCCCATGGGAGCTTGAGCTGGTAGCCTTGTGAACTTGGTGGCGGTAGCAATGATCTTGTTCTGTCTTAGACCTCTGTGAGGAGGATAGCCTCTGTGGATAGTCTGTGACCATTTAAGTGGATAGGTTATAGCCCTAGGGTGAAGCCAATCCACAGACCTAAGACAGATTCTTCCTCTCTGCGCTTGTGCTTGTAGCCTTGTGAGAGATTGTGCAGAGACGGACTCCCCTATATTTGTATAGATCCATCATCAGATTACAAATATGATTTAGCTGTAGAGATTGTAGGCTTGTGACTGGATCATTGCAGTCTTACTAAAGCAGTGAACAGCTATGCTTGAAAGCTAGTACTCAAACTCTTGCTAGTCCTATGTGTCCAGGCTTGTGCACTTTGTAGGCCTAGCCCCACACACAGAACGTTTGAGGATGAGGTTCCTATGGATTCTTGAGCTTGTAGCTTGGATGAAGTAGTGCCTATAATGGTAAGCTTGTTTTGACCCATCTCTAGATTGTGGTTCCCGTATTGGATAGTCTGTGACCATTTAAGTGGACAAGTTATAGCCATAAGGGATTGGATCATGGCATAGGGGTGAGTTGGATTCTTTCCCCTCTTTGGTGATAATGTAGCCATTGGACAGGATTTTTATAGTAATAGATCTGAGTCTGAGTTATAAGACCCATCAGATCTGTACCTAATAACATACTTCTCACCCTTTTATATTTATTTTCTCACTCCACCATTCTTCTTAACCCTTTCTGTACTCTAGACATTAAATTGTCTTAGGATTTAGATTATAGTGACCTTAAATCGCCTTCCATTTAGGATTGCCAGATCTGTAGGCAGAACTGGAGAGCCTACTAAAGATAGCTCTCTTGGAGTTTTAGATCAACTTCCCTGTGGGACAAACTCTCACTTATCAAAACTTGCTACAATAGGCCCTGTATCTTACCGGACTATGCATATTTTAGGCTTGGTGCTCCGTAATCCTCACTCTACCTTTCACTCATTTTTCATTTACCCCATTCTTATCACTGTCTTCAATAAAGTTAGTAGCAAGCACTTAAAATAAACCAGCGAGTTTTTGGTGCCGCTGTCGAGGATATTGATCTATTAGTAGACTTTAGATTTTTTATTCTTTATTCTTTAGTAGCTGTACTTGTGAATAATTGATACTGCTGATTTACATTTAGAATTTTTCTTACAGATCTAGACCATAGCAGAGAAGGAGAGTAGAATTGCACTGGGAGTCTAGCTACCTCTGTTTGCACTTCTCTAACCCTCAAAACTCAGCCTATTTCTCCTTTAAAGATTCCATAGCAGTTGATTAGGATAGTTGTAATTTTTGTTAAGTGTAATGTGTCTGCGAATAGTCTTCCCTGCTATTGGTGTGTGTGCATGTTAGGAAGGAGATCCCTCAGTCCTACATTAGAGCCTGCTAACCCTGAGATAGAAAGGGGTAGAAGATTGAGAAGGCACAGACACACCACGGTGGCGCCCCCTATTGAAATTGAGACAGCAGCTATAGGTGAAGAACAACTTAGAACATTGAAGGAATTGAATGCTCCGGATGAATACAATTCTCCATTCAGCATTCAATTCCCAGATGTTCAGGGAAACTACAAAATCAAAACTTTCATCATCCAAATGCTTCCCTCTTTCCATGGGCTTAGCAAGGAAGACCCTTACAAGCACATTGACCAGTTCTTGGCCCTGTGCACGATGTTCTCTATTGCTAGTTTGGGACTAGAAGCCACAAGGTTAAGGCTCTTTCCTTTTTCCCTAAAGGACAGGGCCATGACCTAGTTATCTACTCTCCCAAACAACAGCATCACTTCCTGAAAAGACCTCCAGACAAGATTTCTGTCTAAATTTTTCCTAGAGACCAAGACCAGCCAGTTGAGGAAAGGCATACTTGCTTTTGCCTAATCCCCAACTGAAGATTTTAACCAAGCCTGGGATAGATTTAAAGAGATGCTTAAACAATGTCCCCACCACAAGATCCCTGACTGGCAGCATGTCCAGAGCTTCTACAATGGGATAGATGAGAAGAGCAGAGACATGGTAGATGCCTCTTGTGGTGGAACGTACATGCATAAAATAGCTGATGAGGCATGGGACTTGTTCCAGGTCATAAGTGAAAATACTTTCCAGAAGATGTCCTCATCTAGAACTGTTCAAGAGCCTTCTCCCAAGTTGGGGCTTGCTGACACTTATAAAGGAAAGATGTATGAAGTTAGGGGAAATGATGACCTGATAATGCAGATGGCCAATCTTACTTAGAGATTTGATAAACTTATGATGGTGGTGCAGCCCAGAATGACTGCACAAGTTATGGAGGCATGTCTGATATGCCAATCTCCATAACACACAGTGGAAGAGTGCCCATCTGCGCGGCAATACCCTGAGTTTGTAATGAAACAAGCTGCTGCTGCCCAATCTTTTGGATAGCAACAATCTGGTGGCTACAGTAAACAATCATATGGATACCAGCACCAAAATGTTGGTTACCAATAGAGAGACCACCCAAATTTGAGGTGGAGGCAAGACAATTATATGTAGCCACAACAGATGTTAGCCTTACCTCAAAGGCCACAGCAGCAGTTTAACCAGGGTTATGCCCCAAGGTCAAATTTCCAGCAGCAACAGTAGCCCTAGCAACAAAATCAATTGGTAGTTCTCCCACCTCAGACCCGAAGTGCTTCTTTCGAGGACCAGGTTTTGGCCCAATTGCAAAGCCTTGGACCCTTGAATCAGACTGTGACTTCTCACAGTCAAAGCATTAAGAAAATAGAAGAGCAGCTTGGTCAAATAGCCAATGCCTTGGCTAAAAGAGAAGAGGGCAAGTTACCAAGCCAGCCAGTAGCCAACCCTAAGGGTCAGTATTCCATCGGAGAAGGCTCCTCAAATTTTGAGGGGGCCAATGCCATCTGACCCTAAGTGCAGCAGGGTGTAGACAACCAGGTGGGAAAGGAACAAGGAGAGGTCATTCCCAAGGAAATGTCAAGTGAAAGTGATAAGGACTTTGTTAGAGCATAGAGTCAAGAACTGCCTGCTACCCTTCATTAAGGAAAAAATAAAGAGGTTGTAGTTGAGCCTCAGCAAGAGATAAAAATAGATAAAAGAAAAAAATAAAAGTTCAGTCATAGGCTTGCAGCTAAGGAACCAGCAGTACCTCAGCTGCCATTTCCTCAAGCTTTGAGTGGCCCTGCCCCTTATGATCAGGGTCAGGCACAGATCAAGGAAATGATGGAGGCCTTTAAGCAGGTCAAGATAAATTTACCCCTACTTGATACAATCCGACAGGTTCCAGCCTATGCAAAGTTTCTGAAAGACCTTTGTACTCAGAAAAGGAAGGCCAGAGGCCACTTGTCCAAAAAGGTCTTTACGACTGATATAGTTAATTATGTATTAACCATGACAATGCCTGAGAAGTTGTAAGACCCAGGGATACCCACTATTCCCTGTATTATTGGAGACCACACAATTGGAAGGGCCCTTTTGGACCTTGGAGTCAGTGTTAACCTGCTGCCATACAGTGTGTATCAGCAGCTAGGTTTGGGGGAGCTTAAGCCCACCCCCATTGTTCTATTGATGGCTGATAGGTCTAAGAGAAAACCTATGGGAGTGGTTGAGGATGTCCTAGTGGGGGTAGACAAGTTCTTCTACCCTGCAGACTTCCTTGTTTTGGACATGGGCTGCAACAAGAGTACATCCCCGATACCTGTTATTCTGGGTAGACCATTCTTGGCCACTGCCAATACATGCATTCAATGCAGGTCTGGGATCATGGAAGTCACTTTCGGACATATTAAAGTTGAGCTCAATGTGTACAACAGTGCAAAGTACCCTCAGCTGGACAATGAGGAATGCTTTACAGTAGATGTACTAGAAGAAATTGTTGAAGAAGAACTACCCTCTCTGCTGGAGTGGAGCAACATTGTCACTGATTTAACTGAAGTTTGGAATATGGTGGAGGAAGGAACCCTAGCTTTAATGCCAGAAGACATATCCCTAGTGATGTCTTCTGTGGGCTTAGTGCAGCATTCCAATTGGAAACCTACATTGTTGCCCCTTCCTCCAACCAACAGTACACCAATCCTGCCATCCATCCAACAAGCCCCTGATCTGGAGCTCAAGAAGCTTCCAGAGACATTGAAATATGCTTTCCTTGAGAAAGACGAGAAACTTCCTGTGATTATCTCCCCTTCTCTTACCAGTGAGCAAGAGGAGGAATTGCTAAAAGTTTTGAGGAAGCACAAGAAAGAAATTGGCTGGACCATTGCTGATCTAAGAGGGATTGATGCATCAATCTGTATGCATAGGATTCACCTAGAGGAGGGCTCAACACCCTCCAGGGAAATGCAGAGGAAGTTGAATCCTCACATGCAAGAAGTGGTTCTGAAAGAAATCATTAAGTCACTGGATGCTGGGGTAATTTACCCCATCTCTGATTCTAAATGGGTGGCACCAATCCAGGTGATACCCAAGAAATCTGGCATAACAGTGATCACAACCGAAATCTGAGAGTCTGCATCACCAGGAGACCAGGTGGAGAGTTTGCATCGATTATCGAAATCTCAACTCCAAGACCAGAAAAGACCACTTCCCTCTCCCCTTTATTGATCAAATTTTGAATAAGTTGGCTGGGAAAGCTTTTTACTATTTTCTTGATAGGTACTCAGGGTACAATCAGATCCCTGTGCACCCCCTTGATCAAGAGAAAACTACATTTACTTGTCCTTTCGGCACCTTTGCTTGCAGGAGGATGCCTTTTGGACTGTGTAATGCCCCAGCCACCTTTCAGAGGTGTATGTATGCCATCTTTTCTGATATGATTGACAAATTTTTGGAAATTTTTATGGATGATTTTTCAATTTATGGGGACAGCTTTGACCAATGTCTGCAACACCTCCACAAGGTTTTACAAAAATGTGAGGAGACCAATTTGGTCTTAAGTTGGGAGAAGAGCCACTTCATAGTAACACAGGGAATTGTGTTGGGCCATGTAGTCTCTAAAGATGGAATTGAGGTAGACAAGGCCAAAGTTGACCTAATTAAAAATTTACCCCCTCCAAGAACAGTCAAGCAAATCAGATCCTTCCTTGGACATCTTTGGATTCTCTGAGGTTTATCAAAGACTTGACAAAATTGCTAAACCATTGTGCCACCTCTGCCAGATATGCCCTTTGACTTCTCTGAATGTGGCTTTTGAAACTCTAAAAATCTGCCTCACCTCTGCCCCTGTACTCCAAACACCTGACTATACCTTGCCCTTTGAGTTGATGTGTGATGCATCTGACTTGGCAATAGGTGCTGTCTTGGGCCAGAGAAAAGATAAGTTTCCTGTGGTCATTGCATATCTCAGCAAATCACTCGCTGAAGCTCAACTGAACTACACAACAACTGAGAAAGAGCTTCTGGCAGTGGTTTTTGCTGTGGACAAGTTTAGACCTTACCTACTTGGGTTTAAAACTGTCATTTTCACTAACCACTCAGCATTAAAGTACCTACTGTCCGAGAAGGATGCAAAGCCCCGACTGATTAGATGGATACTCCTGCTGCAGGAGTTTGACATTGAAATCAAGGACAAGAAGGGTGTAGAAAATGTGGTGGCTGACCACTTGTCCAGAATTATGTTGGAGAAGTGTGTTGATGACCTTGCTACAAATGATGTTTTCCCGGATGAGCAGCTGTTTGCCATCCAATCTATAGTTTCTTGGTACGCACATATTGTCAACTATCTAGTAATAGGCAAGATTCCTGCCTAGTGGTCAAAAATGGACAAAGACCTATTTTTCTCACAGGTCAAATTCTTTTTCTGGGAGGAACCTTGCTTGTACAAGTATTGTACAGAACAAATAATTCGGAAATGTGTCTCCGAAAGTGATATCCCCAGTATTCTAGCCATGTGACATGAAAATGCCTGTGGGGGTCATTTTAGTGGGAGAAAAATAGCTGACAAAGTGTTGCAGTGTGGGTTCTATTGGCCTTCTCTTTTCAGAGATGCCAATACACATTGCAAGACCTGTGAAAGATGTCAGAAACTAGGAGGGTTGTCTAAATGAAATTCAATGCCTTTACAGTCCATCCTTGTTGTAGAACTGTTTGATGTGTGGGGTATTAATTTTATGGGCCCCTTTCCTCCTTCAAATGGGTTTCATTTCATCTTAGTGGCAGTGGACTATGTTTTCAAATGGGTAGAAGCCATTGTCACAAGAACTAATGATAATCAGGTTGTCCTCAAGTTCATAAAGCAGAATATTTTCTCCAGATTTGGCACCCCTAGAGCCATTATCAGTGATGGGGGGAGCCATTTCTGCAACAAAAATTTTGAGAGCTTGCTCAAGAAATATTCTGTCACCCATAGGATTGCTACTCCCTACCACCCACAAACTAGTGGGCAAGTCAAAATTTCAAATAGGGAGATCAGGCATATCCTTGAGAAGACTGTGAGGACTGATAGGAAGGATTGGGCTGACAAGCTTAATGATGCACTGTGGGCTTATAGGACTGCCTATAAGACTCCCATTGATATGTCCCCTTTTAGACTGGTTTATGGCAAGGCCAGTCATCTCCCAGTGGAGTTAGAATACAGGGCCTATTGGGCCATCAAACATTTAAATCTAGATCTAACTTCTGTTGGTCTTCACAGGTTGCTGAAGCTATCCGAATTTGAAGAACTAAGGATGGATGCGTATGCTAATGCCAGGATCTACAAGGAAAGGTCCAAAGCTTTCTTTGATAAGGGGCTATTGAGAAAGAGTTTCATATCTGGTGATAAGGTTTGGTTGTTTAACTCCAAACTTAAATTCTTTCTTGGCAAATTGAAATCCAGATGGGAAGGTCCCTACATTGTTATGCATGTTTCCCCATCTGGTGCAGTGGAAATCAAGGATCCCAAGTCTGGGAGAACCTTAAAGGTGAATGGTCAGAGGCTTAAGCCTTGTTTTGACAAACCTGTTGAAACCATGGACACCATTCACTTTTAAGGGGATCCTTCTTCAAACTGATCAACAGGTGCGTCATTACTGTATCATATGTACTTAGTTTTTGGTTGATTTATCTTGCTTTCTTTTGTTTATATTCTCTACGATTTGTTAGTGGTCATATCTGAATTTGGACCTATCTATTTTAAACTGTTGATGCTTGGTTTCATTCTTACTGCTCTTCAATTGATGGCTTCTGTTAAATGCCTAATATGAGAGGTTGATTTTTTTTTTATCCCTGATATTATGATTGAGTGTCTAGAGGTAGCCATAGTGAGGGTCATGACTAGGATCCAACCACGACTAGCATGCAAAAAAGGATAGCGCAGAGAGCACATGCTCTCTGCTTTATACCTTACTGTTGTTGGGTCCAAATTGAAGCCTGAGAGACTCTCGCGCACTACAGACATCATACTTCATTGGCTGTCGCGAGATTCTCAGGCTATCGCGAGGTTAAACAGGGAGTCTGGGAGCACTTCGCGCAGTTCGCAGGGAAACATTCAATAGCTATCGCGAGATTCATGTGTACCTGACAACCTCTCACGCGATCCATATCGAGCTATTCATTAGTTATCGTGAGTTTCCAAGACTATCGCGAGGTTCAGAAGGTAAACTGGGAGACTCTCGCACAATTCAACAGAAATACTTCATTTACTGTCACGAGATTCTAAGTCTGTCGCGAGATTCAAAATGAACCTCAGAGTTTTTCGCGCAATCCAAATAGAGACCTAGGAGCCGCTCGTGCAATTCACATGAATTAATCTCACTCTGTCGCACGCTCCATGGACAACCTGGGAGATTGTCGCGTAATCCAGATTTAATCAACACCTTCGCTAGGTTCATTTCCAATCCCGCGACCAGATGTTCCAAAGCACGCTGAGCTTCGTGATAAGTATTTCAACCCCGCGTTTGGTCCCTTTTTCATTATTTTCTTCCTTCTTCCCTCTACGAAACCCTAGCTTCTAGCGCTCTCCCCTCCAGCATCACTCCTATAGCTCATCATTCACTTCACAAATTTACAGAGTTTTTCCTAACATCACCCCCATCCATTGCCCTCTGCTTAGAGATCTTGAGGTGTCCTGTGTGTCAAATCAAACCCTAGATCTCAGCCTTCGTTTCTTATATTAGAAGACGGAGTTAGACATGACTCCAAAAATTGCACAAAAGAGAAAGGGGGAGGACAAGGACCCTGCAGAGACCACCCCTAAAAAGGCCAAGACTTCAAAGTTCCCCAAAAAAGGAAAGGAAGTGCTTGAGGAGGCGGCGGTACCAACCACTAAGTTCTCTACTCCTTCTGAACTCATGATGTCAATTCTATTAGAGCCTGAGACAGCATTTGATCTACCATTTTTGGAGAAGGAACCTCTATCTGCCCCTGCCGTACAGTTTATGAGCAAAGCGGGCCTGATGCCATTAATGAAAGGAATTCCAGCACTAGCCTACCCTAGGCTAGTGCAGCTGTTCTATCAGCACATCAGGGTCAAGAAGGACACAGATGGACAAGAGTGCTTGATGGTGCTGATTGATGACTTTGATATGTTAGTGAGCCCCAAGGTGATTGTTGAAGTTTTAGGCATCCCAGCAGCATTCGACCCCAGCTGTGGATATGGCCCCCCTCTGAGTGCATCTATCGATACAATTGCCAGAGCTTTGACTAGAGGATTAAAAGCCATAGGGGACTCGATCAGAAGGAGAGAATTGGAACCTGAACTCCTATTCATTGACTAAGTTCTGCAAAAAAACATATATTGCTCAGGACATCAGCAGGAGAGGAGAACCCCCATTGCGGATGCTATCTACTCCTTCCATATGGGCCATGGCTTCCATGCAGCTTGGCTAATTTTTTAGGCAATGAAAAATATAGTGGAGAAGATAGGGACAAACAAGAGGCCTCACACACTACCCTATGCAAGAATCATTACCTTACTGCTGATCAAGGGGGGATACAAGATAGTACGGACTGAGCAGAGCACCACCCTTACCCCTACTACCTTTGTCAAGAGGCAATGGGGAATCAGCAGGAGCTTGATGGAGGCCCAGAAGAAGAAGAAAGCTGAGGCTCAGTCTCTGCCGAAGCAAGCAGAAGAGGTAGCCAGATCAGGATCTACCCCTGCTATCAAGGAGGTGCCCCCAGAGCCTATCAGTACCATAGCTGCAGCAGCACCCATTCCCCCTCCACCTTTTAGTCCTGCATCCACTACCCCTCTTGCATCTATCTCTCACCCCCCTATGTTTCCATTCTCTATGCCCACTCCCCCTTCACCTGTGCTTGGTACTTGGGAGGACTCACCATTCCCTACCTTACCCCAGTACATAACCACAATTCCTCCACCAGCTCCACCTAAGCCTGCAAGCCCCCTACTCATCTCCGACAAAAAATGAAAGACTATCCCAACCATCTCCCAGACACCACCCTCAATCCCTTCTATCCCAATTGACACGCCCCACCTTGCAGAAACCACCACCCCAACCATACCTACCACATCCTCCCTCACAGACATTGACTTAACCCTTAACACATCCATAGGCTTTCAGGCCTTTCTATCTACCTTCCTTGAAACAATGCCTGCCTACTACACCCCTCTCTCAGACTCCCCAACTACCTCACAGCATCACTCCCCAGAACCCCACTCTTCCCCTCCCTCCACTTTCCATCATGCCCCCTCCTCACCTTTCCAACTAGTACCCTCTTCATCACAAACCCAACCTCCCAGCCCTGACACATTGATCCTTATCTTATCCCTTATCCAAGACATCCAAGCCCAATTATCCACCAATACCCAAAAACAGGATCAGATGCAGAATGAACTCACCTCCATCCAATCCATCCTACACACCTTAACCACTCCACCCATCCCTCCCCCACCCACTTCAACCCCCCTGATCCTGTCCACTGACAAAGAAACACAAACAGACTTTCCTCCTGACTCACAACTTCCCCCACCATCCACATTACCTCTTACTCCCCCATTTCCTTTCATACCTTTCACCATTCCCATTTTTCCCCCTCCACCACCCCCTACTCCTACTAAGCCTACCCCATTCCCATTTCCCCCTATACCCTCCATCCCACCTCTTATCCTACCACCTCCAACTTACAAAGACAAAGCAGAGACCTAGACACCAGAACCTATCCCCTCCCCCACGGCTAGACTTACCTCCTGTTTCCCCCCCTTCTCCCCCCAAGACCGATCACAGTTTGCTCCTTCCACTTCATATCTGCCCATCACACTAAAACATCATTTTTACAGCCCTCCCTACCTCACCATCCTCCATCACATGAGGGATAATGCTTACCTTAGGAAGGATGTCCTGAGAGGCATGGCCAAGCTACGCCAATCCATTGAGACCCCCCTGCTGGAGCAGATTGAAGAAATGATGGAGGCCCATAGAAAATAACTTCTGGGCATCTCCTTGAGGTGGAAAAATATCCTGGAGGAATATTAGAAGACCAAAGCTATAGCTGAGTACAATGCGCTGAATTTGGAGTTGGAGAAAGCAAAGGCTGCTACTGAGAGGTCTCAAACCAGAATGTTTGAAAAGAGGCTTAACAATGCCCAGGAGATTCACAAAATCCAAAAGGAAATCCATGAGACTGACACCCTCAAACATCAAATCCAGATCGCTTCATTGGAATCTGCATTGGCTGCTGCCAGAAATGTTCTTCCGCAGCCCACACCAATCTCTGTTTAAATGCCCATCCCAAAGCCCAACGCCACTCCATCTCCAGCTGCCCAGTCTGAGGAGGCACAACCTAAGACACAGCAAGAGAAAGGCAAGGCCCCAGCTGCCCCTCCTCTCTCTCCTCGTACAGAGCAGCCTCCACCTTCCAAGGCCTCTGCTTCACCTCCACAAGAGCAAACTTATCCTAAGCAGAGAAAAGTCATTGCTAAGAGGTCTGCTCCCAAAGCTGCTCCTTAAAAAATTAGAAAAGTGCTTGCTGCCCAGTCTGAGGCAGCACATTCCCCTGGCCAGCCTGAGTCCCAAGGAAAAAGGAAATCCCCAGTGGTCCCCACTGAAGAAGCCAAAGGCAAAGGCAAAGGCAAAGTAAAATCCCCTGCCACCTCCCCTGCTAAGCGCAAAGGAAAAGCCCCTCAAGAACCCAAGGAGCCAAAAGCTCCCAAGCAACCAAAAGTAAGGGTGAGGGCACCTAAAGCTCCAACTGCAAAGAAAACACCAGCCGAAAAGAAAAAGAAAAGGGAGGAAAAGAAGAAACAGGACAGAGATGCCCTTAGGGCACATGCTAAAAAGATGGGCTGGGATTTCTACACAGATTCGGGTTCAGATTAGATCCTAGTTTCTAGATTGTAGATTAGGTTTTGCTTCTTGTAACTACATTTGTAAATATTTTCTTCCATTTAAATAGAATTTCTAGTTTTTGTCTATTGCTCTATTTTGTATGCTTATTTCTCTTTGTTAGTTTTCATTTTATTCTTTTTGTCATTCATGGGAGATGAGTTTAGGGAGGCTATGCTTCTTTGAAATAGTTATCCATGTGGAGGATAGATGTAGATGGTGGCTGAATAAATCTGTGCAAATACCTGCCTCAGGAATTTCACTGGCTTCTTTTTCAAATTAATGTGCCATGTACGGTTGCCTCGCGGAGATCCCCAGCTCCGCTGCGCGAGAAATTTCAACTACTCATCAGTAATTGTTCTTCACGAGGATCCCCGCGCGATACACTGATCCCCTTAAATACCATGCCTATCTTTAGACATTCAGTTAATGCTCATTCTCTTTTCCGAGAACCAGTTGTATGTTTCTTCTTTTCCCACACAACGTTCCTTTATTGCCAAGTTTGAAAAGGGGCACAAATTAAAATCCACCAATTCATGTTCCACCATCCACCTCTTTTAAATCAATCATCAGTCCCTTTTCATCTCATCCCTCTTATTCCAACCCTAGCAGTCCATACCTCCTCCAACCCATGGCGAATGACACACCCTTCGGGTTCCCCATCAAATTCTACCCCATCTGGGAAGATCCTCCACTGCCTAAGGAGTCGGACCCATTACAATTTCTCTGGGATGAGTATGACGAGGTTCAGAGGATCCTCGCCAAGGAGGAAAAGAAAAAGTGAAAGAAGGAGAAGAGAGAGAAGAAGAAGAGAAAACTGGATCCCCCTGCATCTCCCCCACCATCTTCCTCACACCCTCCCCCACCGCCACTCCCTTGATCCCTTTTCCCCCCATTTAGTCTTTTCTTTTACACTCTTTTTGTACCATTTTTATTTTTCTTTTTAATGATAGTTTCTTTTCGTTCTATATTGTTCTTAGCATTATTTTTTTCAGTTTCTCTATCTTCTGCTATGTTTATTTCTGTTTGTCTGATTGGATTCTTCTGCCTTTTATCACCTCTGAACCAGTGAGGACATTGCTCCGAATGGTTTGGGGGTGTGGCAGTCAGCCAATAAAATAGTTAATTTTAGTGCAATAATGGTGGTATAATTGAAATGAATAAAGCTAATTTCCACTTAACTGATACAATGAGGAAACATGTAAAAATTTAAATATTTTTGTAGACTTTTCGAAACAGAAAAAGTTGATCTTGACACCACCATGAAGCTAATATTAGAAAAAATTTTGAGTTAAGTACTCAGTGAGCCTAAGAGGAGAAAAACAGATGAAAATACAACCCATGAGTTAAATTTGAAGACCACACTTAGTGAGATTTGGGCCCAGAATTTTCTTTTGAAGAGTGTTTTTGGTATTATTTCTGCTCTAAGGACTGATTGAATCATGACTTTTTCACTAAAAGTTGTGCAACTCTTAATCAAAACTAATTGACAACACTCATGAGACTAAGGAAATGATCCAAGGCCTTCATTTGGACAGCTTGAGCCTGAGAATCCTACCTTTTAAAATCTGCCCTTTTGCATACACTAGTTGAGCCTTAAAATCATATTGTTTTTTTTTCTTTCGCAAGCACCAGAACACTAGCCCCTTAACCTCATGACCTGAGTCAACCTTACCCTCACTCTGAGAATTCAGAAGGTAAAGGAGAAGGAGGTAAAGATACTGAGAATGGTCCAGCATTCTGTGGAAGGTGAAGAAAAGTAACTTGTAAACAGCTGTGTATCAATGGCAGTTGTGTGGCAGTTCATCAGAAGAATGAATAATAAAAAATAAAATTAATAATAATAATAATAAAATTAAATTAAATAAAAATTAAATAAATAAAAGGAGAAAAAGAAAAGAGAAGTCTAGAGAACAACATCTGAAAATTGAAAAGAAGAGGAGACGCTGGCCATTTTGAGTCTGAAATATAAATGGAAGATGAATTTTTTGCTGAAATGAAGGTTGTGAAGTCATGACATTACAACCCATTTAAAAAGACCTTGTGAATCCAAAGTCAAATGAGCTGTCATGTGAAGATGCAGAGTTGCCCAATCTATGGTAAAAATCCTTGAAGATGTCAGAAATTAGAAGCTTGGCCTATGCTCATGCTTGCAAGCCCATTTGGGGTCTGCAACTGCTCTTGAGCCATTGAGAATGTGAACACCCTCAGGTTATTAATGTTGAGAGATAGCCCAAGTGAGAATTGGGTCTGAATTTTTACCTCATTAAGGTAGTATCCAAACTGGATTTTGAATTAAAGGCAAGTTGGGTACTGATTTTTATACATTGAAATTCTAATGTTAAATGAATGGTGGTCAGACAAACACATGTTAACTTTTAAGTTTTAAATAATCTACAACATTGCTGCAGTTTCCTCTAAGTGTTAAATGGGTGTGGGATGAAACTTTAAACATTTGAATCTGCGTTATCATTATCTGCACTATACTTAACTGATTTTAATGGTGAAGTTTGTTGGTGTCTTCACTAAAAACCCTCAGGAGACTTCACTCCTCCACTAGGGATCACCTATGGGTTTAAAAGGCTTGGTACATATGCTAAATGTACCCGTGATCCCTACGAAAGTGACATTTAATTACAGCTTTGCTAAGGGACTAGCAAAGATTAGGTTTGGGGGTGTGTTAAAACCTAAAAAGTACCACTTTTCACCCCTTAACTTAAGCTCTGTTAGGCCCTTAATCATTTAATAAATGTGTTTTAAGTCTTTTTATAGGTAATAAGCAGCAACTGCAAATAAACCCCTAATCATGCCAAGAAGCTCACTGTTGACCCAGAACTACCTCAACAGAATGAAGAATGAACCCAGACAGAGAGTTAGCTAAAGCATAGGCACATCAAAGCAGAAATAAATTAAGAAAGATGCTTCGCGCAAATGTCGCAGGATTCAATTGAACCAGAGATAATGTTTTCGCTCAGTTGTCGCGGGCTCCTGGAGGAAGCAGAACAACTGGCTGCGCTGCTCTCGCGCGGTTTGATGACAGAAAGAAATGCAAATTAGTCTTCACGCGGTTCTCGTGAAGCCCAGCCATAAGTGAGTGAAGCATTCACGCAGTCTCACACAGCTCAAAAGAGGAGTCATTAAGCTTCGCGTGATCCACTCAGAAGTAAGAGCTTCAGGTATTCTTGCACATAGCTGTCGCACAGTGGTCGCGAGATACAGACCTTCAGGGAAATGCTCGCGCAACCCAGAAACTCATGAACACTGCTTCTTCGTGATGATTTATCATGAGATTCACCAAGGGACAGACCTTGCGAGCAATCCCCGTGCCATTCAAAGCTGAAGGAGCAATCTCGCAACAGCCATTAGTATCCCGTGATGATCAAAATGTCAATCCCGCGACTGCATGAACTTTAAGTCAACTCATCCCTGCGATGCCAACTCTACCACGCGGAAGGATCTGAAATCGTTTCTACCCAGCGAGGATCGGGTTCTAAACTTCTCCCCACTTCTACAAGGGCAATCTGGGGACTTCTTGCAATTAGGGCACGCACTCCAATGCTCCAATCTTCATGCACACGCCCCAAGGCATCCAAGGGACAGGAATGGGCCGCAATCACATTGAAAAATTAGGGTTTTCCTAACCCTAATTAGGGAAGCCGACTGCTATATAAGCCTAAGCCTAACTTAGGTTTAAGAGAGCTCTTTTTGAGACTTAACTTCTGTGCTTCTTCTTGAAACCAACTGTAGAATTACAGTAGGCTAAGGTTAGGGTTTAGGAGTTTTCTTTTTTTTCCTCTTTCTTTCTCTCCATAGTCCAGCACTTGCTGGCTATGTCTTTTGTATGATTATATGGTATAGATTGTAATGGAGTTTTGTAATAAGATTTATTGCATGTATGGGATGATGGTTTTGTTGTGAGTTGTTCAGTACAGGCTGCTGCCTTGAGATCCTCCATTACTAAGTTGTATCGTAAACAATGGAGGATTGTTTTTAAGGTTTCATTTAGATCCAAGTGACCTGTGTGTCCAAGTTAGGCACATTGCAGGCCTTTCCCCACCACAGGATCCACTAAATCTGAATCCCCATGAGAGCTTGAGCTGGTAGCCTTGTGAACATGGTGGCGGCAGCAATGATCTTGTTCTGTCTTAAACCTCTGTGAGGAGGATAGCCTTTGTGGATAGTCTGTGACCATTAGCCCTAGGGTGAAGCCAATCCACAGACCTATGATAGATTCTTCCTCTCTGCGCTTGTGCTTGTAGCCTTGTGAGAGATTGTGCAGAGACGGACTCCCCTATATTTGTATAGATCCATCATCTGATTGCAGATCTGATTTGGCTGTAGAGATTGAAGGCTTATGACTGGATCACTGCAATGTTATTAAAGCACTAAACAACCATGCTTGAAAGCTAGTACTCAAACTCTTACTGGTCCTGTGTGTCCAAGCTTGTGCACTTTGTAGGCCTAGCCCCACACACGGAACGTTAGAGGATGAGGTTCTTATGGATTCTTGAGCTTGTAGCCTGGATGAAGTAGTGCCTACAATGGTAAGCTTGTTCTGACCCATCTCTGGATTGTGGTTCCCCTATTGGATAGTCTGTGACCATTTAAGTGGACAGGTTATAGCCATAAGGGATTGGATCATGGCACAGGGGTGAGTTGGATTCTTTCTTCTCTTTGGTGATAATGTAGCCATTGGACAGGATTTCTATAGTAACTGATATGAGTCTGAGTTACAAGACCCATCAGATCTGTACCTAATAACATACTTCTCACCCTTTTATATTTATTTTCCCACTCCACCATTCTTCTTAACCCTTTCTGTACTCTAGACATTAAATTGCCTTAGGATTTAGATTATAGTGACCTTAAATCCCCTTCCATTTAGGATTGCATGATATGTAGGCGGAACTGGAGAGCCTACTAAAGATAGCTCCCTTGGAGCTTTAGATCAACTTCCCTATGGGACAAACTCTTATTTATCAAAACTTGCTACAATAGGCCCTGTATCTTGCAGGACTGTGCATATTTTAGGCTTGCTGCTCCGTAATCCTCACTCTACCTTTCACTCATTTTTCATTTACCCCATTCTTATCACTGTCTTCAATAAAGTCAGTAGCAAGCACTTAAAATAAACCAACAGTCCCTTGTGTGACCATCATCTTAATGACTAGGTCCTTGTGACTCTATGTCTCCCTGAGGATCCGTCTCGGCTCAAGAGTGGCACGCGCATGCGTCGCCTCTAGGCGCGCCTCCTCAAGCTGACGAACCTGCATAACCACATCAAGTCAAAGGAAAAACTAATATATACATGAACAAAATAAGAAACTTTGAAAAGGAAATGATTATACGAGATCCAGCCTCTCCTCCAGGAGTCGCCCAACCATCTTAGTCATCACTGGATCAGCAAGCGGCACCCGAGGGACAAAAAACATAGGCAGGTGCAACAAGAACAAACAAATACATCATAAAATACTATAATGATCAATAAATCACGAATACAATAACTAAAACATATTTTAGTAGGGATAGGAGCTGACTTCTGAGGGGGAGCCTCGGGAGCAGAGTCCGAAATAACCTGCACAAAGAACCAAACAAACCAACACAAGACATGTTAGAACAAAATAGAGATGAAATAACCTAAACAAAATTATGCCACATAAAAAGAAAACTATACTTGACTCTCCGGGCGTAGAGAGGCAATAGTCGCCTCCCTCTCTTAAAGATCCTCGGCAACTCGACACTTAAATACTACATGATATTAGTAAGCTACTAAGAAAGCAAAACAATGATACCTGACAAACTAACACAATGACACAAACAAGATAAAAGATTGAATGGAATTTATCCAATAATCTAGCTTGGCCCGAAGCTGAGCCATCACTAAATTCTCCCAACTAGAGGAAGCAACTAAAGATGGATCAAACAACCATAAACACATATGTTGGCAAGCTCACAATGTTAACAATGCTAAATTATATTTATAAAGACACCTACCAATCGATCAATCTCAGATCGTAAGCTGGCCTCCACCTTTTGGCCGGCTTGCTACTGACCGCGTAACAACTCGATTATCGCCGCCTGACGAGCAACCTCACCCTCCCTCTCAGACTGTCTAAACTAAAATAAAACGAGATACCACAACCATGTCAAAATGACTAGAAGACCGAATCCATATAATACAAAAATAAATTAACTCACCAGGAGTCGTCAAGACTCCGCTAGTCGAGCCCCCAACTCATCCTCCGCCTCCCTAGCCTGAGCAACCGAGGAGGCTAAAGAGTGCATTATCTCCTCATCTGGATGAGGAGCACACCCCATCCGCTCCATTGCCCTATGGAGGGTGTCAAATGCCTCCCGCATGCTCGCGGTGAGATGGCCCTGCTCCAACGCAACCAACCTCTCCCTCAAAGCCGACGCCGACTCTGGCCCACCGATCGCGAAAGAGCCACTCCCATGGAAGGGACGTGTGAAGAGGCACCCGCCACCCAATGCACTAAACCACCGCACATACTCCCGGGCATCCGCCTCTTCAAGCGCTCAAACCAATCACGCACCACTATCACCAGGCTTAATTCAGATCACACGACTGGTCTTGAGCGCGTAACCTAATCATCACCCGCTTAAACCAACCCGACCATCTGGTTGCGCGCAGCCTACTAAGCGCGTAATCGCTTCGAGCGTCCACATAGTTGTGCGCAAATGCTAATGGTCACCTGTACAATGACCAGCCACCGCCCTAATCACGCTAAAGAAATATCCACCCCGATAACTAAAAGAAAATGCACCAGACCAAACCAAAAACAAAAAAATGCGCCAACATCACCTATACACTCCAACTAATACCAAGAATAAAGAAAAACTAAAAAAGTATCTCCCATCATTCATTCACTTGAACCTAAACTAAACCAAAAACTGCTCCCAGAACACCCCAGATCAAAATAAATAAATAAATAAGATCAGACCAAATTTAAATAAATAAGCATCACACTCAAAATAAATCAAAGCAAGCTACCAAATAAACCAAAATTTACTAAATAGAAATTACCACAAACAAAGTAAAAATATATATATAATCACTTCATAAATAAAAATCATAATTACAAAATACACTAAGGGCATACCCTCTGAATATATAACTTAAAATAAAAAACTTAAAATCCGCACGTTCAGGCAATGCTAGAATCCAGATTTATTCGAGAAACAAAAAATCTCATCTTCCCCTCTTCCCTTAGCATGGCAGCAATTCGACTGCTACCTTGCATTCTCAATCCTGTCCATTCTCAATAATCTATGCAATAAACACAACTCTTCGGGTCCAACACTTGGGATACAAAAAAAAGAAAGGAAGAAAAGACATTAATAAACAAGAAAATGCCCAAAAAAAAAATGTCCCAAAACTTTTAATCCCAAACTTGGAATAAAATTCAAAACAATAAGAACCCAAAACTTTTAGCTCACACATTTATAAACTATACTCCCTGAATTACCAAATGACAAGTGTCACATCTTTAAACCCTTCCAATCTAATTAAATCCAAACCAAACACATACCCCCCAAAAAGACCACAATCCATGACAAACCCAGATGAACCAATAATCACACAACACTTACCCCTTCAAGGAAACACAAATCCCAAAGCAAAGTAAACAAGCCGATAAGATTTGAACATTTAACACCCATCCAAAACTTTTGAAAACTCACACCTTTTAACAAGTGTCACCTTAAGTCAAACAAAAGATTCGAACAAAATACCTTAAACTTTACTCTAAAAAAAGTGAAACCCTAAATTGTTCTGGACCTCGCCAAGAAAAATGCCCCCAACCAAACCCGTCAGAACCAAGTAAACCCTCTAAACAAACCCCATAAAAACAAACTGAACTTCAAGTTAAACTAAATCCTAAAATAAGTCAAACAAATCATGTAAATCTAACTAATCTGCTAATAAGTTTAAATGAATAAACAAGCACGATGAAACAAAAAAATGCCTCTTCATTTATAATTTATAATTTTAAAAGTATCACCGGAGGAATACCTCCTGAATTTATAACCCAAAATGAAAACCAAAAACTTTAACCTACAACCCAAAACAATGACTGGGTTCAAAACTGAGATGAAGCGAGGAACAGATTCTGTTAGGAGCGTTCAATCGAAGACTTCAGGGAGAATTGGTTGGGAAACACATCCCTCCACTATTTACTCCTTTTCTTTCTCTATCTTCACCTCCTCCACCGCCGCCTCCTTAATGCTGCCTTCACTGCTCCCTAAAAAGGATCGATGTGAATACTAGCGCTCTCATTCCCAATACCGCCTACCCCCAGAATGATGCCATTCACGAACATCACCTAAGGACGGAGATCATGCAAAAAAATAAATATAGGAAGAAACTACATCCCAATTGGACAATTAGAACGCCAGATATCACTAAAATATGAATTCCATAACACAAGATATCCCGAAAAGGCCAAAACTTTAGACTAAATCAGAGAATGAAAAACAAATGAAAGCTCCCTCCCTTATATAGAGTATGGACCCAATCCCGTGCATTGCCACGTGCATTTAATTAAATCACGCGCTAGGCACACTGCACACAATCCAAAACACGTGCTCCGATCTGAGGGCGTAATGAAACCATCGTCTGTGCCAACAATGCGACGCTCTGATCATGCACACTCCATGAACCGCGTGATCTCATTAAGCGACACACTGCCGCCGTGCGACCTGAAAGGTCACCCGTACACTGACCTGGTGACGCCTCGATCACGCGCTACGATTATAGCGCATACAATTATCAAACACACTCAGAAATGCATAAATGACCCCTCAAGCCTGAGATGGCACACCTGAAATAGGTGCACGATCGTATTGAGCGACCTAAAATAGGCACACAATACCTGACTTTCGATGGAATCTACACCCTCACATCGCGGTCAAAATTCTTCTGTCCCATCGCGTAGCCTCACAGGCTGTTCCGACAGAAAAGAAAGACGTACTCACCCGTCCCATCTCATACCCTTGCATGAGAAGGAAGCATCGACAACACCCATCCTCATCGTGATAACATGTACACATACGATATCACCTCAATATCCAGCCCTATCGTAATAAATTTGCCATGCCCTCATGGCCCATCGCGAGAAGCTAAAAGCTAATCTCCCAAAAAAGTAGGCACATCACCAAAAAAACTAAGCCAATCACGACACAACCACAACGTGATTCTTTCATAACCTAAGATCTGCGAAAGAAAGAAACAAGACACGCCCATTGCGCAAATAATCTACCAACGTCCCATCGCTCAAATATCCCACCATCGTCCCATCGCTAACTACGCTTAGTCGACATCCCATCGTGAACATCATTACCTGAAAAAAAAAAGAAAAAAAGAGCTCAGACAGCACATGTCACGCCGTATGATAAAGAGAGGGGAAGCTTGAGCGTCTCCCATCGCTAAGGCAAAGGGCTCTCTCTCTCTCTCGACTTGATCTCCAAGTCCCACCAGAACTCACCCAGCACGCAACCAAAGAAAGGGAGAACCCCCAGGTCCCATCGAGACATCATTCCTCCAAGACGTTTCATCACATCACAACTGCCAAGTCCTACCACAATAAACCCAAAGAGAAGAAAGCTCCAAAGTCCCATCACGGTACCACCCCCAACAACCCACCAGTCCCATCGCGGACCACACAAGCTACATGCCATTCAGGTAAGTATCACCCCCAGGTAAGTACTACCTACTTTTTTGTTTTACTTTATATTTCTCGTAAATATATAGTTAGCTATGATTAAGTTAAATGTTTTCAAAACACATCTCTCTCGACTCGCGAATCACTGTAGTCCTCTCATAAGAGACAATCATCAGTACTCGCCAAGAATTTTAGACGAAGTATCCGGCATGCCAAGTGTCATCTTCACAACCACAATAATGGTCGGGTCCACAAATCTCGTACCGGTGGATCTGCTCAACGACGTCTCGAAAGCCACATTTTTCGCTGTTTTTCCATCGAATTGATCTTAAGTTAAAATCCCTAAAATTTTAAAGTTTCAAGCCCTCGAATCTTCAAAATCCCCTTACTTAAACAAAAAGTAAAAAAACGTAGAAAAAAAGAACAAAGCAATAAGATAAATAGAGCCGACTCACCTGTCTTTAAATACCAAAAAAAAAATTGATTAAGCGCCCCATCACCCACGCACAATAAATTACACTTAAACCTAACCTTTAACTCCTACGACCCCTGAACTCGCAATTAAGTGCATATCCCACTGTGTAGAATTGGATCAAGCGCACACGCCACTGTGCATAATCGTTTATTCAGACACATTAGGATTAGAATTCCCAACTTAGAGGCCGACTCCAGATGAATCAAGCGCATATGCCACTGCGCAGAATTCAATTGAGCACACCTCACAAGACCCCCACCTCAATTACCAGCCCAAACCGGCAATTCCCCTAGAAAACTGAATATTGAGTATATTTAATCTAAGAACTTATAAACACCTATTAGAAAAGAAATGCCTGACGCACATTAGTGTGAGCAATGATGCGCTCGGTCTGACATGACTTGCAAAAGCCTTCGATATTACATGATACTTCATTTTATTATTATCGGTCCCTGAACCTTGTTTAAGACATTTGATTGATGCCCTGATATCTCGATTACGTAAAATCCCTCTATTAGCCCGCGCCATGCGGCGGAATGCGCCATGCACCGCAGATCCGGAATGTGCCCTTCGACAGCTACCATTTGCCCTTCAAATGCCCCATTTTAGCTTGTGCTAATAGATAAGAAAGCCAAGCATGTCATGTCAGCATCCCCAGTTCACATTTGTGATTTTCCAAGAGAAACGAGAAGACACCTAGAATGAGGGGTGTCTACTTCTTCGACGCGTTCATATTTCGCAAGAGCGCGCCGAAGAGGGGAATCTGTAGACACCCCCATTTTATCCTCTCAAAATATATAAATTTGTTTGGTCAACCTTTGACCTCATAACCCTGATATGGGACCATATACTGAAATAATAGTATATGACTGAGCATAGGCTGAAACAATAGTTCTGTGGCTCAGACCCCATACCCCCGACGTGGGAACCATGCACTGAAACAATAGTACATGGTTGAACGCAGGCTGAAACAATAGCTCTGTAGCTCAGATCCCGGCGTAGAGAGACTATATACTGAAACAATAGTATATAGTCGGAATGCAAACTAAAACAATAGTCTTGCATTTCAGACCCCTAACCCTAATGTGGGACCATATACTGAAATAATAGTATATGACTGGACACAGGCTGAAATAAGAGTGTTGTGGCTCAGGCCCCAACCCCCGACATGGGAACCATGCACTGAAACAATAGTACATGGCTGAGCACAGGCTGAAACAATAGCACTGTAGCTCAAATCCCAACGTAGGGAGACTATATACTGAAACAATAGTATATAGTCAGAATGCAGACTAAAACAATAGTTTTGCATTTCAGATCCCTAACCCTAATGTGGGGCCATATACTGAAACAATAGTATATGGCTGGACACAGGCTGAAATAATAGTTTTATGGCTTAGGCCCCATACCCCCAACATGGAAACTATGCACTGAAACAATAGTACATGGCTGAACACAAGCTGAAATAATAGCTTTATGGCTTAGATCCCAAGGGAGACTATATACTAAAATAATAGTATATAGTCAAAATGCAAGCTGAAACAATAGTCTGACATTTCAAGCCTGACCTGGACTCGGACAACTCCGAATTATGCGCCTAACACCAAACGCTCAATTCGATTGCACGCCAAATCACAAGCACGCAATCAGTCCCTTCTCATACCAAACTTTCCTTCCAAGACTACCTCATGATTTGAACAAGCTCCTGACACTAAATGCCTGATCGGATTAAGCGTCCCATCACAAGCGCGCAATTGGCCTCTGCCTGGCCTAGCCTCACTATCCTTGACCCCTAAGTTCCCTCTATTTAACGCTTCAACAGTAGCGCTTAATTGGATTACGCACCCTAAAATGGGCGCACAATTAGTTATAACGCTATTAGGACTAGGAAACTTGCTGAGCAAGTCAGCCGGTCGCTCACTGAGTTGGCGACTAACTCAAAGCGATTAAGCACCGGGAGATCGGCGTACAATTTGATTAAATGCCTGAAACAAGGCGCTTAATTGCAGAAAAACCTATAAAAGCTTTATTTTCTCGAAAAGATAAAAAGAGGCTGGCAATTTTGAGAGAGAACGGACTTTTTTGGGATTCAGAAACCAGAGAACTCCGAGGACAAACCCATAGAGAAACCTAGTCATGATTTCGAGATTCAAGCTTCAAATCTTTGAGATTTCTCTCTGCAGCTCCAACCGTAGGTAGGGATTTAATTTTTTAGTTCACGACCATAACTTCTAGTCTCTAGATTTTGGAATTCTATTAGTTTTAATTTTTAATCTTAGACCATAGCACCCTTTTTGGACTGTAATTCTCTATATCTGGTTTTAGTTCTCTGAATTTAGATAGTCCTTAATCCGGCAGTCTAATTTACCGACCCTAGGCTTTAATTTCGTTCTAAAATCTTAATCTCCAGTCTTATCATTAATTTTTAGTTCTAAGTCTTAGACTCTAGAACCAGCCCTTAATCATAGGGTCTGATTTTCTGATTTCAGACTCGAATTCAGTCCTAAAATTTTAAATTATGGTTTTAATTCCCTATTTTAATATTTCTAAACATCTTAAATATTAATTTTAGTTTCTATAATTCTAGTTCATAATTTAATTCATAATTATTACTCCGAAATCGACTCTGAAAAGCCTAAAATACTATTTTATAGTCTAAAATTTAATTTATCTTTAATCTCAGCCACCCGATTTGCCCAATGGATCTTTCAGAGGGTACTCAAGAACGAGGCCAATCCTCTTAGCATAGCGGGCTCAAACCCCTTTTTTCTAATTAATTCAATTTCTAATTAAAATTAGGATATTTAAATTAATTAGACTCCTAGTAGGATTAGGAGACTTAATTAATTAGATTTCTAATAGGATTAAGACATTTAAATTAATTAGACTTTTAATAAGATTAGGAGACTTAATTAATTAGATTTCTAATAGGATTAAGATATTTAAATTAATTAGACTCCTAGTAGAATCGGAAAACCTTTTTAAAATTAGACTCCTAGTAGAATTAGGAGACCCTTTCTTAATCAGACTCCTAATAGGATTAGGAGACCAAGTTCAATAAAATCCTAGTAGGAATAGGAAAACCAAACCAATTACACTAAATGCAACCCACAGCTACTGACATTCGTCGGCGGAAGATTCAGTAAAGGAGTTCAACCTACAAGCCCCCGCTCCCCCTTAAAGTGTGATCATTGATATGTTGCAACGTCATTAAATATCTGCAGCTGGTAATCATAACAAACTAGAAACCTTCCTAGAAAACCTTTTATTTCTAACATTCTAAACACTGCATCGCTAGAATCCACCTGGACAGAATTGGAGCCACTGATTCAACGGGGATCGAGAGGAACCCAGAAAAAGCGTGCACCAACAGTTGCGACATCAATTCGCTCTGCTCGAGTAGTCATGCTAAATTAACTTCAGGATCAATGGGTTCACCCAGGGACCTCAAATCCTTCTTTACGTAGGGGCACCCATCACCAATCAAATGGGGCAATCAATGCCTTGTATAATCGGACACAAGTTGGGGATCTTCACGTACTTACTTCGCGCCTATCTTTAAGTATTGGTCGATCACCCTCTTACTTACGGAGCTATTCTATTCAGAATGAAACTCGAGCATCGAACATCTTTAATTATCTCGAGAAGTGAATATTTTTCTCAGTATATTGGGCTTTTGCAACTCGTACCATCTCGATAATGCCCAGTAATGTCGCTAAGTGCTTAGGGACCAATAGTCTTGAGGAACGGACGTTTTTCTCGACATACAAGGCTTCTATTTTACTCACCATATTACCCACTTGAAGTTTGAGGTTCATTTTGAATACAGCGAACCCGTCAGTGTTGCCTTGGGCCTCTTCGAATGTCTCTTGTCTTTGGCATTCGATCATTAGATATCGGATACTAAAGAGGGGCATTTGTAGACACCCAAATTTTGCCCAAGGTCCGTCGACACATACTTCAAGAAAGGCGTACCCCTGAGCTTCTGAAAGCACTTCCCAAACCCTTAGGAATCATCCTAAAACCTTTAAACCCCCCTCCCCCGGAACCCTTAGGAGTAAACCCTAACCTTCCTAAACCCATTAGAATCCTCTCCCAGACCTATTTCAAACCCTCCTAAGATTTGGATGAAAAGAGGAGTGCCAAAGTTTATATAGATCTCTTCTAGAGTTGAGTTATATACCATTGGAAAGAGGACTTCCCTAGCTTTCCAACGAGCTAAGAATCACCTCAATTAGAGTTATATATCAAAAGTTATGCTGATTTGAATATCGAACAGAAATGTCGGTATTTTGCCTAGCGTGTGTAATACACATGCCAGGCCTTTTCTGGAGAAATGTTGCCCCGCGTGTATATTATACACACCAAGCCATTTTTTTTCCAGAAATGGCTTGGCATGTATATTATACACCCAAACATTAGATGGATCCCCCCAATGGGCTCTGGACTTCTCTGGCACTGTAGCTATGCTTGGCGTGCATAATATACATGCCAGGCTTAGCTACAGTAAAACATGGATTTTGCCCAAATTTTACTTTTAGGGTTTGACTTGTTGATCATCCCAATGTTTAGAGTGGGTTTCATTAAGACTATTGCACCCCCATTTACCCTATTTGCAACCCTCTAGTCATTTGAAACCTCACCCTATCATCTACCATTCAACCTGATTCACATCTTTCCAAGCCCTTAAGATCCTAGGAAACCTTAGATGTTAGGATTACCTAATTGCTAACCCTAATTAGCTTTTAATTACCCCCTAACCCTCTCTTTTTCTATAAATAGAGAGGCACCCCCCCTTGAAAATTTTCAAAGAGAGAAAATTCTAGTGATCTCCCCTCCCATTTACCTCCACTAAACCCATATAATTCTAAAACTAAGTTTCATATTTGACACCTCATTCTATACCATCCATCCTTGAGATTTAGCTAAATCTAACCCCTAGCCTTCTTCTCCTACCTCTTAGCTCTCTAGACTTAGAGATCAAAACCCATTTCTCTAACTAGTTGCTTTCGGAAGCTTATCCAAGACGCTCTCACGCGAAGATCCACATCGGTGCTACAAGGGCCCGAGAGCTCCGGCTCTCGCCTCTATTCCTCTACCTTCTTTTGCCTCTCCTCTATCCTAGAATTGAGCCATTACGCTCCAAATTTCAACAAGCAGGAGGGCTTAATAGGATCGTTGTGCCTTCGGGGCAGGGGAGGTGCTGCTCATTTTTTGTTTCTTTATATATATATATTTTATATAAACTAGCCACACATCCAAATAGCCATAGTAGAGATCACTTACGAGTGGGTTGATCGGGTGCCTAACACCTTCCCGATTGATAACCAAAGCCCCTACCCAAGAGCCTTTGGCGTAGACACGAATCAGAGTCATATTTTTGCACTTCGGTGCTTTCAATATTGATTTAGGTTTTCCGAGACACCAAAATCTCTGGGTGGCGACTCTAGTTTTTATTAAAGAGCGCTTCGTTGCGACGGATTCATTAAAAATCCATGGTTGCACAGTTAGATAGTGACATGCTTGAACATGATTGAAATAGTATACTGAAATGCTTGAAATATACATGATTGATGGATAGTGACATGCTTGGACATGAATGTTAAATAAAATGCTTGAATGTAAAGGATTGAAAGATAGAATCTTGTATAGAATACAGCGTATGACAGATAGATTCTTGAATATGTATAAAACTTTTAACGTGAAATACATAATATGATAGAGAAAATTTGAAAATATGCATAGAATACAGAAATACAAACAAAGAGATATGAATACAAAAATATGAATACAGAAGCATGAATAAAAAAATATGAACACAGAAATACATGATACAGAACCTCAGAAATGAGGATACCTGATACATAACCTTAGAAATGAGGATACATAAGAACTGGGGATTTATGATACAGAACCTCAAAACTGAGGTTACATGATACAGAATCTCGAAAATGAGGATACAGAATATAGAAATATGAATTCAGTACATGAAAGATAGAATCGGAAAATATGTAAAGAATACAAAATTTTGAATATAAAAAAGATGAATAGTGCAACGAAAACTGAAAATTTTAAAGTGAAAAGACGATACCATACAGACATGTGCAGAACCTCACATGGCTTATCACTGTTCTCACGAACTGGCTTGTATGAGAACACCTCATATATGAAAGGGTTATCAAAATGTCAGATGAGGATTGGGTCTAGTTAGATCAATAGGGTCTTTCATCCTTGCCTAAGATTGGCTAAACGACGAAGAGTGTCGGCCTTTATTCGCACTAACATTGGCATATAGTTTACAAACAGGACCATTGTTGGTGTTTGGTATCAACACTGATTTAATTAAAAGATACTAATAATTAACTTACACCTCACAATTTAATAATAATTGATGGTTGGTGCCTGTGGATCATAATCTTGCACCTTACTCTCTTAATCACATTATTTCCCAGTTAGTGATAAATAAAATACCATTGAATTGCTATTATTTTTTCTAATGTTTACTTATGTGTTAATTAGTATTAGTTACGATGCATATAGTCAAAATTCTTGTTGACAATTAGTTATATTCACAATTGTTGGAAACCCCACTCACACATGCACCTATGGAATGTCTATATGCTACCTGTGCTAGAATACTAAGATAATGCTAACTAAGATTTTATTGAGCGTCATCGCTTACATTCGTTTCATGACCCAAAAATTTCAGAAGTCAGTCGCAGTCAGTAGCCACCCAACCAGGATAGAGAAAGTTGGACATTGAGGGATCCAGGAGTAACTACGAGCTGATAGTTTGAAGCTCCTTTTGTCTAGTAGGGCTACCAGCACCTACACTTAGTTTTAAAGAATCTTTCCTTCTTATTTTAGCTTTTGTTTATGTCCATTACTTATGAAATATTGGTTATATTTTTCTAATTGGGCTTGTATGGATGGTTTAACTTTTAAGGTCTTATTTGATGGTAAAGGTTTTAAAAGTTGCCTTCATTATATTGTTTAACTCATTGAAAACCGTTTACGATCAAATCGTAATTCTGAATATGCCCGTCAGGTTAATGAAATTGGGAGGTTAAACCGACAACATTTGACTTAAGGTTTTGGGCATATTTTGGTAAATAAAGATAATTCATTTTTGCACTTAAAAATATTTTTTGCGAGATTTTAGAAAATAAATAAATATATATATGGAAAATTTCATGCTGAAGAGAAATGAAGTATGAACTTCAAATAGAAGTATATGGATATGAATAGAAATTAATGGTGTGCACCACGCCAGGTCGCATCGGAGCCATCGACGAACCGCGTGTTCGGGTACGAGTATGAAGGGCATGACAATTCTTCTCTTTCCCGGGTTGTAGGTATAATATCGAAGACTCTATTTTTCACTCGATGGATCTCCTCAATCATTCCTCTTACCAGCCCTGGTAGGGGAAATAAGTGTGGCGCATTCTTCTTTCCCATGCAAGCTACATTTATGAAGATGTGGGGACTAATGTGCCAATGATGGTTGGAGGAAGAGATGATTCCTCATATAGCAACTCTGTGAAGCCTCCTCTCAGCATTTCAAAACTAAGTCCTTCCCCTAAGGTATTTATAATGGGAGTCTACTGCACAAAGGATGTAGTCATTGGTGGTGGAATGGACTCGAAAAAAATAAGAGCAGGACTAGAAGTAGCCACCTCAGGGATATGATGCACAACAGGCAGAGGGGGAATTTCGTCTATCACAGATATATTGGGGCTTATAGTGTCTGTCTCAAGAACAACAGGCAGTGTGGCTGCTACAGGTGAAGGAGGTAAGGCAGACCCTGTAGGTGAGTCCAGGGTTGAGTCATAGAGACTAGTTTATTCTTATATAGGTTGTGACTCAGCTGCTATCTCCAGTTCAACAGATGTTGGACCTATTAGGGAACTGGGCTCCAGTCCTTCTTGGGGAGGAGTAGAAATACTCACTCCCTCAATCACCACAGGCTTAAGAGGAGCAGTGGTATCTGACCAGCTCATAGTATGTATATATTTAAATTAAAATCAAGCCTTAACCTATTGCAAGCGTACAATGGAAATTATAGCACTAGTGATAGGATCGATCACACGAAGAAGTTATTATCTTTTTATAGATTTTTATATTCCTTTTCTAAAAACTATCTTTATCTTTTAAGTCCTAAACTACTGGAGAAATATGAATAAAAGAATAGATTTCTTAATCTAATTGCATAAAAAAATAAATCCTAATCCTCCTTCTTCAGATTGAGGTCATCAATCTCAACCTTCAACTATCGAATGTTTACAAATTTAAAATACCGTTACACCATATTGTTGCCTTCCAGAATTTGGTCGTCAATCAAAAACTAAAATTCTTCAACCCAGATTTAAACTAACCAATAATCTCCTAAAATCTAAGTGTTAATCAAATTCGAGAAAATTGAAGATGGAAAAGTAAACCCGTTACACTATTCTGCAAACTTTAACCAGAGTCATCAATTCAAATCAAAATTCTAAGATGTTTACGAAGCATATAAAATCTTAACTAAACATAAAATAAAATCTAAACTATAAAGCAAAAGTAGAACCATCCAAAGGGTTGATCTTTCAGCTTCCTCAGCCTTGGTTGTCAAGAAAAACCTTAGAGAACTGTGGACTATGTTACTTTGTAAATTCTAAACTACTTTGATCGAGAGAAAACACAGACCTCAGTTATCAATTGATACTGTAAAATTCTTTGAAGATTATTCCTATACCGGGCTCTCTTATTTATAGATCATAAGGAGTCGGTTTACAGAGTTCTAATAAAAGAAACTATTAAAATAAAAGATTCCTAATATAACTCTAATTCTAATTTTATTCTTCCTTGCTTTCAACAGTTGATGTGTTTCGGGTTTCTTTCCTTGATAAAAATAGCAAAGTCTTTAGGAGTCTTCTTCATCAATCTCCCAGATCCATGATTAATCAAACTTCGAATTAAAGAGTTCTAATTCTATTCTTGGAGGTGATAATCTTCACTCACGTGATCAGCAGCTGCAGAAGTAACAGGAAAGCTTCTATAATCGTAATCCATGATTATTCTTTTTTTTTTTTCTTAGAAAATCGTAAATTATGATTTTCTATCTATGGTAGCTTCCTCAGTAGGTGATAAACTATTGCTTTCTTCTGTATCGCCTTTTACTCTTTTGTCGCTTTTTGAAGAATCATCTTTTAAAGAATCGTAAATTATGATTTCTCATTTTTCTCTTCTTTAGCTTAAGTACTAGCACATAATTGTAAATTATGATTTCTCAATTTTCAATAGGTGGCAAATCGTCTTCTTGGGCTCAATCGTCTTTTTACTACTTTTTGAGTTTATTTTGATGAATATTAACACTTTGGCTCTTTTTTACTATTTTCCTTTAATATTTGTAAATCAGCATCTTATTAGTAGCAAACTAAGTCCTAGCATCACTAGTTTAAAGGTGATAAAATGATATATTCTATGACTGGTCACAACCCCAAACTTAAGCTTTGTTAGTTCCTAGCAAACACGAAAATATAAACTAAGAATTTAAATGCCACTTTCGTAGGGAGCACGATTGCATTTAGCGGATGCAACAAGCCTTTAAATCCCTAGGTGATCCCTAGTGGAGGAGTTGTAGTCTCCTGAAAGTTTTCAGTGAAGTTGCCTACATGGTCGTTATGATTTTCTAAAATTATCAATCCTTTATCCTTATTTTCCATTGCAACAGTTATCCTTGATTAGAACTCCAACAATTTCAATTCACAATAAACATAGAGTGTATATGCACTAGTGAACAGTTTATTCTTCATAAATTTTTCTAAACTGCAGATTTAGAAAATATTTTCATTCAAAAACTCACTATTGATATACTCTCAAAAAGTTATTGAAACTTTTAGGTTCTCTCAGTATATTTTTCAGAAAAATTCAGTCAAAGATAATTATAAAAATGAATCTCATAGAAAAGATAATCCCATCATATTCTTATGATTCCCTGTGCAATTTATAATATCTATTATCCTTATCTCTACTAGGTTTATGCCTTTACAAATTGTAAATCAGAAAAGTCTTTCCTTCGGCTTGTAATGGGGTTTTGGATTTCAAAAGGTATCAAGGAAAGGTAGACAAGGATTTAAAATTTTTTCTGAGAATTTAGCTCTCCTTTTTCCTGTCTTCTTCTACTATTCTACTTCAGTAAGTATCCATGATTGGATAACTTCTTCCCATTTATTTCTTTTATATATATATATATAAATCCCAGTTTTTCAGCTATAAAATTGCCTTTTACGATTTTTCTTTTTTTTATAGCTTTTCACTAAATCATACTTTTCTTTTTCAATATCATTTTTTTTTTTAATGATTTTTCTTTCTTTTCTTATATTTTCTTTTCTTTCTCTGTACCTCTTCTTTCATTCCCTTTATCTGTTATTCTTTTACTCCTTTCACTCCCTCTTCTTCCCTTCTTTCTTTCTAAACTGTCAGAAATTGTAAGGGTTAAAGATAGAAAGCTTGGGGTAGTACATATGGTTAAAGGTTTATAAAATTTTGGTACAAGAAAATTTCATTTCAGGCTTCTAATATGGGTTCAAAGGATAAAATGTTTTGGGATTTTGGCTTTTTTATCTCTGGTTTAAACAAAAGATGACCTTAAATCAACTTTACATAAATGCCTTATTGCTTTGATATTTATAATAGATAGTTCTAAACAAAAAATCAGGTTATCATATTCATAGAATAATTCGATTCTAAATTCAGCAATATGAGATTTCATATCAGTATAGAAGTTCAAAGAAATTTTGCAATAGAAACAATCTCTCTCAGAATAAAAGAGTAAATATGGCTCAAAATCACACTGGTTTATAATTTTTTGAAACTATAATCTAAATTTTTTCAATTTAGACCAATATATTGTTTCAAACATTCATTTTAATACAGTGTTTCAATGGGCTAAGCATGAATTATAACTGTTCTAAATTCTAGTTATTAAACTTCTATTATAATGAATCGTAAGTTTTCAGGATTTGTAATTTCTTCTATCATAATTCCTATGCACTGATCAGAAAAAATTTTAAAATTGCTAAAAATAAAACTATTATATGCAGAAATTGTGTATCCCTCCAAACTAAAATCGGACAATGCCCTCATTGGCACAAAAAATAGGGGACACAAAATTATTTTCTAAAATTATTGATATACTTATTATTCACCGAAAAAAATCTGTTATCAGATATTTACTCTCCCCCAAACTTGAGAGAAAATATCCGCGGCTTATTCTCAAAGTACCAATAACAAAAAGTGTTAGTAAGAAGAAAAAAAAGTTAGTAAAAAACTTGATAGTTAGTAAAAGAAAAGAAAAATTGTATATATAACTAAATATTTACAATGATCAGCAACGAAGAAAACCTATTTACATAAGAGAGTTTAAACCTAGGAAAAATCTACATACTAAGTTAGACATGACACTAGCAGCAATGTCCGAAAAGAAGTCTTTGATAAAGATCGGTCCTTGACTTCTAACCACCTTCAATCAGAGTCTCTCATTCCTTCCTACCAAAGGAGTGTCCACACCTTGGCATAGTCGCCATTCCAAGAACTGTCTGAACACTTTTCTGTGCCTTTCTTCATCTCCTTGATTCATTAGCTGCACCCTCAGTGTATTTGAGCGAAGAAATTGAGGAGAAGGAAGTCTACACATCTTCATCCCCCCACAAAGAGAAAGGGTAACTCTCATTCCTTCCACCGAAGAAATGCAATCCCACTATGGAAGTCCTTTGAAGAGAGGGAAGTGAATGCATCTCTAGATCACCCTTCACCTATACTGCTCCCTTGTGAAGACTATGTGAAGAGAATGTAGTCTAAGCAAAGGGAGAAGATAAGCAATGGAGAGGGGTGATGAGAGACGGCTCAACCCACCATCATCATATAGGAGCTCGCATTTAGGGTGGGTTGTGATGGTATAAAAGTTAGGAAGTGGGGGAAAATGAGTTCGTGGTATATGGTTTCGGATTTGGGTTAGGTTTAGGGTTAAGGGTAGTCTTGGTGGATGATTCAGCATCTTGACTAGGTCACTGGCGCTTCAAATTTTCTACTCTTTGTTCTGCAGCCAGGAGCTCAGCTTTAGGTATTTCAAGAATTCTATCAAATTTCTTACTGAAATTACTTGGGTTATGTTCTTCAGTCATGGGGTTTAGGTATGAAAGATGGAAGATGAAAGAGATGAGTTTTTAGGAAGGTAAGGGTCTAGTTTTATAGGGAAGGGAAGGGTTCACGTGTCAAGGTATAAACTTATAGGCTTGAGTAGTTGGCAAGTGGAAATATTGAATGTGATGCATGTCCGCTTCCTCTATGAACTAAATGGGTTTGAATTCTAACGTCACCGATAAGATCGATCACTGGAACTGCCTGTTCCCTAAAATTGTCGTTTGCAATTCTATAGAACAAAAGCAAGACTTATTGATGCTTTAAATCGTACAAACTATGATTTGACTCGACGTATCATGAGACATTGTCAATCCATACGAGTAAAGTGATTGTGACATAACAAAAGCGACTGTTATGATTGCCTGGACATTTACATACCGTAAATCATATAATACTCTTTTTCTATTATTTTATACATATATTACAAGTGTTTGCTATGGGTGAGTCGGTAGCTCGACAGGTTGTAGAAGGAATTAATTAAAAATAGAGGGAGTTGATGTGCCTCCCATAAATATACATCCTCTAGACGTAGCAATTGCATGTGAAGGTAGTACGTTACTCTCTCTTTTAGAAAGGGTTAGCTACTCAATTTGAGTTTCTAACCTTTCAACAGATTGTCGCAAATGATTGAGTAACTGTGTCTGGATGTGGCTATGTTGCCCCCAGTTGTCTGCTATTTGCAACAGGGCATCCTCATTAGCAGTGTGGTATTGGGCTCTTGTGGGGTAAGGAGGAACAATTGAGGTTGGGAGACTAATTGAGTTGGGCCATGGTTAGGACCACAGACTTTTCCTTGTTGAGATGTTGGGTACGATTTTATACCCACCAGAGATTGGGATTTTATTTTCCGAAACATAAGCCTTAGAAAACCTTTCATCACTGACTTTAATTTATATAATCTTCCTTGCTTAGGATATATATATTTGTTGAAGTCTCCGAATCAATCTCACCTGATGCGTGGTGTTGCACCGGTTCCTTGCTAAGGGTTTCAAAAAGTTCCCAAGCTTCTTCAGCTGTTAAGTTACAAAACATACCACCACAGGCCACATCAATCATATGCCAGTTTGCATCATTAAGGCTTTCATAAAAAGTAAGCACCAGTTGCCAGCGTGTAATCCCATGGTGAGGGCACTTGTGCAGAAGATTCTTGAGATGGTTCCAACACTCCTGAAGAGATTCATCCGAAATTTGGAGAAACGTTACAATCAGATGCCGGATTTTATTCGTTCTACTGATTGGAAAGAATTTTGTAAGGAACATGCATTCCAATCCTTCCCAATTAGGGATCGAATTATGAGGTGAAGAGTTTATCCACTACTTTGCTTCATCTCTAAGGGAATATACTAATAGCCTCAATCGAATGGATTCTTTTGTCAAGTTCCTAATTCGAATGACAGTGCATACTCTTACGAATTTATTTAAATGTAGATAGGGGGTCTTTGTCCACTAGCCCATGAAAAGTCGGAAGTGTTTGAAGTATATTGGGCGTAATTTCAAAAGTCCTATTACCAGCTTTAGGGTGCATTTGGATACATGGGGGAGGTGTAAGAGGTGGCAACGCATAGTATTCCCCCATGGTTTTAGCCATATATTGGTTTCTTCCTACCATACTGAGATCACAGCAGGGTGGCTAAAAATAGTAATTATAAATATCTACTTGAATTTGAATTTTATGTAATTTTTATTCTAGAAAGCAGGGAGAGAGAGCAAATCTAAGCCTCGAGCTTCGTTGATCAGGGAAAGTTGAGACTCTGAGTCATCTCTCCGAATAAACCTACGAAAGATTAAGAAGTGATCCAAGAAAGTTAAAAATATAAAGAAGTATAAAAAGAGAAAGATAAATAGTTATTTCTAAAATTGGAATATAAACAAAAATAAGAGATAACTGCTTCCCTGACAACGGTGTCAAAAACTTGACCGACTTATAGTATATATATATTTAAATTAAAATCAAGCCTTAACCTATTGCAAGCACACAATGAAAATTATAGCACTAGTGATAGGATCGATCCCATAAGAAAGTTATTATCTTTTTATAGATCTTTATATTCCTTTTCTAAAAACTATCTTTATCTTTTAAGTCCTAAACTACTGGAGAAGTATGAATAAAAGAATAGATTTCTTAATCTAATTGCGTAAAAAAAAAATCCTAATCCTCCTTCTTCAGATTGAGGTCATCAATCTCAACCTTTAGCTATCGGATGTTTAGAAATTTAAAGTACTGTTACACCGTATTGTAGCCTTCCAGAATGTGGTCGTCAATCAAAAACTAAAATTCTTTAACATAGATTTAATCTAATCAACAATCTCCTAAAATCTGAGCATCAATCAAATTCGAGAAAATTGATGATGAAAAAGTAAAATCATTACAATAATCTGCAAACTTTAACCTGAGTCGTCAATTCAAATCAAAAGTCGAAGATGCTTACAAAGCATATAAAATCTAAACTAAAAATAAAATAAAATCTAAACTAGAAAGTAAAAGTATAACCATCCAAAGGGTTGATCTTTCAACTTCTTTAGCCTTGATTGTCAGGCAAAACCTCAGAGAACTGTGGACGATGTTAATTTGTAAATCCTAAACTACTTTGATCGACAGAAAATACAGACCTCAGTTGTCAATTGATGTGATAAAATTCTTCGATGATTATTCCTATACCGGGCTCTTTTATTTATAGATCATAAGGAGTCGGTTTACAGAGTTCTATTAAAAGAAACTACTAAAATAAAAGATTCTTAATATAACTCTAATTCTAATTTTATTTTTCCTTGTTTTTAACAGTTGATGTGTTCTGGATTTCTTTCCTTGATAACAGCAGCAGAGTCCATAGGAATCTTCTTCGTCAATCTCCCAAATTCGTGATTAGCTAAACTTCTAATTAAAGAGTTCTTATAATTCTGTTCTTGGCAGTGATAATCTTCACTCATGTGATCAACAACAGCAGAAGTAACAGGAAAGCTTCTATAATCGTAATCCACGATTATTCTTTTTTTTTTCTTTTCTTAGAAAATCGTAAATCACAATTTTCTATCTATTGTAGCTTCCTCAGTAGGTGACAAACTATCACTTTCTTCTGTATCGCCTTTTACTCTTTTGTCGCTTTCCAAAGAATTGTCTTTTAAAGAATCGTAAATTACAATTTCTCATTTTTCTTTTCAGTGACTTCAGTATTAGCTCTTAATCGTAAAATACGATTTCTCAACTTTCAGTAGGTGACGAATCGTCTTCTTACCCTCAATCATCTTTTTACTGTCTTTTGAGTTCATTTTGATGAATATTAATACTTTAGTTCTCTTTTACTGTTTTCCATTAATATCTGCACATTAGCATCTTATTAGTAGCAAACTAAGTCCTATCATCACTAAGTTAAGGGTGATAAAATGGTATATTCTGTGACTGATTAGTATCATCAATATTTTTAACACCAGGTGTGTCCTGGCCTTTAGTACTAACTTGAGTGGATTCAGTCAAGATAGGGACAAAAGATATATTGCCTATAGAAAAAGAGGTAGATATCTGCTTTTTGTTTGTTGAATTCAGAGTCCCTTTATAGATTACAACATTTAGGCCTTCATCCCTTCTTTTAAGAACCTTTTCATTAGGTTCAAGACATCCATGAAATGCAGGGACAAGTTACTTTCTTCCAAAATTTTAACTTGTATTTTGGGGGTTTGCCCAACAATTTTGTTGCCATTTGTACAAAATCCGGGAGGATAGGAGGTGGTAGTCATAGAATCGATTCCTCCAGATGTTCAGTAGATACCTCAGGTCTCACCAGAGGTGCTTACAGGATACTAGCAATCATATTCCTGGTCAATTGAATGGATAGCCCATCAACAATGGTGGAGAGCATTCGGGGTTGACCCGTGCTGCTATTGGTCATCCTTTTATAAAACAACTTCACCAGTCTAGGGTAGATTGGAGTCATTCCAAGCTCGATGAAATAGTTAAGCCTTGCATCCTTGAAGTATTTAATGTTGGCTCTGCTGAAATCTATCTTTTTCTAGTAGGCAACTTCCACTGCAACTTCGACCCCCACAATATGTTGTTTCATCGTGGTTGGGGGCTGATCGAATAATTTTTAGGTGGATGCCAGCCATTTACCTTTATCTGCTTGTGTGCTCTCTTCAGGGGCGGAGATGGTTTCTATTTCAATCTCCATTCTCCCTTCAAGTAGTTCTTTAAGAACTATCCCAGAAGACTTAGACTTCTTTTTGGGTGGGGTTGTTGTAGTAACCCGTGTATTATGCTGATGGGGTAGAGAATGGTAAGAAATGTTACCTTCTTATTCTTCTTCCCTCCGCCTCGCGGGTTTTTATCTTGACATGTTGCGATTTTCCTTCTGAAAGAATAATAGAAAATCGATTAATAATCCAAAATATATATAGCTTATACCCATATGATCATAAATCGATGCTTTTTAGAAGAGACCAACCGATTTTAAAATCATTACCTTGCTTGCTTATGGATGATCAAACCCTAATCTTAAAAATAGAAGATGAACCGCGATAGGGTTTCACAGAAGGAAAAGCACAAGGTAGTTGGGTAAATGAAAAATGGTTGGGCACAAGAGATTTTGAAAATGGTGAGAAGAGAAGAAAGAAAAGCTGGAGAGTTAAAAAATGGGGCGAGCATATCCTCTAACAAATAATTAGGCCCAATTTCAGTGATGACCTGTCGAATCGGTCATCACATGTATGCATAACCTAGAGTTGGCGATTCGACTCTAGCTTTTTACCTCTCGTAAGATCGAACACCCATACAATTCAAATCATAATCACTACGCTTTGACCTTCAAAAGTAAAGAAAATTACGAGTGCATGTAAATCCATATGTTCACTCAAAATAGTGTATAGTAGACAATATCTTACGATTGATCGTATTTCACCACGATTTGAATCCTAAGGTACTTTTCTAACATAATTTCCTAAAAACATTAAAAGGAATAGTTTACATATTTTACAAAATTTTGCTACGGATGACTAGGTAGCTCGACGGGGTCTGAGAGGAACTCAATTTGGGTCAATAAGGGTGGATGTTTCCCCCTTAGATTCTTGTTATCCCAATGTAAATTTGATCAGTGTGGGGTATAAAAGGGCAAGAGGATACTGAAGAACCATTCGAGTTGGATTGTGGTAGATACCACCAGTCTCTCCTCTTTGAGATGTTGGGTGCGATTTGATACCCAACAGGGACTGAATTTTTGTTTTCCAAAGTGTCAGTTTTGGTATAAAACTCATCACTGGTTTTAGTTCATACAGATCTCCTTAGTTAGAAGTGTAATTCTTAAAGCCTCCGAGTCATCCTGACTTGATGCATAGTGTTGCATCGAATCCTCACTGCAAGTCTCAAAGAGTTCCCAAGCATCCTCTGCAGTTAATTCAAGGAACATTCCCCCACATGTAACGTCAATCATATGTTAGATTTGTTCGTTCAGGCCTTCATAGAAATTAAGCACTATTTGCCAACACGGGACCACATAATGAGGACACTTATGCAGAAATTCGTTAAGGCGCTTCCAACTCTCCTGAAGAGATTCATTCGGAAATTGATGGAATGATATAATAACCTTCCAGAATCTATTCAACGTGCATGCAGGGAAGTACTCAGTGAGAAACTTAATTTGTAACTCTTCCCAACTAGCTATTGAATTACAGGGCAAAGAGTTTAGCCACAGCTTTGCCCTATTTTAAAGAGAAAATGGAGACAGTCTCAAATGAGCGACCTCTTCAGATAGGTTTTTTGCCTAAAGGTTGTGTAGATTTCGAGAAAGACTGTCAGATGCATATAGCGATTCTCATCACCAAGCCTATGAAAGATATGAAGTAATTGAATTAAACTGGTCTTGATCTTAAAGATCCCACTACCGGTTGTTGCAGGTAAACGAATACACGAGGGAGCTGGAAGAGTGGATGGCGCATAGTGCTCCCTCAATATTTTAGCCAGTTGATATTTTTCTCCCACCAAGCTGAATTTAATTGGAAGTAGGACAGGGCGGCTAGAACATTTTTTTTTTTTAATTTATTATTACTATTATTATTATTATTATTCCAGAAGGTAGAGAGAGAAGACAAATCTGGGCCTCTAGCTTCTATTGTCAGAAGAAGTTATGAAACATTCGATCTGTTGCTCCGAATAAACTTACGAAAGATTAAGAAGTAATCAAAGAAAATAAAAATAGAAAAGAAAAGAGGTTTGAAAGACAAATATTGGCTTTCAAAATTTTTCGCTTCTCCGGCAGCGACGCCAAAAACTTGGACTACATTATAATTATGCTCTATCTTAACTTATTGCTAGCACACAAAGAAAATTACAACACTAGTATAGGATCGATCCCACGAGGAAGGTCGAAACTCTAAAAACTTCTATTTGCTTTTAAAAAATAAATAATAGTTGTTTAAACTAAAGTCCAGAAAATAAATTACAGAAAATAAATCTAAATCCTCATCCTTCCAGATTCTAGTCGTCAATTAGTCTCCTGCTGGATTTCTGATATTTACATAATTTAAAATACCGTTACACTAATCTGCAGTCCTCCAAAATTTGGGCGTCAATCAATAACTAGATTTCTGTAGATTTTTATGAAAAGAAAATACCATTACACTAATATTTCAAATTCTCAACTTTAGGCATCAATTAAAATCAAGAACTTTCAGATGTTTACAAAGCAGGAAAATGCAGTAAAATAAATCTAAACTAGGGAGCAATAAAATTAATCTTTCATCTCTTAGTTGCAGTCATCAATTGCTCTTGAAAAACTATGGATACTCTACTCTAGAAAGTAAATAAAATCTATCATAATTTTTATCTTCAGGTTCCTCAACCTCAATTGTTAATTGCGGCTGAGAGACCTTCGATAATTATTTTGGGTGTTGAGCCATCTTATTTATAGATCCATAAGGGGTCGGTTTACATTATTCGAATCCTAATAAAAGTAAACTACAAAACTAAAAGTTTCCTAAAATTATAAACTTCCTAATCCTAATCTTCCTTGCTTCGAACAGAAGATGCATGCATATCTTTTCGTTAATTTCAGCAGCAGATATCTTCAGAATTCTTATCACCATTCTTCTCAGATTCGTAGAATGCAAGACTTCTATATTAAGAGTTCTTTCTATTATGTGCATGGCGGTGCAACTCTTCACGTGTTCTTCAGCAGCAACATATGCTTTATAGTACAAAATCGTAATTACAATTTTGCTCTTTCTTTAGTACGATTCTTTGCTTTCAATCGATCATAATTCAACACGTTCTCTCCAGTCCTGAGCATTCTGCTGTAGAATCGTAAATACGATTCTCTGTTTCTTCTTTGGCTTCACTCAACGTGTTTACGATTTGGATCATAAATCTTCTTTGGGCTTATGACTGGTGATTCTATTATGATTGAGATCGTAGTTTCATGCGATCGTCTTTCTTTCTGCTTTTTGAGTTCATTTTAGCAAAGATTAACACTTTTGTTCTTTTCTGCTTACTGTTCTAAATATCTGCACATCAACATTTCATTAGTAGCAAGCTGGGGTCTAGCATCTCTAAGTTAAGCTTGATAAAATAGTAAATCATGTGACTAATCAGCTTACAGTTTCTTTGAAGCTTCTAGAGGACCGAGACAAGGTTGCCCCCATTCTCCATATCTTTTCGATATCGCTAGTGAAGGTCTTGCTCTCATCTTCCAAATGGCTGAAACTGAAGTTATGGTGGTCGGTTTTTCCAATCCTAGAAACAATCTTAGTATTAATTTACTTCAATATGCGGACGATTCCCTTATCATGTGTGAAGAGAATCCATGTCAAATTCAAAATGTCTGCAATCTTCTAAAGGCCTATGAAGATGCTTTTGGCCAGCGAATTAATTACACTAAATTCAACTTATATGGAATTAATGTCGATAACCAATTATTAGATTGCTGAGCTAGAAGTCTAAACTTGGTCCCCAATTTACTACCTTTTAGATACCTTGGGATTCTCATTGGAGTCAGCAAACTCAAAACCTTAGACTGGGACCGAGTGATCTCCAAGGTCAATACTAGATTAAGTTGTTGGAAGAGTAAAATTCTCTCCAAATGAGGTAGGATGAGCTTCATTCAATCAGTATTAAGTGCTCTCCCCACATATTACCTTTCGATGTACAAATGTCCTCACAAAGTTAGCCTTGAAATTGAAAGAGTTGAGAGAAATTTTCTATAGGATGATCCCGGCAACAAACGTAAAATTCACCTTATTAGTTGGGAGAAGGTAACGACCCCCAACTAGGCTGGAGATCTTAGAATTCGTCCTCTTATGAAATGGTGGTGGCGCTTAGAGGATCCTAATGAGAGCAGTTGGAAAAATACCATCAAGCAAAAATATCGAACCTGTGATAAAGGTTGGGGTCTCAAACGCTCCAAGAATTCTTTTGCTTGGTGGTGGTGGAAGAGCATTGTTTCCGCTAGAGAAGATTATCTTAAAAATGTTTCCTTCGTTCTAGGTAAAGGGGACCACATCAATTTATGGGCACGTAATTGGTGCCACCTTGGCACAAACCTCTCTATCTTATACCCCCATCTATTTGGTCCGCTCATCAAAATTGCAGAAATTTTGCAATGGGTTATCAGCTTTAAATGAAGGCTGAATGAGATTGAGATAGCCGAGTACAGATAAAACTAGCTTAAGGCCTAATTGCAGAGATCAACGTATCTGGAACCGTACCAAAAAACAGTCATTTACGGTTAAATCTGCTTTTATGGCCATTAGTGATAGTCATCCTAACGTCAATTGGGAATTTCTTTGGATACTCAGAATTCCTTCAAACATTAATTATCTTCTTCTTATGGTCGGTGTTTTGGAACAAAATCGCTAGGGTTCCTTTTGGCATCTTAATACAAGAGGCATGAATTTAGACAAGAAAAATGTTTCCTTTGTGGCTCCGTCGATGAAAAATCGATCATTTACTTCTGCATTGCGACAAGATCTGGACGGTTTAGGGTAATTGTTTCAAACCGTTTGGTATGGCCTCTTGTGTTCATAGAAGAATTACTGACTTTATCATTGGGTGGGACGTTGATCAGTTCGATGGGCTTAAAAAGTGGTTATGGAACCACATTCATTTTGCTATCATTTGGAATATTTGGACTACATGGAAAGATATTAGATGCAACGGGGTTACTTTTGTTGAAAACAAGCTGATTCTGTTTGTAGATGGGTAGTGGCTAATGTAGACACCCCGAAAAAGCGCATACCAACAGCTGAAGGGATCAGGGATTCATCCATTTTCAATCTCAACAGATTTGAGGCGGAGCATTCCCTTTCCTCTCTCTCTTACTTCTGATGCGATTCTTGGGTTTGTAATTGGGAGCTCTCTGTTGGGGTTTTTTTCTTTTAATTTGTTGTTTCTTTTTATATATTGTTTGGAGGTTTGTTTCCGGTCATTTCGGTTTCCTCCTACATAGATTTTTCCCTTTCCATTCGAGTTTCCTACGTCTCCTCCGGTATCTATCGTGATTTTCTCCGGGAAGTCGGATTTTCCAGATAGCAATGCTAGTCTTGCTAGAATGTGTTTTATGGGGCCCTCCGAAGCACATTTCTAGCTTTCTTTTCTTATTAATACAATACAACACACCTTTTCAAAACAAAAAAAAATGTACACATTATAGATAAGGGGGTTACAACTTGCACATGAGATTGTACCGTGGCACATAGCTTAAAGGAAAGAAAAGATATATTTGGGATCTGTGCCACATAAAACACCATCTAAGCCATCTGATTTGATGGTCATAATATAAAGATTTATGGTGCCAATGATTGGCATGAAAAGTGATTCTGATTGAACATATATAGTCAAAGAATACCATCTGATTCAATGGTTGTGTATAACGAATCAAATGATCGAGATTATGTTTCTTGTCAATATTTGGCAAAGTAAATCTTTATGTCCTGAACTTAAAGTTAGACAGTTTAAATGGTGTTCCAAGTGGCACATATACCAAATATATTGGGTCTTTCCTTTAAGCTATGTGCCATGTTCCAAATCTCGGGTGCGTGTTGCAAGTTCAATAGATAAATGGTTCAAATCTTTCAATGAGTTAGATCTTTGGACCTTAATTGTATTATTAAAAGCGAATTTTATCTTAGAAAATCAACACCTATCAATATACTCCGACTTTATATTCCGGAAACTAAAGCCCATACGTTCTTGATATGCTCATTAAGAGGACGCAGCTGGGCAGAGATGAACTCCGCTGAGTCTTTGAAGCCCATATCTGACTACTAGTTAACGGAATCATCCAAGAGCCATATTTTTTTCAAAGGAAACTTACAAACGGTGGAGTGATTTTGACAGTCAATTTTGCAGGCAGCTTATATGGCATCACGTGACTGACTACATTGCTTGGGCCCTGCTATACGTGTAAAATCCCATAGGCCTAGCTCAACCTCACAAAACTGGCTTGTATGGTGAGGTTTGCCCTGATTTATATATAGCCCAAGGCCATTGACCCAGGCGATGTGGGACTATCGCTCACGAACCCTCACGTGTTTCTCTACATCCCTGTTGTACCTGCTTTGATACCATGTGGCTATATATCACCTGGACAATCCTCACCTTATAAGCCAGTTTTGTGAGGTTGAGTTAGGCCCATAAAATTCTACGCGGTATCAAGTACCATAGGGATATAGAGAGACATGTTAAACGTGTGGGGTTGTGAAAGATAGTCTGATATGAGCTGGGTCAATGGCTTTGGGCTATATATAAATCATGACAACACTACAAAAAATAAGATTATTAGTGGCAGTTTTTGACAACCAAAAACTGTCGAACAAAAAAATTTGTTGTTTCAGTAGCGAAAAGACTAGTAATGACAGTTTTTGGTTAATAGTGCCAGTTTTTAGTTGCTGCTGAAACAACTTATTTTTGTAGTGCAAACCTCACCTTACAAGCCGATTTTGTGAGATTGAGTTAGGCTCATGAGATTTTACATGGTATCATGCGTGCAACCAATAATAACGTGCCACAGAAGCTTATTGCAAAATTGTCTATAAAAAACTATCCACCATGTAACAGTGTCCATTTTCGAAAGAAAAGGAGGAGGCCCTAACTATTCACTTCATAGTGTTGGAAAGTTGCTTCGTCTTTTTTCATCTTCAACCCCAACATAGATTCCGTATGAAATGCACGTTCATTTGTCGGGGAAGGATGAAAATAGTGACACTAATGATCTCTAGAGCTTATTGGCTGAGGTATTGTTATTGCGTTTAAGTATTGCTTCATATCCTCCAAAATCAAAGGAAGCAAACTACTCCACCAACCCTTGAACCTAGCCCTTGGAATTAGTTATCAAGCTACACCTCGTAAACTTGGTAAAGCGGCGTTGCTCCATGGCACCTCACTCAAATGACCTTACTTTCTTTCCAGTAGTATGTTTAGTGATCTGATACTAACCTAACTCAGCTATGCCTCTTTCTCATGCACACCTTGGTGATCTTTATGGCCCTTCTCTTCTCTACTCTAGTCCACCCGAGACTCATTCAGCCACCTACCTTTCTAGAAAGAAGGCCTTCTCTCATGGACTCACTTTAGAATAGTGGTTGTGTTAGCGGGATCTCATTTTAGATCTGGTGTGACCCAGTTGTCACATTAAGGCCCATTATGGTTTGGCCCATTAGCCTCATACAGTTAAAGAGGTTTTGGAAAGTGGAATCATGCCCATACGGTTAAGTGATCTTTAGAAAGTGACATAATGTAGCTATTTTTTAGCCCATAATCTCTCAATGATAGTAGAGAGATTATAAACTCATTCTATCCTTGAGGTCTCAAGTCTGGCAAAAACATACGAGAGAAAGAAGTCTGTAAAATTCATCTCTATATCTCGGAAAGGCTTCCATAGACTTGAAGAAACTCGAATCTCAGCATCATAAATCAGTACATCATGGACAGAGGTATGATTTTTGTTAATCGCTTCCGCGTTAATTTTATCATATAGAGCTTGTATTGCGGTATCAGAGCAGGTATCTCTGATCATGTGTCTGCTTAATTTTATTTTGAAGCCAATTTTGACAGTCGTCGTCGGCCGGTCGCCGGTCATTGTTTGTCAATCGTCAAATATTCGCTAGTCATAGTCAGCCACTCTCAACATGGCATTGACCATGCACAAGTCCTCTCCATAGAGACGTATTTTGTTCGGTTAAGGAAGTTATGGGAAGGGAGATGGGTTTTGATTAGGTAGGTGGGTGGAGCACCATACTAGGTGCTTCCCACACTTTAAAATTTTATTTTATAAGTTTATGAGCCTTAGGCCCATTAACCTACAGACCCGCATACCTAAGATCTATCCTAGACCCAAGTCAAAATTTGTCCAGATCCAAGACCCAACCTGGGCCTCGTCAAAGTTTGACCTGATCCAAGACCCGAACCGATAAGGGCCCAATTTTATTTATTTATTTATGGGTATTAGATTTTCCCATATTATATATATTTTTTGAGTATCTCGAACTTTCCAGACCTTTTATAGGGTCTATTTCTGCATCAAACCTCTATATTAAGTAGGACTGATCACTGTTTCTTTGGATGTCACCATTAGGACTAAATACAGTTTAGATTAAAGAGTAGCCACAACATCTTCAATTGCACTGATGTATTTAGTATAAAGCATACCTTTCAAATAGAATTATTTTTTGTGTGATCTTAGAAATTGTGATTGATTATGAATCAAAATGACTCGGCTCCATAGAGAAGTTGTTGTGATTCATAAATCATTTGGAATGAGATATTGAACATAACATTATGATAAGATGTTTGTAATGCCCATAAGTAGGGAAAGTTTTCTATTTTAGTGTCATTCGTTACTTAGTATCATTATAAAGCAATTAAATAAATCATTAGTGAGTTTCAACCCCTACCCAAAGGAGGGTTAAAATGTCTCATCGATTTATTATCTAGAATGTTGACATTGGTTGACATTCTAAATAAAGTATAGATTTGTATGTTCATCATAGCATTCATTATAAGCACTTTATTCTTTTAATTATTTTAATTTTGTCATCCGCCATTGTTTCAAAAGGACCAACTCATATTACATTCTAACTGGTGATAAATTTTCAGACTGGAAGAAGGGATTCTCCTCACATTGGGGTGTATTGATTTAGATTTGACACTCCGAATGAATGAACCCGTCATCCCTTCGGAATCTAACACGCCAACTGAAAAAAACTTATATAAGCAATAAGAACGATCTAATCGGTTGAGTATAATACTCATTAAGTCCCACATTGGGAGGAGCATTAGAGGATCTATCCCAAACAAAACTAAAGTTAAAGATTTCATCGACATAGTTGAGGAACAATTTACAAGTTCTGATAAAGCTCTTGCTAGCACTCAAATGAATAAGCTAGCCTTCGTAAAACACAATAGTAACAAAGAAATTTGCGAACACATTATGAAAATGAGGGATATAGCTGCCTAGCTACACTCCATTGAGATTACTTTTTCTGAGGCCTTTCTTGTCCAATTCATACTCGACTCCCTTCTAATAAAATATGAGCCATTTAAAATCTCTTATAATGCACATAAGGACAAATGGTCAACAAATCAATTATTGGCCATGTGTGTTCAAGAGGATGGGAGGTTGATGCAAGAAAAATTAGAAAGTGCTCATCTAGTTTCTCATAGAAAAGGAATGATGCCCATCCTAACAAGAAGAAGAAAATAAAATTGTCATTTGCACTAGGTAATAATAGGGAGCCAATCAAATGCTTCTTTTACAAGAAGGCAGGACACATAAAGAAAGAGTGCCCAAATATAAGTCTTGGCTCATAAAGAAAGGTAATATTTTGTCTTTAATGTGTTATGAAGTAAATACTATTGATATTATTCATGAAACTTGGTGGATTGACTCTGATTCATCAATCAATGTTGCCAATACCATGCAGGATTTCATTAATCAAAGGAAACCAACAAAAAGTGAACGATGCATCTATTCAGAAAATCGGATGAGTTCACGTGTGAAAGTTGTTCGAACATGTATACTCATCCTTAAATCCGATTATGTTTTAGATCTAGAAAGAATTTTTTACATTTTTTCATTTTCCAGAAACCTTATGTTTCTCGCTTTGCTACTTGTGGTTATGTTTTTAATTTCGTTGGACCCAACTTTAGTTTGTTTAAAGATTCCTCTTTGTTTGATACTAGAAATCTAGTTAATGGTTTATATAAACTTTACATAAAACTCAGTTATGATCAAAATCTTTTAACCATACATGATAGTATTGGTATTAAACGAAATGTCATGAATGAGAAGTCTTTCAGGTTATGACATCGGAGATTAGGGCACATTTCCATAGATAGAATCTAAAATTTGATAAATGGAGTCCTTAAAACTCTTGATTTTTCTAATTTTGGGACTTGTGTGGACTGCATAAAGGGTAAGCAGACCAGCAAAACCAAAAAGGGTTCTAGGAGGAGTTCTTATACGTTAGAAATCATACACACTGATATATGCGGACCATTTCCAACTCTATGTTTAAATGGTTAGAAATATTTCTTCTCCTTTATAGATGATCATACACGATTTATGTATCTCTATCTACTTTATGATAAAAGTGAAGTATTAAATGCTTTTGAAATTTACAAAGGAGAGGTAGAGAAACAGAGAGGCAAAATATTAAAATCGTGAGATCAGATAGGGGAGGAGAATACTATGATAAGTACATGAGTAAAGGACAAAATCTAGGTCCATTTGCAAAATTTCTTGAACGTGAAGACATTATTACATATTATACAATGTCAAGCTCTCTAGAATAAAACGGAGTAGCCGAAAGAAGGAATTTGATGCTAATGAAAATGGTGAGGAGTATGATAAGTAACTCCTCTCTTCCCTTATCTCTGTGGAGTGAGGCCTTAAAAATTACTGTATACATCCTAAATAGGGGTCCCACAAAATTAGTCCCTAAAATAGCTTTTGAATTATGGAATGGATGGAAACATAGTTTGGGACATGTACATATATGGGGTTGTTCTGTTGAGGTCAGGGTGTATAATCTACATGAGAAAAAGTTGAATTTAAAAACTGTCAGTAGATTCTTCATTGGCTATATAGAAAAGTCTAAGGGATTCAGGTTCTATTGTCCTAATCAAGCGCTTAAAATTATTGAACCGAGAAATGATAAATTTCGTGAGGAACATAACTTTAGTGGGAGTCTCCAATCTCGAAGTTTAGACTTTGAGGAAATGTAAGTTTCATATATACTACCTGTAATTAAAGAGTGGCCTACTATGATTCAAGATAACCCTTCGGATGTCACTATGGAAGATCAGTTGACACAATGACTCAGAACAAGAAGATCAGGTTATCCCTGAACCTATTATTCAATCACCGCAAGTTGAAGATGAAGAAATAGGTTTAAGGAGATCCTCAAGAGTAAAGAAATCAATAATTTCATTTGACTATATAGTGTACTTTCAAGAGACTGAAAATGGAATAGAAGACGAATCATTTTCATTTTCACAAGCCATGATGAAGAAAACTCCTCGCATTGGTTGAATTCTATGAAGGATGAAATAGATTCTATGGCTAAGAATCATGTTTGGGATCTCATTCCATTGCCTAAGGGAGCCAAGACTATTGGTTGTAAATAGGTCTACAAGACTAAAAGAGACTCAAATAGAAATATAGAACGATACAAGGCTAGACTTGTAGCCAAATGATTCATTAACAAGGAGGGCATAGATTACCGTGAGACTTTCTCTCCAACTTCTCAATAAGATTCTTTGAGAGTGGTCATGGAATTGGTAGCTATTATGGCCTAGAGCTATATCAAATGGATGTGAAGACAGTGTTCCTAAATGGGGACTTAGAGGAAGTGGTTTAGATGCGTCAACCCAAAAGATTTTCTTCATATGAAGAAAATCAGTTGGTATGCAAACTTAGGAAATCCATATATGTGGATGATATTCTGCTTGCTAGTAATGACTTGGGATTGCTATATGAAGTAAAGCAATTTCTCTCTCGAAACTTTGAGATAAAGGATATGGGTGAGGCATCCTATGTCCTTAGGATAGAGATTCATAGAGATAAGTCTTAAGGGACATTGAGACTATCTCAAAAGGCCTACATCAATCAAGTTTTAGAAAGATTTCAAATGGACTGCTCACCTGCGGAAGCACCCATTGTCAAGGGTGAAAAATTCAGTCTACACCAGGGTCCAAAAAATTAGTTAGAAAGGGAGGAAATGAAAAATATTCCTTATGCATCTGCAAGAGGTAGTATGATGTATACTCAAGTCTTTACGAAACCAGACATTGCATTTACAGTAGGAATGTTAGGCAGATATCAAAACATTCTAGGAATGGATAATTGTCGAGCTGTAAAGAAAGTGATGCGATATCTGCAAGGAACAAAGAACACATGCTTACATATAGACGATCAGATCATCTTAAAGTGATAGGATATTCAGACTCTGATTTTGGTGGCTGCCTTAACACTAGAAGGTCAACCTCAGTATATATTTTCCTTCTTGCAAAAGGCACTATCTCATGGAAAAGCAAGAAGCAAACGTTGATCACATCTTCCACCATGGAAGCAGAGTATGTGGGTTGCTATGAAGCTACAGCACAGGCTCTCTGGCTGTAAAATTTTATCACAGGACTTAAGATTGTGGACTCTATGTCTAAGCCACTAAGAATCTATTGTGATAATTCTGTAACAGTGACTTATTCTAACAACAATTCAAGTATCAATACCAACAGGTTTATTGACATAAAATATCTTGTCGTTAGAGAGTGTGTTTAAAATCATTAGCTGTCAATTGAGGAAATTAGAATAGCGTCAATGATTACGAATCCCATGACAAAAGAGTTACTGCCCAAATTGTATAAAGAACATGTGGATCAGATGAGCCTAATTGAATTTTCATGAATTTGATGTACATCATGATACCAATCAAGTTTAATTTGTAATTAATTATTGATGATTTTTAGTTTATTTGTCTCACTTAAGCTTGTATACATGAGGTAAATAATAAAAGATTGTCTATGTTGACAAATAAAGTAGGACCTAGAATAGGCATTAGAAGTTTATTTATAAAGAACTATACTACATATAGTACTCGTTGAATGGGACTAAAAGCATTGTAATACATTGAAGATAATGTCTGATTAATTTAGGCGTTAACCGCGATGAATCATATGTTTGAAAAACATTCAATAGAATATATGGTTATTCAAAACCTAAAGGGGAAAGATGTCTCACTTTTATTTATTTCTTTTTTTTTATTTAAATGAGTATGGCCATACGTAAACTTTCTTTTCGAAAATTAATTTTTGTGTCAACATGGGCCTAGTGGGAGAATGTTAGTCGGGTCTCATTTGAGATCCGGTGTGGCCCAGTTGTCACATTAAGGACCATTATGGTTTTGCCCATTAGCCCCATACGATTTAGAGGTTTTGGAAAGTGGGATCATGCCCATACGGTTAAGTGATTTTTAGAAAGTGGGATAATGTAGTTATTTTTTAACCCATAATCTTTCAATAATGGTAAAGAGATTATAAAACCATTCTATCCTTGAGGTCCCAAGTCTAGCAAAAACATATGAGAGAAAGAAGCCTATAGAATCCATCTCTGCATCTCGAAAAGGTTTGCATAGACTTGAAAATGTTCGAATCTCGGTATCATAAATCAATGCATCATGGACAAAGATACGATTTTGGTTAATGATCTTAATTTTATCGTATAGAGCTTACAAGTTGATCTAAGACTATGCCAAAAAAAAAAAAAAAACAGAAGAAGAAAAGAAGAGCCTGCGTAGAGTCGACATATGCTTAATTACTAAAAAGCTCAACGGCCATGCTTCTTATTTGATCTTGTTGTTTTACTTGTCATTTTTGGAAACAACATTATGTATGGTTTAAGTTGTGTATCTTTTATCAAAAAACTCCCCATGTTGGTAGCTTAAACTCTCAAATTTAATCTCGTGTTATGAAGCCAAAGAAGGTGTTACTTCACCACAATTGGAGCTCCTTTCAAGATTCTTAGGCGATGTCTACGAAAATAGGATCATAATCCTAGGGATTCTCTCAACCCAAACACTCCAATCTTTTTAAAAGTCAACAAGATAAGCTAAATTGTAGGGCTCAATTTAGAGGCCCTATCTGTACCTAAATAGTTACAATATAAATAAAATAAATTAAGTGAGCTCAAGCTAGATCAAAACATAGTATAAATGAATGAATGGTACCATTATTTACATCCCGTGAAACTACGAGCACACCCTATTTCTTCCGGCCAACATACATTGACCACTTTGAATCAGATGATGGATTTCGTCCCTAATCATGTGACATACATGACGCTCAACAGTTACTTTAGGGTCACTTTTTGGGATTTGTGCCACATTGAATCAAATATTGACTGTCTGAAGCCCCTATGTTTCCCATGAGAAAAGGATGAACCATTAGAGGGAAATTGAGGCAAAGGAAAGGATGAACGGCAACAGATGAAGACAAGCGACGACGAACGGTGACAAAAGACGCTTTCAGAAGGACGGGTGACGAACAACGATGATTGGTGACCCCAGAAGTTCCCATCACATTAAAGGGCCTTCAACCATCAAATAACAGGAGTAACTTTGGAGAAATGGTGATTGGAAGTGCAGCATATGTGATTATCATAATTTCAAGACGAAGATTTTCTACAATCGAAGAAGTTGCGGGGATGAAATTTCTTCAGGGATACACTTTCCATGGAAAATTAATGGCAAGAAAACTATGCAGAATACCTGTCTCTTCTCCATAATAGATTCAAGACCTTCACCATGGTTTTTCCATTTGGGGCTAAGGCAGGGTTAGGTTCAAACCTTCACACCTAAACCCTGATATTGCTATTGGCCAAGAAGAAGATCCCGAAGCTAATCATTGGCAGGCTGCATTATATATCCAACAAAGGAATCATCATCTCTAATCCAAACGAAAAGGTATCTATGCCTAAGCTCAAGACATGGATATCTTCACATTGGAAAAGTCATGAAGTTATTGATACATGGAAGATTAACAGATTCAATTTCCTCATTTACTTCTATGATTGGGCTTTGGCTTCATCCCTAGCGCGATCTAGAACTGCACTTATCGACAAGTAAAGGGTAGCATTCTACAGATGGAGGCCAACGTGTAACATGATCTCCCCTATGCTTAGTAGATCACTTCGATTCCGTATTAAAGGACTACCACTTCACTATTGGAACATGGCCAAATTCAAAGATATCGGTTCGAGATGTGGGGGTCTCCTCGAAGTTGATCCAAATTGTCTTTATTTCAAAAAGGCTTAGAATCTCTAATCAGTTTTGGTGGGAAATCCCTCGTGCTCTGGAAATTAAAGTAGGTAATGAATCAATACTCACGGACATTGATGTAGAGTTTGATATTAAATTGGCACAACCTATCAAAAATATGATTCAACAGACTCCATCTACCTCATCAATTCCCACTGGTCACTACGTGAAAAAGCTAAAAAATCACCGCTTTAAAGTTGGTTTTAAAAAACCACCTTTGGATGGTTTTTTAAATCAACACTTAAACAGTTGTAAAAAAAGGAGTGATTTTTTTTTACCACTACACAAAACAGTGGTTTATGAACTTCAACAATAATTGCTCTTTACAGTCATAGAAAAAACCACAACTTTTTTTACAACTGTTTAGGGCAGTGGTTTTCTTATGCAAATTTTAAAATATATATATATATTTAAAAAAAAAAATACTACGTCGATAATTTTTTATGCAAATTTTTTTAAAATAATATTTTTTTTATGTTTTTTTTAATGTAATTTTTTTTATGCTTTTTGTAATACTTTTTTTTTAATGCAATTTTTTAATACTTTTTTTTAATGCTTTAAAATCAATTATATAAAGAAAAAAAGCTATTAATCTCATATTTAAACACATCCATTCAACTCAAATGCAAATCATTCAATGTCATTGCCCAATTCTTTTATTCAAACAAAAGATTGCATCTCAACGTATGATCCAACCTTTCAAATCAACCAAATATTTTAAACTTTACATGCTCAATCCTCTTATTCAAACAAAAAAAAAGAAGAAAAGAAAGAGAGTTAACAATCTAAGGACCCCATGACCTATTTTCATAATTAAAAAAAAAAAAATATATATATATATATATATATATATATGCTTCACCTCTCCTGCCAAGTATCATCGTCCCCTAGTGATCCGTTTGAAGTGAGTTTCAAATCGAAAAGTTTCGCCTGAAATCAAAATGAGAATGTAATTAAAGATTTATGATATTAAGCAATTAAATTGAGATATTGATGACTTCTATCTAAGGAGTCCCCGTCTAATAGGTCGGGTTGAAACATAATTTCAAAAATGCAAATCTAATCTCAACAGCAGGGCAACCTACCCTTCAAGTTCACAGGGGATGCCGTCATGCCGAAAACAGCTGGCCGTTTATGCTTTGGAGTTGTGTGATAAAACTCGGGCATCACCAGAGAATATGGATGCTTTTTTACAGCATGATGGCACTCATTCAAAATAAGGAGATGGATGGCTTCCATTTTTATTATGTTGTGCCTGAGAATATTCAATAGAATTTGAGCTGTCATTACTAGCATCTGCAATGAAAGGAAATAGTCATAAGTAAAGGAAAAAGGTGGAAAAAGTCGTATTGGGAATATACCTTCAAGCTATCTTATTTTGAGAATGGCATTCTCAAGCATAAAAGTGGCTAAAAATTGCAATAGAGTTGTAATGTTTCAACAACTTGGAATCATGGGGCAGTAAAAACACCCAACAACTTGGATGTTGGGTTTCGACCCTACAAACCATGTTGAAAACAATATGTTGTAGCAATGAATCCACAGGTAATTAATTCAGGGAGAAACTGAGATTTTGTAGAATAATGAGAAGTATATTCTAATTATCAGAAATTATGAGAAATAACAAGATTCTAGTAAATACAGGTTTACAAAAGATATATGATATTTAGGTAGATGTAGAAAAGCCAAAACCAATATATTTCATCTATTTAATAAAACAAGCCAATCCCCATATTTCAGTTAAAGTGCAATCAGATATATCCCCATCCATTGAAAAAAGAAAAAATATCGATACACGCTTGGTCAAAAATTTAATTACAAGGTTTCATAGGATTCTAAAAATTTCAGCAAGTAATTCGCAAATATTATCTTCGGATTTATCAATCAAGCATCCATCAAGAGAATTGGCTTCCTTGAAATTTTAGATTTCACTCTACTTTGGATCAAATAGAGATCCCAACGCTCCCAACATCTTCAAATTTTCAACCTATGGGCAATATGAAGACTGAATTTGTACAACGATATGTAGAACAACTCATGAACCGATGGGAATAAATGATGCAATCTGAAGCAGTGGGTGCTTGCCCAGATCTTTCCTACCCATGCTTACATTCATGGGTAGGATCCCAAATTTATCTACGAAAACAAAAAAGGATTACGATTGTACTTCACGTACCATCTATACGAAGCACCATTTGCACGTGAATTCATTTCCTTTACGCAGCAAGGTTCGCTACAAAACAACCAAAAAAATAAAAAACAATTCATGAAGAGCATTAAAAAACAAAAAAAATCATGAAGTGCGTGTATAAATTTGCCAGATAAAGCCATTCTAAGAATACATGCTAGGCAAAACTGAAGATTATGTACTTGGAACAATGAACAGGTAATTAATTCAGGGAGAAACTGAGATTTTGTAGCATAATGGGAAGTATATTCTAATTATCAGAAATTATGTGAAATAACAAGATTCTAGTAAATACAGGTTTACAAAAGATATATGATATCTAGGTAGATGTAGAAAAGGCAAAACCAATATATTTTATCTATTTAATAAAACAAGCCAATCCCCATATTTCAATTAAAGCGCAATCATTGAGACCCAAACTTTGAAATCAATGTGAGAAGGGGGAGTAGCTAACTTCATGAGTAACTGGAGCATCCACTTCGATGAGTTTGCAGCGGCTCTTGATGGATTCGAGGAGTTCTGTATCAGCTAAGAAAGGAAGATATCATCATCTGTCCTGGGGATGAAATCCAAGAAGAGATTCTTAAATGGAGAAACACCCTAGTTGGATATGTGGTGGGAAAGCGACCTTACTATCAAGGTCTCAAGGCAAAATCTCAACCACTCAAGTGCCCCATGGTGCCTCATGGTGCACATCTTATGATCATGATAGGGTCTTGACCACCCACTCAAGTGCCCCATGGTGCACATCTTTGAGCAGTACAATCAGTACATATAATTTGTCATTGGCATATGTCTTATTAAAAAAATCATGAGTCATCGGGGAGGAGTAAAATTATATATCCAATGGGTGCACTTTAATATCAAGTTTTAAGAAAGAGAAAAAAAAGCACAATCATCCATATAAGAGTTTATTTATCAGTTGGTTCAAATCTCTCAGTAATTTTTTTTTGGCCTAACTAGGGTACCTCTCATTATGAGCTACGTTTTTTATGTCTTGGATTCCATAATATGTGTGCCTTACAATTAAGCGGGATTGGATGGCCATTGCCCAAGCTGTAAAATGGACATGGTTATATTTCACTAATCCTAACCGTACGGAATGTCATTGAGGATTTTCTATCTTTATTTTCTAAGCTTATGAGTGGGAACTTGCAACATTATTAAAAAATGGCCCACATCCCAAATTCACACACAATCTTTCTTTGTTTTTTTAATTGTAACCATACATATATATATATATATAGAGAGAGAGAGAGAGAGATGATAATAATGATGATGAATTACAAAATTAGATAGTCAATTTATAACAGAAGTCATGACATTACTCCTTCTTGTATCAGAACATGAAAGCATTCAATTCTATGTCAAAAACATATAAAAAGGGAAGAAAAAAAAAGTCTTATAGAACCCTTCTTCAATCTTTAATCCACTTGTACCAAGCTTGCCAACACCATTTGATGCCATTTCTCACAAACCCAGTTTGGTAAAGAGCTACAGCGTGGCCACAAACCTCTTCCATGTCCACCAAACCCAATCAACGATCGTCGATGGGTCAAAAAGTCAGAAAAAGAAAAAAAAAAAAGAAAAAAGAGTCATACTAACCAAAATAACAGACGAACTTAGCTAGCTGACTAGGCCAAACTAGCTAAGTCCCGAAAAACTAAACCCTTACTATCAAGACCTTATGATCATGATTCGAGGAACTGCCCTCAACTCCTGTTGTTCGTAAAACTAACATATTCTCAACCAGATGAACTCCGGTGAAGAAGACAAAATCTATCAATGGAGATAGCACATCTATCCGGATGGCTATCAACTCTTAGAGGCCATTATTTATTGGACTTTTGAAGTATACAAAAGGTTAGCAACTCTTAGAGGCCCACAGTTAAAAAAAAAGAAGGAATAGCCACCCTTCATAAATCAGCAATATGCAAACCTACTTTTAGATAAGGCAAGCTTCATATCATAAGTTGACATTTACATTTATCCGGGTCCTTCACATCAGTAAATCAAGATTTCATAAATTATTTCTAGGGCTGATGGAAGAGTGCATTGATATGTAAACCTACGTTGAATAATCTCAGATCTGATGGAAGAGTGCATTGATATGTGTTATGTTTGAATAATTGATAGATATAACAAAGGACAATAAAAGTCAGCTTTCTTAGAAAGGGAAAATAGTTTCTTAAAAGGGAAAATAGTACATACTTGTGTTGTAATTCGTTTCTTGCTTCCAGAAAACAATTTACAAACTGACCAACTTCCATAATGAGCAAGGGTAGATGATTTATTTTTTCTTATACCCAATAAAAGGAAAAAAGTTAAATTGTCTACAGAACTTGTCAGCAGTAGCAGGAGCCTCAAATATAAAATAGTTTTGGGCGAAAATCAAGAGTTAGAACAATGAGAGCTCAAGTATCAGAAAAAAAAAGGGCAACCAATCTGATGATCACCTAGAGGAAATAAATGAGAAAAAGTAACATCCGATCACGTCTGTTAATCCTCTAAAACTAAGGTATCTATCATATAATTTTTCTCTACGAATCTTGACCTTAATTATGTGCGGCTGCTGTATAATAATTAACATGATGGAATATTGCAATCTCTTTCTCAACCATCTCTATTGCAAATGTGAGAATGGGAACCATGAACATAAGGAACTGCAATATATGAAAAGCATTATTTTTTGTCCTGCATGCATGTAGCAAAATATGAGCATGTTCCAAAAGTAATGAAATAGTCTATTTGGATAAAAATAATAGGATCCACTAACATGTTCATATTCTCTCTATTGATGTGCAATCTAAACATGGCTATTATTTGGCAGGGACAAACCAAGTATTTGGTGGTTAATTAGTTTAGTTTGTTTATACAGATTCTTTTAACCACTTGCAAATAAAGAATATGCATCTCTACCAAGTCGTATAAATATTCCCTCCATGCAGACCAAAGAAACCTTCAGATCACAGGCCCCTCTCTGATTCAGACAGGAGAAAGTTTTAAAATTAAAATTTGGAGGTTCCTTATAACAGATTACTCCTATAACAAATTACTGTGTATGGCTAATAGGTATTAGGTATCCGACCAGATTGCTGCTCTTGGTACTCGAGTCACTTTTTCGGATGCCTGTTGTGCCGAACAATCATAGTTATGTGTGATTTGACTCTCATGCTCTTAAGTTCTCCTAAGACCTATAGTCAAAAGATTAGATCAAAAGATGATCTCCATGGTCTGATTCAAGTTCTAAATCTCTCTCCATCGAACTAGGATATATCCCAATTGATTTAGTGTTTTGTACTTATTTCAAAACCCCATTAATAAGAATCAATTGGTTGGACCATTGCCTCTGTTTTTAGCTTTATTTTCCAGTTAAATTTGGACTCTATCAGCAGGTTAGCATGAAGTTTTTGGGATTTATTATTCTCAATAGCCAATGACTTTTATTGTTGATTATTCATTTTCATCTGTTGGCTGTAGCACATTGTTAGCAGGGTATGGTTTCGATCAACACACATCTGTTGGCTGATACAAGTTTCACAATGTTAGGCCAAGGGAAAAAAAAATTATCGGATGTCCAAACGATAGGAAGCATTCATCATGTTAACCTGGTAAGGCTGATCTGGTTTTGTGCTGAGAGATCACATAGGCTGTTGGTTTATGAGTACATGAGCAATGGATCATTGGATAAATGGATCTTTCGTAGAACCCAAAACCCAACTCTTGATTGGAAAACTAGAAAGAAGATAATACATGATATAGCCAAGGGAGTTAGATATCTCCATGAAGATTGCAGACAGATAATAAGCCCAAAAATATCCTATTGGATGAGAACTTCAATGCCAAGGTCTCCGATATATAGCTATCGAAGTTGATTGACAAAGATTAGAGTTGTGTGATTACCACACTGAGAGGAACTCAAGGTTATTTGGCTCTAGAATGGTTGACTTTAATGATTATTGAGAAAGTTGGCATTTATAGCTTCGGCATTGTGATCTTGGATATTGTATGTGGACGGAGAAATTTTGACTCTTCCCAGCCTGAAGAACGCAATCATCTAGTCAGTTTACTGAAGAGAAAGATGGAAGATGATCAGCTAGTTGACATTGTCAACCAACATAGCGAGGATATGCAGTTTCACGTAGAAGAATCAGTTGAGACGATAAAACTTGCTGCATGGTGTATGGAGGAAGATTGCACTAGAAGGCCTTCTATGTCTATGGTGATAAAGATCTTAGATGGAGTGATGAAAATAGAGCCTAGCAGAGACATTGATTCTTTGATTCTGACACCAACAGTGCCAGAAAACCAGCCCACTCTTGATGTTTCATCTCCATCAATAGTATCAATTCGTTGAGGACCTCAATGAAGAACGGTACAAACAGTTAATGGGCCATGACTTACTTTTTTAACTTTATATTATCTAGAGAATTGGGAATTGAGCCTTCTTTAATGGATTTTTCAACAAATTAAAGTAATGGATATAGTAATCTTCCTATGTCAAGAACCTACTTTTTTCCTTAGGACCATCAATGCCTTGAATTGATTTTGTGAGACTTATTCCTTTAATCAATTCTGTTCAGGGCTAAACTCGGTTACTCTTCAATCGTTCACTACTTCTAGTGTTTTCAATCCTTTGTATAGTGGTTGTCTCAGGCCTCTGATGAACATGCCCAAACAAAGCCCAAATGAATCAAAGTAGCAACTCTCAGTGAATAATTTTAAATCCCTAGACGAAATGCCAAGGTATCATACATTGAATCATAACCGTTTACTTACATTGGCAGATTTTCTAGGGTATTTAATTTTTTTTTTCCCTCAAAACTACCAGTATCTATCTAAAATCTCATTCATACCAGAAAATACAGGCCTATATTTTCGAGATTTTAAACTATGGAAATAGTACAAGTTGATAGAAGTAAAATGGCTTCCATTTTACTTAAAACTTAAATAAATGAGATACCATATGTCAGGGTAAATAGTTGCAGTTCATCATACTTTGAAAAGTTCAATAATGATCCAGGAGCAGCTCATCTTGTATAAGAAGATATCAAGAATTCCAGAAATTATCTTTGCATGCTTCATTAATCTTTTGGACTTTCAGTGACAGGAATTATCGCCCTTTTGTTTCCAGTGACAGGACTATCAAAAAGTTCAACAAGATACATTTTTAGTTTTCTCTTTTGTGACTTGTGCCATTATCCCCATCTAATTCAACAAGCATCATATTCATATGCCTAAAGGGCAAGCAATTCAGATCAGATGACAGAAATGATCAATACTATCTAAAAGATGATAAGAGAGATTAATTTACTTGGTGTTGTAACTCAAAGTATTCTTTCTTGAGGTTCTGATTTTGCGTTCACTAGGCTTGAATCTTCGCTTCTTCTATCTAGGATATTCATACCCATCAGGCTAATCAATTTTGTACCTAAAAAATTATGAAAAAGGGGTCAAGATCAATCAATTGGGTTCAATAAAATACAAATTTAGGAACTAAGTCTTGTAGATTTATGTGTAAACGTTTAACTTTGAGAGGAGGAAGGTAGTGGGTAAAAAAAGGACCTTTAAAAGAAAATTAGCGAAATTTGAATACCAAAAAAGACCTTAAAGACCTACAATGGCAATAAGTTCAGTGGCAAAAGGCTACAACTGCTGCTACAGAAAAAGTTGGTCAGGTTCAACTGGTTGAACAGGATTTTGTGTTCAACCAGATTTGCAGCCCTTAGAAATAGGAGAATCTTAACTGCATGTCGTCCTATAAAAATGGAAGTCAAGATTCTCCTCGATCCAAAGGCTACAAATCTAGTTGGACCTGACCATTGCCCTTGTCTCATCTACTATATGATAGTAGTCAATGGGGCCAGGATGTCCCAATTCTCATCTCCATCTTCTTTAGGTAGGAACTGGAATATGAAGTGGTTAATACGTAGGGTGGGGTTCAAGTATTTTTCTTCTAATTGCCTCATGTCTAGTTGAAATTGAAATCCATAACCAAAAAAAAAAACAAAGAATCTAATTCTTGGACTTCAAGTATAAACTTTGTGGAAAATCAATCTGCAATTCTACAGATATTTCACCCATAAGTTACCTAAGCTTAACATAACATATCAAACTTCCACACATTAATTAAAACCATCAAGCACTAAATTCAGTGATAAGAATTTAAACAAAAAACAGTTAAAAAATTAAACTTTATGCAAAAACTATTTCAGCTTGTATTTGGTGAGACCGAAATGCCAACAGTGGCACTCGGGTCAGTCTCTTTTTGTTTAGATGGTCAAGCCTTGGGAAATGCATTGTTATTTATGAGCACACAAACTAGTAGAGTTCACCAAACAATGAAATTCCATAATCAAACTCTATACTCAAGATTCGAATAGTGCACCTATCTCTAATAAATGGGTAATTAATTATTATTTTTTAAAAAAAAGGGAATGCAATGACAGATTAAACAGATAAATAAACAGACCTTTATCCAGAATTAAAAATATTATATAGTATGATGGAGAAGACTAGTTAAAAGGAAGTAAATTTTTTCCTAGGAAGTAAATTAACGCCTTCTAACAATTTTTCTACATGTGTAAAGAAAGAAAGGTGTTTACAACTAAATTATACATAAAGTAGAAAAGGAGTTTATACAACATGAATTTTTTTTTTAAATGAAGAAAGTCCGCTATATAACAACGAAAGCTAGTGAGAAATGATTGCGATGGTGACAGAGTACACTACCTTGATACCAGTCAATGTTGCAAAAAGACCTCTACCGGGAAGAGACACAAAGCTTTTAACAGAGATGTAAGGAAGCTCTTGCTCGACACTATGGTCTACAACAGACCTGCAATACTTGCAAGCAAAAATAAAATAAAATTAGTTCCACAATAAAGAGTAAATAATGAGAATATCATATCATATTTTTGCAAATGGAAATGGTAGGCACTTTTATAGTGACTATGAGGCTCAAATATCATATGAAAATTCTTTGTCAAGACTTAATATGTAGTGAGCTAATTCCTCTCCCATGACATACTTGCCCACACTCGCACACAAGCGTATGCCGTATGATCACAAAATGAAGAGGTAAGTTCTCTTCCTCGGCTATTTTTTATTATAAATTGTTCCATTACTAGATCTCGGATAGATTTAGAAGGATTTCAACTAACACAAGGCCAAGGTAGCTATAGCGTACTCTACTCAAGTTTGTGTCCTACTCACTCTACCAAATGTCTAAATAAACCCCCCCCTCCATCCCTACTCCTACCATTGTTCTATAAAGATAACTTAGGCATCAAAATATAAGGTTTTCAGACTATTTATTTACAGCCTGCCCCAAGAAAACTAAGAATCCAACTCCAAAAAGTGTAAAAAACTTCAATCCAGCCAAATAACTTCAATCAAAGCCATAAAACAACTAAAATAAACTAAATCGTAACCAGATCAGCGAGATTAGACTCTGAAATGGTAATACCTAGACTAGAAATAGGAGTGCAACTTCGGTTAACCGAACTGAAACTGAAATTTCGGTTCTACAAAACGAATCCGAACCGAAACATTTCAGTTTCGCCTCAAACCGAAACCAAACCAAACTGGTCTGATTTTAGTGTTGGTCGGTTTTGGTTTTAAGTTATGGTCGGTTTCAGTTCGGGCCAGTTCAGTCCATTGGTTTCCACTCGATTTTTTGGTTCAAATCTACACCCCTAATATATAAATCAATCGCAGATTATACCAAGAATGAAACCCCTAATCCTAAATATTACCACGAAAATTCAAGGCAATCATTACACAATACAAAAGAAGAAGATCTAGAAATATTACAGAAACCCTAATCACATAGGGAAAATTAAAAAAGAAATTTTAAAAAAAAATCCTAAATTTCTCACCTGAAATCATCTGAAGAACAGCAAAACCAGAGTCTTCAAATACAAATGCACTTAAATCCCAAACTCCTCACTACAAAAAACGCTGGAAATACCCTAAAACACACATGAAATGAACAAATATCTTAAAAAACAGCTTCAATAATGCTTCAAATAAAAAAAAAAAATCAAATATCTACCTATTTAATACGCAGTTTTGACTTCGAAAATGCCTAAAGCTCCTTTGTTTCAATCGAATCCGCCATTAACGAACTGATTAAAGTCATAAATTTCCGATCCGTGATTAAGATATCTAGAGCCTCTTCTTTCTCTTCTCCTAATCAAACAACAAAAATCCTAATCTGAACAGATTTAGAGTCTCTTGCTCTCTATATAGCTTGTCATACTTCCGATCGAACAACAATGGCCGATTCACGTCGAAGAATGAATGTTCGATTCACATCGGGTTCAATCTCCTCATCCGATCATCTAATTTTTGAGAAAAAAAAATGGTCGATTATGCATTTGCATGTGAATCGATCATAATAAAAATGGATCATAAAAAAACCCCTAATCAATCAGGCAAAGAGAGAGAGAGAGAGAGAGAGAGAGGGAGAGAGATTTTGTAAGAAGAGAGCTTACTAGGGATTTGGCACCAAAAAAATGAGGAATCGAACCTCCCAAATCTCCATTTCCAGCCAATATTAGGGTTTGTCGAGAGAGGAAAACGAGAGAGATGGTAGGGTTTTGGAGAGAAAAGGAAGAAAGTGTTCGGAGAGAAATGGAAGAAAGTGTTGAGAGAGGCATTTCGGGTTAATGATAAAAGAGAAATGAGATGCTTTTGGGGGTCGGCCCAATGGATTACACGTGATGATAGCACGTGATAAGAGAATGGTTTATTAAACCACTGTTTTAATTTAAAAAACTATTATTTTAGGCAGTGGAATATTATCCCACTATTTTAAACAGTGATTTATTTTAGATTGCTACAGTGTTTTTTCCCTCAATTTGATGTAGTGGGTGATGCCATTGGCTCTGATGAATCTCTTCCATTAAAAGAAGATACTCTGGCATCGCCGATCTATTTTCTGGCTAAAGTTCAAAGCTTCCAAACACCGGAGATGATGGTCAATAGATCTGGTCAATGCAATGACCATAACCTTCAGTTAGGATCTCTTGATTTCCAATTTCAAATGGAAGACACACTTTCCTTTCAAGATGACAGCTTGACCCCCGCTATGCATGGAAATAACACCAGCTCAAATCCTAAAATTGCAGCTTCTCCAATGCCTTTCCGTTTGAGTACACGTCCTTCCAAAATGACAGCTTCTCCAATGCCTTTACAAGTTCTTCAAATGGAAGACACACTTCCTGTCAAGTTGATAGATTGACCCCGGTTATGCATGGAAATCACATAAGCTCAAATCTAGAAATTACAACTCCTCCATTGCCTTTTAATTTGAGTGAAATTACAACTCCTCCATTGCCTTTTAATTTGAGTACACATCTGAGTCGAACAAATGAAGAAACTACAACTTTCGCTATAAACTCTCCAGCTGAAATGGGCCAGACCCATAGCACTGCTGCTCTAGAACCCAAGCCACTATTTGAAAATAAACAAAACGCTACTTTAACCGATCTCACTTGCAATCTTACAAAACCTATTACGCCACAGAATTTTATCTTCCCACTACAATCTCCGACGTCTGTTAGGATTTACTCTGATGAATCAGCCGATATCCCCCTTGGATTTCACCGGCAATTAGAATTCACACCCGAAAACCAACTCCCAACTATCGCACCCTCTGAAGAACCCGAAGATGTTGTTAGGGAGGGTGGAAGTAGCTGGAAAGACAACATGGCTCACTACATCAAAATGAGGGAAAAACCACTCTATTGTTATAAAGTAAACCGCAGCTTAAAACAGCAGTGTAATATTCCACTGTTTAAACCAGTGGTATAACTTATAAAACAGTGGTTTTACCGGTTAAAACCCTGTCACGTGCAACTCTATGTTGTTGTCACATGCAACCCTATCGGGGACGACTAGTTCCAAAACTCCTCTCCTTCGTCTTTTCATATCTCTAACAACACCGACGTCTCCCTTATTAGAAACTCTTTTGAAACCCTAGCGTGTCTCTCTTCTCCCTCTCTCGACGAACCCTAGGTTTATACTCTTCTTCAGCAAATCAATCCATTTTCCATCGACGATTTCTTCTCCGCTCGATGCTTTCTTCTCTGAGAAGGTTTTGATCGGTGCTCAAATCTGGCAAAATTTCTTCTCTCAATCTGATTAGTACTTCTATCGGAAGGGTTTAGTTGAAGGAGATTTATGAAATTAGGGTTTTATGGTTGTCTTCTTCCTCCGATAGATGCATCTGAAGCTCTGATGGTTTCGGATTACTTGTTTTTGTCAATTTGTTTAGTGAAATTTTTTAGAAGAGGCTGAAGATGTGAGATGTGTGGTGAGGTTTTTCTGATATGGCTTCTTCTGAGGCATCTGTGAAGGGAAATTGCAGTAATGGCGGTGCAGAGAGCTTCTCTTCTGATTGTAGTGTGCCTAACGATGGCAGCTCAAGGAGGAGGAGCGGTTCCGAGATTCCAAAAGGGTTTTCTAGTTCTCAGGCCGCCGAAAAAGGTAAATCCGGTGATTTTTGCCGAATCTTTTGGCCGGAAAACTTATTTTCAGATTTCTACGAGGTGATCTAGTACTGACTCTAGGTTTTCTTCTTCTTTGCATGTTTTAAGATTCAGGCAATGCTCTTATCGAACTATGGCACACTTGCGCAGGTCCTCTTATCATCATTCTAGGCGAAGGAGAGAGAGTTTTCTATTTTCCTCAGGGACACATAGAATAGGTAATCAAATTTGCCTTTAGTTTTGTTTGATCTTATGGGGCTATGTGGTTTTACTTCTTCAATTCTGCTGTCGAGAGGTCTTTAATCTCATTTGGCGTTTTCAGATTTCATTCTAGGTCGAGGCGTCTAAATCAGGCAGCTGACCAGCAGATGCCTGTTTACGATCTCCCATGGAAGATCCTTTGCTGTGTGATCCATGTTCAATTGAAGGTATATACTATAATTTCTTCATTTTGAAGGATTCAACTTTTTAATTTTTTTTACTTGTTCTTGATAAGTAATTGTGTATTGAACTTCAATCTGCCCCTCATCTAGTGCCTATTTCCTTATGAACATTCCTTATTGTTTATAGAATTTAATTAAGTAGAAATAGCATGGAAATATAGATTTCGAAAGTTCCTTATGAACATCAGTCTGTTAATTGCATTAGGTGATAAACCTTCAACATCAGAAACCAAGCAGGCAGAGAATTCAAAATTTCCACTTCAACAGCTACCTACCTACCCCTGAGATCTGGAAACCTCACTCTAATCTTAAATCTGAATCATCAGCACTATCCAATTGATTTTTTTCACTAATTTTCTTTTACTGCATTTTTAATTCAATGCTCTTTCACACTTGGACATTTTCACTTGCCTTTCCATCATCCATGTGTCTGCCATGTGACAATCAACGAGCCATAATGAGCTAGAAGACCTCCAATCTCCATCCAAATTTGATCTTTATATTTTCCTGTTATCTCAGAGACCGTGATGGTCTATCGCCTGGATGGATTTCGATTTGCCATCAACCTCTCAATGACAAACCTCTCCTTTAGACACTTTTCTCATCAGCTTTTCTTACATCCTCTCTTGATCTCAACAGATCTCCATTGACCAATTCTCACCTCCATATCAGCACCGGCAACCACCTCAGAGAACATTCTCTCACATTGCCTTTCCTGCACCAATCTTTACACAAATCTCCAGAAACAAATCAAACACTATTCCATCCACCTCCAGCTGAATGCATCTGGGTACACCTGACCAACTGCCCACTCCCATTTTCAATAACATCAACCAAATTGTGATCCACCTCCATTAGTGTAATATCCTAAAAATTTCGCATTAAACAGTGACCTCGGGATCCGTGCCCGACTGGTCATAGGTTTGACAGAGTGAGAGTTCAGAAACCAACTCAGGGTGTGATGAACAAATGTGATGAGAAAATAGAGTGAGTGTGTGGAATGTGACACGAGATCTGGAGCCACATACACCTATCTTGGGTGTGTGTGCTCAACACATAGAGAAGGGGTATATAAGGGTTCAATAACCCTAAAATCAATGCTGAGTAGTTGAAAGAGAGTTAAGAAGAGAGAGAGAGAGAGGAGTAAAGAAGAGTGTTCAGCAAGGAGTTATTGTGGGTGATTGGAAGGGGATTCAAGCATTTAAAAGGCCGATTCGACACGAAGGATCCGTTCAAGCCAAAGCTGGAACCCTAGCCATTCCAACCCCTTGACCTAATCAATTTGAGATTGATTGAAGGTAAAATTTTGTAAATTAAATGCATAGGTTATAGAGGTTTAAATTCAGTCAAGAATGTTTAAAATGATAGATTAAGTGCTTAGAAAAATGAAGGAAAAAGGGTAGGAAAAGATTTGGAAGAACAGCCTAAACGGGGGTTGAATCTGGCCAAATCAATTAATCAAAATTGAGATTCGATAATAGATTTTCGCTAAGACGTTGAAAAGTCAAAGAACTCGAATTCAATTAATCGAACTGAGTTTCGATTAATCGATTTTGGTGTCGATTAATTGACTGAGAACCTCCAGTGAACTCCAGTGGCTGGAGGAAAGTGACCTGGGGAAATCGACTAGTCGAAATGGGATTTCGATTAATCGATTTTGAATTTCAATTAATCGATTTGGGATCGATTAATCGATTTTGGGAATTTGATTACTCGAATTGAGAATCGAATTGATAGAGTAGAGAATTTCAAGTAATCAATGTGGGATTCAATTAATCGAATGGGGACCTCGATTAATCGATTTTGGGAATCGATTAATCGATTTTGAATTTCGATTAATTGATTTTGGGAATCGATTAATTGAATCAGATTCGATTAATCGACTTTGGAGTTCGATTAATCGACTGACTTAGTTTTTGGTTGACTGTTAGTTTGACTTCGAGATTCTCGGAGGGTCTTGGACCTTCTTTGTTACATCTTTATTGATGTATTGCATGTGCTATGTTGTACCATAGGTGGTACGTGTGAACTTGGGCACAAGGAGCCACGTGGGACCTTGATGCGTGATTTATCAGAGACTTGAGGTAGGGAACTCCTTGAATATGTACTTTAATTTGCAAGAGGATGTATGTAGTGATATAGAACTCAATTTTAAACTGTTTATTGCTTAAGGTTTTCGTGAAAAGGAAGTGTGTGTGTGTGACATCTATAAGAGTAATCATAATGAGCCATCCCCAGGGGATGAGGAAGTAAAGTAATAAGAGCATCAGGTGTGATGCAAGTGAATGGATACATCCCAGGGATGTATCCAAGATTGAATAATGTCTGATAAGGCCTAACTGATATAAGATAGCATACTTACACGGTGAATAATTATACGTAAAGCACCTGATATTTTTGTTATTTGAGGTTTGATAGGATACCCCACCGAGGCGGGATACCCACGACTGATTCGGCAGAATATCCGTGACCGATACGGCGGTAAATCCGTAGGCCAGTGCGGAGGCTTATCCGTACACAGTAAGGACATCCCAGGGATGTTGTGATATGTTTGAAACCCCGCCTCCGATCCCCTGGGGAAAGGGGATTGGGTACTATGTGTATTCCCAGGGAATACGTTTAAAACTATCTATATAGATGACGATGAAGGGTATCTCATCGGGGCTCGATGCTATATTGCTCGGGGATTACTTAAGTTGAAAGGTTAAGTTTTGCTTTAGGCCTATTCAGTGTTATTCATGATTAATTAAAAGACATGTGTAAACTACCAGTAAAATGTGATTCTTTTCAACTATTTTTCTCAGTAACTGCATAGACACATCATGCATGGCATATCATGGAATATATGTGAGTCTTAATTTATATGTTCATTGTGTTTTGTTCCCTATTGAGCTAGGATGTAGCTCACCCTTTAGACTATACGTCGCAGGTCCATTGTTAGCAGCTGCTGAGGCTTCAGGGGACGTGGACCCTGGTGAGTCAGACCCAGCACCTGGTGACGAGTTAGAGCCACCTCCAGAGGACTTCTTCTAGAGGACTCTGCTGTGCATTCTTGAGAGCTTTTTGTGAGATTCTTAGTTCAGCTTGGTATGTCAAGCCTCGTTTTGTAAACAATGTAAATAAATGATGGGATTATTCATTTGGGGCGAACCATCAGTGATGATCAACTATCATCGAGAGTTCAGATTGGTTCTCCATTCATGCAGGGGCATGAGGGTGGAACTGTCTTTTGGTTATGTTGATATAGTGATTCCGCATTTATATTAAATGTTTTTTTTGTCTTATTGTTGCTTGATATACCAATGTTCCGTGCATATCTAAGGGGCACGGCCAAGATGAACGTGCTGATGGCACGGGTTTCGAGGTGCCAAAATTCAGGCTGTCACAGTTGGTATCAAAGCCTAGGCGTTAAGTCTTCTAGGGATGCTATGGCGGTAGAGCTTAAGCATTAAGTCTTGGCTTAGAACTTGTTTGGACCCAAGACTATTGCAGTAGATTCTGTTAGGGTATAGAAGATTCAATTAGGACTCTATCACAGTGGGTGAAAACGTTAGGCTTTAGGTTCTTGAAGTCTCAGGGTGTGACAGTAGGTTCTGTTTGGAACATGGGCTATGGATTATCAACGATCGCTTATCGTGGGAATATTGGGTGATTGTGATTAATAATGATAGGAGTATGCTTAGTGGATGAAGTGAAGCTTTAGTATTGTTGGAGCTTAGGGCCGTGGTGACCACAATCATTATTAATTTGAACCCTGTTTCATTTTGACAGATTGAAATGGCACCACGCAAAAGAGCAAGAACTGAATGCACCAGAGAAGATGAGCAGAATAGGCAATTGCTAGAGACAATGATCAACACAATGGCTCAGTTGACCTCATTACTCACGACAAGGTTGAGAGAGACGACTCACATCTCTCCATCGACACAGGTTGAGTCATGCTCAAGGTGTGGAAAACGACACAAGGCATCGAATTGTAGGAGAGGCATGAGAGGGTGTTTCAAGTGTGGACGAATGGGACACCTCATAAAACATTGTCCAGCACTGGAGAAGGGGGCGACGACATCTACATCGAGTGATATCTGCGCGCATTGTGGGAAGCACCACAAAAACGGTAGAGTGTCAGTTAGTTTTGTGCTCATGTTTTAAGTGCGGAGAGAAAGGGCACTACATCAAGGATTGTCCAGTGCGACGTCAAAAGTGGGTAACATTGACGTCTACTTCTGATCCGACCCTCCCTACGAATTAAGGTCCTACGAGTGAAACAGCGATGCACGATGCCCAGATGACTCATGAAGTTTCCCAAGGTATAGGTTTACTATCAATTAATGAGATTTTTCAAAAAAGTTCTAGATTATGATAGTTCTTACCATTTAGGTAAGAACTATGCATTTAATTTACAATCAGGTAGGTAATTGATAGAGGATAGGAAGAATTTAAATTTAGGATATCATGGGAGAGCAGAATTGGATGTCGCTACAGTAGATTGTGTTGTTTTCACTTAAGCTATGATGAATGACTATAGATTTTCAAGGACTATATGGAGATTTAGTTAGTATAGGGAGTGTGTTGAGAGTAGTACACATGAAGAGTCTAATAATTATGCCTAAGTAGTTAGGTACGACCCCAATCCTGGTGCACCTAAATGGTAAGAACTTGAGAGAAATCATTGGTAATCATCTCCTTGAAATGAAAGCCAAGATGTGTCACACTTTTGCCCTTCCTGTACGATCGGAAGGATATTCGCGTATCGTAAAATTGGGTAAGGGCATAAAGTTTGAAGATTTCAAGATCGTTGCGGTAGGTTATAGAAGTGCTCATGTTGATGATGGCTTTATCTCATTTTGGTGATGGCTTTATCTCATGTTGGTCATGGCTTTATCTCATTTTGCTAATGGCTTTACCTTATTTGGTGATGGCTTTATCTCATTTTGCTGATGGCTTTACCTCATGTTGATGATGGCTTTATCTCATCTTGGTGATGGCTTTATCTCACTTTGATAATTTCTTTTACCGTTGTTCTGTATCAGACCGTGAGTGACTGTGAACTCTTGTTCCTAGACCGGTGAGACCTATTTCGAGTCATGAGTTAAACCGTTGTGGGTTGACAATCTTATAGATAGTATATGTTGTAGTTGGTTGTTATAGAATATGGTTAGTAGTAATTATCCTATTAGAAAATCGGCGGTGCGCCAAACTTGCTAGATATGGATTTTTCATGTTGGGTGATGAATAGTGCGGTTAGAAGGCATTAGTTCAGCGTTCTCACTCAAGCAAATTGTTCCTTATTGTTAAAGAGTCGTCTTGTATTCCAGATGACGACGATCTGTGGCAAACTATACTTGCCGTGCTTCATAAGTCAACTTATGCAATCCACCCTGGTAACACCAAAATGTACCAAGACTTGAAAAAGAACTATTGGTGGAGAGGTCGTGGCCGAAAGCACGTGTCACGTGCTTGACTCGTCACAGTGAAGATTGGTCATAGGCATCCTGCTGGACTATTACAGCCTCTACCAATACCGGAATGGAAGTGGGAATCGATCTCTATGGATTTCATTGTTGGATTACCGCGTACTTCCAAGAGACACAATGCCATTTGGGTGGTCGTAGATCGATTGATCAAATCAGCGCACTTCTTGCCTTACAACATGATGTACACGGCAGGAAGATTGGCAGACTTATACATGAAAGAGATTGTGAGATTACACGAGATTTCGAGCAGCATAGTTTTAGATCGTGATCCACTGTATACATCCAAATTTTGGAAGAAATTTCAAGAAGGAATGAGAACGCGACTAGATTTTAGTTCAGCTTTCCATCCTCAAACTGATGGGCAAACAGAGCAAGTGAACCAAGTGATAGAAGACATGCTCAGAGCATGCTTGCTTGAAATGCAAGGATCATGGGATCAGTATCTGCCATTGATCGAGTTCGCATACAATAACAGTTTCCAAGAGAGCATTGGCATGGCACAGTATGAAGCTCTGTACGGACGATGATGTAGATCACCCATCAACTGGGAAGAAATCGGTGAGAAGTTTATTTTGAGGCTAGAACTACTTGAAGATAACGCCATTGTCGTATGTATGATCAGAGAGAGGCTAAAGTCAGCACAGAGCAGCCAGAAAAGTTACGTTGACATCAAGCGGACTAGTGTCGACTATAAGGTGGGTGAACACGTATTTGTAAAAGTGTAGCCTATGAAAGGTGTGATGAGGTTTGGCAAGCGAGGGAAGTTAAGTCCCCGTTATCTGGGACCATTTGAAATTTTGGGTCACGTAGGCGAAGTTGCCTACCGCATTGGATTACCTCCGCTGTTTGATCGGGTACACAATGTTTTCCATGTATCGATGCTTAGAAAGTATGTGAGGGATCCATCTCATGTGTTAGGAAGTCAACCTTTGGAGATGCATAAGGATATGAGCATGATAGAGGAGCCAACAGAAATTTTGGATCGGAAGGAACAAGTACTACGCACTAAAGTGATCCCCTTAGTGTTTGTTCGATGGAAGAATCATTTGACCAAAGAGGCTACGTGGGAACGAGAAGCCGACGTGAGAGAACAATATCCGAGCTTGTTTGAGACAACTTGAGAGTACCAAAATCGTAACATCGCAAGAATGTTTGCGGATTCTCATCTTCCATGTAATTCAATGATGACCAGTTGGTCAATATATTCAATGAGAATTCGAAAAATTTTGAGATAGATGTCACCATGGAAATAGAGGATAAAAAGAAACCACAGAATTCAAGAAGTCGGGTCAAAACCGATTAATCGATTTTTCTAATCGATTAATCGATTTGAGGATTCGATTAATCGAGTTTTGGTCGACTAATCGACTAGCATCAGCCAGTGAGGAAGAACTTAGGCAAATGAAAAATTTGAAAATTTTGATTAATTGAGGGAATTCGATTAATCGATTATGGAATTCGATTAATCGACAGAGGAATTCGATTAATCGACTGGCCTTGAGTAGTGAGCCTGATATTGAAAGATTTACGGTTATAGTGAATTCGACTAATCGATATAGGTTTCGATTAATCAAATTTGGATTTTGATTAATCGATTTTGAGATTCGATTAATCGAATAACTTAAGAGATTTTAGATGAAAATTTGAATTATATGCAGTTTCGATTAATCGATGGAAAATTCGACTAATCGACTTACTTAACGAAATTTGGAAAATTTAAAGGACCATACGATTTCGATTAATCGAAGTAAAATTCGATTAATCGATTTTGGGAATTTCGATTAATCGAAATGAGATTCGATTAATCGACTGGCTAACACCAGTGAGCTCAAAAATTTGAAAATTTAACGACTACGATTTCGATTAATCGAAAGGGGTTTCGATTAATCGATTTTGTATTTCGACTAATCGATTTTGGAAATTGATTAATCGATTTCGAGCGCCTTAACTAACTTTGAAACTCGATTAATCGACTTTGAGAAATCGATTAATCGAATCGGAGCCTATATATAAATTTGGGGATTTTGTTTCCCATTCGAAATCACTTGAGCTTTTATGCTTTGGGCGTCACTTCTTCTTCTTCCCCAACCGTTCAACCGACCTAGGGTTTTGGGTCCTTCTTCGTTGATTTCACACCGAGATCGTTTACATTCGCATCCAATACCTAAGGTAAACCCTCGAATTGTGTTTTTTCTTCAATTTGAGTTAGAGAAAACCCTAGTTTCTTCAATTTTATCAAGATGCCGCCGAAAACTCAATTGTCTTCGAAGAAGGCAACCACCAAGCTCCCGGTCCGGCGTAAGAACGCCGCACCGCCACCACCGACCCCATCACCCATGAGGACTCTGTCACCATCGGCATCAGACACCACGTCCGAGTCGACGAGCGCGGCTTCACGCGAGTCTTCACGAGAATCCACACCTATGCCACCACCACCCACCAATGTGGTTCAACCCAATGAGTGGTGGGCGGCTAAGACCATTGGGTTCGATCACATCATCGACCCAACCCTATTCACAAACCTCCATGTGCTGGGTGAGACCAATTGGGCCCATAACTACCTAGAAAAGGTCGGTCTCGCCAACCTTTTGAAACCGACCCGTGGGTCCTACTACCCTCGGTTGGTTCGACTGTTTTACCAGGGCCTTACCGATGGCCCTACCGACGATGTGGTCTTGACCAAGATAGAGAGTCGAGACTACACCATTACACGCCGTCACGTCCATCAAGCACTTGAGTGATATTTGGACTTCGTACCTGAGACCACCCTATTCCCACCGTTCCCAGAGGAGGTGGATGTCGAGGAGATCATCCGCGACATGACCAAGGGGAAGAGGGGTTCAGGCACCTCAATTCGGAGGGTAGACTTACCTCCGTATATGTGGATGCTCGACTCCATCATCAAGTGCAACCTCTACCCGATGCGACACGATACCGAGCGGGTAGAGTTAGTTCAACAAGCACTATACGCGGCCTACAAGGACCGTTGGTTCGACGCCACCATGATCATCCTTGAAGGGATGAGGTACATGAAGGCCAAATTAATGAAGGACAACCTAAGGCCCAAAGAAAAGATGCCCTATGCTCGGCTCATCTCGAGCATATTAGAGAGCTATTCCGACGCTCCGGCGTATACGATATCGCCTCACGAGGTGCGAGCGACGGACAAGATCAAACGGTTCACACACTCCTCGTGGAGCCGTAGTTACAACCTTCTCAAGAAGGTCGTACCAGTAGCGGACGCAGCTGAGGGCGCAGCTGTAGCACCACCACCACCACCACCATAGCTAGACCTACCCGCCGACAGAGCACCACCCGCCGACGGAGCACCACCGGTGGAGGAGGCTCCACCTGTTATCCCACCGGCTGCGAGCCAGCCCATCATTTCACCTCCTACCACATCAGCTACACCACCACCCAGATCCACCCCGGCGACGCCGACTTCATCCCGTCGCCGACCCGCAGCTCCTTCTGGCATTACGATCGAGGAGGTGTTGGCCCGTATGGAGGCCAACAACACACGCATGAACCGTCGGATGGATTTCCTCATGTACCACACCATGAGGCATATCTACCCACATGATTAGCAACGACGGTTACCTGAGGAGGCGGCGTGGACCGTCGGACATACTGCCTTCCACACCGGCACCGCATTCCGCCCGCGTGCCGCCGAGGCTAGTACTTCCACTTCTGCACCACTTCCACCGACCGAGACGCCATAGCCACCGCCGTCGACTACGACCAGCCATCCACCCCCAGAGGAGCCAGCTGACCAGCCAGCCCCCATAGCTCCGCCAGCTCAAATGGAGCAGCCTGCTCCACCACCCAACCAGTTTGGCGAGGGGACGGCATGAGCCTTGGACTGCCACACTTTGCATTGTATTTTGGTTGTATGGAAAAATTTTGGTTGTACTGTGGGTTACATTGATGTAAGTATTTTATAAATTTTCTATTAATTAATATAATGTTTTTGTAAATTTTCTAGTGCAATTATATTTTTATGCTATGTGTGTGTCTGTGCTATGTTGTGTTAATCAACTAGTCCACCTCACCCAAGAGTGTGGGGGGGGGGGACCAGACCGATGCCCTTGGGTTATTTTCGAGGACGAAAATTCCCAAGGTGGGGAGGATGTAATATCTCAAAAATTTTGCGTTAAATTGTAACCTCGGGATCCGTGCCCGACTGGTCCTAGGTTTGACCGAGTAAGAGTTCAGAAACCAACTCGGGGTGTGATGAACGAATGTGATGAGAAAACCGAGTGAGTGTGTGGAATGTGACACGAGATTTGGAGCCACATACGCCTATCTTGGGTGTGTGTGCTCAACACATAGAGAAGGGGTATATAAGGGTTCAATAACCCTAAAATCAATGTTGAGTAGTTGAAAGAGAGTTAAGAAGAGAGAGAGAGAGAGGAGTAAAGAAGACTGTTGAGCAAGGAGTTATTGTGGGTGATTGGAAGGGGATTCAAGCATTTAAAAGGCCGATTCGACACGAAGGATCCGTTCAAGCCAAAGCTGGAACCCTAGCCTTTCCAACCCCTTGACCTAATCAATTTGAGATTGATTGAAGGTAAAATTTTGTAAATTAAATGCATAGGTTATAGAGGTTTTAATTCAGTCAAGAATGTTTAAAATGATAGATTAAGTACTTAGAAAAATGAAGGAAAAAGAGTAGGAAAAGAAAGCGAAGTGAGACCAAGCCAAATCAATTAATCGAAATTGAGATTCGATTAATCAATTTTTGCCAAAAAGTTGAAAAGTCAAAGAACCCGAGTTCGATTAATCGAACTGAGTTTCGATTAATCGACTTTGAATTTTGATTAATCGATTTTGGTGTCGATTAATAGACTGAGAACCTCCAGAGAACTCCAGTGGCTGGAGGAAAGTGACCTGGGGAAATCGACTAGTCGAAATGGGATTTCGATTAATCGATTTTGAATTTTGATTAATCAATTTGGGATCGATTAATCGATTTTGGGAATTTGCTTACTCGAATTGAGAATCGAATTGATAGAGTAGAGAATTTCGATTAATCGATGTGGGATTCGATTAATCGAATGGGGGCCTTGATTAATCGATTTTGGGAATCGATTAATCGAATTAGATTCGATTAGTCAACTTTGGAGTTCGATTAATTGACTTAGTTTTTGGTTAACTTTTAGTTTGACTTCGAGATTCTCGCAGGGTCTTGGACCTTCTTTGTTACATCTTTATTGATATATTGCATGTGTTATGTTATACCATAGGTGGTACGTGTGAACTTGGGCACAAGGAGCCACGTGGGACCTTGATGCGTGATTTATCTGGGACTTGAGGTAGGGAACTCCTTGAACATGTACTTTAATTTGCAAGAGCATGTATGTAGTGATATAGAACTCAATTTAAAACTGTTTATTGCTTAAGATTTTCGTGAAAAGGAAGTGTGTGTGTGTGACATCTATAAGAGTAATCATAATGAGCCATCCCCAGGGGATGAGGAAGTAAAGTAATAAGAGCATCAGGTGTGATGCAAGTGAATGGATACATCCCAGGGATGTATCCAAGATTGAATAATGTCTGATAAGGCCTAACTAATATAAGATAGGACACTTACACGGTGAATAACTATATGTAGAGCACCTGATATTTTTGTTATTTGAGGTTTGATAGGATACCCCACCGACGTGGCGGGATACCCATGACTCGGCGGAATCCATGGACCGATACGGTCGGCAAATTCAGAGCGGTCGGCGAAGGCTTATCCAGTACATGATAAGGACATCCCAGGGATGTTGTGATATGTTTGAAATCCCGCCACCGATTCCCAGGGGAAAGGGGCTTGGGTACTATGTGTATTCCCAAGAAATACGTTTAAAACTGTCTATATAGATGACGATGAAGGGTATCTCATCGGGGCTCGATGCTATATTGCTCGGGGATTACTTAAGTTGAAAGGTTAAGTTTTGCTTTAGGCCTATTCAGTGTTATTCATGATTAATTAAAAGACATGTGTAAACTACCAGTAAAATGTGATTCTTTTCAACTATTTTTCTCAGTAACTGCATAGACACATCATGCATGGCATATCATGGAATATATGTGAGTCTTAATTTATATGTTCACTGTGTTTTGTTCCCTATTGAGCTAGGATGTAGCTCACCCTTTAGACTATACGTCGCAGGTCTATTGTTGGCAGCTGCTGAGGCTTCAGGGGACGTGGACCCTGGTGAGTCAGACCCAGCACCTGGTGACGAGTTAGAGCCACCTCCAGAGGACTTCTTCTAGAGGACTTTGCTATGCATTCTTGAATGTGAGATTCTTAGTTCGGCTTGGTTTGCCAAGCCTTGTTTTGTAAACAATGTAAATAAATGATGGGATTATTCTTTTAGGGCGAACCATCAGTGATGATCAGCTATCATCGATAGTTCGGATCAATTCTCCATTCATGCAGGGGCATGAGGGTGGAACTGTCTTTTGGTTATGTTGATATAGTGATTCCGTATTTATATTAAATGTTTTCCTTTGTCATATTGTTGCTTGATATACCAATGTTCCGTGCATAGCTAAGGGGCACGGTCAAGATGATCGTGCTGATGGCACCGGTTTCGGGGTGCCAAAATCCGGGCTGTCACAATTAGACTGCCACATCTCTCCCCTAGAATTTTCGGAGTTTCCAGGTCCCACAGGTATAAAGGTAGGCCTCTAATCCAGACACAGCCCCATTTCCTTTTTGGAAACCTTCCCTGTCTTGATATACTCTTTCCAGGAGGACAACCAGACAATAGTTTTCCCAGGATTTCTCACCCATTCTTATCAAGCCTCTCCAGCACCTCCTCTTGCCCAATCATTTTCTACCCTTCTACTGAAATCTGGTGATACCTTTTGTTAAACCATTTGGAATGGATTGGGTCTTGGCTAGGATTGTGATGAAGCTTCTAGAATCTATCGAAAATAAAACTGTCAGTGGGTGAGGAGCTGGGCCATTGAGGAAGAGGGAGGATTGTGTGGCATATGTGCCCCTTCGTAAATATATGGACTATATGGAATGAAAGAAACGAGAGGATGTTAGATGGAAAAGTGCAAATTCTTAGCTTCTGATCGGACGTGTCAAAAACATTCTTGTAAGTCCTTCAGTCTTACAAATGTTGATGATGACCTTCACTGATGCTCGATGGAGGTTGCCAACAGTGACCCAACTGAAATGAAAGTGACAATTCCATGTGTGGTATCTATTAAACTTGACTTCAACAGGTACTCTTTGGGAAACCTGGGTCCAACTAGAGGACACTTTGGGGAATGTTTTGTGACAACCTACTCTGGACCTTGGATCTTGTGGCAGAGTAATGAGGTAGAGATTCATTCTACTTTAAAAAAAAATTCCTGTAGTTGGTAGTTTGAATTTGCATAGGAACAGTAACGTCTTTGCTTTGGAACATAGCATCATGGGTCAATGGAGGTTGCTTAATATATGAATGAGGTTATGGATGGACTCCATCATTTATCTGTGTTGATTTCCCATATTTCTAGATCCTCTAATCAAGTTGCGGAAGCGGGTGGTTTCAGATCTGAGAGGGCCATTGGTGTCAGTCTTCTTCTGTGTTTTCAGATCTGACAAGCCAAATAGAACTAATATACATGTGTGAGTGTGTGCATATAGGTTGGCACGGGCATGCATGTTTGGGCGGGCGCGTACATGCAATGCCGTGTATGGTTGGTGTGTGTGTGTGCGGGTATTGCACGTGTTTTGTGGGTGTGTGCATGCATCTGTGCACATGAACACGACTTTAAAATGCTTGCTAAGAACTACCATAACACAAACTATTACCTTCTAATAAAATAAAATTTCAGGTAGAAGCTTGCAAGCTTTGGACTGCAATGTAACTAGTTAAATTTATTTCTGCCAAATCCTCAAGGCACCCAAAGCCTCTTGGGTGAAGATGAGAGCTTGGAGGATCCCAAAAATCTCAACCTGCGTGTTGTGAGCCACATTGCATGGACCATATGTAGCAAAGAAAAGTTGTCGATGGTTCCTACCAATTAGCCAAAAACAGCCGAACCATCAGCTATAGCACCATTTGAATTTGGTCTTTGAGCATATCTAATTCATTGTTCAACCATTAGTTATAGGAGTGTCAACAAGTCAGGTCAGGTCGTTCTATCAAATGAGAAGGTCAAGGGAAAATTACAAAAGTATAGCCTAGGCCCAACTCAATAGGATATTGAGTCCGACATATCTTAAGTCAACAAAATGTGTTAAGCATAGCCTAGGCCCAATCTCTCAAAGTGGGCGACCCCATCATGGTGAAGCTCACAAACAAGCTCTCCCTACTGTGGGAGTTCTGATTCTGGCATGAAATTAGCTAGACCAGTAAAAATAATAATATTATACACAAATGTGTAAATATTTGTTGCAAGTAGAAAATCTAATTTGATTTTTCATTTATTTTAGTTTGGAGAACCATGGGCTGATGGATGTGTAATTATCCCAGAAGAAACCTTTGCTTCTTTATTTATCGAAGAAGAAACATTTGTTTACAGGTTTAAGCCTTTAAAGTTGATAAGGTAATTATAACTTTATTCATTTATTCATAAGGTAATCATAAAAATTTTGTTGATTTTTTATTATTTATATTCTTTTGTTGCAGGTTTTGGTGACCCATCACAAAAAAGATTTATTCTACTTTTGAGTATATAAATTCTAATTTTGTTCATTATGCTAGCATCTGTTTTTTATAGTTTCCATTGAAGGTCCCTATCGTCTAATTTTCGTATTGATATCTGTGGTAGAGAGTTGACCCTAGATGATGAAACCGAGCATCAATGTTGACCCCTAATTTTTTTTGAATTCTTTTCAGGTAAGTTGATCATCTTTAGCCATGTGTACAGACCGGGTAATGTCGCAGCAAATTCCTTAGCGGAAGAGGAGGCTGCAATGGGTCTTGCAGGTTTGGTTGACTCTCTTGTGATTTTTTTTTTCATTTCTGGTGTAGTTGTGTTTGGGGTGGCATGTGGGCAACTAGATCATCCTCCCCTTGTACTCTGTTTTCCTTTGGGTTTGAAACAAAAAAAGATTGGCATGCAATGTCATTTCTATCATCTGATTTAATACTTATTCAATGGTTGATTGAGACAAATCAGATAATAGAGATCATCTTCCGTGCCAAATTTTGGCTGCAATGATCTTTATATCATGGCCTTCAAATCAAAGGGCTTAGATGGTGTTCCACATGGCACTAATCTAAAAAATATTAAGTCTGTCTTTTTGAGCAATGTGGCACTTTATTTTTGTGAGCAGGAATGAGTAATTCCAATTGATCAAACATCATGGTAGATGGAAAAATAGAGTCTGTAGCACTAAACATCGCTCTTTTATGTTACATCACCTTTATGGTAATGGTGATGTACAGTAACAGTGATGTAGCATAGATGTACAGTAATGCTCTTATAGCGATAATTTTTTTTTAAAATACCAAGCTGAAAATGCCCTTACAGAGATAATTTTAAGAAAAGAATATATTGTTATGCCTCGAAATCGTTGTGTTCGTAATGTTGTGCAGTATCAGCAAATACTTGCTCTTCTTTTCCTCTGAGTATCTCCCTGAGTGTCTGTTCCAATTATCCCACAAGTTGTCCTAATTTACAAGGGCTTCAAGTTTAGGTTGAGCATGTTGTTTTTTATAACATATTACTAGGTACTAGGAGTTCAATTGGTGAAAATGTTTAAAGTACTAATAGTGGATTAGGTGGTTTTTTTTCATGGGAGTAACTGGCGAGCTCCTCCTAGTTTGGAATTCCTGGTTCTTGCAGCTGCTGCTCTTTTTCACTTTCCCAAGAGCAACGACTAGCATAGCCTAAATTACCTAGCATAGATAGGCTGACCCAATCACCAACTCATGGCATGGAAGTCATGTGCTACCTTGACTTGAGATTCATGGATCTCCGTGCTCTATACATTTACATGAATCTCAAGGTCCATGCTAAAGGAATATAATAATGAATTTTTATGCTGATTTTTTTATACATTTATATTCATAATTTATCCCTTGATGAATCTCAATATCATGGACGACATCCATCCCCCAAATCTGCAGCTATAGCTCCTCATATATGTATATATATATATATATATATATATATATATTTTTTTTAATATTTCCTGCTGCTAGATATATATATATATATATATATTATTTTTTTAATATTTCCTGCTGCTAGATGGTCTTTGTTCAATTGTTTTTTAAACCCGGCTTTCCGGCAGGGTTCAGTTTCTTCATTACCTTGAGATGGTAGGTCGGTTGAACTCGCTTATTTCCCTTTTATCCTTAAAAAGTTGTCCCGCATAGGTAGTGCAGCAGTTGAAATGCTAAACCACCTCCTTCCACCGTTCCACTCCCACTAAATAGCACTAACTCTGCTATTTAGTCTATCTTCATTGTGTCTTTTTTTTTTGTTAATAATATTTTTTAGAATGGGGTATTTTGTCTCTTAGACCACCTAAGTCCCTGGGCACATACAACACCCGCACATCACAAGTAATATATACTTGTGCTGGAAGCTCTTTTTGATTCACTGCTAGCATTATGGGATTGGAAGGTTTTTTTGTGTTCTAGATTTTTGATTCACAGTTAAAATAGCATAATGACTGCATATTGTATGTGTTGTAGATGTTTTTGTTGACTGCTAGCATTGTAATGACTGGATATTGGATTTAGATAGCATTTCAAAGAGTGACTGCATATTGTTGGCTTGTATAAATGTTTGAAGTCTTTTTGTATTGTAACGTTAGCAATTTAATGACAGTAATTATATCAACACTTATCAGGTTAAATTCTATTAAGGATTATGGATGTTCGCTTTGGATGTGGGGAGCAGGGTCATTAGGTAAGGGATTGTTCGAAAATGAAGGTAGTTGAATTTACTGATATACTGCACAGGTCAGAAATGTTGCACTTTCACTAGAAGCTGAGAGTGGGGGTGTTTTGGTCTCCGTAGACAAAATTTCAAAAGGTTTTGCCATTATTGTTTTCCGTGGAAGAGATTATAAGCGACCTCCCACCTTGAGACCAAGGAATCTCTTGACAAAGAGGAAGGCTTTGGCTCGCTCAATTGAGCTTCAGAGGCGTGAGGTAGGAATTATAGTGTTGTTTTGTTAAATTTTTTTTTTTTTTTTTTTTGTGTGTGTATAGTTTGTATGCTTATTTTTATTAGTCTAATGAGTTTTTTTCCTCTCTTTTGTTGAACAGGCACTTACTAATCACATCTCTACTCTGCAGAAAAGGGCGGAGATGCTAAGATCTAAACTTGTATGAACTCCATGCGTTCATTTTGAAAACCATTTGATTAGTATTGTCAAAATCTGACTATTTCTGCAGTACTCAATTGAGCTAGTGACTACATTTTCAACTTCTCACTCTCATTTCTCATGAACAGGATCAAATGGAACTTATTAAGGACCAAGGAGATGATGAATTGTATGACAAACTGGATTCTGCTTATTCATCAGAAGATGAAGATCCAGAGGTGGATATGTATCTGATTAATGGCCTTTTTCTAATAAGTTTGGCCAACTAGTTAATTCTAATTTTAGTTATTTACTTATTCTCCCCTCTAAATAGGATGAAGGTGATGATGCTTATCTTGGGACCTATGACAGTGGTGAAGATGAAGATCCAGAGGTGGATATATATATATATATATATATATATATATATATATATATATATATATATATATATATCTGATTAATTGCTTTTTAAAAAAAAAAAGTTTGGCCAGCTATTTAATTCTAATTTTATTTACTTATTCTCCCCTCTAAATAGGATGAAGGCGATGATGCTTATCTCGGGACCTACAGCAGTCCTGATGATGAGAGTGGTGAATCAATGCACAGGCTCCACTCGGAATCAAATTGTCCTTCTGACAACCTAAATCCAAAGCCGGTAACTGAAGCCTATGCTTCTGAACAGTATGCATATTCCGAAAGAAGTGAAGCCGAACAAGAAACTTGTGAATATGGTTTTAACTGATTGAACTTCATTGATAACAATCCGTAATCTCTGTAAAATTATCTTCTTCAAGAGCAAGAGGAAAAAAAAAAAGAAATTTTCTTCCCCTCTAAAACTCAACAGTTTATTTATTTTTTCTCTCAAGAAAAAAACCTATGAAGAAAAGTGAAGCCATATAAAATAAAATGATAATTGATGAGTTGTATCTATCATCATCACTACATCACTTAACACTTGCACAGAAGAAGCCTGTGTCTAGATCACAACAATCTTTATGGATCGTCGATGTTAGGACTCTTGTTACAACACTACACTACACAAGACAATCCCCTCGATTGGTGTTGTAGGTGCACCGTAGTATTGTTACTTTATTATAATACCATTAAGCTGCTTAGTTACTTACTTTTGGGGGTTTGATTTAGACTTGGAAGAATTAACTAAGACCCTTCATTTAGGGTTCTTGGGCAACTGTAGCCTTAGAGTTTACTTGGGGAGCTAAAAAAATATGTCAACTAAAAAGCTTTTACACTAGGCCTGCTTGTTAGACATTGTCTTTGTCAGATTTCTTTGTAGTTTAGATTAGTCACATTTGGTATTTGTTTTCCATGCAGGTAGTTGCTTTGTTCAATTCTCTGTTTGATGCATCCCCAGATAGTTGCAATGACTCTTTCTTCTTCCAAACCTTTAATATTGGAGAAGGATTGAATTTGCATGAATCTTTCATTAAGTATTCCCCTACTTTTATGGAAGTTGACACTTGATTTGGGATCATTAGAATAGGGACATTTGTTTTCTTGGTGAATTCCTTGAATACTTTGAGTGAAGCCCACACTCTTGCCCATCGAATAGTTTGAGTATTCGATGGGCAGAACTTCCCTGATATACTGCACATAGTTTTGTGAGGCTATTTGCTGTTTGATTTGATTCCGGCTGAATATGTCAGATCTGGACTTGCAATCAGACAGGAGATCCACTACTTGATTTAGCAGGTTGCGAAGTCTTAGAAATTTGCTAGCCCAACCTCCAGAGATCTGTTAGAGTTGTCAATTCTGACCACTCTTGAAGCACCTATACTTCTGCAGAATTGACTGCAACACAACATCAATAATGACCAAACTTCTTTTTTCGAAGTATATTTTTTGTGCAAAGGAACTTTAAAAGCAAACACTTAATTTAAAACCATACAGCGCCGCACTTAGTTCAGCTTCCATACTATTAACTTGGCCAAGGTGAATAGAGTTTTTTCCAATATCTCTCAATTTTTTGATCAGCCGTACCTGCTAGCCCCAGGTTCCCTATAGAACACCTGTTGTAATTGATTTTGACAGAATCGATCAATTGAGGCCTCCAATTGCTGAGTTTTGGAAGAGTGGCACGCCCACAGTTTGCCACATCCCAACTATTACTAAGAATAGTGATATGGAGTACTATACATTGCATAATTAGATGGTTGGAGGAGTGCTAGCTCCTTTTATCCATCACTATGACTTACACTTTTGTTGTTTAGATACAAGATTGATGTTTTTAAAAATAAAATAAAATTGTAGAAGGTGATTAAATGCTTGCATTTTCTTCATCCTCTGGTTTACAGTTGTTGTTCTTCATCCTCGGGATTTTGGAAGAGTGGCACGATCATTGCAAATTATGACTGAAGTGCATATATATATATAATATTGTAAAATTTATATATTATTAGTAATTAAATTTTATATTTTATTAAAATATTTTTTGTTTGAATAAAAGGATTTGAGCATGTAAAGTTTAAAATATTTGGTTGATTTGAAAGGTTGGATCATAGGTTGAGATGCAATATTTTGGACATCTATTTTATTTATTAATGACATTGAATGATTTGCATTTGAGTTGAATGGATGTCTTTAGATATGAGATTAATAGCTTTTTTTCTTTATATAATTTTTTTAAAGCATTAAAAAAAAATATTACAAAAAGCATAAAAAAAATTGCATTAAAAAAAAACATAAAAAAAATATTATTTTAAAGAAATTTGCATAAAAAATTGTCGACGTAATTTTTTTTTTTAAATATATATATATATATATTTTTAAAAAATTTGCATAGAAAAACCACTGCCCTAAACAGTTGTAAAAAAAGGAGTGGTTTTTTTTTACGACTATACAAGACAGTGGTTGTTGAAGTTCATAAACCACTGTCTTGTATAGTGGTAAAAAAAAACCACTCCTTTTTTTACAATTGTTTAGGGTAGTGATTTTTTGAAAAAAAACCACTGTTTAAGGCAGTGGTTTTTTTGGCTTTTTCACGTAGTGGCTGAAGATTGCGAATTTGAAATTTCTTCTAGAGAAGGCCATTTCACCACAACCAAACTCTATTTTAATCCCATCATTTCTACATGTATCGACACTCCTACTCTTGTAGATGAACCTTTGGAGCTGCCCATACCAAATGATGAAAAAGAAGACGCCATCCATACATCCACTCTAATAGAGGATAATAATGGCAACAAATTCATATCCCTAACTCTTGTCAAAGAAGAGAGTCGCAAGAAGAAAATGGCAAAACTTAAGAGACTTCAATGGTCTCTTAATTATACTCATTAATGACTTGTTCCTGATTTCTACTGTGTTTTTTTTACTCTACTTTCTTGGAATGTAAGAGGGCTTGGTAGACCTAGCAAGTGCGCCACGGTGAAAAACCTTATAACCAATTGCAGAGCTGGTATCGTTACTTTACAGGAAACAAAATGGCACAGTTTGGAAAGAGGCAAATTTCTCTCCATCGCTCCTTCAGATTGGAAATGCCACCATAAGGACGCAATAGGAACTAAAGGAGGCATTCTTGTCATGTGGGACGAATCCATTTTCGAATGCAAAGGTCAGTGGCTTGGAATTTATAATATCTCTTTATTATTTCTTGATACAAGGTATAGTGATATGTTTCTTTTCACTTCTGTTTATGGCCCTTGTACTAGGGGCATGGACGTCAAATTGTGGGATGACTTATATAGATGGAAAATCCTTCATCAAGGTCCATGGGTGATCTGCAGAGATTTCAATGCCATAGCCCACACTCTCGAAAGATTTAATAACTCTCGTATTTCTCCTTCAATGAGAAATTTCAACGATTTCATTAATGAGACTGATCTGATTGACATCCCAATGTCCGGTGCGTAATTTACATGGACCAATGGTCAGAGTCCTCCTACTTTATGCCGTCTTGATCGCTTCCTTATAAATGAATAATTTGATGCCATGTATCCCACGGCTGAGTGCAAAGAAAATACTAGGGTGGTATCTGATCACATTCCGATTACCCTTAATTTTAAGGGCATCAAATGGGGACCTTCGCCTTTCAAATTCTACAATCACTGGGTCGACAATGAAGATTTTGTGACCCTGGTAAATTCATGGGGGTCAGAATTTGATTCTTCATTTCCCATAGATGTCAAGCTTCGCAAGCTCAAAGGTTCCATCATTGCATGGAACAAAATTCAGAAATCACAAAATAATGTTGTTGAATCTCAACTAGTCGCTTGTATTGATCATCTAGACCGTCTTGAGGAGAGTAGGCCTCTTTCTACAGAAGAAATCATCGATCGCGGGGATGCCAAACAAAGTCTTGAAAATTTGGCTTTATTCAAAGAGGAGTGGTGTCAAAAATCATGCATCAGGTGGTTAAAAGAGGGAAACAAAAATACTGCCTTCTTCAATGCATCAACTAATAATCATAGGAGACTCAATACCATCTCCACTATTTTCCATAACGGGACTCCTCACTCTGATCCGGAAGTTATTGCCGAGAACGCCATCAAGTACTACACCGAGCTGTTCAAAGAAGCCAACCATAACAAACCCAGGTTACGTAACACTCATCCTAATACTATTTCCCATGTTGATTCAGAGTTCCTAGAAAGTAAGTTCCCAGAAGTTGAGATTTGGGCAATGGTCAAAGATTGCAAGGGTGAAAGAGCCCCCGGCCCTGACGGTTATACTTTTAACTACTTTCACAAATTTTGACATTTGATTAAAAATGATGTCTTATCTTTGCTTGATAAATTTTGGAATGATGGTTTTCTTCATAAATCCATCAACGCTACGTTCATAATTTTTATTCCTAAAAAAAGGAGCGCGTCCGAAATGAAGAAATTTAGACCTATCTCCCTGGTTAGTTTCTTCCCTTTACAAGATTGTTGCTAAAACTCTTGCTAACCAGCTTAAAAAAGTTATAGGATCCCTTATCTCCAAGTCATAACGGGCTTTTATAGAAGGGAAACAGATCTTTGATTTGGCGGTTGTCACTAAAGAGAGCATACATTCAAGAAACCTCTCCAAAAAGCAGGGGGTTCTCATCAAACTCAACATGGAGAAAGCTTATGATAGAGTAAGTTGGGACAATCTTTTATGGATGATGAAGATCATGAGGTTTAGTGACAGATGGCGCTCATGGATACACGAATGCTTAGCTAGTGCTCACTTTTCCATCATTATTAATAGGAAAGCTTGCGATTTCTTTGACACCTCCAGAGGCTTAAGACAGGGGTGTCCTTTGTCACCTTATTTATTTAATATCGCTAGTGAAGGTCTTGCTCTTCTTTTCCAACAAGCCGCAAGAGAGGGTTCGGTCGGTGGCTTCTCTAACCCCAAATACAATTTTAACGTGAATTTATAACAATACACCGACGATTCTCTTATTATATGTGATGGGAATTTCCAACATAATTGACAAGTGTGTAAAATTCTTAAAGCTTATGAAGCTATTTATGGGCAATGTGTCAACTACGGCAAATCTTGCATTTATGGTTTAAATACGGAGAATACCTCTCTCTTAAACTGGGCTCACAACACAAATCTATTGGTGGCCAATTTTCCCCTCAAATATCTTGGAATCCCAATCGGGATTGGAAAGCTTAAAGCTTCGGATTGGGACCCGATTATTTGCAAAATCAAAAGTAGACTAAGCAGTCGGAAGAGTAAACTGCTCTCTAAAGGTGGAAGACTTATTCTCACTCAAACCATGCTAAGTGTTCTCCCCACCTATTTTTTATCAATGTATAAATGCCCAACCAAGGTTGGTCAGGAAATTGAAAGATTGGAGAGGAATTTCCTTTGGGATGATCTTGGCGACGCTAGAAATATTCATCTCATAAATTGGGCTAATATCACGAAACCAAAATGGGCTGGCGAACTCGGTATCAGAACAATCGATAAAGCTAACCAAGCTTTTCTAATGAAATGGTGGTGGCGCCTAGGGGACAATAATCCAACTTGGTGGAAAGATGTTGTCATTCGAAAATATCGCATGTGCAAAAGAGGTTGGAACATTAAGAATAGTAAATACTTTAACTCTTCCTAGTGGTGGAAGGGCATCCTCACCACTAGAGATGAATTTGGTAATAACATTCATTATCGTATTGACAGGGGAGACAACATCCCCCTCTGGAGCACTATATGGGAGAATATGGACCAACCTCTCTCTCTCAAAATACCCAACCTGTTCACAATATCTACAATGCAAAATGTCACTATTGCAGATATTTTTAGACCGGATGGTGTTGGTCAATTCATTTTAAAAGGAGATTAAATGATGAGGAAATCGTGGAGTATAGTACCCTTTCCAATATTCTTGATAATCTCATTATCAGATCTTCCCAGCCGATGAACGTCTCTAGAACTACAATAGAAAAAAAACCTTTACAGTCAAATCGACATTTAAAGCTTTAAGCCCCAACCTTCAGATGGTCGAATGGAAATTCATATGGAATTTTAAAGTTCATTCAAAAATCATTTTCTTCCTATGGACAGTTATGTGGAACAAAATTGCTACTATATAGAATCTCATCAAATGAGGTATGTCGTTAGATCACAAATGTTATTTTTGTGATCTAGAAAAAGAAGACACAAATCACCTCTTCACGCACTGCCATAAAGTGTGGCCTCTCTAAACCAGATGCTTCAAAGCCTTTGGAGCTTCATCATGCATTAACAAAGAAGTTCTTGAGCTGCTTTTGTGCTGGGAAAAAATGTCATTCATGGGTTGAAAAAGTGGATATGGGATCACTTTCATATCTCAATTTTGTAAAATATATGGTTAACTAGAAATAATATAAGATGTAATGGGACTCCTTTCTCAGAAGAAAAAGTTTTCAAAGACTGCATTATCACTATATGTATGTGGGCGACGACTGTTGGAACCAGTACAATCTCCATCTCCAACCTTCATAGTTTTGAAGTTGAACAACTTACTTTCTTTATCAATGCTCTCTAAACCGGCTTTTAGGCTCGGGTATTCTCTTGTATTCGGGTTGGGTAAGGAGAGCTTTCTTTCTATGTACTTTTGGAAGTTTTTTCCCAGTCTCTCCGATTTCCTCCCGATGTAGGTTTTTCCCATTGACTTTTAGGTTTCCTACATTTTCCTGGTAACTGTCCTGGCTTTCTCCGGAATCCGATTTTTCAAATAGCAATGCTAGTGGCCCGTACATGTGTTTTTATCGGGCTTTCTGAGACATATGTATAACTTTTATTATTAATACAAACAATTTAAGAAAAAAAAAGCTATGCCCATTCATTACAAAAATAAGGTGTTTTAGCGGCACTTGCTGTTAAGGCAATTTTTGGTAGCGGCAAGACTAATAGCGACAGTTTTTGGTAGCGACGGGACTAATAGCAGCAATTTTTTAATTAAAAAACTGTTGCTAATAGTCTTATTTTTTGTAGTGATTTTAAGTCCCAGCTTCCACTAGTTCACCTAAAACCAATTGGTGTAAGAGAGGGCTTCAACTTTTGGACTTAAGCTAAATCTTGTGGTGGTCAGTCTACTGTCAGCGATTCGTTTTCACTAGGGTGGATTGCTTGGCCCCATAACTTAATACCCACCATTGATCTCAAAATCTATTGTACAGAATGTTGGGACAAAAAATCGATCTCCATCATTAAATTCAAAGCAGTCAATGCATTTTAGCTGGAAGAACTACGGTGGAGTTACAATTTCACAAGGTGCAAATACTGGTACCCATGAATTAATAGCTACTCAATGTAAGTGAGCTCCAAGCATGGTTCAAAATCTCACTTTGTTACATATGATTTGTAGAATATTATATCAAATATTAGCCGATACCGATACATATCGGTGATATGTATCAATTTTTCGACAAACCCATTCATATCAGTGCCAATATGGGCCCGTATCGGCCGATACGTATCGAGTATTGGTCGAAACCTATATTTTTAGTTTTATTATTATTATTATTATTATTATTATTATTATTATTATTTTAAATAGGCTGATGCGTATCGGTAGCGGCCGATAATAGGTATCGGCCGATTCATATTAGTCCTCCAAGGATTGATACCGAGTTTGTTACCTTGTTTGCGACAACTTTTGAGCTTTAACGAAGGTTAGTTCTTGGAAAACCAAAATTAACAAAAGAACAAAGGTTACCTCCATTCCATGTCGTGCCCCAAATTAGGGATGTAATTTTGACCCGAAAACCTAAATTGATCGAAAAACTGGCCTTTAAGCGATTTGATGCACCCCCCTATGCGTCCCGCTTCACCTACCTGCTCTCTCAGAAAATAGAATGTCACCCTGGACTGCCGAATTGGACCGAAACCGACCCAAAACTCGATTAATATGGTTTTGTCAAGTGTCGGATTTTGAGTATTCAAAATTTAGCCGAACCAAAATCAAACGGATTTGTTACGTTGGATTTCAATAATAGGAAACCAATGCCAAAACTAGCCCACTGCAGTCCCCGGCCCCACTAGACGAACCAGCGCAGCCCGTTGCACTGCCATCTCTATCTGAAAATCAGTCTGCATCAGTTATACTCACTCCAAAAGACTGTATTCTCACCCCATCTCCTCAGTCCGGTTTGTATTGGCAGTCTTTCGATCAGATGATGGTGATCATTTTTTGTTCTCTATCTTTTGCACGATGCATCTATAGATCATGAGCCTATCATTAGACCGTCAATTGTTTATTACACTTAGCACACATCCCAAAAAGTGATCCTAAAAGGCTAAAATCGTGTGACACACTTCACGCTCTAGGATGATTTTAGGGTGAGATTTTTGAGATGTGTTTCATGTGGAATAAAAAATGATTATCCAGTGGTAGGCTCATGATCTATTAGTTCCATTGTGATGAAGATTGGGACGAAAAACAACCTCCATCATTTGATACAAAGGCGGTAAATGAATGCCTCCTAGAAGATACGGGTGAGTAAGGGACTAACGGACTAATGGTACCCATTATGAAATTTCATCCCATATAACTGGAGGGGTGGCATTATTCGCACTCGTTTTTCTTGTGAAGGGCACACGATTTCCCACCGTAAAAAATCATTGATTGCCTCCAATAATATGATGGAGATTCACTACAAAAAATAAGATTATTAACGGCAGTTTTTTACAGCTAAAAACTGCCCCTATTAATAAAAAACTATTAAAGGCTATTAAGACTATTAGTGGCAGTTTTTTTGTTAATTGCGGCAGTTTTTGGCTGCCACTAATAGTCTTATTTTTTGTAGTGATTGTTTTTCGTTCTAATCTTCCACGCAATATATCTTCCGATTATATAGCACCTATCAGACCGTCTGATCTTATTACACATCGCATGCATCCCCAAAACTGACTTGATAACCCTTTCTCATGGTTTGCCAATGATCGGGGATGTGTGTCATTAACATGTGACCTTCTCGTGCAACATGATCTCAAGATCTATTGTGTGGAAGGTTGGGACTAAATCCATTGTCTGATTTAAGGCAGTCATATGTGACCGTGTGATGGGTGAAACATGATCTCAAAATCTATTGAGTTGAAGATTGGGACCAAAAATAATCTTTATTGTCTTACTCAAGACAGTCAACGAATGGTCGAAAATAAAAAGCAACTGTAAATAAGGCCACCGCAAACGAAGGAGTTGGCGTAACGGATAGAGGCAGAGCGAGTGACTGCGTTCGAATTGCTCCCCTCATGGGCTATTGGTAGGGAATATTTCCCTTTTCACTGAGTCGTGTGGCTAGCGGGGCTTGCACGTGCCCAAGGAATTAGTTAAGACAGCTGAGTGGCTCAGAAACCCTCGTCAAAAACAAAAAAAAAGTATATTAAGTAAAACAAAAAAACAAATAAAAGAAATTTCATCCAATGTATCTCGCCCTTACGCCTTTAATCCAATACGTATTGTTTCATGCGATAACCATGACCCCAATTAGTGATGCAAGTTCAGTGTACCGAATCGATACCCATTTTTTTCAGTTGTCGGGTCGGTTCAGCCAGAACTGAATCCAAACCGAAATGAATCGATTTCGGTTCAGTATATATTTTTTTCTTTTTTTTTTTTAAATTGAAACCGAACCAAAACCAATATATATATTTTTTTTTGGTTCCGTTTTGGTGTTTTACTATATTTTAATGTATTTTCTCTTCTTGTTTTGGGCTTCTTCTTCGATTTCTTTCCATTACCCTCTCGGTTTTCAGTATTTTGCCACCCTAAATTGAAATCGAGCTGAAATCAGTTTGATTCGAATTGGTCTTGAGTCATTTTCTGTGGCAGTTTGGACTGGTTCAGTTTGCTCTATTTTTTATTCGGTTTTGAATCGATAATTGGGACACGGGTCAAAGGTTGTATCCCTAACCCCAATTGAAGTTTACTAACTTTGATATTTATTTTTTTCTCAGACATTGAGAAATAAATAAAGGATGATATAATCTGTCTGCTTGGGTTACGAGCCAAAAAAGAGGTTATAAAATGAGAAATGGTAAAGAGCAGTTACTTTAAAAAAGCACCCAGGAGGGCATTTGTCTTGGCACATTGTCGTTGAACAATGAAAAAGCCAAAACAAGATACAGGGAAACGTGATGAGTTGCATTCGTGCAGTGAACTCAGCCATGGGTCTCTCAACCGGTCGACAACCCTAACCTTATTTCCAACTTCAATGTCAGAATAAAGCTTAACTCCCTCCTCTCATTCGACCAACGATTTTGAGAAACAAAACCATGTTTTCAAACAAGTAATTGGACCACAGTTCTATCAAAAAAAATAAAATTGGACCACAGTTTCCTTAGGGGGAATGAGCCTCCTAATAAACCAAATTATGTTTTATGTGTATAATTTTCTTTATAGGTATAAACAACTAATAGGCCAGTCCTCATAGAACAATGAGCCTGCTAAACAAAGGGTACCTCTATTTGCACCCACTGAATCTTTGAAAGCACCCACATTCAAAATCATTGACTCCTTTAATCAAACAATAGACATCATTTTCCACATCATGGATCTCAAGATCATAGGCGTACAATCATACAGTCAAGGTTTTTTTTCACTACACATTCCAAATAAGTGATAGAAAAACCTCATGGCAAACATCATGCTCAAATGTAATTTTTAAGTTACTTTTTGGGATGTGTGATACGTGGAATAAAAAATTGATTGTTTGATTGTATGATCATGATCCCAAAATCCATTATGTGGAAGATTGAGACAAATTTTTTTTGCATGGATAATTTTTAAGATTTAGTGAATGCAAATAAAGGTACCTAAACTAAACCATGTTTTATGTGTATAATTTTCTCATAGACAACTAATTTGACCACAATTTTTATAGGGTAAATGAGCCTCCTAATAAACAAAACCATGCTTTTCTGTGTTTAATTTTCCAATAAACAACTAATTAGACCACAATTTTCATAATGGGAATGAGTCTCCTAATAGTCGTACTCCATTTCAAAATTAGAAGTAGTGGACATTGATTTACCTTAGGATTCCGACGTGTATCGGAATTTCTCAGATCTCAATAACATTGTAAATACGGCTGGGCTGGCCTGCCATTATAAAACAAAAGACTATTAACAATAGCTATAAACTGCCGCTATTAACAAAAAATTTGCTGCTAATATCCTTGCCGCTAATAGTCTTTATAGTTTTTTTATTAATAGCGGTACTTTTTGGCTGCAAAAAACTGCTGTTAATAGTTTTATTTTTTGTAGTGTGCCTAGCCCAGCCCTAAAATCATAGGGATAGGGCTCAAAAACGGAGTGACAGGCCCGGGTTAAAGCCTTGAAACTAAAAACCCTACCGAGCTTCATGTCCTGTAAGGGCTTAGCACATCAATGACCGTAAGCCCGGCTTGGCCCTCACTCTCTATCTTTATATATATATATATATATTTTAACTTCGATTTTTGATGGTGCAAGAATGATTCCGTTCTTTTGAAATACTTCACACATTATTTTTAAATGTTTCTTGTGTTCTTCTCTTGTTTTTGAGAAAACTAGTATGTTATATACAACGCAAAATTATTTATATTGGAGGAAAATTGAATCCATCCATCTTTGATATATTTGTAGGGCTATATTTAACCCAAATGGCATTACCGTCCATTGATAATGTCTACATGGAGTAATAGATGCTGTCAATTCTTTTGACTCGTTGGTAAGTTTTAATTTTCAGAAGCCTGCCTTGCAATCAAATTTACTGAAGATCTTAGACCCTATGATTTGATTTATCAAAACATCTTTTCTTGGAATAAAATATCGGTCAAATTCAAGATGGTCATTTAATCTTTTATAATTTAGTACCATCCGTGCTTTTCCTCTTTTTAATTCTGCATGTTTTTGAACCAATAAAATTAGGCAGAACGCACTCACACAGACCTGCAAGTAATCAAAGTCTGTTGTAGCAAGTTTTAAAAAGATGATGAGTAAGGAATTGTCCACAGGAAGGTTGGTTTAAAAATGTGATAAACCTCCAGATCTGTAGTAGATCTGACACCCTAACTAATGCTAAGTTAACTAAAAGACAGGGGAGAGGTTTTAAATGGATTGTCACTTAAGCTAAGGTAAAATAAACATTGACTAACTTGGATCGAGTTTGGGAACTTAGATCTTGTAGGGGAAAAGAGTAAAAAGTAGAAAATGGAGAAGAGTAGCTTGGAAATTGGTCTTCACTGAAATAAGATTCGATTAATCATGCTACAGAGGTTCAGAGCACACAATTCCCTCAACTAGCTATAAGCACAGTTGCAGGGTAGAAACCTCCACTCCAAATTGCAGGATCCACCTGGTCTTAAGGCTATGATCTGTTCACTTTAATGGTCACAGACCATCCTACAGACTTTATCTGATCCATGGATTTGCAGCAGGCGAATCCAATTGGAGCCTAAGCTTGGACTAATCTTAAAGTTATGATTTGTCCACTTTAATGGTCACAGACTATCCTAGGGATCTCCTCCAAAGCTAAAGTATCAATTAGAACAATTAAAACCACTACAGATGCTGCAATTCTCAGGTCACAGACTCAAGGAATCACAGGAGTATCAGATCCAGGGAGATCGGGTGGTATCCAAGAGGCCAACCAGTTAAGTGGGTGAGCTGATCTACAGACTCCTCTACACAAATTCGATCTATCACCAAATGAAACTCAAGGAACTTTAGATCTAATTAAAACTTTAAAAACAACATTTTCATTGTAATCAAAATCACTCTACAATGGAAATGCTCTCAGATCTGTAGTCTGTGCAGAACAATAGCAATCTTAACCTTACCCTATTACATATCTAACCTCTCTCCTCGCTACTCCAAGGGAATTATCCAACCATTGTTGGGCTAAAGGAGGAAAAATAGAATTTCTCTGCAAGCTCTAATATCCAGAATTTGACTTAGATCTCCATCCCCCTAATTGCAATTGGGGGTCTCTATATATAGCTTTCTCCTCTATTTTTCTAGCCAAAAATCCCTTCTAGAAGGTCCTTAGGGTTTTTTAGAGTTCTGTTAGAGCACGTGGGTTGGTTAGAATTTCCTAGGGCATCTTCTGGAATCGTCGTGCCAGTCACCAAATGCCTCGGGTTGCATGCAACAGGTCACCAAATCACAGCGTGAGCATAGCTGAATTTCTGAGAAGTTCTGCACACGATTTCGACAGGTTAGGAAGCTTTCGATAGGTTCAAATAGAGCTTTTTGGTCCTCTCGCTAAGTTCTCAGATCTCTTCGATAGGTTCCGATGGGATGAGCCTTCTCTTAGTGTTTCAGCATTCTCAGCCCTTGGCCTGGAGTATTCGACAGGTTGGGGAAGCTTTTTGACAGGTTGGAGCACCATTTCAATAGGTTCCGCTCTGCATGCAATTGTTTCGATAGGGTTGCTTTCACTCCTATCAAAAGGCTCAATCACCCTTCGATAGGTTCTGTTCCAGCGTCTTCATCTCGATAGGTTCAGGAAACCATTCGATAGGTTCCCTTTAGACCTTAGGTTGGTTTTCGATAGGATGATTTCTTCCTTCCTTTCAGCTGCTCGATAGGTTCTTGGATCCTATCGAACTCCTCAATCCACACGAATCTATCCTTCTTCTGCCTTCAGATCCTATCGAAACCTTCTCAACTGCACGAATTTCTTCTTTCTTTGCTTTTAGCTCCTATCGAAGTCTTCAGGTGACCATTCGATAGGATGTTTTCAGCCTGTTTTCACTTCCTTCACCTTGCTCTGTTGTAGCCACGCACTCCAAGGGTCCAGTGATGTGCTACCCTCTGGTATGTTGTTGCTAGGTTTGTCCTGTGCTGAGAGATGACCCATTTTTGGGCATTCTTAAGTGGTTTTCTGCATTAATATCCTCTTTTATTACTGTCTACAAAATGCACTCGACAGAGGCTTATTAGTGTGCTCGCAAGTCTATCAATGGTCAGGTTAAAGGGTGAAAAGTGGCATTTTTCACCACTTAACACACCCCCAAACCTAAGCTTTGCTAGTTCCTGAGCAAAGGAGAATAAAAAGAATTAAAAATATCACTTTCATAGGAAGCACGGATGCATTTAGCATATGCACCAAGCCTTCTAAACCCCTAGGTGATCCTTAGTGGAGGAGCGAAGTCACTTGAGGGTTTTCAGTGAAGGTACCCACAAACTTCTCCAAAAAGGTTAGTTAATAGTAGTGCATCCTGCTAAACAGAGTTTTAGTAAAATAGAATAAATTCACACCATGTCTTTTCAATTCATTAGTGGAATTTCCACAGAAAAAGTCAGTTCCAAACTAGAAAGTCTGCTGCAATCTTTCACCATCACTCAGCTCATGTCAAGGCATTGCTCTTAAAAATTAATGCATGGCTCACCTTTTACTTTAAGAATTCTGTTTTAATAATGCCCCAAACAAATCAGATTTCAGACTCAAATCTTACCAGGGCTGTCACTCTCAATAAAATTAGAAGGGTGCATCATTTCACACAGCTCAAGAGCAGTTACAGCCCTCAAATAGGACTACAAGCATGAGTATAGGCATTGCTCTAGTTTCTGAAATTTTCTAACTCTTTTCACCATAGATTAAGCAGATTCTTATCTCCACATGACAGCTCAATCCATTTCAGATCAGTAAGGTCTTTTTATTGGGTTGTAATGTGGCTTAGGGATGAGGTTTGTAAAAAAAAATAAAAGGGTGGAATGGGATTCAAAATTGAGAAATCAGTAAAGGTAAGGAGGCGATTTACAACTCAACCTTCTTCATTTCAGCATAGATTCATCTTCTTTTTGAATTTTTAGAGCCAAAGTGGCCAGCTTTTTCTCCTCTTTCAAAATATCTAATAAAGTGACTTCTTTTTCTCATTCTTTTGTTTTGCTTTTCTATTTTTCTTTTCTTTTTGTATGCTTTTTGCACTTTTTTCTCCTTTTTTTTTTTTTTTTATATATATATGGGCTGAAATGCCACAAAACCGCCAAATGTGCTTCCTTCTTTTTCAACCAATCATCGAACCTTGCTCCTCTAACCGCACTTCTCCTCCTTTTTCCTGATTTCTCATATCAAGAGTGAACTGAAATAGGTAAGGGGTTTTGGATTCAAATTTTCTGATTTTTATCAAAGAAAAGCTGAGATTTTAAAGGCTCAAATGGTGTGTATCAAGGGCAGTTCAAAGGTGGGAAAATTTTAGGCTCAAACTGTCCAAGGGATGGCCTTACTTTATGTCTTCAATTTCATGAATGCTGTCAAGCTTATTCAACTTGGAATTGCCTAACTTCTAGTGATTAAAATTAGATCCTATCAGTCCTTAGAGCAGAAAAAATTGCCAAGATACTCTTCGAAGGAAAATTTTCAGGCTCAAATCTCACTGGGTATGGCCTTCCATCAAATTTTCAGGGGTGTATCTTCACATTCTTCTCTCATTTCAAGTTTACTGCACATCAAAATTATTTTTCACAAATTGTTGACATTTGCCTTATGAAGTCTGTTGAACTACAGCTTATTTCAGTTTCAAACAGTTTTTTAATTTCCTCTTTTTACAAAAATTCAAGTGAGAATTTACTCTAATTAATTCCAACCACTCCTTTTTAGCCTAGTTGTACTAAAATTAACTAATTTATTGGCATACATGTCATACCCCCAAACCTAAACTAAACAGTGCCCTCACTGTTTTACACTATAAAATTAGGAGAGAGGCATGGGGGGAAAAGAGCGATACAGAAAAAAAATAAAACTACATGAAGACAAAATTGTATTAAAATGCCAAATATATACATGAGACAAGTGGGGAAGAAACTAAAACAAACAACTGTCATAGCTATTTACAGGCATCATCTGGCTAATCATAGAGGTCAGCTAGGTTTTCCAGCTCATCCTTAGATAACGAAGCTTTTCCTTTAGATTTAGCTTTCGGTTGCGGCTTCTTTGCTACCTCCTCAGACTGGGCAACGGGTTGTTTTCCTTTGGGATCAACAGCAGCAACAGAATCTGAATCTGAATCAGAAGGAAAAAGGGTAGTGGGGTCCAATCCGAGAGCCGCAACAGCCTTCTTTCTTTCCTCCCTTGATAGTAAGGTGAAGGAGGCATCAGGTTGGGTTGGGGGCTAGGTGGTAGGGGCGTCTTTAGACTGGGCAGTAGGCTTCTTTCCTTTCTTGACAGAAGCAGCAGAGGGAGCAGATCATTTAGCAGCAACTTTCTTCTTGGGGGGAGCCCATTTAGGTTTAGGAGTGGTAAGTTGAGTAGGGGGGTTCCTGGGCTGGAGGAGGGTGCACATCCACAGGGGGGGTGGGAGGAGGTTGAGTTGTAGAAGGGGGACAGGAGTGACTGGAAGGAGGTGCAGGAGGAGGTGCGGTGGCGAGAGGGGTAGGTTAAAATGGCTAAGAGGTAAGGGAAGTAACCTTTTTCTCCAATATGTTAATTTTTTTTGCGGCATAGAGTAGGCTGGCATCAGAGAGTTCCTTGGTGGCCTTGAGTATCTCCTGAGCATTGGCTAATTTTTTTTTGAGAAGCTCAGAATTCTTCTTCTCATATTTGGCAATGAGACTCTCAGCAGCTGCCAACTATTTTGCGGACTCATAACGAGTCAGGATTTCAGACCACCCTTGAGAGATATCTCGGAGCTTAATTCTGTGCTCCAATTCTATGTTGGCAATCCTCTCCTCATAAGGGGTCGCCATGGAAGTGCGGAGTGCAACCATACCTCTCAACACATCCCTGTGGATGTAAGGATTGTCCTTCATGGCATACCCATGAAGTCGATCCCCCATACATCGAAAATCTCAACAATCAGAATCGAGTTCAGTGGCATCATATTTCGTCTTGAAATATTTCCAAGCTGTTGACATCTTTGGCATTCTTTACAAAATTTGGCAGTGTCTCTAAAGATGGAGGGCCAATAGAATCCGCTTTGAAGAATCCTGTGTGCAGTCTTTTGTCTTCCGAAATGGCCTCCACAGGCCCCAGCATGGCAAAAGTTAATAACACTCAACTGTTCTTCTTCAAGCACACATCTTCTAATGACTTGGTCTGAATAGAATTTGAACAATTGCGGTTCATCCCAGAAATAGTATTTTATTTGAGAGAAAAATAGATTTTTATCATTTTTATCCCATTGTGTAGGGACTCTGCCAGTTACCAGATAATTCACAATATTAGAGAACTAAGGAACTTTTGTAGCGGGTGCACCTATTGCCATCAATTGTTCATCTGGGAAAGTATCACGGATAGTCTCAGATACCGATGATTCTTCAGGCAGAATTCTTGACAAATGATCAGCCACAACATTTTCGACACCCTTTTTATCTTTGATATCAAAATTGAACTCTTGAAGGAGTAAGATCCATCTGATCAACCTTGGTTTGGTGTCCTTTTTCGCTAGCAGGTATTTCAACGCAGAGTAGTCTGAAAAGACCACTATTTTCGATCCGAGCAAATAGGAGCGGAATTTATCCAAAGCATACACCACGGCTAATAACTCCTTCTTAGTGGTGGTGTAATTTAGCTGGACATCAATCAGCGTCTTACTAGCGTAATAAATCACATGAGGTATTTTGTTTACCCTTTGGCCTAAGACTGCTCCAATAGCATAGCCAGATGCATCGCACATGTGTTCAAAAGGTAGAGAATAATCCGGTGGTTGGATTATTGGTGCATTTGATAACAGCTCACGCAATTTTAGGAAAGCCGTCATGCAATCCTCATCAAAGTTAAAAGGAACATCTTTTCCAAGCAAGCTGCACAATGGTTTAGCCACCTTGCTAAAATCTTTGATGAATCTTCGGTAAAATCCAGCATGACCTAAAAATGATCGAATTTGATGAACATTTCTTGGTGGAGGCAGATTAGCGATTAAATCAACTTTTGCCTTGTCAACTTCAATCCCTTTTCTGAAAATGATATGCCCCAACACAATTCCTTGGCGGAACATGAAATGGCTCTTCTCCCAGCTGAGAACAAGTTTGGATTCTACACAACGTTCCAACACTTGTGCAAGATGATTTAAACAGGATTCAAATGTCTTTCCGAAAATAGAGAAATCGTCCATGAATACTTCGATGGACTTGTCAATCATATCCGAAAATATGGCCAACATACATCGTTGAAAAGTGGCCAGAGCATTACATAGGCTGAATGGCATTCTGCGATATGCAAAAGTACCATAAGGGAAAGTGAATGCTATCTTCTCTTGATCTGCAGGAAACACGGGCACTTGATTGTAGCCTGAATATCCATAGAGAAAACAGTAAAACTCTTGCCCAGCGAACTTCTCAAGAATTTGATCAATGAATGGAAGAGGAAAATGATCTTTTCTGATAGCCGTGTTCAATTTTTGATAATCGATGCACACACGCCACCCCGTAGTTTTACGGTTGGGTACCAATTCTCCTTCTGTAGTCTCTTTCACAGTGATTCCAGACTTTTTCGGAACAATTTGAACTGAACTTACCCATTCACTATCAAAGATTGGATAGATGATTCCAGCATTGAGTAGTTTAATGATTTCCTTTAAAATGACTTCTTTCATGTTCGGGTTAAGTCGCCTCTATGGTTCTTTCGATGCTGTACTCTCATCTTCCAGATGTATCTTGTGCATACAAACTGATGGATCAATCCCTTTCAGATTAGCCAAGGTCCATCCGATGGCCTTTTTATGATTTTTGAGCACTTTTAACAATTCATTCTCTTATCTTGTTGATAATGTCGATGAGATAATTATCGAAAGCGTTTCCTTAGGTCCCAGAAAAGCATACTTGAGTGATTCAGGCAGCTGCTTTAACTCGACGGTTGGTGGCCGCTCGATTGATGGAGTCAGCTCATCCTTCATCTCAACTAATAATGGTTCCATTATATTCTCCATTTCACATGACGTATCACCTTCAGTTGATGAAATCGTCCTCTTCTCTTCTGACTGTTTCCTCGCAGATCCTTGCTCCTCATAGATGGCTAACAAAGCAGTTTCGAATTCTTCTTTGGTAAGCGTTGATAGTAAAGCTTCATCCACTATTTCATCCACTTAATTGATATAGAAGTAATCAACCTCATCCTCATTAGGAAAATGATTTATTGCATGAAAGATATTGAGTCTAACTTTCATGTTTTCAAAGGAAACATCCATAACTCCTGTTCGACAATTGATGCAGGCATTTGCGGTCACGAGAAACGGACGCCCAAGAATGATTGAGACTTGATTGATGGATTTAACTGGAGGTTCCATGTCCAACACAATAAAGTCCACTGGGAAAACAAATTTGTCTATTCCAGCCAGAGCATCCTCAATAATACCCCTAGGTCTTCTTTCTGACTTATCAGCAAGTTGCAGTGTGACTATCGTGGGCTTCAATTCGCCCAGTCCTAATTTCTCGTACACTGAGTATGGGATCAGATTGACACTTGCTCCCAAATCCAATAACGCCTTTCCAATTGGTTGCCCACTAATGACACATGGAACAGTTGGGACTCCAAGGTCTTTAAGTTTTCGTGGGGCATCCAATTGTAGTACCGAACTGACCTGATTTGTCAGGAACACTTTCTTTGAAACATGAGTACATATTTTTCTTTTTCGAGAGCATAGATCTTTGAAAAATTTTGCATGCTCAGGGACTTGCTTGATTGTTTCAAGTAATGGGAGATTTATCTTGACTTGTTTAAATGTTTCAAAGACTCCTTCCATTTTTGACGCTCCTTTCCCCATTCTAGATGGAGGAGTTAGGCACTCAGGGAATGGTGCCTTTGGGGTGTAGGAACGGGGTTCATTCTCTGCTTCTTCTTTAGGTACTGGTTGGATAATTTGAGGACCTTCTTTTTCTTTTCCTTTATCTAGTCCTTTGCCTTTTTTCGCTTCTTCTTCTCCTTCCTTGTGAGGTGCTACTGGCATCTCCACTTGATTATCAATAGCTCTCCCACTTCTCAATACCGTAACAGCTTTCAACTGTTGATTGTTTGATGGTCCTTCATCGGATGATGCTTGGCCTCGAGGATTGTTGATGGGTTAGCTAGGAAGCCTACCTTCCTCTCATTGACTCAACTGATTTGTCAATTGGCTAAATTGGTCTATCATCATCTGCTGAAAAGCTTGCATATTTCGTATAATCTTTTCTTCCAAATTAGGCTCTTTTGAGGCGGTGGTCTGAGATTGATTAAAATTCTGATTGAAATTTTGATTTTTTCGGTATTCAGAATTCGAATGAAAATAAGGAGAGTTATGTTTGAAATTAGAATTCTGCTGGAAATTAGAATTCTGTTGTGGCCAAAAGTTCTGTTGTCCACTCATTACGTTGGATCTGTACTGCGGGTTCACATGTCCAGTTTGGTTTGATCCTCCCCATCCTAAGTTGGGGTGATTTTTCCATTCTGGATTGTAGGTGTTTGAGTACATATTCCTACCCTGTCGCTGATATGATTGACTTAGATTCACCTGCTCTTGAGGAGTAGGTTCATCAGGGAAGAATGATAAAGTAGTTGGGCAATTGTTAGCCATGTGACATGGGTGGTCACAGATTGAACAAGCGGTGGGGTTGCTAGGACTTTTATCTTGCTTGGTTGCAGGTAGAAGCATGTTCATTTGCTTGGACAACATGTCAACCTTTGTTGAAAGATCCGAGGTGTTGTTATTGACATCAAATAGTCCATCTCTGGTCAACACATGTGATTTCGCTGCCACATCCAAATTAGTTCGCCCCAGAGTCGCATTTTGTATTGAGGTTTGATACAACTTTTCAAACAATGCCCACAATTCATCTGCCTCCTTCGTGGCACACGATCTTTCACAAGATGCATCAACCATGCGTCTCTCTTCTGGAATTAGTCCATTGTAAAAACTTTAGACCTGTTGCCACCTTGGCAGTTGATGATTTGGACAACTCTTAATCAATTCCTTAAAGCGTTCCCAACATTCATGAAATGTTTATGTAGGTTGTTGGGAAAAGAACTGGATCTTCTGACGCAACTCGATGGTTTTGGTCATGGGAAAATAGTCTTTAAGAAATTGACGGTGTAACTTTGCCCAACTCTGAATAGATTGCGGTTCTAAAGAGTAGAACCAAGTTTTTGCCTTATCTCTTAAAGAGAAAGGAAAGAGTCGTAGCTTAGCTATCTCGTCAGTGATATTATGCACACAAAACATTTTACACACTACAATGAACTCATTCAAATGAACATGTGGATTTTCGTTTGACAATCCATGTTAAATCGGTAACATTTGAATTATTGCGGATTTGCATTCATAATGGTTCCCTGGGATGGGGGCTTGCATGATACTATCTTGATTCTCGTAAAAACTAGGATCATTATAATATTCTAATGTTCTTGGGCCTCATCATGATTATTGTTCCCATTATTTCTATTATTACTGTTCTGATTGTTTCCGTTCCTTTGATCTGTCATAGTCTCAGTATGATGATACCGATTCCTTTGGATTCTGCGATTCTCTCTACAAGATCGTTCGATCTCAAGATTAAACCGTTGCAGATGTGGGTGATGAGATCGAGTAAAGCTCATGCACCAACACTCACAAAAAGGGTTGACGATTCTACAACAAACCACAAGTATCAACTTCAATCGATTGAAGTAATACACACAACAAAATTTCCCAACAAGGACTTTATTAGTCAATCGATTGAAACAGTGGTCTCAATCGATTGATATTCAAAAGACAAACTGAGTCAGCACAGATTTTTTAGCTTAGAAGGCAAGTAGCCGTGGTCAGGTCAATTGATTGATAGAGAAATGTCAATCGATTGAAAGAGTTTCAACAATTTCCACAGCAAATAATACTCCAATCTCAATTGATTGACAGAGAATTTTCAATCGATTGAGTTCTATAATGAACAGTAGCCAGTATTAGAAGAAAAGAAAATTAATTTTTTTTTTTTTTTTTTCAATTAAAAATTAAATTCAAAAATTGAAATTTTAAAACTTAAAGCAATCCCATACAATCCTACAAAATCTTATCTAAAAGAGAAAAATAAGGAAAAGAATAAAAGATTCCTATAAATCCTAGAGCAAGAGTCCGACAAAAGTCACTAACTAGAATTTAGAAAATCCTAAAATATTTTTCTAAAAGAGGAAGATAATAAAAGAGTCTCCTACCAAATCTAAAATAAAAAATCCTAAAAATCTCAACTTCCTAAAAGAACTCCACAAAATCTTACCCAATGATAACAAAATAAAAGAAATTAGATTCTGCAATTTATAGATCAAAAATGTTAATTCCAAATTTCAAAAGTAAAAATTTAAACCTTAACATTCAATATTCGAAATTAACAATTCGGATTTCACACAAAATAGTCGATCGATTGATGCTTTCGGCTCAACCGATTGACAATTCAACACTTCAAATCTCACAGAGCACAGTCGAGCGATTGAGGAATAGATCTCAATCGATTGACTGTCAAATAAATACACAAATCTCTTTCCGAATTAATCAAAATTTCGCTGATATCCCCGGCAGCGGCGCCAAAAACTTGGTCGATTTTAAGTTTAACCCTTGCAAGTGCATAAGATCTATTGTAGCCCGGTAAGAACAGGGGTGTCGAACCCACGGGGAAACGTGAAATTTATCTAATTCTTTTAGAGACTTTAACACACCCAAGGAAGTTCCAAGGGAGAAATTAGATTTACCACACAAGTACCAAACGATTTTCAATACAATAAAAGAAAACTAATCAAACTAGGACGGAACAAATTATGATAAAGAAGAAAAATGATAGTTTATGAATTGATCAAGGAGTCAGCTAACCTTCGATTCATAACTTTTCTACCATTCAATATCACAAATTTATTTTAAGTTAAAACACCATCATTTATTATGAAAATAAATGAATTGAGAAGAATGCAACTATGGATCCGGCATACCCTATCTAAAAACTATGACTCAGCCTATCATTACGGTATGAGTCATGTAAAAAGGATAGCATATCTCAAGATCTTAAGTTACGACAATAATAAATCAATCATTCTGCAGCCTAGATCGGCCTGTAGGAATAGATATATATGGAGTGCTTCTTTTACGATCGCTGATAACCACGATCACCGACTGTAAATGAAGACTTGATAATATTCAACCACGCACACACTTATAATAGAATGATTCAATGACAAAACCATGAAATTGTAGAAACAATAATAAAACAGTTACTTATCTCCGGTTCGCTTCCTCCTTGAGCAAATGACTTTAGCCGCTCATCCTCGGTATACAAACCCGTTGTAGATCTGAAGACATTATTTTAACAATGCTCTTTTATTTATCACAAAAACTCCTTACAGCGCTTTTGTTCCTAGGTACAATCTATGCTCTCACGATTATAAAAGAGAATAAAAATAACCTAATACAATTTACTGAGAAGAAGAACCAAGAAGAACCCTCAAAAATTAAATCTCTCACAGTAATCTCCAAAAATGATTAAAGAAGGAAGGGCCTTTCAATGACTCATAGCTTCCTTTTTATAGGGCCGAGCAAACCCTATTCCTAATGGCCTCAATTGATTGAGAATAAAACCTCAATCGATTGATTTTGAATTCGAAATAAGAGAGGGCAGACTTGTCTTCTCCTGTCAATCGATTGACACTTATTTCTCAATCGATTGACGTCCAGGGTTGATTCTCCATTCTCTTGGTGGATGTTGAGCTGCTTCATGGATTTTTATGCTTCATTTTACCTTTTTGTCCATAGCCCTTGTGTAGTCTTTAATTACCTTCTTTTATGCTCTTTAATGATCCAACAGTCAGAAACACCTGTAATCATTAAAACCTTATAACAACCATCAGATGCTTTCATCAGACAGATAAATGTAGGGAATAGAGTGCAAAATATAGTCACATTTTAGCATTGATCAGAAGGCAACTGACCTCAAAATACCTAGGGTTTAACAGAAATCACAATGCACAACTTCAATTTTTCCAAAGTCAAGGGCAAAATGCTCCTTTGTGCAAGCTGAATGTACTGACAAAATGGCAGACTGAACAGTTGAAGGTTCTGTGAGGATTTTGTGGAGAAAGAAGGAGGCGAAAGAGCGAGGAAAAAAGCTTAGGGTTTTGCAGAAGGTATGGAATGAGGCACAGATGACCTATTGACAGATATATAAGGGGTGAAATACTATTCTGATAGGATGAACTGGATGGTTTTGATAGGTTCATGCGTCCTATTGAAAACATAGCAGACAAAACTTTAAAAAGGGGATGATTCGATAGGATCCCGATAGGTGGAACTATCCTTCCGATAAGTTTAAACGGCAGATGAGTCATCATTTTGATAGGTTCCCGATTGGTTTCCAGAACCTATCGAAATCTCCGTTTTGCCCTTTTTAACCGATCGAGAAGTTAGTTTCACCTGTCGAGAAGTTCAGTGCCTATCGAAACCATCAAACAGCCTGTCAAAATCACCATGTGACCTAACGAAAGGTGAACTTGACCTATCAAAAACTCCTAAAAACCAAATAAGGCTACATTTTTGGGCACTCGCAGTCTCAGTTCTCAGCAGGCTCTGTTGCTGTGGTGCCCCATGATTTGATTCTCTTGTGGACAGCTCCCATTACCTCAGGACCACTGGTAATATTGAAATGACGGCCTAATACTAAGCATGATAGTTTTGTTTCTCTATCTTTTTCTTTTATTATTGCAGGAAATAAAAAAAATAATTAACAACTAAGTAAACACGTAAAAAGAAAAAAACAAAGTATGGTACATATGATACATACTGACTTCATGGGCTAATCTGGAGGGTCTGGAAGGTCCATAGTCTCCTCAGGCTCATCAAACTTGGCACCTTTCATAGATCTTTTCCTCAGCCAGTGTCCATTCCCTGGGTGCAGTTTTCCATCTGTGAACCAAGCATTGTCCTGCAACAGCCAATGTGTATTTTCATGAATCACTTTCTTTTGGGCATTAATGGAAAAGCAAGCCTCTTTAGGAGAGGGTTGATAGCCAGTGCTATACACATTCAGCTTAACCTTCATGTTTCCAAATGACACTTCCATGATTCCATACCTGCATTGTACGTGAGCATTGGCAGTGGCTAAAAAAGGTCTGCCTAGAATCACAGGTATAGAAGAAGCACATTTGCTTGGTTCCATATCCAATACCAAAAAGTCAGCAGGATAGAAGAATTTGTCAACTCCGACCAAAACATCCTCAATTATCCCCAAAGGTTTCCTTTTAGATCTGTCGACCAGCTATAAGACCACATGTGTGGGCTTTAATTCTCTCAAGCCCAGCTTCTCATATAGTGAATATGGAAGCAAATTGACACTAGCTCCCAGATCTAATAAGGCTTTGTCAATGATGTGATCCCTAATGATGCAGGGGATAGTGGGTGGCGATCTTGAAATTTGGTTGGGGTTGCAATCGGAAAAATTTGTTTCACTTTCTCTGCTGAAAAGACTTTCTTGGATAGGTGTATCCTGGATTGTCTTTTATGGGTGCGTAGTTCTTTAAAAAAATTGGCATAGGTTGGAACTTATTTAATGGCATCAAGTAAGGGCAGATTGATCTTTACTTGCTTGAAAGTCTCCATCATTTCCTTAATTTTTCCTTGCCCTTTATCAAAAGGGGAGGGTACTTGTAGTGCCTTAGGAAATGACAAATGTGGGATTGCTCCCTCATTTGCAACCTTAGCCAATGGGGCCTCTTTCTTTTTAATTTTTTTCTTTTCTTGAGGATCCTCATTATCCTCTTTATTCATAGCTGGTTGCTCCTTCAAGTCCACCACTGGTGGCCTTTGTTGTGTTCTGATAGAAATCACTTCATTTTCTTCCTCCAAGTTCCTCATAGGCCCACTGTCCACTTGGTTGTCCACTAACCTACCACTTCTCAATGTTGTAACTGATTTGGCTTCCTCATAGGTGGAGGAAACTTCACCGTCTTCGTGGGTTGTCCTGTGGTTGGCTAGGCAACCTTCCTCCCTCTCTCCTAGTCAGAGCATCAGACAGCTGACCAAGTTGGTCCTCTATCTTTTTGATGCTCTGGTTGTGAGAGTGCACAGTATGGGTTAGGGAGTTCAAATTCTGTAATGAAGACAGAACTTGTTCCTTAAAGGAAGATGCTCTGGCAGTTGGAGGAGGTGCACTTCTTTGCAAGAGGGCTAGGTTGGGCCATGGGTTCTTACATCGAGGCCTTGGGACATAACCTTCTCGAGAAATTTGAGCATTTCATGGGGCATGGCTGTGCTATGCATCCTATCTCCACCTCAGATTGGGGTAGTTCCTCGATTGATACCCAGCAGCAGGCTGCTGCCCATAAGACTGAGCTGTAGCCACATGCTCTGTTATAAAATAAGAAAATTGGTCAGCAGATGGGCATTCTACAGGGGAGTGAGCAGGGGACTGGCATATGGCACATGCCTCCTCCACCTTAGCAGCCATAGGTGACTGCATTGCTCCCATCAGCCTATCAAATTTTAGGGCTAGGCTATCCACTTTCCATTCCAGATCACTTGGCACACTCACTTCATATATCTTCCCTCTTGAAGTATTCTCCTTCAACAATCTGGGGGGCTCTAGATCTCTAACTAAGGTTTTCCTTTGCATAGAGTTCTCACTAATAATATCAAAGATCTCCCATGCCTCCTTAGCAGTTTAATGGAGGTAGGTGCCACCACAGGAGGCATCTATCATATCTCTACTTTTAGAATCAATTCTCTAATAAAAGCTCCGAACCAATTGTCATTCAGGGATTTGATGGTGGGGACATTTCTTTAGGAGTTCCTTGAATCTCTCCCAAGCTTGGTGAAAATCCTCAGTTGGATCTTGGGCAAATGAGATAATGCCCTTCCTCAACTGGCTTGTTTTTTACATAGGGAAGAACTTGGCCAAAAATTGACATTGGAGGTCACTCGAGGACTGAATGTTGTTGGGTGGAAGCATGGACAACCAGGTCTTGGCTCTGTCCTTTAATTAAAAAGGAAAGAGTCTCATCCTGGTGGCCTCCTCCCCCAAACCTATGATATTAAATGTAGTGCACAGTCCTAAGAACTCATCAATGTGCTTGTAGGGGTATTCTTTAGTCAGGCCATGAAATGAGGGCACCATTGGAATTATGGATGATTTTATCTCATAGTTTCCCTGAGCAGCTGGGAATTGAATGCAGAAGGGAGAATTGTAAACCCCTAGTGCATTAAACTCCTTGAGAGTTCTAGGCTGCTGTTGCTCACCCATTTCTACAGAGTCAATTACAACAGATGTGGGTGTAGTTGGTCTGGATCTGAGAATTTCAACCTCTGTATTTAGTGGAATAATCTGAGGTTGGAGAGTTCTCCTACCAAACGTACAACACTCAAAATCTAAATGCAGAACAGATCCTCAACACAACAAGTAGAATCAACTAAATTTTCTAACTACTCTAACAAAAATATCAACAGATCTGAAAAATAATAGGGGAGTAGAGGGATGCAAACTACAGAGTAGTCTCCAGCACAATTCTCCTCTCATTGGCAACCTTAGATATGATGAAATGCACACAAAATACTAAAAATTAACAAAACTTACAAATATAGTTAGTAAAATCAAGCAAAACTATAGATCTATGATTAAAACTTAGATCTATCAATTTCTAAACACACCTCCCCGACAGCGGCGCCAAAAACTTGTTGGAGTGTTTGCCTTCCCTCAAATGCGGGTCTAAAATCACTAATAAAACTAGGCAGAACACACTCAGACAGACCTGCAAGTAATGAGGTCTGTTGTAGCAAGTTTTAAAAAGATGGTGAGTAAGGGATTGTCCACAGGGAGGTTGGTTTAAAAATATGATAAATCTCCAGATCTGTAGTAGATCTGGCACCCTAACTAATGCTAAGTTAGCTAAAAGACAGGGGAGAGGTTTAAAATGGATTGCCACTTAAACTAAGCTAAAATTAAACATAGAGTAACTTGGATCGAGTTTGGGAACTTAGATCTTACAGGAGAAAAGAGTAAAAAGCAGAAAATGGAGAAGAGTAGCTTGGAAATTGGTCTTCATTAAAATCAGATTCGATTAATCATGCTACAGAGGTTCAGAGCACACAATTCCCTCAACTGGCTATAAGCACAGCTGCAGGGTAGAAAGCACCACTCCAAATCACAGGATCCACTTGGTCTTAAGGCTATGATCTGTCCACTTTAATTGTCACAAACCATCCTATAGACTTTATCTGATCCATGGATTTACAACAGATGAATCCAATTGGAGCCTGAGCTTGGACTAATCTTAAGGTTATGATCTGTCCACTTTAATAGTCACAGACCATCCTAGGGATCTCCTCCAAAGCTAAAGCATCAATTAGAACAAGTAAAACCACTACAGATGTTATAATTCTCAGGTCACAGACTCAAGGAATCACAGGAGTATCTGATCTAGGGAGATCGGGTGGTATCCAAGAGGCCTACCAGTTAAGTGGGTGAGCTGATCTACAAATTCCTCTACACAAATCCGATCGATCACCAAATGAAACCAAAGGAACTTTAGATCTAATTAAAACTTTAAAAACAACATTTACATTGCAATCAAAATCACTCTATAATGGAAATACTCTCAGATCTGTAGTCTGTGCAGCTGGGAACCCACAATAGAAATCTTAACCTTACCTAATTACAGATCTAACCTCTCTCCTCGCTACTCTAAGGGAATTAGCCAACCATTGTTGGGCTAAAGGAGGGAAAATAGAATTTCTCTGCAAGCTCTAATCTCCAGAATTTGGCTCAGATCTCCATCCCCCTAATTGCAATTGGGGGTCTCTCTATATAGCTTTCTCCTCTATTTTTTTTGCCAAAAATCCCTTCTAGAAGGCCCTCAGAGTTTGTTAGAGTTCTGTTAGAGCATGTGGGTCAGTTAGGATTTCCTAGGGCATCTTCTAAAACAGTCGTACAGCAGGTCACCAAGTCACAGCGTGTACACAGCTGAATTTCTGAGAAGTTCTGCACACGATTTCGATAGGTGTTGGGGAATTCCAGTGTGCTCATTTATGGTGTAAACATCAAGAGAAAATAGAGATGGGTTTAGCACAGCTGGGAAATCCTAGGTCTGCAAGATACAAGGTCCTTTGTAGCAAGTTTTAAAAGTAAGAAAAAGTCCACAGAGAGGTGGCTTGGAATTGGGTAAATCTCCAGATCTGAAAGAGATCTGGCACCGTAACTAATGTTGATCTAGCTAAAAGACAGGGGAGAGATTAGATTAGAGTTTCACTTAATCTAAACTACAATTAAAATGCAGATTGTCATAGATCGAATCTATAGCCTCAGATCTTGCAGATGGACGGTTAAAAAACTCAAAAAATGGAGAAGAACAGCTTGGAGGTTGTTTTCACTGCAATCAGGTTGAGCTAAGCATATTACAGGGGTTCAAAAGCACACAAGTCCCTCAGCTGGCCACAAGCACAGTGCAGGCTATAAATTCCACTCCAAATCACAGGATCCACCTGGCCTTAAGGAAATGATCTATCCACTTTAATGGTCACAGACCATCCTATAGACTTTATCAAATCCATGGATTACAGTAGATGAATCCAATTGAGGCCTGAGCTTAGATTTACCTTAAGGCTATGATCTATCCACTTTAATGGTCACAGACCATCCTATAGATCTCCTACAAATCCAGAGCCTCAATTAGAATAATTAAAACCACTACAGATGCTACAATTTCTAGGTCACAGATGCTGGAAACTACAGGGATATCAGATCCAGGGAATTCAGATAATATCGAAGAGGTCTACCAGTTAAGTGGGTGAGCTGATCAAGCAACTCCTCTACACAAATCCGATCGAGCACCAAAAGGAATCAAAAGAGCTTTAGATCTAATTAAAACATTGAAAACAATATTTACATTGCAAGTAAGGTCACTCTTACAATGGAATGCTCTCAAATCTGTAGTCTGTGCAGCAATTAACCCCCGCAACACTCTTAACCTTACCCAATCACAGATCTAACTCACTCCTTGCTGCTCCTAGGGAATTAGCCAATCATGGCTGGGCTAAAGGAAGGAAAATAGAATCTCGCTGCAAGCTCTGATCTCCAGGAAATTGTTCAAAGTTTCGATCCTCCCCAATGGCAATTGGGGATCTCTATATATAGCTTTCCCTCTTATTTTTCCCTCCAAAAATCTCTTCTAGAAGGTCCTCAGAGTTTGTTAGGGTTTTGTTAGAGCACATGGGTCGGTTAGGGCTTTCTAGGGCATCTTCTAGAACATCACACCGGTCACTAAAGTGCCTCAGTTTGCGTGTAGTAAGTCACCAAGTCACAACATGTGTACAGCTGAATTTCTTAGAAGTCCTGCAAGCGATTTTGACAGGTTGGAGAAGCTTCCGATAGGTTGAAAAGGAGTTTGTAGCCCCTTTAGATAGGTTCTTGGATCCTTCGATAGGTTCTGATAGGTTCGGCTTAGATGCTTCAGCTTCACTGCACTTAATATGGGGCCTTTGATAGGTTGGAAGAGTAATTCAATAGGTTGGGGGTTCACAGTCCATTGCTTCGATCGGATGACCCTTGTTCCTATCGAAAGGTTTAAATCATTCTGCGATAGGTATTGTCCCAACACTTTTATTTCGATAGGTTCAGTGGACCATTCGATAGGTTCAGGGAATCTTCCGATAGGTCTCCTTTTTCCCTCAAGCCAGCTTTCGATAGGTTGAATTCTCTTTTTCTTTCAACTGCTCGATAGGTTCTTAGATCCTGTCGAATTCTTCACTTCTGTACGAATTCTTCCTTTCTCTACCTTCTGATCCTATCGAATCCTTCTCAACTGCACGAATTCCTTCCTTTTAATCCTCAGCTCCTATCGAAGTCTTCCGACATCCTCTCGATAGGATGATTTGGACCTATCTTCACTTCTTTCCCCTTATTCTGTTGCTGGGGTTACATGGTGCTGAGAGCTGGCTTCTTTGTGGGCATTCTTAAGTGGTTTTCTGCATTATTACCAGCTTTCACTGCTATCTACAAAATGCACTCAACGGAGGCTTATTAGTGTGCTCACAAGTCCATCAATGGTCAGGTTAAAGGGTGAAAAGTGGCACTTTTCACCACTTAACACACCCCCAAACCTACGCTTTGCTAGTCCCTGAGCAAAGGACAATTAAAATGAATTAAAAATGCCACTTTCGTAGGGAGCACGGATGCATTTAGCCTATGCATCAAGCCTTTTAAACCCCTAGGTGATCCCTAGTGGAGGAGTGAAGTCACCTGAGGGTTTTCAATGAAGGTGCCCACAAACTTCTCTAATAAAACTTAGTTAATAATTGTGCAACCTGTTAAAGCAGAGTTTAAGCAAATCAAATAAATTCACATCATGCCCATTCATTAAAGGGTAACAGAAAAAAAATATCTATTTGGAGATATGAAAGTCTGCTGAAATCTCTTCATCATCACTAAGTTTGTGTCAAGGCATTTCTCCTAAAATTTGATGTAGAACTCATCATCACTTTGAGGATCCTGCTCAGATACTTCCCCCATCAACTGGATTTCAGACCCAAGTCTCATCAGGGCTGTTCACTCATTAGTACAGAGAAGAGGGATAAATTATATCACTCAACTCAAGAGCAGTTACAACCCTCAAATAGGAGTACAAGCAGGAGCATAAGCATTGCTTGAATTTTTGACTTTTTCAGCTCTTTACATCATAGATTAAGCAACTTCTCATCTCAACATGACGGCTCAATCCACTTTCAGATCAGTAAGGGCTTTTTATTTGGGTTGTAATGTGGCTTAGGGATGAGGTTTGTGAAAGAGCACAAGGAGTCCACAGGGTTCAAACTTGAGAAATCAGTAAAGGTAAGGAGGTGATCTAGACTCCTTTAATTTAGCACAGTTCCATCTACTCTTTAAATTTTCAGAGCCAAAGTGGCCAGCTTCTTCTCTTCCTTCCAATCTTTCAATGAAATGACCTCTCTTTCTCATTCTTTTGCTCTCTCTTTTTTTTTTTTTTTAAAAAATAAAATACCACAAATACCACCAACTGTGTTTTTCTTTCTTTCAACCAGATTTAACACCTTGCTCCTCCTTCCTCTTCTTGATTTCTCAGATTAATGGTGAACTAAAATAGGTCAATAGGTTTTGGGTTTAGAATTTCTGGTTTTCATCAAGGAAAATTGGGGCTTTTAAGGCTCAAGTGGTGTGCATCAAGGACAGTTCAAAGGTGGGAAAATTTTAGGCTCAAACTGTCCACAGGATGGCCTTACTTCACATCTTCAATGTCCTGAGTGCTGTCAAGTTGTTTCAACTCGGATTTGCCTGACTTCTGGTGATTAAGATTAGGTCTAGTCATTCCTTAAAGAAGAAAGAATTTCCATGACACTCTTCAAAGAAATCTTTCAGGCCCAATTCTCACTGGGTGTGGCCTTCCATCCAATTTTTCTGGGGGGTATCTTCACAGTCTCTTCTCGTTGCTGGTTTATTACACATCAAAAACTTTCTTAAAAAATTCTTGACATTTTCTTTATGAAAAATATTAAAACTTTAGCTTACTTCAGTTGCAAATGGTTTTTAAAGTTTCCTTAACAACAAATATGAGGTGAATTCATTCTCTTTTCGATTATTCCTTTTTAACTTGACTGCACTAAAATTAACTAGTTTATTGGCATACATGCCACACCCCCAAACCTTAACCAAATAGTGTCCTCACTGTTTTGAGAAAATGCAATCAAGAAGATATCTATAGAATAACACAACAAAAATGTCAAATATATACAAGAGACAAATGAAAAAGAAACTGAAACAACAAATGGCCACATTCATATACAGCTTGGTGCCAGCTACCCCTTAGATACAGGGGTCTTGCCCTTAGATTTGGATTGCTGTGGTTGTTTTACGGGTGCCTCCTCAGACTGGGCAGCAGGGTTTTTACCATTAGGATCCACAACAGGCACAGAATCAGAATCTGAATCGAAAGGGAAAAGGGCAATGGGGTCCAATCCTAGAGCCACAACTGCCTTCCTTCTTTCATCCCTAGAGAGTAGGGTGCCATGGGGGTCAGATTGAGCGGAGGACCTGGTGTGCTTAGCGGCTTTGGATGGGGCAACAGGTTATTTTCCTTTTTTGATAGAGGCAGCAGAAGAAGCAGATCTCTTGGTGGTGGTGGTTCTTTTGGAGGGAGTCCTTTTTGGTTTGGGAGGGATAGTTTGGACCGGTGGAGGTACCTGGGCAGGAGGAGGAGGGGGAACATCCACAGGTGGGGTCGCTGAAGGAATAGTTATAGAGGGGGGACATGGGGGAGGGGAGGGAGGCGCAACAGGAGGTGCTGTAGCAAGAGGGGTAGGCTAAAAGGGCTGAGACAACAATGAAGCAACCTATTTCTCCAAAATATCAATCTTCTTGGCAGCATAGAGGAGGTTAGCATCTGAGAGCTCCTTGGTGGCCTTGATGATCTCCTGAGCATTGGCTAACTTTTTCTTGAGGAGCTCAGAACTCTTCTTCTCATACTTGGCAATGAGACTCTCAGCAGCAGCCAACTGTTTGGCTGACTTATAATGAGTCAAAATCTCACTCCACCCCTCAGAGATATCTCGGAGCTTGATGTGGTGCTCCAATTCGATGTTGGCAATCTGCTCTTTGTAAGGGGCTTCCAGGGAAGCTCGGAGGGTAGACATACCCCTCAGGACATCACTGTGGATGTAAGGGATGTCCCTCATTGCATACAGCAGAGTGAGGTACAGAGGAATGTACATGTGCTGGCGAAGGATGATGAGCAAGGAAGGGGAAGAAGTGGATGGACAGGAGGGGGGGTAGAAATCGAGATCCTCACATGGATCAATTTGGGTGGAAGCATCGTGGAAAGAAGGTGGAGAGGAAAAGGGGGAATGGGTGGTGGGTATCTCAGCAACTCCAGAAATAGGTGCAGGTGGAGATGAAGGTAGAACAGCTGCTGAGAAGGGAGGTGGGGGTAGAGATGGAGCTGCTAACTCTACAAATAGGATATCAGTAGGGATGGGGAAGGCTATGGGTGAAAAGGGGGGAGAGAAATGGAAAAGTGAGGGATCAGGGGGGAGAGGAGAAGTGGGAAGGGGTAGGGAAACTGAAGTGGGGGGAGTAAGGGTGGATTGAATTGATTGGAGGCATGACCTCGTGAGAGCCTGGTTGTCAGTGTTAGTGGTTAATTTGGCCTAAACAAACTGTAGGAGGGAGAGGATTTGGGTGAAAGTGTCAGGCAGGGTGGAAGTAGAGGGGATGGGTGTTTGAATGGGATGGAAAGGAGAGGATGGGGCATGGGTAAAATGAGGAGCGGGGGGAGGGAAGTTAGGCAGTGGGGTGTACTCATAAGCAACACCCTCCACAATTGAAGAAATGAGGCCAGTGAAACCAATAGAAGTGAACTGGTCCAAACCCTATGTATGGATAGGTAGTGGTGGAGGGGGGGAATCAGGAAGGGGCTGGAGGGAGGGTGGGGAGGACATGGTGGGGATAGGCTCGGAGAAGGTGGGGTGTTCCAGCACCCCAGGTAGAAATTCCTAAGTGGTGGGTGGAAGGGGGACGGAGACAGATGTGAAAAGCAAAGTGGGTGGAGGTGTAGGTGATGGTGTAGGTAAGGTGGATGGAAAAGTTGGTGCTGTAGGAGGAATGGTGGATGGGGGAATGTCAGCAACATGATCTGCTGCTGAGGTAGTGGGCACCTCCTCCTCTACCTCAACCGGCTTGGTCTTTTGAATCAGGGTTAAACTTGTAGACCAAGCCCTCTTTCCAAAATCCTTGGGAGCCATTTTCTCCACTGGCTCAGCCTCCTTAATCCTATACTTTCCAGCTTTGAGCAGATAGGTGATGAGTCTGCTGAAGGGTAGGCCTCCTCCCTTAGCAAAGCCTGTCTTTTTAACACCTTGTCATTTATGTCCACCATAGTTTCAAAGATTAGCTTAGGTGCATTCACGAACTGCCCCTTCGAACAATAGAATAAAGCATCCACTAATGGGGACCTTCTCTCCTGTAAATGTCCTATAACATAGACATTTTTCCTTAAGATAGTATCCATGAATCTGAGACTAGGATGGAGGTCTCTTCTCATTAGGGATTCTCCAGAACCCACAATCCCATTGGTTAGCTGCTTGGTCATGTCCTTAAATGTAGCTCCAACAGGTACTCCCTCAGCGCGGTTGGAGCCAAATTGGTATGGGACCCCCAAAGCCATTCCTATGTCTCTGTGATCGATAGTTAGTTGTCAATCATCAATCGAGATCTCTAGTACATCATCAGTCCCCTGTGCCGCCTTCTTCTTCAGGTTTTGGTACCATAACTTCACCAGCCTGGGATACACTGATTCTTTCAATGGCGACAGTAGGGGCAACAAGCCTTCTTTCTTCAAATAGCTCAATGTTTCCTGGCACTCTCCAATGTTGGCAAAATATGCCAGATCAAATTCAGTCTCAGGGACAAGGCTCAACTTGTCTACAAATTCATTGGGGGTGGTTAGTATAGCCGGAGGCTGTACAGCAATGGGTCTGTCAGGGATAGCTCTCTCTAGGGGTGTTTCCACCACAGGTTCCCGAATTTCAATAGCTTTGGCTTTCTTAGCTTTAGGACCCTTTTTGGGTGTCTCCTCAGTGAGCTCCCTCTTTACAGGCAGTTTGGTAGCAGGTAACGTTTTCTTAGAGGATTTAGGGGTGGATGTAGTTGATTTTTGGCGTATGCTGGCTAGCGTTTCCTCAGGCTTATCCATTTTAATCTCAGACAGTAATTTCTCACGAACTTGGAATGGGAAAACTTAGAAAAACTATAGATTGATGGTAGGAAGGCAACTCACCTCCAAGTACCTAGGGTTTCACAGAGCTAGCGATGCACAGCTCTAATTTCTCCAAAATCAGGGGCAAAATGCTCCTCTATGTAGGCTAAATGTATTGACAGGATGGCACACTAAATAGCAAAAGATTCCGTGAGGATTTAGTAGAGAAAGAGGGAGGCAAAAAAATGAGGAAGAGAGCTAGGGTTTTTCAGAGGGTAAGGAATGAAGCACAAATGACCTATTGACAAGTATATAAAGGTGAAAATGTGATTCCGACAGGATGAATGGAATGGTTTCGATAGGTTGATACGTCCTGTCGAAAGCTTGGAAATCAAAGCTTTCAAAAGGGATGATTCCAAAGGGTTTCGATAAGTGAGACCATCCTATCGATAGGTTTAAATGGCAGAAAAACATCTTTTCGATAGGTGCCTGATATGTTCCCAGAACCTATCGAAATCATTGTTTGCCCTTATTTAACCTGTCGAGAAGTTGGTTTTACCTGTCAAAACATCTAGTGCCTATCGAAACCATTAGATATCCTGTCGAAATCACCATGTAACCTAACGAAAGGTAGATTTGGCCTATTGAAGGCTCCAAAACCCAGATAAAATTGCCTTTCTTGGCACCCTTAGCTTCAGCACTTATCAGGCTCTGTTGCTATGTGGCCCTACAATTGGATTCTTTTGTGGATGAGCTCCCATTATTTTAGAGCAGCTGGCAAATTTAAAATGACAACCCAATAGATAACATGGTATGTTTATTGCAACAGAATTTTACTAGAAATGCAAAGTAAAACATCTAAAACAGAAGCAAAATATGGTACATATGATAATACTAAACTGCAGGTGCTAATCTGGAGGATCTGGAAGGTTAACGGCCTCCCCATGTTCTTCGAACTTATCATCCCTCTTGGATCTGTTCATCAGCACTTGTTCAACCCCTGGTGGCAATCTTGTCTCTATAGGCCAGTCATTGCTCTGTAGCAGCTGTTGAGGATTATCATGTAGAGCCTCCTCCAGCCCTGCAATGGAAAAATAGGTCTCATCAAAAAGGGGGTTGAGAGCTGGTGCTGTACACATGCAGCTTTACTTTCATGTTGCCAAAGGAGACCTCCATGATTTCAGGTCTGCATTGAATACAGGCATTGGCAGTGGCCAAGAAGGGCCTGCCCAGAATCACAGGGATGGAGGAAATACCTTTACTTGGCTCCATATCTAATACCACAAAGTCAGCAGGTTAAAAAAACTTGTCAACTCCCACCAGGACATTCTCAATGACTCCCACAGGTTTCTTTTCGGACCTGTCAGCCAGTTGCAGGACCACAGGTGTGGGCTTCAAGTCTCCCAGGCCTAATTTTTCATAGACTGCATAGGGCAGCAAGTCCACACTGGATCCCAGGTTGAATAGGGCCTTCTCAATTTTATGATCCCCAATAATGCAGGGCATAGTGGGCACTCCAGGGTCTTGAAGTTTGGTGGGAGTTGTAATGGACAGAATGTGTTTTACCTTCTCATCAGTTGTCTTATGGAGGTAAGTACCACCACATGAGGCATTAACCATGTCCCTGCTCTTGGGATCAATTCCTTGATAGAAACTTTGAACAAGTTGTCATTCAGGAATTTGGTAATGAGGACATTACTTCAAGAACTCCTTAAATCTTTCCCATGCTTGGTGAAAGTCTTCAGTTGGGGCTTGAGCAAATGAAATTATGCTCTTTCTCAGCTGACTTGTTTTGGACATAGGGAAAAACTTGGCTAGAAACTGACATTGAAGGTCATTCCAAGACTGAATACTATTGGTTGGGAGCATTGACAACCAAGTTCTGGCTTTGTCCTTTAGTGAAAAAGGAAAGAGTCTCAATCTGGTTGCTTCCTTCCCCAAACCTGTAATGTTGAAAGTAGGGCACAGTCCTAGAAATTCATCAATGTGTTTGTATGCTCAGGCCATAATATGAGGGCAACATCTGTATGATGGAAGATTTAATCTCATAGTTTCCTTGGACAACAAGGAATTGAATGTAAAAGGGGGAGTTGTACAACCCTGGTACATTAAATTCTTTCAATGTCCTAGGTTGCTCACCCATTGCAGAAACTTCACAATTAACCACAAGTGTGTGTAGGGACTGTTTAGGTCTGAGAAGTCTCTCAACTTCAAGATCTAAAGGAATAATCTCAGGATTGAGAGATCTTCTACCAAGCATACACAGCAGAAACACAAAATTACAGCATAGATTTTAGCAAAGCAATTATAACAACACACACTATTGTTGTAAATCTTAAAATGTGCAGATCTAAAAATATAGAAGAGTTAAGAAATACAAACTTTAGCACAACTTGCTCCTCCAATTAGCACAATGTTCCTCTCAAAACAATAAATCCAGATCTGTAACACAAAATTAAACTACAAAAAACTACATTAGCGATTAGTCAAACATAAAACACACAATTATAAACCTACACCTAAAATAAGAAAAACTTATATCTACCAATTTAAAAACACAGATCTCGAGCAGTGGCGCCAAAAACATGTTGGTTTTCTTACCTTGCAATTATTAAAGGAAACAACAAACTAAAAGGTAAAATCACAGAGAAATGAGATCAAGGTAAGCAATCAGGCTTGCAAGAACCAGGGCTGTTGCAACAAGCTTTAAGGGATAAGTGAGGGTAGGTCCATAGAGAAATGTGCTCTAAAATGTAGTAAATCTTCAGATCTATAACAGACCTGACACTCTAGCCTATCCTAGTTTTAAACAAAGCAAGAAAGGAAAGAAGAGAGGTTTTTGAGGGTTGTCACTTTACTAAAACTATAGAAAATTAAAGGTGTAGCTAATGATCCATAACTGAGTAAAAATCAGATTTAAAGACATGGAAAAAAAGATTAAATCAAAAGAGGGAGAATAACAGCTAGGGATTTTGGTCTTTACTAAAAATTATTTTGTTCAAAGGTTGTGCAGGGAACTGATTTGCAACAATCCTTCATCAGGCAACAAGATCAGATGCAAGGTATAAGAATCCAACACAGATCAGGGAATTGGAGTGATCCTAAGGATATGATCTGTCCATTTGAATGGTCACAAATCATCCCAAAGATTCCTCTAATTCAAGGATCTTAATTAGAATAATTAAACTATTGCAGATGTTATGGATGAAAGGCTACAAGCTCAGGCATCCACAGGGGTATTTAATCTAGGAAAACAAATGACACTCAAAAGATTTATAGATCAAAATTAACTCTACAATCCACAATTTACTGATTCCAAAAAAACTTACAGTACAGTGTGCTTAGATCTGTAATCTGTGCAACATCCAATCCTCATACAGAGCCATGAACCTCTCAATTTACAGTTCGCAACCTCACCCTAGCTACTAAAAGGGCTTAGCCAACCATGGTTGGTATAAAGAGTGAATGAGGAAGCAGGAAGATGGAAGGAGTTTTCAAATTTTGGCCTTAGCTCTCCCAATTAATGGATCGTTCTTCTGTAAATTCCTTAGGCTTTTATACTCTTCTTCTCTGTCCTCAGATTTGTTTCAGCAAATCAAAGCTCAAGGGAATAATTCTATTATTCCGAGCTACTGATGTGACTAATTTTTCTTCTAGAAACTCTCCACTAATTGGTCTAAACTAGATAAGTACATGTGAAGTGATTAGAGAGTTACCAATCACGCCTATTTATGTTTCAAAAATACCACTAAGGGTTGTTAAGATGCCTTGGAACTCGTGAACAGAGCACTGAAGTGAGCAGTTACTACGAATGGAACTGAGAAGTTCCCAATTCGTGTGTCGAGAGGTTCAAGGAACCTTTCGACAAGTTCTGAGTCCAGCTGGTGCTCCATTCGACATGTTAAGAGTAGCCTTCAACAGGTTGCATTACTTCTCGATAGGATGCTTTGACTGTTCGACAGGTTGGCAACAGTTCTTCACAGGTTGACATTAATTCTTAACTTCTGTCTGAGCTCCATCTATCCTCTCGACAAGTTATAAAACAACCTGTCAATTTCTTATACAGTTCCAATTGAATCTTCGACAGGTTGACTCAACCTTGCAAAAAATGGATGCAACTTTAGGTAAGTCCTCGACAGGTTGGCGTTGACTGCTCGCTAGGTTCTAGGGAACCTCTCGCCATGTAGGTGGAACCTCACGAGATCCCTTGCATCTCCAAGTAAATCTTCGACAGGTTCTTCTATAACACCTCAAACCTTTTGACAGGTTCTGTCAATCCCTCGAAATCTTCACTTTTCCACCTTAGTACCTCTTGACAGGTTGAAACACAGCTTTAGAACCTCTCGATAGGCTACCTTCTTCAGCTTTACCTCATCGACAGGTTCATGTTTACCTTTAGATCCTCTCAATAGGTTGATGGAACCTCTCGATAGCTTCATATCTAAGCATGCAAACCTGTCGATAGGTTGAATTAACCTCTTGACAAGTTCTATCCTTTGCTTCAACAGCTGGCACATAGTTCTGGGGTGTTGTTCTTCATCTGTCCAGCACTCAGCACCTTTGAGGGATTCAACCTTCATTCACCGCAGTTGCTCTTGCTCCCATGTGTGTCCATGTGGACACATGCCACTGCCATAGGGGTTCTGAGGCTCTCTGACTGCTTGATGGCTGGCCTTTTAGGTTGCATGAGTACATGTTGAGCAGCAGGTCTCTTCTTTTGATATTTTTAGATGGGTGTCTGCACTGTGACTATATTTTATTGCTTAACTAGAAAACATACTCAAAACACATTATTAGTCAACTTAAAGGTCCATTAAAGGTCGAGTTAGGAGGTGAAAAATGATATTTTTCACTGTTCAACACAAGCCAATAATCACCTAATTCTGAGTTGTACATTAAAAGTTATGGCGAAATGAAGAATAGCGAGAAGTGCAGGAAATTACACATGTATGCATAGTATGCACGCATAGGTAATTTCTTACAGAAATTGGCCATGTGTGCATACTATGCACGCATAACCAATTTTTAGCTTCACTTCATAATTGAGCCCCAAAACAATCTCTGAACTTCTCAGTGTTTTTTAGAAACACTGTTCCTAAAGCATGCGTGCATACTATGCACACACATCCTTAAAATTTTGATTTTCATGAAAAATGACAAGTTTCAGATGTGGGGTTTGATTTTTAGACCATCTCCGACTTCAAGGTGTGTTTCTCTAGGATTGTTATACCCCTCCCAACTTTCATTTCTACCCGTTTGCCATCCAACCCCATCCCCCTATCATTCACCATTAACCCTTCTCTAAGCTTCTAAAACCCTCAACAACCTTAGATGGCCCATTATGCAATTGCTAACCCAATTAGGACCTTAACCCTCCCAAATCACCTCTCCATCTATAAATAGAGAGCCACCCCCCCAACCCCCCATTGTTTATACACTTTTGAAATTCTAAGGAAAGAAACTCTAGAGAATTGCTCCCAATCCTTCCCCATTCCTAACCTTCTAAGCCTAACCTCTAGCTCACATTATCGACACACCATCACACAATCAATTCCGTTATTTCAAATCCTTCCCATGCCATCATTCGCAACTATCTTTATTCCAAGCTATAGGGTTTAGGACCATCATCAAACCCATTATTCTTTTGGAAGTTCATTGGAATCGGCACCTTCGTGAAGATCCGACAATGATGCTACAAGGGCCCGAGATCTCTGGCTCTCCCCTTTATTCCTATACCTTCTTTTGCATTTCCTCTATCCTAGAATTTGAGTCGTTACGTCGCCAAAATTTCAGTGATTGGAGAGAGCTCAAATAGGATCGGAGTGCCTTCGGGTAAGGGGAAGTGCCGCATAATTTTATATTTTTTTATACACTTGGCCATAATAGAGACGTCTTACGAGTGGGTCAATCGGGTACCTAACCCCTTCTCAATTAATAACCAAAGTCCTTACCCAAGAGGCTTTGGCGTTGACCAGTGATTCAGAGTCATATATCACACTTCGGTGCTCACAATATTAATTTTGGGTATCCCAGGACACCAAAAACACTGGGTGGCGAGTCCATTTTCGAGTGCATCGTCACAACGGACTCACAAAGCCCACGACGGCACAGATGGCGACTCCGTTGGGGATAGCTTTTAGAACTATTCCTTGAAATAGGCCTCAATGCATGTTCTTTACTCACTTTGGTCTATATTTGTGTTTGTTTGCTTACTTACCCCTACGATTTTGCATTTTCACTTACCCCTATGATTCCACATTTTTACTTACCCCTGCGATTCCGTTTTTACACATTTGAGCCATTTGGCGGGCCTACTTGATAATTTAGTTTAAATTTTCATCTTTACCCGCCTAAGCCATTTGTCGGGCCTACTTGATACTTTAGTTTAAATTTTCGTCATTTATATTTCTTTACATTTTCCTGCCAAGTCACTTGACTGGCCCTGCCTTTTTCTTATTACTTGGCATATTTCACCAGTGGATTGAGAACGGTGGCGAAAGCCCCATTGTTGGACTTAAGCAAACTTTCCTTAAAAACTGAATGTTAAAATGAACCAAGAACATACTTAATAATTTGCTTCGCACAGGTATTTTTTACGAAAGGGGGGAAAATAGGTTATGATACAACTAACTCGGTTCCAAGTAGAGCGGCAGACCTAGTGATGATGATCTCGAAAAGAACCACCCCATCTAGTTTCTAAGAAGGCGCTTGCGCCATAGGTATATTTGGTGGGTGAACGAACTTGTTACGAAGCCTTAAAACCTTCGGGAGCGCATTAGTTACATCGAATCGACCTTGTATCCTTTAGGCGCGGTGAGGAGAAACCCTCTAAAAGAAGAGTCTCGGGAGGCATTGCCTCAAAAACTCCATTTTTAGCCTAACTCGGATCTGTAATGTAGAAAATAAATGTATAATAAGCCTTGAGCGCATACTATGCATGCATAGCCAAAAAATTCATAAATTTGTTCATGTGTGCATATTATGCACGCATAGCTTATGTAATATTTTCTAGAATTGGATGCCTTTGTCACAGTTCCCCGAACACCCCGCGTACGTTGGTATTTAGACTCCCTATAATTCCTACACTCTTAGAATCCCAAAACACCGTCGCCGGTCAAGAGAGGTAACCCTCTTATTGGCTATTCCGAGGGATCGGGGTGTCGCGTGGAAATCCGTACCTTTAAAGATCAAGAGATTTTTCTCTTTGATTCTTAAAAAGGGCATCTAGGTCCCACCGTAGGAAGCGTTGGGGTTGTGAATACCATCCAAGAAGGGAATTCGAAAGGCTTCGAAAAGAGTCGTAAAGGAAAGAAAAAAGTAGAAATAAAAAAAAAATATGTTGTGGTTGTCATTCCAAATTCAAAAAAAAAAGGTCATCAAAGTAAAAAAGAAATCTTCAAAAAATAGTCACCAAAAAGAAAAGAAAAATCAACAAAGAGCTTTTGTTGTCGTAGCCACGGCATCGTCACACCCGCCATCATCCTGTAGGGGAAGGAAGAAGAAACCTTTCTGGCCATTCCCGAGAAACCCATACCCCACCCACTATCAAATAATGTCTTGGGCAGTCGATCCAACCGTCTTCAACCTAGATTCATCCCCACCACATTCTCACATAGAGGAGATTCCCATCTCCAATCCCTCCACCCAATCCTGATTTAACATCACGTGAACCCTTCAGTGTACCTATTTTCCCCTCCACATCAACATAAGCATCCCCAATTTTCCCACTTCAAACTAAAGCTTTCCTAATTTTCCCACATCAACCCAAGCTATGCCCACTTTTTCCACCACATCCACCCAAGCCATACCAAATTTTTCCACCACATTAACTCAGGCCACATCCACTCCCGTATCCGATCCCATGGTCTTGATGGAGGATATGGCAAGGGTGTACATTGCTTGGAAGGCTTACCAAAGGCTTCGTAATCCCTCGTCAATCCCCCAACATAGTCTCCAAAACCTCCATAGCTCATTCACCCAAATCACCAACCTCAATCAACCTCCCATAATCCATACCACCCAAAAACTCTCATCATCAACCATGGAACCATCTGAGTGGGCCTCAAAGGCCCCATACCCAGCCCAAAGCCAATTTAGGCCCAAACGGAAGGGTCACATTTTGAACCCTCCATCATTCCCCCAATTTCCCACATACACCCATGTTCTTGCTATTTATGTTGTTCTAATTAAGTCTTAACCTATTGCATGCGCACAACGGAAATTATAGTGCTAGTATAGGATCGCTCTCACGAGGAAGTGATTTATCTATGTATTTATTTTTATTTTCTAAAAACTTATGTTTATCTTTAAGATCCTAAACTACTGGAGAAATATGAATAAAAGAATAATTTTTAAACTAAAGTGCAGAAAATAAATCCTAATCTTCAAACTTCTAGATTCTGGTCGTCAATCAGTTTCTTTTTGTTCTCAGATATTTTTGAAATTAAAAGTACCATTACACCATATATCAAGTCTCCTCGCATTGGTCATCAATCAAAACTAGAATCTTATCAATACAGATTTAATCTAATCAACAATCTCTTAAAACTTGGGCGTCAATCAAATTCTAGAAAATTAAAGATGGAAAATAAAATACCATTATACTAATCTGCAAATATCAACCTGAGTCATCAATTTAAATCAAAACTTGGAGATGTTTACAAAGTAGGAAATATGTAATAAAATAAATCTAAACTAGAAAGCAAAGTAGAACCATTCAAAAGGTTGATCTTTTAGCTTCCTCTGCCTTGGTTGTCAGGCTAGACCTTAGAGAACTGTGGAAAATTGTACTTGATAAATCTAATATACAATGGTGATCGGAAGAAAACCCAGACCTCAATCGTCAATTGATGCTGAGAATTTCTTTGATACATTATTCCTATGCCGAGCTTTCTCATTTATAGATCATAAGAAGTCGGTTTACAGTGATCTAATCTGAATAAAGGAAACTATTAAAAATAAAAGATTCCTACTATAACTCTAATTCTAATCCTTCCTTTCCTTGCTTTGAATAGTTGATGCACCTCTAGACTTTCTCCTTAATTTTAGTAATCGAGATCTTTAAGAGTCTTTCTTCATTAATTTGCTCAGATTCGTGATTTGCCAAAATTCTAATTTAAGAGTTCTTCTAAATTGGTGCATGGTGGTGTAGATCTTCACACGATCAATAATGTAAGAGTCCTTCTATTTGTAAAATCGTAAATCACGATTTTCCTTTTCTTTTTTAGGATGATTCTTTATTACGAACAATCATTTTATCTTTATATCGCTTTCCGTTAGAACATCTTCTGTGAAGAATCGTAAATTACAATTTTGTATTTTCCTCTTTAGTGCTCCATCGTCTTTTGCGATTTTAAACTTTATTCATGCGTCTGATTGTCTTTTCATTCAATCATCTTTCTTACTGCCTTTTGAGTTCATTTTGACGAAGATTAACACTTTGATTCTCTTTTACTGATTATCCTTAATATCTGTACATTATTAACTTGTTAGTAGTAAACTGGGGTCTAACAGCACTAAGTTAAGGGTGATAAAATGATATATTCTGTGACTGATCACACCCCCAAACTTACGCTTTGTTAGTCCCTAGCAAAAAATGAAAGGAATACTAATCTAAAAATTGAAATGCCACTTTCGTACAAAGCACGACTGCATTTAGCAGATGCAACAAGCCTTTAAACCCCTAGGTGATCTCCTAGTGGAGGAGTTGTAGTCTCCTGAAGGTGTTCAGTGAAGTTACCTACAAACTTTAAAATATTTTTGGAATATTTTTTTTCAAAACAAAACAAAAGTAAAAAAATCTAAACTAATTTTAAACACTTGCTAAATTAATCATCATATGGTTATTATGATTTTCAAAAATTATAAATCGTTTATCCTTACTTTCCATCATCACAATTATCCTTGATCAGAGCTCAGCAATTTCAATCGAGTATAGCATGGAGTGTGTGCGTACCACTGAAAAGTTTGTTCATCATAAATTTTTCTAAACTGTAGATTTAGAAAATATTTTCATCCAAACTCTCACAATTGGCATACTCTCAATAGATTATCAAAATTTTTAGTTCTCTTAATATAATATATATGATAAATTCAAAGGACAATTGAAAAAATAATAAATCGCATGGAATGGATAATCAATTATGTTCATATGATTTATTATTTATTCATAGTATCTATTGCATATATCTCTACTAGACTAATGCTTTTGCAAATCGTAAATCAAAAAGGTCTTTCCTTCGATTGTAATGAGGTTTTGGGTTAAGAGGTTTCAAAGAAAGGTAGTTAGGATTCAAAGATTTTTGAGAATTTAATTCTTTCTTCTCTATCTTCTTCTCTTCATTTCTATTCTATTTCAGTAAGTATGAAAAAAGTTGGATAACTTCTTCTCATTTTTCTCTTCTTTTTTTTTTTCTGTAAATTCCATTTCTTTCTTTTTCTTCAGCTATCCTTTTGATTTTCAGCTTTAGAAGCTCTTTTGCTTCTCTTATCTTTTCTCGGAATCGTAATTACTTTTTTTTTTTTTTGTTACTCTTTTCCCCTATTTTCTTCTTTTATTTCTTCTCAGTCGTACCCTTTTTCGGCATATCCCTTATTTGTTTTCTTATACTCCTTTCACTCCCTCTTTTTTTCTTCTTTTGTATTCTAAACTCTCAGAAATTATAAGGGTTAAAAGTTGAAAGCTTTGGGTACTACATATATTATAAAATCTTGGTACAAAGAAATTCTATTTAGGCTTTTAATATGGGTTCAAAGGATAAATTATTTTTGGGTTTTTACCTTTTTGGCTTTGGCTAACAAAAGATGGCCTTTAATCATCTTTACGATTTACTAGCATGGATGTCATATTATTTTGATACATTTAATAGACAGTTCTAAAAAAAAAAAATCATTATAATCATAGAATATTTGATTCAAAGTCTGCAATATGAGATTTTGTATAATGTAGTTAAGAAGTTCAAGGAAAAATTTAAGCTTGAATAGATGGCAGTCACTCTCTCAGAATAAAAAGAGGAAATTTGGCTAAAAAACTCACTGGTTTTATAATTTTGAAACTATAGTCTAAATATTGTAGTTCAGATCAATCGTATAGTTTCAAACATTCAGTCTGATACAGTCTTCAAAAGAGCTAGGCATGTATTGTAACTGCTCTATTATTTTGATTGTTGAACTCCTACTACGATGGATCGTAAGTTTTCATGATTCTTAATTTTTCTATCATAATTCACATATAATGATTAACTGGTCCTAATATTTACAAAACTATTCTAGAACAGAAGAGTTAAATTTTTTATTTTTTTTATATGCAAAAAGTTTAGATTTTTTATTTTTTATATGCAAAAAGTAAACTAAACTAAACAAACTACTATAATATACATAGAAGTTGTGTATCCCCCCAAACTTAAATAGGACAATGCCCTTATTGGGACAAAAATAGGGGATACGGTCAAATTTTTCCATAAAATCAACGTCTACTAAGACTTCGGCTCCCACCAGATGATGTTTCATTGATTTGGGGAGTCGTTCCAATGTCCTATCAGAGGTTATTAGCTTTTTTTCTTTATTCATTTTTGTATTCGTTTTAAGGGCAGGTATTGATTCAGTTCCCACTCTTTCAGATTGACTTTCTTTAATAACCACCCTTGAGGACTTAGCTTTCTCTTTAGGTTGGTTTGCTACTTTTGATTTAGCTTTGAGGGCAGCAAACCGTGTAATATGGCTTGTAAGTGGAGAGTGGTCTGAACTGTTATCTCCTTCTTCTTCTTCCTCCCTCTGTCGCTTATCTTGTGCCTTTGACATTCTACAACTTCTTTTACCTAAAAAAAAAGGGGAAAACAAAAGATTATTCAATAAAAATTCCAAATTATATACAAATACTCATTCATTTGAGAGTGAAACATCACCTTGCTCACGATTAATTCGTAAACCCTAATTTCAAAATGTCAACTGAAATGTAACTAGGGTTTTTGAAATTGAACCTAGAATGCAGGGGAGGTGCAAGAAAAATGGTTGAGTCATGTATAATGGAATTTTGAAAAATAGAGGGAAAGGATGGGTAAAAATGAAGTTCGAAAATGGGGCTGACGTATCCTCTTTCGAATATGTAGGCCCTTATTTCATTGACGACCTGTTGAACCGGTCATCACGCGTGTTTTAACCTAGAATCGTCGATCTATTCTAAGCTTTCAGCAATGGTAAATACGAACTCTCGTATTAGTTAAATCGTAATTGCTATACTTCAACTGATAAACTTTCCCAAACTTATGAGCAATCGTAAATTGATACGCTTGTTCGTAGAAGTGTACACTTAGAAATTATATCACGATTCATCATTTTTCAATGATTTGGGCCGTAATGCAATGCCTAAACTTAAAAAAAGAGAAACAATTTTACATAATTTACAAAGGATTCTACGGATGAGTCGGTAGCTCAGCGATCCATGAGGTTTTCAATTAGGATTATGGGGAGTAGATACCTCCCCCAAGAATACTTGTCCTCTAGGATTATTAACTGGCTACATCGGCAATTGGCCACTCTCTCTTTTTGCCACTTGTGAAGCTAGTTGGCCTATCTGGCTTTCTAGTTTCATAATGGACTGAGTGTGTGAATGGAGCACTTGAGAGAATTGAGCAAGCTGATGTAAATCTTTTGAGTGTTGATGCGACTGCTACTATAAATCTCGAAGGATTAAAATAATTGAGACGTCAGGTGCATTGCTCTGTGATCAAAATTAGGGTTGTGCAGCTGGCCATTTAGGTCTTTGGTGGAAAACTTGGGTCTAGGGAATTCAGGGTTACACAACTGATGGTGCAAACTGTACTCCTCTTGTGGATCCATAATTAAATCCATGGTGGTTCGTCCACGCTGGGTTATACGCGTTCCCATAATCTCCCCTCTGAAAGGCCATTACTTGTTCATTTTCCACCACCTCCTGGTATGATGGCGCAGCTGGGTTTTCAATACCAGTTTGAGCCTGGTAGTGAGAACAGTTTTTCAAGGGTCTATCCGAAGTACTAGGTTTGACAGCCATTAATGTTGCGATTTGTCATTCAAGAGCTAAAACTTTTGCACTCATGTCATCCTCCTTCTATACTTTATCTTTACTGATATCGTAAAGTCCACCCCTTGCGAGTGGGGTGTAAGGAGTGACATCTAGATCAGATCTAAGCAAGGCCTATTTTTACTTTGAGTTATTAGCCAGTTTCGCAAATAAGTTCCAGGACTGTTGGCCATTTTGAGCCATAAAGGCTCCTCCGCTCAAGGCATCGACTGGTTAGTCTCAGTCAATCCTTGTTAGAAACTTTATGATATTGACCAGTTTGGTACATCATGATGAGGGCACTTTCTCAGTAAGTCTTTCATGCGCTACCAACTTTCATGAAACAACTCTCCAGGTTGTTTCCTAAAATCTTAAATTGCTTGGCGAATCTTGTTAGTTCTACCAATTGGGAAGTATTCATTTAAGAATTTGGATTGTAGTTCATCTCAAGTGGTTATACTCTTGGACGGTAGTGGGGTAAGCCATGCCTTCGCTCTATCTTTGAGAGAGAAAGGGAACAACCGTATCTTAACTGACTCCTCATTAGCCACCGAAAGTTGTAGCATCGTGCAGAGTTCTATAAAATCCCTTAAATGTTGATAGGGATCTTCTCTATCAAGCCCATGAAAAGTAGGTACAAGTTGAAGTGTATTGAGCTTGATTTCATAATTTTGTTCTGCTGCAACCTCTGATATAACTATACAGGAGGGTACAATCAGAGCAATCGGGCTGAAATGTGCTTGAATTGAACGGTCGTCAGCCATGGTTAAGGACTCTCTCCTAGAAGATCGATTTACTATGAGATTACGCAAGAGAGTTCGTTCAATTTCTGGGTCACACTCGAAAAAATCTAAACTTCGAGGTCGGGTGTGATGCATACACCAGAATTGAAACTATATGTAAATTCGATTTATATGATTTTTATTTTAGAAAGTAGGGAGAGAAAACAAATCTGAGCCTTTAGCTTCTCTGATCAGGGGAAGTTGAAACTTTGATTAGCTGGCTCCGAATAAACCTGCAAAAGTTTAAGAAGTGATCACGAAAATAAAAATATAAAGAAATATAAAATGTGAAAGATATATATTTATTTTTGAAAAAAAAGTAAAATCCGCTTCCCCAACAGCGGAGTAAAAAACTTGTTCTTGTCATTTATATTGTTCGTGCCATTTATATTGCTCTAATTAAGTCTTAACCTATTGCAAGCGCAGAATGGAAATTGTATTGCTAGTGTAGGATCGTTCCCATGAGGAAGTGATTTATCTATGTATTTATTTTTATTTTCTGAAAAATTATATTTATCTTTAAGATCCTAAACTACTAGAGAAATATGTATAAAATAATAGTTTTAAAACTAAAGTGCAGAAAATAAATCCTAATCTTCAAACTTCTGGATTCTGGTCGTCAATCAGTTTCCTTCTATTCTCAGATATTTATGAAATTAGAAGTACTATTACACCATATATCAAGTCTCCTAGCGTTGGTCGTCAATCAAAACTAAAATCCTATCAATACAGATTTAATCTAATCAACAATCTCCTAAAACTCAAGCGCCAATAAAATTCTAAAAAATTGAAGATTAAAAATAAACGGCCGTTACACTAATTTGCAAATATCAACCTCAGTCGTTAATTCAAATCAAAACTTGGAGATGTTTACAATGCAGGAAATATGCAATAAAATAAATCTAAACTAGAAAGCAAAGTAGAACCATCCAAAGGGTTGATCTTTCAGCTTCCTCAGCCTTGGTTGTCAGGCAAGACCTTAGAAAACTGTGGATAATTTTACTTGATAAATATAATATACAATGATGATCGAAAGAAAACCTAGACCTTAGTCATCAATTGATGCTAAGAAATTCTTCGATAAATTATTCCTATGCTGAGCTCTCTTATTTATAGATCATAAGGAGTCGGTTTACAGTAATCTTATCCTAATAAAAGAAACTACTAAAAATAAAAGATTCCTACTATAACTCTAATTCTAATCCTTGCTTTCCTTGCTTTGAATAGTTGATGCACCTCTGGACTTTCTCCTTAATTTCAGTAATCAAGATCTTTAGGAGTCTTTCTTCATTAATCTGCTCAAATTCATGATTCGCCAAACTTCTAATTTAAGAGTTCTTTTAAATTAGTGCATGGCGGTGTAGATCTTCACATGATCAGCACTATAAGAGTCCTTCTATTTGTAAAATCATAAATCACAATTTTTCTTCTCTTTTTCAGGATGATTCTTTATTACGAATGATCGTTTTCTCTTTGAATCGCTCTCTGCTGGAACGTCTTCTGTGAAGAATCGTAAGTAACGATTTTCTTTTTTTCTCTTTTGCGCTCCATCGTATTTTGCAATTTTAGACTTTATTTTTGCACATAATCATCTTTTTCATTCAATCATCTTTCTTACTACTTTTTCAGTTCATTTTGACAAAGATTAATACTTTGGTTCTCTTTTATTAATTATCCTTAATATCTGCATATCGTTAACTTATTAGTAGCAAACTGGGGTCTAGCAGCAGTAAGTTACGGGTGATAAAATGGTATATTCTGTGATTGATCAACCCACACCAAATAGGTGCACCCTATTTCTCCTCAAATAGCAAGCCCATTTAGCCCAACCCACTCATCCAACCCAAATCCTATTAACCCACACCCATCATATCCAACCCAACAAGGGAACCCATCACAAATCCCCAACCCACCCCAATTTAAACATCCTCTCACCCCTCAACAAAATCATCAAAGTTCACATCAACCCCAATGGTCTCACCTAGCACCCACTCAAGCTCTCCAAACCTCTCACACCTCAACCAAATCAGCAAAGTTCTCATCAGTCATAGTGGCCTCCCCAGATACCCACTCAACCCATTTAGAACCTGCCTGATAATCTCACCCTTCCTCTACCATTATTTATGCGAGTCATCAATATGAGGAAGATGAGGCCCGAAATAATGAAGCCTACATGGGGGCGTTCGTCAGTTTCAACCCCCCACGACCCACCTTTACTAACCAACATGCAACCAAAAATAATTGGGGCCAGCCCATTGGGGGAAGAACCCCAACACAACCATCTAGAGAGTCTGAATTATTGAGAAAACAAATGGACAAAATACAAAAGCAATTGATGAAGATGGGAGGAGCCGAAATCCATGCTACTGACTTCTTAGAGTTGTGCCTGTTTGCAGAGGAGCCACTGCCACCAAAACTTAAAGTGTCATCATTTAATAAATACAACAACATTGGCAATACTATTTCCCACTTGAAGTTATATTGTGGAGACATGTGCCAGTATGGCGGAGATGAACGACTCCTCATCAGTTCCAGAAAAGTCTCATAGGCCTCGCATTAAGATGGTTCACTTCTATTGAACCATCTATGACTAAAACATGGAAAGATCTCACCCACTTATTTCAAGAATAGTACGTGTACAACATCAATATTGAGCCTCGCAAATCTGATTTGGCTCGGTTGAAATAGAACTCTGACGATACTTTCAATGAGTATCTCGAAAGGTGGAGGGACCTGGCAACCCAAGTGAGGAACTGCATACCATATGAGGAACAAATTGAGTTGATCTCAAAGACTGCATTACCTGTTATATATGACTTTCTGGTGTACCAATAGCAGGCCAGTTTTGCTGATCTTGTACGAAAAGCCAACCGTTGTTAAGATGCGGTGAGAGAGGGTCATTTAAATAAAATAGTGGCCAGTGGGGCCTGCAAATTTGCAGAGTAGTGGAGTGAAAAAAGAACAGGGGCAAAGGTCTAAGCAATAATGACCTCACAGCCCACCACAAGCATAGCACCATTCCAGTATGGGGCAGCACAGTAAGCACCGACATGGGCAGAGCCACCACAGAGACCCAAAATGGTCCAGGGGCACAAATGACCCCCGTGCAGAGAAGGGCCTAGTTTAACCGTGTACCCTTGGGATAATCCCTCAATATCCTATTGTCCTTATTGATCAAAAAGGGTTTGGTTACCCCATTTCAGCCGTGACCTCCGCTAAATCCAATCTTGAGAAATTATGATCCCAACACACATGTAATTTCCACCGGGGTCTAGGGCATCCGAATGATCGCTGCTTTCTATTAAAGCACGCAATATAGGACCTAATTGAGACGGGAAAGATTATCCCTCTAGCACCTCTCCAAGCAAGTCTGCATACAAATATACTCCAAGCACCATTACAGCCACACCCACAAGGAGGAATGGGCTCGAGGCCCAACATTATCATTTTGGAGGAAGATATGGAAGAATTTGATCCCTCAGAATACATCAGCATGGGATGAAGTTTTGTGACACCAAGGCAGTGGAGTCAGGAGAATGAAATCGTAGGGGTAGTCGAGCCCTTGAATTTAGCTGACTACTTTCCCAATCCTACACCCCAAACAACACCTCTAAATTTGAGACTTTACTTTTTGACACCTGCCCTCGTCGACCATATTCAGCCCAGTTTCACCTCACTCCCGATATACCAGCCATTTCTGGCACCAACAGCTGACCATTACATGTCACCAAATCCATCTCCAGCACTAATCCACTATAGTTGGCCCAGTTTTTCCACACCCCAACCAGCCTATCCCTATCCAGAACCAGTCAACCATATTTGGTCCAATTTTACCACATCATCAGTCCAGGCATCTCCGATACCCTCATCCACCCCATTTCAGATTCTCGGGCCAACCTATGATCCCCACCAGGTCCCGCTTAACTATAATTAAATAGATCCTAATGCTGACAGCAACAATGAAGGGGTTGTTGAGTTTATCACATGATCAGAGAGGATCTCCAAGCAGCAAGAGGTACCGATACCAGCCCAACTCGAGGAAAGGAGGGAATTAGTAGTAGTACAACCCATGGAAAGAATGAGCAGGGATTATGCATTAGAAACACAACTAAGGAGAACCCCGACCCACATCACCACCTGGAGCTTGTTAAGGGCATCCCCATCACACTTCATAGCCCTAATGGCAGCACTGAAAGACGCCCATGTATCCTATAAAGTGTCCCCAGATGAGGTGGGATAAATGATTGGACAACTGTTGGCCCCCAATGACATCTCATTCTTCGACGCCGATCATCCAATTGTAGGGGGAAACCATTTCAGATCTCTTAATATCACAATAGAAACTAAGAATTTGGTAATAATGTTGGTATTGATAGACAATGGATCAACTTTAAATGTGTACCCACTGAGAACGACTACCAAAATAAGGGTCGATCTATCCATGTTTCGACCAACCAAGACGGGAGCCCTAGGGTGTGGTAATAGAAGGAGGGAAGTAATAGGAGAAATCGATCTTGAGTTTACCATTGGGCCAATGACCTTCTCTATCGCTTTCCAAGTCATGGACATTAAATCCACCTTCAATTTAATGCTGGGGTACCCGTGGCTATATGAGATCGGGGCAGTGTCCTCAACCCTACACCAGAAACTCAAGTTCATCTATGAGGAGAAGGTTATAGCAATCCTGGGTGAGGGGCAAGAAGAAGGCAAAAGAGCTGCACACAACATAAAACATCTTAAAGTGCTCAATGTGTCGCACAGAACTGAGGATACGGATCTCCAAAGTTTCCAATATGCTGTATCAGCAGTGGCATAAGACCCCTTGGAAAGGTCATTACAAAGACAGGAGGAGGAATGATTGTGGCAATAGCAATGCTCCATAAATGGGGTTACTAGAAAGGTAAAGGATTGGGCCCTCATTTAGAAGGTAGAAGAAACCTGGTCAGAGCATGAGGCAGACAGCACGAGATAGACAACAAATCAAATTCGGCTTAGGATACAAGTCTATTGAAGAAAAAGTACTGAAAGCCAAGGAGAAGGCTCGAACCATTGCCGTTGCCAAAGCTAGGGGGATAGACCTAGAGCACATTTGTAAGCACGAGGGTCATAAAAGTTGACCAGAACGGGACTACTCAGCTAACCCCACACACAAAAGTCGTCATTGACGAGTGTTGGTATGCGATTTTTCTGGGTTCCTTTCGGTCCCCAGAAGAAGTGGCCCAATTTGGCCCAATTGGACTCTAGCTAGGGGCAACAGAATAATAAATTATGAAATATTAAATTGCTGAAATTAAAGAGGTGAATATTAAATGAAAAGTACCTGGGTGATGCAATCGCCAACTGCAGATATTTATCGATGTTGCAACACGTCACTGATCACGCTTTACAGGGTGTGGGTTAACTCCTTTAGTGAACGTCAGTCAGTCGACTCTAACTGCTATAGTCTGTTTAGCCTAGCTTTTTAATCCTGCTCTAAGTCTAATTAGTTTTATCTCCTTATCCAGCCCTGGGTTTGACTGATTGTAGTTTTCTAGTACTACTCTATCTCTAATTGACTGAGTTTTCTACTACTACTCTATTTCTAATTAATTTAGTCTCTTAATGCTACTCTAACTCTAGCTAGTTTAGTCTCCTAATGTTACTCTAATTTAAAAAGGGGGGTTGTGGCCAATTATGCTAAGGAGGATTGGCCCCGTTCTCAGGTACCGTCCGTAAGCTCCCTTGGGCAAATCGGTTGGCTAAGGCAATTTTGTAAATATTGGAAATTAAAGACTGAATTTAAATTAAAAGCTGAGAATTTAAGGATTGAAAATTGTGAATTGGAAGTTAAGAAAGAATACTAGAACTAAGAACTAGAGATTAAGGACTCAAGACCTAGAATTAGAAACTAAAGATCTAGAACTAGAAATTAAGAACTAAAGATCTAGAAGTAAGAAGTTAGAACTAGAACTAAAAGTGAAGAACTAGAATTTAAAACCTAAAAACTAGAATTAAAGACCTAAGAGCTAGAAAGAGATTACCTGATGCCAAGCGCTTCTTCCTCCTTCCAGGACCACAGAGAGAAAGGACTCTTGCTTGGGAGAGGCCTGAGCTCGAGAGAGGGGAGATTTCTATTGAAATTGATGTGTTTGGGCATAGGGTAGGAGGGTTCCTATAGGTGTTAGGCTAATTCCGCGTGTGTGGCCATGTGCGCAATTGGTGAATTGAGCGCATGGTACTTTGTGTGGATTAGAATTAAGCGATGGATCGACAACGCCTAATTCGGTTAGAGTCAGTCGTGGACTGAAGGATGGTCGACTGATCGGGTGTCCTAGTTCCATTAGGGTTTGTACCAATTCTGTGCATGTGTAACTATGTGGAATCCGATTCTGCGCACTGAAATATGCGCGAAATCCTGGAGTTCAGATGATCTTGGGAAGAAGAGTCCTAGTCTAGCTGTAGACTGATTTCACGTTTAATATGACACGTGTAATCGATTTGGCGTAAAAGTGTATGCGTGGAATTGTGGACTTTAGGGGGTGCACGGCAATCTATGCCCAGTCCAAGTGAGACTAATTACGCGCAGACGGTCCTGCGTGTAATTGAATTAAGTGCTTGATGCCTTGCGCGTAATCTGGGTCCTAGGGCAGTTCGCAGGAAGAGCGAGCCTAGTCCAAGTGGGACCAATTGCACGCATCTCCATGCGTTCAATCAAATTTTATGCGTCTATAAGTGCGTGAAATTTAGGATCTTCTCAGGTCGATTAGGGTCAGAGCCATAGGGCTATTATTTCAGCTTGGGTCTCAACCATATACTATTATTTTAATATATAGTCCCCACATTAAGAGTTTTAAGGTCTTCGGAGATGGTCAATCCTTCTCTGGAGATGGTGGGTAGGGTCAAAGGTTTACCGAATAGTTTTGTATACTCCGAGAGGGTAAAATTAGGGTGTCTACAGATGCCCCACTTTGGTGCATTCTTGTGGAATAAGAGTGCGTTGAAGAAGTAGACACCCCTCTTCTGAGGTGCCTTCTCATTTCTTTGGGAAAGCACAAGTGTGAAATTGGGAGCTGACATGAAATGCTTGCCATTTTTATCTATCAGCGCAAGATAAAAGGGAGAATTCAGGAGCCCAGTGGTAGTTGTCGAGGGGTATGTCCTCATCCGTGGGTGCAAGTGGCATCCCGCCGTATATCGTGACCTACTGCAAGGAGCAGTCAAATAGAGGAAAATTTATATAATCGAATACTGGGGGGTGTCATACAAATGTCCAGAGACAATGTCAAGTCATCAGATAATATGATGTAGTATGATGGTGAAGGCTTTTGCAAGTCATGTCAGACCGGGCGCGTCATTGCTCACACAAGAAATTCGTCAGGAGTCCCTTTCTAGTGGGCATTTGCAATTTCACAGAGTTGAGTGTACTTAGTGTTTGGTTTCCCAGGGAAAAGAACAGATTGGGGTGATGAGAGTAGAAGGTTGGATAGATAGGAGGTTTTTAAAATTTTGGGTTTTCTAACTTAAGATCAATTCGATAGTGAAACTTTGAAAAATGTAGCTTCCGAGATGTCGCTGAGCAGATCCATCAGAACAGAATTTGTGGACCCGACCTTTTGTTAATTGTCAAGAAGACGCTTGGTGTGCCAATGCTCCGCCTAACCTTCTCATGAATACTGATGATTGTCTCTTATGGGAGGACTATAGTGATTCGTGGATTGGGAGAGGCGGGTTTTGAAATGTTTGACTTAATATTATCTAACTATATTTTATTTATAAGAATATCGAGTGAAGAAGAAGGTGATACTTACCTGAGTCGTCTCATGATGGGGTGTCCGGATCGCCTCATGAGATGCCCGCTATGGGACTTGATAATTGATGGGTGTTGTTATTTCGTGGGGGTCATGTGATGGGACATCAGAGAGTTTCCACTCTTCTATTTTCATTGTGGCGGGATTCGGTAGTTGTTGCGTGATGGGACGTGCTGATTGTCACGATGGGATATATGGGGGGTTTGAATTTGCTACTTGCTTTTTTTACACTGGGACATTGGTGAATCTCCCCTTCCGGTTTGTTGAGTTCTGAGTTTAGTGGTGGGCTGGTTTAGTTTGTCGCGATGGGACTTTTCATCATTTGTGTTTGTGATGGGACGTTGGTCGAGATTGTCAATGTGGTGGGACCTTTGGGAAGTTCGTGTTTTTTATTTTATTTATTTTTTACTTTCGCTATGGGACATTGGTCGAGCCTTCCTTGGTCACGTGGTGTGGTTTGATGGTTATGCGATGGGGTTTGTTATGTTATTTCTTTCTTTGGTAGATCTTGGGTTATATGGTGAGGTCTGGTTATAGTTGTGTCATAACGGGACTTGTCTTTAGTGGTATGGTGTGGCAGAGTTTTGGTGACGGTGTGCTCATGGGTGCATGCGAGGCTACGCGGTGGGGTATTATCTCAATGGGACTGTTATGGTTGTGCGATGGGATGTCAACAGCTTCCTCTCTGGTCGATGTGTGGAGTCACGTGATGGGATAAGGGAGAGTGGTTCCGATCGTGGTGGGATAGGTAGCGGGTGTACGATGGGGATGGTTTGTCTTTTGGCTGCTTTGTCTTCGTTCAAGTGTCGTTATTGCATTGCGATGGGATTTTTACTATTTATTTTCTATTTTTCGAGGTCCCGATAGTGGGAGGTGTTTTGAAATCTTTGGGCCGTGTTATGACGATGAGACTATGAGGGATGATTTTATCTTATTTCGCTTCTATTTTGTTGGTTTATTTACCATGGTGAGCGGGCGGCGAGTGCGGTTGCGATGGTACTATAAGGGGTGATTTTCCCATTTTTTTTATTTTATTTGATTTTGTTGTTTATTTTATTGTGTCCACTTTTTTTTCAGTGCTCTGATATGAGTGACGGGTTTCCTTTTTGGGGCATTTATTTTTGGATTAAATTTTGCTATTGAGTATTTTTAACTTTGGGTTTGGAGAACTTTGCTTTTGTCATTGTGAAGGAGAGGATTCCATGTGTGTGTTTAAGGTATTTTATTTTGGTCTTATGTTTGATTGGGCATGACAATTATTAGAAATGTGGGAATTTGGGTTTCTAGATTAGTGTGTTGGGTGTTTTAGTTTCATTGGCTTATCTATTTTGTAATGGATTAATGTTTCTTTTTTTAGGGGGGGTAAATGTTGCATGTTTGTTGGTTTATCTTTGTTTGTCATGGATTAGTGTTACCTTTAGGGGGTAAATGTTGCATGTTTATTAGTTTATCTGGGTTTTTCATGAATTGGTGTTTCTTTTAAGGGGCTAGGTGTCTTGTTTTAATCAAAATAGATGAAGGGGTATTGTGAGTGAGACATTTGTCATTTTATGGTGAAGGGGGCATAGGTTCTAAATAGGTGTTTAGGGGTTGGGCTTTATTTTGTTATTTTGTTATTTTGTTTTGTTTTGTGTTTTTAGAATTTAGAATTTGGTACATTTTATTTTCTCAATGTCTTTTCTTCTATTTTATTTTGTATCCCGGGTATTAAATCCTAAGGGGTTTATAATGGTGATTTTATTTATTTTGAGAATGAGCGGCATTAGGAATGTAGAGGAGTGCCCGGGGCACCACTCTATTGGGGGAAGAGATGGAAGAGTTAAAGGTGGTGGGAAGAAATCCATGGAAGAGAGCTGGGTCAGAGTTTTCGTGATCGATCCCAGTTACTCCTTGGTAGGCTCTGCGAGTTGACCTTTTGTGAGCCCTCCTTTGGGGGCTTTCCAAATCGGCTTTCCATATGTGTATGTCTCAAATCCTGAATGGCCTTCTTTGAGTCACTCTTTCTTTTCCGCCAGCTCGGGGTTCTAAGATGCAGCCACTCGATCGTATGACTTGGAAGATTGCATCATAAGCAGCATCTCAGAGAGAAAAGGAGGTGATAATGAGATTTATCTTAGAACTTGTTCAGTGTATGCTTCCTCCCTAGGCGTCTCCGTCATCTCTCCCCCTCTTATGTACTGTTCCTCGGGCAACTTTCCCCAAGCTCTCGTGAGCTCGGGTGTCCTTGAGTGTTTGCCCTGAGTTCAAATTCATCTTTCGTTTTGGATTTATATATTCAGGGGGTATGCCTCCGGCGTAACTTATAATAATTGTCATATTTATAAAAGTAAATTTATTTACCTATCATTTTTTGAGCTTCTTAAATTCTACCTTGGTTGGATTTGGTTTGATTCTGGTTTGGGTTTGGTCTAGTTAATCTTGATTCGGTCGTAGGTGTGCTTTGGTTTAGTTTGGTTTGCGTTGGCGTGGCTAATGGTTTAGTTCGGGGTGTGTGTAAAAGGGTAAGGGTTTTTTCTAATTTTCAGAGTGCGTACGATGGGTATAAAGTGTATTCAGAGTGGTATAGGGCCTGTTTTTGTAAGTTTGGGTTGTAGGTGTTGTCATAGAGGTGATTAAAACTTTTAGTTTTGTCTACGGCCTTTGCTGGTCCACATATATATTTTTTTCGCTATAATTGGGGAATTCTGCACAAGTTTGATGGTGTTAAATTCAATTTCACGTAGGTTCAGTTGTGCGTGACTCAAAATTTAGCGAGGTTATTCCGCGTGTTAGTGTTGGCGTGTAATACGATTTCGCACAGCTAGGATGCGTGGGATTGAGAAGTCAAGCATTACATAGCGCAGACATTAAGGCGTCTGATCGATTTTCACGTAATACAATTGTCGCGTGTTTCGTATTTTGATCACTCACATAATTTACGATTTTATCACCCTTAACATAGTGATGCTAGGACTTAGTTTGCTACTAACGAGTTACTGATGTGTAGATATTAAAGATAAGCAGTAAATTAGAGCCTAAGTGTTAATCCTTATCAAAATGAACTCAAAAAGTAGTACAAAGACGATTAAGTGTTAAAGACGATTCGCCAACAACAGGAAGGCTGAAAAATCATAATTCATCAAAAGACGATTCTTCAGAAAGCGGCAAAAGAAGAAAGTGATCAATCCAAAATAAGAAATTGTTAGCTGAAAACCTACTGAAAATAGAAAATCGTGAATTACAATTTTCCAGAAATAATAAGAAAGAAATCGTTATTTACGATTTCCTCAAAATAGAGGCTTTCTACTATTCACTGCTGCTACGAATCACGTGAGAGTTTAACACCGCCATATCCAGAATTAGAAGACTCCTACAATTAGAAGTCTGCTGAACTACAGATCTAAGAAGATTGATAAAGATCTAAATCGAAGGATTCTTTGGCTGCTCAATAAAGAATAATCCAGAAGCACATCTACCGTCTAAAGCAAGGAAAGATAAAATTAGGAATTAGAGTTATATTAGGAATCTTTTATTTTTAGTAGTTTCTTTTATTAGAACTAGATCTTTCTGAACCGACCCCTTATGATCGATAAATAAGAGGGCTTGGCATTGGAATAAGCATCGAAGAATTTTAGCATCAATTGACGCCTAAGGATGGATTTTCTTCCAATCAAAGTAGTGTAACATAGTTAGAGTAGATTAGATATCAAAGGTTTCTCAAGAGTAAATGACGACTGCAATTGAGTGTTGAAGATTAGTGTAGATATCTATAATTTCTCAGGAGCAATTGACGACTGCAGCTGAGGGGTGAAGGATATATTTTACTTTGCTTTGCGAACATCTCCAAGTATTAATTTGAATTGACGACTTAGGTTAGAATCTACAAATTAGTACAACGATTTTTACTTTTCCATCTTCAATTTTCTAAAGTTTGATTGATGCTCAAATTTTTGGATGATTATTGATTAAATTAAATCTGTATTAATAGGATCTTAGACTTGATTGACGACCAATGCTAGGAGACTAGGAATATGGTGTAACGGTACTGTTTATTTTCAAAAATATCCGAAAGCTAAAGATTAAGATTGATGACCTTAATCTGAAGAAGGAGGATTAGGATTTATTTTTATGCACTTTAGTTTAATAACCCATTCTTTTATTCATATTTCTCCAGTAGATTAGATCTTAAAGATAAATATAAATTTTTAAGATAGGGATTTAGATAAAAGATATAAACTAGAAATTAATTAGATAATGAACTTCCTTGTGGGATCGATCCTATACTAGCTCTACAATTTCCATTGTGCACTTGCACTAGGTTAAGACTTGAATTTAATATAATTATAATACATAATAAAAAATCGATCAAGTTTTTGACGTCGTTGCCGAGGAAGCAAAATTTATCTAATTCTTTCAAGTTTTTATCTAATATTTTTATCCTTTTAGAAACTAATATTTATCTTCTTTTCTTTATATTTTTATTATTCTTTGATCACTTCTTAAGCTTTTACAAGTTTATTTGGAGCTACGGATCAGAACTTCAAAACATCTGCAGGTCACAGAGATTAGAGGCTCAGATTTGTTTCTCTCCCTACTCTCTAAAATAAAAATCATATAAAGCTAAAACCATAGAAATAAAGTTATGCTCAAATTCATTTCCCAGTCTTTCATGTATACATACAATACTAAATAAGCATTCTACAATCATTTGAAAATAAATATTACCCATCATATGTACTCTTCGATATCATCACCCATAATAAATCTTACGACATCTTATATTTATTCCAACCAACGTCCAATTTACTGCCAACTAACCTTCTGTAAAATCATTACGACAATTAAGCTCGGAAGAATGAGAAAATTTAAAACGACAACTTGTATTCAACCATCCAAGCACTTCAAATACAAAATCAGTCCATCCTTAGTGAAATCATTCCCTCTTGTGCCTACCATCCTATTCTTACCCATGACAGACGACAAAACAAACTATAACCCAATAAAGTTTTTTCCAGTATGAGAGGACCCACCACCAGCAAAAGAATCAGACCCTCTGCAGTTCCTGTGAGATGAGTATGAGGAAGTTCTGAAGATTTTGGCAAAGGAAGAAAAGAAAAAGAACAAAAAGAAGAAAAAGAAAAATAGGAAGATGGAACCACCTGCCTCTTCTGATACACCCCCCATCTTCACCTCCTTTGCCTTTCATACACCCCCTGCTTACCTATCACCCCCTGAGTCTCCATAATCCCTGCCATTCCCCTTCCTGGCTTGAAGTTCTCTGCCAAGAGCAGCAAGCTGAGGACATCCTGGAGCCAGGAAGGCAAACCATTTTCGAAGGGATAAATTTTGAAAAAGCCGGAAGAGTTCTTTTCGAACGTTACTGCCAGTGTCTTAGTCTAGTGTGTGTCTAGATTTTTCTTAGAAATTTTTGTTCATATAATTAGTTTTTTTTCCATGTTGCTGTAATTAGTTTATAGATAAAAGGTTATTTTATTACTGTCTTTCTTTTATTTTTGCTACTAACATCTAAAATTTAACTTTATAAAATCAGAAGTATTTTTCTCTCAAATTTGGGGGAAAGAAATTTTTTTCTTTTTTTTTTTACAAATTATACACCCAATTACTAACATAGTAGTAAAGTAATAGGTAATTTTTCCTGTATATCCCCTATTTTACACAATGAGGACATTATCCTATTTAAGTTTGGAGGGGATACACCACCTTTGTATGGATTGGTTTAGTTTACTTTTTAGTTTTCTTTTCTTTTTCATAGAAATTTTATAAATTTAATTTCTTTTAAAATTTTTTTTTAGATAAGTTAATCATTATATACAAATTATGAAAAAAAATATAAAAATTCAAATTTCTTAGCAAACCATCATAGTAGTAGTTCAAAAATCAAAATAAAAATAGTTACAAGTCAAAGAAAAGCATATCTAGAACACTATATCAGCAAAATGTTTGAAACTATACGATTGATCTAAACTGCAAAATATTTTAGATTATAGTTTCAAAATTATATAACCAGTGAGCTATAGAGCCTATTCATCTTTATTCTGAGAGAAAGAGAGACAGTTTTTATTCATGCTTAATTTTCTTTAAACTGCTTGACTATTGCTATCAAAATGAAATCTCATAATGTTAAACTTAGAATCAATATATTCTATGATTATAATAATTTATTTGTTTAGAACTGTCTATTAAATATATCAAAGCAATAAGACATCCATATTAGTAAATTTTGAAAATGATCGAAGGCCATATTTTTTAACTAGAGCCAAAAGACAAAAATCCCAGAATATTTTACCATTTGAACCCATATTAGAAGCCTAAAGACTAAATTTTTTTATACCAGAATTTAATAAACCCTTAACCATATGTACTGTCCAAAACTTTCTATCCTTAACCCTAACAATTTCTGAGAGTTTAGAATGTAAAAGAAGGGAAGAAAAGAGAGTGCAAGGAGTATGAGTTAATAGATAAGGGATCTGCTGAAAAGGTTACAACTGAAAAAGAAATACAAATGTATGAAAATATGGGAAAAGGAAAGAAAAATAATGAAAAATTGTAAAAGAAGATTTTGTGAAAAGAGAAGCAAAAAGCTTCCAAACAGAAAAAGAAGAGAAAAATGAGATTTATAAAAAGAAAAAGAAATGGGAAGAAGTTATCTAAAATAAGGATACTTACTAAAGCTGAAAAATAGAAGAAGAGAAGGAAGAGCTAAATTCTCAGAAATAATTTTGAATCCTCTTTACCTTTTTCTTTGAAACCTTTCGAAAATCCAATACCCCATTACAAGCTAAAGGAAACACCTTTATGATTTACGATTTGCGAAAATATAAGTCAAGTAGAAATATATGAAATAAATACTATGAATAAATAAAGAAATTATATGAAAAGAATTGATTATCCTTTCCGTGAGATTTATCTTTTTAACATATTCTCCTTTGAATTTATTTTTTAGAGTATGCCAATAAGTGAGAGTTTGGATGAAAATATTTTCTAAAAACTATAGTTTAAAAAAACCTATGATGAATAAACTTTTCACTGATATGCACACACTCCATGCTATATAAGATTTGAAATTATTGAGTTTTGATCAAGGGTAATTACAATGATGGGAAGCAAAGGATAAAAGATTCGAAATATTTTAAAATAATGAACATATAATGACTAACTGAATAATTAGTAGTGTACAAAAATTAGTTTATATTTTGAATTTTTAGTTTTAAAAAATTTAAAAATATTTGAAGTTTGCAGGTAACTTCAATGAAAACCTTCAGGAGACTACAACTCCACCACTAGGGATCACCTAAGGGTTTAAAGGCTTGTTGCATATGCTAAATACAATCATGCTCTCTATGAAAGTGACATTTAAATTTAAAAAGTTTTGAATATTTTATGTTTCCTGATTTCCTAGGGACTAAGAAAACTTAAGTTTGGGGGTGTGATCAGTCACATAATTTACCATTTTATCACCCTTAACTTTGCGATGCTAGGACTTAGTTTGCTAGTAACGAGTTACTGATGTGCAAATATTAAAGATAAGTAGTAAATTAGAGGCTAAGTGTTAATCCTTGTCAAAATGAACTAAAAAAGCAGTAAAAAGACGATTAAGCGTAAAAGATGATTCGCCAGCAACAGGAAGGCTGAAAAATCGTGATCCTTCAAAAGACAATTCTTCAAAAAGTGACAAAAGAAGAAAGCGATCGATCCAAAATAAGAAATTGTTAGCTAAAAACCTACTGAAAATAAAACATCGTGAATTACAACTTTCCAAAAAGAATAAGAAAGAAATCATTATTTACGATTACCTAAAAATAGAAGCTTTCTACTACACACTGCTGTTGCGGATCACGTGAGAGTTTAACACCACCATATCCAGAATTAGAAGACTCTTGTAATTAAAATTCTGGTGAATCATAGATCTGAGAAGATTGATAAAGATCTAATCCAAAGGACTCTGTGGTTGCTCAATAAAGAACAATCTAGAAGCACATCTACCGTCTAAAGTAAGGAAAGATAAAATTAGAAATTAGAGTTATATTAGGAATCTTTTGTTTTTAGTAGTTTCTTTTATTAGAACTTGATCTTTGTGAACCAACCCCTTATGATCTATAAATAAGAGGGCTCGGCATAGGAATAAGTATCGAAGAATTTCAACATCAATTGATGCCTAAGGTTGGATTTTCTTCCGCTCAAAGTAGTGTAACATAGTTAGAGTAGATTAGATATCAGAGGTTTCTCAAGAGCAATTGACGACTGCAATTGAGTGTTGAAGATTAGTGTAGAAATCTGTAATTTCTCTGGAGCAACTGACGACTGCAGCTGAGGGGTGAAGGGTAAATTTTACTTTGCTTTCTAATTTAGATTTTATTTACTTTGTAAACATCTCCAAGGTTTAATTTGAACTGACAATTCAGGTTAGAATTTGCATATTTGTGTAATGGTTTTTACTTTTCCATCTTCAGTTTTCTAGAGTTTGATTGACGCCCAAATTTCTGATTGATTGTTGATGAGATTAAATCTGTATTGATAGGATCTTAGACTTGAATGACGACCAATGCTAGGAGACTAGAAATATGGTGTAATGGTACTATTTATTTTCATAAATATCCGAAAGCTAAAGATTAAGATTGACGACCTTAATCTTAAGAAGGAGGATTAGGATTTATTTTTATGCACTTTAGTTTAATAACCCATTCTTTTATTCATATTTCTCCAGTAGATTAGATCTTAAAGATAAATAAGTTTTTAAGATAGAAATTTTGATAAAAGATATAAACTAAGAATTAATTAGATAATGAACTTCCTCGTGGGATCGATCCTATACTAACTCTACAATTTCTATTGTGCGCTTGTAATAGGTTAAGACTTGAATTTAATATAATTATAATAGATAATAAGAAACCGATCAAGTTTTTGGCGCTACTACTAAGGAAGCAGAATTTATCTAATTCTTTCATGTTTTTATCTAATATTTTTATCCTTTTAGAAACTAATATTTATCTTTCTCTTTTTATATTTCTTGATATTTTTATTTTTCTTTGATCACTTTTTAAGCTTTTACAGGTTTGTTCGGAGCTACGGATCCTAACTTCAAAACTTCTGCTGGTCACAGAGACTAGAGGCTCATATTTGTTTCTCTCCTTCCTCTCTAAAATAAAAATCTTATAAAGCTAAAAACATAGAAATAAAGTTATGCTCAAATTCATTTCCCAATCTTTCATGTATACATACAAACTAAATAAGCATTCTACCACCATATGAAAATAATTATTACCCATCATATGTACTCTTCGATATCATCACCCATAATAAATCGTACGACATTCTATATTTATTCTAGACGACATCCAATTTAATGCCAACTGACCTTCTGTAAAATCATTATGACAATTAAGCTCAAAAGAATGAGAAAATTTAAAATGACAACTCGTATTCCACCATCCAAGCATTTCAAATACAGGATCAGTCCATCCTTAACGAAATCATTCCCTCTCATCCCTATCATCCCATTCTTACCCATGACAGACGATAAAACAAACTATAACCCAATAAAGCTCTTTCCAGTATGGGAGGACCCACCACCAGCAAAAGAGCCAGATCCTCTATAGTTCCTGTGGGACGAGTATGAGAAATTTTAGATGATTTTGGCGAAGGAAGAAATGAAAAAGAAAAAAAAGAAGAAAAAGAAAAATAGGAAGATGGAACCACCTGCCCCTTCTGACACACCCCCCATCTTCACCTCCTTTGCCCTTCGTACACCCCCTGCTCAGCTATCGCCCCCTAAGTCTCCATAATCCCTGCCATTCCCCTTCCTCACTTGAAGTTCTCAGCCAAGAGCAGCAAGCTGAGGACATCCCAAAGTCAGGAAGGCAAACCATTTTTGAAGGGATAAATTTTGAAAAAGCCGGAAGAGTTCTTTTCGGACGTTACTGCCGGTGTCTTAGTCTAGTGTGTGTCTAGATTTTTCATTGGAATTTTTGTTCATATAATTTGTTTTCTTTCCATATTACTGTAATTAGTTCATAGATAAAAAGTTTTTTTATTACCGTCTTTCTTTTATTTTTGCTACTAACATCTAACATTTAACTTTATAAAATCGGAAGTATTTTTCTCTCAAGTTTGGGGGAAATAATTTTTTTGTTTTTTTTTTCTAATAGATTATACGCCCAGTTACTAACATAGCAGTAAAGTAATAGGTGACTTTTCCTATTTGTCTCCTATTTTGCACAATGAGGACATTGTCCTATTTAAGTTTGGAGGGGATACACCACGTTTGTATAGATTAGTTTAGTTTACTTTTTAGTTTTCTTTTCTTTTTCGTAGAAATTTTAAAATTTTAATTTCTTTTTAAAAATACTTTTACATAAGTTAATCATTATATGCAAATTATAAAAAAAAATTTAAAAATCCAAATTTCTTAGCAAACCATCATAGTAGTAGTTCAAAAATCAAAATAAAATAGTTACAATTCAAAGTAAAGCATCTCTAGAACACTGTATCAGAAGAATATTTGAAGCTATATGATTGTGCAACCGTGGGATTCGTGACGATCCCGTCGCGGCGATGCGATCACTTGTAAAAAAAATATATATAGAGTCACCACCCGGAGCTTTCGGTGTCCCGGGAAACCTAATTTATTTTTATGAGTACCGAAGTGCTAAAAATATGACTCTGATTCCGGTCCACACCAAAGGCTCTTGGGTAGGGGCTTCAGTTATCGATCGGGAAGGTATTAGGCACCCGATCAACCCGCTTAAAGCGGTCTCTACTAATGGCCTAAAATAAAATGAAGTAAAAGAAAAGAAAATAGCTTCCTCTTGCCCAAAAGGGCTTAGAATCCTATTTGTGCCCCTCCGTCCCTACCGAAAAGTCGGCGGCATAACAGTACAAATGGGAGGATGGAGGGAGCTAGAAAGAGATAAGAGAAGAAAGGGGAGAGTCGGAGCCCTCGGGCCCTTGTAGTACCGTAGGAGAGTCATGCGTGGATTGCTTTGTTGAGCTCTTGAAGGCTTGTATGGTGGAAAGAGGGGTTCTAACCTCTAAGGCTTGCTAGTTAGGAAGTAGAGAGGGAAGGTAAATGGGTAGCATATACCTAAACTAAGGGATCTAAGGTGAAAAATATCACTTAAGGGAGGTTTTTAAATTCTGGATTTTGTATGAAAAGTGTGCACCAAAGGGAGAAAGATCTTCTCACTTTAAGCTCTTTCTCTCTTAGGCTAAAATTCTCAACCCTTAAACCAAGGGGTGGGGGAATCTATTTATAGGAAATGGGTGGATTAGGAGACCACTTAAGAGCTAAATAGATTTAGAAATTAGGTAATCTCACATCTAAGGATTCCTAGGATTTTTGGAGCCTTGAGATGTGTGAGAAGATCCTCCAATGGTGGATGATGGGGTGACGCCTTAAGCGACTTGAAGGGTTGCAAATAGGTAGGGAATGAGTGCAATAGAACTAGCAAAATACACTCCAAAGGTCAAAGTGGTCAACAACTCAAACCCCAATCATAATTTTTGGGGCAAAATCCAGAGGTTACTACCTATCCACAACTAATAGTTGCGCCACACAAATGTACAGTAAGGCAGTTTTAAACAATGCCTGAAAGTTGGTTCGCGAGGTTGGGCCCCACCTTTAACCTTGGCGCAACTAATAGTTGCACCAGGCTTAAAATCTAGGAGAATTGGGCAAAATTATAATTGGCGCAACTATTAGTTGCGCCAAATCCCTAGGGGGGCCCACATAAATTTATACTTATGCCCTACGGGCTTGGTTTGCCGTATCTTTTGATATATACCTCTGATTGGGGCAATTCTTAGACTGTTGGAAAGCTAACGACCTCTACTTTTCAATGGTATGAGATTAGATCATAGTAGAAGGCGGTAGCTAGTTTTGGTGCGCCCCTCCTCAATCATTTACTTGATAAGGTTAGGTTTAGGTTCAGAACGGGTTCTAAGGATCGGGATTGATTTCTAAAATTTCGAGTCAGGTTCCTAAGGGATCTAGGGTGGTTCCTAAAGGTTCCATACATGTCATCAAAAGCTCAAAATTATACCTCTCTCAAAAGGAGTTTTGATCAAGCCTTGGGCCAAATTTGGGTGTCTACAGATGCCCCTCTTTGGTATCTGATCACTAATGATCGAATGCTAAAGAAAAAGAGACATCTAAAGAGGCCCAAGGCATTACTTACGGATCCACTACATTCAAAAGGAGCCTCAAACATTAAATGAGTAACACAGTGAGAAAACAAAAGCCCTAGGACGCCATGCTAAACATTCATTTCTCGAGGTAATCGGTTTCCAAGCGCTTACCGACATTACTTGACATAACCGAGGTGGAATGAGTTGTAAACTCCCTATAGTCAGGAAAGATATTTGCTTCTCGGGATGATTTTGAAGGTATTCGATGTTTTAAAATTTATTCTGAATGCAACAGCTTCGTGAGTAAAAAAAGGGGGGATCGACTCACATTCAAAGATAGACATGAAGTAAGCATACGCAAGGCTCCACAGTTTGCGTTCAATCCTACGAGGCATTTGATGGCCCCATCTGACTGTTCGTGGGTACCCCTACTGAAAGCAGGGTTCGAGGTCTTTGGGCAAACCCATCGGCCTTGAAGTTTATTTAGCATGACTGCCCGAGCGAAGTGAATAGATGTCACGATGCTTTTTGGGAGTGCATGTTATTTTCGAAAGCATGCCTTAGATTAACTTGGCCTAGAGCATTCAGCTTTGATTACCTTGAACAGATCCAACCAAATATAGGGGTATCTCCATGAAGGGAGATTCAATCTTGGTCTCTGCTGACAATGATCATAAACATCAATTAACTATGTATAATCATGCACCCATCAGGGAGAATAAGCAACAACAAAGGCGATGGAAGCCCCGACCCGGACCCACTCAAGTATTATTTACTGGGACAAACGACCATCATATGGATACCCAGATGCATGGCGTATACTTTACAAAGATACCGCTGCCCATACAAGTTTTAAGCCTATAGAAAATAAAAAGGGAAATGAACCCTTCTGAATGCATGGTTGCACATAGTTTGATTGACACATAATCTCATTCTCAACAGGTTGGTCTCAACCAATGATTGACCTTTTCCAATGGAGAATCTAAAGCTTAAGACATTTAAGTTCACATGAATCCAAAATAGAATACTTGTCGCAAAGATTTAGCTGTGGAGTCGACTCTATCGAAACATTGACTGTTTGACCGGGACCGACACTGTTGCTCCTTCTATAAAGTAGGATCCAAAAATTCAAGGCGAACCTCCAACTCAGGACTTTAGTATGGCACAACTGCATTGCGGATAAAATATTGACGTTTTGCTGCCTTATGCTTGTGTGTCTTTGGGGGGAATACAAACCTATTTTTAAAATTTCTATCATTTTATGCGATTTTTTTAAATTTTTCAACTGTTATTTTATGTGATTTTTTTGGGATTTTTTTTTGAAGCTATTATTTTATGTGGATTTTTCTTGTTAATACTTCTGGCTTCTCTGTAGGGATTTTTTTTTAGATTTTTCTTTATATTTTCCCGTGTAGGACCGGGGTGCTCATTGATCTCGATCCACTTTTATTTTAGCACAACTCTCTTGGCAAGTCGAAGGATGATCGAAATGCCGCCTTGGGAGCACGTGCATCTGTCGGGAGCGACAGAACAAACAAGAGTGGGGGGCCGGTCTCCCCCTCTGGCTCGTACCAGGCCCAAGACTCGGCCTAAGTGCCTGGCACAACTATTAGTTAAGCCAGGCTACTAGGAGCCTCAAAATAGCCTGGCACAACTAATAGTTGTGCCAAGCAAAAGGTGAGAAATATTTTGCCTAGTGCAACTATTAGTTGCGCCAGGCTTGGCTGGGGGGAATTTAAACAGCTCAATTTCGGGCTGGGGGCTTTATTTCAAATTTTTCTCTCCCTCCTTCCTCTTTGAAATCGAAAACTACCCCCCCTCCTAGGGTTCCTTTACATTGCCTCTACACATGCCCCATTTCCGTTGCTTTGCTTGTGTGGATCGATCGTCGGCTCACGCTCTCCAAAGGTAACCATTAAAACCCATTTTCTTTGATTTTTCTTACTTTTTCTTGTAGATTTGATCATGATATTGTATTCTTTGCTGAGTAATGGTTATATATATTGTGTGTATGTTTATTGATGGAGTGTGGATGATTCTTCATGAACAATGCTTTATTTCGTTATTTCATGGATTTATTGGTGCCTAATATATATATATCTTTTGTTGTTTTTATTTGTGCATATGGAAAGGGATTTTTTGCAAAGAAAATTTTTGTTTTTGTTTTTATTAAAAGGATTTTTTTTTTGTTTGATTTTTTTTTGGTTGATTGATTTTTTTTTTTAATATTTTTGTAAGTAAAGGATTTTTTTTTGTTTTTGTTTTTATATTTGCAAAGTAAAGTGAAGAGAATTTTTTTATTTTGACAAACAAAGTAAAAGATTATTATTTTAAATATAATTTTTTTTTTTTTTTTTTACTTTTGTGAATAAGGTAAAGGAAAAAGTTTTTTGTTTTCATTTTTTGTTTTGTTTTTAGGAATACGAAGAAATGGTTGTTTGTTATTTGCTTGGGACCCAAGGAGAAGAGAAATATTTTTTGTTTAGAAGCGTGATGATGATTTCTTTCTCTCCCTTTTTTGCTTTTGTTTTCCTAGACATAAAGGGAGGATTTTTTTGTTTTTCTCAGTGTAAAAGAAGGGCCCCTTTTTATTATTTCTTTAGAAACATAAATGATTTTATTTAATTCTAACTTACTTTATTTTCAAATACTGGAAGGGGAAATTTTATTTTTTTGTCATTTTTTGAAGAAAAGATTTTTTTTTGCATTTTCAACCTAAAAGGGATCTCTTTTTTTTCGTTTAGGCATGTGTATCTCTCATTTCTGAAAATATGTGAAAAGAAAGGGGAAGGGTGAACATACTTACCTCCCGTTTGTAGCATAGAATATCATGGCTCTTTATCATTGATCTGCTCTGACGTGACTGCTTTTTGTTGCCCCAGAATGTCGGGTGAGGGTGAACATATTCCCGAGGGGGGCCATGAGGAGGGGCCCAAGATTGTATATGGCTCGCGGGGGGAGCAGTTCATCTGGGTAGATCGAAGAGCGGGCCCATGGCTCGAGATGCAAGGCGAGGCCATTCGGGTAGGCCTCCTTCACCAACAGCATACCCACATTTCAAATTTCGGGATAGCGGGCAAGGTAAAAGAGAGGTTCAATTTATTTCTATGATGCAGTTTTTGCTTTGCCTTTGTGGTATGATGCTCATTTTCTTAGGTGCAGGACCTGCCCAACATTGTGTTCCGCGGGGGGTGGCTTGACTTTCACGAGTTCTACCTCTATGTCCCTCCCTTGGTAAGGGTCCTTCTAGCACAGGTGGGCTTCGGAGAATATCTATCTTGCCCTGCCATGAGGGCTGACACTGCCTATCTGAAAGCTCTGATTGAACGATTTCACCCCGAGACGATGAACTTTCACATGCCGTATGCATAGATGACTTTGACACTCGTCGATTGGGCCATGATTACCGGCATCAGGATAGGGGGGGTACCGATATTTGATCTTGTGGGGCTGAGTCGAGAGGACATCATTCGATTGATTGGGGCCTATCCTAATTGCAGGCAGACACATGGCACCGAGGTCAAGATGTCTTGGTTGACCTCACTTTATACACCTGATGAGTTAGTGGGCTTCGGTCAGCCAGATAGGGTGCTCTACATCACGCCCGAGCGGGCGATCGTCCTAGCTCGCATTACTCTCTTGGTCCTGCTTGGTAAGACCCTTTTCTCTAATGCAAACAGTGGCCGAGTCAGCCTAGCCCTGCTGAGTGTGATGGAAAATTGGGGTGACGTCCACAGGTATGACTGGGGAGGGGTATGGTATGCATGGATGATGTACAATTTGTCTCGGGTCACGACTGGGGATTCAAAGTTTGTTGTTGGATTTTGGGCCGCCCTGAAGGTAATTCCTCATTCCTTTGCCTTTGCCATTTTTATTTTTAAATGATCCATATACGCTACTGACCCACTCTTGTGCAATGCCCCCCTTTTCAAGTATGGGGATACCATCACTTTCACCCTGGGCGCCTGCTTCTTTTCTCGGTGGTGCTTACCTATCCCCTCCTCAGCAACTGGAATCAGGCCAGCCATCGTGATGTAGGTTTAAAGAACTTAGAGACGGGTCTAAGGTCCCAACTCGACTTGATGGTTCCTGAGCAGGTAAAACTCTCTTTCAACTTTGTTTGTTTTTAGCTCGAGAATCTCCCTTTACTGATGTGCTAACTGCTTGGATTCTCTCTATTTTTCTTTTGACTTGGGCAAATCCTCCCTGACCCATACCTTGCATCCCCCTTCTGGGACCGAGCAGCTGTAGGTGCTTCCCGCCTATTTAATGATCGCCGCTTCATTTTCTTCTATGGAGCATGGGCCAAATTCTATTATCTGGGGGAGCGAGTCGTGCACCAATTCCAGGGTTATTATGCCATACCTGTGGACCCTCCGACAGATGTTTGGTATCCCGCTAGCAGTATCAAGGAGCTTACCGTGACCTTCTTCAACATTAGGCTTCCCATCCATGCTCTCCATGTGCTTGAGGACTATCATCTTTGGTACGAATGCCTGCCGTACCGGTTTATCTTGTCGTGCTTTGTACCTAACGACAATTTTCTTGCATTCAGCGGCCCTCTCGGCTAGGTAATTCTTTTTAGCCTGGATTAGTTCCCTTTATGCTTTAGTTCGGTCCTTCATTCCTTCTAAGCGGATGTTATTTTCTTCACAGTTTACTTCAGGGGATGATTCGGATTGTGAAGGTAGGACGGGTGCAGCTGATATATCAGGGGAAGATCCCTCTGGTGTGGGTCCCTCGGGCGAGAGCTCTTCGGGTGCTGGTCCGTCAGGTTCCTCTCATGCTGGTATCCCTGGTGGCAATACGCCTGTGGTCTATAGGACCTTCCGGTGCCTGGATGACAGCTTCCTTTCGGGCCTCTGCACGGACTTGGATCGACAAGCACGACTTTCTGCTGAGGCAGCCCGTGTCCCTCCTCCTGAGGTGGTTCCAGGGGTAAGTCTGCTGACGACCCAATCTCTTTTTGTTTTAGCCTCCTATTGTACATGCTTTAGGATTGCTCTGATAATTGATGTTATATCATTCTGAACGTACGATTTCAACTCAGACATGGAATATGCAGAGTACCATCGTCATCTAGCAGAGCTTAGGGAGGTGGAGACGGTGAGTACCTTGCTGCCCTACTCCTCTTATTCATTTCATTATCATTTTTCCCTTAACTGATCATGACTCTTGGCTTTGACTTTGACTGTGCCTTGCAGCGTGCTCTTGCTAAGGAGTCGCGTTCTTTACTCAGTAGGATCCCGCAAGCGTGGTCCAGGGTGGGAGACATTCGGACCTTCCAGAGCTCCTCTAGCCATCGCAAGAAATCAAAGGGCGCGAGCAAGGAATAAGCTTTTAATTTTTGTTTTGAAAACTCAGTACTCTTTGGAATTCGATTTGGATTTGTTTAATCATTTTGGCGATGGTTGAGGTGATACTTTGGATCATTATTTTTGGCAAATATTTTTAGAATTTCTGCTTTGATTTTATGCTGTGAACTCTTTGTATTGGACCTGTTTCTCTGCAGGATGTGTTTGCCCAAAATGTTCTCAGAAAGTGACTCCTTGGCGTATGCTTTGATGTAGGATCAGTCATGCATATGAATAAACAAAATAATTGCCAAACTGTTAGTGAAAGGGGGTGTGTAAAAAAAACAAAAGGGGTGTAAGTCCCACACCGGGTCTCGGGTGGTCAAGAGGGGGACCTGAGGTGGCAACTAATACGGGATCAGAGTGTGGCGCAACTATTAGTTGCACCAGGTTGAAATCCCATAAAATATGTACTAGCATAACTATTAGTTGCGTCAGGCATAAATGGGGACCAAAATGTGCTAGCGCAACTAATAGTTGCGCCAAGCTCAACCTAGGGGAGAAAAATACTGGCGTAGCTAATAGTTGCGCCCTGTTTAACCTGGGGAGCAGTGGGTCCTTATATACCCGAGTTAGTCCAAAAATCACTTCTTTTTGTTTGTCTTGGCCCCTTTTGACCGGTTCTTTTTGCTCTTTCTTTTCCAAGGCGGGTCCATCACCATACATCGATTTTTGTCTTCTCAGAAGATCTTTGTACGTTCATGGACCCACTTTCTAGCCCTCCTTTACGTGGAGGGCCTGGAGCCAATTTGCCCCCTTCCTTGGGCTTGGGGCCCAAATTTCTAACAGCCTGATTTGGGAGCTTGAATGAGAGTGAGCTCGCTGACTTGGAGCTCCTTGGGCTATCTCGCCTTCCTTCTTTGCTAGAGGTTCCTCCACGGTGGGAACTCCTTTTCACTGCTGCTTCATTTTGGGATGTGAATTTTCATGTATTCCATTTTGGGAAGCGGGAGCTAACCCCAACCCTTGAGGAGCTATCCAATCTGTCTGGCCTGAAGCTTCACATGAGCCTTGCAAGAGTCATGCCTCGGTCGGGCTACTCCAAATCCATTCACCTTACTCTCGGTTGAAGAAACTCGAGTATGAGAAAAGTTTCATTGGGGGCCCATAAGGTGTTCGCTAAAATTCCTCAAAGAACTTTTCGGTGACGAAAGCCTCTGAAGATTGGCAGTTAGGAATATTTTCAACATGAAAGCTCTAGCACTCGGTCTCATCTCTGAAATCCTCTTCTTTATTGCGGGGAGAGCTTCTCGTTGGCAATTTGTGACATTTTGACGGAGCTGGAGGCGGGCCGATCCATGATGCATTTGGTGCTTGCCGAGCTATATCGAGGCCTTGATTTATTTGCTTTGGACAAGGTGGAGGGCCTTCGGGGGTGCCCCTTGTTGCTTCAGGTCTAGTAGGATAAGCACTTCACTATCTTGGGGCCTGTGCCCGCTTTTTATTGCTTGAGGTGAGGCGGCTCAGTGCTTTTTGGGTAGGTTCCATTTGCTTCCACAAGGCGATGTCTCATCTCTGAAACTTTGGTTGACTAACGCCGAGCTGACATGGAGGCTTCCTTGGTTGGACCGGACCTTCCTAGTAGTTCGCTTTAGAGACCATGAGGGCATTACCCTCCTAGGATTGACTGGCAGCACCATTTACTTCCCATTCTGAGTGTTGCGTCAGTTCGGCTGCCCTCAACAGGTGCCTTGTGAGGCCAGACCCCCTTTATGTGATTTGATCTTTTCTAGGGGGTTCTCTAGAGACATAGATCGGATTGCTGCTCTTTGGGAGACGCGTCAGTAGACACTGCTGTGTGATATCGAGCAGGGAGATTCGGTCCATGCTTCTCCTGAGTACGAGGTCTGGCTATTGATTGAGCGACCTACTGCTGATGGTCAATATTCATCAGAGATTATTGACACTGGAGGCCCTTGGCCAAAGAAAGAGATGGCACTCCGAGCCCACATCGAGCTACTGATGGATGAGAAGAGGGTCCTGCAAGAACTTTTGGCACATGAAAAGGCTAGAGCAGAAATAGCAGAGAGCGAGGTCCTCCGTTTGAAGGGATCACTAAGCGTCACTTTTGGAGCCACTGACTCTTCTCGAAAGAGGTATAAGAGCCTGCATTGTCGCTGGCTGACTGAGCAGAATGTCCGGGAAGATGACCTTCATGCTGAGGTTAGCGCATTGAAGTGTGAGCCAGGCCGTTAACTCCTTCCTGCACAGAATTTTTTGCACAGATAAGATACACAGAAAAGGGGCATAAAAACCCCTTTACAGATACACACATTTTTGGTATACATATTTTCTTTATGTTTTTATTTGTAAAAAGGGAAAGCATGCTAGTCATCACACCGACTATTTTTTGGGATGTGGTGTAAGTGGTGCATTTTGTGAATGAAAGGTAGTTTATTATATACATCTACATAGACTTTTTGGTCTTTTTTTTTTATGCATATATATATATATATATTTTTTTTTTTTTGTGCGATGCCTTAATCACCTTGTGAAACCCTGGGTCCTCTTTTGAGCATGGTCGAACCCCTCTTTGAATGGTTGATTCTGAAAGAGTTTCAATAGTTTTACCAAGGCCGGAAAGTCCATTCCCTCGGATTGAGTCAAACCTTTCTCTCGGATTGAGTCAAACCTTTCTCCTTACCTTGAGTCATACCTTTGACAAAGTAGTTCTGAAGACACACTTGGTTGGGACCCGATTTCAACTAGCATGAGCGGCCCAGAAAAGGGGATCAGGGAGACTAACCAAGAGGGCTCCTCAAACATTAATCTTCTCAATCAGTCCAACCCTTTCTTTTATTTTCTTTTTTTCTTCTTTTTTATTTATCTCCTTTTTCACCCGTGGTGCCTTTTCGGGCTCTCACCACGTCCATGGGCTTAGCTCTCTTACCCCAAACGCCCTTTCGGGTTTTCACCTGGTCCGCACAAACTCGCTGTTTTTACCTGTAATACCCTTTCAGGTTTTCACCACGTCCATCTTGCTTTGAGCTTGTATTTTTATTTTCTTTTTTCTTTTTTTTTTATTCTTTTCTTTTTTCAAAAGCCACGACATAGACGTCGATTCCGTCATAGCCAGCTAGATGGGGTTCTGGTGTCATCTCACAACTCAGCTCGTGTTGACTTAACATATATTATGACTGCTTGTGAACCTAAAAAGAGGGCCTCCTTCAGAGTGTAGCTTGGCCATGGGATAGGTTAGGATTTTGAAGGTATGCTAGGCTAAAAGGGTTTCCTTGATACGGCTTCAGTTTTCTCGACATACTTCCTTCCTTGGGGGTTTTGCTATACATGCCTTGTGATTCTTCTATTTTTTTTTTTTTTTTTTTTCAGGCAATCACTTTTTGGGGTTTTGCTTTTCCGATTTTTTTTGGATTTTGATAGTAACTTTACTTCCCTTTTTTTAATATATGTAAACACATTTTTTTAGGGAAGGGGGTTATTAAAAGAAAAGCCCTGGCTTAAATGGGGTAGCAAGGGATATCATCATTTTTAGGGATGCTTTCTGGCTACTGTGTTTGGAATGATGGCCTCTTTTGGGTGGTTCTTAAGCAATCACGTATCTATTTCACCAATACTTACCTTGTAATGATAGACTAAGAGTAGAACCGTCGGGCGTATCCAGCGTTGATGGGCTTAGGAAGATGATCTCCGTCCATGGTGGCGAGGTGGATGGCATATCCCGGCAGTACTTCTCGAATGACGTAAGGTCCTTCCCAGTTTGGCTTGAACTTTCCTCTCGGATCGGCATGGAAGGATGGGAAGATCCTCCTCAGTACAGTGTCTCCTATCTTCAGATCTCGACCGCAGACACATTTATTGTAAGCGCGTGTGATTCGCCCCTGGTAAACTTGAGTATGCCACAAAGCTAGGAGTCTCTTCTCGTCCAATATGTTCAACTGTTCAAAGCGTGATCTTTCTCTCTCCACGTCGGGTAAGCCTGATTCCATGAGAATTTGAAGTGAGGGTACTTCAACCTCAACTGGGAGGATGACCTCAGTTCCATACACAAGGGAGAATGGTGTTGCCCCTGTAGCGATACGGATTGACGTTCTATTGGCCCACAAAGCAAACGACAACATTTCGCTCCAATCTCGGTAAGTGATGACCATCTTCTCTAGGATGCGGACGACTGTCTTGTTAGCAGCTTCCACGGCTCCAATAGTTTGAGGCTGATAAGGCGACGAACGATGGTGCTTGATTTTATATTGCTCATAAAAAGTTTGGATGCGCTTATTCGTAAAATTAGTGCTATTGTCTGTGATGATATCTTTGGGTACTCCAAATCAGCACACAATATTACTTTTGAGGAACTTCTCGATGTGACTGGCCGTGATGTTGGCATATGACACTGCTTCTACCCATTTGGCGAAGTATTCAATGGCGATGAGGATGAACCGATGTCCATTTGATGCTTTCGAATTAATCATTCCGACAACGTCAAGGCCCCAGGTAGCAAATGGCCAAGGAGTGGTCATGCAGTGTAGATCGATGGCAGGAGCATGGATCAGACTGGAGTGTTCCTTGTAGTATTTCTGAACATGTTTGCAGCAATTTGATTCCATAGTGGTCTAAAAGTATCCCTACCACAGAATTTTCTTAGCAAGCATGTGACCGCTGACGTGGGCTCCGCACACTCCTTCGTGAATCTCCTTCATGATATTGGTCTCTTCACTTTCAGTAAGGCACCTTAGCAAAACATTATTGTAGGATCTCTTATACAGGCATTCCCCACAAATGACGTAGCCTACTGCTAAACGTTGAATGGTTCATTGGTCTGTCTTGGATGTACCCTCAGGGAAAGTTAGGGTCTCGAGGAAATTTTTGATATCTGAGAACCAAGGTGGCTCATCATCAAGCTTTGTAGGCTCCTCAATTTGGAGGTAGAAGGCCGACTCACTTCTCTGCTCGATCATGATCGGCTTCATCTCAGCACCATACGGGATTTCTATCATTAACGCCAAAGTTGCTAGTGCATCGGCAAAATGGTTCCTTATCCGGGGGACATATGAGAATGTCACGTCTTGGAAGCAAGTTATCAGATCCTCGAGGTGTTCATGATAAGGGATCAGTTTCTCATCTTTCATCTTTCAGTCACCATTCGTCTGACATATGATTAACTGTGAATCACCAAACACTCGAAGGTGAGTTATATTTAGATCGAGAGCCGCCTGCAGGCCAATGGCACAAGCTTCATATTCAGCCATGTTATTAGTACAAGGGAAGTTGAGCTTGATAGAGATGGGTACGTGGGATCCTTTTGGTAAAATCAGGATGGTGCCAACTCCTTGGCCCTTGACATTTGCCGCACTGTCGAAGTGCATTACCCATGATTCTTTTCCTTTCTCAGTATCGTCTTTCATCTTAAAAAGGATGTCCTCATCAGGGAATTCAGTTCTCAAAGGATCATAGTCCGGCAAAGGATTGTCGGCGAGATGATCGGCGAGTGCCTGCCCCTTAATCGACTTTTGAGTGATGTACGTGATATCGAACTCAGATAATAAAAGCTGCGATCGTGTGATTCGCCCAGTGAGAGCGAGCTTCTCAAACAGGTATTTCAACGGATCCATGCAGGCCAGAAGTAGAACGGCCTGAGATAGCATGTAATGGTGGAGCCTCTGAGTAGCCCATTCAAGAGCCAGGCATGCTTTCTCCAGATGATAATAGCGCTTTTCATAATCAGTAAACTTCTTGCTCATATAGTAAATGGCCTGCTCTCTTCTTCCTGTCTCGTCATGCTGCCCTAAGACGCATCCCATCGAGACTTCTGTCGTGGAGAGGTACATTAAGAGTGGTCTCCCTGGCTCAGGTGGTACCAAAATAGGTGGGTTAAGGAAGTAGCCTTTGATTTTATCGAACACAGCCTGACAATCATCATTCCATTCAACAGGCGAGTTCTTCCTTAGTAGCTTGAAGATCGGCGCGCAGATTGGAGTTAGTTGTGTAATGAACCGATTGATATATTGTATTCTACCTAAGAACCCTCTAACTTCTTTGTTAGTAGATGGTGGCGGCATCTCAGTGATAGCTTTGACTTTAACTAGGTTGACCTCGATCCTCTCCTACTGACAATGAATCATAATAATTTTCCGGACATAGCGCCAAAAGCGCACTTTTGTGGATTTAGACGTAACCTATACTTTCTCAACCTCTCAAATAGTTTCTGAAGGTTTACCAAGTGATCGCTTCGCTTTGGTGACTTGGCTATCATATCATCGACTTATACTTTAATTTCTCAATGAATCATGTCGTGAATCAGCGCAGCCATAGCTCTTTGGTATGTTACACCGGCATTATTTAGCCCAAATGGTATGACTCGATAGCAAAAGGTTCCCCACGGAGTGATGAACGCAATCTTCTCTCGATCTGCCTCTGCCATCTTTATCTGATTGTATCCTAAGAATCCATCCATAAATGAAAGCATCCCGTGCTTAGCAGTGTTATCGACTAAGATGTCGATGTGAGGCAGTGGAAAATTGTCCTTCGGGCTCGCCTTGTTCAAATTTTGAAAATCGATATACATGCGGACCTTTCCATCTTTCTTCGATACAGGTACGATATTGGCTAGCCACTGTAGGTATTTAGATACCATGAGAAACCTCGAATCATACTGCTTGATGACCTCGTCCTTGACTTTCAACATCCACTCGGGTCAGAGACGTCTCAACTTCTTCTTAACCGACTTCATATCAGGATAGAGAGGTAACTCATGCTCGACCAAATCAGTGTCCAGACCAGGCATGTCCTCGTACAACTAGGAAAAAATGTCTTGGTATGACTGAAGGAAGTTGATCATGCTTTTCCTTTCTTTAGGAGACAACGATGTTCCAATTTTGGTTATTCTGGGAATCTCCTCAGTCCCTAAATTGACGTCTTCAGTTTCCTCAACAATGGGGGTAGGGCCATCCTCAAAGTCGGCGAACCGGTCAAAGAGCTCATTGGAGAGCTCCTCGAAAGGACTATCCTCCTCTAGACTCATAACTCCTACCTCTTCTTGTTTTTCTACAGGAAAGGGGTCAATTTTACGTGGCACGGGTATTTCAGTTAAGGCATCATTTTGTGGGACTTTTTCTGGAATTTTAAATGACGATATTTTCAGACTTTGGATTTTTTCAATGTTTTTGAGATTTTGTATTTTTTTCCATGTTTTTGAGATTTTTGTTTTCTTCAGAGATGGACCCTTGGCAAGGCGGGCTACTATATATATACGGTATTGCCAGCCAAGGGCTCATCTTACTTTTTATAGGTTATTTTTTTTTAGGAAACGGGTGCCAAATGTTAGGCCACTCCTCACTTCCAGGGTATAGGGTAAAGATACCTAATTGAGTACCTGAGGGGTAGCTCCTTTACCTGTTGGGATGGAGGGTGCTGACTGATATGGCTCATTGGAGTTAGCTTCCATCATGTTGATCCCCATTTCGTCTGAGATGATGTCCTCAAATGATAACTCAGTTTTGTGGTGATTTACCACAGGGGGAGTGTGTTCAGGTACTGGCCGTCATTCCTCAAAAAGGGACAACGCGGCCAAATCTATCTCCAAGCTAGGAAGGGAGATCTGGGGATTGGTGGGATGTATTGGGGCTATGGGTTTGTGTGGGGTCAAATGGGTTACCCCATTTCGATCGATCTTTACGACCCCTGCGCTGACGAAGGATCCCTTGATGTGCGGCCTAGGGCAAGGTTTCTCTTCTATGTTGATTCCTCAGCTCTTGCTGCTGCGGCAACCCTGGCTTTCTCTTTGGCCTCTCGGACCTCTTCCTCTGTGGGCTTGTATCCTCGCCCAAATCTGACCTTCTATCCCTTAGCAACAATTGGCTCTCTTGTGCCTTGTAATCTGGGCATGAGGCCTCGGCCTTTCTGATAGCCCCACTTTTGGAGCATAGCCACTGCTGCTACCATACCGCCTCCTGTTTTAGGCATGATGCCCTCAATGGGCTCAGGGAGTATCACTGACACCTCATATTTAAAACTGTGGAGGTCAACATCCTCAGCGGTGTGCAGTTGTTGTCGCTCCAAGTGTGCCATAATTGTGTGCATTATGAATCAAAAATTAAAGAATTAAAGAATGCTAGGTTATATGGATGTTAACTTATGAAAGGGATATCAGCACATTGGGGCTAACACTGGCCTGCAAGATCAGGGCCAATTGTAGCAAGTTTCAAATGTAAGTGAGTAAAAGATCGTCCACAGGGAATTGATTTAAAATTTAAGATAAACCTCCAGATCTGAGCTACCAGATCTGGCTCTATAATTATCTAAAAAAAAGAATAGATAAAAGAGAGTGTTGGATTGTGTCACATTTAACTATAAGCAAATAAAGAAAAGAACTAACTACATGATCCAGATCCGAGTTGGGGAGATGTTTAAAATAAGACAAATGCAGAAATAATAGCTTCATGTACTTTAGCCTAATTTTAATGGAGAATCAGAGTTCAGCAGAGCAGATTCAATCTTCATCTGCTACCAGATGTAAGAGAAATAAATCGAATTAAGGAATAGGTTTAGACTTATGGTGATCATCACTTAAATGGTCACAGATCATTAGTCAGTGGCCTATTCTTTAGTTCGTAACATGAACATCATCTTGTAAATCGCTAGAATTAGGTTACCAACGCTAATTCGCAGGTGATGAATTAAGGGAAGTTGCATGCGGATGAGTGAATCTAAAGAAGTCTAATGCACTAAGGTGAACATTGGAACCCTCGACATGACTCCAATGGAGAAGACACAAATTACAACCTTTTAAAATCCAAAATTACAATTACAGAGCACGGCTTCTTAGAGAGCCCTCGGACTTACCGAGCTTCTCGAGAGCCCTCAGACTTCTGATCTTGAATCGGAACTTGGAAGTACGAATCACTCAGAGTGGCTCTCAAAGGTACACTACAAGAGGGGATTACAGGGGGTTCAGATAAGCTATCTGACCGGAATGAGGGAAACAGAGATGAAAACTCTAAAATCTGGATACCCAAATTGGGCAAATGGTTCGTCTATTTATAATTTTCCCTAAGCCAGCTCAAATGTGTATCAACCAATCAGAATTGGATAGATCTGTATCAACCAATAGGAGTCGAGCACCAGATCCGGATCTGGTGCCAATCGATGCCGCTTGATCGTTCGAATCGCATCAATTATGTTATGGGTTTGAAATTCTATTTGAGCTTCTGGAAGTTCCCGCCAGGTAATTTAACTTTGGGCGCTCACATGGGTTGGAATATGCCTTCGGATCTTGAATGGAACCTTCCGGAATGTTCCTGGTCTTTTGATTGCATTGGGGCGCGAGTTTCTGAAATACCCTTGACGATAGCAAATCCCCAGAATGCCATTTCGCAGAGTTCAGGGGCCTTTTCGCAAAGTTCAATGACTTCTGAAGCTCTGTTCGCAAAGTTCAATCTTCTTTTCGAGGAGTGTTTTCTTCTTTTCGCAAAGTTCAAGGTTCTTTGCGAATTGTAGAAGTTCTTTGCGAATTGAACTCTAGGCTCCCATTCTTCTTTGCGAATAGTAGAAGTTCTTTGCGAATTGAACTCTAGGCTCCCATTCTTCTTTGCGAATAGTAGAAGTTCTTTGCGAATTGAACTCTCTCTTGCTTCAGGTCTTTTGTGTCGCTCTTTTAGACCCTCTTTAGCCATTCTTTGAGGCATTTCTTCCTCCTTCTTTAAACTTGACATGAGTTGTCGACTTTTGATCTTTTTGGGATGCTTTTGGATTTGGACACATCGATTGGTTAGCTGTAAAATGCACACTAAAGCACTTATTTAGTCTTCTCAAGGGTCTTTCAAGGCTCATGTTTAGGGGTAAAAAATGGTATTTTTCACTACTTAACACACCCCCAAACCTAAGCTTTGCTAGTCCCTGAGCAAAGAAACGTAAAAGCAAAATAAAGAGCCACTTTTGTAGGAAGCACAGGTGCATTTAGCATATGCAACAAGCCTTTTAAACCCCTAGGTGATCCCTAGAGGAGGGGTGAAGTCTCTGAGGGTTTTCAAATGAAGGTACCTGCCACAAACTTCTCCAATAAATCGCTTAAGATCAATGCGATTCATTAAGCACTTTTATCCAATCAGATTATTCACATCTGCATCGATCAAAGTTGTAAGAAGATTTTAAGAAAACATCAGTTCAAAACTAAAATTCTCGTAATTCCTTTACCATTCACTCTTGGTGTCAAAAGTTTTTACAAGAAAAATTAATGAAAAGCTTGCCTTCTATTTGAAAATTCAGTTTTGATGTTACCCCAAATAATTTGATTTCAAACTCAACTCTCACCAAGGTTTTCACTCACCATACAAATATGAGGGTTGCACTATTTCACACAGCTCAAGAGCAATTACAATCCTCAAATAGGAATGTAAGCAGGAGCATAGGCATTGCTTTTCAGTTCTGAATTTACTACTTATTTTTCACCATAGATTACACAAATCCTTATCTCCATGTGACAGCTCAATCCATCATTGATCAGTAAGGACTTTAACTTGGGTTGTAATGTGGCTTATGGGTGAAATTTATCAAGAATAAAGGGGTGGAATGGAATTCAAAATTGAGAAGTCAGTCAAGGTAAGGAGGTGATAGACACACCTTCTTCAATTCAGCACAATTTCATCTTCTTCTTTGAATTTCGAGCCAGTGGCCATCTTTTCTCTTTCTTTTTCAAACTTCAATGAAATGCCTTCTCTTTTTTTTTTTTTAAATCAACATTGTTGCAATGCCACATTTCTTCTGCTGATACATCATTGCCTTCAATTATTTTTCTTTTTCTTTTACCAAACTGTTACCCAACTCACCTTTCTTCACCTTTCTTTCCTTTACCTTCTGAATTCTCAGAGTGAGGGTTAGGCTAAATGAGGTTGATGAGGTTGATGAGGTTTCAAAGAAATCTTGGATTTATAAAGCTCAATTGGTGTGTATCAAGGGCAGTTTCAAAAGGTTAGGCTTTTTGAAGTTCAAACTGTCCAAAAGGAGGCCTTACATCATGTCTTTAATATCATGATTGCTGTCAAGCTATTTAAACTTGGATATGTGTAACTTCTAGTGATAACAAGCAGGTTCAAACAGTCCCTAGAGCAGAAAAATTTGCCAATTCATACCTCCAAAGAATACATTTCAGCAGGCCCAAATCTCACTGGGTGTGGTTTTCTATCAAATTCTTGAGGTATATCATCACTGTTTTCTCTCTTTTTAGGTTTACTAAAACATCAATTTTTATTTTGGAAATTTTCTGACATTCACTTCATGAAAGTATTAGAATTACACTAGAAATTAATTTTAAAAAGTTTTAACTTCCTCATTTTTCAAAACAACAGGTGTGAAATTACTTCATTTTCAAAAATTCTGCTGGTCATAAGCTGCATCAAGCATTAACTTATTTCATTGGCATACCTGCCATACCCCCAAACTTAAGATGAACATTGTCCTCAATGTTCTAGACAATGAGAGACTAGGGGCAGCAGGGTAAAAGAAGAAAGAAAAACTAAGAACAAAAAAAATCTAAACTATATGCAGCAGAAAATAAAAATGTAAAACTGAAGATATGAGCAAGGAAATGGAAAACATGATATACAAATGCAAGAAAAATCAACAAAACAATGCTAGAACTGCTAAATAAAATCTAACAAATAGAAGGATTACTATGCAAATGAAAGGAAACTAATGCTAATAACTGAGAAACAGTAAAACCAAGGTAAGGGACTGAATACAAAGTTAAAAAAAGAAAAAGAAAAGTGTTGATACAAAAACTGAATTTGTGAATGCAAAATAGGAAAACAAAGTTAGAAACTAGCTATACTCACAGAAAAATGACGAAAATCAGTAAAATGAGGACACATTACCCTAAGAAAGAAAAAAAAAATCAACGATCTAAAAACAGAATTTGAAACTAAAATTCCTAAAACCGAAAATCTAATGCCAAATGATTCATAAGATTCATAAGATTCACAAGATTGACCCCTTTGTTGATGATGGGTATGAATAAAAAAAATAATGAAGCATGGGAGCACATATTAAAAACAGGGTTCCAAAAGAGTCCTTTTCTCTATTTCGAATAGCAAAAGTGTCTTTCGAAAGGTAAAAAAAAATCTTGAGAAAGTGTAGTTCACAAAGAACTGAGCTTCAGTATGTCTATTCGAAATGGATTTGGCTCCAGAAAGATCTTTTCGCAAAGGACTTCTCCCCAGATTTTCTATTCGAAAAGGAAATTTTAACTATTCGAACAGAACATGGTTCTTTTCGAGTAGTTCATCTGACTCGAATCGGTTGAATAGAACTTTGAACTTTTCGAGCAGTACTTTTACTTTGCGATTTGAACTTTGAAGTGTATTTACACTATGCGTACAAGAAAAATAAAGACTTGACAAAAATCGGAAAAACAATGTTGTACAAACATATTATACACTTTTCTACCATCGATTTTGGAGATTCATGATGATAGGTGGGCAGCAAGGGCTCTGGTGTTTTCAATGCATGGTTTGAGCGACCATTTACCTTGAGTATTCTTCCATCCTTGGGATCTGAATATCTCTGACTCGAGGGGAGGCCTTGATGATGATGTATGGCCCTTCCCATCCTGGATCTCAATTTGCCAGAAAGAATTTAAGTTTAGAGTTGAATAACCATACCTTGGACCCCGGTATGAACTCTTTTCTCATGAGGCTCCTATCATGGAATGATTTAACCTTTTCTTTGTACAATGGAGCTAGTGTAGGCATCCATCCTCGGTTCTTCCAGATTCGGTGAGTTGAAGCTTCCTGTGGTTACCAGCAGCAGTTAGATCGATATTAAAAGTTTTGATTACCCACAAGGCCTTATATTCTAATTCTCTTGGTAGATGGCATGCCTTGCCATAAACCGCTGAAAGGGACATCCCTATAGGAGTCTTGTGGCGATTCTGTATGCCCACAAAGCATCATTAAGCAAGGACCGGTCCTTTCATCCTTCTTCACGTTTTTCAAAATGTGTTTGATCTCTCTATTTGAAATCTCCACACATCCTTTGGTTTGTGGATGATAGGGAGTGGCTACTGTGAGTGACGAGTACTTTTTAATAGAGAGTCAAAGCTACTGTCTAAAAGTGGCTTCCTCCATCACTAATGATGGCTCTGGGGAATCCAAATCTAAAAAAAATGTGGTCTTTGAGGAATCTTAAAACCACTTTGTGATCATTGGATTTGGTAGCTATGGCCTCAATCCACTTGGAGACATAATCCTGACTACCAAGATGAAATTGTTTTCATTAGAAGGGAAAGGGCCCATAAAATCTATGCCCCAAACATCAAACAACTCAACTACGAGATTGGCTGCAGGGCATTGAGTTTCTTTTGGAAATCTTGCCAGTTTTTGGCGATTCGCAAGATTTCTGATCTTTGTAAGGCATCTTTAAAAATTGTGGGCCAATAGAAACCACACCTTGCAGAATTTTTGCGTTTATTGCCACTGAAATGGCCTCCACAGGCACTGTTCATGACACATTGACAATATGCCGAGAATTCATGGTCCGGGACACACTTTCCGATCACTTAGTGCACAATTCTTGAATAGATAAGGATCTTCCCAAATGAAATGTTTAACTTGAGAAGAAAAGATCTTTATCCATTCTATTCCAATGTTGAGGAATCGTCCAATAGCCAAGAAGTTGACTATGTTTGCAAACCAAGGATCTGGGTATTGATGGCAAAAGTTGCTCATCGAAATGATTCATTAATGGGTAAGCTATCATCCTCGGATTGAGAATTACGGATAAGTGATTAGCCACCACATTCTCCACTCCTTTCTTATCCTTAATCGTAGATCAAACTCGTAATAGGAGGATCCACCGATTAATCTGGGCTTGGTATCCTTCTTAGGCGAAGGTACTTTAGGGCGAGTGGTCATAAACACCACAATTTGTGAACCTAAAACATAAGGCACGAATTTTTCCAATGCAAACACAATGGCCAGTGCTCTTTCTCGGTTGTTGTGTAGTTGAGCTGGGCATCTATCATGGATCTGCTGGCATAAGCTATGACATGGGGAAGCTTATCCTTTCTCTGCCTAGACAGCTCCTAGGGCATAGTCTGATGCATCACACATCAGCTCAAAAGGGCACCTGAATAGTCGGGGGCGCAAGATGGGAGCTGAAATCGGACATTTCTTAAGGACCTCAAAGGTCATGCCTTCATTAGTAAACACAAAGGAACATCTTGACACGATAAATGTGAGTGGCTTGGAAATTTCTTGAAATCTTTGATGAACCTCCTATAAAATCCTGCATGCCCTAAGAAACTTCGATTTGCTTAGGAGGAGGCAAATGTGCAATTAGATCAATTTTGCTTGGTCCACCTCTATGCCTTTATGGGAGACCACATGTCCTAGGACAATGCCTTGGGTGACCATAAAATGACTCTTTCGACTTAGAACCAAATTGGTTTCTTCACATCTTTGCAACACCAACTTGAGGTGGTGTAAGCATTAGGAAAAGTCTCCATAAATTGAAAAGTCATCCATGAAGATCTCCATGAATTGATCAATCATGTCGGAAAAGATGGCATACATGCATCTTTGAAAAGTAGCAGGGCATTGCAAAGACCAAAGGGCATCCTCCTATAGGCAAAAGTGCCAAAGGGGCGGTGAAGGTGGTCTTTTCTTGGTCCTGGGTACAGAGGATGCAGTTGTAACCAGTACCCATCAAGGAAGCGATAGTAAGCTTTGCTGCAAGCTTATCAAGGATTTAGTCAATGAAGGGAGGGGAAATGGTCTTTCCTTGTCATGGTATTTAATTTTCAGTAGTCTATGCGACCCTCCATCCAGTTGTTTGTCCGGTGGACATAAGTTTACTGATTCAAAGCTACGTTGATGCAGATTTCTTAGGCACCACATGTGGGTGCTACCAAGCAGAATCTGAAATGGGGTAAATGACCAAAGATCTAGCATCTTGACAACTTCCTTCATTACCACTTCTTGCATGTGAGGATTCAACCTTTGCATTTCTCTAGAAGGCTTGGCATCCTCTTCGGTGGATCTTATGCATGCATACTGGGTTTATTCCTCCTAAATCGTGAATGGTCCACCAATTGCTTTCTTGTCTTATTTTAGAACTACCAACTCCTCTTCTTGCTCCTTTGTAAGGGAGGAAGAAATAATCAGTAGTGTTTGATGATCTCCCAAAACACATATTTCAGATTTTGGGAGCCTGTTTGAGTTCCAATTCGTGTGGGCCGAGAAAAGAGGGCAAGAAAGGTACCTTGGTAACTTGTGGAAGAGGGAGAGGGAGTCTCCAAGAGAGAACTTGATGATCTGTTGGTGAGTGCCTTGCACAGCGGACTCCGTTGAATTTGATCTCCTTTTCCTTCTTTCTCGGTGGATCCCCAATCATTTTAAATTTCGTGGTGGAGTCTTTACCTTGCGAAATATTTGTAAAGACTCCTCCACCCTCATTAATGATGTCAACATGGAAACATTCCTCACCGAGACCCTTTATGATGAAGAAATCTCAAGGAAAATAAAATTAGTGGGTCCATTGAATATTCAAAAGCCCTATGATTCACTACTCATTATCCTACATGATTCCTAAAAAAATAAAAATAAATAAATGATCTCAAGAGTCCGGATGGGAAAAGTGGATGCAAATGGAGAAAAACATTCATCCTAAGATATCTATATTGTTTTTATAATTTTCTATTTTTTTATTATTATTATTTTTTTACTTGTTTTGGATCAGCGGGCTCAACAAGAGCCCTTATTTACTCTTGCTGAAAATAATGAGAAACAACTCAGATTTTCTATTTGTGTTTTACTTCTTTTATTTTGTATTTGGTTTTGTAAAAAAAAAAATCGGCATGCCTAAAAGGCAATGAAATTATAATCAAAACAAACATTAAACACAATGTAATTCTTTGGTTCTCAAGAATTTAAAATAGATAATGAATACAAAGGAGAAGGATGCAAACTCAAGCGGATCTGCTCGACTTTGGTCCAGATGCTCCTTGTTGAATGGCTGCTCTCGGATCTGCAAACATTCAAAAACTACAAGATACCTTATTCAAGTATTGACAAAATAAAAAGAAAAACTCAAAGCACTTGCCCAAATTTGACAAAAAGACAAAGAGTGGCGACATTTATTCAAATAACTAGAAGGCAAAGAATAAAAACTCGAAAAATAAAAAATAAAAATTCTGCGTAAAGAAACAGGTTTTCTATACAAAATTGTCAGAGATATTTAATCAAGCACTTGGAATGCAAAGTGCGTTTAAAGCAAAAATTAAAATAAAATCAAATCTACAAAATAGAAAAACTTAGGTCTACCAATTATAAAATCTATTCCCGTGTGCGCCAAAAAACTTGTTGTCGCTCCAAGTGTGCCATAATTGTGTGCATTATGAATCAAAAATTAAAGAATTAAAGAATGCTAGGTTATATGGATGTTAACTTATGAAAGGGATATCAAGACATTGGGGCTAACATCGCCCGCAAGATCGGGGCCAATTGTAGCAAGTTTTAAATGTAAGTGAGTAAAAGATCGTCCACAGGGAATTGATTTAAAATTTAAGATAAACCTCCACATCTGGCTCTATAATTATCTAATAAAAGAATAGATAAAAGAGAGTGTTGGATTGTGTCACATTTAACTATAAGCAAATAAAGAAAAGAACTAACTACATGATCCGGATCCGAGTTGGGGAGATGTTTAAAATAAGACAAATGCAAATAATAGCTTCATGTACTTTAGCCTCGAATTTTAATGGAGAATCAGAGTTCAGCGAGCAGATTCAATCTTCATCTCGGCTACCGACAGATGTAAGAGAAATAAATCCAATTAAGGAATAGGTTTAGACTTATGGCTGTGATCTCATCCACTTAAATGGTCACAGATCATCGCCAGTGGCCTATTCTTTAGTTCGAACATGAACATCCTTTGTAAATCTTGCTAGAATTAGGTTACCAACGCTAATTACATGGGGTGATGAATTAAGGGAAGTTGCATGCGGATGAGTGAATCTAAAGAAGTCTAATGCACTAAGGTGAACATTCGTAACCCTCGACATGACTCCAATGGAGAAGACACAAATTACAACCTTTTAAAATCCAAAATTACAATTACAGAGCGACTTCTTAGAGAGCCCTCGGACTTACAATCGAGCTTCTCGAAGAGCCCTCGGACTTCTGATCTTGAATCCGAACTTGGAAGTACAAATCACTCACAATGGCTCTCAAAGGTAAACTACAAGAAGGGATTACAGGGGTTCGGATAAGCTATCGGTAGGAATGAGGGAAACAGAGATGAAAACTCTAAAATCTGGATACCCAAATTGGGCAAATGGTTCGTCTATTTATAATTTTCCTAAGCCGGCTCAAATGTGTATCAACCAATCGAATTGGATAGATCTGTATCAACCAATAGGAGTCGAGCACCGGGATCCGGATGCTTACGCCAATCGAATCGCTTGATCTGGTTCACCAATCGAGAGCCGAGAAGCATCAATTATGTTATGGGTTTGAAATTACATTTGAGCTTCGGAAGTTCCCGCCAGTAATTTAACTTTTGGGCGCTCACATGGGTTGGAATATGCCTTGGATCTTGAATGGAACCTTCCTAGGAATGTTCTGGTCTTTTGATTGCATTGGGCGCGTGCAAAGTTTCCTAAAATACCTTCTTGACGAAATGCAAATCCCGAATGCCATTTTCGAGTTCAGGGGCCTTTTCGCAAAGTTCAATGACTTCTGAAGCTCTGTTCGCAAAGTTCAATCTTCTTTTCGAGGAGTGTTTTCTTCTTTTCGCAAAGTTCAAGGTTCTTTGCGAATAGTAGAAGTTCTTTGCGAATTGAACTCTAGGCTCCCATTCTTCTTTGCGAATAGTAGAAGTTCTTTGCGAATTGAACTCTCTCTTGCTTCAGGTCTTTGTCTGCTCTTTTAGACCCTCTTTAGCCATTGCTGAGGCTGTTTCTTCACTCCTTTAAACTTGACATGAGCTGTCAGCTTTTTGATCTTTTTGGGATGCTTTTCGGATTTGGACCTGTCTGATTGGTTAGCTGTAAAATGCACACTAAAGCACTTATTTAGTCTTCTCAAGGGTCTTTCAAGGCTCATGTTTAGGGGTAAAAAATGGTATTTTTCACTACTTAACAGCAGTATATCCAACACATTGGGTTTTTCGATGCTATTGGCGGCTTTTTATTTCCCGCAGTGTCCCTCACCAATAATTGTAATAATTTTGTGCCCAGACGCAAACTTGAGTTTCTGGTACTAAGCGAAAGGTATGGCTCCGACCTCGTCCAGCCACAGGCGCCCCAATAATAGATTAAATGAAGATTTGATATCCATGACTTGAAACAAGATGGAAAAGGTCATTGGCCCTATCAACAGCTCAAGATCAACTTCTCCCATTATTTCTCTCCTGGTATTGTCAAACCCTCTTGCGTGGTTCTGGTGGGCCTCAGCATGCATGGATCAACCCCAATATTAGTGGCGGTTCTTAATGGGCATATGTTCAATGCGAATCCATTACCAATTAAAATCAGGGGGATGACCATATTTTCAGACTCGACAGTTATATTTAATTACTTGGAGTGGCTACACCCTTCTTTCGGTAAATCAACATCATAAAATGAAATGGCATTCGGAGCCATCACTTGCCCAATTATCTGCCCAATTTCATCTGGGCTAACTTGGAGTGATACATGCGCATTTTTTAACGCCCCCATTAATGCTTGAAAATGGAGTGGGGATGTCATCAACAGATCCCAGACGGTTATATGGGCAGACATTCTTCTCAGTTGAGTCTCTAATATATGTTTCCGACTCATTTTTTCTAAGGGGTTCATAGCACCATCTTTTTTCCCCTTTGGTTGGGCCTGGAATGCTGTTGATGCTTCTGGCAGCTTCGATATCCTCCCAGACTGTGTGACAAAGTCCACTGCCCCTTCTCTACTACTGCTGCTGGTATTGACATCCATTTGCTCGTAGCTTAGCGGCACCTGATGAGGGTCATAGGTTGGTCCCGAGAGCTGGAAAGGTATGGCTGCCAGTACTTGAGGCACTTGCACTGTCGGCTCAGGAGGTGTGGGCAACACCTAATTTATTTCGGTGGTAGCGGGTTGGGTGGAGAAATTGAGCCAGATAGGGGTGGTGAAACTTGAGGGTAGTGGCATTGGAGGGAAGGAGGTAAAAGTAGGCCATTGATAGCCGGTGGGCGCTGGCGAGAGATGGGGGTTTGGTGGGTCGTTAGGTAATTGACTGAGGTGGTAGAGTTCGCAGGCAGAACTTGGGGTAATGGGATGGTCACAGGCTATTAATAACTGATGGGTGCGGGTGTCGGATTGGGAGCCTGATGGCTTATTGGGTAATTGATGGGGGCGGTGGAGTTTGCTAGTAGTTGAACTAGGGGAAATGGGGTGGGCGTGGGCCATTGATAATTGGAGGGTGCAGGCATAGGATTGGGGGCATGCTGGCTCATCGGGTAATTGCTGGAGGTGGTGGTGTATGGTTGGTATGCATTGATATGTACATAATTGACGGGTGTGGTGGATGGAAAGTATGCCCTGAGATCCAAGGTTCACTTTGCGAGGTCGGGTTGGGGAAATATTCTGACAAATTTAGGGGTTTGATTACCCCTATGCTCCTCTCTTCCATGTTTCTTAACAATGGTGCCACATAACTCTCCCTATCACTGATATAATTGGATGGGTCAAATTCAAACTCCTCATCTTCTATCATTCCGACGGTGGGTCTAGGACCTGCTTCTCTAGTAGGATGTGGGGGTAGTGGCACTTGGTGAATATTAGCATGCTGAGAAGGTGTAGGGGGAATGATTTTCCTAGAATCAATCAAATCCTAGATTGCGTTTTCAATGGGAAGCAGCGATCAGTTGGGTGACCCGGACCCTGATGAAAATTACAGTGGGTATTTGGGTCATAGTTCTTTGGGATTGGGTGAGGAGGAGGTTGCGGTTGACAGATAGTGACTAATCCCTTTTCCACTAACAAAGGTAGAAGTACACTCAATGATTGCCCTAGTGGCATGAAAACTCGGTCGTATCGGGCTCTCCTCTGCTCTGGAGTCATTTGCATTCCTTCCCCATTCCCTATTCTTTGAATCTGCTCAGGCTTAACGGGTGCTAGTGGGGTAGCCTAAAATTGAAACGGGGTAGTATTGTTATTGGGCCAGGTATTGGCTATATTCTGGACATCGCCCCCTATTCTCTTATTATTCCTTTGCTCCAAAAACCTCCTACCCCACTAGGTCAACTTGGCATGTTCTTACTCAGACGGCCTTCCCTGATGGCATCCTCACATCGGTTAGCATTTCTCACCAGATCAGCAAAACTGGACTACTGCTGGTACACCAAAAAGTCTGAGATCACTAGCAGAGTATTCTTTGAGATCATCTCTATCTGCTCATCATCAGGTATTCTTTTTCTGACCTGAGCTGCCAGTGCTCTCCGGCGTCCCAAGTAGTTGCTAAAGGTCTCATTCTGGTTCTGTTTCAAATGGGCCAAGTCTGACTTACGCGGCTCAATGTCTATATTATAGACATATTGTTCTTGAAAGAGGTGCGACAGGTCCCTCCACGTTTTTATCATGGATGGCTCTAAAGATGTGAACCATCTCAAAGCCAGCCCGGTCAGACTCTTCTAAAAGACTTTTATTAGTAGTCTTTCGTCCCCTCCGTATTGGCACATGTCCCCACAGTAGGACTTCAAGTGCGCAATAAGATTGCCCGTGCCATTATATTTGTCGAAGGCTGGAATTTTAAATTTGGGGGGCAGGGGGATCTCGGCGAACAAGCACAAATCTATAAAGTCCATAGTGTGGATTTCGGCACCACCCATTTTCATCAGCTGCTTCTGTATTTTGTCCAACTGTTCTTTTAGTTGCTCTGACTCTTTTGATATAGGGGCCACTTTCTCAGCCGTTAGTTGGACTTCACTCTGGGCCACCAGGGGGTGGGCAATTATGAGAGGAGGGTTAAGGTTGGTTAATGCCCCAGCGTAGGCTCCGCTATTCCTAATCTCATCCTCCTCATACTGTTGGCCGGCATAATGTGCAGTGAGGGCGGGATTTTCTTATTGTTGTTGCCCGGATTGGACGGGAATGACATGAGTTGTGGTGGGGTGAGCCCATTGGGGGTGAGGAAAGGTTTATTGAGTGATGGGATTTTGGTTTAGAGGTGGGGCCTGATGGGGCCATGGGAAAATTGGGTTTGGGATATGACATGGGTTTGACCTAGCTGTGAAGGTTGGGTGCAATGTTGGAGGTATTGGGGAAGGTATGAGTGTGGGGTTTGGGCTTGGGCCATGAAGCCTTGGTCATTTTGGGCTATGGGACATTGATGGGTTTGGGCCAGGGGCCCTTGGTAGGTTTGGGCCATGGGCCATGGGCCCTTGATGGGTTTGGGCCATGGGCCTAGGTGGGTATGGGCCATGGCCTTGGTGGGTTTGGGCTATGGGCCCTTGATGGGTTTGGCCCAAGGGGCCTGGGTGAGTCTAGGCCATGGGCCCTTGATGGGTTTGGCCCAATGGGCCTTGGTGGGTCTGGGCCATGGCGCTTGGTGGGTTTGGGTCATGGGCCCTTGATGGGGTTGGGCCATGGGCCCTTGATGGGTTTAGGCCATTGACCCTTGATAGGTTTGGGCCATGGGCCCTTGGTAGGTTTGGGTGGTGAGGTATTGGGTCATGGGGCCGTGGGATATGTGGGAAAAGGGGGTTTGGGCCAATGGGCCTTGAGGTATGTGGGAGGTTGGAGATTGGGCTATTTGGACTTGGGGCATGTGGGTAATGGGAGTTTGAATGGTGTGGATTATGGGGGGTTGATGGGGGTCATTGAGGAGTGAGGCATGAAGATTGGCTAGGGTGTGAGATGGGTTTAGGGATATGGGGTGTGGAGGAGGGGAGGTGTTTTGAGAAGCCTTCCATATGGAGTAGGCTTGGAACATCTCCTCCATCATGGTCATGGAGGGAGGATTGGATGTGGTGGTGGAGATGGGATGGAAGGGAAATTGGGCATGGCCCTGGTATGATTGGGCATGGCCATGGTAAGAGGTAGGGTATGGGGTGGATTGGAGAGTTGAGGTGGGGCGAAGGATGGGGGGATTTGTAGGGGGTTGGATAGAGAGCAAGTGGTGTATGTGAATGTGGGTGGATCGAACCTATAGGGGGAAGATGGGAAATGTGGTGGATTGGGAGAATGGATTTTGTGTGGATGTAGAAGGGAAATGGGTTGGATTTAGCATGGGTATGGTTTGGGAAAAAGATAGAGAATGGGGGGTTGGACTTTGGATATTTTAGAGGGTATCGGTTGGGAAAATGGGGGCGCCAAACGGGCCGGTAACGGCAAAGGGGGGTTGGGTGAGGGGGATGGTGGAAAAAGCTTCTCCCGAATGGGAGTGGGTTGGAGAATGTGGCGGGGATGAGTCGGGATTGGCGTAAGCTGGGTCCACTACCCACGACATTCTTTGGGAACGGGTTGGGTAAGGGTGCCTTGGATAAGGCCCAAAAATTCTCCTCCTTCTTCCCATACGGGACGGCGGAGGGCAAGATGATGCCGTTGTACCAGCACCACAAGCTATTATCTTTTTTGGGTTTTGATTTATATAAATTTTTTGAAAGTTTTTTTAAAGAGTTTTTGAAAAACAAAGGTTCCGAGGCCTTGAAATTCCCTTCTCGGGTGGCCCTCGTACCTTAATTCAAGACCTGCGGTGACGATTCTGACGCACTTCAAAAGAATCGAAGGAGAACCTTCGATCTGTTGAAAGCACATAAATCGAGGCAAATAACCCGATCCCCCGGAATGAGCAAAAAAGAAGTTGCCCTATTTTGACCGGCGGGGGCATATTGGGTGTCGGAGATAGCAAGGCCTAAACAAGGCACTAAGTACACTGATCGGGGGATTTGGGAGGTGAAGAAAGCAACAGATTCGGGCTGGTGTGGTGTTAAACAGATCTGGCGCAACTAATACCTGCGCCCAGGTGTAGGGGCACGTTTTTACACTGGTGCAACTATTAGTTGCGCCAAGGTAAAAACTTGGATTTTAAAGCTAGCGCAACTATGTTGCGCCAGTTATAAATTCCAATTTTTTTGCACTGGCGCAACTAATACTTGTGCCAGGCAAAAACTGATGCTCCAGAACTGATGAAGCAGCCACCAACACCCGAAATGAGTCTCTTTTTTTGGTTTTTGTGGAAGCTAGGCTTCCGAGAACTGAGCTATTTTTTGGTGATCGATTCTCTCCTCACTGCACCTAAAGGGTTTGAGTCCGGTATAACTCCCTAGCGTGCTCCCCAAGGGTTTTAAGCTTCGAAATGGGAACCCACCCGATATACCTCCGGCACAAGTGCCTTCTCAGATACTAGGTGGGCTAGGACTTTTCTAGATCATCACCACTAGGGGTTGCTGCCTAACTAAGACCTTGGTGGTTATATGTGTACCTAAACCCAACCCTTTAAAAATCTACCCCACGAAAACAAATTAATTAAGCTCCCTAACTTGGTTCAATTTTAATTTTTTCAAAGCTTTTCTTCTTTTTTTGAAAGTTTTCTTTAGTTCAAAGACCGGGGGTGACGATCCCGTGTCGCCACTACGGGCCGACGTCCACTGTTGGGATATGAGTGCACAAGTAGGCCCGCCAATCGGCTAAGACACTTTAAATGACGGAAAATGAAAGAAATTGAAAGACAATGCTCAAGTAGGCCCACCAATCGGCTAAGGCACTAAAATGATGGAAAAGTGAGGAAATTTAAAAGACGATGTGCATGTAGGCCCATCAATCGGCTAAGGCTCGTAAATGATGAAAAAGTAGGGGTGAGAAAAATTAAATAACAAACAGTAAAAAAAAGTAGCAAAAATGGTTAGTAAAATAAAAAATGAAGGGCCAAACTTCATTTTGGTTAGTAAAATCTACAAGCTATCCCCAGCAAAGTTGCCATCTGTGCAACCGTGGGATTCGTGACGATCCCGTCACGGCAATGCGCTCGCTTGCAAAAATATATATATAGAGTCGTCACCCAGAGCTTTCGGTGTCCCGGGAAACCTAGTTCATTTTTATGAGCACTGAAGTGCTAAAAATATGACTCTGATTCCGGTCCACACCAAAGGCTCTTGCGTAGGGGCTTCGGTTATTGATTGAGAAGGTGTTAGGCACTCGATCAAACCGCTTAAAGCGGTCTCTACAAATGGCCAAAAATAAAATGAAGTAAAAGAAAAGAAAATAGCTACCTCTTGCCCAAAAGGGCTTAGAATCCTATTTGTGCCCCTCCATCCCTACCGAAAAGTCGGCAGCGTAATGACACAAATGAGAAAATGGAGGGAGCTAGAAAGAGAGGAGAAGAAAGGGGAGAGCCGGAGCCCTCGGGCTCATGTAGCACCATAGGAGAGCCTTGCGTGGCTTGCTTTGATGAGCTATTGAAGGCTTGTATGGTGGAAAGAGGGGTTCTAACCTCTAAGGCTTGCTAGCTAGGAAGTAGAGAGGGAAGGTAAATGGGTAGCATATGCATAAACTAAGGAATCTAAGGTGAAAAATATCACTCAAAGGAGGTTTTAAATTTTTGAATTTTATATGGAAAGTGTGCACCAAAGGGAGAAAGATCTTCTCACATTAAGCTCTTTCTCTCTTAGGCCAAAATTTTCAACCTTTAAACCAAGGGGTGGGGGGCTCTATTTATAGGAAATGGGTGGATTAGGAGACCACTTAAGATCTATATGGGTTTAACAATTAGCTAATCTCACATTTAAGGATTCCTAGGATATTTGGAGGCTTGAGATGTGTAAGAAGGTCCTCCAATGGTGGATGATGGGGTGAGGCCTTAAGCCACTTGAAGGGTTGCAAATTGGTAGGGAATGGGTGCAATAGAACTAGCAAAACACACCCCAAAGGTCAAGGTGGTCAACAAGTCAAACCCCAATCATAATTTTCAGGGTAAAATCCAGTGGTTACTATTCATATACCTGGCGCAACTAATAGTTGTGCCAGGCAAATGTACAGTAAAACAGTTTTAAACAGTGCCTAGAAGTTGGTTCGCGAGGTTGGGCCCCACCTTTAACCTTGGCGCAACTAATAGTTGCGCCAGGCTTAAAATCTGGGAGAATTGGCCTGGCGCAACTAATAGTTGCACCAGGCTTAAAATCTGGGAGAATTGGCCTGGCGCAACTAATAGTTGCACCAGGCAAAATTATAATTGGCGCAACTATTAGTTGTGCCAAATCCCTAGGGGGCCCCACATGAATTTATACTTATGCCCTCCGAGCTCAATTTGCCGTACCTTTTGATGTATACCTCCGATTGGAAAAATTCTTGGACCGTTACAAAGTTGACGACCTCTACTTTTCAATGGTATGAGATTCGATCGCAGTAGAAGGCTGTAGCTGGTTCCAATGCACCCCTCCTCAACCATTTGCTTGATAAGGTTAGGTTTAGGTTCAGAACGGGCTCTAAGGGTCGGGATTGATTTCTAAAGGTTTAGGTTAGGTTTCTAAGGGATCTAGGGTGGTTCCTAAAGGTTCCATACATGTCATCAAAAGCTCAAAATTGTACCTCTCTCGAAAGGTGTTTCGGTCGGGCCTTGGGCCAAATTTGGGTGTCTACAACGATTGATCTGAACTATAAAATATATTAGATTATAGTTTCAAAATCATACAACCAGTGTGCTATAGAGCCTATTTATCTTTATTCTGAGAGAAAGAGAGACTGTTTTTATTCATGCTTAATTTTCTTTGAACTGCTCTACTATTATTGTCAAAATGAAATCTCATAATGCTAAACTTAGAATCAATATATTCTATGATTATGATAATTTATTTATTTAGAACTGTCTATTAAATATATCAAAGCAATAAGACGTCCATATTAGTAAATTGTGAAAATGATCGAAGGCTATTTTTTTAACCAGAGCCAAAAAGCCAAAAATCCCAAAATATTTTACCATTTGAACCCAGACTAAAATTCTTTGTACTAGAATTTAATAGACCCGTTAACCATATGTACTGCCCAAAACTTTCTATCCTTAACCCTAACAATTTCTTAGAGTTTAGAATATAAAAGAAGGGAAAAAAAGAGAGTGAAAGGAGTATGAGTTAATAGATAAGGGATCTGCTGAAAAGGTTACAACTGAAAAAGAAATACAAGTGTATCAAAATATGAGAAAGGAAAGAAAAAAGCTTCCAAACTGAAAAAGAAGAGAAAAATGGGATTTACAAAAAGAAAAGGAAATGGGAAGAAGTTATCCAAAATAAGGATGTTTACTAAAGCTGAAAAATAGAAGAAGAGAAAGAAGAGCTAAATTCTCAGAAATAATTTTGAATCCTCTATATCTTTTTCTTTGAAACCTTCTGAAAAACTAATACCCCATTACAAGCTAAAGGAAAGACCTTTATGACTTATGATTTGCGAAAATATGAGTCTAGTAGAAATATATGAAATAAATACTATGAATAAATAAAGAAATTATATGAAAAGAATTGATTATCCTTTCCATGAGATTTATCTTTTTAGCTTATTGTCCTTTGAATTTATCATGAACATATCATATTCTGAGAACCCAAAACTTCGATTATTTTTTAGAGTATGCCAATAAGTGAGAGGTTGGATGAAAATATTTTCTAAAAACTGTAGTTTAGTAAAATCTATGATGAATAAACTTTTCACTGATATGCACACACTCCATGCTTTACAAGAATTGAAATTAGTGAGTTCTGATCAAGGGTAATTGCAATGATGGGAAGCAAAGGATAAAATATTTGAAATATTTTGAAATAATGAATATATAACTGAAAACCTTTAGGAGACTACAACGCTTCCAGTAGGGATTACTAGTTTAAAGGCTTGTTGCATCTGCTAAATACAATCGTGCTCTCTACGAAACTGGCATTTAAATTTAGAAAGTTTTAAATATTTTATATTTCCTTGTTTACTAGGGACTAGCAAAACTTAAGTTTGGAGGTGTGATCAGGTATACAATTTACCATTTTATCACCCTTAACTTAGTAATGTTAGGGCTTAGTTTGCTACTAACGAGTTACTGATGTGCAAATATTACAGATATGCAGTAAATTAGAGCCTAAGTGTTAATCCTTGTCAAAATGAACTCAAAAAGCAATAATAAGATGATGAAGCATTAAAGAGGATTCACCAACAACAGGAAGGTTGAAAAATCGTAATTCTTCAAAAGACGATTCTTCAGAAAGCGATAAAAGAAGAAAGCGATCGATCCAGAATAAGAAATTATTAGCTAAAAGCTTACTGAAAATAGAAAATCGTGAATTACGATTTTCCAAAAAGAATAAGAAAGAAATCATTATTTATGATTTCCTAAAAATAGAAGTTTTCTACTACACACTGCTTCTGTGGATCACGTGAGAGTTTAACACCGCCATATCTAGAATTAGAAGACTCTTGCAATTAGAAGTCTGGTGAACCACAGATCTGAGAAGATTGATAAAGATCTAATCCGAAGGACTCTGCGGCTGCTCAATAAAGAATAATCCAGAAGCACATCTACCATTTAAAGCAAGGAAAGATAAAATTAGGAATTAGCGTTATATCAGGAATCTTTTATTTTTAGTAGTTTCTTTTATTAGAACTTGATCTTTGTGAACCGACCCCTTATGATCTATAAATAAGAGGGCTCGGCATAGGAATAAGCATCGAAGAATTTCAGCATCAATTAACACTTGAGGTTGGATTTTCTTTCGATCAAAGTAGTGTAACATAGTTAGAGTAGATTAGATATCAGAGGTTTCTCAAGACCAATTGACGACTACAATTGAGTGTTGAAGATTAGTGTAGACATCTGTAATTTCTCAGGAGCAATTGACGACTGCAACTAAGGGATGAAGGATATATTTTACTTAGATTTCTTATTTAGATTTTATTTACTTTGTAAACATCTTCATGTTTTAATTTGAATTGACAACTCAGGTTATAATTTGCATATTAGTGTAACGGTTTTTACTTTTCTATCTCCAGTTTCTAGAGTTTGATTGATGCCCAAATTTCTGGTTGATTGTTGATTAGATTAAATTTGTATTGATAGGATCTTAGACTTGATTGATGACCAATGCTAGGAGACCAGAAATATGGTATAACTGTACTGTTTATTTTCATAAATATCCAAAAGTTGAAGATTAAGATTGACGACCTTAATCTGAAGGAGGATTAGGATTTATTTTTATACACTTTAGTTTAATAACCCATTCTTTTATTCATATTTCTCTAGTAGATTAGATCTTAAAAATAAATAAAAGTTTTTAAGATAGAGATTTAGATAAAAGATATAAACTAGGAATTAATTAGATAATGAACTTCCTCGTGGGATTGATCCTATATTAGCTCTACAATTTCCATTGTGTGCTTGCAATTGGTTAGGACTTGAATTTAATATAATTATAATACATAATAAGCAACCGATCATATTCCGCACATGAGGCCATGGGTTAGATTGGATGGTCTCATGCATGGTTTGGCGGGGGTTGAATTCCGCGCGTAGGGTCACACACGAGATTCAGGATCCGCGTTGTGGAAGGGGCATTTAATTGAATTACGTGCGATGTTTCTAGCGCGTAATTCGCTGGGAGTCTATATATTGGCGAGTTTTCATCATTTTTCTTATTCCTTTCCTATTCCTTCCACGGGTGGTCCAAGGCCGGTTTTGATGTTTCTCCTCCCCTTCTTCGTGACTTCGTGCAATCTTTGGCTTGGGATGACTCCAGACGCTGGCATAACTTGGAGGTGTCGCTGTGGTCGAAGAGAGTTTAGAGGTGCCACCGTGGTCAACGTAGTGGTTACGATGGATGGTGTTGTTCAACAGTGGATCGGATAGACCCGTCATGATGATGCGCTCGTTCTAAAAAATATAGTCGCCACTCGGAGATTTTGGTGTCTCGAGAAACCTAAATCAATATTATAAGCACCGAAGTGCCAAAAATATGACTCTGATTTAGTCAACGTCAAAGGCTCTTGGGTAGGGGCTACGATTATTGATCGGGAAGGTGTTAGGCACCCGATCAACCCACTTGTAAATAGTTTCTACTTATGGCCAAAAGAAAAAATAAAAAACAGCACTTCCTTTTGCCCAAAGGCACTCCAATTCTATTTATGGCCCCCACAATCACTAAAATTTTGGTGGCGTAACGGTGCAAATTCACGGATAGAGGAAAAACAAAGAAGGTAGAGGAATAGAGGGGAGAGCTGGAGCTCTCGGGCCCTTGTAGCAAAACTGTGGTCCTTCACGTGAGGGCGCTTCAGTGAGCTTCCGATGACAAACCGGTTGAAAGATGAGTTCTAATCTCTAAGGCTAGGGAGTTGTTCTAGCCAAATCTAAGGTATGGATGGTGGGAAATGGAGGTTAGAAGATGATCTTACGATCTGGAATTTTAGTGGTTTTAGTGTTTACAAGGGAAGTGGGAATTCTCTAGTATTTTCTCTCTTTTAAAATTTTTGCAAGCCTTTGTAAAGGGAGGGGTGCCTCTCTATTTATAAGAAAAAGGGAGGTTTAAGGATGGGTTAAAGGGTTAATTGGGTTAGCAATTAGGTAATAGGAATCTAAGGTTTTCTAGGGATTTAGAAGCTTAGATAGGTGGGAATTGGGTTTCAATGGTAGATGATAGGGGGGCTTTAAAGGGATAAAGGGTTACAAGTAGGGCAAATGGGGGTGCAACAGTCCTATCAAAACCAACCCCAATGGATGGGCAAACCCCAATTTCGAAATCTGGCAAAAATCCCAAAAAACGCTATTCCTAATCTTAGCGTTTGTATTATATACGCTAGTTATAGGAACAATGTTCCTGAGAAACCTGGAGGTTCAATACCCGCTGTAGGGGTCCACAGAAAGGTTAATTTTTCCTAGCACATGTATTACATACGCTAGGCAAAATTCTACAAAATTAGCTTAGCTTATGTAATCCATAAGCTAGGCAAAATTTTGGCATTTCTACCCAAATTTCAAATTGTTGTAACTTTCTATAAACAGCTTGGATGGAGGTGAATCTTGGCTCGTTGGAAAGCTGGGAAGATCCTCTTTCTAATTGTATATGTCTCAGCTCTCGCAAAGGTCTGTGCAAACTATGGCATTGCTCTTTATATCCATTGCCTGGGAGGGTTTAAAACTTGTTTGGGAGGAGTTCTACAAGTTAGGGTTGATTCCTAAGGGTTAGGGATAGACTTCTAAGGGGTTCGAAAAGTGCTCTCAAAAACTTAGAGGGTGCACCTTTCTTGAAGTATAAGTTTATCGGGCCTTGGGCCAAATTTGGGTGTCTACAGATGCCCCTCTTTGGTATTCGATCCCTAATAATCGAATGTCAAAGAAAAAGACATCCGAAGAGGCCAAGGCATGGTAACGGGTCCGCCGCATTCAAAACGAACCTCAAACATCAAGATGGTAAAATGGTGAGTATACAAAAGCCCTGTATTTCGAGAAAAATGTCCGTTCCTCAAGACTATCGGTCCCCAAGCACTTAGCGACATTACAAGGCATGACCGAGATGGTGTGAGTTGCGAAAGCCCAATGTGTTTGGGAAAAAAGTCTGCTCCTCGATATGATTTGATGAGGTGTGATGTTTGATTTTCATTCTGAATAAAACAGCCTCGTGAGCCGGGAGTGATCGACCTATACTCCTAGGCTGGCGGAAAGCAAAGGCGTGAAGATCCACAGTTTGTGTCCAATCCAATGAGGTATTGATTGCCCCATTTGATTGGTCTACGCGAGATAGGGTTTGAGATTTTTGGGCTAACCCATCGAACCCGAGGTTACTTTAGCACAACAACCCGAGCGGAACGAATATTGATGTCACAATGCTTTTTAGGAATGTGTGCCCTTTTTCATACTGATCCTATAGACCAAGGATTAAAATATTATAATTTTGACCGAAAACCGATAATTTGGCCGAAAGTTCGGCCGATATTTCAATCCCATACAAAATATGACCAAAATTTCGGTCCAAGTTATCATTTCGGTGAGGACCGAAACCGATAATTTGGACCAAAATTTCGGTCATTTCGGCCAAAATTTTGGTCCTTGCTACAGACGTTGACCTTGCGAAAAGATCAATTATGCCTAAACATGCATCCAACAGGGGGGGGGTAAAAACAAAGGTGATGGAAGTCCTGACCCAGACTAACTAGGTACCATTTATAGGGACAACGACCATCTCATGGATACCCAGACGCATCAACATACACTTTATAGGGATACCATAAAATTGCAGGTTTCAAAGTTTGCAGAAAAAAGACCACTTTTGTATGCATGCCTGAACATGGTTGTTCGCTGACAAATTGGTTTTAACCAATGACCAGTGTCCCTATACGAGATAGGGTTCATGGTTTTTGAGCATACTCGACCACCCCGATTATTTATTTAGCACAGATGCACGGGCGGAAAGAATATTGATGTCAAACTGCCCTTTGGGATGTGTGCGACTTATCAAGCTACATATTTATGTTATTTTATGCTTTCTCTTTTTTTTAGATATCTTTATTTCGTTATTTGTTTTTGATGTTTGCTCAGGATCTTGAGCATGCCCAACGATCCTAGAAACTTTATTTTAGCATAGCTTCTCGAGCGGGCCGAATTGAAATCGATGCGCTTTTGGGTTATGTGCCACCATGGGTCCAGCTAATTAGACCTGGCTCTCGGGCTATCCCCGGTAATGAACCAAAGTCCAATGGCGGCCAGAAATACAAACGCTGGGCTAAAATCTGAAGATTTTATGCCTAGCGTATGTATTACATACGCTAGGCTAAAATCTGGGGATTTTATTCGTAGCATATGTATTACATACGCTTGGCCAAAAAGTGGCTTAAAATGGCTTTGTATGGCCAGGGACCCGAAAATATTCATTTTTTCAAACTTTTCTCCTCTCCCTCTCTGTAAACGAAAAATGGGAATTCTACCTTGGGCTCCATTGATCGGATTCAAACCTCGACATCGCACCGGTGTTATTCTTGCCAATCAAACGCGTATTCCCAGTTAGATCTAGGGTTCAATATTTCACAAAGGTAATCATTCAAAAACCCTTCTTCTTTTGAAATTTCTTTGATTTTATGCTAATGTGGCTAGGGTTTTTGCATTTAGATGATAAATAAACGATTTTCCTTATAAATGAAATGATTCATGATTCATTTGGTTGATCTTATGTATGTTGGTAAGGATTTTTATAGAACCTTGGTCAAGTTATGCCCCATTTTTTTCTTCTTTCTCATTTTTTTTTCCTTCTCTTTTTTTGGTGAATTTTCTTGGGCTCATTTATTGGTGTGATTAGGGCCTGGGAGCAAGTGGACTTTTGTAAATGTAGTATTCTTTATCAATGCTCCTCTTGATTCGCACGTCCTTCTTTTTATGAGAAATTTGGCCGAAAAAGTGGGGATATTTTGCCCAATAACTTGAAATTTTTTGACAACCCTGAGAATACGAGGCTTTTCCAAAGTAGTTTTTGTTGTTTTTTTGTATATATTTTTTTTGCTCCGATTTTTTTATTTTATTTATTAGCAGCTTTTATCTTTAAACCAACACGAATGCGCACATGTGGGTTTTTCTTGTGAATCCTGGGGTAGTGGGTACCCCTTTTGTAACAAATTTTTTTTTTGTAGTTTTCTTTTGTGATGCTTTATGGAAAAGAAAATTGTTCAAAATGCATGTAGATAGGTCCTTTTGTGTTTTTATTTCTGTATGACAGGACTCACCCTCTTTCGTTTGTCTGTTTTGAAAAGATGGGGCATACTTACCTTTATTTAGCTTTAGGCTTCTAGCCGAGTGCTTGATTTTCTCTTTCTCATCATCTCCTAATATGTGATTGACCCACCTTTTTTTTTAGGATGGCACATAGTTGATCTAGTGAGGAGGACCATGATAGTGAGGGTAGCCCAGAGGTGATCATTGGCGTTCGGGGCGAGCTCCTAGTCGAGGTGCAGCGGTCATCTCGTATTTGGTACGAGATGCAGGGTGAGGCAGCCCCCAATAGGTTGCTCCATCAGTAGTACACCCACATCTCCAACTTTGGGATCGCCAGTCAGGTAAAGGAAAGAGTTTCTTAGGTTGCTTTCCTTTGTTCATGCTTCTCTCTTTTTTTTTTTTATTTAGGGATCTGACACCTTCTACTCTTCTGATGCAGCCCTTGCCCCATCTCATGTTTTGCGGGGGTGGTTTCACCTTCAGAACTTCTATGCCCAACTTCCCTTTGTCGTGAGGTTTCTCCGGGCCTAGGCGGGCTTCAGAGACTTTCTATCCTGCCCTGCCATGCAGGTTGATACGACCTACGTGAGGGCCCTAGTAGAGAGGTTTCGCCCAGAGACAATGACCTTTCACATGCATGTTGCTGAGATGACCATCACCCCTATAGACTGAGCCATGATTACTGGGATTGCAATAGGGGGGTGTCGGTAGTTTGCCCTTGTGTCCCTGGTCGTGAGGAGGTGACTCGATTGATCAGGGCATATCCCTCTCCCAACAACATGATCGACTTCGAGGTCAAATTATCCTAGTTGGAGAGCCTTTTTGAGGCTGATGAGCTGATCGATCCACTCCAACCAGATGTGGACATTGTCATAGAGCCCGAGCGCACCCTGGTGTTGGCTCGTATTTCCCTGCTTTACCTTTTGGGCAAGACTATTCTTGACAATGCCAGTGGGGGTCGTGTTGCACTATCTCTCCTCTGTATGATGGAGAATTGGGTGCATCACTATGATTGGGGAGGCGCCGGATGCGCAGTGTTGATGGATAGCCTGGCTAGGGCTTCCGTTGGGGAGCTTGCTTCCATCCTCGACCTTTGGCATGTGATCAAGGTAACCTATTCTGCCCATCCTTTCATCATTTCTGACTTTTATTTTCTGCTCTTTGTTTGTCATTCTTCTCATATTTGGGGGTATCTACACTTCCTACCTGATCGCCCCATGCTCTTTTCGGATGAGTACACGTATCCTCTTATGAGTTGCTAGCTCCTAGACCGTCGTAGAGAGGCGGGGATGAAGCACCTAGAATTGGATCTGAGGGCATAGTTTGACCTGATGATCCCTGAGCAGGTTTGATTCTCCTTTTGTTAGTTGGATTTTCTGGGTTATGATTGTATTGATTCACTGACGGACCTTGTCCTTTTTATGTAGATTTCTTTTGATCCATAGGTTGGCTCCCCATTTCAAGACCGTGCCAATGTTGGGCAATTTTGGTTGTTTGTCGATCGCCAGGTCATATTTTTCTACGGAGCCTGAGTTTGAGCTTACTATCAAGGGGAGAGGGTTGTTCATCAGTATCAGGACCTCTTTGCGGTGTCGCTGGATCTCCTTGAGGATGGCATGGCTCCAGAGGGTTCAGTTAAGGAGCTCACCGGGAGACTGCTCCATCAAGGGATCCTGGCTGACGGCCTGTTTCAGTATGGGGGGTTTACAAGTGGTATGAGTCCCTCCCCTATCAGACTCTCCTTCCAAGTTTCATTCCCGGTGCTAATTTTTTGGCATTTGGAGGGCCACAGGGCCAGGTAGTTTTCTTATCTTTATTTCGCCCGTTGATTCAACTTTTATTTATTAAGGTAGTGCTTTGTTGATTGGTTCCCTTGCTCTCCACTCCTTTTTCAGTTTAATGAGGCGGCAGGATCCAATGTGGGTGCGGAGGTGAGACCCTCAGAGGAGACAAGTGCTGAACTTTCAGATGCTTCTGGTGTCGAGGCGTCTGCAGCAGGGACCCAAGGTGCCTTTCGGCACATGGATGATGTGTTTCTTTCCGGCCTGTGTGCTGATGTGGCTGAGTGCGCCCGTCTATCTGTCGAGGCAGTTAGAGTACCTCCCCCCAAGATGATCCCTAGGGTGAGTTCTTTTATGTTGGTAATATGCCCTCTTGGTCTTTTCGCACTACTGACCTTTCTATTCTTCCCCTTGTAGGTCTACGAGTCCGTGGTCTACCGTAACATTGTTGACCTTCAAGAAGCCGACGTGTTGAGTACTGATGTTGTGTTGTCCCTCTGCATTTAGTTTATGCTTTCCCCTAATTGATCCTTTAGGTATGGTGCTTTTAGCATGCTCGGGAGGCGTCACGTTCACTGCTTAGCCGGCTATCTTAGGTGTGGTCCCGTGTGGGTGATACCCGGACATTCAAAAAGACCAAATGTTCACGGAAGAGGGGCTCTGAAGGACCTAAAGTATAATTGGAGGCTGCCTCTGTTGCTTTTTTTTTTATTTTTTTTTATTTTTGAATATTTGAACTTTGGACTCTTTTTGGAATTAATTTGTAATAATGGTGCAACTGCTTGGCAAACTTTGGGTATTCTTTTGAATGAAAAAAATTGTTTGCCTCGTTGCTTCTTATTTTAGATGTGACCCTCTTGTTTGAGTAAAGAAAGTGCCATTGGATGGCTTGTTGAATTGCCTTGTGTCTTATACTTTTCTATAGGGCAGCAATAAGCTTGGCAAAAATGTGGAAAGCCCTTTGACGTGTTGGCTGTAATGGCTGGGATCCATATGCTTTTTCTTTGTTTACTAGTATCAATGATTCCTGCAAAAGAGAATATAACATAGGTTAAGGTGATAAATTCTCGGTGCCCCAGCTCGTGGCCTGGGGTGCAAAAAAAGGTGTATTATATGCAGGTAAAATAAGTGAAAAAAGGGAAGGGAGGACAAATCCTCTTTGCATCACTATTTTGGTCTAGTGTATATATTACATACGCTAGGCATTTCTGGGCATTTTCTGGCCTAGCGTATGTAATACATACGCTAGGCAAATATTGGGGATTTTTGGCCTAGCGTATGTAATACATACGCTAGGCAATTATGGGCAAAATTTAGCTTAGCGTATGTAATACATACACTAGGTACACCTGGGTTGGCAATGGGTCCTTTAAAGCCCGAGAATGCACCTATTTCTTATTATCTTGAGTTGGGTTTTGAGTTTTGTTTCCTTTTTTTCTCTTTTCTTCCCAAGGGTGGGTCCATTGTCCTACATTGATTTGTGATTCTTTTGAATATCTTTGTATGACCATGGATCCGCTTTCCGACCCCTCCTCCCTTGGGGGGTCCGGGACCTTTATACTTCCCTCTTTTGGCAGGGGGCCCAATTTTTTAAAGAAATGGCTTGAAAGTTTGAACGAAGGCGAGCTTGTGGGTTTGGACCAACTCGGGCTAGCCCATCTCCCGTCTTTTCTTGATGTTCCCTTGTTTTGGGATCTCATTCATGCGACAACTTCACTTTGGGAAGTGGATACCCATGTCTTCAATTTTGGGAACCATGAGTTAACTCCCACTCTTGAGGAGTTCACCAGGCCTTGCCAGGGTATTGCCGAAATCAGGTTATGCTAAAGCCGTCCATATGACTTTGGGCTTGAAGAAAGCCGATTATGAGAAAAGCTTTGTTGGTGGGCTCACTAGGTGTTCGATGAAATTCCTGAGAGAGCTTTTTGGTGATGAAAGCTTGTGAAAATTGTCAGTTAGAAATATTCATAATGTGAAAGCTTTCTCTCTCTGCCTTCTCTCAGAGGTCCTTTTCTATACTGGGGGGAGAGCTTTTCCTTTGAACTCTGTGACATGTTGACAGAGCTTGAAGGAGGTCGTTCCGTGATGCATCTGGTTTTTATGGAGCTTTACCGTTGTCTCAATGCTTTAGCCTTGGGAAAGGTTGAGTGCCTCCGAGGATGCCTAGCTCTTCTCCAGGTTTGGTTTAGTGATCATCTCGCCATTTTAGGGCTTGTGCCCTGCTTTTATGTGCTTCATGGAGAGGCAGCTCACTGCTTTTTGGGTCGATGCCATAAGTCTCCACGAGGGAATATATGCGAGCTGAAACTTAGGCTAGCCGAGGCTGAGCTAGTGTGGAGGGTACTATGGTTGGACAGGACCTTCCCAGTAATTCGATCCAGAGACCACGAGGGCATCAACCTTCTTGGCTTGACTGGCAGTACTTATTATTCTCCTTCTCGAGAGTTGCGCCAGTTTGGTTATACTCAGCAGGTGCCCTGCTCGAAGAGACCTCCCTTGTGTGGACTCATCTTTTCTCGAGGGTGGGTCTTCTCGGGACTTGGATGGGATAGCCGCTCTTTGGGAGACGCATCAGTCGACGCATATGTGCGGCTTAGAGCAAAGTGATTCTCTTTTAACTTCTTTGAAGTATGAGACTTGGCTACTATCCGAGAGGCCTTCTGTTCGTTGCGTAGATCAGGGGGAAAGCAGTGGTGCAGAGGGGCCTTGGCTGAGGAAGGAGTCAGCACTTCTGGCTCGGATTGAGCTACTGGTGGATGAAAAATGGGTCCCGCATTAATGTTTAGAGATACACAAGGTAAGAGCAGATGCTGCAGAGGCAAGAGCTAGTTTTACAAAATTTGAGGTCCTTCATCTAGAAAGGGCCCTGAATGATGCTCTTCGTGCTACTGATGTTTCCCGAAAGCGGTATAAGAGCGTGCATGGGCACTGGATGACAGATTGGGATGCTCGGGAGGATGCCTTATGCGCCGAGACTCATGCTTTGAAGCGCGAGTTGCGTCATTGACCTAGACCTGCACATACCTTTTGTATAGATCATATCACCATAGGGAGGGGCATAAGAACCCTTGTTAGATTTTTTTGGATATATATATATTTTTTCTTCATGTTTTTGTTGCTTTTCAATTTTGTAAAGGGTACGCAAGGCATCACACCGATTATATTGTTTTGCGATGTGGTGTAAGTGTAGTATAGGCATGTAAATGGAAAAGGGAAATCTATTGTCTTACACAAATTCTATCTTTCTTTGCTTTTTTAAAAGGGAGAAACTGTGTATTATGCTGATCATCCTTTTGAGATGTGGTGCACACAATATGGGGATGAAAATGGAAAAGAAAAATTTATTATCTTTTATAAAGTGTGGCCTTCTCCTTTCTCCATGAAGGGCGACACCAATCATCTCGGGGTGTGGTGCGCACAGTGTCGGCCTGAAGATGGGAAAGTGAAATCTATTATCTTTTTCAAAGTTCTCTCCTTTCTCCATTTGTTTGATGCCTCAACCTTTCGATGAGGTGACGGGTCTCGTTCTGAGCATTGCCGAACCCGTTCAAGTGGGACCCAAGTGACGTTCAACAGTTTATCAAGTTCGGAACATCTATCCCTTCAGATTGAATTAACATTTTATCCTTACCTCGGGTCATACATTTGACGGTGTGGTTCAAAGATACACCCGACCAAGATCCGATTTGAGCAAACATGACCAAAGCCTGAAATTTAGAACCAACAAAGAAACCAATTTCTTCCTTTTCCATTGAATATATTTATTCACAGCGCCTAAGATGGGTTTTTTCCATGGCCGTTGTTACCCTCTTTTTACCCGTAGCGCCCTTTCGGGTTTTCACTACGTCCATGGGTTTGCATTTTTATCTCAAGTGCCTTTTCAAGTTTTCACCTGGTCCGCACAAGCTCGCTGTGCTTACCCATGGCACCCTTTCAGGTTTTCACCACGTCCTTTTAACTTTGAGGTTGTAGTTTTTTTTCTCTTTTTTTTTTATGGCAACGAGATGGATGTCGATTTCGTCATAGTCGACTGGATGGAGTTCTTTTGTCGTCTCTCAGCTTAGCTCGTCCAGATTCAATAGATATTGTGACTGCTCGCAGACTTTAAAGAGGGAATTTTTTCGGGATGTGTCTTGGCCATGGGATAGGTTTGGAATTTTAAAGGTATTCTCATGTTAAAAGGTTTCCTTGATTGGGTTCCAGCTATCGTAATACATTTCTTCCTTGGAGGATTTTGATTGTACATGCCCCACTTTTTCTTTTTATTTTTCTTCTTTCTTTTTACTTTTTTCAGACAATCATCTTTTTAGGATTTTGCATTTCTGATGTTTTTTGGATTTGAAGGTAACTCTTTTTCTCCCCCCTTTTTTCTGTTTGTATATAAACTTTTCATTTTCCTGGGAAGAGTTTAACGAAAGAAAGCCCAATGGTTCAACGGGTGTAGCAAGGGTATAAGTGTTCAGGGACACTTTTTTGGCTACTTGGCTATGAAATGATGGCCTCTTTTATGGGGTCCTTAAGTAGTCTCGTATCCATCATATCAATACTTTCCTTGCCACAGAGACTAGGAGTAGAACCGACGTATGTATCTAGTGTTGATGGGCTCAAGAAAATAATCTCCGTCCATGGTGGCGAGGCGGATCGCATATCCCAAGAATACCTCTCAGATGATGAAAGGTCCTTCCCAGTTGGGCTTGAATTTTCCTCTTGGATTGGCGTGGAGAGAAGGGAAGATTTGCTTGAGTACTGTGTCACCCACCTTTAATTCTCAGATACAAGCATGCTTGTTGTAAGCATGTGCAATCTTTCTCTGATAGGCCTGGGTGTGACACAAGGCTATGAGCCTTTTATCATCTAGCAGGTTAAGTTGCTCAAAATGAGACCTCTCTCTTTCAGCTTTTGGTCGACCAGATTCGATGAGGATACGGAGTGAAGGCACTTCAACTTCGACTGGCAAGACGGCCTTGGTTCCATACACAAAGGAGAACGGTGTTGCCCCCGTAGCAGTGCAGATCGACATTCGGTAGGCCCATAGTGCAAACGGTAACATTTTTCTCCAGTCATGGTATGTGATGACCAACTTCTTAAGAATGCGGATGACTGTCTTGTTAGTAGCTTCTACGACACTATTAGTTTGCGGTCGATATGGTGATGAGCGATGATGCTTTATTATGTACTGCTCACAGAAGGCTCTAATGAGCTTGTTCGCAAAGTTAGTGCCATTGTCCGTGATGATGTCCTTGGGTACACCGAATCAATAAACAATATTATTCTGTATGAATTTCTCGACATGGTTGGCCGTAATGTTCGTATATTGTGCTGCTTCTACCCACTTGGTAAAGTATTCAATGGCAACGAGGATGAACTGATGCCCATAGATGCTTTCGAATTGACTTTTCCGACAACGTCAAGACCCCATGTATAAAATGGCTAGGGAATGGTAATGCTATGTAGATCAATGGCTGGAGCATTTATTAGACTGGAGTGCTCTTACCATTTGTAGCACTTCTGCACGTGCTTGTAATAGTCAATTTCCATGGTGGTCTAAAAATACCCTTTCCGTAAGATCTTCTTGGCGAGCATGTGTCCATTTACATGAGCTCCGCATACCACCTCATGGATTTATCTCATGATGTTGGGTGCCTCGCTTTCAGTTAGGCACCTAAGTAAGATATTATTATAAGATCGCTTGTAGAGGCATTCACCGCAAATGACGTAGTTAGCTGCTAATCGTTGGATGGTCCGTCTGTCTTCCTTAGATGTCCCCTAGAGGAAAGTACGAGTTTTGAGGAAATTCTTGAAAGTTCAGAACCACGATGGCTCATCATCTAACCTTGGGGGTTCCTCAATTTGGAGGTAGAAGGTAGATTCATTTCTTTGCTAAATCATGATCGGCTTCATCTCGACCCCATGCAAAATTTCAACCATTGATGTCAACGTTGCTAGTGCATCAGCGAAGCGATTTCTTGCTCGCGGGACATAGGAGAAGGTAATATCATTGAAGCATGCTATCAGATCCTCGAGGTGCTCATGGTATAGGATCAACTTTTCATCCTTCATCTTCCAATCTCCATTGGTCTGGCATATGATCAGTTATGAGTCACCAAATACCCTGAGATGAGCTATATTCAGGTTAAGTGTTGCTTATAAGCTGGCTGTGCAGGCTTCATATTCGGCCATATTGTTTGTGCACGAGAAGCCGAGTTTGATGGAGACTAGTATGTGAGATCCTCCTGGCGAAAATCAAAATAGCACCGACTCCTTAACCTTCGACATTTGTTGCCCCATCGAAGTACATTACCCAGGAGTCCTTTATTTTTGCAATATCATCCTCTATCATGAACAAGATGTCCTCATTTGGGAATTCAGTTTTCAACGGCTCATAGTTAGGTAAAGGATTCTCGGCAAGATGATCGACGAGTGCTTGCCCCTTTATTGATTTCTACGTGACATATGTAATGTCTAACTCTAATAGGAGGAGCTGCCAGCATGCGATTCGGCCCATGAGAGCTGGCTTTTCAAACAAGTACTTTAATGAATCCATTTGTGCTAGGAGTAGAACAGCTTGGGATAGTAAGTAGTGGCAGAGTCTCCCCATATGAGAGACATGAATACTTTCTCTAGATGAGAATAGCGCATCTCGTAGTTAGTAAACTTCTTGCTGAGATAGTAGATGGCTTGCTCTCTTCTTCCCTTTTCATCATGTTGCCCTAGGACACATCCCATCGAAACTTCTGTTGTGGAGAGATGCATTAGGAGCGGTCTCCCGGGCTTGGGCGGCACCAAACTTGGTGGGTTGAGGAGGTAGCCTTTAATTTTATCAAATGTTGCCTGACAGGTGTCATTCCATTAGACTGGCGAATCTTTCCTTAGTAGCTTGAAGATCGGCGTGTAGATAGGAGTTAGTTGTGCAATAAACTGACTGATATACTGTATCCTACCCAAGAAGCCTCTGACCTCTTTCTCGGTAGATGGTGGTGGCATTTCAACGATAGCTTTAACTTTCACTGGGTCAACCTCTATGCCTCTCTTGCCAATGATGAAGCCCAATAATTTTTCTAACATGGCGCCGAATGTGCATTTTTGAGGGTTTAGACATAACCTGTATTTTCTCAGCCTCTTAAACAGGTTTTGGAGGATCAGCAGATGATCCTTTCTTTTTGGAGACTTGGTGATCATGTCATCAACTTATACCTCAATTTCTCGGTGCATCATGTCGTGAAAGAGTGCTGTCATTGCCCTCTGATATGTTACCCCAACATTCTTCAACCCGAATGGCATGACTCGGTAACAGAAAGTTCCCCATGGAGTGATGAACATCGTTTTCTCTCGGTCTGCTTCTGCCATCTTGATCGGATTATATTCAGAGAATCCATCCATGATGAAAGCATCCCATGCCTAGTAGTGTTATAGACCAAGATGTCGATGTGTAGTAAAAGGAACTCATCCTTTGGGCTTGACTTGTTCAAGTTTCTGAAGTCGATGCACATGCGAACCTTTCCATCTTTCTTCGACACCGGGACGATATTGGCTAGCCATTACGGTTACTTAGAGACCATGAGAAATTCTGCATCGTACTATTTGATGACCTCATCCTTCACTTTTAGCATCCACTCTGGACAAAGTCATCTCAACATCTTCTTGACCGGCCTAACATTAGGATATAGTGGCAGCTCATGCTCGACCAAATCGGTATCCAAATCGGGCATGTCCTCATATGACCATGCAAAGATGTCTAGGTATGACCGAAGGAAATCAATCATGCTTTTTCTTTTCTTGGGAGACAGTGATGTTTCGATCTTGGTGATTCTAGGAATCTCCTCGGTCCCTAGATTTATGTCCGCTATTTCTTCAACGATATGGGTTGGGTCATGCTCAAAATCGGCGTACCTTTCAAGGAGCTCATTGGGAGGCTACTCCGTAGGGATCTCCTCATCCAGACTCGTGACTCCTACCTCTTCTTGTATTTCTACAGGGAACGGGTGAATTTCATGTGGGATGAGTTTTTCTATTAAGGCATCATTTTCTTTGATTTTCTTCAGAATTTTGAAAGACAATATTTTTGGATTTTGCATTTTTTCTATTTTTATGATTTTTGTTTTCTTTGAAGATGGGCCCTTGGCAAGGCCATTCTATATAAACACATGGTGTTGCCTACCAAAGGCTCACCTCACTTTTTATAGGTTATTTTTTTTTGGAAGTCGGTGCGACTCGACGCTTCTAGATTTAGGGGCATTGATGTCTAATTCCTTAACTGCGGTGCCGCCCCTTTACCTGTTCGGATGGAGGAGGCTGATTGATATGACTTTTGAGAGTCAGCCTCCATTATGTTTATCCTAGGCTCATCTGCGACCTTGTCCTCAAACGTCAGCATGGTTCTGTGGTGGTTCACCACAAGGGAACCTGTATAGGCATGGGAAACTCCTCCGTAAAAAAAGGACAGGGAGGCTAGGTCTACTTCAAAATTGGGAGGGATGATTTAGGGATTGGTTGGGTGGATTGGGGTTGCCTGTTTGTGCAGGGTTAGTTGTGTTGCCCCATACTGATAAATGTTTATGACCCCGATGCTTACAAATGTACTCCGGATGTGGGGCCGCGGACGAGGTTCGTCTTCTAGGTCTATTCCTCAGGCTTTTAAAGCAGCAATGGTTCAAGCCTTTTCCTTGGCCTCTTGAACCTCTTCTTCAGTAGGCCTATAGCCTAGGCCGAATCTGACCCGATGTCCGCCTCTGGCTCTAACTGGGTCCTTCCTTCCTTGCAATTGAGGTCCCAATCCTTTACCTATTTGATAGCCCCATTTCTGGAGCATGGCTACGACTGCGACCATTCCGCCGCCGATTTTCAATGTGATTCTCTTGAGGGGTTCTGGGATTACTACTAATACATCATTCTCAAAGCTATTGAGGTCGGTGTCTTCGGTTGTGTGCGCACATCCAACACTTTGGAGTTCTCGATGCTGTGGGTAGCCTTGTCTCTTTCCTCCTGCTCTTCACCCAAAATGGTGATAATCTTCTGTTTTGCTATAAACCTCAGCTTTTGGTGCAGAGTTGAAGGTATTGCTCCGACCTCATGTAACCAGGGCCGCCCTAATAGTAAATTGAAAGTAGATTTGATGTCCATAACTTGGAAGGGTATGGAAAAGGTCATTGGCCTGATGACAAGCTTAAGGTCTACTTCTCCAATTATCTCTCTTCTAGTATTATCAAATTCTCTGGCACTTGTTCTCGCAGGCCTGAATTTGGAGGGATCCACTCCTATCTTGTTTGCGGTTCTGAGATGGCACACATTTAAGGTTGATCCATTGTCTATCAATACCAATGGGATTACCAAGTTCTCGGCTTCTACTGTGATATTAAGGGATTTGGAATGATTATTTTCCTCATCCGATAAATCAGCATCTGAAAAGGAGATGGCATTAGGAGCCAACACCTGCCCGATGATCTGCCCCACTTCATCCGGGTTACTTGGATAGATACATGTGCATCCTTTAATGCCCCTGTCAAAGCTTGGAAATGAAGCGGGGAGGTCATTAATAGGTCCCAGACCGTGATGTGCGTGGGCATCCTTTTCAATTGTGTTTCAAGTATATGCTCTCGGCTCATTTTCTCATAGGGGTTGCTGTAGGTTCTTTCTTCTCCTCTGGCCAAGTTGGTACTAGCACTTTTGATTGCCTCGAGATTTTTCCTGATCGGGAGACGAAATCCACTAACCCCTCCTTGCTGCTGCCCGTATTGATATCTGTCTGATCCTAACTGAATAGGAGCTGATGGGGATCATAGCTTAGTTGTGGGATTTGAAATGGAGTGGACATAGGCCTCAAAGGTGCTTGAACTAGGGCATTGGAATGGGTGGCCAACACTTGGTTAACCTCTATTGGATAGATCGGGGGAGTGGTGAAAATGAGCCATGGGGTTTTAGTGAGGATTGTGAATGGCTGTATTGGGGGTGGTGTGATGGGGGTAGGTGTTGTCTATTGATTCGAGATTTCCTTTATTTATTACCAGTGTGCTTGCTTATTGTATGGTGAGAACAAATAATAAAAATAATGTAAAGCAAAATAAAGATGATGGCAACAACACAACTAAAGAAATCCTAAGTCTGCAAGATCCAGGGCTATTGTAGCAAGTTTTGATGAGTAAGAGTTTGTCCACAGAGAAGTTGATTTAGAACCCAAAATGGGCTATAATAGTAGGCCTCCAGATCTGACTACAGATCTGGCAATCCTAAAGAAAGGGAGTTGGGTGTCACGCCTATACTAAATTACCTAAAGAAAGAAATAAAGTGCAGTCCTATACTAAGAAAGGGCTATAAAGATGAGGATGGTGGTGTGTTAAAATAAGAATAAAAAGGGTGAGAAGAAAGCAGCTTAGGTTACAGATTTATTTAGTTAGGCAACTCAGATTTATGGCTCTCTCTGTAGCTAGTCCTTGCTGAAGTGCTATTATTAACCTCAACAAGGTGGAAGTATCCAACTTAACCCATGCCATTTTGGGTGCTCCTAAGCCTATAGTCTGTTCACTCAAATGGACACATACTGTCCTATAGAGTATGTCAAATCCCATTGATCAAGCTAGAAGTTGCGGATCTAATTCAGAGGAGTAAGCTGATCAAACCTCATCCAGGGAATCAGATCAGGCCATGAATACCATTGCAGCACTATGTTTGCTAGTGCTACGAGCTCCTCAGATCTGCGCATAGATCTGGTTGACATTCATAAGGGTATTAAACTAAGGGAAATCAGATGATAAATAGTACATCTACTAGAAACTGAATGGGTTATTCCCCAAAACATGGATCCTATAGACATCTAAGGAAACCATAAGATCTTTAGATTTAATTATACTTTTAATCAACAATTTATTGCTTAAAAATAGCTTGCAATACAAATGTCCTCATAGCTGCAATCACTACAGAGAAGCTAACTAACATCTTATAGCGATCAAGTAAAACAGAAGGGAGTCTGTTCTTGTACAATCTCTCACTAAGCTACAAGTCCCAGTGCAGAGAAGAAGAATCCATCTCAGATCTGTGACCAAGTTTGCCCTAGGGCTATAGTCTATCCACTCAAATGGTCACTGGCTATCCACAGAGGCTCCGTTACCCACAAATAGAAAGACAGAGCATAAAATATGTTGTCTGCCACCATGGTCCCAGGGCATCACGCTCAAGCTTCTATGGGCTTTTCAATAAGCTCAAATCCTAAATGTATGCTATAGCTTGAACAAAACTATAGACAAATAGGAAAATAACAGATTGAGTAAGCATTCAAATAAAGATTTCATTGATCTAGTGTCATTAACAATGAAATCCCTCAAGGCAGTAGCCTTGTGCACAACAGCTCAACACCAAGTCCCAATGTTTACTAAACTATTACAAAGCTTACATAAAACTATACATAAATGCTTAACAAAGGTTTAGCCAGCAAGTAAATATCTAAGAGAGAAGAAAAAATGGAAAAAGAGGTGATCAAACCCTAACCTTAACCCTAGCCGGCTTGAGCTCTCAGCCGACAGAGGTTGAAGGAGAAGGCGAATGATAATTTGCTAAGTTACAAGCGCTGCTTATATACTTAGTCCCAATGTTGTGGCTAAGAGAAGAGTAAACCCAAATTTTCTTAAAGCAGAAGTGGCACTGTTACAACCCTAGGATGCTTTAGATGCATGCTTTGGAATGCATGCATCAGAATCCGTGCCTCGAGGTGCATGCCCTAGATCTGGGGAAATCCCTAAAAGGTCCTTCAGTTAGGGTTGAGAAGTGGAGAGCCCGAGCTTCGCGGGGCTAGCTTTTGCATTTCACTTCTGTCGCGCAGTATGCAGAGTGTTTGCGGGGTAGAGCTTGGCGTGGAATACTACTATCTCACACAGAAGAACTTGGGATGATCGCACCGTTACTTCAGCAGTGAATGGACTCATGCAGAAGAACTTTCAGTGCATTGATTGCTCGGGCAGAAGTGCTTCAGCAACTTCACTCACGGGGTATTCGCACAGATGCCTTTCGCATCTCACTAGGTATAGAGTTAGACTTTTAGGCGCATGCGAGCTGTGCGAGAGCTAAGCGAGAGGTTTTCTAGGCGTCTCTCTCCTCTAGAGTCACACAAGAATCGCACGAGGTATATTTAGTGTGCAAAAGCTTTGCGAGTTTCTCCATATAATGCTTTCAGCTGAAGTGCGCGACTACTGCGCGAGAGCTTCTTTGTAGTAACTCCCACCATTTGAATTGCGTGACTTCTTCGCAATCTCTATTATGCTGCATGTCTTAGCTGCATGAGGGAGCTCTGCCAGTGACTTGAATAGCACGAGGTTGCACCTCAGGTGCGTGAAATAGGTCGCTGGCTCCTCCGCTGCTATGCACATGCTTCTGTTGCAACTCCCTCCATTCTCACCTATTCTTTTAATATCTACTAGACTTTCTGGTTCCAGTATGACATGCACATTGGTCACCATGGTGTGCACCACTATGGTGGTCCATCATTTTCTGGTTCAGCTATCATCTTTTGCTTGAAATCTCTCTCTTCTTAGCACCAACAGCATAGACTTTGTATTAAGCAACACACTTTATTCCTAACTACAAAACAAGCTAAAAAGGAGTTATTAGTGAGCTTCAAGGTCTAACAAAGGCTAGGTTAAGAGGTGAAAAGTGGTACTTTTTAGTGATTAACACACCCCCAAACCTAATCTTTGCTAGTGCCTGAGCAAAGCAAAATATAAACAACTATTCTAAGAATGTAAATGCCACTTTCGTAGGGAGCACGGATGCATTTAGCTTATGCATCAAGCCTTTTAAACCCCTAGGTGATCCCTAGTGGAGGAGTGAAGTCCCCTGAGGGTTTTCAGTGAAGGTACCCATAAACTTCTCAATAAAATAGTTAACAAAAGTGCAAATTGTTAAGTCAGCTACCAATAAACAGAGCATTAGTTCACCTTTGATCCAGAGTATGAGCAATTTAGAAACATTATATGCACAGACATTTAATCATCACAACTTTTACATAAATGCATATCATTTCTAATTAGTTCACAACAAGGGAAAAACAACACTTGTATGTCAGTACTGAGCTCACCATTCATTCAAAAATTAGGTTCTAGGCCATGCCCAATACATTCAATATCAGACCCAATGCTCACCAGGGCAATCTCTCATACAGAACTTTGAGGGTTTTCCTTTTCTCATAAGCTCAAGAGCAGTTACAGACTCCTAATGGGACTGTAAGCATGAGCATAGGCAAAGCTACTAAATGCTGGCATCATTGGCTAATCCTCACCATAGATTAGACAACTCCTTATCTCCACATAACAACTCATTCAGCTTAGGATCACAAGGTCTTTGACTAGGTTGTAATGTGGCTTATGGGTGTAGGTTATAAAGAATGGAAGGGTGAAAAAGGATGCAAAATTGAGAAATCAGCAGGTGGAGGAAGTGATTCATGACTTCACCTCTTTTAGTTCAACATCTTTCATCTTCTTTGAGATTTTTCAGACTTGAAGTGGCCAGCTTCTCCTCTTATTTTTGATCTTTTCAATGAAATTTCCTCTTGACTCCTCTCTATTCCTTTTCATTATTATTTTCTTTCTTTTTGATACATTTTTCTTTTTGTTTTTGGTTTAATTTTTCTGGATTGTCACCTCTTTCCTCAATTGCTACACTGCTATCCTCTTTTTGGTGTTTCTTCTCCATCCTCCCAATGTTGACCCTAGCTTTTCCATCTTTAACTCCTCCTTTACCTTCTGACTTCTCAGAGTGAGGGTAGGTTTGAATCAGGTCCATAGGTTCAGGTACAAGTCCTCAGGTGTATTTTGAAGAAACTGGAAATTAAGGCTCAAGGGGTGTATGCACAAGGGCAGTTGATTAGGGGTTAGTCTGTTTAAGCTGAAACTGTCCAAGAGAAGGCCTTGATCCTTTCCTAAATTTCATGAGTGTTGTAGGTTGTTTCAACTTGGATATGCCTAACTTCTAGTGAGGGCATTGACTCAGCCAGTCCTTAGAGCAGAAAGAGTTGCCTCAGTCACTCCTTAAAGAAAGGAAAAAAAAATTTGTAGGCCCAAATCTCACTAGTTATGGTCTTCCATTGAATTCTTAGGCACATCCTTACCTTTTTCTCTCCTTAATGGTTCACCAAGTATTGAAATAAGTGAGTTTTCTTTGGTGTTCACCTCATGGAAATGCTAGAGTTTAAAAGTTTGTAATGCCTAAAGGTCTGTAAAATATTTTAAATTTCTCATTTTTCAATGTCTCTTAGGTGAACATAGCTCCATTTCTATCTTACTCACTTGATTCAACTGCAGTTAGGTTAACTGCATCATTGGGCAAACCTTGCCACACCCCCAAACCTTTGAGGAGTAGTGTCCTCACTGGTTCAAAGAGAAGAGGGTATGTGGAGCAGGGAACAAAGAAAAATAGCATAAAAGAAAATAAAGAAAAACAAGACACGCACACACGAATAAAGTAAAACACACAAACTAGTTAAGAAACAGAAATGGAAAGCAAATAGACAAAAATAAAAAAAGAATTTCATTGCTGCAGCGAAGAAACATGTGTATACACAGTAAATTCTAACTAAGTACAGGTGCACAACTAATCATCTGAATTTTCAGCTACAGCAGGTGGGTCTTGAATCCCTTTGCTCCTTTCTTGTCTCAAAGCAGCAACAGACTGGGACTTTTTGAAAGTAGTGCTTCTTGGCTTAGAGGAGCTTTTTCTTTGGCGAGTGGGCTCAGGCTTTTTAGGAGGTTCCTTGATTTTAAGTCTAGGTTTGACTTTGGTGTGTTCCTTGGCCTTAGGGGCTGTTTCCTTAAGAGGTATATCAGGATTTAACTGCTTTGAAATAGCCTCTGCTAACTCCCTATCAGTTTGCTCAGTTAAATTCTTCTATAAGGCAGAAATGGTAACACCTTAGTCATACACTTTGTCCTCAGCCACTCGTAATTGTGCGTGCAGTTCCTTAATAACATCCTCCATTCCCTCAAGTCTTTTCCTCATTGTATTCTATCATTATCTTTTGCTAGCTATGCTTGATTTTCTTCTTTTCCAATTTATGAGAGAGAACTAGAAGTCTAATTTTCCCCTTGAGTGGTTGCTGCCCTGAGTGTCTAAGGTCAGCCATTCCTTTGACCACATCCCTCTTTATGTAAGCATTATTTTTCATAGCGCGAAGGAGGGTGTAGTAAGGAGGTTTAGGGTTGAAAGAGGCTGGTAATATGGGTTGGGCATCACTAAAGGAAGGGTCAGCCAGTAATGGAGAGGGAATGGATGAAGGCATGGGTGGGGTGGAGGGTAAAGGGTGGGGGACATTAAGGTCAGGCTCAGGTAGGGGTTGTAGTTGAGATGTAGGGTCTGTTTGGGTGGAGGCATTGGTGTAGGTACTAGGAGAAATTGTTGGGGTAGTTATAATGGGTGTAGGAGTAGCTGGGTGTTGGGAAAGTTGGGTTTGAGTGGATAAGGTGGATTGGATGGATTGTAAAATGGTTTGGTAGGGTGGAGTGAATGGAATAAAGGTTGACCTCAATGGATGATTGGGTGTGGGTATTGGCCACCATATGTGAGTGAAGGGAGAGGAGGAGGTTCAAGATTTGGGGTAATAGATCAGGTATGGTAGTGGGTGTGGGTTGAATAGGTGAAACTGTTTGAAAGGGGGAAGTCGGTCTATGAGTGAAAGTAGTGGGTTGTGGTGGTGTTGATTCAAATTGGTGGGGTGGTGATGACTGATGTGGAGGGCCAATGTGAGGGGGGTGGGTGAGGTGAGTCTGGGAGAGGGGTATACTCATAGTTGATGTCGCCTTGTATAGAGGACATCATAGTTGAGTACCTTTCTCCTGTAACTAGCTCATGGAAATGGGATAAGATCTCAAATGGAATGGATTGGTTGAGGGGTTCAACTAGGTCAGGTACAATGGGTTTGGAAGTTTCAGTGGGCTGGGATTGGTGTAGTGGGGAGTTGTGTAGGATTTCGAATGTAGGAGGTACTGGTTCAAAGGTATGGGTTGTGAAAAATGGTGGGGAAGTGCCAAGGCTGAGGTGGGGTCTCAAAGGTATGGGTTTCAGGTTCAGAAGTTGTTGGTATTGGGTCTGGTATAGTTGTGTTATCAAGGAGTGAGATGGTTTGGGAAATGTAGGTGGGTTGGTGCTCAGTGGTGGTTTTGGAAACTGTTCTTCTCTTATGGTATGTGGCTTTTACAGGTGGGCTTGGGTGGGCTGGAAAGATAGGTAAGGGTACCGAAATGGGTAAGGTGTGAGTGGCTATGATGGTTTGTAGTGAGATTGAGGTGGTTGTGGTGCTTGGTGAGAGAAGTCGGGGTAAGGGTACTGGAGGGCTGCAAAGTCTAGGTTGAGGTAGGAACTGGTATGGCCATGGACATGGGGGGTAGGATAATGGATGGGGGAGTGATGGTTGTGCTGGCTAGCACATGTGAAGTGGAGGATGCAAGGCTGAGTGAGTGAATGCTGATGTGTTGCTTCTTGAATGGTGTCTTCTTCTTCTTGGCAATTATGGTGCCACTAATACCCCATTACTTCTTTCCACTCTTCTTGGGATTCAGAGTGACAGTCTCCTCATTTCGTTGAAAGGGGTATCCTCCAAGTTGCAGCAAGGCTGTAATAATCCTGCAGTAAGGGAGTGAGTGGGGTTTCTTATTGATTTTTATCTTCTTAGAAATGTCCTTTATCCCTTCAAAAATTAACTTGGCAGCATCCAAGTAATGACACTTGTGAAATGAGAAAAGGGCATCAGCTATGGGGTACCTCTCCTGCTCATGACCAGAGCATGAAACAATTTTCCTCAACACTCCATCTATGAATCTGAGGTTGGGGTGCAAGTCCCTCTTCCTGATTGAGTCTCCTGAGGCTGTGACTCCTCTAGTTAACTCTTTTACAATCTTTGTGATGGTGGCTGTCAAAGGGGGATCCAAACCCCACTCAAGGCTATACCTGGCTGGTATCCCCACTATTTCTGCAATGGTAGTTTAGTTGAACAACATTTCCAAATTATCAATTAGCACTAGCAGTGCTGGATTCCCATCATCCCCAGTTTTGAGCCTGATGTTTTGGTCAAATAATTGCACTAGTTGTGGGAAGACTAGCTGCATTGGGGGCCTTAACAAGGGCAAGAGCTTTGCCTTGGTCAAGTATTCAATAGTAGCAGAGGTCTCAGGCAGCTCCTCAAAATAAAGTTTATCAAATATTGTCTCAACCTCCAATTTAATTGCTGCAACAAAATTAGATGGGACCCTGAGGTATTCATTGTCTTCTTCCTCTTCATCCTCAGGGACCTCAGGGACCTCAGGGGTTACTTCCTTACCTATTTTCTACTTCTTCTTTGACTTCTCATGACTTTTAGATGGAGGGTACTCTCTGGCCCTCTTTTTCAAGGCAGATTTCTTTTGGGAATGGTGGGCAGCAGAGGGCACACCTGTAGGTGGGGACACCTCAGAGGTCTCCAATGTGGAAGCCTCAGCAATCCTTATGGATTTTCTAGTGGCCACAGGGCTGCCATTGGCAGAAGGGTTCAACATAGTAGTTAAGGTATCTATGAATTTTGAACCCGCGGCTACGGGTGCTCAATTTGTACAAACTAGGGTTTGAAACTCTCAGATTATGAAATGCACACTTGGCACAACAACAACACCAAAATATCTCCCCTCTTAACTCTAAACTATCATCCAATGAAATCAACAGAGAGAGATGGAGAGCTTACCACGTGAAGCTAGGGTTCCTCGTAAAATGTTGCTCAATGATCCAAACTCACCCAAACCTAGTTCAAAATGACCAGGAGCTGATGGGGAACAAAAATGTAAGAGGACACTAGCTGAGGTTGAGTGGGAGTGGTATTATGGAAGAAAGAAGAAAAAGGGGAAACACAAATGCACAGAGAAACTTAGGGCAAAAAGATAGAATGAAGAAAATGGAGCAGTTCGCAGAGTCTATGGGCGTAAACTCGGGCTTCGCGCAGCTGTTGCTATGCTCTCGTGGAGTACGTTCCTCACACAGTACACAATTAACTCTGTGAGAACTTCAATTGATATGAAAAACACATTTAGGCACATGTGTGCGAAACAGCTGTTCCTCTTTCTCGCAGCTGGAGTAGCGAGTCACGTGAGCAGTAAAATGGTAGTCTTAAACACCTCGCAGGGCTCGTTATAAGGCTACAACATAAGTCTTTGTGCTCGCAGAGCTGGATCTCTGTGAGAAAGCATTAGGCAGCTTACGACCTTGAAATATGGGCCATTGGGCTATGTGAGAGAGCCACACTTAAGCTTTTCTCTGGGCTGGTGCCCTGGCCTGTGCATGTGCAATACCATGCACCAATTCAGTGTGCATCTGCTCCACTTCAGGACATGTATTCCATTCCGTCACGACAATCCCTTTATCAACAGTGCAACATCATAAATTTAGAAATCTCAAGATAGACATCCAGATCAAGTTCATGCAATGTGATATGAGAGTATCTCAACTAGCGGTAAAAATCATGAACATCAACATTTAGATGACAAATATCCACTTGCACTCAAAACAAAACCAAACAACATCAAATCAAACACACTAACAAAGCATTATTATCCAAAAATTAGTACTTGAAAAAGTTCTAAACAACACAAAACAAGACGCACAGTCAATACATATGGTACACACATTTTAGTTCTTTAGCCCTCACCCTCATTCCTTATTACTCTAGTGACCACCTCAGTTGCCTTGGCCTGCTGAACCATCATCCTCATGGGGAGAGGATGCATCTGTAATCATGTACTGTCCCTTTGGATTGATTAATGGTTGGCTAGGCAGTCTACCTTCCTCTCTTTTATTCAAAGCATTACAGATTTGACCCAGTTGGTCTTCAGTTTTCTTAATGCTTTGCCCAGGAGAGTTCACAGTTTGAACCAAGCCCCCCAAATTCTGCATGGATGCCAATATTTACTCTTCTAATGAAGAGGATCTGGACTGTTGTGGGGACAAGGCCAACTGGTTGGGCTGTGGGGCAGGCAACTGAAATTTTTTTCTAGGTGGGTATCCTTGGTTGAACTAGTGCTGAGGTCTATAAGGAGCTACCAACTGCTGATGCTGGGATTGAGGATAATTATCCTGTCTCCACCTCAAATTCGGGTGGTTCCTCCAAGAGTACCCAGTAGGTTGCTGCCCAAATGTCTGGGCAGCATTGGCTTGCTCGCTCCATAACAAAATTAGGGAATTGGTTGGCTGATGGACAATCCTGTAGTGAATGTGGAAATTAGCATAGTGTTAAGTGGTGAAAAATTCTACTTTTCACCCTTTAACCTGACCATTGATAGACCAGTGAGCACACTAATAAGCCTCTGTCTAGTGCATTTTGTTGAAAGCAATAAAAGATGACACTAATGCAAAAAACCACTCAAGAATGCCTAAAAAGGGGCCATCTCTCAGCCAGGACAAACCCAGTAACAGCACACCAGAGGGTAGCACATCACTGATCCTTGGGGCGAGTGGCTACAGTAGGGCAAGGCGAAGGAAGTGAACACAAGTTGAAAACATCCTATCGAGAGGTCACCTGAAGACTTCAATAGGAGCTGAAAGCAAAGAAAGGAGGAATTCGTGCAGTTGAGAAGGTTTCGATAGGATCTGAAGGCAGAAAAAGGATGGATTCATGTGGATTGAGGAGTTTGATAGGATCCAAGAACCTATCGAACAGCTGAAAGAAAGGAAGAAACCATCTTATCGAAAGCCTGCATGAAGGGTAAAGGGAACCTATCGAATGGTTTCCTGAACCTATCGAGATGGAGACGCTGGAATAGAACCTATCGAAGGTTGCTTAAGCCTTTCAATAGGAGTGAGAGCAACCCTATCAAATTGATGGCATGCAAAATGGAACCTATCAAAATGGTTCTCCAACCTGTCGAAAAGCCCCTCCAACCTGTCGAATGCTCCAGGCCAAGGGCTGAGAATGTTGAAGCTCTAAGAGAAGGCCCATCCTATTGAAACCTATCGAAGAGATCTCAGAACCTAGCAAAAGGACCAAAAAGCTCTATTTGAACCTGTTGAAAGCTTCCTGAACCTGTTGAAATCGTGTGCAAAATTTCTCAGAAATTTAACTATGGGGTGACCTGCTGCACGTAACTCGAGGCATATAGTGATTGGCACAATGGTTCTAGAAGATGCCCTAATCGACCCACGTGCTCTAACAGAACCCTAAAAACTCTGAGAACCTTCTAGAAGGGATTTTTGGCAGAAAAAATAGAGGAGAAAGCTATATATAGAGACCCCCAATTGCAATTGGGGAGGATCGAGATCTGAGTCAAATTCTGGAGATTAGAGCTTGCAGAGAAATTCTATTTTTCCTCCTTTAGCCCAACAATGGTTGGCTAATTCCCTTGGAGTAGCGAGGAGAGAGGTTAGATCTGTAATTGGGTAAGGTTAAGAGTGCTATTGTAGGTTCCCAGCTGCATAAACTACAGATATGAGAGTATTTCCATTGTAGAGTGATTTTGATTGCAATGTAAATGCTATTTTTAATGCTTTAATTAGATCTAAAGTTTCTTTTGTTTCATTTGGTGATCGATCGAATTTGTGTAGAGGAGTCTGTAGATCAGCTCACCCACATAACTGGTAGGCCTCTTGGATACCATCCGATCTCCCTGGATCTGATACTCCTGCAATTCCCTCAGTCTGTGACCTTAGAATTGCAGCATCTATAGTGGTTTTTAATTATTCTAATTGATGCTTTAGTTTTGGAGGAGATACCTAGGATGGTCTGTGACCATTAAAGTGGACAGATCATAACCTTAAGATTAGTCCAAGCTCAGGCTCCAATTGTATTCGTCTGCTGCAAATTCGTGGATCAGATAAAGTCTATAGGATGATCTGTGACCATTCAAGTGGATAGATCATAGCCTTAAGACCAGGTGGATCCTATGATTTGGAGTGGATCCTTCTACCCTGCAGCTGCACTTATAGCCAGTTGAGGGAATTGTGTACTTCAAACCTCTGTGGCATGATTAATCGAACCTAATTTCAGTGAAACCAATTTTTAAGCTACTCTTCTCCATTTTCTACTTTTAACTCTCTTCCCCTGCAAGATCTAAGTTCCTAAACTTGATCCAAGTTAGTCTATGTTTAATTTTAGCTTAGTTTTAGTGACAATCCATTTTAAACCTCTCCCCTGTCTTTTAGCTAAAGTAGCATTAGTTAGGGTGCCAGATCTCATACAGATATGGAGATTTATCATATTTTTAAATGAACCTCCCTGTGGACATTCCCTTACTCACCATCTTTTTAAAACTTGCTACAACGGACCCTGATTACTTGCAGGTCTATGTGAGTGTGTTCTGCCTAGTTTTGTTAGCGAATTTAGACCCTCATTTGAGGGTAGGCAAACACGCCAACCAGTTTTTGGCACCATTGCCGGGGAGGTGTGTTTAGAAATTGGTGGATCTAAGTTTTGTAGTTGTTTGTTTAATTTTACTAACTGCATATGTGAGTTTTTATTATTTTTTAGTATTTTGTATACATTTCATCAGATCTGAGGTTGCCAGTGAGAGGAGAATTGTGCTGGAGGCTGCTCTGTAGTTTGCATCCCTCTACTCTCCTTTTATTTTTTTGCTTTGTTGATATTTTTGTTATAGTAGTTAGACAGTTTGGTTTATTCTACTTGTTGTGTTGAGGATCCATTCTGCATTCAGAATTTGTGTATTGTATGTTTGGTAGGAGAACTCTCCAACCTCAGATTATTCCACTATATCCAGAGGTTGAAAAACTTCTCAGATCCAAACCAACTACACCCACTTCTGTTGTAATTGACTCTGTAGAAATGGGTGAGCAATAGCAGCCGAGAACCCTCAAGGAGTTTAATGCACCAAGGGTTTATAATTCCCCCTTCTGGATTCAATTTCCAGCTGCTCAAGGAAACTATGAGATAAAATCTTCCATAATTCAAATCTTACCCTCATTTCATGGCCTTACTAAAGAAGACCCCTATAAGCACATTGATGAGTTTTTGGGACTGTGCACTACATTTAATATCACAGGTTTGGGGGAGGAGGCCACCAGGATGAGACTCTTTCCTTTTTCTTTAAAGGACAGAGCCAGGACCTGGTTGTCAATGCTTCCACCCAACAGCATTCAGTCCTTGAGTGATCTCCAATGTCAATTTCTAGCCAAGTTCTTCCCTCTGTAAAAAACCAGCCAGCTGAGAAAGGGCATCATCTCATATGCCCAAGATTCAACTAAGGATTTTCACCAAGCTTGGGAGAGATTCAAGGAACTCCTAAAGAAATGCCCCCACCATCAAATCCCTGAATGGAAATTGGTTCAGAGCTTTTATCAGGGAATTGATTCTAAGAGCAGAGAAATGGTAGATGCTTCTTGTGGTGGCACCTACCTCCATAAAACTGTTGAGGAAGCATGGGAGCTCTTTAATATCATTAATGAGAACTCTATGCGAAGGGAAACCTTGGCTAGAGATCTAGAGCCTCCTAGGTTGGTAAAGGAGAATACTTCAAGAGGGAAGTTATATGAAGTGAGTGTGCCAAGTGATTTGGAAAGGAAAGTGGACAGCCTAATACGAAATTTGATAAGTGATGGGAACAATGACCACTGTGGCTGCTAGGGTGGAGGAGGCATGTGCCATATGCCAGTCCCCTGCTCACTCCCCTGAAGAATGCCCATCTGTTGACCAGTTTTATGATTTTATAGCAGAGCATGTGGCTACAACTCAGTCTTATGGGCAGCAGCCTGCTGCTGGGTATCAATGGAGAAATCACCCCAATCTGAGGTGGAGACAAGATGCATACCCCAGCCAGCAGCAACAGCCCATGCCCTACAGAAATGCTCAGCCCTATCGAGAAGGTTATGTCCCAAGGCCTCAATATCAGCAACCCATGGCCCAACCTGTGATTCTAGGCAGACCCTTTTTGGCCACAGCTAATGCTTTTATTCAATGCAGGTCTGGAATCATGAAAGTGTCATTTGGAAATATGAAGGTCAAATTGAATGTGTACAATGCAGCAAATCAACCTCATCCCGATGGGGACTTTTTTTTCTTGATGTGATAGATGAGGTTGTCCAGGAAAATGTGAATATGCTACTACACAGTAAGAAATGGTTTAATGAGTTAGCTGAAGTATGGAAGGAAACATAGGTAGAAAAGATTCCCACCTTGGAGATTGAGCATGTGAAACTTGACTCTTCTGAAGCACCAGCAGCACAACACTACCGATGGAGGCCTACTTTGTTACCTCTCCTACCCCCCTCTAAGGCACCCCTACTGCCCTCCCTCATTAGTCCCCAAGAGGTGGAGTTAAAGCCACTCCCAAAATCTTTGAAATATGCCTTTTTAGGAGACAACACCAAATTGCATGTGATAATCTCTTCTTCCCCCTATCTTGAGCAGGAAAATGAACTACTTTGTATACTTAAAAGGCATAAGAAGGTAATAGGATGGACCATTGCAGACCTTGGGGGAATCAACCCTACTGTGTGCACGCATAAAATTCATCTTAAGGAAGGCTCCAAACCTTTCAAAGAGATGCAGAGAAAACTCAACCCACACATGCAGGAGGTTGTGATGAAGGTGGTAGTCAAACTCCTAGATGCTGGGATAATTTATCCCATCTCGGATTCACAATGTGTAGCACCTACCTAGGTAGTACCCAAGAAATTCGGCATTACAGTTGTTGAAGCTGATTCAGGTGAACTGATTCAAACTAGATAGACCACTGGTTGGAGAGTATGCATAGATTACTACAAACTCAATGAAAAAACCAGCAAGGATCACTTCTCATTGCCCTTTATAGACCAAATTTTGGGCAAGCTGGCAGGCAAGGCCTATTACTGTTTTCTTGATTGATATTCAGGGTACATTCAGATCCCTGTATACCCCCAGGACCAAGAAAAAACCACATTCACTTGCCCATTTGGAACCTTTGCATACAGAAGGATGCCATTTGGGTTGTGTAATGCACCTGCCACGTTCGAAAGATGCATGTATGCTATATTCTCTGACATGATTGATAAGTTTTTAGAGATCTTTATGGATGATTTCTCCATTTATGGAGATGATTTTAGCCAATGCCTACACCATCTTAGCTCTATGCTGCATAGGTGTGAGGAGATCAACCTAGTTCTGAGTTGGGAGAAGAGTCACTTCATGGTGACTCAAGGCACTGTTCTAGGACATGTTGTCTCTCACAGAGGAATCGAGGTTGATCAAGCTAAGATTGATTTAATTGCTCATTTGCTCCCCCCCCCGAAAACTGTCAAACAAGTTAGATCATTTCTGGGCCATGCTGGGCTTTATAGGAGGTTCATCAAGGACTTCAGCAAAATCTCCAAACCCCTTTGTCATCTGTTGTGCCAGGATTTTTCTTTTGACTTTAAGGAGGAATGCCGAGTTGCTTTTGAACTATTAAAGACCTGTCTGACCACAACTCCCATCTTGTAATCCCCTTATTTCTCTCTGCCATTTGAGCTGATGTGTGATGCATCAGACTTTGCCATTGGGGCAGTGTTGGGTCAAAGAAAATACAAGGCACGTTTTGTTGTAGCATATGCCAGTAAATCAATGGTTGATGCTCAATTGAATTATACGACAACTGAGAAAGAGCTATTAGCTATTGTCTTTGCCTTACAAAAATTCAAGTCTTATGTGCTGGGATAAAAAATTATTGTGTTCACTTACCACTCAGCTCTGAAATACCTCTTGTCCAAAAAGGAAGCCAAAGCAAGACTAATCAGGTGGATTCTTCTCTTGCATGAATTCAATTTAGAGATTAAAGACAAAAAGGGAGTTGAGAACATGGTGGTTGACCATTTGTCAAGGATCTCAGTAGTTGAATCAGAAAGCTTGCCCATTAATGACTCCTTCCCAGATGAGCAGCTTTTTACTGTTCAGATAAGTATGCCCTGGTTTGCCAATATTGTCAATTACCTTGCTATGGGTAGGATCCCTCCACATTGGAACAAGGATGATAAAAATCTATTCTTTCCATAACTTTCACATTACATGTGGGTGGATCCTTACCTTTTTAAGCATTGTGCAGATCAGGTGATCAGATGTTGTGTACCCGAAACTGAGTTTCAAAATATCCTAACCATGTGCCATGAACAAGCTTGTGAGGGCCACTTCAGTGGTAACAAGACAGTGGCCAAGGTTCTTCAAAGCGGTTTCTACTGGCCTACCCTATTCAAAGATGCCTGACAACACTGTCAAGCCTGCCATCGATGCCAGCAAATGGGCAATATTACAAGGAGAAACTCTATGCCCTTGCAACCTATACTTGTTGTCGAACTATTTGATATTTGGGGAATCGATTTTATGGGCCTTTGTCCCCCTTCTGCTGGATACAACTTCATCCTTGTAGTTGTGGACTACGTATCCAAATGGGTAGAGGCCATAGCTACGAGGGCAAATGATCATAAAGTCGTCATTCAATTTCTGAAAGATAACATCTTCTCAAGATTTGGCTTTCTTAAAGCTATTATTAGTGATGGGGGAAGCCACTTCTATAATAAACCTTTTGACAAACTAATGGAAAGATACTATGTTACCCACAGAGTAGTGACTCCCTACCACCCACAAACCAGTGGGCAAATAGAGATTTCCAACAGGAAAATCAAACATATTCTCGAGAAGACTGTGATAACTGACAAAAGGGATTAATCAAACAAATTGACAGATGCATTATGGGCTTATAGAACAGCCTATAAAACCCCCATAGGCATGTCCCCATTCAAACTCGTTTATGGCAAGGCCTGTCACTTGCTTGTTGAATTGCAACAAAAAGCATATTGGGCCATTAGAGCAGTAAATTCTGACTTACACGCAGCTGGTATTCACAGGGAACTCCAGTTATCCGAGCTTGATGAATTGCGACTAGAAGCTTATGCAAATGCCCAGAGTTACAAGGAAAGGACCAAAGCCTTCCATGACCGACATTTGCTACGAAAAGAGTTCAAGCCAAATGATAAGGTATGGATGTTCAACTCCAGAATGAAATTCTTTCCAGGAAAGCTACAGTCCAGATGGGATGGACCTTTCACAGTGGTACACGTCTCTCCATCAGGAGCTGTCGAAGTCATGCATCCTACAGATGGCAGAATCCTTAAGGTCAATGGTCAGAGGCTGAAACTTTACGTCAGCAATATTCACGAGCCTGAAGAGACCATTGATCTTCAGGATCCTCCAGGTTAATACGTGACTTCTATTTGTATCATATGTATTCTATTTGATTTATACCTTGATTCTTTCCCTCGATATTTTTTCTGCAATAAAATGGCCATGTCAAAATCCCGCTTCATTTCAATAAACTAACTGGTAGCACAACAAATGAGTTAATGGGTGCTTAGGCTAAAGCCCTGCACACACAGGCCATGTAATTGAACTCATAGGACCTCTCGATAGGTCATTTGGACCTTTCACTAGGTAAGCTGCTGACGTCGATAGGATTGATGAGGATTTCGATAGGTGCTACAACTTCTTGATAGGTGAGAACAACTTTGCGATAGGTTCTGGATTCTTACCTGGAACCTATCGACAGGATTGACAAATGTACTACCCAACCTATCAAAAAGTTGTTTTCACCCCTCTGCACCTCCCCTGGGTTTCAGCCCCACGCCATAACTCCCCGCGCTAAATATAGGCTGCCAGTTAATGCACGATTTCGTTCCCCATGCTGATTTGTCAAATTAACCATTCACTCCTTCTCATCGACGGCGGCGATATTGAATGCTCCGCTTCATATTCTCTTATTCATCCACCTTAAATAGATGCAGATGGCTCGACTTCGTCCCATTCCTCTCCTTCTACCCTCTGCACTCCTCCTCATAACTATGGCAGATGATAAGCCCACCTCCACTACTGCTCAACTCTACCTCTTCTAGCTGGAGCCACTACCACCCAAGGAACCAGACCCATTGCAATTCCTCTGAGACGAATACGAGGAGGTCCAGCGGATCCTCGCCAAGGAGGAAAAGCAAAAAGATAAGAGGGAGAAGAAGAAGCAGAAGACTGAGCCACCGGCTTCTCCGCCCCCATCCTCCTCTGCCACCCACCCCCCTGCCCCCTGATCCTGCCCTTTTTCCTTTTCTTCCCCCCTGCTTGCAATTCCTCTTCCACAGGACGCAGGCTGAGGATATCCCTGAGCTAGGGGGAAGGCTTTTCGGTTGCCAAGGTTATTTTGTCCACCTGAAGGTCATACTTTTCGCATCCTGGTGCTTGACCATTGTACTGCCTGTCCACTTCGTCTCTTTTTAATAAAATACTCTATTTATGCCATTTTCTTTTTCTGGTTGTCCTCTTGTCTTGTTTTTGTCCTGACCGCACAGCTACACCCACTACACCGTAAATAGTGAGGACACTATTTAGTTTAGGTTTGGGGCTATGGCATGTATGCCAATAAATTAGTTAATTTCAGTGTAGCCAGGTCTAAAAAGGAGTGTTTGGAATTAATAAGAGTAAATTCCCACTTGAATTTTTTGGAAAAGAGGAAATTAAAAAACTGTTTGAAACTGAAATAAGCTATAGTCCAACAGACTTCATGAGGAAAATGTCAACAAGTTGTGAAAAATAATTTTGATGTGTAGTAAACTTGAAATAAGAGAAGATTGTGAAGATACACCCCTGAAAATTTGATGGAAAGCCATACCCAGTGAGATTTGGGCCTGAAAATTTTTCTTTGAAGAGTATCTTGCCAATTTTTTCTGCTCTGAGGACTGACTGGACCTAATTCTGATCACCAGAAGTTGGGTAGAACCGAATTGAAATAGCTTGACAGCACTCATGACATTGAAGACATGAAGTAAGGTCATCCCTTGGACAGCTTGAACCTAAAATGCCCCACCTTTGAACTGCCCTTGATACACACCAGTTGAGATTTTAAAATCACAGTTTGTCTTTGACGGAAACCAGAAATTTTGAACCCAAAACCTTTTTGACCTATTTCAGTTCACCCTCAACCTAAGAAATCAGAAAATAAGAGAAGTGAGGTTAGAGATGCAAGGTTCGACGTCTGGCAAAGGAAGAAGCAAGTATATTTGAAAACTAGTGTGATGTATAGTTGTGGCATCCCAATTTTTTTTTTTAAAAAAAAGAGCAAAAGGATGAGAAAGAGAAGTCACTTCATTTGAAAATCTACAAGAAGATAAGAAGCCAATGAAGCTGATTGCTTCAAGTCTGAAATTCCATAAAGAAATTAAGGAGGTGCTGAAATGAAGAAGGTTGAGCTATAGACCACCTCCTTACCTTTACTGATTTCTTAATTTGAATCCCTTTTACCCTTTCATTCTTTTACAAGCCTCATCCATAAGCCACATTACAACCCAATAAAAAGACCTTACTGATCTGAAATGAATTGAGCTGTCATATGGAGATAAAGATTTGTTTAATCTATGATGTAAAGAGCTAGAAAAATTTCAGGAATTAGAGCAATGCCTATGCTCATGCTTACAGTCCTATTTGAGGGCTGTAACTGCTCTTGAACTGTGTGAAATTCTACACTCTTCATTTTTCTTTTGAGTAAACAGCCCTGGTGAGACTTGGGTCTGAAATCCAATTTAATGGGGGTAGTATCAAAACAGAATCTTCATGTGAAAGGTGAGCCATGCATTAATTTTTAGGAGCAATGCCTTGACATTAGCTGAGTGATGGTGAAGGATTGCAGCAGACTTTCAAGTTTGGAACTGACTTTTCCTATGGAAATTCCTCTAATGAATTGAAAAGACATGGTGTGAATTTATTCTATTTACTGAAACTCTGTTTAGCAGGATGCACTACTATTAACTAACCTTATTAGAGAAGTTTGTGGGTACCTTCACTGAAAACCCTCAGGAGACTTCACTCCTCCACTAGGGATCACCTAGGGGTTTAAAAGGCTTGGTGCATATGCTAGCAAAGCTTAGGTTTGAGGGTGTGTTAAGTGGTGAAAAATGCCACTTTTCACCCTTTAACCTGACTATTGATAGACCAGTGAGCACACTAATAAGCCTCTGTCGAGTGCATTTTATAGACAACAGCAAAAGATGACACTAATGCAGAAAACCACTCAAGAATGCCCAAAAAGGGGTCATCTCTCAGTACAGGACAAACCCAGCAACAGCACACCAGAGGGTAGCACATCACTGATCCTTGGGGCGAGTGGCTACAGCAGGGCAAGGCGAAGGAAGTGAACACAAGTTGAAAACATCCTATCGAGAGGTCACCTGAAGACTTCAATAGGAGCTGAAAGCAAAGAAAGGAGGAATTCGTGCAGTTGAGAAGGTTTCGATAGGATCTGAAGGCAGAAAAAGGATGGATTCATGTGGATTGAGGAGTTTGATAGGATCCAAGAACCTATCGAACAGCTGAAAGAAAGGAAGAAACCATCTTATCGAAAGCCTGCATGAAGGGTAAAGGGAACCTATCGAATGGTTTCCTGAACCTATCGAGATGGAGACGCTGGAATAGAACCTATCGAAGGTTGCTTAAGCCTTTCAATAGGAGTGAGAGCAACCCTATCAAATTGATGGCATGCAAAATGGAACCTATCAAAATGGTTCTCCAACCTGTCGAAAAGCCCCTCCAACCTGTCGAATGCTCCAGGCCAAGGGCTGAGAATGTTGAAGCTCTAAGAGAAGGCCCATCCTATTGAAACCTATCGAAGAGATCTCAGAACCTAGCGAAAGGACCAAAAAGCTCTATTTGAACCTGTTGAAAGCTTCCTGAACCTGTTGAAATCGTGTGCAAAATTTCTCAGAAATTTAACTATGGGGTGACTTGCTGCATGTAACCCGAGGCATATAGTGATTGGCACAATGGTTCTAGAAGATGCCCTAATCGACCCACGTGCTCTAACAGAACCCTAAAAACTCTGAGAACCTTCTAGAAGGGATTTTTGGCGGAAAAAATAGAGGAGAAAGCTATATATAGAGACCCCCAATTGCAATTGGGGAGGATCGAGATCTGAGTCAAATTCTGGAGATTAGAGCTTGCAGAGAAATTCTATTTTTCCTCCTTTAGCCCAACAATGGTTGGCTAATTCCCTTGGAGTAGCGAGGAGAGAGGTTAGATCTGTAATTGGGTAAGGTTAAGAGTGCTATTATAGGTTCCCAACTGCATAAACTACAGATATGAGAGTATTTCCATTGTAGAGTGATTTTGATTGCAATGTAAATGCTATTTTTAATGCTTTAATTGGATCTAAAGTTTCTTTTGTTTCATTTGGTGATCGATCGAATTTGTGTAGAGGAGTCTGTAGATCAGCTCACCCACATAACTGGTAGGCCTCTTGGATACCATCCGATCTCCCTGGATCTGATACTCCTGCAATTCCCTGAGTCTGTGACCTTGGAATTGCAGCATCTGTAGTGGTTTTTAATTGTTCTAATTGATGCTTTATCTTTGGAGGAGATCCCTAAGATGGTCTGTGACCATTAAAGTGGACAGATCATAACCTTAAGATTAGTCCAAGCTCAAGCTCCAATTGGATTCGTCTGCTACAAATCTGTGGATCAGATAAAGTCTATAAGATGATCTGTGACCATTCAAGTGGACAGATCATAGCCTTAAGACCAGGTGAATCCTGCGATTTGGAGTGGAGCCTTCTACCCTGCAGCTGTGCTTATAGCCAGTTGAGGGAATTGTGTACTTCGAACCTCTGTGGCATGATTAATCGAACCTAATTTCAATAAAACCAATTTCCAAGCTACTCTTCTCCATTTTCTACTTTTTACTCTCTTCCCCTACAAGATCTAAGCTCCTAAACTCGATCCAAGTTAGTCTGTGTTTAATTTTAACTTAGCTTAAGTGACAATCCATTTTAAACCTCTCCCCTGTCTTTTAGCTAACGTAGCATTGGTTAGGGTGCCAGATCTCATACAGATCTGGAGATTTATCATATTTTTAAACCAACCTCTCTATGGACATTCCCTTACTCACCATCTTTTTAAAACTTGCTACAACGGACCCTGATTACTTGCAGGTCTGTGTGAGTGTGTTCTGCCTAGTTTTATTAACGAATTTCGACCCTCATTTGAGGGACAAACATCCCAACACATATCAGACATGCCTCCTCCACTTGTGCACCATTCTAGGCTGCATCACATTCATCAATTTATCAAATTTCAAGCTTAATTTGTCCACCTTCTTCTCCAACTCAGTTGGCACCTTCACTTCATATATTCCACCTCTAGGGGTGGCATCTTTCACCAACTTAGCAGAGGGTTGACTGTCATTGTGGGATAGTGACTCCTGCTGCATGGAGTTTTCCCCTATAATGTCAAACAACTCCCAAGCCTCATCAGCTATTTTGTGGAGGTAGCTACCACCACATGAGGCATCCACCATATCCCTGCTCTTGGGATTAATTCCTTGATAAAATACTTGCACTAATTGCCACATTGATATTTGGTGGTGGGGGGCATTTTTTTAACATCTCCTAGAATCTTTTCCAAGCTTTATAAAAATCCTCAGTTGAGGACTGAGTAAATGACAGAATACTTGTCCTCAACTGGCTGGTCTTGCTCATAGGAAGGAATTTAGCCAGGAAGTGGCTTTGCAGGTCACTCCATGATTGTATGTTGTTGGCTGGGAGCTTAGAGAGCCATGTGCTGGCTTTGTCTTTTAAAGAAAAAAAAAAAAGCCTCAGTTTAGTGGCTTCCGGACCCAAGCCAACAATATTGAAAATGGTACAAAGCACTAAAAATTAGTCAATATGCTTGTACAGATCTTCCTTACTAAGCTCATGAAAGGATGAAAACATATTGATGGTGGAGGCTTTGATTTCATAGTTTCCTTCCACTGAAGGGTATTGTATGCAAAAGGGAGAAGTGTACTCCCCAGGTGCATTGTACTCCTTCAAGGTTCTCTGCCTCTCAACCATGGTAGCTAGCTCAGTTTCAATAGTAGGGCCTTGTGTGGTGTTTCTTGGTCGGAGGATCTTTTCCACCACAGGATTTAGAGGTTCCAACTCAGGGTTTAGGGATCTCCTTCCAAGCATACACCAGCAACTCATCAAGTAAGGAAAATGCTTACAGCACTTAAAGAATTTCTAAACTAAAATAACAACCAAGCTACAATAACTACTAAACAAATTACACTACATGAACTACAAGGAATTCAACATCAAGGGACTAAGTTCAGGGTAAAAGAGGTGCAAACAGAGCTAGCTAGACTCCCATTGTAGCTCTAGCTTTTCCCTTCTACTGGTGTCCAATTCTGCAAAATTCTTAAAGAATCAGTCGCACTTTTATCCTACTATGGCACAGCTATAAAGAATTCTCTAAAATATAATATAATACGACTCGGGTCTACTAAAAAGATCAACATCCCCGGCAGCGGCACCAAAAGCTTGTTATCTATTAATTTGGGATTTCCTTTATTTATTACCAGTGTGCTTGCTTATTGTATGGTGAGAATAAATAATAAAAATAATGTAAAGCAAAATAAAGATGATGGTAATAGCACAACTAAAGAAATCCTAAGCCTGCAAGATCCAAGGCTATTGTAGCAAGATTTGATGAGTAAGAGTTTGTCCCATAGAGAAGTTGATCTAGAACCCAAAATGGGCTATAATAGTAGGCCTCCAGATCTGGCAATCCTAAAGAAAGGGAGTTGGGTGTCATGCCTATACTAAATTACCTAACGAAATAAATAAAGTGCAGTCCTATACTAAGAAAGGGTTATAAAGATGAGGATGGTGGTGTGTTAAAATAAGAATAAAAAGGGTGAGAAGTAAGCAACTAAGGTTATAGATTTATTTAGTTATACAACTCAGATTTATGAATCTCTCTACAACTAGTCCTTGCTGAAGTGCTATTACTAACCTCAACAAGGTGGAAGTATCCAACTTAACCCATACCGTTTGGGGTGCTCCTAAGGCTATAGTCTGTCCACTCAAATGGTCACAAACTATCCTATAGAGTTTGTCAAATCCCATTGATCAAGCCAGAAGTTGTTGATCTAATCCAGAGGAGTAAGTTGATCAAACCTCATCTAGGGAATCAGATCAGGACATGAATACCATTGCAGCACTATGTTTGCTAGTGCTACGAGCTCCCCAGATATGTGCACAGATCTGGCTGACATTCATAGGGGTATTAAACCAAGGAAAATCATATGGTAGATAGTAGATCTAGTAGAAACTGAATGGGTTATTCCCCAAAACATGAATCCTATAGACATCTAAGGAAACCATAAGATCTTTAGATTAAATTATACTTTTAATCAACAATTTATTGCTTAAAAATAGCTTGCAATACAAATGTCCTCACAGCTGCAATCACTACAAAGAAGCTAACTAACATCTGATAGCGATCAAGTAAAACAGAAGGGAGTCTGTTCCTACACAATCTCTCACTATGCTACAAGTCCCAGTGTAGAGAAGAAGAATCCATCTCAGATCTGTGACCAAGTTTGCCCTAGGGTTATAGTCTGTCCACTCAAATGGTCACAAGCTATCCACAGAGGCTCCCTTACCCACAAATAGAAAGACAGAGCATAAAAATTATTGTCTGCCACCATAGTCCCAGGGCATCACGCTCTGGCTTCCATGGACCTTTCAATAAGCTCAAATCCTAAATGTATACTATAGCCTGAACAAAACTATGGACAAATAGGAAAATAATAGATTGAGTAAGCATTCAAACAAAGATTCCATTGATTTGATGTCATTAATAATGAAATCCCTCAAGGCAACAGCCTTGCGCCCAACAGCTCAACACCGAGTCCCAATATTTACTGAACTATTACAAAACTTACAAAAAACTATACATAAATGCTTACCAAAGGTTTAGCCAGCAAGTGCTGAGCTAAGAGAGAAGAAAAAATGGAAAAAGAGGTGATCAAACCCTAACCCTAATGTTGGCTGCCTCTGGTGTGCTTACATTATTGGTTGGTGGTGAAAGTCATTTAAAAATCAAAGAAAGAGTAAAACAGGGGATGAATTCAGCACAACTCAGAAGTCCTAGACCGACAAGATACAGGGTCCATTATAGCAAGTTTTGATAAGTAAGAGTTTGTCCCATAGGGAAAGGTGATCTACAGCTCCAATGGAGCCATCTCTAGTAGTTCCTCAAGATCTGACTACAGATCTGGCAGTCCTAAACGGAGGGGAGTTTAAGGTCACTTATTCTAAGTATTCTAATGTCTAAACTATAGAAAGGGTTGAGAGGATGGATGGAGTGTGGAAAATAAATATAAAAGTGTGAGAAGTATGATATTGAGCCAAGGTCAGAGAAGTTTTGTAACTCAGATTCAGATCTGATGTTATAGAAATCCTGTCCAGGGGCTACATTATCACCACTGAGGAGAAAGGATCCAACCCATCACTCTGCCATGATTCCACCCTTAAGGCTATAACCTGTCCACTCAAATGATCACAGATTATCCCATAGGGGAGCCACTATCCAGGGATGGGTCAAAACACAACAAGTAAATCATTGCAGGCACTATTTCATCCAGGCTACCAGCTCAAGAATCCATAGGGAACCTCAATCTCTAAAGCTCTATATGTGGGGCTAAGGCTGTATAGGACCATGATAGCCTGCATACACATAGAACCAAAGAAGAGATTGAGTACAACCTTCGATCTATTCCATTGCTTGAGTGAGGCTACAATGGTCCACCACCTATAATCTCTATAACCAGATCAGATCCAACATCCGATGGCGATCTATACAAATATAGGGAGTCTCGTCAGATAATCTCTCTCACCGTGCTTCTACAAGCTCAGGTGTAAAGAAGAAGGATCCATCTTGGATCGGTGGATTAGAATCACCCTAAGGCTATAATCTGTCCACTTAAATGGTCACAGACTATCCCAGAGGTTATCCTCCTCACGGAGCCCAAGACAAAACAAGAATAACGCTGCTACCACCATGGTCACAAGGCTACCAGCTCAAGCTCCCATGGGGATTTCAGATCTAGTGGGTCCTGTGGTGGGGCTAAGGCTGTAGGACCATGATAGCCCAGACACACAGGTCACTTGGATCTGAATGGCCCTTAGAATCAGTCCTCCATTGCTTTGAAACACAGCCAAAGCAATGGCGGATCATAAGGCAGCAGCCTTGCACAGAGCATCTCACACATAAACACCAATCCCACAAAGTACAGATCCTATTATAGAACTTTCATTAATCTAGTTCAAAAACACATACAAAGACAGCTAGCAAGTGCTGAACTATGGAGAGAAGGAAAAAGAAAAAGAAAACTACTTACAGCTAAAAAGAAAGAGAAGAAAAATGATCTGAGATGTGTTCTCAGGTACCTAAACCTAAGCTAGGTATGGGTTTATATAGCAGTGGGGTGGCGGCGCATTAGGGTTAGGAAATCCTAATTTTAACGATGCCACATGGCCTAACAGTGATCCTTGGATGCCTCGAGGCACGTGCACAGATATTTGAGCATGGGAGTGTATGCCCTAATCGCTGGAAATTCCCAGAAGGTCCTCTACTGAAGAGATGGAAGTTTAGGTTCAAAGCTTCACTAGGTAGCTGTAGTTTCCCAGACTTGTCGCGTGGTAGCTCTTTGCTCTTCGCTAGGATGATTTGACATTGAAGCTTCAGCCGTCACTAGGTTGCCTTGGTTTGCTCTTCAGGCAGTTGCACGGTAGAGAATTGCGCTCTCGCTGGATTGGGCTTCGCAAGGTTGAGTAGAAAACACAGTCTCAGATGTCGCGGTGTTGAAGTTCAAGCAGTCACGAGGTTGCTCGGTCTTCGCTGGGCTAATCTTCGTGAGAGTGAATTTAGACAGCGCGAGCACTTCTCTTTACTGGACTTTGCGAGTTACCTCGCAAGGCTTTAATGAGTTCTGAATTGCGTGAGGTTCCATGTCTTAATTGATCTTCGCGAGGATGGCTTTGCCTTCGGCAGGATGTTTTCTTTCTTGAATGGCGCGAGAACTGCGCGAGGAGTTCTGCTTTTGATAATTGCATCCTGCGGCGACTGCGCGATAGCTGCGCGAGGAATCTTCTAAAACTCTCTCTCCTTAGCTGTTTTGATTGAACTACACGAGATTGAGAGAGGTCTGCTTTGAACTGCGCGACACTGCGCGATGTGTTCTACTCTTAAGCTTCGCGAGAGCTGCGCGAGTGTGAGTTTCTGAAGCTCTTCAGTCACTCATCTGTGCAAGAGGTTGCTATAAAGTCTTGGGAAGCTCAGTTGAACTGCGCGAGAAATATTTCTCCTGAATCCTCTAAACCTTGGGTCAGCTGTGTGAGGCTCATTTCAGGTCTAGATTCAGAGTTCATTCTTCTGAGGGATTTCTGGTGCCAAAGCAGGCTCCTAACAACATTCCTGGCCTTATTTCACTGCTGATTATTACCTACATAAAACACTTAACAAGAACTTATTAGGTGGCTAAGGGTCTAATCAAAGGTTAAGTTAAGGGGTGAAAAGTAGTGCTTTTCAGGTCTTAACACACCCCCAAACCTAATCTTTGCTAGTCCCTTAGCAAAGCTACATTAAATCTACTCTAAAAAATAAATGCCACTTTCGTAGGGAGCACGGATACATTTAGAATATGTACCAAGCCTTTTAAACCCCTAGGTGATCCCTAGTGGAGGAGTGAAGTCTCCTGAGGGTTTTCAGTGAAGACACCCACAAACTTCTCTGTGAAACAGCTAACAAGAGTGCAGTATCATTAAATGAGCAGTCAAGGAATCAAATTTAGTTTACTCTTGAATTAGTACACATAAAAGAATTTTAATCCATTGATTGCACAGAGATTTAGATAGCATAAACTTTTCATGAATGCACAACACTTCCAATCAATTTACAATCACAGAAAACTGCACTAGTGTGTGCCAGCACTGAGCTTATCCTTAGGTCAAAAATTAGGTTAAGGCCATACATAATGCATTCAAGTTCAGACCCAAAAACTTTGCTGGGCATACTCTCATAAGGGTTTTGTTGAGGGGTTCATTCTCTCACCGGCTCAAGAGCAGTTACTTCCCCCAAATGGATCTGTAAGCATGAGCATAGGCAGAGTTCTTAAGTGTTGACATCATTGACAGTTCCTCACCATAGATTGGATAATTCCTTATCTTCACATGATAGCTCACTCAACTTTGGATCACAAGGGCTTTTAACTGGGCTGTAATGTGGCTTATGGAGTAGGGTTAAAAAGAATGGAAGGTTGAAAAGGGGTTCCAATTTGAGAAATCAGTAGGTCACAGAGGTGGTTCATGACTTCACCTTCCATAATTCAACTCCCTTCATCTTCTTTGAGATTTTCCGATTTGACGTGATCAGTTTCTCTTCTTAATTTTGATTTTCCAATGAAAGTTCCTCTTGACTTCTCTCTTACTCCTCTTCATTATTATTTTTGTTTCTTTTTACTGGAGTTTCCTTCTTTTTATTTTGTTTTTACTTTTCAGAAATGCCACCATGTTCTCGCCACATCGCCATTTTGAGATCCTTCTTCTCCATTCACCTAATGTTGACCATAGCTAGTCCATCTTCCACTCTTTCTCCTTTACCTTCTGAATTCTCAGAGTGAGGGTAGGTTGAATCAGGTTCATAGGTTCAGGTTCAAGTACTCAGGTGTATTTTGAAGAAATTTAGGATTTAAAGCTCAAAGGGGGGTATGGACAAGGGCAGTTGCTTTAGGATTGGTCTTTTTAGGCTCAAACTGTCCAAGAGAAGGCTTTGATCCTGTCCTAGGTCTCATGAGTACTGTCAGTTGTTTCAACTTGGAGTTACCTAACTTCTAGTGAGCACAGTGACTCAGGCAATCCTTAGAACTAAAAGAAATGCCTTAGTTACTCCTCAAAGAATAGAAAAATTTTGTAGGCCCAATCTTCACTGGTTATGGTCATCCTTTGAACTTTCAAGTATGTCCTCACCTTTTTCTCTCTCTAATGATTCACTAAGTGCTGATACAAGTAGGTTTCCTTGGTGATATTATCATGGAAATATGGAATATTAGAAGTTTATACTGTCTAAAGTTTGTAGAAATGTTAACTTTCTTATTTGCATGATTCTTAAGTGAACATAGATCCATTTCCATATTACTCAGATGAGTCTGCTGCACTTATGTTAACTATTCCATTAGTAGGGTCTACCTGCCATACCCCCAAACCTAGGAGGAGCAGTGCCCTCACTGGTTCAAAGTGAATGTGCAGCAGAACTATTGAGGCTAAAAGAAAAGGAAAGAACAGGGAATAAAACACACAACAGGCAAAACAAGATAGTAAAGACAGGGGGAAAAGCCTATGAAAAATTAGAAATGTATAAAATATAAGAAAATAGAAGCAAAAGAAACAGAGAAAATCCTAGGTACAATCTAGTTAGAATCTGTCTCAAAACTTGTCCCATCCCATCTTCTTTGCATGCTCTTGCAAGAGAGCCTCTTCTTCTTTCTTCTTTCGTTCCCTCTCTGCCTGTCTTTGCTCGAGAGTTTTGGGTATGGTTGGAGCCCTGACCCTCATTTTTCTCTTTTTTCGTTCAAGAGGGATCTCTGAAGATTTATCAGTGGTTGGCTCAGGGGTTTTGGTGGGAGATTTTCCTTTGGGGCCCTTACCTTTGGAGGCGTGCCCTTGCTGAGGCAGAGGGGGAATAAGAGGTGGTTGGGCTGGTGCTGGCTCAGGAGGGGCAACAGGGGATTTAGCTTTTACTTGCACCTGAGGCAGGAGAGGACTTTTCCCTTTTACTGGTTTAGGGGGAGCCACAGAAGATGGATCTGGTACTTTGGCTGCAGGAATGGCAGGGCTCTTCCCTTTCACGAGCTGGCTTAGTGGTGGTGCCTCCTCAGACTTGGCAGATTTTTCTTTTCCAATTTTCAAAGAGCGACTTGGGGGAGTAGTCCTCTTGGCAGCAACCTTCCTTCGCTGAGGATAGGATTGTTCAGCAGGGCTGGCTGAAGGAGCAGCAGCAGTAGTGGGGGCACTGGGATCCCTAGGTAGTGCAACATCAGATTCTGAGTCAGAAGGAAAGAGCTCAGTAGGGTCCAATCAAAGGGCAGTAGCAGCCTGTTTGCGTTCCTCTTTCAAAAGTAGGCGACCATGGGGATCATCCTGAGCAGAAGCTCTGGTGACCTTTGGAGGTGGGGATGGAGGGGCCGACCTTTTACCTTTTTGGGCTGTAGTGGCTCTTTTAGAAGTGGGCTTTTTCTTAGAAGGAGTTCGTTTTCTTTTGGGAGCAGGATAGGGAACAGGGGAGGGCACTGAGAGAGGAGCAGGAGCTGCAGTAGGGATTTGAGCAGGAGCAACAGGTTGTGTAGGTACTGCAAAAGGAACTGCAGTAGGCATTTAAGGAGGAACAGGAGGAGCTATCGGAGTTGGAGCTGTGGGAGGTCGGGGAACAGATTGTGTAGGGGTTGGGGTAGGGGCAGTGGAAGAAGATGGGCCTGGTTGTGTGGAAGAAGATGGGGCCTCAGGGGGAGCTATGGCAAGAGGGGTGGCCTGTATGGGTTGGGAAAGTAGGAAGGCAACTCTCTGTTCCAAGATTTCAATTTTCTTGTTAGCCCACAGGAGATTGGTATCTACAAGCTTCTTACTGAGTCGGTTGATCTCCTGAGCATTGTTCAATTTTTTCTCTAATAGCCTGTTGTGCTTTTTTGCCCTCTCTGCATTGGCCTTTTCAATCTTAGTAGTCATTCTGTAATACGTTGCCGCAGCCTTGTTTGCATTTAGGGTCTCCAAAATTGCCTCCTTCCCTTTGGAAATATCTCTCTGCTGCTCGCGGTGAGCAAGCTTCAAGTCACTAAGTTTCTGCAGCAAGGGGTATTCGATGGCTTGGCGGAGTTGGGCCATGCCATTGAGAACATCCCTTTTGATATAGGGATTGTCTCTCATGGCATGGAGGAGGGTGAAGTAGGGAGGAGTGTAATAGGAGTGTCTGGGCAAGATTGGTAGAAATGGAGTGGAAGAAGTAGATGGTGATGGATCCTGGGGGAGAAAAGTGGGGGTTGTAGAAATGGTTGGGGTGGTCTAGGTTGAATGGTCAGTGAAGTGAGGAGGGGGTGGGAGAAGAGGGGGAATGGAAGGTATGGGTGGAAGTGAAATGAAGGAAGGGCAACGGATGTGGATGGTTCAGGGTAAGGGAAGAAGGGGATGGTGAAGGGTTGAAATGGAAGGGGTGGGGGTGCAAAGAAGTGGGGTTGAATGGGAAAGGTGGATGGGAATGGAATGGGGTCAGTTTGGGTAGAAGTGTTGGCAAATTGAGGTGGAGGTAATATTAGATGGGGTAGGATAGGTAGAGAGGGAAAGGAGTGGGGGGGTATGGTGTCATGGAGGGGGAAGGGTGTAGGTAAGTTAGTGTGGGTGAGGTCTGTTGGAACTGTGGAGTCAGAGGTGGAAGGGGGTTGGGTCAATGGGGTGGTAGGAGGTTGTGTAAGGATGATGGGGCTTGTCAATGTTTGAAGGGTGGATTGAATGTTGGTGATGTCCGTTTGCATTTGGGCTTGGGTCTGTGTGGTGTTCGAGAGTTGGGTTTGGATGTCATGTATGAGGAAAAGGATATGGGTAAGGGTATCAGAGGTTCGTTAAGGTGGAGTATGAGGATAGGAAGGAACAGGTTGGAAAGGGGAAGTGGGGGCATGATGGAAAGTGGTAGGGGGAGAAGGTGAAAGGGCTGGGGAGTGATGTGGTGAAGGGAGTGGTGAATCAGGGAGAGGGATGTCATGGGTGGGCAAGGTGGTCATGAAGGCCTGATACCCTGAAGTGGTGGCTAGGTTAAAGTCAAGATCGTGGGGTGGAGATGCGGTTGGGAGCGCTTGGACTAAGGGTTGGTCAATATGGGGTGTGTCTGTGGGAGTGATAGGGGTTGGTGGGGTAGGTAGAGGTATGGTAGCTGTTGTGTGAGAGGGCTTCTTTTTGAGGTAGGTTATCAGGGGAGGGCTGTCAGGGTATGGATCAGATGATATGGGAGAGACTGGGGCTGTGTATTGACATATAGTGGGTGAAGGTGGAGTGTTGTCCTGGGGTTCAACACTTTCTTCCCAGGTACGGATAATAGTGGGAGGTGGAATGGAAAAATGAGATAAAAGAGGGAAAGGGAGAGATGGAATAGGTGAAGAAGTTAGTGGGGAGGAGGCAAGTGTGGTGGATGGAGGGATTGATGCAGAAGCAGAGGTGACAGAAGCTCGTGCCACCTTCTTTGGGGCAGGGGTTTTAGCCTTCTTTTTGGTGCGGGGGTGGCCTTTGCCACAGCAGCTCCCTCTCCTTGCTCGAAAACATTCTGAGCTTTAGCCTTCTTCTTTTTCTTCTGGGGATCCATTAGACATCTGCTGATCCCCCATTGTCTTTTAGCAAAAGTGGTGGGAGTGAGGTCAGCAGATAACTCCCCCACTGATATCTTGTATCCTCCCTTCAGAAGTAATTTGGTGATGAGTCTTCCGTAGGAGAGAGTGTGGATTTTCTTTTGCAGCCCCAGCTTCACCATTGTATCCTTCATAGCCTCGAAGATCAACCATGCAACATTAAATCCATGGCCCAGAGAGAAGGAATAGAGAGCATCAGCAATTGGTGTCCTCCTTTCTTGCTGATGGTCAGAGCAATAGATATTCTTCCTCAGCACTTGATTGATGAACAGCAGTTTGGGCTCCAAATCTCTTCTTCCGTGGCTTTAAAGCCTCGGTAATGGCACAGGCAATGGTATCGAGAGGGCACTCACGGGGGCACCATAACCGATTGGGATCAAAAGCGTGGATGCCCATGACTTCAAAGAATTAACTGGGCTAAGCAGATCTCAAAATTGTCAACTAATGCAAGGAGGCATGGCTGCCCGTGTGTCAGTCGACCCTAAGGTCTTTGGTAAAAAGAGTTGCACTAACCTAGGGTAGGCTAGTGCAGGAATCATTTGCATCAAGGGGAACAATCCAGCCTTGGGTAAGAACTCAATGGCAGGTGCTAACAACGGCTCTGATTCAAAGAAAGAGATATCGAAAATGGCTTCAGGCTCTAAGGGAATGGAAATTAGGAGCTCAGAGGGTGTAGAATAATCAGGTGTTTGTGCAGCCACCTCAGGAACCACCTCCTTCCCTTTTTGCTATGCCGTAGAGGACTTGGCTTTCTTAGGGGCAGGCTCCACAGTGGCCTTGTCCCTGGCTCTCTTCACAGGTGCACTTTTAGGAGCCATCACGACTCTCCTTGGTGAGTGTGCAGTTGAAATTTTGAAAGGAAAGATCAAGAGCTAAGTCTAACCCTAAAAGTTAGGGTTTTATTCAATTGGACGCACGGTGGATCTCAAGAGCTCTTAGCAGGGGGCAACTATTGATGGAAGCTTTAAGAACAAAAATCCAGAATTTCAAAGTGAACAATGAATTGTAGACAGGAAGCTGGAGGAGAGAGGTTGAGAGGAGTGGGAGCTAGGGTTTCGCTAGCAGGAGAGGAAAGAGAAAGAAGTAAAGAAAAGCAGCGCGGGGTGGGATTTAAATATCGTGAGGCTCGGCGCCCTTTCAAAATATCCGCTCGCTGGCTAGGAATGAATGGGTCGCGAGATTAGATGTTCCTTTAAACTGCGCGAGGCAGCCCACCCAATTATATTTGAAACTCGCGACAGCAAAACAAAGTAGTTCTTTATGAACTGTGCAAGAGGGGACCAAACCCATTATTCAAAACCCCATGATGGCTTAACCGAGGTAGAATTCACTCACCCACTAGTCAGCTTTTTGACCCTGACTTTATGGGTGGATTCTCTCACAGACTCTCTTCCAGGGACACCCATAAGCATTATAAAGCATTCACAAATTCCCATACTCTCAAGGCATTAAATTCACATATCATGAAAAGCATTTAAATACTATATTATCATTCAATCGCTTGAAATTAGCAAACAAGGGGAACATGAATAAAAGTAGGCATAAAGCACTAAACTCAGATTCCAGAAAGATTGCTACAAATTCCTCTAAACTGTAAAGTACATATTATACAAAGGTGAACAGTTCTTATCATCAATTCAATGAAAGATCCCTTGTGGTCGAGGATCCTTCACCAATCAAAATTGGCCCTTGGGATTAACCGGTTGGTTGGCAACCTTCCCTCTTCTCTTTTGGCTAAGGTATTCGCTAGTTGTCCAATCTGTTCTTCCATCTTCTTGATGCTCTGACCATGAGAGTTCACAGTCTGAGCCAAGGAACCCAGGTTTTGCAGTGAGGTCAAGACCTGGTCCTCGAAAGACTACGTTGAGAAGGGGGTAAGACCAACTGATTCTACTGCTGATGGGGCTGCTGATGGTGCTGGAAAGTAGACCTAGGGGCATTCCATTGATTGAACTACTGCTGTGGCCTTTGTGGTAAGGCCAACATCTGCTGGGGCTGCATGTAGTTGTCTTGCTTCCACTTCAGATTTCGGTGGTCTCTCCATTGGTAACCAGCATTTTGGTACTGGTATCCATATGGCTGCCTATTGTAGCCCTCAGATTGTTGCTGGCCATAAGATTGAGCAGCAGCAACATGTTCCAAAATCAATTCAGAAAATTGCCCTGCAGATGGACATTCCTCAACTGTGCGCTGTGGGAACTGGCATATCAGATATGCCTCCGCCACATGAGCAGCCCTTCTGGGTTGCATCACAGTCAATAATTTGTCAAACTTCATAGAGGTTTGCCATCTGCAGCTGCAGGTCATTGTTCCCAGACACCTCATAAACTTTTCCTCTTGATCCAGCAGCAGGCCCCTCCTTTGACTCAGATTCCTGACTAGTTCTTGCCAGGGATGGCTTTTGAAAAGCATTCTCACTAATCACCTCAAACAATTCCCATGCCTCCTCAGCAGTCTTGTGCATGTAGGATCCACCATAAGAGGCATTGACCATATCTCTATTTTTCTCATCAATCCCATTGTAAAAGCTTTGTCCAAGCTGCTACTCAGGGATCTTGTGGTGGGGGCATTATTTGAGCATCTCTTTAAACCTATCCCAGGACTGGTTAAAATCCTCAGTTGGGGATTGAGAAAACGCAAGAATCTCTTTCCTCAACTGGCTAGTTTTGGTCTCAGGGAAGAACTTGGTTAGGAATTTGGTTTGCAGGTCTTTCCATGAAGCAATGCTATTGTTGGGAAGAGTGGTCAGCCAGGTACTGGCCCTATCCTTCAGAGAGAAGGGAAAGAGTCTGAGCCTAGTAGCCTCAGGTCCCAAACCAGTGATATTAAAAGTGATGCACAAGGCCAAGAACTGGTCAATATGCTTGTAAGGGTCCTCCTTGCTAAGCCCATGGAAAGCTTGCAGCATCTGGATGATTGAAGTTTTTATCTCATAGTTCCCCTGAACATCAGGGAATTGAATGCTAAAAGGGGAGTTATAGTCATCCAGAGCATTCAACTCCTTGAGGGTTATGGGTTGTTCTTCACCCATAATTGCTGTCACAGATTCACTTGGGGGCTCTCCTGTGGTGTGCCTGTCTCTCCTAAGTCTCCTTCCCCTTTCTAACTCAGGGTTAAGATGCTCTAAAGCAGGGCTGAGGGATCTCCACCCTAGCATACAAGCACACCAATAGCAAGGAAAGCTTCTTGCAAGCACATTGCAAAAGAATAATTGTACACTAACAAATTTATCTAACTAGTTTACAGCTATTCAAGGAATACATTTAAACTATCCTAGATACTGCTAGAAATTTTTTTTAAGATAGATAGACAGAGTTTTAAAAGTCAGAGAGTTTGCAAACAGAGGTAGCTAAACTCCACATGCAGTCCACTGTCCTTCGCTGCTGTTGTCTAGATCTGTAAAAAAGATTCAAAATTATGTCAGCAGTATCAATTATTCACATGTGCAAAGAATACTAATTATACAAAAACTAAGGGTCTACTAATAGATCATCTTTCCCCGGCAGTGGCACCAAAAACTTGTTGGTTGCCTCTGGTGTGCTTACATTATTGGTTGGTGGTGAAAGTCATTTAAAAATTAAAGAAAGAGTAAAACAGGGGATGAATTCAGCACAACTCCGAAATCCTAGACCTGCAAGATACAGGGTCCATTATAGCAAGTTTTAATAAGTAAGAGTTTGTCCCACAGGGAAAGGTGATCTACAGCTCCATAGGAGCCATCTCTAGTAGTCCCTCCAGATCTGACTACAGATCTGGCAGTCTTAAAACGAGGGGAGTTTAAGGTCACTTATTCTAAGTATTCTAATGTCTAAACTATAGAAAGGGTTGGGAGGATGGATGGAGTGTGGAAAATAAACATAAAAGGGTGAGAAGTAAGTTATTGAGCCAAGGTCAGAGAAGTTTTGTAAATCAGATTCAGATCTGATGTTATAGAAATCATGTCCAGGGGCTACATTATCACCACTGAGGAGAAAGGATCTAACCCATCACTCTGCCATGATTCCACCCTTAAGGCTATAACCTGTCCACTCAAATGGTCACAGATTATCCCATAGGGGAGCCACTATCCAGGGATGGGTCAAAACATAACAAGTAAATCATTGCAGGCACTATTTCATCCAGGCTACCAACTCAAGAATCCATAGGGAACCTCAATCTCTAAAGCTCTATATGTGGGGCTAAGGCTGTATAGGACCATGATAGCCCAGACACATAGAACCAGCAAGAGATTGAGTACAACCTTCGATCTAGCTGTCCATTGCTCGAGTGAGGCTACAATGGTCCAGTCACCAGCCTACAATCTCTATAACCAGATCAGATCCAACATCTGATGGTGGATCTATACAAATATAGGGGAGTCTGCCTCTGTACAATCTCTCACCAGGCTTCTACAAGCTCAGGTGTAAAGAAGAAGGATCCATCTTGGGTCGGTGAATTAGAATCACCCTAAGGCTATAATCTGTCCACTTAAATGGTCACAGACTATCCCAGAGGTTATCCTCCTCACGGAGCCCAAGACAAAACAAGAATATCACTGCTACCACCATGGTCAGAAGGCTACCAGCTCAAGCTCCCATGGGGATTTCAAATCTAGTGGGTCCTGTGGTGGGGCTAAGGCTGTAGGACCATGATAACCCAGACACACAGGTCACTTAGATCTAAATGGCCCTTAGAATTAGTCCTCCATTGCTTTGAAACACAGCCAAAGCAATGGCAGATCGCAAGGCAGCATCCTTGCACAGAGCATCTCACACATAAACACCAATCCCACAAAGTACAGATCCTATTACAGAACTTTTATTAATCTAGTTCAAAAACACATACAAAGACATAGCTAGCAAGTGCTGAACTATGGAGAGAAGGAAAAAGAAAAAGAAAACTACTTACAGCTAAAAAGAAAGAGAAAAGAAAAACGATTTGAGATGTGTTCCTAGATACCTAAACCTAAGCTAGGTATGGGTTTATATAGCAGTGGGTTGGCGGTACATTAGGGTTAGGAAACCCTAATTTTAATGATGCCACATGGCCTAACAGTGATCCTTGGATGCCTCGAGGCACGTGCCTGGAGATTTGAGCATGGGAGTGCGTGCCCTAATCACTGGTAATTCCTAGAAGGTCCTCTGTGGAAGAGATGGAAGTTTAGGTTCAGAGCTTCGCTAGGTAGCTGTAATTTCCCAGACTTGTCGTGTGGTAGCTCTTTGCTCTTCGCTAGAATGATTTGACATTGAAGCTTCAGCCGTCACGAGGTTGCCTTGGTTTGCTCTTCAGGCAGTCGCACGGTAGAGAATTGCGCTCTCGCTGGATTGGGCTTAGTGAGGTTGAGTAGAAAACGTAATCTCAGATGTTGTGGGGTTGAAGTTCAAGCAGTCACGAGGTTGCTCGGTCTTCACTGGGCTGATATTCACGAGAGTGAATTTGGACAACACGAGCACTTCTCTTTACTGGACTTTGCGAATTACCTCATGAGGCTTTATTGAGTTCTGAACTGCGCGAGGTTCCATGTCTTAATTGATCTTCGCGAGGATGGCTTTGCCTTCGCCAGGATGTTTTCTTTCTTGAATGGCGCGAGAACTATGCGAGGAGTTCTTCTTCTGATAATTACATCCCGCGGTGGTGTTGTCGGCTACATGAGGAATCTTAAGCTCTCTCTCACCATTCACGACGTCTTGCAAGATTAAGAGAGGTCTGCTTTGAACTACACGACACTGCGTGATGTGTTCTACTCTTAAGCTTTGCGAGAGCTACGCGAGTTTGAGTTTCTGAAGCTCTTCAGTCACTCATCTGCGCTAGAGGTTGCTGTAAAGTCTTGGGAAGCTCAGTTGAACTGCGCGAGGCATATTTCTCCTGAATCCTCTAAAGCTTGGGTCAGCTGCGCGAGGCTCATTTCAGGTCTGGATTCAGAGTTCATTTTTCTGAGAGATTTCTGGTGCCAAAGCAGGCTCCTTAACAGGATTCTTGGCCTTATTTCACTGCTGATTATTACCTACACAAAACACTTAACAAGAACTTAATAGGTGGCTAAGGGTCTAATCAAAGGTTAAGTTAAGGGGAGAAAAGTGGTACTTTTTAGGTCTTAACACCTAACCCTAGTCGGCTTGAGCTCTCAGCCGACAAAGGTTGAAGGAGAAGGTGAATGATGATTTGCTAAGTTACAAGCGCTACTTATATACTTAGTCTCAATACTGTGGCTAAGAGAAGAGTAAATCCTAATTTTCTGAAAGCAGACATGGCACTGTTACAGGCCTAGGATGTTTTGGAGTGCATGTGTCAGAATCTGTGCCTCAGGGTGCATGTCCTAGACCTGTGGAAATCCCTAAAAGGTTCTTGAGTTAGTGTTGAGAAGTAGAGAACCCGAGCTTCGCGGGGCTGGCTTTTACATTGCACTTCTATCACACAGTATGCAGAGAGTTCGCGGGGTAGAGCATGGCGTGGAATACTCTTGTCTCGCATAGAAGAACTTTGGATGATCGCATAGTTACTTCAGCTGTAAATGCCCTCGCACAGAAGAACTTTCAGTGCATTGATTGCTCATGTAGAAGAGCTTCAGAAACTTCACTCGCGGGGTATTCGCGCAGATGCCTTTTGCGTCTCGCTCGGTATAAACTTAGATTTTTAGGCGCGTACGAGTTGTGCGAGAGCTAAGCAAGAGGTTTTTTGGGTGTCTCTCTCCTTTAGAGTCATGCAAGAACTGTGTGAGGTATATCTAATTTGTGAAAGCTCCACAAGTTTCTCCATATAATGCTTACAGCTGAAGTGCATGACTGTTGTGCGAGAGCTTCTTTGTAGTAACTCCTGCCAATTGAACTATGCAACTTCTTCGCGATCTCTATTAGGCTGCATATCTTACCTCTGCGAGGGAGCTCTGCCAATGACTTGAACAGCACAAGGTTGCACCTTAGGTGCGCGAAATAGGTCCCTAGCTCCTCTGCTGCTATGCACAAGCTTCTGTTGCAACTCCCTCCATTCTCACCTATTCTTTTAATATTTGTTGGACTTTCTGGTTCCAGTATGACAAGCACATTAGTCACCATGGTGTGTACCACCATGGTGGTCCATCATTTTCTGGTTCAGCTATCATCTTTGCTTGAAATCTCTCTTCGTAGCACCAACAGCATAGACTTTGTGTTAAGTTACACAATTTATTCCTAACTATAAAACAAGCTAAAAAGGAGTTATTAGTGAGCTTCAAGGTCTAGCAAAGGCTAGGTTAAGAGGTAAAAAGTGGTACTTTTCAGTGATTAACTGTAGGCCATTGATAATTAACCGGTGTCGGAGGGAGATACGGGGCAAATTCAGCCATTAGGTAATTGGTGGGGGCTGCTACTACGTATGGTTGATACTAGTTGGTTTGGACATAGCTGACGGGAGCAGGTGATGGAAAATATGCCCTTAAATCTAAGGGTTCTGTCGGTGGTACATGATTAGGAAAGTAATCAGCCAAATCCAGGGGCTCAATTACTCTGATGCTTTTTTCCTCTTGATTTCTCTACCTTGGTATTACAAAATCTTTGCAGGTGCAGATATATTCTAACGAGTCAAACTCCCTGTCATCCTCCTTGATCATGCTGACGATCGGCCTTGGGCCTGCTCCACCTAGTGGATGTGGTGGTAGCGACACCTGTTGTATATTGGCATGCTGGTTGGCCTGGAAAGTGCTGGAGGAATGATCTTGCCGGCCTCTATTAAGTCTTGTATTACATGCTTCAAAGGGAAGCAGCGATCAGTTGGGTGGCCCAGTCCTTGATAGAAATTACAATGGGTATTGGGGTTGTAATTGCTTGGGATCGGATTCGGCAGAGGCTGTGGTTGGAGTGCAATGACCAAACCTTTCTCGATCAGTAAGGGATGTAAGATATTCAAGGATTGCACCATTGGTGTGAAGACTCGATCAAAACGTGCCCTTCTCTGTCCTGGGGTCATTTGTGCCCCTTGTCCATTTTCGGTCCTCTATATTAGCTCGCTTCTGGTTGGGGCTGGTTGTGCTGCCTTAAACTGAAATGGAGTTATGGTGGTGTTAGGTCATATATTTACGACTGTCTATGCATTCGTCTCGGTTCTTCTATCATTCCTCTGTTCAGTGAACCTTCAAACCTCACTATTTATGGTTTTATTTTACCGTCCTTCTCTTATGGCATCTTCACATCGGTTGGCATTTCTTACCAAATCAGTGAAACTGAATTGCTGTTGGTATACCAGGAAATCCGATATGACTGGAAAAGTATTTTTTGAGATCATCTCAATTTGCTTATCATTGGGTATCCTGTTTCGGACCTAAGCTGCCAATGCCCTCCATCGCCCTAAGTAGTCGCTAAAAGCTTTGTAAGGCTTCTGCTTTAGTCGGGCTAGATCTGACTTGCTTGGTTCAATGTCTATGTTGTAGACATATTATTCTTGAAATAGATGGGTCAGATCTTTCCATGTTTTGATCATGGAAGGCTCTAACGAAGTGAATCACCTCAAAGTCGGGCCAGCAGGACTCTTCTGGAAAACTTTTATGAGCAGACGCTCAACCCTTCCATATTGGTACATGTCCCCGCAGTAGAACTTGAGGTGTACAATGGGGTTGCCCGTGCCATTGTATTTGTCGAAGACTTGGCACTTTGAATTTTGGGGACAAGGGCACTTATGAAAATAAGCATAAATCTAAAAAATCTGTTGCATGGATTTCAGCTCCACCCATCTTTATTAGTTACTTTTGAATCTTGTCCATTTGCTCTTTGAACAGCTCAAACTCTTTGGACAGTAGGACCGGTCCCTCAACAAGCGGCCTCCATTCGCTTTGGACTGCTGGTGGGTTAGTGAATACGGGTGGTGGGGGATTGAAGCTGGTGAATGCCCCTGTGTAGGCTCCACTGTTCCTAATCTCATCCTCCTCATACTGTGGGTTTATATATGATGAAGGGAGGGCAAGATTGTCCTGTTGGTTTTGAGCAGGCCGAATGGGCGCTTGGTGGGCCACTGTATATGGGGGAATTCCTGGGGATGGGTCTGAGAGGTATGGGGATGGATGAATTGGGGTGGGTTGACGATATGGGAAAGATTCCCGTATTGGTTCAGGTGTGAGACTTGTGGATAAGTAGGGCCCATGCTGGGGTGAGAGCCTTGCTGATATGGGTGCATTATTTGGGGTGGAATTAGGGCCCATTGGGGGTATGTGGGATACTAGGGTAATCAGGGAGGATGGGAAAGTGGGGCTTCCGGGTGTGGGTCTTGATGGATTTGGGTATGGGTTACGGGGCTTTTATAGGCTTAGGGTATCGAGCCCTGGTGGGCTTGGGTTTAGGCCATTGGGCCTTGGTGGGTTTGGGGTATTTGGCCCTGCTAGGCTTGGGTTTGGGCCATTGGACTTTGGTGGGCTTAGGACATTGGGCCTTGGTGGGCTTTGGTCAATGGGCCTTGGTGGGATAGGCTATTGGGCCTGGGTGGGCTTGGGCCATTGGCCTTTTATGGGCTTTAGACATTGGGCCTTGGTGGGCTTGGACCATTGGGCCTTGATGGGCTTGATCCATTGGGCCTTGATAGGTTTGGGCTATGGGGCCTTTGTAAGCTTGGGTCTGGGTCGTTGGGATTTGGTGGGCTTGGGTCATTGGGCCTTCATAGGCTTGGGCGATTGAGCCTTGGTGGGCTTGGGCCTTGATGGGCTTGGGCTATTAGGCCTTGATGTGTTTGGGGTATGGGGCCCTTGTAGGCTTGGGGCTTGGTTTGGGCTATTAGGCCTTAATGGGCTTGAAGTTTGGGGACCTGAGGCCCGCTCAAATGATCCCATGGTTGGTGGGGGTCTTCGGTGGTATCGATAATGGGGGGTTGATGGGAGCTTTGGAGGAAAGAGGCATGGAGATGTTGGAGTGCATGAGATGGGTTTGTGGGGGATGGATAGGGGAGGCTGCTTTGTGAGGCCTTCCATATTGTATAGGCCTAATCCATCTCATACATCATGGCCATTGGATTGGGTGATGGGGTGGATGTAAAGGGTACATCTGATCAAAGGGAAATGTGGGGTATGGATGAGATGGGTGTAGGGAAAAGGTGGGTATTAAGTAGTGAAAAATACCATTTTTCACATCTTAACCTGACCTTTGTTGGACCCTTGAGCTAACTAATAATGTGCTTTGATTATATTTTATAGTTAAGTAATAAATTGCAAGCTTAATACAGACTTCCACTTAAAAGAGCCCAAGAAGCACTGTACTACCTAATCAGAAAGGCCATAGACCAAGTCCAGTGGCAAGGAAGAAAGATTGAACCTACTGAGGGGTGCTAAGTGCTGAACAAAGGAAGAACAACACACCCAAGAGGTGTGCCAGCTGTGGAAGCACTGAAAATAAGCTGTCGAGAGGTTCCATGAAGCTATCGAGAGCTTCCCAGCACTTGTCGAGAGGTTGAACGAGGTTCAACTGAACCTATAGAGAAAGGCAAGACAACCTGTCGATAACTTACCAGAAGCAACGTTCAATCTCGCGAGGATTAAGCCAACCTGTCGAGCACTTCACTGAAGATTGTATAAACCATCGACAGGATTGTCTATAACCTGTAAAGAGGATGAGTGTGGAACTAAGCAGAATGAAGAAATAAGCCTGCAATCCTATCGACAAGTTCAAACCAACCTCTCGAGACATTCTCCCAAGCTGTTAACATGATCTTCATCAACCTATCGAGATGCGTTCAAACCTATCGAGAGCCATTTCAGACCTGTCGAGACACTGTAAAACTTGTCGACTAGTACTTCAATCATGTCGAGAAGTCTGCAAAGCTATCGGAAGGCAATGCAACCTATCGATGTGATTATAATGCAGATTCAAAACCTGTCGAGAGGATTCCCAGAACCTCTCGACACTCATTTTGTCAACTTCTCAATGTCTTCCTTCAGCAACTACCAATTCTAGATTTCTATGCACGAGTTCCAAGGCAATTCAGTAACCCTAACTACTTCACGTGTATTTTTTAGTTGAGAGCCAATGGGAGGAAAGCTTCTAGAAGAGAAATCAGCCACATCAGTAGTCCAGAATAACAGAATTATTCCCTTGCACTCTGATTGGTTGATACGGATCTGAGGACAGAGGAGGAGAGTATAAAAGCTTGAAGAAAATATAGAACATCGATCCAGAATTTGAGAGAACCAGAGCCTAGAGCGAGATTCATTTTTCCCTCTAATTCTCCCTCCTTCTTCCTTCTTCTCCCATACGCTCTTTAGCTAATCATGAGTGGCTAAACTCTTATCAGTAGTTAGGGTGAGGTCTTAAGCTGTAAATTGAGAGATTCAAAGGCTTGTAATAGACTATATACTACACAGATTGCAGATCTGGGCACAATAGTATTGTAAGCTTGTAATATAATTATGGATTTTAAAGGTTATTCTAATCTACATTTCACTTTTTCGTATTTGATTTCCCTGGATTGGATACTCCTGCGAATGCCAATCGGAAATGGGGAGCTGGTAGCCTGGCATCTATAGCATCTGTAATGGTTTCCTATTCTAATTAAGATCAAAGGATTGAAACAATCTCTAGGATGGTCTGTGACCATTAAAGTGGACAGATCATAGCCTTAGGATTGCTTCAATTCTCTGGTTAAGATTGGATTCTTATTCCTTACCTCTGTCGGGGTAACTTAAGAAGCTTGGAGCCAAAAAAGAGGATTGTAGCAAATCAGATCTATGCAAGTTCTCCGATTCCTTTGATTTTCAGTGAGAGACCAATACCCCTAGCTGCTGTTCTCACCTTTTTGAAATTTTCTTCTCTTTTATATCTCCTCTATTCTCTGTGTTGGACTAGATCTAGATCAATAGCATTTAATTCTGTAGTCTGTAGTTAAAGTGATAAAACCACAAAACCTCTCCTCTTTCCTGCTTTAGTTTAGTTTAAATTGGGATAGAGTGCTAGATCCACTTTGGATTTGGAGATTTACCATCCTTTAGAACACATTTCCCTATGGACACACCCTTACCTTTTAAAACTTACTACAACAGCCCTGGATCTTGCAGGACTGGCTGCTCGCCTTGATTATGAAATTACTGTAATTTGTACAGTTAATCTGCTATTTTAATCATATAATAATCACAAGGTAGCAGCAATAACATTGGGCATGGCCTAGGTAAAATTGGGCATTGCCTGAGTAGATGCGGGGTTTGAAAAAATGGGCATGGTATGTGTGGATGTGGAACAATAGGGTATGGGTTGGGTGATATTTGGATTTTGTGAAGGTATGGTTGGATGGGGTATGGTTTGAAAAGATAGTGGGGAATGAGGTGTTGGATTTTGAGAAAATGTGGGAAAATTGGATATGTCAGACGTGGAGGGTAAATTTGGAGTTGCTACAGGGGAAGAATGGGATGGACTTTGAGAGAATGTGGAGGATGTGGGGGCAAACATGGGTTCACCGAAGGGTCCAATGACAGTAAATGGTGTTTGGGTGAACGGGATGGAGGTAGGGATTTCCTCTGAATGGGAATGGGTTGGGGAGCGTGGCGGGGATGAATCAAGATCGGCATAAGCCTATTCAACCGCCCAATACATGGCTTAGCGGCAGGATGGATACGGATGCCTCGGATGGGATCCGTAAAGTTTTCTCCTCCTCCCCCTACGGAATGACGGAGGGTAAGGTGATATCGTTTTGCCGGCACCACAAGCTATCTTTCTTTCTGGATTTTGGATTTTTTTTCCTTGATGATTTTTTTATTTTTGAAAAGAAAATGAACCTTTTTATGATGGCTTCCGAGGCCTTGGGATTCCCATTTCGGGTAGTGTTCACGCCCCAAATATTTCTCACGGTGGGATCCTGATATACTTTAGAAGAAATAAAGGAGAACCTTTGTTCTATGTGAAGGCACGGGAATCCACCCAACAACCCGATCCCTCTGAAAAAAAAATTAATAAGAGGGTGACCTCTTTTGACCGACGAGGGTGTATTGGGTGTCGTAATGTGTGGGATCTATTAGAGGCCCTAAACCACTAAGCGGGGGACTTGGGATCAGTGAAAAGAGGCCTCAGATTCGGGCTGCCCGAAGCTAGAATGGTCTAGCGTATGTATTACATACGCTAGCCAAAAAATTTGGAAATTTGGCTTAGCATATGTAATACATACACTAGGCAACTTTATGGAATTTTTGGCTAAGAATATCTATTAGGTATGCTAAGCAATTTCTGGAGATTTTTGGCTTAGCGTATGTAATACATACGCTAGGCTAAAATAGTGTTTATATATATATATATATATATATATATATATATATATATATATATATTTTGACAACAGTAACAAGCCTGAAATTGGTCTACTCTTTTTGGGTGTTTGGATGCAATGCTTTCGAGGACTATTTTTCTTTGTTATCTCGGGTCCCTCCTCCTCAAACCTAAGGATACAAGGTTGATTTGGGATGGCTAACACTCTCCCCAAGGGTTTTAAGCTTGGTACTTGGATCGGTCACCCACCCTCTATACCTCCTGCGCAAGCGCCTTCTCAGATACTGGATGGGGTGGTACTTTTTCGGATCATCACCACTTGGGGCTGTTGTCGTATTAAGAATCGGGGCGTTCGTATCGCTGCCTAAATTCCCCCCCTTTTAAAATCTGCCCAACACAAACTGAATTAAGTCCCTCGATTCACTTTTAAGATTCAATTTTAATTTTGAAATTTTAAAAGGGAGTTTGCTTAGGTTCAAAAACAGGTTGTGATGATCCTGTGTCGCCTCTACGTGCCGGCGTCCACTGGTAGGATATGCTTGCGGCAGTTTAAAAGCTCAAGTAGGCCCGCCAAATGGCTAAGGCGTGTAAATGCACAAGTAAGCCCACCAATCAGTTAAGGCATGTAAATGACCAAAAATAAATGAAAGTAAAGGCAATTCTCAAGTAGGCCCGCCAATCGGCTAAGGCACTTTAAATGACAGAAAAGTAGGGGTAAGTAAAAATAGACGGAATCGTAAGGGTGAGTATGAAAAAAAAAACAAACAAATGTTAGTGAAAATGAAATAAAACTAACAAAAGAATCCAAACTTCAAGGGGAAGCTCTACTAGCTATCCCCAGCAGAGTCGCCATCTATGCAACCGTGGATCGGATAGACACGTCACGATGATGCACTCGTCCTAAAAAATATAGAGCCGCCACTCGGAGCTTTTGGTGTCTCGGGAAGCCTAAATAAATATTATAAGTACTGAAGTGACAAAAATATGACTCTGATTCGATCTATGCCAAAGGCTCTTGGGTAGGGGCTTCAATTATTGATCGGGAAGGTGTTAGGCCCTCGATCAACCCGCTCGTAAGTTGTCTCTACTGATGGCCAAAAGAAAAAGAAAAAAAAAATAGCACTTCCTCTTTCTCGAAGGCACTCTGATCCTATTTATGCCCCCCACAATCACCAAAATTTTGGCGGCGTAACGGCGCAAATTCAAGGATAGAGGAAAAGCAAAGAAGGTAGAGGAATAGAGGGGAGAGTCGAAGCTCTCGGGCCCTTGTAACACAACTGTGGTCCTCGCGTGAGGGCTCTTTGGTGAGCTTTCGATGACAAACCGGTTGAAGGATAGGTTCTAATCCTCGCGTGAGGGCTCTAGGGGATAGTTCTAGCCAAGTCTAAGGTATGGGTGGTGGGAAATGGAAGTTAGAAGATGAGCTTAAGTTTTGGAATTTTAGTGGTTTTAGTGCTCACAAGGGAAGAGCGAATTCTGTAGTATTTTTCTCTTTTGAAAATTTTACAAGCCTTTATAAAGGGAGGGGTGCCTCTCTATTTATAGGAAAAAGGGAGGTTTAAGGATGGGTTAAAGGGCTAATTGGGTTAGCAATTAGGTAATAGGAATATAAGGTTTTCTAGGGTTTTAGAAGCTTAGATAGGTGGGAATTGGGTTTCAATTGTAGATGATGGGGGGCTTTAAAGGGCTAAAGGGTTGCTAATAGGGAAAGTGGGGTGCAACACTCCTATCAAAACCAACCCAAATGGATGGGGTGGTCAACAAGTCAAACCCCAATTTCAAAATCTGGCAAAAGTCCCAAAAAATAGTGTTCCTAAACCTAGCATATGTATTACGTATGCTAGTTAAAGGAACAATGTTCCTGAGAAACCTGGATGTTCAACACCCACTGTAGGGTCTACAGAAAGGTTAATTTTGCCTAGCATATGTATTACATAGGCTAGGCCAAATTCTGCACAAATTGGCTTAGCGTATGTAATACATACGCTAGGCAAAATTTTAGCATTTCTAACCGAATTTCAAATTAATGTAACTTTCGATCTACATCTCGGATTGAGGCAAATACTAGCTTGTTGGAAAGCTGGGAAGATCCTCTTTCTAATGGTATATATATCTCAGCTCCAACAGAGGTCTGTGCAAACTATGGAATTTATCTTTACAACCACTGCCCAGGAGGGTTTAAAATTGATTTGGGAGGGGTTCTACAGGTTAGGGTTGATTCCTAAGGGTTAGGGATAGACTTCTAAGGGTTTGAAAAGTTCTCTCGGATGGTCGGAGGGTGCTCCTTTCTTAAAGTGTAAGCTGATCAGGCCTTGGGCCAAATTTGAGTGTCTACAGGTGTACATCCATCATTATTGTTAGAAGGAGGAGGCAACAGAGGAGGTGAAGATGGCGGAAGGGAAGTCCTCTAAATGGATGGAAAGGGTGTTACCCAACCAATTCTCCCTCTACTTTTTTATTGCTTCTGATTAGACGTTGCTCCTCGCTTTGTGTCCGTTTTGGGTCCATCGTCTTCATTTTGAGTTGTAAGTTAGGTTTTTAGGTTTTCATTTTGGGTTGTAAGGTTAGGGGGGATGTCCTCGGTGATGATTGTAATAATCTTTGAATAAATGAAATTTTATATATAGTATTTTCATTACCTTCTACTTTATTTTGCCTAATATGTATGTGTGTGCCTGTGTTTGGGGGTTTTCTTGGCCTGTGTTTATGATTAGAGGCCTTCTGGCCTCGATATTATTTTTTTTACTCAGATTTGGTGATTCCGCGTATACTCATTGGGATAGAATTCAATTTCGAGCATGACCTAAGGCGCGGGATCCAACAGTTGGCGAGTTCATTATGCGTAGATAGGTCTGTGTTTAATCTGATTACGTGCGCTAAGCATCGCGCGAGATTGAAAGGTCAGTAATTTATAGGTTGACCGATTCGAGGTGACTTTTGAATTCTGCGTGGCACTGGGTGAGTGGAAGTTTAATCTTGCACAATTGTCAATGTGTGGTTTTGGTTTGTCGCCCGCGCAGGCTGACGGAAAGATAATTTAGCATAAAATGATGGGAGCAATATTTGGAATCTGCATAGCTATCTTGCAATTCGACCATCGGATTTCGACGTGGCTTCTTACATTCCTTTTTATTTCTCGAGTACTTCCTTGTGAGATGGAGCCAGAGGGTAGTATGTCTATCTCAGAGTTCATGGAGATGCTGGATAGTGGAGGGGTTTCAGAGATTCCGATTGGGGAGGGTGAGGGTGTTCAAGAGATTTCGATTGTGGAGGGTGAGGGTGTTCTGGAGATTGCTGCTAGGACTGAGATTCCTGCTAGGGTCGAGGTTCCTCCTATCACCGAGGGTGTCGAAGATGCCCCTCCGCCCTGGGCTGAGCCTCCGATATGGATTCCTCTGGCGAATGCATTTATGACGAACCAGGTAGGCAGTTGGAACCAAGAGTCCTTTTATTTTCCTAGGCATTTAGGCTATGATGTAGATTATGTAGGATATGGAAACCCATTTACTTTATGTAGAACTTGAATTGGGTCATGAGCTACGTGCGCATTTATGTATCATGTCTGTATATAGTTTTAGGTCATGTTTATTTCGTTGTCGTTGTATGCTTGTCAGATATTTCTATGTGCTATTGTCCGTCACTACTGCATTGTTCATCAGTTAACATATGGTCATTACTCTTATCATTATTAGCATCATTATCATCGTTCATTGTTATTATTTATTATTTTTGTTATTATTATCACTATCATCGATCAACTATCAGTAACTTGTAGTGTTGTCCATTTTTTTGTTAATTGTTATGTGGTTTCTCCTTACATTTTGTGCATTGTTTTGTACATTTAGGAGCCTCTCTCGCTGTGTATTAGTTCTGTGTGGTCGAGACTCATGCATGGTATTGGGCTCTCCCAGCATTTCAGCAGGCGAGGCTTGTGAATTTAGGTTTTAGACCCATCGTATGGCTCGAGCCTTTCCACCCTAATGTCAGTTTGGTCGGGCCATAGTGGAGAGGTGGAGGGAGGAGCACCAGGCTTTGCTGTTTCCTATGAGGATGATGTTGTTGACCCCCGAGGATTGATTCTGCATTACTGGGGTGAAGTTCAAGGGCGAGAATGTGATCGGGCAGATGCTGCCTGATTATCAGGTGGCGAGCATAGATTGTTTTGGGGTCGAGTATGCTTCTAGTGGGTTCAGACCAGGGATGATTAGTACCACTTGGTTTCTGCACATTTCTGGTGCAGGGTTCACTCCTCCAAGGTGCCATCTAGAGTCTGTAGTGACATATGAGGAGAGTTGCAGGGAGATAGAGGCATGCGCCCTTGTGTTGGTGGCAGGGGTAGAGGTAGATTGTGTTATTAAGGCCTTCTTGATGTACTTTTTTGGAGGGGTCCTATTTTCCTCCCCCTCTCAGGGATGTATCACTGGGTTATTCTTACCGCTGGTTGTGGACTTGGAGTGAGTCCCTTTGTATGGTTGGGGTGCGACGGCGTTGGCCCATCTTTACGGACAATTGTTTCGTCGGGCTAGGGGAGTTGCTACTATCGGGGGTTTTATCCCTTTTCTCTAGGTGAGGTTTCAATTTTATAGGTCTTTTAGGAGTCGTTGCTTTCTTTTAGGAGTTCTGATTGACGCTGGCTTATTTTGTCTTATTCAGTTCTGAGCGTATGACCATTTCACCTTCCTTAACCCCTAGAGTTCCTCAAGGGACGGTGCCTATGTTTCCACGTATGTATATGTGGCGGACATTGATGGGAAACCGATGGAGTACAAACTTCTAGACCGTGAGGTGGCTGTTTGAGGATATGCACCTCGGTCAGGTGTGTGTCCACTTTGTTTTATTGGTTCTGGTCGTCTTTTGTCTCGAGTTTTACTGACCTACTTGTTTCATTTGTTTTTCAATCGCAGGTCATTTGGAGGCACTATGAAGATGGCAGGGCACCGATCATGTTATGTTATAATCTGGTTAGGCTCTTTTCAGGCGGGAGATTTGGGTCCCTTGTTTTGAGATGGTGGAGTGGATCCACCTCTCCCGTGCTACGCTCCAGTTGGGGATCCCCTAGGGGGTCCCTTCAGAGATTCGTGCGCGGGTGTCAAAGAAGGAGACTGGTTCCCCCGACCGCTTCTTTGAGAAGAAGATGGCAGATCAGTATTTGGATTTTAGGACTGGGGGGACCAAGGTCATCGAAGCGCAGGATGAGGCTGATTCTCAGGTCTACACGAGATGGTTTGAGGAGCTATGTGGCCAGCTTTTTACCCCATTCACCTTCCTACGGAAGGGCTCCTTCAGCATTGACGGGCCTGATTCTGTTGGGGCCTGGAGAGAGAGATTGACCAAGCTGGAGAGGGGTCAGTTGAGGCCAGGAGTCCGTGGGGCATTGTAGGCCCTGCATCTTGCAATGGAGTGGATGGGGAGTGCCCCCATACCTAATAAGGAAATGTTGCGGTCACTGGCGGCTTCTATCATCGATGCCAGAGTCATGGAGGATGGTCAGAGGGATCAGCTTGAGCATACCCGTTGTGTTATGGTGAGTGTAGATTGTCTTCTTTGATTGTATTAGGTTTTACTTGTCCTGTTTCGGTGGGTTAATGTGTTCGTATATTTCTCAGGTGATGAGAGACGATTAGGTGGCTTGCCAGGTGCAGCTGATTGGGCTGCTTTAGGGTCAGCAGCAGGTTGGTCATGAGGTGGAGACCAACCTACGCTCAGAGATCCTCCGAAATAATAGACTGGTGAGTGTTGTATTGATTTTATTAGTCATTAGCGTTGCTAGTTTTGATGTATTTGTCGTCTATTGCGTTTACAGAGGGCAGAGTTTTCTACTACTAGGGTATCTGCTCTAGCGCTTGATCCGTCATCGGCAACATCCTCCAGTCGGGAGGATCCAGTGATTACTAAGCTTCGAGCTAAGTTAGAGTGTTGGGTAAGTTTCTTTCCCTGAGTCACTTCATTTTATCGTATTCAATTATTCTGTATTTAGTGACCTGATATTGTGTTGGAACATTTTTTAGCGCACGCTTGCCGAGGATCTCTAGACGCGGGAGGCCACAGCTACCTCTTTATGCTCAGAGAGTCAGGTACTGTGTGTATGTGTGTCTGATGAGTTTGTTTTGTTGGCTGATTTTATCTTACGTGTTTTATGTTTATTTTTTCGTTCTTGTGCAGTTGATCCCCGACTCCGCTCCTGAGGCTCCTCCCTAGGAGTCTACCCCTACTCCTTCTCAGGTATGTTGAGCTAGTGTAGTTCTATTCTTAGTCTTTCATGTATTTGTTTTTTCCTAATGCATTTTTTATTATGTTGTAGCAACCTGCAGTGGATCTCCTCCTCGAACTGCACCGGTTGCATATCCGGTGACTTTTGCGACAGTCAAGTGCCTTCTTTGGGAGAGCGGGTAGACCTGGTATGCTTCTTTTTTTTTCTAGCCTTTCCTTCCTTCGTGGGCAAGGTTGGTTCTTGATTTTGCGTTGTCATGTAGGCTCGTCAGCTCGAGAAGCCACGTCTGAAGACAGCACGGGTGCGTGTCGTTCCAGAGGTGAGGCGACAGACCCTTATAGGTGACTTAGAGCCGGTCGGCGCGGGGGCTCTTATTGATATGATCGCCCGCTAGGTGGCTCACATGACCGAACTGGAGACTGTTCGCCATATGATACATGCTGAGATGTAGGCGATGATAGACCAGTTGCGATATCAGTTGGAGAGGAGGGATCAAGGTATCCATGGGATGGTTGGTTGCTTAGTTGAGTCGGAGTCGGTGGGTACGAGCTCCTTGGTTTGGTTCCTCGTTGTACGACCCGTGAGCTCATTAAGGACTACGCTCACAAAGACTCAGTGTTCCGTGTTGTGATGTCTGAGGGTCCTTCACGCTTGCGGTCCAGGCGGACTGCCTGTTAGGTGAGCGAGGGGGGTTTCATTGCTAGACCCTCCCCTCTCAGGGTGTGCCCACCTACTCCAGGGGCTAGGATTGAGGTCTTGGTGGATCCAACTTCTAATCCACGAGTCAATGACACCGAGGACAACGGGGAGCAGCCATCCCAGATGTAGCGGAGGGAGTAGGGCTATATACATATTTCTTTTGTAATCTTTTTGTTCATTGTATATACAGGGGGTTTGCCCTCGGTGACTTACGTAAAAAAATTTGATATATATAGAATTTTTTGGTTCAGGCGTACCTCTTTGCGCTTTTCTTTTACCTTCCATGATTTAGTTGTCTGCTTAGACGTTGTCATTTGTTATTGGAACTTTGATGTTCCTTGAGATGGCCTAGTAATAGATGAAGGTTGCTTGTGTCTGCACAGGGAAAAAAGTTCATCAGTAATTTTATTTTCCCCCTTGCTATTTGTCAAGGGTGGAGGCATCTCAAACCGGAGTTTGGTAGCAAAGGGAAGTATCATTCTCTCCTTTTTCTGTGTTTTTATATTTGTTTTTGTCTACTATTTTTTATTACAAGGAAAGGAAAATAATGCAACAGGGAAAGTAAAGTACTAAAAGAAAATTTTAAAACTAAAAAAAATGCCCCAGTGTAGGAGCGTGATAGGATAGGCAGTGAAGTATGCTTGACAATCCTCCTTGAGTGACGATCTTATTGTTCTGCATCCCAGTATAGTTAGGCAGGGGGCCCTGAGGAGATTCCTTCTTAGAAATAAAAATGCCCCAGTGTCTACATACGATGGAGCTTTCCTAGGTGAGTTCCTGGGTCTATGTAGTGCGATGCGTCTATTTGATGTGTTAGTTTCGAAGAGAATCCTCTGGTGGTGCCATGTCGTACTGGAAAGAGGGCGTTCGGTTATATCAGTCATGTGCCAGGTTTTACCTTTGACAATGGTCATCATATCGCATAGTCAAGGCGAGTGATAGGTGGTAGGTGATTGCATCAATCATTATTCATGAGTTTTTTATTTTATTTTTGGAAATATCTCATGAGCTCTTCGTCATGTTTTGACACCATCAAAGTCTCATATTCTATGGTTAGCAGGGGTTTGTCCTCCTCCCACCACCTTACGACGATATCTAGTAGTATAGAGGACCACGGATGCCCTCGCGTCCTGCTTATACTTTCCTAACATAGTTGCCAAGAATGTCCTCGCAGTTTTCTTATGCCTTCCTTGGCTCATTGACTTGTTCATTTGTCGTATTGCTCTCACTCAAGTATGTTTCTATTATCTCTCTCTTTTGATGTCTCACTTTTGTCTCACTTGAAGACTGCATATATATTTTGAAAGCAGTCTGCTAACGCAAGAATAGTGAGTTTTGATTGAGCCTAACATATTCATTTTCTGCGCTCTAATGTCTCCTCCAATGGCGGGGGAAGGGGTGAGTGTCAGGTGTTACCTATGCTTTTAAAAGAGGTAGAGAATTCTACTAATCCTTTCCATCAAATCGCCCTAGTAAGTAGTGGGCAATGTGTCAGAAAACATTGAAGGATATTCTCGAAAATAATGATGTACGACTGGTGAATGGGTCCTGATGACTACGGGAGTGGTAGGTGTAGGTGTGTGTGTCCAACTATGGGATATGACGATCATGGTGCTAAGGGTAGTATTTTTTAAGAAACATGGCGTTCCATGGGTTAGGAAGTCCCTCCCCATCCTAGTTCACCAGCTTGTACGCATTTCCAGGGTATGCCGTCACTATAACATATGGTCATTCCCAGTTTGGCGTCAACTTCCCTTTAGGGTGAGCATGCTTGGAGGGCATGATCTTCTTCAAGACTAACTCTCCAATTTCAATGGTTCATTCAAGGACTTTCTTATCGTAGGCCCTAGCCACTCTCCTTTGATACACTTGTGCATGATTTGTTGCCCTTAGATGCGTCTCATCGAGTTGTTCTAGCAAGGTGAGTAGGGCAACACTCCTTTCATCTATGGATAGTTGATCATCAAGTTGAATACGCAGGGATGGTACTTGTATTTCATATGATAAGACTGCCTCCATCCTATATGTGAGGAGATAAGGGGTTTGGCCAGTAGCTATGCAAATAGAGGTCCCATTAGCCTTGAGTGCCTCTGGTAGTTGCTCAGGCCAGTTTGCTTTATTGCTTGTCTCCACTGTTCATTTTAGAATTCAGATCAGTGTTTTGTTCGTGGCCTTTGCTTGTCCGTTTCTTTAGAGATTGAACGGTGATGAGTGGTATAGATCGATGCCATATCTCTTGCACAGTTTCTTTGTCTTCTCTACGATGAATTGTCATTCATTATCTGTGACGACCATTCTAGGGACTCCAAACCTTGTGATGATGTTCCGGATAATAAACTTCACGAGCGTTGAAGTAGTAGTTCTGACATATGACTCAGCTTTTGCCCATTTGGTGTAGTATTTGGTTGCAATGAGTATGAAGGCATGTTTGTGAGTGTTCCCAACTATGTCAGTGAATGGTCCAATGATATCAAAGGTCCACATTGAGAATGGCCATGGCGAGGTTATGGGGTTCAATGTGAATGATGGGGCTTTGATGAGTGTGGCATGTTCTTGGCATTGCTTGCAACACTAAACATAGAGGTGGCAATCCCTCATCATCATCTAACAGTAGCAGCCTTGTCGTACAATCTATTCTATGAGTCACTGTCTACCAGTGTGGGCGCCATAGGCACTGGCATGGGCTTCTCGGATGATATACTATCCCTCGGCCACTGTGCCGCATCGTAACAGTACTCCTCTAGTGAAGGCTTCCTTGTATAGTATCTCGCCTAGAATGTAGAATCTGAAGCATCGATTCCTTCTGGTTTTTTGTTCGATCTTTATAGCGTAAGGAGGGACGTGTCGGTATTTTAGGAAATTCCATATGTCAAAGTATCATGGCTGTCCGTCGTCGGTCGGTGACTTCTCGAACCTGAAGGTCACAATGATAGCATCTTTCTTAGTTGGATCTTTTGAGGTGGATACGTCCTCTGGCTTCGAGGCCTTTGGGAGGATTGGAAACTCTGGTTTAGAGTTCCATGCCACCTCGCGTGTCGGCGTGGTTAACTTCTCGATGAAGAAGGATTTTGTACTTTATCTTACTCGTATCTACATGACTGAGGCTAACGTGGAGAGGGATTCTGCCAGCTCATTCTCCAATCTTGGGATATGGGTGAAAGAAATCATTTCAAATTTTCCTATCAAGAACTGAGTTGTTTCTAAGTATGCCATCAGTCTTCTTTCTTTTGTCTTCCACTCTCCCACGAATTTTGATATGACAAGTTTGGAGTCGCCGATTGTATTCAATTGTTAGATGCCCAGTTGTAGTGTTGCTCGTAGTCCGATAATGAAGGCTTCGTATTCTGCGACATTGTTGGTGACTAGAAAGTTGAAAGGCTTTTGGTATGATAACTCCCTCTAGGCTTAGTAGAACTATCCCAATGCCTTTCCCTTTGTGATTGAGAGCACCGTCAAAGTATAAGGTCCATGAGGTCTTGTTGGGCTCTTCATTGTGAATCGAGAGTAAGTCTTTGTCGAGGAAGTCTGTGCATAGCAGCTCGTTGCTCGGGAGTGGAATATTAGGGAGGTAATCGGTAATCACCTGACCTTTTATTGACTTTTGGGTGACGTAGGTGATGTCAAACTCTTGTAGTAGGATGTGCCATTGAGTGATCTTCCCAGATGTGGTGGGCTTCTCGAAGATATACTTCAGAGGGTCCATGCGTGCTAATACCATTATCTTGTATGCTCCAAAGTAGTGTCGTAGTTTTGTTGAAGCCCATACTAGTGTTTGGAAAGTCTTCTCCATTGCAGTGTACTTCTGTTCCTACTCAACCATCGTCTGCTGAGGTAGTAGATGGCCTACTTTTTTCTGTCTTTATCGTACTATCCCAGGATTACACCCATTGTTTCCTCGTTAGTAAAGACGTAGAGGATCAAGAGATTTCTAGGGATTTGTTGTGATAATATCGAGGGATTGAGGAGGTACTCCTTGATGTTATCAAAGGCTTGCTGACACTGATCATCCCATGTGTATTCGACTCCTCCTTTAAGTAGTCTATAGAAAGGGTCGCATCTGTTTGAGTGCTGGTAGATGAATCTTGTGATGAATTGCAATCTTCCTATCATGCCTTGTAATTCCTTGATGTTGCTAGGAGGCGGCAACTCGAGAGGGGCTTTAACTTTCACTGGATCTACTAAGATTCATCGCTTGCTTATTATGAACCTCAGTAGTTTTTCAGAGGTTACTCCGAACACGCATTTCTTCAGATTCATCTTTAGTTGATACTTTTCAGATCGTTGTAGCATGAGTCGGAGGGCTTCAGCATGTCCTACTCACATTTGAGACTTCACTAGTATGTCATCGGCGTAGACTTCTACACACTTGTGCATCATGTTATAGAATATATCCATCATGGCGCATTGAAATGTGGCTCTTGCATTTTTGACATTGAAAGGCATGACAACGTAGCAGTATGTTCCTTATGGCGTGGTGAACGGAGTCTTCTCTTGGTCTAATTCTGCTAATCTAATCTAGTTGTATTAGGAGAAACCATCCATGAAGGGCAACATCTCATGTTTGGTAGTGTTACCAACCAGAGTGTCGATGTGTGATAGCGGGAAGTCATCTTTTGGGCATGCCTGGTAGAGGTTTCTGAAGTCAATGCATACCCTTAGTCTGCCATCTTTCTTGGCGACAGGTACTATATTTGCAACCCACTTTGGGTCGACGACGACTCAGATGAATTTTGCTTTGTGCGGCTTGTTGACTTCCTCTTTGAGTTATAACGGTGTCTGCGGGTGCATTCTTCTGAGTTTTTGCTTGACAGGTTTAGCATCGGGTTCTAGCACCAAGTGATGTTCTACTAAGCTTGGAACCAAACCAGACATTTCTTTGTAGGACCATGCGAAAGAGCTGAGGTGATCCTAAAGGACTTGGATAATCTGTTGTCGTTCCTTGGGGCTAAGCGTTGCACTGGTCAGTAGCTTCTTGGGCTTTTCTTCGGTGTCGAAGTTGATTTCTTCTGTGGGACTCGCAGCGGCTTGAGTCTGCTCATTGAAGCGTTTGATGACCTGTTGGAAGTCCTGTGTCTCCTTAGTGTCTTGTTCTCCTTTTTAATCGTCTGTAAGCTCATAAACTATAAAATTGCTACACTGGGAGGCTAGTTTTATGAGAGGTAACTCTTCATTGGTGCAATTGATGATTGCGACATCTTTGGTGGGGTGCAGATTGAGGCTATTCATACTCCTCTCAAAATCATAGAGTATCTCGTTGGATATGATGACTAGCTTGTTGCTTTGTCGGGATGCCTCATGTTTTCGCGAGGGGAAAGTAGTAAATTTGCGTCAGGCGGGATGAAGGTGCGGCTCTGCGGCATCGAAAGTGGCGGCATGGCCTTGTGCGGGTATATCAGTCGGTTCCTCCCTGGCACTGTTGGCACAATCACTGCTTGTAGCCTTAAGAGAAGGGTCTCCTTGTCGGTCGCTGAATGGGTTTGGAATGAAGGCCCCTCACTCTTTTTCAAAATTTTCTAAGTTTTTAGGTTTTCTATTTTTAGATTATTAGGTGTTTTAGGATTTTCTATTTTTTTTATTTTTGATAATAGGTATGGTACAGGGTCGATTTCTTGGAGAGGAATTGATGGGGGTGCTTCCCTCATGTGAGGAAGTGCGACAGCTGCTGGAGCCGCCCGTGAGAGTTTTTGGATGATGTGAACTCGTTCTAAATTTTACATTTTTTCTTCTTGGGATTTTCTTCAATGCCGAAGTTGATTTCTTCTGTGGGCTTCACAGCGGCTTGAGTCTGCTTGTTGAAGTGTTTGATGACCCGTTGGAAGTCCTATGTCTCCTTAGTGTCTTGTTCTCCTTCTTGATCGTCTGTAAGCTCATAAACTATAAAATCACTACACTGGGAGGCTAGATTTATGAGTGGTAATCCTTCATCGACGCAATTGATGATTGCGATATCTTTGGGAAGGTGTAGATCAAGGCTGTTCATCCTCCTCTGGAAATCGTAGAGTATCTCATTGGGTATGATGACTGACTTGTTGCTTTGTCGGGATGCCTTACACTTTCGTGAGGGGAAAGTAGTAAATTTGCGTCGGGCAGGATGAAGGTGTGGCTCTACGGCATCGAAAGTGGCGGCACGGTCTTGTGCGGGTATATCAGTCAGTTCCTCCCTGGCACTGTTGGCACAACCACTTCTTGTAGCTTTAAGAGAAGAGTCTCCTTGTCGGTCGCTGAATGGGTTTGGGATGAAGGCCCCCCTCACTTTTTAAAAATTTTCTAATTTTTTAGGTTTTCTATTTTTAGATTGTTAGGGGTTTTAGGAATTTCTATTTTTTTGATTTTTGATAATAGGTATGGTACATGGTCGATTTCCTACAAAGGAATCGATGGGGGTGCTTCCCTCAGGTGAGGAAGTGCGACGGCTGCTGGAGCCACCCATGAGAGTTTTCGAATGATGTGGACTCATTCTAAATTTGACATTTTTTTTTATAGTCCTTGTCTAGCGTGATCCTCTTGATGAGTGATGACGGCGGTGGTCCGGTCGATGTTCCAGCCTCTTTTTTCATGTCAATCGCTTTGTTGGCAAAGAATATTTGGAGGTTGCAGTCGGTTGAGCTCTCATCCTCAGAGCTGGGCAAGTGATGTTCTTGTTGAGGCTCGTCTTCCTCGAGTGAGACAGACTGATGATGTTCTTTACTGGTGAGCTCTCTCCCATGGACTTCGTAGAATGCTAGGTTGAATATGCATGCCTGACAGCAAGGCTGATATGGTTGGGAGATGCAAGGATATCCCCAAGGGCATTCCCATCCTTAAAGATTGGGATCGGGGTCGCCATTGCAAGAGTTAGACTCGTCTTCTTTGTTTGACACCCTTTGGAGGCCTTGATTCAATTGCTCTGCCAACTTGAGCGTGGGGAGATTTATCCAGTAGTCTTCATCATTGCTTGGCGAAGATTATCATTCTTCCTCTAATTATCTCTAGAATATTTGCAGCTGAGGTGCTTCTTGGGGTTGAGGAGTGTCAAGCTCTAGTTCCACTTTGACTTCGATGGTGGTAAAATGAGCATCTTCCGTGCCGATCGTTTGTTTCATCCATGATAGCCTTCTAACATCGTAGCATCATAGTCATGCACAGGCCGTGATCAGTCACAAAATTTACCATTTTATCACCCTTAAGTTAGTGATGCTAGGATTTAGTTTGCTACTAACAAGTTAACAATGTGTAGATATTAAGAAAAAATAGTAAAAGAGAGCCAAAGTGTTAATATTCATCAAAATGAACTGAAAAAGCAGTAAAAAGACAATTGATCAAAGAGAAGACGATTCGCCGCTGCTGAAAGTTAAGAAATTGTACTTTACAATTGTGCGCTAAAGCTGAAGACGGAAAGAAAGTGAAAACTAAGAAATCATAATTTATGATTCTTCAAATGACAATTCTTCCGAAAGCCACAAAGGAGTAAAAAGTGATAAAGAAAAGCAATCGTTCATTATAGGAAATAGTCCAGAAAGAAAGCTGCGTGATCATGAGAAATCGTGATTTACGATTCTTCAATAAAAGAAGAACAATCGTAATTTATGATTGAGTAAGCTTTTCCCGCTACTACATCTGCTGCTACTGATCACGTGAATAAAGATTATCACAGCCATGCACTGAATTAGAAGATCTCTGAAATTAGAAGTTTGGTGAATCATGGGTTTGAGAAGATTGATGAAAATAAGCTCTTAGGAAATCTCGATTGCTGAAATAAAGGAGAACAATCTAGAAGCACATCTACAATTGAAAGCAAGGAAGAATAAAATTAGGAATTAGAGTCATATTAGGAATATTTTAGTAGTTTCTTTTATTAGAATTAGAAGTGTTTGTAAACCAACTCCTTATGATCTATAAATAAGAGAGTCCGGATAGGAATAAGAGATCGAAGAATTTGAGTATCAATTGACAACTGAGGTTAGATTTTCTTCTGATCAGTAGTGTAAAATAATTATAGTAGATTAGATATCAGAGGTTTCTCAAGAGCAATTGACGACTGCTATTGGGTGCTGAAGATTAGTGCAGATATCCTAGTTTCTCAGAAGCAATTGACGACTACAGCCAAGGGGTGAAAGATATATTTACTTTGCTTTATAGTTTAGATTTTATTTGGTTTATTTACTGCTTTGTAAATATCTTCAAGTTTTAATTTGAATTGATGACTTGGGTTGGGATTTGCAGATTAGTGTAACGGTTTTTACTTTTTCATCTTTAATTTTCTAGAATTTCATTGATGCCCAGATTTTAAGAAATTGTTGATTAGATTAAATCTGTATTAAGGAATTTTAGTTTTTGATTGATGCCCAAATTCTAGAAGACTTCAATACATTATAACGGTACTATTTATTTTCATAAATATCCGATGGCTGAAGATTGGGATTGATGACCTCAATCTGAAGGAGGATTAGGATTTATTTTATAAACTTTATATCAAGTCTTTTATTCATATTTTTCAAGTAGTTTAGAACCTTAAAAGATAAATATAAACTTTCAAATTGAAATATAAATAAGATAACACTTCATGGAAAGGATCCTATAGTAGCTTTCCAATGTGCGCTTGCAATAAGTTAAGACTTAATTAGATATACATAGTAAGCCGGTCAAGTTTTTGGCACCGTTGCCAAGGAAGTCTTTATCTTTTTATATTTCTGTTTTAAAAATAAATATTTTTCTTTTTCTTTTTCATATTTCTTTAAATTTTTAACTTTCTTTTATCACTCCTCAACCTTTCGCAGGTTTCTTCGGAGCAGTGAATTAAAAGTTTCCAACTTTTGTCGGCCATGGAATTTAGAAGCTCAGAATTGTTTCTCTCCCTGCTTGCTAAAATAAAAATGTAGAAAATAGTGAAAGCAAAAATAAATACAATAACTATTCTAACCCAACTGTCTTGTTATTTAAACAATTCATTATGACAGGCAACGGTCAGAACATGACTAAAACCATGGGAGAATTTTATGCATTGACACCTCTTACACTACCCCCGTGTATTCAAAGCCCTACCACCGGGTATGAGGCTTTCGAAATCACACCAAATATAGTTCAAATACTTCATACTTTTCATAGGCTGACTGAGGAAGACCCCCACTGGCATTTAAATCATTTTATAAAAATATGTAACATTATTCAAATTAAAGAACTAACAGGAGTATCCAATCGTTTGAGGTCATTCTCATATTCTCTTAGAGACAAGGCAATGCAGTAGTTACATTCTTTACCCCGAGATTCGATTGCTGATTGGGAGGAATCAAAACACGAATTCCTTATGAAGTACTTCCCAATATGCAAAATGAATAGAATCTGGCATCTTATTTTAACGTTCCATCAATTTTCAGATGAATCTCTTCAAGGGAGTTGGAGTCGCCTTGAGGATCTTCTCTATATGTATCCTCACCATGGGGTTGCGAAATGGAAAATAGTGCTCACTTTCTATAAAGGATTAAATGACCAAACTAGGAATATGGTTGATGTTGTCTATGGTGGTATGCTTCGTAATTTAATAGCAGTGGATGTCTGGAAACTCTTTGAGACCCTTAGTAAGGAAACAGTATAACACCATGCACCGGGTGAGATTGATTCAGAGACTTTTAGGAATATATCCCTTATGCCAGGAGGATTCTATAAATTAAAGTCAATGACAGAAGCTCTTCTGAAGCAGAAGCTTTGGAAAGGAAAAATTTAATCTCTGGTGGGTACAAAATTACACCCAACATCTGGACAAGGAGAAGCATGTGGTCCTAACCATAGCCCAACTCAAACAGCTCCACAGTGTCCTACTGCTCCTTTTTATCCCACAGAGACCCAAGACCGTACTGTTGCTAAGGAAGCCCTGATGTAAATAGCCGAAAGCTAGCTACAGCATGGCCGGATTCAAAGGCAGTTACTCAATAATCTCCTGGAATCCATTACACGGTTAGAAGCTCAGGTCGAGCAAGTAACCATTTGGGTTAACTCGAGAAGCAGTAACTATTCATTCTCACCAACAGTTTGCACTCCAGGAGGAAATACTTTCACGAGAGGTGCATCAACTCCCCGTGGTTACTTTTGAATTCCTCGTGGACCCGTCGAGCTACCGACTAACCCATAGCAAAATCTTGTAACATATGTATATTATTGTCATCAATATTATTTCTCTTTCTTTTCAAGAATCTCATATGATTTACAATGTGAATCATACATCCAATCATATGCATCTCTCTCTTTAATTATGTTTGAACATATGGACTTACGAGCAACCATGCTGAATCATAGCGAATACGATTCTATAGGTGAAAAGTCTTCTCAACGGTTCATTGATAGCTAAAATTATAAATGATAATTCTAGGGAACATGCAATTCCAGTGGTCTGTCTTATCAGTTACATTGGAATTCGAACCCATTAAATTCATAAGGGAAATAAACAAATTTCGCATTCAAGACTACAACTTTCCAACTATCCTAACCTAGAAGCCTACACATCGACATTTATTTTGAAGTGACGGTTCTAAATAGAGCCTCTTCCCTATATATCCATACCCATCCATAAACTACCTCATTTCTTTCGTCTTCCATCTTTCATACCTAAAATCCCATGACAAAAGAGCATAATCAAAATGATTTCAATAAACAACTTGATAAAATTCTCGAAATACATAAAGCTAAGTTCTTGCAGAACGGAAAGTAGAAAATCTGAAGCGCCATCGACTTACTCGAGATACTGAATCGTCTACTGAAACTACCCTTGATCCTAAACCATTAACCATATGTACTATCCAAAGTTTTCTATCTTTAACCCTTCTAATTTCTGAGAGTTTAGAATGTAAAAAAAGAAGGGAAGAAGAGGGAGTGAAAGGAGTATGAGCAATAATTAGAATAAAGGATCTACTGAAAAGGGTACAACTGAGAAGAAATACAATCGTATGAAAAATGTGGAAAAGAAAAGGAATTCGTAAAAGACGATTTCATGAAAAGCTTCTAGCTGAAAAAAAAATGGGATTTATACAATAAAGAAAACAAAAAGAAAAATGAGAATATGTTATCCAACTTTTTGGATACTTACTGAAATAGAAAAGAAGGAAAGAAGATAGAGAAGAAAGAACTAAATTCTCATAAACTTTTAAACTCTATCTGCCTTTCTATGAAATCTTTTAACCCAAAATCCCATTACAAGCTGGAGAAAAGACCATTGTGATTTATGATTTGCAAAAGTATGAGTCTAGTAGAGATGTGTGAAATAGATATTATGAATGAATGAAAAAGTCATATGATCATAATTGATTATCTATTCCATGAGATTTACTTTGCCAATAGTGAGAGTTTGGATGAAAATATTTTCTAAATCTGCAGTTTAGAAAAATCTATGATGAAAAAAAATTTCACTGATATGTACACACTTCACACTATATAGAATTGAAATTATTCAGTTCTGATAAAGGATAATTATCGTGATGGAGAGTAAATGTGAAAGATTTGAAATTTTTTAAAATCATAACAAACATATAATGATTAATTTAATTAGTAGTGTAGATTTATGAAAAAATACATTTTAAAAAATTCAAAAATATTTAAAGTTTGTAGGTAACTTCACTGAAAACCTTCAGGAGACTACAACTCCTCCACTAGGGATCCCCTAGGGATTTAAAGGCTTGTTGCATCCGCTAAATGTAATCGTGTTCCATATGAAAGTGGCATTTAAATTCATAGTATAGATATTTTATGTTTCCTTGTTTGCTAGGGACTAGCAAAGTTTAAGTTTGGGGGTGTGATCAGTGACAAAATTTACTATTTTATCACCCTTAACTTAGTGATGCTACGACTTAGTTTGCTATTAACAAGTTAACAATGTGAAAATATTGAGGAAAAATAGTAAAAGAGAGCCAAAGTATTAATATTCATCAAAATGAACTCGAAAAGCAATAAAAAGATGATTGAGTAATGAGAAGACGATTCGCCACCGCTGAAAGTCAAGAAATCATACTTTACGATTGTGTGCTAACGCTGAAGACGAAAAGAAATTGAAAACTACAAAATCATAATTTATAATTCTTCAAAAGACGATTCTTCAGAAAGCGACAAAGGAGTAAAAAAAGATAAAAGAAAAGCAATCGTTCATTATAAGAAATAGTCCAGAAAGAAAGCTGTGTGAAAATGAGAAATCATGATTTATGATTCTCTAGTTAAAGAAGAACAATCATAATTTACGATTATGTAAGCTTTTCCCACTGCTACATGTGCTACTACTAATCACGTGAATGAAGATTATCACCGCCATGCACTGAATTAGATGTTTAGTGAATCACGGGTCTAAGAAGATTAATGAAGATAAGCTCCTAGGAAATCTTGGTTGCTAAAATAAAGGAGAACAAGTTAGAATACATCTATAATTGAAAGCAAGGAAGAATAAAATTAGGAATTAGAGTCATATTAGGAATCTTTTAGTAGTTTCTTTTGTTAGAATTAGAAGTCTTTGTAAATCGACTCCTTATGATCTATAAATAAGAGAGCCCAGCGTAGGAATAAGGGATCAAAGAATTTCAGCATCAATTGATAACTGAGGTTGGATTTTCTTTCGATCAGTAGTCGAAAATAGTTAGAGTAGATTAGATATCAGAGGTTTTTCAAGAGCAATTGACTGCTGCTATTGGGTGCTGAAGATTAGTGTAGATATCCTAGTTTCTTAGAAGCAATTCACGACTGTTGCTGAGGGGTGAAAGACATATTTACTTTACTTTCTAGTTTAAATTTTATTTGCTTTATTTACATCTTTGTAAACATCTTCAAGTTTTAATTTGAATTGATGACTCAGGTTGGGATTTGCAGATTAGTGTAACGATTTTTACTTTTGCATCTTCAATTTTCTAGAATTTGATTGACGCCCATATTTTAGGAAATTCTTTATTACATTAAATCTGTGTTAAGGAATTTTAGTTTTTGATTGATGCCTAAATTCTGGAAGACTACAATGTGGTATAATAGTACTATTTATTTTTATAAATATCCGATTGCTGAAGATTGGGATGGACGACCTCAATCTGAAGAAGGAGGATTAGGATTTATTTTATGCACTTTAGATTAAGAAACCATTCTTTTATTCATATTTCTCAAGTAGTTTAGAACCTTAAAAGATAAATATAAACTTTAAAATACAAACATAAATAAGATAACACTTCTTCGTGGGAACGATCCTATAGTAGCTTTCCATTGTGCACTTACAATAGGTTAAGACTTGATTAGACATACATAGTAAGCCAGTCAGGCTGCAGTAGGGCTTTTTTGGATAGGGGCATCGACGCGGGCATTGACGCAGGCATAGCCAGTTGTTGAGTATGTGTTGATAGTTGAAAACATTATCAGAATCTGAACTCTCATCACAGGAGTGGTCGCCTTTTTTGAACCATTTAAGACGATCTGCTCTCAGGTGATCTTCCAATTCTATGGCGGGGACTTTTGCCCAATAGTCGTCCTCCTCGCTTGATATTGACAGTCAGTCTTCTTCTGTTGGTGGTTGAGGCTGGGACAACTGTTGGGATGGGGGAGTGTCAAATCCCTGCCCTCTCTTAAGCCCTATGGATGTGATATGGAAGTCTTCTTCATCGATTGACTCCTAGTCCTCTACATGCGACTCGGGTTCTAAGGATCTCTGTCTTTCAGGAATGGGAGGGAAATGGTTCAACTCCTTCGAGCGGTCTATCTATATCATCATCATCTCAATTTAAGTTGGTTAAATTAGCGACGGCTTCAGCCATCTGTTCAATCTCCATTATTTGTGGCTTGATGAAGGATGCTTCTTTTCTCTTCAGCACATCGGCCTTCTTAGTGGTTCCGTATATAAAGTGGTCATAGAGTGACCACTTGGGCGAAGTCAAGAAGAGGTTAGCAAGTTTGCTATCTTCTTGGTATCCCAACCCGGTGTGCTTGCGGACATCCTGCAGGACGACGGTGCCTATGCACCCTTGCTTATTCTTGCCGAGTCTTGTATACGGGACATATCCTAGTTGATCCATAAGATCCCACACCTTTGTTGCAGTTGGGTTTATGTCACACAACCGGGTGAGATCAGGGTCTACTGCCCTCTTTATTAATTTATATTAACAAGTTGGGAGGAACAGGGGATGATTGATTTCTGCTACTAATGCAATGTCAGGGGTCTCTACCCTTTTTATGTGGCCGGTATTTAGCCCAAAGTCATGCACTCTTAGAATGCTCGCAGCATAGTTGATATGTATTTCCTGTAGGGGTGTGTCGACATATATCCTGACGATGGAGTCCTCGTGGGGGAACTTGATGCACTGGTGATATGTGGATGCCAAGGATCAAAATATCGGGTCAAATTTTGGTTTCGGGCTTGACTGAAACCAAAAATTAGAACCAAAATTTTGGTCAAAAACTAAAAATTTAGCCAAAATTTTGGGTCCCATATAAATTTGGACCAAAATTTTGGTCGAAATTATCATTTCAGTGGGGACCGAAATCGATAATTTGGGCCAAAATTTTGATCCTTGCTAGACGCATTAGCTTTCATGGATTCCAACTACTTTCTCTCTAGTATCAGGTTATAGGTGCTAGAAGAGTTGCAGACGTGGAATGTAACGTCCTTGGTGACTGGCCTGAGGCGGACTTGTAACTTGATAGTTTCTTTGACAAAGCGTCGAGAGCCATCGTACGTGATGAGAGATAAGGACAAAGGCCTTATGTCTTGTTCCATATACTCAAATATCTTGAGCATCATTATCGGGAAAATGTTGAGTCCCACTTTGGTATCAACAAGTGCATGATGCACCGAGAATCCTCTGATTATGATGGTCAAGTATATGGTGGCCGAACTTCCCCGTAGTGACTCTTTTAGCATATCCACATATGTAAAAGTGAGCACCGATGGTTGTGCCATGACTAACGTGATTTCGTGTAGCTCGTATAAGGTAGTGTTCTCGTCTACTCGAGTCTCGATCAGCGCTTCCATTAACAGTTGGTGATGTTCAAGTGACTTCTTAATGAGCTCGAGTATTGACATCTATGTTGATATTTCTTGAGGTGTCGTGCAAGGTCATATTCCTGGCCTGTTTCTAGGGCTGGCTCTTTACCGGGCATGTGGGCTTTGTTCACATTAGGCTGAGGTGACTGAGGCGTTGGTGCCGGAGCTGAAGGTGGAGGGATTACGTGAGGTGGGGGAGGCAAGTTTGCTTCCCTTTCTCTTGTTATCCTTTATGACGGCTAAGCGTCGACGTTCTACTTCTCTCGGGGGAATGGTGGCGATGGATAATTGGTTCCTAATTTGAGGATTGGGCACGTCGACTTTTGATCCTTGATCCATCCTATGATTGGGGTTGTCGAGCTTGCCAAAGCATTTGCCATAAAGGGGGTGAAATTTGAAGACGGGATAAGAATCGGAGCTATGTTGTTCCATGGTGGAAGATACTGCATGTAGTCTTCCTGTTCTAGGAAAGTGGAGATTAGTGCCTCCTCATTACCAGGTTCTTCATTTTGTTGAATTATTCCTTCCTCTGACTGATGTTCAATCGCAGTCTCGTGTTCTTGACTTGAAGTGTTTTAGGAGAGGCTGTCTAACCATGCAGAGATTTGGGACGCGGTCTGAAGGACATAGTCTTCGTTCTTTGGTTCGAAGTCACATAGGGGAAGAGGTGGTGGAGTTACCTCAGAATTTGGGGGAGTCGAGGGTTCTGCGGGTTGAAGGTGTGGTCTTCGAGTTCTAAATGACTGGACTTGAATTCATGTAAAGGTTGTATAGGGTGGAGCGTTCGGAGGAGCGATCAGGGTAGATGGATGGGAGTGAACGGTGGGAGGCCTCGACGGTTTGACAGGATTGGTCAGGGGATCTGAAGGGTTGATACGGGTGATCATGGTAGATGGACAGAAAAGGAGTCAGCCTGGGAGATCTATTGTGGTAATATAGGCAACCACCCTTGGTTATGATTTGGCATGGGATTATTGATGATCCCCAAGTTCTGCGGGGTTGATTATTGTTTTGATTGGAGTTCCGAAGGGATTCCCAGTCAATCTAGTTTTGATCATTCATTCCATAGATCATTTCCCATAAAACCCAACAATCTTCTAAGTTATGTCCTGTGTATCGATGGAAAGCGCAGAACTTGCTGTAGTCGAGGTTGGCGGGCCAGGGCTGGGGGTGTTCTGGTGGAAATCGGATGGGGTTTTGATTACTGAAAAGGCGGAATATGATGGGGACAGTGTCAGGCAATGGAGGATAATGATTAAGTTTGGGTTGGTAAGGGCCCCTAGTTTACTGGTTGAAGTTCTGGGGTGGGGGTACGTTGTTATAACTCTGAGAGTTGGTTGGCCGGTTTTGGGTGGCATTCTGGTTCTGATGGGTATTCTGGTTAGAGTATTGGTTATGGTTTTGGTATTATTTCTGATTCTCATTAGGGTACCACTATTGATTCTAGTTCTAGTATTGATTCTAACCAGAATTCCTCGATTGGTAATTTTCATTTTCGGAGTTCTACCCTTGGTTGACAACCGTGTTGACCTACTCAGAGCCGGAGACATTCTTGTTCTTTAGTATCGAGTCGCTGGAAGCGGTGAATTTTGATGCGATTATTGAAATGGCAAGGTCTCCTCCCTTAATATGCAGGTTGAATGCGGTTGGCGCATAAGTGAAGGTCGCAAAGTCAGAGCAATCACTTATAATAAGAGCACTTCTGAGAGCGATTGACATTTTCCTTCATTTGGCTTCCGACGCAGGCGGCGAGTTTCCTCCAGTGTGCTACGAAGTCTGCAAAGTCCTCCTCAAGTTCTTGCTTCATTTTCATCAGGTCACTGAGACTGACTGCTTCTTATATCAAGTGCTTGTACTGGTCCAGAAATTGATCAACTAGATCATCGAACGTATCGATCTGGTTAAGTGGGAGTTTGGCGAACCAGTTGAGAGCTTCTCCTTCTAATGATCACTGAAAATAATGTATTAGGAGCCCTTGGTTGTTGCGAACAGGTCGACAATCATTACAGAACAATGTTAGGTAGTGATTCGGATTCTCGGTGTTGTTGTATTTACTGAACTTTGGTGGTTTAAACCATGCAGGCAGGCTAAACTTGAGATTGCGACAGAACCTATCAAATCCAAATGATGAGCCAGGGCGATTTCTCTTAGCCATTTTTTCGTTGAGCATCTTGGGGAGTTCCTCTACTCTTATAGTGGTGTCTTTCTGGATGGTCCGGGAGTGAACCCTATCTTGGCGATTATCATCCAAGTGGGTGCAGGTGGTTGACCTTAGCGGTGATATATGTGCAGATACTGCATTGGGAGTAGGCGACGGCCTCTCCTCTCTTTGTCGTTCTCGTTCTTCCTTGTCTTGCTGCTCTTTGACAGTTTCGTACGCAGTGGCCATGCCTCGGAGCAATTCTTTGGCTTCGTCACCTCCTTTTTGTAATCTCTAAACACTAAGCTCTACAAGTTGTCGGGCGATGAAGTTTTGCCCGATACTGCTATCTTTCCCGCCGATGCTGTTACTGGTACTCGGGGGCGTGAAAGGGTATTCTTGGTCGTCGGTCATATTAATCTCGGGGTGACATGGGGGTGAGTCATAGGATGGTTCAACATCGTATATGGGGTTATCGTGGTATCCCTATAGTGGCGGATTACTAGTGCTACTCATGTTTATTTTGCATATCCTTGACATTTCTAACCTCTGATAGATACTCATAAACTCTCGGGGAGCTCTCAAGAGGGTGAGAATGTGTAACACAGTGATAAAGCGAACAATAAAACTAAACTAAGTGGTGCAAAAAAAATTAAACTAGGTAGGAACTACTTTAACAGAAAATGGTCCCATCGAGATCGCCAGTCTATTGGTACACGCTTTTTCTTTGTTCCTTTCGATCCCTAGAAGAAGTGGCCTAATTCAGTTCGAGTGGACTCTGGCTAGGGGCGATAGAATAATAAACTATGAAATATTAAATTACTGAAACTAAAGAGGCAAACATTAAATGAAAAGTACCTGGGTGATACGATCGCCGGTTGCAAATATTTATCGATGCTGCAACACATCATTGATCACGCTTTACGGGGTGTGGGTTAACTCCTTTGTTGAATGTTGGTCGACCGACTCCAAGAGCTATAGTCTATCTAGCCTAGCTTTCTAATCATGCTCTAAGTGTAATTAGTTTTATCTCCATATCCTGTCCTGGGTTAGACTGATTGCGGGATTCCTAGTACTACTCTAGCTCTAATTGACTGAGTTTCTTACTGCTACTCTAATTCTAATAAATTGAGTCTCCTAATGCTACTCTAACTCTAGTTAGTTTAGTCTCCTAATGTTACTCTAATATAAAAAGGGGGGTTGTGGTCCGTTATGCTAAGAAGGATTGGCCCTGTTCCTGGGTACTGGTCAGTCACATAATTTACCATTTTATCACCCTTAACTTAGTGATGCTAGTACTTAGTTTGCTACTAAAAAGTTAATAATGTACATATATTAAGGAAAAACAACAAAATAGAGCTAAAGTGTTAATATTTGTCAAAATAAACTCAAAAGGCAGTAAAAAGACGATTGAGCGTAAAAGACAAATCTTCACATAAAAAGAAATGAAGAATCGTGTTATATGACCGTGTAAGATAATATACTGAGAAGAGAGAAATCGTAATTTACGATTCTCTAAAGAAAAGTCGTATTAAGTAAAGACGATACAAGAGAAAGCGAAGAATCATAATGAAGAATCGTTAGCTGGAAGCCTACTGAAAATAGAAAATCGTGATTTACGATTTTCCAAAAAGAATAAAAAGAAGAAATCATAATTTATGATTTTTCAAAAATAAAACCTTTCCACTACTACTGAATGAGAAGTCTTTCCACTACTACTTAATAATGTACAGTTACACGGCCATGCATATTTTTAGAAGTCTTTTACAATTAGAAGTTTGACCAACCATGGATCTGAGAGATTGACAAAGAATACTCTTAAAAGGACTCTGTTGCTGAAAATTAGAGAACATTCTAGAAGCATATCTACAGTTTGAAAGCAAGGAAGAATAAAATTAGGAATTAGAGTTATATTAGGATACTTTTAATTTAGTAGTTTCTTTTATTAAAATTAAAACTTTGTGAACCGACTCCTTATGATCTATAAATAAGAGAGCCCAGTGTAGGAATAAACCATCAAAGAAATTCTCAACATCAATTGACGACTGAGGTTGGGTTTTCTTTTGATCATTAGAGTAGATTTATTGCTTTGTAGATTAGATATCAGAGGTTTCTCAAGAGCAATTGCCGACTACTATTGAGTGCTAAAGATTAGTGTAGATATCCTAGTTTCTCAGAAGTAATTGACGACTGCAACTGAGGGGTGAAAGATATATTTATTTTACTTTCTAGTTTAGATTTTATTTTTTTTTATTTCCTGCTTTGTAAACATCTTCAAATTTTGATTTGAATTGATGACTCAGGTTCAAGTTTGCAGATTAGTGTAATGGATTTTACTTTTCCATCTTAAATTTTCTAGAATTTGATTGACTACCAAATTTTAGGAGATTGTTGATTAGATTAAATCTGGGTTGAAGAATTCTAGTTTTTGATTGACGACCAAATTCTAGAAGACTGCAATATAGTGTAATGGTACTATTTATTTTTATAAATATCTGATAGTTGAAGATTGGGATTGACGACCTCAATCTATAGAAGGGGGATTAGGATTTATTTTATGCACTTTAGATTAATAACCCATTCTTTATTCACATTTCTTCAGTAGTTTAGGACCTTAAAAGATAAATAAAATTTTTAAAATAGAAGTATAAATAAAGATAAGATAATAACTTCTTTGTGGGAATGATCCTATACTAGCTTTACAATTTTCATTGTGCGTTTGCAATAGGTTAAGACTTAATTAGATATATATATAAGTAACAATCAAGTTTTTGGCGCCGCTGCAGGAGAAGGTGATTTATCTTTTTATTTATATTTCCGTTTTAAAATAAATATTTACCTCTCTTTTTATATTTCTTTAAATTTTTAACTTTCTTTGATCACTTCTTAATCTCTCGCAAGTTTATTTGGAGCAACGACTCAAAGTCTCAACTTCCCATGATCAGCAAAGCTCAAGACTTAGATTTATTTTCTCTCCCTACTTTCTAGAAAAAAAAAGATAAAATGAAAAATACAAAAAATAGAGTTTTCTTTTCTTCATCACACCCAATCTCGAAGCCTAGATATCTTCGAGTGTGATCTAGAAATTGAAAGGACTCTTAGACGTAATTTGATAGGAAGCTGAATTTTTACAAGAGAATCCTCAATAATGGCTGATGATTTGTCCATCAAGGAACATTTCAGCCCCATAGCATTGGTCGCCCTCTTGTATAGTTCCACCAGAGGTGTCTGCGGGTCAAAATTATGAATACAAGCTCCATACACTTCAATCTGTACCAACCTTTGATGGGCTTGATCGAGAAGATCCCTACCAGCATCTAAGGGACTTCATAGAACTTTGCACAGTATTGCAAACATCGAATACCAATAAAGAGGTCGTAAAACTACCTCTGCTTCCTTTCTCTCTCAAGGACAGGGCGAAGGCGTGGTTAATTTCATTACTTGCCGAAAGTATTACCACCTGGGTGGAATTGAAGTCCAAGTCCTTGGGCGAGTACTTCCCAATTGGTAAAACTAACCAAATTCATCAAGCAATTCAATACTTCAGGCAAAAGCCAAGAGAATTATTTCACGAGAGTTGGGAACAGATGGAGGATCTGTTATGGAGTGTCCTCATCACGAGGTCCCAAATTGGTCGATAGCGCAAAGTTTCTATCAAGGATTGACTGAGACCAACCAGTCTACAGTCGATGTCATAAGTGGAGGAACCTTTATGGCTCATAATGGCCAGCAGTTCTGGAATTTATTTGAAAAATTGGCCAACAATTCAAAATAGAAACATGCTCTGCTTAGATCTGATGCTGATGTTATTCTCCACACCCCGCTTGCGAGTGGTGGACTTTATGATATCCCCAAAGATAAAGTAAAGAAGGAGGAGGACATGAGTGTAAAAATTTTAGCTCTGGAACAGTAAATTGTAACATTAATGATAGCAAAATCTAGCACTCCAGACAGCTCTATAGCAGGCTACTCTAATAGCCAAACTCACAATTTTACTGAAAACCCAACTACGCCACCAAACCAAGAGGTAATGGAAAATGAACAAGTAATGACTTTTCAGAGGGGAGATTATGGGAGCACCTATAACCCATCATGGAGAACCATCCTGGGTTTAATTATGGTTCCACGGGAGGAGCGCTGTTAACACCAACAATTGTGCAGCACAGACTTCCCCATACTCAAATGTTTCAATAAAAACCTTAATTATCAACCGTGTAACCCCCAATATGGACCACAGAGATATGCACCTGATTCCACGGTTGTTCAGATCCTTCAGGATTTACAGCAACAGTCGCATCGGCATTCAAAGGACTTACACCAACTTGCTCAGTTCTCCCAACTACTCAATTCACACACACAGTCCATAATGAAGTTGGAAAGCCAGATAAGCCAGCTAGTTTCTCAAGTGGCAAGGAGAGAAAGTGGTCAATTGCCTACACAGCCAGTAAATAATCCAAGAGGATAAGCATTCCAGGGAGAGGCATTAGCTCTCCAAAACCCAATTTAAAGACCTCATGGATCGTCCAGCTACCGACTCATCCATAGCACCTCTTGTAAAATATGTACAATTAATCCTTTTCCTTTTGTGTTTAGTTATCACATTACGAGCAGAATCGCCTAAAAATGAGGAATCGTAATGTGAAACCTACTGTATATTTTTGGACAATCGTATGGACTTACGATTGCCCTTCATTAGGCTAAAATCCATCAGATGAAACGTAGCAATTACGATTTGATTGATATGATGGTTTGTATTTCCTTCTTGAAAAGCTAAAGTTGAACCGACAACCCTAGGTTAACAAGTGTGGCGACCGGTTCAACAGGTCACCACTAAGATAGGGCCTACAAATTCGAAGAAAGAGTAAAATTGGCCCCATTTCTCGAACCCTCCAACCTTCCAGTATTCTCTGTCTGCTTTCCCTCTCTTTTTCAAAAGCCCAATCCAACTGTTTTAAACCGACTTACTCTTCCCAACCTTCCTTGTAACTTCTAATTCATTTCGGAAGCTCTAGATATCTCCTAAACACATATTCAGAAGCTAGGGTTTAGTGAGAACAAGGTAATAAATTTCCATCGGATGGATTTCTACAAATATTTTTATTGACATATGCAAGGTCCATTGAACTAAGCACTCTTCTTTTATATCTTATAGAGAAACAAATTTTTTTTTTTACAGAACTGCAAAAAGCACATGAAAAACGAGGGCGGGAAGAACCTGAAGAGGAATGTAACATTTCAGACTCCTCTCCTATTAAAAGAATCATAGAACGGGCTACTACCCAGAAAGCTAAACGAGCAGCCCCACCCAAAAAGAAGGCAAAGACCTCAGGGGTGGTTATTAGAGACCCCGTGAGGAAGAGGAAGTATCTGAACTGATTCCTACCCCGAAAAAGGGCGAAAAATTAGACAAGGGTAAAAAGCCAATGACCGCTGATAAAACATTAAGTCGGATCCCAGCTTCAATTGAACACCATCTTGTGGGATCCGAGGTTGTGGTAGAAGTTGTTGCATTGGCAAAATGTGAAATTAATGGGGAAGCCATTAAATATTTTAGGGATGCCAGGCTCCATTACTTCTTAGAGCCTAGAATAACTCAAGTCTATCGCAGGTTGGTTAAATTATTATACAAAAATTTGACCAATAGTAGCAAGGGACCCACATAAGCACTGACCACAGCCATTGACGGACTCTCAATCTCACTAACAAAAGAAATGGTTGTTGGGGTAATGAATGCACCCACACCCTTGAGGAGACCTGAGGTTTCTCTTAACATCCCAGAAGTAAATATGTTGAGAGAACCCCCTGAAGAACAAGTCATAGAAGCAGACGAAGTTGAAACGGTAGCCTCTAGCCATATCCCTACTCCTATTGAGTTGATTGGTCCTCCTAACCCAAACATTTGAAGCGTCAGAGGAAGGACCAAGTTCTGCGACCCCAAGGGTAGGCTTCATAGACTTAATGACCCAAGTACCATCTCCTCCAACCACGATTCCAACAACACCTGCTTTCCTCGACGCATAGCAGGACCTAGAAAGAAGATTGCGGTAGTCAAGCAATGGCAAATCACAAATGCTCTTGTACTAGGAGTTGTGAAGAGGGTGATGGAGGAAATTCAGATGTTGAAAAAACAGAGTCCAAGATATTATGCCCAATGCCCAAGAACGCTAGGAGTTGATCAAAAATCTAAAATGAAAGGCCATAAGAGAACATCATGCACATTAGACGGTCGAAACAGCCAAGAGAGTCACGGAGGCTACTATAGCACTCCAAGACCCGGTTGTGCAACTCCAAGAGGAGAAAAGGAGGCATAGAGAATACCACCAAGCATGTGTAGACACCCAAATTTCGCCCAAGGCCTGATCGAAACACATTTTCGAGAGACGCACGTTTTTGAGCTTTTGATGGCACGCATGGAACCCTTAGGAACCACCCTAGAACGCTTAGAAAGCCTTCCAAACCCTTAGGAATCATCCTAAATCCCTTAAGAACTTTCCCAAACCTTTATAAACCAATCCTGACCCTTAAAACCCCTTTCGAGCCTAGACCTAATCCTTCTGAGCCTTAGAAGAGGAGTGGTGTACTAGGACCAGCTATGGCCTTCTATTGTAATCGAATCTCATACCATTGAAAAGTAGAAGTCATCAGCTTTCCAACAAGCTAAGAATCACCCAATCAGAGTTATACACCAAAAGATATGGCGGTTCGAGCTCGAAGGGCAAAAGAGTAATTTCAACTGGCCCCCCCTAGGGATTTGGCGCAACTAGTAGTTGCACTAGGCCATTTCTCCCCAAAAATGGCTTGGCGCAACTAATAGTTGCGCCAGTTATATTTTTGCCTGGCACAACTATTAGTTGTGCCAAGCCACTTTCTCAAAATTTTTGCCTGGCACAATTATTAGTTGCGCCAGCATTAAAGTGGATCCCACCCTTTCGAAGCCAACTTCCAGGCTACTGGTCAGCCCTATTTTACTGTACATTTACCTGGCACAACTAATAGTTGCGCCAAGCATATGAACAATACCCTCTGGTTTTGCCTCGAATTTCGTGTATGGGGTTTGACTTGTTAACCACCTGGATCTTTAGGGTGTGTTTTGATAGATCTATTGCACCCTTTTACACCCTATTTGTAACCCATTTGGTGACTTAAGGCCCCTCCCTATCATCCACCATTGGAGGACCTTTTCACACCTTTCAAGGTTCTAAAAACCCTTGGAATCCATAGATGTAGGATTACCTAATTGCTAACCCTAATTAGCATCTAAGTGGTCTCCTAATCCACCCATTTCCTATAAATAGAGCCCCCCTCCATTGGTTTTAGGGGTATAGAAATTGGCTTAAGAGAGAAAGAGCTCAAAGTGAGAAGTTCTTCCTCCCTTTTGTACCCCATTTTCACATAAATTCCAGAATCTCCTAACCTCATTCCAAGCTTATTCTTGCATCCAAAACCCTTAGCCTAGGTGTGTGCTAGCCCCAAGACCCCTCACTCTACCTCTTAGCTTTAAGCCTTAGGAGTTAGAATCCCACTCCGTACCATACAAGGCCTTCAAAAGCTCATCAAAACAAGCCACGCAAGGCTCTCCTACCGTGCTACAAGGGCCCCGGCTCTCCCCTTTCTTCTCCTATCTCTTTTTAGCATTTTCCATCCTCCCATTTGTGCCGTTACACCACCGAATATTTTGTAGGAACGGAGGGACACAAATAGGATTTAAGGCCCATTTGGGCAAGAGGAAACTATTTTCTTTTCTTTTACTTTATTCTTGTTTTGGCCATTAGTAGGGACCGCGATAAGCAGGTTGATCGCATGCCTAACACCTTCTCGATCGATAACCGAAGCCCCTACCCAAGAGCCGTTGGTGTGGACCAGATTTAGAGTCATATTTGTGGCATTTCGATGCTTATAAAAATGATATAGGTATCCCTGGACACCAAAAGCTCTGGGTGGCGACTCTATATTTTTTACAAGCGAGCGCGTCGCCGTGACGGGATCGTCAAAAATCCCACGGTTGTACAGATGGCGACTCTGCTGGGGATAACTTGTAGAGCTTCTCTTTTAAATTTGGCCTTTTTATTTTTATTTTGCTAGCTATTTTGCTACTTTTCTTATTGTTTATTTTATTTTATTTTTGTTTTACTCACCCCTACTTTTTCGTTATTTACGTGCCTTATCCGATCGGTGGGCCTACTTGTGCATTGTCCTTATTTTCTTTACATTTTCGTCATTTTAGGTGCCTTAGTCGATTGACGGGCCTACTTGAGTATTGCCTTTTAATTTCTTTACTTTCCTGTCATTTAAAGTGCCTTAGCAATTTAGAGGCCCTACTTGTGCAAACATATCCTAACAGTGGACGCCGGCCCGTAGTGGCAGCACGGGGTCATCACCCCCGGTTTTTGAACTAAAAAATCTTCCATAGAAAAAAGGATTTGAAAAATATTTAAATTGAACCAAGAATAGGGGGCTTAATTAACTTATTTTTACGGGATAGATTTTAAAAGGGTTGGGTTTAGGCACACATACAACCACCCTGGTCTTACTATGGTGGCAGCCGCTAGTGGTGATGATCCAGAAAAGTCCTAGCCCACCTAGTATCTGAGAAAGCGCTTGTGTCGGAGGTATATCGGGTGGGTTCCCATTCCAAAGCTTAAAACCCTTGGGGAGCGCACTAGTGAGTTATATCGGACTCAAACCTTTAGGATTCGGTAAGGAGAGGATCGATCATATAAAATCAGTCAGTTCCCAGAAGCCCAGCTTCCACAAAAAATCAGTTTGGAGACCAACCCCGGACTGAAGTGGCTACTATCAAACAAGCTGGAGAGCCAAATTGCTCTGGCGCAACTATTAGTTGTGCCAATGCAAATTATCCAACAGTACACTGGCACAAGTATTAGTTGCGCTAGCTTTAAATCTAGCACTTTTGGCATGCCGCATGTATTAGTTGTGCCAGTGCATTTCTGAGCAACCCAGTTCGGATCTGTGGCCTTTTTCCACATCCCGAGTCCCCTGATTAGTGTGTTTAGTGCCTCTGTTTGAGCCTTACCATCTCTAACACCCAATATGCCCCTGCCAGTCAAAAGAAGGTAACTTTTTTTTTACTCATTTCGAGGGATCGGTTTATTCGCCTTGATTTTCGTGCCTTCAATAGATAAAGGCTTTCCTTTGATTCTTCCGAAGTGCTTTGGAATCGTCGTCGTGGGACTTAAATTAGGGTACAAAAGCCACCCGAGAGAGATATTTTAAGGCCTCAGAACCTTTGTTTTTTAAGAATTTTTTTTTTTAAAAAATAAAAAATAAAAAAACCTAAACATAGAGTCTTTGTGGTGCCGGCACAACGACATCATCTTGTCCTCCATCGTCCCGTAGGGAGAGAAGGAGGAAAATTTTTGGGCCTTATCCAAGACACCCATACCAAACCCACAAACAAATGATGTTGTGGGTAGTGGACCCGGCTTACGCCGATTCTGACTCATCCCCACCACATTCACCAACCCACTCCCATTCGGGAGACATTTCCACATCCATCCCCCTTACCCAATAGCCCTTTACCGTTATCGTCACATTTAGCGCTCCCATTTTCCCAACCGCTACCATCCAAAACATCCAAAGTCCAACCCCCAACTCCCCATCTTTCGTCCAAATCATGCCCATGCCAAATCCAACACATTTTCCATCCACTTCCATGCCAAATACTATACATTCCCCATCCACATTCATGCCCCATTTCCCATCTTTCCCCTATAGACCCGATCCACCCACATTCACATATACCACTTCCGCCTTATCCAACCCCCCACAAATCCCCCACCTATCCAGGTCATGCCCATGGCCATGCCTGATTTTTCTCACCCCTCCACACCATACCCCCCATCATCCCAAAACATACCCAATACATCCCCTCCTCCCTCCAATCCACCCCATATTCCATCACTTACCCGAATCATGCCCAATTTTATCCGGGCCATGCCCAATCTATCCTCCACATCCATCCCATCTATACTCCATCTCCCCTTAAATCCACCATCTCCATCCGACCCTCCTTCCATGACCATGATGGAGGAGATGTTCCAAGCCTACTCCATATGGAAGGCTTCCCAAAATGCCTCCTCTCCTCCACACCCCACGTCCATGGACCCATCCCATACCCTAGCCAATCTCCATGCCTCATTCCCCCATGACCTCTATCAACCCCCCATAATCCACACCATCCAAACCCACATGCCCCAAGGCCCCTTGGCCCAAACCCCCATTACCCACATGCCCCATGGCCCTATGGACCAAACCTCCATTCCCCACATGTCTCAAGGCCCCATGGTCCAAAACCCCATAACCCATACCCATCAAGGGCTCATGGCCCAGACCCATCAAGGCCTAATGGGCCTTACCCATCAAGGCCCAATGGGCCAAACCCATCAAGGGCCCATGCCCTATACCCACCAAGGTCCCATGGCCCAATCCCATCAAGGGCCCACGGCCCAAACCCACCAATTGCCCATGGCCCAAATCCTCCAAAACCCAATGGGCTATACCCATCAAAGCCTGCTGGGCCATGACCCTCCAAATCCCTGACCCTTTACCCAAACCTTGAGGCCCCACACCCATACCTTCCACAATACCCCCAACATTCCACCCACCCCCCAACCTTCACACCCAGGTCAAACCCATGCCATTCTCCAAACCCAATTTTCCCATGGTCCCATACCTCAAGACCATCTCCAAACTTTCTCCCATGCCCAATGGCCTCATCAAGCCCCACCCCTAAACCAAACTACCACTCACCCCATCACCCCACAACACATCCAGTCCAATCCCATCCAGCCCATACATCAACATAAAAATCTCGCCCTCGATGCACCCTATGTAGACTAGCAGTATGAGGAGGATGAGATTAGAAATAGTGTGGCCTATGTCGTGGCAATGACCAATACCAATCTTCCACCTATGATTAACCCACCCCTGACAGCCCAAAGTGAGTCCAGGCTAATAATTGAGAAGACAACCCCCATGTCCAAGGAGTCAGAACAGCTGAAAGAACAGTTAGATAAAATTCAGAAGCAATTATAGAATATGGGTGGTACTGAAATCCATGCCACAGACTTCACGGACTTGTGCTTATTTGCTGAGGTCCCCCTACCCCCTAAATTCAAAATGCCGGTCTTCGGTAAATATAACGGCACAGGCAACCCTATTGCACACCTTAAGTCCTACTATGGGGACATGTGCCAATACGGAGGAGACAAACGACTCCACATCAAAGTGTTTTAGAAAAGTTTAACCGGCCCAGTTTTAAGATGGTTCACATATCTTGAACTATCAATGATTAAAACGTGGAAGGATCTAACCCACCTATTCCAAGAGCAATATGTCTACAACATAGACATTGAGCCCCACAAGTCAGATCTAGCCCGATTGAAGCAGAACTCCAATGAAACCTTCAGCGATTACTTAGGGGGTTGGAGAGCACTGGTAGCTCAAGTGAGAAACATGATACCTGACGATGAGGAGATAGAAATGATCTCAAAAAATACCCTGCCAGTGATCTCATATTTTCTTATATACCAGTAGCAGTCTAGTTTTGCTGACCTAGTAAGAAATGCAAACTGCTGTGAGGACGCCATCAAGGAAGGAAGGTTGAACAAGAATGCATCGAAGGGGCCCAGTGGGGTTAGGAGATTTACCGAACAGAAGAATGATAGGAGAACAGGGGCAGAGGTGCAAAATGTTACAAACACCCAGTCCAACAATAATAATGTAGCCCCGTTCCAATTCCAAGCAGCACCGCCAAGGCCAGTTAGAACTGAGCAGATACAGAGAACAGAGAATGGGCAAGGAATGCAGATGACTCTTGAGCAGAGGAGAGCTCGCTATGACCGAGTGTTTAGGCCCCTAGGGCAATCCCTAAGTGTACTTTTGCCTTTATTAATAGAAAAGGGATTAGTTACTATCCGTCAACTGCAACCTCCTCCTCACCTAATCCCAAAGAACTATGACCTAAATGCCCACTGCAATTTTCATCAGGGTCTGGGTCACCCGACTGATCGCTGCTTCCCATTGAAGCATGCGATCCAAGATTTAATCGATGTTGGAAAGATCATTCCCTCAGCACCTTCTCAAGCAATCCGGCACGCAAGCATCCATCAAGTGTCATTGCCCCTACATCCTATCGGAGGAGCAGATCCTAGACCCACCATCAGGATGGTAGAGGAAAATGGGCAGGAATTTGAGTTTGACTCATCCGATTACATCAGTGATCCGGAGAGCTATGCAGCACCATTGCCGAGAAATGTTGAAAGGAATATCGGGGTGACTGAACCCCTAAAATTGTCAGATTATTTCTCTAACCTGACTCTACAAATTGAACCCTTGGATCTCAGGACATACTTTCCATCACCCACACCCATCAATTATGTGCACATAAATGCATATCAACCATACACCACCACCCCCATCAATTACCCAATGAACCAACATGCCCCCAATCCTCCACCACAAATAAACTACCAATGGTCTACACCCAAACCATTACCCCCAGTTCAACCACCTGCAAGCCCCACCACCCCCGTCAATCACCTAATGGCCCATCAAACCCCCAATCGTCCACCGCCCATCAGCTACCAATGGCCTACTTTTACCCCTTTTCCCTCAGTACCACCACCCTCAAGCTTCACCACCCCCATTTTACCCAATCTAGCCACCATCGAGGTAAACCGAGTGTTGCCCACACCTCCTGAGCCATCTATACATACACCTCAAGTACCGACAACCATACCATTCCAGCTCTCAGGACCAACCTATGATCCACATCAGGTCCCGCTGAGCTACGAGCAAACCAATGCTAACACCGGTGGCAGCAGCAGAGAGGGAGTTGTGGACTTTGTTACCAGGTCGGGGAAGATCTCTAAGTGCCAGAAGCACTGGCAGTAGTACAAGCCCAGCCAGAGGGGAAGAAAGATAGCACAATGAACCCATTTGATAAAATGAGTCGAGAGCATATACTAGAGACTCAGCTGAAAAGAATGCCCGCCCATATAATCATATGGGATCTGTTGATGACGTTCCTACTCCATTTCCAAGCATTAATGTGGGCATTAAAAAATGTGCATGTGTCGCTCCAAGTTAGCCCAGATGAGATTACACAGATAATTGGTCAAGTGATGGCTCCGAATGCCATTTCATTTTCTGACGCTAACCTACTAGAGGAAGGAGGTAGCCACTTGAAGTCTTTGAATATAATAGTCGAGTCTGAAAACATAATAATCACCTTGGTTCTAATCGATAACGGGTCTATATTGAATATATGCCCATTAAGAACCGCCACCAAGATCGGGGTCGACCCATGCATGTTGAGGCCCATGAGAACTAGTGTTAGAGGTTTTAACAATACCAGGAGAGAAATTATGGGAGAAGTTGATCTTGAGCTACTAATCGGGCCAATGACCTTTTCCATTTTATTTCAGGTAATGGACATTAAATCCTCATTTAATCTATTGTTGGGGCACCCGTGGCTGCACGAAGTCGGAGCCATACCTTCCACGTTACACCAAAAACTCAAATTTACATTTGGGCATAAGATTATTGCAATCATCGGAGAGGGGCAAGTGAGAAAGAAAAGGCCACCAATAGCATTGAGAAACCCAATATACTGGGTGTACCACACCGCTGAGGATGTCGACCTCTACAGTTTCGAATATGAGGTGTCGGCAATACTCTCGGAGCTCATTGAGGGCATCATTCCTAAAAATGGAGTCGGAATGGTAGCAGCGGTGGCTATGCTCCAAAAGTAGGGCTAACAAAAAGGAAGGGGTCTGGGGCCCAGATTACAAGGAAAGAGCCAGTCATTACCAAGGGACGGAAAGTTCATTTCGGGTTAGGCTACAAGCCCACAGAGGAAGAGGTCTGAGTGGCCAAAGAGAAAGCCAAGGTCGCGGCAGCTGCAAGAGCTCGAGGAATCAACATTGAAGAGAAACCTCGCCCTAGGCCGCACATCAGGGAATCCTTTGTTAATGTTGGGGTCATGAAAATCAATCGAAACGGGGTAACCCATTTGACCCCACACAAACCCACAGCCCCTGTCCATTCCACCAATCCCTACATCACCCTTCCCAGCCTGGAAATAGCCCTGGCCTCTCTATCCTTATTTGAAGAGAGAGGTCCCCAACTTGCACAATCTCCCCTTGTGGTAAATCACCACAAAACTATGCTAACATTTGAGGATATGATCTTAGATGAAATGGGGGTCAATATGATGGAAGCTGACTCCAAAGAGCCATATCAGTCAGCACCCTCCATCCAAATAGGTAAAGGAGTGGCCTCTCAGGTACGCAATTAGGCATCTTTGCCCTAAACCCTGGAAGCGAGGTGTGGCCTAACATTTGGCACCCTTTTTCCAAAAAAAATAACCTATAAAAAGTGAGATAAGCCCTTGGCAGGTAATACCTTGTATATATACCAACCCTCTTTGCCAAGAGACCATTTCCGAAGAAAATATAAATCTCAAAAACATTGAAAAAATATAAAATCCCAAAAACATTGAAAAAATATAAAGTCCAAAAATATTATCCGTTAAAATTCCAGATAAAGTCTCACAAAAAGATGCCTTAATCAAAGTACCCGTCCCACGTGAAATCGACCCCTTCCCTGTAGAAATACAAGAAGAGGTAGGAATCACGAGTTTGGAAGAGGATGTCCCTTTCGAGGAGCTCCCCAATGAGCTCCTTGACTGGTTTGCCGAATTTGAGCATGGCCCAACCCCTATGGTCGAGTAAACTGAGGATGTTAATCTAGGGACTGAGGAGATTCCCTGAATTACCAAAATCGGAACGTCACTATCTCTCGAGGAAAGAAAAAGTATGATCAATTTCCTTCGGTCATACCAAGACATTTTTGCCTGGTCATACGAGGGCATGCCTAGTCTGGAAACAGATTTGGTCGAGCATGAGTTGCCTCTTTACCCTGATATGAAGTCGGTTAAGCAAAAGTTGAGATGTCTCCGACCCGAGTGGATGTTGAAAGTCAAAGATGAGGTCATCAAGCAATATGACGCAAGATTTCTTATGGTCTCTAAGTACCTACAGTGGCTAGCAAATATCATGTTTGTGTCAAAAAAGGATGGAAAGGTCCGCATGTGTATTGACTTTCGCAATCTGAACAAGGCGAGCCCGAAGGATGATTTCCCACTGCCACACATCGACATCTTGGTCGATAATACTGCTAAGCACGGGATGCTTTCATTTATGGATGGATTCTCGGGATACAATCAGATTAAGATGGCAGAGGCAAATCGGGAGAAGACTGCGTTCATCACTCCCTGGGGATCCTTTTGCAATTGAGTCATGTCATTTAGGCTGAAGAATGTTGGTGCAACGTATCAAAGAGCTATGACTGCGATGTTTCATGACATGATGCACCGAGAGATTGAAGTGTATGTCGATGATATGATAGCCAAGTCACCAAGCGAGGCGACCACTTGATAAACCTTCAGAAGTTGTTTAATAGGCTAAGGAATTGTCAATTACGTCTAAATCAACAAAAGTGTGCTTTTGGTGCTATGTTCGGGAAACTGTTGAGGTTCATCGTCTGCAGGAGAGGCATCGAGGTCGACCCAATCAAAGTCAAAGCTATCACAGAAATGCCACTGCCATCTACTGAGAAAGAAGTTAGAGGGTTCTTAGGTAGAATACAATATATTAGTCGGTTCATTGCGCAACTAACTCAAATCTGCATGCCAATCTTCAAGCTACTAAGGAAGAACTCGCCCGTTGAATGGAATGATGATTGTCAGGAAGCATTCGATAAAATAAAAAACTACCTCCTTAATCCACCTATTTTGGTACCACCCGAGCCAGGGAGACCACTATTGATGTATCTCTCCACGATGAAAGTTTCAATGGAATGTGTCTTAGGGCAGCATGATGAAACAGGGAGAAGAGAGCAGGCCATTTACTATCTGAGCAAGAATTTTACTGATTATGAAATTCGTTATTCTCATCTGGAGAAAGCATGCCTGGCTCTTGTATGGGCTACTCAGAGGCTCTGCCACTGTTTGCTATCTCAAGTCATTCTACTTTTGGCTCGAATGGACCCATTAAAGTACCTTTTTGAGAAGCCGGCTCTCATTGGGCGGACTGCATGCTGGCAGCTCTTATTATCTGAGTTTGATATCACGTACGTCACTCAAAAGTTGATTAAGGGGCAGGCACTCACTGATCATCTTACTAACAATCCTTTGCCAAATTATGAACCTTTAAGAACCATGTTCCCTGATGAGGACATCTTGTTTATGACGGAAGACGATACCGAGGAAATAGAGGAATCTTGGGTAATGCACTTTGACGGGGCAACAAATGCCGAGGATCAGGGAGTTGGCGCCATTCTGATTAGACCGAAAGGATCCCATGTACCAGTCTCCATCAAGCTCAACCTCCCTTACACTAACAACATGACTGAGTATGAAGCTTGTGCCGCAGGGCTGCAGGTGGCTCTCGATCTAAACATAACTCACCTCTGAGTGTTTGGTGATTCGCAGTTGATCATATGCTAGACGAATGGAGATTGGAAGATAAAAGATGAGAAATTGATCCCTTACCATGAGAACCTCGAGGATCTGATAACTTGCTTTCAAGACGTGACATTCTCATATGTCCCGCGGATAAGGAATCGCTTTGTCGATGCACTAGCAACGTTGGCATCAATGATAGAAATCCCATATGGAGTTAAGATGAAGTCGATCATGATCGAGCAAAGGACTGAGCCAGCATTCTACCTCTCGATTGAGGAACCTACAAAGCCTGATGATGAGCCACCTTGGTTCTCAGATATCAAGAATTTCCTTGAGACCCTAACTTTCCCTGAGGGCACGTCCAAGATGGACCGACGAACCATTCAACATCTAGTGGCAGGCTACATCATTTGTGGGGAATGCCTTTACAAGCGATCCTATAATAATGTTTTACTAAGGTGCCATACAAAAAGTAAAGTGATCAATATCATGAAGGAGATCCACGAAGGAGTATGCGGAGCCCACGTCAGCGGTTACATGCTTGGTAAGAAAATTCTACTGCAGGGATACTTTTGGACCACTATGGAATCAGATTATTGCAAATATGTCCAGAAATGCTACAAGTGTCAAGAACACTCCAGTCTGATACACGCTCTTGCCATCGATCTTCATTGCATGACCACTCCTTGGCCATTTGCTACCTGGGGCCTTGACGTTGTCAGAATGATTAATCCGAAAGCATCAAACAGGCATCGATTCATCCTCGTCGCCATTGAATACTTTACCAAGTGGGTAAAAGCGGCATCATATGCCAATATCACGGTCAATCACGTCGAGAAGTTTCTCAAAAATAATATTATGTGCGGATTCGGAGTTTCCAAGGTTATCATCACAGATAACGGTACAAACTTTACAAATAAGCACATCTGAGCCTTCTGTGAGCAATACAAGATCAAGCACCATCGCTCGTCACCTTATCAGCCTCAAACTAATGGAGTCGTAGAAGCTTCTAACAAGATGGTCATCCGCATCCTAGATGAGATGGTCGTCACTTACCGAGATTAGAGCGAAATGCTGTCGTTTCCTTTGTGGGCCTACAGAACGTCGATCCATACTGCTACAGGGGCAACACCATTCTCCCTTGTGTATGGAACCGAGGCCGTCCTACCGGTTGAGGTTGAAGTACCCTCACTTCAAATCCTCATAGAATCAGGCTTACCCGAAGTAGAGAGAGAGAGATCCCGCTTTAACCAATTAAACTTACTAGACGAGAAAAGACTCCTCGCCTTATGTCATACTCAGGTTTACCAGGGGCGAATCGCACGCGCTTACAATAAACGTGTCTGTGGTCGAGATCTGAAGGTAGGAGACACTGTATTGAAGAAGATCTTCCCATCCCTCCATGTCAATCCGAGAGGGAAGTTCAAGCCGAACTGGGAAGGACCATACATCGTTCGAGAAGTGCTACCACGACACACCATCCACCTTGCCACCATGGATGAAGATCATCTTCCTGAGCCCGTCAATGTTGGATACGTCCGACGGTTCTACTCTTAGTCTATTGCGATAAGGTAAGTGTTGGTGAAACAGATACGTGACTGCTTAAGAACCACCCAAAAGAGGCCATCATTCCAAACACAATAGCCAAAAAGCATCCCTAAAAATAATGATATCCTTTGCTACCCCATTTGAGCCTGGGCCTTTCTTTCAATAACCCCCTTCCCCAAAAAAATGTGTGTGTACATATACAAAAAAAGGAAAGTAAAGTTACTATCAAAATCGAAAAAAAATTGAAAAAGTAAAACCTCAAAAAGAGATTGCCTGAAATGGAGCCAAAAGAACAAAAAAAATGTAGAAGAATCACGGGGCATGTATAGTAAAAACCCCTAAGGAAGAAAGTATGTTGAGAAAACTGAAGCCGTATCAAGGAAACCCTTTTAGCGTAGCATACCTTCAAATCCCAACCTAACCCATGGCCAAGCTACACTCTGAAGAAAACCCTCTTTTAGGTTTACAAGCAGTCATAATATCTGTTAAGTCAACACAAGCCGAGTTGTGGGATGACACCAGAACTCCATCCAGCCGGCTATATGATGGAATCGACGTCTATGACGTGGGTGTTGAAAAAAGAAATAAAAAAATAAAAAAATAAAAAATAAAATAAAAATACAAGCTCAAAGCAAGATGGACATGGTGAAAACCTCAAACGGCGCTACGGGTAAAAACAGTGAGTTTGTGCGGACCAGGGGAAAACCCGAAAGGGCACTTGGGGTAAGAGAGCTAAACCCATGGACGTGGTGAAAACTCGAAAGGGTACAACAGGTAAAAAAAGGAGATAAAAAAAAAGATAAAAAGAAAGAAAAGAAAGGTTTTCACTGATGGAGAGGATTGATGCTTGAGGAGCCTTCTTGGTTACTCTCCCTATCCCCTATTTTTGGTTGGGCCGCTCATGTTGGTTCAAATCAGACCCCGACCAGAATTTTGTAAGACTGCTTTATCAAACACATCACTCAAGGTAAGGAGAAAGGTTTGATTCAATCCGAGGGAATTGACATTCCGGCCTTGGTAAAATCTGAAAACTCACTCAGGTTTGACTGCATAAAAGAGTTCGACTATGCTTAAAATGGGACCCGTTACTCCGTCTCACTGTCAAGGCATCAAAAAAAAAAAACCCAAAAACAACAAAATCAAGAAAAATCCAAATACCAAAAAATGTGCATATATTTCTACTCATATTTCCAGCATCATATTTCAATCTCAAAAATAAAGAAAAATAGCAAAAAATCTCCGAAAACAAAAATCCAAAAAATATCTTGAAATTAAAAAAGTGTAGGTAAAAATTTACTTCTCCTTTTGTTATTTATGATGCATTTTCTTTATATATGTATAAACAAAAAAAAAAAGACTGACGTTTTCTTAAGAATGTGCAAGAACATTAAAACTTCTCGAAGCCGGCAACCTCTCAGCGATGGACATATCAGATGAAGCACCTCACCACCGACGTCAAGTCTATTCAAATAAAGAGAAAAAACAAATTATTATGAAAAAAAATAAATAATAAATAAATAAATAAAATTATAAATCTATGAACGTTTTACGCATAGCTACGCACTCGCATATTTTCGATACCGTAAAGTGTCAATATTTTATTGGCAATGCAGCTGTGCAAAATTAATGTCCTAGATCTAAGGTTCACCTTGGATCCATGGATCCTTTTTCAAAGTAGGAGCGACGGTGTCAAGTTTGGTCAAATAGTCAATGTTTGGATCGGATTGATTCCACTGCTATATCTTCGCCCTGATCGCTCCATATTTTGGTTTCAGGTGAACTTGAGTGCCTTGTACTTCAAGTTCGTCATGTGATATTTTTGGAGGTGTAGACTCTTGGTCTGCACTGTCCAGGCGAGCGCCCTACGGGGTTTGAGGTTCGGATAACTCTGTCCTCTAAAAGATCCATTGTTGGATTGATTCCAACCTATCAGATACGAAACTATGTCAGACAACTATGTGCAAACATACATGCAAAAGGGCTCATTTTCTTTATTTTTCTGTAAGCTTAAAACCTGTATTGGCAGCGGTATCCCTGTAAAGTGTATGCCATATGTCTGGGTATCCTTATGATAGTCATTTATTTATGTAAATTGTACCCGGGCAGGTCCGAGTCGGGGCTTCCATTGCCTTTGCTGCTTATCACCCCTAATATGTGCATGTTTATGCATAGTTGTTCATTTTTAACTTCATTGATGACGGAGGCCAAGATTGAGTATCCTTCGGTAGACACCCAAATTTTGACCCGGTCTTTTCGATATCACATGAACTTGAGTACGTTGGCTTCAGTTTTGTCACAAACTATTGCGGAGGCACGGGCTCTTGGTATGCGTTGTCTGAGGGTGCGCCTCCCAGGGTTCGAGGTCCAGATAATGCTTGCTTAAAAAAAAAATGGAAAAACCAATCTTTGAAATAAGAAAAAAGAGAAGAATAAATTTGTGATTCCCCACAGAATTACTCACATGCGTGTTCCGATGCGGTAAAATGTCAATATTTTATCAGTAATGCAGCTGTGCCATATTAAAGTCCTGAGTCTAAGGTTCACCTCAGACCTTTGGATCCTAAATTAAGGTAGGAGCAATGGTGTCAGTCCCGGTCAAATAGTCAATGTTTCGATCGAGTCGACTCCACTGCTAAATCTTTGCGATGAGCGCTCTGTTTTGGATTCATATGAACTTAAGTGTCTTAAGCTTTAGATTCTCCATTGGAAAAGGTCAATCTTTGGTTGAGACCAACCTGTTGAGAATGAGATTACGTATCAATCAAACTATGTGCAACCATGCATCCAGAATTTCCCCTTTATTTTCTACAGGCTTAAAACCTGTATTGGCAGTGGTATCCCTGTAAAGTGTACACCATGCGTCTGGGTATCCGTATAATGGTCGTTTGTTCCCATAAATTATACCCGGGCAGGTCCGGGTTGGGGCTTCCATTGCCTTTGTTGCTTATCACCCCTAATGGGTGCATATTTATGCATAGTTAAATGATGTTTATGATCATTGTTCGCAGAAACCAAGATTGAATGTCCCTTTTGAGAGATGCCCAATGTTTGGTTGGATCTGTTCATGGTAGTTGAAGTTGGATGCTCAGGTCATGTTGATCCGCGGCACATCTTCAAAAATATCACGTCCTCCCAAAAAGTGTTGTGACATCTATTCACTCTGCTCGGGCAGTCATGCTAAATAAACTTCGGGATCTATAGGTTTTCCCAAAGACCTCAAACATTGCTTTCAGTAGGGTCACCCGTGAATAGTCAGATGGGGCAATCAAATGACTCGTAGGATTGGACGAAAACTATGGAGCCTTGCGAATGTTTACTTTGCGCCTATCTTTGAATGTGGGTCGATCACCCGTCTTACTTACGAAGCTGTTGCATTCAGAATGAATCTTAAACATTAAATACCATCAAAATCATCTCGAGAAGCGAATGTTTGGCCTGACATACAGGACTTTCACAACTAGTTCCACCTCGGTTATTCCCAGTAATGTCACTAAGCGCTTAGGGACTGATTACCTTGAGAAAAAATGTTTAGCCTGGCATCCAAGGCTTTCGCTTTCTCATCATGTCACTCATCTGATGTTTGAAGTTCGTTCTGGATGTAGCAGACCCGTCAATAATGCCTTAGGCCTCTTCGGATGTCTCTTTTTCTTTGGCATTTGATCATTGGTGTTCGGATACTAAAGAGGGGCATTTGTAGACACCCAAATTTGGCCCAAGGCCTGATTGAAACACATTTTCGAGAGAGGCACGTTTCCGAGCTTTTGATGGCACGTATGGAACCCTTAGGAACCACCCTAGAACCTTTAGGAACTCTTCCAAACCCTTAGGAGTCATCCTAAATCCCTTAAGAACTTTCCCAAACCCTTAGAAACCAATCTTGACCCTTAAAACCCATTCCGAGCCTAGACCTAACCCTTCCAAGCCTTGGAAGAGGAGTGGTGCACTAGGACCAGCTACGGCCTTCTACTATAATCAAATTTCATACCATTGAAAAGTAGAAGTCATCAACTTTCCAACAAGCTAAGAATCGCCCCAATCGGAGTTATACACCAAAAGATATGGCGGTTCGAGCCTGGAGGGCAAAAGAGTAATTTCAACTGGCCCCTCCTAGGGATTTGGCGCAACTAATAGTTGCACTAGTTATATTTTTACCTTGCACAACTATTAGTTACGCCAAGCCACTTTCCCAAAAAATTTTCCTGGCGCAACTATTAGTTGCGCCAGCGTTAAAGTGAACCCCACCCTCGCGAAGCCAACTTCCAGGCTACTGTTCAGCCCTATTTTACTGTACATTTGCTTGGCGCCAGGCATATGAACAGTACCCTCTGATTTTGCCTCAAATTTCATGTCTAGGCTTTGACTTGTTGACCACCTGGGTCGTTGGGGTGTGTTTTGATAGATCTGTTGCACCCTTTTGCACCCTATTTGCAACCCATTAGGTGACTTAAGGCCCCTCCCTATCATCCACCATTGGGGGATCTTTTCACACCTTTTAAGGCTTCAAAAATGATAGGAATCCTTAGATGTAAGATTACCTAATTGCTAACCCTAATTAGCATCTAAGTGGTCTCCTAATCCACCCATTTCCTATAAATAGAGCCCCCCTCCCTTGGTTTTAGGGGTTGAGAAATTGGCTTAAGAGAGACAGAGCTCAAAGTGAGAAGTTCTTCCTCCCTTTGGTGCCCCATTTTCATATAAATTATAGAATCTCCCAACCTCATTCCAAGCCTATTCTTGCATCCAAAACCCTTAGCCTAGGTGTGTGCTACCCCTTAGACCCCTCACTCTACCTCTTAGCTTTAAGCCTTAGGAGTTAGAATCTCATTCCATACCATACAAGGCCTTCAAAAGCTCATCAAAACAAGCCACGCAAGCCTCTCCTGTGGTGCTACAAGGGCCCGAGGGCTCCGGCTCTCCCCTTTCTTCTCCTATCTCTTTTTAGCAAATCCCATCCTCCCATTTGTGTCGATATGCCACCAAATTTTGAATAGGAACGGAAGGGTACAAATAGGATTTAAGGCCCATTTAGGCAAGAGGAAACCATTTTCTTTTCTTTTACTTTATTTTTATTTTGGCTATTAGTAGAGACCACGATAAGCTAGTTGATCGGGTGTCTAACACCTTCTCGATCGATAACCGAAGCCCCTACCCAAGAGCCTTTGGTGTGGACCAGATTCAGAGTCATATTTGTGGCATTTCGGTGCTTATAAAAATGATATAGGTATCCCAGGACACCAAAAGCTCTAGGTGGCGACTCTATATTTTTTGCAAGCGAGCGCATCGCCACGACGGGATCATCAAAAATCCCACTCCATTGAACAAAGCACTCTTCTTTTATATCTTGTAGAGAAATTAATTTATTTTTTTACAAAACGGCAAAAACACATGAAAAGTGACGGCGGGAAGATCCTGAAGAGGAATGTAACATTTCAGACTCCTCTCTTATTAAAAGAATCATAGAACGGGCTACTGCCCAAAAAGCTAAATGAGCAGCCCAACCCAAAAAGAAGGCAAAGACCTCAGGGGTGGTTATTAGAGACACCCTAAGGAAGAGGAAGTATCTGAACCGATTCCTGCCCCAAAAAAGGGCACAAAATTAGACAAGGGCAAAAAGCCAATGAGCACTGATAAAACATTAAGTCGGATCCCAACTTCAATTGAACACCATCTTGTGGGATCCAAGGCTGCGGTAGAAGTTGTTGCATTAGCAAAATGCAAAATTAGTGGGGAAGCCATTAAATATTTTAGGGATGCCAGGCTCCATTACTTCTTAGAGCCTAGAGTAACTCAAGTCTATCCTAGGTTGGCACCATTACTTCTTAGACCCGCATCATCACTGACCATAGCCATTGACAAACTCTCAATCTCACTAACAAAAGAAATGGTTGTTGGGGTAATGAATGCACCCTTGAGGAGACCTAAGGTGTACCTTGACATCCCAGAAGCAAATATATTGAGAGAACAAGTCATAGAAGCAGACTAAGGGTGCATTAGCCGTGTCCCTACTCCTATCGAGTTGATTGCTCCTCCCAACCCCAACATTTGAAGCGTTAGAGGAAGGACCAAGTTCTGCGACCCCAAGGGTAGGCTTCATAGACTTAATGACCCGAGTACCATCTCCTCCGACCACGACTCCAACAACACCAACTTTCCTCGACGCACAGCAGGACCTAGAAAAAAGACTGCGGTAGTCAAGCAATGGCAAACCACAAATGCTCTCGTACCTGGAGTTGTGAAGAGGGTGATGGAGGAAATTCAGATGTTGAAAAATAGAGTCTAAGATATTATGCCCAATGCCCAAGAACGCCAGGAGTTGATCAAAAATCTAAAAAGAAAGGCCGTAAGAGAACATCATGCACATTGAATGGCCGAAACATCCAAGGGAGTCATGGGGGCTACTATAGCTCTCCAAGACCAGGTTGTGCAAATCCAAGAGGAGAATAGGAAGCATAGAGAATTCCAGCAAGCATGAGAAGGGCAAAAGGAGTATGAAGATAAATTAGTAAATTTGATGGAACTGTTGGGAAGTTCATTAAAGACCCAGATTTTAGAGAAACTGCAAGAAAAAAGTCCCACAAGGAGGCTAGGGAGTCATGAAAAGCTCAATTATGTGAGAAAAATCACATGCTAATTGTGACTGAAGGAAGACAACGGAAGCTTTAGGATGACAAGAAGTCATCAGTCCAAACCTGTTCAGAATAAAAAGGAAAAATATATTCAATCATAAGCAAGTTCTAACAGACAGTAGCAGGACTACGCACTGAAACCGAGAAGCTAAAAAATGAAATAGAATTTAAATCTTCTATAATCGCAATGCTGAGTGGAAAATTGAAAAAGAAAGAAATAGTTGAGGGTCAGATGAGGGAACGACAACTGGCAGCAATAATCGACCATGTAAGTTTAGGATTACAATGGAGCCCACAATCAGAGCAGAACTGTTCGACAACAATTTGGTCTGACTCTCCTAAAGACTAGATAAGAAGCTCCTATTCATTAATAGCCTTGCCAGCACCAGCACCACCTACAACAAACCTGTACCCTATCCATCATTGCCGAGTGAGTAAAACTTCTAGTATGTCATAAACCTCACATGTATGATAATTTTAATAATTTTTATTTTTTATTTTTGCTATGTCCCCTATTTTGTACAATGAGGACATTGTCCTATTTAAGTTGGGGGGGGAGGGGGGGGGTGTGACAACCCGACATTTTCCTTTCTTAATTATTAGAACCGCTGTGTCATCGGATCACCTAACAAGATCCTATCATGCAAGGGTGCCTATAATTGTACAAAAAATTTCAATTGCAGAAGCAATGTACTTACTCTGACATGCAATAACATGATAAAATAACTAATATTTACTCATCTAAGCAGGAAACTATAAAACTCTATATATAAGGGTAACGTATACTATGTATAGCTTTCCACCGATGACGGCCATTCGTCACCTAAACAATGGAAAGAAAAGCTATACATAGAGTGCAAATTGCCTCAAAACAAAAGATTATACTTGGTTTATACAAAAAATATATCTCTCTCTCTCTCTTCCAAACCTATTTTGGAAAGAATTCATCTACAAATTCTTCCTTGTTGTCTTCTTCTTCGTCTTCCTCTTCTTCCTCATCTAGTACGCACGTAGGGTCAGCTGCTTGTTCTGGGTCGAGATCTGCAACTAAGACATTGAAGTCGTAGGATGAGCTATCATCAAAGCTCAGTAGAGAACTGTACATTGCTAAGTCATAATTTTGATTTACCAATTCACTTCTTGAGGCATATCATATAATCTAAAAAAGTTCTTATTATGCGAATAAATGATCATGCTGACATGCTGGATAAAGACCAAAAGTCATGGTGCAACAGATACTAGAATTCATGTGGCACAAGAATCATGTTGGAAACAAAACAAGTGAATCTGATGTACATAGATAGAAATAAAAGTATCAAGCTCCCGAGTTAGCGGGATCACTTATCAAGCTCCCGAGTTAGCGGGATCACTTGGATGGAAACCGAAATAAAGCAAGCTCCCAAGGTAGCGGGATCCCTTGTCAAGCTATCGAGTTACTGGGTTCACTTGGACCAAGAAAATCAAGCTCTCGAGTTAGCGGGATCACTTGTTACAAGTACACCGTCAAGCTCCCAAGAAAACGGGATCACTTGATTCAAAACAAAGCAATAACGTGTAATGAATATTAAGGACAACAGGATCGGACTATTTCAATATGACTTATGCATCGACCTCATAGAATTTGCATGATCAACCTGAAATGCATTTAGCTAGCAAAATAAACCGCTTTAACATAAGCACTGCCTTTTTACATCACATGTGTCTCATGCATGCAAAACTATCATAACCTTCATGCAAAACTATCGTAACTTTAATAGATATCAAACTGATCTTAAATTTTCAAACCTACTACGTAGTCACAATTAACATGTGTTTAGTATCAACAAGACTACTACTTAATCAGGTCTTTTAACTCTATCATGTTCAGCATGTGTATTTGAGAGTGAGCTGTAATTCCACTTAATTCAGCACTATATAAAGCTATTTACATAATGAATAATTTGCAATCTAGATGAGAATGAGAAAAATAAATCTATGTTAACAATGTAAAGTCCCTACCTATACACACACGCGTACGTGAATCTGAATGTATGTGCGCTCATGCATCCGAGAACACCATTGGTGGATAAATTTTCCAAACTGCACATGTGCACCATGCACCAAGTTGCACCTATAGTGTATATATATATATATATATATATATATATATATATAGATTTTAGTATGTCATCAGGGGTAATGGGTCACCTGAGACCCTAAATATTCATTTTATAATGCTAACGGGTCATAGTATTAATGCATATACCCATGTATAGACCAAACATGCAGCACCCAAAATATAGGAGCCAGACATATGCTTGCCTCGGAAAGCCACATGGGTTGCCGTGGTAAGCAGCCCAGGTGAGGACCTTGCCACGACAACCTTGTGAGGTTGCTGCAGCAAGCCTTGCTTGCCGTGGTGCCTTGGTTCCTGCCTTTGGTTTTATTTGGTCTCCTGACCACCACATATGTTCCAATTTCTCTACACTAAAGAAACTAGTTTTTGATTCATACTAGTATACTAGAGTATTGATTTACACGAAATAAACTAGATGATGGATTTACTAGTAATGGAGGTTCAGAGTGCACCCATTGGCTTTCTTGCCTTCGAAATCATTACTGAAACATCTGATCTCAGACTTTATGCCTAGTTTGAGTAGAACGTGCAACCTTGGCATAGAAGGTCCTAAACCGTTTTAGTGGAACTAACTGTTATAACTGTTATAGCTTAGGTTTATTTGGAATGCATATGTTTTGGTGGACTTAAGTTTCTGATTATACTGAACGTATCTTGACACTGTGCTTGCCGAGTTTGTGAACTACGACAGTCTTTCTGAGCTGACCACGACTCAATGGATCACGAAGAACTTTTTGAACTCAACTTAAGGGCTCAAGGTTTCAATTTGAAGGTGTGAAACCAGGAAGAGTGCTATAGTTTTAACACCTATCAGATGTCTTGAGGGCTGGGATTTATGTAGGGTTGCATTTGCAGGTAGACAAAGTAGGCTCTAATGCCATTTTTGTAATGGTTTGTATCTCTGTTGCGTGCATGTAGTTGATCGATGACTCACCACGTCGTGTAGTTAAAAGAAATGCAAAGCAACTTATAAGTGTAATCAGGCTGGGCTCTTATACAAAGTCAAAATTTGCCTCATACATGTATCTCCCTAAACGACAAGTCAGGCAGCACTTGTTTATAACTTGCAAATGTATAACTTATAAATCTGGTACACCATTTCCATTTATAGGCCGATCAGCAAACACTGAGGTTAATCTAAATACACAGCTAAGCTTTTATACTTATGACGTGTATAGGTTAGTCAAAAAACTAGAATCCTTAACTCTTATATATTTAAACAACATATAGGGACTACACCTAGACACGTGTATATATATTATATATATCACTATGACGACATGTTTGACATATGCACAGTTCAATGTTAATTTGTGTCCCGTGTTTGGCACACGTCTGAGCAGACTCATAGCCATATCATAGCGTGTGGGTTTCAAATATGTCATCTGTTACATTCTCCCCTACTTAAGGGATTTTCATCCTCGAAAATAAACAAGGAAGAGCAATTTGATCATGGTGGATACAATTCAAATATATTCAGAGATGAATTGGTCCTGGTATATAACATCAAACAGTCATCATCAACTACTTTCCAAACAATAAGCACTACAGTAGATCATGACACATATGACATGAATAGGAAATACAATTATAAAAGCTAAGCGAGACGTTGTATGAGAGACTCATTCAAATTAATCAAGTGCAGAATTGAAATGATATAAACAAAATAGATAACATGTCAGTTCTCGACTCACCAAGTTGTGCACTAGGTTGCTGCTGACCAGCTGATGAAGGTCCAACATCCTGCTGCTGAAACTCTGGCACTAACATGGTTGCATTACGGGTGTACGCAGATACATAGTTTTGTGCTCTTCCAATATAAGGGCTTGCAGCTGTCTGAAAGGTATGCTCCATCATGATATTCATGGCCTCTTTGATATAATCAACTCATTGATGGAGCATATAGTGATTGCAATACAGATTGTCAAACTGTTGAAGAGTCTACTCATGATTTTCACGCATGAGCCGTGCCAGATCAGCAATGGTGTAAGTCTCTTCTGAAGGAGGAAATGATTCGGTTTGACCTTGAGTGGGAGTGGGGATGTCTTGGGTTAGAGCGGAGGGTTTAGCTTGAGATGGTTGAGGTGGAACACATATTTGATGTGCTTGGTGGTTTTTCACCACTTGGTGTGATCTTTGATATACGTTTTTCCACATAGCAGGGGTAAAGATCCGCATATTGTCAGTGCGGATCTCTTCACCCCGAGGAATTTGGTAAGGGACTTGATTCATGCTATCATGATGACCTTCTAGGAGGCGGGTGATCAAATGTGGGTATGGGCAGGCAGGCATGGATCTAGGGATTTTACTTTGTAAATAAATATTGGCATATTGTATGCCTTCCCATACCACTTTTGGGGCATTCACCCATCTATTTTCATGAACAACAAATAATGCTTGTAAGAAAGCATCATAACGCTCCCTTTCATGCTGCATTGGGTACAGATTACATCAAAAAATACAATCAAGAAACCAAATCTTCTATAGTAACTGACTGCGTCGGATTGAAAGACCTTGGGCAAAAGAGGTCTGCCCATCAGTCATTTTAGTTGTGATGTGATAGAAGTTCACATCCTTAAATCGTGGTGTTCGCAGTTTGAGACTTTCATCAAAAGTTGAATTACAATCCATAGCCTGAGCTATGTCCTGTAAGTTAAAATAAAATTTGCGATCATCAATTTTTGTTTCAAGATGGCAAACAACTAGTGAAACTTTTAAATTTTGATAGAAAAGCTGAAGAAGACGTAGCTAGAAATGAGTATGAACAGGCTGATATAAGGCATCTAAGCACCCCTGTTCAATATACCTTATTGACCATGTCATCAAGTCATTTGGTACAAGGAGTGAACCGCCAATAAGCCATTTTTGTTCCATGGCTTTTATGTCCCACCATGCAGTGAATTGTTTGCGGTTCACGGGTGGATCGGTTTGATCATGGGAGGTCGAAGGGGCTTTGCCCTTTGATTTCGTCGTCGCCTTTGGGCGTATGGGAGTATCTTTAAATGCTAAAAGTTTTCTTGGAGGCATGCTAACTCAAAATAAAAGAGCAAACAAAATCAGAAATGAGAGGTGTTTTACCTCTCCAAGACACCAAAAAAAAAATAATTACTGGAATTGATGGTGATGGAGGTCGGCTAAGTTGAATCTCCAACATGCAACGCTGTTCGGGTGCCAAATCGGGTAGATTTTGTATTTGTATAACACGAGGGAGGGAAAACCGTGATGACCCCATAAGAACAGAGCAAGGAAATGAAGAATGAGGGCTTTCGGACCCACTTCATTCAGAAATGGTTGCCGCGGCAACCCACATCACTTGCTGTGGCCAGCTTTTCCTTGCCGCGACAAGGTGGTTTGACTTAGATTGGCCCAGATTTTGAGGCCAACACATAGTTTGGTGTCAACTTATGCCACATCTATGTGTCAATCTTACTAGGGTATCTGTTAAAAATATTGGATGTACTTTTTGAGGTTTATTTCTCCTTCAAATACTTTTATTTTGACAAAATACAGAATTATAGGGGTATAAATAAAGGTACGTTCAGCCTTAATCAAGGTCTAAGGTGCTTGGTTGAAGTGAACTAGTTGGTACTTAGATGACATACGTACGGATGTATTATAGAAAAATATTTGCTGATAAATTGAATGGATACAGCTCTTGTAAACCATTTTATGTCTATGAACTTTATATACTTACCTTCTGTAATTAGAGGTCATATGTAGTTTACTATATTTTATGTGTTGCCTTATGTATCATAAAACATTAAGATCATGATCTACGGAAAAAAAATATATATTTATTTCAATACAAAGTTAGAACTAAGAGCTTTAACTAATTGGGTAGGGAAGGTTTAAATCTAAATTGGACCTGGTTTAACTATTTTCAATTAACCAATGCCATTTATATTATTAATATATTATTTATCATGTCAAAATATGTCATTTGTATCCAAGTTGGTGGAAAAGTATATATAGAGCAATGCAAACAAACATATTCTTATCATATGCACTGCAAGCAACAAACATATTTATTACCTTATGTAATATGCGGTTATTCTCATGAATACAATAAATAACTTATGTAAATAAATGAGGATACTGAGCACGAATATCAGCTTCACATTCCCAGGTAGCCTCATGAGACCCGTGATTCTTCCATTGGATCAATACGAGTGGAATCCATTTTGTTCGCAAGATTTGATCCCTGCGGCCTAAGATCTGACCTGGTTCTTCAGTTATCGTTAAATCCTCCTGGACATCTAACGGTTGATAATCCAACACATGTGTTGGATCCCTGGCGTACTTCCTCAGCATAGACACATGGAATATGTTGTGTATGTCAGATAAATGCGGAGGTAACGCAATCCGATAAGCGACCTCACCTACTCTACCCAAAACTGGGAATAGTCGAACATAATGAGAACTCAACTTGCCTCGTTTCCCAATTCACATCACGCCCTTTGTTGGAGATATTTTGATAAAGAAGTGATCGCCGATCTATATGATATATGTTAGAACTATAATATACTTTAACCAAATTCACGAATCAAAAGACTTGGGGGTGTATATCAGTACCTAAAAATCCACACTGGTTCATTTGAAATTGGCATAACTCTTTTGCCAACTCTGGGCACTCTTCAATCTATCCCGAATAACGTGAACAACTGCATTAGTGCTTTCAATCAAATCAGGGCCCAAACTAAGATGCTCTCTAGCTTCTTTCCAGTTAATCAGGGATTTACATCGGCGTCCATAATGTGCCTCGAAAGGTGCCATGCCGATGCTCGACTGGAAGCTGTTATTGTATGCAAATTCGATCAGGGGTAAGTGCTTATCCCATTGTCCTTGGAAATCTAGCATATAGGCCCTTAACATATCTTCTATCACTTAATTCACCCTCTCTGTCTATCCATCAGTTTGAGAATGAAATGCAATACTGAATTCCAATTGGAACCCATTCCTTCTTGGAAACTCTGTCAAAATTGAGAGGTATATAAAGGATCATGATCAGACACGATACTTATGGGTATCCCATGTAGTCGAACTATCTATTTCAAATATACTTCAGCCAATTTCGACGTTGTATATTGTGTGCTATAGGGTAAGAAATGTGTTGATTTGGTGAGACGATCAACAATCACCCAAATCGCATTGTAACCCTTTTGCATATGGGGCAAACCAAGAATGAAATCTATAGAAATATTTTCCCATTTCCATTCTGAAATGGGCAGTGGTTGTAACAGACCAGCAGGGTGTTTGTGCTCAACCTTCACTTGCTGATAGGTCAAACATTTCACAACATGTTCCGCCACATCTTGCTTTAAGCCGTTCCACCAAAACGTCTTCTTTAGATCTTGGTACCAGGATGGATGACATATGCTGACTTGTGAGCCTCCTCAAGAATTTCTTAACGTAAGGTGCTATCATCTGGTATGCATACTCGACCAAGAAATAATAAGGACCCATCGTCCTTAATAGAAAATTCTGGCTGTAACCCACCGAGTACTCCCTGTCTGATAGCTATAAGCTCTGCATCATTCAACTGAAGATCTCTGATCCTATCGAAGAGTGTAGATCAGATCATTACTGTAGCAAGTAAACCTCCAGTTGATGTTGCTTGTAGAGTGGCACTCAATGATACAATGTCATTGAGTAATTTCCATCTTTGTAGTTGCGTCACAAGATGGGATAACTGAGCGGATGATTTTTGACTAAGCGCATCAGCCACTACATTTACTTTGTCGGGATGGTACTGAATAGAACAATCATAGTCCTTTAAGAAATCCATCCACCTTCTCTGCCTCAAATTCAACTCTTTCTGTGTAAAGAGATATTTGAGACTCTTATGATCTATGAAAATTTCGAAGGTGAAACCATACAGGTAGTGCCTCCAGATTTTTAATGCAAAGATGACCGCAGCTAGTTTCAGGTCGTGAGTGGGGTAATTTTTCTCGTGGTCTTTCAACTGGCGGGAGCCATACGCAATCACACATTCCCATTGATTTAAAACACAACCTAACCCACTATATGAGGAGTCACTGAAGACGACAAAACCACTACTGCCTGATGGTAATGCTAGGATAGGTGCGAAGGTGAGTCTCCTTTTTAACTCTTGGAAACCCTGCTCGCACGCCTCAGTCCACTCGAATTTGGCATTCTTTCGAGTGAGCTACGTGAGTGGTCCAGTAAGTCATGAAAACCCTTCAACAAAATGTCGATAATATCCTGCGAGACCTAGAAAGCTTTGGATCTCAATTACTGTCTGTGGCTACTTCCATTGCACTACAGCCTCGATCTTTGTAGGATCGACAGTAATACCAACTTTGGAGATGACATGGCCCAGAAAACTGACTTGATTCAACCAGAAGTCACATTTACTGAACTTTGGCATACAATTGTGAATCTCTCAATGTCTGCAAAGCAAGGCATAGATGATCTTCATGCTTTGCTTTCATTTTTGAGTAGATGAGTATATCGTCGATGAATACCACGATACACTGATCAAGATACAGTTTGAAGACTCAATTAATCAAGTCCATAAATACGGCAAGTGCATTGGTTAACCTGAAGGGCATGGCGAGAAACTCGTAGTGACCATATCGTGTTCGAAAAGCTATTTTTGAAATATCTTCAGCTTTCACCTTCATCTGATGATAACCTGATCGTAGGTCAATCTTTGAAAAGAATTGCACTCCTTGTAACTGATCAAAGAAATCATCAATTCTGGAGAGCGGATATCAATTCTTGATCATCCGTTTATTGAGTTGACGGTAATCAATGCAGAGGCGCATCGAACCATCTTTCTTCTTCATGAACAACACCGGTGAGCCCTACGGAGACGCACTCGGTATGATAAAACCTTTATCAGGAAGTTCTTGCAACTGCTCCTTGAGTTCTTTCAACTCTATCGATGCCATTCGATACGGCACCTTTGATACTGGCTCGGTACTTGGGGCTAACTCAATAGCAAACTCCACTTCCCTGTTAGGTGGTAATCTTGGCAATTCATCAGGGAATACATCGGGGAATTCACTGGCAATCGGCACATCTGCAAGTGAAATTTTCTTCTCTCCCTAATCTTTACTCTGGATAAAAGTGGTATACCCTTGAGCACCATCATCGAGTAATCGTTGTGCTCGGATCGCTGATATAAAAGAGATGTTAGTTGACGGTATTCCCTAAAATTTAGCTGCTTTCTTCTTTTACAGGTGGAAAGAGACAATCTTCTTCCGACAGTCAACATTCACATGGTGATTGAATAACCAATCCATGCCAAGGATTACGTCGTATCCTTGCATCAGAAGTAAGATCAAGTCGGCTACTGCTTCGTATCCCTAATAGTCTTTAATCCAGACGATGATCAATCGATACACCATATCAGTAGTGAGAGACTGTCCAGTTGGAAGTGTTACATCTAAGATGAACTCAAGAGGTTCTGAAATGCCTCCCAATTTCTTCAATTTTTTAGCAAACTGGGGTGTAATAAATGAGTGTGTAGATCTAGGATCTATCAAAACTCGTGTGTCATAACACAAATAGGCATCCTTTGGATATAATTACAAGATTCCTAATCCATATAAACTAGTGTTAGCTAAATAAGTAATTGAATATCAACGTAATAGAATATCAACATAGCAATTATCAATATAGTTATCTCATAGTTTACTAAATGCACCTTCTTTATCGAAAAGATAATTTAAGAAACTGTGAACTTAGTAAAAAATGCGCATGCATACCTTGAATGATATCATTACTGTTTCGTGCATCCCTTGCAGTTACTGATTTGATCAAAACTATAGGATTGTGATGGAGCTTTTCTGGCTTTATATTTTTCTTTTGTCCTTTTGAACATTATATCTACATTTGTTTCTGCTATCAGGGCCAATTTCAACACATTGGCATAGGTCGTTGCTTGAAACAACAAAATTCCTTCCTTGATTAGGGGTTTCAAACCCCGCTTAAACTTTTGTGCCTTTATAAGCTTAGTGGCTACAAGTAAGGGTGCAAATCGAGAGAGGTGAGTGAATTCTGCCTCGTATTCCCGAACAGTCATCTGGCCATGGACTAAGGTCGTAAACTGTACCTCCATCTGGTATCTCTCAGGTGTTAAGAAATATTTCTCATTGAATGCTTCAGTGAACTCTGCCCAAGTCTAAGGTACTCCGGGCATTCTCATCCATTCTACAAACTGCCACCATGGTTCTGCCTCACTCTTTAATTTATATGCCGCCCAGCTCACTTTCTCAGCCTCGGTGTAGGTAACTCTTTACAACACCTTTTCGATCTATGTTAACCACTTCTCAGCCTCCATTGGGTCATGCTGACCATGGAAACTCGACGGTCGAAGTCGGATAAACTCTGTAAAACCCTCAGGGTGTCTAACAGCGAGCATGGCCATGGTGTTGACCATGGTCTCCATCAAGTGTGGATTTTGTCCCACATTTTGCTCAACTCCAGGAACATTTCCCATGTGAGGAGCATCAATAACTGGCAAAGTATGCACTGACGGAGTATGCTTAACAAAATTCTCCATAGTTGTTTGGCTCTCTGCCATGTGTACATTCTCACCACTTCCCGAGGCGGTGTCATGCTCATAACTTGCTACTGGAATCGCATTTGGCCCAGTGCGATGGGGCAATGGTTGTTTACGCCTACCTCTTCCACGTCGTGGGGGCATCTCAACCGATTTATGATTAGGCAACAACTTGATCAGATAAGATGAACTCAATCTAAATCCTAAAACTAAACAATTATCAGACACTTTGCCATATTTGTATGCCAGAGTTAAGTCTCCAAATGACTTAACGTCGGAGCTCTGATACCACCTTTGACAATCTGACATTTCCCTTTTTTAATTATTGGAAACGTCGTGTCGTCGGATCACCTAACATTATTCGATCATGCAAGGGTGCCTTAAATTGTACAAAATATTTCAATTGCAGAAGCAATGTACTTACTCTGATATGCAATAATATGATAAAACAACTGATACTTACTCATCTAAGCAGGAAACTATAAAACTCTATATACAAGGGTAACAGATACTATGTATAGATTTTCACTGATGACGGCCATCCGTCACCTAAACAATGGAAAGAAAACCTATACATAGAGTGCAGAATGTCTCAAAACAAAAGATCATACTTAGTTTATACAAAAAACATCTCTCTCTCTCTTCCAAACCTATTTTCGAAATAATTTGTCTACAAATTCTTCCTCGTCGTCTTCTTCTTCGTCTTCCTCCTCTTCCTCATCAAGTACGTACGTAGGGTCAGCTACTTGTTCTGGGTCGAGATCTGCCGCTAAGACATTGAAGTCGTAGGATGAGCTATCATCAAAGCTCAGTAGAGAATTGTACATTGCTAAATCATAATTTTGATTTACCAATTCACTTCTTGAGGCATATCATATAATCTAAATAAGTTCTTATTATATGAACAAATGACCATGTTAACATGCTGGATAAAGACCACAAGTCATGGTGCAACAGATACTAGAATTCATGTGGCACAAGAATCATGCTGGAAACAAAACAAGCGTATCAGATGCACATAGATCGAAATAAAAGTATCAAGCTCCCGAGTTGGCGGGATCACTTGTCAAGCTCCCGAGTTAGTGGGATCACATGGATGGAAATCGAAACAAAGAAGGCTCTCGAGTTAGCGGGATCACTTGGACCATGAAAATCAAGCTCCCAAGTTAGCGAGATCACTTGTTACATGTACACCGTCAAGCTCCCGAGAAAATGGGATCACTTGATTCAAAACAAAGCAACAATGTGTAATGAATATTAAGGACAACAAGATCGGACTAGTGCAATAGGACTTATGCATTGACCTCATAGAATTTGCATGCTCAAACTGAAATGCATTTAGCTAGCAAAATAAACCACTTTAACATAAACACTGCCTTTTTATATTACATATGTGTAATACCTCGAAAAAAATCGTGTTAAACAGTGACCTCAGGAGCCGTGCCCGATTGGTCGCAGGTTTGACCAATTAGGAGTTCAATGGTTGACATAGAGTATGATGAACGGATGAGATGTGATGATTTGAGAGATTGTGTGGTGTGTGATGTGAATGTGAAGTCGCATACACCTACAGCGGTGTATGTGCTCAACACACAGGGAAGGGGAGAGATAAAAGGGTTTAATAACCCTAAAATCTGTATTTTGGTTGTTGAAGGAGAGTGAAGAAGAGAGAGAGAGAGAGAAAAGTAAAGAGAGGAGTTATTGCAACTGATTGGAAGGGGGATTCAAGCGATAAAAGCCGGATTCGACACGGTTTGAATCCGTTAAAGCCAAAGCTGGAACCCTAGCCTTTCCAACCACTAGATCTAATCAAATTGAGATTTGATTGAGATAAATTTCTTGTGAATTAAATGCAAAAGATATGGGAGGTTAATCGTAGTTAGAATGGTGTAAAATGTAGGGTAAAAAGGCTTAGAAAAAGAAGGAAAATAAATGGAGAAAGATTTGGAAGAACAGCCAGAAGGGGGCAAAATCTGGCAATTTCGATTAATCAAAATTGGGTTTTGCTTAATCGAAATTGGCCAAGAAGTTGAAAAGTCAGAGGACCCCGATTTCGATTAATCGAATTGGGTTTCGATTAATCGACTTTGGATTTTGATTAATCGAATTAAGAATCGATTAATCGACTGGTAGCCTACAGTGGACTCCAGTGAAGAAAAGAAATGGGCTTGATGAAATCGACTAATCGAAATGAAGATTCGATTAATCAATTTGTAATTTCGATTAATCGATTTGGGATCGATTAACCGATTTTGGAAATTCGATTACTCGAGATGAGAATCGACTTAATAGAGCAGAGAATTTCGATTAATCGAATTGGGTTCTGATTAATCGAATGGGAATCTCGATCAATCGATTTGAGAATCGATTAATCGATATTGACTTTCGATTAATCGATTTTGGAAATCGATTAATCGACTAGGCCAGTTTATGTTGACTTCTGAGTTAGACTTTGAGATTCTTGGGGGGTCTTGGACCTCCTTTATTTCATCCTTAGTGATGTGTTTCACATGTTATGTGGTACCATAGGTGGTACGTGTGAGAAAGTGCACGAGGAGCCACGTGGGACCTTGATGCATTGATCAAACGAAGACTTGAGGTAGGGAACTCCTTGAACATGTACCTTATTTTACAAGAGCATGTATGTAGTGATATAGATTTGAAATTCCAAATGTTTTTATTGCTTAAAGAGTTGGGAAAAGTGTGTGTATGACATCAATAAAAGTAATCATAATGAGCCATCCCCAGGGGATGAAGAAGTAAAGAGATAAGAGCATCAGGTGTGATACAAGTTAATGGATACATCCCAGGGATGTATCCAAGATTGAATCATTTTTGATAGGGCCTAACTGATATAAGATAGCACATTTACACGGTGAATAACTATATGTAAGGCACCGATATTTTTGTTATTTGAGGTTTGATAGGGTACCCCACCGACGTGGCGGGATATCCACGACTGACACGGCAGGATATCCGTGACCGATACGGCGGCGAAACCGTAGGCCAGTGCGGAGGCTTATCTGTACACAGTAAGCACACCCCAGGGGTATTGATTTGAGACAAGTGAAACCCCGCCACCAATCCCCAGGGGAAAGGGGCTTGGGTAGTATTTGTATTCCCAGGGAATACGTCTAAAGCTGTCTATATAGATGACGATGATGGGTATCTCATCGGGGCTCGATGCTATATTGCTTGGGGATTACTTAAGTTGAAAGTTTAAGTTTTGCTTTAGGCCTTTTCAGCATCATTCATGAATAAATAAAGACATGAGTAAACTACTAGTAAAATGTAATGCTTTTTAACTGTTTTCATCAGTAACTGCATAGACACATCATGCATGGCATATCATGGAATATATGTGAGTAATAATTTATATGTTCAACTGTGTTTTGTTTCCTATTGAGCTAGGATGTAGCTCACCCTATAGACTATACGTCGCAGGTCCACTACTAGTAGTTGCCGACGCTTCAGGAGACGCTGACCCCGGTGAGTCGAACCTTGCGGCCGGTGAAGAGTTGGAGCCACCTCCTGAGGACTTCTTCTAGAGGACTCCGTTGTGCCGCATTGAGGGCTTTTGGATAGAGATTTGTACGGCTTGGTATGTAAAGCCTTGTTTTGGCTAAACAATGTACATGTATAAATTGAGATTATTCTTTTGGGGCGAACCATCCGTGATGATTTTCTATCATCGATAGTTCAGATCGGTTCTCCATTCATGCAGAGGCATGAGGGTAGAACTGTCTTTTGAGAAATGCTTTTATATAGATTTAAATTCTGCAGTTTCATTTACTATTTCATTTTTGCTTGATATGCCAATGTTCCGTGCTTAGCTAAGGGGCACGGTCAAGATGATCGTGCTGATGGCACGGGTTTCGGGGTGCTGAAATCCGGGCTGTCACAATATGCCTCATGCATGCAAAACTATCATAACCTTGATGTAAAACTATCGTAACTTTAATAGATATCATAACCTTGATGTAAAACTATCGTAACTTTAACTGATCTTAAATGTTCAAACCTACTACGTAGTCACAATTAACATGTGTTTAGTATCAACAAGACTACTACTTAATTAGGTCTTATAACTCTATCATGTTCAGCATGTGTATCTGAGGGTGAGTTGTAATTCCACTTAATTCAGCACTATATAAAGCTATTTACATAATGTATAATTTGCAATCTAGATGAGAATGAGAAAAACAAATCTATGTTAACAATGTAAATTCCCTACCTATACACACACGCGTACGTGAATCTAAATGTATGTGTGCTCATGCATCTGAGAACACCATTGGTGGATAAATTTTCAAAACTGCACATGTGCACTGTGCACCAAGTTGCACCTATAGTGCGTGTGTATATATATATATATATATATATATATATATATATAGATTTTAGTATATCATTAGGGGTAATGGGTCTCCTGAGACCCTAAATATTCATTTTATAATGATAACGGGTCATAGTATTAATGCATATACCCATGTATAGACCAAACAAGTAGCATCCAAAATCCATGAGCCAGACATCTGCTTGCCTCGGCAAGCCACAAGGGTAGCCGCAGCAAGCAGCCCAGCTGAGGACCTTGCCGCGGAAACCTTGTGAGGTTGCCGCGGCAAGCCTTGCTTGCCGTGGTGCCTTGGTTCCTACCTTTGGTTTTATTTGGTCTCCTGACCCTGGCCTTTCTACCACATGTTCCATTTTCTCTACACTAAAGAAACTAGTTTATTGATTTATACTAGTATACTAGAGTATTGATTTACACAAAATAAACTAGATGATGGATTTACTACTAATGGAGGTTCAGAGTGTACCCATTGGCTTTCTTGTCTTCGAAACCATTACTCAAAAATCTGATCTCAGACTTTACGCCTAGTTTGAGTAGAACGCGCAACCTTGGCATAAAAGGTCCTAAATCGTTTTTGTGGAACTAACTGTTATAACTATTATAGCTTAGCTTTATTTGGAATGCATACCCTTTGGTGGACTTACGTTTCTGATTATACTGAACGTATCTTGACGCTGCGCTTGCCGAGTTTGTGAACTACGACAGTCTTTCTGAGCTGACCGCGACTCAATGGATCACGAAGAACTTTTTGAACTCAACTTAAGGGCTCAAGGTTTCAATTTGAAGGTGTGAAACCATGAATAGAGCTGTAGTTTTAACACCTATCAGAGGTCTTAAGGGCTGGGATTTATGGAGGGTTGCATTTGCAGGTAGATAAAGCAGGCTCTAATGCCCTTTTCATAATGGTTTGTATCTCGGTTGCGTGCATGTAGTTGATCGATGACTCACCACGTCGTTTAGTTAAAAGAAATGCAAAGCAACTTATAAGTGTAATCAGGCTGGGCTGTTATACAAAGCCAGCAGTTGCCTCATACATGTATCTCCCTAAATGGCAAGTCAGGCAGCACTTATTTATAACTTGCAAATGTATAACTTATAAATCTGGTACAGCATTTCCATGTATAGGCAGATCACCCAACACTAAGGTTAATCTAAATACACAGCTAAGCTCATATACTTATGACGTGTATAGGTTAGTGAAAAAGCTCGAATCCCTAACTCTTATATATTTAAACAACATATAGGGACTACACCTAGATATGTGTATATATATTATATATATCACTATGACGACATGTTTGACATATGCATGGTTCAATGTTAATTTGTGTCCCGTGTTTGGCACACGTCTAACCGGACTCATAGCAATATCACAGTGTGTGGGTTTCAAATAGGTCATCTATTACAGGGGGGGATATACAAATCTATATATATTAGTACATAAGAGTTTTTATTTTGCGTTTATTATTAATTTTTTTTTAATTTCTCTGCTTTTAGTTAGAAAAATAGTAATTTTAGTCTAGAGTTAATCAATATATGCAATGTATGACAGAAAAAAAAATTGTGAATCTATTAAACTTTACAATCCATCATAGTAAAAGTTCAACAATAAAAATAAAACAGTTCCAATTCATAAATAGCACCTTTGAACACTATATCTAATTAATGTTTGAAACTATATGATTAATTTAAACTACAAAATTTAGATTATAGTTTCAAAATTATAAAACCAGTGTGATCTTGAGCTAATACATCCTCTTTATATTCTGAGAGAGACTGCTTTTATTTTCAAACTTAAAATTTCCTTAAACTTTTATTGAGAAATCTCATATTGTTAAACTTAGAATCAAGATATTTTGTGATTATGATGATTTATTTCTTTAGAACTATCTGTTAAATACATCAAAACAAGAAGATATCTATACTAGTAAATCGTGAAAATGATCAAAAGTCATCTTTTGTTACACTAGAGCCAAAAATCGAAAATCCTAGAAAAGATTTTATCCTTTGAACCTATATTAGAAGCCTAAAACCAAATTTCTTTGTATCAAAATTTCATAAACCTTTAATCATATGTACTACCCAAAGCATTCTACCTTTAACCCTTATAATTTTTGAGAGTTTAGAATATAAAAGAAGAGAAGAAGAGGGAGTGAAAGGTGTATATGCTTAACATATAAGGGATCTGCTGAAAAGGGTACAACTGAGAAGAAATACAAGAAAAATATGGGAAAAGAAGAGAAAAATTGTAAAAATACGATTTTGAAGAGTTTTAAAAGAGAAATCATAAAATACGATTCAATGAAAATGGGATTTACACAAGAAAATAGAAAAAAAGAAAAATGAGAAGTCATCCAACTTTTTGGATACTTACAGAAGATAGAAAAGGAAGAACTAAATTCTCAAAAACTTTTGAACCCTATCTACCTTTCTTTGAAACCCTTTTAACCCAAGCCCCATTACAAGCTAAAGGAAAGACCTTTGCAATTTACGATTTACAAAAGTATGAGTCCAGTAGAGATGCATGAAATGGATACTATGAATGAACGAAAAGTCATATGATCAGAATTGATTATCCATTCTCAGAGATTTACTCTTTTATTGTCCTTTGAATTTATCATGTACATATCATATGTGAGAAACCAAAATTTTGATATCCTTTTGAGAGTATGCCAAGAGTGATAGTTTGGATGAAAATATTTTCTAAATCTGTAGTTTAGAAAAATCTATAATGAATAAACTTTTTACTGATAGGCGCACACTCCAAGTTATATAGAATTGAAATTGTTGAGTTTTGATCAAGGATAAGTACTGTGATGGACAGTAAAGATGAAAGATTTGGAATTTTTGAAAATCATATCAAACATTATGATGATTAATTTCTGGAAAAAAATATTTTGAAAATTCTTGAAAAATACAAAAATATATTATGAAGTTTGTAGGTAACTTAATTGAAAACCTTTAGAAGATTATAACACCTCCACTAGGGATCACCTAAGGGTTTAAAGGCTTGTTACATCTGCTAAATGCAATCGTGCTTCCTATGAAAATGGCATTTAAATTAATAGTTTTAGATATTTTTTGTTTTCTTGTTTGCTAGGGACTAGAAAAATGTAAGGTTGGGGGTGTGATCAGTCACATAATTTACTATTTTATCACCCTTAACTTAGTGATGCTAGAACTTAGTTTGCTACTAACAAGTTAACAATGTGCATATATTAAGGAAAAATAACAAAATAGAGCTAAAGTGTTAATCTTTATCAAAATGAACTTAAAAAGCAGTAAGAAGACGACTGAGCTTAAAAGACAAATCTTCGCTAAACAAGATATGAAGGATTGTGTTTTACGATTGTGCAGAATAATATATTGAGAAGAGAGAAATTATAATTTACGATTCTCTATTAAGTAAAGATGATACAAGAGAAGCGAAGAATCATAATGAAGAATCGTTAGCTGGAAGCCTACTGAAAATAGAAAATCATGATTTACGATTTTTCAGAAAGAATAGAAAGAAGAAATCATAATTTATGATTTCTCAAAAATAGAAGTTTTTCACTACTGCTGAATGAGAGAAGATACACCGCCATGCATATTTTTAGAAGTCTTTTACAATTAGAAGTTTGACCAACCATGGATCTGAGAGATTGACGAAGAATACTCTTAAAAGGACTCTGTTGCTGAAAATCAGAGAACACTCCAGAAGCACATCTACGGTTTGAAAGTAAGGAATAATAAAATTAGGAATTAGAATTATATTAGGATACTTTTACTTTAGTAGTTTCTTTTATTAAAATTAGAACTTTATAAACCGACTCCTTATGACCTATAAATAAGAGAGCCCGGTGTAGGAATAAACCATCAAAGAATTCTTAGCATCAATTGACAACTGAGGTTGGGTTTTCTTTTGATCATTAGAGTAGATTTATTGCTTTGTAGATTAGATAATAGAGGTTTCTCAAGAGCAATTAATGACTGTTGTTGGCTACTGAAGATTAGTGTAGATATCCTAGTTTCTCATAAGCAATTGACGAGTGCAGTTGAGGGGTGAAATATATATTTATTTTGCTCTCTAGTTTAGATTTTATTTTCTTTTATTTCCTGCTTTGTAAACATCTTCAAATTTTGATTTGGATTGACAACTCAGGATGAAGTTTGTAGATTAATGTAATGGTTTGTACTTTTCTATCTTCAATTTTCTAGAATTTGATTGATGACAAAATTTTAAGAGATTATTGATTAAGTTAAATCTATGTTGAAGAATTTTAGTTTTTGATTGACGACCAAATTCTAGAAGACTCAATATACTGTAATGGTACTATTTATTTTTATAAATATCCGATAGTTAAAGATTGGGATTGACCACCTCAATCTGAAGGAGGATTAGGATTTATTTTATGCACTTTAGATTAATAACCCATTCACTATTCATATTTCTCCAGTAGTTTAGGACCTTAAAAGATAAATATAAACTTTGAAATAGAAGTAAAATTAAAGATAACATAATAACTTCTTTGTGGGAACGATCCTATACTAGCTCTGTAATTTCCATTGTGCACTTGCAATAGGTTAAGACTTAATTAGATATACATATAAGTAGCGATCAGGTACCCTCTGTAAGCTCCCTTGGGCAAATCAGTTGGCTAAGGTGATTTTCTAAATATTGGAAATTAAAAACTAAATTTGAATTGAAAGTTGAGAATTTAAGGATTGAAAATTGTGAATTGGAAGTTAAGAAAGAAACCTAGAACTAAGAACTAGAGATTAAGGACTAAATACCTAGAATTCAGAACTAAAGATCTAGAACTAGAAATTAAGAACTAAAGATCTAGAACTAAGAATTTAGACCTAGAACTAAAACCTAAGAACTAGAATTTATAACCTAAGAACTAGAATTAAAATCCTAAGAACTAGAAAGAGATTACTTGAAGCCAAGCGCTTCTTCCTCCTTCCAAGACCGTAGAGAGAAAGGACTTGAGCTTGGGACAGGCCTGAGCTCGAGAGAGAGGAGATTTCTATTAAAATTGATGTGTTTGGGCGTAGGGTAGGCGGGTTTTTAAAGGTGTTGGGCTAATTCCGCGCGTGTGGCCATGTGCGCAATTAGTGGATTGAGCACATGGGATGTTGCATGGAATTGAATTAAGCGCATGATCCACAATGCTTAATTCTGTTTGAGTCGGTCGCAGACTCGAGGATGGCCGACTACCCGGGTGTCCTAGTTCCATTAGGGTTTGGAACCAATTTCGCACATGTGTAACTGCATGGAATCCGATTTTGCGCACTTAAGTATGCGCGAAATCGTAGAGTTTGGATTTTCTTGGGAAGTAGAGTCCCAGTCCAGCTCTGGACTAAATCCATGTGTAATATGACACTTGTAATCGATTCTGCCTAAGAGTGTATGCATGGAATCGTGGACTTTAGGGGTGCATGATAGTCTATGCCCAATCCAAGTGGGACTATATACGCGTAGATCGACTTGCGTGTAATTGAATTAAGCGCTTGATGCCTTGCGCGTAATCCGGGTCCTAGGGCGGTACGCGAGAAGAGCGAGCCTAGTCCAAGTGGGACCAATTGCGCGCATCTCAATGCTTTCAATCAAATTTTTCATGTTTGTAAGTGCATGGAATTCAGGATCTTCCTGGGTCGGATCGAGTTCAAGCCATAGGACTATTGTTTCAGCCTGGTCTCAACCATATACTATTGTTTCAATATATAGTCCCTGCATTTAAGGTTTTAAGGTCTTCAGAGAAGGTCAGTCCTTCTCTAGAGATCATGGGTAGGGTCAAGGGTTGGCTGAACAGGTTTTTATACTCCGAGAGGGCAAAATTAGGGTGTCTACAATGAGTCCAACCCCCAAATCATCCCCCGAAATTGAAATAGACCTTACCTCCTCATCACTCTTTGAGGAGGAGGTACCCCTGGCAATACCGCAACCTTCCTAAACCACCCCAAGCCCTGATTAACATTTGTGGACCAGGTGCAAGACGAGCCTATGGTAAACATGCTAGAGTTTGACACTCAAAAATTGTCTCAATCAACTCCCCTCACAAGATCAGATAAGGGCGTGACGCGTCAGATAAGGAATTGGGTTTCAACGCACTTAACTCTGGAAGCGTCCGTTGTCTGGAAATTCGACACCCACCCGCTTCCCAAAAAAAAACTTATAAAAAGTGAGATTAGCCCTTAGCAAGCAATGCCATGTGTGTATAAAGACCCGCCTTACCAAAGGCCCATCTCCGAAGAAAAAGAAAATATTAAAAAAATAAAATATATATATAATCTAAAAAAACTGCTTTTAAGATTCCCGAGGAAAAAAAAATTGATGCCTTAAATAAAGAACCCATTGACTTCTTTCCTATAGAGATACAAGGGAGGTAGGAGTCACGGATCTGGATGAGGAGATCCTAGCCGAGGAGCTTCCCAATGAGCTCCTTGAACAATACACTAATTTTAAGAATGACCCTACTCCAATCATTGAAGAGACTGAGGATGTCAATCTAGGGATGAAGGAAGATCCTAAAATCACCAAGATCGAAACCTCACCATCTCCCGAGGAAAGACAAGGCATGATTGATTTCATTCGGTCATACTGAGACGTCTTCGCATGGTCATACGAGAACATTCCTAGTTTGGGTACAAATTTGGTCGACCATGAGTTGTCGCTATATCCAGATCTTAAGCCTGTCACGCAAAAATTGAGACGTCTCCAGCCCGAATGGATGTTAAAAGTGAAAGATGAAGTCATCAAACAATAAAATGTCAGTTTTCTCATAGTCACCAAATACACGTAGTGGTTGGCCAACATCGTCCCACTACCAAAGAAAGACATATGTGCATTGACTTCAGAAATTTTAACAAGGCGAGCCAAAATGACAACTTCCCCTTGCCATACATCGACATCTTCGTCAATAACACTGCCTGGCATGGGATGCTCTCGTTCACGGATGGATTCTCTGGGTACAATCAGATCAAAATGGCAGAGCCGAACCGAGAAAAGACAAAATTCATCACCCCATGGGAAACTTTCTGCTACTGAGTCATGCCATTCTGGTTATAGAATGTCGGGGCAACATATCAGAGGGCGATGATAGCACTATTTTATGACATGATGCAAAGAGAGATTAAGGTGTAAGTAGATGACATGATCGCCAAGTCATAAGAAAGAAGTGATCATCTTGTGAACCTCTAAAAGGTGTTTGAAAGGTTGAGAGAGTACAGGCTGCGTCCAAACTTGTGGAAATGTGCATTTGGCGCCATGTCAGGAAAGCTACTTGATTTCATTGTTCGTAAAAGGGGCATCGAGGTCAATCAAATGAAAGTGAAATCCATCATAGAATTGCCTCCACCATCTACTGAGAAAGAAGTTTGAGGTTTATTGGGCAGAATACAGTACATCAGTTGGTTTATTGCATAGTTAACTCCTATCTGCACGCCGATTTTCAAGTTACTATGGAAAGACTTGCTTGTCGAATGGAACAATGATTGTCAAGCTGTGTTCGATAAAATCAAGGGTTAGCTTCTCAAACTGCCTGTTTTGGTACCGCTAGTACCTGGGAGACTACTCTTAATATATGTATCTATGACAGAAATTTCGATGGGATGTGTCCTAGAGCAGTTTGAAGAAACAGGAAGGAAAGAGCAGGCAATCTACTACCTGAGCAAGAAGTTCACTGATTATGAGACACGCTATTCTCATCTGGAGAAAGCATGCTTGGTTCATGTATGGACTACACAGACTTCATCACAACTTACTATCTCAGGCAGTTCTCCTTTTAGCACGAATGAATCCTCTGAAGTATCTATTTGAAAAGCCCACTCTCACTGGCCGAACTACTCGCTAGCAGCTTCTCTTATTTGAATTTGAGATCACGTATGTCACCCAAAAGTCAATCAATGGGTAAGTGCTTGCCAAACTTCTTACTGAGAATCCCTTTCCTGATTACGAGCCTTTGAGAATTGAATTCCCTAATGAGTACATCTTATTCATGATAGAGGATGACACATAAGAGACAAAAGAGTCCTAGGTAATGCACTTCGACGGGGCATTGAATGTTGAAGGCCAAAGAGTCAGCACTGTTCTAATCTCGCCAAAAGGGTCCCACGTACCAGGCTCCATCAAGCTCAACTTCCCCTGCAATAACAACATGACTGAATATGAAGCCTGTGTACCTGGCTTGCAAGCAACTCTCGACCTGAATGTAACTCATCTCAGGGTGTTTCGCGACTCACAACTGATCATATACCAAAACAACGAAGACTAGAAGACGAAAGATGAAAAGCTAATCCTATACCATGAGCACCTCAAAGATTTAATAGCATGCTTCAACGATGTTACCTTCTCCTATGTCCCACGAGCAAGAAAATTCTTTGGCGAATCACTGACAACTTTGGCATCAATGATTGAAATTCCCTACTATGTCGAAATGAAACCAATCATGATTGGGTAGAGAAACGAGTCTGCTTTCTGCCTCCAGATCGAGGGATCCACAAAGTTAGATGATGAGCATCTATGGTTCTCAGATATCAAGAACTTCATCAAAACATGAGGTTTCCCTGAGGGCACGTCCAATGCAGACAAGCGGACCATCCAACGTTTAGTAGCAAACTACATCATCTACGATGAATGCCTCTACAAGCAATCATATAACAACATCCTGCTTAGATGCCTGACTGAGAATGAGGTGATCAACGTCGTAAAGGAGATCCACGAAGGGGTATGCGGGACACACGTCAATGGTCATATGCTCGCTAAAAAGACCCTACGGCAAGGGTATTTCTGGACCACCATGGAAACTGACGATTGCAGGCACATTCAGAAGTGCTACAAATGCCAAGAACACTCCAGTCTGATACATGACCAACTATAGATTTCCACAACATGACCACTCTATGCAACCGTGGGATTTTTGACGATCCTATAGTGATGATGCGCTCTCTAACGAAATTATAGAGTCGCTACCTGGAGCTTTTGGTGTCCCGGGAAACCTAGATCACTTTTATAAGCACCAAAGTGCCACAAATATGACTCTTAATCCGGTCTACGCCAAAGGCTCATGAGTAGGGGCTTAGGAGGGTGCCTACAGGTTGATTGGTATTAGCAATTAGGTAATGGGCCATCTAAGATTTCTTAGGGTTTTTGAAGCCTTAAAAAATGTGGGAAGGTGCTCCAATGGTGGATGATAGAGTGAGGCTTTAAACCACTTAAGGGGTTGCACATAGATAGTAAATCGGTGCAACAGAACTAGCAAAACACACCCCAAAGGTCAAGATGGTCAACAAGTCAAACCCCAATCTTGATTTTTGAGGCAAAAATATATAGTTACTGTTCATATGCCTGGCGCAACTATTAGTTGCACCAAGCATATACACAGCAAAACAATGCTTGAACAGTGCTTGGGAGTTGGCTGCCCACGAGGAGACCCACCTATAGCTGGTGCAACTATTAGTTATGCCAAATTCACCTATAGCTAGCGCAACTATTAGTTGCACGAAATCCCTAAGGGGGTCACATGAAATTACCATTCTGCCCTTCGGGTTCGAGATGTGATATCTTTTAATACACAGCTCCGATTGGGGTGATTCTTACCCCATTGGAAAGCTGAGGACTTCTACTATTTAATGGTGTGAGATTAGATCACAGTAGAAGGTCACAGCTAGTCCCAGTGCACCACTCTTCATCCATTGCTCGGGAAAGCTAAGTTTAGGTTCAGGGTGGGTTCTAGTGGTCGGGATTGGTTTTTAAGGGTTCGGGAGGTTCTTAAGGGATCTAGGGGGATTCGTAAGGGTTTGGGATGGCTCTTAAGGTTTTGAAAGGGTTCCATACATGCCATCAAAAGCTCAGAGATGCGCCTCTTTCAAAATGTGTTTCGATCGGGCCTTAGGCCAAATTTGGGTGTCTACAGTTGCCCCTCTTTTGTATCTGATCACTAATGATCGAATACCAAAGACAAGAGACATCCGAAGAGGCCCAAGGCATTACTAATGGGTCCGCTACATTTAGAACGGACTTCAAACATAAAATGTGTATCATGGTGAGAAAAAGAAAGCCCTGTATGTCTGGAAAAATGGTCGTTTCTCAAGATAATCGGTTCCCAAGCACTTAGCGATATTACTGGGCATAACCGAGGTGGAAAATGAGTTGTGAAAGCTCAATATCTAAGAAAAATGGTTGCTTCTCCAGATGTTCTGAAGGAGTTTGATGTTCAAGATTCATTCTGAGTACAACAGCTTTAAAAGTAAGGAGGGTGATCGACCCACATCCAAAGATAGGTGCAACGCAAGTACGCAAGGCACCACAGTTTGTGTCCAATCATATAAGGCATTGACCACCTCATCTGACTGGTAACTGGTGCCCCTGTTTGAAGCAAAGCTCGAGGTCCTTGGGCAAACCCATTGATCTCAAAGTTTACTTAGCATGACTACCTGAGCAGACCGAACAGATGTTGTAATGCTTTTTGGGAGTATGTGCTGCTTTTCTAACGTGCCCTTGATCATTGTGACCCAGAGTATCCAACCTCAAATGACACAGAACAAATTCGGCCAAACTCAGGTGTCCCCCAATGGGGACATCCAATCCTGGTCTCTGCTGATAATGATCTTACAAATCAAGTAACTATGCATAAACATGCCCCCATTAGGGGCGATAAGTAATAAAGGCAATGGAAGTCTCGACCCAGATCCCGTCTGGGTACAATTTACAAGAATAAACAACCATCTCACGGATACCCAGACGCAAGTCATACACCTTACAGGGATACCGTGCCAATATAGGTTTTAAGCCTGCGAAAATAAAGGGAAATGAACCCTTCTACATGCATGTTTACACATAGTTTGGTTGACATGTAGTTTCATTTTCAACAGGTTGGTTTTAACCAATAATTGATCTTTTTTATAACGGAGTTATCCAGACCTCAAACCCCGTAGGGTGCACGCCCAGATTGCGCAGACCGAGAGTCCACACCTCCGAAATAGCTTGTGATGAATCTCAAGGTAAACACTCACTTTCATATGAATTCACCAACTGAGCGCTCGTCGTAAAGTTTTTAGCAGTGGAGCCGACTCGACCGAAATATTGACTGTGTGACCGGAATTGACATCATTGCTCCTACTTCAAAGTAGGATCTAAAAATCCAAGGCGAACCTTTATACTTAGGACATTGATATGGCACAGCTGCATTGCAGATAAAATATTGACATTTTACTGCATTGTAACACGCGTGTGCGCCCAATCACATGAGGCACAGATCGCCTCATTTAACTAGTCGCCTGCTTGAAGCAAGGTTCGAAGTCTTTGGGTGAACCCATTGATCTCGATGTTTAGCACGATCACCCGAACAGAGTGAATGGATGTCACAACGCCTTTTGGGAGTGCATGCTATCTTTTCAAAACATATATCTTTGTTATTTTATGTGAAGAATTTTTGTTTTTATCATTTTATGTGATTTTTAGATTTTTGAGTTAACATTTTATGTGATTTTCTGATGATGATTTTTTTGATTTTTAAGTTATAATTTCATGTGATTTTATGATGATGATGATTTTTTTTTTTAAGCTATCATTTTATGGGATTTTTCTGGTTTTTTAGAACTATTATTTCATGTGAATTATTCTATCATTTTATGTGAGTTATTTTATTATTTTTGGCTTTTTCTGTGGGGATTTTCTTTCATTATTTATTAGACTTTTTCACGTTTTTCTAAGTAGGATCGGGACACCTATTGCTCTCGGTCCACTTTATTCTTAGCATAGCTTCTTGGGTAAGTCGAATGACGATCGACACACCGTTAGGGGGCGCGTACATCTGTCGGGGGAACAAACAATGAGAGAGTGGGCCATGCAAATTAGTGGCACCCAACAAAGAGGCTAAAATTGCCTGGTAGCTGCTAACTAATAGTTGCGGTACCAGCCATTGGTCAAGTTTCGTATTTCATGACCCGAGAGTTCGAGTTCGGCGTAGCAAGATACATTTTGAAAAATTTCCTCTCCCTCTCTTCAAAATCGAAAACTGGCCTCCCTAAGGTTTCTTCCCATTCTTTCTACGCGTGCGTCATTGCTGGCATTCGCTTGCGCCGATTGATCACCGCTTCGTGCTAAATCAAAGACCCTTTCTTCTTCACAAGGTAACCATTAAAAACCCATATTTCTTGATTTTTCTTACTTTTTTCTTATAAATATGGCTATGATCTTGCATTCTTTGATGAATAATAGTTTTTCTTCATTGTATGCTTGTTTATTGATGATATGTTGGCAAATTTTCATGAATGGTGCCCTATTTTTATTATTTTATGGAATTTATTGGTGCCTAATGTATATATTTTTGTTGTTTTTATTTGTGTATATAGTATGGACTTTATTTTTATTGTTTTTTTTTTTTTTTTTTTTTATAGAAGAAAGGCTTTTCTTTTTTGGTTTTTGATTTTTAGGAGCATAAAAGAAAAAGATTTTGGGGTTTTGATTTTAGGAGCATAAGGAAGTGATTCTTTTTATTATTATTTTTCTTTTTAAAAGAAGGACCTAAAAAGGTGCGGTTTCTCTCTTTATTTTTTTGGTTTTTTCTATTTTTAGGAACATAAAAGAAAGAGATTTTTTGTTTTTGCTTTCCTAATCATAAAAGGACTCTTCCTGTGGTTTTGATTTTTGAAGCACAAAGAAATGATGACTCTCTTTTTTTTTGTTTTTGACTTGCTTTACTTTTAAACATAGAAGAAGGGAAATATATTTTTATTTTTTGTTTACTTTTGAAGATAAAAAAGGAAAGGATTTCTTGAATTTTTAATCTAAAAGGATTTTTTGTTTATGTCTGCGTGTATCTTTATTTTCTGAAAATGAATAGAAAGAGGGTGAGCATACTTACCTTCCCTTGGCGTCTAGCATAAAAATGGCTCTTTATCACTGATCTTCTCTGATGTGATTGTTTCCTGTTGCCCTAGAATGTCCGACGACGAAGAATATGTGCCTGAGGGGGGCCAAGAGGAGGGGCCTGAGGTAGTTTATAGCCCGCGGAGGGAGCAGTTCTTTACGGTAGATCGCAAGGCAGGTCCCTGGCTCGAGATGCAGGGTGAGGCCGCCCGAGTTGGCCTCCTGAACCAACAATATATTCACATCTCAAATTTTGGCATAGCGGGCAAGGTAAAAGATAGGTTCAATTCTTCCTTTCTTTGTGCAACTTTTCTTTATTTCCAAGATCTGATACATTTTTTTGGCGTAGGACTTGCCCCCTATTATATTCCGCAGAGGGTGGTTGGATTTTCATGACTTCTACTGCTATGTTCTCCCTGTGGTAAAGTTTTTACTGGGGCAGTTGGGCTTTTGGGAGTTCCTGTCCTGCCCCCCTATGAGGGCCAATGTCGTGTACCTGAAGGCATTGATAGAGCGGTTTCGCCCTGAGACTATAACCTTCCACATGCCTTATGCCGAGATGGCGCTGACACCTATAGATTGGGTGATGATTACTGCCATCAGGATTGGGGGTATACCGATAGCCAGTCTCACGGTTCCGAGTAAAGAGGGCATCATCCGATTGATAGGGGAGTATCCTCCTCGTGGGCAGATTCATGGCACCGAGGTTAAGATGGGGTGGCTATCTAGCCTGTTCGTGGCTGATGAGTTGGTGGATCTGGGCCAGCTAGATAAGGTGCTTTACATCATGCCCGAGCAGGCGATCATCTTGGCCTGCATCACTCTCCTGCTCTTATTGGGTAAGGCCCTCTTTACCAATGCGAGCGGCGATCGAGTCAGCCTAGCGTTGCTGAGTATTATGGATAACTTTCTCGACATCCATAGGTATGATTGGGGCGGGGCCGGGTACGCGTGGTTAATGTACGGCATGGCCCGAGTTACCACCGGGGACTCCAAATCTATTGTCAACTTTTAGGCGGCATTAGAGGTAATCCCTAACTCTTTTGCTTTGTCAGTTTTACTTGAATGGTCTTTTATACTACTGACTTGCTCTTTTTTGCACTGCTCTTCTTAGGTATAGGGGTACCATCACTTTCATCCTGGGCGCCCGCTTCTCCACTTGGATGCATACACCTACCCTCTTCTTAGCAATTGAAACCAAGCCCGGTGCCATGACTTGGGCATGAAGCACCTAGAGATGGGCTTGAGGTCCCAACTCAACCTGATGGTCCCTGAGTAGGTAAAGCCCTCTTTCAACTCTGTTTATTTCAACTTAGAAATTCCCCTTTGATTAATATGTTGCATGTTTGATTGATTGGCCACCTCTTGACTTAGACAGATCCTCCATGACCCGTACCTCATGTCCACTTTCTGGGACCGGGCAGTCGTAGGCCCATCATGACTATTCAACAATCGCCGTGTTGTTTTTTTTTATGGGGTGTGGGCCAGGGCTTACTACATAGGGGAGCGGGTGGTGCACCAGTACCAGGGCTATCATGCCATACCCATGGACCCTCCCGCTGACGTTTTGGATCATGTTGGTAGCATTGAGGATCTCTTTGCGGCCTTCCTTCATAATGGGTTCCCTACCAATGCCCTTCTTGTGCCCCAGGATTATCATATATGGTACGAGTGTCTGCCGTATCTGTTCATCCTGTCTCGCTTCGTCCCTAGCGCCAACTTCCTCACATTTGGCGTCTCGCGTGGTTAGGTAATTCTCCTTTCTTCCTTTTTTAGAGTAGTCCCCCTTTTATTTTAATTCAGCCTTTGTTCCTTCTAAGCGAATTTACATTTTGTTCACAGTTTGCTCAAGGGGATGACTCGGATGATGGAGCGGCGGCAGGTACCGCTGATACTTCAGGGGCAGGTCCTTCAGGTGCTGGCCCTTCGGGCATGGGTTCCTTGGGTGAGGGTTCTTCAGGAGTTGGTCCATCGGGTACCTCTCATGATGGTTTCCTTGGTGGTGATCCGCCTGTGGTCTATGGAACCTTTCGACACCTAAACAATACCTTTCTCTCAGGCCTGTGTCGATGTGGATAAGCAAGCGCGTATCTTAGCTGAAGCAGCCCGGGTTCCTCCTCTTAAGGTGGTTCCAGGGGGTAAGTCCTCTTACGATCATTCCTCCCTTGTCTCGGCTCCTTTGATCAATGCATGCATTTATTACTAGTCTTGTAATTGCCTCGGTAACTAACATCCTATCCCTCTGAATGTAGAACTTCGACTCCGCTATGGAGTATGCGGCGTATTACCATAACATCGCCGAGCTTCGGGACATGGAGGTGGTGAGTATCTTGCTGCTCCGCTTTTCTCATTGGTTCCTCTATCCTTTATTCCTCAATTGATCCTAATCTCTGACTTTAACTATGACTTGCAACGTGCATGTGCCAAGGAGTCGCGATCTCTACTTAGCAGGATTTCCCATGCATGGTCTCGGGTGGGAGATATGAGGACTTACCAGGACTCCTCTTGTTGGCTGAAGAAGTCAAAGGACGCCAACAAAGACTAGGACCTAGTGTCTACATTTTGAACAATTCAAACATTTTAGCACATTTTTGGGATAATTTTGGGAAGTGTTAAACATATTATGATGGATGATTGTGGAATTTTTGATGATTTTTCTGCTTAGAAATATTTAGCGCTATTCCTTTGATTGCATGTTATCCCTTTTCCTGTATATATCCGACTATTCACAAGATGATCTTGGTGATTGCCCATAAAAGTAGCCCTTGAGGTCGCCTGCCTGGGTGCGGGTTTCTCCTGCACAAAAAGGTCAAAACTTTTTTAGAGTTGGGTGTCCTTTTAATCTTTTCATGTTTAAATGCCTTCGTAGCATAAATTAGGTGAATCAGGTTAAAGGGCTAAGGGGCCATCAGAGGCCCACAAAAATCCCCAAATCAGCTCAAAAAGGCATAAGGGGGGCAGTTTTGTGCTGACGCAACTATTAGTTGCGCAAGGTTTAAATTGAGGATAATTTTATCCTGGAGAGCTGTGGGGCCTTATATGCCCGAGACAGCCCAAATTCTCTCTTTTCTTTTTGACTTGACCTTTTTGGCTGATTTTTTCTCTCCTTGCTTTCCCAAGGGCGGGTCCATCAACATACATTGAATTTTACATTCTTCAAAGATCTTTGTATGTCTATGGACCCGCTTTCCAATCTTCCCTTACATTGAGGGCTTAGGACCATTTTACCCCTTTCTTTGGGCTTGGGGCCCAATTTTCTCAAAATTTGGCATGGGAGCTTGAATGAGAGTGAGCTCGTCAAACTTGAGCAGCTCGAAGTATCACATCTTCCCCTCTTTCTTGAGGTTCCTCCACGGTGGTACCTACTTCACGCGACCTCTCTTTGGGATAGAAGTGCTCATGTGTTCCATTTTGGGAAGCGGGAGCTAACTCCTACCCTTGAGGAGCTATCCAATTTATCCAATTTGAAGCTTCACAGAGGCCTCACAAGAGTCACACCAAAGTCGGGCTAATCCAAATTCATTCACCTTACCCTCGGTTTAAAGAAATTCGAATACGAGAAAATTTTTGTTGGGGGGCCCACAAGGTGTTCGATCAAGTTCCTCAAAGAACTTTTCGGTGATGAAAGTCAACAAAAATTACCAGTTAGGAATATCTTCAACATGAAAGCCTTCGCTCTCAGTCTTGTTTCGGTGGTCCTTTTCTTTACTGGGGGATAGAGCTTTTCTCTAGCTCTTTGTGATGTTTTGACTGAGTTAGTAAAGGGCCGATCGGTGATGCACATAGTCCTTGCTGAATTATACCGATGCCTTGATGCGTTTGCTCTGGGTAAGGTGGAGAGCCTCAGGAGATGTTCATTGTTGCTTCAGGTCTAGTTGGGCGAGCATCTTGTTATCTTGGGACTTGTGCCACACTTTTACATTTCCTGAGGTGAGGCTGCTCGATGCTTTTCGAGTAGGTGTCACTTGGTTCCATAGGGCGACTCATCAGCTCTGAAGCTTTGGTTGACCGACGTCGAGCTGACATGGAGGCTTTCTTGATTGGACTGGACCTTTCCCATAGTTTGTTCCAGAGACCATGAGGGCATCACCCTCCTAGGATTGACTGGCGACACCTTTTATTTTCCATTTCGAGTGTTGCGTCAGTTCGGCTGCTCTCAGCAGATGCCTTGTGAGACAAAGCCCCCTCTATGTGACTTGATCTTTTCTAAGGGGTCCTCTGGGGACAAAGATCAGATTGCTGCTCTTTGGGAGACGCGTCAGTCGACACTGATGTGTGATATGGAGAAGGGAGATTCGGTTCAGTCTTCCCCTTAGTACAAGGCTTAGCTATTAGCTGAGCAACCTGCTGCAGATCGTCTGGATAAGATAAAGAGTATTGACATGGAAGGCCCCTAGCCGTAGAAAGAGACGACGCTCTGAGCCCGTATTAAGTTGTTGACTGATGAGAAGAGGGTCTTGCGCGAACTTTTGGCACAAGAGAAAGTTAGAGCAGGGATAGCAGAGAGCGAGGTCCTTCGTCTGAAAGGATCTTTGAGTGTTGCCCTTGGAGCCATAAATGCTTCTCAGAAGTGGTACAAGAGTTTGCATGGTCATTGGTTGATCGAGTGGAATGTCTAGGAGGATGGTTTTCCCACTGATATTAGTGCCTTGAAGCGCGAGTTGGGCTATTGATTCCTTCCTGCACATATAACTTTTTACACAGATCAGATACACAGGAAAGGGGCATAAGATACCCCTTTACAGATACACACTTTTTGATATACATATTTTCTTTATGTTTTTTATTTTTTCTGCTTTTGTAAAAAGAAAGAAAGAAAGAAAGCTAAGCATCACACCGGCTATTTTTTGGGATGTGATGTAAGTGGTGCATTTGTAAATGGAAAAGATATTTACAAAGACTTCTCTTTTTTATTTTTTTTCTTTTTGATTAATGGGCCCCTTTTTCAAAGAGGGCTTTTCGCCTTGCTCTTTATTCTCTTTTTGTTTGGTTTGAATGCCTCAATCACCGGGTGAGGTCTCGGGTCCCCTTTTGAGCGTGGTCAAGTCCCCTTTTAAATTGTCAAATCTGAGTGAGTTTCTGTCGCTTTACCAGGACTGGAACGTCAATCTCCTTGGACTGATTCAAACCTTTCTCCTTACCTAGGGTTATACGTTCGATGAAGTAGTTTCACAAAAACAATTCCGGTCGGGGCCCGATTCAAGTTAACATGAGCGGCCCAATCGAAAAAAGGGGATTAGGGAGAGTAACCAAAAGGTTTCCTCCAACATCAATGTTATCGATCAATTCAAACATTTCTTTTTAATCTTTTCTTTTAAATTATTTTACTCACAACATCCAAGGTGGGATCGTTGTGCCCGTTTTTGCCCTCTTTTTACCCGTGGTGCCCTTTCGGGCTTTCACCACGTCCATGGGTTTAGAGCTCTTACCCTAAGCGCCCTTTCGGGTTTTCACCTGGTCTGCACAAACTTGCTATTTTTACCCATAGTGCCCTTTTAGGTTTTCACCACGTCCATCTTGCTTTGAGCTTGTAATTATTATATATATATATATATATATAATTTTTCTATCGAAAGCCACGTCATAAAAGTGGATTCTATCATAGCCGGCCAGATAGGGTTCCGATGTAATCTCACAACTCGGCTTGTGTTAACTTAACATATACTATGACTGCTTGTCAACCTAAAAAGAGACTTCCTTCAGGGTGTAGCTTGGCCATGGGTCAGGTTAGGATTTGAAGGTATGCTGGGCTAAATAGGGTTTTCTTGATATGGCTTCAGCTTTTTCTCAACACTCTTTTTCCTTGGGGGACTTTACTGTACACGCCCCATGATTCTATTTTTCCTTTTTTCTTTATCTTATTTCAGGCAATCTCTCTTTGAGGTTTTGCTTTTCCGGCTTTTTTAGATTTTGATGGTAACTTTACTTCTTTTTTGTATATGTACACACATTTTTTTGGGAAAGGGGTTTATTTGAAAGAAAGGCCTAGGCTCAAATGGGGTAGCAAAGGATATCATCATTTTTAAGGATGCTTTTTTTGCTATGGTGCTTGGAATGATGTCCTCTTTTGAGTAATTCTTAAGCAGTCACACATCTGTTTCACCAATACCTACCTTATCGTAATAGACTAAGAGTAGAACCATCAGACGTTTCCAGCATTGATGGGCTCAGGAAGATGATCTCCGTCCATGGTGGAGAGGTGGATGGCGTATCCCGACAGCACTTCTCAGACGACGTAAGGTCCTTCCCAGTTCGGCTTGAATTTTCCTCTCGGTTCAGCATGGAGGGATGGGAAGATCTTCTTCAACACAGTGTCTCCTATCTTTAGATCTCAACCTCCGACATGTTTATTATAAGCGCGTGTGATTCGCCCCTAGTAAACTTGAGTATGACACAAGGCCTCATCCAGTAGATTCAATTGTTCAAAGTGAGATCTCTCTCTCTGCTTTAGGTAAGACCGATTCCATAAGAATTTGGATTGAGGGTTCTTCAACCTCTACCGGTAGGATGGCCTCAGTTCCATACACAAGGGAGAATGGTGTCGCCCCTATAGCGGTATGGATCGATGTTCTGTAGGCCCATAAAGCAAATGGTAGCATTTCACTCCAATCTCTATAAGTGACGATCATTTTCTTGAGGATGAGGATGACCGTCTTGTTCGTAGCTTTCACGGCTCCATTAATTTGAGGTCGATAAGGGGACGAGCGATGGAGCTTAATTTTGTATTGCTCGAAGAAGGCTCGGATGCACTTATTTTCAAAGTTTGTGTCGTTGTCCATGATGATATCCTTGGGTACTCTAAATCGGCACACAATATTGTTTTTGAGAAACTTTTCAACGTGAGTGGCCATGATGTTGGCATATGATGCTTCTTCTACCCACTTGGTGAAGTATTCAATGGCGACGAGGATGAACTGATGTCAGTTGGATGCTTTCGAATTAATCATTCTGACGACGTCAAGGCCCCAGGTAGCAAATGGCCAAGGGGTGGTCATGCGGTGAAGATCGATGGCCAGAGCATGTAATAGACTGGAGTGTTCCAGACACTTGCAGCATTTCTGAACATGTTTGTAGTATTCTGATTCCATAGTGGTCTAAAAGTATCCCTGCCAAAGAATTTCCTTAGTGAGCATGTCATCGCTGATGTGGGCATTGCATACTCCATTGTGGATTTCTTTCATGATGTTGATCTCTTCACTTTCCATAAGGCACCTGAGAAAGATGTTATTGTACGATCGGTTGTAAAGGCATTCCCGACAAATGGTGTAGCCTGACGCTAAATGTTGAATGATTCGTCGGTCTGTCTTGGACTTACCCTCAGGGAAAGTTAGCGTCTCGAGGAAATTCTTGATATCTGAGAACCAAAGTGGCTCATCATCAAGTTTTAGGGGTTCCTCAATCTAGAGGCAGAAGGCTGGCTCATTCCTTTGCTCGATCATGATCGGCTTTATCTCAGCATCGTACGAGATTATGGGGTGGGGGATTAGGGGTATGATGGACTATCGGGTAATTGACAAGGGTGGTGGTGTATGGTTGGTATGCATTTATATGCACATAATTAAAGAGAGTGGGTGATAGAAAATAAACCCTAAGATCTAAGGGTTCGGCTTGCGGTGTTGGGCTGGGAAACTAGTCTGATAAATTCAGGGGTTCAATCACCCCAATATTCCTTTCTTCACTGTTCCTTGGCAATGGTGCCACATAGCTCTCCCGATCACTGATATAGTCTGATGGGTCAAACTTGAACTCCTCCTCATATCCCTCTACCATCCCGATGGTGGGTCTGGGACCTGCTCCTCCGTAGGAAATGGGGGCAATGGCACTTGATGGATGTTTGCGTGTTGATTAACTTGAGAAGGTGTCGGTGGAATGATTTTTTCTGCATCAATAAAATCTTGGATCTCATGCTTCAATGGGAATCAACGATCAGTTGGGTGACCCGAACCCTAATGAAAATTACAATCGATATTATGGTCGTAATTCTTTGAGATCAGGTGAGGAGGAGGTTGCGGTTGATGAATAGTGACTAATCCATTTTCTACTAATAAAGGCAAAAGTATACTTAATGATTGCCCCAGGGATGTGAACACTCAGTCCTAGCAGGCTCTCCTCTGCTCCGGAGTCATTTGTATTCTTTGACCATTCCCTGCTCTTTGTATCTGCTCAGTTCTGATTGGCGCTGGTTGTGCTGCTTGAAATTGGAATGGGGTTATGATATTATTGGGTCGGATATTAGAAATGTTTTGGGCATCGGCCTCGGTTCTCTTATCATTCCTTTGTTCTGAAAACCTTCAAACCCCACTGGCTCTACTTGGTATATTTTTGTTCAGGCACCCCTCCCTAATGGCATCTTCACAGCGATTGGCATTCCTCACCAAATCAGTAAAACTGGACTGTTGCTGGTACACCAAAAAGTCTGAGATCACTGGTAGAGTATTCTTGGAAATCATTTCGATCTGCTCATCGTCAGGTATCCTATTTTTGAACTAAGCTGCTAGTGCTCTCCACCACCCTAGAAAATCGTTGAATGTCTCATTTGAGTTTTGCTTTAACTGGGCCAAGTCAGACTTACGTAGTTCGATGTCAATATTATAGACATATTATTCCTGGAACAAGTGCGTTAAGTCCTTCTATGTTTTCATCATAGATGGTTCTAAAGACGTGAACCATCTCAAGGCCGGACCGGTCAAAATCTTTTGAAAGACCTTTATCAACAGTCTTTCGTCCCCACCATATTGGCACATGTCCCCACAGTAAGACTTGAGGTGTGCAATAGGATTGCCGGTGCCATTGTATTTGTCAAAAGCTTGCATTTTAAATTTGGGAGGCAAGGGGACCTCAGCGAACAGACATAAATCTGTGAAGTTCGTGGTGTGGATTTCAGCACCACCCATCTTCATCACCTACTTCTATATTTTGTCTAACTGTTCTTTCAACTACTCGGACTCCTTGGATACAGGGACCACTCTCTCGGCAATTGGTTGGACTTCACTATGGGCTCCCAAGGGGTGAGAAATTATAGGAGAAGGGTTAAGGCTGATCAATGCCCCAACATAGGCTCCATTATTCCTAATCTTGTCCTCTTCATACTACTGGTCAACATAGTGGGCAGTGAGGGTGGGATTCTCTTGCTGGTGTTGCATGGACTGGGTGGGAATGACATGAGTGGGGGTTGGGTGAGTCCATTGGGGATGAGGGAAGGTTTGTTGGGTGATGGGATGAGTGAGAGTTAGATTTTGGAGTGGGGCCTGATGAGGCCATTGAGCATGGGGGATGGTTTGAAGTTGACTTTGGGATATAGGGATATGGGTAAACTGGGGTTGATCTAAGGCATGGATTTGAGTTGGGTATGAGGGTTGTGAATGGGTGAAACTTTGGAAGAATTGTGAAGGGTATGGGTGTGAGGCTCCAACGTTTTGCTGGGCTTGGGTTTGGGCCATGAAGGCTTGGGAGGGTTGGGCCACAAAGCCTTGGTCCTGATAGGTTTGGGCCATGGGCCCTTGATGGGTTTGGGTCATGGGCCCCTGATGGGTTTGGGCCATGGGCCCCTGATGGGTCTGGGCCATGGGCTCTTGGTGGGTCTAAGCCATGGGCCCTTGATGGATCTGGCCCAATGGGCCTTGATGGGTTTGGGTATGGGTCATGGGCCCTTGATGGGTTTGGCCCATGGGCTCTTGATGGGTCTGAGCCATGGGCTCTTGATGAGACTGGCCCATTGGGCCTTGGTGGGTTTGGCTCATTGGGCGTTGGTGGGTCTTGCCCATTAAGCCTTGATGGATCTGAGCCATGGACCCTTGGTGGGTCTGCCCATTGGGACTTGGTGGATCTGGGGCAGGGGCCCTTAGTGGGTCTGGCCCATTGGGCCTTGATGGGTCTGGGCCATGGGGCCTTGGTGGGTTTGGGCCATTGATTCTTGGGATATATGGGTAGTGAGGGTTTGGGTAGTGTGGATGATGGGGGATTGATGGGGGTCATGGGAGAATGAGGCATGGAGGCTTGATAGGGTATGGGATGGATCCATGGGTGTGTGGTGAAGATGAGAGGGGGTGTGTTGGGAGGCTTTCTATTTGTTATATGTTTGGAACATCTCCTCCATCATGGCCATGGTAGGGGGATCGGATGGAGATGGGCTATTTGCTAGTTGGGGGGTATGGATGGGGTATGGGAAGAAGAAAAATTGGGCATGGCCCCAGTCAAATTGGGCATGACCCGGGTGAGGGGTGGGATATGAGTGGGGTTGAAGGAATGAGGTGGGGCCATGGTGGGTGAAATGGGCATATGTGGGGAAGATGTATGGGGCATGGATGTGAAAAATGAGGGGAAAATTGGCCATGGCTTCGGACATGACTTGGGTGAATGGAGGGATGTGCGGGGGGTTAGATGTGGTATGGATAGATGTGGGTGGATCGGGTTGGGCGGATGAAAAATAGGTTATGTGAGTTAAGGTAGAGGGTGGGTTTTGAATGGGTGTGGAAGGGAGGTGAGATTGGTTTGAGATGGTCATGAATGAAGGCATGGCTTGAGAAAATTACAAGAAATTGGGATTTTGGGAAGTGGTGGAAGGGAAAATAGGGGCCGAACGGGCCGGTTATGGTGAGGGTTGAATTGGTGAGGGGGGTGGAAGTAAAGGATTCTTCGGTATAGGAATGTTGGAGAATGTGGTGGGGATGAGTCGGGATCGACATAAGCCGGGTCCACGGGCTACAACCCACTACATGTCTCGGTATCGGGTTGGGTACGGGTGCCTTGGATGGGGCCCGTAAAGCTTCCTCCTTCCCCTACGAGATGGCGGAGGGTACGATGATGCCATTGTGCCGGCACCAATCAGGACTCGTTTTTTAATTTTTAATTTTAATAATTTTTTTAGATATTTATAAGTGAAAACAAATAAGGATTCTGGGGCCTTTTTGAATTCCCTTCTCGAGTGGCTCTCGTACCTTAAATAGGTCCCGCGATAAAGGTTCTGAAGCGCTTCGAAATAATAAAAGGGAAAACCCTTGATCTGTTGAAGGCATAGAAACCAATATAAACAACCTGATCCCCCGAAACGAATAAAAAAGAAGTCACCTTCTTTTCACCGGCGAGGGCATATTGGGTGTTGGAAATTGCGGGGCCAAAACAGAGGCACTACAAACACTGATCGAGGAGTCCGGGGAGTGAAATAGGCCACCGATCCGAACTGTTGCTGTTCAGAACCAGCCTGGCGCAATTATTAGTGGTGCCAGAGGAAAAGGTCTAGATTTGAAGCTGGCGCAACTAATAATTGCGCCAGTGCATTTCTGGGAATTTTTACATTGGCGCAACTAATACTTGTGCTAGAACAAAATTGTTCCCCAGTATCTTTGACAGCAGCAACCTCAGTTCGGGATGGGTCTCCAAAGTGACTTTTGGTGGAAGTTGCACATCCGGAGATTGACTGTTTATATAATATGCTCTCTTTCTCACCGAGCCTAAGGGTTTAAGGCCGAATTGGGTTCACTACCACTCACTTTTTCCCGGGTTTTAAGCTTAGTAACGAGAAGGTTACCCACCCGATATACCTCAAGTGCAAGAACTTTTCTTAGGTATTAGGTGGGCTGGGACTTTTCCGGATCATCACCATTAGGGGCTACCGCCGTACTAAGACCCAAGTGGTTGTATGAGTGCCTAAATAACTCAACCCTTTAAAAATCTATCCCACAAAAATTAATTTAGATCCCCCTTGTTGTTTCAATTTTATTTTTCACTTTTATGGAAATTTTCTTAAGTTCAAAGATCGGGGGTGATGATCCCGTGCCACCTCTACGGGTCGGCGTTCACTGTTGGAATATGATTGCATAATTAAAATCACAAGTAGGCCTGCCAAATGGCTAAGGCACTCTAAATGATAGAAATGTAAAGAAAATAAATGACAATACACAAGTAGACCCGTCAATCAGCTAAGGTGCTTGAAATGATGAAAATGTAAAGAAATTGAATGACGGTGCGCAGGTAGGCCCGCCAAACGGCAAAGGCACGTAAATGACGTAAAAGTAGGGGTAAGTAAAACAACATAATTGGAGGGGTGAGTAAAAAAAATAAAAATATAACAACAATAAAAAGGTTAGTAAATTAAAAATAAATAGGCCAAGTTCAAGGGGAAGCTCTACTGGCTACTCCCCAGCAGAGTCACCATCTGTGCAACCGTGAGAATTTTGATGATCCCGTCACGACAATGTACTCTCTAACGAAATTATAGAGTCGCCACCTGGAGCTTTTGGCGTCTCGGGAAACCTAGATCATTTTTATAAGCACCAAAGTGCCACAAATATGACTTTCAATCCGGTCTACGCGAAAGGCTCTTGGGTAGGGGCTTCGGTTATCGATTAGAAAGGTGTTAGGCACCCAATCAACAATGCGGTCTCTACTAATGGCCAAAACTAAAACAATATAAAAAGAAATGAAAATGGCTTCCTCTTGCCGAAATGGGTCTTAAAATCCTATTTGTGCCGCTCCGTTCCTATCAAAAATTTGGCGACGTAACGTCACAAATGAGAGGATGGAGGAATGACCGACAAGGTAGAGGAATAGAGGGGAGAGCCGGAGCTCTCGAACCCTTGTTGCACCGCTGTGGAGCCTTGTGTTGGCTTGCTTTGGTGAGCTTTTGAAGGCTTGTATGATATGGAATGGGGTTCTAACTCCTAAGGCTTGATAGCTAAGAGGTAAAGAGGGAAGGCTAGGGGCTAACACACACCTAACCTAGATCTTTTTAGAGAAATGCTAAGGTCTAAAGGAGTTTTTTGAATTATGGAGTTTGTATGGGAATAGTGCACTAGAGGATAGAGAGAGAAGGGATTCCTTAACCTCTTAATTGCAAATTTATTCAAGCCATTTGCAAGGGGGGGTGCCTCTCTATTATAGGAAAATAAGAGGTTAGGAGGGTGCTTAGAGGCTAATTGGGATTAGCAATTAGGTAATGGGTCATCTAAGGTTTCCTAGAATTTTTGGAGCCTTAAAAAATGTAAGAAGGTGCTCCAATGGTGGATGATAGGGTGAGGCTTTAAGCCACTTAAGGGGTTGCACAGAGATAGTAAATGGGTGCAACAGAACTAGCAAAATACATCCCAAAGGTCAAGATGGTCAATAAGTCAAACCCCAATCTCAATTTTTAACGCAAAAATATACAATTACTATTCATATGCCTGGCACAACTATTGTTGCGCAAAGCATATGCACAGTAAAACAGTGCTTGAACAGTGCCTGGGAAGTTGGCTGCCCGTTAGGGGACCCACCTATAGTTGGCACAACTATTAGTTACGCCAAATTCACCTATAGCTGGCACAAATAGTAATTGTACAAAGCCATTTCTAGGGAGAAATGACTTAGCGTAATTATTAGTTGCACCAAATCCCTAAGATGGGTCACATGAAATTACCATTCTACCCTTTGGGTTCGAGATGTGATATCTTTTTTTACACAACTCCGATTGGGGTGATTCTTATCCTGTTGGAAAGCTGAGGACTTCTACTATTCAACGGTGTGATATTTGATCATAGTAAACGGTCACAGCTAGTCCCGATGCACTACTCTTCATCCATTACTCGGGAAAGCTAGGTTTAGGTCCTGGATGGTTTCTAAGGGTCGAGATTGGTTTCTAAGGGGTTCGACAAGGTTCTTAAGAGATCTAGTGTGATTCCTAAGGGTTTGGGATGACTCCTAAGGTTTTGGAAGGGTTCCTAAGGGTTTCATACATGCCATCAAAAGCTCGGAGACGCGCCTCTCTCGAAATATGTTTCGATTGGGCCTTGGGCCAAATTTGGGTGTCTACACACTCCATGGCCATTTGCCACTTGGGGCCTCGACGTCATTGAAAAGGTCAATCTGCGAGCTTCTAATGGACTCCAATTCATCATAGTCGCTATCGAATACTTCACAAAATGGGTAGAAGCAACATCCTACACTACCATCACTGCCAATCATGTTGACAAGTTTATAAAAAATAACACTGTTTGTTGATTCAGCATGCCCAAGGATATCAACTTTGTGAACAAGCGCATCAAAGCTTCATGCGAGTAGTACAAAATCAAACATCATCGCTCATCACCATATAGGCCCCAAACCAATGGAGTCATAGAAGCTACTAATAAGACAATTATCTGCATCCTTGAGAAGATGATCGTCACATATCGAGATTGGAGTGAAATGCTACCTTTCGCACTATGGGCCTATCGGACATCGATCCGTACTGCTATAGGGGCTACACCATTCTCCCTTGTGTATGGAACTGGAGCTGCCGGTGGAGGTCAATGTGCCCTCACTTCGTATCCACATCGACTCCGAACTACTTGAGGTTGAAAGAGAAAGATCTCGCTTTGAATAGCTGAACTTGATCAATGAGAAGAGACTCCAAGCTTTGTGCCATACCCAGGTATAGACACCCCCATTTTGTCCTCTCGGAATATATAAATATGTTCGGTCAACCTTTGACCTCATAACCCTAATTAGAACCATATGCTGAAATAATATCATATGGCTGAACACAGGCTGAAGCAATTGCTCTGTGGCTCAGGCCTCATGACCCTAAATTGGGAACCATGCACTGAAACAATAGTACATGGCTAAGCACAGGCTGAAACAATAACTCTGTGGCTCAGATCCCAACATAGGTAGACTATTGTACAGAAATAATAGTATTTAGTCAAAATGCAGGATGAAACAATAGTTTAGCATTTCAGACCCCCTAACCCTAATTGGGACCATATACTGAAACAATAGTATATGACTGAACACAGGCTGAAATAATAGCTCTATGGCTCAGACCCCATGACCCTACCATGGAAACCATGCACTGAAATAATAGTACATGGCTAAGCACAAGCTGATACAATAGCTCTGTGGCTCAGATCCCAACATAGGGAGACTATATACTGAAATAATAGTATATAGTTGAAATGCAGGCTGAAACTATAGTCTAGCATTTCAGACCAAACCTAGACCCGGACAGCCCCAAATTACGCTCCTAAAATCATGCACATAATTCGATTGCACGTAAAACCACACACGTGCAATCAGTCTCCTTTCAGACCAGACTTCCTTTCTCTAGACCACCTCGAGACTCAATTATGTGCCTCATATGAGACGCGCGATCCGATTGAACGCCGTACTACCAGTGCGCAATTGGCCTACGCCGGACCTAGTCTTACAGTCCTTGACCCCCAAGCTTTCTCGATTATATGCTTCGAAAGAGACGCTTAATCGGATTGTGCACCCTACACCAAGCGTGCAATTAGTGCTAACTTTGTTAGAACTAAGAAACTCACTGAGCAAGCCAATCGGTCGCTTACTGAGTAGGTGACCGACTCAAAGAGATTAAGCACCGGGAGACCGGCGCGTAATTCAGTTAAACGCCTGAAACATGACATTTAATTAAAAAAAACCCTATAAAAGATTTTTTTTTTAATCCGACCCAGAGAGGTTGGAGAGAGAACGGATTTTTTCAAAGAAGTTTGGGATTCCAAAACTAGAGAACTCCAAGAACTAACACATAGAGGAACCTAGTCATGATTTCGAGATTCAAGCTTCGAATTTTTGAGATTCCTCTCCGTAGCCCCGGTCTTAGGTAAAAATCTTAGATTTAGATTTAGGATTTTCCCTTATTTTCAATTATTAATATTGAATTTTCAGTTTTAGACCATAGACCCTTTTTTTTAGACCGTAATTTCAATATTTTGTTCTAGTTCTTAGGTTCTAGAACTAGTCCTTAATCTGACGGCCTAATTCACCGACTATAGGCTTCAATTCTGCTCTAAAATCTTAATCTCCAGTTCTATCATTAATCTCTGGTTCTAGTTCTTAGTTTGTAGAACCCGTCCTTAATCATACGGTCTAATTTTCTGATTTCAGAGTCGAATTCAGTTCTAAAACTTTAAATTCTAATTTTAATTCCTTAATTTAATATTTCTAAAATCCCAAATATTAATTTAGTTTTCTACAATCCTAGTTTCACAATTTAATCCATGATTATAAACCTGAAATCGACTATAAAAATCTAAAAATACTACTTTATAATCTAAAATCCAATTTACTTTCATCCCAGCCACCCGATTCGCCCAGGAGCTTACGGGGGGTACTCGGGAACGAGGCCAATCCTTCTTAGCATAGTGGGCCAAAAACCCCTTTTTCTTAAATTTTTAGTAGGATTAATTCATTGCTTTAATTAGAATTTTAGTAAAATTAATTCATTGCTTCAGTTAGAATTTTAGTATAATATAATTTATTGCTTCAATCAGAATTAGTACAAAGGTAGTTTCTTTATCTCAATTAAAATTTTAGTATAGTTAATTCATTATTTTAAATCAGATTTTTTTTAGTAAAGTTAAGTCCTCGACCTGATTAGAAAATTTGATAAAATTAGTTCCTTTATTCTAATTAGATTTTTACTATAGTTAATTCATTGCTCTAATCAGAATTTAAATAAAATTAGTTTATTTGTTTTAATTAGAATTTCAATAAAATTAGTTTATTTGTTTTAATTAGATTTTACTAAAATTAATTCCTTTATTTTAAATAGAGTTCTAGTAAAATTAGTTCTCTATTTCAATCAAAGTTGCAATAGAACTAGTATACTTGCTTTACTTAGAATTTCAGTATAACTAGCATGCTTGATTCAATTAGAACTCCATTAGAATTAACATACCGACATTCTTAGTATGATTAGGAGACTAATATTAATTAGACTTCTAGTAACATTAGGAAACTAAATTGATTAGAATCCTTAGAAAATTAGAACATTTAAATTAATTAGACTCCTAGCACAATTAGGAGACTAATATTCATTGGACTTCTAGTAGTATTAGGACACTAAATTAATTAGACTCCAAAAAGGACCATAACTAGACTCATAATAGACTTAGGAAATCTAAACCAATCAGAATTACATTAATAACAGGGAAAGAAAAGGAGAACTAAACTATCTAAATTATACGAAGAGCTAGTGTTGCTGGCGTTCGCAGGCGAACGATTCAGTAAAGAAGTAACCCACACTCGCTCAAAAGCGTGATCATTGACGTGTTGCAGCGTCGTTAAATATCTGCAGCTGGCAATGCAACTAATTAGGAATCTTCTTAGAAATCCCTCCTTTACTTTCAACATTCCAAACACTGCATTGCCAGAGTCCACTTGGATAGAATTGGGCCACTAATTCAACGGGCACCGAGAGGAACCCAGAAAAAGCGCGCACTAATAGACTGGCGATCGTGATGGGACACTTTTTCAAACTCTTTCTCTCTTAGATAGTTTCTATTTTACTTTCCTATTTTTATTTCCATTGCATCATTTAGATATCCTCAACTATATCAGTCTTCGTCAAAGACTCAAGATGTTCGACATACGAAGAGTGAGTTTAGGAGACCCACCATTGTGGGGATATCATGACAACCCCATGTACGAAGAAGAACCACTTTATAATTCCAGCCTATGACAACCTGAGATTAACATGACTGGCAAACAAGAAAATCCTTTCTCTACCCCACACACCGGTAACAATCATGATGGGAGAGATGGTAACACTGGACAAAACCTTACTGCTCAACAAATTATAGACCTCAGTAATCAACGAATACAAAGAGGAGATGATGACTTCGAGGAATTGCTTCGAGGATTAGCTGCCACATGCGAGACCATTAGGTAACGACAATATTCAGAAGAACAAGAATGACAGGAAAGGCCACCGCCTACCCCGAGCACGGTGTCAGCCCGTGCCACACCATTGAGGTAACCTACTCACACATTCTTTAATGAGGACTCTCCAGACAAGGTTGGCTCATGGGCCGCTCCAAAAGACAACACTATCAAAATTGAAGATCTCCCTAAAATGCTCAACGAATATATGGCCAAGAGGGAATGCCCTAGTCACTCATTTGGATTCAACAAATTCTATCGGGACGTTGAATTTAACTTACCAGTAGGATTCAAATCACCAAAATTTACCAAATATAACGGCGCCGGAAATCCGAACCATCACTTGGCCCTGTTTTGCAACGATTGTCGACCCATACATGATAATCAAGGACTTCCCATCCATTATTTCCAATGCTCGTTAGAAGGAGAAGCTCTAGATTAGTTTCCCGCTTTATAAGATAGAAACATTCAATGATTTAGTCAGTCAATTCCTAGACCAATACAAGCATCTCATCCAAGAGACAGTCAGTCTCAGCGATCTGATGGCAGCAAAGCAAGGACCTGATGAAGAATTCACCGACTTCATCGCCCGATGGAGGAAACTTGCTGCCAGCACCGGCACTTCAATGAACGAGAAAGACTCGATTGATATTATTATCGACAACACTAGGGAACCGTTAAAGAGCATGCGTGTCACAAGTGATTGCCCTGATTTCATTGCACTCCACTACCGAGCATCCCGACTAGGGCGACACATTAAAGGAGGAGACCTCGCCCTATCTATAGTTACATCGAAAGTAGGCTCGTCTAGTGAATCAAAGTCTAAAAATAATAAGAAAGCCTCAGGAACCGAACAGGTCAACACCGTTGTAAACCAAGAATAAAACTCTGGGAATGGGAACTTCCAATTGTGAAATTTCGGATAAAATCAGAATCAGTAACGATACATGAACCAATATCCCAACACATACCAAAACAAAAATATGACACATAATCGATCGGCCCACGCGCTGAACTATAATAACATACCCCCATTGTAAAACTTCAACCCAGCTAGAGGCCCCTACCAGCCGAGGAGGGAACACTATCCCCCTTTACCTGATGCGATCCCCAACATTTTTCGTTTCCTTAACACTCAGAATCTCCTCCGATTCCAACAAAAAAGATCCCAACCATGGCTGACAAATCTAGACTATAGTAAATACTGCGCATTCCATCGATACGCAGGACATAACCTAGAAGACTGTTGGGTCCTCCGAGATGTGATCTATGATATGAATGACTAGGACCAAATCGACTAAGAGCTGTTTAGGAGTCCTAACCCTAACAATAACCAATTCCAACAAAACTTAGGGATCATTAATAATCCCATGCCTAAACATAGCCAAGCAACACCGGCTCAGGTCACCATTGTAGATCTCCTCGGTCAATCCTCCTTCTAGCCTTCCACCTTAATCACTCGCATCCAAGCTTCTAATACTTCCGCCACACCTACGACAGTACCTTCACCCACGCACCCCTCAGCCTTGATCACTCGAATCGCCCCGCCAAGCCTACCTCCTTATCCAAAATTCACCCAGATACGAGTCCGTTCCTTCATAGTCACCCACAAGAACCTTCAACCCCTCCAAATCCAGAATCAACACTGATGCCACTTCCCTCATCCGATTCTGAGCTCGAATATGGAGATCATGTTCTTCAAACTGTAGCCCAAATTGTCGCATGGGTAGGCAGTGTCACTCGAAAGATTCTAAGCTAAGAAAATGAAATAACAACTAAGTGTTTGCTAAACATAAAAGAAAGCGAATGAGAAGAATATCCTGACCCGTGTGAGACACTGGTATCTGCTTTCTTAGAAGAAGCAGATTACACATAGTACCTCCCACCTTGGAGCGGCACCGTGCGAGTACGAGCCCCAACCTCGAATTTCACTCATTTCACAAATACATCATCGTCGAGCCACACCAAGTTCGGTCAATAATCGACTTGCCCAAATTCTTAAATCAAGAACCAACTATCCACCTCTGCCTTTCTATCAAAATAAGGATTTCACGAACACATAACCACAAGAGGTTAACATGCGAGAAAGAGAAGTTAATTTGTCGCCACCACCTCACATTATCTCTCCACCAATCCTTGCACCATAACCACTCCAACCACCTGCACCCAAGGCTCATTGGTCGGGCAAAGAAATGGCACTTGAGCTAGGGCAAGAATATGACCTTCTGTGACATCTTCAAAAGGTCCCAGCCCAGATATCACCGACTATTGATAAGGACACTTGAAGACACACAAGTGGATGAGGATAAAACATTGAATGAGTAACATCAAATCGCCTCGGTCATGGCACAACCTTCAACACTCACTTTCATAGACGTAGACATGCCTAAGGAGTCACTCCGAGGAAGTGCAGCTCCCATATACGTTACAGTCATAATCAGAGGATTCTCCGAACCCCATGCATTGGTCGATACAGAAGCAAGACTCAATATCTGCCCTATCATAATGTTAAAGATGCTCGAATATAGGAAGCAGGATGTCAGACCCTCGGCACTATCACTTATAGCTTATGAGGGCTCACGTCGTTTCGTCAAAGGAACTATCAACCTAAAGGTTCACCTCAGACCTGTAATGAGAGACGTCACTTTCCATGTTTCTGACTCTGCTAGTATGTACAATCTTATCTTAGGAAGAAAATAGTTAGAGTCAATGAAAGTCGTCGCATCCACATACCATCAATGCGTCAAATTTCCGTACGAAGACTCCATTGTTCATATATACGTTGATGCACCCCTCCAAGAGATAGACACTGATTACGTTGCGAGTATTTTAATAGCCCATGATTCTATATTGAACACATGCCACATTCAGAAGGCCCGAATCCCTGATGAGGCAACCGCTGTGAAAGTTCGTCCCCCTACCCCTCCTAGTTCTCCCCCAACGCTTCAATAAAAATTAATGAGAAGAGAGGTTGGCCCAGACCTCACCAAACTCTATGACATCAACCCAACCATGACAAAAGGGTGGGACCTTATGTATCAACTCGAGTACACACACTGGACTTGGTAAAAATAAGCAAGGTCATGTCGGACCCGTTGTCCTAATGAAAATATGCAAACACATAGAGTTAGGTTACCAATCAGACGACCCACAAGCCGATCTGTTCCCTACCTCACCGAAATGGTCTCTATATGACCACTTTGTCTATGGGACCACTGAGAAAGCAGATGTATCAAGGTAGAAGGAAGTGTCCTTCACTAGATCTCAAGAAGCGTAAATCGAACGAATGGCCAAAGCATTTAATGATTTAACGAATCTGAACGACGATATTGATAAACCACTCAAGGGAGTTAAACATTTGTTTGACACTAAGGAGCTTACGAAAGAGAGAAGGAAGGAACCTCCAGAACTCGAGTCACAAGTAGGAGATTGGGAATCCACTAACGATGAAGATTTCCACATAGCTACTTTGCAAGATAGTGAAGAGAACTTACGCTTAACATGGGAAGTGGATGATAGCCCACCAGGAATTCTTTGCTAGCATAGCATCCGCCTCGGCCTTGGCCTTGGAGGATGGAAATGCCATTGGGACTCCCCTTATATCGCTCACCCATACCAGCCTCGCTGTAGGGCATGTACCAGCATATTAGAACGCTTCACTAGTTGGATCCGACACTCCGCGATAGTAGGAATAAATGATTTTGACCCCGTAATGATAAAAATAAGTAATGACCTAGCTACCAACTCGGCTATCGGCACAAGAAGAAGAAAATTTCGACGACCATTTGGTCGACCTAGGGGGAAACACCCACATCGCTCTTGTTGAGTTTGAAGAGGAACTTGAACTAGACACTCCTCCATCCCTAGACAAGCCACAACTCCAAATGTTTTGGAAATCTCTCGAGGACGAATGGCAACCCCCTCTGAGTGATGACGAGGACTACTGGATAGACCTCCCTGCACTCGAGCTAGCAGAGCAGGCTAACCTAAGACTTCAAGCATTGTTAGATGAAGAAGACGAGTTTAATACCAGCCTCGACTCTAACCCAGAAGGATGGGAATGCCCTTAGAGATTTCCCTGCATTTCTCACCGTTACCAGCCTCACTGCCGAGCATGCGCGCTTATCCTAGCATATTACAAAGTTCAAGGGAAAGAGCTCACTACCCTTGAGGATCCCTTAGGAGGTCATTCTCGACAGGAAGAACCACCATATTATAACTCAGAGGATGATAGTTCGATCGATTACGATATCTAGAGCTTCTTCAAAAATGAGGCAATCAATATGATAGAGGAAATCTAAACGTCAGTACCATTGTAACCCGCGCCACTTATTCAAAAGGTCTCATTAGCTGAGGACTCCAAAAAAAAATGCCAAATTCAGGACAAGTCTAAATTTCTCAAAGAATCGCCCAAACGGCTTTGATAGTCATCTAGCTCCCTCAGTTAGAGGAAGCAACTCTCCAGGTGCCTCTTGAGGCGACCGACTTTGTACCATATCTACTATCGAAAATCAAAAAAATAGAAAAAGAAGCTAAAAATTTAGAAATAAAAAATCCAAAAAAATTAGAAAATCTTAGAAAAGAAAGGGAACCCTTTGTCCCAAATTAAGTTTACGACCAACAAGGAGACTTTTCTCCTAAGACTACTATCCTCTCTCCCCTACGAGGACGTAAGGCATCTAGGCTAAACAACAAGCCAGTGATCATACCAGACGAGATACTTCGTGACTTTGAGAAAAAGATCAATAGCCTTGACCTTCACCTTTCCAAAGATCTCTCAGTCATAAATTGTGTCAATGAAGGGCTACCTTTCACAAAACCAAATCCCCAGTGTAGAAATTTTGTAGTATATGAGCTTACCAAGGATAAAAAAGAAAACATCAGTCCCTGAAGAAGCACAGGACATCCAACGAGTCATCAAGCATTACGACCAGCAAACCCAAGCTACCGCATAACCTACAGAAGAAATCAACTTTGGCGCTGAAGAGAAACCCAAGAAACTACTAATTAGCACAATGCTCAACTCCAAGGAATGTCAACAAATCGTACAAGCCCTATAAGAACACCTCGACTCCTGTACATGGTCCTATGAGGATATACCTAGTTTAGACCCAAGTTTAATAGAACATCGCCTTGTCTTAGAACTCGATGCAAAGCCTATTAAGCAGAAACTCCGTAGGATGCACCCAAAAACCGCCCTTCAAGTTAAAGAGGAAGTTGACAAGTTACACAAAGCCAAATTCATTCGAGTCGTCCTCTACCCCAAATGGGTCACCAACATAGTACCTGTTGCTAAGAAAGATGACAAAGTATGGGTCTGCATTGACTTTCAAAACCTCAACCAGGCATGCCCAAAAGACGATTTCCCACTTCCACACATTGCCACTCTAGTCGACAACACCACTGGACATGAGATGCTATCTTTTATGGATAGTTTCTCTAGGTATAATCAGATCAAATTAGCAAAGTCCGACCAAGAGAAGACTTCTTTCACCACACCATGGGGAACATACTGCTACGTTGTCATGCCTTTTGGGCTCAAGAATGCAGGAATCATGTATCAATGTGCCATAATGGCTATTTTTCACGACATGATGCATAAGTGTGTAGAATTCTATGTTAATGACATATTAGTAAAGTCCCAAACGTGGGCAGGACATGTTGAAGCACTCCAACTGGTGTTACAAAGAGCTAAGAAATATCAGTTAAAACTGAACCCAAAGAAATGTGTCTTCGAAATCACTTCTGGAAAGTTACTCGGTTTCATAGTTAGCAAGCGAGGAATCAAAATAGATTTCGTAAAAGTCAAAGCTATCCTTGAGATGCCACCTCCCAGTAAAGAATTACGACGCCTAGAAGATTGCAATTTATCAAGAGATTTATCTCCTAGCATTCAGATAGATGCGATCCTTTCTATAGACTACTTAAAGGAGGAACTGAGTATAAATGGGATGACCAGTGTCAGCAAGCCTTCGACAATATCAAAAAGTACCTCCTTAACCTGCCAATACTATCACCACCAGTTCTCGGAAGACCCCTAATCTTATACCTTTCAGCGAACGACAAAGTAATGGGAGTAATTATGAGATAATATGAGGAAGACAGTGATCGGTGCTGAAATATGACTATATTTCATACCTTAAATCCTACACTTAGCCGTTCGATGAAAGTATTTGATGGTTGTTGTGAGGTTTTGATGATAACAGGTGTTTCTGACCTTTGGATCTTCCAAGTGTATAAAAGAAAGAAATTAAAGGCTACAAAAGAGCTATGGACAAAAAGGGTCCAAAGAAGCGCTGAAATCCGTGAAGGGAATCAAACTCCATCAAGAAGGGGAAGATATTGAAGTTGTTGCGAGGAACAAAGTGTAAATAAGCCTTCGCGCAGTTGAAAGAAATGGCCGCATGTTCCGCATACACACTTCAACCTAGCGACTACAGTCAACCTAGCGCCATTCAATTCAACCTAGGGACTATAGCATTTCAACCTAGCGATGACTGATGAATAAAAGCAACCACGCGACAGTGAAAGTATCCTTCTCCAATTCAACCACGCGAAGAGCACTATCCAACCCAGCGAGGAGAAATCTAACCTAGCGAAAGACTGTGCATTTCAACTTTGCATATTTTGGAGATTTCACCAAAAGGGCATTTATTTCCAACTAGTGTCAATCGATTGAGACATGAATTTCAATCGATTGAGACAAAAAAAAACAAAAGTGTCTTAAAGGAGGTTAAATTCAAAGTTCAATCGATTGAGATCTAAGCCTCAATCGATTGAGGCAATTTCAAAGTTCAATCGATTGAGATCTAAGCCTCAATCGATTGAGGCAACTAGGTTAGTTTGAATCGCTTATAAATAAGAGTGCCCACGGCTTTGTAAAGGGGAGCTTTTGAATAGAGAGTTTTTAGTGTAGGGTTATCTTGAGAGCTTTTAGTTTTTAATTTTAGTTTAGTTTTAGTTGAGATTTTTTGTAAAGAGACTTGCTTAGAACATATTTTTTATTTTTAGTTTTCTTTCTCTTGGGAATGGACTTGAATGAAATTGAAGATCTTGCACCAAGGATGAGTGGCTAAAAGTCGTAGATCGGGAAGATGCGATCCCGGATAAGTACCCATATTTTATGTTTAATGCCATAGTATAATATTGTCATCATCAAATCGCTTTTTCTCAAAGTTTGTGATTATGTTTATGTTGTTTTGATCTAAACATCATGAGATACGCTATGGTTTTAGCATGATTCATACCGCAATGTTAGGTGAGTCATCGTTTTTTAGATAGGGTATGCGGGTTAATGATCATGCTTAATTACTAGTCATGTTTCTCTTAGAATGATGGTGTGTTTGATGTTAATAAAATTGTGGGTTTAAAATAGAAAAGGGTATAAATCTGGGGTAGCAAATTCCTTGATCTTGTTTTTAAAATTTGTTCTTAGATTTCTCATTACATAATTTTTAGATAAATTTATTTTCTTTCTTGCAATTAGAAAAGTGTTAACTCTGGTAAAATTAAATCGCCCTTGGTACTTCCTCGGGGATATTTTCTAAATCTCTAGGAAGAATTGAATAAAATTAGATTTCTGTTTCGACACCTTGTTCTTGCCTTACTAGAACAGATCTTGTACACTTGCAAGGGTTTATTTAAAATTGATCAAGTTTTGGCGCATTGGGGAAATCGGAAATTTTGGTTAATTCGATTAGAGATTTTTGTTTTATATAGCCAATCGATTGAGAATAACCCTCAATCGATTGACTCTATTTTGTGTGTGTGCTTGTTGTCACCAATCGATTGAGCCTTGTTCTCAATCGATTGACTGTGTGTTTTTAGCAATAATTGTGTCTCAATCTATTGACACAACTCTGTCAATAGATTGAAAGCTGAAAATAGAAAAAAAATAAAAATAAAAAAACAAAAAAAAAAAAAAAAAAAAAAAAAGAAAAAAAAAAAATCAAAAACAAATTTCTTTCCTTAATTCTTCTCTCTTAGATTAGATTTTGCAATCTTCTTTTAGGAAGTTTAGGTTTTTAGAAGTTCTTAGTTTAGTAGGATTCTTTTTTTTTATTTTTTTTATTTTCCTCTTTTAGATTTTATAGGATTTTCTAAAAATAGTTTTTAGGAAGTTTATATTTTTATTTTTTATTCTTTTAGGAAGTTTTTATTTTAGGAAGTTTATATTTTTATTTTTTTTAGTCTTTTAGGAAGTTTATATTTTAGGAAGTTTATATTTTTTTTATTATTTTAGGAAGTTTATATTTTTTAGGAAGGATTTTATATTCTTAGTTTATATTCTTAGTTTAGAAGTTTTTCTTTTAGGAAAGTTTTAAAAAAAAAAAGAAATTAAAAAAAAAAAATAAAAAATAAAAAAAAAATTTCTGATTGTTTTTCTTTCCTCTTTCTCCTTACTTTGGTCACTGTGCACCTTTCTCTCAATCGATTGACCAGTCTATGTCAATCGATTGACACTGGATTTTAAACTTTTGTGAAGTTCTTGCCTTCTCTCAATCGATTGAGAGCAGCCCCTCAATAGATTGACTGGCAAAGTCATTAGTGTGTAGTTCTGTGTGCTTTGTGACCCTTGAACCTCAATCTATTGAGAGTAGCTCCTCAATAGATTGACTGACAAACTTTTTGTGTGCTCTCTACTCTTTGTTCAATCGATTGACATTCCTATGTCAATCAATTGACACAACTCTTGTGTGCTTTAATCTTGGAACCTCAATCGATTGAGAGAAGCCTCTCAATCGATTGACTGACAAAGTCTTGGTGTAAAATTCTGTGTTTTTTTTTTTTTTGACTCTTGGAACCTCAATCGATTGAGAGCAGCCCCTCAATCGATTGACTGATAAAGTCATTTTTATGCAAATTTGTGTGCTTCTGTCAATCTATTGAGACCACTGTCTCAATCGATTGAGATTGTGTGTGGATTTATTTTGGCTTCTTCAAACCCTTGATTGTGAGTGTGGTGTATGAACTTTACTCGTTCTCATCACCCACACTTACTACCGTTTAATCCGGAGATCGAACAATCTTTGTGAGACAATCGTAGAATCCAAAGGAATCAGTATCATCATACTGATACCATGGCTGATCAAGAGCAAGAAATGAATGGAAACAACAACCAGAATGGCAACAATGCAAATAATGGACATAATGGGAACAATATTTACTATGAGGGACCTAGAACACTTGAATATTATAATGATCCTGGTTTTTACGAGGATCAGGAATGCATCATGCATGCTCCCATCCCAGGGAACCACTATGAATTCAAATCTGCGATGATTCATATGCTACCAATTTTCCATGGTTTGGCAAATGAAAATCCACACATTCATTTAAATGAATTCACTGGGGTATGCAAAATGTTCAGAGTCCACAACGTTACTGACAAGATAGCGAAGCTTCGACTCTTTCTGTTCTCTTTACGAGATAAGGCAAAAATGTGGTTCTATTCCTTAGAACCACAATCTATTCGGAGTTGGGCCGAGCTACATCGTCAGTTCCTCAAGAAGTACTTTCCCATGACGAAGGCCATTGAGTTGCGTCAAAAGATTCAATTCTTTTCCCAACAACTCTTGAAACATTCCATGAATGTTGGGAACGTTTTAAGGAATTAATCAGAAGTTGCCCTAATCATCAAATTCCAAGGTGGCAACAAGTCCAAAGCTTTTACAATGGACTAATTCCTGAAGAAAGACGCATGGTTGATGCATCTTGTGGTGGATCTTGTGCCACAAAAGAAGCTGATGAATTGTGGGCATTGTTTGAGAAGTTGTATCAAACTTCGATACAAAGTGAGACACTGGGGCGAACCACGTTGGACTTGGCGCCTAAATCTCATATGTTGACCAAAAACGGATTGTATGAGGTCAACAACAATACCTCTGATCTATCAACCAAGGTTGATATGTTGTCCAAACAGATGAACATGTTGTTAGCTGCGACCAAGCAAGCTAAAGTTCCTGTCACCCCCATTGTGTGCTCAATTTGTGACCACCCAGGTCATATGGCTAATGAGTGCCCCACTACCTTGTCATTCTTCCTTGATGGACCTACTCGTCAAGAGCAGGTCAATGAGACTCAATCTTATCAGCGGCAGGGTAGTAACATGTACTCCAATACCTACAATCCGGAATGGAAAAATCACCCCAACTTAGGATGGGGTGGATTGAACCAAACCGGTCAGGTACACCAGCCACACAAAGTCAATCCAATGGGTGGACAACAAGTTTTTCCACAAAAATTTCAGCCAAATTTCCACCCACCACAGAATTTCCAGCAGAATTCTTATTTCCAACAGAATTCTAATTTCCAGCAGAATGCTCCGTATGATCATCCATATACTGAATACCGTAACAACGAATTTCAATCGAATCTAAATCAATCTCCCGCCAACAATTCAAAAGATTACGATGCGGAAGAAAAGATGATGCAAGCATGCAAGCTTTTCAGAGATGATGTTAGATCAATTTAGTCAATTGACTAATCAATCGAGCCAAAGAGCGGAAGGTAGGCTTCCCACCAACCCGTCAACAATCCTCGGGTCAAACATCATCTAGTGAGGACCATCCAACTATCAAGAATTAAAAGGCATTAAAGTCTTTGAGAAGTGGGCGTGAAGTTGATAATCAAGTGGAAATGCCTACAGAAGCAAGTGAATCAGCGGAAGAGGAAGAAGGAGAAGCAGAGCAAGAAGAAGCAAGAGAAATGGAAAAAGAGAAAGAGTCAAAAGAAAGAGAAGAAGAGAAAGAGTCCGAGAAAAGAACAGAGAAGAGAAAGGAAAGAGAAAGAGGAGGAGAAAAGAAGAGAGAAGGAAAAGACAAAGTAATGGAAGACGAGCCTCCTTCACTTGGCCAACAAGGGCATGAACAAGAATTAGAAATGGAACTGCCCTATGTCCCAAAGGCATCATTTCCTCAATGCCTAACTCCTCCATCTAGAATGGGAAAGGGCCCAACTAAAATGGAAGAAATTTTCAAACCTTCAAGCGGTAAATCTTCCATTGCTTGAAACAATTAAACAAGTGCTGAGTATGCCAAGTTCTTCAAAGATTTATGCACTCGGAAGAGAAAGGCACGTCGCATGTTTGAAGAAAGTGTTCTGACACACACCAAGTCGGTTCAATCTGCGGTTGGACACCCACAAAAACTAAAAGACCACGGAGTTCCTCTTTGTTCCATGTGTCATTGGTGGGCAACCAGTTGGGAAAGCGTTATTGGATTTGGGAGCGAGTGTTAATTTAATTCCATACGCCAACGAGAAACTTCGGATTGGGTGAATTAAAACCCTAGCAGTCACACTTGTTGGCGAGATAGATCGAAAGAAGACCGAGGGTGTTGTCGAGGATGTCTTGGTTGGAATAGACAAGTTTGTCTTTCCAAAGGTGGACTTTGTTGTTTTAGACATGGAATCATCTGTTAAATCAATTAATCAAGTCCCCATCATCCTTGGACGCCCGCTCGCCATCGCTAACGCTTGCATAAATTGTCAATGTGTCATGGACGCTTTCTTTGGAAACATGAAGGTTCGATTGAATATTTTCCATACGATGAACCATTTCCACAGCGAGGATGAGGTCGATTGTTTTACATCGATCGCATGGACAAAGTAATGGATGAAGCATTACCATCAATGCTCATCAAAGAAGAAGTTGAAACGGCTTTGTTGGCCTTCTCGAGAAAAAGGGATCTAAAGGAGGCTTAGAAGAGAAAATTTGGTGTTCACCATGTCAAGATGCTAAAAGTGTGCACGAGGTAGAATCACTACTGTTAAAGTAAAGGTGTCTTGACCCCATCAAAAGCACCATCAAGCGTGAAATTGAAACAGTTGATCCAGGTATTTGATCCCGGTATTTGAGCAATGAAGAGGTCGAGCTGTCGACACTTAAACTCAGCGCTTCCTGGGAGGCACCCCAGTGTGTTTTACTTATTTTTGTTTTCCTTTTTGTTTTTGTTAGTTCTAGAATTTAGTTTTTAGTATTGGTTTAGGTTGTTTTTACTTTCCAAATACATATAGCCACATTACCTTCAATCTATTTTTGGTCATGTTCTAATTTGATGCATATATTCTTTGCACCTAATCTTTGTGTGCGGTACTTTTCAACAGGTTTGGGGGTGCCTACTTATTTCAAACAATGAGGACATTGTCATTCTTAGGTTTGGGGGTATGGTTATCTATCTTGTGTTATGTATTTAAAAAAAAAAAAAAATAATAAATAAATAAATAAATAAAATAAAATAATAATAATAAATAAACAATTTTAACCATCATACATGATTTACTTTGCAGTAGTTTTCAAAACTTTAAGTTGATGATGCATGAGAATGTAATTTTGAGAATATTGATGGCATATTTTGATTACTTGTATCTAGGATAATAAAGCTTAATGTGATAATTTGTGGATGACTTTGAAATTTATGCTTAGAATTTGTGCACTTATACCAAGCTAAGATTTAGAAATTGATGAATTATTTTAAACGTTAGATCGTAGGTTCTTAGTGGAGACTAAACCTGGAGAGCTTTGGAGCTAATTTCCCGTCATTGATGAGTGAATACATAAACTCGGAGTTTTCTTTGAATACGAATTATTTTGCATAATCTCATACATTTTATTTTTGGCTTGTGACTTTGCATGAAATCAAATTCATATTATTGTGTTAGAATGTACTGTATATCTACTCAAGACAAATAGGCAAGATTACCATCTTTTAAGGATATGATTGAAGGCCATCTTTGGCTCGTTTGTGCTTAAAATGTCTCACCTCATATAAATTTATCCTTCTAGTACCCTTTTGAGCCTATTGAAAAATTTACCTTTACACATTCTTTGATAAGCCACATTAACCTTTAACCCTTTACCATTTCTGAAAATTCAGCTTTACCCTTCTTATTTCTGAGACGTTGGGAACGAGGGATGAAAATGAGTGAAAAGAGAGTAAGTGGAGGGATACCGAGTTGTGGTGTTTACTGAGAGTGTATGGCAAAGAATGAAAAATGTGAGGTACCATTAAGAAAAGAAATTCAAAAGAAGAAGAAAGAGTGAGAAAAGAAAAATATTGAAAAAAAAAAATGGTGAGAAATTAGAAAAGAAAAAGAAGAGCAATAGAAAGAATAAGTTAGTACCTTTTCCGATTTCTAAATTTTGAATCTAAATTCCTTTCTTTCTTACCTTTCTCGAGCCCCATTACAACCCTACAAAAGACCTTCATGATCCGATCTTGCATTGGTAATCGATCTTGTGGAGAGTAAATATGTGATACCTATGACACTTGATATGACATGCTTAGGATATTCAAGTATCTGTTCTTATGAGATCTGTTTTTTTTGTTCATCGATTACATCGTGTTTCATTTATCATGTGAGACCTTTTGATTTGTTTTGTATTGATCTCTCACATGTGTGCGAAAACCTACCCATCATCGGAGTGATTTTATTTCGAGAGTATACCTAAAGTGAGGATTGAGTTGAGACATGAGATCCGATGATTTTCCGTTTGGACTAGTTCTAAGATGGATGAATCTTGGTTTTGGTATGCACACACTTCACATTTAAGCATGAATGAATGAGTTATCTAACAATTTGAGCATTAGATTAATTTGAATGGATACTAGCATGATTGACATGACATTGGTATTTAAGATTGATGATTCACATGTTGAACCAATTAATGATGTTTTTGTTTTTGAATGGTATATATGTTATAAAAAATCATGTTTTGAAAACTCAATTTTGCCGATGGTTTGAAATATTTTTTTTGGAAGTTTGTGGGTAACTTCACTGTAAACCCTCAGGAGACACAACTCCTCCACTAGGGATCACCTAGGGGTTTAAAGGCTTGTTGCACATGCTAAGTGCAATCGTGTTCCCTACGAAAGTGGCATTTAAATTTTAGGATGTTAGTTTTATTTTTATATTTATCATTCTCTTTGCTCGAGGACTAGCAAAGTGTAGGTTTGGGGGTGTGATCGGTGCTGAAATATGACTATATTTCATACCTTAAATCCTACACTTAGCCGTTCGATGAAAGTATTTGATGGTTGTTGTGAGGTTTTGATGATAACAGGTGTTTCTGACCTTTGGATCTTCCAAGTGTATAAAAGAAAGAAATTAAAGGCTACAAAAGAGCTATGGACAAAAAGGGTCCAAAGAAGCGCTGAAATCCGTGAAGGGAATCAAACTCCATCAAGAAGGGGAAGATATTGAAGTTGCCGCGAGGAACAAAGTGTAAATAAGCCTTCGCGCAGTTGAAAGAAATGGCCGTCGCGCGGTTCCCGCGCCACACACTTCAACCTAGCGACTACAGTCAACCTAGCGCCATTCAATTCAACCTAGGGACTACAGCATTTCAACCTAGCGATGACTGATGAATAAAAGCAACCACGCGACAGTGAAAGTATCCTTCTCCAATTCAACCACGCGAAGAGCACTATCCAACCCAGCGAGGAGAAATCTAACCTAGCGAAAGACTGTGCATTTCAACCTGGCGACTGTTGCTGCTGAGGGCATATTGGAGATTTCACCAAAAAGGGCATTTATTTCCAACTAGTGTCAATCGATTGAGACATGAATTTCAATCGATTGAGACAAAAAGGCAAAAGTGTCTTAAAGGAGGTTAAATTCAAAGTTCAATCGATTGAGATCTAAGCCTCAATCGATTGAGGCAATTATTCAAAGTTCAATCGATTGAGATCTAAGCCTCAATCGATTGAGGCAACTAGGGTTAGTTTGAATCGGCTATTATAAATAAGAGGCCCACGGCTTTGTAAAGGGGAGGCTTTTTGAATATAGGAGAGTTTTTAGTGTAGGGTTATCTTCCGAGAGCGTTTAGTTTTTAATTTTAGTTTAGTTTTTAGTTGAGAAGTTTTTGTAAAGAGACTTGCTTAGAACATATTTTTATTTTTTAGTTTTCTTTTCTCTTGGGAATGGACTTGAATGAAATTGAAGATCTTGCACCAAGGATGAGTGGCTAAAAGCTGTAGATCGGGGAAGATGCGATCCCCAGATAAGTACCCATATTTTATGTTTAATGCCATAGTATAATATTGTCATCATCAAATCGTTTTTCTCAAAGTTTGTGATTATGTTTATGTTGTTTTGATCTAAACATCATGAGATACGCTATGGTTTTAGCATGATTCATACCGCAATGTTAGGCTGAGTCATCGTTTTTAGATAGGGTATGCCGGGTTAATGATCATGCTTAATTACTAGTCATGTTTCTCTTAGAATGATGGTGTGTTTGATGTTAATAAAATTGTGGGTTTAAAAATAGAAAAGGGTATAAATCTGGGGTAGCAAATTCCTTGATCTTGTTTTTAAAATTTGTTCTTAGATTTCTCATTACATAATTTTTAGATAAATTTATTTTCTTTCTTGAAATTAGAAAAGTGTTAACTCTTGGTAAAAATTAAATCTGCCCCTTGGTACTTCCTCGGGGATATTTTCTAAATCTCTAGGAAGAATTGAATAAAATTTCAGATTTCCCTGTGGGTTCGACACCCTTGTTCTTGCCTTACTAGAACAGATCTTGTACACTTGCAAGGGTTTATTTAAAATTGATCAGATAGCAAGAGAGAGAAGGCTATCTACTACCTCAATAGGGCGGTGGTCGACTACGAACGAAAATACACTCCAATGGAGATGACCTACCTTGCATTGGTGTGGGCCTCAACCAGATTACGGCACTACTTCGGAGCGCATAAGATACTAGTACTAGCCCAAATTGATCCTCTGAAGTATGTATTCGAAAAGCCTATAACACCAGGAAAGATCGCTCGCTGGCATATGCTCCTACAAGAATTCGATATCACTTACGTCACGTAGAAGTTGATCAAAGGACACGCAATCGTTGATTATCTCATAGATCACCTACTGCCGAGTGATGAGCCCGTACATGCAGATTTCCTTGATGAAGACTTACTCACAATTCTTAACGAAGAGCCTGATAAGACGTCATGGACCCTTTACTTTGACGGTGCTCTAATTCACAAAGGAAAAGGCATCGGGATAGTCCTCCTAAGCTTGGAAGGAGTTGTTATACATAAGGCTTTTCAATTAGATTTCCCTGTCACTAATAATATTGTGAAATATAAAGCTTTCATAGTTTGACTACGAGCAGCACTACAATTAAGCATTAAACAATTAGAAACCATCAGTGATTCCCAGCTAGTAATCTCGCAAGTTATAAGAGAATGGAAAACTAAGGACAAGAGACTAATGGCATATCTAGAAACTGCTCAATATTTAGTAATAAAAATTGAAAGAATCTTTTTCATGCACATCCCTAGATTAGAAAATGAGCTCGCGGACTTCCTTGCCACATTAGCCTCAGTCATCCAGATACCCATCAGACAAAGTACCAAGACCTTTATCGAAAAGCTGACAGTACCTGCCCACAAGGTAGCATGGACCGTTAAGAGAGAATTATCAATCGTCCCCATAAGTATCGGACCAAAAGAAGCAGTCACTCCGGAAAAGCACGTCAAGTCAAAAATCGAAGTCACTATGTTCAGATTTGAAGAGTCACCAATCGACAACGGACAACAATGGTATTTCAACATCTGGAACTTCTTAAAACATCAGCACATCCCTCCATATGTCACCGGTAAACAGAGACTCGATGATCAAATCACTCAACAAGGATACTTCTGGCCGACAATGATAAGAGATTGCCACCTCTACGTTAAACTCTGCAAGCATGTCAAGAACATGTCGCACTTATCAAAGCTCCATTAGTTGCATTGAACATTATGACCTCGCCATGGCCATTTTCGATGTGGGCCTTTGATTTCATCAGACCTTTCATAGACACAGTTGGGAACACTCACAAGCACGCATTTATACTTACGACAATCGAATACTACACCAAATGGGCAGAAGATGAATCTTATGCTAGAATCACCACTTCAACACTCGTAAGGTTTATCATTCGGAATATCGTCACCAAGTTTGGAGTACCCAGGATGTTAGTCACCGACAACGGACCATAGTTCATCACAAAGAAGACAAAGAAGTTATGCAAGAAGTTCGGTATTGATTTATGCCACTCATCACCGTTCTACCCTCAAGGAAATGGAAAACCAGAAGCTACGAATAAAACGCTGATTCAAATTTTGAAATGCATGGTAGAAACAAGCAATGGAGCTGACTGGCCCAAATGACTATCAGAAGCTCTCTGGGCCTATTGGACCTTTATTCATACAGCCACTGGCCAAACTCCCTACCTCCTTACCTATGGAATGGAGGCAGTCCTACCATATGAGATACAATTACAATCCTTACAGATTCAACTCGATGATGAGCTATCCTTAGACGAGAGGAGACTTGCCCTACTTGCGTAGCTAGAGCAGCTCGATAAAACAGATCTAAGGGCAGCTGATCATGCTCAGGTATATCAGAGGAGAGTGGCCAGGGCTTATGATATGAAAGTTCTTGAACAAACCTTTAATATTGGAGAATTAGTCTTGAAGAAAATCATGCCTTCTAAGCATGCCCATCTGAAAGAAAAACTAAAATCGAACTGGCAAGGCCCTTATATTATAATAGTTGCATACCCTAGAAATGCATACAAACTGGCAAACCAAGACGGGGAAGAACTCCCTAGCCCTTGGAACACCATGTACCTTAGAAAATATTACCCTTAGCCCTGCGATCATCACATCACATGGTTAAATACTTATACTTACCACCATCGTAGTTGTCTCGACCCATTCGTCGATCGTACGTCATCAATTTTCAAAATACCCTTAAGACCTCTAATTTATTGCCCACTTTCTTATTTGGACAATTGGATTGAAGGACTAGTGACATATCGAACCTCTTTCAAAAGCATAAGTAACACCCTATCCTCATTTCTTCTTCCCCCGCCATTGGAGGAGACGTTAGAGCAAAAAAAATGGAGATGCTAGGTTTAATCAAAACTCATTATTCTTGCGCTAGCAGGATGCTTTCAAAAATACATATATAAAAAAAAATTCGAGTGAGAGCATTACGAAGAATGAACAAGTCAATGAGATCAGGAAAGCATAAGTAGGCCGTGAGGACATCTCTGATAACTTTACTAGAAGTGTATAAGCAAGCTGTGAGGGCATCTCTGATAACTTTACTAGAAGTGTGTAAGCAAGCTGTGAGGGCATCTCTGATGTCCCCACACTACTAGATATCGTTGCAAGGTGGCGGGAGGAGGATAAACTCCTGCTAACCATAGAATGCGAGATTTTGATGGTACCGAAACATGATAAAGAGCTCAATTATGGTACCCCGTATCCCCTCTGAGAAAAAGATTGTTACTCATCCCTTTTGTAAAGTGTTAGATATAAACTATTCCCCACATCACTGAACCTTACCCCTCTTCTACTTTTTATTTTATTTTCGGATGATAAATCGAAAGCCTTACAGGATACTCCTAAGAATGAAATTGAGAACCGATGAATGATGAGCAATGTAGTCACTTACTATACCTACCGTACTTCTCCCTAATAACCATGGGATAGGATGACCGACACCTTAAGGTAGACCCCTGAACACAACTAACCTAATCAAAGATACCTCCCCCCAGTTCGATGACAGTACTAATAAACTCTTCTTCAAAACTAACTCACTCAAATACCCATGACCGCTCATAGACCTAAAAGTGCGCATTTCAAACCCATAAAAGCTCCATTGCATCTACACACTAGGGCATTTTTTTTTCTTTTGGATCAGAACTAGAATCACCTTAGAAGCACCGACTCGTCCACCAAGGAAGATGAGGAATAATGAAGTTACCGTCTGGAGAATGCTACCAAAGACATTATATTGTCGATCCTACCACGCTCCAACACTGGGGCATTTTTATTTATTTATATTATTATTCTAGTTATTTGCTTTCCCTGTTACATTATTTTCACTCAAAAAGAAAAAGAAAAAGTAAAAGTAAAAAAAAGGAATGAAAAAGAGCAACATATCCATCCTTTACTACAAGACCTCGGTCTGAGATAGTCGCCCCCCTTGACAACTAGCAAGGGGAGAATAAAAATTACTGATAGCATTACCTTTTCATGTGCAGATATGAAGCAACCTTCAAACCACCACCAGGCCAGCTCAGGAAGCATCCAAGTCCCGATGATGGTTGACGGCGCTAAAGAAACTAAAAAAGTGAAGGACAAATGCGAGAGGTAACTAAAAGAAAAAGAGTCAATCAGGTACATCTAAACCAAAAATATCTATATATATATATCAAAAAATTTCTTTTCTTTCCTGACACTTGTCACCGGGGGCATCCCCCCGGTATATACAATGCACACACATAATGAACACAAACAAAAAATACACATGCACCCCTACTCCCTATGCTGTCGCTGGAATGGTCGATCACCACTGTCCCTAGTATCATTAGCTCGAAGGTTCGCAGACTGATCCTCTAAAAATAGAATCCCAGCACTTGGAGTCCACGGAATCTCTAGACAACGCGACCCCGCTACAGAATCCTCCTCACTTGTCTGACTAACAAACCGCCTTGATCGAGAACGAGGAGGGTACCTCGTAAGAACCTCACGAACGACAGAATCCACACGAGCATCGCCCCTGACACGATCACCTGACATGTGATGAGACTGCCAAGCCGAGGAACCCGTAGCCCTCGACTCCGATCCATCAAGCTGACTAGCCAACTTGCGCACTCCCCGCTCACTCCTCATCAGACGATACTGTAGCCCATCTAGGGACACTTGCATCTCTGCTCGCGTTGTCCGATGCGCTACCTCTAATGCCTCAATCTGAGTCTTTTGTGTGACCATCATATCAACAAATTGGTCATCGTGACTCGGAGTGTCTCCAAGGATCCGTCTCGCCTCAGGAGTGGCGCGCGCTCGTGTCACCTCTAGGCGTGCCTCCTCAAGCTGACGAACCAGCATAACCAGACAAAGTCAAAGAAAACAAATATATATATATATATATATGAACATTAAAAAAAGAAACTTTGAAAAAGAAAGAGTCATACCAGATCCAGCCTCTCCTCCAAAAGTCGCTCAACGGTCGTAGCAGTCACTGGATCGCAGGAGGCACAGAGGGAACAACAAACATAGGCAGCTACAACGAGAATAAACAAATACATCAGACAACACTATAATGACAAATAAACTATGAACATAATAACTAGAATATACTTGAGAAGGAATAGGAGCAGACCCCTGAGGGGGAGCCTCAGGAGCAGAGTCCGAAACATCCTTTGTAAATAGTTAGGTTCAGTTTATGCAGATTTTGTAACAGGTCTTGTAACCTTTGGGATTTTGTGAAGAGCTATTGTGCACAAGGCTACTGCCTTGAGAAATTGCATTGTAAGTATTTTTTATCAATGAAATTTATACTTTAATTATTCATTCAATCTGTTATTTTTCTATTTGCCCATAGTTTTGTTCAATCTATGCATGCATTTAGGATTTGAGCTGAATTGAAAGGCCCATGGAAGCTTGAGCTTGTAGCCCTGAGACCATGGTGGTAGCAGCAATTTACATGTTCCTTCTCAGACCTTTGTGGTGTGGATAACCTCTGTGGATAGCCTGTGACCATTTAAGTGGACATACTAAAGCCCTAGGGTGATTCCAAGCCACAGATCTGAGAAGGATTTTTCTCCTCTGCACTTGAGCTTGTAGCCTTGTGAGAAGTTGTTGCAGGAATAAGCTCCCTTCTATTTTACTTGACCAATATTAGATGTTAGATATGATTTCTCTGTAGCGATTGTAGACTTGTGAGCTGAGTTATGACAATCCTTTGAAGCAATGACCAGCTGCATTTAAGTCCTCAAATAGCCCTTGAACAACTATGGTCTCCACTAGTTTTTCAAGAACTATTTGCTCCCATAGATGCTTCAGCTTGTAGTCTGGCAAACATGGTGTCTGCAATGATATTAATGATTTGATTTGGGCCATTGGATGGAAGACATCTACTGGATAATCTGTGGCCATTAAAGTGGATAGGTTATAGCCTTAAAATCAGTCTACTCCTTTGGATTAGATTAGTTTTCTAATTTAATTTATGTGGTTTGATCCTCTCTATTAGATAGCTTGTGATCATTTAAGTGGACAGGTTATAGCCTTAAGAGATCAGGTCAAACCCTAGGAGTTGAATTAGATACCTCTTCCTTGCAGATGTGCTTGTAGCAATCTGAGGAACTGCTGCAGTGACAACCCTAAATCTGAGTTAGATTGCTGGATTAAACTTAGCTTGATTACCTACTTCCCATCATTTTATCTTTCTTTTAGGCACGCACACCATCACCACCTTCTTCATAACCCTTTCTTTAGGATAGGATTGCACTTTATTTCTCTTCTTTTAGTGTAAATTTAGTATAGTTGTGACACCCAACTCCCTTTCTTTAGGATTGTCAGATCTGTTGCCAGATCTGGAGGCCTACTAATATAACCCATTTTGAGTTTTAGATCAATTTCTCTATGGGACAAACTCTTACTTACTCAAAACTTACTACAACAACCTATATCTTGTAGGCTGTGTGTGTTTTAGATTTGTTGTTTTAACCAATTTTTATTCTTTCACTTTTTTATTTATATTTCTTCCACTATTTTCTCACCAATAACAAGACAGCACTGTAGATATGGCTAACAAATTTTTGGCACCGCTGCTGGGGATATTGATCTTTTTAGTAGACCTGAATTGTATTATATTTTAATTTAGAAAATTCTTTGTAGTTGTGCCTTGAATAGAATAAAAAGTACTACTAATTTTTATAAAATTTTTACAGAATTGGACAACAGCAACAGGGAAAAGCTAGAGCTGCAGCTGGAGTTTAGCTAGCTCTATTTGCACTTCTTTATCCTAAATCTTAGTCCAATTGTGTTGAAATTCCCTGTCAATAGTTTAGTTGTAAATCTGTGTTGTTATGATTTTTGTTTACAAATTTTTTGTGTCTGCTGTGAGTATCTTCTCTACCTACTGACTTTGTGTGTGTATGCTTGCTAGAAGGTCCTTAAACCCTGAGTTGGAACCTCCAAATTCTGAGGTTGAAAGGGTTCTTAGACTGAGAAACACCATAATAGCCCCTACTATTAAAATTGAGCCAGCTATCATGGCTGAGAGGCAAAGAACTCTGAAGGAATACAATGCACCTAGGGATTACACATCTCCCTTTTGCATACAATTCCCTTCAATTGAGGGAAATTATAAAATCAAGTCCTTCACCATTAACATGCTGCCATCTTTTCATGGGCTCAGTAAGGAAGATCCTTACAAGCACATTGGCCAATTTTTAGCACTTTGCACAACATTCATTATTGCTTGCCTGGGACCTGAAGCCATCAAACTAAGGCTTTTTCCTTTTTCCCTAAAGGACAAAGCCAGCACCTGTCTCTCTAAGCTCCCATCCAATAACATCCAGACATGGAGTGATCTCCAATGCCAATTTCTGGCTAAATTCTTTCCCATGAATAAAACTAGTCAGATGAGGACAAACATATTGTCATTCACTTAGTCCTCAAGTGAAGATTTTTATGAGGCATGGGAGAGATTTTAAGAGATGTTAAAACAATGCCCTACCCATCAAACTTCACAGTGGCAACTGGTGCAAGTCTTTTACCAAGGAATTAATCCCAAGAGTAGGGATATGGTGGATGCCTCATGTGGTGGTAGTTACCTCTACAAGACAGCTGATGAGGCTTGGGCGTTGTTTGAAATCATAGGAGTAAATTCTATATAGCAGGAGTCACTGTGTCGCAATGATAGCCAGACCCCAGCTAAATTGGTGAAAGAGTCCACCCCTAGAGGTGGAATGTATGAAGTTAAGGTGCAAAGTGATTTGGAAAGGAAGCTGGACAATCTGAGGTTAAATTTTGATAAATTGATGAATGTAATGCAGCCTAGGATGGTTGCACAAGTTGAAGAAGCATGTCTGATATGCCAATCTCTCACACATTCACTTCAAGATTGTCCATCAGCCAATCAGTTCCTTGAATTAGTATTGGAACATGCTGTAGACATCCAAATTCGGCCCAAGTCCCGATGAGTCTGTACTCCAAGAGAGATGCACCCCTGTACTTTTGATGGCACCCTTGAACCCTTAGGAACCAACCCAGACCTTTAGGAATCACCCTGAACTCATTAGAACCATTCCCCTAACCCTTAGGGATCACCCCTAAACCCTAGGATCCCTTCCTAGACCTAGCTTAAACCTTTCTGAATAATTGATGGGAGGAGAGCTACAAATTTTTACATAGACCATTGCTAAGGAGGAGCCCCATACCATTGAAAGGAGGACTTCTCCAGCTTTCCAGCAAGTTAAAGATCACCCAATTTGGAGTTGTGGTTCAAACGTTATGGCCGATTGAAGTTTCACATAAAATCATAACTTTTGCTCAGGCGTATGTATTAGATATACCCAGCCAATTTGGCCCCATTTTGGTTAGGCGTATATATTATATATGCCTGGAATTTTTGGGCCAAATTTGGTCGGGCGTATATAATACATACGCCCAGCATAGGTAGGGCCCACCACGGACACTCACCTTCTCAGATCTCCTCTGGTTTTCATGCAAATCATTGTACATAAATTGGGCGTATGTAATATATACGCCCAGCTTAGCTACAGTAACTGTCATCAAATGCTCGAATTTCCTCCATCGAGTTTGACCTTTTGACCATCCCCTTGATTAAGGTGGGTGTCTTAAGTTTGGTTGCACCCCCTTTGAGCTTATTGGCAACCCTTAAGTCACCCATGGTCTCACCCCATCATCTGCCATTAAGACCGGTTTCCCAAACCCTTAGGACCCTAAAAACCTAGAAAACCTTAGATGGAGGATTACCTAATTGCTAAAATAATTATTTCTTAAGTAACCCTCTAACCCACCTCTTCTCTATAAATAGAGAGGCTCCCCTCTTCCCAAAGGGTTGAAAAATTAAGGTTAAAAGTTAAGCTTAAGAGAGAGAGCCCTAGTGAGAGAAAAATATATATTATTTTGCATTCTTCAACCAGAATTCCAGCATGCTTAGTTCATCCTTTTCAACCCTTTTCAACCATTAGATCACCACTCTTTAGTCAAGCTTAGTCCCTAGCATCATCCTACACTTCCTATCTACCGAATCCTAGCATTAGAACCTATTCCTCTACCATTTAAGCCACTTAAAGCCATCGGAAGCACGCCGAAGCGAAGGTCTTCCATGGTGCAACAAGGGCCCATGAGCTTTGGCTCACCCCTCTCTTCCTCTACCTCTTGGTGTTTCCTACGTCCAAGGATTCAAGCCGTTACGCCACCGAAATTTCGGTTTGGCTCAAAGCTTGATAGGACCGTATTGCCTTCGGCAAGCGGAAGCTCGGCCCATTTGTTTTTATTTTGGCCATAGATACAGACCGCTATGTGCGGGTTGATCGGATGCCTAAACCCTTCCCGATCGATAACAGAAGCCCCTACCCTAGAGCCTTTGGCAAAGACCGGTAAATCAGAGTCATATTTAGCACTTCGGTGCTCAGAATATTGATTTAAAGGTTTCCCGGGTCACCAAAAGCTCCGGGTGGCGACTCTACATTTCATTCCATCGCGTGTGCATCGCCGCGACGGGTTCGAGAGAATCCATGGTCGCACAGATGGCGACTCTGCTGGGGATATCTCTCTAGCGCTTCCCCTCTTGTTGGCCTTTTTTTTTTATCTTTACTAATCATTACTATTTTTTCTAATTTTCTGTTGTTTTTCCTTCATTTTTGTTGTTATTACTAATATACTGACCCCTATGTTTCGGCACTAAATTTCAATATTTTTGCCTAGTCACTTGACTGGCACCTTTTTTACTTATCCCTACGTTTCAGCTTTACATTTCAGTATTTTTGCCTAGTCACTTGACTGGCACCTTTTTTACTTACCCCTATGTTTCGGCTTTAAATTTCAGCAATTTTTGCCTAGTCACTTGACTGGCACCTTTTTTTACTCACCCCTACATTTCGGCTCTAAATTTCAGTAATTTTCGCCTAGTCACTTGACTGGCACCTTTCTTACTTACTTTTACGATTCAGTTTTAACTTTCAGCACTTTATATTTCCCGCCTAGTGGCTTGACTGGCCCCATCTTTTTTCTTACTTCTTGTCATATCCTAACAATGGACATCGGCCCGTTGAGGCGGCATGGGCTTTTCATCCTCGACCCGATTTTGGACTTAAATTCACTCCCCTTTAAAAATCTGTAATTAAAAGTGAACCAACAGTGTGGGGACATAATCAAATCTGTTTTGCATGTTTTGGATAGTTTTCGAGGGGTTTAGGCACAGATATAACTTACCCGGTTCCCCGTAAGGCGGCAGCCCTAGTGGTGATGATTCTAAAAAGAATCACCCCTTCCAGTACCTGAGAAGGCGCTTGCGCCGGAGGTATATTGGTTGGGTTGCTAATTCCGATCAAGCCGTAAAACCTGCAATGGTGAGAGCATAGACAGCCCAAATTCTGCTGTGTATCCCTAGGAAGCAAAAAGGAGTGACCCGATAACACACACAGCAGTCCCCGGGAGCATCCCTCCCAGGAAACCAGTTTAAAAGACTCATTGTGGGCTTGCTGTTCACTATCAAAACAAGCTGACATAACTAGTCTTTTCCAGGCGTATATAATATATACGCCCAGCCAAAAATCCTCAGAAATACTTAGGCATATATAATATATACGCCCAGCCAAAATCCCCAGATTTAAGCCAGGCATATATATTATATACGCCCAGCCAAATCTGCTTAATTTTGGTCAGGTGTATATAATACATACGCCCAGTATATACTGGGTTCAGGCAGCCAGATCTGAGGCCCAATCCACTACCCAAGTTCCCCGATTAGCGGTATTAGTGCCCACAGTAGCCTCCCGCATTCTGTAAATGCCCAATACGCCCCCGCCTAGTCAAAAGAAGGTGACTTCTCATTGATTTGCTCCGGTGGATTGGGTCGTTTGCGTGGATTCCCTCACCTTCAATAGAATGAAAGGGTTCCCTTTCGTTTCTTCCGAAGTGTGTCGAATCCCACCGTGGGACCTACTAAAGATGCATATATCACCCGAGACGGAAATTTTTCTAGGGCACCAGATCATCATTCATTTAAATAGGGGAGATAATGTTCTTTTGAAAAATCCAATATATATAGAAAAATAAAAAATCCATATATACGTATACTTTGGGTGTGATCATCACTACGGCGACCTCAAACCCAACCCGTAGAAGGAGAACTAGGAAAGAATTCGGCCCTTACCTGAGAAATCGATACAACACTCATCAACGGATCATGTCGAGCGCCGATACATCCCTGCCATCATCCCCATCCCATTCCCATATAGGAGAAGACCCAATCTCCAACACCTTCACCCAAACCCAGTTCGATGTCACGGGTCCATTTGGGGCATCCGTGTTCGCATCCACCCCATCCCCTGCCCTTACATTTTCCCAACATGCCCCCATCTCATCCTCTACTGAAACACCTCATTTCCCAACCGACCCATACATCCCCATCTCCCATCCGTACACCCTTACCGCACCCCCTACTCCCAAAGACCCCATCGGGAGCCCCATCCCCCGCCTACCTCCCACATCCCGTCCGCCTCATTATCCATGCCTCCTACATCCTATATCCCATTTACCTCATCTCACATGCTTTCCACATCACATGGCCCATCCACATCCCAACATACCCCCCTATTTACCCAGGTCATGCCCAACTTTTCCCAGGGTGTGACCAGTAACCCATCATCTTCCATAGCCATACATCCACACCCTCCAAGCACAATCATTCATACCCCCCATACCCAGGTCATGCCCAATTTCACCCACCCCCTCCGTCATTGAATGGGCCATCACCCTCCAACCTCACACTTGAATCCATGCCCTCAATGGAGGACATGAGAATGATGTATACCCTGTGGGCTACCTCTCGGAGTCCTACATTCCAAACCCCACATCTAGGTCTTCAAAACTTCCATACCCCATTCCCCCATGACCATGCCCAACCACCCATCATCCATACCATCCAAGATCCCCCACCTTAGTTCCAAGCCCAACAGGCCAAAGCCCACTCATCTCAGGCCCAAACCCACACAAATCCATGGGCCCAAGCTCAAACCCATCAGACTCTGGCCCAGGCCCAAAATCCTCAAGGCCCATGGGCCCATGCCAAAACCCATCAGACCCAGACCCAAAACCTTCAAGGCCCATGGGCCCCAACCCAAACCCACCAGACTCAGGCCCAAGCCCATCAGACCCAGGTCCAGTTTCAAGCCCCCCAGGGCCCTTGGACCCAGACCTATCAAACCCAACACCAAGGCCCATCATCCCACACCCAATACCCACATCGCCCATTAGCCCAAACCCAACAGGGCCCATTGGCCCATCAACCCAAGCTTTCCAAAACCATGAAGCCCAAACCCAAGGCCCATCCACCCACACTCATCAAGGACAGTTCACAAACCCCTTACCCCTACAGCATTCCGCCACATCAACCACACCCCCATCATCCCCAGAATGTGCACCCAGCTCAGCACATCATTCATCCACAAACCACTCTTCCATTCACTCCTTCCCATCCCCTACAAGCCTTGTGGCCCCACCAGGTCATCCAACCCATCACCCCCAGGTCCAAATAGCGGACCTCGCCCCTCACCAGTACAATGACCAACAGTACGAGGAGGACGAGATCGGCAACAGTGGAGGAGCTGCCAGCTTTGGCCCCCCCAGGCCCATCATCGTCACACCTAGGGCCGAACGAAATCAAGGGGAGGCAGTCCCAGCTACGCCCTCAAAAGAATCAGAGCAGCTGAAAGAATAGATAGACAGAATACAGAAGCAGCTGATGAAGATGGGAGGGCTAGAACTGCATTCGACAGACTTTTCAGACTTATGTCTATTCTCGGATGTTCCCCTACCACAAAAATTTAAGATGTCATCATTCGATAAATATAATGGCACCGGCAACCCCATCGCCATAAAATCTAAAATCTTGTGGGGAAATCTAACAGATCTGAAATGGAGAGAACCATCCATGATAAAAACTTAAAAGATCGACACACTTATTCCAACATGGACATAGAGCCAAGGAAGTCGGATCTGGTTCGTTTGAAGCAAAGGCATGATGAAACTTTCAATGCCTACTTAGGAAGGTGGAGGGCATTGCTTGCCCAGGTGACCCATCGGATTCCTGATGATGAACAGATTGAATTGATAACCAAGGGAGCTCTCCCAGTCATCGCAGAATTTTTGGTATATCAGCAACAGTCCAGTTTTGCTGATTTGGTCCAAAATGCCAACCGTTGCGAAGACGTCGTTAGAGAGGGTAGGTTGGGAAAGAGCATGGCCAACGGGGCCACCAGGGTTCGAAAAGCTGCCGAATCAAGAATCAAAAGAAGACCAGGCACAGAGGTACATAACATCGTTTACCCCCAGGCCAATACTAATGCCCTCCCAATACAGCTCCAGGCCGCACAACCACCCCCAGCCCGTTTCGAGCAAGCACCAAGGCCAAACAACAGACCGAGAGCCCTATTTACCCAGGAACAGATGAGAGCACCATTCGAACGAGTGTTCACGTCGTTAGGACAATCTTTAAGTGTCTTATTGCCAGTGTTGCTACAAAAGGGTCTGGTCAATTTACTCCAGCCTCGCCCACCACCCAATCCAATCCTAAGAAACTATGACCCGAACATACATTGTAACTTCCACCAGGGGCCGGGTCACCCTACGGATCGGTGCTTCCCACTAAAGCACGCGGTCTAAGATCTAATAGAGGCAGAAAAAATTGTTCCCCCACCGCTTCCTCAAGGGCAGAACCAGAACATCCATCAAGCCCCTCTACCCCCGCACCCAGGAGGCCTTAGGCCTAACATCCATTGGGTAGAAGAGGAAGAAGAAGAGTTTGGTCCCTCAGATTACATCAGTAATCAAGAAGAGTTTTCATTTCCTCGGTTAAATAAGGACGAACCATATGTAGGGGTGATCGAGCCGCTGTACTTAGCTGATTACTTCCCCCCCACGGCATACCAAGAGGAGCCCTTAGATTTAGGGCAGTATTTTTCCACTCCCGCTCCCACCCCATATACCCCTCCATCACACCCAAATCCTCCCACGCCATACATAACTCCACCATCCCCATATTGCCCTACCCCATACACACCCTCGAATCTCTCCACTCAATACACTACTCTACCATCCCCAAATTATCCCATCCCGTACACACTCTCAAATCCCACCACCCAGTATGCCACCCCGCCATCCCCAAATAATCTTGCCCAATGCACAACTCCATCATCCCCAATTCACCCCCTTTCATCCCTGAACCCATAATCGTCCCACCATGCCACCCTATATACAGACCCTTCATATCCATACCCCCTGCTCCATCCACTACCCCGACATATCCCAATCACCCCGCTCCATGCACAACTCCATCATCCCCAATTTACCCCCTTTTATCCACAAACCCCTCATCCTCCCCCCCCACCACCCCCTATACAAACCCTTCATATCCATACCCCTGCCCATCCACTACCTCATCATATCCCAATCATCCCTCTCCATGCACAACTCCATCATCTCCAATTTACCCCGTTTTGTCCACAAACCCATCATTGCCCCACCATATCACCCCATATACAAACCCTTCATATCCCTATAATCTCGCTCCCCTAACACCTCCAACGCCTCCCAGTCACTCCATCCAGTTCACACCCCCACCATCCCTTCACTGTTTTGCCACCAATCCAGCATCACCCCCACCCAAACAAACAACCCCTCACCCGCTCCCCTTATCACCCGCCCCCAATTACCACTGGTCTTACAACACCCAAGTAATGCCGGTACAAGCCCCCTTCGCACCCGCCAGTTCAACCTCGCCAATTCCCGCCACTACCATTCCACCCCCTATTGGAGTCAACCTGGTCGGACCCGAGAAATTGACATACTAAGTCCAATGATCCCCAGAATCACCATGCACTCCCTTCCTCATCCCGAAACTTGCCTATGACCCGCATAAAGTGTCGTTAAGTTATGAACAAATGGACATGAATGCTGGTTGCAATCGAGAGGAGACTGTTGAATTCATTACCCGATCTGGTACGATTTCTACATAGCCAGAAGCATTGGGGCGGTTAGAGGAGAAGAGAAGAAGAAAGAGCAGGCCGTAAGGAACCCCTTTGAGAAAATGGCCAGAGAGCATGTGTTGGAGACACAGCTCAAGAGGACACCCGCACATATTACTGTGTGGGATTTGTTAATCACATCCCCGCTCCACTTTCAAGCCTTAATGGGAGCACTCAAAGACACACATGTTTCCGCCCACGTGACCGCAGATGAGGTGAGAGAAATAATTGGGCAAGTATTGGCCCCAAATGCCATCTCATTCACTGATGTGGATCTGCCGCTCGAGGGGGACAACCACTCTAAGCCCCTGAATATAACAGTGAAAGTAGGGAACCTGGTGGTGCCGTTGGTCTTAATAGACAACGGGTCGGCATTGAACCTATGCCCTCTAAGGACGACAATCAAAATCGGTGCGAACCCCAACACCTTCCGGCCATCCATAACAAGTGCCAGGGGATTCAACAACACCAGGAGAGAAATTATAGGAGAAGTAGACCTCAACCTGATCATCTGGCCACAAACCTTTACCGTCCCCTTTCAGGTGATGGACATCAAGTCTACGTTTAATCTACTATTGGGTCGGCCGTGGCTACATGAGATCGGGGCGATACCATCAACTATATACCAAAAACTCTGATTCATCTTAGGCAAAAGAATCGTCACCATCGTAGGTGAGAGCAGAGAAGACAGGGAGCAGAGCGCTCTGCATATTGAGAATCTGAAAGTGCTTAACATGCCGCATACAGCAGATGACACCGATCTCCATCTATTTGAGTATGACTTTTCAGCCATTACCCTCAAGTCGCCTGAAAAAACTCCTACCAAAACTGGGGTAGGAATGGATGCAGCAGTGTTCATGCTCCACAAATGGGGCCACCAAAAAGGGAAAGGGCTGGGCACGCGCCTTTAAGGAAGAAGAGACTCCATCAGGGCTAAGGGGCAGCAAACCAAATTTGACCTGGGCTACAGGCCCCTTGAAGAAGAAGTCAGAGAGGCCAAGGAAAAGATAAAAGCCACAGCAGCTGCCAGGGCCAGAGGAATCAACCTGAAAGAAGAAACTCCCGCCCGACCCCACATCAGTTAAACCTTTGTGAGCGTCGGGGTGGTAAAGATTGATCTGAATGGGGAGACAAGGGTAACCCCACACAAGCCTGTTTCCGCCCATCCTACCAACCCTTACATCACCCCCCCAGACCTCGAGGTGGACTTAGCCGCCCTCTCCTTATTTGAGTAGGAAGTCCCCAGGTCCACCAGTCACTCTAGCACCAGCCGCTTTGGGCCCATCCTAACCATAGAGGACAGGCCCCCGGAGGATCCCTCCGTAAACATGTTGAGGGAGGAACTGCAAGAGCCTACCGATGTCGTTGCCAACTAAAAGGGTAAAGGTCAGGCCTCGCAGGTAAGTAACTGGGCATCTTTGCCCTAACTCCTGGGAGCCGCCAAAAACCATGAATACAACACCGGCTCTCCAAAACAAAACAACCTGTAAAAAGTGAAGTTAGCTTCTGAGACACTCTACCCTGTATATATAGAGATCCACCTCGCCAGGGGCTAACCTCCAAAAAATTGCAAAAATCCATAAAAATGAAAAAATATAAATTTTAAAAATATTTTCCTTTAAAATTCCCAATAAAATTAAAAATGATGTCGTGATACCCGTCCCACGTGAAGCCGACCCCTTTCCTGTAGAAATATAAGAGGAGATAGGAGTCACGAATCTGGATGAGGAAGGTCAAATCAATGAGCTCCCCAATGAGCTCCTCAAACAATTTGCCGATTTTGAACATGGCCCAACCCCGATCGTCTAAGAGACAGAGGACGTCAATTTGGGCACCAAGGAGGCTCCTAGAATCACCAAAATCGGAACATTGTTGTCCCCTGTGGAGAGAAAGGGTATGATATACTTCCTTTGATCATACCAAGATGTCTTCACATGGTCGTATGAAGACATGCCTGGTTTCAATACCGATCTGGTTGGGCATGAGCTACCACTCTACCCTAATTTTAAGTTGGTTAAACAGAAGCTAAGACGCCTCCGACCTGAATGGATGTTGAAAGTTAAGGACCAGGTCATTAAACAGTATGATGCAAGTTTTCTCATGGTATCCAAGTACCCATAATGGCTGGCCAATATCGTCCCAGTACCAAAGAAAGATGGAAAGGTTCGAATGTGCATTAATTTTTGAAATCTCAACAAGGCAAGCCCTAAGGATGACTTTCCATTACCCCACATCGATATCTTGGTCGATAACACTGCTAAGCATGAAATGCTCTCATTCATGGACGGGTTCTCGGGCTACAATTAGATTAAGATGGCAGAGGCCGATCGAGAAATGACCGCGTTCATCACTCCCTGGGGTACCTTCTGCTACAAAGTGATGTCATTCGAGCTCAAGAATGCTATGGCAACCTACCAGAGAGCAATGATGACCCTATTCCATGACATGATGCACGGAGAGATCGAAGTGTATGTCAATGATATGATTGCTAAATCGCTGGAAAGGGATGACCACTTGGTAAACCTTCAGAAGCTGTTCGAGAGGTTGAGAAAGTACAGGTTGCGGTTGAATCCTCAAAAGTGCACATTCGACGCTATGTCAGGAAAACTATTAGGCTTTATTGTCAGTAGGAGAGGGATCGAGGTCGATCCAACCAAGATCAAGCCCATCACTGAAATGCCACCACCGCTCACGAGAAGGAGGTCGAGGCTTTTAGGCGTAATCCAAAGACATCACGCCCATTGCACGCTTAACTCGATATACAATTTTCAAACTACTAAGAAGGGATTCACCAGTTGAGTGGAATGATGACTGCCAAGTTGCATTTGACAAAATCAAGGGTTACCTCCTAAATCCTCCAGTATTGGTACCACCTGTACCTGGTAGACCTTTGATAATGTACCTGTCCACGACAGAGTTTTCCATGGGTTGTGTGCTAGGACAGCATGATGAGATAGGAAGAAGAGAGTAGGCCATCTACTACCTGAGTAAGAAGTTCACTGATTATGAGACGCGCTACTCTCATCTGGAGAACGCATGCCTAGCGCTCGTGTGGGCTACTCAAAGACTTCGATACTACCTGTTATCCCAAGCCGTTCTACTTCTAGCACAGATGGATCCGTTGAAGTACCTGTTCGAGAAATCTGCTCTCACTGGCCAAGCTGCACGATGGCAACTTTTATTATCTGAATTCGACATCACGTATGTCACTCAGAAATCGATCAAGGGGCAGGCGCTCGCTGATCATCTTGTTGAGAACCCTCTGCCTAACTACGAGCCTCTAAAGACTGAATTCCTTGATGAGGACATCCTGTTCATGATAGAAGATGATACAGAAGAAGCAGAAGAAACATGGGTAATGCACTTTGACGGAGCATCACATGTCGAGGGCCAAGGAGTTGGAGCCATCCTAATTTCACTAAAAGGATCCCATGTACGGATCTCTATCAAGCTCAACTTCCCCTGCACTAACAATATGGCTGAGTATGAAGCTTGCATCGTCGGTCTACAGGCAGCTCTCGATCTGAATGTAACTCACCTTCGAGTATTTGGTGATTCACAGTTAATCATATGCCAGACGAATGGTGACTGGAAGACGAAAGACGAGAAACTGATCCCCTGTCATGAACACCTCGAGGATCTGATAGCTTGCTTCCGAGATGTGACTTTCTCGTACGTTCCCCGGATAAGAAATCACTTCGCCGATGCATTAGCAACTTTGACGTCAACGATTGAAATCCCTTATGGTGTTGAGATGAAACCGATCATGATCGAGCAGAGGAATGAGCCGGCCTTCTGCCTCCAGATTGAGGAACCTACAAAGCCTGATGATGAGCCACCTTGGTTCTCAGATATCAAGAATTTCCTCGAGACCCTAACTTTCCCAGAGGGTACATCCAAGACAGATCAATGAACTATTCAACGTTTAGTGGTAGGTTACGTCACTTGCGGGGAATGCCTCTACAAGCGATCATACAATAACGTCTTACTCAGGTGCCTCACTGAAAGTGATGCGGTCAATATTATGAAAGAAATTCATGAGGAAGTATGTGGAGCCCACGTCAGCGGTCACATGCTAGCTAAGAAAATCCTATGACAGGGATACTTCTAGACCACCATAGAATTGGATTGTTGCAAACATGTTCAAAAATGCTACAAGTGTCAAGAACACTCCAGTCTGATACACGCTTGTTGACCACTTCTAGTGTGCTTTGATTATTGGATGGTGGTGAAAGTTATTTAAAAATCAAAGACAGAGTAAAACAGGGGGTGAATCTAGCACAACTCAGAAGTCCTAGACCTGCAAGATACAGGGTCCTTTGTAGCAAGTTTTGATAAGTAAGAGTTTGTCCCATAGGGAAAGGTGATCTAAAGCTCCAAGGGAGCCATCTCTAGTAGTCCCTCCAGATCTGTCTAAAGATCTGGCAGTCCTAGAAGGAGGGGAGTTTAAGGTCACTTATTCTAAGTATTCTAATACCTAAACTACAGAAAGTGTTGAGAGGATGGATGGAGTGTGAAAAAAGAGTATAAAAAGGGTGAGAAGTATGTTATTGAGCCAAGGTCAGAGAAGTTTTGTAACTCAAATTTTGATCTGATGTTATAGAAATCCTGTCCAGAGGCTACATTATCACCTCTGAGGAGAAAGGATCCAACCCATCACTCTGTCATGATTCCACCCTTAAGGCTATAACCTGCCCACTTGAATGGTCACAAATTATCCCATAGGGGAGCCACTATCTAGGGATGGGTCAAAACATAACAAGTGAATCATTGCAGACACTATTTCATCCAGGCTACTAGCTCAAGAATCCATAGGGAACCTCAACCTCTAAAGTTCTATATGTGGGGCTAAGGTTGTAGGACCATGATAGCCCAGATACATAGAACCAATAAGAGATTGAGTACAACCTTCGATCTAGCTGTCTATTGCTTAAGCGAGGCTACAATGGTCCAGTCACCAGCCTACAATCTCTATAACCAGATCAGATCCAACATCTGATGGCAGATCTATACAACTATGGGAGAGTCTGCCTCTGTACAATCTCTCACCAGGCTTCTACAAGCTCAGGTGTAAAGAAGAAGGATCCATCTTGGATCGGTGGATCAGAATCACCCTAAGGCTATAATCTGTCCACTTAAATGGTCACAGACTATCCCAGAGGTTATCCTCCTCACGGAGTCCAAGACAAAACAAGATTATCGCTGCTACCACCATGCTCACAAGGCTACCAGCTCAAGGTCCCATGGGGATTTTTGATCTAGTGGGTCCTGTGGTGGGGCTAAGGCTATAGGACCATGATAGCCCAGACACACAGGTCACTTGGATCTGAGTGGCCCTTAGAATCAGTCCTCCATTGCTTTGAAACACAGCCAATGCAATGGCGGATCACAAGGCAGCAGCCTTGCACAGAGCATCTCACTCACAAACAATAATCCCACAAAGTACCGATCCTATTGCAAAACTTCCATTGATCTAATTTAAAACACATACAAAGGCATAGCCAGCAAGTGCTGGACTATGGAGAGAAGAAAAGAAAAAGAAAACTACTTACTGATAAAAAGAAAGAGAAAAGAAAAATGATCTGAGATGGGTTCCCAGATGCCTAAACCTAAGCTCAGGTATGGGTTTATATAGCAGTGGGGTGGTGGCGCATTAGGGTTAGAAAACCCTAATTTTAATGATGCCACGTGGCCTGATAATGATCCTTGGATGCCTCTGAGCACGTGCATGGAGATTTGAGTGTGGGAGTGCGTGCCCTAATCGTTGGAAATACCCAAAAGGTTCTCTGCTGAAGAGATGGAAGTTTAGGGTCAGAGCCTCGCTAGGTAGCTGTAGTTTCCCAGACTTGTTGTGCGATAGCTCTTTGCTCTTAGCTAGGAATATTTGACACTGAAGCTTCAGCCATCGCGAGGTTGCCTTGGTTTGCTCTTTAGGCAGTCGCGCGGTAGAGAGTTGAGCTCTCGCTGGGCTGGGTTTCACGAGGTTGAATAGAAAACACAGTCTCAAGTGTCACAGGGTTGAAATTCAAGCAGTCGCGCGGTCGATCGGTCTTCGCTGGGCAGCAACGTGAGTACTTCTCTTTACTTGGACTTCGCGAGTTACCTCGCGAGGCTCTTTTGAGTTCTGAACTGCGCGAGGTTCTATGTCTCACTTGATCTTCGCGAGATTGGCTTTGCCTTTACCAGAATGTTTTCTTTCTTGAATGGCGCAAGAACTGCGCGAGGCGTTCTTCTTCTGATAATTGTATCCTGCGGCGACTGCGCGAGGAATCTTCTGAAGCTCTCTCTCCTCAGTCGTTCTGAGTGAACTGTGCGAGATTGAGAGAGGTCTGCTTTGAACTGTGCGACACTGTGCGATGTGTTCTACTCTTGAGCTTCGCGAGAGCTGTGCGAGTTTGAGTTTCTGAAGCTCTTAAGTCATTCATCTGCACGAGAGGTTACTATAAAGCCTTGGGAAGCTCAGCTGAACTGCGCGAGGCATATTTCTCCTGAATCCTCTAAAGCTTGGGTCAACTGTGCGAGGCTCATTTCAGGTCTGGATTTAGAGTTCATTCTTCTTAGGGATATCTGGTGTCAAAGCAGGCTCCTTAACAAGATTCTTGGCCTTATTTCACTGTTGATTATTACCTGTACAAAACACTTAACAAGAACTTATTAGGTGGCTAAGGGTCTAATCAAAGGTTAAGTTAAGGGATGAAAAGTGGTACTTTTCAGGTCTTAACACACCCCCAAACCTAATCTTTGCTAGTCCCTTAGCAAAGCTACATTAAATCTACTCTAAAGATTAAATGCCACTTTCGTAGGGAGCACAGATACATTTAGCATATGTACCAAGCCTTTTAAACCCCTAGGTGATCCCTAATGGAGGAGTGAAGTATCCTGAGGGTTTTCAGTGAAGACACCCACAAATTTCTCAAATGAAATAGTTAACAAAAGTGTAATGTCATCCAATGAGCAGTTAAGGAATCAGATTTAGTCTACTCTTGAATCAGTACACATAAAAGAGATTTAATTCATTGGTTGCACAACAACTTAAACAGCATAAACTCTCATGATTGCACAGCATTTCCAAATAGTTTGTACTCATAGGAAACTGCACAAGTATGTGTCAGCACTGAGCTTATACTTATGTCAGAAAATTAGGTTAAGGTCATACATAATGCATTCAAGTTCGGACCCAAAAGAAAGCTTTGCAGGGTATACTCTCATAAAGGTTTGTTGAGGGGTTCAGTTTCTCACAGGCTCAAGAGCAGTTACATCCCCCAACTGGGTTTGTAAGCATGAGCATAGGTAGAGTTCTTAAGTGCTGACATCATTGTTTGTTCCTCACCATAGATTGGATAATTCTTTATCTTCACATGACAGCTCACTCAACTTTGGATCACAAGGGCTTTTAACTGTGCTGTAATGTGGCTTATGGAGTAGGGTCAAAAAGAATGGAAGGTTGAAAAGGAGTTCCAATTTGAGAAATCAGTAGGTCACAGAGGTGGTTCATGACTTCACCTTCCATAATTCAGCTCCCTTCATCTTCATTGAGATTTTCCGATTTGAAGTGATCAGTTTCTCTTCTTGATTTTGATTTTCCAATGAAAGTTCCTCTTGACTTCTCTTTTATTCCTCTTCATTATTTTTGTTTCTTTTTACTGGAGTTTTCTTCTTTTTATTTTGTTTTTGCTTTTCAGAAATGCCACCATGTTCTCAGTTATCATACTGCCAGAATTTTTTTGAGATCCTTCTTCTCCATTCGCCTAATATTGACCATGGCTAGTCCATCTTCAACTCTGTCTCCTTTACCTTTTGAATTCTCAGAGTGAGGGTAGGTTGAATCAGGTTCATAGGTTCAGGTTCAAGTACTCAAGTGTATTTTGAAGAAATTTAGGATTTAAAGCTCAAAGGGGTATGGACAAGGGCAGTTGCTTTAGGATTGGTCTTTTTAGGCTCAAACTATCCAAGAGAAGGCCTTGATCCTTTCCTAGGTCTCATGAGTACTGTCAGTTGTTTCAACTTGGAGTTACCTAACATCTAGTGAGCACATGTTGATCCACCAAAAATGCCTTAGTTACTCCTCAAAGAATAGAAAAATTTTGTAGGCCCAATTCTCACTGGTTATGGTCATCCTTTGAACTTTCAAGTATGTCCTCACCTTTTTCTCTTTCTAATGATTCACTAAGTGCAGATACAAGTAGGTTTCCTTGGTGATGTTATCATGGAAATGTGGAATATTAGAAGTTTATAATGTCCAATGTTTGTATAGATTTTAAACTTCTTAATTTCATGATTCTTAAGTGAACAGAGGTCCATTTCCATATTACTCTGATGAGTCTGCTGCACTTATGTTAACTATTCCCTTGGCAGGGTCTGCCTTCCATACCCCCAAACCTATGAGGAGCAGTGTCCTCACTGGTTCAAGGTCAATGTCTGTGATTTATTACATAAAGATAAAAGAAAAGGAAAGAACAGGGAACAAAACACACAGGCAAAGCAAGATAGTAAAGACAGGAGAAAAGTCTATGAAATATTAGAAATGTACAAAATACAAGAGAACGGTTGTAAAAGAAACAGAGGAATTCCTAGGTACAATCTAGTTAGAATCTGTCTTAAAATTTATCCCATCCCATCTTCCTTGCATGCTCTTGAAGGAGAGCCTCTTCTTCTTTCTTCTTTCGTTCCCTCTCTGCCTTCCTTTGCTCGGGAGTTTTGGGTATGGTAGGAGCCCAGACCCTCATTTTTCTCTTCTTGGGCTCAGGAGGGATCTCCGAAGATTTAGCAGTGGTTGGCTCAAGGGGTTTGGTGGGAGATTTTCCTTTGGGGCCCATACCTTTGGAGGCTTGCCCTTGCTGAGGCAGAGGGGGAATAAGAGATGATTGGGCTTATGCTGGCTCAGGAGGGGCAACGGGGGATTTGGCTGGGGCTAGCACCTGAGACAAGAGAGGACCTTTCCCTTTTTCTGGTTTAGGGGGAGCCACAGGAGATGGATCTGGTAATTTCACTATAGGAATGGCAGGGCTCTTCCCTTTCACGGGCTGGCTTAGGGGTGGTGCCTCCTCAAACTGGGCAGATGTGTCTTGTCCAATTTTCAAAGAGCGACTTGGGGGAGTAGTCCTCTTTGCAGCAACTTTCCTTCGCTAAGGATAGGATTGTGCCGCAGGGCCAGATGAAGGAGCAACAACAGTAGGTTGGGCACTGGGATCTGTAGGTGGTGTCGCATCAGAGTCGAAATCAGAAGGAAAGAGCTCAATAGGGTCTAATCCAAGGGTAGCAGTAGCCTGTCTGCGTTCTTCTTTGGAAAGGAGGTTCCCATGGGGATCATCCTGAGCAGAAGCTCTGGTGACCTTTGGAGGTGGGGATGGAGGGGTCGGCCTTTTGCCTTTTTGGGCTGCAGTGGCTCTCTTAGAAGTGGGCTTTTTCTTGGAAGGGGTGCATTTTCTTTTGAGAGCAGGAGAGGGAATAGGGGGGGGCACTGAGGTAGAAGCAGGAGCTGCAGTAGGGATTGCAGCAGTAGCAACAGGCTGTGTAGGTATTACAGAAGGAACTGCAGTAGGCTTTGGAGGAGGAATAGGAGGAGCTACCGGAGTGGGGGTTGTGGGAGTTGGGGGAACAGATTGTGTAGGGGTTGGGGTAGGGGCAGTGAAAGAAGATGGGTCTGGTTGTGTGGAAGAAGATGGGGCCTCATGGGGGGCGGTGGCGATGGGGGTGGCCTGGATAGGTTGGGACAGCAGGAAAGCAACTCTCTGTTCCAAGATCTCAATTTTCTTGTTAGCCCACAGGAGATTGATATCTGTAAGCTCCTTACTGAGTCGGGTGATCTCCTGAGCATTGTTCAATTTTTTCTCTAATAGCCGGTTGTGCTTTTTCACCCTCTCTGTATTGGCCTTTTCCATCTCAGTAACCATTCTGTAGTATGTTGCTGCAGCCTTGTTCGCATTTGATGTCTCCAAAATTGCCTCGCACCCTTTGGAAATATCTCGCAGCTGCTTGTTGTGAGCAAGCTTCAAGTCACTCAGTTTCTGCAGCAAGGGGTATTCGATGGCTTGGCAGAGTTGGGCCATGCCATTGAGAACATCCCTCTTGATATAGGGATTGTCCCTCATGGCATGGAGGAGGGTGAAGTAGGGAGGGGTGTAGTAGGATTGTCTTGGCAAGATTGGTAGAAATGGAGTGGAAGGAGGAGATGGTGATGGATCCTGGGGGAGAGAAGTGAGGGTTGTCGAAATGGCTGGGGTGGTCTGGGTTGAATGGTCAGTGAAGTGAGGAGGGGGTGAGAGAAGAGGGGGAATGGAAGGTATGGGTGGAAAATGAAATGAAGGAAGGGCAGCGGATGTGGATGGTTCAGGGTAAGGGAAGAAGGGGATGGTGAAGGGTTGAAATGGAAGGGGTGGGGGTGCAAATAGGGGGGGTGGAATGAGAAAGGTGGATGGGAATGGAATGGGGTCCGTTTGGGTAGAAGTGTTGGTAAATTAAGGGGGGGGTAGTATTAGAGGTGGAAGGATAGGGAGAGAGGGAAAGGAGTGGTCGGGTATGCTATCATGGAGGAGGAAGGCTGGAGGTACGTCAATGGGGGTGGGGTCTGGTGGAACAGGGGAGTCAGAGGTGGTAGGGGGTTGGGTCAATGGGGTGGTAGGAGGTTGTGTTGGGATTAGTGGGTTTGTCAATGTGTGAAGGGTGGATTGTATGGTGGTTATGTCAGTTTGCATTTGGGCTTGGGTCTGTGTGGTGTTGGATAGTTGGGTTTAGAGATCATGTATGAGGGAAAGGATATGAGTAAGGGTATCTGAGGTTGGTTGAGGTGGAGTAGGAGGATAAGAAGGAAGCAGGTTGGAAGGGGAAGTGGGGGCAGGATGGAAGGTGGTAGGGAGGGGGGGGGAGGGTCTGGGGAATGATGTGGTGAAGGGAGAGGGATGTCTTGGGTGGGCAAGGTATCAAGCAAGGTGGTCATGAAGGCTTGATACCCTGAAGTGGTGGCTAGGTTAAAGTCCAGGTCATGGAGAGGTGGGACGAAGGGTTGGTCAATAAGGGGTGTGTCTGTGGAAGTGGGTAAAGATGAGGCAGGGGTAGTGTGAGAGGTTTTCTTTTTAAGGTAGGTTATCAAGGGACGCTGTCAGGGTGTGGATCAGATGCTATGGGAGAGACTGGGGTTGTGGATTGAGGTATGGTGGGTGAAGGTGGAGTGGTGTCCTAGGGTTCAACACTTTCTTCCCAGGTACGGATAATAGTTGGAGGTGGAATGGAAAAGAGAGAGAAAAGAGGAAAAGGGAGAGATGGAATGGGTGAAGAAGGTAGTGGAGAGGCAAGAGTGGTGGATGGAGGAATTGCTGCAGAAACTGAGGTGACAGAAGCTCGCGCACCCTTCTTTGGGGCAAGGATTTTAGCCTTCTTTTTGGGGGCAGGGATGGCCTTTGCCACAACAGCTCCCTCTCCCTGCTCGGAGACATTCTGAGCTTCAGCCTTCTTCTTCTTCTTCTGAGGATCCATTAGACTTCTGCTGATCCCCCATTGTCTTTTAGCAAAAGTGGTGGGAGTGAGGTCAGCAGATAACTCCCCCGCTGGTATCTTGTACCCTCCCCTCAGAAGTAGTCTGGTGATGTGTCTTCCATAGGGGAGAGTGTGGATTTTCTTTTGCAACCCCAGCTTCACCATTGTATCCTTCATAGCCTCGAAGATCAACCATGCAGCATTAAATCCATGGCCCAGAGAGAAGGAATAGAGAGCATCAGCAATTGGTGTCCTCCTTTCTTGCTGATGGCCGGAGCAATAGATATTTTTCCTCAGAACTTGATCGATAAATAATAATTTAGGCTCCAAATCTCTTCTTCTGATGGAGTCCCCTGTGGCTTTCAAGCCTCTGTTAATGGCCTGGGCAATTGTGTCAATGGGGGCACTCACAGGGGCACCATAACCGCAGTTGGGATCAAAACTGGCAGGGATGCCCAAGACTTCAATGATTAACTCTGGGCTAAGCAGCATCTCAAAATTGTCAACTAATGCAAGGAGGCCAGGCTGCCCCCGTGTGTCTGGTCTGACCCTAAGGTGCTGGTAAAAGAGTTGCACTAACCTAGGGTAGGCTAGTGCAGGAATCATTTGCATCAAGGGGAACAAACCAGCCTTGCGTAAGAACTCGATGGCAGGTGCTGACAATGGCTCTGATTCGAAGAAAGAGATATCGAAAATGGCTTCTGGCTCTAAGGGAATGGAAAAGAGGAGCTCAGAGGGTGTCGAGTAATCCGGTGTTGGTGCAGCCACCTCAAGGACCACCTCCTTCCCTTTTTATTGAGCCGTAGAGGACTTGGCTTTCTTAGGGGTAGGCTCCACAGTGGCCTTGTCCCTGGCTCTCTTCACAGGTACGCTTTTTGGAGCCATCACGACTTTCCTTGGTGAGTGTGCAGTTGAAATTTTGAAAGGAAAAATCAGGAGCTGAGTCTAACCCTAAAAGTTAGGGTTCTATTTAATTGGACACACGGAGGATCTCAAGAGCTCTTAACAGGGGGCAACTATTGATGGAAACTCTAAGAATAAAAATCTAGAATTTCAAAGTGAACAATGATCTATAGACAGGATGGTGAAGGAGAGAGGTTGAGAGGAGCGGGAGCTAGGGTTTCGCTGGTAGGAGAGAAAAGAGAAAGCAGTAAGGAAAAGCAGTGCGGGGTGGGATTTAAATATCGCGAGGCTCTGCTGAAAATGTCCGTCACCGTTGGGAATGAATGGGTCATGAGATTAGATGTTCCTTTAAACTCAAGCGAGGCAGCCCACCCGCTATATCTCAAACTCGACAAAGAAACAAAGTAGTTCTTTATGAACTACGCGAGATGGGACCAAACCCATTATTCAGAACCCCGTGATGGCTTAACCGAGGCAGAATTCACTCACCCATTAGTCAGCTTTTTGACCCTGACTTAATAGGTGGATTCTCTCACAGACTCTCTTCCAGGGACACCCATAAGCATTATAAAGCATTCACAAATTCTCCTACTCTCAAGGCATTAAAGTCACACATCACGCAAAGCATTTAAATACTACATCATCATTTAATCACTTGAAATTATCACACAGGGGGAGCTGGTATAAAAGTAGGCATTAAAGCATTAAACTCAAATTCCAACAAGATTGCTAACTATTCCTATAAACTGTAAAGTACATATTATACAAAGGTGCACAGTTCTTATCATCAATTCAATGAAAGATCCCCTTTAGGGTCTGAGGATCCTTCACCAATCAAAAATTGGGCCTTGGGATTAACCACTGGTTGACTGGGCAACCTTCCCTCTTCTCTTTTGGCTAAGGTGTTCGCTAGTTGTCCAATCTGTTCTTCCATCTTCTTGATGCTCTGACCATGAGAGTTCATAATCTGAGTCAAGGAACCCAGGTTTTGCAGTGATGTCAAGACCTGGTCCGCGAAAGAAACATTTCTAGGCTGAGAAGGGGGTAAGACCAACTAATTTTGCTGCTGATGGGGCTGCTGATGGTGCTGGAAGGTAGACTTAGGGGCATTCCCTTGATTGAACTGCTGCTGTGGCCTTTGTGGTAAGGCCAACATCTGCTGGGGCTGCATGTAGTTGTCTTGCTTCCACCTCAGATTTGGGTGGTCTCTCCATTGGTAACCAGCATTTTGGTGCTGGTATCCATATGTCTGCCTATTGTAGCCTCTAGATTATTGCTGGCCATAAGATTGAGCAGCAGCAGAATGTTCCAACATCAATTTAGGAAATTATCCTGTAGATGGACATTCCTCCACTGTGTGCTGTGGGGACTGGCATATCAGACATACCTCCGCCACATGAGCAGCCCTTCTGGGTTGCATCACAGTCAATAATTTATCAAACTTCATAGAGAGGTTTGCCATCTGCAGCTGCAGGTCATTATTCCCAGACACCTCATAAATTTTTCCTTTTGATCCAACAGCAGGCCCCACCTTTGACTCAGATTCCTGACTAGTTCTTGCCAGGGATGGCTTTTAAAAAGCATTCTCACTAATCACCTCAAACAATTCCCATGCCTCCTCAGCAGTCTTGTGCATGTAGGATCCACCACAAGAGGCATCGACCATATCTCTATTTTTCTCATCAATCCCATTGTAGAAGCTTTGTACAAGCTGTCACTCAGAGATCTTATGGTGGGGGCATTGTTTGAGCATCTCTTTAAACCTATCCCAGGACTGGTTAAAATCCTCAGTTGGGGATTGAGCAAACACAAGAATCTCTTTCCTCAACTGGCTAGTTTTGGTCTCAGGGAAGAACTTGGTTAGGAATCTGGTCTGCAGGTCTTTCAATGAAGCAATGCTATTGTTGGGAAGAGTGGTCAGCCAGGTACTGGCCTTATCCTTCAGAGAGAAGGGAAAGAGTCTGAGCCTAGTATCCTCAGGTCCCAAACCAGTGATATTGAAAGTGGTGCACAAGGCCAAAAACTGGTCAATATCCTTGTATTTCTAAGCCCATGAAAAGCTGGCAGCATCTGGATGATTGAAGTTTTTATCTCATAGTTCCCCTGAACATCAAGGAATTGAATGCTAAAAGGGGAGTTATAGTCATCCGGAGCATTCAACTCCTTGAGGGTTCTGGGTTGTTCTTCACCCATAATTGCTATCACAGATTCACCTGGGGGCTCTCCTATGGTGTGCCTGTCTCTTCTAAGTCTCCTTCCCCTTTCTAACTCAGGGTTAAGAGGCTCTAATGCAGGGCTGAGGGATCTCCTCCTTAGCATACAAGCACACCAACAGCAAAGAAAGCTTCTTACAGGCACATTGTAAAAGAATAACTGTATACTAACAAATTTATCTAACTAGTTTACAGCTATTCAAAGAAAACATTTAAACTATCCTAGATACTGCTAAAAAAAAATTGTTTAAGAAAGATAGACAGAGCTTTAAAAGTCAGAGAGTTTGCAAACAGAGGTAGCTAAGCTCCAATTGCAGTCCAACTATCCTTCACTACTGCTGTCTAGATCTGCAAGAAAGGTTCAAAATTATGTCAGCAGTATCAATTATTCACATGTGCAGAGAATACTAAGAATACAAAAACTAAGGGTCTACTAATAGATCATCTTTCCCCGGCAATGACGCCAAAAACTTGTTGACCACTTCTGGTGTGCTTTGATTATTGGTTGGTGGTGAAAGTTATTTAAAAATCAAAGACAGAGTAAAACAGGGGGTGAATCCAGCACAACTCAGAAGTCCTAGACCTGCAAGATACAGGGTCCTTTGTAGCAAGTTTTGATAAGAGTTTGTCCCATAGGGAAAGGTGATCTAAAGCTCCAAGGGAGCCATCTCTAGTAGTCCCTTCAGATCTGTCTAAAGATCTGGCAGTCCTAGAAGGAGCGGAGTTTAAGGTCACTTATTCTAAGTATTCTAATACCTAAACTACAGAAAGTGTTGAGAGGATGGATGGAGTGTGGAAAAAGAGTATAAAAAGGGTGAGAAGTATGTTATTGAGCTAAGGTCAGAGAAGTTTTGTAACTCAGATTTAGATCTGATGTTATAGAAATCCTATCCAGAGGCTACAATATCACCTCTGAGGAGAAAGGATCCAACCCATCACTTTGCCATGATTCCACCCTTAAGGCTATAACCTGTCCACTTGAATGGTCACAAATTATCCCATAGGGGAGCCACTATCCAGGGATGGGTCAGAACATAACAAGTAAATCATTACAGGCACTATTTCATCTAGGCTACCAGCTCAAGAATCTATAGGGAACATCAACCTCTAAAGTTCTAAATGTGGGGCTAAGGCTGTAAGACTATGATAGCCCAGACACATAGAACCAGCAAGAGATTGAGTACAACCTTCGATCTAGATGTCCATTGCATAAGCGAGGCTACAATGGTCCAGTCACCAGCCTACAATCTCTGTAACCAGATCATATCCAATATCTGATGGCGAATCTATACAACTATGGGGGAGTCTGCCTCTGTACAATCTCTCACCAGGCTTCTACAAGCTCAGGTGTAAAGAAGAAGGATCCATCTTGGATCGGTGGATCAGAATCACCCTAAGGCTATAATCTGTCCACTTAAATGGTCACAGACTATCCCAGAGGTTATCCTCCTCATGGAGTCCAAGACAAAATAAGATTATCGCTGCTACCACCATGCTCACAAGGCTACCAGCTCAAGCTCCCATGGGGATTTCAGATCTAGTGGGTCCTGTGGTGGGGCTAAGGCTATAGGACCATGATAGCCCAGACACATAGGTCACTTGGATCTGAGTGGCCCTTAGAATCAGTCCTCCATTGCTTTGAAACACAGCCAAAGCAATGGCGGATCACAAAGCAGCAGCCTTGCACAGAGCATCTCACTCACAAACAACAATCCCACAAAGTACAGATCCTATTATAAAACTTCCATTGATCTAATTCAAAACACATACAAAGGCATAGCCAGCAAGTGCTGGATTATGGAGAGAAGAAAAGAAAAAGAAAACTATTTACTGCTAAAAAGAAGGAGAAAAGAAAAATGATCTGAGATGGGTTCCCAGATGCCTAAACCTAAGCTCAGGTATGGGTTTATATAGCAGTGGGGGGGCGGTGCATTAGGGTTAGAAAACCCTAATTTTAACGATGCCACGTGGCCTGATAATGATCCTTGGATGCCTCGGGGTGCGTGCACAGAGATTTGAGTGTGGGAGTGTGTGCCCTAATTGCTGGAAATACTCAGAAGGTCCTCTGCTGAAGAGATGAAAGTTTGGGGTCAGAGCCTCGCTAGGTAGCTGTAGTTTCCCAGACTTGTCGCGTGGTAGCTCTTTGCTCTTCGCTAGGATGATTTGACACTTAAGCTTCAGCCGTCATGAGGTTGCCTTGGTTTGCTCTTCAGGTAGTCGCGCGGTAGAGAGTTGAACTCTCGCTGGGTTGGGTTTCGCAAGGTTGAATAGAAAACACAGTCTCAAGTGTCGCGGGGTTAAAATTCAAGCAGTCGCGCGGTCGATCGATCTTTGCTGGGCAACAGCGTGAGAACTTCACGAGTACTTCTCTTTACTTGGACTTCGCGAGTTACCTCACGAGGCTCTTTTGAGTTCTAAACTGTGCGAGGTTCTATGTCTCACTTGATCTTCGGGAGATTGGCTTTGCCTTAGCCAGGATGTTTTCTTTCTTGAATGGCGCGAGAACTACGCGAGGCGTTCTTCTTCTGATAATAGCATCCCGCGGTGACTGCGCGACAGCTGTGCGAGGAATCTTCTGAAGCTCTCTCTCCTTAGGCGTTCTGAGTGAACTGCGCGAGATTGAGAGAGGTCTGCTTTGAACTGCATGACACTGTGCGATGTGTTCTACTCTTGAGCTTCGCGAGAGCTGCGCGAGTTTGAGTTTCTGAAGCTCTTCAGTCATTCATCTGCTTTATTGGTTGGTGGTAAAAGTCATTTAAAGATCAAAGAAAGAGTAAAACAGGGGATGGAATGAGCACAACTAAGAAATCCTAGACCTGCAAGATACAGGGTCCATTTGTAGCAAGTTCTGATAAGTAAGAGTTTGTCCCATAGGGAAAGGTGATCTACAACTCCAAGGGAGCCATCTCTAGTAGTCCCTCCAGATCTGACTATAGATCTGGCAGTCCTAAAAGGAGGGCAGTTTAGGGTCACTTATTCTAAGTATCCTAAGGTAGCCTAATGAACTAACTACAGAAAAGGGTTGAGAAGATGGATGGAGTGAGGGAAAATAAATATAAAAGGGTGAGAAGTATGCTATTGGGTTCAGATCTGCTGGAATTTATGACTCAGATCCAGATCTGCTGGTATAGAAATCCTGTCCAATGGCTACATTATCACCAAAGAGGAGAAAGAATTCAACTCATCCCTGTGCCATGATCCAATCCCTTAAGGTTATAACCTGTCCACTTAAATGGTCAATGACTATCACATAGGGGAACCACACTCCAGAGATGAGTCAAAACAAGTTAATCATTGTAGGCACTACTTCATCCAGGCTACAAGCTCAGGAATCCATAGGGAACCTCAACCTCTAAAGCTCTATGTGTGGGGCTAAGGCTGTATAGGACCATGATAGCCCAGACACATAGAACCAGCAAGAGATTGAGTACCACCTTAGATCTAGCTATCCATTGCTTGAGTGGGCCTACAATGGTCTAGTCACAAGCCTACAATCTCCATACCCAGATTAGATCTGCCATCTGATGGTTGGTCTATACTAATATGGGGGAGTCTACCTCTGTACAGTCTCCTACCAAGCTATAAGCTCAGGCTCAGAGATGAAGGATCCATTTTGGATTGGCGAATTGGATTCACCCTAAGGCTATAACCTATCCACTTAAATGGTCACAGACTATCCCAGAGGCTTTCCTCCTCACGGAGTCCAAAATAAAACAAGAATATTGCTGCCACCACCATGGTCACAAGACTACCAGCTCAGGCTTCCATGGGGATTTCAGATCTAGTGGGTCCTCTGGTGGGGCTAAGGCTGTATAGGACCATGATAGTCCAGACACACAGGTCACTTGGATCTGAATCGAACCTTGGAATCAATCCTCCATTGCTTTCAATCACAGCCAAAGTAATGGCGGATCACAAGGCAGTAGCCTTGCACAGAGCAACTCACAAACACATGAATCCCATGAAAGTATAACACCTAATCACAAATTCTATTAATCTAATCTTAATAAGCTTACAAAGGCATGGCAAGCAAGTGTTGGGCCATGGAGAGAAGAAGAAGAAAAAGGGAAACTACTTACGGCTACAGAAAAACAAGACTACAATGCTAAAAACAAAACAGAGCAAAAACTAAACTCTTTCGGCCTTCTTAAACCTAAACCAGGCTTAGGTTTATATAGCAGTGGGTGTAGCGGTGCATTAGGGTTAGGAAACCCTAATTTTAGTGATGCCACGTGGCCTATTAATGATCCTTAGATGCCTTGGGGGGCGTGCACAGAGATTTGAGCGTGGGAGTGCATGCCCTAATCCTTGGAAATTCCCAAAAAGTCCTCTATAGAATGATGGAAGTTGGAGTTCAAAGGTTCGCCAGCTTGCAGTCGATTCCCAGACTTGTCGCGTGGTAGCTCTATTCTTCGCGTGGTTGACTTTAACATTAAAACTTCAGACGTCACGTGGTTGCAGCTTCTTAATGCTTTGAGCAGTCGTGAGGTAGGTAGTTAAGCTCTCCCTGGATTGGGCTTCGCGCGGTTGGATTGCTACTTGTGAATAGCATGAGAACTGTGCGAGCATTCCATTTCACAATAGATCTTCGCGAGGCTAACTTCTTACTTCGTGAGGCTACTTTCTTCCTTAACCGTGCGATAGCTTCTTTTCTTGATAGATCTTCGTGAGGATCCTCGCGATAGCTTTGAGGCTTTTATGAACTGCGCGACAGGTTCTCTTGACATTTGCATCCCGCGGCTACTGCATGACAGATGCGCGAAGAATCTCCTGAAGCTCTCTCTCCTTAGCGGTTCTGAGTGAATTGCGTGAGGTTGATTTCAGGTCATCTTGAACTGCACGAGACTGCGCGACCATTTACTCCTGAACTTCGTGAGAGCTGCGCGAGGTTGTGCTTCTGAAGCTCTTCTGTTACTCAACTGCGCGAGCACTTGTTGTGAAGTCTTGGGAAGCTCGTGAGGACTGCGCGAAGCATAGTTTTCTGAATCCTTTGAAGCTTTGTCAGCTGTGCGAGGCTTGCTTCAGGTCTGGATTCATGGCTCATTCTTCTAAGGGACTTCTGGTGCCAATACAGGCTCCTTAACTTGATTTCTGGACTTATTGCACTGCTGTTTATTATCTACAGAAAACACTTAACAAAACTTTATTAGATGGCTAAGGGTCCAATCAAAGGCTAAGTTAAGGGGTGAAAAGTGGTACTTTTCAGGTCTTAAAACACCCCCAAACCTAATCTTTGCTAGTCCCTTAGCAAAGCTGCATTATAATAATTACAGAATTTAAATGCCACTTTCGTAGGGAGCACGGATACATTTAGCATATGTACCAAGCCTTTTAAACCCCTAGGTGATCCCTAGTGGAGGAGTGCAGTCTCCTGAGGGTTTTTAGTGAAGACACCCACAAACTTCTCAGTGAGACAGTTAACAAAAATGCATTATTATCAAGTGAGCAGTCAAGAAACAGAGTTAGTTCACCCTTGAATCATTAAAAATATAAGAAATTCAAACACATTGGCTGCACAGAAATTTAAACAGTATAAGCTTCTCATGAAAGCACAGCATTTCCAATCAGTTTACACCAAAGACACTACACATGTGTTGCAACATTGAGCTCATCACTGGATCAAAAATTAGGTTGTAGATCATACTTAATGCATTCAATATCAGACCCAAAACTCTCTAGGGCATACTCTCATAAAGAACTGTTGAGGGTTTCATTTTCTCTCAAGCTCAAGAGCAGTTACATCCCCCAAATGGGTCTGTAAGCATGAGCATAGGCATAGCTCTGAAGTTCTGGCATCATTGACAGATCCTCACCATAGATTGGATAGCTTTTTATCTCCACATGACAGCTCACTCAACTTTGGATCACAAGGGCTTTAACTGGGCTGTAATGTGGCTTATGGAAAGGGGTTAAAAAGAATGGAAGGTTAAAAAGGGGTTCAAAATTGAGAAATCAGTAGATGAAGGAGGTGATTCATGACTACACCTTCTTTAATTAAGCTCCTTTCATCTTCTTTGAGGTTTTCAGATTTGAAGTGATCAGTTTCTCTTCTTGATTTTGATTTTTCCAATGAAAGTTCCCTCTTGACTCCTCTCTTACTCCTCTTCATTATTATTTTGGTTTCTTTTTTTATGCATTTTTCTTTTTTTTATTTTGTTTTTGCTTTTCTGAAATGCCACCATTTTCTCAGTTACCATACTGCCAGACTTTGAGGTACTTCTTCTTTCTTCACCTAATGTTGACCATAGCTAATCCATCTTCAACTCTTTCTCCTTTACCTTCTGAATTCTCAGAGTGAGGGTAAGGTTAAATCAGATACATAGGTTCAGGTGCAAGTACTCAGGTGCATTTTGAAGAAATTTAGGATTTAAGGCTCAAAGGGGGTATGGACAAGGGCAGTTGCTTAAGGTTGATCTATTTAGGCTCAAACTGTCCAAGAGAAGGCCTTGATCCTTTCCTAAGTCTCATGAATGCTGTCAGTAGTTTCAACTTGGAGTTTCCTAACTTCTAGTGCGCACAGTGACTCAGCCAGTCCTTAGAGCTAGAAGAAATTGCCTTAGTCACTCCTAAAAAAAAAAAATTTGTATAGTAGGCCCAAATCTCACTGGTTGTGGTCTTCCTTTGAATTCTTAAGTATGTCCTTACCTTTTTCTCTCTCGAATGATTCACTAAGTGTTGATATAAGTGAGTGTCCTTGGGGATCTCATCATGGAAATGTGAAATATTAAAAGTTCATACTGTCTAAAGTCTGGAAAAAAATTTAAATTTCATTATTTTTCTGATTCTCCAGTGAACATGGTCCCATTTCCATATTACTCACATGATTCTGCTGCACTTGGGTTAACTATTCCATTGGCAAGATCTGCCTGCCACACCCCCAAACCTATGAGGAGCAGTGTCCTCACTGGTTCAAAGGTGGGTGTGCAGCAAATTTATTAAGGGCATAATAGGACATAACATGGAACAAACAGAAAAGAGACAAGGGAAAATAGTAATGACAAAAGGAGAAGATCTATTATAAGAGAGAAAGGTACGAAATGAAAGACAAAAGGAGAAAAAGAAAATGCAGAAACATCAAAAATCTTAGGTACAAGCTAATCAGAGCTTGAATCAAAACCGGTCCCAACCCATCCTCTTGACATGCTCTTGAAGGAGAACCTCTTCCTCTTTCTTCTTTCGTGTCCGCTCTTCCTTTCGTTGGGCATCAGTTTTGGGCATGGTTGGTGCCCTGACCCTCATTTTTCGGGTCTTTGGTGCAGGAGGGATCACTGAAGATTTGTCTGTGGTTTGCTCCGGTGATTTGATAGGACTTTTGCCTTTGGGACTCTTCCCTTTTGAGCCCTTCCCTTTGGAGGCTGGCCCTTGCTGAGTCTAAGGGGGAATAAGAGGAGATTTTGCTATTTCTGGCTCAGGAGGGACAAGCGGGCTCTTTCCTTTATCTTTCAGTGGTGGTGCCTCCTCAGACTGGGCAGAGTGCTCTTTTCCAATTTTGATAGAGGCAGCTGTGTGAGTAGTCCTGTTAGCTGTAACTTTCCTTCTCTGAGGATAAGTTTGCTCAGCAGGGTCAGAAGAAGGAGGAGCAACAGGATTTGTAGCACTTAGATGCACAGGTGGGGCAGAGTCAGAATCTGAATCAGAGGGAAAGAGAACAGTGGGGTCCAATCCAAGGGCTGCAGCAGCTTGTCTGCGTACATCTTTTGAAATCAACCGACCATGAGGGTCATCCTGAGCAAAAGCTCTGGTGGCCTTTGGGGGTGGGGATGGTGGTGCAAGCTTTTTTCCTTTTTGGGCAGCAGTGGCTCTTTTGGAGGGAGAAGGTTTCTTGGGAGGAGCCCGTTTTCTCTTGGGTGCAGGAGATTTGGCAGGGGGAGGCACTGGAGCAGGAGGTGGTGGAGGTTCTTGAGTAGGAGGTGGAGGAGGGGGTGGAGGAGGAGGTGGATTCTCTCACATTCTCTGTTCCAGAGACACCCATAGTCATTCTAAAAAAAAGGGATTCCCTCATGCGTTCCCCACATTTAAGCATGCAATTACGCAAAAAGCATTTAACCAAAACATCATATTCAAACAGCATTCTCATTATCAAAACAGTACAATCATCATTCGTTTACTCAAAATCATCAATTCAAAGGGAATGAGAACCAAAGAAGGCAGAATAATTCTCAGGTCATATACATTCAGACTCCGACGAGATCACTAAAAATTCCTATAAACAGAAAAAAAATGAACCATACTAAAATACATAACATACACAATGCACAATTCTGTGAATCAAGTCAATGAAAGATCCCCTTGCCCCTCAAGGTTTGAGGATCCTTCACCAATCAAAAATTGGCCCTTGGGATTAACCACTGGTTGACTGGGCAACCTCCCCTCCTCTCTTTTAGCTAAGGCATTCGCTAGTTGGCCAATCTGCTCTTCCATCTTCTTTATGCTCTGACCATGAGAATTCACAGTCTGAGCCACAGACCCCAGGTTTTGCAGTGAGGTCAAGACCTGGTCCTCGAAAGAAGTATTTCTGGGTTGAGATGGGGGTAAGACCAATTGATTTTATTGCTTATGGGGCTGCTGGTGGTGTTGGAAATTAGACCTAAGGGCATATCCCTGATTGAACTGCTGCTGAGGCCTTTGGGGTAAAGCCAACATTTGCTGGGGTTGCATATAATTGTCTTGCCTCCACCTCAGATTTGGGTGGTCTGTCCATTGGTAACCAGCATTTTGGTGCTGGTATCCATATGGCTGTCTGTTGTAGCCACCAGATTGTTGCTGGCCAAACAATTATGCAGCAGCAGCATGTTCCAATACCAATTCAAGATATTGCCTTGCAGATGGACATTCCTCTACTATGTGTTGTGGGGACTGGCATATCAGACATGCCTCCACCACTTGAGCAGCCCTTCTGGGTTGCATCACAGTCAGTAATTTGTCAAACTTCAAAAGAGGTTTGCCATCTGCAGCTGCAGGTCATTGTTCCCAGACACCTCATAAACTTTTCCTCTTGAAGATGCGGCAGGCTCCACTTTTGACACAAACTCCTGACTAGTTCTTGCCAGGGATAGCTTTTGAAAAGCATTTTCACTTATTACTTCAAACAATTCCCATGCCTGTACAAGCTGCCAGTCTGGGATCTTGTGGTGGGGGCATTGTTTGAGCATTTCCTTCAACCTATCCCAGGCTTGATTAAAATCCTCAGTTAGGGATTGGGCGAAAGTAAGAATTTCTTTCCTCAACTAGCTAGCTTTGGTCTCAGGGAAGAACTTTGTCAGGAATTTGGTCTGTAGGTCTTTCCAAGATGCAATGCTATTGTTGGGAAGAGTGGCCAACCAGGTACTAGCCCTATCCTTCAGAGAGAAGGGAAAGAGCCTAAGCCTAGTAGCCTCAGGTTCCAAACCAGCGATATTGAATGTGGTGCACCAGGCCAAAAATTGGTAAATATGCTTGTAAGGGTCCTCCTTGCTAAGCCCATGGAAAGAGGGCAGCATCTAGATGATGAAAGTTTTAATTTTATAATTCCCTTGAACATCAGGGAATTGAATGCTAAATGGAGAGTTATAGTCATCCGGAGCATTCAACTCCTTGAGAGTTCTGGGTTGTTCTTCACCCATGAGTACTATCTCAGATTCAATTGGGGGCTCTACTGTGGTGTGCCTGTTCCTTCTAAGTCTTCAACCCCTTTCTAGCTCAGGGTTGAAAGGCTCTAAAGTAGGACTAAGAGATCTCCTACCTAGCATACAAACACACCACCAACAGGGACAACTCCTTGCAGGCACATTGCACTTGACTCAAAGATTTATCTAACAAATTTATAGCTATTTAAGAAAACATAAATTTACAATTATCCTAAAAACTGCTATGGAAATTGTAAGAGAAATAGACAGAGTTTTAAAGGTTTAGAGAATTTGCAAACAGAGGTAGCTAATCTCCAAATGCAGTCCACTGTTCTTCTTTGTTGCTGTCTAGATCTGCAAGAAAGATTCAAAATTACATCAGCAGTATCAATTATTTAAAGCTACAAAGAACACTAAAAATACAAAAACTAAGGGTCTACTAATAGACCATCTGTCCCCAGCAGCGGCGCCAAAAACTTGTTGCGATCTCCAGTGTGCTTACTTTATTTGTTGGTGGTAAAAGCAATTTAAAATCAAAGTAAAATAGGGGATGGAATCAGCACAACTGAGAAATCTTAGACCTGCAAGATACAGGGTCCATTTGTAGTAAGTTTTGATAAGTAAGAGTTTGTCCCATAGGGAAAGGTGATCTACAGCTCCAAGGGAGCCGTCTCTAGTAGTCCCTCCAGATCTGACTACAGATCTGACAGTCCTAAAAGGAGGGGAGTTTAGGGTCACTTATTCTAAGTATCCTAAGGTAGCCTAATGAACTAACTACATAAAAGGGTTGAGAGGATGGATGAAGTGAGGGAAAATAAATATAAAAGGGTGAGAAGTATGCTATTGGGTTCAGATCTGCTGGAATTTATGACTCAGATCCAGATCTGCTAGTATAGAAATCATGTCCAATGGCTACATTATCACCAAAGGGGAGAAAGAATTCAACTCATCCCTGTGCCATGATCCAATCCCTTAAGGTTATAACCTGTCCACTTAAATGGTCACAGACTATGACATAGGGGAACCACACTCCAGAGATGGGTCAAAACAAGTTAATCATTATAGGCACTACTTCATCCAGGCTACAAGCTCAGGAATCCATAGGGAACCTCAACCTCTAAAGCTTTATGTGTGGGGCTAAGGCTGTATAGGACCATGATAGCCCCAGACACATAGAACTAGTAAGAGATTGAGTACCACCTTAGATCTAGCTGTCCATTGCTTGAGTGGGCCTACAATGGTCTACTCACAAGCCTACAATCTCCATACCCAGATTAGATCTGCCATCTGATGGTGGGTCTATACTAATATGGGGGAGTCTGCCTCTGTACAATCTCCTACCAGGCTACAAGCTCAGGCTTGGAGATGAAGGATCCATTTTGGATCGACAGATTGGATTCACCCTAAGGCTATAACCTGTCCACTTAAATGGTCACAGACTATCCCAGAGGCTATCCTCCTCACGGAGTCCAAAACAAAACAAGAATATTGATGCCACCACCATGGCCACAAGGCTACCAGCTCAGGCTTCCATGGGGATTTCAGATCTAGTGGGTCCTGTGGTGGGGCTAAGGCTGTATAAGACCATGATAGCCCAGACACACAGGCCACTTGGATCTGAATGGGACCTTAGAATCAGTCCTCCATTGCTTTGAATCACAGCCAAAGTAATGGCGGATCACAAGGCAGCAGCCTTGCACAGAGCAACTCACAAACACATGAATCCCATGAAAGTACAACACCCAATCACAAATTCCATTAGTCTAATCTTAATAAGCATACAAAGGCATGACCAGCAAGTGTTGGGCCATGGAGAGAAGAAGAAGAAAAAGGGAAACTACTTACGGCTACAGAAAAACAAGACTACAATGCTAAAAACAAAACAGAGCAAAAACTGAACTCTTCCGGCCTTCTTAAACCTAAACCAGGCTTAGGTTTATATAGCAGTGGGTGTGGCGGTGCATTAGGGTTAGGAAACCCTAATTTTAGCGATGCCACGTGGCCTATTAATGATCCTTGGATGCCTCGGGGCATGTGCACAGAGATTTGAGCATGGGAGTGCGTGCCCTAATCCTTGGAAATTTTCAGAAAGTCCTCTGCAGAATGATGGAAGTTGGAGTTCAGAGGTTCGCCAAGTTGCAGTCGATTCCCAGACTTGTCGTGTGGTTGCTCTGTTCTTCGCGTGGTTGAGTTTAACATTAAAACTTCAGATGTCGCGGGGTTGCAGCTTCTTAATGCTTTGAGCAGTCGCGAGGTAGGTAGTTAAGCTCTCGCTGGATTGGGCTTCGCACGATTGGATTGCTACTTGTGAAAAGCGCAAGAACTGTGCGAGCATTCCATTTCACAATAGATCTTCGCGAGGCTAACTTCTAACTTCGCGAGGCTGCTTTCTTCTTGAACTGCACGACAGCTTCTTTTCTTGATAGATCTTCACGAGGATCCTCATGATAGCTTTGAGGCTTTTCTGAACTGCGCGACAGGTTCTCTTGACATTTGCATCCCGCTGACTCTTTGTCGAGACCGCACAAAAGAATCTCTGAAGCTCTCTCTCTCTCGGTGTTACAGGTGAACCGCGAGGTTGATTTCAGGTCTTCTTTAACTGCGTGACCATTTACTCCTGAACTTCGCGAGAGCTGCACAAGGCTGTTCTTCTGAAGCTCTTCTATTACTCAACTGCGCGAGCACTTGTTGTGAAGTCTTGGGAAGCTCGCGAGGACTGCGCGAAGCATAGTTTTCTGAATCCTTTGAAGCTTTGTCTGCTGCGCGAGGCTTGCTTCAGGTCTGGATTCATGACTCATTCTTTTGAGGGACTTCTGGTGCTAATACAGGCTCCTTAAAATGATTTCTGGCCTTATTGCACTGCTGTTTATTATCTACAGAAAACACTTAACAAAACTTTATTAGATGGCTAAGGGTCTAATCAAAGGCTAAGTTAAGGGGTGAAAAGTGGTACTTTTCAGGTCTTAACAGTAGCCCAAAAACATCCCTAAAAATGATGATATCCTTTGCTACCCCATTTGAGCCTAGGCCTTTCTTTCAATAAACCCTTTCCCCCAAAAAAATATGCATGTACATATACCCAAAAAGAGGGAGAGAGGAAAGATACATGAGTATAGAGTTACTATCAAATCCAAAAAAATTGAGTGAAGCAAAACCTCAAAAAGAGATTGTCTTAAATGGAGGAAAAAGAATAACAAAAAATGTGTGTAGAAGAATCATGGGGCATGTACAGTAGAAGCCCCCAAGGAAGAAAATATGTTGAGAAAACTGAAGCCGTATCAAGGAAACCCTTTTAAAACCCAGTATACCTTCAAAATCCTAACCCTACCCATGGCCAAGCTACACCCTGAAGGAAGCCCTCTTTGTAGGTTCACAAGCAGTCATATTATCTGTTAAGTCAACATGAGCCGAGTCGTGAGACGACACTAGAACCCTATCCAACCAGTTATGACGGAATCTTTTGTCCATTTTTTTTGTCGTGGCTTTCTGGTTCTAAAATATATAAAAAAAAGAAAGAGAGGAAAAAGAAAAAAAATCAATTTGAGTTCAAAGTAAGGTGGACGTGGTGAAAACCCGCAAGGGCACCGCGGGTAAAAACAGTGAACTCACGCGGACCAGGTGAAAACCTGAAAAGGCACTTGGGGTAAGAAAACAAACCCATGGACGTAGTGAAAACCCGAAAGGGCGCTACGGGTAAAAACAGGGATGACAGGCATGGCAAAAACCCGTCTTGGGCACTGTGAGCAAAAATGTCAAGAAAAGAGAGATTAGGAGAGGATCTGTTTTGGCCCACCTATTTTAGTCTGGACCCCTTGAGCCTCTTCCCCCCTTTGTTGGGCCTCTCATGTCAAAAATTGGATCGGATATCGAACAAGTATGTCGTCTCTACTGCGTCGTCTGACACATGACCAAAGGTAAAGGCAGAAGACCAATCAATCTCGGAGAAGCTGACCTATCCATGTTTAAAAAGAAAAAATTGGAGCCTCATAAACAGGGTTCGACCATGCTCAAAAAAGGACCCACCAGTTGGCCTTAAAAATACCGACATCACAAAAAGGAGAAAAGGAGAAATTTTTTAAAAAAGATAATAGATTTTCCTTTCCCATAACAAGCCTCACACTGTGTAGGAGAAAATTTTCAAAAAAGATAATAGATTTTCCTTTCCCATAAAAAGCTTCACACTTTGTAGGAGAAAATTTTCAAAAAAGATAATAGATTTTCCTTTCCCATAAAAAGCCTCACACCGTGTAGGAGAAATTTTCAAAAAAGATAATAGATTTTCCTTTTCCATAAAAAGCCTCACACTGTGTAGAAGAAAATTTCAAAAAAGATAATAGATTTTCCTTTCCCATAAAAAGCCTCACACTGTGTAGGAGAAATTTTTTTTTCAAAAAAGATAATAGATTTTCCTTTTCCATAAAAAGCCTTACGTTACAAGACGTATGAAAGAAAATTTGAACGCCAAAAAAATAATAATATATATATATATATGTATATATAGCAGATTTCATTTCTTTTCTTACAAGCATCACTATGAAGTGTCACGTCCCAAAAAGATAACAACATGACACCCTTTCTATCTTCTACCTTCTTTACAAGTATATATAAAAAAAATATACAAACAAAAAAAGAAACAACCCAAAAAAGGAAAGAGATCTCTGTTAAGGGGCATCAGCCCCCCCTCTGTGTATATGATCTATGGTATGTGCAGGAACAGGTCAGGGCAGCAACCACGCTTCAAAGCACTGATCTCTGCAAGAAGAGAGTCCTCACAAGCATTTCGATCAGTCAACCACCTACCATGACTGCCTTCTTGAAACTGAGTCAAAGCCAGTCAGCGAAGAACCTCACTCTCAGCGGTAGCAGCTCTCACCTCCGCCATCTCGGCTCTGGTCCTCTCCTTCCCCAAAGCCTCAGTCAAAGCAAGCTTCTCTACAGAAAGAGACTCAATCCTAGTTCGGAGCATCGTTTCCTTGTATGGCCAGGGTCCCGTCTCTATCACATCTACCGAAACCGGGTTAAGGACAGGTAAGCCCTCAGATGCCAGCCAAACCTCGTAATCAAAAGAGAGGACGCCCCCCTAAACTAAGCTACGCATGTGCGCCGATTGGCAGGTCTCCCAGAGGGCTGCTATGAGGTCTAGGTCACTGAGAGAACCCCGAGAGAGTATCAGAGAGCACAAAGGCAGCTTCACGGTGCACGGCACGTGTTGGGTATATCCAAATTGACGGAGCACCCGAGATGGAAAATAGTAGGTACTACCAGTCAACCCCAAAAGCGTGATACCTCACAATCCCGAGAGTGGACAATCGGAAAGGTGCTATCCAGCCAGAGAAGTTGCCAGATCAACTCCACGTCAGATAGCCACAAACTCAGTTCCTTGATGCTCTAATGGGGTAGTCTCGAGCACCGGATCAGAAAGCCCCGAGCCACATCCCCTCTTACCAAGCAAAATCTCGGCATGGGCCCCATGACAGCCAAATGCTCTCCTAGCCAAATCTAAATAAGGAGTGGACTCCCTCTAAGGATCCCAACCCGGCCCGAGGCCGAGGCATCCAGGCCCCGATACATCTCAGCCAGGACCAGGTGGACCAGTGAACGACGTCCCTCCAATTTCGTCAAGACATCGCACAATCCGACGGAAAATGACTCGCCCCGAGTAAAGAAGAGAACATTTGATAGCAAATAAAGGGCAAAGGCCTTTACGTTGAAAGGATCTCGGATAGGCAACTTTCGGAGACTCGAGTCGCCAAAAAGTTCTCTCAGGAATTTTACCGAGCACCTGGTGGGCCCCCCGGCGAAGCCCTTCTCATACTCACCCCTTTTCAAACCAAGAACCGCGTGGACCGCCTTTGCATACCCCAGTCTGGGTACCACTTTGGCAAGTCCCCAATGCATCCTCATGACAGTAATAGAGGCTAGCTCTTCCAAGGTTGGGGTAAGCACCCTAGACCCAAATCTGAAGACGTGGGCCCTATGGTCCCACGACGCCAAAGCCGCTTGCAAGAGATTGGACAGTAGAGGAATAGCAAGAAGGGACGAAAGGCGGGATAACCCGAGGTGATCTAGAACAACGAGCTCACCCTCAGCCAAGCTATCACACCATTTCTATAAAAAACTGGGCCCCGGGTCCAAACAGGGAAGTATACTAGCCCCAACCTCCGTATGAGAATTTGGGCCTTTCTTGGGAAGCGGGTCCATGGACATACAAAGTTAGTCTTTATGGAAATCAGCCAATGTAGGGCGACAGACCCGCTCGAAAAAAAAAGAGGAGAGAGAAAAGAAAGAAAAAAGAGGGGCAAAAAGGCCAAGCCCGGGTGAAAAGGGAAGCAAAGAGGGCCAGGTTCGGGTTATAAAGAACCCGTCGAGCCCAATTATAAGAGGCGTATATAATATATACGCCAAGGCAAAATTTTAAAATATTTTCCCAGGCGTATATATTATATACGCCAAGGAAACATGACATATGTTTTGCCAGGCGTATATATTATATACGCCAAGGTAAAGTTTCAAAATTTTTACCAGGTCTATATAATATATACGCCCAGTTAAAGAGGGCAGGGAAGTGTGGCTCCCCTCACATTAGCCCATTCTTTTCTACTTCCCCAAGGGAGATACGAATTTCACTTAGCCTACTTTTTCTCCCGGGCCAGCCCATAGTCGGGCACGCTCACGCACCCATGGGAAACCCTCGGATGACGTGGTATCCGTGGGTTTTATGTGGGTAATCACATGCGGGCTCAACCCCATCATTGGAGGGGATCTGGCCCGCTTCATGCCAAGAAAAAAAAAATCATAAAGGCAGAGAGAGATAACCAAACGAAGCATTCATATAAACCATAAAAATCATAAAACCACCCAAAAAGTTGTTGATTCAATCAAATATTACATATCCCCCAATAAATCAAAGTCTAAACTGTTTCACTCTTTCAAATTTTCAGAAAATAAACTAATCATGGGCAGCCCTCTTTGATTTCTTCCGGCGACGGGTCGCGCTCTGAAAAGTACGGGTCTCCCCCACCCGAGTCCTCGCCTGAGAGATGCGGCTGAGCAGAGAACGCGACTCCTTTTCATGAGCACGCTGCATAAGCACATGAAGGGCCATCAGGTAGGGAAACAAGCAGAAAGTAAATAAGAAGATGATTAGGTGCGGTCAATATTCACTCACCACCTCAGCCTCCCTAAGTCTGACAATGTTGCGGTAGTATTCAGCTTGGTTCACGGCTGACTCATAATCCTGCACAGCAAAAAAATAAAGAGAGAGGTATCAGTCACACAGGTCATCGGCATGATCCAAGAAAACAGAAGAGCAAGGTAACAAGGGAGAGATTACCCCAGGGATCAGCTCAGGGGGTGGGATCTGAATAGCTTCAGCGGATATGCGTGCCTTCTCAGCCACATCGGCACACATACGCGACCGAAAGGCATCGTCCAAGCGCTTAAAAGTCCCCTGGACCTCAGTGGGCGAACTGCCGAAAGCACCAGCATCGAAAGGGTCGAAAGGTTCAGCACCAGTAGCCTCATCAGGAGCAACTGCCTCATCCCCCTTGTCTGAATCATCATCCTGTCCAAACTACGGAGAGAAATAGTTTTTATTCAAATAGCAGGGCAATTAAGATAATCATATGGAAGGCTGCTAATAGAAAGAGGAAAGAACATTACCTGAGATCGCGGACTACTAAAAGCTAAAAAGTTTGCACCGGGCATGAATCGGGGCAGCAGAGAACGATAGGGCAGAGACTCATACCACATCTGATATCCCCCAGGAAAGAGAAGGTCATCAATGGGGACCCAGTGGTGGAGAAAGCTAGCAATAAGCACTTTGGTAGAACCTTCATGAGCTAATACATCAGCTGAAGGAGCTTGGGGCACAGCGAAAAGAGGTCGATACTGATGAACCACCCTCTCTCCTAAGTAATAGGACCTAGCCCAGGACCCATAGAAAAAAATAATGCGTTGATCTAATAAAAGGTGAGAAGGGCCCATTGCAGCCAAGTTTCAGAAGGGGGATCCAACGTAGGGATCAAGGATGACCTGCTCAACAAAAAGGAGGAGGGATATATACATTTGGTCAGAACCCACAGCATAAAAGAACTATCAAATTCGTAAAGAGAGAAATTATTATACCTGCTCAGGGATCAACAGATCAAACTGGGAGTGCAGCCCTAACTCCAGGTGCTTCATGCCCACGTCCTGACGGCGGTTCATGTGCCAATTGCTCATAAGGGGGAACGTAGGAACTTCGGAGAGAAGCAGAAGGCGACCAGGTTGGAAATGCAGATACACCCAAACCTGAGAAAGCAAGCAGATAAAAACAGATATGCCATAAAAAAGGAAAAGTCGGACGAACTGAGACCAAAGAATAAAATACCTCAAGTGCAGGCCAAAAGCCCACAACGGAGTTGGACTCCCCAAGTACGGCTCCCACCAGGCTAGACATGAGCACCGCATAACAGACTCCGCCCTAATCAAACCGATGCACAGTGTCCCAGTTCACCATAAGACTAAAAAGGGACAATGAGACCCACCCTCCACTAGTATTTGAAAGGAGAGTCTTGCCCAAGAGGAACAACAGAGAAATACGGGCCAGCATCAGTGCACGCTCTGGCTCGAGATAAATGGCCGCATCAGGTTGGCCTAGGTCCACTAACTCATGAGGCTCGAACAAACCAACCAGCCAAGATAACTTGACTTCGAAACCACGAACGTTCCCGGAGGTTGGGTAGGCCCTTATCAGTCGAGTCACCTCCTCCCTATCAGGCGTGCGGGTAGGTGTCACTGGCACCCCTCCAATGCGACCCCAGTAATCATGGATCAGTCCGCGGGTGTAAGGGTCATCTCATCCATGGCCATATGAAATGTCATGTTCTTGGGACGAAAGCGCTCTATCAGAGCCTTCAGATAGGCCGTGTCGGCCCTCACAAAGGGGTAGGAAATAAAATCCCCAAATTCGGCTTGAGCAAGCAGGTCCTTCACCACTGGGGGAAGATAGAGTACGAGGCGTTGGAGATCGAACCAGCCACCCCGAAACATGATGTGTGGTAGAGGCTGCAAACAAAGGGGATCTGTCAAATAGGAGCAAAATGGTATGATAAAGGCATCAAAGGAAAAGAAAAGTATTCATCAGTTTTACCTGGCCAGCAATCCCGAAGTTGGAAATGTGGGTGTGCTGACAATGGAGAAGGCCAATGCGGGCGGCTTCACCTTGCATTTTGTACCAGGTTGAGAGGAGCGTTGTGAAATGGTGAACTGCTCCCCATGAGGACCATAGGCCATCTCTGACCCCTCCTGTGGATCCTGCCCTTCGTTGCCAGACATCTGAAAATATGGAACACACCGGTATAAGAAAGGAGTGCTAAAAAAAAAAAAGAGAAGGAAAAATAACAAAAAAAAAGAAAAGAAAAAATGTGCACTAACCCATGGTGTAAAAAAAAAAAACCAAAAAATAATAAATAAATAAAAGAAAAAAAATGATGAATGAATGAAAAACGAATGATAATGAATGAGGAAGGAGAATTATATGTATAAAAAAAAAAAAGAGAGATGATGATGAATGAAAAAAAAAAAAAAAAAAAAAAGAGGAGCAAGGAATCACATATACAAAAAAAAAAAAAAAAGAGAGAGAGGCACTAATCTTTCACCACAAAAAGGAAGAGCATTGAGCGTTTCAAACAGAAAAAGAAAAAGAAGAGAGAAGGAAAAAAATAACAAAAAAGGCAAGCGAAAAAAAAATAAAATAAGAGAAAAAAGGTGCACTAATCCATCATAAAAAAAACAAAAAACAAAAAACAAACAGAAAAAAAACAACAACAACAACAACAAAAAATGAAAAAAATGATGATGAATGATGAAGGAGGATGATATATGTATAAAAAAAAAAATGAATGACGATGCAAATAACTAACAAAAGAGAGGGGCATAGGCATAAGGAATCACATATACTTGAAAAAAAAAGCATTAATCTTTCACCACGAAAAAGAAGAACATCAAGCATTACAATTAAAATCTAAAGGAAAGATGAGGGAGAGGTTGGTGATTACCGTCAATGGGAGAGGAAATAGATCCAAAAATCGGCGGAGAGCGAACGTTTTAATCGGTATGCGCGACTCCCGGTGATAGAACTCGAGCAAAATCAAATGCAAAAACCCTAAGGGGCTGTCCCGGACTTGAGAAAGAAGGAGGGAAGAAGATAGAATTTGAAAGAGAGGGCCCCTTTTGTGCTCTGGCTTGGAGAGGAAATAGATCAAAAAATCGGCGAAGAGCGAACGTTTTAATCGGTATGCGCGACTCCTGGTGATAGAACTCGAGCAAAATCAAATGCAAAAACCCTAAGGGGCTGTCCCGGACTTGAGAAAGAAGGAGGGAAGAAGATAGAATTTGAAAGAGAGGGCCCCTTTTGTGCTTGGGCTTGGGCAGTTTTAAAACTGCCAAATTTTGGTCAGGCGTATGTAATATATACGCCCGGCCATTTTTTCCACAGATCTAGAAGGCGTATATAATATATATGCTCAACCATTTTTTCTGAAGATTTGCCAGGCGTATATATTATATACGCCCAGCCAATATTTGGCTTTAATGGCCCAACAGGCCGTCTGTATGCTCTAGATCAAGGCTCAGTCCCTCTTAGAAGCCCACGTATCACCGAGCGATGGTGCGCGCATCCCCAAATGGCCCCTCGAGCTCCCTTCGATTGGCCCAAAGGGACTGTGCTACTGTAAACGGATCTAGATCGGTAAGCGCCCGCCGAGTGCTCCCATAAAATTATAAAGTCAAAAAAGGAGAGAAAAAAGATTCACATAAAATAACAAAAAGAGAAAAAAAAAATAAAAAAAATTCCTGAAACACGACACTAGTTCTCAAAAAGAGCGTCACAACGCCTGTTTGCCCCACTCCGAGAGCCTTGTTAAATCAATTCGGAATGATCGGGTTCACCCAAAAATTCTCAAACCCTATTTTACATAGGGACACCTCATGTCTGATCCGGCAGGCAAAATACTGGCCACGTTTACCCCCGATCATTAGGAAACCGCTCCTAAACCCACTTCCCTAAACAAGATAGCGGGGTCTAATTTGTTTAAGGACCAAGACCACGCATCCCCAGGAGTAAAGACCTGATCCGGCAGCCAAACCAACAACCTTTTGATATGTAGTTAAAATCCTGAGTAGGTTTACCCCACCTTCCAAGCTTTGGCTCTGATCATCCACCTTCTGATCTATGATTGAGCAAGAGTGCACCCGACTTCAGACCATTCAAAAAGTCTATTGTTAATTGAAACTGACCCGTCAAAAATGAAATTGCAACCAACCAAACTATGTGCAAACATACAGACCGAAGGGCTCATTCCCTTTTATTTTCTTTCATAGAGGCTTAAAACCTGTATAGGCATAGTGTCCTTGTTAAATGTACGCACTTACATTTGGATATCCGCAAGATGGTCGTTTGTCCTCGTAAATTGTACCTTAGGGTCGAGGCTTCCGTTTGTGCCTATTTGCAACTTATCGCCCCTGATGGCTGTCTGTCTGTGCATAGTTAGTAAGATGTGATTTCATTAGGGATGGAGGCTAAAATTGACCATCTCTTTTGATGGATGTTTGGTCCTAGCCCGATCTTTTTTAGCTTTGTCTTGAGTTAAGGCACTCTAGTTCGTGTGAATCAGGAGTACCTCACTGCCAGAACGTGCACACCCCCAAGGTGTACCTATCCCTGATAGATCACACGCACCCTTAAAGTGTATCAACTAGCATTTAATCCACTTAAAGAGTTGTGTAAGAATAAAATTGTCAGAGGTCCTTGAGCTTTGCTTAGAGGCCTCAAAAAAAAAGAAAATTCAAAAAATAACACACAAAAATTCACTTTGAAAATGGGCATACATTCCCAAGAAGTGTCGCGACATCAATATTCGCTTCACTCGGGTAAATCAGGCTAAAGCAACCTCGAGGTTGATGGGTTCGCCCAAAGACTCTGAGCCTTACCTAGGTAAGGGCACCCATGGCCAATCCAATGGAGCTGTCGATACCCCATAGAATTGGACACAATTTGTAGGCCTTCGCTTTGTGTACTTCGCGTCGACCCCGAAGCATAGATCGATCACGCCGTTTCATGGAGCTGTTTGGATCAGATTAACACTCAACATCATAAATCTATAATTTCCCTCAGGAAGTGGACGATATCCCGGCTAGCGGGCTTACACTTTCTATGATCATCACAGTTATGCCCAGTAATGTCGCAATGCGCTTGGGGACTGTTAGCTTTGAGGTACAGACGATATCCCGAAATGAGAGGGCTTACGTACACTCACCATCACCATGGATGTTTGAGAATTGAGTTAAACCTGGAAGACCCATCAAACGTGCCTTGGACCTCTTCAGATGTCTCTTGTCTTTGGCGTCCGATCATTAGTGATCGAATACCAAAGAGGGGCATCTGTAGACACCCAAATTCGGCCTAAGGCTCGATTAGTCTATACTCTGAGAGAGATGCACCCCTGTGCTTCCGATGGCACCCTTGAACCCTTAGGAACCAACCCAGACCTTTAGGAATCATCCTGAACTCATTAGAACCATTCCCCTAACCCTTAGGGATCACCCCTAAACCCTAGGATCCCATCCTAGACCCAGCTTAAACCCTTCTGAGAAAATGATGGGAGGAGAGCTACAACTTTTTACACAAACCATTTTTGAGAAGTTGCCCCATACCATTGGAAGGAAGACTTCTCCAGCTTTCCAGCAAGCCAAAGATCACCCAATTTGGAGTTGTGGTTCAAAGGTTATGGCCAATTGAAGTTTCACATAAAATCATAACTTTTGCTCAGGCGTATGTATTAGATACGCTCAGCCAATTTGGCCCCATTTTGGTCAGGCGCATATATTATATACGCCTGGCATTTTTGGGCCAAATTTGGCCGGGCGTATATAATACATACGCCCAGCATAGGTAGGGCCCACCACGGACACTCACCTTCTCAGATCTCCTCTGATTTTCATGCAAATCACTGTACATAAACTGGGCGTATGTAATATATACTCCCAGCTTAGCTACAGTAACTGTCAACAAATGCTCGAATTTCCTCCATCTAGTTTGACCTTTTGACCATCCCCTTGGTTGAGGTGGTGTCTTAAGGTTGGTTGCACCCCCTTTGAGCTTATTAGCAACCCTTAAGTCACCCATTGTCTCACCCCATCATCTACCATTGAAACCGGTTTCCCAAACCCCTAGGACCCTAAAAATCTAGAAAACCTTAGATGGAGGATTCCCTAATTGCTAAAATAATTAGCTCTTAAGTAACCCTCTAACCCACCTCTTCTCTATAAATAGAGAGGCTCCCCTCTTCCCAAAGGGTTGAAAAATTAAGGTTGAAAGTTAAGCTTAAGAGAGAGAGCCCTAGTGAGAGAAAAATATATATTATTTTACATTCTTCAACCAGAACTCCAGCATGCTTAGTTCATCCTTTTCAACCCTTTTCAGCCATTAGATCACCCCTCTTTAGTCAAGCTTAGTCCCTAGCATCATCCTATACTTCCTATCTACCGAATCCTAGCATTAGAACCTATTCATCTACCATTTAAGCCACTTAAATTCATTGGAAGCACGCCGAAGCGGAGGTCTTCCACGGTGCAACAAGGGCCCGTGAGCTCCGGCTCACCCCTCTCTTCCTCTACCTTCTTAGTGTTTCCTCCGTCCAAGGATTCAAGCCGTTACGCCGCCAAAATTTTAGTTTGGCTCAAAGCTTGATAGGACCGTATTGCCTTCGGGCAAGGGGAAGCTCCACCCATTTGTTTTTATTTTGGCCATAGAAAGAGACCGCTATGTGCGGGTTGATCGGGTGCCTAAACTCTTCCCGATCGATAACCGAAGCCCCTACCCTAGAGCCTTTGGCAAAGATCGGTAAATCAGAGTCATATTTAGCACTTCGGTGCTCAAAATATTGATTTAAAGGTTTCCCAGGTCACCAAAAGCTTCGGGTGGCGACTCTACATTTCATTCCATCGCGTGTGCATCGTCGCGACGGGTTAGAGAGAATCCATGGTCGCACACATGCCCATGTTGTCCAAGCATATGGGCAGCAACCTACTGGGTACACATGGAGAAACCACTCATGTTTGAGGTGGAGACAAGATACATATCGTCAGCCCCAGCAGCGGCAATTGGCAGCTCCATACAGACCTCAACACCAATTTAACCAAGGTTATTTACCAAGGCAAAATTTTCAGTTGCCTGCCCCACAACCCAATTAGTTGGTCTTGCCCCCAAAACAACCCAAATCCTCTTCCTTTAAAGAGCAAATGCTGACATCTATTCAGAATTTGTGGAACTTGTTCCAAACTGTGAACTCCCATTGGCAAAGCATTAAAAAAATAGAGGACCAGCTGGGTCAAATCTCTAATGCTTTAAATAGGAGAGAGGAGGGCAAACTACCCAGTCAACCCTTGGCCAACCCTAAAGGATAGTATATGATTGGAGAAGGCTCCTCTACCAATGAGGAGGCTAATGCAATTACTACCCTAAGGAGTGGCAGAGTGGTTGATAACTTGGTGGGCAGGGCAACTGAGGAGGTCATAGAGAGTGAAAATGAAAGAAATGTGAGTGTTAAAGAACCAAGGAATTTATCCCCTGCTATGGATCAGCAAGGGCAAAATAAAGGGGCTGATGTTGAGCCCCAACAGCAAATAATATGTGAAGAAAAAAGAAAAAAGCAAAAAACAAAAAATTGACCATAATGTGGTTAGGCGTGCAGCTGTGGCACTAGCAGTCCGACAACTGCCATTTCCTCATGCACTTACTGGCCCATCTCCCTTTGATAAGAGGAATGCTCAGATGGAGGAAATGAGGAGACCTTCAAGCAGGTTAAGATCAATTTGCCCCTGCTTGATGCTATAAAATAGGTCCCTGCCTATGCTAAATTCTTAAAGGACCTCTACACACAGAAAAGAAAGGCAAGGGTGCAGTTGTCCAAAAAGGTTTTTGCTGTCTAGGGGTACCTACTATCCCTTGCATAAATACCATTGGTGGAGCCCTCTTGGACTTAGGGGCCGGTGTTAACATGCTTCTATATTCTATGTATGAGGAGCTAGGTTTGGGGGAGCTAAAAGTCACATCAGTTGTACTCCAACTGGCTGATAGGTCTGAGAGGAGACCTGTGGGTGTGGTGGAGGATGTTTTGGTGGGAGTGGACAAGTTCTACTATCCTGCTGATTTCCTAGTTTTGGACATGGACCCTTGCAAAAATAAAACTCCAATTCCTGTCATCCTTGGAAGGCCATTCTTGGCCACTACAAATGCTTGCATACAATGTAGGTCAGGGGTGATGGAGGTGACCTTTGGAAACATGAAGGTCCAATTAAATATGTACAATGCTACTAGGCAACCTCAGATGGACATTGAGGACTACTGTGCAATAGATGTACTTGTTGGCTTTGTGGAAGAAGAATTATCCAATCTGCTATATTGGAATAATGTTGCTAAAAATTTGGAAAGTATTTGGAGTATGGTTGAGGAGGAGGCCCAAGTTCTCATGACAGAAGACAACACCAAAATAGTCTTATGTGGGCCTAGTGTTGCGTTCCAGCTGAAAACCTATATTGCTGCCCCTTTCTCAAACCACCAAGGCACCTTTGCTGCCTTCCATTGAAAGTCCCCCTAAGCTGGAGCTGAAACAGCTCCCAAACACATGAAAGTATGTTTTCTTGGGGCAAAACAAAAAGCTTCCAGTGATTATCTCTGCCTCTCTCACTAGTAAGCAGTAGGAGGAATTATTAAGTGTTCTTAAGAAGCACACAAAGGCAATGGGGTGAACAATTGCTGATCTAAGAGGCATTGATGCCTTAGTTTACATGCATAAAATTCACTTGGAAGAGGGTACCAAACCCTCAAGGGAGAGATAGAGGAAGCTTAATCCTCACATGCAAGAGGTGGTCTTGAAAAATTGAGGCATCAATACCCCATTTCAGATTCAGAGTGGGTGTCACCCATCCAGGTGGTACCTAAAAAATCAGGCATAACAATTATTACTTCTGATTCTAGGGACTTGATGCTAGCCAGGGAGACAACTGGCTAAGAGAGTTTGCGTTGATTACAGGAAACTCAACTCTAACACCAGGAAAGACCACTTCCCTCTCCCCTTCATTGACCAAATTTTAGATAAGCTGGCTGGGAAGGCATTTTACTGCTTTCTTGATGGATACTCAGGGTATAACCAAATCCCTATGTATCCTCAAGATCAAGAAAAAACTACTTTCACATGTTCCTTTGGCACCTTTGCTTACAGGAGGATGCCTTTTGGACTGTGCAATGCCCCAACCACATTTCAGAGGTGCATATATGCAATTTTTTCTGATATGATTGATAAGTTCTTAGAAATATTCATGGATGACTTCTCTGTTTATGGGGGCAGCTTTAGCCAATGCTTCAAACACCTTGACCTGGTTTTACAAAGATGCGAATAGACCAATTTGGTCTTAAGCTGGGAAAAGAGCCACTTTATGGTAACACAAGGAATTGTGTTAGGCTATGTGGTCTCTCACAGAGGAATAGAGGTTGATAAAGCTAAAGTGGACCTGATATCACACCTGCCCCTACCAAGGACTGTCAAGCAAATCAGATCCTTCTTTGGACATGCTGGTTTTTACAGGAGGTTCATTGAGGACTTCAATAAAATTGCGAAGCCATTGTGCCACCTGTTGTGTCAGAATGCTCCATTTGAATTCTCTGCTGAGTGTCTTGAGGCCTTTGAGGTCTTAAAAAAGTGTCCTACCACTGCTCCTGTAATCCAAGCCCCAGATTACTTACTCCCTTTTGAACTGATGTGTGATGCATCAGACTTAGCCATAGGTGCTATCTTAGGACAGAGAAAAGATAAGTTGCCTGCAGCGATTTATTATGACAGCAAAACACTAGCTGAAGCTCAGCTCAACTACACTTCCACTGAGAAGGAGCTGCTTGTTGTGGTGTTTGCTATAGACAAGTTCAGACCCTACTTGCTTGGGTCTAAAATTATTATTTTTACTGATCACTCAGCCCTGAAATACCTATTGGCTAAGAAGGATGCCAAACCAAGACTGATCAGATGGATCCTCCTATTGCAGGATTTTGATCTTGAGATCAAGGATAAGAAAGGAGTTGAGAATGTGGTGGCTGACCACCTCTCTAGAATTATTTTGGAAGAATGTGTAGCAGCACCTGTCAATGAATTGTTTCGTGATGAGCAGTTATTTGTTGTGCAGTCTAGTGTGGCATGGTTTGCACACATTGTGAATTTTCTTGTTGTTGGTAGGATCCCCCCTCACTAGTCCAAGATGGACAAAGACCTATTTTTCTCTCAGGTCAATCATTTTCTGTGGGAGGAACCATACATATATAAGCATTGTGCAGATCAGGTGGTAAGGAGATGTGTGCCTGAAAGTGAGTTTCACAGCATTCTTTCTATGCGCCATGAGCAAGCTTGTGGAGGTCAATTTAGTGGCAAAAAGATAGCTGCAAAACATTTGCAATGTGGGTTTTATTGGCCCTCTTTGTTCAAAGATGCACACATACATTGCAAAGCCTGTGATAAATGTCAAAGGTTGAGAGGCATTTCCAAGAAAGATTTAATGCCATTGTAGCCCATCCTTGTGGTAGAATTTTTTAACATCTGGGGCATTGATTTTAGGGGCCCCTTTCCTCCTATAGGTTTCAACTTTATACTTGTGGCAGTGGACTATGTGCCCAAATTGGTGGAAGCCATTGCCACAAGAACCAATGACCACACAGTTGTCCTTAAAATTTTAAAGGATAATATCTTCTCCAGATTTGACACCTCCAGAGCTATCATTAGTGATGGGGGGAGTCATTTCTGTAACAGGCCTTTTGAGAATCTGCTCAAAAAGTATTTTGTTACACACAAAATTGTAACTCCTTACCACCCACAGACCAGTGGGCAAGTTGAAATTTCTAATAGGGAGATCAAGCACATTTTGGAGAAGACTGTAAGGATAGATAGAAATGACTGGGCATAAAAGATGAATGATGCTTTGTGGGCTTATAGGACTGCCTATAAGATACCCCTATTGATATGTCCCCTTTTAGGCTGGTCTATGACAATGCCTGCCACCTATCAGTGGAGTTAGAGCACAGAACCTACTGGGCTATCGAAAAACTGAATTTTGATCTAACTACTGCTAGTTCTCATAAGAAATTACAAATTCCAAAGCTTGATGAGCTGAGACTGGAAGCCTATACAAATTCAAGAATTTACAAGGAGATATCCAAGGCATTCTTTGACAAGAAACTCATGAAGAAGGACTTCAATGTTGGCACCAAGGTTTGACTTTTCAACTCCAAATGAAAATTCTTTCCAAGAAAGTTAAAATCTAGATGGGATGGACCTTACACTATCATCCATGCCTCCCCATCTGGTGTTGTGGACATCTTGGATCCTATGTCTTGGAAGATCATGAAAGTGAATGGTCAAAGGCTGAAACTTTGTATAGAAAATTTAGTGCAGCCTCCTCAGACCATTCATCTACATGAACCCCTCACTGCTTAATGATCCACAGTTTTATAAAATGTGTACCATATTTATTGAATGTATGTTTTGTTTTGTTCTATTTTGAGTTGTGTGTTGATGATGTCATGTGCATGTTTGTCATCTGAATTGAATGTGCATATACCTGATGTTGATGTGCATGTCTGTTGCTCCTGTATGGTTGAGGTGTTGTCAGTGTAAATGACATGAATCTGACATAATTGAAAACCTTTACCATTCTAAAGTTTTGATGTACATATGTTGATAATGGGCACTAAGATTATCAGGATGAAATTGATTACTTGTGAAGGAGTTGGTGTTGATGCACAATGGATAGGTGCATGTCAGTATGGATGCACTGACCAATGTATAGCACTGAGAAAGAAAGAGTTTTGACTTGTTGCGAGGCTCAAAGACCTAAATTTTACACTCGCAAGTCAATTTTTGGCTTTCTCGTGAGGCTGTATAATGACCTGTGTTACCTCGCGAGAGCCGCGTGAGTGAACTGCCTAAAGGAGATAAAAGATGGATCCTCGCGAGGCTACCTCTTCTTCGTGATAATGAGCTGTGCGCCAATTGGGAATCACACATGTTGTCCTACATGAGAGCCTCGCGAGCAAAAAGAACTCTGAAGCCTGCAATGTTCAATACCTCGTGAGGCCCTAATTCAACTTTGCGAAGTTCCCTCGTGAGACTCTTCTGTTTCTGGAGAAATATTTCTCGCGAGGTGGCATTCATACTACGCGAGAAAATAAAGCTTCGTGAGTACCTGGCGAGAACTGCGTGAAGCACAGGTTTCTTCATTTAAACCCTGTGATTTTTCAGTTTCTTCATTTCTTCTCTTCTTTGCCTTAGTTCCACTGAGCACTTCCGAGCCCTTCTCTATTCTCTATTACCTAATCCACTGCAACTCAGCCATTTTCCTCCTACAATTGTGTTCCACATCACCTCCCGATTACTTTAAACTAGGTTTGGGGGGATTTGATCCATTATGCCACGGGTGAAGTGGAACCCTAGCTATGAGTTAAGAAGAGAAGAATTTGTGGGCATTACCTCCATTGCAGCGTGAACTATCTCCACTTTGTATTTAAAGCCCTAATTTGGAGGAATTTTTGTAGTCATGGCCACGGGTTCAAAATTCACTGACACACTGGCTGCCATGCTAAACCCCTCACCTGTTGGGAGCCCTGGGGCCATACACAAATCTGTTAGGATTGCAGAGGCCTCCACTATGGAGACCTTTGAGATGCCTCCACCCACCGTTGAGTCCCAAGTGGAGAACCTAAGAAAAGGGCGGCCCCAGTGAAGAAGGCCAAGGGTGTGGCCTCTGATGCCCAAGCTCAAAAGAAGAAATTTGCTCCCAAAAAGAGGGCCAGAGAGCACCCACCTGCTATGAGCCCTATGAAAGCAAAGAAAAAATAGAAAAGGGTAAAAACATGATCCCTGAGGTCCCTGAGGTTGCCCCTGAGGAGGAGGAAGATAATGAGTACCTAAGGGTCCCCTTTGAATTTGTCGTTGCAATTAAGCTGGAAGCAGAAACTGCTTTTGATAAGGCATTCTTTGAGAACCTACCAGAGACAGCTGCCTCAATTGAATACTTGACCAAGACCACACTGTTTTCCCTATTGAGGCCCGCACTACAGCTAGTCTTCCCTAGGCTAGTGCAGTTGTTTTATCAAAATATTAGGGTGAAGATAGAGGATGATGGGAACCCAGCATTGCAAGTGCTGATAGACAATTTTGAGATGTTGTTTAACAAAGCAGCAATTGTTGAGATACTTGGGATACCAGCCAAGTATAGCCCAGAGTGTGGCTTGGGTCTTCTTTTGATAGCCACAATTCCAGAAATTGCCAAGGTGCTCATTGGAGGAGTTACTGTATCAGGGTTGTCCATTAGGAATAGGGATTTACACCCTAACCTCAGATTTATGGATGGGGTACTTAGGAAGAATGTATATTACTCTGGGCCCCAGCAAGAGAGGAGGTTCTCCCTTGCTAATGCTCTTTACTCCTTCCACCTTAACCACTACATTGATGCAGCCATGGAATGAAGGATATTCATGAAAACGTGAAGAATGAAAAGAAGCCTCATTCATTACCCTACTGTAGGCTCATTACAGCCTTGCTGCAGCTGGAGGCTATCACTTTCAAATGAATGAGAAAACTATAGCCTTGGCCCCCAGCAAATGTGGCAAAAAGCAGTGGGAGATCAGTGGTACCATGATTGCGAAAAAGAAGAAGGAAGTAGTTGATGTTGCTTCTATGGCCACCTCTACAGCAGCCCTCACCTCTGCAACCATTCCTTTAGTCTCTGCTGCTGTCAGCCCTCTTGCTGACTCTCAAGCAGCCACCTCAAGTGTGCCAGCCAGCACTACATTGATAAACATTACCTCATCAATAATGACCTCCATTCCCATGCCAATTCCTACCTCCACCCCAACCTCCAAACCCTCCATAGTAACCTCATTAACTCAACAACAATCCATAACCTCACCACCCATAACCATCTCAACAACCACAACATCTCCATCTAATACCATCACATCATCCTCACAGCCCACCATTGCCACATCATCTATACCTATACAATTACCCATTATATCAGCCCCAATTAGCTCAGTCATCTCCACATTACCTGATGTGATTATACCATTACCTATACCTTTACCTATTACATCAACCACAGCTAGCCCAACCATCCCTACCATACCTTTAACCTTACCTACACCTGTGCCCACACCCACAGCCCATCCCAGCCTACCTTTTAAAGTAACATACAAAAAGAAAAAAAAGCTAATCAAAGGGCCCACTAAGCCCCAACCCACCTATGTATCCCAACTTATCCTAATCCCTGCAACAGCAACCATACTAAACCCAACCATAGATATCCAACCACCCTCACCAACCCCTATATCCTCACCTCAGCCCATTGAACCTGATACCCTTGAACCTTTAAGCTAATCCATCCCTTATTCCCCTACCCATGACCAAGACCCTTTTTCTGGAGAGGGATACTCAGCCATGATGACCTCTATTATAGGAGAAATCAATTATGAGTTTACCCCTCTCCCAGATCCACCACAGCCTCATCATTTTACCCCTCCACCGAATTCACCCCTATCATAGCACATTACTCCTACACTTACTTTACCACAGCCTAGTACCTTCCACCATGCACCCACCTCTCCATTTCAACTTGTCCCACCCACAACAACCATCACCCCTGACCTCCTACCTCAAATCCTTAACCTACTACTCTCCCTTCAATCCCAAATGTTGGTCAACACCCAAACCCAAACATCCATAGAGGCCAACCTCCAAGTCATGACCTCCACCCTCCAAAACCAGACCTCAATTCAAACCAGTTTATAAGCCATCCAATCAACCTTGTCATTTTTAACCCAACCATCACAAGAGCCAACTATCCCTACACCCACTCATTTACTTATTCCACCCCCTTCTTCCCAACCCATAACTTTAGCTGTGATCTCCACTGTTGCTGCACCCATTTAACATCTTCCCATTATCCCTCCAATTATACTTACAAATGCCTCCACCAAAACAGAAACCCAACCTGTGCTTTTACCCATTCTTGGCCACCCTCTAGTACTTGCTTACTAAGAACCCCAACCTGCAACCCCACCGGTAGTAGCAACCTCTGATGCTACCACAGATGTGGTAAACCTCATATCCACCTCCTCAAAAGCCTCCCAAATAGACCCAGAGGTAATAGACCTCACAGTACCTGAGCTTCAAGTCCCTCAGCCTTTACTCTCTACATCCCCCCTATCCATGCCATCATCCATCCCTTCATCATTACTGGCTGGCCCTTCTTCCATACTGAGCAGCCCATATTATCTGCCTCTTTCTTTTATATATCTCCATAGTTAACCCTCCTACATGTCACGTAAATTAACTCATACCTTAAAAAGGATGTCATTAGAGGCATGATTGACCTTAGAATCTCAATCAGGATGTCCTATGACACGAAGATAAATCAAATGGATTTGGATTATAAAATTGAGATGCTGAGAATATCAAAGGGCTGGAAATAAATTTTGATTCAATTTGAAGCTCAAAAGCATATTGCAGCAACAGAGATAATGAGAGCAGATGGACTTGAGAAAAGGTTAGCTGCCTCTAGAGAGGTCACAAAGGCCACCTGAGATCTATATGAAAGTAGAGTTGAACTTGCTAAAAAGAAGACAGAAATACTCGAAAAGAGAATTGTTGAATTGGTTGCCAGTGGGCCTACACAAGCAGCTGAGACTACCCCTCTTGCCACTTCTCCTCCAGCCAGTTCACCACCTAAGAAAACAGAAGTTACCCAGCAGAGGAATGTGACTGCTAAGAGGTCAGTTTCAACTGTTGCTGCTTTGAAAAAAAAAGAAATAGAAAAGGAGTCCAAGAACAAGCTGATGCACCTGACAATTCAGATGATTAGATTTGTACATGTGGTTAGTTAGGATGTTTTTTGTAAAATCCTTTTGTAGTTATGTTCCCTTGCATTGTACATATTTCTGTGTTATAAATGAAATTTCTCTTTGGTAGCTTTTGTGTGAAGTTTATTTGGTCCACTTTATTTATGCTATTTGTCTGTTTGTTTGTTTTAGTAATTTGTATGTGCTTTATTTATACTGTTACCTGCTTTATTTTTGTTTTATTATCCCAAAATATCCTGCTGCACAAGCACATTATCTTTGAATAAGTTAGGACACTACTCCTCTTAGGTTTGGGAGTGTGGCAAGGTTTGTCAATGATGCAGTTAATCTAAGTGCAGCAGAATCAAGGAAGTAAGATAGAAATAGAGCTAAGTCCACCTAAGGAAATTTGAAAATGAGAAAATTCAAAAATTTTGCAGACCTTTAGGCATAAAAAACCCTTACATTCTAACATTTCCATGAGGTGAATAACAAGAAAACTCACTCGTGTCAGTACTTAGTGAACCATTAAAGAGAGAAAAAGATAAGGACATGCCTAAGAGTTCAATGGAAGACATTACCTAGTGAGATTTGGGCCTACAAATATTTTTTTTCTTTGAGGAGTGACTGAGGCAATTCTTTTTGCTCTAAGGACTAGCTGAGTCAATGTCCTCAGTAGAAGTTAGGCATCTCCATGTTGAAATAGCTGACAATATCCGTAAAATTTAGGAAAGGATCAAGGCCTTCTCTTGGACAGTTTGAGCTTAAAAATACCAAACCCAGTGAATTGTCCTTGTGCATATACCTTTTGAGCCTTAATTTCTATTTTTCTTCAAAATATACCTGAGTACTTGCACCTAAACCTGTCGACCTGATTCAAACCTACCCCCACTCTGAGAATTCAGAAGGTAATGGAGAAGGAGTTGAAGAGGGGACAAGCTATGGTCAACATTTGGTGAATGGAGAAGAAACAGAAAAAAAAAGACAATAGTGTAGCAGCTGGGAAGAGGGTGACATTTTAGAATAATACAAACAAAAAGAAAAGAAAAATATATTCAAAGGAAAAACAGAAAAACAAATTAATGAAAATGGATAGAGAGGAGTCAAGAGGGAATTTCATTGGAAAAAGTAAGAGGAGAAGCTGCCACTTCAAGTCTGAAAAATATCAAAGAATATGAAATGTGCTGATCTAAAGAAGGTGAAGTCATGAATCACCTCCTTCACCTGCTGATTTCTCAATTTTGCAACCTTTTCACCCTTCCATTCTTTGTAACCAATACCCATAAGCCGCATTACAACCCAGTCATAAGACCTTGTGATCCTAAGTGAATGAGTTGTTATGTGGAGATGAGGAGTTGTCCAATTTATGGTGGAAATAGCCAATGATGCCAGAATTTAGGAGCCTTGCCTATGCTCATGCTTACAGACCCATTTGGGAGCTGTAATTGCTCTTGAGCTTGTGTGAAAATAAAAACCCTCAAAGTTATTTATGAGAGACTGCCCTGGTAAGCACTGGGTCTGACATTAAATGTATTAGGCATTACCTAAACCTAATTTTTGAATTGACGGTGAGCTCAATACTGACATACAGTTGTTGTTTCTCTTGTTGAAAGCTGATTGGAATTGATATGCATACTTGCAAGAGTTTTTAAGTAATTAAATGTTTGCACATATCAGTTGTTTAAATTCTTCACATTTTGAAAAGAATCAAAGGTGGACTGATGCTCTATTTATGGAATGCTGATTTGATGGATGTTGCACTTTTGTTAACTATTTTCATTGAGAAGTTTGTGGGTACCTTCACTGAAAACCCTCAGGAGACTTCACTCCTCCACTATAGATCACCTAGGGGTTTAAAAGGCTTGATGCATAAGCTAAATGCATCCGTGCTCCCTACGAAAGTGGCATTTACATTCTTGGAGTAGTTGATTAAATTTTGCTTTGCTCGAGGACTAGCAAAGATTAGGTTTGGGGTGTGTTATTCACTGAAAAGTACCACTTTTCACCTCTTAACCTGGCCTTTGATACACCTTGAAGCTAACTAATAAATCTTCTTTATCTTGTTTTGTAGTTAGTAATAACTTGTGCAACTTAACACAAAGTTCATGCCTTTGGTGCTAAGAAGAGAGAGCATTCAACCAAGGGATGACAGATGAGCCAAAGACTAATGGAACACCATGCTGATACACACCATGGTGACTGTTGCTTGTCAAGGTGGACCAAGAAAGTCTAGCAGATGAAAGAAGTGTGAATGTGAGTGGAGAGATGTGCAACAGCAGCAGCTGCATAGCAGAGAAGCAGAAGAGATGCAATCTCGCACAGTAGAAATTTTGCCTCACTCTGTTCAAGTCTGCAGCAGAGCTTCCTCGCGCAAATGTTACATCCAGCATAAGGGAACTCACGAGGAATTCGTGCAGCTCAGTGAAAGAATTGCTCCAAAGCAGTCTCTCGCGCCGTAATCGCGCTCTTCAGCTGCAACCAACACTCAAGGACCTCGCAAAGTCCTCGTGCACTAAGCCTTCAGAAATCCAGCTCATGAAGCTCTCACGAGGAACAAGTCTTATATCAGCCACATGCACTATCTCGCGAGGCCAAATTGCACAAAGAACAACAAGAAACTCGTGAAGTCCTCGCGTGGTTAAGGAGGAGAGGGAACTCCAGAAGTTATCTCGCGCAGTTCTCGCATGCTTAAAGGCTGTACCCTTTACCTAGCGAGCTGAGTTGATCATTTGACAAGAAGCCAAGCGAGATTTAAAGGCATCCACGCGAGCAAAGTCAAGCACTGTAAATTCTTTTACACGAGTGCAATAAGGGCCAAAGCAGTTGTGCAACCATTTAAAGACTTGCTGTGAGAAAAAGGGACTTTCCAAGACAAATTCCACCTCGCAAAGCATGAAGCAGCTGTGCGAATGAACTAGAAAGCAAAAGGCAGCCCCGCAAAGCTCGGGCTCTCCACTTCTCAGTCTTAACTCAAGGACCTTTTGAGAACTTCCCAAGGTCTACGGCACCAATCCCGAGGCCCTGATCTCGAGGCACACATCCCAAGACATCCAAGGGTTGTAACAGTGCCACATCTACTAGGAAATTAGGCTTAATCTTCTGTTGGCTAAGGCATTAGGACTAAGTATTTAAGCTGTAAATGTAACTTAGAATATTTATCTCTCCTTCAACCTTTGTCTATGGTGAGCTTGAGCAGACTAGGGTTAGGATTTGATCACCTCTTTTTTTCCCATTTTTCTTCTCTCCTAGCCCAGCACTTGCAGGCTAATCCTTTATAAACAGTTAGCTTTAGTTTATGTAGATTTTGTAATAGGTCTTGCAACCTTTGGGATTTTGTGAAGAGCTATTGTGCACAAGGCTGCTGCCTTGAGAAATTGTATTGTAAGTATTTTTTATCAATGAAATTTTTACTTTAATTATTCCTTCAATCTATTATTTTTCTATTTGCCCATAGTTTTGTTCAATCTACGCATGCATTTAGTATTTGAGCTTAATTGAAAGGCCCATGAAAGCTTGAGCTTGTAGCCCTGGGACCATGGTGGCAGCAGTAATTTACATGTTCCTTCTCAGACCTCTGTGGTGTGGATAACCTTTATGGATAGCCTGTAACCATTTAAGTGGACAGACTATAGCACCAGGGTGATTCCAAGCCACAGATCTAAAAAGGATTCTTCTCCTTTGCACTTGAGCTTGTAGCCTTATGAGAGGTTGTTGCAGGAACAAGCTCCCCTCTATTTTACTGGACCAATATTAGATGTTAGATCATATTTCTCTGTAGTGATTGCAGACTTGTGAGCTGAGTCATGGAAATCCTTTGAAGCAATGACTAGTTGCATTTAAGTCCCCAAATAGCCCTTGAACAACTGTGATCTTTACTAGTTTTTCAAGAACTATTTGCTCCCATGGATGTTTGAGCTTGTAGCCTAGAAAACATGGGGTCTGCAATGATATTAATGATCTTATTTGGGCCATTGGGTGGACAACTATTGGATTATCTGTGACCATTAAAGTGGACAGGTTATAACCTTAAGATCAGTCCACTCCTTTGGATCATATTGGTTTTTTGATTTAATTTATGTGGTTTGATCCTCTTTATTGGATAGCTTATGACCATTTAAGTGGATAGGTTATAACCTTAAGAGATCAGGTCAAACTATAGGAGTTAAACTAGATACCTCTTCCTTGCAGATGTGCTTGTAACCATCTGAGGAACTGCTACAGAGACAGCCTTAAATCTGAGTTACATAGCTAGATTAAACTTAGCTCTATTGCCTACTTCCCATCATTTTATCTTTCTTTTAGGCACACACACCAGCACCATCTTTTTCATAACCCTTTCTTTAGGATAGGGCTGTATGTTATTTATCTTCTTTTAGTATTAATTTAGTGTAGTTGTGACACCCAACTCTCTTTCTTTAGGATTGTTATATCTGTAGCCAGATCTGGATGCCTACTAATATAACCCATTTTGGATTCTAGATCAATTTCTCTGTGGGATAAACTCTTATTCAAAACTTGCTACAACAACCCTGTATCTTTCAGGTTGTCTGTGTTTCGGATTTACTGTTTTAACAAATTTTTATTCTTTCACTTTTTGATTTATATATCTTCCATTGTTTTCTCACCAATAACAAGACAGCACTCTAGAAATGACCAAAAAATAACTTGCCTCAATCGAGAACGAGGAGGGAACCTCGCGAGAACCTCACGAACGATAGAATCCTCACAAGCATCACCCCTGACATGATTACGTGACGTGTGACGAGACTAGCCAACCGAGGAACCCGTAGCCCTTGACTCTGATCCATCAAGCTGACTAGCCAACCTGCGCACTCTGTTGTACAACCCACCTTGAATTTATTAAATGATTAAAACAGCCAATTAAAAAGGCACGAATTAAAGAGAAATGGAATCAAGGTGAGCTGCCAGTCCTGTAAGAACCAGGACTATTGTAGCAAGTTTCAAGAGGTAAGCAAGGGTATGTTCACAGGGAAATATGTTCTAAAGGATGGTAAATCTCCAGATCCAGAGTAGATCTCGCACTCTATCCTAAATTAAGCTAAACTCAAAGCAGGAAAGAGGAGAGGTTTTATGATTTTGTCACTTTAACTATAGACTACAGAAGATAAATGCTATTGATCCAGACTTGATTAAACAGGGAGATGAGAAAATAAAAGTAAAGTAAAATTCAAAAGATGGAGAACAGTAGCTAGAGGTTTTGGTCTTTTACTGAAAATCGAAGGAATCAAAGGTAGTGCATAGGATAGATTTGCTACAATCCTCCATCGGGCTACAAGCACCCCATTTTTGGCAGATGCAAGGTAGAAGAATCCAATCTCAACCAGAGAATTGAAGCAATCCTAAGGCTATGCTCTATCCACTTTAATGGTCACAGACCATCCCAAAGATTGTTCCACTCTAAGGGTCTTGATTAGAATAAGAAAGCTATTGCAGTTGCTGTAGATGCCAGGCTACCAGCTCTCTATTTCTGACTGGCATCCACAGGAATATCTGACCCAGGAAAATCAAATACGAAAAAGTGAAATGTAGATCAGAATCACCATTAAAATCTATAATTATATTGCAATCACAAAATTTACAATCCTATTATGCCAAGATCTGCAATCTGTGCAACATGCAATCCTTTACATGTCTCTGAAACTCTCAATTTATAGCTCTAGACCTCACCCTAATTACTGAGAAGAGTTTAGCCACTCAAGATTGGCTAAAGAGAGAAGGGGAGGAGGAAGATGGAGGAAGAATTTGGAGGGAAAATGAATTTCGCGCTCGGCTCTGGTTCTCCCAAATTATGGATGGCTATTATGTATTTTCTTTAAGCTTTTATACTCTCCTCCTTTGTCCTCAGATACATTTCAGCCAATCAGAGCTCATGGCAATAATTCAGTTATTCTAGGCTGTTGATGTGGCTGATTTATCTTCTAGAAGGTCTTCTCCTATTGGCTCTCAACTGGCGAATACACGTGAAGTAGTTAGAGTTTCCATGCGTGCCCAAATATGTGCTAAAAATACCCCTAGGGGTCGCTGAAGTATTTTGTAACTCATGCATAGAAATCTGGAAGTGGCAGTTGCTGCAGAAGCATGCTAAGAAGTTACCAAATTGAGTGTCAAGAGGTTCAGGGGATCTTCTCAACAGGTTCTGGATCTGCTTTATGTTAACGCCGACAGGTTGCATTGGCTTTCGACAGCTTCGCAGACTTCTCGACAGGATTGAAGTTGCTAGTCAACAGGTTTGGCAACATCTCGGTAGGACTGGAGTAGCTCTCGATAGGTTTGGACACATCTCGACAGGTTGATGAAGATCCTGTCGACAGCTTGGGAGGACATCTTGAGATGTTGATTTTCACTTGTCGATAGGAGTGATGGCTCGTCGACAGGATGGGAAGACATCTTGAGATGTTGATTTTCACTTGTCGATAGGAGTGATGGCTCGTCGACAGGATGGGAAGCTCATTTCACCGTTCTGTTCAATTCTTCATTCATCCTATCGTTATGTTATAATCATCCTGTCGACAAGTTATACATTCTCCAGTGAAGTGCTCGACAAGTAGGCTCAATCCTCACGAGAATGAGTGTTGCTTCAGGTAAGTCATTGACAGGTTGTCTTGTATTGCTCGATAGGTTCAATTGAACCTCGCGATAAGTATCTGGAACCTCTCGACTCATCTGTACCTTGAAGTATCCTCTCGACAGGATCCACGTCTGTACTTCCAACCTCTCGGTAGGTGCTGGAACCTCTCCAGATCTTCATCTTTTCAACTCAGTACCTCTAGACAGCTTCATTCCTCACTCTCAGAACTTCTCGACAGGTGCTGGGAAGCTCTCGACAGCTTATTTTCAATGTTTTCACAACTGGCACACATCTTGGGTGTGTTGTTCTTCCTTTGTTCAACACTCAGCAACCACTTAATAGGTTCAATATTTCTTTGTTGCAGCTGGATTTAGTCTCAGGCCTTTCCAATTGGGTAGCACAGCGCTTCTTGGGCTCTTTTAAGTGGAAGTCTATATTAAGCTTGCAATTTATTGCTTAACTATAAAATGTACTCAAAACACATTATTAGTCAGCTCAAGGGTCTAACAAAGGTCAGGTTAGGAGGTGAAAAATGATATTTTTCACTGCTTAACACACTCCTCGCTCACTCCTCATCAGATGATACTGCAGCCCATCTAGGGATGCCTGCATCTCTGCCCGCGTCATCTGATGCGCCGCCTCCAACGCCTCAATCTGAGTCTTCTGTACGACCATCATTTCAACGAATAGGTCATCGCGACTCAGAGTGTCTCCAAGGATCCGTCTCACCTCAGGAGTGGTGCGTGCTCATGCTACCTCTAGGCGCGCCTCCTCAAGCTAACGAACCTGCGTAACCAAACCAAGTCAAAGAAAACAAATATATATATATATATATATATATATATATATATATATGAACATAAAAAAAGAGACTTTGAAAAAGAAAGAGTCATACCAAATCCAGCCTCTCCTCCAGAAGTCTCTCAATGGTCGTAGCAGTCACTGGATCAACAGGAGGCACAGAGAGAACAACAAACGTAGGCGGCTGCAACAAGAACAAACAAATACATCAAACAACACTATAATGATAAATAAACTATGAACACAATAACTAGAACATACCTGAGAAGGAACATGAGCAGATCCCTGAGAGGGAGCCTCAGGAGCAGAGTTTGGAACAGCCTGCACAACACCAAGCAAGCCAACACAAAATATGTCAAAAAAAATAAGACGAAATAACCTCAGCTGAAGTACACCAAACCAGAAACTATACCTGACTCTTGGGATGTAGAGAGGCAACAGTCGCCTCCCTCGTCTGGAAGTCCTTGGAAATTTGACACTAAAAGACCAACACAATGTTAATAAACTATTAATAATGTGAAACAATAACACCCAACAAACTACTACAATTATACAAACACGTCGAAGGATTGAGGAAACTTACCCAGTGCTCCAGCTCAGCCTGAAGCTGAGCCATCGCTCGATCTACCTGACTAGAGGAAGCAACTGAAGATTGATCAAATGTCAGAGTGGGACCTCCAGCAGCAAGCTCGACTCTCTACGAATAACAATAAACACATCAGTTGGCAAGCTCACAATGCTAACAATTAACAAAATCATGTTCGTATAGACACTTACCAATCGATCGATCTCAGATCGTAGGCTGGCCTCCGCCTCCCGGTTGGCCTGTTGCTGACTGCGTAGCAACCCGATCATCGCCACATGACTGGCGACCTCGCCTTCTCTCTCGGACTACCTAAAATAAAATGAGACACCACGACTATATCAGAATGATGGGAAGACTAAGTTAACATGGTACATAAGCAATTAAACCAATAAACTAACTCACCATGAGTCGTCGAGTCTCTGCTAGCCGAGCCCTGAACTCATGCTCTGCTCCCCTAGCCTGAGCAACCAAGGTGGCTAGGGAGCGCAACATATCCTCATTAGAACAAGGGGCGCACCCCATCTGCACCATCGCCCAATGAAGGGCATCTAAAGCCCCCTGCACACTCGCTGTGAGATGGCCATGCTCCAACGCGGCCAGTCTCTCCCTCAATGCCAACGCCGACTCCGGCCCGCCTATCGCAAAAGAGCCACTCCCGTGGAAGGGATGTGTGAAGAGGCACCCACCACCCAATGTCCTAAACCAACTCACATACTCTCACACATCCGCCTCGTCACGCGCCCTCGTAACCATGGTCCCCCCAGCTATGAAATCAGCCATCTGAAGCGCCATCCGCTCCGCAAAGTTTCGGCCAGGGGGGCTAGTCATCCTCTTCGCCACCATGTGGTGAATCTCCGGAGGGACTCCTTGAGTGAGCCCGAGCTGCCGCACCGCCCGAGATAAGTGAATCCTCTCTACCTTCTCAAAACAATGGACCCATATGTCCATGAAGAAGGGATGGCCAGACTGAATCACTGGCCCGCATCCCCCTCGGTCGCGTATGGCCTCCAAATCACCTACAACCAAACAAGCAAGCAAACCCATCAATGAATCCTTAGAGTCTGAAAACTCAAAACAAAACAAGACAAATGCATAGTAGTATATACCTGCCCGCATGCATGTCCACAAAGAGGCCACGCACGGTCTGAAGATCGGAAGACCAGCAACCCCGCAGCACTGCCCTCCACACATGCATCTGCGGAAATGTGAACGCCATCTCCAACGGAACCCTTGGACGAAGAAAAGTAAAATGATCATACGCCCAAAACTAAAAGAAAATTGACAAAGGAAATGTTGAATAGCTGCTACGACCAAAAAAAAAGAGACACCATGACACCAATTAACTAAAACTGAAGGGAAGGAAACCTCCGATCGTCGTGCCCCGTTCCCGATGATAAAGCTTCTCATAGAGATGCGCCAATGGGGCTGCACCCCACGCGTAAGTAGGGACCCGATCCAAGTCCCTAAGAATCAGTAAAAACAACCCAGTGATGCATCCCTGAGTCAAAGAAGAAAAGAGTACCACACCGAGGAAGTGCATCAAGAATGCTCAAAGCACCCTATCCGCAGACAACCCCCGACTCAATCACGACCTCCTGCTACCACCATGCAACATGCCTTATAAGACGCCCTTGCCTCCGAATGACACCTCGGAGGGATGAAGCCACTCGCAAGGGTATCAAAGAACCAAGTGACTCGAACTATACACCTGGCCCCAATCCACTCGACCTATACGGTACACTCAAAATCTCCTCGCACACCGCTAAATACTCTCCTGCCATCTGCCCCGTGATCGGCTCGCCCTCGAAACGAAGATCGATAATGTGGACCCAGTCCTCTAGAGTCGGCAACATCATACCAACTAGAAAGAGAAGCACCTGATGCTCCTCCCTCCACCTCTTCAGAATTGCCGCAATCAGGCCACGATCGACGTGAAAGGCCTCCAGCTCCAGGATCGGCCTGAAACCAAAAGACACCAACCGCGCCCGCTGAAACTCTGATAAGGCATGATATCAAGTATGAGACTTGGTCCATGTCGAGCTAATAGCCAGCTGCGAAAGCTCCTATTGAATGAAACATAAGCAAGAAAAATAAGACTAACACACATACCTACGACGAGAGACAAACAAATCCACCAAGAAGCCAACGAAATATGCCAAAACACACAATGACAATTCATAACAAGCACACAAAACATGTTAAGAACAACAAAGCAGAAACATGACCTATCTCTAGATGCTATCGTGATGCATGGGTGAGCACACAGTCAATGATCAATGCAGGTTCAACATAAATTAAAAAGGGTTTTAGATCCTAATAAATCTATGTCATAATCTAAATGCCTAAAGAAAAATGAAGGAACTCTTGCTCACGGGTACCTTCCCGGACTCGAGCAAAGAAATCCTCCAGTGGGAAGTGTCTGCGAGTCCGACGCTCCTCAGCCTCACCCTCGGCTCTCTCGCCCTCAGTCTCGTCCTCAGCTCTCTCACCCTCAACCCTCTCACCCTCATCCTCAGCTACACCTTGCTCAATCTCGAGTACCTCCTCCCTGACCCTCAGGTACCTCCTCTCTAACCATCTCCCCGACATCCACCTCCATAGCAAGAGTGTCGGTCCGAGCCTCGAAAGTCTGACCTATCTCCCCCATCATCATTCGCTCTAACTCAGAGACAGTAAGATTGTATCTACCATCGCCCTCAGACTCCATCCTAGAACAAAGAGCTTGAAAAATTGAAAAGAATGGAAGAAATGGTGTCTGAAACAGACGACTGAATCATAAGATATCGCGAAAACACAAAAACTAGGGCACATGGAAACAAGGAAACTAGAGAATCAAAGACAAAAAAGGATAGCGCGAAAAAAATAAAGAATTTTGAACTATATATAGAACACGGCTAAATCGCGCATTTGAATTCAAGCGCTCGATCAAATCACACTCCATCGTCCCCGCGTTTAATTCAGATCACACGCCCATCCTTGAGCGCGTAAATAGATTGTCGCCCATTCAAACTAACCCGACGCACTGGATGCGTGCAGCCTATCAAACGCGTAATCATCTTGTGCGCCCACACAGAGGCGCATAAATGCCACCTGCATAGTGACCAACCACCGCCCTATACCATGTGTTTAACTCTGTGGAACGACCAGACATTGGAGCTTAATGGCCTTCAGACCCCCAGAATCGCACGCTTCCTTGTCGACGCACAATTTGTTCCTATGCCCGGAGTGAAGCGCACAATTCCTCAAAAACATAAAAAATATATATACCCCAGAACAGCAGGTTCACAGGACCAAATTAGGAGACCTCCGACATTAATTACCAACCTAAACCACGCCCCTGCAAAGACCAATCCAAAAACACTCCTAACTTAAAAATATACACCCCAAACTAAGCTGAAAAAAATGCTCCCCAACAACATTTACACACATTAACTAAGACCAAAACGAAAGAAAATGCCCCCCATCACTTACGCACTCCAACTAAGCCCAAACTGAACTAAACTAAAAAAATACCCCCAACATGCCCTGATCCAAAATAAATATACCAAATCAAACCAAACTTAAATAAATAAACCTCATACCAAACACAAACAAAGTAAGCAACAAAGTAAACCAAACCAAATTTACTAAATAACCACAAACAGAAATAAAAAACATAATCACTTCATAAATGAATAAAATAATTTCAAAACACACCGTGGGCATACCCTCTAAATATATAACTTAAAATAAGAAATTTAAAATTTACACGTTCAGGCAATGCCCGAATTCGGATTTATTCAGGAAACTAGAAATCTCGAAGAAGACCGGAAGAGGAATGCACCCTAAACGAATCCAGACAATGACAACCATTCCCCACCTCAAGCCGGTAGAAAAGAAAGAGTGGATCACGGAAAGCCACCCAGGATCTGCGGGATTCACCTTTGGAAAGCTCACTTTAGAAAGCATAACAAGGAGGAGCAACTAACACTGAATCCGTAGAGTCTGTCAAGAAAAAATAGGCACCGGTCATGAAAACTCTGACCCTGCCTTATCCTTGGGTTTCCTTTCTACCACCTTTTTCTCCTCCACCTCTTTCCTTAGCACGGTAGCAATTCAACTGCTACCTTACATTCCCAATAATCCGCTCAATGAACATAACTCTTTGGGTTCAATACCCGGGATACAAAAGAGAAAGGAAGAAAAGACATTAATGAACGAAAAAAATGCCCAAAATCACAAACAAAAAAATATGCCCCAAAACTTTTAATCCTAAACTTGAAATAAAATTCAAAACAACAAGAACTAAAGCCTTTGGGCTCACACTTATAAATTATACCTTCCTAAATTACCAAATGACAAGTGTCACACCTTTCAACCCTTCTAATCTAATTAAATTCAAACCAAACACGTACCCCCTTTTGAAAAACCACAATCCGTGACAAGCTTAAATAAACCAATAGGAGTAAACAACCCAACAACCATCTAGAACTCTTTAAAAACTCACACACTTCTAACAAGTGTCATCTCAAATTAAATAAAAGGACTAAAACAAAATATCCTAAACCTTAAACCAAACAAACAATAAAAAAATCTCTAAAACAAGACCCTGACTTGTTTGGGACCAGAAAAAAGTACCTCTGACAAACCCATCAGAACCAAGTAAACCCTCTAAACAAAGCTTAATAAAACAAATTAATCTCGAGATAAACCCTCAATAAACTTGGAATGAATCCAAAACTCTGAGATAAAGCCTAAACTAAGCTAAACAAATCAAATATGCATTGACTAATCTATTAAACGAGTAAAAAAAAAACAAAGTAAATAAGCACAAAAAAAAAACAACCCATCTTTATTCATAATTTAAAAATTTTACAAGTGTCACTGGAGGCATGCCTCCTAAACTTACAACCCAAAACGAAAACTTAGAACCTAACTTACAACACAAAGCAAAAACTGGAAATATAAAATCAACACAAAGAGAGGAGCGGGGCGTCCAATCAGAGGCTTCAGGAAGGATTGGTTGGGTAATACATCCCTCCACTTGTAACACCTTCTCTTCCACCATCTTCACCTCCTCCGCTGCTACCTCCTCAACGTTGCCTTCCCTGCTCCCTAAAAGGTATCGATGTGAAGACTAGTGCCCTCATTCCCAATACCGCCCATTCTCAAAATAATGTCACCCCCAAGCATCATCTCAGGGCGAAGATCACGCGAAATTACGAATATAGGAAGAAATGACATCCTCAATCAGACGGTTAGATCATTCGATATCGCTAAAACACAAATTTTAGAACACAAAATATCTAAAAAAAAGTAAAACTCGAGACTAAACCAGAGAATGAGAAACAAATGAAGGCTCCCTCGCTTATAAAGAGTTCGGACTTAATCACGCGCCCATACATGTGCGCTTAACCCAGTCACGCTCTACGCACACTGTGCTTAATCCAAAACATGCGCTCTGACCCGAGCACACAACTGAACCATCGCCCATGCCACCCGCGTGACGCTCCGATCACCCGCTCACTATAGACCGCGTAACCCAATCAAACGAAGGTCTCACGCCGCGCAATATAAAAGGTCACCCACGTAGTGACCTGGTGATGCCCCGATCACTCGCACACTCACACACCAAGCAAACAACCCTTCAAACCTGCGATCGCACGTCCAAAAATAGGAGCACAATCATATTGAGCGGCCTAAAACAAGCGCGCAATATCTGACTTTGAAAAGAATCTACACCTTCACATCTTTTCCACCCCATCTTGACCAAAATTCTCCTGTCCCATCACGTGGCCTCACACGCTATTCAGAAAGAACGACACAACCGCTTACCCTTCTCTCTTCACGATCCCACTAGAGATGGAGAACCCCATTACATAACCCCATCACACACGTCCCGTCGTGATAAATCAATCATGCCACCACACATCCTCTCGTGAGAAGCCAAAGATGAAGCCAATCACGATGCAACCACAACATGATCTTACATAACCTAAGATCTGCCAAAGAAAGAAACAAGACACACCTATCGCGCAAAGATCCTACCAGCATCCCATCGCAAACAATGCCCCATAACATCCAGACACAACCTCGACACACATTCATCAATATGTCCCCTCGCGATGCAACTATGACTCGTTTTCACCACGAACATGCCCCATCGTGACACAACAATCTCATTTGGTTCTACAATCTCAACACAAATCAACCTCCCTGAAACCCCCGTCATGAAACCGCGCATAGAGTCAAACTTTCTGAAAGTCTCATCGCTAACTATGCTCAGCCAACATCCCATCACAAACTTCACTACTTGAAAAGCTCAAACAATACTTACCACGCCATATGATGAAAAGGAAGAAAGCTCGATCGTGCCCCATCGCTAAAGCAAAGAGCCCTCTTCTCGAATTGCTCGCTACGTAATAGTCGCTAGACACCACTACAGCAGAAATGCATGAAGATTCGGGACTCCTTCCATATCCCATTGCATCCAACAAATGCCAAGTTCCAGGATGAACATCCTGTCAGAATCCCCACGTCCCACCAGGACTCGTCCAGTACGCAGGCAAAGAAAGAGAAGAAATCTCTAAAGTCCCATCGCGACGTCACGACGGCAGCCAGTTGGTCCCGCCACCAGCTATATAGAAATCTTGACAACCCATCAGTCCCATCACGGACTATACAAGTTATGCACAACAAAAGTAAGTATCACCCCTAGGTAAGTACTATTCCCCTCTCTTTTACTCGATATTCCTTGTAAAATATAGTTAGCTATGATTAAGTCTAAAATATTTTCAAAACCCATCTCTCTCGACTCGCAAATCACTGTAGTCCTCCCATAAGAGACAATCATCAGTATTCGCCAAGAAGGTTAGACGGAGTATCCGGCATGCCAAGTATCGTCTTGACAACCACACAAACGGTCGGGTCTATAAATCCCGTTTCGATGGATCTGCTCAGCGACGTCTCGGAAGTCACATTTTTCAAAGATTTACCACCGAATTGATCTTAAGTTAAAAATCCCAGAATTTCAAAACCCCTTACTTCTAAAAGAAAAAAAAAATCTTTTACTACCAAAAAAAAAAACAAAAAAGAAAACAATCAAACTACCAAAAGAAGAAACCAATAAAAAAATAATAATGAACAAAGAGACTCACCTGCCAAAATTCACTCCAATTACCACTCCAATTACCAGCCTAAACCAGCCATTCCCTTGGGAAATTGAATAATAAGTATATTTAATCTAAGAACCTACAAATGTCTATTGGAAAAGCAATGCCTAAAGCGCATTGGTGTGAGCAATGATGGGCCCGGTCTAACATGACTTGTGACCTTTGACATTATATTGTATTTTATTATTGGTCCCTGGACCTTATAGACATTTGTATGACACCCCCAGTACCTCGACTGTGTGATAACCCTCTATTTGATTACCCCTTGTAGCATATCGCAATATGTGGCGGGATGCCCCTTGCGCCCACATATTAGGATATGGTGATTCTCCTTTTCGTTTGACTGTCACTCGCAGTATGTCGCGCCACGCAACAGGATGCCCCTTACACCTGCGAAATAAGATACGCTGACTTCCCCTATTGACTGTCTATGACAGTGGGTTGCGATACGCGACGGGATCACCCCTGGGCATTCACGGCATGAAATACGCCTTTCGATAGCTACCACTAGGAGGCCCCCAAATGCTCCATCTTAGCTTATGTTAATAGATAAGAAAGTCAAGCATGTCATGTCAGCATCCCCAATTCATATTTGTAATTTTTCAAGAGAAACGAGAAGACACCTTGAATGAGGGGTGTCTACTTCTTCGACGTGTTCTTACTTTGTGAGAGCGCGCCAATGTGGGGCATCTATAGATATCCCCAATTTTCCCTCTCATAATATGCAAATCTATTCGATCAACCTTTGACCTCATAACCCTAATTGGGATCATATGCTGAAACAATAGCATATGGCTGAACATAGGCTGAAACAATATTTTGGCATTTCAGACCCCCTAACACTGATTGGGACCATATACTAAAATAATAGTATATGGCTTAACACAGGCTAAAACAATAGCTCTGTGCCTTAGGCCCCATGACCCTAACATGAGAACCATGCATGCTGAAATAATAGTCTGACATTTCAAACCCGACCCAGACCCGGACAGCCCCGAATTACATGCTTAAAATCATGCGCGTAATTCGATTACATGTAAAACCACACACATGCAATTAGTCCCCTTTCAGACCAGACTTCCTTTCCCTAGACCACCTCAAGACTCGATTAGGTGCCTCACATGAGACGCACGATCGAATTGAGCGCCCCACCACCGACCCACAATTGGCCTACGCTCGACCTAGTCTTGCAGTCCTTGACCCCCAAGTTTCCTCGATTATGTGCTTCGGAAGAGACGCTTAATTGAATTCGCACCCTACACCAAGCGCGCAATTAGTCCTAACTTTGTTAGAACTAGGAAACTCACTGAGCAAGTGCGCAATTAGTCCTAACTTTGTTAGAACTAGGAACCTCCCTGAGTAAGTCAGCCAGTCGCTTACGGAGTCGGTGACCGACTCAAAGCGATTAAGCACCGGGAGATCGGCGCGTAATTCAGTTAAATGCCTGAAATGGGGCGTTTAATTAGAAAAAATATTATAAAAGAATTTTTGTTTTAATCCGACCCAGAGAGGTTGGAGAGAGAACGGATTTTTTCGAAGAAGTTTGGGATTTTGAAAGCAGAGAACTCCGAGAACGAACATATAGAGGAACCTAGTCATGATTTCAAGATTCAAGCTTCGAATTTTTGAGATTCCTCTCCGCAGCCCCGGTCTTAGGTAAAAATCTTAGTTTTAGATTTAAGATTTTCCCTTAGTTTCAATTATTAATATTAAATTTTCAGTTTTAGACCATAAACCCTTTTTTTTAGACCGTAATTTCAATATCTGATTCTAGTTCTTAGGTTCTAGAATCAGTCCTTAATCTGACGGCCTAATTCACCAACTATAGACATCAATTCTATTCAAAAATGTTAATCTCCAGTCCTATCATTAATCTCTGGTTCTAATTCTTAGTTTCTAGAACCAGTCCTTAATCATACGGTCTGATTTTCTAATTTCGGACCAGAATTTAGTCCTAAAACTTTAAATTCTAGTTTAAATTCCTTAATTTAATATTTCTAAAATCCTAAATATTAATTTAGTTTTCTACGATCCTAGTTTCACAATTTAATCCATGATTATAATCCCGAAATCGACTCTAAAAATCCACAAATACTTCTTTATAATCCAAAATCTAATTTACTTTAACCTCAGCCACCTGATACGCCCAAGGGAGCTTACGGAGGGTACTCGGGAACAAGGCCAATCCTCCTTAGCATAGCAGGCCAAAAACCCCCTTTTCTTAAATTTTTAGTAGGATTAACTCATTACTTTAATTAGAATTTTAGTAAAATTAATTCATTACTTCAGTTAGAATTTTAGTATAATATAATTTATTCCTTCAATCAAAATTAGTAAAAAGGTAATTCCTTTATCTCAATTAAAATTTTAGTATAGTTAATTCATTATTTTAAATCAGATTTGTTTTAGTAAAGTTAATTCCTCGATCTGATTAGAAAATTTGATAACATTAGTTCCTTTATTCTAATTAGATTTTTAGTATAGTTAATTCATTGCTCTAATAAGAATTTTAATAAAATTAGTTTATTTGTTTTAATTAGAATTTCAATAAAATTAGTTTATTTGTTTTAATTAGATTTTAATAAAATTAATTCCTTTATTTTAATTAGAGTTGTAGTAAAATTAGTTCTCTATTTCAATCAAAGTTGCAGTAGAACTAGTATACTTGTTTTACTTAGAATTTCAATATAACTAACATGCTTGATTTAATTTGAACTGCATTAGAATTAACATACCGGCATTCCTAGTATGATTAGGAGACTAATATTAATTAGACTTCTAGTAACATTAGGAGACTAAATTAATTAGAATCCTAATAAAATTATAACATTTAAATTAATTAGACTCCTAGCACAATTAGGAGACTAATATCAATTGGACTTCTAGTAGTATTAGGACACTAAATTAATTAGACTCATAATAGAATTAGGAAATCTAAACTAATCAGAATAATATTAATAATAGGAAAATAAAAGGAGAACTAAACTATCTAAATTATAAAAAGTGCCAGTGCTGCTGACATTCGCAAGCGGACGATTCAGTAAATAAGTAACCCACACCCGCTCTAAAGCGTGATCACTGACGTGTTGTAGTGTCGTTAAATATCTATAGCTGGCGATCACAACTAAGTAGGAATCTTCCTAGAAATCCCCCATTTACTTTCAACATTCCAAACATCGCATTGCCAAAGTCCACTTAGACAGAATTGGGCCACTGATTCAACAGGGACCAAGAGGAGCCCAGAAGGATCGCACGTGTTTACAATAAATGTGTTCGCATTCGAGCATTAAAAGTGGGTGACACGGCACTCAAGAAAATCTTTCCTTCTCTCCACACTGATCCAAGAGGGAAACTCAAAACCAATTAGGAGGGGCCCTATGTCATCAGAGAGGTAATCCCGGGATATGCGCTTCGTCTCGCCACAATGGGCAAATATCACTTTCCTAAGCCAATCGACACTGGGTATATGCAACGATTCTACTCTTAAGTCTCCTACGACAAATTAAGTATTGATAAAAATGGATACGTGACTGCTTAAAGACCCCATAAAATAGCTCATCATTTTGAAGCCAAGTGGTCAAAAAGTGTCTCTGAATACTCATACCCTTTGTGACCCAATTTGAGCCGATAACCCTTCTTTCATAAACCCTTCCAAAAAAAATAGTGTGCATACCAAAAAAATAAATAAATAAATAAATAAGAAAAGAGAGAAACTCTCAAAGCAAAAGGCAACGGAGTTATCATCAAAATTCAAAAAAATAAAAAAGGCAAAATCCCAAAAAGAGGATGTCCGAAAAGAAAGCTAAAAGAATAAAAAAAATATATACATAGAAAAAAACTATGAGGCATATATAGCAAAAATTCCCAAGGAAAAACTATATCACAACAGCAGGAACCCAATCATGAGCCTCTTTTAAATACCAGAATACTTTCAAAATTTCTAACTTATCCCTTTCAACCCATGGCCACGATTCATCCCCGGAGAAAGCCCTCTTTAAAGTCTACAAACAGTCATAGTATCTGTTGAGTTAGCATAAGCCAAGCTGAGTGACAGCAAAAAGAACTCCATCCAACAAGCTATGACAGAATTGACGTCCATGTCGTGGTCTTTGAAAAAAAAAAGGAGAGAAGAAAAGAAAAAAAAAAAAAATTTATACGTTCAAAGCAAAATGAACATGGTAAAAACCCACAAGGGCGTCAAGAGTAAAAAGAGCGAGTTTGTGCGGATCAGGTGAAAGCCTGAAAAGACGCCTAGGGTAAAGCGGCAATACCCGTGGCATAGTGAAAAGCCGAAACGGTGCTATGGGTAAAAAAGATGGCAATAACAGGCAGGGTAAAAACCCATCTTGGACATTGTGAGTAAGAAGGTTTTAAAAGAAAAGAAAAAAATAAAAGTAAAAAGAAAAGATATCGGTTACCCCTTTAGTTACACTTTTAGGTTATCTGGTCGCCAATTGGCAAGCTCATATTAGCTCAAATCGGGTCATGATCAGGTATATCTTTAGACTGCACCGTCAAACGCATGATCAGAGGTAAGGATAAAAGGTTAACTCAATCTAAAGGGATGGACGCTCCGACCTTGATAAAGTTTTGGACCTCACTCAGGCCCAACCGCATAAACGGGTTCGACTATTCTCAAAAATGGGACCTGTTACCTCCTCTCCGAGTTAAGGCATCAAATAAAAAAAAATGAAGAAAAGAAAAATGTATATACAAAAAAAAAGAGTTCTCCTTTTGTCATTTTCATTTCTATACTTTGCTTGCACCACATCTCAAAAAGATAATCGGTGTGGCACCCTGCTTTTTACCTTTACAGTTTGAAAAAGAAACAAAAAAAGAAAAGAAAAATACATGTATAAAACCAAAAAATATCAGTCATGGTTTTATACCCTTTCCTTGTGATATTTGATCTATGCTAAAAAGTATGTACAGGGCCAAGTCAGCAGCCCAACTCACGCTCAAAATAGCAAATCTTCTCAAGCAAGGTGTTCTCACAAGCATTTAGGTCACTCATCCACCGACCAAGAAGACCCTCGTAGCGCATCCAGGAAGCATCAGTATAACTGAGAACCTCATTCAAAACTCTTTCCAAACGAAGGCTCTCACATTCAAAAGCCGCTGCTCGTTCCTGCTCTTTCGAGGTGCTCCTGCCAAAAAGGAAAAAGAAAGAAAAATAAAACATTTAAAAAAAATAAGAACGATATATTTTGGTGGCACACACTCCCAAAAAGTGGGTCGACCTGCATTCGCTTTGCTCGAGTGTTTGTTCTAAATTAAAATTCGGGTCGATGAGCGCGCTCAAAAGCCCCAAACAAAAAATTTATTAAAAGAAAAAAATATATAAAACATAAAATAACAAAAAAAATGTGGCTTGTTGAATGGCACACACTCTTAAAAAGTGCTTCGACATTAATATTTGTTCCGCTCGAAAAGTTGTGCTAAAATAACTTTAGAATCGATGAGCACCCGTCACTAATCCAAGTGGAGCAATCAATGCCTCATATTATTAGACACAAACCGTTGGATCTTTGCATCATTGCTTTACGCTAATTTCTAAGAATGGGTCGATCACCCTCCCCCTCGCGGGGTGGCTATGTTCAATACGAAACTCAAGCATCATGCAACATCAATCATTTCATCATATGGTTATGCCTAGTAATATTGCTACACACTTGGGGACCAATAATTTCAAGTGGCAGACGATTTTCTGATGTTATGGGCTTCTGTCACTCTCCATGTTTTTACCAATTGATGTTTAAGGATCACATTAAATATAGCAGACCCGACAGTGTTTGCTTTGGGCATCTTCGGATGTCTCTTTCTTTGGCATACGATCATTAGTGATCAGATACCAAAGAGAGGCATCTGTAGACATCCAAATTATTTTAAAGGCTCGATTGGCCCATACATCAGGAAAGGAATACTCTTGAGCTTCTGAAAGTATTTCCCAAATCCTTAGCGCCAATCTCAGACACATAGAAACCCTCTCGGACCCTTAGAAAGTCCAATCGGACCCATAGAATCCACTTTGAACCAACCAATATAGCGAGTAAAAAGATGAATGCCAAAGTTTACATAAATATCTATAGGAGCTGAGGCTATGCTATTAAAAAGTAGAGGTTCCTAGCTTTCCAACGAGCCAAGAATCGCCTAGTTCCAAGTTGTATATCAAAGTTATGGTGAAATGAAGAATGTAGAGAAGTGCAGGAAATTACACATGCACGCATAGCCAATTTTTGGCCTCCCTTTAGAATTGAGCCCCAAAACGGACCCTAACCTTCTCAGTTTTTTGGGAAATACTGTTCCTAAAGCATGCGTGCATACTATGCAAGCATGCCTTAAAATCTTGATTTTTGTGAAAAGTGACAAATTTCAGATTTTCGATTTGACTTGTGGAGCATCCCAGACTTCAAGGTGTGTTTCTTTAGGACTGTTATACCTCTTCCAACTTTCAGTTCTACCCTTTTGCCACCCAACCCATCCCCCTATCATCCACCATTAAAACCTCTTTCACCCTTCTCCAAGCTTCCAAAACCCTTAAAAACCTTAGATGACCTATTACCTAATTACTAACCCAATTAGGACCTTAACCTCTCATTAATCACCTCTCCATCTATAAATAGAGAGTGCCCCCCCCCCCCTCTTTGTTTAAACACTATTGAAATTCTAAGAAAGAAACTCTAGAGAATATCTCCCAAACCATCCCTATTCCTAACCTTCTAATCCCAACCTCTAACTCACATTACCCACACACCATCACACAATCAATTCCATCATTTCAAAGCCTTGAAACCATATCAAAGCCCTCCCATGCCATCGTTCCCAACTATCTTCTTTCAAGCCATAGTGTTTACGACCATCATCTAACCCATTGGCCTTTGGAAGTTCATCGAAATCGGCACCCACGCGAAGATCGGACAGTAATGCTACAAGGGCCCGAGAGCTCCGACTCTCCCCTCTATTCCTCTACCTTCTTTTACTTTTCCTCTATCCTAAAATTTGAGTCGTTACGCCGCTGAAATTTCAGTGATTGGAGGGGGGCTCAAATTGGATCGGAGTGCCATCGGGCAAAAGAAAGCGCCGCACAATTTTATATTCTTTTATATACTTGGTCATAGTAGAAACCGCTTACGAGTGGATCAATCGAGTGCGTAACACCTTCCCGATTGATAACCAAAGTCTTTACTCAAGAGGCTTTGGCGTTGACCGGTGATTCGGAGTCATATATCGCACTTCAGTGCTCACGATATTGATTTTGGCTATTCCGGGACACAAAAAATGATTGAGAAATTTTCAACCCAAAATTAGGAGCTTGAGAAATTCTCACTGCACTACAAACAATGAGACTATTAGTGGCGGCCAAAAACTGTCACTATTAATAAAAACAATTATTAAAGGCTAATTAAAACTATTAGCAGCGAGAATATTAGCGGCAGTTTTTTGTTAATAGCGACAGTTTTGATTGCCACTAAGAGTCTTATTTTTCTAGTGGTGAATAGAGACGACCATTTCCTTAATTTATTTAGTCGCAAATCTAGTCATGTAAACTCATTAGATCCCACAGTTACATATAAGCAAGCAGAAACAAGCCACCTCTAAGTAGAAAACTTAGATTTGAGCTCCATTTTTACATGGCATTAATGGCTATCTTCATCCCACCTTCACAGTGCCCAGGGAAATTGCAGATGAAGTAATTGATTACCTTGGCCAGTGTGATTCTTTTTCCTGTGTGGTAGACCTCCCACTGGGGTCTTGCAATTGTTGAAGCCATTGCTGTTCAGCACTACAACATTGTGGGACGTGGGGTTGTACACAAAATCTGGACCAAATGTTACAATCAAACACTCCTGAAAAAAGTACACAATTATATGATAAAAGAAGTACACAATTATATAAGATAGGGAGATCTATCATTTGTTTAACCAAATATCTAAGGGTATCATAGCCCAATACCGCTGAATCCTTTGAATCTCGAGATCATGGGTGTATTATATCCTGATGGTCCATTTTTTGTTCTCCATGACATACATCCCAAAAAATATACCCAAATATCATGCTTGTGCATTGGGATTGGAGAGTACTACCTTTTTGGGATTGAAATGGGCGAGATATTTGGGTTACTTTTTTGGAATGTGCTCCAAGTTGTATTTGGGTTACTTTTTTGGCATGTGCTCCTAGTTGAATTACAAACTGACCGTCTAATGATATGCCCATGATCTCGAGATCTATTGTGTGGAAAACTAGGACGGTAAACAATTTCCACCATTTGATTCAAAGCAGTCAATGGTTTTCGGCTGTGATTCCCTTAGAAATTCAATGGGTACAAATAACCCATTAAAGCATAATCAATAGATAGGCAGGAGATGTTATCTATCAGATTGTTGAGGATTTTTCTGTAGATGCAGCGTTTAGATCACTTTCATTAGGAAAATGAGATGGTATATTCTCTCAAACCAGAGCACAGCCAGCGGTGCTCAAGTCCATCTCCCTCAGCCAACGTCGAGTTCCACAAATATTTTTTATCACCGAATCAGTGAAAGGTCAAAAGGGTTTTTTCACTATTTTGTATGCTCATAAATATCTGGCACTTCTTGAGGCTTGACCATTTTGATTGAAAGAGATTAATCCAACCACGGGTAACAATCCTTGAAAATCTATATGACCCACTCATTACCGGAGGTGAAGGTGTCAATCTCCCTATGCCAACCGGGAAATTTTCACACATATTTCTTTAGCACCAAATCAATGAAATCTTATTTGCACTAATTTGCATGCTCACAAATTTGCATTAAGAGATTCACCTGACCACACTGCTGGCGGTGCCTAGGTGGGGTACCTATTACCAAATCAATGCTACAAAGGCACAGATGACCCGATAGAACAGCAACATTACAGCCAGGGGAACATAGGCAATTAATATGAGCAGGTTGCTTATCAATGTCAATTGAAACAGTGTTATATAGAGGACAGATTTTATGCAGACAAAGTGCAGGCTGTTGATGTGGTGCAATGCGCAATTGGCTGCAAGTGTGGTAGGACTCAATTAATGTAGGTTGGTACAGTCAATCATGTCACTCCACGTCAGTCGCCTGCACTTTGTCCTCAGCAAATTTATCCTACGTTTATAATTTTCCATGTCTATAGGGATTTGAAGCTACACCCATTCGACACATATCAATAAGTGTCAGAGGTATCCTCTCTTAAAGCACTTCTTACCAGCTCACATTTAGCCATTGAATCCTAACGCGGGGGAAATTGACCTCTGTCGAGGTTAGCTTCTGCATGAGAGGTTTGCCCGAACATTAGGTGAAGCCCTGAGATGCCTGCACGAAGAGTTGAGCCCTTGGACATTGGGTAATTTCTAACACAGTAAAGTTACTATAGGTGCCCGTATTATGTAGGTATACAACTGGTACGCCAATAACTACAAGACAAAAAAAATAAAAAACATAAGCATCAGTTCGTGAGTTGTTCTGGGTCTCTTGCACTTGTTACTAGGGGAGGAGAGATCAAGTGACTCTTGACTCCTAAAACGTCGGGTTTGGGTTCAGATTTCTGACTCACTAAGTTCTGTTAACTGGCCGGGTTGGGTCGAAAGCCTTAACCCGTTTATCAGATGGGTCGAGTTTGAGTTGAGGTTCCTTTACTTAGGCCCCATGCAATACAGTCTTACCTGCCTTCACCAAACGCCTAACCTTATATTTTGTTGGATTACACCAACTAGGATTGGAAGAAGATGGCACACTAAAGAGAAGAAGGTTGTTCTCTTGTGTAGAAAAACATAAAAAATGAAGACTAAAGTGATATACTACTTAGAACCTTTCAAATTTCATTCATATGACTTGTAAAATGCAAATACATGAGTGATTAAAATAGCCCACAATACAAAATCGGGAATAAATAAACATACACTTCCAAAGCAACTACCTAGCCTAGAAAAAGATAGAAAATTACATTCTCAAAATATATTCCATATTCTCAAGACACTACATTAAATACACCAATTTCCTATGACAAAAAGAGAGTTCCAAGATTGACCAATATAATTCCAAATTGGCCAATGACCCAAAAGACAGAATTGACCAAATGGGCTGGTCTAGCTTATAATTCTAACAGCCCCCTTTGAGTTAGACCGATCGAATGCCGAGCTTTTCTTTGATCTTAATAAAAGTTTCTTTCTTCAATGCCTTTGTAAAAATATCCGCTATTTGATCTTGTGATTTGCAAGGTTTCACATCAATTTCTCCATCATTGATCAAGTCACGGATGAAATGATACTTAATTCGAATGTGCTTACTTTTGTAGTGAAAAACGGGATTCTTGGTTAGTGCAATGGCTGAACGATTATCACAAAACAATGTTGTAGCTTCAATTGATAGATGTTTAAGTTCTTCTAAAACCCATCTTAACCAAAGTGCTTGACAACTGGCCAATGCTAATGAAATGTACTTCGCTTCAGTTGTAGAGAGAGCAACAACTTGTTGTTTCTTTGAAGTTCATGAAATTGAACCCGAACCAATATTAAAATTGTAACCGAAAGTGCCTTTGCCATCATCTACACTTCCACCCCAATCACTATCACAATATCCAACCAAACATGAGTTTTGAACCCTTTGGTAATGTATACCATCATTAATGGTACCACATACATATCGCAAAATTCTCTTTCCGGCATTCCAATGACTTCTTCGAGGTGATTCCATGAAACGACTAATCATGCTAACCGCAAACATAATATCCGGTCTTGTGGCGGTCAAGTACATGAGGCTACCAACAAGACTCCGATGAAGAGTTTCATTAACTCTTTTTTCATTATCATTTTTGCTAAGTTCAAACCAACCTCCATTGGAGTACAAATAGGATTTGAATCTTCCATTCTAAACTTTTTTAATAAATCTTTTGCATACTTCTTTTGAGATATAAAAATCCCATCTTCATTTTGCTTTACTTCAATGCCAAGAAAGAATGTAGGAGACCCATATCGGTCATCTCAAATTCAAGCATCATGGATTTTTTAAATTTATCACATATGCTTGAATTATCGCCGGTGAAGATTAAATCATCAACATATAAACAAACAACTAAGAACTCACCTTGAGTGTTTTCTTTGATGTAGAGAGAGTGTTTAAAAGGACACCTTTTGAAACCATTCTTCAAGAAGCACCCATCAATACGGCTATACCATGCCCTTGGTGCTTGCTTTAAACCGTAAAATGTTTTCCTCAATCTACAAACTTTGTGCTCTTTATCCTTTTCCACATACCCGGGAGGTTGATCAACATAAACTTCTTTTTCAAGAATGTCATTTAAGAATGCTGATTTGACATCTATTTGATAAACCTTTCAATTTCTTTGAGCCGCCAATGCTAAGACCAATCTAATAGTCTCAAGCCGAGCAACGGGAGCAAAAACTTCATTGAAGTCTATGCCATGTCTTTGCTTGTAGCCTTTCACCACTAACCGAGCTTTGTGCCTTTCAACTTCACCTTTTGCATTTAACTTGATTTTATATATCCATTTCACACCAATGGATTTGTGCCCATTTGGAAGTTCCGTTAACTCCCAAGTTTCATTTCTTTTGATGGAGTCAATTTCTTGATTCATTGCATGTTTCCACTTTTCTTCTTGAGATGCTTCTTCAAAAGAAATTGGATCGGCATCGGCATATAGTGCAAAGTTAATCTCATCTTCATCAAAAAGTCTTCTTGATGCTTCATAAATTTCATTTATACTTTTGGTCTTCTTTGGAGGAGAATTAGAACTTGATGATGATGATGATGAAGATGGTGAAGATGAAGATGGAGAGGAAGTTCTATCATCTTCATGCTCACAATTTTGAGCATCTTTCAATTCTTCTTCATTGACACAAATAGACTTTTGTGTCTTTTCTTGAAAATCCCAATCCCAAGCTTCTTCTTCATTAAATTTTACATCTCTACTTATGATAGTTTTCTTGGTGATGGGATTAAACAATTTATATGCCTTTGAAGTTTCACTATAACCAAGAAAAATGCATTTTTCAGATTTATCATCCAATTTTTTTCTTCTTTCCTCCGGCACATGAGAATATGCAATGCTACCAAATATCCTCAAATGCGCAACACATGGTTTATGTCCATTCCATGCTTCTTGTGGTGTCATGCCTTCAACACTTTTGGAAAAGGTACGATTCAAAAGATAGTTGGCACATGCAACGGCTTCGGCCCAAAATATATTTGGCATTCCTTTGGCTTTTAACATACTTCTAGCCAATTCCATAAGGGTTCTATTTTTTCTTTCGGTAATACCATTTTGCTGAGGTGTGTACCGAGTAGTTAATTGATGCCGAATGCCATTATCTTTTAAGAAATTTTGAAAATCATGAGAAACATATTCACCACCTTGATCGATACGCAAAGTTTTCAACATAAAACCACTTCGCTTTTCAACCAAGGCCTTAAATATTTTGAAGTGGCCGAATACCTCCGATTTTTCTTTGAGAAAATAAACCCAAAATTTACGACTATAATCATCAATAAAAGTGAGAAAATAACGATTACCGCCAATGGAAGTTGTGTGCATAGGCCCGCATAGGTCCGAATGAACAAGCTCAAGAGGATTTGATGCCCTCCAAGCTTTTCCAATCGGAAAAGAATTTCTTTGATGCTTTCTGAGTGCGCATCCTTCACAAACTTGATCTTTGCGATCTATATTTGTCATGCCTCTCACCATGTGATTTTTGCACATGAGAGTTAACGAGCTAAAACTCAAGTGGCCATACCGAAGATGCCATAGCCATGATTTGTCTTGGATGATAGAATTGAAGCAAGGAAGAACTTCATTTTGAAACTTAAGCGGAAACATCTTATTTGGAAGCATCTTTACTTTAGCAATGAGAGCATTGTTCACATCCTTGATTTCACATGCATCTCCTTTGAAATGAACATTGTGTCCTTTCAAAAGGAGTTGTCCAACACTTAGAAGATTGTGCTTGAGGCCGGGTACATAGAAAACATTTGAGATGCGTTTGATGCCTTTCTTTGATTGAACAAGAATATCACCACTTCCCTTTACGGAAAGTCATTTATCATCGCCGGTCCTTACTTCACTTTGAATAGATTCATCCAAAGTGACAAATACGCGTTTGTTGCCCGTCATGTGGTTACTACAATCATTATCAAGATACCAATCTTCATTGAATGCAATTTCTTAAACATTGCAAGCAAGAAAGAGAGTATCATCTTCCTTACTTTGATTGTTCTCTTGAACAAAATTTGATTCATTTTTTTCTTCTTCCGCCAATCTATTTCTACAAAATTTTATGGTGTGACCATATTTTTGACAATGATAACATTGGATATTAGAAAGAGAAGATCGGCCTCTTCCTCTTCCCCTTCCTCTTGATGACGAAGATGACTCATCTTCATCTCTTTCTTTTGTTTGATATCTTCCTCCATTATGCCTTCCTCATCCGCGATTAGAATGTCTTCCTCTTCCACCTCTAGAACTTTCCTTAAAGGAAATTTGAGTTTGAAAAGCTTGCTCTAGACGAGATGAATCAAATTGCTTCATACAAAGTTCATGGGATTGAAGCGATCCCAACAAACTTTCCAAAGACAAAGTAGATAAATCCTTAGATTCTTCAATTACAACAACAATATATTCAAACTTACGAGTCAAACTTCTAAGAATTTTTTTTATAATTCTTTGATCTCGAAGATTTTCACCATTAATCCTTAATTGATTAACGAGAGAAATTATTCAATTGAAAAAATCTTCAACCGCTTCCGAATCCTTCATTCTTATAGAATCAAACTCACTTCGAAGAGTTTGGAGCCGCACCAATTTGACTTTATCTTCGCCTTTGTATGAAGTATTAAGAGTATCCCATGCTTGCTTTGCCGATGACACCGATGAAATTCTTTCAAAAATAACTTCATCCACAGCTTGATAGATGAAGAACAAAGCCTTCTTGTCCTTCTTGCGATTTTCTTTCAACTCATTGAGTTGAGCTTGTGTGAGAGCCGCTTGATCCTCCGGTTCTACATATCCGGTCTCAACAATATCCCACAAATCTTGAGACCCATATAAAACCTTCATTTGAATACTCCATTGGTTGTAGTTCTTACCGGTGAAACGAGGAAGTTGAGGTTGCAACATATTGGAAGTCATGAATCTCAAGCTCTGATACTACTTTGTTGGATTACACCAACTAGGATTGGAAGAAGATGGTACACTAAAGAAAAGAAGGTTGTTCTCTTGTATAGAAAAACACAAAAAATGAAGACTAAAGTGATATACTACTTAGAACCTTTCAAATTTCATTCATATGACTTGTAAAATGAAAATACATGAGTGATTAAAATAGCCCACAATACAAAACCGGGAATAAATAAACATACACTTCCAAAGCAACTATCTAGCCTAGACAAAGATAGAAAATTACATTTTCAAAGTATATTCTATATTCTCAAGACACTACATTAAATACACCAATTTCTTATGACAAAAAAAGAGTTCCAAGATTGACCAATATAATTTCAAATTGGCCAATGACCCAAAAGAAAAAATGGATCAAATGGGTCGGTCTAGCTTATAATTCTAACATATTTGAACCTGGTTTACTAAACCCTGCCCAAGTTTTTGCTAAACGGGTTGAGTCGGTTTAAATTGAAGTTTTCCATAGATGCTTCAGCTTGGGTTTGGGTTGAGGGTTCCAAAATAAAAGGGTCAGGTTGGGTTGACCAACTTCTGGCCCATACCCAACCCGTTTCCCACCCTACTCGTAGCAAACATGTTGGAAAATCTCAGAGTAACTATATATGCCGTTTGATACATCCTGACTTCCAAGCTCAATGGCTAGTAGCGATTTGGTTGGTATCAGATGGAAATGTGAGATGTTTTAAGTTAACTGCAACAATTCCCTTTCGCCTTTCAAAGGTACATATTTGAAATGACATGCAACCACTAGGAGCTTTCATGTGTTCATGTCATTCAATTAAGTCAGCCAAAGAACATTTCCCCGTATATGAAATGGATAGAATTATATGTTATATATCAATGCAAACAAGATAAGATTCTACATGTTAACTGCATGCAATAGCTTAAAGTTGATTTCCACGTCAATATTATTTGTTGGATTGGTCCCACACATCGGCTGTGATCTGGCCTTCTTGGGCTCTTTATATCCTGGGCAAACCTCACCTTGCAATTCAGTTTTGTGAGGTATAGTTAGGCCTGTTGGATATTTTATCATGGTATCAGAGCCGTTTTTTCTCTCCACGTCACTCATTTCTTGTCTATGTGATTTGGCTCAATCTCGCCAACAATGCAGAGGGTGTTGGATTGTCCCACATCGGCCATGGGCTGGCCCTTCCTGGGCTCTTTATATCTTGGGCAAACTCCACTTTACAAACTAATTTTGTGAGATTGAGTTAGGCCCGGTAGATTTCTTATCATTATTTCATATATCCACTGATCATAACACTGGGAGTACTAGCTATAGGTAGGGACATAGCCAGGATTTTCTGCTAATGTGGGGGGGGGGGGGGGGGGGGGCTAGCAATGACCAATAGATGGTAATATTTATTGTCCGGACGAATGATTTGGGTGGCTTGTACACCATAGATTTGGGAACTTATACAGACAGGAAGGCGGAATCATAAACATATCTTCAACAAATTTAAGAGTTACATGGGGGCTTCAACCCCCATACTCTGCTCCGCCGTTGGCTAGCTACAGGGCCAAGTAAAATGTATCATCTCGGTACCAATGGTGTTTGAGAGAGGTGTCCTAGAGATTTTAAGCCATAAAACCAAATAAAATGTACAATATAATGAGCATATTTGATCCAAAATACTTACCCAGTACATCGCCGATCAAAAAGCATTTCCCGGCAGGCCAAGTAACAAGGTTGAAGGCTCAACCACTGTTATCTCCTAGAGTGTATGTAACTGCATGGGCTACCTCCAAGTGAATAAGGAGGTACAGCAGTGTGGCCCCAAGGCCTGCAGCTCGGCGAGCACTACCTCCTCCCTGAGCCATCTGATGCACCGAAATCGAAACAAAGCAAATAGCAAAAGAGAAATCAAAAGGGTGCCAAAAACTAAGTCAAGATGGATCTAAACAAATATGCTTGTTTTCATAGAGCTTTTGCTGCATGCACAAAGGATCCTTGAGTTGAAAGGATACACTACAAAAAATGTGTTTATTGGAGATGTCTTTTGGCCGTCTCCAAAGGTGTCTAAGTCGTCTCCAATACTATTGGAGACGGATTTCATGTAGTCTCAAATAGTGCCGTCTCCATTGTCTTTGGAGACCAAATGGAGGCCGTCCCTAATAGTCAAGGTTATTGGAGACTGCATATGGCCGTCTCCAAAGATATGTTAGAGACGTCTCTAATAAGTCATCTAGTCATTTCCAATACTTATTGGAGACGGCTTTAAGCCGTCTCCAATAAGTGACCTGTTATTGTAGACGGCTTTTAGCCGTCTCCAACATTTATTTTTTTCTTTAAATATATATATTTTAAAATATATATATATATATATATATATTTAAATTTACGTCGACAATTTTTATGCAAATTTTTTTTTTAAATACTATTTTTTTATGCATTTTTTTAATACTTTTTTTAAGGCAATTTTTTTATTACTTTTTTTTATGCAAGTTTGTTCTGCCCAACGCATACACTCCTGGTATTGGTATCAAGCGTACATATCGGAAAACCAAGATTTTAACCATGGTCATAACCACTACCACTTAAAAAGGCAAAGCACTTTCAAGGGATTTATAGTCTTCTGTCACAAAAGAGAGCACTCTTAAGAATTACAATGTGAAAACTATAAAGCATGCATCTAAAACATATAATATATACAATATATCTAATAGACCATCCAATGCTAAGAAATGAGATACATGAGACCCAAATTCTCCAATTGAACCTTCCTCCACCGTAATTAGGATATTATCGATGCTGTTGGATTTAAGATTTTTTTGCAGCTTCGATACATATCTAGGTACCCAAATCCGAGAATAGCAATTTTCTGGCCTTCCATCAAAATTCTTCCCTTTCCAACCTGTTAAAACAACAAACCATTTGACAAATCAGTTGTTTTATTTTGTCATTATTGCAATATTTTTCTGAAGAATTTGTTAGAGAGATTGAGATAATGACCTCAAGCGCGGTGCCTTTGCCATTAGGAGGCAGAATTGCACCAACTCCATTGCCCCTTGGAAACCTGAAGCAGCACGATCTGTCATCAATGGCTGCTCGATCTGAAATTTTAAATTGCAGCATCTCAAACTCTGCAAGTGCCACAAACTTGAGAGCGGTGTGAAGAACTGCTCGATTGCCTGGAGGTCAACGAATTTCGTAAATGTGACCACAACTCTTACAGTGGGTACTACCGGAATCGCTACCTGATAATGAAAATGTAAAATCTGATTTAACTAATTCTTCGAAAATGAAACGATGTAGTACACGATTAAAGCAATTATAACAAGACCAAACAATTTTTCCACTAGAAATGGTTCATGGGCTTTTTTTTTTTTTTTTTTTTTGAATCAGATCTCAGCATGTTGATTCTATTGGGAAGTCCAAAATTTAAAACAATTTTAGTTAGTCCCAGTAGCTAATAAGAACACACACAAACACACAAATCTACTTATACTCAACCAAGACATATGGTAGCATACAAATCATGAATTGCCAGATCCAAGTGCTTATTATTCTCTCACATATGTATGAACAGGCACTTAATAGAGGTAAAATGACAAGAAGTTCAGATACTACTTGTTGGACTGTGATGTGATGTGGTAAACGTAGACACACACAACAGCATATTGGAAGTTCTATAGATTAATAAGCACAAAAAATGGCAGAAAATAAATGGCAGACCAATGAAAAAGATGACATGAAAATTTTACATGGTTCACTAAAAATGGCTACTTTCATGGGAGAGGCTGTCAGCTTCACTATTGGTGGAAAGTTTGAACAAAAACAAAGAAATTTTCTTCAGAATGGTTCATATAGAGAAAAAAGAAAGTTCATTTGGTCAGCAGGGATGAGGTACTCCTTCTAAAAATGGTTGGTGGGTCCTGGCCCACGATGAATATATAAAGGCGTTTATTTTGCCCTCTTAGCAGGGATGAGATGCTCTCTCATTTGACGAGATAGATGTGGTGATGAGCCCTATGTGTATGCTTTAACCTACTGATGTCTACTCCTGAGTGCAATTTGCTGCATCAACACGACCAAAATGCTACCGAGGGAGATGTTGATTACATTTACTGCATTGTTGTTGAGCTGCATTTTAGAACCATCATAGTTTAGAGGTTTTAGCAAATATCTTATATATCAATGGCTAGATGAAAAGAGAGATCTAAGAAACCCATGAAATCCACTTGAAATAATGATAAAGCACTATACAAACATGCAGAAATTTTCTACACTTTATTTACAGCCTTTCGATCTTGTGTAGACAAAAACAGATTGGAAATTGTAATATGGTTATTTGTACAAGAAACTGCTGAAGTTTAAGATTGTGCCAAATAAAACAAATGGGTTGAAATAAGGGCTTTTAGCAGAATGAGTGAGGTCAAACTTTTATCGGCCCACAAGGTCTGGTGGTGCACCCCACCCTGACCCAATGGGTCAAAGGTATATGCCTGTCCAAGCCGTGGCCAAACAGGTTCAACATCTGCTAAACCCCACTAAACCCTTTAGATTATATATAAAATATCGGGTCGGGTTGGTTCGGAAATGTTTTGCGGACCACCCAACCACAATAGTGATGAGTCAGAAAAAGCAAGTGAAACTATAAATGCACGATAGTGATGAGGCTGCTCCCACTCCAACGAAGCTGAAACGGACTCGGTCAGATGCAGGATGGAGATGTCAGACACTACTAACAAAAGTTTTCCTTAATGGCGTTTCAGACCTATATGAGAATTTTGAAATTTTACTTAGAAAATACCCTCCATTTCGCTCCTTCCACATCCAGTGGATCCTTCAACCATCCCACCAGGACCAAGGCACGGGACTCTCCCAAGCATACGCTAACCCAAACCATAATTGAAAGCTATCCCATAGCTCTCTACCCACACCTCAGAAAAAGTGTTCCACACTTCCACTGTTTGTTCCTTTATTGCACAAATTTATATTCTATCGGCACATCCATTCCCCTTTTTCTCAATTGGGCACACGTCAGGATTCTTCCCCATGCCACCTCCCATGTGAACACCTTCACCCTAAGAGGTGCCAATATTATCTTTCACATCACCACCCAGGGTTGGTTTACTAGAGGTCTCCTAGCCGGCCACTCAGCTAAACTCATGTAATAGACCGGCAAACTCATCAATCTCCTCCTCTCTTGCATTTTACGCAACTGGAGACTTCAAGAACTACTAGCCTCTCCATTCTCCCAAACTTATGAAACTATCACACCCTTGTTACTAGCAAGGTTGTAAATCAGCCCAAATTTCTTTCCGAACAGTTCTAGACCACACCATCTATCCTGGTAGAATCCAATTCGTTGACTTGAGCCCACCATAAAACTTCTCACCTCCTAAAATTTCTTACACTATAGACATCTCTCTAGCAACTCGACCCTTTCCTAGCTCTCAGCTCCCTTATGGTCCATACATGGCAATCCCTTCCATATTTGTCTGCTAATCCTTGCATCTACATAGACTTCCTGTCATTACCACATCTCCATAGCCATTTTCCAACAAAGCAAACTTCATGCATCCCAAAGATTGAATGCCAAGCCTCAATGATTTGTACTAACTGCATTTATTGCCTAAAGGATTGGAAAAGGAATCCTAAATATGAATGTTAGTTACCCGCATTGGCATATGCCATTAGAAATCATTATTTATTAAGGATACCCATGTGCTAATAAAACATGAAGGGGTACTAAAAAGTGCCAACAAATAATTTTTGAAGCAACCACAAGGAACATCAATGCATCATTTTATAATCATGAGGTACATAAACTGCTCATGTAACTGCACACGTGTATTGGTGTCAGCGAAAACCATAAATAAAAATCAGGTGCTACCAAAACAAAATGCAAGTACAATGACAAGTCCATGTAAAAATATTTTAATATGGGAATGGTTAGGTGAACTAATTCACCTTCAAAACACCCTACACAAGCATGTTAGTCAGGAGCCAAGACGTAAGCATAAACACAATTCATTGATGCATAAACGCAATTCATTGATGCTGTGTTTACTGAATGCTATTCAATTTGGAACATGTACATATACATCATCATTGGAAGTGTTGCTTATAGGTGCCTAGTACACTAGCACATCAATATAATAGGTCTCAAATAAATAAACTATATATATATAAGAATCAAGCAACTGTTTGATCAACAAGGCCGAATTGTCACGAAGCAATTTTCATTGACTTGACCGAGTTGAGTCTGTCCTTGAGAGCCAATTTTCATCCACCTCCAAGAACAAAGTATTAGTTTGCTCCTTTTATTAGTAAAAGGTTTGTGACATTTATGATGAGTATTCATTTTTTGAAATGCAGTAAAATTATTTTGAGAAGTGAAAGCATGGCCTACCTCAGCGGCAGCAACAAATTCGTAGAAGTCATGCCGATAGTGAGGGTCCCTGTCTTGTCGAACACTATGCAGTTCACCTTCAAAGTGATAAGGTGGCATGCAGCATTCGAAAAAAAAAAAGTTGAGAAGAAAGTTGGCTAAGTGTCAAAAAATTCAAATATTTTATAAACGTTATACAGAAAAGAACATTAAATAAAATGGGTAAATAAATCTTATATTTACCTTATGTGCACCCTTTAGTGCTTGACCACCTTTAATTAGCACCCCTTGAGAAGCTCTGACTCCAGTACCAACCATGACAGCAGCGGGAGTTGTCAGGCCAATTGCACATGGGCAGGCTATGACCATGACATATATGCCACTTTGCAACAACAAATCAGTCGTCACAGCATATTATATTTCTAAAAGTCACTTTGCAACCACCAATTATGTTTTTTTTTTTTTAAGTTACTTAGTTTAAATTTTTTTCTTAGTTTGTGAGTTGTGCAACCACACCAACCATCACCACAACAGTTACAGTCAAGCCCTGAGAAATTGTTCTCGCCGCTTGGCCACTCAGCAAATCGGCAACCCTCATGCTCACCCCAACCACCCTCATAGCAACCTTGGCATCCCGGCATCCCTCATTGCTTGGCATCCTTAAATCTTTGTTAGCATGCATGCCATCTTGCCATCGACAATATCCACCTTGGCTTATATCCCCTAAGGAGAAATAACGGAAGTACTAAGAAGAATGACGTGGTTTCCAGATATACTCTCTGGTTACAGTGATTAAGATTCATTTTTTTAATCGGTAAATAGCTATAATTTTATAAATAAAAAATTGATGTGAAATTTGAGGGCTTTACGATCCATTGGATGAATTTATGGCAGCTGATGGGAGAACCTCTCGCCACATACAAACAATGTCAAGTTACATTTAATTTAGCTTATATCTACCTTAAATATAAATGTTTTGTGACATATTACAATTAATTGTTCCAAGATTTTTCTTGGGAATCCTCCCAATTATGTCTAGTTTACACGCATGTCCATGAATCAAGCTAGTGACATACTCCAATTTCCAATCTTCTCGACTGGAGTAGGAGGTAAGCTGTTCCAAGTAAACCAACTCCAAACATTTAAAAAGCTGGCCCATTCCAAATCTAGATTGAGAATGTGCAACACATGGCACTATTTTGCATCAAATGTGCAGTGTGATAGTGTGATAGTGTGTTTCTTCATGAATCCTGTTGCAAATCTCCTGGCATTAACTGAGCCTCTGCTTGACGAGCACAAATTTGAGCCTTTGCATCTGCTGCGGCTGCTTCACGAGCACAAATCTGATTGTGACAGGCATATGGCTTGTGTTGAAGGCAACATAAATTTCTCTCTTCACTGAGTCGATCTACAATTCAAAAAGTAGGGATCAGAAAAAATAGAAGTAGATTTTTTTTTTTGAAGGAAGTAGATTTACTTAAGCTTATGAGTTAGTAGATTATTATATTAAAAAAGCGTATGAGTTAGTAGAGGGCGACTGAACCACTCACTAATGTTGGTGAGCGGCTAATCATTTTTGTATATGTGGCACCATTTGGGTGCCATCATGGGGCCATAATTTTGATTGGATATATAGCTAGAATTGCATGGTAGCCACTCATTTTCTGGCACTTATACCCTCTAAATCACAGGTAAGAGATTTTTTTTTAACCCAATTTTAATGCATATTTGAAAAGACGTTAAATGTAGATTAAGGGTTACCAATGAAAATGCAACAAATCGACTTGTTTCGAACCAGTTAGGGATCCCTGGTAGATGACCATGCCACTGTAGTCATTCTGCTGTCGGAAAGTCATTCAGACCAATGGATTCGCATTCCCTAGAGACCAACCCAAGGGCATAAATATTAAATTTAATGGAGGCACACATATGTACACAATAAAACACTTTATGGTGAGACATTTACTTGCGGAACTTTGTCATGAGGCAGCAAAAACTGAAGTTAGATGAGGATTCTTCCTTTCGATCCCACCGAAAATAGTTGATCTGCAGTAAAGGGTATACATAAAAACTAAAAAAAAATTACAATTAGAACCAAGTTTGGGACCAATAGTGTAACAGCCCGAATTTCTGCACCCAAAAATCCGTGCCATTAGGATCATACTCTGGATGATCCCCGGGACGAATCATATGTGTCTGCTTGTAAAGCGGAAGCCAAGCAGACACCACCCAGCAGTGGTAGATCGAGTCAGTCATTTATCAACACTTTTAGTCATAAAGAACAATAATTATAAAATAATAAACTCTATTTTAAACAAGGAAAATGCATTCTCAAAAAGGAACTAAGAAGAACCATTGGTAATGGACATCCATCACCCAACGATGGTTCCCAATAGTGGTTCCGAATAGAATGCGTAAATAATACAGTAAATAATCCTACTAAAATGTACACAAAAGTGGCCACCAGGCACACAATAATCCAAAAGAACCAAAATACAGTATAACAGACACTAGTACCCAGGCTACGGATAGAACTCGTCCGCCTGAACGTCTGTCTCCTCGTCTTCTACCACCGGATCAGCCGGTAGTCCTGATCACTCTGCATGCAGAACTACATCGTAACCTCAAATTAATCTAGAACACAGGGTGAGCTACATCCTAGCTCAATAGAAGAATTTCCAACAAAACGAATTGAATATGCAAATCATGCTATCTCATAACAGAAATCAAATCAGGAACGTATAATCATGACGAATCAAATCAACAGCTGAGATTTTATGCAAGAATCAGATGTTATACGAATATATTATCAGAGAGCTTAAATTGTGTATATTTAACTTAAGAAACTCCCGTGACTATATAGCACGGAGTAAACAGGAATGCCCGATAGGAAACCCCAACCAATCGTCGTTCACATGAACAATTTTGAAAGTGCAACAATGCCTCATCTATGGAATGCAATTGCGCCGAGGATTACAAGCAGGTGCACAAGTGTGCCAGGCATCGGATATACCGGTGGTGGGGATCATCTGTTTAAATCATCAAATCACATACGATATATACCTCATGATCGATAATGTAATCGAAGCAAGTTTTCAGAATGCGAATCAGGAGACAGAAATCAAAATAGCAGGAATCATGATATGCATACATGTTTGGTAAAAACAGAAATCAGGGCATAAATATGAGATAAACATGGAATCATACTCAAAAATAGTTTGAGTTGATTTTCTCCTACCTCAGGTCAATCTATCTTCTAAGCAAATCCAAAGCCTTTTCAAGGTGTCAGGGTTTGATTCCTAGACCATAAACATAGTACTTTAAATGTTAGGGATGTCAGAAGTTAACCGGCACAACGTCCGGTGGTGTTTAATCCAAAAAATCAAAACAGGACCAAAACAGGGGTTATTGATCGATCACCACTCCTGTTGATCGATCAATGCTCCTTGTTGATCGATCAATACCTCTCATTGATCGATCACCACTCTTTTAGTTTTTTTTTTTACTCTGCAACAACCCAATTGATCGATCAATACACCTTATTGATCGATCACCTATCATCATTGATCGATCAATACACTCATTGATCGATCAATAACCTCTCTTCTACTCATTTTTAACATAGCTTAAATTGATCGATCACCACTTGGGTTGATCGATCAATGCCTCCTGTTGATCGATCAATGCCCTCATTGATCGATCACCAACCCTTTTTCAAAAATTCACCCTTCTGTTCACATTAACTTTTTATACAGATTGATCGATCAATGCCCTCATTGATCGATCAACACCCTACAGTGATCGATCAATACTTCTGTTGATCGATCACCAACTATCATTGATCGATCACTCTCTTGTTGATCGATTAATGCCCTCATTGATCGATCAATGCCTAAATTGATCGATCAATGCCCGAAGGGCATTGAACTTCTAACATTTTGGGGCCTCTGTTCTCCCATTCTGTCCTATACAGATTGATCGATCAATGGTCTTCATTGATCGATCACCACTGTCATTGATCGATCACCACTTGTGTTGATCGATCAATAATGACAGAAACTCTGTCATTAATGGAGTTCTTCTCCAACCCTATTTTAACCCTTTTCTCCTTAATGGTTCTCAACAACCATTATCGTGACATCAATGCCCATACCTGGGCATCTCATTTGCCCCTATTTAAACACACAAACTCACCTTTGTTCGGGCCCTTATGGGGTTTCGGCAAATCGACTCGAATGAGGGTTTCAGATCTAGCTTTCGGAGTTCATCGTCGCTTCGGCTCGGATAAGTCGATGCCCAGTTCCCCTTCAATCCTCAAGACCGTACACACTCTTAAACTAGTGTGGAGTGTCCTAGTTCATCTCTCCATCCTCTATCTCGGACAATGTAGGACCCCCGGGTACCGCTAACCCCGTTTTCTCCAATAACACCCTCACAGACTAACCTAGCTACAGATCTCTCAGCTTCTAAAGCAAGGGAAAGAAGGAGAAGAAGAAGAACTCTCTCTCTCTAGGTCTCCCTTCCTTCTTTTATAAGCAATAAGCAGATATTTCTGGTTTCCCCCCCCCCCAGTTATGTTCCGGTGTGGAGCACGAACACGGTCGCTACGACGCAACGTGCTACGTTGACCCTTTACACAACTCAGACTTAAACAAAAATACACATGTGAACTCATCTAACCATGGTGTAACTTTATCTCAATTAATATCAATTTTAAAATTTTAAATCGGTCTCGATTTCCATGTCGGGCACGTAGATCGAAATAGTTGGGTTCATGTTTTAGATTTCAGGGTCGTTACATTATCCCCCCCTTAGAAATTTTCGTCCTCAAAAATGTCTAAGAGGTGTGGTTAAGGAGCAGAGGGTTCTAAGAGTAACAGACCGAGATAATACAGAGGATGCAGTCAACGTACGATGCAGAGAAATTTAAACATGCTAAACAGAATATATATAATATGTAGAAAAATGGAAATGTGGGTATACAAGTAGTCTACAAATATTATAGAGTAGTATAGCTATACCTGTGGGGGCGTCGGATGGTCCGGCCTTGTCAGGTGTAGGTCTGCGGGGACGAGGTGGCGGTGAGCTGTAGTCGCGCGGCTCCACCACGTGCTAACGAGCGTGGGCGATCATCGGCGTGGACGTCGTGGCATACATATGCTGCATGACCAGCTCATGCATCCCCTCGTGGTAATCCATACGACGATGCATCTGTCGCTGGAATGCCTCCATGCTATCCAGCCTCTCATGGATACGTCGGTTGCCCTCCACCAGCTCCCGAAGCATCGCAGTAACGTCGTCGGAGGAAGGTGGTGGGGGATGGGCTGTGGGTTGACGAGTCGGTCTGTGGGGTGTAGTGGGGGCCGGTCGGGTAGACACCTCAGATGGAGGTGGTGGATCACGTGGGGCCTCCCCCTCTCCTGATGCAGGCTCGGCAGGGACCGAACCTCACGATGAGGTGGAACGGCTCGCGCGCCTCATCCTCCTCTCGGAAGCCGCCTCACGAGTAGGTTGTAGCTTGGTCCAGCCTTTCAACCGAAAGACCTTGGTGTTGTCGACTGCGTGGCTCGTGAGGAGCCAAAGTGTAGGCCTCAGAGAGCGGCATCGCTCACGAGTTTGGTGATGAGGTGGGCATAGGGGATCTGCTTTCTTAACCCCGGACTTTACTTTCTGACATAAGGTCATTGGCATTGATGATGCCCTCAATGACTCCATAGAGAACCAACGGTTCTCATAGGCGAGAATAGTGCTGTTGACTACTCCGATGCGAGGACTTGTGCAAGAAGGGTTTAGTGCACACTTGATATAAGTATCAAGCATCCACAATGATCGGGTAGTTGGGCCCTAGATATGGATTGGCCCTCCGTGTTGGCCTTGGGTCATCTTAGTGACCACATCGTAAGAGATCTCCTTGATGTATGGGGCATCAAGGCCACATGATATAGGCGGACGGGCATTGAAGTGCCGCCGCGACATGGAAATGGTTGAATTTGTACTCAAAACCATCGATGGTCGTGACAAGTCGATTACTATCACCCCATCGTAGGTTTTGGAAGAAAAGCCTCACGATGCGTGGGCAATAATGGTCGTGGAAGGGTTCGAGCAAGGGTTTTAACCCGAGCTTTTGGATATACCCCTTGGCCCAAGCCATCTCGGGTCGGTCCTCGTAGAGCGAGGAAGCAAAAACGATTTCGGGTAGGAAGGTCTTGGAAGCCCACCACGTTTTGGGGACTTCACGCTCGATGGGGAGCGGAACGGGTGCGGGTACGGGTGGAACAGGGGTTGAAACCGGTGCCATGGATGGCACGGTTGGCGAGGGAACGGGAATGGTGGGCGGTACCGGTGTACGAGCCCGAGACGTGGGTACCTTACGCGAAGCGTTCTTCGTGCGAGGTCCCATGGTCGAATACTTACAAAAGAATGAAAACGAGACTTGAAAGAACGCAAACGAGAACTTTACTGGATGAATGGAGCGATGTCCACTCGAATCAAGCCGGAGAACGAACGGAAATGGCCGGAGAAGAGTAGGGAGGACGGTTGAACAGTTGGAATTCCAAGACCCTTGATCGATCACTACGGGAGCTTCGTGCAAATGACCGTTCGAAATCCCCAATTCTTAACTTAAACCCCAGGATTGATCGATCACTGCTTTTGTTGATCGATCAATGAAGCATCTTTAAGCCCTAAATCGATGCATTGATCGATCACCAACCTCTGTTGATCGATCACTGATGCCCTTATTGATCGATCACTACTAATGTTGATCGATCACTACTTTCCTTCCAATGCAAAATTGATCGATCACTGACCTATGTTGATCGATCACTTGAACCTCTATTGATCGATCAATATTGCTATTGATCGATCACCAGCCTTTCTTTTGAGTGAAATCCCTCACTGTCCTTGATCGATCACCAACCTCTGTTGATCGATCACTCATGAAATTGATCGATCACTGACATCTGTGAGACTACATTGTAACAGTCAGCTTTTCCAACAGTGAATCATCCGAATTTCGAAACTAAGGATACGTGCACATCATACAGAGTATCCCTATAAAAAGATTCATCGAGTAAATGATGCATGCCTATGCACAACGACCTAACAATGTGATGAACCTTTAAGCGAAAATGATTAAGAATTTACCTTTCTCATTGGGTAAATAAACGTGGGTACTATTCGCGGATTTCGGTTGCACGTTCCCAAGTAGCTTCGGCGTCCGAATGATTTCTCCACTTGACTAGTACCAGTGGAATCAACTTAGTCCGCAGAACTTGATCACGACGATCTAAAATAGCAATCGGTTCTTCAATCACCGTCATATCCTCCAGAAGCTCCATTGGTTGGTAATCCAAGACGTGAGTCGAATCGCGTACGTAATGGCGTAGCATGGACACGTGAAAGACGTTGTGCATGCTTGCCAACTGTGGCGGCAAGGCAATCCGATAAGCGACTTCTCCAACCCTTCCAAGTACCTCAAATGGTCCGATGTATCGAGGACTCAACTTTCCACGTTTTCCAAAGCGCATGACGCCCTTGGTTGGCGAAATCTTCACAAACACCTTGTCTCCAACCTGAAAACAAGTGTTAATTCTATTGATTTAATTTTAACCATGGGCATACGTATCGTCTGACGTATTTGGTTATACCTGAAACTCCACTTGCGTCCGATGAAGATCCATATAGCTCTTTTGACGGCTTTGGGCCATCCTCAATCTTTCGCGAATCACTCTAACCGTCTCAAAGGTACTTGTCCCACGATCTACGGTCCTAAGACAAGCTTTTCGACTTCTTCCCAATTCGGTGGAGATCGCATCGACGTCCATATAAGGCTTCATAAGGCGCCATCCCAATACTTGGCGATAAGCTTTTTGTGTTTAATTCGATCAGAGGTAAGTGTTGATCCCATAAACCATGAAAGTCCAACATACACGCACGCAACATATCCTCTATGATCTGGTTCACCCTCTCGGTCTGCCCATCTGTCTGAGGATGAAATGCTGAGCTGAATTCCAATTTAGTACCCATGCCTTCCTGGAATCGTCGCCAGAACTGCGATATATATAGCGGATCTCTATCACACACAATGCTGACCGGTATGCCATGTAATCGAACTATTTCTTTCGTGTACAACTCGGCTAGTTTATTGGCTGTAAATGTAGTCCGATACGGTAGAAAATGTGCAGATTTCGTCAGTCTGTCCACAATAACCCAAATGGCATTGTTCTTTCTCAATGCGCTCGGCAATCCTAGTATAAAGTCCATAGAAATGGCTTCCCATTTCCACTCTGACACTGGTAATGGTTGCAACAAACCCGCTGGATTCCGATGGTCCACTTTCACCTGCTGGCAGACCAAACACCGAGAAACATAATCTGCCACATCCTTCTTTAATCCTCTCCACCAAAAACTTCGCTTGAGATCTTGGTACATCTTGGTACTCCCAGGATGTATAGCATATGTAGACTTATGCGCTTCCTCCAAAATTGTGTCTTTTAGGTCCTTTGTATCCGGTATGCATATCTGATCTCGAAATAGCAAAGTGTCATCATCCTTGATGGTAAAATCAGGTCTGATCCCGTTGATCACATCCCTTCTAATTGTCATAAGCTCCTCATCAATCATCTGGAGCTTACGTACATTGTCAAACAATGTGGGACGTATCACAATGGTAGCCATTAGTGTCCCTGAACCTCTAACATCAATCAACGTATCACATAAGGCCAGGTCCTCAAGTAGGTGCCACCTTTGTACTCGGGTGATAAGATGTGCCAACTGAGCTGACGACTTTCTGCTCAAAGCATCTGCCACAACATTGGCCTTTCCAGGGTGATACTGGATAGAACAATCGTAGTCTTTCAAAAACTCCATCCATCTGCGTTGTCTCATATTCAAATCCTTTTGGGTAAACAAATATTTAAGGCTTTTGTGGTCGGTGTAGATATCGAACGTTTCGCTGTATAAGTAGTGCCTCCAAATCTTCAAAGCAAATATCACCGCTGCCAATTCCAGATCGTGAGTCGGGTAGTTTTTCTCATGTTCCTTAAGTTGTCTAGAGCCATATGCAATAACCTTCTTATGTTGGTTGAGAACACAACCCAAACCACTATACGATGCATCACTGTAGATAGCCAAGCCTCCTCTCCCAGAAGGTATAGCTAGCACTAGTGCTGTAGTCAAACGCGTCTTCAATTCCTGAAAACTCTTCTCGCATTGTTCAGTCCAATCAAATTTAGCATTTTTCTTAGTGAGCTGAGTAAGCGGACTTGATAGCTTAGAGAAACCCTCTACGAATCGCCTGTAGTATCCTGCCAAACCAAGGAAACTACGGACCTCTGTCACTATCTTAGGTTGTTCCCATTTCACGACAGCTTCAATCTTTGTCGGGTCTACGGTTATACCCTTGGCGGAGACAATATGGCCCAGGAAACTCACCTGGTTCAACCAAAATTCACACTTACTGAGCTTTGCGTATAACTTGTGTTCTCTGAGGGTCTGCAAGACTACACGTAGATGCTCCTCATGTTCCTCCTTCGTCTTAGAATAGACGAGGATGTCGTCCACAAAAACAACCACTGACTTGTCCAAATGTGGTTTAAACACACGATTCATCAGGTCCATAAACGATGCGGGTGCATTCGTCAATCCAAATGGCATAACTAAGAATTCATAGTGTCCATACCTGGTTCTGAATGCCGTCTTCTCCACATCTTCAGCCTTGACTCGTAATTGATGGTAACCCGATCTCAAATCTATCTTCGTAAAGAACCTCGCTCCTTGCAATTGATCAAACAGATCATCAATCCTAGGAAGCGGGTAACGATTCTTAATCGTCAACTTATTCAACTGCCGATAGTCAATGCATAGACGCATCGAACCATCTTTCTTTCTGACAAACAATACTGGTGCTCCCCAAGGGGACACACTCGGTCGAATAAACCCTTTGTCAAGCAGTTCTTGTAGTTGCTCTTTCAACTCTTGCAATTCTGTTGGAGCCATCCGATACGGAGCTTTAGATACTGGTTCAGTGCCTGGAACCAAATTGATTGCAAACTCAATCTCTCGAACTTGCGGTAATCCCGGCAATTCCTCAGGGAATACATCGGAATACTCGCATGCAATGTGGATATCGGATATCACATTTGTCTCCTCCCGTTGTTCTTGTAGAAAGGCTATATATCCACTGCATCCACTCTTCATCATCCTCTCCGCCCGAATAGCGGATATCAACGGAGCTACCTTAGACCTCACTCCGAAGAATCTAAAGGATCGCTCCTTTGGAGGGCGGAAAACTACCATCTTCCGAAGACAATAGCCACATAGCGATCCATTCCCAAAATGATGTCAAATCCTTTCATATCTAATGTAATCAAATCGCGTGTCTCGTGATCATCATCGCCATCGATTTACATACGGTGAGTGCATTCACCGACTACCTGCGTGGAATTGACTCCGTAATAAAATCTAGTTGTTCGATTGGCACTCAATTCCTTCGTAAATTGAGGCCGCATTTAAAGAATGCGTGGAGCTCGGGTCTATCGTAGCTCGTGCTCTATGGAAGCAAATATATATTTGGCCACTCACCTATACACCAATTTCAACATTACTTTAACGTTTTAGATGTGTAGGTTTATGTGTATCATTATAATCAAAATAAATCAATTAAATTCTATATTTCCAAATTTTCCAGTTCATCATATTAAATAACACTACATCTCTTGAATTCTAATCATACCTTGAATGACGTCATTTGATGTCAGGGCATCGGTTGCGGTGACGGCATAAGCTCGGCCGTGAACCACCGGGTAATCCGATCTTTGGTAGATAGATCCCCGACCGCTCTTTGCTCTCCTCAGGGCAATTCCTAACCAAGTGACCCATCTTGCCACACCTAAAGCATGCCCCTGTCTCTCTCCTGCAGTCCTCGGTCTTGTGTGGTTTCCCACACTTTGCACATATCACGGCCGGAGTGAAGGACGAGACTCTTAAAGGTCCCTGAGTCACTGAGGCCCTGCTACCAGAAGATCCAACTGGTCGAAATGATCTGGAAGATGTAGGCACTGCTGTTCTCTGATATGAACTCGGACCTGAAGAAATCACCGGTCGAGAGTGCGTAGGGTATCTTGGAGGTCTGGAAAATCTAGCCCTCTTGTTCTCGCTCTCAGATCCCGAGATTGCCCTTGGAATGGTCTCTCTCTCGCCTGCTTGTCCCTCCAAGAGAATTGTTTCTGGTTCTCCTCTTCAGCGATAAGAGCTTTGGCCATGACTCCCTCGTAAGTCTCCATTTCCCACATGGCGACGTCTTTCTGCAAATTTTGTCTCAGGCCAAGTTGGAATTTCCTTGCTCTCATCAACTCCGTGGCTACATGGTGAGGTGCAAACCTAGCTACCTATCAAACTCCGGCCCATAGTCCCTACCGACATGGCGCCTTGTTTCAACTCTATGAATTTCACTTCCCATTGATGCCTCACAATTTTGGGAAGTATTTGTGATAAACACCTCAGAAACTCCTCCCACGCCCAAGGAGTGTGAGGAAACTCTCTCTGCTCTATTTTGTGACATCGACTTCCACCAAGGTCCGTCACCATCCGGCTTGAAAGTGGCCCAACGCACTTTCTCTACGCCATCGACCGTAATACTTCAAAGAGCTTCTCCATCTCTTCTATCCACCCTTCTGCCTCAATGGGATCCGTTTGACCTGAGAAGTTAGGAGGTCTCATTTTCCTAAACTCCGCAAATCCACCAGGCTGATGGGGTGGTCTAGCTGCCTGTTGAGCTAAAGCAGCTGTCTGTTGAGCGACGTTGGTAGCTAATGCTTCCAACACCTGCTCCATCCTCTCTTCACTTCTCCTTCTACCTCCTCTGGGTCCCAATGGAACCGCATTTGCATGTGAGAGGAACTCCAAGCCCCTCGACGTGCCTATGACCTCGGGCACATCCCTCAGAGGAATCTCTCTCTGACCTGTTCTACCTCTACTGTGCCCTCCTCTGAACTTAGGGCCCATACTGGTCTGTCATTGTGATAACAACAACATTGATCAGTACATAGATTGTGAAAACAATCCAACCTGAACCCGTAGCTCAACCTAATGTCTAGGCTTTGATACCAACTGTAACAGCCCGAATTTCTGCACCCAAAAATCCGTGCCATTAGGATCATACTCTGGATGATCCCCGGGACGAATCATATGTGTCTGCTTGTAAAGCGGAAGCTGCAGACCACCCAAAGAAAGGGTAGATCGAGTCAGTCATTTATCAACACTTTTAGTCATAAAGAACAATAATTATAAAATAATAAACTCTATTTTAAACAAGGAAAATGCATTCTCAAAAAGGAACCAAGAAGAACCATTGGTAATGGACATCCATCACCCAACGATGGTTCCCAATAGTGGTTCCGAATAGAATGCGTAAATAATACAGTAAATAATCCTACTAAAATGTACACAAAAGTGGCCACCAGGCACACAATAATCCAAAAGAACCAAAATACAGTATAACGGACACTAGTACCCAGGCTACGGATAGAACTCGTCCGCCTGAACGTCTGTCTCCTCGTCTTCGGCCTCAGCCTCTGGATCAGGCTGGTAGTCTGGATCACTCTCTGTACCAGGAACTACAGCCTCAGAACCTAAAATTAATTTAGAACACAGGGTGAGCTACATCCTAGCTCAATAGAAGAATTTCCAACAAAACGAATTGAATATGCAAATCATGCTATCTCATAACAGAAATCAAATCAGGAACGTATAATCATGACGAATCAAATCAACAGCTGAGATTTTATGCAAGAATCAGATGTTATACGAATATATTATCAGAGAGCTTAAATTGTGTATATTTAACTTAAGAAACTCCCGTGACTATATAGCACGGAGTAAACAGGAATGCCCGATAGGAAACCCCAACCAATCGTCGTTCACATGAACAATTTTGAAAGTGCAACAATGCCTCATCTATGGAATGCAATTGCGCCGAGGATTACAAGCAGGTGCACAAGTGTGCCAGGCATCGGATATACCGCCGGGTCGGTGGGGATCATCTGGTTTAAATCATCAAATCACATACGTATATACCTCATGCATCGATAACAATGTAATCGCAAGTTTTTGTAATGCGAATCGAATCGTAAATCAAAATAGCAGGAATCATGATATGCATACATGTTTGGTAAAAACAGAAATCAGGCATAGATATGAGATAAGCATGGAATCATACTCAAAAACAGTTTAAGTTGATTTTCTCCTACCTCAGGTCAATCTATCTTCTAAGCAAATCCAAAGCCTTTTCAAGGTGTCAGGGTTTGATTCCTAGACCATAAACATAGTACTTTAAATGTTAGGGATGTCGGGTTAACCGCACAACGTCCGGCAGTGTTTAATCCAAAATCAAAACAGACTAAAATAGGTTATTGATCGATCACCACCCCGTTGATCGATCATCGTCTTGTTGATCGATCAATACCTCTCATTGATCGATCACCACTCTTTTAGTTTTTTTGTTTTTTACTCTGCAACAACCCAATTGATCGATCAATACACCTTATTGATCGATCACCTATCATCATTGATCGATCAATACACTCATTGATCGATCAATAACCTCTCTTCTACTCATTTTTAATATAAAATTGATCGATCACCACTTGGGTTGATCGATCAATGCCTCCTGTTGATCGATCAATGCCCTCATTGATCGATCACCAACCCTTTTTCAAAAATTCACCCTTCTGTTCACATTAACTTTTTATACATATTGATCGATCAATGCCCTCATTGATCGATCAACACCCTACAGTGATCGATCAATACTTCTGTTGATCGATCACCAACTGTCATTGATCGATCACTCTCTTGTTGATCGATCAATGCCCTCATTGTTCGATCAATGCCTAAATTGATCGATCAATGCCCTTCGGGCATTGAACTTCTAACATTTTGGGGCCTCTGTTCTCCCATTCTGTCCTATACAGATTGATCGATCAATGGTCTTCATTGATCGATCATATCGCCATTGATCGATCACCACTTGTGTTGATCGATCAATAATGACAGAAACTCTGTCATTAATGGAGTTCTTCTCCAACCCTATTTTAACCCTTTTCTCCTTAATGGTTCTCAACAACCATTATCGTGACATCAATGCCCATACCTGGGCATCTCATTTGCCCCTATTTAAACACACAAACTCACCTTTGTTCGGGCCCTTATGGGGTTTCGGATCTAGCTTTCGGAGTTCATCGTCGCTACGGCTCGGATAAGTCGATGCCCAGTTCCCCTTCAATCCTCAAGACTGTACACACTCTTAAACTAGTGTGGAGTGTCCTAGTTCATCTCTCCATCCTCTATCTCGGACAATGTAGGACCCTCGGGTACCGCTAACCCCGTTTTCTCCAATAACACCCTCACAGACTAACCTAGCTACAGATCTCTCAGCTTCTAAAGCAAGGGAAAGAAGGAGAAGAAGAAGAACTCTCTCTCTAGGTCTCCCTTCCTTCTTTTATAAGCAATAAGCAGATATTTCTGGTTTTTTCCCCCCCCCCAGTTATGTTCCAGTGTGGAGTACGAACACGGTCGCTACGACGCAACGTGCTACGTTGACCCTTTACACAACTCAGACTTAAATGAAAATACACATGTGAACTCATCTAACCATGGTGTAACTTTATCTCAATTAATATCAATTTAAAATTTTTAAATCGGTCTCGATTTCCGTGCCGGGCACGTAGATCGAAATAGTTGGGTTCGTGTTTTAGATTTCAGGGTCGTTACAAGTAGGAGTGATTAGAGGATCACATAGTTATCATGGCAGGAAGCATTGTTGTTGCCTCATTTCTCAAAGTCACTGGCCTGATATGTATGACATCAAACCTTTCTCTCTCTCTCTCTCTCTATATATATATATATAATCTCAAAAATATACAGGGAAATTCTTTTGTACACAGAAATCCTTTTGTACACAAAATGATGAGTTAAGAGAAGAAAAAATTAATTAAATAAATTTCAATTATGACCATAATGAACGTGGAGATATGTAGATTATCACATGAAAAATTTATTAGTTTTGCATAAGAGATTCTATATCAGTATTTCTAAAAGCTCTTCCAATCCCAATGCAATGTACTATTAAACAAATGAGGCTTTCAATTGTGACTTTTCTTCAAGTTTTTTAGCCGTGAAGTGACAATGTGATTGACTTTCACACGTTTCCAAGGTCCCTCATATATGCAAAAATCAGATTTTGACTTGATCAATAGGATAAAATACTCTCTTCAGCACCTTAATAGTCTTATTATTCTTGTGCAAGTGATCATTATTTTTTAGGATAACTTGTAGGCCAAACTCCTAAGCTTCAAAATATAATCATTTAAAACCCCCAAAAGTGATCCCATTACTTTTGGCTTTTTGGGATACTAGATTCTACTTGGTTGAAGATATTTCTAGCCTTATTGTTCCATGTGACCAACCTTATGATTTTTCATTTTTCTTCTTACTATATCTCTATATTATATAAATTTAGGATCAAAATGCTCACCCGGCCATGCTAAGACGAAAACCAAGATTTTGATCCTTGGTTACAATATCTGAAAGTCCCCTTTGCTCCACTTCTATAACAGAGCAACACTCTTAAGGACAGCTGTTACCTTGCAATACTTCACTAAGAGCTTTTGAAGTTGAGTTATCAGGCTCCTCCCCCTTGTGGGACTAGATTAGGATAAGCTTCAATTGTATCTTCTTCCCTTCTCGGGTCCTAGAATTTTTTGCTTTCACTGACATTGTAAAAGGCATGAGTTCTTCGGCCTCCAAATCCTCAATCTCATGCTTCTCTCACTTTTCTCAATCAATACAAAAATAGAACAATTTCTTAGATGTCGACATAAAGGAACTTCCAAATTGGACACTATGTCTGACCAAATCACCAATCTTACAGATGAATTATCACATGGTTTATAATCTAGTAATATACAATTCAGTTTAAAAGGTTCCTGTCATAGGTTCATAGCAGTAGTATGTTACTAAGGCCTCCATTATAGAATGCACTTGTTTACTGTTTCTCACATGGTTTATAATCCCAGGGTTAGTCCAATGAGCAATCCACTGGGAGCGGCAATCTTTGTGAACCTGCTAACCTGTTCTCTCCAATTTTTTCTTCAGTGAATCATTTTTACGCTTCCTCAATTTTTTTCTTAAGTTAATCTTTGCGAACCTGTTAACCTGTTCTCTCTTTGTAATAAAAATGCATATTACACATATACATCACTACATGAAATTAGAAAAAGTAGAGAGTACAGTAGGAGCACAATTAAGCCATACATATAAATGGATCAATCATGACCTGATCAATTTTATTAGCACATGTATGTAAAGCCAAGATATGATAAACTATAAATAAAAAACGTCATAAAGCCATGGCAAAAAATGAACTTGCAAATCAATCACACATGGATTGACAAAAATAATCTACTTGAGGACAAAACACAATAATCAACCAAAAAGAAAAATGATGCACTAAAAGTAGAACCCATCAACGGATGGATACTAATATTTCACTAGAACATACCTTTTCATAATCATCAACTCCTACTTTCTCTCTCAATATCGAAAGATTTGGCAAAGCCCAACACGACATCTTCTCGCCATCATGTGTCACAATTGAATCCAACTCGTATCTTGAATCCTTGTTTGATTTTATTATTGCCACTCTTCTGCATGCATAATTTCTAGGGAATCTATTTCATCTCTTTCACATCTAGTTATAAAATGTCGTTTGAGAAATTGGAGGCAGAAAAGTTTCAACAAATCTCTAGGTTTTTGTTTCTTATTTTAGACACTGCGACATGTTCAAACCCAAAATCTTATTGATTATCAAAAAAATGCTAGTAAAACACCAGAAAACTTGTAACATCACGGTCTTAACCTGTTTGGCTTCACCATTTTTGCCTCCAATAGTAGTGGAAATGATGTGACCAGTAATAGCGTCATTCCACTCAACCACAGACGCCGATATCTCCTGCAACATAGCAATTTAGCATTATCAAAGCTCTTTGTAGTGAAAGATGATTCTATTTTAATCAGTATGGGAATTCTGCTTCTCAAAATGTATAAACTGCCTCAAAACAAATTTCAAAACATTTCCAATGACGATATGGGAAACCTACTTACAACATTTTCACCTGACTATTTTTACTAATAAAAAAATTGAAATTAAAAAAAAAAAAAAAAAAAACAAGAAAAATTAAAGAAGTCGATAATAGATTATGCAGATCTCTGTATTATGGGCTTGCCTCACACCATAAATATATTAATAATAATTGTGCAGACTGATTTTAGGTACATTGATCATGGAGTGCTAATTTAGAATGAAAACCAACAATATAACACCCACATATTGGCAATCGATGATAAAAAAGTTAATAACAGCCTGCAAATATTTTCGACACCAATTTGAGCACTAAGATGCATATAAATGACCTAAAACAAGCCAAAAAATCGATTTTCAATAACTAAACCAACAAGATATGGATGAAACCAAAAGAACAAGAAAATCAAATATAATATAACCCTAATTCGACACAGATCTCTGTGGAAACATCAAAGATCTGATGAACAATATAACCTGAACAAGATCAAGGTAAGTCAATAATAACATCCATGGCGTGAACCAAAAAAAATCACCAAAAACAATGCTAAAAGAATTATAATAGACAGATCAAAAGCCCTGAGAAAACCTAATATAACAGAAACATCTTATCATCCACCTACACAACACATCATCACTTAGATCACGCATATAATCAACGCAAAAATATAAATAAAAAATAATAAAATAAATCCAATGGATCAAGAGAAAAAAGTGGAGAAACAAGTATCTCAAAAAGAAAATAAAAGTTTACAACAGAAAGAGGAAATGTGAACAGAGATGACCAGAGATCTGACCGGAAAATACCTTATCGTCTCCCATCTCCGGCGAATTTGATTGGAAACCAGCTTGTCTTCTCTCTCTCTCTCTCTCTCTCTCTCTCTCTCTCTCCTCTCGTCTCCTCGTTTGTCTAAACTGCAAATTTCCAATAGGAAACATAAATAAATAGATATAATAAAGTGATTTGAGAGTTCGACGCCGATCAAAATCACTCTAAATTTGAAAATTTCCTAATCAACGTATCCACGCGAACCAAAAAAAATATAAAATGAAGCGATTCCAGAGATTTATACGGACACACAGATTAAACCGAGATCTAGAACAAAACCATGCTGAATTCAAGCTTTAATCGATACGGAACGAAGAATATGAATAGAACACAGGTTTCAAACGAAATTAGGGTTAGGAAGAGCGATTGAGAGCTCGATAGAGATGTCTGGAAACCCCTAATTTCTATCGAGACCCTAGCTTCGTTAATTTTTTTAAGAGAGTGGGAGATTGGAGAAAGAGATTAGAGAGAAAAATTGGAGATCGATTACGGTTCGGAGAGAAGAAAGGGTTCGCTTGGGTTTTCCCTCTCGAGATTAGAGAGAACGAGAGAGAGTCGTCACCTCGCGATGAATTACGTGAAGTATGATTATATCTGTGTACTTATATAAGGTGAGGCTGAGTTAAGTTATTTGCAGCCAAATTAGATCTGTTAGAGATGGCTTTAGTCGTCTCTATTAGTTAGTGAGACTTTTAGTGACGGTTTTCAGGTAGTCTTTAAAGTTTCTACTGCCTCTACATTATCAGAACCTTATGCAGACCATCTTTATCGTCTCTATATGTTATTTTATATTGGGAGACCGCTTTAGCGGTCTCTAATAAAAGCATTCGAGATGGCTTTGGAATGAGCGTCTCTAATAATTGGTTATTGGAGACGGCTTCGAAAAGCTGTCTCCTATAACAGTCTCCAAAAGTCTTCTTTTTTGTAGTGAAAACTGGAACGCCGTATAAAGGGCCCAACCGTTTTGATCCAGATAGTAAATTAGTGTTTAAAGCTTCATTTAAATCAGAGAGAAACCCAGTTACCATTAAGTTGGACTTTGTGCTCCTTCTTAGGTCTGAGTCACAGGAACTTTTGCAGGTCTCTTTCCTTTGCTAAAGAATGAAAATTGAAAGCCGGGTAGATGCCAGTTGTCTCTAAAGATTAAGTGTTCATCAAAGATATGTGGATTAGATATTCTTTACTACATGGCTGTCCAATTTGTCAAAAAGCATTTTTTTTGTTCAAACTATTTCATAGTTCAATTTGATCTAGTTCGGTGTGATAAGTAATGTAACGACCCTAAAATTTTGAAACTTTTGGCTGCTTTGGTATACGTGCCCGACATAAAAATCGAAACGAATTTAAAATTTTGGGATAATAATATTAATAACAATAATACTAATCTGTAAGCACATGAAACCATAGGCGAAGTATTATGGAAGTCTGAGTTCTAACGAGCTAATTGGTAGAATGCTATACATGGAGTATGTGTATGTGCTCAACACTCTAGAGAATAAATTAGAAATTGAGATATTTCCATGGGTAGCTTATAAGAGAAGGAAGAGAGTTAGGATTCTTTCTTTACTCCTTTTTCCTTGTTTTCTGGGTTAATTTGGTGCTAAGAGAGTTGGTTCTGAAGTCTTCTGTTGTGAAACCAAGTGTGAGAGAAACCCTAGATTTTGAATCCTCTGAATAAAAGCGTGAAGGAATCAACGTGTGGGCGTTGAATACATTTGAGAGCGCAATACACATCTGTGTGTTAGCGCGGAGTTGTACCTCTGGTTCATCGGGGAACTCGAAACGGCAAACTCCTGAATCCCTAGTCCGAAACCAACGTTAAACCAAGGATGTCGTGTACCGAGAAGCAACCACCAAAAGTGGGGAGTTATTAGGGGTTTCATAGGAGTTTAGATGTCATAAATGTGTGTTATTGTGTGCTTGAATGATTCGTGGAAGATCATAAATGATTCATGGATGAAATGGGTTAAAATCAACGAACCTCATTAATGACAGAAACTGTCAATTCCGATCGATCAAATTGGACATTTGATCGATCAAATTATAATCCGATCGATCAAATTTGGGATTTGATCGATCGAATTGTATAAGCCCTAAGGAACAGAAGGGTGATTTTTGAAGAAGTTATTGCCCGATATGATTGATCAAATTAGGGATTTGATCAATCGAATTTGGGACTGATCGATCAGACTATGAAGTTATCGATCAAGTGTGAACTAATCGATCAATAGGGAAATTGATCGATCGAACTGTGAGATTGATCGATCAAATCTGGGATTTGATCGATCGAATCTTATAAATATCATATAGAACAGGAGTTCTATTTTTCTGGCATTTCTGACTTTGAAAATTTGATCGATCAAACATGAGGATTGATCGATCGAATTGAGGATCCGATCGATCAAATAGGGAGGTTGATCGATCAAAAATCCTTTGTTCTGTACATTTAAATTCAGGGTTCTGATCGATCAAATAAGATAATTGATCGATCCAACTGTGAATCCGATCGATCAAATAGAGAGTGATTAATCAGATTTCATATGTTCAGTCTATGAAGGTTTAAAGGATCCAATTGATCAAATTAATGATTGATCGATCAGATGTGAATCTGATCGATTAATTAGAAAGATTGATCGATCGAATTCCCCTGTTTTGCCTGTTTTGGTTTTTAGGAAAAAACACTACTGGGTAGTGTACCCATTTACTGTTCTGACACTTAGTACATTGTATGTATAGTCTAGGTCAATACTAGGACATTTTAAAAAGCTTTGGATTTGCTTAGAAAGATCTGTTCTGAGGTTGGAAAAATTCAACCTAATTTGTATCCAATTTGATTGCATGGTTTCTGAGTATCTGTATCTGACTTTTGTTGTTTCAAAAGCATGTCATGCATCTGATAAGGCTCTGCTATCTCTAATTTCTGTATCTCTGCTTTGCTCTGATTCCTGATATATGCTCTGATTTAAAGTTCATGTGACGAATCCCCCTGACGTGGCAGGATGTCCACGACCTGCACGACGGGATATCCGTGTATCTGATTTGTAAACCTCCTAGTACAAGTTGCTCTCCTTTGAAAATGCTTGATGTAAATATCTGAAATTGTTTATTGAACGACGATGGTCAGGGTTACCCATCGGCACATATCTGGCTACCACGTGCTATATTCACGGGAGTTATTTAACTATAGAATTTAAGCCACTAAATACAATATGCATGCATCTGAAAACTCTGAGAATATAGTCTATTTCTGATAATTCTGCATCTGATATCTGATCATCTGTCTGTATCCATTTTATTCCGTCTGCAATATCTGATTTATTCATCTGTTTTGAGTTATGTTCTGTAAATTATGTTTTACATTTTAGATACAATTTACTTGAGTTTCTTCTATTGAGCTTAGATGGTTAGCTTACCCTATTTTTATATAATAGGTTCTAAGGCTAGGGTTCCCGGTGCTTAGGGTGATCCTAATTATCAGCCGGAGCCAAAGGCTGAGGCCAAGGAGGAGGACACTGACAACCCTGCTAATGAGTTCTATTAGTAGCTTGGGTATTTGTCTTAGGAATTAGCTCTATTTTGGGATCTGTACTTGTATTTTGGATTATCTGTGTGCCTGCTGGCCACCGTTCTGTATTATATATTATAGATGTTCTACTTATGGTTTTATACATTCTATAGGAACCACCATTCAGAACCATTGTCTTGAGTGATGGATGTCCATCACCAGTGATTCTTCTTTGTTCTTTTTTGAGGATGTATATTATTTTGTTATATACATATTTACTGTTTTATTCCTTTCTTTTAATTAGAGCCTTATATGATGACTCGATCTGCCATTTCCAATGGTGTCTGCTCTGATTTTCGCTAGATGAGTAGACACTCCTTGGTTTGTTCTGAGGATCATCCAGAGTTATGATCCTGATGACACGAGTTTTCGAGTACAGAAATTTGGGCAGTCACAGTAGGTATCAGAGCTTAGGCTTTAGGTTGAACCACGGGTTTAGGTTTGATTATTTTTACAATCTATGTACTGATCAATGTTGTTGTTTTCATAATAACAGACCAGTATTATGGGCCTAAAGTTTAGAGGCGGACGGGTAGAGGATGAGAGGGACCAAGATTGGTTCATATACGAGAGATCTCTGAGATTACTGGTACATCTCGGGGATTAGGATTCCTATCGGGTGAGAATACTATTCTGGTAGAACCAAGAGGAGGAAGAGGAGGTGGTGATAGTAGAATGGAGCAGGTGTTGGAAGCTTTCGCTTCCAACGTAGCTCAACAGACGGCTGCGATGAATCAACAAGCATCTAGACCACCTCATTAACCCAGCGGCTTTGCCGAGTTTAGGAGAATGAGACCTCATAATTTATCAGGTCAGATAGATCCTATTTAGGCCGAGGGATGGATAGAGGAGATGGAGCAAGTTTTTGAGGTGCTTCAATGCACTGATGTAGAGAAGGTGCGTTGAGCAACCTTCAAACTCGATGGGAAAGCGGGGCCTTGGTGAAAATCAGTATTAAGATATCGTGAGCAAGAATTCCCCAATATCCCTTGGATGTGGGTTGAATTCGTTGAAACTTTCAATGACAAGTACTTTACCAAGATTGTGAGGCATCAGTGGGAAGTGAAGTTTATAAAGTTGGAACAAGGAGCTATGACGGTAGCGAGTATAGTGTAGAGTTTGATAGATTATCGAGGTTTGCTCTGCAGCACGTAGCCACCGAGTTGATGCGAGCTCGAAAGTTTCAGCTTGGGTTGAGTCCAAACCTACAGAAAGAAGTGACTTTATGGGAGTTGGAGATATATGCAGAAGTTATGCCCAAGGCTCTTATTTCTGAAGAGGAGAATTAGAAGCAGTTTGCTTGGAGGGATAGGCAAAACAAAGAGAGGTCATTTCAGGGACAATCTCATGACCCTGATCAGAACAAGAGGGCTAGGTTTTCCAGACCTCCTAGATACCCTACGCGCTCTAGGCCACCTATATCTTCAGGACCGAGTTCTTATCAGAGGCCGACGGTACCTGTATCATCCAGACCATTCAGATCGTATGGTTCTTCTGTTAGTGGAGCTTCTATCGCACAGGAATCATCATGGGTCTCTTTATTCACTCCGGCTCCACCATGTGCCAAGTGTGAGAAACCACACAAGACGGAGGACTGCAGGAGAGATACAAGAGCTTACTTCAGGTGTGGCAAGATGGGCCACATGGTTAGGAATTACCCTTAGGAGAGAAAGGAAAGCAAGGAGCGGGCTGGATTGATATCTACTCAAAGATCTTCTCGACCTGTTGCTCAAGGTCGAGCATATGCAGTCACCGTAACGGATGACTCAAATGATGTCATTCAATGTATCTTTACGCTTTGAGAGTTATTTTAATTCTTTAATATTCATGTAATATAGCATGCTTTGATAAGATTATATATAGGAATATTAGTGATTCTGTACCCTTAACTTGTATGTTTAATATACCAATAAAAGGTACACTTGTCATGCGTCATATGGGTGACGTGAGTTAAGCAGATGCTCATGTATTGATAGACCCCGGGTCTAGTCATTCGTTTATTACTTTGTCGTTCTCTGAAAAGTTAGGCATCATGTCCAAGACCCTTAATTTTATCTTGGCTGTATCGGTCCCAATTGGAAGCTCAATCAGCACGGATACAATATGTCAATCAGTTATCGTGATGATTGAGGATCATTAGACGATGACGGATATGATCACATTGGATATGGAAGGGTTTGACGTGATCCTTGGAATGGATTAGCTGTCAGCATACCATGCGAGTGTAGATTGTCTTCAAAAGATTGTGACCTTCCGACCTCCAAAGAAAAAATCCTTTCACTTTTATGGAATCAAATCCAAAGTCACATTGTTCATTTCAGCTATCTGAGTGGAGCATATAATGAAGAATAGATGTTGTGGATATCTTGCTTACTTGTAAGATCATCAGGAGAAGAAAAGGGACATCTCTTTCTTATCACTGTTGCATGTGAATACCCAGATGTTTTCCCTGAGGAATGGTTTAGACTGCCACCTGATCGAGAGATCGAGTTCGCAATTGAGTTAGCACCGGGTACTGAACCGTTGTCAAAGGCTCCGTACAGAATGGCGCCTGCATAGTTAAAGGAACTAAAGGAGCAGCTTCAGGAGCTCTTGAATAAAGATTTTATCATGCCGAGTGTATCTCCGTGGGGAGAACCGGTATTATTTGTGAAGAAGAAGGATGGTTCGATGCGGCTGTGCATCGATTACCCTCAGTTAAATAAGATGATGATTAATAATTGTTACCCATTGCCACGGATCGACAACCTTTTTTATCAGTTGCAAGGTGCAAGGTTCTTTTCAAAGATTGATCTAAGGTCGGGTTACCACCAACCAAAGATTAAGGTGGACGACATTTTCAAGACCGCATTCCACACGAGGTATGATCATTACGAGTTCCTGGTTATATCGTTTGGGCTAACAAATGCACCGACATCGTTCATGGACTTGATGAACCAGGTATTCAAGCCACACCTTGATAAATCAGTGATGGTTTTTGTTAATGATATCCTCATATATTCAAAGAAAAGGGAGGAATACGTTCTGAATTTGCGAGTTCCTCTGCAAACACTCAGGGACAACCAATTGTATGCCAAGCTTAACAAGTGCGAGTTTTGGGTTGAGCGGGTTAGTTGCTTAGGCCATGTTATTTCTGACAATGGTATTACAGTTGATCCTAAAAATATTGAATCTGTAGTGAATTGGGAGTAACCGAAGACGGTGATAGAACTCCGTAGTTTCCTTGGCTTGGCAGGATACTATAGACGATTTATTAAAGGGTTTTCTAAATTCTAAAGTCCGCTTACTCAGCTTACAAAGAAGAATGCTAAGTTTAATTGGATGGAGCAGTGTGAGAAGAGTTTCCAAGAACTCAAGCATGTCTGACTACAGCACCAGTGCTAGCTATACCTTCTGGTGGAGGAGGTTTTGCTATATATAGTAATGCATCTTACAATGGACTGGGTTGTGTTCTCAATAAACACAAGAAGCTTATCGTGTACGACTCTAGACAACTCAAGGATCACGAGAAGAATTATCCCACTCATGATCTAGAGTTAGTAGTGGTAATTTTTACTTTGAAGATCTGGAGGCACTACTTATACAGTGAGATGTTTGATATCTTCACCGACCATAAGAGCCGTAAGTATCTATTCACCCAGAAGGACCTGAACATGCGACAACGAAGATGGATGGAGTTCTTGAAAGATTACTATTGTTCCATCCAGTATCACCCTGGGTAGGCCAACGTAGTGGCGGATGCATTAAGTCAAAAATCTTCAGTTCAGTTAGCGCATCTCATTACGAGAGTGCATCGGTGGCGCTTGCTTGAGGACATGGCCTGTGTGATATGAGGTCCAATGAGAAAGGTTCAGGCGCTTTGATGGCCACCCTTGTTATCAGGCCGACATTATTTGAAAATATTTGCAAACTTCAAATGGTCGATGATGAGCTTATGACCATTAGATAGGGTGTGATCAGCAGGACTAGAGCAGATTTCTCCATCAGGGAGGATAGTACCTTGTTATTTCAGGATAGAGTGTGCATACCTATCAATGTTGAGCTTCGAGACACTATTTTAGAGGAGGCTCATAAATCAATGTACGCTATACATCTTGGGAGTACCAAGATATATCAGGACTTGAAGAAAAGCTTCTGATGGAGAGGCTTGAAGAAGGACGTAGCAGAGTACGTATCCTGATGTTTGGTCTGCCAGCAAGTAAAGGTAGATCATCAGAATCCAGGGGGATTGTTACAACCTTTTCCTATACCTGAGTGGAAATGGGAAACCATTTCTATGGACTTTATTTTGGGGTTACCGAAAACATTGAGGAAACACAATGCCATCTATGTCATTGTGGATAGACTGACCAAGTCTGCACATTTTCTATCATACTATACGACGTATACCGCCAGCAAGCTTGCAGAGTTGTACCTTAAAGAGATAGTTAGACTTCATGGTATATCGGTCAGTATTGTGTGTGATCACGATCCGCTTTATATATCACAATTTTGGCAGAGATTTCAAGAAGGCATGGGGTCTAGACTTTATTTCAGCTCAGCGTTTCATTCTCAAATAGATGGGCAGACTGAAAGAGTGAACCAGATCATAGAGGATATGTTGCGTGTGTGCATGTTAGACTTTCACGGGTCATGGGATCAACATTTGCCTTTGATTGAGTTCGCGTACAACAATAGTTATTAGTCTAGTATTGGCATGACTCCCTATGAAGCTTTATACAGACTACGATACAGATCTCAGTTGGATTGGGTGGAAGTCAAATAGAAACTTATTTTGAGACCTGATATAGTGGACAGTACAACCGAGACAGTTCAGTTAATTCACAAGAGATTGAGAGTTGCTCAAAGTCTTCAGAAAAGGTATGTCGATCTTTATTGAACACAAGTCGAGTTTCAGGTATACTTAATTGTGTTCAATACTTTAAGTTTCCATATCCGCTCAATTCGTATTGAGCTAACACCTGTTTTCATGTAGGAGACAAGGTCTATGTCAAGATCTCGCCAACCAAGGGTGTGATGAGTTTTAGGACGTGGAAGGCCAAGTCCATGTTACATTAGACCTTTTGAAGTGCTAGGTCAGATTGTGGAAGTGGCGTATCGGATTGCGTTGCCACCACAGTTGGCAAGCATGTATAATATATTTCATGTCTCCATGTTGAAGAGATATGTGAAAGACTCAACACACGTCTTGGATTTTAAACCGATTGAGCTTTAAGAGGATCTGACCCTGGTGGAAGAACCTATGCAGATTCTAAACTGTAAGGAGCAGGTGTTACGAACTAAGATGATCTCACTTGTGGTAGTAAAGTGGCAAAATCACTCTTCTGCAGAGGCTACCTGGGAGCACGAAGCCGAAATTCGCGAGCAGTACTCGCATTTGTTTAACTGATATGCGAGGTAATTGTGATGATTAGATTTAATTCTATAGTGTATTATACCATTGTTAAATCTTTGATGAGCATGTTTTAGGGTTATACACGTTGCTGAACATGTTGGTATAACATTGAAATATAACCATTGGATAATGACGATGCCTACAGGTCAGTTAAACTTGTATTGTTGGAAGACAGCTTTGCTGTGAAATTCGATTGATCAAAGTGGTGATTTGATCGATCAAACACCTATCTGATCGATCAAACTGGCTAGTTGATCGATCAACCATACATTCTTTTTGACCTATTTGATCGATCAAATGTGAATCCGATCGATCAAACTGAGAGTTGATCGATCAACTGACTTTGAACGAGGTGTTACTTTTAAACTTACCCGATCGATCAATTGGACATATTGATCGATCAAGTTTAAAATTCGATCAATCAACTTAGAGGATTGATCGATCAACCTATTGGGTTAGGGCATTTTCATTTTGAAATCTGATTGATCAATTTAGCATTGATCGATCAAATTTATCATTTTAAGTGGCACGTGGGTTTTAAAAAGCCCATTTGAACGATCAAGAAAACTCAATCGAGCGAGAGCACTTTGCTTCGTTTGGGTTCAAACTTGATTTCTGGCTACTCCCGACTGTTGGAACTCCTCATTTTTTATAACTTAGATCGCGTATTACTTCCTTATTATGGTAAACCCTAAAATTTTCTATTTCTTTTGGGGTTTTGATTTTTTTTTTTGTCATTTTTGCACCATGGAACCGCGAACGAAGAACGCTTCACACTAAGTCCCTACCTCGAGGGTTCGTGTGCCCGTCCCGCAAGTTGAACCGGTCGTAAACCCGTGGAATCACCGGTTCAACCACCCCAACAGCCACTCAGTGACCGTGAACTACTAAGGAGTGGTGGGCTTCGAAGACTTTCTTGCCCGAATATGAGTTTACCCCGACTCTATTCGAGGATCACCCCGAAATGACATGGGCGATCAACTATATCACCAAACTAGGCTAAAACCATTGCTCGAGCCTTTTCATGACCATTACTGCTCGAGAATAGTTCATCTATTCTATCAACACCTTCGACGGCGCGATGACCGTCATCAAATGATTACCAAAATAGATGGGTTAGAGTACAAGTTCAACCAATTCCACGTCTCCGCCGCCTTGCAATGCCCATCTGGGTATGTGGAGACGTGTGGTTTGATGGCACCCTATGTAAAGGATGTGCCCTTTGAGGACGCCATCGCTAAGATGATGCATGGGCTACAAGGATAGGGCCAATCAATTAAGCGGGCCCAACTTCTCGATAATTAATGGATGCTTGATACCTACATCAAGTGTGCCATTTACCTATTTTTGCATCGATCCAAGCGCACAAGTATTATACAGCAATTCCTCTTTTTGGCCTTCGAAAATCGTTGGTTCTCCATTGCCGGCGTCACAATTAATGGCATGCTTGATGCCATGGATTGGATGTCGAAGAAGAAGGCCAAGTCAAAGAAGGAGATGCCATATGCCCGACTAATTACACAGATTTACGAGCAATACAACGCCGTACGAGAGGCATATAGTATGGCACCGGGGGAACCGAGAAGGAATAACAATATTAAGGTTTTCAACTTAAAGATTGGACAAAAATTTATGACCTTTTGGTGAAGAGGTTACCCAATGTGGAGGAAGTTCCACCAGTTGAGGCCGGAGCCGAGGCTACTAAGCGAGCTCCAGATGTGGGAGAGGCACTGCCTGATATTCCACCTTAGCCTGCGGAACCCGTTCGACCGGCACCCATTCTGTGACAGCCCGACTTTTCCCCTTCTTGTAAATGGGAAAGGTCGCACTGTCGGATCACCTAACATGATCCTGTCATACAAGGGCATCTTATACAAAGTGTTACATATGCAGAATCCAATTTAATTAACGAAGAAATATGGCAACAATTGATATCCATTCCTTTATCTAAAGCAGTAAATTGAACAGGAAATATAAACAGAAACCTATACCTGAAGTAGTAAACTATCTTAACTCACACTGCTGTTTATACATATTTAATGTTTAAAAATAAATCTCTATCTCTCCCAAACCTCTCAAGGAAAGAAGTCCTCAGTAGAACCTTCCTCCTCGTCCTCCTCCTCAGACAGGTAGGTAGGATCAGCTTCGTGCTCAGGGTCTTGAGCAAGATCTGCAGCTAAGACATAAAGTTGTAGGATGAGCTATCATCAAAGCTCAGCAGGGAAAATTAAAATGCTAATTTATATGTTAGATTATCTATTCATGTCTAGATGAAAAATAAAACGAAACACATGTCATCCTATATTAGGTCTATTCTAGCATCCATATATCCTAGCAGTATATAACAAAACAAACACTAAATCATGCAATTATTGTATCATGCTGACAATGCTGACATATTCATGCTGACAATGAATCAGGCAAGATCAATGAATCATATTGAAATAAGACATGTACAAGAACAAGAAACAAGAAAATCAAGCTCCCGAGTTAGCGGGATCACTTGGACGGGATATCAAGCTCCTGAGTTAGCGGGATCACTTGTTTCAAGATGAATTAAAGACGTGCACATGATATCAAGGATAACAGAACATGAACAATGCATGCTAACATATATGCAAGAACATCATGAATATATATGATATAGCAAAATTGAACTAGTATCACTAAGTTAGCATAACTATTCATATTTATGCGTTGAAACTGATCTTATCATCATTCGTACATAACTGATCGTATCATTATTTATAATCACACATCTAACTGAATTAGCCTAATAGTCCTATTGCACACTACTTGAATCCTTATCATGCATATTTATTCATCAAAACTTAACACGAGCATAGTCATGCAAAGGCATCTATTTAAACTGAAATTAGCATAATCATTAATATTCATCTATTGAACTGAGCTAACTATTCATCAAAATTGGTCTAGCATCTTCATTCATTAGTCATACGTCAAATCTGACCTATATTTTCATCATGATTTATATATTCATTTATCTCTATCCATGATTATTATACATGATTATACATGAGCAATACATGATCATTATTAATCAGAACCATTCCTCTGACTGATAGAGTATTATCTCGTTATCACTATATATTTGAGCATCATCCTTTAACCATAAATCAACACTGAATTCATTAGTATCATATCCATCCCAACTAACATGAGTTCATTATACAAACTGACATTATCACATGCGTTTGTCATCAACAAAATTAATTGGCATCCTTATAAATCTCTAATTATCATTTAAAATTGCCTTTATATTCAAAGATTATCATACTGACATATATTCATAGAATAATCCTATGTCGAGCTGAACTAGCATGGTTCGAGCATCAAAATTCATAGTATAAACATATATGGCTTTGATCTTACTATCATCATAGCTTAGTATTCCTCAGCAGAACTAGCACAACTAGCATATGGATTAAACTAACATATGCATAATTATAATTTGCTAATCAGGAATGAATTCAAAAATAAAATATAAATTAACAATGTAAACTCCCTACCTTATACCAAGCTTACGTGTAACTGGTTACCTGTGCACGCATGTCTTCAAGCAAATGCGTCATGTGCACCAAGTGGCACCTAGGAATGTCGTTCATAAGTTTAGTATTTTTAATAGTTTATTAGGTCAACATAGACCCCAAATATGGACCATTTATGGTCCCAAGTCTCATAGTCAAACTTAGCAATTCATCACAGCACAAACCCCTGCTAGAGGTGTCGCCAAGTGTGTCAGATGCAGGGTTGCCGCGGCAAGCAACATCGATTGCTATGGCAAGCTTTGCAGTTGCATGTTTCTGTGACTTGTCACTACTGTTTGATCCCTTAAACGTTAGATTCAGAAATTTATTCCTGTATGAAAGTTGTAGGGCTCGTTGTCCCCTTTCTAACGCATCATGAATCGTATCAATCGTAGTTTGGGATCAAAAGATAGGATTAAAATACTATACAGTGGTCTGAGTATACTATTGCCGCGGTAAGCTTCACAGTTGCATGTTGCCATGACTTGTCACTACTTTTTGACCCATTATATGTTAGATTTATAACTTAGTTACTGCATGAAATTTGTAGGTCTCATTGTCCCCTTTCTAACGCATTAAGAATCGTACCATTTGGAGTTCGGGGTCAAACGTTATGACCGAAATGCAACACAGTGGTATGAGCATAGGGTTGCTGCGGCAACACATAAGGTTTGCCGCGGCAACCCTTTGAGGTTACCGCGGCAAGCCACTTAGCAGAGTGTCTTGCCGCGGCAACCCCTTGAGGTTGCCGCGGCAAGCTTGGCTTGTTGGGCTTCAACTGATCTTCTTCTTGGCCTTTTGATCTGTTGTATCTCTCCTTTTTGCTTATATATTTATATATATATATAGGTTTTTCTATATATATTTCTCATATATATATATATATAGATATTTAAATATGTCTATATATGTAATATATATTTTTTTTTATATACATATATATATATATATATATATCTAGATCTCTATTTTCCATTTACAAATCTTCAATGAAGATCCAGAGTGTAAAGATCTGCACTCAACTCTATACTGAGGCAAATTGTGAGCTGAATTTCTTAAAATTAAACCACTAACATTTTTGGTGCTTGGTGTTTGATCACGTGGAAGAAAAACGATGCTATGCCTACGGATCTCAACGACGTATCAGAACTGAGAGGAGTTGATTAATAGTTTGAATTGTTTGTCGATCTTCACAGAATTTGCTTTGGTGTTTTAATGAAAATCCAAAGAGCGAAAGGAGGATCCGCCTTATTACAAGTGACATCGACCTTGCGTGCATGTAGATGATCAATGACTCACTGGGGTCGTGTGGCGAAGTTACCATACAAGTAGCTTATAAGCTACTTGCAGTTACAATCCCATGTGAAACACTAATACATATTTAGTGTATAGCATAAAAGCCAAAAGCCAAAACAGAAATGCTATTGTATACTTTACAAGTAAATAAAATAAGGAAGCCAACAAAAGTATATCCAATAGCCCTTGTTTATTTTACAATTGAATCCTGGGCTGGGATATTTATACAATACCCATTCGATTTTGGCCTTATCTGGATAAAGCCAAATGACTTTGGCTTCAGTAAAAATTTATATACCACTGTTGGTATATCTAAAACTGATTACTTGCTAAAGTATTTTAATATTTTAATTTAATATGGCTGTGTCTAGCTTGAAGTCTAACTTTCTAAGATTCAAGGTTTAACCTAGTGAGGTCGTTAGGGGTCGTGGTGACAACGTGTATATGACCTGACTTGCTAAATCTGAGGATCGTTACATTCTCCCCTATTTTAGGAATTTTCGTCCTCGAAAATAAATCGAGACAACAATGATCAGTAATTGTATATCACATGATTATGTGGTGCTTGATGATAATACAAATAGTTATGGCCAGAAAAAATAGAAGAGTGTAGATAATCAAGATAAACATCAAACTTGACTAGATAGTACCTAAGTCAAAAGTTATAGTGAATAGATAGAACTGAAAGTTTTTTGAAGTAACCACACTCATGTGGCACCTGACTTCATGTGTATTAATGAACATGGTTTTATTTCTACTACCTGTGGCACTTGACTTCCTGTGGCATAAGACTAGGATTATTTTAAAACTTAACATTAAATGTCTAATGGAAAATTTACCATCTACACACAACAGATAGAATCTGAGTTAATATTTATATGAACCAATTATAACTATGTATTACCCATTACTCATTACTATAGTGTGTGGCTTATCTACAACCTTCAACTTTAGGTCCTTTGTTTGACAAACCTTATGATAGTACATCGGTGGGTGGTGTTCAATCACTTCCATTAATAGCGATCTTTTAGATCATCACTACCAATATTAGCTATACCAAGAGGATGATTGTGCGTCGTTTATGTTAATAAATTGATGGGTGCCCATTCCTTTCTAAAGGTGCATGTGTCTCGGGTTTTCATTTCGGCCCTTTCAGGCGTTGGGTTTTGATTCAGTGTTCGAGTTAGGGGATAGGTTCTCAGAATTCGGATGTCGGGTACATTTATCAAATCAAGGTGGATGGGTTCTCAGAATTCGAGTTAGGGGATGGGTTCTCAGAATTCGGATGTCGGGTACATTTATCAAATCAAGGTGGATGGGTCAGAGACCCATCGTAGTCGTCAGTCATCTTGATCACGGTTATATTGGTCAAGGTCGTTGTATTACCGCCGAAGGTCAACGGTTCAATGCTTTGCTAGATTCGGGGTGTTACATTCTTCACACCTTAAAAAATTTTCATCCTCAAAAATAGATGGAGACAACGAAAGGAAACAGATGAATGTCGTAATCATGAACATAAATGGGGTAAGGCCTACACAACATGTGGTGTTTACTAACAACATTTTTGCAATATTACTATTTAGTATTCAAATTATCTTGAATATCCTCAATATTTAATGTTATAAACTTTTATACTAGTATTATATTTTAATGCTAAATACCAACATGTTATTTCGATCATGGTCCATAGGACTTAATTAATATATTCAATTTGCCATAATTTCTTGTCTACTGGTGTAGGTGCATTTATAAAATATTTAAAATAACATTATAATCTAAGCAATGGAAATTTATTTGACTAGTATAACTATAGTGTACATGGATTTGAAGTATGTACCTTATGTAAATAATCGAGGTTACTGAGCACGGATATTAGCTTCGCGCTCCCAGGTAGCTTCATGCAACCCATGATTCTTCCATTGGATCAAAACGAGTGAAATACGTTTTGTTCTCAAGATTTGGTCTCTGTGATCCAATATCTGAGCTGACTCTTCAGTCACTGTCAACTCTTCATGAATATCCAGTGGCTGATAATCCAACACGTGTGTTGGAGCACGAACGTACTTCCTTAGCATAGACATGTGGAATACATCATTCCACATCGTGTACGCTGGATAAATGTGGAGGTAACACAAACTCGGTATGCTACATCACCAACTTTGCCTAAAACTTGGAATGGTCCAACGTAACAAGAACTTAACTTGCCTTGTGTGAGATCGGCATAACTCTTCTGCCGACTCTAGGCACTATTCAGTTGCTTACGAATGACGTGTACAACCGCATTGGTATTTTCGATCAAGTCAGGGCTCAAAAGAAGATGTTTACCAGTGTCTTTCCAGTTAATCAGATATTTACATCGGCGTCCATACAATGCCTCGAATGGTGCCATACCGATGCTCTACTGGAAGCTGTTATTCTATGCAAAGTCGATCAAGGGTAAGTGCTTATCCCTTGATCCCTGAAAATTCAGCATACAGGCCTTTAACTACCTTTTTCTGTCTATCCATCGTTCTGAGGATGAAATGAAGAACTGAATTCCAACTTGGAACTCATTCCTTCGTGGAAACTCTGCCAGACATGGGAGGTATATAACAGATCGTGATCTGACACGATACTCACTAGTATCCCATGTCGTCTGACTATCTTTCTTAGATAAACGTCGGCCAATTTCGACGCTTCAAGCCACTCCACCAAAATGCCTTCTTTAAGTCTTGCTACTTCTTTGTGCTACCAATATGAATGACATAGGCTGATTTATGAGCTTCGTCAAAAATTTCATGACGTAAAGCACTATCATTCGGTGCACATACTCGGCCTCGAAATAATAAAGATCCATCGTCCTCAATCGAAAAGGTTGGTTGGAGCCCACAAAGTATTCCCTGTCTGATGGAAATAAGCTCTACATCATGCATCTGGAGTTCTCAGATCCTATCGAAGAGTGTAGATCTGATCATTACTGTAGCAAGTAAACCTCCAGTTGACGTTGCTTGAAGAGTGGCACTCAATGATACAATGTCGTTGAGTAAGTTCCATCTTTGTAGCTGTGTCACAAAATGGGATAACTGAGCAGATGATTTTCGACTAAGCGCATCAGCTACTACATTAGCTTTGCTGGGATGATACTGAAATAGAACAATCATAGTCCTTCAAGAACTCCATTCACCTTCTCTACCTCTAATTCAACTCTTGGAAATCCTGTTCGCATGCCTTAGTCCACTCGAATTTGACAGTCTTTCGAGTGAGCTACGTGAGTGGTCCAGCAAGCTTCAAAAACCCTTCAACAAATTGTCGGTAATATCCTATAAGACCTTGAAAGGTTCTGATCTCGGTTACTATTTGTGGCTGCTTCCATTGCACTACAACTTAAATTTTTTATTTTTTTTTGCAGGATCTATGGTAATACCGGCTTCGGAAATGACATGACCAAGAAACCTAACTTGATTCAACCAGAAGTCGCAATTACTGCATTTCACATACAACTAAGAATCTCTTAATGTCTGTAAAGCAAAACAGTGCTCTGCTTTCGTCTTTAAGTAGATGAGTATATCGTCGATAAAGACTACGATACACAGATCTAGATAGGGCTTGAAGACTTGGTTTATCAAGTCCATCAGTGCAGCAGGTGCATTGGTCAACCCAAAGGGCATGACGGGAAACTCGTAGTGACCGTAGCATATTCGAAAAGTTGTCTTCGAAATATCCTCAGCTTTCACCTTCATCTGGTGATAACCTGATCGTAGGTCAATTTTCGAAAAGAATCGCGCTCCTTGATCAAAGAGATCTTTGATTCGTGGGAGCGGATATTGATTCTTGATCGTCAGTTTATTGAGTTGACGGTAGTCAATGCAAATATGCATTGACCCATCATTCTTCTTTACGAACAATATTGGTGCGTCCCACGGAGACACTCGGTTTGATAAACCCTTTGCTAAGAAGCTCTTGCAACTGCTCCTTGAGTTCTTTCAACTCTGCTAGTGTCATTCGATAAGGCGCCTTTGATACCTTCTCTATGTCCGGGGCTAAATCACTAGTGAATTCCACTTCCCTGCCAGGCAAAAATCCTGGCAACTTAGCAGGAAAGATATTAGAGAATTCACAGGCTATTGGCAATCTGCTTCTACAATCAATGCTCGCATGATGATTGGATAGCCAATTCATGCCAAGGATTACGTCAACTCCTTACATATCGAGTAAATCGAGTAAGATTAATCGGCTACTGCTTCATAGTCGTCGTGACCTTAGATTACGACAATGATTGATTGGCATACCATGGTAGTAGTGACAGACTATTTAGTCGGGACTGACACGTCACAATAAAGTCGAGAGGTTCTGGGGTGGCTCCTAACTTTCCTAACTTTTCAACAAATTAAGTATAATAAAGGAATGTGTCAATCCAGGATCTACCAAAACTCGTGCTTCATATAATAAGTAGGCATCTTCTAGATACAATTGCAAGATACCTAAAATATAGATTTATGATTGTTAGCTAAATTGTGTCTACTTCACAAACTATAAATTTATCATTTCTAAAACTAATGAAAATGAAACAATATACTAGATGTACACATATATAAATTATTTACCTAGATGCACATTTCTCATAAATAATTTAAATAACTTATAACTAAATAGTTCACATGCCTTAGATAATATCGTTGCTGGTTTGGGCATCTTGTGCCGTCTTTGATGTCGTTCCCACCATCTCTAGGCACTCCTTAATCCGATGTCCCATCATACCACAACGAAAGCACACCCCAGACGCTCTACAGCATTCGTCCATGCTATGTACCTTCCCACATTTTCCATAAAATGCTAACGGAATGGATGAAGAGGTGCATGAAGTTTGTGGAACTCCAAACGCTCCTGTTATAGTAGGGTTCGAGTGACGGAATGACCCCGAAGGTATAGATATAGTCAATTTCGGATAAACACCTTGAGCAGGTTGCTGAGATTCGGGTGTCGTCTTTTTGGTTTTCGCCGTAGGGCAAACTTTTATCAGATGTCCTAGCCTACCACATCTGAAACACTCACTTGTAGCCCACCTACATTTCCCCATCTTGTGTTGTATTCCGCACCGTGAGCATGACCCAATGAGTGCGGAAGAAGTGCATGCAGTGGGCCGCACTAGCGTCGTAAGTAACTCAGTCTACTGGGCCATGGCTCTAACCATTGTCTCCAATTGTTGCCGAGTTTGATCATAATCATCCCTCCCAGCATGCGCAGTCCTAACTCTTTTGCGAGGTGCCATATTGATTTGCCAAAATGAAATAAATGTTCCAATTAACAATGATCGCGATCATCATTAGCCCATGACTTGACAACATTTACATCCTAACTTGGATCCTAACGGCATCTTTGATCCCTATTGACCGAGTACTTTAATAAATCGTAGTCGTAAAGATCCACAACTTACGCTCTAATAGAACCTACTGCCATAGCCTTGAGTCCATCCTAAAGACCTAAAGACCTAAAAACCTAAAGCCTAGGCTCTAACACTGAATGAACATCAGAAGTCTTGCCATATATCCGTGCCAGAGTTAAGTCTCCAAAGACTTAACGCCGGGCTCTGATACCACCTGTGACAGCCCGACTTTTCCCCTTCTCGTAAATGGGAAAGGTCGCACCGTTGGATCACCTAACATGATCCTGTCATATAAGGGCATCATGTACAAAGTGTTACATATGCGGAATCGAATTTAATTAACTCTGATATGAAGAAATATGGCAACAATTGATATCCATTCCTTTATCTAAAGTAGTAAATTGAACAGGAAATATAAACAGAGACCTTTACCTAAAGTAGTAAACTATCTTAACTCACACTGCTGTTTATACATATTTAATGTTTAAAAATAAATCTCTATCTCTCCCAAAACTCTCAAGGAAAGAAGTCCTCAGTAGAGCCTTCCTCCTCGTCCTCCTCCTCAGACTGGTAGGTAGGATCAGCTTCGTGCTCAGGGTCTTGAGCAATATCTGCAGCTAAGACATAAAGTCGTAGGATGAGCTATCATCAAATCTTAGCAGGAAAAATTAAAATGCTAATTTATATGTTAGATTATCCATTTATGTCTAGATGAAAAATAAAACGAAACACATGTCATCTTATATTAGGTCTATTCTAACATCCATATATCCTAGCAGTATATAACAAAACAAGCACTAAATCATGCAATTATTGTATCATGCTGACAATGCTGATATATTCATGTTGACAAAGAATCAGGCAAGATCAATGAATCATGCTAAAACAAGACATGTATAAGAACAAGAAACAAGAAAATCAAGCTCTTGAGTTAGCAGGATCACTTGGACGGGATATCAAGCTCCCGACTTAGCGGGATCACTTGGACGGGATATCAAGCTCCTGAGTTAGCGGGATCACTTGTTTCAAGATGAATTAAAGATGTGTACATGATATCAAGGATAACAGAACATGAACAATACATGCTAACATATATGCAAGAACATCATGAACAAATATGATATAGCAAAACTGAACTAGTATCACTGAGTTAGCATAACTATTCATATTCATGCGTTGAAACTGATTTTATCATCATCCGTACATAACTGATCGTATCATTATTTATAATCACACATTTAACTGAATTAGACTAATAGTCCTATGGCACACTACTTGAATCCTTATCATGCATATTTATTCATCAAAACTTAACACGAGCATAGTCATGCAAAGGCATTTATTTAAACTGAAATTAGCATAATCATTAATATTCATCTATTGAATTGAGCTAACTATTCATCAAAACTGGTCTAGCATCTTCATTCATTAGTCATACGTCAAATCTGACCTATATTTTCATCATGATTTATAAATTCATCTATCTCTATCCATGATTATTATACATGATTATACATGAGCAATACATGATCATTATTAATCAGAACCATTCCTCTGAACTGATAGAGTATTATCCCGTTATCACTATATATTTGAGCATCATCCTTTAACCATAAATTAACACTGAATTCATTAGTATCATATCCATCCCAACTGACATGAGTTCATTATACAAACTGACATTATCACATGCGTTTGTCATCAACAAAATTAATTGGCATCCTTATAAATCTCTAATTATCATTTAAAATTGCCTTTATATTCAAAGATTATCATACTGATATATATTCATAGAATAATCCTATGTCCAGCTGAACTAGCATGGTTCGAGCATCAAAATTCATGGTATAAACATATATGGCTTTGATCTTACTATCATCATAGCTTAGTATTCCTCAGCAGAACTAGCAAAACTAGCATATGGATTAAATTAACATAGGCATAATTATAATTTGCTAATCAGGAATGAATTCAAAAATAAAAAATAAATTAATAATGTAAACTCCCAACCTTATACCAGGCTTACGTGTAACTGGTTACCCGTGCACGCATGTCTTCAAGCAAATGCGTCATGTGCACAAAGTGGCACCTAGTAATGTCGTTCATAAGTTTAGTATTTTTAATGGTTTATTGGGTCAACATAGACCCCAAATATGGATCATTTATGGTCCCAAGTCTCATAGTCAAACTTCGCAATTCATCACAGCACAAACCCCTGCCAGAGGTGTCGCCAAGTGTGTCAGATGCAGGGTTGCAGCGGCAAGCAACATCGGTTGCCGCGGCAAGCTTTGCAGTTGCATGTTTCTGTGACTTGTCACTACTGTTTGACCACCCCTTAAACGTTAGATTTATAAATTTCTTCCTTCATGAAAGTTGTAGGGCTCGTTGTCCCCTTTCTAACGCAGTACGAATCATATCAATCAGAGTTCGGGATCAAACGATATGATTAAACTACTACAAAGTGGTCTGAGTATACTGTTGCCGCGGCAAGCTTTGCAGTTACATGTTGCCATGACTTGTAACTACTTTTTGACCCTTTATATGTTATATTTATAACTTAGTTACTTCATGAAAGTTGTAGGTCTCAATGTTCCCTTTCCAACGCATCAAGAATCATACCATTTGGAGTTCAGGGTCAAACGTTATGACCGAAATACCACACAGTGGTCTGAGCATAGGGTTGTCGTGGCAATACATAAGGCTTGCCGCGGCAAGCCACTCGGCAGAGTGTCTTGCCGCGGCAACCCCTTGAGGTTGCCGTGGCAAGCGTGGCTTGCCAGGCTTCAATTGATATTCTTCTTGGCCTTTTGATCTGTTGTATCTCTCCTTTTTGCTTATATATATATATATATATATATAGGTTTTTCTATATATATTTCTCATATATATATATTGATATTTAAATCTGTCTATATATGTAATATTTTTTTTTTTGATATACATATATATATATATATATATATATATATCTAGATCTCTATTTTCCATTTACAGATCTTCAATGAAGATCCAGAGTGTGAAGATCTGCACTCAACTCTATACTGAGGCAAATTGTGAGCTGAATTTCTTAAAATTAAACCACTAACCTTTTTGGTGCTTGGTGTTTGATCACGTGGAAGAATAATGATGCTATGCCTACGGATCTCAATGACGGTTCAAAACTGAGAGGAGTTGATTAATAGTTTGAATTGTTTGTCGATCTTCACAGAATTTGCTTTTGTGTTTTAACGAAAACCCAAAGAGCGAAAGGAGGATCCACCTTATTACAAGTGACATCGACCTTGCGTGCATGTAGATGGTCAATGACTCACTGGAGTCGTGTGGCGAAGTTACCATGCAAGTAGCTTATAAGCTACTTGCAGTTACAATCCCATGTGAAACACTAATACATATTTAGTGTATAGCAAAAAAGCCAAAAGCGAAAACAGAAATGCTATTGTATACTTTACAAGTAAATAAAATAAGGAAGCCAACAAAAGTAGATCCAATAGCCCTTGTTTATTTTACAATTGAATCTTGGGCTGGGATATTTATACAATACCCATCCGATTTTGGCTTATCTGGATAAAGCCAAATGGTTTTGGCTTCAGTAAAAATTTATATACCATTGTTTGTACATCTAAAACTGATTACTTGCTAAAGTAGTTTAATATTTTAATTTGATATGGCTGTGTCTAGCTTGAAGTCTAACTTTCTAAGATTCAAGGTTTAACCTAGTGAGGTCGTTAAGGGTCGTGGTGACAACGTGTATATGACCTGAGTTGCTAAATCTGAGGATCGTTACACATTCCTCCGCACCGACCTACTCGTGTCAGTACCTCGTGCCATCCTGAGTCCACCACTTCACTCGAAAGTATACTCGTCGTGATTAATGAAAACAACAAGTGGGTGCATGAGAGGCTAGGCAAGATGCAGGAGTTCCACCGTCAGGTGCATTGACAGTTGGATTTTCATGAGAGTATGCTTTTCCAGTTGATGCAGCAGGCTTATCCCACTACTGCTACCCCCATGATCAGTCACGCTCACCAACACATCACTAATCCACATGACTACCGTACCGAACCACCCAAACCCAGTTGACCAGCTGCACCTATGGAGTATGAATCATCATCCTCTCTACCAGCAGGTGACCACTATATCTTTTATGTATTTTTATAATTATATACATGTATAATTCTGTTTTCCATATTAATTTTTACTTTGCATGCATGATTACTTCCTGCATGAGTTCCGATTTGACTGTTATGTATGTTATATTCGATCTCTATTTTGCATGCTATGTACTCTACTTAGCACATATGCTTTACCTCTACCTAGTATTCTGTTCTGTCTAACACTTCTGATTTAAAGTAGTTACATACTGTGTGTATGGTTGTTTGAATCACCATGGAGAGTTCTTTCGAGCACGTGACACTTGGGACGAATGTATTCATATACGGATGCAATCCTCTATGGCATTCTCAGATGTCACACATAGTACATCCAGGTTACTATGGATCTTGTCCCTTCATATGCGTGCTTAGAGAAGTCTATTGCACTGTGACCCACTCTTACAGTTAGAACTGTCTATTTCTGTTTTGTTCTAAGAGTTAGGATTAGGGAACATCGTAGACCTGTCTAAATCTGTCTGACATTTTCAAGGACGAAAATTTCTAAGGGAGGAAGAATATAACGACCCTAAAATTCTGAAACTTCTAACTGCTTTGGTATACGTGCTCGACATGGAAATCGAGACGAATTTAGAATTTTGGAATAATAATATTAATAACAATATTATTAATCTGTAAGCACATGAAACCATAGGCCAAGTATTATGAAAGTCCGAGTTCTAACGAGCTAGTTTGTAGAATGCTATACATTGACTATGTGTATGTGCTCAACACTGCAGAGAATAAATTAGAAATGGAAATATTAGAGATATTTCCATGTGTAGCATATAATAGAAGGAAGAGAGTTAGGATTCTTTCCCTACTCTTCCTTATTTTCTGGGTAATTTGGTGCTAAGAGAGTTGGTTCTGAAGTCTTCTGTTGTGAAACCAAGTGTGAGAGAAACCCTAGATTTCGGATCCTCTAAGTTAAAGCGTGAAGGAATCAACAAGTGGACGGTGAATACATTTGAGAGCGCAATACACATCTGTTTATTAGCGCCAAGTTGTACCTCTAGTTCATCGGAGAACTCGAAATGGCAAACTCTTGAATCCCGAGTCCAAAACCCACGTTAAACTGCAGATGTCGTGAACCGAGAAGCAACCATAAAAAAGGTGAGTTATTAGGGGTTTCATAGGAGTTTAGATGTCATAAATATGTGTTATTATATGCTTGAATGATTCGTGGAAGATCATAAATGATTCATGGATGAAATGGGTTAAAATCAATGAACCTCATTAATGACAGAAACTGTCATTTTCGATCGATCAAATTTGACATTTGATCAAGCAAATTATAATCCGACCGATCAAATTTAAGATTTGATTGATCGAATTGTATAAGCCCTAAGGAACAGAAGCGTGATTTTTGAAGAAGTTATTGCTGATATGATTGATTGGTCAAATCAGGGATTTGATCGATCGAATTTAGGACTGATCGTTTAGACTATGAAGTGATCGATCAAGTGTGAACTGATCGATCAATAGGAAAATTGATTGATTGAACTGTGAGATTGATCGATCAAATCAAGGATTTAATCGATCGAATCTTATAAATACCTTATAGAATAGGAGGTCTATTTTTCTGACATTTCTGACTTTGAAAATCCGACCGATCAAACATGAGGATTGATCGATCGAATTAAGGATCAGATCAATCAAATAAGGAGGTTGATCGATAAAGAATCCTCTTTTCTGTACATTTAAATTCAGGGTTCTGATCGATCAAACAAGAGAATTGATCGATCAAACTGTGAATCCGATCGATCAAATAGAGAGTTGATCGATCAGATTTCATATGTTCAGTCTGTGAAGGTTTAAAGGATCCAATCAATCAAATTAATGATTAATCAATCAGATGTGAATCCGATCGATCAAATAGGAAGGTTGATCGATCGAATTCCCATGTTTTGCCTATTTTGGTTTTTAGGAAAAAACATTGCTGGGTAGTGCACCCATTTACTGTTTTGACACTTCTAAAACTTTTGACACTTAGTACATTGTACGTATGGTCTAGGTCAAGAACAGGACATTTTTAAAAGCTTTGGATTTGCTTAGAAAGATATGTTCTGAGGTAGGAGAAATTCAACCTAATTTATATCCAATTTGACTGCATGGTTTCTGAGTATCTGTATCTGACTTCTATTATTTCAAAAGCATGTCATGCATATGATAAAGCTCTGCTATCTCTAATTTCTATCTCTTCTCTATTATGATTCCTGATGTATGATCTGATTTAAAGTTCATGTGACGAATCTCCCTGACATGGCATGATATCCACGATCGACACGACAGGATATCCGTGTATCTGATTTGTAAACCCCCTGGTAAAAGTTGCTCTCCTTTGAAGAGGCTTGATACAAATATCTAAAATTATTCATTGAATGACAATGGTCGGGGTTACCCATCGGCACACATCTGACTACCACGTGCTATATTCACGGGAGTTATTTAAGTATAGAATTTCATGCACTAAATACAGTATGCATGCATCTGAAAACTCTAAGAATATAGTCTGTTTTTGATAATTATGCATCTGATATCTAATCATCTGTCTGTATCTATTTTGTTCCGTCTGCACCATCTGATTTATTCATCTGTCCTAAGTTATGTTCTACAAACCATATTTTACATTTTAGATGCAATTTATGTGATGACCCGACTTTTCCAATCCCTCAGGTATAGGAAGGGCCGGCTCGCCAACTTATCAAATAAACGAAAAGCTGGACAAATAGAGCACATATCAGAGTAAAGCACAATAAATATCCTTAACTAAAATAAATGCAGAAGCAATTAAAAGTAAAGAACCACCGATGATGGCCGACCATCATCGAAATATGGCTCATAACAGAAATCAATGTCAAGTATAAAACTATAATATCCAACTAAAATGGGCCCACAAATCAAGTCTAACTCTCACCACAAATAAGAAAATCAGTAAGTTCTATACTGGGAAAAACTCCTCAGGAGGAACCCCGGGCTCTTCCTCGCAGCATGATCGATCTCACCACAAACGACGACGCGTCGGTACGGACTTGCCAACAAAGCTTAGTAGAAGAAAGACATCTACGACATTTTACTTTAACAAACATGGTTTAAAAAAAAATATTGGAATATAGCTTGTCAAACATATAAGCAGATAATAAACTGAATTTAGGTGCGAAAATCATATGTAAGATTTATTTCTAAATGTGTGAAAACAGTTTCAAGAATAGATGCAGTGTTTCAGTGTCTTAGTTTCTCTAACTTCTATATGCAAAGATTAGTAATTCATGACTTAATCCTCAACTTAAAATACCTCCCGAGTAAACTATATCTCGAGAGCAGGAATATAGCCGATGGGAACCCTACCTACCATCGTCGATCATGAATCCTTTTTCAGGATGCAACAAGCCCCTACACTCGGAGGGTAACTTGCGCCAGGAAATTGTTTAGGAATTTTGAGGGGTCGTTCAGATGAATCGTAAAACAGATGTAGATAAATATTATTCGGATGCAAGTTTCTTATACATAGTTCTGATTTCAGATTTCAAATTTCGGAGTTCAGGCAGATTTTGATTTTCAGAGTTTATATCAGGTTTTCGGTTTACAGATGTATTTTCAGATGACAGATGCAAGTTCAAAATCTAATACAAATTATCCATGCGAATTAAAATAAAATACTACTGTAAAGATGAGATTCTCCTACCAAAACTCGGAGTTATGCGAAGTCAAGAAAAGTCCTATTGATAGCCTCTCACCCTCAATCTACATCATAATATATTCATGCATTAAGATTAACTCTAATCACTAATAATATGGACTTATTTAAGTGTTTCCTCAAAAATAAGTCAAAACAGGCAAGTTGTGCCAATCCTAAAATTTGATGTAACTTTCTTATACATGTTTGACCATCAAGATGATTGATTCATGAGTTGGTCAAAACATGAAAGTTGTAGATTTTGCTGTTAGCTTTCCAATGCTAAAAGAATCATCTCAATCGGAGTTCGAGAACTAAATTTATGACTAAAATACTAAGATAGTATCGGAGTTCAGCGATACCTCGCTCGAGCGATTAAAATAGCTCGCTTGAGCGAGATCCTTCAGAATTTTCTCGCTTGAGCGATGACTTAAGCTCGCTCGAGCGAGGACAGAGAATATATATGACTCCTAAAGTCAACCTTTTGGTGCTTCCTCGCTCGAGCGATTAAAATAGCTCGCTCGAGCGAGCAACAACGACAATGAGAGTTCTGATCTTCAGAACTCGATTCGGATCGCGATTCTCGCCCCAATTTTCACCCGAATCGAAACCCATACATCTCAAAACAAAAACCCATGACTAATTCAATGATTTTAATCAATAAATTTAATCGAAACGCACCTTTAGTGTAAGGATTCCTTGATTAGAAATAAGTCACGCGAACGGGGCTTCGGAGCGAAACCGATGGGTTTCCTCGACGATTTGCACCGCGATCGATCCCACGAGTTCACAGAGACAACTCCAACACGTCCCAAATGATCTCAACCTCTCCCAATATCCAACTACAAATCCAAGGTTGATTCAAGTTCTTTATAAGGTTCAAGGGTTTTCAACAAAGAGGGTTCTAGAGAAGGAGGTTTTCTAAACTGATCTCCTACAATGATTGAAAAAGAGAGAAGATAGAGTTTCGCGCGGTTGGGCAACTATCAAACGATTACGGTCCTTAACGGCACTCACACCTCTTCCTCTCTTAACAAAACCTAGTATAATACAGGAATGCAATTCCTTCTTATAATAGGATTGCTCACAAAGTTAAGCACACACAAACACCTCTTGTGTGTTATACACTTCTAATTTTAAAACTCAAGCCCGGTGTTGAGCGGCCACACCGAGGTCGGTGCACAACTTTTGCATGAGGGTCCAAATGGGCTCAAAATAAGAATCTGTCTGCACAATCACATCTAGATAAAAATCTAAAACAAATGGCGACGTCGGTCGCCGAGCTGAATACACACACGGGGTTAGTCTAACTCAGTTCAAAATACGGATCTTTACATTCTACCCTCCTTAAAAATTTTCGTCCTTGAAAATGTACGGATAGCTAAACCAAACTACGGTAAATCCTTATCCTAACACCAGCATAATGCAAAATCGAAATAGTCTATAGTCAAAGAACTTTGATCGCGATGCGATATGTTTCACTAAGCACGCTTTCAAGGGTCAAGATTCGTAGTAACCTGGATGTACTGCGTGTGGCATCCCATACTGCCATAGAGGATTGCATCCGTACATAGATGCATACCTTCCCAAGTGTCACATGCCTGGAAACATACTTCACCATTACACAAACCTAGCACACACACACCTACCTCACCCTTTTCTCGCTAGACTACATACACTATGTCGGTAATTATTTGAGCAGAAATTTTAGATGTCAGAATTGAATACTTATTCAGAAGCATGATCACATGCCTGGTAATATGTTCTAACCGATGACACGGTTTCCAACTGATATACAGTTCTAACCGAGAAAGAATAAATATGACATTTAAGATTTTATTGTGTGATCGTTATAGATATATATGTAAAGCATCGATGTTATTAACCAATTTAACATTGGAAAATTTGAAGAAATTCTTCTTCTTCTTTTTTTTCTTTTTTAAAAGAAGCAAATTCAAGAATTTAAAGGTACGTAGGGTTTTCTTACATAACTATAGTTTACAATATACCTTCACTCGAAAAGTTATGGAAATTGCTCGCGAATCTCCGCTTCACGCTCCCATGTGGCTTCCTCTGAAGAATGGTTCCGCCACTTCACAAGTACTAAGGGAATGCTCTTTGTCCGTAAGATTTGTTCTTTACGATCCAAGATTTGTATTGGTTCCTCAACCAAGGATAGGTCTTCTTGAAACTCAATGGGCTGGTAGTCCAATACGTGAGTCGGGTCCTTAACATATCTTAGTAACATGGACACATGAAACACGTTGTGCATGCCCGATAGCTGCGGTAGCAAGGGTACTCGGTAGGCAACCTCGCCGACTCGGCCCAATACCTCAAAAGGTCCAACATAGCGCGGACTCTGCTTTCCACGCTTCCCAAAATGCATCACGCCTTTTGTAGGAGAGATTTTGACAAATACATTGTCTCCCACCTTAAACTCAACATGGTTCCTTTTAAGATCAACATAGCTCTTTTGACGACTTTGAGCAATGCGTTGTCTCTCACAGATTAACCAAACTGTCTCAGTTGTATTCTCCACGATCTCGGGACCTAAAATGAGTTTCTCACCCACTTCTTTCCAATTAAGCGGAGACCTGCACCGCCGTCCATACAAAGCTTCGTAGGGTACCATGCCGATGCTAGCTTGGTAACTGTTATTGTAGGCGAACTCGATCAGTGGTAAATGTTGGTCCCATGACCCCTGAAAATCCAGCATGCAAGCACGTAACACATCTTCTATAATCTGATTCACCCTCTTAGTCTGCCCATCAGTCTGAGGATGGAATGTCGTACTGTAATCGAGCCTGGAGCCCATCCCTTCTTGAAATCGTTGCCAAAACTGAGATGTATACATCGAGTCTATATCGGATACAATACTGACAGGTATACCATGTAGCCTAACTATCTCCTTGATGTATAATTCTGCGAGCTTGTTGGTGGTATACGACGTATTATAAGGCAGGAAGTGTGCGAACTTAGTCAATCGATCCACAATGACCCAGATGGCATTGTGCTTTCTCAATGTTCTTGGCAATCCCAAAATGAAGTCCATAGAATTGGCCTCCCATTTCCACTCAGGTATCGGTAGTGGTTGCAGCAGTCCTGCCGGATTTCGGTGATTCACCATTACTTGCTGACACACAAGACATCTCGAAACATACACAGCGACATCTTTCTTTAAACCTCTCAACCAGAAGCTTTTCTTTAAGTCCTGATACATCTTGGTACTGCCAGGGTGCCAGGATGAATAGCGTACATAGACTTATGAGCCTCTTCCAAAATAGTATCCCGAAGCTCAATACTAGTTGGTACGCATACCCGATTTCTAAATAACAAAGTGTCGTCATCTTTGATAGAAAAATCTATTTTGCTTCCCCCAATCACATCACGTCTGATAGCCATAAGTTCATCATCCGTCATCTGAAGTCTGCAAATGTTCTCATAGAGAGTGGAATGAATCACCAGCGTAGCCATTAACGCACCTGAACCTTTTACGTCAAATCTCATGCTACTTAGAGCCATATCTTCCAATAGATGCCATCGTCGCACCCTTGCGATGAGATGTGTTAACTGAGCAGAGAACTTTCGACTTAACGCATCTGCCACTACGTTTGCTTTCCCGGGGTGGTACTAGATGGTACAATCATAATCTTTCAAGAACTCCATCCATCGACGTTGTCTCATATTCAACTCCTTCTGTGAGAAGAGATACTTGAGGCTCTTATGATTGGTAAATATATCGAAGGTCTCCCCATAAAGGTAATACCTCCAGATCTTCAGAGCAAAAATCACTGCTACCAACTCAAGATCATGCGTCGGGTAATTCTTCTCATGGTCTTTTAGCCGTCTAGACCCATAAGCAATGACTCTCTCATTCTGGTTAAGCACATAGCCTAAACCCCCATACGATGCGCAAGTGTATACTGTAAAGCCTCCCCTACCTGAAGGTATAGCAAGTACTGGCGCTGTAGTCAATCGTTTCTTGAGTTCCTGGAAACTCTGCTCACACTGCTCTGTCTAATCAAATTTAATGTTCTTCTTCGTAAGTTGTGTAAGAGGACCTGATATCTTGGAGAAGCCCTCCACAAACCTTCTATAGTAGCCTGTCAAACCGAGGAAATTACGAACCTCTGTAACGGTCTTTGGCTATTCCCAATTCATCACTGACTCAATCTTTACTGGGTCGACCGTAATACTGGTCTTAGAAAAAACATGGCCTAGGAAACTGACCTGCTCAAGCCAAAACTCACACTTACTAAGTTTTGCATATAACTGATGGTCTCTGAGGGTTTGTAGAGCCACTCACAGTTGCTGCTCATGTTCTTCTCACGTCTTTGAATAGATTAGGATGTCATCTACAAAAATGACTACAAACTTGTCCAAATGTGATTTGAATATCTGGTTCATCAAGTCCATAAATGACGTGGGTGCGTTTGTCAACCCAAATGGCATGACCAAGAACTCGTAGTGCCCATATCGGAATCTGAACGCTATCTTCTGAATGTCTTCAGACTTAACTTTCAACTGATGGTAGCCTAACTTCAAGTCAATCTTCGAGAAGAACTTTGCTCCTTGTAACTGATCAAACAGATCATCAATTCTTGAAAGTGGATAACGGTTCTTAATTGTCAACTTATTTAGCTGGCGGTAATCAATACAAAGCCGCATTGAACCATCTTTCTTCTTTACAAATAGAACCGGTGCTCCCCAGGGTGACACACTCGGTCTGATAAAGCCCTTATCTAATAGTTCCTGAAGCTGCTCCTTCAACTCTCTCAATTCTATAGGCGCCATTTGATACGGAGCCTTTGATACTGGTTCAGTACCCGACGCTAACTCAATCGCAAACTCAATCTCCCTGTCAGGTGGTAATCCAGGTAGATCTTCAAAAAAAATATCTGGATACTCGTAAGCAATCATAATATCTGCAATATTTTTCTTCTCCTCCTTATGATCTTGTAAGTATGCCAGATAACCACAACACCCGTTCCTCATCATACTGTCTGCTCGAATGGCAGAGGTAAACGGTGTCACGCAGGATTTGACTCCGTAAAATTGAAAATATTTTCTCTTCGACGGGCGGAATGTCACAATCTTCCAAAGACAATCCACGCTCGCATGGTAAGTAGATAACCAATCCATCCATAGTATCACGTCGAACCCTTTCATGGTCAAAATGATCAAATCAGCTACTATCTCATGGTCTTTGATCATCACAATCACTGATTGACACATGGTATCGGTGCTCACTGAGTTACCAGTAGGAATTGACACTGCTAAGATGAAATCAAGGGCCTTGGGAATGATGCCCAACTTCTCAGCGAATAAAGGAGTGACAAAAGAATGTGTCGACCCGGGGTCTATCAACACTCGCGCTTCGATTTTGCTTACGTCGCTCCCCCAACGCATAAAAAGGGTACCTTAGTTTAGACAAGCGTTTCAATTAAATTTTTCTAAGCATGTGTGTTCATGCATAACTTATTAACAAAATTTATTAAATACCAAGCAATTATATATAAACAAATAAAATAAGAAGACATCTCAACTTTTAATAATACCTTGGATCACGTCGTTCGATGTTCCGGCTTCCTGAGCCCTCACGGCATAAGCTCGACCTTGAACAGTAGGTCGGGTCAATTTCTGAGTAGAAGCCGAACTAGTTCTTCCCTTATCCTCCTGAGGACAATCCTTAACCATGTGTCCGATTGCGCCACACCGAAAACACGCTCCAGTGTTCCTCCTGCAATCCTCGGTCTTGTGTGGTTTCCCACACCTTAGGCACATAGTGACCGAAATAAAAGATGGTGAACGAGAGGATCCCTGTGCCACTGAAGCTCCACAAGCCGTAGAACCCCCTGGTCGTACAGATTGCACAGGTGATAATGCTATCGATCTCTGATAAGGGGTCGGTCCAAAAGAAAATGCAGGTTGAATAAGGTTCATTGGCGGCTTCGTAAACTTGGCCCTTTTATTCTCATAAGTACATGACTGCCCTTGTACAACCCTTTCCTTGTTTGGCTGACTCTTTCTCAAGAACCGCTTTGAATTTCTTCCTCAGCTATGAGGGCCTTTGATAGTACTCCTCCATATGTTTTCATTTCCCACATAGCCACGCTCTCCTATATACTCGGCCTAAGACCCGGCTGAAATTTTCTGGCCTTCATCATATCGGGGGTCACATGCTGAGGTGCAAACCTTGAAAGTCGCGTGAACTCATTACCATACTCACGCATTGACATTGTCCCCTACTTCAGCTCGATGAACTGAACTTCCATCTGATGCTTACTGATCTTAGGAAAGTATTGATCGTTAAACGCCTCGATAAACTCAGCCCATGTCCAAGGAGTATTGGGAAACTCCTACTCCCTGTGTCTAGCCACGAACTTCCACCATGGTCCAGCCTGTCCATCCAGTTTGAAGTCTGCCCATCTAACCTTCTCAACATCGGTGCACTGAAGCACCTTGAAGATTTTTTCCATCTCATCCAACCAACCTTCGGCTTCCATTGCGTCGGTCTGTCCAGAAAAATTTGGAGGCCTCATCCTCCTGAATTCGGCAAATCCTGATGATTGTTGTTGTTGTCTAGCAGAAATCAGGTCTGCTTGCTGAGCGATTGCAGCAGTCTGCTGAGCCATAGATGCGGTCTGCTGAGCAATGTTGGTGGCCAGATTTTCCAACACTTGTTCTATCCTTTCACCCTGACCTCTATCAACTCCGGCTCCTATAGGGACTGCATTAGAAAAGGTTGCGAAGGCAACTCCCCTCGATGTACCGACACCTTCAGGAATGTCCTCTAAAGGCACCGTCCTACCTCTGCCTCTGCCTCTAAATCTTGGGGCCATACTGATCTGTCATTGTAAACACCACAACATCAATCAACATTGATTGTAAAGACAATCACACACACAGTACTAGTGGTTCGGGACCTAACGACATAACTCTGATGCAAACTGTACCGGGTCACGGTTGGGTTCTCATGGGTCCTTAGAGAATCTAAAACCATACGCTCTGATACCAACTGTGATGACCCGACTTTTCCAATCCCTCCGGTATAGGAAGGGTCGGTTCGCCAACCTATCGAATAAACGATAAGCCCGACAAACAGAGCACATATCAGAGTAAAGCGTAATAAATATCCATAGCTAAAATAAATGCGGAAGCAATTAAAAGTAAAGAACCACCGACGATGGCCGACCATCATCGAAACATGGCTCATAATAGAAATCAACGTCAAGTATAAAACTATAATATCCAACTAAAATGGGCCCACAAATTTAAGTCTAACTCTCACCACAAGTAAGAAAATCGATAAGTTCTATACTGGGAAAAACTCCTCAGGAGGAACCTCGGGCTCTTCCTCAGGCATGTAGTCAGGATCAGTCTCACAGCCCTGAACAGCCACGTCAGTACCTGGACCTGTGACGTATAGTCGGAGTGAGCTAACCAACAAAGCTCAGTAGAAGAAAGGCATCTACGGCATTTTACTTTAACTAACATGGTTTCAAAACAAATACCGAAATATGGCTTGCCAAACATATAAGCAGATAATAAACTGAATTTAGGTGTGGAAATCATATGTAAGATTTATTTCTAAATGTGTGAAAACAATTTCAACAACAGATGCAGTGTTTCAGTGTCTTAGTTTCTCTAACTTCTATATACAAAGTTCAGTAATTCATGACTTAATCCTCAACTTAAAATACCTCCCGAGTAAACTATATCTCGAGAGTAGGAATATAGATGATGGGAACCCCTACCTACCATCGTCGTTCATGAACCCATTTTCAGAATGCAACAAGCCCCTACACTCGGAGGGTAACTTGCGCCAGGAAATTGTTTAGGAATTTTGAGGGGTCGTTCAGATGAATCGTAAAACAGATGCAGATAAATATCATTCGGATGCAAGTTTCTTATACATAGTTATGATTTCAGATTTCAGATTTCGGAGTTCAGGCAGATTCTAATTTTTAGAGTTTATATCAGGTTTTTGGTTTACAAATGTATTTTTAGATGACAGATGCAAGTTCAAAATCTAATACAAATTATCCATGCGAATGTGAAGATGAGATTCTCCTACCAAAACTCGGAGTTACGCGAAGTCAAGCAAAGTCCTATTGATGGCCTCTCGCCCTTAATCTACATCACAATATACGTTCATGCATTAAGATTAACTCTAATCACTAATAATATGGACTTATCTAAGTGTTTCCTCCAAAACAAGTCAAAACAGGCAAGTTGCGCCAATCTTAGAATTTGACGTAACCTTCTCATACATTTTTGACTATCAGGACGATTGATTCACGAGTTGGTCAAAACATGAATGTTGTAGAGCTTTCTGTTAGCTTTCCAACACAAAAGGAATTATCTAAGCCGGTGTTCCGAAAAAAAAGTTATGATTACAATACTAAGACAGTATCGGAGTTCAGCGATACCTCGCTCGATCGATTAAAATAGCTCACTCGTGTGAGATCCTTCAGAATTTTCTCGCTCGAGCGAGGACAGAGAATATATATGACTTCTAAAGTCAACCTTTTGGTGCATCCTCGCTCGAGCGATTAAAATAGCTCGCTCGAACGAGCAACAATGACAGTGAGAGTTCTGATCTTCAGAACTCGATTCGGATCGCGATTCTCGCCCCAAGTTTCACCCGAATCGAAACTCATACATCCTAAAACAAAAACCTATGATTAATTCAATGATTTTAATCAATAAATTTAATCGAAACGTACCTTTAGTGTAAGGATTCCTTGATTAAAAACAAGTCACGCGAACGGGGCTTCGGAGCGAAACTAACGGGGCGTCGCGATCGATCCCACGAGTTCACAGAGACAACTCCAATATGTCCCCAATGATCTCAACCTCTCCTAATTGCCAACTACAAATCCAAGGTTGATTCAAGTTCTTTCTAAGGTTCAAGGGTTTTCAACAAAGAGGGTTCTAGAGAAGGAGGTTTTCTAAACCGATCTCCTACGATGATTGAAGAAGAGAGAAGACGGAGTTTCGCGCGGTTGGGCAACTATCAAACGATTACGGTCCTTCACGACACTCACGTCTCTTCCTCTCTTAACAAAACCTAGTATAATATAGGAATGCAATTCCTTCTTATAATAGGATTGCTCACAAAGTTAAGCACAAACACACACCTCTTGTGTGTTATACACTTCTAATTTTAAAACTCAAGCCCGGTGTTGAGCGGCCACACCGAGGTCGGTGCACAACTTTTGCATGAGGGTCCAAATGAGCTCAAAATAAGAATCTGTCCGCACAATCACATCTAGATAAAAATCCAAAACAAATGGCGACGTCAGTTGCCGAGCCGAATACACACACAGGGTTTGTCTAACTCGGGTTCAAAATACGGGTCTTTACAATTTACTTGAGTTTCTTCTATTGAGCTTAGATGGTGAGTTTACCCTATTTTTATATAATAGGTTCGGAGGCTAGGGTTCCCGACTCTGAGAGTGATCCTGATTATCAGCTGGAGCCAGAGGCTGAGACCGATGAGGAGGACATTGACACCCCTGCTGACGAGTTCTATTAGCAGCTTGAGTACTTGTCTTAGGTATTAGTTCTATTTTAGGATCTGTACTTGTATTTTGGATTATCTGTGTACCTGTTGACCACCGTTCTGTATTATATGCTATAGATGTTCTACTTATGGTTTTATACATTCTATAAGAACCACCATTCGGAAGCATTGTCTTGAGTGATGGATGTCCATCACCAGTGATTCTTCTTAATTCCTTTTTGAGGATGTATATTCTTTTGTTATATACATATTTACTGTTTTGTTCCTTTCTTTTAATTAGAGTCTTATATGATGACTCGATCTGTCATTTCTAATGGTGTCTGCTCTGATTTTCGCTAGATGAGTAGACACTCCTTGGTTTGTTCCGAGGATCATCCATAGTTATGATCCTAATGGTACGGGTTTTCGGGTGCGAAAATCCGGGCTATCATAAGTAAATTGACGGGTTGAGTATTTTGTTTATAATAAATTTTGAAAGCATTAAGAGGAGATTTGAACAAAAGAGTTTATGATATTTATGTTTTATAGCTAACCAAATGGTCATTTGCATTTCTTAAAAAAAAAAAAAAAAAAAAAAAACTCATCCTACTCCTGGTGAATCAGGTTTGCTTGATGGTAGCTAACTATGAATTGCAAACATGAATTTAAATCGAGTGAATCAGCAAACTACGTAACTACAGTTCTGATGTATTTATTTATGAAGAACGGGTATTGTGGGCCCTGGTTTCTTCCCTAACAACCCATTCATGTGTTCGAAAAAAGTGTCCCTCATCCCTTCAACGGAGACCTTATGTCGGTACAACAAAAAAATCAAATTGCAGATCAGCTCAGTGGGTAACCTCTCTAGAGGACTCCATCTACAAGAGAGATTTGGATCAACACCCAACGTAGCTTAAAAAGCCAAGTAAGTAAAAATTTGATTTATGAAAATTTGCACGCACCTTCCTTGACTTATTCGGTGAGACTAATATATCTCCATGGCATGACGACCTGTTCAACAGAAATTAGAGAGTCCACCTCTTTCAACAATATCAGAGTGCAATTCTTCAGATTTCATTACATCCGGTTCATTAAGCCTATACTCCACCTGAGTGACAATATGTCTAAGAATTTCTTATCACTACGTGAAAAAGCCCAAAAAACCACTGCCTTAAACAGTGATTTTTTTAAAAAATCACTGTCTTTGACAGTGGTTTTTTCAAAATATCGCTTCAACAATTGTAAGGAGGTTTTTTACCACTATATACAAGGCGGTTTATGAACTTCATAAACCAGCGCCTTGTATAGTGGTAAAAAACCACCTTTTTAACAACTGTTTAGGGCAGTGGCTTTTTTATGCAAAATTTAAAAAAAAAAAAAATTACGTCGACAATTTTTTATGCAAATTTTTTTAAAATAATATTTTTTTTATGCTTTTTTTTAATGCAATATTTTTTATGCTTTTTATAATACTTTTTTTTAATGTAATTTTTTAATGCTTTAAAAAAATATATATAAAGAAAAAAAGCTATTAATCTCATATTCAAGCACATCCATAAATAAAATAGATGTCCAATTCTTTTATTCAAACAAAATATTGCATCTCAACCTATGATCCAACCTTTCAAATCAACCAAATATTTTAAACTTTACATGCTCAATCCTTTTATTCAAACAAAAAAAAAAAGTTAACAATCTAAGGACCCCATGACCTAGTTTCATAATTAAAAATAAATAAATGTGCTTCGCCTCTCCTGCCAAGTATCCCCGTCCCCTAGTGATCCGTTTGAGGTGGGCTTCAAATCGAAAAGCTTCGCCTGAAATAAAAAAGAGAACATAATTAAATATTTATAATATTAAGCAATTAAATTGAGATATTAATGACTTCTCACTACAAAAAAAGGGACCTACGCCACATGCTTGAAATCTGTTTAAAAGCAATCTATTTAAACAGTAGTTTATTTTATAAAGCTATTTGATGACTGCACGACAATAACGCTCCCACATGCTCCAAATTCTGGGTTGACCTCCAAGATCCCACAACTTTATTGTAACATTTCCTTTAGTTACTTTACGCATATTGAATCCAACCCGTAGAACACATTACATGCAAAAGCAATGCATCTTACAATTAAACATCATAATAGCTTGCAATCCTAACATTTCACAGAAAGATATAAGACATTCTACAACTAGGATGCCATCTGATTTAAGGGTATACAATAAGACCAAATCTGCATTCCTTTGGCATGACAAGATTACTCACAGTGGGAATCATGCCAAAAATATTAAATCATCGCTTACGGCCGAAAACCTGATATCCAAGTTAACCTATTATATAACATTTCAAAAAGCATTGTAAGCCATGGATAGGTTCGCTTTAAATATAACATTTTAAATAGAACATGGAAAGGTTCGCTTTAATGGTTACAGATAAAATCAATTTCAAGCCCCGACTTTATGATTGATTTGTGGTTTATTATATAACATTAATATAAACACCCCTGTTCAGATTTATCATTATGACTACTGCAGATAAAGACAATAAGATGATACACAAAAACAAGTAAAACAGAGATGGAGAAATAATAGTATTGAGATAAAAACCATTGGATAGTGCAACCAAATTTTAAAAAAATAATAAATAAATAAATCTATCAAAGCTTATTACTAGGACTATTGCTAAGAACTCTAAGGGCCACAAGTGCATGCTCATGTTCACTAAATTCAACAAAAGCCACTCCACGAGAATGTTGTTTCGTAATGACTTTTTCTTTCTTCACACCTTTCAGGATCTTTACCTGAATGGCATATCACTGTCACTCAATCAAACAATAGCATTTACTATATAGCTGAAATTAGAAATAACCCACTATAGAGTGTGATGAACCTGTCGAGCAAAAGGCTTTTGTTTGCAAGCACGAGAAAGAACTGCATCTATACAGAGCCCCTTAACTTCTCTTTCTGTCATCGTCTTTGGCAAATTGTATATAATGAGTCTAATTTTTGATACATGAACATTTGGAGATTGAAGCTTAACCCCTCGGTTTTTTTCCAACCTGTAGGAAAGTGACGTTGATTTATATATTCATTTTACATAAGTAAAACCTTTAACAACAGGTATATTAGGATAGTTTAAAGAGAGAATTATGAAAAGCTGTAAAAGAATACATTTCTCAGAAGGAGAGTGAATAAGATTCTCATCACCTGAATAAAATGAATTAAGAGGTGACTGAATTATATTCATTTCTTGAAGCAATTGAAGATCATTCTAAGAATAATCAAGCCAAATTGCAGCATACAGATGCAAACTAATTTCTTTTATAGTAAAAATAATAATAATAAATAAAATATCCGATAGCGAAACTCAATCGAGTAACTCGAGAAACTCGAAAAACCGAGTTTCCTATCGAGTCTACCCAAAACTCAGCTGGGCTGAGTCGATTTGACCGAGTTTTGGGTGACTCGATCGAGTTTTTAAACCATACTTCTAATCCTTACGTACTGTGCACCTAGACTATGAATAAAGCATTGTAAGCCATGATAAAATAAGCAGTCCAGAAATCCAATGCCAACTTAAGTGTTTAAAAATATGATAGAAATACATACCATCAGGCATGTGATTGTAATGGCACCTGCAATTGCATTGAGTTCACGAAAAAAGAACTCCCCAGCCGCATTCTTAGCCTAATCATAAAATATATTTAGGAATATAAAACACTCAAAATTATGATAGTAATTAGACAACCAATTTGAAGAAAAAAAGAATAAGGAATATGAAAGTGAAAATATTACACAGTTATAAACTTAAACAGAAATTAGGCTACCAACACAAACCATAAAAAGCTGAGGAATGCTATTTGTAGAACAGAACCATTTATTGCACCCAAACAACCTTCTTAGACAGGGTTTTGACATTTTTCTTTTAGAAGCCAAATTTCTTTTAATATAAAATGACAAATGGGAAGATGCGTCCCGATGAAGCCCGTGGCATGATCAACCCAAAACAACACCCGCTTTGGGTTGATCAGCCATGGGGCATGTGATTTAAAAAAAAATTATTCTTTTTTGGCCCCCGTTTGATGGGTCAAAAATAAAGTGATGCCCAACCAAACTTTGCTTGGCTAACTAGTTCGAACTGGGTTAAAACTGGGCTAGATTTTCTAGCAAAATTATTTCTCAACAAAGAGAACTTCATATGCACCTAATTTTTAGCTTTGGTTTAGGGAACTCCAATTTTCTACTAAGATAAGATTAGCCGTAAAAAATAATAATAATAGGACCTTGTGGCTTGATAGGCCAGATTGAAGACTGTTTTTATATAGCTCATTATTTTATAAGTAACATTTTTTTTTTTTTTATCAAGAAGAGAATTTATTGTTGCAGAAATTATGGGAGCAACCTGCTGTGATCATGAAGACTGTTTTTGTAAATCGTGTGAGTTCTCTCTTTTATTTAGCTACCATAAATCCAAAAACTATAGAGAACAAGAAGCAAGAACAAGTTGGGCATGGGTGAGAAAATCAACTCCACAGTGCCAGATATCAGCTCAAATAGATCATACGAAAGAAGCTTTAAAGCCAAAAATCAGCTTGTGAAGGTAGTCTATAATCACAAAGTTGCAGTGTTTCTATTATGCATGAAAGAAGTATTACTTTGAATCAAATTTGAATCCCGCCAGGTATTAGTATACCAGTAGGATATCTTAAATGGCTATAAAAGATTTATAGAAAAGATTTGACACGAAACTAGAATACGAAACCAAACTTCGAAAGAAAATTGATGCCACCGCTGGTGTTGCATCAAGCCAAAATAAGAGGATATTTTAGTTATTTGACAACAAAGTGTATAAAATCCAATCTCAGACTTTGTATGGGTTTTGTGACAGCCTGGATTTCGGCACCTCGAAACCCGTGCCATCAGCACGATCATCTTGACCGTGCCCCTTAGCTAAGCACGGAACATTGGCATATCAAGCATAAAATGAAACAATAAAGGAGCTGCGGAATTTAAATCTATATTAAGTAATTCTCCAAAAGACAGTTCTACCCTCATGCCTCTGCATGAATGGAGAACCGATCCGAACCATCGATGATAGCAATCATCACGGATGGTTCGTCCCAAAAGAATAATCCTAACTCAATATATACATGATTTAAACAAAACAAGGCTTGACATACCAAGCCGTACTAATCTCTCTCAAAAGCCCTCAAAGTGGCACAACGGAGTCCTCTAGAAGAAGTCCTCAGGAGGTGGCTCCAACTCTTCGCCGGCCGCAAGGTCCGACTCACCGGGGTCAGCGTCTCCTGAAGCCTCGGCAGCTGCTAGTAGTGGACCTGCGACGTATAGTCTATAGGGTGAGCTACATCCTAGCTCAATAGGGAACAAAACACAGTTGAACATATAAATTATTACTCACATATATTCCATGATATGCCATGCATGATGTGTCTATGCAGTTATTGATGAAAACAATTAAAAAGTATTTCATTTTACTGTTAATTACTTATGTTTTCATTTATTCATGAATGATGCTGAAAAGGCCTAAAGCAAAACTTAAACTTTCAACTTAAGTAGTCCCCGAGCAATATAGCATCGAGCCCCGATGAGATACCCTTCATCGTCATCTATATAGACACTTTTAACGTATTCCCTGGGAATACCATATAGTACCCAAGCCCCTTTCCCCTGGGGATTGGTGGCGGGGTTTCACTTGTCTCAAATCAACACCCCTGGGGTGTACTTACTATGTGCGGATAAGCCTCCGCACTGGCTTACGGTTTCGCCGCCGTATCGGTCACGGATATCCTGCCGTGTCAGTCGTGGATATCCCGCCACGTCGGTGGGGTACCCTATCAAACCTCAAATAAAAAAAATATAGGTGCCTTACATATAGTTATTCACCGTGTAAATGTGCTATCTTATATCAGTTAGGCCCTATCAATCATGATTCAATCTTGGATACATCCCTGGGATGTATCCATTTACTTGCATCACACCTGATGCTCTTATCTCTTTACTTCTTCATCCCCTGGGGATGGCTCATTATACTTACTCTTATGGGTGTTACTCACATACACTTTTCACAATTCTTAAGCAATAAATATTTGAATTTGAATTCTATATCACTACATACATGCTCTTGTAAAATAAAGTACATGTTCAAGGTGTTCCCTACCTCAAGTCTTTGTTTGCTCAACGCATCAAGGTCCCACGTGGCTCCTTGTGCATTAGTTCACACGTACCACCTATGGTACCACATAACAGGTGAAACACATCACAAAGGATGCAATAAAGAAGGTCCAAGACCCTCCAAGAATCTTAAAGTCAAACTCAAAAGTTAACATAATTTATCTCAGTCGATTAATCGAACTCCAAAATCGATTAATCGAAGCTGATTCGATTAATCGATTTCCAAAATCGATTAATCGAAAGTCAATATCGATTAATCGATTCTCAAATCGATTAATCAAGATTTTCATTCGATTAATCGAATCCAAATTCGATTAATCGAAATTCTCTGTTCAGCCAAGTCGATTCTCAATTCGAGTAATCGAGTTCCTAAAATCGATTAATCGATCCCAAATCGATTAATCGAAAATTGAAATCGATTAATCGAAATCCCATTTCGATTAGTCGATTTTCCCAAGTCTTTTCCTCCAGCCCCCTGGGGTCCACTGGAGGTTCCCAGTCGATTAATCGATACCCAAATCGATTAATCGAAATCCAAAGTCGATTAATCGAAATTCAATTCGATTAATCGAGATCGGGTTTCCTGACTTTTCAACTTCTTGGCCAATTTTGATTAATCGAAACCCAATTTCGATTAATCGAAATTGCCGGTCTTCAATCTTCCCAACCTTTTTCCACACTTTTCCCTCTATTTTTCTAAACCATTATCCTATGATTTAAACCATTTTCCACTACAATTTAACCCCTACAATCTATGCATTTTATTCACAAAAATTTACCTTGAATCAATCTCAAATTGATTTCAAATCAACTGGTTGGAAGGCAAGGGTTCCAGCTTTGCTTCTAGCGCATCCCTCGCGTCGAATCCGAAGTTTATTGCTCGAATCCCCCTTCCACAACTAGCATTTACTCCTTGCATCAACTATGCTCTCCTTCTCTCTCTCTCTTCTTTACTTCTCTCTCAACCACCAAAGCTATTGGTTTTAGGGTTATTAAACCCTTTTATCCCCCCCTAGCTTGTGTGTTGAGCACATGCACCTCAATAGGTGTATGTGACTTCAGATTCACAACACACACCACATGGTTTCACAAAACATCTCATTTCATTCACTCATCACACTCTACGCCAACTATCGAACTCCTAATTGGTCAAACCTGTAACGATCGGGCACGGATCCCAAGGTCATAGTTTAGCGTGATTTTTTGGGCTATTACATCCTCCCCACCTTGGGAATTTTTGTCCTCGAAAATAACCCAAGGCTCATCGGTCTGGGTCTCTCCCCCCCCCACACTCTCAGGTGAGGCGGTCCAGTTGACTCAGACGCATTAAATTAGTTACATATACCAGCATAGAATTTAAATTTGACGAATTTGAACAATGCACACAAAAATTTTTGGATTTCTATTGATTGCAGAAAATTTTTACAAGGCGCCACATGAGTTGGCGTACAAAATATACATCTATACAATCATGACTCATACAAAAGAAAGATAAAACTCATGCAGTCCCCTCGCCAGTGGGTCTTTGGGGAGCAGTCGCTCCATCCGAGGTGACGTGCTACGACGGTGGCGGGTCTCTTTGAGCCGGGTCATGCAGGTGGTGTGGTGGAAGCGTCTCAGTCGGCGGAGCGGAGGCAGATGTGGAAGGAAAATCCGCGTCTGTAGTGGCAGTGGGATGGAAGACGGGTCCTCTGTGGAAGGCTGTGCGTCTGGCTGTCCACTCCTCCTCTTGGGCGAGGTAGCGGCGGTAGTCGGTCGAGTAGATGTGGCGGAGGGTGTGAAAGAGAAGGAAGTTCATCCTCCGATTCATCCTTTCGTTGTTGGCCTCCATACGGGCCAACACCTCCTCTATGGTCGGCCCAGATGATGCGACGCGCCGGCGGTAGGACGAGGTGGGTGTCGCGGGCGCGGAGTGGGCAGGTGGCGTCGGTGAGGCTGCGGTATGAGAGGGCGCCCTCTCTACTGAAGGCTCGGCTGGGTGTGCCCCACCCATGGGTGGGTCCTGCTGTGGTGGTGGGGGTGGTGGCGGTGCTACTGCTGCTGGGGCTACTGGAGCGGGACCCGAAGCCGGTAGGGTCCGCTTTAGTAGGTTATAGCTACGGGCCCATGAAGACCTAGAGAATGTCTTCACGCAGTCCGTAGCCCTCATCTCGTGAGGAGAGACGGTGTAGGAGGGATCGTCGGAGTAGCACTCCAACATGCTCGATATAAGGCGAGCGTAAGGCATCTTCTCCTTGGGCCTTAGGTTGCCCTTCATCAGCTTGCCCTTTATATACCTCATCCCCTCTAGGATGAGCATGGTGGCATCAAACCACCGGCCACAGAAGGCCGAGTAAAGTGCCTGCTGCACTTTCTCCACGCGCTCGGTGTCGTGGCGCATAGGGTACAAATTACACTTGACGACCGAGTCAAGCATCCACATGTAGTGGGGAAGGTCAATCCTCTTGATGGAGGATCCCGACCCCTTCTTGCCGTTGGTCATGCGAGTCATGACCTCCTCAAAGCGAGGTTCCTCCTCAAAGGGTGGGAATAGGGTGGTCTCTGGGGTAAAATCGAGGTAGCATTCAAGCACCTCGTGTATGTGACGACGAGTGATCGTGTAGTCGCGACCCTCAATAGTGGTCTTGATCACATCGTCGGTCGGGCCGTCCACAAGCCCTTGATAGAATAATCTCACCAATCTAGGGTAGTAAGAACCCCGGATTGGTTTGAGAAGGTTGCCGAGACCGGCGTTATTAAGATAGTTTCGAGCCCATTGGGTCTCGCCCGGCACATCGGGATTGGTGAATAGGGTAGGGTCGATAATGTATTCGACCTCGAAGGTCTTGGCTGCCCACCATTCATTTGGTTGCACCACATTGGTGGGTGGTGGTGGCATGGGCGTGGACTCGCGGGAAGACTCGCGCATAGATGCGCTCGTCGAACCGGAGGTGGTCTCCGATGTCGACGGTGACGGAGTCCTCACCGGCGATGGGGTAGGTGGTGGTGGTGCGGCGTTCTTACGCCTGGCCGACATCTTAGAGGTTGCCTTCATCGAAGACTTCCGGGTTTTGGGCGGCACGGTGGTGAAATAAGCTTAAACTAGGGTTTCTCTAACTCAAATTGAAGGGAAAAACACAAATTTAGGGTTTATCGTGGGTTTTGGATGCGATGGCACTTGAATCTGATCCGAAAACCAACGGAAATGCAAACCCTAGAGTGCTCGGCTGGCTGGAGAAAGAGGAGAAGAAGAAATGCGCCCAAACGAAAAACTCAAATGATTTCGAATGGGGAGTGAAATCCCTAATTTTATATATATAAGCCCCGGCTCGATTAATCGAAATTCAGAATCGATTAATCGAGATTCAAAACTAGGTTAAGCCGCGCAAAATCGATTAATCGATTTCCCAAATCGATCAATCGAAAGTCAAATTCGATTAATCGAAAACATTTCGATTAATCGAAATCGTATCCGTTTAAAAATTTAAGTTTTAGAGCTCACTGGCGAGCCAGTCGATTAATCGAAATCCATTTCGATTAATCGAAATTTCAAAATCGATTAATCGAATTTCACTTCGATTAATTGAAATCGTGCAGTAACTTTCAAAAATTCAGGATTCCTTAAGTTATTCGATTAATCAAAATCCATTTCGATTAATCGAAATTTCAAAATCGATTAATCGAAATTCACTTCGATTAATCGAAATCGTCTATCTGACTTCAACTTCTTCCAAGTCCCTTTAGTAAATCGATTAATCGAGGATCCAGTTCGATTAATCGAAATCTCAAATCGATTAATCGAATTCCCAAAATCGATTAATCGATCCCAAATCGATTAATCAAAATTATAACTCGATCAATCGAAATTGCATTCTATGTATATTCTAACTCTTATTCAAATTTCCAGTCACTGGCACCTGCCAGTCGACTAATCGAACAAAATCGATTAATCGAAATTTCAAATCGATTAATCGATTTGAAATTCGATTAGTCCGAAAAATCACGCTAAACTATGACCTCGAGGTCATAGTTTAGCGTGTTTTGCCCAATTTCTCCAGACTTTCAGGTTCTTTGGTTCTTTGATTATTTTTGACAATTTATGACATCAAGTGGTTCGTAGATCCATAAAAACACATTCACTTGGTCATGTACATACAAAAATCTGTTCCTTTAATCATACTTTTGAGCAAAATTTCCATCGAATTACAAGTCTTGTGGAGATTCCACAAACATGCTTGTGGTTGGCATTGGATTCTCACGTCGTTGGAAACAAGGCTGGATATTGTTCTTTCACATCGGCCTCTCGTTCCCAAGTAGCCTCTTCTTTTGGATGATTGTTCCACCGAACAAGCACTAAGGGAATCACTTTAGTGCGCAGTACTTGTTCCTTTCGATCCAAGATTTCCACTGGTTCCTCTATCATGCTCATGTCCTCACACATCTCCATAGGTTTTTTTCCTAACACATGAGATGGATCATTCACATACTTTCTGAGCATCGATATGTGGAAAACGTTATTTACCCGATCAAACAGTGGTGGTAAACCAATGCGATACGCAACTTCACCTACACGTCCCAAAATTTCAAATGGTCCAACATAGCGTGGACTTAACTTCCCTCTCTTGCCAAATCTCATTACACCTTTCATAGGTGACACTTTCACAAACACGTGCTCGCCCACTTTATAGTCGACACTAGTTCGCTTCATATCGGCGTAACTTTTCTGTCCACTCTGTGCTGACTTCAGCCTTTCTCTGATAATTCGAACAACGGTAGCGTTATCTTCAAGTAGTTTTGGTCCTAACACACATTTCTCACCTGTTTCCTCCCAATTGAGGGGTGATTTGCATCGTCGTCCATACAGAGCTTCATAGGTGCCATGCCAATGCTCATTTGGAAACTGTTGTTGTATGCGAACTCGAGCATCGGTAGATACTCATCCCAGTATCCTTGCATATCAAGCATGCATGCTCTGAGCATGTCTTCTATTACTTGGTTCACTCGCTCGCTCGCATCGGTTTGGGGATGGAATGCTGAACTAAAGTCTAGTCGTGTTCCCATTCCTTCTTGAAATTTCTTCCAAAACTTGGACGTATATAGTGGGTCACGATCTGAAACTATGCTGCTTGGAATCCCATGTAATCTTACAATCTCCTTCATGTATAAGTCTGCCAGTCTTCCTGCTGTATACGTAGTATTGTACGGTAAAAAGTGCGCTGATTTGGTCAATCGGTCTACGACGACCCAAATGGCATTGTGTCTCTTGGCAGTACGGGGTAATCCAACAATGAAGTCCATTGAGATCGATTCCCACTTCCATTCTGGGATTGGTAAAGGTTGCAATAGTCCAGCAGGATGTCTATGATCAACCTTCACTTGCTGACAAGTTAAACACCGTGACACGTACTCGGCCACATCTTGCTTCAGTCCTCTCCACCAGTAGTTCTTTTTCAAATCTTGGTACATTTTGGTGCTACCAGGGTGGATAGCATAATTTGACTTATGGGCTTCATCAAGAATCGTTCGTCTTAGATCGGCATTGTCCGGAATGCATAGACGGCCCTTGAACAATAAAGAACCATCTTCTTTAACCGAGAAGTCCGACCTAATGCCTTCCTTCACGTCTTGATGAATCTTTGTCAATGCCGGATCATTCATCTGTAGATCCTGGATATGCTCAAATATCACTGGCTTTACTGATATGTTAGCCAAAAAGGATCTGATGGCTTTTGACTCAATGTTCGCATCGTAGAATGCCAGCTCTTCCAATAATTTCCATCGGTGCATACCCAAAATCAAACAAGCTAACAGAGTTGAACCTTTCTGACTCAATGCGTCGGCTACTACATTCGCCTTGCCTGGATGGTATTGTATGGAGCAATCGTAATCCTTGAGGAATTCCATCCACCTGCGCTGTCTCATGTTGAGCTCTTTCTGTGTAAAGAGATATCGGAGGCTCTTATGATCGTTAAAAATTTCAAAAGTCTCACCATACAAGTAATGTCTCCAAATCTTCAGCGCAAAAATGATTGCTGCTAGTTCCAAGTCATGAGTCGGGTAATTTTTCTCGTGTTCTTTCAGCTGTCTTGATCCCTAAGCTATCACCTTCTTGTGTTGGTTGAGCACACAACCAAGGCCATTGTATGATGCGTCACACGCGATCCTCCATCGCTCAAGGAATCGCTATATCGAGCCAAAGTGAGTCTCGTTTTGAGTTCTTGAAAACTCTTCTCGCATGCCTCACTCCACTCAAACCTTGAATCTTTTCGTGTCAGCTTTGTGAGAGGTCCCAATATCTTTGAAAACCCCTCGACGAAACGTCGATAATAGCCAGCTAAGCCCAGAAAACTTCGGACATTGGTCACTGTCTTTGGTTGCTCCCATTTAACCACTGCTTCTATCTTTGCTGGATCTACAGTGACACCATGTTTTGAGACGACATGTCCCAAAAAGCTAACCTCTTCCAACCAAAATTCACACTTGCTGAGTTTGGCGTACAATTGGTGTTCACCGAGCGTCTGTAGAGCAATTCTCAAGTGTTCTTCGTGTTCCGTCTTGGATTTGGAGTATATCAAAATATCATCGACAAACACTACGACGCAGGAGTCCAAGTGTGGTTTAAACACTCGGTTCATCAGATCCATAAACGACGCAGGAGCATTCGTCAATCCAAACGGCATCACAAGGAATTCATAGTGTCCATACCGTGTCCGGAAAGCTGTCTTCTGAATGTCCTCTGCCTTGACTCGCAACTGATGATATCCAGATCTCAGGTCGATCTTGGAAAAATACCTTGTTCCTTGCAGTTGGTCGAATAGATCGTCAATTCTAGGCAAAGGGTAGCGGTTTTTCACAGTGAGTTTGTTCAATTGTCGATAGTCAATGCATAGTCGCATTGACCCATCTTTCTTCTTGACAAACAAGACCGGTGCTCCCCATGGAGACACGCTCGGTCTAACAAACCCCTTGTCCATAAGCTCTTGTAGTTGTTCCTTCAACTCCTTTAACTCAGCAGGAGCCATTCTATAAGGTGCTTTCGAAATAGGCTCCGTTTGTGGTGCTAAGTCAATGGCGAATTCTACTTCTCTCTCTGGAGGTAATCCAGGCAATTCCTCTGGAAACACGTCGGTGAAGTCTCGCACAACTGCTATCTCAGAAATGACGTTCTTTTCTTCCTTGTCCTCCTTTAAGAAGGCCAAGTATCCACTGCAACCCTTTCTGATCATCTTTTCGCCTCATCACGAGATCAAGGGTATGATGACGACCTCACTCCTTGAAACCGAAATGATCTTCTTGTGTTGGGTCCAAATGACTACCTTGTTCTTGAATCGACGGTTGCTGTACAATGTCAGTGCCAACCAGTCCATGCCAAGGATCACATCAAACCCCTGCATGTCTAACAGTATCAACTTTGCTTCCAATTCATGCACCTCTAAGTCTCGAACTGCTACTATGATGGATTTGCAAGCTAACTCCGTGTCTACTAACTCTCCAGTCGGAATAGACACAGATAGGACGAAATCCAACGCCTCTGGAACAATCTTCATCTTCTTGACGAAACGTGGAGTGACGAATGAGTGGGTAGACCTTGGGTCTATCAACACTCGAGCGTCATATCAACCGAAGCATCCTTTTTCATATATATTTAAAGTACCTATAGCATACATACATACATACAATAATTTACACGTCAATTTACACCCCTAATTCACATACAGCTTTTTGTATTGAGAAAAGAATCTATACCATTTCTAATGCATGTTCCTTCTCTATCTAAAATTTAAAAAAAATGAAGATTTTCTTTAATTTTAAAGGGTCTCACCTTGGATGACGTCATGCATGTTCCCTGCTTCCTGAGCAGTGACTGCATAAGCTCTCCCCTGAACAATCGGCTTCCTTGCTTGAATGAGTCGTGGTGCTGCAACTGAAACCGTCTTTCTCTTATCCGTCTCGGGGCAATCCTTGATCAAGTGGCCCACCTTGCCACATCGGAAACAACCCCTAGTTCCCAATCTACAATGCACTGTCCTATGAGGCTTGCCACACTTTGCGCAAGTCTCCCGAGGTGCGGAAGAAACAGTACGAGAACCCTGTGTGATAGTGGCGCCAGTAGACATGGCAGGGCTCTCATAGCGAAAAGGTCTCCCCGACGCAAGTAATGGAACCCTCTGTTGGTGTTGTTGTTGCGCCGGCCTTCCGAAACCCCCTTGGAACTGTGGTCTCTGATTTTGGCCCACGAACCTCGGCTTTTTGTTCACCGGTTCATAGTGCCCCGATCTTCCTTGTTCATTTCCTCCTCTCTACTGCTCTCTCTGTCGATATCTATTTGTATTCTCCTCTTCAACCACTAGTGCTTTACTCATGACCTCTTCATAGGTTCTTAACTGAAATGGAGCTACGCCTCCCCTAACCTCAGGCTTCAAACCTTGCTGAAACCTCTTGGACTTCATCACTTCAGTAGCGACGTAATCCGGAGTAAAACGGGCAAGTCGTAGAAACTCTACCCCATATTCTCTCACTGTCATTCTCCCTTGCACTAACTTCAAAAATTGTATCTCAAGCTGCTTCCTCACCACTTCCGAAAAATATTGTTTGTTGAACTCCTCAACAAACTCCTCCCAAGTCCAAGGCAACTCTGGGGTCTCCTGAGCCCGAGTCCGTATCACGGACTTCCACCAAGGCCCAGCCTCCCCATCCAACATATAAGCTGCCCATCTCACACTCTCATCTTCTGTGCATGTTAGCACGCTAAAGACTTTCTCCATCTCCATCAGCCAGTTCTCAGCAGCCATGGTGTCTGCCTGCCCAGAAAATGAAGGAGGTCTCATCCTCCTAAACTCTGTAAAAGATGAGGGCACAGCAGTGTCCCAGTCCTGGTGTGTGGTGTAGGTGGCTGCTGTTCTCTTGACGTATGAGCTGCAAAGGATGCGGCTTGTTGTGCCATGGCAGCTGCCATAGTCTCCATAGTGTGCATCATCCTTTGTCGCTCTTCTCTGTCTTCTTGTCTTTCTCTCACTCTCTCTTGCTCTCTTAGATCTTGATTCTGCCGATCTTGATCCTCTTCATTATGCTGTCTACTACTACTGCCCCCTGGGGCCTCAGTACCTCCTAAAGGCACTCTATTAGTAGGAGAGATGTAATCATCTCCACTACGTAGACTCCTCTGCTGGCCTCCCCTTGGTCGGCCTCTTCCTCTAGATGACATTTGCGGCTGCATTTGAAACTAAAGTTTCGTTAGCAGAAGCCCCTATGTTCTGACCAAAAGGACGGTTGTCCGAATTGCTCAAAGAAAATGGCTTTGATACCAACTATGACAGCTCAGATTTTGGCACCCCGAAACCCGTGCCATCAGCACGATCATCTTGATCGTGCCCCTTAGCTAAGCACGGAACATTGGCATATCAAGCATAAAATGAAATAATAAAGGAGCTGCGGAATTTAAATCTATATTAAGTAATTCTCCAAAAGACAGTTCTACCCTCATGACTCTGCATGAATGGAGAACCGATCCGAACCATCGATGATAGCAATCATCACGGATGGTTCGTCCCAAAAGAATAATCCTAACTCAATATATACATGATTTAAACAAAATAAGGCTTGACATACCAAGCCGTACTAATCTCTCTCAAAAGCCCTCAAAGTGGCACAACGGAGTCCTCTAGAAGAAGTCCTCAGGAGGTGGCTCCAACTCTTCGCCGGCCGCAAGGTCCGACTCACCGGGGTCAGCGTCTCCTGAAGCCTCGGCAGCTGCTAGTAGTGGACCCAGGGTGAGCTACATCCTAGCTCAATAGGGAACAAAACACAGTTGAACATATAAATTATTACTCACATATATTCCATGATATGCCATGCATGATGTGTCTATGCAGTTATTGATGAAAACAATTAAAAAGTATTTCATTTTACTGTTAATTACTTATGTTTTCATTTATTCATGAATGATGCTGAAAAGGCCTAAAGCAAAACTTAAACTTTCAACTTAAGTAGTCCCCGAGCAATATAGCATCGAGCCCCGATGAGATACCCTTCATCGTCATCTATATAGACACTTTTAACGTATTCCCTGGGAATACCATATAGTACCCAAGCCCCTTTCCCCTGGGGATTGGTGGCGGGGTTTCACTTGTCTCAAATCAACACCCCTGGGGTGTGCTTACTGTGTACGGATAAGCCTCCGCACTGGCCTACGGTTTCGCCCGTGTATAGTCGGATATCCGCCGTGTATCAAACCTCAAATAATAAAAATATAGGTGCCTTACATATAGTTATTCACCGTGTAAATGTGCTATCTTATATCAGTTAGGCCCTATCAATCATGATTCAATCTTGGATACATCCCTGGGATGTATCCATTTACTTGCATCACACTTGATGCTCTTATCTCTTTACTTCTTCATCCCCTGGGGATGGCTCATTATACTTACTCTTATGGGTGTTACTCACATACACTTTTCACAATTCTTAAGCAATAAATATTTGAATTTGAATTCTATATCACTACATACATGCTCTTGTAAAATAAAGTACATGTTCAAGGTGTTCCCTACCTCAAGTCTTTGTTTGCTCAACGCATCAAGGTCCCACGTGGCTCCTTGTGCATTAGTTCACACGTACCACCTATGGTACCACATAACAGGTGAAACACATCACAAAGGATGCAATAAGGAAGGTCCAAGACCCTCCAAGAATCTTAAAGTCAAACTCAAAAGTTAACATAATTTATCTCAGTCGATTAATCGAACTCTAAAATCGATTAATCGAAGCTGATTCGATTAATCGATTTCCAAAATCGATTAATCGAAAGTCAATATCGATTAATCGATTCTCAAATCGATTAATCAAGATTTTCATTCGATTAATCGAATCCAAATTCGATTAATCAAAATTCTCTGTTCAGCCAAGTCGATTCTCAATTCGAGTAATCGAGTTCCTAAAATCGATTAATCGAAAATTGAAATCGATTAATCGAAATCCCATTTCGATTAGTCGATTTTCCCAAGTCTTTTCCTCCAGCCCCCTGGGGTCCACTGGAGGTTCCCAGTCGATTAATCGATACCCAAATCGATTAATCGAAATCCAAAGTCGATTAATCGAAATTCAATTCGATTAATCGAGATCGGGTTTCCTGACTTTTCAACTTCTTGGCCAATTTCGATTAATCGAAACCCAATTTCGATTAATCGAAATTGCCAGATTCAGCCCCTTTCGAGCTGTTCTTCCCAACCTTTTTCCACACTTTTCCCTCTATTTTTCTAAACCATTATCCTATGATTTAAACCATTTTCCACTACAATTTAACCCCTACAATCTATGCATTTTATTCACAAAAATTTACCTTGAATCAATCTCAAATTGATTTCAAATCAACTGGTTGGAAGGCAAGGGTTCCAGCTTTGCTTCTAGCGCATCCCTCGCGTCGAATCCGAAGTTTATTGCTCGAATCCCCCTTCCACAACTAGCATTTACTCCTTGCATCAACTATGCTCTCCTTCTCTCTCTCTCTTCTTTACTTCTCTCTCAACCACCAAAGTTATTAGTTTTAGGGTTATTAAACCCTTTTACCCCCCCTAGCTTGTGTGTTGAGCACATGCACCTCAATAGGTGTATGTGACTTCAGATTCACAACACACACCACATGGTTTCACAAAACATCTCATCTCATTCACTCATCACACTCTACGCTAACTATCGAACTCCTAATTGGTCAAACCTGTGACCAATCGGGCATGGATCTCGAGGTCATAGTTTAGCGTGATTTTTCGGGCTATTACAGGTTTTCAGCATGGGTGTCCTCAAAAATTTCTCAAATTGAAAATATTTTTCTCTCTTAAGAAAAAATCCATATAAAAACAGCTGAAATCGTTAAAAAGAAAAATGGTAGATGTACATTTCTCATTTACCTTAACATAGTTCTTGTAGTGTCCCTTAACAACAGAATTGCTGAAAAACTCATCATCAGATCCCAAGTAATGCCATTGATTTCTAGCCCACTCAATATACTGCTTCTTCCCCCCAAAGCTCTCATAATTATTCATCAAGCTGAAAGTGTGCTTAATCCCATATTTTCTAGCCTCAGATATTACAAAATCCAAACACTTCCCAATTTGAAAAAGATAAAAAAGAATAAAAATAGATCAAAATGTCATTACAAAAAATTACTTTAAAACCAACAAGAATGGCAACAATAAAATGGGTTTGTCAGACCTTGCACATCTCTCATTATAGTTGCCTAGGAGAACTGCAAAGTTCTGTAGCCATCATCACTATAAGCCCAAGGTCCTGCCACTATACGCCCATGGCTAGAAGCTTCTTTAATAGGAAAAAATGCTAATTTTTTCTTTAATAGGAAAAAATGCCTATGGTCTAAGGGTGTATTGTATAGTCAAACAGTTTCTGCCTTGCTCAAGTAATGTGACTAACAGAAAAAGGGTGTTGCAGTAACACTTCTCCTAATTAATTGTAGAGCCCAACAAATCATCTTCCGTTGGTATTTGGTACAGAACCCGTGCGACAAGGGCGGTGCATAGGTAAATGTCCCTCTGCCATCTTTACAACTTGGGTCACAAACATTTGAGCAATTTGATGAAAAAGACCTACTTCTACCTCTACCATTGGCGTACCTAATACCAGCTTATCATCTTTGAAACCCATGGTCCTAAAATTTTCATACGAAAAGAAAAAGCTTTTATAGGCTTCTGCAGATAAGAGAAATACTCGGTTTTCAAAACTAAATAGAATTCTGTCTTAACATCCCTTTAGCCGCTAAAAAGCCATCACTAAATGCTGGTTAGTCGGTCGGCATGCACAAAGTAGGCTGCTCTTCAGACTGATTTGGGGCATATGTACAAAATCGGTCACTGATTTGGGACACATGTCACTTAGAATGCGTGTGCAAGTAACGGCTCCCTATGCTATATAATTTTCGAATTTCTATAGGGTAACCAACCAGTTCCCAACCATCAAATTGAAAATCGGTCACTGATTTGGGACACATGTCACTATGTTTCATCAAGTGTTCCATGTGATGTGAAGGACCTAAGACAGAGATCTAGTGGGTTGAAGATCGCATCGAAAAAATATCCCCATCACGTGATTCAAACGGTCCTTTAAAATGAGCAGCTACCATGTAAATATCAAAAATCAGCTTTAGCCATTCATTTTACAGGCATTTGACTGCTTTGAATCACACGATAGAAATGGTTTTTTCAATCAATATTGGATACCACATCTCTTAAGATCGTGGTCTTCGCATCACATGGCACAATGGATGAAAATGTAAGGACCTGACTGATATGCTGATATATTATCGGTCATTAATCCCTGCTTCTAAGGTCCTTACATTTTGATGTGAGAATAAGATTAGAAAGCTCAGAAATTGATTCCTTTATTTTTCTAAGAGTTGGATTTGGCTTTAATAGAATTTTTAGTTTTAAATTAGTTTGTAACTAATTCTTGGTTTTTAAGAATGGCATAAAAATAAAATATAAAAAAGTAATAATTTTGTGAAGAATCTACCTTTACTAAGGATATAAATTGGTTTATTTTAAACTATTACAGTAGTTTTTTTCTCATTTTCACGTAGTGTGTGCTGAATTTTTCACTTTAATATTCTTGCATATCTTTCCCTCAAAATATTTCGTAGAGCAGTTGAAAAGGATAATTTGATGATCCTAGTCAAGCATGAGGACCTTCATTGTTTTGCAAAGTATCTCTATTTATTTGAAGAAGGGATTTACTGGATTTTGGCTCTGCTTTTCACCCTCAGACAAATGGCCGGACAGAAAGGGTAAATCAAATTATCGAGGACATGTTCCGGGCGTACATGTTAGACTTTCAAGGATCATGAGACAAACATATACCGTTGATTGAATTTACTCTTCACAATAGTTATCAGGCAAGCATCAGAATGACCCTATTTAAGGCGCTTTATGGTCAAAGATGTAAATCTCCGCTTAATTGGAAAGAGACTGGAGAAAGTTTTTGTTTGGCCATAGCTTATTGAAAGCACAACTGAGACAATTAGGTGATTCGTGAAAGATTAAAGATTTCATAAAGCAGACAAAAGAGCTATGTAGACCTAAAGATGACGAATATCGAGTTTCAAGTAATTTGGTGAACTGTTTTATTTTTCCTATTATTTGTATGTCTTATTATGATAATGCATTCATTTAAGAAATGGGATAATGTCTTCATCAAGATCTCGCCTACCAAAGGTTTGATGCGATTTGAAAAACATGAAAAACTAAGTTCATGTTATGCCGAACCCTTTGAGATTTTGGGCCGAGTCAGCGAAGTCGCTTATCGGATTGTCTTACCTCCTCAGCTTTCGAGCGTACATGTAAAGACCCGTATTTTGAACCCGAGTTAGACTGACCCTGTGTGTGTATTCGGCTCGGCAACCGACGTCACCATTTGTTTTGGATTTTTATCTAGATGTGATTGTGCGGACAGATTTTAATTTAGAGCCCATTTGGACCCTCGTGCGAAAGTTGTGCACCGACCTCGGTGTAGCCGCTCAACACCGGACTTGAGTTTTAAAATTAGAAGTGTATAATACATAAGATGTGTGTGTGTGTTTTACTTTGTGAGCAATCCTATTATAAGAAGAAATTGCATTCCCGTATTATACTAGGTTTTGTTAAGAGAGGATAGTTACCCAACCGTGTGAAACTCCTTCTTCTCTCTTCTTCAATCATCGTAGGAGATTGGTTTAGAAAACCTCCTTCTCTAGAACCCTCTTTGTTGAAAACACTTAAACCTTAGAAAGAACTTGAATCAACCTTGGATTCGTAGTTGGCTATTGGGAGAGGTTGAGATCATTGGGGGCGTGTTGGAGTTGTCTCTGTGAACTCGTGGGATCGATCGCGGCACGAATCGTTGAGGAAACCCGTCGGTTTTTATCATCGCTCGAGCGAGGTATTACCGAACTCCGGCATTGCCTTAGTATTTTAGTCATAACTTTTTATTGCGAACTCCGATTGAGGCGATTCTTTTTGCGTTGGAAAGCTAATATAAAACTCTACAACTTTCATGTTTTGACCAACACATGAATCAATCGTCTTGATAGTCAAAAAAATATGAGAATGTTCCGTCAAATTCTAGGATTGGCGCAACTTGCCTGTTTTGACTTGTTTTTGAGGAAACGCTTAAATAGGTCTATATTATTAGTAATTAGAGTTTATCTTAATGCATGAACGTATATTGTGATGTAGATTGAGGGTGAGAGGCCATCAATAGGACCTTGCTTGACTTCGCATAACTCCGAGTTTTAGGTAGGAGAATCTCATCTTTACAGTATTTTATTTTAATTCGCATAGATATTTTGAATTAAAATCTTTGAACTTGCATATGCCATTGAAATCACATCTGTAAATTGAAATTGATATGAATGACTAAAAATCTAAATCTACCAATCACAAACTAATCGCTTAAGCTCAAGATCAAATCAAGAACCTGAACTATGTATAAGAGACTTCCATCTGATTATATTAGTATCTGCATTTGTTTTATGATTGACTGAACGACCCTCAAAATTCTGAACAACTTCACACAAGTTTCCCTCATTACGCAGGGCTTGTTGCATCCTGAAAAAGGGTTCATGAACGATGGTAGGTAGGGGTTCCCATCGGTTATATTCACGCCTCGAGATATAGTTTACTCGGGAGGTATTTTAAGTTGAGGATTAAGTCATGAATTCTTGAACTTTGCATATAGAAGTTAGAGAAACTAAGACAACGAAACACGATTCTGTTCTTGAAACTGTTTTCACACATTTAGAAATAAATCTTACATATGATTTCCGCACCTAAATTTAGTTTATTATCTGCTTATATGTTTGACAAGCTATATTCCGATATTTGTTTTGAAACCATGTTAGTTAAAGTAAAATGCCGTAGATGTCTTTCTTCTACTGAGCTTTGTTGGTTAGCTCACTCCGACTATACGTCATAGGTTCAGGTATTGACGTGGCTATTCAGGGCTGTGAGACTAATCCTGACTACGTGCCTGAGGAAGAGCTTGAGGTTCCTCCTGAGGAGTTTTTCCCAGTATAGAACTTACTGATTTTCTTATTTGTGGTGAGAGTTAGACTTGAATTTGTGGGCCCATTTTAGTTGGATACCATAGTTTTATATTTGACGTTGATTTCTGTTATGAGCCATGTTTCGATGATGGTCGGCCATCATCGGTGGTTATTTACTTTTAATTGCTTCCGCATTTATTTTAGCTATGGATATTTATTGCGCTTTACTCTGATATGTGCCCTGTTTGTCCGGCTTATCGTTTATTCGATAGGTTGGCGAACCGGCCTTTCCTATACCTGAGGGATTGGAAAAGTCGGGTCGTCACAGTACATAATATCTTTCACGTGTCTATATTGAGAAGGTATGTAAAAGACTCAACTCATGCTTATTGGATTATCAGTCTATTGAGCTCCACAAGGATATGGCTGTAGCGGAGGAGCCGATGCAAATTTTTGACTGAAAAGAGCAAATTTTGCGTACTAAACGGATCCCGCTCATACTTATAAGGTGACAGAAACATTCATATGATGAGGCTACCTAGGAATGTGAGGTAGAGATTCACGACGAATATCCGCACCACTTTGAATAAGGTACTTACAATTCGAGGACGAAATTATTTTAAGGAGGGGAGAATGTAACGATTTTGATTTTTGCTAGCGTTGAATCATTGATCTTTGACGAAAATTTGATAATTTATCATTTTGACTGTAGTCAATCCTTTGACATATGTGACATGGCCTTGAGCTACCCTTTTACGAGAACCCAAATTTTGAGCACGAAATCAGGCTCGAGCCTCTACCCAAACACAAGCCTGAAATCTTAAATTGATTCTATAAAAGCTATGGCCGAGGGTGGGTGACTACAAGCCTAGACACCTCACCTTAACTCATTGACGAAAAATAAATAATAATAATGGTAATAACAAATAAATGCGTACATGTGTATGTGTGGTATGCCATTATGTAAAAGTATTGGATGTATGTTATGTTAGAGGCACAAACACTCAATGTAGGTATTAATGGGTAAGAAGAGAGATGAACCTCTCTTTAGTTTTTAAATAAATAAAATGAATAAATAGACAAGTGACAGGTTGTGGAGGTTATGTATACACATGTATGTGGTACAAAATGTAGGTGCCGAACACCCAAGTCAAACTCAGCCTTCCTAAAAAATTTAATTCCCACACGGATCTCTTTCTTTTTATCCAAACACAACAAACTCCCCTTGAGTCCCCTCTTCTAGTAGAATCCTTTTGGAATGTTTTTTATTTTGCTTAGTTGACTTGCCGAACTGGACTCCTCTCCGAAATATCTATGATCTCTCTCTCGAGCATCCCATCTCTATCGCCTCTTTCTCTCCAACCGAGATCCCAAGCAACCCATCCTGCCGCCACCATAAAAGCAGCCATTAAAGTTCTTGTTAAAAGTTCCCACTGAATCACCATCACTACCATGTGTACAGCTCCCATCACATCTTCTTGAATGACCCACCATTACCATCGTCCGCAGCTTTTTCTAATGGTCTTATTTTTTGTAGTGCCACAAAACAGCAAACAACTATTTAAAACTCCATCAAAGCAGCCATCAAAAAGCCACCACCAACACCATATTTTTTGATAGATACTATTAATAAAAAAACTACCGCTATTAACAAAAAAACCAATAAGAGTATTAGCAGCAAGGGTATTAGCGACAATCTTTTTATTACTAACGGCAATTTATGACTGCCGCTAATAATCTTATTTTTTACAGTGACATAGCCCCGCCATTGGGCAACATCGCGGGATCACCGCCTCCAAGCACCACTCTAAGTTCGTTATCAAACTACAACATTCACCCATTGCAGCAGATTCAAAGGCAATATAGTGTTTATCCTGCTCTATTTTCAAGTTTCTTCCTCATAATCTCGTTAATGGTTTATTAAGCAAACTTTTGGGGTCAAAACTCTAAGTCCTATACAAACATAATATTTTATAAGGAGTTCTTGTTTAAGCGACTAATACTTGTTCTATGTTGTGGCACTCATTGGTAATTGTTGTGCTTTAATCGTTGTTAAAGACGAAAAAGTGGGGACAACACTCTTGGAATCTAATCCCGTAGACTTTTTCTTCGACGAAAAATTTATTTTACACCAACAATTTTCCCCTGTTAAGTTAGGACCCGAGATAAGGGAAATTTAATTTTTCATTTTTACTTTGACTAATTTGACTAATTAGTAGTCCTCGAACAAGAATTTGTACTTTAAATTCACCATTCCTTAGCTTCTACTCATTTATTTAATTAGTCATGTTTAAATAAGTATCTCCATTGATTGCTAATCTCCACTTTATAATTGTTTAAATAATTAATTATATGTATACTCACTACGTGAAAATGAGGGAAAACGACTGTAATAACATAAAATAAATGACTGCTTAAAATAGTGGTATAATATTCGACTGCCTAAAGTAGTCCTTTTTTCAGTTAAAACAGTGATTTAATAAAGCATCCTCTCATCGCATGCTATCATCACGTGCAAATCCATTGGGCAGACCACCCAAGCCTCTCTTTTCTCTCTTTATCTCTAACACAAAATGCCTCTCTCAACCCTTCCTTCTTTTTCTCTCTGAAACCCTAGCCTCTCTCTCGTCTTCCTCTCTCTCGACAAACCCTAGATTTTGCATGATTTCGTGCTTGTTACGTGGTCTCCAGAAGCTTGTTTTGGCTTGAAATCGAGATTTAGGAGGTTTGATTCCTCAATGGATTGGAAACTTCATTGGTGAGCTACAAAAACTAGATCTTCAATCGAAAACTTCTTTGTTAACTCTCTCTTCTACTTGCGTGAAATACGAGATCTCTCCGAGTTTCGTGCTTTTCGAAAGCATCTTGGTTCTTGCTAGATTTGAGCTTTAATGATCACTCCGGTCCTCTTCCGAGCACGATCGATGCCAAATTGGGACTAGTTCTTCTAGATCTCTTTTGAAATCGCTTCTCTAGCGAAGTTTTGATAGAGATCATGGATCTGAACAGCTTGCAGGGGATATTTCTGTCTCACAATCAGCTCACCGGAGAAATCCTGGTGACGATCGGAAACCTAACCAACCACCAAGCGAGTGATTGATATCTCTCTCGCTCTCTTTTCTTTGGTAGGTCTCTCTCTCTCATAGACAAGTACTTATTTAAGTTAGTGTTTTGGATGAAGATATATCAGGTTGGAGATGTTGAAGATTTGGGTTCTAAGGAAACAATAGAGTTGATCTGCTCTTGATTGGTATATAGCTTATGTATTTTAACAGGCTCTTTGCAATCATTTACTCGCATTTGCTATTATTTACTTAGGCATTGGAGTTGATCTACTATTGTTTGGTAGAATGTTTAGATGGAGAGCCACTTTATCAGTAGCAGATTGCTTTTGTGATTCTCAAAATAAAGAGAAAAAAAACAACTAAGAGTAATATCCACTCATTCCGTTTTGGTTTTCTTTTTATACTTTCAAGGATTTGAGCTCTGATTCATTAGTGGGAGTTATTCCTAGAAAATCATGTGCTTCTTTCTTTTTTATTTTAAAAATTTTTCCGTACTCTTTCAACCGATAAGTGCATATTTCATATTTTTATATGGCTCAAAGACTTTATAATGATTCCATGATAATTTTACTATAATTACGGAAGTTTGAGTAACTTTAATTGGGGAGTAGTTTCGGAGTGTTCATTTCTAAAATTTCAAAAGCAACAATAATATGACAAACTGAGAGATGGACAAACGTAACAGGAAGAAAGGAAAGCTATTTTGTCTCTCTCAAATCCAAGGTTGATTGGAGAAATAAACTGTCAAGTAATTTATTAGTTTCCCATATGGTATCATAATCTCAATTGGTAACCATTCCCTATGTCTATGTCTAGAACAGTGTTTGAAAACAAGACCAATTGGTTTGACCTGTTTCGACTTGAACCAGCAGCTCGAACAGCCTGGCTGTCCTTAGGGATGATTCAATATGGTTTTTTCTTATTGAACCGACCAATTTTTTAATTAAACCGGCCGTCTGGTTCAATATGAACAAATTTATCGTTTTGTTTTTCATTTGTTTTTTTTTCATTTTTCAAAAGCATGCATGCTTGGGAGGGGATTCGGCTTCACTTAAATAAAAACACCCAAGTCCTAGCCAACAAGTCCCCATGTTAGCTACTGTGGTGGTTTTCTTTTTTTCCATATAGTGACTGTTAGAACTTATCTATATTTTAGGACTAGTATAATACTGTAGAGGCTTTAATATATCACTAGGTTCAAAGATGCTGTAGACGCAATAAGCCAGTAGTTTTGTAATCATGACCATACAATGTTTAATGAATAGATCGGAGGGCATACATATTTATCTATTGATCATATAATCAATGAGCCACCTCTTGGTTCTTGTTAACAGATCTTAGATCTAAGTTTTCAGTAACAATGCAATCTCCTGCAAGATCCTGCTTCCGTTAGCTCGCTGTAAATCGCTCGAATTCGTTGATTACAGCAGCAACGATCTTGCGGGATCACCAACAGATCGGTCTGAAATCACCAATAGAATCTGAAATATATATATATATATATATATATATATATATATATATATATATATATATATATATATATATATATATATATATAGCCTATAAAAGCCCCTAATTTTGATCAGTTTATTTGACTGATTTTTTTTTCTTTTTTTATTATTGTGTTCGGCAGCTTTAGTTTATATGATTGTGCTCCATAGGGGTGCACAAGAAACCAATTAATGCCAACTCCTTTCTCGAATTGCACTAGCCATAAGAATATTTCTCCAGTGTTTACTACCATTGCGGCATAGTGAAAAGTGAGAACTGAATTATATCATCCATGGTTGAAAAATAATGTTACTCTAGTGTTTTTTTTGTAGCATGATTTTATAATATACTCCTAATATGTTAATCTACCCGAGTATTCTAGCTTTCAAGGGTTGTAGCGAAGGCTAACTTGCATTGTAGGTTTGTTTTCGAGGGTACATTCTTGTGGATGTTATATGCCAAGTTTTTATTTTTCTTCTCTTTTTCTCTTCATGTGTTGGTTGGTTGGTTGAATAAGAATTAAGACTTTATGGTAAGCCTTCATAAAGTTTTTGATAAATGGTTCATCTAAATTTCATTTAATGGTGTGATGGTCCCTGTCATCTCTAAAACATGTGTAGGTGTTTACATGGTGGATTAATGTTACAGCTTTCTCAAGCAAGTTGACTGAGATCTTAAGGTATGTGGACTCAGCTGTTTGCAGTTTGATGCTTTTTCATGGATTAGTCTGCTACCATATTATTGTCAAATAGCTAAAGCTCCCAAAATCATTCCAAGAATAAAATCAAGAGCATCAGCTGCAGTTTGGATCGGATGAAACTGTCTTTTTGTTAAAGCATCTAGTTTAATTTTCTTCTAAATTGTACCATATGTTTTATACTGTGACACTACTTATTCTTCCCTTTTTTATGCCCTTTTGTTTTAGGATTTTTTTATTAGATTAGCTATTTTTAAAGCTGAAATACTAGATATGCTTGGGTGAACGAAGGCAGTTTCATCACCATTTCCAATATGAGCAGCATGGTTGAACGAATGTTATTTAGAAGTGGTGAATTTGCCTATTGGATTTTTAAAAGTAAATGTTCTCAAATTTGGTCTTGTAACCTAATTGAATGAGTTTCGTTTTAATTAGTGATCACTTTTACCTTTTGGAGGGCTTCAATGGAAGGTTGACAATATTGCAACCTTAAGATTGGTGTTGCATGTGCCTGGGGGCTTAGTCGGTTGCTCTAAGAGGCCTAGATATCCCGTCATAAAAAAAAGGTTAGAGGTTGGAGCCCAGCTTATCTATCATTTTTGAAAAATGCCGTTTGGAGTTCCATTTTTAAGGGTGTTGTTGAGTTTATATTGTGCTTCTTATGTCCAAGATCTAAAAATTCAGTGGCACAAAATGTCACCTCTCTGAACTGATGCATATGGTTTTGGCAATGCGATGCGATTTATTTTATTTTTCGATAATATTTTAACTAGAATTGCAAAAATAGAAAAATATTCCTTAATTTAAATATGATATGTTTTCGTTTAGGTATATAGTTGTGTATTTCTATGCATAAATAATCATTATAATGAGGTTTAATTAATAATTTACTAGTAAGAAGATTTACTGGAGAGGTTACGATAACATTTTGTGACAATCCGGATTTCCTTACCCCATAATCCATGCCTTCAAATCGTAGAAGACAATCCGATTATAGAGTTTTCTTTGGTACCAGGGTGTTTTGATACCTTTGTAACAGCTCGACCTTCCCCTAACTGGATAATTGGAAAGATCGGGCCATCTAGTATTCGGTAAGTTTACATAAGCGTGGAAGCAAAGCAGTACAAACATATGGCACTATAACAAAAGTTTAATCATTCTACTATATAGCCCAAAACTATATAGACCACTAGTGACCGCCGACCATTAACTAAAGAGTGGTTTACAATTATATAAAATTAAACAAAAGATTTAATCCAAAAACTATACCAAGTATTGAAAGTACTATTATTCACACTTTGATAAAAGTCTAGAAGAGCCGATCAAGGGAAGAATCCCTTGGGTTGTTCTTCCTCCTCTCCTAGATTGTAATCGGGGTCCTCTTCTTGTCCTGGATCCCCTTCGAGTTCTACACCTACAGTTGTGATGTATAGTCGAGGGATGAGTTACAGTCCAAGCTCAGTAGGGAGCAAAATAATGCTAATTCACATTTTATTCACACTGATTCATAGAACTGATACATAGGTTGAAAACAATATAAAAACTCACATTCATATCAAATACACATGCAAGTATTTAATTGAAAAAAAATTATAAAACATGTCATATCATGATGCAAATGATGAGTGAAACAGCTGCATATCAGATCAAGGAATAATGACAGAACACAACATGTCAAGGAAACGTAGTACATCGGAGAACAGGCGTGCCAGAGAGCAAAGCACATAGAGCACATAGTATCATCAGAATTCAAAGCATTAGTGTGAGTATCTCGTAGCGGGAATAGGGTCTCAACCCTGGGGACTCCAACCCCTCATATATATATATATATATATATATATATATATATATATATATATATATCACAGGACATAGATCAGATCGGAGTTCGAAATTCTGAATTTAACAACTCAATGTATCAATATGCCCAGTGCAAGATGCTATGATCATGTGCCAAAAATAAAATTCTTAATCATTCCAAAGTTTCAAATATGCAGGTACAATACACTACTAAATTAGGAGCTCATTTACTGACTATACCAATAAATATAATTCACGAAAAATTATAATTAGCATTGAGATTTTTTCCTACCTTAATATCGGAGTCGTGTGGAGATAATTATGTGAATCGAGGCGGAGATCCTATCTATGGTCTCCCGTATTTACCCTAGATCATACAATGCCCGTACATGACGTATCAGTGATGAGAATTGATCTGAGACGAGTTCTTTCAGCTTTAAACAAATCATATTTTACACATTCAGAACAGGGGATCTCGCTGCAGTGAGCTGCAGGGTCGCTGCAGCGAGCTCTACAGAAGGCATCGGACTCACTGCAACGAGTTTTTCTAAAGTCGAAATGGCTTGGATTTCTCGCTGCAGCGAGGTTTCAGGGTTGCTGCAGCGAGGTCCTGAGAACTCGCAACCCTTTTTGTTATTTCTTCTAAATTCGGATTCATGATTTCTTCACACAATCTCATCATACACATCTAATCTAACCCAATTTCATGATGTAAGACAAAATCATGAACCTTTATCATTGAATCCTACACATGCTATGATTTCCATGTGAAGACTTCGCAGATCGGCAAACCGAAACATCATTGCTAATATTCCCAATGCTTCCGATTTCTAAAATCTTGCATGCAAGTAAATCCCATATGATTCTATGCCTAAATTTTCAAAACGGAGATTTGCACGATAAAGTAAAGACATTTACCTTCGTAGATCTCGCTCATTCACAACCTACAACCCTCCGTGTTGAGAATTATCGACGTTTCAAACTTTCTATTGTCTAACGGTTCAGTTTTTCCGTTGCTTCGATCATAACAATGCCAAGATCGTGCTCTGTCGTGGTCTGAGATTGCAAAGAAGTTTACGAAATAGAGAGAGATTTCGAGAGGATTCGGTGGCTTATTTCACAATTTGGAGATCAAGAGAGAAGAGGGCCTTCTGATGGTTTCTTCACCTTGGCATGGAGGATTCTCAAACGCATGCATGACTTATGTGTGGGAGAGACTTAAGTATGCAGGGGAACTTGATTCGGTGTGCAGCCAATACACTGTACTAGGTGTATGGGCCTTAGTTTTAAAATGAAACAAAAAGTGAGGTCTAGTGCTCACTACACACTTTGATACCATGACCTCTTGATTACTAACCAAGCTCTTTACCAGCAATGCTCTCAATGAGCCTGTGTACTAATTACTTAGTTTAATGTGTATACCATATTGTGAAGACACACCTTTGACCATTCAATTAGGATGACTGGTTTCAAGGTCCGAGGTGCAGATCGCTCCTAGTATCATATACGAGTACTCACCCGGTGCATTCGGGTTAGAAATTTCTACCCTTAAGATAATTTTCATCCTCAAAAATTGACGACGGTTATCAGGGATAGGAGAGATATCACAAGTAGTGGCTTTACTAATTATTTGCATCATGCCATTAAAATCTGTCTATGAAATTGTTTACAATATGGGTATGTGTGTGTGACATCGAAAGGGTAGGTTGTTCTCAAGGCGTAATTTACTAACATGGGGGTTTCATGCCAGAATAAAACTGACTATTCTAAGTGAGTCCAATAATCACCAAAATCTCTGATAATGATTCCTTATAATAGGAGAAAGTAGCATACACAGAATTGATTTATCCATGTGCCAATCTGGAATCTTAACTAGCATAATGAATTATTTATCGGAATTAAAAGTCTTCAATCGACTGGTCGTAACAAAAAAAATTTTAACAAAAAATTTATAGCCACACATTCACTGCAGTTATTATCATCATGAAACAGACAAAAAATGCACAGTAACTGTCATCCATGCATTTACACCATAAACCCAATGTTTAAGGTTATTACATGTCTATAACTATTCTTGACCCAAAAAGGAGCTCACAACCATAAAATTTTTAACTGTCCATAATTGGGATTTAACGATACACAATTGGCCATTGTTTATGGAGCTGTCATAACAAAAGAGAATAACTATTGCAATTCCATTGTGTCGTTCATAATCACAATTTATAAATAGGAATACATTAATCATGTGCAATCATCCATGACAAGGAAATTTAACAGTTAATGATTGTCGATTCTTCTATAATTAAAGGCATCTCAATGCTATAACAAAATTTACAATTCTATCAAAAAGTTTAATGTTTGTCATCATGACTGAAACCTTCATTTACACTATCAATACAGCGGAATTAACACTTATACATATGAGTTAAACATTGTTTTAAAGTATCTCAGTGCCATATCCCAAAAAAGGAACTTATACACCAACTGCTCATCGATCAGTATGCTCTCCAGGCTGCTCTACTGGCTGCTTTTCATGATGTCTCGCTCCTGAAGTAGGTGGACCAGCTCCCAAACCAGATGCTCCCATGGTATATTTCTTTGTAGACTCCCTTGCATGGGCTACGAATGGGGTGTAGCTGGTCCGGTATGCCTTCTCTATCAGGCGCAAGAGGAGCAAGAGGATGTCCTCCTGGAAGTGTAGCTGTCGATGCAGTATATAATTTTGCTGGTGTAATACCTCCATCTGCCTATTAAATTCAGTGAGCGTGAGGACATCACCTATTGGACAGGTAGCTGTTGAGGTTGGACTGACACTTGTTGTTGTGGTGGTACTTGAGGTTGAGCCGGTTCCTCCTGATGAACATCCCCTGCCACTTGCTGAAGTCGTCGATTTCAGACACTGAGTTGGCACCTTTTTTAGGTCAAGTGCCACTTACTCTTGTATACGTCCGAATGTTATCGGTCCCCCTCTCCTCGCCCGATGGTACCTCATACGAGTCATTGTTTTCATCATCCTCAAGACCCTTGAGAAGTCGAGAGATTAGGCGGGTGTATGGTATATGGTTTAAGGGTTTGGGGGTGGTATTCAACATCTGCTCATGGGTATAGGTGATGCCCTCCCAAATGACACATGGTGCGTTGAACCACCGGTTCTCATGTACGGCAAAAAAAGTTTGCAGGAGGGTGTCCGGCCTCTCATGATCATGTTGGAGGGGATATAGATTGCCCTTAAAAATATCGTCTAATGGCCACATTTTGGCCTGTAATTTGGTCCTTCTCACAAATTGGTCAGAACCTTGCTCACCGCCCGTCATCTTAGCGAAGATGCGATGGAAAGGCTCATTGCCCAAGCAAAGAAATTGCGCTCGAGCCAGGACAAGAATACGACCTCCTGTGGCATCTCCAAAAGATCCCGACCCAGATATCAATACTAGAACTCATCAAGAAATTGCCTGACCATCATTGACTCCTGATAAGGATGCTTGAAGATACAAAAGTGGACGAGGACACAACATTGGATGAACTATATTAGATCACCTCGGTCATGGCGCAACCTTTGGCACTCACCTTCACAGAGGCAGACATGCCTAAAGAGTCACTTCGGAGAAGTTCAACTCCCATATACCTTACGATCATAATTAGAGGATTCTCCGTACCCCATGCGTTGGTTTATACAGGACTAGGACTCAATATTTGCCCTATCACAACATTCAAGATGCTCGAGTACATGGAACAGGTTGTTAAGCCCTCAGCACTATCTCTTATAGCTTACGACGGCTCGCGTCAATTTCGTCAAAGGAACTATCATGCTCCAGGTTTGCCTCGGACCTGTAACAAAATATGTCACTTTTTATGTTTCTGATTCCTCCAGTACTTACAATATTATCTTAAAAAGAAAATAGTTAGAATCAATGAAGGCCGTCGCATCCACATACCACCAATGTGTCAAATTCTCATACGAGGACTCCATTGTCCGTATATACGCTGATGCACCCCTTTAGGAGATGGACACTAATTACATGGTGAGTATTCTAACAGCCCATGATTTCGTGTTGAACACCGACCATATTCAGAAGACCTGAATCCTTGATGAGGCAACCGTTGCAAAAGTCCGTCTCCCTACCCCTCCTAGTTCTCCCCCAGCGCGTCAACAAAAATTAATGAGAAGAGAGGTTGGCCCAGACCTCGCCAAACTCTACGACATTAATCCAACCGCGACAAAAGGTTGGGACCTTATGTATTTGCTCGGGTATATCCCCCACACTGGACTTGGTAAAAACAAGCAAGGTCGTGTAGGGCCTGTTGTCCCAAAGAAAATACGCAAACACATAGGGTTAGGTTACCAATCGAACGGTCCACAAGCCGACTTGCTCCCCACCTCACCGAAATGGTCTCTATATGACCACTTCGTCTATGAGACCACTGAGAAAACAAATATACCAAGGCAGAAAGAACTATCCTTCACTAAATCCCAAGAAGTAGAGATCGAAAGAATGGCTAAAGCATTCATTAATTTAACGAACCTAAATGGCGATATCGACAAACCACTTGAGGGAGTCAAGCCATTGTTCGATATTGAGGAATCCATGAAAGAAGAGCCTCCCAAACCTGAACCACACATTGAAGACTGAGATTCAACCGATGAAAAGGAATTCCATATAGCAACCCTAGAAAATGAAGAGCAGCGAGAATAAACCAAGGATGGCTGGCACTCGATGTCAAGCGAAGAAGAAGACTATTGGAGAAACCTCACCAACATAGAACTAGAAGACCTCTTAAGGGCAAAACATCATAAATTACTTGAAGAAGTTAATCTCTCTCGGAATAGCAATCCAAATTCTGATGATGAATTTGATTATCGACCTATACTCCATCACTGACAGTGCCCTCGCCGGTGCCCTTATCCAAAAACGTTGTACTGTAACTTGTGCGCATCTATCTTGATACGGTGCGAAAGGGCTTTCTTACGAGAAGTTCGGCAAACCACCACCGTGGAGAATGATCACATCGCTCTTATAGAGTTTGAAGAGGAATTTAAACTAGATACTTCTCCATCCTCAGACGCGCAATAACTCCAAATATTCTGGAAATCTCTCAAGGAAGAGTGGCAATCCCCTCCGAGCAATGACTATGACTACTGGATAGACCTCCCTGCACTCGAGTTACAAGTGCAGGCCAACCAAGGACTTCAGGTATTATCAGATCAGGAAGACGAGTTCGATACCAACCTTGACTCTGGCTCAGAAGGATGAGAATGCCCTTGGGAATCTCCCTGCATTTCTCACCTACCAGTCTTGCTGCCGAACATGCATATTCATCCTAACATATTATGAAGTTCAAGGGAGAGAGTTCACTACCCCTGAGGATCCCTTAGGAGGTCACCCTCGATAGGGAGAGCGGTGGCATTATAACTCAGAAGATGATAGTTCGACGGAATACGATTTCCAGAGCTTCTTCGAAGATGAGGCAATCAATGTAATAGAGGAGATCCAAATGTTAACAATGCTCTCACCAGCGTTGTTTATTCAAAAGATCCCGTCAGATGAGGACTAAAAAAAAAATACAAAATTTAGAACAAGTCCACATTTTTCGAAGAATTGCCCGACCAACTTTGTACCATATCTACTATCGAAAATCAAAAAAGTAGAAAAAGCAAAAAACCCTAAAAATTTAGAAATATAAAATCTAAAAAAACTAGAAAATCTCATAAAAGAAAGAGAACCCTTCGTCTCGAATCGATTTTGCAACCAACAAGGAGACTTTTCTCCTAAGACTTCTATCCCCTCTCCCGCGTGAAGATGTAAGGCATTCAGGCAAAATAACAAGCCAATAATCATACCAGATGAGATACTTCATGACTGAGAAAAGAATCAATAGCCTTGACCTTCACCTTACCAAAGATGTCTCAATCATAAATTGTGCCGATGAAGGGATACCTTTAGCCAAATCAAATCCCAGTGTAACAATTTTGTAGTGTACGAGCTTACCGAGGATGAAGAAGAAACACCAGTCACCAAGAAAGCACAGGACTTCCAACGGGTCATCAAGCGTTTCAACGAGCAAACCCAAGCTGCAGGAAACCTACAGAAGAAATCAACTTTGGCACTGAAGAGAAACCCAAGAAGCTATTAATTAGCACAACGCATAACTCCAAGGAATGTCAACAAATTGTTCAAGTACTGCAAGAACACCTCAACTCCTTTGCATGGTCCTATGAAGATATGCCTGGTCTAAACCTAACGTTAGTAGAAAATCGTCTTATCTTGGAACCTGATACAAAGCCTGTTAAGTAGAAACTCCGAAGGATGCACCCACAAACATCCCTTCAAGTTAAAGAGGAAGTTGACAAATTACATAGCCAAATTCATTCGAGTCGTCTTCTATCCCAAGTGGGTCGCGAATATAGTATCTGCCGCTAAGAAAGACGGCAGAGTACGGGTTTGCATTGACTTCCGAAACCTCAACCAGGCATGCCCAAAAGACGACTTCCCACTTCCGCACATTGACACTCTAGTCAACAACACCGCTGGACATGAGATGCTATCCTTTATGGATGGTTTCTTTGGATATAATCAGATCAAATTAGTAGAGTCTGACCAAGAGAAGACTTCTTTCACCACACCATGAGGAACTTACTGCTACGTTGTCATGCCTTTTGGGCTTAAGAACATGGGAGCCAAGTATCAACGAGCCATGATGGCTATTTTTCACGACCTGATGCATAAATGTGTAGAAGTCTATGTCGATGACATATTAGTGAAGTCCCAAACGCAAGCAGGACATGCTGAAGCACTCCGACTGGTACTACATAGAGCTGAGAAGTATCAGCTAAAAATGAACCCAAAAAAATGTGTCTTCGAAGTCACCTCCAGAAAATTACTCGATTTCATAGTCAGCAAGCGAGGAATCAAAGTTGACCCTATAAAAGTCAGAGCCATCCTTGAGATGCCACCTCTCAGTAATATCAAAGAATTACAAGGCCTAATTGGAAGATTGCAATTCATCAGGAGATTTATCTCCCAGCATTTAGATAGATGTCATCCTTTCTACAGACTACTTAAAGGAGGAACTGGCTATAAATGGGATGACCAATGTCATTAAGCCTTCGACAACATCAAGAAGTACCACCTTAACCCACCAGTATAATCCTCTACCTCTCAGCAAATGACAAAGCAATGAGAGTAATTCTGGGATAATATGAAGAAGACGAAAAGAGAGAGAAGGATATCTACTACCTTAGTAGGACGATGGTCGAATACGAACGAAAATACACTTCAATGGAGAAGACCTACCTCACATTAGTGTGGACCTCAACCAAATTACGGCACTACTTCAGAGCACATAAGATACTAGTACTAGCCCGAATGGATCCTCTGAAGTATGTATTCGAAAAGCCTACCACATCAGGAAAGATCGCTCACTGGCATATGCTATTGCAAGTCACACAGAAGTCAATCGAAGGACAAGCAATCGCTGATTACCTCGTAGACCTCTCACTCCCAAGCAATAAGCCCATAAATGCGGATTTCCCTAATGAAGACCTATGCACAATTCATAACAAAAAGCCCGATAAGACGTCATGGACACTTTATTCCGACGGTGCTCTAAATCACAAAGGAAAGGGCATCAAGATAGTCTTGTTGACCCCAGAAGGAGTTTTCATACCTAAGGCTTTTCAACTAAACTTCCCTGTCACTAATAATGTCAAAGAATAAGAAGCTTTCATAGCTAGACTACGAGCAGCACTACAATTAGGCATTAAATAGTTGAAAACCATCGGTGATTCCAAGCTCGTAATCTCACAAGTTATAGGAGAATGGAAGACATATCTAGAAACTGCTCAATACTTGATAAAGAAGTTTGAGAAAATTTCTTTCACACATCCCTAGACTAGAAAATGAGCTTGTGGATTCCCTCGCCACATTAGCCTCAGTCATTCAGATACCCATCGGACAAAGTACCAAGACCTTCATCAAAAAGCTGACAGTACCCACCCACGAGGTAGCATGGAAAATTAAGAGAGAAATACCAGTCTTTCCCATGAGCACGGGACAAAATGAAGCAATCACTCCGGGGAATTTCATCAAGGCAGAAACCGCAATCGCTACATTCAAGTTTGAAAAATCACCAACTGATGACGGATAGCCATGGCATTTTGATATATGGAATTTTTTGAAGCGTCAACATGTTCCTCCATAGACTACGAAGATTGAACAGAAGATTATAAGGAACCGATGCACTCGATTATGCAGACTCGACGAAATATTGTACAAAGAAGCCTTTACCAAAGGAGTATTGCTATGATGCGTCACAATCGCTGCAGGACAATACATCATCTAAGAAGTACACGCCAGTGCCTACGGCGCCCACGCCAATAGACAGAGACTCACCGATCAAATCATACGACAAGGCTACTTCAGGCCGACGATGATAAGAGACTGCCACCTTTACGTCTAATTCTGCAAGCAATGCCAAGAACACACAACACTTATCAAAGATCCAACAGTTGCGTTGAACACTATGACCTCGTTGTGGCCATTTTCGATGTGGCCTTACGATGTCATTGGACCTTTCATAGACACAGTTGGGAACACTCACAAACATGCGTTCATACTTACGGCAACCAAATACTACACCAAATGGGTAGAAGCTAAATCTTACGTCAGAATCACCGCTTTAACACTTGTCAGGTTTATTGTTCGAAATATCATTACCAAGTTTGGAGTACCCAGGATGCTTGTCACCGGTAACGGACCACAGTTTATCGCAGAGAAGACGAAGAAGTTATACAAGAAGTTCGACATCGATCTACGCTACTCATCACCATTCTACCCTCAAGGAAATGGGCTAGCAAAAGTTATGAATAAAATGCTGATTCGAATTCTAAAATGCATAGTAGAGATGAGCAATGGAACCGACTGGCTCGAACGACTACCAGAAGCACTATGAGCCTATAGGACCTCTATTCATACAACCACTGGCCAAACTCCCTACCTCCTTCCCTAGGGGATGGAGGCAGTCCTGCCATATGAGATACAAGTACCATCCTTATAGATTTAACTCGTTGATGAGCTATCCTTAGACGAGAGGAGAATTTCCCTACTCCCGCAGCTAGAGCGGCTCGATGAAACACGTCTAAGGGTAGCTGATCACGCTCAGGTATATCACAGAAGAGTGGCTAGAGCTTATGATAAGAAAGTTCTCGAACAAACCTTTAATATTGGAGAACTAGTCAGGAATAAAATCATGCCTTCCAAGCATGCTCATCCAAAAAGAAAATTGAAACCGAACTGGGAAGGCCCTTATTTTATAGCAGCCGCACACCCTTGGAATGCATACAAACTGACGAACCAAGACAGGGAATAACTCCCTAGCCCTTGGAACTCTATGTACCTTAGAAAATATTACCCTTAGTCCTGTGATCATCACATCCCATGGTTTGATACTTATACTTACCACCCCCGTAGTTGTCACGACCCATTCATTGGTCGTACGCACTCAATTCTCAGAATATCCTTAAGACCTCCAATTTATCACCCTTTTTCTTATTTGAGCGAATTGATCGAAGGACTAGTGACACACCTAACCTCTTTCAAAAGCCAAAGTAACACTTGATCCTCATTTCTCTTCCCCCACCATTGAAGGAGACGTTAGAGCATGAAAAAATGAAGATGCTAGGTTCAATCAAAACTCATTATTTTTGTGCTAGCAGGATGTTTTCAATATATATATATATACAAAAAAATCGAGTAAGAGCAATACGTTGAATGAACCAGTCAATGTGCTTAGAGAAGCATAAGCAAACCGTGAGGACATCTCTGGTAACTTTACTAGAAATGTATAAGCAAGCTGCGAGGGCATCCATAATGTCCCCATACTACTAGATGTCGTTATAAGATGGTGGGAGGAGGACGAACTCCTGCTAACCATAGAATGTGAGATTTTGATGGTACCGAAATATGATGAAGAGCTCGATCATGGCACCCCATATCCCCTCTGAGAAAAAGATTGTTACTCATCCCTTTTGAAAAGTGTAAGGTACAAGCTACTCCCCACATCACTGAGCCTTACCCCTCTTCTACTTTCTTACTATTTTTTCGGACCATAAATTAGAAGCCTTTTAGGATACTCTTAGGAATGAAACCCGAAAACCGATGAATGACAACTGATGCAAGCACCCACTATATCTATCACACCCTCCCTGATAATAACCATGGGATAGGATGACCACCACCCAAAGATAGACCCCGGTATACAACTGACATAATCAAAACAACCTCCCCTGGTTCGATGACAGTACTGATGAACTTTTCTTCAAATTAACTCACCAAATACCCATGGCCACTTATAGAACCAAAGTGCTCATTTAAAAACCCAGAGACGCTCCATTGCACTTAGACACTGGGGCATTTTTTTTAGAAGGAGAATCACCTTAGAAGCACTAACTTTCCCATAAAGAAGATGCAGAATAACGAAGTCACCATCCGGAGAGTACTACCAGAGATATTACACTGCCGATCCTACCACACTCCTACACTGGGATATTTTTTTATTATTTTAGTTATTTTCTTTCCCTGTTGCATTATTTTCATTTCCTCAAAAAAAAAGAGAAAAGAAAAAAAGAAAAAAAAGAAGAGCATATATCCATCTTTACTATCAGACCCCGGTCTGAGACACTCGCCCCCCTTGACAACTAGCAAGTGAGGGAGCAAAAATTATTCATAGCCTTGCCTTTACATGTGCAGATACAAAGCAACCATCTTCAACCACCGGGCCAGCTTAGGAAGCATCCAAGTCCCGATGACAACTGACAGCACCCGAAGCGAAAGGCAAATGCAAGAGGTAAGTAAAAGAATAAGAGCCAACACAGGTACATCTGAACTGAAAAAATTGTTTATATATATACATTAAAATTTTCTTTTTACACCCATCATCGGGGGCATAGCCCCTGTATATACAATGAACGTGCACAATGAAAACAAAAAGAAAGGCAAACTATGCACCCTTACTCCCTAGTTGTCGCTGGGATGGCCGATCACCGCTGTCCCCAGTATTATCAACCCAGAGGTCCGTAGATTGATCCTCCGAAAACACAATCCCGGCACCTGGAGTCGTTGGAACCTCTAGATGATAAGGCCCCGCTACTGAACCCCCCTCACTCACCTGACTAGCTGACCACCTCGACCGAGAGTGAGGAGGATACCCAGCAAGAAACTCCTAAATGACAAAATCCTCACGATCATAATCCCTGACACGATCACGTGTCGTACATCGAGGTTGCCCGACCGAGGAGCTCGTAGCCCTCGACTCTGATCTAGCAAGCTGACCAACCATCCCACACACTCCCTGCTCACTCCTCGTTAGATAATACTACAACCGATATAGGGTAGTCATCTGCATCTCTGCCTGCGTCGTCCGACGCGCCACCTCCAATGCCTCAATCTGAGTCCTCTGTGCAACCATCATCTCAACAAGCAGGACCTCGCGGCTCTGCATGTCCCTAAGGATCCGTCTCTCCTCAAGAGTGGCACGCACTCGTGCCGCCTGTAGGTGCGCCTCCTTAAGCTGACGAACCTGCGTTACCACACCGAGTCTAAGAAAACTAATATATATATATATACGAATATTTGTAAGGAAAACTTGAAAGGAAGAGAATCATACTAGATCCACCCTCTCTCTAAGAAGACACTCAAACGTCGCAGCAATCACTGGATCAGCAGGTGGCACGGAAGGAACAATAAATGTGGGCGGCTACAACATGAACAAATAGATACGTCAGAAAACATTACGACTAATGTAATGACTACGACCACAACAACTAAAACATACCTGAGAAAGAATAGGGGCAAACCCCTGAGGGGGAGCCTTAGGAGCAGAGTCCGAAATAGCATGCACAAAAGCCAAACAAACCAACACAAGATTTGTCAAAATGAAATAAATGAAATAACCTGAACTGAATTACACCAAACCAGAAACTATACTTGACTCTCGGGGCGTAGAGAGGCGACAGTTGCCTCTCTCGTCTTAAAGTCCTCGGCAACCTGATGCTGAAATACTGCATGATGTAGACTATTAAGAAAAGCGAAACAACAACACCCAACGAACTACTACAATTATACTGACGGTCAAAGATTAAAGAAAATCACCCAGTGCTCTAGCTCAGCCTGAAGTTGAACCATCGCTGGATCCTCCCGACTGGAAAGGCAACTGAGGAAGGATCGAATGCCTGAGCAGAAGCCCCCATGGCAGAAAGCTCTGCCCTCTGCAAACATCGACAAATGCACTAGAACTAATAAGAATCCACGAAATACCAATAATTAATAAACCAAGTAAGGCACTTGCCAATCGATCAATCTCAGATCGCAGATTGGCCTCTACCTCCTGGCCGGCCTGCTGCGGACTACGCAGTAACTCGACCATCGACGCATGACTGGCGAACTCAACCTCCCTCTCGGAATGGCCAAAAGAAAATGAGACATAGCAACTATATCAAAACGACTAAAAAACTGAGTCAACATAATATATAAACAACTAGACCAACGAACTAACTCACAAAGAGCCGTCGAGTCTCCACTAGCTGAACCCTCATCTCATCCTCCAATCCCCTAGCCTGAGCAACCGAGGTTGCTAGGGAGTATAACATCTCCTCATCAGGGTGAGGAGCACACCCCGTCTTCTCCATCGCCCTATGAAGGGCATCCAATCCTCCCCGATCACCCGCTATATGATGGCCCTGCTCTAACACAGCCAATCTCTTCCTCAACGCTAACACTAACTCAGGACCGTCGACCACAAAAGAGCCACTCCCATGGAAGGGACATGTGAAGAGGCACCCACCGCCTAATGCCTCGAACCATCTCACAAACTCTCGGACATCCGTCTCATCACGTGCCCCTAGCACCCTGGTCCCCCCAGCTCTAAAGTCAACCATCTAAATCACCATCCGACTCGCGAAGTCCTGACCAGGGGGACCGGTCATCCTCATTGCTACTCTACGGCGAATCTTCGGAGGGACTCCCTGAGCGAGTCCCAGCTACCGTACCACTCGAGATAGGTGGATCCTCTCTGCCTTCTCAAAATAATGGATTCATATGTCCACATCAAAGAAAGCCTGGCCAGACTGAATCACTAGCACATCGGCATCCTCCCCAGCTGCATAGGGCCTCCAAATCACCTGTAAACCGATAGGCAACTTGTCAATAAATGTTGAAGCCCTAGGAATAAAACACCAAACTAAGAAAACGTAGCAACAATATAGACAACACCTACCTGCCTAGTGTGCATATCCTCAAAAAGACCTTGCGCGGTCTAAAGATCCGAAGATCAATGACGATGCCCCAACGCCATCCTCCACACATGCATCCACGGAAACGTGAACGTAATCTCCGTTGGGACCCATGGACGAAGAAAGGCAAAGTGATCATATGCCCAAAACTAGAGAGCACAAAAAAAAGAAATGTTGAATAGCTGCCATGACCAAAAGAGTAAAAACATAAAAAATGGAGAAAATCGAAGACATTATGACACCAATTAACTAAAACTCACCTAGAGGAAGGGAAGGAAGCCTCTGATTGTCGCAACACCTCGCCCTCGACGATAAAGCTGCTCATAGAGATGTGCCAATGCGGCCGCACCCCAGGCATAGGTGGGAACTCGATCTAAGCCCCCGAAAAGCATAAAAAATAACTCGGTGATGCATCCCCGAGTCGAAGAATAAAAGAGTACCGCACCAAAGAAATGCATAAAAAATGCTCGAAGCATCCTATCTGCAGTCAACCCCGACTCAACCACGCGCTCTCGACCTGCCATCACCGTGCAACGCACCTTGAAAGACGCCCTCTGCTCCAAATGATGCCTCAGAGGGACGAAGCCACTGGAAAATGTGTTAAAGAACCAAGTGACTCGGACTATCCCCGACCGTGAATTGCTAGATCTATAAGGTACACCCAAAATCTCCTCGCACACTCCAAGATAATCTCCCGCCATCCGCCCCGTAATCGGCTCACCCTCGAAACGAAGACCAGTGATGCGAACCCAGTCCTTTGAAGTTGGCAGCATCATACCAACCGAAAAGAGAAGCGCCTGATGCTTCTCCATCCACCTCTCCAGAATCACCGTGATCAGACCACGGTCGACCTGAAAAGGCTCCAACTCCAAGATCGGCCCAAAGCCGAAAGACACTAACCATGCCCGCTGAAACTCTGGCAAGGCTCGATGCCAAGTGTAAGACTCAATCCATGCCGAGCTGATAACCAGCTGCGGAGGCTCCTACCGAATAAAGGACAAGCACAAAATATAATAAGGCTAACACACATACCTATAACGAGAGACAAGTAGACCTAGAGATAAAAACAAATAAGGTATACTAAAAACAACAGTAATTTTCCTTAGCAAGCACACGAAACATGATAAAATGAGATGACGAAAGAAATGTGACCTGTCAGTAAAAGCAATCCTGATGCATGAATGAGCACACAATCGATAATCGATGTAGGTTCAACATAAATTAAAAAGGTTTTTAGATCCTAATAAGTCTATGTCACAACCTAAATGCCTAGAAAAGAGAAGGAACTCTTGCTCACGGGTACCTACCTGGCCTCGAGCAAGGAAATCCTCCAGCGGGAAGTGTGTGCGAGCCTGACGCTCCTCACCCTGACGCTCCTCATCCTTAGCCCTCTCAGCCTCATCCTCAGTGCCCTCATCCTCAGCTGCACCCTGATCAATCTCGGGTACCTCCTCCCTGACCACCACTTGGTCACCCTTTGGTACCTCCTCTCTAACCATCGCTCTAACATCCTCCTCCACGACAATAGCACCGGTCCGAGCCTAAGAAGACTCACCAATCTCTATTGCCAGCATCCGCTCGACCTCTGAAATTGTCTTGTAGAATTGATCACTACCCCCAGAATCCATCCTAGAAGAAAGATCTCAAGAAACTGGAAAGAACGTAAGAAATGGCGCCTGAAAGGGACGATCGGATTGCAAGATATCGCGAAAACACAAGAATTAGAGCACATGGACACAAAGAATCAAAGAAGAAAATGGCTAGTGCGGTAAGAATGAAGAATTTAGAATTATACATAAAGCACAGTCAAATCACGCGCTTGGACTGACGCGCTCAATAAAATTGTGCACCATACTCCCAGCGCGTAATCCGAATTACACGCTCTCCTTTGAGCGCGTGAACAAATCGTCACCCGCTCAAAATAACTGGACGCCTCGGTTGCATGTCGCATACCAGACGTGCAATTATATTAAGCGCCTGCACCACGGCATGTAAATGCCGAAGGTCACCCGCACAGTGACCAGCTGCCACTCCAATCCCGCGTCCCAAAACAGGCGTGTAATATGTTTATACGTAAGAATACTGAAGCGCAATGACCCTCCGAATCCCTGAAACACGCGCGCTCATGATGACGCACAATTTAGTTATGTGCCCAAAATAAAGTGCGCAATTCCCCAGGTAGAACACAAAATGTGTGCCTAGACCAGCAGGCCCAAGGGCTAAAATGAGGAGGTTTCAAACGCCAACTACCTACCCGAACTACACCCCCGCTAAGGCAAATCCGAAAACATTTTAAACTCAGAAAATACACACTCCGAAAACCAAAAGTGCCCCCCAACATCCCCAAAGCAAATCACTTACGCACCTAAACTGAGCCAGACTGAACCAAACCAAAAAACAACACCACACTCAAAATAAGTAAAGTAAGCCGCAAAGTAAACCAAACCAAAAATTTACTAAATATAAGTAACCATAAATGAAATTTAAAAAAATATGATCGCTTCATGAATAAATAGATACAATCATTACAAATCACACCGACGACATACCCTCTGAATATACGACTTGAAATAAGAAATTTAAAACCAACATGTTCAGGCAATGTCCGAATCCGGATTTATTCGGGAAACAAGAGATCTCGGAGAAGCCCGAAGAGGGAGTACACCCTAAACGAATTCTAACAATAACAACCTTTCCTTGCCCCGAGCTGGCAGAAAAGAAAGAGTGGCTCATAGAAAGCCACCAAGGACCTAAGGGATCCACCTATGGAAGCTCACCTTGGAAAGCGTAATAAGGAGGAGCAACTAACACTGAATCCGCAGAGCCTATCGAGGAAATATAGGTGTCGATCACGATAACTCTGACCCTACCTTATCCTTGGGTTTCCTTTCTACTACCTTTTTCTCTTCCATCTCTTCTCCCCATAGGGTGACATTTCGAGTTGGATTGATAGCACCAACCCTAGCACCACCTCGAATTCTCAATCCCGTCCATTTCTAATCCTGTACATTCCCAATAATTCACTTAATAAACATAACTCTTCGGGTTTAATACCCTGGATACAAAATAAAAAGGATGAAAAGACATTAAATGAACAAAAAATACCCTAGATCTCAAACAAAACAAAAAAAATACCCCAAACTTTTAATCCTAAGCTCGAAATAAAATTCAAAATTAAACCCAAAGCCTTTGGCTTGTATCTATGAAACTATACCTCCTAGACCACAAAGTGACAAGTGTCACATTTTTAAACTCTTTCAATCAAACTAAATCTAAACCAAACACATACCCCCCAGAAAAGAACCATAATCCACAATAAGCCTAGATCAACCAACCAAAACACAACACTTACCCCTCAAAAATATAAATCCTCCCAAAATAGATGAACCAATAGGATTAAAACACCTAACCCCATCTAGAATGTTCACAAATTAAACTCAAACTCACACATTTCTAATCAAATGTTACCAAACATCAAACTATGACAAACAAACCTTAAAATCCTAAACTTGGAATTCATACTCTTACCATGACAAAATCAAAATTCCTCAAAGTTACATAATAAAACTTAAATAAATACCTAGTCAAACCAAATTTCAAAACAAATACCAAACACTACACCTTTTATTCATTTGATAAATCTTTTTACATGAATCACCGGAGGCATACCTCCTGAATATACAACCCAAAATGAAAACTTAAACCCTAATCTACAACCCAAAACGAATATCGAATCCAAAACCGACACAAACCAAGGAGCAGATCCCAGCTCTGAGCGTCCAATCGGAGACTTTAGAGAGGATTGGTTGGGGAATACATCCCTCCACTCATAACACCTCCTCTTCTGCCATCTTCACCTCCTGCGCCGCCCCCTCGACGCTGCCTTCACTGCTCCCTAAAAAGGAACGATGTGAAGACCGACCTCCTCTTTCCCAATACCGCCCATTCTCAGACTAATACCATCCCCGAGCATCACCTCAGGACGATGATCACGCAAAATCACGAATATAGGAAGAAACAACATCTCAATCAGACGGTTAGATCACCCAATATCATAGAAACACAGATTTCTTAGCATAAAGGATTCATAAAAGTTAAAACTCGAGACTAAATCGAGAGATGCAAAAGAAATGAAGACACTACTGCTTATATAGAGTACAGACTCAATCACGTGCCAGGATATGTGTGCGCAAATCAGTCATGCGCAGAGGAAACTGCGCGTAAACCAAATCAAGCGCACCAACACGTGAGTGTAATAAAACCATCGCCTGCATAGACAGCGCAACCCTCCGGTCATGCGCCCCCTATAAATTATGCAATACAAAAGGTCGCCCACACAGTGACCTGGTAACATTTGAATTACACGCTTATGACAGAGCGTGTAATCCAATCACACGCAAACATCCAAACACGTGAATAACCCCTTCAAACTTTCAATCGCACGCCCGAAAATAGATGCGCAATTCGATTAAGCGACCGATACCAGGCTCGCAATACCCAACTTTTGATAGAATCTGCATCCGCACGCCTTTTATCCCATATCGATCAAGATTCTTCTCTCACGTCCCATCGCGTAGCGTTATAGGAAACATTGACCGTGCCCCTGATCCCATTGCGATAAGACATACATGCCTTATTGTGGCACCGTCACCTTCCCTCATCCCACCACGATCCGACCAGAGAGGGAGAATCCCATTGCATGACCTCGTCACGCACGTCCCATTGCGATAAAAATGCACACATACAATGCCATCCCAATATCTAAGCTCATTGACCTAAATCAGCTATGCCACCACACATCCCATGGTGAAAAGCCAAAAACAAACCTTCCCAAAACTCAGGCACATGACCAAAGCCAAAGACGAGTCCAGTCGTGACGCAACCACAACGTGATCTCATATGACCCAAGAAAGAAATATGACACACCTATCGCACAAATATCCCATCAACTTCCTATTGCAAACATTACTACACGAAACATCCAAACACAACCCCACCACACATCCATGAATGTGTCCCCTCGTGCTGCAACTATGACTCGATCTCATCACACCTATCCCATCGCGACACAGTAATTTCATCTTGTCTTATAGCCCCGACACCAATCACACCTCCCTGAAATCCTCATCATGAAACCTTGCATCAAGTCAAACCTTCCAAAAATCTCATCGCTAACTATGCCCAATCAATGTCCCATCACGGAAGCAGAGAGCCCACCCCCTAAATCCCTAGCTATGCAGTAGTCGCTAGACCCGAATAGAAGAAGAGGGACTCCTCCCACGTCCCATCTCATCTCAAACACAAATACAAAAAAAAAAAATCCCGCCAAGATCCAAATGCCCCTATCAGACCTCTGACTAGTGATACCCAGCATCTTAGCGCAGACCCCCAATGTCCCATCACATCTATGATCCGCTATGATAGGAAGGAAGAGAAAAGACTTTCTCACGTCTCATCTCGGCTCGCAACCACCGGGACACATCCTAGCATGCAACCGTAACAGGAAAGACCACCATGTCCCATCGCAACACTCACTTCCCCAAGATGTTTCATCAAGCTGGCAACCATCCACCCCAGCTATAGCAGACATGAAATGGAGATGGAGAGAAGTCTCCCTGAATGTCCCAACGCGATCATAACCACAATAGCCAATCAATCCCATCGCGGGCTACACAGGTAAACTTCACCACTTCAAGTAAGTATCGCATTTCTTTTACTCAATTTTACTTCTAAAAATATATAGTGATTAAGTCAAAATGTTTTCAAAATTCATCTCTCTTGACTCGCGAATCACCGTAGCCCTCCCATAAGTGACCATCATCAGTATTCGTCGAGAATGTTAGACGGAGTATCCGACATGCCAAGTGTCGTTTTGACAACCACGTAAACGGTTGGGTCCACAAATCCCATACTGGTGGATCTGTTCAGTGACGTCTCAAAAGCCACATTTTTTGAAGATTTATTGGCGAATTGATCTTAAGTTAAAATTCTCAAATTTTCAAAACCCCTTATTTTCAAAAATAAAAAATAAAATCAAATAAAAAAAGAAACTAAAATAATAATAAACAAAGAAGCCTCTTACCTACCAAAATTCATCTCATTCATCACTTACCCAAGCCAGCCATTCCCCCTGGAAAACCGAGAATGAGTATATTTAATCTAAAAACTTACAAATACCTATTGGAAAAGGAACGCCTGACGTGCATTAGTGTGAGCAATGATGCGCCCGGTTTGACATGACTTGCGAAAGCCTTCGCCATTACATGATTATATTTTTTATTATCGGTCTCTGGACCTTATTTATGGATATTTGTATGACACCTCCTGGTACCTCGATTATGTCATATCCCTCTGTTTGACTCCCCTTGCAGTAGGTCACGACATGCAGCGGGATGCCCCTTGCATCCGCAAATTAGGATATAATGATTCTCCTTTTCATTTGACTGTCACTCGCAGTAGGTCGCACTATGTGACGGGATGCCCCTTACACCTGCGGATTAGGATACGCTGACTTCCCCCGTCAACTGTCTATGACAGCGGGTCACGATATGTGACGGGATCACTTGCATCCACGACATGAAATATGCCTTTCGACAGCTACCATTGGACCCCCAATGCTCCATTTTAGCTTATGATGATAGATAAGAAAGCCAAGCATGTCATGTCAGCATCCCCAGTTCACATTTATGATTTCTCAAGAGAAACGAGAAAACACCTTGAATGAGGGGTATCTACTTCTTCGATGCGTTCTTACTTCGCAAGAGCACACCGAAGAGGGGCATCTGTAGACACCCCCATTTTGCCCTCTCGAAATATATAAATTTGGTCAGTCAACCTTTAACCTTGCCCGTGACTTTTCGAAAAGGACTTACCTTCTCTACAAGTTTCACAACCCTAATATGGGGACCATGCACTGAAATAATAGTAAATGGTTGAACACTGGCTGAAACAATAGCTCAATGGCTCAGATCCCTTAACCCTAATGTGGGAACCATATGCTAAAACAATAGTATATGGCTGAACACAGGCTGAAACAATAGCTTTGTGGCTTAGATCCCTTAATCCTAATGTGGGAACCATATGCTGAAATAATAGTATATGGCTGAACAAAAGCTGAAACATTAGCTCTGTAGCTCAAACCCCCTAACCCTAATGCGGAGACCATGCACTGAAACAATAGTACATGGCTGAACACAGGCTAAAATAATAGCTCTATGGCTCAAATCCCAATGTAGGGAGACTATATACTCAAACAATAGTATATAGTCAAAATATAGACTAAAATAATAGTCTAACATTTCAGACCCGACCCAAACAACCTCGAATTACGTGCCTAAAACCATGCACACAATTCAATTGCACGCCAACTCACAAACGTGCAATCAGTCCCTTTTTAGACCAAACCTCCTTTCTTCAGACCACCGCGAGACTCGATTACGCGCTCCACCCAGCATGCACAATCGGATTAAGTGCCATATCGCAGGCACGCAATTGGCCTACGCCCGACCTAGTCTCACAGTCGTTGACCACCAAAGTTCCACGATTAAGCGCTTCGAATGAATCACTTAATCGGATTACGCACCCCAAAGTAAGCACGGAATTAGTCCTAACGTAATTAGAACTAGGGAACTCAGCTGAGCCAGTCAGCCGATCGCTCACTGAATCGATGACCGACTCAAAGTGAATAAGCGCCGATTAACCAACACGCAATTCAGTTAAACGCTTGAAACAAGATGCGTAATTAGAAAAAAACCTATAAAAATACTTTTTTACTTCAACCCCAAAAGAGGGACAGAGAGTGAGCAGAGCGAACATAGAGAGAAACACAACAACGACTTCGTGATTCAAGTTTCAACTCCCCCGCATCCAAGCTTCGGATTTTGAGATTCCTCTCTGTAGCCCTGACCTTAGGTAAAATTTAGCATTTAGTTTCAAACCCTAGTTTTTGGTTCTTAGATTTAGGTTTTTTCTATTTTAACTATTAGCATTAAATTTTCAGTCTTAGACCGTAGCACCCCTTTTTTTTTAGAAAGTAATTTTTAATATTTGGTTCCAGCTCTCAGAATCCGAGGCCAGTCCTTATTCAGACTGCCTAATCCCCGACCTTAAACCTTAATTTCATTCTGAAATCTCAATCTTCAATCCTATTATTAATTTCTGGTTCTAGTTCTTAGTTTCTAGAACCAGTCCTTAATCATACGATCTGATTTTCTGATTTCGATCTCGAATTCAGTCCTTAGGTTTTAAATTTTAGTTTTAATTTCTCAACTTGAGATTTTTAAAATCCCCACTTATAGTTCAGTTCTTAATTTATAGTTTTAAATTTTAATTCATAATTATAACTCAAAATTATCGACTTTAAAACTCTAAAAAAAATACTATCTTATAATTCAAAATTTAATTTGCTTTAATCTCAGCCACCCGATTTGTCCAAGGGAGCTTACGGAGGGTACTTGGGAACGAGGCTAATCCTCCTTAGCATAGCACGCCCAAAACCCCTTTTTCAATTTTTTTAGTAAACTTAGTTTATTTACTTTAATTAGAATTTTAGTAAAATTAGTATACTTGATTTAATTAGAATTTCTGTAAAATTAGTACACTTGCTTTAATTAGAATTTCAGTAAAATTAGTTTACTTGCTTTAATTAGAATTTCAGTAAAATTAGTATATTTGCTTTACTTAGAATTTCAGTACAACTAGTATCCTTGCTTTAATTAGAGTTTCACTAGAATTAGCATATTTGCATTCTAGTATGATTAGGAGACTAATATTAATTAGACTTCTAATAGAATTAGGAAACTTTATTAATTAGATTTCTAATAAGATTAAAATGTTAAATTCATTAGACTCCTAGTAGGATTAGACTTCTAATAGTGTTAGGAGACCTTTTAAAATCACAGTAGAATTAAGATTTCTAATAATATTAGAATATTTAAACCAAGTAGACTTATACTAGGATTAGGATACTAGAATAGTAGATTAATTCACCACAAGAAGTTCACGTAGTTAGACTCATACTAGCACTAGGAAACTTAAGCCAATTAAAATTACAACAATAATAAGAAAGCTAAACTATCTAAACTTTAAGAAGAGTCAGTGTTGCTGACGTTGGCAAGCCGACGATTTAATAAAGAAGTAACCCACACCCTCTCCAAAGCATGATCACCGACATATTGCAGTGTCATTAAATATCTGCAGCTGGCGATCGCAACCAAACTAGAGACCTTCGTAGAAATCCCCCTTTACTTTCAATATTCAAAACACCGCATTGCCAGAGTCCGCTTAGGACAGAATTGGGCCATTGATTCTTAGGGATCGAAAGGAACCCAGAAAAAGCGTGCGCTAATAGCCGGAAATAAAACAAAGTTTAAATCAAACCAAGAGAACCCTCGGAGGAGGTTCCGTTTCGGTTTGGAGGAGGAGGGAGGAGAAGATTTTGAAAATATGCCCTTTTGGCTTGGGCTCAACTGATTTAAAATCATCCCTGTTCTGGCTTGGTGTGTAAAATATACACGCCAAGCCTCTTTTGGCTAGATTTGGCTTGGCGTGTATTTTATACACACCAGGCTATTTCTAGCCCAATTTGGCCTAGCGCATATATTATACACGCCAAGAGTGCTCCTTTCCCCCTCCCTCTGATGCACACACCCCCGGGAAGAACGTCAACTTCCATTTAATCTGCTCAAACAACTATGCTAAAATAAATGGTCTGGGATCGATGAGCATCCTCAAACATCCCAAACAAACATACATAAAATAATAAAACAAAAAAAAAATATATATATATATATACATATAATAAAATAATAAAAAAATCTCTACAAAAATCCACAAAAAAACCTACATAAAATAATAAAAAAATAATAATAAAATAACACAAAAATCCACATAAAATGACAGAAATATTCTACATAAAAATAACAGAAAACACAAAAATATATATATGAGAGCTTTTAAAAGCGGCACGTACTCCAAAAAAGTGTTGTGACATCAATTCGCTCCACTCGGGTAATTGTGCTAAATTAACTTCGGGATCATTGGGTTCACCCAAGGACCTCGAACCTTGCTTCATGCAGGGGCACCCATGGCTGGTCAAATAGGGCAATCAATACCCCGTATGATTGGACACAAGCTGTAGATCTTCGCGCTTTTGCTTCACGCCTATCTTTAAGTATGGGTCGATCACCCTCTCACTTATGGAGCTGTTATATTCAGAATGAAACTTGAGCATCAAAAATTTTCAATCATCTTGAGAAGCAGAAATGTTTCCCAACATATTGGGCTTTCGCAACACTCTCCATCTCAGTTATGCCCAGTAATGTCGCCAAACACTTAGGGATCGATAGTCTTGGGGAACAGACATTTTTTCTGACATACAGGGCATTCGTTTACTCGCCATGTTACCCACCTGATACTTGAGGTTTATTCTAAATATAGTGGACCCATCAATATTGTCGTGAGCCTCTTTGGATGTCTCTTGTCTTTGACATTCGATCATTAGTGATCGAATACCAAAGAGAGGCATCTGTAGACACCAAAATTTGGCCGAAGGCCCGATCAAAACATACTTCAGGAGAGGCACACCCTTGAGCTGCCGATAGCATCTCCCGTACCCTTAGGAACCTTCATAAACCCTTAGAAACTTACCTGAACCCTTAGGAATTACCCCCAACTTCCCCAAACCCATAGTGAACCCTCTCGGGCAAGTGGTTAGAGAGAGATACCAGGGCTGACAGGGACCTCTACTAAGTTTGAATCTTACACCATTGAAAGTTAGAGGTTCCCATCTTTCCAACAAGCTAAGAATCACCTCAATCCGAGTTGTACGTCAAAAGTTACGACAATCCAAAGTTTTGGGCCCCAAAACTACATTTTAAGTGAACACCTCGACAGGTTCTCAACCTCTTGAGAGGTTCTCGACAGGATGGGCATTAATTGGCATGTATAATACATGCCCCAAGCCATTTTCTGGAAAAAAATTTCCTGGCGTGTATATTATACACGCCAGGCTATGTTTTCCTAAAAATGGTTTGGCATGTATATTATACATGCCAAACATGGGTGGGTCCCCCCGCGGGCTCTGGACTTCTCTGTTACAGTATATATGCTTGGCGTGGATAATACATGCGCCAGGTTTAGCTACAGTAACTGTTGGTTTTTGCTCGAAATTCACTTTTGGGGTTTGACTTGTTGACCATCCCAATGTTTAGGGTGGGTTTCATTAGGATTGTTGCACCCTCATTTATCCTATTTACAACCCTCTAGTCATTTGAAACCTCACCCTATCATCTACCATTGAAGACCATTGCCCACTTTTCCAAGACTTTAGATCCTAGGAAACCTTAGATTAGAAGATTACCTAACTGCTAACCCTAATTAGCTCTTAAGTACCCTCCTAACCTCCCTTTTTCCTATAAATAGAGAGGCACCCCTACCTTTACAAAGGCTTGAAAATTTTCCAAGAGAGAGAAAGGGACTAAGAGATCCTTTACTCCCCTTTGGTGTACCAATCCCATAAAAATTCCATAATTCAAAATCCGCCTTTAGATCCCATCTTCCATCATAAATCTTGCTTAGCTATCAATCCCTAGAAGATAGAACCCATCTTCCAACCCCTCAAGCTATCGGAAGCTCGTCAAGTGCACCTATGCAAAGGTCCACAGCTGTGCTATAAGGGCTCGAGAGCTCCGACTCTCCCCTCTACTCCTCTACCTACTTTGCTTTTCCATTATCCAAGGATTCAAGCTGTTACGCCGCCAAATTTTTGGTGTTTACGGAGAGCTTGATAGGATCATAGTGCGTTTGGGCAAGTGGAAGTGCTCATTTTTTAATTTTATTTTTCCTTTCATTTTGGCCATAAGTAGAGATCTCTTCCGAGTGGGCTGATCGAGTGCTGAACGCCTTTCTGATTGATAACCGAAGCCCCTACCCAAGAGCCTTTGGCGTTAGACCGGTGAATCAGAGTCTTATTTGGCATTTCGGTGCATTTAATATTGATTTGAGGTTTCCCAGGACACCAAAAGCTCTGGGTGGTAACTCTAGTTTTTTATTAAATGAGCGCATCGTTGCGACGGACTCATGAGAGCCCACGGTTACATAATTACTTTTCACTAAAAAAATTTCTTCAAATCATGATACATTTTGGTGCTATCCGAATGAATAGAAAAATCCCTGATCTATGGGCTTCATCCAGTATCTCCCGCCTTAATTCACTATCTGCTGAGACACAAAGGCGGCCTTTGAACAATAGGAAACCGTCGTCCTGGACTGAGAATTTCGGTTGACTTCCATTACTTATCCCCGGCCTAATAGCCTCAAACTCTGAATCTTTTAATTGGCTTTCTCTGATCCTTTTGAAGAGAATTGATTTGATCTTGATATTCGCAACAAGAGCTCCAGCTTCATTCATCTCAAAAGTGGTGTCACATGAGTCTAAGTCTTCGAATAGCTGCAATCTGCGCATTCTTGCTACGAGGTGTGCAAGCTGAGCATATGATTTCTGACTTAATGCATCAGCTACCACATTTTCCTTTCTTGGATGGTACTGTATTGAGCAGTCATAGTCCTTCAATGACTCCATCTATCTTTTCTGCCTCAGGTTTAGATCTCTTTGTGCGAAAAGACACTTCAGGCTTTTGTGATCAGTGAAGATTTGAAAAGTTTCACCATATAGGTAGTGTCTCCAAGTTTTCAAGGCAAAGATAACAGCAGCTAATTCCAGATCGTGAGTAGGATAATTTTTCTCATGATCTTTTAGCTGTCTTGACCAATATGCTACCACTTTTTTGTGTTGGTTCAACACGTAGCCTAATCCCGTGTGCGATGCATCGGTAAATACCGCAAATCCACCACTGCCATCCAGTATGGTAAGCACAAGTGCAAATGTCAATCTTTGCTTGAGCTCTTGAAAGCTCTTCTCACACTCCTCAGCCCACTCAAATTTGGCGTTCTTCCAAGTAAGTCGTGTGAGTGGTCCCGCAATTCTCGATAATCCTTCCACAAATTAGCGATAGTAGCCGACGAGTTTGAGGAAACAGTGAATCTCGGTGACGGTCTTGGGCTGTTCCCAATTCACTACAGCCTCAACTTTGGAGGGGTCTACTGTTACACCCGATTCCAAGATGATGTGTCCCAGAAAATTGACCTGCTCTAACCAAAATTCACATTTACCGAGCTTTGCATATAACTGATGATCACGTAGTGTCTGGGGTGCTACCTACAGATGTTGCTCGTGCTCTTCCCTTGACTTAGAATAGATAAGTATATCATCAATAAATACCACCATGAATCGGTCTAGGTGGGTCTTAAATACCCGGTTCATAAGATCCATGAAGGATGCAGATGCATAGGTCAGCCCAAATGGCATTACGAGGAACTCGTATTGACCATACCTTTACAGAAGGCTATTTTTGGGACATCTTCAGCTTTCACCTTCATTTGATGGTAGCCAGACCATAGGTCTATCTTAGAGAAGAATTTTGCTCTTGCAACTGGTCAAAAAGGTCATCTATTTTAGGGAGCAGATACCGGTTCTTTATGGTCAACTTGTTTAATTGTCGGTAATCTATGCACAGTTGTATTGAACCATCCTTCTTTTTAATGAACAACACAGGTGCTCCCCATGGAGACACGCTTGGCTAGATGAATCCTTTATTGAGTAACTCTTGCAACTGCTCCTTTAGCTCCTTTAGCTCGGCTAGTGCCATTCGGTATGGAGCCTTCGATTCCGGTTCTGTACCGAGAATCAAGTCGACTGTAAACTCAACTTCTCTTTCTGGCGGTAGACCTGGCAACTCCTTAGGATAGACATCGAGAAACTCGCAAGCAATCGAAATACTTGCAATGTCAATCCTCTCATCCTTTTCTCCTTGTATGAAGGCAAGGTATCCTTGGCAACCTTTTCTGATCAGTTGTTCAACTCGAATTGTTGATATAAAGGGTACGGTGGTTGGTCAAATGCCAATGAATATAAATGGCTTCTCTCTCTTAGGGTAGAGAGTGACTGTTTTCTCTAAGCAATCTACCTTGTGTCATAATTTGGTTAGCCAATCCATACCGAGTATTGCGTCAAATCCTTATATTTCGAGTAGGATTAGATCAGCTCTAGTTTCACGGTGTGCCATGGCGACAATGATCGGTCGGCATACTACATCCATACTCACTGAACTTCCTGTTGGTGTAGAGATTGCTAAGACAAAATCTAGGGGTTCATGTGTATAGCCGATCTCTTTGGCGAAGGTTGGTGTGATAAATGAGTGTGTAGACCTCGACTCTATCAACAGTAGGGCCTTGTAGTTACATATATTGTTTTGTTTGATCAAGCGAATGACACCAAAAGTAAATACACATTTAAAATTAGTCGCATGTATAACGCGTTATATTACGAGATGCCACAATTCTAGTGCACCTTCTTTATCTAAAATGCTAAACATAGATTGACAACTCATGTAAATATCATACCTTGTATGACCTAGTTTTCGGCTTGGGTATCATGTGCGAAGACTGCATATGCCTGGCCTTGCATTGTGGGTCGCATAGTTCTCAGGTTTGGTGTCGTAGTGGTCGCAACACCCTTCATCTCTGAGCAGTCTCTAATACGGTGTCCTATTCATCCACACTTAAAATAGGCTCCGGTGGATTTTTTGCACTCTTCAGTTTTGTGTGGTCTCCCAACGTTTGCACAAGAAATCTGAGGTGCGGAAGATGTAGCGTGCGAAACCGTTGGTTGAGCCTTTGATACTCCAGTTGCCGTAGGATAGGGGGTAGTAGAGGGCCTTGGATATTTGGGAAGCAAGGGTGGTAAAGTTGCTGAGTAAGGTGGCCGAGGTGCTGCCATGGTGACAGGGTGAGATGGCAGAGGCATAAAAAATATTTGTCTTTTGTTGTCTTGCTCAGCGCTAAGTACTTGCAACTGACTCCTTCTATTTCTGTTTTGCTCTTCCCGTCTCTTGATCATACTATCAACATCCTTCTCTGCAATAAGAGCCAACCTCACTACTCGATCATAAGTCACTGCTTCAAAAAGGAATATCCTTTCCTTAATAGTTGGTTTCAAGCCGTACTCAAACTTCTGAGTTTTCATCAAGTCAGTGGCCACTAAAGCTGGTGTGAATCTAGAGAGTTTCATGAACTCTACTTCATTCTCTCGAACTGTCATTTCACCTTGTACTAAATTGTGAATTGTATTTCCATTTGTCGTCTTTCCAATGTCGGAAAGTATTTCTCATTAAACACTTCGATAAACTCAGCCCATGTCTAAGGGTTTCCTAGTGCCTGAGTCCTCTCCACAGACTTCCACCACGGGCCCGCTTCTCCCTCGAGTTGGAACAATGCCCAACTCATCTTTTCCTCTTCGATGCACCTAACCCACTAAAGGGTCTTTTCTACTTGATTCAACCACTGTTCAGCCTCCGAAACTCCAGAAACCTTGATGGGTGGCACCTTTTCCCGAGCATGGTCACGACATTTGTGACGTTCTCCAATAACTGCTGGTTGTTTCTAGCATTTCTTTCAGTCTCGGGAGCATTTCCCAAATTGTTCCCCACTCCGGAGGTATGATTATTATTGCCGAGCAGAGTGTTATTTGGTTTCGTGAAAAATCCCTGGTTGTTGGTCACGTCTCCGGTGTTCACTATTCTTGGTCTCCCTCTTCTTGGAGGCATGTTGACCTAAGATGTCACACAATACTAAATCAGATTAACCAGTCAACTCTAAGAGTCTAACCTACTTATTACTAGCTCAAATGTCATTGCTTCTACTATGTCATAGGTCTGACTGCCCATGTGACGTACAACCTAGGGCTTTGATACCACATGTGGTAGCCCAGGTTTTCCTTACCACAAAACCCGTGTCATCGGATCGCATACATGATCCGAGTTATAGTGATGCTATGGTATCTATTGTGCGCATCAGAGTCCAATCGCTTGATCTTTCCTCACATACGACAATAGGAAGGACCAGGCCATCGCATGATGGTAATCTCACAAAACAAGTACAAAGTAAGCACAACGAAAACAAGGTACTGAGCTACACCACAACAAAACCAATAGAACTACAGATCTACTCCCATATATACAAAAGCTGAAAAAGAAATTTCTTCCACCGATGGAGGTCGACCTCCATCTAAATAGTGGATCAAAAGTACATGTCTTTAATTACAGAAACATGTTCATATACTGTTTGCTCAAATAACCACAAAATATCCGTGCCACTCAGACGCTAAGGAAAATGGCTCTCGGGTAAATCCCCTTCCTTGTCTAGATTGTAATCTGGGTCCTCTTATTCCGAGTCACGCTCCAAAGTTACCCCTGCAACTGTGACGTATAGTCGAGGGGTGAGCTTTCATCCAAGCTTAATAGGGAATAACATATGCAAAGCTACCATTTATCCTTCTCATTCATGAATTTTGATGCTTAGATAAGTAAAAACATGCATAAATAAGTAAAAGCAATCAGAATTTCTTTAGTACCAATCATAGATAGGTTTTTCAAGTATGCAGTAAATGGCTTTTCCTCAACATAATGCATATAGAATCAATATGACTTGTAGGAAATAGGTAAGTAATTCACAAGTGTGTTACTAGATTTAATGGCAAAGAATTTCAAATAAAGTTACATATCAAACTGTCAAGCCCCTGAGCTACGTTAACAGGGTCACTTGATACCCAGAAGTCAAGCCTTTGAGCTACGTTAACAAGTTCACTTGACACAAAATGTCAAGCCCCTGAGCTAAGTTAGCAGGGCCACTTGAACTGAGACCATCAAGCCCCTGAGCTATATTAACAGGGTCACTTGATCCGAGACACGATGAAATTTCAAGGTCAAGCACGCATGTGAAACAGGAGACAATAAGGTGCTTCGGATTATCAAAGCTAGAAATTTATGGAATCATATATATATATATATATATATTACATGCGTGTAATACGAGATGCCACAATTCTAGTGCACCTTCTTTATCTAAAATGCTAAACATAGATTGACAACTCATGTAAATATCATACCTTGTATGACCTAGTTTTCGGCTTGGGTATCATGTGTGGAGACTGCATATGCCTGGCCTTGCATTGTGGGTCGCATAGTTCTCAGGTTTGGTGTCGTAGTGGTCGCAACACCCTTCATCTCTGAGCAGTCTCTAATACGGTGTCCTATTCATCCACACTTAAAATAGGCTCCAGTGGATTTTTTGCACTCTTCAGTTTTGTGTGGTCTCCCAACGTTTGCATAAGAAATCTGAGGTACGGAAGATGTAGCGTGAGAAACCGTTGGTTGAGCCTTTGATACTCCAGTTGCCATAGGATAGGGGGTAGTAGAGGGCCTTGGATATTTGGGAAGCAAGGGTGGTCTGAGGTGCTGCCATGGTGACAGGGTGAGATGGCAGAGGCATAAAAAATATTTGTCTTTTGTTGTCTTGCTCAGCGCTAAGTACTTGCAACTGACTCCTTCTATTTCCGTTTTGCTCTTCCCGTCTCTTGATCATACTATCAACATCCTTCTCTGCAATAAGAGCCAACCTCACTACTCGATCATAAGTCACTGCTTCAAAAAGGAATATCCTTTCCTTAATAGTTGGTTTCAAGCCGTACTCAAACTTCTGAGTTTTCATCAAGTCAGTGGCCACTAAAGCTGGTGTGAATCTAGAGAGTTTCATGAACTCTGCTTCATTCTCTCGAACTGTCATTTCACCTTGTACTAAATTGTGAATTGTATTTCCATTTGTCGTCTTTCCAATGTCGGAAAGTATTTCTCATTAAACACTTCGGTAAACTCAGCCCATGTCTAAGGGTTTCCTAGTGCCTGAGTCCTCTCCACGGACTTCCACCACGGGCCCGCTTCTCCCTTGAGTTGGAACAATGCCCAACTCATCTTTTCCTCTTCGATGCACCTAACCCACTAAAGGGTCTTTTCTACTTGATTCAACCACTGTTCAGCCTCCGAAACTCCAGAAACCTTGATGGGTGGCACCTCTTCCCGAGCATGGTCACGACATTTGTGACGTTCTCCAATAACTGCTGGTTGTTTCTAGCATTTCTTTTAGTCTCGGGAGCATTTTCCAAATTGTTCCCCACTCCGGAGGTATGATTATTGTTGCTGAGCAGAGTGTTATTTGGTTTCATGAAAAATCCCTGGTTGTTGGTCACGTCTCCGGTGTTCACTATTCTTGGTCTCCCTCTTCTTGGGGGCATGTTGACCTAAGATGTCACACAATACTAAATCAGATTAACCAGTCAACTCTAAGAGTCTAACCTACTTATTACTAGCTCAAATGTCATTGCTTCTACTATGTCATAGGTCTGACTGCCCATGTGACGTACAACCTAGGGCTTTGATACCACATGTGGTAGCCCGGGTTTTCCTTACCACAAAACCCGTGTCATCGGATCGCATACATGATCCGAGTTATAGTGATGCTATGGTATCTATTGTGCGCATCAGAGTCCAATCGCTTGATCTTTCCTCACATACGACAATAGGAAGGATCAGGCCATCGCATGATGGTAATCTCACAAAACAAGTACAAAGTAAGCACAACGAAAACAAGGTACTGAGCTACACCACAACAAAACCAATAGAACTACAGATCTACTACCATATATACAAAAGCTGAAAAAGAAATTTCTTCCACCGATGGAGGCCGACCTCCATCTAAATAGTGGATCAAAAGTACAAGTCTTTAATTACAGAAACATGTTCATATACTGTTTGCTCAAATAACCACAAAATATCCGCGCCACTCAGACGCTAAGGAAAATGGCTCTCGGGTAAATCCCCTTCCTTGTCTAGATTGTAATCCGGGTCCTCTTATTCCGAGTCACGCTCAAAAGTTTCCCCTGCAGCTGTGACGTATAGTCGAGGGGTGAGCTTTCATCCAAGCTTAATAGGGAATAACATATGCAAAGCTACCATTTATCCTTCTCATTCATGAATCTTGATGCTTAGATAAGTAAAAACATGCATAAATAAGTAAAAGCAATCAGAATTTCTTTAGTACCAATCATAGATAGGTTTTTCAAGTATGCAGTAAATGGCGTTTCCTCAACATAATGCATATAGAATCAATATGACATGTAGGAAATACGTAAGCAATTCACAAGTGTGTTACTAGATTTAATGTCAAAGAATTTCAAATATTGTTACATATCAAACTGTCAAGCCCCTGAGCTACGTTAACAGGGTCACTTGATACCCAGAAGTCAAGCCTTTGAGCTACGTTAACAAGGTCACTTGACACAAAATGTCAAGCCCCTGAGCTAAGTTAGTAGGGCCACTTGAACTGAGACCATCAAGCCCCTGAGCTATATTAACAGGGTCACTTGATCCGAGACACGATGAAATTTCAAGGTCAAGCACGCATGTGAAACAAGAGACAATAAGGTGCTTCGGATTATCAAAGCTAGAAATTTATGGAATCATATATATATATATATATATATATATATATATATATATATATTACATGCGTGTATTACGAGATGCCACAATTCTAGTGCACCTTCTTTATCTAAAATGCTAAACATAGATTGACAAGTCATGTAAATATCATACCTTGTATGACCTAGTTTTCGGCTTGGGTATCATGTGTGGAGACTGCATATGCCTGGCCTTGCATTGTGGGTCGCATAGTTCTCAGGTTTGGTGTCGTAGTGGTCGCAACACCCTTCATCTCTGAGCAGTCTCTAATACGGTGTCCTATTCATCCACACTTAAAATAGGCTCCGGTGGATTTTTTGCACTCTTCAGTTTTGTGTGGTCTCCCAACGTTTGCATAAGAAATCTGAGGTACGGAAGATGTAGCGTGAGAAACCGTTGGTTGAGCCTTTGATACTCCAGTTGCCATAGGATAGGGGGTAGTAGAGGGCCTTGGATATTTGGGAAGCAAGGGTGGTAAAGCTGCTGAGTAAGGTGGCCGAGGTGCTGCCATGGTGACAGGGTGAGATGGCAGAGGCATAAAAAATATTTGTCTTTTGTTGTCTTGCTCAGCGCTAAGTACTTGCAACTGACTCCTTCTATTTCTGTTTTGCTCTTCCCGTCTCTTGATCATACTATCAACATCCTTCTCTGCAATAAGAGCCAACCTCACTACTCGATCATAAGTCACTGCTTCAAAAAGGAATATCCTTTCCTTAATAGTTGGTTTCAAGCCGTACTCAAACTTCTGAGTTTTCATCAAGTCAGTGGCCACTAAAGCTGGTGTGAATCTAGAGAGTTTCATGAACTCTGCTTCATTCTCTCGAACTGTCATTTCACCTTGTACTAAATTGTGAATTGTATTTCCATTTGTCGTCTTTCCAATGTCGGAAAGTATTTCTCATTAAACACTTCGATAAACTCAGCCCATGTCTAAGGGTTTCCTAGTGCCTGAGTCCTCTCCACGGACTTCCACCACGGGCCCGCTTCTCCCTCGAGTTGGAACAATGCCCAACTCATCTTTTCCTCTTCGATGCACCTAACCCACTAAAGGGTCTTTTCTACTTGATTCAACCACTGTTCAGCCTCCGAAACTCCAGAAACCTTGATGGGTGGCACCTCTTCCCGAGCATGGTCACGACATTTGTGACGTTCTCCAATAACTGCTGGTTGTTTCTAGCATTTCTTTTAGTCTCGGGAGCATTTTCCAAATTGTTCCCCACTCCGGAGGTATGATTATTGTTGCTGAGCAGAGTGTTATTTGGTTTCGTGAAAAATCCCTGGTTGTTGGTCACGTCTCCGGTGTTCACTATTCTTGGTCTCCCTCTTCTTGGGGGCATGTTGACCTAAGATGTCACACAATACTAAATCAGATTAACCAGTCAACTCTAAGAGTCTAACCTACTTATTACTAGCTCAAATGTCATTGCTTCTACTATGTCATAGGTCTGACTGCCCATGTGACGTACAACCTAGGGCTTTGATACCACATGTGGTAGCCCGGGTTTTCCTTACCACAAAACCCGTGTCATCGGATCGCATACATGATCCGAGTTATAGTGATGCTATGGTATCTATTGTGCGCATCAGAGTCCAATCGCTTGATCTTTCCTCACATACGACAATAGGAAGGATCAGGCCATCGCATGATGGTAATCTCACAAAACAAGTACAAAGTAAGCACAACGAAAACAAGGTACTGAGCTACACCACAACAAAACCAATAGAACTACAGATCTACTACCATATATACAAAAGCTGAAAAAGAAATTTCTTCCACCGATGGAGGCCGACCTCCATCTAAATAGTGGATCAAAAGTACATGTCTTTAATTACAGAAACATGTTCATATACTGTTTGCTCAAATAACCACAAAATATGGGCGCCACTCAGACGCTAAGGAAAATGGCTCTCGGGTAAATCCCCTTCCTTGTCTAGATTGTAATCCGGGTCCTCTTATTCCGAGTCACGCTCAAAAGTTTCCCTAAATGTGACGTATAGTCGAGGGGTGAGCTTTCATCCAAGCTTAATAGGGAATAACATATGCAAAGCTACCATTTATCCTTCTCATTCATGAATCTTGATGCTTAGATAAGTAAAAACATGCATAAATAAGTAAAAGCAATCAGAATTTCTTTAGTACCAATCATAGATAGGTTTTTCAAGTATGCAGTAAATGGCGTTTCCTCAACATAATGCATATAGAATCAATATGACATGTAGGAAATACGTAAGCAATTCACAAGTGTGTTACTAGATTTAATGTCAAAGAATTTCAAATAAAGTTACATATCAAACTGTCAAGCCCCTGAGCTACGTTAACAGGGTCACTTGATACCCAGAAGTCAAGCCTTTGAGCTACGTTAACAAGGTCACTTGACACAAAATGTCAAGCCCCTGAGCTAAGTTAGCAGGGCCACTTGAACTGAGACCATCAAGCCCCTGAGCTATATTAACAGGGTCACTTGATCCGAGACACGACGGAATTTCAAGGTCAAGCACGCATGTGAAACAGGAGACAATAAGGTGCTTCGGATTATCAAAGCTAGAAATTTATGGAATCATATATATATATATATATATATATATATATATATATATATATTACATAAACCAAATGCATTGTATCAAAAAAAGCAAAAACATGTACAAAAATTATGTCTTAATACTTCAAAACATGTCAAGTGTTGTCTCATATCAATTTTAGAAAAAATATCTAGTATAAGCTATGTGCATCAATAACGAGAATTCGAGAAAAACAAGTAATCGGGCACAATGTTCGTCCCTGCTTTAAGTGTCAATAGTTCGCATCCATGTGTGCAAATTAAGTTAAAATATTTTCCAACGCTTCTCGTATATAGCCTAGCACACGGATTGCATATACTCTACGTGCTACTAAACACACTAGTCATAAGACACAGACTCTTAAGACAACAAGGGATACAAATCTCATACCCCAACAGAATAGGGCATCTTGCCGCGGAGAGGTGCATGGTCGCCGCGGTGAGTCCTTTAGGTGACACATGAAACAAGCATCTCACCGTGGCGAGTTTTCCCTGAGAGGAAAAATCCTTGAAACCTCGCTGTAGCGAGGCCTTCAGGTGCTTTCTCGCCACGACAAGGCTCTAAGTCGCTGCGGCGAGCCTGACAGACTCGCTGCTTTTCTACTTTGCTCCCTGAGCCAAAATTTGACGATTCGAAGTATCGTTTCCATCCACAAGACTTAATCTATTCACTTAACATGATGGCTTGCCAAAACTAAGCTTTCTACCATATTCGGACTACACGAATCACTTGGTTCAAGGCTTCAAAAATCGGCTTAAACAATTCTAAATCATATCTATGCCCAATTTTCTGAGGCTTCGAAGCATGCGATGCAAGAATGCATTCACTTGGGTCTATTTTTCATACATCGATTCCCCGGACATTCGTGCGTTACTGCATGTGTAGAGTCATCGGCCTTCACAAACTCGGTCACAACGACCCCTGCATGTCCGATTCCTAAATTCCTAAATCTAAGACTAAGAACAACAAGCTTACGAAACAACAATCGTAAGGTTACCTTAATGAGATTTCGGCACACGAGGCTTCCAAGCTTTCACTCACGAGAATGTGCTCGATTGTTTCGATCCCCGTCCGAAAGTGTTCACGGTTCAAGAGATTAGCTATTGCGGAAGAGAATCTCTCCGTTGCAAGGTCGGGTCGAGCGATCCGGAGATGGCTAGATCAAACGGTGGCTGATTTTTCGTCAAGCTTGAGATGATGAGAGGAAAGGAGAGCTCTGCATTTCATTTCCTCTTACCTGACACACCAACTCCATGTAGGGACTATGCGTGCATGAGAGTAATTTAAACGGGGATGGGTTCCCATGTGAGGCAGCCACACACTTATGTTGGTGTTTAACATGTCTTAAGGGCCTTAGATCTGAGATCCCTCTTGAATTCCTGGTTCTGATTCCTAATGGGTCCAAATCGGGTCATGGCATATGGCCTTCACTAATGGGTCCAAGCCATAGATTTAGGATTAAATGGGTCTTATGATTCGGGTCCCCAACATGCTGGTCCTAACATTGGGCTACTAGTTATTGGGCCTCACTTTGGCTCTAAATAATGGTCACATACAAGGAGCCCAAATTACTCCAATGGGTCTAGTTCTCAGCAGACCCAGTCTTTATAGTTGAATAGCCCCATCGTATTTTGTTGGGTGCATTACGGGTCAGGTTATGTGGTGTAACAGTTTCTCTTGCAAAAATGAGAGGTATCCACTGCATCCGTTTCTCATTAGTCATTTAGCTCAAATCACAGAAATAAATGGTGCTACACTGGATTTGGCACCACAAACCCTAAATGACTTTCCCTTCGGAGGACAAAACTAACTACTTTTCATAGGTAATCGACACTTGCATGGTAAGCAAAAGCCAATCCATGCCAAGGATCACATCGAATCCTTGCATATCCAATAGGATGAGATCTACCGGCGTCTCATGATCTTCAACGAAAATAGCAATTGATCGGCAAAGCATATCGATGCTCATAAAACTTCTCATAGTAACTGACACGGCCAAAATAAAATATAAGATTTCCAAAATGACACTCAATTCAGTCATGAAATGTGGAGTCACGAAAGAGTATGTAGAACCTGGGTTTATTAATACTCGTGCTTCATGATAACAAATGTCGCTACTTTGATATAGATGTAGAGTACCTACATGTCAAACATGCAAGTCAATTTAGAGTGTACAAGTGTGTGCGATGGTACTGAGCGAATCTACTAAGCATAGGCACTAACGGTCTTGAGTAAACAGTCTGACTAGGTTGCCTTGGTGTCAGTACTGAAAACTTAGGTTGCCTTGGTGTCAGTACTGAAAACTTAGGCCTCTTGTTTGCCTGCTCGTAACCACTGGACCTCACCTGATTCGCCTTATCCTTATTTTGCTAGTCCCTTCTTTTATACATTTTCTCTATGTCTTCCTCGGCAACAAGAGCCTTGCCCATGACTCCCACATAAGTCTCCAACTCAAACATTGAAACTCTATCTTGAACATTCGACCTTAAGCCGCATTGGAACTTCTTAGCCTTCATTGTCACCGAGGCTACGTTTTCTGGTGCAAATCTTGACAGTCTTACAAACTCTATTCCATACTTTAGCACGGTCATCCGTCCTTGTTCCAATTGAATAAATTTAACCTCCGTCTGATTCTATGACACTTTGGGAAAGTATTGCTCATTGAACTCCTCAACAAATTCTTTCCAAGTCCACAAAGCATTTGGGCTTTCTTGTTCTCTTGTCCTTCATACTGATTTCCACCATGGGTCGGCCTCCTCGTCTAACTTGAAAGCAACCCACCTAACCTTCTCATCCTCAATGCAAGGAAGCACACTGAAGATTTTCTCCATTTCATTAAGCCACTTTTCTGCCTCAAGTGGATCGGCTTGTCCTGAGAAACTTGGAGGACGCACCCTCCTAAACTCTATGAATGCTAAAAGTTGCACTATATCAAAATAAGAGAAAAACTACTATAGTAGTTTAAAATAAACTACTACTTAAAATAGTGGTGTAATATTTCACTCCCTAAAATAGTAATTTTTAAGCTAAAACAGTGGTTTAAGAAATAATCTTCTTTATCACATGATTTCATCACGTGCAATCCATCGGACAGAACCCCAAAGCATCCCTTTTCTCTTTATATCACTAACCCAAAACCAAAACCAAAATGCCTCTCTCTCAACCCTTTCTTTGTTCTCTCCGAAACCCTTGCCTCTCTCTCCTCATCCTCTCTAGACAAACCCTAGTTTTGGCCATGGATTCTGCTTCCTCATTTGTGAGTAAATTTGGGAGGTTCGATTAATTAGCTAATTAATTGAGATTTGTGAATAAATCTATGTTTTTAGCTAATTAAAACCATAGATTTTGCTTCCTCATTTGTGAATAAATCCATGGTTCGATTCCTCATTTGTGACAAATGTGAATAACTATATATAGCTAATTAATCGAGATTTGGGAGGTTCGATTCCTCATTTTTTTGGTGCCAAATCCCTAGTAAGCTCTCTTCTTACAAAATCTCCCTCTCTCTCTCTCTCTTTGCCTTATTGATTAGAGGTTTTTTTGATGATCCAATTTTCTTATGATCGATTCACATGCAAATGCAGAATCGACCATTTTTTTCCTCAAAAATTAGATGATCGGATGAGGACATTGAACCCGATGTGAATCGAACACCCATTCTTCGATTCGATTTTAGCCTCGAAATCCGACCGTCTGTATTCGGATCTTCAATCCAAGTGAATCGTGGCCCTAATTTTTCCACCATAAGGTCAGTTTTCTTTGGCAATCTGTTTTTATCTGATTTTTTTTCCCTTATTTATTTATTTATAGATTTTACATCTGATTCAACGGAATTCGTGTTTCTCATGCTTGATTTCACAGAATTTGATGATAATCGCATTTGATCATAGCGATTCGAAGCAATTAGCTAGGGATTTTGAAAATGCTGATCCAATTTTTTTCATTGAATTTTTTATGATTTCTATTTCGGTTTATACATCTGATGAGGTTTTATCACTTTATGGGTTGATTTTCTATTAATCTCTTATCTGATCGGTTTTGATCGTCCTCGTCTATTTTATTGATGCTCTTTTAGCAGATTGGAATTTTGATTATTTTTTTATTTTTTTTTTGTATTTTTGTAAGCATCGATTGATCTGCTGTTATTTTCCTTTTGATTTTCGTTCGTAATTAGGTCCGATTAGTATTCGATAATTATTTTTGTCTATTTATTTTGATTTTTTGCTGTGGAGATTTGGAATTTCAATTGCTTATTTGTTGTTTGTGTAAGGGGACTAATTTAATTTTGAATGGTAAAATGCAAGAAATCAGTGCCACGAAGGACTTAGCTTCTTGAGGGGATGTTCGTCTCTTGGTTTCTGTTTATTTTAAGAACAGTATTAACGGATATTGGAGACGGCGGCGAGATTCCTTGTAATCGTTACCATTTTGACCTATTTTATTAATTTATGCTGGATATGTAGAATTTAATATTGATATTGACTCCACAATGTTGATTGCTGATTTACCTGCATTGGTTTTATTCTTTCCTCTATGATAGCTGGCCTTTTTCATTTGTATCCATACATTTAGTGGTCGCCCCAAAGTAAACAGTCGATTTGACATAAACCTCCGATCTGATGAGTGTGATTTTGTGGCCCATGGCCCATCTAAGAGATGATCGATTGGGTGGTTAAGATCAATGAACACATTCACTAACTGACATAGTATCAATTCATATATTATTTCTTAGTTTCTTCAAAGCTGGTATGCATATGATGATTGGTTTCCCACACACACAAGATAGAATTTTTACATCCCAAGACTTTTAAATCATGACTTGGCTTAGAAAGTGGATGTTAGAACAATTGTAGGGTGAATGATTGAGAAAGTAAAATGTATTATAAAAAGATGAAGAATCATATCTGTAGAACCTATCAAAGAACTGACTTATGGGTTCTACTGATATGATTCATCCTATTGTCCATTTGCAAAGAATCTCCAAAGTAGAACTGTGAGGGTTACTTTGTTGTCCTTAACAATGCTTCTATGTTTTTGTTTCCCTGGAGATGGTGCAAAATCTTACACTAGTGCTTATCGATGCTAGGTGTAGGGGAAGTTATTCTGTCGAATCTGCAACAGTAGTATTTAGGCAATATAGTTAATGCAAAGATAATCTTCAAAACTGATTCTACTTATTATTATTTGTTACTAATTTTAATCAGAGATGAATGTTCATATTTGTGATGCAGGAAAAGCCTCTTTAATATGATAAATGATGTTCCAACGATCTTTGAGGTTGTGACTGGAACTGGGAAAAAGCAAGTGAAAGAGAAGTCATCGACTACAAATCATAGCAGCAACAAATCCAAGCGAAACCCAAAAGTGGTAAAAGCATTGCAATGTCCTCATCTTCCTATTTGGTGAAGTATTTCTGAAATGCTTAGTTGTGTAGTCGTAATATGTTGAGTTGGCATTCCTTAGAAATCAGATGGTCATGATCCCATCAATTGATGGAAATGATGTAAGATGGGCGAGAGTTGAGTGCATGTGCCATTTGATGGCTTAGCATGACTCCTCAACCCTTGATTACCCATCAAATGACCATGTGATCCTAGAACTTTTGAAAAAGTCTTCTTTGTATCTTGACCTTTGACAAAAATTAATGGTTTTAGATCTCTTATGCTTTTGACTTAGTCAAATTTCATGGACTTAGGCTTGAAATAGTTTGATTTTGATGGAAAAATTGTAGGAATATTAATACATGTGTTTGCATGGTTTAGATTAACTTGATTTATGATGAAATTTCAGATTTTGATATATTATGCTCACTGTTTTAATTATATTTGATGAATGCTAAATGATTGCATGTGCTAGAGATACCATAAATTTGCTTGATCTATACTATGTCATGCCTATGATCTAAGTAGATTGGTAATTAAAAATGCAATATGTATATGATTATATCTCATCACTGTTATGCTCTGTAAATTGTTTGAAAAATTTTCATGATTTGAGGAAAATGAATGGTGATTGATCAAAATGGTTGTTAGTACTTCTGTTGCTTACTAACACTAGATCTTAGTGAAATTGGTCTCAAAAGTATGTAGAAATAATAATCTAATGGTTAAAAATAGGTTAGTTTGAGATTACATTATCTGAAATGATAAGTTGAAATTGATGTGTTGTAAAAACTTGATTTGATCTGATGGCTCTATGTGGCTAGATCGAATGGTATTGATATAAGGCTAGAAATTAGCATTAATGCGAATAGGATAGTTGCTACTGCAATCGTACTGATAGATCGATAAAATTAAACTTAATAAGACCTATAATTGTTCTGCCTCTAATCTGGAATTCCTCCGATCATATCAGAAAAAATTTTGGTGCATGATGGGCCACTACGTGTATCCCATTAAATACCAAACGGAGAGCTCATTGAGATGAGTGTTGATCTATGTAAAATAACTTAGGAAAAAATTAATTTAAATAAATTACTGGGTTCCCAATCACCCAGTCGATTTTCAGAAATTTACTCCCCATCGTTTGACCTACACGGAGTTCGGGGTAGAAAGTAGCAGATCTGCCCCTTGTTTGCACCAGAATTTTGTGCCTCAGTTGGCCTATAATTTGTTACAAGATAATGCGGCATCCTAGTATTAACCCAGTAATTTGATATTTTGTGCTTTTTATTATCTTAATAGAGGTTCCAAATATAGTGGCATGCACCTTTTTATGCCTCATTGGCATTAGGAGGAACTGCTAAAATATCCTCTGTTATTAGATGTGTCGTACTTATTAGGTTTTCTTATTACTAATGGACAGAAAAGCAGGGTTCATGAAGGATCCAACTTTGAATATTAGAAAAAAATACTGATCCAAAGTGGTTTATTTCTTTCCTTGCCATCTAATACGAACTGGAATACCCTCAAATTCTGTATACTTTTCAAGTGCTTTTATGCTTTCCTTCTTACAGAAGCCTAGATGCCTTAAGCCCCTAATTTAAAGGGCAAAATAGTCACAAAAATAAATTCTTTTTAACAAATGTCATGCCCTATGGATGTAGTATCCAAAACGGGTTTTAAATGCCTTCAAGTTCTTGTTTCCATCATTAAATGCCTTAATCTTCCCTATTAGAGTAAACGAGGAAGGCCAAAAAGTAGTACACTATTGTCAATTTATTTTGGTTTGTTCCATTATCTTTAAGACAGTTGAAGACTGTTTTAATTCTTTGATATTCATAGTTTTCTGGTTGGACTAGCAGCATTTCCACCATGTCTATGATTTGCTACTCCACTAGAAACGACAGATTCAGATAAAGGCAATCAAACTCAGGAGGCTGCACATATATTTAGATCATTAGAAAATTCTGCCTCCGTGCCTGTAGTGCCATCAACTACCCCAAACAACTTTCCATATGTTTCTTATGCCACTTCAAATCTAGCCAATGATTTTGTAAATTCCAAACCACTTTTTGGTACTTCAACACACCTTATTTCCTCCAGCAACAATGTTGGCAGCACAAATGTTGGAAATAGTCCATCTATATCTGCAGCACCACCTACATTTCGTCCGGCAATATCTCAGTTTGGATCCAAAACCACTGCAGTGGTTGCTGCTTCCAATTCAGTTCTCCCACTTCTAAGGGCAGCAGATGTGGTTGAACTAGAAATTCCGTTCAACCTGGTTGAACCTGACCATTGTCCTTCACTACAGACTAGTACATGTATGTTGGTATATGGTGTGAAACCTATGCAACATGGGTTCAGAGAAGTCATATCGGCTGATACTGACTAGACAATATCGGCTGATACTGACTAGTATCGGTCCGATACAGCTACATATACCGATACCACCCGGATACCTGTTTCAGGGTGGTATTGGTATCGGTTCTCAACGAAACTGATACGTATCGATTCTCAATGAAACTGATACGTATCGATATCAGCCAAGTTTTGATACCATGCTCCATACCAAACATCAATTGGTACTCTGCAGTAGTTTATTGTATAATTTTGTCAGCTTTTCAATGTGTTGATTTTGTCCGTTTAGTTGAATTTGTGCATTTTCTGCTTATTAGATTGCAAGATCCATGCAGAAGGTGCTAAGTACTCTATAAATATATCCCAATTTTTGGTCTTTTGTTGGCTGCTAGTTGATTTTATATTTAATTAGTTTTTTGTTTTTCTTTGTTAACTTTTTTCGGCCTAGTTCTCATACATCAATCTCCTGTAATTCATATAATTTCCTTCATAATCTGTCAATAACTCCATCTGCGTCTTTATCAATAACTTTATATTAAGTCACATGATAATATGTAACTTAATATAAAGGCTAGTGAGGAGCATTTCCTCATTAAGCCATTTACCCTAATTCTTCTCTTCATTTCTCTCTCTCAATCTTCTTCTCTAAAACAAGCCTATTTATCAAACCCTAGACCTATTCTCCATCACCACTATTTAACACATCATCAAATCTTCTTGGTATCAGAACTCGACCCATCAGTACATGTCATAATTGCTGATGTCAACATGGTGTTAGGTTGATGTCGGCTTGGTCAACCTATTTGACCTCCATTTGACTAGAAACCCACACAAAATGGATTTGTTTTGTCATATGATTACTTCTTGCTTTTACATCGAATGGATTTAAAGATATTTTAAACAATTTTCAATTAGATCTTGATGCTATTGTTGTTTCCCCTGATTCTCAGATTTCTCACTCGCAGATCTTCGTGGGACTCTGACAGGCTTGAAATCTACATAAGCCCGATGATTGAATGAAGAGACCTAGGATGTAGAAGATCATAACATGAGTGATTTGATAGATTTTGATTCTCATATATCCACTCATGTGGTACTTCATCATACAATTCATGTCAGATCCATCTGTCTAGATATCTTCATGTACGTCTAGAAAGCCATATGCTTTGTAAGAAGCTTGTACAGTTTGGGAGGAAGTTTTTTTTGATCAACTTCGTTTAGTCACTTTGGGAAAAAATGTTATAGGCTATAGTCACCTATTGTAGTTCGGGTTTACTGTGATATAGGCTGTCTAATAGAAATCGAAGGTCTTAACACAAAGAACCGTACTCAACTTCACTTATGCACTCAAAGAAAGGCATGGAAGAATGGAATCCAATACATTATTTTCGATAGAGTACGGTACACAGAACACCAACCAAATCTCGATAAAAAATAAAACTACAAGCAATTTCAACGTGACCACTTTCTTTGAACTAATTAATACACCCTCTTTACTCTGTGGTTTGCACACCCATTTGGGTAAGTTTGGACATGATCATGATCATTGCTTTAAGTTACACGGATATCCTGCTTCATTGTCATCACTTGACATTAGGTTCTCTAAGGACAGACATTTTAGAGATGGTTCGAGCCGACTTGCGAAGTCATTCACTTACTACATCTCCTCTGCTACATCTGGTATGACTTTTAAGCCTGAACCTTAAGTTACATTTGCTTTTGCTGCCTCCACGACATCTCACTCTCCTTGATTGGTTATTGATTCGCTACTGACCAGATGACATGCGAGTTACAAGTTTTTCTACCTCTCTCCTCCTAGTACCTCTGCCTGGGTTCATCTTAATGATGGTTCCTTCACCCTCTTTTGGGGTTGGTACCATACCTTTATCCAGCTCTCTTTTCCTTGGCTAATACTTTACATGTCTTTCATTATTCCACAAATTTTTTTTCTGTTAGTCGACTTGTAAAGCAACTAAACTATTGTGTTGATGTTTTATCCTTCTCATAGCATTTTGCAGGAGCTGATTACTAGGAGGATTATTGATAAAAAGGCACAAAGCGAGGGGGTTTATATTATTTGAACTTGCAGTTGATTGTTATGTTGCTTCTGTTGTGGTTACAAATGAACTTTGTTCCAGTTTTCCTCCTTTATCTTCTATTGTTGTAAATAGTGAAACTTTTAGAGCCTGTTTGATTGGTCGTAGTGGGGCTTGAATACGTGCTTTGGATGGAAATTGCATGAGTCAAACCTAAAAGCGTTGTTTGATTGGAAAGTTGACTATGCGCGTAAGGTACGGATGTGGTTACACGCACGTAGCCCAAATGGACTACGAGCCCAACCTCTTGTATTCCATGTCCCTTACACATTTGATTCTTGTCGGGCTCTTAACTTCCCAAATAAACACCCTCTCTTCCCCAGCCATTATTCATCCTTCGAAAATGTTGAAGGGAACTACAGAACTCCTCCTTCTCAAAAAAGCTTTACGCAGAGGACAGGCATAGAGTAGCCCATAGAGATGGCATTCAGATCTAGCCATTGAGAATCAGTCTCCATTTGGATTTTGAGGTAGGGTTTGATAGGGTCTAGAGAAGGAAAATGAATTTCTGACTTTTGATATTTCACTGCATTTGGTGGTGAAGGGAGGAGAAAGAGAGGGTTTGTGTAAAACCCCTTATATATGTATGTGCAATGCAACAAATATAAATTTGTTGTTATGTATCTATATGATGACAGCTGCTCCACCGCCTTAAGGAACCTTCTCATTGTCATCAGTTGTAGCTGTGATATTTTTTTTATCAATTTGGACTAGAATACTAACTTTTTATTATTGTTGATGGTGATTTGATAAAAATAGGACTGTAAAAGTTTAGGGGAATGTGGAAAATGAAAATTATAGAAAAAATTAGAAGCTGTTAGGAGAAAATTTAGATGTTGAAACATTGATTCAAATCAAATGCAAATACACTTATGATATTGGCTACTACTTACTACTTAAGTTGGGCTATTACAAGCTTGGCATTGGCAAACAATGCGAAAACGTGTTTCAACATGATACGTGTTTCGCTTGTTGCGTCATCAAACAATAAGCTGATGCGTGTAAGACCAATACAAGCCAAACGCGTATTGGCCCCATAACGCGTTTCGCCAATACATGCAATCAAACAGGCCCTTAAAGTCGTGGCATTGCCCGTTTGGGGCAACGTTGGTTTTAAAACTCTATACAATCTTATTCCTAGTTTTAAAAATTTGTGCATATCGGCTAAATTTCAATGTGAGATTTGTGAGTTAACCAAACATGTTCGCAGCTCTTATCCTTTTCATATGCATCACTGTCATATTCCTTTTGAATTACTTTATTATGATGTGTGGGGTCATAACTAATTGTCTCCCTAGAGGGATTTATGTACTATGTAGTGTTTGTTGATTATTTTTACGCGAGCTACTTGAGTTTACTTGCTGAAATTGAAAGGTGAAGTCTTTCATAAGTTTGAATACTTTCATTCTGTGGTCAACATTCAGTATTAAAGTTGTATTAGGACTCCCCGTACTGACAATTGTGTATTCCTCTCCAGCCTTTGATCAAATCCTATGTAATGTGATACCCCATCAGTTTCCGTATCTACACTCCGCAACAAAATGGTGTTGCGAAGCATAAGCATCAACATCTTATTTGAGTGACTCTATGTGTTCTGTATGCGTCAAAGTCATATTGGTCATTGGTTCTCCTCATTGCTGACATCTTAATGAATAGAACCTGCACTCATGCTTTAAATGGAGGTATTCCCCATCTGTCTTTATATCCTGACCAGGCCTTGTTTCATATTACACCTTGCATGTTTGGATGTGTGTTTTGTTCTAAATCATGGCCCTAATCATCATAAGTTGATAATAAGGCAATCAAAGGTATTTGGGTTGTTGTTCTTCACACTCTAAAGGATACAGATGCTACGACTCTAGGGCACCTAGATTTTATACTTCCATGGATTCTCATTCTTTGAAGATGTTGCATACTTCTCTGCTGATCGCTTAACTCCTTCGTCTGTTATTCTTCAATGCCACAAATGGCATGGTTCTCCTGCTTCTGTGCGACAACCTCCTTCCTCTTTGCAGGTTCCTCTTGTAAGTACTATTTGTTCTCCTCTAAGTTCATTTCCCCTTGTTTCTGATAGTACCACTAACTTGAATGTTGATCTCAATCTTCCCATTGCATTTTATAAAGGGGTACGAAAGTGTGTTAATCCATATCCAATAGGAAAATATGTTTCTTCTCAGCCTTTATTCTTTGCATGCAAGGCCTTCCTAGCCCAAGTTGATAATATCACTATTCACTGTTTTGTCAATGTTCCCTAGTTCACCTGCATTGGAATGCAACAATGTTAGAAGAGATGGATGCCCTTCGGAAAAAATCACACGTGATTTGGTATCTTTTCCTCCAGGGAAAACTAGAGTAGGGTGCAAGTGAGTGTTTGCAGGCAACCACAATTTGATGACATTGTCTCTAGATAAAAAGCAAGTTGTGGCCAGGGGGTTCACTTAGACTAATGGTCTAGATTAGGAAGCCATGTTTTCCCCAGTTTCCAAGCTCACATTCATTTGTATTTTACTATCTATTATGCCTGCCCAAAATTGGCCTCTCTACCAGCTCAATGTGAAGAATGCATTTTTGCATGGTCATCTCTCAAAAGAACTATAATGCAGCCCCCGTTTGGCTATTTGTTTCAGGGGAGTCAAAATATCAAGTATATCGACTCCTAAGTCAATCTATAGGTTGAAGCAGTTGTCTCATGCATAAAGGGTTTCAATACTAAAGCCCACGAAAGGTTTTAAAAGTTAAAAAGCCCTCTTTTGCTGACCTATAAGTTAAAACCCTAGAGAGAGAGAGAGAGAGTCTTTCGCATAATCTTTCGTCGTTGGAAAAATCGCAGTACATAATCTTTTTCCCAGAAAAATCACAGCTATGTTAATCTTCTATGGCTGGAAAAATCACAACTGTATTAATCTTTTATGGCCCGAAAAATCGCAGCTGCATAATCTTTTATTTCTGGAAAAATAGAAAAGTCGAATAAAAAGCCCTCGCAGCTACATAATCTTTTATTTCTGGAAAAGTAGAAAAGTCAAATAAAAAGCCCTAAAAGATCGCAGATTTCAATGTTCAAATGTTTTCTTTCTCAAGGTATCTTCTAGATTTCTTTTTAAAATTTTTTTTTTTTTTTTTCAATTCATATACCGAAAACATGTCCTGTGTTGAGATTATGATGTAGCCTTTTTTTTCTTCCAAACGTACTTTTTTATGGCATGCACCATAGATCATTATTGTGGCGATATACATGGAGTAAAATGTTTTTATTTTCTTTATTGGAACCGTGTAAACCACGATTCCTAATCTGTAGGAACCGCGATTCCTATGCGAGTTCGTTTCTAGAACGCGGAATTGTTGTTCCAACAAGAATCGGTGAGGCAATTACACAGTTCCTGCTTCTAAGGTTCAACCATTATGAAGATAGCTGGTTGTGCAGCATTGATCCAAATGGCTCCTCTATCAGATCATTATATGGTTATTTGATTAAAGGACCTTTAATCGGTCAGGTGTGGACTGGCTTATGGTTATCTGATTTAAAAGCGATCAATATTTGTCAATTGTTCTCAATGGGGGAGATTTAGGTTGCGTCTACCATAGCTCTTTATCTGCTCCAGTACCTAATACTGTGTATTTTCTCTTTGCTTTATGTTTTCTTGGTACAATTTGACCTACAAATACTAATCTAAGCATTTCGTTTTTCAGGTCATCTGTTCACTTTGGATGTTCAACAGTGGTTGCTTTGAATTTGCTTTCTCATTGCTTGAATACCTACATTTTGTGCTATTTTAAGATCATTATCTTATCGAATCAGGTACTTGGAAAACTGTTAACGCATTTCTAAAAGAAGTTGTCTACAATGAACTTTTATTCAACTTTTATGTTCTCCATCTCTAGTTTCTCAAACTTCTTTAGATATGTTTCTAATGGAAAAAGGGATAACAGGGCATAAGAAAATGGAGTACATGCATCTTAAATGCTAACTATGGTAAAATATTTGACTTTCATGAATGTTGAGGCTATATATAATTTTTCATCCTCACATATCTGAGAAAGTCCCTTTTCCACAATCATATGAAAAATTAGGGTGTACTCCATTTCTAAAGCTAAGCACAAACTTTAAGGAAACTTGCTCATATTGGAAAACTTGATGACCTTCCTCTCTGGAATGAGTAAATATCATAAATATATATATAAAGACTGCTCAACAAACTAATAGGTCGGAGCCCTTAATATCTTCAGCACCATCAACTTTGCGGATCTAGGAGATAAAAATGGAGTTCATCACCTTCACCTTCCCAACATGCCATAGGTATAGCACTAGTGGGAAAAAATAAAAAATAAATAGAAAATTTCCATAGTAACTCTGACATGGCAAGGAGCCTTGTTCTTTCTACTGTTCATCACCTCCTCTCCTGGAAATTGCCCTTCAATGGTGCTGCTTTCATGTTCTGCATAGACTTAGACACTTAGTCCATCAACTGTGGGTCTATTGTAGCCCTCATCTGTGTGCATTCTCACAAAACTGAACCATTTTCTGACAAATCATCTCCCCATCTGCGCTTCTATTTCTCTTCACCAACAAACTTCCATTAAATTATTTTTATTTCTTGCATTAGCTACTTAAATATAAAATGGATAATAATAACCTCATTGTATTACATCATATCATCTAATTAACTGTGGGTCTATTGTAGCCCTCATCCGTGTGCATTCTCACAAAACTGAACCATTTTCTGACCAATCATCTCCCCATCTGCGCATCTATTTCTCTTCACCAACAAACTTCCATTAAATTATTTTTATTTCTTGCATTAGCTACTCAAATATAAAATGGATAATAATAACCTCATTGTATTACATCATATCATCTAATTACTCCAAAATCTGAAATATTTTTTTGAAGTTATATCATTATATTACCTGAAAAATAAAAATTCCTAAAGCATTAAACTCCGAGGCATCGAAATGCATCAAATTTCCCTCAATTTAAGAAATAATAAATGACTTGCCACGGAAGAGAGGGAGAGAGAGAGATCTCAGGCCTTCAATGCATCTCCTCCGTACACGCTTCACATGGCGAAGATTCTCCAATGGGGCTACTTGATTAACTTCCTAATCAACTCACAAAACAACAGTAAATCAACTAGAAACCTAAAATCTTTTCAAATTCAACAATAGAGTGGGACCTTTTAAGCAAAAAATTAATCAAAATTCACTGACAAAACACAACGTAATATCGAACCCTGACCTAACAATAGTATTGGCAAGCTTTGGATCGATCTCTGAAGCAACTACATTCACTGTAAACGAAAAATAAATTATTTAAATTATTTTTCCTTAGCAACATTAAGGCTTTATAGCTGAAAAATATCAATACCCACACAGTTTATGGATGCGTATGGCATTGCTCTTTGGTAGCCCCTGCCATACCAGGATGTTAACAAAGAGGATGGTAACCTGCTAAAGCAGGTGAGCTCTGCTATGGCAGGGACTACCAATGAGCGATGCCATACGCAGCCTATATATCTGTAAAACACGATAGCACTTACCGGTGGATTGTTCATTGGAGATCGGTAGCTTTTTAGGCACGTGAAGAATCTCCCACGGCATCGTTTGCGCCTTCAGATTACGAACCGATTATCCACCCTTAGGTATGGTGCAGGCAGATCAGACGGCTTAGGGATCTCTCGGCGTCTGATAGGGTTTGAAGAGGGTTTCAGCACGAGACAACGGGGAAATGGCGCGAATCACAGAGATTTTTGTCTGAAATATGAAAACCGATTTGGGAAGGAGTTTGGTTTGCAAGCTTGTGATTAGCTATGGAGTTTGTTACTTTGGTTTACAAGCCCTGTGCTATGTATTATGTAGTAATATTTTGATAAGAAAAGAACAAAATAGAGACGGTACCTCTATGGCGTGAGCCCCCCAGGTTTGTTTCTTACAGCTCTTTATCGTGTTTATAAGAGATAAACTCCATTTCTAATGCATGTTTTTTTATTCTATTTTTGGCATCACCATTAATAATTTTGTTATTTGAAATGATGATTGAAGCTTACTGGTTTATTTATTTTTTAATTCCTCTCTTTTTGTATTGGTATTTGTGGGTGAGTCCTTTTTCTAAGATAATTTTTTTACTGTATGAATTCAGGTACTTACAAATGGGAGGTTGAGGAGTGTGAGCCACAGGGTCATGGCCAACAGCTTCAAATCATCAGGATGAGCTGAAATGCTAATTTACTATTTTAGGAAATGAGTTGGTCAAAATAGGTTGGCAATGACATTTATGGCTGGCAAAATTAATTAAATATGGAAAAAGAATGTTCTTTTGTTTCATGTAACTATCAACAGTGAATAAAATTTCATTTAATGCTATTTTTACTTTTTCACATTTTCTTTTTTTATTTTATATATTATTGACTAGTATGTAAGTTTTCTCTATTTGCTCTGAGATATGGGTTGAGCCCAGATCGTTGTGCATTAGTTAGTTTCTTATACTTCATAGACGCCTCAAATCCAAATGCCTTTTCCAGATGGTACAGATTAAGTAGAGTTTCCACTTTCCCAAAAAAAGTATTAAAAAAATTGCATTAAAAAATGCATTAAAAAAGGCATTAAAAAATTGCTTTAAAAAAAGCATAAAAAAATTGCATTAAAAAAAGCATAAAAAAAATATTATTTAAAAAAAAATTGCATAAAAAATCGTTGAGATAATTTTCTTTTTAAAAAAAAATTATATTTTTTCTAAAAAAATTTGCATAAAAAAATCACTGCCAAAAGTAGTGATTTTTTCTATGACTGTTAAGAGTAGTCGTTGTTGAAGTTCATAAACCACTGTCTTGTATAGTGGTAAAAAAAAACCACTCCTTTTTTTACAATTGTTTAGTTCAGTTACGTGTACTTTAACATTATCGAAACCCTATTTTAAAAAAACCTTTGTATTACTTGATTTTTGGCTTTTTCACATAGTGTTGAGGTTGATGTTGATGATTATTCGCATTATTCGCAACCATTAACTCAGTTTGTTGTGCCATTGCATTGCCCACAGTCTTCATTGCAGGTGTCAACCTTCCCCTTCATTTCTTCCTTGATCTCCTTCTTCTGGAGTATCCCTCTCTCCAATTAGAATCTTATTTGAACCAGTGGTTATCCCTTCACCACTCCTTGTGTTTCGTATACGACCGCCTCTTAGTCTGCCTCTACCTCTAGTGGGCATATTGATCTATAAACATGAAATAAAAGTTTCATCAACAAATGGGCCCTTTACTTTGACAAAACCTTAAGCTCCTATTCCAAGTCTAGATTCTATTAGAAATTTCTAAAGCCATAAGCTTTGATACCAACTATGACAGCCCAATTTCCTAACCCAGAAATCCATGTCGTTGAATCGCCGTTTCCGACAGTCCCCGAATCGTAACACTTGATATGTCCACATAGAGCGCAGAATTCAAAATAGATATCTCTTGCAAAGCAGATAGAATCATCATATATGGAAAAAGAAAACTCCAATTCTATATACATATCAAGACAAAATGACAGTTCTATCTTTATGAAAATCATAAGTTTGACAACTGAAATGAACCACCGGTAATGGCCGACCATCACCTAAATAGTGGTTCACAACATAAGCTTATATTACATGAATTCAAAGTTCCAAACTAGATATAAAGGCCGAATGTACCAAGCCTAAGTCTCACAAACTCAAAATGATCAATATTCCCTAAGGGAAAAACTCCTCTGGAGGAGGCTCTGATTCTTCCTCCAGAGTGTACTATGGATCACTGTCTTGCTCCTAATCCTTATCAAACTCTGTACCTATGACGTATAGTCGAAGGGTGAGTTAACAGTCTAAGCTCAATAGGGGGAATATCACTAGCATTTATATCATATTTCAATGCATAGATTCCATGACTGATTTCAAAAGCACATTTCACATAAAACTGAATTTTGAGATGCTTGAATCAAAATAAAACAAAATTCAAATACACATTCGGAATTTGTTTCGTAGTTTCAAAGTTCTTACATGAATTCGGATTTTATTTGCTTCTTGTATTTCAAAGTGACTTAAAACCATAACTTAAATAGTCACCTGATGAGTAGTGAAATATGATGATATTTCACCCCTAAATACCTATATTTAGCCGTCCGATGAAGGCTATTTGATGAGATTTGCTAGATTTGAAGTGTTTCAGGTAAATACAGTCCAAGTTTCTAAAACAGCCCAAGAATCCCGAAAATAATGTCAAAACACTGCTATTTTGGGTCATTGAGAACTTAGTGAGACGTACAGCTCAATTTGGACCTTCAAGACGTCCGATTCAGGAAATGGCTAAAACATAAACGTTGTAGAGCTCGTCGTCAGCTTTCCAACGCCTCAAGAATCACCTCAATCCGAGTTCGATACAGAAAATTATGAGCAAAATACCGAGGCAGTATCTGATGCAAAGCTAGGCGGGAATTCACGAAAATTACTCTTAGATGTCAATCGAGAGAGGTATTAGGGTTAGGCTATTATAAAAAGGGAAGCCACGAGTTTCTTAAGGGGATTTTTGGCAATTAGAATATTATTCATTCTTTATTTTTAGTTTTTAGGGCTCTTCACTTTGGGGGAATATTTTCTTCATCTTTTCAAGTCTTCTTCTCTCCTTCTTCTAGGGTTTATTCAGGGTAGATTGTACCTAGGATTTGCATTATTTTCTCGAAATTCATAGATTGTATTTAGGAAAAACAATTGCAAATATCTTTTGGAAGAAATAAAGAGGAATAACTTTGAAAGAAAAAGGAGATCAAACACCAAAGATGGCGGCTAAATCATGATCGGGAAGATGCGATCCCGATAAGTACCCGTGTTTATGATTAATACATGATCTATTATTGTTATCATGGAATCGTTTTGCTCAAAGTTTGTGTGATTGAAAATATTTTGAATGCTTTGTTATGACCGTTGATTCAGCGTATCACGGTAATCGCTAGATCCGGACCCGCAGTCGATCTAGTCAGAGCGATTATGTCGATTGTCGTGATCTAAATATCATGAGATACGCTATGCTTTTTACATGACTCATACCGCAATGTTATTTGAGTCATTGTTTTTAGATAGGGTATGCGGATTGATGATCATATTTTATTTCAAGTCATTTTCTAGATGAATGATGGTGTGAATGATGATTTAATGGAAACCGTGGGTTTTAATGATAGAAAAGCGAATGCAGGGTAGCATATTCCTTGATCTCATTTTAATATTGTTCTAGATTTATCGATGTAATTAATTGTTTAGATTAATTTATTTTACGCATTTAGGAAAAGTGTGTTAAGTTTTGGTAAAATTGAATCGCCCTTTGGTACTTCCTTAGGACGTTTTAAAATCTCTAAAGAATTAATTAAAATTCACGTTTCCATGGGTTCGACACTTTCTTGCCATCGCAATAGATCTTGTGCACTTGCAAGGGTTACATTCTAAATCGATCAAGTTTTTGGCGCCGCTGCCGGGGAAATCGGTGAAATTTTGATTAATTCGGATAGGGATTTTTCTGTTTTGAGTGTTTAAAAAAAAAATAATAATAATAATTATTATTATTATTATTTCCCTTATTTTTCTCTCTTTGATAATATTTTGTGGAGTCTTTTTAGGAAGTTTAGATTTTTAGGATACCTTTCTTAGGAAATTTAGGAAGTAGAGATTTTTAGGACTTCTTATTTTAGATTTGGTAGGACTCTTTTTCCTTATTTTCCTCTTTTAGATATTTTTAGGATTTTCTAAATTTAGTCATTAACTTTTGTGGGACTTTTGTTTTAGGATTTTTAGGAATCTTTCATTCTTCTCCTTATTTTTCTCTTTTAGGAAAGATTTTATAGGATTTTCAATTTTAATTTTTAATTTTCGAATTTAATTTTAAAAAAAAAAAAAATTAAAAATTAAAAAAAAATTTTAATTTGAATTTAAAAAAAAAAAAAAAAAAAAAAAAAAAAATTTAATTAATTTAAATTCGAATTTTAATTTTAATTTGAATTTAAAAATAAATAAATAAATAATTAATTAATTAATTAATTTAAATTTGAATTTTAATTTTAATTTTAATTTGAATATAAAAAAAATAAAAATAATAAAAAAAAATTAATTTAAATTCGAATTTTAATTAAAAAAAAAAAAAGAAAAAAAAAAAAAGAAGAAATCTTTCCTGCTGATATTGGCTACTGTTTATCATCTTTGTTTAAATCGTTTGAAGCAGAATTTTGTGGGTTTGTTGTGGATTCTTCAACCCTGTTTGTGAGTGTTGGTGTATGAGCTTTACTCGTTCTCATCACCCACATCTGCTACCGTTTAATCTTGAGATCGAAAGAGCTTGTAGAGAGAATCGAAGAGTCCAGAGGAATCAATATCAACAAACTGAGACCATGGCAGACCAAAGGCAAGAGAGAGATGAGAATAACAACAATGGGAATGTCAATAATGGAAATAATAGGAACAATAATTTTGATGAGGGCCCTAGAACCGGAGTATTATAACGATCCTGGTTTTACGAGGATCGTGAATGTATTATGCATGCTCCCATTCCGTGGGAACCACTATGAATTCAAATCAATGATTCAAATGCTACCAATTTTCCATGGGTTAGCAAATGAAAATTCATACGTTCACTTAAATGAATTCACTGGGTATGCAAAATGTTGAGTCCACAATGTCATCTTGATGAGATAGCAAGCTCACTCTTTCCGTTCTCTTTAAGAGATAAAGCAAAAATATGGTTCTATTCCTTAGAACCACAATCTATTCGTAGTTGGGCAGTAGCCGCATTCCTTAAAAATATTTTCCCATGACTAAGGCCATTGAATTGCGTCAAGATCCAGTTCTTTTCCCAACAACCTCTGAAACATTCCATGAATGTTGGGAACGCGTTTAAGGAATTGATCGAAGTTGCCCAAATCATCAAGTTCCAAGGTGGCAACAAGTCCAAAGTTTTTACAATGGATGATTCTCAAGAGAGACGCATGGTTGATGCATCTTGTGGTGGATCTTGTGCCACGAAAGAAAATTTGACATTGTTTGAAAAGTTATATCAAACTTCGATACAAAGTGAGACACTGGGCGAACCAACTTGAACTCGCACCTAAATCTCATGTGTTGACAAAAGGCGGATTATGCGATGTCAACAATAATGCCTCGAATCTCTCAACAAAGGTTGACATGTCTTTGTCCAAACAGATGAACATGTTGTTAGTCGCTACCAAGCAAGCTAAAGCTCCTGTCACCCCCCGTGTTCAATTTGTGACCACCGGTCATATGGCTAATGAGTGCCCTACTACCTTGTCATTCTTCCACGATGAACCTAATCCTCAAGAGCGTGTAAATGTGACTCAATCTTATCGGCGTGGTAGAAACATGTACTCCAATACCTACAATCCGGAATGGAAAAATTACCCCAACTTAGGATGGGGTGAATCGAATAAGCGGCCAGTAAACCAAAGAACATAGAGCCAACACAATGGGTGGACAACAACCTTTTCAACCAAATTTTCAACAAAATTTTCGTCCACAATGAAATTTCCAGAATTCTAATTTCCAATGTAATTCCAATTTCCAAGAATGCTCAGATTATCATCCAAATTCGACTCACCGAAAAATCGAATTTCAATCAATCTTAATCAATCTCATGCCAAGATTTGAAGATTCGATCTGAAGAAAAGCTTATGCGAAGCATGCAATCTTCAGCAGATGATAATGGACCAAGTCGATCAATTGGCCAATCAATGAGTCGTGAGAGGAAGGTAGGCTCTCCACCAACCCATCAATAATCCTCGAGGCCAAGCACCATCTCAAGCAGACCATCGAATAGTCAACAGGTTGAAAGTCATTACGGTCTTTGAGAAGTGGACGAGAGGTTGATAATCAAGTGGAAATGCACAGAAGTCGATGAAGAAAGAGAAGCGATGAGGAAAAGAATCGGAGAAAAGAAAGGAGAAAGGAAAAGGAAAGAGAAAGGAAAAGGAAAAGAGAAAGAAAGAGACAAAGAGCCGAGATAAGAAAAGTGCAAGAGCAAGGAAGAGAAAGGAAAAGAAAAAGTAATAGAGGAAGAGTTTCTTCAACCGTCCAACAAGGACGTGAAAAAGAATCGGAAATGGAATCGCACCTTATGTCCCAAAGGCACCATTCCTCAATGCCTAACTCCTCCATCTAGAATGGGAAAGGGACCGACAAAATGGAAGAAATTTTGAAACATTCAAGCAAGTAAAGATAAATCTTCCATTACTTGAAACAATCAAACAAGTTCACGAGTGCCAAGTTTTTCAAAGATTTGTGCACTCGGAAGATAAAGGCACGTACTCACGCTTTCAAAGAAAGTGTTCCTAACAAATCAAGTCACTTGATATTGCGATTGGAAACCCCTGAACCGAAAGACCACAGGTCCCAAGCATGTTCCATGTGTCATTGGTGGGCAACCAATTGGAAAGGCGTTATTGGATTTGGGAGCAAGTGTTAATCTGATCCCATACTCAATGTACGAGAAACTCGGATTGGGTGAATTGAAACCCATGACGGTCACACTCCAACTGGCAGATAGATCAGAAAGAAGACCGAGGGGTGTTATCGAGGATGTTTTGGTTGGAATAGACAAGTTTGTCTTTCCAGGACTTCGTTGTCTTAGACATGGAACCACCTGCGAAATCAATCAATCAAGTCCCAATTATTCTTGGACGTCCGTTTCTCGCCACTGCCAACGCTTGCATTAATTGTCGCACGGGAGTCATGGACGTTTCTTTTGGAAACATGAAAGTCAGGCTTAACATATTCCATGCGATGAACCATTTCCCTAATGAGGATGAGGTCGAATGTTTTTACATCGATCAGATGGACGAAGTGGTGGATGAAGCATTACCATCAATGCTCACCAAAGAGGAATTTGAAACTGCTTTGTTAGCCATCTATGAGGACAAAGGGCTTGAAAGGAAGCAGTCAGAAGAGAAAAAGTCAAATTCATCATGTCAAGATGATAACTTATGTGAAGTTGTGACTAAGGTAGAACCACTACCTACTGAGGTAAAGGATGTGCTGACTCCATCAATTGAGCAGCCACCAACCAGCATGGAATTGAAGCAATTGCACAGGTCCCTCAAATATGCTTTTACGGGACCTCGAAACACTTCCGATAATTTCATCCACATTATCGGAAGAACAAGAGAATGATTTGTTGAAGGTCTTTGAAAAGCACAAGGAGGCCATCGGATGGACCTTAGGCGATCTCAAGGATTGACCCATCGGTATGTATGCATAAAATACATACGGAGGATGAGAGTAAACCATCGAGGAACCACAGAGGCGACTTAATCCGAACATGCAAGAAGTCGTTTTAAAGGAAATCATTAAACTCCTCGATCGGAATCATCTATCCGATCTACGATAGTGAATGGGTTAGTCCGGTACAAATCGTTAGAAAAAATGCGGAATTACGATTGAAAGAAACTACGGAGGAGAATTGGTGCCACTCGTGAAACTCTTGGATGGCGTGTGTGCATTGATTATCGAAAATTGAACACCACCGAAAGATCATTTTCCCCTTGGTTCATTGATCAAATTCTTGAGAAGTTAGGCGGGCAAGAGTTTTATTGCTTTCTTGATGGTTATTCGGGATACAATCAAGTGCCCGTTTTCGGTGATCAAGAAGACAACATTCACGTGTCCATATGGTACGTTTGCATATCGAAGGATGCCATTCGGCTTATGTAATGCTCGCCACGCTTCAGCGATGTATGTTGGCCATATTCTCGGACATGATCGACAAATTCATCGAAGTCTTCATGGGCGACTTCTCGTTTTGGAAAAACATTTGATTCTTGTTTGAATCATCTTTCACAGTGTTACAGCGTTGTGTAGATTCCAAACTTGTTCTCGGTGGGAAAGAGCCATTTTATGGTTCAACAAGGAATTGTGTTGGGGCATATTGTTTCAACGAAAGGAATTGAAGTTGATAAGGCGAAGGTCGACTTAATTGCAAATTTACCACCTCCTAAAGTGTTCGACAAATTCGATCATTTTGGGGCATCTTTGGATTTTATAGAAGATTCATTAAGGATTTTAGCAAGGTGGCTAAACCATTGTGCACTTTGCTTGGCAAAGATGTTCTTTGATTTGATGAGGATTGCATAAAAGGCATTCCTAAATTATGCGTGAACTCTTATCAAATGCAATAATCCAACCACCGGATTATTCTTTACCATTCGAACTCATGTGTGATGCATCCGATTATGCGATCGGAGTGTTTTAGGGCAAAGGGTGAATAAATTACCTCACATAATTTATTATGCTAGCAAGACATTAATTGATGCCCAATCAATTACACCACCACCGAGAAGGAATTATTAGTCGGGTGTATGCTCCGGACAAATTCCGCTCCTATTTGCTTGATCGAAAATAGTGGTCTTTTCGCATCACTCGCTTTGAAATATCTTTTAGCAAAGAAGGATGCGAAACCAAGGTCGATCCGCTGATCCCGCTTCCGTGAATTCAACTTTGAGATTAAAGATAAAAAGGGGGTTGAGAACGTTGTGGCTGATCTGTCTAGAATTCTGCCTGAAGAATCATCTATACCTGAGACCATCCGTGACACATTTCCGGATGAACATTTGATGGCAATTGATGTAGCTGGTGCAAAAGTTCCGTGATTTGCTAACATCGTGAATTATCTGGTCACTGGCAGAATTCCCACTGAGTGGGGTAAGAATGATAAGAATCTCTTTTTCTCCCAAATAAAATACTATTTCTGGGATGAACCATATTTGTTTAAATTATGCTCGGATCAGATCATTAGGAGATGCGTGCCAGAAGACGAGCAACTAAGCATCCTAAATTTTTGCCATCTATGTGGGGCTGTGGAGGCCATTTCGAGGATGTAAGACCGCATGAAAATCCTTCAAAGCGGATTCTATCGCCCTCAATCTTTCGTGACGCAATAATCGCAAGGAATGCCAACTGTCAACAAATTTTGGCAATATTTCACGATTTAAATATGATGCCCCTTAATCCAATTCGATTGTTGAAATTTTCGATGTTTGGGGATTGACTTTATGGGTCCTTTCCACCATCCTTTGGGTATTCATATATTCTGGTGGCTGTTGACTATGTCTCCAAATGGATTGAAGCTGTGGCAACCCGATCAAATGATCACAAGGTTGTGGTCAAATTTCTGAGAGAACATGTGTTTAACCGATTCGGGATCCCAAGAGCAATCATCAGTGATGGCGGTTCGCATTTTTGCAATAGCCATTTTGCCACTTTAATGAAGAAGTACGACGTCACTCACAAAGTCGCTACGCCGTACCATCCACAGACTAGTGGTCAGGTGGAAGTGTCTAACCGGGAAATCAAGTGAATTCTAGAAAAGACGGTACGACCGCATAGAAGCGATCGGTCAAACCGGCCATCCGATGCTTTGTGGGCCTATCGTACTGCATTCAAGACACCGATCGGAATGTCTCCCTTCAGAATTGTCTACGGGAAGGCATGTCATCTTCCTGTCGAATTGGAGCATAAGGCATTCTGGGCGATCAAACGATTTAATTTCGATATGCAAGCAGCAGGGTCGAATCGAAGGTTACAGTTGAGTGAATTAGAAGAGTTACGCTACGATGCGTATGAAAATTCAAAGATGTACAAGGAAAGGTACAAAAAGTTGCACGATCAATTAATTTCTAAGGAGTTTCATGTTGGCCAAAAATTTTGGTTATTCAATTCCCGACTTAAGCTTCATCCTGGGAAATTGAAATCTAGATGGGAAGGCCCGTTTCAGGTTGTTTCCATTAGTGAGCACGGTGCAATTGAAATTCAAAGCCTTCAGGACAATCGAGTTTTCAAAGTGAATGGGCAAAGACTCAAACCAATGTTTGAGCCGATGACCCAGTTTAAGATTGAGGCGATGCACCTTAGTGATCCAGATTCTTGATCAATGAAGAGGTTGAGCTGTCGACACTTAAACTCAGCGCTTCCTGGGAGGCAACCCAGTGTGTTCTATTTAGGAGTTGGACATGTTTAGTTTAGGATTTAGGATTTATCTTTCGTATGTTTAGTTCTAGAATATTAGTTTTTAGTTTAGTTTAGGTTATTTTTAATTTTCAAATTAGTGTAGCCACATTACCTTCAATCTATTTTTGGTCATGTTCTAATTTGATGCCCATATTCTCTGCACCTGATCTTTGTGTTGAGGTACTTTTCAACAGGTTTGGGGGTGCCTACTTATTTCAAACAATGAGGACATTATCATTTTTAGGTTTGGGGGTATGTATGATTATCTATCTTTCATCACTTATTTTTGATTTTCTTTGAAAAAAAAAATTTATTTATTTGGAACCATCATACATGATTTACTTTGCAATAGTTTTCAAACTTTAGTTGATGATGCATGTGAATTTAATTTTGAGAATATTGATGTCATATTTTGAATACTTGTATCTAGGATGATGAAGCTTAATGTGATAATTTGTGGATGACTCTGAAATTCGTGCTTAGAATTTTTGCACTTATACCAAGCTAAGACTTAGAAATCGATGAACTATTTTGAACGTTGAATCTTAGGTTCTTAGTGAAGACTAAACCCAGTAAGCTTTAGAGCTAATTTCCCGTCATTGATGAGTGAATATATAAACTATGAGTTTTCTTTGAATACGAATTATTTTGCATAATCTCATACATTTTATTTTGGCTTGTGACTTTGCATGATATCAAATTCATATTATTGTGTTAGAACGTACTGTATATCTACTCAAGACAAATAGGCAAGGTTACCATCTTTTAAGAAAATGATTGAAGGCCATCTTTGGCTCGTTTGTGCTTAAAATGCCCCACCTCATATAAATTTATCCTTTTAGTACCCCTTTGAGCCTATAGAAAAATTTACCCTTATACATTCTTTGATAAGCCACGTTAACCTTTAACCCTTCACAATTTCTGAAAATTTAGCTTTACCCTTCTTATTTCTGAGAAATTAGGAACGAGGGATGAAAATGAGCGAAAAGAGAGTAAGTGGAGAGATAATGAGTTATGGTGTTTACTGAGAGTGTATGGCAAATATAAAAAGAAAAAAAGGGGAGAGAAAAAGAAAAAAAAAAAAAAAAAAAAAAAAAAGGAATGAAAAATGAGGTGCTTCAAGAAAAGGAAGAGAAGAAAGAATGAGAAAAGAAAAATATTGAAAAGAAAAAAAAAATGGTGAGAAATTAGAAAAGAAAAAAAAAAGAAAAGAAGAGAAATAAAAAAAAAAAAAAAAAAAATCAGAAGTTAGTTCCTTTTCCAATTTCTCAGAAATTTTGAATCACAATTCCCTTTCTTTCTTACCCTTACCTGAGCCCCATTACAACCCTACAAAAGACCTTCATGATCCGATCTTGCATTGGTAACTGTCTTGTGGAGAGTCAATATATAATACTTATGACACTTGATATGACATGCTTAGGATATACAAGTATCTGTTCTTATGAGATTTATTTTTGTTCATTGATTGGCATCGTGTTTCATTTATCATGTGAGACCTTTTTATTTGCTTTGTATTGATCTCTCACATGTGTGCGAAAACTTACCCATCATCGGAGTGATTTTATTTTGAGAGTATACCTAAAGTGAGGATTGAGTCGAGACAACAGATCCGATGGTTTTCCGTTTGGACTAGTTCTGAGATGGATGAATCTTGGTTTTGGTATGCACACACTTCACGTTTAGGCATGAATGAATGAGTTATCTAACAATTTGAGCATTAAATTAATTTGAATGGATACTAGCATGATTGACATGACTTTAATATTTGAGATTGATGATTCACATACTGAAGCAATTAATGATTTTTGTTTTTTTGAATAGTACATATGTTATAAAAAAAAAAATCATGTTTTGAAAACTAAATTTTACCGATGGTTTGAAATTTTTGGAAGTTTGTGGGTAACTTCACTGCAAACCCTCAGGAGACACAACTCCTCCACTAGGGATCACCTAGGGGTTTAAAGGCTTGTTGCACATGCTAAGTGCAATCGTTCCTCTTAAAGTGGCATTTAAATTTTAGGATGTTAGTTTGATTTGCTTTATATTTCTATCATTCTCTTTGCTCGAGGACTAGCAAAGTGTAGGTTTGGGGGTGTGATGAGTAGTGAAATATGATGATATTTCACCCCTAAATACCTATATTTAGCCGTCCGATGAAGGCTATCTGATGAGATTTGCTAGATTTGAAGTGTTTCAGGTAAATACAGTCCAAGTTTCTAAAACAGCCCAAGAATCCCGAAAATAATGTCAAAACACTGCTATTTTGGGTCATTGAGAACTTAGTGCGACTTACAGCTCAATTTAGACCTTCAATACGTCAGATTCAGGAAATGGCTAAAACATAAAAGTTGTAGAGCTCGTCGTCAGCTTTCCAACGCCTCAAGAATCACCTCAATCCGAGTTCGGTACAGAAAATTATGAGCAAAATACCGAGGCAGTATCTGATGCAAAGCTAGGCGGGAATTCACGAAAATTACTCTTAGATGTCAATCGAGAGAGGTATTAGGGTTAGGCTATTATAAAAAGGGAAGCCACGAGTTTCTTAAGGGGATTTTTGGCAATTAGAATATTATTCATTCTTTATTTTTAGTTTTTAGGGCTCTTCACTTTGGGGGAATATTTTCTTCATCTTTTCAAGTCTTCTTCTCTCCTTCTTCTAGGGTTTATTCAGGGTAGATTGTACCTAGGATTTGCATTATTTTCTCGAGAAATTCATAGATTGTATTTAGGAAAACAATTGCAAATATCTTTTGGAAGAAATAAAGAGGAATAACTTTGAAAGAAAAAGGAGATCAAACACCAAAGATGAGCGGCTAAATCAAGAGATCGGGAAGATGCGATCACCAGATAAGTACCCATGTTTATGATTAATACCGCAGTCTATTATTGTTATCATGGAATCGTTTTGCTCAAAGTTTGTGTGATTGAAAATATTTTGAATGCTTTGTTATGACCGTTGATTGCGCGTATCAACGGCCGTAATCGCTAGATCTGGACCGCAGTGATCTAGGTCAGAGAGCGATTATGTCGATTGTCGTGATCTAAATATCATGAGATACGCTATTTTACATGACTCATACCGCAATGTTAAATTTGAGTCATTGTTTTTAGATAGGGTATGCGGATTGATGATCATATTTTATTTCAAGTCATTTTCTAGATGAATGATGGTGTGAATGATGATTTAATGAAACTGGGGTTTTAATGATAGAAAAGGTACTGAACTGGGTAGCATATTCCTTGATCTCATTTTAATATTGTTCGTAGATTTATCAGTAATTAATTGTTTAGATTAATTTATTTTTCTGCATTTAGGAAAAGTGTGTTAAGTTTTTGGTAAAATTGAATCTGCCCTTTGGTACTTCCTTAGGGACGTTTTTAAAATCTCTAAAAGAATTAATTAAAAATTCACGTTTCCCTGTGGGTTCGACACCCCTGTTCTTGCCATACTGCAATAGATCTTGTGCACTTGCAAGGGTTACATTCTAAATCGATCATCACCCAAGCATATATAACATTGGGAGCCGCATATATTCGAATCCCCGAACCATCGTCATTCAATTGAACCATGTTCGAAGTGCGCAAGCTTCTATACTAGGAGGGTCACTTGTGCGGCTAAAGTCACCATTGGCAGATATAAATGTACGGATATCCCGCTGTACCGGTGCACAATGAGGATTCGTTCTGCGTGAACCTGAAATCATTGTGCTAGTTCTAACATGTAGTTTATCACCGTGTGGTTTATCAGTGTGATTAATTTATTATTAATTTCGGAGTTCAAAAATCATGCATGAATACGAAGTTCATATGCACATTCTTAACAAAATTCTTCTCCTTGGTGGAGTCCACATTTCTTAACACATAATTCACATTCTTAACGGAGTTCACATTTCGAAACATAATTTGGAATCTATGTACAAAGCTCATGTTCGTAAAATTGAAAGCAATTCATCTCATTTGTTTTATCATGTCACAATGCCTATACAAATCATGTTAATGTAAATGCTATTGAGTTTCCCCTACCTCACATTTCACAAAGCACGTTAATCGCATAAAATGGAGCGAAGATACTTACGCACATAATCTAATCCATATCATACATTCCAAAGTATTAAAAGAGCATTTATTACTGCTTGAAAGAATAAAAGGATAGGAGTTTCAAAGAATTTTCCCCAAAATAATCAAAATAGCCCAAACTTGCTCAGTCGCTCGCGTGAGTTCCCTAGTCGCACGAGCAAGTACCAGTGGCACACCCCAGTCGTGCGGCCTCGCACGAGCAACTCTGTTCACTCAATTCCCTTCAGAACAACCTAAAATAGTCGCGCGCGCGAGTCCCAAAGTCACACAAGCGAGTCTCTCGATACATTCTCAGTCGCGCGAGCGACTGTTCTTTACTAATTTTCAGGTTGTTCTAAAATTTATCTCGCGCGAGCAACTTCATGTCGCGTGCCCGAGATCTAAAGTCGCGTGAGTGACTTTTGGGATTTTAGTGATTCGTCCTGAAATCTCACTCTTTCTTTTTCCCTTTTTACATCTTTTTAAACCTACATTAATTACATACATCTAGGCAATAAATGCTTGATTTAAACTATAATTAATCCACAATAAATCAAAGATCTCACCTACTACTCATGGATTCACGATCGAATGAATGCACAAATTGATGCTTCTTCAAAACGAATCGAAAGGGCTTGAGACCCACCTTCTCACGCTCGAATCGTGACGTACTTGAAGACAACTACCCTTCTAGTGCACTCCACCTGACCCAACTATTCCTGCGTTTACAAGGACACAACGAGGCTCTCTTCTGAAAGATTTCTAATGAGAGGGTTTCATAGAACGACTCTCCCGTCTCTTTCGGATAAAAAATTCCTTGCGTTGGAAATCAAAACAATGGGGGGTCGTGAGCAGAGAATCGATCACGAGTTTGGGCTTGAGTACCTCTCATCTTCTCTCTTCTATATCTCACTCAAAGAATTTGAAGGGAGCAAATAGCTTCTTTGAGAAGCCATCTCTTCCTTATACCCTTAGTTTGCTTCCTTGCAAAGCACATACATACCAATGTGTGTTTGTCAAATGATTTTGTTCACTCATGAACCCAATACACCTAAGTCAGGTGTATACATCTTATCCCAGATGTTCAAACGGACATAGAACCTATCCAACTAATTTTTTTGAACATCTGAAACATTATCAGGTGTCGTAACTGGCATGCACACTTAATGGAACATATTTGGTTCAAAAATTTGAGGATATTACAATGCTGGAGGTTTCGACTTAAGGGAACGTGTTTTATTGATGCGAGCAACCTCATCTGGTTTGATGGTGATTTATGTAATAATATGAAGGTTAGGTGGTTATCTACAAGTGGATCTCGTGTGGTAGGCTCGAGTAGCGTGTCCTGGGGGCACAGCCCGACACCGGTTGTCACACTCATGCGACGCCTCGCTGCCACAATAACAAGGCAAACCTAACCCCTTATCAACTCTAATACCATCCGCCTAGGAGACGGGAACTCCCGTTCATGGTTACCTTCTCACCAAGGCTTACCATATCAACGCATCATACCTCTTTTGACATGCATGCCAACACCTTTGTGCCTCACTTGGAGTGCTAAAGCTTCACTCTGTGCCCAACACTAGTACCTCACCCATGATAGTAGCATACAGCTCCTCAAGTTGTCCCATTCCAACATGTCTCGCTATCATACTGAACCAAGCCCACTATCATGTGTGGCCCACGTGACCATCACACATCAGCATCCGACCCTCGCCCAACGTACACAATAGTGTCCCACGTAGCTCTCAAGTGCATCCCTCATAGCTGGCCCATTTGTACCGCGATGCGTAGCTCGAGCACATGACAACCTCACCTTGGGTGACACACAATATTGTCGAAGCAACGTCCTAGGCCCACCCTTTTTTACCTAGGAGACCTCTAGTCCTTAGGCCTCAGTTTTATGGGAGTAGCCTTACAATTCTCCTCCCATATATATGGTTTGAGCACCACCTCAAGCCAACTGGCAAGAATACCTCAAACATATTGGTTTGACATACTACCCATGACACACGACTCTTGTCCATTGCACATGAAACCCATGCAACACCAACACATACAAGTCAGCTATCCACGCCCATGCATGTCTAGTCGTCGCACTAGCACACCACCTAGCTCGAGTAGCCATCTTCGCCATACATAGAGGGAGCACACACGCGATGCAAGGTTCACGCCTCCACGCTCGCTCGTCACACACGTAGCTCCAAGGTCCCCCACGCCTTCCTACTAGTCAATCAGCCAGATCTAAGGCACCCACGAAAATATGTTGGTAGCCAGATTAGTGCCCCATCATATCTTCCCCCACTCCATAAGGTCAACGTCCTCATTGATGCCATATCACAAGAGAATGACCACACCACCTCCTCTAATCTGGTAATCCCAACACCCATACAGACACCAAAACCCTACACCAATTCCTCGACCTTCTTCTTCACCTCATGCAAAGTCTCCACAAATAACTAGCCCCGAGGTCTAGCACCTCCCTGCTAGTTCAACTCTATCTCATTCGCATTCCACTCGACATACGAATAAGAAATACACTGATTCTTCATACGGCTCCACACCAATGCTATCCATCACCATGCCATTCACCAAGCATTTGTGACTACAACTCGCTCTAGTACCTCAACACGAAGTGTCATCACCCAAGATTTTGCCCACTACTCGCTCTGGTACCTCAACACAAAGTGTCTTCACCCAAGAGTCTCCCACCAAATTCTACCTTTGAAACACTCCAATACCTTTGCCATGCCTTCACTCCTCTGTTTCTCAAGCTCTCCTTCAGCTCCACCTAGCTACATGGTCCTCCCACCTTCCTACTAGCTCATCAAATGTGCATCTCTATGTATCAGGGTTGTGACCATGTCACAAGCGGCTCTGACACAGGTCGTTTTAATAAGATAAGTAAGATACGAAGTACGTTGTGTAGGGGTATAGAGTAATAATAAGAGTTCAGATATGTCACATATGATAAGTTGAGAAGACAGATAGGAAAAGAAATATGAATTAGATGCATCATGTACATTTTCTACTATGATCTAGTTTCCAATTTAAAAAATATGTTATGAAATTATGGATATTTTATCATCATATAAAAATGCTTGATTTTATCTTCAAAATGTATCGTAACTCAAGTGATTGCACATACGATCACCTGGAAAAGTTATGGTGGATCGATTGTGCAACCCACAGAGTTTTCGCGGTTGAGTAAACTCCCCCCTCCCCAAAATAAAATAAAAAATTTAGCAATTGCAGGTAAGAACTTAGATCATCCTGCCTATGATGACGTAGAGGTAGCTATACCAGAGGCAGCTTATGAAGATGAGGATGTCGGCTACCATTTGGATGAGGGCATAGATCCAGCGAACTATTATGGGCCTTGAGAGTACTTTAACTCTAGTCTTTACTATTTTCTTTGAGAGGCATGTTTTAGTTATTTTGATACTTCTTTTGAGTTTACATATGAGAGGATTTTTCCCTATGTGAAACTTCAGTTTTTATATCATAGATGCATGGTTGGGAAATTTACCTTGTGAATTGTTATTTACGCTTTCCGTCTTTATTTATGAGCCATTAAATGTAATATTAAAATACCTCAATCCAAATTCTAAGACGATTTAGGAATTATGTGTGTATGTCTGCTTATCGCCTTAACCAGAGTGCGGTGTTATGACACAGAATTCTAGGCCCTCGAGATCAGGTACAGATTCTGGGTAGTGACATTAGCAGACCTGGCTCGTGGTTGGGGAATTTGAGATTCAATCTTAGCCTCTCTTGATTATGAAATTGTCTTTCAAGGATTCCTCATAGAGAAGATAACCCACGAGATTCTTCGAGGGTTAGTTTGATTTTTTTAATTAGGAGTAATGTAATTTTTTAACCCTTCCAGCGGGTTTTCTTTAGGGGTATGCTCCTAAATATTCTTGTAAATTTTAATTTATTTTAATGAAACCTTGCTTACCTTTCAAATATATATATATATATATATATATATATATATATTCGCTTACTTTTCAATATATATATATATATATATTGAAAAGTGGCTCCACTCATGTGTGTATTAGAAACCTTCTACCTATGGTTGCAGGAATTGGGAACTATAGCATCTTCTACCTATACCCCGAAAATATAGCATCTTCGCAGGAATTGAGAACTATAGTTGCAGGCGTAAATAAACTGCGAAGATGCTATATTTTCGGGGTATTATAAGATTTTTGATGGCATCAAAGGTTACATCCAGAGACACTTTCCTATTGCAATCCTTTGGAGCATTTTGAGATGCGGAAATTATATTAGATGTCAAGGTATAGTATACAATGAGGACGAGCTTGTCAAGGACTACCATTTCTCTTTATATAGCTGGGTTGTATCGTATGTGTTAGGAATTCAATCACACTACCAAACTCCCTAGGCGATGACTACGGAAAAATAAAGAAGACGCAAAAGCAATCAAACACAACATAAAAGGATTTTTGTTATTCACCCAATATAGGGCTGCATCCAAGGAGTATATGTTGAACCCAAGAATAACCTTCTACAAATAGGTTCCAACTGCATTAGGAAACATTGACCAAAGAAATCTTCTAAATTATCCAACAGTCCAAAATCACAGAACTAATCCGCCCAGAATCGATCGATCGATTTAGCAACTCGATCGATCGATTTCAACTCGAGAGTAACCTAATAATTTATGCTCAAATCGATCGATCGTCTTCCCAAGCTCGATCGATCGATTACAACTAGTGAGCATACTATTTATTTTCATCCAGAATCGATCGATCACTCTTAGAGCATGATTGATCGATTGAGACCTGAGACAACTCGTTGGAATGTCTCAAATACAACGCATGGGATTAAGCCTATTCAACAATCTCCACCTAAGTTTCATCCCAACCGTGTCACCGTCCCAATGGGTATCAATATTTGTGACAAGTGTTGATCAAGTTTAGGTAGTGCCTAAACTTATTCTGTGTAACCTGCTTGGTCAATACATCCATTGCATTCTCTTTCGTATCGATCTTCTCAACCGATATTTCTCCATCTTCTATCATATCTTTGATGAAATGATACCTTACATCTATATACTTTTTTCTATCATGAAAGACCTAGTTCTTAGCTAGGTGAGTGGCACTCTGACTAGCGTAGAAGATATCGGTGCTCTCATCAACCTTACCAAACTCATTGACCAAACCCTTAAGCCATGAGGCTTTCTTAATCGCTTATGTAGTCGCTATATACTCGACATCTGTAGTTGATGTAATTATCTCTTGAAGTATAGAATTTCAACTGATCGGTCCACCTACAAATACGAACACGTACCCTGTGGTAAACCTTCTTTTGTCAAGGTCACCAGCATAATCGGAATCGACGTAACCGTAGAGATCCAACTGGCATGTATCTCCACCTTCAAACATCAACCCATTTTTAATTGTACCTTTTAAATATCTCAATATGAATTTAACTGCAAGCCAATGCTCTCTACCCAGATTAGACATATGCTTGCAAACCACACTCAAGGCCTGTGCTAAATTTTATCGTGTACTCACCATGGCATACATCAAACTCCCAACAACATTTGTATATGAAATATTTTTCATGCATTCCCTTTCTGCATATGTGGACGGGCGCATCCTCTTTATGAGTTTAAAATGCTCTGCTAGAGAAGTTAATACAGGCTTGGCATCACCCATATTATCCTTCTCAAGGAGCTTTTGGATAAAAGTTCTTTGAGTTAGCCAAAGCCTCTTCTTCTCACGATCTCTAGTGATTTTCATACCTAAAATCTTATTTGCAGAACCAAGATCCTTCATCTCAAACTTCTGGCTCAATGATCACTTTAGCTTGTTGATTTCAACCTTGTTTTCTGTTGCTATCAACATATCATCTACATAGAAAATTAGGAAGATTCTATTCCCTTCTCAATACTCTTTCTAGTACACTCAACAATCATACTGTCCCCTGTGATACCCTGTGCTCAATATAAATGAATCAAACTTCTTGTACCGCTGCCTGGGTGTCTGCTTGGAACCGTATAAGGATTTCATTAATTTACAAATGAGTAATTTTGACCCTTCTACTTCAAATCCTTTTGGATGTCTCATATAGATCTCTTCCTGAAGATCTCCATGGAGTAAAGCTATTTTCACGTCCATTTGTTCTAGTTTCAGATCTTTTTGAGCAACAATAGCTAACAACGTGTGAATCGATGTGTGCTTCGCAATCGGAGATAATATCTCATTTACAACTGAGACTCCTCTTCCCTTTGGGAAGTTTCATGAGATCCCAAGTCTCATTCTTCAAAAGTGACTGTCATTTTTCTTCCATATCCAACTGCCACTTTACTGCATCTGTATCCACCCAAACTTTTGAAACTGTGATTGGTTCCTCATTCTCTGTGATATGTACAAGTGCTAAAGAAACCATATCTTTAAACTTTTCAGGACATTTCTTAGTCCTTTTTGACCTTCTAAAGGTAGCCTGAACTGAAACCGATACTTGAGACTGCAAGTCTTGAGAAATTATGCTATCATGCTCTATCTTAGAGTCTTCGTTATTTTTCTCATCTTGTTTATGCCTTTCAACATCAACTTGTAACTGAGGTTCATCATATGGCTGAGGTTTGTCTTTCACCTTTTTCATCTGAAACTCATCTTCGTTGAAAGTAATATCTCTTTCAACTATCACTTTGTGAGATTGTGTATCCCACAAATGATAACCTTTTACTCCTTCACCATAGCCAATTAAGACACACTTTTTGGAGTTTGGATCCAACTTGGATCGTTCACTTCCCTGAAGTAATGCATACACGGCACATCTAAATATCCTCAAGTGAGAGTAACTCCCGTGTCTTCCATACCAAACCTCATCTACAGTTTTTGAGTTCAATGCTGGTGAAGGCGACCGATTGACCAAGTAACATGTTGTGTTCACTGCCTCAGCCTAGAACCCATGACTCAAGCTGAAATGATTCAACATACACTGTGCTTTTTCTAATAGTATTATGTTCATCCTCTCGGCTAAGGGGCTAAAAATTTCTTGATTTTCATAGTAAGTCTTGAAATCCGATGACAAGTATTCCCCATCATTATCTGATTTGAGAATTTTTATCAACCATACTCTGCCACTGCCTGAATTTTTTAAACACATCTAACTTATTCTTAATAAGATACACCCAAACTTTCCTAGAGTAGTCATCTATAAATGACACAAAGTAGTTAACTCCACCAACTGAATTGACTTTAGCCGGGCCCATACATATGAATATATGTAATCAATCAGCCCCTTCGAAGTAAGTTTTCCTGTGGAGAAACTAACTTTCTTCTATTTTCGGAAGATGCAATCTTCACAAAATTTTAGTTTACAAGTTTGAATGTTAGAAATCTCATTATTCTTTGAGTTCTGTTAGCCCACGTTTACTCATGTTACCAAGCCTCTTTGTGCCACAAATCTAAGAGATCCTTGGAATCATTCATAGCCACAACACCATTGCCACTGATTGTATTGCTTACTAGAGTATAAAGATTTTCCATCTTTTTACCTTTCACCAAGGTCATAGCATCACGTGTGATCTTCAATTTTATGGATTCTAGGATGACTCGACATCCTGTCTCATCTAATGCCCCAACGAGATCAGATTTTTCTTCAGATCAGACACAAGCCTAACCACAGTAAGAATGCAAACACAACTATCAAACATCTTTATTCTAATAGAACTGATACCCACTGCTTCACATACACTATCATTCCCCATAAAAATTATCCCACCATTGGCTACCTTGTACTGGTCACACTAATTCTTGTACGAACACATGAGATACGATGCCTTTTAATCTAGGATTCATCTACCATCAAACTGATTGGAGCCTAACAATGCACACAGTAGATCTTCACTGAAATCAGACTTAGCAACACTAGCCTGTTGCAAAGTTCTTTCATCACTCTTATCTTTATTCAATCTCTGCTTGCAATGTTTGTGAATATGTCCAGATTGTTTACGAAAGTAACAGATAATATCTTTTCTGTCACCCCTAGATTTGGACATGTTGTTTCATCTCATTGATTTATTATCTCCTCTAGACTTGTCTCTTTTGTATTTTTTGGGTATAGGGGATGTCTCTAGCCCCCGAAGGTTTTTTCTTGGCCATTTTGGTTTCCTCCTAGGTGTAGGTTTTGTCTCTCTTTTCTAAGCTTTCCCATGCCGCTCTCCCCCTAAGCTCAGTTTTCTCCGGGAGGTCCGATTTTCTGTGTTTTTGTGGGAGAGACATACTCTAATCTTTTCATGCCTTGTAAAATTTTTGGGGTATATTCTCTTTTTTCCTTTAATAAAATTAATCTTTCAATATATATATATATATATATATATATATAAATAGGCTTAGGGGAGAATGCGCCCGGGCATAAAGATTTCTCTATGCCCAGATTTCTCACTAACTAGGGTTAAAACTTTTAAAATATTTAAAAGTTATATTCTCTTTCAACATTCACATTTGATTTTTTTAGAGGTTACTTTCCTTTCTCTCTCTTATAGATACCCAAATTAGGCCCAAGGCCCGATCGACATGTACTTCGAGAAAGGTGCACTCACAAGATTCCAAAAGCATTTCCCAAACCCTTAGGAATTAACCCGATCCCTTAGAATTGAACCTGAACCTTTAGAAAACCTTCCCAACCCCCCCCCCCCCCTTAGAGACCATCCCAGACCCATAGAGAGCATCCCAGACCCTTAGAGAACCAACCAAAACAACTAATCGAAAGAGGAGTATCAAAGTTTAGGGGTGCATAATATGCACGGCTAGGCAAATTATGGCTTTTTCGGAACTGAGCCCCCCGCGGGTCTTCAACTTCCAGCAGTTGACCCTGGTTCTTAAAGCAGGCATGCATATTATGCACACCTTCCTTAGAAACCTCTTTTTTCACAAAAAATGGCCGAATTTCATGTTTGGGTTTGACTTGTGGACCACCCAAATATTTGGGGTGGGTTTCTTTACGACCCTAGTATCCCTAGTAGCCTAAAATATAACCCTTTTGCCATCCAAACCCTCACCCTATCATCCACCATTAAAACCCAATTTCCACCTCTCTAAGCCCTAGAAAACCATAGATTGACCATTACCTAATTTCTAAGCCTATTAGTGACTTAACGACTCACTAATCACCCCAAAGTCAATAAATAGAGACCCCCCCCTCCTTCTTAGGACACCTTTTTCAAATCCTAAAGTCAAAACTCTACAAAAATACTCTCTTATATCCAAGTTTTAAAGCCTCTAAGCTTTAGAACTTTAGTTCTTCCCTCACACCCTTGCCTAGATCATCATCATTCCTAACCTTTCAAGCTTATACCCTAACCCTAGCAAGCTAGAACCCTTCCCTAAACCTTTATGCTATCGAAAGCTCCCAGGTGTTGCTTTCAAGAAGATCCAACACTGGTGCTAATAGGGCCTGAGAGCTCCGGCTCTCCTCTCTATTCCTTTACCTTCTTTTTACTTTTCCTCTATCCTAGGATTTGAGCCGTTACGCCATCAAAATTTTTGTAGTTGCGGAGAGCTCATTAGGATCCAAGTGCCTTCGAGCAAGTGGAAGTGCCGCTCACTTTTCTTTTATATATATATATTTTTTTGGCCATAATAAAGACCACTTACGAGTAGGTCGATCCGGTGCCTAACACCTTTTTGATTGATAATCGAAGTCCTTACCCTAGAGGTAATCTCTCATTTCCAAGTTTTAAAGCGTCTCAGCTTTAGAACTTTGGTTCTTCCCTCACACCCTTGCCTAGATCATCATCATTCCTATCCTTTCTAGCTTATACCTCCCTAGCCCTAGCAAGCTAGAACCCTTCCCTAAACCTTTATGCTATCGGAAGCCCACCGGTGTTGCTTTCAAGCGAAGATCCAACAACGGTGCTACTAGGGCCTAATAGCTCTGGCTCTCCCCTCTTTTCCTCTACATTCTTTTTGCTTTTCCTCTATCCTACAATTTGAGTTGTTACACTACCGAAATTTCGGTGGTTGCGGAGAGCTCATTAGGATCCAAGTGCCTTCGGGCAAGGGGAAGTGCCGCTCACTTTTCTTTTATATATATATATATATATATTTTTTGGCCATAGTAAAGACCACCTACGAGTAGGTCGATTCAGTGCCTAACACCTTTCTGATTGATAACCAAAGTCCTTACCCTATAGGCTTTGGCGTTGACCTGTGATTCAGAGTCATATCTTGCACTTAGGTGTGGTGTTGATTTTGGGTATCCCGGGACACTAAAAGCAACGGTGGGAAGTCCATTTTTGAAGCGCATCGTTACTACGGACTCGCAAAGTCCACGGTTGTACAAATGGTTACTCTATTGGGGATAATTTTTAGAACTTCTCCTTGAAATAGGCCCCATTTCATGTGTTTTTCTCTTATTGCACACTTTTTGTCTATATTGGTGTTTGTATTTTACTTACCCCTACAATTCCGCATTTTATAGTTTTTTCTTTTACTTACCCCTATGATTTCACATTTTATAGTTATTTTTTTTACTTACGCCTATGATTCCACCTCTTTTAGCCTAATCATTTGACTGGCCACGCTTTTACTGTCTAAGCCGTTTGGCGGGCCTACTTTATAGATTAGATTTTATTTCCGTCATTTACCGTCTAAGCCGTTTGGCGGGACAACATGATAATTAGATTTAAACTTTCCATTATTTACATTTTAGCAGTTTACATTTTCCGTCAATTGATTTTCTCTTCGATTCAAAAAAAGGACATACGAGTCCCGCCGTAGGAAGCATTGGGAGTTCGGGCACCACCTGAGAAGGGAGTTCCAAGGCCCCGGAAAGCACCGTAAAGGAAACAAAGAGAAAGAAGTTAGAAAATTGGCGCCGTTATTCTAAAAAAAAAAAAAAGATCATCAAAATAAATAAACAAACCATTAGGAAATAACAATAATAAATCATCCAAAAAGAAACAAAAAGAGAACTTGGGGTTCACGTAACCACGACATCACTATACCCGCCATCATCCCATAGGGGGAGGAAAAAGAAATCTTTTGGGCCACACCCGAAAAACCCATACCCCACCCGCTATCAAATGATGTCTTGGGTGGTCAATCCAACTGACTTCGACCCGGATTCATCCCCACCACATTCCTATACCGAGAATATTCCCATCTCCAATCCCTCCACCCAACCCTCATTTAAAGTCACAAGTCCATTTGGTGCACCCATTTTTTCCACCACATCCACCAAAAATACACCCACTTTCCCTCCACTTGCACTCAAGATACACCCCATTCCCCCCCCCCCCACCATATCAACCTAACATACGCCCTGCTTTTCTTCCACATCCACTCAAAGCCTCCCCAATTTTCTCACGTCAAATCAAGGCCTCCTCAATTTTCCCATATCAAACCAAAGCATCCCCAATTTTCCTACAACATCAATCCAAGAATTGCCATCAAGTGGGCCATCCACATCCAACCTCATATCCGACCCCATGGCAATGATGAAGGATATTGTAAGGGTCTACACTGCTTGGAAGGCTTCCCAAAGCCTTCCTAATCCATCATTAAACTCCTAACATACTCTTCAAAATCTCCATACCTCATTCACCCAAAACACCAACCCCAATTGACCTACCATAATCCATAACACCCAAGGGTCCCATCATCAATCATGGAACCCTCCGAGTGGGCCTCAAATGCCCCATTGATCAGGCTTTTATCGTACTAAGTCTTAACCTATTACAAGCACTCAATGGAAATTGCAGCACTAGTATAGGATCATTCCCACGAGAAAGGTGATTATTCTGATGTAATTTTGTTTATTTAAAAACATGTATTTATCTTTTAAAATCCTAAACTATTGGAGAAATATAAATAACAGAATGATTTGTTCAAACTAAATTACAGAAAATAAATCTAAATCCTCCTTCCAGATTATGGTCGTCAATCACAATCCTTCATATCTTGGATATTCATGAAATAAATTACCGTTACACTATATCTCAGTCCTCTAGGATTTGGGAGTCAATCAAAATCTAGAATTCATTTACAATGATTTAAACTAATCAACAATCTTCCTAAAATTTGGGTGTCAATCAAACTCAAGAAAATTGAAGATGGAAAAGTAAAACCATTACACTAATATGAAAATTCTCAATTTGAATCGCTAATTCAAATAAAAAACCTTTAGATGTTTACAAAGAGGTAAAAGTGCATGAAAATAAATCTAAACTAGAAAGCAATAACAAGATCATTCATCCTTCAGCTGCAGGCGTCAATTGCTTTTGAGAAATTACAGATACTCTACTCTAATCCTCCAACTCCCAATCACTAGCATCAATTGCTCTCAAGAAACCTTGCATATCTAAACTACTCTACTCTACTCTACTTTTGATCAAAAGAAAACCTAATCTTAGTCGTCAATTGATGTTGAGAGTTCCTTCGATAACTCAACTCCTATGTCGAGACCTCTTATTTATAGATCATAAGGGGTTGGTTTATCTTATACTAACTCTACTAAAAGAAAACTTCTAAATAAAAGATTCCTAATATAACTCTACTTCTAATCCTAGTTCTTCCTTGCCCTGGATAGTAGATGCATGCAAGCCTTTTCTCCTTTATTTTAGCAGCAGAGATCTTCTAAGTTCTTTTGTCAATCCTCTTTGATCCGTAAGTTGTTTGACTTCCAATCTAAGAGATCATCTAATTTTGTGCATGGCGGTGTAGACTTCACGTGATCAACAACATGAGCTTTATTTCATACAAACGTGTGTACGACTGTTCTTCTTTCTATATGATTTCGGCTCTGTCGATCGTTTGAGATCTTATTTTCGTTCCTCCAGTCGTAGTTTCTTTCGTACATTCGTGACTCTCAATTTCTCTGTTTTCTTTCTTTTTCGCTCGTTCGAGATTTACGTTCGTTAGACATTCCTTTTTCTTGGCTCATCGACTGGTCTTTCATACGAGTGGATTGTTTCTTCGCACGATCATAATTCTTGCTGCTTTTTGAGTTCATGTTAATAAAGATTAACAGTTCGGCTCTAATCTGCTCATTAATCTAAATATCTGTACATAGCATCTTGTTATTAAGAAACTAAAGTCTAGCCTCACTAAGTTAAGGGTGGTAAAATGATATATTATGTGACTGATCACACCACCAAACTTAAGCTTTGCTAGTCCCTAGCAAACAAGGAAAGAAAAACTAATCTAAAATTTAAATGCCACTTTCGTAGAGAGCATGATTGCATTTAGCAGATGCAACAAGATTTTAAACCCCTAGGTGATCCCTAGTGAAGGAGTTGTAGTCTCCAGAAGGTTTTCAGTGAATGTACCTACAAACTTCAAATATTTTTAGGTTTTTCAAAAATTTCTTCAAAGAAAAGTAACAATTTTAAATTTTCAAAACTAAATTTTATTCACTAAACTGTAATAGCTGAGCATTATATGATTGTCACAATTTCAAAAGCACGATCCCGATATCCTTTGCTTTCCATCTTAGCATTAATCCTTGATCAGAAGTCAATAATTCTAATTCATATTAAGCATGGAGTGTGTGCATATCAGTGAAAAGTTTATTCATCATAGATTTTTCTAAATTATAAATTTAGAAAATATTTTCATCCAAACTCTCACTATTGGCATACTCTTAAAAAGAATATTGAAATTTATGGGTTCTCTATATATGATATATATAATGAATGGCTCAAAGGATAATTAACATAAAAGAAAATCTCATGGAATGGATAATCAATTCTATTCTTATGTTTTCCCATTTCTCCATAGTATTTATTATATACATCTCTACTAAGCTCATATTATTCTAAATCATAAATCAAGGTCTTTTTTTTGGCTTGTAATGGAGCTTTTAGTTAAGAGGTTTTTTTTATAAAAAAAGGTAGAAAGGACTCAAAAATTCTGAGAGTTCAGCTCATCTTTCTTCTATCTTCTTCTCTTCATTTTATTTTTGCTTCAGTAAGTATCCAAAAAGTTGGATAACTTCCTTCCATTTTTTTGTATTTTTTTACTGTAAACCCATTTTCTTGAATTTCTTTTATGTAAATCCCATTTTCTTGTATTTGGAAGCTTCTTACTTCTCTTTTTGTAGAATCGTATTTAACGAATTCTCTTAGTTTCTCATATTTTTCTTCATTTTATTTCTTTCTCAAGTGTACCCCGTGTTGCATATCTCTTATCTGTTATTCTTTCTCTTTTCACACTCTCTTCTTCCCTTCTGTATTCTAAATTCTCAGAAAATAATAAGGGTAAAAAGGTTGAAAGCTTCAGGTAGTACATATGGTTAAGGGTTTATAAGAATTTGGTACAAAGAAATTCAGTTTAGGCTTTTAATATGGGTGCAAGGGATTAATAAATTTCTAGGATTTTAGCTTTTCTGGCTCTAACGAATGAAAAGAATGACCTTTTATTATTTTCATGATTCACTAGCATGACTGTCAAATTATTTTGATGTATCTAATAAGCAATTCTAGAAAGACAAGTTATCATAATCATAGAGTATTTGATTCAAATTTTCAGAAATAAGAGATTTCATCATAATTAGTCAAAAAGTTCAAAGATTAAGTTCGAATAGAAAGCAGTCTCTCTCAAAATAAAAGAGAAAATATGGCTCAAAAGCTCGCTGGTTATATAATTTTGAAACTATAGTCTAAATATTACAGTTTAAATCAAAGTATAGTTTCAAACATTCAATCTGATCGTTGAACTTTTACTACGATAGATTGTAGAGTTTGTGGAATCATAGTTTTTCTATCATATCATAACTCACTTATAATGATTAACTATTGAGAAAAAAAAATCAAAAAGTCTACCTAAAAAAAAAATTCTTTTTTTTTTTATATTGCAAAAAGCAAAACTATAGCAAAATAAAGCAACTAAATACTAATCAACTAAGCAAAACTAATATACACAGAACGGTGTATCCCTCCCCCCAAACTAAAATAAGACAATGTCCTCATTATTTTTCTAGAAACAGGGGATACTCAAAATTTTGGATCATACCTGTGAGGTTTCAAAATAGCGAGAGTAGCCTTTACTCAGTAAGTGATGATGGATATGGTACAAGTGATACAAATGAAGCCGATTTCAGTGCTAGCAAGGCTAGTAGTGGAGAATGACTGCTTAACAGTTCCTCCTCAGAGTCGAACATAACATTAGTAGAGCTTGTATCAATTCTTTCTTCCTCCGGGGCAGGTTCTTCATGCAGCTCAAGAAAATTTGAAGTAAAGAAATGAGTTTGAGAAGTTATAAATCATGATTGAGTAGCATCTGGCAAAACCGATCAATCGAAATAAGTGATCGATCGATCGATTTTGATAAGAGTGAAAGTGTGAAGGTTTTTGGAGAAATCGATCGATCAAAATTAAGTTTAATCGATCGATATCTGAAATTAATCAATCGATTTGAACACTGACTGATCGATTTGGAAAAAATAGTGAGTGTGTTAAAGTGTTTTGAAGAAACCGACTGATCGAAATATAATTTCGATCGATCGATTTGAAATCTGACCAATCGATTAAAAAACTGATCAAACGGATTGTGGCACCAGAAGTAGATGGTTTTCTAAAGGAATCGACTAATCAAAATAGAATTAGATCGATCAGTCTGAAAACCAATCGATCGATTTGAAAACCGATCGATCGATTTGGGAATTGATTGATCGACTTAGGCAGATTCAGGATTTTATACTATTTTGGTGAGCGGACTTTGGGGAGACTTTGTATCTTTCCATTTTAGGTCATTTCTGATATGTGGACTATGATGTGATGTGTTTAGGTATGAACCGGTCATGTGTGTGAGAGGCTAGCTTGGATTGAGATGTCTTCGTCTTAGCATCTCGTCGAGGTAGGGAAAACTTCATAACATGTACATTTGAATACAACTAGCATGTGTGTAGTGATATGATAAAAATATGCGTATTTTATGACTTTGTCATTTTGATAGTATGAATTTCAATTCATAGCTTTTAAACATGTTAAGCATGTGTGTATGGCACTAAGATAAAAACTGTGTGTGCATGTGTGTGAAATCCGATGTGTATGTGACATCAAAAGGATGTATACGTGTGACATCAATAGGATTGAATAAGATGTGTGTGCAAGCTTTGAAAACTTTGAATTATTATAAATTACCACAAACTGACGGTGATTAACTATATATAAATTTTACACTTTGATTTAAGATTCATGTGTGATACCCTACCGACGCGGTGGTATAACTGTGACCGGTACGGTGGGATATCCGTAAGTGTGCTCCGGTATGACGGAATATCCGTTCTTTGATTACCATTCTACGATAGCATTGCGTTTGGCCCACTCGCCTCTTCGCAGGGATTTGAGATAAATCTATATAAAATTGTTCATTGAACGAGGATGGTTGGGGTTTCCCATTGGTAAATCTATGTGGCTTGATGTTATACATGCTCGAGAGAATATTTAAGTGATTGTTTTAAGATTTGTACAGTAGGAACTAGTCTTTGAAATCATGATAAGTGTGCTTTGAAATATGTGCATCAGATGTTTGTTTTCGTCATTTTAAATGCTTTTAAACTATGATTTCCAGTAAGAGTATGTGCTTGAATTTTGTCATGAAATAAATGTGTGATGTGAAAGATATGCATGTTTTGTTATATTTCCCTATTGAACTTAAATGTTAGCTTATCCCTCTACTATACATCACAGGTACATGTATTGAGGCGGGGATTGAGGACCCAAAGTACATGCCAGAGGAGGAGACTGAGACCCTTCCTAACGAGTACTTTTAGTGGACTAGCGTTGCGTACTTTAAGTTTTATTGTAAGGCTTGATACGTCCAACCATTATAAGATAGAAATGATGTAATATTGTGATACGGTATTCTTTTTACGAACCATCTTAGGTGACTATTGTTTGTCACTGACGGTTAGGTTCGGTTCTTTTGCTCATGCGATTGGCATGGGATTAGAATTATCTTTTGTTATACTTTTGGTTTGGTCATTATATCAAAATGGAGATTTATTTTTTTTATGATGACTCGATCTACTTAGTTAGAATGCATGCTTTGTTTCTACTTTATGTGTGGATGTGCTAAGTGTTCAGTGTGTTCTAAGATCGGTCTTTTTGACCATCCTACGACATGGGTTTTCGAGTGTGGAAATTTGGGCTATCACAGTTGGTATCAAATCATTTTTACTTTAGAGATTTTTGACAAGCCTTAGATGTTTTACGTTTAAGATGAGTCATAATTTAGGGACCTTCTGCTAATGGAACTCTTGGTTTCACATTGCAAAATGTCATGTCCATTAGAGGTCGAGGACGACCAAGAGGCCGTGGTAGATGGAACTTGAGAAGTGGGGATGAGGTTCCCACCAGTTTCAACAGAGTCTCAGTTGGTAATAGGGAGATTCTAGAAGAAAGGGTTCCAAAAGAGAGAAGTCAGGAAAGAGAAAATCAAGAAAGAAATGAAGAGAGAGAGAATAGGCGGAGAATGGCACTAGCCATGGAGGGTGTGGCTAATGTCATGGCACAACAAACGACATTGATGGCTACAAACAGTGCCAATAGACAACAACAACCCCCAACGCCACCTCCTATGCTACGGTAACCACCAATGCCCTCAACATTTACAGAGTTTCGGAGGATGTGTCCTCCTAATTTCTCAGGGCAAGCAGAACCAATGGAGGCTGAGAACTAGCTCTGTGAGATGGAGAAAATATTCAGTGTACTTACATGCATTGAAGACGAGAGAGTTAGATGGGCATCCTTTATGTTGGATGGGGAAGCAAGCCCATGGTGGAAATCGGTATCGAGAACAAGAGAACAGGTAAATCCAGGGATGCTATGGACATGGGAAGAGTTTGTTGAGGAGTTTAACAAACATTACTTTCCCAGGGTGGTACGAAATCAAATGGAAATAGAATTTCTTCAATTAGAGTAGGAGAGAATATGAAGTAGAATTTATGAGACTTGCAAGATTTGCTCCAGAGTATGTGGTCTCAGATCTGATGAAATCCAAGAAGTTACAATGCAGCTTAAGGCCGAACATACATGATAGGATTTCAGCTTTTGTTTTGGAAACCTATGGCGAGGTGATGAGCAAGGCTCTGGTCATAGAGAAAGACATTGATGAGATGTTTAAGAGAAGAGATCAACAAGTAAACGGGAAGACTAATCAAGGGAAGTTTGGTAACTACGAGCCAGTGAACGAAAAGCTGCGATTCGTAGCACCAGTTCTGAGATTACCGACACTGACTACTTACTCTAGGCCACCTGTGCCAGCAGCTATGAGACCATTCCATTTTGAGGACCCAGTGACTACTACAGGCATATCAGTTAACCAGGGTTTCTCTAGAGCAGCGTCATCCACACCTACTAAGATGTGTGCTAGATGTGGCAAGTCTCATAAGACCTCCAATTGCAGAAGGGGTACTGGAGGATGCTTTAAGTGCGGGAAGGTAGGACATATGATTAGAGAATGCCCAAAGTTAAGGAGAGAAAATACGGCATCAGCACCAAAGCCTATTAGGACAGCGAGGCCTATCGTGCAAGGACATGCATTTGCCGTTACGGCTCAAGATGCCAGAATAGCAACAACATAATTCAAGGTGTAACACTCAATTTAATTTCAAGATGTATATCATTGATTAGAATTCTAGATAGACAAGGTGCATCAATTTATAATCTTTACATTATTAGTGTTTACATGTATCTGTTTGATGCATACATAATTGGTTAAATATCCATATATCACATAGGTACTTTACAAATATATGGTAAGGGAGATTATCTTTTCTATGAAGCGAGAGTGTTGATAGACACCGGGTCTACTCACTCGTTTATGACGCCACAGTTTGCAAAGAAAGTAAAAGTCATTCCCGAGACATTAGATTTTATTTTGGAAGTATTGGTTCCGACGGGAAGTGCAGTCAGTATTGACATTGTGTGTCAATCAGTCAGGGTTGTTATCAGAGATTATGAGGATCATGAGCTAGTGGTAGATCTAATCCTGATGGATATGCAAGGATTCGATGTAATCCTTGGCATGGATTGGTTATCCATGCACGATGCAACTGTTGATTATCGAAAGAAGATGGTAACTTTTAGACCCAATGGGGGTAGGTCATTCAAGTTTCTGGGAATGCGATCGACATTTGTACCGCTTATCTCTGCAGTCCGAGCAGAACATTTAATGAAGAAAGGATGCAGTGGATACTTTACTTTTCTGAAAGAGCAACAGGAAGAGAAGAATGTGATATCAAAATTTCTGATTGCTCGTGAATTTTGAGATGTATTTCTGGATGAGTGATCGGGATTGCCACCATATATAAAAGTGGAGTTCGCTATCGACTTAGTACCGCAAACGGAGCCAGTATCAAAAGCACCATATCGAATGGATCCTACTGAGTTGAAGGAATTGAAGGAGAAACTACAGGAACTCCTCAATATGAGGTTCATAAGACCTAGTGTGTCTCCTTGGGGAGCACCGGTCATGTTTGTGAAGAAGAAGGAAGGGTCAATAAAATTATACATCGATTATCGTCAGTTAAATAAGTTGACCATTAAGAATCGATACCCTTTGCCTAGGATCGATGATTTATTTGATCAGTTGCAAGGTGCGAGATTCTTTTCCAAGATCGACTTGAGATATTGATACCATCAATTAAAGGTCAAAGCATAAGACATACAGAAGACAACATTCATAATCAGATATAGACACTATGAATAGTCGATCATGTCATTTGGATTGACTAATGCACCAGCTTCATTCATGGATTTAAGGAATCAAGTATTTAAACCACATCTTGATACCTATGTGGTTGTATTTATAGATGACATCCTCATCTACTCGAAAACTAAGAAGGAGCATGAACAGCATTTAAGGATTGCTCTACAGACACTACGTGAGCACCAACTGTATGTCAAACTCAACAAGTGTAAGTTATGATTGGAGAAAGTGAGTTTCTTGGGACATGTAGTCTTAGAAGAAGGTGTGACAGTAGATCTAGTAAAGATCGAGGCAGTATTAGAATGGGAACAACCAAAGACTGTGACTGAGATTCATAGTTTTCTTGGTCTGGATGGATAATGCAGAAGATTTATAAAGGGATTTTCAAAGATCACAGGACCGCTCATGAAACTTACAAGGAAGAATGTGAAGTTTGAGTGGACTGAAGAATGTGAGAAGATTTTTCAAGAACTCAAGAAGAGTTTAACTACAGCACCAGTGTTGGCTATACCTTTAGGGGGTAGAGGGTTTACTGTATAAAGTAACACTTCACACAGTGGTCTAGGTTGTGTGCTCAACCAAGATAAGAAACTTATTACTTATGGACCGAGACAGCTTAAGGACCATGAGAAAAATTATCCAACATAAGACTTGGAAGTAGCAGTAGTGATCTTCGCATTGAAGATATGGAGACACTACTTGTATGGAGAGACCTTTGAAATATTCACTGATCATAAGAGCCTACGATATCTGTTTACACAGAAGGAATTAAATATGAGGCAACGGAGATGGATGAAATTTCTCAAGGACTACAATTGCTCTATTCAGTATCGTCCTGGCAAGGCAAACATTGTAGTAGATGCTTTGAGTTGGAAGAGTTCAGCTCTATTGTCTAACCTTGTTATGGGAATCCAAAGATGGAAACTGCTAGAGAATCCTTTCCTTGTATGATTCAAAGATCGAGGTACAAGCTTCAGGAGCCTTATTGGCTAACATTTCGATTTGACCGACGATCATCAATCACATTCACAAGTTATAGATGAAAGATCCTGATTTAGAGAAGATCAGACAGGGTGTGCTTGATGGCAGTAAACCAGATTTCTCTATCAAGGAGGATGGATCACTTTTGTTCAGGGGACGTCTATGTATACCAATCGATGCCGATCTTCAATAGATTATTTTCGACGAAACCCATAAGTCTAAGTACGCCATTCATCCTGGTGGTACCAAGATGTACCAAGATCTGAAGAAGAACTACTGGTGGAGAGGTTTAAAACAGGATGTTGCTGAGTATGTTACGAAGTGTTTGGTATATTAGTAAGTAAAAGTAGATCATAGACATCCGGCAGGTCTATTACAACCTCTGCCAATACCAGAGTGGAAATGGGAGTCAATTTCTATAAATTTGATATTGGGATTACCATGAACAGCTAAAAAGTACAATGCCATTTGGATGGTTGTAGATCGACTAACCAAGTCAGCTCACTTCTTTCCATACAACACAATGTATATGACAAGTAAACTAGCAGAGATGTATATGAAGAAAATAGTCCGATTGCATGGTATTTCAACTAGTATTATTTCAGATCGTGATCCATTGTATACTTCAAAGTTTTGGCAAAAGTTTCAAGAATGAATGGGTTCGCTATTGGATTTCAGTTCGGCATTTCACCCACAGAAGGATGGACAAATAGAACAGGTGAATCAAATCATAGAAGATATGCTCAGAGTGTGTATGCTTAATTTTCGGGGATCATGGGATCAACACTTATCGTTGATCAAGTTCGCATACAATAACAATTTTTAGACAAGTATCGGTATGGCACCTTATGAAGCATTGTATGGACAGCGATATAGATCACCGATCAATTAGGAAGAGACCTATGAAAAGTTTGTGTTAGGTCCAAAAATTGTTGACAGCAATGCCGATATAGTTTGTCTGATACGTGATAGAATAAAGACAGCGCAAAGTAGGCAAAAGAGTTATGCCGACATAAAGAGAATAAGTGTTGACGTCAAATAGGCAATCATGTATTTGTTAAGATATCACCGATGAAGGGGGTGATGCGCTTTGGAAAGTGGAGAAAGTTACGTCCACGCTATCTTGGATCGTATGAAATTTTTGGAAGGGTTGGCGAAGTAGCGTACAGAATTGCTTTACCACCGCAACTTGATCGGGTGCATAATGTTTTTCATGTGTCCATGTTACGAAAGTACGTGAAGGACTCAACTCTTGTCTTTGATGAACAACCGATCAAGATTTATGAGGATCTTACGATGAGAGAGGATTCCATTCAGATACTTGACCAAAAGGAACAAGTGTTGAGCACAAAACGAATTTTGTTAGTGCTTGTTAAGTGGCAGAATCATTCCATGGAGGAGGCTACTTGGGAGCACGAGGCAGAAATTTGTGATCAATACCCTCAATTGTTCATTTCGAGTTGAGAAGAGTGTAAAAGTTGTACATTCCTTTTGAGATTATAAAACTAAATATTTGATATGTAATAGTTAGCTTGATAAACATGTATGGATCAATTATATGGAAGTTAAAGATGCTGCAATCAATTTAGAGTGAAAAATACAAAGTTTGAGGTTTTCTGCCAAAATCGATCAATCGAAACCAACATCGATCGATCAATTTGACAGAACTGAGGAACAGACTATGTCTGTGAAAATCGATCGATCGAAGTCAAAATTGATCGATCGATTTTAAAATCGTTCAATCAAAATGGGCTTTGATCGAACGAAATCACAAAACCAGAGAACAAATTTTGAATTGAGGGAAAGCTTATCCAAACCGACCGATCGAAATGAGCATTTCAATCGATCAATTTATGAAACCGATCGAACAAAATAAGTGACTTTCGATCGAAATTCAGAACTGAGCAATCGATTTGAAATCGACTGATCAAAATTATCGATTAGTGCATTTATGAGGGAAACTGATCAATCGATTTTTAAATCGATCGATAGATTTCGACATTATATACATGGGACGTGCGATTTTAGTTTCAAAAAAATTTAGAACCTATTTTTTTTCTTTTGGGTTTTTCTTGTGCTCTGGTTGGGAGGCTTCCAGACTTCGATCGAATGTGTTTTGAAGCTCGATTCTTCACAAGATTGAGATACAATTGTTTAAAAAGGTAAACCTTAAACATTTGAAGAATTGAAAGTTGTGATTTCTATATTTTGCCCTAGTTTCTTTAGTTTCTAAGAAAACCCTAGTTTTTTTTATTTGTTGTGGTATCTATGCACCTAAAACTCAACAAACATCGAAGAGCACCACTTCGAAGAAACCCTCAGCACAACCGGGTTCTTCTTCACAACCACCACAGCCACCGCCACCACCTCGTGAGCAACCCAACGAGTGGAGGGCTTCAAAGTGTTTTGAACCCAAATGGAGCATTGATAAGAAAATATTTGAGAAGCGGGGTGAGACGCAGTGGGCCTTTGTATACATACACAAGGCCGGATTAGATAATATACTTGGGCCATTTCACGAGTGTCATTACCCTCGCTTAATGCGATTATTTTATCAAAATATGTATGAGGGTAACAAACCGAAGACCCTTTGTACGAAAATCGATAGTAGAGATTACGAGTTTATGTATGACGATGTTGCCGATGCTATGGAGTGTTATGTGAAGTATGATACTGACATTGGATTACAAGAACCTTTTCCCAACACCGTAGATTTTGAAGTGATGAAAGAACAAATGACACAAGGCAGCCAGGGGTCAGGTTCAGCGATTAAAAGGGTGGAATTACCGAGCGATATGTGGATGCTCGACACCATTTTCAAGTGTAATTTTTTTTCGTTAAGGCATAAGACTGAGAGACGTGGAGAGATACAAAAGGCATTGTTTTCGGCATTTAATGGCCGATGGTTCAGTGCGTCAAAGATCATTTTGGAGGATTTAAAATACACTAGGGGAAAATTGTTAGAAGGGGTAGCAAAACCCGTTGATAAGATACCTTATGCGCGACTTATTTCTATCATGTTTAAGGACTACGCAGGTAGCAGTGCGTACACAATTTCAAAAGTCGAGCCGAGATTGACGGATAATGTTAAGCCCTATACTCTTAAGGAATGGAGGAAGACTTATAATTGATTTGTTGAAAGACCACTGGAAAAAGACCAAGGACTACCCGAACCACATGATGCACCGGATGCCCCACAAGACTAAGACCAGCCAGCTCAAGATGCACCAGCGCAGGATCAGCCAGCAGCTGCATCTACACCTCAGCGACGTGCTCAGATCCGTATGCCGCCACCACCCCAGCGCACCGCTACGACTAGTATTGATGATGTTTTCACCTTAGTGGTTGAGAACACTCGTCAAATGACTGAGAATTATCGTCAGATGGGTCACCGGTTGGACTAACACGATGCTTTCCTTGCCGAGACGATGCGCTATATGTACCCAGATGACTATCTATAGCGCATGTCGGCGGCGCGAGCATGGATTTCGGAGGCGTTGAGCTCTGGAGCGGGCCGACCCGGGGAGGACGATGAGCAACCGGGTGATGCGGCGGTTTGAGCTGCGATTTGGAGGGTTATAGAGATATATTTTTGTGTGCTTAGGGATGTTTCACTTTTTGGAAATTAAATGTAATTAAAACAAGGAATTAGGATGTGAGTCCTTCAAACTATCGTGGCATGGTTGCCACTTATTTTTGCAATCCTTGAACTATGTGGCATGGTTGCTACTGTTGGGATGGATAGTCTATTATGGCATGGTTGCCACCCGTAGATAGTATAAATAATTTTTTTTTGGATGTGATTGTATAATTAATTTCGCATTTTCTATGAAATGCTCATATTTGCATATGCTATGCTAGTTGTGAATGCGCTTTTCATGCAGGTATGTTGGATGGGTTAAATGGACCCGTCTAATTAATTGTGTATTTCCTTTGCATGTAATGTGATGTGTGCGAGGTTTTATATCCCTGGTTGATTAGTTAGGTGTTTAGTCTAGCTATGGTTAGAACCTTTATATAAGTTATGACTTGTTAAGTCCTCGTTAAAGGACATAACAAGTCATAACTTACAACACATTATGAAACCAAAGGACCTTAGTTAATTTTCAGGGACGAAAATTCCTAAGGAGGGGAGAATGTAAGGTCCCGAAAATTTTGACCTTTGAACAGTCTGTCTCAATGTACGTGCCCGACTAGTCATGTACCTAAGAGAAATAAGAATATTTAAGATGAGTGAAGATAAATTAGGTTTGTGAATGAAAAGGGAAAGATAGAATGTGTGTGAACCATTGATGAGGTAGTGTACACCGAGGTTCGGTGTATGTGCTTGACACTCAAGTTAGAGCTCTTTTGTATATAGGTTAAATGTTGAGAGAAATTAATTCTCTTGTCTTGATTATTAAGGAGTTATTGAGAAGAGAGAGAAGGAAAGTGAGCCTTGGAATTCATGTGTAAGTGTGCAAGAATCAAGTTTAGGTGTGAAGTCATGGGTTGAGGATCTAGGAGAATCCACGAATTCAATCTTTGAAACCCTAGCTAAAACGTGAGCTCGTGAAGCGAGAAATCGACCAAATTAAGTTAAGAGGAATTATGATTTAGTTATGATTTATATGTGTGTTGTTTTAATTAGCATATGAATGAGGAGATTTGAAGAATAGAAAATTTGAAGTAAAGAAATGAGTTTGAGAAGATATAAACTGTGATTGAGTGGAATCTGGCAAAACCGTTCGATCGAAATAAGCGATCGATCGATCAATTTTGACAAGAGTGAAAGTATGAAGGTTTTTAGAGAAATCGATCGATCAAAATTAAGTTTGATTGATCGATATCTGAAACTGATAGATTGGTTTGAACACCGATCGATCGATTTGACAAAAACTATGAGTGTGTTAAAGTGTTTCTGAAGAAACCAACCGATCAAAATATAATTTTGATCGATCGATTTGAAATCAGACCGATCGATTTAAAAACCGATCGAACGGATTGTGACACCAAAAGTAGAGGGTTTTCTGAAGGAATCGACCGATGAAAATAGAATTAGATCGATCAATTTGAAAACCGATCGATCGATTTAGGCAGATTCAGGATTTGTTCTGTTTTGGTGAGAGGACTTTGGGGATACTTTATATCTTTCCATTTTAGGTCATTTCTGATATGTGAACTATGATGTGATGTGTTTAGGTATAAACTGGTCTTGTGTGTGAGAGGCTAGCTTGGATTACGATGTCTTCGTCTGAGCATCTCGTCGAGGTAGGGAAAACTTCATAACATGTACATTTGAATACAATTAGCATGTGTGTAGTGATATGATAAGAATATGCGTATTTTGTGACTTTGTCATTTCACAGCATGAATTTCAATTCATAGCTTTTAAGCATGTTAAGTGTGTATATGGCATTAAGAGAAAAACTATGTGTGTGTGTGTGTGAAATCCCATATGTGTATGTCACATCGAAAGGGTGTATATGTGTGTGACATCTACAGGATGTGAATAAGATGTGTGTGCAAGTTTTGAAAACTTTGAACTATTATAAATTACCACAAACTCACGGTGATAAACTATATATAAATTTTACACTTTGATTTAAGTATCATGTGTGATACCCTAACAACACGGCGGTATAACAATGACTGGTACGGCGGGATATCCGTAAGTGTGCTCCGATATGACGGGATATCTGTTCTTTGGTTACCATTTTGAGGTAACATTTCATGCGGCCCAGTCGCCTCTTCGCAGGGATTTGGGATAAATCTATATAAAATTGTTCATTGAACGAGGATGGTTGAGGTTTCCCATTGGTAAATCTATGTGGCTTGATGCTATACATGCTCGAGAGAATATTTAAGTGATTATTTTAAGTTTTGTACAGTAGGAACCAGTCTTTGAAATCATGATAAGTTTTCTTTGAAATATGTGCATCAAATGTTTATTTTTGTCATTTTAAATGCCTTTAAACTATGATTTTCAGTAAGAGTATGTGCTTGAATTCTGTCATGAAAGATATGTGTGATGTGAAAGATATGCATGTTTTGTTATAGTTCCCTATTGAGCTTAGATGTTAGCTCATCCCTCGACTATACGTCACAGGTATAGCTATTGAGGCGGGGACTAAGGACGCAAATCCTGAGGACCCAGAGTAAGTACCAGAGGAGGAGACTGAGCCCCCTCCTGACGAGTATTTTTAATGGACTAGCGTTGTGTACTTTGAGTTTTGTTGTAAGGCTTGGTACGTCCAGCCATTATAGAATAGAAATGATATAATGTTGTGATATGGTATTCTTTTCGCAAACTATCATGGGTGACTATTGTTTGTCACTGATGGTTCGGTTCAATTCTTTTGCTCATGCGATTGGCATAGGATTAGAACTATCGTTTGTTATACTTTTGGTTTGGTCATTATATAGAAATTCATATTTATTTTTCTTATAATGACTCGATCTGCTTAGTTAGAATGCATGCTTTGTTTCCGCTTTATGTGTAGATGTGCCAAGTGGTCGGTGTGTTCTCGGATTGGTCTTTTTTACCATCCGACGGCACGAGTTTTCGAGTGCGAAAATTCAAGCTGTCACAGTTAGGGTTAGGGTTAGGGTTGGAGATGGATAAAGATGACGGGTTTGGAATGAGAAAAAGGCTAGGGTTTGAAACATCACATCGTAATAAATTTCGAGGGTCGGTGGTAGGTAGCGTATTCCCCGAAGCTCTCTGGAATACCGATAAAAAGCGGATCGCTGCTTGAGGTTACCCAAACCGGCGATGGTCGAAGAGTGATCGCTTCTAATTCGACGCGTCATCGCTTCGAATTCGAATCGTTGTCGCTTCTAATGCGAAGCTTCGTCGCTTCAATTAAGGGTGGGGACGCTTCTTTACCTAAGCGGCTTTTCTTTTATTATGAATTTTGAGAACTTTAAAATTATAGACAGTATTGTCTTTTAGCGAATTCTTTTCAACATTATTTGTTGAAGTGGCTGTTCGTATCCCAGTAAAAACGCTTCTTTTCTCTCAGTAAAAATGCTTCTTCTCGCGCTGTCTTTTCGAACATTAAAGAATCAGCACCTGTTCAAACTCTTTTATTTATTTTCACCAAGAGGATAATACGCCTGTTGAAAAAGAAGTAAAATGTAAGTTACAAATGCATTTAGAAAATGGAGGCTCTGACACCCCATTTGTGAGAGCGTTGACGCCCCATTATCAAAGCGCTGATGCCCATTACCAAAGCACTGACGCCTCAATTGAAGCATAACTTTTGGGAGATTAATAATATATCTTGTAAATAAATCCCATATATTAAAAATTCCTGTGTAATATGATCAGTGTATATTGTATATCTATCCTACGTAAGCACCCCTATATACGTATAATCTTCAATACAATGCTATGTATGTCAACAAATGTGAATGTACATTTATGTAAAATAAAAAATTTATAAAGAAATTTCACATCATCATTGGCATCCCAATTCTCTTCCTTCTACGTACCGATGGCATGCCCAATCTTTGCCTTGAAAGTTTCAATGTCTTCCTGCTTGAAATTTGGCAGGAGTTCCCTGCTTAAATAATTTACGTATTTCATCACAAAATCCCCGTAGTCATGATCATTTTTTGGATTGGCACATTGACAGCCTTATTGTCCCATGGCCATTTGTCAAAAACGGAAGTCAAGGCGTCGTGGATATGAAACAGGGCTGGGAGGTAATCTGTATGTCAACAAAAAAAATTAAAATAATCAGTTACACATTTGTTGACATACAATGGAGCGCTGACAACCCATTTTGGAAGCACTGACGACCCATTTTAAATGCATTGATGCCCCATTGTCAAAGCAGTGACGCTCAATTATGAAAGTGATTATGCCCCATATTAAGCTCATCAATGCTTTCGCTAAGAGCGATTCTGGCGTTACTTTTAAGAGTATTCTAGCATAGCTTACCAATGTCCTTATCGCCTCGGCAAATTTGATTTCTGTAGGAAGATTTGGGAGGGGGTCAAGGACATCGATTTTATGAGTTGAGAGGGTCGCCACAGTAAGAGCCCAGTGTGGTGGCTTCGAGAGGTGAATCAGAATAAAAATAATTTCACACTCAATCGCATTCAAGGCGCGATTTTTATTTTGAAGAAATGTTGCAACGTCAGCATGCCTTGTTGCACGAGAAAAGAATTGTCGTAGTATGTGCTCTGTCTCTCGATGCCGAGGGATGCATGTGGTCCACTCATTTTAATGCATTCCTCAAAATCTCTAAAATCCATGCTCATCCAAGTGAGTCCAATGGCAGCCATCTGGAAAGTCTTCCTCTTCTTCTCAATGTCTTTCCGCTTGTCCATGACCTTAAAGTACGTGGTCATTATCTGCATACGAAAGTGCAAATATCAATATAGAATCAGGGAAGTGACATGGTTGAATAGGGACTAATACTTACTAGGTCTTTTATTTCCTATTTAGATCGCAGGCAACGCATCAACTCGACGGTAATACGCTGGGACCCAACGGTCGAGATGAGAGTCCTAGGTTCAAATTAAAACATAAGTAGATCAGTCTCTAGCGCTACGAAGTAGACGCGTTACCGCTCATTTTATAAAGCACTGACTCTCTCACGTAAAGGTGACGATGCTTTGAACAACGACGTGTTGACACTTCAAAAGGCATGTTAAAAGTTGTATGGAGGGAATATACTTACTCGTTCCATCCGTTGGGCATTACCCAAAGAGCATTTATACAGGCCTGAGGTGGCGCATTAGCGACTGTTAAAACTACCGTTTCTACTCTGGCCTTCTTTTTACGGGTTTGGGAAACCAGCTCTCCCTTTCTTTTGGAGTGAGTTTGTGAGAGAGGAATCATGAGGCCTTTAGCCTGGGTCCTTTCACTTCTCCTAAAAGATAATGGAACTTGGTCCTCCACTTCTTCTTCTTCTCTCACAAAAGACCCATCCTCGGTGCATGGTTGCGTAAGGGGCTTCTCAGGTTGTTCGTCATGAGACGTAGTAGGCAATGGTGGTGGTGGTGGAGGCAGAGATTGTGGCTGTCATTGGGGTTTCTCCTTTGTAGGAGGTTGGGTGGACCATGGTGGTGGTGGAGGCAGGACTTTTGATTGGGTAAGGGGTTCGATTTGGGAGGGAGTGTGGGGTTCGGGTGGGGCATGGAGTCTGAATGTGGTTGGGGCTGGGGCTTGGGCTGGGGCTGGGGCTTAGGGTGGGACTTATGCACAGGCTTAGGCTTGGGCTTGGGGTGGGTCTTGGGTCGGGGCTTGGGATTTGGCTTGGGCTGAGGCTTGGGCTAGGGCTTGGGCTGGGTCTTGGGCTGGGTTTTGGGCTGGGGCTTGGGCTTGGGCTTGTGCTGAGGCTTAGGCTGGGGCTTGGGGTGGGCCTTAGGCTAGGGTTTGGGTTGGGGCTTCGGCTTGTGCTGAGGCTTGGGCTAGAGCAAGGGTTGGGGCTTAGGCTGGCATTTGTACTGGGGCTTAGACTTGGACTTAACCTTGGGCTTGGGCTTGGGATCGAGCTGTGGGTGGGGGTTAGGGCTGGGGTTCGAGTGGAGACAGAGCTGTGGCGTTGGGGGACATATGTCTGATTATCCCCAATCATGCCCAACAGACTTCCCGACACGCTGCAGGCCTACAATATGATAAGAATATCAGGTCATGTTTAAAAAATAGTTAATATGTAGAAGCATTTGCGCTTCATATCCGAAGCATCGACGCATCATAGAGAAGCGTCAACGATAGATATGGAGGTGTCAACGCTTCATAAAAAAACATCGATGCGACATAGAGAAGCGTCATCGTTGGATTTCCACAAGCCCAGCATTTATCCATCATAGTTTAGAAGCATACCTCGAATAGAGATGGTTGTTGATTCTGGAAGAGGGCGAAACGATCCTTAATGTAACCATTCAGTTTATGGTTATCCTTTTCTAGCTAAAGAACCTTTACCTTCAATTGCTGGTTCTCTTCTTCGAGCTGAAGAACCTTTACACGGATGACGTTGAAGGCTTCGCTCCACTCTCTCATTGACCTCCCACAGTTTGCAATTCTTGACTCGGCAGATTGCTTTCATTTTTCATCAATCCACAGTTTCACGGACTTACAAGGTTTGGATTCTTCTTCTTCCTTCGCTGCCTGTTCTTCTTCTTCCTCCTCTACCTCTTCCTCGCCTGATAAGTTAATAACATCAATGTCCATATACTTCCTTCGCACAGTAATGAGAGGAACCGGTTGTCCTTCACCCAATTCCGCAGGTCTTTGCCCTACAGTTAATATATCTTTTACCACTGGGAGGGCGCTTTCATCGAGTGTGACCTTCAGTGGCCGAATGCGAGTGGCCTACAAGATGGTAGATATTCCATATTAATTTTGACTGATTAAGAATTTGGGAATGCGTGACCGATTCCTTAAGAAGTGATTGCGCTTGATATAGAGGCATTATCGCATCATTTTGTAGCGATTGCGCTCGTAATAGAGGCGTCATCACCTGATCTAGAAGTAAATCTAATCTTTCAGAGGCACCATCACTTCATTTAGAAGCGGTTGTGCTTCTACATTGTAGCGATAGAGCCTATATTTGGATGCGATACTGCCTCGTTTCAAATTTACCTTATGCTCGAAGTTTGCAATGTAGAAATGCCTGATTTTGTAATTTTCTTCCCATTTCAGCAACCTTGGGAAGCTGACGGTGCCAGTAACCTTGTGTGGGGCGCACCTGCCATTAATCTCATATGTTCAAATCTGAGAAAAATAAAATAAATATTAGATGACTTTCGTAATCGTCAGCGCTTCGTAGGAAATAAAATAGGATAATCTCTAGGAGACAGCATTTACCTGTAGGGCAATAGTGTAGCCATACATATTGTATTCCTTTTATTCCTTTCCTTTCTTAGCTCTACCCCTCATTGTCTTCACTTTCTCCACGTACCATAGAAGTTGAGTGTACATGTGATGGCCCCATGAATATAAGTTGAACTTGGAGAGATCATCAATGAGGCCGAGTTGAGAGTTTTCGAGGGTGTAATGTGATTTTGGAAAGAAGACGGTGGCGAGGATGAACAACATACAGAGTTTCAGAAAGTCGTCGTCAGCATCCTAGTCGACTCCCATAATCGCCGCTTCAATGTGTGCCCTTTTAACCACTTTGAGGCCCCCTGAAAAACCTATTTTATGGTCCGTTCTTCAGGAATATCCTCCTTCGGAGGGTAATCGGGGGGTTGGGGCATTCGAAGACTAGTTATCAAGGCAAAATCAAGGGCTTGAAATCTGATAATGTAAGACTTGCCACTCTCAAAATTCCAAACGTTATCATGAATCCAGAACTTGATGATTGCGTCCAGGAGGTTATTAATGCTTATCACGCCCTTTGGAGCCTCAAAGAATACACCGAAGACCAAATCCTTGAGCAAATTTTTCCTCCCCTCAGATGTCACATCATAAATGTCCCGGCACTTTCTGATGGTACACTTAGTCATTGGGGGATTGAGAATCATCTTCAAAATATATGATATAGAAAAAGGAGAAGTTTAGAGAAGAATGTACTAATAATAGGAGAGGCGTCGCTTCCATGTACAGGCGCAAGTGCCTCAAATGTTGGAGCGATGACACTCCAAAAGCTACAGCAGTGAGGCGACCCCGCCCATAAATGTTGGAGCGCCGACACTTAATCTATGGAATGGATGGCACTTCTATATGGTATTTTTAAAGTGGAATAAAAATAAAAGGACGCTCACCTTGTTACTAAATGCAGGAAAAGGGTGGGTTTCGTCGCTTTGATGTTTCTTATTGTGCTCTGAGAAGATGAAAATGTGGAGGGCAAAGGTGAAAAGTAATTTGTGAATTTGTAATTCATAAAATTTCAGCCTTAAATATTTTTCTCGAATGAGAATGATGGCAATTGCACACCACGATATCAGGCACCGTAATCCCGTCCGCCTCGCCCCACTCCTCATTTAATGTTCTGACAATAGTAATAAATGAAATACGTTCGGGTGTTGCTTCACAGAAAATGGTACAACTTGTCAAATTTTGGGGCACTTCGCATCATGTATGAAGCGCTAACACTTCCTTATTATAGCGGAAGTGCTAACAGGAGATAGCGCCAATGCATTTTACCTGAGCGCTAGCGCTTTCTAGGGGGAGTGAATCTTCCTCTAACAGAAAGGCCATTAATGTTCAACATTCGAGTAATAAATACTAAGCATTCTACCAATTAATAGACTCCCCGAAGGGATGCCCGAAATGGTCTCTCAAACAGTAAATGGTAATGATTACCACTAAGAATAATGAAATCATGCCCGATTTCTCATTAAATGTTCTGATGATGGTAATAAATGAAGGTTAGATGGGCTACTCGTCATATGGAAGGCGTCTTCCATTTCACAAAGGGAGCACAAACGCTTCGACATAGTGCGTAAACGCTTCAGTATCGAAGCATATGAAGCGTTTTCACTACTTTTGCAAGCGATCTCCTGGATGAGGCATGTTAAATAATAATTTTAAAATGTAATAATCAATATTGAAAATCACGATATCATGCGCCGCTTTTAATTAATGATATTACATTAGACATCACGATAGCGCGTCGTATAGGAAGCGCAATCGCCTCCTTCATAGAAGCGTAAGTGCTTCGAATCAGGTGGTCTTCTCGTATGTCTTTTCGAATATAATCATGATAAAATCACGATGTCAGGCACGGACTCCCACAGCCTCGCCACATTCTGCCTTTCTAATTTTATCAGTGTCAGTGTCAATGGTAACCATGGTTAAAGAGCGCGGTGAAATTAGGAAAAGGAGCGACTATTGCATCAGTGACAATGGCACTACGTGTCGAGCTCCTATCAATATACGCAGAGATATCTCTACGCTTGAGCGCATATCCTCGGGCCTATATATATTTATATATTGGCCATAGTAGAGACCACTTACAAGCGAGTCGATCGGGTGCCTAACACCTTCCCGATTGATAACCAAAGTCCTTACCCTAGAGGCTTTGGCATTGACCGGTGATTCAGAGTCATATATTGCACTTAGGTGCTTACGGTATTAATTCTGAGTATCTCGGGACACCAAAAGCTCCGAGTGGCTACTCCATTTTTTGAGCGCATCGTCGCGACGAACTCGCAAAGTCCACGGCTGCACATCTCTTCTCTTTCTTCTCTCCCTTCTTTCAAGGAAGTGTCAGACTTACTTTTTCATGTCTATTTTACTCAAAAATGTGGGTCCTCGAAAGCGAAGCGCTGACACCACGATAGTGAAATGCTGGCATCCCAGTAGAGAAGCGTTGACACCTCGATAGTGAACCGCTGCCACCCCGGTAGCAAAGCGCTGGTACCTAGGGAGAGAAGCTATAGCACCTCAATAGTGAAGCACTGACACCTCGGTAGCGAAGCGCTGGCACCCCGATAGTAAAGCACTAGCACCCTGACAGAGAAGCAATGGATGGCACCTAGATAGCGAAGCGCTGACACCTCGATAGCGAAGCACTGGCACTCCTATAGTGATACTCTCGCACCTCGATATCGAAGCTTTGAGACATTGGTAGCGAAGCGCAGCCACCCCGGGAGAGAAGTGCTGGCACCCTGATAGCGAAACGCTGACACCCCAATAGAGAGAGAGGGTAGAAAATATGTGTGTTGGTGAGATTCTGACTCCCACGTGGTCCGACGCTTGTATAGACACTCTCATTTTGCCCTCTCTGAATATACAAATTTATTCGGTCAACCTTTGACCTCATAACCGTAATTGGAACCATATGCTGAAATAATAATATATGGCTAGACACAGGCAGAAACAATAGCTCCGTGGCTCAGGCCCCATGACCCTAAATTGGGAACCATACACTAAAACAATAGTACATGACTGAACACAAGCTGAAACAATAGCTCTGTGGCTCAGATCCCAATGTAGGGAGATTATATACTGAAATAATAGTATATAGCCGAAATGCGGACTAAAACAATAGTCTTGCATTCCAGATCCTTTACCCTAATACATGGGACCATATGCTGAAATAATAGTATAAGGTTGGACACAGGATGAAACAATAGCTCTGTGGCTCAGGCCCCATAACCCTAATGCGGGGACCATGCATTGAAACAATAGTACATGGCTAAACACAGGCTGAAACAATAGCTCTGTGGCTCAGATCCCAATGTAGGGAGACTATATATTTAAACAATAGTATATAGTTGAAATGCGGGCATAAACAATAGTCTGGCATTTCAAACCCGACCCACCACCGGCACACAATTGGCCTACGCCCGACCTAGTCCATAGTCCTTGACCCCCAAGCTTTCTCGATTAAACGCTTCGAAAGAGGCGCTTAATCGGATTGCACACCCCATAAGTGGAGCGCAATTAGTCCTAACGTTATTAGAACTAGGAAACTCACTGAGCAAGTCAGCCGGTCGCTCACTGAGTCAATGACCGACCCAAAGAGATTAAGCACCGGGAGACCGATGCGCAATTCAGTTAAACGCCTGAAACAAGGCATTTAATTGGAGAAAAACCTATAAAAGATTTTTTTCTAATTCGCTCCAGAGAGGCTGGCAATTTTGAGAGAACTAATTTTTTTGGGATTTCAAAACCAGAGAACTCCGAGAACGAACACATAGAAACATAGCCATGATTTCGAGATTCAAGCTTCGAATCTTCGAGATTTCTTTCCGCAGCCCTGGCCCTAGGTAAAAATCTAACCTTTAGCCTTGACCCCTTAGTTTAATTTTAGTTCTTAGACCTAGGACTTCTCTTAGTTTTAATTATTAATATTAAATTTTCAGTTTTAGACCGTAGCACCCTTTTGTTTTAGACCGTAATTTTTAATATCTGGTTCTAGTTCTCCGTTTCTAGATCCAGTCCTTAATCTGACAGTCTAATTTACCGACCCTAGACTCAACTCTGTTCTAAATTATTAATCTCTAGTCCTATCATTAATCTTTAATTCTAGTTCTTAGGTTCTAGAACCAATCCTTAATCATACGGTCTGATTTTCTGATTTCGGACACCCGAATTCAATCCTAGAATTTTAAATTTTAGTTTTAATTTCTTAATTCAATACTTCTAAAATCCCAAATATTCATTTAGTTTTCTAAAACTCTAATTTCTTAATTTAATTCACAATTATAATCCTGAAATCGACTCTAAAAATCCAAAAATACTAATATTATAATCTGAAATCTAATTTATCTTTAATCTCAGCCACCGGATTTACCCAAGGGAGCTTACGGAGGGTACTCGGGAACGAGGCCAATCCTCCTTAACATAGCAAGCCAAAAAACCCTTTTTTCTTAAATTTTTAGTAGGATTAATTCATTGCTTTAATTAGAATTTAAGTAAAATTAATTCATTGCTTCAGTTAGAATTTTAGTATAATATAATTTATTACTTTAATCAGAATTAGTAAAAGGTAGTTCCTTTATCTCAATTAAAATTTATTCCTCGACCTGATTAGAAAATTTGATAAACTTAGTTCCTTTATTTTAATTAAATTTTTAGTATAGTTAATTCATTGCTTTAATCAGAATTTTAATAAAATTAGTTTATTTGTTTTAATTAGAATTTTAATAAAATTAGTTTATTTATTGTAATTAGATTTTAATAAAATTAGTTCCTTTGTTTTAATTAGAGTTCTAGTAAAATTAATTCTCTATTTCAATCAGAGTTGCAGTAGAACTAGTATATTTGCATTACTTAGAATTCTAGTATAACCAGCACGCTTGATTCAATTAGAACTCCATTAAAATTAACATATTGGAAGTCCTGGTCTAATTAGGTGACTGATATCAATTGGACTTTTAATAGTATTAGAACACTAAATTAATTAGAATTCTAATAAGATTAGGAAACTAAATTAATTAGACTCCTAATAAAATTATAATATTAGAATAGGCCACTATAATAAATTCTCACACAACTAAACTCACAATAGAATCAGGAAATCTAAACCAATCAGAATTACATTAATAACAGGGAAAGAAAAGGAAAACTAAACTATCTAAATTATAAGGAGAGCCATAGCTACTAACGTTCGCAGGCGGACAGTTAGTAAAGAAGTAACCCACACCCGCTCTAAAGCGTGATCATTGACGTGTTGCAGCGTCGTTAAATATCTGCAGCTGGCGATTGCAACAACTAGGATTCTTCTTAGAAAACTCCCCTTTTTTTATTTTACCTCCACTATTCTAAACGCCACATTGCTAGAGTCCACTTGGACAGAATTGGGCCACTGATTTAACGGGGACTGAGAGGAACCCAGAAAAAGCGCGCACCAATAGACTGGCGATCGCGATGGGACTCTTTCACAAACTCTTTCTTTCTTAGATAGTTTCCATTCTATTTTCTTATTTTTTTTCTATTTTCCTCGCATTATTTCTAACCCTTTTAAATATATGAGTCTTCGTCAAAGACTCGAGACGTCTGGTATACGAAGAGTGAGTTTAGGAGACCCACCATTGTGGGGATATCATAACAACCCCATGTACGAAAAAGAACCACTTTACAATTTCAGCCTACGATAACCTGAGATTAACATGGCTGGCGAATAAGAAAATCCCCTCTCTTCCCCACACACCGGTAGTAATTATAATGGGAGAGATGGTAACACTGAACAAAACCTTACTGCTCAACAAATCATAGAGCTCAGTATTCAAATAATACAAAGAGAAGATGATGACCCCGAAGAATTACTTCGAGGGTTGGCTGTTGCATACGAGACCATTAGGTCACGACAATTCGTAGAAGACCAAGAACGACAGGAAAGGCCACCGCCTACCCCGAGCACGGTATCAGCCCTCCTCACACCATTGAAACAACCTACTCACACGTTCTTCAACGATGATTCTCTAGACAAGGTTTGCTCACGAGCCGCTCCAAAAGACAGCACCATCAAAATTGAAGATCTCCCTAAAATGCTTGATAAGTACATGGCCAAGAGAGAGCACCCTGGTCACTCATTCGGATTCGACAAATTTTATCAGGACGTCAAATTTAACTTACCAATAGGATTTAAACCGTCGAAATTTACTAAATATAATGGCACGGGAAATCCGAACCATCACTTGGCCCTCTTTTGTAACGATTGTCAACCTATACGTGATAATCAAGGACTTCTCATTCACTATTTCCAACGCTCATTAGAAGGAGAAGCTTTTAATTGGTTTGTGGGACTCCCGCTTTATAGGATAGAAACCTTCGATGATTTGGTCAGTCAATTTCTAGACCAATATAAACACTTGATCCAAGAGACAGTCAGTCTCAGCGATTTGATGGCAGCCAAGCAAGGACCCAATGAAGAATTTACCAATTTTGTCGCCAGATGGAGAAAACTCGCTGCCAAGACCGACACTTCAATGAAAGAGAAGGACTCGGTGGACATTATCATCGACAATACTATAAAATAGTTAAAAAGCGCACTTGTCATAAGTGATTGCCCCGACTTCACTGCACTCCACTCCTGGCCATCCCGACTAGCACGACACATTAAAGGGGGAGACTTCACTCTATCCATAATCATGTCAAAAGTAGGCTCTTCCAGTGAATCAAAATTGAAAAATAATAAGAGCCTCAGGAACCAAATAGATCAACACAGTTGTCAACCAAGGATAAAACTCCGGGAACAGAAATTTCCAACTGCGAAACTTTGGGCAAAATCAAAATCAACAACGGTACACCAACTAAAACCAAGGCGCTAATCAAAAAAGATACGCAAACTAAAACCAACATCTTCCATCTCCTCAACACTCAGAATCTCCTCCAATTCCTATAAATCTAGACTATAATAAATACTGCGCATTCCATCGATACGCGAGACACAACCTAGAAGACTACTGGGTCCTTCGAGATGTAATCTATAACATGAATAACCGAAATCAAATCGATTGGGAGGCACTTAGGAATCCTAACCCTAATAATAACCAACCCCAATAAAATATAGGGATCATTAATAACCCCATACCCAACCACAACCAAGCAACACTGGCTCAGGTCACCACCATAGATCTTTACGGCTCCAGCCCTCCACCTTAATCACTCGCATCCAACCCTCTAATACCTCTTCCACACTTGCGAGAGTTCCTTCACCTCCGCACCCCTCAGCCTTGATCACCTGCATCGCCTCGCCGAGCCCACCTCCTTATCCAAAATTCACTCAGATACGAGTCCACTCCTTTAAGGTTAGGAGACCCTTCCTCCATAGTCACCCGCCAGAACCTTCAACCCCTCCAAATCTTGAACCAACGCCATTGCCAATCCCTCTGTCAGATTATAAACCCGAGTACGGAGATCATGTTCTTCAAACTGCCGCCCAAATAGTTGCATGGGTAGAAAGTGTCACCCGAAAGACTTCAAGCCAAGAGAATGAAACAAAGACTGAGTATTTACTAAACATAGAAAACATCCTGACCCGTGTGTGATGCTGGTCTCTGCTTTCTTGGAAGAGGAAGATTACACATAGTACCTCCCACCTTGGACCGGCACCGTGCAGGCATGCGCTCCGACCTCGAATTTCACTCACTTCACAAATACATCATATTCGAGTAACACCGGGTTCTATCAACAACCGACTTGCCTGATTCTTAAGTCAGGAACCAATTACCCAGCTCCGCCTTTCCCTCGAAATAAGGATTTCATGAACGTGCAACCACCAGAGGGAAACGTGAGAGAAAGATAGGTTAACTTGCCGCCCCCACCTCACATCATTCCTCCACCAATTCCTGCACCTCAACCACTCCAACCACCTGCACCCAAGGTTCATCGGCTAGGCAAAGAAATGGCACATCAAGATTTCGGCCACTCCAACCTTCTGTCGCATCTCCAAAAGAAGTCACCTGACTATCACCGGTTGTTGATAAGAACACCTAAAGACACAAGTGGATGAGGACACAACCCTAGATGAGCTTCATCAAATCACTTCGGTCATGGCGCAACCTCCAACACTCACTTTCACAGACACAAACATGCCTAAAGAGTCACTTCGCAGGAGTCCGGCTCCCATATACCTTACAGTCATAATTAGAAGATTCTTCGTACCCCATGTGTTGGTCGATACAACAGTAGGACTCAATATTTTCCCTCTCATAACATTAAAGACACTCAAATACATAGAGCAGGATGTCAGACCCTCGGCACTGTCACTCATAGCCTATAATGACTCGCATTGCTTTGTCAAAGGAACTATTAAACTCAAAGTTCGCCTTGGACCTGCAACAAAAGACATTACCTTCCATAGTTTTTATTCTGCTAGTACGTATAATCTTATCTTAGGAAGAAAATGGCTAGAGTCAATGAAGGTCGTCGCATCCACATACCATTAATGCGTCAAATTTTCATACGAGGATTCCATCGTCCGTATATACGCTGACGCACCCCTCCAAGAGATGGATACTTATTACACAGCAAGCATTCCGACAGCTTATGATTCCGTATTGAACACGGGCCATATTCAAAATACTCAAATCCCTGATGAGACAACCATTGTGAAAGTTTGTCCCCTTACCCCTCTTAGTTCTCCCCCAACGCGTCAACAAAAATTAATGAGGAGAGAGGTTTGCCCAGACCTCGCCAAACTTTATGACATCAACCCCACCGCGATAAAAGGGTGGGACCTCATATACCAATTCAGGTACGTCCCCCACACCGGACTTGATAAAAATAAGCAAGGTCATGTAGGGCATGTCGTCCCAACGAAATACGTAAACACATAGGGTTAGGTTATCAATCGGACGGCCCACAAGCCGACTTATTCCCTACCTCACCCAAATGGTATCTATATGACCACTTCATCTATGGGAACACTAAGAAAATAGATGTACCAAGGCAGAAGGAAGTGTCCTTCACTAGATCCCAAGAAGCAAAAATCGAGCAAATGGTTAAAGCATTCAATGATCTAACAACCTGAACGACGATATTGATAAACCACTCGAAGAAGTCAAACCCTTGTTTGACACTAAGGAGTTTATAGAAAAGAGGAAGAAAGAACCTCTAAAACTCAAACCATGGGTAGAAGATTGGGAATCTACTGATGACGAAGATTTTCACATAACAGCCTTGCAAGATGATGGAGAGTACTTACACTCAACATGGGAAGAAGATGATGCCCCACTAGAGAATTTTAACTCGTATAGCATCCACCTCGGCCTTGGCTTTGGGGGATGGGAATGCCCCTGGGTCTCCCCTTGTATCGCTCACCCATACCAACCCCGCTGTAGGGCATGCACCAGCATATTAGAACGCTTCGCTAGTTGGATCTGATATTCTGTAATAGAAGAATCGAATCACTCCAGCCTCGTGATAATAGAAACAAGTAATGACCTACCAGCTCGGCCACCGGCATAAGAAGTAGAAAATTTCAACAGTCATCCGGTTGACCCGAGGAGAAACACTCACATCGCCCTCATAGAGGTTGAAGAGAAACTTGAACTAGACACTTCTTCATCCCCAAATGTGCCACAACTCCAAATATTCTAGAAATCTCTCGAGGAAGAGTGGCAACCTCCCTCGAGTGATGACGAGGACTACTGGATTGACCTCCCTGTACTCGAGTTAGCAGAGCAAGCTAACCTAGGACTTTAAGCACTGTTAGATCAAGAAGATGAATTCGATACAGTCCTCGACTCTAACTCGAAAGGATGGAAATGTCCTTGGGGATCTCCCTGCATGTCTCACCATTATCAGCCTCGCTGCCGAGCATGCGTTCTCATCCTAATATATTATGAACTTCAAGGGAAAGAACTCACTACCCCTGAGGATCCCTTAGGAGATTACCCTCGATAGGAAGAACAACCATATGATTACTCAGAGGTGGATAGTTCGATCGATTATGATCTCCAGAGCCTCTTCGAAGAAGAGGCAATCAATGTGATAGAGGAAATCCTAGCGTTAGTGTCACTGTCACCAACATCACTTATTCAAAAAGTCTCATCAGATGAGGACACCAAAAAAAAAATGTCAAATTCAGAACAAGTCCACGTTTCTCGAAGAATTGCTCGAACGGCTCCAATAGTTGACTTGCTCCCTCAGTTAGAGGAAGCAACTCTCCCGATGCCCCTTGAGGCGACTGACCCTGTACCATATTTATTATCAAAAATCAAAAAAATAGAAAAAATAAAAAACCCTAAAAATTTAGAAACATAAAATCAGAAAAAATCAGAAAACCTCAGAAAACCTCAGAAAAGAAAGGGAACCTTTCATCTTAAATCAAGTTTGTGGCTAACAAGGAGACTGCTCTCCTAAGACTTCTATCCCATCTCTCGCACGAGGACAAAGCATCCAGGCTAAACAACAAGCCAGTGATCATACTGGATGAAATACTTCATGACTTTGAGAGAAGAATCAATAGCCTTGACCTTCACCTTACCAAAGATCTCTCAGTCATAAATTGCGTCGATGAGGGGTTACTTTTTGCAAAATCGAATCCCCAGTATAGTAATTTCACAGTATATGAGCTTACCGAGGATGAAGAAGGAATGCAAGTTGCCGAGAAGGCACCAAACTTCCAACAGATTATCAAGCATTTCGATGAGCAAAACTCAAGATGTCGCGGAGCCCACAGAAGAAATTAACTTTGGCACTGAAGAGAAACCCAAGAAACTACTAATTAGCGCAACGCTCAACTCCGAGGAACGTCAACAGTTCACAAAAGTCCTACAAGAACACCTCGACTCCTTTGCATGGTCCTATGAAGATATGTCTTGTTTAGATCCAAGTTTAGTAGAACATCGCCTTGTCTTAGAATCCAATGTAAAACCCGTTAAGCATAAACTCCGTAGGATGCACCCACAAACAGCCCTTCAAGTTAAAGAGGAAGTTGACAAGTTGCACAAAGTTAAATTCATTCGAGTCGTCCTCTACCCCAAGTGGGTCACCAACATAGTACCTATCGCTAAGAAAGACGGCAGAGTACGGGCTTGCATTGACTTCCAAAACCTCAACCAGGCATGCCCAAAAGATGACTTCCCACTTTCGCACATTGACACTCTAGTCGACAATACCGCTGGACATGAGATGTTATCCTTTATGGATGGTTTCTTTGGATATAATCCGATCAAATTAGCAGAATCTGACCAAGAGAAGATTTCTTTCACCACACCATGGAGAACTTACTGCTATGTCGTCATGCCTTTTGGGCTCAAGAACGCAAGAGTCACGTACCAACGTGCCATGATGGCAATTTTTTACGACATGATGTATAAATGTTTAAAAGTCAGCGTCGATGATATATTAGTGAAGTCCCAAACACTAGTAGGACATGTTGAAGCACTCTAACTAGTATTACAAAGAGCCAAGAAGTATCAGCTAAAAATAAACCCAAAGAAGTGTCTTCGAAGTCACCTCTGAAAAATTACTTAGTTTCATAGTCAGCAAGCGAGGGATCAAAGTCGACCCTGTAAAAGTCAGAGCCATCCTTGAGATGCTACCTCCCAGTAATATCAAAGAATTACGAGGTCTGATAGGAAGATTACAATTCATCAGGAGATTTATCTCCCAGCATTTAGACAGATGCGATCCTTTCTATAGACTACTTAAAGGAGGGGCTGAGTACAAATGGGATGACCAGTGTCAGCAAGCCTTCGACAAGATCAAGAAGTACCTCCTTAACCCTCCAATACTATAGCAACTAGTTCTCGAAAGACCTCTTATCCTATACCTCTCAACGAATGACAAAGCAATGGGAGTGATTCTGGGACAATATGAAGATGGCAAGAGAGAGAGGGCTATATACTACCTTAGTAGGACGATGGTCGAGTACGAACGAAAATACACTTCAATGGAGAAGGCCGGCCTCACATTGGTGTGGGCCTCAATCAAATTATGGCACTACTTCGGAGCACATAAGATACTAGGATTAGCCCGAATGGACCCTCTAAATTATGTATTCGAAAAGTCCGCAACCTCAGGAAAGATCGCTTGCTGGCATATGCTCTTATAAGAATTCGATATCACTTACATCACACAGAAGTCAATCAAAGGGCAAACAATCGCTAATTATCTCGCAGATCTCCCACTCTCGAGCAATGAGCCCATACACGTGGATTTCTCCGATGAAGACCTACTCACGATTCATAACAAAGAGCTCAAAAAGACATCATGGACCCTCTATTTTGATGGTGCTCTAAACCATAAAGGGAAAAGCATCGAGGTAGTCCTCCTAAGCCCCAAAGGAGTTGTCATACCTAAGACTTTTCAACTAGATTTTCCTGTCACTAATAACATCACAGAATATGAAGCTTTTATAGCTGGACTACGAGTAGCATTACAATTAGGCGTTAAACAGTTGAAAACCATCGGTGATTCCAAGCTCGTAATCTCACAAGTCATAGGAGAATGAAAAACTAAGGGAAGGAGACTAATGGCATACCTAGAAATCGCTCAATATTTGGTAAAGAAATTTGAAAGAATTTCTTTCACGCACATCCCTAGACTAGAAAACGAGCTCGCAGGTTCCTTAGCGACGTTAGCCTTGATCATCTAGATACCCATCGGCCAAAGTACCAAGACCTTCTTTGTCGAAAAGCTGACAGTACCCGCCCATGAGGTATAGCATGGACCGTTAAGAGAGAATTATCAATCCTCCCCACAAGCACAAGACTAGATGAATGAATCACTCCGAAAAAGCATGTCATGGCAAAAACTGAAGTCGCTATGTTCAGATTTGAAAAATCACCAACTGACAATGGACAGCCATGGTATTTCGACATATGGACAGCATCAACACGTCCCTCCATATGCCACAAAGATCGAACGGAAGACTATAAGGAACCGATGTGTCCAATTTTGTATACTCGATGAAACATTATACAAAGAAGCCTTCACCAAATGAATACTACTACGATGCGTCACGACTATCGAAGGATAATACATCATCCGAGAAGCACACGCCAGTATCACTCCGATAGACAAAGGCTCGCCAACCAAGTTACACGGCAAGGCTACTTCTGGCCGACGATGATAAGAGATTGTCACCTCTACGTCCAATCCTACAAACAATGCCAAGAACATGCCGCACTCATCAAAGCTCCATCAGTTGCATTGAACACTATGACCTCGCCGTGGCCATTTTCGATGTGAGCCTTCAATGTCATCGGACCTCTGACAGACACAGTTGGGAACACTCACAAGCCTGTGTTCATACTTACAGCAACCAAATACTACACCAAATGGGAAAATTTTGAATCCTATGTCAGAATTACCGCTTTAACCCTCGTGAGGTTTATCATTCGAGATATCATCGCCAGGTTTAGAGTACCCAGGATGTTCGTCACCAAAATGCTGATTCGAATCCTAAAATGCACAGTAGAAATAAGCAATGGAGCCGACTGGCCTGAACAACTACCAGAAGAACTCTAGGCTTATAAGTCCTCTATTCGTATGACAACTGGCCAAACTCCCTACCTCCTTACCTACGATATGGAGGCAGTCCTACCATATGAGATACAAGTACCATCCTTACGGATTTAACTCGATGATGAGCTGTCCTTAGACGAGAGAAGAATTTTCCTACTCACGCAGCTAGAGCAGCTTGATGAAACATGTCTAAGGGCAGCCGATCACGCTCAGGTATATTAGAGGAAAGTGGCCAAGGCTTACGATAAGAAAGTCCTCGAACGAACCTTTAATGTTGGATAATTAGTCTTGAAGAAAATCATGCCTTCCAAGCACGCCCACCTAAAAGAAAAACTGAAACCGAACTGGGAAGGCCCTTATGTTATAACAACCGCATACCCTGGAAATACATACAAACTGACGAACCAAGACGGGGAAGAACTCCCTAGCCCTTGAAACGCCATGTACCTTAGAAAATACTATCCTTAGCTTTATGATCATCACATCCCATGGTTAAATACTTATACTTATCACCCCCCGTAGTCCTCACGACCCATTCATTGGTCATACGTCATCAATTCTCAGAATATCCTTAAAACCTCTAATTTATCACTTACTTTTTCTCACTCAGGTAATCTAATTAAAGAAAAAGTGACATACCTAATCTCTTTCAAATGCATAAGTAACACCCGATCCTCATTTCCCTTCCCTTGCCATTGGAGGAGAGGTTAGAGCAAAAAAAATGAAAATGTCAGGTTCAATCAAAACTCGCTATTCTTGCGCTAGCAGGATGCTTTCAAAGAATACATATATCAAAATTTTGAGTGAGAGCATTATGACGAATGAACAAGTTAATGAGCTCAGGGGAGCATAAGCAAACTGTGAGGACACCTCTGATAACTTTACTACAAGTGTATAAGGAAGCTACGAGGGCATCCCTGATGTCCCCATATTACTAGATGTCGTCGTAAGGTGGCGGGAGGAGGACAAACTCCTGCTAACCATAGAATGTGAGATTTTGATGGTACCGAAACATGACGAAGAGCTCGATCATGGCATCCCGTATCCCTCCGAGAAAAAGATTGTTACTCATCCCTTTTGGAAAGAATTAGATACAAACTATTCCCCATATCACTGAGCCTTACCCCCTATTATATTTTTATTTCGGACAATAAATCAAAAGCCTTACAGGATACTCCTAGGAATGAAACTAAAAACTGATGAATGATGACTGATGCGATCACCTACTATGCCTACCATACATCTCCCTAATAACTGTGGCAGCTCGGATTTCGGCACCCTGAAACCCGTGCCATCAGCATGATCATCTTGACCGTGCCCCTTAGCTATGCATGGAACATTGGTATATCAAGCAATGAATTGAATTGAAATAGTAAATGAAGCTACGGAATTAAATTACTATATGAGCATTTCTCAAAATACAGTTCTACCCTCGTGCCTCTACATGAACGGAGAACCGATCCGAACCATCGATGATAGCTAATCATCCCAGATGGTTCACCCAAAAGAATTATCCCAAATCTATTTATATACATTGTTTATTCAAAACAAGGCTTGACATACCAAGCCGTACAAAATCTCTCAAAAAAACCCTCAAAGCTGCACAACAGAGTCCTCTAGAAGAAATCCTCAAGAGGTGGCTCCAACTCGTCACCAGGTGCTAGGTCCGAGTCACCGGGGTCAGCATCTCCTGAAGCCTCGGCAGCTGCTAGTAGTGGACCTGCAACGTATAGTCTATAGGGTGAGCTACATCCTAGCTCAATAGGGAACAGAACACAGTTGAACATATAGATTATCACTCACATATATTCCATGATATGCCATGCATGATGTGTCTATGCAGATACTGATGAAAAATAGTTAAAAGGCATCATATTTTACTGGTTGTTTACTCATGTCTTTTACTTATTCATGAATGATGCTGAAAAGGCCTAAAGCAAAACTTAAACGTTCAACTTAAATAATCCCCGAGCAATATAGCATCGAGCCCCGATGAGATACCCATCATCGTCATCTATATAGACAATTTTAAACGTATTTCCTGGGAATATAAATAGTACCCAAGCCCCTTTCCCCTGGGGATTGGTGGCGGGGTTTCACTTGTCTCAAATCAACACCCCTGGGGTGTGTTTACTGTGTACGGATAAGCCTCCGCACTGGCCTACGGTTTCGCCGCCGTATCGGTCATGGATATCCTGCCATGTCAGTCGTGGATATCCCGCCACGTCGGTGGGGTACCCTATCAAACCTCAAATAACAAAATTATCAGGTGCTTTATATATAGTTGTTCACCGTGTAAGTGTGCAATCTTATATCAATTAGGCCCTATCAAACATGATTCAATCTTAGATACATCCCTGGGATGTACCCATCCACTTGCATCACACCTGATGCTCTTATCTCTTTACTTCCTCATCCCCTGGGGATGACTCATTCTAATTACTCTTATTGATGTCATGCACACACACTTTTCACAAACTCTTAAGCAATAAAATATTTTGAATTGGATTCTATATCACTACATACATGCTCTTGCAAAATAAAGTACATGTTCAAGGTGTTCCCTACCTTAAGTCTCTGTCTGCTCATGCATCAAGGTCCCGCATGGCTCCTTGTGCCCAAGCTTACACGTACCACCTATGGTACCACATAACGTGTGAAACACATCACTAAAGATGTAATAAAGAAGGTCCAAGACCCTCCAAGAATCTTAAAGTCAAACTCAAAAGTCAACAAAAACTGGCACAGTCGATTAATCGAACTCCAAAATCGATTAATCGAATCTGATTCAATTAATCGATTTCCAAAATCGATTAATAGAAATTCAATATATTAATCGATTCTCAAATCGATTAATCGAGATTCCCATTCGATTAATCGAATTCCTATTCGATTAATCGAAATTCTATATTCTATCCAGTCGATTGTCAATTCGAGTAATCGAGTTTCCAAAATTGATTAATCGATCCCAAATCGATTAATCGAAATTATAAATCGATTAATCGAACTCTCATTTCGATTAGTCGATTTCTCCATGCTCTTTTCTTTCCTCCACTGGGGTTCACTGTAGGTTCCCAGTCGATTAATCGGTACCCAAATGGATTAATCGAAATTCAAAGTCGATTAATCGAAACTCAATTCGATTAATCGAGATCTGGGTCCCCTGACTTTTCAAATTCTTGGCCAAAATCGATTAATCGAAACTCAATTTCGATTAATCAAAATGGCCAGATTCAGCCCCTTTTGGCTGTTCTTCCCAATCTCTTCCCTTACTTTTTCCTCCATTTTTCTAAGCCTTTATCCTACATTTTACACCATTTCTCACTACAATTTACCCTTTCAATCCATGCATTTAAACTACAAAAATCTTACCTTCAATCAATCTCAAATTGATTTCAAATCGAGTGGTTGGAAAGGCTAGGGTTCCAGCTTTGGCTTGAACGAATTCTTCGTGTTGAGTCAGCCTCTTTAGTGCTTGAATCCCCCTTCCAATCACCCACAATAACTCCTTGCTCAACCACCTTCTTTACTCCTCTCTCTCTCTTCTTAACTTCTCTCTCAACAACCTAAGATAGAGATTTAGGGTTATTAAACCCTTTTATCTCTCTTCACACTTGTGTGTTGAGCACATGCACCGCGATAGGTGTATGCGATTTCACATTCACATCACACACCACATAGTCACTCAAACTATTACATCTCATCCGTTCATCACACTCTATGCTAACTATTGAACTCCTATTTGGTCAAACTTGTGACCAATCGGGCACGGATCCCGAGGTCACTGTTTAACATGATTTTTTGGGATATTACAATAACCATGGGATAGGATGACCACCACCCTAAGATAGACCCCCGTATACAACTGACCTAATTAAAACGACCTTCCCCCGGTTCGATGACAATACTGATAAACTTTTTTTCAAAACTAACTCACAAAATACCCATGACTGCTTATAGACCCAAATTGTTCATCAACAGCCCAGAAAAGCTCCATTAAATCTATACACTGGGGTATTTTTTTATATCAGAAGGAGAATCATGTTTGAAGCGCCGACTCGTCCATGGAGAAGATGAGCAATAACAAAGTCACCATCCAGAGAATGCTACCGAAGATACTATACTGTCGATCCTACCACGCTCCTACACTGGGGCATTTTTTATTTTTATTTTTATTACTCTAGTTATTTGCTTTTCCTGTTACATTATTCTTTCAAAAAAAATAAAGAAAAAAAGAGAGCACATATCCACTTTTACTACCAGGCCCCGATCTGAGACACTCACCCCCCTTGACAACTAGCAAGGGGGAGAACAAAAATTACTAATAGCATTATCTTTACATGTGCAGATATGAAGCAACCTTCAACCATCACTGGACCAGCTCAGGAAGCATCCATGTCCCAATGACGGTTGATGGCGCTAAAGAAACTAAAAAGCGAAAGACAAATGCAAGAGGTAATCAAAAGAAAAGGAGCCAATCAGGTACACCTAAACCAAAAATTTCTATATATATATATATATATCAAAATTTGCTTCTTTTTACAATTGTCACTGGGGCCATTCCCCCTTATATGTACAACGCACACACAATGGAAAAAAAAATACACACACCCTATGCTGCCACTTGGATGGACGAGCGCCATTGTCCCCAGTATCATCCGCTCAGAGGCCCATGGACTGGTCCTCTAAAAACACGATCCCGACACCCGGAGTCCTCGGAACGTCTAGACGACAAGGCCCCACCACAGAACCCCCCTCACTTGTCTGACTAACAGACTGCCTCGATCGAGAATGAAGAGGATACCCCACAAGAATCTCACGAACAATAGAATCCTCACGAGCATCACCCCTAACACGATCACAAGATGTGGGACGAGACTGCGTAGGCGAGGAACCTGAAGCCCTCGACTCCAATCCACCAAGCTAACTAGCCAACCTACATACCCCCGCTCACTCCTTGTCAGACGATACTGCAGCTGGTCTAGGGACACCTGCATCTATGCCTGCATCATTCGATGCACCGCCGCCAATGCCTCAGCCTGAGTCTTTTGTGCAACTATCATCTCAACGAACAGGTCGTCGCGACTCTGCGTCTCCCCAAGGATCCGTCTCACCTCGGGAGTGGAGCGCACTTGCATCGCCTCTCACCCTCCTCCTCAGCTACACCCTGCTCAATCTCGGGTACCTCCTCCCTGACCTACACCTGGTCAACCTTCGGTACCTCCTCTCTAGCCACCTCCCCGACAATGGCGTCGATTCGAACCTCAGAGGTCTCACCTATCTCCCCCATCATTATCCTCTCCAACTCGAAAATAGTAAGATTGCACCTATCACCACTCTCAAACTCCATCCTAGAACAAAGAACTTGAAAAACTGGAAAGAACGAAAGAAATGACGCTTGAAACAGGCGACCAGATCGCAAGATATCACGAAAACATGAAAAATAGAGTGCAAGGAAACAAGGAAACCAAGAATCAAAGATCAAAATGGATTGCACAAGAAAATGAAAGTTTTCCTGTGCGATATAGAACATACCCAAATCGCGCGTGTGAACTCATGCGTTCAACCCAATCACGCACCATAATCTCTGCGCTTAATTAGGATCAAACGATCAGTTTTGAGCGGGTAAATTAATCATCGCCCGCTCAAACTAACCCGACCACCTAGTTGCGCGTCGTCCACCAGGCACATAATAATCTCAAACGCCCGAGCCCGCACGCGCGAATGTCAATAGTCACAGCAACAGTGACCGGCCACCGCCCTAATCCTGCGCCCCATGACATGCGCTGAACTCGATTAAACGACCGGGCGTGGCGCTTAATGACCTTCCGACCCTTCGAAACGCGCGCTCCCATTCTGATGCGCAATTAGTTTATGCGCTTGGAGTGAAGCGCACAATTTCCCAGAAACACAAAATATGTGCCCAGAACAGCAGGTTCACAAGACCAAATTAGGAGACTTCCGACATTGACTGCCAACCTAAACTACGCCCTTGTTAGAGCCAATCTAAAAACACTTCTGACTTAGGCATACACACCTCGAGTCAAAATGAAAAAAATGCCCCCCAACATCATGTACATAGTACAACCAAGACCAAACTAAACTGAAAAATGCTCCTGTCGTTTATACACTTGATCCTAAACTAAGCTAAACCAAAAAAAAAACTATACCCAACATACCCCAGATCTAAAATAAATGAACCAAACTAAACCAAACTTAAACAAATAAACACCACATTCAAAACCAGATCAAGTAAGCTATAAAATAAACCAAGCCAAAATTCGGTAAATATAAGTAACCAAAATTGAATTAAAAACATAATTACTTCATAAATGAATAAAATGATTACAAAACACACCGAGGGCATACCCTCTGAATATTCAACTTAAAATAAGAAACTTAAAATCTGCCCATTCAGGCAATGCCCGAATCCGGATTTATTCGGGAATCTAGAGATCTCGAAAAAGCCCAGAGGAGGAACGCACCCTGAACAAATTCTAATGATGGCAGCCTCTTCCCCTTACCCCGAACTAATGGAAAAGAAAGAGTGGCCCACAGAAAGCCACCCAGGATCTGCGAGATCCACCTTTGGAGGCTCACCTTGGAAAGCATAACAAGGAGGAGCAACTAATGCTGAATTCGTAGAGGTTACCGAGGAAACATAGGCATCGGTCACGAGAACTCTGACCATGCCTTATCCTTGGGTTTCCTTTCTATCACCTATTTCTCCTCCATCTCTTCCCTTAGCATGGCAGCAATTCGACTGCTACCTTGCATTCCCAATCCCGTCCATTCTCAATAACTCACGTAATAACACAACTCTTCGAGTTCAGTACCCAGGATATGAAAGAGAAAGGAAGAAAAGACATTAATAATAAAAAAAATGGCCCAAGACTTCTAATTCTAAACTTGAAATAAAATTCAAAACAATAAGAACTCAAAGCTTTTAGCTCATACATTTATAAACTATACCTTCTAAATTACCAAATGACAAGTGTCACACCTTTGAACCCTTCCAATCTAATTAAATCCAATCCAAGCACATACTCCCTTAAAAAAAAAAAAAAAACCACAATCCATGACCAACCTAATAAATCAATAATCATGCAACACTTATCCTTTCAAGGAAACACAAATCCAAAGCAAAGTAAACAAGTCAATAGGATTAAACACTTAACACCCATCTAGAACCTTTGAAAACTCACACCTTTTAATAAGTATCATGTTGAATCAAACAAAAGACCAAAACTCAAGTCAAATCAAACCTTAAACCAAACAAGCGACAAAAAATGGCCCTCCAAAATGAAACCCTAACTTGCTTAGGACCACACAAAAAAAATGCCCCCAACAAACCCAAACAGAACCAAGTAAACCCTCTAAAAAAAATTTCATAAAACAAACTAATCTTGGGATAAAAGCTAAATTAAATCCTAAACTAAATCAAACAAACCAAATATGTCTGACTAATCCATTAAATAAGTTTAAAAGAAATAAATAGACATAATAACCAAACAATATAATATTTCTTTATTTATAAAAAAATTTACAAGTATCACTGGAGGCATACCTCCTGAGCTTACAACTCAAAACAAAAACCTAAAACTTTAATCTGCAACCCAAAACAAAGACTAGGTTCAAAACTGAGACAGAACGAGTAGCAAATTTCGCTCAGAGTGTTCAATCGGAGGCTTCAGGGAGGATTGGTTGGGGAACACATCCCTCCACTTGTAATACCTTTCTCTTCCGCCATCTTCACCTCCTCCACCGTCGTCTCCTCAATGCTGCCTTCACCACTCCCTAAAAGGGATCGATGTGAAGACTAGCGCCCTCATTCCCGATACCGCCATTCTCAAAATAATGTTATCGCCGAGCATCGCCTCAGGACAAAGATCACGCGAAATTACGAATATAGAAAGAAGCGACATCCCAATCGAACAGTTAGATCACCCGATATCGCTAAAACATAAATTTTAGAACACAAAATATCCAAAAAAAGTAAAACTCAAGACTAAATCAGAGAATGAGAAAAAAATTAAGGCTCCCTCGCTTATATAGAGTACGAACTTAATCACGTGCCCAGACATGCGCACTTAACTCGGTCACGGGCATCACAGGATGTGCTCAATCCAAAACACGTGCTCTGACCCGAGCGCACAACTGAACCATTGCCCGTGCCAACGGCGCAATGCTTCGATCACGCGCCTATTGAAAAATGTGCAACTTCATTAAGCGACTCCCATGAGGCACGCAATATGAAAGGTCGCCCGCACAATGACTTGGTGATGCCTCAATCATGCGCTATGATTAGAGCGCATAATACAATCACACGTAAACTCACATATGCGTAAACGGCCCGTCGAACCTGTGATCGCACACCCGGAAACAGGCGCGCAATCATATTGAGCGGCAAGTACCAAGCGTGCAATACCCGAATTAATCCACCCTCACACCTTTTCACCCCACCTTGATCAAAATTCTCTTGTCCCATTGCGTGGCCTCACACACTGTTCAGAAAGAATGATACGGCCACTTACTCCTATCCCATCGCGTAACCCCGTCGCATACTTCCCATCACGATAAGATGCACACACATGATGCCACCTCAATATCCAGTCCGATCATGATAAATCAATCATGTCACCACAACACCCTCTCATGACAAGCAAAAAAAAATGAAGCCAATCACGACATAACCACAACATGATCTTACATAACTCAAGATTTGCCAAAGAAAGAAAGAAACATGACATATCTATTGCGCAAATATCCTACCGATGTTCCATCGCTAACTATGCTCAGCCAATGTCCCATCGCAAACATCACTATCCGAAAAGCTCAAACAACACCTGCCACGCCATATGAAAAAGGGAGAAAGCTCGATCATGTCCCATCGCTAAAGCAAAGAGCCCTCCTCCCGAATTGCTAGCTACGTAATAGTCACCAAACACTACTGCCACAGCATAAATGCATGAAGATTCCAAACTCCTCCCATGTCCTCTCGCATCCGACCAATGCCAAGTTCCAGCTCGAACATCCTGTCAGAACCTCCACGTCCCACCAGGACTCATCCAACACTCAGCCAAAGAAAGGAAGAACCAATGCCAAGTCCCATCACGACATCACTTCTCCAAGACATTACGTCCCACCAGGACTCACCAAGCTCTGCCACAACAGACACGAGGAAAAGAGAAGAATCCCCAAGTCCCATCGCAACATCACCCCGACAATCCCCAGGTCCCATCACGAACTACACAAACTACGCATAATCCAGGTAAGTATCACTCCCAGATAAGTACTACCCACTTTTCAATTACTCGAGATTTCTTATAAAATATAGTAAACTATGATTAAGTCAAAATATTTTCAAAATTCATCTCTCTCGACTCACAAATCATTATCGTCCTCCCATAAGTGACAATCACCAGTATTCTCCAAGAAGGTTAGACGGAGTATCCGGCATGCCAAGGGTCATCATGACAACCACATCAACGGTCGGGTCTACAAATCCCGTAGTAGTGGATCTACTCAGTGATGTCTCAAAAGCCATGTTTTCCACTGATTTACCACTGAATTGATCTTAAGTTAAATTCCCTAAAATATTAAATTTTTAAAATCCCTTACTCCCGAACAAAAATCTTTTACTTCCAAAAAAACCAAAAAACAAAACTCTTACCACTTACTCTTAAAACCAAAAATCTTTTACTCCCAAAACAACAAAAACAGAAAGAAACCAAAGAAAAAAATGAACAAAGAAACTTTACCTACCCAAATTTCACTTCAATTACCAGCCCAAGTCGGCCATTCCCCTGAGAAGCCAAACCATGAGTATATTTAATCTAAGAACTTATAAACGCCTATTGGAAAAGGAACGCCTGACGAACATTGGTGTGAACAATGACGCGCCCGGTCTAACATGACTTGCGAAAGCCTTCAATATTATTTTGCATTATATTATTATTGGTCCCTTGACCTATTTATGAATATGTATGATGCCACCTGGTACCTCAACTATGTCATACCCCTCTGTTTGACTGCCCTTGTAGCAGGTCGCAACATGCGGTGAGATACCCCTTGCACCCACAGATTAGGATATGCTGATTCTCCTTTCCGTTTGACTATCACTCGCAGTAGGTCACGCCATACGACGGGATATCCCTTGCACCCATGGAATAGGATACGCTGACTTCCCTCGTCGACTGTCTATGACAGCGAGTCGCGATACACGACGAGATCGCCCCTGGGCATCCACGACATGGAACACGCCCTTCGATAGCTACCACTAGGCCCCCGAATATTCTATTTTAGCTTACGCTGATAGATAAAAAAGCCAAGCATATCATATCAGCATCCCCAGTTCACATTTGTGAATTTTTAAGAGTAACGAGAAGACACCTCGAATGAGGGGTGTCTACTTCTTCGACACATTCTTACTTCACAAGAGCGAGCCGAAGAGGGGCATCTATAGACACCCCTATTTTGCGCTCTCAAAATATATATAAATTTATTCGGTCAACCTTTGACCTCATAACCCTAATTGGGACCATATGCTGAAAAAATAGTATATGGCTAGACACAGGCTGAAATAATAGCTCTGTGGCTCAGGCCCCATAACCCTAAATTGGGAACCACGCACTGAAACAATAGTACATGACTGAACACAAGCTAAAACAATAGCTCTGTGGCTCAAATCCTAATGTAGGGAAACTATATACTGAAACAATAGTATAAAGTCAGAATGCGAATTGAAACAATAGTCTTGCATTTCAGACTCTTTACCCTAATACGTGGGATCATATGCTGAAACAATAGTATATGGCTGGACACAGGCTAAAACAATAGCTCTATGGCTCAGGCCCCATAACCCTAATGCGGGGACAATGCACTGAAATAATAGTATATGGCTGAACACAGGCTGAAACAATAGCTCTGTGGCTCAGATCCTAACGTAGGGAGACTATATACTAAAATAATAGTATATAGTCAAAATACTGGCTGAAATAATAGTCTGATATTTCATACCCGACCCGGACATCCCCGAATTACGCACCTAAAACCACGCACGCAATTTGATTGCATGCAAAACCACACACGTGCAATCAGTCCCCCTTTCAGACTAGATTTCCTTTCCGAGACTACCTCAAGACTCGATCATGCACCCACCACGGCACGTGTGATCGGATTGAGTGCCTCACCACCGGCACGCAATTGGCCTACGCACAACCTAGTCTTTTAGTCCTTGACCCCCAAGTTTCCTCGATTAAACACTTCGAAAGATGCGCTTAATTGGATTGTGCACCTCATAATTGGCACGCAATTAGTCCTAATATTGTTAGAACTAGGAAACTCATTGAACAAGTCAATCTGTTGCTCACTGAGTCGGTGACCGACCCAAAGTGATTAAGCACATGGAGACCAGCGCGCAATCCAGTTAAACGCCTGAAACATGACATTTAATTGAAGAAAAACCTATAAAAGATTTTTTTCTAATTCGCTCGAGAGAGGCTGGCAATTTTGAGAGAATGGATTTTTTTGGGATTTCGAAACCAAAGAACTCCGAGAACGAACACATAGAGGAATATAGCCATGATTTTGAGATTCAAGCTTCGAATCTTTGAAATTTCTCTCCGCAGCCCCGACCCTAGGTAAAAATCCAACCTTTAGCCTTGACCCCTTAGTTTAATTTTAGTTCTTAGACCTAGGACTTCTCTTAGTTTTAATTATTAATATTGAATTTTTAGTTTTAGACCGTAGCACCCTTTTTTTTTAGACTGTAATTTTTAATATCTAGTTATAGTTCTCCGTTTCTAGATCCAGTCCTTAATCTGACAGTCTAATTCACCGACCCTAGACTCAACTCTATTCTAAAATCTTAATCTCCAGTCCTATCATTAATCTCTAGTTATAGTTCTTAGGTTCTAGAACCAGTCCTTAATCATACGGTCTGATTTTCTGATTTTAAACCCGAATTCAGTCTTAGAATTTTAAATTTTAGTTTTAATTTCTTAATTCAATACTTCTAAAATCTCAAATATTCATTTAGTTTTGTAAAACTCTAGTTTCTTAATTTAATTCGCAATTATAATCTCGAAATCGACTTTGAAAATTTAAAAATACTAATATTATAATTCAAAATCTAATTTATCTTTAATCACAGCCACCCGATTTGCCCAAGAGAGCTTATGGAGGGTACTCGGGGACGAGACCAATCTTCCTTAGCATAGCGGGCCAAAAATTCTTTTTTTCTTAAATTTTTAATAGGATTAATTCATTGCTTTAATTAGAATTTTAGTAAAATTAATTTATTGCTTAAGTTAGAATTTTAGTATAATATAATTTATTACTTTAATCAAAATTAGTAAAAGGTAGTTCCTTTATCTCAATTAAAATTTAGTTTAGTTAATTCATTACTTTAAATCAGATTTTTTTAGTAAAGTTAATTCTTCGACCTGATTAGAAAATTTGATAAAATTAGTTCCTTTATTTTAATTACATTTTTAGTATAGTTAATTCATTGCTTTAATTAGAATTTTAAAAAAATTAATTTATTTGTTTTAATTAGAATTTTAATAAAATTAGTTTGTTTCTTTTAATTAGATTTTAATAAAATTATTTCCTTTGTTTTAATTAGAGTTCTAGTAAAATTAGTTCTCTATTTCAATCAGAGTTGCAGTAGAACTAGTATATTTGCTTTACTTAGAATTCTAGTATAACCAGCATGCTTGATTCAATTAGAACTCCATTAAAATTAACATATTGGCATTCCTGGTGTAATTAGGAGACTGATATCAATTGGACTTTTAATAGTATTAGGACACTAAATTAATTAGAATTATAATAAGATTAGGAAACTAAATTAATTAGACTCCTAATAAAATTATAATATTAGAATAGGCCACTATAATAAATTTTCAAACAACTAAGCTCACAATAGAATCGGGAAATCTAAATCAATCAGAATTACATTAATAACAGGGAAAGAAAAGGAAAACTAAACTATCTAAATTATAAGAAGAGTCATAGCTGCTGACATTCGCAGGCGGACGATTCAGTAAAGAAGTAACCCACACCCGCTCTAAAGCGTGATCATTGACGTGTTGCAGCGTCGTTAAATATATGCAGTGGCGATCGCAACAACTAGGAATCTTCCTAGAAAACCTCCTTTTTTTATTTTACCTTTATTATTCCAAACGCCATATCTCTAGAGTCCACTTGGACAGAATTGGACAACAGTATGGTATTTCAAAAAAGTTATTAATTTTTTTGAAAACAAAGGTAACCCTAATTAAAATGTTACTACAAAATATATGACCATTAGTGGCACCAAAAATTGTTGCTATTAACAAAAAAACTTATTGTTTCAATAGCGACAGGACTAGTAGCAGCAATTTTTTGTGCTGCTAATAGTCTAATTTTTGTAGTGCGTTGTTAAATGATTATAAAGCAATACACATCACTTCAGAAAAAGGTGCTACATGTCACGCCCATATCTATAGGCATAGAGATATCTCTACGCCCGAGCACATAGTCTTGGATCTCATATATATATATATATATATATATATATATATATATATATATATATATATATATATATATATACCCCTTGTGTGCTATTTGCCAAAATTCAATCATAGGGAAAAGATTTCTAATGCACGCATGAGTGGAGCCAAACTAGACCAAAGAGTGGTAGCTGCCCTGTTTTTTAAATCGGAAGTAATTATAATAATGAACACCCCGCTCCCCCCCTCCCCAAAAAAAAAAAAAAATCCTCGCTCTGCCCTTGAATACGCATTATCATCATAAAGGTTTAGGGCCGGCCCTAGACCAGAGCGAGCCAGGCAGCTGCCTTGGGCCCCCAATTTCTAGGGGCCCCCAAATAAAAAATGCCTTTTAAAAAGCAAGTTAATATATATATATATATATATATATATATATATATATATATATATATATATATATATATAAAGGCCCCCAAATCTTGCCTTTTAAAAAGCAAGTTAAAAAGATTACTGACGTCATTTTCCATTACCCTCTTGCACAAAGCTACTGATATGCATAAAGAGAACTTTATATAGAATATTTCATGCTAGCACTAAACACCATGGTGTTCCATCTTTATTCATTAAAAAATGATTTTAACGGTCTAGATCGAATGTTGTATGAAAAATATTAGAGCCGTTTTAAGTTATGTACACGTGGCAAAGTAGTAACTGCCTCGGTAAGTGAGTCTTAGTCTCAGAAAAAGATAGATAGATATATATATATATATATATATATATATATATATATACAAAATTTTCTTATTAAATGACCCTAACTTAAAATAGCGACTTTAGGCTTGTTACAATTCCATTTTTTGTAAATGACTTACTAATTTTGATCTACTCAACGAGACTTATCCAATGAACCCTAGTTTTAGAGTTTTTTAAGACTAATAAAGTGCTAAAATATGACAGTGAAATATTCAATGGCAGTTAACGTAATAAAAAATGTTATTGGTTGGGCTACTCTATCCATCGAGTATGTTATACTATTTAATTTTTCTCTTTTTGTGTTGCATTTTTTTTTTAATATAGACTTTTGTTAATTTGTTAGTTGCATTTTCAAATTATAAACAATAGATGGAATATAGAGATATTTGTAATCTAAAAGCTACGAATATTGTTTTATTTGTCAAAAAAAAAAATTATAGCAAATTCTTTTTTTTTTAAGATTAATATGAAAGAGGAGCCCCATTTTAGGATCTCGCCTTGGGCCCCCAAATTCTCAGGGCCGGACCTGTAAAGGTTCAAGATATTACCGTGTTTATGAGTGTAACCCCTCAAAGGGCATGCGATGATTATAGTTACGGCAATAATGGTTAACGGAGTTACCACCAAGCCTTTGTGGCGCCTTAGCAAGGTTCCTTAAAATCTAATTAAATATATCAAAATTCTCGAAAGACAAAGGTTGCGTATGGCATTGCTCTTTCGTAGCCCCTGCCATAGCCGAGCTCACCTGCTCTATCAGGTTACCATCCTCTTTGTTAACATCCCGGTACCTGCTTTAGCAGGCACCCCTTCTCCTTGATAACTCTTTGCATAGTAAGATTTTATGTATGAATTATCTGCACTAGCAGTTCTACCCTCCTCTCTACTAGCTCCCTATCAGAGCAAATAGAATTAGCTCTGACAAGGAGTGAGTAGAGAGAAGGGTAGAACTGCAAAACAGGTAAATCATATATAAAATCTTGCTATGAGATTATCGAGGAGAAATACTAAGCGGTAGTAGGATGTTAACAAGAGGATATAACTAACTACTTGAGTGAACTCTATATGGCAGAACTACCAAACAATGTCATATGCAGCCAAACTAACTCTGAAACAATCTATGAACCTAGAGCCTTTGGGTAAGGAATCCGATTAAGATTCGGGAAGGGCCTTACGAGCACTGAACCACCCGATTTGTATCGGTCTCTACAATGGCCTATTTCAAGAAAGTTAAGTAAAATGTTGACGTTTTATCCGACGGACAGAGCCATGGAGGTGGCCCCTTCGATTAGGAATGGAACGACGACAGTTCACTTTGCATGCCATATATATATATATATATATATATATATATATATATATATATATATGAAATCATCCTTTATAGCAGATTGGGTGTGCATGTGTGTGTGAGTGAGGGTAGAGCAACTTGAAGCATGCAGGTGCAAGACCCTAGCTTCGTCATGGTCGTGTTGTGGTGACTCGGTGGTACGTGCTAGGACAAAAAAAATGTGAAAAACTTGTGTGCAGGATGCGTCACATTTTTTTTTTTTTTTTTTTTTGAAAAAAAAAAAAGGGAGAAAGAATCGAAAGATAATACAAGAATAAGGGGTGTATGAGAGACATTGGCATAGCCACATACTAGGGTGTGGGAGCTCAAGCCCCCATTTAACTATAGAGTTTGTATGAAGTATGTATCTCATACAACGTTAGTCTGTATATAAGCCCTCCCTCAAATCTACGATGTATAGACTCCCAAATTGATGATAAAATAACTACTAACATTATATTTATCATTTATAGTCCCACCAACAAAAATTTCTGACTAAGCCCCTAATGAGAGAGAAATTATGCTACAAAATAAAAAGTAAAAAGAAAATTAAGAGCATATGTGATGGAAAAATAAATACAAAATGATCACAAATTAGTTTTCCAAAGAGTCCTCTAATCCATGTACCACCCTAACAACCATGTCCTAATCCTTCCACACTTTCTTTGATGATGATCATCTTAAAATAGGAGGGGACTAGGAGTCCGGATCGTACGTGGTTCCATAGCTAAAGTATTGGTCGTCTTCGATAGAAAGAGATGGTTCAAGATTCTAATTCATCCAACCCTAGATGAATCATAGGATTCCAAAGCTTGGGGGCTAGAGCTTGGGCGTCAAACTCTCTAAAAAAATCCGGCATAAGTCTCTTGCAAAGCTTGAAATCCTCTCCAATGGTAGAGAAAGGGCTTCTTTTATAGAGGGTGACCATATATAGACCTATGCCATGTGAAAAGTAGGTGATGTAGGTGGCAACCAATGGCTAGGATGGAGTCGAGAGGTTGAAGATGTGTCCTAAGGCTAATCGTAGGATTGCATCACGGCATGCATGCAAGGTGGGGCAGAGGCTACACATCGGGCAGGTGTTTCAGAGTGCGCGACTTTGTTAAACTCGCCCCGTTAATATGCCCTAGTTAATCAAACTCGCGCATCTATTTTGAAACCGGGTTGCTGCCTCGGGTCAAACTTCTTTTGACTGCCCCTTTTAAGGCAATTGGTTACTCTTTAAGACTCCTCACTGCTTTTGGGGGCCTTGTAACTTGTGATACATATGTTTAGTTGTTGTTTGACTCTAATTTGGAGAGTTTGAATTATACTTGAACTCTAACTTGGAGGTTGACTCTAACTTGGAAAGTTTAAATTGTAGTTGTGTAATAACTCAGATTTTTTTACTTTATTTTACAGTATTAGATGATGTATCACAGTATATAGTACTAACGCTCCACACCGGAAACTACCCTCTTTTAGAAAAATTTTAAATTTTCTATATCAATACTAGACTCATTGCGACGTGCTCGTCGATACGATTCTAACGATATATAATTTGTCGATTTTCAACAAGAAGATAAAAAGTTACGTTCGTTTTAAGAGATGAAACAGGTTGAAGGGTATAATTGTAATTTCGAGAGAGAAACACCATTTGCTTCCGTGCTTTTACAAAAAGTTGAAAGGAAACCATTTCTCAAGCTATTGTAAGAATTTTTCTTGGGTGAAAAAATTCATATTTTATTAAATCTTTTACGGTAAGTGTCTTAATTAGAGTTAAACTAGAAAGGGAACTAGAAATATATTCACTTTTTCTCTCAGTTGTCTCTCTCTATTCTCTCTTCTCTACAAAATTTTGACACTGCCATCTTTCACAACTCGTCGTCAGATCTCTATCGATTTTTTGATCTTATCAGCGAATCTTCCACCATCAAAGTTCCTCATCACCGCGACCAATCTATCGTAAGAAAGGAATTCTCGCGAAAAGGGTTAGGCATATCGTCTCTCAAATCCGATCTCCATCAACCCAAATTATCGTAAGATTCGAATCACACTTCAACAGGTGGGTGCCTCTAAATCCATCTTAAATTATTCAGTTATTTCTTAAAAGAAAACTTAAAATTTTTCCCCAATTCTATTTAATTTCGGGTCTTAAAAACATAAAAATTCGGCCCAAAATCAATAGGATCGTTTTTCTCAGATTTTTGTGAAATTCGGCCAAACTCTTCAACAGACATAGCTTCGATAATTTAGCCATAACTTTTTACTCCGAACTCAGATTGATGCGATTCTTACGGCATTGGAAACAAGATAACGAGCTTTACAATTTTATGTGAAATAACAATTTCACGAATCTAATGTTTTAAAGTTTAAAATTGAGCTACAAGTCGGGATACGTTTTAGATGATCCAAAGTTGTACGAATTTGACATTATTTTCTAAACTCTTGAGCTATTTTATGCTCAACTTATCTCCAGACCTATAAATCACTAAAACTATATAAACTATATTAAATAGCTTTCATCAGATAACAATCTATAAATTTAAGGGGTCAATTATTAATATTTTCAACGCTTATCATTAATTACCTCTTTTAAGGCTCCTATAACCATTGAATAGACATGTGTTGCCTTTTAGAATCCGAAACACGTCCGATTCCTATACCAACTGATCATTAATTTTTATAGACATAACTAACCCCAATGAAGTATATTTTCGACTCAATCACAAAATAAATGTAGTTAAATATTTCTTATTTTCTATTTACTTCAATGTTTCATGTGTTATGCTCTATATTTAATTTTCTTTAAAAATATATATATGAAATGCTTTGGATTTATGTTATAGTTTTCTTTTTATATATGTTTACAATTATCATATGATATTCATCATGTAGAAAATTATAATAGGACATATGCATATAAGTTAAGAATAAGATATGACATATGATATAAGTATTCGTCACAATGAGATTTCTTTCACGGTCACGTGGAACTTGAAATGTAGATGTCCATGTACGAATACAACCCTCTATGATAGTATGAGATGCCACACAAAGCACATCTAGATTACTACAGAATTCGTCCTTGAAAAGCCTAATTTAGTGAAGTTTATTATACCGTGGCCCATTCTAATTAAGTTTAAAAAAAGATTAAATATGAATATTTTAAAATACGAGATATTAAGAAAGTAAAAACTTAAGCCCACGAAAATATGAAATCGGGGCAGGGACCTAAGCCAGAATCGAATAATAATATGATATGTTAAGATACATTGTGAAAGCCAACTAAACACGAATTAAGTTCTACACGTGTCATACCTTACGAGCCACCGTAAGGGTCCAACGTCTACAGCCGAGACAAGTTTTAAGGATATTATAGCTTTGTCTCGAACTAAGGGGACATTGTGATTACTATGTCAGCAAGATAGTTTATGTTATGATATGGAGATTAAGTGATTATCCACATACAGACCTCGCGTGATAGGCTCGAACATCGATCCTGACATAGGTCGTTTAAATAAGATAATTAAGATACGAAATACGTTGTGTAGGCGTATAAAGTAATAATAAGACTTACGATATGTCACATATGCTAAGTTGATAAGAAAAATAATAAAAGAGATAAGAAAATAAAAGCATCATGTACTCCTCATTTTATATTATGCCTTTCAGTTTGATTATGATATGTTATGAGTTATAGATAGTTTGGTAATCTTATTTAAAGGCTGATTTTATTTTCAAAATACACCGTAATTCAAATGATTGCACGCACGATCACATAGGTAAGTTATGGTAGATTGATTGTGCAACCCGCTGAGTTTATGTGACTGAGTAAACTCACCCCCCCCCTCTCAAATCTAACAGTCTCAGGTGAAGACTTTTTTTATCCTATTTATGATGATACAGAAGCTGCTATTTCGGAAGCGGCTCATGTAAATGATGACGTTGGGTACCACTTGGATGAGAGTGTAGATTCGGCTGATTTCTATGAGCCTTGAGCATTCTTTAGTTCTAGACCTTGGATTTTATTTCCTTTGAAATATATATTTTAGTCTTTGATTATTTTTGTGAGTTTACGTTTTGGACCATTTTACCCTACGTAAAACTTGATTTATTTCTTATCTTAGATGCATGGTTAAGATTTACCTTTATTGTCATTTACGATTTTCACTGTTAATCTATGAGTCGATTATTATTTAATGTTATCTTAAATGCTTTGATCCATATGCTAAGTCAATTTATAGATTATGTGTATGTCCGCTTATCGCCTTAACCAATGTACGGTATTATAACACGAAATTCTAAGCCCTCGAGATCGGGTAAGGATTCTGGGTTGTGACAAGTTGGACTCTAACTTGGAGGTTGAATTATAGTTTGACTCTAACATATGATGGCCCAGTTTTGATGTCATGAATTGCTCCTAATTCAAGCTCCAATTTTGATGTCATAAATTGAACGTAAGATTTGTCGTATGCCCTAAAATGAGCACTTCGCATGAAAAATATCTATAAATTATTCAGTTATTTCTTAAAAGAAAACTTTAAATTTTCCCCAATTCTAATTAATTTCAGGTCTTAAAAACATAAAAATTCGGCCCAAAATCGATAGCATCGTTTTTCTCAGATTTTTGTGAAATTCGGTCAAATTCTTCAACAAACACAGCCTCGATAATTTGGCCATAACTTTTTACTCCAAACTCGGATTGATGCGATTCTTACGGCAGTGGAAACAAGATAACGAGCTTTACAATTTTATGTGAAATAGAAATTTCACGAATCTAATATGTTAAAGTTTAAAATTGAGCTGCAAGTCGAGATACGTTTTAGATGATCCAAAGTTGTACGGATTTGACATTATTTTCTGAACTCTTGAGCTATTTTATGCTCAACTTATCTCCGGACCTATAAATCACTTAAACTATATAAATTATATTAAATAGCTTTCATCGGACAACAATCTATGAATTTAAGGGGTCAATTATTAATATTTTCAACGCTTATCATTAATTACCTCTTTTAAGGCTCCTATAACCATTGAATAGACACGTGTTGCCTTTTAGAATCCGAAACACGTCCGATTGCTATACCAACCGATCACTAATTTCCATAGACATAACTAACCCCAATGAAGTATATTTTCGACTCAATCACAAAATAAATGTAGTTAAATATTTCTTATTTTCTGTTTACTTCAATGCTTTATGTGTTATGCACTATATTTAATTTTCTTTAAAAAAAAAATGAAATGCTTAGGATTTATGTTATAGTTTTCTTTTTATATATGTTTACCATCATCATATGATATTCATCATATAGAAAATTATAATAGGACATACGCATATAAGTTAAGAATAAGATATAACACATGATATAAGTATTCGTCATGGTGAGATTTCTTTCACGGTCACGTGAAACTTGGAATATAGGCGTTCATGTACGAATACAACTCTCTATGACAGTATAAGATGCCACACAAAGTACATCCAGGTTACTACAAAACTTGTCCTTGAAAAACATGATTTAGTGAAGTCTATCACACTGTGGCCCATTCTAATTAAGTTTTAAAAAAAATTAAGTATGAATGTTTTAAGATAAGAGATATTAAGAAAGTGAAAACTTAAGCCCACGCAAATATGAAATCGGGGTGGGGACCTAAGCCAGAATCGAATAATAATATGATATGTTAAGATACATTGTGAAGGTCAGCTAAACACCAATTAAGTTCTACACATGTCATACCTTACGAGCCACCGTAAGAGTCCAACGTCTATAGCCGAGACGAGTTTTAAGGACATTATAGTTTTGTCTCGAACTAAGGGGACATTATGATTACTATGCCGATAAGATAGTTTATGTTACGATATGGAGGTTAAGTGATTATCTACATATGGACCTCGCGTGATAGGCTCGAGCATCGATCCTGACATAGGTCGTTTAAATAAGATAATTAAAATATGAAATACGTTGTGTAGGCGTATGAAGTAATAATAAGACTTACGATATGTCACATATGCTAAGTTGATAAGAAAAATAATAAAAGAGATAAGAAAATAAAATCATCATGTACTCCTCATTTTATATTATGCCTTTCAGTTTGATTATGATATGTTATGAGTAATGGATAGTTTGGTCATCTTATTTAAATGCTGATTTTATTTTCAAAATACACCGTAATTCAAATAATTGCACGCACGATCACATGGGTAAGTTATAGTGGATAGAGTGTATAACCCGCTGAGTTTTTGCGACTGAGTAAACTCACCCCCCTCTCAAATCTAACAGTCTCAGGTGAAGACTTTGTTTATCCTGTTTATGATGACACAGAAGCTGCTATTCCGAAAACGGCTCATGTAAATGATGACGTTGGGTACCACTTGGATGAGAGTGTAGATTCGGTTCATTTCTATGAGCCTTGAGCATTCTTTAGTTCTAGACCTTGGATTTTATTTCCTTTGAGAGATATATTTTAGTCTTTGATTACTTTTGTGAGTTTACGTTTGGGACCATTTTACCCTACGTAAAACTTTATTTATTTCTTATCTTAAATGCATAGTTAAGATTTACCTTTATTGTCATTTACGATTTTCGCTATTAATCTATAAGTCAATTATTATTTAATGTTATCTTAAATACTTTGATCCATATGTTAAGTTAATTTATAGATTATGTGTATGTCCGTTTGTCTCCTTAACCAACGTACTGTATAACACGAAATTCTAAGCCCTCGAGATCGGGTAAGGATTCTGGGTCATGACAAATTGGACTCTAACTTGGAGGTTGGCTCTAACTTGGAAGTTGAATTATAGTTTGACTCTAACTTGTGATGGCCCAATTTTGATGTCATAAATTGCTCCTAATTCAAGCTCCAATTTTGATGTCATAAATTGATCGAATGATTTGTCGTATGCCCTAAAATTAGCACTTCGCATGAAAAATATCTATAAATGCTTATCATCTCTCATTATTCCAAAACTTATATGCTAGATTAGTGGTGGTCGCTCTAAAATTTGGACAATAATTGTTTGATGAGTGATAATTTTACATCCTTATTGGTATATCCAGGATATAAAAAATCGGCTGATATCGATACGTATCGGCGATACATATCGGTTTCTTTACAAACCGATACGGATCGTCCTCGATACATATCGGTATCTCAATTTGGTATCGGTATCGGAATTGGTATCGGCCGATACGGTATTGGTTTCGACCGATACCTCTATTTTTTTTTTTAATAAGCCGATATGTATCGAAATTGGCAGAGTCGTATCGGTCCATGACCCAAGTCCGATACCAATTTTGACACCTTGAGTAAATCAGTGTTTGCTAACTATTTCAATAAGATATAGAAACTTAGAACATTTTATAAGATTGAGTATAGGATAAATAAATATAGGAATGACTCCTCTAAATGTGCCCATGCGCTCTCTAAAAGCGCCCACGTCCCAGACCTCTTGAAAACTATTGATTCATAAGATCAGATGATGAACATCTTTTTTAACCCTGATCTTCCACACAATAGATCTTAAGATCATGGCCCACCTATCAGAAGGTCAATTTGGGATTCCACATGTCACAAATCCAAAAATATGCCCTAAAATCACTTTTGTGCATAATGTGTGCCATATGATTTAAGAACCATTTTTTGGGGATCTGTGACACATGTAATAAAAACCTAACCATCTGATAGGTACTCTTTAATCTCAAGATCTATTGTGTGGAAGATCAGGGTGAACAATCTCCATCATCTAATTCGAAGGAATTCATTGTTTTCAACGGATTTGGGACATGGACACTTTCAGAGAACGCTTGGGTGCGTTTAGAGGTATCCCTATAGAAATTTGCTATGAAATATTAACCAATGACAATGATGATATGGAAGGTAAAAAAATCGGACTTGGTATCGGGTATCAGTCTTTGGAGGACCGATACAACTCGACAGATACGTATAGGCCTATTTGAAAAAAAAAAAAGAAAAAAAAATAGTCGTATCGGCCGAAACCAATATTGTATCGGCCGATACCCGATACATATTGACCGATACGAGCCCGTATCGGCCGATGCCGATACCGATACATATCAAGGTTTGCCGAGAAACCGATATACGTATCGCGGATACGTATCGGTATCGGCCGATTTTTTATACCACGCTCTGGATACACTTTAGCACCAAAGTATATGGAGCGTTAGGTGGTCATTAGCAATAGATGTGTGTGTGTGTGTGTGTGTGTGTGTGTGTGTGTGTGTATATATATATATATATATAGGCAAACGGGAAATACGCCCAGGCATAGAAATATCTCTATGCCAATTGATATGGGCGCGACACGTAGCACCTCTTTTGTGAAGTGATTGGTGCTATGGGTACTAACTAGTATTACACTTTTAAAATATTTTAAAAGTTATATTTCTTTTCAGCCGTCATTTTTGACTCTTTTAGAAGTATTTTTAAACTCTCTTTCATTTTTCTCTCCTCTCTTTTTCTAAGAAAGTGTCATACTTACTTTTTCATGTATATTTTACTCAAAAAATAAGTGCGCTCGCCGCCCGATAACTAAGTGCTAGCACCTCTACAGAGAAGCATCGGCATCTCGTTTTAGGGACGCTAATGCTTCGTTTAGGGAAAAAAAAATTTAATGGAAACACCAATGCTCCTAGAACGTGCCACCTTCGTTTAGGGCACCAATCGACATTTTGTTTTTTAATGGAAGCACCTAACCGTTTGAGGCACCGACGATCGAAAAAAATTATGGAAGCGTCGGTAACCGCTTTAGGGTATCGTGCTTGATAAATTTTATTTTATTTTTTTCAATGCGTCGGCGCTCCTAAACGAAGCGTCGGTGCCTCTAAAATGAGGCGTCGTCGCTTCATTTTAGGTGGTGTTGGCGCTTCATTTCGGGGTGTTGATGCTTCGCTCCCCGAGGAGCTAGCGCTTCGCTACCGGGCACCACATTTTTTGAGTAAAATATGCATGAAAAAGTAAGTCTAATACTTTTTAGAAAAATAGAGAAAAGAAATAAACTTTAAAAAAGTCAAGAATGACCGCTGGAAGGGTATTTAACTTTTAAAAGTGTAACTCTAATTAGTAAATTTAAAGTAGGCCCCATGCCACCTATCACTTCACAAAAAGGGCACTGCGTGTCGCGCTCATATCAATTGGCGTAGTGATATCTCTGTGCCCAGACGCATATCCCCGGGCCTCTATATATATCCCACCCACCTATAAAAGAGAAAGGAATTCAAAAGTTAGTACTTATTTGATTCATTTCCATTGAAAGGATATTCTTTTATTCTATAATACAGGACAATAAAGGTTAAGTGCAAGTTAGCGAAATTCATGCTTATTATAGCAAAATTCCAAATTATGCATAATTCATTAATGCACAAGAGAAGTGGTTAACAAAATCCCAACGATAAAGACTTCATTTTGGTTGGGGTACCTCTGTTTGCACCCACACATTCTATGAAAGCGCCCACATCTCAGACCCCATTAAAATCATTGATTGCTTTGGATCAGATGATGAAGATCATTTTTCAGTCCGATATTCCACACAATAGATCTTGAAATCATGGCTTACCTATCAGACAGTCAGTTTTTTACTCTATATATCATAGATCCCAAAAGAAGTGACCCTTAAATCATATTGCATATATCACGCTCAAACGTGAATTTAAGGTCATTATTTGGGACTCCATGACACATGGAGTCAAGCAATGATAGTCTGATAGATGAGCAACAATTTCAAGATATATTTTGTGCAATATCAGGGTGAAACATGACGTACATCATCCGATCTGAAGCAATCAATGGCTTTCAAAGGATCTAAGACGTGGGCGCTTTTAGAGAATGAGTGGGCGCAAAGAGAGGTACCCATCAATTTATAATAGAAATGGAACCATATTAACATATAATGATATCAATAGTAAATAAAAATAAGGGAAGGTTATTCACACTCATCTTTCCAAAATACACGCTCTTTCACATGAAAAAATTGTTGACTGCCTTGATTCAAACGATGGAGACCGTTTTTATCCCAATATTCCGCATAATAGATCTTGAGATCATGTCGCACCTATCAGACGGTTAGATATATATTCCACATGACACACATCCCCAAAAGTCACCAACTGACAGGTGTGCCTTGATCTCAAGATCTATTTTGTAGAAGATCGGGACGAAAAATGATCTCCATCGTCTGATTTAAGGTAGTCAAAGTTTTGTTCCTATGAAAGAGTGTACTCTTCATAGGAAAAACGGGTGCAAATAACACTACCCTAAAAATAATTAATTGTTCAAAACTACAGTATAGATATTTTTCATATCAGACAACCTTTCATCCATTTCACGGGTGCTCAAACCAGGTGAACCAACTTCAAACATATGCATCATGCTTATGGTTTGCCGCTTTAAGTCATATTATCTTCATCTTATAGGATCCAATCGTATGCATTTTGCTTGACGTTGAGTTACATTTTGGTTGTCTGTTCTGAATGGAATATAGAGACATAACAGATCTCTTTTGACCATTTGTGTTAAAATAAACATAATAGATCTATTTATAAGTAGAATATCTAACAAAAGAGATTTCTTTTTAAAATAATAAGTATTAATTAATTCATTGGTGTATGTCAGACAACCTTCCATCCATTTCATGGGTATTCAAACCAGGTGAACCTGCTTCAAACATACGCATCATGCTTACAGTTTGCCGCTTTAAGTCATATTGTCTTCATCTTATAGGATCCAATCGTATGTATTTTGCTTGAGGTTGAGTTGCATTTTGTTTGTCTGTTTTGAATGGAATATAGAGACATAATAGATCTATTTTGACCATTTGTGTCAAAGTAGACATAATAGATCTATTGACAAGTAGGATATCTAATAAAAGAGATTTTTTTTTTTAATATAATAAGTGTTAATTAGTATGTGAGCATCTAACAATTATTTGGTGCACAACAATATTCGTGCATCGGTTGAGCTATTTGTGCAGGTCCCCTCCCAATATGCTAGGCCAATAGTGAATTCTCTATGCGTGGAAGTTTGCACATGCACTATATATGGGTTGTCAATGACGTATGGCATCAACAAAAAAAATAAAATTCGGTGCAACCCAATTGCAACTCTCTTTTATATGAGTTGGTATCAGGTGCGTGAACTAATGCACTTATGATAAAATAGTACTTTAATAAATTAAATACCTTGAAGTTCAAATTGTAGCTCGCTCAATTTAAAACGAAACGAAAAAATTATTTTTGAAATTTATATTGTAGCGATTCATTCTCCAAATAAATGGCTCTCATGTGCATCACGTGTGAAGGCTCTCTCTCTCTCTCTCTCTCTCTCTCTCTCTCTCTCTCTATATATATATATATATATATATATATATATATATATATATGAGGTCCGGGGATATGCGTCTGGACGTAGCGATATCTCTACGCCAATTAATATGAGCACAACACATAGAGCTTTTTTTGTGAAATGATGGGTGGCATGAGGCCTACTTTACTAACTAGGGTTATACTTTTAAAAGTTAAATACCCTTCCAGCCGTCATTCTCGACTTTTTTAAAGTCTCATTCTTTTCTCTATTTTTCCAAAAAATGTCAGACTTACTTTTTCATGCATATTTTACTAAAAAAAAAGTGGCGCCCGGTAGTGAAGCACTAGCACCTCGGGGAGCGAAGCGTCAACACCCCGAAGTGAAGCGCCGACGCCCCTAAAACCAGCGTTCGCGCCTCGTTTTAGAGGCGTCGGTGCTTCATTCAGGGGTGTCGGCGTTTCGAAGAAAATAAAATATAATTTATCAACGTGTCGGCACCCCTAAACGAACCGCTGACGCTTCTAAAATGAGGCGTCGATGCTTCGTTTTAGGGGTGTCGGCGCTTCGTTTCGGGGTGTTGGCGCTTCACTCCTCGAGGTGCTAACGCTTCGCTACCGGACACCACTTTTTTTTAGTAAAATATGCATGAAAAAGTAAGTCTAGCACTTTCATAAAAAATATATACATATAAAATATATTTTTTTAAATCGAAGCGCCGGCGCCCCTAAACAAAGCGCTAACGCTTCGTTCTAGGAGCGTTGGCACTTCCATAAAAAAATTAAAAATAAAATAAATAAATTTTAAATCGGAGCGCTGGCACCCCTAAACGAAGCGTTGGCGCTTCATTCTAGGGGCGCTGGTGCTTCCAAAAACAAAATTAATTAATAAATAAATATAAATAAATCAAAACGTCGGCTCCCCTAAACGAAGCTTTGACGCTTCGTTCTAGGGGCATTGGCACTTCAAAAAAAAAAAAAAAAATTTTTTTTTTTAAATCGAACCACTAGCGCCCCTAAAACTAGGCGCAAACGCTTTTCTGTAGAGGTGCTAGCGCTTCACTACCGGATGGCGAGCACTCATATTTTTTGAGTAAAATATACCTGAAAAAGTAAGTACAACACTTTCTTAGAAAAAAAGAGAAGAGAGAAAAAGAAAGAGAGTTTAAAAAGACTTCTAAAAAAGTCAAGAATGACAGCTGAAAATAAATATAACTTTTAAAATATTTTAAAAGTTTAACTCTAGTTAGTAAAGTGGGCCCCATACCACCCATCACTTTACAAAAGAGGTATACTACGTGTCACGCCCATATCAATTAACGTAGAAATATCTCTACACTCGAGCGCATTTTCTCATTTTTCATATATATATATATATTGGCACTGAAATATCTGCCCAGCCCTAAAACTTTTGGCCGAAATACCAAAATTAGGTTTCGGTCATGCCCGAAACCAATACTGTGTTATTTTGATCCTCGTAATGGACAAGCAAAGATGAAAATATTCATTGGACAGCCAGAACTGATCATTAGGGAAACTGGTCTGTGTTGGTAGTTTGGTGCATCTTACACGTTGGTAGTTTGGTGCACCATGCTATCACTTTAGCTTTAAAACGTCTCCTTTGCTCTTTCAACCTAGCAAGTCATGTGCTTATGATAAGATGGACCATCCACAACTACAATAGTAAAATATTAAAATTTAATAAATAAATATAATAAAATATTCATAAAAGGTGCATAGGGTGTTCTGAAATGTAGAACAAATTAAATAATCTTTTTCAAACTTTTGATAAGTGGTCATTTTCATGACAGGGAGGGAATACACACAAAGTTGCCCTTACACACAAGTTGAAAGAAATGTGTTGAATTACCTATTATGGGGACCGACCTCTGCAATGTGTAAACACCATCTATGCCATATGATTTGAAGGCCATGATTTAAAGATCTTTGGTGCAAAAGATTGACATGCAATATGATCTCTATCATATGATTTAATGTAGTCAAATATCATCATCTGATACAATGCTAGACTATATTGAATCACATGATAGAGATGTGTTTCATGCCAATCTTTTGCACATAAAATCTTTAGATCATGGCCTTCAACTCACAAGACTTAAATGATGTTTCCGCATGGCACAAGTTCCCGAAATACAAAGTCTTTCTTTCAAGGGAAAATTTTGTGTGCTAATTAAGGGCTCCTTAAATGTTAAAGGTAAACATGTGCCATCTATTTTTAAAAGAGTTTGTCTCGCCTACCTGCCATGTAGTTTGTGCTCCAATGTGAGCGTGAGAGCACCACATAACAGCCTAATTAAGCACCTATTGCCAGCTCTTTTGAAAGGGTAGCTTTAATAGCAATAACGGAATCTTTCAAGGAAACTATGCCCAAAATCATTGATTGCTTCATATCAGAAGTTGATCGAAGATCGTGTTTCGCTCCAATCTTCCATACAAGGGACCTTGAGATCATGGTGCACCTATCAGACGGGCAGTTTTCGATTTCATGTGGCACAGATCCCAAAAAGTAGCCCTGAATCAGTTTGTGTGTCATGTGTGCCATGAGATCTTAGGGTTACTTTTTCGGGATATGTGTCATGTGGATTCTAAAACTGATCGTCTGATAGGTGTGACATGGTCACAAGATCCATTATTTGAAAGATCCACTATTAGCGGCAATTTTTTTAACAAAAAACTGCTACTATTAATCCTGTTGCTATCAAAACTGCCACTATTAGTCTTACCGCTACCAAAATTGGTTGTAGGTGCCCTAGAAGATTCTATGGACGCTATTAAAGATACACCTTTTGAAAATGAAGCTTTTTTTATTTTTGATACGAAAATGAAGTTTTTGAAGTGGGGTAACTTTAAAATCACCCACCGAGTCTTTTAGTTCACCCACGATGAAAACCAATTACTGCGTTGAAAGATGGAGATCATTTTTTGTCCCAAACTTTTATTCGATAGTCACTTTTCTGGAATGTGTGGCATGTGAAATAAAAAACTAACTATTTGATGGTACCCCAATGATCTCAAGATCCATTAACATCACGCGGAACTTATCATGCTCAAGCCTGATTTTAAGGTCATTTTATTGGGATGTGTGTCATGGGAAATAAAAAATTGACCATATGATGTTCCACGCCCATGTTCCATTGTGTGAAAGATTGGGATGAAAATCAATCTTTATCATTTGATTTAAAGCCGTCAATGGGTTTCAACATGGGAGAACTCAAAGAGTCAATTGGTGAATTTAAAGGTACTCATTTGAAGTGGTCATCGCAGATTTTTCAACTGATCATCTCGTGGGTACAGTTAAACTTCCATCATTTAAATCAAATTTAACTATTTAAGTACTCTCTTAGTCAAATAATTCAAATGGTCGCTGATGGTGATAAATTGTACAGCAAATGGTGTTGAATGTTAAAATTCTCAATATATATAAGGCTATTATAATCATCATGCCCTTTTCCCATCTATTTACGATCAACTTTGCGTGTAATTTCTCAATTAGCTTTTATTTAAGGGAAATTTCCAGGATTGACCTTATCAGATTCACCTTTCTCATAATCGACCAGCTTTAAGCCGAGCCAGTTCTAGCTAGCAAAAAAAATCTCAAATACCCCTACATTTTTATCGTTCTACATAGTTTAAAAGTTTAAAAATTTGTGTTTTTTTATGTTTATGTGATGTGAAGCAGCATCTATGTCGATACAGTCGGGTTTTTTTTTTTTTGTTAAAGAGGCGATATCGCATTTTTTCGTGTCATTCTTTGGCATCATCGATCTTTATATTGTGGCCTTCAAATTCGGCGGCATAGATATTGTTTGACATTGCGTAAAATATAAAAAAGTGCAATTTTTAAAATTTTGAACTATGTAGAACGATAAAAAGTGTAAGAAGGGGTATTTGAGACTTTTTTTGCTAGCTGGAATTGGCTCGGCTCGGAGCTAGTCGGTTTGGTGAAAGGTGAAACTATAGGGTCTCTGACGGAAAAGGTGAATTTGACAAGGTCGATCCTGAAAATTTCCCTTTATTCAAGGCAATTTGACGGTTGTCATATGGAGCATTTATTGATCTGCCACAACTCACAAGGCCATCACAGAGAGAGCAACCAACTAATGGCACTAGTACTTTGACTGTCAAAGCCAAATGAGGTCAAGTAATCTACATTAAGCTACCTTTAGGCCTTGTTTGACAAAACTCATGGGAATTTTATTTATTTTTTACTGTATATGGGCTTGTAAATAAAAGAACTTATGGGAAGTTTTTTTTTTCAATTGTTTGGCTATATTGTGTAAAATTATTTTCCTAAGGCACCATTCTTTAAACTATGTGAACTTGTAACCTCACCCCTTCTCGTCGGGCCAAAATGCATTAATCATGTTGAATTAGAACATGAATTTTCTTTTCGTCCCAACTTTTTCCAAAATGGGTCTTGAGATTATGGGCATACACTCAGATAGTTAATTTTTTATTCCGCGTGGTATACATCCCAAACATTAACTCTAAACTCTTGAGACATACATCAAGCTCAAATACAAATTAGTCACGAGTCATTTTTTGGAATGGGTGCCACATAAAATAAAAAAAATCGTCTAATGATATACCCATGTTCTCAAGATGCATCATGTGGAAGATTGGGATAAAAAATAATCTCTTTTGTCAGATTCAAGGCAGTCAATGCATGTTGGCTGGAGGGGATGGGGCGAGGTTACGATTTTATAGTGCAAATAAATTGTACGACTATGAGGTGAGGTTGCATCTAAACCGTTTGACATAAAGACCATGATCTACATATCTACGATGCAAAAGAGTGGTGCAAAACTCAATCTCTATCATATGATTTGTTAGAATCAACTGTTGAATCAGATAATGGCTCTGGAGTGCATTGAGTCATATGATAAAGATTATGCTTGGTGCCAATCTTTTCACTTATGATCTTTCAATCATGGCCTTCAAATTAAGTGGCTTAGATGATTGGGTTACATTTATTGGCGTCACTGTTTATGGGTACCTCTGTTCGCGTCTATGCGTTCTCTGAAAGCGCCCACGTCTTAGACTCCTTGAAGATTGTTGATTGCTTTGGAACAGATGAGGTTGATTGCTTTGGAACAGATAAGGTTGATTGTTTTTCACCCCGATCATCCACATAATGAATCTTAAGATCATGTAGCACCTATCAGACGGTCAGTTTGTGAATCCATATGTCCCCAGTCCCCAAAAAATGATCCTAAAGTCACGTTTGAGTATGATGTGTGCTATATGATTGAAGAGTCATTTTTTGGGTATCGGTGATACAGGAAATCGAAAATTGATCGTCAAATTGATGCGCCATGAAACCAAGATCTATTTTATGAAAGATCTTTGTTAAAATAGATCATCATCTGATCTGAAGAAATCAACGTTTTTTTCAGGGATTTGGGAAGTAGGCGCTCTCAGAGAACACGTGGGCATGAACAGAGAGGTATTGACATGTGTGAGCCACATCAAAGAAAAAATTGAGCATTTGATGATAAGCTCATGGTCTCAAGATCCATTATATGAAAAATTATGGTGAAAAAAAAAATCAATCGATTGATCCAAAGCAGTCAAAAGATTTTAGCATGAAATATCTGAGTTGAGAAGAACGAATTTCGGTTTGCAAGGGTAATAAAGAAAATTTCTCTTTAATATTATAACTCATGTCATGGGCGCTCGAATACGATTTTCAGCCAAAATTTGGCTGAATCTTTTATCCGAATTTTAAAAAAAAACAACTCTAATTTGTGGGTCCTGCATATTGCCATTTCCAAGAACTCGTTCCGCCAAACAAGCCCTTAGTGATAGATACTCATGCAGTTTACCCGCCTTTTGTTGAATTTCTTTAATTTTGTCATTTATAGTATTATATGGCTGGCAATGTGTAGTGTCGAACCATACCTGACACGCCCGACCCAAATTTTTTACTCGGTTGGGCACATAAATCACTACAAAAAAATATGACTATTAGTGGCAGTTTTTTGAAACAAAATATTATTGTTATTAATAAAAAACTTATTAAGACTATTAGTCGCAATTTTTTGTTAATAGCGCCAGATTTTGGCTGCCACTAATAGTCTTATTTTTTGTAGTGAATATGACCAATCTGGTTGGATATGAGACATTTGCCTCGACCTTTGACTTTGATCGAGCAAAATCGTGTCAAGTCGACCCGACCCAACAATTTATATATAAAATTCTTTTTATGGGATCAGGTCAGGTCAGGTGCACCATCGGGCTGGGTCAGGTCAGACATATGCCATATTTTCATTGGAAGGCCAAAATTTCAACACGACCCGACCCGACCTGCTGACAGCCCTTGCTGTAGCTATTGGCTGCACAGCCGCTTCCCAATCATGAATCCGACGAGATAAAAATTTCAATCCAGTATAAGACAAATACCCGAAGATATTTTTTTAAATATTAAATGAGTTGGCTTAGAGCCACAGCAACCGTCCGATTTAAGATATCAACATGTAAAGTGAGATGTGATAAGCGTGAGGAAGAAACCAAGGATTTGTCACGAGTCGAAAGAAGACAAAAGCCCCCAACCCTTTTCACACATACAAGAAAACAACTAGTTTCTATAAATCATTAGGAGCGCTTTGGCAAAAACCAAGCATAAAAAATTCAGAGGCCTTTCTTCTGTCTGCAGCAATGGCCACAAAGGAATCATTGAAGTTAGCCCTTTTTCTTTTTGCTATTTACCTTGCTACAATTTTTTCAGTAATTAATGCCCTCAACGTTGGGGTGCAGAACAATGATTCAGCAATTACGGTGGTTAGTATATAAGAAGAAGAAGAAGAAGGAGGAGGAGGAAGAAAGAAAACTCATAAAATTTCTTTAGTTATTCTTCTAATTGTCACATTTTTTCTATATTTAATTGGTTTTTTCTTAACATTTTCTCTTTTTCTCTCTTTTCATTTTGTACAGAGCAAGGAGTGCAGTAGACAATGTGAATCTGAGTTTTGTGCAGGTAATTGTTTTATTTATCTTTTTTATTACTATTAGTTTCTCTGTGTTTTAGTTTTATTTATGTGTGCAATTTTAATGGGTCTCTTGTTTTTTTTTTTTTGAATATGAAAAAAGTGCCACCATTATTGAGGTATGGTAAGTATTGTGGGCTTCTATATAGTGGTTGCCCCGGCGAAAAACCCTGCGATGGTCTCGACTCTTGTTGCGAAATCCATGATGCCTGCGTACAGGCCAAGAACAGTGAGTTCCTCAGCTTATTAAATAAATAATTAAATTTGAACTATAAAAGATATATAAACTTTAGAGTAGAGATTTTCTGTAAGAAAACATATATTTGTTAGTGAAAATTAAAGGCACTAATTGTGGGGAATCTGTAAATAGTGAACCTCAAAGATGAATTATTTTTTAGATATGGGTGATTGAATTCTTCAGAACTCGTGACCTGCAAGATATATATATATATATATATATATATATATATATATATATATATATATATATATATATATATATATATATAAATTGCTCAGTAGTCTGTAGATTGGCTGGGCTCCAACTTTGATATCTACTTGTCCCCTTGCCTAGCAAAAGACAAAACCAACATCAAATCTTACTCACAAACGAGGCACAGGTCAGCGTGTGTGAGCCGGTTTTTTGTTTTTCTAAAATGAAACGTGTGGGGAAGTTGAGGGCATATTAGTAATTTCATTTTTGTTACTGCATGTATCCTGAATTCCTAATGAACCAAGCAGACTTCACAGCTAGGTCAAAATGCCCAGAACCCCATTCCAAATGGGTCGGGTCGGGCAACACAACTATAGCCTACCCCAACCTGAACCCGATGGTCCTGACCTGATCTGACTTTTTTATCAGGCCTCAGCCAGAATCTTACCTTACCGGATTGGCAAGTACTTGGGTGGGGTCAGGTGTTCTTAGGCCAAGCTGGGGCCTGGGGGTTAAGGAGTCAGATCATGTCGCCTTGGGTTGATCAAGAACTCATGTCATGACTACAGCTGTCAATGGGTTGGGTCAGGCCTAAATTTTGGCTTCTGACGGGTAAAGGGCATATGCCCGACCCAAACTCAATGGGGGAGCCAAACCTGACTCGACAGGTCAAGGGCATATGCTCAAACCAACCTGACCTGACAACCGACCCAACCCAATTAAAGCCTCCCATTTTCCTTGATTTACCATATAAAATATCCGATTGAGTCAGGACAGCCCACCCGACCTATCCTTTGAGTTGACTTGACCCAACGAGAGTTATCACCTAGCCTTTGGGCTGATTTTATCACCTAGCCTGGTACAAAATCTGGCTCAGGAGGGTCAGGTATCAAGCCGAGCCGACTTGTTGACTACCCTACTCAGGAGCAAAACCAGACCTGTTTAATAAATGGGTCAAGACTTTCAACATGACTCAGACGTAACAGATTGGGATTTGAGACCCGAGCCCAATCTGTGGAAGGTCACCCGACCCATTTGACGTATTAAGTGTCGGGCATAGACGTTACCGAGTGCATGTTAGGCAGACCCCTTAAAAAGGAAGGAAAGAGGATGGTGTATAGTTTTGTCAATAAATATTGATCACGTGGTTGCAGATGATTATCTGAGCCAAGAGTGCAACCAAGGACTTCTAAATTGCATTGATGAGTTCAAAGATTCAGGTGGGCAAACATTCGAGGGAAACAAATGCATGGTGGATGAGGTTGTAGATGTTATTACTCTTGTCATGGAAGCTGCTTTGTTAGCTGGAAGAGTACTTCACAAGCCTTGATTAATAATTTGTACATAGAAATATGAGAGAGAGAGAGAGAGAGAGAGAGAGAGAGAGAGGGAGAGAGAGAGAGAGATGGCATTTGAGCTTTTGTTAGTGTAATCTTGTATGTTAGCTTTGTTCAATTCTTCTTAAGAAACATAAGAGAACTTCTATGGTGTCATAAGGAACTGCTCCTCTGATCCTTTTGGCTATTTACTTTAACTTTAGGATGAAGTTTCATAAACATCGCATCGACAACAAAAGTCAGGCTAGGTTGAATCAACCTATATACTACAAAAAAAAAAAAAAAAAAAAGACTATTAGCGGCAGTTTTTTGAGGTAAAAAATTGTCGCAATTAACCAAAAAGATATTAGGACTATTAGCGGCACTTTTTTGTTAATAGCGGCGATTTTTGATTGTCGCTAATAGTCTTATTTTTTGTAGTATAACTCTACCCGTTATTTTAATTTCATATAAATACCTGAACTTTCACTCTAATGCTCAAGAGGCATTGAACTTCAAGTAATGCAACATAAACACCTCAATCAATATAAGCGCACAAATCAAGCCCCTAGCGTCAACCTCCGTTTGCTGTTCGATGAAAGCGACTGACTAAGCATGAAACGTCCATCTTGCGGCGTGGACTCGCCGACGTGAAAAAAAAATGGTGACTTAGCCCCTTTTAAGTGACAAGAAGAGTCCCATTCTCTCATAACGCTCATTTTCTGTTGTCAAAAGTCATCTTCTTCTCTTCTCTTCTTCAGCCGAGAGCCATCATTTCCTTCTTCTCTAGCAAACCTGTAATGGCATCGTCATCGACAGCCGATGACAATTCATCATCCGAGATCCGTAGCACACCAGAGCGCTTGCAATTGTTGAAGGAGAAGTTGTGTCACCCCTACGGAAATCGGAACCAACGCAAATGTCATGGACAGAGCGCAATTGTAGGAGGAGGTTCATTAGCTGCCTGAATTCTCTGTTGAGACTTTAACTAAGTTGATCCATCGATGTGCGCAAGATTGGTACAAATAATTTTGGGTTTGCTTCAGAGATCCGACATATTCGTGACAGCAATTTCGAGACGGAAGATTAAAGAAAAAAATTTGTGGCTTACATTGGCTGCCAGTTGGTTTTTTTTGGTATTTTCATAGTCAAAATGCTAAGAAGAGCAGTGAAGAAGAGGAAAAAAGAAGTGAAGGAGAATGAGCTTTCAGCTGGTGCAAAAATTCTCTTAATTAGGGAATGGGGCGTCTTCCTCAAGCTTAAAAGGAGCTAAGTCAGTGATTTTTTTTCACGTCGGTGAGTCTATGCAGTAAGGTGTCAGATGTTTCATGCTTAGTCAGTCGTTTTCATCGAACAGTAGACGGAGGTTGACGATAGGAGCTTGATTTTGGACATTTGTATTCATTGGGGTGTTATGTTGCATTGCTTGAAGTTCAGGTGCCTCTCAGACGTTAGGATGAAAGTTCAAAAATTTATATGAAATTTTCCCTATATATTTTATATATGAAATTATGGAAATAGGAGTTTCTTTTATAGGGTCCGATTAGGTTGGCTGTATGCCATTTTCTCATTGGGGAGCAAAAATTTTGGCATGAACTAACCCAACCTAACTCTGTATGGCCTGACCCTTGACACCATAGTGACAAAAAATGCATTTAAACATTTTTTTTAAAAACAAAAAGTGAAAGAAACTAATGGTTTTTCAAAAAATTCCTGTTTCGTGGAGAGCAAAAAATGCATCTTTGATGGTCCTTTTCCGGTGGCCGCAAAACCCTCATTTCTGCTTTTTTGTTTATCTTGTGTTCTTTTGTTGTTTTTTGTTCTCTGCTAGCTCCTCGCTTGGTCTGATTTTTTCATATTTTTATTGCTTTAATGTACCTGCAGTATCATCGATCAAAACTAAATGAATGCGTATATTTATATTTTTATAGTTATTAACTTTTTCATAATTTTAAATATTTGCCATTTTTTCCCAAATTTGCCTTTTTTTTCCCGTATCTAGACTTTGTCAGTATGCGTGACGCAATGAGTTTTTAAGTACCATCTATTATTTGATATCTGATTGAGTTAAGACCCAACATGGGTGGCACTGATACTTTCCCAATACCATGGAATCCTTTTAAAAGCCCAATTTTGAAGATCTGGGGCACCTTGGAATCCAAGACGGGTTGGAATCCCTTTGAGAAATGTTATCGTTTTTGTATAACAGCTTAAATTGTATGTCTAATTCAGTTTCGTGATGTAAGGGATGAACCTCAAAATTAGTGGAAAAATTGTGAATTATTGACTCGAAATAATATAGGAAATCGGTCCGAGGCACGAGAAATATCGTTGTTTTTAAATCAATATTTTCTCCAACCACTTCGACAAAGTGATCATTAACAGGTTACTGGCAAACTAGTTCCAAGATACAACGAATCGGCTGTTTATTCTTGGAAAGGATTTGATAAATTCGTTTTCACTACTCGAATACTAAATATTGTAAGAGCGCTCTAATCAAAACCTTTAAAAATGAAAGAACACCTCTATTTTTCCTTAACGAGTGTAGACACAAATTCTGATCCAACAATCGAACTCGACGCTAAACTCAAGATTATTTGAGACATGGAGGATAGTAATACACCAATGAGTATGTGGCAGCCCGCTTGAGATATTTATGGAAGGGTATTGTAAAAGGTCCTTATAACACCCTTACAGTTTCCTCTTGATATTGCATCCATATATATACTTGAAAGCCCACAAATGTGGCTCTCCATGCCATGGGTTAAAATGTCGGGTATCCGATACGTATCGGCCGAGCTTAAAATCGATATGTATCGGAATAGTAAAATATCGGACGATACATTAAATGTACCGTATCGTCCTAGTTCAAAACCAATACATATCGTCCGATACATATCGGTATCGGACGAAATTTTGACCCATGGTCCATGCCTTCAAAGCCCACATACATTTAGCACTCCATATATGTGACAGCCCGATTTTTGGCACCCCGAAACTCGTGTCATCAGCACGATCATCTTGACCGTGCCCCTTAGCTATGCACAGAACATTAGTATATCAAACAATGAACTGCACTGAAAAAATGAATAAAGCTGCGGAATTAAATTATCATTGAAATATTTCTCAAAAGATAGTTCTACCTTCATGCCTCTGCATGAATGGAGAACCGATCCGAACCATCGATGATCGTTGATCATCAATGATGGTTCGCCCCAAAAGAATAATCTCATGACTTAATTACATTGTTTAACAAAAATAAGGCTTGACATACCAAGCCGCACAAAACACGCTCACCAAAAACTCTCAAAGCTGCACAACGGAGTCCTCTAGAAGAAGTCCTCAGGAGGTGGCTCCAACTCGTCTTCAGGTGCCGGGTCTGACTCACCAGGGTCAACGTTCCCTGAAGCCTCGGCAGCTGCTAATAGTGGACTTGCGACGTATAGTCTAAAGGGTGAGCTACATCCTAGCTCAATAGGGAACATAACACAATTGAGCATATAAATTACAACTCACATATATTTCATGATATGCCATGCATGATGTGTCTATGCAATTACTGATGAAAAACAGTTGAAAATAATCATATTTTACTGGCAGTTTACTCATGCCTTTTAATTATTCATGAATGACACTGAAAAGGCCTAAAGAAAAACTTAACCTTTCAACTTAAGTAATCCTCGAGCAATATAGCATCGAGCCCCGATGAGATACCCTTCATCGTCATCTATATAGACAGTTTTAAACGTATTCCCTGGGAATACAAATAGTACCCAAGCACCTTTCCCCTGGGGATTGGTGGCGGGGTTTCACTTTTCTCAATTCAACACCCCTGGGGTGTGCTTACTATGTACGGATAAGCTCTTCAGACCGGGCTTACGGTTTAAGCCGTATCGGTCACGGATATCCCTGTCGTCAGTATCCTATCAAACCTCAAATAACAAAAATATTAGGTGTTTTACATATAATTATTCACCGTATAAGTGTGCTATCTTATATCAGTTAGGCATTATCAAACATAATTCAATCTTGGATACATCCCTAGGATGTATCCATTCACTTGCATCACACTTGATGCTCTTATTTCTTTACTTCCTCATCCCCTGGGGATGGCTCATTATGATTACTCTTTTAGATGTCACACACGCACACTTTTCACAAACTCTTAAGAAACAAAAATAGTTTGAATTGAATTCTATATCACTACATACATGCTCTTGTTAAATAAAGTACATGTTCAAGGTGTTCCCTACCTCAAGTCTCTGTCTGATCATGCATCAAGGTCCCTCGTGGCTCCTTGTGCCCAAGTTCACACGTACCACCTATGGTACCACATAACATATGAAATACATCACTAAAGATGTAACAAGCTAGGAAGGTCCAAGACCCTCCAAGAATCTTTAAGTCAAACTCAAAAGTCAACAAAAATTGGCACAGTTGATTAATCGAACTCCAAAGTCGATTAATCGAATCTGATTCGATTAATCGATTTCCAAAATTGATTAATCGAAATTCAAAGTCGATTAATCGATTCCCAAAATCGATTAATCGAGATTTCCATTCGATTAATCGAAATTCTCTACTCTATCCATTCGATTCTCAATTCGAGTAATCGAATTTCCAAAATCGATTAATCGAACCGAATTCGATTAATCGAAATTCAAACTCGACTAATCGAAATCCCAATTCGATTAGTCGATTTTCCCAGACTACATTTCTCCATCCACTGGAGGTTCCCAGTCGATTAATCGACTCTAAAATCGATTAATCGAAATCCAAAGTCGATTAATCGAAACTCAGTTCGATTAATCGAAATCGGGATCCTCTGACTTTTCAACTTCTTGGCAAAAATCGATTAATCGAGTCTCACTTTCTATTAATCGAAATTGCCAGATTCAGCCCCCTCTTGGGCTGTTCTTCCCAATCTTCTTTCAACTAGTTTTTCCTTCTTTTCTAAGCCATTATCCTATGATTTTAGCTATTTCTATCTACAATTAAACCGTGTAATCTATGCATTTAATCTACAAGAATTTTACCTTCAATCAATCTCAAATTGATTAAATCAAGTGGATTGGAAAGGCTAGGGTTCCAGCTTTGGCTTGGACGGATCCTTCGCGTTGAATCGCCCTTTTTAAATGCTTGAGTCCCCTTCCAATCACCCACAATAACTCCTAGTTCAACTACCCTTCCTTACTTCCTCTCTCTTCTTTACTCTCTCTCAACAACCAAGCAAAAGAGAAACTAGGGCTATTAAACCCTTTTTATTTCTCATTCAACCCGTGTGTTGGGCACATACACCAGAACAGGTGTATGTGACTCCAGATTTTCATCACACTCCCCATATTCACTCGAATTCTCACATCTCATCCATTCATCGCACCCTATGCCAACTATTGAACTCCTATTTGGTCAAACCTATGACCAGTCGGGCACGGATCTTGAGGTCACTGTTTAACGTGATTTTTTTCGGGATATTACAATATATATCTTTAAGCTCATACATGCGTGGCACTGTGTTCCGCATAGGCCACACACACCATTGGAACCCAGCACTTCTACGACCTTTATATATTTACCTTTTGGCTTTTGCCAATGACAATGGAGCTGGCTTCACAGTTTTTGTCTTCTTAATTAATCCGCTTTCTGACCCTTATTACAAGAATAAAAATTGTAAGGTAGAGTGGATTAGAGGATGCATATATGTTTTTCTTAAGGCCCTCTTTGATAATATGGAAATGTAATTACATAGGTGAAAATGATATTTAGTTTCAAATTATTTTTGTTTGATAGCTATATAAGGAAACAGAAATGAAATTAAGTATGCTCCATTTCAAATTGAATTTTCATACGCCATATCATTTTAGGAGAGAACCATTTCAACCTTTTAAGTGGCTGAAATTGAATTTCTCAATAATAAAATAATAATTTTTTGTCATTGCAAATCTAAAGTTACTTGTAAAAAACCTAAAACCAAATAAATTTAGCTTTTGACTTTTAAAAAGTAAATTCCATTTCTATGGCCATCATACCAGCACAATCACTATGATCACTACATTATCTATATCATACTCTTTTCAGCTAGTATTTGACTTTGGTTAAAGTTTGAATTTTAATCAAACTTTAAATGGATTTATAAGCTATATAAAGTTTTGACTTTTGATCAAACTTTGACTACTAAAATATAATAAGAAGTTGTAAATTAGTAATATATTATCAAATTTTTAGGGGTCAAAGGTTGACTTTTAGGTCAAACATTGACTTTTAATTAAAATTTTATTTTTTATTAAACTTTTACTACTATAATTTGATGACGAAAAAAGAATACTATCGTGTTAATATATAATTTGATACTAGGTTCTCAATTGTATTAGTCAATAGTTTGACCTTTAGTCAAACTTTGACTTTTATACAAAATTTATTTATAATCAAACTCAAAACCTGCTTATAGATAGAGTCTACTACTGTATAAATTTATACCGTATCAGTGCAATTTTGTAAAGACCCGTATTTTGAACCCGAGTTAGACTGACCCTGTGTGTGTATTCGGCTCGGCAACCGACGTCACCATTTGTTTTGGATTTTTATCCAGATGTGATTGTGCGGACAGATTTTAATTTAGAGTCCATTTGGACCCTCGTGCGAAAGTTGTGCACTGACCTCGGTGTAGCCGCTCAACACCGGACTTGAGTTTTAAAATTAGAAGTGTATAATACATAAGATGTGTGTGTGTGTTTTACTTTGTGAGCAATCCTATTATAAGAAGGAATTGCATTCCCGTATTATACTAGGTTTTGTTAAGAGAGGATAGTTACCCAACCGTGTGAAACTCCTTCTTCTCTCTTCTTCAATCATCGTAGGAGATCGGTTTAGAAAACCTCCTTCTCTAGAACCCTCTTTGTTGAAAACACATAAACCTTAGAAAGAACTTGAATCAACCTTGGATTCGTAGTTGACTATTAGGAGAGGTTGAGATCATTGGGGGCGTGTTGGAGTTGTCTCTGTGAACTCGTGGGATCGATCGCGACGCGAATCGTTGAGGAAACCCGTCGGTTTTTATCATCGCTCGAGCAAGGTATCACCGAACTCCGACATTGCCTTAGTATTTTAGTCATAACCTTTTATCCCGAACTCCGATTAAGACGATTCTTTTTGCGTTGGAAAGCTAATAGAAAAATCTACAACTTTCATGTTTTGACCAACTCATGAATCAATTGTCTTGATAATCAAAAAAATATGAGAATGTTACATCAAATCGCTCGAGCGAGCTATTATCATCGCTCGAGCGACACTACGTGAAAATCGACAAAAAACAACGGCCCAAAACCGTTGTAAATGTTATAAGCAACGGTTTTGAGCTGTTGCAAGGGCCGTTGTTTATAGAGCAGTGGTTTTTATAAACAACGGTCCAAAACCGTTGTTTATTTACCAGATAAACAACGGTCCAAGGCCGTTGCAAAATAACAATGGTTTTAAGCCGTTGTTTTAACGGAAAAAAAAGTTGTTATTTTTCTTCCGAAACCACGGTCTAAATCAGTGGTATATGTAAACAACGGTGACGAACCGTTGTTAATTTCCTCTAATAAACAACGGTTATGGACCATTGTTTGTGACTGTTGCAAAATAACAACAATATTGAGCCGTTATTCCTAATGGGAAAATGGTTGTTATTTTTATTCCGAAACTACAGCCTAAATCAGTGGTATATGGAAACAACTGTTATGGACTGTTTTTTTTTTTTTTAAAGCACAGCTTCTATTTTTTTTCCTGTAATGAGAGTCATTTTACCTGTTACAAATATTATATCAACCACATATCACTCTACAAGGGAAAAAATTTATAATCCATTCAACTAAATGAAAAAATAATAAGCCAAAAATAAAATCAACATCTTTTTAATACATTTAACACCATCTCATTAAAATATTCAAAGATATTATATTAATATATTCAATAACATCCTATAAATACATTCAACAGCGCCCTATTCGAGCATGACTCGGGTTGCCAATAAACCCAATGACATGAAATTTTAATATCTCATTGCTTGACACCTTTAATTGAGCACCTTTCAACTCGTTGTCGAAATGACTTTTCTTTTATGATTTGTCCACCCACTTCTTGTGTGTTTTCAACTTGCGCCCAACTCCCATACCACGAGTTTTCCTGTCATAAAAATAAACTTAATCACATCAACAAATTTCATAATAAAATGATAATCAAAATTTGTATGTGTTCAAGAAAAAAAAGTGTGCATAAGAGCGACTTGCATAAGAATTTTTATATAATCACATTAGAAATTTAAAATTGGAAAAGGAATACATAAAAAATGATCCACAATGAAAAATGAAACCAAGGAGATTTATTATCTTCATATATTATGAAGAAAAAAAATACCAATATAAAAATCAAATATACATGCAAAACGCAGCTATTACACAATGATGAGTCTTTAGATGATAGGTAAAAGGCTACTCTGTGTATGCCAAAATGCTGCAATGCGAAAAGGCCAACCAAAATGACACAAGCAAGTAACACCACCTCACCTGAATGCATTTCAAATACATCAAGTTAAAAGTGCAAAAATACTGAAGGTAAATGCATTCAACATCCTAATAAGCTTCCAAACTCCAAGAGGCACAATGGATTACAAATTAAGAAGGAAGAAGAAAAGAACTTATTTGCAAATACTTACTATCAGTTTATCCTCCATAAATAGCATTTGGCTATTGAAATCTATTAACAGCTGATTTTTGATTATTAGGGATCTTGAAGTTTGTAGAAGCCACTTTTAATGTGGTTATGCTCTTTCATAAGCTTGACAATCTTATGATGACATGACAACCCATTAATCCAAGTACGTAAATCTACAACACTATTTTCAAAGATAGTTTTTCCAGTTGTGCTCCATCTTTATAGTTTTTCCTGAGTTGTGCTCCATCTTTTTACTAATACAAAGCTAAGTTAAATACAAACAAACTTAGACAGATTCCCTCATCCTGAACTCACGACCCACAAGAAATCACTCTTTGGACCAAATATTCCCCATAATATATTTTAGATGCTCAACCAATTTCAACTTTTCAACACCGTGCAATGATCGAAACAAGCGATATAATGTAACCTTAAATAAATGGTACGAAATTTTGTAGCCATCTCATAGTACATACTACATACAATATACATATATGCATGTATAATCAATGGGAGGGCAACGACCCATTAACAGCCCTACATAAGTACAAATAAACTGACCCATTAACAACCCTACATAAGTAAAAATAAACCCACAAATGAATCATAGCCATCCAACCCTAGTTGACTGATTTAATGGTGCGTGATTGAACATGATTTGTGTTTTGGCTTTCAACTATCAAGAAGGCATTCACATCGTTGTTCAAGTAAATGAGTCACCTATGGAGGTTGCATCAAGGATCCAAATCGGGAGCCTATAAAAGTGGGAATGACACTCTACATTTAGATAACGTTGGCCAACTTTGGTACATATGTCGGTGGAAAATCATTGCCAAAATGTGAAGCTTTATATCCAACTGGTTGATTGAATAGAGAAGAAATAGAAGACCTGATGTCCTTCAATGTTAAAACTTCTTTAAATAAAGCCCTTCTTATAATCAGATTATATATAGATCAAATAAAGGGCCTTATGATTTAGGATACCTTGTCATCAAAAAAATAATAGTAATAATAAATAAATAAATAAAAGGCATTCACTCGGCAAATAATCTTTGCATGTAAAGTAACTTTTATAAGTAACAGTTTTTCAAAATATTACGTGTAACAAGCTGTTTTACATGCGTAAAATGTGCATTTTGTTGTGTTGCAATATGTTGTGTAAAATGCACTTTCTATGAACTTTTCAGTTATATACTAAAGTGAATGGGTCGCATAATAATACTTTTAATTCAAATTTTATAACTGTTGCATATTTCATACGTGATTTTAGAGTTTTTACGAGAGTACAAACTCGTAAGTAAAAAAAAGAATTAGAGCGAATGTGACATAAGTAGTTATAGAAGGATTTACGGCGAGAAGAAAACTTGGAAATTAAATCAGCACTTTAACATAAAATGAGCACATCTCACATAATATTCCGGCATTACGCCGAAGCCAACTCCGTCATAGAGTACCCATTTTCCACGTTAGTCTTTTGACTGATTTGAGAAACAAATAAATATACCAAAGGATGAGTAGATAAAGAAAAAAAAACATAGCAAAGATGATCTTGTAAGGGAGTCCAAGTCATTCTTCCATAGATTTTGTGCAAAGGGGCTACCGCATATCTGCAGAGAGTGACCAATTTATTTTTTTCAGCCCCAAAATCTAGGGATCTCCAATTTTCACAGGATACAGTAACCAGTGATTTAAAAACAGATATATATAACGGAATACCGGCTGGGTCCCAAGCCGATATTTGTCGGGTATATTGGATATGTATCAGCCAAGACCTTTTTCATAATTTTTAAAAAATCTAAAAAGTCATACTCAATGGGAGGGCATTTTTGGTAGTATGTTTGTTCATATCAGATACATATCGGTCGATTCCAATATGGGCCAAGATTTGACCAATTTAACCCTATATTAGATCCCATACGTAATCGGTGTGTATATTGTATCGGATGGGGACTAACCGAGATACATAACGTGATATTTATCTATCAAAAATAAAAGTTATTTATCGGATATGGCCGATATTTAAAACCATATGGTAAGTGGAAAGGCCTGTACTATGCCAGTCAAACTCACAACAAAGAGTTGGGTATTAGGTACTCGACCTGAGCACCGCCAGAGGTGCTTGGGTAAATCTCTCTCAAACTTGGGAGATTCACAAATATTGTTGAGCACCAAATCGGTGAAAGATCAAAATCATAGTGTCACCGATTTGCTTGCTAATACATGGCTGTACATCTCGGAGGCTTGACTATTTTGGTTGAAGGAAATTGACCCGACCACTGTCGTCAAGGTGCTCGTGTCAAGTACCTAATACCCAACTCAACAAAACACCAAAGTCTAAATTAACAAATCATAACAACTGCACAAGAAAAAGAACATTCCATTAAGAGTAGCAAAAAATTAAAGAGCACCATATTCTCAAAAGATAAAATAAAACCAAAAAACTTCCCTCTAGTTCTGCTTCTTTTATGCGGCTGATTCATAGCAAATATGCAAGAAGCTCAAAACAAAGCCAAATAACACATTTTTGCATATCCAATCCAAAACTCTTAACAACTAACCAGAGGTCCATGGCAAGGGATAGTAGGTATCCTGATAATTACCATTCTCGGTGTGAAGACATGCAAGAAAAGTCTAACAAATAAACCACCTTATATACTAATAAACATTTAATCCTCAAAATTCTAAGGTTATTATATCCGATCTTAAAAACAGGTTTTCTCTAGCATGATGGGTGTACTAGTTATTAAACCATCCTTTGCCTTATTTAATTACCTGATTTCAAATTCAAATTAATAAAGTGTATATCTCCATCATCTTTGCTCCCTCCTTTGCTGCTAGTAGTCCTTAAACTGGCCTCCATTTTGAATCACCATTGGAAGGCCCTTCCCATGTTTTTGTCTAAACAAACCACATCATTTACTAAGATGACTACTTCTAAGGTAAAAAATTTGACACAATTATCATCAGTGGAACACATGCCATAATCTCCAAGGACTATCACAATATTCTTTCGGTCCTCTGATTAAAAAGAGATCATGATTTAGATGCTATGGATTATTGTGTGATGGATGTCCATAAATTTATTATTTATTTATTTTTCTTTTACGAAAAAAGGTGATAAATGTTATTATACTAATTGGAACTAATCGTTTCCTCCGCGAAGGACAACCTAAAATGAGAATAAACATACAAAAAGAAGCTGCGGTGAAGTAAACCCACACCAAAGCACTTTTGAGCTTTTGTGATGGTGTCACATGGCAATAGATAGCTGCCCTTGATAAAGCCACATCCTGTTGTAAAAGAAAGGCAAAGAAAGAACACAATTACTAAGAAAAGCATCGTATAAATGACTAGAACAAGCGTGTCAACGAAAAGTAAAAGGAAATGCTACTAATCCATGAAACTAAAATATACTAATCAATTCTTACCATCTACATACTACAAAGCAGAATAGGTTAGTTAAATACTAACCTATTTCTTAAGTGACTTTTCAACTCCAAATATCCCCTTTAGAATTCCCATAAGACACTTTAACTCCCAACACTACTAATGAGGTTCATTACAAATAATTTTAATAAACAAGAAATTCAGAAAATCTATCAACCCAAAGATTTGTTCAATGAAGCGTTGAATTTTTGTCATTTTGATCATCCTGTAGGGACTTTGGGTTTCTTTTGTTGGGGTTGAAGTTTTTTGTTTTGTGTCTTTGTTTCTCCCTTTTATTCCTCTCCTTTGTGCCCTTTATATATTCTTCTCTTTTCTTTTAATAGTATACTTTGCCTTTATTGATCAAACAAACAATTTACTTCATGAAATCCAAGAATCCATCATAAAGAAAAACATGTCAAAGAATAACTATAACTGCACAATTTTATTCAATTTCCCAAATAAACCAAGATTTATGAAAAGAAAGGTTCAAAAATATCAATTGAACAAACAACAAGTGGCTCACCAATTTGGCGGTCTTAGTCATTGAGCACATGCACCTTTGGTATCGAGTAGAGATTTAGCAGACTACCAACTTTGAAATTACTAAGCTCCACGTAATCCCTCTTTTTCAAATTAGGAAGTGCACCAATGTACTTTTTCGAATCAGAGGTAAGGAATGTGATCGGAGATAGAGGATTAGAAATTGTCGCTCAACAACAACATTGCAAGAAACTACAAAGGCTAAGAGTTGAGTGAGGGAAGATGAACAAGGTTTGGAGGACGAGCAAGGGCTGGTTTCACAGAGAGAGCTATCTGCTTTGGCCCAAGGCTGTCGAACTTGCATACTGGTCGTCCATGTACTGATAGCACTAACTCGCTTTGGAATCTATTGGAACCTTCGTGAGAACCTCTGCGATCTTCGCTTGTAAAAAGCCGTAGATTAGGTTTGTATCCCATCCACACACATCCCAAAGACCTGCACGTAACTAGGTAATGGCCCTTTTAGGCTCATGTGTTGCATATATGTAGGTGCACAAATTCAAATCTATGTAGTAGAGATAGAGGTCATCACTTCACATCTTTAAAGTAAGGCTGGAAAGAGTACTAATATTGGTCAAGCAGTGTAACATAACTAAGCAACTATAACATAGGCTTGTATCTTTGTTTTCTTAGTAATTCTAACGCAATTGTTTTCCTTCTCCTTACCATCTCTCCTCCTAAGTTACGACAAGTTCACATTTCTTCAACTCTTTCTTTAGCTAACAAAAGTTAACAGTGAAACTATCCTATGCCCCCCGCCTCCTTACTCTATCTTACAAGTCAACATTTCTTCAACTCTTTCTTTAGCTAACAAAAGTTAACAGTGAGACTATCCTATGCCCCTTCCCTCTTTCATGCACACAACCACACGAAGTCTGGTGCTTTCCAATTTGCGATGGGTTGAAAATAGTAATTTTGACTATCTAACTTAAGGTGAAGGTTTGGTTGGAGTTGGATGTGAGTCATCCCGATCATTGTTTAATTGCTATTGAATACAAAGTATATTGGACAAAAGCTTAAGTTGCAATTTAAATGTTAGAAGTTTTAGTAAATGTTCCTCTTCACCAATTTGAACAAGGATTCCCATTATTAACTTGCAAATTAGGAGGCAAGATGCGATATTTTCTTCCTATTGGGGTTACAAATACTTGATTGCTATCTGGGATGCCTTAGGCCAATTATTGAAGGCAACATAGAGATAATGTAGAGGCAAAGTCCTAAAAGTGCAAGTGTTTAAGATGGCATAGCCTAATAGTTCCTTATATGCTAGTAGAAGTGTAGAACCTGAATGGGCTGATAATTAATGCATCATGGTAGCGTTTAATAATTCAAGACTCCAAATGACCCGAGCACCTAGTTAAGGATTTCAATTTTGAGAGCACATAACTTGTTGATTTTGTTAGATACGTAGTGCTAGAGCATTTTGTCGATTATGCCAACACATGATTGCAATTCACAATTGAAGGGGAAAAAATCTTTATTGTCATTTATTGGATGAGATAACTAACCTAAAAGGCCTTTTTAATATGAATTTGAATGATTCAATAGTTGGGGACTCATACCCAAATACAAATCAAGGGAGTAGTGATATCATTGCCTATCAATATGTGGCATGATCTAGCTATTCATTCCTTGTTGACATGTCACAGTCTCATTGACAATTAATTCCTTGGAGTGGCATGAAATGTGATATTTTGTACTTCTATGCTTTGCTTCTTTATTAACTAATCTTTTCTACTAGTAATTTAAAAAAAAATTATGAAAATTTCCAAGTCTAAAATTTCAGATACAAATTTATATTTGTAACATTAAACATGCATGCTCCCATGAGATTAGTAAAGGTTCTAATAAGTTATAGGTCTCACACAAAGATCTCGCAAAAACCTGAGAAAGGGGTATGAGCAAATGTAAATGCATAGTTTTGTTGAATGTGCGCCATCATATATCTCGACTACTAGTATCACACGCAGTTCTCACTATCTACAAAATTACATATATATATTGATAATAACTAGAATTGGAAAGATCACCTCATCTTACGGAGAACATTGGACATGCTCACTGTTTTTTGTGGTCATGCCTAAAAACTAAGATATATCAGGCTACGAAATATAATATTAAAGTTAGTGAGGAGAGAAGATGATGAGATGACCTTCGATGCTGTCGGATTTGGCACCAACACTTGATTTGATCCCCAAATTTCAATTTCGATCTGCCAAAGAGTAAAATTAGGGCTCCAAATCTCAATCTCAATTTCGATTTGAGATGACCTTAGATGTTGTAGAATTTGGTGCCATAACTTGATTTGATCCAAAATCTTGATGTCTATCTGCCAAATAGTGAAACTAGGGCTCCAAATCTCAATTTCAATCTGTCAAATAGTAAAATTTGGTCTTCAATGGCGTCGTCTTCAATAGTGCTCTTCAATGGCGTCGTCTTCAATAGTGCTCTTCAGTGGCGTCATCCGAAAGGTCTCACGACATTAAAATGTCAGAGATTAGGTCTCGTTGACGGAGAAGTGAAAAGGAGAGAGGGATTTAGGGTTTGAGCAAGAGAGATTTGAGCAAGAGGGGTTTGAGCGAGAGGGATTTAGGGTTTGAGCGAGAAGGGAGAATGGGAGATGGGAAATGGGAGAAGGGCGTCAGGCGAAGGGAGAAGGAAAAGTAGACTTATATATTGACCCGATTGGATCGGTTGTGGGCTTATATATTGACCCGATTGGATCGGTTGTGGACTTATATATTGACCCGACGGCTCATTAACTTTAACCGTCGGCGTATCCGGTATTTTTTGTAGTGAGCCAAACATCGGTTGTAATAATCATCTAAAAGCCTAGAATAGATTATCATCAAAAGTAAAGCCAATTATTTTCACAACCAATCATGTTTTGCTGAACTAAAGAAAATAGAAAAAACTAGAATGGAATCAGAACTTTAGACTGTCATAAAAATTTAATCCTATTTGCGCTTGTTGACAGACTGAGAGATCTCTTGAACTTTAAGAAGAATTTGCCTCCACATGATTCCGAAATTTCTATTGAAATGTAGCAAGAAAAGATTTGAGATTGACTAATTTAATTGTTTAGGTTCCAGTACTGTCGGACCTAAGAAAACCCCTGAATTTAAAAATATAATAAAAAAATCCTTCTAAAATCATACCAACTAATGAATACAATCCTGAGTAAATAACTGAAAAACCAAAAATTTTGCAAAGTATAAAAACGAAAATTGGCAACGAATATAAACACAAAACCTTTAAATATAGCCGATGAAATGCAATGTAAGGCTTCAGATCACTAAAGATTCTCTTGAAAATTCTTCAAGTTGTATTAAATCAAAACCATTCATAGGCCACACAAAGATAAAATATGCAACAATTTAACAGGATGTGATAAAATTTTATTACCAAGAAAATGACTTGGTCATGAAATTAACAATAAATATTATATTTTAAAAAAATATCTCCAGTTCCACTATAAAAAAAAGTTAATTTACTCATTTGATTACCAAGAAATGACAATTCTACTAATAATAAACCGACACGACACAAAATTTTAGTGAGAAATGATGTCCTACAATAAAATGACATAAATTCCCACCAAAACTAATAATTTAAAATGAGAAACTCAAGCAATCGAATCAAAATAGGCCAATAAGAAGGAAATTATTACATCGCTTTTCTTCTACTAGAGCTTCTTCTTGCCACTTTTCATGCAAAATCATCGAAACAAATTCGAGCTAACTTCCAAATAGCGACAGATTCAATCCTAAGAAGCTTGCAATGCCCTAATTCAGCATGACGATTCAATCCTAAGCATTTCGCAATGCCCTAATTCACGCAACGAGGTCATCAAGTACGTAGTCAGTCGTTTTATCTTCTTGAGTTCAAATTTTTTATTATTATTATTATCATTATTATTATTATTATTATTATTCTCAAAAATGAAAGAGCGGTGGAGAAGCGATAACGTCGAATTAATAAGACTTCAACGGTCTCTCGAATCAAAATCTTGGCCGTCTGTTTAGTACATGTAGACTCGCGCTGACGATTATAGCCTTTGATCTGCTCCAATTTATCCCCTTTGTTTTTTGTTTTTTCAAAATTTCGTTATGCCAAAAAAAAAAAAGGGAAAGAAAAAGGGAGCATTATGTGATGAGTTGATGAAGCTCAAAAAGTCTTTATTAGTTTTTGTGTAAGGATGTTCCCCACAATTTATGAGCAACTTGTAACCAACCACGTATATTGCTGAAATTTACGACTGTTTTAGCCACATGATCCCGAGGGTGGTCTGGCTTCGCCTATCTGTTTCAATCATTCCCTAAGTTAATGGCGAGTGATCGCCACGCACCTAAACCTTATATTCTTTGGTTTAAAAGAAAGACCGCACACTAAATTTGTGTCGTTGCATATATAATTTAGAAGAAAGACTTGCCATCTATGGATTTGCCCTCGCCCCATGTGGAACGTCATTTAAGCCATCTAATTTGAAGTTATTTGATTGAAGGTTGTGATGTAAAAGATCTTGGTGCCAAGGAAGCGATCGAAAAACAATCTTTGTTATCGATTCTAGAAAATGAAAGCCTATCATCAATAGTTGATGGCATTGTGTAGATATTGTTTACTCCAAAATCGCTAAGCATTGGTGACTGAGGAAGTTAATTACTTTGAGGTCATAACAAATTAAAAAAAAAAAAAAAAAAAATCAGACATCAAATCCAATCAAACAATAACAGATAAATTTAAAAAAAAATAAAATCATTTCTTTTTCGTCCTACTCAAAATAACCATAGAAAAATCACCATTCAACATAAACAAAAAAAACGACACATAATATAAAAATAAGATAAGTAATAAAGACGACCTCACCTAGAAGTAGTAGAACTCCTAACAGAATCCCAAATCTTCCCAACCCCCCCCCCCCAAAACATGAGGCAAAACGTTCCCAACTCCTCTCAAAACCGCCTCAGAAGTAACCCCAACCACAAACGATTGAGCAAACCATGGCTTATCTTCCATCTTCATCTCCAGTAATCGCCACCTCGTGTTCACGTTATCCGACTTTCTCAAGCATCCGCCATGAATTTCTCCTTCCTTTCGCTCTGAGGGCTCACAACCCTAACTAAAATGGCACAGAGATCCTCAATCACCTTGATTGAGGCCTCTTTTGAATCGAGTCCCTGAGTTCCGTAGTGGGATATCATATGAGTTCTTGTGGTGTCGGGGGTTTTCTGATCTGGGTTCCATTTTCTTTTGGAGGGGGAGGAGGGGTATGGGGTATTTGAACTTGAAGGAAGAGAGCTTGGGGTTCGGGTTTCTCCATCTCTTCTACGCCTGAAACCACGGCTAGGATTTTTAGTTTGACAAAGAGAGAGAACATAGGCACATGGGTTTTGAGAGAAAGAGAGAAATGGCATCACGGGGTTTTTGAGAGAGAAAGAGAGAGATGGCATCGTAGAGAGAACCGAGGGCACCCGGATTTAGATAATAAATTTCTTAAAATGGTTTATATTAAAAGAAATAAAAAAAAAAATTGGGTTTCAATGCGGGCGCTCGCCCACACTCAGCTCTACGGTTCTGCCACTATCTGCTAGTGTTTCCGCTGGGAGAAGAAGAGGAGGAAGAAGGGCTTCTCGCGGCATTTCTGATGGATATTTGGTTTCCGTGCCCTTCTGTTTTAGAATGGTCTCCACGCGTGTTTGGGTTCCAAATGGCTCAACGACACCGAGGTCATTGGTTCAAACTCGCTCCCATACAAATAAGAGATTTAAATGGGCCGTTGCATTAGTTTAACCACTTATATGGGCCATTGTATATGTGAATTTCTTCTACAATGGTCAATGTCTGTTGTATTTTAAAAGTAAGTGGTGTTGTTTTTTCTTTATTTTCACGTAGTGCGAGGTATCACCGAACTCCGACATTGCCTTAGTAGTTTAGTCATAACTTTTTATCTCGAACTCCGATTGAGATGATTCTTTTTGCATTGGAAAGCTAATATAAAAATCTACAACTTTTATGTTTTGACTAACACATGAATCAATCGTCTTGATAGTCAACAATATATGAGAATGTTACATCAAATTCTAGGATTGGCGCAACTTGCCTGTTTTGACTTGTTTTTGAGGAAACGCTTAAATAGATCTATATTATTAGTAATTAGAGTTTATCTTAATGCATGAACGTATATTGTGATGTAGATTGAGGGCGAGAGGCCATCAATAGGACTTTGCTTGACTTCGCATAACTCCGAGTTTTAGGTAGGAGAATCTCATCTTTACAGTATTCTATTTTAATTCGCATGGATATTTTGAATTAAAATCTTTGAACTTGCATATGCCATTGAAATCACATCTGTAAACTGAAATTGATATGAATGACTAAAAATCTAAATCTACCTGAATCCTGAAACCTGAATCTGCTTAAGTTCTGAAAATCTGAAATCAAGAACATGAACTATGTATAAGAGACTCGCATCTGATTTATATTAGTATCTGCATTTATTTTATGATTGACCTGAACGACCCCTCAAAAATTCCTGAACAATTTCCTGGCACAAGTTTCCCTCATTACGTAGGGGCTTGTTGCATCCTGAAAAAGGGTTCATGAACGACGATGGTAGGTAGGGGTTCCCATCGGCTATATTCCTGCTCTCGAGATATAGTTTACTCGGAAGGTATTTTAAGTTGAGGATTAAGTCATGAATTACTGAACCTTGCATATAGAAGTTAGAAAAATTAAGACACTGAAACATTGCATCTGTTCTTGAAACTGTTTTCACATATTTAGAAATAAATCTTACATATGATTTCCGCACCTAAATTCAGTTTATTATCTGCTTATATGTTTGACAAGCTATATTCCGATATTTGTTTTGAAATCATGTTAGTTAAAGTAAAATACCGTAGATGTCTTTCTTCTACTGAGCTTTGTTGGTTAGCTCACTCCGACTATACGTCACAGGTTCAAATCTTGGGACGTGGCTATTCGGTGAGATGATCTGATGCGTGCCTGAGGAAGAGCTTGAGGTTCCTCCTGAGGAGTTTTTCCCAGTATAGAACTTACTGATTTTCTTATTTGTAGTGAGAGTTAGACTTGAATTTGTGGGCCCATTTTAGTTGGATATCATAGTTTTATACTTGACGTTGATTTCTGTTATGAGCCATGTTTCGATGATGGTTGGCCATCATCGGTGGTTCTTTACTTTTAATTGCTTCCGCATTTATTTTAGCTATGGATATTTATTGCGCTTTACTCTGATATGTGCCTTGTTTGTCCGGCTTATCGTTTATTCGATAGGTTGGCGAACCGGCCTTTCCTATACCTGAGGGATTGGAAAAGTCGGGTCGTCACAAATTTTTTCTTGGTCAAAGTCTGACTTTTTGCTACAATTTGATTTTCTATAAAATGTTATAAATTTTAATTAGTGGAATATTATAATTAAAAATATCTATCATTATTTTAATTTATAACTTAAAAATATATTGCCTCATTTTTATTAGTCAAAGTTTAACTTTTATTCAAATTTGGACTTTAGTCAAAATTTGATAAATGTATCTTAATAGTAGATAGTGATTATTACTGTTGTTTTTTATATTTTGATAATGTAAATTTTTATTACTCAAAGTTTGATATTTGGTCAAACTTTGACTTTGTAAGACAATTTAATTTTTTTGAACTTTTGCAGCCCCAATGAGATTATCATTTTTTTAATATATTACTTTGTAGTACATTACCAAATTTTATTTTACTTCGACATTTGATCAATGTTTGACTTTTTTAAAAGTTGATATTTGGTCAAATTTTTTACTAGTGTAACCAAGCAATGGATACGAATATTGTTATGTTAATTTGTAGCTTGGCGGTATATTAACGAATTTTCTATTGGTCAAAGTTTGACATTTAAAAAAATTGAATTTTCTTTCAAGTTTAAAAATTAAAATTTCTTTTAACATGTAACCTTATAGTATATACTAGCATTTACTATGTAACTTTGTATTTTAGTATTAAATTTCTTTATTAATCAAAGTCTTACGTTTGGTCAAATTTTGACTTTTATTAAAAGTGAATATCTGATCAAATTTTGACTAGTATATCCTAACAATGTATATGAATATTGTTATGTTAATTTGCAGTTGGACTTTTATAACTTCTTGATACATTGCAAAATTTTCTTTGAGTCAAAGTTGAAAGTTTAATCGAAGTTTGTCTTTTATAAAAATTTCATTTCATTTCAACATGTAAACTTACATTAGATACTAGCATTCACAACTTTGTTATTTAGTTTTACATATTTTTATTAATCAAAATTTTAAGTTTGGTCAAAGTTGCACTTTTTATTTGAGTTTGACTTTTCAAACTCTAACTTATATAACTTGGTAATAAATAGTGATTACTATGTTGTTAATTTGTAACATAATAGAATATCATTAAAAACATTATTAATTTATTTTTTACTTTAATTATGATTTTAATAATATAAAAAAAAATCAATCTATGACTAGTGCAACACGAAATGATAAGTTAGGTATTTTCCTAAATAAACTTTTTTCTTCTTTTCTCACTAAGTATTTGTTCAAATTAACTTCTACTTTCATAAAAGTAGAATATATATAATATAAACTTAAAAAATTATTTTCAAATTCATTTTCAAAGATACTAATCAGATAAGAGAAATCAATTTCCAATGAAAGTCATTTCTCAAACAAGCTAATCAAACAATGGAAAATCCATTTCTAGAGGAAATCATGTCCCAAGAAATCAACTAAGAAATTGATTTCATTTCCTCTGTGGAGTATTGCTATCAAACAGGGCCTTAATAATTCGGGTTTCCAAGAGAGTACACTTATAGATTGGATAGGGGCGGACTTACATAGAGACTGAGGGGGTCCTCGGACCCCCCAAACTTCTTTTTTTCTTAAAAAAATTAGATTTGATTTTCAAAAAATTAGATTTTTCTAAAGACCCTCCAATATTGCTTTATAGACACCCCCCAAATTTTGCAAGCTTTTAAGAATTTTTAAGCTTCCGTAAGTACCACTCTCTCTCTCTCTCTCTCTCTCTCTCTAAAAACCCCTAACCACTACCCCCGTAACCCCTTCTCGGCTAAGGCTAGAGACTTTGCCCAACTCTCTCTACTCTCGGCAAGCAGTTGAGATTTGCCGACGAAGGCTCAGCTCGATGCAACAAACCCCTTTCACACAGGTAGGGTTTTCTCTCTCTATCTCTCTCTTTCTTCTTCTGCTTCCTCTCTCTTTCCCCTCTGTTTGATTCTATTATGCATTTATGTTGCTGGCAGCCATCCCAGGCCACACACGACTCTCTTCTTCTTCTTCTTCTTCTTCTTCTCTCTCTCTCTCTCTCTCTCTCTCTCTCTCTCAGCTGGCAGCGAGCCCCCCACAGCCCACTGTCCCCTCTCTCTCTCTCTTTCTAAGGTCTATTGGTCTAAGCTAAGCCCTAAGGATTTTTGACCTAATGGCCCTATTTTATGTCATCATAACCACAGCCACATCCCCCTAAACCCTAAATTTCTCTCCCCCTTTCTCTCTCTTATTCTCAATACTCAATTCCTAACTATTTCTTTCAATTTTTTAGGATTTTAGTTAGATTCGTCGGTCAGGCACATAGTTCGGATTTGTCGGAGATCGCATTATTTTCATCTTATCACGCTAGATTGGAGGTAAAATTAATTTTTTTATTTAAATTTAATTTAATTTTATGTTAATGAGTTTAAAATATAGTGATTTTGAATGCAATATATGAAAATATAAAATTTTTATTGGTATGAAAATGTAGAAATCCCTAAAGCCCTAATTTTTTAGATTGAATAGTTTTTTACTAGTTTCAAATCACATGATGGGTGGTAGTTTTTAGTTTTTACTCAATTTTCACACGGTAAGTATTTAGATCATAGTGTTTAAATTACGGTTACAACACTCATGATGATACTATGTTTAGATGCGTCCCAAAAAATGACCCTTGACCAATTTGATGATGATAGATTTTCACATGCTTGTGCACTTGTTAAGTATCTAATGCAAAAATTAAGGCACCTGTTGAGTATCTAATGCATGGGGTTGGCGAAAATCGAATTGAAATGGGATATATCATAGTTGGTTGGTTTTTTGCACTTTTAGGCTTTTAAATATATGGTACAAGTTTGGTTTTTTTATTTTTATTTATTTATTTATGCAATTTTGGGATGAATCTAATCTAGGCGGCGTGTTTTTTTTATATGAAATATTTACTATATATTGCTTGAGATTTATTTTAAATATTTACTTGAGATTTATTTGTATTTAAACTATTTTCTAATACACTCATGACATTTATTTTCGTTAGGTCATATTCTTCATTCTTGGCCATTGGAACAGTCATGCATAAATACTTTACAAGAAAGGTTGACATCATGCCTCCTACCTTAGAACATGCTATTGTTCATCCCCCTCCCATCTTAGAAAATGAAAATATGCCAACTGCCTTGGAAAATAATGAACATGAACAAACCCAACTTGGCTCAAAGCGAAGTCATATAGAAAATGATGACATATCTACTCATTTAAAAAATGATAAACTTGAGCAATTGGGTCCTAGCTCAAAGCTAACTCATATAGAAAATGATGATAGATCAACTGCCTTAGAAAATGATGAGCATGAACAAGTCCAATCTAGCTCAAAGCAAAATCATGTAGAGGTTCATTTAGCAAATTAATCTTTCAACAGATCCTGAATTACGTATTCCAATTTCAGTGTACCATCCTAATGATAAAGAATTAGTTCGAAGAGCATATTTGCAAAAAGGTCCATGTCACCCTCATATTCACACATTTTTTCAGAGAAAAATATCAGGAAAACCATGATAATTTCAACCCAAGTGGTTTAAGATGTATAGATGTTTGTTAAAATATACAATATCAAAGGAAAAAATATTTTACTTATATTGCTATCTTTTAAAACCAGCTACAGCAATAGGGGTGCAAGGGGGTACTGACTGTTTTACATTTAAAGAATTTGATAATTTGAAGAAGCCTAATAAATTTGTAACTCATGTTGGAGGGTCCAACAATGCTCGCAACCTAGCTCATCAGAAGTGTTAAAATTTATTGAATCAAAATCAACACATTGAGAAACTTTTTTCTAAGCAAGATGATAAAGACACAAGGGAATATATAATCTGTTTGATGACATCATTAGACTGCATTCAATATCTTCTTCTTCAAGGATTACCTTTTCGTGGACACAATGAATCAGTTGTTTCAAGCAATCAAAGAAACTTTCGTGTACTCCTATAATTTCTAGTCTATCATAATGAAGAAATTAGAATTATCGCATTAAATAATACTCCTAGCTATCTCAAAATGATTGCACCTCATATTGAGAAAGCTATTGTAAGTGTAATTGCGAGTGAGGTCACAAAAACTATCATTGAGGATCTTGGAGACGTCGTATTTGCTATTTTGATTGACGAATCTCGTGATATATCTATTAAAGAGCAATGATTGTTGTTTTACGCTATGTAGATAAGAGGGGAGGTGTAATTAAACGATTCTTTGGAATAGTACATGTTATAGAAACCACGACTACAACATTGAAGGATGCAATTTATGCATTATTTGCTAAACATGGATTGAGTATAAAGAAATTGCGTGGGCAAGGTTATGACGGTGTCAATAATATAAAAGGTCGGTATAATGGACTTAAGACGCTCATAATAAAAGAGTGTGAATATGCATATTATATTCATTGTTTTGCTCATCAACTTCAATTGGTACTTGTTGGAGTTGTAAAACGTAACATTAAAATCGAGACACTCTTTACTGTGGTTTCTAGTGTGGTTAATATTATTGGAGCACCTACCAAACGCCGTGATATTCTTCGAGATAATCGAACTGTTACAGTAATTAATGCAATTGAGAGTGGGGACCTTTCAATTGGACAAGGTTTTAATCAGGAGACTACATTAATATGGGTCAATGATATATGTTGGGGCTCACACTATAAGTCATTGATAAGTATCAGAGTCCTGTTCTCTTTTGTGATTGATGTACTTGGGATTGTCCGAGAAGATAGCTCAAATTATGATCAAAGAGCTGCAATAAGGGGCCTATTAATCTTAATATGTTATGTTGAGTCTGTATTCACCTTACATGTAATGAAAAATATATTAGAGATCACAAATAATCTATCAAAGGCATTACAAAAGTAAGAACTAGATATTGTGAATGTCATAGATCTAGTTAAAGTAGCTAAGGTGAGATTATAACTTATGAGAGACGCCGAATGGGATTCTATTATCAAAGAAGTATCTTTATTCTGTAATAAACATAAAATCAGTGTCCCTAATAGGAATGATAAGTATGTGGAACTAGGGCGGCTATGACGCAGAGCTGAAGAAATAACATATCTACATTATTATCGTGTTGAATTATTTTATGTTGTTATTGATCAACAACTACAAGAGCTTAACAACCATTTCGATGAAGTGAATACTGAATTACTTCCTTGTATATCATGCCTAGATCCAAGCAATTCATTCTCATGTTTTGACAAGGAAAAATTAGTTCGGCTTGCTGCATTTTATCTGGTTGAAGTTTTTTGCAATGGCTCTCGCGATTCTTGATAATTAACTTGCGACTTACATTCTTAATGTACGCTCTAACAGTGAGTTCTCGAAGTTGGACGGGAATAGTGGGTTGCTCATAAAATGGTTGAGAAGAAAAAAGATGTTTTATATCTATATGTTTAATTGCTCATAACATTGGTATTAACCCTACCAATTGCCAGTGCTACCGTTGAGAGGACATTTTCTGCTATGCATATTATAAAGAATAGACTTCGAAACCAATGGCAGATGAGTAGATGAATGATTATTTGATCACATTCATTAAGAGAGATATTTTTGATAGCATTGAAAATGAGAAAAATATTCCAACACTTTTAGAATGTGAAACCCCGTCGAGGAAAATTGTAATTTTCAAAAGATGTCTTTATTATAATAGTAGAATGATTTTTTGGAAAGTTATTTGTCTTTTTTTATATTTTATGATTTTCAGAGGAAATTTTTTATTTTTTCTTTATTTAAATATGGGAGGTAAAAAATTTTAAATAATATATATCGACTACAACCCCCCATCAAGTAAATCCCTGAGGTTGGGTGACAATTCCAAATTTCACATTCATATATTCAATGCCATAGTACACCAAGTGTGCATGGATCTTGTGGTCTATAGAATGGCGACTCGAACTTGAAAAAGGTCAGCTCATGTGTTTCTTCTTCTTATTTTCATTTTCAAATTAACTTCGTTAGGTTGTTCTACTGTCTTTTACTAACATTTTTTGTTTCATGTTCGTTTGTTGTATGATGCGAACATTAACGTCGGTGTTGGCTGTGAAAGGCCACTTGGGGAGATGGGCCGATTTGTTTAATAAGAGTAAAATAGTATCGTCCTACGCTAAGCTTGTTCATGTTCCAAACGTGGTGCAAGATGGTTTCATTGTTTGCCCAAAGACAGAGATTCAGGAGGAATCTGCTAGGTGGGAGAATACCCTTGTTGGGTATGTTATCGGATTGAAGCCTTATTATCTGGGATTAAGGGTTGCCATCGATAGGCTCTAGAAACTCAAGAGTTCTATTGATTTGATATCTTATGAGGATGACTTCTTCCTTTTCAAGTTTAATCTCAAAGAAGATCTTAATCGTGTTCTCCATGCAGAGATTTGGACTATAGCGGGACGCCCATTGATTCTTCATCAATGGACGCCAAATCTTAAGCTCAAGAGAGAGCTTCTTAAATCAGTACCGATTTGGATCAAATTTCCCAAACTTCCTTTACAATTTTGGTCACCCTCTACGCTCAGTCGAATAGCTAGTTCTTTCGGCATCCCTATTCACGCTGATGGACCCACTGCTCTAAGATCTAGACTAGCCTTCGCTAGAATTTGTGTCGAGATTGCACCATCGTTTGATTTTCCTACTGTCATTCAACTTAGGCGCGAGGATGGTGACCTCTATACTCAAGCGGTAGAATATGAGTGGAAACCTCAAATTTGTAGAAACTGTAAGGTCTTTGAGCATTCTACTGAGAAGTGTCCAAAGTCCAAGCCCCCAACAAACCACCACAAACTACATGGAGGAAGATGCGTAGGATGATTCCTACTCTTGAAACAGAGGTGTCAGGTTTAGCTCATACTTAGGATGATGTTGGTGTTATAGAGGCTCCTGCCTCTAGTAAAGGCAATCGTGGTGAGAATAATACCATTTTGGGTGTGGGTGAACAAGTGGAAATTATAGTAACTAATGAGGGTGTTAAAGATGGTGATGTAGCGGGTGTGGATGGGCATTGCCCTGGAAGTCAGAAGGAGAAGAAGTCTCAGAGGAGCAAGATCCACGATGAATCTGTTGCCAATGATTTTAGTAACACGGAATCTGAGGGCCAAGATAGGATGGGTACAAAATCTCTCGGTGTGAATAACGATTCTCTAGATAGGCTTGAAGACCGTGCAAATAGGAAGGGGAGTTGTTCTCTCCTTCATTGTAGCGAGGTCACGTTTGCTAATGAATTGGATGAGGAAACCTCCTCTCGTATGCAATATCTTGAGCATAGTGATTCTCTAGGGAAGGTTATTTCAGAGACATAATTAACTCCTCAATTTCAGGAGTTAATTGATACAGCTGTTGTGAGAGAAGATTCCAGTGGAGATACAGGAAATTTGAAGAATAGGTTTACTATATTAGATGATCAGGATGTCTCTGGGGTGGTCAATGAGATGAAATTTAAAGTGTCTTCTTTGAGTAAGATTATTAAAAAGTTAGACCACGTCAAGAAGCCATGTGCTACTAGAAAACCCGTGAAGGTTGGTAATTCCAAGAAAGGAAAGGAAGATTCACAAACTTCATCTTCTACCCAATGAATATTGCGGCTTGGAATGTCCGTGGATTAAACCACAAGAATAAGAAAGCTGAAGTTAAAAACTTGATCGAAAATCAAGATTTAGGCATTATGTGCTTAGTTGAGACCAAAATTAAATTGCATCGGTTATCTAAAACTGTGATGAATATTAACATAAATTGGCATGTTGTCTCAAATCATAGGACCAACAGATTAGGAAGGGTATGCATTGTGTGGAATCCTGAAAAACTATGACGTAATCTCCTTGGCCGAAACTGCTCAATTCCTTCACTGGAAGGTTCGAAGATTGATGGATGGGTTTGAGTTCAATTTAATGACGGTTTATGCTTCAAATTTAGCTTCTGAAAGAAAGATTCTTTGGGCTACATTAGTAAACCTGCAAATGAACGTAGTTGGACCTTGGGCAGTTATGGGGGACTTCAACTGTGTTAGAAGTCGTGAAGAGAAGCTGGGTGGTAAGATTGTTCCGATGCAAATTATTGATGAGTTCAATCAGTGTGTGGAGCTTTGTCAATTGTCAGATATGTGATCCCTTGGTAATACTTTATCCTGGACCAATAGATCTCTGGGAAGCAGCCGTATCTTGTGCAGACTAGATAGAGTTTTAACTAATGTAGATTGGAAATCTTGTATGCCCAATGTGATCGTTGATTATCTACCCGCTGAAATTTCTGATCATGCAGCCTTGGTCATTAAAGTTAGAAATACTAAAGTTCATGGTCCTTGACCTTTTAAGTATTTCAATTTATGGAGTAAACAACAGGGGTTTAAGGAGGTTGTTGCTAATGCGTGGTTGTTGGATGTGAATGGCTCACCACTATTTAAATTTCAGCAAAGGCTTTTGAATGTAAAGAAGGCCATTAAGGAATGGAATAATAACCAGTATGGGTCTATTCATACTAGGGTGGCGGATGCTAGAGTCACCTTGGAGAGGATCCAAAACAAAATTCAAATGGAACCGCTAAATTCAAATCTTGCTGAAGAGGAGAATGACGCGGTAAAACTCTTGAATTTAGAGCTAGATTGTGAAGGTAGCTTTTATCGATAAAAAGCTAAACAAGACTGGCTATCTGAAGCGGATAGGAATACCAAGTTTTTTCATGCATCGGTGAAGACCCGAATCTCAACTGATAGATTGTTTGAACTAAAGGATGAGAATGGTAATTTCATGGTTGATCGGAAGGCTATTGGGGAGTTTATTGTGGACCACTACAAAGGTATCTATTCTCCTTCAAGTGATGAGCCGGTTCCTCAAATCCCTTTTGCGAGAAAGTTGAATATTCAGGAAGCTAGTGTCCTTTCTAAAGAAGTTTCAGGAGAAGAGATTCAAAAAGTTGTTCTTGATTCTCCTTCCGAAAAAGCACCTGGTCCAGATGAATTTCCTGTCGAGTTTTTCAAGTGCTTCTGGGACATCGTGGGGGAAGATCTTCTAAGCGCTGTAAGTTATTTTTTCAGCCGTAGGAGAATTCTTAAGTCTCTTAATGCAACTTTTCTGAGACTCATTCCTAAAGAGCAAGGGGCTAATACTGTTGATAAACTTCGTCCTATTGCCTTGTGTAATTTCATATACAAGGTAATAATGAAGATTATGGCAAATGATTCTAATAGTGCCTTTATTTGTAGCAAAGCTTGCACATTAGAGGATGAAATAAAAGTTAATTTGAGATTCAGGAAAGATAAACTTCCTCTTCGGTATTTGGGTCTGCCTTCTCTTCAAGAATGACGTATGCTTTATGTAGGCCGCTTATTCAAAAAATTAAGGACCGACTGGAGAGTTGGAAAGGGCATTTACTTTCATATGCCGGTAGGCTCGAACTCATCACCTCTGTTTTGAGCAGCTTCCAAGTTTATTGGATGGGTGCCTTTAACCTTCCAAGATAAACCATGAAGGAAATTGAAAATATTTTCTGTAGATTTCTATGGAGAGGGCCATCTCTTTCTCAATCGATGCATCCTATCAGTTGGAAGAGAATATGTAGACCCAAGAATGAAGGAGGTTTGAGAATTAAAAGTTTGAAAGACTGGAATTTAGTTGGTATGGCTAAACTCTTTTGGACATTGATCAGAAATGAGAGTTCTCTATGGGTCCAAGGTATGCGTTCGAAGTACTTTGATTCTGATAGTCTTTGGAATTGCTCTATTCCACGCGACTCATCATGGTCCTGACGAGGTATAATGCAAGTTAAAACTATTGTGGCAAACAATAGTAGAGTTATTTTGGGGGATGGGGAGACGACTTCTTTTTGGTTTGATCCATGGGTTGATGGTGTTTCTCTGATTCCTAAGTTTAACAAAAGATTAGCCATGCAAGCTAACATTGATATCAATGCCAAAGTCAAAGATAATGTGCTTGAAGGGGTTTGGAATTTGTCGAATGTGACTACAATTAAAATGGAGGAGGCTTGGAATCTTGTTCATGAGATTCCTCCTCCTATTGGAGACTCTAGTGATCGTTGGATTTGGGAACCGGATAAGAGAGGAACTTTTTCCATTAAATCGGCTTGGAAGGTTATTAAGCCTTCAACTTCTTTAGTGCAATGGGAGAAGTTTATTTGGAATAACAAGAATATTCCTAAGCATGCCTTTTGTGCTTGGCTTGCAATCCAAGATAAGCTTCTTACTATAGAAAATCTCACTAAAAGGGGTATGATGATGCTATCTAGGTGTGTTCTTTGTTGGGGTCATTTTGAGGACACAGACCACCTTTTCTTCAAGTGTGGCTTATCTAGATGGGTTTGGAGATCTATCAAGTATAAGTTGGGGCTTTCCAATGTGAACCATGATTGTTTGTTGGATGAACTTTCTCTATGCATGAAGGAGGGAATGAGGAAGAATAGAAAATGAGCCTTAATCCGAACTGCCTTTGCAGGTACTCTTTTGCACTTGTGGAAGGAAAGGAACTCTAGAATTTTTGAAGATGTTCAAAATCATAAAAAGGATGTTCTTAAGGCTATCATCCATGACATGACCATTAGGGTGGATAGTCTGAATATTGAAGATGGGGATGACATTCTGAGTGTTGTTTGGAATCTAAAACCCATTCAATATCCTAATGTACATCCCATTAGATGGACTCAACCACTTGTTGGGAGGCATAAAGTAAATGTAAGTAGTACATTTGATAAATGCATTGCAGGTATTGGAGTGGTCATAAGAAACTATAATGGAAATTTGGTTCTAGCATTGAGCTTGAAAGTTAATACATATGATAAGGAGGAAGCGGCTCTTATTGCTATCAAGGAAGGGATGTCCCTAGTTGAAGACATGAACACCAACAATATTTGTTTTGTGTCCATTAGTAGCCTTGCCATAGATTGGATCAATAATCGTGTGTCATGCCGATGGCGGGATTATAGCCTCATCAAGGGCATCCAACACAAGATGCACGTTCATTGCAACTGGAGAGTGAGTCTTTGTCATAAGAATTCGAACATGTGTGCCTACCTTCTTGCTTCGAAGGGTCTCAATGCTGAATCGGTCAGATGGAATCATTTAAGCAATCTACCTGATGACAGACAAAATTTACTTTTGATAGATAGTAGATCATTGTAATCATTTTTCTTTCTTTATTTTCGTTTGGTCGGTCCTTGGTTTTAGGGTGATGGCGATGTCGAAGCTCTATTAACCTTCAGAGTCGATCCATTCGAGGGCATTGTCTTGTGCTTTTGTATTCTCCTCTTTGTTCTTTAATGAATTTTTTGCTTACCAATAAAAAAAAAAATCATGCCTTGTATCTCATTTAGGTTCAGAAAGGAGCTAGATCACCTAATGAAAATGATTCATCCTCTATAATGACCCTAAGTAGCTAAGGTTGTACTAAAAGATTTGGAAAGGTGAGGCCCAACTGAATTCGGACATGGGCCACAACAAGGTGGAAATTGAGTACTGCTCAAAAGCTCGCCAAGACAACACTCCTCTCTTGTGCTTTGATCATTGAGGGAATACTGGTATATCTATTGCGTACGGGGATCTCCTATGCGTGCACATTGAGATTCCAAAGACCCTAGTTCAAATCCTAGCTGACCCCGACAAATTTCACATGTCTATGGCACCTCCTAAACCCTTGCTATAGTTTCTCTTCCTCCAAGTGACCCTTAGACAATGGGTGTAACTCGCGATAACGTGCTATGTGGATCGTGACCTTTCATTCGAGTGCACTGTCATCATCATCCACCCAATTGTGTATTCCCGTATTATATATATATATATATATATATATATATATATATATATATATATATATATATGGAAAAGGCCTCCGTCCTCCATCCTTCCACGTGGAGCTCCACGTGGCACCCAAAACAATTTTTGGGTGCCACGTGGACATTGGGTGCATTGCTTAGATCATCTTTGAAAAAAAAAAAAAAAAAACTCATCTCCACTGTGTATTTTTGAACCGTGAAATGTGGACCAATGAAAACCATCAAACTTTGACTTGTGGGTTTAAAATTTATTTTTTGATTTTTTTTTTTTAATATTGATCTAAACTGTCCACCTGTGCTCCACGTGGCACCCAAAAAGTGTTTTGGGTGCCACGTGGAGCTCCACGTGGATCTTGGAGGACGGTCACCGTCCTCCATTGGAGGACCTAACCGGCTCCCTATATATATATATATATATATATATATGTATGGGAGCCGGTTCCGTCCTCCATTGGAGGACCGTGGGCGTCCTCCAGGATCGTCTAACAGTTGCCACGTGTCCTAGTGCTTTAACTATGATATGGTTAAAGCCGGTTTTTATATTTTAAAAGAATTGCATATTTTATTTTAGGCCTTCCTCTTTTTCTTTTTAAAAGCCCTTTTTTGGAAACCTTTTCTTCATTTCTTCTGCAGTTCTTCAAGACATTGGACTACAGTGAACTTCTCATTTCAAGATCGATGGCACTGTCTCCATCTCATAAAAAAATCAGCTACAGATCTTTGATCGCTCTTTCTCATCACTCATTATTTTTTTCACTTTCATGGCTTCAAATTTTTGTTGAAATTTTTAGTCGGTGTTAATGCCATTTAATCTATGTAAAGTTTAAATGGCTTTAAAATTTTAAATTTTTTATGTTTTCTCTAATTTTTTGGTGGTAATCATATCTGGGCTATATTTGCTGGTTTGCTGGTTTCGATTTTTATTTTTATTTTTTGTGTTACATAGATCTAGGTGAGAGTAGTCAGTTCTTTTTTGTTTTTTTTTTTGTTTTACAGAAACCACGTTAAGAGCGAACTAAAATTGATGCTTGATAGACGCTTATACATATCACAACTGTATCTAACTATCTAATTCAATCCGAAACACAAGTAAATTTGGATTTTAGAGATGATGATTGATTGATTGATTTAGGTGGCTGGATGGTTTAGATTAAGGGAGCAAAACATGATTAGACTGTGATGGATTATGAGCCGTCTGATTTGGATACCATGATGTAAATCAATTTATATCTTATTATTTATCATGTTCAGCGAAAGAGGTGGAGAAAAAAATGGACGTTAATGGGTCTGGGTCCATGAGCGACTCAGGTTAAGGCCAAGTTAGTCTGTGTACGGAGTGATCTACACTATTTAAGTGGTCATCATTGCATCAGAATCAAGGATCAAAATTTAGGCCAAAAACCAAAAATTTGGCCGAAATTTCGACCAAAATTTTGGGTCCCATACAAATTTGGACCGAAATTTCATTCCAAATTTTCATTTCGGTGGGGACCGAAACCGATAATTTCGACCGAAATTTTGATCCTTGATCAGAATCGTTTTGCCCATTTATTGCAGCTCTTGCTTATGACATGGATGTCAATTATTAAAGGAAAATTATAGGACAAAGTGCAGACTGACGTGGCGCGATGTGACTTGTTGCACTGACTTGCATTAATTGAGCTCGACCGCACTTGCAGCCAATTGCGCCATGCCACATCAGTCGCACTTGCAACCAATTGCACCATGTCAATGCCATTATGCCTACACACACTTTAATCAATTGGGTTTGAGGCTCAATGCTCATGACTCAAACCTTTGGCCCCATAACCCGTTTAGCAATTAGGTTAGAGTCTTTGGCCACCTGACTTGTTTGCCCTCATAATGCAAAACTACACATTGATGTTGGGTTAAAGGTGTAAATGCAGTGAATCTCCACAACGGTCAAGCTTATGAATCAGTCTTCTATGCCACTAATCTTGTGAAAAGGGGATCCCGATTGTTTGCAGGTGTCATAAAGTTTCTTACGGGTCAATTTTTGACTGCATTTCACAGTTAAATGATTCCACAATCTTGTTAAGGGATAACACTAACGCCATTGATAGAAGCTTCACAATATTATATATAATTTATTAAAAGACTATAAAACAAAATCAATTAGGTCGCGAGAAATCTAAATGGTTCTTAACTTCGTCGACAGTGGCAGAGAGAAGAAATCTAAATTGCTTCTTTGCTCCTTGACAAAAGAATTTAGGAGAAATCTCGTCAAAATCAAAGGAGAGAAGAAATCTAAATTGCTTCTTTGCTCCTTAACAAAAGAATTTAGGAGAAATCTTGTCAAACTCAGAGGAGCAAAGAATCTATCCAGCTCAATCAAGCATGGGTCATCTTAGATCAAGCGGACCAACAAACTCACCAAAATCCTCATTGGCGAGGAGACTCCCTCGCAGTTGTTTCTTTTGTGAGAAAAGCTAGTGACATTGAAATCTCCAGCCATTACCCATGGGAATTCCCTATTGGAGGCATCCATTTTGGAAATCTTCGGCCACAAAATCACCACGGATGCTTCACTGAAAGTTTATGTTCCCAATCCAATAAAAAAACATTATAACTTGATGGGTCATAGCAAATGAATCTGTAAAGCGGGTACTTTTATTAGCAGTACCTTTGCATTTCAAAGTCATCAATTCTTAGCCAACATGAAAATCAAACTCTTCTTATCGAAAAAAAGAAAAAGAAAATCAAACTCTTTGATGGATGCCTTTCTTGAGGCCTGAGTACCAGATGGAGACATCACATGTTCTAAAAACTATAGCTTGTTCATATATACCAGATTCACCTACAAAAAGATTTAACTCATATGATTGGGGTACAAAAATTACCCAAAAGAAGAAGATAAAAACAGCCAAAATACTCAATTACCCAACTACCCAACTCTTTTCATTAGCTTCCATAGACAAATGACTGATGGATCAGTGCATCTGTTCTCAGCAAAATCAATCTTTGAATTAATGCTAGCTTTATGAGGGCATACCTGCAGGGACCACCACACATGAACTGTTCTATCAAGGGAGCTAAATAGAAACCCCTTGTTTAAAAGTAAGGATTAGCTTAAGATATTCTTTGGCAATGAGGAAAAAAGTAATTATAAAAATCAAGAAACAAATTCAAACGCAAAAACCCAATAAAACCCAACTCAATTCCAATCTACCCATAATAAATTGAATGGAAAGCTCAAAAATTCAACAAAATTAGCATCAACCCATCAAAGAACAGCAGTCAGCAAATATAACTAAAACCCACCAAAGAATTGCAAGAACAAGAAAAAAAAGGTACAAGAGCAAGTATGTGAAACAAGAATCTTAGAAATTTGCAAGCAAACATCATCGACATCAAACTTCACACCTATGGCTTTCAACTGATTCCCATATAGAGAAATGTTGACTCTATAGAAGGCCTCGTCGATAAAGGGAGCATCTTCTGGTTTTAGAAAAGCAGCCCACTCCGAATTGAATAAAAGACACTCCTCTGGGACTCTATAATCCATGTGGGTCTTCAACCATTTTTTTTTCCTTACGTTATTGAGGAAATTTTAAGGCAAAAAGACTGGTCAAGTGACTTTTTTAACAGAAACCCGATACATTCCAGCAGTGATGGGGCACTTTCTACTGCTAAGGTTCCCGATTCTTTTGGCATATTTAATCCCGTAGCTACAAATTGCGAACCTCCGCAAAAATCAACTGCAACACCCATCATTTTCAGCTCATTTCTATATGCATAGATACCAATTCCATAGAAGGCATCATCAATGAGCGAAAGATCAACAAACTGAGAGATTGTTCCTCACTTTGAATCCGAAAGAATTGAATCGGGAGCAGATTTGTAACCGTGGCGGGTCTTCAACCACTTTGCTCCAACCAACTGTATCGTGAAATCTGATAGTACGGAGGGCATAGTTCCATTCATCTTCTTAACACAATTCAGCATCAATATCACATTGGTTTTAGCTAAACTGTTAGAAGATGCGAGCAGCTTAAATTGCGAAGCAAGTTTCAAAGATGCACCTTCAAAATCCACCTTCAACTTTCAAAGAAGCAACTTTCAAAGATGCACTTTCAAAGATGTAACTAATTATTGCCACTTCCTCTGGCAATCAGTCAGAAAGGATATGACCAAAGTGCTTGCTCATTGGCATTCCCAGAAAAATGGGAAAATAAGAGAAAATAACAAAAATTTAATCACTAGAACTCTGCAAATAACAAAAATTTAAAGACGAAGAGAGACAAGAAACATCAAATTTAAATGCACGTCTTATTTAAACTAATGGGACTGTTGAGCATGCCAAATGAACGAATGCATATTCAGTGCATCCCATCACCCATCACTAGCGGTGTAAATTAAAACCGAAAACCAATGCTCCCGAATCGGACCGAAAGTGACTTAAAACCGACCCCGAACCGGTGTGGCTCGATTTTGGTTTTGGTGGGAGAAAGATGAAACCCGGCTAAGTAAGATGAGAAAACCAATCGGAAAACCAAAATAACAGGAGAAAATTAGATCAGGCGAATGGCCCAGCTGTTGGAAGAGTAATGTGGATAAGAAAATCATGAGCACCAAGACCCATCACCTCAATATTATTTCAAGTAAAAAAAAACAGAGGAAACTTTTTTTTAATTAATTTGGACTAAAATATATATACGATAATAATACATTTCTTCTAAAATATATATACCATAACTATTGAACACATTACCAATTCGCAGGATCCATTCAAAGAATTGCAAAAACAAAGAATCTGAAATTAAATTTGCTTGCCCAGAATTATGAACTCCAGTAATTTTTACCAATCTATTACGCTAAATCCCCACCCTGGAGAATAATTTATAACAAGTACAAATTATTAAATTCTATGTAATCAAATTTTGTGTGCATGCAAACTCAACTCATATTACGTTTCAAAATCAAATTAATTGGACCAAACTTTGCACTACAGCAATCGAATCATGTTTCAAAGTGGATCTGTTGTAACCTATGGCACATGCATCGGTAGCAAAACATGAATAAGAGTCGAATCTTCACTTTCATAAAGAAGCAAAATAAAAAGATTTTATCACCAATAAAATAGAAGACAAAACAAAGAACCATGCATTTCTTCACTTTCAAAATTATTTGCAAGTAGCTATAAATCCATTAATCGGGCACTATCACAAATTCAGTCCAAAGTAGTGACTCATTAATCATCTAAAATATCAAGCAACCTTTTACAGAACAACCAATAGCACAACACAACACAAGTGAGTCCAAAACAAGATCCTTCTCCCATATAACCTTCAGAAGAAAGAACCACCCAATCATAAAAAAAGGTATCCCTTTCTTGACTCACACTATAAATTCCATGAAGGTACCAAAGCAACAATAAAAACAATTACCTCAAACCTGGCAAGCTTTTGGCCCAATCTGCCACACCAACTTTTACTATAAGCAAACCAAACCAAATATATTGCAAAAAGTTTTATAAAGTTTGGAATCTGCATAGAACTTGGAACCAGCTGGGGACTTGCCGGGTTTAATATCAATATAGCATACAAATTTTTTATTTCATTCAATGGCCATTAGACTGATATTAAAATTCTCTGCATTAAATCAACACAAAACAGGGAACTGAGAGTCTGAGACGATAGAAACAACAATAAGCAAAAATAAAGAAATTTCTCCGTACAAAAATAGATAAATAATTAACTTTATGAATCTGATTGAGCATAGACAGATGATGCATTGGAAATTTGACCAAACTTGATACTCCACAAGCTTGAGATGTTAAAAGCACATTAGCAAGAACCACAACAGAACTTAAATTCAAATTATAAGGAAACATACGATTAAACCATAACAAAATACGGAGTTGATTGTGTGGAACTGGAATGAGAGCCATTTCCAAGGATCAAAATTTCGACCGAAATGACTGAAATTTTGGCCGAAATTATCGGTTTCGGTCCCCACCGAAATGTTAACTATGGACCGAAATTTCGGTCATTTTTGTATGGGACCCAAAATTTCTGCCAAATTTTCGGTTTTTGGCCGAAATTTTGATCCTTGGCCATTTGTCATAATTTTCTACTAGACTATAGTATCAAGATTAATTATAAATAAACCCATGAACAAAAACCAGCTCCATAGAAAAATTATCAAGATTTTGCAACTGAAGTTTGTGTTCTCTAAAGAAGTTGGATTCAGCTCACAAAATGAGGATTGATCAGCCCTGAGATCTCAAGAAACCCGACACGTTCCCTCCCCCAAAAGATGTTCTTCAGCTTTTCATCACAGACTATGATATTTTTGTTTTACGGGTCCTTCAAAAAGAAAATAGATAAAAGATAGTAGGTACCCAAATTCATGGAGAATCAATCAAATGAAGCAACAACTAGCTACATATTAGAGAAATAAAAATCAGAATTTCCTAAGTTTAGAAGAAGAGCCCTCCATAAATCTCATATGTTGAAAATAAAGATCACATCATCAGAGCACAAAAAACTACTAGGATAAAGGTCCCTCAACATTATTTGCATGGGGACTTTTTCATAAGTTGCTTTAATCTGTATGAGATATTTAACTCATAAGGGAAAGAAATAACATGCAGAAAAAATGTGATGCAAATGCATGACAACAAGCTTAAGTTTTACCTTCTCCAAAGTCAGAAACATTATCACATTCCATGATCCTAGCCGACCAAAATTCGGGATGAACCCCTTATAGAAAGCAACTGGTCCCTACAAACAATACCCATAAGTTATATATTTGTTAGTGCAGGTAAATGATTTTATTAAGACAAAAAAATAAGTTAATGTTTGTGAGATAAAGGAACATATGCAAACATCGAAACGTGCTGAAATAGGGCAATAGGTACTACCTTGTCAAGTTATTGTTTGTGAGATTTTTCATGGACACTCACTTCCGAGATAAATACTTTTGCTGCATCTTCCTGGAATACACCAAAAATAAAATTATAAAAATATTGCGCACTCAAACTAACTGTAATAGCTTGAAAATTTGATTGAGCACATATAAGGTCATTACCTTTTTTTTCGGGCAAGTAGAAATATAATGGCCTTTTAATGAACAATAGCTGCAAGTCTTTTTCTTGTTCATGTCTTGATTTTCTTCTATGCTCGAACGAATTCTTTCTATATTCTTCGGTCTACCAACCGTGTGTACACGCAGTGGATCACGTACACAAAAATTTAATTATTCGGAGAGCACACCAAATCGTTTATCATGTTGTGCATTCTCACTTTCCCTCTTTTCAATTGATTTATCAAGAATTTCAGGTTTCTCTAGTAAGCTTTCCATAACGGGCATTGCAAGAGTATAATGTTCCCTTGATTTTATAGTATAATCAATAAAACTTCAACCCTCATTCTCTCGCATTCCATATCATCATTGGATCGATATCATGTGAATTGTTACTTTCCCCCTTAATAGGCTAAGATTGACCATATCTAGCATTTATCGTCCATCGCGTAAGAATGTATCTTTATGGGATTTCTAGAAGATTTACCGTTTGAAATACTCTGAGAATATGCCTATACAATAACCCTTCAAATTCAAATTTTTTACAAGTACAGTATGCAATTGCTTCACTTTCATCAATACTTACTGTGGAATTTCTATCTTTTTCCCCGAAAATGCTGGCTCGATACTCGCTGACGGAACCTTCTTGACTCATCTTCTGTGCGATGTATTTATCTTTCTTCTTGAAATCTATGAAAGATATTCCTTGTATAAACTTTTCTAACATCTTCTTCCATTGGGAAGTAGGAACATAAAGGCACGGTTCTCTGTAAAGTTTGGTGGTCTTCCTCTTTCTCATCAGCTCGTCGATTTGCTACTACCATGTCATATTTTTCTATAAATTCATTTAATGGAGTCCTTGGATGGACATAATGACCGAAGTAGACATTCATACCTTCGCTACGTTGTGTTGAACTCATGCCCGCAAAAAAAGTGATTCTCGTGTAACACGGAATCCATTGATATCGAGCTTCGTACATGGATCTCAACCAAGAATTATCTTCTAGTTTGTATTTTTCTATAAGTTGGATCCACCTATCCTCAAATTGTTCAACTGTAATGACCCAGAAAATTTGAACAAGAAACTAACCGCATCGATGTATGTGCCCGACACGGAAATCGAGACCGATTAAAAAAATTCAGAATTTATATTAATTGAGATCAAGTTACACCATGGTTAGATGAGTTCACCTGTATAATTTCATTTGAATCGGAGTTGGGTAGAAAGTCAGTGTAGCACGTTGCGTCGTAGCGACCGTGTTCGTGCTCCACACCGGAACATAAGCTAAGGAAAACAGAAATATCTGTTTTGTAGCTTATAAGAGAAGGAAGGGAGATGTAGAGGAAGTTCTTCTTCTTCTTCTTCTTCTTCTTCCCCTTGCCCTAGTGTTCTAACAGCTAAGGAGTCTGTAGCTAGGTAGGTTTGCAAGAGGGTTTTTGTATGAAACAGGGTTAGTAAGATTGAAAGGTGAGTTTCCTAAGCTAGGGTATGTAGAGGCCAATGGATTAAGCTTAGGTATGGGTTGTGTGTGTGTGTGAAGTGTGTGCATGCTGAACCAGAGCTAAAAGGTTGCTCGTCGAACTCGGATCGGTGATAAAACTCCGAGAGCTTGATCCGAAACCCTCATCCGGAGTATTTGCCGAAACCCCGAAAGGGCCCACATAGAGGTGAGCTCCCTTGTTTAAAAATGGGCAGTTGGATTCCCTAAATATAGGTTTTATATGAATAGTTAAGATTTTAGTGGATTTTTAGAAGAAAAATAAGTTAGAAAAAAAATTGGTTGGTGAACTCCATTAATGACTGAAAACTCGACATTGGTGATCGATCACCAAGGGTGTTGATCGATCACTAAGTATGGAATTGATCGATCAACAGTGGTGGTGATCGATCAATTTATATAAACAGTAAGGGAACATTATGGCAGAGAGTTGGGGAGTTTTGGGTTAATGTTGGTGATCGATCAACAAGGTATTGATCGATCAATCAACAAGGTATTGATCGATCAACAGTGGTGGTGATCGATCAATACAGAACCCATTGATCGATCAACCAACATGGTGATCAATCAATGGGGTACAATAAATACATGTGTGGGTGCTTTGGTGATCGATCAACAAGGGTGTTGATCGATCAATGAAGAGTTCATTGATCGATCAACAAGGTATTGATCGATCAATAAACCCTGTTTTCAGACAGTTAGAAAATTTATAGGTAAGAGCCACTGGACATTGTGCCAGTTCACAATCTGTCACTCTAACACCTAGAGTAACATGTTTATGGTCTAGGATCAGACTAAGATGCCTTGAAAAAGCTTTGGATTTGCTTAGAAGGAGCTTGATCCGAGGTAGGGGAATTCAACCGAAATTGCATTTATTTTTGATCTCATGGATTATATCTGTCATACATATCTCAGCATAGTTTAATTCTATTTTAAAAGCATGTTTAGCATATGTATGAGCATTCTATTCTGTACTTGATCCGACATTTGACATCCGCATCCGAAATCTGAATTCTGTTAAGTATGATAAGTATGCATGTGATTTGAGGTTTAATATTCCGTAAAAATCCCACCGACTCGGCGGTATATCCGTTTCAGGCACACTTGTGCATTTGCTTTGTAATCCTCGGCACAATTGCACTCCAGGTGTGGGGCATTGTTGCAATTCCGAAAATTGTTCATGCGAACGACGATGGTTGGGATTTATCCATCGGACCAAATCTGGCTACCACGTGCTATACTCACGGGAGTTACTTAAGTATACTACACTAAGTCATTATATGTTGTATTCATCAATTATCAATCGCTTTTGGATAAATGTCTCATGATTTATACATCTGTTGCATAATTTCAGTTTTGTTCTTTGATGACCATGTTATGCAATTAGAATGCAATTTTATTTGGAATTCTTCTATTGAGCTAGGATGTAGCTCACCCTATTTTTGTAAACATTTAGGTTCTGAGGCGGTGACTCCCGGTTCTGAGAGTGACCCAGACTATCAGCCTGATCCTGAGGCTGAGGTTGAGGACGAGGAGACGGACACCCCAGCTGACGACTTTTACCCATAGACTGGGTATAGCTTAGACATTTTGGGATAGTATGTTTTGTTGGAGACCTTGGATTATGTGTGCCACACTTTTGTATTAATTTTTGTATATATCTTATTTCTATTTATAGTGTTATTATACATTCTATCGGAACCATCATTGGGAACCATTGTTTGGGTGATGGATGTCTGTCACCGATGGTTCTTTTTGGTTCCTTTTTGAGAATGTATACTTTTTACATTTATAAATGAAGGTTTCTTTATTTTTCTTACTTATAGATTGATTCATTAGATGACTCTACCTGCCGCTGTGGGATTGTATCTGTATAATTCCGCTTTATATACAGATATTGTGTGATTTGTCCTGGGGATCATCCAGAGCATGATCCTGATGGCACGGATTTCTGAGCACAGAAGTTCGGGCTGTCACATCAACTGTTTCACTATATTTGCATTGAGAATATTCTTTATTAAAATCATCATTTGCTACTTTTATATGGCCCAAGTGTTTAGGCTCATTTTGCCCTAAATGCCACAAGCAATAGGCATGGATAGTTCCTGACAGTACCTTTTTAATTGCATTTCCCATTGCATGACACTGGTCGGTAATTATAGAGATAGGCTTTTTTCCTCCCATACATGTCAACCAAGTCTCAAACAGCCAAACAAATGTTTCTTCAGTTTCGTCCGCCAGTAGAGCGCAACCAAATAGAGTAGATTGTCTGTGGTGATTGACACCCGTAAATGGAGCAAATGGCAATAAATACTTATTTGTTCGATATGTAGTGTCAAAACTAACTGCATCACCGAATTTTTGATATGCCATCCTTGTTCGACTATCGGCCCAAAAGATGCTCCTCATTCTATATTCTTCGTCAATCTCAGCTCTCCAAAAGAATCCATCAACTTTAGATTATCTGTCCATAAATTCCATTATAACATTCATGCATTCATTAGTTATATTATTTTTTTCTCTTAATTTCTTCAACTAATTTCGGGTCTCTTGATTACTAACAACAATGCCAGTATCTCCTCCTAACGTGGACAACGTAGTGGCAATAGTAGAAGGACCCATAGATTGAGATAATTCACCAATTAAACGCTTCGATGCACTTGATAAGTGTTCCCTACGTGAGCATAACTTCATAGTTCTTGTAGGGGTCATAAGCCCATGGGTATGCTCGTCTTCAAATTTATGTATGACCCATCTTTCATCTTTTGTCAACTTTATTGTCAATGCAGCCTTACAACCAGTTCTTAAATCTCCTCGTGAAAATGCAGCTTCTTCTGCTCTCTTAACTCTCTTAAATCCTTCTCTATCGCATACATAAATGTACTTGATAATTTTTTTCTTATCAAGAGTTTTATAATTTTTGTTAATTCGAATACCAAACCCCATCTCCCTAGCATATCAATTATAATAGTCATATACCTCTTCAGATGTATTAAATATCATAGAAACAAATGGTTTGCATAGGGTTCCTTGTAGGGACCCATCTTCTTCACACCTGACTATCTCTTCAGTATCCCCCATAGCCCTGTTAAGTTAAAAATGATGTCAGATTAATTCAAAGATGGATTGAACATACCAAATTAATACTACTTCATCTAAAACTTATGTGCATGACCATGCAATTTTATTTTAAGAGCAACAACGCTTCATTAATTAGAAGGTTGAAAAGCTACAAGTTAATAAAAAGAATAATACGAGATATGATTAAAGTAGTATCACAATAATAGTGACATATTTCATTTTCGGTAATTTTTCGATGGGGGGTTCTTTCGGTACATTTTGGATTAATTTCGATACATTTCAGAGAAATTTTGAGGATTAAAAATATATTTAAGCAATTGATCCAAGTGACCAAGCACTGACACTGAGCTCAAGCATAGAACTATAGAAGACAAATTGATCACCTTTGAATAAGGGTACCGTTATACTCACCCAAAAAGGCTGCTTTTTCACCCCACCTCCTCCACCTAGTAATATATTGATCGCCTATGAATCAAATGGTGGAGGTTTTTTATTACGCATGGCACACATTGCAAAAAGTCACGCTAAAATCATGCTTGAGCGTGATGAGGGTCATATGATTTTAGGGGTTACTTTTTGAGATGTGTGCCATGTGTAATAAAAAAACCAACCGTCTGATGGTATGCCCACGATCCATAGACCCATTGTGCATAAGATGGGAACACAAAATAATCTTTACAATCTGATTCAAAGGCGGTCAATGCATGCCGATTTAAGAAGGTGGGGTGAGAAAGCAACCTGGTGGGGTGGTATAATGGTACCCATTGACAAAGTCGTTTTCTAAATGGCATTCCACATCAGTGGTCACGCTAGGCACCTATGTAACATGCTCTCAATTCACTTAAACAATCCATGTAGTGACGTAGCCGTGTGGTGGAAATTTTGGAAATTTCTAGCATATTCAGAAAAAAAAAACCACAAATTTCAAATTTTGGCAAAAAAACCGAAATTTCTGAAATAATCGATAAGTACCAAAATCTCTCTGAAATATTCATTTGACCCCCATTTCGGCGAATTTCAGGAAATTTCACCGAATTTTGGCGAAATTTTTCACTATGATCACAATTAGAGATTTAATGTCACTGAATAGGTCCTTTGTTGAAACAAACTTCAAATCTACAAAAAACACCATAAATGGACTCCTTACAAGAAGGATTGATCTCACAGAAACTCTAATAATAACAGTGGTTGATGCCATCATACACGCACAATCAAAGGGGAGTTCAATAGCCCATTGGCAACCAAAGTGCGGTGGATGGCATACAGTGAGTTTAGCTGGAAAACATAAACCACCATGATAATAATATTAATAATGAAGAATTAAGAAAGAAAAGAAGAAATGGAGAAAAATGAAAAAAAAAATGGGAAAAAAACAGAAACAAAAAAACTAAAAAATTTAACACATATCATCGATTTTATTTTTTAAAAACAAAAGATTTAAAATATTATGCAAATACAGAGGAAGAGACAGAGAGAGAGAGAGAGAGAGGGGCTCACATTCACTACAAAAAATGTGTTTATTAGAGACGACTTTTGGCCGTCTCCAAAGGTGTCTAAGCTGTCTCCAATAGTATTGGAGACGGCTTCCATGTAGTCTCAAATAGTCCCGTCTCCATTGTCTTTGGAGACCAAATGAGAGCCGTCTCCAATAGTCAAGGTTATTGGAGACGGCCGTAAGCAGTCTCCAAAAATATGTTGGAGACACATTAAAGTCGTCTCTAATAAGTCATCTCTTATTATTGGAGACGGCTTTTGGCTATCTCCAATAAGTGATCTAATGTTATTGGAGACGGCTTGCTTAAAGCCGTCTCCAATAAGTGATCTCCAATAATTTTTCTTTTTAATGCTATTTAATTTTTTTTGCTCCAATATTCATATTTCCCAGCAGTACACATCTATAACCTGTATTTTTTTTTTTTTTTTTATGAAAATCCATAACCTGCATTTACATACTCACATTTTCATTTACATTAGCATAAACACAATTACATGCTCAAAGCTCATTCAGAAAAATAAATTTTAATTCACAACACCGCAATTTGATTCACAACAAATTTATGTGTACAAGTAATGACTCCTATTTTTTCTTGCTACAATGTTACAAAAGAAACATGCATAGCATATTCTGACATATTGGTCATCTGCTGGCAGAAATAGAGGATCGATCGGAGCTTCCTACATCCCTAGGAAATCGTAACTAGAACCATGTCCAAAACGGGTCCATCGCTGTCTTCCCGAGTATCCAAGGGGAAAACCCGAAGCTCCCGAAGATCCTTGCATGTCGTAGCGACAGCCTGGAGCCCTTCATCTCTTACAGAGTCAAGAACCTGCATTCGATCAAATATTCAGGACTCAAATTTGGCTAAACTGCTATAAACTAGCAAACAACTTGGGTCATTTCAAAATCTCGGCCAAATTGCCTTGAAAATTTGTTGACCAACCAGTTTTTAAAGGGAGCTACAATTTGCACACGATATGTGTACCATGGGCACATGGTTTACAAAGAAAGAGTTGGTATTTTTAGGATCTATGCCACATGGAACACCATCTAAGCCGTCTGATATGAAGGCTATGATGTAAAGATCTTCCCTGCTAAAGATTAGCACGAAAAGTGATCTCCATCATCTTATTTAACACAGTCAGCCATTGAATCTGTTGATGGTGTTTGACTGTGTTAAATCAGATTATGGAGATCGTGTTTCATGCCAATCTTTTGAGAGAAAGATCTTTACATAACTGCCTTCCAATCAGACAGCTTAAATGGTGTTACACATGGCACAGACCCCAAAAATGGTATGTACAGATGGGCAGTCAATACCATCAGTGTTGAAGACTGTCAAAGTCATTATTCTTTTTGTCATTGAAGGTAGTTGCTACCCTTTCGGTATGCTCGTCTTTACCAACCCTTGAATAATTGTTATCCTGTTGGACTGTTATTTAACTTGGGAACAACAGTAAGTGGATGGAAGTATTCTAAGTGAAAATATTATGCATGAATGAGCATACCTTGATCTTTAGGGGTTGGAGTATTTGTTGTTGGCTTTTTTGTGATCCAAAAGGTTTCTTTACCATCTCATCCAATTCTAAAGTCTTCTTCTTCATATTGGCCTTGTCTATCTATGCCAAGTAAGTAGCAAACATAAAGAGTATTGTTTAAGACAGGAGACATTGAAGTTGCCACTTTGGCATAGACATTAGAGCAACATTAGTTACAACTACAAGGTATCAAACTTGAACTTATAACTAAAAAATGGTATCGACCTTCAACATCTCGTTTTGTGCTGTGAGCAACTGATTTCGTTGTTGAAGCTGTTCTATCATCACCTGAGCAGCTAGTGCATCTGCTTGCCTTTGATTGATTTCTTCGACAAAGCTACAAAATATGAACACTTGCATATGAACCTATTTCCAAAGACTTGTTCAATTTCAAGATGGAGAATGAAAAAATTAAGAATGTAATATTGTAGTACGTTAGTACCATATGGAAATGTATGACCAATACAATAGGTCAGCAATGCAGAACAGTTTACAATCCACACTTTCGAAGTTTATCAAATAGATCTATATATGTAACAGCCCGAATTTCCGTCTCCAGAAATCCGTGCCGTTAGGATCATACTCTGGATGATCCCGGATCGATCACACGTGTCCGCGCATATAGCGGAAGCTAGGTGGACACATCCGAGCAGCGGTATTCTGAGTCAAACAATTTCTATGCTAAACACACATCAATAATAGTAAATGGAAAGAAAACACACACATTCCCAAAAAGGAACCAAGAAGAACCATCGGTGATGGACGTACATCACCCAAACAATGGTTCCCGATAGTGGTTCCGAAATGGAATGTGGACTAACATAAAATAAGTAAATGCAGAACTATATACATTTATACAAAGGTGGCCACCAGGCACACAGTAATCCAAAAGATCAAAAATACAAAATGTCGGGCATCAATACCCAGGCTACGGATAAAACTCGTCCGCCTGGACGTCCGTCTCCTCGTCCTCGGGATCCGGCTGATAATCTGGGTCACTCTCTGCGACGCTGACCTCGAACCTAAAAGTGTTTTAAAAGCGGTGAGCTACATCCTAGCTCAAGAGAAGAAGTTCGATTAATTTGCATCTAATTTATTAAACATGATTGCGAACATATCTTAAATCGATAAGTGAAACAAAAGCAGCAGTATGGATTGATGCTCAAACATGCAGGAGATCAGAATGCATAACTGGTAATAGCAAACAGAACTTCAGAATTTGCAAAATGCTATGCTTATTATATTTAAATGACTTAAATCATGCATATCTCTAACTTAAGTAACTCCCGTGTATATATATCACGTGGTAGCCAGATTTGTGCCGATAGGAAACCCCAACCAATCGTCGTTCAATGAATAATTTTCAGGAATGCAATAATGCCCCACACATGGAGTGCATATTTTGCCGAGGATTTTCAAGCAACTGCACATTGTGCAAGAAACGGATATACCGCCGAGTCGGTGGGGATCGTCTGAATATTAAACCTCAAATCAAATACATACTTATTACCTCATGAATCAGATTATCAGAGCAGATTATCAGAGCAGATTATCAGAGCATATGCAAAGAACAGAAACAGATATCAGAATACGGGAATCAGAGTTTAATGCATATGCAGGCATGCTTTCGAAAATCAGAGATAGAATACAATGTTAAGATATCATGCAATTAAATTTAGATACACTTTAAGTTGAATTTTCCCCTACCTCAGGTCAGACCTCTTTCTAAGCAAATCCAACGCCGTTCTAAAGCAGTCCAAAAGTTATTATCTACGGCCTCCACTCTTAGTCTACATCACACATGATGATGTATAAAATTGATCCTAAATATTAATAATATTGTAGTAGTTAACTATTTTCTTAAAACAAAGACGGAAATGAGTAATTTCGTGTTTATTCAAAACTTAGCCCAACTTCCCACTTCGTTTTGATTATTAAAGCACATGATTTAAGCTTTGGCTAAGTCATGAAAGAGTTAGATCTCGTCGTATCTTTCCAACGCATCAAGAATCGCGTCAATCGGAGTTCGGGACAAGGAGTTATGGCCAAAATACGAAGCAATACCGATACTTGATTAACACGTGCTAACTTAGAACTTGGCCAAACTTCAAGCTCAATTTTGATCATCAAAACAATTTATTCATTAGTTATTTAATTCATGAAAGTTGTAGATTTAGTTGTCCTTTTCCAATGCCGCAAGAATCGCATCAATCGGAGTTCGGAGTAAACGTTATGACCAAAACATCAAGCGGTTCGGCTGATCTAGGTTGATCGATCACCACCTTGGTGATAGATCACCAACTCCTTGTAGATCGATCACCACCTTGGTGATAGATCACCAACTCCTTGTAGATAGATCACCACCTTGGTGATAGATCACCAACTCCTTGTAGATCGATCACCACCTTGGTGATCGATCACCAACTCCCTTGTAGATCGATCACCACCTTGGTGATAGATCACCAACTCCTTGTAGATCGATCACCACCTTGGTGATCGATCACCAACTCCTTGTAGATCGATCACCACCTTGGTGATAGATCACCAACCCTCCTGTAGATCGATCACCACCTTGGTGATCGATCACCACCCTCGGCATGAACTTCTAGCTCGGGGTCACCGTTCCCCATAAGGCTTATACTGATTGAACGATCACCACCTTGGTGATAGATCACCAACCCTCCTGTAGATCGATCACCACCTTGGTGATCGATCACCAATGACAGAAAAGCTGTCATTAATGGAGTTCACCTCCCTTCCATTTTTTCGATCTCCTTCCACTAATGGTTGTTCAATCACCATTAATACTTCATAAATACACACTAAACTAAAACAAGGGTTTGTTCTATAATCTAAACCATTAAAATCAAAGAAAACTAACCTTTCTTCGATCGATTTCGCGCCTTTAAGGATCGTTGTCCAAAAGGGGTTTCGATACGAAACTTTCGGATTTCCACGATGAATCCACAGAGATCGATCACAAGGACTTGAAGGTGATGCCGTTCATCCTTACGTCGATCTTAACCTCTTCCAAGCACGGAGACGATTCCAAAGCGATCGGCTCTTTGAAAATGGGGTTCTTTTCCTTAAAAGAAATAGGGGTTTCTAACGAAAGGGCTTGAGCGGTCCGGTTATAAGCGGCGGAACACCATCGATCCGAGCGTCCACGAGCCTTCTTGACGAGTGAGTCCTCTGTAGCGATGGCGATCTTGCGATCGAAATCTCACAAGAAGGGTTAGAAGGTTGGCGGGACTCTCTCTCTCTCTCTCTAGCTTTCAAATTTGCATGGCTTGCAGTCGGGTGAAGCTTCTTTGAGAAGCTTTGCCTTTTAATTAGCTAAAGGGTTTGGTTTCGGTGCGAAGCGATAACACTGCAAAAGTGTGTTAGGCTTATCCACTTGAAATAGAGTTTGGTTTCGGTGTTGAGCGGCACACGATGCGTCGGTGCACGACTCATCTACTAAAGGCCTAAATTAAATCTTTTAACTTGATTCCTTTACACACACGGTATCTCAGACATGCTTACATTAGTTACTTAATATTTTTAAGGTGACCTTGTTTTCCGTGCGGATCGCACACTATTATCAAATCGTTCGGGTTGATTTTTGGTCATTACATTCTTCCCACCTTAAAGAATTTTCGTCCTCGAAAATCGACATGCCAGTTTCAAAAAGGTATGAGTATAATTCAATATGCCCAAAAATTAGGGTCATGATATTTACCCTTCCTCAAGGAATTTTCGCCCTCGAAACTGCAAAACATACCTAAACAGGTCTACTATCCCCACAAGTTTAACCAAGGCAGTGATAATTATGTCACAAAATTTCATTATATTATAGTAATAGATTAAGATAGAATAACTAAGTTCTAAATTATTTTTGCCAATAATATTTTTATAAATTTTAATTTATTTTGATTTTCGTGCCAGGCACGTATATCAAAGCAATCGAGTTCTGTTTAGAATTTTAGGGTCATTACATTATCCCCCCCTTAGAAATTTTCGTCCCCGAAAATGTCTAATGAGACACTATGATTTGAACCCTAGCAAACGTGCACAGAACATCAAAATGAATATTTGGTTACAGGGACAGCAGATGCATCCCCCTCAAGTGCAACGTAAGGTTATGCCCCCCATCATCTAGTGCTTGCCCATCAGGCACCTCCTCAACTGGAGCTGGTGGTATAACCCCCTCCTCAGGTAACCTCTTGACCAATAAATTATAGCTCTTGGTCCAATCCTTGAGCTTAAAAACTTTAATGTTCTTGGTCAAGCGAGGCTCGCCAGAGCGGCTATACTCCTCTCTCAATGCGATATACTGCTCGACCATTCTTGTTATCATTTGAGCCTATGACAGCTCTTTCGTTGAAGCAGTCTTCTGCTTCTCAAACAGTAAATCTCTATCATTGATCTCGCGAACTTGTACAAAAACGGGGTTATGGCACACTTGATAAAAGTATCAAGCATCCATAGTCTATCAGGGAGTTGGGCTCAGTAAGGGCTTGACTTGAACTATACTGACCACTAGTCTATCATGGTATGAGACATCTTTGACATATGGTGGCAACAACAAGTCTCCACATACCGTGAAGAATATAGTAAAGCGGCGGCGACATCAAATTGGTTAAATTTATAGTCACAACCGTCAATGTTGGTGACCAATTGGTGACGAGTGTCACCCCGGTAAAGATGTTGATAAAAGAGCCTCACTATATGAGGACAAAATGGAAATGACTCATGCAATGTTCTCAACCCTAGCTTAGCAACATAGTCGATCGCCCATTCCATTTCGAGCCAATCCTCGAATAGTTTAGGGTCGAAAGCACATTCAGGCAATAATGTTTTAGAAGCCCACCATTCTTTTGGAAGTTCTTGCTGAATTAGTGGTGGCTATGGGTTTTGAACTGGTAGCACATCTTATTCGATTGGTGTCACAGGTTGCACAAGGGTTGTGCGACCGATTCCACATTTGGCACCGATGTACAAGCCCGAGATGTAGGGATTTTATGCAACGAATTCTTCGTTCGCGGTCCCATAGTCTAAAATATACAAAATGCAAAAAGAACCCCCCCCAAATAAGGAAAAGAGTAGGGTTCACCACAATAGCCGAGAAAAATGCGATCCAATGAATCAAAGCAAGAAGCTCTGATAGCCGAAAATATCCCTTGAACGCAAAGGAATCAAACTCTCTCGAACGATTGAAGATCTTAATCATGCGAGTGAGAAATGAAAACCCAAAATATAACTTAAATCGATAAAGTTGATGGATCAATGCGCAATTTGATCGATCAAACAGTACTTTTTCAAAGAATATAGTATAAACTGGTTTGATCGATCAACCTTCTTATTTGATCGATCAGATGTGTAGTTGATCAATCAATTCACCAAATTGATCGATCAATCATTATAGTCAAACTATTTCTTTAAACACACCTCATTAATTGAGGCATTACTCAGTCGCTATTTCACTACATATAGGGTATCAGTATATGCTATCTAGACAACTCCAACTGTATGGAATTGTAATTGCCACGTACATAAAGCAATAATGGGTTAGAATTATAAATCGCAAAAATTTCCTCTCGCATTAGGTGAACAAAAGCAGGTATGACTCACGAATTTTGGTTTTCACGTTCCCAGTTTGCCTCAGTAGCTGAGTGATTTACTCGCGAATTCTATGGTTTAGGGTTCTATCCTCCATCCCGCCCCATGACTTTCACACCATTGAACACCAATAACATAAGGAACATACTGCTAAAGTATCGTACCTTGGGTCGGCCGATTTCGCAGCCCACCAGCTCGACAAGCTCCAGGGTTCCAATGGTTTAACAATCTCAAAAACTAGTGGCGATCCTTGCTAGCTTCGACACAATCGCATGGCGTCCATGCTCCACATTCACGAGCAATAACGCCCTCACCAAATCTCTTTCTCTTCGTCTTAAATTCCACCACTTAACATAATTGTAAGAGTTAAAGCAAAAGGAATAATCTCCATTCCTAGCCAAGCCTTTAAACTTCTAACCGCTAGTATGTAAAGCATACACACCCCCCATAGGTGTGCAAGATCACATCAATGGTCTACACCGTACACACATGTGCACCATACACCCATACGTAATCTAACACACCTCATCACATTTGACTTCCACATAGCCGAACCAATTATCAGACGAGCACGTCTCCCTAAGTAGCGACATGTGGGTAAAGAAGACACATCAAGAGGCCTTCCACCATCCATACATACGCACATCTATAATCCGCAGATTGGCAATCTTCTTGCAGGAAGCCATACAATTTAGAAGTCTCCATCATAAATTCAACGTCCTCCAAATTAGGGTTATCATAATCTCCCCATCTGGAAGGAATTTCATCCTCAAAAATATCCTAAAGATATCTCGACTAAAACTCAATTGTTCATAGCGCCAATACACGTGCACAAAGGTATTATGCGTGAAATAGTCACAACCATACAGTCGCCACTCATATGCGCAACCTCTCTCCGAGTCCACAATCCCCAATTGACTCACGCATCCGTAGTCGAAATAGTTTCCCCAAAATCAGTATCCACACGATCCCGATAGGTAAAATTGTCGTTAATGTACCGTCGCTAAGCTCATCCCAAATCTCGAAAAAAGTGTGGCGGTCTTCTCATGCACTGTATCTCATATCACACCTCCATAAGCAATTACATATAGTATGTCACCATCACGTTAACCATTAGTCAAAAGAAAATGACCATAATGCCCACAAAATTCATACATAGGCAAAAACTAGGCTTTTTATTTACTTGAGTGTTCATTCCACAAAGAATTGTGTATTGATCATGAGATTAAGACTACTTAACCAAAATGTATCTATAAATGGGATCAACCAAACCTTGAAAGAAATTTAATGTGTTATCCATTGAGATCTTTGCTTCAACTCGTTGATCATTAGTGATCACGTATCATTTCCATTGCATTAATCACGGTGACCCCTTATGATTGTAAAAATACTCATGGAGACAGAGACCAATTTTAAAACATACCATTCATCCAAAAAAATCCGATTCACCACATTGATGCTATCGTTATCGTAATAAATCAACTCATAACTGGAATAATAGGTCTCATCATCTCTAACAAATATTCACACTCACTCACTTTACACGTCACATAGCGGTGGTAAGAGATATCACCAAAATGATATAAAGCCATCACCAAGATGAGATAAAGCCATCACCAACATGAGGTACAGCCATCACCAAAATGAGATAAAGCCATTACCAAAATGAGGTAAAGCCATCAGCAAAATGAGATAAAGCCATCGCCAACATGAGATAAAGCCATCAGCAAAATGAGATAAAGCTATCACCAATATGAGAACCTCTAAAATTTACCACAACGATCATAAAATCTTCAAACTTTATGCCCTTAACCAATCTTATGATACGCGAATAGAATTTCGATCATACAGGAAGGGTAAAAGAGTGTGACACATCTAGCCTTTCAAATCAAGGAGATGATTGCAAATGATTGCTCTCAATGTCATACATAAATACTTAGGCATGATTAATCAACTCTTCATGTGCACAACTCTCAACACACTCCCTATACTAACTAAATCTCCATATATTCCTTAAAAATCTACAGTCATTCATCATGGCTTAGGTGAAAACAGCAGAATCCACCATAGCGACATCCAATTATGCTCTCCCATGATATCCATAATTAAAATTTTTCCTATCCTCTATCAATTACCGACATGATTGTCTTAGACTTTTCCAATTCTTGGAAAACCTCCAGAGTAAACTACAGCGATTAACAACCGAGCTCACGTTTAGAAGGAACGTATTTAAATACACCATAATCATGACTCATTAGTTAGGAAGAAGAATACTAGGATTAAGTTTGCTAATTCAACTTCATTTCTCATAAGTATTAAGGAAATTTCAAATTCACTAAACAATTCTCCTAAAAAAATATTTATTGTAACTATCAAGATTTATTAAGTCTGCCAATATAACTATCACTTACATAGTTAATCTTCTGAATTTAGAATTCGTTTATGTCATGCAAGTGATTTAAGTCGATACACAAGTGATAATGCTATGATATTTCGCACGTGTCAAAACCAATAAAATTTCTAAATCATCTGAACATTAAAACAAAATCTTGACAATTGATATTGAACTTATACCTTGGGCATCTTGAGTCGCAGGAAGAATCGGCTTAGAAGTAGACGTCGAGGTCTCCTGCTTCTGTCGCTTATCTGGGCAGTTCTTAACTCGGTGTCCTTGCTGACCACATCTAAAACAAGCACCCGAGAGAAACCTACAAGCCTCCGTTCTATGAGATTTCCCACACCACGCACATGTTACAAATGGTGTAGATGAGGAAACAGGTAAGGCCTGCCGTACCGAAGTAACTCTAGTCGTCACCGGATGTAAAGAGCGAGAACTATTTTGAGTGGTTGTCAAGGTCATTGCTTCCTTTTTCAAAGCAGGACAATGTCTTATCAAGTGTCCCATTCGTCCACACCTAAAACAAGCCCCAGTAGATCTCCTACAGTCTCTCGCTAGGTGTCGCCCGTCACACCTAGAACATAATCCATTTAACGTCGATGGAGAGGTGTGAGTCGTCCTTCTCAACATTGCCGTAAGTAGTGCAGCCTGCTGAGTCATAGTGCTAAGCATCGCTTCAAGCAACTGCCTATCCGGTTCACCTCCTCCAGTGTGTACAATCTTAGCCTTCTTTCGTGGTGCCATTTCGATCTGTTAGCATGACACGAAATTCCCATCAATAATTGTCATAGTCACAATGGCCTAAGTTCCAAAGACCATCTTAAAACATATTTTATCTAATATACATTTATCAAGTCATCTAATATTTTCCTTAAAAGCGATTATGAGGTCCACCATCTAAATATGAAATCAAATCTCAACTTCTAAATCTCCAGACATAGCTGCGAGTTGCCTAAACAAGCTAAAACCAAAACTCACCTAACTTGCTAAAGTCCTAATTGGGTCATAGAAAACTCACTTCCCAATCATACCTACATCCATAGCCTAGTCTGAAGTCCTAACACGACCTAAAGCCTAGGCTCTGATACCAACTGTAACAGACCGAATTTCCGTCTCCAAATCTGCCGTTAGGATCATACTCGGATGATCCGGATCGATCACACGTGTCCGCATATAGCTAAGAAGGTGGACACATCCGAGCAGTATTGATCGAGTCAAACAATTTCTATGCTAAACACACATCAATAATAGTAAATGGAAGAAAACACACACATTCCCAAAAAGGAACCAAGAAGAACCATCGGTGATGGACGTACATCACCCAAACAATGGTTCCCGATAGTGGTTCCGAAATGGAATGTGGACTAACATAAAATAAGTAAATGCAGAACTATATACATTTATACAAAGGTGGCCACCAGGCACACAGTAATCCAAAAGATCAAAAATACAAAATGTCGGGCATCAATACCTGTTACGGATAAAACTCGTCTCTCGACGTCTGGCTCCTCGTCCCCTGGATCCTACCGATAATCTGGTCACTTGGTGCAACGCATGACCTCGTAACCTAAAAGTGTTTTAAAAGGTGGTGAGCTACATCCTAGCTCAAGAGAAGAAGTTCGATTAATTTGCATCTAATTTATTAAACATGATTGCAGAACATATCTTAAATCGATAAGTGAAACAAAACTGAACAGAGTATGGATTGATGCTCAAACATGCAGGAGATCAGAATGCATAACTGGTAATAGCAAACAGAACTTCAGAATTTGCAAAATGCTATGCTTATTATATTTAAATGACTTAAATCATGCATATCTCTAACTTAAGTAACTCCGTGTATATATATCACGTGGTAGCGATTGTCTTGATAGGAAACCCCAACCAATCGTCGCTCAATGAACAATTTTCAGAATGCAATAATGCCCCACACATGGAGTGCATATTTTGCGAGGATTTTCAAGCAAGCGCACATTGTGCAAGAAAGCGGATATACAGAGTCGGTGGGGATCGTCACGAATATTAAACCTCAAATCAAATACATACTTATTACCTCATGAATCGATTATCGAGCTGATTATCGAGCGTATTATCGAGCATATGCAAAGAATGAAGCAGATATCGAATACGGGAATCGAGTTTAATGCATATGCGGGCATGCTTTCAAAATCGAGATAGAATACAATGTTAAGATATCATGCAATTAAATTTAGATACACTTTAAGTTGAATTTTCCCTACCTCGTGTCGGACCTCTTTCTAAGCAAATCCAACGCCGTTCTAAAGCGGTCAAAAGTTATTATCTACGGCCTCCACTCTTTTGTCTACATCACACACATGATGATGTATAAAATTGATCCTAAATATTAATAATATTGACGATTTAAGTATTTTCTCAAACAGTAGACGGAAATGGGTAATTTCATGTTGATTCAAAACTTAACCCAACTTCCCACTTCGTTTTGACTATTAAAACACTTGATTTAAGATTTAGCTAATTCATGAAAGAGTTAGATCTCGTCGTACTCTTTCCAACGCATCAAGAATCGCGTCAATCGGAGTTCGGGACAAGGAGTTATGAAGCAATACCGATACTTGATTAACACGTGCTAACTTAGAACTTGGCCAAACTTCAAGCTCAATTTTGATCATCAAAACAATTTATTCATTAGTTATTTAATTCATGAAAGTTGTAGATTTAGTTGTCCTTTTACCAATGCCGCAAGAATCGCATCAATCGGAGTTCGGAGTAAAACGTTATGACCAAAACATCGCAAGGTCGATTATGAAGTCTAGGTTGATCGATCACCACCTTGGTGATAGATCACCAACTCCCTTGTAGATCGATCACCACCTTGGTGATAGATCACCAACTCCCTTGTAGATAGATCACCACCTTGGTGATAGATCACCAACTCCCTTGTAGATCGATCACCACCTTGGTGATCGATCACCAACTCCCTTGTAGATCGATCACCACCTTGGTGATAGATCACCAACTCCCTTGTAGATCGATCACCACCTTGGTGATCGATCACCAACTCCCTTGTAGATCGATCACCACCTTGGTGGTAGATCACCAACTCCTTGTAGATCGATCACCACCTTGGTGATCGATCACCACCCTGCATGAACTTCTAGCTTCTGGGGTCACTGTTCCCCATAAGGCTTATACTGATTGAACGATCACCACCTTGGTGATAGATCACCAACCCTCCTGTAGATCGATCACCACCTTGGTGATCGATCACCAATGACAGAAAAGCTGTCATTAATGGAGTTCACCTCCCTTCCATTTTTTTTTGATCTCCTTCCACTAATGGTTGTTCAATCACCATTAATACTTCATAAATACACACTAAACTAAAACAAGGGTTTGTTCTATAATCTAAACCATTAAAATCAAAGAAAACTAACCTTTCTTCGATCGATTTCGCGCCTTTAAGGATCGTTGTCCAAAAGGGGTTTCGAAACGAAACTTTCGGATTTCCACGATGAATCCACAGAGATCGATCACAAGGACTTGAAGATGATGCCGTTCATCCTTACGCGTCGATCTTAACCTCTTCCAAGCACGGGAGACGATTCCAAAGTGATCGGCTCTTTGAAAATGGGGTTCTTTTTCCTTAAAAGAAATAGGGGTTTCTAACGAAAGGGGCTTGAACGGTCCAGATTTATAAACGGCGGAACACCATCGATACCGACGTCACGAGCCTTGCGACGAAAAGTGAGTCCTTCAGCGATGGCGATCTTGCGATCGAAATCTCACAAGAAGGGGTTAGAAGGTTGACGGGAGCTCTCTCTCTCTCTCTCTAGCTTTCAAATTTGCAAGGCTTGCAACCGGGTGAAGCTTCTTTGAGAAGCTTTGCCTTTTAATTAGCTAAAGGGTTTGGTTTCGGTGCGAAGCGATAACACTGCAAAAGTGTGTTAGGCTTATCCACTTGAAATAGAGTTTGGTTTCGGTGTTGAGCGGCACACGATGCGTCGGTGCACGACTCATCTACTAAAGGCCTAAATTAAATCTTTTAACTTGATTCCTTTACACACACAGTATCTCAGACATGCTTACATTATTTATTTAATATTTTTAAGGTGACCTTGTTTTCCGTGCCGGATACGCACACTATTTCAGTCGGGTTCGGGTTCAGATTTTTCGGGTCATTACAATATATTTGGCTAAAATGAGGTTGAATTATAAAACCAAATAACCCAATTCAAACAAGATCCTATCTTTTCACTTATCTACTTAGTAATGATTTTTTTTTTTTTTTTTCATTATTCTAATTAGTCCTGCACTTTTGAGTCCAATCCAGTCCTAAAAAGTTGACCTGAGTCAAATAATTAGAATTATGGGAGAAAAACAAAAAGAAACAAAATCATTTCGATGAGCTAGGCGAAATCACCTATTTCTCTCCTCAATGAAATCATCAATCTGGTTATTTAGCTTGAGAATTTCCTGCTCCTATGGAGACACAAATAAAGATGAGTAGAGAGTTAATCTTAAAAAATAAAGCATAATAATTGAGTAATATAACCTTTGCGGTAAATTCTTCCGTTAGTTGCTGAGCCTTCACCACTAACTTTTGAAGTTGTTGCTTGTCGATCAAGTTCTAGAATTTGCCAAAGAGAGAACAAGGCATGAGAAAGACATCTTCTAGAGACAAACACAGAGATTGAAAAAAGCATTCTATAAACCTCCATATAGATAGGAAACCTTTCTCCATTATCTCGGAACATATACCTTCTAGCCCTGATCTTGAGGTGCCAATGCGATCAAGTAAGTCCCGCCCGAAGGAAAAAATATCAGAATATATGACTTTAATCTCTTCCTCAACGGTCCTCTGCATTAATAGGAAAAAATTTCCAAGCGAAGAAATTGAGTCCATAATTTCTACAGAACTTGCATTGATTTGGTCATATAAGAATTGATATTGCTCTTCTTTCAGATGAATAGAAGCCTTAAGTTGTTGAACTTCCTCAACCAATGCGGCCCTCTCTATTATTAACTCTTCACCTGCTTGCTTCCACCCGTTTGTCTTGTGTTTTGTATTATCATTTTCGATCACCAATGCAGCTAGCAAATGATCAGCCTCCTTCATGGTTTCTTGAGCCTCCTTAAATTTTAGAAGCAAACTGTTAGTGGCCTTCATTTTCTCTTCAGCGGCTAGCCTAGCATCATTGAGCTTTTGAGGTGACATCTGTTACAAGCATTTACATATATTTTAGCTGCTGATGGTATTATACAGAAGGTGCTGCCATTTTATAACAACAATAAAACCAGCCATATAACAACTTCCACAACAATTGATACATGAATTGAATATTTGCATGAATGGAACAATAAATTTGACTTAGTTTTATCGAATAACAAGCGACCCCAAATGAGCTGGCAGGTAGTGATGATGATTATAATGATGCTGATTGTTGATCAAAAAGAAAATAATGATGCTGATTATTGATGATGCTTTACTGGATAACAGAATTTAAAAAGAAGGGCTCCTGACCGTCATTTAAACACCAAAATCGTGTTTAAACGATCATACACCATCAAGTGTGGGTGATCCGTACCGTCAAGGTGATAGATCATAGATTGAAGTGCAATAGGTCAAAAATGGTGTTTTAGGGAGATTTAAATCATCTGATCTGTGGCAAATTTGGAGGGAAATAATGTAGAACAAGAGGGGACAAAAGAGATTCAGGATCCCAGACAATGTGTCAAACAAGAACAATGCAAAGAACAAGATATGATGCCTTTTAACAACTCAGCAAACTTGGAGACACGACAGATTCCAGGTCCCAGACAAAGTGTTGAACATGAACACTGCAAAGAACAAGATATGATGCCTCTGAACGACAACTCAGCAAATCTGGAGGGCAATAATGTAGAACAACAAGAGACAGAAAAAATTCCGGATCTCAGACAACATGATGAAGATCAGAAATTCAATCCGAGGCATGCTGTAGAAGCAATGATTCTTCCGAAAAATTACAGAACCAAAACAAGCAGAAGGAAGTTAAGAACAGGGATTCATTCGAAGCTAAAGATCCTGCTCTCAATGTTGAACCCCAAAAACAAAATGCAGAGCAGGATAATTTTCCAAAATGGCAGGACAAGAACCAGGAGGGAGTCGATAACAAGGAGTCAACCCGAGCTGAAGAAATTACTGTGGAATTTGAACCACTGAAACAGAAATCAGAGCAAGAAGATTTTCCAAACTGGCTGGACCAGAACCAGGAGGGAGTTGATAACAAGGAGTCATCTCGATCTAGAGAAAGTATTGTCGATTTCGAACCACAGAAACAGAAAACAGAGCAAGAAGATTTTCTAAACTGGCTGGACAAGAACCAGGAGGGAGTCGATAACAAGGAATCAACCCGAGGTGAAGAAAGTACTGTCGATTTTGAACCACAGAAACAGAAAGCACAGCAAGAAGATTTTCCAAACTGGCTGGACCAGAACCAGGAGGGAGTCGATACCAAGGAGTCAACCCGAGCTAAAGAAAGTATTGTCGATTTAGAACCACAGAAACAGAAAACAGATCAAGAAGATTTTCCGAACTGGCAGGGCTGGAACCAGCAAGAAGACGTCGAGAACCAGGAGTCATCCCGAGCTAAAGAAAGTATTGTCGATTTTGGACCACCTAAACGGAAAACCGAGCAAAAAGATTTTCCGAACTGGCACAACTGGAACCAGCAAGAAGACATCGAGAACAAGGAGTCATCCTGAGCTGAAGAAAGTATTGTCAATTTTGAACCACTGAAACAGAAAACAGAGCAAGAAGATTTTCCAAGCTGGCACGACTGGAACCGACAGGAAGACGTCAACAACAGGGACTCATCCCAAGCTAAAGATAGTGCTCTTCATGTTGAACCACAACAAAATAATGACCCCTTATTTGAAAAAGGGTATTATTTTACACACAAAAGGCCCAATATTTGGTGCAATGGTAAAAGGCTTGAGCGATATAGCGTGAAGATGCGGATTCAAGAAATTTTGTTATCTCTACTGACTGGTACATGGGATGTGTGAGTGTTACATGTACCCTGGGCATTAGGTATATATATATATATATATATATATATATATAGCTAACAATAAAATGTTGAGCATCTTAATAATAAGTGACAGTTACTAGTTAAGTTACCAGTCAACTATCAAATGGGTGCAGGATGTTTTTAAAGGTTGCTAAAATGCAAACTAATTAGCAGGGTAATTTCAGGACTAATTTGTAATTTTGTATGATTAAGGTTGCAAATTTGCATAGTGACATGTTGGAGTTTGGGAATAAGTTGGCAAGGGAAAATTTCGAAAACAAATGGGCATACTCGAGAAGAGATTATAATTTCGAAAACAAATGGGTATACTCTTTCCTTCTCTACTATTTGTTTTCTTTTCTTCAAGAACCTAACATCTAAATCTCCCTATTTGAAGGATCATGCAAGAGGTTGTAAAAATAAACAGAACACAACCAAAACAGATTGAAGTAATTAAAGGAGTTTAGAAATTTTAGTCTCCCACAAAAGCATAATCAAACATTCTAAGAAAAAATACACGGTCTGCATTAGGGGTGTAATTTTACTCACAATTAATCTTCCATAACACACATTTTACAATTATAAGGATTGATACTTGGTATTATATCCTCTTATGAGATCTCCCATCGAAATTCAAAAATCATAAAATCAGGTAATCTCAAAAGAACCAAAAAAGATAAGAATTGAGCATTTGAATCTAAGAGTGACAACATATATTTTGAGAGAAAGTAAATTAACCATTTCACGTAGCAGCAGCAGCAGCAGCTCATAAGTTGTATACTCACATAAGCAATGAGAGGATCATGTTCGGCTTCTTCAAGCACAACCAAGGGGGCAGATTATATGGGATAAGTACAACAGGCCATGTGCTATGCGCAATACTCATTGTCCGGAATGGGTTGAAACCGTCACTTGCTAAACCCAATCTTATATTGCGATTTTCCTCTACAAATGTTGGGTTGATCTTGTCAAAGTGTTTCCATGCTGGAGAATCTGCAGGATGTCTTAACACCTCATCTTTAGTACGTTTCTCGTCATGCCATCTCATGTCAGCTGCAGTTTTTGATGACAAATACAAACGTTGTAATCATTGTTTTAAAGGGAAGTGACAAAGAATCTTTGCAGGAGTCTTCTTGTCATCCTCAATCTCATGATTTTTCCATCGCGATGTCCCACAGATATCACATTTTTCTTTTTTCTCAGACTCCTTCCAGTACAACATACAATCGTAAGGGCATGCGTCGATTTTATTATAATCTAGTCCCAAGCCTGAAATAATCTTTTTGCTTTGTGAGAAGTTCTCTGGCAACGTTGACTCTTTAGGCAAAACCTCCCATACTAAGTCAAGTAACAACATAAAAAAGTTGTTGCTCCATCCACCAAGGGCCTTGATATGCAAAAGTTTCACAATGAAAGACAACGTCGTATGTGTGTTGCATCCAAGATACAAGGGATTCCCCAAATCATGTGCATATTTGTAGAATTTAGAAGCACTAGCATTGGATATATCACTTTGTTCCTGCTCTAAACCATCTGCGTCTTCATTTGGGTCCGAAAATCCAAAAGCATCTTGCACCATCCCCCTGATGTCATCAACCAAAACGTTCTCATTGTCATCGGCTCTAATATCTACCACAGTTTCATGTCTAGGCAGTGGCCCTCTCTTCTCTTCGTGATAAGTCCATACAACATAACTTTTCATCATCCTGTTTATTACCAAATGCTCCTTCAATAAGTCGGGTTCTAAGTAAACACAATTACAGCATCTTGTACAAGGACACTTGAGCCTCCCTTGCAAGTAATTCCATGGGCTAAACCATAATCGACAAATGCAGCCAACCCTTCGTCATACTCTCTAGAATATCTTGAATTTTTTATCCAACTCTTTTCCATCATATAAAAGTTTCAAACCCCTAAAAGTATAAGGAATGTATAGTTTAATATTTTTTAAAATAATAAAGATTTATATTTCTTGTATCATATTCATTAGTTTTGCCCATTCGAGAGTATCAAGTCATTTAATTGTTCATATAATATGAGTTCAGAGCTTCTCTAAAACTTTCGACAGCATCTCCACATAGTTCTTCAAATACGCGGACTTTTCATACTATTTTATACTTTTCATTATCCACAATGGACAATGAAAAATATAAAATAATATATGAAAGTACGTATCCGAAGAACAAAGGAGAAATATGTCGAAATCATTTGAGAAAATTCTAAAAATCATATTAGTGAACAACTAATGTACATGATATTCCCAAACTATCTATCTTCAGATAGATAATCCGAAAGGTTATATGTTAATAATTCGACATATAACTTTTCAGACGGACACTTATTTTGTATGATGATATTCATATGTATTCAACTGTATATTGACGATTAATCTATAACAAAGATATAGATTAATCAGCTGAATAATGAAAGGACGTGTAGATCACTTTACCGCTCATAATGTATGGATCACCCATCAAATAGAAGCTCAAAGATAAATGAGATGTGAAAAAGTGTGGTTTCCTAAGAAACCGAGCTAGTGAAAGCATAGTAATATTAACATGACATTTACCACAACTATATAATAAATCTAGTTTCATCTATAAAATGAAACTAGCATACCCGAGATGTATCGAGTGCCTAAATCATGCCTTATGCAATAAGCATCATTCGATATTTAATACCCTAAATCATGACTTGTTAAATGAAATATGAAATAACTTGCATAATGCATGACTTGTTACTGATGAATAATAGTACCATGTATATAATATAAATTTAAATAATTAAATGAAATATGAAATAAATGAACGGCCTAGCTCTCTCGACGAGTAGCACCTCAAGTGGCGTCAGGGGTGGTATAGAAGGGCAGGGCGTTAAAACCTAATGTTGATACTCGAGATGTATCGAGTGCCTCTGATACTGAGACATATCGCCCAATACATCACAACATCATCCGATATTTTAATCTATGCTAGAAACTAACCAACATGATAACAAGCAATAAAGCACCTAAGGTGTTTGAACTCCCTACACTAAAAAATACAATTGTCAATAGGTTGGGTCCGCTCATGACCCAAAGTAATTTTTACGCCGTAAACTTTGGCCACTCGAGCAGCCCATGATCAAGCCATTGTGAAGATCAGGTCAGGCGAAACTTGGATTTTAGCTCGACCCAATCCGCCCCATTGACACCCAGCCTACAGTAGCAGTAAATTTTCATACTTTGTAAAGCTTCATAAGGTTTTTATTAGTGATCACCAATATTTCGGCAGTCCTCTCAATTTTTTTTGTTTGGTTCAGTTAGGAACTAAGGGACAAGGAATGCATACACTTCATGTCTGACAAGTACTATAGTTAAACAGTTTGTTGTCATTGGTTTTTGTGGTTTCATTGGTCAGCCTGGGACATGAACTCCATAATTAGCCACTACTAGCATTTTTGTTGCATTTACTTCAGTTTAACAGTTTAATTTAGTATTTCTTTTTATTTACTTTTAGTCTTAGTTCCTAAAATTTACATTTGATTTAGATTTGCAATGAAGTAAGTTGGCTTCAGATTTTAAAAGTTTAAGCCAGGCAGAAAATGGTAAAAAAAATAACTACTTAAAACTTAATACAATTGGGAACTATCTGAACCTATCCTTACACAACTCATGTCTGAGTTGATTCGAGTAAATGCCATTTTGAAGGATCAAGGTATCGAAGGGTTTAACCACACCTTCACATTCTCAGACAAATGAAGAATGACTCTAATCGGAGTGATCGAAAATTGAGATTTCTTTCACACAACATAAGAGCTAATTCTTATATAAAATATTAACCGATCCGATATTAGGAAATTATAGAATGGGATGTATAAATCCCACAAGGATAAGAACTTCATATGCCAATGGAACTCCATGCTTTCAGCAATCCGTAACAGCATCAAACATCTCAGCATTCACTTATCAAAACAGAATAATTGACATTCAACTATGACCATGCCACACACTAATTTCTAAATTTCTTTGCTACTGTTTTAATTATTTTGAGTTTCTACACAGGTCTAATTAATACTTACACAATATACTTCAAAAATGACATATTAAAGGCATTAAGAAAAACCACAAAAGCCATCAATATGATAGAGTGAAATTAGTGAGTTTAATTGTATTGCAACTTTTAGTTCTTTAAGCCTTTATAAGAAGTGGAAAAAGTGTTATAATCATAAAAATTTAACAATTACCTACTCATTTAGGTTAACGTATTCACAGAGCATATGAAAAAAAAAAAAGAATAAGTTTCCAGAGCCATAACTTGTTGATCCAGGATCACCTTGTCTACCTGCTCTACCACGAAGCTATTAAATGAGCAGCAAAAATAAATATGATTCAACGAATTAAGAACCACACCTTACATCTGAACTTTGTCTGACTCACACCTTAGATATGAACTTTGCCTACTCAGATTTAAGCAATTTGTAAAGACCCGCATTTTGAACCCGAGTTAGACTGACCCTGTGTGTGTATTCGGCTCGGCAACCGACGTCACCATTTGTTTTGGATTTTTATCTAGATGTGATTGTGCGGACAGATTTTAATTTAGAGCCAATTTGGACCCCCGTGCGAAAGTTGTGCACCGACCTCGGTGTAGCCGCTCAACACCGGACTTGAGTTTTAAAATTAGAAGTGTATAATACATAAGATGTGTGTGTGTGTGTTTTACTTTGTGAGCAATCCTATTATAAGAAGGAATTGCATTCCCGTATTATACTAGGTTTTGTTAAGAGAGGATAGTTACCCAACCGTGTGAAACTCCTTCTTCTCTCTTCTTCAATCATCGTAGGAGATCGGTTTAGAAAACCTCCTTCTCTAGAACCCTCTTTGTTGAAAACACTTAAACCTTAGAAAGAACTTGAATCAACCTTGGATTCGTAGTTGGCTATTGGGAGAGGTTGAGATCATTGGGGGCGTGTTGGAGTTGTCTCTGTGAACTCGTGGGATCGATCGCGGCGCGAATCGTTGAGGAAACCCGTCGGTTTTTATCATCGCTCGAGCAAGGTATCACCGAACTCCGATATTACCTTAGTATTTTAGTCATAACTTTTTATTCCGAACTCTGATTAAGACGATTCTTTTTGCGTTGGAAAGCTAATAGAAAAATCTACAACTTTCATGTTTTGACCAACTCATGAATCAATCGTCTTGATGGTTAAAAAAATATGAGAATGTTACGTCAAATCGCTCGAGCGAGCTATTATCATCGCTCGAGCGAGGTATCAACGAACTCCAATATTATCTTAGTATTTTAGTCATAACTTTTTATCCCGAACTCCGATTAAGACGATTCTTTTTGCGTTGGAAAGCTAATAGAAAAATCTACAATTTGCATGTTTTGACCAACTCATGAATCAATCGTCTTAATGGTCAAAAAAATATGAGAATGTTACGTAAAATCGCTCGAGCGAGCTATTATCATCGCTCGAGCGAGGTATCACCGAACTCCAGCATTGCCTTAGTATTTTAGTCATAACTTTTTATCTCGAACTCCGATTGAGACGATTCTTTTTGCGTTGGAAAGCTAATATAAAAATCTACAACTTTCATGTTTTGACCAACACATGAATCAATCGTCTTGATAGTCAAACAAATATAAGAATGTTACGTCAAATTCTAGGATTGGCGCAACTTGCCTGTTTTGACTTGTTTTTGAGGAAACGCTTAAATAGGTCTATATTATTAGTAATTAGAGTTTATCTTAATGCATGAACGTATATTGCGATGTAGATTGAGGGCGAGAGGCCATCAATAGGACCTTGCTTGACTTCGCATAACTCCGAGTTTTAGGTAGGGGAATCTCATCTTTACAGTATTTTGTTTTAATTCGCATGGATATTTTGAATTAAAATCTTTGAACTTGCATATGCCATTGAAATCACATCTGTAAATTGAAATTGATATGAATGACTAAAAATCTAAATCTACCAATCAAACCCGAATCGCTTAAGCTCAAGATCTCAAATTAAGAACCCGAACTATGTATAAGAGACTTCCATCCGATTATATTAGTATCGCATTTGTTTTATGATTGACCGAACGACCCTCAAAAATTCTGAACAACTTCGCACAAGTTTCCCTCATTACGCAGGGCTTGTTGCATCCCTCGAAAAAGGGTACATGAACGCACGATGGTAGGTAGGGGTTCCCATCGGCTATATTCCTACTCTCGAGATATAGTTTACTCGGCAGCTATTTTAAGTTGAGGATTAAGTCATGAATTACTGAACTTTGCATATAGAAGTTAGAGAAACTAAGACAAAAACCGATCATTCTTGAAACTGTTTTCACACATTTAGAAATAAATCTTATATATGATTTCCGCACCTAAATTTAGTTTATTATCTGCTTATATGTTTGACAAGCTATATTCGGATATTTGTTTTGAAACCATGTTAGTTAAAGTAAAATGCGGTAGATGTCTTTCTTCATCGAGCTTTGTTGGTTAGCTCACTCACTATACGTCATGTTCGTGTATTGACGTGGCTATTCGTACGTGAGATCGATCCTGACTACGTGCCTGAGGAAGAGCTTGAGGTTCCTCCTCAGGAGTTTTTCCCAGTATAGAACTTGCTGATTTTCTTATTTGTGGTGAGAGTTAGACTTGAATTTGTGGGCCCATTTTAGTTGGATACCATAGTTTTATATTTGAAGTTGATTTCTGTTATGAGCCATGTTTCGATGATGGTCGGCCATCATCGGTGGTTCTTTACTTTTAATTGCTTCCGCATTTATTTTAGCTATGGATATTTATTGCGCTTTACTCTGATATGTGCCCTGTTGTCCGCTTATCGCTTATTCGATAGGTTGGCGAACCGCCTTTCCTATACGAGGGATTGGAAATCACGGTTAGTATCGTCGAGCCATGGTTTTTAGATTCTCTAAGGACCCATGAGAACTAACCGTGACGATGCGATTCGCATCATAGTCATGTCGTTAGGTCCGTAATCACTAATCGCTTTGTAATTGTCTTTACAATCAATGTTGACTGATGTTGTGGTGTACACAATGACAGATCAGTATGGCCCCAAGATTTAGAGGCAGAGGTAGGACGGTGCCCTTAGAGGACATTCCTGAAGGTGTCGGTACAGCAAGGGGAGTTGCCTTCGCATCCGGTTCTAATGTCCCTATAGGAGCTGGAGTTGATAGAGGTCAGGGTGAAAGAATGAAACAAGTGTTGGAAAGTCTGGCCACCAACATTGCTCAGCAGACCGCATCTATGGCTCAGATCGCCGATCGACAAGCGAGCGATTACCGGACAACAACAACAATCATCGATTTGCTTAATTCGGGAGGATGAGACCTCCAAATTTTTCAGATGACCACGATGGAAGTGAAGGTTGGTTGGATGAGATGGAAAAGATCTTGAGGTGCTTGATTGCACCGATGTCGAGAAGGTTAGATGGGCAACCTTCAAACTGGATGGACAGGTGGACCATGGTGGAAGTCTGTGGCTGAAGACCGGAGCGAGTTTCCCAATACTCCTTGGACATGGCTGAGTTTATCGAGGCTGCTTCAACGATCGATTTTCCCAAGATCGTTAGGAATCGATGGAAGTTCGTTCATTGAGAAGCAGGGACAATGTCGGTCGTGAGTATGGAGATGAGTTCACGCGACTTTCAAGGTTTGCACCTCAACATGTGGCCACCGATATGATGAAGGCGAAAATTTCAGGGTCTTAGTAGAGTATCTGAGAGCGTGGCTATGTGGGAAATGGAAACATATGGAGGAGTCTCACAAGGCCCTCATAGTAGAGGAAGAAATTCAAAAGCGGTTTTGAGAAGCGATCAACAAGGAGGGTTGTACAAGGGCGATTAGGTACTTATGAAAATAAGAGGCCAAGTTTACAAAGCCGCCAAGATGAACCTTACTCAACTGCATTTTCTAGCCCAACATTTTCTTCTGGACCGACCCCTTATCGAGATTGGCATCATCACACTGTGCAATCCAAATACGACCGGTTCTAATGCTAGTGGAGCTTGATTGGGACAGGATCCTCTGTGCACCATCTTTTGTTTGGTCACTATGTGCCTAAGGTGCGGAAACCACACAAGACCAGGATTGCGGAGGAACAACTGGGAGCGTGTTTTCGGTGTGGCTAATCGGACACATGGTTAAGGATTGTCCTCGGGAGGACAAGGGAAGAACTAGTTGGCTTCTACTCAAAGATCGACCCGACCCTCTTGTTCAAGGTCGAAGCTTATGCCGTGATGGCTCAAGAAGCCGAAACGTCGCACGACGTGATCCAAGGTATTATTAAAAGTTGAGATGTCTCCTTATTTTATGTGTTATATATAATTGCTTGATATTTAATAAATTTTGTTAATAAGGTATGGATGAATACACATGCTTAGAAACTTTTAATTGAAACGCTTGTCTAAACTAAGGTACCCTTTTTATGCATCGGGGGAGCGATGTAAGCAAAACCGCCTTGAGTGTTGATAGACCACAGGTCTACACATTCTTTGTTACTCCATTGTTATTTGAGAAGTTGGGAATCATTCCCAAGGCCCTTGATTTCATCTTGGCAATGTCAATTCCTACGGCAACTTTCGGAGCACCGATACCATGTGTCAATCGGTGATTGTGATGATCGAAGACCACGAGAGGTGGTGATTTGATCATTTTGAGCATGGAAGGGTTCGACGTGATACTAGGGATGGATTGGTTATCTACATCTCTACCATGTATGATGAGGTGTTATGTAAGATCATAAGGAGGAGAAGAAAAATATTACGATATTACTATTGCTTGCGAGTATTCGATGTTTTTCGAAGATCTACGGATTACCACCGACAGAGATTGAGTTTGCGATTGAGTTAGTCTGCATCGAACGATCAAAACTCCATATCGAATGGCGCTGAATTGAAAGAGTTGAAGGAGCTTGAACTGCTAGATAAGGGCTTTATTAGACCGTGTGTCACCGGGGAGCACCGGTTCTATTTGTAAAGAAGAAGAGCGGTTCAATGCGCATCGCCGATTACCGCTACTAAATAAGTTGACAATTAAGAACCGTTATCCACTTCCAAGAATTGATAATTTGTTCGATCGATCCATAAGGAGCAAGGTTCTTCTCGAAGATCGACTTGAGGTCGCTACCATCGGTTGAAAGTTAAGTCCAAGACATTCAAGACGTTGAGAACCCGATATGGGCACTACGAGTTCTTGGTCATGCCATTTGGGTTGACAAACGCACTACGTCATATATGGACTTGATGAACCGGATATTCAAGTCACATTTGGACAAGTCTGTAGTAGTTTTTGTAGATGACATCCTCATCTATTCAAAGACGCGAGAAGAACATGAGCAACATCTGCGAGTGGCTCTACAAACCCTTAGAGACCATCAGTTATATGCAAAACTTAGTAAGTGTGAGTTTTGGCTTGAGTGGTCGATTTCCTAGGCCATGTTATCTCCGAGACCTAGTATTACGTTGACCCGGCCAAGATTGAGTCGGTGATGAATTAGACCAAAGACCGTTACAGAGGTTAGTAGTTTCCTTGGTTTGGCAGGATACTACAGAAGGTTTGTGGAGGGCTTCTCCAAGATATCAGGTCCTCTTACACAACTTACGAAGAAGAATACTAAATTTGATTGGACAGAGCAGTGTGAGCAAAGTTTTCAGGAACTCAAGAAACGATTGATTGACTCTTGTGCGACTTGCTATACCATCGTGTGGGAGGCTTTGCAATATACAGTGATGCATCATATGGGGGTTTAGGTTGTGTGCTTAACCAGAATGAGAGAGTCATTGCTTATGGGTCTAGGCAATTTGAAAAGATCGAGAAGAATTACCCGACATGATCTTGAGTTGTGATGATTTTTGCTCTGAAGATCTGGAGGCATTACCTTTATGGGGAGACGTTCGATATATTTACTGATCATAAGAGCCTCAAGTATCTCTTCTCACAAAAGGAGTTGAATATGAGATAGCGTCGATGGATGGAGTTCTTGAAAGATTATGATTGTACCATCCAGTACCACCCCGGGAAAGCAAACGAGTGGCGGATCGTTAAGTCGAAAGTTCTTCGCTTTCGGTTATCACATCTCACCACAAGGGTGCGACGATGGCATCTTTTGGAAGATATGGCTCTAAGTAGCATGAGATTTGACGTCAAAGGTTCAGGTGCATTAATGGCTACGCTGGTGATTCGTTCGACCCTCTATGAGAACATTCGCAGACTTCAGATGACGGATGATGAACTTATGGCTATCAGACGGGATGTGATTGGGGGAAGCAAAATAGATTTTTCTATCAAAGATGATGGCACTTTGTTGTTTAGAAATCGGGTATGCGTACCAACTAGTACTGAGCTTCGGGACACTATTTTGGAAGAGGCTCATAAGTCTATGTACGCTATTCACCCTGGCAGTACCAAGATGTACCAAGACTTAAAGAAAAGCTTCTGGTGGAGAGGTTTAAAGAAAGATGTCGCTGTGTATGTCTCGAGATGTCTTGTGTGTCAACAAGTAAAGGTGGATCATCGAAATCCGGCAGGACTGTTGCAACCACTACCGATACCTGAGTGGAAATGGGAGGCTATTTCTATGAACTTTATTTTGGGATTGCCAAGAACATTAAGAAAATACAATGCCATCTGGGTCATTGTGGATCGATTGACTAAGTCCGCACACTTCCTTCGTATACCGCCAACAAGCTCGCAAAATTATACATCAAGGAGATAGTTAGGTTGCATGGTATACCGGTCAGTATCGTCTCCGATAGAGACCCGATGTACACATCTCAGTTTTGGCAACGATTTCAAGAAGGAATGGGCTCTAGGCTCGATTATAGTACATTCCATCCTCCGATGGGCTGAGAGAGGTGAATCGATTATAGAAGATATGTTACGTGCTTGCATGTTGGATTTTCAGGTCATGGGACCAACATTTATGATCGAGTTCGCCTACAATAACAAGCATTGTGCTAGCATCAAGATGGCACCCTTTAAGCTTTGTATGGACGACGCAGTGTCTCCGCTTAATTGGGAAGAAGTGGTAAGAAACTCATTTTAGGTCCCGAGATTGTGGAGAATACAACCAAGACAGCTCGTTAATCCGTGAGAGACTACGAATTGCTCAAAGTCGAAGAGCTAATACCGATCCGAAAAAGAAACCATGTTGAGTTTAAGGTGGGAGATAACGATTTGTCAAAATCTCTCCTACAAAAGGGAAGCGTGGGAAGTCGAGTCCGCTTATGTTGGACCTTTCGAGGTATTAGTCGGCGAGGTTGCCTATCAAGTAGCCTTGCCACCGCAGCTATCGGAAATGCACAACGTGTTTCATGTGTCCATGTTACGAAGATATGTTAAGGACCCGACTCACGTATTGGACTACCAGCCCATTGAGCTCCAAGAAGACCTATCCTTGGTTGAGGAACCGATACGAATCTTGGATCGTAAAGAACAAATCTTACGGACAAAGAACATTCCCTTAGTACTCGTGAAGTGGCGGAACCATTCTTCAGAGGAAGCCACATGGGAGCGTGAAGCGGAGAATCGCGAGCAATTTTCATAACTTTTCGAGTGAAGGTATATTGTAAACTATAGTTATGTAAGAAAACCATACGTACCTTTAAATTCTTGAATTTGCTTCTAAAAAAAAAAAAAAAAAAAAAAGGAGAATTTCTTCAAATTCTTCAATGTTAAATTGGTTCATAACATCGATGCTTTACATATATATCTATAACGATCACACAATAAAATCTTAAATGTCATATTTCATCGCTAGAACATGTTACCAGGCACGTGATCATGCTTTTGAATAAGTGTTCGATTCTGACATCTGAAATTTCTGCTCAAATAATTACCAAAAGGGTGAGGTAGGTGTGTGTGCTAGGTTTGTGTCATGGTGAAGTATATTTCCAGGCACGTGACACTTGGGAAGGTATGCATCCATGTACGGATGCAATCCTCTATGACAGTATGGGATGCCACACGCAGTACATCCAGGTTACTACGGATCCCGACCCTTGAAAGCGTGCTTGGTGAAGCCTACCGCATCGCGACCAAAGTTCTTTGACTTTAGACTGTTTCGATTTTGCTTTATAATGGTATTAGGATAAGGACTTACCGCAGTTCGGTTTAGCTATCCGTATATTTTCGAGGACGAAAATTCCTAAGGAGGGTAGAATGTAAAGACCCGTATTTTGAACCTGAGTTAGACTGACCCTGTGTGTGTATTCGGCTCGGCAACCGACGTCACCATTTGTTTTGGATTTTTATCTAGATGTGATTGTGCGGACAGATTTTAATTTAAAGCCCATTTAGACCCTCGTGCGAAAGTTGTGCACCGACCTCGGTGTAGCCGCTCAACACCGGACTTGAGTTTTAAAATTAGAAGTGTATAATACATAAGATGTGTGTGTATGTTTTACTTTGTGAGAAATCCTATTATAAGAAGGAATTGCATTCCCGTATTATACTAGGTTTTGTTAAGAGAGGATAGTTACCCAACCGTGTGAAACTCCTTCTTCTCTCTTCTTCAATCATTGTAGGAGATCGGTTTAGAAAACCTCCTTCTCTAGAACCCTCTTTGTTGAAAACACTTAAACCTTAGAAAGAACTTGAATCAACCTTGGATTCGTAGTTGTCTATTGGGAGAGGTTGAGATCATTGGGGGCGTGTTGGAGTTGTCTCTGTGAACTCGTGGGATCGATCGCGGCGCGAATCGTTGAGGAAACCCGTCGGTTTTTATCATCGCTCGAGCAAGGTATCACCGAACTCCGACATTGCCTTAGTATTTTAGTCATAACTTTTTATTTCGAACTCTGATTAAGACGATTCTTTTTGTGTTGGAAAGCTAATAGAAAAATCTACAACTTTCATGTTTTGACCAACTCATGAATCAATCGTCTTGATAGTTAAAAAAATATGAGAATGTTACGTCAAATCGCTCGAGCGAGCTATTATCATCGCTCGAGCGAGGTATCACCGAACTCCGATATTATCTTAGTATTTTAGTCATAATGTTTTATCCCGAACTCCGATTAAGACGATTCTTTTTGCGTTGGAAAGCTAATAGAAAAATCTACAACTTTCATGTTTTGACCAACTCATGAATCAATCGTCTTGATGGTCAAACAAATATGAGAATGTTACGTCAAATCGCTCGAGCGAGCTATTATCATCGCTCGAGCGAGGTATCACCGAACTCCGGCATTGCCTTAGTATTTTAGTCATAACGTTTTATCTCGAACTCCGATTGAGACGATTCTTTTTGCGTTGGAAAGCTAATATAAAACTCTACAACTTGCATGTTTTGACAAACACATGAATCAATCGTCTTGATAGTCAAAAAAATATGAGAATGTTACATCAAATCGCAACTTACTGTTTTTGACTTGTTTTTGAGGAAAGCGCTTAAATAGGTCTATATTATTAGTAATTAGAGTTTATCTTAATGCATGAATGTATATTGTGATGTAGATTGAGGCGAGAGGCCATCAATAGGACCTTGCTTGACTTCATAACTAGGAGTTTTAGGTAGGGAATCTCATCTTTCTGATTATTTTATTTTAATTCGCATGGATATTTTGAATTAAAATCATTGAACTTGCATATGCCATTGAAATCACATCTGTAAATTAAAATTGATATGAATAACTAAAAATCTAAATCTACCAACTCGAAACTCGAATCGCTTAAGCTCAAGATCCAAATCAAGAACCTGAACTATGTATAAGAGACTTCCATTTGATTATATTAGTATCTGCATTTATTTTATGATTGACCTGAACGACCCCTCAAAAATTCCTGAACAACTTCCTGGCACAAGTTTCCCTCATTACGCAGGGGCTTGTTGCATCCTGAAAAAGGGTTCATGAACGACGATGGTAGGTAGGGGTTCCCATCGGCTATATTCCTGCTCTCGAGATATAGTTTACTCGGGAGGTATTTTAAGTTGAGGATTAAGTCATGAATTACTGAACTTTGTATATAGAAGTTAGAGAAACTAAGACAATCTGCTTTGAAACTGTTTTCACACATTTAGAAATAAATCTTACATATGATTTCCGCACCTAAATTCAGTTTATTATTTGCTTATATGTTTGACAAGCTATATTCCGATATTTGTTTTGAAACCATGTTAGTTAAAGTAAAATGCCGTAGATGTCTTTCTTCTACTGAGCTTTGTTGGTTAGCTCACTCCGACTATACGTCACAGGTTCAGGTATTGACGTGGCTATTCAGGGCTGTGAGATTGATCCTGACTACGTGCCTAAGGAAGAGCTTGAGGTTTCTCTTGAAGAGTTTTTCCCAGTATAGAACTTACTGATTTTCTTATTTATGGTGAGAGTTAGACTTGAATTTGTGGGCCCATTTTCATTGGATACCATAGTTTTATATTTGACGTTGATTTCTGTTATGAGCCATGTTTCGATGATGGTCGGCCATCATCGGTGGTTCTTTACTTTTAATTGCTTCCGCATTTATTTTAGCTATGGATATTTATTGCGCTTTACTCTGATATGTGCCCTGTTTGTCCGGCTTATCGTTTATTCGATAGGTTGGCGAACCGGCCTTTCCTATACCTGAGGGATTGGAAAAGTCGGGTCGTCACACAATTAGACGAACGATCCCTATCAAATCCGATTCAAACTGTTGGCCTGAGATCCCTACCAAATCAGACGAACGATCTAATTAGATTGACCAAAACTTAAGCCAAAGTAAAAGGGAAATTACCTAGAAAGTAACAAAAATTTCGAATTCGACCTTCCACGCTGTGGATTTTTTGCTCCAAATCTCTATTTCGATCTGCCAACCCTATCCAAATGCCAAACTTGGATCTCCAAACCTCTGATTCCTCTCAAACCCTAGTTCTCTACGTCAAACCATTGAAGGTCAGATAAAAATCAAACAGATTTCAGAGAGCTTGTTTGGATTATATAGACAATTTGGAAGAGCTTGATTCAAATTTAGATCTACAGACCTGGATTCATCTCAAACCCTACCTCTCTGCTTCAAACTATTAAGAGATCTCTACGTCAGAGCTCAAACCTTGGGAGAAATGGAAACAAAGGCTCCAAGGTACCGACAACATAAATGGAAGAGAGTTTCTGAAGAGGGAATGTCGTGGGAGATCGTTTTATAGGGGGAGGAAGTTATTTAGTGCTAACTAACTAATACTAAGGTCTGTACAATAAAGCAATGACCGAGACGGCTTAAGTCGTCTCTATTCATGTTAATGCGACTTTTAGAGACGGCTTTTAATTTAGTCTCTAAAGTTTTCACCAACCTATCCCTTAAGTCAATCATATCAAGATGGTTATAAGTGTCTCTATATATTATTTTATATAGGGAGACGGCTTTAGCCGTCTCTAATAAAAGCATCCAAGATGACTTTTGAGTGGCTGTCTTCAATAAATAGCTATTGGAAACGGCTTCGAAAAGTCGTCTCCAAAAGTCCTTTTTTTTGTAGTGATTGGCCTTCTTTCAGTCATTAATAGAGAGATGTCTGCATTCCATGGCTGCATTGGTTGCCATTAAAGAGACCATCCAAGTTGCCTCGCAAATGAAGAAAAGATCTGGTCCCAAACGAGCTTCAATGGAGATGAAGAAGGATGATCTCTATATTCATCGACCCTGCTTCAATGGTGGCAGCTCGCGCGAAGGAGATGGAGGGAACTTTTGGGCGGTGAGTTTTAATCGATGAAGAAGGGTTTCTTCAATGGTGGCAGCTTTTGGGCGGTGGGTTTTAATCGATGAAGAAAGGGGCGGTGGGTTTTAATCGATGAAGAAGGGTTTCTTCAATGGTGGCAGCTTTTAGGCGGTGGGTTTTAATCGATGAAGAAGGGTTTCTTCAATGGGCAGCTCACACGAAGGAGATGGAGGGATGGTCATTGTTTTTTACTCAGATAGTTTGGGCGGTGGGTTTCTTTCTTTTTGAAGAAGGGTTTCTATTTTTTGAATAAAAAGGACATTTAAGTTACTTCACCTGTAAAAACTCTTGCCTCTCAAACTCTTAACTCTAGTTAAAATACAAGGACGCGTGGCAGCTTTTCCGCTCTTTGGTGGACGCCCACTGTCCTCCTCTGGAGGACGAATCCCTTTTCCCGTATTATATATATATATATATATATATATATATATATATATATATATATATATGGAAAAGGCCTCCGTCCTCCAAGATAATGGAGCATTATATATATTGCCATATATATATATATATATATATACACACAAAGGTATATATATATTGCCCATTTAAGCAATCTGATGAGGATATTCATGTGTAAGAGAGAGACCCTATGGATGTTATTAGGTGAGCCATAGACCACAAGAAGATGATAAGGTTTGCATTTATCTTGTACACGCTTCCTATACAAGACAAGAAAAAAGCAACAATCACCGGCTCACAGCATGCCAGCCATGACTTGTAGACTTAGAGCCGCCACGTCCTTAAAGAGCATGGAGATCTCCAGAATGCGTGCGCTGGTGATTGGGTGAGTCGCTCTATATTATGAGCACATTCAATTATATATTCACCAACACATGGCAGATCAACAAGTAAGGGTTTCAATGGGCTGGGCAGGCCCCGACAGCCCGATTATAATCAGACCTTTTGGAGCTAGTTCATACTTGGCTTGATTATTAATTGGGCTAGGACAAGCCTTTTGTTTTTTCCTAGTAGGCTTACTTATTCCATACGTGACTATATTGGGCCTGGACGGGCCTCATGCTGGCCCAAAAAAATAATCCATTTAGGCCGGGCTTAAATGGACCGATTTTTAATTGGGCTTTTCGCAATACCCCATACCCGACCTGACTTACTAATATTCCCTGGCCGACCCGGCCCATTGATATCTTAAGCTTATACCCGACCCATTGAGACTCCTATCCACAAGCTCTCCTCAAGCATTTATGATAAAAAACTTTCTCATGTAACAAAAGGACTTGCCTAATCGGACAAGTGACCAAGAAAAAAACCAGCTGCAACCCAAACGATAAGGAGCACAGAGCTCTAAAATGAGCTGTTCATGGAGCTTCTTATCCACTACTAGAGCAGTGCCCTCCTACTTTCCTTCACAAAGCAGATCCACTTCACTCATCATTAACTCCAAATCCACAAAACCCTCCATTTATAATCCCAAGGTTTGATCATTTTTCTTTTCTGTTTTCTTAGTTTTTTCATGACTACTCTACTCCACAATTCATAGCTACCCAAATCATGTCAAATTTCAGACACCAAAATGCCTATTTAGAAAGCACATCAACAGACTATGTCAAGAGAAGCCCAATTTAGTTCTTCAACTTGGAGTACTATTGGCCACAGTAAGACGCTCTTGTTCTTTATAACTTGCTTTGATATATGAGATGAATTTAACAGTAAAAACAGTTAGATTCATCAGAGGCAACTAGCATGACCTTGATGAACCTCTCCATTTTACTGTGGTAGCAGTGTCATCAAAATAGTGCATAAGTGGTTCTTCTGGCAGGTCGAACAACCGGCATTGGCTGTGACCGGAGAGAATTACGAGATAGACTGGACATCGACCTTGATTGAGGGAGGAATTGTCGCATTTTTCTTTTTTCTTATTATGCCGGTGAGTAATTTTTATTTATTTATTTTCTTTCGAAAGCCTGTGGGGGAGGAACTGATTTAATTTAGACTATACTAACTTTGCTAACCTCAAGGGCTTACCCGCCTCAAAATGTGGGAGACCTGAGTTCTAAATCCCCCTTGAGGCCACCCTAGAAATTGATATCCTATGCTGACCTGACATGTGCTAACTTGGAGCATGACATGTGCCCCTAAGAGTATTCGGACGCTCTAAGAGACCTGGACCAAGTTATAAAAAAAAAACTGTACTAACTTTACTGCAACTAAGTGGTTGTTACTTATGGAAATTATTTTTCAACAACAAAAGCCACTGTCATTAAGCATTATCACAATTTTTTTGGTTTGAAGTCCAATCCAAATTAAAGATAATCATAATTAGGCAATAGTTATAATTTCAACTTTGGGAATTTGACTTTGTTGCACTACTGTTTTTGTATTCTGAATCGATTGTGTACAAATTAACATAACCTTAAGGTGTCCGCTTTACCGACAAATTTTTCTGGTGGTTCTTTGCAGCCGGTGATCTTGAACTGGCTCAGATTGAGATGGTATAAACGACAGCTCTTGGAGTTTTATTTGCAATTCATGTGCGTGTTTTTGTTCTTTCCCGGGTGAGCTCCTCAACTTCGTTCTTATCATTTTTTTTGTTTACATTTTTTCATCTTTTGTATGATATGAGAATGTTAACGGCTTAGTGTCTGTTTGATAGTAGGGAAACTCTAAACAGGAAATTGAAATTAATTTCTTGGTTGATTATTTGCGGAATGATTGCTTGTGAAATGAAATTTTTGTGTTTGATTAGACTGTTTGAGAAATGATTTCCATTGGCAATTGAGTTCTGTTATTTGATTAGTGTGCTTGGAAAAGAATCTAGAAAATGGCTTTTGTTCTACGTTGTAAAACAATACCCTTAGTATCTCTTTTTAAATCAAAATAGTGTTGATATTATAAAAAAAAACCTTTATTGTGTTGGTGGGAAACTTAGTTGCAGCCATATAAACAGTTGAATTGATTTCCGCCTAAAATAACTTGGTGTATGAAATTGAGTTTTTGCATGGGAATACTTACTTTCCTATCGATATACCTATCCTGCTATCAAACAGAAACATATGGAAAGTGGATATCTCCTCCATCAATATTTGACATTTTCAAGTTATTAAATAGGGCCTTACAAATATCAAATGAGCATGCTGAGTATATATTTCAAGTTTCCGGGGTGTTCATTTTTTATCATACTTCTTAATTGTTATCGCATTTAAAACATATTCAGTAAAAGAATAATACTTTACTTCAAAAATTAGATATCTGGTTAAGTCCGGGGTATGATCTAAATGAATTACTACGATGTGAATTTAAACCTTCTCCCACCCTGACCTCCTAGACTTAGAAGTCCCTACACAGGGTAGAGAAGCACCCAAGGTAACACTCCTAGATTCGGCAAATGAAGACTTAGAATTCAGGATATTCTGATTAAGTCCCCATGCACTATAAAAAATAAGACTATTAGCGCTCCAAAAAACTGCCGCTATTAATAAAAAAAACTATTAAAACTATTGGCGGCAGTTTTTTGTTAATAGCTGCAGTTTTTGGCTACCGCTTATAGTCTCATTTTTTGTAGTGATGACATCAACAAACTAAAAACCAAACAAGTGCTTAGATCTGGGGGGCCATGACAACGTAGATTTGTGGCCACCACCAGCTCCACCACCTAGTCCTCCACCTCCACCTCCGCCAAACCCACCACCACCACCTCCAACAAGTCCATACCCAGCTTCGAACCCACCACCAGCGCCTGCTGCACCTCCAAAACCACCCCTAGTACCTCCTCCAAATCCATCACCACCTCCAAATCTTCCACCACCACCGCCTCCAAGTCCCTCGCCACCGCCAAGACCATTGCCTCCACCGTACCCAACTCCACCACTGCCACCCAACCCTCCACCACCGCCGAAAGTGCCGCCATCACCAAGTCCACAACCTCCATGGTGGAAGAATTTCTCTTCCCCGAACGCCTCGTTGCTCGAGAGTTCCCAAGCACTAGCGGTGCAAAGAAGCACAACAAGAAGGAGAAGTACATGAATTTTCGCTCTTTACGGTATGCCTTCAAGGTGCACTACAAAAAATAAGATTATTAGCGGCAGTTTTTTGATCGTCATTAATAAAAAAACTATTAAGACTATTAGCGGCAGTTTTTTTATTAATAGCGGCAATTTTTGGATGCCGCTAATAGTTTTATTTTTTGTGGTGGTGTTTGACTAAATGCCTCATAGAAAGGTAACTTCGTGTAACACTCTTTTTAGTGATGACATCTAATAAGCTTGCCATTAGAGATTGGTGATTGGACTTATAAGTAATATAGTTTTCTTAATTTCGGTTTACGGTCTAGATGTTACAATAGTTGGTGCAAGGATTTTTGAGATAATGCTAATATTCTTCGGCTAAAGAAGTCGAAAGGGAGACAGAAGCAGCCTTTTTTTACTAATCCTTATGATGGATGGTTTACCGTGGGTATGAACGGAAAAACTATTTCAGGTATTAGTACAACAGATCTTCTGCTGATGTGGTTCACTCTTCTGGTTTCGATCCGTGGCCTGATAATGGGGTAGTTCAGCAAATCGCAGTTTCTCATGGGGAAGTCCTCGAAATTTCTAATACCTGTGATCGAAGTGGATTCTTTCAGCGTCGTCTCATCGGGAAGACAATTAGGAAGATTGATCTTTTCCAAGCTAGAATGTGGGCATCAAAGACGTGGAACCCTGAAAGAACTCCAAATCACGCACAAATCGATGATTTTACTTTCCTCTTCATTTTTATCTTCGCAGATGACAAAGAATAGGTCCTCAAGGGTACAAGCATTTTGGATAGCAGCATCTCATTCTCTTTTTCGAATTGGAATCCTGCCTGGATGGTACAAGATTCCTTGGAAAAACGTTGGGTCAAAATCAGTGGCATCTCTCTCCACGCGTGGTTTACTGAGACTTTTAAAGTTGTTGCTAACGTGATTGATAAATTCATTAAGTTTAGTGCATCAGCTTTTAATCTTGATTATCTTTTTTCACCGATTGTCATCATTAAAGTTAAGAAAGGAGTTAAGATCCCAAAGTACGTCAAGATAAAAGTGGAGGGGCTATTATTTAACGTTGGCATCGAGGTTCTTAGAAAGGTCCAAGGGACCGATGGCAAGGAGGTGAATCGAACAACTAAGAAATGGAGGACTGTTAATCACCATGTTGTAACCTCTCTTGTTCAAGGGGAGGCTGGTTCTAGTTCAGGTACAGAGGGGTCAACCGAGGATCTATTCATACCCGAGAATGTTTCACAATACATATGTCTTGCAGTCAATAGGCAAGAGGTGAGGATCAATTCAGGCAAGGAGGTAACCAATAATGATCATTGCTCATTAGATAAAGCTTCAGATTTGGCACCAACAAATCAAGACTCAGCCAATAATGCAAGTTGTTCTGGGTGGGATTTTCATAATTTCAAATTTAAAATAGCCTTTAGCTCTCACATACGAGCCGTTGGAGAGGATGAGCCGGACATTTTTCAAAATAAAGCTTCCAGCTACCTCCGTTCCATTGTTCCAACAAGTCGTTTTGACCTTTTGTCCTTATTTGAAGGTACTTCTAAAAAGTGGGCCCAACCAAATTTCCTTTAGGATATAGAGATCAGTAGCCAAGACCTCCTACCTAGGGTTACTTTGGAAGGAAACACTAGGGACAATATTGGACAAGATATCGAATGCATATCTCTACTCGGCTCAGAAACTGAGGTTAGTATCAATACTGGTAAGTCTACAATGGATGATGTAAATGAGGCGACCATTGACGATGGTCCTACCATCGCCCCAAAGGGCCAAGTGACATCCTATTTCTAGGAATCTGGTGGCTAACTACATTGAAGAGGAGTTTAGAGTCTTTAGTTCTACAGAGTTGAGAGAATGTAGAAGCAAGACACCAAATACGGATTTCGGCCCTGAGGTGGAGCCGACTAAGCCATCAAAGCCCGACACGATCAACAGTTTGATCGAATTGACTAAGAATCTCGAAATCACCTTTCAAGGATCTGATGAGAGAGTACAAGCGGCGTTCAATGACATTATTAAGAATAGAAACAATCAAAGGGAAGATTTCAAAGTCAGAAAAAAGAGGGAGCTCAGGAACCTTCATTGGGGCCTTTCATATGACAAGGCCAAAACCAAGTCTAAGATGGAGAGTGGGAATAAAGACGGCTGATGACGGAGGCTTCTTGGAGGGTGGCATGTGACGGTCTTCTTTCAAAGGCATCATTTCGAGGGTTTCTCGGCACCTAAGAGGTTTGGTCTCCCATTGTTCCCTGGACGTGGGGAGGGGGGGGGGGCGCTATAGTTGGAAGCATTGGGAGTGTTTTTGGGCCTAATCGGTTTCTGGTAGATCCTTAGGGCAGCACCCTTTCTTGATCGGGCCCGCTCCACTTTTGATCTAGCCCAATTTTTGGAGCGTTGTTTAGTTTCTGACTACCTCTCTCTCCTTTCTTGATGTCAGCTCCGATTTGACCATCATGGTCGAGGATGTAGCTTTGTGGCTTGCATTTTTTAATATATTTCATTGTTATCGTTTAAAAAAAAAAACAAAAGGAAAGATGTGAATTTAGTTAGAAAAATATTGCTCCATCATGCATAAGGAATTGAATCATATAAGTAGAAACTTCATCTAAGGCTCCATCGAAATCATTACTGATCAAAATTGTTAGCAAGTGTGACCTACTGACATCATTAAACATTGTAATTAGCTAGAGAGGAATGTGTTTGTGCTCTAGACCACAAAATTTCATGTAGAGCTTGTTTCTTCCGTCTTTGTCTCAAGATCTCTTAGGAGTTTACTAAGAGGCATTCAAAGTGCATCAATTATAGTTTTTTTTTTTTCTTCTTTTGGAGGATTGCCCCTCTAACTTTGTTAGAGAAGAGATCATAGCTTTAAAGTTAGGGACATTCATTACTCTTGGTATTTTGGGGCTCTTTGATGGAAAATCCACTGATCCTCCCAATCCTTTGTTCAGAAGATAGATTTCACTATTTAGTTTTTTTAGCCTTATGAAAAACTTGGTTTCATTCCAAGGAATGAGAAATGGATTATGTTTTGCCATGAGAATGAGATTCAAGTCCTTGACTTCCAACTCTTTCCTCACAAATTTAGATTTATCGACTTGAGGTCAACCCAACATTTATGTGGCCATCTCGACAAAATCGGGGAGGGAGTCCGATGGTGGCAAAATGGCGGTATCTTCAGGCATTTCGAGTGGAATGTTAGTGACCTGTGCTATCAATTTTTGAGTGACGTTAATGGTTAGACCATAAATTTTTGTGAATAGCACAGGTGCCCCCTTGCTAGCCTCCTTCCACATCCTCTTATAAAATAACTTCACAAGTCTCGGATACACCAAGACTTGCTTTAAGGCTAAGAAATAATCAAGCTGGGCATCGATGAAGTACTTGATGGCCGGCTTGGTTATTTCAAAGTCAAAGTAGAAAGCTCTAGGGGCTCAGAGCTCGACCCCTATGAGATGTTGCTTCATTATGGATGGGGTCAGTCAAGCACTCTTTGGGCTTGATAAGTAGGGAAAGGCATCGATGTCGTGGGTGTGGCCACCTTTTTCCCTTTATCGGCCACCATATTTAGTGCTCTGTGTAGCACTAATCTCCATGCATCCATGAGGCAAATCGTTGATGATTGCCTCAGTGGACTTAACTTTCTTTTAAGGTGGGGTTGTTGCCTTGAGGTTATGTTGGGCAGTGCTAGAAGCAGCCTATGTGTTGTGTACACATGGGGGAGTGATCTCAGGGCTATCACTCTCGGATGCCTCTCTCACCCTCTTGGCGAGCTCAGTTCTTTCTCTATCATCCTTAGTTCTTGCCATAAGATTAGCACACAATCACAACACAAATCCTGAAAATTAAAAGGAATATATTCAATTACTAGTACTCTAATTTATGCATGCCAAACAAAGCAAAGAAAATTATGCAATTACACAACACATATCACCTTTTTCATACCCTACACATCAAAGCCTATTACAAGAACACGGTTCATCATCCACACCTCCTCTCCTCTAGTCAATATACACTATTGATCTCACCTTCCAGTAGGTTTTAAAAATGCATATGATTTTCAAAAACCAAATTAAAGACGGAGTGAATTGAGTTCTTTAAAAAAATTACCTTAGCAGCGTCTTTAAGACAAACCCTAGCTTCCTTGTTGCACAAAAATTCCTGGGTTACGGTTTTATCAATTACAGAGCCGTTATGGGAGTAAAATTAGGAGCCTTTAATGAAGGTGAGGCAGTTGTAACAGCGTGGAATGGGACTTTTTTTAATATGGAGGGAAACAGGCGAGGGGTCAAGCACACGTTAGGAGAGCTCGAGAGATGGAAAATTAAGAATCATGGTTGGGAAAACTTATATGGGTTAAACTTTCGACTATTGACACACTTAGGGCATGAACCACGATCGTTCGCAACCCTTTTTACAGTTTAATCATGAATCAAGATCCCACCGGCCTTCCTCTCTCTTTGGAAAATGTATGATATAAACGCAATCACGATCGATCATGATTGCTCTTTTAGCAAAATTTGTGGAATCATGATTCACTATTGCATCAGCCATTCTCTCGGGATGGTATACATTCGTTATGGGCTTTAGTCATGATCAATCTTGACTTACTTTTCATGTGATTCTCTGGGATCATGATTCACGATTGCAGGGACTCTCTTTGTTTAGAACCATGCCCAATTATAATCAATCGCAATCTACAGATGTGCAATCGCAGATTGGGATTGGTCATAAAAAATTATATATATATATATATATATATATATATATATATATATTATAATAATAAAAAATTAATTGTGTCTCTGTACCTCCCCCAAATTTAGGAAGGACAGTGTCCCCATGCTAGCCTATAAGCTCAATATAGGAGAAAAATGGTGAACCTTGTGATCATAGTCAGAAATGTAGAATGGAATAAGGATATTTGCATCTAAAAATTTAGACAAAAAGGGCATAATTCAAAGAAAATGCAGTTAATCCACTATTCATTGCATTAAAAGATGATGGAGTACAGGGATACAAAGAAAAAGAAAAGAAAAGAAAAGAAAAGGATAAACTAAACACACTAAAACAAAATATATAAAAAAATGAATAACAGAGCCGGTCGGGATCTAGAAGAATGTTATCAAGATCGGGTCAAAATGATTCGCAGTTCCAGGGCACACGCCAAGCTTAATGCTTCTTGGCTTTCTTCTTCTATGGATTCTTGTGATGAGAACGGAGATGGAAGACGGGGTGGGCACCGAGCGGTTGGATCGATATTGACGCCCCGGCTTCAAGAGGAGGACATCAAGAGTAGTGCGGTGTGGGGGTGGTGGTTGTGATGACGGGGGAGAGGGTTGAGATGGTGGTGGCAAAGGAACCGCGATAGACTCCTTGGCCTCCTCTTCAACAAAGTTCCTCTAAACCACTTCCCATTCGTCCTAGAGGGCTTGATTGGGATCTGTATCAATGACCTCTAGTAAGTGCTCATCCGCAAAGGAAAATTTAAGGGAAATTTTGTACCTAGCCACGTTGGTCCACGTGCAGAAAGAGAGCAAAGATTGGGGAGAGATAAGGTAAAAGGGCAGCAAAAGGAAATTGGTGGAATAAAGAAAAGTGAGGCCTCTAGGGTATTTATAATAGAAAAATAGAGAATGAATGGAAGAGGTGGGTCCCAACAATCTTCTAGAAATGTGTATCACATAAAGGCCGAAGTTATTGGAAAGTGGGGAACGATTGAACTTTGACCCTCGTATTGAATTCTCAATCAAGGATCAAGATTGCAAGCTACCAAGCATGCACGAGTGATCGCGGCTGAAAATAAGGCATGCAGTTGTGCAATCGTGATTCATGATTGTACAAACATCAGCCCTTGGGAGGGGAAACAAAGTCACGATTGATCGCGACAATCACGAGCGATCATAATTTATTAGGCCTTGTAGTGAAAATGCCAATTACGATTGATCATGAAAACCACGATCAATCGCGAATACTAAACCATGTAAGTGAAGTGGAAATTACGATTGATCGCGAAAATCACGATCAATCATGATGTTGAAACCTTGGCAGTGTGAAAACAAATTGCGATCGATCGAAAAAATTACAAGCAATCGAGAAAATCACCACGATCATAAAAATAAAAGAAAAAAGCAATCATGAGTGATTATTCTGAAATTTTTATATTTTAATTTTGAATCCTTTTGAAAGAAGGAAAGTAGTAAAACAAAAATAAATCCTAATTCAGAATCCCAAGTGAAGTACCCTATTATTATACAAAGTTTCGCTACGGGTGAGTTAGTAGTGCGACGGTGCTCATGAGTATATCAGACATGCTCAAGGTCTTCCAGTGATACAGTGATCACTGTCCCCTCTTCTTCTAGGGAAATAACCAATTTCAATCTTTGCCCATTAACTTTAAAAATCCGATTGTCCTTGGGGCCTTGAATTGTAACAGCCCCATGTGAGAAAACTTCAAGGAGATTGTAAAGCTCATCTTATCTACTTCAAAGCTTACCAGGAAATAATCAGAATCTGGAGTTGAAAAGCCAAACTTTTTTACCAAGCTCGAAAGAATTTCTCAAAATATGCTTATCATGAAAAGGTTTCTTCTTTGCCTTGTATATTTTGGCGTTCTCCTATGCGTCATTTTGTAGTTCCTCCAACTCATTGAATTCAAGCTTCCAATGTTCACCAGATTTGCACATCTCAAAGTTCAAGGCTTTGATTGCCCAAAGGGCTCGATGCTTGAGTTCCACTGGTAAATGGCAAGCCTTATCTTATACTGATTGTGCTTTTATCATACTAAGTCTGAACCTATTGCAAACGCATAATGAAATTTGCAGCACTTGTATAGGATCGTTCCCACAAGGAAGATGATTATCCTGAAATAATTTCGTTTGTTTAAAAACTTGCATTTGTCTTTTAAGATCCTAAACTATTAGAGAAACATAAATAAATACTGGATTGTTTAAATTAATTGCGAAAAATAAATCTAAATCCTCCTCCTTCCAGATTATGGTCGCCAATCGCAATCCTTCAGATCTCGGATATTTACAAAATAAATACTGTTACACCGTATCTCAAGCCTCTAGGATTTGGGCGTTAATCAAAAGCTAGAATTCTTTAACACAGATTTAAACTAATCAACAATCTTCTTAAAATTTGGGCGTCAATCAAACTCAAGAAAATTGAAGATGGAAAAGTAAAATCGTTACACTAATCTGAAAATTCTCAATCTAAGTCGTCAATTCAAATAAAAAACTTTTAGATATTTATAAAGCAGTAAAGTGCATGAAAATAAATCTAAACTAAAAAGCAATAAAAAGATCTTTCATCTCTCAGTTGCAGGCGTCAATTGCTTCTGAAAAATTACAGATACTTTATTCTAATCTTTCAGCTCCCGATCACAGGCATCAATTGCTCTCGAGAAACCTTGGATATCTAAGCTATTCTACAACCCAACCTCAGTCGTTTATTGATGCTGAGAGTTCCTTCGATAACACTACTCCTATGTTGAGCCCTCTTATTTATAGATCATAAGGGGTCGGTTTACATTATTCTAATTCTTAATAAAAGAAAACTTCTAAATAAAAGATTCTTAATATAACTCTACTTCTAACCCTAGCTCTTCCTTTCTCTGGATGATAGATGCATGCTAGATTTTTCTCCTCTATTTTAGCCACAGAGATCTTCTAATTTCTTTTGCCAATCTTCTCTGATCCGTAAGTTGTCAGACTTCTAATCCAAGAGATCTTCTAATTCTATGCATGGCGGTGTAGACTTCACGTGATCAATAGCATGAGCTTTATTTCTTACAATCGTGTGTACGATTATTCTTTTTATATGATTTCTGCTCAGTTGAACGTTCAAGATTTTATTTTCGTTCCTCTAGTTGTAAATTTTTCGCACGTTCATGAATCACGATTTCTGTCTTCTTTCTTTTTGTTCATTCCTTTTTCTTGTCTCATCGAAAATTTACGATCATTCGACATTCTTCTTTCTTGTCTCATCGACTGATCTTTTATTCGAGTAGTTCGTTTCTTCTCACGATCATAATTCTTATTGCTTTTTGAGTTTACTTTGACAAAGATTAATACTTCGACTCTAATATGCTCATTAATCTAAATATCTGCACATAGCATTTCATTAGTAACAAACTAAGGTTTAGCATCACTAAGTTAAGGGTGGTAAAATGGTATATTCTGTGATTGTTCATACACCAATCGGTAAGGATATATACCAATTGGGGTTTTAAAGGTTGTCTTGTACGTCCACAAGGCATCATTTAATATTTGGGACCAGTTGACTTGTCGACTAGTTTGTGAATGATAGGAGATTTTTATTTTATAAGTAACAAAGTACTTTTCGAGCAAACTCTCAAAGTACCTATGACAGATTTGACTTCCCCCACCACTGATAATAGCTCAACGTGTTCTGAATCGAGAAAATATATTCTCCCTAATAAAGGAAAAAACCACCTAATGATCATTAGTTCTCAAAGCTACAGTTTCGGCCCATTTAGAAACATAATCAAAAGCTATGAGAATATAAACAAATTTGAAGGAAGGTGGAAAAGGTCTCATGAAGTCGATATCCCAAACATTGAAAAGTTCGATTACCAGTATGGGTTGTAATGGCATCATGTCTCTGCAAGACATGGCACCACTCTATTAACATTGGTCACATGATATGCAATAATTGTGAGCATCTTTAAATATGGATGGCCGATAAAATCCAGATTGTAAAACTTTGGCAGTAATTTTCTTTCCTCTGAAGTGACCTCCACAAGCATATATATGACAGAATTGAAGAATGCTTTGGATTTCATCTTCGAGTACACATTTTCTCATGATTTGATCCAAACATATCTTAAAGAGATCCAGATCCTCCCATATATAGTATTTTAATTTAGAAAAGAGTAGCTCTCTATCTTGTTTGGACCAATTTGGAGGAATCGTATCGTTTGCAAGATAGTTAACAATATTTGCATACCAGGGCTATATAACTTGTATGGCAAAAAGTTGTTCATTCATAAAAGAGCCATGAAGGGAGTCTTTGTCTATAATCTCTGGAAATTCATTACAGGAGAAGTGAACGGCTACCACATTCTCAACGCCTTTCTTATCTTTGATTTCAAAGTTAAATTCTTGCAACAAAAGGATCCAACGAATTAGACTTGGTTTGGCATCCATTTTAGACAACAAATATTTCAAGGCAGAGTGGTCTATAAATATGATGATTTTAGACCCCAACAGATGCGGTCTAAATTTGTCTAAGGCAAAAAGGACTGCGGAAAGCTCTTTTTTAGTTGTTATACAATTTAATTAGACTTCAATTAAAGTTCGGCTTGCATAATAAATTACATGAGAAATTTTATCCTTACGTTGTCCTAAGACCGCTCCAACTGCGAAGTCAGAAGCATCGCACATTACTTCAAAGGGTAGGGAGTAGTCAGGAGGTTGAATAATTGGAGCCGTAGAGAGGAGTGCTCTTAGCTTGTGAAAAGCTTCGAGACAAGCCTCATCAAAATCAAAGTTAACTTCTTGTGCAAGGAGATGGCACAAGGGTCTTGAAATTTTAGAAATTTTTTTATAAAGCGTCGATAAAAGCCGACATGACCAAGGAAAGAGCATATTTGCTTCACCGATATCGGCGGAGGCAGATTAGCATATTAACTATGACAGCCCGGCTTTTGGCGCTCCGAAAACCGTGCCATCAGCACGACCCTCGAGGCCGTGTCCAAGAAACCTTTACAATACATTTGGTATATACAAGCCAAAATTTTACTCTAAACGAATTCTCTTGCCTAAAATAGTTTAGGGCCCCCAAAAAGGCAGTCCTTGTCCCATGCCAATTCATGGGAATAAGAACCTACCCAAGCCGTTAGATAAATGTTCACTCCAAATGTTTTATCAAAAGCATATCATATTTAAGTACATTCCATAAAGAGGCTTGATATACCAAGCCGTGCCTAAAATTCTCAACTCACTCTCAAAGTGCGCAATGGCTCTCCTAGAAGAAATCTTCGGGAGGGGGCTCTGACTCCTCAGTGTGTACGTAGTTTGAATCTCCTGGATCAACATCTCTAGAAGTCCTTATTGCCGCCAGTCCTGAACCTGCGACATATAGTCTAAGGGGTGACCTACATCCTAGCTCAATAGAGAAACAAAGTGAACATATAGATTAAATCTTGCATATATGCTAGCAGTTTTGAAAGCACAATTTACTAGATATTACTTTTAAACAGAACAATTTATATAACTGGAATAACTAAAATGGATACAGCTAATTTCCTTTCCTGGTGTTGTTTGTTCTCATCTTATTGGTTTAGTTATAAATTCGGCCTAATCACTTAAACCTTTAACTTAAATAATCCCCGAGCAATATAGCATCGAGCCCCAATGGAATACCCACCATCGTCGTCTACTAGGCAGTTGCTGCATGTATTCCCTAGGAATACTGCCCAGGCCCCTTTCTCATAGGTGGCGGGGTCCTATTCTCAAATCCACATCCCTGGGATATTCTATAAGTATACGGATTGGCCCGTGTACGGTCGGATATCTGTCACACGTCGATCGAGGTATCCCGCCACGTCGGTGGGGTATTCTAATCAACTTTAAATAACAAAAATATCGGTGTGCTTTACATATAGTTATTCACCGTGATTTATGCTAATTTTTAGTACATTAGGCCTTATCATTATGCTTTAGTTTCACGGTTTGTTTTCATCTGTATCCCTGGGATACTACTGATTTAATACATCTTTTAGATGCCCACATTACAATATTCCGTCCCCTAGGGACTTCATGGTTTCACCTTGAAGCTTACGCACACACCCCTATTTGAAAGATCATACAATACTCAACCTTTTGATAGAATTACACTGCATATATGAGTTGACGAAATAAAATACATGTTTCAAGAATATTCCCTACCTTAACGAATTCAAAGCACGCTTTCTCGTAGAGGTTTATACTTCACGATCCTACGTCAAACCTACATTTCATGTATTTAGAATATGCTTAGAAAGGTTACAAGAATAATTGGAGCGCATAGCCTCCATATTTCTGCACCAATAATTTCAAGAGCTGAGTGGTGCCTCGCGCGAGCGAGAACCAATCCTCGCTCGAGCGGTTAAATCAAGGTCGCTCGGGCTGTTAAATCGAGCTGCTAAAACTTTTCTGGAGACCTCGCTCGAGCGAGCTTCCCTTTCATTTTGGGGACCGCTCAAGCGAGCCCAGAGTTATATTTTTATACTTTCTCCTCGCGCGAGCGAGCCCTTTTGGCCACTCGAGCGAGGAGCGATATACTTTAACACCTCGATCTGCTCGAGAAAGCTATTTCTCCCCCCATTCAGCCCTTAATATAAAAAAAACAAACATTCAACCAACATTCTACCTATTATTTAAAACATGCCCAAGCATTTATCATGCCTTTAATCATACCTCCAGCGATAAGTCTCACGCAAGTTCGATCCACGCTTCAAAATTCTACTAGACTAAAAGATCTCTAAGGTTCCTCCTCCAGCCTTTGCTCCTGATCTTCCATCGATTTAAGCCCCAACAAAACCCTAGTTCTTTACTAGGCTTTTCTTTTGTTTCCCTCTATTTCTCCTTCTCTCTATTTAGGTTAGAATTGAGTTACGTAAGGGGCTCTTCTCTCCTCTCTCTTTCACTTTTATACTTATAAGTTAGGGAATACTAGTGTGTTTCCCACATACACACATAGTGTCTATGGGTTTATTTTAGTTTCCTTGTGAAACACATATACATGTGTATGGTGCATGATGTGCATGTTTCCCAAAAATCTGGAGTTGTGACAATCACCCCAACTTATACGATTTTCTTCCTCGAAAATTGACGCTACTCGCGTAGTAGATACTACGACTACTGTCACGCCATGAATAGGCTAGCTTCATGCATCAATAACTTGCGTTAAACCATGTCAATTTATACCCATATAACTTGCGTTAAATCATGTCAATTTATACCCATATATTCGAAAATGATGATGATATAAAAAAGAATGCTAATATTATCAAGTATCTCATTAGTGTGCAATTAATTATTATAATAACGCTAAATTGCTATACAAACATTACATTAACCATTCACAAAAATTGTGACTTTCCTGTCATGATAGTTTGTAATTAAATTGATCCAAAACCACTTCAACATATTACATTTTAATTTCCCAAAAAGAAGAATAACGTGGCTACCTAATCATCATCCTCCTCATAGTCGTCGTCGTCGTCGCCGGAGCCATCATCATCCTCGTAGTCCTCGTCATCCTCATCCTCGTCAATCACCCTGACGATAGTGGAACCCGCCGTAGCGCCCCTCGCAGCAGGGCCCGAGCTAGACGCTCCAAAAATAGCATCTTTCATGGCACCGACGCGCTGCATGTATGACTGCGGGTAGGCCTGGCCCATGAGGTCGATTAGTAGTGCCTCCTGAAACCTCTGATGCAATCTGATCTCCCGCCCCTACTGAAGAATCTCCCACATCATGGCAGTGTCGGTAGTGGATATGGGCTGTGAAAATGAGGTAGAGGGAGTGGTAGGTCCTGCCGGTGCTTGATGCGTGGTTTGGCGGGAGACCTGACAGTCTCTTTTCTTGTTGACGCTAGTTTGAAGACTCTTTAGGTTTCGGCTCCAGTCTTGGGCCAAATAGGGGACGACGTTATCGGTGAGGAATAACTCGTCGGCTCGGATCTTAAATCCTCCCTTGCCATTCCGAGAGTCTAGGAGTCGGGAAATCAACCGAGCATAAGGTAGTCGGTTGATGGGTGGAGGAACATCACCCTTTACATTCCTTTTATAGGCATGTGCCATGCCCTTTATGATGATCATAGGTGCGTTGATCCACCTATTATGGAATACGGTGTGTAAGGCCCGCAGAAACGCGTCACGGCGTTCTTAATCATGGCCGGCTGGGTGTAGATTCTTTTTGAAAATGACGTCTAGATGCCACATACGTGGCGGTAGCTGTGATCGGGTAATAGATTGTCCCGAAGCGGACGTGTCGCCGGTGATGTCGAAAATAATCGTTGGAAATTCGACGTTCCCAGAAAAAGGTGGTAGGATGAGTGGGCTAGGGGTGTAAATGTGGGGACATTTCATGACTGATGAAATTTTGGCACAGTTAAAGATTAGTTCATTACCATCGATTGTGACGAGGATAGCATCCTCGTTCACGTTTATGTTTAGGGTTTGGTAAAATAATTTCACAAGCCTCGGGTAATACCGATCTCCGAACGGCGTAAGTAGGGTTTTAAGATTGTTGTTGGTGAGGAAGTCCAATGTCCATTGGGTGGACGTTGGATCCCCAAAACAAGAGGGATGTATATCCCATTCGGTTTCGAAAACTTTGGCCCCCCACCAATCGTCTAGTGTGATTGGAGTGGTGGATGGGTTTGGCGATGGTTGTCAAGCTTGCGGCGCTTTGTTGCGCGCCGACGGCGATCGATTCGCCATCCGCTTCCTAGGTTGTGGATTAGGGCTTGAAGCCATTAGATGTCTAAAGAGGTTTTGAAAACTACGAAAAATCTCGAAGAGGGGGTAGATTTTACCTAGAAGAAGGTTTTGAACTGATCGGATCGTCACAATCCAGCTCGAATCCGACGGAGAAAGGTTGAAGATGAGAAGCCCTAAACCCTTCGCTCGGCTTCAATTCCCCGCTTGAAGATGAAATGGGTGTTCTGCATTCCGTCTGCATTATATAGTCCGACCTCGCTCGTGCGGTCGTTAGTTATCGCTTGAGTGAGCCCAGGACGCTAAATGTTATAATTTATGGCCTCACTCGAGCGGTTGGTAAACCTCGCTCGAGCGGTCACTTGACCTCGCTCGCACGGTCATTATCCCTCGCTCGAGCAAGCCCAACAACGTGCTCTTGTCCTCACAAGTCCACCTCTTTACCAGTCTTCCTATTTTGAATACTACTCACGCATGACTAAACATACTATTCATTCAATTTTACTTCTCAAAAAAAAAAAAAATTTGAATATTTATAATAGTACTTATTTGGTTCCTTTAACTATAATTTGATAATCAGAAAAAAAATATTTACACTTCATCATATTAATAAAGAAAACTAGTTAGTGTCTTTGAACAAATTGGGGTATTGTTCTTTGACGTCAGCCTCCCGTTCCCACGTTGCTTCTTCGACCAGATGGTTCTTCCATCGAACAAGCACTAAGGGAATGACTTTTGTTCGCAACACTTGTTCCTTTCGATCTAAAATTTCCACCGGCTCTTCAATCATGGTCATATCTTCATGCATCTCGAATGATTGGCCGCTCAGTACGTGATCAGGGTCATTGAGATACTTCCTGAGCATAGACACGTGAAACACTTTGTGTACCTGATCAAACAATGGTGGCAATCCAACGCGGTAGGCTACTTCTCCTACTGGACCCAAAACTTCAAACGGTTCAAGGTAGCGAGGACTCAGCTTGCCTCTCTTTCCGAACCTCATCACGCCTTTCATAGGCGACACCTTCACGAAAACATGTTCTCCCACCTTAAAGTCCACGCTCGTCCGCTTGATGTCAGCGTAGCTTTTCTGTCTGCTTTGAGCCGCCTTCAGTCTTTCCCTGATCATGCGGACAATAGCCGCGTTATCTTCAAGTAGCTCGAGTCCCAAAACAAATTTCTCGCCAATTTCCTCCCAATTGATTGGCGATTTGCATCGTCTTTCGTACAAGGCTTCATACGGCGCCATTCCGATGCTCGTCTGAAAACTATAATTATATGCGAACTCGATCAATGGTAGATGTTGATCCCATGATCCTTGTAATTCCAACATACATGCCCTAAGCATGTCTTCAATGATTTGATTTATCCTTTCAGTTTGTCCGTCAGTTTGTGGGTGGAATGCCGTACTAAAATCTAGTCTTGTTCCCATTCCTTCTTAAATTTCTTCCAAAACTTTGATGTATATAATGGGTCTCAGTCTGAAACAATGCTACTCGGAATCCCATGTAAACGGACAATCTCCTTCATATAGAGCTCTGCCAGTCTTCCCGCTGTGTACATCGTGTTGTAAGGCAAGAAGTGCGCTGACTTAGTCAGTCGATCGACTACTACCCAAATGGCATTATACTTCTTTGCAGTTCGCGGTAGACCGACTATGAAATCCATGGAGATAGAATCCCACTTCCACTCCGGTATGGGTAGAGGCTGTAATAGGCCTGCGGGGTGTCTGTGATCGATCTTCACTTGTTGGCACGTCAAATATCGCGACACGTACTCTGCTACATCTTGTTTCAAGCCTCTCCACCAGTAATTCTTTTTCAAATCTTGATACATCTTTATGCTTCCTGGGTGGATAGCATAGCTTGACTTGTGAGATTCATCAAGAATTGTTCGTCGCCGATCGGCATTGTCTGGAATGCAAAGTCAGCCCTTGAATACTAAGGAACCATCCTCCTTGATCGAAAACTCAGATGTAATACCTTCAGTTACATCTTGACGCATCTTGGTTAGAATTGGGTCTTTCATCTGTAGTTCTCGTATGTGTTCGACTATCACCGGTTTCACTGATATGTTGGCTAAGAAGGCTCCTGTGGCTTGTGGCTGTATGTCTGCGCCACATAGTGCTAGATCCTCCAACAGTTTTCATCGATGTATACCCGAAATTAGACTAGCCAACTGAGCTGAACTTTTCCGACTCAAGGCGTCGGCCACTACGTTAGCTTTGCCTGGATGGTACTGTATGGAACAGTCGTAGTCTTTGAGGAATTCCATCCACCTACGCTACCTCATATTTAGTTCCTTCTGTGTAAACAGATATCTGAGGCTCTTATGGTCAGTGAAAATTTCAAACGTTTCTCCGTATAAATAATGTCGTCATATCTTTAATGCGAATATAATCGCTATTAGTTCCAGATCATGTGTTGGGTAGTTCTTTTTGTGCTCTTTCAACTGTCTTGACCCGTAAGCTATTACCTTTTTATATTGATTTAGTACACAACCCAACCCGTTATATGAAGCATCACTGTAGACTGTGAATCCTCCACTGCCTGATGGAATGGCTAACACTGAAGCTGAGGTGAGTCTCTTCTTGAGTTCTTGAAAACTCTTCTCACACGCCTCACTCCACTCAAATATCGAATCCTTTCTTGGAAGCCTTGTAAGAGGCCCTGATATTTTTGAAAACCCCTCGACGAAACGTCGATAATAACCTACCAGTCTGAGGAAACTTCGGACGTCTGTCACAGTCTTTGGTTGCTCCCAGTTCACTACTGCCTCGATCTTAGCGGGATCTACTGTGACACCATGCTTTGAGATGACATGTCCCAAAAAGCTAACCTCTTCTAGCCAAAACTCACATTTGCTGAGCTTGACGTACAATTGGTGTTCATGCAAGGTTTGTAGAGCGACTCGTAAGTATTCTTCATGCTCCGTCTTCGATTTTGAGTAAATCAGGATGTCATCAACAAACACGACAACGCAGGAGTCTAGGTGTGGTTTAAACACCAGATTCATTAAGTCCATAAATGATGTCGGTGCATTCGTCAATCCGAATGGCATCACTAAAAATTCATAGTGTCCATACCGTGTTCTAAATGCCGTTTTCTGAATGTCCTCAGCCTTGACTCTTAACTGATGGTATCCAGATCTCAGATCGATCTTGGAAAAATGTTTCGCTCCTTGCAACTGATCGAACAAGTCATCTATTCTTGGCAACGGATATCGATTCTTCACAGTGACTTTGTTCAATTGACGGTAGTCAATGCACAACCGTATCGACCCATCTTTCTTTTTCATGAATAGAACTGGTGCTCCCCATGGAGACACACTTGGTCTTATGAATCCTTTGTCCATGAGCTCTTACAATTATTCTTTCAACTCTTTCAACTCTGCAGGGGCCATCCTGTAAGGTGCCTTTGAAACAGGTTCCGTTCCTGGTGTTAAGTCAATAGCAAATTCCACTTCTCTTTCTGGGGGTAATCCCGGCAATTCTTCTGGAAATACGTCTGGGAATTCTCGCACTACCGCTATCTCGGAGATACTATTCTTTTCTTCTTTATTTTCTTTCAGGAACGCCAAATAACCGCTACACCCCTTTCTGATTAAACGTTCTGCTCTGACTGCAGATATGAGTGGCACCTGTGTCGATCTCTCCTCTCGAAATCGAAACGATCTCCTCGTGTTAGGATGGAAAATAACAACCTTATCCTTGCAATCCATTGTTGCGCAGTGATGAGACAGCCAATCCATGCCAAGGATCACGTCGAATCCTTACATGTCCAACAATATTAATTTTGCGTCTAGTTCGTAGACAACGTGATCCCGAACGCTTACTACTACTGATTTGCAGACTAACTCTGTGTCCACTAATTCTCCTGTTGGGATAGACACTGATAACACAAAGTCTAGTGTCTCCGGAACAATCTTCATCTTCTTTGCAAATCTAGGGGTGATGAAGGAGTGGGTAGACCCTGGGTCTATCAGCACTCATGCGTCATGTGCTACGTAGCACCCTTTTTCATAAACTTGAAACGTACCTATAATGCATACATATATGTACATACCATATACTTTATTTAGAATTTTTCTAACGCGCAACAACGGTTATATACACTTTTCCTAATGAATGCACATTCTTTATCTAGAATTGTATTAAAAACTGAAATCCTTTATTTAAAAGAAATCTCGCCTTGGATGATGTCGTGTACACTCCCTGCTTCCTGGGCGGTAACTGCGTAGGCTCTCCCTTGAACAACTGGCTTTCGTGATTGAATAGGTCGTGGCGTGGAAGCTAGGGCCGTCTTTTCCTTAATTGCCTCAGGGAAATCTCTAATCACGTGGCCTATCTTGCCACATTTAAAACAGCCTCTCATTCATTGCCTACAATCCGCCGTTTTGTGGGACTTGCCACACATGGCACAAGTCTCCCTTGGTGTTGAAGTAGCAGCTCTCGAAAAACCTTGTGTAGCTGTAGCCCCGCTGGAAATAGCAGGACCCTCATACCTCATCGGCCTCCTTGATGCCAGCAACGGAAAACTTTGATGAGTAGTTTGTTGTGCGGCTCTCCCATACCCTGTTTGAAAAGGTTGTCTCTGATTCGGTGCTACAAACCTCGGTTTCTTATGTACTGATTCATAACTCCCCGTCCTACTTGGATCTATGCTTCCTCTTCCCTGTTGTTCCCTCTGACGGTATCGATTATTATTTTCTTCTTCGACTACTAATGTCGTACTCATGACCTCTGACGGTATCGGTTATTATTTTCTTCCTCGGATGTCCGGCCTTAAACCCTGTTGGAACCTTTTCGCTTTCATCACATCCGAAATTACGTAGTCTGGAGCGAAGCGAGCCTGTCTCATAAATTCTACTCCGTACTCTCTCACGGTCATCCTTCCTTGCATTAGTTGCAAGAATTGAGTCTCCATTTAATTTCTCACAACCTCCGGAAAATACTGCTTATTGAACTCTTCCACGAATTCATCCCAAGTCCAGGGCATATCTAGAGTTTCTTGTGCTCTAGTTCGCGACACGGATTTCCACCAAGGTCCAGCTTCTCCATCTAGCATCTATGCTGCCCAACGGACGCTCTCGTCCTCTGTGCATGTCAGTATGCTAAACACCTTCTCCATTTCTCCCAGCCAATTTTTGGCTGCCATGGTGTCTGCCTACCCTGAAAAGTTAGGAGGTCTCATCCTCCTGAATTCGGTAAATGTTGAAGCCAATGGTGGTGTAGGTCCTACTAGAAGTGTGGGTGTCCGTTGTGGTTCTGGGGCTGCATGAGCTGCCAAGGATGCTGCTTGTTGTGCCATGGCAGTTGCCATTGTCTCCATTGTGTGCATCATCCTCTGGCGCTCCTCTCTTTCTTCATTTCTCTCCCTCACTCTATCTTGTTCTCTCTGATTTCGATCCTGACGATCTCGATCCTGATCTTCTGCTTGATTTTGGTTTTCTCCGTACACCGCCTCGAGAATCTCCCCTGCTTCCTAATGGTACACTGCTTGTAGGCTTAGATTTAAACCATCTCATCACAGAATTCCTATCATGACCAATTCGGGTCTCTCTTCCTCTAGGAAACATAATGGTCTGCATGAGAAACCACGGTTTCGTTAGCAGAAGTTCCTATATTCTGGCGATTGCCAAAACTAAAAAGAAACGCTTTGATACCAACTGTGACAGCCAGATTTTCGGCGCTCCAAAAACCGTGCCATCAGCACGACCCTCGAGGTCGTGCCCAAGAAACCTTTACAATACATTTGGTATATAAAAGCCAAAATTTTACTCTAAACGAATTCTCATGCGTAAAATAGTTTAGGGCCCCCAAAAAGGTAGTCCTTGTCCCATGCAAATTCATGGGCATAAGAACCTACCCAAGCCGTTAGATAAATGTTCACTCCAAATATTTTATCAAAAGCATATCATATTTAATTACATTCCATAAAGAGGCTTGATATACCAAGCCGTGCCTAAAATTCTCAACTCACTCTCAAAGTGCGCAATGGCTCTCCTAGAAGAAATCTTCGGGAGGAGGCTCTGACTCCTCAGTGGGTACGTAGTTTGAATCTCCTGGATCAACGTCTCTAAAAGTTCTTGTTGCCGCCAGTCCTGAACCTGCGATGTATAGTCTAAGGGGTGACCTACATCCTAGCTCAATAGGGAAACAAAGTGAACATATAGATTAAATCTTACATATATGCTAGCAGTTTTGAAAGCACAATTTACTAGATATCACTTTTAAATAGAACAATTGATATAACTAGAATAACTAAAATGAATACAATTGATTTCCTTTCCTGGTGTTGTTTGTTCTCATCTTATTGGTTTAGTTATGAATTCAGCCTAATCACTTAAACCTTTAACTTAAATAATCCCCGAGCAATATAGCATCGAGCCCCGATGGAATACCCACCATCGTCGTCTACTAGACAGTTGTTGTATGTATTCCCTAGGAATACTGCCCAGGCCCCTTTCTCATAGGTGGCGGGTCTATTCTCAAATCTACATCCCTGGGATGTACTATAAGTATACGGATTGGCCGCCGTATCGGTCACAGATATCCTGTCGCGTCAGTCGTAGGTATCCCGCCACGTCGGTGGGGTATTCTAATCAACTTTAAATAACAAAAATATCGATGTGCTTTACATATAGTTATTCACCGTGATTTGTGCTAATTTTTAGTACATTAGGCCTTATCATTATGCTTTAGTTTCACGGTTTATTTTCATCTGTATCCCTGGGATACTACTGATTTAATACATATTTTAGATGCCCACATTACAATATTCCATCCCCTGGGGACTTCATGGTTTCACCTTGAAGCTTACGCACACACCCCTATTTGAAAGATCATACAATACTCAACCTTTTAATAGAATTACACTGCATATATGAGTTGACGAAATAAAATACATGTTTCAAGAATATTTTCTACCTTAACGAATTTCAAAGCACGCTTTCTCGTAGAGGTTTACACTTCACGATCCTACGTCAAACCTACATTTCATGTATTTAGAATATGCTTAGAAAGGTTACAAGAATAATTGGAGCACATAGCCTCCATGTTTTTGCACCAATAATTTCAAGAGTTGAGTGGTGCCTCGCGCGAGCGAGAACCAATCCTCGCTCTAGCGGTCACTTGACCTCGCTCGAGCGGTTAAATCGAGGTCGCTCGGGCGGTTAAATCGAGCTGCTGAAATTTTTCTGGAGACCTCGCTCGAGCGAGCTTCCCTTTCATTTTGGGGACCGCTCGAGCGAGCCCAGAGCTATATTTTTATACTTTCTCCTCGCGCGAGCGAGCCCTTTTTGGCCACTCGAGCGAGGAGCGATATACTTTAACACCTCGATCTGCTCGAGAAAGCTATTTCTCCCCCCATTCAGCCCTTAATATAAAAAAAAAAACATTCAACCAATATTCTACTTATTATTTAAAACATGCCCAAGCATTTATCATGCCTTTAATCATACCTCCAGCGATAAGTCTCGCGCAAGCTCGATCCACGCTTCAAAATTCTACTAGACTAAAAGATCTCTAAGGTTCCTCCTCCAACCTTCGCTCCTGATCTTCCACCGATTTAAGCCCCAACAAAACCCTAGTTCTTTACTAGGCTCTTCTTTTCTCTCTCTATTTCTCCTTCTATCTATTTAGGTTAGAATTGAGTTACATAAGGGGCTCTTCTCTCCTCTCTCTTTCACTTATATACTTATAAGTTAGGGAATACTAGTGTGTTTCCCACATACACACATAGTGTCTATGGGTTCATTTTGGTTTCCTTGTGAAACACATATACATGTGTATGGCGCATGACGTGCATGTTTCCCAAAAATCTGGGGTTGTGACATTAACGTTGTCCTTGTCAACCTCTATGCCTCTCTTCAAGACTATATGTCCCAAGACAATTCCTTCTCGAAGCATGAAATGGCTCTTTTCTCAACTTAAAACTAGATTGGTCTCCACACATTGTTCTAAAACAAGAGAAAGGTGTTCAAGATAAGCATCAAATATTCGGCCAAAAACTGAAAAATCGTCCATGAACTCTTCAAGAAACTTATCTGTCATATCGAAAAAGATTTCCATCATACATCTTTCAAAACTTGCAGGTGCATTGCATAACCCAAAGGGCATGTGATGATAGGCAAATATGCCAAAAGGATACATGAAGGTAGTCTTTTCTGAATCTTTTGAAAACATCCGTACTTGGTTATATCCCGAGTACCCGTCTTGTGACAACCCGAATTTCGGCACCCCTAAACCCGTGCCATCAGCACTGCCCTCCAAGCCGTGCCCCTGAAGTGTATATGGAACATTGGTATATTAAGCAACTCAAGTAAAACATGTAAACTGAACGTGAAATAAAGACATGCTAGTCCAAAGCAAAAGCTCAAAAGATAGTTTTACTTCCATGTCAACGCATGAACAGAAGAACCGACCCGAACTATCGGTGATAGCAAGATCACCCCAGATGGTTCGCCCAAAAGAATATATCATTTAAATTATAATTTTCCAAAATATAAGGCTTGACATACCAAGCCGTACAGAATGCTCTCAAAATCACTCTTAAAGTACGCACGGGTCCTCTAGAAGAACTACTCAGGAGGAGGCTCCAACTCTTCACCGGATACGTAATCCGAATCCCCCGGATCTACGTCTCCCAAAGCCTCGACAACCACAAGCAATGGACCTGAGACGTATAGTCAAAAAGGGGTGAGCTACATCCTAGCTCAATAGGGAAACAACAAGTGAACATATAAGTCAAGCTCTCACATATATTCTAAAACAATTTAAAAGCATAATTTATCAGACAAAATTATTAAGAAAATAATTTAAATAACTGAAAGATGTACTAGATGCAACTGTTGCTTTACATGGGTTTATTCATTCTCAACTTGTTGTTATTAGATCCTGATTCGGCCTAATCACTTAAATCTTAACTTAAACATTTCCAAACTTACTATAAAGTCGGGCGCTCGATGGAATACCCTCCATCGTCGTCTAAATAGATAGTTTTTCATATCTGTTTCTTTCTTGAATACTACTCGGGTCCCTTTCTCATAGGTGACAGAGTTTCTAGTCTCATACACACATCCATGGGATGTCAAACTGGTGTACGGATTGGCCGCCGTACCGATCACGGATATCCTACCGCGTTAGTCGTGGGTATCCAGTCACGTCAATGGGGTATTCTGTTCAAACCTTAAATATAAAAGTGTACTACATATAGTTATTCACCGTGTGATTGTGCTAATTTTAGTATATTAGGCCTTATCCCTTTATCTTTCGCTTAACTGATAGGTTTCATGTGCATCCCTGGGATGCCACTGGCTCAACGCATCATCTAGATGCCCATTATCACATTTCACGTCCCCTGGGGACTTTACTAGTTCATTTAACATTAATATATACACACGCTCTTGGAAAACACATTTTTTTTATGCATAAATATTCATTGAATTTCCCTACATACATGCTTTTGAAATTAAAGTACATGATCAAAGTGTTCCCTGCCTCACGTGTTTAAATCACTCAGCATCAAAGTCCACGCAACTCCACATACTCTTGTTTTGCTCGTATCACTTATGGTACACCACAACACAAGTAAGGCATAATAACGATGCATTAAGGAAGGTACAAGACCTTCCAAGAACCCTCAAGGTCCAATACAGAAGTCAACATAAACTGTCAAAATTGATTAATCGATTCCCAAAATCGATCAATCGAAATTCCAAAATTGATTAATCGATCTCAAATCGATTAATCGAAAATCCAAAATCGATTAATCGATCCCAAATCGATTAGTCGAAATCCACATTTTGATTAATTGATTCCTAATCGATTAATCGAAAATCCAAACTCGATTGATCGATTTTAAAATCGATCAATCAATTTTTCCCAGTTCTCCATTTTCTAGCCACTGGAAGTGCTCAGACGATTAATCGATTTTAAATCGATTAATCATATTTCTAGAATTGATTGATCGATTTCAAATCGATCAATCGGTTTCGGGAAATTCTGCCCAGCTTACTTCTGAACCAAAATCGATTAATCGATTTGGTCAGAAACTCAGCCCTTTTCGGACATTTCTTCCAAATCTCTTCCTTTTCATTTCCCTTCATTTTCATTCCTTATTTCATTATTTAAACCTCATTTAATTATACAACAGCATGTTTAATACAATCTCAACATACTCACCTTTAGATCAACCCTTGGTTGATTCAATGGTTTGGCATGCAGGCTAGGGCTCCCAGCTTTTGCTTCAACGGTTCCTAACGTGTTGAATCCGGCATTAATTTCTCAATCCCTTCTTCAATTTGCAATGTGCATTAACTTCCTTCTTTACTCTCTCTCTCTCTCCTCTTAACTCTTCTTACCAACCCAAAACAAGAGAAATAACTTCTCTTTAGGTTATTTAGTCCCTTATAACTCCTCTTGCTTCGGTGTTAGGTATATATACCCAAGATAGGTGCATATTGTCACCCACTAAGCTTTAAACTGCACATACTTGCACACTTACTTATGTCATTGACCTAAGTTGTAATCACAGTCATCGAGTCGACTTTCACCCGGTCAGCCTATAACCAGTCAGGCACGCATTCTACGGTCACTGTTAGACGCTCAATTTTTGGAGATGTTACACGTCTAAAAAGCAAAAAAACTCTGAACCCATAAGTTTTTCCAAGATTTGATCAATGAATGGTAATGGAAAATGATCTTTGTGAGTCATAGAGTTAAGCTTCAAGTAGTCCATACATACGCGTCAACCTGTGGTCTCCCATGTGAGCACCAATTCTCCGTTAGAATTTTCTTTAACAGTGATTCCTGACTTCTTAGGGACCACTTGAGTGGGGCTGACCCACTCACTGTCCAGTATGGGGTATATAATACTTGCATCTAACAATTTAATAACTTCCTTTTGAACAACTTCCCTCATATTTGGATTCAAGCGTTGCTAGCCTTACCATATGAATCTTATGCATATAAATATAAGGATGAAGACCTTTTAAATCTGCAGTTGTCCATCCTATAGCACGCTTATATTTTGTAAGAACTTTCCACAATTTCCCTTCTTGTTCTAATGACAAAATTAAAGAGATGATTACAGGAAGAGTATTATTGGATCCCATAAATGCGTATTTAAGGGTGTTGGGAAATTTTTTCAATTCCAAATTTGACGCTTTTTGAATTGATGGTAACAATGGTTCACTAGAAGTGGTAGGCAAGGGTTCAACCATGGGTTTTCATCTCCTTGGTTGAGAATTAAGAGGAGGGGTATGAATAAAATATACTCTCTACTTAAATTCATAATCATTTTCTTTTGATTCCATGTACCAAAGTGTTGTTTCTAACAAATCTTTTGACAGCACTAGAGGAAGTATTTTTTTTACAAGTTCCTTAATGTAATCAACATAGAAGCACTCTTCCTCACAATGGAAACCAATTGATTTTCAGCTGAAAAGACATTAAGTTGTGTCTACATATTCCCAAAAGAAACCTCCATCATACCGGTTTTACAATTAATACATGCATTGACAATGGTCAAAAACTGTCTACCCAGTATGACAGGAATCTGTGAGGGAGATATCGAATATGGCTCCATGTCTAATACAAGAAAATCGATGAGGAAGATGAATTTGTCAACCCCGACCAGTACATCGTCAATAATTCTAACTGGTCTCCTTTCTGATCTATCGGCTAACTATAACATTTCCGATGTGGGCTTTAAATCTCCCAATCCAAACTTCTCATAAACTGAGTATGGAAGTAGGTCCATACTTTCTGCCAAATCGAGGAGAGCCATATTAATGGCGAGGTCACCAATAATGCAAGAAATAGTGGGTACTCTTGGATCTTTAAGCTTTGGGAGAGTATTTACCTTCAGAATTGGGCTTACTTGCTCCGTTAAAAACACTTTTTTTGACAAACCATTTTGGTGCTTTCGCTTTTGGGTGCACATTTATTTTAAGAATTTTGCATAGGCCGGTATTTGTTTGTTTGCATCTAAAAGAGGTAAATTGCTTTTTACTTGCTTAAAAAAAAATTTGATCTCTTCTAATTTTTTATTTTATTTTTGACGGTGCACCGAATGTATTAGGAAATGGTAACTTAGGCACATATTGTGGCTCAGTTAAAACTTTGGGTGCATTATCTTTATCCCTAATTAATTAATTAGAGATCTTAATTTCTCATTTTTCTTTATCAGAGTTCACTTTCTCATTCTCCATCTCTTTTTCCTCAACCTCAGGGATGACTGACGGAATTGGCGTCTCAACTTTATTATCAATAACCTTTCCATTACATAGGGTTGAATATCAGGAGGATTGGATGTCTCCCCAACAAATACGTGTCCCTTACCAATCACTGATTGTGATGGTAAATGGTTATCCTCTCTCTTTCCCATATGTGTAGTTGGCTACCCAATTTGAGCTTCTAGCTTAGTAATGGATTGTGTATGAGAATGTAAAGTTTGACAAAATTGAGCTAGTTGGGATAGTCTTTAGAGTGTTGATGCGACTGTTGTTGCAAGTCTCGAAGGATTTGAATAACTGTTGCATCGGACCTGTAGCTTTGAGGTGGCCTATAATGTTGTTACTCAAATGGATGTAATAGCGTAGTTGGTTGCACATAGGGTTGCTGAAAATTATTTGGTTTAGAAAACTTGAGTTGAACAACAAGTGTTGCTTGTTGTTGAGATATCTGAGTGCCCATTAAGCCATAATTGAATCCGGGGTGAGTCCTCCATTGTGGGTTGTAAGTATTTCCATAATCACCCCACTAAAAAGAGCATACTTGCTCTTTTTTAATCATTTCAAGATACAATGGTGTTATTGGGCAGTTAGTTATTATGTGGGTCAAACTTTGGAAAATAGCACAAGCTACTGCTGATTTATCAATTAGTTCCAAGTTTGATACCATCAAGGATGCCATTTTTTATTCTAAGGCATCAACTTTTGACATTGAAATCTTTTTTCTACTTTCATGCTATCAGATTTGACATCAAAGATGCCTCCTCTAGTAAGTGGTCTGTGTAGCGAGACATCTGGGTTAATCCTTGTTATAGCCTATTTGTGCAATAAACTATCAACAAGTCTTTCAAACAATTCCCACAATTGTTGTCCATTACGAGCCATAAAGGCTCCTCCACTTACGGCATCGATAATTTGTTGATTCCCCTCATTTAACCCTTGGTAAAAAACCTTGCACTATTGATCAATATAGCACTTCATAATACGGACATTTATGCAATAAGCCTTACATTCTTTCGCAGCTTTTATGAAATTGTTCTCCCGGCAATTGTCGGAACATTTGAATTACTTGTCGGATCAGGTTTGTTTTACCAATTGGGAAATACTTGACTAGAAATCTAACTTGAAGTTACATCGCATGTGGTAATGGTACTAGTGGGCGAGGAGGCAAGTTATGCCTTAGCCCGATCCTTCAATGAAAAGGGAAACAACCTCAGCTTGATAACCTCATCATTTAGTGATGTCATCTTTAAAGTAGTGTAAAGTTCTATGAAATTCCTAAGGTGCTGATAAGGGTCTTTGCGATCAAGCCCATGGAAATTAGGAAGAGATTGTAATATAGTATGCATGATCTCGAAGTGTTTTCCATTACCAATCTAAAGTAATGTGATACAAGAAGGTGCATTCAGGGCAACTGGGGTGAAGTGTTCTTGAATTGGTCTGTCTTCAGTCATCATAAAACTAAAATTTGATCATTCACTTGAAGAGGATGGTGAATCTAAGAACTAATTAAGGGGAAATTTTAGGGAATTTGATTTCAGAATTACGGTTGGCAGCTAGATTCCACAAAAGAGTACGTTCAATTTCAGGATCTAAATTAAGAAATTTTAATGATTTGGAATGAGTAAAGTGCATAAACCACAAATAAACTATCTAAGTTTATCCTAAACTTAAAGAAAAATAAAATATAAAAGTTAAGAAAATAAATCTGGGCCTCTAGCTATCTTCTCGAAGAAATTTTCTGAAGCTATCGATCCACAATTCTGCACTCGAGCCTAGAAAAAAACAAGAGAATTAGAAAAGGAAAAGAAGTAAAATCTCTGACAGCGTTGTAAAAATTTGATAACTATTTTACTATACCAAAATTATCACATTACAAGTGTACAAGGAAATTGTAACACATAAGGGTATCGATCCTCAGGGAAATCTTTTGAAAAGAATACGTCTATAAGTCTATAGAAAACAAGTTGGTTTAATTTTTAAAACTAAATTCCAAAAAGTAATATATTTGATTCTAGAAATTAATTATAACCAATGCTGATAAAGTATAGTTGCAAAGATAGATAAGGAAAATTGGTCTAGGCTCCCTAATCGCAGATTCGTAATCCTAATTAACTATCTCTATTTCCTTTAATTTCTGTAATTATCTTAAGGCGACAACGACAACATAAGAATAAATAAAATTAGTTTAAGGTAATAACGACAACATAAACTTCTCTAGCAATAATCTCGTTACTGAAACTAACTAACATACAACGACAATATAATCGGGTGATGAAAGTCTAGTAATTTTAAACCTAAGGCGACAACGACAGCATAGAATTTAGAATTATAAAAATCTTGAAAATATTTTAAAACTCACAGACAAGTTCTAAAACTCATATTCATTAATTAATTACAATTTGAATTCAAAATAATACAAAACAACTAACTATTCATACTTATCTTTGATATAATGGGTTCTCAGACTTTAGAAGACTCAACCACGCATCTCCATAATTGATTTCATTAATTGAAAAGAAATTACAGGGTACATAATGAAAACTAAGCAAACTTCTAAAACTATCTCTATGGCTATCTGTCTCTATACTTCTACCTATCTATTTTTACCTCGGTCTCTTTGTGTATCGAATTGATAACAAAACCTCTTATTTATAGATTCATAAGATCCTAATACATTGTAAATTAAAGTCCTAAAAATATATTACAAATCCTAGTAAAATTAGAAATCTACTTAAACTGAAACTTCTACAAATATATGCTTCTTAATTAATCTTGAGTCTGGAATCGTGAGCTATCACCTGAGGATTCTCTGCCATTTTAATTCTATAGCATCATCTAATGCAATTGTGACTTAATTTGGGATTGGCCGAGGCAACAACCCATGCAATCATGATTCAGGATTGCATGAGTTCTTTATACAAGAAGGGATCATGTTGTCTTCAGTGCAATCGTGATTCTTCCTATGTAATCATGATTCTTCAAAATCAATTGTGACTCACTCTTCCTGAGATAGCAATTCACAATTGCAAGGGCTCTCTTCTCTAGAAACTTTATATTTTTCTTTATTTCTTATCATGATCAATCATGATTATAATTTCATGCAATCACAAATCACAATTGACTGAGCTTTCTTCTCTGGAAACTTTACATTTTTCTTTATTTCTTGTCATGATCAATCGTAACTATAATTTCATGCAATCGCAAATCACAATTGACCGAGCTTTCTTCTCTTGAGTATATAATTTTACTTCTTTTGCAATCGTCCAGGATCACGATCAATTGTGACCTTACTTCTCTTCAACATGATCCTCACGATCCATCGTGAGTTCTGATTTATACATTCATGTGGTATTCTTCGAAAGATGAAGTCTCTGACCAATCTTTGACTCTTCTTTTCTTATTAATCTTTTTTCTTCTGGGTCAAAGTACCTCAATTTTTTATCAGCTCAGACTCTAGATCACTCTAGTACTTTAGGATCTCATCCTCAAGTGCTATTTTTGGTGCTTCTGTACAGATTTCTCATCAAATATCATTCACCTGTTAAAACTTAAGAATAACTCAAGAGATTGAGTTAGTGCGTCAATTTGGACTAACAAGGTTTTGTATTAGGTATCAAAACATATATTTTATGTGAATAAGCATGAAACTAATGACTATTATTGAGAATCTCATGAAAAGAGATCCGCATTTCACCTCAAGATGTGTTCAATGTTGGGAGGTTTTCAAAATAAATTAGCATTTGTTATTTAGATGTGCTTATTCTGGTTAGGTTTGGAAATCTGTGAGGACCATGCGATTCTTGGTTCCTCAATTCAATTTAAAATCGATCTTCAAATCCAACCTCTGTATGAGCACCTAGAGAAAAGGTGATAATTAGTTTCCACTTTGTTTCTACAAAAGGACGCATGTAGATGAGATATTGAACCTGCGTTCCATAAGATTCTCCAGAATTTTATTAATTTCTTCTGCACAAAACCTATGCTTTGGGATTCATTTTGCATGCCAAACTAATTTATTCCATATAACCTGTACGCTATGAAACCCATGACCATAGTTTTAAAATTGTACTGTTTAAGAATATTTTGGACTGATAATAGGAGCTGGCTACTAAAATTATGAATGAGATTGATTCTCATTGTTTTCTTTGTTAAAATCTAGTTAAAAGATTGTCATTTTTGAAGGATCTTGCTATGGGCGCCATTTGTCAACTTTCGGCCATTGCCACGAGACCGAACAATGGAATATCCTTGGTCTACACCTCAAGCTGCATTAGAAGATCCCAAATCCACTTGAACAAATGAGGTCTGTTGGCGAAATCAACAACAATTTTACTTTTATAAGAAGAAATGTTCTGAAATTGGAGGTTTTCAGTTTAGAATTGAACATTTGTAAGTAATGCTTTTTTATATGTGAGAATTTTACAATAATTGATACCATAAATTATATATTGAAAAAAATTGATGGTCATATGTAATAAAGAGTTTCGTGGATATTTTTTACCAGCTAAATCAGTGAGACTTTTTCCACTAATTTGTGTGCTCCTAAATAGCTTTGCAATTCCCAAAGCTTGAGTTTCACTTCCAAACTGAGTTGAAATCATAGACACCAAATCTCGGTTCAGCAACGGGGACGTTTAAATTCCAAAAAATCCGACAAGTTGGGAGAAATATTTGGAGGGAATATCGGAGAGAAAATTAAAAAATTAAAATTTTTAAAATCACAATTTTCTTGAAAAATTTGAGAATAATTCACGAATTATTCGCAAACTTTTGTGATCACACAAACCTTTGAAAAAATCGTGAATAATTCGTGGAAGCTTAAATTCACAAATTATTCCCCTATTTTTCAAAATGTTAGCGATTTTTGTAACTATGGTTGAAACGACTTTACCTTATGGAACACTCCAAACTTAAAACTATGGGTAGGGTGATTTTTTTGAGATGCACATGCGGCACGATGGCAAACAATGTGAAATAACTAGAATAATGCTTCCTGATTCCAATATGGGCGAAAAGCTCTCTCTAATATGATAGCGTCATTTATTTTTTTTGGAAAATTTATCGGATCGACTCTGTCAGATACACCTTTTCCATCAGGGACCCTATATTTTCACCTTTAACCAAACCGGCCAACTCCAAGCTAAGCCAATTCAAGCTAGCACAAAAAGTCAGAAATATCCCTTCTTACACTTTTTTTCGTTTCACATAGTTTAAATTTTAAATATTTGTACTTTTTTATATTTACGCGATGTGAAATGAGATCTATGTCGTCTGATTTGAAGGCCACAATATAAAATCGATAGTGCCAAAGGTAGACACGAAAAAAAAGGCGATATCACATCTTTAAAAATAAAATAAATAAATAAATAATTTTAACAGTCGATGCCGACTCTTTTAACATTCAATACCAACTGTTTAAAGAGGCGACATTGACTGTTTACACAATCGTCATCGACTGCTTAGATAGCCGATCCCGACTGTTTAGACAGTCGCCATCGACTATTAGAAATAAAAAAATAAAAATCAAACAGTCGATGGAGACAGTCGCATCGACTGTAAAAATAAAAATTTTAAAAATAAAAAAATAAAAAAAAATTATACAATCGATGGCAACTGGCTAAAAGTTGGGATCGACTGTCTAAGCAGTCGATGGCGACTGTTTAAGCAGTCGATGTCGCCTCTTTAAGCAGTCGGTACCGATTGTTTTAAGAATCGCCATCGACTGATTGAAGAGTCAGCATCGATTGTTTAATTTTTTTTTTAAGAGGCGATATCGCCTTTTTTTGTGTCTATCTTTGGCACTATCGATTTTATATTGAGGCCTTCAAATCAGACGGCATAGATCCCGTAAATATAAACAAGTGTGAATATTTAACATTTTAAACTATGTAGAACGAAAAAAAGTGTAAGAAGGGGTATTTTTGACTTTTTGTGCTAGCGGGAATTGGCTCGGTTTGGAACTGGTCGGTTTGGTTAAAGTTGAAAATATAGGGTCTCTGACGGAAAAGGTGTATCTAATAGGGTCAATCCGATAAATTTCCCTTTTTTTCCTTTTAAAAGGGATGAGGCATCTCAATGTAACATGTCCGGGATACAAATCAATGCCAAATTGTGTGCCATGTGGCACATTATTTCCAAAACAACACATGTTTTGGAGTGTTGTTTCATGTGGCATGTGATTTTTTTTTTTAAATTAATTAATTTCAGGACTTTTTACCCTTCAAATTAGCGGTCAAAGATAAGGTGATGCCCCATCAACCTGATGCATTAATTTTCTGGACCTTTGACCACATTTTTAATGATGGATAAGCAGCAATAAAAAAAAACTATATGATACTTAAACGACCTTACCAAAATTGTCGTTGCCCCCGATCCTTGTGATGTGTGTAGCATCTCAGACAACATTGGTATATATATATATATATATATATATATATATATATATATATATTACTATTCTAAAAGAGACAATAGGGTTAAGAATACATGTGGAAATTTTTTTCAAATAGGACAAAATTATCCTTATAATTTAAATAAATTTTATTATGATTAAAACAATTAGAATCGTCAAGTATGAATTTTAAGGGACAAAAATTGAATAAGCAAACTAGTATTAGTATTATTATCATTAAATAAATGCTTTAGTACTATTAAATATAGTTATTAAGAGTTATTAATCTTTTATATTCCTAAATGTAAATGTTTTAAGGGCTATTAAATATTATTATTAAGTGTTATTATCTTTTATTCTTGAAATTAAAAAATAAAATTATAAATTTCTCACTTATTAACTTTTTTTTTATAGTTGATATAGAAAAATGTTATATGACTGAATCCATTTGTTTAAATTATCTATTATATTATTACTACTCTAAAAGATAAAATGAAAAATAAGATTTGTGATGAAAACTTTGAATTAGGACAAAAAGATCCTTATAGTTTAGGTAAATACTATTTTGATTACAAAATATGATTATTTCAAATGATATGCTTAAGAGTCATTCAAAGGAAGTTATATATAAAATGTGAAATAACCTTATAAATTTCCTTCAAGATTTACATTTGCTTTTTATTTTTTAATTCTTTTATTATCTTTTTTGCTTTTAAATAGGGTCTAAAATGTAACTAATTAAGAAAAAAATAAAGCCATCTTAAATGCCTTTTACTTGCAACATAAAAACATTCATAACTACGAAAGAGAACCCCTACATTTCCCAATTAAAATCTAATGAGTTTGCCTTTGACATAAAAAACATGTACCAAGAATGGTGTATGAGTCAATCTCCCTCCGTCAAAATGGTCAAATGGTGGATTGCATATAAATATTTATGGTCCCTAAATTTATGAAGGGTAAAGGTAGCCTGGTACTAAATACCAAGTAACTTACCTAGTCCTACATTAGTTTATTGCCACATGGCATCTAATCTCGTGATCAAATGCCACATAAAGGAATGGCTCAATGATTATAATAATATTTTGAGACAAAATTAAAATAAGTCATACCATGCGGTCAATAGTCTAATTGTAAGCTTTTTTTAATATAATAGGAAGATTTCATTGATTAAAACTCAGCAATTACAGCATCAACAACTGGTGGTGGAATATCTTCCACCCAAACATGATCAATCTCTGAGTTCAAACTGAACTTTGACAAAATATCAGCAATAGAATTGGCCAATTTACAAATTGATATACATTGGAACCGAGCAAAAGAAGATAACAATTGCTTGATAGAATGAATAATCATGTCATTTAGGGAGAGATTTGTAGACGCATCATTTATACTCTTTATCACATTGGCAGTATCCCTTTCGAGAATGATGTTATTCAACCCTAGATCTCTAGCCAATTTAACTCCTTCAAATGCAGCCCGCATCTCGGCCTGTTCTGCACTCTGTACACCTTCGATTTTTGTAACCATAGACCCCACCGGTTTGGCATCCAAGTTCCTGATGATAATCCCAACTCCGACGACCTGTGAAGACGCCTTCCAGGCTGCGTTAATATTAATTTTACACACACCAGGCGGAAGTCATGTCCAACTTGGGATATTTGCTACAATGGATGTGGACGTTGGTTGTTTGTTTACTTTTAAAAACTCCGATAGATATTTTGATGCAAATTGGGCTATTTTATCAACTTCCTCTAATTTTTCTCCATGAACTGCCTTATTTCTTGCCCCCCATATCGCCCTGGCTATCGTGAAAAAAATTTTAAGTTGCTTTGTTCTGTGGTCAGCAATAAATCGCTCCACCCATCCAATAAAGTCATGGTTGCTTGATAGGTGTACCCTTCCGCCAGGAGGGCAAATAAACCATACTCTCGCTGCTCTGTCAGAATCACGTAGTGCATGCATGATGTTTTCCGGATCCGTTCCATAGATTTCACATCTTTCGTCTATTTCCTGGACTTTAATTTTTAGATTTCTACGTACTGGAAGAATGTTCTTGCATGTCTGCTATGCAAAGGATTTGATTTTGTTGGGCATCTTACACTACCAAATTTCCTTCCAAATTCTACCTTGCAATATGTTGCTTGAGCTTCGTTGAGTAAATTGGTCATGGTACACCACATGACCCGCCGATTTCACCGAGAACTTTCCGTTGTTTGAGAATGCCCATTCTTTTTTGTCACAAGTAGGAGTTGCCGGTAACGGGATTTGGAGAATAGAATCTGTATCTTCCTTGAAAAATAGAGTAGAGATGAGGTCTTCATTCCACACAAAGTTATGTTGGTTGATTAATTCTGATACCCATCAATACAAAAAAGAAGACTATTAGCGGCAATTTTTTTAACAAGAAACTGCCGCTATTAATCCTGTCGCTACCAAAAACTGCCGCTATTAATCTTGCCGCTACCAAAAAATGCCTTAATAGCAAGTGCCGCTGAAACTCTTTATTTTTGTAGTGCATGTAGGAGCATTGGCTGGTTTTGGAGTGAAAACCTTGAAAGTGGAGGGTCTTGGGACTCATCTATCCTCCCAAATGTCTATACTAGTACCCAATCCAACATGCTAAATAAGACCACCTTCCATCACACTTCGACCCCAGAGAAGGCTCTGTCGTGTATAAGAAGAATTGACACCTTTTTGGACCCCTTGAAATTTTGAATGAGGATAATATCGTGCTTTTAGCATTTTTGCCACAAGGGAATTAGGATAGTTTTCAAGTCGCCAACACTATTTTGCAAGCATAGCCTTAATTAAAACATTCCAATTCGCGGAAGCCCAATCCTCCACTCGCCTTAGACTCACATAACTTACTTTAAGCAATCCAGTTAATCCCGCCTTCCTTTTTGTATTGCCCCCACCAGAATGTTGCTACCATACTATTCAGTTGTTGACGAAAGGTCTTTAGGAGTTTGAAACAGTTCATTGTGTAGGTAGGAATCGATTGGGCCACCGATTTGATTAGAATTTATTTTCCGGCTTTTGACAATAATTTCTCCTTCCACCCTTGCAACTTCTTTTGTATCCTTTCTTTAATACTCTCAAAAGTTTTCGATTTCGACTGCCAATCACACAAGGGAGGCCGAGGTATTTCTCATGGTTTGAGACCTCCCTAATGTTGAGAAGCTATTTGATATTATCTCGGGTGTGGTTGGATACATTCCTGTTGAAAGCTATGACAGATTTTTGAAAGTTGATTTTTTGCCCTGATGCATGTTCATAGAGTGTCATGATGTTGATCACCTCCTGGATTTCTTTCTCATCTGCACGGGTGTAGATGATACTGTCAGCTACAAAAAACAAGTGAGACACACAAGGGGCTCCCCTATAGATTTTGATTCCCGATAATAGACCTTCCTGAACACGTTTGGTTATTAAAGAAGAGAAGATATCAGCACAAATGATAAAAATGTACGGTGATAAAGGGTCCCCTTACCTAATCCCTCTAATTGGTGTAACGTCCCCAACCACACACCTGTTGATAAGGAAAGAGTAAGATACAGAATTAATACATCCCATTATAAGACGAACTCATTTTGGATCAAAACCCATCGTTAAAAGGGGTTTTCCAATAAAGGCCCATTCGACCCGATCATAGGCCTTACTCATATCTAACTTCAAAGCGCAATCCCCCTTTTTTCCTTTCCTTTTATTTTTTAGATGGTGGGTAACTTCAAAAGCAATAAGGACATTATCGGTAATAAGGCGACCATTGATGAAAGCACTTTGTTACTCGGAAATTAAAGACGATAGGATTATTTTAAGCCTATTACTAATTGTAAGCTAAAACTACATTTGGTTTGACATTTCATTTTTTTTCATGCTTGACACCATTGATCGGAGAGATTGATATACTATTATTATTATTATTATTATTATTATTATTATTTTGATAATACTTATGACTATCGAGTTTATCATATTCTTGTCATTTGATCATGTACTTGGGTTCCACGTTGCATCTAACTAATTTAGGATTAGGTAAGTTTGTCTGATCAGCAAACTAATCCCAGGAAAGATTTGCATGGATTTTCCCCCATGATATGGCCAAAATATCTAATATTATTCACAAAGAAAATTTTATATTAGGTACAGGATTTATTTAGTATGATTGTTTAATTTGAAGCAATCAAGGATTTTTGCTTTTGTTTTAGTGAGGTGCCTATAGCATAAAGTGGTATGGAGTGCAATTTAAGCATATCTTAGGAGGGTATTTGCAAAAATCCCAAATATATAAAATACCCTAAATGCCCCTACATTTCATCTCTAAAAGGTGTCTTTATTTTCAACTAAATATGTTTTCCTTGTTAGAAATTTCTATTTTGGTGGCCGTCACTATGGTCAATCCGTTAACCGGTGAATGGTGTAAGATCAATCTTGAGATGTGTAGTTGCTAATTTGGTGAGTTTGAAGAGAATAAGCAACTAAAAGGTAAGTCTTTTAGTTATGGTATGATTGTGATTTCTAATCACAATAAAATTAGTAATTCAAGTCTTTAATGGGAAATGACTCTTTGGATATAAATATAAGGGATGTTTGTTCCCAATGATTGCTCGATACAATTCAATCCTCCCTATTAGCAAAAGCATCCTCATTGTGCTAAGAGATATTGAAAACGAGAAGATCGTTGAAGATCGACAACCCACTATTAATAGCTCACATTCAAGGTGCGCACATATTTTTAATTTATGAATTGTTAATTTATTGTTTTTGATTGATCATACGCCTGGATTCTAGGGCATATATTTAGATGGTCGGATCAATAGATCCATACATATCCATCAATTGGTATTAAAGCCATGATTGGTGTTTGATCGATCAAAGCATTAGCATATGAGTTTAATCTTGTGTACCTTATTTTTGGCTGCCGAAATATTTGACCGTGCACACAAATCCGCATTCTATTTTTTTTTTTGTCTTTGATTTTTAGATATATGTATTTCGGCTTCGGATTGCGAAGGCTGTTTTGGGGTTCTGTTTCCCAGACATTCTATGTCGTTTTGGAAGATAGCCCACCTATATCTTATTAGTTATGTGGTTTGGAAGCCACTTATTAATTGTATTTGAAGAGACCACGTCTCTGTTAGCCATGGGAAAAAGGAGACCTAGTGGGTCTTATTCATTAAATGACAGTCATGTTTTCCCCTTTTTATTGTGGTTGCAATTAAAATCCCCAAAAGGTCTATTACAAATCAAGGTGAATGAAAAATAAAGGATAATAATCTTCCTTTGATTTGTGTCTTTGGGGTGGTGCAAGGTCTTATAGTGGTTGCAAATAAAATATTTCCAAGGTCTCTGATTGGTAGCTCCTTTGGAGAAGACGACTACAGTAGTCGTAGGATGGTGGTTTTTCTTTCCTTTTTTTTTTTTAAAGTAGTAGGTGCATTAATTGTTTTCATTGAAATGGGATCACAAAAGTTGGTGCTTCCCATATAAGCTTATGACCCAACCCGGTATGTGACCCGGCCCGGTCGATAATCGGACTTGGGTCATGACGCAACTTAGCCCATGGTCCGATCCAGTTCATTCCCGGCCCATGATTCATGACCTGATTCGGCCCATTAAACTTGACCCGTTTGCCTTAAGGCCAAATTATAACCCATATTATTCCTTATTCTTTTCGGGTCATTTTTGGGTTATCTATAGGTTTGATTTTCAGACATTATATATGAATTTTGACTTTCTCGAACATTTCGGATCTGTTTTTGAGGTTTAATTTTGACAATAAGCTCTTTGTTGTAATTTTTTCTTGACCTGATGTCATTTTTGATAATTTTTAATCTGATAATTATTGTATTTTTGAGTGCATTTAATTAGGGTCGGGTATTGGAAGTTGTGCTCCAGCACCAAGGCTGACACTTATATAATGTTACCCCGATTATTATTAATTTTTTGGCACTTACCCACAACATGAGCTAGATTTGGCTACTTGCATATCTTAAGTGGCTTACTTTTTTTAATAAATCACTTTTGTGACTATCTAAAATATTATCAAACCCAAATAGAAAACATGGCTTGAAAAGATTCTTCTGTCCAACGGTGATGATTTTCTTAGTGCCGTGATTTTTATAGTGAGATTTATTTTTTGTCAAAGACTATGTTACAAATTCAGTGAAAGTGTATAATAAACGTTGATATCACAACTTAAGGGATTACTTTTATTCAATGGTGATGAATCATTTAATGTTGTGTAATGATTGTATTTTACTTTTCATTATTTGGTGTGTGGGTACTGCTAGCGTGAAGTGACTCGACCCAATGGAGGGTCATAACGACGTAATTAGAACCACAATCATTAATGTAGATTGAGGAAGCGACTAGTGTGTTATGACTCGACCCAACGGAGGGTTATAATGACACAAATTGTTTCTCAATAAAACTATATTGGTTTTAATTTCTATTATATTCCTTAACATATTTTAACTCTTACGTCACATACTATAATTATAACCTTGTGGAATTGATAGTTACTTCAATTGTATGCGGACATAATAAAGCCCTTGATTATTGTGCAGTATTGAACCCGTCTTCTATTACTAATATGATTGGTAGAATTAAACTTTTGAATGGCTCAAATTATGGCAAATGGAATGAACATATTATAATTATTCTTGGCTGCATGGATCTTGACTATGCTATACGATCTGATAAATCCAAGGTGCTCACCGCTGATGCCTCAGCTGAGGATCTGACAATGAACAATACAAATTTAAAAAAATGGAAAAAATCAAATCGTATGAGCCTCATGATCATAAAGAGTTCCATTACTGATGCGATCCGGGGAGGTGTTCCTGACTCGCACAATGCAAAGGAATACATGTAAGCCATTCAGGAATAATTTCAAGAGACTTCTAAGATACTTGCCAGTAGTCTTATTGTTAAAATGGGAATCATAAAATATGAGTCATAGTGGCATACGGGAGCACATTATGAGAATAAGTGGCATGAAGACTCAATTGAAAGAAATGGACATGAATTTTTCTAAGGGTTATCTTGTTCACTTCATTATAACTTCTCTTCCTACACAATTTGACCCGTTCAAGATTAATTATAATACGTAGAAAGATAAATGGAAGATAAACGAACTAATCGCTCACTGTGTCTAAGAAAAAGAAAGACTTCGGGCTGAAAAACCTAAAAATGCTCATTACGCCGCTCTTGGACCATCGAAAGAAATTTTCAAGCAAAAGAAGGGTTCATATAAAGGAAAAGAACATGAAAGTTTCTCCACTGAAAACCAAACAAGAAAAGGCTAGCGGATCTACTTCTGACATCAAGTGTCACTTCTATAAGAAGAAGGGACACATCAAGAAGTATTGTCAGAAATACAGTTATTGGCTAGTTAAAAAAAGTAATGACCTAGCCTTTGTGTATTTTGAATCACTTTATTTTGATGCTCCACGTAATACTTGGTGGATAGATCTAGTGTAACTATTCACATAAATAATTTAATGCAGGGATTTCAATCCAGCAAGAAGCTAAATAAAGGCGAACGAACCATCAAACTTGAAAATTGAGTAGAAGCAGACGTAGAGGCCATTGGGACTCTTTATCTTATTTTAGATAGTGGTTTCATTTTCGATTTAGTTGATACTATTTATATTCCAAGTATCACTAGAAACCTTATCTCAATTTTTAAATTAAATTCATTAGGTTTTGAATTTAAATTTTGACATAATATTTTTACTCTAGTATTTGATTCCGATATTGTGGGTGGTGGCTCATTAGTGGGTAATCTTTATCAGTTGAACTTGGATTCATCTTATGTCTAATTTTTAGTTTCTATATATGTGAATGATAAAATTAGTAAAAATCGAAAACGAGCAATCGATAAATCCTCCATTTTATGGCATAAATGTTTAGGCAATATATCTAAGAATAGAATTGAGAGCTTAATTAAAGATGTTATAATCGATGCGCTCAATTTCTCTGATTTCAATACTTGTGTTGATTGCGTTAAAGGAAAACTCACAAAAACTAATAAGAAATGAACTATCAAGAGCACGAGTTTGCTAGATATAGTCTACACTAATATTTGTGGACCATTTCCAACTCTTGCTATTGGTGGTCAAAAGTATTTTATTACCTTCACTGATGATTATTCTCGTTTTGGTTATATATTTCTCATTCATGAGAAATCTAAGGCCCTGGATATGTTTAAAGTCTATAAAGCCGAAGTTGAGTTACAACTCAATTCGAAAATTAAAATTGTGAGATCCGATAGAGGCGGAGAGTACTATGATAGATACTCTGAAACAGGTCGCAATCCAAGACCATTTGCCTTGTATCTACAAGAGCATGGTATTGTTGTTCAATACACCATGCCGGGAACACATGAACAGAACGGTATAGCTGAGCGACGAAATCGTACTCTTATGGATATGGTAAGAAGCATATTATACAACTGTAAGTTGCCTATGTTCTTGTGGGGAGAAGTCTTGAAAACAACGGTGCATATCCTGAATCGGGTTCCTAGTAAGGCTATTCCCAAAACCCTTTATGAGCTATGGGTAGGAAGAAAATCGACTTTAGAATATTTACACATTTGAGGCTGTTTAGCTGAAGCAAAAGTATATAATCCACAATTGGAAAAATTGGATCCTAAAACTATGAGTTATCATTTCATTGGTTACCCTGATAGGTCAAAAGGCTACAGATTTTATTGCCCCACTCATAGTACCCGGATTGTTGAGACTAGATATGTAAAATTCTTTGAGGATTATGAGAATAGTAAGAGTGTTGAACATAGGAAAATCACTTTAGAGGAGAATCGGGTTATAATTTCTATCCCTTTTATCCAAGAAAATGTGGCACCAATACCAGTTATTCAAACAAGTGTTGATGCACCTGTGGCTATGCCTATTGAAACACCCTACATTGAGAAGGTTCTTGCTCCCATGGTGACTGCCAATGATCAATCATTGCATAGATCAGAGAGAACAAAGAAGTCAGTCATTTCTGATGACTATATAGTCTATCTCAATGAGAGTGAGTGTGATTTTGGAAAGGAATCATATCCTGTTTCCTTTAGCCAAGCCATAAAGAGCAACAAATCCACTCAATGGCTCGAAGCCATGAAAGATGAGTTGGAATCAATGAAACATAACTCGGTCTGAGATCTTTGTGAGTTATCTGAAGGCTATAAATGGGTATATAAAATTAAACAAGACTCCAAAGGTAATATAGAAAGATACAAGGCCAAGTTAGTCGCTAAAGGGTTCACTCAAAAGGAGGGAATATACTACAAAGAGACATTTTCTCCTGTCTCTAGAAAGGAATCCTTTCGGATAGTCATGGCATTAGTAGCTCATTTTGACTTAGAATTGCATCAAATGGATGTTAAACTGCTTTTCTGAATGGTGACTTGCATGAAGATGTATTTATGACACAACCTGAAGGTTTTCAGGTTGAGGGGGAGAGCCGTTTAGTTTGTAGACTTAAAAGGTCTATATATGGTTTAAAGCAAGCATCTCGACAATGGTACTAAAACTTTTACGAAGTCATTTCAAATTTTGATTTTAAAGAAAATACTGTGTATCAATACATATATCTTAAAATCAGTGGAAGCAAGTTTATCATCCTTGTTTTGTACGTTGATGATATATTGCTTGCGAGTAGTAATTTGAGTATGTTACATGAGACAAAGAATTTTTTATCAAAGAGTTTTGATATGAAAGATTTTGGTGAAGCTTCTTACGTGATAGGAATTGAGATTCATCGAAATAGAGTCTGTGGCATATTGGGATTGTCTCAAAGAGCTTATATTAATAAAGTTCTTAAAAGGTTTAACATGTATAATTGTTCCACTACTGTTGCCCCTGTCATTAAGGGTGATAAATTTAGAGAAATTAGAGAGTCTCATGTATGCACAAGTCTGTACTCGTCCAGACATAGCGTATATAGTTGACATGTTTGGTTGGTATCAATATAAGCCTGATTTGGATCATTGGAAAGTAGCCAAGAAGGTATTTCGTTATTTATAAGGGACTAAAGGACACATGCTCGCGTACAAAAGGTTAAATAACTTTGAAGTTATTAGTTATTCAGATGCCAACTATGTTGGGTGTCAAGACACCCGTAGGTCCACATCGGGTTATATGTTTATGCTTGTAGGTGAACCTATATCTTAAAAGAGCATTAAGCAAACGCTGAGTACTTCGTCTACTATGGAAGCAGAATTTGTTGCATGTTTTGAGGCAACATATGAGGCGATATGGTTAAGAAATTTTATCTCAAGGCTTCGAGTTGTTGATAGTATTTCAAGGTCACTGAGAATCTTATGTGACAATTTCGCTGCAATAGCTATCTCCAATAACAAGACTAATTGAGGTTTCAAATATCTTGTTGTAAGGGAGAAAGTTTATAATCAAATTGTATATGTTGAAAAGATTAATACGACACTCATGTTGGTTGACCCTCTCACTAAAGGCTTACCTCCTAAGCTCTTTTCGGAGCCTGTTGCGCGCATGAGATTAACGGATAATTTTGATAGGCTTTGAGAGTGAATATATAAGAGTGAATATATTTATTTAATTGATTTAGATATAAGGATTATTTATTTACTTTTCCATTTTTATGCAAATAAAAAAAATTAGAACATATGGAGCCAGTAGATGGTAATAAAGTAGGACCAATAATAGATTGAGTTTACATTTATCATCATTCAGTTTGTAAACTTACAATCTATATGAAATCATACTAGTTGGAATCCATATCGGTGATGAATTCTAATACAGTAACTAATGAACGGTCATGTATCGATGATATGATGCATTGACTACATTGATTCTGTGTTGAAATTCTCACTGGACCAGACTGATTATAAAGACTTTGATTGAGATTGATTAGGACTTACCATTCAAAGAAAGTTAGCTAACATTTGGTAATCGGAGTTTATTGACATAGTTTGGACAAGTGGGAGACTGCTAGAAGTTTCTATTTTGGTGGCCGTCACTATAGTCAGTCCGTTGACCGGTGAATGGTGTAAGATCAATCTTGAGATGTGTAGTTGTTAATTCAATGAATTTGAATAGAATAAGTAACTAATAGGTAAGTCTTTTAGTTATGGTATGATTGTGATTTCTAATTACAATATAATTAGTAATTTAAGTCCTTAATGAGAAAGGACTATTTGGCTATAAATATAAGGGATGTTTGGTCCCAACGATTGCTCGACACAATTCAATCCTCCCTATTAGCAAAAGCATCCTCATTGTGCTAGGAGATATTGAAAGCGAGAAGATCGTTGAAGATCGGCAACCCTCCATTAATTGCTCACATTCAAGGTGCGCACATATTTTTAATTTATGAATTGTTGATTTATTATTTTTGATTAATCATGCACCTGGATTTTAGGGCATATATTTGGATGGTTGGAACAATAGATCCATACAGATCCATCATTCCTTTCATGTGCTTAAACTGTTGACTACTTTGAATCGGACAATGGAGATTATTTTTGGGTCCAATCTTCAACGTAAATGCGTAATGGATCTTGAGATCATGTGCCTATTATCAGACGGTCAGATTTTCTTTTACATGACACACATCTTGAAAAATGATTCAAGAAACACACTTGATGTATGCTTATGTTCATGTTCGCTTTTTGGGTTGTCACGTGGAATCAAAATCGGACCGCTCGATGGTAGGTTCCTTTTCTCAAGATTCCTTAGGTGGAAGATTGTGCTGAAAAATGATATCCATAGTCTGAATCATAGCAATCAACGATACATGTGTGTGAAACCCAAGTTGGAAAGAAAGAATTTGTAGTTGTAAATAAAGGTACCCAAAACCCATTTCTTCTTCTCATTCCCCCAAAACCAACCTCGTCTTCTTCATATGACCCTTTCTATAGCTGATCTACAAAAACCAACTTCGCCTTCTTCAAACGACCATTAACCGATCCACAAAAATCCATTTCGTCTTTTTCATGCAACCTTTTTTTTGGCCGAACCACAAAAACTACTTCTTCTTCATACAACCCTTTCCATGATCCAAAAGCAACGATATGGGATTGAGATCCAAAAGCAACGGTCGATCCACAAGCCATATGCGACAATGAAAAGGATACAATAAGCACCCACCATTAAAAGGGACGGGATAATAGTCCATTAGAATCGACTGCAATCTCACTGGTAAGAAGATAACAGTGAACCCTCATTAGAACCCCTATAATCTCTAAAATACTTGAGATCTCTCCAACATAGTGGACTCCCATTAAACAATCTCTTCACCATGATCAAGATTGCTTGTCTGGTCATAAGCAAGAACACGATAATGTTGATTTGGTGATTTTATATACAACCATTTATAACACTCTTAATGTGTTGATGAGCAAGAATAGAATGATTAGAGTGGGTGCAAATTTGAAGTACAATTTTCTGCCAGAGTTTCGAGTGGGTTTAGTAAGCTGCTAATAGAGTCTCCAAGTCATAGAGGTTGACGCCGATGGTTGTTGGAAGAGTAATGGAAAAAAGGTATAAAATTTAAGGGTAAAAAGGTTATTTTCTCAAATAATTAACGGGTCTATAATATTAAACAATTGCCACACAATGATCTATCACTGTAGGGGGTTATGCATTCAGGAAAGACAAAAGCAAGGGTTGCAGTGCAAATAGGTGAAAGATGGGGCCAGGGTGCAAATACGACATAACTCAAGGGTAAATGTAAAAATCTCAATATATTTTAACCCTGGCTAAAGTTTAAATTGACACGGAAGGTAACGACCAGTCAATGTTAGGGATGCGAACGGGTCGGGTTTGGGGGCAGGTTTAGAGTCAACCTGAATTCGACCTTTTAAATCACATCCTAGACCTGAACCCGATCTGACCTTCTCGTGTCTAACCTCAACCTGAACTTGTACCTCCACCAGATCTGGATTTGACTTGAACCCGACCTGCTGAAATAACCCAGATCCGGATTTGACTTGAACCCAACCTTGCTACCTAAAACTAGGCCTGGACCTAGACCAACAACTAGTGAGAACCTAACCGACTAATGTATTCCAATTGCATTTTCAGGTTTTGACCCGACCCATTACCAACTTTTAAGCTTCATCCGAACTGTTAAATCATAGATGATCACTAATTTCTGTAGTATTCAATCATTATACCAATAATAACAAAGTAAAATATTAAAATCTTACTTATATAGAATAGTTATTTATGAGTTATTAAACATGTAAATAATATATAAGTATTATAACCTATAATATATAATGTTACACATCCTTTTATAAATAGGTACCAGGTCGGGCTTGGATCTAACTTGTACCCGACTTGTTTAGGGAACAGGTGAAAATTTTCGATCTGACCTGGTCCGACATGTCAAGTTTTAAAACCAAAACCCGATTTGTAACAGGTCGGGTCTCCAAAACCCGCTAGGTTGACCCGATCCAATTGCACCCCTAATCACTGTAGGGGGTTATAGGCAGAGGAAACATAAAAGCAAGGGCTGCAGTATAAATAGCTGAAACATGAGGGGCAGAGTGCAATTTAGGCATATCTCAGGGGATATTTGCAAAAATCCCATATATATATATATATATAGAGAGAGAGAGAGAGAGAGAAAGAGAGAGAGAGAAGTAATCCACATTTCAACGAAGATGCCAACAAAATATCCAAAACTCGAATCCTGAATATTTAAACTTGCCAAAGCAAGGACAAAAAAACATTGGAGCTAATAAAACCCATTGAGAAAACTTGTTCCTTCCCAGCAAAATAATAGTATAACCTTTATATAATGCTCTAGTGGGAGCTGGGAGAAAACAAATAATTAAGTAGTTGGCACAAGCATTATATGTGCCCTTCCAACTAAATAGGCAAATTTCCATCCGAAACAACGAATGACAGTAGGCATATGAAAAGACTTCCATGTGAGGGTACAAAAGTGCCCATCAAAGGGTAAGAGAGGCCTTAGATATAAATTCCCATGGCAGCATTCTCCATGAATCAGATAAGCAGTTATAAGAAGCCAGACTTCAGGAATCTCCAACCGGCGATAGAAATGATTGGATGCCGAACACCAAGAAAAGAAGTCCGCCAGAAAGTGCAATCTGCATTGATATGTAAACCTTCATTTTTGTAACAGTGTGATGTATGTACTGACCATGGTTCAAAATTCTGGACGAAGATACGTGTCGGTTTCGGACCACACCAGTTCGATACAAATGAATGTATCGACCCATGTAGCTTTGTTTGTAAATGTATTGTCCGGAACCGATATGTATCGGTTTTGGTGCTCGACGATATGTACTGGAAAACCGAGATTTTAACCCATGGTACCGATGATCTTAGGGTGCAAGTGCATATTTGGACTGAAGATGCAAGTGAAGCCTCTCACCATTTTCTCGGATATTTGTGATGCCAAGCTCTTTCCCCCAAGAACAGCAGCAGTGGTACAAAATGCATGTCCTCTGCAACAAATTTATATACATCAACATTCATAACCATGAAAAAATAAGGTCCCTGAGCCTTCTACAAATACGTAATTTGTATTATAAGTAATCAGAGTCTACAAATGACACATGTATCGATCACTCTGAAGTCTATGAAACATCTCATGGATGGGAGGTAGGGCAGGACCACACAAATCAGATATTATTGATCTTGCGGTTTTTGGATCCACTGAACAGTTTCCTTAAATGAGAGCGTTAAGATCATCCGTGATGACTTTAAAGCTATGCCATCAACTGGACAGTCACGATTAATAGGCCCTGTATGCAATGGATCCAAAACCTTCCTGTAAGTACAATGCCATCCGAATTTTATTGGCATAAAATGATGCAACGACGCTAAATAAGTAAAATATGAAGAAATAGTAATAGGTTGGCATACATACAGGATTCCACCAAGAACGACACCAATTGGATTTTCATCTGAGGCCAAACCGATTGTAGCTATCTGAAAAAGCAGTTATTTGCCAAGATTAAATTGTAAATCCACGGAACATAAGCAAGTATATTTTATATGCAACTACTTACTTGGCTTTTGTCACCCCACTCTCCAAAGAACGTAATGGAAAATGCCTGCAAAATACATCCATAGATAACTGAATACGATTTATTCATTGGTACTACAAGATAACTTGGAAGGAGCTGAGCCAGTTCTTTGCAAACCAGTAATACCTTCAGAAGGATAGGTGAGAAGAATTGCATGAGAAAAGGTCTCCGCTGTTTTTTCAAACCATCATCTGCCTGTGAGGAGCAAACAATTATCATACCTAATCCAAAGTACTGACTTCACACTAATTTGGTAATCAATTAGCAAAAAATCTGTTGTACTTCAGGGGATTGGTATGACTTAGATAAATAAGCTCCAACACATAAATGAGAACCATATATGAGGCACGTGATATGACATTCATAACGTGAAAACACTACAATGCTACACTTGAGTGTATTTTCTCATTTTCCTTATATGGAGAGAGAGAGTGAGAGGAGAAAAGGTTTTGCGGTCCCTCTTTGCTTGTTCTCCATTAAACCTCTTTTAGTCTGCAAGTATTTAATACGTTTGGCCTTTTATTGCTGTGTATGCGCATTATGCATATCACTGGGCTTGTTCAGTTCGCAATTTTATTAAAAATTAAAGCTCTCACTCCACGAAAAGTGTAGTCAAAATTGCCTACGAGGAGTTGGCCTCATATCCAATTTGGCACGCATACAAAAGCCGTACAAAACACGTAAGGTCAAACTGACAAACAAACAATAAAAACTTCAATCATTTTCTCCAATCTGCCCATCTCAGTTTTGATCAATCCATTAAATCCCTTCTTTCTCCAAGGAGGACTAAAGGACTGAGAGATTCATCTGTCATTTTATTAGGGCTTTCATCTGTTAAAAAGGGACAGATAAGGACAGATAGAAGGTTTAACAAAACACTGGCAGGAAAAAAATTATAATAAAAGTTACAGGGCTCGAAGCTTGACTCGACTTGGTGGAGCCAAGCTAGAGCTCAAAATTTTCAGGCTCGAAGAACCAAGAGCCGAGCTCAAGCTCGGCTCGTATAAGGTAGAGTGAGCTAAAGCTGGCCTAAACTCGGGATTGGCTCGGCTCAGTTGCAGCCCTAATCAGAATTATGCAGCAGCAAAAGACCTTCATAGCACGCCCTAAATTCAGCAATAATAGCTGAGCTGGCCTGATATAACGACCTAAAAACATGGATGAATCCCTCCATGACTAACCCCAAGATCATTGAATAAGATCATTAATAGAAAAAGAAGAGAGAGTTTTATACAAACTATATATGCAACTAATATATTACTAGAACAATTTATTTATACCAAATATATTTCAATTAACATGATCCAATTCGGCATGTGCTAAATACTGCATAAATTGGTAACAATAACAGGAGAAATAAGTGACTGGCCAACTCAATGACAAGGCTAGTCATATATGGGCTCAAGTGAATTGCAAATTGACTTGCATGAGTTGAGGAAAGTGTACATCAATTTTTTTGTTAATTAAATAGTAGTAGACAAAGTGTATCAAGAGAAATATATAGAACAGAAATAAATGTCGATCACTATATTCTCAAACTAACCTTCGGACCTGCCTTTGTTGCACTTTTATTGGCCTTCAAATCAGCATCCTAATCACTCAAAAGAAAATGCATGATCAAATACTCCGACACTAAAATTAAAAGTGGAACATGAGGCATAAAAAGACAAATAACCAACCAATTTTGCTTCAACTTCAGCCAACTCTTCAGATTCCCTGTTGGGAAAGACAGGATAAGCCTTTATTGTGCAGCAGAAGAGCAGGGTTTGAAACAGATCAACAAATGACAATGACCCAGACACATGTTCACACAAGCATCAATGGAAATATAAAACATAAGCAAAATACCCGTGTTCTGTGAATCCATCCCACAAAGACCAAAGCCCAAATCCAAAGAACAACAAGGTCGTTATGTGATGAGCCCATTTACGAGAAATCTGCCTCACCAAATCACATGTCAATGTTGCAGATACAATACACATAAATAGGAAGTAAAATTAGAAAGTGTAAAGCCTGTTGAAACAACTGAGTATATCCATGCTCATTTCATGTACCACAGTATATCATGACTGATTCACTTAGGCCCGTTTTAGAATGCAAAATCTTGATAAGCACCAATTACACTCCACAAAATGGAAAAATCAGTGCAGTGCAAGCAGATACCCATTGACAAGGAGACAGTATGTCATGGAAGTAATGGGAATTAGATCAAATATACTTATATCCATATAGCATAAATTTATCGTGTGCTATTAAGAGTATATCCAACGTAACCTATTTACCATGTGGCATTATTAACTGTAGAATATGTTGTAAGAATATACAATTTAATACTATTTTCATTTATACAGTGGCAAATAGTTGCTGTGCAGAGGAAATCAAGTAGATTGTAAAAATAAAAATAAAAAAAGCAGCATGAAGGCATAGTCAAATTCTTATTTATTTTCAACAAATTTTCACAATCAATTTCTGTTTTTAATTATTAAATTGCAAATAGCTGAATCATGCCTTCTCAGTCCTTTCTGAGGTGGCTCTGAAGAAACTGGTCGTCATCTCATTCTACTATTCAAGTACTATGGTTGCAAATCTCGTATTAGTTAGAACTAGATCGGCTACCTGCACCCTCTTTCAAAGAAACCATGTCCAATTGGAAAAATCATTGCAGTTCTAACCATGGTATCAAAACTCGGCCAATTCCGATACGTATTGGATTCATCAAGAACGATACCGAAACCACCCCAATATAGGTATCGGGGTGGTATCAGTATCAGTATCGGACCAATACTGTCTCGGGGCCGATACAAATTTCTTTTTATCTTTTCAAAAATAAAAAAATAAGAGGCTGATTCGGTATCGACGATACCGTACGCATATCGGGTGACACGAATCAGTCCAAGATGGACCAATGCCCGATACCAATACCGACACTGATACTTTGGTCCATCCAAGGAGTCTACTAGGTTGATAGTAGTTGTTGTCTTCCTCTGCATTCTTCAGTGTCTTTTTTATGTCAGTTTTGTGATTCTTATTTCTCCACTCACTTCTATTCAGGGCTCTCTGCCACACCACAATCTGTGGCACTCGCTAATCCAGAACACACTGCTTGCCTATCTCCACTTCACCCACCCTCCACTAATCTTGTCTGAGATGTCCTCAAACTCTATTTGATTGTATAGTAAAGACCAAATATCAAAATATATCTCCTTACGGCAATAATGGTTTTCTATTTTGATTAAAATCATCCTCCTTTCTCCCATGTTCACCCAACATTCAGTCTACATATTCTGTTTTCATTCTACTAATTTTCACACACCTTAACTTTAAAGCATTTCTCCATAGTTCCAACTTATGCTTGCTTTACTGTCTTGCCAAGTAGCACACCACATTATCAACAAACAACATAAAGTAGTTCAATCTCTATCAACTAGTGAGCTGTTAGGTCAGCTGTTCCAGTATGTAACCTGTTCACTAGTAGAGTCATCCAAGGACTTCTCAGCTTCTTGTTAGGGAGAAAGACAGACAGATCCTAAAACAAGGGAATGAAAGGAAAAGCAGTAGCTCGTATCAATGGAGAACTCTGAGAATACTTTATCTTTACCAGATTGATAGAAAATACTGTTTAACTAATGCAAACAAAAGATTGACTCAATCTAAAGCCTTGATGGAATGTAACTTTAAGAATTCAGAACCTTGAGTATTGACCCAAAAGGGAGGTCAATATGGCCTCCGATGCCAAGATTTAAAACCCTGGTCTTAATATGTTCATTATGAATGCACTTCCACCTGAGTGTCTCCAAATTTATCTGCATTGGCACCTTCTCATAGGCTTTCTCCAAATTGATAAAACCTAAAACCTTGATGGAACGTAACTTTAGGAATTCAGAACCTTGAGTATTGACCCAAAAGGGAGGTCAATATGGCCTCTGATGCAAAGATTTAAAACCCTGGTCTTAATATATTCATTATGAATGCACTTCCAACTGACTACCAGTAACATCCCCAAATTTTGAACCCGCACACGCCGACGATTTGGGCCAACTATGTTGGGTTGACTGATTGGGTCGGCACTTGGATAGACTTTAGGCCTTAGTTGGTGTGAAAAATGTGCGTATATACGCTTCACACCAAAGCCAAAACATCTTAAGTGGATAAGATAACACACTAAGTGTGTGTATGTGCTTCACAAGGAAGCAGACTCAAGTATATAAGGGAATGGCTTCACACGTAAGCCATTACCTTTGCTTTTGAATGGAATTCTAGTGAGAGGAAGAGAGAAGAGAGAGCTCTAAACTTGGTTTGCTTTTGAATGGAATTTAGTGATTGGAGCCTGGGCGTGAAGCGGTGGATCGAGGATCGAAGAGAATCCCAAAATTTCAATGTGGAAACCCTAGCTGGGGTGTGAGCACGTGGATCGAGGGATCGATCAACTCAAAGGTAAGAATTGTATTGTGTTTTGCATGTGTGTTAGTTTTAGTTAACTTGTGTGTGAGGAAAATCAGGAGAAAAGAGATTAAGTTTTAAAGAAAATGAGTTTGAGAAGTTAGAAACCGTGAATGTGAGAAATCTGGCAAAACCGATCGATCGAAATAAGTGATCGATCGATCGATTTTGTCAAGAGTGTAAGTATAAAGGTTTTTGGAGAAACTGATCGATCGAAATTTAGTTCAATTGATCGATTTGTGAAACCGATCGATCGATGCGGTGAAACCGATCAATCGATATGAGCATCGATCGATCGATTTGTGAAAAGTTGTGTGTGTGTTAAGGGAAACCGAAACCGATCGAACGATTTGGGAATCGGTCGATCGAAATGAGTAGACAGGATAAGGATTGGTTTCTGAGTAAACCGATCGATTAATTTGAGAAACCGATTGATCGATTTCTCGATCAATTTTGGCAGATTCAGGATTTTGTTCTGTTTTGGTGAGAGGACTTAGGGGAGACTTTATATCTTTCCATTTTATGTCATTTTTTATATATGGGCTATAATGTGATGTATTCTAGGTGTGAGCTTGTGTATGCGTGTGAGAGGCTAGCTTGGAGTGAGACGTCTTCGTTTAGCTTCTCGTCGAGGTAGGGAAAACTCTGTAATATGTGCATTTGATTACAACTAGCATGAATTTTGTGATGTGATAAAAATATGTGTTTTGTGAAACTTGTCATTTATTTAGCATGAATTTCTTTCATGATTTCAAATGAGAAAAATGTGTATATGAATGTGCACTCAGATTCGTGTGCATATGTAAAATCAGCCATGCGCGTGTGTGACATCAAAGAGATGTGAATAAATGTGCGTGGAAGCTTTGAAACTTCAAACCTAATTATAAAATACCACATTTCACGGTGATAAACTATAAGTTAATTTCGCACTTTGATTTAATGTTTATGCGTGATATCCGTGACCGACGTGGCGGGATATCCGTGACCGACGCAGCAGGATATCCGTGACCGACACGGCGGAAAATCCGTGACCGATACGGCGGGATATCCGTACAATTGTGCTTCGGGACGGATAGATATCCGTTCATTCCTTACCCATAGTGATAAATTTCCTTTGGTACAAGCTTCTCTCATACGAAGGGACTTGGGCATTATGTAAATGGTTCATTGAACGACGATGGTGGGTATTCCCATCGGTATAATATTGCGGCTCTCAATGCTATATATGCTAGGGAGAGGAATTAAGTTATCTATTTAAGTTTTTTTCTGTGTTATGTGAAAAGCTTTGGAAATCATGTGTTAAGCTTTGAAATTTGTATTTGATATCAATTTTGCTTCAAGTTAAATATCTTAAATTGTGAATTTTCGTTTGATAAGCATGCTCGAATAATGTTATAAGATATATGTGTGATGTGATAATATGCATGCTATTGATGTTTCCTTACTGACCTTAGATGTTAGCTCATCCCTCGACTATACGTCACAGGTACAGGTGTAGAGCAGGATCGGGTACTGAAGAAAGGCACAGGATCTCCCGTTTGGGGAATTCTACCCTAGGTGAGGATTTGGACTAGACATGTTATGGGTTTGTATAGTGGATTTTTGGGGTCTTTTGGATTGTGGACTTGGTATGTCCTGGGATTAAATACAGTGTTAAGAATGGTTTTGTATATACGTTTTGGAAGCCACTGTTTAGGTGATGGTCGTCCGTCACCGGTGGTTTCTTTTGGTCCTTTGCATTAAATGTTATGTATAAAGTAAAAAGATTTAGATCTGCCTAGTGATATCTAAAATTCCATTTTCATGCATGTATGATATCTGCTTTGATTTCTACGCTTATACGTGGATATACCAAGTATTTATGTATTCGGATTGTGAAGTGTGATCAGACAGTCCAATTTTTCCTGAGTTTAGGATGTAAGAAAGATGAAAAAAATATTGTACGAGATTTTTTAAGAACAGGAAAAATCGGGCTGTCACAGTTGGTATCAAAGCTTAAGCGTTACGTCTTGTTGGGACTCAAGGCTATGGCAGTAGATTCTATCAGGGCATAGGAGACCCAACTATGACTCTGTCACAGTTGGTAAAATCTTAGGCTTTAGGTCTTCAAGGGACTCTAAGCGATGGCAGTAGTTCTATCTAGCACATAGGTTATGGATCTTCACGATCACTTGTAGAAGAGATACTTGTTGATCGTGATAGAAGTACGGTGATAGGATACGAGATATGTTAAGGTTATATTGGAACATAGAGTCATGATGACAGCGATCATTGTTGATTGAAACTTTGTTTCATTTTGACAGATCACTATGGCACCACGCAAAAGAGCAAAAGACCGTACGCACCAGAGAGAATGATTATGAGCAAACTAGGCAGTTGTCGAAGACAATGATCAACACAATGACCCAACACACAGCATTACTCACGGCTATGTTGAGAGACAGGGCTCGCACCTATCCATCCGCACCGGTTGAGTCATGCTCAAGGTGTGGGAAGCGGCATAGGACAATGAACTGTAGATGGTCCACAGGTGCGTGTTTCAAGTGTGGGCAAATGGGACACCTGATAAAACATTGTCCAACATTGAGGAAGGGGGTGACGACTTCGGCAACAACTCAGGATACCTCTCGGTCTACTGGTCGGGATCGTACCCTTGCCATCTCCTCATCTGCACCTACTGAGACCTGCGCGCGGTGTGGAAAGCGACACCAAATGGATGAGTGTAGACGAGCCTTAGGTGCACGTTTCAGATGTGGTCAGGTGGGACATCTGGTGAAAAATTACCCCGAGACGAATTTAGAGCAGATAACATCGACGTCTACTCCCGGACCAATTCTTCCTATAACTCAAGGTCGTACCAGTGACACATCGACACGAGATGCCCAGGTGGCAAATAAAGTCCTCCAAGGTATAGATTCATTATCGATTATTAAGATTTCATTCTAAATTTTAAATAATGAATGTCCTTAGAATTCGTGTTTGTTTTTGGTACTTGAGGAATGTCACGACACCATCATATGTGTATCTAATTAAATCACCTGCATGGCATAAACAGGTTTCAATTTCAAAAGATTAACTAAGTAGGTAACAATTATGATGACAGACATGAATAAATCGTGACAGTTAGAGTATTACTTAAGGACAAGTTGTTTAGTAAATTTGAAATTTAGTTGACACTTATGAGCAATGATGTTTGAACCAAAAACTTGTAAATAAGTTGACATTTAACAGTTCGAATTGCAATGTTATGTATTAAGGTGAATGAATCATGAGTGATTAATGTTCGGAAGCACTCCTTCCAACCTTGAGTGTAGTTGCTAATCACTGCAGTTTTATGTGAACATCCTTAAGGATTTGGGAAAATTTAAAATAATAATGCCGGTAATTGACATAAGGTGCAGACGATTCAATTAAGGACTTAAGCCTTGATTTAAAGAGTTTAAAAAAACTAATAAAATAAAGTTAGGTAAAGTTCGGAGCATATTTTCAAAAATACCCGAAATTTACCGATAATTTGACCGAAATTTGACCAATTTACTGTTCGGATCATGAACGAAACCAAAACCGAGATTTTGATCTATGGTGAGGTCAGTCTAAAGAGATCTACCCCATGACAGGTGGTATCAGAGCAGGTATCGACCAAGAGATCAGCGTTATGTCACGGGGTCGCAATTCTGCAACCTCAGTCTCGTGCGGCACCTAACGCACGCTGCGCAAAGTCAGCCTACTTCTGATACTAACTATCGCGGGGCATCCTTCGATGCGCTTTCAACCCGCGCGGTGCTTCGCTACCACATACAACGAAGCCAACTCATCTACACATCAGCTCTGATACCACCCGCCTAGAGGACGGGAACTCCCCCAACGTGGTTACCTCTGTTTCGCGGCCTACCACCCAACTGTATCGTGTCCCTTACGACATGCTCAATTGCACCACTGTGCTAAACTTGGCCTGCTCAAGATTCACCCTGTGCACTGCAATAGTACCTCGCTTCGCAACAGTCTTGGCATGCAGCTCCCCATGCCACCATGTCTTGCTCACATACCGAACCAAGCCCACAGCCTTATGCCTCGTGCTCGCGTGCTCAACTGAGTCCCACGCAGCCTGCCTTTGTGTGCGTTCCGAATTACTAGCACCCGTTCATCCTTGGCCCACATGCTGTCGTGCTCAACTGAGTCCCACGCAGCCTAGTGTTCTTCTCGCAAGGTTGCCCAGCCGTATGCACCACGACGCGAAGTCTGGAGCCATACACCAACCTCCCTTGGGTGCCACACGACGCTCGGCCATTGTCGTCTTAGGCCCACCCTTTTCGTGCCTAGGAGACACTTCGCGCCTCTCCGCAACGCAAGGCCGTGTGGGTGGAAGCGCCTCCACCAACTCTCCCACATAGAAGGGTAAAACAGTCATTCAGCCAGAATGGCAAGAGAACCTCAAACCTATTAGTTTGACATAACGCAACGCCTCCGCATCGCTAGCCTATCTTGGCTGTGTCGCGCCCATGTCGCGACCGTGCCGCGTCCATGTCGCGACCGTGCCGCTCCCGCATCTTACCCACATGCGACAGTGTCACGTCCTCGCAGCGCGACCACGTCGCAAGGCCCTCTTGGCCCCATGTTGCATGCCCTCCTGGCACCACATGTCGTGCCCCAAGCACCGTGCTGCAAGCTCGAGTATTGGCCCCGTCACAGTTAGCTTGTAGGCGACGGAGGAAGTCGAGAAGCATACACACAAATTGATTGTTCGCGTGTGAAAAGAAGGTGGTCGAGTGCCATGAGGATGTTGATTTTCTACAACAAGGTCAAGAACATGTTGGCGGACATGTGAGATGATGAGGCTTCTAAAGAGCATAGTAACAAAACTCTGATTTTTTCAATAACAAGTTTGGACTTGAACCTGAAACCTTGAGGTTGCAATATTGTCAACCTTCAATTGTGCTATAGGCCCAAGCCTTCTATAACGTCAAATCAAATAAAAATTATTGCTCAACTGCATGTTTTACGTTTAATCATGACTTGATGAAAAGTTCACATATATTCACATATTTTTCTAATTTTCTGGACTTTCAATTAAAAAGAAAATTTTACATCTTAAATCACGACTTTTTACATGTATAAATTTCATAATTAATTAACTTTTACAGAATATTCTTTAAAATTTTGTAGTTTAAACTTTTATTTTGGGTTTTATTCTTAACTCTCAACCAAATACAAGTGACATGGGGTTCCAATAAAATATCCTAACCTCCATAATTTTCCTATCTCTTCTTGATTTTCTCTAAATTTTGTTGTTTTTCCCAAATTATAATTTTTTCAACTCACCAAATAATTTATGAATCTCAATTATTTCCTCAAACTTGTTGCGATTTTAAAAAAAAAATTCGGATTTTTCCCGAACCACAAAGTTTTTCCCTCTCCAAGTAAAATCCTGGTTCCTGACTTGGTGACGGGTCGAGTCGACCGATACCCGACTCACCCAACCCAAATTTTTTACCGGGTCAAGCACATAAACTTGACCCGTTGGTGGGGTAGGGCATGAGGCGTCGGGTCGGGATGGATCAGGTCAACCCGAACTGACCCGATATTTTATATATATAAATCATGGTAATAGGGAGTTTTTACAAGGTTCAGTTGGTCGGGTCGGGCACATACTGCTGGACTGTCGGGTCGGACATATACCCTTGGCCCTTCGGGTCCAGCATATACCCTTGGCCCTTCGGGTCCGGCATATACCCATGGCCCGTCAAGTCGATTAGGGTCGGGCATATGCCATTTGCCATTGGATAAGCCAAAATTTTGGCCCGTCCTGATCCGTTGATAGCCCTAGTGACCGTGCTAAAAAGGATGATCAGAACTAGGGTTGTCAATGGACCAATTCGAGTCAATTATTGTTTGAGCACTATCGTAAAGGGAAAAGATTGAGCACAACCCGTTGATAGCCTAGCTCAGCTTAGCCTCGAATCTTGTAGGGAGTAAACTACCCAAATCCGTGGCCCAATTTAGACCAGGTCGGATTGATTTCGGGCTTAGTCAAAGAGCATTATGGAAAAGTACTAAATCTAGTTTTTGTTGATTTGTCTAAGTTTATGATTTTTGTAAAAATAAAATAAAATAAAATTGTTTAAGAATTCAAATATTATCTTTTCCATTTAAGTATGTTAACATAAGTAACCTATGTATTATCTTTCACTATGTAATATAAGTGCTTAACACATTTATTATATATTAACAATAAATTTACAATAATGTATCAAAAAATATATAAGATATATAATTGTAAACTAAGATCAAGTTAAGCCAACCTGAGCTTCAGGCTAGCCGATCCTAGCTAGATCTTAAATTAAATGGCCTTTAGGTATTAGGCTCGCCCCTTCAAGCTTAAAACCTAAGCCCTAGCCCAATTTTTTCTAGGTCGGTCCAAGCTGGGCCACCAGGTCAGCCCAAACCTTGACAGCCCTGGTCACAATGTTGCAAGTCAAGCCTTACATCAAGCCCTACCTCCTCAAGAATAAAACATTCAAGTGATCCCAAACAGCAAAGAGCTTAAGAATTCATTTGGGGCCTTGAAGAAAATCAAGATTCGATGAGTGAGATGGACAAGTAAACAAATGTCCATCACGTTGCAACACCATGATGATGATGATGCAATGTCGTAGCGTCACACTTTTTGCCATCCAAGTCTATAACTACTACAATGGTTTTTGTCAAGAGGTTACTTAAGCTGATTCCAAATCTAGCTTCTCAAGTCACCATAATACCGAAGTAGTACTCTGACTGGTCTATCAGGAAGCTTCTGATTTCTAGGGTAAACTGTTATTGGAAATTTAGACCTCTCAGTTTTGGTCGCTTTCTTGCGATCTTCTATTCTCTAGGGTGAGGAGATAGCGATGCCAAAGCGCTTTGGAACAGTTGTTCAGTGTTTTTTGTTTCTCTTGCCACTAGGACTGTTGCTTAATGCCATCCGGATGTAATTTTATTTTCTTAATGAAATTGCATTGTTGGCAATAAAAAACATATATAAATAAACAAAACATATAAAAAAAGTAACCATAGTACTAATCCTCCTACTATTCATGGTTTATAAGAATGGAGAGTTAAATCATATGACTTTGTATATGAAAACTTATTTTTTCGACAGTGAAAGGTTTAAAATATATATACCAAAATTTATCCAGACATAAATTGTTTTGACTGACAAGTGAAGAGATACGATTAAGCCCCATATTGAATCAACAAAAAGGATAATCTGCACATTTATAATCAAACTGCTTACCAGATTTGGTGCAGCCCATCCAACAAGGACAGAGAGAATCGTCATCACCTACAACTCAAAGAATTGTTCTATTAAGTTGCCGCATAAAATCAGTGTTTGCAAGCCATCCAAATTCAAAAGGGAAGATGCATGCAGCACACTTACAACCAATGCAGAAAGGCAGCCTGTTAACACTAGCCTCCTTGGATGACGCATTGCCAAGATCTTAAGACATCATCTCAATGTCAGATAAACAGATAATATGATCAATTTGTACAAAACTGAATGCAAAATAGGATCCACAATCCCTTTCCTGACATTTTTAAATAGTCATACAAAATAACACCAAAAAGCACATAGTAATATAACATTTCGGTCAAACTCAATAACAATTATAACCAATGTTCAAATTTAAAATAACATTTTAGCAAAGAGGAATCAGTTAATTATAAAAAAAAAAATCACAATCTTCCCAAATAACTCCAAGGCTATATCCTTTTTCATATGATTTTTGTTAAAATTGTTCCACCAGTTGTACAAGCAGGACAGCCAAAAACAAGTCAAGTCAGGTCAACTCAACCAGCTTGCTCGACAATTAGGCTGAGTTTGAGTTTCCCAATCATACAAGGCAGTGCCCTACAGACGAGGATTTCTTACCTAACGAAAGCATTAAGCTCTGGAGATATTCCTATGCATTCTACTACAAGAGAGACACACCACGTGGATATGAGTCGACCAGAAAAAAACAGACAATAATTAATATGTTGATTATTGCCAAAATGTTAAGGAACTTTTGTTATGAACCACTTGCAAACAAGTCAATTTTGGACAAGAAGCAAGTAAATTAGTATTCTTAATAGAGCTCTACCTGGAAAACAATCCGATTGACGTCAATGCTTTTAAAATCGCTGGGCGGACTCGGGCAGTCGGAGAGATATTCGGGCGGAAATCACTAGGCGGCGCCCGGGCTGGCGCCCCAAGATCCAGGCAGTTATGTATATATATGTTATATATACACATATATATTTTATTTCATCACAAATATATATATATATTGATGGGGACATCAAGATTGAGAGCATCGGATTTGGGCCGCAAAAGATTTTCCAACATCGGAAGAAATGAAAGAGGAGCCAGAATTGAAGAATTGAGAAGAAATTGAAGATTTGGGACGTGTTTTAGTCGATCGATCAATCCCAGATACTCGATCAATCGATTGAGGACAGTGGCTTGTGAGCTTTTGTCAACTTATTCTTCTCAATCGATCGACCGATCGATTGTGGACAGACTTCGAGTGATTTATAAATTTATAAATCAATCGATCGATTTAACGCATAAGTCAGGTTCGCCAAAAGACGAAATTTTAGTTTTTTTTGGAAAGCGTGTCATTTTAGTGTTTTATTATTTTAGGATTTTCTTCTTTTGAGGCCTACTATATAAGTCCTTATAAGCATTGTAAAAAAAACTGATAGTTGATAATTAATGAAAATCGAGAGTTTGCTTTTGTGCAAACCCTAGAAGACTTGAGAAGAGTTTTCAACCGAAAGAGTGAATCTTTCAAAACCTGAGGAGTGAATCTTCATTTTTCGTGCGACTTGGTGCGAAGCCAACGTACAACCTTGGTGTGAAGTCTCGGAACCCTTGGTGTGAGGCCTTAGAACCCTATCTTTTTATTCGATTTTTTCTTTAATTATTGTCAGGTAATATTTTCTTTTATTTCCTTTGATAAAATCAAAACCCCAAACCCTTATTAATTGATATCTTTTGATTTTCCCCGTTTGATTGACTTAATCCTTCGAGCCTTAATTATTCAAATCTCAGGGGAGTCAAGAGACGATACCGTAATTGTCGCTTGGTGCCTTAAACTAGATCGAAACTCGAGTTTCTCCATCGGAGTCATTTTTCTAGATCGGGAATTTTCGATATATGTGAATGCTAAAATTTGAGTTAACCTACTTGTTTTAATTAAACCTATTGGGTTATTTTATGCGTTTGGGTGATTTCGAATATTTCCGCTATTCAATTTAATCTAAAGTTAATCTGACGGGGGACGTCAAGATGGAGAGTATTGGAGTTTGGCCGCAACAGAATTTTCAGCTTCAAGGAAGAAAAAAAAATTAAATTTTTTTTTTTTTTTCGGTGAACAGAGTGTCACGGACAGCCGTGATGAACAGTATCAAACGTTTGTGAATAGGGACGGACGTCCGTGATTTTAACCCATCACTGTCTGCATGTCACGGACGTCCGTGGGCGTTGTGACGGAGTTTTCTAATTTTGCAAAAAATTTCTTTTTCAGTCTTTTATTATTATTAGGACTCTTTATTCGAATTAATTATCGGTAGCCTATATAAGGAGGCTTGTAAAGACAATTTAAGGAGTGAATTGAATATTTTCAATGTTTTGTGCTTGAATATTTTTCTTCCCGAGATGGGTTTGGTGTAAGGCCAAGGGAGTGATTCCCATATATCTTTTTGTTTATATTTTGTCATCTATTTTCTTGATCTTTCATTATATTTGCTACCTATCGATCTCTGCTTGCTTTTCTAAATCCCAATCTATTGATTTCTTGATCCCAAACCCTAAACCCCTTTCTAGATACCTAATCAAACAGAGCTCAAAACCCTTTTCTAAACTATAAACCTAAACTAAACCATAAGCCTATTATAAAACCATAAACCTAATTCCGCAACCCTAGTTTGAACCCGTGAACCTACATCGGATCGAAAATGAACGCCCAAGCATGGAAAAGCTAGAGTTTTATCTCTAGGCCCAATCCCGCCTCAAATCTAACGGTACTTGCGCATCGGACTGGACCCTAGCCGGATCTCGTGTGATCTACTTATTTGAATTCTCAGAACCCAAAGGTATCGTGAAAATTTTGCGATTAAACTTGAATTAATTTATTTAATTTCGGCAAAATTGAATCAAAATCATATTCACGCATTTTAGGGTTACCCTCCCGTGTCATAATCTCAACTCGCATTAATTAGGGTTTTAGCGTTTGTCCCACATCAAATATATATATATATATATATATATATATATATATTATTTGAACCCCTTCTTATTGTGAAATTATTTGCACCCTACAACTTAGGGTGGGTTATTTGCATTATTTGCAATAAATTTATTAGGGTTGTGCTAATTGCACCCAAGAACACCCACAAGATCTATTGTGTGGAAAATCGGGGTGAAACACGACCTCTATCATCTGATCCGACGTCATGATGGTCTTCACATGTCACATGTCCCTAAAATACCAAGTCTCACTTTAAAGTCAGTGCAAGGACCAAATTTTCGAGTGCAAGGGCCCTTTCAAAATCTGCCAAGTAATGACTCCCGAGAAAAAAAATAAAAAATAAAAAATAAAAATTGGAGATCGAATCCGTCCGCCTACTTAAATCGGGCGCCCAGCAGCCGCCCGTATCGAAGTTTCAGAATAATGGTTAACATTCAATTAAAACTTAAAACTAATAATATATTTTACCAGAATAAATAGATGATGTATGACACCAATGGTATGGTCGATAATAAAAACACTATTGAGCAACTCGAAAAATTTTAATGAATAAACTCAACTCTAAAGGGAGTCAGGGACTGATCCAATTTCAAGTTTCGGGAGCAACTTGGTATTTATGATATGGTAGAAACTCAAGAAGAAATATAGGAAAAAGAAAATATAAAGTTTTCAAAGGAAACTGCACCAAGGACTGAGATCAGCCCTTAATGGGGAGGTTAAGAAGAGAAGCCAACTTAAATCTCCTGCCATTGTCTATCAAAATCAGTGATATTTCTACAACAGTTGTAGGATGTAGTTTAATTGTATCCTATTGTATCAGTTATATTGTGTTCCATGTGTCTAACCATAGTTGTTAAAGGCAAAATTTTTTTATAGTGATATCTAAAAGATGTATAATAACTAATAAATACAAAAAAAATAATAATAATAATAGTGATAAAAATGTGATTATTTACTCATTAAGTATCAAATGCTCTACAATTGGAAAAACTAGCAACCAACAATCAAGAAACTAAACCAACAAAAAAAACTAGTATATCATTTATTTTGAATAGATAATAGTTTTAAAGCCTTTGGATTTTAAAGACATTCAGTTGATCAATAAATTCATATTTAAAATTAATTTGATACAGTTGAAAATTTTAAAATAGTGAAGTAATCTAATTTCGTTTTGATTGATCTATCAAAGTTTTTAAAAATTGGGTCTTAAGTGATTCAGACTTTGCTCAAGAGGTGATGCCATCACGAATATAGTTGGAGGTCCGCTGTCTGATTCAGACTTTGCTCAAGAGATGATGCCATCACGTATATAGTTGGAGGTTAGTTGTCTAATTTGCTACCCATAGTTTTTTTAGAGTTTTAAGGATAATGTCCAATGAGAACTATGATTATTTTCAAAAAGGGGGAAAATAAACCATTTGTAAGGCTTGGTTGTAATGTTTATCATCTCACTTAATGTTGTTGTGGAGGCCCTAGATAGGCCCACCTAATTGCCTCCTAGATGTCTAGCATCTCTACTTGTGACGCCTAAGGCAGGCAAAAGCATAACAAGGATATGCCTAGGCGGTCACCTTCCCTAAGCAGAGCCCAAGCACAGCTTTTGACAACAGTGTCTAATCACCATTTTATGTTCAGGATGGTGGTGGATTCTCAAATTTTTACCTTACTCTGAAGGTCCCTGAATTCTGTGTCGTTGTTAGATGGATCTTGGATGTCATTCAATTTATTTTAATGTCAGTGATTATAACTACCACTCATTGGATTGTGGCCCTCTACTCTATAACCGTCCATTTGGGGTTACTTATTTTCCATTTTGTAACCGTTCTCCATTTCTAATGAAAAGGATAGAACTTTCATCTCAAAAAAAAAAAAAAAAACACAATGCATAACTATTTTTATAATATATAAGCTATATAAGATTATATAACTAATATGATATTCTATAAATTTCTCTAGGGAGACATCGGTTGACCAAGCAGTTTCTCTTAACCTTTATTTGAATTTGAGAAGGTCAAAAATTAATCTTCACAAATCCCTTGTCTGTGGCATAAAAGGTCTAGAGCCTAGGTTATAGGAGGCAGCAAATATCTTAGAAATTAGGATGTGAGGTAGTTTCCCTCCTAATGAAATATCTAGGCCTTCCTATTAAACTGAATCAGTTAAGAGAAGTGGACTGGGATCCATAATTGGAGTCTTCAAAAGGAAAGCATCTCTCCTTTTCTGGTCATATCACAAAGATCAAACCATGCTTGGCCAATCAACAGGTGGCGATAGTGAAAAAAATGGAGAAAATACAAATAAATTTCTCATGAAGTGGAATGGATTTGGATAGGAAGGTCCACCACATTAATCGGTAAGAGGTGTGTCCCAAAGAAGCTAGTTGCTTAGGAATTAATAGAATGAAGGATCTCAATTTTGCCTGATTAGGGAGTTGTGTTGGAAATTGATCCTCCTTCTGACTTTACTTCCAAAAAAAAAAATCAGGCTTTTACCTGTCATTAAGTGGGTGGAAATTCAGTGAATCAGCATTTTGGCTTGGACAGAACCATACTTTGGCATCCATGATGAAGCCCTCAAGCTTCAATGGGATATGGTAATCAGAATAAGTGATGTTTGGTGTGGGGAAATTTCTCTCTACATATTGGTTTCGTCACCTGTTTAGGTCCACCATAAATCCAATAGCTAAACTTAGAGACCATGGGTCAAAATATCGTCCGATACCGATACATATCGGTTTTGGACCCGGACGATACAATAAAATGACTTTGTATCGTATACCATTGAAAACAATCAATTTATCAGACGATACGGGCAAAATATCGCCCGTATCGTCCGATAATTTCATCATTTTCCCATTTACTTGAAACAGTCAAATTATCGTCTGAAACGAATAAATTATCGCCCGTATCGGACGATAATTTCAAATTATAGTCCGATAATTTGGTGGTTTGACATGGACCCATAATTTGAAATTATCATCCGATAATTTCAAATTATCGTTCATATCGCCCGTATCAGACGATACTTTGAAATTATCGTCCGATAATTTGGTCGTCTGATTTTTTGGAGGTCAAGATGATACGTATCGGAAATCTGATTTTTTGATCCATGTTAGAGACTGCCCATTATTCTCTGGAAATTGACCTCTCTACACAGACGGGGATTCAAAAGCAATATAACTCAAGTGATCTCTTGCATCTTTTGCAATCACGCTTATGAAGATGCAAATCGCTTATGTCTTTTTCATTAGTAATTCTTACATTTAAATCTTGATCTTATTAACTCCTTCATGGACTTGTGGAAAGGAATTCGTTCAAGCAAAGTGCATGTGGCAAAAGGTCTTATTTTTGCAGGTCTGCGGCCGATGTGGAAGTAGTGAAACACAATAATTTTTAAAGTAAAGCTACGAAGCCCGTATGGTACTTCAAAATTTGATGCTAAACCCGCAACATGAAAACGCACACACAAATATATATATATATATATATATATATATATATATATATATATATATATATAGTAGAAACAGAAAATAAAAGAGCATGTCCATGGAAAAGGGCACAATAAACAACTACTACTAAGGTTCTATAATCCAATCCAGAATGCTAAAACAACCAGTACCGGCACCAGAATTGAAGCAAGCCCACTTATTTCTGTTTTTATTTCTACAAAATTGAAATTACAATTACTGTTTTTTTTTTAAATCCCAAAATTCAATCCACAATGCACAGAATTGTAGTTTCTAATTCCACGTTTTGGATAAAAATTCAATCAATATTGATCATCATCACAACCTTATCCCATCAATTCAATCAATATTGATCATCATCACAGCCTTCTCCCATCAATTCAATCAATATTGATGTATTGAAATTTTTTAAAGTTACAAACTAAGAACAAATAAAAAAAATCTAAAAAATTCCACAGAAAAAAGGAAGGGGAGGGGATCATAAACTCACCGCAGCAGCAATAAACGTCTTATCTCCGATCTCCGAGAGTACGGTCATTGCCAATGACTTGGTGAAACCCTACTCAAGAACATAGAAAACACAAATATCAAAATTCTACATTTATTTTTTCTCTCGAAAAAAAAGGAGAGAGAGAGAGATTTATTTTATTTTTTCTTAAAAGGAAGAGAGAGATTTTGAATGAACCTCAAGTACTGAGATACCCATTAAGGATGTGGGATCGACTAACGTGCGCCGGTGGGTTTTTTTTTCTGTAGGATAGAAATTTCAGAGACGGCAGAGGAGACCTAATAAGAGATGGGAGTGAAGCAGTGATAATTTGAGGTTCTCCGCTCTTCCGACTTCCGAAGCAACTCTGACTCGGGCCCGAATCCTCTGATTCTCTACGCTACCTAATAACGACTGGTCCCTAACTCCCGATTAGCGTAAGAGGCCAAAGAGGGAATCTATTCGCCTGTTTTCTAAAATTACAATCGTCGCCCCTCGTTATATTAACTATTGATCTTGAAATTATGATCCTACTATCAGACGATTAAATTTTGATTCATTATAACACATCATGAAAGGTGATTCACAAACCATATTGATCTATGCATGTAATCTTATTCATTTTTTGAGATGGGTGTCACGTGATATCAAAATCATATCATCTGATGGTAGACTCGTGATCTCAAAATATATTATATCAAAAATTGGGATGAAAAAAAAAATGACATTATTATATTCAAAGTAGTCAACAATTTAAGAATGTGAAATCCGAACAATGCTCAAATCCTAAAAGATAGAATCAGATTTCTAGTCCTATCCCATCTGCTGCCTTTGAAAATAAAAGCATCTTGACTTTCTTGATTTTCACTTTTTATAAAATGATGTGTAGTCAAGATTTTCTTATTTCAAAGGGCATCCGATTGGATAGGACTGAAAATCATATTCTACCGAGTAGGATCTGACCATTGCCGTGTGAAATCCGGATTGAGAAGGCAAAATCTTGGATTATAGATAAAAGTGTTCTTTTATACGAAGCACATGTGTCTTGTGAGAGATATAGACGAAAATCTAATATTTCCGTGTCAAATAAAAACAAAAATCTAATATTCCCATCCGTGCCCTTTTCGCATCAAACATAGTTATTAAAATTAATAATAAAAAATCTAATGAATTTGCCCCATGCATAATTTGCCAACCAACGCTTCTCCCATTATAAGAGAAAGAAAAGATGTCTAAAAGTGTCAACTTCAAATTTTGAAATGACATCTATAACCCTGGCAATAACTGTTTATTATTCAAGTAATCATGATTAATACTCGACTCAATTTGAAAGTCACCTGAGTCTGAGTTAAGTCAGAGACTTATATAAATTCCACTTCATCCGATCCAATAATTTACTAAATATATTTTAATTTGTATAGTCTAAAAAAGTTAATAAAAAAATAGAAAAGTGTATTAAAAAAAGGATGAAAAGATATATGGGTAAAATGAAGAGTTTAATATTTTTTTAGAAGGATTTCTAAAACTTTGTGGCAAGCAAATATTTGACATATAAGAATAGTTTATGAACTCGAATCCGACTCTACTTGAAATCTCGGCTAGTCAAATAACTCGGTCGAGCTATTCATTGGCTCACAGAGTTTTAGAATTATGCAACCACTGCTAGTAGAATGCACATACAATGACACGTCAGCAAGAAAAATGCACCTACGATTGTGCGAGATAAGGTGCGATAGGGTGAAAATTTAGAAAAGTGGGAAAGATTTATGAGATTTTGGGATTTTGGAAAAGATTTCTAAGTGGGCTTCGTATAACTTAGTTATACCAACATTCCCTTCATTTTAAAAAGATTAATCTTTTCGTCCCATCATCAAGTGACAACTCTCCCTTCTAGCACTATAATAGTAGAGATGGATTCTCAACTTCATATCTATTGTCCTCTCATATATGGTAACCAAGTTCAGATTCGGTTATCATTGAGTTAGTGACTCAATTCAATTTAATTTGGATAAATTTGGATAAAAAATTAAGAAAATTTTGAAAAAATTTAGGAACTATAAAATATAATATATTATAATAAAAAAAAAGTGTTAACCTATTTAAAGTTAAACTTGAAACTATTTAAATAATAAGCATATTACACAATTCACATGCATGAATTTTATTTTTTTTTAAAGTTGTTTTGTATTAGAAAATAAAAACCTTATCTAGAGCCCTAGAATGCCCACGTAAAACTATAGCAAGCACCACAAGCATTGGTACCTGGAAAATCGAACCATCGGGAGTAAATCAGAGTAGATACTTTGGCAAGTGTAGGAAACCTTAATAAAATAGGAAAATTTGTTGGATATTTAATATTTCTCTCTTATTTACAAAATAAATATCAACAACAACGTATAAAGGAGGAAACTGAAATGCTGGGAAAAAATCTTTGACACAAAAGAAACAGGGCCCCTTTAATAGAATAAATTTTTCTTAAAGTACAAAAACTCCCTTTATATAGGGACAAGAAAAGATAAGAGGTGCTTGGACTGGAAACTTCTAATGTTGAAAGTGAGGGATCAATAGTACCTTCAGCTATCGCCCAATGAAAATTAAACTATGATTATACATACACTATCATGAATCAGATTGTCAACATGAAGCTACTTGTTTTGGCCTCTGACTTTATTCCTAGTAATCCAAATATTCCTTATGGTGAAGATGGGAATATGATCCCAAATCTATTTCTTTAAACCCGAGAATCTGCTCTTATCCCAGTTGATCAAAACTGAAGAAATAATATTACAACTGCATGTGGAAACACCAAATGCCTTGAAACACAAAAGGGCCAAATTTTATCACAAGATAGAAATAGATGATTAATGTCTTCTTCGTTTTCGTTACACAAGAAACACAACCGATCAATATGCATTCCCTTGCTCCTTAGGTTGGTGAGTGTAGCAAGCTTTTTGAAAAAATCGACCATAGGAAGAAGACAATTGTAATAGTCCTAAAATTCTGAAACGAATTGGACTGCTTTGATATGCATGTCTGACACGGAAATCGAGACAAATTTTAATTTTATAATAATAATATTGTTATCAATATTATTAATCTGTATGCGTGAGTGGTCATGTGTCGCATATAACGCAAATCTGTGACCTGATTGTATGTGTGGTAGAATATTACAAACTTGAGTGTAGTGTATGAGGTCAACACCGGAGCGAAAGATTTAGAAGTGAAAATATCAAGGATATTTCCTGATTTAGCTTATAAGAGAAGGAAGGTTAGAGAATACCCACACCTCTCTTCTTTGATCTGAAATTCTTCCTGCAAGTTCACTTAGGTGCAGATTTGATATCGCGTATGCATAACTTCAGTTCTAGAGAACTCCCTGTGAAACCAAGGTTAGAGAAGAGAAACCCTAAATTATGGATACTCAGACTTAGAGCGTGAAGGAATCGACTTCTGTGTGTCATATCTTATTGGGAAGACGTAAACACATGTGTTAATGTAGAGCTACACCTCTGGTTCATTGGTGAACTCACTTCGACAAACTCTCGAATTTCCATATCCAAAAACCCACCTTGAGCCGGAGATGCCTTGAACTGCAGAAACGACTTTAAAAAGGTGAGTTAATATGATTTTGTAGCAGTTTAGAGGTAATAAATAAGTAGATACTTGTTCATGATGAATTCGATGAGAATGGTCTAATGAAATGATGAAAATAGGTTAAAATCAACGAACTACACTTATGACAAAAATTGTCGTATTCGACCGATCAAATTAAGTATTTGATCGATCAAATTTGAGATTTGATCGATCGAATTATATACAACTCTATAGAACAGGAGGGTGTTTTTCTAGAGGTTGAAGAAACTCTAGAAACTGATCGATCAAATTATAAACTAATCGATCAAATGAAGAACTGGTCGATCAAAATGTGAAATTGATCGATCATTTTGGAAAAATGATCAATCGAATTATATATAACAGTATATAAACAGGAAGTCTGGAATTTGAAAAATTAAGCTATGGAGGATCCGATCGATCAAATTTGAGATTTGATCGATCAAATAATGAATCCGATTGATCAAATAGGGAAAATGATCGATTGAATTCCTCTGTTCTGTATATGTTAATTTATGGGATCCGATCGATCAAATTGAGTAAATGATCGATTGAATAGTGAATCCGATCGATCAAATAAGGAGTTGATCGATTGAATTCTCCTACTTGGTCTGTTTTGGTTTTCTGGGGAAAACACTACTAGACTTTATACCAGTTAATATTCTGACATCTCTGGCACTTAGTACACTATAGGTTTGATTATTTTTACAATCTATATACTGATTAATGTTATTATTTTTATAATGACAGACCAGTATGGTCCCAAGGTTCAAAGGTCGAGGCAGATGTAGAGACGGACCAAGGACGGTTCCGTTACGAGAGGTTAATGAGGGCATTGGTACGTCTCGGGGATTGGAATTTCTATCTGAGATGAATACCATTCCGATAGGATCAAGAGGAGGAAGAGGTGGTGATGGAAGAATGGAGCAAGTGTTGGAAGCTTTGGCTGCCATGTAAAAAAAACATGGCTCAATAGACTGCATCAATGAATCAACAAGCAGCAAGACCACCTTATCAGCCCAGAGGTTTTGCTGAGTTTAGGAGAATGAGACCTCCTAACTTCTCAAGTCAAACATATCTGATTGAAGCTGAGGGTTAGATAGAAGAAATGGAAAAAGTGTTTTAGGTGCTTCAATGAAGTGATGTTGAGAAGGTGCGTTGGGCAACCTTCAAGATTGATAGTGAGGCTAGACCTTGGTGGAAATTGGTATCGAGAAATCGAGAACAAGAATTCCCTAATACTCCTTCGACTTAGGCAGAGTTCATTGAGGAGTTCAACGATAAGTACTTTCCCAAGATTGTGAGACATCAGTGGGAAGTCAAATTTATAAAATTGGAACAAGGTGCTATGACAGTACGCGAGTATGGTGCTGAGTTTGATAGATTGTCTAGATTTTCACCGCGACACGTAGCTATCGAGTTGATGAGAGCTCGAAAATTTCAGCTTGGCCTAAGGCCAAACCTAAAGAAGGAAGTGGCAATGTGGGAGTTGGTGACATATGGGGGTGTTATGTCCAAGGCCCTCATTTCAGAAGAAGAGAATCAGAAATAATTTGCATGAAGGGATAGGCAGGACAAGGAGAGGTCATTTCAAGGAAAATCTAGTGATCTTGATCAGGCAAACAAGAGGGCTTGATTCTTGATACCTCCTAGATACCCTACTCACTCTAGACTAGCAGTGTCTTCAGGATCGAGTTCTTATCAGAGGCCATCTATACATGTGTCATCCAGACCATTCAGACCTTCTGGTTCTTCAGCTAGTGGAGCTTCTATTGCACAGCGATCTTCTCGGGTCTCATCATTTACTCCGGCTCTATCATGTGCAAAGTGTGGAAAGCCACACAAGATGGAGGACTGCAGGAGAGACACGGGAGCTTGCTTCAGGTGTGGCAAGATGGGCCATATGGTTAGAAATTGTCCTGAGGAGAGTAAAGAAAGTAAGGAGAGGACTGGTTCGGTATCCACTCAGAGATCTTCTCGACCTATTATTCAAGGTCAAGCATATGCCATCACAGCAACTAATGCCCTGACATCAAACGACGTCGTTCAAGGGATCATTACGCTTTGAGAGTTAAATTGATTTATTGATATTCAGATATTATAGCATGTTTTGATAAATTTTATACATAGAGATATTAGTGACTGCTGTACACTAGATGTACACTTAACCTTTTATGTTTTGGTTTAATATATAAACTAAAGGTACCCTTGCTATGAGTCAAGAAGGGGATATATGTGAAACTGAAGCGTGGGTGTTGATCGACCCAGGATCTACTCACTCTTTTATTACTCCAATGTTCTCAGCACGTATTAGTATTACGTCTGAGAAGTTAGACTTCATTTTAGCAGTGACAGTTCCTACGGGTAGTTCAATGATGACGGACACCGTGAACAAGTCAATCATCATTAGAGTTGAGGGTCATGAGACTATGGCTGACTTGATATTATTGAATATGATAAGATTTGATGTAATATTGGGAATGAACTAGCTATTCGCTTATCATGCGAGTGCCGATTGCGTTCGGAAAGTAGTAATTTTCCGTCCTCTAAAGGTGAAGTCATTTCAATTTTTCGAAGTAAAGTCTAAGGTAACACCTTTCATATCAGCTATTCGAGCTGAAAGAATGATGAAGAATGGGTGTAGTGGTTACATAGCTTTCTTGCAAGAGAACGAGAAGAGAAGAATATCATTGTTGACATTCATATTGCTAGCGAGTACCCTGATGTATTTCTCAAGGACTTACCGGGACTACCACCTTATCGTGAGATCGAGTTCGCCATTGAGTTAGCTCCGGGTACTAAGCCAGTATTGAAAGCTCTGTATCGTATGGCTCCAGCAGAGTTAAAGGAATTGAAGGAGGAGCTACAAGAACTTCTAGACAAAGGAATTGTCCGACCTAGTGTGTCTCCTTGGGGAGCACCAGTGTTGTTTGTCAGGAAGAAAGATGGTTCGATGCGACTCTACATTAACTATCGTCAACTGAACAAGTTGATGATTAAGAATCGTTACCCGCTTCTTAGAATAGATGATCTCTTTGATCAGTTATAATGAGCGAGGTTCTTCTCTAAGATTGACTTGAGATCATGCTATCATTAGCTGAGAGTCAAGTCTGAAGACATCCAGAAGACGGCCTTCAGATCTCGATATGGACACTATGAATTCTTGGTGATGCCATTTGGGTTGACAAATGCTCCTGCGTCATTCATACACTTGATGAATAGAATATTCAAACCATATTTAGACAAGTCTGTGGTGGTTTTCGTAGATGACATCTTGTATATTCAAAGACGCAAGAGGAACATGAGTTGCACCTTCGAATAACTCTACAAACCTTCAGAGATCACAAATTGTATGCAAAGTTCAGCAACTGTGAGTTTTGGCTTGAGCAGGTCAGTTTCTTAGGCCACGTTGTCTCTGAGAAGGGTATAACAGTCGATCCCCCTAAGATCGAATCTATAGTGAATTGGGAGCAATTGAAGACGGTGATGAAAGTCCGTAGTTTTCTTGGCTTGACGGGATACTATAGACAATTTGTAGAAGAGTTCTCTAAACTCTCAGGTCCACTTACTTAGCTTACTAAGAGGAATGTTAAGTTTGATTGGACAGAGCAGTGTGAGAAGAGTTTCGAAGAACTTAAGACGCATTTAACTACAGCACCAGTGCTAGATATACCTTCTGGTGGAGGAGGTTTTACAATATATACAGTGACACATCTTATAGTGGTTTGGTTGTGTACTCAATCAAGACAAGAAAGTCATCGCATACAGTTCCAGACAACTCAAAGACCACAAGAAGAACTATCCCACTCATGATTTAGAGTTAGCAGCAATAATTTTCGCTCTGAAGATCTGGAGGCACTATCTGTACGGTGAGACGTTTGATATCTTCACCGATCATAAGAGTCTCAAGTACCTTTTTACTCAGAAGGACTTGAACATGCCATAGTGAAGATGGATGGAGTTCTTAAAAAATTACGATTGTTCCATCCAGTATCACCCATGGAAGGCTAATGTAGTGGCTGATACTTTGAGTCGGAAGTCTTCAGCTCAGTTATCACATCTCATTACGAGAGTGCATCGGTGGAACTTACTTGAGGATATGGCCTTCTGTGACACAAGGTTCAATGTTAAAGGTTCAGGCGCATTGATGGCTACCCTCGTTATCAGACAAACTTTATTTAAAAACATCCATAAACTCCAAATGATTGATGATGAGCTTGTGGTCATTAGGAAGGGTGTGATCAGCGGGAACAAACCACATTTCTCCATCAGGGCAGATGGTAATTTATTATTTCGAGATCGAGTATGCGTACCTACCAATGTTGAGCTGTGAGACACTATTTTGGAGGAGGCTCATAAGTCAGCATATGTTATACATCCTTGGAGTACCAAGATGTATCAAGATTTGAAGAAAGGCTTCTGGTGGAGAGGCTTGAAAAAGGACGTTGCTGAATATGTATCTAAATGCTTAGTTTGTCAACAGGTTAAGGTCGATCATAAGAATCTGGCGAGGTTATTGCAACGATTGCCAATACCTGAGTCGAAATGGGAAGCCATTTCTATTGATTTTATATTAGGATTGCCAAAGACATTGAGAAAACGCAATGTCATCTGGGTCATTGTGGATAGACTGGCCAAGTCTGCACATTTTTTGCCATATAGTACTATATATACTACCAATAAACTTACAGAGTTGTACCTTAAAGAGATTGTTAGACTTTATGGCATACCGGTCAGTATTGTGTCTGATCGCGATCCGCTCTACACATCTTTATTCTGGCAGAGATTCGAAGAACGCATGAGGTCTAAACTGGATTTCAACTAAGCGTTTCATCCTTAGACAAATGGGCAGACTGAAAGAGTGAACCAGATCATAAAGGACATATTGCGTGCGCGCATGTTGGATTTTTACGGGTCATGGGATCAACATTTACCTCTGATTAAGTTTGTGTACAATAACAATTATCAGTCCAACATTAGCATGGCTCCCTATGAAGCCTTATATGGTAGACGGTGTAGACCTCCTTTGAATTGGGAGGTAGTCGACGAGAAGCTTATTTTGGGACCTAATATCGTGGACAATACAACTGAGATGGTTCGGTTGATCCGCGAGAGATTATGAGTTGGTCAAAGTCACCAGAAATATAATATCCTAAAAATTTGTGTTAAACGATGACCTCGGGATCCGTGCCAGACTAGTCATAAGTTTGACTAAGAAGGAGTTCACTATTTGACTTAAGAATTGATGAACGGATATGATGTGAATATGAGGTAAGTAGGTGGAGTGTAGTGTGAATCTGGAGTCACATACACCTATCTATGTGTATGTGCTCAACACAAAGAGAGTAGGGATATAAGGGTTAAAGAACCCTAAAGTCATTTATTGGATTATTAAGGAGAGTAAAGATGAGAGATAGAGAGGGAGAAGCTAGTTAATGCAAGGGAGTTATTGTGGCTTGTTGGAAGGGAGATTGGACAACAAAAGTCAGATTTGACGCGACGGGGATCCGTTAGAGCCAAAGCTGGAACCCTAACCATTCCAACCTTGAAATCCAATCAAATTGAGATTTGATTGAGGTAAATTTTGTGTGAATTAAATGCATAGGTTATAGAGGTTTAATTGCAGTCAAGAACACTTAAAATCATAGGATAAAGGTTTAGAAAAAGAAAGAACATTGTTTGAGAAGGATTTGGAAGAACAGCCCGAAAGGGGGCAGAATCTGGCCAAATCGATTAATCGAAATTGGAGTTCGATTAATCGATTTTGGCCCAGAAGTTGAAAAGTCACGAAGGCCCGATTTCGATTAATCGAAATGAATTTCGATTAACCGATTTGGATTTCGATTAGTCGATTTGGAAATCGACTAATCGACTGAGAAGCTCCAGCCACTGGAGAAAAGAGACCTGGGGAAATTGACTAATCGAATTGGGATTTCGATCAATCGATTTCAGATTTCGATTAATCAATTTGGGATTGATTAATCGATTTTGAGATCTCGATTACTCGAATATGAATCGATGTGTAAGTTGAGACTTTCGATTAATCGATTTGAGATCGATTAATCGATTGAAGATTTTGATTAATCGATTAATCGATTTTGAATTTTGATTAATCGATTTTAGAATTCGATTAATCGAATTTGGAGATCGATTAATCGACCGAGACTATTTTAGTTGACTTCTTAGTTTGACTTTGAGATTCAGGGAGGGTCTTGGACCTTCTTTGTTACATCTTTAGTAATGAGTTACATGTGTTATGTTGTACCATAGGTGGTACGTATGATCATGAGAACAAGGAGCTGCGTGGGACCTTGATGCTAGGAGTTTCAAAGACTTGAGGTAGGGAACACCTTGAACATGTACTTTAAATTCAAGAGCATGTATGTAGTAATATAATTATCAAATTGAAATTGTTTTAAATCATGAAAAGCTTTGTGAAAATGGGTACGTGTGTGACACCAAGAATGTGATAAAGGCATCTGTGTGATGCAAGTAATTAAGAACAAGTAACCTAATGAGATTGAGACATCCCCAGGGGATGAGAAAGTAATAAAGGCATTAGGTGTGATGTGGGTATGTATACATCCCAGGGATGTATACATAGGATTGAATAATTACTGTTGAGGTCTAACTGATATAAGATAGCACACTTACACGGTGAATAACTATATGTAAAGCACATGTTATTTTTGTTATTTGAGGTTTGATAGGATACCCCACCGACATGGCGGGATACCCACGACTGACGCGGCAGGATATCCATGACCGATACGGCGGCGAATCCGTACACTAGTACAGAGGTTTATCCGTAACCATAAGTACATCCCAGGGATGTTGTGTGATAATTAACCCCGCCGCCTAGTGAGAAAGGGGCTTGGGTCGTATTCCCAGGGAATACATTTTTACAACTGTCTAATTAGATGACGATGAAGGGTCTCTCATCGGGGCTCGATGCTATATTGCTCGGAGATTACTTAAGTTGAAGATTTAAGTTTTACTTTAGGCCTGTTCAGTGTCATTCATAATAAATCAATAGTAAAGTAAGACATGTAAAGTACCAGTAAAATTGAATGCAAATTACCAGCTTTTAAACTGTTTTTTTAGTAAATACATAGATACATCATGCTTAGAATATCATGGAATATACGTGAGTCTTAATTTATATGTTCATTGTGTTTGTTCCCTATTGAGCTAGGATGTAGCTCACCTTTTAGACTATATGTCGCAGGTCCACTGATAGCAGCAGTTGAGGCTTCGGGCGACATAGATCCGGGTGATTCGGATTATGTACCTGGAGAGGAGTTGGAGCCTCCACCCGAGGACTTCTTCTAGGTGACTCTGCTGTGTACTTTGACAGAGAGAGTAGTTTTGAGAGCAGATTTGTACGGCTTGGTATGTCAAGCCTTTATTGTGATAAACATGCAATTAAATTGGATATTCTTTTGGCGAACCATCTAGGGTGATCTGTTTATCACTGATGGTTCGGGTCGGTTCTCTGTTCATACAGTGGCATGAAAGTAGAATTGTCTTTTGCATATGCCAATTGGGCATATTAATGTTTTCCGCTTTAATGAGATTATTTGCTTTATTTATTTAATTGTGCTTGTTATACCAATGTTTCGTGCTAAGTTTTGGGGCACAGTCTGGAGGATCGTGCTGATGGCACGGGTTTCGAGGTGCCGAAATCCGGGCTGTCACAAGAAAAGTTATGTCGATCTTCATCAAATGCATGTTGAGTTTCAAGTACACTTGATTGCGTTCAATATCTTGGGTTTTCTTATTTCCCTTGGGTTCGAAGATCAATTCCAGCTACTTCCTGCAATCAGGGTTTCGCATTCTTGCACGTGGATTGCGCCTTAAGCCTTCTAACACGGTAGAACCCTAAACTTTTCACAAATTATTTCATTTTGGGTTTTTCATTTGGATTTTTAATACCATGGGACCACGAACTAAGAATGCTTCGCACAAGGTCCCTACGTCGCGGGTTCGTGCACCTGTGCCACCTGTCGAACCAGTCGCACAACCTGTTGTGCAACCCGTCACACCACCCAAACAGATTGTGCCACCCGTTCAACCCCAACAGCCACCACAGATTCAACGCGAACTTCCAAAAGAGTGGTGGGCTTCGAAAACATTCCTTCTCGAGTATTCTTTTACTCCTACGCTATTTGAAGATCGACCCAAAATGAGTTGAGCGATCGACTACATCACCAAGCTAGGGTTGAAATCCATGCATGAGCCATTCCATGATCACTATTGTGCTAGAATAGTACGGCTCTTTTATCAATACCTTCAATCGGGCGATGACTGTCACCAACTAACGACCAAAATTGATGGTTTTGAGTATAAATTCAACCAATTTCATGTCACCGCGGCCTTACAATGCCCACCCGGGTATGTTAAGACTTGTGGTTTGTCGGCACCGTATGTCAAGGACGTGCCATTCCACAACGTTGTTGCCAAGATGGCTCATGGTCAGCAAGGATCGGGTCAATCAATTACCCGATGTGGTCATTGATGGCATACTGGATGTTATGGATCGTATGTCTGAAAAGAAGGCATCTCCGAAGAGAGAAATGCCATATGCTCGGTTGATTACGCGTATGGTCGAGCAATATAACGTCTTACGAGAATATTATAGCATGGTACCTAGAGAGCCCAGACTAAACAATAACGTCAAGATCTTTAAGCTCAAGGATTGGACAAAGAGCTATAATTTATTGGTAAAGAGGTTGCCCAAAGAAGGGGATGTACCAGACAAAGTAGAGGCGGAGCTTGTAGAACAAGCTCCAGATTTGGGAAAGCACAACCTAACCTTCCACCTCAAGGTGACATGCCTGCTAGACCAGCTCCTATTCGACCCCCATGTCCTACTCCTGCTCGGACATCTCGACGTCGCGAGGCACCAACCACTGACATTGCCGCTGCTATAGCCGCGATCACCGAAAGCAATCGATGGTTTCATGAGCGTTTGGATGGGATGGAGGAGCACAACTGTCAGGTCCATAGACGGTTGGACTTTCACGAGGGTATGCTTTTCCAGTTGATGCAGCAGGCATTCCTTACCACATCTACGCCCATGATTAGACAGGCTCGCCTGCACGTTGTAAACCCTCACGACTACCATATTCCGCCACCTAGACCCAGTAGACCTGCACCAGAGGAGCCTGGACCCTCTGCTCCACTGGCAGGTAATAAGCCTGCATTTTATTCTTTCTATTATACTTGTATTTTTCTACTTCTGATTCTATAATTTCTTTTGTCTGATCCATATATGTTTCTGCATACTTTGTTTGGTATTATCTGTTTTGCATGCTTTATATGTCTGCTATTCATCTGCTCTGTATTCTGTTTATGTCTGACACCTTAGCGTACTTTTGTTAAGTGACGTGTCTCGTCGTTAGACTTAGGACGTGATGTAGACTTGTTGAGGTATGTCTGACATTTTCGAGGACGAAAATTCCTAAGGAGGGGATAATGTAATAACCCTAAAATTTAGAAACGAACTCGATTAGTTTGATATGCATTCCCAACATGGAAATCGAGATAAATTTCAATTTTATAATAATAATATTGTTATCAAGATTATTAATTTGTATGCATGTGTGATCATGTGCCACACATAACGCAAATATGTGACCTGATTGTGTGTGTGGTAGAATATTACACACTTGAGTGTAGTGTATACGCTAAACACTGGAGCAAAAGATTTAGAAGTGGAAATATCAAGGATATTTCTTGATTTAGCTTATAAGAGAAGGAAGGTTAGAGAATACCCACACCTCTCTTCTTTGATATGAAATTATGCCTGCAAGTTCACTTAGGTGCGGATTTGATATCGCGTATGCATAACTTCAGTTCTAGAGAACTCCCTATGAAACCAAGGTTAGAGAAGAGAAACCCTAAATTATTGATACTTTAACTTAGAACGTGAAGGAATCGACTTTTGTGTGTCGTATCTTATTGGGAAGACGTAAACGCCTGTGTGTTAATGTAGAGCTACACCTCTGGTTCATCGGTGAACTCACTTCGACAAACTCTCGAATTTTCAGATCCGAAACCCAGCTTGAGCCGGAGATGCCTTGAACTACGGAAACGACGTTAAAGAGGTGAGTTAATATGATTTTGTAGCAATTTAGAGGTAATAAATAAGTAGATACTTGTTCATGATGGATTCGATAAGAATCGTCTAATGAAAGGATGAAAATAGGTTAAAATCAACAAACTGCATTTATGACAGAAACTGTCATATTCGATTGATCAAATTAAATATTTGATCGATTAAATTGTAATCCGATCGATCAAATTTGAGATTTGATCAATCAAATTATATACAACTCTATAGAACAGGAGGGTGTTTTTCTGGAGGTTGAAGCCCAATAAATCCAATTAATCAAATTGGGATTTGATCAATCAAATTTAGAACTGATCGATCAAATGAGAAATTGATCGATCGAATTGTAAAATTGATCGATCATTTTGGGAAAATGATTGATCGAATTATATATAACAGCATATAAACAGGAAGTCTGAAATTTGAAAAATTAAGCTATGGAGGATCCGATCGATCAAATAGGGAAAATGATCGATCGAATTCCTCTGTTTTGTATATGTTAATTTATGGGATCCGATCAATCAAATTGATGAATCCGATCGATCACAGAAGGAAGTTGATCGATCGAATTCTCCTATTTGGTCTGTTTTGGTTTTCTGAGGAAAACGTTGCTGGACTTTATACCAGTTAATGTTCTGACATCTCTGACACTTAGTACACTGTACTTATGGTCTAGGTTAAGATCGAGACGCTTTAAAAGGCTTTGGATTTGCTCAGAAAGACTTGAGCTAAAGTAGGAGAAATTCAACCTAACTTGCATTTACTTCTAATATCATGGGCTCGTAGCATCTATATTTTTACCATGTTATGATTTTTACTTTTAAAAGCATGCCTTGCATATCAATAAAAGTTCTGTCATCTCTAATTCTTGCTATCTGATATCTGTCATCTGATTCCCGATATTATGTGATATGTATTTGATTTAAAGTTCATGTGACGAATCCCCCCGACGTGGTGGGATACTCACGATCGGCACAACGTAATATCTGTGTATCTGATTTATAATTCCTCTGACACAAGTTACTCTCCTTTGAAGAGGCTTGCTGTAAATTTTTGAAATTATTCATTGAACGACGATGGTCGAGGTTACCCATCAGCAAACATCTGGCTACCATGTGCTATATTCACGGGAGTTATTTAAGTATAGAATTTAAATCATTAAATACAGTACGCATAACATCTTGAAAACTCTGAGAACACTACGAAAAAATTGGCATTTTGCGGCGTTCAATAAATGCCGCAAAAAGTCAGATCAATGCCGCAAATATAATTAGCGACGCTTTATTCAAACGTCGGCAATACGTATGTCGTAGTAGCTATTTGTGACATTCGTGGCAACATTTCAGATAAAGCGCCGCTATATCTTTATTATTAGCGACGTTTAGGAAACACTACTAAAGGATCTCAAAGCACGTTGTGGTAAATATTCAGAAATGTCATCTAAATTATTTCGGCGACGCTTATAAACGTCACAAAACATAGTTGAAAGGTGTCGCTAATAGACCTATTTGCGACATTTTCTCGAAACGCCGCTAATAGTATACCTGAAAGGATATAGCAGCATTTATGGATGAAGTGCTGCTGTAAGTGACCTATACCGGCGTGTTTCCAAAAACGCCGCTAAAAAAATTAATTTAAAAAAAAAAAATTCTTTAATTTTATAAATATTTAAAAATTTTACTTATATCATATATGTTTTTAAAAAACCCTCATCCTAGAGGACAAAATTATTATTCATCCAGAATCACACATTAACCATTCACGAAAGAAAAAATACAAGGCTCAATAGAATTTAACACAATGTAATAAGCCTCCCCAAAAAGGTTAAATCGTCAAAAGTAATAGTATAAAGAACACGAATCAACAAAAGTAAGGAATTTCTTTCTAAGGCCAAATCATAAAATCCCCATATTCATAGCCCATAGGCTAAGTAACAAAAAACGTAGTTAAATAACAAAAATCTCTATTGTTTTTATCTCTATGAGGTAATGTTGGCCTTTTGAGGAGAGTTGATTCAATGACACCATTGTTGTAGCACGAAACATAGAACTCCTTTGGCATGTTGTGTTGCATTGTAGTAAACTCAAAAATTGCGCAAACCAATCAAGAATCAATATCAGATTGAAATTTCAATAGCTTTAATAAACTCAAAAAAATTCAGCAGCTTATCTAGATAGGCACCTGATTAGATTCCGGTGGAAGGTACACCACTACTCTTAGCCTACAGAATTGAAACTAAACATTTCATTTAGTTAATAACATCAAAATCAAATAAATTCAAGTGAAACTAAGCATTTCATTTTAAATTTCTAGCGAATCTAATATTATAGTTAAAAAAGAAAAATAGTGATACATAATGGTTTTAGAAATCATCAAAAGAGGATGTGCTATTTGTTAAACACCACATAAATACATTAGTGTCAAACAAAACAGAGGGGATTTAGAAAGAGGTCTCAACATCCATGTAGAGAGTGAGAATCATCAATTGTTTTTAAGGATCACGATGCAGAAGCAATATGTATCTGAAGTCAGCAAAATAAACAGTACAAGCAGTATAAACACCATCCAATCTAAAATAATATTCTAGAAGTATAGACGAGGATCAACCAAAGCCCAAACTAGAAAACCAATGATAAGCATCAAACTAGATCTGTTAGATCTGCTACAGCAATAAAAAAAGTTAATGAATTGCTATTATATAGCATTCACACCATGTATAGAATTGGGTTTAAATTTAAAACTAAAAGTAGTTCCACGTGTACAAAGATGATGAATAATACAATTTAATGGTGTACTAGCCTCACATCCTATATAAACTACAGATTGAAATGAATACTTTCTGTAAAACCGTCTCAAGGCAGCACAGCATCATCTCATCTTTCTAAGGCTCGATATGTGAGACATATCGCCCGAGAAGTCTCGTCTCAAGCGAAAATTAAAACCCTACTAGCAACTCACAACAGGCTTCCAGACCTTTATGCATCACTAACACAAGAATATGGAACAATCACACATCCCCAAATTGCAAATCATCACGTGAACATATATTAGTCTAAAATAGTGGCCACCAAAGGATTCTAGCCATTCGAGTCGGGCTCTTCAATATAGACCATCGTTCATATCTAATGTGGGGTCTATATTGAAGTGCTTGTATTAGATGGTACTGATTCACTGATCAGTGTTTCTCGGCTAAGTAAAATTCACAAGATGTGTAACCACTTGGATGAAGTGGATTGGCCACAAATGTCCCATGCCTGGCACCACATGGCCTAAAAGTATGCTGGTGAGGGTGCCATTGATTAATGAAAGAGACCAGAATTGAGGGTGAGTGGACGTCATGGCTAATGTGAATGTGGAAAAGAGTTAGCCAGTCACTAGAAACTAATTTCGGATTAAAAATTATCTTGTCAAAATCACCTTATTAAAGTACTGTCAGGAAACATGTGAAGAGCTTTTCTCAGGTAATCTACTCCACTCTGAGTGTCCAGGCTTTGCTTAGACCTCTGTGGAATCTGCAAAAGTCAAAATCAAAACAATAGCTACTCTGCATTGGCTTTCAAGTAGGTATTATGACAACATGGGTGAAAAATGCAAAGGTTGTAAAATTGTGAATAAAGCATTAGCTTACCAATTTCCCAATGACAATTACCGAATGCAATCTAGTAACCTCCTCATAACATGTATAAGAGTGAAGGATACTGGGAAGGATAGATTGAAGGCGTCTACTCTGGTCTAGAGCGTTAATTACGGAGACAATAAAACTGACTTTTGAACTTTGCAATAATATCCTAGGCAAGTTAAGAATAAAAGCTTCTGCAGATTCATGACCTGAAATGCAGTACATCAATTTGCATGTCAAACCTAAGAGGCTGCACCAAATGACTGGTTCATGGTTGAGATATTTGCAACTATATTTCTTGCTACAGAGAGGGCTAGGTTGTTCTTGACAAGTTGCCACAATGCAACAACATATATTTGCAGGCCCTTGTAATCAATCAAATCTTGCAAAAATACAAAATATACCTTTTGTTAGTAAAATGACTAAAGAAGAGGCAAATTGAAGTGATTAACTAATTTTTATTAATAAACTCTACCATGCACTTATATATTAATAAGTCCCCGTCAAAATCTCTTCCACAAAGCCTGATGGATGGCTTGAAGAGAAGTTTAAGATTAAGATTCATGAAGCCACAATAATTCATTGCTTGGGGTGCTTCCACTGAAAAAAAAAAAATTCTCCACATATATTATAATACTAATGAAGTGGAGGTCTTTTGCAAAAAGATTATTCACCACCAGCATCCTTTCTTCATACACAATGTAGTTCTAAAAAGAAGAAAGAGTATGGTCATAGAAAGTGCAAAGCAACCGAGCGCAAAACTATTGGTCCATTGCTCACCTTCTTCAAATCTTCACATTCCTATACATCATCAAGTGCATGCCCTACTTGCAGTAAAGAATGTTTAATTAAATATTTATTGCGACACAGTAAGCAATAAATAAATGAAGTCAACTGCCCTACAAATATATGATGACAAAGAGCCTTAAGCCAAAATGTGCCAGTTTACTGCTGAATAAACATAAATAGCAAAGATATTGATAATCCACAAAATGTGGTCTCAGCCATTTTAATGAAAATTTGTCGGCAGAAGTTAATTTACACAGCAAAGTACTCACCCTCAATTAACTGATTTAGCGAACGTGTCAGTTAATTTAAGCCATTTTTATCGTAATTTTCCTAAAGAAGTAGCAAACTTTTAGATCATGTAGGTTGTAGAATAAACAAAATTGTGAATTAGAATTATATGGTTTCTAATCAAAACCATTTCAAATTTTGCAACGGCATGCTCTATCGGACCCAGTAATATGAAAAACACCTCTGTTTCTATACAAACAGAACTTCATAAACAAAATCTAATCTCCATGATTTGAGCACTCTGAGAATCCAAAGACACAAGTTGTTGAAAACCTTTTTGCAAGCCACTTGAACAATCTAAAAAACTAAATCTGAACCGAGAATTGGGAACTTCTGTTTGACCCATTGACTTAGCACCACAGTAGTGATCAGCACCATGATACAACAGCTATTGCACCTATTTAGAAGTTTGAAAACATAGCTACAAACAATCACATGCAAAGTCAATAATTCTGCAATAGACCGACCATAGGGCCGGACCACGGGGGAGGCAATGAAGTAGCTGGGTTCAATGTGAACTCAATAACCCCAAACATTAAGTATGTAAACTACTAATTACACCATCTTGAGGTAATTATTTTTCTAGCTATATAATGAACAGATTTAACCGAATTACATTGTAGCACAAAAGATCACCTCTCATAGACATTTCATCAAACGTTTAAACTGCCTAAAATGTACTTGCATTTCCATCTATAGTAAGAAACGCAACCTAGTAGAATGAGATATTATCAACAAAGTAGTGCATCTTCTAATCAAAATCTCACTAAATTTTATACATGGCAGAGGGTCAAAATCCATATAATATCAGGTCATGCTTTTCAAATGATTCATAGGATAAGCATGAGCATGGTTTAAATCTACCCCCAAATCTTTGAGTGCACCCACTGTTGTCGCTCCAAGTGTGCCATAATTGTGTGCATTATGAATCAAAAATTAAAGAATTAAAGAATGCTAGGTTATATGGATGTTAACTTATGAAAGGGATATCAGCACATTGGGGCTAACACTGGCCTGCAAGATCAGGGCCAATTGTAGCAAGTTTTAAAAGTAAGTATTTCAAGATCGTCCACAGAGAAGTTTGTCTAAACAGAGAGATAAACCTCCAGATCTGTGCTACCAGATCTGGCTCTATAATTATCTAAAATAAAGAATAGATAAAAGAGAGTGTTGGATTGTGTCACATTTAACTATAAGCAAATAAAGAAAAGAACTAACTACATGATCCAGATCCGAGTTGGGGAGGTGTTTAAAATAAGACAAATGCAGAAATAATAGCTTCATGTACTTTAGCCTCTGAATTTTAATGGAGAATCTATAGTTCAACAGAGCAGATTCAATCTTCATCCTGCTACCAAGATGTATGTAAGAGAAATAAATCAATTAAGGAATAGGTTTAGACTTATGGGCGTGATCTCACTTAAATGGTCACAGATCTGTCCCTAGGTGGCCTATTCTTTAGTTCGTGAACATGAACATCCAGAATCTTTGCTTGAATTAGGTTACCAACGCTAATTCGCACAGGATGATGAATTAAGGAAGTTGGATGCGGATGAGTGAATCTAAAGAAGTCTAATGCACTAAGGTGAACATTCAACCCTCGACATGACTCCAATGGAGAAGACACAAATTACGAACCTTTTAAAATCCAACGTTACAATTACGAGCACGGCTTCTTAGAGCCCTCGGACTTACATCGAGCTTCTCGAAGAGCCCTCAGATTCTGATCTTGAATCCGAACTTGGAAGTACAAATCACTCACAATGGCTCTCAAAGGTAAACTACAAGAAGGGATTACGGGGGTTCGGATAAGCTATCCGACCGAATGAGGGAAACAGAGATGAAAACTCTAAAATCTGGATACCCAAATTGGGCAAATGGTTCGTCTATTTATAGTTTTCCTAAGCCACCAGATGTGTATCAACCAATCGTAATTGGATAGATCTGTATCAACCAATAGGAGTCGAGCACCGGGATCCGGTCTGCTACGGCCAATCGAAATGCTTGATCCTGGTTCACCCAATCGAAAGCAGAGGCATCAATTCGTTATGTAATTCAAAAATCTGTTTGAGCTTCTAGAAGTTCCCGCCAAGTAATTTCATCTTTGGGTGTTCACATGGGGTGGAATATGCCTTTGGTTCGTGCTCGAATCTTAGGAATGTCCTTGGGTTTTAAAACGCATTGGGGCGCGTGCAAAGTTTCTGAAATACCCTTGGACGAAACCAAATCCCGAATGCCATTTCGCATAGTTTAAGGGCTTTTTAGAAAGTAGTTTGGCTCGAGCTCTCTTCGCAGCATTTTGGCTTCGGAGATCTTTTCGCAAAACATTTTGGCTTGAGATCTTTTCGCAAAGTATTTTGGCTTCGTGGAGATCTTTTTAGGACTTCTCTTCTTTTCAGAGTGTTTTCTTCTTTTCGCAAAGGTCATTCTTCTATTCGAGGAGTGTTTTCTTCTTTTCGCAAAGTTCAAGGTTCTTTGCGAATAGTAGAAGTTCTTTGCGAATTGACTTTTAGCTTCCATTCTTCTTTGCGAATGGTTCCTTCTTCTTCTTCAGTCTTTTCTTGCTCTTTTAGGACCTTTTTAGCCATTGCTGAGGCTATTTCTTCACTCCCTCTTTGAGCTTGACATGCGTTGTCAGCTTTTTGATCATTTTAGGATGGTTTTCGGATTTGGACCTGTCTTTTTGGTTAGCTGCAATATGAACACTAAAGCACTTATTTAGTCCTCACAAGGGTCTTTCAAGGCTCATGTTTAGGGGTGAAAAATGGTATTTTTCACTACTTACCACACCCCCAAACCTAAGCTTTGTTAGTCCCTGAGCAAAGAAACATAAAAAACAAAGTAAAGAGCCACTTTTGTAGGAAGCACAGTGCATTTAGCATATGCAACAAGCCTTTTAAACCCCTAGGTGATCCCTAGAGGAGGAGTGAAGTCTCCACGAGGGTTTTCAGTGAAGGTACCCTAAACTTCTCCATGAAGCAGTTAACATCAGGCAATATTATCAAATGAGCAATCAAGGAGCGAGGTTAGTTACTCTTGAATCAATGATGAAACGAAAATTTGATTATTGTTTGCAGAATTTAAACATTTATAAACCTCATGAATGTTTCAATATTTCCAATCAGTGAATCATAGAAAATCATACAAATGTGCCTATGGATAAAAATTAGGTTATAAGTCATACTTAAGGTGCTCAAGTTCCAACCCAAACACTCACTGTGGTATACCTCATCGTGTTGTTTTTGTTGAGGGTTCATTTTCACTCAAGCTCAAGAGCGCTTACATCTCCCAAATGGATCATGAGCATAGGCATGATTCTTAGGCAATGGCATCATTGACATCTCCTCACCATAGATTGGGTCACTTCTCATCTCCACATGACTCACTCAACTTTGGATCACAAGGGCTTTTAATCTAGGTTTGTTTGTATGGCTTATGGAGTGAAGTTTCAAGGAAAGGCAATTTGAAGCAGAGGTTTGAATTTGAGAACTCAGAAGTGCAGGAGATGGTTCATGACTCCACCTTTTGAGTTTAGCTTCTTTCTTCTTCTTTTAGATTCTCACATTCATAGTGATCAGTTCTTTCTTTGATCTTGCATTTTCAACATAAGGTCCCTTTTTTGCCTTTTTGCTTGCAACTTTTCACATTGTTTGTCTCTTCTTTTCTCAGTCACCATATTGCACTGTTTTTGAGGTATTTTCTCTTCATTTTCTTGATGTTGCCCGAAATGGTCCATCTTCGATTCTTTCTCCTTTACCTCCTGAATTCTCGAGTGAGGAAGGCTGAATTAGTTCCATAGGTTCAAGTGCAAGTACTTTTGAGTATTTTGATGAAGAATTGTAGGATTTCTGACTCAAATGGGGTACAAACAGCGATTTTTCTTGGTTGGTTCTAGGTTCAAGTCGTCCAAAGAAGGCCTTGATCTTTTCCTCGGTTTCATGAGTCTTGTTACTTGTTTTAATTTGGAGTTTCCTAACTTCTAGTGGATCTAATGCCTCACCAATCCTTTGAATCGGAAAAAATTGCCTCGTCACTCTTCAACAGTAGATGGAAAATATATGGGCTCAATTCTCACTTGGTTATGGTTTTTCCTTGAGCTTTTAAGTATATCTTTACCTTTTCTCTTCCTTTTGACTTACTACGTCTTGATACCAAAGATATTTTATGGTGTAATCATCATGGAAATGTAGAATATCGCAAGGTTTAGAATGTCTAAATTTGGCAAGGGAATTTTAAATTTTCTAGTTGTCATGATTCTAAAGTAAATTAATACATTTCCTAATTACTTAGGTGATTCTCGCCCTTATGTTAACTATTCCTAAGGCGGGACTTGTCGCCACACCCCAAACCTATGGGGCGATTGTCCTCCTTTGGTTCAAAGGTGGCATGGTCACTTTATACCTAAAAATTGAAACAAGGCAAGAACAATAAGAAGAAAAAAAATAAACAAATAGAAATGACATGGAGAATGGGAGAAAGTAAAGTTTATTAACTAGAAATATTTTACATAAAAAAAAGAAAAGAAAAATAAAGATGTAATAGGATGTGTTTTTAGGGAGGGAGGGCGGTGGAGGGTGGAAGTGGCGGGAAGGTTGATTTTTTGTTTTTTCCGAGGAGGCCGGAGTTGGGCCTCCTTTTCTTTGGCCAAAATCGCGAGGACCTCTTCAAATTCGTCCCAGAGGGCTGGAGCGGATCCGCACCTTCGGTGGTGGTGGGTCCAGCCACATGGGGTAAAAGCGTGTGGTGGCTTATTGGCTTGGTGGTCACGGCCATTTTGGAAGGGTGGGGAAAGATGTGGGGAATTTGGTAGAGGTTGGTTATTTATAGGTAAGGTGGGGAAGCGAAGGGTGGGACTTGAATGGGGGGCATTGGTAATGCTCATGGCCCAGAATCGTGGGTCATTAAGTAGCATTAGGCATGCGTGTGGGAGGCGTAATGATAACTTTCGCATTTAATTCTAATAAGTGAGTAACAACACAAATTGGGGGAAGCGATGTGAGGAACCGTGTCCTCACTTGTTGTTGTAAGGAAAAACAAAAGAAAATAGCAGGGCTCACTCTGAGATCTAAATGGTAGAATTTATGAAAACGAAACCAAAGAAAAAGAAAAAAATTAGTGAAAAGAAACTAAGAAGCATGAAACTAAAAGCAATGAAACAAATGCATGCATACAATTTGGGTTTAGTCCTCCTAAATCAATGGTCCGATAATTGCTTTTCTTGTCTTTGTTTAGAACTACTCCTCTTCTTGCTCCTTTGTAAGGGAGGAAGAAATAATCAGTAGTGTTTGATGATCTCCCAAAATACATATTTCAGATTTTTGGGGGCTTTGAGTTCAATTCAGTGAAATTTGAGAAAAGAGGGCAGCAAAGGTACCTTGGTAACTTGTGGAAGAGGAGATGAGCGGTCTCAAGAGAGAACTTGATGATTTGTTGGTGAGTGCCTTGCACAAAGCAGACTCCTTTGAATTTGATCTCCTTTTCCTTCTTTCTCGGTGGATCCCCAAACCTAAGATGAACATTGTCCTCAATGTTCTAGACAATGAGAGACTAGGGGGCGTGAGGTAAAAGAAGAAAGAAAAACTAAGAAAAAAAATCTAAACTATATGCAAGTGAGAAAAATAAAAATGTAAAACTGAAGTTATGAGCAAGGAAAAGGAAAACATGATATACAAATGCAAGAAAATCAACAAAAAATGCTAGAATTGCTAAATAAAATCTAACAAATAGAAGGATTACTATGCAAATGAAAGGAAACTAATGCTAATAACGGAGAAATAGTAAAAAGCAAGGTAAGGGAATGAATACAAAGTTAAAAAGAAAAGAAAAGTGTTGATACAAAAACTGAATTTGTGAATGCAAAATAGGAAAACAAAGTTATAAACTAACTATACTCACGAAAAATGACGAAAATCAAGAAACGAGGACACATTAACCTAAGAAAGAAAAAAATCAATGATCTAAAAAATGAATTTGAAACTAAAATTCCTAAAATGAAAATCTAATGCCAAATGATATATCCTAAGCCCAAAGAAACAAACCCAAAAGCTGAGATACTTATGAATCTAAGTGATTATAAAAATGATTAGCAGAATACGGTGAAAAGCAAGATTCATAAGATTGACCCTTTGTTGATGATGTATGAAAAAGAAATAATGAAGCATGGGAGCACATATTAAAAAGCAGGGGTTCACACAAATGAGACCCTTTATGATGAAGAAATCTCAAGGAAAATAAAATTAGTGGGTCCATTGAATATTCAAAACAGCCTATGATTCACTACTCATTATCCTACATGATTCCTAAAAAAAAATGATCTCAAAGAGTCCAGATGGGAAAAGTGGATGCAAATGGAAAAAACATTTATCAGGAAGATATCTATATTGTTTTATAATTTTCTATTTTTTATTATAATTTTTTTTTTACTTGTTTTGATCATGCTCAACAAGAGCCCTTATTTACTCTCTTGTTGAAAATAATGAGAAACAACTCGTAGATTTTCTATTTGTGTTTACTTCTTTTATTTTGTATTTGGTTTTGTAAAAAATCGGATGCCTAAAAGGCAAGAGAAATTATAATCAAAACAAACATTAAACACAGAATGCTGGTTCTCAAGAATTTAAAATAGAAAATGAATGCAAAGGAGAAGGATGCAAACTCAAGCGGATCTGCTCCACTTTGGTCCAGATGCTCCTTGTTGAATGGTGCTCGGATCTGCAAACATCCAAAAGCTGCGTACCTTATTCAAGTATTGACAAAATAAAAGAAAAACTCAGACTCTTGCCCAAATTTGACAAAAGACAAAAGAGTGGGCATTTATTCAAATAACTAGAAGGCAAAGAATAAAACTCAAAAAATATAAAAATAAAAATAAAAAAATAAAATTCCAAGAAAGCAGTTTTCTATACAAAATTTAATCAAGCACTTGGAATGCAAAGTGCGGGTTTAAAGCAAAAATTAAAATAAATGAAAATAAAGATAGGTCTATCTATTTTAGAACAAACTTCCAAGACGCCAAAAACTTGTTGTCGCTCCAAGTGTGCCATAATTGTGTGCATTATGAATCAAAATTAAAGAATTAAAGAATGCTAGGTTATATGGATGTTAACTTATGAAAGGGATATCAAGCACATTAGGGGCTAACAACGGCTGCAAGATCGGGGCCAATTGTAGCAAGTTTTAAAAGTAAGTATTTCAAGATCGTCCCGAGAAGTTTGTCTAAACAGAGAGATAAACCTCCGGATCGTGCTACCAGATCTGGCTCTATAATTATCTAAAATAAAGAATAGATAAAGAGAGTGTTGGATTGTGTCACATTTAACTATAAGCAAATAAAGAAAAGAACTAACTACATGATCCAGATCCGAGTTGGGGAGGTGTTTAAAATAAGACAAATGTAAATAATAGCTTCATGTACTTTAGCCTCAATTTTAATGGAGAATCAGTAGTTCAACAGGCGATTCAATCTTCATCGGCTACCAAAGATGTAAGAGAAATAAATCGAATTAAGGAATAGGTTTAGACTTATGGTGTGATCATCCACTTAAATGGTCACGGATCATCACATGTAGCCTATTCTTTAGTTGAACATGAACATCATCGTAAATGCCGCTTGAATTAGGTTACCAACGCTAATTACAGGATGATGAATTAAGGGAAGTTGGATGCGGATGAGTGAATCTAAAGAAGTCTAATGCACTAAGGTGAACATTCGTAACCCTCGACATGACTCCAATGGAGAAGACACAAATTACAACCTTTTAAAATCCAACGTTACAATTACAGAGCACGGCTTAGAGAGCCCTCGGACTTACATTGAGCTTCTCGAGAGCCCTCAGATTCTGATCTTGAATCCGAACTTGGAAGTACAAATCACTCACAATGGCTCTCAAAGGTAAACTACAAGAAGGGATTACAGGGGTTCGGATAAGCTATCCGGCCGGAATGAGAAAGCAGAGATGAAAACTCTAAAATGGATACCCAAATTGGGCAAATGGTTCGTCTATTTATAGTTTTCCTAAGCCACTCAGATGTGTATCAACCAATCGAAATTGGATAGATCTGTATCAACCAATAGGAGTCGAGCACGGGATCCAGACTGCATTACGGCCAATCGAAATGCTTGATCCTGGTTCACCAATCGGAAGCAGAGGCATCAATTCTATGTAATTCAAAAATCTGTTTGAGCTTCTAGAAGTTCCCGTAATAATTTCATCTTTGGGTGTTCACATGGGGTGGAATATGCCTTTGGTTCGTGCTCGTAATCTTCGGAATGTCCTTGGGTTTTAAAACGCATTGGTAGCGTGCAAGTTTCTGAAATACCCTTGACGATAAATCCCGAATGCCATTTCGCATAGTTTAAGGGCTTTTTTCATAAAGTAGTTTGGCTCGAGCTCTCTTCAAAGCATTTTGGCTTCAGGAGATCTTTTCGCAAAGCATTTTGGCTTGGAGATCTTTTCATAAAGCATTTGGCTTCAGAGATCTTTTATGAGGACTTCTCTTCTTTTTGAGTGTTTTCTTCTTTTGCAAGGTCATTCTTCTATTAGAGTGTTTTCTTCTTTTCGCAAAGTTCAAGGTTCTTTGCGAATAGTAGAAGTTCTTTGCGAATTGACTTTTAGCTTCCATTCTTCTTTGCGAATGGATCCTTCTTCTTCTTCAGGTCTTTTCTTGCTCTTTTAGGACCTTTTTAGCCATTGCTGAGGCTATTTCTTCACTCCCTCTTTGAGCTTGACATGCGTTGTCAGCTTTTTGATCATTTTAGGATGGTTTTCGGATTTGGACCTGTCTTTTTGGTTAGCTGCAATATGAACACTAAAGCACTTATTTAGTCCTCTCAAGGGTCTTTCAAGGCTCATGTTTAGGGGTGAAAAATGGTATTTTTCACTACTTATCACCCACGCTTGAATCAAACCGATTGAAATTGTTTAATCAGTACCCATCACCATGCTTCTAAGTCTTGAGCCAAAGCCCACATAGAAATCACCAAAAACAAAAGAAATTTAAGAATAAAGGGCTCTAATTTTTAATCATCAGAGACCTTGATGAACAAAACCTTGGAAAAGCAAAAAAAAAACCAATATTTTTGGATATATTTTTCTCCTCTAATCAAAAAATTATATTTAAAATAATCTGAAAAATTCCAAAACCCATAAACTGAAAATGGTTTTTCTAAAAAAATAAAAGATAAAATCAACAACAAAAAAATAAAAGATTACCCAACTGGGTTCTTCTAAATCAAACAGAACCTCAAAAATCTAATGGAAAAAATAGAGAAAATACCTCAGAAAACCGATCTAGGTAGATTAGCACCCAACTGAACCTTGGACTTCTTTGGAGAAGACGATGGACTAAGAGGAATACCAGAAAACCCCCTTTCTAATTGATGTGCATTTGCAATACCTTGGATGTGCATTCTTCGATCCCAACTCTAATACCCTATTTTTATTAAGGCGCGAACCAATATTTCATTCCCGCCTTCTAAATACCTACGTCTATGGCGGCGTTAATACCAAAAAATGTCGCCCATAGCGTTTTAAATCACGGCGTCCAATAAAAAATGCCGCACTTAATTTCCTGAATAGTGGTGTTTACAAAATAAAACGTCACAAATTATTTTAAATCGCGGCGTCCAATAAAAAATGCCGCGCATAATATTTTAAATCGTGGCCTTCAATAAAATATGTCGTGCTTAATTTCATAAATAGTAGCGTTCGCAAAATAAAGCGCCGCAAATTATTTTAAATCGCGGCGTCTAATAAAAAATGTTGCGCATAATGTTTTAAATTGCGGCGTTCAATAAAAAAAATTGCGCTTAATTTCGTGAATAGCTGCGTTTGCAAAATAAAAAGCCGCAAACTATTTTAAATCGCGGCGTCTAATAAAAAATGTCGTGCATAATGTTTTAAATCGGGGCGTCCAATAAAAAATGTCGCGCTTAATTTCCTGCATGGTGGCGTTTGTAAAATAAAGTACCGCAAATATTATATTAGCACGTCGTTTTCACAATAGATGACGTAATCAATGTGACGCGAAATGAAATCATTAACAATTAGTGGCACTTTTATCACAAGCGCCGTTGAAAGGTATTTTTAGTGGCCTTTTAATTCAAACGTCGTTAAACCAGCGTCACTAAAACCCACTTTTTTTTTGTAGTGGAATAAATCTACTTTCTGATATTCTGCATGTGACGACTCGACTTTTCCAATCCCTAAGGTATAGGAAAGGTCGGTTCATCAACTTATTGATTTCTCAATAAGTCGTAACAAACAGAAGCCAACAACATAGTACAAAGGTTTAAAGACAGAGGTGATGTGAATTTTAATTGTGATATTTTACTCGTAAGTGTACGAATTGGATTGTATATAGTGGGTGCGGAGTACGAGATCGTTCCCACGAGGACTAATGTCACAACCCCAGATTTTTGGGATACGTGCAGGTCATGCACTATATACATGTATATGTGTTTCGCAAGGAAACCAAAACAAAACCGTAGACACTACGTGTGTATGTGGGAAACACACTAGTATTTCCCTAACTTATAGGTATATAAGTGAAAGAGAGTGGAGAGAAGAGCCCTTGCGTAACTCTATTTTAACCTAAATAGAGAGAAGGAGAATATAGAGAGAAAGAAAAGAAGAGCCTAGTAAAGAACTAGGGTTTCGTTGGGACTTCAATCGGCAGAAGAGTTGGAGAAAAGGCTGGAGGAGGAACCTTGGAGGCCTGTTAGCCTAGTAGAATTTCAAATCTTAAATCAAACTTGCGCGAGACTCATCGTCGGAGGTATGTTAAAGGCATGATAGATGCTTAGGCATGTTTTAAATAATAGGAAGAATGTTGTTTGAATGAAGGGAGAAATTATGTTCTCGATCTGATCGAGGAGCAAAAATCATCGTTCCTCGCTCGAGCGGTCTAAAGGGCTCGCTCGAGCGAGGATGAATAGGAAAAATATAACTCTGGGCTCGCTCGAGCGGTCCCCAAAACTAAGGGGAAGCTCGCTCGAGCGAGGGTCCCAGATATACTTCGGTGGCTCGATTTAACCGCTCGAGCGACCTCGATTTAACCGCTCGAGCGAGGTCAGGTGACCGCTCGAGCGAGGTCAAGTGACCGCTCGAGCGAGGTCCGGTGACCACTCAGTTCTTGAAATTATGGGTACAAGAAACATGGGGGTTGTGCACCCCAATGGTTCTAGTGACCTTTCTAAGCCTATGCTAAATTGAAATGTTGGTTTGACGCATGATCGTGAACTGTAAACCCCTACGAGAAGGCGTGCTTTGAAATTCGTCGAGGTAGGGAATATTCTTGAAACATGTGCATTATTCCGTCAAATTCATATATGTAGTGTAATCCATTTGAATAGTCAAATACTGCGTGATTCCTATGAAAAAGGGTGTGTGCGTGAGTTCAAACGTGATAGTCTTGAGGTCCCCAGGGGACGAGAAATCATATAGTTAAATAAAGGAGGATGCGTTGGAAATAAGGGGCATCCCAGGGATGCAGATGAAAACTAACAGTGAAACGTAAGTAATGTGATAAGGCCTGATGTAATATAATTAGCACAATCACGGTGAATAACTATATGTAGAGCACATTTGATATTTTTATTATTTAAGGTTTGATTAGAATACCCCACCGATGTGGCGGGATACCCACGACTGACTCGACAGGATATCCGTGAGCGATACGGCGGTAGATCCGTACTTTCATAGCACATCCCAGGAATGTAGATCTAAAAATAGACCCCGCCACCTATGAGAAAGGGGCTTGGGCAGTATTCCTAGGGAATACATATAATAACTGTCTAATTAGACGACGATGGTGGGTATTCCATCGGGGCTCGATGCTATATTGCTTGAGGACTATTTAAGTTAAGATTTAAGTGATTAGGCCAAATTCACAACTAAAACAGTAAAGAGATTAAACAAAACCATGCAGAGTAACAGTTGAAATCATTATTTTTATTCTAGATATTTCAATTGTTTTTCATAAGTGTTACTCGATAAATTATGCTTTTAAACTATTGACATATGTGTGAAGGTTAATCTATATGTTCTTTTTGTTTCCCTACGGAGCTAGGATGTAGCTCACCCCCCTTAGACTATATGTCGCAGGTCCAGGACTAGCGGCAATAGAGATTTTTGGAGACGTTGATCCAGGGGATCCGGACTACGTGCCCACGGAAGAGTCAGAACCTCTTCCTGAGAAATTCTTCTAGGAAACCCACTGCATACTTTGAGAGTGAGTTGAGAGTATTAGGTACGGCTTGGTATGTCAAGCCTCTTTTTTTTTAATGTAATTAAATACCGGTTCTTTTGATAAAACGTCTAAGATGAACAGTTATCACCAATGGTTTGGGTAAGTTCTTATGCCCATGAATTGGCATGGGACAAGGACTGCCTTTCGATACCTTGACTATTTGATGTCTATGAGAATTTGTTTAGGGTAGCTACGTGCGCCTTAATTACAGTTTTGGCTGGTATATACTAATGTTTTGAAAAGAACTCAGGGCACGGCCTTGAGGGTCATGCTGATGGCACGGATTTCGGGGTGCCGAAATTTGGGTTGTCACAGTTGGTATCAGAGCCTTTCTTTCTAGTTCTGGCTATCATCTCGTCAGAATACAGGGACTTCTGCTAACGAGACTATGGATTCTCATGCAGACCGTTATGTTTCCTAGAGGAAGAGGTCGACCCAGGGGTGGTCATGATAGGAATTTATGCAGCAGAGATGGGTTCGTCTAACCTACAAACAGAGTACCATTAGGAAACAGGGAGATTCCCGAGGGCAGTGGCCAGGGAGGAAACCAAAATCAAGCAGAGGATCAAGATCTAGATCGACAGGATCGAAATCAGAGGGAACAAGATAGAGTGAGGGAGAGAAATAAAGAAAGAGAAGAGCGTAAGAGGATGATGCACACAATGGAGACAATGGCAACTGCCATGGCACAGCAAGCAGCGTCCTTGGCAGCGCATATAGTACCAGAACCATAACGAACACCTACACCTCCAGTGGGACTTACACCACCAGTGGCTTCAGCATTCACCGAGTTCAGAAGGATGAGACCTCCAAACTTTTCAGGACAGGCAGAGACAATGGCAAAATGGAAAAAAGGTGTTTAGCTTACTGACATGCACGGAAGATGAGAGCGTCCGTTGGGCGGCATATATGTTAGATGGAGAAGCTGGACCTTGGTGGAAATCCGTTTCGCGAACAAGAGCACAAGAAACTCCAGATATGCCATGGACTTGGGACGAATTCGTAGAAGAATTCAATAAGCAATATTTTCCTGAAGTTGTGAGGAATCAGATGGACACCCAATTTTTACAACTGGCACAAGGAAGGATGACCGTGAGAGAGTACGGAGTAGAATTCATGAGACTGGCTCGTTTCGCCCCAGACTACGTGGTTTCAGACGTGATGAAAGCGAAGAGGTTCCAACAGGGTTTAAGGTCGGACATCCGAGGAGGGGTTGCGCCCTTCCAGCTGAAGACCTATGGAGAAGTAATGAGTAAGGCATTAGTAGTCGAAGAAGAAAACAATAACCGATACCGTCAGAGGGAACAACAGGGAAGAGGAAGCATTGATCCAAGCAGGACAGGGAGCTATGATTTGATACATAAGAAACCGAGGTTTGTAGCACCGAATTAGAGGCAATCGTTCCAGACAGGGTATGGGAGAGCTGCACAACAAGCTACTCATCAAAGTTTTCCGTTGCTGGCATCAGGGAGACCGATGAGGTATGAGGGTCCTGCTATTTTCAGCGGGGCTACAACTACCCAAGGTTTTTCGAGAGCTGCTACTTCAACACCAAGGGAAACTTGTGCCAAGTGTGGCAAGTCCCACAAAATAGCGGATTGTAGGCGAGGGGAATGCGAAAATTTTCGACAAGATAGGCCACATGATTAATGGCCTTACAAGCAGTTAAAGAAAAATGACCATGCCACAACCTATTCAATCACGAAAGCCGCTTGTTCGAGGAGAGCCTACGCGATTCTGTGAAAGAAGCGAAGTGTACGACATCATTCAAGGTGAGATTTCTTTTAAATAAAGAATTTCGGTTTCAATACAATTTCTAGATAGAGAATGTGCATTCATTAGGGCAAGTATATATATAACCGTTGTTGCGCGTTAGAAAAATTCTAAATAAGGTATATGTTATGTACGTATATGTATGGTACGTTACAAATCTATGAAAAAGGGTGCTACGTAGCACATGACGCACGAGTGCTGATAGACCCAGGGTCTACCCACTCCTTCATCGCCCCTAGATTTGCAAAGAAGATGAAGATTGTTCCGGAGACACTAGACTTTATGTTATCAGTGTCTATCCCAACAGGAGAATTTATGGACACAGTTAAGTTAGTCAAATAGTGGTAAGCATTCGGGATCACGTTGTCTACGAACTAGACGCAAATTTAATATTGTTGGACATGCAAGGATTCGACGTGATCATTGGCATGGATTGGCTGTCCCATCACTGCGCAACAGTGGATTGCAAGGATAAAGTTGTTGTTTTCCGTCCTATCACGAGGAGATTGTTTGGATTTCGAGGGGAGAGATCGACACAGGTACCACTCATATCTGCAGTCAGAGCAGAACATTTAATCAGAAAGGGGTGTAGCAGTTATTTGGCATTCCTGAAAGAAAATAAAGAAGAAAAGAATTTTATCTTCGACATAGCGGTAGTGCGAGAATTCCCAGATGTATTTCCAGAAGAATTACCAGGGTTACCTCCAGAAAGAGAAGTAGAATTTGCGATCGACTTAGCACCAGGAACGGAACCTGTTTCAAAGGCACCTTATAGGATGGCCCAGTTGAAAGAGTTGAAAGAACAATTGCAAGAGCTCATGGACAAAGGGTTCATAAGACCAAGCGTGTCTCCATGGGGAGCACCAGTTCTATTCGTGAAAAAGAAAGATGGGTCGATGCGGTTGTGCATTGACTGCCGTCAATTGAACAAAGTCACTGTGAAGAATCGATATCCGTTACCAAGAATAGATGACTTGTTCGATCAGTTGCAGGGAGCAAAACATTTTTCCAAGATCGATCTAAGATCTGGATACCATCAGTTAAGAGTCAGGGCCGAGGACTTTCAGAAGACGGCATTTAGAACACGGTATGGACACTATGAATTTTTAGTGATGTCATTCGGACTGACGAAAGCACCGACGTCGTTTATGGACTTGATGAATCGGGTGTTTAAACCACACCTAGACTCTTGCGTTGTAGTGTTTGTTGATGACATCCTGATTTACTCAAAATCGAAGACGGAGCATGAAGAACACTTACGAGTCGCTCTACAAACCTTGCGTGAACACCAATTGTACGCCAAGCTCAGCAAATGTGAGTTTTGGCTAGAAGAGGTTAGCTTTTTGGGACATGTCATCTCAAAGCATGGTGTCACAGTAGATCCCGCTAAGATTGAGGCGGTAGTGAACTGGGAGCAACCAAAAACTGTGACAGACGTCCGAAGTTTCCTCGGACTGGCAAGTTATTATCGACGTTTCGTTGTGGGGTTTTCAAAAATATCGGGACCTCTTACGAGACTTACAAGAAAGGACTCAAGGTTTGAGTGAAGTGAGGCGTGTGAGAAGAGCTTTCAAGAACTCAAGAAGAGACTCACCTCAGCTCCAGTGTTAGACATTCCATCAGGCAGTGGGGGATTCGCGGTCTATAGTGATGCTTCGTATAATGGGTTGGGTTGTGTACTAAATCAATATAAAAAGGTAATAGCTTACGGCTCCAGACAGTTGAAAGAGCACGAAAAGAACTACCCAACACATGATCTGGAACTAGCAGCAGTCATATTCGCATTAAAGATATGGCGACATTATTTATACGGAGAAACATTTGAAATTTTCACTGACCATAAGAGCCTCAGATATCTGTATACGTATGAACTAAATATGAGGCAGCGTAGGTGGATGGAGTTCCTCAAAGATTACGACTGTTCCATACAGTACCATCCAGGCAAAGCTAACATAGTGGCCGACGCCTTGAGTCGGAAAAGCTCGGCCCAGTTGGCTAGTCTAATTTCGGGTATCCATCGATGGAAGCTATTGGAAGATCTAGCGCTATGTGGCGCAGACATACAGCCACAAGCCACAGGAGCCTTCTTAGCCAACATATCAGTGAAACCAGTGATATTCGAACACATACGAGAACTACAGATGAAAGACCCAATTCTAACAAAGATGCGTCAAGATGTAACTGAAGGTATTACATCTGAGTTTTCGATCAAGGAGGATGGTTCCTTAGTATTCAAGGGGCGACTTTGCATTCCAGATAATGCTGATTTGCGGAGAACGATTCTTGATGAATCTCACAAGTCAAGCTACGTTATCCACCCGAGAAACACAAAGATGTATCAAGATCTGAAAAAGAATTACTGGTGGAGAGGCTTGAAACAAGATGTGGCAGAGTACGTGTCGTGATGTTTGACGTGCCAACAAGTGAAAATCAATCATAGACACCCCGCAGGCCTATTACAGCCTCTACCCATACCGGAATGGAAGTGGGAATCTATCTCCATGGATTTCATAGTTGGTCTACCGCGAACTGCAAGGAAGCATAACGCCATTTGGGTAGTAGTCGATCGATTGACTAAGTCAGCACACTTCTTGCCTTACAACATGATGTACATGGCAGGAAAACTAGCAGAGCTCTATATGAAAGAGATCGTCCATTTACATGGGATTCCAAGTAGCATTGTTTCAGATCGGGACCCATTATATACATCAAAGTTTTGGAAGAAATTTCAAGAAGGAATGGAAACTAGGCTAGATTTTAGTACGGCGTTCCACCCACAGACCGACGGACAGACTGAAAGGATAAATCAAGTCATTGAAGACATGCTTAGGGCATGTATGTTAGAATTACAAGGATCGTGGGATCAACACCTACCATTGATTGAGTTCGCATATAATAATAGTTTCCAGACGAGCATCGGAATGGCACCGTATGAAGCCTTGTACGGAAGACGATGCAAATCGCCAATCAATTGGGAGGAAATTGGCGAGAAATTTGTTTTGGGACCCGAGCTACTTGAAGATAACGCGGCTATTGTCCGCATGATCAGGGGAAGACTAAAGGCGGCTCAAAGCAGACAGAAAAGCTATGCTGACATCAAGCGGACGAGTGTAGACTTTAAGGTGGGTGAACATGTGTTCGTGAAAGTATCACCGATGAAGGGGGTGATGAGATTTGGAAAGAGGGGGAAGCTAAGTCCCCACTATCTTGGACCGTTTGAAGTTTTGGGTCGAGTAGGAGAAGTAGCCTACCGCATTGGATTGCCACCATTGTTTGATCAGGTACACAATGTATTCCATGTGTCGATGCTCATGAAATATCTCAATGACCCTGATCACGTGCTGAGTGGCCAATCATTCGAGATGCATAAAGATATGACCATGATTGAAGAACCGGTGAAAATATTAGATCGAAAGGAACATGTGTTGCGAACAAAAGTTGTTCCCTTAGTGCTTGTCCGATGGAAGAACCATCCGGTCGAAGAAGCAACATGGGAACGTGAGGTGGATGTTAGAGAACAATATCCCAAATTGTTCGAAATTGCCAACTGAATAGTTTTATTCAATTGAGAATATGTGATTGCGGGTAGTATGAAGTCTATATATATTTCAAAAGATTAAATTATATATATATATATATATATGTGACAGCCCGGATTTCGGCACCCCGAAACCCGTGCCATCAGCACGATCATCTTGACCGTGCCCCTTAGCTAAGCACGGAACATTGGCATATCAAGCATAAAATGAAATAATAAATGAGCTGCGGAATTTAAATCTATATTAAGTAATTCTCCAAAAGACAGTTCTACCCTCATGCCTCTGCATGAATGGAGAACCGACCCGAACCATCAATGATAGCAATCATCACGGATGGTTCGCCCCAACAGAATAATCTCAAACTCAATATATACATGGTTTAACCAAACAAGGCTTGACATACCAAGCCGTACCAATCTCTCTCAAAAAGCCCTCAAAGTGGCACAACGGAGTCCTCTAGAAGAAGTCCTCAGGAGGTGGCTCCAACTCTTCGCCGGCCGCAAGGTCCGACTCACCAGGGTCAGCGTCTCCTGAAGCCTCGGCCGCTACTAGTAGTGGACCTGCGACGTATAGTCTATAGGGTGAGCTACATCCTAGCTCAATAGGGAACAAAACACAGTTGAACATATAAATTATTACTCACATATATTCCATGATATGACATGCATGATGTGTCTATGCAATTACTGATAAACAGTTAAAAAGTATTACATTTTACTGGTAGTTTACTCGTGTCTTTTATTTACTCATGAATGATGCTGAAAAGGCCTAAAGCAAAACTTAAACTTTCAACTTAAGTAATCTCCGAGCAATATAGCATCGAGCCCCGATGAGATACCCTTCATCGTCATCTATATAGACACTTTTACCGTATTCCCTGGGAATACAATATAGTATCCAAGCCCCTTTCCCCTGGGGATTGGTGGCGGGATTTCACTTGTCTCAAATCAACACCCCTGGGGTGTGCTTACTATGTGCGGATAAGCCTCCGCACTGGCTTACGGTTTCGCCGCCGTATCGGTCACGGATATCCTGCCGTGTCAGTCGTGGATATCCCGCCACGTCGGTGGGGTACCCTATCAAACCTCAAATAACAAAAATATCGGTGCCTTACATATAGTTATTCACCGTGTAAGTGTGCTATCTTATATCAGTTAGGCCCTATCAAACATGATTCAATCTTGGATACATCCCTGGGATGTATCCATTCACTTGCATCACACTTGATGCTCTTATCTCTTTACTTCTTCATCCCCTGGGGATGGCTCATTATAATTACTTTTATGGATGTCACACACACACACTTTTCACAATTCTTAAGCAATAAAATATTTTGAATTTGAATTCTATATCACTACATACATGCTCTTGTAAAATAAAGTACATGTTCAAGGTGTTCCCTACCTCAAGTCTTCATTTGATCAATGCATCAAGGTCCCACGTGGCTCCTTGTGCACTAGCTCACTCGTACCACCTATGGTACCACATAACATGTGAAACACATCACTAAGGATGCAATAAAGAAGGTCCAAGACCCTCCAAGAATCTTAAAGTCAAACTCAAAAGTTAACATAAATTAGCTCAGTCGATTAATCGAACTCTAAAATCGATTAATCGAATCTGATTCGATTAATCGATTTCCAAAATCGATTAATCGAAAGTCAATATCGATTAATCGATTCTCAAATCGATTAATTGAGATTTTCATTCGATTAATCGAATCCTAATTCGATTAATCGAAATTCTCTGTTCAGCCAAGTCGATTCTCAATTCGAGTAATCGAGTTCCTAAAATCCATTAATCGATCCCAAATCGATTAATCGAAAATTGAAATCGATTAATCGAAATCCCATTTCGATTAGTCAATTTTCCCCAAGTCATTTCCTCCAGCCCCTGGGGTCCACTGGAGGTTCCCAGTCGATTAATCGATACCCAAATCGATTAATCGAAATCAAAAGTCGATTAATCGAAACTCAGTTCGATTAATCGAAATTGGGGTCCTCTGACTTTTCAACTTCTTGGCCAATTTCGATTAATCGAAACCCAATTTCGATTAATTGAAATTGCCAGATTCAGTCCCTTTTGAGCTGTTCTTCTCAATCTTTTTCCACACTTTTTCCTCTATTTTTCTAAACCATTATCCTATGATTTAAACCATTTTTAACTACAATTTAACCTCTACAACCTATGCATTTTAATCACAAAGTTTTACCTTGAATCAATCTCAAATTGATTTCAAATAAAGTGGTTGGAAGGCTAGGGGTTCCAGCTTTGCTTCTAGCGGATCCCTCGCGTCGAATCCGACGTTTATTGCTCAAATCCCCTTTCCTCAACTAGCATTTACTCCTTGCATTAACTATGCTCTCCTTCTCTCTCTCTTCTTTACTTCTCTCTCAACAACCAAAGCTATTGGTTTTAGGGTTATTAAACCCTTTTATCTCCCCCCTAGCTTGTGTGTTGAGCACATGCACCTCAATAGGTGTATATGCCCTCAGATTCACAACACACACCACATAGCTACACACACCTTCTCATCTCATTCGCTCATCACACTCTATGCTAACTATTGAACTCCTAATTGGTCAAACCTGTGACCGATCGGGCACTGATCCCGAGGTCACAGTTTGGCATAATTTTTCGAGCTATTACAATATATATATTGACTCCAAGCAATGATTGAACCACTTTTCGTTGAACTTTTTATATAATAAAACTAGTAATGAGATTAGAAACCGAAAACGAGCAAAAAAAAAATGTTTCTGGTCCCGCTCGAGCGACCACTTATGTTCGCTCGAGTGAACTACATAAAATCACAACTTCCTCTCGCTCGAGCGATAGCTATTCCTCGTTCGAGCGAGGCATTTTGACCGCTCGAGCGAGAAACTATAACCGCTCGAACGAGGCCATAATATATAAAATAAAGCGTCCTGGTCTCGCTCGAGCGATAACTAATAACCGCTCGAGCGAGGAGGGACTATATATAGTTGACGGAATAACACGATGCCATTTCATCTTCAAGCGAGGGGAGTGGAGCCGAGCGAGGGGTTTAGGGCTTGCTATCTTCGACCTTTTCCTTCTGATTCGAGCCGGATTTAGACAATCCGATCCGTTAAGAATATTCTTCTAGGTAAAATCTACCCACTCCCGAATTTTTCTTTTCTTTTTGAACTATTTAAATACCTAATGGCTTCAAGCCCAAATCCACAACCTAAGAAGCGGATGGCGATTCGGTCGCCGTCGGCGCGCAACAAAGCACCGCAAACTTCTCAACCATCACCAAACCCATCCTCCACTCCGATCACACTAGATGATTGGTGGGGGGCCAAAATTTTTGAAACCGAATGGGATATACATCCCTCCTGTTTCGGGGATCCGACGTCCACCCAATGGACATCGGACTTCCTCACCCACAACAATCTTAAGACCTTGCTTACGCCGTTCGGGGATCGTTATTACCCGAGGCTTGTCAAGTTATTTTATCAAACCTTAAACTTGAACGTGGACGAGGACGCTATCCTCGTCACAGTCGATGGTAATGAGCTAATCTTTAGATGTGCCGAAATTTCATCGGTCATGAAATGTCCCCACATCTACACCCCTAGCCCACTTATCCTACCACCTTTTTCTGGGAACGTCGATTTCCCAACGATCATCTCCGACATCACAAGCGGCATATCCGCTTCGGGACAATCTATTACTCGATCACAACTACCACCGCGTATGTGGCTTCTAGACGTCATCTTCAAAAAGAATCTACACCCAACCGGCCATGATCAAGAACGCCGAGATGCGTTTCTGCGGGCCCTACACACGGCATTCCATAATAGGTGGATCAACGCACCTATGATCATCATAAAAGGCATGGCGCATGCCTATAAAAGAAATGTAAAGGGTGTTGTTCCTCCACCCATCAACCGACTACCATATGCTCGGTTGATTTCCCGACTCCTAGACTCACGGAATGGGAAGGGAGGATTTAAGATCCGGGAGGACGAGTTGTTCCTCACCGATAACGTCGTCCCCTATCTCGCCTAAGACTGGAGCCGCAACCTAAAGAGTCTACAAACCAGCGTCAACAAGAAAAGAGGGCCGTGGACTCCAAACCACCCATCAAGCGCCGGATCGACTCCCTCTACCTCGGTTCCACGGCCCATACCGCTTGAACAACGGCATGATGCGGGAGATCCTTCAGCAAGGGCGGGAGATCAGATTGCATCAGAGGTTCCAGGAGGCATTACTTATCGACCACATGGGCGAGCTTACCATGATCATACATGCACGGTCGGTGCCATGAGGATGCTATTTTTGGGCGTCTAGCTCCGGCCTCGCCTACGAGGCGCCTGGCGGGTACCACGACCATCAGGGTGGACGACGAGGATGAGGATGACGAGGACTACGAGGATGATGATGGCTCCGGCGACGACGACGATGACTATGAGGAGGAGGATGACTAGATAGTGACGTTAATTTTGAAAAATAATATGTAATATTTTATTGAGACATTTTGTGGTGAGGTGGTTCCTGGTCAATGTTTTTTTTTACAAACTGTGGTGACATGAATGTCACAAATTTTGTGGATAATTAACATAACGATTGAATAAGTGTTGTGAATGATTATTCTAGATTGTATGATCCTTTTCAACTATATGAGAATAAATTGACATGGCCAACGCATATCGTTGCGAAATGCGACAAACCATTCAATTACTATTTTAGATATTCATGACCTGGTAATAGTAGTAGTACCTGGTTACAAGAATATTGTCGATTTTCGAGGACGAAAATCTTATAAGTTGGGGTGATTGTCACAACCCCAGATTTTTGGGATACGTGCACGTCATGCACTATATACATGTATATGTGTTTCGCAAGGAAACCAAAACGAAACCGTAGACACTACGTGTGTATGTGGGAAACACACTAGTATTTCTCTAACTTATAGGTATATAAGTGAAAGAGAGAGGAGAGAAGAGCCCTTGCGTAACTCTATTTTAACCTAAATAGAGAGAAGGAGAATATAGAGAGAAAGAAAAGAAGAGCCTAGTAAAGAACTAGGGTTTCGTTGGGACTTCAATCGGCAGAAGAGTTGGAGAAAAGACTGGAGGAGGAACCTTGGAGGCCTGTTAGCCTAGTAGAATTTCAAATCTTAAATCAAACTTGCGCGAGACTCATCGTCGGAGGTATGTTAAAGGCATGATAGATGCTTAGGCATGTTTTAAATAATAGGAAGAATATTGGTTGAATGTTTTTAATGATGTTAAGGTTTGAATGAAGGAAGAAATTGTGTTCTCGATCTGATCGAGGAGCAAAAATCATCGTTCCTCGCTCGAGCGGTCTAAAGGGCTCGCTCGAGCGAGGATGAATAGGAAAAATATAACTCTGGGCTCGCTCGAGCGGTCCCCAAAACTAAGGGGAAGCTCGCTCGAGCAAGGGTCCCAGATATACTTCGGTGGCTCGATTTAACCGCTCGAGCGACCTTGATTTAACCGCTCGAGCGAGGTCAGGTGACTGCTCGAGCGAGGTCAAGTGACCGCTCGAGCGAGGTCCGGTGACCACTCAGTTCTTGAAATTATGGGTACAAGAAACATGGGGGTTGTGCACCCCAATGGTTCTAGTGACCTTTCTAAGCCTATGCTAAATTGAAATGTAGGTTTGACGCATGATCGTGAAGTGTAAACCCCTACGAGAAGGCGTGCTTTGAAATTCGTCGAGGTAGGGAATATTCTTAAAACATGTGCAATATTCCGTCAAATATATGTAGTGTAATCCATTTGAATAGTCAAATACTGCGTGATTCCTATGAAAAAGGGTGTGTGCGTGAGTTCAAACATGATAGTCTTGAGGTCCCCAGGGGACGAGAAATCATATAGTTAAATAAAGGAGGATGCGTTGGAAATAAGGGGTATCCCAGGGATGCAGATGAAAACTAACAGTGAAACGTAAGTAATGTGATAAGGCCCGATGTAATATAATTAGCACAATCACGGTGAATAACTATATGTAGAGCACATTTGATATTTTTATTATTTAAGGTTTGATTAGAATACCCCACCGACGTAGCGGGATACCCTGGACTCGACGAGATATCCGGGAGCTGCGGCGGAATCCGTACTCATAGCATATCCTGTGGATGTAGATCTAAAATAGACCCCACCTATGAGAAAGGGGTTTGGGCAAGATTCCTGTGAATACATATAATAACTGCCTCAGTTAGACATTTATGGTGGGTATTCCATCGGGGCTCGATGCTATATTGCTCGGGGACTATTTAAGTTAAGATTTAAGTGATTAGGCCAAATTCACAACTAAAACAGTAAAGAGATTAAACAAAACCATGCAGAGTAACAGTCGAAATCATTATTTTGATTCCAGATATTTCAATTGTTTTCCATAAGTGTTATTCGATAAATTATGCTTTTAAACAGTTGACATATGTGTGAAGGTTAATCTATATGTTCTTTTTGTTTCCCTACGGAGCTAGGATGTAGCTCACCCCCCTTAGACTATACGTCGCAGGTCCAGGACTAGCGGCAATAGAGATTTCTGGAGACGTTGATCCAGGGGATCCGGACTACGTGCCCACGGAAGAGTCAGAACCACCTCCTGAGGAATTCTTCTAGGAAACCCACTGCATACTTTGAGAGTGAGTTGAGAGTATTAGGTACGGCTTGGTATGTCAAGCCTCTTTTTTTTTAATGTAATTAAATACCCGTTCTTTTGATAAAACGTCTAGGATGAACAGTTATCACCAATGGTTTGGGTAAGCTCTTATGCCCATGAATTGGCATGGGACAAGGACTGCCTTTCGATACCTTGACTATTTGATGTCTATGAGAATTTGTTTAGGGTAGCTACGTGCGCCTTAATTACAGTTTTGGCTTGTATATACCAATGTTTTGAAAAGAACCCAGAGCACGACCTTGAGGGTCGTGCTGATGGCACGGATTTTGGGGTGCCGAAATTCGGGTTGTCACAACTAATTTTGAAAGATCTAAAAAGACAAGACAATAATTCAAGAGATTCACTAAAATCTAACAGTATTCTACCAGTCTTATGATTTAAGCGGTTTGATGAGATGATAATTACTGACTACAAAAATAAAACTTAATTGATGATTCAAAAATAAAGATAAAAATGAAGATACTAAATCCTCCCATCTTTGATCCGTTCTTCCCATAATACAAATCTACGGATTAAACTATGAGATATACCATTGAAGAAAAATATCTTTTATGGAAGATAAATGGTCAACACCCCAATAGGTTCCACGTTGCATCCCTGCAATCAGGACTTAGATGATTTTCATATATAGATCTGGCATGGCTCGGCACACTTGATCTCAGGTTCAAATAAAAATCATCCCCAAAGTGGGCTAAAATTCCAACAAGAATACCACCATAGATCTGAAATCAAGGGCATGGCTCGGCACACTCGATTTCAGATTAGGGAGTAATTAAGATAAAATTACCATTACAGATCCAAGATCCAGGGCATGGCTCGGCACACTCGATCCCGGATCATAATCGTAATTAGATCCACACGATGAAAGCAAAAAGACCATAACAATAATAGGATAAAATTACCGTCACAGATCTGAGATCCCGGGAATGGCTCGGCACACGCGATCCTAGAAGTGGCGGGGATTTCATCCGTTCATTATAGCACAACGACCATAAAATAAGATCTCATATTTTAATCCTAAATTTATATTATTAAAAGTACATACCTCGAATGGGAATCATTCGATCCCCATCCCTATGAATTTAGCCGCACATATTATAATTAAATGACATAAATAAAAAAGGAAGAAAAAATAACATAAATTTAATAAATTAAAAATACCTCAAACTTCAACAGAAATTACTTTGATCCAAAAGTACGATGGTCTTCAGAAACGAAATTAATGCAGGAATAAACTTAAACAATAATAATAAACTGAAGGAATGAGTACTGAAAAATTAAAAGAACAAAACTCTCAAAAAGGAATAAATAAAAACTCCCTATTTCTATGTCTAACTATGAAAAATAAAAACTAAAAACTAAAACTCTAATCTCCTATCTCCCTAATTTCTCATTCTCCCTCGAAGTGTTTGAGCCGCTTTAAACAGATTCCCGGTCGCAGAAGTCTCCCTAGCCGCCAATTTAGGGTCGATTAATCGACCCAATAGGGTAAAAATCAGCTTTAAAGTAGTCAATTCCGTGTCAGACTCTCCTTCTCCTCGATTAATCGACCCCCAGAAATCCGTGAATTTCAGTATACTTTTTGTATCAGACACTGCTTCGGTATTTTAGCCATAACCTTCTGTCTCGAACTCGGATTGAGGTGATTCTTGCGATGTTGGAAAGCTGACGAAACGATCTACAATGTTTGTGTTTTGACAATTTCATAATTCGGCCGTCTTGAAGGTCCAAATTTAGCTGCAAGTCACACCAAGTTCTTGATGACCCAAAGTTACAGTGTTTTGACATTATTTTCAAAATTCTTGGGCTGTTTTCCACACTTGGCTTGTATTTACCTGAAACACTTCAAATCTAATAATTCTCATCAGATAGTCTTCATCGGACAACTAAATATAGGTATTTAGGGGTGAAATATGATCATATTTCAGTACTCATCATACCCCCAAACCTACACTTTGCTAGTCCTTGAGCAAAGTAAACTAAAGAAAATAAATGCCACTTTCGTAGGGAACACGATTGCACTTAGCATGTGCAACAAGCCTTTAAACCCCTAGGTGATCCCTAGTGGAGGAGTTGTGTCTCCTGAGGGTTTACAGTGAAGTTACCCACAAACTTCAATACATTTTTGAAATCATCGATAAAATTGAGTTTTCAAAATATGATTTTGATAACATATATACCATTCAAAACTCAAAATCATTAATCAATTCAATATGCGAATTCTCAATTTTAAATAACAATGTTATACTAATCATACTAGCATCCATTCAAATTAGTCTAATGCTCAAATCATTAGATAACCCATCCATTCATGCTTAAACGTGAAGTGTGTGCATACCCACACCAAAATTCATTCATCTCAGAACTAGTTCAAACAGGAAACCGTCGGATCTGTTGTTTTGACTCAATCCTCACTTTAGGTATACTTTTGAAATAAAATCACTCCGATGATGGGTAAGTTTTCGTACACATGTGAGAGATCAATACAAAGCAAATAAAAAGGTCTCACATGATAAATGAAACACGATGCAATCAATGAACAAAAATAAATCTCATAAGAAGATACTTGTATATCCTAAGCATGTCATATCAAGTGTCATAAGTATCACATATTCACTCTCCACAAGGCAGTTACCAATGCAAGATCAGATCATGAAGGTCTTTTTGTAGGGTTGTAATGGGGCTCAGGAAAGGGTAAGAAAGAATTGGAAGTTGGGATTCAAAATTTCTGAGAAATTGGAAAGGAAACTACTTTGATTTTTCGATTTCTCTTCTTTTTTTTTTCTAATCTCTCACTATTTTTCTCAATATTCTTCTATTTTTCTCAACTTTCTTTTTCTTTTGAATTTCCTTTTCTTGAAGCACCTCATATTTTTCATTATTTTTCACAATTTTCTTTTTCTTTTTCTCTCTCATTTTTCTTTTATATTTTTGCCATACACTCTCAGTAAACACCACAACTCAGTAACTCTCCACTTACTCTCTTTTCGTTCACTCTCATCCCTCGTTCCTAATTTCTCATAAATAAGAAGGGTAAATCTTGAATTTTCAGAAATGGTGAAGGGTTAAAGGTTAACGTGGCTTATCAAAAAAATGTATAATGGTAAATTTTTCAATAGGCTTAAAGGGGTACTAGAAGGATAAATTTATATAAGGTGAGATATTTTAAGCACAAACGAGCCAAAGATGGCCTTCAATCATATCCTTAAAATATGGTAACCTTGCCTATTTGTCTTGAGTAGATATACAGTAACATTCTAACATAATGATATGAATTTGATTTCATACAAAGTCACAAGCCAAAATAAAATGTATGAGATTATACAAAGTAATTCGTATTCAAAGAAAACTCCGAGTTTATGTATTCACTCATCAATGACGAGAAATTAGCTCTAAAGCTCACTGGGTTTAGTCTCCAGTAAGAACCTAAGATTCAACATTCAAAACAGTTCATCGATTTCTAAGTCTTAGCTTGGTATAAGTGTAAAAATTCTAAGCATGAATATCAAAATTATCCACAAAATATCACATTAAGCTTCATCATCTTAGATACAAGTAATCAGAATATGACATCAGTATTCTCAAAATTAAATTCACATGCATCATCAACTAAAGTTTGAAAACAATCGTAAAATAATGTGCATGATGACTTCAAAGATAAAAAATTTCTTTTTTTTTTTTTTTTTTTTGTACTGTCGATTAATCGACTCAAAGGAGTCGATCGATGGAGAGTGGTAGGTTGATCAATCGACTCCTTTGAGTCGATTGATCGAGAAAAAGCTAATTTTTTTTTTTTTTTTTTAATAGAAAAATAAGTGACGCAAAATAGATAATCATACCCCCAAACCTAAAGATGACAATATCCGCATTGACTGAAAGAAGTAGCGCACCCCCAAACCTGTTTGAAAAAGTACCTCAACACAAAGATCAGGTGCAGAGAATATGTGCATCAAATTGGAACATGACCAAAAATTTATTGAAGGGAATATGGTTACACTATTTTAGGGAATTAAAAAAAAAACAACTTAAACTAAAAAAAAACTAATATGCTAGAACGAAATATACGAAATAAATAAATCCTAAATCCTAAATCCTAAATCCTACACAAAATTGGGTTGCCTCCCAATGAGCGCTAGTTTAAAGTCGATAGCTCGACCTTGTGAATTGCTCAATCAGGGTGAGCAATTGGATCACTCAAAGGAAGAGTGTCAGAGAATGCAATTGCATTCTCAAGGAACGGTTTCAATCGTTGACCGTTAACTCGAAAAACATTCCCGTATTTCGGGTTGATAATAGCAACTGCCCCATTGGGGAGTATGCGAGAGATTTTGAAAGGGCCACTCCAACGGGTTTTTAGTTTCCCCGAAAATAGATGAAGTCGGGAATTGTAAAGTAGAACCTGTTGACCAACAACGAAAGATTTTCGTAGAATAGAGTGATCATGAACCCGTTTCATACGGTCCTTGTACGATTTAGCACAGTCATAGGCATCAGCACAAATTTCTTCTAATTCATTTATTTGGAAACCCCTTTGGGCACCAGATTGCAAGAGATCAAAATTTAATGACTTAATGACCCAAAATGCTCGATGTTCCAGCTCAACCAGGAGGTGACATCCTTTACCAAAGACCAACCGATACGGCGACATGCCAATCGGAGTTTTAAACGCCGTTCGATACGCCCATAGAGCATCATTCAACTTTAGCGACCAGTGTTTACGATTCAGATGGATTGTCTTTTCTAAAATCCGCTTAAGTTCCCGATTAGAGACTTCAACTTGGCCACTTGTCTGAGGATGGTATGGTGTAGCGACTTCGTGCGTGACACCATATTTCTTCATTAATTGGGTGAACACTTTATTACAAAAGCGCTTTCCACCATCGCTGATTATCGCCTTTGGAATGCTAAAACGAGAAAACACTTAATCCTTGAGAAATTTGATCACTACTATGTGATCATTCGATTTACACGCCACAGCCTCTACCCATTTCGAGACATAATCAACACCGACAAGAATGAACGTATTTCCAAACGAATTCGGGAAAGGACCCATAAAATCAATCCCCCAAACATCAAATAATTCAACTTCTAAAATTGGATTGAGCGGCATCATGTTGCGCTTTGAGATTGACCCAAAGATTTGGTGTGACAAGATTTACAATGCTGATGACAATCCTTAAAGATCGTCGGCCAGTAAAAACCACTTTGGAAGATCTTTGCGGCAGTCTTTTTAGAACTAAAGTGACCTCCATAAGGCAACTCATGACAGAATGAGATGATTCGTGGTTGCTCAGATTCAGGAATACATCTTCGTATGATTTGATCAGGACAGTATTTGAATAAGTACGGATCTTCGAAAAAATAGTGTTTCACTCGAGCTAAGAAAATGGATATCTCATTCTTCGACCAATGGTGAGGTAATTTCTCAGTGACTAGATAATTGACAAGATCCGTATACCAAGGTGGACAATCAATCCTGAACAACTGATCATCCGGGAAGTGCTCCAAGATTGGAACAGGCTCATCAGATCTCTCAATAATTATTCGTGACAAGTGATCTGCCACCACATTTTCTGAGCCTTTCTTGTCCTTGATCTCCAAATCAAACTCTTGCAGCAACAAGATCCATCTAATTAAACGTGCCTTAGCATCTTTCTTAGCGAACAGATAGCGCAAAGCAGCGTGATCTGTGAATACCATGACTTTAGATCCTAATAAATAGGATCGAAATTTATCCAATGCGAAAACTACTGCCAAAAGTTCCTTTTCAGTGGTCGAGTAGTTCAACTAGGCATCGTTGAGAGTACGACTCGCATAGTAGATTACATGCGGTAATTTTTCTATTCGTTGCCCCAGAACAGCTCGAATTGCATAATCAGAGGCGTCGCACATGATTTCGAACGGGAAGTCCCAGTTTGGAGATTGAATTATTAGAGCTTTTATCAATTCGGCCTTAATGGTTTCAAAGGCTCGCAAACATTCATCATCAAAAATGAACGGGGCATCATTGGAAAGTAAACTGCATAGCGGTCGCGCTATCTTACTGAAATCTTTAATAAAACGTCGATAAAAACCGGCGTGTCCGAGAAAAGATCTGATTTCTTTCACTGTCCTAGGCGGTGGTAGATTGACAATTAAATCAACTTTGGCCTTGTCGACCTCGATACCCTGGGACGATATGATATGTCCCAAAACAATGCCATCTTTAACCATGAAGTGACATTTTTTCCAATTAAGAACAAGGTTCTTCTCTTGGCATCGTTCAAGCACCAGTGACAAATGATTCAAACAGTCAGCAAAACTGTTTCCATGGATCGAGAAGTCGTCCATGAAGACCTCGAGGAATTGCTCGACCATATCCGAAAAAATACTCAGCATACATCTTTGGAATGTAGCTGGTGCATTACAAAGCCCAAATGGCATTCGTTGGTAGGAGAAAGTACCAAAAGAACATGTGAAAGTGGTCTTCTCCTGATCCTCAGGTGCAATGACTATTTGGTTATACCCGGAATAGCCATCGAGGAAGCAATAGTACTCATGCCCGACCAATCTTTCCAACATCTGATCGATAAACGGAAGAGGAAAGTGATTTTTCCTCGTCATCAAATTTAACTTTTAATAATCAATGCACACTCTCCACCCTGTTTAAATTTTTGTAGGGACTAGTATATTTTCCTCATTCTTCACCACTGTGACTCCCGATTTCTTAGGGACCACTTGTGTGGGGCTGACCCATTTACTGCCAGAGATGGGGTATATAATTCCAGCATCTAGAAGTTTGATTACCTTATTTCGGACCACGTCTTGCATTATAAGGTTTAGTCTCCTCTGTGGTTCCCTAGAAGGCTTAGCATTGTCTTCCAAATGGATTCGATGCATACAAATCGTGGGGCTAATACCTTTGATATCTTTTATCGACCAACCAAGGGCACTTTTGTGCTCTTTGAGTACATTCATGAGTTGGCCTTCTTGATGCGCATCCAATGTTGATGATATTATAACGGGTTGAGTTTCATTCTCCCCCAGGTAGACATACTTGAGATTTTTCGGAAGAGGTTTAAGTTCCAAGGACACTTTCTCCTCCTCTTTCGACTTTTCCTTGATTAATTCAATTTGATTTCCACGCTCTATTTCCTTTTCTTCTCCCAAGCGTGGTGTGGAGTCCAACATGTGATTCACTTCTTGGATCAGTTGATCCACATCAAAATTCTCTCCGAAATGCGCAAGACAAGCTGCTAAAGGATCTTCAGCTTCGGATGCACGAAATATGTCTTCAACGATTTCATTGAGTATGCATGCTTGTGCATGTTCATCATCCTCCATGGGCTGCTTGGCAATATTAAAAATATTGAGTTCCACTGTCATATTCTCAAATGACAGATTCATAATCCATTTCGACTATTTATCAGCGCATTGGAGGTTGCTAGAAAAGGTCTTCCTAGAATCACTGGAATGTTATTCTTCAAATTTGACGCCAGTTCAGTGTCCAAAACAACAAAATCCACAGGAAAGTAGAAAGAATCCACCTTGATGAGGACATCTTCCACAATTCCACGAGGGATCTTTACGGATCGATCAACTAACTGAAGGGTCATCGCAGTGGCCTTAAGTTCTCCCAACTCGAGCTCCTTGTACACAGAATAAGGCAACAAGTTGACACTTGCTCCTAAATCCAAAAGGGCCTGATCAATACGGTTATCGCCGATGATGATCGAGATTGTAGGACAACCTGGGTCCTTGTATTTGATCGGAAGCTTTGCTTGTAACACTGAACTAACTTGCTCGGCTAAGAAAGCCTTTTTCGGAATATTTGTCTTTCTTTTAATTGTGACCAATTCCTTCAAAAATTTAGCATAAGCCGGCACTTGGCGGATGGCATCTAGGAAAGGAATATTAATTTTTAATTGCTTGAAAATCTCATTTATTCCTTCCTCATCGCGATTTTTCAGTGGTGCCATCAATCTTTATGGGTATGGTGCTTTAGGAACAAAACTTCTCTTCTGTTCACTCTTTTCTTTTGATGTTTCTTTTGCTTGTACTTTATCATCAATTTCTTCTTTCTCCTCAGATTTCTTCTCTCCATCAGACTTTTCCTCCTCCTCTGGCAACACTACTTTGTTATCGACCTGCTTTCCAGATCTCAATGTTGTGATCGCCCGAATTTGTTGTTGATCATCCTCTTGTGTTGAAGTTGATGTTTGTTCAACAACCATTTGGCCCCTTAGGTTAGTAACTGGTTGGCTCGGAAACGATCCTTTTTCTCTTTTACAGAGAAAAGTGGCCAATTGCCCAATTTGGGTCTCTATTTTAGAGATTGAGGATGTGTGAGAATGAATTAGTTTCATCAGGTCCTCAGTAGAAGGAGTTTGTGTATGAGGATGTTGGGCAGTATTTCCCTGTGGAATGTTAAATCCAGGTGGTGGAAATATTGGCACAAAATTTTGCTGTGGTTGGTTTTGATAACCTCCCATTGGTTGTGCAAACTGAAAATTCTGGTTCATTTGCCTTGGCTGCCCAACCTGATTCTGATTGTATTGAAATTGATTCGGGTTATTGAACCCTTGCTGCTGAAATTGCCCTTGGCCGTAGTTCTGCTACGGTCCTTGGTTGAAATTTTGTTGGGGATAAAAGTTCGTCCCCTGCTTCCTAGGTTGTATTCTTTGATTCTCTTGTTTCCATGAGAAATTTTGGTGGTTTCTCCAGCTATTTGGGTTATTCTCATTGAAAATGTTTCCTTGATTCCGCCCATAATTATTCACAACATTTAGCTGTTCAGATGTGTCTTTATTATAGTTCGGCATTGAAAGACAATCATCTGCCATATGCATTGGACTTGCACAAATTGAACATGGCCCAGGTTGTGTATTTACCATATACACATTCTTCATTAATTTCAATTCCTCCACTTGTTAAGTGAGGAAATCAATTTTAGCCATCAAATTCGGGGAATCCTTTACTACGTATAGTCCTCCTTTCTTAGTTGAACTCCCGACTTGATCACGAGCTTTGACTGGTTGTTCCCGAGTCTTTGTGAAATCCCAGTGCTGAGAATCCTCAACAAGCTTTTCTAGGAAAGCATAAGATTCAGTTTCCTTAAGACTCAGGAATCCTCCGCCATTCATTGACTCCACCAGATGTCTATTTGGTTGACTCAGTCCATTGTAGAAACACTGAACCAATCTCCACTTTGAGTATCCATAGTGTGGACATTTGAGTAAGAGATCTATGAATCTATCCCAAGCTTCATATAATCTCTCATCTTCCTCTTGCATGAAATTCGTGATTTCACGTCTAAGGACATTAGTCTTCGCCATAGGGAAGAACTTTGACAGAAACTTTTTGATCATCTGATCCCAGGTGGTTATGGATCCCGATGGTAGAGAGTTTAACCAGACTTTTGCTTTATCCTTTATAGAGAAAGGAAACAAGCGTAGCCTAACAGATTCTTCGCTGAAGTTTTGGTAAACAGATGAGCAGACTTCAATAAAGTCTTTGACGTGCTGGTATGGATCTTCTCTCTCCATGCCATGAAAGATTGGAAGGATTTGAATGATATTTGTATGAATTTCAAACCAGCCACCAGGTGTGGCGGGATATACAATGCATGATGGGGTATTTGTAGTGATCGGAGAGAACAGTTCTCTCAATGTTGGTTCTTCCTCTTGTTCAAGTTGCTCATTCATGTTGTCAGTCATACTGACTTCAGTGGATGATTCCCTTGAAATTTTTGCCTTGATCTAGCGTCCTTACGATTTGACCGACAAACACGTTCGATCTCTGAATTTAAAGGCTCTAAAGTTCTTTCTTTAGAAGACCTAGTGTGCATGCAAATGACGCACAGAGCGGAAGTTTCGGGCAGGAAAACCTCAAGAAAAAAAAAAAAAAAAAATTATTTTATATTATTTTTCAAATTCCTATCTCTAATTTTTTTTTTAATTAAAATTAAAATTCAAATTTAAATTAAATTTTAAATTTTTTTTTTTTTTTTAAATCCGAATTTCAAAAATTAAAATTAAAAATTTAAATTTTAAACCTAATGACAATCCTACAAAATCTTATCTAAAAGAGAAAAATAAAGGAAAGAATAAAAGATTCCTAAATTTCCTAAGGAAGGTATCCTAAAAATCTATACTTCCTAAAAAGACTCCTACAAAATCTAAAATAAGAAGCCTAAAAATTTTAACTTCCTAAAAGACTCCTACAAAATTAAAATAAAAAGCCTAAAAATCTCAACTTCCTAAAAGACTCCTAAAAAGAAATACTTACCTAAGAGAAAAAAATAAGGGAAAGAAGATTTTGCAAAGCAAAAATCCAAAAATTGATTTTTTTTTTTTAAATTAAAATTAAAATTAAAATTCGAATTTAAATTAAATTTTTAATTTATTTATTTATTTTTATTTTTTAAATCCGAATTTCAAAAATTAAAATTAAAAATTCAAATTTTAAACCTAATGGCAATCCTACAAAATCTTATCTAAAAGAAAAAAATAAGGGAAAGAATAAAAGATTCCTAAATTTCCTAAGGAAGGTATCCTAAAAATCTATACTTCCTAAAAAGACTCCTACAAAATCTAAAATAAAAAGCCTAAAAATTTCAACTTCAAACTCCTAAAAAATCTAAAATAAAAAGCATAAAAATCTCAACTTCCTAAAAGACTCCTAAAAAAAAATACTTACCTAAGAGAGAAAAATAAGGGAAAGAAGATTTTGCAAAGTAAAAATCCAAAAATTGATTTTTTTTTTTTAAATTAAAATTAAAATTCGAATTTAAATTAAATTTTAAATTAAAATATATATATATTTTTTAAATCTGAATTTTAAAAATTAAAATTAAAAATTTAAATTTTAAACCTAATGGCAATCCTACAAAATCTTATCTAAAAGAGAAAAATAAGGGAAAGAATAAAAGATTCCAAAATTTCCTAAGGAAGATATTCTAAAAATCTATACTTCCTAACAAGACTCCTACAAAATCTAAAATAAGAAGCCTAAAAATTTCAACTTCCTAAAAGACTCCTACAAAATCTAAAATAAAAAGCCTAAAAATCTCAACTTCCTAAAAGACTCCTAAAAAATAATACTTACCTAAGAGAGAAAAATACGGGAAAGAAGATTTTGTAAAGCAAAAATCCAAAAATTGATTTATTTTTTTTAATTAAAATTAAAAATCAAATTTAAAATAAATTTTTTTTAATTAAAATTAAAATTCGAATTTAAAATAAAGATTTTTTTTTTTTTTTAAAAATTCAAATTTCAAAAATAAAAATTAAATTCAAAAATTAAAATATAAAATTTAAATTTCAAAACCTAAAGACAATCCTACAAAATCCTATAAACTCTTATCTAAAAGAGAAAAAGAAAGGAGAGAATAGAAAGATTCCTACAAAGCCTAAAGCAAGTAGTCCCACAAAAATTAATAACTAGATTTTAGAAAATCCTATAAAATATTTAAAAGAGGAAAATAAGGAAAATAAACTCCTAAATTTATTTATTTATTATTATTATTATTTTTAAGCAGAAATACTATTTTAATCTCCGAAAATTCCTAAAATTTACTGTCTACCAAAAATTAAGATTTTCTTAATTTAATCCCCAACAACGGTGCCAAAAACTTGATGTGAATTTTAATTGTGATATTTTACTCGCAAGTGCACGAATCGGATTGTATATAGTGGGCGCGGAGTACGAGATCGTTCCCACGAGGACTAATTTTGAAAGATCTAAAAAGACAAGACAATAATTCAAGAGATTCACTAAGATCTAACAGTATTCTACCAGTCTTATGATTTAAGCGGTTTGATGAGATGATAATTACTGACTACAAAAATAAAACTTAATTGATGATTCAAAAATAAAGATAAAGATGAAGATACTAAATCCTCCCATCTTTGGTCCGTTCTTCCCATAATACAAATCTACGGATTAAACTATGAGATATACCATTGAAGAAAAATATCTTTTATGGAAGATAAATGGTCAACACCCCAATAGGTTCCACGTTGCATCCCTGCAATCAGGACTTAGATGATTTTCATATATAGATCTGGGATCAAGGGCATGGCTCGACACACTTGATCTCAGGTTCAAATAAAAATCATCCCCAAAGTGGGCGAAAATTCCAACAAGAATACCATCATAGATCTGAAATCAAGGGCATGGCTCGGCACACTCGATTTCAGATTAGGGAGTAATTAAGATAAAATTACCATTACAGATCCAAGATCCAGGGCATGGCTCGACACACTCGATCCCGGATCATAATCGTAATTAGATCCACACGATGAAAGCAAAAAGACCATAACAATAATAGGATAAAATTACCGTCACAGATTTGAGATCCCGGGCATGGCTCGGCACATGCGATCCCAGAAGTGGCGGGGATTTCATCCGTTCATTATAGCACAACGACCATAAAATAAAATCTCATATTTTAATCCTAAATTTATATTATTAAAAGTACATACCTCGGATGGGAATCATTAGATCCCCATCCCTATGAATTTAGCCACACATATTGTAATTAAATTACATAAATAAGTAAGGAAGAAAAAATAATATAAATTTAATAAATTAAAAATACCTCAAACTTCAAGAGAAATTACTTTGATCCAAAAGTACGATGGTCTTCAGAAACGAAATTAATGCAGGAATAAACTTGAACAATAATAATAAACTGAATGAATGAGTACTGAAAAATTAAAGGAACAAATCTCTCAAAAATGAATAAATAAAAACTTCCTATTTTTATGTCTAACTATGAAAAATAAAGACTAAAAACTAAAATTCTAATATTCTATCTCCCTAATTTCTCATTTTCCCTCGAAGTGTTTGAGTCGCTTTAAATAGATTCCCGGTCGCAGATGTCTCCCTAGCCAATTTAAGGTCGATTAATCGACCCATTAGGATCAAAATCAGCTTTAAAGTAGTCAATTCCGTGTCAGACTCTCCTTCTCCTCGATTAATTGACCCCCAGAAATCCGTGAATTTCAACACACTTTTTATATCAGATACTGCTTCGGTATTTCAGCCATAACTTTCTGTCTCGAACTCGGATTGAGGTGATTCTTATGCCGTTGGAAAGATGACGAAACAATCTACAACTTTTGTGTTTTGATAATTTTATAATTCAGCCATCGTTAAGGTCCAAATTTAGCCGCAAGTCGCACCAAGTTCTCGATGACCCAAAGTTACAGTGTTTTGACATTATTTTCAGAATTCTTGGGCTGTTTTCCACACTTGGCTTGTATTTACCTGAAACACTTCAAATCTAATAATTCTCATCAGATAGCCTTCATCGAACAGCTAAATATAGGTATTTAGGGATGAAATATCATCATATTTCAGTACTCATCAAGAGGCAAAGCATAAATTAATCCAAAAACAAAAGTTTTCTATAACAAAATTAAATATATCACTGTGAGGAACCAAGAAGAACCACCGGTGATGGCCAATCCGATCACCTAAAATAGTGGTTCACAATAATGGTTCCTCGAGTGATATCAAATGAACCAAAATAATGGCCTAGGGCCCAATATTCAAAATAATATTCAGACAAAAAATACCAAAAATAAGGATCTAAGATCACGGGAAAAACTCCTCAGCTGGTATATCCAATTCCTCCTCGGGAATATAATCAGAGTCCTCCAGATCCTCTGACCCAAGGTCAGTCTCAGCACCTGTGACGTATAGTCGAGGGTGAGCTAACAACAAAGCCCAACAGAGGAAATAGATCTATTTGCATTTCATTATAAGTAAGGTTTTCAAATACAGGAATCAGACCAAATATGATTTTTAAATGATGCTTTGTAAACTAAATCTCCAGTTCTAATCATGAGTCAAAACTGAAAACATAAATCCGATGTGTTCCAAAATCTTCTGAATTAGCATGCTTCTTGTCTTAAATTATAACTTAATTTTATCTCTCAAATTTCCTATAGCATGAGAGCGGACTACGTGACCGATGGGAAAACCCTACTGGCCATCGTCGTTCATGAACCCATTTCTAAAGTGCAACAAGCCCCTACGCTATGAGGGAAACTTGCGCCAAAGTAATACCGTCAGCACGGTTGGTAAAATCTAGGGCATCGTCCGTATGAACCCTAAATCAAATGCAAATGCTAACATATATCAAGGTTTATTATTCATAACATATGCTAATTTTTCAAAGTTCTGATTCGAAGTTCTGATTCAAAGATTAACTGAGGTTCTGAGGTTCGAATTACAAAGTTCTTAGTTATAACAAAGTTTCCAAATTTTCAGATTGGTGTCATATATTCAGAGTTTTATTCATGCTGTGTGCAATAAAATTTCCAAAATTTATACTTCTTAATTGAAATAGTCAACAGTCTATACTTATAATTTAATGCAAATTAAATACAAGGTTCCCCTACCTCAACAAGTTTCGAATACATGCACAAACAGTCCTCACCAAGGACTCCTAATTGTCAAAACCTACATATATTAACACTCTCAGTGTTAATATAGAACTCAAATATCAATCCAAAAGCTTGTAGATTAAAAATTCAACAAAAATTTCAAATGCCTGAAACCAGACAGAATTCGACCCTCGAATTCAAATTCGTGGGTCGAATTTGAAATTCAATGGTCGAATTCAATTTCGACCCTTGAATTTCAAAACTGCACCTCAGTCACAAAGCCCTGAAAATCGGCCCTCGATATTCAATTCGATGGTCGATTTCTAAATTCGACCCTCGAATTGGAAATCGACCCTCGATTTTCAAAATTGCTTCAGGCACACAAAAAATACATTTCGACTGTCGATTTTCAAATTGATGGTCGATTTCCAAATTCGACCCTCGATTTGAAAATCGACTCTCGAATTTTCCTGGTTCTATGGCTGTCAACTTTTTCAAGTCCGGACTCTTTTCTTCATTTTCAACCACAGCCATCTGATTTATAATTAACACAACTGATTCAAATCTAATCAAAACACAATTTAAAAAGACACAAGGAGGTTTCAAGGACCTACCTCTTGTGGTTTAAATCGTTGCTTCCGTTGCACCAATTCACGCTCTGGAACCAATCTCCAAGCTCAAAGGTTAAAAAGCTTCAAATCAGCCCTCATTCATAAAGAGGTGGACACATCCTCAGTCACAGTGAAATCATAGAGAACTTCTCACTTTCCTCCTCTCTTTTCTCTTTCAATATTTCAAGCAGATCCGAATTTAAGCACAAGGCGAACTAATGGTTGAGATGGGAAGAGGAGCTCTCAAGCTTTCTAGATCTAGGATCAAATGAGGCAAGGCCTTAGAGCTTAAATTTCCAATGAGAGAGAGAGGTTAACCTTCTCTTTCACTCTCTCTTATAACCAAAAGCCAAACAAAAATAATATCTAGATTTTTTTATAATTACAACTTATCCACTTAAGTTGAAAACATATCCGGTGCTAAACACAAACACCAACCTTATTATGTAAATCATTGTTTACATGACTTACACACATCTTTCGATAATTTTCTTTTGCCACAAGTCTTATCATAGCCTTAGCTTACCAAAAATTCATAAATATTCCTCAACAAATTTCGGACACGCTTACCGAGGTAAACGGAAATAAGCCAAAATATCAGGGATATTACACTGCATCTGTTCTGTCATTCTAATATCTGTATCTGTTATTTGATCTCTGTCTGAATAATCTATTCTAAGATATGTTCTGCAAATCATGTTTTACCATTTAAATATAACTTAATTGAGTTTCTTCTATTGAGCTTAGATAGTTAGCTCACCCCTGATTCTATATTTAGGTTTTGAGGCTAAGATTTTTGGCACAGAGAGCGATCCTGACTATCTACCTGAGGCTGAGGCTGAGGCTGGGGAGGAGGAGGAGGATACTGATATACTTGCTGATGAGTGCTACCCGTAGCTAGGGTATTTTTAGACTTGTATTATCTTTTGGGATCTGTACCTGGTATTTTGGAGTATGTGTGTGCCTGGTGGCCACTCTGTTATGTATTATACTCTGTAGTTACATTTACTTATTATTGTATATATCATATAGGAACCACTATTGGGAACTATTATTTTGGGTGATGGATGTCCATCACCAGTGGTGCTTCTTGGTTCCTTTTGAGGATGTATATTCTTTTATATATATATTCTTCATTTTTGTGCCTTATATAATGACTCTATCTGCCTCTTTAGATAGTGTTTGCTCTGATTTTCGCTACATGGGCAGACATTCTTTTTTTGTTTTGGGGATCATCAGTGTTTATGATCCTGATGGCATGGGTTTCCGAGTACGAAAATTTGAGTTGTTACAGCAATCTTGGAGGGAATCCTAAGATTCCAAAGAGATTTGAAGACTGATTTAACTGTGATCATCCCATTACCACAACAATTCCATAGTCTCTCATCATCCTCATGGTCATTGTTAATAATTTATAATTATTAAAAAGTAATACAGAATATGATTAAAGCATGTATCACAATTTTTAAAAGTTGAAAAAAAAATAGAAAATTTTGTCAAATTTATAAAAAAAATTCAAGAAAAGAGGATTAACAAATCAAGCGAACATTCTGCAAAAAGTTCCACACACCATCTACTTGGAGAATTTTGCCAAAATTTTGATTAGTTCAAAAACTTTTGTGACAAAACTCTCAATTAAGGGCCGAGGAATATTTTACATGTAACACTATATCATCCATTTTTAGGCTGCAAAGGGGTTTGGTTGACCGGGCTCACTACAGAAAGTAAGACTATTAGCAACAGTCAAAAACTGTCGCTATTAACAAAAAAACTATTAAAGACTTAGTGACGAGGGTAATAGCGACAGTTCTTTTGTCAATAGCGATAGTTATTAAAGGTACATACCTCGGATGGGAATCATTAGATCCCCATCCCTATGAATTTAGCCACACATATTGTAATTAAATTACATAAATAAATAAGGAAGAAAAAATAACATAAATTTAATAAATTAAAAATACCTCAAACTTCAATAGAAATTACTTTGATCCAAAAGTACGATGGTCTTCAGAAACGAAATTAATGCAGGAATAAACTTGAACAATAATAATAAACTGAATGAATGAGTACTGAAAAATTAAAGGAACAAAGCTCTCAAAAATGAATAAATAAAAACTTCCTATTTTTATGTCTAACTATGAAAAATAAAGACTAAAAACTAAAATTCTAATATTCTATCTCCCTAATTTCTCATTCTCCCTCGAAGTGTTTGAGTCGCTTTAAATAGATTCCCGGTCGCAGATGTCTCCCTAGCCAATTTAAGGTCGATTAATCGACCCATTAGGGTCAAAATCAGCTTTAAAGTAGTCAATTCCGTGTCAGACTCTCCTTCTCCTTGATTAATCGACCCCCAAAAATCCGTGAATTTTAGCACACTTTTTGTATCAGATACTGCTTCGGTATTTCAGTCATAACTTTCTGTCTCGAACTCGGATGGAGGTGATTCTTATGCCGTTGGAAAGATGACGAAACGATCTACAACTTCAATGTTTTGATAATTTTATAATTCGGCCGTCTTTAAGGTCCAAATTTAGCCGCAAGTCGTACCAAGTTCTCGATGACCCAAAGTTACAGTGTTTCGACATTATTTTCAGAATTCTTGGGCTGTTTTCCACACTTGGCCTGTATTTACCTGAAACACTTCAAATCTAATAATTCTCATCAGATTGCCTTCATCGAACAGCTAAATATAGGTATTTAGGGGTAAAATATCATCATATTTCAGTACTCATCAAGAGGCAAAGCATAAATTAATCCAAAAACAAAAGCTTTCTATAACAAAATTAAATATATCACTGTGAGGAACCAAGAAGAACCACCGGTGATGGCCAATCCGATCACCTAAAATAGTGGTTCACAATAATGGTTCCTCGAGTGATATCAAATGAACCAAAATAATGGCCTAGGGCCCAATATTCAAAATAATATTCAGACAAAAAGTACCAAAAATAAGGATCTAAGATCACGGGAAAAACTCCTCAGCTGGTATATCCAATTCCTCCTCGGGAATATAATCAGAGTCCTCCATATCCTCTGACCCAAGGTCAGTCTCAGCACCTGTGACGTATAGTCGAGGGTGAGCTAACAACAAAGCCCAACAGAGGAAATAGATCTATTTGCATTTCATTATAAGTAAGGTTTTCAAATACAGGAATCAGACCAAATATGATTTTCAAATGATGCTTTGCAAACTAAATCTCCAGTTCTAATCATGAGTCAAAACTGAAAACATAAATCCGATGTGTTCCAAAATCTTCTGAATTAGCATGCTTCTTGTCTTAAATTATAACTTAATTTTATCTCTCAAATTTCCTATAGCATGAGAGCGGACTACGTGACCGATGGGAAAACCCTACTGGCCATCGTCGTTCATGAACCCATTTCTAAAGTGCAACAAGCCCCTACGCTATGAGGGAAACTTGCGCCAAAGTAATACCGTCAACACGGTTGGTAAAATCTAGGGCATCGTCCGTATGAACCCTAAATCAAATGCAAATGCTAACACATATCAAGGTTTATTATTCATAACATATGCTGATTTTTCAAAGTTCTGATTCGAAGTTCTGATTCAAAGATTAACTGAGGTTCTGAGGTTCGAATTACAAAGTTCTTAGTTATAACAAAGTTTCCCAATTTTCAGATTGGTGTCATATATTCAGAGTTTTATTCATGCTGTGTGCAACAAAATTTCCAAAATTTATACTTCTTAATTGAAATAGTCAATAGTCTATACTTATAATTTAATGCAAATTAAATACAAGGTTCCCCTACCTCAACAAGGAAGTTTCGAATACATGCACAAACAGTCCTCACCAAGGACTCCTAATTGTCAAAACCTACCTATATTAACACTCTCAGTGTTAATATAGAACCCAAAAATCAATCCAAAAGCTTGCAGATTAAAAATCCAACAAAAATTTCAAATGCCTGAAACCAAACAGAATTCGACCCTCGAATTCAAATTCGTGGGTCGAATTTGAAATTCGATGGTCGAATTCAATTTCGACCCTTGAATTTCAAAACTGCACCTCAGTCACAAAGCCCTGAAAATCGGCCCTCGATTTTCAATTCGATGGTCGATTTCTAAATTCGACCCTCGAATTGGAAATCGACCCTCGATTTTCAAAATTGCTTCAGGCACACAAAAAATACATTTCGACTGTTGATTTTCAAATCGATGGTCGATTTCCAAATTCAACCCTCGATTTGAAAATCGACTCTCGAATTTTCCTGGTTCTATGGCTGTCAACTTTTTCAAGTCCGGACTCTTTTCTTCATTTTCAACCACAACCATCTGATTTATAATTAACACAACTGATTCAAATCTAATCAAAACACAATTTAAAAAGACACAAGGAGGTTTCAAGGACCTACCTCTTGTGGTTTAAATCGTTGCTTCCGTTGCACCAATTCACGCTCTGGAACCAATCTCCAAGCTCAAAGGTTAAAAAGCTTCAAATCAGCCCTCATTCATAAAGAGGTGGACACATCCTCAGTCACAGCGAAATCATAGAGAACTTCTCACTTTCCTCCTCTCTTTTCTCTTTCAATATTTCAAGCAGATCCGAATTTAAGCACAAGGCGAACTAATGGTTGAGATGGGAAGAGGAGCTCTCAAGCTTTCTAGATCTAGGATCAAATGAGGCAAGGCCTTAGAGCTTAAATTTCCAATGAGAGAGAGAGGTTAGCCTTCTCTTTCACTCTCTCTTATAACCAAAACCCAAACAAAAATAATATCTAGATTTTTTTATAATTACAACTTATCCACTTAAGTTGAAAACATATCCGGTGCTAAACACAAACACCAACCTTATTGTGTAAATCATTGTTTACATGACTTACACACATCTTCCGATAATTTCCTTTTGCCACAAGTCTTATCATAGCCTTAGCTTATCAAAAATTCATAAATATTCCTCAACAAATTTCGGACACGCTTACCGAGGTAAACGGAAATAAGCCAAAATATCAGGGATATTACACTGCATCTGTTCTGTCATTCTAATATCTGTATCTGTTATTTGATCTCTGTCTGAATCATCTGTCTGAATAATCTATTCTACGATATGTTCTGCAAACCATGTTTTACCATTTAAATATAACTTAATTGAGTTTCTTCTATTGAGCTTAGATAGTTAGCTCACCCCTGATTCTATATTTAGGTTTTGAGGCTAAGATTTTTGGCACAGAGAGCGATCCTGACTATCTACCTGAGGCTGGGGAGGAGGAGGAGGATACTGATATACCTCCTGATGAGTGCTACCCGTAGCTAGGGTATTTTTAGACTTGTATTATCTTTTGGGATCTGTACCTGGTATTTTGGAGTATGTGTGTGCCTGGTGGCCACTCTGTTATGTATTATACTCTGTAGTTACATTTACTTATTATTGTATATATCATATAGGAACCACTATTGGGAACTATTATTTTGGGTGATGGATGTCCATCACCAGTGGTGCTTCTTGGTTCCTTTTGAGGATGTATATTCTTTTATATATATATATTCTTCATTTTTGTGCCTTATATAATGACTCTATCTGCCTCTTTAGATAGTGTTTGCTCTGATTTTCGCTACATGGGCAGACATTCTTTGTTTGTTTTGGGGATCATCAGTGTTTATGATCCTGATGGCATGGGTTTCCGAGTGCGAAAATCTGAGTTGTTACAGCAATCTTGGAGGGAATCCTAAGATTCCAAAGAGATTTGAAGACTGATTTAACTGTGATCATCCCATTACCACAACAATTCCATAGTCTCTCATCATCCTCATGGTCATTGTTAATAATTTATAATTATTAAAAAGTAATACAGAATATGATTAAAGCATGTATCACAATTTTAAAAAGTTGAAAAAAAAATAGAAAATTTTGTCAAATTTATAAAAAAAATTCAAGAAAAGAGGATTAACAAATCAAGCGAACATTCTGCAAAAAGTTCCACACACCATCTACTTGGAGAATTTTGCCAAAATTTTGATTAGTTCAAAAACTTTTGTGACAAAACTCTCAATTAAGGGCCGAGGAATATTTTACATGTAACACTATATCATCCATTTTTAGGCTGCAAAGGGGTTTGGTTGACCGGACTCACTACAGAAAGTAAGACTATTAGCAACAGTCAAAAACTGTCGCTATTAACAAAAAAACTATTAAAGACTTAGTGACGAGGGTATTAGCGACAGTTCTTTTGTTAATAGTGAGAGTTTTGACTGCCGCTAATAGTCTTATTTTTTATAGTGACTAATTAATTGGTCCAAATTGTCATAGGTCAACTTGTGGTCCAAATCTTTACCTGTCGAGTCAGATCCAAAATCTTGAACCCTTTATGAAGTGGGGTGTACTTAATCTTGAGTTCGTGACTCACCTTGATGTTTTTGTTAATCTAGTGGGATCGAGTTCGGTTTGAAGCCTGAGATAGTCTAGTCAATTCATATTCAAGTTGAGGAACAATGTAATGAGGTTGACCTTGATAGAACCCCACCCATTTGCCCCCCTATCCATTTTGAAGAGTAGAAAATGCAGATTTGTGATATTTATTGAAAAAAAAAAATTAAAAATTCATCTCCACCGTGTATATTTTGAATCGTGAAATGTAGACCAATGAAAATCATCAAATTTTGACTTGTGGGTTTAAAAAAAAAATTTCAAATTTTTTTTTTTAAATATTGATCTAAACTATCCACCTGTGCTCCACGTGGATCTTGGAGGATGGTCATTTTCCTCCATTGAAGGACCTAACTGGCTCCCTATATATATATACTTTTAAAAGATTTACAATTTTGGTGTAAAATGGTTGTTTAGTTCATTATAAAATATGGGTGTGAAATCTATTTTATGAGTTATTTCATTTTATGTTAAAGTGAACGACTTGTGTAAAATTTACTTTATGAGCTACTATTTAATAAAGTGATGAATTAATTTATGAGAGCCATTACTTGCACCTGAAAATTTGACCGTTGCACCGAAGTTAAAGAAAGACTTTGTATTTTTGGGACATATGACATGTGAAATGCAATTTGGACCATTTCATTTAAATTTCATGATCTATAGATCGTTAATGGATAAGATTGAAGCAAAACACAATATTTATCATATGATCTATTGTAGTCAACCGTTGAATCCAATAATAGCTTTCGACTATGTTTAATCACATTATGAAGATTATATTTCATGCTAATCTTTTGCACTTCATATCTTTAAAGGATGGGCTCCAAATCAAAGAGTTTAAATAGTGTTTTCATATAGCAGAGGTCGCCGAACTTGCAAGTCTTCATTTTAAACTCAGTGCAAGGGCCAAAGTCCCGAGTGCAAGTAATGGCTCCCTTAATTTATTTGACCTTTTAAAAGGTCACATACACTTTATAGTTATTACAAGGGCCTAGCCTTGTAAGTCAAAAAATTACAAGAAAAGTGAACAATATTTTTACCCACACAATTATCGCAAATTGAACGAGCAAAAATTGTCCTTTAAACCTTGTAATATCACCCGATTGCACCTAATATTTTGTATTTAAGGATGAACTGAACGTGTTTTAAGTGTGTCATGTTGGTACGTCTAATGCTATGTTTTCCCTACAGATAGTGAGAGCTCCTAAATAATATGATAAATTTATGGTGGCATTATTTGCACTTTTTTTTTTTTTTATGTAAAGCGTACACTTTTCATCATAAAAAATCATTGACTATTTTGAATTAGATGATTAAGATTGTTTTTCATTCCAATCTTCCACACAATATATCTTGAGATCTTGGCGAACCTATCAGACGGTCATATATTGATTATGCATGACACACATCCCCAAAAGTGATCATCTAATAGGTACACTCATGATTATGATCATTTTTTGGGATGTGTGCCACGTGGAATCATAATGTGATCGTCTGATAGGTGTGTCATGATCCCCAAATCTATTATGTAGAAGATTGGGACTAAAATTAATCTCCATCATCGAATTCAAAGCCGTCATTTGTGTTTTATGGCGGTGGAGCGTGTGCTCTTCACAAGATGAATGGGTGCAAATAATGCCACCCTAAATTTATAACAATTATTTGACAAGCTCACACCTTTCATCCTTTATCTATTATTACAATTCGTCATTTCTGTCTCTTATCTATAATTAGTAGATAAGAGATGCCTATCAACGGTTGATGAACATTTCAATTTTGCTACCAAATGGCAATAAATCATTAATGTTAGGAGATGTCTCGTGAACACCCTAACGATGGTTCACGGTTTGAAGTTTTCTTTTTTAAATCTGTACTCTGTTTTTGGATGCTTTTGGCCGGGATACTTGAGATAGCAGTGATAACTAAGCTAAGCGCCTTAATCAGATCAGCCGTACGATTAAAAATTCATCCATCATCAACGACCCACCAAGCAATGGAACGTGGCGGGGTAGTGTTTTAAGGAAGTGGAGCGAAGTACTGATTCTCCCAAGAGAAGCCTTTAAGAGAGCGGTAGTTTAAAGACTAGCTGCTTTACTATAAATAGTGGATGGATAACTAAGATGGAAAGGGTTATAAATTTTCTTTCATTTTTCCATATTGGGACAAAAATAATAGATTTGCCTATTTAGAAATTTCTTTTTAAAATTTGGCTCATATGTTGGCAATATTCTCATGCAGCAAAGCACATCTCACAACCGGGTGTGGTGGGCAACATGTCTCTATCATTAGGTTGAGGTTAACACATCAGCCTCACTTGTTGCTCCCATCCCAAAGGAAACGACTACTTGCACACACGATTTAGGTTGTTGCACATAGCTTAAAAGGAAAGTTTTAAGAATTTTGTGTTAATTCTAATTGTAATGATGTGGCATGCAATACTCTTTAATTGTGTCACTTCAATTTAGGGATACAAATTTGGTTTATCAAACCGAAACCCAAATATTTTGATTTTTTCGGGTGGCCTCGAATTTTTTAATTATTTATTTTATCTTTTATATATTGTTTTCACATCCTACCTCTTCGGTTTTTTATTTTTGCCACCCAAAACCAAAATCGAACCGAACCGCAATCGGTTCAGTTCAATTTTTGGTTGATTCAGACCGGTTAGGTTTGCTTGATTTTCAATTCGATTTTGGATTTCGGGTCAAAGTTTGCATCCTTATTTCAATTCAACTCTTCATGCTTAAAATTAATTTATCTTTTTGGTTACTATTTTGTCATCAGTATCCTATATATCAAATCAAAACTATAGAATTGAATCGGGGGTTGAGAGTTTATGTTGTGGAGAAGTAAATGTAGAGCTTTGCTTGAATGAGACATAAAATGAATCTTGCGGATTGGATTGGAACCAGTGGTACAAGACGAAAAGATTGTTGGAAGTTCCAGTATGAATGAGGTCCATCGATGAGTGCAAAGAAGATATCTTAGAGTCATATGTGGGAATGGAATTTACCTCAATGGAGAGTGCGCGCAATTCACTACAAAAAAAGAGACTATTAGCGGCAGTCATAAACTGCCGCTATTAACAAAAGACTGCCTATGACTGCCGCTATTAACAAAAGACTGCCGCTAATACCCTTGTCGCTAATAGTCTCAATAGTTTTTTGATTAGCGGCACTTTTTGACTGCAAAAAACTGCCACTAATAGTCTTATTTTTTGTAGTGAAAATCATTTTATAATAATTATGCTCAACTTTCAGGTTTTAGCATCCGCACTGATCGCGTAGAGCGTGCAAAGCGTGTTGGGGAATACATTGCTATTGCTCTAAATAGAGTTTTCGTGAAAAGAAATACGTAGAGAGATTGGATAGAATTTTGCCCATGAGGCCAATCACAAGGGAAGGATGCAAGGCATTGGTTCTTATAAGGAAAAGAAATGAGTGGGTTGCAACAAAATTTGAGAAAAATCATAACCACCCTCTACTGACTCAGCGTAAAGCTCATTTTCTCAGGTCGCAAAGATTTGTCACTTCTACCGCAAGAAGCCTTATGAATACATATCGAAAGGTGCAAATTCAACCAGCTAATATATATTCAGTGTTTGTAGAAGAAATTGGTGGGATTAGTAATGTGGGGTTCACCAGCTAATATATATTCAGTGTTTGTAGAAGAAATTGGTGGAATTAGTAATGTGGGGTTCACCATAAAAGATTGCTATAATTCTTTGGGCATTGTTCGAAAAAAAAAGGCACTTGAAAAGGAGATGCTCAGTGTGTTCTAGATTAATTATTTTAAGCGTATGCGAGCGGACAACCCAAATTTCTTTTATGCTATTCAAGTTGATGAGCAAGAGCGTATGACTAATTTTTCTTGATTGATGCTAGGTCGACGATGTCTTACAAATACTTTGGTGATGTAGTTTCTTTTGACGCAACTTCTAAGAAAAATCTGTATGAAATGTCATTTGCTCCTTTTATAAGAGTAAATAATCATAAACACAATCAGTCTTATTTGGTTGTGCACTCCTCTTAGATGAGACAGAAGCTTCATTTGTTTGGTTGTTTAAAACTTGACTTGTGACAATTTTCGGGGGTCATTCGACATCAATACTTACTGACCAAGATGCAGCAATCTCCAAAGCAGTCACTCAGGCATTTCCTAGATCCTGTCATCGACTATGCATGTGGCACATCAAGAGCAAAGTCCCACAAAAGTCGGGTCATGCTTATCATGAACATGCAAATTTCGAAGATGACTTCTATACATGCATCAATTTAAGTGAGGCAGTTGTTGAGTTTGAATCATTATGGAGAAAGCTTATGGAGGATTATGATCTTACAAATAATAAGTGGCTTTAGTCATTGTACAAAATTCATGATAAATGGATTCCAGCATTTTTCCGAGACACCTTCTTTGTTAGAGTGTCTACAACTCAAAGGAGTGAAAGTATGAACTCATATTTTAGTGGTTTTGTAAATCCAAATACAATACTGATAGAATTTGTTACACAGTATGATAAAGCCCTAGACTTCCTATATAACAGTGAATGTCAAGAAGATTTTAACAGCTTTACACAGGCAATTATGAAGGCAGTGTTCCCTATAGAAGAACAAATGGCTGAAATATACAGTAGAAAAATGTTTGTTGAATTTCAAGAACAATTATGTGCACGCCTTCGTTATGTTGCCTTTATAACAAATGATGATAGAGTACTTCAAAAAATTAAAGAAGAAAGGTCAAATATTGATTCATCAAAAAATTAAAAAAAAAAGGCCACATACTGTTGCGTGCATTCGATTCATCTCAAACAAACGTTACTTGTTCATGTAAGTTATTTGAATTTATGGGTATTATTTGCAGGCATGCCCACACAGTTTTGAGACTAAGAAATATTTTGCAACTTCCATCTTGTTTTATATTGGATCGATGGACAAGAAATGCTAAATCTAGGGGTGTATATGATGATTGTGACAACATAATGCTTGAAAATAGTCAAGATGGTATAACGATCTTTGTCGCCAAGCCATTGAATTGGCAACAGAAGGAGCAACATCTTTGGAGACTTATAAAGCAGCGTCCAGTGCCTTGCGGAGGTCACTTGTAGAAGTTTGTGGAAGAAAAAAAGTTAAACCCATCGATACCTTGTCTAGGGAAAATTTTCAAAAAGAAAACACAAGTCAAGCAAAGCCTTCTACATTTCAAGAAACTTTGCATGATCCTCAATGCATATCCTCGAAAGGGCGCCCTAAAGGTAAAAGATTGAAGAGTAGTTTAGAGATCAGTCAAAAGAAAATTAAGAAAAATAGTACTAAGAAATCTATAGTAGGTGATCCCTTCATGGAACATCTTACTTCTCAGTCTCACATAGATGATCTTCTCACACTTTCAGAGAAAGGCTTGCAATTCTAAAATATGTCACTTTTTTTTATATTAGTATCTTCATAAGTTCAAACTAATACATGTTCCTTCAATTATGTTAGGATTGCACAAAACCATGATATTGCCACTACTATAAACATTTTTAATCAGGTGTGATTCATATTCCAAATCATCGAATCTCAATTGAGTTATGTATAATAAAATCATCATATCCACATCAATTGTATTAACATGTTTTCATCAAATTTTGGTCTTCAGTGTGACAAAGATTGTGTGGATTTACGTTGATAACGTCAAAGGTTGACTCTCAATATCACAAGTGTTGGTGATACTGAAGTTAATGTCTCGATGGGCATAGATGTTGAAGAATTTTTTGTCTCATTGAGATTTTTTTTTGCTTTTGAGGATGGTTTAACTGAGATACTTAAAAATTCATCTATGATTAAGAAAAGCCTTTGCATAAGGAAACTCATCTATAGTTTAACTGAGATACTTGAAAACTCTCGGCTGGGTTAGGTATGAGGATGACCCGGCCCGTTGACACCTTTATATTGAGTATGTAATATGAATAACTAATATTATATAGAGAAGTCTTTGCATAAGAAAATCTCTCTATTTTATCAAATTGTTGACCATTTCCCACAAAGGAGCTCTTGAACTGGTCCACTCCGAATCTTTATCACGTTTGTAGAACTTTAGAACTACCCTATGATATCTGAAGTTGTGGGACACGTAGACATTGAAACTACCCATGATATCTGAAGTTGTGGGACACATAGCCACCAAAGCTTGATGGAAGCTTTGGCTATAAATACCACGGCCCCCCCTTCAGTCTTACACCTTCTAAATAGAGTGAATAGAGTTTTGGAAGTGCAAAAACCTAGAAAGAGAAACAATGAGAAAATCTGAGTTACAATCAATGGTCGGAGGTATGATTTATTGTATATTTCAATTTTGATTCTTATTAAATGTTTAATTCCACATTATAGAATCATTATTAAGCTAATAGTTGGTATCAGAGCAGGTTTTATCTCTGCCTTGATGTTTGTGCAGATACTCTATTTGTCTCTATTTTGGCTAAAATTTATTGAAATAATTAAGTTTTGTTTTGGTCTATTTTGATTCGAAACAACATTAAACTCATATGGAAACTAGTTTTTCTAAGCCTTCTGTGATTAAAAATCATAATTGATTTTTAAGTCGTGATCCACACCCAGTCTAGAGGTTGAAGGCGACAAACACGACACGTAGTTTTCAGTTTTGGTGAAAACGAACTGTCGTTTATTTGGGTCGGCATTCATTCTGTGAAGGAGAAAAATTACACGTAATTTTTCAATATAATAATATATATATATATATATATATATATATATATATATATATATATATATATATATATATATATATATAAATGACTATTAGTTTCCACTTTTGTAGATGGTCTGAATTGTGGGTTTTGGGCCCACGCCTTTTGTGCAAACTTATTTATCATGCTTTTTACATTTGGATAATGTTGTGCAAATTTACTTACTATGTTCATATTTAGTTTACATGAATTGATTATGCTCTAAATTAATACATGCAATTTTTGAATGAGTATATATAGTTAAAAGAATGAAATTAAAAGCATAATATTGTAGTTTTTATTATGCATGTTTATGCTTGAATTATGAGAATATTTTGTGCATAATAATATGTTAATTTTATGCAATCATTCTCATAATTAGTTAATCTTCATGCATAAAAGGTATAATGTCTAGTGATCCATATGATTCATAGTTAATTAGAGAATAGCCACAACATCTTTGATTAAATTACTATAATTTAGGATCACATAAATAATATTTAGACATTAATTATAATTAATCATACTTAATATAATAAATTTATCCCATAGGAATTTTTATTATTTTATATGGTTAATTACGGGAAAATATCAAATTATTCATAACTTACCCAGAAGAATTAAGAATTAAATAAATAATTTGATAGTTTTAGCATAAAGTTTGTATTTTGTAAATAATTTAATAAATTCTATCATAAAGAATAATCGAACCACCAGCACTCACTGATACTAGCACTGCAGCAGACATCATGCTTCATGAGTGATCTAATCGCCTTAGCATAATGTTCATTAAGACTAAAATTTCTGCATACTAGTATTCGTGGTTCTGTCGATCAACATAAATAGGTTTGAGACTTACTAAAGGCCATTGATGAACAATTTGTCATTTGGGACAAGGCACTAGCAAACACCTTGATCATGAACTTCTCATCCCTAAGGCTCATCAGTGTGAAAGGTGTGCGCAAGCACATCATGCAAATGAGGGATATTGTGGCTCAATTAAAAAAAACTAGAGGTTGAAATGTCGGAATCCTTCCTTGTACACTACATCTTGCACACCCTTCCGCACTAATACGGACCCTTCAAAATCTCATACAACACACATAAGGATAAATGGTCAATTAATGAACACATGACGATATGTGTTCAAGAAGAAAAGAGACTGGTAATGGAACAGGGAGAAAGTGCAATGCTGGCAACACATGGAAAGGAAAAATGTCAAGCCAATAAGAAAGAGAAAGGTAAAATGTCTCCTCAAGCTGGTATTAAGAAAGATTCCAAGTGTTTCTTCTATAAAAAGAAGGGACACATAAAGAAGGAATGCGCCGAATTTTATAAATGACTTGCGGACAAAGGTAATCCAACCTCATTTGTTTGTTATAAATCTAATATGGTTAAAGTCAATATTAATATATGGTGGATTGAATCTGGATCAACAATCCACATTTTTGAATTTCTTGCAGGGTTTGCAAAACCTAAGGAAGCTAGTGGGAAGTGAGCACAGCATCTTATTAGGGAACAAGATGGGCTCGTATGTGGAAGCTATAGGAACTTGCAATTTAATTTTAAGTAGTGATTTTATTTTAGAGTTAGAAAAGACCTTTTATGTTCCAAGTTTTTCTAGAAATTTGATTTCAGTTTCAAGGCTTGTACCTTTTAAATATTCCTTTAATTTTTCAGATTCATCTTTCAGTATATTTTATGAATATGATTATGCTGGGAATGATACTTTATCTTATGGTCTTTACTGTATTAATTTATAAAATAATACCACTTATGATTCAATACATGTCCACACTGGCATTAAAAGATGTGTTATTCATGAGGATTCCTCTAAATGATGACACCAAAGATTAAGTCATATCTCTATAAAAAGAATTAAAAGATTAGTAAATGAAGGGGTACTTAATACCTTGAATCTTACTAATTTTGAGACTTGTGTGGACTGTATAAAGGAAAAACAGACCAACAAGTCAAAGAAATATGCCAATAGGAGTTCGGACATATTAGAGATCATACATATTGATATATAGTCCAGACATGGACTCACATGGTCAAAATACTTCATCTCTTTTATAGATGATTACTCACGATATATGTATCTCTACATGCTTTATAACAAGAACGAAGCATTAGATGTCTTTGAAATCTTTAAGGATGAAGTAGAGAAATAATGCAGTAAATAAATTAAGATCATAAAATCATATAGAGGTGGAGGATATTATGATAGATACTCAGAGGATGTACAAGTACTTGGGCCATTCACAAAGTTTCTTCAAGAGCATGAGATTGTTGCCCAATACACCATGTCTGATTCACTGGACCAAAATGGTGTAGTAGGAAGAAGAAATCGAACATTACTGGGCATAGTGCGGACTATGCTTAGCAACTCCAATCTTCCTAAATCCTTGTGGGCTGAAGCACTTAAGACGACAGTGTGTATATTAAATCAAGTTCCAACCAAGGTTGTTCATAAAACGCCATTTGAATTATGGAAAGGTTGAAAATTGAGTTTGCGACATATGCGCGTTTGGGGATGCCCGTCTGAAGTGAGAATTTATAATCCACAAGAGAAAAAGCTGGACCCAAGGACCATTAGTGCATATTTCATTGGATATGTTGAAAGGTCTAAAGGTTACATATTTTATTGTCCATCTCACAACACTAGGTTTGTGGAATCAAGAAATGTAAAGTTTATTGAAAATGACTTTATCAGTGAGAGTGATTAAATCAGAAACATAGTTTCTGAGAAGGATCATTCAGAATCTCAACCTTCCACCTCAAGTGATAGATTGGTTATTGTTTATAGCACTCCTCAAGTTCAAACTGGTGTTGAACAACTAATCAATGAAATTCCACTAGCTGCTGACAACATTCTAATAGATCAGGTAGTTCAAGAGTTGCCAAGAACTTTTGAATAATGAATTGAATCACATATTTTTAAGAAGATGATGGTACAACATTAAGAAGATCTATTAGATCAAAGAGATCCGTAATTTCTGATGAGTATGTTGTGTATCTACAAGAATCTGACTACAACATTGAAGTCGAAAATGATCCCGAGTCCTTTTCACAAGTCATGAGTTGTAAAGCATCAGAATTATGGTACAATGCCATGCAGGAAGAGATAAATTCTATGAAGAGTAACGAAGTCTGGGATCTTGTTGAATTGCCTAATGGTGTAAAAATCATTGAATGTAAATGGGTCTTTAAAACAAAGAAAGACTCATTGGGCAACATTGAGAGATACAAGGTAAAACTCATTGTTAAGGGATTCACTTAGAAAGAAGGAATCGATTATACGGAGACTTTCTCTCCTGTATCTAAGAAAGATTCCTTGCGCATGATTTTGGCATTAGTAGCCCAATTTGACATAGAGTTACAACAAATGGATGTGAAAATGGCATCTCTCAATGGAGATCTAGAGGAGGAGGTTTACATGAAACAACCTGAAAGATTTCCCTCTAGAGATGGTGAGCAATTAGTGTGCAAGCTCAAGAAACCCATATACAGTTTAAAACAAGCATCCCGTCAATGGTATTTGAAATTTCATAATGTAATTTCTTCATTCTATTTTGTAGAAAATATTATGGATCAATGTATATACCAGAAGGTCAATGGGAGTAGAATATGTTTTCTTGTTTTATATGTGGATGACATTTTGCTAGCAACTAATGATAAAGGTTTTCTGTATGAGGTGAAACAATTCCTCTCTAAAAATTTTGATATGAAGGATATGGGTGAGGCATCTTATGTCATTAACATTAAAATCCATAGAGACAGATTTCGAGGTATCTTAGGTCTATCTCAGCAAACCTATATTAATAAAGTTTTAGAGAGATTTGGTATGAAGGATTGCTTACCAAGTGTAGCCCCTATTCTGAAGGGTAATAGGTTCAATATGAACCAATGTCCGAAGAACGACCTTGAAAGAAAACAAATTAAGAACATTTCATATGCTTCTACTCTTGGAAGCCTAATGTATGCTCAAGTAGGCATAAGACCTGACATTGCAGTTGCTGTAGGAATGTTGGGACGATATCAGAATGATTCAGGTTTAGATCACTGGAGAGCTACAAAGAAAGTAATGAGGTTTCTTCAATGAACTAAAGACTATATGCTTATGTATAGACAGATAGACAATCTAGAAGTAATTGGCTACTCAGATTCTGACTTTACTGGCTATATTGATTCACGCATATCAATACCAGGATACATTTTTTTGATGGCCGATGGAGCTATATCATGGGAGAGTGCCAAGTAGACTTTGACTGCCACTTCTACTATAGAAATTGAATTCGTCTCTTATTTTGAGGCTACTTCACATGGTGTATGGCTTAATAGTTTCATTTATGGGCTTCGAATTATGGATTCTATCTCTAGGCCATTGAGAATGTATTGTGAAATTCAGTTGTTATTTTTATAGCTAAGAACAACAAAAGTGGGAGTTGAGGTAAACACATTGACATTAAGCATTTAGCCACAAGGGAATATGTTAAAGAAAAGAAAGTGGTCATTGAATACGTCAGTACTGAGCTAATGATCGTTGATCTTTTCACTAAGGGCATGCCACCGTTCAAATTCAAGGGTCATGCAGTAAATATGAGACTTGGTTCCATTATGTAATTTTTCATTGTATTGACAATGTCATTTTATTGAAAATTTAATTATTCTTATATTTTTCTCATATTAATTTAATTTTAAGAAAATTCATTTGTGTTGGACCAAGAACAAACATAGGGTTTATTTATTAAGAAATTGTTGTCACATAAATTATAATATTTAAGAAATAAATACATAGTAATACATGAATGGTAATATTCGTCATTAGAGGACTTATCGCCATGATTTATGTACTTATTACTTAATATAGATTATCGATGGGTTCAAGATGAGATATTAGATTAGAAGTGGTGACCAAGTGAGAGATTATTGACCGTTTCTCACGAAGGAGCTCTTGAAGTGGTCCACTCTGAATCTTTATAACGTTTGCAGAACGTGGAACTGGCCTATGATATCTGAAGTTGTGGGACACGTAGAACATTAGAACTCCTCATGATATCTGAAGTTGTGGGATACATAGACATTGGAACTGCTCATAATATCTGAAGTTGTGGGATACGTAGCCACCAAAGCTTGATGGAAGCTTTGACTATAAATACGATGGTTTGGTCTCCAAACTCAATCACTCAAACCCTTGCAGTCGTACACCATCTAAATGGAGTGAATAGAGTTTTAGAAGTGCTAAAACTTAGAGAGAAAAACAGTGAGAAAATCTGAGTTGGCATCAATGGCCAGAGGTATGATTTATTGTATATTTTAGTTTTGATTCTTATTAAATGTTTAATTTCGTATTATAAAATCATTATTAAGCTAACACTCTTGCCAAGTCCCTTTAATGAATTTGGATGATGTTGTTCTTCTGATGGGGTGTCTTATACATATAGGCATGTTTGTCAAACATAATTCTTGTGCAACAGATGAATCCAAACCGTCCAACTAAATAGACCCTTTCTGAACCCTCCCCAAATCTGATGGTGGACCCAGACTGACTAATCCAAGGCAATTATTGAATCTTCATAGCGTATTGTGGTGCACTGTGATCACAAATGTGTGCAACACGTAATCAACATTCAATTGTCTAATATGTGGGCTATGATCTCAAAATCTAATGGGTAAAATATCGGAACAAAAAATGACTACTATCATCTAAGTCAATGCAGTCAACAATGTGAAAGGTGGAGCCATTAGTGGCACCAAACGAATTTTGATTGCAAAACCTGCTACCCAATTGTGAATAGGAACAAAATAAACTTCAATTCATTCAAAAAAAAAAAAAAGATAAACTTCAATTAATAATTTGATAATAATCAAATATAGCTATGTTTTTATTTAGTAAAATAAAATAATGCTGCCCAGTTGTGAATAGGAACAAGATAAACTTCAATTAATAATTTAAGAATAATCAAATAAAGCTATGTTTTTATTAGTATTAAAATAAAATAATGTACATTGATACATTATATGTGTAACATTAAAAAAAGGAAATTTTCCAAATCGACCCTGCCATATTGACCTTTTCGGTCAGAGACCCTATATTTTCACTTTTCACCTACCCGACCAGCTCTAAGCCGAGCCAGTTTCAGCTAGCATAAAAAGTCATAAATACTTCTTACATTTTTTTTGTTTTATATAATTTAAAATTTTAAATATTTACACTTTCTTATATTTACGCGATGTGAAACAGAATCTATGACGTCTGATTTGAAGGCTATAATATAAAATCGATGGTGTCAAAAATTTACACGAAAAAAGGGGATATCGCCTCTTTAAAAAAAAATTAAACAGTCGATGGCGACTCTTTAAACAGTCGCCATCGACTATTTTAAAAGAAAAAATAAAAATAAAATTTTTTACAGTCGATGGCAACTGTCTAAACAGTCGGGATCGACTATTTTAAAAGAAAAAATAAAAATAAAATTTTTTACAGTCGAAGGCAACTGTCTAAACAGTTGGGATCGACTGTCTAACTAGTTGATAGCGACTGTTTAAATTTTCGATCCCGATTGTTTAAATTTTTTTATTTTTTGTTTTATATTTTTTCTTAGAGGCGATATTACCTTTTTTTTGTGTCTATCTTTGGCACCACCGATTTTATATTGTGGTCTTCAAATCAGACGATATAGATCCTGTTTCACATTGCGTAAATATAGAAAAATATAAATATTTAAAATTTTAAATTATGTAGAATGAAAAAAAATATAAGAAGGAATATTTCTGACATTTATGCTAGCTGGAACTAACTTGGCTTGGAGGTTGTTAAAAATATACGTTCTCTGGTGGAAAAGATTTAGCTGACAGGGTCGATACGGTAAATTTCCCCGGTAAAAATTATATAAGAGTACTATCTTTCAGGCTTTTTTTAGAAAAGCTGTGAGTGCAACCTTTGACATAAATTAGTGGATATAATGCATCATTCACTCATTGTCTACGATGGGTGGTCGAGCTCGTTTTAAAATCCCACACTTACCAACGTCAAATCTATTATCTCAGCCGGCAGGTTTATTTTCTAATCCTTCACTTTATTTGTTCCTTTATAATTTGGTCTCAATGGGGTGGAGCCAAAGTATCAAATATCGGGTTTTGGCAAATTGATACATATCGTTGCTGATCCATATCAGGTATAAACTTGGTAATCGATATCCACATCAGCCGATACGTAATGGGTATCAGATACCTCCCAATTTTTTTATTTTTTATTTTTAATTAAACTCGGTATCAGCCGATTTGTATCGATCCCCCATGAACCGATACCCGACGGTATCAGAGTTGACACCTTGGGTGGGACCATGGTTTGAAATCTGGATTTTGGAGTTGTCGGACAGCCCTGAGACGGAGATGTCTTGGCGATACGGCCTGAAATGAAAATAGCCTTTTAAATGACCTTACACAATTAAAATACGTTTTTGATTTTACACAATTATAAAATACTTTACTTTTATGTCACGTGGCAATTATATATGATCAATTTAAGTAGTTCAAGTGACTGTCCATGATTAGAACATATCTTAGTTATAGAATCACACTTATACATCAATTGTATAACATCCGATTAATGATCTTCGATACTAGCCGTCAAAACATAAGAACAATATCATATATTAGAGTGCATAGATTTGGACAGTCCAAGTGACTGTCCATGATTAGAACATATCTTAGTTAAAGAATTACACTTATACATCAATTGTATAACATCCGATTAATGATCTTTGATACTAGCCGTCAAAATATAAGAACAATATCATATATTACAGTGCTTACCACGTGTACAAAAATAGATGAGTAGTACACTTTCAATGGTATACTAGCCTAACATTTGATATAAATTAATATTTAAAAGGAAAACTTTCTTTATAATCTCGTCTCACTAAGCCCCGAGCGAGACATGTCTCAAGAGAAATTTAAAACCATGGGTGGTAAGGGCCTTAAAAGGGCCAAATTATATTTGGGCCTTTTGAAGCTAGCCCATACCTAGCCTGACTACTAATCAGGCCGGGCCGGGCCAGACTGTTGCACTGTTGATGAATCAGGCTTACTTGCCTTACCTCACAACCGGCTTATGGTGGGTCAGGTCGCAGGCTGACCCAAGAATTTCTATATAAAGGATCTCATTTGATATTAAGCTAAGTTTGAGCCCAACTTAAATGGTCGACGAAGCTTATGGCACGCATGCCTTGTACCAACAAGCAACACAAAAACCTTTTTTTTTTTTTTTTTTTTCGTTGTTGTTATTAGACAATTCAAAAACCTAAGATAAGCTTTTTTCTCAAATGAATTGGTATTAGATGAAGGTCTCCAATTTTATAGTGGGCAGTCAAAATGATGCCATTGAACAACATTCTATTGATCCAAGGTCTCCAAGGTCTCCAAGACATGGGAGGTGGTCCACAACTCCACATTAAGGCACAAAAACTCCTTTGATTAGATGGTATGGCTTTTAGAAGGCGCTCCCCACTTTATAACATTGAAACCCACCCAGATTTCACTTAAAACAACTTTCTGCTGTTAAAATGAGAAAAACATAGAAGCAGCTAAACCAACTTCCAACTTTAGGCCCAGTTTAACAAGGTTGCAACTGAAAAATACTTTTTGGGGGAAGCGATCAACTCAAAATGAGAGAAACATTTCTTAAATATGACACACCTTTAACTTCTTCTCAAAATAGTGTTTTGGACGATATTTTATGATAATGATCGCTAACATATGATAGTGATCGCCAACATATGATAGATTTTAGGGTACGAATCTTATGATAGCGATCGTTATCTTAAGATAGCGACTGCTATCTTATGATGGAGGTCGCTATTTTTTTTAAGATAACGATATGATAGCGGCCGCTAACTTAAAAAATTAAATAATAATAATAATAATTATTATTAAGATAGCAGTATGTTAGCGGTCGCTAACATACCGCAGTGACCGCTAACTTAAAAAATAAAAATAAAAAAAAATTAAGATAACGTTATGTTAGCGGCCGCTTTTTTTTTTTTTTTTTTTTTTTTTATTTTAAGTTAGCGGTATGTTAGCGGCCGCTAACATACCGTAGCGGGCGCTAAATTACAAAAAAATAAAAAAAAAAAAAAAAAGAATATATATATATATATATATATATATATATATATATATATATATATATATATATATATATATATATTTTTTTTTTTTTTTTTTTTAAGATAGCGGTATGTTAGTGGCCGCTATCTTAAGATAGCAGAGATAGCGGCCGCTAACATACCGTAGCGGCCACTAACTTAAAAATATATATATTATTATTTTTTTTTTATTTTTTATTTTTAAGATATAGGTATGTTAGCGGCCGCTATCTTAAACCGCAGTGGCTGCTAATTTATATATATATATATATATATATATATATATATATATATATATATATATATATATATATATATATATTTTAAATTATTTTAATCTTTTTTTTTTTTTTTAAGGTAGCGGTATGTTAGCGACCGCTATCTTAAAATAGCGGCCGATATTTTAAAATATCGGCCGCTATCCTAAGATAGCGCCCGATATCCTAAGATATTGCCCGCTATCTTAAGATAGCGCCCGCAAACTTTAAAAAAAAAAAAATTAGAATAGCTGTATGTTAGCGGTTGCTATCTTAAAATATCGGTCGCTATCGGCCGCTATCCTAAGATAGCTTCCGATAGCCTAAGATATCGCCCGCTACTTTAAGATAGCGCTCGCTATCTTAAGATAGCGACCGATATCCTAAGATAGCGCCCGCTACCTTAAGATGTCGGCCGCTATCTTACCTAGCCTGGTCTACCAACTATATATTAAAAAAGAGAGAAAATCAATATCTCACGAAGATAATGTAATCGATATCTTACCTAGGCTGTTGTAGTTCTTTGGACTATACCAATTGTAGTCAAATCTCGAAAATCGCAATCAAGAAAAAATGTAAAAAAGGCAAATAAGCATAGAGAAGCATATATATATAAGGGAAACGTGAAATCGACTTGACTTGGAGCTGGCCTATTATGCAAGGATTGAAACTATAGGACCGTTTCTGCAAATATCCAAACTTATAGGGCCGAAAGTGCAAATTTCCCTATAGTCTACTCTAAACTATGGCCATGCGTATTAGATGTTACAAAAATGATGAAAAAGTGTTCCAAGCCTATATAACCGGATTTGGACCTGTGCTTCGCGGATGGTGCACCTAAGAAGAAAGCAATCGGTGTGCGAGATATATTTTGATCGAATAATACACATGCAAAAGTGAGCAACATTACGCTTTAGGCTTGTATTGTATCACCCGATATGATACGAGGGTATTTCGATCATCCTCTTCCATACCCAAAATTGTTTCAATTGAAAAAAAAAAGCTATTACTCCGAGTCGGTGCCGTAGAGTATTGCGATGGGTAAATGGGATACAAATCTAACCTTTGGCTTATTATATGCAAAGTGGCTGCTCTTCGAACTCGAACTCATGTCTTCAAGCTTGACAGCTTTCACAATCGCACCAAACAAGAGCTCCTGCATTGTTTCTACTCAGACTCCATATTATTGTGCCATGGCAGTACAACTGTACAATAGGTAATCTGCTGATTTTAACATTGAATTCAGTGATTCAGCAGTGTATTTTGATTTTAAAATAAAATAAAATTTGACTTGATCCGTTCACAGAATCAATTAAATTATAGTACAAAGGTCAATTCGACAAATTTGGGACTACTGTCCCGATTCAAATACAGTTGGATGGCGAGGAACAGCGACTTTGGTAGGCACCACATACCTCCATTAAATCATCATCCAACCATGGGTTGTTCTTACTTCCATATGTGGATTGTTAACTTCAAAGATGATGATACAAATATATATATATAATTTTCTGAGTGTTCGTCAAAGCATCATTCAAGAAGCTTATTACAGGTCCCGACGCCAACTGCTGCAGCAAGATGCCAAGCAGCATGAAGGTATGGAGTTGTCGGGAAGCAATCATCAGCGATAAAAAGCGCCCCTCCCAACAGAGATGACATCTTGTGCAAGTTGTGTGCCATCCTCAGCTCTGGTTTTGTCAATGCTCTTCTCGCAAATGCCACCTGAATAGACAGAGAGAGGCTGTTTAAAAGGATTGTTCAAAATACTTGGAAATCAGTCCAAGAAATTTTAGTAAACTCTCCATAAACTTGGTCAGGTCAGCTAAAATTTGAAAAGATTGGTCAAACTGAACCAGAAACGTGATGGCCAACTTCTGAAGTTTTTTTTTTTTTTTTTTAAATTGTTTTTATGGTCCATGAATCTATGTGTCTATATAGATCCTGTTCATGGTACTTTATCTGATTTAAATGTGGGGAAATTTGCACATTTGACCCTCATATTTTCACCTTTTGCAAGAATGGCCCCATAGTTCCAATCATTGCATAAACAGAGGGCTCCAAGCCTAGCCGTTTCCGAGCCTCTGAAATGTCTGAAATACCCCTATCTTTTCGATTTTTGTTTAAATTCTTTTGTTTTTAAGTTTTACTTTTATCTATGTTCTAATGTTCGTGAGCAACGATTTTGCGGTGATTTGGCATTCGAGATGCTGCTTCCTTTTTTCCAAGAGAAGAAAAGAGATGCTGGAATATAAAACTGGTTCCCATTGCTTTCAAAATGCCAAATGTACCTTAGTGAGATAGATAAGGGTAATTGGATCATTTGGAAAAACCAGAAAATGAAACTAATGGTAGTGAGAAAGAAAATGGTAACAGAAATCCATAGTCCATACATCCAAAACAGTATATTATGAGTTGCATGTTATTATACTTCCCGGCCATGATCTTTCAAATCATAACTAATATAGAAAAGAACCCAAAAACAAGGGATTCTGAACTATTTGAAATATATAAAGTCCTAGTAAGTTTTTTTGAAGACAAAAAGAAAAGTCCAAAGATTATATCCCAGCTGGTTTGAATTACTTACCTCCATCAACCCAGTATGGACAGCTGAAACCATTAATGGCTGGAAAGGTAGACACATTGCAGAAGCTGCCATTAGAAACTTTGGATTTTCATTCCTGAGTGCCCTCGAAAGAAGCTGCAGAAAAAGTTTCAATCATACGCCGCAAAATAAATGATATTATACTTTGCAACAAAGCCAAAAAAAATTACTCCATGAAAATAGTAGCTGTCACGCATTGTTATTTCACAGAAAAGAAACTAAACCACTTAATCCATTGAAGGAAGAGGGATGAAAATGATCCACAGCAAAATCAATTAATCTATGATATGATGCATCAACATTCCTATGTACAATGCATTACCATGCATCAACTGCTGCAAAAGATCTAGAATGCTTGCAGTGCGTTGCTAAATTGTTCTGACACGCACAAATTTCGTGGATGATATGATGAACGACCTCAGAAGGCACAGTTCGTTCCATGCAGAGATGAGGTGACGCATGCATTGATTTTGTGGACCTTTGACCATATTTTCAACAGTGGATATGTATCAGATCATGCCCAAATTTTTTGGGTGGTACCTAATCAATCTTGTCCGCATCCGATCCTTGTGATGGGTGCCACATAGTGCCCAGCTGGACCAAGTGCAGTGCTCAGGGCTGCACTCGGACGCATAGTCCTGGGCCTCTTTATTATTAATGTTAAATCCATAATTTCTATCATTATTATTAAATATTTTTTATTTATATTATTAACTTTGTTATTTTTATTATTATTACTATATTATCACTCTTATTACCAAGTTATCTTCTTCTCAATACTATTTTTACTGTAAGTTTTTCATTATCATTTTTATTAATCTCTTTTCTAGTCGTTATTATTATATTATTAGGGAAGTGAGGATTTTTCTCTAATATTATTAGTATTCTCGTTATCAAAATGTTATTGATGCAAGCAGATCATCACCCTCAACCCTGCCAAGTTAACCCAACCCGCACCTATAACGAGACCCTTCGTGACATCTCTTTCTCTCTCTCACTCCCTCTTTCAAACACACTCTCTCTCCCTCTAGAAGTCTCTTTCTAATCATCCCGTCGCTAACGTACCTCGCTCATATGCGCAAGTGTGAGCAACCAAGATCCAGACCTCTATTTTCTTCATCTAATGACTGCATTTTGAGGCAAGTTGGACCGTATCACATGGTTATAAGATGATGTATGATGACACTACGTAAGAAGTGGAACCCCTTGATGTGTGACGTGCGATAACGGGACATATATAAACTAGTGTTTATAGTAATCCCCGTTAACGGTATTTTATTGTTTTATTGTTTTATTGTTGTATTGATGCTTGTAAGTTGATGTTCACTCTCGCGATGATAATAATGCATTGCATCAGGTGTATAGCGCATCGTAAGCATGATTTCAAAGGATTTACATGATTTATTATCAAAATTGATGAAAATAATGATTTAACGTAAAACTATGTTGATGACGGATTACAGAGCCCAACTTGATGTAGCTAGTAATAGCTGAAGTCATGAGATGGTGTTCTGGTATTTTCACTTGCATATTTCATATTATTAGTATTGTTCTTCCAAAGGGACTCCCCACGATGCAACATGTTAGGACAAGGTCCCCTATTGTACTTCCTTAACTGGAAGTAAACTTACTGATGCAATGGCAAGGGTCAGGTTAAGCTTAAGCTTGGTGCATATGGAACAGATTTTGGCCCACCCTGAAGAAGATGGTTTTGAAGTCGTTGCGAGATTTGTTTCTGTTGAGATGACGATTTGGAATCCAGGACCATAACGTTGATGTTATACATACGGCAATGTCTTATATTAAGTTAAAGATGCATGACTTGATCTCCAGTACTTGATTTCCGAAAAACCATCATTTCAAACGTGAGATCATGACTTTTTTTCTTCCGAAATTGTATCCTGCATTTGTATTTGGATTCATACATGATGCCTATGATGATGAACTAGAATTATTTGAATGTTGAACTCTTATTGAATCAAATATTGAATATGAGCCATTGCTTACACGTATGTTTTCAATATTGTAAAAGATGTAGGTTTATAGATAGTAAAGGGGGTTACTTGCTGAGCAATAATTAATCAGCCATTTGTTAAACATTTTCAGGGATAGATCAGGGAGTCACCGGAGTACTCAATTAGACGAAACACTGGAAGCCCTGTTGAGCTAAGGAACCGACAAGACTGTTCTAGTTTTCTTCTATTCAAATGTAAGGGCCCACAAACATATAATCGACTAATGATGCCGTATTATGAAACAGAGTTGAAGTCTTTTGTTTTGAAATTTTTTTTCTAAGGATTATTGAATCAACTATGATAAATCAATTTAGTTCGTTGAAATATAATAATGAATTGACGATTTTCCCTCTTTTCTGTAATAAGATGTGGTTGATTACTGCATAGATGTTGCTCATGCCAATTGGTTGGCTCCGACGTCATACGTGAACAAGCAGAGCTCGAGTTTCTAAATTATGATATCATTCCAAAGTTGGTTTGGAAAGAGCAGAACTTTAATCATTATAATTTTCGTAAACAAGTCTCTAAATTGTTCTCTTCTAGCAAAGGTCACCTTCATTATAAGAACTCATTTCAGATTTCACTTGATTCATCTTTTCTTGTTGTAAGCTTGTTTCTATTTGGGTCCACTGAACAGATATTTGTTTTAAAATATATTAATAACAGTAAAACAGATCTTTAAGTTAGAATCTGAGAATGATAATGAAAATGCTAACTATATGGAAAATTTGCAGGGGGGTCCGAATGGTATATAGATGGAATAGTCTTTGCACGAATATAAACTAGATGTCCCAGTTCATCCTTTGATATCAAGTCCAAGAGGCACCAAAGAAGGAATGGGACTGTTATTTCTCCGTAAACTCCATAGGGTACCTGATTGTATATTCATGCCAAAAATACTTCAGGGATCTGTCACCACAATATCTGATTACTATGAAAAAAACTAGTAAGAAACCTGTGCCAAGCATGGGCCAGGGCCAGGGAAACAAAGCAGAAAAGAGAATATTTATTGTGAATATTAAATAAGCAGAGAGTGCACAAAAGTTTTGTTTAGAGAGAGAGTGTCATTGTTATGGGGAAGGGGAAGGGGATGATCAGTTAGGTGCTTTATGAGAGTAGGGGGGGAGAGAGAATAATGGGTAGAGGTGTCTAAGTTGTTGCAGTGATGAGTAGTAGTAAATCAAAAGGAAAGACAAATTAAGGAGTAATTTCAATTCCCATGTCCACTACTATCTAATACAACATTTATGTAAATAATTGGATGTTCTTATTACATAGGGAAGAGCTGATTGTTTTGGTGCCAAACAATCTTTAGATTCTTGTTTCTACCATCATTTTGCTTTTATGTTATATTAGATTGGTATTATAAAATCCATAAAAGGAGTTTTTCTTGCTATTAGGCATATGCCCTCAAGTTTTAAAAGTATAAGAGGAAAGTAAATAAGTTGGGAAATGGAAGTTTAAAAAAGCCAACAACAATATTCACTGGCCCAAAAATAGGAAAATAAATAAATAAATTATAAAATAAGAGTTTAAACAACAATAACAACAATAATCACTAGCTCAAAAACTTTCTAAGCAAATATTCACAACTATCCACAGAAAAGTCCAAGATTAAGAGAAAAAATTCAATCTGGGCAATTCATTGGCTATTCTGGTCAGTGGAATTTTTATCGTCCGACCCATTCATTGGATAGTCTGGATGATTGGCTTTTTGTTTGTGAGAAAAAAGTGGCTATGGGCCAGATTTAAAGTTGTAGCACATTGTACTTATGGGTTGCTATTTGGAAGAAAATAACCATAATAATAATCTAAAAGGAAAAAATAACAATTCGGTAATAATCATACTAGAGATCTGAAATTTTTATCAAATTTGTTTTTAAAATACGAAACCCTTGTTGGAAGATATCTGTAATAAGAGAAAATTCGATCAAGGAGGGAGAAATGCAATCAATGAGACACTTTTTTTTTCCTTGCAGCCAATGAGAAACTGCATGCTTTAGTTTGGAAGAGAGAGAGAGAGAGAGAGAGAGACCTTTTTTAAAAAAAAATACGAAACCCTTGTTGGAAAATATCCGTAATAAGAGAAAATTCAATCAAGAAGGGAGAAATGCAATCAATGAGAGACATTTTTTTCCTTGCAGCCAATGAGAAATTGCCTGCTTTAGTTTGGAAGAGAGAGAGAGAGAGAGAGAGGAGTTTAAAATAGAAGAAGATCAAGTTGTGTCATTTGGGGTTGTGAGAGACATAATGTATTAGGTGCGTTATGTATATACCCATTTAGGTTCAAGAGTCACTCTCCCACCATATAAAATGGCCATTTCTAGGGGAGATATTGTTACTTTTAAGAGTGCTTCATTCATGAATATTTTCCAATACTAGAGGAAGATTCGACTAGGCACCTATTTGGATATTAATGTTAATACTTAAATATATTTTTTGATGAGTTGTTGAAGTGTCCAAACTTTTCAGGAGTCTCTAGTACAAGGGAATTTTATTTATTTTATTTTTTTCAAGAAGAAAATAAGTTGTGCTTCTTTTGTGGAATGTTGAGGTTGTCTTTTGTCGTGTGTTTTTTTTAGCCTGTGCATCTCTAAAATCCCTACAAATCTTATCGGGCCACCACATCAGACTTTTTGTATTTTACTTGTATATAGATTTGTAACTGATGGGGAATTTAGGTCCGCCTGTCTGGATCGTAGCCGAATCAAGCGAAGGAAATCTACAAGGAAAAAGTGGACCAATGAATGGACTTTCAAACGGCCCGTGAAGCAGCATCGTCAGTAGAGGATGGACGTCCGTGATCCATTGACGGACATCCATGAACCATTGACGGATGTCCGTGACCACATGACAGACCTCCGTGAAAATAAGTACTCACTGTTTTTGTGAACACCGTAGACAATGGACGTCTGTGGGCACTTGACGGACATTCGTGAGATACGTTCAAGATTTGACGGAATAACGGATTTTGTGGTAGAAACTTGTCATTTTGAGTCTTATTTGTTTTAGGACTCTTCTATTTCGAGTTTTATGTTTTAGGGTTTTCTTAGCCTATATAAAGGCTTGTAAAGACATTATTAAAATGATGAATGATTGAATGAAAAAAGAGCTTGCTTTTGTGCAAACCCTAGAAGACTTGCGAAGAGTTTTCAACTGAGGGAGTGATTCCTTCAAACTTGAGGAGTGGATCTTCATTTCACGTACGACTTGGTGCGAAGCCAACGTACAGCCTTGGTGTGAGGCCTCAGAATCGTTAGTGTGAAGTCAACCTCTCTGGAGCGAATCCGGAGATCTTCTATCTTTTTTTTTTTTTTTAAATCAAAGGTTGAAAAACCCTAATCAACCCTTCCGCACGAGATTTACGTTTTTTTTTAGGGTTAGCGTGCTCCCGTCCCACATCAATTTGGTATCAGAGCGGTTCAAATCCTCGGCAAGTAGATTGGTGAATCATGAGCCAAGTTCAAGTTCTCGAAGCCCTTCGCGATTTGAACGACTACATGGTTTCCATGAGATCGTTTGTGAAATGGTGGAACATTCCGATCGTGCGTCAAAAGATAGCGATGGTGGAAAAACTATGGTGCGAAGAGAGAGGTAGATCATCAGATCAATATGGGTCCATATTCAAGCATATGACACTTCTTAACAGCGTTTATTGCAAATTGTTAAAGTCACGGCGGATAGTGGCTGCATGGCGTGAGAATATCAGTACTACCATCATTAAGATTTTTATTCACGATCTATTCGAAGGCGTGTTAGACGTGATCCAAGCTTTGAGGCCAAAGGTTACAAGCTTCATCCCCATGGCCGTACCCGTGAAAGGACCCCTACAGATTAAAGCTCCTCTGCTCGCGCCCGTGGTAGTACCTATTCCGGTGAAAGATACCGAACCCACGGTGAATCCGAGTATCTCCATGCCTATGGAAGAATTGACGGAGCTCGTTGCACAAGCAGATCCAATTATTCGTGTTGATCATGTGTTTAAACAACATCCAGTTGAAGAGTCCACATTGGTTGATGAGAGCGTTGCAGATCCCGAAACTGTTGAAGAACCCGAGATCGTTGAAACCCAAGCACCAATGATAGGCCCTACCGAGCCCGAGATCATTGAAGCACAAGAATCCGTGATAGGCCCTATCGAGCCCGAGATCATTGCAGTACAGGCATCTGTGATCGTCCCTATCGAGCCCGAGACCATTCACAATTTCAAGATCAATGAGGAGCAAGCATACTTGATAATGTCTATCAATGTCGGCCAAAGTTCGAGGTCGAATTTTTTTAAAGAGGGGATTGACGGGGAATTTAGGTCCACCTGTCTAGATCGTAGTCGAATCAAGCAAAGGAAATCTATAAGGAAAAAGTGGACCAATGAATAGACTTTCAAACGGCCCGTGAAGTAACGTCGTCAGCAGAGGAGGAACGTCTGTGACCCATTGACAGACATCCGTGAACCATTGACGAATGTCCGTGACCACATGATGGATATCAGTGAAAATAAGTGCTCACTGTTTTTGTGAACACCGTAGACGACGGATATCCGTGGACACTTGACGGATATTCGTGAGATATGTTCGAGATTTGACGGAATAACGGATTTTGTGGCGGAAACTTGTCATTTTGAGCCTTATGTGTTTTAGAACTCTTCCATTTCGAGTTTTATGTTTTAGGGTTTTCTTAGCCTATATATAGGCTTGTAAAGACATTATTAAAAGGATGAATGATTGAATGAAAAAAGAGCTTGCTTTTGGGCAAACCCTAGAACACTTAAAAAGAGTTTTCAACCAAGGGAGTGATTCCTTCAAACTTGAGGAGTGGATCTTCATTTCTTATACGACTTGGTGCAAAGCCAACGTACACCCTTAGTGTGAGGCCTCGGAATCGTTGGTGTGAAGCTGACAAGCCTCTTTGGAGCGAATCCGGAGATCTTCTATCTTTTTTTATTCTGTTTTAATCAAAGGTTGAAAGACCCTAATCAACCCTTCCACGCGGGATTTACACTTTTTTTAGGGTTAGCGTGCTCCCGTGCCGCGTCAGAAACTCAATTATTACATTTCTTTTCTTCAAAGATCTTTCTCCAATGATATCATTTTTTTCTTTAACTACAAATTTTCAAATTTTCTTGAATATAAAAAGTAATAGGGATTAAATCATGATATTTCCAATCATTCGCAATCTTTCTTATTTTTTCTTATATTTTCCTAACTTTTAGTGTGTTTCCCTATTTTTATTTCTATTTCTAATTTTTCATAAATTTTTAAAAATTTCGCTTCCCAAATTCTGACTTGCTAACAATGCTTTAGCCTATTTTGCGAAAAATGCTTTTTGCAATAAAAAGGAGAATTACAAAAGCTACCTTTTTAACTATTTTATATTTTTCAAATCACTATAAAAGCCTTAGCACATTACAAATTGAATTCACAACAATTTACTTAAATGATATCAAAGAGTTGATGGACTATAAATTGCATGTGTAAGGAGTTCTTGAGGAAAATAGGATTTAAGAGTGACTCGATATTGAATTTAAGTTTTACTTTCACTTGAAGAAAACTTGCTTTTGATTTATTCTTTACAAATTGAATTTCAGCCTTAGCACATTACAAATTGAATTCACAACAATTTACTTAAATGATATGAAAGAGCCGATGGACTATTGCGTGCATGTGTAAGGAGTTCTTGAGGAAAATAGGATTTAAGAGTGACTCGATATTGAATTTAAGTTTTGCTTTCACTTGAAGAAAACTTGCTTTTTGATTTGTTCTTTATACCAAACTATGATGTCAGGATACAGCATGAGCACAAATTAGGAATAATACAAAGTTACAAACAACTATCTTGAACTACTTGGACATCGTAGCTGTCAAAAAGTTGTATGTTAGATTTCATCCTAGTACCTTGTGAAACAAGGTAGACAGCTCAGTTACCAAAATGAATGTGATGCTTATCAGATTTAATTTCAGAAAAAAAAAAACAAAAAAAATTCTATGATTTTATCTGATATGTAAACCATCGAGCATGGATAAAAATCTCGGTTTTCCGATACGTATCGTCCACCATCAATACCGAGACAATATGCAAAAATTGGGGATACATTCAATGTATCAGCGATACAACGAAAAAAATGACATATACTGGGTATGTATCACCAATACATACCCAATGTATCATGTACCACTGGTCAGTGATACTGGTACATATCAGACGATACGTACGGGTATCGTCTGAGATTTTAACCCATGCCATCAGGTACATAATTGAAATCATTTGGTCTGCAGAAATAAAAGATATGGTTTAGGGAATTTCTTGAGGTACAAAATTTCATTGAAAAAAACAATAGCCAAACTCATTTCTAAGGAACTCTCACTTACAACTGTAGTCGTGGCTATCATTGTATAATCGGCCCATCTCAAATACTTTCTCATTTCTCCTCTTGAACAATGGTATAAACTCGAGGCAACTCCAACTCCTATTAGTGAATTAGCATACAATGCACTATTGAAATTCTTCCTGCATTGCCAATCACTACACATCAGACACAGTGAAGGTAGACAAATACCACTTCAAAGTAACTTATGATATTTAGAACGGAGACTTGCCTAGGGGCCTGAAGTCCAAGGGCAATAAATGGTAGTGACGTTAGCACATTAGCAATGGTCTCTGTGAAGTTTTGATCCCCTAGAACAGAGAAAAGAAAGTATATAAAGAGATCAATTTCCATCTCTGTCGTCAAGATTACTGACCCGTCCCATGCATACAACAAGCAACAAAATTCTTCAAATACCTTGAATATTGCAGTGGACGGGCCTAAGGCATGATGGTCTCTGCTGCCACATTCGTCTAGGGAACATACAATTAATCAAGCCACAATATATTTCAAGTTAAATGCTGAGTAATCAGATGAATGATGCTCTGTACCAAAGCAACAAAATATGGGTATGGGTTTAATACGGTGAGCGAGAAAGTCAGAAAAGGGGCAAAGCATGGGGAAAAAATTGAAAGGTAAAAAAACTGTAAACCAAGGAAGACGAAAAAAGCGGAAAAATTGGGGGTTGGGGGAGGGGGGGAGGGAGGTAATGAGATAATATTAAATTTAACATTTTCTTAAATACGGGAAAATAATGTTTAATATGTGAAGTACAGATAGTATATGAAAATATGTGTTTTATTAAAAAATACAGATATTATGTGTTTAGTACATTGTGGCCAAAAATGTGTATTATACGCGTATTAAAAAAAAACACCGTATTTTGTCAAATTCTGAAAGTCCGAGACTTTACCGAGGTTTAAAGAATCATTCATTGATTAAAAACTATGATGTACAAAGAATTGAGAGGTCAATATAGATGGACATTTCTACGAAAGCAATAAAGTAATGATAGGAAAAGTATCAGACTTTATTACAACTCACCTCATTAAGAGTCTCTGGTTTACTCCATTGGCTGCAGAACTTTCGTAGGTTGAAGGATGAAATTCCCTAGAGTGAGGAATCTCTTCCACAGTAAATGGTGAACGGGGTACCAGATGCAGTCCATGAACTCCCTTTAAGGCACTAGAAGAGTATGGTGCGCTCTGAAGATCCATAAACTTTTTGTTCATAGATTACAGCAGATCGATTGCATGTAAGCACTTCTTAATAAAAAATTAAAGAAGTGCCACAGTTGCAACCAAAGCTACTAAAATAGCACTGTACCAACACACAAGGAAATTGACATTATTAAAATAAACAGTATTCATTAAGAAATAACAGTGGTATGTGCTGCTCAAAGATTTTTGGGTCAAAGAACAAAATTCTAGAAGCACAAGTGAATTCAATGTGACACATGGCTTCTTTAAACTAAATTCATAATAGTTAAGTAACACTCAATAATGATTGGAAAATATAACTGCAAGTGCAAATTAATATCGCAATAAGGAGAATGAGACATCAATAGTTAACACAGTGTTACCTAGACACGCGACACAGGTGCCAAATGTCAAGTGCCAATAGATGTTTGACACGCCAATTTCTAAATATTTCAATACGGTGGCACGGCCTTAAGAAAAATAAATTTACTAAAATATCATATATAGAAAAATATTGAAGAAAAATCTTAGAGAGCAAATTGAGATATGTAATGAAAAGATACATAATATATGTCATTAACCTAAATAAAAGTATACTATATTTAAAAAATCTTTTTCAACGACCCAAACCTTTTATTTAGACCATTTTTTTTAAACGAAGTTCATTTTATAGTGTCAAAATGAGGACAATTTTGATGGTATTGTGTGGTATTTTCATACATGTCTAGAAGTTTCGTGCTGTTTGAGGAGTGTCCAACTGTCGGCATGTGTGCCAAGTGCCACGAAGTGTCGGCATGGCAAAAATCCCAAAGGTAGAAGTGCCAATGTAACACAGGTTAAACATGTTAGGAAAGCACTACCGATTGTTAAGTGAAAATGTACATTAAAATTTTACACTAGGTCCATTAGAAGGTTATTTTTCTCTCTTTGAAATTGCATTGTATTCATTGTATTTTAATAACAGAATAAGACAGAATGAAACATCACAAATAAAAAAAGTTGAAAGCATTACATCCAGTAGCTTTTCTCAAGTAAAATTTAATTAAAATATTTCTAACTTCAGATGCTTTAGAAGGCTTCTTTTTGTCTTATTGTACACACGCATGGGGAGCTGGCCAGGTACCTGCCTCATTCCCTCCTTGAGGCCATCCTAAGGAAATATATCCCGTGCTGACTCGGCATGTGCTAACTTGGGACACACATGTGCCCCTAGCACCCAGGTTAGAGAGAGAGAGAGAGAGAGAGAGAGAGAGAGAGACTGTGTGTGTGTGTGCCAGGACCAAACAGGGCAACTCCATGTGTAGACCTGTTATTGTCATTAGAATCGATGCCATGTTGTCTATGTATATACTAAAGATACCACTATTTTTATTAGAACCCACATTACTGTTTACTGTACCTGAAATGCCCTTGTTGGTACAGAGGTGGAGGAAGGAACAAGGACCAGGCCTGCTAAATGGTGACACATGTGAATAGAAAGTGACCTGGTCCGTGCTTCTTCATGTATCTCTCTCTCTCTCTCTCTCTCTCTCTCTCTCTCTATCTATCTATCTATATATCTGTGTGTATCATGTATGTATTTCACACTATATAAAAAACGATTAATGAATGATTGCCATCACTTCAATGTTCTCAACTCTCAGGATAGGTTCGCATTGTTTTTAAGTGGTAACACGGCATGTGATCTGCATCAAACCAGTTAACTAGTGGTTTTCAATCTGTTGGATATGAGAAAATTACGAACTTAAGCAAAAGGAAGAGGCACAAATTTTCTTTTGTTCAGACATTTCTAGCTCCATCTGTCCAACTTTTTTGCCCTGTTTTTCCCTTGTTGATTTTGTTATGACAGCATTTGGAGCTAAATCCACCCAATTGTCCACTCATTTAGCTACACAAGGCACACTACATAATAATTAATTCTCTTTGTGATTAGTAACCATATTTTGACTCATGTCGACTCATTCCAATGCACACCCTGCAATGGTTGAATGATTTAGATCGGACAAAAGGTGTAATTCTACTTTCGATCTATCTTCTAGTATTTCAATGCAACCTTTCACATTTCCATGTTTTCTGAATTTTAAGTTTAGCCGTTTAGGGCTGTTTCTGGAATATAAGCTTTTGTAGGAAAGTCTCTCTCTTGGATAACAGATAATTGGGCTGCTGTATGGAAAAGCTACGTAAGAGTGGACAAACCTAAAAAACTAGAATCCAATGGTCTTTGATTACTCTTATGAAGTACGATTTTTTTTTTAGTAAATTGAATGTAATAGTTTTTTATGAAACATAATATAGTGATATTTCAATATCCATTCCAAAGCAAGCATACAGTATTAGAGCGAGGATGAAGCCTATCAATCATCCGCTATGAGTCCCACTTTCTCGCAAATCAACTTTGGTTAACAGCTTTGAAGGACCAAGATTATGTCAATGTCAAGGGAATCTTTCTTGAAATTCTTATAGATAAACATGGAAATTAGAAGTTTAGCTAAAAAATTTGGTGGGCAAAGGCATCTGTGGTTTCATGCAAAGGGTATTGAAATTCTTAAAGAATGTTTTTAGCATAATTGTGTTGATGGTCGGCATCATGCCAAGGATTGTGAGACCAACTATGGAAACGAACACTAGTTGAAAAATGTAAGGATGACAGTTTTTAAGGACACAACTGAAAGGCCCTCGGTGCCATGCAAGCCTAAATTAAAATAAAGTGACTGGTTCATAAAATTGAATGTTCGTACATTTGTCACCAAAGGTGGATCTTTCCAGTAAAAAGAATTTTCTGACTAATTCACGAAGACTGATAGAGGAAAAAGTACTTTCTTAAGGATCGGGGTAAGCCTAATAAGTAATATACCCCTTACAAGATTCTAATTGAGTTATTAGACCCATAAGGGACAGTATGCGCCACAAATTATCAGAAAAACATCTTGTTGTAACAATTTATGCGTCAAGGTAATGTCATGGAGGCCGTAAGACCCAACCAAATGACGATGCAATATAGCACAAAGAATGGAAGTAATTTTACTAACTAAAAATTTACCTCATATTAAGATGCCCTTTTCAACTGGTCAAATTTTGGGGAGTTTGGAATACGCATACTAGCAATTGTCGAGTAACATGCTTATGAAAAATAAAAAATAAAAGTCGTAGTTGTCTAGAAAGGATGAAAGAAAGGACTGGGTCATGGGTGAATCTTCAGTGCAAGGACCTTTAATGAAAATTTAATAATCAAGAATGCATACCTGAAAGTATTTTCTTCAAAAGTCAAGTACATTATATATATATATAGGAAAAGGGTTCGGTCCTCCAATGGAGGATGATGAGTGTCCTCCAAGATCCTACATGGAGCTCCATGTGACACTTGTAACACTATTTTGAGGCCACATGGAGGACAGATGTATTGCTTAGATCATCTTTGAAAAAAATAATTTGCAAACTCATCTTTACCATGTATTTCTTTAGCAATAAAAGTTAGACCGTTAAAACTAGTCCAAGTTTGACTATTGCTTGAAAAATATTTTTTTTAAGTTGATTTAAACAGCGCACCCGTACTCCACATGGCACTCAAAATGTTTTTTGAATGCCACATGGAGCTCCATGTGTATCTTGGAGGACGGTCACCGTCCTCCATTGGAGGACCTAACCGGCTCCCATATATATATGTATATATATATATTGCAATTGTCTGGTAAGTATGTTAAGAAAGGAATGGATGAATCTTCAATGCAAGGACCTCTGATGAAAATTCAATAATTAGGAAGGTGTTGGTAATCTTCAATGCAAGCCTCAGCTTTTTCATAAAATATTGTTGAACGGTCACTACATGATTACAAAGAGGCTTGCAGAAGAACTATTACACCTTCAAGATTAGGGATTGAGTAGGTTGTTCTATCGGGTGGCTGGATAAACCTCAAGTTTAGTGGTTGCAGCAATGGTAATCCCAGACAAGCTGGGATCAATGGAGTCTTGAAGAATTCTAGAGGAGGGGGGGTTACAATTAGTGCTTTAGTGGCAGAGATTAGGGTACACTTGGCCAGTTCATCCCTCCTTTAGAAAGTCAATGAATAAAGAATATGGATTTAAGGTTACTCCAATAATACCAAGAGGAGATTTATCTCTTAAGTTTAGCAATATTGATCAAACGCTTCAAAATCTCGAGTCTAAGTGCTTCTCTCCTATTCATAGGGAGGAAAATTCTAGAGGGCTGACAATCTCGTCTATGAGCAGGCACATAGAAATAACTTAGTCACAAAGCTCCAAAATTGTTGGAGATTTGTGATTATGTCGATAATTTTGCCTTGTGTTTTTTGGGGGCTTAGTTTTCTTCTACAATTTGATATTTTACTTTTTATCTTTCCTTGGACGTAATATTGTACTCTTTTTATCTTTTAATAAAAAGAGAGTTTGCATATTCAATTAAGCAAAAAGAAAAGGTTCAATCATGCTCACAGCGAGCCCAGCATCTGTGCATGACAAAAAAAAATGTGAATGTACATTATCACTTTGTCATTTGTTATAAAAACTGCTCTAAGCAACGAGCCAAGGAAATTCAGATAGAATACTCCAACCAGTTATTAAATTGTTTACAACTTCACCAAAGCCCAATTCCGAGAAAATTTAAAATATTCAGATAGAATCTTGATATTGGAAAATTATGGACGGTACACTAGATTTAAGGGGATTGACAAAGAGTAAACTCATAAGCAAATTATCACAAATACATATTCTATTAAGTAGGATGCAAGTTAAAGAGATGAGAGCTCCAAAGTTAGAAAGCAAGTTTCTTTCGAGCTGGCCATATGAGTACAAGCTCCATGATCCTTGATGATCATTTATATGAAGTTGCAAACAGACAGGCTGATTGCTTGGCCTTTTAGAGCACCAGACTAAGTCCCCTGGTACGTGCAACACCCGCACATCTAAACCTTCTCATGTACACAAATAATATTGCAAGATTTCAAGAAAACAATTAAAAAAATAATGTAGGCATTGATTTTTTGCAAAAGTCACGTTTTAAATTCAATTTGTTCATCAAATGAATATATTGAAATTTAGTTGTCAAGGATAAAAATTATGATATTTTGAATAAATCACAAATAAATTGCGAATTATTCAAAAAGTTGCAACATATATAAATACACACAAACACATATATATAGATATATGTAGGGAAAGATAAAGACTCTCTAGGTAGAGTACCCTCACCGTACTCCAACATCCACATGGAGGTCCACGTGGCCACCCAAATATTGTTTTGGTGTCAAATAGAGCTTCAACAGCCTATATAGATCAATTTAAAAAAAAAAAACGAATCCAAAACTGAGTTTTAAAATTGAAAGTCAAATTTTGACTGTGATTATTGGATCTACATTTTACGACCCAAAAAATACATGGTGGAGATGTTGTTCTGAATTTTTCCTTTTCACAAATGATCTAAACAGCGTTACCTTACTTCACATGGCACCCAAAATATGCTTTGACTGCCACATGGACCTCTATGTTGATGTTGGAGTAGGGTGAGGGTACTCCACCTGGAGTACCTCCCCGGCTCTATATCATATTTTAACTTTAAAGATCTAACTCTAACTCGTAATTCCTAACTCTACCCCTCTCATCTTATCTCATCTCATCTCATCTCATCTCTTCTCATTGCGTGGTAAGTGAAGAAAGTGAAGAAGAAAGAAGAATAAATATGTGAAAATTTGAAAATTATATTTGTTATAATCTTTCATAATTATTAATATATATATTTTTACAGATCTCCACTTCTTGGTTTGCGGTAATATGTTTTTAAACAAACAAATCTATCATTTTAACCACCAAAAGATCCAAGTAAGAACAATAATTTTCGACGCTATTGAGGACATGTTGATATATTATGATTATCAGGAAATCAAACGAGTAAAATTGACCTAACACGGTAGCATATCAATTAAATCACCCAGCATCTCTCAAATCAAAACAATAATTCTTAAGAGAAAAAAGTAAGTTACAAAATGGCAAAGAACATCATCTTCATCGTCTTTTCGCATCTATTTGTTGTCATATTTCTCCACTCATTTCAGTTTAGGAACAAGAACATCAAATCTAATATCCAAAAAATTACGTAATCAGGAGTTCAGCAATGGCTGAAACGCATCATAATTTTTCATCCCAGAAATAAAAACTTAATATTCATAAATAAGGGGAAAAAAGAGGAAGAAGAAACTGTTTCCTGCAAATTTACTTGTTATTTTCTTTTTCGAATTGGTATGGAGCGAGAGAAAAAGGAGATTTTGAAAGATGGAGAAGAGCGTAGAAGCATGCAAGTGAGTAGAGAGAAAGAACAGAGCGTACCTGCTAACGTGCGCAGGGCGGTGGCAGGTGACACAGTTGGGCAGTAATGGGGAAATGAAAAACAGAACGTGGATCGGCATAGATAAGTAAGAAGTTATATTGGTTCAGTGGAGATTGGAGAAGTCCAAAAATAAGAAACTGGAAGATGCGAATTTCCAAGAATCTTCGCCTTTTGGGGGTATATTCCATAAGTAGTCCGCACCATTTTTTTTTTTTTCTTTTCTTTTGAACAAATAAATATCTTAAAAAGATTTTTTTTTTTTTTTTCTTTAGAGAAAAGATTTTTCTTTTATATTATAACAAAAAGGCATTTTAGATTTGTGAGAAATTTACAGGATCGATCCTTTCGACTAACCCTTTTCCTCCGGAGACACTGTAAATTCACTTTTTTCATAACTAGGCCATGAGATTTTGAAGGCCCAAGGTGGGTTCCTAAATTGGCCTCCTTCGTATTAATCTAAAAAATAATAATTTGCCATAAATTCTTTTTAACAAATAAAATCATGCTCATTTCTCTCATATTGATAAATTTCTCCGATATTTTCTAAAAATTGGTTGAAATTTATCGAAACAGAAGTGGGATGTAACTTTCAGCGAAATTTCGATGATTTTTCCGAAATCGCAAAATTTCATTAATTTCAACGAAATTAACGAAATTTTATCAAATTTAAAATTTTCTTTTAATCTTAGCCATTTTTGCATAATAAATAAATTTTTTATAAATATTAAATCTAATTTATATATAATATTTTTTGTAGTCCCTGAAATTTTCTTGAAGCTTTTCAAAAATTTCTCAAAATACTGAAATATTACGGATATCGAAATTTGTCTCCATGATTGCTCCTAGATTACGAATATCTGCATATTCCATTCTATTATTTATAATTTGAAAATGCAATTAAGAAGTTAATGAAAATATGTATTAAAGAAAAATAAAACACAAAAAGAGAAAAGTTAAACAGTAAAACATACTCCACAGATTGAGTAACCCAACTAATAACACTGTGGCATTTTTTATCACTTTAACTATCATTGAATCTACTCTATCATTTTTTAGTACTTTAACAGTCTCAAAAGGGTCCATAAATAAGTTCATTGGATAGCTCTTGTCAAGTAGATCCAAATTGATAGGTCATTTGCGAAAAATTGAGTTGTAATAAGCACAAGATTGTTGTTTTAAGTTGAGTCATTTAATATGGCAAAGGAAAAAATGCGCCCGGGCGTAGAGATTTCTCTATGCTCCCCTCTAATGCGAGGCAGACACGTGAAAAGTGCAAAAGCAATAACCCGGGTTAGTCACAACAAGGTTTGCTACTGACAGTGGTAGGTAGATTAGGTAGTGCAGGCTGCTACACCTGACGGAGGTAGGTAGCACAGGTGCCTAGGCATGCCTCATCATGATATGGCGGTAAAAGAATTCAAAAAAGCTAAGAGGCTACAAGTTCCTTTTCTCTCTCTCTCTCTCTCTTCAGGTTTTATCTCTCTCTGGTTCTCTCACTCGTGCACGCTTCGCTACGAGACTATGTGAAAAAGTTAGATCCCTGAGACAACTCTCTCTGGAGTGATGAGTCGATAGAAACACAAAACAGTGACATCTGAGGTACAGTTTGGCGCTTCGTAGCTCGTTTCGGTGTATTATTTACAGGTTATATATCATAAAGTTATAACCATTCAAAATATATATTATAATCGACATAAACACTTCTTCTGTGAAAGAGTTGGGGCTCCATAGGCAGCAATCACTTCCTATGTGAAGTGATAGAAGCGATGGTGCTTCATAATAGAAGTGTCGTCATTTCTATTATGAAGCAACATCGTCTCGTATGGTTTGCGCTATCACTTCATATGTAAAGCGGTTTCCTTATTTGCTCGTAGTTGATGGATCTCTTCACTTTTTTACAAGGTAGATATCATAAAATTATAAGTATTTGAAAATATATAAATTATAATCGACGCAGATGCAAATGCTTCTTTTGTGAAGAGTTAGGGCTCAACATATCCGCGCCATCGCTTCTTATGTAATGTGATAAGAAGAAATGACGCCACGAGTTAGAAGCAACATCACTTCTTTAATGAAGCTCTAATGCCTCAGATTGTCGCGTCATCGCTTCTTTGTGAAGCGATTTCCTTATTTGCTCGTTGTTGATTGATTTTTCGTCTAATGCAGGGGGCAGTAATGGACTCGATTAGAGAATTCAATTTAGGTGGTGTTGATTTAAATCTCACCCATGACATATTTTTTTAGAAAGAGATTCACTTGTTTTTGAAGGGATATTGAATTGTTAGATTGTTGTGGAGGGTCCAAAAATATTCGCGAGGATTGGAAAGCCACTTATCGGCTTGAAATTCCAAACTGAAGACGAGGCATATAACTTCTATAATTTATATACGAAAAAAGTTAGATTTAGTGTTAGCAAAAGTAACACTTATAAATATGCAAAGAGGGAGATTAAAAGGAGAAAATATATATCTTCGTTTAAAGAGTTCAAATAGCCAGACAAGCACAAATTACACACTCAAGAGATAACAGATGCGGATGTGAGGCAAGGTTGAAGATTAGGATTGATGAATAAAAGTTGTGGGAGGTAATGAAATTTAGAGAGTCGCATAATCATCAATTGTATACACCTATGAAGGTGAAGGAACTATGATCACATAATAAGATGAGCGGGACAAGTAAATCGTTAATAGGAGCATTTGATAGCATAATTCATCTTTTAAATATTTCTACTGTTTTGTCGAGTTTGGATGAAGATACTGGCGTGACGGTAAGCCCTCAACAAACTCGAAATTACCTAAAGAAGATAAGAAAGGAGAGTAACATCCATCCGATGTGTATAACAGTGATCAAGACCTTCATTGATAAGCAGAATAAAGAAGATAATTTCTTCTTTGAAGCGAGCTAGACAAAGAATATCATATGCGTAGTATATTTTGGACTAATCACAGGTCACAGATTGCGTATCAATATTTCAATGATGTGGTGGTATTCGACACAACTTACAAAACAAACAAATTATTGCTACATTTCTTTCCATTTATGGGGTCAACCATCATTGATAGACGACACTTTTTGGATGTGCGTTGCTCGCGAATGAGACAGAGGAAACATTCATTTGATTGTTTAAAACATGACGGAAATGCACGGGTGTAAGCAACCTAATACAATTGTCATGTATCAATATAATGAGATGAGCAAGGCCATCTCCGAAGTCCTTCCGGGAATCACGCTTCGCCTCTACATATGACACATTGGGAAGAATGAATTGAACCATCACGGTCAGTTGAAGCTAAGGTTTAAGAAATTTGGTAAAAAGTACAATCAGAACAAGTTCAGTCAAACGGTTAATGATTTTGAAAGGAGATGAGCAAAACTCGTCGAGGAGTACAACGTGTGATTAAAATAGATGTTCTCTCTTAGAAGGAAATGGATTGCATGCTAAGCGATACCTTTTGGGCTGACATGACCACTACACAACGTGGTGAAAGTATAAATTCTTTCTTTGATAGTTATGTTAATGCCCATACAAGTTTGACGAAATTGATCGAGCAATGCGATCTTGCTGTCCAATATTGTTGTAATAAAGAAAATAGGAAGGATCTCGTCTCAATGTCTACGACACCGGATCTCTTGTTCAAAAATTTAATTGAGAGGCATGTCGCTACTGTGTATAAGAGAACCTTGTTCGATAGATTTCATATTGAGTTTTGAAAGTCAACCTGTGACAGCCCAGATTTTTTCAACCTAAATTTTTCGAGATCCTTTTTTTTTTCTCAACTTAAACTAAATGGGAAAATTTGGACCAACAGATCGTAGATCACAATCTGATACAGAATACTTGGCACATCCATATATATACGGAAATAAAGCAATCATTACATATGACATAATTAAAACCCTCAGATCTAATATCCAACAAGAATAAAACTAAATAAACACCAGTGATGATCATCACCTAACAATTGTGTACACTAATACGAATGTACCAAACCTTAACTCATAAAATCCACAAAGCACTAATTCTACGATCCCATAACAAAGTACAAATTCTTATGCAGAAGCTCCCTTCTTTAGCATATAATCCGGGCCCTCCTCAAACCTACACCTGTGACGTATAGTCGGGGTGAGCTAACATCTAAGCTCAGTAGAGGATAAACAACATAAATTCACATTTAACATTCGAAAACATAGCTTCTATCAAGAGTCAAAACCATCATTTAATTTTTGCTTCCAAAACTTAATCATTTTTCTTCTTTTCAAAGCACTTATCAATTTTTTCTATTTCAAAACTCAACCTTAAACATTCAACTTTACTATGATATTCCATTCAAAAGTACACATATCGAAAAGAATCTTAAAATAATTAGACTTATCTAAAAGTATCCAAGATTTCACACACATTTGCAAACAAATGTTGAATTTGCAAACACAACAGCACAAGGGTGTCCAAGGGTGTTCCAAGTTTCCAAGGGTGCTCAATATTTCCAAAGTGTCCAAGGGATGCAATGATGTCCAAGGGTATCCAAAGGTGTCCAATGATTCCAAGGTGTCCAAGGGATGCAATGATGTCCAAGGGTATCCAAAGGTGTCCAATGATTCCAAGGTGTCCAAGGGATGCAATGATGTTCCAAGGGATGCATATGCAGTGTATGTATGAATGCGTGTACGGATAGGCCGCTCTACCGGCCCAAGGGATGTAGTCAAAGAATCCATAGGATTCCATAGGATTCATAATACAAATGCAATGTCATAAGTCCAAGCATCGTTGTGATAATCATAGTTCCAAGGGTCACGGGTTCACATTCCAAGGGAGTTAAAACGAAATACAAGTATCACAACTATCTTAATATCTTACTTTCAAAATACGAATCAAATTGCACAATATCAAAGGTTATCTAAATTAGAACATTATCACATGCATAATCATACTTCATGATCTCATGAGTTTATTCTAAATCATAACATTTTCAATCTAATAATTCAGCCATGATTAACTCATCTACAAATCCAACCCGATTAACTCATCACATGCATTCAAACACATCTAAGACTATGAATCAAGTTAAACATATAAATTTATGTTGAATTTTTCCTACCTCAACCTTAAAGTTGTACGAAGCAGAACTAAGTCTTATCGGTGGATTTTCGTCCTCAATCTACATCACAAGCGCACAATGATGTATCAAGGATCAACTCCAATCACTAATTACTTAGATACATTTAAGTATTTTATCAAAACCGATGTTGAAACGGGTAAATTCATGCCAATATAAAATTTAATGTAACCTTTCCCCTAAATTTTGACCTTTAAAATTTTAGATTCATGAGTTGGTAAAAATACAAAAGTTATAGATCTCGATGTCCTCTTTTCAATGCCATAAGAATTGCGTTGATCGAGATCTATAACAAAAGTTATAGATCTCGATGTCCTTAAATTTGTACTCGCAAGTGCACGAATCGTGATGTAGTCAGTGGGTGCAAAGTGCGAGATCGTACCCATGAGGATTAGTTTTTAGTTACCGTGAAAGATCTGTGGAAATTCTTTTAGTTAATTGATATTTCTGTTTTTACATTTTCTAACCAATCCTCATGGGAACGATCTCGTACTTTGCACCCACTGACTACATCACGATTCGTGTACTTGCGAGTACAAATTTAAGGACACATCAAGTTTTTGGGGCCGTTGCCGGGGATCGGGAGTAGAAAATTAAAAACTTTTGAAAAATAGAAAATTAATTTTAAGAATCTTTGTAGGTTTGAACTCAGTAACTTTGAAAAAAAAAAAAAAAAAATTTCGAAAAAAAAAAATCTTTCTTTGAGTGTCGATCGATCGATCTAAACAGTTGATCAATCGACTCTCCAGAATAAAAAAAAAAAACTTTGTGGTCGATCAATCGACCTAAACAGTCGATCAATCGACCCAAGAAAAAGAGACTTTCCTTTTTACTGATTCTGTTCTAAAAATTAAAAAAAAAAAAAAAAATCTTTGAGTATCGATCGATCGACCAAAACAGTCGATCAATCGACCCTCCAAAATCTGCAAAAATCTCGCTCGCAATCTCTGGATTCCGGATTTTTCAAATTTGAAAGTAAAAAATAAAAAAAATAAAAAAAATTTCAAATTTGAATCCTCGATCGATCGACCTTAAACGTCGATCAATCGAACATTCTCCTGGTCGATCGATCGACTTGAATTGTCGATCAATCGACTCTCTTAAAAAAAAAAAAAAAAAAAAAAATCTTTACACTTTGTGTATGCACACGAGGTCTTCTAGAGATAAATCTTTAAAACCTCTGAATCTTGAGATTGAGCGAGCGTGTCGTTCAAATTGAAAAGAAGTTAGAACAGGTCGAGAAGCGAGAACTGAACCATCAATTCAATTTACAATGAATGCAAACGGTTGTGAAAATCAACATCATGAAAATGAGGAGGAATCAACCTTGAGGGAGTTGTTCGCTCCAATTACTACAAATACCCCTTCTTGCATCACGTATCCTGCCACACCTGGTGGCATATTTGAAATCCGTACCAATGTGATACAAATCTTACCAATTTTTCATGGTATGGATAGAGAAGATCCATATCAACATCAAAGACTTTGTTGAAGTCTGTTCATCGGTATATCAAAATTTCAGTGAAGAATCTGTGAGATTACGTCTATTTCCTTTCTCTATAAAGGATAAGGCCAAAGCATGGTTAAACTCTTTACCAGCTAGATCCATAACCACCTGGGATCAAATGGTTAAGAAATTTTTGTCAAAATTCTTTCCCATGGCTAAGACTAATGCCTTAAGACGTGAAATCACCGATTTTACACAAGAAGATGATGAGAGATTCTATGAAGCCTGGGATAGGTTCATGGATATCTTATTGAAATGTCCTCACCACGGATTCTCAAAATGGAGATTGGTCCAATGTTTTTACAACGAATTGGATCAAGCTAATCGACATTTGATTGAATCCATGAACAGTGGAGGATTCTTGGGATTGAGAGAAAATGAATCTTATCAATTCTTGGAAAAGTTAGCGGAAGACTCACAACAATGGGACTTCTCTAGCAGTCGAGATCAGCCGAAGAAAAATCGAGATCAAGCAGGAAGCTCAGCAAAGAAAGGAGGATTGTATGTGGTGAAAGAAACACCCGACCTGATGACAAAAATTGATTTCCTCACTCAACAAATTGAGGAATTGAAATTGAAGAAAAATGTGAGTGTTGTAAATGTACAACCAGATCCATGCTCATACTGTGCGAGTCCAATGCACACATCCGATAGTTGCCCGTCACTACAAACTTACTCAGAAGATCCTAGTGAACAATTGAATTCATTGAACACTTATGGGTGGAATTAGGAAAATGTTTTTAATAAAAACAATCCAAACAGTTGGAAATATCATCAGAATTTCTCATGGAAACAGGGAAATCAAAGACCTCAAGGCCGAGGTCAAGGGATGAATTTATACCCAAATCAAAATTTCAGTCAGGGACCACAACAACAGTTTGGTCAAGGACAATTCCAACATCACTATGGAGGAGGAAACCAATTTTACCCAAATCAAAATCAAAATGTGCAACCCAGGCAATCAAACCAAAATTACCAGTTCTCACAATCAACAAGTCAACCGGGGTTTGCACAAAATTTTCCTCCACCAGGGTTTAATAATAAACAAGGAAATGTTGCTCCGCGTCAGTCTCAAAATCAATATCCTTAGAGTGAGGATATGTGGAAGTTCATTCAATCCAATACCTCTTCAATATCAAGGATAGAGACACAATTAGGGCAATTGGCAACGCTCCTTTGTGAAAGGGAGAAGGGATCATTTCCAAGCCAACCAATCCCAAATCCACGAGGATAGATGGCTATTGAGCATGCCTCGACCTCATCTCAGGAGGAGAGCCAACAACAAATCAAGGCTATCACTACATTACGATATGGGAAGGAAGTCGACAACAAAGTAGAAATGCTAAAAGAAGAGGAGAAGCATGAACCTGAAGTCGAAATTGAGAAGGACAAGGAAGCAGCAGAAGAAGAGAAACAAGGAAAGCAAGAGAAGAAGATGGAAGATAAGAGCGAGAGAGAGAAGAGTTTCATACCCAAGGCCCCATATCCTCAAAGGCTAGTGGGACCGAAGAAGAATCGCGATCAGGAAGGAATCATTGAAATGTTTAAGCAACTGAAAATAAATATCCCCTTCCTAAACGTCTTTCAGCAAGTGCCAGCATATGCTAGGTTTCTAAAGGATTTAGTCACGATAAAGCGAAAGACTAATGTCCCAAAGAAAGCCTTCTTAGCAGAGCAGGTAAGGTCAGTTTTACAAGCAAGACTGCCAATCAAATATAAGGACCCTGGATGTCCTACGATTTCAATCATCATAGGAGAGAATCGCATCGATCAAGCACTCCTAGACCTTAGAGCAAGTGTCAATTTGTTGCCATACCCGGTGTACAAGGAACTTGAGTTGGTGGAACTAAAACCCACAGCTATGACCCTTCAACTTGCTGATAGGTCAATTAAGATTCCTAGGGGAATAGTCGAAGATGTTCTGATCAAAGTAGACACTTTCTACTTTCCAGTTGACTTTGTTGTATTGGATACGGAACCCACTCCTCAGCATAGAAACAATGTTCCCGTAATTTTAGGCAGACCATTTCTGGCAACATCGAACGCTCTAATCAATTGCCGAAATGGGATAATGAATTTATCATTTGGGAACATGACTGTCGAATTGAATATTTTTCACATTTCGAAACAACCTGCTGAAGATGAGGAACATGCACAAGTTTGCATGATTGATGACATTGTAGACAATGAATTTTTTTCTTCAGAATATGAGGACCCTTTAGAGGCCTGTCTAGCACATTTTGGCAAAGACTTCGATCTGGATAAGGTGATACACGAGGTCAATGAGATGCTAGACTCAACGCCTCTCTTGGGAGAAAAAGAATGTCAACTGAAAGATGAGAAGAAGGAAGAAGATTGCAAAGACGAATTGCATCGATCAAATGAAGAAGAGAAATCAAAGTTGGAACTAAAACCCCTCCCTGCGGATTTGAAATATGTGTACCTGGACATTGATGAAACTGAGCCAGTAATTATTTCAGCGAATTTAAATGAGGACCAAGAAGAAAAGCTCATTGAAGTACTTCAAGACCACAAGAGTGCGATCGGATGTTCTATCAAAGATATTAAAGGAATCAGCCCAACGGTGTGTATGCACCGAATTCATCTGGAAGAAAGCGCTAAACCCTCAAGAGAACCACAACGTAGATTGAATCCCATAATGCAAGAAGTGGTGAGAAATGAGGTCATTAAGCTACTAGATGCTCGGATCATATATCCAATCTCCGATAGCACATGGGTGAGCCCAACACAAGGGGTACCCAAAAAGTCTAGAGTTACAGTAGTGAGAAATGAGGAGAATGAGCTAGTACCAATGAAAGTTTAAACTGGCTGGAGAGTGTGTATTGACTACAGGAAGTTAAATTCAATGACTAGAAAGGATCACTTTCTTCTCCCATTCATTGACCAAATGCTAGAGAGATTGGCCGGGCACCAATACTATTGTTTCCTTGATGGCTATTCTGGGTATAATCAGATAGTCATTGCACCAAAAGATTAAGAAAAGACAACGTTCACATGTCCCTTTGGAACATTTTCTTACCGTCGAATGCCGTTTGGACTTTGCAATGCTCCAGCTACATTCCAAAGGTGTATGCTGAGTATATTCTCTGATATGGTGGAAAGGTTCCTGGAAGTCTTCATGGACGATTTTTCTATTAATGGAGACAATTTCAGTGATTGTTTGTATCATCTATCTCTGGTTCTTGAAAGATGTGAAGAGAAAAATCTTGTTCTGAATTGGGAAAAGTGTCATTTCATGGTGCAAAATGGTATTGTTCTGGGACATATTATATGATCCCGAGGGATTGAGGTGGACAAAGCTAAGGTAGAATTAATTTCAAACCTTCCACCACCAAGAACAGTCAAAGAAGTTAGGTCATTCCTTTGACACGCCGGTTTTTATCGACGTTTCATAAAGGATTTTAGCAAAGTTGCAAAACCATTGTGCAACCTACTGGCTAAAGATGCCCCATTCATCTTTGATGAAAAGTGTACAAATGCTTTTGAAAGTATTAAGGCAGAATTGGTCAGAGCCCCTATAATCCAATCACCAGATTGGAAGCTCCCATTCGAGATCATGTGTGACGCATCGGATTATGCAATCGGTGCTGTTTTGGGACAACGGGTAGAGAAAGTTTTGCATGTCATCTACTATGCAAGTCGCACCCTCAATGATGCGCAACTGAATTATTCTACCACCGAAAAAGAACTCCTAGCAGTAGTCTTTGCTTTGGACAAGTTCCGATCCTATTTGTTGGGATCAAAAGTGGTAGTGTTTACTGACCATGCAGCTCTTCGCTACCTCTTTTCAAAGAAAGATGTAAAAGCTCGATTAATCCGATGGATTCTACTCTTACAAGAATTTGATCTAGAAATCAAAGACAAAAAGGGATCAGAAAATGTAGTTGCTGATCATTTGTCTCGAATCATTGTTGAAAAAGTTGAGGATCTGATTCCAATTTTGGAAAGTTTTCCTGATGAACAATTATTCACTGTTGAGAATCTGCCATGGTATGCAGATCTGATTAACTATTTGGTGACAGATCAGATACCTGAGCAGTGGAATAAAAATGAAAAAGCTGTCTTTCTAGCACAAGCCAAGCATTACTTTTTCGAGGACCCGTACCTGTTCAAATATTGTGCTGATCATATCATCAGAAGGTGCATTCCAGAACAGGAGTAGTAAAAAATCATCTCATTTTGTCATGAGCTGTCCTGTGGAGGAAATTTTAGCTCAAAGAAGACTGCAACGAAGATTCTCCAATGTGGATTTTATTGGCCAACAATCTTTAAAGATTGTCATCAGCACTGCATTTCATGCAGTAATTGTCAAATGCTGGGCAAAATTTCAAAAAGAAATATGATGCCTTTAAATCCAATCCTGGAAGTTGAACTATTTGACGTTTGGGGAATAGACTTCATGTGCCCATTCCCCAATCTTTTGGAAATTTATACGTTTTGGTTGCAGTGGATTATGTCTCAAAGTGGGTGGAAGCACTGGCCTGTAAAACCAATGACCACAAAGTAGTGGTTAAGTTTCTTAAAAATGAGTTATTTCCAAGATTTGGTACTCCACGTGCGATTATTAGTGACGGCGGAAAGCTCTTTTGTAATAAAGTTTTCGCTCAGCTGATGAAGAAATATGGGATCACTCACAGGGTGGCTACACCATACCACCCTCAAACTAGTGGACAAGTCGAAGTTTCAAATCGCAAAATCAAACGTATTCTAGAGAAAACGATAAGGTCCAATCGGAAGGATTGGTCATTGAAATTAAACGACGCACTCTGGGCTTATCGGACAGTGTTTAAGGCTCCCATAGGAATGTCTCCCTATCGAATGGTTTTTGGCAAAGGTTGTCATTTACTTGTTGAATTGGAACATCGGGCCTATTGGGCTGTTAAGTCTTTAAATTTCGATTTACACAAAGCTGGGGAGAAGCATAAATTGGAAATTACAGAATTAGAAGAAGTGAGAGCTGATGCTTATGAGTGTGCCAGATCCTACAAGGACCGCATGAAGCGTGTTCATGATCCGTCTATTTTGAGGAAATCATTCACTGTGGGACAGAAGGTGTTGTTGTATAACTCAAGACTACATATGTTCCTTGGGAAACTCAAAACCCGTTGGAGCAGTCCTTTCCTGGTCAATCGATTATTTTCCAACGGAGCAGTTGAGCTACGCAATTTGCGAAATGAAAGTATGTTTCGAGTCAACGGGCAACAGGTAAAACCGTTTTTGGAAAATTACACTGAAAAGTTCGATGAACTTGAGTTGAGGAATCCTGATCAATCGGGATGAAATACAAATTTCTGAATGTCGGGCTAGCGACGTTAAACTTAGTGCTTCTTGGGCGGCAACCCATGTTGTTTTTGGTGATTTACACATTTGAAAAAAATAATAATAATAATAATAATTTTGGAATTAGGTCGATCGATCGACCTAAGCAGTCGATCGATCGCCAATAAGACAAGGGTCGATCGATCGACTTAAACAGTCGATCGATCGCCTTTTGAATGTGGGCATTAATCAGTGCACCACAATTTTTTCAAATCTGTCTTTTTGAGTCGATCAATCGACCCCTCATGGTCGATCGATCGACTCTTCACATTGAAAATTGAATTCAATGCCGTGTCAGTCCGCCTTCTGCATGCGCCGACGTCGATCGATCGACCTGTAAAGTCGATCAATCGACCATTTCAAAAATTCATAACGCGCACTGTTCCAACGCCTGGGGAAATGATTCATGTCAGGGTCGATCGATCGACTTTCTCTGGTCAATCGATCGACATTTATTTGGGAAATCGCGCTTTGATTGCGCATCTTTTCAACGCTTCTGTCGATCGATCGACCTATACGTCGCGTCCGAACAGAGGGGTGCCTTTTGTTTATTTAAAGGACCATGTGTCTCTCATTTTCCACACCCCTTCAGCGTTCGAAGTTCTCTGCCGTGGTCTCTGACATTCCTTCTAACATTCTTTGTGATGGCGTCATCCTCTTCCGTCCGACTTCCGCAGCGTCCTGATGGCATTTTTCGCGAGCGACCAAAAGGTCGTTTTGCCACTAAAGAGCTGTCCTCTGAATACACTTATGATCTACCGGCATTCCAAGCAATGCCTGAATGCGCCATCTCTCTTGCGAACATCGCTGCGCTCCACCTTCATTTCTTGATGAATCCACCTGATATCAACGTCTCGGAGCGGGTCGTCCGCTTGTTTTATCAAAACATGGTTTGGGTGGCTGCCTCAACCATTACCAATGAGGCGGCCCATTTCACCGTTTCTATCGATGGTTGGAAGCGGAAAATCTATCCGCGCACGATTGCGGATGTATTTGGATTAATGAATGAGCGACCATTGGACCACCCACTTGGTGAAGAACTTGACCTTGAGTAAGGCCCAATGATCGATGATATGTGCGATGGTGTGTATGTTGGTCGAGGAATTGCGACTAAACGATCGGCTCTTCCACGCGAAATCCTATTGTGGGACATTGTCGTGTCGTGTAGTCTTTGCCCACGGGGGCATACCTCTGGAAGAACTGGACCTCGGGTGAAAGCCCTATATGGTGGCTACAAGCGCTCGTGGTTGAACATCCCATGGTTTTTGCACGATTCAATGTGGCGATGCCACGATGAAATTGTTAACCCTCTTGCTGGTGACGCTGCCCTCATCTGGTGATGCAACTTCTGCATCATCTTGGTTTCTCTTTTTATCTTGATGATAATATTGGGAACTTGGCATTCTATCGCTATGGGCCGTCACAGTGGAATCGGAGTATGCGTATGTTGGGCACTGTAGATGCACAGCCTGCCCCCCCTGCCCGTCAACGTCGTTGCGTGCGCCAGGAAGGCGCCGCTGAGCCTGAGCCGGAGCCAGAACTAGAACTGGTCCGCAATGAGGGACCCTCCCTCGAGTTAATGCAGGCTCAGATCAACTCTTTGATCGATGAGCAACAGCGGCAATATAATCGCAATCTCCGTCATAGCCGATATGATCGATCATTTATGCACTAGTTGGGTCAACATTTGTGGCCCGATGGCTATGATGAGATGAGAGCTCGCGCACGGCAAGCAGAAGAAGAAGACGATGATTAGGATTAGGATTTCTTTTTGCGCTATTTGTGTTGATTTTTATTTTAGATTTCTTAGTATCGTAGATTTTCTTTTTAGTCTTTGAATTAGAAAATTGTAAAAAAAAAAAAAATGCAAAATCAATCGAAAAAAAATATAAGAGTTTTCTGTTTACTGTTGTGCACTGATAGCAGTTGATCAATCGACCATGACTGGTCGATCGATCAACTTTGCAAAAAAAAAAAAAAAAAAAAAAAAAAAACAGAACCGTCGATCAATCAACCATTTATGGTCGATCGATCAACTTTGCGAATGTCTTTTAAAGTCAACTTCCATTGACTGGATTAGTCGATCGATCGACTCTTCTTGGTCGATCGATCGACCGATCGGCTTCCGAAAATTTTAAACTGTTTAGTATGATACGTTTCTTTGTTTTATTTTACTTCGTAGACGTCTTTCATCATATCTCAAACACTCATTTTCTATTTAAACTAAACACCCTGCAACCTTGCCTCCATCCTTTCTTCATCCACCCCCTCCTTCTCATATTTCATCAATGGCCGGCAAAACTTATTTTAGAAGGTCCACCCTCAGGAAGATGGAAGAACCAGGAAGGAAACGAAAACGGATTTTGGGTACACACCCTCCGTTGGATCTCACCAACGTTACTGTAGTTGATCTGGACCCCTTCCCTGTTCAGTTTTGGGAAGAGCCAGCACATAAAAGAGTGAATCGTTCCGTCAAATCAACCCCATCCTTCTCCACCGATGTCGATATGATCGATTTGGATGCGCTCCCATCCCCGCCCCTTATCCCAAATTCACCAAATATTCCACCAACTACTCCATTGGCTACATTCATCCCTAAATCGATCCCCAAGGAGGTTATTGATCTCATTCCAACTGAGACTTGGGCGAAATTGTATCCGTCTCCACCACTTCGGGATCTAGCCTCGAGTAGTACGCCCAATCCTTCATCACCACAACCGCCAGATGTGATTCCTAATTCCTTCAATCCACAGAGGATCACCACTGCAATGTGGGATTTCGCGTTTCCCAAGCCGAAGCCAAGTGAGGGAACCGATGCAGATGTTTGAGTGTCGAAATCATAGAGTTTTTATGATGTTCTACGAAGTTTAGAATATTTTAGGAAGTTTAGGATTAAATTTTTAGCGGTTTATTTTTTGTTCTTAGGTAGCTTTAGGATTTCCCATTTTCTGGATTGAATAAGTGTCATTTCTACTACTTTTCTTCAATAAATTTTATTTTATTTTTTCACTTATGCGTCTCACTTCCTTTGCCTGTTTGGTCTTTGAGTATTTTCATTTCAGGTTTGGGGGTGCGCCCGTTAATTTTGGTCCAATGAGGACATTGCACAGATTAGGTTTGGGGTTGTAGTCTCTCTTATAATAATAATTTAAAAAAAAAAAAAAAAAAAACCTCGGATTTGGTCGATCAAGCGACCCTTCATGGTCGATCGATCGATTGAGCACAGTGATGGTTTGTGTGGAATTTACAAATTGATAAACAAATATTAAATGCAATTTTGTTTCATTGTTCTTAGGAGAGAAGAGCTAAGGTGAAATTGACATATAAATCTTAAACCCGCTCTTAAGGAGTTTTTGATGTTTGATTTAGTTCAAAGAGTTTAAATCATGAAAATTTATCAAAATTGTGAACTGTAAGGATTTTAGTGGAGATTAAAATCCGGTGAGCTTTAGTGCCAATTTCCCGTCCTTGATGAGTGCATAAATAAACTCGAAGTTATCTTTGAATACGAACTATTCTTGCATAATCTCATACATTTTATTTTGACTTGTGACTTTGCATGACATGAAATTCATATTATTGTGCTAGAACGTATCATATGTTTGCTCAAGACAAATAGGCACAGTTACCATCTTTTGAGGACGTGATTGAAGGCCATCTTTGGCTCGTTTGTGCTTAAAATACCCCACCTGATATAAATTTATCCTTCTAGTACCCCTTTGAGCCTATTGAAAAATTTACCTTTATATATTCTTTGATAAGCCACATTAACTTTTACCCCTTCACAATTTTTGAAAACTCAACCTTACCCTTCTTATTTTTGAGAAATTAGGAACGAGGGATGAGAGTGAGCGAAAAGAGAGTAAGTGAGAGATACCGAGTTGTGGTGTTTACTGAGAGTATATGGCAAAAATATAAAAGAAAAAAAGAAGGGGGAGAAAAAGAAAAAGAAAATTGTGTAAAATAATAAAAAATATGTGGTGCTTCAAGAAAAGGAAAATTCAAAAAGAAAGAAAAATATATATATTGAAAAAAAAGAGGCGAGAAATTAGAAAAGAAAAAAAAGGAGAAATAGAAAAATCAGAAGTTTGTTTCTTTTCCAAATTTCTCAGAAATTTTGAATCCAAATTTCCTTTCTTGCTTACCCGTACCTGAGCCCCATTACAACCCTACAAACAGACCTTCATGATCTAATCTTGCATTGGTAACTGCTTGGTGGAGAGCAAATATGTGATACCTATGGAACTTGATATGACATGCTTAGAATATACAAGTATCTGTTCTTATGAGATTTATCTTTGTTCATTGATTGCATCGTGTTTCATTTTTCATGTGAGACCTTTTTGCTTGCTTTGTATTGATCTCTCACATGTGTGCGAAAACTTACCCATCATCAGAGTGATTTTAGTTTGAGAAGTACACCTATTGTGAGGTTTGAATCAAAGCATAAATCTATACAGTTCACAAATAAGATAAATTCTCAAATAAAAATTATTTGATCTATTGACCACATTGAAACATCTAAAGATGGGCGAAAATTTTATCTGTAAATTGAAGCATTAGTTTAGCTTAACTAAACATTAATGGAAATGACATGGCATGCATAGTACTTGTGGAAGAAATGCATAATGAAATCAATTAATAAATTCCACATAAATCAATGCCTTGAAGTTTGTGGGTAACTTCACTGAAAACCCTCAGGAGACAAAACTCCTCCACTAGGAATCACTTAGCGGTTTAAAGGCTTGTTGCATATGCTAAATGCAATCGTGTTCCCTACGAAAGTGGCATTCTTTACTTTTCTTAGGTTGTTAGTTTATTTTTCAGTTTTGTTTATCTTCTCCTTTGCTCGAGGACTAGCAAAGTGTAGGTTTGGGGGTATGATGTGCAGTATAATATGATGATATTTCACCCCTAAAGACCTACATTTAGCTATTCGATGAAAGCCATTTAACATGTTTTATATAGTTTTAGTGATTTACATGCCTGGAGATGTGTTGAGCATGAAATAACCCAAAAGTTCAGAATATAACGTCAAATTCGTGCTACCTTGGATCATTCGAAACTTATCCCGACTTGGAGCTCAATTTTAACCTTCAAGACGTTAGATTCAGAAAATTGTCAAAACCCAAAAGTTGTAGAACTCGTCGTCCGCTTTCCAACGCCGCACAAATCGCCTCAATCCGACTTCAGGATAGAAAGTTATGGCCAAAATACCGAGGCAGTGTCTGATGCAAAGTGTAGCGAGAATTCACGAAAATCTGGGAGGTCGATTGATCGACCCTTTTTGGTCAATCGATCGACCTAATCCGGAAGATTTGGAATTTCAAAATAGAATCTGATATGGTCGATCGATCGACCCTCTTTAGTCGATCGATCGACCAAATTTGAATTTGAGTTCGAAATTTTGTTTGGCCACGAGAATCTCGGTACTCTCTTCACGGAATAAAATCTTGGAGGAAAAAGCGGCTTCTGTTTTGGCAATTAGGAAAAAATATATACGGAGAGTTATATTCATGAAGGGTATTCATTCTATTCTATAGACGGAGAGTTTTTTATAATTTTTATGCATTGTTTTTATTCTTCTGTGTTAGTTTTTTCTGCGTTTTAAATTGTAAGGGCATAGAGTCCCAGTTTCTTTTAACTCTCTTTTTAATATTCATTTGGAGAAGGAAGATAAGTCTTAGTCTTACGTTTATCCACTTTCAAGAAAGGATTGTATGAACTGGGAATAAAAGCTCTCTGTGGAAATTGTTAAAGCTCTTTACGATATTTTAAATATTGATGTTAATGTTTATTTATATTTTAACCATGTTATTTACTTTTACTATGTGTGGCTAGTTTCATTAAGGATGGGGATCTAATGAACCCCATCCGAGGTATACATTTATATTAATATAAATCTGTGATTGAGATGTCAGATGCTGTTAAAGACCCTAATATTCATTGAAAATAGTGAAATCATCATTTCAGTCCGAGATCTAGGAGCTAATCATGCCCTATGATTTCAGATCTGTAATAATGATTTTGTCCTAATTATCACCCATCTCGGGGTGAAGTTTTACCATCATCTGAGGTGTGAGTGTTAATCATACACTCATGGGGTGTTAATCATACATCTCCTTGATCTCGGATTGATAGTATGACTTTATCCCAGTGGTGAGTTTCAATCACGATCTGAGGTGTGGGTGTTAATAATACACTCATGGGGTGTTAATCATACATCTCCTTGATCTTAGATCGTACTTTAGAAATTACCCTAGAGATTGGGTTCTAAATATTGTCCGAGGTGTGAGTGTTAATCATACACTCATGGGATGTTAATCATACATCTCCGTGATCTCAGATCTATATTTTTGAATTCACGTGTGTATAGGGCAGTTCTTCTTTTGAGATATCTGTTAAAGATCTCACATCTCAATCCACAGATTAATATTTTCTAAATGATAAACCTACGATGGGAAGATTTAGCATCCCAATCCTTATCTTTCATTAATTGTTTAAATCTCTTAGATTTCGTTAGTATTTATCTGTTTTATCAAAAGTTACCAGAATTCTAGGTTTTTAGTTACTGTGAAAGATCTGTAGAAATTCTTTTAGTTAATTGATATTTCTGTTTTTACATTTTCTAACCAATCCTCGTGGGAACGATCTTGTACTTTGCACCCACTGACTACATCACGATTCGTGCACTTGCGAGTACAAATTTAAGGACACATCATGTAGGCACGTGTGAACCTCGTGCTGTGGTGATGTTTTGTATAAACATATGACTTTATCTTTTCATCTCCAGCCGCTGCTGGTTTGTATATATATATATTTTTGGTTATAGATGGGGAATTATGCGCATTGGAGTGAGTGCATAATTCAATTACGTGCTAAAGCATCAACCTTTGATCGAAGGGTCAGTGGGCTCATTGGGTGCTACAGGGTGCATGTAATGTGATTACGCATGGTCATGGTTACGCATGACTAAAAAGTCATCCGTTACATGGTGCGGACGTTCAGGCGTCGGTTTGAATTCCGCATATGGTAATGTATTCTCGATTCCACACTGGGATTTCAGCGTGAGATCGAACCGTCTCCTATCCAGGTTGGTGGGGTCCGAATGACGCGCTTTCTTTGTTGTGCATAATTAGGAATAGACGCTTTTTATAGAGCTTGTAATCCAATTGCACGCATGGTAATTGGCATGCAATTGGCCGAGTGTCTATCTATTCGTGGGGTTTTCCGATTTTCTTCATTTATTCTTTTCTCCTTTCGGTGATTTGAGGACTAGTGTCGATGTCTTTCCTCCCTTTCTTCGTGGTTTCTTGCGTTCTTAGCCTCGAGATGACTCCGGATGTTAACGTAATTTGGAGGTGTCACTGTGGTCGAAGGGTTCGTTGTTAGAGGTGCCGCGGTGGTCGATGCAGCGGCGGAGGAGGTGGAGATGGAGGAAGGGAGGGAAGTCATACAAATGGATGGAAAGGGTGTTACCCAACCATTCCTCTCTTCCCGCTTTTTTGTTGCTTCTTATTGGACCTCTCACATGTCGTGTCCATTTTGGGTTCCTCGATTTTCATTTTAGGTTGTAGGTTAGATTTTCGGTTTTTGTTTAGGTTGTAAATTTAGGGGGAATGCCCCTGGTGATACCTGTAAAATTTTTTAATTATGAATAAACTTTTATTTATTGTTTTGTTATTGTTATTTCGTTGTGCATGTGCATGATTCGGTTATTTTGGTTATATAAATAGATGAGTTTGGAAGCCTTTTTGGCCCTTACATATATATGTATATATTTTTTTCTTGGTTCAGATAGCTAATTATGTGCATTAGGGTTAGCGCATAATGCGGTTAAGGGTGTGTCATAATGCGTGGGATCTATGGGTCAGCATCTTAATTACGCACAGATGGGCTGGCGTATGATCCAATTGCGCGCTGTGTTTATAGTGCTCAATCGAAAGTCAACGGTCTAGAGTGTGGAGATGTTGGAGTGATACTTTGGATTCCGCATAGCGGCTAATGCGTGAGATTCTGATTCCACGTAGAGGGTGTTGCGTGGTTTCGGTTCGTTGCTTGTGCGGGTGGACGGAGATCTAATTTCAAGCGTATGGATATGCACGGAACTCGGGATGCATGCATCATTTATAACACTCGATTCAATTGTGTGGAGTGGCGATTGCATGGGATTGGCCGGCGTCTATATAAGCTGAAATCTCCTCTCATTTCACTTGCGCATTCTGACTTTTCTTGCTTTCTCTGCTTTCTCTGCTTTCTTAGTGTTCAGATTTTCATGTTTTCGCTATATTTTGCGATCCGTTTGTCAGATTCGAGTGTCGTTTCTTGCGTTCTTCTCTATTTTTCGAGAGCTTTCTTATGAGATGGAGCCTAAGGGTAGTATGAGTGCTTCAAAGTTGGAGCAAATGTTGGAGGGTGAGGTGCATGAGCTTCCAAGCGTCCAGGAAGGAGAGGAGGCTGTTGTGGTGGCTGAGGTTCCTGCTAGGGTTGAGATGGTTGCTGTGGCAGACGAGGGTGAGGTTCCTCCTGGTGATGAGGGTGCTAAGGATGTTGATCTGCCTCAAGCCGAGCGTCCGATACGGATCCCGCTAGTGGATGACTTTGCGGCGAACCAGGTAGGTGCTCGGAAACAAGAGTTCCATTTAATTTTGTAGGCGCTTAGGCTATAACCTAGACTTTTAGGATATGGAAACCTATTTTCTTTTATGCAGAACCTGCATTTAGTCTAGTGTGCGTGCAGATTCATGCATCATGGTTGTATATAGTTCTAGGTCACGTTTATTTTGCCGCCTTGCGCTACTTTAGTCATGTTTTGCATGCCTATAGTAGTTTATCTTCGCCACATATCTTTTAGGTTATTATTTTTTACGATCCTTGATAGGTGTTATCACTACCATTGTTATTTTTCATTGTCATTTTATTTTGCTATTGTTATCTTTTTCCAATTCTCTATCGTCGATTATTTACATTGGTCATCGTCGTAGTTGTCTTTTATTAGTTATTATACTATTATACTATTTGTATCTTGCTATTATCATTATTATTATCCTTTTTACTATTAGTATTTATTTTTGCTGTTATAGTATTGCTACTTAATTTTTAGTCACCAGTACCTTTTGTTATAAACTTCGCCTTATGTTTCCTTTCTTTCCTTGGTCGGTGTCTAGGAGCCGCTTACTTTGTGCATCAGCTCTGAGTCCTATGCCTAATATCGCACTCTCCCTGCATTCCAGTAGGACAGACCGACGTCATTTGGTTTCAAGCCGATCTTGGGGCTCGAGCCTTTCCATCCCGACATTGGTTTGGTCGGGGCTATAGTGGAGAGATGGAGAGAGGAGCAACAGGAACTTCTTTTCCCTATGGGGATGATGCTTTTAACCTCCTGAGGACTGGGTACGCATCACCGGGGTGAGGTTCGAGGGCGAGGCTGTGACTGGCTAGATGCTGTCTGACTAGGTGATGAGTGTAGGGTATCTTGGGCTCGAGTATCCATCCAATGGGTCAGGATTGATTCAGACCACCTAGTTCCTTGATACCTTTGTCGTGGGATTCGATCCTCTGAGACGTCATCCAGAGTTTGTGGTGCCATATGAGGAGCGTCGCAGAGAGATAGATTCTCGTGCCCTCATGTTGATCGTGTCATCAGAGCCTTCCTGATGCACTTTTTTGACGCTGTCCTATTTTCTTCTTCCACTTGAGGGTGCGTTACTGGGTTATTCCTGCCGCTACTCGGGGATTTAGACCGAGCTTCTACATATGCGTGGGGCGTGGCGGCACTAGCCCATCTCTACGAGCAGCTATTTCACCGCGCGAGGGGCATTGCTACCATCGGCAGTTTCATTCCTTTCCTCCAAGTGAGGTCTCAATTTTTTGTAAGTTTTTTAGAGTTTGTTGTTTTCTCCTACAAGTTTTGTTAACGTTACTTTGCTTTATCTTTTGTTCAGTTCTAGGCGTATGACCATTTCACCATCCTATGCTCGATGATCCCTCTGGGGATCACGCCTTCGTTCCCGTGTGGCAGAGGTTAATGGGAGCTCTTCGGAGGGCTACAGATCTCCAGACTACAAGGTGGCTGTTTGAGGACATGCACCTGGGCTAGGTGTGTGTATATTTTCCTTGTGGTTTCATTAGTTCCATTCTGTATCACGTTTCTAGTTTGCTGACATGTTTATTTTACTTGGTGATTGGCTACAGGTCATGTGGAGGTCGTATGGGGATGATGAGGGTGCTGATCAGGCTGTGATATAGTCTAATCAAGCATATTTTAGATGAGATATATGGGTCCCCTGCTTTGAGAAGGTACAGTTGATTCACGTATCCCGTGCTGCACGCCAGCTGGGATTCCCCAGGGAGTCTCTCCGAAGCTTCGCCCATGAGTGTCAAAGAAGATGATCGGTCCCCTTGGTTAGTTCTTTGAGAAGAAGATGCATGAGTAGTACACAGACTTCAGAGCTAGGGGGACCGAGGTGACCAGGGCATGCGATGAGGCGGATGCTTAGGCATTCTCGAGATGGTTCTAGGAGCTCCGTGGACGACTCTTCACGCGATTCCCCTTTCATGGGAAGAGTTCCTTTAGTGTTGGCAGTCCTGATTCCTCTTCAACATTGAGGGAGAGAGTGGAAGAGCTAGAGCAGGGCTAGCTTAGCTCAGGTGTCCGTGGAGCGCTGGAGGAGCGTGCAGGAGCGGATGGGAGCGCTCCCCGCTCGGATGCGGAGATGTTGCGGTCCCTGGCGACTTTGATAGCTAATGCTCTGGTTGCGGAGGATTAGCTGAGGAGTCAACTGGAGGAGACTCGTCGTGCTCTGGTGAGTCTAGCTCATTTTTTCTTTGGCCATTTACTCGTCTCATTTAGTTGGTTAATGTGTTTGTGTATGTCTTAGGCGGCGAGGGAGGGTGAGGTTGCTCACTAGGCACAACTCCTTGAGTTGCTTTGGGGTGAGCAGCTCAACATGCACTCGAAGATTAAGTGATTGGTATGTGTTCATGTTTCGTTTGATTTAGTTGATCGTTCGTGTTTTGTGTTTTTGATGTGCCACTTGTTTCGTTTACAGAGGATGGAACTTGAGGCTACTGGATCATCTGTCCCCTCTTTTGATCTGTCTTTAGTGACATCCTCCCATCGCGAGGACCCAATAATGGCTCAGCTTCGTGCCGAGTTAGATCATTGGGTGAGTTTTGTGTTTCTCTGGTCATTTTATTTGCTATTATCCCTATTGGTCTCCCTAATATAGAGTCGGAATGTGTTCACCGCTAGGTTGTTGAGGGTCTTTAGGCAAGAGAGGTTGTGACTACCTAGTTGCGCCCAGAGGGTCTGGTATGATGAGTGTTTTGGTCCATTTATTTTGTTTATCTATTTTCTGATGTGTTTGCTTTTCATTCTTTGTTTCACATTGTGCAGGCCGTCTTTGACTCTGCCCCAAAGGCTCCTCCTTGGGACTCTACTCCTCTTCTTCAGGTATGCTTAGTTAGTGTGGTTACCTTTTTCAGTTTTGTAGTCATGATACTATCCAATGCACTTTTTATCTCTCTTGTATCAGCCTACGTCCAAGATTCTTGCGTGTGGCAAACGACCCAATTCGATTTCCCAATGATTCATCACTCTTGATCTTTATGGTACTATGTGTGCGCGCCTTCTTAGTTTTGTTTTCGCACTTGTGTGTAGGTGCAGGATTTGGAGTAGTCACGCCTGGAGACACGATGCGCACTTGCTCTTCAGGAGGTTCACGAGGTTCCCTCTTATCTCACTGATCATCATCTTCAGGAGGTGACTATAGATCTGATGGTTGAGTGTAGGACTCCGACGGTCGAGCTAGAGAGTGCTCGAGCCGTAGCTCATGCTGAGATGCAGGTGATGATTAAGTTTTTGTAGCATGAGTTGGCGAGAGTGGCAGGGAGAGTGAGAGGGATGCTTGATCCCCTCGGTGGGTCAGGGTTGAGGGCTACTGGCTCCCTAGCTGATATCCACCATACGACCCATGAGCGTATGAGGGTTTATGTTCAGGGTGATTTGGCTCTCGGGCCCCTATTCGCCTTTGATCCTCTGCGCTCACGGTCTAGGCGGGCATCGAGCCAAGCAAGTGAGGGAGGTTCTATTGCTAGGCCTTCTTCTTTCAGGAGCCTCCACCCACTCCACAGGCTTTAGTTGAGGCCTCAGTGGATCAAACTGCTTATCCACGAGTTGATGAGGCTGGAGAGAGTGGTGAGCATCCCTTGTGGAGGCAGAGGAGGGAGTAGGGCATTTTTTGTGTTATATCATACTTTTTCATCATTGTATATATAGGGGGTATGCCCCCGGTGATTCATGTAAAAGAAAATTTTGATATATATATATATATATAGATTTTTGGTTCAGATGTACCTCGTTTCACCCTGTTTGTTTTATTTCTGTAGCTTAGTTTCTTGCTTAGATGCCATCATCTGTTATTGGGACTTGGATGCCCTCGAGCTGGCCCCGTAGTAGTTGAAGGTTACTTAGATCTGCACATGAGAACAAAGTCATTAGTGATTTTATTTTCCCCCTTGCGAATTGTCAAGGGGGAGGCTTCTCAAACAGAAGTTTGGTAAGAAGAGGAAATATCATTGTATCTTTGTTTTTTTTGCTACAAAGAAAGGAAAGTAATGCAATAGGGAAAGAAAAATATTGAAAAAAATGCCCTAGTGTAGGAGCGTGATAGGATAGGCAGTGTGGTGTCTCCAGGAGTCCTTCTTAAGTGATGACCTTGTCGTTCTGCATCCGTGTCTTGGGCAAGCAGGGACCTTGATGTGGTTCTCTTCTGAAAAAAATGCCCCAGTGTCGAGGTGCAATGGAGCTTTTCTATTTTTCTTTTTTTGGGAGCACTTGGGTCTATGGAGAGTTACATGTGTGTTTGGTGAGTTAATTTTGAAGAAAATTCTCTGATAATGTATCGGGATCTCCTTTTGATCGTGGCTGTCATATCCTGTAGTCAGGGTAGGTGGGTGAGTGATAAGTGGTAAGTGATTGCATCACCTGTCATTCACGTTTTTTCAGTTTTATTTATGAGAATATGTTTGGAAAGGTTCTGACTCATTGTCCAAAAAAAAATGGTGAAAGAAGTGGTAAGGCTTAGTGATGTCAGTGATAGTGTTCTACTTGACAACTTAAAAAGGGGCAAGCAACAGTGTTTTTCTCAGGTGATTGGCAGTGTCATAGTTGAGCTCTCCGTCATGCTTCGACACCATCAAAGTCTCATATGCTATAGTTAGCAGGAGTTTGTCATCCTCCCTCGACCTTACAATAATATCTATCAGTGTAAAGACACCAGGGATGGCCTCACACTTTGCTTATGCTTTCCTAATGAGACTATCAGGAATGTCCTCACAGTCTGCTTATGCTTCCCCGGGCTCATTGACTTGTTCACTTGTTGTGTTGCTCTCACTCGGTTATGCTTCTGTTATCTCTCTTTTTTTGTCACTCTCTTTTGTCTCTCTTTTGAATCATGTATATTTTTTAAACCAGCTTGCTAGCGCAAAAATAGAGAGTTTTGATTGAACCTAACATCTTCATTATTATGCCCTAACGTCTCCTCCAATGGCAGGGAAATGAGGTGAGAATCGAGTGTTGCCTATACTTTTTAGAAGAAGTTGGGTATTCCACTGGTCCTTTCAATCAAATCGCCCGAATGAGAAGGTGGGTGATGGGTTAGAGGATTTCAAAAGATATCCTCAAAAATAATGACGTACGACTAATAAATGATTTTTGATGACTGCGAGGGTGGTGAGTGTAAGTGGGTATGTCTGACTACATGGTCACAATGCTAGCGATAGTATTTTCTCAGGTACATGGCATTCCATGGGTTAGGAAGTTCCTCCCCATTTTGGTTTACCAGCTTGTATGCATTCTCGGGATATGCGACCTCTATAACATAAGGTCCTTCCCAATTAAGTTTCAAAACTAATTCTCCAATTTCAAAAGTCTGCTCAAGGACCTTCTTATCGTCTAGCCACTCTCCTTTGATATACTTACGCATGGTTAGCCGCCCGTAGGTGCATCTCATCGAGTTGTTATAGCCGAGTGAGCAGAGAAACTCTCCTTTCATCTATGGATAGCTGATAGTCAAGTTGGACACGTAGGGACGACACTTGTATTTCGTAAGGTAGGACTGCCTCCATCCCATACGTGAGAAGATAAGGAGTTTAGCCAGTGGTCGTGCGAATAGAGGTCCTATAGGCCCAGAGTGCTTCAGGTAATCACTCAGGCTAGTCGGCTCCATTACTCGTCTCTACTGTTAGTTTTAGAATCTGGATTAGTGTTTTATTCGTAACCTCTGCTTGTCCATTTCCTTGGGGGTAGAAAGGTGATGAGTGATTGTTGGAGTGTTTGCCTTCCCTCAAATGAGGGTCTAAAATCATCAATAAAACTAGGCAGACACACTCACACAAACCTGCAAGTAATCAGGGTCTGTTGTAGCAAGTTTTACAAGAATGGTGAGTAAGGGAATGCCTACAGGGAGGTTGGTTTAAAAATATGATAAATCTCCATATCTGTATTAGATCTGGCACCCTAACTAATGCTACGTTCGCTAAAAGACAGGGAGAGGTTTAAAATGGATTGTCACTTAAACTAAGCTAAAATTAAACATAGACTAGCTTTGATTGAGTTTGAAAACTTAGATCTTGCAGGGGAAAAGAGTAAAGAAAACAGAAAATGGAGAAGAGTATCTTGGAGATTGGTCTTTACTGAAATCAGATTTAATTGATCATGCTGCAGAGATTCAGAGTACACATTTTCCTCAACTGGCTATAAGCATAGCTGCAGGGTAGAAAGCTCCACTTCAAATCGCAGGATCCACCTAGTTTTAAGGCTATGATCTGTCCACTTTAATGGTCATAGACCATCCTATAGACTTTATCGAATCCATTGATTTACAGCAGACGAATCCAATTGGAGTCTGAGCTTGGACTAATCTTAAGGTTATGATCTGTCCACTTTAATGGTCACAGACCATCCTAGGGATCTCCTCCAAAGCTAAAGCATCAATTAGAACAATTAAAACCACTACAGATGCTGTAATTCCCAGGTCACAAACTCAAGGAATCACTGGAGTATCAGATCCAGGGAGATCGAGTGGTATCCAAGAGGTCTACCAGTTAAGTGGGTGAGCTGATCTATAGACTCCTCTACACAAATCCGATCGATCACCAAATGAAACCAAAGAAACTTTAGATCTAATTAAAGCATTAATTACAATCAAAATCACTCTATAATGGAAATACTCTCAGATCTGTAGTCTGTGTAGCTGGGAACCCACAATAGCAATCTTAACCTTACCCAATTACAGATCTAACCTCTCTCCTCGCTACTCCAGGGGAATTAGCCAACCATTGTTGGGCTAAAGGAAGGAAAATGGAAGTGCTCTGCAAGCGCTAATCTCCAGAATTTGGCTCAGATCTCGATCTCCCCCAATTGCAATTGGGGGTCTCTATATATAGCTTTCTCCTCTATTTTTCTCGCCAAAAATCCCTTCTAGAAGGTCCTCAGAGTTTGTTAGAGTTCTGTTAGAGCACGTGGGTCGGTTAGGGTTTCCTAGGGCATCTTCTGGAATCGTCGTGCCGGTCACCAAGTGCCTCGGGTTGCGTGTAGCAAGTCACCAAATCATAACGTGTGCACAGCTGAATTTTTGAGAAGTTTTGCACACGATTTCGACAGGTTCAGGAAGCTTTCGACAGGTTCAAATAGAGCTTTTTGGTCCTTTCGCTAGGTTCTCAGATCTCTTTGATAGGTTCTGATAGGATGAGCCTTCTCTGAGAGTTTCAACATTCTCAGCCCTTGGCCTGGAGTATTCGACAGGTTAGAGGGGCTCTTCGATAGGTTGGAGAACCATTTCGACAGGCTCCGCTCTGCATGCCATCATTTCGATAGGGTTGCTCTCACTCCTATCGAAAGGCTCAAGTTTCCTTCGATAGGTTCTGTTCCAGCGTCTTCATCTCGATAGGTTTTAAGAAACCATTCGATAGGTTCCCTTGACGCCTCAGGCGAGTTTTCGATAGGATGGTTTCTTGCTTCCTTTCAGTTGCTCGATAGGTTCTTGGATCCTATCGAACTCCTCAATCCACACGAATCCATCCTTCTTCTGCCTTAAGATCCTATCGAAAACCTCTTCAACTGCACGAATTCTTCGTTTCTTTCCTTTCAACTCCTATCAAAGTCTTCAGGTGACCAATCAATGGGATGTTTTCAGCCTGTTTTCACTTCCTTCGCCTTGCCCTGCTGTAGCCACGTGCTCCAAGGGTCCAGTGATGTGCTACCCTCTGGTGTGCTGTTGCTGGGTTTGTCATGTGTTGAGAGATAGCCCCTTTTCGGGCATTCTTGAGTGGTTTTTTGTATTAGTGTCCTCTTTTATTACTGTCTACAAAATGCACTTGACAGAAGCTTATTAGTGTGCTCACAGGTCTATCAATGGTCAAGTTAAAGGGTGAAAGGTGGCATTTTTCACCACTTAACAGTGGTGTAAGTCGATGCCATATCTTTCGCATAGTCTCTTCATCTTCTTGGTGATGAATTGCGGTCCATTGTTGGTGAGGAACATCCTGGGAACTCCAAACCTTATGATGATGTTTCGAATAATAAACTTTACGAGCGTTGAAGTGGTGATCTTGACATATGACTCGGCTTCTGCCCATTTGGTATAGTACTCGGTTGCTGTAAGGATGAATGCATATTTGTGAGTGTTCCCGACTGTGTCCGTGAAAGGCCCGATAATATCAAAGGCCCACTTCGAGAATGGCCATGGTGAGACCATGGGATTGAGCGGGACTGACGGGGCTTTGATAAGTGTGGCATGCTCCTAGCACTGCTTGCTGCATTGGACGTAGAGGTGGTAATCTCGTCATCGTAGGCTAGTAATAGCCTTGTCGTGTAATTTGATCTGCGAGTCTCTATCTATCAGTGTGTGCGCCACAGGCACCGACGTGTGCTTCCCAGGTGATATATTATCCTTCAGCCATTGTGACGCATCATAGTAGTACTCCTTTAGTGAAGGCTTCCTTGTACAATCCTCTCCTAGGATACAGTATCTGGCCCACCTATTACTTTTTGTCTTTCGTTCAATCCCTGTTGCATAGGGAGGGATGTATCGATACTTCAGAAAATTCTAGATGTCGTAGTACCATGGTTGTCCGTCGTCGGTAGGTGATTTCTCGAATCTGAAGGTTGCGACAGCGGGCTCTTTCTTTGTTGAACTTTCTGTGATAGATGCTTCCTCTTGCTTCATGGTCTTCGAGAGGACTGGTAATTTTGGTTTTACTTTCTATGCCACCTCATTCGCCGGCATGGTTAATTTCTTGATGAAGAAGGATTTTGTGCTTTGTCCGACTAGTATTTGTATAACTGAGGCTAGTGTAGCGAGAGAGTTTGCTAGCTCGTTCTCTAGTCTTGGGATATGTGTGAAGGAAATTCTCTCAAACTTCTTTATCAGGAATTGAGCAATCTCTAAGTATGCCATTAATATATTTTCTCTCGTCTTCCATTCTCCAATTACTTATGATATCACAAGCTTGGAGTCGCTGATTATCTTCAACTGTTTGATGCCTAATTATAGTGCTGCTAGTAATCCAGCAATAAAGGCTTCGTATTCTGCGACGTTGTTAGTGACTGGGAAATCAAGTTGAAAGGCTTTAGGTATGACTACCCCTTCTGGGCTTAATAGGACTATCCTGATGCCTTTGCCTTTCTGATTTAGTGTCCTATCAAAGTATAGGGTACATGAGGTTTTATCGAGCTCTTCCTCGTGAATCGAGTTCATTGGGGAAGTCGGTGCGTACTGACTTGTTGCCTGGGAGTGGAAGATTTACGAGGTGATCAGCAATCGCCTGCCCTTTGATTGACTTTTGTGTGACGTAATTGATGTCAAATTCCTATAGTAGCATATACCATCGGGTGATTTTTCCGGATGTAGTTGGCTTCTCGAATATGTACTTTAGGGGTCCATGCGCGCAAGCACATTATCTTGTGAGCCACGAAGTAGTGGCATAGCTTTGTTGAAGCCCATACTAGTGTTAGGCAAGTCTTCTCCATTGCGGTGTATTTATGCTCGTACTCTACCATCGTTCTGCTGAGGTAGTAGATGGCCTTCTCCTTCTTCCCATATTCGTCATGTTATCCCATGATCACCCCCATTGCTTTATCATTAGTTGAGATGTAGAGGATCAAGGGTTTTCCAGGGATTGGCAGCGATAATATCGAAGGATTGAGGAGGTACTTCTTGATGTTGTCGAGGGCTTGCTGACATTAGTCATCCCATATATACTCGACTACTCCTTTGAGTAGCCTGTAGGAAGGGTCGCATCTGTCTGAGTGCTGGGAGATGAATCTCCTGATGAATTGAAGCCTTCCTATCAGGTCTCATAATTCTTTGATGTTGCTAGGAGGTGGCATCTCAAGGATGGCTTTGACTTTTATCGGATCAACTTCGATTTCTCACTTGTTAACTATGAACCCTAGTAATTTTCCAGAGGTAACTCCGAACACGCATTTCTTCGGATTCTTCTTTAATTGATACTTGTTGGATCATTCTAACACCAGTCGAAGGGCTTCATCATGTTGTGCTTATGTTTGAGACTTCACCAGTATATCATCGACGTAGACTTCTACGCACTTGTGCATCATGTCGTGAAATATAGCTTTCATGACACGTTGATACGTGGCTCCTGCATTCTTGAGACTGAAGGGCATGATGATATAGCAGTAAGTTTCCCATAGTGTAGTGAAGGAAGTCTTCTCTTGATTAGATTCTGCTAACTTGATCTGGTTGTATCTAGAGAAGCCATCCATGAAGGATAATTTCTCATGTCCTGTAGTGTTGTCAACCAAACTGTCGATGTGTGGGAGTGGGAAGTCATCTTGTGGGCATGCCTGGTTGAGCTTTCAGAAGTTGATGCATACCCATACTTTGCCATCCTTCTTAGCAACAGGTACTATATTTGTGACCCACTTGGGGTAGAGGACGACTCGGATGAATTTGGCTTTGTGTAGCTTGTCAACTTCCTCCTTGACTTGTAGCGTTGTTCACGGGTGCATTCTTCTCAGTTCGGCTTAACGGGTTTGGCATCCGGGTTCCAGGACTAGATGATGTTCTACTAAGCTCGGGTCCAAACCAGGCAATCTTCATAGGACCATGCGAAGGAGCTAAGGTGATCTTGGAGGACTTGGATGATCTGTTATCGTTCCTTGGGGCTAAGCATTGCACTAATCAGTAGCTTCTTGGGCTTTTCCTCGGTGTTAAAGTTGATTTCCTCTGTAGGTTCTGCGACTCCTTGAGTTTACTCGTCGAAGCATTTGATGACCTGGTGAAAGTCTTGTGTTTCCTTGGTGGCTTGTTCATCTCCTTCATCGTCAATAAGCTCATAAACTATAAAATTGCTACACTGGAGGGTTAATTTTGTGAGATCTAACCCTTCATTGGTGTAATTGATAACCGTGCCTTCTTTAGTGAGGTGTAGATCAAGGTTGTTCAACCTCCTCTTGAAGTCGTAGAGTATCTCATCGGGTATGATGACCGACTTGTTGCTTCGTCGAGGTGTTTTGTGCTTTCGCAAGGGGGGAGTAGCAAGGTTGCATTGAGCGGGCTCAAGGTGCAGCTCTACGGTGTTGAAAGTAGCGGTACAACTTTACACAGGTATATCAGTTGGCTCTTCCTTGAGTTGATCGACATAGAATTTATTCATAGCCCTAAGAGTGAATCTCTTTGTTGGTCGCTAGATGGGTTTGGGATGAAGGGCTCCCTCTCGTTTTAGGAATTTTCTAATTTTTCTGGATTTTCAATTTTTATATCTTTAAGGGTTTTGGGGTTTTCTATTGTTTTTATTTTTGGTAATAAGTATTCTACAGGGTTGATTTCCTGAAGAGGAATCGACTAGTTGGGGTTCGCCCACCTTGAGAGTATCTGCTCGGTATTTGCATCACAGTTAGGGTTGGAGTCTTCGGGTTGGGGTTCGCCCTCGTCATCTGATATTCTCCCGACATCCTCGTCTAACTGCTCTGCTAGTTCAAGAGCGGGGAGATCTATCTAGTAGTCCTCATCGTCGCTTGGCAGTGACTGCCATTCTTTTTCTAAGGATCTCCAAATTATCTAGAGCTAGGGTAGACCTGGCGATTGAGGGTCATCGAGTGTTAATTCCTCTTCAACTTCTATTGTCACAATTTGGAAGTCTTTGTCATCGGTTGATTCCCAATCATCTATGTGGAGTTTGAGTTCCAGAGACTTCTGCTTTTTGACAACAAAGGGTCAGTTCCGAATAGTGGTCTGACTCCCTCGAGCGACTTGCCTATCTCATCACTTCGTCCTAAGTTTATCAGATTAGTGAAAGCTTCGACCATCTATTCGATTTCCGTCATCTGTGGCTTGGCAAGGGATTCCTCTCTCTTCGGCACATCGGCCTTCTTGGTGGTTCCGTAGACGAAATGATCATAGAGTGACCATTTGGGTGAAGTCCCGAAGGTGTCAGTTTCCTTCCCATCTGGTCGGTATCCTATTCCTGTGTGCTTGCGAACTTTCTTTAGGACCATAGGGCCTATTCGTCCTTGGTTGTTTTTACCGAGTCCTGTGTGTGGGACGTACCCTAGCTGGTAGATGAGATCCCACTCCTTTATTGTAGTCGCGTTTATGTCATATAGTCACATGAGGTTAGGATCGGTCGCCCTCTTTGTTAGGCCTTGTTGGTGTGTCGGGGGAGACCTCGGATGGCTGATTTTTGCTACTGACGTGTCATGAGGAGTTTCTGCCTTCTTAATGTGGCTGGTAATTAGCGCAGAATTGTGGGCCGTCGGGATGCTTGTCGTGTAGTCGGTATCCATTTCCTTGAAAGGTGCATCAACATATATCCTAATGATGGAGTCCTCGTGGGGGAACTTGACGCACTGGTGATATGTGAACGCCATGGCTTTCATAGATTCTAACCACTTTCTCCCTAAGATTAGATTGTAAGTACTAGAGGAGTCTGAGAGGTGGAATGTGACGTCCTTGGTTACCGGTCTTAGACGGACTTGTAGCTTGATAGTTCCTTTGACAAAGCGCCGAGAGCTATCATATGCGATGAGAGATAATGACGATGGTCTTATGCCTTGTTCAGGATGCTCGAGCGTCTTGAGCATCGTAATGGGACAAATGTTGAGTCCCTAATTCACTGATTATATGTATCTACTTAAGTCTTAACCTATTACAAGCGCACAATGAAAATTGTAGAGCTAGTATAGGATCGTTCCTATGAAATTATGTTTTATATTGTATATATATATTAATTTTCTGAAAACTTATATTTATCTTTTAAGATCCCAAACTACCTAAGAAATATGAATAAAGAATGGTTACTTAAACTAAATTGCAGAAAATAAATCCTAAATCCTCCTTCAGATTGTGGTCGTCAATCACAATCTTCAGCTATTTGATGTTTACAAATTTACAATACCGTTACACTATATCTCAGTCTTCTAGAATTTGGGTATCAATAAAAAACTAGCATCATTCAATATAGATTTATACTAATCTTTAATCTACCAAAAGTTTGGGCGTCAATCAAATTCCCAAAAATCAAAGATGGAAAATAAAAACCATTACACTAATCTGCAAACTTCAACCTGAGTCGTCAATTCAAATTAAAATATGAAGATGTTTACAAAGCAATAAATTTTAATAAAATAAATCTAACTAGAAAGTAATAAAAATATATCTTTCACCCCTCAGCCGCAGTCGTCAATTGCTTCTGAGAAACTACAGATATCTACTCTAATCTTTCAGCTCTCAATCCGAGTCGTCAATTGTGATTGAGGAACCTTGGATATCTAAACTAAACTACTCTAATGATCGGAAGAAAATACAACCTCAGTTGTCAATTGATGCTGGGAATTTCTTCGATGGCTAATTCCTATACCAAACCCTCTTATTTATAGATTATAAGGGGTCGGTTTATAAAACTCCTAATTCTAATAAAAGAAACTACTAAAACAAAAACTGTCCTAATATAACTCTACTTCTACTTTTATCCTTTCTTGCTTTAATGGTTGATGTATTTCTGAATTGTTCTCTTTTATTTCAGCAACAGAGTCCTTATAAGAGTTTATCTTTATCAATCTTCTCAAATCCGTGATTCACCAAACTTATTTTTTTAAGAGATCTTCTAATTTTATGCATGGTAATGTAGATTCTCACGTGATCAGCAGCAACAATAGGCTTTCCTTTTGTAAAATCATAATTCACGATTTCCTTCTTCTATTGTAGCCTTCTCTAGAAAATCGTAAATTGCGATTTTCTATCTTTTAACACAGCTTCCTATTGACGATTTCTATTTATGATTCTTTGTTCTCTTCTTTATATCACTTAGCGTTTTGAACGTCTCTTGAAGAATCGTCTTTTGAAAAGTCGTAAATTCTCAGTTCTCTTCTTCAGCAATATCGCTCAATCATCTTTTTCTTCCAATCGTCTTTCTTACTGCCTTTTGAGTTCATTTTGATAAAAATTAATACTTTGACTCTATTTTACTGATTTTCCTTAATATTTGTGTACAACATTAACTTATTAGTAGCAAACTATGTCCTAGTATTACTAAGTTAAGGGTGGTAAAATGATATATTCTGTGACTGATCACACCCTCAAACTTACGCTTTGCTAGTCCCTAGCAAACAAGGAAATATAAAACATTCTAAACTAAATATTTAAATGCTACTTTCATAGGGACCACGATTGTATTTAGCAGATGCAGCAAGCCTTTAAAACCCTTAGGGGATCCCTAGTGGAGGATTTGTAGTCTCCTGAAGGTTTTCAGTGAAGTTACTTATAAACTTTAAATATTTTTGAATTTTTTCAAAAATTTTTAAAATAAATAAAAAAATAAAAGGTTAAAAATCTAAACTAATTTTATATACTAATTAGATTAATCATCACATGGTTATTATAAATTTAAAAGATATGATTCTATCAACCATCACCTTCCATCCTAACAGTTATCCTTGATCAAAACTCAACAATTTCGATTCTGTAAAGTGTGGAGTGTGTGCGTACTAGTGAACAGTTTATTCTTCATAAAATTTTCTAAAATACAGATTTAAAAAATATTTTCATTCAAAAACTCTCACTATTGACATACTCTTAAAAAAAATATCAAAATTTTTGGGTTCTCACAGTAATATTTTAAAAGAATTCAGTTAAAGGATAATTGCAAAAATTTGTAATCTCATGAAAAAGATAATCTATTTTATTCATATGATTCCCCGTATAATCCATAGTATCCATTATTCATATCTCTACTAGGCTTATACTTTTGCAAATTATAAATCAGAAAGGTGTCAAAGAAAGGTAGAAAAGGGTTCAAAATATTTCTAAGAATTTAGTTCTTCTTTCTCCTATCTTTTTCTTCTTTTCTACTTCTGTAAGTATCAGTATGTAATCCACTAATTTGGATAACTTCTTCCCATTTTCTTCTTATTTTTCTCATTTTGTAAATCCAATTTCTACAATTGATTTGTAGAATCGTATTTCACAATTTTTCTTTCTTTTTTTTCTAAATTGTCTTTTACGATTTTTCACCTCTTCTCCCATATTCTTCATTTTAATTTCTCTAGTTGTACCCTTATTTTAGCATTTCCCTTTTCTATTTTTGCTTTTACTCCTTCCACTCCCTCTTCTTCCCTTCTTTTGCATTCTAAAACTCTCAGAAAATGTAAGGGTTAAAGTTTGAAAGCTTTGGATAGTAGTTATGATTAAGGGTTTATAAAATTTTGGTATAAAGAAATTCAGTTTAGGCTTCTAATATGGGTTCAAAGGATAAATTTTTCTAAGATTTTAGCTTTTTTGCTCTGGTTAACAAAAGATGGTGTTTGATCATTTTCACGATTTACTAGCATAGATATCTTATTGTTTTGATGTTTCTAACAGATAGTTTTAGACAAAAAATTAGATTATCATAATCATAGAATATTTTGATTCTAAGTTCAACAATATGAGATTTTTCATAGATCAGTAGAGAAGTTCATAGAATTTAAATTGAATAGATAATAGTCTCTCTCCAAAGAAAGGAAAATTAGTCTCTAAAGCTCACTGGTTATATAATTTTGTAACTATAGTCTAAGTATTGCAGTTTAAATCAACTTATTGTTTCAAACATTCAATCTAATACAGTGTTTAAAGAGCTAAACAATGAATTGTAATTGTTCTATTTCTGATTGTTAAACTTCTACTATGATGGATCGTTAGGTTTCTAATATCATATAATTTTTTATCTTAACTCACATGTGATGGTTAAATCAGGAAAAAATTCTAAACTAACTACTAAAAAATTGAAATAGGAAAAAAAATTTCTGTGCAAAAATTCTATAAATTCTAAAAGTTATGCAAAAATAAAAGTGTTATTTACAAAAATTTAAACTAATATATACACTAGATGTATACCCCCCCCCAAACTTAAACTAGACAATGCCCTCATTAGTACCAAAAATAGGGGATATATAAAAAATTTACCACAAATTATTGATTGTGCTATGAAATGTACCGAGAAAAATCTATCACCAAATATGTGTTCCCCCCAAACTTGAGAGAAAATACCCTCGGCTTATTCTTAGAGTATCAATAATAAAAAATATGAAAGAAAAATTAGAAACATTAACTACATTAGAAAGTTAGTCAAAAAGTAAATTTCATATATTATCTAAATATTTACAATGTAAAGGAAAGAAAACTATAGATAGAAATTAAAAACTAATTACATCAAAAGAAATAATCCTAGGAAAAACCTAGACACACTATCTACGACACTGGCAGTAACGTTCGAGGTAAATTTTTTTGTCTTTGATAAGAATCGGTCCTTGACTTCTAACCAAAATTTTGCTGCCTGCGTCCAATAGAAAAGGAAAAGGAAAAGTGTTAAGAAGACGGAGAGGGTGATAATGGAGAAGATTTCTGACGTTTGGGGGAATGAGGTGGTGTTTCGTCAGCAGGTTTTGGTTTGGGGAGGAGGGTTATACGTTCATCAATCAGCCGTCTCCTCTCCTCCAGGAGTGCAAAGAGGGCTTCACCCTTCCGCTGGAGAAGCCTCTTGAATGCCTCAGAAATCTTTGACCAACTCGATGGTTTAGCCATGGTAAGAGTGTTGGAGATGGAATGGAAAGGAATGTATATTTATAGCCAAGGGATACAGATAGTCACCATAAATATGTATTATGACTGGAGTTGAAGAATGTGAATTGGTTGGTGGTGTTATTAACTCCTTGATTAGTCATGGTTGCGCAGTGGGAATCGAGGCGACGCTTTGGTTATCCACAATTGCTCCCTATCGATAACGAAATACGTAGGCTCGAACAGCCTATTCTCTCATCAATCATAATCACTATGATTTTTAATGGGAGAACTTATTTGGTATAAGAAATCATACCTAGTAATATAATTATTTAATATCCTAATAACATATTTTACTGCAACATTTACTATGATTACACCTAATTAGTATACACAATATTGCTATGGATGAGTCGGTAGCTCGACAATGCCTGGGGATATATCAAAAATATCCTAGCTCTTTCAATGACAAAATGGTCACTGCCCCTTTTTCTTCTAATGATACTATCAGTTTGAGTCTTTGTCCATTAACCTTAAACCGACGGTTGTCCTTGGGATCCTGGCTGGTCACAGCCTCATGGGGGAATGCTTCTACAACATTATAAGGTCCATCCCAACGACTCCACAATTTTCCTGGGAATAATTTTAACCTTGAATTATATAACCAAACTTGTTGGCCCGGCCCAAAACTCTTTTTTAGAATTGTTTATCATGGAATGCCTTGGTTTTGGCCTTATAAATTCGAGTGTTGTAATAGGCATCAATGCGAAGTTCCTCAAGTTCATTAAGCTCAAGCTTCCGTTGTTCGTCGGATGCCTCCAACTCGAAGTTCAATGCTTTGATGGCCCTTAGAGCTCTTTGTTCTAGTCCCACAGGTTAATGGCAAGCTCTTTCGTACACCAGTCGGAAAGGAGACATGCCAATAGGTGTTTTATAGGCCGCTCTGTATGCCCACAGGGCATCATGTAATCTTAAGGACTAGTCTTTCCCATCAGGTCGTATAGTTCTTTTCAAAATCTTCTTTATTTCTCAGTTGGAAACCTCAACTTGCCCACTTGTTTGCGGGTGATAAGGTATTGCGATTTTATGAGTGACACCGTATTTCTTAAGCAAGCTCTCAAAATAACTATTGCAAAAATGGCTTCCTCCATCACCTATAATAGATCGTGGGGTTCCAAATCGTGCAAATATATTTTCCCTGATGAAAGAGACTACCACCTTATGATCATTTATTTTTGTGGCCTTTGCTTCCACCCATTTTGATACATAGTCAACGGCTACAAGTATATACATAAATCCGATTGAAGGTGGAAAAGGACACATGAAATCTATGCCCCATATGTCAAAAGGTTTTGAAACCAAAATTTGTTAGAGGGTGCTGGTACGCCCTTTTTCTGGGTTCCTTTTGGTCCCCGGAATCAGTGGCCCAATTAGGTCCAAGTGGACTCTAGCAAAGGCGATGATGGAGTGATAAATTAAGAAATATTAAATGTTAAAATTGAAGAGGCGAATTATAAATGAAGAATACCTGAAAAGATACGGTCGCCAGCTACAGATATTTATCGACGTTGCAACACGTCACTCATCACGCTTTAAGGGGAAGCGAGGGCTTGCAGGTTGAACTCCTTTACTAAATCGTCCGCTGGCGAATGTCAGGAGCTATGGGTTGCCTTTAGTCTAACTGGTTTGGTTTTCCTATTCCTGCTAGGATTTTACTTAACTTGGTCTCCTAATCCTATGCGAGTTTGATTAAGAAAGGTCTCCTAATTCTACTAGGTGTCCAATTAATTAAATCTCATAATCCTACTAGAAGTCTAATTAATTTAAATGTCTCAATCTTATTAAAAATCTAATTAATTAAGTCTCCTAATCCTACTGGGAGTCTAATTAATTTAAATATCTTAATTTTAATTAGAACTTGAATTAATTGGAAAAAAGGGGTTTGGGCCTGCTATGCTAAGGAGGATCCGCCCCGTTCCTGGGTCCCTCCGTAAGCTCTCTTGGGCAAATCGGGTGGCTGAAGTTAAAGCAAGTTGAATTTTGAAAGTATTTTTGGATTTTTAGAGTCGATTTCGAGATTGTAATCATGAATTAAATTATGAAACGAGAATTTTAGAAAACTAAATTAATATTTGGGGTTTCAAAAATACTAAACTAAGAAATTAAAACTAGAATTTAAAATTTTAAGGACTGAATTTGGGTCCGAAATCGGAAAATTAGGCCGTATGATTAAGGACAAGTTTTAGAAACTAAGAACTAGAGATTAATGATAGGACTGGAAATTAAGATTTTAGAACAAAATTAAAGTCTATGATCAGTGAATTAGGCCGTCAGATTAAGGACTGGTTCTAAATTCGGAGAGCTAGAACCAGAGATAAAAAATTACGGTCTAAAAAAGGGTTGATAGTCTAAAAACTGAAAACTTAATATTAATAATTGAAACTAAGGGAAAATCCTAAATCTAAAACTAAGATTTTTACCTAAGACTGAGGCTGCGGAGAGGAATCTCAAAATTCGAAGCTTGAATCTCGAAATCATGACTAGGTTCCTCTATGTGTTTGTTCTTGGTGTTCTTTGGTTTCGGATACCGAAAAAAAGTCTGTTCTCTCGTATTGTGTGTCCTCTTTGGGGTGAATTAGAAAAAAAACTTTTATAGGTTTTTCTCCAATTAAATGCCTTGTTTCAGGTGTTTAACTTGATTGCACGCCGGTCTACCGGTGCTTAATCGCTTTGAGTCGCTCACCAACTTCGTAAGCGACTGGCTGACTTGCTCAGCGAGTTTCCTAGTTCTAACAATGTTAGAACTAATTGTGCGCTTAATGTAGGGTGCACAATCCGATTAAGCGTCTCTTCTAAAGCGCATAATCAAGGAAGCTTGGGGGCAAGGACTGTAAGACTAGGTCGGGCGTAAGCCAATTGCGTGTCGGTGGTCGGGCGCTCAATCCGATCGCGTGTCTCTTGTGAGGCGCGTGATCGAGTCTTAAAGTGGTATGAGAAAGGAAGTCTGGTCTGAAAGGGGGACTGATTGCACATGTGTGATTTTCCATGCGATCGAATTGCACACGTGATTTTAGGCACGTAATTCGGGGCTGTCCGGGTTCGGGTCGGGTCTGAAATGCTAGACTCTTTTTTCAGCCTATATTTCGACTATATACTAATGTTTCAGTATATAGTTTCCCTACGTTGGGATCTGAGCCACAGAGCTATTGTTTCGGCCTATGTTCAGCCATATACTATTGTTTCAGTGCATGGTTCCTGCGTTAGGGTTAGGGGGTTTGAAATGTCAGACTATTATTTCAGTTTGCATTTTGTCTATATACTATTGTTTCAGTATATAGTCTCCCTATGTTGGGACCTGAGTCACAGAGCTATTGTTTTAGCCTGTGTTCAACCATGTACTATTGTTTCAGTGCATGGTTCTCACGTTAGGGTCATGGGGCCTGAGCCACAGAGCTATTATTTCAGCATGTGTCCAGCCATATACTATTGTTTCAGTATATGGTCCCACATTAGGGAAAAAGGGGCATGAAATGCTAGACTATTGCTTCAGTTTACATTTCGACTATATACTATTGTTTCAGTATATAGTCTCCCTATGTTGGGATATGAGCCACAGAGCTATTGTTTCAGCCTGCGTTCGGCCATGTACTATTATTTTAGTGCATGGTTCCCACGTTAAGGTCATGGGGCATGAGCCACAGAGCTAGTGTTTCAGCCTGGGTCCAACCATATACTATTGTTTCAGTATATGGTCCCACAACAGGGTTATGAGATCAAAGGAGGTTGACCGAACAAATTTGTATATTCCGGGAGGGAAAAATGGGAGTGTTTATAGATGCCCCTCTCCGGCACGCTCTTGCAAAGTAAGAACGCGTCAAAGAAGTAGACACCCCTCATTCGAGGTGTCTTCTTGTTTCTCTTGGGAAATCACTAATGTGAACTAGGGATGCTGACATGACATGTTTGGCTTTCTTATCTATCAACTCAAGCTAAAATGGAGATTCGAGGGCCCAGTGGTAGCTGTCGGAAGGTGTGTTCCATACCGTGGATGCCCAGGGGAAATCCCGTCACAAATCGTGACCCGCTATCATATACAATTGACAAGGGAAGTCATCGTATCCTATTTTGCAGGTGCAAGGGGCATCTCATAGCATGGCGCGTCCTGCTATAAGTGACAGCCAAATGAAAAGGAGAATCACCATATCCTAATCTATGAGTGCAAGGGGCATCCCACCGCATGTGGTGACCTGCTACAAGGGGTAGTCAAACAGAGGGGTATGACGCAGTCGAGGTATCGGGGGACGTCATACAAATGTTCATAAGGTCCGGGGACTGATAATACAATGCAATATAATGTCGAAGGCTTTCGTAAGTTATGTCAGATCCGACGCGTCATTTCTCACACCAATACACGTCAGTCGTTCCTTTTCCAATAGGCATTTATAGGTTCTTAGATTAAATATACTCATTGTTCAGTTTCCCAAGGGAATGGCTAATTTAGGCTGGTAATTGAAGTGAATTTTGGTAGGTGAAAGGTCTCTTTGTTTATTATTATTTAGTTTCTTCTTTTTGTTATTTCTTTTTTTTGTTTTGGAGGTAAAAGAGATTTTTTTTTTTGAAGTAAAAGTTTTTGGTTTGAGAAGTAAGAAATTTTTTTTAGAAGTAAGGGGGTTTTGAAATTTTGGGATTTTTAACTAAAGATCAATTCAGTTGTAAATCTTTGGAAAACGTGACTTTCGAGACGTCACTGAGCAGATCCACCAGTATAGGATTTGTAGACCCGACCATTTGTGTGGTTGTCAAGATTACACTTGGCATGCCGAATACTCCATCTAACCTTCTCGGTGAATACTGATGATTGTCACTTATGAGAGGACTACAGTGATTCGCGAGTCGAGAGAGATGGGTTTTGAAAAAAGTTTGGACTTAATCCTAGCTTACTATATATTTCAAGAGCAATATCGAGTAATTGAAAAGTGGGTAGTACTTACCTGGGGGTGATACTTACCTGTGTTGTGCGTAGATGGTGTAGTCCGTGATGGGACTGATGGGTTGTCTGGATTTTTGTATAGTTGGTGGCGGGACCAGCTGGCTGTCGCTGTGACGTCGCGATGAGACTTAGGAGATTTCTTATCTTTTCTTCTTGTGTCTGTTGTGGTGGAGCTTGGCGGTCGCCAATGTGATGAAATGTCTTGGGGAAGTGATGTCGCGATGGGACTTAGGGATTCTTCCTTTCTTTGGCTGCGTGCTGGACGAGTCCTGGTGGGACGTGGGGATTCTGACAGGATGTTTGTGCTGCAACTTAGCATTGGTCGGATGCGATGGGACATGGGAGGAGTTTTGAATCTTCATGCATTTCTGTTACAGTGGTGTCTAACGACCATTACGTAGCGAGAAATTCGGGAAGAGGGCTCTTCGCTTTAGCAATGGGACACAATCGAGCTTTCTCCCTTTTCATCATATGGTGTGGGAGGTGTTGTTTGAGCTTTTCGGATAGTGATGTTTATGAGGGGATGTTGGTTGAGCATAGTTAGCGATGGGACGCTGGTTAGGTTTTTCTTTTATGGGGGTGTACTAGGGATGAGCCTCGGTGTTGGGGTTGCAGGACCAAATGAGATTGTTGTGTCGCAACGAGGCCTGTTCATGGTGGGAACGAGTCGTAGTTGCATCGCGAGGGGACATATTGATGAATGTGTGTCAGGGTTGTGTCTAGTTGTTTCATTGTTTGCGATGGGATGCCAGTAGGATATTTGCGCGATAGGCGTGTCTTGCTTCTTTCTTTGGCAGATCTTGGGTTGTAAGATCACATTGTGGTTGCATCGTGATTGGCTTCGTCTTTGGCTTCTCACGAGAGGATGGGTGGTGGCATGATTTATTTATCGCGATGGGACGTTCGTGACGAGGTTATGTAATGGGGTTCTCCATCTCCAGTGGGATCGTGATGGGAGATGGGTAAGCGGCTGTGACATTCTTTCTGAACAGCGTGTGAGGCCACGCGATGGGACAGGAGAATTTTGATCAAGATCGGGTGGAAAGGTATGAAGGTGTAGATTTTGTTCAAAGTCAGATATTGCGTGCCAGTTTTAGGTTGCTCAATATGATTGTGCGCCTATTTTCGAGTGTGCGATAGCAGGTTTGAAGGGTTGTTTGCACATGTGTGAGTGTGCGGGTGATTGAGTTATGTGTTCAAACACTTATGCGTGATCGGGTTAAGCGCACGTATATGAGCATGTGATTGAGTCCGTACTCTATATAAGCGAGGGAGCCTTCATTTATTTCTCATTCTCTGGTTTAGTCTCGAGTTTTACTTTTTCTAGATCTCTTGTGTTCTAAAATTCATTTTTTAGTGATATCGGATGATCTAACCGTCCGATTGGGATGTTGTTTCTTCCTATGTTCGTAATTTTGCGTGATATTTGCCTTGAGGTGAAGCTTGGGGATGATATTTTTCTTGGAATGGGCGGTATTGGGAATGAGGACGCTAGTCTTCACATCGATCCCTTTTAGGGAGTAGTAAAGGCATTGTTGAGGAGGCGGCGGTAGAGGAGGTGAAGATAGCGGAAGAGGAGTTACAAGTGGAGGGATGTGTTCTCCAACCAATCCTGCCTGAAGGCTCCGCTTGGACGCTCCGAGCGGAATCTGCTCTTCACTCTGTCTCAGTTTTGAACCCAATCTCCATTTTTGGGTTGTAGGTTAAAGTTTTAGGTTTTCGTTTTGGGTTGTATATTCAGGAGGTATGCCTCCGGTGATATTATGTAAAAAAAGTTTATTAAATGAAAGGTTATTTTATTTATTATGTTTGCTTTATTCCTTTAATTTTGTGATCGGTTAACTTTTATTGTCATGATGAGGGAATGAGTCCTGTGTTTAGGATTAATGGTTTTTTTGTTTTGTTCTTATGTTTGGATTTAGGATGACACTTGTTAGATAGGTGTAAATTTAGATTTAATTTTTTAAATGTTCTAGATGAGTGTTAGATATTTTAATCTTATTGGTTCATCTATTTTTGAGTGGATTGGTGTTTCTTAGGGGTTTAAGTATTGTATGATCATTGGCTCATCTATGTTTGCCATAGATTTAATTAGATGGAGGATATTTGTGAGTGTGACACTTGTTGTTTTGTGATTTAGGAGCTGTATGTTATCAATAGAGGCTAAGGGGCTTGGTTTTGTTTTGAATTTTATTTCCAAACTTAGGATTTAAAAGTTTGGGGCATTTTTAGTTTCTAATGTCTTTTATTCCTTTTTATTTTGCATCCCAGGTATTAAATCCTAAGAGGTTTGTAACCATATTGTTTTTTTTTCTTTATTGTTGAGAATGAGAAATAGTTTTCTCTTATTGTGTTTGTTTCATTTATGTTTATTTATGTTTGTTGTTGTGTGTTTCTTGGGTTACGTTGGAGGGGGAATGGGTAATGGCAGAGTATGGTGTTTATTTTTCGAATGTATCTCTTTTGTTCTGTTTCAGGTGTTCGTTTTGGGGTCCCATGGCGGAAAAGTAAGAGCTAAAAAAAAAATGCCCCTATTTGGGGTATCCGAGGTGGAAAAGCAAGAATTGAATTGAAAAGAAAATGAAATGCCCCAGTTTCGGGTATTCAAAGTGGGGAAGCAGGATCTAAATTGAAAACAAAAAGGAATGCCCCAGTTTGGGTTATCGGCCTTGTGACCAGAGTATCGCTACCAAAGTGCTAGCACTCTTAAAAAAATGCCCCAGTGTCAAGTGACAATGGGACTTCATCAGCCTCTTAGATATTCTGGAGTGTGTTAGTAATGATCCTATGTCGGGAAGTAGTTTAATTATTTCGACCATATGTCGGGCTTGATTGTGTGAGTGCTGAACAATTCATTATGTATCATAGCTTTTAACAAGATTGAGGTGTATGGTAGATAATGAGTGATTGCATCACTGGTCATTCGAGAGTTTCAAATTTTATTCCGAAGAGATTTTGAAAATCAACTGACTGACTCATTGTTTAAAAAGAAAATAAAGGATGAAGAGGAGGTATGGTTTATTGATCTAGGGTAGCTTCTTATTCAACCAAATTTTGAAATAGTAGTCAACTACTTTCTTCTCGGGTGGATAATGCGATGCCATAATTGAGCTCTTCGTTATGGTCCAACATCATCAAAGTCTCAAATTCTATGGTTAGCAAGAGCTTTGTCCTCCCACCACCGTACAACGATATCTAGTAGTGTGAAGATATCAGGGAGGCCCTCACAGTTTGCTTGTGCCCTCCTAATATAATACCAGGAATGCCCTCACAATTTTCTTATGCTTTCCCGAATTCATTGATTATTCATTCGTCGTATTGCTCTCTCTCGGTTGTGCTTTCTTTTCTGTATATTTTTTGAACAACCTGCTAACACTAGAATTGTGAGGTTTGATGGAACCTTATATTTTCATTTTTCTGCTCTAACATCGACTCCAATGGCTGAAGGGGGTGTATGAGAATCTAGAGTTTTCTATATTTTAGAAAGAAAGTTTCAGATCCACTAGTCCTGTCGATCAACTTGCCCGAATAAGAGGGTGGTCAATGAGGCAGATGATACCCAAAATGGTTTCAAAAATAATGACCTACAACTGAAAAATGCCTTGTGATGACTGCGAGGATGATAGGTATATAAGTATGTTTGTTTAGGCTACGAGACATGATGGTCATTGAGTTATGATTCCAAGCGTCAGAAAGTCTTTCCCCTATGGTTGTTTCTTGGGCATGTTGCCAAGATAATATAAGTACTTCCCTTGTGGATTTTGATTTCTTCCAGGTTAGGCGGTTGTATAGGCACTTTTCTTAGCAGTAGCTCCTCGATTTCAAGTTCTCGGTCGAGTATGAGTTCGAAGGGTTTGGGGCATAGAAGAGTATTTTTGTTTTCGAGTATTTACATTTTGGGCATTTATACTTTTATTTTTTTTTTGTACTTTTCTATATTCTTGTTGTATTATTTTTTTGTTATTACTATTGTGGTACAGTACAACATCAGTTCCTTAGGCAGGAGACTGACTCAGGAAGTTTTCTTGGTGGGACATGTTGGATGGTCGAAGTGACCGTTCAATCAGATAATATTATTTCGGGGTCCTCGATCCCTTTTGATCTGATCGATGAGGGATGAGAGTGAGGTTATGTTTAGGTTTGTATTTTGGATGGTATAGGGTTTATCAAAATAAGTGTGGTGTCGTTTGATTTCTTCCTTCGATAGATCCTTTGTGTCCGGGGTCTCCTTATCTAGAGGGACCTTCTTTTATGTTTCGATGGAGTGAGGCATCTCATAGAGATGAAGCGTAGAGTTGAGAAAGAGTTCTTCGGGGTCATTTGTAGGTGGTTGGAAAACTGCTTGCGAGTGAAGTTGGAGTAGAAACTGTTGAGAGGGACGGTAGTGTTATAAAGGTAGTGATAAGATAAGGCAGTGGTAGAGTAGGAAGAGGAGACGCGAAGTTGTAGGCCAAGGTTGGCCTTTCCTACGTGTGGGGCGGTCTAGTTTTGTTTGATTATGCTTGTTTGGTTTGATTCGCACTTTGGGTTTATCGTGAGGTTGCTTTAAAGTTTTATTTATAATTCTTCGAGGAGGTTGAGTATCATAAATTTGACGTAGTAGTTTTGTTGCTAATTGGAGTTCGATGAAGGTTTTGATTGTGAGGTCCACGGAGATTTGGATCTGATGATCAGAAGCGAATTTAGTTGTGACGTTGATTTCGTGTTTTGATGGGATTTGAGGTATGTTGATTTGGATGGTGATTGGCGTCGTAAGATTTGAGTTTGGTTTGATTTTGAAAGTGGGAGCGATGATCCACTCCTTGATAGGTTTTGTGGTAGGCTCAAAGGTGAGTGGGGTTGGCATTGTAGGAATAGGTTCAATTTTAGTACCGGGTTCATGTTTGATAACATGCTCGAGTTCAATGATGGGTTCAAGTTTGATGATGGGCTTGGATTTGTTGATAGTTTGAGGTTTGATGATAGATTCGTATTCGGTGATCAATTTAGGTTTGACGGTAGGTTCAGGTTCGAGAATCGATTTAGATTCACTGATAGTTGGAGGCTTGATGTCAAGTTTGTATTCGGTGATCAGTTTAGGTTTGACGATAGGTTCAGGTTTGACAATGGGTTTGGATTTGATGGCGGGTTCGCCTTTGATGGAGGGTTCGAGCTTGTGGATGGGTGTTAGGTCGATGATAGGGTCGGGTGTAGGTTCGACGATTGGTTTAAGTTCAATGATAGGTTTGGTTTTGTGTCCGATGAAAAATTCAAGTTCGATCATGGGTTTAGGTTTGGTGATAGGTTCAAGTTTAAGGATAGGTTTAGGTTCGATAATAGGTTTAGATTCAATAATAGGTTTAGTTTTGATAGTAGGTTTAGGTTTGATAGTAGGTTTAGGTTTAGGTTTGATGATAAGTTTAGGTTTAGGTTTGATGATAAGTTTAGGTTTTATAATAATTTGAGTTTGGGGTTCAGTTTCATGGTTGGTGGAATGGTAAGTTCAATAGTGGGTTTAAGTTCTTATTTCGGAGTTGAGGGGATGATAAGTTTGGTGGCGAGTTCTATAGGGGTTGATCCATGAGTTGGTTTTGAGGTCGGTTTAATGATTGATTCTGAAGTGAGTGAAATGGGTGGTTCGGAGGTATGTTTGGTAACAGATTCGGGTTCGAGATTTTGTTTTGAAGTTGGTGAGGTGGTAGTGAGTTTAGGTTCTGAAGTGGGTGTAGAAGTTGATTCAAGAGTTGATTTTGAGGTTAGTGGGGTGATGTGTTTGTTGTTGAGTTCAAATTTTAAAGGTGTAGGGATTGATTCAGGGACTTGTTTTGAGATAGGTGGGGCAATGTGTTTGACAATGAGTTCGGTTTTAGGGGTTAGTTTTGGAGTTGAATTGGAAGCGAGAAGGCTAGTGATTTTGGGGTTACATTGGATTACAGGTTTGGATTCAGAGTGTAGTTTTGTGATTGGTTTAAGTATGAATGGTGTAGTATAATACCGATTGATTGGTTCGAAAGCTATTCCTAGAGTCGGCATGTGAGTTTGTTCGGGGGTAGTTTGCGTCATTGGTTTGGGCGTCTATTCAGGAGATGTGGGGATTGATTCGTTTGTTGGTAGGTTTTCGGATTCAAGGGTAGGTTGAGTTGGTTCGGAGATAAGCGCATTGAGCTCGGTGATGAGTTTGGTGATGAGTTGAGTTAGTTTAGGGGTGGATTCGGTGATAGTTGAGTTTTATCGAACAATGGATTGTAATAGGTGATGTTAGTTTGCGTGTCGTTGGGGCACTGGTTTAGGTCATAGTACGGGTTCATGTATTGGTTGGTATATAGTGGTTGGTCTTGGTCAGGGTATAGAGGTTGGTTATAGTCAGGGTACAGGTTTGTGTAGAGGTCTTGAGCTTGGTCATATAGGTGGCATGGTTGAGGGTTAGTTTGGTTTTTTTCTTGGTTTGCATTGATTTATTTAGAGTCTATGGCTTCGTTTAGGGTGTTTGTCTAGGGGTTGTCAGAGGAGGGTCCGTTGGATGTTAAGGTAGGAAGACTGAGGTCTCCATTCTTCAGTTGACGTTCTATGCGTGAGGTTCGTTGATAAAGGCTAAAGAGGTCGTGAGAGTCGCTTAGGATGAGAACGCTCCAAAGAGGCTCTCGGGTATTGCTAATCACGATTTCTATCGCATCACTTTGTTTTATTTGATTCCCTGTTCGAGAGGCAAGTCTTCTCCAACTATTGGTGAATGTCGAGAAGTCTTCACCGTCCTCTTGTCTTGTGTGTGTCAAGTCAGCGAGACTGATTTCTTCATGAGTCAGGTGCTGGTATTGATCTAGGAATCTGCCGACTAAGTCTTCGAATGTCTCAATTTCGGCTAAAGGTAAGGCTGCAAACTAGTCAAGGGCTTCTCTTTCTAGTGATCTCGGAAAGTAATGGATCAGGAGCCCATGATTAGTGCGAATTGGTCGACAGTCATTGCAGAATAGGGTCAAGTGGTGCTTTGGGTTTCCTGTACGATTATATTTGTTAAATTTTGGAGGTTTAAAACCAGCGAGTATGGTGAAGTTGATGTCTCGGCAAAATTTATCGAATCCAAAAGTATGACCAGAGTGTTCTTTGTTAGCCATGTAGTCATCTAGAAATTGGTGGAGGTGGTTTATGTTTATGGCGGTGTCTTTTCTAGGTGCCTTGGGAGAGGGTTGTCCTTGGCAGTTGTTGTTGTAGAAGGTGTGAGAGGTATATGTGTTATGTGTCGGGAGAGTCGGAGCATGTGGAGGAGTTGGTGTCTTTTCCTTTTATCTGTTCCTCGGAGTACCTTGTCTTTGGGATTGGAGCAATGTGTTGGCTTCTCTTCCTCATTTTGTGAGTGCACTGGGAGTGTGATCCATAACTTGACTATCGGGGTAGCTTCGCTCAGTACCACTTTCTTCAGTGCTATCACTATGATTTATATTTTGTGGAGCGAAGGGATATTTTTCGCTCTCATTAACCATGTTTACCCGAGCACGACGCTGGGCTGTCCATAGAGACGACTTAACGTTATACTCGGGGTCGCTATGGGAGCCCCATACTGGTGGGTCGTTGTCATTAAAGTTTAATTTTCTGATGTCGGCCATTTATAAAATAGTTTTTTTTTATTTTTTTTGTTTTTTTTTTTTAAAGTTTATCCACGTGCAAGTGTGTGTAGAAAAGTGATAAAGCAAAACAAAATAAAAATTAAAATAAAAAACAAAAAATATAAAACCAAATTAAATAAAGCAAGAAAAATAGAAAACTAAATTAACTAAACCAGGGCAACCTTAGCGAAAAAGAGTCCCATCGCAATCGCCAGTCTGTTGGTACGCACTTTTTCTAGGATCCTTTCGGTCCTAGGAATCAATGGCCCAATTCGGTCCAATTGGACTCTAGCAAAGGTGATGATGGAGTAATAAATTAGGAAATATTAAATGCCGAAATTGAAGAGGCAAATTTTAAATGAAGAATACCTGAGAAGTTGCGATCACCAGCTGCAGATATTTATCGACGCTACAACACATCACTGATCACTCTTTAAGGGGAAGCAGGGGCTTGCAGGTTGAACTCCTTCTTGAATAAATCGTTGGCAAACGTCGAAGAATGGGTTGCCTTTAGTCTAACTGGTTTGGTTTTCCTATTCCTGCTAGGATTTTAATTAACTTGGTCTCGTAATCCTATTGGGAGTTTGATTAAGAAAGGTCTCCTAATTCTACTAGGTATCTAATTAATTAAGTCTCATAATCCTACTAGAAGTCTAATTAATTTAAATGTCTCAATCCTATTAGAAATCTAATTAATTAAGTCTCCTAATCCTACTGGGAGTCTAATTAATTTAAATATCTTAATTTTAATTAGAACTTGAATTAATTAGAAAAAAAGAGTTTGGGCCCGCTATGCTAAGGAGGATCGGCCTTGTTCTCGGGTACCCTTCGTAAGCTCCCTTGGGCAAATCGGGTGGCTGAAGTTAAAGCAAGTTGAATTTTGGATTATAAAGTAGTATTTTTAGATTTTTAGAGTTGATTTCGGGATTATAATCATGAATTAAATTATGAAACTAGAATTTTAGAAAACTAAATTAATATTTGTGGTTTTAGAAATATTAAACTAAGAAATTAAAACTAGCATTTAAAATGTAAGGACTAAATTCAGGTCCGAAATAAGAAAATTAGGCCGTATGATTAAGGACTGGTTCTAGAAACTAAGAACTAGAACCAGAGATTAATGATAGAACTAGAAATTAAGATTTTAGAACAAAATTAAAGTCTATGGTCGGTGAATTAGGCCGTCAGATTAAGGACTGGTTCAAAATTCGGAGAGCTAGAACTAGAGATCGAAAATTACGGTCTAAAAAAGGGTTTACGGTCTAAAAACTGAAAACTTAATATTAATAATTGAAACTAAGGGAAAATCCTAAATCTAAAACTAATATTTTTACCTAAGACCGTGTCTTTAGAGAGGAATATCAAAAATTTGAAGCTTGAATCTCAAAATCATGACTAAGTTCCTCTATGTGTTCGTTCTCGGAGTTCTCTAGTTTCAGAATCCAAAAAAAAGTCTATTCTATCTCGTATTGTGTGCCCTCTTTGGGGCGAATTAAAAAAATATCTTTTATAGGTTTTTTTCCAATTAAATGCCCTATTTCAGGCGTTTAACTGGATTGCGCATCGGTCTCTCGGTGCTTAATCGCTTTGAGTCGGTCCACCACTCGGAGCGTTTCTAACAATGTTAGGACTAATTGCGCGCTTAATGTAGGGTGCGCAATCTGATTAAGCGTCTCTTCCGAAGTGCATAATCGAGGAAGCTTGGAGGTCAAGGATTGTAAGACTAGGTCGGGCGTAGGCCAATTGCACGCCAGTGATCGGGTGCTCAATCCGATCACCCATCTCCTGTGAGGTGTGCGATCGAGTCTCGAAGTGGTATGGAAAAGGAAGTCTGGTCTGAAAGATGGACTAATTGCATGTGTGTGGTTTGGCGTGCGATTGAATTACGCATGTGGTTTTAGGTGCGTAATTCGAGGCTGTCCAGGTTCGAGTCAGGTCTGAAATGCCAGACTATTATTTCAGCTTGCATTTCGACTATATACTATTGTTTCAGTATATAGTCTCCCTATGTTGAGATCTGAGCCATAGAGCTATTGTTTCAGCCTGTGTTCAGCCATGTACTATTATTTCAGTGCATGATTTCCACGTTAGGGTTAGGTGGTTTGAAATGTCAGACTATTGTTTCAGTCTGTATTTCGACTATATACTATTATTTCAGTATATAGTCTCCCTACGTTGGGACCTGAGCCACAGAGCTATTATTTCAGCCTGTGTTCAGCCATATACTATTGTTTCAGTGCATGGTTCTCATATTAGGGTCATGGGGCCTGAGCCACAGAGCTATTATTTCAGCTTGTGTCCAGCCATATACTATTGTTTCACTATATGGTCCCATATTAGGTCAAAAGGGGCGTGAAATGCTAGACTATTATTTCAGTCTGTATTTCGACTATATACTATTGTTTCAGTATATAGTCTCCCTACGTCGGGATCTGAGCTACAGAGATATTGTTTTAGACTGCGTTTGGCCATGTACTATTGTTTCAGTGCATGGTTCCCATGTTAGGGTCATGGGGCCTGAGCCACAGAGCTATTGTTTTAGCTTGTGTTCAGCCATATACTATTGTTTCAGTATATGGTCGCACAACAGGGTTATGAGGTCAAAGGTGGTTGACCAATGATTTGTATATTCCGAGAGGGCAAAATGGGGTGTCTATAGAGGGCATTATGTTCCTTGGGACATGGCTCGACTTACACCGCGATCGCATGCGACAAAATTATGGGCATCCTTAAATAGTGATGGCTAATAAAACCACGATTGTAGCACTTTGGACCATTTTTCTTTCTCCGAAGTGGCCCCCACAAGCATAGGTGCGACAAAATTGCAAGATATTGTGAGTGTCACCGACGGGCACACATTTCCTAATTATCTGGTCTGGGCATATTTTGAATAGGTCAAGATCCTCCCAAATATAATATTTGATATTAGAAAAGAAAATATACTTGTCTTGCTTGGACCAGGTTAGGGGAATCTTTCCTATTGCTAAATAGTTTACGATGTTGGCATACCATGGTGTTATTGCTTAGATAGCAAAAAGTTACTCATCTGGAAAAGTATTGTGCAGAGATTCTTTATTGATAGTTTCAGGCATTTCTATTCTGGATAGATGATCAGCCACCACGTTCTCAACTCCTGTTTTTATCTTTGATTTCAAAATTAAATTCCTATAAAAATAAGATCCACCTAATTAGTCTTGGCTTGGCATCCTTTTTAAACAGTAAGTATTTTAGTGCCGAGTGATTAGAGTAGATGAAGATCTTTGATCCTAATAGGTACTGCCAAAATTTTTCTAGTACAAATACAACAGCTAGAAGCTCCTTCTCAGTGGTGGTGTAGTTCACATGAGCTTCTATCAAAGTGCGGCTCGCATAGTAAATTACGTGTGAAACCTTGTCTTTCCGCTGTCCTAGGACTGCGCCTATTGCGTGATAAGAGGCATCACACATTACTTCAAATGGTACGGAGTAGTTAGGAGGCTGAATAATTAGTGCAGATGAAAGAGATGTCTTAAGCTTGTTAAATGCGTCAAGACAGACATCGTTGAAATTGAAGGTACATTGTTCTCTAATAGATGACATAGTGGCCTTGAGTTTTTTGAAAAATCTTTGATGAAGTGACGATAGAACCCGGCATGGCCAAGAAAAGATCGAATCTGCCTCACCGAAGTTGGTGGAGGTAGATTCACTACTACGTTGATTTTGGCCATGTCAACTTCTAGTCCTCTTTTATGATTGCCTATGATACATGGAATTGTAGGCACACCAGGATCTTTAAGCTTAGGCGGAGTTCTAGCTTGCAAGACTGAACTTACTTTCTCTATCAAGAAATCTTTTTGCGAGACATTGTTTTGCCATTTCTGTTTCTGCGTACACATTTCCTTTAGTAATCGTGCATAGGTTAGAACCTGTTTAATTGCCTCTAAGAGGGGTAAATTGATCTTTACCTCCTTGAAGATCTCAGTAATTTCTTCTAATTTTTTTATATTTTTATCAAAAGGGGATGGTGCACCAAAAGCATTTGGAAATGGTAACTTTGGTACATAGGATACTTTGGTTAGAGGCTTAGGTGTGCCGTCCTCTTTATTTCTATTTTTTTGTGTTTATCATTTTCTAATTTTTTTAGTTTTTCTTATGGGAGAGTCTCTTCTTTAACTTCATCCTCTTTTTCTCTGGTTGTAGGGACAATTACTGAGGTAGGCATCTCTACTCAATTGTCGACAGTCCGGCCGCTCCTTAAGGTCTAAACCTTGGACTATGGGAATTAGTGTCATGAGCTCGCTTGGTTACTCTCTTTCCTCCCCTTCTTGAGGCTAGTAGCCCAATTGGGTTTTAGATTTGTAATGGATTGAGTGCAAGTTTTGGGAGATCTGAGACAGCTAAGCTAATTCCCTAGAGCGATGGTGCACATGTTGTTGCAAGTCCTGGAGATTTGGATTATAGTAGCACCATCGTTCCCATTCGGAGGATATGGCTGTTGCGCAAAAGATGAGTTTGGGCTATGACTGTTGAGGATTCTGAGAACGTTGTGGGTATGTATAAGATAATTCTTGTTGGGTTACATTTGGGAAGCCATAAGGATTGTCCCATTAAAAATTATAAGAATTCTCAACACTGGCCCACTGAGAGGTAAAGGCCTGCTCCATCTCCAACATAGCTGGTGCCAAGGAGTAGTTGGGAATTCTATTGGGGGATGAGTCATATTTACGATTCGGCCATGAATTTTCAACACGGCCTTGCATCTTAAATAAAATATGATATATAGTTCTAATTATTATTTTATTTTATTTTAAGAAGGCAGGGAGAGACAAATCTAAGCCTCTAGTTTCTGTGGCCAACAAAAGTGTTGAACCTTTGATTTGCTGCTTCGATTAAATCAGCAAAAGCTTAAGAAGTGATAAAAAAAAGATTAAAAATATAAAGAAATATAAAAAGAGAAAGACAAATACTCGTTTTCTTAAACTAATATAAGCATAAAATAAAATGCTATCCCTGGCAGCGGCGCCAAAAACTTGATTCGCTGGTTATATGTATCTAATTAAGTCTTAACCTATTGCAAGCGCACAATGGAAATTGTAGAGCTAGTATAGGATCGCTCCCACGAAAATATGTTTTATATTGTATATATATATTAATTTTTTGAAAACTTATATTTATATTTTAAGATCCTAAACTACTTGAGAAATATGAATAAAGAATGGTTACTTAAACTAAATTGTAAAAAATAAATCCTAAATTCTCCTTCTTCAGATTGTGGTCATCAATCACAATCTTCAGCTATCAGATATTTATAAATTTAAAATACCGTTATACTATATCTCAGTCTTTTAGAATTTGGGCGTCAATCAAAAACTAGCATCATTCAATATAGATTTACACTAATCTTTAATCTACCAGAAATTTGGGCATCAATCAAATTCCAGAAAATCAAAGATGGAAAATAAAAATCATTACACTAATCTACAAACTTCAACCTGAGCCGTCAATTCAAATTAAAATCTGAAGATGTTTACAAAGCAGTAAATTGCAATAAAATAAATCTAACTAGAAAGCAATAAAAATATATCTTTAACCCCTCAACCGTAGTCGTCAATTGCTTCTGAGAAACTACAGATATCTACTGTAATCTTTCAGCTCTCAATCGTAGCCGTCAATTGTGATTGAGGAACCTTGGATATCTAAACTAAACTACTCTAATGATCGGAAGAAAACACAACCTCAGTTGTTAATTGATGCTGAAAATTTCTTCGATGGCTAATTCCTATACCAAGCCCTCTTATTTATAGATCATAAGGGGTTGATTTACAAAACTCCTAGTTCTAATACAAGAAACTACTAAAACAAAAACTGTCCTAATATAACTCTACTTCTACTTTTATCCTTCCTTGCTTGAATTATTGATGTATTTCTGAATTGTTCTCCTTTATTTCAGCAGCAGAGTCCTTCTAAGAGTTTATCTTCATCAATCTTCTCAAATCCGTGATTCACCAGACTTCCTTTTTTAAGAGATTTTCTAATTTTATGTATGGCAATATAGATTCTCACGTGATCAGCAACAGCAATAGGCTTTCCTTCTGTAAAATCATAAATCACGATTTCCTTCTTCTATTGTAGCTTTCTCTAGAAAATCATAAATCATGATTTTCTATCTTTTAACACATCTTCCTATTAATGATTTCTATTTACGATTCTTTATTGTCTTCTTTGTATCGCTTATCTTTTTGAACGTCTCCTGAAGAATCGTCTTTTGAAGAATTGTAAATTCTCATTTCCTTCTTGAATAGCACTCTCCTGGGAGCAAGTTTTCTTCCTTTTCTCTTTTTATCCTTTCTGATGGCTAAGTGCCCACATTCTACTTCTCTCGGGGGAACAACGATGGCCGATAGTTGGTCCCTGACTTGAGGATGGGACATGTCGGCTGTCGGGCCTTGAGCCACGCAGTAGCTTGTCCTGATAAATTCCCTGAGATGCTTGTCACAAACAGAGGGAAGTTGGAAGAAGGGATACGTCTCGGGTTATGCCACTCGTGGAGGGAGGTACTGTGTATTCTTCCTCTTCGTGAACGTGGAGATCAGTGCTTCTTCCTTGTTTGGTTCTTCGTCCTACTGAGTTGTTTCCTCGTGTGACTCCGGGTTGGTTGTCATCTCGGCTACTTGATCTGGAGTGTTGTCAATCTCTGGTGAACTTTGAGAGGCGATTCCTTCATCTTCGGGCTCAGAGTCATAGAGAGGCAATGTTGATGGAACGAGTTTTGGGTTCAGAGGAGTCAAAGGTCCTGACAGCGATCTCTGAAAGTTAGGTTTCCGAGCCCTGAATGCCTAGACGTGTATCCGAGTGAAATTCGGATACGACGAGGGGTTTGGAGGTGCAATTTGAGTGATCAAAGTTGAGGGATGCGACCAAACGGTTGGAGGTCTTGGAGGTTCGGTTGGCTCAACTGGTGTATTGGGAGGATTGATGCGGATGATCTAGGTCGAAGGATTAACATGGAGTCTGCTAGGGAGATCCACTGTAGTAATGTGGGATACCGGTCCTTGGTTATGGTTTGCCATGGGATTGTTTATAATCCTCAGATTCTGTGGAGGTGGATTGTTACTTTGGTTGGGGTTTCCAAGGGATTCCTAGTCGATCTGGTTTCGATCATTCATATCATAGATCATGTCCCGCAAGACCCATAAGTCTTACAGGTTGTGACTTACCAATCTATGAAATGTGCAGAATTTACTATAATCAAGGTGTGCTGGCCAGGGCCGTGATCTCTCTGGTGGGAGTCAGATGAGGTTCTGATTGCAGAGGAGGCGAAAGATGCTAGGGATGGTGTCAGGCAATGGAGGGTAGTGTTCACGCTTTGGCTGATAAGGAGGCCTGACTTGTTGGTTGAAGTTTTGCTATGGGGGCATGTTATTGTAGCTCTGGGGGTTGGCCGCCCGATTCTGCATTATATTCTGATGCGGGTTCTGGTAGGTATTCTGATATGGATTGTGATTCTGGTATTGATTAGAATACCACTGTTGATTCTGGTTCTAGTATTGATTTTGACCAGTGTTTCTCTGCTAGAATTTCCCACTTCTGAAATTTTGTCCTTCGTTAACGACTACGTTGACTTGCTTAGAACCATCAGTCTTCTTATTGTTCTTCATTTTTGAATCTCTAGAAGAGGTGCCTTTCGATGTTATCATCGAGAGGGCGAGGTCTCGACCCTTAATGTGTCGTTGTACACGGTTAGCGCGCAAGTGGAGGGCAGTGAAGTCTAGGCAATCACTTATAATAAGAGTGCTTTGAAGAGGCTCCTTGATGTTGTCGATGATGATATCGATGGTGTCCTTCTCCTTCATCTGACTCTCGGTGCAAGCTGTGAGCTTCCTCCACCGAGTCGCGAAGTCCGTGAAGTCTTCTTCGGGTTCGTGCTTAGTTGTCATCAGGTCGCTGAGACTAACCACTTCTTGTATCAAGTGCTTGCACTGGTCAAGGAATTGACTGACTAGGTCGTCGAACGTGCCGATCTCATTCAGTGGTAGCCCAATGAACCAATCGATAATTTCTCCTTCTAACGATCTTTGGAAATAGTGGATCAGGAGCCCTTAGTTGTCGCAAATGGGCCGACAGTCATTGCAAAATAACGCCAGGTGATGATTTGGATTCCCGGTGCCATTGTACTTGCTGAACTTCGAGGACTTGAATCCTATGGGTAAATTAAACTCGAGGTCCTAGCAGAATTTGTCGAATCTGAACAAGAATCTGGGGCGCTCTCTCTTAGCCATATAATCGTCTAGAATCTTGGGGGGGTCCTCTACTCTTACGATGGCATCTTTCCTAATGGTCTGGGGATGGGGTCTACCTTATGGGTTGTTGCTGACGAAGGTGTGCACAGTCTGCCTCGGTGGAGTCATACGAGGGGACGTGGTGTTTGGAGTTGGAGGCGGCCCCTCCTCTTGCCTTCGTTGTTGCTCCTCCTGCTCTTGTTGGTCTTTGACAATCTCATATGCGGCCCCCATGCCTCGGAGTAACTCTTCCGCTTCGCTCCTCCTCTTTGCAACTTTTGGACTCTAAGTTCCACAAGTTGTTGGGCCATGAAGTTTTGCCCAGCATTACTTTCTCCTTGGTCATCACGGTTACTGGCGCTTGGGGGAGTGAAGGGGTTTCCCTCGCTGCCAGCCATGTTAATTTCAGAGTGACATGAGGGAGAATCATAAGACGACTAGGCGTCATACATGGGGTTGTCGTGGTATCCCCATGGTGGCAGGTTACTGCTACTAGTCAGGTTTATTCTACGTATTCCTGACATCTCTAGCCTTTGAAAGATGTTCATGCACTCTCGAGGAGCTCTCGAGAGTGTGATTGTGTGCAAGAAAGTGATAAAGCAAGAAAATAAAGCAGAAAAATGAAACTAAACTAAACAAAGCAGGAAAATAAAATTAAAATAGGACAGAAAGTAAAACTAACTAGAGTGAAGCAGGAAAGTAAGGCTAAACTAAACAGAAACTATGTTAGCAAAAAGAGTCCCATCGCGATCGCCAGTCTATTGGTACACGCTTTTTCTGGGTTCCTTTCGGTCCCCAGAAGAAGTGGCCCAATCCAGTCCATGTGGACCCTGGCTAAGGGCGATAGAGTAATAAATTGTAGAATATTAAATACTGAAAGAAAAAGAGGCGAATATTAAATGGAGAATACTTGGGTTTATGCGATCGCCAGCTGTAGATGTTTATTGACACTGCAACACGTCACTGATCACACGCGGGGAGATGTGTGTCGACTCCTTTACTGAGCGTCGGCCGTCCAACTCCAGCAGCTCTGAATAGTCATTGGTCTGTCTAGCCTAACTTCCTAATCCTACTATGAGTATAATTGATTCAGTTTTCTAATCCTACTTCGAATCTAACTAATTGTGGGTCTCCTTGTGCTACTCTAACTCTAACTAGTTTAGTTTCCTAATGCTACTCTAATTCTAAAAAAAATGGGGGATTGTGGCCCGTTATGCTAAGGAGGATCGGCCCCGTTCTCAGGTACCCCCCGTAAGCTCCCTTGGGCAAATCGGCTAGGCTAAGGGCAATTTTTATAAATATAAGAAATTACAGACTGAACTAAGAACTAAGAACTAAGGACTAAGAACCAAGAACTAAGAACTAAGAATTAAGAATTAAGAACTAGGGGAGAGATTACCTAAAGCTGAGCGCTTCTTCCTCCCTGATTCTCCTTCTCCTAACGCCGCAGAAAGAAACTTGAACTTTCTTAGAGAGGCCTAAGCTCGAGAGAGGGGAGATTGCTATGAAAATTGGTGTGTTTGGGCATATGGTAGGGGGGTTTTTATACATATCGGGCTAATTTCATGTGTGTGGGCACGTGCGCAATCGGCCAATTATGCGCATAGAGCTATGCGTGGGATTGAATTCCACACAGGGTTCCATGCGTGCAATTTGGTTTGAGTCGGTCACGGACTCGAGAATGACTGACTTACTAGCTCAGCCGGATCATGCATAAAATTCAATTACGCACTAGAGCATATGAGCATAATCGAGGAGTTCGAGCGGTTTGGGGTTTTAGAGTTCCAGTCTAAATCTAGACTAATTTCTCGCATGTAGGGAAGCGTGCAATCGAATTTCACATATCAAGATATGTGTAAAATATAGAACTTCAGGTGGTGCACGAAAGTGTATGCTGAGTCCAAGTTGGATTGATTGCGCGCGGGTAGCTCTGCTGCAATTTAATTACGCGTGTAGGTTCACACGCGCAATTCGAGGGCTTTGAGGCCTTATTGGGTCTGAGGTTCTGGGCTGATATTTTGGCCCATGTCTCAACCATACACTATATGCATAGTGTGTAGTCCTTGGGTTTAGGGCTTTAATACTTCCGAAGAGGGTTAATCCTTTTCCAAGAACGAGTTTGTATGTTCCGAGATGGCGAAGAGGAGGTGTCTACACTATCATCTACCAGTAAACCCTAGTTCCCATCTATCCAAGCTCACAAAATCCTAGGAAACCTTAGATTAGGGATTACCTAATTGCTAAACCCATTAGCCCTTAAGAATCTCTATAATGACCTCTCCTATAAATAGAGAGCCACCCCCCCTTGATTAGGGCTTTGAAAATTTTTCTAAAAGAGAGAAAGCCTTAGAGAATTCCCTCTCCGTTTTCAAGCACTAATCCTCCAAATTCGAGAACCTAGGTTCCGCCTTCATACCCCATTATTCCATCATCAATCTCTCTAAGTGATCAGTCACATAATATACCATTTTATTACCCTTAACTTAGTGATGCTAGGACTTAGTTTGCTACTAATAAGTTACCGATGTGCACATATTAAGGAAAACCAGTAAAAGAGAGCCATAATGTTAATCTTTATCAAAATGAACTCAAAAAGAACAGTAAAAGACAATTAAGCATAAAAAAATGATTCACTATATACTGAAGGCTAGAAAATTGTGAAAAGACGATTGAGCGCTGTTACTACAGAGAGAAATGAGAAATCGTAATTTACGATTTCCTAGATGTTCAAGAAGTTGAAGTGATACAGAAGAAAAAGCGATGAATCGTAATCCAGAGAATCGTCTAGAGAGAGAAAGCAATGAAAAATAGAAAATCGTAATTTACGATTTTCCAGAAAAAGAAAAGAAAAGAGATAATCGTGATTTACGATTACGATTATGACGCTTTCCTATTGACTATCACTGCTGCTGATCACGTAAAGATTACACCACCATGAATAGAATTAGAAGAACTCTTGAATTAGAAGTTTGGCTGATCACGGATCCGAGATGATTGATGAAGATAGATTCCAGACGATCTTTACTACGAAACAATCTAGAAGTACATCGACTAAAGGAAGCAAGGAACTATAAAATTAGAATTAGAATTATATTAGGAGAGTTTTATTTCTTTTATTAGAATTAGAAGTCTTATAAACCGACTCCTTATGATTTATAAATAAGAGAGCCTGGTATAGGAATAATCATCGAAGAATTTCACAGCATCAATTGACAACTGAGACCTGTGTTTTCTCCTGATCAAAGTAGTTTAGGAACATAAAAGATAAATATACGTTTTCATAAAAATTAAGTTAATATAATTTAACCTATCTTTGTGGGAACGATCCTTTACTAGTATTATAATTTTCATTGTGCACTTGCAATAGGTTAAGACTTAATTATATACACATAAAAAAGTGCCAATCAAGTTTTTGGCGCCATTGCCATGGATAAGTAATTTATATTAATTTAAGAAAACTTGTATTTATCTTTCTCTTTTTTATATTTCTTTATATTTGTAATTTTCTTTGATCTCTTAAATCTTTTGCAGGTTTATTCGGAGTGGCGAATCGGAGTTTCAACTTCCCCTGATCAGAGAAGCTCGAGGCTTAGATTTACTCTCTCTCCCAACTTTTTAGAATTAAAATCAAATAAAGCTGAAAATAAAAAAAAACATTTATAATAAACTATTTTAGCCATCATGTCCTGATTTCATTATGGTAGGAAGAGACCAATATGTGGCTAAGACATTGGGGGAGTATTATGCTTTAACACCTCTTACACCTCCCCCATGTATCTAAATACACCCTACAGTCGGTAATAGGACTTTTGAAATTATGCCCAATGTGTTTCAAATACTTGAGCTTTTCATGGGCTAATGGACGAAGACCCCTATCTGTATTTAAATAAATTTGTAAAAGTATGCACTGTCATTCGAATTAAGAACTTGACAGAAGAGTACACTCGATTGAGGCTATTCGCATATTCCCTCATAGATGAAGCAGTGGATAAACTCTTTGCCTCACAATTCAATTCTTAATTGGGAAGGATTGGAACGTATGTTTATTATGAAATTCTTCCCAATTAGCAGAATGAATAAAATTCGGCATCTTATCATAACATTCCATCAATTCCTGGATGAATCTCTTCAGGAGTGTTGGAGCCATCTCAAGGATCTTCTGCACAAGTGCCCTCACCACAGGGTTACGTGGTGGCAACTTGTGCTCATTTTTTATGAAGGCCTTGAAGATGCAAACCAGCATAGGATTGATGTAGCCTGTGGCAGTATGTTTCATAATTTGACAGCAGAAGAAGCTTGGGAACTCTTTGAGACCCTTAGCGAGAAATCAATGCAAAACCACGCATCGGGTGAGATTGATTCGGAGACTTTAACAAATATACTTCTTAAGCAAGGTAGATTATATAGATTAAAGTCAATGATAAAAGATTTTCCATAACTGAGGTTTTGGAAAACAAAAATTCAATCTTTGGTGGGTATAAAATCATACCCAATATCTCAAAAAGGAGAAGCCTGTGGTCTTAACTATGACCCAACTCAGGTAGTCTCCTGACCTCCAACTATTCCTCCTTGCCCCACAGGAGCCGAAAACCACACTACTAATGAGGATGCCTTGTTGCAAATAGTAGACAGCTGGGTGCAAGATAGTCGCATCCAGACACAGTTACTCAATCATCTGCGGTAATCTGTTGTAAGGTTAGAAACTCAAATTGAGCAACTAACCCTTTTTGAGAGAAAGAGTAACGTACTACCTTCGCATGCAGTTGGTACGTCTAGAGGACATATATTTAAGGGAGACACATCAACTCCCTCTGCTTTTAATTGAACTCCTCTAGAACCCGTTGAGCTACCGACTCACTAGTAGCAAATACCTGTAACATATGTATATAATTTAGAAGAGTATTCTACGATTTGCAGTATATAAAAGTACACTCAATCGTAAAGTTTCTTATGTATAGTCACAATCACTTTACTGATATAGATTTACGATGTCTCATGATACGTAGAGTCAAATCATAGCGAGTACAATTTGAAGCTTTATAGAGTTTCACTTTCGTTCCACGTAATTATAAATCACAATTTTGGGGAACAGGCGACTCCAGTGATCGATCTTATCGATTGCATTGGAACTCAAACCCATTTAATTCATAGAGGAAGCAAACACGCATCGCATTCAATATCTTCACTTGCCAATCACCCAAGCTTATAAGCCTATACCTTGACACGTGAACCCTTCCCCTTCTCTGTAAAATCAGCCTTCACCTTCCCAAAATCTCATCTCTTTCGTCTTCCTTTCATACCCTAACCTTAATGGCAAAAGAAACCAAACAGAGTGATTTCAGTAAGCAACTGGATAGAATTCTTGGAATACATAGAGCTGAGCTCCTGGTTGCAGAATAAAGAGTTGAAAACCTGAAGAGCCAGTGACCAATTCAAGATGTTGAATTATCCTCTGAAACTATCCTTGATCCTAAACCTAACCCAAATTCGACATCACATTCAACGAACTCATTTTCCCCCACTTCCTAACCTTTATACCATCACAACCCACCCTGAATGCAACCTCCAATATGATGATGGTGGGTTGAGCCATCCCTCGCCACCCCTCTCCATTGCTTATACTTTCCCTACCAACTGTGTACATTCTCTTCACATAGTCTTCGAAAGGGAACAATATAGGTGGAGGGTGATCTGGAGATGTGTTCACTTCCCACTCTTCAAAGGACCACAGAGGGATTGCATTTCTTCCTCGAAAGGAATGTGAGGTGCCCTTTTTGTGGGAGGCGGGAGAGGTGTCCACTTCCATCTCATCAACTTCTTCGCACACCTACACTAAGGGTGCAGTTGATGAATCAGGGGGGATGCAAGATAAAGAAGGGCATAGAGAAGTGTTTCGACAACTCTTGGAGTGGCGACCCTACCAAGGTGTGGATACTCCTTTGGTAGGAAGGAATGAGAGACTCTATTCAAGCGGTTAGAAGTCGAGGACTGATCTTTATCGAAGACATCTCTCGGATGTTTCTGCCGTGTCATGTCTAAATTAGTGTGTGTATAGACTTTTCCTAGGATTATTTTCTTTTCTATAATTAGTTTTTTTCATTTTAGTTCTTATATTTTCCTTTCATGTTCATTGTAAAAATTCAGTAATATATAAATTTTTCTTTCTTTTTGACTAACTTTCATTTTTACTAACCATATAATTGTTACTACCCACTAACATTTTTGTTATTGATACTCCGAGAATAAGCCACGGTTATTTCCTCTCTATGTTTGGGGGAAAGTATATATTTGGTGACAAATATTTTTTTTCACTAAATAATCAGATTTCTCAATAATTTGTCGGTAATTTTTTTATTTTAGTGTCCCTTGTTTTTGTGCCAATGAGGGCATTGTCCGATTTAAGTTTGGGAGGATATACAATTTCTGTGTATAGTAAGTAATTCAGTTTAGAAATAGTTTTAGTTAACTTATTTTTGTAAAAAAAATTTTGAAAATTTTTGAATTTTTGATCATTACATAGGAATTATGATAGAAAAAAATTACAATCCTTGAAACCTTATGGTTAATTATAGTAGAAATCCAATAATCGAAAAAAAAAGAACAGTTATAATTCATGCTTAGCTTGTTGAACACTGTATTAGAATGGATGTTTGACATGATAGATTGATCTAAACTGCAAGAATTTTAGACTATAGTTTCAGAATTATAAACCAATGAGCATTTGAGCTATATTTCCTCTTTTATTTAGAGAGATTGTTTCTTTTATTCAAATCAGAAATTTTCTTTGAACTTCTATAATGATATGAAATCTCATATTGCTGAATTTAGAATCAAAATATTCTATGATAAACTGATATTTTGTCTAGAACTATCTGTAGAAATATCAAAATAATAAGGCATCTATGCTAGAAAATCATAAAGATGATTGAAGGCCATCATTTATTAAACTAGAGCCAAAAAGCTAAAATTTCAAAATAAATTCTATCCATTAAACCCATATTAGAAGCCTATAACCAAATTTCTTTGTACCAAAAATCAGATAAACCTTTAACCATATATACTACCCAAAACTTTCAACCTTTAACCTTATATTTTCTGAGATTTTAGAATGCAAAGAAGGGAAAAAGAGAGAGTGGAAGGAGTAAAAAGCAAGAACAGATAATAGGGAATGCTGAAAAGGGTACAACTGAAGAAATGAAAAGGAAAAATATGGGAAAGAATGAAAAATCGTGAAGAAACGATTTCTGAAAAAGGAGAACAATTTTTAAGTAAAAAGCTTTCAAAGAGAGAAAAATTGTAAATTACGATTTTGTAATTGAAGAAATGGGATTTATATAAAAGAAAAAAAAAAAAAGGAAGAAGCTATCCAATTTATGGATACTCACTGAAAAAAAAAAGAAGCTGAAAAGATAGGAGAATGAAGAGCTAAATTCTCAGAAAAATTTTGAATCTTTTTCTACCTTTCTTTGATACCTTCTAAAACCCAAAGCCCCATTAGAAGCCGAAGAAAAGACCTTTCTGATTTACGATTTACAAAAGGATAAGCCTAGTAGAGATATGGATACTAGATACTATGGATTGTACAAGGATTCATATGAATTAAGTAGATTATCCTTTTCTATGAGATTGACAATTTTATCTTTGATTGAATTTTTCTGAAAATATACTGAGAGAACCTAAAAACTTTTGATATCTTTTTGAGAGTATGTCAATAGTGAGTTTTTGAATGAAAGTATTTTCTAAATCTGCAGATTTGAAAAATATATGAAAAATAAACTGTTCACTAATGCTTATATCTCCTGCTTATTATGGATTGAAATTGTTAGAGTTCTAATAAAAAATAACTGTTGTAATGAAAAATAAGGATGAAAGATTGGTAATTTTAGAAAATCGTAATAAACTATGTAGTGACCAATTTAGCCTCTTAGGTAATTTAGTCAATATATTTGGTGTACAAAATTAGTTTAGAATTTTATTAAATTTTTGAAAAATATTTTGAAAAAATTCAAAAATATTTGAAGTTTGTAGGTAACTTCACTGAAAACCTTCAGAAGACTACAACTCCTCCACTAGGGATCACCTAGGGGTTTTAATAGCTTGTTGCATCTGCTAAATACAATCGTGCTTGCTCCCTACGAAAGTGGCAATTTAATTTTTAATAAGATATTTTATGATTCCTTATTTGTTAAGGACTAGCAAAACGTAAGTTTGGGAGTGTGATCAGTCACATAATATACCATTTTATTACCCTTAACTTAGTGATGCTAAGACTTAGTTTGCTACTAATAAGTTACCGATGTAGTCTTCTGAAGGTTTTCAGTAAAAGAGAGCCATAATATTAATCTTTGTCAAAATAAACTCAAAAAGAACAGTAAAAGATGATTAAGCGTAAAAAGATGATTCACTATATACTGAAGGCTTAAAAATCGTGAAAAGACGATTGAGTGTTGTTACTACAGAGAGAAATGAGAAATCGTAATTTACGCTTTCCCAGAAGACGTTCAGAAAGTTGAAGCGATACAGAAGAAAAAGTGATGAATCTTAATCTAGAGAATCGTCTAGAGAGAAAGCTATGAAAAATAGAAAATCATAATTTACGATTTTCCAGAAAAAGAAAAGAAAAGAGATAATCGTGATTTATGATTATGATTACGAGACTTTCCTGTTGACTACGTGAAGATTATACTACCATGAACAGAATTAGAAGAACTCTTGAATTAGAAGTTTGGCTGATCACGGATCCGAGATGATTGATGAAGATAGATTCTAGAAGATCTCTACTACGGAATAATCCAGAAGTACATCGACTAAAGGAAGTAAGGAACTACAAAATTAGAATTAGAGTTATATTAGGATAGTTTTATTTCTTTTATTAGAATTAGAAGTCTTGTAAACCAACTCCTTATGATCTATAAATAGGAGAGCCCGGTATAGGAATAATCATCGAAGAATTTCACAACATCAATTGACAACTGAGGTCTGTGTTTTCTCTCGATCAAAGTAGTTTAGGAACTTAAAAGATAAATATACATTTTTATAAAAATTAAGTTAATATCATTTAACCTATCTCTATGGGAACAATCCTTTGCTAGTACTATGATTTCCATTGTTCACTTGCAATAGGTTAAGACTTAATTATATACACAAAAAGTACCAATCACTAAGCCTTTAGCCTTCCTCAACCCATCTCCTATACCACCACTACCAATCTCCTAAGCTCACAAGCCTTAGCTTTCTTAGAATAGTCCTCTAACTCCTTTTGCCTTCAGAAGCTCGTTGGAAATGCACCCACGCGAAGATCCGACCATGGTGCTACAAGGGCCCGAGAGCTCCGATTCTCTTCTATTCATCTACCTTCTTTGCTTTCCCTCTATCCTAGAATTTGAGTTGTTACGCCGCTGAAATTTTAATGATTGCGGGGGGCTCAAATAATATCTGAGTACCTTCGGGCAAGGGGGAGTGTTGTTCAATTTTTATTTTTGCTTTTATATTTGGCCATAGTAGAGACCACTTACGAGAGAGTCAATTGGGTGCCTAACACCTTCCGATTGATAACCGAAGTCCTTACCGAAGAGGCTTTGGCATTGACCGGTGAATTAGAGTCATATTTTGTATTTTGGTACTTTTAATATTGATTTTGGGTATCCCGGGACACCAAAAGCTCTAGGTGGCGACTCTATTTTCCTTACGAGTGCATCATCATGATAGACTCGCGAGAACCCACGATTGCACAGATGGTGACTCCACTGGGGATATTTTGGAACTTTTACTTGAAGTTGGCACCTTTTGCATTTATTTTTCCTTTTGCTAACTTTTTTTGCTCATTTTGCTCACTTACCCCTATGATTCCGTCCTTTACCACCTTAGCCATTTTACGGGTTACTTGATAACTTAGCTTCAATTTCTTATCTTTTACGTGCCTTAGCCGTTTGGTAGGCCTACTTGAGATCTTAGTTCAAATTCCTTGTCATTTACTGCCTTAGCCGCTTTGCTAGCCTACTTGATGCCATTTATATATTTTTCCTAGTCGCCTGACTGGCCCCAACATTTTCTTATTTTTTTTTCATATCCCAATAGTGGATGTTGGCCTGTTACGGTGGCACGGGACTCTCATTGCCCGGATTGAGAACGGCGGCGCAAGCCTCACATTTGGACTTAAGCAAACTCCCCTAAAATATGAAATTAAAATTGAACCAAGTGGGGACTTAATTTTGCTTTGCTCAGGTAGATTATACAAAGGGGTGGGAAAAATAGGTTTACTACATCCGTCCCGATTCCACGTAGAGCAGCAACCCTAGTGGTGATGATCCTGAAAGGTACCACCCCATCCAGTATCTGATAAGGCGCTTATGTCGGAGGTAGATTGGGTGGATGACCGAACTTTACAAAGCCTTAACACCTTGGGGAGCGTGTTAGTCACATCGAAATAGCCTTGTATCCCTTAGGCACAGTGAAGAGGGACCCGAAAAAGGCTAAAAGAAGTGCCCCGGGAGGCATTGCCTAAAACACCTCAGTTTTAGCCCAACTCGGATATGCAATCTGGGAAATCTGTGTATATCAATTTGTGCGTACATACTGTGTACACATAGGTAAAAAATCCAAAAATTCGTTCATGTGTACATACTATGTACACATAATCAAAAAATAAAAAATTTGTTCATGCGTACATACTATGTACGCGTAGTTAAAAAGTCCATAAATTTGCTCAAGCGTACACACTATGTACACATAGCCTGATATACAGTTTTCCAGAATTTGGGTGCTTTTATCATAGTCCCCCGAACCCCCCACTTAGTGCTTTTAAAACTCTCGATAATTCTCACACTCTTGACACCCAAAACGCCCTCGCCGGTCAAGAGAGGTCAACCGCTTATTGACTCTTCAGAGGGATCGAGTTGTCGCACGGATTTCTGTGCCTTTCAAGATCAAAAGATTTTTTCTTTTTGACACTTAAAAAAGGTATTCGGATCCCGCCGTGGGAGGCATTGGGGGTGTGACTGTCACCCGAAAAGAGAGTTCCAAGGCCCCAAAGAGCACCGTAAGAGAAAGAGATGCACAAATTCATTTCCAAAAAAATTTAAAATCATCAAAAATCGAAAAAAAATTGTTGTTGTTATATATACAAAAATTCAAAAAGAGAACTTGTGGTGCCGTGACAACGGCATCGCCTAACCAGCCATCATCTCGTAGGAGAAGAAGAAGAAGAAGGGTCTTTGGGCCATACCCAAGAAATCCATACTCTACTCGCCTCCAAACCATGTCTTGGGCGGTTGATCCAACCGTCTTTGACCCGGATTCAGCCCCACCACATTCACATGGAGGAGATACCCATTTCCGATCCCTCCACCCAATCCCGATTCAATGTCACCGGGCCATTCAGTGCACCTATTTTTTCCCCCACACCCCATTCTCCCTCCACATCAACCCAGCATATACCCCATATTTCTCCCACATCAAACCAAGTCATGCGCAATTTCCCATATACCTTTACTTCAAATACACTCAATTTTCCACATACCTCCATTCCAAATTTACCCCATTTTTCTTCCACATCAACCCCAAATACACCACATTTTCCCTCATCAACTCAAGTCATGCCTAATTTTCCATATACCTTCACTTCAAATACACCCAATGATCCACATACCTCTATTCAAAATTTATCTCATTTTGGTCCCACATCGACCCCAAATGCACCACATTTTCCCCCATCCACCCAAGTCATGCCTAATTTATCCCATGCACCCCTCATTGGAAGGCCCATCCTCATCCCCTCCCATAGCCGAACCCATGGTTATGATGAAGGACATGGTGAGGGCATACACCACTTGGAAGGCTTCTCAAACCCTTCCACATCCACCCCAAACACATCCAAATCCACAACAAATCCTTCAAAATCTCCACACCCCATTCACCCAAAATACCAATCAACCACTCATAATCCATACCACTGAAGGCCCCTCCCATCAACCATGGGGCCATCCGAGTGGGCCTTAAAGGCCAATACCCAACCCCAAGCCTATTTAGGCCCAAACCCAAGGGTCACATTTTCCAACCCTCCATCCTTCCCCCAATTCCCCACATACATGCACACCCAACAAAAACACCCCATTTATTCCCAAATAACCACCCTTCTCATCCAACCCCCCAATCCGATACACCCCACCCAATTTGGGAATCCATCCTAAACTATCAACCATCCCCAACTTACCCATCCACTCACCTCCTAACAAAATTTCCAAAATATACAATGGCCTCATCAGGCACCTGCTCAAAATCCACAATTCACCCATCCCCTTACCCCATAAGCCATTCATCAAAGCTTTCCCTACCTATAATGGCCCCATTAGGAACCTACTCAATCCCTCCAAATTTCAATTAATATCACCCCTCCACCACCCTATATTGATGCGAGTCATCAATATGAGGAGGATGAGGCTCAGAATAGTGAAGCCTACGTGGGAGCGTTTGCCAGTTTCAACCCCCCACCACCCACACTCACCAACCAACAGGCTGTCCAGAATGAAGCTGGGCAGGACCAACCCCAATATTACCACCCAGAGAGTCAGAGCTACTAAAGGAATAAATGGATAAGATCCAAAAGTAGTTAATGAAGCTGGGCAGGACCAAGATCCATGCCACAGATTTTTCAAATATGTGCCTATTTGTTGAGGTACGTTTGCCACCTAAGTTTAAAGTGTCGTCATTCAATAAATACAACGGCACCGACAACCCCATTGCTCGCTTCAAGTCATATTGTGGGGACATGTGCCAATACGGCGAAGATAAACGACTCCTCATCAAAGTTTTCTAAAAGAGTCTCACAGGGCTCGCACTAAGATGGTTCACTTCTCTTGAACAACCCATGATAAAAAATCCGGAAAGACGTCACCCACCTATTTCAAGAGCAATATGTCTATAATATGGACATCGAGCCACACAAATATGATTTGACTCAATTGAAACAAAAGCCCAATGAGACGTTTAATGAATAACTTGGAAGGTGGAGGGCCCTAGCAGCCCAAGTAAGGAATCACATCTTGGATGAGGAGCAAATTGAGATGATCTTGAAAACCGCCCTACCCGTTATCTCTGATTTCCTAGTAAACTACCAGTAGTCCAGTTTCACTGACTTGGTAAGAAATGCCAACCACTACGAAGGCGCGTTGAGAGAGGGATGGTTGAACAAAAATGCGGCCAGTGAGGTCCAGAAATTTGTCGAGCAGAGGAACGAGTGAAGAACAAGGGCAGAGGCCCAAGCTATAATGACTACACAGCCTAACACCAGCATGGTACCCTTTCAGTTTAGGGCAGCACAGGAAGCCCCAGCTCAGAGGGTGGGCAATGGCTCAATGGCACAAATGACCCCCGAGCAGATAAGGGCCTATTATAATCGTGAGTTCACTCCCTTAGGGCAATCCCTCAATGTCTTGTTTCCTTTGTTAATCAAGAAGAGTTTGGTCACACGATTCTGACCAGGCCCTCCACCAAACCCTCTCCCCAGAAATTATGACCCTCACGTACACTACAATTTCCACCAGGGGTCGGGTCACTCAACTGATTGATGCTTTCCATTAAAGCATGCAATCTAATACCTGATTGAGGTGGGGAAGCTCATTCCTCCAGCTTCTCCTCAAGCAAACCTGCACACCCATATTCTCAAGGCATCGTTGCCACCACAACCACAAGGAGGAATGGGCCCAAGGGCCACCATTAACATGCTACAGGAAGAGGTGGAAGAGTTCGACCCCTCGGAACAAATCAGTATACGGGAAAGCTACAAAACCCCAAGGCAATGGAGCCAGGGGAGTGAAATCATAGGGGTAGTCGAGCCTCTAAACTTGGTCGACTATTTTCCGAATCCCACACCATAGGCGACACCTCTAGATCTAAGGCTGTATTTCCTGACACTCGTGCTTATTAGCCAAATTCAACCTAGTTGAGCCTCGCCTCCACTGCACCATCCGTTTTCGCCAACAACTCCTGTCAATTATATGGTGCCCAATTTTACCACACCTTTATAATCAGCCCCATCAACCACATTTGGCCCAATTTTGCCACAACCCCCACTAGTCTATCCATCTCCAGCACCAATCCACTATAGTTGGCCCAGTTTTGCCACAGCCCCGTCAGCTCAGTCATATTCAGCACCTCCATTCATCCCATTCTAAATTTCGGGGCCAACATATGACCCCCATCAGATCCCACTCAACTACAACCAAACGGACGCCAATACTGGCATCAACAACACAAGGGCAGTTGAGTTAATTACCCGATCCGAAAGAATCTCCAAGGAGCCAAAGGTGCCAATACTAGCCCAACCTGAAAAAAGAAGGGAACCTGGGGTAATACAACCTATGGAAAAAATGAGTTGAGAATATGCATTAGAAACACAACTTAAAATAACGTCGGCTCACATTGCCATTTGGGACCTACTAATGACGTCTCCACTCTACTTCCAAGCTCTAATGGGGGCACTGAAAGACGCGCATGTATCCAATAAACTCTCCCTAGATGAAGTGGGGTAAATGATTGCCCAAGTGTTGACCCCTAACGCCATCTCATTTTCAGACGTCGACCTCTCAGCAGAAGGAGGGAACCACTCTAGGTCCCTCAATATCACAACAGAAATTGGGAACATGGTGATACCGTTGATATTAGTAGACAAAGGATCGGCATTGAATGTGTGCCCATTGAAAATCGCGACCAAGATTAGGGTCAACCTAGCTATGTTTCGACCAGCTAGAATAGGAGCCTGAGGGTTCGATAATACTAGAAGGGAAGTAATGGGAGAAGTTGATCTTGAGCTCACAAAAAGTTTGGACTTAATCCTAGCTTACTATATATTTCAAGAGCAATATCGAGTAATTGAAAAGTGGGTAGTACTTACCTGGGGGTGATACTTACCTGTGTTGTGCGTAGATGGTGTAGTCCGTGATGGGACTGATGGGTTGTCTGGATTTTTGTATAGTTGGTGGCGGGACCAGCTGGCTGTCGCTGTGACGTCGCGATGAGACTTAGGAGATTTCTTATCTTTTCTTCTTGTGTCTGTTGTGGTGGAGCTTGGCGGTCGCCAATGTGATGAAATGTCTTGGGGAAGTGATGTCGCGATGGGACTTAGGGATTCTTCCTTTCTTTGGCTGCGTGCTGGACGAGTCCTGGTGGGACGTGGGGATTCTGACAGGATGTTTGTGCTGCAACTTAGCATTGGTCGGATGCGATGGGACATGGGAGGAGTTTTGAATCTTCATGCATTTCTGTTACAGTGGTGTCTAACGACCATTACGTAGCGAGAAATTCGGGAAGAGGGCTCTTCGCTTTAGCAATGGGACACAATCGAGCTTTCTCCCTTTTCATCATATGGTGTGGGAGGTGTTGTTTGAGCTTTTCGGATAGTGATGTTTATGAGGGGATGTTGGTTGAGCATAGTTAGCGATGGGACGCTGGTTAGGTTTTTCTTTTATGGGGGTGTACTAGGGATGAGCCTCGGTGTTGGGGTTGCAGGACCAAATGAGATTTTTGTGTCGCAACGAGGCCTGTTCATGGTGGGAACGAGTCGTAGTTGCATCGCGAGGGGACATATTGATGAATGTGTGTCAGGGTTGTGTCTAGTTGTTTCATTGTTTGCGATGGGATGCCAGTAGGATATTTGCGCGATAGGCGTGTCTTGCTTCTTTCTTTGGCAGATCTTGGGTTGTAAGATCACATTGTGGTTGCATCGTGATTGGCTTCGTCTTTGGCTTCTCACGAGAGGATGGGTGGTGGCATGATTTATTTATCGCGATGGGACGTTCGTGACGAGGTTATGTAATGGGGTTCTCCATCTCCAGTGGGATCATGATGGGAGATGGGTAAGCGGCTGTGACATTCTTTCTGAACAGCGTGTGAGGCCACGCGATGGGACAGGAGAATTTTGATCAAGATCGGGTGGAAAGGTATGAAGGTGTAGATTTTGTTCAAAGTCAGATATTGCGTGCCAGTTTTAGGTTGCTCAATATGATTGTGCGCCTATTTTCGAGTGTGCGATAGCAGGTTTGAAGGGTTGTTTGCACATGTGTGAGTGTGCGGGTGATTGAGTTATGTGTTCAAACACTTATGCGTGATCGGGTTAAGCGCACGTATATGAGCATGTGATTGAGTCCGTACTCTATATAAGCGAGGGAGCCTTCATTTATTTCTCATTCTCTGGTTTAGTCTCGAGTTTTACTTTTTCTAGATCTCTTGTGTTCTAAAATTCATTTTTTAGTGATATCGGATGATCTAACCGTCCAATTGGGATGTTGTTTCTTCCTATGTTCGTAATTTTGCGTGATATTTGCCTTGAGGTGAAGCTTGGGGATGATATTTTTCTTGGAATGGGCGGTATTGGGAATGAGGACGCTAGTCTTCACATCGATCCCTTTTAGGGAGTAGTAAAGGCATTGTTGAGGAGGCGGCGGTAGAGGAGGTGAAGATAGCGGAAGAGGAGTTACAAGTGGAGGGATGTGTTCTCCAACCAATCCTGCCTGAAGGCTCCGCTTGGACGCTCCGAGCGGAATCTGCTCTTCACTCTGTCTCAGTTTTGAACCCAATCTCCATTTTTGGGTTGTAGGTTAAAGTTTTAGGTTTTCGTTTTGGGTTGTATATTCAGGAGGTATGCCTCCGGTGATATTATGTAAAAAAAGTTTATTAAATGAAAGGTTATTTTATTTATTATGTTTGCTTTATTCCTTTAATTTTGTGATCGGTTAACTTTTATTGTCATGATGAGGGAATGAGTCCTGTGTTTAGGATTAATGGTTTTTTTGTTTTGTTCTTATGTTTGGATTTAGGATGACACTTGTTAGATAGGTGTAAATTTAGATTTAATTTTTTAAATGTTCTAGATGAGTGTTAGATATTTTAATCTTATTGGTTCATCTATTTTTGAGTGGATTGGTGTTTCTTAGGGGTTTAAGTATTGTATGATCATTGGCTCATCTATGTTTGCCATAGATTTAATTAGATGGAGGATATTTGTGAGTGTGACACTTGTTGTTTTGTGATTTAGGAGCTGTATGTTATCAATAGAGGCTAAGGGGCTTGGTTTTGTTTTGAATTTTATTTCCAAACTTAGGATTTAAAAGTTTGGGGCATTTTTAGTTTCTAATGTCTTTTATTCCTTTTTATTTTGCATCCCAGGTATTAAATCCTAAGAGGTTTGTAACCATATTGTTTTTTTTTCTTTATTGTTGAGAATGAGAAATAGTTTTCTCTTATTGTGTTTGTTTCATTTATGTTTATTTATGTTTGTTGTTGTGTGTTTCTTGGGTTACGTTGGAGGGGGAATGGGTAATGGCAGAGTATGGTGTTTATTTTTCGAATGTATCTCTTTTGTTCTGTTTCAGGTGTTCGTTTTGGGGTCCCATGGCGGAAAAGTAAGAGCTAAAAAAAAAATGCCCCTATTTGGGGTATCCGAGGTGGAAAAGCAAGAATTGAATTGAAAAGAAAATGAAATGCCCCAGTTTCGGGTATTCAAAGTGGGGAAGCAGGATCTAAATTGAAAACAAAAAGGAATGCCCCAGTTTGGGTTATCGGCCTTGTGACCAGAGTATCGCTACCAAAGTGCTAGCACTCTTAAAAAAATGCCCCAGTGTCAAGTGACAATGGGACTTCATCAGCCTCTTAGATATTCTGGAGTGTGTTAGTAATGATCCTATGTCGGGAAGTAGTTTAATTATTTCGACCATATGTCGGGATTGATTGTGTGAGTGCTGAACAATTCATTATGTATCATAGCTTTTAACAAGATTGAGGTGTATGGTAGATAATGAGTGATTGCATCACTGGTCATTCGAGAGTTTCAAATTTTATTCCGAAGAGATTTTGAAAATCAACTGACTGACTCATTGTTTAAAAAGAAAATAAAGGATGAAGAGGAGGTATGGTTTATTGATCTAGGGTAGCTTCTTATTCAACCAAATTTTGAAATAGTAGTCAACTACTTTCTTCTCGGGTGGATAATGCGATGCCATAATTGAGCTCTTCGTTATGGTCCAACATCATCAAAGTCTCAAATTCTATGGTTAGCAAGAGCTTTGTCCTCCCACCACCGTACGACGATATCTAGTAGTGTGAAGATATCAGGGAGGCCCTCACAGTTTGCTTGTGCCCTCCTAATATAATACCAGGAATGCCCTCACAATTTTCTTATGCTTTCCCGAATTCATTGATTATTCATTCGTCGTATTGCTCTCTCTCGGTTGTGCTTTCTTTTCTGTATATTTTTTGAACAACCTGCTAACACTAGAATTGTGAGGTTTGATGGAACCTTATATTTTCATTTTTCTGCTCTAACATCGACTCCAATGGCTGAAGGGGGTGTATGAGAATCTAGAGTTTTCTATATTTTAGAAAGAAAGTTTCAGATCCACTAGTCCTGTCGATCAACTTGCCCGAATAAGAGGGTGGTCAATGAGGCAGATGATACCCAAAATGGTTTCAAAAATAATGACCTACAACTGAAAAATGCCTTGTGATGACTGCGAGGATGATAGGTATATAAGTATGTTTGTTTAGGCTACGAGACATGATGGTCATTGAGTTATGATTCCAAGCGTCAGAAAGTCTTTCCCCTATGGTTGTTTCTTGGGCATGTTGCCAAGATAATATAAGTACTTCCCTTGTGGATTTTGATTTCTTCCAGGTTAGGCGGTTGTATAGGCACTTTTCTTAGTAGTAGCTCCTCGATTTCAAGTTCTCGGTCGAGTATGAGTTCGAAGGGTTTGGGGCATAGAAGAGTATTTTTGTTTTCGAGTATTTACATTTTGGGCATTTATACTTTTATTTTTTTTTTGTACTTTTCTATATTCTTGTTGTATTATTTTTTTGTTATTACTATTGTGGTACAGTACAACATCAGTTCCTTAGGCAGGAGACTGACTCAGGAAGTTTTCTTGGTGGGACATGTTGGATGGTCGAAGTGACCGTTCAATCAGATAATATTATTTCGGGGTCCTCGATCCCTTTTGATCTGATCGATGAGGGATGAGAGTGAGGTTATGTTTAGGTTTGTATTTTGGATGGTATAGGGTTTATCAAAATAAGTGTGGTGTCGTTTGATTTCTTCCTTCGATAGATCCTTTGTGTCCGGGGTCTCCTTATCTAGAGGGACCTTCTTTTATGTTTCGATGGAGTGAGGCATCTCATAGAGATGAAGCGTAGAGTTGAGAAAGAGTTCTTCGGGGTCATTTGTAGGTGGTTGGAAAACTGCTTGCGAGTGAAGTTGGAGTAGAAACTGTTGAGAGGGACGGTAGTGTTATAAAGGTAGTGATAAGATAAGGCAGTGGTAGAGTAGGAAGAGGAGACGCGAAGTTGTAGGCCAAGGTTGGCCTTTCCTACGTGTGGGGCGGTCTAGTTTTGTTTGATTATGCTTGTTTGGTTTGATTCGCACTTTGGGTTTATCGTGAGGTTGCTTTAAAGTTTTATTTATAATTCTTCGAGGAGGTTGAGTATCATAAATTTGACGTAGTAGTTTTGTTGCTAATTGGAGTTCGATGAAGGTTTTGATTGTGAGGTCCACGGAGATTTGGATCTGATGATCAGAAGCGAATTTAGTTGTGACGTTGATTTCGTGTTTTGATGGGATTTGAGGTATGTTGATTTGGATGGTGATTGGCGTCGTAAGATTTGAGTTTGGTTTGATTTTGAAAGTGGGAGCGATGATCCACTCCTTGATAGGTTTTGTGGTAGGCTCAAAGGTGAGTGGGGTTGGCATTGTAGGAATAGGTTCAATTTTAGTACCGGGTTCATGTTTGATAACATGCTCGAGTTCAATGATGGGTTCAAGTTTGATGATGGGCTTGGATTTGTTGATAGTTTGAGGTTTGATGATAGATTCGTATTCGGTGATCAATTTAGGTTTGACGGTAGGTTCAGGTTCGAGAATCGATTTAGATTCACTGATAGTTGGAGGCTTGATGTCAAGTTTGTATTCGGTGATCAGTTTAGGTTTGACGATAGGTTCAGGTTTGACAATGGGTTTGGATTTGATGGCGGTTCGCCTTTGATGGAGGGTTCGAGCTTGTGGATGGGTGTTAGGTCGATGATAGGTAGGGTGTGTAGGTTCGACGATTGGTTTAAGTTCAATGATAGGTTTGGTTTTGTGTCCGATGAAAAATTCAAGTTCGATCATGGGTTTAGGTTTGGTGATAGGTTCAAGTTTAAGGATAGGTTTAGGTTCGATAATAGGTTTAGATTCAATAATAGGTTTAGTTTTGATAGTAGGTTTAGGTTTGATAGTAGGTTTAGGTTTAGGTTTGATGATAAGTTTAGGTTTAGGTTTGATGATAAGTTTAGGTTTTATAATAATTTGAGTTTGGGGTTCAGTTTCATGGTTGGTGGAATGGTAAGTTCAATAGTGGGTTTAAGTTCTTATTTCGGAGTTGAGGGGATGATAAGTTTGGTGGCGAGTTCTATAGGGGTTGATCCATGAGTTGGTTTTGAGGTCGGTTTAATGATTGATTCTGAAGTGAGTGAAATGGGTGGTTCGGAGGTATGTTTGGTAACAGATTCGGGTTCGAGATTTTGTTTTGAAGTTGGTGAGGTGGTAGTGAGTTTAGGTTCTGAAGTGGGTGTAGAAGTTGATTCAAGAGTTGATTTTGAGGTTAGTGGGGTGATGTGTTTGTTGTTGAGTTCAAATTTTAAAGGTGTAGGGATTGATTCAGGGACTTGTTTTGAGATAGGTGGGGCAATGTGTTTGACAATGAGTTCGGTTTTTTGGGTTGAATTGGGCGAGAGGCTAGTGATTTTGGGGTTACATTGGTTTACAGGTTTGGATTCAGAGTGTAGTTTTGTGATTGGTTTAAGTATGAATGGTGTAGTATAATACCGATTGATTGGTTCGAAAGCTATTCCTAGAGTCGGCATGTGAGTTTGTTCGGGGGTAGTTTGCGTCATTGGTTTGGGCGTCTATTCAGGAGATGTGGGGATTGATTCGTTTGTTGGTAGGTTTTCGGATTCAAGGGTAGGTTGAGTTGGTTCGGAGATAAGCGCATTGAGCTCGGTGATGAGTTTGGTGATGAGTTGAGTTAGTTTAGGGGTGGATTCGGTGATAGTTGAGTTTTATCGAACAATGGATTGTAATAGGTGATGTTAGTTTGCGTGTCGTTGGGGCACTGGTTTAGGTCATAGTACGGGTTCATGTATTGGTTGGTATATAGTGGTTGGTCTTGGTCAGGGTATAGAGGTTGGTTATAGTCAGGGTACAGGTTTGTGTAGAGGTCTTGAGCTTGGTCATATAGGTGGCATGGTTGAGGGTTAGTTTGGTTTTTTTCTTGGTTTGCATTGATTTATTTAGAGTCTATGGCTTCGTTTAGGGTGTTTGTCTAGGGGTTGTCAGAGGAGGGTCCGTTGGATGTTAAGGTAGGAAGACTGAGGTCTCCATTCTTCAGTTGACGTTCTATGCGTGAGGTTCGTTGATAAAGGCTAAAGAGGTCGTGAGAGTCGCTTAGGATGAGAACGCTCCAAAGAGGCTCTCGGGTATTGCTAATCACGATTTCTATCGCATCACTTTGTTTTATTTGATTCCCACATTCGAGGCAAGTCTTCTCCAACTATTGGTGAATGTCGAGAAGTCTTCACCGTCCTCTTGTCTTGTGTGTGTCAAGTCAGCGAGACTGATTTCTTCATGAGTCAGGTGCTGGTATTGATCTAGGAATCTGCCGACTAAGTCTTCGAATGTCTCAATTTCGGCTAAAGGTAAGGCTGCAAACTAGTCAAGGGCTTCTCTTTCTAGTGATCTCGGAAAGTAATGGATCAGGAGCCCATGATTAGTGCGAATTGGTCGACAGTCATTGCAGAATAGGGTCAAGTGGTGCTTTGGGTTTCCTGTACGATTATATTTGTTAAATTTTGGAGGTTTAAAACCAGCGAGTATGGTGAAGTTGATGTCTCGGCAAAATTTATCGAATCCAAAAGTATGACCAGAGTGTTCTTTGTTAGCCATGTAGTCATCTAGAAATTGGTGGAGGTGGTTTATGTTTATGGCGGTGTCTTTTCTAGGTGCCTTGGGAGAGGGTTGTCCTTGGCAGTTGTTGTTGTAGAAGGTGTGAGAGGTATATGTGTTATGTGTCGGGAGAGTCGGAGCATGTGGAGGAGTTGGTGTCTTTTCCTTTTATCTGTTCCTCGGAGTACCTTGTCTTTGGGATTGGAGCAATGTGTTGGCTTCTCTTCCTCATTTTGTGAGTGCACTGGGAGTGTGATCCATAACTTGACTATCGGGGTAGCTTCGCTCAGTACCACTTTCTTCAGTGCTATCACTATGATTTATATTTTGTGGAGCGAAGGGATATTTTTCGCTCTCATTAACCATGTTTACCCGAGCACGACGCTGGGCTGTCCATAGAGACGACTTAACGTTATACTTGCTATGGGAACCCCATTGGAGTCGTTGTCATTAAAGTTTAATTTTCTGATGTCGGCCATTTATAAAATAGTTTTTTTTTATTTTTTTTGTTTTTTTTTTTTAAAGTTTATCCACGTGCAAGTGTGTGTAGAAAAGTGATAAAGCAAAACAAAATAAAAATTAAAATAAAAAACAAAAAATATAAAACCAAATTAAATAAAGCAAGAAAAATAGAAAACTAAATTAACTAAACCAGGGCAACCTTAGCGAAAAAGAGTCCCATCGCAATCGCCAGTCTGTTGGTACGCACTTTTTCTAGGATCCTTTCGGTCCTAGGAATCAATGGCCCAATTCGGTCCAATTGGACTCTAGCAAAGGTGATGATGGAGTAATAAATTAGGAAATATTAAATGCCGAAATTGAAGAGGCAAATTTTAAATGAAGAATACCTGAGAAGTTGCGATCACCAGCTGCAGATATTTATCGACGCTACAACACATCACTGATCACTCTTTAAGGGGAAGCAGGGGCTTGCAGGTTGAACTCCTTTACTGAATCGTCTGCCGGCAAACGTCAGCAACTGTGGGTTGCCTTTAGTCTAACTGGTTTGGTTTTCCTATTCCTGCTAGGATTTTAATTAACTTGGTCTCGTAATCCTATTGGGAGTTTGATTAAGAAAGGTCTCCTAATTCTACTAGGTATCTAATTAATTAAGTCTCATAATCCTACTAGAAGTCTAATTAATTTAAATGTCTCAATCCTATTAGAAATCTAATTAATTAAGTCTCCTAATCCTACTGGGAGTCTAATTAATTTAAATATCTTAATTTTAATTAGAACTTGAATTAATTAGAAAAAAAGAGTTTGGGCCCGCTATGCTAAGGAGGATCGGCCTTGTTCTCGGGTACCCTTCGTAAGCTCCCTTGGGCAAATCGGGTGGCTGAAGTTAAAGCAAGTTGAATTTTGGATTATAAAGTAGTATTTTTAGATTTTTAGAGTTGATTTCGGGATTATAATCATGAATTAAATTATGAAACTAGAATTTTAGAAAACTAAATTAATATTTGTGGTTTTAGAAATATTAAACTAAGAAATTAAAACTAGCATTTAAAATGTAAGGACTAAATTCAGGTCCGAAATAAGAAAATTAGGTAGGCCGTATGATTAAGGACTGGTTCTAGAAACTAAGAACTAGAACCAGAGATTAATGATAGAACTAGAAATTAAGATTTTAGAACAAAATTAAAGTCTATGGTCGGTGAATTAGGCCGTCAGATTAAGGACTGGTTCAAAATTCGGAGAGCTAGAACTAGAGATCGAAAATTACGGTCTAAAAAAGGGTTTACGGTCTAAAAACTGAAAACTTAATATTAATAATTGAAACTAAGGGAAAATCCTAAATCTAAAACTAATATTTTTACCTAAGACCGTGTCTTTAGAGAGGAATATCAAAAATTTGAAGCTTGAATCTCAAAATCATGACTAAGTTCCTCTATGTGTTCGTTCTCGGAGTTCTCTAGTTTCAGAATCCAAAAAAAAGTCTATTCTATCTCGTATTGTGTGCCCTCTTTGGGGCGAATTAAAAAAATATCTTTTATAGGTTTTTTTCCAATTAAATGCCCTATTTCAGGCGTTTAACTGGATTGCGCATCGGTCTCTCGGTGCTTAATCGCTTTGAGTCGGTCACCGACTCAGTGAGCGATCGGCTGACTTACTCAGCGAGTTTCCTAGTTCTAACAATGTTAGGACTAATTGCGCGCTTAATGTAGGGTGCGCAATCTGATTAAGCGTCTCTTCCGAAGTGCATAATCGAGGAAGCTTGGAGGTCAAGGATTGTAAGACTAGGTCGGGCGTAGGCCAATTGCACGCCAGTGATCGGGTGCTCAATCCGATCACCCATCTCCTGTGAGGTGTGCGATCGAGTCTCGAAGTGGTATGGAAAAGGAAGTCTGGTCTGAAAGATGGACTAATTGCATGTGTGTGGTTTGGCGTGCGATTGAATTACGCATGTGGTTTTAGGTGCGTAATTCGAGGTCGGCCTGTGTGCAGACTATTATTTCTTGCATTTCGACTATATACTATTGTTTGATATAGTCTCCTATGTTGAGATCTGAGCCATAGAGCTATTGTTTCAGCCTGTGTTCAGCCATGTACTATTATTTCAGTGCATGATTTCCACGTTAGGGTTAGGTGGTTTGAAATGTCAGACTATTGTTTCAGTCTGTATTTCGACTATATACTATTATTTCAGTATATAGTCTCCCTACGTTGGGACCTGAGCCACAGAGCTATTATTTCAGCCTGTGTTCAGCCATATACTATTGTTTCAGTGCATGGTTCTCATATTAGGGTCATGGGGCCTGAGCCACAGAGCTATTATTTCAGCTTGTGTCCAGCCATATACTATTGTTTCACTATATGGTCCCATATTAGGTCAAAAGGGGCGTGAAATGCTAGACTATTATTTCAGTCTGTATTTCGACTATATACTATTGTTTCAGTATATAGTCTCCCTACGTCGGGATCTGAGCTACAGAGATATTGTTTTAGACTGCGTTTGGCCATGTACTATTGTTTCAGTGCATGGTTCCCATGTTAGGATCATGGGGCTTGAGCCACAGAGCTATTGTTTTAGCCTGTGTCCAGCCATATACTATTGTTTCAGTATATGGTCGCACAACAGGGTTATGAGGTCAAAGGTGGTTGACCGAACAGATTTGTATATTCCGAGAGGGCAAAATGGGGGTGTCTATAGAGGGGCATTATGTTCCTTCGGGACATGGCTCCTGACTTCTGACACCGATCGCATGCCTGACAAAAATTATGGGCATCCTTAAATAGTGATGGCTAATAAAACCCTGATTGTAGCACTTTGACAGCCATTTTTCTTTCTCCGAAGTGGCCCCCACAAGCATAGGTGCGACAAAATTGCAAGATATTGTGAGTGTCACCGACGGGCACACATTTCCTAATTATCTGGTCTGGGCATATTTTGAATAGGTCAAGATCCTCCCAAATATAATATTTGATATTAGAAAAGAAAATATACTTGTCTTGCTTGGACCAGGTTAGGGGAATCTTTCCTATTGCTAAATAGTTTACGATGTTGGCATACCATGGTGTTATTGCTTAGATAGCAAAAAGTTACTCATCTGGAAAAGTATTGTGCAGAGATTCTTTATTGATAGTTTCAGGCATTTCTATTCTGGATAGATGATCAGCCACCACGTTCTCAACTCCTGTTTTTATCTTTGATTTCAAAATTAAATTCCTATAAAAATAAGATCCACCTAATTAGTCTTGGCTTGGCATCCTTTTTAAACAGTAAGTATTTTAGTGCCGAGTGATTAGAGTAGATGAAGATCTTTGATCCTAATAGGTACTGCCAAAATTTTTCTAGTACAAATACAACAGCTAGAAGCTCCTTCTCAGTGGTGGTGTAGTTCACATGAGCTTCTATCAAAGTGCGGCTCGCATAGTAAATTACGTGTGAAACCTTGTCTTTCCGCTGTCCTAGGACTGCGCCTATTGCGTGATAAGAGGCATCACACATTACTTCAAATGGTACGGAGTAGTTAGGAGGCTGAATAATTAGTGCAGATGAAAGAGATGTCTTAAGCTTGTTAAATGCGTCAAGACAGACATCGTTGAAATTGAAGGTACATTGTTCTCTAATAGATGACATAGTGGCCTTGAGTTTTTTGAAAAATCTTTGATGAAGTGACGATAGAACCCGGCATGGCCAAGAAAAGATCGAATCTGCCCCACCGAAGTTGGTGGAGGTAGATTCACTACTACGTTGATTTTGGCCATGTCAACTTCTAGTCCTCTTTTATGATTGCCTATGATACATGGAATTGTAGGCACACCAGGATCTTTAAGCTTAGGCGGAGTTCTAGCTTGCAAGACTGAACTTACTTTCTCTATCAAGAAATCTTTTTGCGAGACATTGTTTTGCCATTTCTGTTTCTGCGTACACATTTCCTTTAGTAATCGTGCATAGGTTAGAACCTGTTTAATTGCCTCTAAGAGGGGTAAATTGATCTTTACCTCCTTGAAGATCTCAGTAATTTCTTCTAATTTTTTTATATTTTTATCAAAAGGGGATGGTGCACCAAAAGCATTTGGAAATGGTAACTTTGGTACATAGGATACTTTGGTTAGAGGCTTAGGTGTGCCGTCCTCTTTATTTCTATTTTTTTGTGTTTATCATTTTCTAATTTTTTTAGTTTTTCTTATGGGAGAGTCTCTTCTTTAACTTCATCCTCTTTTTCTCTGGTTGTAGGGACAATTACTGAGGTAGGCATCTCTACTCAATTGTCGACAGTCCGGCCGCTCCTTAAGGTCTAAACAGCTTGGACTATGGGAATTAGTGTCTGCGAGCTCGCTTGGTTACTCTCTCTTTCCTCCCACTGCGAGGCTAGTAGCCCGAATTGGGTTTTTAGATTTGTAATGGATTGAGTGCAAGTTTTGGGAGATCTGAGACAGCTAAGCTAATTCCCTAGAGCGATGGTGCACATGTTGTTGCAAGTCCTGGAGATTTGGATTATAGTAGCACCATCGTTCCCATTCGGAGGATATGGCTGTTGCGCAAAAGATGAGTTTGGGCTATGACTGTTGAGGATTCTGAGAACGTTGTGGGTATGTATAAGATAATTCTTGTTGGGTTACATTTGGGAAGCCATAAGGATTGTCCCATTAAAAATTATAAGAATTCTCAACACTGGCCCACTGAGAGGTAAAGGCCTGCTCCATCTCCAACATAGCTGGTGCCAAGGAGTAGTTGGGAATTCTATTGGGGGATGAGTCATATTTACGATTCGGCCATGAATTTTCAACACGGCCTTGCATCTTAAATAAAATATGATATATAGTTCTAATTATTATTTTATTTTATTTTAAGAAGGCAGGGAGAGACAAATCTAAGCCTCTAGTTTCTGTGGCCAACAAAAGTGTTGAACCTTTGATTTGCTGCTTCGATTAAATCAGCAAAAGCTTAAGAAGTGATAAAAAAAAGATTAAAAATATAAAGAAATATAAAAAGAGAAAGACAAATACTCGTTTTCTTAAACTAATATAAGCATAAAATAAAATGCTATCCCTGGCAGCGGCGCCAAAAACTTGATTCGCTGGTTATATGTATCTAATTAAGTCTTAACCTATTGCAAGCGCACAATGGAAATTGTAGAGCTAGTATAGGATCGCTCCCACGAAAATATGTTTTATATTGTATATATATATTAATTTTTTGAAAACTTATATTTATATTTTAAGATCCTAAACTACTTGAGAAATATGAATAAAGAATGGTTACTTAAACTAAATTGTAAAAAATAAATCCTAAATTCTCCTTCTTCAGATTGTGGTCATCAATCACAATCTTCAGCTATCAGATATTTATAAATTTAAAATACCGTTATACTATATCTCAGTCTTTTAGAATTTGGGCGTCAATCAAAAACTAGCATCATTCAATATAGATTTACACTAATCTTTAATCTACCAGAAATTTGGGCATCAATCAAATTCCAGAAAATCAAAGATGGAAAATAAAAATCATTACACTAATCTACAAACTTCAACCTGAGCCGTCAATTCAAATTAAAATCTGAAGATGTTTACAAAGCAGTAAATTGCAATAAAATAAATCTAACTAGAAAGCAATAAAAATATATCTTTAACCCCTCAACCGTAGTCGTCAATTGCTTCTGAGAAACTACAGATATCTACTGTAATCTTTCAGCTCTCAATCGTAGCCGTCAATTGTGATTGAGGAACCTTGGATATCTAAACTAAACTACTCTAATGATCGGAAGAAAACACAACCTCAGTTGTTAATTGATGCTGAAAATTTCTTCGATGGCTAATTCCTATACCAAGCCCTCTTATTTATAGATCATAAGGGGTTGATTTACAAAACTCCTAGTTCTAATACAAGAAACTACTAAAACAAAAACTGTCCTAATATAACTCTACTTCTACTTTTATCCTTCCTTGCTTGAATTATTGATGTATTTCTGAATTGTTCTCCTTTATTTCAGCAGCAGAGTCCTTCTAAGAGTTTATCTTCATCAATCTTCTCAAATCCGTGATTCACCAGACTTCCTTTTTTAAGAGATTTTCTAATTTTATGTATGGCAATATAGATTCTCACGTGATCAGCAACAGCAATAGGCTTTCCTTCTGTAAAATCATAAATCACGATTTCCTTCTTCTATTGTAGCTTTCTCTAGAAAATCATAAATCATGATTTTCTATCTTTTAACACATCTTCCTATTAATGATTTCTATTTACGATTCTTTATTGTCTTCTTTGTATCGCTTATCTTTTTGAACGTCTCCTGAAGAATCGTCTTTTGAAGAATTGTAAATTCTCATTTCCCTTCTTCAGCAATAGCACTCTCCCGGGGGAGGCAAGTTTTCTTCCTTTTCTCTTTTTATCCTTTCTGATGGCTAAGTGCCCACATTCTACTTCTCTCGGGGGAACAACGATGGCCGATAGTTGGTCCCTGACTTGAGGATGGGACATGTCGGCTGTCGGGCCTTGAGCCACGCAGTAGCTTGTCCTGATAAATTCCCTGAGATGCTTGTCACAAACAGGGTGAAGTTGGAAGAAGGGATACGTACCGGGGTTATGCCACTCCAGGGAGGGAGGTACTGTGTGTATTCTTCCTCTTTCAGGAACGTGGAGATCAGTGCTTCTTCCTTGTTTGGTTCTTCGTCCTACTGAGTTGTTTCCTCGTGTGACTCCGGGTTGGTTGTCATCTCGGCTACTTGATCTGGAGTGTTGTCAATCTCTGGTGAACTTTGAGAGGCGATTCCTTCATCTTCGGGCTCAGAGTCATAGAGAGGCAATGTTGATGGAACGAGTTTTGGGTTCAGAGGAGTCAAAGGTCCTGACAGCGATCTCTGAAAGTTAGGTTTCCGAGCCCTGAATGCCTAGACGTGTATCCGAGTGAAATTCGGATACGACGAGGGGTTTGGAGGTGCAATTTGAGTGATCAAAGTTGAGGGATGCGACCAAACGGTTGGAGGTCTTGGAGGTTCGGTTGGCTCAACTGGTGTATTGGGAGGATTGATGCGGATGATCTAGGTCGAAGGATTAACATGGAGTCTGCTAGGGAGATCCACTGTAGTAATGTGGGATACCGGTCCTTGGTTATGGTTTGCCATGGGATTGTTTATAATCCTCAGATTCTGTGGAGGTGGATTGTTACTTTGGTTGGGGTTTCCAAGGGATTCCTAGTCGATCTGGTTTCGATCATTCATATCATAGATCATGTCCCGCAAGACCCATAAGTCTTACAGGTTGTGACTTACCAATCTATGAAATGTGCAGAATTTACTATAATCAAGGTGTGCTGGCCAGGGCCGTGATCTCTCTGGTGGGAGTCAGATGAGGTTCTGATTGCAGAGGAGGCGAAAGATGCTAGGGATGGTGTCAGGCAATGGAGGGTAGTGTTCACGCTTTGGCTGATAAGGAGGCCTGACTTGTTGGTTGAAGTTTTGCTATGGGGGCATGTTATTGTAGCTCTGGGGGTTGGCCGCCCGATTCTGCATTATATTCTGATGCGGGTTCTGGTAGGTATTCTGATATGGATTGTGATTCTGGTATTGATTAGAATACCACTGTTGATTCTGGTTCTAGTATTGATTTTGACCAGTGTTTCTCTGCTAGAATTTCCCACTTCTGAAATTTTGTCCTTCGTTAACGACTACGTTGACTTGCTTAGAACCATCAGTCTTCTTATTGTTCTTCATTTTTGAATCTCTAGAAGAGGTGCCTTTCGATGTTATCATCGAGAGGGCGAGGTCTCGACCCTTAATGTGTCGTTGTACACGGTTAGCGCGCAAGTGGAGGGCAGTGAAGTCTAGGCAATCACTTATAATAAGAGTGCTTTGAAGAGGCTCCTTGATGTTGTCGATGATGATATCGATGGTGTCCTTCTCCTTCATCTGACTCTCGGTGCAAGCTGTGAGCTTCCTCCACCGAGTCGCGAAGTCCGTGAAGTCTTCTTCGGGTTCGTGCTTAGTTGTCATCAGGTCGCTGAGACTAACCACTTCTTGTATCAAGTGCTTGCACTGGTCAAGGAATTGACTGACTAGGTCGTCGAACGTGCCGATCTCATTCAGTGGTAGCCCAATGAACCAATCGATAATTTCTCCTTCTAACGATCTTTGGAAATAGTGGATCAGGAGCCCTTAGTTGTCGCAAATGGGCCGACAGTCATTGCAAAATAACGCCAGGTGATGATTTGGATTCCCGGTGCCATTGTACTTCGAACGAGGACTTGAATCCTATGGGTAAATTAAACTCGAGGTCCTAGCAGAATTTGTCGAATCTGAACAAGAATCTGGGGCGCTCTCTCTTAGCCATATAATCGTCTAGAATCTTGGGGGGGTCCTCTACTCTTACGATGGCATCTTTCCTAATGGTCTGGGGATGGGGTCTACCTTATGGGTTGTTGCTGACGAAGGTGTGCACAGTCTGCCTCGGTGGAGTCATACGAGGGGACGTGGTGTTTGGAGTTGGAGGCGGCCCCTCCTCTTGCCTTCGTTGTTGCTCCTCCTGCTCTTGTTGGTCTTTGACAATCTCATATGCGGCCCCCATGCCTCGGAGTAACTCTTCCGCTTCGCTCCTCCTCTTTGCAACTTTTGGACTCTAAGTTCCACAAGTTGTTGGGCCATGAAGTTTTGCCCAGCATTACTTTCTCCTTGGTCATCACGGTTACTGGCGCTTGGGGGAGTGAAGGGGTTTCCCTCGCTGCCAGCCATGTTAATTTCAGAGTGACATGAGGGAGAATCATAAGACGACTAGGCGTCATACATGGGGTTGTCGTGGTATCCCCATGGTGGCAGGTTACTGCTACTAGTCAGGTTTATTCTACGTATTCCTGACATCTCTAGCCTTTGAAAGATGTTCATGCACTCTCGAGGAGCTCTCGAGAGTGTGATTGTGTGCAAGAAAGTGATAAAGCAAGAAAATAAAGCAGAAAAATGAAACTAAACTAAACAAAGCAGGAAAATAAAATTAAAATAGGACAGAAAGTAAAACTAACTAGAGTGAAGCAGGAAAGTAAGGCTAAACTAAACAGAAACTATGTTAGCAAAAAGAGTCCCATCGCGATCGCCAGTCTATTGGTACACGCTTTTTCTGGGTTCCTTTCGGTCCCCAGAAGAAGTGGCCCAATCCAGTCCATGTGGACCCTGGCTAAGGGCGATAGAGTAATAAATTGTAGAATATTAAATACTGAAAGAAAAAGAGGCGAATATTAAATGGAGAATACTTGGGTTTATGCGATCGCCAGCTGTAGATGTTTATTGACACTGCAACACGTCACTGATCACACGCGGGGAGATGTGTGTCGACTCCTTTACTGAGCGTCGGCCGTCCAACTCCAGCAGCTCTGAATAGTCATTGGTCTGTCTAGCCTAACTTCCTAATCCTACTATGAGTATAATTGATTCAGTTTTCTAATCCTACTTCGAATCTAACTAATTGTGGGTCTCCTTGTGCTACTCTAACTCTAACTAGTTTAGTTTCCTAATGCTACTCTAATTCTAAAAAAAATGGGGGATTGTGGCCCGTTATGCTAAGGAGGATCGGCCCCGTTCTCAGGTACCCCCCGTAAGCTCCCTTGGGCAAATCGGCTAGGCTAAGGGCAATTTTTATAAATATAAGAAATTACAGACTGAACTAAGAACTAAGAACTAAGGACTAAGAACCAAGAACTAAGAACTAAGAATTAAGAATTAAGAACTAGGGGAGAGATTACCTAAAGCTGAGCGCTTCTTCCTCCCTGATTCTCCTTCTCCTAACGCCGCAGAAAGAAACTTGAACTTTCTTAGAGAGGCCTAAGCTCGAGAGAGGGGAGATTGCTATGAAAATTGGTGTGTTTGGGCATATGGTAGGGGGGTTTTTATACATATCGGGCTAATTTCATGTGTGTGTGGGCACGCATGTAATCGCCAATTATGCGCATAGAGCTATGCGTGGGATTGAATTCCACACAGGGTTCCATGCGTGCAATTTGGTTTGAGTCGGTCACGGACTCGAGAATGACTGACTTACTAGCTCAGCCGGATCATGCATAAAATTCAATTACGCACTAGAGCATATGAGCATAATCGAGGAGTTCGAGCGGTTTGGGGTTTTAGAGTTCCAGTCTAAATCTAGACTAATTTCTCGCATGTAGGGAAGCGTGCAATCGAATTTCACATATCAAGATATGTGTAAAATATAGAACTTCAGGTGGTGCACGAAAGTGTATGCTGAGTCCAAGTTGGATTGATTGCGCGCGGGTAGCTCTGCTGCAATTTAATTACGCGTGTAGGTTCACACGCGCAATTCGAGGGCTTTGAGGCCTTATTGGGTCTGAGGTTCTGGGCTGATATTTTGGCCCATGTCTCAACCATACACTATATGCATAGTGTGTAGTCCTTGGGTTTAGGGCTTTAATACTTCCGAAGAGGGTTAATCCTTTTCCAAGAACGAGTTTGTATGTTCCGAGATGGCGAAGAGGAGGTGTCTACACTATCATCTACCAGTAAACCCTAGTTCCCATCTATCCAAGCTCACAAAATCCTAGGAAACCTTAGATTAGGGATTACCTAATTGCTAAACCCATTAGCCCTTAAGAATCTCTATAATGACCTCTCCTATAAATAGAGAGCCACCCCCCCTTGATTAGGGCTTTGAAAATTTTTCTAAAAGAGAGAAAGCCTTAGAGAATTCCCTCTCCGTTTTCAAGCACTAATCCTCCAAATTCGAGAACCTAGGTTCCGCCTTCATACCCCATTATTCCATCATCAATCTCTCTAAGTGATCAGTCACATAATATACCATTTTATTACCCTTAACTTAGTGATGCTAGGACTTAGTTTGCTACTAATAAGTTACCGATGTGCACATATTAAGGAAAACCAGTAAAAGAGAGCCATAATGTTAATCTTTATCAAAATGAACTCAAAAAGAACAGTAAAAGACAATTAAGCATAAAAAAATGATTCACTATATACTGAAGGCTAGAAAATTGTGAAAAGACGATTGAGCGCTGTTACTACAGAGAGAAATGAGAAATCGTAATTTACGATTTCCTAGATGTTCAAGAAGTTGAAGTGATACAGAAGAAAAAGCGATGAATCGTAATCCAGAGAATCGTCTAGAGAGAGAAAGCAATGAAAAATAGAAAATCGTAATTTACGATTTTCCAGAAAAAGAAAAGAAAAGAGATAATCGTGATTTACGATTACGATTATGACGCTTTCCTATTGACTATCACTGCTGCTGATCACGTAAAGATTACACCACCATGAATAGAATTAGAAGAACTCTTGAATTAGAAGTTTGGCTGATCACGGATCCGAGATGATTGATGAAGATAGATTCCAGACGATCTTTACTACGAAACAATCTAGAAGTACATCGACTAAAGGAAGCAAGGAACTATAAAATTAGAATTAGAATTATATTAGGAGAGTTTTATTTCTTTTATTAGAATTAGAAGTCTTATAAACCGACTCCTTATGATTTATAAATAAGAGAGCCTGGTATAGGAATAATCATCGAAGAATTTCACAGCATCAATTGACAACTGAGACCTGTGTTTTCTCCTGATCAAAGTAGTTTAGGAACATAAAAGATAAATATACGTTTTCATAAAAATTAAGTTAATATAATTTAACCTATCTTTGTGGGAACGATCCTTTACTAGTATTATAATTTTCATTGTGCACTTGCAATAGGTTAAGACTTAATTATATACACATAAAAAAGTGCCAATCAAGTTTTTGGCGCCATTGCCATGGATAAGTAATTTATATTAATTTAAGAAAACTTGTATTTATCTTTCTCTTTTTTATATTTCTTTATATTTGTAATTTTCTTTGATCTCTTAAATCTTTTGCAGGTTTATTCGGAGTGGCGAATCGGAGTTTCAACTTCCCCTGATCAGAGAAGCTCGAGGCTTAGATTTACTCTCTCTCCCAACTTTTTAGAATTAAAATCAAATAAAGCTGAAAATAAAAAAAAACATTTATAATAAACTATTTTAGCCATCATGTCCTGATTTCATTATGGTAGGAAGAGACCAATATGTGGCTAAGACATTGGGGGAGTATTATGCTTTAACACCTCTTACACCTCCCCCATGTATCTAAATACACCCTACAGTCGGTAATAGGACTTTTGAAATTATGCCCAATGTGTTTCAAATACTTCCGACTTTTCATGGGCTAATGGACGAAGACCCCTATCTGTATTTAAATAAATTTGTAAAAGTATGCACTGTCATTCGAATTAAGAACTTGACAGAAGAGTACACTCGATTGAGGCTATTCGCATATTCCCTCATAGATGAAGCAGTGGATAAACTCTTTGCCTCACAATTCAATTCTTAATTGGGAAGGATTGGAACGTATGTTTATTATGAAATTCTTCCCAATTAGCAGAATGAATAAAATTCGGCATCTTATCATAACATTCCATCAATTCCTGGATGAATCTCTTCAGGAGTGTTGGAGCCATCTCAAGGATCTTCTGCACAAGTGCCCTCACCACAGGGTTACGTGATGGCAACTTGTGCTCATTTTTTATGAAGGCCTTGAAGATGCAAACCAGCATAGGATTGATGTAGCCTGTGGCAGTATGTTTCATAATTTGACAGCAGAAGAAGCTTGGGAACTCTTTGAGACCCTTAGCGAGAAATCAATGCAAAACCACGCATCGGGTGAGATTGATTCGGAGACTTTAACAAATATACTTCTTAAGCAAGGTAGATTATATAGATTAAAGTCAATGATAAAAGATTTTCCATAACTGAGGTTTTGGAAAACAAAAATTCAATCTTTGGTGGGTATAAAATCATACCCAATATCTCAAAAAGGAGAAGCCTGTGGTCTTAACTATGACCCAACTCAGGTAGTCTCCTGACCTCCAACTATTCCTCCTTGCCCCACAGGAGCCGAAAACCACACTACTAATGAGGATGCCTTGTTGCAAATAGTAGACAGCTGGGTGCAAGATAGTCGCATCCGCATAATACGATTACTCAATCATCTGCGGTAATCTGTTGTAAGGTTAGAAACTCAAATTGAGCAACTAACCCTTTTTGAGAGAAAGAGTAACGTACTACCTTCGCATGCAGTTGGTACGTCTAGAGGACATATATTTAAGGGAGACACATCAACTCCCTCTGCTTTTAATTGAACTCCTCTAGAACCCGTTGAGCTACCGACTCACTAGTAGCAAATACCTGTAACATATGTATATAATTTAGAAGAGTATTCTACGATTTGCAGTATATAAAAGTACACTCAATCGTAAAGTTTCTTATGTATAGTCACAATCACTTTACTGATATAGATTTACGATGTCTCATGATACGTAGAGTCAAATCATAGCGAGTACAATTTGAAGCTTTATAGAGTTTCACTTTCGTTCCACAGAATTATAAACGACAATTTTGGGGAACAGGCGACTCCAGTGATCGATCTTATCGATTGCATTGGAACTCAAACCCATTTAATTCATAGAGGAAGCAAACACGCATCGCATTCAATATCTTCACTTGCCAATCACCCAAGCTTATAAGCCTATACCTTGACACGTGAACCCTTCCCCTTCTCTGTAAAATCAGCCTTCACCTTCCCAAAATCTCATCTCTTTCGTCTTCCTTTCATACCCTAACCTTAATGGCAAAAGAAACCAAACAGAGTGATTTCAGTAAGCAACTGGATAGAATTCTTGGAATACATAGAGCTGAGCTCCTGGTTGCAGAATAAAGAGTTGAAAACCTGAAGAGCCAGTGACCAATTCAAGATGTTGAATTATCCTCTGAAACTATCCTTGATCCTAAACCTAACCCAAATTCGACATCACATTCAACGAACTCATTTTCCCCCACTTCCTAACCTTTATACCATCACAACCCACCCTGAATGCAACCTCCAATATGATGATGGTGGGTTGAGCCATCCCTCGCCACCCCTCTCCATTGCTTATACTTTCCCTACCAACTGTGTACATTCTCTTCACATAGTCTTCGAAAGGGAACAATATAGGTGGAGGGTGATCTGGAGATGTGTTCACTTCCCACTCTTCAAAGGACCACAGAGGGATTGCATTTCTTCCTCGAAAGGAATGTGAGGTGCCCTTTTTGTGGGAGGCGGGAGAGGTGTCCACTTCCATCTCATCAACTTCTTCGCACACCTACACTAAGGGTGCAGTTGATGAATCAGGGGGGATGCAAGATAAAGAAGGGCATAGAGAAGTGTTTCGACAACTCTTGGAGTGGCGACCCTACCAAGGTGTGGATACTCCTTTGGTAGGAAGGAATGAGAGACTCTATTCAAGCGGTTAGAAGTCGAGGACTGATCTTTATCGAAGACATCTCTCGGATGTTTCTGCCGTGTCATGTCTAAATTAGTGTGTGTATAGACTTTTCCTAGGATTATTTTCTTTTCTATAATTAGTTTTTTTCATTTTAGTTCTTATATTTTCCTTTCATGTTCATTGTAAAAATTCAGTAATATATAAATTTTTCTTTCTTTTTGACTAACTTTCATTTTTACTAACCATATAATTGTTACTACCCACTAACATTTTTGTTATTGATACTCCGAGAATAAGCCACGGTTATTTCCTCTCTATGTTTGGGGGAAAGTATATATTTGGTGACAAATATTTTTTTTCACTAAATAATCAGATTTCTCAATAATTTGTCGGTAATTTTTTTATTTTAGTGTCCCTTGTTTTTGTGCCAATGAGGGCATTGTCCGATTTAAGTTTGGGAGGATATACAATTTCTGTGTATAGTAAGTAATTCAGTTTAGAAATAGTTTTAGTTAACTTATTTTTGTAAAAAAAATTTTGAAAATTTTTGAATTTTTGATCATTACATAGGAATTATGATAGAAAAAAATTACAATCCTTGAAACCTTATGGTTAATTATAGTAGAAATCCAATAATCGAAAAAAAAAGAACAGTTATAATTCATGCTTAGCTTGTTGAACACTGTATTAGAATGGATGTTTGACATGATAGATTGATCTAAACTGCAAGAATTTTAGACTATAGTTTCAGAATTATAAACCAATGAGCATTTGAGCTATATTTCCTCTTTTATTTAGAGAGATTGTTTCTTTTATTCAAATCAGAAATTTTCTTTGAACTTCTATAATGATATGAAATCTCATATTGCTGAATTTAGAATCAAAATATTCTATGATAAACTGATATTTTGTCTAGAACTATCTGTAGAAATATCAAAATAATAAGGCATCTATGCTAGAAAATCATAAAGATGATTGAAGGCCATCATTTATTAAACTAGAGCCAAAAAGCTAAAATTTCAAAATAAATTCTATCCATTAAACCCATATTAGAAGCCTATAACCAAATTTCTTTGTACCAAAAATCAGATAAACCTTTAACCATATATACTACCCAAAACTTTCAACCTTTAACCTTATATTTTCTGAGATTTTAGAATGCAAAGAAGGGAAAAAGAGAGAGTGGAAGGAGTAAAAAGCAAGAACAGATAATAGGGAATGCTGAAAAGGGTACAACTGAAGAAATGAAAAGGAAAAATATGGGAAAGAATGAAAAATCGTGAAGAAACGATTTCTGAAAAAGGAGAACAATTTTTAAGTAAAAAGCTTTCAAAGAGAGAAAAATTGTAAATTACGATTTTGTAATTGAAGAAATGGGATTTATATAAAAGAAAAAAAAAAAAAGGAAGAAGCTATCCAATTTATGGATACTCACTGAAAAAAAAAAGAAGCTGAAAAGATAGGAGAATGAAGAGCTAAATTCTCAGAAAAATTTTGAATCTTTTTCTACCTTTCTTTGATACCTTCTAAAACCCAAAGCCCCATTAGAAGCCGAAGAAAAGACCTTTCTGATTTACGATTTACAAAAGGATAAGCCTAGTAGAGATATGGATACTAGATACTATGGATTGTACAAGGATTCATATGAATTAAGTAGATTATCCTTTTCTATGAGATTGACAATTTTATCTTTGATTGAATTTTTCTGAAAATATACTGAGAGAACCTAAAAACTTTTGATATCTTTTTGAGAGTATGTCAATAGTGAGTTTTTGAATGAAAGTATTTTCTAAATGCAGATTTGAAAAATATATGAAAAATAAAATTCACTAATGCTTATATCTCCCTTATTATGGATTGAAATTGTTAGAGTTCTAATAAAAAATAACTGTTGTAATGAAAAATAAGGATGAAAGATTGGTAATTTTAGAAAATCGTAATAAACTATGTAGTGACCAATTTAGCCTCTTAGGTAATTTAGTCAATATATTTGGTGTACAAAATTAGTTTAGAATTTTATTAAATTTTTGAAAAATATTTTGAAAAAATTCAAAAATATTTGAAGTTTGTAGGTAACTTCACTGTAAACCTTCAGAAGACTACAACTCCCCCACTAAGGATCACCTAGAGGTTTTAAAAGCTTGTTGCATCTGCTAAATACAATCGTGCTTGCTCCCTACGAAAGTGGCAATTTAATTTTTAATAAGATATTTTATGATTCCTTATTTGTTAAGGACTAGCAAAACGTAAGTTTGGGAGTGTGATCAGTCACATAATATACCATTTTATTACCCTTAACTTAGTGATGCTAAGACTTAGTTTGCTACTAATAAGTTACCGATGTAGTCTTCTGAAGGTTTTCAGTAAAAGAGAGCCATAATATTAATCTTTGTCAAAATAAACTCAAAAAGAACAGTAAAAGATGATTAAGCGTAAAAAGATGATTCACTATATACTGAAGGCTTAAAAATCGTGAAAAGACGATTGAGTGTTGTTACTACAGAGAGAAATGAGAAATCGTAATTTACGCTTTCCCAGAAGACGTTCAGAAAGTTGAAGCGATACAGAAGAAAAAGTGATGAATCTTAATCTAGAGAATCGTCTAGAGAGAAAGCTATGAAAAATAGAAAATCATAATTTACGATTTTCCAGAAAAAGAAAAGAAAAGAGATAATCGTGATTTATGATTATGATTACGAGACTTTCCTGTTGACTACGTGAAGATTATACTACCATGAACAGAATTAGAAGAACTCTTGAATTAGAAGTTTGGCTGATCACGGATCCGAGATGATTGATGAAGATAGATTCTAGAAGATCTCTACTACGGAATAATCCAGAAGTACATCGACTAAAGGAAGTAAGGAACTACAAAATTAGAATTAGAGTTATATTAGGATAGTTTTATTTCTTTTATTAGAATTAGAAGTCTTGTAAACCAACTCCTTATGATCTATAAATAGGAGAGCCCGGTATAGGAATAATCATCGAAGAATTTCACAGCATCAATTGACAACTGAGGTCTGTGTTTTCTCTCGATCAAAGTAGTTTAGGAACTTAAAAGATAAATATACATTTTTATAAAAATTAAGTTAATATCATTTAACCTATCTCTATGGGAACAATCCTTTGCTAGTACTATGATTTCCATTGTTCACTTGCAATAGGTTAAGACTTAATTATATACACAAAAAGTACCAATCACTAAGCCTTTAGCCTTCCTCAACCCATCTCCTATACCACCACTACCAATCTCCTAAGCTCACAAGCCTTAGCTTTCTTAGAATAGTCCTCTAACTCCTTTTGCCTTCAGAAGCTCGTTGGAAATGCACCCACGCGAAGATCCGACCATGGTGCTACAAGGGCCCGAGAGCTCCGATTCTCTTCTATTCATCTACCTTCTTTGCTTTCCCTCTATCCTAGAATTTGAGTTGTTACGCCGCTGAAATTTTAATGATTGCGGGGGGCTCAAATAATATCTGAGTACCTTCAGGCAAGGGGGAGTGTTGTTCAATTTTTATTTTTGCTTTTATATTTGGCCATAGTAGAGACCACTTACGAGAGAGTCAATTGGGTGCCTAACACCTTCCGATTGATAACCGAAGTCCTTACCGAAGAGGCTTTGGCATTGACCGGTGAATTAGAGTCATATTTTGTATTTTGGTACTTTTAATATTGATTTTGGGTATCCCGGGACACCAAAAGCTCTAGGTGGCGACTCTATTTTCCTTACGAGTGCATCATCATGATAGACTCGCGAGAACCCACGATTGCACAGATGGTGACTCCACTGGGGATATTTTGGAACTTTTACTTGAAGTTGGCACCTTTTGCATTTATTTTTCCTTTTGCTAACTTTTTTTGCTCATTTTGCTCACTTACCCCTATGATTCCGTCCTTTACCACCTTAGCCATTTTACGGGTTACTTGATAACTTAGCTTCAATTTCTTATCTTTTACGTGCCTTAGCCGTTTGGTAGGCCTACTTGAGATCTTAGTTCAAATTCCTTGTCATTTACTGCCTTAGCCGCTTTGCTAGCCTACTTGATGCCATTTATATATTTTTCCTAGTCGCCTGACTGGCCCCAACATTTTCTTATTTTTTTTTCATATCCCAATAGTGGATGTTGGCCTGTTACGGTGGCACGGGACTCTCATTGCCCGGATTGAGAACGGCGGCGCAAGCCTCACATTTGGACTTAAGCAAACTCCCCTAAAATATGAAATTAAAATTGAACCAAGTGGGGACTTAATTTTGCTTTGCTCAGGTAGATTATACAAAGGGGTGGGAAAAATAGGTTTACTACATCCGTCCCGATTCCACGTAGAGCAGCAACCCTAGTGGTGATGATCCTGAAAGGTACCACCCCATCCAGTATCTGATAAGGCGCTTATGTCGGAGGTAGATTGGGTGGATGACCGAACTTTACAAAGCCTTAACACCTTGGGGAGCGTGTTAGTCACATCGAAATAGCCTTGTATCCCTTAGGCACAGTGAAGAGGGACCCGAAAAAGGCTAAAAGAAGTGCCCCGGGAGGCATTGCCTAAAACACCTCAGTTTTAGCCCAACTCGGATATGCAATCTGGGAAATCTGTGTATATCAATTTGTGCGTACATACTGTGTACACATAGGTAAAAAATCCAAAAATTCGTTCATGTGTACATACTATGTACACATAATCAAAAAATAAAAAATTTGTTCATGCGTACATACTATGTACGCGTAGTTAAAAAGTCCATAAATTTGCTCAAGCGTACACACTATGTACACATAGCCTGATATACAGTTTTCCAGAATTTGGGTGCTTTTATCATAGTCCCCCGAACCCCCCACTTAGTGCTTTTAAAACTCTCGATAATTCTCACACTCTTGACACCCAAAACGCCCTCGCCGGTCAAGAGAGGTCAACCGCTTATTGGCTCTTCAGGGGGGTCGGCTTGTCGCAGGGATTTCTCAAGATCAAAAGATTTTTTCTTTTTGACACTTAAAAAAGGTATTCGGATCCCGCCGTGGGAGGCATTGGGGGTGTGACTGTCACCCGAAAAGAGAGTTCCAAGGCCCCAAAGAGCACCGTAAGAGAAAGAGATGCACAAATTCATTTCCAAAAAAATTTAAAATCATCAAAAATCGAAAAAAAATTGTTGTTGTTATATATACAAAAATTCAAAAAGAGAACTTGTGGTGCCGTGACAACGGCATCGCCTAACCAGCCATCATCTCGTAGGAGAAGAAGAAGAAGAAGGGTCTTTGGGCCATACCCAAGAAATCCATACTCTACTCGCCTCCAAACCATGTCTTGGGCGGTTGATCCAACCGTCTTTGACCCGGATTCAGCCCCACCACATTCACATGGAGGAGATACCCATTTCCGATCCCTCCACCCAATCCCGATTCAATGTCACCGGGCCATTCAGTGCACCTATTTTTTCCCCCACACCCCATTCTCCCTCCACATCAACCCAGCATATACCCCATATTTCTCCCACATCAAACCAAGTCATGCGCAATTTCCCATATACCTTTACTTCAAATACACTCAATTTTCCACATACCTCCATTCCAAATTTACCCCATTTTTCTTCCACATCAACCCCAAATACACCACATTTTCCCTCATCAACTCAAGTCATGCCTAATTTTCCATATACCTTCACTTCAAATACACCCAATGATCCACATACCTCTATTCAAAATTTATCTCATTTTGGTCCCACATCGACCCCAAATGCACCACATTTTCCCCCATCCACCCAAGTCATGCCTAATTTATCCCATGCACCCCTCATTGGAAGGCCCATCCTCATCCCCTCCCATAGCCGAACCCATGGTTATGATGAAGGACATGGTGAGGGCATACACCACTTGGAAGGCTTCTCAAACCCTTCCACATCCACCCCAAACACATCCAAATCCACAACAAATCCTTCAAAATCTCCACACCCCATTCACCCAAAATACCAATCAACCACTCATAATCCATACCACTGAAGGCCCCTCCCATCAACCATGGGGCCATCCGAGTGGGCCTTAAAGGCCAATACCCAACCCCAAGCCTATTTAGGCCCAAACCCAAGGGTCACATTTTCCAACCCTCCATCCTTCCCCCAATTCCCCACATACATGCACACCCAACAAAAACACCCCATTTATTCCCAAATAACCACCCTTCTCATCCAACCCCCCAATCCGATACACCCCACCCAATTTGGGAATCCATCCTAAACTATCAACCATCCCCAACTTACCCATCCACTCACCTCCTAACAAAATTTCCAAAATATACAATGGCCTCATCAGGCACCTGCTCAAAATCCACAATTCACCCATCCCCTTACCCCATAAGCCATTCATCAAAGCTTTCCCTACCTATAATGGCCCCATTAGGAACCTACTCAATCCCTCCAAATTTCAATTAATATCACCCCTCCACCACCCTATATTGATGCGAGTCATCAATATGAGGAGGATGAGGCTCAGAATAGTGAAGCCTACGTGGGAGCGTTCGCCAGTTTCAACCCCCCACCACCCACACTCACCAACCAACAGGCTGTCCAGAATGAAGCTGGGCAGGACCAACCCCAATATTACCACCCAGAGAGTCAGAGCTACTAAAGGAATAAATGGATAAGATCCAAAAGTAGTTAATGAAGCTGGGCAGGACCAAGATCCATGCCACAGATTTTTCAAATATGTGCCTATTTGTTGAGGTACGTTTGCCACCTAAGTTTAAAGTGTCGTCATTCAATAAATACAACGGCACCGACAACCCCATTGCTCGCTTCAAGTCATATTGTGGGGACATGTGCCAATACGGCGAAGATAAACGACTCCTCATCAAAGTTTTCTAAAAGAGTCTCACAGGGCTCGCACTAAGATGGTTCACTTCTCTTGAACAACCCATGATAAAAAATCCGGAAAGACGTCACCCACCTATTTCAAGAGCAATATGTCTATAATATGGACATCGAGCCACACAAATATGATTTGACTCAATTGAAACAAAAGCCCAATGAGACGTTTAATGAATAACTTGGAAGGTGGAGGGCCCTAGCAGCCCAAGTAAGGAATCACATCTTGGATGAGGAGCAAATTGAGATGATCTCGAAAACCGCCCTACCCGTTATCTCTGATTTCCTAGTAAACTACCAGTAGTCCAGTTTCACTGACTTGGTAAGAAATGCCAACCACTACGAAGGCGCGTTGAGAGAGGGATGGTTGAACAAAAATGCGGCCAGTGAGGTCCAGAAATTTGTCGAGCAGAGGAACGAGTGAAGAACAAGGGCAGAGGCCCAAGCTATAATGACTACACAGCCTAACACCAGCATGGTACCCTTTCAGTTTAGGGCAGCACAGGAAGCCCCAGCTCAGAGGGTGGGCAATGGCTCAATGGCACAAATGACCCCCGAGCAGATAAGGGCCTATTATAATCGTGAGTTCACTCCCTTAGGGCAATCCCTCAATGTCTTGTTTCCTTTGTTAATCAAGAAGAGTTTGGTCACACGATTCTGACCAGGCCCTCCACCAAACCCTCTCCCCAGAAATTATGACCCTCACGTACACTACAATTTCCACCAGGGGTCGGGTCACTCAACTGATTGATGCTTTCCATTAAAGCATGCAATCTAATACCTGATTGAGGTGGGGAAGCTCATTCCTCCAGCTTCTCCTCAAGCAAACCTGCACACCGATATTCTCAAGGCATCGTTGCCACCACAACCACAAGGAGGAATGGGCCCAAGGGCCACCATTAACATGCTACAGGAAGAGGTGGAAGAGTTCGACCCCTCGGAACAAATCAGTATACGGGAAAGCTACAAAACCCCAAGGCAATGGAGCCAGGGGAGTGAAATCATAGGGGTAGTCGAGCCTCTAAACTTGGTCGACTATTTTCCGAATCCCACACCATAGGCGACACCTCTAGATCTAAGGCTGTATTTCCTGACACTCGTGCTTATTAGCCAAATTCAACCTAGTTGAGCCTCGCCTCCACTGCACCATCCGTTTTCGCCAACAACTCCTGTCAATTATATGGTGCCCAATTTTACCACACCTTTATAATCAGCTCCCATCAACCACATTTGGCCCAATTTTGCCACAACCCCCACTAGTCTATCCATCTCCAGCACCAATCCACTATAGTTGGCCCAGTTTTGCCACAGCCCCGTCAGCTCAGTCATATTCAGCACCTCCATTCATCCCATTCTAAATTTCGGGGCCAACATATGACCCCCATCAGATCCCACTCAACTACAACCAAACGGACGCCAATACTGGCATCAACAACACAAGGGCAGTTGAGTTAATTACCCGATCCGAAAGAATCTCCAAGGAGCCAAAGGTGCCAATACTAGCCCAACCTGAAAAAAGAAGGGAACCTGGGGTAATACAACCTATGGAAAAAATGAGTTGAGAATATGCATTAGAAACACAACTTAAAATAACGTCGGCTCACATTGCCATTTGGGACCTACTAATGACGTCTCCACTCTACTTCCAAGCTCTAATGGGGGCACTGAAAGACGCGCATGTATCCAATAAACTCTCCCTAGATGAAGTGGGGCAAATGATTGCCCAAGTGTTGACCCCTAACGCCATCTCATTTTCAGACGTCGACCTCTCAGCAGAAGGAGGGAACCACTCTAGGTCCCTCAATATCACAACAGAAATTGGGAACATGGTGATACCGTTGATATTAGTAGACAAAGGATCGGCATTGAATGTGTGCCCATTGAAAATCGCGACCAAGATTAGGGTCAACCTAGCTATGTTTCGACCAGCTAGAATAGGAGCCTGAGGGTTCGATAATACTAGAAGGGAAGTAATGGGAGAAGTTGATCTTGAGCTCACAATTGGGCCAATGGCCTTCTCTATTTCTTTCCAAGTCATAATGGATATTAAATCCACATTTAATCTACTGTTGGGGCCTGTGGCTGCATGAAATGGGGGCGGTGCCCTCCACCCTACATCAACAGCTCAAGTTCATCTCGAAACAGAAAGTTATATTCATCTTGGGAGAAGGGCGACAAGAAAGAGAGAAAATGACCCATAATATCGAAAATCTCAAGATGCTGGATGTACCACACCAGGCTGAGGACACAGAGGTTCACGATTTTCAGTATGTTGTGAGTAGCAGTGGCACCAGAATCCCTCAGAAAGGTTACCGAAAAATTGGCAGAGGAATGATTGCGGCAGTAGCAATGCTCTAGAAATGGGGCTACAAGAAAGGGAAAGGGTTAGGTCCCCACTTACAAGGAAGAAGAGACCCAGTCAGAGCAAGCGGCTGATAACGAATCAAATTCGACTTAGGCTATAAGCCTACCAATGAAGAAGTCCAAGAGGCCAAGGAGAAGGCCTGAACCATTGTTCCAACCAA